>OU026154.1:97797439-107797439 GCA_907269105.1 Volucella inanis
TGCCAGAATACTATTTTTAATTGCTTCTGTCTGCTTGTGATTTACATCTTAGACGCAATGAATACGATTGGATTCGAATGGATACGAATGGATTGTTTACAGTAACGTCAACTGAAAGATTTTGCTCTCAATTTAGTTGGATGGGAAAGGTGTGGTATACTTTAAGCTGCTTCCAATGAATCAAACGATCAAATCGGATGTATACAGTCAACAACTGGACAGATTAAATATAGGGATCATTGAAAAACAGAATTGGTACATAGAAAAGGTGTCATTTTTTAGCAGAACAAGGCTAGACCACATACATTTTTGATCTCTCGCCAAAAATTATTGGAACTTGGTTGGGAATCGATGTTACATCCACCATATATAGTAGCCCTGACCTTGCTCCATCAGATTACCATTTATTTCGATCTTTGCAAAACTCTTTGGATGGTAAAACTTTCATTGATGATCGCACTTGGTTCGGTTTTTTTGCCGATAAAGATCAGAAGTTCTACAAATGTGGAAATATGAAGTTGTCAGAAAGATAGCAAAAGGTCATTGAACAAAATGAAAAATATGATAATTTGCTCCTGTGTTCTTGTATTGTTCAAGTCGGTGAGTTGAGTTTGCTTGAATGTTATCCGCTCTGTTTTTTTGTTTGTTTTTCCTTGAGTCATTGTGCCTTATCAACTCCTTTGAAACTTGATTTTTATTTCTTCCCTAAACTTGGTGAATGAACAGATAGTTCTATTGTATTGGTTTTGGTATTCTATGGTACCATCAAGTCGACTGTGTCCTCGAATTTTCTTCTGAGTTTAAAGACATCTTGCAATTTCTAGTAGACTGCTATGTAGCCTTTCTACTTGGCCATTAGACGTGCTGTGTAAAAGTGGGCGTTAACTATGTTAACCTCAAAATTTTATTTAGCAAAATTGACTTTATATTCTCGGAATTCAATGATGCTTCATTGTCACCGAAAATTGTTTTTGTTTGAGGAAAGATGTCCATTAGCTGCAGAATTGGTGTTTTCACTCCGCGATCGTATGGGACCGTATCGGTTGAACCACCGCGAATTTGGAAAATTTGTCAAAGCAAGTTTTTGTCTGTGAAAAATATGTCAACATGCAGGATTTCGCCTGCAAATGATGGGATTGGAGTCTCGCTGATTAGTTGTTTCTTTGCGTGTCGGTCATATTTTGCAATTTATGACGACCTCATTTGCTAGCTTTGTCGTTTTTGGAAAGAAGTAGTCAGTTCAGACTTGCTTCATGTTTTCTTGGGTAGCTCTGTGTGCCCTGTTATGCTCTGTAATTATAATTTCTTTTTGCTCAATTTTGTCGAAAATATCCACAACGAACTTCTTAGAATACTGAAACTTTGTTGCTGGAAATGACTCGACGAGTCTATGCTAAACGAGACCCATAATCGGTAACATAGTTCACAATGAATTGCCTTGACCACATCTGGTAATACCATATCCCTCACTGTGTCTATAAGTGTGTCCCTATCTGAAAAATATATAAAGTAAATGCTTTTTGCTTCAAAAATTATGAAAATATTTGATTTCCAAAACAGTTTATAGGTTTTTTTGTTGTATGGATTGTGTAGGTTAGGATGGTTACATGGTTACATGGACATGGTTTTCTTTTCTTGGTTTGTAGATCATGTGAGCATTATGCTCGTTAATAAATGCTGCAAAATTGAGGGGTTGGTGATGTTGAGAGTTTTTACTCCATAGAGGTAGTTACGCAATTTTCAGGGCCTATACTATGGTCAAAAGTTTTCTTTCATTGGTTGGAAAGTGAAATTCCCTATCTTTGAGTTTCCTCGAAATCATTGTTATGGGTGTCCTAGTTTGGGACAAAACCGCTCCTATCTCATGTGACGAAGCATCTGTCGTTAAATCGAAAAGCGTCCTGAAGTCGATATAATAACCTGGCATCTTTTGATATCGAAATGTCCCTCAATTTGTTGAAAGCTTGTAATTCCTTGACATTTTTTTACCCCCTTCAAGGTGTCAGACAGTAGTTTAGCTATGGATGTGAGATCTTTAATAAAGCATTTGTAATGGCTGGCTAGACCCAAAAATGATCTTACTCCAAACAATGTCAAATTGTCCGTATAATTTTGGATTGCCTAGATTGCGTGAGAATCTCATGTTGGCGTTGCACAAATTTCGTAAACCCCAGTCAATGTGCGTAACATGGTCCGCCTCAGTTTCAGAGAAGATGATTACGTCGTTGACGTAAACATGCCAAGTTTTTCCAGTTTTCTTGCGAAGGACATCATCTATAGCTCTTACTTTAGCTCTATTACCAAATGTTTCTTTTTATTGCCCAATTCGTCAGTACTGTTCATTCCGAACACAGTTATAAAGCATTTGTACTTAATATTATTAAAGCCGTGAATCGACTTTACATGGAAAAGTTATGACATTCCCTATCCCTTGCAGAGACTTGATATAATTTCTTACTACATATGGGTTATCTTTTGAAGTATTTGCCCCAATTATCTTTCGGCACTATTTAAGAGAACAAATCCATAACGCTGCCCCTGGTTATATGTATTATTAGAGGCGCGACGATGTGGAATCTACATCTATTTTTTCGATCGGCTCGCGCCTGTTAGGGCCCTGATTACCTTTCTCCTGTGTTTGATTGCCGCAACTATGTTGTCTTGTGTTATAACGTTTTTTTTTTCCCCCTGATTGCCTGAGTTGTTAGCTTGGCTATTATAACTATTACTATCGTTTCTATTATTGGAATCGATTTCATTTTTCAAACGCTGGCACTCAGACCTTTGTGCTTTCTTCTCAGAGTTTTTTTTGCATAGTTCGCTGCGAGCATGTACCTTTTGTGGTTAATCTTAATTTTTTCAGCCAATGCCAGAGTAGCGGGCAAATCGGACGGACGGGCTGCAAACAAAAAGGCGCTTAGGGATTTTTTCAAAACCAGATATGAACACACGAAGTCCATCTATTCTGTATTTTTCGTTAACAGAGCCAGCTAATACGCTGTCGACTATCATTATGGTCTTATTTGTCAACAGTGTGAACTTCCTCTCAAGTTTGACGTAGTACTGTAGGATGGTTAGATTACCCTGCCTCATAGTACTTAGTTCCAGTTCGATCAAGTATGGAGTAAAAAGTCCCGGGTCTAACAAAGAAAACACGTTTTTTTCATTAAAAATTGACTTTATTCATCAATACCACCTTGATCAGAAAATTAAAAATACAAGTTTATTCATCTAAACCTGTATTGTTCCCTTCAAAGCAATCCCCATTGACTGCAACACTCTTATGCCAGCGCTTGGTCCAATCCTCGAAACATTTTTTAAATTCGGTTTTCAGTATGGCCATCAGTGCTTCTTGCGATTTTTCCATTACTTCCTCTCGGCTGCTGAAACGCGTTCTCCGTAGGGTTTTTTTTTTAACTTGATTGAACAGAAAGAAGTTACGGGGAGCCAAATCAGGTGAATTCGGTGGCTGTTGGATGGTATTTGTTGCATTTTTCGTCAAAAAATTACGAATAATGATGGCACTGTGCAACGGTGGTGCAAACGTCTTAAAACGCCCAAATAATACTCTTTGTTTACTGTCTGGCCTTCTGGCAAAAATTCATGATGCACTACACCGTTGTAATCCATGAAAACCGTGAGCATTGCCTTCTTTTTTGACTGAAAACGACGTGGTTTTTTTGGTCTCGGTTCATTTGGTGAACGCCATTCACTTGCCTGATGGCTGGACTGCATGTCGTACTCATAAATCCACGTATCGTCTCCAGTAATGATCCTTTCGATGAATCTGGGATCAGATTCAGCCTCGCAAATCATCTCTTTTGCGACGTCAACTAGGTCTCTTTTTTGCATGAAATTGAGGTCTTTTGGCAACAACTCTGCTGCAACACGTCGGAAACCCAAATCATTAACCAAAATGTCTTGGACGGATTCATAGACAATGTTCAAGTCCTCCGCTATCTCTCTGATGGTTAATTTGCGGTTATTGGCCAACATTTCTTTTACTTCATCAATGTTTCCGTCGGTTTTCGACGTCGATTGTTTGCCACTGCGTTCATCATCTTTGATTGACTCACGACCACTTTTGAACCACTCGTGCCACTAGTAAACGACCGTTTTCTTTAGAGAATCATTGCCGAAACACTTTTCCAAAATTTTCAACATTCGCGCACGATAAAATCCGTTTTTTACACGAAATTCAATACAAGTTCGTTGTTGCAAATTTAAATCCATTTCTAAAATTGTAAAAAATCGCCAACACACAGAGATAGATGTACTGTTGGCTACGTAACTTTTGCAAATGTCAAGCTATGACGCTAAGATTTAGAGGGAATGCCAACAACAATGTACCAAAAAAAAAAAAAAAGAAATTCAAATCGGAACAATGGGAGCGCCACACGGTGTTTATTCCGTTTTTGATCAACGTGGTATAATCTGGTATAATCTCCATTTCAGCGCCGCTCTAACATTTCAATACCGTTCTTGTAAAACGATTTATCGTTTGGCTCAAAATAGGCCTCAGTTGGACTAATAACCTCTTCATTCGAGCAAAATGTCTTACCGGCAAGCTGCGAATCATCAACACGTTGTTTTTGTTCAACAGTGAGCAAGCGCGGCACCCACTTTGAACAGAGCTTTCTGTTCGATCTCAGAATCGAATTGAATGGACAAATGCCCATGCATTTTGATATCATTACGATGTCAAATACTATAACTCATGCAACTGCACTTTTCGATCATTCAAAACGATTTTGTGGATTTTTTTAAATGTTTTTTGGTATAACCGCCTCATTTGGAGGTCCTCTGCGTTCTGCATCATCATTGTCTCTACGACGACGTTTGAAATCAGCGTACAAACGTTTTATTGTTGTTTCTGATGGAGTGGAGTCCCTATAACACTTTTCGAGCCACTGCTTCGCTTGAACGGTATTTTTTCCCATCGAGAAGCAATGTAAAATTAAAACACGAAATTGTTTTTGATCCAATAAAGTAGCGCCACTCTTAGCACAATAACTCAAACATTAATGAACAGATTGTCATGAAATTTTAATAGGTGAAGTCAAAAAAAAAAAAAAAAAAAAAAAAAAAAAAAAAAAAAAACTAGCGCCATCTAAGTGACAGACCCGGGACTTTTCAGCTCATGTAATAAATTATCCGTTTTTTCGGCGTACAATCTGTAAAATGTAAAATCTAACCTAGCTACTATAGCCTTCAAGTTTAAAAGTGTATTAAACGAAGCCAAAACGGCATCGGCCCGGCCTCTAATCTTATTTCTGATTATAGTTACTGCCCGATGCTGTCTAGAACTACCGTTGTATTTCTCAAAAATGGAAATATATGTAGATTTCCTGCTTGCCATCAAACTCTGGCAAAAATTTAACTATATCCAGAGATTCATCGCATTTAACACCATCAACTATTCTCGCTTCTTGGTACACCTTCAGTTCCGGTTCCTTCAAGTTTGTGCCTGAAAGCTTTTGAGCTACCTCATCTTATTTCTTACTGAATTCCTGCCTTTGAGTCTCGAGTGCTCCGCGTAAAACGAAATTGTACCAGAACCAGTATGTAAGCACCTAAGGTCGCCAAACACTTGACTCTGTACATTATCACTATCCCTCATCCCTCATCCCTCATCTTTAAATTCCCCAGCTAACGGACACCATAACTTTTGGATTTAATTCTACAATAACACAATACTATTCAGTGGTTTACAATCAATAACACCTGTTGTTTCACACAATTTCTTTGGCCCAAGTAATTTTAATGAGCAATCACTTACATGTTTATTTATTTCAAAAACGTATGTAGATTCTTTGTTGAATAATCTGATGGGTGTTGTTCCAGGTCAGTGTCATCTCGTGCTGCCGGCGTGCTGCTTGAGATTATGTGCGTCTCCGTTCGGACCGTGTCAGTTGTTTGGGGTTGTTGTGGATTTTGATTTTTGTTTTATATACGAGTTTGTAGTTATGTGAGGCGTTTTCAAGTTAAAACCACAATTAATTCATTAAATCACCAAAGCCCCACGTTTGGGGTGCCTGTTTTAAAATAAAAGATACTTTTTAATGTGAAACTTTATTTAATAGGACAGCTTTGCGTGGTGAGAGTTAACTTTACTATACAATTGAACTCATTTACAATTTTGTTAATTTTATGCTAAACCCTAAGATCTTGCAGCTCGTGCAAGATAATATATTGTGGGCGCGCAACTTTATCACCCAACTTAAGTTGAATGATTGCATTGCGAAATTGTCGGTTCGGTGGCTATGCAGTTGCTGTGATATGTTAACTTATACACGTGCTTGGATTTGGCCACTTTAATTTTAAAAACCACATGCTTTGACTACCGTATATCTGCTGAGGCCACGATGACTAGCGATGCAGCTATCGTTTTCAGATATTGGCTCTCTCGGTTACAACTGCCCTGCGCACTATCTCTTACACAACAAGATTTTCGAAGTCCCACCATAGGGTTTCTTTTTACAGTAACACAAAACACATTTGAAAAAGTTTTGAGCAGATACTCTGAGTTAGATAGTGGATCACTTGTTTTTACAGTGACGCAACGCAGCTGGATCCAGATTTTTCGAATTTAGCCCTGTTACTTCGAGCTCAAAACGATGAGTTTTATTGTTACTTGTAACATATATACGTCTTCGAACTCAATAAAAATAAGGAGTTGTACCACATGAAATGTGAAATGATTTTAGAGTAAAAATTTAAAAGCCAATATTATTTTTCCGTAAATTTTTGTTCAATCAAAAAAGGGTGCGTTGGCATCTATGTCATTCTTCCAACGTGATACAAGGTCAATATTCCTTTTTCGTATAAGTGCTGTCTTTTTGAGACAAAAAGTCTTCACAAGTCTTCAAAATCTTCAAAGGCTTTTATGACCTCTGCTCGATTCCGAAAGACTTGTTGCTGGCAAAATGAATCCAGATTGCGGAAAAGATGGTCATCCGTTGGAGAAATATCAGGAGAGTTCGGTGGATGCCGAAGAGTTTCAAATCCCAACTGCAACAGTTTTCGCACCGTTACACGTAAGGGGTCTAGTTTTGTCATGCAAAAGGATCGGATCGTGCCTATTGACCAATTCAGGTTGCTTTTCAGCCAATTTGGCGTGCAATATGTTGACTTCTTCACAATATTTGATAGCATTAATCGTTTCTCCTAGTTGAAGAAATGAAAAGTGGATTGGTACGATGTCCACCAAATTGTCACCATTACCTTTTTTGGTGATCTTCCACTTCCCAGGTCTTTTATGATTATCATACAGTATCAACTCTTCATCACCGGTGGCTATCTGTTGCAAAAAAAGTTCAGTTTAGTTTCTAAATGTAAGCGATGCGCAGATTTCCAGGCGGCGTAGTTTTTGGATTCGTTCAGTTCATGGGGTACCCACTTATCGAGTTTCCTTACCTTTCCTATGAAAAAAAATTGTCGACTTATTGTCATTGGGGATACTCCCATGCTTTGTGCAATTTCCAGCACCGATTTCGTTGTTTCTGCATCCACGTTTCCGGCTTCCCACGTGGTTCATTTTCGAGTCTGAAATCTCACGAACGGAACTTTACAAACCAACGTCGTAAAGTGCTTTTGTTTACCGCTACATCCTCAAATGCGTCGGTAATGTTTTTTATTGCCAATGATGCATTATATCCCGTTTTAAATTCGTAAAGGAAGAGGGTTCGAATTTAAACTGCCTACAGCATGGTAAATAATTCTTAGAAAAAAATAACGGTACTTATAACGAACCCTAAAATGCTCACACGTCAAGCACATGTACCACTTTATTTTATAAAAGAAGAAAATTTAAAGTTCTGGCACAGATATTCACTCGAGAACTTCTTATTATCGACTGAGCGAAAATCGGTGGTACAACCCAGTATGCTAAATCTCGATTGCAGTTCCCTTGGTCTTCCTTAAGATTTATTTTAAGGTGTAGATTTGTTTTATCGTCGATTTTTTGACAAGCGATCAAAGTCAGTGCCCTTATTTTTATTCAGCTTTTGGGTAGCCGAGGTATTCGTTTTCATACAAGAGAAGGGATTGTCTCTTCATTGACTAATTATTTTCTGGATTGTTTTCTTTTCCGATCACCTTCTCTATCTAGAGCTGCTGCCTGCTGCTCTCTTATCTGCACTTTAGAAATGAGGCTATCTTAAATGTTACATAAAGTTTGCATTTCTGGCTAAAAACCAGCTTTTACCTAAAAGGAATCTCCTGAATCTCGGTCATTTCTTGTAAAATCTACGTTGTATCTTGCCAAATCAGCAGTGTGGATTAGCTCCAGTTGCAAATTCATGGATTGTAGTCAGAAGAAATTCCGGATCATGCTGCTATCTTATGGCTTAAGGGAGATAAATAAATAAATAATTTTATTCCAGAAGATGACCGAGGTATAGTAAAGGGTGATTCAACGTAAGGTTTGATTTTTAAGTAAAATAAAATACATAAATTTGAAAGTGAACTTAAAATTTTTATCATCGGTTAAAAGACCGGTTCATGGCATTTACTTTTTGAAAGTGATATCTACGTCTGATGTTGTCCATTCGGAAGGTCCAATTTAGGGCGACTCGTTCGAACATAGGCTTCCAAAGCTTCAGTTTTAGCTGGCTTATTCGTGAAAAATTATTCCTAGAGGAAATAGTCCAAAGGTTTGATATAGCACGATCTAGGCGACCGATTTACCGTAGCAAAACGTGAAATTAAGTGGTCACCAAAATAATTTCTCAACAAGTCCATTGTTTCACGCCCTGTATGGATCGTAGCGCCGTTTTGTTGAAACCAGAAATCACCAAGACCATGTGCCTGAATTTCAGGAAGCACATAGTCCGTTAACATGGCGCGATAACGGTTACCATTGGCAGTAAAATTTTGATTTGCCTCATTTTTGAGAAATATGGAAAAATGATTCTTCGTTCGCAGGGAAGTCGCAGGGAGCCGAATCCGGAGAATACGGTGGATGGGGGGGCAATGCGTAGTGCAATTAGACCAATTTGACTGGCGACTGCGGCGGTGTGAGCTAGTGCGTTATCGTGGTGGCATAGACCTTTTTTTCGCCAAATAAGGTCGTTTTTTCCACAAATCGGCGTTAAATCGACGTAATATGCTCTTGTGATTGTTTTTTTCTTCTCCATATAGTTAACGTGGATTACACCTTGCGCGTCCCAAAAACGGTGGCCATCATTTTTCGGCCGACACACGGACTTAGCCTTCTTTGAAGCACGTTTACCGGGTAAATCCCATTGTTTCGATTGTTTTTTGGTCTCTGGTGTGCACTAATCTCATCGACGGTCACGAAACGACGCAGAAACTCCTTCGGATTTCGATTAAACAGGGCCAAATCTTTGAAGTGGTCTCACGATTGCACTTGTTCTCTGGTGTGAACAAACGCGGCACCCATCGTGCGGACAGCTTTTTCATGCCCAAAATCTCTTGCAGATTATGGCTAACGCATTCAGTTGAGATGCCTGCTAACTCAGCCAACTTGCGAATTTCTACTTGGGGGTCCGCCAATACGAGATCATGGATTTTGTCCACGGTTTCATCAAAAACCGACGTGAAGCTTCGGCGAAACTCTGCAAACCCCAAACCGTTGTACGGGAAGGTGAATGGTCCCATACACACCATCGAGAATGGGCTTGATTTCCTCACAGGTTTTACCACTCAAAAACAATATCACGGAGCAATACCGCTCTTTTTCCATGGCCGCAAAAAACACTAACACAATGTTTTGAAATGGGTATCAAAACAAAACTTAGCATCGGATTGTTACCAAATTTTGACGGGCTAAAAAAGGTTATACTAAATGATAGCACACTCATGTTGGTCCGGTTGCGCCAGCTATCTTCTAATCCGGGTACTCATCAAACAGCCCTCGTATGACTTACCAACTGCCAGCTGCGAGAAAATGAGCGATGTTTCATAGCCAGAACTCGTCATTGCTCATCATTGTCTGGACAAAAGAATGCTGATGCCTTTTTTTTCTGGTTTTCAATATATGGTATCGAACCCAGAACGAATCCAAGTATTTAACCACTGCATCACGGAACCACCAAGGAATTTACAATTTATTCGAAGAAATCTTAGGTCTCACACTTTCTTGAATCAGTAATTTAAAGCCATTGTAAAAGTAGCTATTGTGAGTAGCAAAAATTTGCGAAGTTTCCATAGGTTCGTAAATTATGCGAAAACGCTAGAGATTGTGAAGCTCGTGACATCACTTTTGTCTGTAATAACATCTTTATTTCGAATAAATAGAAAGTTTCGTATAAACGGAAGTCTTAACACCGATACCTACTGTTCAGCATAAGGGACAAAGGAATTTCAATATTAAATATCCATAACTATAGAGTAAAAGTAAAGAGGGCATTTGGTAAACGCCTGCAATACCGGACCTAAAACCTTCAGGAAACCTTTGCGAGAGTAGTGACTTATAACGTCACATTAACGATCTAGTATAAGCGAGAAATAAGAGGAAGTCCACAAACCTGAAGATCACCTCAACATGACCGGTACAAGAAGCGCTAAGAATCATATAAGGCTCCAAGACATAATGGTATATTTTCTATAAAACTACAGAATGCTTTTCGGGACCTCAGAGACATTTTACTATGCATTCTTGAAGCCTATTTAGTTCTCATTATAGTACCCCGTTCCTGTTATCTGTTATCTGTTATCGAAAAAAAAATTCGACCTTCACGTTTAGTGCTTACTTACTTACAGTCCAGGGTGGATCTAGGCCTTAACCAATAAGCCTCTACATGTAGCGCCGTTTTGGCTAACAGCTTTCAGTAGCGCACTCCAAGTTGGTTAAGGTCCCCTAAAGCGATGCCTTCCTCTATTGCGTTGTACCTTTGGATTAGAGTTGAAGTATCTGTAGGTTGGAGCGTTGGTGTTCATTTGCTCTACATGTCCCAGCTATCTCAAAGTCTCAAGTCGATGTCGCTGTACAGCTCGTACAATGAATCCCTCTCCTCCAGAACTCGTCAACGGATACGAGACCAAATATCCTACGAGGAATTTTTCTCTCAAAACGATCAAGGATATCTTCATCCGCTTTAGAAAGGATCCATGCTTCGGAACCATAGAGCAGGACTGAGATTACAAGGGTCTTATATACATAGAGTTTCCTTGGTTGTTCGGGAGAGAGCCTTATTACATAGTTACCTTCACAGCTAAAAGAAACAACGATGGACTGTTTCGTTGATTCTTCGTTTGATTTCGGAAGAAATTTCGTTTTTAGATATGTTATCAGAGCCGAGGTAGATAAAGTCCCTTACCACCTCAAAGTTATAGCTGTCGATTGTGACATTCTAGCCCATTCGTCGATGTTTGGGTGTCCCTTCTTGTTGACAGAGTATATTTTGTTTTGCCCTCATTAACCGCTAGATCCATTTTTGCCACTTCTATTTCTATACTTGCAAACGCACCAGTGATATCATCATCAAAGGTCTCGGTTATATCGTTCCCGACCTTGATGCAGCAGCGAGCTTTCTCCATCGTTATCCTGCTCCTGTCTCTGTAGATGCTATCATATACGGCTTTAAAATCGATATAAAGGTGGTGAGTATCGATCTGAACTTCTTGGGTTTTCTGCAGGATCTGCCTTCTGTGAATATTCGGTCAATTGTGGACTTACAAGGCCTAAAACTGATAGGGTCTAATCAGACCGTTGACAAATGGTTTTAGGCGCTCGGGCTCGGGCGATGCTTAGGAGACTGATACCTCTATAGTTGCTGCTTTTTAGAGGTTTTTCTTTCTTGTGAACCGGGCAAACGATGCTGAGGTTCCATTCATCAGGCATACATTCATTCGACAAAATCTTGGAAATAAGTTGTCATCTCCTGCTGTTTTAAATAGTCCGGCCCGGCAGCCTTGTTCGACTTCAGTTTAAATATTGCTATCTTCACTTCATTTTGATCGGGTGGACGGAATTCTTGGTTTCCATGATTTTTTATTGAATGATTTGCTCTGCCTGATAGCGGAATTTGTGTCCTTTTCCCCTTTTAGCAGTCTGCAGAAATGGTTTTTTCATATTCTCATTACCGACTGTAACTCCACTGCAAGGTTTCCTTGTTCATCTCTACAGGTTTCCGTTCGCGTCTAATAACCCTGAAACGTTCTTTTTATATTTTGGTAGATCCTCCGAACATTATTCCTGGAGTAGCTTCTTATACTCTTTCTTTTTTTTTCCGGAGAAGCCTTTGTATTTCCCTTCTCTTCTGCTCGTAGAGCTCATGGCCCGCTCTCCTCCTTTTGTGTAGTGCCGCTTAGTAGGCATGTTGTTTTGCTGCATGTGCTTGCCGGCACTTTTCACCAAACCAGCGGTTTCGTGGTGCTGGGCGGGTGATACTCAGCACCACAGTTGCGGCATTTCTGATGGCATTCCAGCACCTAAGCTACTGGTCATCAGCATTTGATGCTGGGTACAAAGGACTTCTCGAGAGGTTGAGGGTTACACGATCGGGTAAAGTTGCTGACGGCTTGTTGTGATTGCGACTGTTCAACGTTCAATCTCCTCATAGTATTTTCCCGTTGTTGTGGCGTCTGAGATATCCATAGACGTACCTTGGCTACAACTATATAGGTAGTGGTCCGAGTCAGTGTTGAAATCCACAACGAAATCAATTAGCCAAAGTACGTTTCCAGACATGGTGTCGTGTGGGCTATATCGTTCGATTGTGCCAACAAATATGTCTTCCTTTTCAGTTTTGGCATTATAGTCGCCTTAGACGATTTTAACGTCAAGGAGCTCGTATAAACCTTTTTTGATAATATCGGCCTTTTCCTCTGTTGGGGCGTGAACGCATATGAGACTGATGTTAGCGAATTGGCCTTTGATACGGATCGTTATAGGTCATTTATTCACGTGTCGAAAGCTCAAGACTTCTTACCGCTTACAACAAATCCGCATCGAAATAGGCGCTGCTTACGTTCCCTTTAGCAATCACTGCAGTAAATATCACAGTTTTTCATCTTTCTTTTATCCGGCCAATTTAACCGCACTTCCTGGATGGCGGTGTTATCTGCTTTGTAGCAGTAAAAACGAGCAAATGCCATGATTCAAAGTGGCCTTCTATTTTTTTTTTTTTTTTTTTTTTAAGCTACAAGTACATCCTTTATCTCTCTCAAAGATATGAGTACACGCGGGAATGTTGTAGCAACGTATTTCTAACTCTTTTGCCTAATTTCCGCCATTTAATATAAATCAGCGAACCGTTCATCTGAACAAAAAATCTAATTTAACTTTCTCTTAGCAGTTTATGGCCATTAATAGATTTCATCAACTCGCAGAACATGCAATTGCAACCACAACGGTCAAAATGGGGTGGCGATAAAATAAAGAAATGTTCTTTCATAAACTCTTTGTTGTATGAATAACGAATATGTATGGTCACGTTACTACCGCCCAACTCCCTCTAGTAATGTTTGTCACTGTCTTTTGCAAGACAACTTTTGCACTAAATCTCAAGTATATTCCCTCCGAAGTTGTGTTTTGTTTCTCCTATTATTTGTAGAATCCTCCTCTGGCACTAAAGTAATATGATTTTTGGTCGTAAATCTTTTCTCTCTAACTTCGGTGGCAACTTTGGTGGGACAGATGCAAGTATTACTCGTACCTCAGATGCCAAAAACATAACAAAACCATTTACCTTATCCAATCTGTGGTCGCAAATATTTTTTTGAAAACATTTTTTTATTTTTCCATTTTCAGGATATCTCGTGGTTACCGAAATGGATGTGCGACCAGGGCCAAAGGTCGAGCGTAACGAATGGGGCGACCTCATAAAGCACTATTGGCCAATACTGCTGGTTGTCGTTTTAACCGCATTGCTAGTCGTTCTGATGCCAATAATTGGGTAAGTACAGTACATTGGCTTCTGCAACCTGACCTACGGGTAACTCAGGTGCAATGCACTTTGTCTCTCTATCTCACACTATGTGACTACACTCGTATCTGTATTTTGAACGATTTAATTTCATCCTGTACTTTATTTTCAGATTATGCTTTTGCTGCTGTCGCTGTGCGGGTGCCTGCGGTGGACGTTCTCAGCCATTCGACAAGAAACACGATACATGTCGTCGGGTGTTTCTAGGTCTTCTATTGATTTGTGCGTCCACTGGTATTCTGTAAGTTGTTCGATTCTCATGGATTTGTCATGGGAAAATATTGTTCATACCTTTTACTAATTATCTATTCTTGTCCACACAGGTTTGGTGTAATTATTGCTTTTGCCACGAATAGTTACATGCAGGAGGGTGTAGATGAGGCAACTACTGCTGTACGTGATGGCAGTATTGACACACAGAAATTCCTTATGGCTACATCGGAACAAATCGATCATTTGCTTGTTAACAACTATGGACAGTTGTCAAGGCAACTTGAACATAATCTAAAGGGTAAGTAAAGAGTTTTGTCGGAGTGTGTACGCAAGGGATTAGGTGGGCAAATAGACAGTTTAGGGATACCAAAGCAATTAATGAACTTTAATCACAGACAGTAGGATTAAAGTGTAGTTATTAGGTCACTAAGTGGGTGTTATGCCTGCTTTATTGGACTAAAGCTATGATAATGAAACAGTTTGGAATTTGATATTTGATATTTGAACATTTCGTTGTAATATGTATAAGTGGGCGTGTAAAGAATTTGTTGTTGGCTGTGGTTAGGAAGGAGAGAGGTTAGACTTTAATTTTATTTTCAGAGAGATAAGCTTTCTATAAGTAAACTTGGATGGTAAGCATTTTTAAATGGATTTCAAGTGGTGTGTTGTTAATTTTAGAATTAAGGCTCTGTGGTTGGGAAAGATGTGTACATAAGTAATAGCCCTGAATGTTTGTTAATTAAAACCAAATCCTACATTCAATCTTCTACAGAGAGGGATGATTATATCTGATAAAGAATTTATTCCACGTGGCAAGCAATTCAAATTCCAATTAGACAGTTGACTGCTATTTTATTTTTTGGATGTGCTGGCGCCGCTGTCGCCGTTAATGACTAATTTCTTCGTATGCTACCCTAAGAGTGGTTTTTGTATCTTCTATTCTACAAAAACGACCACCCAGTCACAGAATTGTACACTTTTTTACAGTTTTTTCTGTTAAACATTTGGTACATCCTCAACATTTGTATATATCACTACCAGTCGCACTTCGATTTTTTCAATCAAACTGGTACTCGTAGTCAATTATCTTGTTGTTCCTGGGCTAGAACGCTTCCGTTCAATAAATCGAAACGACGAAATCAGAATAGCAAGTTTTAAGACTTTAAACAACGGTCCCTACCCTATCAAAAAGTGCGATAGACTATAAATGGCGTCGAATGTCAATTTGGTTGTAATATTTGTGAAGCAAACATAATAAGAATGTAAGAATATGTAAAAGGTGATTCATCGTGAGGTTTGATTTATAATCTTCAATAAAATACATAAATTTGAAAGTAAACTTAAAATTTTCATTATCAGTTAAAAGAAGAATTCATGGCATTTACTTTTTAAAAATGCTATCATGTAAATGTTCACCACTACTACGTCTGAGGTGGTCCATTCGGAAGGTCCAATTTTGGGCGACTCGTTCGAGCATAACGACTGGTATCTCGCGGATAACATGAGTAATGTTGGCTTCCAAAGCGTCAATCGTAGCTGGCTTATTCCTGAAGACCTGAGACTTTACATATCCCCAGAGAAAATTGTCCAAAGGTTTGATATCGCACGATTTAGGCGGCCAATTTACCGTAGCAAAAAGTGAAACTAAGTGCTCACCAAAATGATTTCTCAACAAGTCCATTGTTTCACGCGCTGTATGGCTCGTAGTGCCGTCTTGTTGAAACCAGAGCTCAACAAGTACATTGTGCTTGAATTTCAGGAAGCACATAGTCCGTTAACATGGCGCGATAACGGTTACCATTGACGGTAACATTCTGATTTGCCATACGGTTGTTTTTAATGGATGTAATGATAGCTCTTGGTACTCTTCGGGCTGCTCATTAGCCCAAATACGGCAATTTTGTTTATTAACGTATCTATTGAGCCAGAAATGGGCTTCATCACTGAACAAAATTTCACGATAAAACACCGGATTTTCATTGAGTTTTTCCAGAGCCCATTCAATGAAAATATGACGCAAATTCAAGTTTCCTGGCTTCAATTCTTGCACAAGTTGAATTTTGTACGCTTTTAGGTCGAGTTTCGCGTAAATTACGCCAAGTTGTCGAAAACGACAAGCTAAGCTGCTGAGAACGACGACGAATCGATTCGTCACGGTCTTCGCGTACACTCTCAGCTACAGCTGCTATAATCTCTTCAGTTTGGCTAAATGTGGTATAACCGGTCGAGTATCATCCACTTATGTAAACTGGGACTCAAATTTGCGAATGGTTTTGGCAATAATGGTTACAGTAGGTCGATTATGCGCACCGTAAGTTCCTCGAATCGCACGAAAAACATTTCTCACAGAACTCTGATTTTCGTAATACAGCTGAACAATTTGGAGACGCTGTTGTGATGTGAGTCTTTCCATGATGACTTGCCAAACGATACTGAACAAAAATGACAAAGAAGCTTGATAGGAGTCACGCGTGATCTGTCAAAAAAAGCCTATTGAACATTAAACCCTACGATGAATTACCCCCTATTATAGATAAGAGAACGAAAAAACATTGCGGTTCTGGGGCACTGAGTAATCACGAAGAGCCATTACACACATTCAAAGTAACTTCATGGTTTGCTGTTTACACAGTTACACAGCTGTTTACAGTTTTTTTTTTTTTTTTTAGAGCCGCACGGACCAAACGATCACTGTTGATGGTGGCCGCTACAGAGTCATGATTAATGAATTTTTTTTATTGCGCAATGCGATGAATTGCGATTGGAGGGCATGTGGATTCAGCAAGACGGAGCAACGAACCCACAACTGTAAATTTTAAAGTTTAGGGTCTGAAGAGTCATACATTATGGCTGTGTATATCTGTATAGGAGGTGTGTGCAAACTTGTAAATTGACTTTACAGGGTGACTGACTCGGACTCCAACTTTTTAAAATGCTGTAATTTTTTTATTTTTTGATAAATTTTATTGTGCCAAAGCAAAAAAAGTTGGAAAATACATCAATTTTCAAAGTGTATCAGTAGTTTTCAATATGTCCACCTTTGCCGCGAATAATGGCCTTGAGACGGCCAAAGAAAGCATCGCTCGCTGCACGCAAGTGGCTCTGTGGTTTTTTGGCCCATTCTCTGCGAAGTGCTTGTTTGAGATGGTCCAAACTTTGATATTTTTTAGTGCCAACCTTCGCCTTCAAAATACCCCAGACAGAGAAATCCAACGGATTTTCATCCGGAGAATTTGCAATTCATTGTGTCGAAAGAATGAAGTGTGGAACATTGTTTTTTAACCAATCTTGGTTGACGCGCGCTTTGTGAGACGGTGCCGTTTCTTGTTAAAATTGAAATTGTCCGAAATGCTTCTTTGCCCAAGGCTTCAATACTGTCTCTAAGACAGTTTCACGGTATACGATCGCATTGATTTTGACGTCACGGTCCAAAAATACGAGCGGAGAGCGACCATGGGCGGTTATGGCGGCCCAAACCATCACCATCGGTGCTGCCTGCTTTCTGGTGGCCGTTCGAAGATGTAAATTTTCGAAGGACTCTGGCAAGTAAACTCGGTCATTTTGTTTGTTAACATATTGCTCTATAACAAATGGCGATTCATCAGAAAATAACAAATTCGGCAACTCACCACTTTCGTGCAAGCGTAGCAACTCCTTCGGTCTTTCAACTCTAACTTTTTTCTGTTGCGTTGTAAGATCGTGTGCTTTTTGGAACTGCAATGGCTTGAGCCCAAGCTCATTTTTCAGTATGTGTTGCATTCGTTCCAACGATATGTTGAGCTCACGATCCATTTTTCTCCACTTCGACGCGGATTTCGCTCAATTCGAGCCTTCACTTTCTGAACCATTTCTGCCAATGTTGCTGTTTTTTTATGACCACCTCCATGGCGTTTTGCAACGCTGCCAGTATCACGGTAATGAGTTATGATTGATATATTCACGTTGAGGTGCTGGACGGCTCTAATGATAGCAACTTGTGGTTTAAAAGGCTTATAAATAATAAAATTATGTGTCATGTGTCAAAATTTGAGCTCACTGCTATGAACGGTTTGGACATTATAGCAGTCTGAAGCAATATTAATGTTATCCCCTTCAAAGTTATTCCCCTCAGATATAATGCACTTGTGCCAACGCTCTTTCCAATCCTCGAAGCACTTCTTATAAGCACTTTTTTGTATATCCTTGAGCTCTTCCAGCGATGCCGTTTTTGTTTCCTCAATCGTTGGAAATCTCCATCTTTTCATAGGTCTCGCATAGGGCCAAATCTGACGAGTATGGTGGCTAAGGCATGATCGTCATGTTGACGATGATCGACGATTGATCAATGAATGAGCAGGTGCATTATTGTGATGCAATTCCGGACTTTTTTTTTTCGTATTGCTTCTCGCAACCGGCACATAACTTCAAGGTAATACTCCTTATTGACCGTACGACCTTGAGGTAAAAACTCCTGATTCACTACGCCACGGTAACCGAAAAAACAGTGATAAAAACGTTGACATATGATCGAACTTGTCTTGCTTTTTTCGTTCTTGGCACTCCTGTGTGCTTCCATTGAGACCATTAGGATTTGGTTACGACGTTACAACCATATTTCCCTGATTTGTCACTAGTTATGACCCTTTTGAGCATATCAGAATCATTATTGACTTCAGTCAAGAGCTACTGAGCGATGTTAATGCGACGACTCTTCTGATCAAAATTAAGAAGTTTCGGAACAAACTTCGCTGACACACGTCTCATACCCAAAACATCCAAAAAATTGCATGACACTAGCCGACCGATATGCTAACATACTTAGCAACTTCTCTTATGGTAATTCGACAATTTTCCAAAACAATTTTCTTCACAGCTTCGACGTTCTCATCTTTTGTTGATATGCTGGGGCGTCCAGTGCGATGTTCGTTATTGGTATATTCTCGGCCATCTTACCTTTTGTAAACATGTTTGTTACTAACTGTAGACTCACCGTATGCCACTGTCAACATTTCAAAAGTTTTAGAGCACTTGATTCCAGTTTCCACATAAATGTATGCAAATTCTTTGCTCGATTTTTAATAAGAATTGAAAACTAAGTATGCTATTCGCAGAAAACTGTGAATATATGTTCGGAACTTATATACCAACACAGCAAAAAAAAAAATCGATGATCAAATGTAAGTTGCCCGCGAAATTTCAAAAGTCACCTTACTTTTTGAACACACCTCGCATTCTACTTTTGCTCCTTCTGTTTTAATCGCTGCAAATGCACCAAATGAACTTAATATTGTTCAGACTTTTGAGAAAGCATGTCTCTTGTGTTGGCTTGAGAGTTACGCACAATTTTCTCTAAAAAGTCAGATGATAGCGCATCATCCACTCTAAGTTCTTCTCTGAAATTAACGGTATCGGTCTCGATTGTTTCTGCCCATTACAGTAGAGGAATTGTTTTCCATGGTCATTCTGCACAATCGCATGAGCTTCTCGATATCGATATGGACTATTGTGAATATTTCCTTTACCCGGAATTGTTAGTTTACTCGGAAAACTACATAGTTAGGGGTCAATCAGCAGACAGAATCTGTAAATAGATGCATTAACAGTTAGCGCAGTTAAGAGGGTCTCCTTTTTCGGGATGATCACACTGTATCAAAGTACGAAAAACCCGTTGAAATATTCTTTGGTATCATTCAGGCTAATTTTCTGCGAATTAAGCTTTAATTTCGTTCATTTTTGAGTACTTCTCTAGAATGCTCTTTGTTGCACATTTTAAAAAAGACGTGGCGTCTCATGCCCGCTAGTAAACCTGCTCTGGCTGGGTGTATTATAACCAAGGTAGCCGAACAATTCAATGACTGTACATTTCAGCTATCCTATCCTCTACTCTAAAAACAATATTTAAAATTCCAACGCTAATTAGAGCTAACCACGATCGATCAGCATGAAGACAATCAGCACTTGGGCAAAAAGCTGTGGTCTCAATGCCAACTCTTCCAAAATGGAACTATGTAGTTCTTTTTTTACCAGAAAATACAAGATATCGCAATTCAACTTCCAAAACTCAACGGAGAGGAACAGTCCCGATAATTCGGACAGCGCGAATTATCTGAGTGTGATTTTAGACAAAAAACTGAATTGGAATCTTTATGTAGCAGAAAGAATCAAAATGGCATATAATGCTCTTTTTATCTGCAGAAAACAGTAGGAAAAATTTGGGGCTTAAGACCTGCTATGGTGTACTGGCTGTATACAGTGGTGGTAAGATCCATACTTACATACGGCGCACTAGTATGGTGGAAAACAACAAACAACAGCGGTTCGAAGAACGGCATCTATAGCCATTACAGGTGCGCTCCGAAATACCCCTATGGCAGTATTGGACACCTTTCTGCACCTAACATCACTTGATTTACAGATTAAAAAAATTTCTGGCAACAGTGCGGTACGAATCACTAATTTGGGTCCTAGTGGAGCATTCCAATTTTAACGGATAAAGTTGCTTCCTTGGTCGACTTCGACATCCCGTTTGATATAATATATCCGGAGAGGGAGGACTGGGAAAAAAATGCAATAGGTCAAATGAAATCGCAATTTTCACAGACGGCTTGAAAACAGAGTAAATAACAGGTTCTGGTATCTTCTTAGAAGACCCAGACCTAAGAGTGTGTATAAGACTACCGGACGTAAACAGTGTTTTCCAATCATATGTTCTGGCTGTCCTCAGGGCGGCTGAGCAGATGAGATCGGTATCCGAAAGAGATATCGCTACCTACATCGATAGCCAGGCCGCACTCATGGCGATGGAATCAACCAACATCAACTCTGTCGGGCAGTGCTCAAGGTACTATGCTGTCAGAGCCATTTAAGACACTACAGTATTAAAGGAAATGAACAAGCGGATGAGTTTGCGAGAAAAGTGGGGGTTACTCGATAATAGTATGGTTACCAACATCAAACCACCCCTCTGCATAGTGAGGGGTACTATAGAGGAAGAAGTCACAAGGACTGCCATCCCAAGGTGGTCAAGTCGTAAAGGACACAGTCTATCCAAGGCAAAATCTAGAAAGCTAATAAAAATTAAAAAAAAAAAGATGAGCTTAGGACAGCAATAGGAATCCTGACAGGACACCGTCTCTTGCAAAACACGCAAATAGACTTAAATTGTCACATATGGATACTTGCAGATTCTCCAATGATCTGCACGGACTTCAAAATTGGGTTTCAACAGGGATTAACAGATTGTTTAGGTTTTTGCCATTTAAAGACAAATTCAACTGGTTCCATGGGGATTGCGACGGGCCCGTTTTGGTGCTTGGTGTCTGTGTGATGGCATATCCACCATAACCCTGTTTAACCTAACATAACTTAACTTAACCACATTTTCTTTAATACTATTTAGAATTAAAAATTGTATGTTGTACAATATTATCCTTTCGAACATCTTATGCACGTGGCCTTACACTTTAGCTTCTTGCATTGTTTCTATTTTAAGATACATCAAGCACTCTGATTCATGAACTTGAAGAGCGATCTAAAGCCGTATCTCTAAATCATCTGATGGACTTTTTACAAAATCTACCCGACATCAATCAGAAGTTACAACGAGTGAAGGTGATCACTAATGAATTGCGAGTTTTTGCTTCACAATTGAGCGATGGTAAGTAGAGCACGAACAATGAGTCTATCCTCCAATGAAGAACGATTCAAACCCTAAATTTACTTTTATTTAAGGTTTACGTGGCGTCAAACGTGAATTACTGGTTATGCTAACAAAGTGTGCAACTCAAGCATGCAAAGACGTCCTACAAAAGTATCAAATTGGTAAATTAGATGCAAATGGAATCGACTACAATCAGGTGGGTTAGACTTAGAGAACATTGATTTGCAATGAATACATATAATGTCGATTTATTACTCTCATTACTCTCATGCTAACGAACACATTTTTGGAAACATGAAATCATTTTTAACTTATGTAATCCTTTGCATCGCTAATAGATGTTAGATAGATACTTCCCAAGGGTATGTTTAAATTAAATCCACTTTTGTTTTGTACCGTACAGTTTGGAATCCAGTTACAATTTTGTTCTTGTTTTTCTGTAGATTTGTTTCGTTTTCGTTTATTTTCATGTATTGTAGATTAAGTTTTTATTTCGGTATACGGTAATTTTGTGGAAATTTGTCTTGAGTTTGTATTTGTTCGATTGCATCCTTTTTATTTTTATTAATTTTCTTTGGCGTTAAGTTCTTTAAGGATGATTTTCATATCATTAAGCATCAACGACTTTTAGCAATTTGAAGCAACTTTTGTGTTTTAAGTGGAACTCAGTTGTATTGTAGGTTTTGATCGGTACGACAATATCTAAGAGAGTAAAGAGCAATGTGGTCAATCTAGTTGAAGTTTTGGCGATCCAGAGAACTGCATACGTTTCTTTTTAAACATGACGTCGTTCGTGCTTTACTTGTCAATTATTCTTTTAATGTAGGTGGGTGCTCTTGACTAATCTGCCTCAACCACAGCCACCTGGAACCACACATATAGGAACATGAATCTCAGAAGGAATTTTGCTTAAGTCCTCAAGCTCATCGAATAAGTTACTACCAACTGTTATCGTTTCATTTTTCTCTCAGAAAGGGCAAGACTGTCGCATAGAGGCTGAAGAACAGATTCAATTTCTTCTTCATTTCTGCAACTTCTACAGCAGTCGTAGAAGTCCTTCCGTATAATACCCAATGGCATAGGGCACTATGCAAGACTTAGAAAGAGTGGTTATAAAACAGTTTTCAATTGGATTCTTTTCTTTTCGTAGAGCACCCATAGTATAGGGTCATCCAACAAGAGATGTCATTTCAAATCAATAGAACAACGCAACGTTTTTTGAAAAGTGTTGATATTTTTAATTTAAAGCATAAACTCTGACGGTAGCAATGAAATACAATATCTTCCAAATCGTCGCCTCGGCTCTGTCTACAAATAGTCATTCTTTTGATGAAATTTTCCATCACGTTCTCGCATAATTGCGGCCGTACTTCACGAATAATAGCTCTGATTTTTTTTAGTGCATGAATTATCGATAGAGCATTGGTGTAGACTTTATCTTCAATGGCACGATTGGCTGCTGTGCCAATTGAAGTCTCCATTTCGAGAAATCACACTTCCATGCTGAATTAAACGTTGTCCACGTCCATAGCATAAATTTTAAGCAAGTAAAAAAGTCGGTTCAACAACTCAATCCATTCACTAAGATGGTTGAAAAAATATGACCCAGTGGCAGCGCCAGGCCAAAGACCGCACCAAACTGTCACTCGTTGTAGATGGATAGGTTGTCTCACTATTTTTCTTGTGCTTTCGGAGCCCCAGATGCGACAGTTTTGTTTGTCAACCTACACAGATAGCCCTATCAACTCAGAATAATTTTGTGTAAAACTCATGATCTTGTTCATTCATTCCCAGCACCCAATCAGCTATAGTACGGCGTTGTCTGTGGTCTGCTGGCTTCAATTCATATTGAATTCATATTGCTGGCCAAATTTCTGAAAATCTCGAAATGAGCATGCCTGGGTTTTCAGTCATACTCTCAGCTACGGCGGCGATATTTTCAGCTAATCTTGCCGGACGAACACGGGTTGGAATCATCTAACCTGTCTGAGACGTTAAAATTTATAGGTTTAATTCTTTATAACTGCGCGAGAAGGCGGTTGATGATGATCAAAAGCAGTACGAACTTTACGAAGCATTTCTGCGATATTTTCACCATTTTTGGTGAAAATTCATGAGGAGACTAAATTATTAGTGGAAGTTGGCTTGTTGTTGATAAGCTCAACTACACATCTTGCTTGATTTTTGTTAAATAAAAAAAAAAAAAAAAAAAAACGAATGTCTTTCGGGCGAGGCTGGGATCCGAACACCGAACCTCCCGATTTGGAAGCCAGTCTACTACCACTTGAGCTACGGCCACTCACAAATTAATTCTTTCTTTATTAAATAGTCATTGTTTCGATATCTTGTTTAGGTTTCTTCTAAATCGTTAGTCTTGACCCTGTCCCTGGCTACTGAATACACAGTCGTAACGTTGCTGAATATTGTTTATTGCAATGGTTGGCCTGTAGTGTTTTTTTTAGCAAACTCCGGATCTCGTATTGACTTCTATCTTCGATCTGTGACTTCGATTCAGTTCTGTCTGAAAAGCTGATAGTAAATTAATGAATTTCTTCAGACAGAGAGTCAAAATGTATCCTCCTTCCATGTGAAGAGCATGCTCATATTGCACTGATGACCACAATCCCACTTATCTCAGTCTAAGTTCAGTTGTATGAGTTCAGTATTTCGCTTAGCACTGGAAGAAATTTACATGGAATTAGGATAAACCGTCCATAAGTCGTCCGTAAGCAAGTGGCCAAATAGGTATTGAAAATATACTGCCTTGAGGTCTTACCAAAACTACCTTGTTTACGTGGACTTTTTTTTATAACATCTTTTTATTTATTATTATTACACACACCCTTAAAATGTGTGTATGTGCGCTGGCAAAGGAAAATTAAGGAGGAAAGAAAGAGAGGTACCGATGAACGTTGGTGTTAAATGTTTGAAAGTTATAATGACTAAGAAGTAATGAGCCTGGCAGGGCATTTCATAAGGGAGTTGTACGGCTTAGGAACGAATCGCGATATTTTTTACGAGCACGTCCGAAAATGTTTTTGAAGGTGTACTGATGAACATTCATAGCGAAACGGGTGTTACAGGTAAAAGCTAAATTTGGCTAATTTTTCTACCATCTGATAAATTTTGGCTAGTTGGCGGATATTTCATAACTTCAGAACTCTTGTTTGTTGTCGTTGTCGTTGTATGTTTCGTTCTCGTAATATTGTTGATGGCGAACAACAAGCTAGGTTTTTCTGATTTGGGGAGACTCAGTCCATAGAGTTTGTGGTTAGCTTAAGTATTCAACATTGGACAGCACAAAAGTTCGAATTATAAGCGTCATCGCCAGCCAAGGCATCTGATTTGGATATCTGCAGTGTGAGCCTTATCGTGTCTTCTCTATGTTACTAACAGGTGACCAGATAGCAATGATAGTTTTTTTCAATTGTTATGTTTCAGCAGCTGTCGAAAGTTACCAATGACATTCAGCTGTCAAAATATTCAGTAAGTTTGGCCATTTCATCATGTATCCCTGCCGAACGTACGGAAATTATCATAAAATATCAAAATTTTGTCTCGATTGTAAATACGCAACGTGAATTTTGTGGTGAGGTCAGTCATCATCATGGCTTCAGTGTGTAGGCAATTCGATGCACCGTGTAAAATATTGAGCGTGAGTAAACTCTTTTGGACCTTAAGCCACCAACCAGACAGAGATTGGTGCGAAATGAAGAAGCGGACAGTGTCGCAAAAGACCCGGAAATGTCGATTCGGCGCCGATCAACTGAATTGAGCATCGCTAGAGACTCAAACCCGGCTTACTTTGTGGTTGGATTTTGACATACATCTATATAAGATTGTGCTGACGCAAGAATTGAAGCCAAACGCCCATAGATAACGACGTGAGTTCGCTAATTTGAAGCTAGAAATGTTGGCCAGAAATTCGGATTTTGAACAAGAAATCATCTTCTCGGTGGAGGACCATTATTGGTTCAGCGGCTATGTCAACAAGCAAAATTGCCATTATTAGAGCGAACATAACCCATAAGTGTTCCGTCAAGCATCCACAAAGATTGACTGTTTGATGCGGTTTATGGTATGGTGGATCACCGGATCTTATTTCTTTCGAAATGAGAAAGGAGACTCCGTTAGAGTCAATAGTCTCAGGTATAGAGCGATGTTAACCGACTTTCTGTGGTCAGAGCTCGACTACATTGATACATCCGAGCTATAGTTCTAACAAGACGGCGCTAGATGCCGACGCATACTATACTAGCGACGCAACGCTCGAAGTTGTGAAGGAGAAATTCGACGACTGGGTTATTTCACGGTGAGCGTTCATCAATTGGCCGCCGCTATCATGCGATTTAACATCACTCGATTATTTTCTCTAGGGCTACATCAAGCCCTTGGTCTACGCTAAAAATCACCAAGTTGGAAGCTCGAGGCCAATATTCGACACGCTATTGCCGGAATAAGGCCACGTGTTTTAAGCGTTCACACTTCAATTTTCTCTTTAGCCTTCTTATCGCCAATCTACCATTGGCTATTTTTTTTTTTTTTTCAGATAGTTAAAGTTGATCATATGAATATATATGAAAATATGAATGCACTGGCATATATACAACAAGATTCATCGTACGAAGAAGTAGCAATATTCAACGATTCCCTCATCAAAAACATCTGTGTTGAGTGGCCTTTGAGAGCTCATTTCCCGGTCGGCAGTATGTTTGATTTTGTTGTTAAGTCTAAGCCGTTCGATTTTCAAGCTATCTAAGGATCAATTATTTCTGCATAATTGGCTTAATTCTATGCATTTAACAAACAATGCTGAAGTTCTATTCTATTTATTGGCCATGGGAGTACTTCTAACTACTCGGTGGATCGGTGAAAATTTGTATGTCAAGTAATTTCCAGCTTCTTAGTTTTGTTGCTGTTTTTTCTTGCCTAGAATCACGGTGAAATTGTCTTTGGTGGTATCGTGTGTCTTCTCTGTTAGCCCTTGGACGATGATGATTTGTCTGTCTGCATGCCACAAATTCGAGACTTTTTGTCTTATTTTTCTTCTTACAACGAATTCACGTTGAGTAACCGCTGTTTCTTCTCTTTGTGCCAGTTGCTGTATCAGACTTTCGTTCTGCTATGTCTCGAGCCATCTGATTGCATATGTTCAATAACCTCACATTCTAACTACTTCTTTGTGCGTTTGCTGACGTCCGTATGTTGTTTTAGCATATAAAAGTGTTTTTTTATGTGCATAGGCAATCAGCCCGACCATACAATTTTCAACTTTAGAGACTCCTCACAAGAAAGGAGCTAGAGATAGTGGGTGACAGTTCGATAATATGGGCGCTGTCTTGACTTAGACGTCACCGAAGTTTCCACTTTTTGGTTCTGTTGTTTCTGACTTCTTCAGCAGAATGTGTTCTTTATAAGAATTGATTTGTCAGTTTCGCTAATTTTCTCAGATGTGGGCTAAAGTTCACTACCACGTGCTTTGGCAAGACCAGCCGTTGCTAGACGAGCTCAGTCGTAGTCCCAGTTGGTTTTTCATGTCGCGGTCTTTTTGTTGCATATTTTGGTGTCAGATTTTCTTGAGACCGATTGTAAGGACAATCCTAAATTGTTTCCTCTGATTTTTGGCGTATTTTGACTGCGCCAATTCTAGTCCTAAACATTGCCTATAAGCTCGTTCCTGCCATATTATGTGAGCACCTGAAACCATTCAAGAACAACTTGGTTGCTCCGTATCAGTGCGGTTTCAAGCGAGAAGGGTCCATCATTGATTAATTATTCTTCCTACGGCAAACCTTGAAAAAGACCCGGGAAATTTCAGATCGGGATCCACCATATTTTTGTCGACTTCAAATGCGCATATGACAGTGTGAATAAAATAAGCTAAAGAGCGGAAGTTTTAACATTTCTGCCAAACTCTATATATTGTGCAAGATGACTATGTATAATACTGGCTGCTCTAGCAAGGTCGATAATGAGTTAACCGAGAGCTCCAACTTCCGACCCGATTGAAAAAAGTATGCATTAATACGTATATGGAATGAACACCAACGCTTCGGTCTAAATAGTTTTCTTTTCTACGCCGAGAGACCACACTAATAGAGCAAAGCCTTGTCTATATTTGTTCTATACAAATTGGTATAGAAAAATCTCATACTTAGCAGAGAATCACTCAGAACTTTGATGGCGATTCTATCAGGACATTACCCCTTTAGGAAACATGTCAGTAAGCTTAGACTTGCATGAGCGCTCTGCGTTAAGTCGAGATAACTTAGACCTATCCTAGCCTAACGTAAGTTATTACGTTAACGTAAGTTCCCCTCTTGCAAAATTTTCCCTTTACCATTTCCTGGAAGCGCTACTGTGCTTCAGTGATTAGGCTAGGAAGACTCATTCCGAGCTGTAGGTCTGCAGTCAGATCAAAAGTTTTTTTTCAATATAGACCCAGCTTGTAAACCAGCCCACATGAATACCAGACGTCATACCGTATTATGACTTATCATGACAATAACTCTCCCCCCTATGCTCGTCGGAACATTGTGTCATATCAGCTAATTTCTCGTACACCGACCACACAGTTAAAGTAAAGATTCCTTAAGGAACTGTATGGCAATACGAAAACTGAACGCCTTCTTAAGGAATTCTAACTGGTCGTTATATTTCCTCGATAATGACTTTGATGCCCCTGTTGGATCACATACACTATTCTCTTTGGAATGAGATCCCTTATCCTCTATTGGATGAAGAGTATCGAACCAAAAGGATAGGCATGGTACGACTTGAGCTGTAAAGAAGCTGTCAGTGTTAGAGAAATGTTTTTTCAGTCCTTCAAGACCAACCAGACAGGGGAAAACCGAAAAAAGTTCAAATGAGCCAGGAATGACTACAACGTCTTTCTTAAGCGTACGACCAAAAACTGTGGCAAAAAATTCTACAATATCCCAAAGGATATTGCAGTGACAATTCAGCTGTCAGCTCTATAGACAAGACTATAGACTATCGGCCAGCTCAACACTTTCTAGATTGTGCTCGGCATGTCTCACCGAAAAGTGAAACCAAAGCGTACATTAATCTGGTGAAAGCAAAATAGTTGCACTTGATATTTTGAAGGCAGAGTTTGTCACCAGGCTCTTTTTTCGAAAATTTTTTCAGGTGCACCCAAAACCTCTCTGCACTACTATATAAATTTGACAAATGTCGGACAATTGCTTCGTGAGATATAGCATTGTGAGTTAAGCAACTTTTGTTACTGTGAAAAAAAAGAAAAAAAAAAAAGAGTTTCGTTGCTTGCTTTATTATGAAAACAAATACTTGAACAAACCAAAGCTTGATAAACATTATTCGAACTCTGCACCAGGAAAATCAACCGTTGAAAAGTGGTTTGCCAAATTTAAACGGAGCGAAATGAGCACCGAAGACGAAGACGAAAAAGGCTGTTACGGGCAAAAACGTGAACAAAGTTCACAAAATAATTATGAAAAACCATAAAGGGAAGTTGAACGAGATAGCTGAGACTCTGAAGATATCAGAAGTGCGTGTTGAACAAGAAAAAAAACGGCCCCATTTAATGAAGAAAAAAAGTGCTGTTTCATCAAGATAAAGCACCGCGTCACAAATCAATAAAAGCGATGCCAAAATTGCATGAATTAGGCTACGAATTGTTTCTCCATCCACCGTATTCTCCAGATCTGGCCCCCATTGACTTTTTCCTGTTTGCAAACCTCAGAAGAATGCTCACTGGAAAAAAGTTCAGCACTAATGAAGAAGTACTAGGTGGAGTGAAAAGTAACCTCCTTACCGCCAGAATGTGCTGCTACTGCAAAAAAGGTTATTTAGGCCGACATGCCAAATTTCAGTGCGATACTGTTTTTAGTTTTGCTTTGACAGCTGATTGTTGTTGACGTTTTTGACATCATGTTGAGTATGGACCAGAACATTATTTTTTGAGAAGCAAAACAGCGAAGGAAACAAAAGAAAAGTTGGATAAATATTATGGGACTAATGCTCCTTCAGATTACACCCACAAATATTGATTTCGAGAATTTCGTGGGGGCCGCAACTCCACTACCGATCAAGTCCGTAACGGCAGGCCCTCCGATGCGGTTACAGAGCACAATGTCAAAAAAATACATGAAATGGTGTTGGCTGACCGGAAACTGAAGGTGCGCGAGCTAGCAGATACCACAAAGATTAGTACTGAGCGCACACGCCATATTTTGGGCAATATTCTGCATATGAAAAAGTTATCCTGCCGCTAAATGCCGCGCATACTCACTCCTGACCAAAAACATGAACGCGAGAGCACTTCGAAAGAGTGTTTGCACTTGCTGATGCGGAATCGGGCGGACTTTTAGCGTCGAATGGTAACTGTTGAACACTAGAGAACAGAATGAGTGCCCGGCAATGGACTAAAGCCGGCACGAGTGCTCCAAAGCTACTACCTCGAAAAAGGAAAAACAATCAACAACGAGTATTACTGTGCATTATTGGAGCGATTGAAGGCTGAAATCGCTGCAAAACGGCCTCACATGAAGCGAGCAAAAATTTTGTTTTTGCAAGACAATGCACCGGCGCACAAGAGCATCGCAACCACGGCTAAAATCAATGACTTACGGCTCCAATTGCTGTCGCATCCACCGTATTCGCCCGATTTGGCTCCCTCGGACTATTATCCCTTCCCAAACCTCAAAAGATGGCTCATCAATAAAAAATTCAGCTCACGCGAGGAAATTATCGACGCCACGGAGGAGTATTTTGCAGACCTTCCGGAAAATTACTTTTCGGACGGGATCAAGAAGTTGGAAAATCGCTAGAATAAGTGTATCAAACTAAAAGATGACTATGTTGAATAAAATAAAAAAAAAATTAAAAAAAAATTTTTTTTTCAATCCCAAGGAGGTTACTTTTCACCCCACCTCACGCTGAAAGTGAGGCTTTTTTGAGGCTAAAGAGAATTCGTGCTATAAAAATTGTATCCAACAATTACATGACCGTTATAATCGTTGTATTACCCTATGTTGGATAATAAAATCGAATTTTAGCCTACGAACTTTCCAGCTGACCTTTTACAAGAGACCCTTTGGGTTTCAGATTTTCCAATAGACTCGTAGATCTGATTTTTTCAAGTTATCTCATCCGTTAAATCATTTGTTTCTGCTTCTACTCGAATCTGTTCCTTTAGTTAAATTTTTATTTAACGGAGTTATTTTTTTATTTATTTATTTTTTATTTTTTTTATTTTTATTTTATTTATTTTTTGTGTTTTCCTTGAACTTACCATTGAGCCCGAACCAATAATTAATATCTACATCCACTTATAGCTTCCTGATGTGACCAGCATCATTGATAGTGTTGATTCACTTATCAAAGATGGTATCTCCTCGGCTGGCAACGAAGGCAGTGATGCGATAAAGGAAATGCGTAAACGAATCAACGAAACCATTCAACATCATATTCCTGAGATCACCAAGTCTATAGCTACAGTTGGTAAGTACCGAAAACTTTGTAATCCTTTTCGATGAGCTTATATTTATTTTGTGTTTTCTAGGACAAGCCATCAGTAAAGAATCTCAAGGTATCACCATGCAATTCGCACGCATTTCCAACATAATTGGCAATCAGACGAATGAAGCGACTAAGACTGCCGACAATTACCTACATCAGTACAGCATGTATCGATTCTATGCTGGAGTAGCTATAAGCACAATCCTGTTATTGGTAATCTCACATTCATGTGCAATATACTATGATAGAATAACTTGCTTTATGCGGAACGTTTGTATATTTCTAGGTACTCACCGCATTGACCTGTGCTCTTTTCTGTGGAATCTGTGGCAAGCGTCCAGATGGTTATGGCGATGATTGCTGCAACAAGGGATCTGGTTCTAGATTCTTAATGCTGTAAGTAAAACAGGTCCAACATCTCCTTTATCAATTTGAATCCTAATTTACGCGCAAAGTAAAATTTTTTGATACTCCGAAATATTTCAAAGTATTGTAGTTTCAGCGTTCAGAAGAATTAGGGGAAAAAAAATCACGATTACATCACATTATTTGTGCGTGTTAAGAACAAAAAAGGGAAAGAGAAGAGGAGAAGGAAAACAGCAACAAAATGTGTGGTGAAATTTCATTTATCATCTAATTCACATTCTCTTTTGGTAGAGAATTTCTAAAGTAGACCAGTAAAATTGACGAACGTTATCGCTTCTCGGCCTTATGGCTAAGATCAAAGTGTAGTATCTGTTCTTATCAGCTTAACATCTGATAGATCCCCCATCGGGGGACAACAAATGTTAAACTGATTTTTGGAAACAGACGGAGTGCTAGGAGCTTGCTCCACCTCTGTCGCGGGTTGGCCCGGTATTGCAGTACCGCCGGGATCGGCCCAATAATTATCAAACATTTTCGAAGATCCGAGATTTTTTCTATTTATTTATTTTTATTTTGTTTTTTATATATATATAATATTTCTTACATAATTCATTTTACCCGCAAGCGCTGTGCTTATCTTATCGGCTGGTGGCTATTTTACATAATTTGGCAGTGAACTTTCAAGATTCAATTAGAACTAGTTCATCAAAAAAATGAATGATAGGTATAATAAAAAAAAATAATAATAATAATAATAATAATTAATTTTGCATCAATAGGAAACGGAAGTGTATCAAGCAGTAATTGTTTTATAAATTTTTTTTTTTTTTTTTAAATTTTGAAGTTCTTTTATTGGGTATGTATTTTAATTCGTGCGGTTATTTTTCCATAATTTGAACGTTATTTAAGAAAAACATGTGCAATAAAGTATTGCCCATTTGTGGATCCCATTTCAAAAGAACTGCGCCGGCTTGGCAGCCAAAAATGAATCAAGCCAATTTTTTATATTCTGCTCTGATGTGAACCGTATTTCAGTGAGGGCGTTCTGCATCGACCGGAACAAATGGTAATCAGAAGGGGCAAGGTCTGGACTATAAGGCGGGTGGGGTAAGACTTCCCATCCACTGTTTTCCTAATAGTTCTTAACCGGAATAGCAACGTAGGGCCGAGCGTTGTCATGATGGAAAATTATTGCCTCATGTCTGGTCGCATATTCCAGGCGTTTTCCGGCTACTGCTCTCTTCATATGAATTAATTGTGTTCGGTAACGTTGTCCATCGATGGTTTTACTCGGTTTTAGCAGCTCATAATACAGCACACCCATCTGATCCCACCAAATACAGAGCATTACCTTCGCGCCATGGATATTCGGCTTTGCCGTTGATTTGGCTGGTTGGCCGGGATTCACATATGATTTTTTGCGCTTGAGGTTGTCGAAATGGATCCATTTTTCATCACCAGTAACAATCCGATGCAAAAATGACTTCCTTTTATGGCGTTCCAGCAGCATATCGGACATTCAAAACCGTCTTTCGACGTCTCTCGGCTTGAGTTCATGTGCAACCCAATTTCCTTGCTTTTGAATATATCCAGCTGCTTTTAAACGTTTTCAAATGGCTGCTTGAGTGACACCCAAAGATTCTGCGAGCTCTTCTTGTGTTTGGCAACAATCTTCATAGAGTAATGCTTCCAGTTCTTCATCTTCAAAGTTTTTTGGTTGCCCAGGACGTTCATCGTCTTCCAAGCCAAAATCACCACTTTTAAATCGTGCAAACCACTTTTGGCACGTTCGTTCAGCTAGCGCATGTTCACCATAAACTTCAACCAAAATACGATGACTTTCGGCAGCAGTTTTCTTCGTATTAAAGTAATGAAGAAGAGCTCCCCACAAAAACACTTTTTTAGGCAGAAAGTTTGACATATTTGAGTGAAAAAAAACTATTGCTGTTTACGCTTCAAATGAATGACATATACTGAAACAACGTACAATGACAGTAGCTTTCCAACCCATATTCCAATGGAATAATACAAGTTACGCCATCTCTTAGCAAACCGCAAGTTTGCTATAACGTTTGTTATAGAGCCAATACATAAATGCAAAAAAACAAAACTGAAGTAGTAATTTCAATTTCAATGTGCTCAAAAACTAGAGGACATAAAGCCATGCGGTTTTATTTGATTCAGAATTAATACGCGCATTGAATACATAAAACCAATTTGGCGCATTATTTCACAAAATTATTTCGAGTAATGTATTGTGTATGTAATTTAATTCGTGGGGTTTTTTTTTCAAAATTTGAGCGTTTATTTAAGAAAAACATGTACAATAGTATTATTGAAAGTACTGCCCATCTGAAGCTACGACTTTTTCCTATCTTTCTGGCAATTTGTGGATCCCATCCCAAAAGAATTGCACCGGCTTGGCAGCCAAGAATGAATCAATCCAATTTTTGGTATTCTGCTCTGATGTGAACAAATGCTAGTCAGAAGGAGCAAGGTCTGGGCTATAAAGCGGGTGGGGTAAGTTTTCCCATCCACTGTTTTCCAAATAGTTCTTAGCTGGAATAGCAACGTGGGGCCGAGCGTTGTCATGATGGAAAATTATTGCCTCGTGTCTGGTCGCATATTCCGGGCATTTTTTGGCTACTGCTCTCTTCAAACGGATTAATTATGTTCGGTAGCGTTGTCCATTGATTGTTTCACCCGGTCTTAGCAGCTCATAATACAGCACACCCATCTGATCCCATCAAAGACAGAGCATTACCTTCGCGCCATGGATATTCGGCTTTGCCGTTGATTTGGCTGGTTGGCCGGGTTTCACATATGATTTTTTGCGCTTGGGGTTGTCGTAATGGATCCATTTTTCATCACCAGTAACAATGCGATGCAAAAATGACTTCCTTTTGTGGCGTTCCAGCAGCCTTTCGACGTCTCTCGGCTTGAGTTCATGTGGAACCCAATTTCCTTGCTTTTGAATATATCCAGCTGCTTTTAAACGTTTTTAAATCGCTGCTTGAGTGACACCCAAAGATTCTGCGAGCTCTTCTTGTGTTTGGCAACGATCTTCATAGAGAAATGTTTCCAGTTCTTCATCTTCGAACTTTTTTGACTGCCCAGGACGTTCATCGTCTTCCAAGTCAAAATCACCACTTTTAAATCGTGCAAACCACTTTTGGCACGTTCGCTCAGCTAGCGCATGTTCACCATAAACTTCCACCAAAACACGATGACTTTCGGCAGCAGTTTTCTTCATATTAAAGTAATGAAGCTTTCCAACGCATGTTCCAATGGAATAAGTTATAGGCCCAATATATTTTGCGGTATTGTATTAAGCGTTTTAGGCACTTATAACGCAGTTCTCTTGTGCCATATACATTGTAAGTCTCTGGTATCTCTAACATTGCTTGGGCTTATCTTCGTGTGTTTTGATTGTGCTGAATAGGTCTTAAGTATCGTTGGTCGTTCATATATATTAGCATACAAGCGCAGTCATTTGAAAAATCCCACGAACATTCAGTGCTTTTAAAGATGAGTTAAATCCTCCGAAATTTTTTATTAAACGATGTTGTAAGGATGAAATTTTATCTGTATGGGTTTTTGCCGCAGTCCCTCAAGCCAGGATACCGTATCTAATGCGCGACTCTACGAGCGAGTAATACACCTGCTTCATCACATTATAATTGCAAAGTCTTTTCAGATATACCATCGCAAAAATAGCATTCTTAAGTTGTAGACGCAGTGCATTAATGTGTTCACTCCAAAGGAAGTGTTCGTCAATTGCTATTCCTAGATATTTCGTCCGCTGTACAACTTTAATCTCCTGGTTTCCTACCGACGATGAACAATTTTAATTTCTCCGCTCCGCTTAGATGGTGTGCGAATGCGCATAGCTTTCGTTTTTTTTTTCGTCTTGATTATGAGTCCATTATCGTGACAACACTTCGAAACGGCATCAAACTCACTCTGTAGATTTTTAATGGCCGTGTTAAGATCTCTATGTTTGGACGATATAGACCACAAATGCATACGCAGTACTATTTTTGAAAACCCGTAACAGTTCGTTTGTAAAAAGAATGTATAAGATAGGACTAAGTTTGGATCCTTGAGAAATTCCGTATAAGTTGGATTTTTCTTGGCTTATTTCCGTTGCCACCTTTACTCTGATTGTTCTATCAGTGAGATAGTTTTTGAGCCAATTGGATATTACTCCCCTCACACCTATCCTGCCCAGACTCTCTTTTTTCATGTTATAATGTGTCAAAAGCCTTGCTGAAGTCAATATAAAGTACCAGTATGTTAAGGTTTCTATTTAGTCCTGCATTGATTGTGTTCGCAAATTCTCCTAATAGTCTGTCCGTGCTTTTGTTTCTTTGGAACACATACTGGTTTGGATGAATAATTTGATATTTTTCTAAGAAACTATTGAGCCTATTGACCATAACGTTCTCCAAACACTTTTCAACAGCAGATAGAATAGCAATGTGCCGATAGTTTTCTACATTATTTTTAGTGCCAGCCTTGTAGATTGGCCGCACGATAGCTGTTTTCATTAACCATGGTACGTGGCCTTGTGAAATACTTCGATTTATTATTGTTTGTATAACAGGGGAAAGTATTGGGGCGTTTAACTTTATATCTATTGCTCTTATATTATCAGCTCTAGGTCCTTTCTTAGTGTTCAAACGACTTAAACTTTGAAAAATTTCTTCTACTGAAGTTTCTCTTACAAAGATACTTTGATGCACCTGTACATTCTCATGGCTAGATGTCTTTATATTACATAAGTGTAAGATGGATAGGATATTTGTAGAAAACTAATCCGCAAACTTCTTCACAATGCCATAATAATCGTTATTTTTTATTGAAAAGTTATTGCATACTACTTCGTCTATTGAAAGTTTCTTTCTCCCCAATAAATCATTTATTATGTTCCATGTTGTCCTAGGATCATTTCTATTTTCGATAAATTTCTGTTTATAGAAATTAATTTTGACTGCTTGTATGTTTGCGTTAACAGTATTTTGATATTGTTTATACTCCTTTCCATCTTTCCATTATTTCTCCATCTTCTATAAAGCTCATCCCTCTTCTTGCACATTTGAATTACTTCTTTCGTGATCCATGGTTTCTGTTGTCGTGTCTTTTTGGAAGTTTTTGTTTTGCTGGCTTCAGAGTATATACAATATAATTCATTTTTTCGACGAAGTTGTTATATAAATCTTCTACGTAGTTTATTTTCAAAATTTCATTCCATTTAGTTTGCTCTATAAGCCTATTTACTACTCCTGGATTTATCTGTACAGCATTTAATTTATCCATTGTTCGGTTTTTTTTTTTGGGAACCTCTGTTGCATACAAAATGGCAAAGTGGTCGGAAAGATCTGTTTCTATTACTGCTGAATATATTTTCTGTTTTGTGAGGCTAACGTACATATGGTCAATGAAGCTAGACGTGTTTTTTTTTTACATAAATACGGATAGGTTGCATGATTACATTTGTAAGGCCTTTTGCAGCCATGACTTCCATATATTTTAAGACTAAAGAGTTATTTTTATTTGAACATTAATATTCATGTCACCTAATAAAATGTTCGTATTGTTGTCTTTTATCTTATCATTAATTTCATCTATGAATCTTGTAATTCTTAACTTAGAGAGCATGAATATACTTTTTGACATCCCTTTGCATTATTTCTAGATGAATTCCCTCATAGTTTTCAGGTTCAGATGGTATTTCTTGAAAATTTAAACTTTCCTTCACAAATATTGTATAACAACACCTCCACCTTTTCCATCACGATTTAGAAAGGAGAAAGGAGTGGCGGGTGGAGTAAGACTTCCCATCCACTGTTTTCCAAATAGTTCTTAACCGGAATAGCAACGTGGGGCCGAGCGTTGTCATGATGGAAAATTATTGCCTCGTGTCTTGTCACATATTCCGGGCGTTTTTCGGCTACTGCTCTCTTCAAACGGATTAATTGTGTTTAATAGCGTTGTTCGTTGATGGTTTCACCCGGTTTTAGCAGCTCATAATGCAGCACACCCATCTGATCCCACCAAATACAGAGCATTACGTTGGCGCCATGGATATTCGGCTTTGCCGTTGATTTGGCTGGTTGGCCAAATGATTTTTTGCGATTTTGGTTGTCGTAATGGATCCATTTTTCATCACCAGTAACAGTCCGATGCAAAATGACTTCCTTTTGTGGCGTTCCAGCAGCATATCGGACATGCAAAACCGCCTTTCGACGTCTCTCGGCTTGAATTCATGTGGAACCCAATTTCCTTGCTTTTGAATATATCTAGCTGCTTTTAAACGTTTTCAACCAAAAAAAAAACTTTCGGCAGCAGTTTTCTTCATATTAAAGCAATGAAGAAGAACTCCCCGCAAAAACACTTTTTCAGGCATAAAGTTCGACATATTTGAGTATTGTTGTTTACGCTTCAAATGAATGACATATACTGAAATAACGTACAATGACAGTAGCTTTCCAACGCATGTTCCAATAGAATAATAACAATGGAATAGTACAAGTTACGCCATCTTTTAGCAAACCGCACGTTTGCTATAACGTTTGTTATAGAGCCAATACATATATGCCAAAAAAACAAAACTGAAGTAGTAATTTCAATTTTAATTTGCTCAAAAACTAGAGGACACAAAGCCATGAGGTTTTTTGTATTCGATTCAAAATTAATACGCGCATTGAATACTTAAAACCAATTTGGCGCATTATTTCACAATTTCGAGTAATATAGTTGAAAATTTTTTTTTTTTTAATTTTTTACCAAGACTTTGAGTTTGAATGTGAATTATTCAAAAACGATTCACACGAATAATTTGATGTAAAATTTATATTAAAAAACAAGTTTCGAGCTTTCATATTCTGTATAGTACTTTATTGTAAGTGTTACCGTTGTTTTTTTTAATAATTTTTTCCCATCTTAAGTCGTTTATTTTTAAATTGCCCATAACTCCTAAACGGGACAAGATGGATCCCCCTCCCTCAGTAAAAAATGCTAGTTTTTAACTCCTCTACAAAATACCGTTATCAATTCTTGGCGACAAAGTTATCGTACTCGTGCCAAAAACTACCTTAAATTTCTCCGAAAATTTAATACGCATACAAAAAATAATAAAATTTAAGTATCGTTTCCAGTATTTACATAAAATTGAAATCAGAAAGTTAAAACATACTTGAAGCTATCGATTCAAGTATATACATATATACAGCTACGCAAACACTTGCCAAATCAACTAATTCTTAAGATACACTTTGCAAGAATAACTCAAATGTTATTTTCAATTGGACCGTAAAGGCTCACAAAGCGAATTAACTGTTTTTGCAAATGATGCATTGAAATGTATAATAACGGAAAAACAACTTTATGTACTTTTTTTCTGTTTTTTTTTGTATAGGGTTTTCTAATAACGACTTGACAACTTTTTTTTTTAAATAAAAGGCAAACCATTTGAGATATTTCACGTTTGCATCGGTCGATTCGTTAGGCCGAAACGGCCGCTATTTCGCGTTCAATGTTGGCTCTGAACTCTTCCAACGTCGTCGGCGTGTTGGCATAATCCAATGACTTAACGTAGCCCCACAGAAAATAGTCAAGCGGCTTTAAATCGCACGAACGAGGCGGAAAATCGACTGGCCCATGTCTTGAGATAACACGCTCACCATACTTACTCTTCAATAAATTGATTGTAGCGTGTGATGTGTGGCTTGTGGCACCATTCTGTTGAAAACATATGTCGTCCAAGTCCATATCTTCCAATTCGGGCCAAAAACAATCGGTGATCATGGCACGATAACGCTGACCATTCACAGTAACGTGACGATCGTTATCGTCGACGAAAAAATATGGCCCAATAACGCCGCCGGCATGCAAACCGCACCAAACAGTTATTTTTTGTGGATGAAGTGGTAATTCATGAAGCACATGTGGGTTTTCACCCGACCAATAACGCATATTTTGCTTATTGACGAACCCATTCAGCCAAAAATGAGCTTCGTCACTGAAGATGATTTTGCGATGAAATTCATCATTTTGGCGCACCTTCTCCAGAACTCAATCGGAGAACGTACGTCGCTTCAAATGGTCCATCGGCTTCAATTCTTGAGTCAGCTTGATCTTGTATGGGTGTAAACCAAGATCCTTACGCAAAATACGCCATAATGTGGTCTGAGCGATGCCCAATTTTTGAGAACGCCGTGGAATTGACTGATTTGGATCGTTTGCTACGGACGTCTGAACGGCAGCGATATTTTTGACTCTTCGACCAACCCGTTGTCTCACTGACGCGGCAACAACACACAACGAATATGTAGACTCAAATTTTTATTACCTGTCTACTAGGGCGAGAATTACGACCGAAAATTGGAGTTAACGCTCTTAAAGTTGCAGTCACCGATTCCGAATATCTGTAGAAAATTTTCATAATTTGCAGACGTTGCTCGTTAGTGTACTTTACTATGATGAAAATGTTGAGTTTACTAAATAACTTGACAGTGACAGTTTAATGATTAGTGAAAGAGTGCGTTCACAAATTAAATTCAAAGTTGTCAAGTCCCTATTGGAAAACCCTATATGTATGTACGTTATTTATTTCACTTAAAGCACTCATAGATATAATATAAAAACAAATCAATAGTCTTCTGAGAATAAGTTGAACAAAAAATAGAGAAAAAAGAAAACAAATTTCAGCAATTTAATTCATTTAACAAGATATCAATTTGCTATCGCTTCATAAAAGATCAAAAATTTATGTAATCAGTATTCTAATATCAAAGGTTTAAACAAAAGTTAGATCAAAATATTGAACTACAACAATCTTGTGAGATCAGCCAATTTTTTACGCGCTTAAAAAAAAACATTGCGACATGTGATTTCTTCCGGGAGGACATTAAATAAACGATTACATACATTTGCGGTCATAAAAACTGCATCATATCAAAATGATTGAAAAATTGTAAATAACTACGATAGTAATTTTTATAATGAAATGAAGTTTTTGTTGAGTACTCCGCATTAGTTTATAAGTGTTTCTATCTAATTTCCATCTGTTTATTGAATGTTTGAAAAAAGATATTAACAAAGAAAGAAAAACAAAATCAAACGATTTATGTATGTCTATATAAGATGTTTAGATATGACACTTTTACCAAAAAAATATCAATACCGAGTTCCTCCTCCTTTGGCGGTTATAACCGCTTTTATTCCAGATGGCATCGAGTTTACAAGAAGTTCAGTAATATCCCTTGAAATTTCAGTATTCCATACATGTTCCAGAACTTCATTTAGCTTTTTTTTACTGGCTGGTTTATGTTCATTACATGCCACAAGTGTTCGATTGGGTGTTAATCGGGCGAATTAGCTGGTCAGTTTAGTCTGGTAATTCCGAGGTAATCAAACGTTGTCTTGAGCTGAAAATTATTGAAAGACTTTAGTTACTTGTCTGTTTAATATTTATAAATTAGACATCTAGAAGTTGATTTATAACACTTTACTTACGGATTTGACGCGGTTGCAAGGTGCAGAATCATCTTGAAAAATGTACTTGTCAGTATACGAATGATGCTGTTCAATTGCTGGTACCAAAAACTCCCTTACTGCTTCTCCATACTTTTGAGCGTTCATAGTTCCAATAACAAAGAGCCAAGCAAAGGGCCCAAAACGTAAAAAGAAAAACATCCTCAAACCATCTGTCTTTGAGGAAACCTAACTGTTTTGACTATGTACTAGTTCTTGAACCTTTCACCTGCTGACCGTCGTACGTATTGGAAAATGTCGGCACACAACAGAGACGTCGAAAGGCGGTTTTGCATGTCCGAAATGCTGCTGTAACGCCACAAAAGGAAGTCATTTTTGCATCGGATTGTTACTGGTGATGAAAAATGGATCCATTACGACAACCCCAAGCGTAAAAAATCATATGTGAAACCCGGCCAACCAGCCAAATCAATGGCAAAGCCGAATATTCATGGCGCGAATTTAATGCTCTGTATTTGGTGGGATCAGATGGGTGTGCTGTATTATGAGCTGCTAAAACCAGGTGAAACCATCAATGGACAACGCTACCGAACACAATTAATCCGTTTGAGGAGAGCAGTAGCCGAAAAACGCCCGGAATATGCGACCAGACACGAGGCACAAATTTTCCATCATGACAACGCTCGGCTCCACGTTGCTATTCCGGTTAAGAACTATTTGGAAAACAGTGGATGGGAAGTCTTACCCCACCCGCTTTTTAGCCCAGACGTTGCCCCTTCTGACTACCATTTGTTCCGGTCGATGCAGAACGCTCTCACTAAAATACGGTTCACATCATAGCAGAATATCAAAAATTGGCTTGATTCATTCTTGGCCGGCGCAGTTCTTTTGAGATGGGATCCACAAATTGCCAAAAAGATGGGAAAAAGTCATAGCTTCAGATGGGCAATACTTTGAATAATACTATTGTACATGTTTTACTTAAATAAACTTTCAAATTTTGAAAAAAAAACCGCACAAATTAAATTATATACCCAATAATATTTTTTATTTTTTGATAAATTTTATTATGCCAAAGCAAAAAATGTTGGAAAATACATTATACAGGTGGACAATATGTCCACCTTTATTGCGAATAATGGCTTTGAGACGGCCGAAAAAAGCACCGAACGCTGCACGCAAGTGGCCCTGCGGTATTTTGGCACATTCCCGGCGAAGTGCTTGTTTCAGGTGGTCCAAACTTTGGTATTTTTTAGTGCCAACCTTCGCCTTCAAAATACTCCAGACAGAGAAATCCAACGGATTTGCATCCGGAGAATTTGCATCCGGGGAGTTTGCATCCGGAGAATTTGCAGTCCATTGTGTCGAAGAAATGAAGTGTGGAACATTGTTTTTTAACCTATCTTGGTTGACGCGCATTTTGTGAGACGGTGCCGAGTCTTGTTTGCCCAAGGCTTCAATACTGTCTCTAAAACATTTTCACGGTATACGATCGCATTAATTTTAACGCCGCGGCGGTTATGGCGGCCCAAACCATCACCGTCTGTGCTGCCTGCTTTCTGGTGGCCGTCCGAAGGTGTAAATTTTTGAAGGACCTCTCTGGCAAATAAACTTGGTCATTTTGTTTGTTGACATATTGCTTAATAACAAATGGCGACTCATCGGAAAAAACCAAATTCGGCAACTCACCACTTTCGTGCAAGCGTAGCAACTCCTTCGCTCTTTCGACTTTAACTTTTTTCTGTTGCGGTGTAAGATCGTGTGCTTTTTAGAACTTCAATGGCTTGAGCCCAAGCTCATTTTTCAGTATGTGTTGCATCCGTTGCAATGATATGTTGAGCTCACAAGCCATTTTTCTACCACTTCGACTCGGACTTCGCTCAATTCGAGCCTTCACTTTCCGAACCATTTCTGCCGATGCTGCTGTTTTTTTATGACCACTTCCATGGCGTTTTGCAACGCTGCCATATTCACGGTAACGAGTTAAGGTTCGAGACAAAAATGATTTATTTACGTTGAGGTGCTGGAGGGCTCTAACGATAGTTACTTGGGGTTTTCAAATCGCTTAAAAGGCTTGTAAATAATAAAATTATCTCTCATGTGTCAATATTTGAGCTCTAAATTATAGCAGTCTACGATTGGTTGCAGTTCGAGTCAGTGTAGTTTGAGATTATACGAAAGTTTCGGTTACCAGATTTCATAAAGAATGCTTTTAGAACCTTAAAACAGTGTAAGTGTTGAACGGAAAAATACCTAATTGACAAAACAACGGAAAACTAGGATGCCTACAAGGTTTACGACAAATTTTTCGGACAACATTCTTTTGCAAAACTAGCAATGGCTGAATTTTTTTTTGATAGCCACCTCCCCAGCAATTTATACCGTATTCCAGCTTAGAATTAAAAAGTTCATAATAAATTGTGGTTAGGAGCTCAGTTGAACATATATTACGGAGATGAAAATTTCATATTAGAGTCAAGTAAGATTCCTAGGTACATAAATTCGTCTACATTCTCTATCAAAAAACAATCATCACTACAATTTTCACCAGCACAAAATAGTTGACATGAAAATAAATATCCGGTTTTGGATTAATGGACGGAGATAAATTAAAGAACATTAATTTAGTCTTAGGACTTATTACAAGTTTGTGTTCAGCGAACCATTGTCTTAGAGTATGTACATCGCAATTTATGTTAACATTAAGATCTAAAGGACTGTTGACGCCATACGATAACCCAACATCGTCAGCAAAAGCTGTAGGTAAGCCTTTTAGATCGAAGTGGAAGAGTGAGTTGATATAAATTAAAAATAGAATGGGATCCAGGACTTAATCTTGTGGTACCCCAAGCCTGATTATTTGCACATCACTTCTCGTCTCATTCAACTTTACTGTCTGTGATCTATTATTCAGATATGAGTTAAACCATTCACACATGAAGCCACGTACACCTGCATTTTCCAGTTTAATTAACAAAATTTTATGGTCAACAATGTCGAAGCCTTTGGTTAAAAAAAAAAAAACAAAACTTCTACAGTGCACAGAGTTTACATCATTAATAGCAGAACATTGAGAACATAGATTTTGCATTAGTCCACTATGTAATTTAAGTCCGATACTTAAAAAATGTCTATCAAAAGCGTCAGCGATTTCATTTTTCATTACTAGTACGTAGGGCAATAGTTTGTTGAATAGAAGATTTTTTTGTTGAGAATGGTGTTTACAACTTTCCACTCTTTCTTAAGATTACCTCTAGCTGAATAAAATTGAGCACGATAATAAGAGTGTTTGTTTATTTTGAATTTTTTCCGACTCCGTCATGTTAGCTGCCCCATTGTGCGTTGTACCTAGTGGTATTTGTAGCGAAAATGTGGGGAAAATTATTTTTTGTTTTAATTAACCTACACTAGTCGGCATAAGTATTTTGATGAAACTTTTTCTGACTATTGAAGCTAGCTAAGCTTAGCACCGTTAAATAACGGTGCAAAATTGATGCGCTAAACAAATAATCTATTTTAAGCTCTATGCATGCCAAATTTTATATTGTTTACCTTTTGCATTCTCTTTCTGCTGTTAAAAATGCAGGGAGACAAGAAATTTTTGCGTGGCATAAGTATTTTGAGGGAAGCTTTGTGTAAATACGCTTGCACTTTCGAGCACGCTAGAGCCGAACAGTTTTTGTATTTAAGTTTAACTGATGATTAAAAGGTGTTATGAACCATTGGGTAAAACGGCAAACTTTTGATCACCAGATCTTCGATGGTAGCAAAGTTTAACTCTGGAACGGCAGAGTTTAATGTGTCGCCTCAAATTGTGCACTATCAAATTAATAAGTTTAAAAAGCATAGCGACATCAGTAACTTAACGAAGTCAGGTGCTAAGTCCTAAGAGTCCTTCTACGTAAATTCAAAAAAAAAAATTTTTTCTGAAGCCTCAATCTGCTGCAGATCAATGGAATTTGACGGCCAAGAACCCAATCAGTGAGCGCACTGACCGATGACGTTTAAAGGAAAACGATTTAAGGACAATTAACGCTAAGGACGTTCCATATATATCTAAGGCAAACAAACTTAAAAGACTGGCCTTTGCAAAGGAACAAATGCACAAGCCAAAGGAGTTCTGGAGAAACGTTTTATGGACAAATGAAAGCTCGTTTCAGTATAACTTATCAAAAAACACATTTTTTTTAAGATTGCCAAAGATAGTAAGGCAAAAGAAATGACCCGTTTGCCAAAAAGTGAGTCATGGTAGAGGCTCTGTCATATTCTGGGGATTTATTGCGTATAATGGGCTGGTTCCTGTCACCGGTTCGATGAACCAACATCAATTTTTGATCACCCTAAATGAAAATGCCTTTACTTATGCAAATAGGCTTATTGAGGAATCATTAATCATGCAACAGGATAATGCCCCCTACCACAAAGCCCGGATGGTTACCAAATTTTTGAAGGATGTTGGTGTTGAAACTTTGGACTCCCCACCTCAAAGTTCAGATTTAAATATTATAGAAAACGTCTGGTCTCTTTTGAAACGCAAAAAAACAGTTTCGCTAAATAAAACCAGAGAGGAGACAATTTCTGAGGTCACTTCTCTTTGGGAAGAGGCATCTCCAGAGATTCTTAAAAATTTAGTGGATTCAGTACCAAGACGCCTTCAAAAGGTTATTGATGCCAAAAGGGGATATACATTTCACTAACACATCTTCATTTTTTATCTTTTGTTAAGTTTAAAAATTGTTTTTTTTTTTTTTTTTTTTTTTTTGGTATTTATATTCTTGTCAAAATACTTATGCCACCACATGTAATTACTAATTAATTTATATCCTTTTACTTATATTGTATATGAAAATATATTTGGTTGCTTATTTCTAAGTTTGTAAAACATGGGCTGAAAAGTCAGTGCCGTTTTATAGTAAAACACCAAATTTTTGCAACATTCAACTTTATTATCAATAGTTGCCTTCGAGAGTGATACACTGATTGAAACGATTTTTTAATCTTTCGATACCAGTTTTGTAGTACGATTTCGGTTTAGCTTCAAAATAGGCCTCTGTTTCGGGGATTACTTCTTCATCGCTCTTAAATCTCTTTCCGGCGAGAATTCTTTTGAGGTCTGGGAACAGGAAATAGTCACTGGGGGAAAAATCTGGAGAATACGGTGGGTCGGGAAGCAATTCGTAGCCGAATTCATTCAATTTTGCCATCGTTTTCATCGACTTGTGACACGGTGCATTGTCTTGATGAAACAGCACTTTCTTTTGCTTCAAATGCGGCCGTTTTTCTGCGATTTCTTCCTTCAAACGCTCCAACAACGCAATGTAATAGTCGTTGTTGATAGTCTGCCCCTTTTGGAGATAGTCGACGCAAATTATTCCATGTGTATCCCAAAATACGGATGCCATAACCTTGCCAGCTGACTGTTGAGTTTTTGGTCGTTTTGGACGAGGTTCGTCGCCTGCTCGCTACTCAGCTGACTGCCGATTTGACTCTGGTGTGAAGTGATGGGGCCAAGTTTCATCCATTGTCACATACCGACGCAAAAATTCGGCTTTATTGCGGTTGAACAGCTTTAAACACTCCTCTGAAACATCAACACGTTGTTGTTTTTGGTCGACTGTGAGCAAACGCGGCACCCACTTTGAACAGAGCTTTCGCATGTCCAAATATTTGTGTATGATATATCCAACACGCCCTTTTGATATCTTCAGGGCCTCAGCTATCTCGATCAACTTCACTTTACGGTCATTCGTAATTATTTTGTGGACTTTTTTGATGTTTTCATCTGAAACAGCCTCTTTTGGACGTCCACTGCGTGCATCATCTTTGGTGCTTGTATGACCACTTTTAAATTTTTCTATCCACTTGCGAATGGTTCGTTCGGCTGGTGCAGAGTCCGGGTAACACTTATTACGCCATCTCTTTGCATCGGCTGCATTTTTTCCCATCAAAAAGCAATGATAAATCAACACACGAAATTGCTCTGAATCCATTTTTTTCTTTTCACAATAAGTTGCTTCACTCACAACTCTATATCTCGAGAACTAATCGTCCGACAGCTGTCAAATTTATACACGTATTTTTTGAAGGTTGGTACTAACTGAAAATGGTATGGATTTAATTCAAGTGGTAACATCTCTTAGAAACGGCACTGACTTTTCAGCCCATGTATTATTAGTTATTAATAAAAAGAAAAAATAAAGAAGAATTTTTTACAAAGCCGTTTAAAAGTTAAACATTTAAATGTACATTTTTATTTCGTCAAAATACTTATGCCGACTAGTGTCGTTGTGGTGGCCGTGGTGTAGTGGTATATGTATAGACTCTCGGGTTCGAATCCCGTGCCAGGCAATTCTGTGAAAAAGTCTTTTCGTATAATTTTTATGTAGTTATATGAAAATCCCGTCGACGTCAACTCTGACATGAAGGCATAACACTGATGTTGGAGTGGTTGCTGGCTAGGTTAAATGTAACGAACTAACTTCTAGCACGTACTTAAGACCCACTGTTTGAGGAAGATGTACTAGCTCGTCCTGTCCAGTTTGACAACGACCTCTGGGAAAAAATATCGAAACCTAATACACCTGAGTTTCAAACTACTACACCGCCCGCCCGCGCCCTGGAGAAAAAGCCAGTAAAAGGGTATTCATATCCCCTTGGTGCACGCGCGGTATTATAAAAAAAAGTGTATCTACCACCCTCATCAAAAATTAAAAATTCAAGTTTATTCATCTAAATCTATATTGTACCCTTCAAAGTAATCCCCATCGACTGCAACACACTTATGCCAGCGCTTGATCCAATCCTCGAAACATTTTTTATATTCGGTTTTCTATATGTCCATCAGTGCTTACTGTTATTTTTCCATTACTTCCTCTCGGCTGCTGAAACGCGTTCCCCGTAGTGGTTTTTAACTCGATTGAACAGAAAGAAGTCACAGGGAGCCAAATCAGGTGAATTCGTTGGCTGTTGGATGGTATTTGTTACATTTTTCGTCAAAAAATTACGAATAATTATTGCACTGTGCGACGGTGCGTTATCATGGTGCAAAATTCACGAGTTTTCTGCCCACAATTCTGGTCTCTTTCGGCAAATTGCTTAACGCAAACGTCTCATAACGCCCAAATAATACTCTTTGTTTACTGTCTGGCCTTCTGGCAAAAATTCATGATGCACTACACCGTTGTAATCCATGAAAAACGTGAACATTGCCTTCTTTTTTGACTGAAAACGACGTGATTTTTTTGGTCTCGGCTCATTTGGTGAACGCCATTCACTAGCCTGATGTCTGGATTGAGTGTCGTACTCATAAACCCACGTCTCGTCTCCAGCATTGATCCTTTTAATGAATGTGGGATCGGTGATGAATGGAGAGTCAGTGCCGAAACACTTTTCCAACATTTCCAACATTCGCGCACCATTAAATCGATTTTTTACGCAAAATTTAATACAAGTTCGTTGCTGCAAATTTAAATCTATTCCTAAAATTGTAAAAAATCGCCAACACATACAGAGATAGATGTACTCTTGGCTACGTAACTTTTGCAAATGTCAAGCTATGACGCTAAGATTTTGAGGGAATGTCGACATCAGATATACCATCTTAACGGTGTTTTGGATCAAGGTGGTATATCTATACTCATCGAGTGAGTTTGGATTTGTACGGTTGTGTGCTAATTGGCTTAATCCCTTTCTTGACGCGGGAGTTAAATGCGCATATTTCTGTGGTAAATCCTTTCATAAAAATTTCTGTGGACTATCTGAAATTACGATTAAAGATTTTGGCCACATAAATTTGGGTTTGTCATACAATTGTATTTGTAAACAATTATTTACCAAATTAATTGAATTAGTATCAGCGTTAGTTGTGCTTAAAGAAAAAAGCTGCTTCCATTGTGCTTAACTCCAATACGTCATATGCTTCTGTTGCCCCGTCTACATGTAACAACAACATTCCAAACAACAACAAAAGTGGAAATATCCAGTGGCAGAAGGCTAAAACAAATCGCAACATACGTCGTGCTACTATTGTCGGTGTTGACCCAGTGCCTGTTGATATGAATGTAATTCTTGTTTGTCTTCCAAACTTGCCGTTTATGTGAACAATATTCAATGTTTTAAATTGATAAAAAAAGAATAAAATTTGTCAACTTTAAAGTTGGTGTTCTTGCTGAAAAGCTTAGTTGTGTTATTGATACTAATAATTGGCCCATAAATGTTTATGTGAGAAAATTTGAATACCAGGTGTACCGGTATAAATTAAAGTGAGCGTTTTTTTAATGGGAAAGTATTGGCAATTGTTAGCTACCCGTCTTTGAGGCAATTTATGGATTCCACGCCAATAAAACTGTTCGTCTTTTGAAGCAAACCAAAAAGTCATCCAATTTTCGACTTCCTCGTAGGATTCGAAGTGCTGCTCAGCTAATTCGTGTCCCGTCGATGAAAAAAAAAAATGGTAGTCAGAAGGAGCCAAGTCTGGTTAATACGGCGGGTGGGTTAGCAGCTCCCAGCCAAGTGCATTGGTTGTATTCTGAACCAGTTTTGCTTTGTGTGCAGGTGCACTGTCATGGAACAAAATTATCTTGCCGTGTCTTCTGGGCTATTATGGTCGTTTTTCGATCAATTCATGGTTCAAATTGATCATTTGTTGTCGGTAGCGATCTGTATTAACGGTTTCACCTGGTTTTAGGAGCTCGTGGTACACCACACCTTTCTGCTCCCACCTGACACACAGCATTGTCTTTTTGCCGAATCGATCTGGTTTTGCAGTCGAAGTTGATGGTTGTCTCGGATTAACCCATGATTTTTTCCGTTAAGGGTTCTGAAAATAAATCCATTTTTCATCGCCATTAACAATTCGATGCAAAACTGATTTTTATCGTATCTTTGAAGCAAAATTTCACAAATGGTTTTTCGGTTTTCCATCTGTCCTTCTTCAATTCAATGTGGCACCCATTTTCCAGACTTTTTGATCTTTCCCATAGCCTTTAAACGGTCAGAAATTGTTTGTTGTGCAACATTTAACATTTCTGCCATTTGTTTCTGACTCAAAGTATCATCTTCATCCAAAATTGTTTGCAATCGGCGTCTTCAAACTTTTTAGGTGGTCTTCCATGTTCTTCATTTCTCACATCAAAATCGGTATCTTTGAACCGTTGAAACCATCTTTAGCATGTTGCTTCTGATAGAGCATGCCTCGACAAGCATTCGATGCGACTCTGCAGCGCTTTTCTTTAAATGAAAATAAAAAATTAATGCTTTCCGCAAGTCATTACAAAATTCGGCATTTTTAACACGATTAAAAAATATGGTGTTGTTTGCTCAATGACTTGATGTATATTAATTGGTTTACAGCAACTAAACAAAAAAATTAAGCCCCGTTCACAATAAATGTTCCCTATCGAGACATTTGTATAAATATCAAAAAACTCCCGTGCTTCTCCTTCTAAGGCAGCTCTACAGTTCAGGGTGAACCGAGGCCTTAGCTAACAAGCCTCTCCAGTTAGCCCGGTCCTATCTAACTGCCTCCAGTTGCGCAATCCTAGTCGGTTGAAGTCCCCTTCGACTTGCGCGTCACCACGTCACTTAAGGCGAGGTCTTTCTCTACTGCGTTGTCCCTCCAGGTTAGACTCGAAAACTGTACGGGCCAGAGCATTTGTTCCCATCTGTTCTACATGTCCTAGCCATCTTAAACGACTGACTCGCAGTTTTTTGACCAGGTTGATGTCGCTTTACAACTCCTATAGTTCGTCGTTGAATCTCTTTTTCCAAAGCCCGTCAACGCAGACGGGACCAAACATTTTACAAGAATCTTTCTCTCGAAACGACTGAGGATATCTTCATCCGCTTTAGATAGAGTCCAATCTTCAGCGCCATAAACAGGACTGGAATGATCAAGGCCTTATACAGAATCTCCTTAGTTGCCTTCTTAGCCCAAAGAAACAGCAGTTGGCAAGAGTTATTCTTCGTTTAATTTCTTCTGAGATGTTATTGTCAGAATTTATAGCAGAGCCGCGGTAGACAAAGACCCTCACTACCTCAAAGTTATAGCTGTCGATCGTGACGTTTTGTCCGATTCTACGACTGTGATTCTACCATAAGGTTTCCCTCATTATCTCAACTTCTTCTGTACGTTTCTCGTGCTCTTTGTTTTTCTTTCTGAAGATCCGATGTTCCCCCCGTCTTTTTTGCTCGTAGAGCTCGTGAGTTTTGCTGCGTTTGCTATCGGCATTGTTCATCAAACCAGGGGTTTCACGGTGGTGGTCGGGTGAAATCCAACACATCAGTTGCGGACTTGATTTTGGCATTCTGGCAGTGTTGCCACTGGTCTTCTGCACTAGCTATTTCTGCGATACGACTAATCGAGAGACATCGGGATACGTGATCGGCGAAGATTCTGGCCTTCTCTTGCGATGCAGTTTTCGACGTCATATTTTCTCACAATATTTCTTTGTTGGGCTGTGTTGGATATCCGCATTCTTACCTTGACTGTAACAAGATAGTGATCCGAGTCATTATTTGCCCCTCGGAAGGTTCGGCAAGGATATTGAGAGGTGTAAACCTGGTGCTTGCTATAACTATATTTCGCCCAGCAGCAAAGTCAATTAGCCTAAGTCCGTTGCCAGACGTGTTGTCATGTGGGCTGTGTATGCCAACTGTCCTACCAAAGATATTCTCCCTGCCTATTCTAGCGTTAAAGTCGCCTAGTACGATTTTATCGTCGTGCTTGGGGCATTGCTTGTAGGTCTTTTCGAGGAGCTTGTAGAAACTGTCTTTGGTAGCGTCGTCCTTTTCTTCAGTGGGGGCATGAGCGCATATAAGGCTGATGTTCGAGAATTTTGCCTTGATGCGGATTGTCATAAGTCGTGACAACAGCTCAAGACTTTTTGCCGAAGTCTGCCACATATCACAAATCCACATCAAAATAATCGCTGTCGCTGCTGTCTATAGCAATCTCCGTGGTATATCACAATTTTTCATACAGTGCTGCAACAACAAAAATACCACAATAATACATTCTGCTGAATCAGCAAAAATTCTAAGTCACCTTACTTTATGAACACACCGCGGATGGGCCGGTTTCTAATCGAACAATGAAATATCGCAGGCAGATGTTACTTAAGACCAACCGACTATTGGATTTGAGTGCCAACGTTGACTCACTTTTTTTCTTCAAATGGATGACCTAATGATGCATACTGGCTACATATGAGTACATATTCGTGTTTTCTAGGTTTGAAACAAGCTTTCTCTCATCTATTTTTCCGGCAGTCATCACCGTTTCGGAGATATACGCGAAAAACGCAAATTTGTGCCTTTTGACCTCGGTTAAAAAACAACGCAAACGCGGGATAGATGGGGGCTTTTAACGGCATAACATTTGTAATGACGTATTTAAGGCCTGTACTAAAATGCAGTTTGTTGGATTTTGTCTGTGATAATTGATCTTAGACCCAATACAGCTTATTTCGCTTTGTTTATAATCAGTAGATTCTTTAACAAAACTTTTTTTTATAGGTCGACAATACCGTGGCGAAGGTGTTGTTGAACTGTAAAACAATCGCATCGGTACAAGTGAGACTTGGAATATGTATATGTAACATATATGCACTGAATCAGTTCTGTTATGAAACTTTTGCTTGTATTGAGTTTGCTGTGATCCATTTCGATAAAAGTTCCAAGGATCTTCACTCGTTTTCGCCTAAAGTTTTTATCACTTCATCCAAATACAAAATTTTTTTTCAGCAGTGTGGTTTAGCAAGTCCTGCAAGTTAACGTCAGCCACAGTTTCCTTTTTTTTATAGTTTATTGGAGCAAGGAAAAAGTTTTTTGTTGCTAATCCTTATTGTCTCGTATTGCTTGCACGATAAATCTGCTTTAACAAAAATAGGCAAAGCAGAGCTTTCGGAATGTATAATTTTGTATTTTTGGACGATAAACTGTTGGAAAATGGTTCCTCGTGTTTTCTGACTCTTCCAGGAAATTGGGCCATTTCCGCATCTGTCTTTTTAGTCTCCTTCTTCTGCGCAACGTACACCAGCTCTTCCGTTTTAATATTATCACGTATGCTTTGTTTTCTACTTCTTTTGTTACGAAGACTAAACTCTTCGAAATTTCGCGAGCGTGAATATAAGTTTTTCTTAACAGATATCACAAAGTATGAACAAAATAGAAAACAAAAAAGGGAACGAAAGCAGAAGGAATTCTTGATGAACAACGAAGTAGTTTGATGAGTACCTGGATTGGAAGATAGATGTCGCTGCTAAGCTTGTTAGTATGCACCATCATTTAGTATATCCTACTTTAGCCCTCCTGTCAAAATTTGGTGACAATCCGACGCTTAGTTTTGTTTTCAAAACATCGTGTTAATGTTTTTTGCGACCATAAAAAGGAGCAGTATCACTCTTCGATCCGATTCTTGTTTTTGAGTGGCAAAACCTAGGAGGAACTTAAGCCCATTCTTAATGGCCCATTGGTTCGCAGAGTTTCACCGTGGTCGGACGTCGGTTTTTGATGAACCGCGTTCAGGTGGCCCAAAAACGGTTACCACAGACAAAACCTTAGATAAAATCCATTATCTCGTATTGGCGGACCCCCGAGTGAAAATTCGCGAGTTGGCTGAGATAGCAGGCATCTTAACTGAACGCGTTAGCCATATCCTTCACATTCTCACACCGGTGAGCAAACGCAATCATGAGACCACTTCAAAGACGTGCTTGGCCCTGTTTAATCGAAATCCGCAGGAGTTTCTGCGTCGTTCTGTGACCGTCGATGAGACATAGATTCATTGATACACGCAAGAGACCAAAGTATAACCGAAACAATGGGTTATTCCCGATGAACGTGCTCCAAAGAAGGCAAAGACCGTGCCTTCGGCCGGAAAGGTGATGGCCACCGTTTTTTGGGACGCGCGAGTCGTGATCCACATTAACTATTTGGAGAAGGGAAAAACAATCACAGGAGCATACTAAGTCGATTGATTGGGCCGATTCAACACCGATTTGTGGAAAAAGCGAACATAAGAAGTAAGTGCTCTTGCACCACGGTAACGCACTGGTTCACACCTTCGCAGTCGTCCAAGCCGCACTGGTCGAATTGCTCCCACATCCTCCGGATTTGGCTCTCGGCGATTTATTTTTGTCCCCAAACCTTAAAAGATCACTCGCCGGAAAGAATAACGCGTCGAACGAGGAAGTCATCGCCGCCGCGGAGAAGTATTATGCAGACTAACAAAAGTCGTACTATACGGAGGGGTTTAAAAAGTTGCACCGCTAGGAAAAATGTATCGCGTTGAAAAAGGGATTACATTGGAAAGTAAGTTGTCAATTTTAATCCGAAAATTCATCATACAGCCCTCGTACCTACAATATATGGAAGAAAATTTGGAATTCGCTCACAATGATTTAGAATCGTTGAAATTCACTTCCAAAATCGAGGCTCTGTCCATGACACTTATACGAATATTCACCCTATTGAATACTTACAATAAGAAGGAGAACAGTGGGTTCCCAAATTTATTGACTCGTTATCGTTCCAAACAATTTGGCCTTATTCCATCCACTATCTTGAAAATCCTGCGTAAAGATCTTGGTCTCAAGGTTTATAAGACCCAATTGATGCAAGAGCTAATGCTGCGTGATAATTTATTGCATCGGATGTTCAGTGATAGGGCTTTCAATTAAATTAAAGTCGTCACAGCTTTTTACCGTACAATTTTGTTCAGTGATGAGGTTGGTTTCTGGTGAGACGGCTACGTAAACAAGCAGAATTGTCATATTTGGAGCGAGGAGAATTTTCAGGATATTCAACATGGTAGTCCAAAGCTGTTTTTAAAAATTAAATGGCGTGAAACAGTCTTTCGAATGAATTTAATAAATTTTCACTAAGTTAATTTCTTTGTGTTTTCTTTAAACAAAAAAGTATAAACCTTTTAAAAAAACACCCTTTCCATGTATCTTCATTATGATTTGATGTCTTGATCATACTGAACAGACCACACCCAAAGCATAATGTGTCATACTGTCAACATATTAGACTCGTTTTTAACTTGTAATCATGATAAACAAACCCTTGGTGTGCTTCTTCCTTTGGTCTCGTTGGAGTACGGTGTCATATCAGCTGATTTCTCGTACACTGCCAGTCTGATCCTCGGGACGATCCGAATGGCAGCTTGATCTAGCTTGGATGCGGAAGAAGATGCGCAAAGTGGGAAAACATAATAAAGGGGCCACTATCCCTGTGCAAAGATGCTTATAACTATTTCGGTAATTCGGTTAGGAGGCCATAGCTCTAAACCAACTTTTAAGTATACTCAAGCGAAATATAAGAAGTCTGACACCCGTAATTTGATATGTCTGGGTATTATCACAGTTGATGTCGGAGAATACTAAAGGATAGAAGGCCCAATCATGTTTAAACGAATGTCGGCCATTTGTGGCCACACACCAAGTGTTGTGTAGAAGAATTTACCTATCTCTTTATGGTGTCTTGCGAAAACACGTTTCTATCTCTACCAAGTTGTTCGTTATTTTCATTACTTCTGTCTAAGCTTTTCACTTTTTCATTATTATCGTCTTTACTTGCATTTTACTTTATAAATATGAAAACATAATTTGTGTTTGAGAAAAAGTTGCATATCAGAACCCTCGAACCGAAGATTGTCTGGAGACTTGGTACAGAAAACCGCCAAAAGGCATTTCAATCTCAATATATTAGAAAAGTCTCCTTTGTCTGAACTTCCTATTCTTGCTCATATTTATTTTTTATCTTTTTATTTACAGAGCTGTTGCTGTAATTTTCTTGACTATCTCAATACTGGCAGTTGCTGCTTTCGTTCATTTCCTCATTGGTTTAATTCTTCAGCGTGGTGTTTGTGTTCCATTGAAGTAAGTACATCAGCTTAAAGTTATTCTACAATTACCACATTTAACTTGGTCATTATTTTCCCAATAGGAATCCACAAAACGATGATGTCTTTGGCTATATCGATAATTTCATTGATCTCAACAATGTGCTCTACAACAACAATCCGAAACAAAAAGCTGGACCACGTAGCACCGGAAATCTACCTTCATTCCGTATATCACATGTCATAACAGCTTGTCAATCAAATCAAACAATCTACGAAGTTTTACGACTGCATCATCTTTTCGATATTGAAGAGGTTCGAGAATTTCCCGCACATTATAAAGTAAACAAAACCCTCCAAGATTTCGTAAATGGAATTAGTTTTGACTCCAACATCGAAATCCTCAGTCCAACGAATGAAAAGAAAATTCTTGATATTGCCAATTCCGATTTAAAGAATTTTGATCGTGACAAATTTATTGATAACTTAAATGAATCTATAACCGCTTACTCTCTGAAATCATTGGCTACACAGTTGCGTGAGACAGCCGATAAAATCAATGGTGCCGATATGAGTGATGTACGAGTAAGTCTTAAAAATCAGGCTCTACACCTAGAGACTTACGATGAGAATTTAGTCCAACCAATGCGTAATCAAACTAGAGAACTCATTTCATTGGCTGATGATCTCCAAGCTAGACTTAGTTATAAAGACAAACCATTTGAGAAGTCCATACCGATGTTGGTGCGAGAAATCAAAGATGCTCAAGACTTTATTAACGTTAAAGGACGTGACTTTATCAAGGCAGCCGCTGTAACTCTGACAGATTTCTTTAGCAGTGAGATTCAACGTTATTTGAATTTGGTTATCGACTCTGTACAGAATAAAGTGGGAATATGTGCTCCTTTGGCACATGTCTACGATGCTGCAATTGTGGCTGGGTGCAATAAATTTGTCGATCCATTGGTGAGTACTTAGTTCTTTCAACAGAAAGAAAGCTTCAATTTGTGTTATTTTTATTTTTAGAATGGCTTTTGGGCTGGAATTGCCTGGTGTGTCATCCTCTTCCTGCCAACATTAGTGATAAGTGTTAAACTATCTAGTTTGTATCAGAAATCCGATCCCTATCCGGGACCGCTAGTCGAATCGTGAGTACCATCAAATCAAATTCAACTCATTCAGACTCATTCAAGCAATTTGAAATATTTTTTGAGTAATATACTATATGTAATAAAAAAATAGAAAAACCAAAACAAAAAACAAATAAACAAACAAAAAAAAAAAGCGAATAACCACCCCCTTCCCAACACATCCTAGTGAACGTATTTTTTCTTTTTTATTTTGTTTAGTTCTTAGACAAAAAGTTTAAAGAAATTTTCAGTTGTTGATTCAATCGTTGGAAGGTTTTGTCTGTTTGGTTTCTTTAAATTAATATTTCTCTTTCTCTCTCTCTCTCTCTCTGTTTCTCTTTTCGTGTAATGTTTTAGTGAAAGTAGTTTTTAACATTTTATTTACGAGTAATAATCAAGTGAAATTTGTTAATTTATTTTTACGAATTTATCATTTGCTGGAAACAAGAGACAATAATTATTATTTTCATTTTCTAATTAGTTGTTTTGTAAGCTTTTTTATGATAAGACAATTGTAATAATACACAAATAAATTGTTTTTACTTTTTAATATATTTATTATATTTTTTATTAATTAGTAAAAGATATTGCATAATTTAAAAAATTATTATTAGAGAGGTTACCACTTACTTCTGTACTAACAATGGGTTTCTTACAGCTTTTGGTTCGTTTTAGTTCCATCTATTGAATGACCTCACTACTAAGAGTCTTGAATTAGTAAACTAAGTTGACTGTGTTGCGTAAGGATCTCTTTTCAAACCTGACTGTTGTTTCTTTTTTTTTTTTTACATTGAATTCACTTAACTGGTGGCAATTTATTTAATTCCTTTTACATAAATTTAATTGTATTTGAGTTGTTTGAAGACAGTAATGGGATTCTTTCCATATGTTTATTTCGACCAATATAAAGACACCGTTGAAAGTTTGAACCTGTGAAACTTAGAGCAAAAAAGAGAAAAGCAACCTTTCGATACGAAAATAACAAAGAGACTGTTTAGTTTTATTGGTATGTCAAGTAAGAAAGACAAATTAGGATCTACATAGTACATACATATGTTGATACATAGCAAATTTTAATTTTCAACACTTCCACTTGTGTCATGCATTTTTCAAAATCCCAAAATAATTCGTTTTAAACTTTATACAGTAATAATTCATTCTTAGTACTAAATAAATATAAGTTTAAAGTTAATTTTAACTTTTGAAATTTTTCTTTAGCCAAAGATTTAGTTAAGAAATCAGCAGCTTGTTCTTCACTGGGAACATATTCTAATTTTAACAAATTATCTTCATAGTTTTCTATAATAAAATGATATCGCACATCTATACGTTTTGTGCGTTTATGAAATTCAGGATTTTCAATTAATCTAATAGCACTTTGGTTATCCAAATATGAAGAAGAATAAGCTCTAGGTTCATTGGTCAGCTCACGAAAAAGTTTCTGCAACCAAAACATGTCTTTTGCAGCCTCCGATGCAGCGATATATTCGGATTCGGTTGTAGATAGCGATACACATTTCTGCCTCTTGGATTGCCAAGAAATCGCCCCACCGCTCAGTATCACTACAGCACCGCTCGTCGACCTTCTTGTCTCAACATCTCAAACAATGCAAATGCAATTCATTAGTATTTTTATAAATTATACCATGATTAAAAGTTCCTTTGATGTATTTAAATATGCGCTTCACTGCACATATATCGGTCTCATTGGGATTCTCCAAGTGTCTGCTAACTGAACTGATGGCGAATGAGATGTCAGGCCTCGTTGCAATAGCCAAATACATAAGTGATCCTACTGCCTCGCGGAAAGGGAATTGTCCTACATAAACACCTCTGATGACGGCACTTGATATCTTCTCAGATGGGGTTGAAATTGGTTTTGAATCGTCCATGTTGAATTTCTTTAAAAGCCGCCTTGCATACACCGCTTGATGAATCATTACCGCACCGTCCTTCCTTCGCAAAATTTCTAGTCCAAGAAAATAGTCGGCATCACCATACGTTACTTCAAAGTCTTGTTTTAGGCACTTGAGAAGATGGTCCACATCTTCTCTGCTTGATGCTGCTACCAAGCCGTCATTGATGTAGATGGCAAGCAAAATTTTCTTTGCCTTCGAAGAGCTAATAAATACACAAGGATCATATAAACTTACTTTGAAATTAAATTTTTGAAGAAAGCCGGAGAACTTCTTGTTCCAGCATCCTTTTTAATTTGCAGACTTTTCCGCTTCCATTATCGTACCCTTCAGGTTGTCGCATATAAATGTCTTCAAACAAATCGCCATTTAAATAGGCGGTTTTAATATCAAATTGGAACAATTTTAAATTCTTAGCTGCAGCTACAGCTAAAAGTGTTCTAATAGATGCAAATTTTACAACAGGACTGAAAGTTTCCAAATAATTCAGGCCGTATTTCTGGCTGTACCCCTTGATAACTAGGCGGGCCTTATATCGACTCACTTTACCATCTGTTGATAGTTTGACCTTTTAAACCCATTTATTACTAATTACCTTCCTTTCTTTAGGTAAATCTACAAGTTGCCAGGTGTTATTTTGCAGTAAACTCGGGATTTCCTCAGCCATAGCACGCTTCCATCTATCTGCCCACAGAGACTGCACTGCTTCCTGATAACTTGGAGGTTCGATCATTTCGGCAACAAAAGCAAATCCCTCAGACATAACAAAATTATTTTGCTTTCTACCTCGCAATCTAAATCTAATATTATCAGAAAGGTCATCTGTCTCACCTTAACAATTTTCGCTTTTTTTTGTTGCTCCTTAACATTATCGGTATTCGAAATTCTTTCGCCACTGCACACACTCATTTGCGAACCATCATCTCCGTTCTCGCTGCCATCCTCCATCCTCCATCGCTCCATATCCTCCATCTTCATCGTCTCTATGAGTTTGATCCATGATGGTCTTACTGGAATTGGCATCTCTCACGTCATCGTCTTTTTCGTCGTCGAACATTTTAACATACGTGCAATCTGTTTTGTCAATATTTTCTTCAAAATTTGAGTGATTAGCAAAGTATTTATTAAATATTATATCTCTCGATATGTCTATTCTGTTGCTGCCTTCTAAAAGAATTCGATAACCCTTTGTGTTTTCAACATAGCCAACCCAAATCCCCTTTTTGGCTTTTTTATTCCATTTCTTAGTTTTTTGACTCGGAATGTGCATAAAAACTTCACAGCCAAATACTTTATACTCGAAGATTTCACACTTTTTTTGGAACCATAGTTCAAATGGAGATTTTCCTTTTATTTGGCTTGGACAGCTCCTATTCAAAACATAAAATGCGGTATTTACCGCTTCAGCCCACAGCTTTACCTTGACATTCCTACCGCACATCATTAACCTGGCTGCTTCGACAATCGTCCGCATATCTGGTTCGGCTCGCCCGTTTTGTTGCGGAGTGTAAGGAACAGTTTTCTGATGACATATGCCGAGATGTTTCATGCATGGGGCCGCAAAGATCACAGTGCACTAGCTCACCAGACACAGACGCTTTCTTTGCACGAACGGCAACCTACGGCTTTTCCTATGGCACAAACAGCACAAAAGAATGAAGAACCTCCTGAATATTTAATATTGTTTGATTTGAGGAATTCTTTTACGTAAATTATGTTCTGGTGACAGAGTCGCTTATGCCATAATTGGAGGTCATTACCAGACATGTGACTTGAATAATGAACAGCACTATTCACATGAGGTTCACCCACCATTAACACTCGAAACAAAAGCTTGAACATTTTATTTTCGCGCACACCAACAGCAATAACATCGTCATCCTTAAGCAACTCATATTCCTTTTTATTTGATCTCATGACTTGTCCTTTATCAAGAGCACAGCTCGCTGAAAACAAATTTAGTTTTATATCTGGAACATAAAGCACGTTTCACATATGCTTCTCTTTCCAGCCAATTTTATTATATGCCAGAATGTTGATATCTCCAGAACCGTATGCATAAATGACTTCACTGTTTCCAACGCGAATATTTAGCGGTTTCTCAAATTTCTTGAAAGAAATAAACCAATCTTTTCAAGATGTCATGTGATCACTTGCACCCGAATCGAGAAACCAACTATCCCTTTCCGACGTTTTGGCAAAAACAGTTTGAGATATAAATGCGACCCCTCTTTTGACGTCATTTGCAAAATTTGTCTTCTTTTTCTGCTTTGTAGGACATTCCGCTTTCCAATGGCCTGTTTTCTTGCAGATAAAACACTTTCCCAATTTTTTGCAATCCGAAAAACGGATTTTGACGTAGTTTTACCTTTCCTAACGACCAGGGCTTCACACTCAATTTGATTTTGTGTATTCATTTTTGACTCTTCCATTGAGAGACGGACAGTCAAATTCTTTAATGTTTGCTCACTCGCTGCTGTTGACTCCCATGCAATGTAAAAGTGATTATATGACGGTGGTAGAGTCATTAAAATTTTTGTGATGATCATTGAGTCTGAGACATCTTCCCCCAAATCTTTAAGCTGTTTTTGAAGCTTTGATATGTGAATCGATAAATTTTCATCTTCACTTTTTGCAAAGCTGTAAAATCTTTGCTGAAGCAAGTGGATTGATGTCTTAGATTTTTGCTCACATACATTCTCAAGCTTGGTCCGCATGTCGAATGCATTATCACAACTCATTATATGCAGTAATGGCTCCTGTCCCATCGATGTAACAATCACTTCTGGAGTGCCTCGGAGTCCGCTACTGAAGTCTCAGTTTTGACAACCGGTTTCTTCGCTGTTCCATTGGCGATCTCCCACAAATCGTATGCTTTTAGCAAAATCTTAATTTGGGACTTCCAAACTAGCCACTGCTCACTATTCTGCAATTCTTCAACCCTTTGCAGATCTGATTCCATTTTTATGTCCACTTACAGTCCGCGGTTTTAAGAAAAAAATCCGTGTTTGGTCGACTACCAAAAAAACTAAATACCATCAAGTATATCTATAATTAATTTTAACGAACAAACGCCGCGCGTGCTGGGCCCATAACCTGTGAACTGTTTAGTTTTATTGGTATGTCAAGTAAGAAAGAAAAATTAGGATCTACATAGTACATACATATGTTGATACATAGCAAATTCAATTTCCAACAGAACCACTCGCACTTAATCAATTTGGTTAGAGCTTTTCTGGCGGTCAGTCTGTACAAGTACATGAATCATTATAGGCATTGCCACATGCTTTTTATATCCTTCATTTGCGACCACATTCTAGAATAGCATCAGCATTTATAGCTTTGACTTCATATGGTAGTTCTTGTTTTTGTTGCGGCATGCCGATTAAGAGTAAGATTTCGAAGATGCTCGACCTGCGCTTCAACCGATTGTTTATAAAATATTGCTCCAGATCTCAAACGAACATTTTTCGCTTATAGGAAGCAAGAGATCTTCTATTCCGCTTCTTCTTTTAATAAGTTTTGAAATATATAATGCGTTCAATTACATCTAAATATTTCTTCCATGTATTTGCGTTGCTACTGGGTCCCTAGAATCATTCTATAGGCTGCTTTATTTTCGATAGCTTGCTTATGTTTTCGGTCCCTTCTTCATATATCGGCTCAAACATGAGCATCTTTTGCTTTTTCGATCGGATTTGTCGGTAACCTTTCCTCAACTTGCCTGGCCTGAAATGCACGTACGTGTCTTAAGATCGTATTTTCTTTCCCTTTCTGACATTCGTAACATATTCATTTCCATCGCTGTAGTTTTGCCTTTATATTTGTCGTACGTCGTCTAGCATTGCAATGGGTACGTTAAGGCTGTCCAAACACTGTCGTAACAGGTCGGCTGAAAAGTTCGTAGGCTTACACATAGATGGTGTTACTAGAATTAAATCCATATGGTTTATAGTAGTACTATACTTTGACACGTTAAGCAACTTTTGGTCTTGTAAAAAAAAGGAGTTCCGCGTGATAATAAAACATTGCTTTATAATAAAAAAGAAAAATACTGTTGAAACCAAAGCCTGGCTTGATAAATATTATTCGAACTCTGCACCAGGATAATCAACCATTGAGAAATGGTTTGCCAAATTTAAACGGGGCGAAATGAACACCGAAGAGGATGCACGCAATGGACGCCCGACAGAGGCTGTTACGGGCGAAAACTTGAAAAGTCCACAAAATAATTATGAATAACCGTAAAGTGAAATTGATTGAGATAGCTGAGACTCTGAAGATATCAAAAGAGCGTTTTGAACATATTGTGCATGAATATTTGGACATGCGAAAGCTTTATGCAAAGTGGGTTCCGCTCGAATTAAATGAAAACGATGGCAAAAATGCATGAATTATGAAGAAGTTATTGTTGAAACTGAGGCTTATGGTATAGAAAAATTACATGACCGCTGTAATCATTGAATTGTTCTTGAAGGCAACTATGTTCAATAATAAAATCGAATTTCACAAAAAGAAATATGTTTAACTATGTTAGCTTACGAATTTTTCAGTAGACCTGTTATATGTATAAAAAACTTTTGGGTTTAAGTAGTATTTTGTGATATCGAGCCTTACACGACTCTATGTGCATTATGCTTTATGCATTATTACAATTTCCTTGGTGGTTAACGAGAGAGCCTGAGATTTACTTTAGCTCCATGACTCTTTCTAAACAAAATTCTAGAGGTGGGTGTGTGGCTTGGAAAACCGCAATGCAGATATTCGGTGTTAATTGATTTGTAACTATCACGCCGTTGCTTATAATAGCAATATCACCAGCAAATCGAAGAGATATAATTCGAACTCTTCAATGTGCTGCTTCAATAAAAGATCTTGCAGCTAGCTTTGTACACTGCCTTGATGTATTCAGACATTAACTTCGAATCCCCGGCTATTCTCGCTGTGCATTTTGTTTTGATTTTAATGCCATCGTACATATCACGTATCGTTCTTATATACATCTCGGGTGCATTTTGAGATCTAAGCATTCACCACATAAGATCTCTGAGAACTGTCGGACGTGAAGATATGCAGATATTTCGAAGCTTTCCTATGTTGCTTCATTATTATGCGTTAACCTTATATCGCATCACGTTGACCTGGCTCAAACAAAACCGCCTCGAATCCTCTCTAATATATTTTCATAGTATGCGACATTATCGTGATGATCGTCGATCACCTCTTGATGAAAATCGCGGGTCACCTTTCCGCCAGATTTCCGATTGTCGCTCATATTTCGCAAGGTATGTGATCTGAGCCATCTGCACGCATGCAGTTCATTCTCTTTAATCTGTCATTATCACTTCGTGCGCGACAGCCGAACGAATCGTACTATAACCGAATTCTCTGTATAGTAGCGCGTTAAATGTTCTTTTAGTCTGTTGCAAATTTTGTTGTTATCTTTAAGCAGGTGTCTCTGCTCGTTTTCAATATATCACGGCCATTGAATCTCTTGTGAATCTTATAAATGCTTTCTCGTTTTCCTGTGCTTGGATTCTTCACGTCTTTTAATGCGTGTTGCCTGCTTATGGGTTATGAGGGTGCCTCTTCTAATTTCCGATACAATTCCTCTACTGCCATCGCACGTACTCTAGTCTAACTCAATTGGAAAAAATATTTAGCTTATCGCTTATAAGGAATAGGTCAAGCAGAGTGTTATTTGAACTTGTTGATTAATTCCAGACCAACTGTATGAACAGAATCAACAAACAACAGAGACTCATCGGTGTCTGCCAATGTTGTAGTTAAGATCCCTGCAAACAGTGGTTCTTGAATAGAGAAATGTGAAATTTTCTTTAATATTAGAAAGCGTCAAGATATTTATACAGTTATCTGTGTACAACACATAGAAACGATTTTTTTCTTTGCGTTATCAATGACACATTAGTAAATTGGGTCGACTGTAGGTGACTCAATTAAAGGAGAAGTGATTAAGTTATTGGGAACATAAAGGCAATCACAAATTCTGTGATTCTTGCGGGTGTGAACAATTATACAACCGCGCATAAACAATAGAAAAGAGCGGTGTTGACAATAAACTTAAAGATAAGGATATGAAGAAGCAAACAATCTTCTGAACTTCACTACTTATTTTTTGACAAACTTTGTGCACACGCTCATTTTGCTTTAAAAAATATTATTAATCAAACTTAATGCTACTTTTTCTTAAAGTTATCTTTTAAAGGACTACTGCCAGTTTGTCTCTTGTCTCTTCCTTTAAAATCCGCCATTTTCGCACACGTGAAGTAGCAAGAGTACTTAAAGATCTAAATATACACAAATCCGCTGGTGCAGATGGTATATCTTTCACTCTGGCAAAGCTAATTCGTAAGCTTTTTCATCAATCCTACACTTCTGGACTCTTTACGAGCTCACAGATGGAAAACAGTAATTGTCCGACCCATCCCTAAATAAGCGAATATTCTTCTCTCTTCTCTTGCAGACCCACTACACTTACGTCACTTCTTTCCAAGGTCGTTGAAACTTTTCAATGATTGGCAGTATGGTTTTTGTAATAACATGTTTAGTGGTGGTTTGATAGGATGTCTCACCGAAAAATATTCCTAAGGCATTTGACAGAGCTTGGCATCAGGTTGTTTTGTCAAAAATGCGTGCGTTCGAAATCGAAGAATCTCTTCTGCAATAAATTAGAAATTATTTTTTTTGGATTTTTGAATTTAAGTTGTCTTGAATGGTTTCAAGTCTGATATTCACAAAATAAATGCTATTATACCACAAGGCTCCGTTCTGTTTTCGACACTCTTTTCAATTTTAATAAACGATCGTCTGTCTGTTACTTCTAATCCAATATATTCCTCTACTGATGAAGGTTCCCGAATGGAACAATGAATGGAATGAATGGCAGTTGCATCGTCGTAATCGAAATTCTATTCTAGGTATTTGTGTCAATGACAACTTACGTTGCAAGTGATTTTGAATTATATTTGATGTCGTCAAGAATGCTGCGAAATGTCTAGTCTTCCTCAAGCGATTTAAGAAATATTTCAGAAAATTGGAGTACAATGGCCACATTCTGACAGATTCTCCTATAAGATCTCTGCACCTACTAGATAGAATTCAAAATCGTGCGATGAGATTCATAGGTGTTGCTTATACCATCCAGTCAATTGGCAATTTTGAAGACAAATGTCTTCTTTTATTGCTATTTACACCAGCAGTGATTCATAGAAATCGCCAAAAGTAATCCGCACCTTCAAACCTTTCACCGTAACAACCGTCTCGGTATGAATCAGCTTACCCTGAAGCCCACTTTCGGATGCGAAAATATTGTGATTCTTTACTTAGCCGTACAAAACACTTATGGAATGCACTGCCGAGATCTTTATTTACTAGTCATTATAACCTTCTAACATTCAAAACCAACATACATAGGTATCCATCTTTCTTTTCTCCATAACTTTCTTTCATCCACGCTGTGTGCAAACATTTTAAGGCAAAATCACTTGAGGGCGCGCCAATTACTATATGTATATAAAAAAGTGATTTGTGAAAACAAAAAGACGGTCTTATTCCTGGCGGGAGCTTTAAGTATTGAGCTCTTGAAATTGTGTAACAGACCTTATGGCAGGACTACGTACCTGTGCCGAGATTCGTTTAGAAGTTCATTAGATTAGAGATTTTTATTAGAAGGATTTTTCAAGTAGTAGTCCGTATTCATATTCAGTTTATGATTTTGATTTACTTTTTTACTTCCATTTGTTGTGTTAGGGTTAGGCACCTTACTCATAGTTTTCTCAAGGTCTCCTCATGCACATAGTTGTTTCCATCAATCGGAACAACGGAGAAAAATAAATAAATTTTTACAATTTAGCACATGTTCAACTTTATAAAAAATTTGATTGAAACAGGTACCCCAATTACTTTTTGCTGTAGTTAACATTTTTGTAGGCGAAAAATATTTTATTTATTATTAACAAAACGATAAGATTACTAGAATGGTATACGCTCACATATTCCGTCACGGTAAGTAGTGGTTTAAATATTCCGAGTGATGGATTGTTCTTTGCTTTTTTTCATCTCATACATCGAAATATTTTTATTTCATTTTAAATTAAATTTTCATCACAGCTTTTAGTAAAAAAAAATAATTTTATTGTTATGTGCTAATGAAAGAATAAATTGTCATAAAAAAGCTTACAATTTAGAAAAAAAAAGTTTGTTTCTCTCTCATTTCTATTCTCTAATATTGAATTGAGCTACATTGTCCTTCTTTTCAATGTTGTTAGTAAATTTTGTGAAAATATTTTCATCTAAAATAATAAACATTTTCGATTAACTAAATTTGCTGCTTAAACATTAAAAATCAGAAACCCACTTCAAATTTCAAGTTTGTTTTATACTTTTAGAAATTCATTATAAGAATCGTTTATGTATTGTTATTTTCTTGTGAATTGTTTGTTTGTTTTATGTTTTTTGTTGAATGTTTAAAACTATTTTCTCTCTAATATTTTGTTTTGTTTTTTTTTTCTTGAAAAATATTTTTCTTATACAAAACAATTAAAATAAAAGTTTTAAAGTTTTAATTCAGAAACGTTTCATGCAAAAATGCCATTAGAGAAATCATAGAATTCAAAACAGAAAAAAAAAAAAAGAAAACGAATGTTTTGTTTTGTTTTTTTTTTTTTTTTTTTTAAAGAAAAGAAAATATTGCAAAAAAAATTTCTGTAAAATTTTCAGGGAGTATTTGTATGATGCGTACAGTGAACGTGATCACATTCCATTGGCAAAGTAAGTGTTGTTTAAAGATTCAATTTTGAGAATTAATTTTCCTTTTTTCTTGGATTTTATCCTTTTTGTTTCTTTAATTCTATTTGATTTATAATTAAAAAAAAAACGATTTTTTCTATGACCAGATTGATCGTGGAATAGCAATGTGCATCTTTGTAACATATACTTTAGATTTAAGAGCAGCGTAGAAGTGGTCTTGTGATTCTCTAATCGATACTATAGAACTATCTTTTTTTAGGGGATTGTGTTTTTTTTTTTTTGATTTGGCAATGCTTTTTTCAGTAAAATTCAATTTGATATTTGCAAATGTGCAAATTTATTATAAAAAGTGTGATTTGGTTTGATTTGAAACTTACCCTGCATTCAACGATTGTGATATTATTATATTGAGTGACGAAATTGCATAAAATTTTGTGTTAAATCTGAATTTAATGGCACAAAAATATTGGAAATGTTAAAGAAATAACACGTGGGCTGAAAAGTATATAAAAGTATAGTATTGGGTATATATTTTAATTCGTGCGGTTTTTTTTTCAAAATTTGAATGTTTATTTAAGAAAAACATGTACAATAGTATTATTCAAAGTATTGCCCATCTGAAGCTATGACTTTTTCCCATCTTTTTGGCAATTTGTGGATCCCATCTCAAAAGAACTGCGCCGGCCAAGAATGAATCAAGCCAATTTTTGATATTCTGCTATGATGTGAACCGTATTTTAGTGAGAGCGTTCTGCATCGACCGGAACAAATGGTAGTCAGAAGGGGCAACGTCTGGGCTAAAAAGCGGGTGGGGTAAGACTTCCCATCCACTGTTTTCCAAATAGTTCTTAACCGGAATAGCAACGTGGGGCCGAGCGTTGTCATGATGGAAAATTATCGCCTCGTGTCTGGTCGCATATTCCGGGAGTTTTTCGGCTACTGCTCTCTTCAAATGGATTAATTGTCTTTGGTAGCGTTGTCCATTGATGGTTTCACCCGGTTTTAGCAGCTCATAATACAGCACACCCATCTGATCCCACCAAATACAGAGCATTACCTTCGCGCCATGGATATTCGGCTTTGCCGTTGATTTGGCTGATTGGCCGGGTTTCAGATATGATTTTTTGCGCTTGGGGTTGTCGTTGTCGCAATGGATTCATTTTTCATCACCAGTAACAATCCGATGCAAAAATGACATGCAAAACCGCCAAAACCGTCTCTCGGCTTGAGTTCATGTGGAACCCAATTTTTTTTCTTTTGAATATATCCAGCTGCTTTTAAACGTTTTGAAATGGCTGCTTGAGTGACACCCAAAGATTCTGCGAGCTCTTCTTGTGTTTGGCAACAATCTTCATAGAGTAATGCTTCCAGTTCTTCATTTTCAAACTGTTTTGGCTGCCCAGGACGTTCATCGTCTTCCAAGCCAAAATCACCACTTTTAAATCGTGCAAACCACAAACCACCATAAACTTCCACCAAAATACGATGACTTTCGGCAGCAGTTTTCTTCATATTGAAGTAATGAAGAAGAACTCCCCGCAAAAACACTTTTTCAGGCACAAAGTTCGATATATTTGAGTGAAAAAAAAAATTGTTGCTTACGCTTCAAATGAATGACATATACTGAAATGACGTACAATGACATTAGCTTTCCAACGCATGTTCCAATGGAATAAAACAAAGTACGTCATCTCTTAGCAAACCACACGAATTAAGTTATATGCCCAATAGTTGCCTTCGAGGGCGATACACTGATTGAAACGATTTGTCAATCTTTCGATACCAGTTTTGTAGTACGATTTCGGTTTAGCCTCAAAATAGGCCTCTGTTTCGGCGATTACTTCTTCATCGGTCTTAAATCTCTTTCCGGCAAGCATTCTTTTGAGATCTGCGAACAGGAAATAGTCGCTGGGGGCCAAATCTTGAGAATACGGTGGGTGGGGAAGCAATTCGTAGCCGAATTCATTCAATTTTGCCATCGTTTTCATCGACATCTGACACGGTGCATTGTTTTAATGAAACAGAACTTTCTTTTTCTTCAAATGCGGCCGTTTTTCTGCGATTTCGTCCTTCAAACGCTTCAACAATGCAATGTAATAGTCACTGTTGAAAGTCTGCCCCTTTTAGAGATAGTCGATGAAAATTATTCCATGTGTATCCCAAATACGGATGCCATAACCTTGCCAGCCGACTGTTGAGTTTTTGGTCGTTTTGGACGAGTTTCGTCGCTTGCTTGCCACTCAGCTGACTGCCGACTTGACTCTGGTGGGAAGTGATGTAGCCAAGTTTCATCCGTTGTCACATACCGACGCAAAAATTCGGCTGTATTGCGGTTGAACAGCTTTAAACACTCCTCTGAAATGCGGCATCCACTTGGAACAGAGCTTTCGCATGTCCAAATATTCGTGTGTGATATATCCAACACGGTCTTTTGCTATCCTCAGAGCCTCAGCTTTCTCGATCAACTTCACTTTACGGTCATTCGTAATCATTTTGTGGACTTTTTTGATGTTTTCATCTAAAACAGTCTCTTTTGGACGTCCACTGTATGCATCATCTTCGGTGTTTGTATGACCACTTTGAAATTTTTGAATCCACTTGCGATTGGTTCTTTCGGCTGGTGCAGAGTCCCGGTAATACTTATCAAGCCATTTCTTTGCATCGGCTGCATTTTTCCCCATCTAAAAGCAATGATAAATCAACACACGAAATTGCTTTGAATGCATTTTTTTCGCAATAACAAAAGTTGTTTCACTCACAACGCTATATCTCGAGAACTAATCGTCCGACAGCTGTCAAATTTATACACGTATCTTTTGAAGGTTGGTACTAACTGAAAATGGTATGGATTTAATTCAAGTGGTGCCCTATCTTAGAAACAGCCCATGTGTTATTTTGGCAACGATATTCTAAGGTGGTTTATGATCGGCATGGCTGCAAAAGTGACCGTGAAGCCGTCGCTTATGACGACCATTCTGGAAGACTATTGACATTGACAACTTAGGTCACTTAGATTTACTGGTCGTAGTCGGCGTGGAGACATGTCGTTATAAAGCTGGTGCCGAAGGACAAGAATTTTCTGCAAAAAACCAGCGTGTCGACAATGTAAAATTTTGTACATGTAATTCTGAGGGTGATTCCGACAAAATATTTATTAAACATATCATTACTGGTGGCGAGACGTACAAAACAGACATCGAGTAAGTGAATGGCGTGCACCTAATGAACCAAGACCGAAGAAATTGACGTCGTTTTCGGTCAAAGAAAAGTGCGATGCTCACTGTTTTCATGGATTAGTAGGATCTGTAGGCCAGTCCATATTATTTGTGCGTAATAAGACGTTTTTGTAAAGACAATTCGTGGATTTTGCATTAACATAACACCCTCCTCACAATGCATTAATTATGTTATCCATTAGCCACCAAATTTACGCAATCTGATACTATGTTTAAGTTTTAGCTGTCCGGCGGACTTAAAACATCACTACGCGGAACGTGTTAACATTATCGAAAGGAGATAATGGAAAAATCGTCGAGCGCATTCCAGAGGTATTTCGAGGACTGGATCTAACGCTGGTACAAGTGTGTTTATGTCTATGGGTATAACTCTGAAGCCCATAATGTCGATTTAAATTAATAAGCTTAAACTCATCATTTTCAAAATAAATTTCACGCCTTTTTTTGAACGACTGTATCTGAACATAATACACCTGAGTTTCAAACTACTACACCACCTGCCCGCGCCCTGAAGTAAAGTCAGTAAAAAGGGTGCGCGGGATTATAAAAAAAAAATTTACTTGAATAACCATGGATCGATTTCGCATCACGCAAACTCACTAAGAGACGTCCTATAGTGTAAATTGAAGAAACTATTACTGCTGTAGAGCGTAGTATTGAGGAGAACCCGAATGAGTCAATTCTCCATGAATGATCCAAACGAGATTGGTGTTGATCCTCTTTTTTGCCACCGTAAGCTCATTTTTTGGCTGAATAGCTACGTCAACAAGCAAAATCATCGCATGTGAAGTGAAGGAAATCCACGAGTTATTATTAAGTCGCCGTTCCTTACTTAGGAACACCTATAAAGTTTTATTTAGATCATCAATCTCGTGTTCCATCATTTCCACCACAGGAGTTCCCCAAAAGCAGCCAATGCCAATTGCTTTCTAATCCTTTCAGATACCGAACGGTCTGGTGCATATGCAACACTACGTTGCTACAGTGCGCTCACTGGAGACTGAAATTACACCGCTGTCAGACAAGTGCTTACATTGCTTCGAATTGTTCTCTCCAGGTCATTCTATGTCATCGTCCGGTCATTTTATCCATGCATTTGGGTGTACTTTTCTTTGAAATTGATTCGCATCTGTTAAAGATGCCTTTCAAAGCTATAGGCAAACTTGGTTTTGTGCATCAAACAAGGTTTGGCGCTTTAACATTGCATTTTATCTGAACGAGCTCAAAACTGATAATTTCGAGTTGATGTAGTGAAATAACTGAAGTAACTAGGACTAAGCCTAAGATAATCCTCAATTTTGGACGACAATCTTGAGTGGACAGGTGACAGGTTTTCAATACGAGATTAGACAAACACCGAGTGCAAAACCCCGACCACTTGCATGGCAGGTTCTAATTATCATTAGAAAGTTTAGTCTTAATGCCAACGGTCCTCTTCCCTAGGTTTTCTTTTGGGAATTTACTAGCCGTAGTTGTTTTGAAAGGTCTGATGCCTACACCAATATCAAAAGAAGGACTTATTTGAGTTCGTTTCAATGATATTTTGATCACAAAGATGAAAGGTCACATATTACTTGCCCCAAATACTGCTGCCCGTCACTTAATCCTTTCACAAAAACTTTAAGCGACGATACATAGATTGCATCTATTTGCTTTTTTGTTCTTCAAATTTCTTCCACTAAGTTGTACTACTTGTACTATCGGAAGATAGTGATTTTTTAAGCCAGGTGCCTTGAATTTTGACACTACTTCAGCCCGAAGTTTAATTAAAATACGTTCTTTGTAGTCTCAGTTAATCACCACGCTCCGCAACTCATTCAAATTGCTTAAAGTACTCATCTATTTTTTCTGCAATGATTTTGCATGTCTAACAGCGTCTTGGTGTGACGATTTAATGTATTTGATCAGGCCCAACTAAAAATGTAGCAAACAACTTGTTATTGATGACTTTGTCTGTCACTGTCATATCATGTGTTGCATCATTGTGAGCTTGTAAAAATATCCCTTTCACCAGTTCCTAGTTTTCCTGTCAAACTGTGCTCTTCATTTTTAGTATCCGTCAGAGCGTAGCACTAAATAATGATGTTAAAGCGCCAGTTACTAAAAAAACATCAAATTTTTGAGTGTTTTAGAGCGAACAATAGCAATGCATCGTCTTATCTTCTATTGGAGTACAAGACAGAATAGTCCCTGGTATCCAACCGTCTTATTTCGCTCGAAAAATTAGTTCCGGTCATGGTAGCCAGTTGATACAAAGTGGTTGCCAGCAAGATGTAAATTCTGTCTTAATACGAATGGGAAGCTTGTGCCATTATTTTTATTTATTCATTTTTTATTTTTTTTTCATTTTCGAATTACTTCTCTGATTATATTTTTTGCACTAGTACACAGTATGGGTCCAAAGACAGAACCCTGTCTTTGATTATATCTTTGATATGTCTCAGAATACCCCAACATGATCAATCTGCTCATAGAGAAAGTAACGCTTGAAATCCACGTAAAAAGTAAAAGTGCATGCAAGACCCTGAACCTCACTACATATCTGAATAAAGAAAAAAATATTTAAATTTTTTAATTAATTCTTTTCTATTCACCCCTTCATTTTGAAAAAGAAAAATATTTCAATCAAAAAATTTGTATCACTACCTCCTTAACCCTTGTCCATCTAAATACCTCTTCAGCATAATTTCTGTCAAGCCACGCTTTGTCCGTCTGCTCTCTGTCATGTTTGACTTGTTTCTCTTTTAACTCACACTTTTATTATTTTATTTTTTTTTTCTTTGATTTTTTTTTTTTACCAAAATCCAAAACAAAACAAAAAAAAAACGGAATCCAAAAATCCTTCGTTGTATTGTAGTGGACCGAAGAATAAACGAAGAAAGAACAAAGATCGTAGACGAAGCTCACGTGATCGTCGAGCTGATTACTATGAAGATTCGGGATCATCCCATGGACCAGGACCAGCGGGTGGACGTGACACTCGTTACAATGACATGGCTCCAAAGTAAGTAATTCTCTTTTTTGTTCAAACTAAAAAAGCATTGTTTTTTAGCCTGTTTTCTTATTTTTATTTTTTTTTACAAAATTTTCGAATGATCGTTACGTTTTTTGTTAGCATTCGAAAATGTGTATTTTTTGATTTTTGGTTTTTGGAATGAATTAGTTAGAGAGAGTTCTTATTAAAACCCTAATCCCGTCTTTGAAATTTATTTTTTTTTTTTTTTTTTTAAATTTTAGTAGAGGATTGCTTGTTATATGTTTGAAATTGTGGAATGATACGATTTTTGCTCCTTTTTTTTTGTGGAATTGAGTGTTACGATTTTTTGGAGTAATAATCTGATTGTGGATTGACTTAGAATTTTCTAAATATTTTTATATATTCTTTTTTAATATCTCACGGTGAAGGTTGGTTTTGGAAATGTCAATTTAAGTGGTTTAACGTTAAGTGTCACTAATTATTTTGAAGAAAAATGTTTGTTTAAAATATAAAAACAAAAATTGTTGTATAGTCCTGAATTTAATCCTAGTTGGAAGCAGCCTCTAATACATGACAGATATTTCATTGGCAATGTTTTTTTTAAAACAAATTACGAACTCGTATCGTATATATACTTTTTTTTTAGCTTGAAACATAAAAAAAAATAAATGTAAGCTCTGCATGTACTCGCTTGTATCTATCCTTTACGTTGATTGATCGAATTCTATCGTCCATGTCTAGTAATACAGATTTGGGATTGTATAGAAAAACGGAACGAAGGTGTAGTTTTCATAATTTTTTCGAGCAAACGATTAATGGTGAGTGTACGCCGCTTCCAAAACGACACTCCGACGAAGTTGCTGCTTGGTTATTAAAAGCAATTAAGCGGTTCATCTAAGAAATACAAAGAAAAATATTATGAAATAAAGTAGGCATATACATATATAAAATTTCAGAAAACATTTTCATGTTTTTGTAAAAAAAAAATCCCTACGTGGTGCCATAGAGACTGTATTTCTGAACATTTTAAGACTTGATTCATGCAAATCGAATGAATAGTTTTTCAAATATGTTGTCAGCCAGGTTAAGAAACGTAGTGTTGAGAAAAATGCATTCAAAGTTTAGCTTTTTTTTCGGTTTCATGCTCGGCATCGCATATGCGCTTCTCATCAGTGTCTAGACAATATTGGTAGTGCCCTTCAATAATTTTTATTTTCATTTTATCCTAAACATTAATGAGGCCAATATGATCATTGTTCAAAAGTATTGAAGCAATATTAGCGACAGTTTCAACTGTAGGTCTGATGCTCCACAACGTCTTTGGCGCAAATTTCAAAGAGTTCAAACACTTGTTGTTATTCTGATGAAAAATGCCTAAGCATCGTTCAAGAAGCTGATCTTTACCGAGGTCCACGTATATCGGTTTTATTGCGTCATTGACATTTGCAGGCAATGCAGGAGTACGAGTATAATCATTCAAAGTTCCTTTGGCATTCGCCTGCTGCAACGAACACCATGAGTCTTCTCCTTCCGGGCAATACTCCTGTTGGGGAGTCTCGTCTGTGGAAGATTCGTAAAAGAATGTAGCCCAAACAGCTTTTTTTCATATCTTCCAACGAATCACTATTCCGACGAATTGCAACACTGTAAAATGAAGTTAATTCTCCAGTGAGCTTTCTAGTCCAGCCTTCCCTTTTCCCTTTTTTACAATTTCGCAATCTTGTTCCCATCCGTTTTTGAACATGGTTGACACATTCTTTTTTCTTCAAATCATAAGCATTTTTCGATAGCCCTTCCCGATATAATTGATGTATTTCGTTCCGTGTAATTACTCCGCTCTTTGAAACATCTCAAGCATAGCATCAGTTTCAATTTTGCCCGCATAACCGTGATTTGCGTTACAGGATTCAGCATGGTCTTCTAGCCAATTTTGATATTCCTCTGAATCAGTTTTGACTTTCCACAGAGCACATGCCTTACGGTACACAGATTTCACATAAATATTAATAGCTTTTTTCGAGCAATAATCGATAAGTGTCGTAACGCCATCTAACGAACTAAAACCGCGTTTGCACTAAGTTCCATCACCAGAAACTGCGTTTAATTTATTTTCTTTTTCACCAGCTAGTTTGAATAACTTTGTCTTTATAGAATTTTAAAATAAGGCGCGGCAAGTTCATAAAAGTACACAATTTTTCTTCTCCAGCCAATGACACTTCAAACAATCGCATCGCAAAAATATATCGACGATTAACTTCGTATGCATTTCGGCCTAACGGGCAAGACGTGATTTCTTTTAGCGTACAGGATTTGCAGTTTATCACAATTTTAAATCCGAGTCTTCTTCGAATAGATTCGCAAAATTCTACGTCATCTCACACACATTACATTTCACGTCCGCACTTATTGCCCTGAAATTTATCACCGTAACGAAGTCTAGTTGGCCACTGCGCAAACTTCTCACAGAACTGCTGCCAGCACTTGGCTCTTCTTTCTTCATATCTATATTAGGTGGACCCGGTTTCTGCCGTTTCCTATCACTTCTTCTTGTCGGTTCTCCGATGTTATGTCTTTTTGATTTTTAATCCATCACTATGCACAGAATACACGATACGAAAGTATTTTTGATGATGAAGGAACTTCTCTGTGAGGTTCTCCAAACATTTTTTTTTTTTTTTTTTTTTTTGAATTTTTTTCAGTTAACAGTTTACAGTTTACAGTTACAGTTTTCTTTAGTCTTTCTCAGGGAATTTCCTTTTTTTGTCAGACCTTTTTATGCTGCCAAATGCTGGCCCAAATCTTTTTGTAACAAAACATAACTGCCTGCATTTGCAAATTTCGTACCAGGAGACTTGTTGCCAACTCGACAATCTTATCTAAAAAAAAAATCCGACGACGTCTGTAAGTGACGTGGCGCAGTGGTTGGGTTTATCAAGTACTATCTCAGACATTTTGAGTTCGATTCCCTCGTCATATAAAATTAAAAATTAAAAAATTATTATTACGGAAGTTACCACCCTTTTTGGAATGCCAAATATCTGTTAGTTATGCAAGAAACCCCCATTGATTCGAAACCAAAATTCTCTTTTGCTGTGCACTAAATCACAGAATTAACACTGTGAATTGAGACTCTGGTCTAATCGCTAAAATAAATAATTGATCTGTTGCTATACAAAAAATTATAAGAAACATGTTTTAGCACTTTCGTAAAACTCATGCAATCCGCACTGTAACTCCAGAAGCTCACGGTCGGATTATTGGTTTTAAAAGCGTCAAATTTATTTATTTTTCAACATACTATAATCGCCTTTCAGCTATATACACTTTTCCCAGCGATGTTCAAAAAGTTCGATACCCTTTGCTCCTCAAAATAGCCATTAACTGCCGACATCACTTCTTCATCGTTGGAAAATCTTTGACCAGCCATTTTTTCAAGTTTGGGAACAGAAAATAATTCGAGGGGGCTAAATCTGGCGAATAGGGTGCATGAGGTAGCAATTCAAACTTTAATTCATTAATTTTGGCCATTGCAATAACGGATTTGTGAGCTGGTGCATTGTCTTGATGAAACAACACTTTCTTCTTAGCCAAATGAAGCCGTTTTTGCTTGATTTCTTCGCTCAACCGATGCAATAAGTTCGCATAATACTGGCCGTTGATAGTTTATTCCTTTTTCAAGATAGTCAATGAAAATTATCCCACGCTTATCCAAAAAAATCGACGCCATGACCATGCCTGCAGATGAAACCGTCTTTGCCTTCTTTTTTTTTAGCCGGTTCTCCCTTTTGAATCCATTGTTTTGATTCTTCTTTTGTCTCGGGTGTAAGGTGATGGACCCATGTTTCATCTATTGTTATGAAACGGCGCAAAAATGCTGCTTTGTTGTTGTGAAACATTGCTAAACAGTCAATTGAAACATCTTCACGACACTGTTTTTGCTCGAGTGTGAGCAAACTTGGCACCCATCTTGCACACAGCATTCTCATGTCGAAATTTTCAAATAATATGCGATGTACCGCACTACAATGTCTGCTAGCTCGCGCACTTTCAGTCGACGATCATCCAGTACCGCTTTGTGGATTTTCTTTACCATTTCTGGTGTCGTCACCTCATTTGGTCGACCACTCAGCAACCCAAAATTTTACTGTTGTAAACGAAGCAGCAGACTCGCCCAGAGTAGAATCCAGTTCAGGCTAAGGCTGTTCAAATAAAATTATTGTATCACATAACGATGACCACTGACAGCGTTCACTATTGATGGCTGCCAAACAAATACTAAAAACCTGGCGTTTCCAAACTTGAAACATGCTTTATAGACTGCTTACTTTCCAATACTTGGTCTTGGTTAGGCCTGGTACTTCTGGGACCGCCATCGTAAAGACGATTTTTTGCATAGCTCCCACAAAAAGGAATCCAACGACCACCAATCACACGATCTTAGTGGCCAGTTTACATTAGCAAAACGCGAAATAACTCGTCCAGGAAATTAAAAATAAAGCCAACACGGATTGTTTTGTGTCTTTCACATCCATATCTTCGATTTGAGGCCAAAAAATGCGGTTTACATTTAGCTATAGCAATGAGATTTGACGGTAGTGGTTACACCTTCCTCATTTTGGAAGAATATGGAGCAATGACACCACCAAACCAAATTGCACACCATACAGTGACTTTTTTGAATGCAAGGTCTTTCGGCAATTACATGTGGTTTTCGCTAACCGAAATGCAACAATTTTATTTGTTAACGAATCCACCGAGTACTCGTAAAGTAAAGAGCCTCATCCCTGAAGAAAATGTTGTATAAAAATTGGTCATCCAAAGGCTGATGTTTAAACAGGCGTAAATAGGCGTATGTTCTACGCATTCCTAGATCAGTAGGCTTCAATTCTTAAGTGAGTTTAACTTCATAAGAATGAAGACGCAAATTCAAATGCGAAATAGGCCATAACGTGCCGTAAGACAACTCTTAACCGTGAAATCGACAGATTTGAATCTTCTTTAACACTTTCACTAACGGCAGCCATATTTTCTACAGAGCGTGTATTTTGATGATGGATAGGCTTTAAAACATTTTCTACAGAGTCAGTCTCTTCAAATTTTTTGGAATTTTTTTGACGCATTTTTGTTTTTTTTTTTAGTAAGTTTCCACAATTTTAACACGTTCATTATAAGATGGTTAACCTTAAACTAAATGTATACAGTCTCGGATGGCAGTTCGGTTTGAACGGTCGGAACAGAAACAGTATGTTCCTTCTAATGGAATTCTTCAGTCATCACAGGATGTCGTCTGACATATGTCAGCATACTAAGGTGCCTACGATGAAGTCCGTTCTAGTACCAGTAAGCAGTATACAATATTTCCTACTGAGAGAGAGCAGGGAATTCGCTGAGCTCTTGGAGGTGTTGGGAATTTCCCAAGATCCCACTGTGATCTCGGCCTGAAACAAAATTCAGGAAATCCGACTGTGTTCAAAGAAGTGAACCGACCAAGAACTAAGGTCGAATTTATAGTTTCGCAGTTCTAGGGTCATTGAATCAGACGTCTCGTCAACAAGACCAGAGTCCAAAATAGCACAAGGTCGTAAAAACTTATTTCCGCCATGAAACTGGCGATTTCCAAGAGTTTTATTTTGCTTAACCCGTCAATTCAAAATTTTTAGTGTGAACATCGTTTAGGTTCTGAGCAGCTTCCTCTACCTTCTGTTTTGTTCTGTAGTTAGGCGGAGCTTTGATGAGCTTGTCAAGCCGTGACTTAAGTGGTAGTCCCAGCAGAATTGCGCTACGTGCTATACAGCAAACGAAACAATCAACTTATTGAAGGAGACATTTCCTCATCCAGTGTATCGAAATGGCATGTCATGCTAGTAAGCAATCCTGCAAATCGACCGTTCTTTGGTGGAACATAGACCTGCCTTTTACAAAGCTTTTTGTGAAAAGATCGAAACTATCGGTGAAGCCAGTAAGCTGGTCAAAGTCCTCAAAAGGGGAAGATCAACCAGGCTGGAACCACTCAGAAAATCTAATGGTACCTATACCGAGTCGAAAGCAGAGTTTCTCCGTCTCATGCTTGAGTCTCACTTTCCCTAATCGAAACCATCTCACAACTAGCTCCTATCAACAAACCTGGTAGTGAGCTCTGGTATATTTCATCGGTTGTGGTAACGGATGAGGCTATTAGTTCATGTTGTTGATTAGTTCATGTCGCCTGGTACCGATGGTATGTACCCGGTTATGTTACAAAAAACTATAGACCAGCTATTGTCAACTCTGAAGAGAATTTTCACTGTTAGCCTGGCACTGGCATAGATACCGAATCTTGAATGGTCGAAATCCATGTGAGCAAAATCGTGTTGCGGTTGATGAAGATCCTGCGAGAGTGCGCTTCAAATCTGGTAATCAGAATTGAAGGCGCAGTCGACAAGAAGGAATACGCCTTGGGCATTTTCATCGACGTTGTGCAACGTGATTTCGACAACGCAACTTTTGACGGCATGTGTAACTCGGCCAGACAACACGTCGTAGACGTTTTTGGATAAAAGAAATACTGGTAAATAGGACATTGATTGCTGATGCTGGCCCCGGCCAATAAGTGGTGATGGGTGTAAACAGGGGTTGCCCAATGCCAATTATATACAATGCGCAGGTTGCCTGGTGAAATAAGCTCTCGCGAATATACGTGGTTGCTGCTACTACTAGAATTTTAAGAACGGTTTGTCTCGGATGCATTGGGACTTTTCCAAGCACTCCTGGCTCCGCTCTAGACGCATTGATAAATTTCCCTCCTCTTGATATTCTTATCATGGGTTGCACTCTCAAAGCCATTTTCCGTTTATAAAGAAGTGGTCTTTGGTACAACACGCAATAGAACTTTGATGAACGTTAGGAAAGCTGTATGTGTCTTCCAAACAGAAATTTACGCAATCCTGATGACAGCGAACTGTATTGCAGAGAACTAGTGGAGGGGGCAAAACATTTGTATCTGTAGCGACAGCCAATCTGCGCTTAGAACTTTGCTGAACCCTCTTACGACTTCCAAGCTAGTTCAAGAATACAAGAGATTACTGAACGCAGTCGGAAGGCTTAATTCAGTAACCTTTGTCTGAGTCCCAGGTCATAATGCGATCGAGATTGCCGACGAATTTGTCAGGCATGGTTCAAAGGAGAGCTTTTCAGGAGCCGAACCTACGTTCTGCCTACCTGCGACTTCGGTTAAGGCTTCCATTGACACTTGCGCCTCATATGAGTACAACTGCAGATGGCACAGCTCTCCGGGATGCAGGCAGACCAAACGAATGCTTCCCGACTTCTCTAGGAGGTCAGCGGCTTTTCTGCTGTCCCTGAGCAGGAAAGCCTGCAGGTTGTTTAATGGCGCTGTGTCAGAGCATTACACTTTTGCAAATTTCAAATTTGCTTGACATAAGTGACAACATCCTCCGATGCTTGCTGTGAAAGTGATGACCACACTGCCTCTGTGAATGTCCAGCTTACGCTCGCATCAGTTTGCAGGTACTCGACGCTGACGTGGTGGGTGCTGGTACTGTAGGTACCTTATCACTGAAGCGCTTAGTCATCTTTCTTCGGAAGACTGAAAAATTTCATTAAAAGGAATTTTACGAAGAGTGCAATTGACTAGTTTTTTGTCTGAGTGCTCCGACATAAAAAAAGACATCCGAAGAACGCATAATTTCGCGTAATGGACCTATAAATTGGCCACCAAGATCTGATTGTGATTTGACGCCTATTAATTATTTTCTGTGGGAATACGTAAACTCGCTGGCCTACGCTGACAGACCAACAACAATCGACGCATTGGAAGGCAACATTACACGTGTTATTGAGGGCATACGGCCACAAATGGTTAAAAAAGTGGTCGACAACTTTGTCTCTCGGATGACATTAATCAGATCCAGTCGTGGTGGGCATAAGCTCGAAATTGTGTTCAAAAATTAATTGCAAAATGTATTCTCTCGATTTAACACACATACCATAAATGGCTATGTGTTTTGTTCAAAATTAAAGTTAGTACTGGTTTTTAAAATCCCAGTTTATAATAAGGCCACACTTTTGGCCTCACCGGTTTTGGCTCCGTTGGTTTCGCAGCTTAAGTTTATCCTCACCGAGTATAAATTGAACAAGTTTCGATGGTGAGGGTAAATTATGCACATAAAACCAAGTTCTCGATGTAGTAGTATGGAAACTCAAAAATATCCGATACCACAGATGCGTTTTTTCCTCAACTTTGATTTCCGGATGGACATATTGGCAAAGTTTTGTAAAAGTTTCAGTTGTTGAACTTATTCCCAAGGGTAGAAGATACATATGCATGTACATGCTCGTGCGTCTTCATTGATCCAAACTATTGTTAAATACTATAACTTTTAAATTTGAATTTAATTTGAATTATAATTAATATGCAAAAAATAAAACAAATGTTAAATTTTTTACTAAGTTAAACCACTTAATGACATTTTCGTATTAATTTGTTTATTCTCTCCATCTCTATTTATTTTTATCAACTTCTCTACTCGCTCTCTTTCCCATTTCGTGCCCAAATAAAAGAAAAAAAACTAAAAAAAAAAAAAAAAATATCTATCAAGCAACACACAGCTAATCCATTCCCACAAATCAAATAGATTCGGTTACGGAAACTCAACCAACTAACACCCCACCAAACAGCAACCACTTAATTTTATTCAAATATCCAAATACAATAAATAAAATATATTTTATATATACAATATATTTTAGTTACTAATTTATATTAATTATTTTTAATTCTATTTTTTTCTGTTTTTTTATTTCTCTGGTGATTTGAATAAAATAAAAAAAAAAAAAAAAAAAACAACGAACATATATTTAAATCAAAAACTTAACATTGTAGAGCATTTGGGGCTATTGATACAAGGCCAAAAGCACTGTCAGCCGACGGTTTCTTTTAGGTATACAATAATAAAGAATTAAAAGAAAAAATCGTATGTTAAATTTTAAACCAATTTTTTTGTTGTTAAGTTCATTTACATGTTAAATAAATAAAAATGAAAACACTAAATCAGCCCATAACCATAATCACTCTGTTACTAAGCATCATCAGAAATTGTTTTTTTTTCAAAAAAAAAAAAAAAAACTTATAATTTCCAAAAATTCTATATAACTCATTCATTTTATATAAAAAAAAAAAAACAATGATCAGAAATGTAACCTCACCTCAACTTTAAAATAAAACAAAAACATTACATTTGGGAACTCACACTTACCATTGTTTCGAATGTCAGATGCTTTATTTAATTTTGTTTTTTTCGATTTCGAAAAAAAAAATTCATATTTATGTTTAGTGGAATTGTTTAAAGAGAAATGTATCTTGCGAATTGTTTGTTAAAGTTTTAGTTTTCTTTAACTTTGCACCTAATAGCCCACATGGTTGATGTTTTATGGAATGTTTAATTTTTGAATGTAGGCTTTCGTTTCGCTTTTTTCCATGTACTCGTACGTACTTTTTTCCGGGAGATTTATAGATATTTTTTGATTTCCCTTTGGTTTCCTTAATTTTTTTAATTTTTTTCGTTGGTGAATCTAACTAGCCTAAACGCCTTCATTGTGAATAAAGTATTGAACATATCCATTTCATGTTGACTGCTATTTCACACGTAACTGTGAAGCAGTTGTCGAATAACAATTTGTAGGCTTCAGTTTTTTTTTTTTTAATCATCGTTCTGTTGTAGTTGATCTTCACAGTTATTGCAGCTGCTTAACATCGAATGGCGCATTATAAACACAGCGTGCGCCATCAAAGCTGTTGAACGCTGCCGAAGGAGCTCACCGCCTACAAGGACTTTTTTCATAATTTTTTTCGACCAAACGATTAATGTTTTATTTTTTATTTTTACCAAAATTGAATATACTTGTATTTGTATACATATCGAAGGCACTTTAGAATTTTTTTTATTCGAATCTTATGAATAGTACGCTGCTTCTAAAAGGACACTCCGTCGAAGTTGTTGCTTGGTTGTTGACTGCAATTAAGCTATTCCATTCATCTGAAAAATAAAAAAAATATATATATACAGGGTGACTAACTCGAACTGCAACTTTTCAAAATGCTATAACTTTTTTATTTTTTGATAAATTTTATTGTGCCAAAGCAAAAAATGTTGGAAAATACATCAACATTCAAATTGTATCATTAGTTTTCAATATGTCCACCTTTGGCGCGAATAATGGCCTTGAGGCTCATTCCCGGCGAAGTGCTTGTTTGAGGTGGTCCAAACTTTGGTATATTTTAGTGCCAACCTTCGCCTTCAAAATACCCCAGACAGAGAAATCCAATGGATTTTCATTCGGAGAATTTGCAATCCATTGTGTCGAAGAAATGAAGTGTGGAACATTGTTTTTTAACCAATCTTGGTTGACGCGCGCTTTGTGAGACGTTGCCGTTTCTTGTTGAAATGTCCACGGTCTCCGACCGAAATGTTTGTTTGCCCAAGGCTTCAATACTGTCTCTAAGACAGTTTCACGGTATACGATTGCATTAATTTTGACGCCACGGTCCAAAAATACGAGCGGAGAGCGACCATGGGCGGTTATGGCGGCCCAAACCATCACCGTCGGTGCTGCCTGCTTCCTGGTGGCCGTTCGAAGGTGTACATTTTCGAAGGACATCTCTGGCAAGTAAACTCGGTCATTTTGTTTGTTAACATATTGCTCTATAACAAATGGCGACTCATCAGAAAATAACAAATTCGGCAACTCACCACTTTCGTGCAAGCGTAGCAACTCCTTCGGTCTTTCAACTCTAACTTTTTTCTGTTGCGGTGTAAGATCGTGTGCTTTTTGGAACTGCAATTGCTTGAGCCCAAGCTCATTTTTCAGTATGTGTTGCATCCGTTCCAACGATATGTTGAGCTCACGATCCATTTTTCTTCCACTTCGACGCGGATTTCGCTTAATTCGAGCCTTCACTTTCCGAACCATTTCTGCCAATGCTGCTGTTTTTTTATGACCACTTCCACGGCGTTTTGCAACGCTGCCATATTCACGGTAACGAGTTATGGTTCGAGACACAAATGATTTATTTACGTTGGAGTGCTGGAGGGCCCTAACGATAGCTTATTGTGGTTTCCTAGCCAAATATAAAGCAATCACACTATCACGTTTGAATTCCATCACGGATAAAAATTTTTCAGTACAACTGAGACATAAATCGTTTAAAAGGCTTATAAAAAATAAAATTATCTGTCATGTGTTATAATTTGAGCTCATAGTAATGAACGGTTTGGAAATTATAGCAGTCTGAAGTTGGTTGCAGTTCGAGTCAGCCAGGGTGTAGGTTGTTGGATTGTATTTTTGAACATTTTAAGACGACTCATGCAAATCGGATGAATAGTTTCTCAAATATGTTGCTAACGAGGTTGGAAAACGTATGTCGTTACGAGAAAAACGCATGCAAGGTTTTGCTGAATAATAATTTAACATACAAACTATATTTCATATCTGTATTTGTTTTTCTCACCATCAGTCAACTATTCTTGGACCATAGAACAGCTCCTTAGCATCCAGAGATGCATCATTTTTTTCGTGTTTTACACGCAGACGACCCTCATACGTGTTTTTTCGGCTTCGTGCTCGGCGTTGCATATCCGCTTCTCATCAATGTCTAGACAATATTGGTAGAGTGCTTCACCAATTTTTATTTTCAATATCTCCAATACATTACAGGCAATGCAGGATTATATGTATAATCATTCAAAGTTCCTTTGGCATTCGCCTGCTGCATCGAGCACCACGAGTCTTCTCCTTCCGCGCAATTTTGCTCGCATAACCGTCGTGATGTGCATTACAATTCTTCTAGTTAATTTTGATATTCTTCTGAATCAGTTTGAAACAGAGCACATGCCTTACAGTATACAGATTTCACACAAATATAAATAACTTTTTTCGATAAGTGTCGTAACACCATCTAACGAACTAAAAGCGCGTTTGCGCCAAGTTCCATCACCAGAAACTGCCAATCCATCTACTTATCACACTTTTCGGCGGTTAATTTTTTTCTTCTTCACCAGCTAGTTTAAATAACATTGTCTGTATAGTATCTGTAGCATCACGAATCTGTTCCACAATAGTATCGTAGAAAAAAATAGGGTGCGGCAAGCTCATGAAAGCACAACATTTTTCTTCTCCAGCCAATGACACTCCAATCAATCGCATCTCAAAAATAAATCGACGTTTAATTTCATTTTGAATTAACGTGCATGACGTGATTTCTTTTAGCATACAGGACTTGCAGTTAATCACAATTTTAAATCCGAGTTCTCTTCGACTAGACTCGCAAAACTCTACGTCACTCCCACACGCATTACATTTTACATGCGCACTTATTGCCGTGAAATTTATCAGTCAGTACCCGACACTTGGATTCAACGTAGCGGAATCTAGTTGGCCACTGCGCAACTTTCCCGCAGAGCTGCTGCTCACTCCTTCTTTTCGGCTCTCCGACGATATGTCTTTTTGATTTTTTATCTATCACGATACACAGAATATACGATACGAATCGAATGATAGATATGAACTGTACGACTGCGGAAAAACAATTGACTTTTTTATGTCGGATTCTTCTAGGCTTAGTCACCGAAAATTTCTCATCTCTTCCCTCCTAGCGAATACAATACATTAAGCGCAAAATGTTAACTAACAGCCGAGCGTCTGCCGCTCAGAGCGGTCATGCGATTGGAACAGTTTCACAAAAAATGCTGTATTTCCGTCAATTTGAGGAATTTTTTACTAAATTTGGTTAAAGCATTCTTAAGTAATGCAACTTGAAGAAACGGAAAAAAAAAGTCTGGTCTGGTCGTGGTCTGGTGCCTTAAAAAAGATTTGGCCCTTGCTGCATACACAAGACATACTGGACACTTACAAGTATTTAGAGTCGAATTAAAGCACAATGGAAAGGCATTCGCACCCGGTGCACAAAGGCACTCACCAACGAAATCTGTTCACTAACAAGAAAATCTTCCTCGTTGAAGTATCTTTCAATAAACATACTGTTCAGGTTCATGCTTAGTAATCAAGAGAATCATCGGAAGTCATTTCGGAGGTCAAATATGACCACCACAAATATAGGGTTATTCATCGTGAGGTTTGACTTATAATGTAAAATAAAATACATAAATTTGAAAGTGAACTTAAAATTTTTATTATCAGTTAAAAGTACAATTCATTGCATTTACTTTTTGAAAATAACATCATGTAAATGTTGGCCACAACTACGTCTGAGGTAGTCCATTCGGAAGATCCAATTTCGGGCAACTCGTTCGAGCATAGCGAGTGGTATCTCGCGTATAACACGAGTAATGTTTTCTTCCAAAGCTTCAATCGTAGCTGGCTTATTCCTGAAGATCTGAGACTGTATATATCTCCAGAGAAAATAGTCCAAAGGTGAGATATCTTACGATCTATGCGGCCAATTTACCGTAGCAAAACGTGAAATTAAGCGCTCACCAAAATGATTTCTCAACAAGTCCATTGTTTCACGAGCTGTATGGCTCGTAGCGCCGTCTTCTTGAAACCAGAGCTCAGCGAGACCATGTGCTTGAATTTAACGAAGCACATAGTCCGTTAACATGGTGCGATAACGGTTATCATTGACGATAACATTCTAATTTGCCGCATTTTTGAAGAAATGTGGACCAATGATTCCACCAGCTCTTAAACCACACCATACCGTTGTTTTTAGTGGATGTAATGGAAGCTCTTGGTACTCTTCGGGTTGCTAATCAGCCCAAATAGGACAATTTTGTTTATTAAAGTATCCATTGAGCCAGAAATGGGCTTCTTTACTGAACAAAATTTCCCGATAAAACACCGGATTTTCATTGATTTTTCCAGAACTCATTCACTGAAAATATGACGCAAACTCAAATTGCCTGGCTTCAATTCTTGCACAAATTGAATTTTGTACGCTTTTAGGCCAAGATCCTCACGTAAAATGCGTGAGGAACCGTAAGTTTCTCGAATTTCTCATTTCACATTTCTCACAGAACGCTGATATTCGTAATATAACTGAGAAGCTGGAGACGCTGTTGTGGTGTGAGTCTTTTCATGATAAATTGCCAAACGATACTGAACAAAAATGACAAAGCAGTTTCATAGGAGTCACGCGTGATGATATTCCCTCAGAACAACGTGGTGGAGGTGTTGTCTATGGTATAATATGTTCGCAGTACGAATTATTGCCCATCACGCAAAACTCACTGAGATTGCAATATCCGAATATACTTTCCTCCGTAAACATTTTACTTAAAATATTGTCTATGGATTATTCTTGCTTCTAGAAAAGTTTCATCCGCGGTCAGTCCGACAGTAGCTTTTGAGATTTAGTTGTAGTCAGTTTGCAGAAATCATCTATGCAGTCATAGGTACGTCGTCAATGAGATGACCTTACCCATCTGTGGAGTTGTAATCCTCATTGCAATTGAGCAGTTCCGAAAAGTGTTTTCTCCATGACGTCAATATTACCTGGACATCAATAACAAGCTTTTAGTCTCTGTAGAAGTCTTTATTCGTTTAAACTATTTCTGGGTTTTGCTAAAGCCATCAAACATCTTAATCTCTTCCACTCTCGTCCTTTTCCGCCGTTCGTTTCTTGCGCCTAAAAAGTTGTTCTTCCTATTCTTCTCTCTGCATTGCTTTTACCAGAGTGTTACAACTGATTTATGGTTGGATCGGAGTTCCTGAGGGATGCTCATGCGACAGTTCTTCTGATCAAAATTAAGAAGTTTCGGATCAAACCTCGCTGACACGTCTTATGCCCAAAACATCCGAAAAAATTGCATGACACGAGTCGACCGATATGCCAACATCCTCAGCAACTTCTCTTATGGAAATTTGACGATTTTCCAAAACAATTTTCTTCACAGCTTGGATGTTATCATCTTTTCTTTATGTGCTGGGGTGTTCAGAGCGAGGTTCGTCATTGCTATTTTCTCGGCCGTTTTGGAATAGCTTGTACCACTTGTAAACATTTTTTTTTTTTTACGTAGAGCAGACATTTCAGGTGTTTTGATGTAAATTCTTCGCTCTATTTTTTACAATAATTGAAAATCGCCGAGCATACCAAAACACGTCTTAACTTTCTATCGGTCAAAAACAAATTAAATATGCTATATACTCGTACTTGAAACTGTAAACATATGTTTACATATCGAATGTACGTTGCCGGCGTGATTTCAAAAGTCACCTTTCTTTTTGAACATACCTCGTATATCGACGAGTTGGGGATTGCTTTGTGCCAGACCACTTTCAGCCTTACTCTGAAATATTTGAATTTTTCTAAGCTGTACAATTCGTTTATGGAATACTCTGTTGAGCCCCTTGTTTCCTTGTGATTACAACTTGCAAAAATTTAAGAGCAATGTGAATCGGTATCCCTCCCTTTTCTCCCTAACTTTCCTTCACCCGCGTTGTTTGGCAAAATTTTGGGGATACTAAAACCCCTTGAGCAGTCGCTAATTATAAAAATTAAAATTGAATACAAATATAAAATCGAGTGTTAGAGTTTGAGGTATCCGCTTTGATCAGCTTTTTAATGTCAGAGTTTCTTCATATAAAGCTATTTAAGGTATCTGTTTTGCGTAAAATGTGCGGACTTTGGCCTGACATAAAGTAGTGAACCAAATGAAGGACTTTTCGCAGTTCCGAAAAATAGCATTCACATGTGTGAACTGACACAACCTCTTGCCGATCTCAAATCCAAGTTCACGGACTATCCATTGGGTAGAGCTCTGTCCTGCTTTTTTTTCATCTCCTTATGTTTATATACGTATGTATGTAGTTTCACTTTTTCTGGCGTTTTAAGTGCATAATTAGGTAGGTATTTAGGTAAGAGTGGGGTTTTTAAAAGGCCAACCGACTTAGGCCTATAGGCCCATTGTGCTCCAAGTGGATCTGTGATCCTATTACTCATGAAACCAATTTGAGCTTATGATGTTAACGTCTATATTCTTTAAATCGTTTAAGTCATTGTAAAAGAAAGCTTCTAAGTGGAGTTTTCTTCTCTGGGAGAGAACTGGACAAGTACAGAGAAGGTGGAGGATTGTCTCCTCTTCCTCCTCTACAGAAATCGTTAGTAAAGGCGGCAAGGCTTCTTGCATGATTACCTATAAGGTAGTGTCCAGTGATGAAACCTATGATGGCGCATATCATATTCAGGTGCATATCCTTAAATCATTCTCATTTGATGTTTGTGGGGTCTTTATTAGAAAAAGTTCTTATTCATATTCGAGGAATAATCACTGAAAACTGGTATCACAACCTCAACTGAGAGGTTAGTTTGCCACACATATCAGTTCTCTATCCAAAGTAAGTTCTCTTGAAGTACAGAACTGTCAAGAGTTGCTACTGACGACTAGAAGTGTCGGAAAGTAATTCTTATAATTTTATATTATAATTAATTATAATTATTATAATTTCTGTATGGAAAATACAACTCCGATAGCTGCTTTTTCATTTCTTGTTGACTTTATTTTTATTTAAAATTTCCTTGAACTTGCATCATTGGTGCAGAATTTAGTTCATGAAGCCACACATATTTATGGTAAACCCAGTATAATTATTATGAGCAAACGCTTTAAAACTTCTTGTATAAGTCATTCGGTTTACTTATTTGGTCCGATAACTCCCTCTTAATCCGACAATGTTTGCTATGAAATTGAGATCGGAAAGTCAGGTTATATACGAGTATTGTCAGATAAATACGCCCACTAGACGAATTAATTTTTTATTTTTATTTTTTAAATTAAAAGCTTTTGTAGATGTTAAATTTGCCACGCACGCAATAAGTATCTGTAGAAAATCATTATTATTTGTATTTGATTTGCTGTAAAATAAATTAGTAAAACCACCACATAATACACATATTCGCATTTACCATCACTGTAAATATTTAGTTATAGCTTTAAAGATATTTTTTTTATTTTTAGAAATTGCCTTTAATGTACTATAGATACACGAAATCATTTATATTATTCACGTGAAAATATCTTTCACCTTGTACTGCAAATTAAAAATTCTTCTCCACTTCTGGTCTTGTATAAATATCCATCAAATACTTTTACTTCTTATAAGAAAAATCAAATCTTTATTTAATAATAAAGAACAAATTATTATGTATATACGAGTATATTAAAAATAAAATCTATAAGCATTCGAAACATCCTCTCAAAATTGTATGTGCATTCGAAAAGTGTAATTGTAATGTCTCTTGTGATGCACTATATTAAAAAATTATAATTTTTCGAAAAAAAAAAAATAAATAATAAGAAGAAAACAATAATAATGATAAAAACTTTTTTTTTACAGTGAATGTGTGTGTTATGTTGTGATGTGTCCTTTTTGTAGAAAAATCTTTTCTTTAGTTTTCCTCTGTTCTAATTTAATTGGTTTTTTTTCTTACTGACATACATACAAACATTTATTTTTATTTTTACAGCATAAAATTTGAATTTGTTGATTAACAAAAAATAAAAAATAAATGCATATATAAGAATAAATATTATAACCTAATATTTAGAAGAAAAAAATCAAAATTATTGTATACACGAGTATTGGTTGTTATAGAAATTTATATTTCAGGTTTTAAATTATTTCTTTTCCCAGCTTCCCACTGAAAACACCTCTTTTCGAAATGATTGTGTTTGATATGGCAACTAAGTTTTGACTTACCATGTAATTTCATTTCTTTCATGAAATAAACGTGTTTGGTTGGCGTTTTTCCAATGAGAGTTCCTGTATATTCCGCTATTCGGTCGAAGACGGCGCAACAGATTTCTTTCATCCAAAATTCTTAGAACTGTAGGAGTTCCGATCTCTGTGCAAATTGTCATTTCTTTTTTCCTTTCAAGAGTTTGCAAAATATTGGCATTCATTTTCGCGGTATAATCCTTGAATTGTACACCATAGGTCCAAACACAAAGGTTTTTGCGAAAAGATCGAAACTATCAGTGAAATCAATAGTCTGGTCAAAGTCTTCAAAGGAGGAAAATCAACAAGGTTGGAACCACTCAGAAATTCTGACTGAAATTCTATACTGAGTCGAAAACAGAGATTCCGTCTCATGCTTGAGTCTATTTCCTGGGTAACCTCTTCGGAATAAGCTCACAACTAGCTCCTATCACCGAAACTGGTAGTGGACTGAACAACACAACATGCCGAAGCTGGTATATCTCATTGGTTGTCCTTTGGGTCTACACGGCTATGATGAAGCCAATTATGTCCTATGCGTCGGTTTTCGGGTGGAATAAGCTCTCGCTCCAAACTCCAAAGAACGGTTTGTCTCGGATGCATAGGGGCTTCCGTCAACACACCTTTTTTTTTATAATACCGCGCGCGCACCAAGGGTGATATGAATACCCTTTTACTGGATTTTTCTCCAGGGCGCGGGCGGGTGGTGTAGTAGTTTGAAACTCAGGTGTATTAGGTTTCGATATATTTCCCATACGTGGTTGTCAAACTGGACGGGACGACCTAGTACATCCTCAACCAGTGGGTCTTAAGTATGTGCTAGTTGTTAGTTCGTTACATTTAGCCCAGCCAGCAACCACTCCAACATCAGTGTTATGCCTTCATGTCAGAGTTGACGACGACGGGATTTTCATATAATTACATAAAAATTCTATGAATTGCCTCGCACGGTCACGCCTGGTTCCGCTCTAGATGCATTGATGGATCTCCCTCCCCTTGATATTCATATCATGAGTTGCACACTCAAAGCCATCTTCCGTCTAAAAAAAGAGGTGTTATAGACATGTCGGTCGATGCAATGTCACCGGAACTCCTGTTGCGGAAAAAATTACGACTTTTCTGGTGCCCAAGACTGACTTCGGCCAGAATCTGAGCCAGGAAAGAAATAGTTTTGGTGACTCCAAAAACAATATAGGATGTGGCGCTGAGGTCTTTCTAGAGGACGACGACGTTAGATTTTATTTCACGTTAGAAAAGTTTGCATCTGTCTTCCAAGCAGAAGTTTACGTAATCCTGATAGCGGCAAACTATTGTATATTGTGGGGAAACCGGTGGAGGAGGCGAATTATTTTGCATCTGCAGCGACAGCCAAGCTGCGTTTAGCCTTGTGGAACCCTCTTACGACTTTTCAGCTAGCTCGAGAATGCAAGAGATCACTGAATGCAGTAGGAAGGCTTAATTCAGTGACCCTTGTCTGGGTCCGAGGTCACAATGGGATCGGGAACGGGAAATAAAATCGCTGACGTACTTGCCAGGCATGGTTCAGAGGTGAGCTTTTCGGGAACCGAACCTACGTTGTGCCTACCTGCATCCTCGATTAAGGCTTCCATTGAGAGTTGGGTCTCATATGAGCACAGCTCCTCTTGATGCAGGCAAACCAAACCAAACGATGTCTCTTGATACCATACTAAATATCGGTACACTCATTTTGGCTCTGTAGCGCCACCTATCTTCCATCATCGGGTACTCATCAAACAGCCCTTGTAATATCGTACAAGGACATAAATACCTTGATGATTTTGCATTCTCTTTAATTCGAACTCGATAGCTGAACGAAGCTGAATTTATTTGCAATTCGTCATCATTTTTCAACTGACGCCTACTGGGAGAACAGTAATAAGGCCAGCAAGATAAGCATTTTGGGCATTAGTTTCTCCCAACTCATTGAATTCGAAATCGTTTACATAAACAATCACGTCCAAGTTCATGGGTCGTAGCTTGCATCACTTTCATAAAATCTCTAACCCTACTTGTGATTTCCCTTATTTCGTCTCTCTGCTCGACGGGCCCGATTCTTTTTCATTAGTCGACTGCGTACACTCATTAACACAATAACAGAAATATGCAGCACGAGGAGGTATAATCACGATTGATAAGAAAACTACTGATATCAATATCATTATGGTGAACGCTGTGAATTGGTTGAAGCCGTTTTTTCCCAGTGTAGTGAATCTTCTTAGTGGATTTCGAATGACTCCAGCCATTATTATCAGTTTGTCGATTCAGTATCTTAAATTACTCCTAAATTGCTAGCTACTAGATGGAACCCCAAGCTCATTTTGAGTAAAAAGTGAACTGAAGCCGTTCTTCCCCTGCACCGTTCATATGTTAATTTGAACCAATATAAACTAATTAGAAAGGTGTTATCCTTAAAAATTGCAGTATAATTTAAGTTTGTTAATCACCAACTTCATTTTATATGCATTTCAATTTGTAAATAATTTCGTACAATTCTTCATATTATGATTTATAACAAATAAGAGGCAATCAATTAATATTCCTTATTATTTTTATTTTTCTCTAAAAAAAACCTATATAGACACTGGGATGGTGGACCACCAAGATATCAGAATCCTCCAATGGCACCACCAGCATCCGAATACGAACGCCCACCGCCATATTACTATCCAGGAGCGTCTGAACAGGATTAAAAACACAACAAACACATTCAACGTATTCAATTTGCTATTAAAAAATAAAAGAAAAGAAAGATGGAATATAGAAACACACAAAAAGATGAGAAAAAAGAAAAATCCAATATTATATAAATTATCCTGAAAGGAGAGACTGTTTTTTTTTTTTTTTTTTAATTGTTTTTATTTTTATTTTTTATTTCTTTTAATAATTTCGATTATCGTTTACTTTCTTTATTCGTAATATATGTTTTTCTTTAAAAATTCTGATCTCTTTTTGTTGTAGATCAATTGAAATCCAATCCCAACTAAACTCTAGAGAGAATAATTATTACAATTAAATAAATTTTAATTTAATGGAATTTTTCTTTTTTATATTTAAATAAAATTCTAATTGAAATAAAATAAAAATATTATATAAATTCTTTTATGTTTTTATTTCTACTTTAAATGAAATAAAATGAAAAATTGCATTTAACACAATTACACGAAAACAATTTTATTCGTTGTGAAAGTTTTAATTATACGGATATATGTAGTATGTATCTCCCTTTGTTATATATAAGAATGATGGTAAATTTATTACAAAATTAAAACAATAATAATATAAATGTTTAAGTTTTGTTTTTACTTCTTTTTCTTTAAGTAAAGTACCATAAGAGAACAATAAATGATTATAAAAGTAAATAAATGAAAACCTTAGGAATTAGGTGCAAGATTGCTTATCTGTAAGTTTATTTGAAGAAATAAAAAAAAAAAAAAATCAATTGAATGTAAAACCGATACAGAGAGAAGAATAAATGTTAAAAAGCTATTTACATAATATTTGTTTCATAAAAAAAAGAACAAAAAAAAAAACTTAAACACTTACAAACGTTTATGAATGAAAGACCATTTTCAAATAAATACAAAAAAATATAAAAGAACATTATTAATAAATAAAATATTACTATACATAAATAAACAACAAAAAGATACGAGTTTCAATTACACAATTTATATGTACGAGTACGATGTATCTATATTTCGATTTAGATAAAAAATAATAATAATTTTCCAATGCATAATGAATTAAAATGCATTTTATTGCATTATTTAAGAAAAAACAAAAAAAAAATAAAATTATTTGAACAGATAACATTATTTTAAAACAGTAAAATGCTAAAGTAAAAACAACTACACACACATATTCCGAATTTCAAATATAATCAAAAAGAGAAATTTATGAAAAACTGCCATTTAATAACAAAAAAAAAAAACTAAAAACTAAAAACTAAAAACTAAAAAACTTAAAAATATAAACAAAAAGAATAAAAAAAAAAAACATTTTCATCGAAAAAGAAGACTATGTATTAAAAAAGAACACATAGATATTTTTTATTTTGATTTTATTTTTTGTTTGTTATTATTAAGAATTTTGTTTTGCATTGCGAATATTTATTACATATTATGGAACGTTGGTACTCGTAAATAAGTAAGATCAATTTTATCAAACTCGATTTTAGCCTAAAAGCCACTGAAACGTTGAATACACTCGTTTGTAATGCGTATGATAACATCTGATACGTCATATTTCTCACACGTGTGTTCTAAAAGTTTGGCTAAATTTACAGACCTTGGAACCCATTCTATAGGCCGCTCTATTTTGGATCACATCTTTAATGCGGCAAATTGTTTTCTGATATTTTTTCCACATTTGAATGACCCTATTATTTTTCTTTCATCCTTTTCTTTGAACCTAAGCTGACACTTGATTTGTTGCCTTTTGGATTAGATTTTCCAATGACCTTCGGTAAGCATGGTTAAAGCAGCTTCTTTGCTCAGCCTTAAGTTTCTGTATTATCGGTTTCTTCATGTGGAGACTACCGCCGCATGCGAGTAGTTCTTATAAGATCACGGTTTGTTACACCCACTGAAATTTGCAACGTTTTTATTTCCGTCGCTGTTTCCTCTACGCATTTTTACTTTGTACTTCTCGTACAATGCCCAACATTGCGATGCATATACTTATCTGGACGAATCACTGTCGTGTATAGCAAACCTTTCAGTTAAAGCGGCGTTTCTTTCAAAAAATATTGACGAGTTTTGAGGCAATTTACGTAAGCTACGCTTTAATAACTATGTGCAATTTCGTCAACGTAGTTTCTCTTCCACTTTGGAACAATGCCATGAGTTGGGTCAGCGAGTTCGGAAAAACTGTATTGCAAATATTCGATCTTACTACGATCGTAGCCCGTTACCTTTAAGTAAATTATCAACACCATTACATCGATACTTATGATAATGCTATTACACTATTCAACAAAAATCAACTGGTTTTGTGTGACATGCATAAAACTGTTTCTTACACTAAAAAGCAGAAAATGACCTCAGATTTTCTCTTTTTTTTATACTGAATCTAAATCTATATCAATGTGTTTGTCACGTTACACTTGTTTTACGGTGATATTTTTTCCCTGTGGTTTCTTGGAGTAATTTTCAGCAGCATCATGGTAGGACTCCATTTGTCTTGATATTGCGTTTCCATTCTTATGACGTCCTAGTGGAACCTTTCTCCATTTTCTTCGCTTACTGCATCTAAATACTCCGAAAAGAAATCGAGATAAGCATTCAGAAAGTGAAATTTTAGTGAAGTTTAGTGTACTAAGCAATTCAGCTACAAGATCTCTGTAATTTTCAACTTTCACATTCACATCTGTCACAACAGTTTTAGAAGCTCTCCGTGCTCTTAGTTCAACATCAGTTAGCATGTTGTCAAATTCATTATTTTTCAAAAGTTTCCGTATTTGTGGTTCAACAAGTATGCCCTCTTTAATTTTTGCCTCACTAACTTTCGGAAATTTTTCCTTTTAGATTCAAGAATCCTCTACCGGTCCGATCTAAAGCTTTCATGAAATCTTCGTTAGGCCCAATTTGATATGGAGCGGTGGTAAAAATACGTGTTTAGGATCAAACAGGGGTTCATTAGTAATATTTTTTACACTCGGAGCTAGTGCTCGACGTAGTGGCCATTCTTTCTGTTTATCTGAACACACAAAACAGCAGTGTTTTGTACTATATACTCTAACAAGAAGCGTTTTAACATTGTAATCTCCACAGATTGACCACTTATAGTTTTTATATTGAATGTGTTGTAGGAGATATTACATATTCTCATATGATTCCTTCATATGAATAGCGTGAGCTATAGGTACAGATGGGTATTTATTGCCGTTGTGAGGTAAAACTGCTTTTAAGTTAAGTTTACTGGAATCAATAAATAGGCGTTAATTGCTTGGTTCATGTTTTTGTCCCAACGCATCAAATAAGTTGTCAACATTCATGCAGTATACAAAAGTCCCTTCTTGAGCGAAGAAATGTACAAGTTCATTTTTCAGAAGTCACCTATATGTACGTCACCTTCGAGGACATTTAATTATTTTAATCTGGATGCTAGAAGTTCTGACTGTGATTTCGTTAGGTTTAAATCTCTAACCAAATCATTCAGTTCAGCGTTTGAAATTAAATGCGGCTTTGTTGAACATTCTGATGTTTGAAAGTCTGGATCATTGTCGATTGCATTTCATCATTAAGTTGAATCACTAGCACATTCAGGTTCTTCGTCCAAACTCCACGATTCTGGTGGTTCTGGTGGTCCATAGAATATTCTTCACTACGAGTATGTTCGACATTCCGTAAAGCTGATGGTAAATTGGGATACTGCACAGTATGCTTGAACTTCAGGCCGGATGCCCTGTACGTTAGTGAGACAAAAGTAACAATCTGTGGTCTTTTGGTTCTCTACACCCTGTGTACTGCAAAGCGCATATGACGTTTTGTACCTTTCAACCAACTTGTTAACAATGTTATACAAATTTTACAACATATGTGAGGAGCCTATGATTTATCTTTACCTCCTATTTTAACTCCAAAATAAAGTTTGTAAGCTTTTCAGACAAGTTGCGTGAAATTACGTTTCCCCACACGCATAACAAAAATTGTTGACATTATTCACACACTTCCTTACTTGTTAATTGATAAATTAAATAATTAATAAATAAACATGAAGATGTAGAACACAAACACGATATGTACAATAGTAAGAATTTTTCGCAGCACAAGATACGCTGTTGAATGCCTACTAATCCACACTATTGAGTTAGACACGTATTTACTCTTATTAAAACAAACAGACAGGAATGAACTTGTTTCTCTATCCAACTCTATCCAACATGCGTTGCATACATATAAATATAAAAATGTTTTTTACAATAGCAATTATAGGTGATAAGCAACTTTTGTTTTCACATTAGTTTTAAGTTGGCCGGGCTTTCTACACTGTCTTTCTGTGCTCCAAATTTAGCTTATAATTATTCGATTGCTTCGGCTGTGCGTACCATTACGCTATGTGTCTCGGGTACATCCTGCACTATCTAGCGATTTTGAAGACATTCGTGTATCCTAGGGTTTACAAACGCGATTTAAACCAGAAGCGTTTACATGTGTTATGGTATCTGGACATGGGGGAGCGAATTTGCCCTGCGAGTAGGCTGCTAGTTTTCCTGCTAGTAAAAAAAAAAAAACTAACCATGATAAAACCCTACTTCAATCGCGTGTCTAAACCCTGGGTATGTCTCGTCTTTATAATTCTGTCACAAACAACCTTAAAATCGATGAAGTGGTGGGTATTGATTTGATTTTCTTGGGTCTAATCCAATATCTGCCGTAGAGTGACATTTGACGATCGGTTTATTTCATATGTTGAGTAGGTTTATGCCTCTGAAGTTGACGCAGTTCACGAGGTCTTCGTAGTACACGGAACTGTTCTCTTCTGATTTTACAGAAGCCCTGATCCACACTTTTAACCAGATCATTTCATCTATCGTTATATTCACTTCGTTCTGGCCAGGTGAATGTTAGTAATCTTATACCAAATAAAAGGTGTATCCTGATTCTCAGTGGCATTCTCGCCATTTTTGCCTTTTAACATTCTACAGAAGGCAAGAACAGTCTAGAGTTTTGATGCCCTGACACATTCTTTTTACTTCGATCTCGTGTTAATTAAAACCCGCCTTCTTCTTCGAGCCATAGATTACTTGTTTGTGGCGGTATTTTTGATGGTCTATTTGGAGCATTGTCTCTGAATCTCCCAACCTTGGCAATGATGCGGTCGTCTGTTGTAATATAATCAATTTAGCCTGTCGTGTTTTGATCAGGAGACCTTGCTACTCCTAAAGTGTAGGAAGCTCGTATTTGTCATACCTATTGCGCTACCAAATGTGCCATTCCTTCTCATTTATTTTATATATTTAATTCATAGCATCTCTGCACATATTTGAGTTATAACAAGTCTTTGTATTGAAATGTAGGTCCAGCGACTAGATGGGAGGAAGCTGATATGTGGTCATATCGTCTTAGATTAAATCTGTAACTTGCACAATTGTTAAATGCAACATTTAATTTTCTTAAGAACGAATAATTTAAACTTCCAAAGACTTCACATCTGAACAGTATGAAACCTTGTTTAGCTTCACCTTTACTTTGCTTGGTAAGTACTGTCTTGTTGGGCTTAGTCACATAAGAATGCCACAAAATCTTGAAGATTTTGTTTTATGTTACCGATTCATTTAAATTGTTGGTTAAAATGGACTCCTAGATTTTTGATTTTATTTGTAAATTCAACAGGATTATGATTACCATAAAGCGGCAAATTCAAATTCTTTAAGGTGTTACTTTATGTCAACAACCACTTGGTTTTGGATGAGTTAAGGCCTACGCAATTTTTTTTTTTTTTTGGTCAAACAAATATGTTATAGAATAAAGGTCTGAGTTAGAACCGGTTATATTAGAGGACACAAAGAACATGGATACATTTTTATATAGTTGAACATTGTCCGCATAAATATAATAATCGCAATACATTATTCTTTTATAAATACTATTTATAGTATTAAACAACGTTAACAAAAGAGGGCTTAAGAGAGATTCTTGGGGCACACCGAAAGTTACTGGCAGGCACGACGTTTTTTTTTGTCACTGTGATACACAGCTTGGTTCCGATGTCAAAAGTTGGCACGCATGATCATCAAAAGCAAATGGATTTCTTGATAGTTTACTGAATCAAATTCTTTTGAGAATTCAAGAAAATCCACAAGTGACATATCTTCATCAACGGTAGAAAGTATATCCTCAGTAATTTTCAACAAGGCCGTGGTGCAGTTGTGCTTAGATCTATAACCGGAATAGTGCTTCGTTATTAAATTATTTCCTTTTTGTTGGCTAACGATTTTCTCAAACACTGCTAAGGAAAGTCATTGAAGCGATTTGGCTATAATTGGAATTATTTGGCGAGGATAATTTGGGAACAGGGAGTATTTTTGCTTGCCGGGATAGCACCGGTATACTACATGATACTACAAAATGTGTTATATGTTCAACAACATTTTTACGAATTTCAAATTCAAATCTATAGCGTCAGATTTTATAGAGAGAATAATTGATAAAATGAAAAGAGAAAAGTAAGAAAGTGTCATTGGTAGCATTTTCTTTCCTCTGTTGGGGAATGGGCGCATATAAGACTTGAGTTTGCAAATTCCTATCTGATACGGATAGTCACTTATTTTATGTATAAAACACAAAACTTGTTCCTAAGTCTGATTCCAATGACAAAATCATTTCTAAATATACCTCACGCACGATTACACTCACTTTAGTATGTAGATGTCGCCGTTTTTGACAGTGTTCTTGTCTGGGGTGTCCTATGCGTTTTATGGATGGCGGTAATATCAGCCTTACAAGGTTTTGGCGTCTTCACTACATATTCAGAAGTACCAGGTCTATTAAGAGTCCATTTTAGGTACATATCGACTTGGTTAGCTATGATTTCTAAGACACATATTTCCTAATATTACCTATTGCAATAAGTTACGTTTACGGTTACAGCACTTGCAGACTTGGATGGGTTGGTACTAATTCGGCATGTCATCCCAAAATTGAAGTTTACCCAGGCGAGCATTAGTACTTCTGAGCGTTCATCTGTAGGTGTTTAGCCAAGCTTGGCACACGTTCATCGTTGGTACAATAGATTTAAACGTGGGACAGTTTTATTGGAGTTATGGGGAAAATGCCTACAACGAAGCAGGATATCGTATAATTTTGGATTAGGATATGACTTCTTGTTTTCATTGTTTCTGACGATAACTATTTAAAGCACTTCCGAGAAAATTTCCCCAACATTTCCTAGATTTCAGAACTGAATTCCTTTGTAGAGGGCAAAGTAAATACCAATTGCTGACAAAAAGATGAACACATATAAGATTATGAAATGGGCAGGATGTTCTTTTTTGTTTTTTGACTAATACAAGAATGGATTTATGTTTGGCTGTGGTGGTTAATGTAGTCTTCTATCCGGTATAACATTTGGGGTTGTACCGCGCTATGTGATACATTTTGGTGTCCAGCTTTTCCAGATCTTTTTTAAAGATCTTTTTTATAAGTTTAGTTTGCCGCCAAGATAAGGTTCAAGATATTAAAATTGTTCAGTGTTCGTAAAATCTATTGTAAGTGGCCTGATTTGGTTATGTTAGGGGTTAGTCTCATCTTGTGTAAGTAGCCATCTCCAGAGTATAGAAAGGCCTTTTGATGTTGTTCATGTGGAGTGCTTGGAAAGCAATGAAAGTAAACATTTATCGGCGGTGTCTTTTTGAATTAAATAACAGTTGAATGAGTGTTACAATCCGTAGAACGCCTTAGTTAAGTGCTAATTGATCTGAGTGATTAGTTTCTTTATTAGTAAATTTTCAACTCTTGTATCTATAAGAGCATATACATATGTGTACTTATATTTTTGTATAAGTATCAGTATTTTGTCGAAAGATGAAAACTGACTTCAGCGTTAATATGCCTGCAATACAAACAGTCACCTTACAACGGCTGAGCACCGAGTAAGAATAGAAGATACTCCATTTTGTCGTCACTTCCCTCATAAACAGTGTAGGGGATCATGTCGCTTATATAATCGTAAATAAAAAAGCATCGTAAAGTCATAAAAAGCAGCAAGGATGTGATAGAGATTCAACGGAGAATTATTTTGGTTTGCCTTTGCACTGAAAGATAAGACCACAACCACAAGAAATTCAAACGGAAGATGTGAGTAATATTTTTTATTTAGAAGATAGTGAAAGATTAGCTATTGATATCTGGATGACATCGTGGAAGTTCTAACTTGTTTCAAGGATGTTTATGAAATTTAATAGGTGCGTTGAGGAGCATAGTTGAATTTCGGGATTCCAAAATCAACTATAAGTTTGAATAGGTTCTTTGGGATGAATGCTGTTATAAACAACTTTAAAATCAATGAAGCAGTATCGTTCCATTTCAACTTTTATTTATGACATTTAAGCTATCCGCTTTTTGAAAAAGCCCAATCTGCTTACTGAGTACTTCACAGCCAGTTCAACATTTTCAGATTGTGTCATTGTTAATGGGACTCAAGTGTAGTAAGAGATCTTAATGTGCATATATTCAAATCCTCTGATCCAGATGAAATCTGTTGTTGTTCTTCTACGCTGGCAAAACTCCTGCGAAATCTTTTTCATTAATCAAACCCTTTTTTTAAGCAATATTATTTAGGACAGGCTGAATTCAATCATCAATACAAGTCATGGTCATCAGTTGATGTACTATCAACTCAAGCCACAACGCATAGAGATAAGGAAGACAGTTAATGTATAGAGCCAGTCTCATATTAAGCGAAAATTGATTTAAATAGCTTTGGCTTGGTACCTTGAGGGGTTCCAATACATAGATTTTGATTTATCGTTGTAAATGTGATGATTCAAAGCATGAGCTTATTACTTGCTTTGCATTATTCCTTTTAAGGAGGCTGGTGAGTATACTCGTATGCCGTGTTACCCAGGCGGAACTGCATATTAGGAATTTGGTTAGGAATTTTAGCTGATCTTTTTCGCATTCAAACAGCTGTTGATTCTGGCATTTCTGATTTATATAAACTTTGCAATTGAGAAGCAAGGAGTTTGCAGCAATGTCTGCCCTTTATTTTTAAAAGGCCTGGTGTTTGTATGAGTTTTATCTTAGAACTTGACAATATTTTCGATATCTCGTAATTTGGTCACGATGTTTCTATTTTTACGATGGTTTCTGGTGTCTCCCAGTTTTGACAGCCTATAAGAGTCCATCAACTTGCTGTTTATGAAAACTGGCCTTTGAGACATCAAGTATAACTAGCGCTTTACTGGTATAAATGGAGGTAATGTTTGGCAGGATATCTCGTACGATTATTTAACGTTCTTGTATACTTGCATACTCGTATGTTAATATGAAGTTCTAGCTTTTACTTTTCACGTCAGTTGAGGTTTCGTGGAATCGTGATTTGTAACTTGCCAGGTATCGTAGATTGAGAAAAACTAATCTAAGACAAGTTTGTTAGTTACAGAATTGTGGAATATTATTGGAGGTTAATGATGGCCAAGATGTTTGTGGATAATGGGTTTGTTTGAATCCTTGCCAATTACGGATTCTGTTTAAAATAAACCTTGCCAATGGGTTTCACAATGATTAGGAGTAACAGTTTAAAACTTGTGCATCGATCGGCCTAGAGGTTGTTATTTTCGCTTTACACAAAATCGAGCACTCAGAATAAATATAAGCTAATCCTTAAAGGTGTCCAGAAGCATGAATACAAGTCTTAATATTGTCGTGTTTCTATTCCCAATTTAGGGTTTGTCTGCCTTAATTAAGGCCATTGTTAACAAATGAAATATATTTCGATTTGAGTTATTCCAAGCTGTATTAAAAAGATGACCATGCTTAGATCCCATGCCAAATACTTATCCAACTAAAACAATACTACGAAACATGTCAGAAAAATGCACGAAAATAGTTATTTTATTATCAGTTTTAATCAAAGAAAAAACCACTAAACTTTTAGAAGAGAAAAATAAAAAACTAACTCAATGTTTTTAAATAGTAAAATTTATTAAAACTAATTAAAAATCAAATAAGTGTATACTTTTTTTTATTGAAAAATCACTTGATATTCTTAAATGAAAATTTAAACATCTAACTTTACATTTAATAGAATTTTTTTAAAAGTATATTAACGTTAAAGAAAATAAAAATTAAATTGTGTACTAAATATATAAATAAAATGAAATCAACTTGAAAGGCGTTTCAAACGATGTTTTCCAAAATAAGATTAAAGCTAAACTAACTATCATTCATCTATTAAAGCATCTTCAATTAAAAAAATTTAAAAAAAAAAAGAATACAACCTTTATTAAACGAAGATATAAGTGTTAATAAGAATAAAAATAAAAAATACATGGAGGAATAAAAACCAAAAAAAAAGAAAATTCTAAGTATTTAAGAAATGATCCTGCTTACGGCAAGAGATTTAGAAAAAATGGTGATCGTTTATTTGAAGAAGAAAAAAAAAAAAAATACAGAAATCATATAATATGCGGAAAAGATTAAATAAAGTAATAAAAAAATAAATTTATTTAGCAATTAGGTATTAATTTTAATTAAAAGATATATATCTAAAAGTAAAAATCCATATTCTTGCATAAAATTCAACGTGAATTAAGAATTAAAATAATGTCAATGTGTCTCTATCCATTATAGATACGAAAGAAAAATTGAAAGCAAAGAAAAGAATTTTAAAATAAAACAATAGAACAAGATAAAATAAAAAAATAAATATTTTACTAAACATAAAATTCGATTTTCTGTGAGGAACTATAAAAAAGATAAGTAATTACAGAAAAAAACAGTTTTAATGCAAATAAATTTCAATTTTATTGAAATTACTCATTAATGTATGATTATTATGAAAATTAAATCTTAATGAAAGTAAAAATAAAAAAAAAATATTGTTTATAAAAAAATGGTCTTTTATTTTATTTATTTCTTGAATCACGGCGGCTTGGATTGAAAATGGTAAAAAAGAAATTGTACAGCAACGTAAGAAATTTTTTTTTTTGCCAGAACAGAGGACCCCATCAAAAAACTCGCCCGTTGTTCCCGTACACCTTGTATGTCATTTCTTCTAGAATTAATCGGCCTTTCGTAGAAATATAAATCATTTATATAGTGTTGAGTGTCTGCAGTGTCTGATGTGATAATAAGTCAGATACTAACAGAGAAATTGGTTTACTACCATTATCATCCTCAAAGCACGCGTCGCAGGATGTTATGTTATGTCCAGCATACAAAATGCTTAGCAGAAGCGAGGTGCCACATCATTACACCATCAAGCAGTCTACAGTTTTTCCTAATAAGGGAAAAACACTGATCTAAACGTTGGTCTACTGGCAACCTGGAATATCAACTGAGAACGCAGACAGTCAAAAACTCTCTTCTGAGCTTTGCCTAGCAAATTCAGTAGCAATCTCATTTCGTGTGATCCCATTGTGACCTGAGACCAAGTCTCGTTTTCTTGAGATTTATAGAGTTCAATAGGGTTTTGATATACTTCGGCCTATGCACCACTTCTTCACAATATAGTTCGCTGGGATCAGGATTGCATATATCCTTGATTAAAAGATAGATTTAAGTTTATCTAATGAAGAGTCATTGTCGTCCCCTAAGCCGGTTTTAGATTTATACGTGAAGAACCGACTATGTTCCTTTGCAGAATTGGAGTTCAGACCAGAGTCAAAACTCCAAGACCATTTTTTTTTTAAACGGAATATCGCTTAATATGAATACGAGGACTGTTTGATGAGTACCCGGATTGGAACATAGGTGGCGCTACTGAACCAAAATAACTATACCATAATTTAGTATAACGTCTTCTAGCCCACGTGCCGAAATTTGGTGACAAGTCGACGCTTAGTTTTCTTTTGACACCCATTTCAAAATATCGTGTTAATGTTTCTTGAGACCATGGTATAAGAGCAATAATCTGATTCTTGTTTTTGAATGGCAAAACCTGGGAGGAAATCAATCTCATTTTTGATGATGATGATGATTTACCATTGGTTCGCAGAGTTTCGTCGTGGCCGCATGTCGGTTTTGATGAACCGCGTCCAGGCGGCCCAAAAACGGCTATCACAGCGGAAACCGTGGACAAAATCTATGATCTCGTATTGGCGGAATGCCGAGTGATAGTAGGCATCTCAACCTAACACTTTAGCCATATTCTGTACGAGATTTTGGACATTAGAAAGCTGTCTGGATGCGCATTTGCTCACATCGGAGAACAAGCGTAATCGTGAGACCAGTTCAAAGACGTGCTTGACCTTGTTTAATCGAAATCCGGAGAAGTTGCTGCTTCGTTTCGTGACCTTCGATGAGATATGGATTCATTGGTACATACAAGAGATCAAAGAACAATCGAAACAATGGGTTTTACGCGGTGAACGTGCCCCATAGAAGGCGGAGACTGTGCCTTCGGACGGAAAGGTGATGGCCGTCGTTTTTTGGGTTGCGCGGGGTGTGATACACGTTCACTATTTGGAGACAGGAAAAACGATCACATGACCATATTATGTCAATTTATTGGGCCGATTCAACGTCGATTTGAGGAAAAAACAACCACATTTAGCGAAGAAAACAGTGCTCTTCCACCACGATAACGCTCTGGCTCACACCTCCGCACTCGCCATAGCCAAATTTGTCGAATTGCACTACGAATTGCTCCCCCATGCTCCGTTTTCTCTGGATTTGGCTCCTTGTTCGCCGGAAAGACGTACGAATCGAAAGAGAAAGTCATTGACGTCGCGGAAGAGTATTTTGCAGGCCAAAAAAAGTCTACAACACAACTGACACATAGAATATAGAATATGATTGTCCCCATCAAACCCGTGTAGATCCAATCGACCCTATTAGGTGGCACGTCCCATGTTTTATCTAAAGCTCCCTTCCACCTTGGACCATGAAACTTTCTTGAATGTTTTCGACGTCACACGTTTAGTGTAAAGATGTTTCCTTCTTCTCGTAAAGAGAACAACCTCAGTTTTAAGAAGTTTGACTGAAAGCCCATGTCTATTGCGCTAATAGTCGATCTATGGCTGCCTGTATTCTAGAGCAAGTAGTTATTAGCTATGATCCACCAGGCAGCTTTCCGTCACCACCAGCGGCGTCCTATTTACTACAGAACCAGTGATTGGTATACGCCGTACTTTCTAAGGGAATTGCACATGTGTAGTCTAAAACTCAATGTCGATAAAAAAGCCTACTGCGTACTACTTCTTATAGAGTGAGCCTTTAATTGTGGCTACCAGATTTTGACAAGCAGTCTGAAAGCAGCATGAAGGAGCATGCTCTTCCACATGAAGAAAGGCAAACTGAAACTCTTTACGAGGATGTAGTGAGTAAAGACTGCTCTTACTATTAGTAACGGTTCAGTAGGTATTAATGCTGGCGCCAGTCTAGCAGTGAAGATTCTCTTCAAAGTTATCTATAATACAATATAATGGTATCCTTTCTTTCGCTGCCCAGTTGTGCTAGAAAGGTATAAAGGCTCATAAAAGATGATTAATTTCATCCGGTGCTAAAAGGCATCACCATCTGTTTATCCACCGAAACTAAGTATCTGGGTGTTATTCTAGATAATTAACTTCTTTGATGTTACGACGAAATCCTTTAAGGGACTTTAAGGGCTCAATTATATCCTATGCTTTGGATGTCTGATGGGAAAAGGCTTTACGAAAATAGGTCATTGCAGACGCAAACAAAACTCTTAGCTACAAGTAAGGTTAGAAACAAGGCCAATATACTTCCTGCACATTTTTTAGACAGTTCAACACTTCTAGATTGTACTTTGTACAATAGGACGAATATACTTTCGCTCTCATGTAGTATCCAGAGTACTTAAATATCTCAATATACACAAATACGCTTGTTCAGATGGTATATCGCCTGTTCTGCTGAAGAGGTGTTCTTCGTTGGCAAAACCACTGCTTTAGGTCTCTTTCCGAGCAGATGAAAAACAGCATTTGCCCAGCCGGCCTCTAAAAAAGGCAAAACTTCTTTTCTCTCTTCCAACAGACAAATTGTACTTACGTCACTTCTTTCCAAGGTCATGGAAACGTTGATAAGCCGTCAGCTTATGAAATATCTCGAAACACGAAAACTTCTTGATGACCGGCAGTATGGTTTTCGTAGCAACAGGTTCACTGGTGATGTGAACCTGAATGGCGTGTCTCACCGAAAAGTGGAGCCAAAGCCTAAATCAGTCTGGCGAAAGCAAGATAGTTGCAGTTGATATTTCTATAGCATTTGATAGAGTTTGGCAACAGGCTCTAAAACGGACCATAGTTTGACGTAATATGTACGACATGTTTGGTATCTTGGTTTGGTTGAGGGGATTCCCAAAGCTTGTTTTTATACAGGGTGAGTTTTTTAACTTGAGACATCCAAATTACTCGAAAAATACGCAATATGGCGAAAAATGTTTCAGACAAAAGTCACATGGTTCTAAGGGGACACAAGATGGTGACCATGAGTTTGACCTTGAGACCCATTTTTAATGTCAAACAAAGGTCACTTGATTTTTCAAATGATGATTCCTGATTTTCAGTGCTCAGTCGTATTGCGTTTAGCATAACCCAGAAACAACGTCGTGGACGTAGCAGTATTTTGTTTTCTTCGGGGTGATTAATTAGAGTGGCACCCCTTGCCTCCCACTGTTGAATCATTGAATTCTTTCTATTTCGACTTTTATTTCCCGAGACTATTCTAACAAACGCTCGAAAATGTGACCATTCACTTCAATACACTTGTCTATCCGCGCTCTAAATGAACCAACAGAACTGAGAAGTATTTCTGGCGTAATCTTCCGGCAAGCTTCAGTTATTCGTCTTTTCATGTCCTCACGTCTTGTTGGTTTTTCACTGTAAACCTCACTTTTTAAGTAGCCCCACAAGAAGAAATCAAGTGACGTAAGATCAGGTGATCTAGCAGGCCATTGCCTCGGATCCCCTCGACTGATCCATCGTTGATGGTAAATATTGTTTAATACGCCCCTACTTGGGAATAATGGGCTGGACAACCATCATGTTGAAACCACATTGTTTGTCGCAACTCCAATGGCAATTCTTCTAGTAATACTGGAAGATGGTCCCGCAAGAAGTTTGCGTACTTTTCGCCATTCACGTTGCCTATGGACCTATTAATTTATCCCCAATAATGCCCGCCCAAACATTGAGATTCCAAGGGTGCTGTCGCAACCAAAAAGGGTTTTCGGTAGCCCAGTAATGCATATTATGTCGATTGACCATACCGTGATTGGTCAAAGTCGACTCATCAGAGAATAACACCTTGGCGAAGAAAAGGGGGTCTCGTTCAATTTGTTGAAGTGCCCATTAACAAAAGGAAACCCGGTTGCGAAAATACTCACTAGAAAGTTCTTGATGCATTGAAACATGATAAGGATGGTATTTATGCCGATGTAATATCTTACAGACAGTTGTTTGAGAAATTTCTGATTCACGACTTATTTGGCGAGTGCTAATGTGAGGATCGTGTTCAACGGCAACTAACACTGCTATTTCATTGTCTTCAACAGCCACCCTATCTGACCGATTCCTTTTCTTTGGTTGCACACTTCCTTCACCAGTGAATTGTTGGATGACCTGATAAAAGAAAGCGCGCGATCGTATCTGGTCTTTGAAACTTTGGGCGTTAAAAAGCAACAGCACCATCGATCTTCCTTCCACTTTCTCCATAAATCAGTATCATTTCAATTTTCTCTTGAATTGAAATAGCCTGCACTATTAATCTGGAAAATGTTACTAATAATAATCAGTTCCTCAAAACAAATATCGAACTTCTAAATGAAGTACAGTTCCGTTCAGGTAGAAAAAAAGGGCAGAGTGCACATCATACACTCTCAGATAAGTTTAGGACAATTTGTCTCTATCTGAAATTTCTTTGAGTTTTGACTTCCTCAAAACAAATTTCGACCTTCTAACACCTTTACAACTTTGGAAACCGATTAATGATTTAGACGTGCCAGTGCAGTGGTATCTAGCACTGAATGAATAAGACCTTTGAGACAAAGTCGTGTGCCCCATTGAGGAATACGACTGAGCAATGAAAATTAGGAATTATCATTTGAAAAATCAAAAGTGACCTTCGTATGACCTTGAAAATGGAGCTCAAGGTCAAACTCGTGGTCACATTCTTATGTCCCCTTCAGAGCCTTGTGACTTTTGTCTGAAACATTTTTCGCGATATCGCATATTTTTCGAGTAATTTGGATGTCTCAAGTTAAAAAACTCACAATGTATATTAGGAAAGAAAGAACGAGTGCATTTCATAAGCGAGACTTAGGAACGATTCATGATATTTTGAATTACGAAGGAAACTTGTACTTGTACAGGGTGTACTGTTGAGCATTCATAGCGAGGTAGGTGTTTTGATTAAAATTTGAAGGTGTAGAACGCTATTGCCGATTTATTTGGAGCACTGGTAGTGAAAATAGCGGTAGAACAGATTGAGACACGAGGCATTACGTCGGTGGTCGAGGGTGTATATTGTCTGAGTGATATTGGTAACATTTATCTATAAGTATTTACCACTTGCTTTCAAAAATTTCAACTTGCATCTAATCTTAGAGAAAATATAGTTTATCAATGTACCTATCTCAAAAACAAATTTGCACTATCCAGATTAGTTTGAAATGACAAATAATTTTTATTCGCACAAAATTGATACAGCCAATTTCTTTGTGATAGTTCTGCTTTGGAAAAATTGTAAAAAAAGTGGTTTATTGACAAGAGCATAAACAAGAAAAGGAATCCAAAGCAAAACACAAAAAAGTTGCAAAATTTAATGAATATGTAAGTTAAAATAAATATACACTCTGACTGACTCGAACTGCAACCAACTTCAGACTGCTATAATTTCCAAACCGTTCATGACAGTGAGCTCAAATTTTGACACATGACAGATAATTTTATTATTTACAACGATTTGCGTCTCAGTCGTGGTGAGAAATTTTTATCCACTATGGAATTCAAACGTGATAGTGTGAATGCTTTATATTTGGCTGGAGATCCACAAGTAGCTATCGTTAGACCCCTCCAGCACCCCAACGTAAATAAATCATTTGTGTCTCGAACCTTAACTCGTTACCATGAATATGGCGGCGTTGCAAAACGCCATGAAAGTGGTCATAAAAAAACAGCAGCATCGGCAGAAATGGTTCGGAAAGTGAAGGCTCGAATTGAGCGAAATCCGCGTCAAAGTGGAAGAAAAATGGCTCGTGAGCTCAACATATCGTTGGAACGGATGCAATATATACTGGAAAATGAGCTTGGGCTCAAGCTATTGAAGTTTAAAAAAACACACGATCTTACACCGCAACAGAAAAAAGTTAGAGTCGAAAGAGCGAAGGGGTTACTACGCTTGCACGTAAGTGGTGAGTTGCCGAATTTGGTTTTTTTCGATGAGTCGCCGTTTGTTATTAAGCAATATGTCAACAAACAAAATGATCGAGTTTACTTGCCAGAGAGGTCCTTCAAAAATTTACACCTCCGGACGACCACCAGAAAGCAGGCAGCACCGACGGTGATGGTTTGGGCCGCCATAACCGCCCATGGTCGCTCTCCGCTCGTATTTTTGGACCGTGGCTTCAAAATTAATGCAATCGTATACCGTGAAACTGTCTTAGAGACAGTATTGAAGCCTTGGGCAAACAAACATTTCGGTCGGAGACCGTGGACATTTCAACAAGAAACGGCAACGTCTCACAAAGCGCGCGTCAACCAAGATTGGTTAAAAAACAATGTTCCACACTTCATTTCTTCGACACAATGGATTGCAAATTCTCCGAATGAAAATCCATTGGATTTCTCTGTCTGGGGTATTTTGAAGGCGAAGGTTGGCACTAAAATATACCAAAGTTTGGACCACCTCAAACAAGCACTTCGCCGGGAATGAGCCTCAAGGCCATTATTCGCGCCAAAGGTGGACATATTGAAAACTAATGATACAATTTGAATGTTGATGTATTTTCCAACATTTTTTGCTTTGGCACAATAAAATTTATCAAAAAATAAAAAAGTTATAGCATTTTGAAAAGTTGCAGTTCGAGTTAGTCACCCTGTATATATATATTTTTTTTATTTTTCAGATGAATGGAATAGCTTAATTGCAGTCAACAACCAAGCAACAACTTCGACGGAGTGTCCTTTTAGAAGCAGCGTACTATTCATAAGATTCGAATAAAAAAAATTCTAAAGTGCCTTCGATATGTATACAAATACAAGTATATTCAATTTTGGTAAAAAAAAAAAAAAAAACATTAATCGTTTGGTCGAAAAAAATTATGAAAAAAGTCCTTGTAGGCGGTGAGCTCCTTCGGCAGCGTTCAACAGCTTTGATGGCGCACGCTGTGTTTATAATGCGCCATTCGATGTTAAGCAGCTGCAATAACTGTGAAGATCAACTACAACAGAACGATGATTAAAAAAAAAAAAACTGAAGCCTACAAATTGTTATTCGACAACTGCTTCACAGTTACGTGTGAAATAGCAGTCAACATGAAATGGATATGTTCAATACTTCATTCACAATGAAGGCGTTTAGGCTAGTTAGATTCACCAACGAAAAAAATTAAAAAAATTAAGGAAACCAAAGTGAAATCAAAAAATATCTATAAATCTCCCGGAAAAAAGTACGTACGAGTACATGGAAAAAAGCGAAACGAAAGCCTACATTCAAAAATTAAACATTCCATAAAACATTAACCATGTGGGCTATTAGGTGCAAAGTTAAAGAAAACTAAAACTTTAACAAACAATTCGCAAGATACATTTCTCTTTAAACAATTCCACTAAACATAAATATGAATTTTTTTTTTCGAAATCGAAAAAAACAAAATTAAATAAAGCATCTGACATTCGAAACAATGGTAAGTGTGAGTTCCCAAATGTAATGTTTTTGTTTTATTTTAAAGTTGAGGTGAGGTTACATTTCTGATCATTGTTTTTTTTTTTTTATATAAAATGAATGAGTTATATAGAATTTTTGGAAATTATAAGTTTTTTTTTTTTTTGAAAAAAAAACAATTTCTGATGATGCTTAGTAACAGAGTGATTATGGTTATGGGCTGATTTAGTGTTTTCATTTTTATTTATTTAACATGTAAATGAACTTAACAACAAAAAAATTGGTTTAAAATTTAACATACGATTTTTTTTTTAATTCTTTATTATTGTATACCTAAAAGAAACCGTCGGCTGACAGTGCTTTTGGCCTTGTATCAATAGCCCCAAATGCTCTACAATGTTAAGTTGAGCTCATTTTTGGCTAAATGGTTCGTCAATAAGCAAAATATGCGTTATTGGTCGGGTGAAAACCCACATGTGCTTCATGAATCACTACTTCATCCACAAAAAATAACTGTTTGGTGCAGTTTGCATGCTGGCGGCGTTATTGGGCCATATTTTTTCGTCGACGATAACGGTCGTCACGTTACTGTGAATGGTTAGCGTTATCACGCCATGATCACCGACTATTTTTGGCCCGAATTGGAAGATATGGACTTGGAGAACATGTGGTTTCAACAGGATGGTGCACAAGTCACACAGCACACGCTACAATCGATTTTTTGAAGAGTAAGTATGGTGAGCGTGTTATCTCAAGATATGGGCCAGTCGATTGGCCGCTTCGTTCGTGCGATTTAACGCCGCTTGACTATTTTCTGTGGGGCTACGTTAAGTCATTGGCTTATGCCAACACGCCGACGACGTTGGAAGAGCTCAGAGCCAACATTGAACGCGAAATAGCGGCCAAAGAATCGACCGCTGCAAACGTGCCCGCGGTGGTCATATGAACGAAGTCAAGTTCCAATCATAAATGTTTTGATTGTACTTCAAGCCAATAATAAAGTTTTTGAAATATCTCAAATGGTTTGCCTTTTATTTAAAAAAAAAGTTGTCAAGTCGTTATTAGAAAACCCTATACTATTGTAAAGATCTCTTACGAAGAGCCGAAAGTCTTCCATGCTAGCGCTCTTACAAATTGTATTAATAATAGATTTAAATTTATTGTTAATGTTTCGAGCTCTACGCGAAAAACCACCACAATACGAGCAGAGGCACGATACACATGACAACGCTCGGCCTTACGTTGCCATACCTACCTGGAAACGTTCAAATGAGAAGTTCAACTCCACCCACCGTATTCCCCAGATATTGCATCGTCCGATTATTACTTGTTCCGTTCTATGGCACATGGTCTGGCTGATCAACAGATCCGCTCACATGAAGACATTAAAAAATGGGTTGATTCGTGGATAGGAAAGATAAACACTATTACCGTAACGGTATTCGAGCTCTGTCAAAAATATGGAAAAAAGTTGTAGCTAGCGATCGGCAATAGCAATAAGAACTTGCTTCAGAATTAGGAGTTACCCACCAAGCGATTGCATGCGTTGGGAATGAATCAAAAACAAAAAAAAAAAAGTCATGGGGACTGTCAGATCATGCGTCTACGTCGTCGACTCGGGCAAATATTTACGCTGTGAAGGTTATGTTGTGTATTTGGTAGAACCAAATTGATATTATTTATTATGAACTGTTGAAACCCAACGAAACCACCACTGAGGAACGGTATCGACTTCAATTGATGCGATTGAGCCAAGCACTGCGCGAAAAATGGTCACAATACGAGTAGAGGCACGAAAAACTGATTTTACAGCATGGCAACACTCGGCTTTACGTTGTCAAACTTACCTGGAAACGCTCAAGTTCTATCCAACCCACCGTATTTCGCAGATATTGCGCCGACCGATTATTACTTGTTCCGTTCGATGTCACATGGTCTGGCTGATCGGCAGTTCCGCAGTTCATATGAAGACTTCAAAATATGGTATGATGCATGGATAGCCTCAAAAGATAAACACTTTTACCGGAACGGTATTCGAGCTCTGCCAGAAAGATGGGAAAAAGTTGTAGCTAGCGATGGGCAATACTTTGAATGATTCATTTGTAACGATAATTTCACAATAAAGTTGCGATAACATAGTTGCGCTTCTAAAAATTTACCACTTGGGGCATTACTATTGTTTTGTTCATAACAAATTTTTACTGAATTTGTTTTATTGGGTAGTACAGTAATTTCTACACGTAAACTCCTTACCACGGGACCTGGTCATTTGTTTATTTTTTGGATTTTAGTAGCCTCGTACGACAGGCATGCCTTACCATATTTTTTTCGAGGTCCAAACAATATCAGCGTAGTGAGGTGCGTCTTTGATGAGAAGGTAACCGATTTATTCTTTAAACTGCTTTTATCTAGTCACTCAGAAAATGTTCATGCTGTATTATTAAAGCCATAGGGACTTTTGAAGTGGAAGCGGTTAGAGACTCTGCAATTGAAGATACAGCGTAACCGTTCCGTGATTGATACGTCCGCAGAAAGATGTTGAGGTGAAAGTGAGTCGACTTCGGTTTCCAATAAATCGGCTATGTGTTATAGTGGACATTCTGGTTTTTGGGGAATATGATTTTCAAAATCGCAAGAGTGATCGAGTGGTAGCTTATTTATCATCCATACGATTAGTGGAGACTTAGTACTTAATGTCTATAGTGTCACGATGGGATGGCTAAATGTTTCGCCTATATGCGTGAGCTGCATCAATAATGAGTCAAATACATGAGAGGATAACATTTTCAAATAAAAATCTATCTCAGTCCATTTTTGGAAGTAAGTTTTTTTTTTATTTTTTTTAAAAAACTCATACAATTCTTCCAAAAAAGCTTTAGGTTTTTTTTACTTTTAAGTAACTAACTTGTAAACGATCATTTGGACGGTGCTATCTAAGGGCGGTAAATTGAGGAGAGGATTCAAGCACGAGCTTTATAAATTGTGCCCAGATGTTGATGTAACATTTGTAGTCCAGAACCTCGGTTCCTAAACTGTATTCCTCGGTTCTTAAACTGGACAAAAATATATCTTCATCTGCAAACCTTTTTGATGTATTGCATGATTTGCAATAAATTACAAAATTGACTTATCTTGCAGACATTTTTGGAAATATCAACGAAGCTGCTACAGCTTTGAATGGAAAATCCATAAAAGTATTTTTTGCTAGAGACAAACAGGTTGCTCTGAAAAGAAAAATTAATTTCTGGCTTACCTACGTACAAAAGAACAATGTTAAATGTTTTACAATTTTACATGAGTTCTTACAAGGAAACATGCTAAAGCTCAGAGGAGAACTTGGCAACTGATCGCTGGTCATTTGGTAAGTCTAGAACGATCTTTGTTAGATTACTTTTCAGATACAAATACTCACATCGACTGGGTACAAAACTCTAATATTGCAGATCTACAGAGTTCTTCTGCATCAAAATATATATTTAATTCTGTATCGTTGAACGAATTTTGGGTTGGTATTAAGAGTGAATACCCTGAACTTGTCAAGAAGGCTATATTAAATTTGCTTCCTTTTGTCACAACGTATCGCTGTAAACCTTAAAATAATTATAAATCAAACAATGAAATAGTTTTATTCTTCACACTAACATTTTATCACACCTTGATAAAATATCTTAAATAAAAAAAATTAATTTCGAAATGTGTTGTTTTTCATTTATTTAATTTATAAGAGTTGGGGCTCCGAAATATATTTGGGCCTTGTTTATTGTTTCAGGGCTTAAAAAGTTTGGGAACCGATGGTCCAGAAAGCCAAAATATGATGACTTCTCCCACTTAGCCACATCGAGTGATTAGATAAAAATGCTCTTGCAAATACAATATGTTCTTGGAATCCCTGATTCTTAAGTACAAACCACATTTGTGTTAGAAAATTAGTACTTTGCACTTAATAAAAACAAAGTATGTATGTAGATATAATCGAAAATGAACGAAATAATTCAAATTGATTTAATCATAAATTTAAAAGTGATAAATTCGTTGTGCTTCCTTTTTAGAATTTTAAAGTAATGATAAAGAAATTCGTTCCCCTTGATGTTGAGGTAGATCCTTCACAAACACCCTTTGACATTAAGACCTACAATGCACCTCAATACGAAGATATTCCAAAGCCCATCAACATAGACCCTTGTTGTTATAAATCTCCTCCACAGCCGTGCAAACAAGACACTAGTTATGTCCGTACAAATTTAACGGTAGAGCAAAAAATACTTCGTATGTTGGGAGTGCCTCAGAAACCACGACCGCAAACTTCCTGTAAGAGAAAATGCAAAACGAAATTTGATCCTTTCCCCACGTGTGTAATGATGAAAAGGACTCCAAAGACCTTGAAACACCATGCTCAGATGAGAGAAAATTTCATAAAAATAAGGGAAGAACAGGCGCAGAGAGTACATGATGCTCAAGAGCCCTCAGATTCTGAAAATCTTATTCAGATGGAGAGCCCAATATTTGTTTCAAATGATAAGGTTAAACCAAAACTAGCAAGTCCTGCCTGTAGCGCGGAAACGTTCTATACACCATCGAGAAAGTTGGTAAGTTTTGTTAGAATTTTTGATTTATAGATTAATTAAAAATTCTTTTTGGAATTACTCATATTTCATTTGTATTTATGAATACACAGAATCCTTTTTCTAAAAGATCTTGATGTGTGCCATTAATAAAGATAAATGCGATAGATACTGCAATTAATAAGCTCAAATTTCTGTATTATACGAGTACATGTCTACAAATTACTCAGTGAACTTCTTATATATACAAATCCCTCCCACATATCAAGATAATTTTTAAATAAATATTAGAAATGCTGAAAGTCGTATAAATTCCCACTCATCCTTGCTTCAAAACAAATATCGACCAGCTATCTTCAAACTAGGTGATTTTATTTTCTAAGACTATACAATAATGATTAACAGATCGTTCAACTAAATGTACTATATGAGCTTACGTAACGTGATGATTCTTCACAAAGTTGGCGAGCATTTGGGGCCATACATCATGATATTGTATATATACACCTTGGGGTTCCCAGTTCTATCCCCATTTCTCCAAAGAATACGTTAAAACTGCTGATCATGTCCCTTGATCTGAATCTGATGAAACATCAATTTACAATTAGCGGCTACATCCATCACTACTTGAGGCTTTGGAGGAAATTTATAAGTATTATGGACAATAAATGAAGGCGCATACAAAGCCTGTGCCTACTCTAGGTCGTGTGCAGAATCTACTCTTACTACTCTTCATCTACTTCAACAGATACAGGTTCTTTTTAAAACTATTCCGATTGCCGATTGAAAAACTTGGGGTAACTATCTGGAAGTTTGATACTATCTGAAGTCCATAGCAGCCCGATCTCGTAGCGGTCATCCCTCTATAGCTCGACGAACTCCTTACTTACGAGTTCTCCCTTCGAAGACATCATTCTAAATTACTCGATCGTGAAATGGCGCTATACAAAATTGTGCAGCTCGTCTTCACTTTTAATCGCGTCATGAAAGGCTGCACGCATAGCAGGCTTAGCCACCAGATGAAAGCAAGGCTCTCTAATTGTGGGTATTTATTAACCGTAGATGATCCAACCCAACGCACATGGTTCTTCTCACTTACCGTGTCGTTGACTATGTTAGTCAATAAAAATGACGATAACAGGCAAAATAAACCTTGTGGGTCGATAACACTCCATCTGAACACGTAATATGAAGACAAGTCTAAAGCAGCTTGTCTAAGCAAGCCTTTCTCAGCTTAGTAGTTTCGTTAGGGATTCTCACATCCGCGACACGGATGATTCGGGTTAAACCGCATAGGGTTCTCCGACATGAATGCTTCAATAAGGGCATTACGCAGAACATCTTCCCGTGGAATAACTGCTCTAAGAATGAATTTGACACTAATTTTGAACGAATGGATTAGACGTTTCCATGAGCCACCCATCCATGGAGTATACGCCGGGCTAAATCGTCAGAGGATCGCTTCATATTTTCCCTAGTGGTCACTTATATAGGTAACGAGCTACGAATCGGCTAACAACGTCTCTTAGTAGCCTGGTCCAAGCTTAGATCGTTAGCAGCTCAATCTAAACCGCTCGAAAGGTAAGGCACGTAAAATTCATCGCGTACTTCTTCTTCTCTGGACAGCCACTCGTACAATCACGGTTCACGCTCGTTCTCTGAAATTATGTATGCTGATGCTGGATAAAGTGGTTTTTCGACAAGATTGCAGAATTGCGAGCGGGGTATGAAGTAAGCTCCTTTTAACCTATTTAGTTCATACTTGGTGACAGGGAGTAAACTGCAAGGACGATAAGGACGTAAACTCTCGCAGAAAGACCTCTTGCTGTATCTTTCTGAATAACCACAGCTCTCCACGAATAAACTCCCTCGGCGTGACAAACAACTCTTTGTCAAGAGTTACTTTCAGGAAACCGATCTGCCTCATGGTTGCTCATCGACGGATAAGCCCATTGACGAGAAGACGACAAATTTAAACTTTGTCCTACTCTTGTTGCAATGAATGATGGAAATTTGTATTTTCTTGAGTTGATCTGTTTACCTCATGAATGGGGATAGAGGGGAAACCTTTGATCGTGACTGAGAATAGTGCTAAGGACAGACAATTTTTTCATTTTTATGGCAAAGTATCTTTTCCTTCGCCATCCATTTTACTAGTCCGTTCGAAAAAGGGCAACGGTATTGACGCCTGACTTTTGTGTCATCAGAATTCTAAGAAACGTAGCGTTGCGGAATTTTGAGTTAATAGATATTCCTTAACTCCTTGACGAATTCTAGTCACTGCCCTTTCAGCTCATTCCATCCAAAACTCTACCCCTAATAGCATGAGATTAGTCCAAGTGGATCAAATATTCTCATGATAGTTCTAAGTATTTCCCTCTTGGTAACCTGAAAATATGAGAAAAACATTTTGTCGAAGAGTCCGTTATCGGAAAGCACGTACGAGTAGTGATCGAGCGACGGGTGCCAAAACATACTCAGGACCTTGGCGACAAAGCCTTCTAACTCGTTTGGGTCTATGCTCACTAGTTTAGGGTTGTCATGTCTCTCAAACGTCCTTAATAGGAATTCACGACAGTTTGACTGCACAGCTACGAATCTGAAGCCCATCAAGCTGCAAATCTGTATCACATCGCGTGTTACTGCCACTCCCCGCTCCAGAATAGTAGTCGTAAACGTAGGCTCTAGTCAAACCATCTACTGGTTCAGCAAATCTAACTTGAAAACGATTAGCGTGATGCATTCACAAACTGCGAACAAATTTGCGAGCGGCAGCTCCGGTGGACGGAAATCGCATGATGCGGTCAACAAACCCATTGCCAAAAGTAAAACTAGCGACCAACAGGTCGTAGCTCTGATCGGCATAAGTTGGTCAAAGCGGTGAAATCCCCGCTGAGAAACAACTCTGATGGTGGCTTTCCCAGCGCACAATACCCGGCTGAAACCGATGCTGCAACTAACCCAAATTGCAGCTATGGCGGACGGAACTTGGACGTCGCTGGAAAAGTAATCTAAAAAAAAACCCGAAACGTTAAAAAAAGACGAGACCGGTGCACTTACAAAGATGCCGATATCTTCTCATTGGCGCTTCAAATTAGGAAGGACTGGCAATGACAACAGTCTGAACAATGCTGAGTGCAATCACTCTGTCGATCAAGTGTGGGAGTTAGCCAAAACGGAGGATGCTTACATTCAAGGATAGGGCTAGAATCGAACTCTCAGAGTGAAGTGCTCGACGCAGCAAACTCTTGAATAGCTAAACAAATCTGTGCCGAAAATCTTACCTCTAGAAAGTAAAACTTTCGAGGTTTTCAGAGAGCCAAAACCGGCGTGCGCCATGTTCTATGTTCCTGGGCAACTCAGAGAAATAGAAGATGTTTGGATGCGTCTTCATACTCAGAACCCTGGACTTGACATTAAAAAGTGGAAATTCAGAGAGAAAGAATCGGGAAGACAAGCACAGCTCTTCTTCTGTTGAAACCATTGAGTCTAGGTATGACTCACGGCCCTATCTGTACTTTGGAAGTGTTAATTTCCACTTTGTTTCTAAATAAGTGCGGATAGGAGACGAAAATCTACAACATTTCAAGTCTGCTACTGTTTCTTTTAATGTTGAATACAAAACCCCACATAATATTCATACAGGAACCATGGGTGTGGGATAAATGCATCTGTGGTTTCGGATGTTTCAGGGGTTTCACACCTTTTTTTCACTTTATGACGAGCGATCGGAAAGGCCGATAAATTGGATTTATGTGAAGAACTCACTGTCACCAACTAAACTGGTGTAATTTTGTAACTAATATTTAGTTGCTGCAAACATAAGCTACGAAACGAACTGAGAATGGTGCGAATTCGTCGCTGCGTAAGCTTATTTTTCGTATCATTCTTTACTGCCGCCACCACCGGACTCGGTAGTAAAATTCATTGAATATTGTGATTACAGAAAGATGAAACTTTTTGGGGCAGAAGCAAACGGTATGTGAGAGGTAACCATCTTCTGGACATCATGCTATCGTCTGATCTGGCTGTTAACAATGTTGCCTTTCAGACAACTTTTGTTACGAGTGTAAGACAGCAAGTAATTGCCTTAATTTTATCCAACAGGCATGCTAAGGAGATTACTGGCTGGAAAGTGATATCGAAGATTTCCATGTCAGAATATAGATACATCAAATTCAGAATGTAATGCAAGGTCTCGACAAGTAAGTAATGCTCCCCCCAAGCTCAGAATAAAATAAAGCTTGAGAAAGCTGTTTAGAACATGAGCGGCACCCTCACCAAGTGTTTCGAAATGGCATGTCCATCTAGTAAGCAATCCTGTATATCGCCAGTTCCTTGTTAGAATGCAGACCTGCAGCGTCTCATAAAGAATCCGGATTAGTTTGGAAGAAGATTGTAATCTTTACAGATCAAAACAAAAAGATTTTATGAGGCTTATTCGGACTTGGCCTCTTACAAAGCTTTTTGCGAGAAGATCGAAACTATCGGTGAAACCAGTAACCTGGTCAAAGTTCTCAGAAGATCAACCAGGCTGAAACCATTTAGAAAATCTGACGGTACCTATACTGAGTCGAACGCAGAGACTCTCCGTCTTATGCCTAACTGTCACTCCCCAGATAACCTCTTCGGACCCAGCTCACATCAGTGAAGCTGGTAGTGGGCTGAACAACACGACACGCTGCAGCTGGTATATCTCATATAATATTGTGGTGACGAATGAGGCCTTTAAAAAGGACCAACTAAATTTATTTGTGCTTGCCATTCTTCTCAGGTCAGTTGGTAGAGAGTTACAAAGCCAGACAACTTAAACAAAAAATTGGAATTGTTCCATCAATTCTTATTGGTGTCCCTAGGGGGTCCAGACAAAGGCGTCCTAAACAGAACGATTTCCGACTTCTGAAAGTTCATCTTCAATTTCCAGTCGTCTCAATATCTTATAATTTTATCGAAGTCACATTGCAAAAGTATATAAATGACCTCAATCTTTTGACCTAAACTACACGCGATTAAGTCGTCGAAGTACTTGTGTAAATATTGAATGGGATGGGGAAATTTACCGCATACTGTTGTAGGCCATTTTTAATGTGAAATATTCTACTATAAGTCAAATCGCCATTTTTCACGATGAACTATCTATCTATGAGCATATTTAAAACAATTTACAGCAGTGGCTTTCTAATGCCCAGATTATCCCTCTAACCAAACGGTATCAAAGGCCTTCTTCAAGTCAATCAGGCAGGCACCCGTGCCCTGCTTCTTACTTCTGTTTCATTGGATATCAGAAACCAGTTTAGACGAGGCATGAGTAAGATGAAACCTAATAGTCCCTATACTTGGCCAGGTAAAGACCACTTTTTCGAAACCTTACTAATATTTGGAAGCAGACACTGGATTGGAAGCGTCTTTATTCCGTTTGAGGATGAGCCATACTACCGTAGTTTTTCGGTGCCCTGGGTAATGGGGATTATTGAACAGCTTGTTATAAATTTCAACCGCTTCCAGTGGGGAATGTTGAAGCACAATATCTAGTATTCCATCATTTCCCACTGATTTCTTATTTCTGATTTTGTCAAAGATCGTTTGGAGGTCCTCCTTCAAAATGAATGGGAGTTGCTCCCTATTATCAGCGATGACATTATTTGCCATTATATCCTCATAAAACTGGATGAAATCTAAGCTATTGAATCACCAGCACTGGACAGTTGCTGCTATGGCCTATACTCAACGGCCTCATTTGGATCTATGTCTGCTGCTAAAAGTATCTGTTCATTGTTCGCCATTTGGGCGATCTGTAGACACTCAAGGTCGTTTGCTGGTGTATACAACCCGAATGTTATTGTTCCAATACAAACTCACTGACAGCCTGTAATTTTTTTTTATTGAAATTTGGAGGTTTTTGATCGAAGACTTCAGGGTCATGATTTCTAGGTTATGTTTGTCAGTAAACTGTCTGCACAAGGTTTTAAGTCTTCACAACAGCCTACTTTTATGACAGTGCAGTGCGTCAATTTGGAATTGGTATTTGCTGTCGGTGTGTTGATACCGAGGTTTTGCTTTGTTCGTTGTTCATTTAATTGTATCGTCCATTAGTCTTAGATACCTGTCAATCTTCTGATATGACGGATATTTTTGGACGTTGGGTAGAGCGAATTCGAAAAGAATGATCTCGCCAGTGTAGAAATACCTTTATACAAATTCCTTTAATTAAGCAGTTTCGTTGGGAATGGTCATTTCGGTACTTTAACCGCAATGGTCATTGTCATACATGAAAGTGGCTAGACAGTTTGTGGTATGTTGGTTAGCGTCTGTCAGTTCTATTCGTGCGTCGAACAGCAGGGGATCCAAATAGGGCCCATGTCTAGGAAACGATGGACTGTCCGTCGCCTTTAAGAGAGTTTATATTAAATTACACCATACTGATCCCACCAACTGAATAGCAGGACCCCTCTTTCAATTGGTATATTATATTCCCAATGTCTATGTTTGGCCTTGAAATCTCCACTGCTAACAAAATAATTCTCCTCCAATTCCAGTCTTAGGAATCGAAAAAGTTACTACAGATCTTTGAGATGAATAAGGTAGATTTAGTAGCCTAGACAAACACAGTGTACACCTTTTTTCCACTACGACGCATGCTTGCAGCCCCTGGAACTTACATACTACACGACGTCCTTTTCTTACAAAAATTCCAAAGCCTCCTCCTTGTAAAGAGTTTGGTCGGCTCTTCCTACCATTTTATATAGTTCGTGCTTCATTTTGTGGTCTTTTGGTGAAAGCTTAATTTCGCTAATCAAAAGCACATTAGCACATTAGCTTTGTCTTCGAGTGAACTTAAACGATGTGGCTCTTCGTTCGATCGGCAATTTTCGTACCCATTACAACTGGAGGTGCATTAAGCCCGGCAGCAGCGCAAAGATTTAACCCACATACATACGTAGCCTGTTCAGTTATCTGACGTTGGTGCTGGAGCATCTACCCCTGGATGGAGAGCTAGCTAGGTGGACGCTTAACTTCCACTTTCGGCTGCTGAGCCCGATTTATTCTTTTAATCTATTGGAACATAACGCGCCAAAGAGTTGACTTTTTTCTGATGCTTGCTTGAAGCGCATTCCTCAGACTTGAGGTTCGTTCCGCATTTTACGCGACTTGTCCGAACCTTTGGCAGCGAATACATTGTAAAATGTTATCGCTCCTTTTTACTCGTTCCCATGACAGCATCTAGTAGTCCAGGACTTTGATAGCCTTTAGATTTTAGACCGTCCAGCTTGCTATTGTGGTGAAAGGCTTGACTTCTACGAATTTAAGACTGTCACACTCTTTCTCATTAATCCACTTGAAGAACTTCTCTGGATCCCTAGACGGTTCTAGTCACCTCAGCTGTATAGTTTGCAGTTTTTCACCTGTCGGTGTGAAGAATCCGTCTTCAAATCCCTTAACAACCATCTACTCTATTAAAGTGGATCAGTTGCCTACACTTAATCTCATTATGGAAAAATTACAGCCTATTGCCAACTTAGATTTGGGCCTCTATTGTATCCTTCAATTCTATTTTATAAGTGTTGATTGGGGGTACAGCTTGTTTGTTGTTTTTCTACTGTTGTTGCTGATGTTCTTGTTGTTAAGATTTAGATTTAAATTGTTGTGAGAGATAGTATAAAGAATCCCAAATCACTGCAGTCACAGATGGGCTTATTGTGATATCCTCCATTTAGAGCTTATCTATGATGCCGCAATTTTTTATGAAGGCGGCTACGTCTTTAGGCGAGCTTGCAGCTATGTCCGCTGCTTCGGACATAGTATGTGTTCTGCTGTTTCCGCGTCCTCGTTGCACAATCTAAATGTACTCGCATTGTTTTGTGCTATGCCCATGGTCATCAGGTGTTTTTTTACACGGTAATGCCCCATGAGAAATCCTGTCGTCAGCCGAATCTGATTGACACAACACATGCTAGTCCCAGTAATTTTTTAAGTTTGGCCTGTGTAGACCTTTGCGTTGCTTTATGCCACCAAATGGCGGCTGCATATGTGATGATAGGTCTCGTTATAAGCATGTACATCCATAGTGTCATTTTCGGATTGAGTGGGTGAGGTCCTGGCTTTGTCAATTGTCCTAGAAAGATGAGTGTTCCACGTTAGTTTTTCATTCAGATTGATTCCTAGATATTTGACTTTCGTTGAGAACTCTTTTGTTTCACTGAAAAGAGTGGCATTTCTGAGTCTTCCTTGTCTTCCTCCCTTAGTGAATCTTACAATGGTGCTTTTTTTGGGATACAGCTAGGTTTAAGGCCCTCTGGAGTCGATCCGAAAGAGGTCCTCGAATTTACCTCTGATTAGGATAGCAATGTCATCTGCATATCCCTGGACATAAAAGCCATCATTGCTGAGAATATTCATTAGTTCACTTATTACGATGGACCATAGTAGGGGTGATAGTACTCCTCCCTAAGGGAATCCCTTCATTGCTATCACACTGAGCTTATTGCTGCCTAATGAGGTTTTTATTACTTTATCCTCTAGCATACATTTTATCCATTTACATGTGGTCTCTTCAACTCACATGTTTGGAATGCCTGAGTTTTGTGTTCATTTTACATAGAAGAGACAACCGATCGCTATCACTTCATCTCTGAGAGCTTTTTCAATCTTTTTGGTAAGATTTTGTAGGGCGTATGTGGATGATTTTTCAGGTTGATAGGCATATTAATATAAGGTGATTCATCGTGAGGTTTGATTTTCAATAGACTTTTTTTGACAGATCACGCGTGACTCCTATCAAACTGCTTTGTCATTTTTGTTTAGTATAGTTTTGGCAAATCATCGTGAAAAGACTGACACACAATTACGAAAATCAGCGTTGTATGAGAAATGTTTTTCGTGCGATTCGAGGAACTAACGGTGCGCATAATCGACCTACTGAAACCACTACTGCTAATACTATTCGCAAATTTGAGTCCCAGTTTACACGAGTGTATGATACTCGACCGGTTAGACCACATCCAGTACGTAGTGATGAGACTATAGCAGCTGTAGTTGAGAGTGTACGCGAAGACCGTGACGAATCGGGTCGTCGTCGTTCTCAGCAGCTTGAACTGAAACTCGGCCTAAAAGCGTACAAAATTCAACTTTTGCGAGAATTGAATGTGCTCTAGAAAAACTCCATGAAAGTCCAGTGCTTTATCGTGAAATTTTGTTCAGTAATGAAGGCCATTTCTGGCTCAATGTATACGTTAATAAACAAAATTGCCATATTTGGACTGATGAGCAACCTGAAGAGTACCAAGAGCTACAATTACATCCATTAAAAACAACGGTATGGTGTGGTTTATGGACTAGTGGAATCATTGGTCCATATTTCTTCAATAATGAGGCAAATCAGAATGTTACCGTCAATGGTAACCGTTATCGCATCATGTTAACGGACTATGTGCTTCCTGAAATTCAATCAAATGGTCTCGGTGAGCTCTGGTTTCAACAAGACGGCGCTACGAGCGCGTGAAACGATGGACTTGTTGAGAAATCATTTTGGTGAGCACTTAATTTCATGTTTTGCTACTGTAAATTGGCCGCCTAGATCGTGCGACATTACACCTTTAGATTATTTTCTCTAGGGATATGTAAAGTCTCAGGTCTTCAGGAATAAGCCAGCTACGGTTTTATGCTACGGGGATATGAATACCCTTTTACTGGCTTTTTCTCCAGGGCGCGGGCGGGTGGTGTAGTAGTTTGAAACTGAGGTGTATTAGGTTTCGATATTTTTCCCAGAGGTGGTTGTCAAACTGGACGGGACGAACTAGTACATCCTCAACCAGTGGGTCTTAAGTACGTGCTTAGTTGTTAGTTTGTTACATTTAGCCCGGCCAGCAACCACTCCAACATCAGTTTATGCCTTCATGTCATAAGGCATAAAATCCGACGGGATTTTCATATAACTACATACAAATTCAATGAAAAGACTTTCAAAGAATTGCCTCGCACGGGATTCGAACCCGCTACTCTCTGCTTGAGGAGTCTTTGCATATACCATTACACCACGGCCACCCCCGTTGACGCTTTGGAAGCCAACATTACTCGAGTAATCCGCGAGATACCAGTCGCTTTGCTTGAGCGAGTGGCACAGAATTGGACCTTACGAATGGACTACCTCAGACGTAGTCATGGTCAATATTTACATAACATCATTTTCAAAAAATTGATGCAATGAATCGTTCTTTTAACCGATAATAAAAAATTTAAGTTCAGTTTCCAATTTATGTGTTTTATTAAACATTATAAATCAAAGCTTATGATGAATCACTCTATTTTTGTAAAAGGGGTTCATTTGAAGTGCCTCGTCTCTGATATATCTGTCAAGGATTTTTCCATAGTTTTAAGGAAAAAGGAAGTGAGGCTGATTATTGTATATGACTTTGGTAGTTCAGATGGTCTGTGTCCTACCTTAGGTATATATTAGACAGCAACCGCCTTCCACTTTTTTTGTAAATATTCCCACGCATGGTAGTACATAATAAGTACAGGTAGCAGTTGAGGGATGCCCTTTTGTAGTAAAGCTGGAAATATTCAATCCTCACCAGGGGCTTTGAAGGGTTAAAAAGAGTTGATTGCCCAAATTATTTTTCCTTTGCTCTGCTCCAGTCCTCTCTGAGTGGTCTATTCATCCTTCAGTGGAGAGGGTTTTCTTGGGCTTCTGGAACTGTCGTCGAGTCTGGGAAGTGTGTTTCGGCTAAGATCTGAAGAGTCTGTAGCCCTTTTTCGGCATATGTGCCATTAGGTTTTTTCATTGAACCAAAAGCATTAACATAGTGTGCTCCGTAGAGAGTATTTTATATATACGGTACCATCGATTGTATGACAGAAGTTTCTCCACGATTCTCATTTCGTCTTTCTAATTTCTTGGTCGTGCATGGTGAGTGTTGTTCTGTAGATTTCCCATTCATCATTGCGCTTAGCCGGGCTGAAGAGCTTTCTCGTCTCTGTTCTGAGTTTGGCTGGTTTTTTGTTCCACCAGGGAATTTGCCTGTTTTTTTTTTTCCGGGCAAGCTTGATGAAAGGCAGTTCTGATTGCCATATCGAGACAAGATAGCTCAATATTGTCTGTTACATCTATCTAGGTTATCCATGAGTTGTTGACAATATACGACATGTCCCAGTCTGTGGATTTGGCTTGTCTTTTTTTCAGATATAACAGTACTTAGCTCTAGGTCACATAGAATGTGGCTATGGTCCGATATTAAGGCTTCGTGTGAGACACGCTGATTCTTTATAAATTTTTTTTTTTTATTAAAGTGAGATCTGTCCTAATGCTGTTTATAAAAGTGGGGTTGCTTTCCTGGTTTAGAATTTGTATATTGTTTGAATTTATAAATTCTAGTAGAGACTCACCCTGTTTGTTTATTTTTGAGCTGATCCAGAGCATGTGCTGGGCGTTTGCTTCGCAGGCTACAATTAGTTGCAGGTTCTTCTTAGTACAGTAGTCCACAAGTCCCTTCAACGTCTAAGTGATTTTTGTTAAATCTTTGTCTGAGGACTGATGAGGTGGCCTTAGCATGTTGTAGATTAACTTGAATGCGCCTTAGTTCCATTTTAGTTATTGCTGGGTAGTACTGGCAGAGTTCCCATTATTTGGAGACAGCTCAGGTCTTGGGATGGCGTCTAGTGCTCCGGACATAGAGATAATGTCTTCTGATGTTCCGGCATTAGAGCTATTGTCTACATCCATTGAGCTGTCTGTACCACTTTTTGTTGTGGCGGGTTGTGTTGTGGTTTTAGTGATTTTGCATCAAGTAGTCTTCGGAATTACAGGGTGTTTTTCTGCTTGTGTTAATCCTTTGATGCGGATCTGTATCTGCAAGAAGTTTGCTCCATCAAGTATATCTTTGACTTTTCGTCAATAGAGAAAATCACTGTCTTACCTCTGCTCTTTTTCTTTGAAACCCTGAGAACGTGCCAACCTGTTGTGAAAATGCTAAGATTCTGCTTGGCGATCCTTGACAGCAAGACTTCTTTGGGCATTTTATCATCGTCTGGGAGGAAGGTAATACAGGTGTACGGTTTGTTGATTTCACTTCTCTAAATTGTACAGAGTTTGGCTTCTGCCCACGACATGAGCCAGTCTTTTGGCTCGACGTTGTGGCAAGTGATGGACAGCCAACCATCCCTTGGTGTTCATGCAATAAATTTGAGGGTGTAGTTGTTGTCGGCTTTGTCCACTACGAACAGTAGGCATTTTTTTATCTGCTGAAATTGTCGCACTTACAGGGATTCTTCGGTATGCATTTCATGCATTATGGCAACTTGTATTGATGTTGAAGGGGCAGCTGTTGTGTGACTGGCCGAGAGTTCGTTTGGATTTCTGCACTTACTAACTTCCTCTCTGGGTCTTTTATTAGAACCTAAACGAGGTTTAGTATGAGAGGTGCGCCTCGGTGCGCTTTTGTAGTTCTATATGTGGTCCATTAAATGTGTGTTACTGTATTCTTATATGCCATCGAGGGAGAAAGATGCCTTTATAGCACAAAGGAGTGCTGGTTATCCATTATAAGGGCACTTGCTAGGATTGACTTGCACCGTCCTATTTGCTAAGGATAGTGACGAACTATTCCAAATAAAATTCGGATAAAGACTTAAAAACCACAAAGTCACTGTTGGGATCCCACAGGGGACGATCCTATGGCAAATTTTATAGAATAAAATGTATGACAGAGTCTCATGACCAAAGCTGTCCAAGAGAGTAACGATAATTGGATTCGCTGACGCCATTGCCGTCGTGACAGCAGCCAAACAGATTCATAAAGTGGAATCAGCAACAAATGAACAATCGCTCAAACAAAAGATTGGTGTATTATGGCCTGATTGAAGCTGGCCGATCATAAGACCGAAGCTGTTCTCAAAACAGTTCGGAAAAGCTAGGAATTCACCAACTTTGCCGTCACGTGCAAAGAAACAATAACTTGGAGCTATTTTGGATAACAAACAGCGAAAGTGCAGGCAACTGTGTAGCGAATATTGCCTTCTCTCGGTGGACCCTGATTTATTAGAAATCTTCTAATTACTTGTCAGAGTTACAACATCAATGCTTCTGTATGCCCCCCCAATATGCACAGAGGCACGAAGAAAAAAAGCAGTCTAAAATGCGAATATTTTCAATGTATGGACCCTGTGAGCCAAACAATTAGCAGTTTTCGAATCATCTCAGCCGAAACCGCCTTTGCTATAGCTGGAGTGGTCCCCATTGGCATCCTTGCAAATGAGACGCTCAGAATATACAATAGAAAACTCTATAGATGCCAACGGCATCAAGACGATTAAAACTGAAGAAAAGGCAGCCTCAGTGGCTATATGGTAATATTTGTCAGGCCTGTTGGGCAAATACAACAAAAGGTGGACTGGATAAGTCGAATGCACGGAGCTATAACTACCACCTAACACATTTCTTATCTGACCACGTTGGCTGTCAGAAATATGGTATCCACACCGCCTCGGGCACAATAGCTCACCTTTTTGCCGAGACTTCCCAAACCATGAGGAAGACAGTGAAAATGGAGAAATGGAAAAGGATGGAAAACTGACACACCAAATTAGCAGGATGGAGATTTTCCATTCATAACAAACATGCGAAGGATAGAAAATGTAAGGTGTGCAGATGCAGCAGCCATAGGAGATATAACATAGATTGGTTACCAGAATCGTAAAGTAATACCTAATGGCATCATCACAAAAAAACTATACACCCTATGTAGGAGGCTTTCCATGTTGTTTTCTAAGGCAGCAGACGAGCTCATAGAATTTTGTGATCCCTGAAAGATAGGACTTATCATATGCTGCAATGCTCGAAATACTTTTTGGAGTAGTAGCAAATGCTACGTGAGAAACAACTATTTCCTGGATTTCAAACTACCATTACTGACTGCATTATGTAACCTGCATGTCAAAAACTTGGTTTTCAGCCAACATTAGTTACGAAAGTAAGACAGCAAGCAATCGACCTAACGCTACGCAAAAGGAATGCTAAGAAACTACCGCCTGAAAAGTATTATCGAGATATGCGTGTCAGACCATAAGTACACAAATACCCAAGTTGTTCTTGTTTCTGCTCCTTAGAACTATCAGTCTCTTGCTGCTCTCTCGCCCTACTCGCTATTTTTTTGGTTTTAATTGACAGCAATCGCTTTTGCATCTGCCTAATGCTGACATTAAGGCTCGCCACTTGTTCATCGTCATCAGATTCGATCGCAGCGAGGGAGACGAAAGTAAAGGGTTTTCTAATAACGACTTGACAACTTTTTTTTTTTTTTAAATAAAAGGCAAACCACTTGAGATATTTCAAAAACTTTATTATTGGCTTGATGTGCAATTAAAACATTTATGAATAGAACTCGACTTCGTTCATTTGGCCACCGCAGGCACGTTTGCAGCGGTTGATTCGTTGGACCCAATTTTCAACGACTCGGCCACACATTTCGGCCGAAACGGCCGCTATTTCGCGTTTAATGTTGGCTCTGAGCTCTTCCAACGTCGTCAGCGTGTTGGCATAAGCCAATGGCTTTACGTAACCCCACAAAAAATAGTCAAGCGGCGTTAAATCGCACGAACGAGGCGTCCAATCGACTGGCCCATGTCTTGAGATAACACGCTCACCATATTTACTCTTCAATAAATTGATTGTAGCGTGTGCTGTGTGACTTGTGGCACCATCCTGTTGAAAACACATGTCGTCCAAGTCCATATCTTCCAATTCGGGCCAAAAATAATCTGTGATCATGGAGCGATAACGCTAACCATTCACAGTAATGTGACGATCGTTATCATCGACGAAAAAATATGGCCCAATAACGCCGCCGGCATGCAAACCGCACCAAACAGTTATTTTTTGTGGATGAAGTGGTGATTCATGAAGCACATGTGGGTTTTCACCCGACCAATAACGCATATTTTGCTTATTGACGAACCCATTGAGCCAAAAATGAGCTTCGTCCCAGAAGATGATTTTGCGAAGAAATTCATCATCTTGGCGCATCTTCTCCAGAACACAATCGGAGAACGTACGTCGCTTCAAATGGTCCATCGGCTTTAATTCTTGAGTCAGCTAGAACTTGTATGGGTGTTAACCAAGATCCTTACGCAAAATACGCCATAATGTGGTCTGAGCGATGCCCAATTCTTGAGAACGCCGTGGAATTGACTGATTTGGATCGTTTGCTACGGACATCTGAACGGCAGCGATATTTTCGACACTTCGACCAATTAGTTGTCTCACTGACACGGCAACATCACACAAAGAACATGTAGACTCAAATTTTTGCACCAAACTTGTTATTGCCTGTCTACTAGGGCAAGAATTATGACCGAAAATTGGAGTTAACGCTCTTAAAGTTGCAGTCACCGACTCCGAATATCTGTAGAAAATTTTTATAATTTGCAGACGTTGCTCGTTAGTGTATTTTACCATGGCGAAAATGTTGAGTTTACTGAATAAATTGACAGTGACAGTTTGATGATTAGTAAAAGAGTTCGTTCACAAATTAAATTTAGAGTTGTCAAGTCCCTATTGGAAAACCCTATATTACTGACTCCCACCCGTCGATGCGGGGTGAAATAAACGGAGATAAATGCAATCCTGATTGCAATGAACTACATACATATGTATGTATTTTTATATTATGAAGAATCTGTATCTGCGACAATAGCGACAGCCAAGTTGCGCTTAATGACTTGCTAAACTTTCTCAGCACTTCAGAGCTATTTCGCGAATACAAGGTTTCTTAGAACGCAGTTAAAAGGCGAATTAAGAGAGTATTATCTGGGTTTCAGGTCACAATGAAATAGCTGATGAACTGGTTAAGTGAGACTCAGAGGACGAAATTTCACAATCTAAAATAGATCAAATAGGGACAGATTGCGTTTTCTGTTGTCAGCACAGCCTTAAATGACTTCAGAACACCTCCAAGAATTCACGATAAAATCTGAAAATCTAGGCAACTTCATTAAAAGGAAACATAAAACGAGTACAACAGAAGACAGAAAAAAAGGGTGGTAAGTACATACAGTTGCACTCGACCAAATCAGCGTCTTTATTCGGGGGCAGCTAAGAAAAGTACTGGCTGGAGAGGCATCTTGATTAAGTCCTTAAACACCGTCGGTCTCTTAGTTGACAACCAACTTGTCAATATGTTATCTGCTGTCGCTTACAAATTAGAACCACCAAATGAGAATAATTTTATAATTATCTTATGTGTTTAAAATACAATAACAATTTTTCCGATGTGTTGATGTGTCCGTTATAAGGACATACGGACAAGGACAAACGTTTTAACTACGCTTTAATTTGTCACAAAATATTACGTTTTGCAAATGTAACAGGTAAAGTGATTATCTCCCAAAGCGACATGATAAGCATGTCACCAAAGGCGACACATCTACAACCATCAGCCAACTTAGACATAGCTTTACACATATAATATCTTTCTACATCTGCCTACACCCATAATATTCGCGCCATAATATGTACACTCGTGCAAGCCAACCTTTGTATGTATGTATGTAGCGCTATTCAACAAAATCCCAAACTAAACGTTAAGTTACTCGTATGCCACCGCATAATCTAGCTGAATAAACACGACTGTCGAACTTTTCAGTCCAACAGAAGAAACACCAAACAGTTATGTAAAATATTTCGATGATCCCAACAACCACGCCAAACATACATTCATATGGGTGATACATACGTACTCTTGCACACAGCTGCTAGATTGTATTTTGTTGATTTTACTGCAAAAACAGTAAATCTGCAGGCAACTAAACTCTTTAGAAAAAAATGCCCAAAATAGCGCCAACAACGAGAACAGCACTTGTTACCTAATCGTCACAAAGTTATCGTTAAGTCCAATCGTAGGCAACCAACACATGCATACATCTCTCCATTCAGCCGCTATTCTATTCTCACTACCAACAGTACTACAGGCACAGCACGCGCGACAGTATTTCGTGCTGTATACGAGTAATTCCAGCAAACGAGCGATCATTTGCTTGTATGCGATGTGTTTGGGGTGGCCATACGAATTACTTGACGCGCGCGCTATAACATAACATCATATTCAAGCCTCATCATCGTATCGTTGTATTGTGTGCTCAGTTCGTTTCATATTGACAAAGTGATCAGTTGGGCTGGAGTAGATACATACACCAGTAACTCAAGGCCATCGCTCACAGGTGAAACAGATGTATTAACCGCTCGTGAATTTGTATCCAAAGAATCAGCATAACGCAGCACAATAAGCCATAAGCGATAGAAACTTGTGCGATTATTTTATGAAAATTTTATGACTAAAAGCATAGAACATAGCGACAGCTTTACGTCAAAATCAACGTTGGTGGCGGTTGTGCTGGTGGTGGTTGTACAATATTTTGTACGTCTTACTCGTATGTGGAATTTTATGTTTTCCGTCAGTGTGCCGCTAAAGCAGAACACAAAGTCATCACAAAATGAGCGGCGATAAGAAAACAAAAGTAAGTAGTGGATTTAGTTATGGTCCGATAATGACGCGTTTTTACTATTATCTAACCCGCAGGCTAAGAAAAGACGTGGCCGAAATTCGCTGACATTCTATGAGAAGATTGCAGTAATCCGTCATCATGATGCGAATAAAATATCAAGGAACAGTTTGGCGCGAATGTTTCAATGTTGCACTACTCAGATTAGGAATATTTTGGAGCGAAAGGACGAGCTTCTAACCCAATGGCAGGTGGCGAGTGAGACTAATGCCGCATCAATTGTTGAGGAAATGACTAGGAAACGCCGTGAATTTGAAATGAAGGCCATGGGATTTATCCTACACCAATGGGTGGAACGGTGTCGCCACCTACACTTAAATATGAGCATTGATACTGATACGTTAAAAATTGTAGCGCTTAAAATGGCAGCGGTTTTGAATATACCAAACTTCCGGGCAACTAATCGGTGGATAGAAAAGTTTCGTCTCAAATTCAAATACAAGGAAGAGAATTTAGCAATGCCCCGCAGCGCGGAGGATCCTCAGGAGACACTTAGTGTAGAGGATATCATAATAGAATTCAAGCAATACTTACCGAGTTTCATGCAACAGGAAATTTCGAATATAACTTCGAATAACTTTCGGATTGATCAAGGATTTGCCAATGAAGATGCCATTTCTCCATCATCAGAGTCTGTCACTCTGGAAAATGATGTTTGTGAGGACACAAACTCACCTTATAGTCCAAGTTTGAATCAGATATCTACGGATAATGTCCTGCAGTATTTGGCGCTAATTCAACAGTTTGCTCGTAGCCATTCCGATTACAAAGCCATGGCTATGATAGCACAAATCGAAGATCATATCAGGGAGAACTATGTACTCTTGGAAGAGTTGCATAGCGACCAGGCGGAAGATGGTGGCAATGAGATCATCTTAGTTGAATAAGAATTAATATTGGAATAAGTATCTACTGCTGTGAATTGAATTTAGTTTTCGTTTTTTTTTTTTTTTTTCTTTTTACTGAATAAATTTCAATGCGAATTGATTTGAATATTTTTTTATTCATTTGAATTGAACACATACCGGTTTAGTAAAACCGGAAGTATACTTTGTTTCCATTTACGTTGATAAAACTTATTAGGTTCGCATTAAACCATACCTATTGGGGGTATGTTTGTTTGTATTTACCTGCGATTAGGGCATAGGGTAACTTGTTTCCAAAGTATCTGCACTTGAATGTCGAAATGTGTGTTTGGGTAGACTTTCGTAGATATTAGCATACATTTTCAGTACAGCTCGTAAACCATTTATCTGTGACCAAATAGAGATAGATTTTGTTTTCGAGTTTTAATTAATCCTGAAATTTCATGAACCTATTTACGACAGTTACTTACAGCTATTAAATCGGAAACTTTTATTGGTTATCTCAAAAGTGATTGTATTGTTGAAAAAAAAAAAAAATATCTACAGTGGGCAGGAGAGATAAAAAGGCGTTCAGAAGGTAAAAAGAACCTGCAAGTCAACTGAGTACGAACGGAAGCCTGCAATGACAAACAGCTGAACCGAATGGTACTATAGTTTAGGGAGTCAGTGCTGAGGATATGGAAGAACCATTTCTGTCTACTCTTTAGTCAGGCAGAGCAAACCATTCAACCTAGATGATCAATAGAATCAATTCCGTCCTCCTCGACAAAGTGTGAATACCTATATCCAAATTTAAATTAAACAAGGCTGCTACTAATGATGACCTATGTAGCCATGGAGTTGTTCAAATCGGAGATGGATGACTTGGATGAAAAACTTGTACTAGATTATCCTTAAAACATGGCGTGCAAAAAGTATCCCTCCGACATGACGATCCATCGACCATAAGATTATTGTGAGAAATTCGCGAGACAACACCAAAGACACAACACCATCTTTCAAAAGTCTGTACAACGGCATATCACATATATATTACCGGCAGAACAAAGCGAGTTTTCTATAAGACACTTGCAAGTATTGAAGCAGAAGCGGGTAAAGATGTCGGGAAAGGACACTCAACATCGACGACTCGAACAATATCCATGTATAACATCGAGGTTGTCATGGATTTTGTCTACCTATTCTTTGCAGTTCATTCATTCAACGGGATCCTTCAGGGAATATTCCTTGCCAATCTCAATATTTTTGGATTCAGAAGGCAACTGAAAAAGAGCTCGAAAAGCGGTCTATACAACTTTGATTGTCCTAATCTTCCTCTGTGGCGTATAGGCATGGACTTTGTCAAAAAGTTATGAATGATGGTCATAACCAAATAAAGGTGCTTCGAGTGATCTACAGCCCTGCCTGCATCGACTAAAAATGGAGAAAGAATTTTTACCATGTGTGGAACATGTAGAGATGTAGAGGTGACCATCAGCACTTTAGCTCGGGAACTCATCGAGTCCATTACTTAAAGAAAACGCAGCAGAGGGAAACCTAATCTTAGATATTGCGCATAAGTGGTAACGCGCATCAACCAACTTGCCGTTCGAGATTGAAAAAACGAAGTAAGCTGTCTGAAAAGAGTTGTTGGTGGAAGCCTAGAAAACAAAACCAACCCTGCTCAAATTGTCGAGTCACAAATAAAGGAAAAGATTCGGAGATGCTATTGCAGCAGGATTACTACAGACAAACTTCCATCACTCTAAGGCTGCTTTTGCCAGCATACATATATTCTCCAACTCAGAAGAGGACGAAGCTCAAATCCCTGGGCGGTAGATATTAAAGTTCAAAAACTACACCCAACTTATGTTCGTGGGGAAAAATTGTGGACCAAGAGCCTGTTTTCTTGCCACGAGCCACCTTAATCCTTTTTTTCTTTTCAATATTAGCAATTAAAACATTGTCACAGTAAATCTAGAGGTTGACTCAAGAAGCTACTGTATAATTGAGGCTTATCTGGCCTAAGATTCAACAGTTTTTATATCTCAAGACTTACTGCAGAAAATCCTTGCTGAACAGGAACCTAATCAAAATCGTAACATACTGTTTCAATAGAAACCGTAGTGTTTGCAAAAGAAAGCGAGACCACAATTTCTTACTAGAAATTGACATCAGCCTTGTGTGCCACAATTTAAGACAAATGACTAAAGATTTTTTTTTTATAATTTACTCGAGGGATTTAAGTAGCGTTGGTTTTAAATGTTTGAAGGTTATAATGACTAGGAAATAAAGAGGTATTCTGGGCATTCCATAAGAGAATTGTGCGGCTTTAAAACGAGTCACGATATTTTAATATTTAAGAGTATGTTCGATGGTAGGCTTGGAGGTGTACTGATGAACATTCATAGCGAGACGAGTGTTGTTGAAGCAGGATGCCATAACCTTGCCAGCCGACTGTTGAGTTTTTGGTCGTTTTGGACGAGGTTCGTCGCCTGCTCGCCACTCAGCTGACTGCCGATTTGACTCTGGTGTGAAGTGATGGAGCCAAATTTCATCCATTGTCACATACGATGCAAAAATTCGGCTTTATTGCGGTTGAACAGCTTTAAACACTCCTCTGATTCATCAACACGTTGTTGTTTTTGGTCGACTGTGAGCAAACGCGGCACCCACTTTGAACAGAGCTTCCGCATGTCCAAATATTCGTGTATAATATATCCAACACGCCCTTTTGATATCTTCAGGGCCTCAGCTATCTCGATCAACTTCACTTTACGGTCATTCGTAATTATTTTGTGGACTTTTTTGATGTTTTCATCTGAAACAGCCTCTTTTGGACGTCCACTGCGTGCATCATCTTCGGTGCTTGTATGACCACTTTTAAATTTTTCTATCCACTTGCGAATGGTTCGTTCGGCTGGTGCAGAGTCCGGGTAACACTTATTACGCCATTTCTTTGCATCGGCTGCATTTTTTCCCATCAAAAAGCAATGATAAATCAACACACGAAATTGCTCTGAATCCATTTTTTTTTTCACAATAAGTTGCTTCACTCACAACTCTATATCTCGAGAACTAATCGTCCGACAGCTGTCAAATTTATACACGTATTTTTTGAAGGTTGGTACTAACTGAAAATGGTATGGATTTAATTCAAATGGTAACATCTCTTAGAAACGGCACTGACTTTTCAGCCCATGTATTATTAGTTATTAATAAAAAGAAAAAATAAAGAAGAATTTTTTACAAAGCCGTTTAAAAGTTAAACATTTAAATGTACAATTTTTATTTCGTCAAAATATTTTTGCCGACTAGTGTCGTGGTGGCCGTAATGTAGTGGTATATGTATAGACTCCTCAAGCAGAGGGTCGCGGGTTCGAATCCCGTGCCAGGCAATGACATGAAGGCATAACACTGATGTTGGAGTGGTTACTGGCTGGGCTAAATGTAACGAACTAACTCCTAGCACGTACTTAAGACCCACTGGTTGAGGAAGATGTACTAGCTCGTCCTGTCCAGTTTGACAACGACCTCTGGGAAAAAATATCGAAACCTAATACACCTGAGTTTCAAACTACTACACCGCCCGCCCGCGCAATGGAGAAAAAGCCAGTAAAAGGGTATTCATATCCCCTTGGTGCACGCGCGGTATTATAAAAAAAGTGTATCTACCACCCTGATCAAAAATTAAAAATTCAAGTTTATTCATCAAAAATCTATATTGTACCCTTCAAAGTAATCCCCATCGACTGCAACACACTTATGCCAGCGCTTGATCCAATCCTCGAAACATTTTTTATATTCGGTTTTCGATATGTCCATCAGTGCTTACTGTTATTTTTCCATTACTTCCTCTCGGCTGCTGAAACGCGTTCCCCGTAGTGGTTTTTTAATTCGATTGAACAGAAATGAGTCACAAGGTGCCAAATCAGGTGAATTCGTTGGCTGTTGGATGGTATTTGTTGCATTTTTCGTCCAAAAATTATGAATAATTATGGCACTGTGCGACAGTGCGTTATCATGTTGCAAAATCCACGAGTTTTCTGCCCACAATTCTGGTCTCTTTCGGCGAATTGCTTCACGCAAACGTACTCATAAACCCACGTCTCGTCTCCAGTATTTATCTTTTTGCGACGTCATCACGGTCTCTTTTTTGCATGAAATTGAGGTCTTTTGCCACCATTCAATTTTGCCATCGTTTTCGTCGACTTGTGACACGGTGCATTGTCTTGATGAAACAGCCCTCTCTTTTTCTTCAAATGCGGCCGTTTTTCTGCGATTTCGTCCTTCAAACGCTCCAACAAAGCTATGTAATAGTCGCTATTGATATTCTGCCCCTTTTGGAGATAAGGGAGATGAAAATTATTCCATGTGTATCCCAAAATACGGATGCCATAACCTTGCCAGCCGACTGTTGAGTTTTTGGTCGTTTTGGGCGAGGTTCGTCGCCTGCTCGTCACTCAGCTGACTACCGACTTGACTCTGGTGTGAAATGATGGAGCCAAGTTACATCCATTGTTACATACCGACGCAAAAATTTGGCTTTATTGCGGTTGAACAGCTTTAAACACTCCTCTGAATCATCAACATGTTGTTGTTTCTAATCGACTGTGAGCAAACGTGGACTTTTTTTATGTTTTCATCTGAAACAGCCTCTTTTGGACGTCCACTGCGTGCATCATCTTCGGTGTTTGTATGACCACTCTTGGCGTTGTCGTAATGGATCCATTTTTCACCACCAGTAACAATCCGATGCAAAAATGACTTCCTTTTGTTGCGTTCCAGCAGAATTTCGGACATGCAAAACCGCCTTTCGACGTCTCTCGGCTTGAGTTCATGTGGAATCCAATTTCCTTGCTTTTGAATATATCCAGCTGCTTTTAAACGTTTTGAAATGGCTGCTTGAGTGACACCCAAAGATTCTGCGAGCTCTTTTTGTGTTTGGCAACAATCTTCATAGATTGTTCCAGTTCTTCATCCTCAAACTTTTTTGGCTGCCCAGGACGTTCATCGTCTTCCAAGTCAAAATCACCACTTTTAAATCGTGCAAACCACTTTTGGCACGTTCGCTCAGCGAACGCATGTTCACCATAAGCTTCCACCAAAATACAATGACTTTCGGCAGCAGTTTTCTTCATGAAGAAGAACTCCCCGCAAAAACACTTTTTCAGGAACAAAGTTCGACATATTTGAGTGATTAAAAATTATTGTTGTTTACGCTTCAAATGAATGACATATATTGAAATGACGTATAATGACAGTAGCTTTGCAACGTATGTTCCAGTGGAATAATAACAATGGAATAATATAAGTTACGCCATCTCTTAGCAAACCGCACGACTAAAGTTATAAACCCAATATTTCTCATTCTAGCTGTCCCTGCGTTTTTTAAAGGCTTCGTTTTTGATTGATCTCGTAGCTTTTGCAACTCCTTCGCGAATTCGCAGCCTCGATAATTAGCTGGATGTTTTCCCTTGCAGTTAATGCATATCGCTGGGGACTCTTTCGCGGCATTGCACTCTCGAGTCAGATGTTTGCCAGCGCATTTTACACAGCGAGGTTCCTTCTGGCAGTAGGCCTGAGTATGGCTGAATCACTGGCAACGTGTACATTGGGGAATCAGCCTAGAGTTTTTCCGCGGAGGTTCAATTTTGACAACAAGTCCCAAAATTGAATTTATGACATAAATTCTTTCTAGGCTTTCGATTTTGTCGAAAGTTAGCCTAAAGAGGGGAAGACCGCGTCTTGGGGTCGCCCTCTCGATTTCAACATTGCGCTGTTTTTGCGCAAGTATATTAACTGCGTCGATTATCTTAAAATCTGTATTTTTAAGGTCATTTACGATGTTTTCTTTAAGGCAAGAGGGATGCAATCTTCTAGCTACAGCGTGTATGGGTCTTTCCGTTGTCTGGATTAAGGACATTAATAGTCCATGTATCATTATTGCGAGATCTTACTTTATAATCGGTTGAGCACAGTGATTTCAAGATTATGTGCAACTTGTTGTAGTCCGAGATTCCAAAAACGTTTATTGGCGGCGGCGGTCTTTGTTTGGGTTGCTTTGTTGCCTTATCGACCTCAGCAGTGTTAAAGCTGGCCTGCTTCTTTGTTTGTTCAATATCAGGCGGGGAAGTAGCTTTGCACTTCTTACCTGGCTTTTTATTAAGTATCCAGTTCGTTTCGCGGACTAGCTCTTCTTCGCCCGTGTGAAAACTCGAGTTTTCGGGGCGGTCAAGTAGCGAAACAGACTCAGACTCAGATTTACATTGCGGCTTAATGGCATCTAGTTGCATTTTTAGTTCGGCATAGAGCAATTCCATATTTTGGAGTCTGGCGCGGAGATCAGAATTTTTGTAGCTTATTTGGAGTAATATTATTGCCCTGAGCTACCGACTGTGTTTGGTCTTTGCTTTCGCAACACACGGTGTCACAATATGAGAAAAATTATAAAAAGCCGGAATGTTTTTTAAAGCAAGGGTTTTGCATGTAATTTTGAACCTAGAATAGAGAAAAATGAATTATGATGTTACACATGTAGAGCTAAAAGCGAATAAAAATGAGCTAAAAGTCCTGAAAACAAAAATTAAAAGCGCTTGCACTAGGGATAGAGAAGAAAACAAAGAAATTGAGCAACAAGAAGAAAATAGATTTTAAGAAGCTGAAAAGGAGAGAAGTAGTCAGAAGGTTATAGAAACCAAAACTTTGATTCGGTATCAACGAGAACGAGGTCAAGAATAAAATCAACAAGGGAAAATCAAACTTCAGGTGAAGATCCCAACGATTTTTCTAACGCTTCTGACATTTAAAACGATTCCAATGTTCTAAAATGGAAAGAGGCTATGGAAGAAGAACTTTCGGCGCATAAATTAAACAAAACATGGACTATAGTAGATCGTCCTTTGTGGGAGAATATAATGGGTTGAAGGTGGGTCCTTCAAACGATAACCGACTCTAAAGGCGAAGTTTGTAGACGAAAAGCCACGATTACTTGCAAAAGGATACTTTTGCTCCAGTGTCTAAACAATGTTCAATTCGTCTGTAAATAGTACTTGCTGCAGAGTGGGGATTTATTTTGCATCAGCTAGACGTGGTTACAACTTATTTAAATGGAAGTATTAACGAGATTTTGTATATGGAAATTCCTGAAATGTTAAATAAATGGAAATAAGGTTTGTCGTATTCATAAAGCCATATATGGCTTGAAACAGTCCGGAAGACAGTAGTACATTGTATATGGTGATTCATCGTAAAGTTTGATTTATAATGTAAAATAAAATACATACATTTGAAAGCAAACTTAAAACTTATACTATAGGTTAAAAGAACAATTCATGGCATTTATTTTTTGAAAATGATATCACATAAACATTTGAGGCGGTCCATACGGAAGCTCCAATTTTGGGCCACTCGTTCGAGCAAAGCAACTGGTATCTCGCGGATAACTCGAGTAATGTTGGCTTTCAAAGCATCAATCGAAGCTGGATTATTCTTTAAGACCTGAAACTTTACATACTTCCAGAGAAAATATTCCAAAGGTGTGATATCGCACGATCTAGGTGGCCAATTTACAGAGGCAAAACGTGAAATTAAGTGCTCACCAAAATGATTTCTCAACAAGCCCATTGTTTCACGCGCTGTATGGCTCGTAGCGCCGTCTTGTTAAAGCCAGAGTTCACCGAGACTATGTGCTTCTCGGAAGGACATGGCGCCATAACTTTCACTATTGACGGTAACATTCTGATTTGCCTCATTTTTGAAGAAATATGGACCAATCATTGCACCAGCCCATAAACCATACCATACCATTGTTTTTAATGGATGTAATGGTAGCTCTTGGTACTCTTCGGGTTGTTCATCAGCCCAAATATGGCAATTTTGTTTATTAACGTATCCACTGAGCCAGAAATGGCCTTCATCACTGAACAAAATTTCACGATAAAACGCCGGATTTTAATTGAGTTTTTAAAGAGCCCATTCACTGAAAATATGGCGCAAATTCAAGTCGCCTGGCTTCAATTCGTACACAAGTTGAATTTTGTACGCTTTTAAGCCGAAATCCAAACGTAAAATACGCAAAGTTGTCGTATACGCCAAGCCAGCTACTGAGAACGACGACGAATCGATTCGTCACGGTCTTCGCGGCAAAACGGGTGTTGCCGTATCTTAAAGGAACAATGAGCTATGGGCTCGTTTTCCGAAAAACTGGACAAAATGTAGTGGGCTTCGCGAACTCAGACTGGGGTTCAGATGTAGATGACATAAGGTTCTTTACTGGATACGTCTTCAAACTTGGAGGAGCAGCTTTATCATGGGAGTCAAGGAAGCAAAGGACTGTGGCACTATCCAGCGCTGAGATCGAATACATGGCGATAGCGCATACAGTCAAAGAGGCAACATTTCTAAAAAATTTTCTTTATGAAGTTTCATTTACAAAACAAAAAGGTGTTGTGGTCTACAATGATAACAAAAGTGGCCAAGCAATCGCGAGAAATCCTGTTCAACACTCACGCACATAACATATTGACATTCGTCATCGTTTTGTTCGAGATGCAGTACAGAAAGGCAACATTGTTTTACAGTAGGTACATCGATACAGATACGATGACAGCAGATGTGCTCACAAAAGGTTTCACAGCTTTAAAACATTATAAACACATAGAGGCGTTAGGTTTATCATTTCTGAATTGAGGGAAAGCGTTGAAATATCAATTAAGAATATGATGCAATATTATGAATTATGAATTTTGCATTAAGAATTTGATTTGAAATTCATTACTACCTTTTCTCTTAGTCTTAAGAACAACTAATCTATACCATATACGGGGTGTCCCAGTTTATCGTCCTGATAACTGAAGGTTCCCGAAGTTATGGCGAACAAAAAATTTTATTGCAGGAGGGGTCTATTTTCACCCTCCTCCAAGTTATAGGCCATTGAAGTGAGGAACTTCTGATTTCGAGGCCGTAGCTTTTTAACGGATTCAGCTTAAGAAACCTTTGTACACGCTTTTGAAAGCCAAAAGCCAAATTTATGGCTTTTTCAAGCTATCAATTTGAAAAATCGTTGGACCAATTTCATCAGAAAAATGCGTTTATTTCAAAATTTTCAACTTTTAGGTTAACTTTTTTTATTAAAACTTTTGTCTTCTCTTCATTATCTACGATTTTTATGTGATAATCGTACCATTTTCATTCAGGCAAATGGGTCACAAAATAAATTTAATATCCCTTTATGGTAAATAGCTTTTATGGTCCTAAAAAGAACCGTTACGCTTTGAGATTTCAAAACGCTTTTCTAGTAAATTGTCGAAATGTTGACCGTGCCTTCTTTGGATGTACGTTCTAGCGCGTCTGATGATTTCAGACTGCAAATTAATGTTTGGTAAAATGCTTCTTAGCTCATCTGTCACTGTATTTATTCTCTCTTGGAACTCTTCCCGACTTGAGACATCAGTCAAATAAACACTTTCTTTTATGGCTTCCCAGAAAAATAAAATCCATTGACGTTAGGTCAGGAGATCTAGGTGAAGATGTTGTTTGTGTTAAATGAGGATTAGACACTGCCAAATAGTGAGAATTTCGTTGTTTGTTAATGCCCATTCTCGTAAATTGGGCTTCGTCAGTCCATAAAATTTTTTGAAAAAAATGCTCATTCTCATTTTGTTGATGCAGCAGCCGTTGGCAAAATTCAATCCTTTTTTGAAAGTCCCCTGGCAAGTTCCTGTGCGGGCATATACTAGGTGTTGTGAAAAGTAACCTCCTTGGGAATAAAAAATATTTTATTCAATATAGTACCCTTTTAGTTTGATACACTTATTCTAGCGATTTTCCAACATCTTGATCCCGTCCGAAAAGTAATTTTACGGAAGGTCTGCAAAATACTCCTCTGTGGCATCGATGATTTCCTCGCGTGAGCTGAATTTTTTAGTGATGAGCCATCTTTTGAGGTTTGGAAAGAGATAATAGTTCGAGGGAGCCAAGTCGGGCGAATACGGTGGATGCGACAGCAATTGGAGCTGTAAGTCATTAATTTTAGCCATGGTTGCGATGCTCTTGTGCCCCAGTGCATTGTCTTGCAAAAACAAAATTTTTTCGCTTCATGTGAGGCCGTTTTATAGCGATTTCGGCCCTCAATCGTTCCAATAATGTACAGTAATACTCGCTGTTGATGGTTTTTCCTTTTTCGAGGTAGTCCACGAAGACTATGCCATGACAATCCCTGAAAACCGACGCCATAATGTTTCCGACTCATCGAGCCTCCCTCGGCCGCTTCGGAGCACTCGTGCCGGCTTTAGTCCATTGCCGGGCACTCATTCTGTTTTCTGGTGTTCAACAGTTACCAATCGACTCCAAAAGTCCGCCCGATTCCGCATTAGCAAATCCAAACACTCTTTCGAAGTGCTCTCGCGTTCATGTTTTTGGTCAGGAGTGAGTATGCGCGGCACTCAGCGGCAGGATATTTTTTTTGGGCAGAATATTGGCGTGTGCGCTCAGTACTAATCTTTGTGGTATCTGCTAGCTCACGCAACTTCACTTTTCGGTCAGCCAACACCATTTCATGTATTTTTTTGACATTGTCCTCTGTAGCCGCATCGGAGGGCCTGCCGCTGCGGACTTGATCGGTAGTGGAGTTGCGGCCACCACGAAACTCTCGAAACCAATATTTGATGGTGTAATCTGAACGAGCATTAGCCCCATAATATTTACCCAACTTTTCTTTTGTTTCCTTCGCCGTTTTACCTCTCAAAACGCGGTTGGCTTGAGGAACTCTATGGATTTCAGTTCTTGGAGTTTGCAACTGAGCTTCAAGCCTTCTGGTGCTAATAGATGGCTGCATTCTCGCAGCATTTAAAATTCTATCTTCCTCTTCTGCTGTTGTTATGTTAGACAATCTTTCTCTTTTTAACGCATATGCTAGGCCGACGGTAGAAAGGCGATTAAAAGTATTGATAAAAGTTGGCTTAGAAGGAATCCTCTGTTTAGGATATCGCCGTTGGAACTATAATCTAGCTAACCCTGCATTCCTGCATCAAAATTAGATCGGTGTATTCGCGAATCAAAAATATTTTCGAAACTTAAACACTCGTTCACTCTTAATCAGTAAATAAAATAACATCCGCACATTTCAAAAGTTGTCACCGAATTAAACAAAAACATTCCACAAAATAGTGGAAAATTTACCGTTGGCTTAACTCTTCGACTTTGTTTTACTTGTTAACTGACAGCTTTTAGTTAAGTTTGTTTTCTTCATTTGAATACACTATTTATTTTGTGACCCATTTGCCTGAATAAAATAGTGGTTTGCAAAACTTCCGTTATTCTTAGGTAGAAAAGTCATACATAAGAAGTTAAAAGTTTTAATAAAAAAAGTTAACCTAAAAGTTTAAAATTTCGAGATAAACGCATTTTTCTGACGAAATTGGTCCAATGAATTTTCTAAATGTTAGATTTAAAAAGCCATAATTTTAGATGGCGTTTTTCGAACAAGACGAAATTTAAGTATTTTATACACATTCAAATTGTATTTCAAAAATGTGTATAACGGTTTCTTAAGTTAAATATGTTAAAAAGCTATGGCCTTTGAAGAAGTATTACCTCGAAATCAAAGGTTCCTCAATTTAACGGCCTATAACTTGGAGGGGATCTCTGCAATACAATTTTTTGTTCACCATAACTTCAGGAATCTTCAGCTATACTATAATTCTACTACAATTTTAATAAGACAATATTTTATATGAATAAACTCTCTATCCCTTTATCGACTGTCACCGACTGCTTTTGTATTTAACAACTGAAAGGACTCAAGCAGTTTCTGCGGGAAAATAATTATCGCGTTTCCTAGATCTTAAATCGCGTGTCCCGCAAGGATGTATACTTGGCCCACTACTACTTATTATGTTCATAAATGACCTTCCAACCGTTGTACAGAACTCATCAAGACATCTTTATGCTGACGATTTTCAAATCCATCTGGGCCGCAAGCTTGGGATGATCGAGGACGAGGTGTGTACACTAAATAGGGATCTTGAAAATATAAGATTATGACCTGATAGTAATAATCTTTCTCTTAATCCTAAGAAGTCTAAATGTAATGTTATCTACAAGAAGGGGCTAGACAAAACATATTTTCCAAGTCTCTGCTTAGGGAGTGATTTGGTTTAACTCCAGCTGGGACCACCACGTTCGAACGGTCATTGCCAAAATATACGCCTCGCTGCGTAGTTTATCTCTGTCTCAAAGTTTTACACCCCAACTTATAAAACTGCATCTAGCCAAGGCCCTAATAATGCCGGTCATAACGTACGGAATCGAAATTTGTTGTGTATTAACCGCAGATACAAAACGGAGGCTTAATGTAGCTTTCAATAAAATCATTCGATACGTGTACAACCTAAAACGCATTAAACATGTTTCAACCCACAATAAGAACGTTTTAGATGAACTAAATAAAATAATTTTGAATAAGAGCCCATCATATCTTTATGATAAAATTAAATTTCCCTCTTTATATCGATGTGTCGGCAACGATTCTCTAAAGAAAACGGTCGTTTACCAGTGGCATGAGCGGTTCAAAAGTGGTCGTGAGTCAATCGAAGATGATGAACGCAGTGGCAGACTATCGACATCGAAAACCGTCGAAAACATTGATGAATTTAAAGAAATGTTAGTCAATAACCTCAAATTAACCATCAGAGAGATAGCGGAAGGCTTGAACATGGCCTATGGATCCGTCCATTTTGGTTAATGATTTGGGTTTCCATCGTGTAGCAGAAAAGTTGGTGCCAAAAGACCTCAATTTCATGGAAAAAAGAGACCGTGTTGACGTCGCAAAAGATATGATTTGCGAGGCTGAATCCGGTCCCACATTCATCAAGAGGATCATTACAAGAGACGAGACGTGGGTTTATGAGTACGACACGCAATCCAGACATCAGGCAAGTGAATGGCGTTCACCAAGAAACCACGTCTTTTTCAGTCAAAAAAGAAGGCAATGTTCACTGTTTTCCTGGATTACAACGGTGTAGTGTATCATGAATTTTTGCCAGAAGGCCAGACAGTAAACAAAGAGTATTATTTGGGCGTTATGAGACGTTTGCGTGAAGCAATTCGCCGAAAGAGACCAGAATTGTGGGTAGAAAACTCGTGAATTTTGCACCATGATAACGCACCGTCGCACAGTGCCATCATTATTCGTAATTTTTTGACGAAAAATGCAACAAATACCATCCAACAGCTACCGAATTCACCTGACTTGGTTTCTTGTCACGTCTTTCTGTTCAATCGAGTTAAAAAACCACTATGGGGAACACGTTTCAGCAGCCGACAGGAAGTAATGGAAAAATCGCAGGAAGCACTGAAGGACATACCGAAAACCAAATATAAAAAGTTTTTCGAGGATTGGATCAAGCGCTAGCATAAGTGTGTTGCAATCGATGGGAATTACTTTGTAGGGGACAATATAGATTTGGATGAATAAATCTGTATTTTTAATATTCTGAATGAATTCCGAAATTTTTTTGATCAAGCTGGTAGCGACAATCGTCACCGATATCGGCTAGTTCCTTATTAAGTTTTACAGTGGAGATGAAGAAGTTTTAGAGCCCATGGGCGTGTGGAGGTCGTCAATCGACGAGAACGGGGAAAATTGATACAAAGATTACAAAGATACACAATGATTTGATACAAGATACAGAATGAGGAAAAAACAATCGAAGCGATTGGATGATTTGTCTTCGAGTTACAACTGCAGCAAATTTGAAAAATGAAGTTTCGAGAAAAACGCGTTTAAAGATAAAATGATTGATTTCTGACCGCTGAGCGGCAAAAACAATTCAAGAACTCAAAAACCAGTAAGAACACCTTTTCAGAAGAAGGGCAGTTATACCATCTGGACCAGCGGATTTGTGTATATTAAGATCATTAAGTACTCTTGATATTACATGAGTGAAAAAGTGGATTCGTCCCATTGAACATTCAATGTATTTAAGTGTAGGCAGGGACAAAGGACAATCTGGGAGTGTTTAGCTGGTTGCAAAGCAGAAAGCAGATTGGTCTTGTCCAGAGAACTGACAGCTAGAATGTCATTGTATGTTAATGAGCATTAGGATGGAGGATGAGGCAGAATTTGTAATGTTTTTGACGAACGACCAAAAATCTTTACTACCTTTGGATAATTGTAGCACTTTTTGCCTCAGCTTTTGGTCGTATTGAAATTCCACACGTTTAAAACAGACGTTGCAGTCATTCCTGGCTGTTTTTTTCGGTTTTCCTTTGTCGGATTGGCATTGAAGGACCGAAAAAACATTTCTCTTACCATGACAGCCTCTTTACAGCTCGAATTTTACCATGGCTTTTGGTTTGATACTCTTTATCCGATAAGAGATAAAGGATCTCGTTCTAAAGAGAATAGTGTCTGTGATTGTATCAGCAGCGGCATCCACGTCGTTATCGAGGAGGCATAACGAACAGTTAAAATTCCAAAAGAAGGAGTTAAGTCCGCTCCAATTGGCCTTCTCGTATTGCCGTACGGTTCTTTTAGGATTTTTTTTCTCTAACTGTGTGGTCAGAATACGAGGAATTAGCTAATATGACACAATGGTTCAACGAGCCTAGAGGGGAGAGCACATCAACGGTGTACTTATCAGTGTGTGACCTTAAAAAGAAGTCCAGCGTCTGGTATTCTCGTCGGCTCATTTACAAGCTGGGTGATTGTTTTCTGTTCTCAATACACCGGTGTTGTCTGACCAGAATGTCGAAGCCACCCAAAATTGTGTATATTAAAATCGCCCGTAGTAATGATTTCAGTTTGTAGATACAGGGATACAATTCTTAAGATTTACTCCTAAATATCTTATTTCCTTTTTAAAATTTATGGTAGATTGTGTATTATGAGGTAAAGGTTCTTGCTTTTACAAACAACACTCCTAAGCCTTTCTTGGAGACTATTCTACCATTAATGACATGATAATGCGGGAAGTCATAGAGAAAAATGTTATACATTCTTGGGTCTAAAATTGAGCCCTGCAGAGGCCCTTTATCTGAAGCTGAATGGTGCGGTTTTGTAAAATTGGTAGAATGATTCGTTCTAGGATTTTGCCAACGTTGGATAGAAGGAAAATTGGTCGAAACAATATTAGGAATTGAAATCGAACGAACATAGACAACACCGTAAGTTCGCTAATTGGGCATTGGAAACGTTGGCCGGAGATCTAGATCTCATCATCTTCTCGGACGAAGCCTAATTTTGGCTCAGCGGCTATGTCAACAAGCAAAATTGTCGTTATTGGGGAGAACATAATTCACATTCACATAAATCACATGCCAAGCATCAATGCATTCACAAAGATTGACTATTTGGTGCGAGTTATGGCATTGCGGCATCACCGGACCTTATTTCTTTTGAAATGAGGAGAAAGTCACCGTTAGCGTTCATATACTGTCTCAGGTATAAAGCAATGTTAACTGATTTTCTGTGGTCAGAGCTCGACAACATCGATATATCCGATCCGTGGTTCCAACAAGACGGCACTAGGAAGGCGAAATTTGGCGACTACATCATTGCACGGCGAGCGTTCATCAATTGGCGGCCGCGATCATGCGGTTTGACACAACTCGATTATTTTCTCTGAGGCTACGTCAAGTCTACCTTAGTCTACCTTTCCAAGCCCACCACTTTGGACGAACTCGAGGCCAATATTCCACTCTCATTTTATTAAAGTTACTCCACATGGGTTGCGCGTTATATTCTTCCTTCTGATTATGGTAATTTTGAGCCATTTTCGCAAATTTACCGTCCAGTGTTGGCCTCTTTTTCTGTTTAAGTTGTGTCAGTTTGTTGTCTGGAGGGTTATCTGTGTTTTTTTTTTTTGTTAGTTTTCACATGAAACGTTCTGTCAGCCAAAACTTGGTGCTGACGTACTAGAAATCCCCTAAGGATCATTTTAGAATCTCTTACTTGTCGTTTCTGTTGTTGCAGCATAGATGCTAAGCTATCATAGTTTGATGCCCACTCCTGCAGTATTTTGTCAAGTACCGCCTTTGCTTAATGCATAACGTACCTAGTATCGAAAGACCGTATGGTTTGCATGAGTTTAGTATATCTTCGGAGCAATTCGTAGTGCAATTCGACCAATTTGGGTGTGTTATCGTGGTGGAAGAGCACTTTTTTCTTCGCCAATGTGGTCGTTTTTTCTTCAAATCGGCGTTGAATTGGCCCCAATAGTGTGCTTTTGTGATTGTTTTTTTCTTCTGCAAATAGTCAACGTGAATCATCACCTTTCCGGCCGAAGGCACGGTCTAAGTCTTCTTTGCCACTCAAAAACAAGAATTGGATCACGGAGCAAAATACACTAACACGATGTTCTAAATTGGGGGTCAAAACAAAACCAAACATTGGATTATCACCAAATTTTGACAGGCGAGCTAAGAGAGGTTATGCTAAATGTTAGTATACTCAGTAGCGCCATCTATCTTTCAATCCAAGTACTCATCAAAAAGTCCTCGTAAGTGTCCCAGCAGTAACATTCACTGGGACACATGTTTCCCAATACTATGGTATTTAGTAAGTTTAAATTCAATTGTTTCTCCTAACCAGCAAATGAAATTTGAATAGAAAGCATCAGAGTGTGATTTCAGAAGATGACATACGAAACTTGTTGGAAAGCATCAATTCAGAGAGCGGTAATGACTTTGATGATGATAGCATTCTTGACCTGAATTACTCCGATAAGACTAATAGCTCATCTGCAAACGATTCTGATTTTGATGGAGAAAAACTTATTCTATCAGAGGAAAAATGTAGAAACCCTTACCAGAAGAGCAGCTCTGCACAACGGTGCAGTATGCAGTATTTCTTCAAAATTTTTCCAAAAAGTTTATTTATAAATATCGCTGACTGTACAAATAAGAGAACCGAAATACTATACAAAACAGGAAAGCTTCTTCATCTACCAAAAAAGCAAAATCAGCAATGCAGCCTACTCATCTATATGAAATGATTGTTGTTGTCGGGATATACTTAGTAATCTCTAACAAGTGGCTATCACACATGCATTGGTCACAAAACTTATATTTGGGCAATACAACTATAAAAAAATGTTTAAGCTGAGATCAGTTTTTAGTTCGGTCATCAAAATTATATCTGAATGACTCAGAAAAGCCTTTAGATGCTACAAAAATATACTACCTTGACGGAATGGTTCCGTGTCTAGAGTATACTTTTATTATAATAAAAATAAATTTCGATAAACCTATGGCGAAATTCAAAGGCAGGTGTTCTCTGAAGCAGTATAACCCAATGAAATCCACCAAAAGGGTATCAAAATTTGGAAACGATGTGATTCCACAACTGGATACACTTATGATTTCGACGTTTACGCTGAAAAGGAAATACTCCAGTCCGAAGCTACATTTGGAGAACGAGTTGTGAAGAAACTGTGCTCCACACTCTCAAATTCTTCATCCGTTATATGTTGCGATCGGTTTTTCACTACAGTAAACCTGTAGTGATTGGTTTAGTGGGCACAGTCATGAAAAATAGAAAATTGTTATCAAATCTTGATGGCCCAAAGTTACAAAGAGGTGAGTACGTTTTCAAATTTAACAAGAATTGACGTTTGATTTATAAATGGCAAGACACCAAAGAAGTCGTACTGATCAACACTTGCCGCACTGAAGTTTCATGTCCTGACAAATATATTGTCGGACTCGATCTTCCAGACCAGTTTTCATTTCTTTATGATCCTGACAGGAGATCGGGATAATAGTGGAAGAGAGTTTTTTAAAAGCTGCGCTTATTGAAAATAATTTTTTTTAATACAAATTCCATGATTTTTAATAATTTAATTTAATATTTAATTTAAATTTAATTTTAGTTGTAAATTTAATATTAATTTAATAATTTAATTATTTGTGTGGAAGTGTGGAAGAATAAACGCTTATTTGATAAACGTAGGATGGAATTCAGGAGATGTGATGGTGCTTTTACCAGTGAGATCACTACAAGAAGATCTTTGAAGGTTGGCTCAATGTGTTTAAAAAAGTGCGAGTTGAAAATCGACTGGGTCTGTTTTATCTGTGATGTGATACAATGTAGCAAACGAAAGCGCTATGAACTTGTTGAAAACTGACCAACAGCTCTACAAAGAGCGGCAATAATTATTCGAGATGGTAAATTTAGAATATTTAAAATATGGGAACAAAGAGGCATCTATAGTGAGGAATATCTCAGCGATTTAATTGGTCTACTATTCTCGTTTGAATTCTTCAAAAAAATCTCAAAACAATGATAATGCAACAGAAATCAGTTCTGATTAATGTTAAAGCTCTGCATTGATCTCATAAATACGAGGTTGTGTTGATTTATCATTAACAACAAATAAAAAGGCACCAAATTTTGATATTAAAAACATTAAATAGTACTAAAAGTTAAAAGCTATTCTGATGAAGTTAAGGAAGAGCTGTAGAAATAACATATGTTTCAAACGTAGAAGACCACAGAAAACATTTATTGGAGTAAATAAGATGTCAAAAAGCTGTTTAAGCAAGTCCAGAAACGGCAATAACTTTTTATGTCCGCCAGAGAGGAGAAGTTAAAGTTGTTGAAAGTGCGTATAAATATTTCGGTGGTCAAAAAGAAGTTAGATAAAATTACCCCAAATTTACCAAGCCCTCTCCAATCGGCAGATGTAAACTCATCATGACCAGAACCAAATTATGATATTAATTTGCCTGATAAACGAACCAAGAAAACAAGTTCTTTGAGTGCAAATCAACCCAGTGAACTGATAGCAAGTTGATTCGACTCAGATGACAGTTTTAGTTCCGGATTTTTACAAAGCCGAATCACTCAATCCAATGGGAGCGATAAATCTGTAATCTGCAGCAGGAATACTCTTTTTAGCGAGACCAGTGACATCAAACAATATATCCTCGTCAATGATTATGATGAGCTTGATCCAACTTGCTACAACCCCATGGTCCCCAGCTATGTCAGTAATTTAAACTATATTTCAATTCCACCACCTATAGCCACCACCAATGGCACCTTCTGTAGGTGGCGGAGGTGTCAGTGATAGTTCTCAAAATTATAGCTTTAATTCTACTTGGGATTTAGATACTATGCGACCTAAGGTGGTCAAATCTTAAAGGAAAAAGGATATCCAAGGCTCTCTGGCCACTTTCGACGGCAAAAGATCTAACAAGTTAATAAAATTAAACAGGGATAAACTTAGGACATCAATAGGAATACTGATAGTACACTGTCTCCTGCAGAAACACGCAAAGAGACTCAAATTGTCAGATAGCGATATTTGCGGACTCTGCGGTTGAGGACATAACACACATACTGTATGAATGCGAGGCAATATCACGTAGTCGAAGGATATTTTTAGGGAAATACTTTTTCAAAAATCTAGAAGAAATAGACGGAATGAACTTCAAGGGCCTTCTTGGCTTTAGCAAAGAAATTGGGTGTTTCACCAGAGAGATTGTTTAGGTTTTTGCCATTTGAAGACAGATTCAACTGTTTCAACAGGGATCCCGATAAGCCCGTTTTGGTGCCTGGTGTCTGTGAGATGGCATATCCATCATATCCGTGTTTAACCTAACCTAACCTAATGAATGAAGTAAATAAGGCAGAAATTCATAACCTCAAAATGCCGTCCAACGTCAAATTGTCGTTCAACTAGACGAAAATAATTATTGGCATAATATGGCAATAGCCGTTGATAGATTACCACTTAGGAGGTAATCGAAGTGAACTATGTCATGTGCATACATCCAAAAATATCGTAGAATAGCTATGATAGAATAAGTCGACAATCTAAAGGTCAAATTTGTAATGCAAATGGTACCAAGTTGTTGGAATTTTGTGATTCTTTTAGGTTAAGGTTGCTGAATGGTACAAATTTGAGCGACAAATATGGTGAGTTCACATTACAAAGAAGCATCTATGCTGCTTGAACAAATATTCTGCACATAATTGCAAATATAAAGTTTTTGAAGCTGTTTCGGGGTCCCAAACTTTATAAGTTAATCGAACGTGTGGATGAGCAAATCAGGCGAAGAATCAGGGTCACTCCACAGAGCGGTATACAGTCGGTTATGCCACAATTTAGAACACAATGACTGTTTTCGTTATGAACATAGCCATGATGCTGAAGGTGCATGGTGCATGATGGTGGATTAGCTCATTAAGCTGGATAATATACCCCACAGGAATAACACCATCTTGATCAAAAATTTATTCAGAAAATTAAAAATACAGGTTTATTCATCAAAATCTACAATATATTGTCCCCTTCAAAATGATCCCCATCGACTGCTACACACTTATGCCAGCGCTTGATCCAATCCTCGAAACACTTTTTATAATTCGATTTTCGGTATGTCCTTCAGTGCTTCCTGCGATTTTTCCACTACTTCCTGTCGGCTGCTGAAACTCTTTCCCCGTACTCGGTTTTTAAGTCGATTGAACAGAAAGAATTCACAGGGAGCCAAATCAGGTGAATTCGGTAGGTGTTGGATGATATTTGCTGCATTTTTCGTAAAAAAATTACGAATAATGATGGCACTGTGCGACGGTGCGTTATCATGGTGCAAATTTCACGAGTTTTCAGTCCACAATTCTGGTTTTTTTTCGGCGAATTGCTTCACGTAAATGTCTCATAACGCCCAAGTAATACTCTCCGTTGTAATCTAGGAAAACTGTGAGCATTGCCTTCTTTTTTGACTGAAAACGACGTGGTTTTTTTGGTCTCGGCTCATTTGGTGAACGCCATTCACTTGCCTGATGTCTGGATTGCATGTCGTACTCATAAACCCACGTCTCGTCTTCAGTAATGATCCTCTTAATGAATGTGGGATCGGATTTAGCCTCGCTACCGGGAACTTTTTGATCAAGGTGGTTTACCGAGAGATAGTATAATTTGTCAAAGAAAGAGGATAAAAGAAGATCTGTGGTTGGAAATGAAGTCTTGTCCGAGAGCCAAGTCTTTCAAATCCTTAATGATTTGACTCATTATTACTATCCTGGTATGGCAAAACTGCCCTACAGTATATAGAGACATAATCTTAAATGAAAACTTATAAAAGGAAATAAATAAACAAAATAATAATAATAAGTATTTAATTCATTATATAGAGTTTTCTAATAACGACTTGACACCTTTTTTTTTGTTTTTTTTAAATAAAAGGCAAACCATTTGAGATATTTCAAAAACTTTATTATTGGCTTGAAGTAGAATCAAAACATTTATGAATAGAAATCGACTTCGTTCATATGGCTACCGTGGGCACGTTTGCAACGGTCGATTCGCTGGACCCAATTTTCAACGACTTGGCCACACATTTCGGCCGAAACGGCCGCTATTTCGCGTTCAATGTTGACTCTGAGCTCTTCCAAAGTCGTCGGCATGTTGGCATAAGCCAATGACTTAACGTAGCCCCACAGAAAATAGTCAAGCGGTGTTAAGTCGCACGAACGAGGCGACCAATCGACTGGCCCATATCCTGAGATAACACGCTCACCATACTTACTCTTCAATAAATCGATTGTAGCGTGTGCTGTGTGGCTTGTTGTACCATTCTGTTGAAACCACATGTCGTCCAAGTCCATATCTTCCAATTTGGTCCAAAAATAATCGGTGATCATGGCGCGATAACGCTGACTATTCACAGTAACGTGACGATCGTTAGCGTCGACGAAAAAATATGGCCCAATAACGCCGCCGGCATGCAAACCGCACCAAACAGTTATTTTTTGTTGATGAAGTGGTGATTCATGAAGCACATGTGCGTTTTCACCCGACCAATAACACATATTTTGCTTATTGACGAACCCATTGAGCCAAAAATGAGCTTTGTCACTGAAGATGATTTTGCGAAGAAATTCATCATCTTGGCGCATCTTCTCCAGAACACAATCGGAGAACGTACGTCGCTTCAAATGGTCCATCGGCTTCATTTCTTAAGTCAGCTAGATCTTGTATGGGCGTAAACCAAAATCCTTACGCAAAATACGCCATAATGTGGTCTGAGCGATGCCCAATTCTTGAGAATGCCGTGGAATTAACTGATTTGGATCGTTTGCTACGGACGTCTGAAAGGCAGCGATATTTTCGACACTTCGACCAACTCGTTGTCTCACTGACACGGTAACATCACACAACTAATATGTAGACTCAAATTTTTGCACTAAACTTGTTATTGCCTGTCTACTGGGGCGAGAATTACGACCGAAAATTGGAGTTAACGCTCTTAAAGTTGGAGTCACCAACTCCGAATATCTGTAGAAAATTTTTATAATTTGCAGACGTTGCTCGTTAGTGTACTTTACCATGGCGAAAATGTTGAGTTTACTGAATAAATTGGCAGTGACAGTTTGATGATTAGTGAAAGAGTGCGTTCACAAAATAAATTCAAAGTTGTCAAGTTCCTATTGGAAAACCCTATACTTTGCTATGAGACTATAAACAATAATCTACACGTTTGTGTCAGACGGTAACGTCATGCTAACCGATTTTGTCTATATGTATAAATGTTTGTAAATATTTTTGTATTAAAATAAAAATCAAATCTAATTTAATCTAATCTACGTTCTCACATTTTCGCCGTGAATTTGTTAGACGACAGACCCACTTTGGCCTTCATCGGCATCGATGCGCCATTAGAATCCTATTATTTCTATTTCAGCTTGGTCTTCGGCTTGTTGTGGTAGATCCATGTTCATCGGAATTGTGGTTGCGGTGTTCAAAGTTGTCTAAAGAAATTCACTTTCAACTTTCACCTAAATTCACGCGGATGTCGGCTTTCAAGGGCTGTCGTACACAACCTAATTGAGGCAATCTATTGAGAGATGGTAGTTGATGGGAGTTAGGTTTCTTTTCCAGCTACAACACGGAAACTGAAAGTTATGGGTTAATACTGGTCCACCCTCGTAGTTCAGCGATGAATAGCATTTCTTTACCTTTAAAATTATGTATATCATTTAAAATCTCATCAAAGATCAACAAAAAGAAATATTTTTTTGTTTGCTCAAGATATGCTCCATTCTGTATGTACTCATATAGTCGTTCATTTCCGCTGATGAAAGTACTGCCTCTCGTTACTCATGGCAAGAGTCCTCTACTTATAACTCATACACTATTGAACGCTGTCGGATTGATCTGCACTTTTTAACAATACTCTAGTTTCAAGCCTTGAATAGGGGCCTTTCATAGTTGACCATATCTGATGCATATCCAACCAACTCGGTTCGTAATGCGCTTAAGAATTCCGATTCTACACGAAAATCAATCAGTGATTGTGGTATGAATTAAAGAGTTGCTGAAGTGGAAACGCCGAAGAGCTTTCTTTTCATTGTTTCTAACCGAACTCAACTTAATTATTTTGTTTTTTATGGATAAGGTAAAGGCAGTTATACATTTTTCACGAAGCGATACTATAATCAACTCTATGTGCTTATCTAAACTTACTATAAATAGAAACACAGTAGTGCGCTGCTTATCTTTGTTTACTACTCTGAATTCAATTGTAAGCAGGGACTTTCAGTTAGGATTAATTACGCTTCCGGAGTGCAAGAATCTAGTCCTGATGACAACATCTCTCATACACTTACCCAAAAAATTGTCCATATAACACCCAACTAACACAGGGTCTTCACCATAATCACATCCTTCTATGGCTAGCCTTCAGCTAGAGCTGAAATACCTGATATTGTGAAGGCCAACATGATATGTGGCCTACAATATAATAGTTTAAACAATATGGTAAATCGCCCTGCATGAAAGGTGGTCGCTGCAGTAAGTGATATCTTCGATGATTTTTTTAAGGACGCACCGAGAGGAGACGATGAATATCTGCAATATAGGAAAGGGTCTCCAGCTGACGGTATTTACACAATAAAAATGAATTTAAGTTAGACAACCGCTGAGTGGTGCCTTACAATCCTGTCCTTTTTCGTACTTTCAATGCTCATATCATATGTATTAATGTGGAGTACCTATGGTAAGTCTATTTAATATGTTTGTAAGTATGTTAACAAGGGTAGTGATCAACATCTATCCTAAGCTTTTCCATTCATAAAAGAATTCCCCCCCGTCTTACATCTCGCGGTTGAAAACGGCCAGCATGTGTTCTTCACCTCCAATAACTTGTCCTAACTAACTAAATTTACCACAAGGAAAAAAGGGAAAATGTAGAGGGCTGTCCCGGAGTGAAAAAGGAGCACGTTCTGGGTAGGGTCTACACCATTTATCCAAACACCGAGTACTACTACCTACGAAGATTTAAAAACTGTGAATGGTATCCTCCATCCAATTGGGACAGTATTTGAGAGGAAGCAGCATTCTGCGTTTCACCTTTGAAGCTGCGAGAGAGAGCTATTTACGAAAATGTTAATTTTCTGTCAATTATCTGATCCTTTAAGCTTTAGGAGAAATACAAAGACAGCTTTCGGAAAACATTTAACAACATCTGGGGAGATAATTGCAAGATAGCGCACAACTGCTAATAGAAAAAATGTACAATAGATGCTTGATATTAATCGAGGATGCAGTGTTTACACAAGCAGAGGAAAACTTGACACAATACGGATTTCCTTAGCCAAAAATTTTTGCTGCAACTTTCGGTAATGGAGACCAGCTATGACACCGGTGCCCTGAGAGAAGTGCGGTTGTCAAATGAGGAGTTACAGAAGGATGAACAGCTCTACGTTTATCAGCAAAGCTTTGGCAATATTTAGATATGAATATTTTTAAAATATTTTTTTCTGAATGCTCCAAATGGTATTGGAAAAACCTTTTTTATCAATTTGTTATTGGCAAAAGTAAAGCGTAATCGCATCGTCAGTAATTGCAGCCGTACTGTTTGGAGCGAGGCAAGGCAGCTCACACTGTCTTCAACCTGTCATTAAATCTCATCTATGTTGAAACTTCACTCTGTAACATTTCAAAACAGAGTAATGTGGCCCAAGTGCTGCACATGATTGTAAACGGTTGGGATGATAGCAAAATGGCGCCTAATGGGGGTTTCGAAGCACTAAACAGAATTATAAAAGATATCAGAGTGTGCAATGGCATGATGGGTGAAGTTAGCTTGTTGTTAGCTGGAGAGTTCCGACAGACTCTGCCGAAAGTGCTGAAGGTAACTCGAGCTGACGAAGTGAAGGCTTGCTTGCTTGAAGACCTCAAATCTTGACTCTTAATTTTTCCAGTTTCAGTTTATTTTATATTTAGAGCTTATACTTAAGAAACAAAGTAATGTTATGAATTAAAAAGCTTATACAAGGTTGTGACAGTATTAAATAAAAGTAACAAAACAAAAAAAGAAAAAGGATTCATGGCATTTACTTTTTAAAAATGCTATCATGTAAATGTTTGCCACGACTACATCTGAGGTAGTCCATTTGGAAGGTCTAATTTTGGGCGACTCGTTTGAGCATAGCAACTGGTATCTCGCGGAAAACACGAGTAATGTTGGCTTCCAAAGCTTCATAGTTGGCTTATTCCTGAGGACCTGAGTCTTTACATATCCCCAGAGAAAAAAGTCCAAAGATGTGATATCGCACGATGTAGTCGGCCAAAATGCCGTAGCAAAACGTGAAACTAAGTGCTCACCAAAATGATTTCTCAACAAGTCCATTGTTTCACGCGCTGTATGGCTCGTAGCGCCGTCTTTTTGAAACCAGAGTTCACCGAGACCATGTGTTTGAATTTCAGGAAGCACATAGTCCGTTAACATGGCGCGATAACGGATACCATTTACGGTAACATTCTGATTTGCCTCATTTTTGAAGAAATATGGATCAATGGTTCCACCAGCCCATAAACCACACCACGATAAAACACCGGATTTTCATTGAGTTTTTTCAGAGCCTATTCACTGAAAATATGGCGCAAATTCAAGTCGCCTGGCTTCAATTCTTACACAAGTTGAATTTTGTACGCTTTTAGGCCGAGATACTCACGTAAAATACGCCAAGTTATTGTATACGCCAAGCCAAGCTGCTGCGAATGACGACAATTCGATTCAGCTACAGCTGCTATAGTCTCTTCACTATAAGCTGGATGTGGTCTAACCGGTCATCCGCTAATGTAAACTGGGACTCAAATTTGCGAATGGTATTGGCAATAGTGGTTTCAGTAGGTCGATTATGCGCACCGTACGTTCTTCGAATCGCACGAAAAACATTTCTCACAGAACGCTGATTTTCGTAATACAACTGAACAAATTGGAGACGCTGTTGTCATGTAAGTCTTTTCGTGATAAATTGCCAAACCAGACTAAACAAAAACAACGAAGCAGTTTGATAACAGTCAAGCGTGATCTGTCAAAGGAAGCCTATTGAAAATCAAACCTAAAAATAAATCACCCCTTATAAGGAAGTAAATGAGTGAAGAAAAAAAAAAAAAAAAAAAACGAAAGACCAGCCACGGCGTCCTGGTTAATGTTTCGGGCACAATTTTCAATCGAACCAAGAGGACAACTCTGGTGGATTTGAACGTGGTCAGCATAAATGTGTATCGATGAGTGTAGTATTTTATTTATTACCTCGTTAATATACAGCGTGAAAAGAAGTGGGCCTAAAATTGACCCTTGCGGAACTCCTCAGGTCAACGAAAGGAAATCTGCTAAAACGTTATCAATAGATCGATCCTGTTTTCTATCACTGAGGTACGATGAAATAAGATTCGTTGCAAACCGAGAAAAGTTGAACGAAACGCGTAGTTTTGATTTTATGTCTTCTACAACTGTAGTTAGAACGGTAGTACAATAATTGTGCTTGCGACTAAAACCAGATTGAAATTGATTCAACAAGTTTTATCGGCACAGATACGCACTTAGTTGTTTTTGAATAAGAAGTTCACAAACTTTTGAAAGATAAGGCAGAATTGATATTGGCCTAAACTCATCGATAGCCCCATTTTTGGAAATTGGTAAAAATTTTGCCATTTTCCATTGAAGACTAAATATTCCTGTAACTATGACTGTATAAAAAAATAAGAATATCTTTAACAAAAGTTGAATGGACTTCATTAGCACAAACTGCATTCGATTTAATGAAGAGAAAACTTTCAAGAACATCCATGTTATTTATTAATCCCTATGAACTCAAAAGGCGTATCTGCGGAGTGCATAGTACTGTAAGCGTGATAACTTTATTCAGATCAGACCTTAGAGAGAGGAAGAGAAACAAAATTGCGGTTGATATCACTACCATTTACGATATGTGGGCAGATTAATCGCTCCTTTCCAATCACTAATTCTTTTAAATTCTTCTAGAGCCTACGTCCATCTGGTTTTGCCTGTAAACGTCTAGAAAAGAACCGAATTTTTGCCTGCCATATTTTGAGAACGACCTTGGTTCTAAGAGATTTGTAGAAATTGAGTATCTGAATCCGAAAGCGTTTCTAATCCTGATAAGCTCGGTCACGTTAATCTATGAGTTTCTTTTTTATTTTGATTGGAACGTAGAAGTTAAAGAGGGTGTTTATGTTAGTGTTGAAAAAATCTACTTGCTCGTCTAGTCTATTACACAAAGTGAAATAGCCTATATTGAATCCAAGATAAATACATTGAACAAAACTTTCATAGAATGCGTAAAATGGTAAAAACACTATATCTACAATGAAATGTTATATTTGTGGAGTAACTTCAAAAGATTTTAATGATCTTTCCAGAAGAGAAGAAGTTGATAAAGATGCGATTAAATTTGGTTTGTCAATTTTGAATGCCAGGATAGGGCTTTTTGAAAGAATTCTTCATCTTGCTTATAAGATTCCGTTAAAAAAATGGCAGCTTAGAACGCTTTCAGAAAAAATTATTCTAAAATAAAGAAAAACTGAGCTCAAAGAAAAGTTTAAAACAAAGCTATATTAGGACTCATTGTTGATGTACCAAAACCTGGTTTCGAGAACACTAATGATGGCAATACAAACGGCAGGTTTTTCAACATTCCGGAAGTAGTTGCTGAAATAACTGGTGTTAATGTGCAACTTATTTTTAGATTATAAGTCATATTAAAAGTATAGGGTTTTCCAATAGGGACTTGACAACTTTGAATTTAATTTGTGAACGCACTTTTTCACTAATCATCAAACTGTCACCGTCAATTTATTTAGTAAACTCAACATTTTCATCATAATAAAGTACACTAACGAGCAACGTCTGCAAATTATAAAAATTTTCTACAGATATTCGGAGTCGCAAAATCATCTTCAGTGACGAAGCTCATTTTTGGCTCAATGGTTTCTTCAATAAGCAAAATATGCGTTATTGGTCGGGTGAAATCCCACATGTGCTTCATGAATCACCACTTCATCCACAAAAAATAACTGTTTGATGCGGTTTGCATGCCGGCGGCGTTATTGGGCCATATTTTTTCATCGACGATAACGATCGTCATGTTACTGTGAATGGTCAGCGTTTTCGCGCCATGATCACCGATTATTTTTGGCCAGAATTGGAAGATATGGACTTGGATGACATGTTGTTTCAACAGGATGGTGCCACAAGCCACACAGCACACGCTACAATCGATTTATTGAAGAGTAAGTATGGTGAGCGTGTTATCTCAGGACATGGGCTAGTCGATTGGTCGCCTCGTTCGTGCGACTTAACGCCGCTTGACTATTTTCTGTGGGGCTACGTTAAGTCATTGGTTTATGTCAACACACCGACGACGTTGGAAGAGCTCAGAGCCAACACTGAAATCGAAATAGCGGCCGTTTCGGCCGAATTGTGTGGCCTAGTAGTTGAAAATTGGGTCCAACGAATCGACCGCTGCAAACGTGCCCGCGGTGGCCATATGAACGAAGTCGAGTTCCATTCATAAATGTTTTGATTGTTCAATACTTCAAGTCAATAATAAAGTTTTTGAAATATCTCAAATGGTTTGCCTTTTATTTAAAAAAAAAAAAGTTTTCAAGTCGTTATTAGAAAACCCCATACTTTCTAGTGGATTTGAAATCGATGTCCCAAAATTTGAAGGATTTACCTATGATACCGCTAAGTTGTATGTTGAGCTCAATCCATGGCATCTTATGACTCCAAAGATGTACAAAATTTGTCTGCATGGGTAAGAAGTTATTCGAAATTCTCTTCTACCAATTGGACAGCTATCCAAAAAAGCAGCAGAAGCACGGAACGAGCATTTCAGGTTATACCGGTAAAATTTTGCGAGAAAGTTTTCTTGGACGGAGTGCAACATGGATGTTCTTAACACCTTTTTTAAAAAAAATGAGAAATGCAATGATGAAGAAGAATCCTGGGCAAAGTCCACAGAATAACTTAAAACGCCACATACCACCGTGATCAAAAAGTTCCCGGTGTCGTAAGCGTGTGGCGCTCCCATTGTTTCGATTAGAGTTATGTTTTTTTGTTAAGTTGGTACAGCTGTTGTTGACATTCCCTTGAAATCTTAGCATCATAGTTTGACATTTTTTACAATTTTAGAAATTTCGTACCAACAACGAACTTGTATTAACTTTTGCGTAAAAAAACGGATAAAATGGTGCGCGAACGTTGGAAATGTTGGAAAAGTGTTTCGGCAATGATTCTCTAAAGAAAACGGTAGTTTACCAGTAGCGGTTCGAATGTGGTCGTGAGTCAATCGAAGATAATGAACGCAGTAGCAGACCATCGACATCGAAAACCGACAGAAACATTGATGAAGTAAAAGAAATGTTGGTCAATAACCGCAAGGACGACTTGAACATTGCCTATGGATCCGTTTAAGATATTTTGGTTAATGATTTGGGTTTCCGTCGTGTAGCAGCAAAGTTGGTGCCAAAAGACCTCAACTTCATGAGATTATTTGAGAGGTTGAATCCGATCACACATTCATCAAAAGGATCATTACTGGAGACGATACGTGGGTTTATAAGTACGACACGCAATCTAGACATAAGGCAAGTGAATAGCGTTCACCAAATGAGCCGAGACCAAAAAAGAAGGCAATGCTCACGGTTTTCATGGATTACAACGGTGTAGTGCATTATGAATTTTTGCCAGAAGGCCAGACAGTAAACAAAGAGTATTATTTGGGCATTATAAGACGTTTGCGTGAAGCAATTCGCCGAAAGAGACCAGAATTGTGGGCAGAAAACTCATGGATTTTGCACCATGATAACGACTCGACATATGGAAAACCGAAAAACCACTTGTGAAATTTTGCTTCAAAGATACGATAAAAATTCAGTTAATTGTTACTGGCAATGAAAAATGAATTTATTTTCAGAATTCTAAACGGAAAAAATCATGGTGGGACCAGAAAGGTGTGGTGAAACCTGGTGAAACCGTTAATATGTTACAAATAGCTACCGATAACAAATGATTAATTTAAACCACGCATTGATCGAATAACGACTAGAATGGGACAGAAGACACGGTAAGTCAATTTTGCTCCATGATAATGCACCTGCACACAAGCAAAACTGGTTCAGAATACAACCAGTATTGTATTCTGAAGCACTTGGCTGGGAGCTGCTACCCCACGCGCCATATTCACCAGACTCGGCTCCTTCCGACTACCATTTGTTTTCATCGATGGGACACGCATTAGCTGAGCAGCACTTCGAATCCTATGAGTAAGTCGAAAATTGGGTGACTTTTTGGTTTACTTCAAAAGGCGAACAGTTTTATTGGCGTGGAATTCATAAATTACATGAAAGATGAGAAAAATGTGTAGCTAGCAATGGCAAATACTTTGAGTAAAATGTTTTTTACTTTCCCATTAAAAATTAGTGTTTTATTTTCACAAAAAAAAAAACGCTCAATCCATACCGGTACACCTGGTAAACTCCTATTTGTGGGCCCTTGATCCCAACAAATGGCTCTTACATTTAGTTTCAGCTCCGTGAATATATCAAGATAATTATACCATATACCTCAATCTCAAGTTGTTTCATAAGTATACTGCTTGGACAAACGACATGATACAGAACTTGTTTAAAATTAGCACATAAACTTTAAATCATGAAAACGAACGTGCGATTCTGACACTTAAGAACAATCAGGCTTCTATCATTAATACCACTTTGTTGAAGCCGTTCGAAGGTGCAGAATACCAGTACGAATCTCTGGACACTGTAATGCATACGGATAATGCTATACACTGTTCTGTTTATTTCCTAAATACATTCAACCCACAATCCAATGATGCCACCGAAAAATCCCAATTCGCCCAAGTTGTGCAATGGGACCAGAATGAGTGCTTTATATAAAAACGTTGTAGAGGCCAATGTATTTACTGGTTGTGCTCGAGTTGAATCGGTGTATATACCACGGATATTACTTACACCTTCGGAGTACCTATTCGAGCTTAAACGGTCTGTTTCGCAATGATGAATAATAAGTCTCAGAGTCAGTCACTAAAAACAGCAGGAATTGACCTTATGAAGTTTACTTCTATCAGAATGGTCATATTAGCATCTGAAGGCGGAACTTGTTATATAAAAGAGGCACTGCATATGTATAAATATAAACTGGAAAAATAAATAGTCTTGATCCTTAGATGCTTTCTAAGGTAGGTTTCTTGTACGAGCGAAGGCGCGGGCAACAGCTATATACGGGAATTAAAAAATGTATTACGAATGCGTGCAGAGTTTAAAAGTAGGCATGCATACGTGAAACTTATGTACAAACCGTGTTTCATCTGCTTGTTCGCAGTAAAGTATTGAAGTTTTAAAATACAATTTGTCGCATTTCAAATACCAAGTAGGCGAAGCCGCAGATAAAAGCGGATGTAGAAGGATGTAGTGATTCAAACAAGACAAGACAAGAAAAATGTTCTTTTCTTTTTAAGGAGTCTCTTCTAAATGTGTAATTTTTCAAAACTGTTTTCTAAATTGAGAATTTTTACACTTTTAGCTCGAATTAAAACGTCCTCGTAGTGGTATCTTCATCAATGAGACTCCGAGACCAATTGATTGTGATGTTCCATTCGAATCTTTCGATCCACGCAAATTGCAAGAAAAACTTGAAAGAGATCAAAGGAAAAGATACACTCTTTACTCAGAAGGCGATCAATATTATATACCATATTGGCAAAGGCCAGATGACACCTATCAGCCTCCAAAACTGGATAAAGGTACGTTATATACCAAAACTATGGACTAATAAAAACACCTCCGATATCATGGTATTTCTTATCAAAGCTCTTCGACGTGATTGTGCAGTCTTTCCTATTGACTTCTCCATTCCCAATGACACTTACAAAACCTTTAGATCGGAAATTATGTTTGGCAATAAGATTCTACCGCCTCAAGACGAAGATGTTAGGTAAGTACTTTGAATCATTCAGAACGGCTTTTTCAGTTTCAATGACTCTTCTTAGTGCCAATCGGCCGGTGGAGATAGCATGTCTATATGTAGCATTTGTGGAGTCCTTTTGCAAAAATCCATTCTTTTGGACTCCAAATGATGTAGACTCTGTCATTCGAAATGGTATAACTCTCCGCAATCGAAGCATTGAGGTTAGATATGAAAATGCTGCAGATTTTGCTATTATCCCTGAAATCACCGAAAAAGAAGCAACTGTCCAAATGAAGCTACACTTAGTTGGAGTCTTGAATAATGAGCCAAACATCCTAAAAGCCTTAACAATCTTTTTTAGCAAATATCAATCAGCAATTTTATACTCCAATGATCTGTACTTGTTGATAATGAAACGTGATGCAACGTCGTTCTTCATCTTTGATCCGTCTGGTCGTGATGTGCAGTGCAGACGAGATGTCATTCACGGTAAACCAGCTCTCATAGGCCTCCAAATGGTGGAACATATTGTGCATTTGATCCTCAATAACAGTGACCTCGATGCCAATAATGATGAGTTCAGCTTGTACGAAATTTCCTTGAAGGAGTTCGGTAAGTTGGCGGAACCAATCGAATTTGATCGTCACAGACCAAATAAAAAGCAGTACGCCATGGTGAATCGGTTTTATGGAATTATTCCAGGACTATCGGGTCTTCCGGGGATTGTTGGGGGAAAATCCCTTGTCGACAATCCTTCAATGGCAATAAGTTTTCTAGCTATTTTATATGAAAGAATAGAACCTTCAAAGCTATGGACCATACAGCTGGTGGATGATATCATAAGGTTCGGCAAGAAATACAACGAAGAATACATTTCTGATAATCGCTTGAAGAAGTTAAACATCGCTGATCTTCCTGAGGGTGTATTCTTTGGAAACTATCGAATTTTGGTGGAGAAGAAGACTTTTGTTTCATCGGGCTATGTGACCGACTGCCGTTCCTATCGCATATCACAGCTCACATTAGCTCTTCGGGACTTTTTCAAAGATCACAAGAGTGGCTTATTGAAGGTAGACGCCTGCACATTTGGATTATGGACCAAACATAACACATTCTTTGTATTTGATCCTTTTAAAAGAGGACCGGCAGGCCAAGCGACAACGTTGAAAACAGGTGTCGGATGTCTTCAGATTCATTTTAACATCGAATCATTATGTCGGACAATATTTATGCTAGCTGGAACCATTAAAACCGAAGGAATCTTCTTCCTGCATGCGGTGCGTGTAAAGGCCATTGGTACTTTTAACATAAATCGAGTAATGAAAGACGTAGCTGGTTTTGGAACCCTTCATATAAAATACCCCTTTGATTGTGCTACAGCGCCCCATGATGGTGATGAAGGACAGGAGAATGAAATGTTATCAAATGTGGACACCATCAATTACAGCATTGTGAATTGTCTCTCTGAATTGAGTGTAGGTCCTTGCGAGAGAACTTGTTCGGAGCGTGAGTTCCTTTTGCAACAGAAAAAATTGTCGACAAAAAAAAAACTCCTTCAGAAGCCAAGTATTCATTCAATTCCCGAGCAATACAAAATCGCAGAGTTTGATGACGTCGATGTGGTCGATTCCGTCGTAGAAGAATATCTATGTGGCTTGATGACCGCCATAGAGAAAAGGACAGCGAAAAAGCAGAAAGTATGCGTCGAGGCTTCAAAAGTGCTTTTACAGTCTGACAAGGGACATTTAAATCTATTGAAAATGCATCTCAAACGTGGTGAGGACTTTGATAATGTTTGTGAGACCTTCAAACGAATACCTCCTCGACATTCCCGACTCTCAGTGAAGGAAGAATTAGCGATTGAGTCGAATTTTATAGTTCTCCCTGACGGAAATTGGGCGATCTTCGGACTTAAGGATGTCGATAGTGAAGAGGAACCTCTTAGAGGAATTATTGCCATTCTAATTGCTGCAGCTGTTTCGAGCAAGTACAATATGGCTACGTGGAGCAGTGATGTAATTGAGTATGTGCGTGAGTCGAGCGTTTTACTTGAAGAGCGCTTCCTGTCATACAGTCGTACCTTGGGTCTGATATTTAGTAAAAAACTTCCAAATGTCCAGCTTGGTTCGACGACATTTTATTTGAAGATCATCGCAAATGAATCTGTGGAACCCTACAAACTCAAGGAATCTTTAGAAAGAGCCTTGGTACGTGTGTCGAAACTGTTTTTGATATGCAAAGGACTAACATGCTTTGTTGTGAGGCGTTACAACTTCACTTACATGTTTATGGGGTCTCCTTGTGATGCAGTTGGCTTTCGATCCATATCACCGGGGCCAATGTGTTTGTTGAGGTTTTTGGATTTAAATGGACTAGTTAGACGGATCGATAATGCCTGTGGAAGTTGCCAGAAGTATGTCTTAGTACTTTTGGATGTAAAGGATGTCACAGTTTCAAGGGAAAATAAATTTGTTCTGCGGACAGAATCTCAAGAAGAACTTTTGTACAATCAAGAATTGGCCAAGAAAAAAGAAGAAGAAAGGAAGTATCAAGAGAAAATTATGTTTATCGAAAGTGAACTGATAAAAGAATCGAACAGGTTGCAGGATTTCCAAAAACAAAAACGAAAAAAACAGTCAGACTTGGGTAAGATTTGTTTTTCTCTCCCTCAAAAATAAAGTATGTTTTCACCATATTTTTTTTAGAGAAAACACCCTCGAAACATTCCGAAGAGGAAGAGGAATACGAAGAATCAGAGCAAAGCATTGATATTAAGCACAAACCTGGTAAATCTCTGCAAAATGTCAAGGAGGAAGCTAATCTAAAACCAGGTATTTATTCGAGTGTATTCTGGGAGTTCGAATTCGGACTCTGCATTCAGTCACCTCTCATAAAAAAAAAAAAAATGTAAAACCTTGTAATAGAACAAATGTCTAACTGGCAGAACTTTCAGTGGTTTAAAGAGCACCATAGAGTGGGTCAGACGATTAACACCACAGACTTTTCTAATTGTGCATTTTTGTAAAACAAGCTGTTGGAGAATTTTTCCGAAGTAAGCCATTCCTAAGGTATTTCTATAAGAAATTCTTTTAAGATGATAAAGGCTACGAATAGAAGAACGCAGATATGATTTTAATGTTAAAATATGCTCGGACCAATTCAAACTTTGGTCGATTATAACACTAGAGTACATATTTAAATGTATCTGCCATCTCAATTTCGAAATAGTGTCTGTCGCAAGGTATACCTTTATCAGGCGATGAAAAAAAAAACATCTACAGAACACATCTACAGAATAACATTCTCTCTCGAAGGCAATTTGGATAATGGAAGTCAATATTTAAATTTAGGGCTCTTGCACTCTCAACCAAAAATGCATTAGCTTGGTTTTGTTACTGGCATTTAAGTTGTGTTTAGTAAACCATTCCATTTTCTAATCTTATCCACTAAATTGATCGGATTAATTGAATCATATGCCATACATAAAACATCCACAAATGGAGTAACTTTACCTTCGAAAGTTCGAAAGAGAGTTAACATATAAATTACCTAAGCTTCTAAGGAGTCAAACTGACCAGTCCTTCTTTCCTGCAACAAATCCCACATCAGATAAAGAAAGTCTTTTCATAGACTGCATTACTGACTCTGGTCTGTATTGATTAAGTAGGGTCACCAATAACATCGGCAGATAACTCGACCTAGTCTTCGCCACTGATACAGATAACTGCTTCGTTTCAGAAAGTAGACATCTTCTCTCTAAGTTGGATAAAAACCACCTTCCTCTTTCTCTTGAGTTGTCGTATGACAATGCTTCTAATCCCGTTTCCTATGAGTACTCTTGCAGTTTTAATTTTTGTATACTTACTCAGTATAGCAAATTTTAACTTTCTTTAGGATAATCCTTTTATTGTGGTTAACAATGCCCTCGCATCCTTTTATACCGAAATTTTCAAATGTCTCTCCCAATTAGTACCTATTTTACCCAAAGAGTTTCGATCTCTTCGTAACAAGATAAATAAGCTCTGGTATACTTATGCCTATTTCTTCTACTACCAGTCTGCCCAAATAAATTTCTCTGTACTTTATCAAACCCTCTATGACAACTATTTAAACTGAATGGATCAAAATTAAAAGCAAATCGGGTAACTATCCATCATCTCTGAATTTTCTTGAAAAGTCCTCAGGCGATCCCCAAATTATTGCAAATCTTTTCGCATTTCTTTTTAGTCAAAAGTTCGCCATCCATTACCAAGAGCCAGACCACTCTTACTTTTCCTACCTAAATAGCTGTCCACAAACAACTTTGGAATTTGTGTCTATAACCGTAGAGCAAGTTAAAGATAAAATAATAAACTACTGGACTTGATGACCTCCCCCTATATTTTTAAAGAAATTTGAAAAGCACTTAGCCCAACCTCTTAAAGCTTTCAATCACCCAGGGAGTGTTTCCCTCAACTTCTAAAAGGTCTTTCATTATTCCCCTAAATAAAAAAAGGTCGAAAAGACGAGTACAACCACCAACTCATAGAATTTCTCATGATAAAATCCTTCTAAAATAAAAGACTCTTGGTTTACCAATAAGCTTTGTAACATGGGTTCAATCCTATTTAAATGAACGGCATTACTATCTTATATTTTGGTCCATAGTTTCTGACCCAATTAAAGTCACTTCTGGTGTCCCTCAAGGCAGCCACCTCGATCCCTTATTATTTATTTTGACCATTAATGATGCTGATTGCATCATTAAAAATTCATACAAGTCTGTTTACACAGATGATATGAAAAAATTTGGATATATATAATCTTCCTCAGATAGCCTACCACTGCAGGAAGATTTAGATAGATTTTGTACTTGGTGTCGAAAATATTTCCTTGAGCCTAACGTCAATAAGTGCCAGGCTATAACTTACACCCGTAAGCGCACTCCTACTTCATCTCGCTGCTATTAATCTTTTATCTGCCTGTTCCCTAGTAAATGAGTTGCGTGATTTAGGTGTTATCTGTGATAAGGATTTCAATTTCCGTTCTCACATTGATAATATAATAAAAAAGAGCCAACTTTGTTCTTGGCTTCATTAAGTGCTTTTCTAAGAAGTTTTAAAATCCTTATGTTACCAAATCAAATATATGTTAACCTTTTGGTCTTCTCTGGGATGATAGCCAAAACTTACCACCATTCACTAATCGGCTGAAACTTTTAAATTTACAATCCCTTTCTAAACGCCTAAAAGTTGCCGATATTCTGTTTATTCATCAAGTCTTAGTTGGTAATATTGTCCTTCTTTACTGGGCCACCGCCTTATTATCAAGGCTTCGCCCATCAATGACGTTGTCTAATAAAAAACGGGGGCAGAGCAAATGTACTGGTCTTATCGTAAAGGTTTTCGGTACCTAACGCCTCCGAATGCTGATACGATTTGACTAGTTAAAAGCGGCCGGTCAGAGGTCCTGTTGGGTGGCAGGACTACGGGTAGTCCATACCAGGACTTAAGACACGGTACCGTGGGAGTCAGGAGTCACCCGGATTTCTGTCCGGGCCTGACTTGTTGAGGTAGGCTTCCTTGTGGAAGCGTCATGGTGGCTATGGTTTAAACCCAAAGTCGCGGGAAGGGTCTTGACCCAATGTAGAATTGCAAGATACTGTTACCCCAAGAGCAGTAAGAGGTTTTAGGTCGGCATCGACCCTTACCAAGGGTGGAACTTTTTACCTCCAACACGAGTTCCGCTTTGGTATCAAAAAATTGACGGCGAGTGATGGCAAGGCGTATCCTTGCTCCTATGGATGCAAGGGCATCCCGTGAAATTAAGCCTACATAGGCAGGTGTTCACGAAAAACACTAGTGACATCTTTCCTTCTTTACTCAACTTTGAACACCGCGTAATCTTAGGTCTGTGTCACTTTTCCGGCTTAGTCTTCATAGAACGAATTACGGACAGCTGGAGTCAATGTCAAACTCTCCCAAGAATTTTATTATTTTCACCTATGCCTCACGTCCTAATTTTTCGTAACCGTTCCCACCCTTTCGTTAGTTAGTTAGTTTTAAGAATATGCTTGCAACAGGCCTTAATAAATCTGTCCAGGGTAGACCCGAGCCTCAAATCAAATCAAATTCATTGCCATGCGAAATGAATTTCATATAAAATCAAACGACATGAGTATCTGTTCAATAAATTTCTTGGAAAACGCGGCAGACAAGTATCCATTCTCTGACTTCTCTCTGAGTAGATCAGTCTACGCCGTAGGCTCATTTACAGCAATGGTCTCATGCCGTATTTATACAGCTGTGTGTTGAGAATATTTTCAAATCATTAAGCCATAGCGAGTTCCCAGTTCGGATTCAAAGTGCTTTTTGATTATATATAGTGGCCATGACGGAAACTAAATCTATGAATGCGTCATAGCTTCGATAGTCTTAACGTATTTAAGAAAGCCAGATAGATAATGATCTAAAATAAATAAACACAGGTACATAGCATACTTAGTTTGCTTTTCACAAGCTTTTTTGAGATGACCGAGAAGATGTCAATAGCGAACCTCGCTCTGGACGCTCCAGCACATCAACAAAAGATGATAACGTTGAAGTTGTAAAGAAAATTGTTTCAAAAAATCGTCGAAAGAAGAGAAGTTGCTGAGGATCTTGGCATATCGGTCGGCTCCTAATTTTGATCAGAATAGGCATCGCTCAGGAGTTCTTGAACGACGTTAATGATGATAGTGACTTGCTCAAAAGGGTCATAACTGGTGACGAATCATGAGTATATCGTTATGACGTTGAAACCAAACCCCAATGGAATCACCCAGTCAGCCAAGACCCAACAAATCACGACAAGTTCGATGTCAAAGTTTTGATCACTGTTTTTAGCGTGGCGTGAATCAGGAGTTCTTACTTCAAGGTCGTACGGTCGATAAGAAGTTTGCGAGAAGCAATACGAAAAAAGGTCCGAAATTGTGGAAAAACAATTCATTGCTTTTGCATCACGATAATGTATCTGCTCATTCATCTTTGGTTCTGAGAGATTTTTTGTCCAAAAGCACCATACTATATTCACTGAATTTGGCACCATGCGACTTTTTCTTTTTCCCAAAATTGAAGAGACCTATGAAGGGACAGAGATTTGCAACGATCGAGGAAATAAAAACAGCATCGCTGGAAGACCTTAAGGCTATACTAACAAATGGTTCCAGAATTGGAAAAAGCATTGGCACAAATGTATTATACTTTGAAGGGGACAACATATTGACGAATAGATAAATACTTTTTTTATAAAAATATAAAGCCAAATTACTTTTGAACACACCTTGTATATGGCATATTTTATTCAGACAAAAATATTTTAAGAATAATGAGATAAGCGCCTTCACCTTGGCTCTGTTAAAACCGATGCAGGGTATGTCTTTGGTATTCTGAATGGGAGAAGATTTCAATGAACCAACGTTTACCCAAAACTCGACTCAACCAACGATAGGATTAGCCTATCTGAACGTATACTACTCAAGAAGTCATAAGAAATGATTGGCCTTATTAAAATCATGTACGATAGAGTTACCCTGGAGCTAAATTGGCTGTTGCAAAACGTTGTTTTGTCAGAACTTTGAGAGCTTCTATGAATATAGTCACTGCTACCAGGAGCATGTTTTTCAATACAACTAATAGGACTTCATCATTTTGTACAAAAACAGATAAGACGATGAGTAAATGCTATAAAATTGTTATTTTCAGAGCGCTTATTTCGAAGTTCGTTATCCGGATGGAAAAAGTTCAGAACAGCTCCTTACTATCAACCATAAGAACACTACATATAATGAGATATGCCCATGTATACACATAAATTAGATTCTGATACTAAACAGGATTGGATGTACGAGTACTGTACAATACACTGAGGCATTGACTATGTTGAAAATGAATGAAAGTATCTTTGGTTGAATCAAGTGAAAAATAAAATATTTCACCTATTTGTGTTGCCTGGTCTTGAAAAATGAAATTCAGATGACTATGTCATGAAACTGCCTGACATTAACTCTTCGCTTTTGAAGGTATTTGATTTGTTTTAAGCAATCCAGAAGAACAACTAAAATACCTAGTCCTGCCATAAGTTCTGTTACACAATTTCCAGCGCTTATCGTTCAAAACTTCTTGCGGAAATAGAGCCCATAACTTTTTTTTTCAGAACACATGCACTGATCAGTGAAGAATAATAGTCAGTTTGGTTTCAGCTTGCAAACTATTAACATGGAGTGGGGCGTTAAAGAGAATCGAGTCGCGGTAATAACATTGCATAAGTGCAGAAAGAGTGTTGGCCAAATTTTCGAGTTACTAAAACCACTCGGAATATCGAGAATATTCGTTTATCGGGCTTTTGCTCGCTTTGGAGAAAGTAGATGACAGTACAAGAAGTGGTTGTCCGTGGTAGTAAAGGCAGTGTGTGAACAAATTCGGAGAAATTCCCTTAGGAAGCAGAAGATCATTTCCAAGGGATTGGATATACTATTGAAGGTGCAGTGAAAAGTAACCTCCTTGACCGCCAGAATGCGCTGCAACTGCAAAAAAGGTTATGGTGCCTTGAAGTTCGTTCATATTTAGGTAGACATGCTTAATTTCAATGCGATACTGTCTTCAGTTTTGTTGTGACAGCTAATTGTTGTTGAAGTGTTTGGCATCATGTTGAGTATGGACAAAAACGATTTTCGTTCTCTCATAAATCGTTATTTTTTTGAGAGGCAAAACGGCGAAGGAAACAAAAGAAAAGTTGGATAAATATTATGGGGCTAATACTCCGTCAGATTACACCGTAAAATATTGGTTTCGAGAGTTTCGTGGTGGCCGCAACCCCTCTATCGATCAAGTCCGCAGCGGCGGGCCCTCCGATGCGGTTACAGAGGACAATGTCAAAAAAATACATGAAATGATGTTGGCTGACCGTAAAGTGAAGGTGCGCGAGCTAGCAGATACCACAAAGATTAGTACTGAGCGCACACGCCGTATTTTGGGCAATATTCTGCATATGAAACAGTTATCCAGCCGCTGGGTGCTGCTCCAAAAACACGAACGTGGGAGCACTTCGAAAAAGTGTTTGGACTTGCTGATGCGGAATCGGGCGGACTTTTGGCGTCGATTGGTAACTGTTGAACACCAGAGAATAGAATGAGTGCCCGGCAATGGACTGAAGCCGGCACGAGTGCTCCGAAGCGGCCGATAGAGGCTCGATGGGTCGGAAAGGTTATGGGGTTTTCTGGGATTGTCATGGCATACTCTTCGTGGACTACCGCGAAAAAGGAAAAACCATCAACAGCGAGTATTACTGTGCATTATTGGAGTGATTGAAGGCAGAAATCCCTGCAAAACGGCCTCACACGAAGCGAAAAAAAATTGATGTCGCATCCACCGTATTCGCCCGATTTGGCTCCCTCGGAATATTATCTCTTCCCAAACCTCAAAATATGGCTCATCAATAAAAAATTCAGCTCACGCGAGGAAATCATCGACGCCACGGAGGAGTATTTTTCAGACCTTTCAGAAAATTACATTTCGGACGGGATCAAGAAGTTGGAAAATCGCTAGAATAAGTGTATCAAACTAAAAGTGGACTATAGTGAATAAAATAAAAAAACATTTAAAAAAAAATTTTTTTTCATTCCCAAGGAGGTTACTTTTCACCACACCTAGTATAAACCAGATCCATGTCTTGGCTGATTCGGGTTGATCTGCATATGAAAGCCTATTGTCGGTCTATGGGTCATTTTCAAATGAGGGAAATGTCGGAAGGTTCAAGCAACTTTTGCAGCAGTACGCAGACAATGGCCATGAAGACATTCTGTTAACGGATGGGAAAATTTTTAGCATGGAAGAAGTTTTCCACAAAGAAAATGACAAAATTTATGTCACTCAGGAGGCGGAAAAAGTTGTTCCAAGGGTTCAACGTGGACATCAATTCGCTTCTGTAATAGTTTGGTCTGGGGTCTCTCACCATGGTATCACATCCCTCCATTTCTCTGAAAAAAGCGTAAGAACTGATGCAAAGGCTTACCAAAAAGATGTGTTAGATTGTATTGTGAAAGGTTTGATCCATACCCTTTTCAATGGATATAGATGGATCTTCCAACAGGACTCTGCTCCAGCGCACAAAGCCAAAACCACTCAGGCGTGGATCAGAGTCAATATTCCTGGCTTTATAGCAACAGAAAATTGGCCGGGGGAGATTTCAGATCTGAATCCACATGGCCTGCAAGACTCCCCACAGAAATTTGGACAGTCTTAAAATAGAGTTTACCAGAGCAGCGTCCACAATCTCCATGGAAATCGTACGTGCTGATATAGCCCAATGGCCACACCGTTTGGAAGCTTGTGTTAAAGCAAAAGAATCCATTTTTTTATAATTAATGCTGTGGTCTAATAAATGAAAAAAAAATCGAAAACAAAATGTTTACTGTTCTATTCTGCTTTGGCGATAAAAGAAGCGCTGTTCTGGTTGAATAAAAAGTGATATCTGCAAAGGATATCCGCATCTCTTCGAATAGTCAGGCCGCTATCAAGTCTTTGGACTTGGTCTCAATAAATTCTAAAATCGCCCTTGAATGCCGATCTTCTCTTAGTGAGTGACAGAGCAGTTCAATCTGCACCTTTGTTGGGTGGTGGGTCACAGAAACATTCCAGGGAATGGCTAACTCGCCAAAATTGGGACCACTCTACCTATTCTACCGAAAAATGGTGTGTGCAAATCAAAATTAAAGCTGGATACTAAAAAAAGAACAGACCTAAGGTGGAGTGTTGGACCAACATGTCTAGCGACCAAACAGATCTAATTCTGATTCTCTAAGAGTCCGATTCTTTTAAGTAGTAAATATCTCAGCGCCATTATAGGTGTCATCACTGGACACTGCCTTATAGGCAAGCATGGTGCTTTTACAAATGATTTCTGTAGAAGCTGCATGGACGATAAGGAAGAGAAGACAATCCTCCACCTTCTCTGTACATGTCCAGCTCTTTCCCAGAGAAGAAAACTCCGAGAGCTTTCTTCTAAAATGACTTAAATGATCTAACAGTCTCCTGCGCTTTGTCATAAGCTCAAATTGGTTCCGTGAGTAAGAGGATCTTAGATCCTTAAGTGGGTTGGTTTTCCAACCGCCACTCTAACCTTACCTAACCTATGCATGCTGCGACTTAGTCAAAAAGCCATTGTTGCATCTATTCTCCAATAATCGCTCTAGGGTTAAAAGCATGAATGATGGCAGATTTATCGGTCTGAAATCGTTTACCTTTGTATGCCCCTGTATGCCACTCCAAGCTATTCCATAGTTTTTTGGATTTCTTTTTGTAGCATAATCGGTAGAAAATCCTCCGGACCGTGGGATTTGTGTGGCTAAAATGACTGAATAGCTCACCGGAAGTTTTCCTATTAATAAGAGCACCTTTTTCCTCTTCGGAAGCAAATTATTGTTCTCAGCGTGCCGTAGCATGCCAGAGTCGTCTGAAATGGTGAATCCCAGAAGATGGGCTTCCACCAGCGTTGCCAAAACCTATTGGCTACTTTTAGCCCTTTTTACACCTATCTTCCTATTCCACTATTTTGGTTAAACCATTTTAGGTATTCTGTTAGCCGGGCAGGCTTTCTCGAACGCCATTGTTAGTGCCTTATTGATATTTTCTACCGCCCTATCTATATTAAGTTAGCAGTATTATTGCAGCTGATTAATTGGGTATCCAGGTGTATATATACTTGACTCAATCAGTCTTCATAGGATTTCTTTGAAAACTACATATCCTGTTCTGAAAGTTCACCTTGAAGCGTATCCATCGGTGATCAGAAATTGTAGCTTCGTCGACTAAAAATCATACAAATACTCAACTCTTTTGTTGATATCACCGCTTCCCCATTGTGTATGATGAGCATTTGCAACTCAGCCCAATACCAGCATCCAATTCTTCTGCCTTGCCAAGTTTTTTAGCTTCTCCTTTGCCCTTTCGCAGGTTGCCGCCATCAGGTCTCTTGACTTGTAATTATTCAAAAGAAATGCCTCTATTTGGTTTTTGATAAGAATGCAAGTCCTGATCTTAGCTTCTGCCTTGTAGAACAACGCGTAGTTTTTCAGCCTAAGACCCTGGATGTTTATCTGCGGCACTTTTATCAATCTGGAGGGGTTCCTCCTCATTCTTTCCCTTGGTCGATGGCTTAGCCATCACTATTCCCATGCTGTTCTTTACCATAGCTTTCGATTTTTCAAGGTATACATAGGGACTGCTTACCCTGGACCCCTAGGTATCGTCCTTTAGTTCCCTATTCTGCACATACCTAGAGTAGTCCCAGGAGCTTCTCAAGGTACGTGTAGGGACAGGGAACTCATACCCATGCGGCATGCCGTTGGCAGAGTGTAACTTGCCAACTCTGCCACCGTCGTGCGTCATAGAAAGTCCACAGAAAGCTTGTTTCCCCAAGGTACAACCTTGTGTCCGCCTTCCCAATCAGCGCTATCGAATTAAAGTTCCCCATATCCTTTGTTGGATAATTCCTTCTACAGGGCGTCTTGGAACTCCTGCTCAACGTTTTTCCACTGATCGATTGTCAGGGGCATACAAAGCGAAGTTCGTCTTCCGGTCGGTTTACTTACGTCGCAATGCGGATGAAGTACCAACTTTTACCTTTTTCGCATCGTTCAGCTACACGACGTCGTCAGATCTGCCTCTCTTATTGCTAAATCTTGCCTTCTTTCCAGATACGCTAGCCCCTTCTTTCAATTTTGTCACATAGAAAGTAGAGAGCGCCTGATCGGTTTCCTCTTCTGGCTTTGAATCAGCATCTTCCTTGCTTGCCACGTGTTGAGTGAACAATTTGTTGGAAAGGAAGGCCTTTGCTGTCTCAAAGCGGGTTTTTCCCATTTACTTAGGTTGCTGAGATCACAGCCCTCATATTTTGCTACCTTACGCCTAGTGTTACGTAGCAAAACCCTTGCCCTTTGGTGTGCGTTCTTCGCACTCTTAGCAGCGGTGGGGGAGGTGGCATGTACAGCAGCTCAGTCAACTGTACCACCACCTCGCTCTTATTTCCTTGCCTCTTGGAGGTAGTTTCGGCAACGGATGTTCCAGCTGCCTTGGCTACTCCTTCGACCGAGGTCCTTCCCTGTGCATCAGTGGTGTGAGTATCAGCCTGCTCACCGGTGAAATCGCTTTCTAGGAGCCAAAAGCTCCGCTTTTTCTATTGCCCCTATCAGGAGGGAGGTGGATGAAGTCGAGATTTCGCCTTCACTCAACTCTAACTTTTCCTGGACAGGGATTGTCTGCGTTGTATTGTGTATTTTGTTTGTTTTTTTGTTTTTCCATTTTAAATTGAATTTGATTTAAACGAAATAAAAAGGTCAGCCCAGGCAGCGCCGCTATACCTAGTTAAATCTAAGTATAACAGGCCCGTGCCAAGGCGCCTGAGTGAGCTCGTTCGTGGTTGATTTGACCCCTAACCTTGCATCCTTCGGCACGGTTTTCTATATGCGCACACTAACACTGGAATTAGGATTGGCAGTTCTTAGTTTGTCACTTCTCAGCCGACCGTTGCCGGTTGAGTCTTTGCGACTTAAGCCTCCGCACCGGAGTCATTAAAAATAATGCTCGCGTCAAGGTACCTGCCGCGTGTAAGTTTATTCTTTTTTACTTACTTTTGGGATAACCACCCAATTTATATGTTCCCCAATCATTATAATGCCCGAACATTCAAAACCAGTGTACAAGTTAAAAAGTTGTTTAGTCAATTTTTAGAAAAAAAAAAGAATTAATTTTACTGAAGTCAACTTGAGACTAAAATTGTAAAACTTGTAAATTTAATATTTAACCTGTGATAAGGCTATTGTTACACCTAACGCTTCTCAGGTATCCGGGTGAGATAGTGCACTTTTGTTTGTTTGTCTATATGCTGACATTAGAGAATGGAAATGTGTGCAAATTCAAGAAGCGTATGTGTGGTACATACGAGGTGTATTCAAAAAGTAAGGTGAGTTTATATTTTTATAAAAAAAAATATTTATTTACTCATCAATATTAATGTTGTCACTTTCAAAGTAATCGCCCTTAGATATAATACAGTTGTACCTTGAGTTCTTCCAACCATGCCGTGTTTATATCCGCAATCGTTGCAAATCTCCGTCTTTTCATTAGTCTCTTCAGTTTTGGGAACAGGGCCAGTTATTCGTCACCGGTTATGAGCCTTTTGAGCAGTCAGCATCATCATTGACGTCATTCAAGAACTCTTAAGCTATGCTCATGCGACAGTTTTTCTGATCAAAACTTAGAAGTTTCGGAACAAACTTCGCTAACAGACGTCTCATGCCCAAAGCATCCGAAAAAATTGCATTACACGATCCGATTCTTCTATGGTAATTCGATGATTTTCCAAAGCAATTTTCTGCACAGCTTCGACGTTATCATTTTTTGTGAATGTGCTGGGGCGTTCAGAGCGAGGTTCGTCATTGGCATCTTCTCGGCCACTCGTACCACTAGCTCTGCTTTTTTACTTAAAGCAGACTCACTGTATGTCACTGTCAACATTTCAAGTTTTTAGAGTACTCGATTCCATTTTTTACACAAAATTTGATGCAAATTCTTTGTTCAATTTGCACCGAAACACGTCTAGCCTTTCTATCTGTCAAAAACAAGCTAATACAATAATAAATAGACCATTAGAGAAAAAACTGATAGTTGAAAAGATAAGCTTAGTAAGTGAATTAGTTACTACGCTTATAACTCAAGAACGTCTGGACCGATTTCGATGATTCGCACCAATTCGGACTGGTCTCCGGCCAGACAAGAAGAATACCCAGGAAAATTCCCTAAAAATACCCGAAAAAAAACCTTTATCACGACAAGCAGTGACATGGCGTCTTTTGGTCTTCAAGCTCTTGATCCCAATGATGAAATCACGCGCTATCATACGTTACTTTACTCAGAGATGCCGCGTTATTGCACTTGGAATGCATCGAAGAAATTTCAACGTCGAAAGCAAGGTGATGTAGTTAATGGTCATCCGGATGTGTGTTCTACTGAAGCTCTTGGTCGTATTTATACAGTCCATTCGAAGAATGATGAATGCTTTTACTTGTGACTATAGCTGGTAAATGTTCGTGGGCCGAATCACTTCGAACTGTCAATGGTGTAGTGTTGCTAACATTTCCTGATATGCAGCAGCTCAATTTGCTTGAAAACGATATGCATTGGGACACGACAATCGCTGAAGCAACTGTTTCCGCATCTCCAAGTCAGATACGCACATTATTTGCGATCATTTTTTCTATATGTTTTCCATCGAATCCACGTGAATTGTGGGACAAGTATAAGGATGACATGATGATGAGTTCGTGTCCATATGTCAATCCCCATATTGAGATGAATGAAGAGATGCGCAACCAGGCTTGATAGAAAACATGTATTACCTCATGTGCGGCAGTTTGTTAGTTAGGTTAGGAATGCCATCGCCAGATCGTGGAATAAACGGCGCTTTCGAATGAGAATTGCAGCGTGAACGTGAATACGACACAAATGCATTAATCCAATCGGTTCGAATCCCCAACAAAAGGAAGTGTATGATACGGTGATGAAGGCAATTGATGATGGAAATGTTGGCATGTTTTTCCTTGATGCACCTGGTGGCACTGGCAAGACATTCCTCATATTATTAATTTTGGCTACAGTTCGTGCAAGATCAGAAAGTGCTGTATCAGTTGCTTCTTCTGGAATAGCGGCTACGTTGCTGGAAGGTTGCCGAATCGCCCATTCGGCATTGAAATTGCCATTAAACTTTCAAGCGGTTGAAGTACCAACATGTAATATAGCGAAACATTCAGCAATGGCCAAAGTTTTGGTAGTAAGCAAAACCATTATCTGGGACGAATGCACAATATCGCATAAACGTGCGTTAAAAGCTCTGAAACGTACTATGAAAGATCTGGGAAATGACACAAGACGTTTCGGGGGTGCATTGATTTTACTTTCAGGCGATTTCCGGCAAACACTACCAGTAATACCACGATTGAACGCTGCCGATGAGATCAATGTTTACCTCAAATCATCGACATTGTTGCGTTATGTGAAGAAACTTCAGCTGACGGCAAACATGCGAGTTGCATTGCTAAACGATCCATCTGCCGAAGTGTTGTCCAATCAACTGTTAACTATCGGAAATGGTCGTATTCCTGTCGACGCATCGAATGGATTGATTTCGTTCCCGCCGAATTTTTATAATTTCCTCTCAACGAAAGAGGAGCTCATCAACAAAGTGTTTCCGAACATCATTGCTTACCACAAAAACTACGATTGGTTGAGTGAAAGAGCAATCTTAGCGGCAAAGAACAAGGATGTGGATCACTTAAACTGCGCAATTCAAAATCAAATCGTTGGTTCCCTGCATTTCTTCAAATCTATCGACTGTGTAACAAACGAAGACGAAGCAACCAACTATCCAAATGAGTTGGATGTGCCTGGCTTGCCATCGCATAATTTACAATTGAAGTTTTGATCAGTCGTCATCATGCTTCGCAATCTCAATCAACCAAAATTATGCAACGGAACGCGTTTAGCGGTCACAAAACTCATGAGCAATGTGATTCACGCGAGAGTACTAAAATGACCTGACCACAAATCATCCAGCAGATATTCCAACACAAAGCATCAATTGCAATGGACAATGGTCAGCTAGTTTTGTATTTTTTTGTTTTTGAGAAATTGTGTTTAGAACTTCAGCTACGCTGCATTTCAGCTATCTTCTTCCGTAGTAATTGTAGAATCGGGGTTCAGTGAAGCATATCTTGAGCCCGTATTCTTGTGTTGATTTCATGTTAGATTGGTGTAATGAATCGGTTGTAATCATAGTACTCAGTATAAGGGTCATCTTGAAGATATCTTCTACTCGAAGAACTTTAAAACGCCTTTGTTTCGGAATATTAAGTTATGGTTATGTACGCTTATCTTCTTCAGTACTGAGTTTTGGAGTCTGTGACACACCATTATCGCTGTATCGTCTGCAATGGAATGGAAATGGAATGGCCTTCTTGAAAACTCGTAACAGCTCTTTGTTGTAAAATATGAACATGATTGGACCCAGTTTTGATCCTTGAGGAATTCCATATTGAACGTTTTAATATTGGCTGTATGCATTGTTTATTTTGACGCAAAATTGTACCAATAGGGATAAAAGGGTCAGCCCAGGGTAGTCCTCGAAGAGCAAATCGTAGGAACGTAGGAACGACGTTAAATGTTCTCGATTCGGGGTACTTGAACTTGCTGAAAGGTTAACAAAATTTGACTGACGTATTCGAGAAGAGTCCGAACAAGCGTAATGTAAAGTGACCTTATCGCATAAGTGTTGCAAAATTCTTTAGACCAACGTTTGATAAAATCAAGTGATGAATTGCTTTTAAGGATTATCTCATCGATATGCAAACGGAAGTTAAACTCTCTATCGTATAATATTCCAGTTTGCGAAGGAATTGAAGGGTACAGATTGGCCAGGTAGAAAATAAAGTCGAGGAGGATTTTGGTTGAATGACAAAGTCATAGATTGACATTTGGAGATGTTAAGCTCTAAGCAATTTTTAAACACCAAGTGGAAAACGTATCAATGTTTTCGTCAATAGTAAAAGTGTCTTGGGGTGAAGAAATAGTTTTGGAGAACTTAAAGACATCGGCGTAAATGGATAGGGTAGTATTTAATAATCCTCTCAAGATTGTTTATTGTAAAATGAAGAAAAGGGGACTTAGATGACTGCTTTGTGGAACACCAGAAGTGACTAAAAACGGGGTTGAGAAGACTGACCTAAAACGGACGCTCAGATATGTAAGATAACATCCATTTTAATAATATCGGGTCAAAACCTTAGCAAAATCTAAAGCCTAAACCATCACCGTCGGTGCTGCCTGCTTTCTGGTGGCCGTCCGAAGCTGTAAATTTTCGAAGGACAAATAGCGGCTCATCGGAAAAAACCAAATTAGGCAAAACACCACTTTCGTGCAAGCGTAGCAACTCCTTCGCTCTTTTAACTCTAACTTTTTTCTGTTGCAGTGAAAGATCGTGTGCTTTTTGGAACTTAAATGGCTTGAGCCCATGCTCATTTTTCAGTATGTGTTGCATCCGTTCCAATGATATGTTGAGCTCACAAGCAATTTTTTTTTCACTTAGACGCGGATTTCGCTCAATTCGAGCCTTCACTTTCCGAACCATTTCTGCCGATGTTGCTGTTTTTTATGACCACCTCCATGGCGTTTTGCAACGCTGCTAGTATCACGGTAACGAGCTATGGTTCGAGACACAAATGATTTATTCACGTTGAGGTGCTGGAGGGCTCTAACGATAGCTACTTGTGGTTTTCCAGCCAAATATAAAGCAATCACACTATCACGTTTGGATTCCATCGCGGATAAAATTTTTTCAACACAACTGAGACGCAAATCGTTTAAAAAGCTTGTAAATAATAAAATTATCTGTCATGTGTCAAAATTTGAGCTCACAGTAATGAACGGCTTGGAAATTAAAGCAGTCTGAAGTTGGTTGCAGTTCGAGTCAGTCATGGTGTAAATACAACTAGTACCGCAGGTATCGCGATGTGCCCATTTTGATACCTAGTGTTTGTGTAATGGCATATATGTTACATGGCACCCCTGTTTTAACCTAACTTAACCTACACCTTAACTTTAACCTTAACCTTGCTAGACGCACTAAAAAATATGCCAAAAATCACTTCTTGAAATAATTGGTATAATCATATGAATGTTACATCAAAACGTTTGTAAGAACGTCCTGATCACAAAAGTACGGGTCCCCGATATTTTACGCGCAGCTATACCCTGCCAGGCGTACTAAAACGCTTTTCACTTTGACGGTCCAAAACAATCACCTTTTTTATTTCGGGTGTTAGCGCTTTCATACCAATGGCTAAACCTAATCAAACAAAATTTAGAATTAAAAACATTATTCCAGCATTTGTAATTAGTGCTTCTACCATATTTCTGTGAGGAGTGTTGCAGGACATGTTTTCTCATTCTGACCACAAACCATAATCCAGTGAATTCAGATCTGCACTCCCCGATGGCCAATTATCTGCTGCTATAAAGCCAGCAATATTGACTCTAAGCCACTCTTGCGTGATCTTGTCTTTCTGCGCTGGACCAGATTCCTGTTGGAAGATCCAACTGTATCCATTGAAAATGGTATTGGTCAAACCCTTCACAACACCTTCTGGTACATCTTCTAGGTAAATCTTTGCACCAATTTTTTCGCGTTTTTCCCAGAAATTGAAAGATGTGACACCATGGAGAGAGACCCCCCACCAAACCATTACGAAAGCGGGATGATGTCCATACCTTGGAACAACTTTTTTCGCTTCCTTAGATGAAGTGGCATACATTTGTCATTTTGTTTGTTGAAAACTTCTTCCACGGCCACAGCAAAAGTCGCCTGTATCTTTCCAGCCTAATTGTTTTTTAGTTGAGGAGTTAGAAGATGACCCGTGGACCGATGATAGACTTTCATATGCAGATCATCCCGAATATGGTTGATATATCCAATTCTTTGGACATGATCTGCTTCCAAAGGGGATTTCTCCGAATTCGTTCACGCACTGCCTTTACTACCGCATACGTACAAACTGTAGAGTTTGCTCCTTATTTTTACATTTGCCTCTTAATTCGGGAGATATCAATGGGCTAAAATTAGTTCTATTTTTTATTTTATTTTATTTATTGTATTATTGAATGTACATAGCCCGCGAAATTTCAAAAGTCACCCTTCTTTTTGAATACACCTCGTATTTACTCGTATGTTATGTGAATTGGTGTTTTTTCTTTTTATTTATTCTCTATTGTTCTCATAGGTGCATGCAGTTTTTGGGCCTAATTTTCAGTCTGCGAGGTGTGGTTAATGTATATATATACGTTACCCATACTAACGCAGTTTGAAGGCACCTTTGTCAATGTTTAGAACTAAGTCTTGATGATCAGTCCACATTTAATAAACAGCTAAAGGTCTCCGCACTTTTAGAGCCCATTTTTTTTTTTTCATAATTAAAATTAAAAAAAAGAAACGTTTTCTCACAATTGAAAGACTGATTAGAGAATTTTTTGTTTTCCTTGCAGGCGAAATGGAACACAAGCTGGGGTACCAGCTGAGAGATAAAGATTGTCTCTTTAAAATCCAAGCATCAAAGGCGGCTTTGGATGATCGTTTTAGTGCTGGAGTTGACCAAATCAAGTCTTGCTTCTTTGCCAGTGCAATCGCCGTTCTTTTTGCCATTTCACGTCCTCTTAACCACTGGAATGGACGTAGAATCGACAAGGTTCTTTATATTGCTAATAATATTGCCAATCAATCAACAAATTTAAATACCACCAACGAGCGTATCATCAAAAATATCGAAGTAGATGAGTTCATTTTCGAAATCCAAGTGCAAGTCTTTACGCCGCCCGGTACCTTCGGCGGGAGTTTAGAGTACAGAATTATGAAGACTATCCAATCTCAGAAATACTTTCTGATACAAATCTCAAATACAACTTTTGCTGTGCATTACGATCGGTTCTTTCATCTTTTCGATCCGTACAGATCAATGGATACGAGGGAACCGGATGATGGAACCAAAGACGATCCACAGTGTCCCGATTTGACAGATGTAAGACCAGAACAAAACACTGCTTCTTGGATTTTATTTGTTGATCTTGGTAATATGATGACCTACATTCAAGATAGAGCAGCTAACGAGGAGTGGAAATCTGAATATATACTTCATATCATCACGATCGTTTCCCATAAAACCGGTCCAAAGAAGACACAGTTGATCAGTCTTCTAACAAGTGATCTGGATTCCTGTCAGAAGACATCCCATGAAGTCAGTCTGTGCGCATACCCGGAAGAAATCGAATGGTTGGACATCTACCCAAATCTGACAATTTGGAGCCGATTGAACCGATCAAATTCTGTGAAGCGGGTACGTGGCTCTTACTTGACCAAAGAAAAGAACTTTGACGTTGAAATACCCGGGAAGCTCTATTCCCTTTGGGGATCGATCCATCCGATGTCTTCTGTTTTTCAAAAATACCGTGGTAAACAACATTTGGCCATTGGTGTGGTGGCATGCTGTGTTGCCAGCGTTTACAATGTCAACGAATGGAATTCACAGGTCATAGACTCCATAGTAATTAACGGAAGTGAGTATTTTAAAGACAGCGTCACATCGATAACCCGCGAGGATTACGAGATCTCATTGGAGCACTTGGATACGGCATTCGAAATGGGCCATTTGTCATTCCAAATTCATTTGGAGAGCATAATCTATGGCTATCTGTACGCAACAAGCAAAGGAGAACTAAATCTTGGAGCTGCACTCACGTATTTTTTTACAACCAACTCTTACGGAATCATTCAGTGCATGAGACGAAGTGTGGCAATTGGAAAACTGAACGATGGATTTTTTATGCTCGAGTGCCAAAGTCATGGATTGCCTCTATTTCCCGCTGGTCAGGGTGCAGCCTACGTCTTAAGAACAACGCAATTGCAAACTTTATTGTATTGCTTGATCATGACATTTAATCTACCGTATTACAATATTCAGTTTACCATACACAAAGTGGAAGTGTTAAATTCAAGAGTTGACCCGGAAGAGGGTGCGGAAGAACAAGACATCGAAGTCGGTGATGAATAACTTTTCTTGGGTAAATAAAAAAAAAAAAAAAATGATTTGTGTGATTTTGTTGTGTTTCATTTCCATACAGAACTTCTTCGGTTTTATCCCGGTTTTGGTAATCCAATTCCTCGAACCTAGGAACCCAGACTTAAAGATACTTTTTGAAAGAAAATTTGTAATCAGCCTCGCCTGAACGACCTTGAAATTACCGAGATAGACTGCTTTTCGTTTTTCAGAATTTTTCAGACATTAAGATCGGTTCCTAGTGCATTTGCCGAGCTATTGTCCATGCAACACATGGACATATTTTTTACTAGCATTGTGCTCTACTTGCTATCAGGCTATTCAGGTTAAGAAGATTGAGGCGTTACCAATAGGGATAAAAGGGTCAGCCCAGGGTAGTCCTCGAAGAGAAAATCGTAGGAACGTAGGAACGACGTTAAATGTTCTCGATTCGGGGTACTTGAACTTGCTGAAAGGTTAACAAAATTTGAGTCCGAACAAGCGTAATGTAAAGTGACCTTATCGCATAAGTGTTGCAAAATTCTTTAAACCGAAGTTTGATAAAATCAAGTGATGAATTGCTTTTAAGGATTATCTCATCAATATGCAAACGGAAGTTAAACTCTCTATCGTATAAAATTTCAGGTCGCGCAGGAATTGAACCTGGGGTACAGGTTGGCCAGGTAGAAAATAAAGTCGAGGAGGATTTTGGTTGAACTGACGTGACAAAGTCATAGACTGACATTTGGAGATGTTAATCTCTAAGCAATTTTTTAAACACCAAGTGGAAAACGTATCAATGTTTTCGTCAATAGTAAAAGTGTCTTGGGGTGAAGAAATAGTTTTGGAGAACTTAAAGACATCGGCGTAAATGGATAGGGTAGTGTTTAATAATCCTCTCAAGATTGTTTAGAAGAAGAGGGGACTTAGATGATTGTCTTGTGGGACACCAGAAGTGACTAAAAACGGGGTTGAGAAGACTGACCTCAGACTAACGCTCAGATATGTAAGATAACATCCATTTTAATAATATGGTGTCAAAACCTTAGCAAAATCTAAAGCAACAATATCGATTTCATTGCTATTTTCTAGGGCTGAAAGTTTATACTAGTTGTTCTACCTTTCAAAAATCCATATAAAAAAACTTTCGAACATTTTAGGTATGTGAGAAAGCTAAGCAAATATATTTCGAATTCAAATCATAAATACGAATACAAAGTCTTAAAAACGTATCTTCCTCGAAATGAAAAAATTTCCCAATCGGATGAGAACGATGTGCTCCCTAAATGTAATTGAACATGTGTACCCATATTATGTGGGTCAAAAAGAAGTCGTAACAATTTGTTCGACCTTCATTTTGGCCCTACGATACCCAAACCAAGCCGCAAAATACTGTTAAGTATCGATGAATCCGTAATCAGTGTCGAAGTCCATACAGAAAAGAAGTCAACAATTGCAATCTTAGGCACCACCACTTAACACAGCCATCAAAGATATTTTTATTATATTTTATTTATTTATTTAATTTTTTATTTTCATTTTTTTTTTTTTGAAAACAACAATCGATAACCAAAAGATTTTCGCGCATGTATGCCCAGTAGTAGCCTTGGACGTGTTTTCAGCATTTTTATAAGTTTCTTGCTTTTTTCGGTCTTATTTTGTGATTACATGTCTTATTTGCTCAATTTGTTTTCTCCACCTTTTTATTTATTTAGATTTTCGTGCATGCGTCCATCAACCATCAGCCGACAAAAACGTAATCCCTCAATGGAACAGTTTCAACAATCCCAATGACCTCCTAGCATTAAGCGTTTCAATTACTGCTTCGTCTTGGGATTTTCGATTTTTGTTTTTTGGGTTATTTTTCTCCGACGATATCTTTTCGTCGATTAATTTTTTCGAATTTTATAATTCCTGATCAAGCACTTGATGTATTTGCTTAGCATGAGAGTATCTTTAATTAAACGTATCGATCGGCTAAGTTTTTCCAAAGTGCTCATCACTTAAGAGTGTGGAGGGTTAGCGCCAAAAGACACAATACACACATTTGAATTGGGAGTTAAAGCGTCCGTCAAGCAAACCTTCGCGATGCAGAGGGTGTTAGGTGCCAAGTGGCTGAATCTTTGGTGCGCATATAAAAAGGTATTCATCACAGCAAATCAATATCATTCACAGCTCAGTCGTTTCTGGATTACCATTAGTAACTCAAGCAAAGAAATTTCTCTTAAAATGGTAATAGTATCACCAAAAGTGACCGTTAGATTTGTCATAATTCAAAAAAAAAAAAAAAAACGTTTCTTACTCTTTTACAGAAATCAATTGTCATATTGTGGGTAGCTGTTGGTGTTGCAGTGGCAGATGTTTCGGAATTAGCTAATGGATACCTTCCACCACCATTGTTCCAAAATGGTATTTTGGGAAATTTCGCAGAGACTGAGGCACCAGCTGCTGCTGTTAGAGTTGAACTCGATGCAACAACTACTGTGGGGAGTACAACTGTAGTGGAAATCGAACAGGTACCACTTAAAGAAATGCATTACGACGAACAACAACGAGAGACAATCCAGACGACCGAAAAGCCAGCCAAACCTTTAATATATGACCAACCATCTGGATTTATCTATGAGACACCAATTTTAGAAGCCAGAACTGAAGTTCCGGTTGAGGAAGTTCCTGTGTCAGTGGCAGTTCCGGTGTCCGAAGCAGCCCTGTTTGCCGAAGGATCACCATTAACCGAAGAAGCCCCAACTGACTTAGAAGCGCCAGTCATTGCAGATTTACCAAACATTAGAGAATTACCAATTGTTGGAGAAGTGTCAGTTGTTGAAGAAACCTCAGTATCAGAGGAAGCTCCAGCAGCCAAAGAAGTTCCCATATCCGTAGAAGCTCCAGTCTCAGAAGAAATCCCTGTTGTTAAAGAAATCAAAGAAGTTCCATCTGCTGAAAAAGCTACAATCAGCGAAGAAATCCCTGCCGTTAGCGAACTCGATGCTGAGCAAGCCCCCAACAAAGCTCAAGTTATTAATGAAGTTTCAGTCTCCGAAGTATCTCCAAATGCTGAATCAGATACACCAAATAATTCAATTCCAGTCTCAATGGTTGAAGAATTACCAGCGCCTAAGCAAATTCTTGAAGCCCCAGTATTTGAAACTGAACCCAAGCCAGCTCATGAGCTTGGTGTCGATGGCTATCATTACAGGACTGCCAACCACTTCCGTTTTCGTAAGTAAGTCGTGATGTGATTGTGGTTTTAAGGAGTTTATTGATTGTTAATCGAATTCTTTGTTGTTTATTGTTGTAATGCATTTTGAGTGAATTCAATTTTACTATTAAACTTTTGTAATCCAAAAATGGTTAATTTCTATTTTTACTATTTTTAAAATGGTAGCGGCACCAGTCTTGTCTTTTACAAGTTAAGACATTAGGTAAATGGATAACTCTTTCGCTGACCATGGATGCCTCTTCTTTGGTCTGAATGACCATCTTCCCATTCAACTTATCTACACAAACTACCGGTTGACGGATTATAATGGATTAAAGATGCTTTAACAACTATATCCTTCGAAAGAACTGACTTGTTCGAAGAATCTGGACCAGCTGACTGACTCACTGATTCAGAGTACAACAATTAAAGACGCATGCTCCTAGTGGCTAATCAAAATCATCGTAGTGGAATTTAATTATTTTAAATATTTTCGAAGTAAAAATAGACTGCTTTTCATCATAGATAATTTCAAAGAGAAAGTTTTTCGTACTGGTAGGACTACCTACTCCTCTCATTTCGAATCGAAGACAATCTTAGACCTTTTCTTGTTATAGAACCCTGCGAAGGTTCAAGACTTTTTGGATATCTAGTTCGACTGGATAGTTCCCGGACATTCTCGGGAACCACTGTAAAATGTATGAAATCACCCGGAAATGTCCCACTTTGTTCAGAACGGAATTGAGCTCTTAGAAACTTCCACCCATTCACTCGTATGGCTGGAGAAGTAGATGGCATCTTTTCTGCCAAGAATTACGGCTAAAAGTCACCCTAAATGATTTCTTTTACTTCATCAATGTTTTCGACGGTTTTCGAAAACACTGCGTTCATCATCTTCGATTGACTCACAACCATTTTTGAACCGCTCGTGCCATTGGTTAACGACCGTTTTTTCTAGAGAATCGTTGACGAAACACTTTTCCAACATTTCCAACGTTCGCGCACCATTAAATCCATTTTTTATGCAAAATTTAATACAGGTTCGTTGTTGCAAATTTAAGTCCATTTCTAAAATTATAAAAAATCGCCAACATACATAGAGATAGATGTACTCTTGTCTACGTAACTTTTTCAAATGTCAAGCTATGACGCTAAAATTTAGAGGGAATGTCAACAATAGATGTACCAACTTAATAAGGAAACAAAACTCTAATCGGAACAATGGGAGCGCCACACGGTGACGCCACCGGGAATCTTTTGATCAAGAGAGAGAAAGAAAGGCTCACTGGTTATTTCACTCCATGGGTGGCATTTAATATTTAATAGGGAGACTACATTCTTAGTGGAAGTTGGCTTGTTGTTGATTTCTAGTCAACTACTCATCTTACTTGAATTTTGTAAATGAGAGACCTGAAAAAATTAATGTCTTTCGAGCGCGGTTGGGATTCGAATACCGAATCTTCCTATTTGGAAGCCGGTCCACTACCAGTTAAGCCAAGGCCACCCATAAGCCCTATCTATTGTAGTTTTGTAGTTTGACATTTCTGCTAAGCTCGTCCCAGAACAATCGCTGCTCCAGGTCAGGTCAAGGTCGGTAGCAATTTATTTTCAAATCTTTCATAGTCTGTGCAACTACAAGCGTACGCCGATGGTATCGTCATAATTGGCAGAACTCAGCGTGCTGTTACCAAAATAGATTTAGCAGTAAATGAGGGCAAAGCCAAGTACATGCTCTCAATTAAAAAGAGACACACAACATTGACGAATTGGAACGTCACAGTCGACAGCAACAATTTCAAAGGCAGTAAGGGACTTTGTCTACCTTGACTCTGATATGAATTGTGCCAACAACACCTCAGCAGAAACAAACCAAAGAATCACTCGAGCCAATCGCTGGCTCTTTAGGCTAACAAGGCAATTGAGTAGTAAGGCCCTATCCTGAAAAACTAAGACTTCCATCATCCTAGTCCTACTTTGTGGCGTTAAAGCATAGTCTCTATCGAAAGTGGATGAAGATATCCTCAGTCATTTTGATAGAAAAAACCTTCGAAAAATATTCGATCCCGTTTGCGCTGACAGTCTTTGGAGCAAAGGATTCAATGATTGCGAGCAACGAGCTATACAGCGACATCGACCTAATCAGAAAACTGTGTATCAGTCGCCGGAGTTGGGCAGAATTTTACCCGAAGGAACAATGCAGTAAAGGAAAACCTCACATTAGGTGGCGGGCACAAGTAGAAACGATCCTCAACCGAACTATAGCGCCACGTAAGTAAGTAAGTAAGGTAAAAACTATCCCTCATCTCTCATCGAGAGATGGTAGAATTCATAATTCACATTTTCTGAGTACCTAGTCAGCGACACATTCAGGGCAACTATAAACCAGATGAACTTGTATAAACCTAGCCAAAGCTGGATCTCACATGCACTAAAAACATAATTAATCCTTCGCACAGCACGTTATTTGAATCAGCATGGCATCAAGGTTTTGCAACGCGACTAGCATTTTAGTAGGTACTTAGTGAAGCTATCTATGATTGGTTCAAAAAGTCATTCCGGTTTTTTGCAAAAGATAGCTTTGCTCGCATTTTTTTGTATCAGAGTGTGACATAAATGTCAAAAAAAAAAATGATAATAATCGGCGCAATTTGCTCGAGTTTTGTGTTTGCAATTGTGGTTCGGAAATGAAGAATTTTGCGGAGCATATTTGCCACATTTTGCTTTAGGACTTCAAAAACCAAAGAAAGCATCTAAGGCAGGAGAGAAGTTGCGTAAAGTTTGCAGCAGAAATGCTATCGAAAAATGCTACTGCCAGAACTGGTTCACGGTCCGATTCGATAATGGTAATTTTTCAATTGAAAGCTCTGATCGGTAAGGTAGGTGTTCTGAGATTGACGATGATAAGATCAAAGCAAATAAACATTCAACGAATCGAGAACTTGCTACCGCTCTAAAAGTCTCCACAAGAAGCGTTCATTGCCATTTAAAATCGCTTGGCTTACTATAAAAGCTCTATATTTGGCTGCCACATGAAGCGCATTAACTTCTCCGGTCCACTCACCAAACGCAAGGAAAACGATCCATTCTTGTAGCGTTTGATCACTAGCGACAAAAAATGGATTGTACATATAGGTTACAACTATGTAAACCTAAAAAAAAGTCGGATTAGGCGAGATGAAGCATCGAAAGGTGATGAAGAAAGTGACTCTGTCAATCTAGTGAACCACTTCCAAAGAACAAAAAATGCTAATTATAAGCAGCTACAGAAATTACGTGATGTCAGTACACAGAAACGTCCCAAGTTGATACAAGTAAGCGCATTTCATTTTACCACGACAATGTGCGACCACACACAAGTTTTGCCACACAGCAAAGATTGTTTCATCTGGGTTGGAATATGTTGCCACATCGAACGCATACCACATATCTTACTCCATCAATCTTTCACTTATGTTGCTCCTTGCAAAACTTCTGGAATGGTAGAACGTTGGCTTTTGCAAAATTCAACAAACATATCGAGTAAAGGTAAATAGAAGGTGGGGCAAAAATATGTCAAAAGATGAATATGTCATAACTATTTCAAATGACGTCAAGTGTCATTGTGCTTTGTTATTTAAGTTGTAGGCAGATAGAGAATTGACAACAAGCAATGCAGCAATACACGCATGAAGAAAGCGGAATTAGGTATTGTTACTGCTTATTTGACTAATTTCCGGTCTGTTGTTCTAATGCTTCGTGAATTTCGTCCTTATTTTCGTCGCCGTTTTCGTAAGCGAACAATTTAGCTTCCGGCTGAGCGTCTCTTGCAAACTGGGGCCACTAGTGATGTCTCAAGAAGTGGCCGGCCTCGTATTACTCGTTCGACCGAGAATATCACTTCTGTGGCCGAGGACGTTCGAATGCAAGAGATTACTGAACGTTGTCGGAAGGCTTAATTCAGTGCTCCTTGTATGGATCCCTGGTCGCAGTGGAATCACGACAAATGAAATCGCCGATAAACTTGCCAGGCTAGGCTCAGAGGAGAGTTTTTCAGGACCCGAACCTACTTTGGGTCGGCCTGCGTCCTCGGTTTAGGCTTCCATTGACAGTTGGGTCTCATATGAACACAACTGCAGATAGCACAACTCGACAGGATGCAGGCAGACCAAACAAAAGCTTCCCAAAATCTCTAGGAAGTTAGTGGCTTTTCTGGTGTCTTTTAGCAGGAGGGACTGCAGGTTGCTTACTGACTTCGTGATAGGCTGCAGATACTCGACGCTGACGTGGTGGGTGCTGATACTCTTAGCACCTTGTTAAGTTGCACATCAAATTTCGTTATTCATAGACGGCTGAAAGACTAATAGTATATTGCTTACGCATCAACGAATCTTTTTCGGCTTCCCAGATCGTCTTATCAACAAATTGTGTCTGCAAAGAAGGGCAATATCTGTAACTAGTGTTAACAAGCTGCAGTAAAATTACTGAATCACGATGTCTTTGGCTCGTCTCACGGAAATAATGGAGTATTTTAACATTCACCTTTTATGCATGACTTAGGCCTTACTTATAACAACGAACTTTTCAAGAAATGCTCAGCTATAACCTAACCTGAGGTTTGAATGTACCAGAAAAGTGAAACCAAGCTCCTCATCAGGCTCTGTCTTAATTAGGAATTCTTTCCGAATTATCAATATTAGTAACTGCGCTTTATCCAAGATGAGAGGGATATTTCAGTGTTCAGTAGGATTAGTGGAAAATATTAGTGCTTAGATAGATTCATTCATGCGTACATATTTAAAGTATCTGCAAATTGTGACTTGGTTTCATATTTATAATGAACTATCATACATCCGAAATCAATTAGCGCTGACTGTCTAAAAAATCACTGAAAGCGAATGAAAGTGAATCAACATTATGTACGAGTACATACAGATGTAGGTTGGTGAACTTAAAACAAAACTGACATTCAATTATCACACTGTTAGGAAGTTGCACAATTGGATGTTAACTAATTTGTTCGAAACTTTCTGTAAATTAAATAAAAGAAACGTAAGCACGTAATGAAGATCAATCTCTGAAGGGGTACTACTATTATATTGTATTCAACGACCTTTACACTTGTTTAGTCACTTGGCAAATTTAAATCATGTGCATCGTTATTTGTTCCTATGCGACAAACATACTTATGCTCATCCAAAAAGAGCTTATTGAGACTGCAGTTAGCTGGAAATTCTTGACGTTTTCAATTTTCTTATCCGCATTCACATTTCGCAACTGCAAGATGGAAGAGAATATGCCGACAGAACCATTGATAAAAGCGTGCTTAGTTAAAAACCCTGGATACCAACGGACGAAGTTTACCTCGCCTGTAAAATGTCAGTCTTGCCTGGTGATGCATAGCAAAAAGGTTACTGACATTTTAGAATCTTTTTAGAGATTCGCTTTAAATTTACAGCCCTAAAAGATGACGCAGTGTTTTCCAATATGTCTTCATGTACTGAGAAGTCCTTCTCTGAGCTTTGCCTATCAATTCCATCGCCAATCTCATGTCTGTGAGTACGAAATCATATTACAACCGGCAAAGTTATCAAAATTCCATTGCGCGTTGTACTGAAAACCACTTTCTCTTAAATGAAAGATGACTTTAAGAGTGCAACTCACTAAGCAGGTTTCTGTTTTTTTTTTTTTTTTTGGGGGGGGGGGGGGGGGTTAACAAGAACAGAGAGATATCGATGAGCGTTGGTCTTAAATGTTTCCAAGTTATGATGACTAGAACATAGAGAGCTCAGGAACGCATTCCATGAGCGAGTTGTACGGCTTAGAAACGAGGACGGCCGAAAATGGGCATGAGGGTATACTGATGAATATTCATAGCAAGACGGGTGTTACGGTTGAAGTTTTGAAAGAGCGAAATGCTATTAGCGGTGAAAATTGCTATAGAACAGCTGTTAATTGATTGTGTAATATTAACATTAGAATGTGTGCATTCTACTCCAATTTTAGGGCGGATAAATGCCTTGAATATTGGGGTCAGATCAGAGTGGTGAATTGTTTTTTACCTCACTTGAAGACACCTAGACATTTCGCAGCATTTTTGGCGACATCAAATATGTGGTCAATTTAACGCAGATTGTCATTGACACACATACTGAGAATGGAAAATTTTGCAGTTTCGATGATGAAAGTGCCATTCATGGATAGTGGCTGGATGTTTAGATTTCGCTTTAACGAGAGCAGACAGCATTATTTCTTTTAGATTTTTGCAATGCTCCTCAAACATATTGCCTATGAAGATAACATCGCCCATATACACTAAGCAGGTTTTCCACGTGAGTATTTGTAATGTTCGTTCCATTAATCAATCGAAGTTGGCCGGATTATTGCACAGTCCAAACGGCATCACTGTAAACTGCCAGAGAACGCTTGCTATGTCTACCAGCCAGTAACCGCTCTTCAAGTCAAGTGTTGAAAACCATTTCGTTCCAGAAAGCTTTTTAGTGACATTGTTGAGACGTTGGTAGTCTACACAAAACCTCGTGCTGCCGTCTTTCTTCTTCACGAGAACCACTCGAGATGCCTTCATCTTCGACACCATTTCGGCAACTTCTGTTTGCTTTGCCAATGAAAGATGCCTTGCAGGTTAACGAATTGGTCGATAGTCTCCGGTGTCAATGTGGTGTTGAACAAGTTATGTACGTCCATATTCTCCGTCTTGTGTAGCAAATATATCAGCGTACTCACCAATTAGTTTTTCGGCCAGGATTCGCTGTTCTTGATCCAGATTACAGAGCTTGCGAATTTTGTTCCTGATTTTTATGCTTGGAACTGTTGCAACCGGTTTTGCACTATTTGTTTGCGTTGTGTTCGATATAGCCTCAACAGGTACACATTTCTCCTCTTACACTCCCTTCTTTACCATCACACTGAATGTCTTAAAATTAAGAATCTTTACAGGAACCATGTTGTTCTTTGGTTCTACTGGTTGCATCAAAAAGAATCGGTGGATAACAGGACCACCTTCCACTTTTGCCCCAACACTTGCTTCCAACGAAGGCTCTAGAGCCAGACTTCTACGGATGATGACTTTTAAGATGGAAGTGTTGGCGTTTCCATATATCATTGGTAGTTTCATTTTCCCGTATTTTAAGGTTTGTGACCCAAGTTTACTACTAGTCCATGTTCTTTCATGAAATCTGTATCAATGATACAACTCGTCGTTTACAAGGTGTTTTCGAGGTGTGTTTGTACACATATCCCGAACATATGTTCAGAGTTTTAAGTTAGCGTTCTTAGTTTGTTTTTGACAGATAGAAATGTTAGACATATTTTGATGTGCTTGGCGATTTTCAAATAACATAAAAAATGGAGCAAAGAATGTGCATCAAATTTTGTGTAAAAAATGGAATCAAATGCTCTGAAATACCTGAAATGTTGATGGTGGCATATAGTGAGCCTGCACTAAGTAAAAAAAATGTTTACAAATGGCACAAGCTCTTTCAAGATGGCCGAGAAGATGCCAATGGAGAACCACGCTCTGAACGGCCCAGTACATCAACAAAAGATGATAACATCAAAGTTGTGAAGAACATTGTTTCGAAAAATCGTCGAATCACCATAAGAAAAATTGCTGAGGATGTTGGCTATCGGTCGGTTCGTGTTATGCAATTTTCTTGAATGTATAGGGTTTCTAATAACGACTTGACAACTTATTTTTAAAATAAAAGGCAAACCATTTGAGATATTTCAAAAATTTTATTATTGGCTTGAAGTACAATCAAAACATTTATGAATGGAACTCGACTTCGTTCATATGGCCACCGCGGGCACGTTTGCAGCGGTCGATTCGTTGGACCCAATTTTCAACGACTCGGCCACACATTTCGGCCGAAACGGCCACTATTTTGCGTTCAATGTTGGCTCTAAGCTCTTCCAACGTCGTCGGCGTGTTGGCATAGACCAATGACTTAACGTAGCCCCACAGAAAATAGTCAAGCGGCGTTAAATCGCACGAACGAGGCGACCAATCGACTGGCCCACGTCCTGAGATAACACGCTCACCATACTTACTCTTCAATAAATCGATTGTAGCGTGTCCTGTGTGGCTTGTGGCACCATCCTGTTGAAACCACATGTCGTCCAAGTCTATATCTTCCAATTTGGGTCAAAAATAATCGGTGATCATGGCGCGATAACGCTGACCATTCACAGTAACGTGATGATCGCTATCGCCGACGAAAAAATATGGTCCAATAACGCCGCCGGCATGCAAACCGCATCAAACAGTTATTTTTTGTGGATGAAGTGGTGATTCATGAAGCACATGTGGGTTTTCACCCGACCAATAACGCATAATTTGCGTTCACAAATTAAATTCAAAGTTGTCAAGTCCCTATTGTAAAACCCTATATGAGACGTGTGTCCGAGAAATTTTTCCGAAATTTCTCAATTTTGATCAGAAGAACCGTCGAATGAGCATCGCTCAGGAGCTTTTGAATGACGCTAATGATGATCCTGAATTGCTCAAAAAAGTCATAGCTGGTGACATGGGTATATGGTTATGACGTCAAATGGAATCAAATGGAATTGGAAAATGCTCAATCGTCCCAATGGAAGCAACCCAGGAGAGCCAAGGCCGAAAAACTCACGCCAAGTTTGATCGAATGTCAAAGTTTTGATCACAGTTTTTTTTCGATTACCGTGACGTAGTGCATCAGGAGTTTTTACCTCAAAGACGTACGGTCATTAAGGAGTATTACCTTGAAGTTATGCGTCGTTTGCGAGAATCAATACAAAAAAAGTTCAGAATTGTATAAAAGTAATTCATAGCTTTTAGATCACGATAATGTATCTGCTAATTCATCGATGTTTGTGGGATATTTTTTTGTCCAAAAACAACACGACAGCCACTATATTCACCGAATTTGGCATCATGCGAATTTTTCCTTTTCCCAAAACATACAGTGTCTCACAAAATTGATCAAATGATTTGTGAAACAAATATCATTTGACTTATAACGGTAAAGTTGTTAACCGGTGACCGAAAATTTACTGTTGTTTTGTGAACACATGTTTTCTCATTTCATGAAATGCGATTTAATGATAAAAATTTAAAACTTCACTGTTATTTGTGAAGTGCTGGTGAGTTGTTGATTTGATCAATTTTGTGAGTTTAAGGATCGCACGTTTATTGTGACACTAAAAGTTAATTTTACAAGAAATAGAAGGTAAGTAAACGTTTTTCTGTAAAAAAGACAGTTGTCAAAATAAAAATACAACAAGTAAGTGTTCCGCTGAATATGACAGATTGAAGATGAAGCCAATTCCATCAAACTTAATCATTAATCAAAGAAATCCAGAAACTGTTGAAAGAAAGGATATCCCACCGTCAAATTTCTGACCAACTGGGCATTTCTGTTTGTGCGGTTAGTAAATACAGGCGAAAGATAAACTCAAAGCGGGACGTAAACCTTTGCTATCAAGGACCATCCAACGCAAGATTCGCCGAGCCATAACAACAGGAGAGAAAAAAAATCTTGTTTCAGTGCAGAAGTCTCTAATTGAAAACGATAATCTCCACGTTATTGCAGAGACAGTGAGAAGAACTCTGAGAAAAGCTGGTTTAAAATGTCTTGCCAAAGTTAAAAAGCTGGGATTTTGCACAAAAAATATAGAAATTTCATTGAAGCTGACTGGGGAAGGCTAATTTTTTCAGACGAAAGCAAAATTAACCGTTTTGGTTCGAATGGAAAAGAATGGGCTTGAAAAAAAAACAGGGGAGCTTTTAAGAAGACGTATGGTAAAAGAGACAGTTAAGTTCGGTGGCGGAAATTTAATGATATGGGGTTGTATGGCTACAAAAGGCATCAGGTTGTGTCAGAGAGTGGTCGGAAGAATGACAGCAGTAGACTACATTTCAAGTTTAGATAGAAGTTTAGTCGGAAGTTTGGAAAAATGGAACAAAAATGCTTCCAAAGTTATCTTCCAGCATGATAACGATCCGAAGCATACTGCTAAAGTAACAAGTGCTTGGATCCAACAACGTGGGATTAAAGTCTTAGATTGGCCTCTATAGTCTCCAGACCTAAATCCCATAGAGCATTTATGGCAACACCTGAAATGAAAACTTGCGGATTACTCAACACCAGCACGAAATCTAGATGAGCTGTACGACAGAGTTGACTCCGAGTGGAATGCAATTTCTTCAGAAACGTGTGAAAATTTGATAAACAGCATGCCACGCCGTATTCAAGCCGTTTTAAAAGCGAAAGAAGGTCACACGAAGTACTAAAATATACAATAATTGATCCTTAAACTCACACAATTCATCAAATACTAATCTACCTTACTTGTAATTATTTTTCAGAAATAAAGATAAAGAACAAAGAAATAAATAAAACAGGAAAAATTATAATTAATACTTATTCTTGAAGAAAAAAGTGTTTAAATTAATCTGCGTAGATTTAAAACTAGGAAGAAGCTACATAATATGTTTTAATTGTTTTAAGCTCCTGAAGAAACTGGCTTTTTAATTGTGCACTTTTCCATTTATTTCATCTGCACTAGTGTCAAAAATCTGGGCAATCGCATCACAAGAAGTGAAGTCCCACAAAACACAATTTCCTTCAGAATGTTCAATTATTTTCAAAGTCTCTGATTTCGCTAGAAACCATTACCGAAAGTAAGTAGTGATTCACCGTGAGGTTTGGTTTTCAATAGACTTTGTCATTTTTGTTCCATATCGTTTGGCAAGTCATCATGGAAGGGATCACATCACAACAGCGTCTTCAAATTGTTCAGCTGTATTACGAAAATCAACGTTCTGTGCGCATAATCAACCTACTGAAACCACTATTGCCAATACCATTCGCAAATTTGAGTCCTAGTTTACATTAGTGGATGATACTCGATCGGTTAGACCACATTCAGCACGTACTGAAGAGATTATAGCAGCTGTAGCTGAGACTGTATGCGAAGACCGTGACGAATCGATTCGTTGTCGTTTTCAGCAGCTTGGCTATTTTACGTAAGGATCTCGGCCTAAAAGCGTAAAAAATTCAACTTGTGCAAGAATTGAAGCCAGGCGACTTGAATTTGCGTCATATTTTCAGTGAATGGGCTCTAGAAAAACTCAATGAAAATCCGGTGTTTTATCGTGAAATTTTGTTCAGAGCCCATTTCTGGCTCAATAGATACATTAATAAACAAAATTGCCATATTTGGGCTAATGATCAGCCCGAAGATTACCAAGAGCTATCATTACATCCATTAAAAACAACCGTATGGTGTGGTTTATGGGCTGATGGAATCATTGGTCCATATTTCTTCAAAAATGAGGCAAATCAGAATGTTACCGTCAATGGTAACTGTTATCGCGCCATGTTAACGGACTCTGTGCTTCCTGAAATTCAAGCATATGGCCTCGGTGAGCTTTGGTTTCAACAAGACGGCGCTACGAGTCATACAGCGCGTGAAGCAATGTACTTATTCAGAAATCATTTCAGTGAGCACCTAATTTCACGTGCGATATCACACCTTTGGGTGTGGGGATATGTTAAGTCTCAGGTCTTCAGGAATAAGCTAGCTAAGATTGACGCTTTGGAAGCCAACATTACTCGTCTTATCTGCGAGATACCAGTTGCTATGTTCGAACGCGGCGCCCAAAATTGGACTTTCCAAATGGACTACCTCAAACATAGTTGTGGTTAACATTTACATAACATCATTCTTAAAAAGTAAATGCCATGAATTGTTCTTTTAATTGGTAATAAAAATTTTAAGTTCGCTTTCAAATTTATGTGTCTTATTTTACATTATAAATCAAACCTTACGATGAATCACCCTTTACTTTAAAACGCACATACGGTCAAATTCTATTTCTCTTAAGCAGAAAACTTATAGATACTGATTGAGTAAGCTGTACAAATTCCGTGTTCATACCGTTTCAATTTTCTCCCAACTTACAGCTTACGTACGGGTATACTAATAATTTTTCAGAAGTTACTTAGACAGGTAACTTACGTCACCAAAATTTATCAGTGTAATCCTGGACTAAGACTAATTTGGAGGAAAACTAAAACAAACTTCCTTGGAATAAATAAGTTGCGCCGAAAACTTTTAAGGCACTGTCGGCTTTTTGGAAGTGTAAGTGAGTTTTTGTCAAAACGTTAGGATTATCACCTAGGAAGATATTTTGGATCTACACGGTTATGCGTCGGTTATCTGGGAGAAAAATCTTTTACGAAAATTTGTTACCAGACTCCAAGACCGGTCTATCTCGGTTGCACAGAAGCTGTCCCTCTCCTTGAAATTCATATCATGGACTGAAATCTAAAGGTCATCTTCCGTTTATAAAGGAGTGGTCTTTGGTACTGATAAATTCAGCGTGTCTTACTCGGATGTCAGAGAAAAGTTTTTCAGGTTCTCAATCTGTGTTGGATCTGTCAGACTAACAGTTCTCGACGTCTGTAAAAGTTCAGCGCCTTTTCTGATGTTCCGCAGTGGGAAAGACTCTAGACTGTTTACTGGCATTGAATCAGGGTATTAACCTTTTGCTCAGCACCTTAGCAAGCTGAGTATAAATAATACAGCAACCTTTGATGTTTTCTGTAATATAATAGTGATGACGACACCGCGGAACTCTATTTCTGTTACTGCCCCATCTTCGCTAGCAGCAGGTTATAATGTAGTGAGTATTAGATGTGAATGACATAGGAGCTTTATTTATCGCATTGCCTATGACAGAGTGCTATAAGTTCCTTTAGTACCTTGCTAGAATTTTTTTAGTATTCATCGACTGCGTATTGACTACTTTGTCTGACACATCTTTAAATAAAAGTTTTGAAAATCGCTAGTCGACATTTTAACAAAATGAAAAAAATCGGTCGATCCTTAATTTGTGCGTGGATCTTGTTCTTAGTTTCCGAGGTTTTCGCCGTATTGATTTTAGTGAGTTTAATTAAATTTGAACCTAGCTTATCGGCCGATTCGGCTAATACCACCAATTCTGGTGACGAGTCAACGGAAAGTTCTTATGAATGGTTTTTAACGGAAACTAGCCATACATGGATCATGGGGTTAGCAATGATTGTCCTAAATGGTCACGGTAAGTTGCCATTCAGATATCTTAATGGATGTCTCATCAAACAGACCGTTGTGAACGCCAGGAATGGTGATCTTCCGGCTTTTTCCAAGGTGTAAGACCAAAGTGATGAAGTACATCCATGCATTAATTCATACAATTGTTCTGGGAATAGCCATTTGCGTTTACCTCGAAATCCGCGCTTTCATGTACAAAGAAGATTCATCGAGATTTTCCCTGGAACGATTGCATACAATTCTGGCTTTGATTACTGCGGCCATGTACTTATTTGAGGTGAGAATTACGAGTATTGCTTTGATGATTAGAATATATCTTTTTGTTTCTAGTGGATTTCTGGAGTTGCGGTCTATATCTATATGTATTCAAATCAGAGAAGAAGAAAGCTATTTGCCTCATGGCATAACTTTGTGGGCATTTGCATTCTTCAGTTCTCAATAGCAACATCGTGCGTTGAGCTTCAGGAATTGGGTTACGGAATGTGAGTCCTTGGACAGAACAATCACTGACTTGAGTAAGTCTTCTTTCTTTTATCAGGGGATTAGAGGAACTTAATGCCGCTAATGCTATGGTCTACATGGTCATCTATGGAGTGCTCATCAATTGTATTGTCTTAAATCCTTTCCTAGAATGGCAATTAGTGAGTATTCGAACTAAGATAACTATTCTTATGTTTTCCAAAAAAAAAGAAATTTTGTTTTAGGTGGGTCCGCTTTAAGAAAGAAGAAGAGTTCCGTATCTTTTACTTAGTTTACCTTGTTGTTTTAATAAATTAGACACAATCTTATTTTTGTTAATTTCACTGTGTTAAAAAAATATCAATGATCTTATTTAGACTACATAAAGTTCAGTTTGAATAAAGAATTTAAGTAGAAGCAGCGCGAAAGATATATCAAAATACGTGTTCCAAATACGTAGTGGGGGTGGAGGCAAGATTGCATCAAATACAGAGGATGTTAAAATTCAAGGTTATCACAACCACCCAAGGTTTTGGATCTTGGACCAAGGTGACGGTAAAGATAGAATCAGCGTTAATATGCATTTGGCATAGAAAAGCCAAAAATGCCTTCTGGCATCCTAGAGAGTATTAGACCGAGTCTAAGCTAATCAGTAATATTCCCGTGATTCCCAAATTAAAGGGAAATGAATCGTGAATCTACTGAACATTTTTCATAAACCTCAATCCACTCCACTTTTTTCCATAGATATCCGAAACCTCGTCATTTCAGAACCCTTCTGAAGGGTGATTCAACTTAAGGTTTGATTTATAATGTAAAATAAGGTACATAAATTTAAAAGTGAACTTAAAATTTTTATTATTAGTTAAAAGAACAATTCATGGCATTTTTTTTAAGAATAATGTTATGTAAATGTTTACCACGACTACGTCTGAGGTGGTCCATTCGTAAGATCTAATTTTGGACGAATCGTACGAGCATAGCGACTGGTATCTCGTGAATAACAGGAGTAATGTTTTCTTCCAAAATGTCAATCGTGACTGTCTTATTCCTAAAGACCTGAGACTTTACATATCCCTAGAGAAAATAGTCCACGATCTAAGCGACCAATTTACAGTAGCAAAACGTGAAATTAAGTGCTCACCAAAATAATTTCTCTACAAGTCCATTGTTTCACGCGCTGTATGGCTCGTATTGCCGTCTTGTTAAAACCAGAGATCACCGAGATCACATTTCAGCAAGCACATAGTCCGTTAATATGGCACGATAATGTTTAACATTGACGTTAGGATTCTGATTTGCCTAATTTTTGAGGAAATATGGACCAATGATTCTACCAGCCCAGAGACCACACCATACCGTTGTTTTAAATGGATGTAATGGTAGGTCTTGGTACTCCTCGGGTTGCTCATCAGCCAAAATATGGCAACTTTGTATATTAAAGTTTCCAATGAGCCAGAAACGGGCTTCATCACTGAAAAAAAATTTCACGATAAAACACCAGATTTTCATTGAGTTTTTCCAGAGCCCATTCCCAGAAAATATGACGCAAATTCAAGTCACCTGGCTTCAATTCTTGCACAAGTTAATTTTTTTAAGCTTTTAGGCCGAGATGCTCACGTAAAATACGCCAAGTTGTCGAATACGCCAAGCCAAGCTGCTGAGAACGACAACGAATCGATTCGTCACGGTCTTCGCGTGCAGTTTCAGCTACAGCTGCTATAGTCTCTTCACTACGTCCTGAATGTGGTCTAATCGGTCAAGTATCATCCACTAATGTAAACTGGGACTCAAATTTGAGAATAGTATTGGCAATAGTGGTTTCAGTAGGTCGATTATGCGCACCGCAAGTTCCTCGAATCACACGAAAAAAATTTCTTACAAAATGCTGATTTTCGTAATACAGCTAAACAATTTAAAGACGCTGTTGTGGTGTGGGTCTTTCCATAATGACTTGCAAAACTGAACAAAAATGATAAAGAATTTTGATAGGAGTCACGCCTGATCTGTCAAAAGAAGCCTATTGAAAATCAAACCTCACGATGAATCACCAAAGCCGAGTGGCAAAGTGAAACCAGATTATTGGCTAATGGCTTGAGTCATTCAAGGAGAAAAGATTTTTTGTTATCCTGAGATGTGTCAGCTTGGAGATGCCCATGTTGTAACAGTTTCTATACATCAATTTCGTTTATTTTACTTTCAAATATAAGCCGTCGAATACTGGTAGATGTCTATCTGAACTTGACTTGCAGCACTTTACTTTACAACTTTACACTTTGAAGTAAAATCCCGAAATATTTAGAACTCAGGCCGGTAAGGATTTCCGAGACTAAGACAGGTTCTTAGTAAAGAGATACTGGCGGATAAGCCCTTAATGGACCAACAACAGCGGGTGTATCCCCGAACGGGTTACTGACTTCGAGCTAACCGGCTCCTCGTCCTAGGAGTATCTATAATAAAACTGGCCCTCCAGTCTGGTCGTTGTGCCGCCGAGGTATCTGCCCGGCTATGTAAAAAAAAAAAAAGTTACGAAGCAACAACAAGCCCCGGATGCAGACGAGCCTACTGTTGACAGCCCATGTAAACGAAACAGGGACAACCGACTTCCGAGCTGTAGGTGGAATAGTAGGCCCCTTAATAAGCCACATGCAGACGAATTGCTAGCGGAGGACCTAGGCTGCTGGAAATCATATGTTACCGCTACCCAAGAACTTCAAGGCGATGAGCTGGACAAAAATAATGTCCATATCCTCCATGTCTTATATCCTCCACAGAGAAAAAGTTGACGAAACCAAAAATAGTTTCTACCAACTTTTGGACAAGACTTGCGAGCAGTACACTAGCTATGACATTAAAATTGTCCTTGGCTACTTTTATGCAAAGCTACGAAGAGGAGGAATCTTTGATAGTACTATCGGAAAGAATAGCCTGCGCGATACCACCTTCGACAACGGATTCAGGCTTATCGGACCATTAACTAGGTGTATCCAAGCATTCCTGTGGAAGAATGCAGCGTGATGCCAGTACGAAGCGACGAAGATTGTTTTAAGCTTCACCGAGGGCCAGACCAAGTATATGCTGTCAACAAGAATGAACACCCAACATTGATGTCTCGGACAGAACGTCAATTTCGACAGTTATAACTTTGGACTTTGCCACACAAGGCTCCGCTATTAATTCAGACAACACTATGGCTGAGATCAAACGAAGAATAACTCTTGCCAATCGCTACTTCTTTGCGCCAACAAGGGTACTGACCACAAAATTACTCTCTCGAAAAACCAAAGTGACTCTATATAAGGCCTTAATAGTATCAGTCCTCCTCTATGGCACAGAGTTATGGACTTTATCAGAAGTGGATGAGGCTGCACTTGGATGCTTTAAGAGATTCTCGCCAAGTTTGAATAGACGGTTTGTGGAGATCTCCTTTTCCAAAGACGAACTATAACATCGACATCGACTTAGCCAGAAGAGTGAAGGTCCAACGACTGAGTTGGCTAAGTGATCTAGAGTGGATTGACATCAATGCTTCGGCCCGAAAAGTCTTCGAATCCGCCTCTGACGGACAGCGAAGTAGTGGAAGATCGGACCAGGTAACTGTATGGGGACCTCAACCAACTTAGAGTGTGAAACTGGAAGCAGCTAGCTAAACATTGTTTGAGGCCCAGTCCACCCCGGACTGTAACGCTACCTTAACTAAGGAATTAAGCTCATCAAATCACGCGAAAATATAGCTCTTCAAATATACCTTTCAACGGTAATAATATTCCACTATCAGCTGTATTGGTATAAGTTGGGTGCTAATTTTTGTACGCTTACGATTTTGTCTAGTAGCTCCACTGTCAAGATGATGACCTCTCCTTTCTTATTATGATCTGTACCATAACAATGCATTTTGTACGCTTTTGTTTAAAAGTCCAAGTACAGGGCTCTATTTCCGACATTTCGCCACCTGGTTTCTTGAAAGCGTATTATATCTGTTTACAATTGCCGTAATACGTTTTCTAATTCCAAACTGTTGCCCTTCATTGTGCCGACGTTCCAGCTTGCGATTCGTAATTTATTTTCAGAAGGCATTATTTTGCTTGCTCCCGGAAGTCGTCGAGCTTTAGCACGAATATATGAAAATGTATTCGACTTTTCTTTTCTCCCATTTGGTAGTCTCAAGACGAGGGAATCCAATCACGCATACAGGCTTTGGAATTCTCATCACATTTTAATACACCTCAGACTCATCTTAATTGTTAAAGTGCTTGAATATGAGTTTTCCTCATTTAGTCGCCTTTTACCACAAGCAGGGAAACGCACTGTGACAATATTCTATAATCCGTTGTCGCACTGCAGAATGGCATCCCTTCTTCGATTACAATAAAAATGGGATCTTATGTACAAATAGCGTCTTAAGTTGTAAGAAATTGTCACGCCAAGACCGATCGTATGTACGTGACTTCACTCCCATGTCTGTCATCCGATTTACTTCTAATTTAAAAAAAAGAATTAAACCTAGTTCACAACCAATTTTTAGCAAATACAAGCACCAAAGTCAACTTCTGTAAAAAAAAAATTTCCTTTGTTTACGTTTGACAATCTGCAAACTGTCATCGTACGAATGGAGTAGTCACAGTTTGCAGAAGCCCCCCAATGCAAAAAGTCAAATAGTTTTCCTTCCACCAAAAAAGTCACTACACAAAAATACTAGAAAATAAATTCCAAATTTCGTTGTTTTTACCCCACAAAAAGACAACTACTCCACAAACCAGTTCTAACACTACAAATAGATACTGCGTTGCAGTTTTCGTCGCTCTAAATGACGGCACAGTAAACAGCAGCACAACACCCAGAAAATTCAACTTGAAAAGGAGCCCGCAACGAGTACCCAAAGAAGTGGAGTTCTCTACTTACAATGTGGATCAAACCTAAGGAGTTACTGCTGCCACCAGCACTATGGTAAGAATGATCCTTAAGGATGCCATATCTTCTCCAAACTGCATCAAAACATTACTTACGTCACAAAAAACTACAATTGAAATAGCTACGTGATTATCTTCTTTTTCTGTGTTTTTCTTGTTCTTTTTCGGATTCTCTGGATGGCTATCACAACAAAAATAACAAAATGGCTATGAAGGGTGGCTGAGATGAGATCGAAATATTTTGTATTACAAAAACGACGAGGTCATGGGGAATCCCGAGGACTGTCGTCGCTCCTGGTCGGCACTTTGGACAGTGTATTCGACACACGGCCAGCACCTTATCGGATTTTGCATCAGACGCCATCTTCGGAGGTGTACTATGGTGAGTACAAAACGTAATGAACAAGAGAGGCTAATTGTTTTTTTTTTCGTTTTTTTTTTTTGTTTGTTTGTTTGTTTGTTTTTTTTTTTTTTGTTTATTTCTGAATTTCTTTCGATTGATGGGGAGAACAAATTTCAACCAGTGTGCGATACTGATTGATGAACAAAGAAGAAGTTTGCCTTGGTTCGATGTGTAGCGATCTGTTGGAGAGTCGTTATCGGGTCTAGTGTTAAGCAAGAGTTACTGGCCCCATAAAATTGAGTTAGCTTTTGATTTAATTATTCTTGGTCTGCCTGACTGTGTGGCATGTGGTGTTCGGATGAAATATAAGTTCTTAGACGTTGAATCTTAATTACATCTTTCTGGATTTCCTGTTGTCTTTGGATAATAAAGCAAGATCACATGTTGAAAGCAATATTCTTTTTGCGAGATATAACTGAATTTGTATTGTACTTCCATCCTGCATTGTTATACCTCCCCTGAGCGTACGCATTGTCGTATGCGATTTCCCTCTTTTTTAACTGTAAAATAATGTACAATATTTACTTAATAAGCGCTTCAGTCGTGGGTGGACTAATAACACTTTAGTTAGCATGGTTAGGCGTTCTCTCAATTTGGGCCACCACTTATGCATGCATTGTCCATCGGCTTTGAAATTGAAGTCTCTGCGGGCGTTGATATTCATTCGCTATAAATGTCCGTGTCATCTCGGTAAACTGAATCTCCTTGTCCTCAACAGGTCGATGTTGTACAGCTCGTAGATCGAGAAGTTAGATTTCCTCATCCAAAGAGGGACTAACATTTATTCGAAGGACCTTGTGTTCAAAACCACTAAGTATATCTTCATCCGCGTTCGGGCATGGGATGATTACTCAGTTGCCTTTTTACGAATTTTTTCGCTTCTGCCCCTGCAGACGCAACGATTTCTTGCGAGTTTTCTACAACCTTCTTAGGTTTAACTTTGAAGATAACACGTCACATTGTCTAATTTTTTTTTTAAATAAAATGTCTTAATAGGCCAATATGATCGGCGATAAATTGTTTCGTCTTGCACACAGGAGGAAAGATCAGGTAAATAATGCTAGAGCTCCAATTTGTCAGCCTTATTTTCTCCCGCTTCAATCTTGGAAATGAGTTGGTATATGCTGGTATGACTCGGTCATATTCGGCTGCCTTAAATAGCTGGGAAAATTTGTTACAAATTCTGTTGTTTGTTCCCTCTCTGCGTTTTGGTCGTTTTGACGGAAATCTTGGTTAGATTTATACAACATTCTCAAAAAGGCTTTTCCCATATCCTCAGCACCAATCGAGACTCTGTTACTAAATTTCCTTGCTCATATTGACAAGTTTCTTTTCAGCTCCTGTTCTCTTTTCTATTTGCACGCTAACGATCCTTTTTTTTTTTTGTTGTTCCAAAAACAATGATGTTCTTTCCTATTCTATCCGTAGAGACTACGAACCGCTTGCATTTTTCGAAGCCATCCATGTGACCAATCTTCGAAAGATTGGTACGCGATTGGCAAAGATTTACGCGATTAGATTTTCAGCATTTATTAGTTGTCCTGTCGACCTAGGTATCCGTTGACGTACCTTCGTCGTTCGGAATGTTCAAACACATATATTACTTGAGGAATGACCTGCGTCGATGGAAATATTACCGATTTGTTTGGTGTTAAACAGCAAATTAATGGAGGTTCTTGCGGAGATGCTCAATCTTGTTGAAACTACGTACGACGAGTAAGATGCGTATGCTTGCAAATTAGGAACACAATATTTTGTTATCATGCGCCCATAATTTTTTCTGTTCACATTAATCGCTTGCTCTTTGGAATTAAAAAAAAAAACGGCCTTTCGATACTGTTTGTTTACAAGGCGTACCAAATAAACGACACTGTTCAGACCGTTGATGTTTAAGTCACGGATTCAATGTTTGTGGAACTAAGTAGCGACTAAGTCTCTCCGACATTGTTTTACAAAAGTTTTTGCATTTATTTTAAATTTTGAACCAATTGAACCTTAAAAGGTGGTCTTCGATGTTTTTTGCACCTTTATTTAGCTCATTGCTAAATCGCCGTAACGTGAACAAACCTGTCGGCGCTCAATTGCGTAACGCACGATGATCTCCTCAACACTGCGACATTGTGGTTGAAAAACTGGAACTTTCAATAATTCATCCTCCCCCAGCAAAGTTTATAACTTTATAGCACTCTAAAACCTAAATTTGCCACAGAACACTTTATGCTTAGGATGTTGCTCCTACGTTGTGTCAAGGATATCGTAGTACATTCTTTGGCAGTATGTAGTTTATTTCTTCTGTGAGGCGGAAAAAGTCAAGTTTTGAATAGTTGAATCTGCCTTTTATAACTAATTTTCACCTGTTTCCCTTTTATAATCACTGTATGTGTATATGCTGTTGGTTGCTTCACAAGAATGAGGTTTGCACTTAGTCCGATAGTTTTCCCACGCACAACCAGTAACTTGGAGGTCATCGCTCATTTCAGTATCCCTTACACGAAAGTATATTGGAGGGGGCTGTGGTGTAGTGGTATGTGCATAGACTCCTCAAGCAGAGGGTCACGGGTTCGAATCCCGTGCGAGGCAATTCTCTGAAAAAGTCTTTTCATGGAATTTCTATGTAGTAAACTCGTCGGTGTCAACTCTGACATAAAGGCATAACATCTGCATCTTCTATTCATTGATTCAGTCATGTGAACTCATCCACCGTATATAAACATCGCTGAAGGTTAGTCATGGTCGTGTAAAATAGACGAACCCTTGATATTTTCTCCCACTCAGCTCTCAGACTCATAAGTTTTGAAAGCCAAATCTGGATGAGACCAGCACCACGTAAATGTAAAATAAGTGGAATTGATGTGTAGCTATACATTCATCACTTAAAATCCCGGGTTGTCGCCGCTCAATCACCAGAATAATTTGTTTTAGTTAAGACCTTAGAAAACACACGAAGAAAAATTATTTTATCTCTCCTAATTGTGATTAGGATTGCGTCTTCTTGTTTCGCGCGATTTTGGTAATTTAATGTTCTAGTTCTTCGTTTTGTGAGCACCTGTTGAGCAATAAGTCAACAAGTTGAATGGAATAAATTTTTTATGGCAAATCTAATTGTTGTACTACAAACAGAATTCGCACTTGTTGAACAATTATTGTCCTATGAGTTCATGTACACTTGTTGACTTATCACATTGTGTTGTAGACTCCTAGTTGGTACTTTCGCTTCGGCTTAGCATCGAAAAGATCTTACATTGCTTAAAGTTACCTGTGATGTGTAGTCCTTCCTAATGTTTCTATCTGTTCAGGGCTGGTTTTTTTTATTACACCTCTTACTATATCTGTGGTCAAAAGGTTAAATCCTTTAAGCATATTAACCAGACATGCTAGTCTTGTTCACCGAACCCTATTCCTCATTCTCTATTTACACGTACAAGCTTGTTATTGAGCTAGTCTACGACATCAGTGTCGTAAAACGTCTTATGTAGGGTGGTATGCTATTATGTACTCTGTTATATATCGTGGCCGAACAAGGAACTCAAATAGCAAAGAGCTAAAAGCACAATTTTCTGAAAGTCGATCCAATTAAGGATGAGTCTTACTTTCTACACAGGTTTGCCCATTTATATTTGTGGAGAGTGGTCAATAACAATTTTTTATGGAACTTTTAATACCGCAACAAAGTGTTAAAATTTCTAAAACATTTTATCCATCATCGGTCGTTGCGCCGATGATATCGCTTATCGAAATATCGTGCTTGTACAGTCACTCTGTGAGGATATACTGACCGTTGGTGTATTAATTGATGATTTTCAGTGCTCCGAAAGTGGTATTCTATTGATCAACAAAGCCAGCCAAGACGAAATCTGTCGAGCAGTAAAATCCGAGAACAAATGCAAATGTTCTTCTACGAGTTTGGGAGGGCATGCATTTACAAACACTCTGTCTCATTGTATCAATATTTTTTGGGGTACGTTTGCTATGCTGTTGCCTAGTCTTGCTTGCTTGCCATATGATTAACACGCTTTATAAACAGAAGATTTCACATTCAGCCGAAAACGTGTCTTTTGAAAAATAAACTTCCTTTTCTGCTTTTCAGTGTTGTTGAAGATTTGAAACAAGATCCTTGCACTACGCAACAACCAATTGTACTTTTAAAATAATTAGAAAATCTGACTATAAATTCTGATTCTTTATGCACTAAGAATCTTGCTTACAGTGTTGCTTCAGTTTGTAACATGGAGTCTCTAAGAAAAAAATTCAAAATCAATGGTACGATCAACAGCAACATAGATCCTGTTAATAAAATTGTCAATAACGGCCTTAAGGGTCTACAATAAGTGAAACGTAAGAAGAAATAAGATTTTCTAAAAATATCTATTGCACAATCTTGGATCAAGGAACGCCACCCCTTATAACTAGTCCTGCCATAAGTTCTGTTACACATTTCCAGCGCTTATCGTTCAAAACTTCTTGCGGAAATAGACTTAGACGGAAACTTGTTTTCAGAACACGTGCATTAATCAGTGAAGAATACTATTCAGTTTGATTTCAGTTTGCAAACTATTAACAGGGAGTGGGGCGTTAAAGAGAATCGATTCGTGGTTATAACGTTGCATTAGTGCGGAAAGAGTGCTGGCTAAATTTTCGAGTTGCTAAAACCAGTCGGAATATCGAAATTATTCGCTTCGGTGAATTGTCTAAAGTAAAGGACAGGCCAAGAAGTGGTCGGCCGCTCATCGTCCGTTCGAATTCGGCGGTAGAGGCAGTGCGTGAACATATTCGAAGAAATCTCCTTAGGAAGCGTAAGATTATGTTCAAGGAATTGGATATATCAACCAGATCCATGTCTAGGCTGGAAAGATGCAAGCGACTTTTGCAGTAGCACGCGGACAATGGACATGAAAACATTCTGTTTACGGATGAGACAATTTTTAGCGTGGAAGAAATTTTCAACAAACAAAATGACAAAATTTATGCCACTTCATCTAAGTAGACGTAAAAAGTTGTTCCAGTTCAATGTGGACATCATCCCGCTTCTGTAATGGTTTGGTGGGGGGTCCCTCACCATGGTGTCACATACCTCCCTGTGCTCCAGGGTAGAGTCCAGATCTGAATCCACTGGATTATGGTTTGTGGTCAGAATTGAGGCCTGCAAGACTGCCCACAGAAATTTGGAAAGCCTTAAATTAGAAATAACCAGAGCAGCGTACACAAACTCCATGGAAACCGTACGTGTCACTATAGCTCAAAGGCCACACTGTTAAAACAAAAGGCAGTCACTTCGAGTGAATTTTTTTTAATAATCAATATTTTGGTCTAATAAATGAAAGAATTTTGAATACAATATGTTTACTGCTTTTTTTTAGCGCTTTATATTTGTAACAAAAATTATGACAAGACAAGGTATACCGAATATGCCAGAGTACATTCCTCTAAATAGTATTTAGCAAATGTTACGAGTTTAAGTCGCTTCATGTGCAATTGCTTTATACTTAAGTCGTTGATTTGTCCCCCAATTACGTCACTAGTTCAAGGCATATTTTTATTTTACAGTGCGGTATTGTCTCAAAGTAATTTACCAGTAATTTACTACTCTTTTTTACAGCCTATGGACCAAGGCGTCATGGCTTCCTTAAAGATTTCTCCTTTTTGCGAATCTAGCTAATAAGGACTCGTTAATTGAAAAGACCGCTATTTAATATTTCTAGCGAATTTTTTATAAAATAAAAATCTTGATCATTTGAACAGGGAATTCAATTCTTGATGACAGGCCTGTTTTCCTGAACTTGCTTTCAACTTGCTTTAGTGAGCTCACTCTTTTCTTGCACCTCTCATTATACTAACTACAAACAACTTCTAACAAGTTTTCGATATCTACGTTAAGATATTATGCATGTAGGTTCCACATAAAACATGACTAGGGTAAATGTTAACTTCTCCGTGGTGACTTTTTGTTAAGTCTTTTCTTGAACCTTCTCTCATCGTTTTCAATGATCCTAAATTGGTGGGACTGCGTCTCAACGACTATAAATTGAAAAAATTTTAAAAATACTTTCGTGTTAGGATTTAATAATGAACCCTTTGTATGGATATGGTATGTTTCCACTGCTTGACAAACAAATGACTTATTTAGATGGACGATAACATGTGCAACAAATATCACAAAATCGTCTATAACTTTCACGAATGGACCACTAAGTTCCAAAGTAAATTTGAATAGCTTAGTATCGTTGTAGTGCCATGAATTAATTGCTAGACTATACTGATCCTTGAAGTCAAAAAGTCCAGATGGAATTACAAACCTTATCGTTAGTTCTATCTAAGCAAGAACTTTTTTTGAGAGAGAGAGAAACAGAAATATTGTTTACGTTTTATTGGGCCAATATCAATACAGTAGGGTCACTAACTAAGCCTTTGAATTAATTGGAGTTTCCCTACGAACAGCAACGAGCTCATTTAGTTTCTTAGTGTTTTAGTTGCTTTCCAAAACATCTCATGCAGCTAAACCGTAAAGATATTCCTCACATTTGTATCACGACAAGGGGAAACTCTTTTAATACTTCCCAAAATGTCAAAAACTACTCAAATTCCAGATTTAGTTCTACAAGAAATGATTGAAACAGATTCAGTAAAGTAATGTTTTCATTGTACTTATACTGTTTATTTTTATTGATAATGTTAACTTACGTATTACTGATATACAGTTTTTATGTTTATTTTGCAAAATCTTCGGCATTTATAACCCAACAAAGTGGTTATCTATCATCGTAATAGAACATTTTGTGTACCGCGCAATTCACTATCAAAATTCTCTTACTTCTTATCTCAATCGGATTGAAGCCACTACAATTAGAAGAAAAAAAAAAAAAACACAAAAAACTCAGAAAGTCAAACGTGTGATTTATCTGTAGTCATTGCAACATGTGTACAATTTGAAATAAAAAAAAAATCGAAAGCACGTTTTACTCTGCTAAATCGCTGACTAATTCTTTTGCCTTTTGCCAAATGTGCGGTGACTAAGGTCGCAGCCATCAATTAAAGCTGTTATTGTAAATTAATTAATTTCAACCTTTTACTTTCGACAATGCATTTCTAAACCGAATAGTTCTGATTCTGTACTCGAGATTGGAATTATTTTAAACAGCTGCTTCTCCATGGATGATGTAAGTCTGTAATAGATGAGAAAATTGACTTGATGCGGATCAACTGATTAAGATGGATTGCCTTATATAGGGTTTTCCAATAGGGACTTGACAACTTTGAATTTAATTTGTGAACGCACTCTTTCACTAATCATCAAACTATCACTGTCAATTTATTCAGTAAACTCAACATTTTCATCATGGTAAAGTACACCAACGAGTTCTCCGATTGGGCTCTGGAGAAGATGTGCCAAGATGATGAATTTCATCGCAAAATCATCTTCATTGACGAAGCTTATTTTTGGCTCAATGGGTTCGTCAATAAGCAAAACATATGTTATTGGTCGGGTGAAAACCCACATGTGCTTCATGAATCACCACTTCATCCACAAAAAATAACTGTTTGATGCGGTTTGCATGCCGGCGGCGTTATTGGACCATATTTTTTCGTCGACAATAACGATCGTCATGTTACTGTGAATGGTCAGCGTTATCGCGCCATGATCACCGATTATTTTTGGCCCGGATTGGAATATATAGATTTGGACGACATGTGGTTTCAACAGGATGGTGCCACAAGCCACACAGCACACGCTACAATCGATTTATTGAAGAGTAAGTATGGTGAGCGTGTTATCTCAAGACATGGGCCAGTCGATTGGCCGCCTCGTTCGTGCGATTTAACGCCGCTTGACTATTTTCTGTGGGGCTACGTTAAGTCATTGGTTTATACCAACAAACCGACGACGTTGGAAGAACTCAGAGCCAACATTGAACGCGAAATAGCGGCCGTTTCGGCCGAAATGTGTGGCCGAGTTGTTGTAAATTGGGTCCAACGAATCGACCGCTGCAAACGTACCCGCGGTAGCCATATGAACGAAGTTGAGTGCCATTCATAAATGTTTTGATTGTACTTCAAGCTAATAATAAAGTTTTTGAAATATCTCAAATGGTTTGCCTTTAATTAAAAACCCTATATTAACATTTGTCTTTAAGTATTCAGCATTATGTATTTTCTGGTTGATGTGCCCTTCTTTTATTTATAAACGTTAATGTTGTCTTTTTAAAATGTACTCTTAGGAAAATTAATTTGTTCCGACAGCTTAAACCGCTCTCGTCCTCATTATAAACGACCTGCTGAGGTTTTTAAACCAGAACATTCCAGTGGATACTTTATAAATCTTGATGGTCTGCAGCCGATTCTAAAAAAAAAAAAAATAAATAAATAAATGGCGTGACAGCCCAATTGTGTTTCTCACTTTGTGATTTTTTACACTTCTAAGCGGGGCCTACTGTTTATTGCCGGTTCCGAACGGCTCTCCTGAGAAGTTTTTCATAGGCAGAATTTGACTTTCGGGGGCTTGCCATTGCCCGTCGAAAGGGTACTCCTACCGGGAACCGATTCTAATTTATTTATTTCTTAAGACTGTGCTACCATCCTAGGTAAACCTGTAGATTATGCAATAAACCTATTCAATGAGATATTTGGCCAAGATTTTCAGTAGAGCGCTCCAAGTTTTTTTTGAGGTTGTATTCCACTTTTGTCCACCACTTGAGAAAAGGTTTTTCTATACAACGTTGTCCCTCCGTGTAAGAATCGCAGACTAGACGGGCTTGAGCTGACCATGTAGATGAGATATACAGCTCATAACAATGAATAAGACCTATTTTGTGTAGGTGATATCGAAGGTGACAGTGCCCGGTTAGAGATCCAATCAGTCTTCTGATATTATCCCCTTCAAATTGTAGAGATTCTTTAGATTTGTTGTAGAAGAGTTTGATGGTTTTATTACCCTGTCTAAGGTTTGGTATGATTTCCCTATGGAAAAAATTAATTGCTGAGATCGGAATATTACAGAACGGCTTAAAGCCGATGAAAGAACCAGCCGAAGGGTTATTAGTCAGTTCGTCAGCTATTTCATTTCCGACAATACCTTTATGACCAGGCACATATTAGAGCTTTAAATTGTTCTTATAAAGCAGGTCTTAACTGACAGTTTTCCTCCATCCCTTTCATACGAAAACATATCATCTACCGATCCGCATACCATAGCCAACTTTTTTTGAGCAATCCCTTGACGATAATTTCGTCGTACTGGATCCTTCCTATTTCAAACACTTACTTAACTTCCCCATTGGCCCTCTATTTCTCAAAGTTGTAATCATATAGTAATTGCAAATTAGTTACAGCAACTTAATGATGAATACTTACCTTCCTCAACACTTTCCGACCCCCTTTCAAATCTCTTCCTGTTATCACTTTCTCAAGTTGAATTTCCACAGATGTGGAAGTCTACTTTCATAGCGTCGATACACAAAAAGGATTAAAGAGCGAAGTCACTAATTACCGCCCCATAGCTAAACTTTCACATGTAACGAAAGTCCTCGAAACCATTTTGTACGAAGCCTTAAGCTTCGTCAACACGGCTTTCTAAAAGGTAGATCAACCACCACTAACCTCGTCGAATTCGTGTACTCTGTTCTCTCAGCCTTAGAAAATGGTAAGGAAGTTGACATAACAACTCATTTCAGTAAGGCTTTTAATAAGATATCTCATAAACTAATCCTGTTCAAATTTTCCGTGTTGGGCTTTGAACCCATTTAGCTAAAATTGATATCATCTTACCTGGATAATCGTTTTTAGTTTTTAGTGTTCGTTTCAGGTCTGTCCTATCGGCCCCATTCTTGGCCACGTCTGGTGTTCCTCAGTGGACTTAGGTCAACATCTCTTCATCCTAACTATTAAAGATCTTGAAAGGGTCATTCAATACTCAGTACTTTCTCTCTATGCTAACGATATCAAATTTTTTAAACCCATTTCCTCACAACATGTCTCCATTTTTCGTTCTATATTCCTATGGCTTTACTCTATTATTTAACTTTACATAACGTGGTTAGTCTTCATAGGTATTAATATGGAAAAGAAACAATTGTAACATTAATAGCGCCTTTAGCGATGGACCTATTAACGAGCGTATGCTGCAACGCTGGTTCAAAATAATTCGAAATGGAGATGAGTCGCTCGAAGATGAGGATGTGCGTGGGCGTAAGACACTCATCGACAATGATCAATTTTGGTTCAAAGATTCTGGTTGAGACAAATCCACGTACAACAGTAAGAGAACTTGCTGGAGAACTGGGCGTGGCAATTAGAACGGTTTCTATCCACCTGCGAGAAATTGGAAAATCAAAATAGCTCGACAAATGGGTTCCGCAAGAATTGAACGAGACCCAAAAAAATCGTCGTCTTGAAGTTGCGTTTTCGCTCATTTTGCGCAACAACAATGATCCTTTTCGCGATCGGATTGTGACGTGCGATGAAAAATGGATCATGTACGACAACCGACATCGTTTAGCTCAATGGTTGAATCAAAGCCGACACTTCCCAAAGCCGGCATTGCACCAAAAGAAAATATTGGTGACTGTTTGGTGGTCTGAAGCTGGTTTGATCCGTTACAGCTTTCTGAATGTTGGCGAAACCATCCCGGCTGAGAAATATGGTCAGCAAATCGAAAATTCGAAAAACTGAAACGCATGCATCCGGCTTTGGTCAACCGAACGGAGCTACGAGACCTTGTCCATCTACCAATCTCGCCGGACCTTTCTCCATCCGATTACCACTTGTTCAAGCATCTCGACAACTTCTTGCGTGTTAAATGCTTCAAGAGCCAAGACGACGTCAAAACTACCTTCAACAAATTCATAGCCTACAGACCTCCAGAGTTTTATGCTAAAGGAATAAATAAACTTCCTTCCCGTTGGCAAAAGTGTGTTGATCACGACGGTTGCTATTTTGATTAATAAAGTTTAGTTTCACTTAACATTTATGCTTTTAAAATCAAAGGTTAAACACTGACATTATTTTTTGCACAGCTTAATATGTTATTTACGAAGAATAGTGGAAACTACGAGAGTCTTAGATACATGGCCCCCTAATTGTAGACATAAGACTGTCCACTTTACCTAACAATCGACGATGACAAGTAAACTGCGAGCACCCGGGTATCGAAAGAAAAAGAAAGCGCGGAAGAATCGTATGCAGAGAACCTATAAATGTTTGGAAAATAGCATTCCAATTGTCATATCCATGGCTTGTAAGCCTAGCACTAGCACTTCTTTGTCTTCCTAAAGAACTTATTGCTTTGCTCTTGATCTTTATTACAATTCATTCTTGACTTCCCTTTATGTATATTCCTATATGAGTTGGGTATACATGTATCATATTTGTATGCATATATATTTCTCTGGTAGACTGGTTTTAAAATTTTTTTACTTGCTTCGATCCATAAAAAAGAAGAGCTTATTTCAAAATAGAACAGAATAATCAAATTAAAACAATTTTATTTCAGAAATTGCTATTGGACTAACACAAGAGGAAATCGTCAAAGACTGGGAATGGTTAGCTGAAAACCTCTTTAAAAACCTCAACGAAATGGAAAGCGAAGAGGAGATCACAAACTTCACAATCTGTAAAATTCAATCGCTCTATGCTCACAATACCCAATCGAATGATGATTCTGGGGAATCAGCAAACTTTAAGGTTATCGCAGCAAAGTTTCGCACATACTTCGATATGCCAGATGAGGAGCAACTCGTTAACACATATTCCTGCAAGTAAGTTCCATTTGGAAACCTCTATTCTAGCCACTAGTAATGTTTATCCGATTCCTTCTATTTTAGTTATGTAAAAAATAAAATACCACGTCAAGGGCAATTATATATATCGCTAAACTACATTGGTTTTTACTCGTACATGCTTGGTAATGTAGTTAAGTTCGCCATTCGTTTCTCTGAATTAGAAGATATTCACAAATACGGTAACGTCATCTCTCTGAAAACCAGCAACAAAATGCAGTACAAATTTACGTTGTTTTTCGACTCTGGTGAAGCCTACGATCTAATGGAGCAATTGAACAAAATGGCTATTCAGCAAATGATGCAGGTTTGTTAATATAGATACGATGTCACCCTTGTAATTTGTTAGGTAATGAGAGTTATTTTCTTCGATTTAAGGATCCCGAAAGTCCAATTGTTGACCACGAATCAACCATATTTCAAAAATTTGGCAAGAGAACATCCAAGAAACCTTTTCTACTGCGAGACTTGACAGTGCGCCAGAAGTCGGAGGAGTACCGAATGTATTTTAGACTACCACCCAGGGAGATAATGGATGGAAAAATAAAAGGTAACATAATGTTTCAATGGCTTAGGTGTCAGGAGGTACGGTTAATAATGGTATGTTTCTAGCCAATTTGTGGACACCATATGCAAAACGTTATGTCAGTGGGAACATATATCTGTCGACAAATTTTCTATGTTTTCGCAGCGATGTCATTAATTTGGTTAGTCTAGTTGTCCCACTCAAAACAATCAAGGTGAGTTATATATATTTTTTTTTGTAGCCAATATATACGAGTATTATGGTGCCCTTAGACCGCAGAAAAGAAAGAAGACGGCCCAAATCGTTATGATAATCAAATCATTCTCTCTACATCGGAGAATGCTCCATTTGTATTTGCACAAATTACCGACAGAAATGTCTTGGTACATAAAATCTCTGATTTGCTATCTAAAATTCACGTGTAAGTAGAGTGAATATATCAAAGATTGATGTCGATAGTTGATTACATTTTTCTTCTAAATCTAGACCTAGTAGAGAACGTGCAAAATACGATATTTCATGGTCCAAACAAGCCGCCCTAATGCACACATTTAAATCGGGCCTAACTGAGGAAATGGAGCGAAAGCAAGAAGAAAAAGTATTTTTCCATATTAAAAAAATAACTGAGAACCATTTAACAAAGAAATTATTTTAGATGAACAAATGGGAAAATCATTTTCGTGAGTTCGGCAGAGGAGTATCAATGTTTCGCACTACAGACGTTATAAATCTCATTATTGAGGGCATTCCAGATGAATTAAGACAAGAGATTTGGTTAATATTTTCCGGTGCAATACATGAAAAGGAAATGAATCCAGGCCTGTATGAGGATCTCGTCGAAAAGGTACTAAGAATGGAATGTTTGTCATTTTGAATACCAAAGTTGTATACACTTTTTCTCATTTTAATAGTCGGCCTCGATCAAACAATGCGCTACTCATGACGAAATTAATCGCGATTTGCATCGATCTCTACCAGAGCATCCAGCTTTTCAGAACGACGATGGAATTAATGCATTAAGGCGAGTTCTGCAGGCATATGCCTTAAGAAATCCACAAGTTGGTTATTGTCAAGCGATGAATATTGTTTCGTCAGTGTTTTTATTATTCTGTGATGAAGAGAATGCCTTTTGGATGTTAGCAAGTTTATGTGAGAATTTATTGCCTGTTTATTACAATGATAAGGTTGTCGGAGCTCAGGTAAGTCTTACGTTTGAATTTTTTAAAACTAATTTCAAGATAAATACCAAAATTGTCGCCTTTTTTGCTATATTTGTCATCCTTGCTCATACAATTTAGTATCTGGAATCCAATATAAGGTTATCACTCGGCACACGAAACAGAAATTTCTACAAACAGATAATTTCGTCTTTTCAGATATGTATCCAATTATGTCCATTGTCAAGGCAAATGGAACATATGAGGCTAATTCCAATTGCGAGGATAGCATCCCATAAGAACTCTGGAGAGAAAGTTGCAACGTTCGTTGAAACCCAAGCCAGATTGAAAATACTTAGAAAAAACTCCCTCATTCTCATAGTCGAAAGTCTTTTATCGTCTTTACATTTCCTTTGGAAGTGCCGATGGCGTGATGGTTGACTCACTGGCTGTCACGCCACCTACCTGGGTTCGAATCCCGGTAGGAGCACACAACAGCAAAATTTTCAAAATTGTCATCACCCTTTCGGCGGGCAATGGCAAACCTTCGAAAGTCAAATTCTGCCTATGAAAAAGATTCTTAGGAGAGCCGTCGGCAACCGACAATAAACAGTAGGCCCTGCTCAGGAGTGTAAAAATTCACAAAGCGAGAAACTTAAATGAATGCGAGAAGCGTTAGGCCTTGGTCTACACCGTGCTGTCCGCCACTTATTTATTTATTTTATTTTTTATTTTTTTTTCCTCTGTGGTAACCGTTTTTGGGCCACATTTGCAAGGTTCATCAAAAACCGACGTGGGTTACGACGAAACTTTGCGAACCAATGGTTAAAGGTTGTACGCGAAGGTGAATGGGTTCCATACACAACATCGAGAATGGGCTTAATTTCTTTGGATCACGGAGCGATATCGCTCTTTTTCCATATTGTCAAAAAACACCATCTCGATGTTTTGAAATGGCTGCCAAAACAAAACTAAGCGTCGGATTGTCACCAAATTTTGACTGTCGGGCTAGAAGAGGTTACACTAAATTTTGGCTCAGTAGCGCTACCTTTCTTTCAATCTGGTTACTTTGATTACTAATGAACTTTATTTAAGAAGTAACTACAAAATTGCTTTCACGATCTTAGGCAAAGTAAAAAAGATATATCTAAAGGGTGTTTCATCAAGAGGTGATAAGATATCACTGAAACTTTTACTGCTTTATAAAATAGACACATTCGGATTATTTATGGAACACAATGACCGCCTCGGCTCTGCTTGCAGACCCTCATCACTCTTTTACACAATTGGGACTATATCTTGGTGTTGGCGGCTTCAATAATTGTTTCCAGACTTGGAATTGTCTGTAGATGGTTGGCGTATACATTGCTTTTAATATAGCCCCAAAGAAAGAAGTCTGACTGTGTTAAGTCGCACGATCTTGGCGGCCAATGGGTGCCTCCGAAACGCGAAATTACGCGGCCAGGAAACTTCATGCGCATCAACTCGATTCGGCCCTATGACACCTCCGGTAAATAAACTGCACCAAACAGTTGCGTGGATTTTGGTTCCTCCACGAACGGGAGCAATTTTTCTGCCAATGTAGGAACGGGCCTCATCCGAAAAGACGATTTTCTTGCAAAAATCAATGTCAGCATGCATGTTTTCCAGAACTTTACGGCACTGCTAGTAGTTGGCAGTCTTCAGTTCTTGCGTTGATTGAACTTTGTGTGCACGGAAAGCCAAATCTTTTGTCAAAATTCAACGCAATGTGGCTGTGGAGAGGTCAACCTCCTGAGAACGGTGACGAATTGAGGTGTATGTGTCGTTTTCGACACTTTCTTTTACTGCGGCAATATTTTCAATTGAAATTCCGGGCCGATCACGTTTCAAAGTCTTCACATCTTGTACTAAGTCTGTCTTGGATTTTTTTTAATGTTGCGCACACACGTCTTGAAAGGCGCATGATTACGTACAAAATATGGGTCGCCCCATATTCCCTGGTTGAACGTGAATTTTCGTAATAAAATTCAACAATTTGAATATTTACCATATTCCATGGTAAAGGGTGAGAAGTGGAGGAAGATGTCAAAAGCAGATGGTCCACAATTTTCTATCCATTGTCTGCGTTCTCTTTTGTGGTTTCTTCGTTATTTTGTGGATTCTCCTTATTCTTATGTCGATGTTATAGAAGGTGGACATACCATATGTTTGTACGGTTGCAAACAAATTTTGGAAAGTTTTTCTTTTAGAAATTAATTATCTGCTGTAAGAAAGCTTGAAATGGCTGCTAGTTTTTCTTTAGGTCTGAATGATACAGTGGTCATTCGGTTGCAATGCAGTAAATGGTAATGGGCCCAGACCGTTCAATAAAAATATGCTTGGATCCGATTTGAATCTTATTGATTGGCTTGGTCTTGAATTGGTGTCACCCTGACTGCTTCTATAAACTTGTGAAGTACCTTACCAATACGCATAATCAGGTTCGCAGCAGCCAAAATAGATCTTCATTTTAGAAATTAAGATATTTAGTTCCATGATACCTTGTTGAACTGCTGTTTATTTCACGTTTCTTGTTGGAGAAGATTAATTAATTAATTAATCAGTAGAAGCGTTGTGAATTAAGTCCAAATTCTTCGTGGTTTTCAATAGTACATGCGCTCAACAGGTGATGATAACCCGCTTAAGTGTGTCTATGAACCTTTCTACTTGTCCATTTGATGGAGAATGTAAGGAAGCTCGATTACCGCAGACCTGCAAAACTCTTGGGACTGCTGACTCGAAATTTGAGTTCCGTTATCAGAGACAATGTTTTTTAGTTGACCAAGTCGAACAAAAAATTCCCTTAAAATGTCTATAGTAGTTGTTAGGGTGGCTGAAGATGTTGAAAAAATCCTAGGCCACATCCTTGGATTGGAATAGCATAATCAATTTGAATACATTCCCAAGGTGAAGCTGAAACTGGCTATGAATGACGTGTATGTACATTTAAACGGTGATTTAATTACTAATTGGCTGTTTATTAAATTTTATACAAAAGCCTTGAAATTTTAGCTCAATCTTGTAACGAAAATATAGTTACGAGCAATAGCCTTCATTTGTTCCATCACAGGGTGATATTGATATCTTAGTTGGCCAAGCTTTTTGTGGAACTCTTCAGATATGATGAGTCTTTCAACAAAAAATGCAATCTTAAAATATAAAGAGTGAGTATTGTTCTTGTTATCTGACCAATTGTTTTAAATATACTTCTTGATTATTAAGTTAAGTTTATTAGTGTCGCATCACGCTCAATAGCAACCGTAAGAGGTAATTTGCCGATTACCAACTCTAGATCTCCTTCCAATAAAAAATGCGACTTGACAGCTGCTTCATTCATATCATGCTTATAATAAATAAGCAACGAAAGCACATATTATTTGTAGTTCTAAAGTTATAACCGAATATTAACAACGCGCACCGTTAAAGATTATTTGGAAAAACGTAGTTCAATAAGATATTACAGAGATTGCTTCGGCCTTGTCTGAACCTGGCCTTAATGTTTAGTTAGAATAATCACGTGTTCTATTGAATGGAATAAAATTGACTTAAGACAGGGCGAAGTCATTAAAAACGGTCGTCTGATTTCTGTGGTGGCACCAAAATACCCCGAAATCAGGTGAAACTTCATTAATTCTTGAAATGCCCTGATGCTGAATTAATTTGTATGAATAGTGAGCCAATCTTTGCATCCAACATCGGCCTCTTTTTAAAGATGGGCTTCTCACTCAAATTTTCAATCCTTTAGTTATTGAAAAAAAGTTCTTAAAACTTAAAGATGAATTTCTACCTGACCCAGATGGTTTCCCCATCGTTTTACTTAAAAATGCTTTGCCAACCTTTCTCTAACTCTTTCTTACCTATTTTGTCTATCCCATAGGGAGAATTTCCCCAGATTTAGAACACCCATTTTATAATCCCGATACACAAAAATGGATCTAAGCATAAAGTCATCAATTATCGTCCCATTGCTAAACTCTTTCATATACCCATACTATTGAAAAGTAAAAAGCTTTAAATGCAATTTTTTTATTTTGCCCAGACAACATGGTTTTCTAAAAGGCATATCAACTACCACAAACCTAGATGAATTCTTGTCTTCTGATCTCGCAGCCTTAGGACATGGCAAGAATAGGATGATATCGTAACTGATTCCACTAAAGCGTTTAAAAGATATCTCATCTCATCAACTTTGCCGAGAGCTTTGAACCTTTTTTTTTTTTAAATGGATTTCTTCTTACCTGGTAAACCGATATTATAGTTTTCGGTTTCGATCCGCCCATTCTGTTCAATTCCTGGCCTTATTTGGAGTTCCACAAGGCAGACATCTTGGTCCTCTTCTCTTCATTCTTACTATTAACGATCTTAAGAGGGTCATTATACACTCCTCCCTCTCCCTTTAAGTTGAAGACACATTTTTTTTTTTTTCAAAATTATTTACTCTGCCCTTCTTCAAGGAAAACTTGATCGGTTTTCAATTTGGTGCCTCAAAAACATATCCAAATGGCGATCTATAACCTTCTCACGTAAATGGAACCTATCTCCTCCCTAACTTTATTTTCTCTATAGTCAACCAATTCCCCTTATTCAGTCTTGATAAATTATTTGACTATGAGTTTAATTTCCGTCCGCATATCGATGAGATGAACTCATCTAACCCGTATGTAACCAGATCTCTCTATGTTACTTTTGTTTGTATCCTGCTTAAGTATGCTAGGCAAGCTTGATCCCCCTTTCATATTTCCCGAATCGTGGGGATTTAACGTCGAATCCTCCGATTTTCTCTGCGTGGTCTACACTGGAACGACCCCTTAACCTTACCTCCCTATCAAGACCGCCTCAAACTTCTCAATACGAATTCGTTAGAAGAACGTAGCAATATTGCTGACATTTTTTTGATTCATCGACTGCGCATCTCAACTCTATTTCCTTCAACACCAATCCACGTAATCTACGCTGTCCTCGTCTCTTCTATCTACGGGTCCACTGCACCTTTTATGGCTCTAATGAACCAATCTCTCGTTTGCTCCGACAGGTCAACTCAAACCTCTCCATTTGTGATTTCAACCTAAGCACTCCTCGTCTCAAACAAGATCTCCTTCATCATACCCTTGGTTCCTAGCTCTTAGGTCTATCTGATCTTTTATGAGGGAGACAGATTAGTTTTTCCTAAACAATTCCAAACTTCTTACGAGGCAATAGTGACTTCGGATACGTTATCCATTTGCAGACTTCCGAGAATACCCATTCAAAATTATTTCCACCAATTTTGGTGGGGGTGATAGCGTGATAGTTGACTCACGCCACTTATCTGGGTTCGAATCCCGGTAGGAGCACAACAGCAAATTTTTCAAAATCGTCATCACCCTTTCAGCGAGCAATGGGCAAACCTGCGAAAGTCAAAATAAAACAGTAGTCCGTGCTAGTAAACACAAATGAGTGCGAGAAACAGGCCTTAGCCGACACCGGGCTGTCGCGCCAAAGTATTTATTTATTTTATTTATATGCCGTCTTTTTGGTAATGATATGCAGTTAAAACTTTAACCGTAGCTTCCCTTGTGTCTATACCGTTGACTCAATAAATAGATATGATTTCTGTGTCATCGGATTTGAAATGCATTCTTTCACAACCCCTACACGTTTTACATTGTTATTGGGTCTATAACTCATATAACTCGTGCGGTTTGCTAAGAGATGGCGTAACTTGTATTATTCCATTGGAACATGCGTTGGAAAGCTACTGTCATTGTACGTCATTTCAGTATATGTCACTCATTTGAAGTGTAAACAACAATAATTTTTTTTCACTCAAATATGTCGAACTTTGTGCCTGAAAAAGTGTTTTTGCGGGGAGTTCTTCTTCATGAAGAAAACTGCTGCCGAAAGTCATCGTATTTTGGTGGAAGTTTATGGTAAACATGCGCTAGCTGAGCGAACGTGCCAAAAGTGGTTTGCACGATTTAAAGGTGGTGATTTTGGCTTGGAAGCCGATGAACAGCCTGGGCAGCCAAAAAAAGTTTGTAGATGAAGAACTGGAAGCATTACTCTATGAAGATTGTTGCCAAACACAAGAAGAGCTCGCAGAATCTTTGGGTGTCACTCAAGCAGCCATTTCAAAACGTTTAAAAGCAGCTGGATATATTCAAAAGCAAGGAAATTGGGTTCGACATGAACTCAAGCCGAGAGACGTCGAGAGGTTGTTTTGCATGTCCAAAATGATACTGGAACGCCACAAAAGGAAGTCATTTTTGCATCGGATTGTTACTGGTGATGAAAAATGGATCCATTACGACAACCCCAAGCGCAAAAAATCATATGTGAAACCCGGCCAACCAGCCAAATCAACCAGCAAAGCCGAATATCAATGGCACGAAGATAATGCTCTGTATTTGGTGGGATCAGATGGGTGTGCTGTATTATGAGCTGCTAAAACTGGGTGAAACCATCAATGGACAACGCTACCGAACACAATTAATCCGTTTGAAGAGAGCAGTAGCCGAAAAACGCCCGGAATATGCGACCAGATACGAGGCAATAATTTTCCTTCATGGCAACGCTCGGCCCTACGTTGCTATTCCGGTTAAGAACTATTTGGAAAACAGGGGATGTGAAGTCTTACAACACCCGCCTTATAGCCCAGACCTTGCCCCTTCTGACTACCATTTGTTCCGGTCGATGCAGAACGCCCTCACTGAAATACGTTTCCATCAGAGCAGATTATCAAAAATTGGCTTGATTCATTCTTGGCTGCCAAGCCGGCGCAGTTCTTTTGGGATGGGATCCACAAATAGCCAGAAAGATGGAAAAAAGTCATAGCTTCAGATAGGCAATATTTTGAATAATACTATTGTACATGTTTTTCTTAAATAAACGTTCAAATTTTGGGAAAAAACCGCACGAATTAAAATATATACCCAATACCTTATGTGCTTTTAGCATTGTGATTATAGCCACTTGGCAGTGGCAATCGAAAGTTAGATTTCATATCTGCATTCTCACATTTGTGTAATGCGTGGATGCGGATGGTTTCCCGATGATCAAACTAAAGCCAACGTTTCTACACATTTTGCTTTCCGAAAAAAAATGAGTCACCGGTAAAATTCTCTTTGTCCGCTTTGTTGTGGTGATCGTTATTTGGCAAAACCAGAACTATGGGTACTGCGAAAATATTAGCTAAACTTTCCTTAAATTTAGGTTAGATATCGTTAAAACTTTGCTGATCGCTCTGATATCAATCGAGTTTGTGACGCTGATATCTCCTTTAGACTTCATTTTTCGTAAGGTTAACATACGTCTCCTGTCCAAGTTTAAATCCTTATGGCACTTTATTATATATATAAATATTGTAAAGGCAGGAAAATCTGCGTCTGCACATAAGGCCATGCTCTAAGCACTTACATCCTAGTCCCAGTATACAAGTATTCTCTGAATAATCTGGGGTCACTGAGTCTTATCAGGGTCACAGGTCATAATGGGAAAACGAATGAGAAGGAACCAGAAACTACGTAAATACTGCGTCGGTCAAGGCTTTCTTCACCAGTTTTGGTTTTTTTGAGTTGCTCAAGTATTTAGTCAACACTAAGCTTTAATTATTGCGTTAACTTCTTGCGGCAGACTTAGACTTATTTGCTGACTGGATGTAAGTTTTGGTATCCCTTCTCTATTTTCTCTGCCTTATGACAGCAGCTGCTGGAAAATTTCTTTAAATGCATTTACACATCCATTTTTTCAACTCTTTTGAACCCACATGTTGTTCCAAGGGATTTTGATTTCTTTGTGCTGAGACGCTTTTTCTCTTATTGAAGAGTTTTCTTTTTTTTCCCCCTTTTCTTGACTCGATATTCTTCCTCTTGAATAGCCGAACGATATTACCAGACATTTGTTGTTGACATTTGACACATTGTGTCTTTGATTTTCATTTCCAATGCATTCAAATTAAAATGCGCTGCCTAGTGCAGTTTTTTAATAGCACCTGCTCTGTAATGCACTACAACTTGAAATGGTAATATACCCAAAACTTACTTCACCATCTTGCACCAATAATCATATGGTTGATTTGAATCTTTCCCAGAAAATCTCATGTTACTTTTTCCTATATTTATAATCGCTACGAGCTCTGAGAGTTCGGATCATGAAATTGCACTTTCCGAGCATTCTCCATCGTCATATGCATCTTAGAGGCAGATTTTGTTGGTTGGGCGTTGCCATTACTGAATCACCTACATTGCTAGCTAATCTCTACCCTATTGAGGGCTGCGAGCAACATTACTAAGAACAGCAATTATATATTTCAACGAATACTTCTTATTTAATTTAATTTTTCTTTACCTTTTCAGATCGATCAAGGAGTTCTTAATGAATTGGTTGAAACATATTTGCCGGAGTTACACAATCATTTGGATGAATTAGGCATAATTAAAATGATCTCGATATCGTGGTTTCTGACCATTTTCCTAAGTGTTATTCCATATGAGAGTTCATTACAAATTATCGACTGTTTTTTCTACGATGGAGCTAAAATTATTTTTGTGGTAATTTTTTCCTACTCTCTTATCCCCATTCCTTCCTTGTCAAATCAACCCAATATGTATCTTATTTAGGTCGCTCTGCAAATTCTTGAATGGAACCGTGATAAACTTCTTCAATGTCGAGATGATGGTGAAGCAATGCAAGTTCTAGGTGATTACTTACGTGGCATATACAATCCCGACTACCAACTGTCTGTACCACGTCAAACGCAAACACATCACAGTCAATCTGTTCAAACGCTCATTCATGAAGCCTACATTCGATTTGGAGCGCAAATTTCTGTTCAAAAAATCGAAGAACTCCGAAACAAACACCGCCGGTTGACTATTCGACAATTTGATATTGACAATGAGAGAACGATTGTAAAACATCATCTGGACAATATGTATTTTGATCGAGAAGAACTTCACATGCTGTTGACAATCATACGCGAGGAAAAAATGGCACCTAAGAAAATTCAACAAAAAGCAAATAATGCTGGCGAAGCACCTATTCTACTAACACACGTCGGACCAACGGCTGACGAAAATTTCCGTGATACCAATCGTGCGGAACCCTACAATGTAGACTTTGAGACTTTTAGGATTTTGTTCCATGAATTGACGCCTTGGAAAACTTGCCATTCTGTTGATTTGGCTGAAAAACTTTTTAGGGTGTGTACAAAACTTGTTTTATTTATAGATCTAACTGACTGTTGAATTTTACTTTTAGTTGACAGATAAGAAAAGCACTGGTGTACTTGAGTTTTCCCAATTTATTAACGCCATCGGCATTTTATGCTCGAGTAAATATACGGAGAAACTAAAACTTTTATACATCTTACACCTGCCGCCATTGCTGTGCAAATCGGAAATAGAACAGGCGAAAAAACCGCGCAAATTTAAAGACGATGCAGAAGTTGGCATCGAAGCGGAAGATTTTTTTGGGTTTGTTTCCAATTTATACGATTGGATTCGACCCCAAATTTCTGATTTCCTATTTGATTCTAGTGATGATCCATCCGAATCTATAGAGGCGCTGCCCTCACCAACAGACAATAACTTTGATGAAGGTGAATTCGCAATGATATCTGATGCAGCAGCTGCAATAGCTGCACAAGAAGCAGCAATATCAGCACCAGATCGACCAACACCAAACTTATCCGTATCAAATTCGCAGAATTCCCAACCAAACGCTAGATCATCGACATTTTATGTCGATTTACCAACTAATCAGCTGGCTAATCAAGGCCGATTTGAATCGATTGATACATTCTCGGATATAAGTGACCTTGGGGCGAAATTAAATCAGCTAAACGTAGAAACAATATCAAACTTTTCACAGATCTCGCAGAGTGATCTGGGTAACAATAAATTTGAGAATCAAATTTCACGCACAGACTCGACGACAGATTCGAAAAGCTTGGGTAGTTTAAGATTTTTCCTGGATCAGCCGTATGGTGGGAATTCCCCTAATAAGACAATACCGAAAATGAAGAAGGCTAACTTTCAATTTTTATGGAGAAGTTTGGTGGAGATCCTAGGAGATCAAGATCAAGACATGAAGGATGCGTGTAAGTTATTTGAAATTAACGTTTGTAAATGGAATTTTATTTATGTTTGCTTTTATTTATAGATGAGAATCTAATAGAGCTAGGAAGTCAAAATCATTGTAATTTGAAAAAAGACGCAAGTCTGGAGAGTTTTACACAAATTGGATTTGCAGGGAGTTGTGATGAGGTTCGTAGTTTGTCACATAAGAGCAATTTTTTTCGATTTTAGGTATATTCAAATTGAAAATTATTTTTTGGGTCGGTCTTTTCAGTGTGTTTATGATATGCGTGTGATAATTACCCACTAGAACACTCATCTCTAATAACTCATAGCATTACGCCTTTACTGGTTTTGGCTAAACCAGAAAAAGAAAAAGAAATGTTTTTCTCTTATTTGCTTTTCTCTGTCTTTTTTTCTGTCAGACAAAGAAGTAGTCCATTGTTCTCCTTATATGTACGAGGGCTGTATTATGAATACCCGAATTAAAAATGACAGCGCAACTTTTCGCAACCTTTCAACTCAATACACTTTTCTCAGCAGTGCTGCAACTTTTTTCACCCCTCCATACAGTACGACTTTTGCTGGCCTGCAAAATACTCCTCCTCGTTCGACCCATACTTCTTTCCGGTGAGCGATCTTTTAAGGTTTGAGAACAACAAATCGGCGTTAAATCGGCCCTATAAACTGACGTAGTACGCTCTCGCCTTCTTTGGAGCACTTTCACCGGGTAAAACCCATTATTTCGATTGTTCTCTGGTCTCTGGTGTGTACCAATGAATCTATGTCTCATCGACGGTCATGAAACGACGCAGAAACTTCTGCGGATTTCAATTAAACAGGCCAAGCACGTTTTTGAAGTGGTCTCACGATTGCGCTTGTTCTCTGGTGTGAGCAAACTCGGCACCCATCGCACGGACAGCTTTCTCATGCCCAAAATCTCGTACAAGCTGTGGCTAACGCGTTCAGTTGAGATGCCTGCTGTAACTGTTTTTGGGCTATCACTATAGCCGTACGTCGGTTTTTATGAACCGCGCATCAAAAACCGACGTACGGCTATAGAATCTATGGGAAACAATGGTAAACGGTTGTACGGGAAGGTGAATGGGTTCCATGCACACCATCGAGAATGGGCTTGATTTCTTTGTAGGTTTTGTCACTCAAAAACAAGTATCGGATCACGGAGCGAAACCCATGGTCAATCACTAACACAATGTTTTGAAATGGGTGTCAAAACGAAACTTAACGTCGGATTGTAACCAAAATTTGACAGACGAGCTAAAAAAGGTTATACTAAGTGACGGTACATCATTTTGGCTCAGTAGTGCCACCTATCTTCCAATCCGGGTACTCATCAAACAGCCATCGTATGTTCGTTTTATATAGTTTGTCCTTCACAGGATCAGCACCCAACACATCAACGAGAGATAGTGAAGTAATTACATGAAAGCCTATTACATCAAACAAGCGTCGTATCTACATTTATGATAGAAAGGGTTTTATTTTCGTATTGTAGATCCAAATGACCTATCGACATATGTATGTGTTAAGCTCCATATCTTACCGAAAGCTCACACACTGCCGATAAATTAACAGCGCAGCAGTTTTCTGTCTTTTTGAAATCATACTTGTGCAAATTCATTCCATTCAATTCGGGCCCAGATAACATTGATCGTTCACCGTAACGAAGTTACCCATGATTACCAAACAGTGACTCGTTGTCCTTAATGGTTTTTGGATTCTCATTTTCCCAAATCTTGTAGTTTTGTTACAAGTAAGTATACGTTTAGGTGAAAGTGTTGCTTGTCTTAAATTTTGTAGGCGTGTAACGTAGACATTGAAATTTGTTGGATGGTGCTGTAGATGCAATAACACCTGGACTACACTTTCTATAACAACGTGAGCAAAGACGCCTTAAAAGGCATCCAACCGGATTTTTGAAATTTTTACAACATTGATGTATCAGATGGCAGATATATCGGCCGAATAAATCACACTATACGTTGTTCGACCGTATATCGCTCCATCACAAAAACTCAACAAACAAATAAACGTAAAGCAATCAATTCATGCAGCAGCGTAATGGATAGTCTTATAAATCACCAACACCGAGAAGTGTTGAGTGTTTCCAGTTTGGTTACTTTGCCTATTTTGATGAATTTGAAAAGTTCACCGAATATTCTAATCCTTTTTGTTTTTTTTTTTTTTTTTGTTTTTTTTTTTTTCGTTGGGAAAAGGAATTTAGATTCTTATTTTCTTTTTCTTTAATTAGTAAAACTTCAATCTTCTTCCAAATTAGTCTTGTGTGAACTGCGAAGAGCACTTAAGCCTGGAATCTCAATAAAATATATTGCAGATGCAAACAATCTCTGATTTGTCTCTTGTCTCTTGCCACTCCCAGAATTTCCGATTCAGTTCTTCATAAAGAAGATGCCAGCAACTAGATTTATATGGAGTTCGTTCATCGAGTTGCTGTCTTTTCTGATTCATGTATTAGCTGGTATAGCTAACTGCCTAAAATTGCGAACGCCTAATTGGTTCAGATCCCTTTCCACTTGCATGTGTCACCTGAATCGATGCTTTTCTTCTACCGCTCCTCCGGAGTGAATTTGAAAATTCTCCGACAATGAGCATCGTACTTGTTTTTCTCGAAGTTTTCTGACCAGATCTCTGTCAATTCCAAACAGGTGGTCATTGTAACATCTCCATTTACCGTCCACACAGATGGTGCCGAAATTGCCCAAAGGATTGTTTACTTTAGTTCTTCGAAGCTGCAGTTGACAAGAATTATTCTTCGTTTTCTATTAATACGTCCATGCTGACATCATTTTTTCAGAAACGTATACTTCTACTAGCTCGCTTCGTTCTTTTTCTGTGTCTGGGAATTAAACTCAGTCCTGTAGCGAAATAGCCAATTGATTTGATCACATCACCATCCCTATCACGGGCAACTATATCGAATGCCCTTGCTCAGCATTTGTAATATTTCGAGCATTTTACACCTAAAATTGGTTCTATACCATCGGATATGAAACTTTTCTACCGTATCAGGTATGGTTAAAGAGACAAAGATTTTTTTCGAGGGTTTATTTCAACATACTACCCACAATGATCTCTTACGCTTGGTTGAATACACCATCAAGTCCTGTAATCAGATCGTTCGTGGTGTTTATATAAAATTGACTCACATTTCTTTATCAATTTCATATTCAAACCAAATGTTTTCTTTTTTTTAAAGAGCTATAGAACTGTAGAGCAATAATGGCTCTTTTAAAGAAGAATGCATCCTGTCGGTTCAACTTTGAGCCACTATTTCGAATACTGAACACATTAGATAAGGGCTTTGGAGGCCTGAATAGTTTGGGCTTAATAGTATACCATACACCAAAGACTTTACATAACTCCACAAAAAATAGTCGATCTGGGGGTAAATGCTTCTTTATTTGCCTCATTTTAGAAACAGGAATTTTGCATCAACACAAACCCTTTTTCTTCTGTTAGCACTACATAGTATAGTTTTGGCCAACACAAACCCATTGAATCAAAAGTGAGCCTCGTTGCTGAACACGATTTTTCGATAAAAATAAAACTCGATTACAAGATGTTCAGGATCGGCTCAATTCGCAAACTCCCGTCACAAGCCATTGTCTTGTAGTTTAAGTTCCCGCACCACCTGGAAGTTTTTCTGGTGTAATCCAAGAACTTTTATAAAATTGTCCATACTGTTAGCAGACAAATACAGATTCTTCCTCACGTGTTCACTCACAGTGGCTTTATTTTCTTCTATACGTACATTACGTGGGCGTATTCTTGGCTTTACATGTCGCAAGAGTATAGAGTTTATGTGGTAAACTTATCAATCAATCGCGAGCTCAATCACCTTATCTTCTATACATTTCCCAGTCTTCGGTTTTATTCACATTTTGAACAAGAGGGATTAAATATGCCAGATGTCAGTGTTACGAATTTCTCTACAGTTTTAGCTGTTAACTTATGAACGATATATGTATAGGGTGATTCATCGTGAGGTTTGATTTTCAATAGGCTTTTTTTGACAGATCACGCGTGACTCCTATCAAACTGCTTTGTCATTTTTGTTCAGTATCATTTGGCAAGTCATCATGGAAAGACTCACACCACAACAGTGTCTCTAAATTGTTCGTTTTTTTCGTGCGATTCGAGGAACTTACGGTGCGCATAATCGACCTACTGTAACCACTATTGTCAATACCATTCGCAAATTTAAGTCCTAGTTTACATTAGTGGATGATACTCGACCGGTTAGATCACATTCAGCACGTAGTGAACAGACTATAGCAGCTGTAGCTGAGAGTGTACACGAAGACCATGACGAATCGATTCGTCGTCGGCAGCTTGGCTTGGCGTATTCGACAACTTGGCGTATTTTACAAAAGAATTTTAGCTTAAAAGCGTACAAAATTCTACTTGTGTAAGAATTGAAGCTAGGCGACTTGAATTTGCGTCATATTTTCAGTGAATGGGCTCTGGAAAAACTCAATGAAAATCCGGTGTTTTATTGTGAAGTTTTGTTCAGTGAAGCACATTTCTGGCTCAATGGATACGTTAATAAACAAAATTGCCGTATTTGGGCTGATGAGCAACCCGAAGAGTACCAAGAGCTACCATTACATCCATTAAAAACAACGGTATGGTGTGGTTTATAGGCTGGTGAAATCATTGGTCCATATTTCTTTAAAAATGAGGCAAATCAGAATGCTACCGTCAATGTTAACCATTATCGCGCCATGTTAACGGACTATGTGCTTCCTGAAATTCAAGCACATGGTGTCGGTGAGTTCTGCTTTCAACAAGACGGCGCTACGAGCCATACAGCGCGTGAAACAATGGACTTGTTGAGAAATCATTTTGGTGAGCACTTAATTTCACGTTTATGCTACAGTAAATTGGCCGCCTGGATCGTGCGATATCACACCTTTGGACTATTTTCTCTATGGATATATAAAGTCTCAGATCTGCAGGAATAAGCCATCTACGATTGATGCTTTGGAAGCCAACATTACTCGTGTTATCCGCGAGATATCAGCCGCTATACTCGAATGAGTCACCCAAAATTGGACCTTCCGAATGGACCACCTCAGACGTAATCGTGACCAACATTTACATGATATCATTTTCAAAAAGTAAATGCCATGAATTGTTCTTTAACCGATAATAAAAATTTTAAGTTCACTTTCAAATTTATGTGTTTTATTTTACATTATAAATCAAACCTCACAATGAATCACCCTATATAAACTTTTGCTATTGAACGGACATTGATTACGATAGTCTCATGGTCGCTTCTAATGCTTGAAGTTTTATCAAGTATTGGTACAGTTTATTTTTTGATTTAGTAGCACCACCGGAGTGAAAACAATAAAATCACTTTTAACTGAAAGTAGGATACCTATGCATTCATTTAATCTCTTTTTGATCTCACTAATCTGAGGCTTACTTTTTTTTTTTTTTCTCTGCTTTAGCCTGACTCCAATGGAAATCCAACAACACCAATGGAACCCCAATCAACAAGTCAATTGTTTGTGGCTCTGGATAAGGAACTTCGGCAAGCAGAAGCAGCTCGTTCCACTTCCTCTACAGCGACTACAACCACGGCAACAGCCACAGATGGTGATAACTGGGAAATAAGCATTAATCAATTTATCGCAACTGTATTGGCAGTAACATCAATTGTTCAAGTGTTCTATTTGCCTTCTCCTATCAAAGAAAACATCGAGCGTATGCAAAAGAATCGCAGAAAGTGTGTCACATCAAATTACTAGCTAATACATTAAACTGAGACTAAAATTTGTACGTGCATTGAAAGTATTTCTATTTCTTTTTTTCTTTGTTGTGTTGTGTTAGGACAAAGAACGATTCGGTTTTTATTTTTCTATAGAACAAAAAAAAAAAAAAAAAAAAGATATTTTCCATATTAATTTACGTCTGCGGTTCTCTAATCTCTAACACTGCAAGTATTCCAACGAATGATTACATTTAACAAAAGAGACAAAAAAGAGAAGAAAAGTAAATTAAATTAATTGTAAGCTAGAACAAAACAATAAACATAAACAAAATAGGGACAGCCAAAATGATGTGAATGCCTCTTTTGCAATTGTTTTGTTTTTATTTCCCAATTCGGATAAGATATTTAAATTTTTTATTGATTTTTCGATTAAATAGTTTTTCTGTTTGTTTAAACCTTTCGATTTTAATTGACAAGTAGATATGTCTTATATAAATAAATAAATTCTATATAAAAATGTATGATGTATGTCTAACAGAAATAAAAGTGTAAACACAAATTAAAATATTTTATCAAATCTATTGTGTTTGGCTTTTTCTCCACTTTAGTTAAGTCCAACTTTCTAAGGTTAATTTTCCTAATTTTACGTTTTGATATTGTTGGAAAGTTTAACTCACAAATGAAGTACAACATAAATGAATGCAGGGGTGAAAAGTAACCTCCATGGGAATGAAAAAATTTTTTTTTAAATGTTTTTTTATTTTATTCAGTATAGTCCCCTTTTAGTTTGATACACTTATTGTAGCGATTTTCCAACTTCTTGATCCCATCCGAAAAGTAGTTTTCCAGAAGGTCTGCAAATTCTCCTCCATGGCGTCGATGATTTCCTTTTTGGTTTGGGAAGAGATAATAGTCCGAGGGAACCAAATCGGGCGAATACGGTGGATACGAAAGCAATTGGAGCCGTAAGTCATTAATTTTAGCCATGGTGCGATGCTCTTGTGCGCCGATGCATTGCCTTGCAAAAACAAAATGTTTTGCAGCTATTTCGGCCTTCAATCGTTCTAATAATGCACAGTGATACTCGCTGTTGATGGTTTTTCCTTTTTCGAGGTAGTCCACGAAGAGTATGCCATGACAATCCCAGAAAACCGAGACCATAACCTTTCCGACCCATCGATTCTCCTTCGGCCGCTTCGGAGCACTCGTGTCGGCTTCAGTCCATTGCCGGGCACTCATTCTGTTTTCTGGTGTTTAACAGTTATCAAACATGCCAAAAGTCCGCCCGATTCCGCATGAGCAAGTCCAAACACTCTTTTGAAGTGCTCTCGCGTTCGTGTTTTTGGTCAGGAGTGAGTATGCGCGGCAGGATAACTTTTTCCTATGCAGAATACTGCCCAAAATATGGCGTGTGCGCTCAGTACTAAACTTTGTGGTATCTGCTAGCTCGCGCAGATACTTTCCGGTCAGCCAACACTATTTCATGTATTTTTTTGACATTGTCCTCTGTAACCACATCGGAGGGCCTGCCGCTGCGGACCACGAAACTCTCGAAACCAATATTTGATGGTGTTATCTGACGGAGCATAATCCCCATAATTATTTATCCAACTTTTCTTTTGTTTCCTTCGCCGTTTTGCCTCTCAAAAAATAATGTTTTATGAGAGAACGAAAATCGTTTTTGTCCATACTCAACATGATGCCAAACACGTCAACAACAATCAGCTTTCAAAGCCAAACTGAAGACAATATCGCACTGAAATTTGGCATGTCTGCCTAAATATGAACGGACTTCAAGGCACCATAACCTTTTTTGCAGTAGCAGCGCATTCTGGCAGTCAAGGAGGTTATTTTTCTAATAAATAAACCGCTAGTAGGTTGTGGGCCCAGACACCCATCGTTAAATACTTTTTTCTTTTAAATTTTTTATATTGTATATTGTATATTGCATAGTTCCAAATGCAAATCATCGTTATCCACTCGGAATTATGGCAGATCGTAAGCAGCAAATTCGAGAAAAAGGTGGGTATGAAACCTTTACATGCGGGTCATCATGGTTCAATACAGGCAAATATGGCTAAGAACGGCAATGTCTCGTAGAACATTAATGCGTCCTCAAACATCGTGGAAAAATTAGAACGAATCAATGTAGTCCTGAACGATGAATTCCTGGTTATTATATTGCTGTCCAGTCTACAAAAAACCATCCAACCTTTTGTCTTTACGGTAGAAGCGCGTGATTTTTTACCCACATTCAATCCCTTAAAAATTAAAATTTTGGAGAAAGGAGAAAGAAAATCTCAACTGGACCGAAATGCCGTAAGTATGTGGGGCGAACAGGTATTATTATTTTAGCTCGAACTTATACGAATAATATAAAGGGAAAGGGAAAGGAACTGTGGACAAAAAGGTCATCTAGCGGCAAAATGTAGAGCACCAAAACGGCAACAACAAAATCCTCATGGATATTCCTATTCCATTTTGCCAACAGCGGATTTTCAAGGTCTAAATTCATGAAGTTGGTGTCCGTTGATGACACTGCTCCTGTTCTTGAATTGCAAGGCAATTTCATGTCGGCAATGGAAAACGGCTTCTTTGTGTTGTTTAACAAAAGAGAGCTAATAGAAAATTTACAAATAATTTATTTGTATTTCAAAATGTAGAAAAAGCATGTTTTTCTTCATCTATTCAGTCATCGTCTAACCTCTGAGCCGATAGCATCGCCGGCAGTATTTTTGTTGAATTTTTCCGTTGCTAATATCGCACACCGGTACAAGTCCCCCGTTATAGTTATTGTTTGCCTTTTCTTTTTATTTTCTCTTTTCTGAGTGATACCTTTTTTTTACATCCTCGGGCCGCAGAGGATGGGGAATCATTTCAGGGATCTCGACGAAGACCTCCCTCGAATCCCAACCAAATTAAAAACATAGAACAAACTTTACACCACTATACAATTACCCTCACCTACCTACAAAAACAAATTACAAAAATCCCAGGTTTGTTCTCATCTCCCCAAAAAATATAGAAATCCCCATCACCTCTCTCAGTCCGTTTTTGATAAAAAAAAATCGATAGACTGTATCAGTAAAGAATATGAAAAGATATCCCAACTACGCGACTGTAACCTCCTGATATTGATTAAGTCACAAAAAATTGCTGACATTTTCTTAAAAGTTAACAATCTTGCTAGTGTGTGTCCGGTTACAGTGAAACTTCATGATTGTCTAAACGCATCCAAGGGTATTGCTTACGCCCCATGTTTAATCAACGACTCCGAAACGGAGATAGTTGCCGAGATGAAACCTCAGGGCGTCACGGAAGTGTACAAGCTCACGAAAAACGACAATGGTAAGCAAAGGACAACGGCTTATTCATTTCGATCTTTTCCAAACACCCAAATCGATCGAAATTGGAACCAGTAGACTGCATTCGCGTCATGTGCGCAAACTGTTCTCTGCCTCACCCATCTTCATCGAGAATATGTCCCAGATATAAACAAGAAAAGGAAATAATAACTATAAAAACCACTAAAAATGTACTATGGCTGAAGCCAAACGCATTTACAATCAACAAAATCCGTCTCAAGCACCAACCATTTCGGAAACATTCGCTGATAAACTCAAGTCTAGTAACCAAAATCACGAACGCAAACATACCACAGACCTCAAGAATAACTACTAACACTCAGCTAACACCCACTCCAACTCCAAACACCAAAAATTACACAACACCACACCCTTACTTACCCATATCAAAAGTAACTCAAGCACTTCAGAAGTAGACGATGACAACTTATAATAATAGATTTGATGCCGCGAACTCCGACTCTGCTGTTCGAGGGTTGAATCATTCGGGCTCTCAACGAAGCTTGGATGCTTTGGCTTTCGGAAGTCGGAGTCCCAACCTACACCCATCTAGCTAACCCAACCCAAAACTAAAACGATATAACACCAATTTAAAAATAAAAGTTTTGCAATGGAATATGAAGGGATTCGTCAACAATTATGACGAGTTGTGCATTCTGATAAAATAACATTCACCTAGTATTGTAGCCCTCCAAAAGACACACTGCCCGCACCTCTTTACATCCAACATACCTAAGGGCTATAAAGACTACTTCTATAATTTTTCCTATAACACAACAGCTAAGCAAGGCATTGGAATTCTAATAAAGGAAAATATTCCACATAAACCAATAGCCATCAACTCGAACATCTTAGCAATAGCGATTGAGATACAACTTCTGCCAAAGTTTATTGTCGTCTCCATTTATATCTTGCCCGACCAAGTATTTTCCAGGTCTAATTTGGAAACCAATTTCAACCAGATCCATACCCCTGTACTAATTGTCGGTGACGTCAACTCCTGGAGCGTAGATAAATCGTAAATTTAAAACTGATTCTGCTAACTGGGCTTGTTTTAACAAGCATATTTTAGACTACTCCCTCTTTGAAAGTTAATAAAGAAGCTTCGGTAATCCAAAAAACAATTCGAGTCGCTGCCAATAAATCGATCCCTCAAAGTATCTCTAACATCTATCAGCGTGCTGTTAACTGATGGAATCCAAAGTTGAGAACTCTAAGACAGGAAAAGATAAAAGCCTGGCGAAGTTTTAAAAAATACCCTAGCAACTACAACTTAATTCTTTTCAAAAAATCCAACGCCAGATTCCGCTGAGAAGTAAAAACTAGTAAAGCTAAGTATCTTAGCGACTTCACCTCAACACTTAACCCCAAGTCATCTATTAACACCATCTGGCATAACATTCGGCGTCTGACGGGTAACTACACCTCAAAATCGATAAAGTTGATTGAAACTCCTGAAGGCTATATAGCCACCTCACTCGAGATTAGCAACTTTTTTGCTCAAACCTGGTCGGATCTATCTAACGACAACAACTTTTCAAGTAGTTTCAAATCTAGTAAGACATAATTCCTCAATCTTACCTCGGATATTAGACTAATTTCAACATCAGCAAGTCTCATCGAACCCCAAATCACCTTGCTAGAGCTTGATAATTGCTTAAGTAGACTCAATGGTAAAACTCCTAGCTGGGACAGAGTATCGTACCCTTTGTTAAAAAACCTACGACCATCAACTAAACTAAGATTCATACAGATAGATAATAACATTTTGAATTCAGGTGTGATCCCACAAACCTGGAAGCTAGCGACAATTCTTCCTCTTCCTAAGCCTAATAAAGGCATAGATAATATTAATGGCTACCGTCCGATATCACTTATTCCCTGCATGTCGAAGGTTCTCGAGAAAATTATTGCTAAGAGATTGCTTTGGTATATTAATACAAAAAAACTATTACGTTTGAACCAAGTTGCCTTTCAACCTAATAAAGGTTGCTCTGATGCACTCCTGCACCTAGACTTTTTTGATCTCTAACGCCCTATCAGCTCGTAATCATGCCACAATCCTTTCTCTTGACTTCGAAAAGACTTTCGATAAGATAGGCATACATTTGGTGTTAAATAAACTTATAACTTGGGGCATTGGTCCAATAATTTTTCTCTATGTCAAATATTTTTGATTTTTGATTGTGTAAGAGCAAACAATTGGTTTTCTTCTACCCATCCACTATTTAATGGTATTCCTCAAGGCTGCCCACTATCGGTGGTGCTTTTCATCATCGCTTTTGATGATATAAGTAAACTTAAGCAAATTGATCACTGCATTTACGGTGATGATATATACATACATTCTATGTAAGCACACTGATCTAGAAGAAACTAAAACACTTCTAACAAATAAATACAGTCAAAGACATAGTAAAATGGTCAGTCTCATCTGGAGCCAAATTGTCACTAGACAAATGTAAGACCTTACACATCTGCAGCAAGACTTCGTGTAGGGGCTTAACTTTAAACATTAATAACCTCAATATAGACAGTGTAAATAGTTTAAGTATCCTAGGTTTAATATTAATTGGAAAGACCATTGTCTAGAACTAAAAAAGAGCCTTGCTGTAAGAGCCAACATAATAAGTTATCTAGCTAGTAAAAAATGTAATACACATCAACACATTATGTTCAATTGCAAAATCGATAGTACTTAGCAAGATTGGTTATGGTTTACTTATCTACGGTAACTGCCCAAAATCAACAATTAACACCATCAGGGCCCCCTATCATCAAGCCGCACGTAGGAGTATTAATGCTTTCCCCACAAGCACTGTGAAGAACATGGTTGAATCCGGTCTACCTACAATAGAACATCGCATAGAAGTAACCAGAACCAAGTTGTACATTAAGCTTTCGTTCACAAACGGATCCATTATTGATAAAGACATTGCCTCCGCTAAGAAAACAAAAACTGCAAAGCGCCTTCCATCCGCTATCTTCCGTGCATTGACCTGCTCTAAAGAATTTGAACCTCCGGTAAACAGGATCTCTGTATACCGCCCGATATATCCTCCATGGTTCATAAAGCAAATATCTTTCATCATGGACTTAGCAAAACATAACAAAATGACACCAACAAAGACATATATCACGCTTTATTCCTTGGCATTACTTCGGAATAAAAATCCAGTGGTTGGAAACTTATATTTGCTGTGAAAGCACATCCTTCGTAGCTACTTACGAAGACGGATCATTGTTCAGCCTAGGGGTACTACCTAAAAGTGCATCTGTTTTTACCGCTGAGGCTTTAGCTATTCAAAAAACCACATCAATAGCCAACAAGCTTATCAGTTCTCAATTCAGTTAAGAACCCTAATCACAATTCGGAGAGTGTCATCCAGATAAGAGACTGCCTTATAATATCCCCCAACAAACTAAAGCTAATGTGGATCCCCAGTCATATGGGGATTAAAGGTAACGAACACGCCGACATAGCTGCCAATTTTGCACACAGCGCTCCAGTGCACAGATTTGCAATTAACAGTAGATCTGACATGTTAAGATCCTTCAACAAAAAGATTAGATCTAGGCAACTCTTAGATTGGCATAACTACGATCATCATTATTCGACCATCAACACGAATAGATCGCAGCCAACCTTCCCTACCACAACTTCAAAAGGCATGAACACTACGTTCGTAAGGATGCGTTTAGGACACACAGCCTTCACCCACTAACATCTCCTCAATAGTGAATCTCCGCCATCTTGTCAATCTAGTCACTCCCAAATCAACATCAGTCACATCCTAGGAATAGGTGAATATCGTAACTGCCTACCAACATACCAACAATCACCTTGCGAGTTTTTAAGTAAACCACACCACGAGAATATTGTCAAAATTAATAACATTGCAAATAAATTGAATCTACATAATACATGGGCTGAAAAGTCTGTTTCTAAGAGAGGACACCACTTGAATTAAATCCATACCATTTTCATTTAGTACCAAACTTCAAAAGATACATCTATAAATTTGACAGCTGTCGGACGATTAGTTCTCGAGATATAGCGTTGTGAGTGAAGCAACTTTTGTTATTGTGAAAAATATGGATTCAAAGCAATTTTGTGTGTTGATTTATCATTGCTTTTTGATGGGAAAAAATGCAGCCGATGCAAAGTAATGGCTTGATAAGTGTTACCCGGACTCTGCACCAGCCGAACGAACCATTCGCAAGTGGATTGAAAAATTTGAAAGTAGTCATACAAGCACCGAAGATGATGCATGCAATGGATGTCCAAAAGAGGCTGTTTCAGATGAAGACATCGAAAAAGTCCATAAAATGATTACGAATGACCGTAAAGTGAAGTTGATCGAGATAGCTGAGGCTTTGAAGATATCAAAAGAGCGTGTTGGATATATCATACAAGAATATTTGGACATGTGAAAGCTCTGTTCAAAGTGTTGATGATTCAGAAGAGTGTTTAAAGCTGTTCAACAGCAATAAGCCGAATTTTTGCGTCGTTATGTGACAATGGATGAAACTTGGCTCCATCACTTCACACCAGAGTCAAGTTGGCAGTCAGCTGAGTGGCGAGCAGGCGACGAACCTCGCCCAAAACGACCAAAAACTCAGCAGTCGGCTGGCAAGGCTATAGCATCCGTATTTTGGGATACACATGGAATAATTTTCACCGACTAACTCCAAAAGGGGCAGACTATCAGCAACGACTATTACATTGCGTTGTTGGAGCGTTTGAAGGACGAAATCGCAGAAAAACGGCCGCATTTGAAGAAAAAGAAAGTGCTGTTTCATCAAGACAATGCACCGTGTTACAAGTCGATGAAAACGATGGCAAAATTGAATGAATTCGGCTACGAATTGCTTCCCCACCCACCGTATTTTCCAGATTTGGCCCCCAGTGACTATTTCCTGTTCGCAGACCTCAAAAGAATGCTCGCCGGAAAGAGATTTAAGACTGATGAAGAAGTAATCGCCGAAACAGAGGCCTATTTTGAGGCTAAACCGAAATCGTACTACAAAACTGATATCGAAAGATTGAAAAATCGTTTCAATCAGTGAATCGCCCTCGAAGGCAACTATATTGATAAATAAAGTTGAATTTTGCAAAAATTTTGTGTTGGACTTTTCAACCCATGTGTTATTTAAGTATATTTACTAACCCATATTATTTAAGTTTATAACTTAGTACTATAGAGCCGAAGGCCTCTGCAGCTAGTGCTCGTTTCTGTGTACTAGGTGGAGTGAAAAGTAGCCTCCTTGACCGCCAGCATGCGCTGCTACTGCAAAAAAGGTTATTTTGCCCTGAATTCCGTTCATATTTTAGTGCGATACTGTCTTTAGTTTTGTTTTTACAGCTGATTGTTGTTGGCGTGTTTGCCATCATGTTGAGTAAGGACAAAAACGATTTTCGTGCTCTCATAAAACATTATTTTTGAGAGGCAAAACGGCTAAGGAAACAAAAGAAAAGTTGGATAAATATTATGGGGATAATGCTCCGTCAGATAACACCATCAAATATTGGTTTCGAGAGTTTCGTAGTGGCCGCAACTCCACTACCGATCAAGTCCGCAGCGGCAGCTTCTCCGATGCGGTTATAGAGGACAATGTCAAAAAAATTAAATGGTGTTGGCTGACCGAAAGGTGAAGGTGCGCGAGCTAGCAGAAGATTAGTACTGAGTACACACGTAATATTTTGGGCAATGTTCTACATATGAAAAAGTTATCCTGCCGCTGGGTGCCGCGCATACTCACTCCTGACCAAAAACACGAACGCGAGAGTACTTCGAAAGAGTGTTTGGACTTGCTGATGCGGAATCTGGCGGACTTTTGACGTCTATTGGTAACTGTTGGACACCAGAGAACAGAATGAGTACCCGGCAATGGACTGAAGCCGGCACGAGTGCTCCGTAGACGCCGAGTAAGGCTCGATGGTTCGGAAAGGTTATGGCGTCGGTTTTCTGGGATTGTCATGACATACTCTTCGTGAAATACCTCGAAAAAGAAAAAACCATCAACAGCGAGTATTACTGTGCATTATTGGTGCGATTGAAGGCTGAAATCGCTGTAAAACGGCCTCACATGAAGCGAAAAAAAAATTTGTTTTTGCAAGACAATGCACCGGCGCACAAGAGCATCGCAACCATTGCTAAAATTAATGACTTACGGCTTCAATTGCTGCCGCATCCACCCTATTCGCCCGATTTGGCTCCCTCGGACTATTAGCTCTTCCTAAACCTCAAAAGATGGCTCATTAATAAAAAATTCAGCTCACGCGAGGAAATCGTCGACGCCACGGAGGAGTATTTTGCAGACCTTCCGGAAAATTATTTTTCGAACGGGATCAAGAAGATGGAAAATCGCTAGAATAAGTGTATCAAAAAGTGGACTATATTGAATAAAAAAACATTTAAAATTTTTTTTCTTTTCATTCTCAAGGAGGTTACTTTTAGCCACAAGAAATTGAATTCCAGATTGGAACAGGAACTACATTGTGGTGGAGTTTGGTAAGCTACATCACTACGCACGTAAATGGCAAGATAAGAAAAGAATAATAAAACTACTCCGTGCCAAGACTACTGATCTGTACTTACAGACGTTTACGTACGCCGAAAAGCGACTTTTTTTTAAAAGAATATAAGTCGAATGAGACCGACAGATTAGAGGCAACTGTCTTCGTTCATTTCAAAGGAAGAGCTCCAAGAGTTCTTCGAATCGTACTGAACCTTTTTTTCTTCGACATATCCCACTAGAAGCGGGATTAAGCATTTGATTAAGAAAAAAATGCTCTTCCAACAAGAAAATTCATGGGTGCCGCAAACGCAGTAGCCATAGCTAAATTTCATGAATTGGGCTACGCAGTATATGTAGGGCAATTAACACACCATTCCGACCTAAAGAGCTATCGATCTCAACTGAGAGTGTCAAACAATATAAAACCTCGCATGAAAAATTGCACACAAGGACAGTAACATAAGGAGATAAAGGTGGTTGATTAAGCTTCGTTATCCAAACAATTGGAATGTAGAAATCCCTCTTCGCTTTATCATCATTTGAAGAAATAAAAAACAACGTCATACTTATTTGATAATGGTTTTATTAACTTTTTCTTGAGCAAATTAACATAATAATAGCTACAAGATTATTACAGACTTTACAATTTCTTATTGTTTTTTTATTTTATTTTTGTTTGTTTGTTTTTTAAGGGTCAACAATACAGTAATGTGCGTTTCTCCCTGCTATGAGCACGCAACTATTTACAGTTTTCACAAGAAATCTCCCATAAATTCTTCGATTTTTTCTTGTGATTTTGTGTATAGCGAAACAAAAAGAAAAATAAGAAAACAAGTCTAAATGCTAAAATGATTTCTCTATTGTTATATTTTATTAAAATAGTGCATGTTATAGTTTAGGTTATTGTTTTATAATTTGTTTTGAAATTCAGTCTGCTTGGTTCCATCCTCTGTAAAGCGTTTTATATAATTTTTTTGTTTTTTTTTTTTATTCTTCAGTATTACTCAGTTTCTTTTTCTCTTTTACAGTGGCTTTTACAATGTTTTATTAAGTATTTTGACTTTCAACTACGTATACATTCTACCGTACATACATTATGTGATATTCTGATTAGTTTGATATTTCCTCTTTCGTATTACTAACAGGATTCTAAATATTTTCAGTCTACTCGTACATTATAGTTTCATATACGATATACATATATATAAATATATATTTCCTTTTAATAATTTTGATTAAAATGAATTTGTAGCAAAAAAAAAAAATGTTTACTTGACTTTTTAGATGAAAATTACAATCAGTACAAATTTAATGATGAATCCATTTGCTAAAATTGAACCAAAAATTAAAGTTATGCGAGCATATGAAAGTAGATTTGTCTGTGTATAAAAAGAAGGCTCATAGTAAATAGGTAGGTAAATAGATATATTCCAAGGCAGCCTTGACACTTAGATCTGTTGTTGCATCCACATTGCCAATTGTTCGATTTATCTGTGCAAACATACATCGTTCCCTTCGGTTTAAATCAAAGTTAGAACCACACAGAATTGAGTACGAATTTTAGTGCAATGCCAATAAAAATGGTGTGACTTACATACTTACTTAAGAGGCGTTACATCATGGGGTGAACCGGAGCCTCAGCTAACTTGCCTCTCCGGCTAACGCGGTCTTTTGCCATCGGATTCCAGTTGCATACACAAAGACGAGGTCGTCCTCTACCACGTGGTCTCTCTGGATTGGTGGCGAAAATTTTCCAGACCAAGGCGCTGGTGCTCAAGATGTCCAAGCCATCTAAGCCGGATAATGCGTGCTTGCGTAAAGCAAGACTGGATTATATAAAGTTTTTTTTCGGTAACTCGAAAGTGTGGCAGAACAGAAAATGTTCCTAAAATTGGAATGGTAGTTTGAATGAGAATAATTTTGGACACCTGATAACCTGTATGCTCCACAACGGAGCATGTATACATCAGTACAAATTAGCAAGCACCGAATTTAGAGTCACTAAATCAAGAAAAACTCCTCAAGAGTAGTTCACAAGGAGTGAACCTAAGAAGAGGGAATAAAAGCCACTGCGTGCGCGGGTGATGTGATTCTTATGAACCCCTTAGATTCTAAGGGGATAATTCAGAATTTCACTGTTCCTTACCACATACTCTAAGAATCCATAGTGAATGGGCCAAACTCTATCAGCTAGAAATCAACTCTTCACACATAAAAGGACAATCCCACAAAACCTTCCTCCATAATTAGGAAAGCCCTCCAACTATCCAGCAGTGTCGAATACCTAGATATCGTGCTAGTTGAGCTGGAAACTCCGCGTTGAAGAACTTGCAAGAAAAAGATCCAATAATCGCTTTCTACACCTCAGTCGAATATATGTTTGGGAGAAGTAGGGGACCTAATCCCAAAAATTTCCCATGGATGTGCGGTAGCTTAGTATGATGGAAATTCACAAATAAAATATAGAATTGCATATATTGGCATAATATCGTACATGTCATGACGATGCCAACGGCGGGACTGAAAACAATACTTGGTCTGCTTGCAAATCGGCAGCAAAAAATGTTTTAAGATTAAGTCAGCCTAGTGGGTGGAGACCAATTCCGTAGAATCATACATAAACCCTTTTAGATGAACTGGGTTATGCCCCAATCTATGCATCATCCCCATCATGACTCTGAAATACCATTCGCCTGTATTTTCACAAGCAGAAAAAGATAGAAGTAGAAGACTCGATATTCATTTGCACCGATCAAAGATGTAATAGGAACCGGCGCTGGGACCTTTTCCGAAAATTTGAACTTAAGATGCATCAATACAATAATACATCAATATATTTGGAGAGGAGGCAATATATGTATAAGTCTAGGCGTGTTTCTTTGACAGAAGATAATTGACTTTTAATGTATTATGGATAGTATATGTTAGGTACAATGTACGAAGATAGTTAAACGATTGGCGGGCTTTTAGTCATTTTCCGTTTTCGCAAGCGGACCTTGCTTTTACAAAAATTATGATTCGCCAGCTCTTGCGCGAAGAAAATTATGCAGTTATTGTGGTTTGCATAACACAAACGATGCACCAAGTGTGTTCTCCTCATCAGGAAATGTATTCATATGTTCGAAGAAACCGGTTAAACAACGAAAAAATTTAAGTTTAGGCGACTTACTGGACTCTAAATTGTTAATCAGTCAATTCGTGATATTCTGGACTTATCAGTTTGAGCGAGCTCCGCAATACCAGTCAAAGGCTTCTTATTCGTTAACCTATACAATATACTCGTAACTTAAGAGTTAATTTCCATTATACAACATTTTCTTTTCGGATAAAGCATATTTTCACCTTAACAGACAGATTAGTAAGCAGCACTGCTGCTTGAGAAGTAGAGGCTTCACCTAAAATTACCGCCTGAGCTGCAACGTCAGCACCAGAAATAATCGGCCCGTATTTTTTGAAGATGGCAGAAGTCTCGCAGTTACAGTCAACTCAGAGCTTTATGTGGTGTGGAATTATGGCCGACAGAAAAGTGGGGCCATTTTTTTTTTTTTTACAAATGATGATAACAACCACAAACCATCACTGGGGCGGTGTCCCTGAACATGAAAGTTTTTTACGTCCGGTAGTTTTAACCCCAATATGTGCACCTTACAAGGTCAAGCCACAGCACACAGCGGAGGAGTAACAATGGAGACTCTTCAAAAAGTTTCAGGTGACCAGTTAATTTAAAAAAAAAAACAGATTTCCTGACCCACAATTCAACTTGGGCCCTCCAATATTACATTGCTGATTACATCTACTGACGGTTCAATATTTGGAATCGACCAGTAGTGTGACAATCATATTTGTGATAAAGTCCGGCACCATGATTGAGCGCTGATTAAGTAATTACTCTTGGCTATATATAAATAAGACATAATTTAGTTCCTTTCAGACTTGGGTTTCTGGCAGGGACGGATGAGAAGGTGTAGTAATGAATTCGAGGTCGATTTCAGACTAGAATTAGGAACGTCAGTAACATTTGGGTAGTTAAATTTTGCTTTAACGATACAAGGCACCATTGCTTTTTAGGCTGTTTATCGTTCCCCAATTAGTTATGAGGATAAAATCATAACCTATGGAGCTTTTTATATTCTGTTGAATTAAATTAATACTCAAGGACAAAAGTTGGTTAATGAATATTAAAAAAAAGTGCTGGAGATAGAATGCAACCATGAGGCACACCGAGAGTTATTTTGTGGATATCAAATTTAAAAACATTAAAAACAATTTGAATCGAACATTCCGAAAGGTTATATGTAATACCATGAAGAAGAGAATAATCGAGAAAATTGAGGTACAAGCCTGATAAGAAATAAACTTTACGGAAAGGAATTAAAGAACAATAAACACAATGAACAATGAATGAACACCGGATCGAACAGTCTTCTATTCCAACCCGAAAGAACAACGCAATAGAGAAAGAGTTCTTCTCAAGCAACTAGATAAGCAACCAAGCAACCAATAATGATCTTAACTCCGTTACATGACTGTCAAATTTCTTTCTGAAAAATGATAGACTGAGCCAAACAAACATATAACTTTAAAAGGATCACATGTAAACAAAGCGGAAGTTTATTTAGGAAAGGATATGCAAAACCAAACCAGTTGTTTGCAGAAATATTCGTTTGAAAAGAAATTCGGCGTTCTTAGCGGGTGTATGAGTAGAACGAAATTAAATTTTTGAAATTTTCCGTCCACAGAATACAACAGATTTTTTTTTGTTTTTTTTTGTTTTAAATATATAACAGTAAAAAAGCCATGTGAATGCTACAAAATTCAATTTGTTACTAACTAGTCTTAAAAGCCCTGTCTCTATTATCATCATTTCAGTTCTTATTCATTCTTCAATACTTATCTGTAATTTTTTGTTTTGCCTAGTTTCCACAATTATAACAGCGTTAGTGACAGCTCTGCACATCCCAATAATCTTTTTAAATTGATGTTTTTTTTTTTTTTTTTTATTCAATTGGAAACAAACAGACTATCTCTGATAAAAGATGTATAACACATGCTCATATGAATTTTTATCTCTTTCCATTTTTTTTTTTATCGTTTGTTCTCTCTGTTTTACTGTAAATATATTACTATCCTTAAAGACTATAAATGTTTTAAAGTTAATTGTAACAATATTGTTTGAGTTTGTTTAATCGTTTCAATTCTCTCAACAATTGAATGGTTTTTATGTTTTTTTATTTTTTGTTTTTTCTTTGTTGGTATTGCTTAATTATGTTTTTGTTTTTTTTTTTCCTTTTTTCATTTGTTTTTAATAGAAAAATAGTTCTTTTTTTATTTAGTTTTTCTTTTATTTATATTTTACCTTATTTTTTTATTGGAAAGGCCAGATGCATTTAATGGTTGGTATCCATCCAAAACGATGCATCAGTGACCATTATAATACTCCAACAATAAATATACATGTGTATATAATAATAATAATAATAATAATAATATAATAATAATATATTTAAATACATTTTAAGAAGCTAGTTTTAAATATTTTTCAAAACAAAAATAAAATAAATTGTTTATTTCTCATTTTGTTTTGTAAATTCTTTTTTCGGTTTGAAGCGTTTGGAAGGGTTTTTCTTGTATTTTTTTTTCTATTTAAGCGCATGTTTTCTATTCGTGTGTGCTTGCCATAGTAATCAACTCGGAGATTTTCCAACAAAATGGTATTTACTGGTAAATGTTTATTATTTTATTATTGTCCCAAAGATCTGTCGATCTTTGTCTCTACCTAATTCAGGGATGATTCTAAATCTAAATATTTAGCATACTTGAGATAAAGAGATGGAAGTTCCTTTTAGAAAACGTGTACCAATTTTACAAACCCTGGTTACAATTCTATAAGAACTTCCAAATCATCATTTCTTTTAGGTCTTTCTTGGAAGCTGTTACATTCTTGGAAGATAAATCGATAAACAACGACGGATCAAGGATTAAAAATGAGATAGGACGGGGTGTTTTCGGAAACGTCATCTGCATCAAATTGCTTCTGCAGCAATTCGAAAATGCCATCGTAGTAAAGTTGCATTAGCACAGTGTTCGTAATTCAGTTTTCATCTGTTGAATGTTCGTAGTCGTTATTTGAGTGTTAAAAAATCGCACATGCATTTCTTTTTCAAAAAAAAGGAATGTTGATGGATAGCTGAGTCACTGATTAAGTGAATATCAAGAGGCAGTCTCAAAATCTAATCTAATCTACATTAAAAACGGGGATCTGCGAAGCGATTAATCGGGAAACTGCTGCCAGCTGTTAAGTAAACCCTTACTCATGCAGGCTAAAATAGCATTCTCCTACAAACACAATGGGACAAATTAATCAAGAAATAATACCAAAACTCATCTCGGGTAAAAATAAGACGGAAGACACGCACACGATACGATTAATTACGGAGAAAAACTAAAGCAATTTAGATTAAGATAAACATGACAAACCCGCAGAACGGACAAAGAATATGATGCCAAGATAAAATCACAAGTCCTATGATGTTGTCCATGATGTTGTAACATGACGAGTTAATACCGCCATTTCAAATAAGAATTATTATAAAACACCATGACACGAACACAACAAGACAACAGAATAAACGACAAATTGCAATTGAATTAATTTGGTATAATAATTATAAGAACGAGAGGAAGGCAACGGGAAACCACCTCTCTTAGAAAACATAATAAAACTACAAATGGTCCTCAGTCTCCGACAGACCTTGAATGGTCAGAGTGTGCTAAGAATACTCGATGGATATTTTAAAATTGGAAAATGGAATGTTCGAAGCCTTTTTCATACAGGCAAGCTAGATAATGTTAAAAAAGAAGCAAACAGATTAAAAATAGACATATGAAGCGATTACAAAAGATGGCTATAAATTGTACTATTCATGCGCAAACAGTAATCAGAATATATACGACATAGGCTTGTTCATCTCAGAAAAAAATGCAAAATTCAGTAATGGTTGTCGTAATTGTATCACAAAGAGTAGCGTATAAAAGCTGTTCAAGGTTATGCACCAACAAATGAATACGATGATTTGGTTATGGAGGAATTTTATAGCCATCTTAAGCAAGCAATGAAACTAGTGAGAAAAAAAGAAATTATGTTTATGCTGGGTGACGGGAATGGTAAAAAAAGGATTGGATATATAGTAGGAGACCACGGCTTAAGAATAAAAAATTGGAAGAATATTGAATACCTGGTTCAAGCTTTCTTCAAGAAGATTATACACATGCACGTCACAAAGACACAAATCTTGATCGATTGTCAGAAATTAAATTGATTACATCATTCTTAACGCTACCCAAGAGCTGCTGTTAGCTGGCAACACAACTTAGTAGCAAGGAAAATTAATATTAAAATGAAAAAAAAAGACCAAAAAAAAAAAAGAACTTCATACAGAAAAAATTAAAAATAAACCTTTTCACGAACGATGAATCTCCTGAAATTTCAGGAGAGAGGTGAATGAAAACATGATTCACTAAAACTCAACTCAAATAAACAACAAACATAAACAAAAAACAAAAAACAAAAAACAAAAAAAAAAAAAAAAATCTATACGGCGGGAACCAACAACCGAAAAATGAATGGATGACGAACGAAATTCTGTACCCTAAGGCTGAAAACACACCGGACCAGACAGAATGACTTTGTTTCATAGTCAAGAAAACACCAACCGAAACACAATGTATATCATTTTGTGTTCCTAAGACAAAACTGAGCATGCGACTTGTATAATAAATAAAGAGCAAAAAAAAAAAAACATAAAATCGACGGAATCCGGCGAAATTCCAAGTGAGCCATTTCAATTATTCGAAGAAGAATACGTGCAAATATTAGTGAGGCTTTTTAAGGCTGTCTATGGGCATTAGCATTTGTCACACTGCCAAAAAAGAATAAACCGCTCAGATTATAGGTCAATATAGGTCTGATATGCTGAAGATCTTCCTAAAAATCATCGAAAAGAGAATTTACAATAAGGCATATTCTAAACCCTCAGTTCGGTTTTAGAAATGGTTTTAGAACACGCAAAGCTTTGTTTGCCTTCAATACATTAATTCAGCGGTTCCTGGAGATGAGCCAGGCGATTTTTGTACGTTTGTACATAAATGATGTGTGAAAAGTATTGAGAATCTGTTGTAAGAAATTTTCAAAAACTTAGCAATAGATTCACATGGAGGAATCAAAGTCAACGGAATTCCAGTTAATAACATACGATACGCATACGACAAAATAATAATGCAAAAAACATAAATGAACTTAACATTACTATAAATAAGCCTAATGCAAGCAAAACTAAATTTTTAGTGTTTGATAAAATCCAAGAAAAACAAAACTACTTGTGTGCTGAAAATAAACGAGGACATTGTAGAAAGAGTGGATACCATAAAATACCTGAAAACAGTGAAGCAAACCCATACAAAGACGTTAAATATCTAAAATTGAGGTTTGTAGAATGTTATGTTTGGTTGTTTCTATTTTATGGATCTGAAACATGGACAATAAATAGTGTAGTTAGGAGGAAAATAGAAGTTTTTGAGAAGTAGATGTACAGAATAATTCTACGCATATCTTGCGTTGACAAGATTACGAATGAAGAATTGTTAAGATGTTTCGGACACATAATTAGAAACAATATATATCAACTCCTCCAACTAATGGTGCATGGAAATGCAATGGAAAACATAAGTCGAGATGGTAATCAAACTTAAGGGAATGACTCAATCTTTTACCAGTAGAAACAAACAAACATTTGTTGTTAAAGATGATTTCCAATCTCCGGAATTGAGTGAAACCATAAGAAGAAATTAAGAAATTTTTGAAAGTTGCCGAACTTAACTGCAAACCGAAGTAATGCTCATGGAGAAAGAAAGCACGATATGTTCACATATTCAAATGTGGAAACCATCAATGATGAAATCTTTAAGCCACGTAATGGAAATCGGAGAAAGTTGGTGACAGCACAGAAAGCTGGAGATGTGGGGAGCGGCAAGTCCATTCATTTTCGTGAAAACGAAATCAAATAAGTATCAAGACAAAGCATACAAAACGGATTTGATTGTGACATTCCCCCATAAATAAACCAATAACAGCGGGGTGTTTTCTTTCATTTGGTTTATTGCTCTACCATTCGAGGACTAATTCTATCCTTAAAGAAAGTCACAAAGAAATATAAGTAAAGACAGAACAACAGACACCACACTGTGGAGTCAAACTGTAACACGCTTTGTAATATGAAAAAGCAATTTGTATTTAAATGCAATAAAGGTCTAGGTTAGAGTAATAAGCTATAGAAAAATCAGCCCTAAACCAGTAACTACTTCAAATTATACGTTTTCAATTCCAAAGAAGAAATCACTATAACTTTCGATGGCAATAAAGTTGTCCCTTAACGTTGGTGCACAATACACTTTAAGAGCTACAAAAACTAAAACGCCTCGCTGAAAGCATAAGCACGCCATGTACTTAAATCTAGAATCATCATCATTTTATACTTCTTAATTGTTCATTAGCCAGCGATCCCATTCCGAGTGCAACACACTTTATAGAATTTGTTTTTTTTTTTTTTCTCTCTTTTGTTTTAGGGAGGCGAAATTTTCAACGAAGAAGGTGTGTAACTATTTACATTTTAACGAGAACTTTCTTCGTAAATTATTACTTATAATATAAATAAAAGCAAATAGATAACGAAACAATGAAATCCATTTAGCATTTTGAATGAGATTTTATGGAAAGTCCTGCTTTAGTTTCATCTTCACAGCGCCGTTGTTTCGGTTTTGTGATGATGGCGCTGATGATGATTATTATTATGAACATGATGATCGTGTTGGTGCTGGGGGTGGTTGTTATGGTTGTGGTGGTTGTGGTGATGGTTGTGATTGTGGTGATGACCTTCCTTGTGGCGATTTTTAGCCCGCTTTCAGTTAGCCACATCACTGCTACTTTTAAGATCACGTTCACGGAAGAAGCCTCTTTCAGTTTTACACTCACGAATGGTGACAGTTTCTAAATTGACTGTTACATCAGTGATGACAACTTTATCGGAGATTTTACATTTGCTTGGAAGCCAAATGCGTGGTGGAGCTGCCTTCGGTGACGGCGGTGGTGATTGTGAGCGTGATATTTTAATTGAATTATGATTGTTGTTATGCTGCTGGTGATGATCTTTGGATTTTGATTCATTGTCATCTTTCTGTTGTAGCGGTACAACTGCTGGTGGTAATTGTGGTGCAGGTACCTGTTGCAATTGTGGTTGTTGCTGATTTGCATACTGTTGTGGTTTATCTGATGGAATGTCCTGTTCAGGGCGCGATGCTGGAGTCTCTGGCGATAGTGGTGCTGTTTCAGATTTAAGTGGTGTAGAAATTGGAGCAGCTGTATCGAGGCAATAATTTTTAGCAGGTGGTGGACCATCGGGTGATGTTTTAATCGTTACACCAATTTTACCAGATTCTTTAAGTACCTCAGCTTTACGTTTAGTACCAATTGGCGGCTCTTTTCTATTACTGAGCGGTTGATCTTCGCTGCTGCTAGAATTTGTATCTGCGTCGGGGATAAATGGTGATGGCCGTTGATGGCTTGGCGATTCAGATCGCCGTATGTTGTTTGATGTTGTATTGTTGCTAATATTAGCTTTCTCAGAAGATGATTTAAGTTCCTTGCGTTTTTCTTTGTCTGACGATGATGTGGGTGTTTCAATGTCCTCCCCGATTATAGCATCATCATCTTCTTCAGATTCAACATTGTTGCGATCACGTTCTTTTTCCTTCTTTTTTGGACCACGTTTTGAAGGTGTACTAGACGATTTATTACTTTGTTCATAGATTTCAATTAGCCGACGATCAAGAATGTTCACTTCTGGCTCCCAAGTGTTGTAGCGTTGGTTCCAACCTTTCCATTTTACTCGATATTCAACAACACCCTGCAAATGATACATAGGCATTAGTTTAATTGATTAAATGTAGATCTAAAAATAAATAAAATAAATAAGAAGTTATGGGTCTGATTTCTTTATGTATGTTTAATTTGAAGCACAGATAAGAGTATATAATATGTCATTTCACAAAACGACGATATAAATACAATGAAACCATAAGATAAGGTAAGGAATGGTAGACTACAAAATTGGTATGCAGGAAAGCCGATATTAGGGCTCTTCTAAAGCAAATGAGATTTTTCTTTGAATTTTCAACCATGAAATGAAGCCAGAATTCTTATCCTAAGGCTAATAGTAGATAACTCTTTCTTTCTTTACTGTTTATTCACTCTCATCACATGGCCTGATCAAGGACTTAAAAAAAAAAAAAAAAAAAAAAAAAACCTCAGTCGCAAACGGTGGGTCTAGCTACCGGATGATTTTCTTTTTGCGAGCTTGCATGATGTCCTGGTTCCATGCAGATCATCCACCCTTTCCTCAGATGCTCATAGGAATGAAATTTTACATTCAAATAAAAAAAAAAAACAACTCTGAATGTAAGTTTTTTCACAGATAATATGTGCACAATTAGCCAAATTTATTCTCTCCCATCCACAAATATCTCCTCAAAAGGGGCCCCCACAATTGTGGCGCAATTGTAACACCAAAATACCTTAAGAGTACAAGAATGTCAATCCTGTTTAAAAACAAACCAACTGTTCAACTTTAAATCACCAGCCTACAAGTTATTAAGAAATCCTTATCAATAAAATATTAAATGCAGAACTTTATTAAAAGATATAATTTGCAAATTTAACCAAACATTTATAACCGTTACTAATGTCATATTGGGTCTATAACTTGTATTATTCCATTGCTATTATTCCATTGGAACATGCGTTGGAAAGCTACTGTCATTGTACGTCATTTCAGTATATGTCACTCATTTGAAGCGTAAACAACAATAATTTTTTTTTTCACTCAAGTATGTCGAACTTTGTGCCTGAAAAAGTGTTTTTGCCGGGAGTTCTTCTTCATTACTGAAAACTGCTCCCGAAAGTCATCGTATTTTGGTGGAAGTTTATGGTGAACATGCGCTAGCTGAGCGAACGTGCCAAAAGTGGTTTGAACGATTTAAAAGTGGTGATTTTGGCTTGGAAGACGATGAACGTCCTGGGCAACCAAAAAAGTTTGAAAATGAAGAACTGAATTCATTAATCTATGAAGATTGTTGGCAAACACAAGAAGAGCTCGCAGAATCTTTGGGTGTCACTCAAGCAGCCATTTCAAAACGTTTAAGAGCAGCTCGATATATTCAAAAGCAAGCAAATTGGGTTTCACATAAACTCAAGCCGAGAGACGTCGAGAGACGGAACGCCACAAAAGGAAGTCATTTTTGCATCGGATTGTTACTGGTGATGAAAAGTAGATCCATTACGATAAACTCCAAGCGCAAAAAATCATATTTGAAACCCGGCCAACCACCCAAATCAACGGCAAAGCCGAATATCCATGGCGCGAGGGTAATGCTCTGTATTTGGTGGGATAAGATGGGTGTGCTGTATTATGAGCTGCTAAAACTGGGTGAAACCATCAATGGACAACGCTACCGAACGCAATTAATACGTTTGAAGAGAGCAGCAGCCGAAAAAAGCCCGGAATATGCGACCAGACACGAGGCAATAATTTTCTATCATGACAACGCCCAGCCCCACGTTGCTATTCCGGTAAAGAACTCTTTGGAAAACAGTGGATGGGAAGTCTTACCCCACCCGCTTTATAGCCCAGACCTTGCCCCTTCTGACTACCATTTGTTCCGGTCGAAGCAGAACGCCCTCACTGAAATACGGTTCACATCAGAGCAGATTATCAAAAATTGGCTTAATTCATTCTTGGCTGCCAAGCCGGCGCAATTCTTTTGGGATGGGATCCAAAAACTGCCAGAAAGATAGGAAAAAGCTTCAGATGGGCAATACTTTAAATAATACTATTGTACATGTTTTTCTTAAATAAACGTTCAAATTAAAAAAAAAAACCCAATACATTAAATTATTACTAATCTAAAACACTTTAATATTATGTATTTCTAATATAACAAATTATAATAATAATAAAAAATATATTTATCTAATTTTAAGTTCTAATGTTGTAATAAAAATATAAATTGAGTTACAATAGAGCCGAAAATCTTTGGAGTTAGCACTCGTATACTGTTAGCATATTTAATTTCAATTATACTGTTTTTGTAAGATTATTTGTGTATACGTCACTGTAGAACATATTAAAAATAAAAAGGCGGGTGACGAGCAAAAAGAACTTTTGCTTAATTACATGGAGGAGAATATGGATTTTTGTCACGATAGGTAACAAAATGTACATTTATAAAGTAATAAATGCGAAATTGTTGACATAACATTTACAGAATCTTAGATATGGATCATCGGGGATGGGGCTCATTTACAAAATGCAAAGTGGCAAGCGCTAGCAAAAAAAAAAAAAAAAAATTAAAGCGATGAGAACAGCTTTAAATTTTGGGGAATCAAAAGTATATATTTTTTTTAGATTTTATTTATTCGATTAGTCATTTGTTTATTTACGATGGCTGTTTGATGAGTACCCAAATTGGAAGATAGGCGGCGCTACTGACCCATCATTTAGTATAGAGTCATTCCATGAAGGATCGACCGACGTTCTGAACGACCTCCCTCCGATTTGGCTGAAAAGTGGTAGAAATACTCATTGGAGTGGTACGAATCATAAGCCAAAAAACGTTTTGCAGAATTCAATATAGTTTGCGTCTAACGGAACTTCAAAAATTGGCAAAAAATCAAAATTTATGCTTTCATTTATATTTAAAAAAATCATTAATTTGGCTCTGTTCATCAGAATTTGATAAAGTATACTAGGTGGAGTGAAAAGTAATCTCTTCGACCACCAGAATGCGCTGCTACTACAAAAAAGATTATGGAGCCTTGAAGTCCGTTCATATTTTGGCAGACTTGCCAAATTTCAGTGCGATACTTTCTTTAGTTTTGTTTTGACAGCTGATTGTTGTTGACATTATTTTTTGAGAGGCAAAACGACGAAGGAAACAAAAGAAAAGTTGGATAAATATTATGGGGCTAATGCTCAGTCAGATTACACCGTCAAATATTGGTTTCGAGAGTTTCGTGGTGGCCGCAACTCCACTACCGATCAAGTCCGCAGCGGTGGGTCCTCTGATTTGGTTACAGAGGACAATGTCAAAAAAAATACGTAAAATGGTGTTGGCTGATCGGAAAGTGAAAGTGCGCGAGCTAGCAGATACCACAAAGATTAGTACTGAGCGCAAACTGCATATGAAATAGTTATCCTGCCGCTGGGTGCCGCGCATACTCACTTCTGACCAAAAACTCGAACGCGAGAACACGTCGAGAGTGTTTGGACTTGCTGATGCGGAATCGGGCGGACTTTTGACGGCGATTGGTAATTGTTTAACACCAGAGAACAGAATGAGTGCCCAGCAATGGACTGAAGCCGGCACAAGTGCTCCGTAGCGGCCGAGTGAGGCTCGATGTGTCGGAAGGATTGTGGCGTCGGTTTTCTGGGATTGTCATGGCATACTCTTTGTGGACAACCTCGAAAAAGGAAAAACCATCAACAGCGAGTATTACTGTGCATTATTGGAGCGATTGAAGTCCGAAATCGCTGCAAAACGGCCTCATATGAAGCGAAAAAAAATTTTGTTTTTGCAAAACAATGCACCGGCGCATAAGAGCATCCCAACCATGGCTAAAATCAATGACTAACGGCTCCAATTGCTGTCGCATCCACCGCATTCGCCCGATTTGGCTCCCTCGGACTATTATCTTTTCCCAAACCTCAAAAGATGGCTCATCAATAAAAAATTCAGCTCACACGAGGAAATCATCGACGCCACGGAGGAGAATTTGCAGACCTTCCGGAAAACTGCTTTTCGGATGGGATCAAGAAGTTGGAAAATCGCTAGAATAAGTGTATCAAACTAAAAGGGGACTATATTGAATAAAATAAAAAAACATTTAAAAAAAAATTTTTTTTTTTCATTGCGAGGTTGCTTTTCATCCCAACTAGTACCTTGTTGAATTCAGGAAAAGGTGAACTTTCAAAGATTTGGAATAATTTAACCAAAATTGAACACAAAGTTGGTAATTTGCTCTACGTGCAGGAAAAAATTGAGTCAGATCCGAAATTCTGATACAACGCCATCATTGCTAGAGGTTGAAGATCAAATTGAAGTTGATGAAATGTATTTCGATAAAGACATTGCATTCAATTTGATTAATGAATGCATACAGTATATTAGAGAAGATACATTCGACAAGAGAAGACTTAGTGACTTAAAATATGTGCAGTCAAAATTGAAAAAGTCTATGTTGAAAATTGCAGAGAGAGTTTTCTCTGTTACTATGTATGGATAATGATGAAGATAATTCCAGAGAGGAAGACTATTTCGTAGGGAAAATAAAAGAAAATTTCCATAAAACTACAAGCAAAGACACCAAACTTGTTTTGTTGTCTTTACTTACAAGGGAATGGAAGAATGGAGCGTTGAAAAAATTATAGAAGAGTTTCCAGGATCGACAGGCTATATGATCAAGAAATCTAGAAAACTTCAAGGAGATCAAAGCGTTCCATCAACTTATGGGAAAAGCTTGGATGCTGATATCAAGCAATTGGTAGAAAATTTTTACTGTGAAGACGATATCAGCCCTTTAATGCCAGGAAAAAAAGACTACGTATCTATAGGGTTTTCCAATAGGGATTTGACAACTTTGAATTTAATTTTTGAACGCACTCTTTCACAATCATCAAACTGTCACTGTCAATTTATTTAGTAAACTCAACATTTTCATCATGATAAAGTACACTAACGAGCAACGTGTGCAAATTATAAAAATTTTCTACAGATATTCGGAGTCGCAAAACCATCTTCAGTGACGAAGCTCATTTTTGGCTCAGTGGGCTCGTCAATAAGCAAAATATGCGTTATTGGTCGGCTGAAAACCCACATGTGCTTCATGAATCACTACTTCATCCACAAAAAAAAAAAAAAAACTGTTTGGTGCGGTTTGCATGCCGGCGGCGTTATTGGGCTATATTTTTTCGTCGACGATAACGATCGTCACATTACTGTGAATGGTCAACGTTATCGCGCCGTGATCACCGATTATTTTTGGCCCGAATCGGAATATATGGACTTGGACGACATGTAGTTTCAACAGGATGGTGCAACAAGCCACACAGCACACGCTACAATCGATTTATTGAAGGGTAAGTATGGTGAGCGTGTTATCTCAAGACATGGGCCAGTCGATTGGCCGCCTCGTTCGTGCGATTTAACGCCGCTTGACTATTTTCTGTGAGGCTACGTTAAGTCATTTATTTATGCCAACACGCCGACGACGTTGGAAGAGCTCAGAGCCAATATTGAACGCGAAGTAGCGGCCGAGTCGTTGTCAAGTCGTTATTAGAAAACCCTATACAAACCCATACTTACCAACAATTTACTCAAAATAAGCGTTTACAATAACACAACAAAGGAAAATATAAAATTGTTTACTAATAAATATCGAGGCCTCAATAAAGAATGAAAATAATGACAACTGTCAAACTAATTAGTCTCCTTTCAAATAAAGCTTATTCAGCACATTTAAACTAACAGCAGGTTGCCGCAGCGTGTGATTTGAAATGGGTGTACAGCTTTTTTGTTGTGATTTTTTTTTTTTTTTTTGTGTACACAGGAGAAAAACTCACTGTTGCAGAATTCAGTCACAGGCCTCTGCTAAGGCAGTTGCTATTTTCGAAATCTAAATGTACCAAGTAAACTTATAGATCCCAGGACTTACTGCCCTCAAAACGGCATTACACTTAAGAGAGAAGTGTTTTCAACGAGAACCACTGTAGCTTAACTTAAATTAACCTAAGAATCATTCTTAGACCCTGTGCTGAGTTGTAAATGATACTCGGCATGCAAGTTGGATATAGCATCATTAATGTCAGACCTCAACTCCTTGAAGAGTGAGTACAGATAAAGAATATTAAGAAGACTTAACCGACTTTTAATAATCATATGCAGAGAAAATCATCGCAATTTCTTTCCAGACAGAAGTCCCAGTAGGGACTATATCACCGGTAACTATTTCATATATGGTAAATGCTAAGTTTGTTCCCAAAAATTGACCAATTTCGTGATCTGTTTGAAGGTTCTATGGCTGATGTTATTTATGTCTCTGAAACGCAGTTTATTGATAAAGGCTATTCCTTTATTCTTTCATCTTTTTAATAAATTGCGCTTCAGTATTTTATCCGCGTTAGTCTAGGCTAGTGAGTTTCTCGTTAATACTATCCGCTTGTTAAATTACTTGCCACGGTGATATCATGAGTTTCTCAACGGAGCTAAAGTTGTTTCTCCATAGCATCAACACTGACTAATACCTAGTTTTTAGATACATATTGCATATATAGATGAAGATGACTCTAAAACTTAATATTCCTGTTTCTTATTTATGTAAACATTTTTTGTTTCTTGTAAATTATATCCTATCATTATAATTACTTAAAACTTATTTTTTTCTTTTCCCTTTTACCCGAAAACACATTTGTACTAAAGCTTTAATTACACATGTACGAGGGCTGTTTGATAAATACCCGGATAAGAAATGACAACGCAACTTTGTTAGGTTTTGACAATTTATTTTTCAATATAATCCCCTTCTAACGCGATATACTTTTCTAAGCGGTGCTGCAACTTTTTTAACTCTTCCATATACTACAATTTTGTTGACCTCTAAAATACTGCTAAGACTTCCTCCTTTCCTTTGGGAAAAAAAAGAAATCGTAGGGAGCAATTCGTAGTGCAATTCGACCAATTTGGACCGACGTGAGGATACGGCGAAACCCTGCGAACAAATGGTGAGCGGTTGTACGGGTAGGTGAATGGGTTCCATACACACCATCGAGAATGGGCTTGATTTCCTCGAAGGATCACGAAGCGATATTGATTTTTTTCGATGGTCGCAAAAAACATTAACACGATGTCTTGAGATGGGTGTCAAAACGTCAAAGCGTCGGATTGTCACCAAATTATACTAATTGATAGTGCACTCATTTTGGCTTAGTAGCGCACCTATCTTCGAATCTGGGTACTCTTGTATCTTACTGCAATTTTAAGCTTCACTATTTTATAAAACATTTTTGTATCTTAATATGTATGCATTATATATGTAAAATTAAATTAAATTAAAAAAAATAAAATAAAATTATTATTATCTCAGCTATCTCCACATAAAATCGTACATTTTTTTTTTTGTGTATTGTGTTATTGTAATAAGCCGTGGTAAAGAGTTCAACAGTCTCAGATGTTAGGCATGAGTAACAAGGGTGAATGATTTGTTGAGGTCTATCAGACGTGATAAATCTTATCTTTTTGAAAAGGTAACTAGACTGATTGGTTTAAATCACAATTGAAAGCAATATAAGGGATCGATAGCGCATATACGTAAGTGAAATGTTAAGGAGTAGCTTCTGTCAAAGCGTTGAAGATTGAAAACGAAATGCATAATACGGTTAAAAGTGGCATTAACTGGTACAAGGAGTGTTTTAGGTAGTAAGAGGCGAGAAAAGTTGTGTGACTTTTAGAGCTGGCGTAACGTTCGATATACTTTGCCATACTTCGTTATTCCACTTTAGTTTTCTGTTAAAAACAACTCCTAGATCTTTTGCGGTGCCAAGGTACTCGATTTAGCATAATGCTGGGATGTGAGAAAAATCATGCTGTCGACCTGTTATATGACAATACATTTTGTTTTTTAGAGGGTTTAAAAAAAGTCTTTTCTATTCTAACCAGCTTATTAAACACTCCAGGTCAGTGTTTAGGCCGTTTGCACAACATTAAATGGTATTTGTTGCTGAGTTCGAAATGCTAAACAATGTCAGCATCTTGTTGCAGATGTTAGTGTGGTTATCTGTGTCGAAGGCTTTCGACAAATCTAGAAGTACTAAGAATGATATTCTGTCTTTATTCAACAATTTCCTGATACAGCTATGGCATTTCCTAAATCTAGATTGCGTTGGAGAAAGCAAGTTGTTTGAATGAATAAAGGAGTTTATTTACCTCTTAGAGGTTGAGATGGCCGTGGTGTAGCGGTATATGCATAGACTCCTCAAGGAGAGGGTCACGGGTTCGAATCCCGTGCAAGACAATTTTCTGAAAAAGTCTTTTCATGGAATTTGTATGTAGTTATATGTAAACTCGTCGGCGTCAACTCTGACATGAAGGCATAACACTGATATTGGAGTAGTTGCTGGCTGTGCTAAATGTAACGATCTAAGAACTAGCATGTACTAAGACCCATTGGTTGAGGATGCACTGGCTCGTCCCGCGTCCAGTTTAACAACCACCTATGGGAAAAATACCGAAACCTAATACACATGTGTTTCAAACTACTACACCAACCGCCCGCGCCACGGTGAAAAGCCAGTAAAGGGGTATTCATATCCCTTGATGCGCGAGCGGAATTATATAAAAAAAAAATACCTTAGAGAATTAAGGCAGTATGGATATCGGCCGATATTCTTTTCTGTTAGAAGGGTAAATTCCCGTTGTTAGTATAGGGTTTTCTAATAACGACTTGACTTTTTTTTAAATAAAAGGCAAACCATTTGAGATATTTCAAAAACTTAATTATTGGCTTGAAGTACAATCAAAACATTTATGAATGGAACTCGACTTTGTTCATATGGCCACCGCGGGCACGTTTGCAGCGGTCGATTCGTTGGACCCAATTTTTAACGACTCGGCCACACATTTCGGCCGAAACGGCCGCTATTTCGCTTTCAATGTTGGCTTTGGGTTTTTCCAACGTCGTCGGCGTGTTGGCATAAACCAATAACTTAACGTAGCCACACAGAAGCGGCGAACGAGGCGGCCAATCGACTGGCCTATGTCTTGAGATAACACGCTCACCTTACTTACTCTTCAATAAATCGATTGTAGCTTGTGCTGTGTGGCTTGTGGCACCATACTGTTGAAACCACATGTCGTTCAAGTCCATATCTTCCAATTCGGGCCAAAAATAATCGGTGATCATTTCGCGATAATGCTGACCATTCACAGTAACGTGACGATTGTTATCGTCGACGAAATAATATGGCCCAATAACGCCGCCGGCATGCAACCCGCACCAAACAGTTATATTTTTCGCATCTTCTCCAGAACCCAATCGGAGAACGTACGTCGCTTCAAATGGTCCATCGGCTTCAATTCTTGAGTCAGCTTGATCTTGTATGGGTGTAAACCAAGATCCTTACGCAAAATACACCATAATGTGGTCTGAGCGATGCCCAATTCTTGAGAACGCCGTGGAATTGACTGATTTGGATCGTTTGCTACGGACTTCTGAACGGCAGCGATATTTTCGACACTTCTACCAACCCGTTGTCTCACTGACACGGCAACATCATACAACGAATATGTAGACTCAAATTTTTGCACTAAACTTGTTATTGCCTGTCTACTAGGGCGAGAATTACAACCGAAAATTGGAGTTAACGCTCTTACAGTTGCAGGCACTGACTCCGAATATCTGTAGAAAATTTTTATAATTTGCAGACGTTGCTCGTTAGTGTACTTTACCACGATGAAAATGTTGAGTTTACTGAATAAATTGACAGTGACAGTTTGATGATTAGTGAAAGAGTGCATTCACAAATTAAATTCTAAGTTGTCAAGTCCCTATTGGAAAACTCTATATATTTTTTTTTTGTTTCTACGTATTGCAATTATGTTTGGGTGCTGTAGAAATAGGATAGGCACTGAGAGGTGTCAACTTGACACCTAACTTTTCCCTATTTTACCTCCAAATGGTAACCATCTAGTCTACTGGTCTACTGGTCTACTGCTCTATGTCCATTTGGACTCGAGATCAAAAACTTATAAGTACGAGTGGCTATCAAACAAAACAGTGGATGAGTTCCCCAGATAAAATCAACGGAGAAATAAAATTTCGGAATAAAACAAATGAGACTTTTACCGGCCTACTCCGACAAAAAGAGAAAGCTGCGACATCAACTACGGCGATTGTTATCGAAGGCAAAAGTATCGCCGAATGGATGTATGAAAGTTCCGAGGGTCCAACATCGACTTGGACCATTATCTTTTTGTAGCCAAGGTACGGTTTCGGATATCCCGAACATCGCAAAGAAAAGCTAACACTGTGAGGAATTTCTCTTAAGATCGTCCTTAGCATCCAGCATCAATTATGTGGCAAAATTGCCAAAAAGCCGTCAGAGATACCCTCTGATGTGGTGCGTTTCATTCGGGCACAACGATACCCCTGGTTTGACGACCGATACCGGCAAACACTGATGCATATAAAGCAGCTCCGCATAGAGGGAATAAAGCTGCTCACAAGCTCTACGAGCATAAAAGAAGCGACAGAAATTGGCTTCTCAGGTGGAAAAAGAAGAACCAGGAATAAGATTGTAAAGTAAAAAAACCATGCCACGGACACAAACCCCAACCTAAGCCGACGGACAAGGAACGTAGTAGTACAGTTGAAGTCGATTCTGAGGATTTGGAGAGTATTTCTGCAGACTATATAACAGCGATGACGAATAAAATACCGCTGTCGGGCAGAATGAACCTTTCAACCTGGACAAAGACCAACAATTCTGTTTACCCGACCTGGATGAAGTGAAGATAGCTATATCTAAGCTTATGATCAACAAAACAAAGCTGGTGCGAAAGGCCTGACTGCCCGACCTCTTCAAGTCGGCAGGCAATGTAGAGCGGAAGGAAAGGGACCTTAGCCAACTTAGTTACCAAACTGGAGGCAGCTAGCTAAAAGAGACGCTTGTTGGTGGAATCCCAGGGCCATATCAGATTGTAGCGCCATCTTAAATAAATAAAATACGTATTCCAATTTTACTGATACTTTGGCAGAGTTGACGACGGGCGATTTTGTTCTTAAAAAAAATTATTTTTCGTATTTAATTTTACCGACAACCTGATCGCGCATGTAACAATATATGTAGATGCAGGTAAACGTCTAACTTGGAACGCTTGCAATTCTCATAAGTGATTGCGTTAAGGGATTAGCAGTCGAAATTCGGGTGAAAACCAGGGGCATTTGCCAAAGTGGATATGTTTGGTTTTTAAAAGAACATGATTATTACTAGGAGATAATATATTTTTATATAGGAACCCAACTTGATCATTAGGGTTAAACATATTCTATGTTTCAATTCAAGATTTCAATGAATTCAGCTCCAGTTGGTGATAATAAACATTGCTAAAATCTCAGAAACTGGTTGCGCTTGACTTGCTTGATTTGCTTGTACAGAGAAAAAGAAACGGTGAAACACGTTAGGGTAGGCGAACAAAGTGAAAGCAGCTGCAAAACTTGAGAAGGATCATGCCAAAGAAGGGAAGTTTCAGCACATCGCTTTCTAACGCCTTTGGGTGATCACAGATGCGACAAGGGCAAAACAAGGCAAGTGATTTTAATCATCGTTTAATGCAGTCTCAACTTCATCTCTAAAAGGTTCCCACTTTTCCATGGAAAAAATGCTCTTGAACTATTGAATATCAAAGAAATTCACACATTTTTTCATCGTTTTCAAGGCAGGACGTGATAACGGTTGTAGTCCGAAAAGTCCAAAATGCGAAAACAACTTTGGCTCAGTCATATCAAGCAATTTAAGAAAGAGGATCTTCAGATCGCAGCTTCTATGTCGAGCTTTAACTACCGAATCCCTTTTCCAAAGATTAAATTGTCACAAACGGCAGAAAGCTTGGTGTTGTAAACCGAAAGTTTCTACTCAGATTCAGAAAGACAATGAGATTACAGTGTTTCAGATAAACTCATTGAATGCATAGAGTTATTGTAAGGTCAGTAAATGAATCAAGGTACCTAAAGAAATGCTAGTGTAAAGTCTGATGCCCTTGAACTCATGAGTTTATCTACTCTTCGCATCTATAATTGCATTTCATTCCTGTCAACTTTTTTTTTTTTTTTTTTCTTTTCAACGTGTAATCCAAATTATTCGCCCAACACTCCTACGAATGATGGTGATGGTGACAATAGCCGAAGTTATATATCCATCAACACCCACTTGTATATGAAAAAGGAAAACAACAAAATAAAAAGGAAAACCCAAATCCTTTTATCCCGATTAAACAACATACGTAGATATTTCACTATGAATGACTAAGCCCTTGAGAAAGCCCTATCATTCTTGATTAGTGAGCCCAACGTCATTGGGTATGAGAAAAGGCGGCAATTTCCACATTATTCATACGCAATGGAAATTTACTTCTGCCAGTACATTCATCCCTACTAGTGTACGGATACCAATTGAGTTGAAAATTCGCGGGGGAAGGTCAAGTAAACAAAAATGGCGAATTTATCCTGGCAACCCGTTGAAAGACTGGTAGACAGACACATCTTCACACCACACTCACTCAAAACACCAAACTTTTTGTCAACAATTTCCGTAAATAATCGAATTTAAGGGAGGCTAAGCCTTCATCCCATTCACATCCCCATCCACTTACCTTTCTAATACGTTTCTGAATTATTCTCTCCGCTGCGTATACACGATCATCCGAGCTGCCCATATTTTCCAGTTTTTATGATTTATCTTCTCCAACGCTGGCAAAAATCTAATTTTTAAATATCCCGTCGGATTTAGATCTGCAGTGCTCCTCTTGTCTTCACAATTCACTTTGTGGGATTTGAAATTTTTTGATGAGAATTTCGTAAAAATTTGAAAAAGTTTGAGGTGTTGGCACAGAAATTACGCAGTCCTTCGTCCTTAGGGTTCACGGTTTGGGACTTTCACAAAATTGCTTTCACTTCAAATAGAAACTCCTTTAAGATTTTCCAAAGTAATTGGGGAATGCGTAAGTTTTGATTTCGATACGACTGGGCGTATTTTAGTGTGGGGAAATCTAATGTTTCCCTTGAATTTGTTTACAAATATCACGAAGGTAGTATTTTACTCGACTCCGGTGTTTTCACGAATGTTCGCCATCATGGAAAATTCTTGGGTATGTTTTTTTTGTTTCGTCTTTCTCTTTCTTTTTTGCTTTTTTGCTTTTTTGCGTCTGCTTTTCGATTCTTGTTTCGTTCTGATTTCTCGTTTTGGTGGGAATTTGTTGACTCCATTGACATATTCACCACTATGTTGTGTGGTAGGTAATCAATGGCATTGCCAGATAAAGAGATATGAAAGAGGATGCTATTCGGAGTAAACATATCAACATAGACATTGATTCCAAATTGTTTAGTATTATTATTATTTTTGTTTTTTATACGAAAACGTATGTTTAGATTATCAATGCAATTTTTATTTTGGATTTCAATACGATTTGCATAACTAATTATAAAATACGACATCGTTCATATATCCACAGTTTAGTTGTAACCACGTATTCTCCAGCCTCCCAGTTGCAATTTTCTAAAAAAAAAAATGTCCATCAGCCCATTGAAAACCACACAGTTAATTGACACGCTTAAATACCGACGTAACGTCTATTGCCTTACCTTGTTCTATCGCTATGTTGACCACCAGTCCTCCACCGAAACTATCAGTATCATTCCGCTCCTTCAAACTTTTATTCGTAACACCCATCTCCCTATTAATGCTCATCAGTATATCTTCAAGCTTCAAAAGTTCAGATGTACTCGAAAACATTGTGATTCTTTCTCAATTTCCTAGTCATTGTATCTTGCAAACATTTAAGACCAAACGTCGGTACATCTCTTTTCTTTCTCTCTAAGTAAGGGTACTAATAATTCCTTGATAACTCAATTTTTCGTACACAATGGCTTCTGTTGGAATACAACCTTCAGCGCGCTTGACCAAATACTGTCATCTAGCTAATCAACAAAGTCATTCAACGAAAACTGTGCTTCCTTACCGAAGACGATGTTTAAGTGGAACACCCGGATCTTCTTTCTTATTGCCTTATCGAAAGTTGATTCGATTTTTTTTTACTAAGCGTTCAGTTGTTTATCCATCAGGCCGAAATTAACATAGGTAACGTAGTCACAATTTACCCTGAAATTTAATTTTAAAAAAATGGATAAAATGGTAGACAATCTGGAGAACAAATATATCTGTGACAAGATGATATCTGATGAAAAATGTTCCCGAAATTATTTAAAAAGATGAAGAAGTTGTAAAAGGTATAGGTATTAAGGTGTAAAAGCAATTTGTGCGTTTTCATTTTGGAAGTCTGACACGTGGTCCCATTCGCTTTATTTATGAATGACTTTCCCAGTGAAGCGGTAAGTAACATTAGGTTCGAAAATAAAATCTATTTCGAAGAAATATAGAACCAGCTTACTATATATATTTAAGGACCTTTTCAAAATTGTTGAATATTTTATAGGCACCATCGAACAATATGTCAACTTATGTTTAAACATATATACAAACAGTGGTCACTTATTCTTGAAGTATCGAAGCCTACTTCAACTGTAATTAACAATGAATTAAGTGTTTCTGTCCTTAATTCAGGGTGCGACCACAATGCCAGAAAACGAAAAACGGACAATAACTTTTAGCTTAGCGCTTGAAATTTTTGAACCCTTAACAATTAGAGGAGGCAGTATACCGTTACAAATCAAATATCATTGCCATAAAAAAAGTTTGTTGGGATGGGCTGGGCAAAGAAGAATGACTTAACTATTAAATCTTAAACTTTAGACATCTGAGCAACCACAATCTTCATAAATGCTAAATTTGCCAGCGTAAACCTAATATGCGCTCATGACCCTCGGGAGAATAGGAAGATTTCCAAAGGATTGGCACATGAGTTTATCGATCAGACAATGTTCTAAGCACGACGTTAGGATCTTGGGAATTTTAATGCCAAGTAAGGAAAGATCACACAATTCTAAAATTTAGCCCACACGATAGGATAATCGATTTCGAAATTATAATGATATTTCATCAGAGCTAGCATGAAATTCCCACATCTGGTATTGTGGATGTCCGAATATTTCGAGGCTAACATCGACTTATACCAGTACTTTGTTGTAGCCAAGGAAAATCTAAGAGGTATTCACATCTTGGAAAGCAGAAGTATTTAAAAAAAATTACGTCAAATAGCTCAAATTCCAAAAGATGGCTAGAGGTTTTGATGGAGTGCCACAAAACCGTAATAGATCACAGTTGGAAATTTGAAGGCAGTACCCAGATATAAATGTCGACGACGGATAATATTCTATACTTAGACAGAATAAACCATTTAACTTGAATGATAATCGACCAAGAAACCATCTAAATAAAGACCAATGAAGCTGCAGAAACAGGCAGACCACCTGCAGACTTATTCAAAGGAGCGGATATTGAGCTGATAAAGAGTATACACCAATTCATTAGCAAAATATGGTTAGACGAAAATATATGTCTGGTAATTAGAATCTCAGCATCTTGTGCCCGCTTCTCAACAAGGGAGAATGTCTTCAGTCTCCTTGCCTTACATCGCGTAGAATGTGCACAATGTGCTTAAACCTCATTCCGCCCGTTGCTCAATAAAAGTCGCTAATGACACCACCGAGGCTTTTGAATTCAAAAAGGCCTTAGGCAAAGTTGTTCCCTGTCTGCGCTTCTTTGTGCGAACTTCACAGGCAGAGTCCCTACAACCGCTATTTGGAGCGTTTGGCTCTGTTGATAAGGACTTAGGGGTTAATCGGGGTAAACCGAAATTATAGAAAAAAAGGATTCGAAGAACACTGTTGCTGACGGAACTGTGATTGAAGGGTTAACTTCAACCTCTAACATTTGAATTCGTAGATTGGGGTTATCTCGAACGCATACATAGTGATCACAGCATGGGAAGAGCACAATTTCACTACTTTGTAAAGTAAAATGGAGTGAAGGAAGTAGGGGTCGTTTAATTATTGTTACCATAGATGAACTAACATAGGTGGCTTCTGCCGAATGACCCTGTCTGTGAATACGTAAGAACTGTAATCAATGGAAATTTCTCTCACATTTTACACAAAATCCCCTCATTTTACTCAAAAAAACGTCATCTACATTACACAGAAATAGACCAAATCGCTCATTCTAGCAACTTTACTTGTAAATCGCTATTATCCTAGCAAATTTATTTGTAAATTGCTCTCATTCAAGCAACTTTACTTTTAAATTGCTCGAATTCTAACAATTTCTGGCAAGTTATAGACATGTACAATGTGCTAGTGAATCAGTTACAGTGTGTCTTTGGCGAAAGTTAAGAGTTCCCAAAAGTATTAGTAGAGTTAACCCTCTAGGTTAGTTTATTTTTGCCCGACAACAAGTAGGCAATTATAGGAAACTATAACTTTGAGGTATTACAAGACTGGTAAAGGTTCCACTCTTGTCACGTCCCTCCTATGAGCAACGAAGAAAGTATTGTATAAGACTCTTATCGTCCCCATTGGTATTGTATGGTGCAGAAGCACTGAGTTTATCTAAGGCAGACGTAAATGTTTTTATTTGCTTTTAGGGAATAGTTATGCAAGTAATAAACGGTACCCTCTACGTAAATGGAATTTTGTAAAGAAGATAAAACAAGCAACATTGACCTAAACAGAAGGGCCAGAATTCTGGGACTTAGATGGCTAAGACACGTTGAGCGAATGAACAGAATCTAATCGATCCGGAGTTTCATCAAGTCTATACCTGAGAATGAGAACACGCTTAAAAAGGACTTCGCCTTAGGTGGCGGTGTTAATTGGAAAGGGAGTTGGACGATTCGACTAGTAGAGTAGTTCGATTTAGATAGAGCTGTTGGTTTAAGTCTAGGTCCACTCCCTGGAAGAAAGAAGAAAAACAAGCTAACTCATGAGGCAAAATCTTTCGGAAGCTTATACAACGGCAACAATATTGTCAGTAGCGATATTAATAAAGCCTGTAAACAAAAATGTTCAAAATAGTGTTTTTTTGAATCGACCCTGAAATAATAACATAGCTCAAGTAGACCTCATCTTATTTGCCGCAATGGAATGGAATTACCTTAACCAAGTTGTTGGGCAAAACGGCAGACTGTCAGCGACTCAGCTCATTGGTTAAACTTTAGGTCTTGCGCGACTTAAACAACATCCAATTAAATAAGGTCTGTTCTGTAGGCTATCTTTTACTCCTCATATGCAAGGAAAATTATTGAAACAACAGATGGTGGACTTACTTATAGAAGGGGACATCATCGATTATGAACACTTATTCAGACCTCGGGATAAATTTCTAAGGAGAAAATCGGCTTACACAAAAAGGCTTAGAGGAATGGCTCAACGAAAACTTGAAGAAATATTTGGCGCATCGTGGTATAGAGCGGGTTTTCATGCCGCTAGTAACGCCACATGAAAGTGACAACGGGCATATCACCCAAGTAGTCGGCAATCACACTATAAACTCCGATCGATTCGACACACTACTCATCCGTGTCAAGGTGGCTGTGGTGATAAAACAAAGTGATATTTGTCGTGCTTTACCCAAGTCACGTTCAAGAATTTATCATTGAACCGCATTAAACAATAGAAGTTGTACGTCGATGGAAGATATATGTTAACGATAGCAACAGGAGTATTAAGTGATGCTACAGTAACAAAGTAAATGAAGAAAGAAATACTAAAACCTTAAAATTGTTATTATGGCAATCAATTAGAAATTGCCACGAACGCATCGGTGTGTCCGCTGAGTTAACGACCTGCATTCATGGGCGAAGATCAACCGGTTCAGGTTGTAACGATGCCACACTACGACAGAAATACTTGCCGAATATTTGCGAGATAACGACTAATACAAAAAAAAGTCGTCCTACTCACGGAGGAAGATTCAAAAACTGGTATTTTCGATGAGAAAGTTGCAGAACACGAACACATAGCCAAACAAAAGACGACATAAAATCGCAAGCGGTAAATTATTTCTATTTTAAAAGAAAGTAAAGATAGTTTTTGTAAATTTACCACAGAATTTTGCTTTTTATTTTTTAATATTCCATGGAACATATATAGATTGTTTGCAATTCTAATAAGTATACTCGTAAAAGTATGTTTACTATAAAATATCTTACCTACAACAAAATAATTTAAAACTTAACACAAAATGATCACAGTAATTGAGACTCCTCACATCAAATAAAAACCACCATCAGTCCCATTTAGTCAGAAATAAGAACAAACTAACAGGAGCCCCTTTTATGTCTAAGCTTTCCTTATAATCTTCACTTTTTACATTTTTTCCATTTGCCACAAATCTAACTTCGGAATTTGTTTCTTTCCTAATTTCCATTGCGTATTTCTCAAATGCTTTTGCTAAACAATCATCTTTTGTCGAATAGTACAGAGTAGAGGGTTCGTTAGGAAATACTTTCGCCCTCTTTTTAAATTTCTGAATCGAGTTCATTAGTTCCATACGCGTACCTTCTTCATAGTAGTCTAGGTCCTTCTTCATTTGTACCACAACAAGTATATCATCCCTGCTAATAGCTGCCGTATTGGTTTGTCTTTCCTCGTCCAATTGATAACACACTTCTATGTCCTTCAAAGGAATATTGTTTCCACCAATGTCAATCGAGCCATTTTGACATACTTCAGCTATTTCTGAGTCATCAAGTTGCCTTATTGCAGAAGCTATTTCTTCGAGCTTTGTCGGGCCGATATATTCGCGCAACGAGCAATTGTCTCTAAGATTAGCTCTAAGTACCGCCCTAAATTCACTTCGTTCGTTGGTCAGCTCAATTTTATGGATATTAGCAACTTGTTTTAGGGCTTGCTTTATGGATTGTTTGTTTTCAAAACGTCGCCCTACTGGACGGCTAATTATCAGCTTTTCGACTCGATAACCAATCGAGATCAAATGAATCTTTCGCAGCTCATGCACCATTTCGACAATCATTTTCCATCGATCAATTGCATATTCCAAATCCGGTTGTTGAACCGCCTCACTCATGTCAGGTAATTTAAGTTGATTAAGAAAATCCCTTTGAATCCAACAACCTAAGAGTGGTTTTAAATGTTGATAAACGTGCTCTGTACAAAATGGAGCAAACTGACTCAACATTATCAACGTGATGATAACACTTGAGAAGCACATATGCTCCATATAATAATCAACTCCCTCATACTTGTTTACGCCTTTTACTTTGATGTTCCTAACGAGAATATACCAGCGAAAATCATCCAAAAAATCTATAATTCGTTGAATAACGGATTGAAACCGGAAAAAGTTCATTTCTGCGTTATAGAATTCGTACAATGATTTTAAACGCGATAATAGCCATTGATCAAAAAAATTACCACAATATTTACAATTTGTGATAATTCCATACGATGCATACTCTCTGGGACGAAGAAGCTTTAAGGTATCGTAAAACATATCATACAATTGATCGATGACTTGTTCTTTCATTCTCACCACTTCAGATTCTTCAATAATAAAGTTATGACCAATAAGTAAAGGTGAGGTCATCAGATGAAGGCGTACAGCGTCTGCACCATATTTATTGGCTAAAAAAATCGGTTCACTGCGATTGTGTTTTCGTTTAGACAGTTTCATTCCATCTTCATTATGGACGAGTCCATGAGTGAAGATATTCTTCGATGGTTGTGGTTGGCCGAGAGCAGTTGCAATGATAGACGTTGAGTAAAACCACCCGAAAGTTTGATCTGAGTCTTCCACAAGAAAATCGGCTTGGCTACGTCCCTGAATAAATGGCATGACTGCCGATTCAAACCAGCAGTCGAAAACCTCTGGTATTCTTCGAAGTGGTGGATTGTCAGGCGTCTTAGATGGTATCATTACGTTGTCCACAAAATCTCTGTGGAGATCTGTTATATTTTTCTTTCCGGTAAGTCGGAGGAGTTCTTCAACACTTCCCACGCAGCGAATTTCATCTCCCGAAGGCGACATCCAAATGGGTATAGGTGTTCCCCAGTACTTCTTCCGACCGATAGCCCAATCGTTGTGGTGTTTTAAGAGAGTTTTCATCATTTGATTTCGACTGCCATTGATCCATTTGACTTGGGCAATGTTGTCCAAGATTTTTCTTTTATTTTCGACCCGCATAAACCATGTGGAGGAAGCCTTTCGAAACAGTGGCACGTCTGAGCGCCAACAGTGTGGTTTTTTGCTTTTTATATTTTTAAGATCAAAGAGTTCTTCTGATATCCGGATTTTATTAATAACATGTTCGCTTGCCTCTTCGATATTCAAACCAGCTAATTCCAGTATGTGTTCTTTGAAACGTCCAACATCGTCTATTGGACAAAAATCATCCTCAAGCACAATACCATTCACACGGCAAACTCTGTAGCCGTTTTCCCCGAAGTATGGCGATACAGCTACAATACCTGTACCGATGTCATCACGAACAAAGTCGTCTCCAAGAACTTGAAAAGCTTTCTCACACTTGGCTTCTGCAAAATAATCAAACACCGGACGATACTTTAGATTTTGGAGTTGTTCTCCCAAAATTTCATCCTCCACAGTGTATGCGCTGGAATTGGAAAACACAAATTTTAAACGTTTCTTTGACAAAATATATTCACCGGAGGAGCCCATTGTCATTTTCACTTTAACGTATCGTGCACTTGGATTAACACAGACAGCCACATTTGCTGCCAATTTCCAAGGAGACGTAGTCCAGATCAAAAGTCGAACATTTGATTCAACAATATTTAGAGATATCGTCGTCGCAACTTCGGTAATCTCCCTTAAATTCTGCTCTGCCTCAAAATCGGACAGATGAGTCCAGCAACCTGTTGAAAACGGAAGTGCCTTGGTGTCTCTGTACACCAAATCTTTATCGAACAACTGTTTGAAAACACCCCAAACACCCTCCATATACTCCAGGCTCATAGTTGAATACGTGTTGTAGAAGTCAACCAAAATTCCCAACCGCTTGTAGATATTTTGCCATTCTTCTTTTAGATCTTGCACAAATTTTCGGCATTGATTGTTGTAGGTTTTGATACCGAGTTTTTCCATTTCTTTAGGTGTGATGAGTCCCAGTCTTTTGTTAACTTCATGTTCTATAGCAATTCCATGGCAGTTCCAACCAAATTGACATACCACTTGCAGTTTTTTTTCAAATGCGTGTCGAGCGAGGACATCTTTCACGACTCCATTTAGAAGTTGGCTAGAATGGGGCAACCCATTGCAGAAAGTTGGTCCGTAGTGGAATGAAAGAGTTCCAAATTCGGCTCCAGGTTCGATTCCATAGTTAATTATACCATTTGTTGCTGCATAATGTTCTTGTTTGGGTACTCCGATTTTTTTATATGCGTTTTTGTCAATCCAAAATTTACGTATTTTCGTTTCTTCCACCAGAGGATTGTAGGATTCGGGTATGATATTCTGTTCCAAATATGTGGGACGACTGTTCGACATGGTCAAACTATTTCACTTTAACAAACTTTATGATACTTGGGAGTGTGTCTCAGAACTTGGAAATGAATGAATTAAATGAATTTTCATAGTTGAGTGTGCTTATAAATAAAAGTTATTTCATGGATTTCGAGATGTGGTCTTTGACAATTTCTATATGTTGTGAAATTAATCACCTGCGCCATCTAGATGTAAGTAGAATCATATTTAGTCGGAAAAACCGTTAACATTTTTGAAATTTATAATGACCTTAAGAAAAACGCAGGCTGAGTTTGGGTGTGCATATGCAATTAAACAGCTGTAATTACGGATACACGACTGACCTCTTAAGATGACCGCTAGCGTGATAGAGTTTCTTAGAAGAGGATCCTGACATATTTTGTTATTGCATATGCATGCAATCAACGGTTGTGTACGATTGCAGAGGGGATGATGAAGGCGATCGGATGCCAAACCTCATGGCGACATGAGGAATTGATGCTTGATGATCAGTGAGATTGATGTCGCATACAGCGAGAATATACGAGCTAGTTATTGCCAACTCAAAACATTCAGATTGATTACATGTCAATCAACGCTTCTTTGTGGTTGTCAGTTCGTCATACAACGTGATTAAAGGTTCACAGATAATGAAGACGAAACATTGCGAAGCTTTAGCAGATCTGCCGATCTGACTTGGAAAAAGGGCTTAATGGAGTTACAGGAGATCTGAAATAGATGAAGGTAAAATCTGAAAATGCATTCGAAATGTATATTCCTGTGGTTCGCGATTTGTTCGATGGTCCTAAAAAGAAAGTAAATCGCACAGCGGAGATAACCAGAAATAACAAGGCGGTGTTCAAAAAGTCGGTGCTTTTGTGGTGATAGATTTTGTAATTAACCAGCACATTGGCCATGGTGGTTGCGTTTATTTAACCACCACGTGGTAGCCACCAGCAATTTTAAATTTGCAACAACGAACTTGTATTAAATTTTGCGTAAAAAATGGATCTAATGGTGAGCGAACGTTGAAAATGTTGGAAAAGTGTTTCGGCAACGATTCTCTAAAGAAAACGGTCATTTACCAGTGGCACGAGCGGTTCAAAAGTGATCGTGAGTCAATCGAAGATGATGAACGCACTGGAAGACCATCGATATCGAAAACCTTTGCAAACATTTGATGAAGTAAAAGAAATGTTGGTCAATAACCGTAAATTAACCATCAGAGAGATAGCGGATGACTTGAACATTGCCTATGGACATTTCAGTTAATGATATGGGTTTCCGTTGTATAGCAGCCAAGCTGGCGCCAAAAGACCTCAATTTCATACAAAAAAGAGACCGTGTTGATGTCGCAAAAGAGATGATTTGCGGGGCTGAATCCGACCACACATTCATCAAAAGGATCATTACTAGAGACGAGACTTGAGTTTATGAGTACGACACGCAATCCAGACATCAGGCAAGTGAATGGCGTTTACCAAAAAAAAACACGTCGTTTTCAGTCAAAAAAGAAGGCAGTTCTCACGGTTTTCATGGATTACGAGGGTGTAGTGTATTATGAATTTTTGCCAGAAGGCCAGACAGTAAACAAAGAGTATTATTTAGGCTTTATGAGACGTTTACGTGAAGCAATTCGCCGAAAGAGACCAAAATTCTGGGTAGAAAACTCGTGGATTTTGCACCATGATAACGCACCGTCGCACAGTGCCATCAATACCCGTAATTTTATGACGAAAAATGCAACAAATACCATCCAACAGCTACCGAATTCACTTGATTTGTCTCCCTGTGACTTCTTTCTGTTCAATCGAGTTAAAAACCACTACGGCGAATGCGTTTCAGCAGCCAATAAAAAAATGTTTCGAGAATTGGATCCAGCGCTGGCATAAGTATGTTGCAGTCGATGGGGATTACTTTGAAGGGGACAATATAGATTTAGATGAATAAACTTGTGCTCATCTATCGCTTGAGATCACTAAAATATGTAGAGCGATTAAATATTTACGTTGAGGCTAGAGTGTCTCCGATTACTTTCCAGATGGACAAGATAGTGGTGGTGTTTTAGGTGGCACGTACAGGCAGAGGAACCTCAACCTAACTGAAAGCAGTTAATCAAAGACTCAGTTCCACTCCGACCTGTATAAGTAAGTAAGTAAGATGTCGTGTACGATTACTAGATAGTTTAAACGATACCCGTCCACGGTCTAAAAATCGTGGATTGTCATTCATTAAGTTCAGACGTGCTTAAATTTCGCTGCGCTTATTTATTTTCATTTAATTTGTTCCTGCCTTACTTGCAATAATTTGCACAAGCTATTTCTCGGTCATTGCCTTTGTTGTTTATTGAGTAAAAGTGCCTAATAACCCAATTCTCATTCGCCGCCCTTTGTGTACATTTTCAACTATTTTGCTGACTCGATTTGTTTATTGAGTAAAAGTGCTTAATAATATTAAAGTTAACCCAATTCTCATTCATCGCCTTTTGCGTAAATTTTCAACTGACCTACCCTAACTTCATCGTCATCATGTCTGAATTATGTGGAAGTACAAATTGCTCCTTAAAAAATGATCCAAATGCTGTTATGGTGATCTGCAGTGGTCTTTGTTGCAAGTCGTTCCACGCCCTATGCATTGGCTTGAGTAAGAGATCCATCGCGTATTTTAGGGACTTTAAAAACAACTTTTTGTTCTATTGTGATGAGTGCAAGGACATCACTCATTCCCACATCTTACTTGCTATTAAGTGTCTCAAAGTTATGACATTTTAAAAACAGTTGAAGACTTATCAATTTCCCTCGAACAATCTGCAAGCTATAAGAGTCAATTTAGAAACTTATCTATACAGTTGGCTCAAAATAGTGATTTAATTAAACGAAATGATAAACACGAAATTAGTGAAGATTTAAGAAATTGTATATCCCATAGTATTAAATCCATAATTAAATCGTACATCCCCACAATAACAGACTCTTTAAGTTCTCTACGGTCTTCCCTCGATTTTCATCTCCAAAATAGGTCCCGTAGCAGCGATCCCTCTCCCTCAAATAATGATCAGTTGCTTATAAACATCATGCGCCAAATGAGTGATTTAAGCAACGAGATAACCGAATAACGCGCGCTTTTGAACAAAATTGCTGATCACATCCGGATAGCTTTCAGTAAAATCGACGATATACCGGTGCAATCACAGGCTCTACCGACTGCATCATACAACACCTCGATTCTGACTGAGATGCTTGAATCTGTAATAATGGAACCACCAATAACTCCTGGGTCATCATCTCCTCCACCTCAACCCGCTCCGGAAATCGATCTAAATACACCAAATCCTGAACCCACAATCTCACGATTAGGCACCTTATGGACACTTTCGGAGTGGAACAAGAGAATCAAAAAGTTGAAAAATTCCAACAAGGCCGAATCGGTTGCCTTTTTAATAAGAGGTACACATCTCGATCAAGTCAGGCTAACTAGTCTCTTCAAATCTAAATTTAAAATTGATGTCATCAACTGGCGTAAGAGCTCCACCAACACCCTCGTGGTAAGCATCCCATTAAAATATGAATGGATGTTCATCAACCCTGCTTCCGACGTCATCAATCTAGGGGGAATAACTATGGAAAGATTAAAACCAAACAGAGGAAACAACAAACATCGTAAGGATACTATCTTCAAGTCCAGTAATTCAAATTCCACTAAACCTAGAAAACAGCAGTCTAGCCCTTTACCGAAGCCCAACTCTTACAAAAAAAAAATTTAAAGACTAACAAACAAGCTCCTGATCCAAACTGAATTTTTAAAGTTGGGACATTCCCTTTCTTCACTCCTTCTTCACTTCATACTGCTAATCGCGTATACACAAAACGTTCTTCCACACCGTCAAACCCAATTCCCAAACGTGTATCTTTTAATATTGATCCTCCTCTCAGTCATTTAAAAAACCCAACAACATCTCCTCATCCCACTCAAACAAAAACGACATACCCTAACTTTATTCGCTCCAATATTTTAAATCCCCCCCCATCTTCTAAGCTAGAGTCCCACCCTAATACCACACCACCTTCTTTTTCAGACCCCATACTTCCTCCAAAGGCAAAGTTAACCAAGCACCTTATCGATTCAAGGGAAGATGGCCGGTATGTTTTTTTTAGACTACGAGACCGCAGACTATATGATAATTTTCGTTTATATCTCGCATACCTACATGATAAGCCAGACTCTGTCTGTATAGATGGTATAACGAAAACCAATGCAATGGTTTCCATTCTGCAAGAAGGCCTTTCCACTAATCACCATGATCTGCGGCAACTTTTTATACGTTTTCATGACCAATTAGATAACGTGGCTAATGATCTCTCTTCTTTTGCGTCTCATGTAAGTTCCAAACGCATACCTCACCTCCAGCGAACACGGTCTAGTTTCAAAAACTCCACTCAACACCACTCAATTCTTTGCCGAAGCCTCCCAAATATCTGTCCCTGTATTATCAAAATGTGAGAGGATTACGAACTAAGATTTCTGCTATATATCTTAATCCGCAGATTCTGCTCTACGACATTTTTGCACTCACAGAAACCAATCTCACCCCTTATATTAAGAATAAGGAATTATTTTCCCAAGACTTTGATTTACACCGTGACGACGGTCTAGATAAAGAGGAAAATTTATATGGCCGTGGGGTACTTCTAGCTATACACTCTCGTCTCGAGTCTAAACCCTTTAAAAAATCGTCCACTGCATTCTTTGAATTTGTTTGCGCTAGAATTCCTATTCGCAAGCGCAACATATATATTTGCTGCTGCTATATTCGCCCCTCTCAACCAATTCAAGGTTACCAGCTAGCTGTTGATGCAATCAATTGTATTTTTAATGCTGCCGATCCCAACGACGTAGTAATTTTTTTAGGTGATTTCCATCTACCTAAGCTTGTATGGGCTCAGACTGACCAGTCCTACTTTACTGCAACAAATCCCACCTCTGATAAAGAAAATCTTTTCATCGACTGCCTTACTGACTCTGGTCTGTATCAATTAAGTGGTGTCACCAATAACATTGGCAGACAACTCGACCTAGTCTTCGATACTGATATAAATAACTGCATCGTTTTGACATCTTCTTTCTAAGTTGGATAGTTACCACTCTCCCCTTTTTCTTACGTTGGCGTATGACAATGGTCTTAATCGTGTTTCTTATGAGTATACTTACAGTTTTAATTTTCATAGGGCTAACTACGCCAAACTGAATAACCTCCTCAGTATGGCCAATTTTGACTTTCTTTACGATAATCCCAACCTCACGGTTAACGATGTTCTCACATCCTTTTATATCGAAATTTTCAAATGTCTCTCACAATCTGTACCTTTTTTACCCAAAAAGAATCCCTCATTATCACCACCCTGGTATAATAAAGAGCTGCGATCTCTTCGTAATAAGAGAAATAAGCTCTGGAGTACTTACTTAATATCGCGATCCGACATTATCTGCCCAAATAAATTTCTCTGTACTTTGTCAAACTCTATATGACAACTATTTAAACCAAATGGACCACACACTCATTTCCGACCCCAAGCGATTCTTTCATTTCTTTCAGTTCATCAAAACTAACAGTACAGCTCACTTTCAGCTTTCTATCACCCAGGGATTATTTCCCTTGACCTGGAAAAGGTCATTTATTATTCCCCTACATAAAAAAGGCCTTAAAGATGTTTTTTTAAAACTATCGACCAATTGCTAAGCTGTCCTGCAAACCTAAGCTTTTCGAGAGCATTATTTATGACATAATGCTTTTCCATTGTAAACCTGTCGTTTCCAAATCCCAGCACGGACTTCTCAAAGGTAGATCTACGACCACCAACTTAACGGAATTCGTATCAAGCACTGGAATCTGGAAATGAAGTTGTTGTGATTGCCACCGATTTCAGCAAAGCCTTTGATAGGATTTCACATGATATAATCCTTCTGAAATTAAAAGCTCTTGGTTTCCAAATAAACTTTATAACATGGATTCAATCATATTTAAATCAAAGGCAGTACTATGTTTTATTTAGGTCCATGATTTCTGACCCAATTAAAGCCTCCTCTGGTGTCCCTCAAGGCATCCACCTTGGCCCCTTACTATTTATTCTGGCCATTAATGATGTTGATTGCATCAATAGAAATTCATACATATCTGTTTACGAAGACGATATAAAAATCTTTAGATATATATCCTCTTCCTCAAATAGCCTACCACTGCAAGAAGATCTTGATAAATTTTGTACTTGGTGTCAGACGAATTTTTTTGAGCTTAACGTCAATAAGTGTTAGGCTATAACGTATTCCCGTAAGCGGCCCCCTTTTTCACCTCGCTGCTATCTAATCTTTAATCTGCCTGTTCCCTTAGTGAATGAGTTACGTGATTTAGGTGTTATCTGTGATAAGGAACTCAATTTCCGTTCTCACATTGATAACATAACAAAGGAAGCCATCTCTGGTCTTGCCTTCATCAAGCACTGGTTTTTCAATCCTATGTTACCAAATCTCTTTACATAACCTTTGTTAGGCCTCTTCATGAATATGCAAGCCAAGTTTGGTCAACCCACTACAGAACACACATCCTCCGGATAGAAGCTGTTCAACGCCGGTTTTTACGATTCGCTTTATGTGGTCTTCCCTAGGATGATAGCCAAATCTTACCACCTTATACTGACCGGCTGAAACTTATAAATTTACAACCCCTTTCTGTACTTCGAAAAGTTGCCAACATTCTCTTTATTCATCAAATTTTAGTTGGTAATATCGATTGTTCTTCTTTACTTCGACTTATTTCTTTTAATACCAACCCACGCAATCTTAGGTCTGTGCCACTTTTCTGCCTCTCTTCGACTACCATCTCAACAAACTCTCTCTTAAAAACACTCTTATTTCCACCTATGCCTCACGACCTAACTTTTTTTAACCGCTCCCACCCTTTAGTTTTTATCTTTACTTTTAAGTGAAAATTGTTAGTTCTAAGAATAAGCTTGCAATAAGCATTAATAAATAAACTGTTATCCAACATTCTCAGATTGCTCTCCAGATACACCCATTTTTTAAACAAAGATCATTTCGCTTACTAAGTCTCAGACTGTTGTTCCATTCAAGACGATAGCCCCAGAATCGTAGTAGAACTAAATAAATTCTTTTTTGAAGAAGTTCATCTTTTGATGATACACTCAAAAACCTGTTAATGCTGTAACTGAAACGGTTTTTTGTCTTTAAATTTTGCTTGATTTGAAAACAGGATGAAACGTTATTACTGCATATCCCTAGAGGGCGCAGTCACAATTTCACAACAATTGCAAAGTGTCAAACACAATTCATAAGTCATGAAATCAAGAATGAAAATTTGTTTATGATTGCTGTACACAAAGCAATTCATGATATTTTGTTTACTAGTTTTGAAATCGTCACAATTCCGGTGAGTTTTGTTTTAGTCAAAAAGTTTGACGATGTCATACTATTGCCGGAAATACTTGGAGGAGAACTACGTAGCCGAGTCATACAATTCTTTAGAGGAAGAGATAAAAATTCTTACGTACTGGACTGATAAGAATGCATTGACAAAAATTCAAGATGTTCACAAAGAAGATAATTATGCGACTGAATTTATGGTTGCTTCTAGATTTGAACCTGGAACGGATCTTGTTACTTTGTACTTTTATTGCGGACCAAAGTTCTGCAATGGGATGCCACACTTTGGACACCTTCTCAATGGAATTGTGAAATATGTGCTCACTAGGTACTCCTTTCAAAGAAAAGTAAAAGTGGTAAGTCAATTTGGTTGGGATTGCCATGGGATTTCAATAGAACATGAAGTGAACAAGAGATTGGGAATCAAATCAAATGAGGAGCTTCGAAAGATGGGAGTTGAAACCTACAACCAGGAATGTAGAAGGTTTGTGCAAGGTCAAGAAGAGGAATGGGAAAGGATTTTGGTTGACTTCTACAACACGTGTTCAACTATGAGCTTGGATTATATGGAGGGTGTTTGGGGTGTTTTCAAGCAGCTGTTCCTTTTCAACATGTTGCTGGACTTATCTGTCTGATTTTGAGGCAAAACAGAATTTAAGGGAGATTACTGAAGATGCGACGACGATATCTCTAAATATTGTTGAATCAAATGTACGACTTTCGATCTGGACTAGGTCTCCTTGGTAGTTGGCAGCAAATGTGGCTGCCTGTGTTAATCCGAGTGCACGATACGTTAAAGTGAGATTGACAGTGTGCTGCGGTGAATATATTTTGTCAAAGAAACGTTTAAAATTTGTGTTTTCCAATTCCAGCGCATACACTGTGGAGGATGAAACTTTGGGAGAACAACTCCAAAATCTAAAGTATCGTCCGGTTTATTTTGATTATTTTGCAGAAGCCAAGTGTGAGAAGGCTTTCCAAGTTCTTGAACACGACTTTGTTCGTGATGACATAGGTACAGGTATTGTAGCTTTATCGCCATACTTAAGAGAAAACGGCTACAGAGTTTGCCGTGTGAATGGCATTTTGCTGGAGTACGATTTTTGTCCAAACGTCTAATTTTTCCGATTGGAATCACTTTATCGTTTTCATGACGCTGAGATTCAATCTTGCAGTTTTCGCTCTATTGTGCAACGAATTGTAAACTACTTGGATGAATTTCAAAGCTGGTATATTCCAATTTGGAACCTTAAAGTAAAAGGCTTCGAACATAAATATTGCAGAGATGAATCTGATAAGGAGTACATGTGCCTCTTCAGCGTAGTCATGTCGATGATAATGTTAGCTCCATTTGCACAATTTTTTTTCAGAGCGCATTTAACAGGTATTAAAACCGTACTCGTGTTGGTGGGTTAGTAAGGATTTCGTTATTCAATTCAAACCACCTGTTAAGAGTGGGGAGCTTCTCCAACCGGAATTGGAATATGCAATGAGTCGGTGGCAAATGATTGCCGAAATGGTGCGTGAACTGCGAAAGACTCATCTAATTTCAGTTGGTTATCGAAACGATAAGTTGGTGGTTGGCCATCCAACAGAGCGATTTTTCCAAGACAATGAGTTCCTCAAACAAGCCCTTAAACAAGCTATTAATGTCAATGAAATTGAAATGACCAATGAACGAAGTGAATTTAGGCCGACACTTAAAGCTGATCTTAAAGCCAATTGTTCAATAAATGAGTACATCGGTCTAACGAAGGTTGAAGAAGTTACATCTCACATAAGGACGCTTAGTGATTCGGAGATAATAAAAGTATGTCAAAAAGGTTCGATAGAGATTTATGGAAACAACGTTTCTTTGAAGGACATACATGTACGTTACCAACTAGATAAAGAAGCGGAAATCAACACGGCAGTTATTAGCAGAGATGACGTGTTTGTTGTGATGCAAATGAAGAAGAACTTTCACTATTACGAGGAAGGCACACGTTTGGAATTAATTAACTGGATTCAGAAATTCAAAAAGAGGGCGAAAATATTTCCTAATGAACCCTCTACTCTACTCTCGATTTGTGGCAAATGTGAGAAAAGTAGAGAAAGAAGATTATAAGGAAAAATTTAGCATTAAAGGAGATCCTGTTAGCTTGTTCTCGTTTCTGACTTAATAAAATTAAAAGTGAACTCTTGATATTTCAGAGTACACCCGAAGGTGAAATGAGTGTTGCTGAGATGGAATGAAATGCTATTTCCAAAGGCAACTTCGTTGGTGGTGATAGAAATAGCAATAGAACAAAGTAAAGCCTGAGACATTACTTTCATGCATCTGAAAGTCAATTAAATGCACAATATTAGAATCACCTATGAGATTTATCGATTTGTTTTGAACCATATGCTATAGTTCTATTTTTCGGTGAGACATGCCACCAAATCACCAGTGAACCTGCCGCTACTTGATGATACTCCCGGTCATTGAGAAGTTTGGGTGTTTCTAGATATCTCATGAGCTGACAATATGTCAGCGTTTCCATGAACTAGTAAGTGTAACAGGTCTATAGTAGGAGAGGGTAGACTTCCATTTTTACGGGCGTCTTGCACAAATTCTGTTTTTATCTTTTCGGAAAGAGTCATAAAGTATTGTAAGATTGGTGAAAAAGTCTTTTGCTATTCGCAATCGGGTAAGGGCGAAAGAGGATTCATCCCATATAATAGTTGTCGCATTCTTGGTTGTAATCTAGAAGTGTTGATTTGGTTGTGAAGTTCACAGCAAACAGACTGGTCTTGTCCAAGCTGGCAGTTAGAGTGTCATAAAAAATGAGCATTGGGAGAGATGATGAGTCAGCGTTTTCAACTTTTATTATTGGAATCTCACATGCTTAAGAAAATCGTTGCAGTATTTCTAGATTGTTTGAATTATTTTGGGTTTTACTCTATCGAAGAGATATTGTAAGACCGAAAAACAGTTCGCTTACTCTGACAGCCTGAGTCGTACTAGCCTTATCTTTTATAATCCGATATAATTATATCAACGGCCGCATCCACGGTTTTATCGAAAAAACGTAATGACCTGTCGAAATTCCTAAAGGAGGTGTCAAGTCCGCCGGTTCTTTATGAATATTTTTATTAATCCTCGTGTCAATTAGCTGATAGGGCACAGTGGTCCGATTAGCCCAGAGAAGAACTTATCAGAGTGAGAGGTTAAAATCAAGTTCAGAGACTTGGTGGCATCGACGTCAGGGATTCTTTTTGGTATTTACTCTAAGAAGCTTGTTTAAGTTGCTTTACGCAGCGAAGATCTCAACACGTCGCCTTTTGGGTGGTCTGGCATATTTTCAATCCTGTTTTTGTGTTTTTCAGATTAACCGTATGGCTTTATTGCTGTCAACCACAAAGCAGCAACTTCATCGGTGTGTCCCTTGGAAGCGGCGAACAAGGCAATTTTTTCTTAAGATTTGAATAAAAAATCTGCGTAGTATCTTCTATATATACCATAAACCATATTTTGAATATTAGTATCAATAAAAAAACATAAATTGTTTGCTTGACAAAAATTATGAAAAATGCACCTCGTACCGCGTGCGCACCGCGCATCTGCTCTGATGTGAACCGTATTTCAGTGAGGGCGTTCTGCATCGACCAGAACAAATGGTAGTCAGAAGGGGCAAGGTCTGTGCTATAAGGCGGGTGGGGTAAGACTTCCCATCCACTGTTTTCCAAATAGTGCTTAGCCGGAATAGCAACGTGGGGCCGAGCGTTGTCATGATGGAAAATTATTGCCTCGTGTCTGGTCGCATATTCCGGGCTTTTTTCGGCTACTGCTCTCTTCAAACGGATTAATTGTGTTCGGTAGCGTTGTCCATTGATGGTTTCACCCAGTTTTAGCAGCTCATAATACAGCACAACCATCTGATCCCACCAAATACAGAGCATTACCTTCGCGCCATGGATATTCGGCTTTGCCGTTGATTTGGCTGGTTGGCCAGGTTTCATATATGATTTGATGTGCTCGGGGTTGTCGTAATGGATCCATTTTTCACCACCAGTAACAATCTGATGCAAAAATGACTTCCTTTTGTGGCGTTCCAGCCGCATTTCGGACATGCAGCTGCTTTTAAACGTTTTGAAATGGCTGCTTGAGTGACACCCAAAGATTCTGCGAGCTCTTCTTGTGTTTGGCAACAATCTTCATAGAGTAATGCTTCTAGTTCTTCATCTTCAAACTTTTTTGGCTGCCCAGGCCGTTCATCGTCTTCCAAGCCAAAATCACCACTTTTAAATCGTGCAATCCACTTTTGGCACGTTCGCTCAGCTAGAGCATGTTCACCATAAACTTCCACCAAAATACGATGACTTTCGGCAGCAGTTTTCTTCATGAAGTAATGAAGAAGAACTCCTCGCAAAAACACTTTTTCAGACCCAAAGTTCGACATATTTGAGTGAAAAAAAATTATTGTTGTTTACGCTTTAAAAGAATGACATATACTGAAATGACGTACAATGACAGTAGCTTTCCAACGCATGTTCCAATGGAATAATACAAGTTACGCCATCTCTTAGCAAACCGCATGAATTAAGTAATTCGTACCTTTTACATACACCCAATATATACTCAATCATTGCTTTTGCCACATATAATACTATGGAGCAACGCGAGTGACTGGTAGCTGGCCCTGTTTCTTTGATAAATCTGGAAATAGGAAGCGTCGTAGATGGTTTATACAGGATGTTCCGGTTAGTGCGTCGGAAATTTTAAGAAGAGATTTAAAAAAAAAACAAAATCGTAAGGGTGTGGGAAATGTACGCCCCCCAAAAGATACACAGGCTTAAAGCAAGAATTAAACATTAGTGTCTGGCACTGGTAAACAAAGATGCATCACATATCGGAGACCTAGCAGCACTCGAAATGGGGAAAAAAAAGACGAAAAAACTAACGCTTTTTCTAGGAAATCGGCGCCAAAGAAGGCGAACGTAGGTTTATCGGTCAACAGAGATTACCTTCGAAAGGGAAAAACAATCAACTAAGAATATTATGCTAACATATTTAATCGGTTCAATGATGATTTGAACGAAAAACGACAGCATTTGGCTAAAAAGGAAGTGCTCCTCCATCAAGACGTAGCGAAAATTATATGAATAGGGATTAATTATATGAATCCCTTATACGCAATATTTTCCGGATTTAGTCTCTAGACACTATTTCTTGTTTCCAAACCTGAAAAGTCGGAAACCATCGCTCCGACAAATATCTATTTTGAGGACCCTGACAAATCTTATTATTTATAAGGGATCAACTGAAGACTAATGTTAAAAAAAAAATAAATATATTTTGTTAGCGAAAAAGTAGTCCTTAATTTTAAAAGTCACGAAGTTAATAGTTCTCAACTCAACCAATTTGGAACGCAGACCTGGAGACAATTAGAGCAAAATTGTGCTAAAATAATTAGTTGAAGCCCAGGACCATGCATGTGACTAGGTAACCGATTGTTTGTTTTTTTGAACAATCGTGTTATCTGCTTTCAAAAATGGAATAACATTTTAAGACATCAGCAGAAGCGTACACAATGTACAAGTTGTAAGCCCTGATTCATGTCCAATGCCCATATTATAATTTTTTGCTTGTTAATGTATGTACATCAGCCATCATGGGGGTAACGGCTTTTGCCTTCAACAGCAATTCCGGTCTATATCCCTTCAAATGACCCTATTCTGCACAAGATAACTGAACAAAAAATTTTACCGAAAAGAGGCAAACTGTAACTTCCCTGTCACAGAAACCAATCGATTTACGACTCAGGATAACAGTGTTTCCATTATGCAATATCCTAAGGGATTGGAAATTTCACCATACACAAAAGCATAAATCATAATAATACCCGAATACCATTCTTAAAATGTTGCAGGCATTCGCACACACATGGGTCAAGAAACTTCCGACCTCCGACCTACGAATGCATCCGAATCATAGCACGAACAGAAAGCTTTCACCTACTTTTAGAGTTTTCAACTTCAAAATACCCACTCGAGATGCTTTTTCATCCCCCAAAGTTAAACTTCAACCCTCTTTCCTAAAAAGCTCAATATTTTCGTAGAAATACATACAATACGAGCGTAATAAATATTATCTCTATGGACGAGTATACGTGTAGTATGTAGGTCGTGAAGAAGAGCATCACCAAAGCACAAGCTCAAAACACTCAACCCTCTTAACGCATGGTGTCAAATCACACGGTTAACCACGAATTTCTACTAAATCCTCCCCATTTCCACTCAATTATTCACTCTATGGTATTTCAAACTCTCATATCTACAACCTGCCAAATAATCGGCTGACTGATGTGACGCACGGCCAATGTGACGCGGTATTTCGAAGCACATTTTTATACACAAACTCACGCGCATAGATAATCGTAAATATTTGTTGTTTCTTTTCGGCACTCGTGTTCATAAAGTGACATAATGTAGAAACTACCAAACCACTTTCGCTCAGTTGGAAAGCCATTAAAGAAAAAAACAAAAAAAAAAAAAAAGGAACAAAATCCATCTGAAGAGGACGAAAACGACAACGACGAGGACATCTTGATTGAGATTTTAAAAACCTCCGCAATTCGAGTGTTAAATTATGCTGTGATATTATAAACAAAAACTAAAAATCTAACTCCAAAATCGGTAATCGTTTTCAAATCGCTTTCGGATCGCATCGAATCGAATAGACTTTATGTGCTCTCGCAAAATAACAGCTTTAATTTAGCAAACTCAAATCGATGATTAGTTTTCTAACATACGGTACACCAGAAACTTTAACAATTTATTTTCTAATTACCAAAATATCATATTAGCCGTAAAACAATTGACCGCTTTAGTAGTATTAAATAGATAACCAATTAGTTGATAGCAAAAAAAAAAAAAAAAAAAAACGCAAACCTTAACAATTTTTTATATACATTCAAATAGTGCTTTATCGAAAACACCAATTTTTTAACCAACATATTCGTAAATGACGCCTTTTAAAGTGTTTTATCTTTATTGTTAGATATTCGTGTTATGTTTTAGTATCGAAAGGATACTTAGTTTATAAGATAAAGAGGTCAGAAACGCATATTTTCTAAAGTGTAGTAGTGATTTATCATGAAAAGTACAAGAATGTACTTTCAAACGGGCTGTCAAAACAAACAAAATAAAAACGCATAGCTTTGGTTGGGGGTTGTCTAACCATATCTGACTGCCACCCACCTACCCATTATGAACATTTCTACTTCAAAGTGACATTGACACAACCAAAACAAGAGAAAAACCGAAAAAAAAAAAGTTAAAACTGTCAATTAAAGCAAATAAAAGGACTCGCAGCTTTTTTGTAGCTTTGTTTTTGAAAACTTTACAAGCTTACTCATACCACTGATATACTCTATGTCACTGATAGCTGGCAGTAGTTGTCAAATTTAACGGTTTCGATATTCATTCAAAATGTCAACAATTCCCGATGATACAAGCAGCATGAGCGATGACGTTTTCGAAGATCCAGAAACAACAGCACGACGCATAGAAGAGAAGTGCAAAACCAATGTAGAAAATGCAGTACTCATCACTCAAAGTACGCAATTGACGGTGCCGGATAAGGGAAATACCACCAATCCAACGATGGATTGTCATGACAATCGAACACCATCTCCGAGCGGATATCCGGGCTATCAACCACCAAGAGAAGCTTTACAATTATACGGGCTTAAAGCTGACGCTGATTTAGTTTTGAATACCATCACCGGTGGTGGTAGATATCGCGGTGCTGGAGGAATAGTTAAACAAACAATAGAAGACGATGACCTAGACGATGGATGGAGGTCTTACAGATACGAGGAGGAGGATGATGTGCCAGCTTTTGATGATACCGTTAATCATAAGGTACACATTAATGTCTTCATTGTTGAGCAAACAAAAAATCTAATGCGAACCAAACGTCTTTTGTAGACCATCCTGCTTGGCGATTCGGGAGTGGGGAAGACTTCGTTTCTAGTAAAATACAACACTGGAGAATTCAAGGCAGGCTCCTTTTCAGCTACCGTGGGAATAGCATTAAGTGTAAGTAACAGATTAAAGCATATGTCGGTTACTACGAATACCTAGATAGTATCATACAAAACTGTTTCATTTCATTTGTATCTACATTGTTGGAGTGCCTTTACATGTTCAAGTAGTTTGAGGTAGTGAAGGCTTTTGTATTGCGATAAAAGCATTAGACGGCTGCTTACTTAAAGAGCTATTGTTGCTGATTGAGCAACGTGTACAGATTTTCTGTGTTTGCATGTGAAAATTCACCCACCCGTATGATGTTTTCAATAGGGATGTCGTTTAAATCGACCATGTCCTGATATTTATTTTTAGTATTGTTTAGTAATGACGTTTCCTTTGTTGTCCGAAAGAAACCTTCTTTTTGCACTCTGGAGAGAGAAAAAAGAACATAAAACAGGTCCATTGACACTCTTCTCACTTTTCAACATTTCTCTTTTGATTTTTATATTTTATGCACAAAAAACATGTCAAACTAGATTTTTGTTTTTGAGCAATAGACTGGCTTCAAAATCAGAAGAAGATTTTAGTCGAAATTGTTTCGAAGAAAACGGCAAAAATCAAATCACATTGAAATAACTCTTCCGTGTTATTTAAATTCCCGAGATGAGCTCCAATGAGGTCACATGTAATACCATTATACTTATAGGTACACCGTTGGTGTGATTTTCCCTCCAGGATCTGCTGAAAGCGATCCAAACTAATCCATTCCACGCAGTTTACAGGAATTGGGCATCCCTCAAACACAACATTGTGGTGAATTTTCAAAAATGATCTCGGCCTACATCCATATAAGATTAAATAGACTCAAGAACTAAGGCCAGGTGATCGTTTGAAGCGTCGAAGTTTGGTCCCTGGAAACGGTTATAACTAATTTGAACCGGAAGATGGCTAAATGGCTTTATCAACAAGTAAGATATGCTCTATTGAACAGCTACATACCCACATGTGTTTTATGAGATACCACTTACTAAGCTGGTGCTACAGTTCAGAGTGAACCTGGCCCTCAACTAACAAGCCTCTTCAGTTAGTCCGGTTAGATTCGAAGACTCTGCAGCCCAGGGCATTGAAGTCCATTCGCTCCATATATACATGTATATATATTTTAACGGTAAATTTATTTATTCATACGGTTAACAATTTGTTTAACAATTTGTATAATTTTCTGCGAAGCTATAACTTTTCTGCCGACGATTGTGTACATAATAATTCAATGTTTGTTGCATGAAGCTTAGTAGTTATTTACAAAAAAGTGTTTTTTTTTTTTTTAAATTGGTTCACAGTGATTCACGGAAGTTAAGAAGAATTGTTTAATTAATGTTTTTCTAGTTTTAAAGTTTGGTATATGTATTAAATGTCGTGTGTATTAAATGCACACGTTGTCTGGTATTGAAGTCGTGATTTATTGGTCGAATAAATCTGTTGTTGTCATAATATTCGGAGGTAGTTGACATCTTGAAAATATTTTCAACAGTAAGAACATAAAGTTCACTTTCATATCTATGACAAGTACTATTTACTTGTTTCACTGCCAGATTTTGGGGCCTTTGCAGCTTTTGGATGTGGGTTGGAGCTGCGTTTCCCCAAGCAAGCACCAACCTTGACTCAAACAGAGCGTAATATACTTGTTTCATAAAGGGAAACGTGTCATGAATGATAGCTCTAAGATATTTAAATTTGTCCACTAGGTATCTAAAGACTTGGTTTGTAGAGTTGATGCATTCTTTATTTCTTAAAAATAAATAATTTTGCAGCTGTTTAAAGTTAAGATTTCGGATATGCATGAATTTTTTTTTTAGCGTTGATCACCAGTCTGTTTTCGTAACATCATTTTCCTGCAGAATCAAACTCATCTTGCAGAATTGATGTTACCGTTTCCAAAGACCCGTTGCGAACTACAATGGGTATATCATCGGCAAAAGCAAAATATATGCTGTTTTTGAATACTTAGAGAAGTTCGATGTTGAATAATATAAAAATTATTGGTCCTAACTTTGATCCCTGAGGGACTCCGTATTCTACTCTCGTTGTTTCTTGAAATAGTCTGCTATGTAGATATTCCCTTATCCACTACGTCATCATTCCTCTTATTCCAATTTGTTCCAGTACATTAATTAGTTTGTTGTGGTCTATGGTATCGAAATCTTTACTAAAACCCGTGAACAGAACAAGAACATGTTGCCTCCTATTTAGGCCTTCATTGACGTAGTTCGCAAATTCACCAAGCAGTTTCCCTGTACTTTTACCCTTTTGGAAACTATATTGTTTTGGGTTAATCAATTTGTGTTGATGAATGAATCCTTGAAAAATGTCCATGATTACTCCTTCCTAACGTGCTCATAATTTTTCGTATTTGGTAACATTGGTTGGATAAATAAAGATTAAACTACTCAAATTACGATTTGTTTGGTTCTAGGTTTTTGAATTGCAGAAATGAATTACGTCTTTGATTTTGTCGAGAATGCTTTTGCACATTCGTTGGATAGTGTAGTTACTACCATTGAGAAGTTTTTAAGCAAGGTTTCGTCTATGCTCGTCTTTTTCCTTCCAGAATTTGGCTTATAAAAACCCATGTTTTGTGAGAATTACGATTAAATTCATTAAACTGGTTTTTATAGAAGTTAGATTTTTGCACTCTAATTAGTTTGTTGAGTACGTTTTGAAAGCTTTTCTATTCAGTATGGTTCATCCTTTAAATAAGGAGTAATCCATGGGTTTTGTTTTCTTTTCAGCAACTTCTCTTATGGTAATTCGACGATTTTCCAAAACAATTTTCTTCACACCTTCGACGTTATCATCTTTTGTTTATGTGCTGGGGCGTCCAGAGCGATGTTTGTCATTGGCATTTTCTCGATCATCGTAGAAGGGCTTGTACCACTTGTAAACATTTTTTTTATTGAATATGTAATTTAATTGAAGAAAAACATGTACAGTAGTGTTATTCAAAGTATTGCCTATCTGAAGCTATGACTTTTTCAAATCTTTCTGGCAATTTGTGGATCCCATCCCAAAAGAACTGCGCGGCTTGGCAGCCAAGAATGAATCATATGAATGATATTCTGCTCTGATGTGAACCGTATTTCAGTGAGGGCGTTCTGCATCGATCGGAACAAATGGTAGTCAGAAGGGGCAAAGTCTGGGCTATAAAGCGGGCGGGGTAAGACTTCCCATCCACTGTTTTTCAAATAGTTCTTAACCGGAATAGCAACGTGGGGCCGACCGTTGTCATGATGGAAAATTATTGCCTCGTATATTCCGAGCGTTTTTCGGCTTAATTTCGGATTAATTAATTCGGTAGCGTTGTTCATTGATGGTTTCACTCGGTTTTAGCAGCTCATAATACAGCACACCCAAATACAGAGCATTACCTTCGTTCCATGGATATTCGGCTTTGCCGTTGATTTGGCTGGTTGGCCGGCTTTCACATATGATTTTTTGCACTTGGGGTTGTCGTAATGGATCCATTTTTTATCACCAGTAACAATTCGATGCAAAAATGACTTCCTCTTGTGGCGTTCCAGCAGCATTTCGGAGATGCAAAACGCCTTTCGACGTCTCTCGGTTTGAGTTCATGTGGAACCCAATTTCCTTGCTTTTGAATATATCCATCTGCTTTTAAACGTTTTGAAATGGCTGCTTGAGTGACACCCAAAGATTGGTGTGTTTGGCAATGATCTTCAGTTATGCTTCCAGTTCTTCATCTTCAAACTTTTTTGGATGATCAGGACGTTCATCGTCTTTAAAGCCAAAATCACCACTTTTAAATCGTGCAAACCACTTTTGGCACGTTCGCTCAGCTAGCGCATGTTCACAATAAACTTGCACCAAAATACGATGACTTTCGGCAGCAGTTTTCTTCATGAAGTAATGAAGAAGAACTCCCGGCAAAAACACTTTTTCAGGCACAAAGTTCGACATAGTTGAGTGAAAAAAAATAATATTGTTGTTTACGCTTTAAAAGAATGACATATAATGAAATGACGTACAATGACAGTAGCTTTCCAACGCATGTTCCAATGGAATAATAACAATGGAATAATAGAAGTTATGCCATTTCTAAGCAAACCGCACGAATTTATAGACCCAGAAGAAGTTATAGACTCAATACTTAGAGCAAACTAACCGTATGCCACTGTCAATATTTTAAGTGTTTTAGAGCACCTGATTCCATTTTTTACACAAATTTGAAATGGGCGAGCACACCAAAACACGCCTAACCTTTCTACCTGTCAAAAACAATCTAAGTATGTTTTATATGTACTTGAAATTGTGAACATATGTTCGGGACATGTATACCAACACAAAAAAAAAAAAAAATCTATAATTGAATGTTCGTAATTTAAAAAGTCATCTTACTTTTCGAAAACACTCTCATACCCTTTGTTCCTTGCAAACCAATCGAATACCACGCGTTTTCGTAGTGGCACTGCAGGGTGTGGTAGATAAAAAATCTGTTCAGTACCTGATTCAATTTGATCCGATGGAATGTGGACCTTATGATCTAAGTCTTCATATTCTGTTGTGAATTTTGGGTAAGATTCATACAAATTAGTCGACGAATTGCTAAATTAAGGGAGTTACCAAGGACAGGATTTGGATAATTAAAGGGTAGTTGAACGATATTATATTTTCCATCTGACGGACGCAAATAGGTTTTTTGAAAATGTTGTTCGGAAGCATCCTGAAAGGTTATGTTGTTGATTGGGGGTGCTATATCATCGAGCTACCAGAATTTTTGAGGAATAAAAAAAAAAATTAATTCTCGAATAGACTCATTTTTTTGTAGATATTTGAGCTGCCCCAGCTTGTAATATCACCATGAGTCTGGGAACGTACTTAATTCTGCTTCGTAACCACAAATTGCACATGTAGTATATTTTTACGAAAAGCTTTCGTCTTCATATCTACAAAATCCAACTGATTCAAGCCTTTTGACATACTGCAAAGAGATTTCGCCGCGAAATCTATCTTCTACAATGTTGATAGGTACGCCAAAATTTATAATTGAGATATATGGAGGGACGAGAATCCACATGTGCTTCATGAAAAAGAAATTCATCCTAAACATATCACTGTATACCATAGTGTGGATTTTTGGTTGGAAGCTTCATTGGAATATTATTCTTCGAAGAGCCTGCCATGAATGCATATATACACTCAGCAGCGATCCGTATTGAGGAATGATAACCGAGTTTTTGTATGACTGATATTTTATGAATATCCAAGATATGTGCTCCCAACAGTCATTTAATCTCTCGTCTGAACGACTAGAATCCACCGCCTAGATTCAACGCCCTTGCACTCCTTTCTGTCAGGTTTTTTTAAGGTTTAAGTTTAAGCTAATTGTTCTATGTCCATCCAAGCCTTTAAGAAGGAGATTAGACGCTGCATTATTGAAACTGTGGTTGAAAATTTTTCCAAAAAACATAAATGTGGCAGTAAAGCATATTACACCGATCAGAATAAATTTTGAGTCTGACTTTTGCCTATCTGAACAATTTGTTAGTCACTTTGGCACAACCTACATTTCGTGCCGTTTTCCTTCCCGCTCGGCTCCTATGGGATTGAGCAAGCCCTGGAAGGCATCAAACCTCTCGCTCGGCCGAAAATATCACTACCGTGGCTGGAGATGTCGTAGATGCTCCGTCGATATTGATCGGATGACGTGCGATGGAAGACTTGAAAATGTTTCCTTACAAAGTGCAGACAGCCCATCAGCTGATGAATGTTGACCGTGAATTTCGTCTAAATTACGCTCACGCTCTCCTGATTCTCAAAAACGAAGTGGACGATTTTGCGTCAAAATTTATCATAAGTGATGAGGCCTATTATCACCCTTGTGGATATGTGAACAAACAAAACACAAAGAGCTTTTATTTACACTTAAAGTCATTGCATGACGAGTCATTGGGCCATTTTTTTTCTGGAACGGGCCCAACGGCCGCTGTGGATGGTTTGCGCTACAAAGCCATGGTTAATGAATTTTTTACTCCTTAATTAGATGAATTATGACTGGAGGACATATGGTTTTAGCGCATACCGCACGAGCCACAACCAACATTATATTTGAATCAGGGTCGTACGAGTGAGAGATTGTAGACCAGAGATCCGGATTTTTGGCCAAAAAATCATCTTTTCTGACGAGGCCTATTTTTGGCTCAGCGACTATGTTAACAAGCAAAATTGCCGTTATTGAAGTGAATACAATCCACAAGTGTTCGGCCAAGCATCAATGAATCCACAACTTATTTCTTTCGAAATGAGGAAGGAGACACCGTTACCCTCGATAGTCTCAGATATCAAAAATATATACTTGGCCTAATTTTAAATGCAATAGAGGTACCAATATGTGTTTAGGCTCGAAAATCACGTTACACTTAACATTATGTTTTGCTTAGTTTGCCTAGGCCATGAGTGCTGCTCGCAACGCGAATTGTCTTCTCTACTATCCCATAAGCAAAGGTGGCAAGGATGTTTGGTGTACCCGTCCGCACGACAGTAAAATCCGCTATTACTGGCCAGGTGTACTGCATATATGTACATATTATACTTTAAACTCTCAAATACTATTTTCAAAATGGAAAGGGAACTGAAAAATTCATGAAAAGCGGTTAAAGATGCCCGGTCGTATTATTATCCCAACAATTTACCAGTTACATTACATATATGTATGAAGTTTCAACTTCTATTTAATTGAAGTACATTTTTCGACTACCTAGGTACTCAATGTGATCAACTGACCGATTAAGATGTAGGAATAATAGCCATCCATTGCATCATCAAATCATAGAGCTATTTCTATCCTGTCCTTAACTAGTTTTAACCTGAACAAAGTGTACCTGATTTTTTTCTTTTTTATAAATCAGCTATCACTTTTTGAATTTTAAAAGGAAAAAAGAAGTGAAATCGTTTTTCAAAAAAAAAAAAAAGAAACACCAGCCCTTTTGATGTATCTTAGCATCTGCGTCAGATGTTCACAAGCATTGGTATTTGCAGCAATGCAATTTTAGTTTCATATCCAGCGATGACCTCTAATCAGAAAATTCCAGAAATAGAATCTACAGCAAACTGAAAACATTGTTTATTGATTAGGATTGATAATGGATATCTGCAGCATTTGTGCATATGTTGTAGGTATACAAGGACACTGATGGTTTACGCCCGCACCAAGTCACTAGGCAACCTTCATTTGTGTGTTTTGCTGTTCCTGATGTTTATCCACATTGATTTCGAATTTCTCACCCACCAACGCAGGATATTTCGCGGTTTACGTAGCCGCAATGCCTACTACATGTCTACCATGCAGAGCGAATTTTAGGTTTGCTCCTAGAATCATTGGGTTGCATACACCCCATCCATACATATTTATAAGTTTATCTGTACTAAATTGCTTTAGCTCACACGTATGAGTATATAGTTCTAACATAACGGAATCTCACGTTGTGGAAATGTTAATACCACTCTGGCTAGGATTACCAGTGAACTGCGCAAATGCATGATGAAAGCTGGAAAATTTGAAAAGCATTTTATAAATTAAAACCGGAAATTTACATTCGGAAAAAGACTTAGAGGTCCTTTAAGTATTGTCAGGTTGTGGGATTTTTTTTTTTTTTGTTGGACGAACTAAACAAGTTTTTGTTCGTTAAAGTGATTTCGCTTTTTTCGAATCATAAAATTTCATTGCTTGCGTAGATTTAAAAGAACACCAAGTTGCTCTTATGATCTGCTTTGTTTAATGCTTGGATATAAAGATAGCAAAACCTGGTGACAGCTTTCCCAAACCTGATCCCATCCCAACAATATCAAATTCCGCCCAACTGGTCTTTTCAAAATACGGAGGAAGGTATAAGACCAAATAAATAAGACTACTTCAAATATCCCAATGAAAGTTGTCTAACAACTAACGACAGGACATTAACTTGGGCCAATAAGTACTTTACATACCTTTACATACCTTCCATTAGCTCTCATCATCGATAAATGATATAGAAAGATTGCATATCAACCTGATTCTTTCTGGTTTTCTTCAAAATCTTTCTGAGACGTAAATATTTGATAGATGGCAGCCCTTCCTGATCCAAAACCACATCGGCAAAGGCTCATCAGGTTGTTTGCCAATGACTTTAGTGGCAGTGATTGTCAGTGGTTTATTCTGTCTTTACCGATCAACAATTCACTGAAATAGTATTTCCAGATTCTTCGTAGAATGGTCTGTCTATTTGGTGGTATTTTCTATCAATCATGGAACTTACAATATAATAGCTTGACATTGATATTTAGCGATCAGGAAAATTTGTACGCGTGTTTCGGACACAGAAATCATATCCAGCCGTAAGTTTATCAGAAGACTGTGCGAACTTTGAGGTGACTTAAATATATGGTGATTCATCGTGAGGTTTGATTTATAATGTAAAATAAAGTACATCCATTTGAAAGCGAACTTAAAATTTTTATTATTGGTTAAAAGAATAATTCATGACATTTTCTTTTTGAAAACAATATGTAAATGCTGGCCACGATTACGTATGAGGTGGTCCATTCGGAAGGTCCAATTTTGGGCGACTTGTTCGAGCATAGCGACTGGTATCTCGCGGATAACACGAGTAAAGTTGGCTTCCAAAGCGTCGAGCGCAGCTGGCTTATTCCTGCAGACCTGAGGCCTTACATATCCACAGAGAAAATATTCCAAAGGTGTGATATCGCACGACCTAGGCGGGAAATTTACCGTAGAAAAACGTGAAATTAAGTTATCCCCAAAATGATTTCTTAACAAGTCCATTGTTTCACGCGCTGTATGGCACGCAGCGCCGTCTTCTCGAAACCAGAGCTCACCGAGACCATGTGCTTGAATTTCAGGAAGCACATAGTCCGTTAACATGGCGCGATAACGGTTACCATTCACGGTAACATTCTATCACGAAAAACATTTTTCACAGAACGTTGATTTTCGTAATACTGCTGAACAATTTGGACACGCTGTTGTAGTGTTAGTCTTTCCCTGATGAGTTGCCAAACAATACTTAACAAAAATAACAAAACGGTTTGATAAGAGTCACGCGTGATCTGTCAAAAAAGCTTATTGAAAATCAAACCTCACGATGAATCACCCTATTTAGTATATGCTGGCAATAATGATGTTTCGCAACACAGGGAAATCAAAGAATTTAAACTTGTCGAGGTATTACTGTGCATGTCTCCAGATATTCTGGTCTTCAGCTAACTGCCTCTAGTTGGGCCCTTCAAGTCGATTGAGGTCGCCTTCTACTTTTGGGCGCATTCTTCCTCTATTGCGTTGTTCCTTCAGGTTAAATTTAAAGACTCTGTGGGGCGGAGCATTGGTATCCATTTGCTCAGGCGATTAATGCGCAGTTTTCTGAAAAGGTCGATGTCACTATACAGGCTTTAAAGCCTGTAAACGCAAACGGGACCGATTTTCCACTTTCGATAGGGTCCATGCTTCTGCGTCATGAGGTAAAACTGGGATGACCAAGGTCTTACTTAGAGTCTCTTTAGTTTTCCAGGATATAGTCTTACTACTCTATTGCCTTGTTAGCTCAAAGAAACACCGATTGGCGGGCGTGATTCTTTGTTTTATTTCTACTGAGTCAGAATTTATGGCAGATCCAAGGTAGACAAAATTGTTCATTACCTCAAAATCTTAGCTGTCGTTTCCGATGTTTTGTCCAACTCGTCGATGTAGTGTGTCTCTTCTTGTCGACAACATATACTTTGTTTTGTCCTCATTTACCGTTAAAACCATGTTGACAGCTTCCGTTTCAATACTAGTGTGTCACCTTGTCTAAAACTTTTTTTTTTTTTGACATCAAAGCTCCCAATTAAGTTGTTATCATCATTTTGACTAGACGGATAAGTTTGGCAGGGATGCCAAAACTCGATATGTCTCTACCTATCTCGTCTCTTTCCGGCTGTTTTGTTGGATTTCAGCTTAAATATTGCTATCCTTACTTCTTGACTTGTTAGGATGACGGAAGGCTATCATCGTCGAAGTTGAATGGTCTTCTCTGCCTGATGGCCGGATGTTAAGCTTTTCCGCCGATAAAAAGTGTTAACACATTCTCAGCTCCGACTGTGACTCTACTACAAGGTTTCCTGCTTAATCTCTACAGGCTTCTGTACGTGTATTCTTGGCTTGAAACTTTCTTTTTACCTGTTGGTAAAATTTCCGTACGTCATTCCTGGAGTACAAGCCCTCAATATCTTTGACCACGCACTTTCCCTTTTCTTTTTTCTTCCTCCGGAGAAGCGAACATTTTCTCCGTATTCGTTGCAGCGCCGCTTTAGAGGTTTCTTGTTTAGCTGCATGTGCTTGCTGAATTTCTTCATCAAACATCAGTTACGGCGTCTTTGATGGCACGTTGGCATCGCTGACACTGGTATTCGGTATTTGAGAAACTTCAGGATATGCGCTCGGCGAAGATTCTGACGATCATTTGCAATTGCAGCTTTTCTACGTTATATCTTCTCACAGTAGCTCTTCTTGGTGGTGATCTGAGCCAATGTTGTCGCAATGTCATCAAACTGATTTGGTGTTTGACTATCCGGAGACTGTAATCTTTCCTTGTGTATATGGTGCTGAGATGGCGAAACCGTGTGCTTCCTATAGTATTATTTCGTCCCACTGCAATTTCAATAAGCCTAAGTTCGTTGCTAAGCATGGTGTCGTTTATGCCTCACCAAAAATGTCCCCCTTTCCTAACCTGACTTTAAAATTGCCTAGTACGTTTTTGAAGTCATACTTCAGACATCGCTCATATGTCTTGTCAATGAGCTCGTAGATATATTCATTGGTGGCGTCGCCCTTGTTTTCCATTGGGGTATGGACGCATATCGAGGCGGATGCTCGCTCTCTTGTTGGAAGCTCAATCGATGTGGGATCAATCCCATCGTACTTTTTGGATGGCCATGATATGTGCGTGATAGTAGTTAAGGGCCTCTTCTAATTTTTCTGCTGCACGTGGCCTGTTTATGGTCCCAATATTCCTCGCGCAAAACCGAAGGTCGTTGTCCTTTAAACATTTGCCAGGGTCGTCAACAGTGAGTCTATTTTTATCCGAGGCCATTAGTTGGTTTGTCATATACGCTGTTATCCCTGTGAGGGCGTAGGTCAGTACATATAATGCGAGTAAGGGTGTACAACCACGTTCGTATTTAATTCGACCTGCTCGATATTGATGTCTCAGAAGACCTTGCTATGTATGATATATCTTAGATAGAGGATGCATTATATTAATAAGCTCGCTTGCAGATTCAGTGATATGAGCTGATTGTGAGCTAGTTTTGATTAAGTTATCAGTGTAGGTGCTAGCAGATTTCTTGAGTGTTGCGTATGTCTCTAGCTTGCCTCTTTTGAGGACGTTGACAAGTCTGCTGGTTTCACCTGATTTGATCCTTTGACAGTCTTTTTAGGACGGATTGTCTTAATTAGTCTTAAGTGACCTGTTTACAAGATTTTTGGCTTTCCTACGTTGTAACAGCATATCATCACGTCAGTTCAAACCAATTGGCGGGGCAGCGCTAAGTTTCCGAATCCTTTTCTTGTTCAAAGCTAAGGCGGAATTTTGATGGAATTGCAAACTGCTTACTGCCCTAAAAAGTGTAAAAGATCATGGTTTTCTACAAACATGGTTTTCGGAACAAAATTGTTTAGTCAATCAAGTATTTAGTGGGTAGAATTTTTTACTCCTTGTTTGGACGTGAAAATTCTCTGCTTTATCTAGTTTCTACAGTTGATCTTCGATTTTTTCACTTTGCATCATTCAGAATGTTATCCTTGCCTGTCTTTCTAATTCGAAGTGTCACGGAGGAAGTAGCAGCACCCTTGTGCAGTGTGTTTGGCAAAAGCGTGTGGCTCGTAAAAATTAACTTGTAGTCGCAAAGATTTTGGTTGTATTCTGATTAATTTCTCCTTATCCTTCGCCTTTGCAAGTTACCAGATAGATTTCATAACGGTTGTTCTATAAAATGATGATTGTTAGCATGCACCCTCTGCCAATTGACGGATTGAATTTATCAGCCCACAGACTTTGATTGTTGTAGCATTTGTTTCATCTAGGGATCGTGCCCAGGAAAGATTTCAATAAAGGGATAACCAAAAGCCTTCTTCCTTTTGGTCCTGCTTAAGGTGAAAGAAAAGGAGGTATGTTCAGCATCGAAAGGTTAATAGGTTACAGTTGACGTTAGTTCAACTGATCTGTTTCTCCATATCATCGTTTCTGAAAGTGTGTTATTCTGAAAACTTTATTTTTTGATTGCATTGATTGCCGTTGGTTTGGGATATTTGACCAGCGTATTCCTTTTTTTAAACGTCGCTTATGGATTTAGGTTCAAAGTTTTCTCTCTCCCGAGATGAGAAGTCAGAAGCAGTATCCTGACCAACAATTGTTTATTTGTATGGAGTTTAACCTTAATAGGCTGAGCATCTCTGGTAAGTTTCCATCGTTGCAGCCCAAACCGCAATGTTCCGTAGAAAGTATAGTAAAGGTCATCGGCATCGTAAGATCCAATGTCTCCATAATTCGTCAATTTTAATCGATCAAAACACGGACGACTTGGTCATAGTTTTTAATGGATTTTGAAGGCGAATGAGAAAGAAGAGGATGGACCAAATAAAAACTCTAAAGCTCTTTCCATAGGAATGCCGTGTGTACATTGACATTGGCAAATGTCATATAAATTTGAAAACATGTACGAAGGCGGTTTGATGAATACCCGGATTAGAAATGACAACGCCACTTTTTTAGGTATAGTACGACTTTTGTTGGCCTGCAAAATACTCCTCCCCGGCGGCGATGACTTCCTCGTTTGACCCGTACTTTTTTCCGGCGAGCAATCTTTTTAAATTTGGAAACAAAAAGAAGTCGCAGGGAGCTAAATCCGGAGAATACGGTGAATGGGCGAACAATTCGTAGTGAAATTCGACCAATTTGGCTGTGGCGACTGCGGAGGGGTGAGCCGGTGCGTTGTGGTGGAAGAGCATTTTTTCGCCAAATGTGGTCGTTCTTTCTTCAAATTGGCCTTGAATTAGCCCAACAAATCGACGTAGCATGTTTTTGTGATTGTTTTTCTCTTCTCCATATAGTCAACGTGGATCACACCTCCCGCCCCCCTTAAAGACGATGGCAGTCACCTTTCCGTGGCGACGGCACGGTCTTCGCTTTTTTTAAAGCACGTTCACAGGGTAAAAGCCATAGTTTCGATTATTCTTTGGTCTCTGGTGTGTAACAATGAATCCATGTCTAATAGACGGTCATGAAACGATTCAGAAACTCGCCTTTAATTTCTTTCGCCTGCGCTGTCATCCATAGCGGGGACAGCTTTCTTATACCCGAAATCTCGTGCAGGATATAGCTAATGCATTTAGTTAAGATGGCACTATCTCAGCCAACTCCCGAATTTTCACTCGGCGGTCCGCCAATACGAGATCATAGATTTCGTCTACGGTTCGCTGTGTGGTAACCGTTTTTTGGGCACCTGGGTGCGGTTCATTAAAAACCGACGTGCGGCTACGGCGAATCAATGGTAAATGGTTGTACGGGGAGGTGAATGGGTTTCATTTACACCAACGAAATTAGGCTTGATTACCTCGCAGATTTTGCAACTCAAAAACAAGAATCGGATCACGGAGCGGCACTGCTCTTTTTCCATGGTCGCAAAAAACACTAACACGATATTTTAAAATGGGTGTCAAGACAAAACTAAGCGTCGGATTTGACAGACAGGCTTAAATAGGTTATAATAAATGATGGTATACGCATTTTGGCTCTGTAGTGCCACCTATCTTCCAATTCAGGGACTCATCAAACAGCCCTCGTATTTGTATTGTATCGGACCAAGGGACTATGGTCAATTGTCACAATTTTGTTGTGCATCATGAATTTCTTCCTGACTGGTTATAAGGATTATTATGAGACGTTTGCGTGAAGACAGCTGTAAGAAAAGGCCTCAGTTGTGGAAAGACAATTCGTGGACTTTGAATTACGATAACGCTCCATCTAAGTATGCATTTATTATGCGTGCATTTATCGGCTCATACAAAAAGTCTCCGTGGTTTTTTGGTACATTTTTGAAAAACAAATTTTCTTTATTCAAAATCAATTTCAATCAAGTACATATTGGCCATTATTATATGTGACCCTTTGCCATTTTCCGGGTATCTTCATAATTAAATCGGTGTAGAACTTCTGTTCCTTATCAACGAAAAACTTGGCTAAGTGAATTTCAACGGCTTTTCGGTCGGCCAATTTTTACCATCAAGAGAGTTTTCCAAAGACCGAAATAAATGGTAATCAGAGGGTGTAAGGTCCGGGCTATACAGTGGATGCATCAAAACTTCCCAACCAAGCTCCGTCAATTTGTTCCGGGTCATCAAAGATGTGTGTGACCAAGCATTGTCATGATGGAAGACAATTCCCTCTCCGTTGGCCAATTCTGGTCACTCTTTCTTGATAGCTTCATTCAAATGGTCGAGATGTGCACAGTAGAGGATCGAATTAACAGTTTCGCCACGTTGCAGCAGCTCATAATAGACAATTTCCTTCCAATCCCACCAAACACTCAAAATAACCTTGTTTGCCGTCAATGCAGGCTTTAAAGTCGTTTGTGGACTGTCACTGGCCTTTGACCATGACATGATCGCTTGCATTGGATATTTTCGTATTTAACCCATTTTTCATCGCCTGTAATGAATCGTTTCAAAAATGGTTCCATTTCGTTACGTTCCAGCAGCGTTTCACTGATGGTTATTCGGTCAATTAAATTTACTTGCGTTTATTCATGTGGCACCCAATCATCGAGCTTCTTTGAGTAGCCTGCTCGTCTTAGATGATTCCAAACTGTCATACGGTTGATGTTTAGTGCTTTCGCTCTCTTCAAACAGCTTCCGTGCCGGTCTTGTTCTATCAGTTGCAAAATTTAATCGACTTTTTGAATGACTTTTTACATCGAAATTTCCGGAACGGAATCGAACAAACTCATGGGTCGGGCGTTCACTCATAACATTCTCATCGTAAAATGCATACAATTTTTCGGCATGTTTTTGCAACATTTTTCCCTTTTTTATAGTGAAAAAACATCACATAGCGTATTTCTTCAGATATATCACTCATATTCCATTCAGTATAACTTTTAACATGAGCAACGAATTACACAGCTGTTTTCACAAAAAATGTAGCCTGACATGTCACCTTTTAAACATGTGTTCGTCTCCGTTTCCAGATAAATGGGCACCAACACCATCTAGTGACAAAAAACCGCGGAGACTTTTTATATGACCCAATTTTTCAAAATACATCGTTACTGCTATCACAGTTATAGAATTTTTGGTACAATGTATTGTGCTTTGATAACTAAACTATAGTGCGTTGGACATTGAGACTTTGCGACAAGAAAGTACATGAAGCTAAAATAAGTCGGCGTCTGTTTTTTTGTCATTGTCATAGTCTGAAGAAGACCAAGAACAAAATGCAATTTTTAGAAATTTCCCTAAAGAGGAAAAGAATGGTCCTTTTTCGCATTTCAACAGGAAATTGTAAGGCAAAACTCCTTAAACACTATCCTCACATCTCTACCGTGCTGTTGTTGGAGGATAGAACATTATATGTATCCATGGAATCTGTTGTGAACTAGTGAAGTTATTATTAAAAGCAACATCTCTCATATTTGTTTGTGATTTGATCCTTCTAACCTTGAAATGGACCTGAGCCATGGGGGGTTTATTGATGGCTGCATGAACTTGGATATTTATATGCATTAATATGTTCGTATGTTTCCCTCCATATGTTTGTTTACATTCGGACCAGCCGATGGGTGATGAAAACAGATCTATGCCAGTACGTCGACAATGAAAACAACCACAGCAATATCTGCCGCCCTTCGGTAAGGGTGTCAGCCAAAAGAGTGACAGTTTTCCTACCGCTGCCAGTTGACTATACAACACAAAAGAGAATGTGGATGACAATTTATGCTCTGGTAATATACGCATAGCTAGAAGCATCACCTTCCATTCCAGAGAAGCTATACAAATGATAAAAATAAAACAATAAACCACAACAGGTGGAGGTTTCACCGTAAGCGAATTAATTACGATGTTTTCCCTGCTAATTTTGGGTACACTTTGGCACTATGGTAGCTAAATTTAATTTAGCGGTGTGGCTGAATGGAAATTAACTGTAGCCCGGTATGCAGACTTGTTGAAGTGTAAAGGAAATGATAATGTTGTGAGTACATATGTTATAAATAGTCTGCTTAGGGATGTGACTACAAGATAAGTAAATACCTAAAGGCACGTATCTGTACGTTTCATTATAAATCAAAGAAGACATGTAGTTAGTTAATTTAAGGTCGTTGGTTTAACATATTAAACACCTAAGGCTGGTTTTGTGTAATTTTGTTTAGATATACAGCTATAAGAATTTGGCTGATGACAGGTTAAAATTTATTGTTCTCTTCTTCCACTCAGTGAAAAGTTATTCTTTGAGGAAACGGAAACTACAAAAATGTTTCTCATCCATATATAGGTAACATATATTGTCCTAATTGGCAACCAAGTTATAAAAATTAGGTGCTCGTATTAAACGCTATTAATACGATTACAATACCTCATGAGGGTCTATCAAGCTCATACTTTAGATAGTAAGTGGATTTGCCTATTCCCCACTATTGCAATACATAAAATTCGTTTCACCGATCGGTACTTGTTACAGTTTTTCGTGTCGCCTTGCCTTTATGCAGATATTCAAACGATAATCATTGATATGGCTATCAATCTTCACTCATTATATTGTTGAATAAAGTCGAAAGCAATTTTAAAATAGAATCTGCGATTCATATCTCGGAAGGTATCTTATTAGATTCAAGAAGCTGTCCTTCCTTCAGTTATTTTACTACTTTGCTTATTCTGTCTTCCGTGACATCTGTCTTTCTTGGACAACGCTTAAGAAAATATTATTGGACATATTGGAAATATTCCCATCTTTCTTGCAATTGATAGATTCCGCGAGAATACTATAGTACTTCTCGTCTTTTGAGGCCAACCATTCGTCAAGCTAATTTTTCACTTCTTCGTAAGAACAAAAATGCTGTTCTGAAAGTTCGTGCTGCGTTGATCGAAACAAGTAGTATTAAAAGTAATAAAACTGCCTGCAAATGGTTCTTATCTGGCGCAAAATTCTTCATTTTCAAGGCGACAAAAAATTGATTTAATAATAGCTTATGACATAGTTTATTGACAGATGTCAACCTCCAAAATACCATATTTGATATGATTGACACAAACCGTATGTAGTAGTTATGCCATCTGTTAGTCAAATTAACAATTTATACTCACACATCTATGAGCAAATGTCCCGGTGGATATCCATAACTGTTGAGGCACAAGCTCTGATGGCTTGCCTCGCCTCGGCAATCTAAAACGAGTAGTGCACTGCGCCTTGTTATGCATGTTGAGCTCACCTTTGTGCGCGCACGGATGCATAAATTAGAATGGTCCCTGTATAGATCACCTCTGTAGATGCTGCCATATTTGACCTCGAAATTGATAGAAAGGTGATTTTGAGTGACTGCACTGATAGATACCAATCCGATCATTGATTATTAATTTCTGGAGCTAACGCATTCACCTTGGAAATGAGCTGATATATGCCCTCTACCAAGTCATCTCCAGCTTATTTTAATGGTTGGGAAGGAAGGCTGTTGCTGTCTTTCCTTTATTTCGCTCGAGCAGACGTTAATATTAGCTTTCATCGTCCAAGTTGAATGGCTTGTTGGCAGATTTTGGGTCGTCTCCGATCTTTGGGATTGATTTTCCATATCCTTTGCTTTTTGCTACAGGTTTTGTTGGTGTCTTATTGATTTGATATGTTTTTGGTACCAGGCGTTGTTCCTGGGGTAGCGTCTCTCTATTTCCTTAATAGCTGACTTCTCATGTTCTTTTTTTATGAGAAATCCGATGTGATTTCCTTCTTCTTTGCTCATAGCTCGCATGAGTTGCTATTGTCCTACGCAGCAGTACCGATTCATAGGCGTGTTGTTTTGCTAAATATGCTTTCTTGTACTTTCATCAAACTATGATGGGATAAAACTAAATAGCGGTGGCGTTTCTGACGACATCTTAACGCCGATGGCATTGATTCCGCGTGTGCGATTCAGAACTTAGAGAGTAAGGGATATAGGAATATGCGATCATAAAGTGTCTGCGGGCTTGTTGCACTTGCAGTCGTCCAATGTCAAATCTCCTCACATTCTCTGCTGTGGTGACGTCTGCGATATAAATGGATCTAATTTTCTATTTTCTTTTTTATAATTGATGCGCGCGCAAGGAATTGCATACCCTTAAAATGTTGCACACAGCGCAGGCGCAGGAAAGTTAAGAAGGAAATAAATAGAGGTACCGATGCACGTTGGTTTTGAATGTTTGCACATTACAATGACTAGGAAATACAGAGCTCGACAGATCATTCCGTAAGCGAGTTGTACGGCCTAGGAAGGTATCTGGATATTTCAGAGTATGTTCGAAAGTAGGCTTGAGGGTGTACTCATGAGTGCTCATAGCGAGACGGGTGTTACGGCTGAAGTTTTAAATGAGCGGAATGCTACTGCCAACTTTGATGTGCAATTGTGATGAACATAGCGATAGAGCAAGGTGAGGCAGGAGATATTACGCCGATGTTCTAAGTTGTCAACTGACTGAGTGATCTCATCACATATGAGTTTTATTGCACGGTTTTGAATCCTCGCATAAGCCCTTCGATCCAAAAATCTTATAGTAATACAACTGCTTCAAAGTCAACTCTTCCTGTCGCCGCCCCAAAGGAACCTTGTAACACAATTTAACACTACGTGTACACCTTTAGAGTGGTAAAGCAGGCTAGACCGACTCCGCACAGAACGAATCAGATGTTCACCAACCTATTCGTCAAAGGTTCCCCAAAATACGCAAATGTTGTTTGGATTTCTGAATTTTACAAAAAGAGGTACGGCATCACCGTCAGCCAATGCAAAATATTCCCAACATCTCAAGCTTAACCTACCGCTTACTAAATATGAGTGGTTATTTGCTAACCCATCCAACACAAACCTTAATTTTTGCAAGTTACGAGTTTCCAAATGGACGGATCAAGCAACCAATAAAAACATAGAAACAAGAGAAGAAAAGTCTGATCTATTAAAGCTCATTATAAATCGTCCAGGTCTATTCCCTATCCACATCCTTAACTTGACCCCAACTTGAGCCCCAAAACCGAAATATTTCCCAATTTTTCTCCTCCTGTCTATATCCCTAAGCAAGCCCTTCACTTCTCCGAACAAAAGCAGCAATTCCATCTCTTTCATCCAAGCCCCTGATACTGTTACTGCTCCACCACCCACACACCCTCCTATGAATACTAACAACTGCTTTCCCAAGTTTTTATCAGCCCAAACTTTATCCCGCTTCAAGGCCGCCTTCTTCTTCGATTTTACGGGATCCTACCCCTATTTTTGATCACCTTTCGCCACCTAACGTTAAATTTACCCAAAAGAGTGCCGTTATGTGCCCTCTAGAGATAAAAAGATATAGGAAGACATACGTCTCCTTCTCGCATATATTTACGATAAATCCGACTCTGTTTGCTTTGAGGAAAAAACCAAAACAAGTGTCATGGTCTCCATCCAACAAGGAGGCCTTCCTACTGATATAACTGGTCTCAAAAACAATACAACAGGTACCACGAATTTTTCAATACACCTCCCAAAAATGTTGTGGATGTTTTTTTGATAAATATCCTAACTTGCCTTCTTTTTCTGCATCTCATCTACACTCCCCTACACCTCCACGCAACAAACTACCTCTTACCTTTTACTACCAAAACGTAAGAAGCTTACGTTCTAAAACTCGTGCTATTTTGTCTCAATCTCATGGCCTCTTTTTCGATGTATATGCTCTTAGAGATACCAATCTTATCCCCGTGTACATTAAGTGTTGCTATATTCTCCCAGCTCAACTTATCGAATCTACATTCTTGCTATGAAAGCGATTGACTAAGTTATTGACTGAAGTGATTCCATCGAAGATATTCTTATCTTTGGTAATTTCAATCTGCCTCTGCAAATGTGGATTCAATCGGAATCGGACATCCAAAGAATGTCTATTCATTGATCTTATAACAGACTCAAGCCTATGCCAAGTAAGTGGTATTCCTAAGTCCAACGGTAGGCAACTAGACCTTATTTTTACTAGCGATCCCATTAACTCCACAGTAACGTTTGGTCTCTAAACCCTATCAACTATCAACAAATTTCAACCCCCTCTTCTTCCCTTATTTTTCCATAATTCCCCACCACAGTCCTATTCTTCCCCTTCTATCTCTTCTAACAACTTCCATAAAGTGAATTTCCGTAAAATCAATATCTATCTTAGCAAATCTTATTTTTATTCTACCAACCTATTAGAATCTGATGCTGTCTCCATTTTTTACAGTGAAATATTTAATTCCGTTTCCCTTTACCTCCCCTTTGTTTGGCATAAAACGTCATCTTTTTCCCCTAACTGGTATAACAGAAGATTTCGCTTTTTACGAAACAATTGGTAGCAATGGGTAGCTTTCCTTCGCATCAATTCTTATTCTGACTACTCTAACTATCAGAGTTTTCCCGACACAGGGCAGACCAACCCTGGCAACAACCTAAGACATTTTATCAATTCGTCAACTACAAAGAAAACCAGACAGTTATCTCCCCTCACTCTTCATCGATAATATTTACAATATTTTGTAAAATTTTGTAAACAATTATTTGTAGGCAACTTTTTCTTCGCATCTGAACCCATATATTTCAAGTACCTCTCTCTCTTAATCTTTTGATCCTACCTTTATCGAAGAAAAGTTAGAAAATCTTTATGATGAATTCTAACCCGGGCTAGACAGGCTCCTAGCAATATTTCTCAAAAAGTATGCCTCCAATCATACGCACCCACTTTCCTCCTTATTTCATCTGTCCCTCACACAAGGGGAATTCTCCCAAGTTTGGAAGACCTCTTTTATAACCCCGGTCCACAAAAAGGGATCAAAGAATGAAGTAAAAAACTACCATCCCATTGCTAAGCTTTTTTACATACCTAAAATATTCGAAAGTTTTTTCAACTCAACTACTACTAACTTAGTTGAATTTGTATCCTTTCAGCACTAGAAAATGGCAACGTAATCGATGTTATAGCTACAGATTTTGCTAAGCCCTTCGATAAAATATCACAACAATTGATCCTTTTCAAACTGTCTTCCCTCGGTTTTGACCTCATATTATTAAAATGGATTATTCTCATCTGGAATCAGTATTCTCAACCCCGTTTGTAGTCATTTCTAGTATCCCACTAGGCGGTTATCTAGGTCCCCTCTTTTTTTTTAATTTAACTACAAACGATCTTGGGAGAGTTATTAATTACTGCGCCCTATCAATTTACGCCGACGACACTAAGTACTCTAAGGCTATCTTTACAAGACTCTATTCTCCTTCAAGAAGACCTCGATAGGTTTTGCACTTGATGTCTAAAAAATTGCTTTGAACTTAACGTCCCCAAATGTTAATCTTTGACTTTTCATGAAAGTTCAATCAATCTCCCCCTGGACTTTATTCTTTGCATGGCTAGCTGGTACCCCAGGTTAAACCACTTCGCGATCTTGGGGTATTATACGATAGGGAGTTAAACTTCCGTTAGCATATTGATAGGATAATCCTTAAAGCCAACTCATCACTTGGTTCTATCAAACGATGGTCTAAAGAATTTTGCACCCTTCATGTGACAAGGTCACTTTACATTAGGTACCCTTTTGTTCGGTCCCCTTTCGAAAATTCTAGTTCATATATCCCGAATCGAGAACATTCAACGTCGTTTTATTTGATTTGCCATTCAAGGGCTACCCTGGGATCACCTCTTTATCTTGCCTTCCTATTGTGACAGCCTCAAAATTCCTAAGTTGAATATCCTCAAAAATCCCAGATATGTAACTGACATTCATTGACTGCTTTCTGGTTCTTGTGGATAGCACTTCCTCTTACAATTCTATTTCCTTTAACTCTAAGCCTCGTAATCTACGCTGTTCTCGTCTCTTCTATACTCCAATCCATCGCACCTCTTATAGTTACAACAAACCAATCTTCTGCATGCTCCGTAAGGTCAACTCAAACATCCCACTTTCTGATTTTCACCTGGGCAGTCATTGTTTTAAACTTGATCTCCTCCACCATTCCCTTACTTCCTAACCCTGAATTGTTATAAGATTTTAAATCTTGGCTTTTAAGTTAGTTAAAGATTGTATCAAGCGAACTAAATAGGGGCATCAGTCCCCACCAAAAATTGTTTGGCTGCATATACCCGCCAGTAGTCAACGTTGGCTCGTTGATAACATTACTATTGGTGTTCAACGGTTTCACGATAAGTAAAGAAGTAGCGTCGAACTTTGGTGGAACAAGGTTGTAACCTTGACTCCGGGGAAATTCGACATCCGGAAAGCTGGACGAGGCTCTGGCGTTGATCACAATGTGATCAATCTAGATAATATGTAGTTGATTGATTAGGCCATAGCAAAGTCCGTTTACATATGTTGAAATGTAGAAACTGCATGCTGGCTTCTAATAGGTTACGCCTCGATGCAAATTGCAAAAATCTGATTACATTGTCGGATGTGGACCTGCTTAAAGTTTTATCTTAAGATCTCTTAGCACAATTTTGATGCCATAGCTGGGACACTGACCATATGATTGATCAAGGAGGTCATAGAACTCGTCTTTGATGTTGAATGGAAATCAGAATTATATTTTCGAATTTGGACTAGATGGAGGTTGTTATTAGCCGCTCGCTCACATGCCAAATGCTTGAGGCTTTTTGCCTAAGTCTACGAGTACTTTGAATAGCAACTCTACATTCAAATAAACATCATCTATCTTCCCCAGTCCATCACATCACACTTCCTGAATTGCTACCAAGGGGATATGAATACCCTTCAACTGGCTTTTCACCAGTTTGAAACTCAAGTGTATTAGGTTTCGATATTTTTCCCAGAGGTGGCTGTCAAACTGGAGCTAGTGCATCTTCAACCGCTGGGTCTTAAGTACGTGCTAGTTGTTAGTTTATTACATTTAGCCCAGCCAGCAACCACTCCAACATCAGTGTTATGCCTTCATGTCAGAGTTAACGCCGACGGGATTTTCATATAGCTACATACAAATTCTATGAAAAGACTTTTTCAGAGAAATGCCTCGCATGGGATTCGAACCCGCGACCCTCTGCTTGAGGAGTCTATGCATATACCACTACACCACGGCCACCCCGTGGTCTGTCTAGCGTCGTAACATTCTATGTCCAAAGTTGAAATCCGTTGTCGTTAAAATATTTTCTGGAATCGTCAAAATTATGTCCATATGTATCCAAAGCTGTTGGTTGTATCTTCATTAAGATACAGGGTCCGACTTGGATGGCCAGATCCTTAATAATACACGGTGGCCGGCTAAACCGTCCGGTGTCAGTAGCTTCGTTGACATATGGTATTCAAGATTCTATCCCCGCCATCTCTCTTTTTAATTTGTGACGTAGTAAATTCACGTTTAAATGAATTCCGAAGCTGTTGGTTTATCATGCCAAGCTTACGGTTAATTACGATTTTCCTGAAATTTAAAGTTGGATTTCAGTGTCCTTCAGAACAAGAACAATTGTACTTTCTAATTTAGAAGTTTTCATAAAGCACAACTACAATTAATAAAATGAATTCCTTCCTTTTCAACACCATGAAATAAGAAAAAAACTTCTCTGACCAGCTCCTGGTTGCAATGATTGCTTCTTTTTCCATTTTCCTTTGCTCCTTTAATTGTTGAATTGACACTGGACCAGGGAAAATGAACGAGATTAAAATTGCATACCCTTGCCCTCGGCCTCGATCAGAATCTAAGGTTGCGACTGGGTATTCTCCCTTACCCTGGAATACGGCATCAACGTCTAACCACCCAGTTCCGACAATATACCATAGTATACCAAAGACCCTGAAAGCTGAAAAATATCCCGGATATAGCTCACACTATTGCAGACTTCCTTTCACCTGAGGTCATGTACGAGTACTTGTTTCTTTCTTTACATAGAGCGTGTCCTTCAGGACAGACTACCAAGGAAGCCAAAGTACTAGGAAATACTTTACAACACGTCTCTCTTCATCAATTAATATATATAAGAACGTTTTCACATCCTTCCGATTGCCATCAGTAGCATTAATGGCTGCCAGTAGCTATGATAAATAGCACACAGGACTGGACAGGATTCCAATATTCCGTGGATTGGTTTTATTTATTTTTTTTTTTTTTTAGAAAAGTTTTAACGAATGAGGCACGTGCGGTGGAAGTGATAAAAGTCACAAAAGCAAGGTGAGGCATCTTTTGGACTTTTGGTGGTCGTTGGCTTGTTGTCCTTGAAAAGAGCTTATTTACATGGAACGCTTTTTTTTAATCACTTTATCAGTCAAGTACAGATAAGGGTGCTTGCTGCTTGCTGCTTGGCAATTACTTTATGAGTTTTTCTTTCAGTTTATTCAACTTGCAGAATGGTCTTGTCATTGTAGTTCTGTTGAAGGGATTTAAATTGTTATGAAGAACCTTGTACGGCAGGATCATGTTAATTTGTCACGTGCATGCTGTGCTTGTGGTTTTTAATTTAAATATAATTCAGCTGACTGTCACGGTGAGATATATAACTGATGTTTATACATAACGGGTGACCAGATAGGGATGATAGTTTTTGTCAAATATTTAGTAGGGTTTGCCATTTCAACATGCATCGTTTTACGCTTGCCGAACGTGCAAATACGCAACATGAATGTTGTCATGAAGTCGGTCGTTATCATGGCTTAAGTGTGTATGCAATTTGTCGCAATATCGATTCTGCACCGACCAGCTGAATTGGGCATCGCCAGAGAGTCAACCCGGCTTATTTTGCGGGTGGACTTGGGCCTACATCCGTATAAGATTGTGATGACGCAAGAATTGACGGACGACCATAGGCAACGGCGTGAGTTCGCTAATTGGTCGCTGGAAATGTTAGCCGGAGATCCGAATTTTGGCCAAAAAATCATCTTCTGGGACGAGGCGTATTTTTGGCTCAGGGGTTACGTCAAGAAGCAAAATTGCCCTTATTGGAGCGAAAAAAATTCACAAATGTTTAGCCAAGCATCAATGCATCCACAAAGATTGGTGGTTTATAGTATGGCGGCATAACCGGACCTTATTTCTTTCAAAATGAGGAAGGAGACACCGTTACCGTCAATGGTATCAGGTATTGAACGATGTTAACCGACTTTCTATAGTCAGAGTTCAAGTTGTGAAGGAGACATTTTACGACTCGGTCATTTCACGGTGAGTGTTCATTATTTGGCTGCAGCGATCATGCGATTTGACATCATTCGATTATTTTCCCTAGGGCTACGTCAAGTCCTTAGTCACGCTAACAAGCCAACGACTATGGACGAACTTGAGCCCAACTTGCGACACACTATTGCCAGAATAACGCCGCACATATTGGAATGATTCATCAAAAATTGGACCGACCGCTTGAAGCATTGCCGGCACATGCCGCACATAATGGCATGAAACTACTCGTAGCTTCAAAAAGAAGTCAGAATCAATTCTATATCTCACACAGTTGCCTGTGCCCTTTGTAATATTTACGTGTAAAAAGGTGTAAGAACAAGTCCTCAGCTTGAGTTACATATGATGGTATGGCATCTGAAGTGGAGATGAAAGTTTAGGGTTGCATGGCTTAGATCTGATAAAAATAAATCGTTCCTTCATGCGACTTCTCTACTTAATGCAATTCTTATCAAGTTTTGTGTGATGAACATATTCTGTGCTGATAGCAACTCTTTGATTATGAAAGTTCATTATAGTTGGGACTATCTCGAAAGTGATGTCAAAGCTAGGTGACAACATAATGAGTAACGGCGTGAACACCAGGCTTCGCCGGGTCCACAAATGTTTTCTTCAGATGTCATTTCAGCTATAATTTCTTTTATATTTTCTGTGAATGATGTTCTAAGCCTCTGCAGAACGACTGGTTATTTATAGACCAATGGAGACTGGTGAAAATCCTGCCGAGACATCAAATGACAGACGTCACTGCAAGTGATGAAGATAGTTAGTATCAAGAAGATTCTCGGTGAGTGATACTTGTTTATTGGATAGAGCCCGGTGAACAAGTGGCCGGCGTGAAGCCCCGTGACGCGGTACGTGTTGTGGTGAGGTTAATTGTTTTCATTGCCTACAAGTGGCACACTAAAAAAGAGACTCATTTACCCGAAGTAAAAGGCGCATGCGAAACCCTGGTGGAAGACCAAACATAGTTTTGCGACCGTAAATGGCTTCCAAGTCAAAGTATTCATTGACCTAGGTAGTGACTGTGACACCATGAGTTAAACGATTGCGGACCAAGGACATATGCCGACAACCGGGAGTTTAACCGATTTCACTGGTCTGCGAAAGTTAAGGGATCGTGTTCGCTGAAGTTATTGTTGATAAACTTACTTCCTTCTAAAGTGACAAAATAATTCCAGCGCTGCTCTACCTTTTCTATGCTTTTCCTATAGAACGACTTATGGAATCCTTCAAAATGCGGTTCAGTTTCGGCGATGACCTTTTCATCGGAAGCATATCTACTTCCGGCAAACACTATTTTGAGGTTTGCGAACAGGTAATAGTAGCTGACGGCCAATTCGAAGCAATCTGAAGTGCAGTTCATGACGTTTTTCAGTCGTTGCGATCGATTTGTGATACGGTGCATTGTCTTGGTGAAAAAGCACTTTTTCCTTCTTTATTTGCACCGTTTGTTTTTGGATTACTTCCTTTAAATATAGTTTTTCCCATTTCTCGGCCGACTTTTGTGTTTTGGTCGTTTTGGTTAGCTTTCATCCTTCGTTGTCCACTCACTTCGGATTTGACTCTGGAATGTAGTAGTGGGTCCATTCTATTTTATTCTATTGTCACATACCGCATGAAAAACTTATTTTTATTTCGTTACAACAGTTCCAAACAGCGCTCTGAATCATCTACACTTTGTTGTTGTTCGTTAAATGTACCCACTTCGAAGAGTTTTTGCAAGCCCAAGTACTTGCTTAGTTAAGGTGGCGCTACAGTCCAGGGTGGACTTAGGCCTCAAGAAACAAGCGTCTCCAGCCAGCTTGATCTTTAGCCAGGTTGATCTTAAGCCAACTCGATCTTTAGCCAGCTGCCTCTAATTTTGCAATTTTGTTGGTTGTGGTCCCCTTGCAATTAGTTTGCGCCATCTGAGTCGTGGTCTTTGTCTTTTGCGCTGTCCCTCAGAGGCAAATTCTAAGATTTTTTGGACCGGGGCATTGGTGTTCATCCGCTCTACATGACCTAGCCATTTCAGTCGTTGGCTACCTCAAACCTATATCTGTAGATAGTGACGTTCTGTTTAAGACGCCGATGTTGGTAGTCCTTTCGGTTGACAGCATATACTTGGCCTCATTGACCGTTGAACTCATCTTTGCCGCTTCCTTCATAAAACTCGTGAAAGTGCCACTGACATCACGCTGCTGTCTTCCGATTACGAGCATGTCAATATCATTGGCATAAGTGATTAATTGGACGGACTTTTAAAAGATTGTGCCTCTTGTGTTGGCTGGTGAGCTTTTCATTATTCTTTTCAGAATCTTGTTAAAGAAATCGCTTTGTCTAAACCCTTCTTTTCTTTCAAATGCCTTCGTTAGTTCTTTACCGACCTTGATGGAGCAGCACGCATTCTCCATCATCATCCTGTACAAACGGACGAGCTTGGCATGGATGCCTAAGCTAGACATTGCCCTATATAGCTAGTGTCTATAGATGCCGTCATACGCTTTAGGAGTTTTGTTGGACTTACATTTAGATATGTTTTTCTTCATTTCAAGTCTGGTGGACAGAATTATCCAGATTGAAAGGTTCATTCTGTCTGACAGCGATATTTGGTTCGTCATCGCTGTTATACAGTCTACAGAACCACTCTTTCAAAATCCGTAGTATCGATTGCGATTCTATTGCTATTGTACTAGTATATTCTATTGTTCCTCTCTGCAGGTTTTCGGTTCGGGATTTATGTTTGTGGCGTTCTTTTTCATATTTTGGTAAAATTTCTAATCTCATACTTCTTTCTTTTCCTCCTCAAAAGCCGGTTTTCGCCTCTCCTATTCTGCTCGTAGAGATGCTTTGCTTGTCGATACGTGACGTTAAACAAGGAGTTTAGTTGTGTTGGCCGAGTAAAATATCTCTGACGGCTTTTTGGCACTGCTGCCATTGTTCTTCGATACTTGATGTTGGCAGCATAGACACTCTTAAAATATTAGAGGAGACTCGATCGGAAAAGCACTTAGCAGTATCTTGCGATTCCTGCCATCTGACATCGAACTTCCTCACAGTATTCGCTTGCCTTAGTGATGTTTGGGATATCCGTAGCCGTACCTTGGCTACAACAAGGTAATGGTACTAGTTGATGTTGGAACGTTCGGCCATCCGTTGGAGTGTCATACGTAGATCGCAATATGGTCAATTTGGTTGACGGATGATTGATCAGCCCTATTGTTGGAATATCAAGATGTGGAAACCACGTGCTAGCTACAACAATATCAAAGTAGATCAACCTGAAACCGTGATGTAGGTGATGTCGTGCAGGCTATATTTTTCGACAGTATTTTCAAAACAGACCTCTCTTCTTAGCTTTGTATTAAAGTCGCCGAAGACAATTTTAATGTTACAGCACTGCTCGTAGGTCTTGTCCAATAGCTCGTTGAAGCCATATTTGTTGTCGTCATCTTTCTTATCAGTGCGAGCATATAAGGCTAATGTGATTTAGAGCTTGTTCACATGGCGGTAACTCAAGAAATTTTGCTTAAGTCTGACTCTAACAACCAATGTGCATCGAAATAGGCGCTGCTTTTGGGCTCGATAAAAATCGTCATAGTAGTTGTCGCGGTTTTTCATCCTCTTTTTGTTTGGCCCATCCCATCGCATTTATTGTATGGCAGTAATATCTACTTTGTTCGGCCGAACGTGGCCTATTAAGTAGCCTAAAATTCTACGTGATGATTCGAAGACCGTAGTCATTATTCCATTTATAGAGGTCGTCAACAGTAGATCCGTCCGTATCCGAGGCTTGTTGTTGCTTCGCCATTTAGGTTTTTTTTTTTTTTTTACTATGGTCAGGTAGTTACCCCGGAGGATTATTAGTTTTAGTTTTGACCTTCTAGTTCTGGAAGATGAAGGGTTTTTACTAGAAACGACTTTAGGACGCGAATGAAGTGCGCTCACTTGAAGTATAGAAGCGATATACCTGAAGGGAATTTGCATATTAGACCCTCTTCCCCTACCATTCGGTGCAATGAAAATACTTTGCGAAAAAAAAAAAAAAAAAAGACGTCGACAATTTTACCAAGTTCACCATTCTGGTAGCCGTAAAGACAACAAATAAAAAGGGAGTTCTTAGAGTTCTAAACGAAGTGACCAGTCGAAGTGTTGTTTTTGTTGGTACATACTACACGGTTACTTATTTATTTACTTAGATAACGCTACAGTCCAGAGTGGACCTAGGCCTCAATCAGTATGTCTCTGCATGAACCCCGATCTTTGGCTAACTGCCTCAAGTCGCGTACACCCAAATGGTTGAGATTCCTTTGAACTTGTTGCGCGCCACCTATAGTGAGGTTTTCCTCTACTGTGTTTTCCCTCCGAGTTAGAAATAAGGCCAAGGATATTTTTATCCATCTTCATTAATGTTCATGCTTCTGAACTGTAAGGTAGGTCTGGGATTATGAGGCTCTAATATAGAGTCTATTTACTGCTTCTTAGCAAGACCTTACCTTGTTGGTGCATGCTCTTCACCTCTACCGCTGCATTAAGCAGCTACACAAGCTGGTTCAACAAACTTTTATAATGAAGAATTGCTGTATCTGGTATATTGTAAAATTGTTATAAAATTTAAGAAAATGAAATAAATAATAATAAAGATAATAATAGTAGTTTATTTTGGTCATCTGGACGAATCTCACTGTCCAAGTTGAACGTTTCTTTTTGGCTGCCAAGAAGATTGGTTTTTCTTGCCGTTCAATAGTCAGCAGAAGCGGTCTTTCCATATCCTTAGTACTGAATGTGACTTTATTTCTAAGTTCCCTTGTTTTACAGCCCTCTGGTTCTGTCGTGTTGCCTCAAGATGTGTCCAAAATTTAAGATTTTTTTCCTAAGTCGTCCGTTTTCTCTGGATGAATCGCTGTAGCTTTTGCCGTTATTTGTTCGCTTATTGTTTTGCACGGTCATCAAAAGTAGATCCTTCGTTTTGCATTTGGTTGCTTTGCAACAGTAGTTGCAGGGTAGTTAACCCCACCCGCAACCCCCAGCCTAAATGATCAGGTGGTTTTATGATCAATTGGACGAAAGGGGTCGGATATTCTGGAGTCAGAAGCTCTCTTCGGGCATTTCGTTTAGAGCTCATCTGCCACCATCTCCATATCAGCACCCTTACTATTTTTGAAAATCCTAACTGACCTTAGCTTCAAATAAGTTGAAGTTACCCATATAAGGTCTCTGCCATACCAGTGCTGATTCCATGAATTAAGATCAGTCGCTTTACGCCATCCCTCTGATACTGAATTATAGTGTTTTTATTTTCTCTTGCTCAACACTCGTGCATATAAGTTTGGCAGATTACGTACAGTTGGACAAGACTGGCACACTGCGGCTACTATGAATGGTAGAATAAGCACAATTGATGCGTAGTTGCAGTTGCAACACTAGGCATCGTCAGGTAAACGCTTATCGGTACCAACCTTAATCATGCATACGGAGCTGCTACTAAGCGCTGATTGCATCTTATCTATTTTCTTGGATCCGTTTTCTTCAGTCTCTTCTGAGGTCGAAACGAAGGTATTGGGAACACTGGAGAATTAAGAGCGAAAACTTAGTTAACCGGGTTGGCTTATGGTCATTGATCAGAATGCAGTTTCTTTCCTGTTTTAATAATCTCAAAGGCTTCTTCTGCCGCTGAAGCACTTCTATTCAGTAACTTTAAAGGGTCAACAGAAATTTGAAGACTCAGAAAGAAGAAGCTGTATTTATTGACAATCAAGTGAGCGGTGTCCATATAAAGTAGGACTGTAAAGATTCCATCTCTCCTACCATTTTCAAGGATCAATCGTAAAAACAAAGCCTGAATCCTCTTATACAAACCATTGCCGCTTGTTTATATACAAATAGCTCTCAACCCTCTCATACTTGCAAACATTTAAAAACAATGTACATCGGTATCTCTCTTTCTTTTTCTTCCTCCCTACATTTCCTTCGCCCGCGCTGTGTACAAACATTTTGAGGGAACACAAACCCCTTGAGCGCACGCTAATTATAAAAAAAAACAACCACTGAACCGAAACACTATAAAACCTACCTCCAATTACGGATATCTATCGACCTGGGTTCATTGTCTTGTACTTAAATTTAGTCACCCGAAGGTAGCCGTTTCTAGTCATTAGGGTTTGAGAAAAATTAGGTGAATCGCTTAAAGTTTCAACTTTCGTTTTCCTAGCAGCAATTTCAATTTCAAAGGATTTTAATTCGTATCCGTAGCCGCCAAGTCAGTTGGAAAATATTGCATCAAAATTAGCATGATTACTCGTACGCAACCATCTATAGGTACGTTCAAGAGCGCCTTTGATTGTAGGTATTTAATTGTACATAGATATGGACGGGTATGTGTTTTCAAACGAAAAATACCTCAGTGTACTCTGTGTGTGCTAGGACATGCGTAAGGAATTCGCCAAACCAGTTGAATTTTCCGCCTAATTTAATGTGATGAGTACTCGTAAACCGTATGAGGCATGCGGGTTCTATTCATGTCTGCAGGTTTGAGTACTCACGGCCTTGTCAATCATAGCAAAATCATTTTATTATTCATGAGCATGAGGCATAGATACGCTTCGGCTTGTGTTTGTGAATGAATATCTATCAATTTACTTTATAGGTAATTTGATAGTTCTCAACAAACCGAAATCAGGTCAATCTGCTACTGATCGAAATTGATAGACTGAAACTAATGCTCATATTCAAGCAGGGGAACTGACAGGACAATATTTCCGCTAAACTAAAATTGAAAAACTTGTTTCTACTGAAATGTAGTCGATTTGTAAAGGAGGAAGAAAATTCCTTATCCTGAATGAGATGAAAATGTACTCGTAGATGTACGGATATATCTACATAGAACATAAATTAAAACAATTGAATCAAAAAATGGGATTCTTAGAATTTAACAGGATCATTTACAATACCTCAAGCGTGTATACTGCCACAAGAGAATTCGTTTTGTTGTCCTGAAACACGGGTAAATTTGAAGGAGTTTCTATGGAATACATGAGGGACGATACTTGCATGCGATAGTTTCAATTTGATGGCTCCCACAACATCTATAGTTTTCTTTTTTTTAATGATTTTATTGTGGTATACGGATTTGTGGTATTGGAACGATACTTGTTGTATAGTTCATGACATCTCCTATCCGTTGCTAGAAGTTTATGTTTTCCTGAAATTAGGATGATTGTTAGAACATCCCAAGAGCCTGCTAACCATTTGAACAAAAATTCAACATAATTCATTGTGAGCTCAACTCCAATTATGTTTTTAGGAGCCATGTGCCTAACTAGGTCGATGTCGCTGTATAGCTTGTATAGTTCGTCGTTGAATTTTCTCCTCTAAAGTCCGTTAACGCAAACGGGACCGAATATTCTTCGAAGCTTTTTTCTCCCTTTAAAATGACTGAGAATGTCTTCATCCGTTATCGATTAGGTCCATGCTTCTGCAACAAAAAGTAGGACTGGCATGATCAAGGTCTTACTACTCAATTGCCTGCTTAGCCCAAAGAAACACCGATTCTTCGTTTTATTTCTGCTGAGGCGTTATTGGCACTGGTGCGTTCGTTAGCCCGCTGAGTTCTCTCAAAAACGCCGATACGCTCACGCTGATACTCGTACTTGCGCATTTGCAGTTGAAAGATTGTGTATCCAGTGTTGACTTTTCTTTTGGGGAAGTCGAGGTACTTCCCGTCTTTTCTGCTCGTCAAGCTAACAAGCAGTTCTTGACCTTTGTTGCAGCGCCGCTTTGTAGGTTTTTTATTTAGCTGCATGTGCTTGCCGGCATTCTTCATCAAACTGAAGATTTCTTGGTGGTGGTCGGGTGAAACCGAGCACATCAGTTGCGGCGTGTCTGATGGCATATTGGCAGCATTGCCACTGGACTTCGGTGCTTGATGTTGGCGGCATAGGAGTTGTTGGATTTTGGAATGCGCGTTCTTGCGATTCATAGGAAAATCGCATTCGCATTTTGGCTGCAACAAGGTGGTATTGGCTAGCTGAAACGTTTGGACATCTAGAATTCTAAAAACATGCCTTACGTCTATCGCAGTGTGATAAATTTGATTTAGCATTTGATGACATATGAATTGACACTGGCATGGATGTCCAATTTTAAGAATACCGCTGTCATCTAAAAAAGGAGACAACGATTTCAAATGACTCTTTTATGGAACGTTTCCTTTCTTCCACAAACAAATAAGCTCATGTTCAAATGATTTATGTTCGTCTAAAGTTCATCGACTGTAATTGTTGCAAGTCTTTTCTCAGTTTTGCGTATCTCAGTAAGAGCGTTATTTTTAAATCGATTTAATCGTACATATACGAATAAGTTTCTGATAGGAAGTGTCGAATTTTATCGTTGAGATTAAATCCGAATCGAGCCTTGCGAAAAGAACCAAATTAACCTCTCGTTTTTCAAGAGCTGCTTCATTGATACTATAAGTTGTAGATGATTGAGAAACTGCGGACCCTGAAAACATTCACTAGAGTGGAGCAAGATAGATGGACGAGCACCGCAGGAAAAAATATCGGCTGGATTTGATTTAGATTCAATATGATACCACTGATTTAATGTCGTCGTCTTTTCAATGGTCGCATTCAATTCGCTATGTAGGTTTTCCATTTTAAGGATTCAGAGGATGTCCACAATAGCACAATACTGGAATCAGTCCCATAATAAATTTGATTAAATGATCTTTGAAGAATCTTTATAATTCGATATACGTCGAGCCATTATAATAGCCGGGCACAGTTCAAGTCTTGATAGATGGTATTCTTTACTGAAGATATATTTGACCTTGCAGCTAGAAGATTAACCGAGATAGTATCATCATCATTCATAGATGCAGGTCCCATAAGCTAGCTCAGAACTGCCGGTAAATGCGTGAATCTGTGCATATTCCTTCAAATGGGAGATTACAGGCCTAGGCACTCTAAGTTATAGAATCAGTTCTTTTCGATAGCTAAACCATTCGTGGTAGTATACACTTGGAAAGGTTTCAGGGAAGGGAAGGAAGGGAAGGGTTTATTTCTCCAATAGGATGATGGGATTGATTAGACCCAGCGGATCAAACAGCTGTGAAATCTCAGACAATTATGAGTAACATTTTGCACATAAATGTGCCAGAATGAGGTTCTCATATCAACCCAAGTGTTTTGATGATATTTTTTCCTTTAAAATTTAGGCATGGCTCTCTTTGGTCGACTGGAATATTTGTCAATGGCGCACCACTTCTTTAACTCGAATCCTCCTCTATACAACAAAATTTGTTTTAGCTCATTCTGTAGTTGGCGAACATCATCTAAGCTATCTGAGAACATCGTCAACATATTGTAGAAGTGAGCATTGATTTCGACACCAGAGAAAAGCTAGCTGCTTTATCATTTGTAAGTTGATTCAGGATGCGAGTGGAAAGGTAAGAGGCAGAAGCTGTACCAAACCATACGTCACTGAACATAATCGAAATGTTTTGATGCTCTCCTTTTGTGATTGCCTCTACAAAATCAATTGAAAATTGCGATCAGCTGAATCAATGACCACTTGTCGGTATATTTTTGTGATGTAAGCGCTAAAAATATTTCGGTGCAATCGAAAGCGAAGAGAAATATTGTTGTAAGCAAATCAGCTAAACAAGCCAACTGATCCTACCATAACTACGTCAATTAGGGATTTACCCTTATTTGTTTTACATGAGCCATCGAAGACCACTCTCAATTTCGTGGTGCTGCTGTTAGGTTTGAAGATACAGTGGTGTGGGAGGTAAAAGTGGGGTTCTGATTGATTAACGTAGTCTATGAGTTCCATATGACCTAATTGTACCTATATATACAATATTTATTTATAAAAGACGTATATTGGAAGTGCAGTTCTTCTTGAATTTGCGCTCCAAATGCATAAGTGGTTGTAGAGCATTGTTATAGAAATTACCTAACATTAGTGGGTCCTCCACAAAAAAAAAAAGAGTCGCACTTGATACCTGCGACCTCCAATTCGTTTAGTGTTTCATAAAAAGTGTTGTGCGCATGCAATTTAATTTTTTGTTAATTTAAAAGGTGCGTAAGCATATTCTTCAGTGTCCCAGAAACGTTTCAGGTGTCTTCTTTGGCATTAAGCACTAAATTAGAGAATCTCTCTTGCGCACTTGTGCGATATGATCTGAAAACAATCCAGCCAAGAATAGTATACGGTGATTTATCGTAAGGTTTTATTTATAATGTAAAATAAAATATATAAATTTGAAAGCGAACTTAAAACTTTTATTATCGGTTTAAGAACAATTCATGGCATTTACTCTTTGAAAACGATGTCATGTAAATGTTGGCCACGACTACATCTGAAGTGGTTTCATTTTGGGCGACTCGTTCGATCATAGTGACTGGTATCAATCGTAGCTGGCTTATTCTTGAAGACCTGAGACTTTACATATCCATATCCCCAGAGAAAATAGTCCAAAGGTGTGATATCTCACGATTTAGGCGGCCAAAACGTGAAATTAAGTGCTCACCAAAATGATTTCTCAACAAGTCCATTGTTGGTTACCATTGACGGTAACATTCTGATTTGCCTCATTTTTGAAGAAATACGGACCAATGATTCCACTAGCCCATAAACCACACCATACCGTTGTTTTTAATGGATGTAATGGTAGCTCTTGGTAGTCTTCGGATTGCTCATCAGCCCAAATACGGCAATTTTGTTTATTAACGTATCCATTGAATCAGAAATGGGCTTCATCACTGAAAAAAAATTTCACAATAAAACACCGGATTTTCAGTAAGTTTTTCCAGAGCCCATTCATTGAAAATATGACGCAAATTCAAGTCGTCAGGCTTCAATTCTTGCACAAGTTCAATTTTGTATGCTTTTAGGCGGAGATCCTCACGTAAAATACGCCAAGCCAAGCTGCTGAGAACGACGACGATTCGTCACGGTTTTCGCGTACACTCTCAGCTACAGCTGCTATAGTCTCTTCACTACATGCTGGATGTGGTTTAACCGGTCGGGTATCATCCACTTATGTAAACTAAGACTCAAATTTGCGAATGGTATTGGCAATAGTGGTTTCAGTAGGTCGATTCTGCGCACCGTAAGTTCCTCGAATTACTTACAAATGTTTAAGTCCGAGATTTCTTACAGTGCGAACAAAGGGGACGATTTCTTCACCAAGGTGGAAAGGTAGATAGGTTCTGTGTTTTCCTATGAATCCCGAGAGCTTTCGATTTTGCCGGATTCAAACATAGAAAGTTACGTTGAGTCCAGAGAAATATATTGATCTAAGACATTGATATTTCCACTCAAAGCCAATTGGACATTATCGGCATAAATGTGGATCAGACACCGTTGAACAATTTGTGACAAGTCGTTGATGTACATAGAAAAAAGGACAGGTCCAAGTATTGATCCTTGAGGAACTCCACTCGATACCCTAAGAAAGCTCGAAATCTTATTGTTAACCACAACACATTGCTGCCTATCTACTAGGTAGGAATAAATAAGCTTTGCAGATTCTTTGGAGAAATTATACATGGTCTGAAGTTTTCGGCAAAGAAGAACATGGTTAACAGTATCAAATGCTTTCGAAAAGTCTAAGAGAATTAGACTACTGACAATAATGCTGTTTTGCAGCTGTGTTTGGGACAAAAACCGGACTGACAACTACTTACTAGCTTATGTATAGACAAATATGCTTGCATTTGCTTGAAAATAACTTTTTCCAACACTTTACTTAAAAACAGGAGAATCGTTATTTGTCTATAATCGTCATTACCTTTTTTAGGGATTGGGAAAACTTTTGCCCTCTGTTGAAAATGTGGGTAATGGAAGGAAGAATGTAAGGAAAGAGAATTTTTACGAATCGGGGACCAACACCTTGATTTGATCACTGATACATACGAAACCGAAAGATTCATTGGAGATGGAGTTGTCTGAAGGATCAAATGTATTACACTCGTTTTCATTTATGAAAGAGGATGGTTTTGTGACGAATTTAGCGTTTAAGAGTTCACAGTCAATGTTATCGGCTATTTTTGGAATCTCTTTTCTAACTCCAAGTTCCATAATAGCTTTTCATTTATTTTTTGAAGATCAACTTTGGCTTAACCTATTTTCATAGTAAAGCGTCTTAGCAGACCTTATGTCTAGCACCACTATGTTCCGCAAACGGCAGTATTCCCGATATAGCGGTTCGACTCTATATCGTCTCCATAGATTATAAGCGGTATTACGTTGCAGCATCAGCTTCTTAATTTCGCTGCTGAGCCAGGGTAGCGAAGTTACTTTTAAGTTTATGTTTAAGTTTATGTTATGTTTATGTTGACCAGACGAAAGAAGATTGATTCACTGAGGACTTTGAAAGCATGGATCAGCTAAATTTAAATTCGAAGGAATGATTAAGGTCCTGTAGAGAAATGGTTTTTGAAGGCAAAAACTCGGTTATCTTAGGTAAGATTGTAGTAGAGAAAGCATTTAATCGCGACTGAATTTTAATAAACGTCTTATGGCAAGCTTGCTTAGTGAATGAAGAATTGCAAATTATTCTGCGATAAAATTTATTTGTGAAGCTGTCCAAAGGTGCACGACAGGGAATAGGCACGTTTTGTTGATTGATTACGTGAACTATACCCGTAGCAAAAATTGTGGATGTTTCTTTATGAGTGAAGTGCAGCATTGGGGTTTGGCCCATATTCGTCGACGCTGGGATTAAGTGTCATGGTTGCTGTGTCATTATGAAGAAAAGTGTGATGTCTCTCACCGCATTTACGGCAATAGACAGAAGTGCACTTGATGTCATTGGTCTAATTGGTCACCTTTAAATCAATTCGTACAGCTTCAATTGAGGCTCTTTCTGCCGCCTTTCGATCGGAGAGCATCGAATTACTTTGAAGCATTTCATTATGATGTGACCTTGCTTAGAACAAAAAGCGCATTTGATGTCGTTAGGAACTGTTTGCCGAGCCATACTATCTACTTTGCTCTACTAATCTTACATGTTGTGATTGTGCTCACCATTCCCCACAGAATTTGACTTCTTGTGCTCAGTTCTTGCAGTCTTGGTGATCTATCCGATGGAGACTCTTCTTGCCATATCATTAGCGTGGTTGAATCGAGTTTTGATGTGAAGATAAACACGACCATGTCATCCCAATGCTGTACAGGCCGTCCCAATGATGATAGAGATTGAAGGTTGACATTCGTCGAATCAATAAAGTTGCGTAGGTATGAGGTAGAGTTCCTCTCAGCTGCTGGTGTTTCAAATATTTGTCTTAGGTGTTCATTGAAAATCAACTTCTTGTTTTCGTATCGGGCGACAAGCTACCTCGTAGTTTGCGTCGGTTATCTCTATCAGTTAGAGGACCAAATAAATAATGGAACTTAGAAACGTTGTTAAGGTTGGATTTGGAATGCACGAGATATTGAAAGGTCTCAAAAAAGGAAAGTCCTCCTGTGATGTCACCTGAGAATATTGGAAGGTTGGTTTCTGGGAATTTCAATTGTTCAGATACCATTCGATTAGATTCTACAAAATTATTTTGATTCCCTTGTATCCAAAATTGTCTGCATTTAGGTCGAATACTGATAAGCATGCTCGATCTTAGATCGAATGGCTAAAAATGCAGAGGAAGGATTTTCTAGAGCGTCCAGGCATGTTGTAATTTCTGCAACTGTGGATTTATCGGCATGTGTGGATACGAGTTCCAAGATTCTGTGCAGTTGCTTCATAATTACACATCTTCGGTTTCGTAGTACCTCGACCTTGGACAAGGCCACTTATAATCGTAAGTTGAAATGTAAAAAATTTGCCGAACATGTCGGGATCGCAATTTTTGTAAAGGATTAGGTGTGAAATTGTGGTTTTTCTTTCGAGGATTAATTAAGATTTTCATTGATAATAATGAAATTAAAACGCACGCGGTGTAACTTCGAATAGGTTGAATGAAAAAAGATACTTTAAAAGGACAAAAAACATAAGGTGCTGCAAATTTTTTAAGCCCTCCGTTTAGTACGACATTTGTTAGTCTACAAAATATTCCTCATTCTAGCGGAACTTCTTTCCGGCGATCGATCTTTTAAAGTTTGGGAACAAAAGAAGCTGCAGGAAGGCAAATCCGGAGAATAGGGGAGCAATTCGTAGTGCAATTTGACCAATTTGGATGTGGCGACTGCGGAGATGTGAGCCGGTGGTGGTCGTTTTTTCTTCAAGTCGAAGGTAAATCGGCCCAATAAATCGACGTAGTATGCTCCTGTGATTGTTTTTACCTTCTCCATATAGTCAAAGTGGATCACATCTCGCCCGTCCAAAAAAAAAAAAAAAAAAAACGGTGGCCATGACTTTTGCGGCAAAAGGCACGGTTTCCGCCTTCCACGTTTGACGAGTAAAACCTTTTGTTTCGATTGTTCTTTGGCTTCTAATGAGAAAAAATTGATCCATGTTTCATCGACCGCGATGGTTACGAAACTCCTCCGGATTTCAATTAAACAGGGCTAAGCACGTCTTGGAAATAGTCTCACGATCGCGCTTGATCTCCGGTGTAAGCAAATGCGACACCCATCGCGAGAACAGCTTTCTCATGCCCAAAATTTTGTGTAAGATATGGCTAACGCGTTCAGTTGAGGTGCCTGCTATTTCAGATAACTCGCAAATTTTCACTCCGTGGTCCATCAATGAGATGTTGGATTTTGTCCACGGTTTCCTTTGTGGTAACCGTTTTTGGGCCACCTAGGCGCGGTTAATCAAAAACCGACGTGCGGTCAAAGCGAAACTCTGCGAACCAATGGTAAAAGGTTGTATGGAGAATGTGAATGGGTTCCATATACACCATCGAGAATGGGCTTCTCGCCATGGAGATCACGGAGCGATACTGCTATTTTTCCATGGTCACAAAAAACACTAACACGATTTTATGAATTGGGTGTCAAAACGAAAGTAAACCTCAGAATGTCACCAAATTTTGACAGGCGAGCTAAAAGTGGTTATACTAAAGGATGGTACACTCACGATGGCTCAGTAGCGCCACTTATCTTCCAGACGGGGTACTCATCCAACAGCCCTCGTGAAACCTTATGTCTATAAGGCATTCTCTGGAGAAAAGTGACTTCAAAATCAAAAATTAGCATGGGCAAGAGAAATGGAACAGGCTTAGAAAATGGATATCTGAAAATTTAAACAAGATATCATATTTCTTTAAACGCAGTTACAAAGGCTAGTATTTCTTCTAAGAACAAAATCTTAAACGAAGTACATCAAAGAATGTCTTTTCTTAAATCCTCGAATAATGATGTCAATATTGAACCTTACTGCAGAACGATTTTTTTTTTAGAATTTACCAAAAAATTGTTTCTCCAATTATCCTTGACGAATAAGGGGACGCCCTGTATACAAGTTTTATAGTATTTATATTTGTGTTTACTTTACTTTCTTTTTACTTTGAGTGTTTTGGGGTGAGGAGCTATTGTCAGGTTTACTTGGTTAAAAAGCCTATATTCTTCATTTACTGGGATAAATTTCTCGCTACAATTGATTTTATTTTATCAACTAGAACTCAATATATAGGGTTTTCTAATAACGACTTGACAACTTTTTTTTTTTAAATAAAAGGCAAACCATTTGAGATATTTCAAAAACTTTATTATTGGCTGGAATTACAATCAAAACATTTATGAATGGAACTCAACTTCGTTCATATGGCTACCGCGGGTACGTTTGCAGCGGTCGATTCGTTGGACCCAATTTACAACAACTCGGCCACACATTTCGGCCGAAACGGCCGCTATTTCGCGTTCAATGTTGGCTCTGAGTTCTTCCAACGTCGTCGGTTTGTAGGTATAAACCAATGACTTAACGTAGCCCCACAGAAAATAGTCAAGCGGCGTTAAATCGCACGAACGAGGCGGCCAATCGACTGGCCCATGTCTTGAGATAACACGCTCACCATACTTACTCTTCAATAAATCGATTGTAGCGTGTGCTGCGTGGCTTGTGGCACCATCCTGTTGAAACCACATGTCGTCCAAGTCCATATCTTCCAATTCGGGCCAAAAATAATCGGTGATCATGGGGCGATAACGCTGACCATTCACAGTAACGTGACGATAGTTATCGTCGATGAAAAAATATGGCCCAATAACGCCGCCGGCATGCAAACCGCACCAAACAGTTATTTTTTGTGGATGAAATGGTGATTCATGAAGCACATGTGGGTTTTCATCCGACCAATAATGCATATTTTGCTTATTGACGAACCCATTGAACCAAAAATGAGCATCGTCACTGAAGATGATTTTGCGATGAAATTCATCATCTTGGCGTATCTTCTCAAGAACCCAATCGGAGAACGTAGCTCGTTAGTGTACTTCACTATGATGAAAATGTTGAGTTTATTGAATAAATTGACAGTAACAGTTTGATGATTAGTGAAAGAGTGCGTTCACAAATTAAATTCAAAGTTGTCAAGTCCCTATTGGAAAACCCTTTACATATAAAAGATATATTTTGCTTCTTTAGGGTTTTGTCTATATATCTTTTATTATATTTTCAAATTAGTAACTTAGGTCGGAAATTGAACTTAATCTTAACACGCAAAAGTTCCACAAGAGGCCGTGTCACCCTCTATATACTTTTGTATGGATGTTCTTTATATGGAAAGAAATTTTTCGTCTTTGGCACTTAGAAGAAAGTCCTTTATTGGTTGAACAAAAATTAACATTTATTTATTGAAAAAACTTAGATTCTGTCTAAGGTCACTAATTCCTTCAATTCGTGCTTTGTAGAAGATAAAGGAGAATCATCAATCCAGACTATCTAAACCGACCAATTTGTACGGTCTTGTGTTTTTTCAAATCAACAGCTGTGGGAAAGGAAATATTTAAAAGCCATCTTTTGGTGCCAACGGATTGTTTTACGTAATAACGTAAAATAACTAGCCATTTGCTCAGAAAGATGGTTAGAGTAGTTGTACTCCATGATCACTTTGAGCCTTTTTATATCCTCGCTATCTAGAGCTCTTTTTCCTGTCGTAACTTCTTCCAGTCCGTGTTTTGTACTAAGCATTAAAACTTAATGCTTGTCTTTCCAATGTGTTACCACAACAGAAGAAGACTCAAGTCCAATTACCTCATGTTTTCTTAGCTTAGCTTGAAGAATGTCTCTTTGAGGCTTTTTTTTTTTGCAAAGCGTTCCAATTAGATAGTTTTAACGGTTGAGTAACAATTTTTCAAAGGAAACGGATGTGTACAAATTGTCGCTAGAAATTGTTTTGCCCTTGTCCAAATACTCTTCATCCAGATCTATAACAGTTGGTTTTCCTCTTCGATTATAGGAGAGTAGGAGGAGGAGAATTGGATATGTAACTTAAAAACTAGGACAAAAAACTAACAGAATGACTTAAGAGCTAGGAACGAAGGAAATTGTGGAAACGATGATTGCTCAGGTTGATTTAAAAAACTAAGAGAATTGAGTTGAACTTTCGAAGCATAAGGGAGATTGGATCGTTGATGCCGTAAGAGGTGCGGTGAGACGGTAGATAGAAGAAACGAGGAAAACTCAGATTACATGGGTTGTTGTGGAAATAGGGACGAAGAATGAAAAAAATGTCAATATTATTCCTACGATCTTCTAATGAATTCATATTGAGAAGTTTGTGGCGGTCCTGATAGAGATGTAAGATTAGAGGGTCAATTCGGGAAATATGAACTCGTTGAAAGCCTGATTGGCATACTCAATTAGCGGGCGAATAAAGGTAATATAGAGATATGGCTACACACGGGTTGAAAAATTCCTTAGACTACCATTTAATAAAGCTGAGTTGGCTTTAAGGATCATCTTATCGATATGCGAACGAAAATTAAGATCACAGTCAAACAATTTGCCAAGGTCTGAAAAAGACTGAACCAGGGAAATTGGTGTACCATAGAGAAAATAGAGTCGGGTAGGAAACGGGTTGCATCTACGTGAGTTTTGTTTTAAGTTCTAGGCAGCAGATTGAAAACCGATCAAAGTCTTCTTGAAAAAGGGCAAAGTCATGGGGAGAAGAAATTGTTTAAAAAAAAATTGTGTTGTCAGCGTAGGATGAAGAGAAGAGGACCAAGATGGCTACCTTGTGGAACTCCAGATGAGGCCAGGAATGAAACAGGAAGGGCAGATCTAAACCGAACACTACCATATAATATCGGTTTACCAAATAAAAATAAATTCATTTTAATAAAAGGGGTTCAAAGCCGAGGGCAGACAATTAGAAGAGGATCAGTTGATGAGATGAGATATCTTATCAAACGCTTTAGTGAAATCAGTTGCGATAACATCCATTTCTTTGCCATTTCTAAGGCTGTGACATCAACACGAATTTAACTAGTTTTATGGTAGTTAATCTGCCTTTTAGAAATATGTTTAGCAAAAAATCTGACGATGGTAAGCGGATCATTTGAAGATTGGGTTTTGATAGTGAGGTGAGGAAGGATAATAATCGGTCTTTCTTTTGCAATTGACAAATTAAAAAAAAAGTAAAAAATGAAGAGGGCAGCGACCCGATATAGACTGGTAAGATCGAAAGAAGCCCTGCTTATGTAGGTGTTGATTTTACGGAAATTAACTTTGTGAAAATTGTAAGAAAAAAGAATTGTTTGGGTGAAGCGACTGGAGGGGTGAGCTGTGGAAAAATAAAAGAATAAGTGGAGGATGAAAGTTATCAATAGTTGAAAGAGATAGAGGATAACACGGTACAGAGGATTTGATGGGATCACTTGTAAATATAATGTCTAATTACTTTTCTATATACTTGGAAACGTCACTGACTTGATATAGACTTGAGTCTGTTAACCGATATAGGAAGAGAAAATCCGTAGTAGAAATAATATTAGAAGCGATGTAAAAAAAAAGGTTTTCAGATAGAGTTCATCGTGGAAGATTTAGCCCTGACAAAATTATGCTCTAGGATTTCTAATAAGCTGCTTATTTTGCCTAATAATCTGCTCATTGAATTATCCGGTAAGTTTATGAATTTGAAAAGCGTTTGGAATCTACTGCAGGACATTATTTGTGGGACAAATGTATTTTTATAGAAATTGTCCTTACTCCAATACAATGACATACTTACAGTACTCACGTACATCCCTACACCTAGAAGCTTTCTTATTTCTTGCACTTCAGTGTCCTTCCAATCTTTTTTCTGCGAATTTCGAGTAACAATATAATTTTCTAAGAACTTTTTTGCACTTAATTTCGTCTGGATAACAATAAGTTCATACACGTCTTCGGTTATCATTAGTGCAAAAATTAATTGGCTTCATTTGAGAAATATTTATGTTCTGTGATGCGTCGAGTGCGAAATAAATTCTTTCAGTGACCTTTTAGTAACGGGTGCCCACTTTGAGGCTTTGCAATTTCATGAAATATGTTGGCGTTTATAGTGAACTAATTATCATAATCCATTGATAGTATTTAGAAAAAGGCATTGCAATCAAAATTTGGGAAAAACGAAGAATTTACATAAGCTGGTCACGCTCTTAAAACACATAAATTATACATAATATTAAAACACGACGCATTAATAAGATAATTTTTTTGGATCCATTTTTCATCACCAATAACAATCCGATGCAAAAATGACTTCCTTTTGTGGCGTTCCAGCAGCATTTCGAACATGCAAAACCGCCTTTCGACGTCTCTCGGCTTGAGTTCATGTGGAACCCAATTTCCTTGATTTTAAACGTTTTGAAATGGCTGCTTGAGTGGCACCCAAAGATTCTGCGAGCTCTTCTTGTGTTTGGCAACAATCTTCATAGAGTAATGCTTCCAGTTCTTCATTTTCAAACTTTTTTGGCTGCCCAGGCCGTTCATCGTCTTCCAAGCCAAAATCACCACCTTTAAATCGTGCAAACCACTTTTGTTACGTTCGCTCAGCTAGCGTATGTTCACCATAAACTTCCACTAAAATACGATGACTTTTGGCAGCAGTTTTCTTCATATTAAAGTAATGAAGCTTTCCAACGCATGTTCCAATGGAATAATACAAGTTACGCCATCTCTTAGCAAACCGCATCTCTTATATAAGTTATAGACCCAATATATAGCGGCAGGCAACGTGTTGAACTATTCATCCTTCTCGAAATGTGTTTGTAGTTCATTGCTGGTCTGAAATGTTGCTTTACTTCTACCAAAGTTGTGAGTGTGTTATTAGGTTAGAATTCTCTTCCTTGTCCTCCAATTCTCGTGTTGTAGATCGCTTGCCATAGCGCGTTAGCAGATATGTTTCTATGATATTAACAAATCCCCTTATATATGCGATTTCTTTCATAATATTTACAGCTTGCCTTTATACAAGTTTTCTAGTGACCAGTGCCACTAAAGCCGCTGTTAATCTTTCCATTAGAGCTTCTTTCATTTTGGGATTCTATCCTTTCAGTTAATCTTGAAGGCTGTAAATTTATTTTCTGGGTTAGTGAGATTTGGCTTATTTGCTTCTTCTTTTATTTCAATATATGCGGGCTAAAAAGTAATCCTTTTTCTGGGTACGTCCACCTACAGATCAGCAGTTTAAGTACTTAGTAAACATAAGTAGATTACCGCCCACACCTGTCAAATCACTTTGATCTGAAGCTGCCTGGCTACTGACTAGTGCCATTATCCTTTTCTCACCACAGTCTCGCATCTACGTGCGTAGCTTTTCAAACTCCAACACAATGTAATCCGTGTTCCAATCCAAAATTCAACTTCATGTGGGTAAAATTTAATTTTTTTTTATTTATTTATTTTCATTATTTCAGGTTATAAATTTAATACAATATATTACAATTATTATATTTGATATAGTTAGGGACATTCTATTGACCAAGGCCAAGTGACGAATGTACCATCATTGTTTAATAAGAAATAGGTTATTTAAACATTGATGGGGAAAACGTATGTAAAAATAAACAAATGCAATAGAAAGCTAAGTGCAGAAATTGAAGAATTATGTGTAAAAAGAAAAAAAAATTAAAATTATTAACTAAATAAGAAATTGATCTACTGTATAATGATCGTAAGCAAAAAAAGTTGTGACATTTTTTAAGAACAAAGATTGCCTCCTTTCGCATATAATACTTTCCGGTAACTTATTAAATAAGCGAAGAGCAATGAAGGTGAAAAAACGAGAAAAAAGTGCTTAATTGATTCTAGGTAAGGATACAAAATTCATGGAATTAGCTCGGAAGTTAAGATTGCCATACAGTCTAGCGAAGTTATACCCAGAATTCTGGAAAAATGTTTTCAAGACTTTATAGTAGTAAAGATGTCTTAAGGATAGTATTTTAAGTTCCTTGAATAATCTAAAACTGGGGATTGTTCGATTAACTTTGCAGATTAATCTTAGGCAGCGTTTTTGTTTTACTAGCAAGGGTTGTACTTTGTTGAAATGTGTACCGCTCCAACAGGCTATACCGTACTGCAGCTTGGATTTAAAAAAAAAACATTATATACCAATTTTAAAATATCGGATTCGCAATATATACTAAGGTGATAAAGCTGTCTTACTACTAAGTTAAAGTATTGTTTTAAATTCAGGGTATGTTCTCTCCAACTAAGCTTTGAGTCTAAAATAACCCCTAAGTATTTGAAACATTCAACACGTTCAATAGCGAAGCAATCTGTCGAGCAACTAACATCGGTATTGTAGTTTGATACGCCTTGATTATGAGGACAAACAATTCTTAGATTAAATTTAAAACAATTTGGTGAGTGATATTGTAAAGATAAGTTATCAGTTAATTGTCCCTTAATTTTAAAAATCATGTACTTTGTTTTGTTACTAATTGCTAGTTTATGCTTGTCAAACCACCTACGAAGCAAATCTAAGTCAAAATTACTGTTTGCATTGATATCAAAGAGCTTATAACAAGAGTAAGTTAGAGCTGTGTCATCTGCGAACGCGGTGATTTTTCCTTTAAAAGGCTGAATAAATAAGGAGTTAACGTAAATTAAGAACAATATCGGACCCAGGACAGAACCTTGTGGTACGCCTAAATTTATTGTTTTCTGTTAGCTCATACAACCTTTTACTCTTTGTAAATTTACTGAGTAGAAGCGAATGGTCCACCATGTCAAAAGCCTTTGAGATATCTATAAATAACGTTGCAGCAATTTTAGAATCATTTCTCCGCAATTTTTTTAAAAGACATCTTCAGTTGATCTTCCGCTCCTAAAACCGAATTGATGTTTACTGAAGAATCTAATTTTATCTAAAAAAGGCAGTATTCTAGATTTCATACCTTTTTCAAACACCTTGAAAAAGGTGGACAAAAGTTTAATAGGACGGTAGTTATTCAAAGACTTAGTATCATCTTTTTTATGGAGAGGAATAACTACAGCGGTTTTAAGGGATTCGGGAAAGACGCCCTGTTGAACACTCAAATTGTATATGTGACATAAAACATCACAGATAAAAAGAGAAATAATTTTAAGATCGTGACTTTCCAGTGGTGTGAAATTTTCAAAGAAAAAACAAGCAGAGTGGTGTTGCTCCAGCCTTATTGTTTTATCACAGTGACACGAAAAATTATTTTGTCCCAGGAGACCGCGGAAATCATTGAGTATATTGGAAAATAGTCATTTAAAACATTAGCCACCTCACTTGGTTCAGTTATCTCAACATTACTATCCATATTTAAAACAATTTCGGCAATGGGCTTTTCTCTATTCAAAATTTCATTAATTGTGTCCCACTCTTTCTTTTAATTCCCAATATTTTCAACCAGTTTTCTTCTGAAATACAATAATTATCTCTACAAAGTGTTATTTCTAATTTTAACTCACAACAGATTTTAACATAAAAACTTTTAAGCCTAGTATTCCTAGGATATTTGCAAACCCGAATTCTAAGTTAATTTTTTCTTCTTTTTTCTTTGATGCACTTAGATTTATTTGTGTTTATGCTTTGATTTTGACTGCAATTAGAAATATGAAATTTCAATTTATTAATAAATAAATCAAAAGCAATTGATGGATCATGAGCGCTATATACATCGCTCTAGAACTCAAAAGACAAATCTCTTTGCAAGGCTGAAAAGTCGACTTTTTTAAACTTTTTAAATTCTAGTGGTTTAGGTCTATGTACCGAACAATCAAACTGAATTGTAGTTAAACAATGATCAGTTATCTGCATATCATAAATATCAGTTTTGAAATTTATTGAGTTGTTTCTGTGCAACCTTATAAACAAATGGTCCAAACATGAGCTAGAATTCACAGCAATTCGCGTAGGTTGTAACAATAAGGACTTAAGGCCGACGGACTTGTAACCGACAAAAAATAATCAACATCATTTGAGTAATCTGGTATATTAACATTAAAATCACCCAAAAGGACTACATTTTTACAAGAAATGTTTTGAAGAAATTCAGAAAATTCATCTACAAAGTCTTTGACTGAGCAACAGTGTAAACGATATTCACACACAAAACTATAACGAACACCAGAAATATTGCAGTTAACAGAAATCAAGTCAGCACTATTAAGACGAGCTTTAATAATATCACAGTCTAGTTCAATTTTGTAAAAAAAAAACCGCAACACCGCCAGCTGAATACGAATCATTGCATCAAGCCTCAAACAAATAACTTGTATCTGATGCATATACTTCGTTTTTTCAATTTCGTATATCCATATTTCAGATAAAAATATTAGATTTGGTAAATGATCTAAAGCAGCAAGGTGCGAGAGAAAGTAATCAAAGTTTTTTCTTAAACTACGTATGTTTAGATGCAGAGACAAAATATCTGATTGATTTATACAAAAACAATTCATATCAATTTAAATGAAAGCTAAAAGTTAATAGAAGAAATTAAGAAAAAACTGTAACAATAAGTTAACCAAGTTTGGAAAAATCTTCAAAACAAGAAATTTTAATCACCCTGTCGCCTTCTTATAAGTACTGATGAATTCCTGATCCAGACACATTTGCATTTATTACTGTATTTCAGCTGATCTCTATATCGGCAAATTATCTACTATTACTTTACAGAAGTACAGAACTAAACAGCAATTCGACCGTTAACGAGTTTGATGCGCTAAAAGATCGCTTTTGCAGGCGATATCAATATACACAATTCGGGGTGGATTCGACATTTTCTACAGACAACACCCGAAGGATGATGTGTTGTTGTGGGCTTGTAAATGAGCCCACACGAATAACAGACTTTGATGATCACAACACCAACATCCTGGACTTTTTTTTAACTTCTCACCCTAATAAGCACATCATTGATGTGCTCTCCCCTCTAGGCACGTCAGACCATTGTGTCTTATCAGTTAATCTCTCGTACTCCCACCACACAGTTAAAGAAAAGATTTCTAAAAGAACCTTATGGCAATATGAGAAAGCTAATTGGAGCGGACTTAACAGCTTCTTTAGGTTTTGAACTAGTCATCATATTTTCTCGATAGAAAATATGGAATAAGATGCTTTATCCCAATTCTACCTCATCTTTAGTCCCAACACTCATTTATTATGACATTCCAGCTGTCAGGTTTCTGCACAAAGCCAATCTGCTTGCTGCATTCTTTGTGGTCAGTTCAATACTTCCATATTGTACTTTGTCTCCGCCTACACTTGAGAGCATTGAATCTTCAATGGAATGAATCCAATTTTGCACTCATGTAGTAGCAAGAATACTTTAAGATCTTAACATTCACAAATCCACTGGTCCAGATGGTATATCTCCGCTTCTTCTGTAGAGGTGTTCTACCTCGCTGGCAAAATCACTACGTAAACTTTTTCACTCTTTATTCTTTAGGACTCTTTCCAAGCAGATGAAAAACAGCATTTGTTCAGCTCGTCCCTAAAAAAGGCGTCCTTTTTTCAAGGTCATGGAGACGATAATATACCGTCAGCTCATGAAACATCTTGAAACATGAAAACTTCTCAATGACCGGCAGTACTATTTTCGCAGCAATATGATGGCATTTTTCACCGAAAAGTGGAGTCAAATCTGGCGAAAGCAAGATAGTTGCACTTGATATTTCTAAGGCATTTGACAGAGCATCAGGCTATATTGTCAAAAATGCGTGCTTCTGGGATCGATGACTTTCTTCTTCACAAAATAAGTGATGATATACCCCAGGGCTTCATTCTGTCTTCGACACTCTTTTTAATCATCTCTTGTCTACAACTTCTAATCAAATATATCCCTTTGCTGACGAAAGCCTTCTCTGCTTTTTATATTCGTCCCCGGAGAAACGTAAGTGCTCTTCGGCTGTGGAACGGGAATTCATTAAATTCCGATGTAAATAGCAATACTAAATCGAGAACCACCGACAAAGTGGGATATAATGTATCCAAAACCCAATGAAAACTCAGATGAAATGTTTCCTGTCTAATCAATATTTACACCACCAGTTCTCCATTGAAATTGCCAGTAGCATTTCCCCCTTTTAAACATTTAACCGTAACACTCGTCTCACTATGAACGCTCATCAGCACAAGTCTACTTTCAGACGTATAGTACATTGAAATATCATGATTCTTTGCTAGACCGTGCAGTTAGCTTATGGGATGACTTGCCGAACTCTTTATTTCCTAGTCATTATAATCTGTAAGCATTCAAAACCAACGTGCACCAGTAACTTTCGTTCTTTCACTCCTAACTTTCTGTCTCCATTTTGAAAGTTTCTCCACCAAAATATCCATATTGTCTTTTACTTGCACTAAAGTTTACTCAGCTGTGTTATCCTTAGCGACTACCGTCTCTTCCCCCAAATCTGGGCTTCGGATCGGCTATTGTAGAGCTCTACAACATATGTTATATCAAATTATTACTAAACAATCAGTAACCGGCTTGAGGACAGAATACCAACCACAATCAAGGTACATGGAAGCTATTTATCCCTTTAGATCTGTACTCCAGTTACCACAGCCATTTTGAACAATTTTAACATAAATTCCTTTTACCCGTATCCATAACTACCTCCGGTTTGGTATCCTGGTATCAATAACCAAGAACTACATTAGCTACTTTTCATCGAGACAAAATCTTTTTATTTTTTATTATTTGAAAACTCTCTAACGAAAGAGACCTTACCTTCTATGACCACCCTTGTTGATAGCACCAGCAACTGGAAATAGAAATAGCAAATTCCTCTGGACTAGGAAACTCTTGAGACTAGTAGCTTGTGCCTGGTTCGCTGTTTGTGCTTACAAATGAACATACGAGTAGGTATGTACCTGGATACACCTGTCCTGGATGATAGGCTTCGTTCGCCTGACGTCCCAGTCTGTTTGTCTATATATACCCCTAGCAGCCAACTTAAAATCCATTTCAATATTCACCCATGCGGCCTAAGAACCCTCTAGAGCCTTCGACAGGCTACATGACCGCCGTCACAACCATCTACATCATCATCGTCATCATCACTATCATCATCTGGTCTGACTGGCGTTGAGAGATTTCAATTCGGAGACTTTTTTTTTCCAGAGCGATGAGTTTACTCTTTTCCAATCGAAAACTGTCGACTGCGCAATGGATGTTCAGATGATGGGATGCTGGGACGCTGGGATGCTGGGATCTTGGAAAAATGCTTGCTTTCGTCGTACCATCTATACGCCTCCTGCTTGCCTGTTATCCCCTGCAGAGATTTTCATAACAACAAAGGCAGACCTAAAGAATCCTAGCAACTGGTACGAATACTACTATTATGGTATATTGTAGTACTGCAACTAGTGCTGCTGATACATATTTGAGGATACCTACACATTCCAGATACAAAATACTCGTACAACTCTCACCGAAGATGAAAGTCAATTTCGGTTTCAGTTTCATTTGAACGTCCTAGATAGTCGGTCGAACATACATGCGAGTGTATGTACTCGTATATTGGTCTGGGAAATTTTATTGCTTTTCAAGTTCGAACGTTTTCGACCTCGGTACTCTTTCCTGCTTCATTGGATATTGTTTCTTTGGCCCGTATTGTGCTGTGCTTCGTTTGGACGAGTTCAAAAAACGGCTAAACAAAACTTGTAGTGTGAAATTTCAAGTGTTCTGGATTTTTTAACAGTGCCAATCGTTTTGGGAAAGGTTTTCAAAGAACAATATTGAGATTGTGGCTTTTGTGTTTTTCATTTGTTTTCCAAATTGTTGGTAATTCTTGAGTGAAAGTCATTCTTATTTTGGTGTTGTGAAACTGAAAGAGGAGCATCAGGTGGTATACAACAAGTCAATGGCGAATTGGTAGAATCCTGTGAAGGATTAAGATATTTTATTTTTGGAAATCGGTAGGTATGACGGTTTGAACGTATTTACAAATTAAAAAAACAATATTTCTGATGACATAGGTAAGCGTGTGGGATTTGATTTGATGGAGGTATACTACGGTTATGTAGGTTTTTTTTTTTTTTTTGAAATCTCCACTTCATTAAAGGAATCCATGCTTTCGGAAAGTTGTAGATTACATTTACATATATGGCTCGCTTATGCGGACACTGTGTGACGAAAAAGTTTGTCTGAATTCTTGGAATCAAAAAGATAATATTTTTACAAGCAAAGGGCTTCTTGGAAATCGTCTCGAATGTTGCCAGATATTGATGTATCATATAATTACTGTTTGGGCTTGCAAACGTGTTTTTGATTTTAGGATTTACGGAATTTATGGAGTGAAATTAAGTTTTTCATTAGCAGGAATAAGTTGAGAAAGATTTTCAAATAATTTTAAGTGATATTGTTTGTGTAAGGTTATACAGATTTGCTGGTTAGACAATACAGAGAATGGGCTGTTAGTGCCTGATGGCCGGTTTTGAGGCCACTACTCATGAGATCTGAAAATTTTGTCAAAAGTGAATGGTCAATGTCTTTCGTGTTGTGTATTTTATTTTCGGTCCGGCACAAGTAGCAATTTACTGTGTGAAGAAATATTTTGAAAGAGCTTTCCGTCCTTGAGACAGTAACATATTACCAAGTAGCTTTCATATTGCGTATATAATTTTTAAGTGTAAAAATTATCATTACATAGTCTTTCGCCGCATCTGCAATAATTTTTTGTCTATGCACGATTTTCTCCGTAACTGCTGAACAGATGTTATACATGTTTTTACTGATGAATAGAGAGTTTCATCGACCCATGTGTGACAATTTTGCTTATAAACGCGCTTTTTGTTCCTCGTCACTAAAAATGATTTCATTTGAAAAATCTTCATCAAGTTGGATTTGTTTTTACATCCAATCAGCGAACGTATGGCTCTGAAAATGGTATGGAGGCTGCGTTAACTGAATTCTGTAGCCCCGCATATATTAAAATATTTTGTTAAAATTCGAGGTAATGCGATCTTTGAGAGGTTTGATTCCTGCTTATGATGGTGAGATGGATAGCAATGCTCATTTATTTTATTTTTATTTACGAGGGCTGTTTGATGAATAGTCGGATTAGAAATGACAACGCAACTTTTTAAGGTTGCCCTTCGTATAGTACGATGACTTCTTCGTTTGACCCGTACTTCTTTCTGGGGAGCGATCTTTTAAGGTTTGGAAATAAAAAGAAGTCGCAGGGAGCCAAATCCGAAGAATAAAGAGGATGAGGGAGCAATTCGTGTGGCGACTGCGGAGGTGTAAGTCGATGCGTAATTGTGGTGGAAGAGTGCTTTTTTCTTCGCCAAATGTGGTAATTTTTTCTTGGGCATTGAATCGGCCCAATAAATCGAAGTAGTATGAACCTGTGATTGTTTTTTCCTTCTCCATATAGTCAATGTGGATCACAGCTCGCGTGTCCTTTTCTTTTTTTCGCCTTCGCGCTTTCACCGAGTAGAACCCATTACTTTGATTGTTTTTTGATCTCTGGTGAGTATTTTTGGATCCATGTCTCATCGACGGTCACAAAACGTACTGTAATTTAATGTAACACTGTACAATAAGTCCCAACCTTGGTCTTATGATTTGAATTGATTCCTTAAAGTTTAGGTACCGCTCTCTAAATATTTTGCATCGAAATTGTATTTGTAGTGGGCTTTTGGCGATGATACAACCTCTTGTTCCTTATGTTGCACGTTTTGAGCGGTGAGGTATGAATTCTAAATTTAAATGCTAATTTTGTTCAGGTGCTCAAGCAATACATCCTATCTTGAAGGTTATGTTCCAGTTGACTGCAGTAGGTCCAATTTTGAGATGGCCGCACTTTATTTAAGATGAATGCATATACGAGGTGTGTTCAAAAAGTAAGGTTTAACAATTTCCCGAGCAACGTACATTCGGTTATCGTTTTTTTTTTTGCTATATCATATGTCCTAAACATACTACCGTAAGTCATTGATTTAAGCCGTGGTTGCTATGCTCTTGTGCGCCGGTGCATTGTCTTGCAAAAACAAATTTTTTTTTCGCTCCATGTGAGACCGTTTTGCAGCGATTTCGGCCTTCAATCGCTATAATAATGCACAGTAATACTCGCTGTTAATGGTTTTTCCTTTTTTGAGGTCCATTACCGGGCACTCATTCTGTTCTGGTGTTGCACAGTTACCAATCGACGCCAAAAGTCCGCCCGGTTCCGCATCAGCAAATCCAAACACTCTCTGGAAGTGCTCTCGCGTTCGTGTTTTTGGTCAGGAATGAGTATGCGCTGCACCCAGCGGCAGGATAACTTTTCCATATGCAGAATATTGCCCAAAATATGGCTTGTGCGCTCAGTACTAATCGTTGTGGTATTTGCTAGCTCGCGCACTTTCACTTTCCGGTCAGCCAACACTATTTCATGTATTTTTTTGACATTGTCCTCGGTAACCGCATTGGAGGGCCTGCCACTGTGGACTTGATCGGTAGTGGAGTTACATCCACCACGAAATTCTCGAAACCAATATTTGATGGTGTAATCTGACGGAGCATTAGCCCCATAATATTTATCCAACTTTTCTGTTGTTTCCTTCGCCGTTTTGCCTCTCAAAAAATGTTTTATGAGAGAACGAAAATCATTTTTGTCCATACTCAACAAGTTGCCAAACACGTCAAAAACAATCAGCTGTCAAAACAAAACTAAAGACAGCATCGCACTGAAATTTGGCATGCCTGCCTAAATATGAACGGACCTCAAGGCACCATTACCTTTTTTGCAGTAGCAGCGCATTCTGGAGGTCAAAGAGGATACTTTTGACCCCACCTAGTATGTTCACATTTTTGAGTATATAGCAGACTTAGTTTGTTTTTGGCAGATAGAAAGGTTAGACGTGTTTTGGAGCAAAGAATTTGCATAAGATTTAGTGTAAGAAATGGGTTCAAGTGCTTTAAGTTGGCAGATATATATGATGAGTCTGCTCTAAGTAAAAGAAAGGTGGTACAAGCTTTTCTAAGGTGGTCGAGAAGATGCCAATGACGAGCCTCACTCTAGTCGCAGGCTTTGAAGAAAATTATTTTTTGGAATCTTCGAATAACTATAAAAGAAGTTGCTGAGGATGTTACCATATCGGTCGGCTCGGCTCATGCAATTATTTCGAATATTTTGGGCATGAGACGTGTATCAGCAAAGTTTGTGCCGAAACTTCTTCATTTTGATCAGAAAAATCGTCGCATGACTATCGATCAAAAGCTCTTAAATGACGTCAACGATGATCCTGACTTGCTCAAAAGGATCACAACTGGTGACAAATCATAGGTATATGGTTATGCTGTCAAAATCAAGGCCCAATCGTCCCAATAGAAATAGGAGAGCCAAGACCGAAAAAAAACGGCCTACGCTATACCATAAAGTGCTTATTGATAAAAAATAAATATTTTTTTTTATAAAAATATAAAATCTCCTTACTTTTGAACACAGCTCGTATGATACCTTGCTGTCGGGTTTTTTCAATAGAGCTCATTTGGCCCGGCAGAAAAGCTAAATCCGCATTGAAAACCAAGTGCTACCCATCTACCTACTATCTATCCATCAACCTTATAATCCAAATGCAGTCTCAGCGCATCAAAAAAATAGAGGTGCCACTCCAATTTCTATAAGAAGCAAGTAGTTTTGAGAACTATGTTGAAATTTAAAGAGTCGCTTCATTAAATACCGGAAAATCTTTTTTAGAATTTCGTATGACAAGAAACTTAAAACATGAACACTGTAAAGGAGAACGGACGTTGCTGTAGCAGGAAACGTTTTCCCCTTCGAAGATTCAGAGATATTTTAATTGCCTATGTCTCTGCAAGTTTAAGTTTCCGGTTGCAGATATTTATGATATACTGCCTGAAAATCTCTGTTTTAGTTCTCTAAAACGGGAGTAATTGGATGGACTTTTAAAAGATCATGCCTCTTGTGTTGATGCGTGAGTTTTGTACTATTCTTTAAAAAATGATGTTAAAAAAATCGCATGACAGATCATCGCCTTGTCTAAATCCGTTTTTGACATCAAAGGTCTCAGCGTGCATTCTCCATCATCATCCTGCACAAACGAATGGCAGGGATGTTAAAGCTAGACGTCTTTGTAGATATGTGGTGTGTACTACGCTTTTTTCGCAAGACTTGCTGTAGTATGAATATTTGGTCGATAGTGAACTTTAATGACCTAAAGACACAATGATATGGACCAATCAGGTTGTTGATAAATGGCTTCAGGCGGTCACACAATACGACAGATAGGATATTTTAGGCGATGTTAAGAGCACTGATGCCCTAGTAGTTGGCGCAATTCAGAGGGTCTCCCTTCTTGGGGATCGGCAAGGTTCCATTCATAAGGTTCTATTATTTTGTCCGACCATATTTTACAGATGAGTTGTTATATACTTCTTACCAAGTTTAATGAGTTCGTCAGTCAGGACGTCGGTTCCAGCATCTTTGTTGGGCTTCAGCTTAAATATGGCAAACCTCACTTCATCCAGATCGGCTGAACATTATTGATGGTCTATATCGTTCAGGTTGAAAGGTTCCTTTTGTTCGTCATCGCCGTGATACAGTCTAAAGAAATGCTCTTTCTTAATCCTTAGTATCAACTGTGACACTAATAAGATGTTTCTCATTCTTGAAGTAGCACCTCTCAATTTCTTTAACTTCATTCTCATTCTTTTTCTTCCTGAGAAGTCGGTGTTTGTCTTCCCTTCTGTGCTCTTGTCCTTCTATGCAGCACCGTTTTGTATGCTTCTTGCTTAGTTGCATGTGCTTGTCGGCACTCGTCCCCAAATCAGGAATTTCCTTGTGGTGGCAGAGTGAAACCAAGCAAATCAGAAACTATTGATCATCGATACTTGAAGCTGTCGGCATAGGAACACTTTTTACAGATTAAGGAAAACTGGATCAGAAAAGGATTTGCCGATCTCTTGCGTATGTATATATCCGGAATCGATCTTCCTCATATTCTTAGCTTGCCTTCGGTATGGTCGGGATATCCGAAACCGTATCTTGGTTATGACAAGGTAGTGGTCCGAGTAGATGCTTGCCCCTCGGAACGTTCGGACATCCGTAATACTGGATAAGTATTAGGAGCGCAACTAAGATAATAAATAACACCGACCTGGTCCCACCAAATACGCAGCGTAACCTTCGTAGCGTGAATATTCGGCCGAGCCGACGACAAGAAAAAAGGCCGGGCATTCCCCATGACTTTCTTCTCTTTGAGTTTCTGTAATGAATCTATTTTTCTTCACCCGTCACGATGCGATGAAGAAAACCCTTCCTGTTTTGCCGCTGGAGTAGTTGTTCACATGCAAAAAAACGACGCTCAACGTTCCTTGACTTCAAATCATAGGCAACCCAAGTTTCTTGCTTTTGAGTGTCTTCGAAGAATTTTACCCATCCTTCACGCGGACAGCCGTAAACATTGAAATCACCGTCATTGAAGCGATGGAACCAATCACAGCACGTTGTTTCCCTTCGTCACAAATGACGATTATTTAGCACAAGATCAGACATTTTCACATGATCAAAAGCATATGTGTCAAAACGGTTTATTTACCATATGGTTTAGCTTAGTTCATGGCTTTTAAATATCTCAAAATCGACCAGCACTTACTGCTGGAGCCATCTCTTGACAAACAGAGAGAACAATTGCGTCGATCGCGATGTGGTTAAACCGGTTGACGGTTGATTGATTGGGAATTCTCAAAGTGCCTTGTGAATATCGTAATATGAGAACCGAGTGCTAGCTACGGCAAATTTAAAGTCGATAAGACTGAATCCGTTATCGGAGGTGGTGTCATGCATCCACATTTTCCGACAGTATTACCAAAGATGTCCGCTCTTCGCAGTTTTGTATTAATGTCACCGATTTTAATTTTACTATCATAGCTGGGCTACTGCTTTTAGGTCTTGTCCAAGAGCTTGTAGAAGCAATATTTGGAGTCTTAATACGGATTATGACGAGACGCTCATTCATATGCAGGAAACTCAAGACTTCTTGCCTAAGTCTGGATTTGACAACAAATTCGCATCAAAATATAGGCTGCTTTTTCTTTGGACCATCCCATCGTATTTCTTGGATAGCGATATAGCGATAATGTTCAATTTGCAACAATCCAGGGCCTCTGCTAGTTATTCGGCTGCACATGGCATCTCAAGTTCGTTGTCCTTGTTTCGTTTGCAGGGGTTGTCAACAGTAGATCCGTCCGTATCTGAGCTTGCTGCTTCGTAACTATACGTTATTTTCTATGGACGGGCAGTTACGACGCCGGCACAACCCCCAGATGGAAGGCCATTTCCATTATAGATACCCCTATGATGAGGGGCTGGTGATACCGAAGCCAGTAATTTGTTGATGTGAGCACTGCAATTGGTCAATTAAGGGCTCATTCGCCACCATCTCTTTTCCAAGACCCTGACTTAGTTTCGGAAATCCTTTCCGGCCTGGGCTCCAAATATGTCGGAGTAGCCTGAATAAGGTCTCATTTGTTTTATTTCCGAGATTTTACTTCACCGTTGACTCTATCTGGGGAGTTCATCCGCTGTCCCGTTAGTGCTGATATTTTTGTCTGCTGGTCAGCACTCGGAAATCGACCAGCACCAAAAGATTACAGCTTGCAGGGTATATGCTTGTTTTGATGATTCGGATTGGATGATTCGCTGCTCGGTAGTAGTTGTAATTGCTGGGCAACTATTTGATAAAAAAAATATTAGGAATCCACCATAGGTGCCTACAGTATACCTTGATATTGTATCGAGGTGGAGATAGATATTCCATCGATATTCCTCATGTTGACCTAATAACCAGAGCTCCGTTACAAAAAAAAGTTTCATGCATCAACTATTACGGCTATCGTATGATGGAACCACATGAGAGTTTCAATTCAGTTGATCATTAAATGAAAATAGAGTCCGAACGCTTAGCATTTGCAGTAACACTACAATTATGCTCATTTGCAGGATGCTTTGATCTCACATGCACACAGTAATGAAATTGGACAGTTAGTGATATTGATATTCGAGTTTTGCAGGTGGACTAAACACCTACATGAAAAGACTCAGAAAGCCATGATGTATATCAAAAATTATGAAAAACCTGATAAATTTCACATATCAGATCCACCACTCTCTCATGTGTTACATATGACAACTGGTAAAGACGGATATCCAAATGACCGGCTATTATCACCAAAAAAAAAGAAATAGAGGCAAACGGAGCTAAGAAGTACCAGTCTGGCAGTTATATTTGTAGATCTGAAGTAGTTTGGTTTAAATGTACATCAATGTACGCCAACTATTCCTTATCTTGCTATCCATTTAGAAAATATCGTGAACAATTGAAGGTCATTCCGGAAGTCGAAGATCATTCTGGAATTGGAAAAACTGATGTCCTTGTAAGGGTATACGTAGTACAGTTCTAAACAGAGAATGCTTTCATTTAAGAATGTTGCCTATTTATAATCAAAGATCCTCCTTCCTTTGCCAGCTTAAAACCACTACCAGGTGTAACCTACGATTTCCCTCAAGCAGAATGCAAGGCAACGAACTAATTATTGTAGAACACGTTATCTGAAGGCGTTATACTCGTATGTTCTATAAAGTATGCATGCAGGTATTTATTTGCAATCAAGACAACATTTTACCAAATTACTGACCTCGTTCTTGGCAAAATTATCGTGAAAATGTGGTTGAAGACACCATTGAGCTTGACATGAAAGCCAAGGATTTTTACTTGGATTTCGGTCAGGCAATGGCTGCTTCTTGCACCCTTATTACACTTAGTGACCAGAAAAATTCGCACTGCTGGACATCAGCACTGGGACGGCTTATAAAAGTTTGCAGGAAACTTTTCAACCAAACGAATACACATAAAGGTGACAGGCTGGCACTCATATAAGGCATCTATATCCCTCAAAATATATAAAAAAAGAAGAACTTATTCTATGGCAAAATATCAAAAACCTCTGATGCATTGCGGCTAACAAAAAATCCTCTCTACAAATCCTATGATGTCAAGTTGTTTGCAAGCCTCAAGTGATGAATCACTCAACCTGCTACTGGACGGTATTATACCTGACCAGCTATAAATATCCTGAGATATAATCCTGCTAGTGAATATCATGAGGAGTTGCGTAGAAATGATCCACATTCCCTAGTCATGGGAAGAAGTTAATGTTGTTTTTATTCCCAAATCCGGAATGTACTTTCATGTTGTCTCAAAGGACCTCAGACCTATAAGTCTATCATCTTTCCTTCTGAAAACTCTAGAATGACTGATTGATACCTATATACGATCTAGAATTGATCCACGACTTTTGTCTACGGCTCAACAAGCCGAAAAGTCGGTGGAAACGACTCTACATTTACTGACTAGCGAGATCGAACGATCCCTATAATAGTCGCTTTCCTAAACATAGAAGGTGCCTTTCAGAACGTCAAAATATCCGCAATCACAGCTGTCAACTCTGATGTAGATAATTCACTTGAGGAGTTGATCAGATTTATGCTAAATAACAGGATAACCAACTCCGAACTGGGTGGGGCTTCTGCTAAAAATTGTGTCAGCAGAGGTACGCCACAGGGCGATGTCCTTTCAGCCCTTCTCTTTTTATTTTTAGAACTAAGAACTTAGTGGTCGACGAACTGCTGGTATGCCTGAAAGCGGATCGCAACATGGTATTTAGTTGCCTATGCAAATGATAATGCTATAGCCGTCTCCAGGAAGCATCTTAATACCATTAAGAAACTCTTGCAGCTAAATCTTAACAGATTAACCCATTGGGCGGATCGCTGTGGCTTGGGAGTAAGCCCTCATAAACGGATTTTGTCATTTTTTTTCAGGAAATATAAAATTAGAATCGTAGACGCTCCCTCAATCAGCGGTATCAGTTTAGTCAAACTAATCTGGAAACCTAATATTCAAGAAAGAGTGAATAAGGCTAGCCTATCATTATAAGATCGGTTATAAAATTGATACTCATAAACGGGGCGCTTGTGGATGTGGATGGACTTAGATAGCGTAGTCAGCTTCAGCAAACTAAACAAAATCCAAACGACAGCATGCCTATGCATAGGAGGCACTGGATATTCTGTTTCACTTGACAAGAGGGTTTTTACGCAGCTATTCAGCAACGTCAAACAGTGACCACACAATGGACAAATAAAATATTTGACAACGCTAATCGTGGTGGTAGACCTCCTAATGATAATAAAATTAAGAATAATGAAAATTAAAGAAAAGTAATATAAATAATTGATTAATATGAAATAATTTAAATATACATGGTGTAGTGGTGTATGCATAGACTCCTCAAGCAGAGGGTCGCGGGTTCGAATCCCGTGCCAGGCAATTTTCTGAAAAAGTCTTTTCGTAGAATTTGCATGTAGTTATATGAGAATCCCGTCGACGTCAACTCTGACATGAACGCATAACACTGATGTTGGAGTGGTTGCTGGCTGGGCTTAATGTAACGAACTAACAACTAACACGTACTTAAGACCCACTGGTTGAGGAGGATGTACTAGCTCGACCCGTCCAGTTTGACAACCAGAGGTGGAAAAATATCGAAACCTAATACACCTGAGTTTCAAAGTACTCCACCACATGCCCGCGCCCTGGAAAAAAGCCAATAAAATGGTATTCATAACCCCTTGGTGCGCGCGCGGTATTATAAAAAAAAATATACATATTAAACAGAAAAATTAAATTAAAAGATAAAAGTGTATAAAATAAAAAGATAAGTATTTAATAATGATTCGTTTGACCTAAAATTGGTTTGGCAAAGACTTTCATGCAAGTATCTTCTTTAAATCTTTTTGGGAGGAAGATGCGCTTTCATGGATGACAAGTCAATCTGCATACAGGGATCCAAGACCCATAGAATAGTTGATTGCGGTGTTTTCTTAGATAAACTAAACCTAACCTTCTTCTTCCGCCTACCAAATCACTGTAGCGTGTTTCAGGAGGATATTTTGGCGATTACAGAAGTCCCGTTCTGGCTGAAGAAAAGCGTGATATCTGCAAAGGATATCGACAAATATCGGACAGTCAGACCGCTATCAAATCCCTGGACTCTGTCTTATAAAATTCTAAGACCGACCTTGACTGTCGATCATCTCTCTGCAAGATGACAGAGCTGTTAATCTTTTACCTACGTTGAATGCCGGGACACAGAGACATTCCAGGGAATTGTTAGGCCGATGAACTGGTCTGAATTATAATAAGAGGACAAATCTTAGGTTAAGACCATGTCTAGAGACCAAACAAACCTGACCAAAGTTGTATGTGAAGTTTTAACTTTCAAAATAGGAAACATGTGAGCACTTTCATACGTGTCATCACTAGACACTGATTAAAGGCAAATATACAAGAAGGTTTGGAGTTTTTATAAAAAAAATTCTGCAGAAGCTGCATGGACGATGAGAAAGAGAAGAAAATCCTCCATCTACCCTGTACATGCCCAGCTTTCTCCCAAAGAAACACACTCCACTTAGGAGCTTTCTTTTAGGAATTTTGGGTATCCGCAACTGTTTTGCACTGAATAAAGATCTTGTCCTTCATGTATAAATGGTCCAGTTGGCACAAGAATTGAAGCCAGCAGAACATGCACAACAGCGTACTTTCGCTGATTGGGTACTGGAAATGATTGAGCAAGATCATGATTTTTTACAAATTATTATTTTGAGTAATGAGGCTCATTTTCATTTATCTGGATACATAAACAAACAAAACTGTCTTCTTTGGGGTTCCAAAAACCTACGAGCAACTTCTCCATTTACAATGAGTGACAGTTTGGTACAGGTGTGCATGCTGGCGGTGTCATTGGGCTATTTTTTTCGAAGATGATGCTGGTGCGACCGTTTCAATGAATTGATTGCGTTACCGAACGATGTTGACCAGCAGGACGGTGCCGCATGCAACTTGTCATTCAATTGGTGAAACAATAGCAATATTGTATGGCAAATTTATGGAAACTCTGTGTGATTTAACACCATTAGAATTCCTTTAGGGCTATGTTAAAGATAAAGTCTTTGCCAATAGGTTAGTTTAGGTTTAAGTGGCTGTTGAAAAACCAACCCACAGGCCTATTGGCCCATTGTGATGGCACATCGATCTGTGATCCTCATACTCTACAAACCATTTGGAGCTCTTAATAAAGCGTATGAGACTTTTAATGTCTATGTTGCTTAAGTCACTTAAGTCGTTGTGGAAGAAGTCCCCTAGGTGGAGATTTCTTCTTTGGGAGAGAGCTGGACATGTACAGAGAAGGTGAGGGATTGTCTCCTCTTCCTCCTCATGCATAAAGGTTCTGCAAATAGTCGTTAGAAAACATGCCAAGCCTTCTTGCATATTTTCCTATGAGGCAGTGTCGAGTGATAACACCTATAATAGCGCTAAGATCTTTTCTATTTAGAAAAATTAAACTCCTGGAGTGATTCAGATCTAACTTTGGCCAGATTTTTTTGGTCGATAAGCATGTGGATCCAACCGATCCAACAGACCATCTATGGTCTGTTCTTCCATTAGCATCCAGCTTTATTTTTTGTTTGCACGTAGCGATAGGTATACCTATGTTCTCCTTTTCAGGTGTGATAGGTATAGTGGTTCCAATTTTGGCAAGTTCGTAAGCCCTACAATTTCCTGGAATGTCTCTATGCCCCGGCGCCCAGCAAAGGTGAATATTAAACTGCTCCGCCATCTCCATTAGAGATGATCGGTAGTCCATGACTCTTCTTGAACTTAGAGAGCATGAGTCTAGGGATTTGATAGCGACTTGACTACTGGAAAATATGTGGATATCCATTGCAGATATTCGTATAACATTTTTCTTCAGCCAGGATAGGGCTTCCTTAATTGCCAGAATTTCCGCCTGGAACACGCTACAGTGATTGGGGAGGTGGAAGGAGAGTCTTAGGTTAAGCTTATCGGAAAAAACACCACCACCAACCCCACTGACAGTCTTTGAATCGTCGGTGTAGAAGTGGATTAAATTTTCATCCAGGAAGACATTTTCCTCCCACAAGGATCTGGAGGGAATGCTCACATGGAAGCCCTTGTCAAACCGTTGTTTGGGTATTGTGTAGCCGATGTTTTCTGGTAGGATTCCTAATGCGTTTAGAATATTTTCGTGGCCAAAATATTTATTTGCCACTGCGAAGTTGCTTTAGGGCGAATAGTTGCGTTAGCGGTGTCGAGGGGTGTAAGGTGAAACAGAATGTCCAGAGTAGCAGATGGAGTAGTGCGTAGGGCTCCGCTTATGCCCAGACATGCTGTTCTTTGGACTTTACTTAGCTTCATGCAGTTTACTGCTTTGTCTAAGGCCGTCCACCACATAACCACCCCAAAGGTGAGTATTGGTTTTATGACTGAGATATACAGCTGCGGTCAAAAAAATAGCACCATAATCGCATTAAAACTTTTATGAGCAATATTTCTTATTTTATTATTTTTTTTTTTACATCTCACTGTTGAAATATGCTCTTTGCTATTTTACTGAAAATTACAATATATACAATGGCAACGGTAGTTTTTGTTATCTGCAATTTTGCAACAACACCTCTGTACGCGTGCAGTCAAAATAATAGCATCATCAGAGGATGTCGGCTAAGAAATAGAACAATTTTATAAGTTTAAGTGATCCTTTTTTTTTTTCTTCAAAAAAAAAAATAAAATAAATAAATAAATGGGCAAACACTGCACCGAAGTCAATAGGGCTATAATAAAAACATTAATTTCTGAAGGTAAAACCTACAAGGAAATTCGGAAAATTGTTGAATGTTCGAATAAAATGATTCGGAATGCGATTTTATACCAACTAAAGGAAGAAACACGTGGTAGAAAGCCAGCAATGTCGCCTCATGAAATAAAACTCATAGTAAGGCTCGCAAAAAAAAGGAGCTCTTTCAATCAGCTGTGCAGCTAAAAAGTGAACTGGATGTATCGGCCAGTGCGTCGGAGATTGGGTTAAATTAATTTGAATGCCTGGATGCCAAGAAAAGTTCCACTACTGGGACCTTGCCATGTGGCAAAAATATTGTCGTTAGCAAGGAACCACATCGATTGGCCAGTTCAGAAGTAGAGAAACGTTCTCTGGACTGATAAAAGCAAGATCGTGTAGTTTGTTGGTATTGGGTCTAGTTGCTATGTAAGAAGGCCCCATAAACAAGGAATTCAAGCTTAAAAACAGTAAAACATGACGGTTGCAAGACAATGGTTTGGGTATGTTTTTCCTACCATGGTTTTGGTCCAATATATTGGATCAAGTCTTTGCTTGACCAACATCTTTATGTAAAAATTATGGAGAAAGTTTTGTAACCATTTTCTTCTGAGGAAATGCCGTTGAGGTGGGTCTTCCAGTACGACAACGACCCAAAACATACCAGCAAAACAGCTAAAAGGTGGTTCAAAGAAAAACAGGTCAATGTTAAGAAATGCCCACCTCAGTCTCCAGACTTAAATCAACTGGAAAATTTATGGGCCGATGTAAAAAAAGGAGTTTCAGAGCAACAACCGAGTAACATTAACGATCTTTGGTCAACAATTCAACGTTGCCGGTATGCCATAACCTTGCAAAGGTGTCAGTCATTGGTCGATTCCATGCCATGATGCTGTAATGCAGTTATTTGCAATAAAAGATATGCAACAAACTATTGAATATTCAATAACTATATTCATTACTTAATTACAGAGACAAAAAGAATTTTTAAATTTCTTTTAATAAATTTTTACTCTAGAAGTCCTTGGTGTTCTTATTTGCCTGGAATATTGTGGCTGGTGCATTAAAATATTACAGACCATACTTCGATTAATAGTATTTTATTGTCAAGTTTGGAAAAAAAAACTAAATATAAAATTAAGCTCATAAATACGAATAACACACTCTTGGTGCTATTTTTTTGACCTCAGCTGTATAAGCAATGGGTGATGCGAGGTTGGAGGCCCCGTTTGTTCCCAATGGCTTTTTTGCAAGAGAATAAAGCTACTGAGGCTTTCTTTACTCGTTCTTGAATGTAAGGTTTCCAGCTTAGTTCCCTATCGAAAATTAGACCCAAATATTTCGCTGTGTCGGAGAAGACCAAGGTAGTAAAGTTGATTGAGAGAGGGTCTATAGTCGAATTTTGTATTTTCTAGATAAGAGGACAAGAACGGTTTTATGGGGGCTTATTCCCAGTCCACAGCGATACGCCCAGCTTGTTAGTATGTTAAGATTATACTGCAGTAGCTCTTTAATTGTATGTAGATGATTTCCTAAAACGGCTATAGCAACCACCCTGCTACCAATCTCTTCCAGGTATATCAGCCGTTCCTTAATCACTAAGTTCCAGAGAAGAGGTGAGAGGACACCGCCTTGCGGCATACGTCTGCTGACACTTCTTTTGACAGAGGACGCACCCAATTTGTATTGATAATCCTGTTCTATGTATAGCATGAGATTGATCTGGTCCTTAAGTGAATCATCCACCTTTAAAGCTGACAGCGTGATGTGGCTTGTTAATGAGTGTAGAGCCGTTTCCATCGACTTTACTTTGCAGTAGGCATATTGTGCCGTCAACATGAGTCTAAGATTCAAGCTAGATCGCATATGGATATTAATTAGTCGTTATAGAGTTTTTAGAAGGAAAGATGATATACTAATATGTCTTAGGTCCTTTGGGACAACATAAGAACATTTACCGCTTTTGGGAATGAAAACTATGTACATTTACTTTTCTTCATGACATAGGTATGTTGTGATAGTGATAATTCTATGCAGTACCTCATAATATTTTCAAGCGATGGCAAGATTATATCTGAGGATCTTTGTAGCTTGGCTGGAATTATACCATCCGGTCCAGCAGACTTATATGGTTTAAAGCTATGCAGTGTGCAGAGCAGTTTGCCTCTTATGATAAGGTCAGTAGTTTTTGTCGCGGCTGCAATAATTCTATTATGATTGTTGCTAACCTTAAATGGGGAGATACCAGGAAAATGAGTATCCAGTAGCAGGTTGAGTGATTTGTCACTTGAGGTCGTCCATTAGCGTCGCTTTTTTTCAAGCAGCTAAGCATTCAAGGATTTGTTGAGAGGATTTTTCTCAGTTGTGATGCTTCAGAGGCTTCAGTGATTTTATCACAAAATTATCTCCGGGATTCACGCTTTGGCGTCCTCAATTCTTTTTTATATGTTTTGAGGAATTCTTTGTATGAGTCCCAATCCGAAGCTTTTTTTGAGGTTTTTGCTTTGTTGAAAAGTTCCTTCAAGCGTGTCTAAGCAGTCCCAGTGTGGATGTCCCCCAAAATGGTTTCTTCTTGCCTCTAGACTTAATTAGAGGACAGGAGACGGTCAATGCTCGGTTGAGAGAACGTATTAGAGCCTCGACTTTCAAGTCAAGTTCATTGGTGTTGTCCGGGGGCTTGAAAGTTCGGGAGAGATACTTTTTAAAAGAGCTTCCGTGTATTTGAGGCAGTCAGTTTTCCGATAGTTAGGAAATGCTGTTTGGAGGAGAGGAGCATTCATTAAATTGAATTGGATGTATCTTTAGTCTGAAAAAGATACCATCCAGTTCATTATTAAATGATCAATGCGTTCGGAGACAAGCGTGATGTCAAGCACTTCTTGTCAGTTTCTTGTAATGAATGTTGGCTCATTACCGGTGTTACATAAAATGAGGTTAGTACTAATAATGTAATATGATGAGGTCAGTTTTGTATCTTCCTGCTTCCATTACCACCCTTTCCAGATTTTCACCAGGAAGAGGGCCCATTTGGATGTGACCCAGATACGCCGATGTTATCCAGAGTCTGTGATTGGCCGTTTCTAACCTGGCAACGGTTAAGTCCGGTCGCTGAGGTTAGGAAGTAGAAATGAATTAAGGTTACGTTTCACTAATATACAAGTTGTAATCTTACCTTAGTCCACGAACCACGCCTTCAGCAATCCATGGTTCTTGGATTAGGTTGATGTCATTTGTGCCTTTGGATAAACGCAGAATCAGTGTGGCCGATGCCTTTTTTAAGTAGTGGAGGTTAATTTGAAGAAATCGTAGCGTCATTGCGGCAATACTCCAAAGAAACCCAAACCATGGTGCTGGCAGAGTCCTCCGATTCTGATGGCGAGCCCAAAAACTCATCCTCCAAGTCTGATCGTGAAGGAACTCTGTTTGTTTTGTCGTCGGTATATATCTCCGACGTAAAACTAGAGATGGATATCGTTACTCCAATGTCCGAGGCTTAGCCTTCGTCAATGGTCCACCAACAACTTAAGTACTAAAAGAAAATATCAGAGCTGTTTTTTGCGAAATACAGCTACAGTTATGCAAAAACGTGATAAAAAATTTCATCAAAAGAATGTTTGTAGGCAGAGCTAAGAGCGGATATTTGGCCGATATTGCATTTCATTACTAACTTTGGAGGTTGTACTTGAGTTTAAAATAAAAATACCAAAACTTTTTATGAAATTGCTGCGTGTTTCTATTGATTTAAAATAACACCTGGATGACACTACACAGGGCTCAATTTTCACCAGCAAAAACAGAGAAAATGGGTTCAATGGACTTTCAATTCCATTTTTCATTCCAGGGGAATCAGCTCGTCTTTCAAATTGTGGTCATATGCGCCACTTAGAAGAAATCACCTGACCATAACAATCGAGAAAGTCGACCTTAATGCAATTCTATGATTCCATAAAGAGAGTTCTTTACCTGCCACCTACATCACGCTAGCTGTTCAATAACTCACCCCTTTTTCAGTGTTAAATATCAAATTATTAATAAGAGGGCTAAATATGGAATTCCGCGGAATGTCGTTTGCTATTTTGAATTTCTTATAGTGCTTCCTTAATTGCGTATTCAACGTAGTCCAACTAGTGCAAATGCCTTGGGGCAATTGAAATATTCTTTAATGACAAACATTACGACATAAACCAATTATTTGCCAAAAGACTCCTACTTAATTTGACATCCCTCCTGAGTACATGGATGATTAACATATTAATTGCATTCGAAAGCGTCAAACCCACAGCAAAGCTGTGCCGTTCCACATAAGTGAAATTCCTCTAAGTAAACCCTCCGTCATCATGAGTTGACCTACGGCAAGAGTGGCATCATTATCTGTCCTTTCTATACCGCAACCGATGAATTTAACCACAAGCAACTGTCCATATGTACACACGCCCTTATTCATTTAATTAACATATAAGTACTATAAGTCGCTACCATTAAAAAATCAATGCCAACATTCTATACAAAAAAAAAAAAAAATCATAAAAGCCATTTCTGAAGCACGATTGCTTCAAAAAACAATCACAAAACACCCCATTTCCACGAGAGTCATGCCTCGATATAGTCTTATGTATCCGACAATGAACGGTTTTTAACTTTCTGACAAAATCATCTTAAAGTCCTTCGAGGAAATGCCTATCGGAATGAAACTGAAGAGATATAAGAAACTCAGGGCACGTTTTCGTGAATGGTTACTCATTTAAATTACTATATTGTATATGTCATAGGATATTTCCCCATCATCTTTGGAAATCGTTATCACAGATTTCATATCCTGTAGAGCCTTTCTTTAACAATTTTTTTTTTTTTTTCGAAATTTTTTCTGCTTCCCAGAAGACAACAGCGGAGGTGCACAACAACTGACTTAACAACTTGCCAGAGTCCTTTGTTACAAATTCGTCCTTTTGGTAGGTTACTTTCATTGTGCTTTTACAAAAGGAGGGGTTTGGAAAATTTTTTTTTGGGCAAATATTGTATTTGACTCTTCCAAAGCGTTCATCAAATTTACTGCTGCCCTTAAGTTGTTGAAAGATAAATGAAGACTGCTCCTGGAGCTGCTACGAGTACTACAAGTAACCTTAAATGCTTTTCCAAAACTAAAACAGAAATATGGATAAAACACAAATCGCTGTTTTTGAGAGGAGTTCGAGTGGCAGGGATACGAATTATCCTTGAAGATTTTTTCCATTTTCTATTTTTCTTTTTATTGATTTGGGCAGAGCAAGCAGATTCTTTTTTTGTTGTTATTTTCTGACAAGTTTAAATGAGCTGTTAGTGTCTGAAAAAGGTCATATCAACGAGCACATGTAGGAGTACGAGTACGAGTAGGAGTAGGAGTACACTCGTACAGAGGCGAGAGCAAATATTTTCTTAATATTCCAAACGACTTGTTGGAGTATGTACATATGTCAGTGAAAGATACGAGTAAATACTCGTACATATTTCACCCACCTTTGGGGATTGTTTAAGTTGATTTTGAAGAAAGTTGCCATCAGCAATGGGATACCCAGACCGTTTTGTTTTTTTGCTGATAACGTGCGTTGACCCAAGAAAATGTTTGAGAATATAAATGCTCATTCTATTGACCCTTGATTTTGTTTTTGAAAGTGGTGAACGAGTTTGATACTTTGGACTAGACGGTTCAGATTGGTGCTTTGCCCCTGGGTTTCAACATCTACTCGAATGTTTACACATAATAAATTAGTGTTGGTATCTTCTCAATGATTTAACAAAATTATCAAAAAATATGTGAAAGGATTTTGTTTGCCAAGTATTTCTCTGATGTTTCGCCCTTCTGTCATCTTATTTTAAATTCGTGTATAGTCGGATCTGCAGTGGAACTATCACTTTCTTGAAATATGCGACGGTAACACTGCAACTTGCTGTTAGACAAAAGAGTTATATACATATATGTAGACTTACTAAGGGGGCGAGGCGAATTGTGGGATCATGCAACATACGCCTTTAGTCATGTTCTGTTGTTTGCTGGCAACTTTCAATTTCATCGAGCTTCTTTTACACTCATGCACCTGAGCCACCTGTGGTGGAGTCTTCCTCTACTGTGTTTTCCCTCGGTTTCAGAGACTACTCCGTTGTCCATCGAATTCTGACTCTTTAAGCAAATTGAAGTCATTGTTAAGCCCAGACAGTTCTTGGTTGAATTTCCTCTTCCATTATTAGATCATCCGAAGCACTTTTCTCTCGAGTCGACCTAGTGCCTTCTTATCCTTTTTAGATAAAATCCATGCCTTTGTACCATAGGAAAGGTCTGGGGCGAACAATGCTTTATAGAGGCCTTTTTTTAATTTCCGCGAGAGGACTCTCATGTCCAATCATTTTCTGAGCCCATAAAACAGCAATTGGCAAGAGTTACTCTTCGGATGATCTCTAAGTTGGTGTCGTTATTTTATGAACTAGAGAGCTAAGACAAAGTTCTTGACTACCTCGAAGTCATACCTGTTTCTTGGGACATTTTGTCTAGTCGCTGGTGCGGTGTGTTCCACCCCCAGACGCATCGCTACCGTTTCTGTTTGAATACTTGTAAATCCCTAGTAAACAGCCAGTTTTGTCTATGCATACGAAAGTAGTTATACAGTAGTTGTATACATAGATTGCACTCAAGTGCAATGGATGGCCTTGTCGGAAGCGTTTTTGACATCAACATCACTATCAACTTTCATGAAGTAGCGAGCTTCTCTATCGTCATTTTGCAGAGCCTAACAAATGTAACAGAGATACCAGTTATATCCGATATAATTGTACCGGGCAGCCCTCTCATATTCGACCTTAATATCGATATATTGTATAGACAATGGATGTCGACTTGGAATCGAAAATCAGTCGAAAGTTAAAAATATGGTCGATGGTGGACTTTCTAGACTTGACACTACATTGGTCCAATCGGTTTACGACAAAAGATTTATTGCGATTACGTAGTACAGTTGAGGAGCCTGAAGCCTCCATTATAAGGGCACATTAGAGGATTTTCTTTTTTCAAGATCGGGCATACAATGCTGATGTACCTCTGGCATACTTTCGTCCGACCACATGTGAGATATGATTTGGTACACGCTCTTAATAGAATCATCCATCTCCCACTGCCTTGAAAAGCTACGCAGCTAAGCTGTTAGTAAGGGTAGCCTTTTTGACTTTAGTTTGGATATGGCTCTTCACTACGACTTCTGTTCGTCTTTCATGCTATAACATCTTCTTTACAATATTTTCGTTTCTTAATGGCGTTGGAAATAACCAAATTCGTGCCCTAACCACGAAGTTGAGTTTCTTGAAATGTTTGGAAGTCCAGAACACTGGAAGCACGCCTTACGTCGATCTCAATGTGACAAGACGCCAGTGCTACGCATCAAACGGGGTCGAGGGATAGCATTCTGATATTAAGCTTATTCACAATATTTTCGCTTCTTAATGGCGCTGAGGATAACCACATTCGTGCCTTAGCTACAAAAAAGTTGTGCTTCGAATCAATGTGACCTCTTTGAAATGTTCGGAAATCCAGAATACTGGAAGCACGTCTTTCGTCGATTGCAATGTGACAAGACGCTGGCGGTGCTACACAGCAAGCGGGGTTAAGAAAGATCCTTCTGAAATCAAGACTCTTTACAATATTTTCGCGATATGGGACATTCGCCTCTTATCCAATCAATGTGAGCTCTTTGAAAAGTTCAGAGATCTTAAATACTGGAAGTGCACCTTACGTCGATCGCAATGTGATCAATCTGGTTGTTGGTAGATTAGAGGAGGAGGTTGCCAGACGAAGTGTGTCGAAGTGAAGTCGATAGGCCTTAATTCATAGATGGAGGTGGTGTTGTATTGCTAGCCTTACCGACGGATGGTGGTTATATTTGCTTTTTAAGAGTCCAGAATCTCCTCGACTTGTTTGGCTGCGCGTGGTCTGTTAAAGGACCTAACATTCCACGTGCCGTACCGAAAATCGTTTACTTTTTTCAAATAGCATGGGTCGACAACATTGGTATCATTCTTATTTAAGGTTTTTGGTTGTTTCGTAGCCATTTGCATTTCTTTTTAACACTGCTGGGGAGTTGACCTGGCGAGGAACCCTTAACCTAGAGATTCAGGGACTCTGTGGCAATCCTTGAGCATAAGGGGCCGGGTACACTAGTATCAGTAAACGGGTACAAGGCTATGAGCGCTCCTGCTGGCCTTATTTGAGCTCCTACACCTTTACTTTAGAAATTCTGAAAGCTGGTCCTATGGTCTGCTTAGAATAGTTGTCACCTGATGGGAGTATCAGAACCACAAAAATCTTTGTTCATGAGAAGCAGATACTTCTGTCGGTTAAGACTAAGAACTAGAGATGCTTAGCAAAAGCGTAGCTGCTGATAGGAGTGCCTGCATTCAGTTCTCTTGAAGGACAAAATCAAAATACCCTAATCTATCAAAGCGTCTGGTGCATGCTTTTAGTTTCCCTATTTTCCGTGTATTCCCGCCATCGATGGCTGTGCTTATGGAAACCAAATTTGCCTTTTGTAGGAGTCCTAATCATATTCCAAACATATACGACGTAGCGCCGACTCAATCTTTCTTCTAGGCGTGATTCATATGAATAGAGCTGAGTTTGTTAGCCACGACCCACCTAAAAGCACAGGAGGCTTAGAAGCAACAACTGTCTATACTCTGAAGTATTAGTTTCATTTTGGATTCAAAACTCAACTGCAAGATACCATATGAATAGTTTCTTAGATATGTAGATACTGCTGATAGTCGTCGTTTCCTTTCGTCTGGGCTACCAATGCGGTGGCATATCTTAAGTTAAAATTAAGCCATTTTAAGAATTACTAGAGCTCAGAAATTGTTCAAATTCAAACGAATAGGAACCATCCCGATATCATTTGTACTGTGCATGGGCAAATTATTAGAATTTGTTTCTCAGTATTCTTATTCATCTGACATTCATTGAGTAGAAGTTGGCAGGACGCGGTTACACAAAATGTTTGAAAAGAAAAAGAAAGGAATTGTATGTGGTTATACCTTATCCCCAGAACAAAAAAAAAAGAACTACCTAAGCAGAAAAAAATTGTTAATAATTGATGATGATATGACTGCGCTATATTTTAAATGTTCTTAACTGACTCTGGTTACTTAAAATCGTACAGTGAAAATTAAACTCTTTTCAGCACTACACGTACTTTCTCTCATTAAAGTATTTATACCATGTTCAACAAAAATCTGCAGTATAGGCCTTAAGGTAGAGTTTTTTTCGAACACGGATCCCTATCGCTAAGTTTTCGGTTCAAAATAATACAAGTTATTGTAACTCCTGTAACAATCCGATAAACCCGAAGTCGGAGACAGAATGATTAATTGCATGTGTATCCGCTATTGCTGTCCTTTGAATTTTCTAACAGGACCAGAGTTACGAGTGTAAATTTTAACAAAGTGATACTGTTTTTTCCTTTGTATTTTACAAGCTCTTGTGGTCTTTGTTGCTTTTAAAAACTGTTGCGAGCTTCAACCAATCGAAAACAGTGCTTGGTGTTGCTACATGTGAATATCCCATACGTTACCAGAAGACATGGCAAGGTAATTTTGCTCCATGACAATATACCTGCACACAAAGCAAAACTGGTTCAGGATACAACCAAAGCACTTGGCTGGGAGCTACTACCCCACCCGCCGTATTCACTCGACTTGGCTCCTTTTTCAACTAACATTTGTTTTTATCGATGGGACACGCACTAGCTGAGCAGCACTTCGAATCCTACAAGGAAGTCGAAAATTGATTGACTTTTTGGTTTCCTTCAAAAGACGAACAGTTTTATTGGCGTAGAGTCCATAAATTGCCTGAAAGATGGGAAAACTGTATAACGAGCAATGGTCAATACTTTGAATAAAATGTTATTTACTTTCCCATCAAAAATTAGTGTTTTATTATCACAAAAAAACTGGTACACCTGGTATGTAGTGTTTGATTTGGGTACAACTTTTGTTGCCCTGCGAAATACTAGGTGGACTGAAAAGTAACCTCTTTGACCGTCAGAATGCGCTGCTACTGCAAAGAAGGTTATAGTGCCTTGAAGTCCGTTCATATTTGGAATCATCGTTCGTGTTTGGCATCATGTGGAGTATGGAACGATATTCGTTCTCTCATAAAACATTAATTTTTGAGAGGTAAAACGCCGAAGGAAACAAAAAAAATGTTTGATAAATATTATGGGGCTAATGCTCCATCAAAATACACCATTAAATATTGGTTTCGAGAGTTTCGTGGTGGCCGCAACTCTACTACCGACCAAGTACGCAGCGGCAGGCCCTCCGATGCGGTTACAGAGGACAATGTCAAAAAAATACATGAAATGGTGTTGGCTGACCGTAAGGTGAAGGTGCGCGAGCTACTAGATACCACAGAGATTAGTACTGAGCACACACGCCATATTTTGGGAAATATTCTGCTTATGAAAAATTTATCCTGCCGCTGGGTGCCGCACATACTCACTCCTGACCAAAAACACGAACGCGAGAGCACTTCGAAAGAGTGTTTGGGCTTGCTGATTGGTAACTGTTGAACATGAGAGAACAGAATGAGTACCCGGCAATGGACTGAAGCCGGCACGAGTGCTCCGAAGCGGCCGAGGGAGGATCAATGGATCGGAAAGATTATGTCGTCGGTTTTCTGGGATTGTCGTGGACTACCTCGAAAAAGGAAAAGCATCAACAGCGAGTATTACTGTGCATTATTGTAGCGATTGAAAGCCGAAATCGCTGCAAAACGGCCCCACATGAAGCCAAAAAAAATTTTGTTTTTGCAAGACAATGCACCGGCGCACAAGAGCATCGCAACTATAGCTAAAATCAATGACTTATGGCTCCGATTGCTGTCGTATCCACCATATTCGCCCGATTTGTCTCCCTCGGACTATTATCTCTTTCCAAACCTCAAAAGATGGCTCATCAATAAAAAATTCAGCTCACGTGATTAAATCATCGACGCCACGGGGGAGTATTTTGCAGGCCTTCCGGAAAATTACTTTTCGGACGGGATCAAGAAGTTGGAAAATCGCTAGAATAAGTGTATCAAACTAAAAGGGGACTATATTGAATAAAATAAAAAAAAATTAAAAAAATTTTCTTTTTCATTCTACAGGTGGTTACTTTTCACCCCATCTAGTACTCCTCCGTGGCGGTGATGACTTACTCGTTCGAGCCGTACTTCTTTCCGGCGAGCGATCTTTTAATGTTTGGGAACAAACAGAAGTCTCAGGGAGCCAAATCCGGAGAGTACGAAGGATGGGGGAGTAATTCGTAGTGCAAATCGACAAATTTGGTCACGAAACGACGCAGAAACTCCTGCGGATTTCAAATAAACAGAGCCAAGCACGCCTTTGAAGTGGTCTTACGACTGCGCATGTTCTCTGGCGTGAGCAAACGCGACACTCATCGCGCGGATAAATTTCTTATGCCCAAAATCTCGTACAGGGTATGGCTAACGCCTTCAGTTGATATGCTTGCTATCTCAGCCAGCTCGCTAATTTTCACTTGACGGTCCGCCAATACGAGATCGTAGATTTTGTCCACAGTTTCCTTTGGGCCACCTGCGCGCTTTTCCAAAAAACGAAGGTGAATGGGTCCCGTACTCACCATCGAGAATAAGCTTGATTACTTCGTAGGTTTTGCCACTTAAAAACAAGAATCGGATCCCGGAGCGATACTGCTCTTTCTCCATGGTCGCAAAAAACACAAGCAAATAGTTTGAAATGGGTTCCGGAACAAAACTAAGCCTCGGATTGTCACCAAATTTTGACAGACGGGCTAAAAGAGGTTATACTAAATGATGGTTTACTTATTTTGGTTTAGTCCATCTTTAATCCTATCCCCCAATCCGGGTTTTCATCAAACAGCCATCATATTGTACATAGCTTTTTTTTGACAACAGTTTACCTTCACTCGATAAAGTACTCCACGTACTCTACATCCTTGAACTTGATGTTAGAAGAAAAGTTTGTTTCTAGAAATGACATATCCACTTGGAGACGAATGTATTTACGGAAAGTAAAAAAATATAGAGAAGAAGGCAAAACAAATATATTTTACCGATGAAACGTGGCTAGATGAAGGGCACACTCAGCAAAAGATATATTTTTTTTTTCAATGGCTTAAGGTACCTTTAAAATATTTGCACAAGGGAAATTGAGGAAAATCGAGAGATACCGATGCACTTTGACTTTGAATGTTTGCAGGTTAAAATGACTAGGAAATAAAGAGGTCAGCAGGATATTTAATAAGCGAGTTGTGCGGCTTAGAAAATAATAACGATGTTTCGGAGTACGTCTGAAATGGGCGAGGAAATCTTTCTATTGAGTCTATAACTTCGTGCGGTTTGCTAAGAGATGGCGTAACTTGTATTATTCCATTGTTATTATTCCATTGGAACATGCATTGGAAAGCTATTGTACGTCATTTCAGTATATGTCATTCTTTTAAAGCGTAAAAAACAATAATTTTTTTTCACTCAAATATGTCGAACTTTGTGTCTGAAAAAGTGTTTTTGTGAGGAGTTCTTCTTCATTACTTTAATATGAAGAAAACTGCTGCCGAAAGTCATCGTTTTTTGGTGGAAGTTTATGATGTACATGCGCTAGCTGAGCGAACGTGCCAAAAGTGCACGAGTGGTGATTTTTTCTTGGAAAACGATGAAGGTCCTGTGCAGCCAAAAAAGTTTGAAGATGAAGAACTGGAAGCATTACTCTATGAAGATTGTTGCCAAAGACAAGAAGAGCTCGCAGAATCTTTGGGTGTCACTCAAGCAGCCATTTCAAAACGTTTAAAAGCAGCTGGATATATTCAAAAGCAAGTAAATTGGGTTCCACATGAACTCAAGCCGAAAGAAGTCGAAAGGCGGTTTTGCATGTCCGAAATGCTACTGGAACGCCACAAAAGGAAGTAATTTTTGCATCGAATTGTTACTGGTGATGAAAAATGGATCCATTACGACAACCCCAAGCGCAAAAAACATATGTGAAACCCGGCCAACCAGCCAAATCAACGGCAAAGCCGAATATCCATGGCGCGAAGGTAATGCTCTGTATTTGGTGGGATCAGATGGGTGTGCTGTATTATGAGCTGCTAAAACCGGGTGAAACCATCAATGGACAACACTACGGAACACAATTAATCTATTTGAAGAGAGTAGTAGCCAAAAAAACGCCCGGAATATGCGACCAGACACTAGGCAACAATTTTCCATCATGACAACGCTCGGCCCCACGTTGCTTTTCCGGTTAAGAACTATTTGGAAAACAGTGAATGGGAAGTCTTACCCCATCTGCCTTATAGCCCAGACCTTACCCCTTCTGACTACCACTTGTTCTGGTCGATGCAGAACGCCCTCACTGAAATACGGTTCACATCAGAGCAGAATATCAAAAATTGGCTTGATTCATTCTTGGCTGCAGTTTTTTTGGGCTGGGATCCACAAATTGCCAGAAAGATGGAAAGAAGTCATAGCTTCAGATGGGCAATACTTTGAATAATACTATTGTACATGTTTTTCTTAAATAAACGGTAAAATTTTGAAAAAAAAACCGCACGAAAATAATTATATACCCAATACTTCCCCAAAAGGGTAAAAACCCCACACTTGGGCTCCATACAAAAGAATCAATTTTGCTGTTGCACAAAATATTTTTTGTTTCGAACTGGGAGTTATGCTTTTGTTAACAATACAACGACTCTAAACTGAAGGTATCGCACGTTTTGCTTCTGAAAGTTTTACAGAAAGATGCTTTTTCATATTAAGATTTGCTGATATGAAAACTCGTAGGTAGTTGTATTCTCTCACTATTTCAATACGTTCTCCTTGAAGGCTCCATTTTTCATTGGGCGAATACCTACCGCTTCCACCTCTAAATATCATTATCATCGACTTTTCAAGATTAACCGTCAGGTTCCATTGCTTGCAGTACTCAGCTAGTCTGTTTATCATCAACTGCATCTCGTTGATTGTATCAGAGAAAAAGACGTTGTCGTCTGTATACATAAGCGCTGACTGACGCTGTTGATGATTTTGTTAGACATATCCAACACATGGAGCTTATAAAGTAGTGCCTCGTGAGGTAAGGCTGCACGGAAATTGACAAAGAACGCATACAACTTCTTGTGTTGGCACTTGTAAATTTCAGCGATGTTAATAAGCGAAAAAAATTGAAAGAAATGGCCAATACTTTGAATAAAAATAAATTAGAAAGAGTGAACGGGCATCCAGAAAAACATCGACAACCAGCGGAGTCGGATAATGAAAAGCTGACGAAATTTGGACGGGATTTAGGAGTTTGCTGAAATGTTCCCTCAACTGTTGTGCTTGCAATTTGGATTCAATGATATTAGCTTAATATATTTTACAGCGTTCCAAAACTCTGGTGAGGATTTCGATCTGTTGATTACCTCAATTGTTCTTCAAAGGCCAATTTCTTTTTGTAACAGATGCGCTTGAAATCTTTAATAGCTTCACCATAAATGGTTTTGAACATATTTGCGTTGTGTTTCGGCAGAAGTCCAAGAGCTGTAAAAGACCTCTTTCTTGCTTTGAGACATAGAAAATCAAACCACTTCTATTTGCTTAGAACGTTCCTCCTTGTTGACTCATTCGGTGTAGCTTGTTTGATTATTTCTGCGAGGTTGGCAATGTTTAGTGGCGTGTTTAATCCACTAATTGTGACGCATTGTAATTCAACACACAACGTATACCACGGCATAACATATATAACATCTCCAATGCAAATGAGAAAGTTGATTACTTAGATTCTCAATTATTTGAACTTTTTAATCAGCATGTCCCCATCAAAGCTGTTGCAATTCGTAACAAACATATCCCTTGGTTCACCGTGATAGTACATAATGCTGTAAGGCACCATAGAAAAAAGTAGAAACCCAGATGATTTACATTGGAAAAAAATTGAGGTTGTTGAAGTATTTTCTCGCTTCAGTCTGAAGCTGTTGGTTCAGATGGTATTCCCCTCCGCTTCATCAAAATGGTGCTTCTTAATATATTGGCTCCGCTCACGCACATCATAAATTTCTGTATGTATTCTGTTACACTTCCGGTTAATTGGAAGAAAGCATTAGTAACTCCTGTGCCTAAGAAACCTGACGCATCATCTCCCTCATGGCAAAATTATGGCTAAACAAATTAACACATATCTTAATGGAAATGTATCCATTTCAGTTTGGTTTCTGAGCTAATCATTGCTGCTCTACAGCAATGGTTAAGGTGCTCGATGACATAAGGATTCAGTTTGACAAAAATACTATAATGCGACCATTCTGTGTTTATTAGATTTCTCTAAAGCTTTCGACAATGTTAACCACAATATTTAATGTCGAAAGCTTAGGTTATTTTTTGGCTTTAGTGAATTATATGTTCGGTTTATGAAGAGTTACCTGGGTAATAGAACCCAAAGGGTGAAATTTGAAGATAGTTTTTTTGATTTTATGGATGTTCGAGCTGGAGTACCCCAAGAATCGATTTTAGGACCTATTTTATTCTGCCTATTTATTAACGACTTACCCACTGTTTGTAATAATGTATCTCTACACCTTTACGCGGATGATGTCCAATTGTATCTATCTAGGCTTATTGGATTAGTTGAGGTCTTAGTATAAAGGTTCAATGAAGATTTATCTTTCATTCACAAATGAATGGGTTGAACCTTAATCCTAACAATCAGGTTAATCAAAACGCTATTTTTACCAATTATTGATAACTTTGCCGTTAAATACTGCGATGTCGAATCTTAAAGATATCATAAACTACTTGTTGCATTTAATGATATGATAAGATATGATTATGGGCTTCGCAGGTATGACCATATTTCCCACTATCACCGTCTTGTACTTTGGTGTAATCTAAGGAATATTAAAGGTGTTGTCTTTTCATGCACAAAATTATCAACACATATATGCCATTATACTTCTATGAAAAAGTTCAATTCGCACAATCTTCCCGGACTTACAATCTCATTACTCCCACATAAATTTACATGAACACATCCCGCCTATTTTACGTACATGTCGCTAGACTATGGAACTCTCTTCCCAGGGAGGTACAGCAATTGACTGGAGCAAAGCTATTCAAAAAAGTAATATTTTATTTCTTTACATATTTGAATTTGAATGTCCTAATCCCTTCCTCTTCCCATCGTTCCCTCTCCACTTTCCTTAGATCTAAGTTTAAGCTTTATAAATATTCCGCAATTGTATATTATAATATTGATTTTGTACTATAAAAGATCTACATCTGATTTGTACAACGAATAAAGAAATGAATGAATGAATGAATAATGGCTGGATAATAAGTTTTCGCTTTAACGACAACAGACAGCATTGTGTTTTATAAGCATTATATTCCGTTCTTTATTTAATAATTCTGTTTACCTCGGAATTTAATAAGCTTAGCGTATGCTGTCATTTCCATTCTACAGCCGAAGAGCAGCGACGTAAGTCCGGAAAAGAATATGAAAAGCAGAGAGTACTGTCGTCAGCAAAGGAATATGGTATATTGGATTAGTAGTAGCAAACAAGAGATAATTGATGAAAATTAAAAGAATGTCGGAGGCAAAATGGATCCCTGGGGCACACCAGCATTTATTTTGTCAATATTAGACTTAAAACCATCCAAGAAAACTTGAATTGAACATTCCGAAAGGTATCATATTTCCTAATCCACTCGTTGATTCATCGATCCAAAATGCACTAATTTTTGACAAAAGAGCCTGATGCCAAACTCTGTCAAATGCCTTAAAAATATCAAGTGGAACTATCTTGATGTACGCTTTGGTTCGATAGGTACACCAGTGTACCTATTGCTACAAAAATCGTATTGCTGGTTATTGAGAAGTTTTTGAGTTTCGACGAATTTCATGAACTGACTTGAAAAGAAGGAACGTAAGTGCAATAGGTATGTAGGGAGAATTTCGTAGTATTCTTTGGTTACAGATACGAGTAAGAGCTCGCTAGAAGCACGTAAAAGTGATGGCGGTAATGACTAGTTAAGCATTATATTGAAAGTGTATTTTATATATTCAATAAGTAGGCTCAATTACGACGAATAAGGTCCTTTATATATTAATGCCACATAATTTCGTTAAAAGAGTTTTCCAACTTCAGTGTAGCCGAGTAACCATGATAAATTTTTTCGTTCCTAACTTGCCTTCTTTTTCTGCATCGCATTAACGCTCCTCTATTCCTCCAAACAACAAACTACTTCTATCTTTTTACTACAAAAACGTAAGAGAATTGCGTTTTAAGACTTGTGCTGTCTTGTCTAAATCTCAAGGCCTCTTTTCGATGTACATATATGCTCTTACAGAAACCAATCTGATCCCCAACATAAAGAGACAGGAGCTATTCCCATCTTCTTGTAATGCTTTCCGAGATGACGCATACTCTCTCCTTATGGTTAATGTTCCTGTTCGCTCTATAGTTGATTCTTGTTGCCGAGGAGTCCTACTTGCCATTTACAATCGCCTCGACTCCTCCCTTATCGCTTTCTCTTCTTCTGTCAAACTTGACTTTGTCTCTGTACGTTATGTGCTGCTACATTCTTCAGCTCTATCTATTGAATCCTATATCCTTGCTTTTAAGTGATTCCATTGAAGATATCCTTATTTTTGGTCACTTTAACCTGCCTCTGCTCTAGTGAATTCCATCAGATGATCATCCTTATTTTCACTAGCGATCCCATTAACTCCACAGTAACGTTTTAGCATTTAACCCTATCAACTATCGACAGCTTTCACCCCCTCTTCTTACCTTATTCTTCCATAATTTCCCACTTCAGTCTACTTCTTCCCCTACTATCTCTTCTAACAATTTCCATCAAGTTAATTTTCCTAAATTCAATATCTATCTTAGCAAATCTTCTTTTGATTTTACCAACCTATATTTTTACAGTGAAATATGTAATTCCACATTTTTTACGCCCCCTTTTTTCGGCATAAGACATCGTCTTCTTTCCCTCCCTGGTATAACAGAATATTTCGCCCTTTACGAAACAATTAAAACAAATTATGGGCAGTTTTTTTCGCCTATAATTCTTATTCTGACTACTCTAACTATCTTGTAACCGACCTCCAATTCACCCAGCTCTATAACTGCCTCTATCAGAGCTTTCTCGGTCAACGACCCTAAGACATTTTATCAATTCATCAACTACAAAGAAAATCAGACGGTTATCTCCCCTCTCTCTTCATCGATAATATATCATCGACCGACTCAAATACTTCTGCCAACCAGTTGCAGACAACTTCTTCGTATTTGAACCTATATACTCGTATTTCAAGTACCTCTGTCTCTCAACCTTTTGATCCTACCTTTATCGAAGAAAAGTTAGAAAATCTCAATGATGAATTTTTACCCGGGTCAGATATGCTCCCAGCAATATTTCCTCCTTTTTTCATCTGTCCCTCACACAAGCGGGATTCCCAGAAGTTTGGAAAATCTTTTTCATAACTCCGGGCCACAAAAAGGGATCAAAGAATGAAGTAAAAAACTACCATCCCATTGCTAAACTTTTTTACATACCTAAAATGTTTGAAAGGTTTTTATATGGGGTTCAATGCTTTCAGTGCAAGCCGCTTATATAGCGCAGTCAGCATAAATTTCTGAAAAGTAGATCAATTACTACAAACTTAGTTGAATTCGTATCCTTTGTGCTTTCAGCAATAGAAAATGACAACGTAATCGATGTTATAGCTACAGATTTTGCTAAGCCCTTCGATAAAATATCACATCAATTGATCCTTATCAAACTGTCTTCCCTCGGTTTTGACTTATTATATTAAAGTCATTATTATTAAAATGGATATATTCTCATCTGGAATCAGCATTCTCAACACCGTTTTTAATCATTTCTAGTATCCCACAAGGCAGCCATCTAGGTCTCCTCCTTTTCATTTTAACTAAAAACGATCTTAAAAGGATTTATGCCGACGACACAAAGTTCTCCAAAACTATTTCTTTACCCCAAGACTCGATTCCTCTCCAAGAAGACCTCGATGGGCTTTCCACTTGATGTCTAAAATATGTCTTAGAGCCTAACGTCTCCAAATGTCAATCCATGGCTTTGTCACCTAAGCCCAATCCATCTCCTTCTCCTGGACTTTACAATTCTATTTCCTTCGAATCAATCTCCCGTATGCTCCGTTAAGTCAACTCACACCTCCATCTTTTTGAATTTAATCTGAGCACTTCTTGTCCCAAATTTGATCTTTTCCACCATTCCCTTATTTCCGACCTTAAATTTTTGTTAGTTTTTAAATTTTAGTTTTTAAGTTGGTTTAAGCTTGTAAAGGGTGATTCTTCGTAAGGTTTGATTTATAATGTAAAATAAAATACATAAATTTGAAAGTGAATTTAAAACGTTTACTATCGCTTAAAGGAACAATTCATGGCATTCACTTTTTGAAAATGATATCATGTAAATGTTGACCACAACTACGTCTGAGGTACTCCGTTCGGAAGGTCCAATTTTGGGCGACTGGTCTAATTTTGAGCGACTGGTCCAATTTTGGACGCCAAGCCAAGCTGCTGAGAACGACAACGAATCGATTCGTCGCGGTCGTCGCGTATACTCTCAGCTACAGCTGCTATAGTCTCTTCACTACGTGCTGGATGTAGTCTAACCGGTCGAATATCATCCACTTATGTAAACTGGGACTTAATTTTGCGAATGGTAGTGGCAAAAGTGGATTCAGTAGGTCGATTATGCACTCCATAAGTTCCTCGAATCGCACGAAAAACAGCTGAAAAATTTGTAGACGCTGTTGTGGTGTGAGCCTTTCCATGATGACTTGCCAAACGATACTGAACAAAAATAACAAAGCAGTTTGATAGGAGTCAAGCGTGATCTGACAAAAAAAGCCTATTGCCTGATTAAGCCAAATAAACGCTTTACTTACATCTATACTTTGAGTTGCCCTACAGTCAGATTTTGATCTTAGTTCCTTTCTTTAAGCGTGGTTTAGCACCTTCCACCACTAGTTACACACAGATTAGAATAAAGTATCTTTACCTTGAACGCGCCACTTGCAAAAGTGAAAGACTTATTTTTTAGCAAAATGTATTCGAAGGCTTTCCTGACAGAAGCGGTAGTGTTCATTTACTCAACATGTCGTACCAATAGAAGCCATTAGTCCTCCTGACCAGGTCAATGTATCATAGCTATATAGCCCATAAAACATCGTAGACATAGATTGGGTTACGCAGAGATTATCGCAGTTACTACTAATGTCGCGTTCGGGTAGTAGTTCGAGTAGCTCCTCGAAATGATCCGGCATTGAAAATACTGGTTGTGTCGAATTGTGGTAGAGAATGATGATATTTCGGCCCGACTGGCAATTGATTATCCCGAGACTCTTTTAGGACTAATGTCGCGGAGGGTATATGTTCCAACTGTGTTTCATTTCTTAACTGTTGTGGTTATGTACTGATTTTACGGGCGTCTTTGACAATTTAAATTGGCAGAGCATTCAGATCAGATTGTGCGAACTGAACTGCCGGGTTTATGCGAAAGCTATTTCTCTCGCCGGTTTTTTCTTTTTTGTATAATCGGTCTTGCCCTCAAAGGTCCATTTGAAGTTCATTTATATGGAACCTCATGATTATCCACTCCTGCGCAATTGTCAGAGCACTGTAGATGTAGCACTTACGTGGAGGTTAATCTTGTGCTGCACATGAGAGAATAGGAACAAGAGAGCTGCCACTACCCCGATTAGGCAAAAGCAATGGTGTCGCGTATCTCGAGAGCAGATTGTGACAATGTTGCTTTATGGCATATCAAACGCAGTCCTTCAGGCGGCCACAATACACATGAATGGTGTTAACTTTAGGTATGCGACTGAGGTCAAGTATCTTAGCATGTTGTGTATTGTGAGCAAAGTAAAGAGCATCCTTCAGGCTGACTGGGGACTCAGCAGATGTGCCGTTCGTACTGGGCTTTTTGTTGCCTGATTAACATTTGGGGGATCGGCTAAGTACGATAGGGTAAAGTTAAAGCGTGGTAGTAAGCGGATATTGGATTGCCAAAGCTTGGCTGCTTAGCAGTTTGCAGGACCATATTTAGGGATGCATTACAAGTGCTGCTGGTGCCTTCCCTCGACTTGTAGGGAATAACCCGAGGTATCGCCCCCAAGATTAGGATGGAACTCCCGCCGACAAATGTTGATTGGTTTTCCCCGACAGAGGTTGAAAATTTGTTCCATAGGAAGTGTAAACTTCTGCTTTCCAAATATGTCCGGTATAGATGCTAATCTGTAAATATGTCCGATCTACTCTGATGTGGTCTACGATGTCAGCTGTGTTTTCGTTGACAGAGCAAAATTCGAAAAAATTCCTAGCTTTGTAAATGACATTCTCGTAGTCGTAAACGGCATCACGTTGGTTGAATTCATGAATTCGTTTAAATTTGGACTGAATGTCGCCAGTCTTGAGCTGTAAAGTGCTTACCTGCGAATGACCGCAAGGTTGCGAAGCTCGATCGGAAGCTATATTCTCGTACCACGGGAGCTCAGCGACCCCTGAAACTTATGTTTGAGCCTGAACTCAAAGTTAGCACTCTTGTGAGAGAGAGTATCGTGGTGGCCGTTGGTTATATCAAAAATTTCGGGAAGAGCAGACCAACTGGAACTGGGATATCTCATGGTTCAACATATGTTGTAGCGTGATATAAATTATGTTCAACCATTTGATGGCTATGAAACTAATCAGTCCCATCGATGTAGAGTTGCACTGCAATCGTGTGCCATGATCTATAGAATGGCTTAGGTTTTAGATAAGCTTGAATCTTTCACCAAACCGCAAATTCCTGCCTTACACACGACTTCGAATCCGGTACTGATGGTGGTACTTGTACTTCTCGATCAATAAAATGCGCTGATTAACGTTATCGTTGTGTTTAGAACATTTTTTTGTACATAAACGTGATTTGGAGTCGTCACGAGGCTTGAGTGCATATCTAACTTACGTTGGCCAATTTAACTCAGGCGTTCACTCAGATGACCGAAGCTCGAGACTTTTGGTAAAAGTCATCCTCAGATGACAAATCGACAAGTAAATAGACGCTCATTGTACTAGATATCACAGTTTTTCATCATTCTTTTCATTCGGCTTAATTTGTCACTACGGTCTACGGTTTAAGCTAATTATACGGTTGTATGTGATCTGTTAAAGGTCGGACGTTTCCATGTGCATTGCCAAAAGTCGATGTCTGTTTTCTTTGTTGTGGTCTAAATAATAAGGTTGCGTTGCCCTCATTAAGTCACAATTTAATTGAAACACAACATTTTGTGACATGTTTATGGACAGTAGCTTCTTTGTGATCTGGATGATACTAGTTTCCTCTAATCTAGTGGAGAAAATTGCTTGCTAGTAAGCTGTTTCAAAGTCTTGCTTCTGAATTTTTGACGCAGCACCACTGGGATCTACAACAAACTGTATAGGCTGCCTGAATGCCTGCAGTGTTCACTTTCCTTGTGCAAAGACTATCAGTAAATTTGCCATAAAAAGTTGGCAAATTGGCAAAAAAACGACAGAGTTTTAAAATTACAGAAATATTTTTCAGTAAAAAAGCTACATGTGAACTTAGGAGCTTGTGAGGATCCATGTCCAAGATAGTGTTAAGAAAAAATGACGTCCATACTTAAATGTTAATATTCCGTAATAGTCTAGACCTGCAGTCTAACTTAAATTGGAATTTTTATTAGTTCCAAAACCGAAGTTATGTGTTTCAGTTTGTCTTCTTCTTCTGAACTGTTGTAATAGAAGCTTTTTAATTAACAGAATAGACGAATTCAAATATTTGGGCTTAACTCTAGATTCTGGTGTCCAACGGCGGCGTGGAGCAGTTGTTTTTCATTTTGGCTTCGCGATTCGATTAAGTTAGTAAGTTAGTGTGATTTGAAAAGTTCTATCGCGTCATTTATGAATGTCAAGGGATTTGTGATGATGAATTAAATCATCACCAATATTTGGTGGATGTTCCTGATCCCATAAATATCTTTTTCATGTCAATATGCACATCCAGTACATCTATATGAATGTGCGCACCATTACTAAAAATAGCCAGAATTTCAGTCGAAATAGATCTCTAATTGTCTACCGTACTGGTGCTCATAGCATCAACTGACATTAAAATCGGACTCTCGTATACTACCCGTTTATCGACTCGTGTCCTAAAGCCATACGAGTATTTTTGGTGAAGTCGATGTGAAAGTCAATGTACCACACCCAAAACACAATCAGCAAAACTCGCATGCAAGAATTCCAACGATGCCAATATCGTTGTAGAGAAATTTCTTGTGGAGAATATTACTCCAGTGGAGGAGTCCGATGCTGCACCAGCTCCGAAGGCCAAAAAATCACTAACCAATTCAACTTCGTCCAATGACAATCAATAACGACAGGTGACACCAGGTGGTTTCTCTTCCGGTGGATTTTGGTAGAGAGAAGGACATGCAAGAAATCCGCCTTTCTTCCTCTTCTTAAGTCCTATTTCCAAATATATTTAAGCGGTTATAAGTAAATTTTCTTGTTTGTATTTTTCTCAGTTTTATCCTCGGGAAAGTATCTCTCTTTTTAATCTTTATAATACGCCAATTTTAATGTTGCTAGTCCCTATAAACTCCTGCTTTAAGTTATTTTATGTAACGCGCGGTTAAAATTTCCATTTGTACTCGTATCCTTGATGAATGTCCAGAATACCTACGTCCAGTTACGTTAATATCACCCTATTTCATATCCCTTATCCCACATTATCACCCATCGTAACTAACCAAGCTCATCAATCATCTATTTATAACACTCACAACCCAATCGAATCGAATGCAAATTAACGTTCATTTAAATTTCAAGATTCTAAAACACCTAACTGGTCGAGGGAGGTCGGTTGTGTTTTGTGGGGCCACTAAGGCAGTTTACGTTCTGGACAGACAACATCCGAAGGACGGTGTGTTGAGATCTTCGCTGCGGAAAACAACTTGACGCAGCTTGAAAATGAGCCCACGCGAATACCAGATGTTGAAAGTCATACCGCCAACACCCTGGACTTGTTTCTTACCTCTCACCCTGATAAGTACACGGTCAATTGGAGAGGACTTAACAGCTTCTTTAGCAATTTTAAGTGGTGGTTATGTTTCCTAGATAACAACGCGGATGATGCTGCTGATATGATCACAGCCATTATTATCTTTGAAATGAGATGCTTCATCTGCGTAAGCTTTTTCCGAGCAGATGGAAAACAGATAGAAATTTGTCTAGGCCGTCCCTAAAAAGGCGAATTTTCTTTTCTCTTTTCCTACAGACCTATTGCACTTATGTTTCTTCTTTCCAAGGTCATGGAAATGCTGGTAAACCTTCAGCTCGTGAAATATCTCGAAACACGAAAACTTCTCAAGCGTTAGTATGGTTTTCGTAACAATAAGATCAATGATGATCGGCTGGCACGTCGTATCGAAAAGTGGAACCTAAGCGTACATTAATCTGGCGAAAGCAAGATAGTTGCATTTGATATTTTTAAAGCATTTGATAGAGTTTGGCATCAGGCTCTTTTGTCGAAAATGCGTGCTTTTGGGGTCATAGGCTCGCTTATTCAATGGATTAGAATAAGCGTTATCGGAACGTTCAAGTTGTCTTGGATAGTTTCAAGACTGATATCCACAAAAAAAAATGCTGCCCCAGGGCTCCGTTCTGTTTCCGACACTGTTAATTTTCTGCTTCTATTCCAATATATGTATTCCTTTGCTGATGACATTACTCTTTGCTTTTCATATTCCTTCCCGGACTCACTACCCTATTCATCGGCTGTAGAACAGGAAAGGCAGCGTATGTCAAGCTAATTAAAAAACTTTTTACTCTCGGTACCTGTGTCAATGATCACCTACGTTGTAATGACCACATATTGATTTCACCAAAAATGCTGCGAAATGCTTCATAACATATTTCACCTTCCCTTATCCGGCATCAAGATATTGGGTATGTAATTTAATTGGTGCGGTTCTTTTTTCCAAAATTAGAACGTTTATTTAAAAAAAACATGTACAATAGTATTATTCAAAGTATTTCCCATCTGAAGCTATGACTTTTTCCCATTTTTCTGGCAATTTGTGGATCCCATCCCAAAAGAACTGCGCCGGCTTGGCAACCAAGAATGAATCAAGCCAATTTTTGATATTCTGCTATAATGTGAACCGTATTTCAGTGAGGGCGTTCTGCATCGACCGGAACAAATGGTAGTCAGAAGGGGCAAGGTCTGGGCTATAAGGCGGGTGGGGTAAGACTTCCCATCCACTGTTTTCCAAATAGTTCTCAACCGGAATTGCAACGTCGGGCCGAGCGTTGTCATGATGGAAAATTATTGCCTCGTGTCTGGTCGCATATTCCGGGAGTTTTTCGGCTACTGCTCTCTTCAAATGGCCTAATTGTGTTCGGTAGCGTTGTCTATTGATGGTTTCACCCGGTTGTAGCAGCTCATAATACAGCACAACCATCTGATCCCACCAATTACAGAGCATTACCTACGCGCCATGGATATTCGGCTTTGCCGTTGATTTGGCTGGTTGGCCGGGTTTCACATATGTTTTTTTGCGCTTGGGGTTGTCGTTATGGATCCGTTTTTCATTACCAGTAACAATCCGATGCAAAAATGACTTCCTTTTGTGGCGTTCCAATAGCATTTCGGACATGCAAAACCGCCTTTCGACGTCTTTCGGCTTGGCTTGATGTAGAACCCGATTTCCTTGCTTTTGAATATATCCAGCTGCTTTTAAACGTTTTGAAATGGCTGCTTGAGTGACACCCAAAGATTCTGCGAGCTCTTCTTGTGTTTGGCAACAATTTTCACAGAGTAATGCTTCCAGTTCTTCATCTTCAAACTTTTTTGCCTACCCAGGACGTTCATCGTCTTCCAAGCCAAAATCACCACTTTTAAATCATGCAAACCACTTTTGGCACGTTCGCTCAGCTAACGCATGTTCACCATAAGCTTCCACCAAAATACGATGACTTTCGGAAGTAGTTTTCTTCTTATTAAAGTAATGAAGAAGAACTCCCCGCAAAAACACTTTTTCAGGCACAAAGTTCGACATATTTGAGTGAAAAAAAAATTATTGTTGTTTACGCTTCAAATGAATGACATATACTGAAATGACATACAATAACAGTATCTTTCCAAAGCATGTTCCAATGCAATGATAAAAATGGAGTAATACAAGTTACGCTATCTCTTAGCAAACCGCAGGAAGTTATAGACCCAATATAAGGCATTCATCCTCCCAAAATTAGAGTACAATTCACACGTCTGGCCAGGTGCTTCTTAGGCTTTCTTGCGCTTTCTAGATAGGATCTAAAACTGTGTGGTACAACTCATAGGTAACGCCAATTTTACCGATTCAATTGAAATTCTCGGACACCGACGTAATGTCTCCGGTTTCACCTTGTTCTATCGCTATTTTACCCACCAGTGCTTCATAGAAACCGCCAGTAGCATTCCGTCTCTTCAAACTTTTAACTTTCAATCCCACGTTCGGACGTACTCTAAACTATAGTGATTCCTTCTTGAGCTGTAATACACTCTTATGGAATGCCCTTCTGATCGTTATAACTTGCAAACATTTAAAAACAATGCACATCGGTACCTACCTGCCTTTTCTTTCTGCTTAAATTTTCTTTGGCCTTGCTATGTAAAAACATGTTAAGGGTACACAAACCCCTTGAACGCGCTCTAATTGTAAAAAAAAAGGAAAAAAAAAATTTCCTCGAATAATTTGATTAGTAGGAGCTCAATCATAAAAAATTTTATTTTTTGCACTACTCTCTATTGTTAAAGTTTTTTTTTTTTTAAATGATACAAACTTAATAAATGTAGAATGTGTTTCTCGAATCACACAGAATCTTTGGGGATGTATCTCCGTAGTACCTTCAGTCGTTTCTATTATTTGCGAAATATCTGTTCAGTAATGTTGTTAAAAACAATCTATTATGTAATCTTTCATTCCAAGCTTTAATAGAGAATAACTTGTTGGAAGAGTGCTTAAATAAATAAGATTAAATGTATCTTAACCTTACAGAAATATGTTCTGAGGAAAATATGTCGTAAAATTTTCTCTTTATCCTTTAACATAAAAATCCTTCCAGTTCGCCATTTATGTTGTTTCAGTGTATTTTTTATGAAATTATTAAATCGCAATTTTTAATTCAACCTTCATTTACTCAATAAATTTATTAATAAAGTACCCGTACGCTGTACTCAATTTCCGCACTACTACATTTCGTAATTTTTAGTCTGTTTCGTGTCGTGTCGTCATTTCAATAAGAACACAACACAATACCGGTACTGTTTACTACACTAATAAAATTTTGGTTGCCCGATATTAGTTATACCAGCTTTAAATGAATTCTTTTTGATTTTTTGGTCTAGTTGTACTTCTGTTTCTTGGTGTATCTTTCTTCATCTCGACTGTTTCATTTTAAAATAAATTTTCAGTTGCAATTGCATAATTTTTTTTATTTTTATCTTCTTTCTTACATATGGATTTCTCCAACATTAAATGTTGATTTTAAAAAAGATTATTTCTATACTTATATTTATGTTTATTTTGTATTTGTATCAACAATGAATTTTTGACCTAAAGAAATGTTACTTTATGAATTTTATAAGAAATAAATCAATATATCTATCTATATATACATACAGTATTTTTGTTGTGAATATCTTGAGAAATAAAATCATTTTTTGGATATCTGTGTCTATTGACAGGTCTAGAATCTGGACTAAAGACAAATAATATAATCACAGATAATATTTATTCCATGACCGTAATAATTCTATCCCTCTACCAATTCAGGCATACACAACTAATCCTATCATAACTCCCGCAACAACACCCAAATTCATAGCTGACTCATGAAAGATTTATTAAATTTAGTTAGCTAGGGCCTTAATAACTAAACATTTCTTTTGCCTTGAGGTAAATTATTACCGCCTTCATTATCACCCTCTTTTATTCTCTTACGCTTAGGCATCGCGCCATACCCTTCTGATGAAGCATTGTTTCAATAAAAAACATCCACCGTGACTGCCCTAATTTATTGGCTTAAAACTTAACTCCCAAAGTAAAGCTAATCAATTCCAAATGGAGGAAGCTAGAAAGGCAGGATAAAAAATTGCGAAAAACTAAATTCCGAGAGGATGTTGGTATACTCAAACCTTACCATGTGTGAGTTACATTGAGGCAAGGCGGCAAAATGGTGTTACGAAGTTAGACGCAGGCAAAAGTAAAATCCCAACCTGTTTCTGTTTGTCTTAGGAAAACATGATTTCCAAAACATAAGTAACCTAATACGAGTACTTTTGTGTACACATGAGGAGTGTTTATACACTTCCACTCGAGAGAGAATTGCCTCTGCGCCACGTTATCGTTACGTTAATGATATGCCTTGAGAGGATCATCAAAGGTTTGTTCAACGTACGCATACTGCGCTTCAATTTTCGAACCGATTACCCCAGAACGCTACTTTCCGTATATAAAGGTTTTGCTCTAAAATTTGTCTAAAGATTGAAATAGCAGCGAAATCGGCGATGATAACTGTGCACAGTGGGGCAATTGTTGGGGTAAATTTACTATGTTCAAAGTGAATTAATTTCATTCAGAACAGCTAATAGTTTGTAACAAATAAAAATTTAAAAATTCTCTCTTGAATTTTACTGTCTACAATATAAACAAAAATACTACATAACAATAGTTTTATTATATTTTTATAAATTTTGTGAACTTGCATGTGGCTTTCAATACTATTTCTTTTAATGAAATATCAAATGTCATCCAATTTTCCTTTCTTAAACTTTTTTAATTTAACCCAGCAATATTGAATTATTGTATTTTGTTACAAATAAGTAAATAGATAGATAAATAACTACCTAATCTTGTAATAATGAAATAAAATTAATTATTATTATTTTTTATTTATTATGAGTTGTGGGAAGGTTAGAAATCTTCATAGACACTATAGGCCCTGAGACTATAGTAGTGTGAGATTCTTATTCACTAAAAAAACACCTCCCTTATGCAAACCACGACTGAGTTCACACTCAACAAGCAGTTGTTCTATCGCATTTTATTTTGTTTTTATAAGATATCCTGCAGGCGATTTTCCATTGAAAATTCCTGTGTACTTTAGAAAAATTACGCGCTGCTAATCACCGCGCTATAAATTTGTCTCGTCGAGGATCTGTTGAACAGAAATATTCGTAGGACCTTGTAATCGATTATTATGTTTTCGCGCAAACATTTTAATTACGTTCTGAACGTTTTCGACTCCTAAGTCTCTGTGGATATCATCGTTTCTAATGTACCACGTCGCATTAACAATACCTCGAAGAACTTTGTTTCGGAATGTCTGTAATAGATTAATCTTTTTATTTTTAGTACAACCCCAATGTCCAGATCGGTTTTAGCACTTGCCTGTATAACAGCAGTTTGTTTTCTCAGCTAAGCTTGGAATACTTTCCAATAAGCCAGTAAATATCTCTATATTTGATTTCAAGCTCTTCACGTTTTTTCTTGACGTATGCTCTTCATTTGCCCTTGTTCGCGTAAGGAATTCGTACTGCGTTGATAAACACCAGTGGATTCTCAATTTTCTTGAGAGTGAAGTTCACGTGGACAGACTTATTTTCATGAAGCGCGATTCGCCAAGTCTTTGTCCAATTGTTAATCTTTGTAAGGGCACGTTGCAACTTGGTAGTTGCTTCTTCGACTGTTTTAGCCGTTGCCAAAGTGGCAGTGTCATCAGCAAATGTGGCTACGACAGTGTCGTCCGTTAGCGGTATATCGCTTGTAAAAAACAAATATAGAAGAGGGCCAAGTACACTTCCTTGCTGCACCCCCGCCTTTATTGTCTTAAAAGTGGAATATTCGTTTCCGTGTCTCACACGGAAGAGTCGGTCTTCCAGGTATGAACCTAAAATACAAGACAATTGCTGGGGTAAGGCTTGACGGAGTTTATATTTTAGGCCTTCATGCCATACCTTATTAAAGATTTGCGAAACGTCAAGGAACGCGCTTGAACAGACTAACTTACACTCGATTGCTCGTTCAATTACATCGGTTATTCGATGGATTTGGTCAACTGTAGAGTGTTGGCTCCTAAAGCCAAATTGATGATCAGGCAAGAGGGAATTTGTGTCGGTAATTGGTTTAAGACGATTAAGAAGGATTCGCTCGAAGACCTTCGATGTAATCGGGAGAAGCGATGTTGGTCTATATGACTTGACGGTATACCGGGTTTCGGAACCATAATAACTTTGGCTACTTTCCACTGGTGCGGTACATGCTCTAATCTAATGCTGGCATTTATAAGATAGAGCAGCTTTAGCAAACGCTTTAAGTATCTCTCCCGTTATTAAGTCATATTCCGGGGCTTTATTGGGCTTAAGCGTGTCTATAACTTGTCTAAGTTCCCTAAGTGTAGCCTTTTCTACTGGAAAGTTTGTCGTCATATCTAGCGTATTGACATTCTCTGGAAGCACTTCCCCGTCAAATGGCTTAAACGTTTCTGCATGATGGTCGGCGAAAACATTAGCTTTTTCTTCATCTTTTTTCGCCCAGTCATACTGGTTTCTTCTTATTGGCGCCACGTGTAATTGGGGCTTTCGAACACTTTTAACGGCTCTCCATATGGAGTAGTTGGTATCCTTTGTCGCTGTGAGTCTTTCAAGGTAGTTATTAATACCTTGATTATTGAAGTCGTAGATCGATTTTTTCAAGATGTTACAGAGCCTATTGAAGGACGTGTTATAAGTTGTGTATTAAATAAGATCAAAATGATCGCGTTTGGCATTACAAAAGACACTTAGTCGGTCTGGCCAACAATCAATGGCGGCATCAACCCTTTTCAATTTAAAATTTTGCACTGCTTTCGCAAGGAATGTCTTCAGCAGCTCAGAGTCAACTCTCCATAGTTGACCACAGTTTATAATCCAGGGGCTTAAAATCTGAGCAAGATGAAATCTAGATGAAAGAAAATCTTCCGTCTTAGCCCTTTGACTACGGCAGACCTCGCTGCAAAAGTGTTTTGCGTGGAACGGAGCTCCGTGCTGAAAGTGGATATATTAAACACGAACAGTCTTCAGCATTAAGGGCCAAAGCTTTTGTCAAGCGACTTTTATAATTTTTAAATTAAACAACAAAATAATAATATACAGGGTGACTGACTCGAACTGCAACTTTTTTATTTTTTGATAAATTTTATTGTGCCAACGCAAAAAATGTTGGAAAATAGATCAATTTTCAGTTTTCAATATGCCCAAGGCGAATATTGGCGCACGCTGCACGCAAGTGGCTCTGCGGTAATTTGGCCCATTCCTGGCGGAGTGCTTGTTTGAGATGGTCCAAACTTTGGTATTTTTTAGTGCCAACCTTGGCCTTCAAAATACTCAAGACAGAGAAATCCAACTGATTTGCATCCGGAGAATTTACAATCCATAGTTTCGAAGAAATGAAGTGTGGAACATTGTTTTTTAAGCAATCTTGGTTGACGCGCGCTTTGTGAGACGGTGTCGAGTCTTGTTGAAATTTCCACGGTCTCCGACCGAAATGATTGCTTACCCAAGGCTTCAATACTACCTTTAAGACAGTTTCACGGTATGCGATCGCATTAATTTTGAAGCCACGGTCCAAAAATACGAGCGGAGAGCGACCTTCGGCAATTATGGTGGCCCAAACCATCACCATCGGTGCTGCCTGGTTTCTGGTGGCCGTCCGAAGGTGTACATTTTCGAAGAACCCCTCTGGCAAGTAAACTCAGTCATTTTGTTGACATATTGCTCGATGACAAATGGCGACTCATCGGAAAAAACCGAATTCGGCAACTCACCACTTTCGTGCAAGCGTAGCAACTTCTTCGCTCTTTCGACTCTAACTTTTTTCTGCTGCGGTGTAAGATCGTGTGCTTTTTGGAACTTCAATGGCTTGAGCCCAAGCTCATTTCTCAGTATGTGTTGCATCCGTTCCAACCATATGTTGAGCTCACGAGCCATTTGTCTTCCACTTCGTCGCGGATTTCACTCTCCTAACCATTTCTGCTGCCAGTATCACGGTAACGAGCTATGGTTCGATATTTATTCACGTTGAGGTGCTGGAGGGCTCTAACGATAGTTACTTGTGGTTTTCCAGTCAATTAAAAAGCAATCACACTATCACGTTTGAATACCATAGCGGATAAAAATTTTCCAACACAACTGAGACGCAAGTCGTTTAAAAGGCTTGTAAATAATAAAATTATCTGTCATGAGTCAAAATTTGAGCTCACTGTCATGAACGGTTTGGAAATTATAGCAGTCTGAAGTTGGTTGCAGTTCGAGTCAGTCAGGATGTATTATTACCTAACAATTTTTGAATAATATTGTTTAGTATGAAACTCTTCAAAACATGGATAAACACATAGTCCAACATCGCAGTACTCACATTGTCATCGTGTTTGGCTAATTTTTTTAGTTTTAGAGCATACTACACATTTTCGTAAAGGATTTTTTCGTTTTGTTTTGTTATTCACATATAGGGTGCTTTCAATGCTGCAAATATTTTCTCGTCTGCAGCTTAATATTTAAACAGTCGGCTGCACTGAACTGAAAGACTCACAGCTAACTTCTGTCAAAATATACGAAGGATGTCATTTAAATTAATAATATTAAATTCTCCTTTAGAGCTTTTGTCTCTATCTCGAAACACAAGTCAACATTACAGAAACTACCATCTTATTAAAAAAAAGCGGAGAAAATACTACAAAAAAATCATTTTATCCATTTCGAAATTTCCGGTTGTAAAAATTTCCGCATATGTTCAAGTTGTCGGTTCTTACGATGATGAAACTTTTAGAAAACATTTTCGAATGACAAGGAACACATTTCAAGTAGGTACCTACTTCTAACTGCCACATACAATTTTATCATTCCCTTCATAGATAATTTTAACAATAATCGAAAAGAAAATTCCACAAAGAGTTCTTCGCCGCAGTCGTGTATCGAACGAGGTTGTTACTCTAATGACAATATGGGCATTGGCAAATAATAATTGTTTTAGAGAAATAGGAGATAGGTTTGACGTATCAATTGGTGCTTGTTATAACTGTGTCATAAGCATTTGTCGTTTGCTGACAAATATCTCCCATTAGCACATTATTTGGCCAAAAGATGAAGAAATAAAAACAGTCCAGTCGAAATTCAATAGTTTAGGGGGCCTGGATAGCTTCCAAAACGTCATAGGCTGCGTAGACGGAATGCACATTCCAATTCGTGCTCCTATAGACGATTCGTCGAGCTATTTAAAAAGAAAAGGCTATCATTCGCTTATATTACAAGTAAGTCATTCAATATTTATTTATATAATATAGCGAAATATTTCTGATTGCAAAAGGGTGTTTGCGACAGTGAACTTCTCTTTACTGACGTTTTCTTTGGATAGCCAGGTCATAGCCATGATGACTCTGTCTGGGAAAACAGCTCAATCGGTAACAATTTAGAGAGTGGACGTTTAATGCTATCACCAGAATGTCACCTATTGGGAGATTCAGCTTACCCTTTACGAGATTACCTCATAGTTCCTTTTAAGGATAATGGCCACTAACCGCCAAAATGAAAAAATACAATTATGTCCTTAGTTCAACAAGAATTGTCATTGAGCAAACATTTGGATGCTTAAAATGTAAATTCCGAAAACTTAAATATTTAGATGTCTTAAAACTGGAACACGCGAAGTTTTTTGTAGTTTCCTCTATCGTACTTCATAACATCATCATAAATAATGAAGGTCGTCAAGATGACATCCAAGATGACATCGGTACTGAAAGTCTAGATATTTTTGCCAGTCTAGACCAAGAACACCATACTACCGAAACTCAAAGTGGACTTTCAGCTGGGACGGCTAAAAGAAATTATTTATTAAATACGCTTCCATAAGAACCTTTGAGGAGAATTAAACAAATAAAATTATTAATTTTTAATTTTATTAAAGGAACAAAATTCATGGAATTCATTTTCAATGTATTAGAAGTATTAATTTTTAAAGAAAAAAAAAATATGTAAAACTATTTAATAAAAATGCTTGCCACATAAAATAGACTGAACCTCTTGGAAGTATCTGCACCTGAAACATTTTCTTCTTCAAATAAATCGTCTAAGTTTCCGTCAATTTTGCTAAAAAGTGATTATTGATTTATAAATATTTTCTGAATAAATATTTGCTGTAATATTCTCACAATAAAACTGATAAATCTTGTGTATTCATTATAGTTTGTTTTTGAGGCACAAGCACTAGATCATAGGCACATGATAGTTTAGTTTAGTTTTAGTTTTGAATGCATTTTTTTTTTTTAAACACTAACTCTTACATACTAACAAAAAATGCTTAAATGCTAGCTTACAATTACTTAACAATCTTATACTAACTTACTGGCCCCACACAGGCACTCTAAGCTAATCTAAATTCTTATATCTATGTCTTTCGACTTCATTTACATTTTATTTAAAAATTTTTATTTTGTATACTTAGGGCTAAGAAGAAATATTTAACAAAAAACTTAGCCTATAGATGTAATTTTTTATTTTTTATAAAAAACTTAATATCTAACTTAAAATAAACCTTAATCTACCTTATTCTACATACACAATACACACATAAACACACCTAGACATTACACAATTATATACATATATTGGTATATAGCTTTGTATATACCAATATATGTGTATATTTCTTAAGTGCTAACCTAAACCTATGCAAGCTGGCCATCGCTATATAGATTGGTCAGCTCTGCCTCATTAATGAGGCTGGTCCGTACTTGACGGAAACGACGACGAAACATCTTCTCCATCATTCAACCAACAGAAATGCTGGTGCTGCCGAACGACATCCCTCTTATCGCGATTCCCCACCGCCCTACTGAACCTGAGACGATCCACACTTCTATGTGCGACGTCTCTGTTGTAGTTGAGTCGCCTGTCCCCAGCTCTCCGAGCGACATGGAAGATTAACGGAACCGCTGATCTATCCTGGATCAACCCTATCTGATCTAAGTAGAGGAATGCTTCCGGTGGAACGAAGCCGTCAGAGCGCACACTTTCGTGGTAACGGTAATTGGGATAGTAAGCCCCAGATATCAAGTTATTCGTCGAGGCCATTGCTCTTGCAATGTGCCTTCGAGTCAGCTTAATTACGAAGTTGTCCACTCGTATTAGGTTCGCTTTGTTGTACAGGACCTCATTACGATAAAATTTTTTGTACTCCGACTCTGGTGTTCTGTACAAGCGAAGGCAAGCCCTAAGGCAAGCCCTCTCAAACACCCGAATCTTTTCCATTAAGCTTGCTCGCACATTGAACCACACGGGACACCCAAATACCAACATGGGTCTGATAAGGACCATGTAGCAGATTACCTTTACCCTCGCATCGAGTTGGCTGCTACAAAACAGTCTCTTTGTAAGGGCAAAAGCGCCTTTAGCTCTGACCAGAGCAGCATCTACGTTTTTGTCAAAATACAGAAACTGATCTAGCCAGATCCCAAGGTATCTGACTACCTTTCGACAGGCAAGAGGCTGTCCGCGTTGTCCAATGATCGAGAACGTTCGCCAACTTTTTCTGGTATCTCTAGAGGCTCTAGACAACGGCGTCCTAAAGAGAATGGTTTCCGACTTCTGAAAGTTGATTTTTAACTTCCAGTCATCGCAAAATCGTCTTATCTTATCGAAGTCACGCTGCAAGAGAGTATTGATGACCTCGATTTTTGGACCTGTTCTGTACGCTATCAAATCGTCTGCGTACGCAATAGTATGGGAAAGTGAACCTATCAAGTCGCTTGTATAAATGTTGAACAGGATTGGCGAATTGACCGCGCCTTACTGAAGACCATTTTTAATTTGAACTATTCCAACAGAAGTTACATCACCATTCTTCACGATGAACTGTCTGTTGGTTAACATATTATAAAGAATGTACAAGAGTGGTTTAGTGATCCCTAGCCTAGTCAGCTTATAGAAAAGACCCCCTAACCATACGGTGTCGAAGGCCTTCTCCAAGTCAACAAGGCAGGCACCGGTACATTGGTTTTTGCCTTTATTCCATTGGATATCGGACACCAGTTTAGACGCGGCATGTAAGACATCATGTCCCGCCTTAAAACCGAATTGATTATCCGGAACTATATGTTTGTCCTCAACCCAACTAGACAGAGCTCTATTGATTACCTTTTCAAACACCTTACTGATATTCGGAAGGAGACTTATCGATCGGAGATTCGCTGGATTGGATATATCCTTTCCCTTTTTGGGGATAGGTTGAACCACCGCTGTTTTCCAATGCGCTGGATAATGTGCATTATTCATTGCATTATTAAACAGGGTGGCTTAAATGTCCACCGCTTCTAGAGGAAGATGTCGAAGCACGATGTTCGGAATACCATCGATCCCCACTGATTTCTTACTCATGATTGTGTCGAAGATCTCATGGAGTTCTTCCTTCGAAATGAACGGGGGTAGTTCTCCACCTCTGTTAATGACATTATTTGACATGTTTTCGTCGCTGAACCGGGTGAAACCAGAGCTCTCGGTTCGCCAGTTCTCTACTTCATTTCGAATGTAGAAGTCGTGCACCAAGACGCGATCGTCCAGGTCATAATTAGGGCCAATGGTATCATTGGCCTTGTATACTTCCTGGAAAGTCGCCCCTATGGTCTCAACCTTCTCCTGTGGATCCTCGATCACAAATTTGGATCAATACCTACTGTTGTCAGTAACCGTTCGTTGTCACTGAAGGTCATTTTGATTTTTTCTTCGAAATAGTTTATTTATTTGCGGGAACATATTCGGGTTACTGGTGTTTACAGCCCGAATCTTGTTGTTCCAATACAAACTTACAGAAATTCTGTAATTCTCTTTTATTAACGTTTGCAGATTTTTAATCGACGACTTCAGTGTCCTGATCTCCGGGTGTTGACTGTCAGTTAACTGTCTGTTAAAGTTTTTGAGCCTTGACAGAAGTCTACTTTTCTGTCGGTGCAGTGCGTCAATAGTAGGATTGCGGAACAGGTCTTCGTTAGTCGTACGTCGATACCGCGGTATTGTAATGTCCATAGTTTGTTTAATTGTCTCGTCCATTTGTTTTAGGTAATTGTCGATCTCCTCGTTTGACAAATTCCTATTGGACGGTGGGTGGAGCGTGTTCGAGTAGAGCGCTCTTGTCAAGGTTGCGGAGAAGCGTGTCCATCGAGCCTTACTGTAGTTGTAAGAATATCTTTGGATAAACTCCTCCAATTCCGCAATTTCGTTGGAAACTGTAATTTCGGTGCTAAAACCGCAATGGTCACTGTCATACACGAAAGTGCGCAGACAGTTTAGCGTTTGTAAATTCGTGCCTGTTAGTCGTATACGTTCGTCGTACAGCAGTAGATCCAAATAAGACCCGCCTCTGGGAAACCGTGGGTTATCCGTCGCTTTAATACCGAGTCTGTACAGGACATCGTGCTGACCCCACCAATCACGTAGTAGGTTCCCTCTAGTATTTGGCAACTGATTTCCCCAATCTCTGTGTTTAGCGTTGAAATCTCCGCCGATTATAAAATAATTCTCCCCCGATTCACAAGCACATGATCTATGACACAATTGTGACATTTCGAATTTGGCGTTTATGTTGCAGACAGAAAAAATTGCTGCAGGAAATGCGCATCGCTGCCGTTACTATCTAAATATTTGAAAGCCAGGATGCACTCAGCCGCCTTTATGTGTGAATATTTGAACGGTCAGCTGCATTATCTGTGCAGCCGGCTGAATTATTGAAAGCACCCATACGTTGCAGTAAGACGCGTTGGTTGAATATGCTCTGATTTATTAAAATTCTCATCAGGCAAACGGCAAAGCCACGCTTAGTGATTTTTGGAACATAAATTTGTAATTTAAACAAGAAAACAAGCAATAAATCTAATCTAATCTAATCTATTAAAATTCTTCGTCCCTTCTGATGAATGATAGCGTCTCAAAATCTTTCGGATGGGTTCCATGTGAAATTTTGCCATCGATATTTGTTTCCCACTTCTCAATTTACCATATCTAGACAATAGGCATTCCATATGAATATGTATATTCAATACGGTAAATGAAAAAAAGACTTCCTGTATCATACATATATCAGTTTTATCCACGGCTCCCATAGAATGATTATTGTCTGCGCGATACATATTGGTTTTGAGATTAATTCCTTTGTGGGAATTTAATGAATTTTTATGTGAACAATTTCTTTAGTGTGGAAAGTCGACAGCATGTACAGCTCCCTTTTGTCCTACCATTTCATAGCTAGCAAACTTTTCGACGACCAGAAACTCACCTTGCTTTTCTTCAATTTGTTGTTCATTCTTGGCATACCTTTACGGCTTTTTCTCACTGTCACACAAGTGTTAGTACCTTTTTTGTGTAAAAAAATTTACAGTGCTGGACTTGTGTACCAATTATTAACATATGTTACGCGTAACCTTTGCCTAAATATGGTCTGGGTAGCTGGACAATAATATTCCTAGATTTTCCAATATTTGCACTTGCGTTAGGTAATTTGAAGAGAGATCCGTCATAAATTAGAAAGTTCTGAATAAATCCAGATTTCTTGTTACAAAGTACAAATGATTTAATTCCAAATCTATACCTTTTTGAAGGAATATATTGTTTAAAGGACTATCTACCTTCATACAACAACAAGCTTTCGTCGATGCATAAATCTTGGAAGGGATATATATTTCTTTAAAGTTTTCTCTAAGCATATCACAGATTTCCCGAATTTTATGTAGTCTGTCATCATTTACTTGCACATCATTGGTATTAAAATGTAGTATTTTTAGTAAATATAAAAATCAGTCCCTAGAAAATATTTCGCCAAAAAATCTCTTATACTCAAAATGAGATAGTGACTATAGTGACCTCTCTGAACTCTGGGAATCATTTGTGAAGTTTCGTTCGAGTTATGCGCATCAACTTTTGCATTTTCTTTGCTGAATTTTTTCGTCGGTAGACGAAAACGGCAGTATGTTTTCTTTGCGTTCGTGATAGCAGTTTTTTGGATTACCGCTTTCTATTTTCTTTTTAATGCCACTGTAAGCAGATGTCCTGTAAGTCTGCGGTACGATCCAAGTCCGAGGTCATCTTTAATGATCCCTGAGATCATTCTGGAAGCTTTACCCATCTCACTTGACAACACTTTCTGTGTTGTCTCGAAGGGGATTCAGGCAAATTCAAGCACTCACCGTTTTGATAACATTTTTCGTTCGAACTGAACGCATGCGCCTCGATCTTTAGCTATCATTAATTCCCACGGTTTCTGTGAATCCTTTAAAAAGTTCGATGAACTCGTCTGATTTGTAGCGTCAGCAAGGTCTTTAAAATTGACTTCCCCTCGAGTCCACAACGTAATTTTTGCAATTCTATTCTCTTCATCTCCCTACCCAATGTTGACACTTTAAAAGTTTAGCTCAAACTGAATTATGTTTTAAAGCTGAGAAGCTACTTCATAAATTACTGTAAACAAAATAACGATACTTGCTCTTCAAACTGAATAATACGGGGTGTTTTAGTACTAAGTGGGGTGAAAAGTCACCTCCTTGGCAATGAAAAAAATTTTTTTTAAATGTTTTTTTTATTTAATTCAATATAGTCGCCTTTTAGTTTGATACACTTATTCTAGCGATTTCCCAACTTCTTGATCCCGTCCGAAAAGTAATTTTCCGGAAGGTCTGCAAAATGGCGTAGATGATTTCCTCGCGTGAGCTAAATTTTGTATTGATGAGCCCTCTTTTGAGGTTTGGGAAGAGATAATAGCCTGAGGGAGCCAAAACGGGCTAGTTCTGTGGGTGCGACAGCAATTGGAGCCGTAAGTCATTGATTTTAGCCATGATTGCGACGCTCTTGTGCGTCGGTGCATTGTCTTGCAAAAACAAAAATTTTTTTCGCTTCATGTGATGCCGTTTTGCAGCGATTTCGGCCTTCTATCGCTCCAATAATTCACAGTAATACTCGCTGTTGATGGTTTTTCCTTTTTCGAGGTAGTCCTGACATGTCATGACAATCCCAGAAAACCGACGCCACAACCATTCCGGCTTCAGTCCATTGCCGGGCACACATTCTGTTCTCTGGTGTTCAAAAGTTACCAATCGACGCCAAAAGTCCGCCCGATTCCGCATCAGAAAGTCCAAACACTATTTCGAAGTGCTCTCGCATTCGTGTTTTTGGTCAGGAGTGAGTATGCGCGGCATCCAGCGGCAGAATATTGCCCAAAATATGGCATGTACGCTCAGTACTAATCTTTTTGGTATCTGCTAGCTCGCGCACCTTCACTTTCCGGTCAGCCAACACCATTTCATATATATTTTTTTTGACATTGTCCTCTGTAACCGGGGAGGGCCTGCCGCTGCGGACCTGAGTTAGGGGAGTAGGGGAGTTGCCGCCACCACGAAACTCTCGAAACCAATATTTGACGGTGTAATCTGACGGAGCATTAGCCCCATAATATTTATCCAACTTTTCTTTTGTTTCTTTAGCCGTTTTACCTCTCAAAAAATAACGTTTTATGAGAGAACGAAAATCGTTTTTGTCCATACTCAACATGATGCTAAACACGTCAACAAAAATCAGCTGTCAAAACAAAACTAAATACGGTATCGCACTGAAATTTGGCATGTCTGCCTAAATATGAACGGACTTCAAGGCACCATAACCCTTTTTTCAGTAGCAGCGCATTCTGGCGGTCAGGGAGGTTACTTTTTATTAGTATTTATGGTAAATAATAAAATAAACAATAAAATAAGATAACATAATGTTATTTATGCCTCTTTTAAAAAAATGTGTGTCAAAATTCAAAACGGCACTTTAAATATTGGATTACATTTAAATATGTACGAGAACGTACAAAAATAAAGGCTGAGTAATTTTATACTTTTATACTGAAGCACCATCGTGCTTTAACTTTTTCTTCTTCTTAATCAACATTAAATTAAGGGGTTAGGCTAACCTAGAGGCAGTAAAAATGGGCTGTGATTTTGTTTTTTCAGAAAAAAATATTAAATAAATCGAGTTTATAAAGGTAAACGATGATTCATCGTAAGGTTTAATTTATAATGTAAAATAAAATACATAAATTTAAAAGTAAACTTAAAATTTTTACTATCGGTTAAAAGAACAATTCATGTCATTTACTCTTTAAAAAAGACATGTTAATATTAACCACGACTACGTCTGAGGTGGTCCATTCGGATGGTCCAATTTTGGACGACTCTTTCGAGCATAGTGACTCGTATCTCACGGATAACACTAGTAATTTTGGCTTCCAAAGCGTAAATCGTAGCTGGCTTATTCTTGAAGACCTGAGACTTTACATATCCCTAGAGAAAATAGTCCAATAAAAATATCGCACGATATAGGCGGCCAATTTACTGTAGTAAAACGTGAAATTAAGTGTTCACCAAAATGATTTTTCAACAAGTCCATTGTTGCACGCACTGTATGACTCGTGGCGTCGTCTTGTTGAAACCTGAGCTCACTGAGACCATGTGCTTGAATTTCAGGAAGCACAATACGGCAATTTTGTTTATTAACGTATTCATTGAGCCAGAAATGCGCTTCATCACTGAACAAAATTTTACGATAAAACATAGGATTTTCATTGAGTTTTTCCAGAGCCCATTCACTGAAAATATGACGCAAATTAAAGTCGCCTAGCTTCAATTCTTGCACAAGTTGAATTTTGTACGCTCTTAGGCCGAGATCCTCACGTTAAATACGTCAAGTTGTCGAATATGCCAAGCCAAGCTGCTGAGAACGAAGACGAATCGATTTGTCACGTCGAGTATCATCCACTAATGTAAACTGGGACACAAATTTGCGAATGGAATTGGCAATACTGGTTTCAGTAGGTTGATTATGCGCACCGTAAGTTCCTCAAATCGCACGAAAAACATTTCTTCACAAAACGCTGATTTTTGTAACACAGCTGAACAATTTGGAGACGCTTTGTGTCAAAAAAAGCATACTGAAAAGCAAACCTCATAATGAATCACCCCTTAGAAGTTTATTGTACATATGATTGACTGTAAAATATATTTTTTTATAAAATAATTTATTCAAAAATGGCAGCTGTGTAGCGTTTTTTTTTTTTGGTAGGGTCTACGTCCGCACAAGCAGCACCTGTAAATTTTCAATTATGATGAGTCACTATATTTTTTTTTGTATTGTTCATAACAACAACCAGAGAAGCACATAGAATGTTTTTGATATATTGAATTTTGGACGAATGGCGCACTCTCAAATGTAAGCTTGTAAAATTCGCAGAAAAAATCGCCAAAAAATTGCTAATAACAAATGAACTATGCCGTATAAAAAAAGTCCTGCGTACTTATCTAGACAATATAGTTTTAAAGATCTAAATAAAATTTGAAATGAATTGGCTGAGAGTTGTTTAAGTTATGGTTGCGACCAGCTTGAAAGATGCAGTTTTGAAATAAACAATAAATTTTAAGTCATGAAAAATTTTGCAATACCTTCTATCCGTGATGTCTGTACTATATAATTGGCCTTCTAGATTAGTGTGCTGCTTTTTTCTTTTCTATTGGATTTTAATGCAATCCTACACTCTTTTGCAACTTTAGACAGCGATATTCCTGCAAGCTTTATGCGCTCTTTTTCAGTCCCCCAGCACATTTAGTAGCTGTTCGGGCAAACTGCGATATCCAACACAGTTTTAGTACTAGAAATGGATTTTGTTACCAATGTCCATACAGTCGAATTAAAACTTTTAGTACATTTTTGAGTACAACCGCCGCAAACCGAGGCAAAACACCACTAAAGGTGGCATTAAATTAAGTATCAAATCTAAGGACTTGAAATTATTCAGGATTACTTCTAGCATGATAGTTGACACATTTAAAAAAAAAAAAAAAAGAGAAGACGCCCACTACTTTAACAAAAATCGAAAAAATTGTGCAAACGCTTTAACAGTTCAAAACACAAAATTAAACAAAATATTAATTAATTATATAATAAAATATTAATTTTATTTACAATTAGGAACATATTATAATTTTTTTATTAATTAACATTCAAAAACAAGATAAATAATCACAAATAAAAATCTATTCTTCTTTTTCTTCATCACTCTCAATCCCACTTTGCTTCTTGAGGCAGATGTTGAATTTTTTTATTGTAGCTCCTTGTAGAATTGTTAAAACGGTGTCCGATGATAAAAGGAAAAAATTAAAAATGTCTGCATTTATATTTTTTCGGTAGTGATGTTCTCTTTAATTTTTGAATTCTTTATTGCGTGCTTCTTGAGCTTCTTCACTTAGCTGCCCTATAGGCAATAAAGCTTTTGAAATAATTTCATTTCCATGAATGAGATACTTGTGGACTGTAGGGGGCATATAGTACCAAGGATACTTAGCAACGAAATATTTTACAGTTTCACTGGCAAATTCTCGAAATTTTTCGGCATCAACCTCATGACAACAAGCAACCACTATCGTGATAATATGCATTTTTTTTTTTATCAATTCGACATCTACGTTAGTAATATCAACTGAAGTTTCGTCATGTTCGAAAAATCTCCTGGCTGTATTTTCGGCATTAGAATTTCCGATGCCTTGGCTTGTCAACGATCAAACCCAACCGCTCCCGAAATTGTTTTTGTATTTCTTTTTCCGTTTGAGCAATAATTTTTTTATGCTCCTCTTGTTTAGCTTGTCATTGTCATATTTTTATTTTGTATGAAAAATGGAGTAGACATTCGAAAAAACGGATCCACCCATGCAACACAAATAAACCAAACTGAAGATAATTCGTTTTTACTGGCCTTTTTATCATTTAATTAATGAAATTAAAATCTTTTGATGTGGCATTGCAAATAAAGCACTCCTGTGTAGATGAATTTTCAGTGATGGCGTTACAGGCCTTTTCATATATCTTTATGAATAATAAATTGTGCTCAACGTTGAAAGTATATTCACTAACTTAAACGAGGCTATTATGGAGCTCTCTCATTTGATTGTTCAATTTTTGTTTTTCTGTCATAGATACGGGTGCAGTTTCCTTGAGAAACTCAATTTTAAAAGGTCTAAAATACCTAGGTAAACTTGATCGAGAATTCTGCCAGATTATTTTTTTCTCAGATATCAAACGTAGCGGAAAAACGCAAGTAAGAAAAACAGATGAGTCATCGGCGTCAAGTCTATGAATCGCTAGCTTATACGAGCTGTGGCCTGAACTTCCATCATAGCCCCACTTGGAGTTTTGAGTTCTTCAGCCCTAAGAGTTTCGACTTCATCTTTTTGAACAGTTACCCCAGTTCTTCTCATTAAAGCAAGTTCAATTGAATCCCTCAAAGCTTTTCTGTTTTTTTTTTAGCATGATTTGGAATTGTTCTCGCGTCATGCATTAAATTTGTAGCATCTAATTGTCCAGAAGCTCTCAAACACATTTCAGCTGCGTAAGTCAACTCAGCGGTAGGCGGTAGACGTTTACTTCCACAACTGTTCAGTTTTCTAACTTTTTTATCTTTCTGAAGATTCTTCAAATACAACTTTTGGACGACCACGTTTAGAAGTTTTCAGCCACGCATTGTTTGCTTTTATCCGATAAGCTTTTTTCCAACGTGATTTAAATTTCGAATTGCACTTTGCTACTTTTCCATTAATATCGTTTTTGAAAGCAATACTTGCATCGGATCCGTTTTTGAATTTCTTCCCTTAAAAACGCAGTTGGATTAGACAGTCAATCCCTTCAGATTTGAGCTTATCAGATTATACAGCTCTTCCTTTGTAATCTACAATTAAAATTAAATAAATAGAAAAAAAATTGATATTTTTCGAGAATGACGTCACCAACAAGAAATTCAATTGTACGAAAAGTAGCAAACAGTAGTAAAACAAACTTTACAGATTCTAAAACAAGACGAATCACTTGTCACAAATAGATATATTATAACACTTAATGTCATGTCACGGCCAACACATCTAGAACGCTTAGATATTTGATGAAATGAAAAATTAACATATTTTTTAAAATTTTTTTTTTTTTATCTTTAACCACGAAAAGATAAATTTCTTATAAAAACGAGAAAATCAACACACTTGAGCTTACTGATTCCATTGTAACAATTTTTCTTTGTAAAATAAAAAGCTGAAAGAAGTTGCACACAATTACCACGTGCTCCCAATTAATTGTCGCATTTTCATTTTTTATTCTCTATCTTCTATCTCTATATAAAAACAAAACAGTAGCTTAAGTCAAAGCTCAACTTTAAAATTTGATTAAATGCCAGAATTAGTTGTGTTTTGCCCGGATGTGAGCCGATGCATCGAGGTATACATCGTCTCTGGTCAGTTCTTGGTAGACTGTCTTGATAGCTTCACACACTTCAATTGGAAAAGCTGGCTTATTTTTGTACTAAGCCAAACTCTTTGTAGCTTTAGTCTTTTGTCATAGTCATCATGAATCCTCTCCGATTGGACATTTATCGTGATGCAGATGATGTGATGATGATGTAGATACTTTATGGTAGAGTGTAGCCTATATACTGTTTCTCACAGCTTCTACGAATAGCTAATCTATATTAAATGGAGAGTTCGTCTATTAGTCTTCCAATCAATTTGCCCCTTCCACCAAGACCTTTTGTATTTTTTTTTCAAATTACGTAGGCGAGTACATTCGCTTTTGAACGCTTACCACTTTCCGTGAATTTCACTTGCATTTGCACACTTTACAAAAGACCTCGTTTGAGAAAGCTGCAATAAGGTTTATCATACAATAACCCAAACCTGGATTTACTTCTAATCTTTCGATTGCTTAAATTTTTTCTGGGATTTACTAGCATTCATTTCACTTGGTGCCTCTAACTTGGGTCTTCTTCCAGATATTTTCGGTTTCTTGCCACAATACACTTTGTCACTCATAAAAACAAACCAATAACACTCAAAAAAAAAAAAGTTAGCACAATTATCGCTAAAAAAAACAAACAGTCTTCATTAAGCGTCTTTCCCGAATATTACACTGTACGAAACTGATTTAAACTGATGTTTCTAAAGAAGAAACAAGCAATATTTTGAACACGTGGCTTCAAAAGCATCTGCAGTATACCTTCTGTAGTCCACTAAAATACCGGCCCTCGTTTCGATCATAAGAGGCTCGCTGGTTACTTGGCTGCCTTGTACTATACTTTGAAAAACAAGTACTTTTGAAAATCCTAGAGTGGCCTAACGTCTTAAGGGCGTCCTCATTGCTTTTCTCACGGGAACCTTTCCTGGAATAGTTGCGATATTTTTGAAATCTTTGTTATGAATTTTTTTAGCTTTTTCTGCTATGTCTGGTCAGTGAATAAATATCTTATGGATAAAAGGGGACATGCAAAACCATAGATACATTTGTTCAAAATAATAACCAGTATCAATGGTAAACTTTCTAAAATGATCAAGGTAAATATTGTAGCCACTGGATATTGCCACTAAAATTGTTTGCATTTTTTTCTAATTAAGTTTCTATCTACTCCAATTATCACAGATGATAAATCTGGGTTGTTATTAGAATTTCCGAAACCAGACTTTGGCCTCTTAACCATCATTCCCATTCAATCTTTGTTTACGGCTACAATTGCCATATCCTAATTTCGCACCTGCAATAGATATTCAAATAACCTGATCTAGCACTGTTATACTGATAAACCAAACTGTAAGATCGATGCGATTAATTTCTCTTACATGGTTTGGTCCATTGGTCCATCCACCATTGCAAAAATAAGTTGTGCAAAAATGGTAAATGACAACGCAACTTTCTTAGATTTTGACAATTTATTTTTCAATATAAGCCCCTTTCAACTCGATTCACTTTTCCCAGTGGTGCTCCGTATAGCACGACTTTTGCTGGCCTACAAAATACTTCTCTGCGGCGGCGATGACTTCCTCTTCCGACCCGTACTTCTTTCCGGCGAGCGATATTTTAAGGTTTGAGAGGGAGCCAAATCCGGATAGAGGAGGGGAACAATTCTTAGTGCTATTCGATCAATTTGGCTGTAGTGATTGTGGAGGTGTGAGCAGGTGCGCTATCGCGCATTTTCTTCGCCAATGTGATCATTTTTCTTCAAATTGTTGTTGAATCGGCCCAATAAATCGACGTTATATGCTCTTCCCTTTTTCAACTTAACGGCCAAAATCATGGTCTTCGCCTTCTTTGAAGTACGTTCACCGGATAAAACTCAAGACTCCAAGATTCAAGACGCAGATCCGGATTTTCATTAAACAGGGCCAATTACGTCTTTGAAGTATTCTCACGATTGCACTTGTTCTCCGGTGTGAGCAAATGCGGCACCCATCACGCGGACAGCTTTCTCATGCACAAAATATGTTACAGGATATGGCTAACGCGTTCAGTTGAGATGTCTTCTTGGTGGTCCGCCAATACGAAATCATGGATTTTTTTCACGGTTTCCTCTGTAGTAACCGTTTTTGGGGCCCCTGGACGCAGTTCATCAAAAACCGAAGTGCGGTCAGGGCGAACGTATGCGAACCAATGGGAAACGGATTTACGGGAAGGTGAATGAGTCTCATACACATAATCGAGAATGAGCTTGATTTCCTCGCAGGTTTTGCCACTCAAAAACAAGAATCGGATCACGGAGCGATACTGCTCTTTTTCCATGGCCGCGATAAACACTAACACGACGTGTTGAATTTGGTGCAGACAAAATTTGATTGTCTGCAAATTTTGACAGGCGGGCTAAAAGAAGTTATACTAAATGATGGTACATTCATTTTGGCTCAGTAGTGCCACCTACCTTCCAATCCGATTACTCATCAAACAGCCCTCGTATGTGACACGAGAATAGCTTTACCTTCGGATAGGCTCAACTGAGGATATAAATACGCATGCATCATCTGCATCCGATCCAAAAAACTTCTTCTTATAAGATCAGTATCCTGAGCTACCATCAAAGTCCCATTTTAAAACCAAGAATAAGTTGCCTAACTGTTCATCTTTCAGTCTATAAACGATTTCTTTTTGGACATTTGTCAAACTCTCAGCAGTGCGGTTCAATAGAACTTGAACAGTAACTGTAAGCAGATGTAATTAAAATAGTTACTTTTGCAGCTTGTAGTTTCCTGTACGATAGAAACCTTTCTGCATTATTTAATCTTATTAATTTGTACCGGTGTCTTGTTAGGTTGGCTTCTCCTCTTTGAATATCTGGTATGCCTACATGTAGTTAGATGCAGATTTTGGTGAACGTGTAAAGTCTCTTCTATTAATTTGGATGCAATTAGATCCGAAAGTGAACTACATTTTCTTAGGTGTTCAGTTTTCAGGTGTTTGCTACGGCCAGAGTTATCTGCAAATGTTATTTCTCTCAGACCTGGCAATTTTGCTAAGACAACTCCGTACATTCTAAAACCAATTGAAGTTTCCAGCCATTTTTTGTTCTTCATAAGAAATCTCTTATTATTACGACCAGCTTTAATCCATTTAAGACGAAACGAGAATTGCAAAATTCGGTGATATAGTTGGTTCAACCCCTCTTAAGGGCAATTGGTGCGATTTCCAAGATGGTTATTCAAAAAGGTAAATTGGCTCTCCAATATTGTGCTCTACGAATTTTTTAATAAAGTGAACAACTCAAATCTTGTTACTAATACTTGTAAGTCATTTGAACCCCAACCTTTAAAAAGAAGTTAAATAGAAGCATAAATACTACATTTTGAAGTTTAATTTTCCTTAAGGACTTTTAGAAAAATTTCCATTAAATTAAAGGCGTACGAATGCGTACCCATCTTGTCTTCCAATTCAAAGTACAATTACCGTGCTAATTTAGTGCGTACAAATTGTCATTATTGTAGCAAAAACGATCCACAAGTGTTTAACCAAGCATCAATGCATCCACAAAGATTGGCGGTTTATGACATGGCGGCACCATCAGAACTTATTTCTTTCGAACCAGGTACATGTAGAGCGATGTTAACCGACTTTCTGTGCTCAGATCTCGACAATATCGATATATCCGAACTGTATTTCTAATAAGACTGCGTTACATGCCATACAAGTGACGTAACGCTCGAAGGTGTGAAGGAGAAATTTGGCGACTGGGTCATATCACAGTGTGCGTTCATCAAATTTGGCACCACTCGATAACTTTCTCCGTGGCTACGTCAAGTCCTTAGTCTACCCTAAGAAGACAATGACTTTGAAGGAGGTCGAGGCCAATATTTGACACCCTATTGTAGGAATAACGCCGCACATATTAGACCGACCGCTTGAAGCTTCAAAATATCAATTTTATAACTCACACTGTTGTTGTTTTACTTAAAGTCCTATCGTTCTTATTTTGTCACCCTATATTTTACTGCATGTGATTAAAAATTATGACACATACTGAACAATTTATGCTAAGATTACGCAGCAAACGTCACAAGTGCAAACTAGTGATGGAATTCTATGGTTAAGCCAATAGTGCGCTGTAAGCAAATAACAATAATGTCCTAACTGTGATTTCATTTTTGTAATTATTTCCAAGTCGCCAGTACCAGCTGCTCCTATGTGCTACAGTAAGACAATAAGGCCGCAAGACGGAAGTAATAAATCCGAAAACATTGTTAAAAAACCGTGAATGCTCGAATTTTATGTTGGAAACACATTGATGCTGAGACTGTGCAGGAATTAGAAAAGGCGATGGATGACGTTCGGGAGTTATATGTAATATAAAACAGATACGACATAATGACGGAGATACTTTTGTGAGAGCACTTTTGTGCGATATGAGTTCAATTGGGCGCGAAAATGCAATGAGTTCTTGGCGGCAGGACTATTAAATATATATTACAAAATATACAAAATAAATGAGAGATATTTGTGCTAAATCCTTGAAGGGATGATTGCTTGTTTTACTTAGGACTTAGGACGTTAAAGGTCACGAACTTACGTAAAAACCTTATGAGTTATTGACGTGTTATAGTTATATGGGGTACAGGACTTATTAAGCAATAGCTTCATACATATGTACGTGACCGAATTTTGGTCTTTCATCAGAAGTAACTAAGCAAAAAGGAGGAATTTAAGACATTTTTTTGGACTCTTTTCAGACTCCTTGAAGCACAAACATTCATTCGAGCAAGTATTCCTCACATGTTTCATTGTTTTCTTATAAAAAGGACTCAGCTTTGCCAACATTGGGAAAAAAAAGTTTAAGTGATGAAAAGAAAGTAACCGGAGGATATGTTTGCTATATAATTGTCTTAATTACTTAGTTAAGGTGGCACTACAGTCCGGGGTGGACTGACCTCAACCTACGAGCGTCTCCAGCCAGCTCAATCTTTAGCCAGCTGCCTCCAGTTTCACACACTAAGTTGCTTGAGGTAATCTTCCACCTAATCTTTCATCTTTTTCTGTGCTTTCTCTCAGTGGTAAATTCGAGGACTCTTTGGACCGGAGAATCGGTGTCCATCCGCTCTATTAACATGACCCAGCCATCTCAGTCATTGGAAGACTGATGACTCTACCGTGGTACAGTTGGTGCAGTTCACAGGGTCACCTTTCTTTAGGTTCGGACAAACAATGCTGAGGTTCCATTTGTCGGGCATATTTTCATCCAGATAAGTTGGTGTACTCGTATTTTCCTTACCTAGTCATTGCGTGCCACTTTAAAGAGCTCGGCGGTCGGGCCGTCCGCTCCAGCAACTTTGTGGGATTTAGGCTTAGATATGACTATCTTAACTTCATTTAGGTTGGAATATTCGGTCAACATCATCCAGGTTGAGAGCTTCATTCTGCCTGGCAGCGGTATTTGATCCGTCATCGACATTATACAGCCATTTCTGTAGGCTCTTTTCAATTCTCCAACTTCGACTGCGACTCTACTACGATGTTCCCTGGTTCATCTCTACACGCTTCGTTTCAGGGTTTGTTTTCCTGGCATACTTGTTTTACCTTTTGGTAAAAATTCTGGATCTAATTCCCAGAGCAGCACCTCTCAATTTCTTCGACGGCGTGCTTCTCATGCTCTTTATTTTCCCTCCTGGTATTCGTTTCTCATTTTCTGCTCGTAGAGTACGCGAGCAGCTTTAGTCCTTCTATTCATCGCCGTTTTGTATGCCTCTTGCTTAGTTCTATGTGCTTGCCGGTACTCGTCAAGCCAAGGGTTTTGTTGTGGTGGCAGAGTGAAACCCAGCAAATCAGAAGCGGAATCCCTGATGATGTTACTCTATGTATAAGTTCATCGAAGTCGCGTCAAAATTTTTCCAGTTTCGATTGCCAACTCACTGTTACTGCCGCCTTGGATTAGGTTAGCGCTAACTATATATGCTTTTTGTTCAATTAACCGCTTTATGGCCTATAGCTGACCAATTTATGGTATTGTATATAGCAGTTGGACTGTAGAATAAGTGTCCGGCGGATGTACGACCACTGCCATGATGCTGTACTTTCGTGCATTCATTCCTTTGATGGATGTATCTGTGAATGTACATCCAACTTTTGTTCAACCAATAGTCTTCAGACATGTAAACCCGATTACGGGTGCATACATACATACAGCATCATAAGATGTCCATGCACTTCGGGCTCATCTTTGGTCTTAAAGTGGCTCCACATGATTTTCCCCGTTTAAGACAAGATGTTCAATGAACATCGAACCAGCACTGACTGTAACTCTACCAGGGCCATCGTCCAGTTATTAAGGTTACGCCCATGACATAGTCTAATAATAGACGGGAGTGGAGCAACACTGGTATTTTCGTAAACGCTTTCAGATTGACGCCCTCGAAGGTTGCTACTATTTGACCAGTTATTTGACCGGGCTTCAGTACTGACTTTGAAGAGGTAGGCTCCTAGTGGGACCATTATGGTGGCTGTGGTTTAAACCTAAAGTAGCGGAAAGAGTCTTCTATGTTTGGTTGAAACATTGTAAAGTTGTAAATAAGTGTTGGGTGCCGTGATCCTAAGATCGCCTCGATTCAAACCAAGAGTGGAACTTGTACCCTTTACACAGGTCAAACTTAATATAACTGAAACACGTGGGCGCTGGCCAGGCGTCTATATTCTGGTCCCCATGGGCATCCCGTGAACTTACCATAAGTCTACACGGCAGATGTTAATGTAAAACACAGGAGAACCAGATCTACATATACCTACGATTCGTTCCCTATTTCTACAGGTTTCCTTGTTGTTTAGTTCTTTTTAGCTTTTGGTAAAAACATCCGGAGAAGCTGATGTTCTTCTTTTTGCTCGTAGAGTGCACCAATCACATCGTTCTACTATAAGCAGCACCAATTCGAATGCAAAATGTTTCGATACATGTGCTTGTCTGCACTCTCTATCAAAAGAGGAATTACTGCGGACAGCTGAATAAAGCTGGTTATGGCTTTTTTATTGCAACTTATCTTCACTGCTGAATAGCGGTTTATTATAGATTCATGTGAGGTTGAGAAATGCGCGATTGGCAAAGTATCTGGCGATTTGTTGCAATTGTAACTGTTTAAAGTTTTATGTCCTTATAGTATTTTTAAGTTGTTCCTGAGAGTTCCTTTTTATGTGTTTTCTTAGATTTTCGAAGAGATATGAGTAAGCTCTTCGGCGATACAGTACAATACCAGCACTCACCACGTCAACGCCGAATATGTGCAAACTGATGTGAGCATAAACCGGGCAACCAAAGAAGTAATACTCCGCAGTGTCATCATAAGATTTTAACAGCAACCATTGCAGGATGTTGTTTACTTAAGGCCAGCACATTCAAGTATTTAGCAAAAGTCTAGTGCCCCATCACGAAGTTAGTAAGCAGCCTCCACTTAAGTGACAGCAGGGAGGTTGCTTACCTCTTGGAGACGAAGCATAGGTTTGGTCTGCCAGTAATTTGGAGAGTCATGTCACTTGCAGGTATGCTCATATAAAACAGAACTGTAAATGGACGCCTTAACCGAGGATGTAGATAAACCTAACGTAGGTCCGAGCCCTGAAAGAACTCTCCTCTGAGCCTTGCTTAGCAAGTTCATCGGCGATTTCATTTCCCCTTTTTCAATTGTAACCCAGAAAAAATTTAGTGAATTCAGCCTTCCGGCTGCGTTCGGTAATGTTTTGAACTTCCGAACTAGTCTTACAGCTGCAGATAGTACCGCCCCCAACTTATCCTTTACAGTATAGTCTGTTGCTAGCTGAATTGCGTATATGACAGTTTGGAAGGCAGGCACAAGTTTTTATGCTATAGTATTGCATCAGACGGTGTGTCCATAAGACCATAGCCAAAAGATAGTCAGCGCTACAACATGCTACTAGAGCGAGGCCAAGAGGTTAAGATAAAGCCCCATGCAGCTGAGACAGACTGTTCTTTGGAGTCTTGTAAAAACAGCAGTGAAGAATTTTCGTGACAGCTTTTTCTATTATTGGCAACACCTGATTTGCAACACCAGAAGGCTGACAGGGCTTTAGAGGCTTTAGAGGCTGGTATGGTTAGTCCATAGAAGTTTGTTATTCAGGATGAAACCTAAATGCTTTATAATGTCGAAGAAAAGTATAGTGATACCTTTAGGCAATAGAGGAGGGGACCAGTCAGTATGCTCCTTCTCGTAAGAAGGAAAAGGAACTTCCGTTTTGAAAGGATTTCTAGTGCATCAATCGTCGATCACGTCTATACCTACAAGCGCTTTAGAGCCAACAGTCGTTAGATGGGATCCAACGGACAGTACAGCTACATTATCCTTGTGCGCTATATCATGTGCATAGACGGTAGAGCCATTAGAAGCGTTAAGTAGTGAGTCGAGCAAGATGAACCACAGCGGTGTAGACAGAACGCCCCTTGTTTACCCCCGCCATCATATGTATATTGCCAAAAGTCAGTATCTACAATGAAGGTCCTAAACTAATACTTCGTCTACGCCGTGTCTACGTCTACGTCTGATTTTCTTCTTTTGATGAATGTGACTAGCTCACTCGTTTCTTCAAAATTTTCATTCTTTTCACAAAAGTCTTTGTAAGAGGCACTCTTCGAAATCCGAATTAGCTTCTTTTATTCTATTTGCTCCCAGTTGTTAAGAGTCTAGATTTCCTCCAAACTATTCTTAAGTGACCTGATTAGAAGTTTTCTGGTTTCTTTATACGAGTATAGTCGTTGCAGGTCTGCGTTCTACAAAGAAGCGAGCGTTCTGCAGAATTGTCTTCTAGGGGGAACGCTTCTGGCTTTCCCGAGCTTTTCCTTAAATTGTGTCTTGTTGGTTTTTTACATAGTACTTTTCAGAGGGCAATCTCCACATCATACAAGCTTACAGCATTGGATAGCGTTAGGTCGATTACTTGCTGTCGTACTCTCCTTGCAAAATTTGACTGAGAGCTAATATTTTTGAGAGCTAGGTTAGACGATAGTACACATAAAATCCAGGAGATGATTTGTTGCTGCACCAAAAAGTATTCTGAGCATTAGCATCCCAACATAATATAAGTTTCATCTTCCTGGAATCGCAGTATTCAATAGGTTACTGGTGGTGACTATGAAGGATTATAGGCAAAATAAGTAGACACAACACCGAATTTTTGACATTCTCCGTTCGTTACATAGCTTATATCTGCAGCGACTAAACCTTGGTTGCAGAATTGCAGATGGTGAGAGTGTGGGTGGTATACCGTATAAGGACAAGTTCCCGGTCTTTCCAATCGCTCGTCATATAATGCTGGGAGCAACTTAAACATCCGAAACCACTGATGCGGTTATTCCACATGTGTGGTTCTTTTATGGATCCAGTTCTGGGTTGAATATTATTTGACCAGGTGACCGTCATGCTTTTTACAGAGTATTAACGTGAATCAAGGATTTCTGCTGTTTTGAACAGGTTGCAATGAAGATCTTTCAGAATATACTTGTACAATACAACATGACTTCAACTGCATAGAACTGTGCAGTACGTGAAAAACATTTCCTTTAATCGACTAAACAATGGGCGACTAATCAAAGGAAAAAAAAAATTATTATATTGTTTCATAGGCACTATATGCATTTCTTTTACTGATTCGCTTCCTTCCACATGGATAACCGCTGCAATTTGTTTACTTCTTCATATGGATTACATTGTGTTGACGAGGTATTACAATACTTGGTAAACTGCTACCACAATCCTGCCCACGTATCCTCTATCAACAATCAGCGGGTGGCTAACAATATTCCCATTGCAATCCTTCAAGGTTAACTTTCTTGACAACCTACACACAGACCAAGTGGAAAACTCATTTCATACACTCCGACAACTGTGAAAGCCAAATGTGAGTATCCTATTTCGAGCAAAATGAACTTGTCCCAGTGTCGACCAACCTTATAACCATTAATGACACATCACGCATCAAGCCGACCAAATTTCCCATTACCTCACAATGTTGACAATGACTTTATTCGGATGACGAGCAACCTAGTACTGCTGGGATTTCTACTTCAAGGCTGTAATTATCCCACGTATGATTGCAATACCAGTCGGCATTATCAAAATATCGAATCCAATTGATTTTTGTTCCACACTGTGTTTGCTCCTGTCATAGTAACAAAATGGTAAATTTGATATCAACTTTTTGAAATTTATCATTACAAAAGGTAACTGTCTGGCCATAGATGAAAGATGAGTACTTTCAGATATGTCATGCACAGCCTATGGTAACAGAGAAGATAGTTGGCTATCCTCGTTCGTGCTTTTTAGGCTCGTCCTCAAGGCACATCCTTAACCTGAAACTCATGCTGTCTCTATACTTGGTGTTCTTTGATCGAGAATTCATTGCTACACGTCGGTAGAGAAGAGATATGCACGAATAGATTGTGGCTGTCATTTGACAACACATCCTATTCGTTCATATCAACTACCTTTCGGTCTGTCTAGGCCGAAAGCAACCATATTCGTTTGAAAGGAAGAAAGATGTCGACTGCTGACAGGACACATCAATGTGAGCATGTTTGTCGTACTCGTATAATAAATAGTAGATACAGATACGAAAGATAATCGTTTTGTATTTTTCTTCACTGTAGATAACATCACTGACATGGGGCTTATGTGTCTCTATATTTTCCAAGCATTGGACTGATGATTGATTTTTGAAACATCCTTTTCAATTAAATGGATTACAAATTGCACAGCGCAAAAAAGGAGATGCCACACACTGGCTTTGAGGAAAGAAATTTAATTGGACTCAAATGGAATGTGGAACGAGATACTTTGTGTAGTACATCAAGTGTTACATAAGGAATTAGAAATGACACAATCTGCAACGGACCTGTTTGTATTGTATTAGCCTTTGTTTTTTATGTCCACAAAAGTCATTACAAGTATTGATGATATAAAACTATTGATTGGAGAGTAATGGTCTAAACGACCACAGCCATAAACGACTTTTCGATATCGATATCGATGTTCTAATGAAGGGCGCTATGAGCCCTGTGTTATAGCTCAGGGTAAATCTGTGACTCACTCTTAAAGTCCCTCGATGTGTTGGAAGCTTTTTACCCAGGCTCTTACTCTTCTATAGTGAGTCAAAGTTTGTTAATTTTTAAATTTCCTCCGAAAATGAATCTTTCCTACGAAATGACGTTCAGATTTTAGACAGAGTAAAGGACTATATGCAGATGGTACGTTTGCAGATGTTTTTCAGTGCCCGCCGAACCTACTAGGTGATTTTAGAATTTTTTTTCTGTTTTTCTGTGAGTGGCTTGGGAATTGAACCCAGAACTTTTACTGCTTTATGCCAAACTCATAGGTCGATTTCAGCAATATGTTAAAAAAGAACGGTGCAAGTCTGAAGAACTTTGGAGACGAAGTGCCATTAATCAAAATGTCACGTAAGGAAGAGATGCTAAGAAGTTGAAACGAAAGTAGCTCTGCCATTGAATGCGGAGATATTGTTAAAATATCTATGACAGACAGATGCAGACATCTTTTCAGTAAGCTTCTTGAACGTATTAACAGCTGAGATCAGTAAGGAATAATCTTGTAATAATCAGTCACCAAGGGGTACCTTAAATTTTTGGACCCTCCGGGTTTGGAGTAAAGCGTAGAGTAAACTATCCTGCCTCGTCAAAACGCTATTGTTGCGTAGCAATCAATGGTCTCAGATAGATATGAATTTACTGTTGAAGATTATACCAAACGAAAAAAGGACATCGATATTCAGTTCTGCACATGGAATGTTCGGATCCTGAACAAGCCACGTTTAGTCGAGTAACAAGTGGAGGCTCTAGATTATGATAAAGCAGAAGTGACATACATGAACGACTATGACTCCAACAGAGAATAGAAATAGTGTCTATGTTCTGACTAGCAGACTAGATCAGTCTTGAGCCTTCGCCATGTAAGCGAATATATTGCAACACTGCGCATCAAGACTAAATAGCCAATATGAGCCTGATATACGCTTACGCTCTTACATGAATTTATCTACGAGCTTCACGACAAAACCTACGGTTTCGTATGACGTTAACATCATTTGCGTACGCTGATGACATGGAAATCATTGTCAGAACGCAGCTTTCACTGAAGCGTTTGCAAATACCGAAACAGAATCGGAGAAAGTGGGCTTAGCTCTAAATGAAAGCGAATCTAATTACGAGTATATGGCATGCTTCCAACAAAAATAAACGTAAAATATTGAGGAATAGGACAGAAACGTCACAATAGACAGCTTAAACTTCGACGTATGTAAAAGATTCTGTCCTTGACTTCGCTATTAATTCTGATAATGGAATGGAATGTATATGAAGTCCTAGTTTATGAGACGAAAATAAGAAAGTTAACATCACAGGAACTGAATTAAGTATGGAGGAAAGTATGCGACAAGAAAACACTTGGAACGCAGATACCGAACCTCTGTGAAGCAACCAGAAAAATTGGATTAAGTGGGGGATCTTCTGGCGTTGCTATCGTACGACAGATTGCTCCTGGTTTTCGATTATAAAAGAGCTCTTATTGACGACCGAGGTAAGAATGGGGATAGGGCCGAAGAAATACTGTGAGAGGAATGATCGCCTTTGCAGACAATCAAAAGTATCAAAAAGAGCCGCAGCCAACCTACGGACCACTTGCTGCCCACAAGAGCAATGCAAACTAAGACGAACCAGAACTTGCAAGAAACTATAAAACATCTAAGAGTACTGCGATATCGAAACAATAAACTGTTTGCAAAAAATTTCAGACAAAGAAACCGTTATTATTGGCGTGTTGATTTCGATCGACATTATCGGCAGAGGCCACTTCACTAGAAGAATATAATATTCGATCAGATACCCTTCGAATTTTTAGATGGAGATGGAGATTACTCCATGTAAAGGGAAATAGCAACATTTTAATCGAATTCAAAGTATCCCATAGAGTGCTAGAAAGACAAATACGAGTTAATCTTTGATCCTTTTGAGCATTCCCTAAGTACTCGTACACACATGCTCCTTTCAAAATCACTTTTTAATTTATACCTTTTCCTAGGGCTGCTACGTTACCAGTTAAGGTCAGCACAAATGAAAGCGGAGATTTAAACTGATCGAGTGGAATGAAGCAGGATAATGCCGAGATTTATCTGAAAATGCAAATAGAAAATCGCCATTGTTGGCATGTCGTTGTGCTTTATTCTCCATTTATGCAGCGACAGAACCCCTTTGCAAAGTGAAAGGTGATTTAACTTCGATGTTTAGAATTTAAGTTTAACCTTCATCTTTGAATGTGCAAATGAATGTAGTGAAAGGAAGAAATGTCTGCTACTATGTGTATAAGTATTCTGATTGGTAGTCCTGAGAATTGTGCGACTTTTAATACAAGTGAAGGTCGATTAGAAGTTTGGAGTATTGTAATGCAGCTTAAGTGTGTTTCTGAAACGTTCACTTATCCAGCTGAACCAAAGGTTTGGAATTGACTTCGATTTTTGTCAGTAATACTCTTCAGCTTAGCTCCTCGGTAAATTTTCCGTTTCCTGTTTCAAATGGTGTTTTCAAGTATCACTCAAGCGTTGGTGCCAGAATAGGAAAGAGGTGACAATTATAACAGCGCCGTGGGCATCCGGAAACATCTTTAGAATGCTTAAGTTCACGAGTTTGGTTATTTTATCAAGAGGTTTAGGATTTGTAGGTTGATTAAAACGAACAATCGTTGAGTTATGTACCTATCTCTGGAACCTTAATTGCATTATTAAGTAGACTTTACTTATTTATTAGGTGGCGCTACAGTTCCCGATGAATCTAGGCCTCGACTAACAAGATTTTTTATTTAGTCCGGATTTTAGGACACTCCAAATCGGTTAAGGTCCCCTTCTAATTGTTCGCGTCACCTCACCTTTTACGGGTTAGATTCGAAGACTCTGCGGGCCGGAGCATTGGTATCCATTCGCTCTACATGTTTAAACTCTCTCAGGCAACGGATGCGCAGTTTTATGACCAGAAAGATGTTGCTGTACAGCTCGTATAACTCGTTGTTGAACCTGCTCCTCTAAAGCCCGTCGGAACTCAATGTTTTTCAAGGGTCCGCTTTCGATAGGGTCCAAGCTTCTCCGACATAAAGTAGGACTGAGATGATCGAGGTCTTATATAGAGTCCCCTTAGTTTTTTGGAATAAAGTCTACTACTTAGTTGCTTCCTTAGGTCACAGAAACAGCGATTGGTTAGAGCGATTCTTCGTTTTATTTCTGCAGAATTCATAGTAGATCCAAGTTAAATAAAGTCGTTTACTACCTCTAAATTATAGCTGTCGATTTTGACGTTCTGTCCAATTCGTCGATGTTTTATGTCCCTTCTGCTGACAGCATGTATTTGTTTTCCCCTCATTCACCGCCAAACCCATTTTGGCAGCTTCTGTTTTAATACTAGCAAACGCATCGGTGACAGACCGCTAAGTTCTCCTGATTATATCAATATCATCGGCGTACGCTAATAGACTTTTGAAAGATTGTGCGTTCAGTACGCACTTTAGCGCGTCACCTTGTCTAAAACCTTTTTTGACATCAAAGGTCTCGGTTAAGTCGTTACCGACCATGACGGAGCAGCGAGCGTTCTCCATTATCATTATGCACAGACGCACGAGTTTAATAGGGATGACAGAACTAGACATAGCTCTATATATGATAGCTTGTCGTTATAAAAAGATGGTGGGTATCGATTTGGACTTCTTGAGTTTTTTCCAGGATCTGCCGGAGTGTATAGATTTAGTAGATTGTGGATTTTCCTGGTCTGAAACCACATTGATACGATTGCTAAGGTTCCTGAAGAGGGCTTTCAGATGTTCACATAATATGATAGATAAGTACAAGATAAGTGATGTTAAGGAGATTTAAACTTCTGTATTTGGTGCAGTTGAAGGGGTCTCCTTTTTAATGGATCGGGCATACAGTGCTGGGATTCCATTGATTAGGCATACTTTTTTCTGACCAGACCTGTCAAATGAGTTGGTGTATGCTCCCCACGAAGTCATTCTCAGCGATTTTGAATACCTCGGCCGGTAAGCCGTCAGGTTCAGCTGATTTGTTGGATTATAGCTTAGATACTACTGTCCTTACTTCATTTTTGTTAGATGAAATGAAGTTTTGGATATAATCGTCTAAGTTGAATGGTCTATTCTACCTGACGGCGGCATGCTGGGCGTCTTCACCGTTAAACAGTCTGCAAAAAAAGTGTTTAAATAATCTTAGCACCAATTGTAACTCCACTATAAGTTTTCCTTCTTCATCTCCACAGGCTTCTGTACAAGTCCTCTTGCCTTGACACGTTCTTTTTCCCTGTTGGTAAATTTTCCGTACATAAATCCTGTAGTAAAAGCCTTCAATTTCCTATCGAGCTCTTTTTTATTCTTCTGAAGAAGCCGGTGTTCTTCTCGTCTCTTCTGTTCTCGTCGTTCGTTGCAGCGTCGCTATGTACGCTTTTTATTTAGCTGCTTGCCCGCATTCGTCATCAAACCATGGATTTCTTAGTGGTGATCGGGTGAAACCCAACACATCAGTTGCGTTGTCTCTGATAGCACGTTAACAGGGTTGCAACTGGTCTTCGGTACTTGATGCTGGCGGTATAGGAGTTATTGAGAGATTTTGGGATAGTCGTTAGGGGAAGATTCTGATGGTGTCTTGCGATTACAGTTTTCCTACGTTCTATCATTGGACGTTCAGAATACTGGAGGTATGCATTAAGTCTATCGCAAAATTATCGATTTAGCTTAGCTTTTGATAATCTGAAGACCGCCAAGGTCAATAAATCCATTGCCAGACGTGATGTCGTGTCCAACTGTCCCGCCAAAGAGGCTCTCCTTTCCTATTCCGGCGTTAAAATCGCCTAGTAGCACTTCAACTTCATATTGCTCATATGTCTTGTAGAGGAACTCGTAGAAATATTTTTTGGTGGCGTCGTCCATGTCTTTCGTCTGGGCATGAATGCGTAGACATATGGCAAACCCACATATCAATCACCATTGTAAATATCACAGTTTTTCATCTTCCTTATTTACGCCACATCCCATCACACTTCCTGGATGGCATTGGTATCTGAGCGCAATTAAGTGCCTCTGCTACTTGTTCGGCTGTAGGCGACATGTTAAGCGTACGAACCTTCCACGTGCAAATCCGAAGGTCTTAGTCCTTTAAGCGTTTGCTATGGTGAAATATCCCCATTATTTCATAAGTCGTACTACTCGCTTATGGAATGCCCCGCCGAGCTCTTTATTTCATAGTCATTGTAACCTTCAAACATTTAAAACCAATGTGCATCGGTATCGATAAAATTACTAAAAATACCTTGAGCGTGCGCTAATAAGAAAAAGAAGTTATTCCGTATTCTGTATTCGATGAGGATCAGCCCAAGCGATGGAAAGAGCATTTTGGTTCGCAGAGCTTTACGAGGCTTTTACAGTCTCTGGCTGAGAGAGTTTGGTAGGCAAAATGTTCCCCCGACGAGAAGAAGAAGGGAATGATTGTCAAGCTCTCAAACGAAGGTAGTCTTATGAAGTGTGAAAACTGGAGAGGCATTAGTGTTCTTCCCTCGTAGTAAGGTAATAGTCAAAGTAGTTCTTGAGCGAATAAAAGAACATCTGGAGAATACAATCGATGCCGAACAAGCAAGTGCCGAAAAATCAATACGCTCTTGATTATTATTGAACAGTGCATTGAATACCGATCACCTTCACCTGCTGTCCATTGATTTTTAGAAAGTGTTCGACACCTCTTGACAGAGAGACACTTTATCTAGCTTGCCTTGCGCAGGAGATGTAAACCCGAAAAACTAATGACTTTTATTAAAGCAACCTATGATTGGTCTAAATGTCATGTTCTGCATAGAAGAAAATTGTCAGAGGAATTCGAAATCCAAAGTGAGTTCTGACAAGGTCACATTCTATTTTATTGGTAATTACTGATTAGCGATGTGTATCGCGCAGCCTTGTCCATTGGAAATGGAGGAATTCGCTGAACTCTTCTTTCATTTAAACTCAAACATCTGGATTACATTGACGACATATGGATCCTACGGTGCACTTGCCACTGTCTCAAAATATGTTCTGAGCATAAGTGTTGCAACATATGATAAGTCTTATCTTTTAGACATTAGAACGGAATCCTAGAGAAAGTACTCGGAGGTTGGATAAAGAACACGAAATAATGCCATTCTCTATTCCTTTTGTAGCTTGTAGCAATAACTAGCTTAAAAAGTTTTTGACTTTAGTTGTTTGCAATCATGGAATGCATATCGTAATTGATCTGTAAAAATGAACAGCAAGTCCCGCGTTTTAAAACTTGATTTGCGATTCAGTGTATACAAGATACACATCGGCCATGTACTCACAGAAGCAGTAACCCGAAGAACACACGACTTAATCTTTTTACCGACGAGAAAACTTTCACCGTTAAGGAATCGTTTAACAAACAAAACGATCGAGTAAATACTCTGTTATCACGATACGCATCTGAACTCGTTCCGAAAATTCAACGTGGCCACCATCCAGCTTCTCTAATGATTTGGTAAGGAGAAGCCTACCATGGAGACACCGAGCTCCATTTCTGCGAGAAAGGCATCAAAGCCGCGGCGAAAATATACGAGTTTCAAACGGACATTTTAAAGAACGTCGTGAAGCCGCTTAATTGAACAGTATTCACAAATAAACCGTGGATCTTTCAACAAGACTTGGCTCCAGCTCATAAGACAAAAAAACACCCAAGCATGGCTTAAAAATCAACTTCATTTCCACGGATGATTGGCTCTTTGGTAGCCTAGACCTCAATCCATTAGACTACGAAACTACGGTCCGTTCTGGAGACTATTGCTTGCACTACTTGACATTTAAAAATTGAGTTTTTGAAACTCGCCATTCTTCGAGCAGATCGTTTCGTTTTTTTTTTTTTAATTGAACTCCTGACAATGTAAGCCATAATTCAACCGAACTTTCAAACATTCATGGGAGCAAGGATACGTCTTACCATCGCTTGCATGAATTCTGAATACTAAACCGGAACTGTGCTGAAAGCAGAGTACTACCCTTGGTATGAGTCGAAGCCTAGAAATTGACCCGGTGCTTATTGCAACTCTACCGCTATGTTTTCACGATGTTTCCACAATGTCTACATTCAGGGGCTTACCTATTCAGCGGCGTGAAGTTCTGAAAACCGTTACGATAAGACCAATATTTGCTTAACCCTCGCTTTTTATTAACCAATTTCATTAATGAAAGAAGCCATTATAAAGGCCTTATTGTCTTAGCAGTGGTAAATTTCCCATGACATGAGATGCGTACTGCAATCGACGAGTGGTCAGACCGTTGCTGGAAGGAAAATGGGGGACATTCGAATAAGTTTTTCTACAATTTGTAGTCATTGAGTGACTTAATAAATAGAAAGTGATCTAATTAATTATAAAGATAGGTGGCCCTACTGAGCGAAAATGAGTGAACCATTTTTTTAGTACAACCTCTTTTAGCCCTCCTGTTAAAATTTTCTGACAATCCGACGCTTAGTTTCGTTTTGATAAATAAAAAAAATATATATAAATGGCGCGACAGCCCGGTGTGGGCCACCAAGGCCTCCTGAGCAGGGCCTACTGTTTATTGCCGGTTCCGAACGGCTTCCCTAAGAAGTTTTTTCGTAGGCAGAATTCGGCCATTTCCCGCCGAAAGGGTGATGACGATTTTTGAAACATTTGCTGTTGTGCTCCTACCGAGATTCAAATTAAGATAGGTGGCGTGACAGCCAGTGAGTCAACCATCACGCTATCGCCACCACCATTAACACTCATTTCAAAACATCGTGTTAGTGTTTTTGCGACCATGGAGAAAGAGCAGTATCACTTCGTGATCCGATTCTGTTTTTGAGTAGCTAGGAAATTAAGCCCATTCTCGATAGTGTGTATGGGACCCTTTCGCCTTCTTGTACGCCTTACGATTGGTTCGCGGAGCTTCGCCGTAGGCACGTCGGTTTTTGATGAACCGCGCCCAAGTGACCCAAAAACGTTTGCCACAGTGGAAACACTGGATAAAATCCATGATCTTGTATTGGCGGACCGCCGAGTGCAAATTCGTGAGTTGGCTGATATAGCAGGCATCTCAAGTGAACGCGTTAGCCAAACACCGCGTTTGCTCACACTGGAGAATGTGAGACCACTTCAATGAGACATGGATTCATTATTGCACACCAATGAACAATCGAAGCAATGGTATTACCCGGTGAACGTGCTCCAAAGAAGGCGAAGGCCTTCGGCCGAAAACGTGATGGCCACCGTTTTTTGGGACACGTGAAGTTTGATCCACGTTGATTATTTGGAGAAGGGAAAAACAATCCTAGGAGCATACTAGTCGATTTATTGGACCGATTCAACGCCGATTTGAAGAAAAAACGACCATCGGCTCACACTTTGGTCGAATTGCACTGGGTTTTAGTCTGGGTTTTGCTCCCTGCGACTTCTTTTTATTCCCAAACCTTAAAAGATCGCTCGCCGGAAAGAAGTACGGGTCAAACGAGGAAGTTATCGTCGCCGCAGAGGAGTATTTTGCAGTCGTACGGAGGGGTTAAAAAAGTTCAAAAACCTAAAAAAGTTGCGCTTCTAGTCCGGGTATTCATCAAACAGCCCTTGTATGTATGTATGTATATACAATAAATTTTCTTCCTTTTTTTTTTCTCTTACACGTACTAGCTTAACGTAACTTTCCACGCAGCTTAAACTCAATACCTCCATTTGGATTTCAGGAAAGAAAGTGGTTCGGTAGGTAGAAGCAGGAGTACGAGTTTGTTCTTTCGATATACAAAAATCTGTTGCCAGGATATCACCTGTACAGATCCTATTCAATTCATGAGAAACGTAATAAAGATTATTCCTTAAAGGCTGAAAGGGTTTCTGCTTTCTCTACTTCGAATGAGTGCACACATTAGATTTGCGCACATTCCAACCACAAATCGGATTGAAATCAAATTAATTTTTTTCTCAACCAGCTATCGAAGATGTATCTGTATTCTTGACGATTCTGTGTGACTTGTAGCAGCTGATAGAATTTTATCACGTTTTTCTTCTTTCATATCTTTTTCTATACACCTTGTGAGGTACGAGTATATATCCTGCCATAAGTTGATACAAGGAAAAGAAAAAAGGAAAATTCGGCTTCACCACAGACTCTACGCATTTCTGTCATAAGATTACATACATCGAGGTTACCTGCGCAAGCTGTATCGAAATAGTTTACGAAACTAATACTGTTCCTTCCTTCTGAATGACTAACGACATTCCTCCTCTGTGAGGTAATTATATAGGAATTCCTACAGCTTAAAAAGTGGATACATAAAGTGTTTCAATTTCTATCAAATATGTAATCCCCATGAAACTTTAAAAATTTTGTATAATCATTATTAACCAGGACATACTTGTTAGATAAAAATATCTCCAGATTGTTACAATAATCTTTCATGGAATTAGCTGTGGTTCACTCTTCGCCTGCCCATGTGTGGATTTTTCAAACTCCAAAATTCAATGCATTGCTTAATTAAAAAGCCAATTAGAATGTTTAATTGAAAAATACACTTTCAAATTGGAAGAGAAAAATGTCACGAGCGATTAGGTTGACATTTGCATAGAATGGTCTAGCCCAGTTGGTTTTGATTCGTTTTTTTTCCTGAGAGAACCCAATTTGTGGGGTGATGTGGTTAAATAAAATATTCAATGACAATCAGCTGTAGGTGGATTAAAATGAAAATGCACTTTTAACTTTAACTTAATTTAATTTCATTAGAAGTTGTTTGGATTCTTTCTGCAACTGAACAATATATGCACTACTCAGATACATGCACACTGCACATTGAAGGGGTTTCTTTGCTAAATACCAAAGAGAATTATTTATTGATGAACTGGAGATTGAAAATGTTATTCAAAAAATCAATCGAGCCAAACAATGTGAGAGGGAGCCATTGTTTACTGTTCAAAATAATCCTAAAGCTCACAGCTAACAAGGGCATCCGATAATAGCTACTGTGACAACAAGTACAATTTTTCACGTGAATCCTTCTGCTGTTTTGTTTTGTGTCATGGGATTCTGTTTCGTGTCACTGGATAACGTTGATGGATTTATCCGTAGCTATGAGAATACTCGTATCTGTTTATTTTTTTTTAATATTTAGAGTGAGATATTCATTCAGTGCCCCAAATCGAGCTCTGGTCTTTTAATATGGGTGAAAATGTTTCCAAATAATGTTCACGGATGAAATAGCAGCTGTTATTTGGCCAGATAATAGATAACGGTGAACGAAAATAGACATGATCACGGGAAGTTTTAGGATACCAAACATAGATCCATCTAAAATTTATGGCAAGTTGTTGATATTTGTTGACCACGTCAAATATCTCGTAGTGGACAACGACGGAACTTTGAAACGTGAAAATTTCTTCTGAACACACGAAAAAATCTCCAAAGATTTCTCCAGATTTCTAGAAATAAAGCCAACGTTTACGCGGCAAAAGATCTTCTGTTATTGTCGTCATTTGATGGTTTGATATTGGTTTTAGCGTTTTCCGTTCCTTGTTCTATGAGAGATGTCGGCTGGGCATGATTTTTTCTCCTACCCTTGCTGACTCTTTTTTTTTTTCTAATTGTTGAGTTCTTTGAGCTTTATACCGATCAGTTTTCTGCTCAGTTAGGACTGGCTGAGGTGGAATCTACTTTTTTTCCATTGATAGACTCGTTCCATCTGTCTACTTTGGCTAGGCGGCACCAGCCAAAACAGAATGAGTCTCATTTGTCAGCTGGGTCTTCCAATATTTATCATTTTTCTGCATAAGGCTGCACTCACCCGAGCGCGATCTCTGTGAATAAGTCGATGATCGATCGTATTTGTTTGACTCCATACAAAAAAGAATTGTATCCCTGTATCCTTATACTGAAACCGATATTGCGAACGATTTCTATACCGGGTGAGTTTTTTAACTTGACACATCCAAATTACTCGAAAAATACGCGATATCGCGAAAAATGTTTCAGACAAAAGTCACAAGGTTCTGAAGGGGACATAAGATGGTGACGACGAGTTTGACCTTGAGACCCCTTTTCAAGGTCAAACGAAGGTCACTTGATTTTTCAAATGATAATTCCTGATTTTCATTGCTCAGTCGTATTCCTTAATGGGACACACGACTTTGTCTCAAAGGTCTTATTCATACACTGGCACGCCTAAATCATTAATCGGTTTCCAACGTTGTTAGGGTGCTAGAAGGTCGAGATTTGTTTTGAGGAAGTCATTATTGCCTCGAGTGAAGATAAAACTCAAAGAAATTTCAGAGAGACAAATTGCCCTAAACTTATCTGAGAGTGTATGATGTGCACTTTGCCCTTTTTTTCTACCTGAACTGAACTGTACTTCATTTACAAGTTCGATATTTGTTTTGAGGAACTGATTATTATTAGCAACGTTTTCCAGATTAATAATGCAGTCTATTTCAATTCAAGAGAAAATTGAAATGATATTGATTTATGGAGAAAGTGGAAGGAACATCGATGGTGCTGTTGCTTTTTTACGCCCAACGTTTCCCAGACCAGATACGATCGTACGCTTTCTTTTATCGGGTCATCCAACAATTCACTGGTGAAGAAAGTGTGCAACCAAAGGAAAGGAATCTGTCAGATAGGGTGGCTGTTGAGGACAATGAAATAGCAGTGTTAGCTGCCGTTGCACACGATCCTCAAATTAGCACTCGCCAAATAAGTCGTGAATCAGTAATTTCTTAAACGATTATCTGTAAGATATTACATCGGCATAAATACCATCCTTATCATGTTTCAATGCATCAAGAACTTTCTAGTGAGGATTTTCGCAACAGGGTTTCCTTTTGTCAATAGGCACTTCAGCAAATTGAACGAGACCCCCTTTTCTTTGCCAATGTGTTATTCTCTGATGAGTCGACTTTCACCAATCACGGTACGGTCAATCGACAAAATATGCATTACTGGGCTACCGAAAACCTTTTTTGGATGCGACAAGTTGAACGCCAGCACCCTTGGAATCTTAATGTTTGGGCGGGAATTATTGGAGATAAATTAATAGGTCCATAGGCAACTTGAATGGCGAAAAGTATGCAAACTTCTTGCGGGACCATCTTCCAGTATTACTAGAAGAACTGCCATTGGAGTTGCAACAAACAATGTGGTTTCAACATGATGGTTGTCCAGCCCATTATTTCCAAGTAGCCCGGGGCGTATTAAACAATGTTTACCATCAACTATGGATCGGACGAGGGGGTCCGAGGCAATGGCCTACTAGATCACCTGATCTTACGTCACTTGATTTCTTCTTGTGGGGCTACTTAAAAAGTGAAGTTTACAGCGAAAAGCCAACAAGACGTGAGGACATGAAAAGACGAATAACTGAAGCTTGCCGGAAGATTACACCAGAAATACTTCTCAGTTCTGTTGGTTCATTTAGAGCGCGGATAGACAAGTGTATTGAAGTGAATGGTCACATTTTCGAGCGTTTGTTAAAATAGTCTCGGGAAATAAAAGTCGAAATAGAAAGAATTCAATGATTCAACAGTGGGTGGTAAGGGGACCCACACTAATTAATCACCCCGAAGGAAACAAAATACTGCTACGCCCACGTCGTTGTTTCTGGGTTATGCTAAACGCAGTATGTAAAGACAAATGACAAACCTACGAGCAATACGACTGAGCAATGAAAATCAGGAATTATCATTTGAAAAATCAAAAGTGACCTTCGTTTGACCTTGAAAATGGGTCTTAAGGTCAAACTCGTGGTCACCATCTTATGTCCCCTTCAGAACCTTGTGACTTTTGTCTGAAACATTTTTCGCGATATCGCTTATTTTTCGAGTAAGTTGGATGTCTTGAGTTAAAAAACTCATCCGGTATACACAATTCCTTTTGATAGACATACCGCCAACACCCTGGGCTTGCTTTTAACTTCTCATCCTGAGAAGGATCATTGTGACATACCAGCTAATTTATCGTTAGAGAAAAGATTCCCGAAATAACCGTATGGCAATACGAGAAAGCCAATGGATATGGACTTAGAAGCTTCTTAAGGAGTTTTAACTGGTCATTATGTTTCCTCCATGTTGTTAGTGATATGCTCACAAACACTATTCTCTTTGGAATGTGCTCGCTTATCCCTCATCGGACGATGAATACCAAATCAAAGGAAAATGCGTGGTACCAATTGAGTTGTTAATAGGCTGTCATGGTTAGGAAATGTCTTCCTTTAGCATGTGAAATTTCCATACGACCAAAAACTGAGGAAGAAGAATGCCTTACGTCTTTGCTCTATGCGGTTTTTGGTGTTGGAAAACATCAAAATTCTAAAAGCAAGTCAAGCATCAAGATTCTTCGTTAGCCGTGGAGCTACCTGATTTTGATGAGACGTCGCGTATAACTTTAATTTAGGTTAGAAGAAAGAAGTGAGCTAAAATGGAGAGTTAGTTGGAGTTGGGTAAAGAGCGCTCATAGTTGGTTTACCATAAGTATTGTTCGATAGCTTAGGTTATTGTTCTTTTGGGTTAAGGATCTCGCAAAAACGACACCGCGACTTTATCTGCCGAAGAAATAAGTATATATGTTGTAGGAAGTTTCATGGCATAATACTGTTGGATCCCGCCTATAAAATCCTACCTAGCATAGTGTGTGAACCGCTTTTGCATAAGAAAATACAAGGAAATTTCAAATTGATATCGGACCTACACTTCACAATTTTATGGCTGATTTCAGATATCTGCAAACAAATTTTCCATTTATCTTGTGTAAATCGAGAGTCTGTGCGGTTTGGAAACTTTTCTTTGGAATTATTTTAAGCCTGCATTTGATCAGGCAAGGAGGTGCGCTATCTCGTGAATTTTTCAATAAAGCTCTGGATCAAATAGCACCTGCTATACGCGCTACCACAGAATATGTTCTGAACTTATTACACAAACCAATATGAACCATAAAATGGTATTTCTTTTTCCTCCAAGGGAAATATGTTTTCGTAAGGAAAATACAATTACAGAAAGTTACAGCCACATGCCAACAGAAAAGAAAGAACAAAGAAATAAACGAAAACTCGTATGCGCGTGTTGAAAACCATTAATTACCTCCATCCATCCCATTCAATAAATAACGAAATAATGCTTCCGTAGATATTTATTGATCCCGAAGGACTCTCGTCTCCGCAAAAATCATTTCCATGCATACAAATCCATTCCCTCTTGTGACTTACACAATGTTTCCCTTATGCGTTAACCTTTCGAATGCCAACGCGAACTAAAAATGATTTCGTCAGCTGTTTTCCAAAAAAAGAAAGAAAAACCAACCGTCTAAGCGCGGGGATGATGAACAACCATTTTACTGCCTTCGTGCCACAGTGGTTTTAGCATCCACCCTATAGATTTCACGATACAGGACTATAATTTATTCAACGACAAGAACCTTCAATTTTTCCTTCAGTCGAAAATCAAAATCAAATTGAATTATCCTTCGGATCGAAAACGAGAAATATGTGATGAAGACACAAAAAAAAAAAAAATTAATAACAAAAACAGAGATGTATCCGGAATAAAGACGCCGGGGGCGCTCTTGTATACATTCTCTCGAAACCGGCTCTGATCCACGGCCAAAAACAATAAACACATGAAGATGTCAATTTCAAAATTTTTAATAAATTTGGGATTTTTTTCCAGCTGCCTACTTCAAATTTAAATTCAAGCTCGCTTCACCGGAAATAAAAAAAACTTTCTCTATCCTCAAAATGCTTTCTCGGTTGGGGTGTTTTGGAAAATGTGGTGACTCTCAGGACGATGGAAAACTGTTTGCCATGAGATAATATTTTAGATTGATTGGTTGTTTTACCTGCGGCTTAGTATTGGATAATCTATTCGATGAGAATTTTTCGGGATACCCATATTATTTGGTAAACAGTTAAACATGCTCCTACATTAGTGTTTATCCTCTCGGAATTTATGTATTCTAAGCCATTCCATTATCCGAATGGATCACCTACCTTTACGGTCGATTTTACGTCAGAAGGGTGTTTGAATTTAAATAAGATTAATTCAAAGTATGCGTAGCCCAATTGGCTTTATGCATTATTCTAAAAATGGCTACCGGAAATATTTCTCTCTTATCCCGTTGAAACAATTTCCAAATTCCAATTCAAATGACACGTACTTGCAATGACAAAAAACCAGCATGGATCCAGATCTTTTTTTTTAAATAACTAAGCGGGTTAATGTTAGTTGTATGTACCCTTAAAATATTTATACGCAGCGCGGGAGAAGGCAATTTAGGGAGGAAGGAAAGATAAGTGCCGATTCACGTTGGTTTTAAATGTTTGAAGGTTATGACGCCAGAAAAAAAGGAGCTAGACAGGAAAGAATCACGATATTTAAGAGTATGTCCAAAAGTGGCCTTGAGGGTAAACTGATGAGCATTCAAAGCGAGTGGACTGCTACTGTTAACAATTTGAATGGGCGGAATTCTACTGGAAATTTTTGTAGAGCAATGGTGGTGAAAATAGCGATAGAACGAGGTGATACCGGATACATTACATCGGTGTCCGAGGAAGTCAATTGCATGTGTAATATTGGCGTTGCATATGAGTTGTATCACATGGTTTTAAATTCTATCTAGCAAGCTCACGAAGGTCTTAGGATCATCTGACTAGACATGAGAATTGTACACCAATTTTGGGCGGATGAATGCCTTATTGGTATTTTGAGATGAGATCAGAGGGGTGAAATATTTCATGAAATGTGAATATTTGGTGACATCAAATATTATATGTGGTCATTTTAGCGTAGGATAGCATTGACACACATACAGAGAATGGAAAGTTTTTCGGTTTCGATGATGCAAATGCAACTCGTGGACAATGGCCGGTAATATGAAATTCGCTCTTACAACAGTAGTATTTCACTCCGTTAATAGTTTACTAATGCTATGCTGTTCATATCGGAATTTAATTAGCTTAACATACACTGCCACTGCCATTCCCATTTTATAGCCGAACGGCAAAGGTATGAGTCCTGGAAAGAATATGAAAACCAGAGAGTACTACCGTCAGCAAAGGGATACATATATTGGACTAGAAGCAGCAGACAAGACATAATTGACGAAAATCTAAAAAGAGGTCGGAGACAGAACGAAGCCCTGGGGTATATCAGCATTTATTTTGTGAAAATCAGACTTGAAACCATCCAAGACAGCTTGAATTTTAAGTGAAACTATTTTCCTTTCGCCAGATTGATGTACGCTTTGGTTCCACTTTTCGATGAGACATACCATCAAATCAACAGTGAACCTGTTGAGAGGTTTTCGTATTTCACGATATTTCATGAGTTGACGTTTTATCAGCGTTTCCATGCAATGGGTCTGTAGGAGGAGAGAATGAAGAAGATTCGCTTTTTTTTAGAGACGGGCTGAACAAACACTATTTTCCATCTGCTCGGAAATAGTCCTGAAGCCAGCGTGGAAGAACATCTCTTCACAAGAAGAGGAGATATATTATCTGGACCAGCGGATTTGTGTATGTTAAGATTTTTGATACTCTTACTACTAAAAGAGTGAGAAAATGGATTCATCCTATTGAAGATTCGACGCACTCAAGTATAGGCGGAGACAAAGCAAAATCTGGAAGTGTTTAACTGGCCTTGTCAAAAGAGTTGTTAGCTGGAATATCATTGTAAATGAGCATAAGGATGGAGAATAAGGAAGAATTTCTAATATTTTTAATGAACGACCAACAATTATCTTACCTTTGAGAGATTGTAATATTTTTTGCTTCAGTTCTTGGTCTTATTGAAATTTCGCCCGCTTAAAAAAGTCGTTGAAGTCGTTCTTGGCTCGTTGAACTTTTTTCGGTTTACCTCTATCGGTTTGGTCTTGTAGGACAGAAAAATTTTTGTAAATCTAATAGCCTCCTTAGAACTCCAGTCGCATCATGACTTTTATTTCGGTTTGATGCTCTTCATCTCATGAAGGATAAAGTATCTCATTCCAAAGAGAATAATGTTTGTGATCATATCAACAGCATCATCCCCGTCGTTATCGAGGAAACATGACAACCAGTTAAAACTCTTAAAGAAGGTGTTAAGTCTGCTCAAATTGGTTTTCTTGTATTGCCATATGGTTCTTTTTTGAATCCCTTCTTTAACTGTGGTAATATGACACAGTGGTCCGACAAGCTTAGCGGCGATATCACATAGTTTGTTTTTGAAGAACCATCAAAGATGTGTTCACAAATTGAATCTTTTGCTGCAGGTTTTTTAACGTTAGACTGTTTGTTGACAGTCCTTGACATAGATGAAGAAACGCTACGTCCTGGCCTTTGAACTTTTTGAAATCGTTGGGCTTTTGATCGGTTTGAGCGAATAAATTTGATCTGTTATTATTAATTAAGGCAGCTGGTGATGACTTCGTAAGGAATGGAATGCTATATGCTTTTTGTAGAATACACAAGTTATGAGATTCAGCAAACTAGCTAAATATATATATATCATAGATTCTTCAGTCTCTGTAACATCGCGCACAAGAATTTGTCTGCCGTATTGAGTCAAATCCTGAAAGGACTTGTTACCGATATGATTGTCTTTTCTCAGAGCACTTTTAAACTCCGTTAGCGCACAGATGGTCAAATATTTATACTACAGTAGATGCTTGAGAAAATCCAAGAAGTCCAGGTCGATTTTTTTGTTCGTCAGAACAGAAGACTCAGGCTGAAAACTAAGAGTACAATTCTATGTATGTTTTTGAATTTCTTAGTTTTTCAGGAATAGATAAGTAAACCTTACACATCATTTGCTAAATCATCGCCTTGATGCGAACATCGGCCGGATACTTACAGAGACAGTGCTCCGCAATGTTGTCATCATTATCACAGTCAGCTTTACTTAAGCCAGCAAAAGGGTAGCGCCCTGTGATGATGCCAGTAAGCAGTGTACACTTTTTCGTGCTGAGGAAGATTAGAAAAACCGCTGACCTCTTAGAAATGTCGGGGAGTATTTGTTTCGTTTCTCGGCATCCTGAAGAGTCATACCATGCAGAAAAGCAGTCCTAATGAAGGTTAAGGCCCTGAAAATGTCTTGCCTCCCAAGTATTCCTAACGACGAGTGAAATATAACAATGTCGTCCTTAAAAAAAAAAAAATATCTACTCGCAACCTAAATCGGTTTTGGAGCCATTGTTGAAGACTCGACTAAATTACCTTGCTGGCTCCGAATTTGGCCGAAAATATTCCTAAGCATAGGCAAAGTCGACTGCTTATTTTTGCAGTAACTGGTGTTCTGGTGCCGTTCCATTAGATGCCCATAAGACTAGTGTCAAAAATCCATTTCTTTATAATAAATGGATGTGTTTTCCATGATATGTCTATTTAGGCAAAGAAAACTTATCTTTGTCTAGAGCAGAGCCAGGCCTACTACGGAAATTAAGATGCAGCCGAGACAGACTGATATGTCTCATATGATGTAATTGATGTTATTTTAGTTGATCAAATACAAAGTGTCCTCCTATTCGGTGACAAGCTCGATGTCTTTCTGAAAGCTCCTTTACAATACATGAAAGCGGACTGTTTTCAACGTGAACAATTTACTCTAAAGGCTTTTGTTATCCAAGATGAAACTCGAATGATTAATTTCGTTCTAGGAAGGGATGGTGATGTCTTTAACCACTAGGAGAGGAGTCATACTAGTCAGCTTCCTCCTCGTGAAGATAACAACATGTTTTGGAAGGATTGACTGAAATCCTATTTTTAGTGCACCAATTTTTGATTACGTGTATGGCTGCCACCGTTATAGAATAAACGGTCACTAAGCATAATTCAGCAGATTACAGCTACATGATTTGTATTGTATACCATATACCTGAGCGTAGACATAAGAACCAACCAGATCCATAAGGCGATAAACATGCACCATAGTAATGGACTCAGGACTCCGCCTTGCGGGCACAAGCATAACTCAAAACTAGTGATTCATCATACGCAGCAGCGTATAATGGCCTCATCTGCCACCACAACCAAAGACAGATGCTCAGCTACACCAAAGGTTGCTACGATTGGACCGGAGATTCTGTTGGTAGCAGGACCTCCGATAGTCCCTACCAGGAATTTAAACACGGTACCATGGGAGTAAGGAAACCCCCGTTTTTCGGTCCGGACCTGACTTGTAGAGGTAGACCCCCTTGTGGGAGCATCATGGTGGCTGTGGCGTAACCCAAAGTCACGAGAAGGGTCTTTGACCCAATGTAGAGTTGAAAAATACTGTGTGTTGTGACCCTAAGATCAGTAAGAGGTTTTAGGTCGGTCTCGACCAAAGTTCCAAGGTGGAACTTTTTACCTCCAACACGAGTTCTACTTTGGCATCAAAGGATTGACGGGGAGCGATTGCAACAAGGCGTATCTTTGCTTCCATGGATGTATGGGCATCCCGTGGTCTTAAGTTTCCAAAACAGGAGTCCACGTAAAAAACTAGAGAAAACTGTACTTTGTTGATTTTTAGTTTCAATGATTGAATTGGAGATGGTTGTGAGCTGCTTCTGAAATGAGACTGAGAGTCTCTCAATTTTGGGCGACTCGATCGGGCATAGCGACTGCTATCTCGCGGATAACACGAGTAATGTTGGCTTCCAAAATGTCAACCGAAGCTGACTTATTCCTGAAGATCTGAGACTTTACATATTCCCAAGGAAAATAGTCAAAAGGTATGATATCGCACGATTTAGGCGGCCAATTTACCGCAGAAAAATGTGAAATTCAGTGCTCACCAAAATGATTTCTCAACAAGTCCATTGTTTCACGAGCTGTATGGCTCGTAGTACTATCTTGTTAAAACCAGAGCTCACAGAGACCATGTGCTTGAATTTTAGGAAGTACATAGTTCGTTAACATGGCGCAATAATAGTAACCATTGACGATAACATTCTGATATGCCTCATTTTTGAAGAAATATGGACCAATGATTCCACCAGCCCATAATGGGTTTTTAATGGATGTAATGGTAGCTCTTGGTACTCTTTGGGTTGATCTTCAGCCCAATTACGGAAATTTTCTTTATTAATGTATCCTTTAAGCCAGAAATGGGCTTCATGATCATTGCTGAACAAAATTTCACGATAAAACACCCGATTTTCATTGAGTTTTTCAAGAGCCCATTCACTGAAAATATGACGCAAATTCAAGTCGCCTGGCTTCAATTCTTGCACAAGTTAAATTTTGTACGCTTTTAGGCCGAGATCATCACGTGAAATACGCCAAGTTGTCGAATACGCCAAGCCAAGCTGCTGAGAACGGGGACGAATCCATTCGTCACGGTCTTCGCGTACAGCTGCTATAGTCTCTTAATTACGTGCTAGATGTGGTTTAACCGGTCGAGTAACATCCACTAATGTAAACTGACAATAGTGGTTTCAGTAGATCGATTATGCTCACCGTAAGTTCCTGGAATCGCACGAAAAACGTGCCAATATTATCTAACTAACAGAAACTCTTGCTTTACCTTGTTCCCTCACTATTTTCGCATTCCACCACTTCAAACCTTTTCACATTTTCCGAAATATCGTGCCTTGGTCTTAGATCTCACTTGTGGCACTGCACTCTTCTTTTCCCAGTCATTACAATATGTAAACATTCAAAACCAACGTACAGAAGTACACATCCAGTTAACCTTCTTAGTCTCTTGCTTTTCGGAGTTGAAAAGAAATCTCTAAATCGTATTCCTGTGTCCCCGACCGTAACGAGTAAATACTATATCAGGCCCGAATATCTGAAACCTGATGTTAACGATAGGGCTCACGATGTTTTTATCACTCTTACAGCAAACGTCGGAGGATGTTGTGTCACAAATGCCTAAGGCAATTAAGTGCTAACTAAGGCGTAATGCGCCATTACAATGCCAGTAATTAGTCATTTGTCTTTCTTATTTGGGGATAGCAGGAATACAGGTAAAATTTTAGAAATATCGGGTAGCATTCGTTTGAAGTTTTACTCATATGAAACTGAAAACGCAGACAGTCCTAGTTCGGGTGCTGATTCCATTATACCTTTGGAACCAAACAACACTCAGCAAATTCAGCCTTCTGAGTTATAGCGATTTTAACCTTATAGATCATTACTATCAGGATTGCTTATATATTCGCTTGATAGACAGACGTAGGTTTTTCGAACGTTGTCTTTCACCAACAAAGAAACCAGCGCCACATACCAGATAGGATTTGAAGCAATCCTGTAAGATCCAACTAAATTCTGGCCGAAACCATTCCTGAGCACAGGGAAAATAGATTTCGGCAATAGAACGGCAAGAGCAGTTCTGGTGTCATTGCATCAGATGGCATGTTCATAAAATCAGATCCAAAGAGAATCATTTAAACTCCAGTGCCCTTTGTGCCGAAGACCATTTTTACTTACTAAAGGTGGCATTACAGTCCAGGGTGAACCTGGGCCTTGATTAACAAGCGTCTCCAGCCTGATCGATCTTTAGCCATCTGCCTCCAGTTCGCCAGTTCGGCATGCTAAGTTGTCCTTCTATTTGCATACGCCACCTGAGTCGCGGTCTTTGGTGTCCATCTGTTCCACATGACTCAGCCACCTTTGTTGTTAAGTTTGTAGTCTTATGGCTAAGGGAATCCTCATCCATTTTTGATAAAGTCCACACCTTTACACCATATGGCACGACCGTGATTAGTAGGGTCTTATATAGGGTCACTTTTGTTGTTCGAGAGAAGGTTTTGCTAGTTAATTGCCTTCTTAGCCCAAAGAAGAAACGTCAAAGTCCTTATGTACTTGAAAGTTATATCAGTAGAGGGTGACGTTCTGTCCGATACGTCGATATTGGGTGCTGGTTGACAGAACATACTTGGTCTTGCTCTTGTTAAAGTTATCTCATGTTAAAGTTAAAGTTAAACTCATCTTCACCGCTTTCATCTCAATACTCGCAAAAGCGCCGTTGGCATGCTCTTCTCCGATTATATAAATTTTTTGAAAGATTGTGCCTCTTGTTTTGCAAATTTAAAGAATGATGTTAAAGAAATCTAATGACAGCGCATCGCCTTGTTTTAATCTTTTTTTGACAGCAAGGGTCTACATGACTACAGCAGTGCATTCTCCGCCGTCATCCTGCACAAACGAATGAGCTTAGCAGGGCTGCCAAAGCAAGACATCTTCATAGATGTTGTCATACGTGGTCTTAAAACTGATCGTTCCATTTTCCATGATCTGGCGTTGTGTGAATATTTGATGTATGGTGGACTTCCCAGGCCTAAAGCTATTCTGATATGGGCTAGTCAGGTTGTGGCGAACGGTTTTAACCATTCAAATATGCGGCACATAGAACCTTGTAGGCGATGTTAAGAAGACTGATGCCTCTGTAATTGGACCAGTTCACAGGGTTTCTTTTCCTGAGGATCGGACATACAATGTTGAGGTTCCATTCATCGGGCATACTTTCCCCCGACCATATTTCACAGATGAGTTGGTGTATACTCCTGTTCAAGTCATCGTCTGCCGCTTTGAAGAGCTGCGAAGTCAAGCCGTCTGGTCCAGCAGCTTTGTTTCACTTAAGTCCAGATAGCCATCCATCTTGACTTCATCTAGGTCGGATGAACAGAACTTTTGGTCTACATCGTCCAGGTTGAAAGGTTAAATCTCTCTGAGAGCGGTGTTTGGATCGTCGTCGCCGTTATACAGTCTACAGAAATGCCTTTCCAAATACTCAGCATAAGCTGCGACTCTACTTGTTCGTTTTAACAGATTTCGGTTCAAGGCTACTGCCTGTGAAATGTGTTCTTGGAAGGCTACAGTGTAAAAATAACTGAAAACACCTCCTTTGTCAAGAAAGATGTGTATGTATACAGCAATCTCTGCAGACTTTCCTTTGAGACTTGGGGGTGGCCGTGGTGTAGTGGTATATGCATACACTCCTCAAGCAGAGGGTCGCGGGTTCGAATACCGTGCGAGGTAATTCTCTGAAAAAGTCTTTTCGTAGAATTTGCATGTAGTTATATGAAAATCCCGTCGGCGTCAACTCTGACATGAAGGCATAACACTGATGTTAGTGTAGTTGCTGGCTGGGCTAAATGTAACGAACTAACAACAAGCACGTACTGAGATCCAAAACCTAATACACCTGAGTTTCAAACTACTACACCACCCGCCCGCGCCCTGGAGAAAACCAGTAAAAGGGTATTCATATCCTCTTGGTGCGCGCGCGGGATTATAAAAATAAAGGTAGACGTGCTATGGATCATACAAGGGGCCACTCCACTTAACTCTGGTCAAACTTTAAGAAACTCGAGAGCAAAAATATATTGGCTGATTGGTCTTATGTCGTAAAGCGAATAAGTATTTTCCTTGGAAATAATTGATTTCAAAATATTTCTTCCCCAAGTGCATAGTGCGTTTTCCTTGAGGTTGACCAGTCCTGTTAGCAACCAACAGATTTTTTGCACCAATAGTTCCTCTGATGACGAGGCCAGTCATTTGCCCGCAATTACTAATCAAATAATTGAGTAACGTTAACCATACAAGATAGTCATTAAATGTCTAATCCCTTCATCTAATTGAGGCTCGTATTTCGCACTTCAGTTTCAACCATAGTAACCATAACATATTTGTTGATTTTATGACAAATACTCACCAGATGTCTCGCCTGGCATAGTACTTAGTCAAAATTAATCCTCCGCTTAATCTAACAAAGGATAAAACATGTGCAGGTGATAATGTCGCACATTCGGACGACGAAGAGAAAAATACGAAATCTGCTCAGCAAATCATATTTCATCAATCAAACGCCTGTTTCCCCTACAAACAATATATAACGCGCTTTCTTTGTTCACAGTACCACCAGTGTCACAAAACCTACATTAGTATGTTTTCCGCATTACAAGCATACGTCCATTAAATCCATTATATCCTAGAAAATCGGAAATCATTACCCCCTCCTCGGTGCTCCAATTCATTATCTTATTAAGAATTTCCGACAAAGTGCAGTGTAGCTTAAAAAAATTTTGAAAAAATTTAAAATGCTCACACGTGTTGGCACGGCTCTTTATCTAAGTGCCGGCATCAATTCCAGCCTTCAACTGGCTTTGCATCAATTAATCACCGTTAACGCGGATGTTTGTACATACCTATATTTGAGAACTCATTTCCGGAGCAGGACAACAAAGTGAATGCCAACGCTAACGCCAACGCCAACGCCAATGCCAACGCCAATGCCAACGCCAATGCCAACGCCAACGCCAAAGCCCACGTCAATGTCAATATTTCGTACCCGTCGAGGTGTCGTTTGGTGGTTGGAAATTACTTTTCTCACCTTTTGGATAAAACAACAGAATATCCTGTTGAAGGAAATGCTACTCAGGGACTTTGATAAATCACCTAAACCATTAGCTCTGACTTTACTGTAAAGGTGCAATCAAGATAATTTGTTTACTGCTCTCTTCGAAAAACTCATGTCATCAAGTAATCATAATAATCTTCAGGCGCTGACAACGTTAAAAATCTTCAAAGCCCATAACAGCTTTGGTAGATGTTGCCGAGAGTCCTGAATCCTAAATCCAGAATCCAGCATCCTAAGTCTATTTATTATGTCGATGGGGAGATCTTCATTGGTTTCGACGGAAAGAAAAGATACTCCTACGTTCGTTGGGGTTACTCCGTGTGAATAAATAATACCATACACACCATGCTATTGCAGACTTCCAGATACTTTCACTGAGAAGGATTGCGGAGGAGGAGTACATACGAGTAGATATCCCCGTTGGTTCCGGCTTTGTTTGGATTTCTTTCTGGGATAACGTCTTTTGTTTACCTGTCGGTAACAGACAAAATCGAGGGATTCTGGTCTTGGGACTGGTATGGTACTCTGGTGGGTGGATTATATCAGAGACAAGGACGAAATTGGTTTGAATTAACCTACGCAGAGAGGATATGAAAGCCAAGCAGCCTAATTGAATTAATTATCTTCGCTGAGGGAAGCCCCATATAACACTTTCAGAGATGAAAACTTAGGGGACATGACTAACTAAATGCAATTAATGCACTTGTCAGAGGTAGAACCATGTTGGGTTGGAGATAAATTTATGTGTTGCATGTGCGGAATTAATTTAATTTTAGGATATGGAAGAGTTGTAGTAGAGTGAAAGTCAGGCAGGTAGTTGAATATAGAGACGTCATACGGAAAATTTTTTATCCAAAATTCGTAGATTTAATACAAGGTGGGGCAAAAGTAATGTCATAATGTGGATGTGCCATCATTTTTGCAAATGACACTTGAGTGATACTCACCTGAATAACGCGAAATTATTGTCACTTTTGTCATTTAACGCAGTGTGAATTTCGTCGTCCTTTAATTAAGCATTTGGCTGAACATCCCGTCAAAACTGGGCCACTAAAGATGTCGCAGGAAGTAGCCGGCTCCTGGTTGTAGGTAGATTACATTGTGACCAAGACTTACTTCTAACTTAGATAAGCAGAAATTTCACATTGTGACCACCAGTTTTTGATCTCTTAGGTAGTAATATGGACGCCCGGATATTTCTCAGATCAGCAATACTTAAGTCTTCATTGCTCTACAAAAAAGTACCTTCCTCTTCGAGAGGGTAAGACAGTCACACCGCAGGGGATGATCAAATTAGATCGGTCCCAAGTTCTGCATTCGATCGGTTCTGCGGATTGCGCACAAGTCTTTGGGGCACACTCCAAGGTATTGAGCATGAATTCCTATGTCGCAGTGAGTTTAAGCGACTGAATCTTGCTTGAGGGTGTAATATCTTCAAAGGATCCACATTGACTGTCTTCAATGAAATTTTAATAGAGATGAGGGCCAGTAAATGCCTTATTGGCATTCGTTATCTCAATTGGGAAATTCATCACTTATTCTAAAGAAGCAGTTAACTCCTAATATCTCGCAGTGGAACACAGTTCGTCATTTGTTTAATAGTCCACTCAATCTTGTCAAAGAGCAGGCTTGAAATCATGTAATCAGTTTTTGAGAATCTTGTTCAGCTGAATGAATGAATGTTCAGCGGAATTAATCTAGGTATGGTCTTTATTAGCGTGTAATTGTTTAGTTCTGTTACGAGTAATTCCAAAATTTCGATGTAGGATATCCTCTGGACCTTGGTGAAGCTTGGGTGTTAGTAGTAATTTCCTGAGGCCTTTCACCACAATAAAGCTAGGCTATATCTTTAAATGAGCTGGCAGTGATATCTTCTGCCTCAAGGTATGACTTATCCTAAAGGCGTTGATGTGTTTTGCTTAAGAGGTTACAGTGACAAAGGATATGCTCAGCTATTTCTTCGTCCTCGTTATACGTGTGACAGTTAATGTCTTGTGCTATTACCATAGTCTTACAGTGATATTTGACTCTGCAGAGACCCGTTAGAATTTCGGTTACTGGGAGTATCTGATCCCTAGAAAGCTGTACAAGTTGTTTTTGTGCTGGCTACAGTTTTTAGAAGTATAATGCAGTCTCAGGCATTTTTTGGTTTATCTCAAAAGCTTTGATAGCAAGTACGGCCGCTTTGCTATCAGAGAGAATGTAAATATTCTTGTTGGTGCTTTAAGTTCTTCCTAATGCAGACCTCTATTGCATGTATCTCAGCTTGAAATACAGAGATGCTACTGTCCATACTTGCGTACAGTGAGGTATTGGTAGTTTCTCCGTATATATCTGCTTCGACTTCTTCTGTTTTTGATCCGTGGGTGTACTACACCAGCGAATCTTTTTTGAGCAGGAGTTTATTCCGTTTCCAGTTCTGTCGATAAGGGAATGTAACTTTGAAGTTATGGTTGAAGGCTTACTTATGTAAGCCTATTATAGCTTATTATATCTTAAATCATTGCAGAACAAAACTCCACTTAGGAGCTTTTGGAGAGGGCTGGGTATGTACAGGGTAGATTGCTTCCTCCTCGTTCTCTTCCAAGCAGCTTCTGCAGAAGTCGTTTGTAAAAATGCCAAGCCTTCTTTAATGCTTGTCTATAAATCAGTGTTCAGTGATGACACCTATCATAACGCAGATTTGTTTTCTATTTTGAAAGATCAAACTCTTAGAGCGATTCAGATCAAACTTTGTCCAAATTTGTCGCTTAACATGTTGACCCAAAAGTCCACCTAAGGTTTGTTCTTTTATAAGCATTGGTATACCGATGTTTGCAATTTCGGCGAGTTCGTCGGCCCTACAATTGACTTGAATGTCTCTGTGACCTGGAACCCAACATAGGTGAAGGATGAACATCTTCATCTCCCTAAAAGATGATCGGCAGTCAAGTGCGATTCTAGAATTTAGTGAGACTGAGTTCAAGGAATTGATAGGAACATGTCTATCTGAAATGATGGGGATATCCCTTGCAAAAATCACCTTTTTCTTTAGCTAGAACAGGACTATTTTAATCGCCAAAATTTCCATCTAGAACACGGTACACTGATTTAGAAGACAGAAGGAGAAGCTTAGTTTAAGCTTATCTGAGTAAACCTCGCCATCAACACCGCTATCAGTCTTCGAGATATCTGTATGGAAGTGGATTAACTTGTCCTCCATAAAAGCAACTTCCTCCGAGAAAGATCTTGAGGGAATCCTTACAGGAAAGGCTTTGTCAATCGATGCTCTCTGAAAGGACTCCTTGTGTATTAAGAATATTAGCGTGGCCAAATAATTTATTTGTACACTGTGTAATCGGTTTGGAGCGGATAGCTGTATTAACACCTACTTGCCTGGTGAAAATGTCGAGTGATGTTAAGTGAAATAGAATATCCAGTGCTGCGGAGGGAGCAGTGCACAGACATGCTGTCCTAACTGCATTTTCTAAGGCCGTCCACTAGAGAACCTGAGTATTGGTCTGATAGCCGTGTCTGATAGATGTGTTGTCAGTAATGTTAATATGTTAATATGAAAGCTCCACTTGTTGCTAATGACTTTATTGCAAAAGAATAAGGCTACTGTGGTTTTCGTTACTCTTTCTTGAATATAAGGTTTCCAGTTAAGTTTCTTATCCAAAATAAAACTCAGATATTTCTTTGTATCGGAAAGTACGAAGCTTGTACTGTTAACAGTTTTATGGGGGCTAACTTCCAATCCAAAGCGATCCGGTAATCATGAAAATCTGATGCTTACCTAGCTATAGCAACATCATCTGCATATATATCAGCAGTTCGTTGACCATTCAGCTCCAGAGAAGCGTTGAAAGGACACCGCCTTGTGACATACCTCTGTTAACACATCTTTTAGCAAAAGCCTTACCCAATTTGGAGTTGATTATCCTGCACAAGCATACGATTGAACAACTCCTCAAGTGAGTCGTCTACCTGCAGAATCGACATGTTGACGTTGTGTTCTATGTTTACTCTCTTTAATGTAGGGATTGTTTGATGCGGATTGTCAGTGAAAGTAGAGCCATTTCTAGCAATTTTCCTTTACAGAAGACATCTTAAACCGTAGACTCAAGTCGCGGTTCAAGTCTAGATCGCATGTGGATATCAATCAGTCGTTCTAAAGTTTTCAGAAAGAAAGATGATGAAAACATTTTCCGGCTTTGGGAATGAATACTATGAAAACTACGTTAAATTCTCTCCATGAGAAAAGAATGTGAATCATTTCTAAGCGTTGGAAGGATAATATCGGAAAGCTTTTGTAGCTCTGCAGGTATTATACCGTCCATACCAGCAGACGTGTATGAAGCTATGTAGCATTCAGAGCAACTTATCTTATAATCAGGCTGTGAATTTTAGTCGTAACTGCAGAATTCCTGTTAAGGTTGTTACTAGCCGTGAATACGGAGATACCTGGAAATTTGGTGTCCAGTAGTAGTAGTGCCACAGAATGACCTCCAGGATAGTCTCCTTGTCCCCCTCAGTTATTTTTGATATCATTTGTGGGAGTCCTTTTTGGAGTTATAAAGGTTAAACTGATAGCACCGTAACAATTTTGCTACAATTAACCAGAGAAACCTCCACCACAGTGTCACTTGAGTCCTCTGATTCTGAATATGTGGTTCATCTTTATCCTCTGATCGTGAAGGATCTCTTTTTAATCCGAACTGAATCATGCTTTAGTCTGACCCCGAATGTTAAGAGATTCTTTATTGATCACAATTAACGCGTGTTTCGCGACTTCCTATTTATGAGTCGAAAGAGTCGGCTTGCTGAATTTGATAACCTACAGAATTTCTAAGTGGAGGAGGGTCAGCTGTGATTCCGGTATGGTTTCTAGATCTGCTAGAGATATCCTCCTTATCCTTACCGAGCTTCGCTCCTGACTAAATCTCTCCTAATCCACTTACTGCTTTTGTATAAAAATCAAAAGATCTTTGATCAGCACAAGCAATAAGCTTGACGTGGCTCGGTACCAGTCAACATCGCTTCTGATGGGAGGAGGTCCGACCTTTCCCGCATGATAGCCAAGAAACTGCCCGGAAGTTTTAGTTTGACTAACTGCAACCGTTCAGTTGAAATATATTCGTCGGCTTCGTTTTTATTGACCAGCGCGTTCGTTATTTCGTTTTTTAAGTCTTCACTTAAAGAAGAAAACCTAGAGATGTGACGTTAGAAGACCCTAAAGGGGGTTTTTGTGCTTTTTATTTTTAGCCTATTTTGAACCAGCGCAGTTTCCTGCGACAATCTCTGGCGCTTAGATAGGGCTTTCCGATGCGGTTGAGCCTCTGATTCCTCTTCTGAGGAAGCTTATCTAATAGGAACACCGTGGCCTGCTACGAACTTACTGCCACGGTCTTGCCATTCCTTCAGAGTTTGAGGGCTTGGCGAACGCAAATGTGGAGGAGAACAGTTGAGGTGCTCGATTTTAAGCTGGAGGTAAAGTAAGTACACTGGAGAATTCACAACAAGATGTCCCAGGAAGGGTCCAATTTTCGTAATTTCGTAAGTTGGATGTATCGATATATTCGGGAATGGGCCACTCATAACGAAAAAAACCGAAATTTTCTCGAACAGTTTCACAATATGGGCTCTAGATTCATGTTTATAGTTCCTCTGAAAGAGCCATACTCCGTCAGAAACTTAGTTGGATGAAAGTACGTCTCTCTGAGTTTCCAATGTTGCTGCTAGGTTGAGTTACTATCATATTCGAGCAAGTATTATTTTTTTGACATCAATTCGTCCATTTCGAACTCGTTCATCTCTAAGTTTTCCTCTTTCTTAAGCGAGAATGTCCACATTTCGAAATACTTCAAAACGCAATGGCGAAATTCAGTGCCCTCAGCCAGTGGATAGATTTGTCTCCCCGCACGTCAGATTTAACATCTACGGCACTTTGTCTCCAAGCTCAACACAAATATAGACCACTGATATTACCCATCGATCTTCAAAGACAGTTTTTGATGATTGCGGGTGATGCCAATAATATGTGACTCTAAAAGAGTTCAAAATCTTGATCCTCTTCAACACAAAACATTATCGTTTCGAGAACTTTTTATTTGCTTTTGCATAATAATCATCGTCGAAACCAGAAGATTCTCCATAGCACTCTTATAAGAGAAATATCCTTTTCAATCAGAAAATTATCCTCCTACATTTTAAATGTTAACGAACACCCACTATCGTTTGAATTATCTCCAAAACATCCCACGGAAGAAGAACAAAGTATCGATTCCTCTGACACAGTTAATCACGATGACATATTGAAGACCTAAGACTGAGATTTCTCGTTTATTTTTTGGGAATTACAATATTTTATTTTATATTATTTCCGTTGTGTACCTATTAATAACCAAGTAAATTTGTATCTACACTTGCTTTCTTTTCGAATTCACTGAACTCATTTCGATTTCAGACTTAAAAACATCAAAGTTGCTCGAAATAACAGAGCTTCAAAAATAAATCTCAAAAACGTTTCCATCAAATCCCACACGCCGCCCCCACGCTCAGATCAGACTTATTCAGCTCAGCTGAGCCTGTGTTTAATAGAAAAAAACATCTCACAAAATAACTTTTATTTTTAGCCCTAAACCCTATTGATTACCCAAATCGAAGAAGAAATCACGACCAGAAACAGAATCATACCGAACAACGACATCCAGCCCAGGACATCAGGCGTATCCCGTACGGAGGACGAAGTAAGGCCGGAGTAAAATTTGTCACCACAATTTCTGTCTCGCAGTGACTAACTTGTCTTGTATACGATAGCTGTTTTCCAGATCTCACATCACGAATACGAGTATGAATATGAATGCAGATACATGCAAAGCGAATTAAATCAAAGTTGAAGCACATGCTGCCATTCGTAGACGAAGGCCAGAATCATGAGACGTCAATCAATTCATAGTTTTTCAATAAATCACGGTTCATCGAACCTCAACAATAGTATCCCATCAGGACCATCTTCACCTGTAACCAAGGAGTTTCATCGTCGGGAATCACTGGTGAAACCCACGTGGCAAAATGTATGCCCCGGTCAAGTGTCACCGAAAACTCTAGAACGAGTCAATGGAATCGATAGCGCGCTTGAAAATCCATCCACTGGTATGAATGGTGGCAGTCAAGGACCTGGAGGATTGAACTCAAATGATACCAACAGTCGGCCACTCTTGCGAAATCCCAGCCGAAGTGGTAGCGAAATTTATGATATCTTTGGCAAGGTGATTATGACTTAAATAATATGTCGTATGTTTTGTGTCTGTTCATCTGTTTCCGTATGTTTGAGATATTGTAAATTGAATGAGTGTCGGTGCTGAAGCTAATATTCGACAAGATGAGCAATTGCTTGCTGAGAAAGATTGTGTCTGAGAGTGTCATTCTATTAGGTTGATGTCAATCGCAATGGATAAGAGTTAAACTGACATTGAATATGTGTATCTCGTAAGGAAGTCGTTTTTTGTGATTTATGGATAATGGAATCCCCCATATGATATACGAGTATCTGTCTGAACTGAAGAGTTGATGTCTTTTTGGTTTCTACAATATTTGGATTGTCTCCCAGATGAGTATTTTTTTTTTTTTTTTTGCTATTGCGGATATCTTTGAGTGGATGAGTGGAGACAGATTGTTTTTTCCTGTTGAAGTTTTGGATCTGATTTTAGGAAGCCTTAAGATATTAGAAGACAGACATGTGTTCTTGTAAGAATGTGGGTAATGAATGAATGAGTGGTATTTTCTTGGTTTCTATTGTATTCTTCCATTGATTCATGCATCACTTATTCATCACTGGATTCCAGTTAAATCGTAAAAGTCACATTCTGCCTTAAGCAGCATACTCTGCAAATTTCTTCATTTACAAACATTGATGCTTTGATAAGAATTTCGTTTTAATTAATTTAAAGTTTGCTTTGGGTGGCTCGTGCTATTTTTGATTGATAGAATACCTAATAGTTGAATGAGTACCTTCAATTCAATAGGATTTATGTAAAATTTTTAAGCGTCATACAAAATATAAATGGAAGAGTTTCAGGAAAAGAGAATAACTAAACTGTTCGATGTTTCTGTATATTTTAGTAAAGATAGAAACCTATGATCTTGAGTTATATATAAATTTTCGAGAGATATTCGAATCAGACCACCATTGTCGAGTCTCTTTTCTTCTCTCTACCACTATAAACCTTACCAGAGAGACTTCCTGGACTTTCTCCAGAGTTCTTTCCTGGGTTCGATTCCTAGTGTTAACGCTAGCATCTGTTTTATGAGAGATCTGTTTCATCCAATGGGTCTCTCGACCCAATGTTTTTCCCAAGATCCTCATTCTTCTGCCAGTCAAACGCCACTACCCATCTCAATATTCCTCGAGTCATCTTAGAACCTTTCTTTGAGTGGAGCAGTTTGGCCTTTGTATTGCCATTACTGTCAACAGCACGCGGATAGGTAATGAGTTCCCATGCGGTCCACCATCTTAGATTTCGGTGATGTAACGGGAACCTATACTTTCAGTGTGGCGAGGCTGTCGACATGATTTTGAGTTAATCAGCTAGATGGCGCCATGGTGGATTATTTAAGTTATTTTCCTATTGAAATCCCAGGAGAATCACTTGAAATTATAAGTTAAAATGAAGAACCCTAACTCTTTTTGCCCTTAAAGGACCCACTCCCTGCAAAATTTGAGTGACTCGTATAGTTCATTAATGCCCAATAGAAGACTGTATTCTGATAGGAACACTACTTGTTCCTTATAGTGGTTAAGATACCCTGGCCTTCTTAGGTTTGACATCCACAATTGGGCTCTTGCCACAAGCTGATCAGCTGGGCCACTTACTACTTTCCTACTGCAGTGTTCTCGAATCCCAGTTCTGCAGGCATTATGCCTTCAGTATTGTTGTTTATTTTTTTTTTTTGTTTTGTAAAACCCTTGGGAACCGTTAAAATGTTTCCTATTGTTTCAGAGCTGATTTGGGAAAATTCCAGTATCTAAAGTTCCATAGAGTCTGTATATCGATGAAGATGGGGATGTGTCAGTCAGATATTGACGTCATCAGCATTAGTTCCGCCGTTGAATTCCTTGTGACAGGAGTCGCTTATCATTAAGACCCGCAAAGCATTCATTGTACCAATACGACAGCAGTATTGCTCCAAGGAGCCTATAAGAACCCTTAAATGGAAATCACAAAACTAATGATATGAGTATTAAGGGGATCCTTAACTTAGTATTGCGTAGGTAGGAGAATCGTTATTCGGCGGATTTTACGAATCCTTCTGCATAGATATAGTCGCTAACCTCCTTAGACTCTGTAGGTGGGGACCCGAAATTCTTTTCACTTGGCAAACGAACTGTTTGACGAAACTGGATCTCTAATGTATTGTATATGTCCTGATGGATCGCGTTTCGGTAGGCCATGAATAGGAGAGGTATGTGATGATCCCAGTCCCCCTGACAATTGCCCACGACCTTAGACAGATTCTATTGAATCGCTCGACCATTCCATCGGATTATTCCAAGATATTTATTTCCTGGAAGACTTTTGATTCAAAATCCTTGATCAGAGTGTAGCACTATTGAGATCCCAAATCTGCTCACCCAGTTGTTAATAGTTTTTTCTGCTAAGGTCCTGGCCTCTTGACAGCAAGGTTATATCAGTTGCCATTAAATGTTCCGGAAAACGGGTCAGCGATGTCAATGGCTATACGTTTAAATGTTGCTTCGACATTGTATTATTGCATTCTTTTCTATAGATTTACTTTTGTGTCCTTGGCGGCCGCAAACATAATGCAGTTGCATTACATCTTGCATTGAACTAAGCCAATAGAAACGTTGCCTTATATATCTCCTGCCAGCTTGGTCTTTCTTGGTGTTCCTTTCAGGTAAATAATTGTTCGATGTCGTTGTTTGCCTGATGGGAGAAATGGATTTCATATGCGCTCCATCCCTCTACTAGTTCAATCCTGATCATTTGAATAGTTCCCTGTTATTTCGCTTCTTATTGGTTGCAGTATTCACATTTGACTGCGCATGGTCGACGAAAGAGAACATTAGCATTTGAGTTGAGTCTTCGCATGCGGTGTTTCACTTCAAAGTGGTATCCATAGTTTGGTATTAAAGGTTCTTAAATTGTAGTTGTCGTTTCAGAGCTGCATAATCTTTTCCCATAGACCATACTTTTATACTTAGAGGTACTTTTGGAAATGCTTCATTGCAGTATCGTTCAGCTCTGGAGAGTACATTGCTGTAATATGCAGCCACTTTCTCTTGATCACCGTGAACTTGAGAGATCTCAGCACCGACCCCAACATTGCTAGTGTCTGCGTCGACAATGAATATATTTCCGATCGTTGAGTAACTCAAAATGGGGTCATTTTACAGGTGCCGCTTGAGTTCTTGAAATGCTTTTTCACGCTCTCCAAACCATCTGGTCTGTCAGCATTTTTTCTGTTAGTTGATGCAGGCTCTTTGCAATACCAAAAATTCTTTACGAGTCCCAAGAACCTTCTACCATATCTTGATGTTTATCTTTGGGGGCACCGAATTTTGTCACGATCCGTCTTTACTCCTTTCGCTGATATAATTGGCTCAAATATTTTACTTCCGGACGGAACAAAGCAAGTTTTTTAAATTTCTGCGATGTTCTTCGTGCATCTCGATTATGAAGATAGCGTCAACCAGGTAACAGGTTTTCTACGTGAGCTATTGCAATGTACGTTGAAGTAGTCGGTCGAAGGTGGCCAAACGGTATTACTGTAATTTGCTGAAGCCCGTTTCTTGTAGTGAGGGCAGTTTTCTCTTCAGGTTAAGTACTGAAAACCATTTCTCCAAAAATCATATCCAAAGTGAAAGAAATTCTCGGTTGCGGGTAGCTGTCCTTTTTGGTGACATCGTTGAGAAGTTGGTAGTCTATACATGCTATCGCATTTTTTTTCTCACGAGCATTAATGGAGAAGCCCACGGACATCCCCTCATTTCTCGCAACGCTGCTTTAGATCCAAATTAGAAAGGCTGAAGATTTTGTTCTTGATAGTCTGGACTCTTGCGACCGGTGTTGCACGACTTGTTTTCATTGTGGTTTCTTTTAGACTTAGATAGGCGCACATTTCCCCCCTATCCCTCCCATTTTCAACATCAAACTGAATGTCATTGGATTTAGTATCCTTACAGGAACCATGTTGTTCCTTGGCTCTATTTAGGTCTTTCCCACCATGAATTCTCTCTTCTTTTCTGGCTCCTTTAAAAAGAATCGAGCGCTACCACCTTCCACTGTCGCCCAAACAGTTGTTTTCGACGATACTTAATTTCGTCAGATGAAGACTAAAGACGAAAGTGTGGGCGTTTCCGTACATCATTGGTATCTACATCTTTATATTTCAAGGTTTGTGCCCCAAAGTGAACTACGAGCTCATTTTTTTTTTAATGAGAACATGGATTTTTATTCCGACTTCATTATATACCGTAGCCGTTCGAAAAGCCGTAATTGGTGGTTTTATGTATCCAGGATCTCTGCACCAGAGCCCTACTGATGAAAGAGGACGTCGCATCGGTGTCTATTGCTGTCATTCATTTTCCTTTAAGCTGGCTACTTTTACCGGAAGACTTTCATTGCATCGTTTTGCCAGCGAGACTCGAATGATGGTCTTGAGGTCATCGACTCCTGCTCTCAACCTCGCGGGCCATCCCGACTTATGACTTTTTGAAGATTGATCGGCTTCTTGATAGTCATTTCTTTCTGTTTCTCTGTCTATTTGTTTTTTTTACAGTTACAGCAGTTCATTCTTCATCTCCCCCGTGGAATATCTCATACTGTGGCACTTAGTCTTGCGCAGGAGCATTAAACAGATGCTACTTTCCTGTTGAAATTTGTTCTTTTGGATGCCTGGTTGGCTGCTCCTATCGCCAGAGCGAAGGTATATTCTTCAGCAAAAGTTCTTTTCCCGGCCATTCTTGTTGCCGATTGTAGCTTTGAATTCTATGATTTCCCTGTTGAATGTGTCCTTTACCATTTCACACAAATGTACTACTAACATCTGCTGGAAGCTGTTGCAACTGGACCTTGTAAACGTCCTGTATGTGGCTATCCTCAAACTGTTTCTATTAACACTGTTTTCTCTGTTCGGCAATTTTTTACAAGAAGACTTGCATTATTGTAGCTATGTCATTGCCGGCACTCATCGGCATCTCGTTGTTCAAAGCATCCTGAAGTCGGAGCATCAAGTCGCTATTTTTCGAGAGCGAGTTCCTTTTATTCAAACAATCCTTCTGCCGGTGACTCTACCCTACCCATCTATCTGTCATGTGCGCATATATGTGATTGAAACAGATAGTTGCCAACAATCACACCTTTTCCGTTGAATTCTATGATCCATTTCAGAAGTTTTATTCTAAAATATTTACGTAGGCTTACGAGTATGAGTACGAAGCCATGCAGGAAGACTATACAGACTTTCCACCAAGGTTATGATCTACTTTGATGACTCCAGTGAAGATTTGCTGGAGTATTACAATAAGAGACTTCGGCAAAACAATTGGTTGGACTTTATCCATTATTAGTGCCTAAAAAAGAGCAGAGTACGAGTATTTTATTGAACACGCTATCTTGTGTAACTCGGTTTTAATAAGAATACTTGCGCTATCTTCGAAGATTTGTATCTTTATGTCTCTTATGTGATCTATCTCATCATCTGGTTTGTGCCATCTTTGTAGGTGGACCACTCTAAAGACCTTTCTTTAGAAAAATTCTGAGCTACTCTTTAGCTTTTGACTATGTTAGACTATTCCTTTCATTTATCCTACTACTAAATGGATGGGATTTGTCGAAGACATGAGATAGAAAATCGGTTAGATCATCGGCTGCATTGTCGATGTGGTCGCAAATTCCTCTATGAAACACTGACCTACTGATTTATCCAATTCTCTGCTGAAGATTGCTAGTTTTAAGTTACAACTTGAAGAGTGTCTACCCATGGAAAATTAAACTTTTGAACTCTCCTCTATAAGAAAGAAACCACATACAGAAATACCAAAAAGCTAAACTCTCTCCTCTCTAATGGAACATATTCATTCAGACTACTTCGCTCTTCGCGTATCGGACTCAGACAATGTCTGACAAACTCCAATATGCCTTAGGCATCTTTTATTTTCGGCACGTAGTTGCATTAATTCAACCAAAATTAAAGTCGTCTTCTTAACAAGAAAAATCAAGGAACCTCATCCCACCTAAGTTAATTCTTTGTATTTCTCAGAAAGTGCTAGGTATTTACACATCCTTCTCTCGCGTGCTCAGGCATTTTAAAAAATAAAAATCCTGTGGAGCCAGAAAACTGAGGTAGAAAGAAAATATTGTTGCATGTGTCTTCATACAAAAATCTTTCAGTTTAGCGACATACTGGAATCGTAGGCTGCTTGGCTTAGCCTTAATCCATTACTCGAATCGGATATTACAATATACAACAAGTAGACCTTCAAGCAGCAATCAGATCTCTTAATTCGACAACAATGAATAAGGCAGTTGTTAGAACCTGACACACATATACATTCTTTTGGTTTTAGGGATACTCGGACCTCCTAGAAAACCTCTTTGCTGATAAAACCACTAAGACCTAAGATACCAATGCTTTACCCTAAACATATAAAACACTTTCAGGCATTCTTTTAAGCCGTTTATAGATGAAAATCGTACATCGTACATCAAGACATTCTAAGCTTTAAGGAGGTTCATTATTTATTTTTCTGCCAATCCATAATATGCTACTTAGAGTCTGCAAGATTTGAAGTATACTCCTTAGGAGGTATACAAAGTGTGTTCAAAAAGTAAAAAAGTAAAGTGACTTTTGAAATTTCGCGGGCAACGTTCATTGGATTATCGACTATTTTCATTGCTGTGTTGGTACATATGTCCCGAAAATATGTTCACAGTTTCAAGTGTAAGACATATTTAATTTGTTCTTGTCATATAGAAAGGTTAGACGTATTTTGTTAAGCTGGGCGATTTCCAATTAGAAATGGAATCAAGTGCTTTAAAACGCTTGAAATGTTGACAGTTGTATACGGTGAGTCCGCTCTAAGTAAAAAAATTTGTTTACAAGATGCCTAAGCGGCAGCAGATGTTAAAGTTAGCTTACCTCTTTCAGAAATTATCTGCCGTTTTTGGCTATTACTTCATCAGCACAAGCAAGAAGCGTTTTTCGCTCTACAATTTCTTTGACGTGCGTTGCTTTGGAAAAAAACCTTTGGCTCTGGTAGATATGCAAATATCTGCCCATCCAAATATCTGCTGATCAAAGGTATCGATCGCCATTGATGAATAACCTGTGACATGGAAGCGTTAAGGGATAGTGTGGTAGCCTATTTGTATTTTTTTGAATCATTTGTTAGTACAGGCAAAACCATCATGGCATACTAGAGCAGTCTTATACGCAGATCTCACGTGCCGTATGGCATCTGCGGGAACTAGCTAATTTTCCAATCTCCTTCACAGGTAGCACAGAGCAAGAGCTCATATGACCAATTATAATTATTCTTATTGGCTCTCCACATAGCCCTTCTATCAGCGGTTATATGGTCGTATAGGAAAGCATCTTGGTAAGAAAGGACTAAAGTACCTATTTATTCCTGCAAACACATAGTTCTGTACTGTTCACAATCAGCTTCAGCTTCCATGACTCTATTCGAAAGCATAGCTTTTATCCACAAGTCCAATATTTCATCCATTACGTGCTGATTGCTTTTTGTCAAGTACACACTCACTTGCTTACATACTAAGGTGGCGCTACAGTTCGTGGTAAACATAAGCTTCGACTACCAAACCTTTTCAGTTTGCCCGGTATTAGCTAACTGCCTCCAGTTGCACACTCTAAATCGATTGAGGTCATTTTGTACTTGTACGAGCCACCTAAGGTGAGGTCTCCTTCTATTGCGTTGTTCTTCCGGGTTTCATTCAAAGACTCTGCGGTGCGTTGGTGTCCATTCACTCTTAATGTTCTAGCCATCTCAGGCGGCAGATGGGATCGATGTCGCAGTACAGCTCCTATAGGTTTTCGTTGAATCTTCTTATCCAAAGCAAACGGGACCGAATATTTTTTGGATTTTTCTCTTGGGATATCTTCATCCATCAAATTATAGCTGTTGACTATAACGTTCTGTCACATTCGTCGATGCTGTGTGTCCTTTCTTGTTGGCAGCATATATCATACTTGGCTTTGCCCTTATTGACCGCAAAACCTATTTTAGCAGCTTCCATTTCAATACTAGCGAACGCAGCGTTGACTACCCGTTGAGTTCTCCCAATCATGTCGATATCATTGCCATACTCTAGTAGTTGTACAGATTTTTAAAAGATTGTGCCTCCAGTGATCGCTTTCTTTCAAGGATGGTGTTAGAAAACTTACACCACAGCGTGTCATCTTGCCTTAAACCTTTCTTTGACATCAAAGGCCTTAGTTAAGTCATTATCTGCCTTAATGGAGCAGCAAGCGTTCTCTAGCACCAGTCCACACTTAATCCTTCTTAAAAATCAAAGCCGATCAATGATGCATTTTATTGTATACCTTGACAAAAGCTCTATCCAAGCCTTCCGGTATATATATTTGCAGTATACCGGTTCTTATTCCGGTGGGGTTTACCCTACTTGTACGAATAGATAAGCAACGGCGAGTCCTGAATATGGTAAGTACGGAGAGGTGTTAACACATCCCAGCTTTTCGCTGTTTCCCAGGGTTCATCTAGCGTCACCAAGTCTTCAACATTCAAAGGAAATTTTTCGTGTCCTAATTAAACGAATCGAGGACATTGTTTTAAGATGTATTCATTCCGCTATTTCACAAAGCATTTAGCCCTCCCAGGTATTCTTTCTTATACTCGTGTTGTAATTAACCCAATTGTCACCCATCCCTATTTATGTAGTGAAAGACATTTTATGCGGAGACTATTTAGCTCCTCGCCTGCACCTGTGACACTATGTATTTAGTTAAATTCAATTGATTTTGCTCTTTAGTCTGCGTCAAAGCTGGCTCTCAGAAAACTTCCTCTTAAACCATTAGTAGCGTTTTGATAAACGACTACCTTTACAAGAGTCGATTAAGGTTAATATCACAAACAAAAGCTGTCCATTCCCAAGTCCGTATACTTTTGTAAGCTGTGCTAAATGTTTTAAGAAAATTTAGTCAAATGACAGACATATAATTTGTCTGATGTCAACTTGGCTCGAATTCCAATTAATTCAAGACCCATCAATACCATCGAGCAATGGTCCCAAACTTTCTGCTGCCTGAATATACTGACAAAGAAAAAGATACATTTCTTGGAATCCTGACCAGAATATGAGAAAAGAGGATGAAGATAACAGATAACAAAAATAAAGTCAATCCCAATCCAATGCCTATGGCATTTGCCAATCCCGATCCCAAGTGAACAATTTACGAGTGCTGGTACCGGCACAGGTACTCGTACCGGTAAGCTCATGCAAATTAAGGGAATTAATTAAAATGGTAATTCTACTTGAGGCCTACAGGTAAGATAAAAGTAATGTGCAGGAGGCGTACATACTTCACACCTAAAGCTCAGTCCTGGGAAACACTTCCTTTATTCCTATCTTTTCTGGGATCCATTGGGAAATCAGGAAGAAAGAGAACACACCCTAAATACACCGTGACAAAAAATAATAAAAATAACGACCTTAAGACGTCATTTTGTTTTGGCTTATCCTGCGAGAATTCCTAGGTAGAAGAGGATGTAATTAGATCGCAAGTCAGTAACACGATATTATCCCTCGTCATCCTCCCCAAGACTTCAGTCTAGAAGACCAGCTCTGGCGTGCGTTTAAAGAAAGTTCTGGAAGTTTGTCGTTGGAAAACGTTTATTTAATTGAATTCTCGAACGAAAGACTTTGTCAGAAGCTATTTGCCTTTGAAATAAACGTTTGACTTAAGGTCTTCTTCGCAAGGCCACAGAACGATGTGTTTGACTTGGAATGAGGAAGTGGATGGTGTCATTAATTCGTTCCCAAGCGGTCTAGGTTTTTGGGTTCTTTTCGGTTGTTTGCGGTTAATGCGGTCGTCGGTTGATGTGTCTTTCGTAGAGAATTCTCTTTTCCATGGTTTTATTGACTTGTTAATTAGCCTATCAGCGGGATGTTCATAAAACCGAGATTCGAATTTTGAAAACTTCCTTAAATTACTATTCAGGTTACCTGGTTTCAAATTATTTTATACGGTTCTGTGGAGAAATTATTGAAGGTGGCGGTTCTATTTTTAATTGCCAGGAGCAAAGGCTTTTAGTTTCCCAATTAATATCTGGTACTGGTTGTGGTTGGATAGCAATTGCAGTATTCAACATGTAAGACCGCGAACGTTGCTGAAACAAACCGATGCTGCCTACCTATTTTGCCTATTTCAAAACCAATTTTGAAAATTGTCTCTAATTGCAGCTCGTGGTAAAAAAAAAAAAAAAAACTCCACTATTCGAGAGGATGGTTTTAATTGCCAGGAGCCAAGGCTTTTAGTTTCCCAATTAATATCTGGTTCTGGTTCTGATACTTGAATATCTCATTCTATCCAAGCTGTCACAGAGTAACAATGCATCAAGGATGTGTGTATGCCACAATCTTCAGAGATGAAATCATGTTTACTGAGAACGCTCATTTAATTTACTTAGCATTGGATAAATCTTTTCTTTAGATACAGAAGACTTCCACCTTTTTTATCTTAAACGCGATGACTATAAGTAAATAGTCCAAGCTAAGATTTAGTTTGATGTTCGTGATCTTGAATCTGGGTTCTAGGACTCAACAATTCTCTAAGCTGGGGCACTAGATGAGTCATTTAACTCATTTGAAAAGGTCGTATAAGTCACGGCTTTATTTTCCTCTATTCATCGAAAATCTATAGAATTCAGCAGGCATATAAGGACGTGACCTTATAGTTTTTATGAGAAATACATATAATCGCCGTTCTTGCAGGTGAGTCTTGAGCTGATGGCCCACTCCCTGGACATAGCTTCATCGACGAAGGATGGCTCTTAAAGCGCCTACACACGGGTCAATTTTTTACCTCGTGTGGAGGGGTATTTGACAGATTGTGCCGTGTGTAGGCAAATTGCCACAAATTGATCCTCAATATTTATCTGACATTTACTGAGTGAAGATCGGCAGTAAGCGGGTAACAACATGTTTGAAAATGAAAAGAAAATTTGAATACAGGAAGTGGAACTCTATAGGTTTATGATGCCTTGTCTCTCTTCGACATTTAACGAAATTCTAGACTCGCAAATTGGGATGTGCGTACTCTCTCAACTCAACTCAACCACGTTCTAGAAATTATGTGTACAAATTGCCCCGTGTGTATAGATCATATCAATGTTTGCTCAGAACCCAAAAAGTCAACGTTCAGCTCCTAAACTAGGAAAGAAAGTTTTCTTAATCATTCGTAACAACTCCGCTTTATTGCAGTCATACATGCATTGTTTCGTTTTTGATACTTTTCGACATCCTGGAGTTGGAAAAATGTGTATGGTCTTTCTTTTTTCGATGAATCTTCTTTTTCATCCCTACTCAGGATCGATGCTCATTTTTGGTTACGCTAGTCTAGTTCTCTATTGGAATACATGTACGTTTGTGTATATTATATGTCATCTGTAGATCGACATGACCCACAGATTTCTTCTGGCTTAAATTGAAGGTAGTACATTGAGAAATAGGAAAAAAAATACATTTCAAGCCATCATCGATGAAATGCTGAACAGTTTTTCATTTATTCGTCGTTGGAAGTGTCTTAAAACCGTACTTCTTTCTATCAATGCATAGAATAACAAAATTGAATAGCCAGATTAAAAGAAAAAACAACATTCGTATAACAACATTGATACATAAATATGTACTAGCTTTACCTCCGTAAAGAGTCCCTTCCTGAGACACGACAGCCCTTTTTTCGCCAATTCTGGGCACGCTGTCTTAAGCTCTTCAGATACTTGTAATACGTTTTTGTATTCACGATTAGTTGATAGTTAAAAGATAGTTAGTTGGCCTGATGTGTCCAAGTCAAAGCAGTCGACGTGGTTTAGCATTCTTAAAAAATTCTTTTAATTGAGCCTAAGTTGCTTAATTTGCTAAACAGATCATCATGGGGGTGGCCGTAGTGTAGTGGTACATGCATAGACTCCTCAAGCAGAGGGTAGCGGGTTCAAATCCCGTGCAAGGGAATTCTCTGAAAAACACTTTTCATAGAATTTGTATGTAGTTATATGAAAATCCCGTCGGCGTCAACTCTAACATGAAGGCATAACGCTGATGTTGGAGTGGATGCTGGATGGGCTAAACCACTAATTGAAGATGCACTGGCTCGTCCCGTCTAGTTTGACATCCACCTCTGGGAATATTGAAATATCGAAACCAAACACACCTGAGTTTCAAACTAGTACACCACCCCCCCGCGCCCTGGAGAAAAGCCAGTAAAAGGGTATTCGTATCCCCTTGGTGCGCGCGCGGTATTATAAAACAAAAAAAAAAATCAATGACTAAAGAGCATAGGAGGGTCGATAATACGCAGGCAGCTCCTTACAGCTGATACTGATACCCAAGTCGGCCCTGATGAAGTTCTAATTATCTGGCTTTCAAGCATCGCTTTGACCCAGTTGATAGTAGGTTGATCAATATTTCTACGGAACAAATCATGTAATATGGAGTCATATCCAGTATTGTCGAAAGCACCCACTATGTCAAGAAACGTGCAAAGTGCGATTTCTCTATAGCGGAAATAGCTCTTGATTTTAGCTCTCAACTTTAGCAGAACTCCCTCTGTCGATTTACCCTTCGGATACGCGTATTGACACGGGTGCAGAGGCTAGCAATTTCATGTAAAACGATGTCCATAGAAGGATTTGATTTAGATAGTTCACTAGTCCTGTTGCTTGGTTTGGGTATAAAAACTACGTTGCCCTCCCTGAGTGGTGTGTAGCCCCGGTTGAAGCTGGACCTATATAAGGCTATTAGGATACCGTTCGTAAATTTGTTGTCATGTAGGATTGGTGCGTATTTGTGTTGCATCTCAACTTGAACACAATGTGCATGTGATCTGATAAAGTAACCTCCTTGGATACGTGCCAGTCTTCCATTACATTTTGTCGAAAAGGAGATGAAAGGATGAGGTCTGTCTAATGCTTCCTCTCTTATGTAGTTCCTAAGTGTGAGTTTGTTTCCCTTATTAAGTATAACTAGGGTTTTGGTATAAAGAAGTAGCGAAGTAGCTTTTAAATTTGTGTCTTTCTGTGCATACTCCATTACCAGAGTAGCTGTGACGCAATCAGTGAATTTTTTGTTGAATAATTCAATTAGGTTTCGGAACAAATGTGCATGTCGGACACCGTTTATAAATTGTTGTTAATTGCGGTGAGCATTAACAGTCGATGCGTTACAAGAATATGAAATGTCGATTTGACTAAAAGATAACATAACTACAACGAGTACCTATGATTTGTGTAAATAATAACAAACAATAACAAATATGGCATTTTGAGGGTAAACATCTGTCAATAAAGTCCTGTGTCATCGATTTTTTCCAATAAGGACCATTTGCAGGGAGTTTTATTATATAATATTCTTTTTTTTTCAAATAAAACCGCTGCTGAGAGTCATCGATTGTCATCAAAGGACTTGTGAACGACTCAAACACAAGAACAGGTCGCAATAACATTGAAAAGTAATCGTACAACTGTTTACAAAAAGCCCTGAATATGCCTAAAGCCCTGCATTAATTATTTTCCATCATGACAATGCTCATCCACATGTTGCAAACCAAGAAAAAAGTTAATTGCAAATATTAATTGGGATTTTCTTTTCCACTCGCGGTATTTACCAGACTTGGCCTCTTCTGATTACAGCTCGTTTTGATCAATGCAGCTCTGACTTTCTGAACAGGAAAATTAGCTTAATGAATGGTTGGGCTCAAAAGACGAAAAGTGGTATTGGCGCGGAATCTGTCAATTGCAAGAAAGATGGAAAAGGCATAGTAAACGGTGGCCGATACTTTGATTATTGAATTCATTTATTATTTTGTTTAACAACAATATGACATTTCATATTCATACACCTATTAGGACTAGAAGGATCCGGACTTTGTAGAACATGCCTCTTATCTTCCGATTCAGCGTCTGAGAACACTTCTGTTTTGTTAAATCGAAGTAGAATCGTAAAATCTTTTCTAAGGTCTTGTTCGTAGTATTTATGCTTACTCCTGTTCCAGGTTGTGGAACGATGCTTTCTTGTAACATGTATCATAATTTGATGTGTCCTCATTTATCGTATTATCAACTTATTTCGATTGTTCTTCGATTTTTATGACGGCTCCTTGGCAGTGGATAGTGTTTTTGTGTTATCTTTCTTCTAACTTCTTTCGCGGGACTCTTTGGTGTCCTTGAGCTGAAAGACTGCATGCACTAGATTTTCTTCTTTTTCTTATTTTCCGCTATATACTCTTTCTATGCTGCTGTTGTCTTAAGCTGCTGGTTATATGTAGTATATTACCGAAATTTATTTTCGACTTATTTCAACAGGTAGGTAGGTTTTTCCAAAATTTATAGGACTGTGTTGCTAACATATCCGTTTAATCGAAACTTGTGTTTCTCCCCAAAATTTTTTGTATCGTCTTCGATAGTAGGAATTCCGAGGTCTTGATGTGAGTCGTCATTTCTTATGTATCACGCTGCATGGATAATTTGTCTTAGCATTTTATTTCCGGATTTTTGTAAAAAATGGCCATTCGTTTTCTTGGTACAACCCCAAAATTGTATACCATAGATTCACACCGGCTTAAGCCCTTGTTTGTATAAGAACAGCTTGTTTTCAATACTAAGCTTGGAATTTTTACCAAGTAATCGATCTGAATTTAACGTGTCACTTCCATTCCAAGGTGTTTAGACTCGTTTGCAAATGGAATAGGTACGTTTATGAATGGAATGGAAGCTGATGAAAAGAGGGTTCTCATATCTGTTTTGCGCCGCATCATTGCCACATCCTGGATGCGATTTTTCCAATTTTCTTTGGGGTCTTCCTCTCGGTGCTGCAAATTCTATTTTAGTTTCCAGTACCTTTTCTTGATTCGTTGATATATTGTAGGATTTTTCATTTCTGACCATATCTTTGCTCGTTTTGCTGCCTAGAATTTGCTTAGATGTTTATATTTCACTACTCGCCTAAGCCGCATATCCGGTATTTTAGTATAAATATAACCTATGCATTGTAGATGATAAAGTTGTCGGTCTGAAGTTGTTAAAATTGTGACTGCTACCCTTCTTATGAATTGTTAATATCAGATTTTCTTTTCAGTCTGTTTAATTCATTATCACTCTAAATTGCTTAAATTCTTGATTATTATTTTACATGCATTTCCAATACCCTATTGGTAAAGTTACGACGCTGCTGATGTTTGCCCATATGAAGCCTTCCGAGGCTTGCGTCAAATGAATCTTATCACCTTCATGATCTAAGTCTTTACGTGTGCAGTGTTGTTTGTGATAGCTCAATTCCTATGCTTGCAACCACGATTCATGTTCTCCGATAAATGTCAACCATAATCGAACAACATCAATCAACCCCTGCCCGGGTACATTTCCTGAAGGCTTTCAAACTGGTCTTTTTTTCTCAGTTGGCCACACTTTTTTGTGTCAGCTTATAAACAAGGAATTTTCGTAATAATCGTACTCTCATTAACTACTTCGTTGAAGCATAAATTCTGCAATCTGCTTTGGTATTCCTGACCATTATTGTTCTCAGCAAAATTTTCTACATCACTTGGCAGTATTATTCCAGTCATGCTACAACCAAGAAGCTTAAAACCTTTTAGGACAACTAATCATAACTTCATTATGTTGGGTCATTGATTCTTCAACCAAAAAATAAAAGTCCAAGAACTTTTGTGTTTCAAACGTGAAGTCCTTCAAAAAAAAAAAAAAAAAAAAAAACTCTTAAACGAAACTATGCTCACACAATCCCATAAAAAAAGGAAGGATTACACAGTACCGCGATGCCACAGGTGCCTGAATCCATTGCGACCCCTGATATTTCCAAATATACTTCAACCCAACCAAATTGTCTTTGCTTTTTCGAGCTCCCTCAGTCTAGACAGCCAACTATCGCGAAGCGCGATGTGAATGTAAACGAGAAAAATTACAGCTCCCGGATTGCCCTGCTGTGTGAATGGGCCAAAATCAAATTTTGCAATCAGCCTTTCCCAATCATTGTCGAAGTGTTTGTCATGCAAATTTCTTTGTTTCACGTCAGCCAGAAAATGGAAACACAAGAACCTAACACCGCTCCATTATGGAGAACAGACAAAATTGTTCAATCTTTGTTTAGGATCATTTGCAGGGATTTGTGTGTGCGCTCTTCTACATCCACTGGATACCGGTATTTGTGTGAATGAGTTCGGAAGTATCGTGATTGAGCGTTTGAATGAATCTTTTCTGCATGAAAGCCGCCAATCATTTTGAATGAAAGAAACCACAAAGCCCTCCAGCCTTCAGATAACCCCTCCATCTTCCATATCCTACCTAACATCCTTGTACCAATCAAAAAACAATTCGGAGAATACGAATATAACCCTTAGAAACTCACACACACATGCAATAAAACATAAAGAAAACAAAAAACCTCAACTCAACAGGTGATGCTCCTTGGTGACTCGGGCGTTGGGAAGACATGTCTCTTGGTGAGATTTCGGGACGGGACATTCCTCTCGGGAAACTTCATATCAACAGTTGGAATTGATTTTAGGGTGAGACATACATACATAACATATATCCTCTGAGTCACTTTTTATATAGATACGAATATGTTAACTCAGATTTCTACTCCCTCAAATAAAATGCTCGTACTTGTATATTGAATTTATTGTATTTTTCCATTTTCTTCTCAATGTGTCGTTGTTGGTTGGTTTTTTGGTTTATTTCCGTATATGATGTCCTCTTTATAGCTGTGGGTGTACTCGTATGCAGTCGTAGTTGTTAGCATAATGCTTTCACATCGTTCATAAAGGGAGCGACGATTGAAGGCGGAATGGATGTTGATTTGTGTGCAATATTTTGTTTTAATTTTTTTTCTTTTCTTTTTTTTTTTCTCTGTGTATACCTCTATAGCTTTTCTTTTCGAATAACCTTTATGTGTTTTAATGTGGTGTTCGCTGTTCAGTGTACTATGAAGCTTAATTATTCTACTTCGCTGTTCTCTTTCTTCTTTTGTGCCAACCTACATTTACTTCTTCTATGAAAACCTAGGTAAGTTTAGTAACAATGTGTCTAGGATGAAAAGTTTATCTAAATTAATTTATTTGCATGAAGGCGTATTCTCGTTCCGTCGGAAATGGCTTCGTAAGAATTTCATCGCCTACCTGCCGGGAACCGTTTGTGAGGTTTTGTTTGTTGGCTTCTGTGTCGTATACGTTACATTTATTTTGGTTCTCAAACCTGACGGCAACAGAGTGTAGGTGTCGGGTGTTTTTTTTTTTTTTTTTTTTTTTTTTGGTCAATGGAATTCGATACTTAAACAGGTGAATTTATGGCATTTATAAGTGAAAATTATTTTAAGGGGATTTGACAGATAAGAATCTGTTAAACAAAGAGATAAAACGAACGATAGACAGAACCTCGGCAACAACAGACTGAAAACGAAGATACATTTCGCTGTATCACCGACTATGTTCCCGAAAAAAAGGAAGATATTTCGAAGGAAAAATAGAAATGACAGACAATGAACAAATACTACCAGGCAAAAGGTAGAGTTCGTAGAAGCTACTTTCCAGGAAATGTATAAAACGTGTCAGACGACTGAGAATCGAGTATCCAGTTGAACTGGATATGGAAAACTTTCAATTCGAGAATTCAGGTTTCACCAAGTTCACTGACGAAACCATGGCCAATGAAGGGAACTTCCCACGTTCTTTTCAGAGAAAGAGGATTAAACAATCTTCGTCTTTGAGTCTTTGAGCACATGCACGATACATAAAGTATGGTTGTGTCTGCTTAAGCTACTACACTGCATCCTTGGGAAATAGGCTCCTTAGTAGAAGATAGAATACAAATGTATGACAATCGGTATCAGATAAACGTTTTTCTTTTCACCGCGCCACATGTTTTCAACTTTAAATACTATTAATGGCCTTAAATGCACCGACTAGGTTTTATTATGTGCGTGAATATCAAAGTTTAAACACAAAATTAAGTTTTGCTAGCTACATAGCCGTAATATTTTCTTAATCGGAAATAAAATTGCAAACACTCGAATCGTAATCATTTAACCAGACTACGCCAAACCCCTCGTAGGAGGATAAGCCAAGTTTTTCAGTTTTATCTTTTACCTCAAATGTAATTCATTTAAGTTCCTTCTTTGAATAAGGGTTAAGTATCCCTTTTGAAAGTAAAGTTATGTAAAGTGGCCAATTTTTTGTTAAAGTTGAACCATCGAGATCGGACTATATATGTATGTGGAAGTAAAATCTAATTTTTGTATAAACTTCGAATCGATATTTCATTTATTTCTACGATTTACTACGAGTAAAACATTTGAATTGCGCTTCATAAAATAACTAAATGGATTTTATACGCAGCTGAAATCCACAATGCAAGAAATGCGCAATACTTTGCTTGCTATCCTCGATTCTTTCGCTGCCGATTTCAATAGTCGTATCGAATTAATAAGCAAATCCGTTAGTACCCTGTTTGTACGAGTGGAGTCCTAGAACAAACACCGAAGCCGATAATGGAATCAAGCAAATCATGCCGATAGTGTGCCGATCAGTGCCGAGCTGACACACAAGTGCACTCGCTCCTCGCGTAAAAAAAAAAACATCGTGACAAAAAAAAAAAAAAAAAAAAAATAATAATAAATAAAATAAAAAAATAACCATGCGCGAGTAAACAAAAAAATCACTTGTTCGGGGGAAAAAAAGCGCGAGTGCAAAATTAAGAGCTACAGTGCGGGTATCCCAATCTTCCTGCCACTGGTCATACTGCTGCTTGCACTCAGTTACTATCGCTGCTAACATTGTCATATTGTGGGTATGAATTTTGTTGGTATGCTGTTTTCTATTGTTGTAAGGGCATAATATCTGCAACAATTTGATTCGGTAATCCAACTCCGAATTCTTATTTCACAGCAGTGCTTAATATAGTCGGTGTTTGTGATTTTTGTGTTTATCTTTTTTTCTTGTAATGAAACGGGAATTTAGAGTGAATATAGCCAATATTTGCGGGCTAAAAAGTAATCACTTTTCTTCATACGCCCACGTCTGTAAATATAGACCAGCTGTTTTGGCACTTAGTGAAACACAGGTAGATCCCCGTCCACACCTCTCAAATCACTCTGATCTGAAGCTACCTGGCTGCGAACTAGTGCCATTATTCTTCTCTCACCGCGGTCCCGCCATTTACGTGCGAAGTGATGTAGCTTGCCAAATTCTACAACAATGCAGAGAATTCTAATCCAATCCAGAATTCAATTTCATGTGCTTAAAATTCCATCTCCATAAGCAAGTTATCCACTATTGCTTTATTTACAGAAGCCCCAAACTGGACAGCAATCTACCTTTAACCGGTTTGATGCGCTATCTGATTCCATTCAAAGAATTGGATTCCTGTATCCTCATACTGAAATCGTGATTACTGGATGGCTTCGACAATCTGGACAAACAAAACCCGAAGGACGGTGTGTTGAGATCTTTTCTGCGGAAAACAACTTGACCTAGTCATACCGCCAACACACTGGACTTATTTTTAACTTCTCATCCTGATAAGTACACCGTTGATGTGCTAACATAGTTAGAGAAAAGATTCCTAAAAAAACCGTATGGCAATACGGAGTGGACTTAACACCTCCTTTAGGAATTATATAATCACAGACACTATTCTCTTTGGAATGAGTTCATTTATCCCTTAACGGAAGAAGAGTATCAAGCCAAAAGAAAAGGCATGGTACGACTTGAGATGTAAAGAGGCTGTCAGGGTTAGAAAAATATTTTTTCAGTCCTTCAAGACCAACCCGCCAGAGGAAAACCGAAAAAAGTTTAAACGAGCCAGGAATGACTGCAACGTCTTTCTTAAACGTGTGAAATTCCAATACTACAATATCTCAAAGGTAGTAAAGATTTTTGGTCATTCGTCAAAAATATTAGAAATTCTGGCTTATCCTCCATCTCAACGCTCATTTAAAGTGACATTCCAGCTGTCAGCTCTTTGAGCGAGGCCAAATTGCTTGCGACACACTTTGCGGCGAGTCCAACAATCCCAGATTGTGTTTTGTCTCCGCCTACGCTTGAGTGCGACGAATTTTCAATGGAACAACAGATGGTATATCGCCCGTTCTTCTGAAGAGGTGTTCTTCCACGCTGGCAAAACCACTGCGTAAGCTTTTTCATCAATTCTACTCTTTAGGACTCTTTCCGAGCAGATGAAAAACAGCATTTGTCCAGCCCGTCCCTAAAAAAAGCGAATCTTCTTCTCTCTTCTCTTACAGACCCATTGCACTTACGTCCCTTCTTTCCAAGGTCATGGAAACGCTGATAAACCATTACCTCACGAAATATCTCGATACACAAAAAAAAAAAATAAATAAATCTCAATGACCGGCAGTACGGTTTTCGTAGCAACAGGTCCACAGGTGATTTAAGGGCATGTCCCATCAAAAAGTGGAACCAAAGCGTATATCAATCTGGCGAGAGCAAGAAAGTTGCACTTGATATTTCTAAAGCATTGGATAAAGTTTAGCATCAGGCTCTTTTGTCGAAAATGCGTGCTTTTGGGATCGATGACTCTCTTTTTCAATGGATTAGTAATTACCTTTCAGAACCTTCAATGAAAGTTGTTTCGAATGGTTTCAAGACTGATTTTCACAAAATAAATGCTGCTTCCATGGCTTAGTTCTGTCTCTAATGTTAATCACCGAATTCTTGTTTTATTCCAATTCAGTATATTCCTTTGCTGACGGCAGTACTCTCTGCTTTTCATATTCGTTCCTCGACTTACGTCCCTAATATTCGGCTGTAGAACGGGATCGGGAGCGTATGTTAAACTCATTAAATTTTAATGAGTAGAACGCTATCTGCTGTCGTTAAAGTAAAATTTAAACACTCACCCAGTAAGTGTGTCAATGACAACTCTACATCTCTACACCTGCTAGATAGGATTCAAAATCATCCGATAAAACTCATAGGTGATAATTATGTCACCCAGACAATAGACACCCTTGAACACGTAATGGTCCGTGTCACACTCTGTTTTATCGCTTTTTCCACCACGAGTGCTCCATAGAAATCGCCTAGTAGCATTCCGGCCCTACAAACTTTTAACCGTAACACCCGTCTCGCTATGAATGCTCATCAGTATAACCTAAAGCCTACTTTCGAAAGTACTCTAAAGTATCGTGATTCGTTCCTTAGCCGCACAAATCGCTTATGGAATGCCCTACCTAGCTCTTTATTTCCTTGTCATTATAATATTCAAACATTTAAAACCCATGTTCATCGGCACCTCTCTTTCCATCCTCCCTGATTTTCTTTCGCCCCCGCTGTGTACATGGATTTTAAGGGTACTCAAATCCATTGAGTGCGTGCAAGTTATAAAAAAAAAGCAAATCGTGCTATTTAAATTATAAAGTTAAGGCAGGAGAAACTATCCGCATATGCGATCATTAAAGGAGTACCAATAGCAGCAAATGAAAATCTTCAAAATATATACTCCCAGTTTTGCTTTGCAATTGAATGTCCACCTGCTCCTTTACCAAAGGCTGTTTTAATAAAGGAAAATTGTGGAACTCATTACTAAATTCACTTCGGTTCTAAATAAAATCGTACTATTAGCTCAGCAAAAAAAAAATTAACTTTGTTTACAAAAACTTGGACTGTAGTCAAACAAACCATTCGTTGTCAATGAAAGTCTTACCTCCCATAACTTTGCAATCGTCCGGAGAGCACGTGAATTATAGCGCTAAAACCTACTTTTTTTCTGTCTATTTCCGAGGAGACGACTACGAAATGCATGCCAAATACACGGAGATAAAGCTTTTTTGGTCGATTCAACTCAACACTTGAACACGATTGCTGCTGAAGTTCCTAATCAAGCCAACAATGCAACCTAAGCTTTTCTAATTGGTAATTTGTTAAAAAAAAAAACCCAGCAAAATGGCAAAAGTTTATAAAATTTTTATTTGAGTTGATAAATTAATGGTTACTGGCTTACTTACATAGGTCCTCGGTCCTATTATGTTAGTGAGGTTCCCCTTGCGGCGCATAGAGCCTGCACTACTTCTACGCTCCATCGTGTACGGTTTCTGAAGATATATCTCAGTTGTATTCAACTCTTTTCCACTTGTGCTGATCGTCGTCTGCCTCTCCGCGTTAGATGGTTCCATTGCATCGTTTGACTCGTAATGCACTCGCGACCTTTACGAATCCACTGTCACTTACGTCTTCATATGATAGAGTCAATTGGTTCCTTACCTGTTCTCGCATGAAGTTCATTATTAAAGATACGGTTGGGCCAGAAAACCCTCAAGATATTTCGCAGACATCTATTCACGAACGTTTGCAGCTTTATTGTCACAGCGGGTGTAACTTTCCAAGTACTGAACCTATAAAGAAGCACGGATTCAACATTAGAGCGAAGCAGTCGTAGCTTGGTCTTTAGGCTGATAGAGTTGTATCTCAATATCTTTGCTTTCCCGATTCGATTGATTATATCTATATTAGTTCGGTCCTGGTATAAGTAGAAACAATACTCCCAAGATATTGAGAATTCTCTACCATCTCTATTGGTTGTCCAGGAATCTCTACTTGGTTAGATGAGGAAGTTCCAAGACTGATCCTTTTCTTTGCTGTATCTATTTTAAGACCAACGATTCCAGCTTCTCTCTCCACCTTGTTGTCCATGTTGAGATCTATGATCCTATGAAAGAGTAAGCATGAGGTGTGATTACAGACTCCACTGAATTCCTCGATTTCCTATTGACAAGGCTGCATGCAGTACATCACTTATCACCAGCAGGAACTGTGTTGGGTGACAATATACATCGCTGTCTAACGCCAGCTTGTCCTCTGACAAGCTTCCTTTATGCAGAACATGAGATTTGAATCCATCATATGTAGCCTTGATAATAGCCATCAATTTATCTGGGATGTCCCTCCTGCGCAAATCAAGCCAGATAAATTTTCCATACATACTGTTGACTGTCTTTTCGAAGCCGAAAAATAACAGGTGCAGTGGTGATCGATATTCAACGCACTGATCAATGATGATCCGCAAGGTGTTGATGTGGTCCACACAGGAAGATGCAGTGCGGAATCCTGCTTGTTCAGCGTTGAGTGAGTCTTCGAGGTGGTCTTTTCTTCATTCCACAACGATTTTTGTTATTACCTTTGCAGCACGCAAATTCCTTTCAAGTTTTCGCATTGCGTAAAGTCTCCTTTCTTTGGAAGCTTGCAAATCATTTCGTTTTTCCACTCTTCAGGACTCTCTGTTTCCCAAGCTCTCTCAATGAGTGGGTGCAGGAGCTCACTCGATGTTGTTGGCGCTGCTCGTAAGAGCTCTGCTTGAATACCGTCAAGTCCAACCGCTTTGTTGTTTTTCAATGCTTTGACTGCGGTAAAGGTTTCCTCTCTTTTGAGAGATACAGTGCGTATTCGGGCGTATGAGCGGATCATTGGGCGTTGGGTTAATTTCACTGTCGAAAACCGAAACACCGCAGAAAAGTGCTCTAGCAGAGATAGAGCTTAGGACAATTAATGCTTGCCATTCACTTTTAAAAGATTATTTCAAGTAAATGTTGGCCACGTTTTATGTAGTCCATACAGAGAGTTCAATTTTGAACCACTTTTTCGAACATATTGGGTGTAATGTTGTCTTCTAAGGCTGCAATTGACGATTGAGTTGACATATACTCAAAAAAAAAAAATAAAAAATACTCTAAAAGCGTCAAATCGCAGGATCTAGCTATGCAATTCACCGGTCCAAAGCGAGAGATAAACTGCTCACCGAACGCATTTCTCAATTGATCTATAGATTTGTGTCCTATGTGGCATTTAGCGCCGTCTTGCTGGGACCACATGTTGACCAGGTTCAGCTCGTGCATTTTGGTTAAAAAAAAGTTCGAAATCATTGAACGATAGCTGGCGTTATTGACGGTAATGTTGTTCTCACAGTCATCTTTGGAAGAATACGGGCCAATGATTCCACCTAACTATAAACCGCACCAAACAGTGAATTTTTCTAGATGAACTGCAGCTCTTGCATTGCATGAGGACCAAATATGACAGTTTTGTTTATTAACATACCCCTTCGACCAGAAATGAGCTTCGTTGCTGAAGATAATTTTTCGATAAAAAAACGGATCTTACTTCAACTATTCTAAGACTCAACTTCAGTTCTTGCACGAGCTGTAATTTGTAAGGTTTTGGACCAAGATCCTTGCGTAAAATCTTCCACGTTGTCGAGTTATACAATCTTAATTGCTGAGAACAGCGACGACTACTAACGGATACAGTAGCAATATTTTCCTCGGTACGCATTCTACGCATTGGTGTAGGTGATTTGATGTCCAATAGTTGGTGCGAAATTTGGTCACTATGGCTTGAATTGTTTGCTTAGTAGGTCGACTATGACCATAGATTTTGTTAATTAAATCCAATAATTTGTAAGCATTGTTTGGATGTAAGTCTTTCCATGATGAAAGAGCAATGCTAAATGAGCATGTTTGACTTTGACACATGTCAAGAATCACGCGTGAGCTATCAAAATAGGAATACTGAAAAACCAATCATTTAAATATATCCATCTCTGATTGTGGGATTTTGTTCAAACTTCGTTGAACGAATGATAATTGATTGAGTAGCGTGTACTACTAAATATCTTTTGTCCACAACAAGGAGGTATTAACATTTACCATTTGAATGTGCAAAATCTTGTCAATAAACTCAAGAAATTCAGAAGTTTGTTTGTGGTTCCGATGTAGATGTGATGTGTGTATCAGAAACCTGGTTTATCGATGGAGTATCTGATAGAGTACGACATTTTCGTGATGATAGAAAAACAGAACCAGGTGGAAAAATTGCCATTTATGTACTATACGATCGACTTTATCTTTTCAACCATCTGCAGGTTTACCCAATGGAAATGTTATCAAATATCGATTTATTACACTGTCTAGTGAGAATAGAAAGTGTTTCCTTCGTATAGTAGATACATTATATCGATGTGGTGGTGATTTTAACTGCAATCTGTTGAATGAGTCTATTTCCTCCTCCTTAAGGGAGACAATGATTGCGTTGAATTTGAACATTTTAAATTCTACAGTTCCTACACATTTTACTGGCTCAATTAGTACACTTCTTGACGTATTTTTCCCGAGCGATATTGAAAATGGCCTTTTTAACTAAGTCTCCTGCTTTTTCTAAAGGCGACATTTTTTTGTCGCTTTTCAATTCGCAATATCTAGAGAACAAAAAACGATCTCTCCTATAGAGATTTTAAAAACACAAAACCTGATCTCCTGGAGCAAGGTGTGAAAAATTCTGACTGGCGTCCAATATTTACTGTTGTATCTCCTAATGCACAAGAAGAATATTTCCAAAGTGTGATTAGCCAGTTATTTAATGAGCAATCTTGTCGCCGCCACAAATTAAGCAAACCCAGCGTAAATTATTTGACGTGCACCTAAACCTCTGTCTCAATCAAATATAATGACTTTTTTGAGTTCGCGAGAGTTGAAGAAACAGATGTTCTTCAAGCTATGCTGGCAATTAAATCCAAAGCAGTTGGGTTAGGGTATGCAGGGACGTGAGTCTGGGAACGAATATGAAAATAAAAGAGTACTGTCATCAGCAAAGGAATACATATATTGAACTAGAAGCAACAGACAAGAGATCATTGATGAAAATTTAAAAGAGTGTCGGAGACAGAACGGAACCCTGGGGCAACTAGAGTTCATTTTGTGAATGTCAAACTTAAAACCATCCAAGACAACTTTAATTGAATGTTCCCAAAGGTAATTCCTAATCCATTGAAGAAGAAAGTCATCGATCTCAAATGCCGCATTTTCGTCAAAAGAGTCTGACGTCAAAACCTTTTTAAATATAGAATGCAACTATAAAAGAAGAAGATACCCCTTTTTTAGGGACAGGCTGGACAAATGCTGATCGGAAATAGTCCCAAAAAGTAGGACTGATAAAAAGGTTTACGCAGTGGTTTTCTCCGCAAAATCTTACTTTTTGCAACTACACGATTGGGAAAGTGGATTCGTTCCATTAAAGATTCGACGCACTCAAGTGTAGGTGATAAAGCACGAAGAACTGATCGCAAAGTGTGCAGCAGATTGGCCTTGTCCAAAAAGCTGACAGCTGGAATGTCATTGTAAATGAGCGTTAGAATGGGAGATGATCCAGAATTTCTAATGTTTTTGACGAACGACCAAAAATTGTTACTACCTTGAATACATTGTAGTAATTTTCGTCTCAGTTTTTGGTCTTATTGGAACACCACACGCTTAAGAAATGTGTTACAGTTATTCCTGGCTCCTTTGAGCCTTTTTTTTTTGGTTTTCCCCTGTCGGGTTGGTCCTGTATGTCCGATAAAACATTTCTCTAACCCTCACAGCCCTTACAGCTCGAGTCGTACCACGACTTTTCTTTTGGTTGGATACTCTTCATCCGATGAGGGATAAAGAATCTCATACCAAAACGAATAGTGCTTGTGATCATATCAGCAGCGGTATCTACGTCGTTATCGAGGAAATATAACGGAAAATTAAATTTTTTAAAGAAGCTGCTTAGACCGCTCCAATTAGCTTTCTCATATTGCCATAAGGTTCTTCTGGGAATTTTTTCTCTAACTGTGTGGTGGGATATGATATGATACAATGGTCCGACGAGAGTAGAAGAGAAAAACACATCAACAGTGTACTTATCAGGGTGGGAAGTTTAAAGCAAGTCTAGGGTGCTGGCGGTATGACTATCAACGTCTGGTATTCATGTGGGCTCATTTACAAGTTAGACAAAATTGTTTTTACAGGCAAAAATCTCAACAAACCGTTCTTCGGGTATTGTCTATCCAGAATGTCGAAGCCAATCAGAATTCTGTATGTTGAAATCGCCCGTAAAAACGTTTTCAGTATTAGTATACAGGGATACAATTCTTTGTATCGAGTCAGACAGCGCATCAAACTCATTAAATGTTAAATTGCTGTCCAGTTTGGGGCTTCTGGAAATAAAGCAGTAGGGTATAATTGGCTTACGGAGAAAAGGTTTTGTCTTATACCCTCCCTGTGTTTACCCATATTTGCAATACTATTATTACCGTATCCCTTTTCCCCGTATCCTAGAAGGCCGCAAAGATCATTTATGTGCTTAAAAAAGTAACTTGCACTACTCCTGCGGAATACTGACCTATTGCAATACTGTCATATTTATCCAGGGTATTTGAGGAATTATAGGCATCTATAGGCCGGATTACAGCTCCACTTCAGCAATATTTATGGCAAAGTAACTGATGAGATTCGCACTTTGATCGATAAAGAGCACTTAACATTTTTGACGCTATTAGCCTTCTCCAAGATCTTCGACCTCTCATAGGAGGCCTTCCATATGCCTGCTTTTCATCTGATGCAAACCTTGTAAAGTCCTTTCTCTCAGGTCAGAAGCAAGCTGTTTGTATAAATGGTGCGCAGGCGGGTTTTGGTTTAATGTTAAGTAGTGCACGACAAGGGTCGTGCGTTTTATAGTAGGTTCTTTGCTGTATACGATCTTTATAAATGACTTCCCAATTGTCGTTTGATAATGTACCCAGATGACATCCAACTCTATGCAAGTAATGAGTCTTGTTAACGGCTAATAAGCATAACAATGATTTAAATAAAATTCTTGAGTGGCCCCACAATAACACCCAAAAAAATCGAAACGCCTTATAATTGGTAAGTGACATATTCTTGATTCCAATCGTCTCCCAACCATTAACCTTGGAAACATGGTAATTGAATTTGTTCATAACGTAAAAAATCTCAGCACAAAGCAAACTCCAGGTTGCTTCTTTGCGAGAAGAAAGAGAGATTAAGTTTTGATATGAGATCTTATTTTGCTGTCAGTTAGAAAATCTTGTAATTTTTTACTCTTTTCCAGGGTCCAGGATTACCTATCCGCTCTTGTTGAGGCGGATGGTGACGGATGAACTGAGGGGTCTAGTCTCGTGGAGGTTTACCTATTCCACCTTTAGATCCACAAACGTAAACTTAACTCAGCGATGGTGTTTTCAAATCTCATGGTCATAGCCTCGATTGGTGTATTGTTTGGAGAAGGGGGTATTGGCTTGGCAAGCTCCGAAAGGTTGTCTAAAAGAGTGTTTCCGATCAGGGTCTTAGTGGCCCAAGATCTTCAGAAATATCTCAGGGTTAGTCGTATTGTGTGGAACGATACACTAAGAGAGATCTCATTACTGTGATAGATTTTCAGCTTATCTTTTGGACAAACCTCACAAAAATGTCCGATGGTTATCATAATGGAGTTTACCAAATTTTAATCCTAACAGCCCGCAAGATTTATGAACAAGTTGTGTTAGCCACCATCCTTGACACGGGGAGGGGCATGTTTTCAAGCATTTATAAAGTCAATTTAGTAAATAGCATTTTAAAAGAGCCATTTGTCGGTTTTCCAGTTGACTGAGACTAATAGAATATCGTTTACCGCATCACAAAACGTTTCAAATTAAGTTTACACCGTTACAACTTTTTTTTGTGGCGTCAGACAGCTCGTTGATGGATCTGCGTCTAAGCACTCTTGTGCCTAGAAACGAAAGTTAAAGTTTTTGCCGTCACATTTACAAATTTCACATTGCATGGAACCTTTTAGGTTTTTTCAAACAGTGTTAGCACCAGTTTTACGGTTCGTGTTTTCTCGGTGGCTTAAAAAAAGGGTCTCCCTCTATCTCAAAATCCAATCCTTCTGTTGCTTCATCAATTCGATCTCCCACAGGAAAGTTCTTGTTGAGATATTGTCATGTGATTTGTGTGATGCAGTGCAACGGATGACGCCTTGATCCAGCGCAGTCAGGTCCAGAGGATGATAACGGACACACAACAAATTATGGATACCTCACCCATGTGTGGTTGTTACCCCTTAGTCTTTGGGGTAATTTCCATAGACAATTGTCTTAAGATTTGATAGCTTTAAACAAGTATACAATTCTTTAATATTTTCTCATTTTTCATCTTTCTAAGAACAACATTGCTATACATATCGAATGAACTAAGTGGCCTCTAAAAGTCCTCTTATTTTTTGAAATTATTTATTCACTAATATGGTTTTACTATTTTTGTTTCACAAATAAAACAGATAAAAGAAAATAATTGTAACAGGATTTTTCTTTATCCCCGGGGTAATCCGAAAATAAATAAACAAAACAACGAACAACCGTCAGTTCAAGTACTCGTATAAGTAAATAGCAAAATATCCACTGTAAGGCTTCCTCTTGTTGACTTTACGAAGCTTTGCCATCAGTTCCGAAAAAATCGATATCCCTTCAAGTGATTTTTCCTTTTTACAGAGTTTCATTATTAATTTCCCAAAAAAAAGGAAAAAAGAAAAATGCAAAAAATAGCTAAGAAGGGAATTCACAATTGTCCCTGTCATATTTGACTGGATGTGATGATGAAAAGGACAAAATTGTTCAACAAAAGGATATAAATACAATCTACAAAATTTTTGAGTCATTGAGTGTATACACAAAAAAAAAAAAATAAAAATAAAAATACGCAATGGGATTGTAAATAAAAAAAATAAAGAAACAAAAGGGATTTGTTTGTCCTTAGACCTCCCTCTAAACAACTTTCGCCGGGTTTATATCTTATTCGAGGGAAGTTAACGATATTCATTTTTGGGCGTTCCTTTAAATAAAACAAGAGCGGACAAAACAATTTCGTGTTAAATTTACCTGATGCTTTCATCGCAATAGCTTTGTAAATACCCGTACGGTTCATGGATTTTTTTTTTTTTTTAAATATATATCACAACAGACTTTGACGTTGAGGCAACTTGCTTTTATATGTTGCATGTATAAGTTTTGTTTCTGTTTTTTGTCCTTTTGTGAAAGTAATCCTTTAGAATTATAGTAGATACCTAGCTAATTAATGCTTTTCTTTTTTAAAATTTTTAAAACTAAACTTAATTTTAATTTAAATAGTATAATCTGTTTTTTTTATTACAAAAGATACAAAAGATACAGATTTAAACAAAAAATATATTTTAATTACACAGATATATAAGTAAACAGTTAACTTATTTTTTTAATTGTAACCTTAATTTTATATGTGTACAAAAATAACATACCTCAAAATTATATGCTTTTTAATATATGCAATAAACAAAAAATCTAAGATACAAAATCAATATAAAAATATATTGTACTTAAATTAAGTAAGTAATTTTATATTTAGTTTTAAAAGGTGGTTGAATAAGTATACAACTAGCCGAAATTTGATAATTTTTAATATTTTATATTTAATTGGAATTTGGGACAGGTTAATCTGAAAATGGTCAAAAAAAAAAAAAAAAAATAGTTAAACCTGTCCAGTTAGGCTTGAAAGGTTTTGGTATTTTGGTGGTTTATCTCACCTTTTGCGACGAGCAAGAAAAAGTTGATTGCATAAGTACTGCATTCCGTGAATAAGTCAGATAATTTTTGCAAAATTTTTTGTCAGGTTTTCAGTAAATGTTGATTTAGACTAGTACAACAACAGTTTCGAAAAAATCTTCTTTTTTTAAGAAAAAAATTATTGCACTTTGTGTAGGTTTTTTTTAAAGTAACAATACAAAATTGTCTTAACCTTCATCTTATCCTACACTACACAAAAATATTTTTTTTTTTTATTTTCTCAAAAACCACTAATTGCAAACTTCCGGAATTTTCAGAATTTGTTTATATCCTTGATTACCGAAAATAAAACGTACCTCCCGATAGTAAAAATGTTTATGGCGGTTAATAATGCACTAATTACGTTGTCTACCCTCATGTGTAGATTTCTACACATATGGACAGTAAGTGCATGTCATATAAAAAGTCATTTGCGTTAAGTGTTTTAGCAAGTGAATATCGTTGGTATATTTAGTGAAATTTATAAAAATAATAAAAGATAACAATGTCAAAAGCAAGATATCTGACAGAGGAAGCAACGGAAGCAGTTTTGAATGAAGACGATGGCGATATCAGTGATGCTTCTGGAGACAGTGATGACGAATTTGTGCCAGAAGAGAATATTAATGATGACGATAACTTATATTCAGACGATAGCGATTCTGACAAAGAGCAAGCGAGTGGCTCAAATGAAACCAACGAATCAATTGCTGAAGTTGAAAATGTGGATCCACTGCTTGTTTCGAAAGATGGTATTGTTTGGCAACTACAGCCATTTCAGCATCTCTTCATTCTGGAACAACAAGATATGCCAAAGCTCATGTTGATGGCATCAAAAATGCTTTTTTTCTTTTCTTCCCACCAAAAATTGAAAGTACCATTTTGAAGCATTCAAATGCGTATGCACAAGCAACATATGGTAAGGATTTCAAACAAATCGATTCGGATATGCTGAAAGCATATATTAGTGTTTTGATTTTAGCTGGTGTTTATAGGTAAGTCGTAGTTGCTTTCTTTCTTATTTCAACTGACTCTTGACTTTTTTACTTTTAGATCGAAGAACGAAACTACAATTGAATTGTTTGAAGATATTAACGGTCCTTCGGTGTTTAGGGCAATTATGTCGAAGAAAACATTTGAGTATTTGAATCGAGTTATTCGTTTTGATGATGTCATTAGCAGAAGACAGTAACGATCTACAGATAAATTTGCACCAATTCGGGATATATTTGATAAATGATCCAATTTATTGAGTGACTACTACAATCCACATGAATGTGTGACAGTTGACGAGCAATTACTTGGTTTTCGTGGAAGATGTAAATTTCGTCAATATATGCCATCGAAACCAGTAAAATACGGACTAAAATTCTGGTTGCTGGTTTGTTCTTATACCTGCAATGTTTGAAAAATCCAGCCATATTTAGGAAAGACGATTGGAGCCAGTTCGAGTGAAAAAAAAAAGAAGGCGAACGAGTAGTTTTGGATCTCGTTGATGGCTTGAAAGGTCACAACATAACAATGGATAACTTTTTTTCCTCATATGAGCTTGGAAAAATTGTTGTCAAAGGGTATTACAATGGTTGGCACGATGAGAAAAAATAAAAGAAGCATCCCACCAAAGCTTCTTGAGTGCAAAAATAGACCGCTGTATGAATCTACTTTTGTATTTACCGAAAACACAGCACTTGTTTCGTACATTGGACGGAAAAATAAGTGTACCGTGTTGCAAAGTACTTTGCATAACTCAATTGAAATCGAATCGAATGAAAAAAAGTTATCAGCGATTATAGTCTATTACAATTAAACAAAAGGTTTGTTCATATACTACTTTTTGAAATTTCAAGACAATCTAATGTTTTTTTTGTATTCAATATAGGCGGTGTGGATACGGTTGACAAAATGCTCACTTGTTACAGCTGTAAAAGAAAATCTAACAGATGGCCAATGGCTGTATTTGCAAACATGATTGACAGCTTTATTGCTTGCAACTGTCTTGGAAGAAATTCATCATCGTCACCTTTAGAGGATGTTTCTGCATCAACTTCAAAAAATCCACCAAAACGGTCAAGAAGCGTTCCACCACAAATTAAAGGCAGAGCAAGATGTCACGTTTGCTATGAAGAAAAATGTCTATGAGACGATTTGTTGTTTTTGCACAAAAGCTGAATGTAAAAATCAGCATAATCGAAATGTATGTGTAAAATGCATTCAAGAAAAATTAATTTGAACCTACCTACCTTCTCTTGTTATTTTAGAAATAAGTTATAAAAGAAATTTTTCGGTTTAATTTAAAAAAGAATTTAGAAATCTACACACGAGGGTACAGAACGTGACTTTTTTTGAGGATGAGATGACCTTCGAAAGATTGAAAACACAGCATTTGCTGAGATAAAAGATTGGCTTTTCTGGATTAGTGCTTGCCGATCATAAAACTGAAACAGTCTTTATAACAGATCGGAAAACCATTGAATTCTCCAATTCGCAGATTGGGAACCAAACCATCACGTCCAAAGAAATAATTACAAGGAATTAAGTACCTGGAGGCTTTGTTGGACAATAATCTGCTGTACAAAAAAGCAAACGTCATCTGCGTAGTTCAGATGCTTGAGTTGAGATATAAGAGTCCAATGAATTCTTCTGTCTCCAAAAAATTTCTCCGTTTTCAAGAAATTCCTCCGTTTCCAACGAATTCCTCACTTTCCAACAAATTCTCCATTTGCAACTGATTCCTTCATTTACCCACGCTGTGCAAATATTTTAAGGGTACCAAAATCCTCTTGAGCGTGCCCCGATTATAAAAAAAAAAAATAGACAAGGCCGCTCGAAGCACATCACTAATCACCAATAAAAAAGTGTCGGCAATAGAATGCAACCTTACGGGACTCCACTTTGCATCTTTAATTCATCTAACATTTTTACTCCATATAAGGGGTGATTCATCGTGAGGTTTGATTTTCAATAGGATGTTTTTGGCAGATTACCCATGACTCCTATAAAACTGCTTTCATCACTTTTGTTCAGTATCGTTTGGCAAGTTATCATACAGAGACTCATATCACAATGCGTCTCAAAGTTGCTTAGCTTTATCAGCGTTCCATGAGAAACGTTTTTCGTGCGATTGGAGCAACTTACGGTGAGCATAATCGACCTACTGAAACCACTATTGTCAATACCATTCGCAAATTTGAGTCCCAGTTTACATAAGTTAGTGATACTCGACCGGTTAGACCACATTCAGCACGTAGTGAAGAGACTATAGCAGTTGTAGCTGAGAGTGTACGCGAAGGACGCGACGAATCGATTCGTCGTCGTCGGCAGCTTGTCTTGGCGTATTCGACAACTTGGCGTATTTTACATAAGGATCTCGGTCTTATAGCGTACAAAATTCTACTTGTGTAAGAATTGAGGCTAGGCGACTTGAATTTGCGTCAAATTTTCAGTGAATGGGCTCTGGAAAAACTCAATGAAAATCCGGTGTTTTATCGTGAAGTTTTGTTCAGTGAAGCACATTTCTGGCTCAATGGATACGTTAATAAACAACAGGCGTATTTGGGCTGATGAGCAACCCGAAGAGTACCAAGAGCTACCATTACATCCATTAAAAACAACGGTATGGTGTGGTTTATAGGCTGGTGAAATCATTGGTCTATATTTCTTCAAAAATGAGGCAAATCAGAATGCTACCGTCAATGCTAATCATTATCGCACCATATTAACGGACTATGTGCTTCCTGAAATTCAAGCACATGGTGTCGGTGAGTTCTGGTTTCAATAAGATGGCGCTACGAGCCATACAGCGCGTGAAACAAGTAACTTGTTGAGAAATCATTTTGGTGAGCACTTAATTTCACGTTTTGCTACAGTAAATTGGCCGCCTAGATCGTGCGATATCACACATTTGACTATTTTTTCTGGGGATATGTAAAATCTCAGGTCTTCAGGAATAAGCCATCTACAATTGACGCTTTGGAAGCCAACATTACTCGTGTTATCCGTGAGATATCAGTCGCTATACTCGAGTGAGTCACCCAAAATTGAACCTTACGAATGGACCGCCTCATACGTAGTCATGGCCAACATTTACTTAATATTATTTTTGAAGAATTAATGCCATAAATTCTTCTTTTATTTGATAGTAAAAATTTTGAGTTTACTTTCAAATTTATGTGTTTTATTTTACATTATAAATCAAACCTTTTGTTGAATCACCTATATATGTATTAAAGCCACTGTCGGAAATATTGGCTAATATCGGTGGACCCGGGTGTGCTAGAAGAATTCTACTTTCCAGAATAACAACTATTCATTTCTATGACATCCCAGTCTCGGTAGAGGCACTAAGAATGTCAACATACAGACTCTGCGCGCTAAGAACACTAAGCAATTTTTGAACCATACCAGACGAAACTGCCTTTGTTATAGCTGAAATGGTCTCCAATGACATGCTTGCAGACGAGACGCTCAGAATATACATATGATACAGTAGAAAAATCTTGGGTCAACACGATGCAAATACCATCAAGGCGATTAAGAACGAAGAAAAAGCAGCATCAATAACCTTTTGGCTGTCCTGTAAAACTAATACAACAAAAGGTAAATGGCCGTTTAAATTTACATATATCAACAATCCAAGACTGAATAGGTAAGTCAAGGACATGAGGACTGAGGACTACCACCTATAATATCTATACCGCTTTGGGGACCTTTTTGCCCAGAATGCCCAAACCAGAAGGAAGACACAGACCATGCAATATTTCATTGCACACGTTTTCTGGGATGGAGAGCTGACATACCAAACCCACAGTCAAAAACTGACCAAATGTTGCGGCCAGAAGAAAATTGGATGGAGATTTACATATTCAAAATGAGCTACGAAGACGTGCAGATGCAACAAATATAGAGGATATATGGTATGTATACACACAGGATAGATTGCTTACCAGCCTCGTGAAATAATACCTGAAGACAGTCCCGCGGGGAAAGTGGTCGAATTATGTAGAGTGTGGTTTAATATGTTGGCGTATTCCTAGAATCGAGCAATCAATGCTAACAAATCGTGCTCAGAAAGTTAAAAGAAAAAAAAGCTTTCCAAAACTATTGCGTGAATAGATCTATTTATCGGGCTACTACGCGTCGAAGCTGCGATTATGGTGATTAAGAAACCAATTTAGCCTGATGAGTTAGGAAAGTCTTTTTAAGAAAAAACGATTACATTTTGGGTGGTGGCTGTGTTACAGACTTTTTTCCGTCTCATTTTTTACTGCCGTCAAATCCATTTCGTATTCTATATGGGACCCGTGGCAGTCCGTCTGGTTTATATTTAATTAAAGCAAACTAAGCAAATGTATTCACACATCCAGTTACGTTAGCAAAACTTAGCTTAAATTATATGTTAACCCTGTATACTATAGTGACGCGGCTATTACAAAGTTTTTCGTTACATGCGCCCCATATTTCGAATAGGGATTCTCTTTAAACAGATGTCACACTTGCGTTTTCATCGAAAGTTACGACTGCATTCCGTGTATCTAACATTTGATTGTTTAATGGTCCCAATAACCGGACAACTGAGCGTTTAGTGAAAAAATTCGAGTCGATATATTCGACTTATTCACTCCGTAATGTTGCCATGCCCGTGAGACAGCGAAACGCTAGTGAAGAGAATATTGCTATGAGTCAAAACCGCAACCAATCAATTTCGCGGAGTTTTTAAAAGCAACTTGTTGCGTATTTTGTTGAAAGAACTAGCTATACGTTCGAAAAAGATCGTATCTATACAAGAGCTAAAGTCAAATGACTATTCCGCACATCTTTCAACATTGCGCACATGTGTGTTCAAAAAGTAAGGTAACTTTTGAAATTTCGCGAGCAACGTACATTCGATTATCAAATTTTTGTCATATTATTGTACACATGACTTGAATATATGTTTACACTTTCAAGTTTATAGCAAACTTAGTTTTTTTTTTTTGACAGATCGAAAGTTTAGACGCGTTTTGGTGTGATCGGCGATTTTCAATTATTATAAAGCAATGGAGCAAAAAATGTGCATCAAATTTTGGGTAAAAAAATGAAATCAGTGGCAAACGGTGAGCCTGCTCTAAATAAAAAAAAATTACAATGTTACAAGCTCTTCGAAGATGTCCGAAAAGATGCCAATGACAAACCTCACTCTGGACCCTCCACCACATCAACAAAAAATGATAACGTCGAAGCTTTAAAGAAAATTGCTTTGGAAAATCGTCGAGTTGCCATTAGAGAAGTTGCTGAGGATGTTGTCATATCGGTCGGCTCATGTTATGCAATTTTTTCGGATATTTTCGGATATATTGTGAGATTTGTTTCAGCGAAGTTTGTTCCGAAACTTCTTAATTTTGATAAAAGAACTGTCGCATGAGCATCGCTCAGAAGCTCTTGAATGACGTCAATGATGATCCTGACTTGCTCAAAAGGATCATAACTGATGGAAAATCATGGGTATATTCGATTAGATGTCAAAGTTTTGGTCACTATTATTTTCGATTACTGTGGCATCAGGAGTTTTTTACCTCGAGATCGTACGGTCAATATGGAGTATTACCTTGAAGTTATGCGCCGTTTGCGAGAAGCAATACGAAACAAATATACGAAATTGTGGAAATACAATACATTTTGGTCAAAAACAACACGACAATTATGCCTTAGCCATCATATTTACCAGATTTGACCCCATTCGACTTTTTTCTGTTCCCAAAACTGCAGAGACCTATGAAAGAATTAAGATTTGCAACGATTGAGGAAATAAAAACGTCATCGTTGGAAGAGCTCAAGGCTATACCTAAAAGTTCTTGTGAGAAGTTTGAAGTGCTTTGATTGGGCATCGTATTGAAAAAACCGTTGACACAAGTGTAGTATATCTAAGCGGGATTACTTTAAAGAGAACAACATTAATATTGATAAAAAAGTAAATATTTTTTTACAAAAATATAAAGTCACCTTACTTTTTGAACATCATTCGTATGTTTTCCATTTACGCACAATCGTATGTTTTTTCTTTTTTTGTACTGCAGAATCAACGCCTTTTATTTAAATTATGGAAAGCTAAGATATCAGAAATAGATGCACCATTCTCAGATGCCCATCACATAAAAGTAGCCAATAACAGCCAGAAAAGCTTCTTCGTGCTTAGTCTTCTATTGATGCCCATGTTTTGTCTGTTCCTCTTAACTTTCTGCTAGCGTGCTATCTTAAATGTGGTTTTCGAACAGCCAACCTTAACTCCATTTAGAGTCAAATGAATTCCAGATATGCCTCCAATAGATTACGTGAAATTTGCTACTTCAGACCATGGAATTTCATCATCCACATCCCATTCATCTGAATTAGTAAAAGCTTACGAAACTTCCTAACAATTCTTTATTATTTCCTTTGATAGCCTTTCCTATTCACTGGCCAAGAGTGTAATGCTTTTCAAAACGGCGTGATAACAACGTGTGATAACAATTTTTATTTATTTATTTTTATTTTTTTTGTATCATAACTGAGCCTTGCTATTCTTATGACATCTTGATCGATGGGACAGGTCGGCGATGTGCAGTTCGGTTGTTATCATGCGATCTTCTGTTCTAAGGTCATTTTCTCATGGGTCGGATGAAGCATCATCCAAAGCAGCAGCGCTTTTCTGGCAGTCCATTTCAATGCACAAACCTTTTTTACCTGATTCACGAATGAGTTAAAGAACCTCTATTTGAAAATAGTGGAATCGTAATCTGCAGGCTTTTTTTGATTGGCGAGTTCCCGTTGAATTTGTACTGGCCAGCACTGTTTTTCTCGGAAGAACTCACAAGGCTCCTTTCTTGCAACAGCTTCAACTACAGACCGCTTTCACCAGCGTTAAAAATTTGGCTTAATGAAAGGTCTAACTTTATTTTTTTGATGGGAAAAGTTGTCACGGAATTCTATTGCGGCTTCTAAATTTGCTGAAAATTTTTCACCGAAAATTTTTAGATTTCTGATGCCAAACTCTTTTCCGAAGTTTGTAATCCACTCTCGGATTGCATTGAAGGAACGTTCGGTACCGTTTAGGTCTTTCAAAATGGTTTTGGACCTAATTAGCATGCAAAAGCTAAAACTAAGAATGAACAATGACAATGACAACAATCTCACGACTACGGTCGTAATTACCTACTTAAATTTGTATTTCCCAAAAACGAGTAACGGTAAAAGAGTTATAAATATATAAACAAAATTATTGTAACAGTTATATGCATTTGTATTCGTATTGTATGAATTTCTTTAGAATTAAATTACAGATTACAACAATTTTGGTGGATTCGAGTTGTAGAGTACACAATAACAAAAAGTAAAGACTCGGATTAGCGTGATATTTGGATTAAGATTCGGATTAGCAAGACATAACTGTATAAAATGAGCACTACAAATAATTTGTGGTATTTAATTTATAGTTGTGAGGTCACCACAAAACTAACAAGAACCTTTAATCCGAATATGGTGCTAAATGTTTTCGAGGGAAAGACTTTGCTGAATTTTACAACCCCTTGTTGGATTAAAAAAATATTAGTGAATTTTGGACAGAGAAAAATGTTCAAGTAGACGATACCGAAGAAGCCAATGATAACCTAAACGTGCAACCCTATTGTTACACTACGGACCAACTTTCTGCAATGGATTGACATACTCTGGTGACCTTTGAAATGGAATTGCAAAGTATTAACTCACTTGGTATGGCTATCAAAGGAATTTACAAGTGATAAGTCAGTTTGGTTGGGATTACCATGGAATTCCAATAGAATATAAAGTCGACAAGGAATCAAGACGTCCAAAGAAATTCAGAAGATTGGAAGCAAAATCTATTGTACAATGAGTAGTGTCGAAACTTTGTGCAACAACAGGAAAAGGAATGGAAGAATGTCTTTGATCGTCTAGGCATCTGGGTTGAGTTCGACGAGACGTATTTAACCGAAAGTCCGAAGTACATGTAGGGTGTTACGAGCATTTTCAATCAACTTTTCCACAATGGTTTGGTGTGAAAAGTCACCAAGGCGGTGCCACTTTCAATCGGTCGTTCGATATACTTGTCTGAGTTTGAGGAAGAACTTTTGATCTACACTACATCTCAATGTGTCTGTCTGTGCCAATCCAAGTGGAAAGTTCGTAAAAGTGCCTACGTCCAGTAACAAAGTACACCGTATAGAAGGAGATTTTGGTCAAACGACTTCTAAATCTCAAGCATCTACCAGTTTTTGGTTATTTTTCAAAGCGAAAAGGCAGATGTGTGGCAGATGTTCTTGCAAATGTGTTTGTTCGTAATGACATCAGTACAGGCGTTATGGCTTTATCACTTTATCACCATACTTTATGGAAGACGGAAGACGGCTATTGGATCTGCCTTGCGAATTACATTGTGTTTGAGAATGGCTTTTGTCCAATAGACGACACCAATGAATTAGCTGGCTTGAATATTGAAGACGCTATCGACTATGAAACTAATAAAATTCAAAGTTCAGGAGAAGTGTTTGATCTTCAAAGCATAAATGGCATCAAACCATCAACCATCCATTGTTTCAAAACCGTACTCCCACATGGTTTATCGGAATACCGATAACTATTTGGATATCACTTTCTGAAGATAGAATAGGACACGTGGGAAGTGCTGATGAACTCATTCGCCTACAGAGATACCATCAGCATCAAGCAACCCATTGCTTCAAAACGTAGTCAAGCCGATTTTGTTGTCGAAGGCTCTGATCAAACTTTCGGATGGCTTAAAATAATATAAACCATTGCAATTGCCCTTGGTGAATCATAAGCTGACATATTTGCGTGATATCTTATTTCACAAAACAACTGAAGTGTATAGTAAAATTGTTCTTAATACAGGTGTGTAATAAGTGGCAAACCCTCAGTTTTGGTAAAAGCATCCTTGCATTGGCGGAGAGCTCTAGGACAACACTCAGCTACATAGCTTCGTTGGAAAAACGGGTAAAATTCCTTTTGGCATAAAATAAGTAAGGCCAGTCAGCATTCCCCCACTCGTGAAAAAAAACAAAAACGACTTAAGCTTTGAAAGAATTGATTGAAAGACCATTTCTAGTGCATCAATCGTCTATCACGTCTATAGCTGTCTGCGCGTTAGAGCAGATAGTCACAAGCACAAGTACGTCGTCTACAGCGATATTGACAGCGATTAAAAGAGAATGAACAGACATGCACTTTAGCAGTTAAGACAAAACGCCGCTCTTATGGCAAATATTCTTTCCACTCCCGTCAATATTGACCACGACCGGCATCTACAATCAAGATTGTATTTACTAGCATTACCTTTACCGGCAAAACTAGTAAAAAGTAGCGTTGTCGAAGACTCCGTAAATTTTGATGTAAATTCCCAAAAAGGCTGCTCCATCCGCATGATGCATTCGCAATGCATGCTTTCTATTTGGCGGTTCGGCGCCGGAATAGCTTTTTTTAGAATTGATAGCACCGGTCTTTACTTTTTTTGCAGTATAACTGAGATGTTCCGCCTTTACAAGACGAATTGAAGCAGAGTTTCACCGTCGCCACACGTCGCTTTTTGATGAACCGCGCCCAGGTGACCTAAAAACGGTTACCACAGAGAAAACCGTGGACAAAATCTACGATCTCGTATTAGCAGACCATCGAGTGATAATTCGCGAGCTGGCTGAGATAGCAGGCATTTCAACTGAACGCGTTAGCAATGTCCTACACGACATTTTGAGAAGGAGAAAGCTGTTCGCGCGATGGCTACCGCGTTTGCTCACACCGGAAAACAAGCGCAATCGTGAGACCACTTTAAAGATGTGCTTGGCCCTGTTTAATAGAAATGTGGAGGAGCGTCTGCGTCGTTTCACGACCATTGATGAGATATGGATTCCTTCGTACACACCAGAGACCAAAATACAATCGAATCAATGGGTTTTATCCTGTGAACGTGCTCCAAAGAAGGCGAAAACCGTGACTTTGGCCGTAAACGTGATGGACACCGTTTGTTGGCATGCGCGCGGTGTAATCCACGTTCACAATTTGGAGAAGGGAAAAACAAATACATTAGGATCATCGATTTATTGCGCCGATTTAACGCCGACTTGAAGAAGAAACGACCACATTTCGGGAAGAAAAAAGTATTCTTCCACCACGATAACGCACCGGCTCACACCTCCGCAGTCGCCACAGCCAAATTGATCGAATTGCACTACGAATTGCTCCCCCGTCGTCCGTATCCTTCGGATTTGGCTCCATGCGACTTCTTTTTGTTGCCAAAACTTAAAAGATCGTTCGCCGGAAAGATGTATGGGTCGAACGAGGAAATCATCGCCGCGGAGGAGGAGTATTTTTCAACAACAACAACAAGTCGTACCACACGGAGGGGTTAAAAAAGTTGCAGCACCTCAATTAAATTTGTATCGGGTTGAAAAGGGATGTCTTGAGTTGAGGAGACACCTATCGAAATCGAAGTAGCCCCTTTTGTTCGCTTTATCTTGATTCGTAAGAAATGTTGTCCCATTCAATGTAATACACTTATGCCAACCTTTTCCTAATCCTCGAAGCACTTCTCTTAAGCACTTTTTGGTATAGCTCTGAGCTCTTCCAGCGATGCCGTTTTACACAGGTCTCTTTCATAGGTCGCTTCAGGTTTGGAAACAGGAAAAATCGCATAGAGCTAAATCCGGTGAATGTGATGGTTGAGGCGTGATTGTCGTGATGATGCAATTGGCATTATTGTAATGCAAAAGTCATGAATTGTTTTTCCACAATTCCGGACGTTTTCTTGTATTGCTTTTCGCAAGCAGAGTATAACTACAAGGTAATACTCCTTATTGACCGTACGACCTTGAGATAAAAAACTCTTGATTCCGAAATCGAAAAAAACAGTGATGACATTTGATGGAACTTGCCGTGGTATTTTCAGTCTTGGCTCTCCTGGGTGCTTCCATTGGAAAGATTGGGCTTTGGTTTCGACGTCGTAACCATACACCTTTTGAGCAAGTCAGGGTCATCATTGACGTCATTTAAAAAGTCCTAAGCGATGCTTATGCCACGGTTTTTCTGATCAAAATTAAAAAGTTTCAGAACAAACAAACAAACACGTCTCATGCTCAAAACATCCGAAAAAATTGCGTGACATGAGCCGATCAATATACCAACATCCTCAACAACTTCTCTTATGGTAATTTGAAACTTTCCAAAATAAATGGCGGGGGCGTCCACAGCAAGGTTCGTCATCTCGGACATCTTGGATGAGCTTGTTAAAAACAAACTAAGTATGCTATGTACTTGAAACTGTAAACATGTGGTTACGAGTATCTTACGTTTAGATTCAAATAAGTCCGGGAAAAGCCATTTATCGCAAGACAACCCAATCGTTTTAGCATGGTTACCATCTGACGCTAAGTTAATGTCTAATCTCCAGAGTTATGAACGTCGCCGTTGGTACTATACACATAATTGTATGATTCTGCTACCAATGTAAAGGTGTAGAATCTCACCTTATCCTCCTCACTGTAATTAGCATTTGAATTTAATATTTCGAAGTAACATAGCCTCATCCTAGGTTCAACCTAAATACGAGTATAAGACTTTGGATGACAAGGATCTCCGTTTCTTACACATGAATTCAAAAAACCTATTTCCAGAATGTTTAAACTACTTCGTAACTATATGGTATAGAGGAGAAAAAATTCGGACGCTGCCTCTGTAGGCATATTTGACAAGGGTGCAACTAAAGGAGATACCCTAGATGCTGGGTCACGTCAATATTTCCCTCACTTTTAGGACATCATCAGGGTGACATTCAGTAGATACCACCTAGGGAACAATATGTGGTTTTAGGGATTTTTTTTCTAAAGTTTACCATCAAAATTATCGTAAATAACAACGGCTCGGCATGTCGTCAATTTCCAATATTTCACTTTTCTACATCATAGACCGTTTCCTTTTCATAATTTTGCGCAGTTTTGTCGTCGCATCATTAGGTTTATTTTTTTTTTTTTTAATAAAACTCTCCTCACAACGAGGATGGAAATGAAAAAAATAAATAAAAAATAAACTTTCATATACCAGGGCAGGACACTTGCTGTTTTATGCGTTCTGTTCTGTCTGACATTGAATTGGTGGTCTTCTTTTTTCCCAGATCGAAGCTGGTAAAGTCCGTTCCCTGTAATTTAATTTATTTTCTATTTTTTTTTTTTTTTTTTTTTTAATCAACCTCGCCTCCATGGAGGAGAAAGCAAATTTTCAATTTGATTTCGTACATAAGCGATAGTGCCAAAGGATATGAGACGAAAAGGGAAATCGCAAAAATTATTTACTTTCCAGCCAGTGAATTTTGCGTACATAATAACTTTCTACAAATAATGGAGGTGGGGGGCTGCCAGAGAAAAGATGCCAACAAAGCCATGTGACATGCCTGTAGATCTATAAATTAATTAAAATGAAACAATAGACACCTGCATAGATGGAAAAGCTATAGGAGGTAATGTCAAAAGGACTCTACAAGCTGATTGTTGTAATTTTTAGGGCACAGCTTGAAAAATGGAAGTTGTACACATTGACATACGAATATTGGAAGCAAGGTTAGAGTGCATAATGAAAAGGTTAAGAGCTGATAAATTGTGGGGCGTCCCAAGGACTAATGATGAATTTTGTTTGATGTACAGATTTTAATTGGCATTGTATCGTTTTGTGGTCCTTTGAGTTTGACGAAGATTTAATATATCAGAACTCTCGCTCCATACGATTGGAGAACTGAATTCTATAGACTTTTCTAAGCCAATTTACGGCAAACAGACCACCTACTGTAAGCAGTTCACCCATTACATTCTAAATTGAGAAACATTGAATAATTCATGTTATCCTCAGCGCAAATGAAGCAACTTCTGGAGAGCTAACATACTGAGAAACTTTTTAATTGGTCTTGCAAACTCTGGGGATCAGTGATTTTAGAAACTCGAATGCTCTTAGTAAAGGTTTGATGTTGATATCATAACAACGAGACTTACTATATATTATTTCTTATTGGGATAATAATGTTGCTTTAAAGGAGTCAGATATTAGTGTTCTCAAAAGGACCCTAAGCTGCTTACTCACTTATTTGGATGACTACTATGTTGTCTAGTTATCTTTAGCCATGCCTGCCTCTAATTTCACATGCCAAGTTGACCAAGGTCCCTTTCCACTCTGCTATGTTATTGTTCAGTGTAACAATTCTTATTTCCCGTTGGATTTCTAATGAAACTGCATGACAACCCCGTTTGGTGGGAGTATGTACTTTCTCTCGCCCTAATTGTAGCTACCGTTTTAATACTTGTAAACGCACTAGTGACAGCTCGTTATATTCTGCGAATTATGGCCTTTTTTTTGTAGGAACCAAACACTTAAACTTAAACACTCCTTGTGAGCTTCTTTACTTGCGGTTATTAGTCCTTGAAAGAATGATGAGTAATCGTTTCACTGATGAAAGGTCTACAGTAACGCCGAGTGCCTACAGCCAAAAGGGAGCGGAAGACTGACATTTACAGAAGCAACTCCCTGCAGTGTAATAATTACCCTCATTCCCAGTACCACAATAGTTGAATCACTAATACCTAGTACACAAACTTGCTTAGCCACAAAATTGTTCGCAATTAAGAAGCTAGGGAGCAGTTTACAGGATTTCTTACTGAAGGCTGCTGAGCAAACAACATTCACTTGTTCTATCTGTATTCTGGAAAGTCATGTCACCTTTATTTGGGCTCAATAGAAGCGCATCAGGTATTTAAGTTCCTTTACGGCAGACCGAAACCTGAGATAAGAGACTATTACACTTACAACGTAACTCATTGCTATGGGGATTGTCTCCGCTTAAAAGACATATGCAAGTTCGCAAAACTTTACCCAGGCGTTAGCGTGCTGCGTATAAATTCGACTGCATATTGTACAGACAAGTTGGCTTAGCATTCTTTCAGCTTCCGGAATTCTGCTGTCATTGTGCTAGACGTTCGGAAGATAGTTGGCATGCAAGATCATCGAAACTTCACTGTGTGTCGTTTAAAAAGACCTTACGTTTAAACAAACGATGACCTCTAGTCTGCAGGTCATAATATAAATATCAACAGGCGATATTAGTTAGTGCGTCTACAGTAAAGAAGTTTGGAGCCATAACTACCCTTAAATACTTATCCCGCATAAAATAGAATTTGTTCGCTCAATTCTGCTCATTATTCTCACAAGTTCTTCGCATTGGTTTGCATGTTGTATCTTGGCCAATTAGTATTGTTCGTATGAAACTCAACCATCCTCTCTACCTCCAGCAAGAAGTAAGTCAGAATTATACGCCTTAAGAATGATGACGACTGAATAGTAATTTTTCTTGTTACATATGGGGCGTGTGGTGACTTTTGATATTTAGCCGGAAACGTACATTCGATTATCGATTTGTTTTTTGCATCAAATTTTGTGCAAAAAATGGAATCAGTGGCATCACCGTATGCCGTCTGCTCTTAATAAAAAAAATTTTTACAATGGTACAAGTTCTTCCAGGATGTCCGAGAAGATGCCAATGACGGATCTCACTCTGGACGCACCGGCACATCACCAAAAGATGATGACGTCAAAGCTGTTAAGAAAATTGTTTTGAAAAATCGTCGAATTGCCAAAAGAGAAGTTCCTAAGGATGTTGGCATATCGGTCGGCTCGTGTCATGTAATTGTTTCGGATATTTTGGGCATGAGACGTGTTCCAGAAAAGTTTGTTCCGAGACTTCTTAATTTTGATCAGAAGAACCGTCGCATGAACATCGCTCAGGAGCTCGTGAATGACGTCAATGATGATGCTGACTTGCTCTAAAGGGTCATAGCGTCATTCGTCATATGACGAATCATATGTACATGGTTATGACGATGAAATCAAAGCCCAATCGTCCCAATAGAAACACCCAGGAGAACATAGCATACATAACACCGAAGAAAGCACTTCAAGTTTGATCAAATATTTTTGTCAATTACCGTGGCGTAGTACATCAAGACTTTTTAATTTAAGGTCGTACGATTACCGATAAACGTCCGGAATTGTCGAAGACAGTTCATGGTTTTTGCATCCTATAATGCATCTACTCATTTATCGTTGCCTATGAGAGATTTTTTGGCCAAAAATAACACGGCAATGATGCTTTCTGGATAGTAAAAGACTAACAATCAAAATTCTTCTCGGAGTTGGCAGTGCTGATCTATCATTTTTTGCAATCTGGTTGGAAATATGCCACCAGTGTCAGGCGATCTGTTGCCATCAAAACACGCAAGAACGTATTTAATGTCCTATATGTCACCACAATCGATGGCCGATAGATGCTACATCTAATTGGGCTTATTGTTATCTTATTGGTAGCTTCAGTGATAGAAATTGGTTGTGAATGGGTCCCGATTGGGTTATCTAGAAAGTAAATATCAAGCATGAGATAGAGAGTCAGTATAGGTGCCATTAGATCTTTTTAATGTTGTCAGTCTAGATTTTTTGCCTCTTTTGAGAACTTTAACCAGCATACTGGTCTCACCGGATGTTCCGAATTCATCATTAAAGTCTTTTAAGAAGACACTCTTTGAAATTCGAATAAGACCCTTGTATTCGTTTTGCATTGATTTGTAGGATTTACAGTTTTCTTACAAGCTAGTTTGAATTGACATGTATAGGGGTGACCCTTTATGGAGAAGGGGATCTGTAAGTTTTTCCATGCAGGACACGTTCACGGAAATTTCTTATACCATTTGTTTTATTCTAAGCTAGGGCGAAGCATTAATAGATTCGCTGAGATTCAGTTTTCTGAAAACCTCAAAAATCTTAGTTCTCTGGGGGAATGGAAGTTTTTCAGCGCAGACTTGCGCCCTTTCCCCTTAGAGGTTTGTTTTCTGCCAGTTTATCTCAGTATGCAATGTATGCAAACACTCGTTGCTTTCGCTAGCTCCCACAGTTGATCGACATAGCACTAACACTCAGTGTCATTCAAATAGTTGTGAATGCCAGCTTTGTTCTATCGCTATTTTCACCACATGTGTTGCATTGAAATTGGTAGTAGCTCTGAAGCCCACTTTCAGACGTAATTTAAAATATCGTCATTCCTTCCTAATCCGTACAACTCGCTTATGAAATGCCTTGCCAAATTCTTTATTTCCTGGTCATTATAACCTTCAAACATTTAAAACCAACGTACATCGGGATCTCTCTTTCCTTCCTCTCTAATTTTTCGTCGCCCCCACTGTGTGCCAACAATTTAAGGGTACTGAAAGGCATTTATTGAGCGCAGACTAAAAAAACAAAAAAAGTGGGACCCCTTGGGGTTTCTTGTTGGTAGATTTTACTTTGGCACCAATTCCGTCTACTTGAACTCCAAACCTCACTGGTGCGGCACCGGTTTCAGCTAGACCTTGCACGTTGGGAAATCCGCCACCAGAGTTGTTTTTAAGGGTGGGTTTGACTTGATCAACCGATTTTCCTTGATCTGAACTACGAGCTTCTCTGGTTATAGCGACAGTTTTAGCTGTACATTGTGTGCTAATGGTGGCTTGGTTATTTTTTGTAAATAGGTTAAACGGCTTTGTCCGATTTCCGTCCACTGAAACTGCAACCTTTTTTCGTTCCAGCAGCAATTTCATATAGCCAAAAAAAAAAAAGATCTACCAACAGAGAGAGGTTTAAAAGCTTTCTTCCTCTTGGGTCGTTGCGAGATGAAAGAAAATCAATTTCAGTTGCAACATTGGTCGGTATCACTGAATATCACTTCCGCTGATCTGTTTATACTTTCTGTCACCGTTGGAGTAGCGATGTTCTTAGTATCTACCGTCTCTTTCCGACATGTAATTAACTCATGTCTTCCCATCCACTTCAAGTGATCATAACTTCGTAGTATTTGAAGCGTACCTCTTTTGTTTTCCGAGATAAGCAGTCAAAAACAGCACTGTCTATTCTAATAGCGTTTAACTGCAAGAGGCTGAACCACTCTGGAACCCTCTCAATCGTTTTTACTCAGTCTACTAAACGAGTAATGGAAAACTCGCAGGATTTATCTAAGTCTAAAGGTCTAGCAACTCCTGGTTTGGGACTTAGCGTACCTTCTGGTATAAGTTTCAGATAAATTTCGGATAAACGAATGAACTACATTTGGCAGCACGATCCTTCCCTTTCAAAAACAGTTATGCATATGGCATATTTTCCCTATCTACGAGTATTGGGATGAGGATCCTTGCAAGCTATCACTGAGAAAGATTCTTTAGAATATTCAAACTTCCAGTAAAAATCACATTCTTCATTGTTCAAAAATTTAAGTATTCATCACTTGTTTCGCTTTTGCTAAAAGAATAAATCTTTTCCATTTGAACCTGTATCAAAAGTCAGTCAACGTCATTCCACTTCATTCCCAATTGAAAGAATAAGTTTCCTAAATCCTGTCAAAAATATTTCCTTTATGAATTATTAATGCGAAACGCATCCTATAACATCCAACAATACCAAAAGTTTCAATAGCTGCTATTGGTGTTTTTTTAGTCATTAACCACAAAATAAAATCCCATCCATCGATCAATAAACTTAAGCCCCGGAACGTTTTTGGGTCCTACCCAACTCATCTTTTCCTGCTTCTTTGAGAAAAATAAAAAAAATAAATAAAAATCCTCATATCGTTTGATGTATATCTTAATTCACATTCACGAGCGTGTAACAAAGGAAGGGACTCCCATAAAGAAGTAACCCCCAAAATACTTTTCATCCCCTGTCATTCAATATCAATTGAGAAAGTAATCAAACATTTTACCGAAAAAGTTTGTGTTCCTTACTTTTCAATTGAAAATTTCTCAGATACTCTCATTCAACAGCTGAGTTTAGGGATTTGCATACTCGTATAAAGGTAGGAGCTATGCTACTTTCACTTTCAGGTAGTCGATTTTTATAGCCTTCTTTGGATGAAATGGCTGATGTTAGGACTTGGACATCGGAGCGTAGAGAATAAAGTTAAAGGATAATCAAAAATAATCGCACCTTTTGGAATTTACAATTGGATCGGTATGGTTAGGGCTTAGAAACTTTTTTATGCCACTACAAAACGATTAAGAGTGACTACAGCAGTATGAAAGTTTTATGTTCCTTATCGATACTTATAATCCCTAAAATATTGTTGAGTTGTTTGTTAACGATGTTCATTTCATTTTACTTAGAGAAAGTTCAAAAGAGTTTATTGTTTATTGCTCTGGATGATGGGACCTGTTTTTTTTATTATTTTCTTGCTTCGTACCAACCATTAGTAGCATGCTATAAAAGGTTTTCAGGTATCCCCAGTTGGATATATTTTTAACGTAAAAAACTTATTTGAGCTTGAATCTATAAAAGTCGTTAAGCTCGAGTGTTTGTGTGCTGAGCTATTCTTTATAAAACTCATGAAAGATGATCTGCCAAAAGCTTGCTTTGCTTTTGTTAATTTGTCTCTCTGTTCTGAGGCGAATTCTCGAGTCTCTGTCATACAAGAACGAAACAACTCGAAGCAACGAAACATCTTAGTAGATTCGTAGAGTCACAGGATTTCTCACTGGACACTGTCAAGTCAAAAACCACCTAATTACTGTGCGAATAATTCAAGATAATACTTGCAGAAGCGCGACGAAGACAAAGACTCGCCAGAACACGGTTTATTCAGAATACGTCGCCGGCACTCAAGTACACTCTAACTTGAAGCAGATAATATATGTTCTAGCTCACCCAAATACTTACTTGGCCTTACCAATAGTTCGGATATCATAAGTCAGCTCTAATTGGAGGAAATCAGGACAGGATGGACAGGAGAAAAGTGACTGCTCTGTTAGAAACATTAGGAATCATTCACTTGGTCAGCAGGCACTTTGACGGATCATGCAGTCATGCAGATGAATCAAGGTTCTTAGAGAGAGAATTTTTCCTAACTCTTGCTTAGAAAGTTGATCGTTGTTCGTTGCAAGTGATACCAATGCAACCTAAGACCTAAACAAGACTCAATAAATACAGCTTTTCGACTGGGTTCTGTAAAGGCTTGCATTCTCAAACTAGCTTCAAAGTGATGGGAAGGTTCAGCAAGGCTTTAAATGCAGCTTGGATGTCACTACCGATGCAGATGGTTCGTCTTTTTTTCCAATTTTCCAGAATATATAGTATATTCCGAATCAGGATTGCGTATATCTCCGCTTAGAGAAGAAACACAAGTAGATACGAAATCTAATGTTGTCCTTCAAAAAAATCGACTTTAGAGCGATCTGTTCTCCTGAAACTATTTCTATGCATTCAGAAAGCGGACTACGTACTTTCGCAGCAACATAAGTTCTGGTGCCATTTCTATAAGACTAAAGCTAAAGGAAGGTAGTTATCAGAACTCTAGTGCATGCTATACCAGAAAGAAGGAGCCAGTTTGGCTAGAGTAAGCTTAGACAGAACTTTCTTTGAGGTCTGGCAGAAACACCAGGTTTAAAGCGCAGTCTAGCAGAATTTTCAGTGTTTATAAGTAGGTATGTTGTATATCGGACAGAAGATGCTTTTGCAAAGCAGTTCCATGCTCTTCTACATTGGGGAAGTCCAGTTGATTGGTCAAAACTCTAAACGAATATGTAATCATCTTTTTCGATTTTCGGTATAAAGCAAGCTTTCTCACCTCATGCAAGGCGGTCTGTTTCGAAATATCGGCATAAAGCCGGGTTAGTTTCTAGGACCACTAGTTGGCCTTAGTGCTCATCTTTGATAAAACTCTCAATTAAGAAAGACGTTGGCACTGCTCTTGACTGTGCCAGGGAATCGTGTAACAGAGCAGAGTTTCCTTTTTCTGATTTCTATTTTGTGGATCGTGAGAATCATTTGGTTTCTTTGGCAGTCTTTGTAGGGTTGTCTATAATTTTGACAAATTACTGTGCTCTACCATAACATGTCCTTTCCTTACTTAAAGAACAGTTTGCTTCGAATGCATTAGTGCTGGCGTATGATTGTTTTTTTTTTTTTTTTTTGATAACTATCGCAATGTTTTGCTGCGTCTTCGGCTTATGCACTTGATATAGAAACGTTTGCAGCGTCTTTTATTATAATAAAGAAACACGCTTCTAAGATACATATATCCGTCCTGTGATTTTTCTGCCTCTCACCGAAATAACTTTGATATAAGGCTGGGAAAACAGCAGTAGTTCACATGTGTGTGCAGATCCGCAATTTTCTCCTGAGTTGATCCCTGAGTTGTTGGCGCACTGGGAGATCATTAAGTCTGGCGGTATGACAGCTAGATTTAATAAGCATGTTAGCAGTCTTCGTAGTAAGAAATGCAGTACCAAGACGTATGAGGTCACATAGAATTTTGATATCGGCCCTCGTTTGGTCAAACATCGAAATACAACTTCAACTTACTAGTTGAAACCCAACTAATCTGGTGACAAGTTCGATGATCAAATGAAATGTACCTCAGGTCCTCCGATTAAAACTGCAGAGATTTACAAACGTCGTTTCGATCTTTAATGTGTTGCACCACTATCAGGTACTTGAACGCAGTGTTGTGTTCATTTACGCTGAAATGTATCATCACGATTACGATGTCAGCGTTAGGCGTAGGATTGTTGGCGGCATCAAGATAATACAAATTTTCTTATCCACAATCATACCTATTACCATACCATACCATACCTATTCTACTCTAGAATCCTCCTGTTATCCGGTTATCAATAAGAGTATCCAGCATAATCCAACCATCTTATTCTCCCGCCCCCATGTTAGTCTGCAGACAACTTTACGCCACAATCCGGGGTAGAACTAGGCCTCAACCAACAAGCGTCTCCAGTCCACTGGATCGTTAACTTCTTGCGTGTACCACCTGAGTCGCGGTCTTTCTCTACTGCATTGGTGTTCATCCGCTCTACATAACCCACCCATCTCCGTCGTTGAACCCTCACTCTTCTGGCTGAGTCGATGTCGCTGTACAGTTCGTACAGTTCGTTATTGTATCTTCTCCTCCGTCGAAAAACCCGAATTTTACTCTCAAAATAGCCAAGGCCAAACTCATCCGTTTCTGACAGAGTTCACGCCTTTGGGCAATATGGCAAAGGTGGGATTATTAAGGTCTTATATGGGGTCAAAGGGCTTTGCTAGTCAATTGCCTTCTTAGCATAAAGAAGCAGCGATTGGCAAGAGTTATTTTTCGTTTAATTTCAGCGATGGTGCCGTTGTTCAAATTAATAGCGGAGCCTATAGTAAGTAGGGAGATACCTTAACTACGAGTACCTCAAAGTTATATCTATCAAGGATGACGTTCTGTAAGAGACGTAGGTGTTGGGTACCCTTTCTTGTTGACACCATATACATGGTATTGCCCTCATTGACCGTTAAACCTATCTTTCGCCGCTTCCGTCTCAATACTCGCGAAAGCGCCAATAATATCATTCTGCTTTCTTCCGATTAAGTTCGGCGAATGCGAGTAATTGAACCAACTTTTGAAAGATTGTGCCTGTTGCGTTGGCGCGGTTAACATCAAAGATGATGTTAAAGAAATCGCATGAGAATGCGTCCCCTTAGCTTAATCCTTTCTTGACATCAAAGGTCTCGGTAAGTTCTTTACCGACCTTGATGAAGCAGCGTGTAGTCTCCATTGTCATCCTGTGTAAGCTAATGAGTTTAACAGGGATGCTAAAACAAGACCTTGTGATGTATAGCTCATCTCAATGGATGCTGTCATACGTGGTCTTAAAATCGATGTATCGTATGGTATGAATCGATTTGGAGGTTCTTTCAAAAATCTGCCGTTGTGTGAATATTTGGGCGACGGTGGACCAATTAGGTTGTTGACGAACGGCTTCAGGCGTTACACAATACGGCATGGGGTTTTCCTATCTTGAGGATCGGACAAACAATGCTAAGGTACCATTCATTGGACGTGCTTTATTCCGACCACATTTTAGCGCCGTCTTGTTGAAACCAGAGCTCAAACGGTTACCATTGACGGTAACATTCTGATTTGCCTCATTTTTGAAGAAATATGAACCAATGATTTCACCAGCTCTTAAACTACACCATACCGTTGTTTTTAATGGATGTAATAGTTGCTCTTGGTACTCTTCGGGTTGCTCATCAGCCCAAATACGGCAATTTTTTTTATTAACGTATCCACTGAACCAGAAATGGCCTTCATCACTAAACAAAATTTCACGATAAAACACCGGATTTTAATTGAGTTTTTCAAGAGCCCATTCACTTAAAATATGACTCAAATTCAAGTCGCCTGGCTTCAATTCTTGCACAAGTTGAATTTTGTACGCTTTTAGGCCGAGATTCTCACGTAAAATACGTGAATATGTCGAATACCCCAAGCCAAGCTGCTGATTCGTCGCGGTCTTCGCGTACACTCTCAGCTACAGCTGCTACAGTCTCTTCACCACGTGCTGGATGTGGTCTAACCGGTCAAGTATCATCCACTAATGTATGTCGATTATGCGCACCGTAAGTTCCTCGAATCGCACGAAAAACATTTCTCACAGAACGCTGATTTTCGTAATACAGCTGAACAATTTTGAGACGCTGTTGTGGTGTGTGTCTTTCTATGATGACTTGCCAAACGATACTGAATAAAAATGACGAAGCAGTTTGATAGGAGTCACGGGTGATCTGTCAAAAAAAGCCTATTGAAAATCAAATCTCATAATGAATCACCCCTTATATCCAAATAAGCGGTGTTTTTAATATTTATAGCTATCACCATAGTATACAATAAGTCGCAGTTTTTCATCCTTCTATTACCCGGGCTGTTCCATTGCACTCCTAAAATAGCGGTCATATTCGCTTTGTAGCCTATGCTTATTGTTCGGCTGCATTTTGACTCTAAAGGCTCCGAACATTCCTCGTTCATAGCCAAAAGTCGTCGTCGTCAACAATAAGTCCGTTCCAAGCTCTCTGTTGCTTCTCGACATAAAGTGTTTTTCGCAGTCAAGTAGTTACGTCGCTGGGAAAACGCCCAACTTGGATAACCATTTCCTTAAGAGGGTTCAGTCTATATTTCTACATACCAGTAGCCCAATTAAGGTCTTGGTGCGATCTGACTTAGGATTACCCAACGATGTAAAGGTACCTGTGAAAGTACAAGTGTTCAGTTGATTTTAACTAGTCTAACTAAGCATACTGCAGAAGTCTGGAGGTAATTATCCTAAGCAAATCGCCTCCTGCTTCCTCAACCAGGGCTTTAAAGAAGTCTGGCTATGGCGGAGAACTCACTTCTATACTAATATTTTGTAACGGTAACTATAGCCACAGGCAGACTAAACATGCTCGTATGCTCAAATTTCGTTCACCTTAAGTTAATTCAAAAGACAAAATTAGTTTTTTAGGAACTTTCTCGGTAATGCTGCATTAGTTGTAAGTACCTTGATACCATGAACTCAGAGTTTCTCAACTTTTGGTACACTAGCAGGCAAACCTTGCTGAGAATCCAGCTCTACAACAAGGAGCTGGTCAAAATCAATAATCCTCAGAAGTACTTACCCTGAACCGAAATCCTCAAAACATGATTTCATCCCATGACTCGTAGAAAGTGTTATGAATTGCTCTTAACCGTTACGAAATCGGTTCGTTTATATCCCCGTCGGAATATGATGCTTCGAAAATTATGATGAGAAAAAAATTATTTAAATTATTTCAGAACCAATTCTTAAAGTTATAACGTGCTGAAACATCCTTTTTGGCACCTGAACACCTGATTTGTCTTATCTTATCTGAGCTAAGTCCTTTCATTCAAGGCTGTCGTATCTAATGCCCGTTTCTTCATCAGCGTTAACTTTAAAACAAAACAAAAAAAAAAAAAAAAAACAAATAATGATTCTTCTCATTCTTCTTCCTTTTGTGTTTGCCTTTCAGGGAGCTATAATCGAAAACATTTAAAACAAAATAGAAACGGGTAAACTCCACCCAATTTCACCCAGCTGTAACCAGAGGAGGTGGTGGAATGAAATCTTATTCATCGCTTTTAACATTTCAAAGTAATGGCAATTAGCGTGGTGTACATAGAAAACCACTGGAACAGCATGGAGCCATTGTTAAGAAGATAAAAGATTATAATCACGCGAAAACATTGAACATTCCACTTCATAATCTAGCATCCACACAAGAGGCAGCAGACAAAAGCCAGAAAAAACAAACCCAGACTACAAGGAGTACACCTTCATGTACCAACAAATACATTTTTGTTGATGGTACTTAAGCTTATGTATTATACACACGCGCATGTAAAGGATCTTTCTTCGCCAAGTTTCTCAAAGGATTACTTGTTTCGCCCCACTTCAAATATAAATCGCATTATTCGACGAAATATCTCTCTCCAAAAATTCATTATTTATTGAAAGCTATCTTAGTTGCTAATAAAAGTGTATATCCTTGAGTCATACCGTACCACAGTATCATGCCGTATCTTAGGGCATTAACACTCTGGTTCCAGGGAACCGTTGGAATGATTAAGTATCGCAAAGTTGATGGTATTATTTGTCATCCGTCTTGCTAAAAGCTTTGCGGTAAAAATGGTCCACCAAAAGATCAACAGTCGTTTTGTGGAAGATGACAGAGTCGTTACACTGAAAGTATGGCATGAGATGCGAATGGTGCGTACCGAACCATCAACCAGCTATGTCGCCACGAAGGCGATTCGTGTAATCAATGCAGAGTAACACCAGACGTCAAAATCGTGTTTAAGATCTCGTAAATTGTGCACATTAATATATGTATTTTGGTTATCTTCATTACTGAGATGTATAGATACGGATAGATGTGACGTGTTATTGAGAAATACATGCCATGTTGGCTAGGTCAAGTGGTTGCAGACACGACTTATTGTTCGTATCGCTTGTAAAATCGTTTGTAGTGTGAGTTGTGCGTAGGTTGACATTATTAATAGGTTTTATGTAGATATGAATACCATATCTTTCATGAGCTTGTTGTGCTTTATGGACAATGGCCTCAGCAAACCAGTCTAAATCTGTTAGCCTTTGTTCCAAATTGACCAAACAAAGTTAGTTGAGGTAGGATTTCTGTATGCTCTGGTCACCCAATGCACTTGCATTTTCGGTGGAAGGCCTACAGAGCTCTTTTCTCATCTATTAGCTCCTTTTCGATTTCCTCCGTACTCCAAAACATATTCACAGCTTGATGTTACAGGGAACACACAACTAACACAAAAAATACTTACTTATACGGCGCTACAATGGACAGTTTCTTTAAGTAGCGAATCTGAAGTTGGATCTTTCACCTATATGCGCCAACTGAGTTGAGGCTGAATTCCCCTACCACTTGTGCGCGCCACCTAAAATAAGGTTGTGCTCTACTGCGTTGTTCTTATGGAGACCTTTCTGGGCTGGGAAGTCCATAACCTCAAGGTGAGCTAGCCATCTAGCTAGCCCGGTTATCATAGCTTTTCCGACGAGGTCGCCACATACAATTCGCTATTGAAACGTCTTCTCCGTTCTTCATTGATGCAAACGAGACCGAAAATTACCCTAAGAACTTTTCTCTCGAAGCAACCGAGAGCATTTTTATCCACTATCGTCAATGTCCAACTTATGCGCAGTGTGTTCTATAAAGTATTTTTGGCTGCTCTTTTGGTTGGGCTTTACTACTCAAATGCCCTTTAAATCAAAAAGAAACAGCGATTAGCAAGAGTGATCGTTCGCTTGATTCCCGCTTCATTGACACCTCGCTAACATATGTTCTTCTCATTAATGTCGTCTGTGTATGCGAGTAGTGAGAAGTTTTTTGAAAGATGGCGCTTCTGGATTTGGCTTGCGTGTTTCGTATAATTCTTCCAAAAATAATGTTAAAATGAATGAACACAACGTATCGCCTTCTTTAAATATTGAAGACCTAGGTTTTGTCATTGCTAACCTTTACGGAGCAACGCGAATTCTTGAGTTCTTTCAAAGTTCTACTGTAAAATGAAAATTTAATTTACGATGGAATTTTTCGGCCTTAAATTACACTGATAGAGGGTGATTAGACTGTTGACGAGGGGTCTCTAGCGTTCACAAAATACAGCTGATAGGATTGTACTTACGATTATTGGAAGCTTATAACTTTGTAGCTGGCAAAGTTCACATAAGTTTTCATTCCGAGTTCGGCAGCGTTATTAGATTTAAGCTTGGGAATCGCTGTCCTGATTTCATCTGAGTCAGGTGGAAGGATATGTTGTTTGTCATCGTCCAAGTTAATAGAGTCATTCGGTCTGACAGTGAGATTCGTCATCATCCATCGACGTTATTTGTCATCACCTTTTAACACTCTGCAAAAATAATGTTTCAATTCCCATCACCAACTTGGTTCTACTATGAGATTTTCCTTCCTGAAGATATCTGTATGGTCCTTTCAGCTTTGGCATGTTTGTTTTATTTTGTTGGAAAAATTTTCTAACTTCATTCTTCTGATACTTCATTTTCTACTTTCTTCTAAGGATCCGATGACCTTCCCTTCTGTTATGCTCGCGAGCCCTTTTCGTTCCTTTCTCCGTTGTTTTCCTAAATTTATTTTCTACATTCTTCATCGAACAAGCGGTTCTTTGTTGTGGCGGCCTTTCCAGTTGCTTTTTGCAAGTAATGCCACTGGTCTTCTAAGTTTGTTCCTATCGGACTTCTCGAGGGATTAAGGGAGACTCGATCGGAAAAGACCCTGGAGATCTTTTCTTCGACGTTTAATTTCCTCACAGTGGCTAGTTAGGTTTGGGTTGTTACGCGTATCTGCATCTGCATCTTGGTCACAACGAGATAATGCTTCGATATTATCTTCTCAGAACGTTCGGACATACAAAACACTGGGTTAGTGTCTTCCGTTCGCTCAAGCTATGATTAATTTCACTGACTATTTGTTGATTAGGAATCAGCGAGATTCCTTTATGGAACGAAAACCGAGTGTTGGTAATGTTTTCTTACATCTTGAGCCAAAATCAATAAGCTTATCTCCGCTTCCAAAGGAGACTCTACTTCCCGGCCTTATTTTCAAAGATGCAAACCTTACCTAGCTTGAATTTAGAATCGACGATTTTCACGGTATATTTAGGGCATTGCAAGTAAGTTTTGTTAACCAGCTGTCAGAAATAATCTTTGGTAAGGTTGTCTCTTTCCTCTGACGGGGCGTGGTCGTTTATGAAGCTCATGTTGTGGAATTTTGCCCTTATGCATGCTTACATGCCTGTGGCTAAAGATTTGTTCCCTAAGTCTTCCTCTGATTACAAATCCGTAATCCGAATAATAGATGTAGTTGTCGCGGCGGTTATTTATAGCAGTTTCAATAGCTAACAACACAGTTTTTTATCGTCTTTATGTCAGTTCCACCCCATCGCACTTATTGAATAGCGGTTATGTCTACTTTATTGCAGTTGAGAATCTCAGCATATTGTTTCACTACATGCGGTCTGATAAACATTTCACGTGCAGATCCGAAGATCGTTGTTCTTTAATTATTTGCCAGGGTCGTCAATAGTGAATCCTTTATTACCCGAGGCACATTTTTATCTCTATGGTATATGTTGAGCGACATATGACGGTATCGGACAGTTTCTGCTCCTGGCGGAACACGGGTTTACAATTTTAGCCTGCATGCGTAAGGCTCGAATCAGTACGAAAATGCAGATGTGAGGAAAGATTGACATGTAAGTTCAAGAGGTCATTTAATAAATTATGCAAAGTAATATCTGGGCTGAAAAGTAAATGCCGTTTCCAAGAGGGGGCACCACTTGAATTAAATTCATACTTTTTGCAGTTAGTACCAACCTTCAAAAGATACGTGTATAAATTTGACAGCTGTCGGACGATTAGTTCTCGAGATATAGCGTTGTGAGTGAAGCAACTTTTGTTATTGTGAAAAAAATGGATTCAAAGCAATTTCGTGTGTTGATTTATCATTGCTTTTTGATGGGAAAAATGCAGCCGATGCAAAGAAATGGCTTGATAAGTGTTACCCAGACTCTGCACCCAGACGAACCATTCGCAAGTGGTTTGAAAAATTTAAAAGTGGTCATACAAGCACCAAAGATGATGCACGCAGTGGACGTCCAAAAGAGGCTGTTTCAGATGAAAACATCAAAAAATTCCACAAAATGATTACGAATGACCGTAAAGTGAAGTTGATCGAGATAGCTGAGGCTCTGAAGATATGAAAAGAACGTGTTAGATACATCATACACGAATATTTGGACATGCGAAAGCTCCGTTCAAAGTGGGTGCCGCTTTGCTCACAGTCGAGCAAAAACAACAACGTGTTGATGATTCAGAGGAGTGTTTAAAGCTGTTCAACCGCAATAAAGCCGAATTTTTGCGTCGGTATGTGACAATGTGTGAAACTTGGCTCCATCACTTCACACCAGAGTCAAGTCGGCAGTCAGCTGAGTGGCGAGCAGGCGACGAACCTCGTCGAAATGGAATAATTTTCATCGACTATCTCCAAAAGGGGCAGACTATCAACAGCGACTATTACATTGCGTTGTTGGAACATTTGAAGGACAGAAGAAGAAGACAAGACATTCATCAAGACAAAGCACCGTGTCATAAGTCGATGAAAACGATGGTAAAATTGAATGAATTCGGCTACGAATTGCTTCTCCACCCACCGTATTCTCTAGATTTGACCCCCAGCGACTATTTCCTGTTCGCAGACCTCAAAAGAATGCTCGCCGGAAAGAGATTTAAGACCGATGAAGAAGTAATCGCCGAAACAGAGGCCTATTTTGAGGCTTAACCGAAATCGTTCTACAAAACTGGTATCGAAAGATTGAAAGACCGTTTCAATCAGTGTATCGCCCTCGAAGGCAACTATATTGATAAATAAAGTTGAATTTTGCAAAAATCTTGTGTTTTACTATGAAAAGTCAGCCGATGTGTTAGTTGCATGACAAATTGGACGTAAACTGAAAGAATAGCAACACTTGCTGCCAGAGATCTATTATCTACAGCCCTTTTTTATATTTTTTTAATATGTAGAAACATTTGATATTTTATTAATAAAAATAGTGTTAAATGTCATTTTTGAGTGTTTGAGTTGATTGGTAGGATGAACAATAATCTCCACTTTTATGATTTCGTGTCTATGCATTAAAGATATTTTAGGTTACGTCATATGGATGTGTCTTTACCCAAATAATTTTTTTTTTTTTTTTTTTATAATTTTTGCCCGTTTGTATGTTTGTCCGAGCATTACAAAAAAACTACTAAGCTGATTTTAATGGAATTTTCAGTGTTCGATGACAAATTTCTCCACTTAAAACTGCGATACGCTTTATTACGATCGGTTGAACAAAGCCGGAGTTAAATAAACATTTCAAAATGAGAATTTTTTCAAAATCTCAAAATATCCTGTACACATGTATATATGTATGTATATGTATATGTATATGCACTAGTATACTTCAGAACCAGAAAGATGAAGCCGCCGAGCACGCTCATTTAAAAGAGAAATAAAGAAAAAAACCAACAAAACAATTTTTCTTTACAATTCTCACTGATAATCGATTTTAATGATCTTCGCTTGGTTTTAATTTTGTAAGGCAAATAAATCTACTAATATTAATCTTCTGGGCTAACTTATAGAAATGAGTAATACCTTCAACTTTTTGTTGAGTCCAGCGAGCGAAATTAATCGATCTAAGGTTAAACTACGTTGGGAAATGTTGCAAACTTATGTCAAAATTGAGTGCTATGTTGCCTAATCACTGCGTTTATTAAAAAAAAAAATTTTGGCCGAAGTAAACACCTACAGCGGCGCTCATAAAAGATCTAAACAATGCAACATTTCGCGCACCATCCTGATGGAAATATTGCACAAAGATCTCGGATTATTCTTTCATAAAGTCCAATTGACTCAGGAATTGAAGGTAAACGACTGATTCCTTTGTTATTGATTCTCATTTTATAACTTACATCAATTCGAATTGGACATCGTTTTTTTAATTTTCTTCTGACGAGGCGCATTGTCATTTCGGCGGCTAAGTGGGCTATACAGAAACGATTCAAACTCGTTAAGCGGATATCGCCCGAGCGATTCGTGAGATAGGTTCAAAACCAGTCAACAAGTTCTTGAAAAATTGGGTTGACAGGAAGCGCTACTGTGAAGTCAGCCGACGCAGCCACATGAATGAAATCGTTTAGGAATATTCGCTCTTTAAAAAAAAACCATAATATACAGAAAGTAATTGACTTTTGTTCATTTTATTTTATTTAAAAAAGAAAAGTTGTGTATGGACTACCCTATGTAATGCTTAAGCGCAACTTAGAACCACCAAAACTATGCAATGGGTCGTGGAAACGGATGTGGCCGCGGGTAGAATGTTTTCATGTCTCGAATTCCGCTGGTTCCTTCTAACTTTCCATTTCAGTTCAAACAACTCCAATTCCCCGTTGCCCTCTGCTACGCTACGACCGTCAACTAGTCGCTGGGTCAGATGCTATTGACGGTCGGAGTGGATTTCCAAATACCTTGCCCATGGTCAACTCTACGTCGTCAGTTTGACGGTCAAGAGGTCCTTGAATCTCATCATTTACAGAGAGGCTTTGATTTAAAGTTAACTCCATACCATTCGGTCAGTTTTGATTCGTTCTGTCAAGAAGAGGAGTGCATTCCCTCTGCTCCTAGCGTCTCTGTTCACTGAACAATTTATCAGCTTTTAGTAACGCAAAACCTGGAACCAAAGAGTTTTAAGAGCTTAACTCTAAAGAGGATATGAAGATATAAGATCTCCTTAAACTAAAACTAAATATCTAACACTTTCTCTTTCGACCCGTACTTCTTTCCGGAGGTTTGAGAACAAAAAGAAGTCGCAGGGAGCCAAACTCGGAGAATACGGAGGATGGAGGAGTAATTCGTAGTGCGATTCGACCAATTTGGCTGTGGCGAGTGCGGAGGTGTAAGCCGGTGCACTATCTTTATGGAAGAGCACTCGCCAAAAGTAGTCTTTTTTTCTTCAAATCAACGTGAATCAAACCTCGCGCGTCCCAAACAAAGGTAGACATTACCTTCGGAGCACGTGCACTATGTAAAACCCATTGATTTGGATTGATATTTGGTCTCTGTAGTGTACCAATGAATCCATGTCTCATCGACGGTCACAAAACGACGCAGAAACTCGTCCGGATTTCGATTGAACACAGACAAGCACGTCTTTGAAGTAGTCTCACGATTGCACTTGTTCTCCGGTATGAGCAAATGCGAAACCCATCGCGCGGACAGCGCGGATATGGCTAACGCGTTCAGATGAGATGCCTGCTATCTAAACCAGCTCTTGAATTTTCACTCGACGGTCTATCAATACGAAATCGTAGATTTTGTCCACGGTTTCCTCTGTGCTAACCGTTTTTGGGCCACCTGGGCACGGTTCATCAAAAACCGACGTGAAACCACGGCGAAACTCTGCAAACCAATGGTTAACCGTTACATGGGGAAGGTGAATGGGTCCCACACTCACCATCGAGAATAGGCTTGATTACCTCGCAGGTTTTGCCATCTTAAAACAAGAATACCGGAGCGACACTGCTCTACCTCCATGGTTGCAAAAAACACAAACTCTATGTTTTGAATTGATTGTCGAAATAAAACTAAGCGTCGGATTGTCAACAAATTTGGACAGGCGGGCTAAAAGAGGTTATATAGGGTGATCCATCGTGAGGTTTGATTTTCAGTAGGCTTTTTTTGATAGATCACATGTGACAAACTGCTTTGTCATTTTTATTCAGTAACATTTGGCAAGCCATGGTGGAAAGACTCACACCACAATACCGTCTCCAAATTGTTCACCTGTATTACGAAAATCAGAGTTCTGTGAGAAATGTTTTCTGTGCGATTCGAGGAATTTACGGTGCGCATAATCGACCTACTGAAGACACTATTGCCAATACCATTCGCAAATTGGAGTCCCAGTTTACATAAGTGGGTGATACTCGACCAATTAGACCACATCCAGCACGTAGTGAAGGGACTATAGCAGCTGTAGCTGAGAGTGTACGCGAAGACCGTGACGAATCGATTCGTCGTCGTTCTCAGCAGCTTGGCTTGACGTATTCGACAACTTGGCGTATTTTACGTAAGGTCTCGGCCTAAAAGCGTACAAAATTCAACTTTTGCAAGAATTGAAGAGCAGTGAATAGGCTCTGGAACAGCTCAATGAATATCCGGAATTTTGTTCAGTGATGAAGCCCATTTCTGACTCAATGGATACGTTAATAAATAAAATTGACGTATTTAAGCTGATGAGTATCAAGAGCTACCAGTACATCCAATAAAAACAACGGTATAGTGTGGTTTATGGGTTGGTGGAATCATTGGGGATATGTAAAGTTTCCGGTCTTCAGGAATAAGCCAGCTTATTCCAGGCTTTGGAAGTCAACATTACTCGTGTTATTCGCGAGATACCAGTCGCTATGCTCGAACGAGTCGCCCAAAAAAAATAATAAAAATTTTAAGTTCACTTTCAAATTTATGCGTTTATTTTACATTATATATCCAACCTCACGATGAATCACCCTATACTAAATTATGGTACACTTATTTTGGCTCAGTAGTGCCACCTATCTTCCAATCCGGGTACTCATCAAGCAGATCACGTATACATAATTGAGTAAAAGTTTTTACAGCATGACCTGTGAAATAAGCTTTATTTACGAGAGAACTACATGATGGGACTCTGCATGTAACCAACAATGATTCGACCAACTCGATTACTACGCCTAAATTTTTATATTTTTTGACTGCTTCAATTCCAGAGCAATTAGTCTTACGGGCAATATTTTCTTTGTAAGATGTTTCGCAGCTGCAGCTGATTAGGCTGAATTTACGGCAACCAGTTGCACAAAGAACGAACCTAGTATCCGGAAACTCTTTAGCGCTAAGGTTTAGGTATTATACATAAACTTTGTTTTATTACTTATTACTTACGTATGTTGTACATACCGTAGTCATGATAGATGTGCCTCATGAATAATTTCAACAACTATGTTTAAAAGAGTTATACGCAAATGCAAAGTCATCAGCAAAAGCGATAATTTGAACACTAAAAATTGAATTGATACAAAATTAAAAACATTATTGGACTAAAGACAGAGTCGTGTGGGACACCGATGTTAATAATCAATTTTAACTTTTTGGAACCTGCTTTTAAGATAAACCAATTTCGCATAAAGTCCCGAAAACCCACACAGAACAACATAACAGAATTTCGTATCAACCAAATTAAAGGCACTAATTATGTCTACAAAAAGTCCGGCGCAGCAATACTTGTCATCGAGTCGCTTGTAGATAATTTTGTGACCAAATTCGAAATACTATCGTCTCCACATGAATTCGAGTTTTTCAGTGCATTAATTAATTATTTTTAATAACTAAAGACCCGAGGTGGATCTGAAAACGAAGCTGTTACTGCCAACTACATTCTGTAATTTTTTTATTGAAGAAAACAGGCTGCCTGATAAGAAGGAGGCACAAGTATCAGATATCTCTACTATGGAGGCATCGCAATCATTAAATATATTTTCTACGGTTACTGTATCAGTTACATCGGTATTACCATTTTTGAGTGCAATGGACTCAATATGGATTTTTGTTTTTGTATTAATTACACAATTCACTGTTTCCCATTCTTTTTTTGAGGCTGTCTTTTGTATTTGTGATTTCGTTTTCATAATAATTGCTACAACAGAGCTTAATTTCCTTCTCAAACCTTTTACATAAAATGAATAACGATTTTTTAACGTGAAGTTGTATGGATGTTTCTACAGCTTAAACAGCCCACCATGGAGTAACTTTCAATGGATGTAATGGCTATTCGTGCATTCGTAGGTGGAAATTGACCTTATCAATGCGTAAAAATCACTGACAAATTGTTCATCAAAAACATCGTGATGATTATTCCGCTTTCTTCGGGAATAAAGCATTCCATTACTTATTAACACAAATTCTAACTACGTTTGTTTCTTATTTACTTACTTAAGGTGGCACTACAGTCTAAGGTAAACTAGGACCTCAACCAACGACGGTTTCCAATCAGCTTAATCTTTAGCCAGCTTCTACAGTTTCGCATGCTAAGTTGATTGAGGTCTACTCCCTTCCACTTGGAAGCGACACCTGAGTTGCGGCTTTCCTTTATAACGCTGTCCCCCGGGGACCAATTCGAAGACTCATTAGTGTCGATCCACGTAACATATTTTCCCGGTTATTGTTCGGGCCAATGATGTCATTCGCCTTTTACACTTCTGAAAAGTCGCCCCTTAGCCTCTACTTTCTCTTGGAGATCCTCGATAGCAAAGGAGTTGTCATCGTCAACGAGCTCATTTGGATCTATATCGTCTTTCGGAAGATTTTAACACACGGAAGGTCGTTTTGATCTTTCATCCGAAATATTTTATTTATTCGCGGGAATATATTTGGGTTTTTTGTGTTTACAACCCGAATTTTATTGTAACAATACAAACTTACAGAGATCCTACATATAATTTCCTTTTATTAATATTTTGACGACTTTAATGTCCTCACCTCCGAGTTTTGTCTGTCAGTAAATTGTCTGTTCAAAGCTTTAAGCCTTGATGGTAGTCTACTTTTATGTAGGTGCTGTACGTCAATAGTTGCATTGCGGAGTAAAACTTCGTTGTCAGTGTTTAATACCGAGGTATAGTTTTGTTCGTTTAATTGTCTCATCCATTAGTTTTAGATACCTGTCAGCCTGCTTAAATGACAGATTTCTGTTGGACGGTGGGTAGAGCGAATTTGAGGAAAGTGCTCTCGTCATTCGTTAGTGTTCTGGAGAAGTGTGTTGAATGCACCCTACTATATTATAATTATAGGAATACCAATTCCGCAGTTCATACACGAAAGTGCGTTAACAGTTTGTAGAATGTGACCTTAGTGCCTGTCAGTTCTATTCGTGTGTCGAACAACAGAGGATTTAAATCGTGCGTAGGAAATGACGGACTTTCCGTCGTCTTTAAGCCGAGTTTGTACATTACACCGTGTTGATCTATTATTTCTTTAATCTCTATGTTTGGCGTTGAAATCTACGCCGATAATTAAGTAATAGTCCTCCAATTCCAGCCTTAGGAATCGAAAAAGTGTCTTGAGCTCTAAGATGAATAAAATGGATTGAATGGCTTCAGGTGCATAGACAGAGGCCATGTAAAACCGCTTTCCACTACAAAGAGAGTATACACGATACATGTATCCAGTATGGAACCTATGTACTACACGACTTTACGAGTAATCGTATACTCTCTTAAAGCGCAGTCCTTTTCTTACAAATATCGCAACGCCTACTCCTTGAATAGAATTCGGTCAGTTCCTTCGTACTGCTTTATGTCTTCTGTGACTCATTTTGTGTCCTTTGGTAAGCTTAGTTTCGCTAACCAAAAGCACATCAGGGACTTCCAGCAACTTAAGTAATGCGGCTTTTTGGTCCATCCCAAACCCTAACGACCTCCGGGTTTGCTCCGCCATGAACATACCCATTAAGACTGGAGTTTCGTTGGGCCTGGCAGGAGCGCTTTGATTTGATATATGTAGCATATGTAGCCTGTTAAGTTATATGACTTTAGAATTGAGCCATCTGCCCCTGCAAGGTAGCTGGCATGTCAGGTACAAATTCCGGTGCTCTAGGCGGTGGGGCATGAGAAGCACTCTTCGCTTGCTGTATTAAACCAGTTCGCTATCACTTGATCCACGGCCACCGGATGGGTCTGATTTCCGAGGTCAGCATAATGGTGGTATTTAGATCAATTGTCACATAGACTATCATTGACCCAAGGTATTACAGGTGTAAGAACTTCAAAATTGTGCCCGAATATGTGCCTGGCATGATTTTTCACCTCGATCGGACGAGAAGAGTTTTATATACCATAGAGTCCTATAAGTGTTTTTTGAGAAGGCTGACACAAGTGATTAGTTGCAATAAGTTGCATTTCTGTCTCTAAATTTTCTGAAGTGTAATGTTAAAGAAGTCAGACGATAGCGTATCCCCTTGTTAAAACCTATTTACCATCATAAGCCTTGATAAGTTTGCTGCTTTATAGACGTGGCATGGGAGTACGATAGACACGATCACCTTAGGTTGTTTTGGGGGAAAAGTTCTTCGAGGCATTTTTGGCAAATGGAAAAACAAATCCAACGACGGCCTACATCAGCTGTGTACTGACATAGTCAAAAAAAAAATAAAAATCTGAAAACAGAGAATGCCGTGTTAACACCGAGGAGCCAACGCAGTAGAAGATAATCACCACACAGTGAAAACAGAGCACAGGTTATGCAACTGTGTAACTCCCAGCAAGATGACGTGCAGGGTATAATATTGTTAACGATCTACACACACTATTCTGGATCTCCAGATCCAGACCCACTCCTGCTGGCTGGGTAATAAAATTAATTTCATCTACTCTTTACATAAGCCGGGTTCCTCAACAGATATAAAAATACATTAAATTACGAAGAGAAATGTATCAGTATCAACAATACGATTCCATCAAAATTATACCCAAAGCACTAATTGGCTTTTTTCAATTTGACTTTACAACTGATCAAAGCTGGACAAAAAAAGGAAATTCAAATAAAAACAACGTCGAAGGCACCCGGTTTTTTTTTTGTGAAATTTCTTCTGACAATTTTTAATTGCTTTCTTCGTCTGAGTTGATTGCTTAGTAACTAAATCAATTAAAATTGGCATTAAAACTCACTAATTTGCCCCCATATTCCCATAAAATTAACGTCAGTCAGAGTCCTTGAAATATTCCATTTATGTACATATATTTGCATGCATATTAATTCTATAATTTAGAATTATACTCGTACCTGTATTCACTTAATCAAATTAGGAAATTCTATTATTTGCAAAGGATTCGTCGGTTTAAGGATTCATGGATTCCTTTGTAATTTATTCACATCACCTAGGGTAACTGAGATAGAAATTGTTACGTCACAGCTTTCACTTTTATTTTTCTTATTTCACTTATAATTCTATACAGTCGGAGGTGAGTCGTCTTTCCTTTATTACATGACATCTGTAGAGGATAATCCTGCGATAATATATAATCATTACATGTCACAAAATTGAAATAATATGAACTCTGCATACAATAACGACAGGAAATGTTTCCCAGATGGTGGCTTATCCTTAAAGACGCAGTCGAACAGAAGAACAACTCCAATGACTGACAAGGCAAACTTTCTATTAAGTGCCGTTTGAGGCTTTTATTCTCTTTCCTTTATTTGGAAAATTGAAAAAATTTTCTTTTCATTCCCGGTGTTTATGTGTATGATCTTTTTAAAATGAAAAAAAAAAATTATACTGGCTGTTACCAATGTTTTGTTGGGAAACAAATTGCCAATTGCAAACGACAAAATGAGCTTTGTCACTGAAGATGATTTTGCGATGAAATTCATCATTTTGTCGCATCTTCTCCAGAACCCAATCGGAGAACGTACGTCGCTTCAAATGGTCCATCGGCCTCAATTCTTAAGTCAGCTTGATCTTGTATGGGTGTAAACCAAGATCCTTATGCAAAACACGCCATAATGTGGTCTGAGCGATGCCCAATTCTTGAGAATGCCGTGGAATTGACTGATTTGGATCGTTTGCTACGGACTTCTGAACGGCAGCTATATTTTCGACACTTCGACCAACCCGTTGTCTCACTGACACGGCAACATCACACAACGAATATTTAGACTCAAATTTTTGCACTAAACTTGTTATTGCCTGTCTACTAGAGTCTACAAGAGTTAACGCTCTTAAAGTTGCAGTCACCAATTCCGAATATTTGTAGAAAATTTTTATAATTTGCAGACGTTGCTTGTTAGTGTACTTTACCATGATGAAAATGTTGAGTTTAGTGAATAAATTGACAGTGACAGTTTGATGTGAAAGTGTCGTTCACAAATTAAATTCAAAGTTGTCAAGTCCCTATAATTGCGAAAGAACGCATACCCCGATCTGGTGTCGGACAACCTTAATAGCGAGATACCGTTAAAGCCTTTTGTAATCATCCTAAGAGTAATGTCAAATGTCTCAGTACCAAATGCCAATTTTTTTTTTTAATCCAGCAAACTCAAGGAGATGAGAAAGCACTATACTAGTATGTTTGATTTGAATTGATTTTGTCAGATTGTAAGCGATACTTTTACGAGTACGAAAGCAGTATGTGGTAAAATACGTGTCAAGGCAATAAATTTCAGGGGGGATTCAGTGTAAGGTTTGGTTTTCAATAGGCTTTTTGTGACAGATTACGCGTGACTTCTATCAAACTGCCTTGTCGCTTTTGTTCAGTATCATTTGGCAAATCATCAAGGAAAAACTGTATTACGAAAGTCAGCGTTCTGTGAGAAATGTTTTCCGTGCGATTCGAGGAATTTACGTTTGGCATAATCAACCTACTGAAATCACTATTGCTAATACCATTCGCAAATTGGAGTCCCAGTGGTGGGTGATACTCGACCAGTTAGACCACATCCAGTACGTAGTGAAGAGACTATAGCAGCTGTAGCTGAAAGTGTACGCGAAGACCGTGACGAATCGATTCGTCGTCGTTCTCAGCTGCTTGGCTTGGCGTATTCGACAAGCCAGGCGACTTGAATTTGCGTCATATTTTCAGTAAATGGGCTCTGGAAAAACTCAATGAAAATCCGGTTTTTTATCGTGAAATTTTATTCAGTGATGAAGCCCATTTTTAGCTCAATGGATACGTTAATAAACAAAATTTCCGTATTTGGGCTGATGAGCAGCCCGAAGAGTACCAAGAGCTACCATTACATCCATAAAAACAAGGGTATGGTGTGGTTTATGGGCTGGTGAAAACATTGGTCCATATATCTTCAAAAATGAGGCAAATCAGAATGTTACCGGCTCAATGGATACGTTAATAAACAAAATTTCCGTATTTGGGCTGATGAGCAGCCCGAAGAGTACCAAGAGCTACCATTACATCCATAAAAACAAGGGTATGGTGTGGTTTATGGGTTGGTGAAAACATTGGTCCATATATCTTCAAAAATGAGGCAAATCAGAATGTTACCGTCAATGTTAACCGTTATCGTGCCATGTTAACGGACTATGTACTTTCTGAAATTCAAGCAAATGGTCTCGGTAAGCTCTGGTTTCAACAAGACGGCACTACAAGCCATACAGCGCGTGAAACAATGCACTTGTTGAGAAATAATTTTGGTGAGCACTTAATTTTACGTTTTGCTATTATAAATTGGCCGCCTAGATAGTGCGATATCACACCTTTGTACTATTTTCTCTGGGGATATGTAAAATCTCAGGTCTTCAGAAATAAGTCAGCTACGATTGACGTTTTGAAAGCCAACATTACTCGTGTTATCCGCGAGATACCAGTCGTTATGTTCGAACGAGTCGCCCACACAGCGCGACACACGTTAAGATCAAGTTTAATAATTTTAACGTCAAGTTAGTTAAGAAAGGCATCTTCAGAACAGAAGACATGGTGTCTTTTTTTAAACTTCCAAAAACGGACACAGGCGTATAGATTTTTTGGCGTGACGAAATGTTATAGAAATTGTTATATGTTACACTTCTCACAGCTTAACATGCAAAAACAAACCAAACGATGACCTAATCAAAAAAACTGCTACTTGATTTTGGGATCGATGGAAAACATAGACCTTAAACGCATATACGGATGTACCCAGTACAGACTAGAACGACTTCACAATGGTACGAAATATGTAAACTAATTCAACCGATCGAGGCACGCGATGAGATGGTAGCATCAAGTATAGTTAATTATGCAGCAAAGCATAGAACTTGCCTAGAACCCCTACGAGAAAAGGAAATGGAAGAATATAAACTTTTCTGAAGAACTAGATAAACGTTACTCGATCCGGAATAGATATATTCAAATCAAAGTTTCTGAAGCTGACAGATTATATCTAATAAATTTTTTTATTTTTCTTCCTTTTTACACAGAGCATTTAGATAAAGAAAAGCCCTTTGTGCGAATACTTCTGATGTATTGCTTCAAACGAATTTTTTCCATTTGCTGCCCAAATATCCTGTTAGAATTTGAAGACATAAATAGCTGCCTGCAGTTTTCTTTTCTGAAGTATATCAAGAATTCTGTTAAACTTTTTCTATCTAAGCTTTTTAGACTAGTAATATGACAAAAAGCATCTTTCTTTCGGATTCTCCAATTTGGTGAACAGAATTTACAGCATCAGGCTGCATGCAGCAGGCTAGTTTGGACCAGAAAAAGTGGTTTGTGAAATGAAGGGTTGTCAGTGTCTTCACATGTAATGCACGGACGTAAAAGACATAAAAAGCTGCTTAGAATAATAATAAGGAGACCGTTTTAATATTTCACTCAATTCACCCAGATTTTTCAACTGACCACCTGCCGTTGGTCTCACCAATTGCATTTTAATTGAGCTTGAATTTGCATATAGTAAATGTCATCTCTACGTCCTTAGAAATTAAATAGATATCTAGTAAGATGTCTATTGTCAAGCTGCTTGCTGACAAGTCGAGCTGAAGTCTCGAGACAGTGATACTTACAGACATGTCATCTGCATAAAGGAATACTTAACAGGCTTTCCATTCCGAAAGTCTAAATACAATAATTTGTTGGTTACTAGGTTTACTAGATTTCTTGGAATTTGTATAGCATCATTTTCACCTACATGAGTGTTTCGAAGGCAGTTGTTTGCCCTCATGCATTAGAGGTCAGAGTTAAAGCCGTTAACAGTGTCGTTTTATTTCAAACGATAAGCAGATAAATCCTTGTTTGTCGGCAACATTTTTCTCGACATGTTCTAATTTATGTACTTTAAAACATGCTCTTTTCGCTATTTTTCTAATTTCCCTTAGCGTTTGGCGATTGCACAAGAGTACTATAACGATCAACTAGTAAGCATCGCTAGTTTTCATATTTTTGCCGGATTTAAGTCCCTATCGACGAGTTCTTAAATTTTTTCGAACTTTTACACTAGATAGGCTCTATTTTTAACAGGATGGCGTAGCGTAGAAGGTAAATTCGTCGATCGCTACACCAAAAAACGGAAAAGAAATCTATTTTTCTGACACCACTACACTTTCTGAGTGCATTGGAAAATTCGCAATGTTGCGGTCTTTCTCTACTGTGCTGTCCTTCGAGGGCAGATCCAAGAACTTTTCGAAACAGACTATTGCTGTCTATCCACTCCAGCCACCTCTGTCGTTGGACCTTCACTCTTCTGGCTAAGTCAATGACGTGTACAGCCTGTAGAGATCATCGTTGTATTTTTCTCTCAAAACAGCCAAAAACATCCTCATCAATTTTTGGTAAATTTCATGCCTCTGCCTCAAAGAGCATGACTGGGGTTGTTAAGGTCTTACATAGATTCACTTTTGTTGTTCAGAGAGGGCTTAGTTAGTCAATTACCTTCTTATCCCAAAGAAGCAGCGATTGGCAAGAGATATTCCTTGTTTGATCTCAGCGCTGGTGTCGCTGCCTGAATTGTATATACCTGGTCTTGCCCTCATTCACCGTTAATCTTCGCCACTTCTGTCTCAATGCTCGCTAAAACGCCACTGACATCAGATACTTTCTCCGATCGTGTCAATGTCATGATGGATGCGAGTATTTGGACTGACTTCTAAAAAATCGTATCCCGTATCGTACATCTTGACTAACAATGATGTTACAGACATGACAGCGCGTTGACTTACCTAAATTCTTTTTTGACATGATCGTTGAGTTCCTTATCGACCTTGATGGAGCACCGTGTATTCTCCATCGTCACCTGCATAAACTGACGGCCTTGGCAGGTGTGCCAAAACAAGATATTGCTCTGTATAGCACATCTCAATAGATGCTGTCATACGCGGCCTTGAAATCGATAAATAGGTTGTGTGTAAAGATTTGGGGAACATGGATCTTTTCCAAAATCTGCCGAGTGTGAATATACTTTCCAGTAGCACTATCAAAAATGCTCTCCCTTCCTAAGTGTGCATTAGAACCGCCGAAGGCAATTTTAATGTCACAACTAGGGCACCGCTCGTAAGTCTTATTCAAAATCTCGTGGAAGCCATGTTTAGTCTCCTCTCATCAACATTCTGGGAACTAAAGACTGCTTGCCTACTAGCTACTAGAAACGGTAGGGGATGACTTGGTAGAGACATCAACTCATTTTCACAATTCGGTCAGTGGAAAATATGTCTGAAGAATAGAAACTATACAGAGGGCAAGGTTTTCAGTTGATTTAGTCCAAAATTTACACTACGGTAAATCATAGAAGATCCGAGAAGTCAAAATATATACTGGCTACATCCATATAAATGCCGAGCTTGGTGGTTAGGGGGGGAGGCTGTCATTTGATGATATCTGAAATATTCTAATCGAGACCTTTTATACTAAATATGGATTTAAGACAATGTGATGAGTTGTCGTGTGACTTGCAAACCAACATTGGCGGTTCGTATAACTATAATACTTGCATACTCTGATGCCATTGATATTATTGTCAGAGCGCAGCAACCCTTCACTGATGCTTTTGTACGTTTTCAAACTGAAAAACTCTATACTATTTAAGATTCTAATCATTACAGTTCATTCTGTGGCGACGAATTTGAAAATAATTGAAAGAATCCTTGGCCGTTGGTCACGTTTGCGTTATCGGAATTTTGAAGAGGAGATATAACAGTGACATCTATGACTTGCACAGCTTGGGGTGGCTAGGATATAGCCGCTTCCACGCGGAGGGACTTCGATTCGCACTCGAAGAAATGATGCTGTAAAGAAAGACCTTTACTATCTGGGAGTGCGTAACTGGAGGTAGTTAGCAGCAAAGGTTTATTCGCTGCGACACAGATCCTATACGGACTATACCTCCATCTGAGGAGAATGGCGCACAGGGGCTGAAAGAAGTGTGGAAGTCTAAGAGCACATTTTATTTAAGTATTAATGGGCTGCCACATTAATTCCTCTTCTGCAACTCGCTGATACAGCACCAAAGTGGTTTAAACTTAAAGAGAAACTCTCCTACTTTCCGATAGCAGGTAAAGAAAACTTTCTTGTGTCTCCAATTTAAGCCATTAATTCATAATGACTTATTCTACTTTTTCTATAAACCCTTTCAAATTGGCAAATATCTAGCCTTTTACTGTGGCGTATACGTATCTTTTTTTTTTTTACATTCTACGGGTATGTTACATTACTCATCCTAAATCCTTTTAAATACATCATTAGCTCCATGATGAAATCTTTTTGCTCATTTATATTCCATAAATCACTGAACATTTTTCTCATCCTTCCAGAGTTTTCGGGTAAAAAGAATTCGAAACCATTTTTCAAGTGGCTTCACTGCCCAGCCTTTTGCAATGATCGAACGTTCATGTGGCTTTTACTTTCAGAGTATCCCTCATCAATATTTATGATAAATCTGAAATTCCTTTATGTAAATAAGGAATTGGGAAGACGTTCCTAAATCGAATATTATCATTACAAGGTAGAAGCAGAAGTCTGGTTTCGGATTTTTGTTCCATCATCAAAATTTCATTTGTAACATGTGTCGTCTGTTTGTGTTTTGGCTACAAAAACAATATCGTATCTTAGAATTTAACCTTAAAGTGATAATAAATAATAAATTTCTTTGAATTTACCTTAGTATTTGTCTGTCTCTGATGAATCTATTCGAAACAGGTTCGGTCAGTTGGAAAATAAAATCTTTCTTAACCCTTTCGCTTTAGTTGATACGGGTCAAGTCTGTTGTTTCATGTTTGTTTTTGAAGCTGTTTGATGTTTGAATGTTTCAATAAACAGCGAAAATGTTTAAACATAACTTTAAATTTCATCATCTGGAGAAATTGGGGACCTTAATGCATGCTTTGACGGGCGTATCAGCGCCTCTGTTTTTAAAGCTACGTACCAAAAGCTGAATTCAGCCGCAGATCCTTTGCCTCGTAAGCCAGTAATAAATAGCACAAAATTTGCATACATATGGATTCACTTATAAACCTAACTACTTACATATAGTTGAACCAACCAAGTGCTTTAACTATTTCTGCACATAATTTGTGCCTACTTAACCTCCAAGTGGTAACAATGATTTACTGGTCGATGTCCATCCGGACTCGATTTGCCAAAATTATAAGCGTGAGTGCTGAACAGCAGAAAAAAATAGCAGTACTACAAACGGGACAGCAGATGAATTCCCCAGATGGAATCAACTGGGAAGTAAAATCCCGGAATAAAGCAAACAAGACTTTACCCGGACTACCCCGACATATTTTGAGCTCAGGCAGACAAGGATTTCCGAGACTGAGTCAGGGTTTTCGAAAAGAGATAGTGGCGGGTGAATTCTTAATGAACCAATGCCAGCGCTCATATCCCCAAACAGGTTACTGAATTCGGTCTCACCGACTGCTCGTCCTAAGGGTATCTACACCCTGACTGACTCGAACTGCAACCAACTTCAGATTGCTATAACTTCCAAACCGTTCATGACAGTGATCTCAAATTTTGACACATGACAGATAATTTTATTATTTACAAGCCTTTAAAACGATTTGCGTCCCAGTTGTGTTGAAAAATTTTTATTTGCTATTGAATTCAAACGTGATAGTGTGATTGCTTTATATTTGGCTGGAAAACCACAAGTATCTATCGTTAGAGCCCTCCAGCACCTCAACGTGAATAAATCATTTGTGTCTCGAACCATAGCTCGTTACCGTGATACTGGTAGCGTTGCAAAATGCCATGGAGGTGGTCATAAAAAAACAGCAACATCGGCAAAAATGGTTCGGAAATGAAGGCTCGAATTAAGCGTAATCCGCGTCGAAGTGGAAAAAAAATGGCTCGTGAGCTCAACATATCGTTGGAACGGATGTAACACATACTAAAAAATGAGCTTGGGCTCAAGCCATTGAAGTTAAAAAAAAACAGAAAAAGTTAGAGTCGAAAGAGCGAAGGAGTTGCTACCCTTGCACTAAAGTGAAATTTGGGCCGCCATAACCGCCGATGGTCGCTCTCCGCTCGTATTTTTGGACCATGGCATCAAAATTAATGCGATCGTATACCGTGAAACTGTCTTAGAGGCAGAATTAAAGCCTTGGATAAACAATCATTTCCGTCGGAGACCGTGAACATTTCAACAAGACTCAATCTCAAAAAGCGCGCGTCAAGCAAGATTGGTTAAAAAACAATGTTCCACACATCATTTCTTCGACACAATGGATTGCAAATTCTCCGGATAGAAATCCGTTGAATTTCTCTGTCTGGGGTATTTTGAAGGTGAAGGTTGGCACTAAAAAATACCAAAGTTTGGACCACCTAAAACAAGCATTTCGCCGGGAATGGGCCAAAATACCGATTTCTTCGGCCTTCTCAAGGCCATTATTCCATCCAAAGGTGAACATATTGAAAATTACTGATACAATGTGAAAACTGATGTATTTTCCAACATTTTTTGCTTTGGCACAATAAAATTTATCAAAAAATAAAAAAATTATAGCATTTTAAAAAGTTGCATATCAAGTCAGTCACACTGTATAATAGAACTGGCCTTCCATTTTGGTGGTTGTGTCGCCGGGGTAACTGTCCGGCCATGGAAAAAAAGAAAACTTAAGTTAAGAAGCAACAAGCAACGGATATGTACGGATCTACTGTTGACAGCCCCTGCAAATGAAACAAAGACAACGAACCTCAGATTTGCACGTGGACGGCCAGGGACCACCATCAAAGCAATGCGATGGAATATGCAGAACAAAAAAAGGATTTAAAACTGCAACATCTACTACGGCGATTGTTATCGACGCAAAATTGGCTGCGAATTTGATATAAGATAAAGGCAGACTAAGGCAAGCAGTCTTTAGTTCCCAGAATGTTGACGAGCGCCTCTTAATAATCCATTTGAATGCTTATTTGCGAGAACAAAGACGACGACATCAAACATGGGTTCTACGAGCTTTTAAACAAGACTTACGAGCTGTGCGCTAGCTATGACATTAAAATTGTCCTCGAAGGTTCTCATGTAAAGCTAAGAAAAGATATCATTTTTGGTAGTGTTGTAGTAAAGTATAGCCTGCACGATAAAACCTTCGGTAACGGATTCAGGCTAATCGACTTTGGGGCGGGGCGAAATATTGTCGTAGCTAGCACGCGGTTCCCACATTTTGATATTCATAATGTCACTTGGATACCTCCTAATCAATCGACCGTCAACAAGATTGACCATTTTAAGATCAACGCGCGGCATTCCTTCAGTATTACGGATATTCGAACGTTTCAAGAGGCCAACATCGACTCGGACCGTTACCATTATCTTGTTGTATCCGAGGTACTGTTGAGGACATCCCGAATATTGCAAATGCAAGCTAAGCCTATGAAGTGGCTTGACTTTCTCCCTCAATCCCTTAAGACGTCTTATACTGTCAGCGTCAAATTATTTTTTCTTTCCATTTCATAGACAAGCTTCATCAACTCTTCATCAAACAAGCCAGCGGTTTCGTAATGGTAGTCGGAGGAATCTCAGAACATTAGTTGTGGCATTTCTAGAGGGTTCATGGAATCGATGACATTAATTTTTAGCCTTTAATGCTGTAAAGGAGTTGACGAGAGGTTAAAGGATAAGCTATCTTCCGAGATTCTGACGATGTTTTGCGATTGCAACCTTTAAACTGTTTTCCTTCTTTGCTGTGACATCCGAGATATCCGCTGTTGTATCCTCTTTGTAACTATGTAGTGGTTTGAGTCTACATTGGCTACTCGAAAGTTAAGACATCTACAATTCTAAGGGAGTGCCTTCCGTCAATGATCAAACTTTCTGAATACTAAATACTGTGTCAATAAAACTTGGTCCGTTTGCAGACGTAATCTTTTGTAAATTATGCTTTCTAAATATGTTACAAAATATGTTTTCTCGCATCCGTGTTGAAAGCTAAAATTCCTTGCCTTAGTTAACCGCTTACAACTGGTCCCCACCCAAGTCAAGGCTGGTTCCGATCGTATCTACTTAATATCAGTCTAAGGTTTCATATTTTACTTCGTTTGCTGTCTTTTTAGCATTCAATCGATAATCGATAAAAACTATAAAGAAAGGTCCTAATAGCGATATCTTAACTTAAGGCCAATAAGGCTGCGGGAGCAAGTGAACTGGCTACTGAATTATTAAAGTAGCGACCTACAACGGCCGAACAAAAGGATGCCCGCTGAATAGTACCATAGCATCGCTTGTCTGATTCACAAGAAAGGAGAGCTTCTATACTGTGTTAAAAATTGAGGAAGGAATTCTCCTTCGTCAAGGAGGACCGTTATATCTTATGTAAACACTTGAAATCCTTTATCAGTAATCTGATTAGCTCTATCGGTGTGATTTATGTAAGGTAGATCCACAACCTACCAAAAGTTCACCTTGCGGTTGATCCTGGAAAAACTCTAAAATTTTCAAATCAATTCTTTTAAGCCACATATAATAGCATTTATAGAGAGGAGACTCAAAATTTTAAAAGTCTATACAAATATCGTCAAGCTGTTACTGGAGTTTTTTCGGCCATTGAACTTGAAGTGGTGGATTTGAAAAAGTATTATTCAAAGTATTGCCCATCTGAGGCTATGACTTTTTCCCATCTTTCTGGCAATTTGTGGATCCCATCAAAAAAGAACTGCGCCGACTAGGCAGCCAAGAATGAATCAAGCCAATTTTTGATATTCTGCTTTGATGCGAACCGTATTTCAGTGAGGGCGTTCTGCATCGACCGAAACAAATGGTAGCCAGAAGGGGCAAAGTCTGGGCTATAAGGCGGGTGGGGTAAGACTTTCCATCCACTGTTTTCCAAATAGTTCTTAACCGGAATAGCAACGTGGGGCCGAGCTCTTCTTATTGTGTTTGGCAACAATCTTCATAGAGTAATGCTTCCAGTTCTTCATCTTCAAACTTTTCTGGCTGCCCAGGACGTTCATCGTCTTCCAAGCCAAAATCACCACTTTTAAATCGTGCAAAAAACTTTTGGCACGTTCGCTCAGCTAGCGCATGTTCACCATAGACTTCTACCAAAATACGATGACTTTCGGTAGCAGTTTTCTTCATGAAGAAGATCTCCCCGCAAAAACATTTTTCAGGCACAAAGTTCGACATATTTGAGTGAAAAAAATTATTGTTGTTTACGCTTTAAATGAATGACATATACTTAAATGACGTACAATAACAGTAGGTTTCCAACGCACGTTCCAATGGAATAATAACAATGGAATAATACAAATTACGCCATCTCTTAGCAAATCGCTTGTAAAGTTAATTTTAAGATCAATTAAAAATTTTAGGTTAGTGTCCTTTCTCGAAAATTTAATGCTGTTTTGCAGAACTCGTACAATATGAGAACATTCATTTCATTTAGGTGGTTGATAATCTGATCCTCTGATAAATAGTCCGTTCCAAAGAAGTGTCGCCTTGTTTGCCGCAGAGTTGGGCATCTTCCTATGAAGTGGTAAACATTCTAACTCTTGTTTGTATTACATATTCCACAAATCACGGGGAGATCACTTCTGTATGGTGTAAAATTTAGACGAATCAATTTGCCTCGCAGTTTCACCATCATTGAGATCACCTGTGTTGTATATTCATCCCGAAAACAGTTATTATATGTGTTATAGCTTAGCCAACTATACAATCTCATATGTGTTGATGTCTCCGCTTCTCTACAACAATCATCTCTAAATTGGCAATCCAACTTTAAGCAGAGCTCTGTCGGTACCGGCTTCCAATTTTGAAGAGCATTCAAATTGAGATTCAGCTGCATCCCACAACTATGAGCTAAATCTACCCACTCGCCAAACCAACCCACTCCTGTTCCTAATAGCCGTGAGTGCAACTTTTTTAGGTAGACGAGGGTTTTCCATGCACAGGACCTTTAAAATAAAGTGAACTTGCAACTTAAATGTTTAAATAAACATGAGAGATAGTCCTGTCTCGATTGCCAGCAAATAGTTCGGTGTATTGGGAGGCAGATGGAAAATTCGCTTGATGTAGAAGGATTATCTCTGAAGTTTTTCGACGGTTTCATACCTCTTATTACCCCAAACGAATGGACTCTGCAACCGATTTAAAGACTTTATAGTTACTACTGTGAGCTATATTTATATTTACAAAACATTTACTCCATGTCGAATTTATTACAGTTTTAGCATTCGTGAGTTTCTTTTTCAGGTGTTTCTCCATGCTCAAATTTTTGGTTAATAACACACCAAGGTATTTGAACTCCCTGACAATTTCGATTTGATCCCCATTAAAAGTCCATCTTCCGTTGACCACAAGACTCCATAAACAGTAATATTGAGCCAAACGATTTATCATCCACTGCTGTGTTTCATGGGAATGTGCTAGGAGCACAATATCGGCAGCAAAGAGTCGTGCTTTGACTACTATACCGGCATATTCCTCCTGGTAGAACATCAACAATATCCTCAATAAAAAGTGCGAATAATATGGGGTCAATGAACAACCTTGCCTGACTCCAGATTTAATCTGGAACCAATCCGATAGTGCCTAGCCACTCAGCAACTTGCGTATCATGGTACAAATTTTGTAGGACCCTTCCAAACTTGAGAGAGATTCCCATATTGTAAAGTTTAAGGAACAGTGCGCTTCGGTCCACTGTATCAAACGCCACCTAAAAATCTACAAACAAGCCGTACAGTTTTGTACCCTTCGGTAAAAATGCATCTGAAATACTGTTTAACACGAAGATATGGTTCACTGTTTTTTGTACCCAGGTCTGAATTCCGCCTGGAATTTCTTGAAAATCTTGTTATCCGTGATCCAAGTTGTCAACCTTTTTTGTAGCACAGACGTGAAAATACAAAATACACAGCCAAAAAAATACGAGGCATTTATAGTAAAAAGGAAATTCGTCGATATTTTGCAGGATCTGTTCTACTTCCCTTCTTATATATAGTATTGGAAAAATAATGACTTCTTTAAACTGCTGGGATATTACGCCACACTCCAAAGCATTATTAAAAACACTGCTTAGTTTTTCCATAAGCTCTTCTGTTCCGTATTTGTAAAAATCTACCCGAATACGGTCCGATCCTGGCGCTTTTCCATCTTTGAACATACATAGGGCTTGGGTTATTATAGTATTACATCCAAGACATCATTTTTCCGACCAGGAACAGCATAATGAAGTAGGCTCCTACTAAGATCTGGGTTTATTAACTTCTTAAAGTGCAGTTCGAGTACCTTAGGTGACAGTTGGTTATTGATACCTAATTGCTTGCCGTTAAGCTTTTTAGCTAACTTCCACGAACACAACTATATACATTGACATAAGGTGTCTTCAAATTCATGACGGGTTAACAAAGACCTCGCCTCAAGTGCGCGCTCAAGTGAAAAGGCTCTTCAGCCAATTAAGTGTGCGCAATTAGACACGATTAGCGCAAAGCCAATCTTAATGTAGAAAACTCTTGATGATGCCAGGTCCCTTCCTATCTATACGGCTGGCTTTAGTAAGTATAGGAAGGCTAAGCTACTCGACACATAAATTTTGTATCTTTAATGTTATCCCTTGTCTAAGCAATGGAAATTCTCCTATAGACATGGTGTGTGCTACAATTGATGATTGGCCAGAGTATCTTAGGTCATACTGGAAGGTAATTATTTCGAATAATGTATTCTACGATTTGTAGCTATTTACTGACCTAACAAATAGCAAAAAAATTATCAGAAAATATTTACTCTTATTCATTGGTTATCAGCGTACATACATATGAGTATAACAACATAAAATAAATAAAATTACAAAAAATAACTTATAAACGTTGTCACGCCTGAAGTCTTCAGACTTATAAACAATGACTATCTACGCTATACACGAATTGTATTCCCTATTTTGCCTCAAAATTTGTTTATCCAAATTAAGTGGAAATAAAAAAAAGTGCAGCTGAAATAAATATAATGAAAATGAGCATCAAAATTAATAAAACTGTCATAATCATCTGCGGATGAAATGAAATAATATGATGATCCTGAACACTCGGTTATTAAAGAGATTCACTTAACTTAATTATTGGTTTTTCTTTTTGAATTGTTAATTTGCGCTGTCCATGTTTTTTATGTTTTTTTTTTTTTAATAATGCTGCGCGGCCTTAAAAATATGTTTTAACGAAAAAAAAACGCTACCTATGTATATATTTCCTTTAGTTTCTGCCGTATCCGTATGCATATCGTGTTTCTTTTTTTGCTTATGTAAATTTAAGTGTATTATTTAATTTACTTTATAATTAAATTGTGCCGATGGATATATAATTAAATATTCATGGCTAATTTGTTCTTAATATCTTCCACCAGAATAAAGTTGTTGCTGTCGAAAACACAAGAGTGAAATTGCAAATTTGGGATACCGCTGGACAGGAAAGGTTTCGCAGTGTAACCCATGCGTATTACAGGGATGCCCATGGTAAGAAACTAGTATATATATACATATATGTATATTTTGATTTAAAAACGACATTAAATAGCAAAAAAATGATTATAAATACGAGTATATTGAAACTAAAATATGAAAAGGAATTCAATTTTAGGACACATACATAGTTTACAATGTTTTCACTTATTGGCATTTTTTTTCACTTGTGCAAATTTCTTAAGGATGACCACTACAACTTGAGTGCTCACTTACCGGAAAAGAAAACAAACATTTCATTTCCCTCATCGCTAATATGGTCGTACCCTTCTCTGCTATCCTGCATCAAGTTTTCCCACGTATTTAATACATCTGCAAACAAAATAGATTTCGTTAGATACAAATATCTTATGGCTGTAGATTGCTTCCTATTTCGCATTGTCAGTATTGCTGACGACCTTGTCTGTGCCTTGAGCTAATCAATCCTCGATTCTTTATTTCCTAGAATTTTGGATGATTGAAAACACGTTCCAAGGGATGTAAGAATTCCTGTAACGCACTTCGATCCAATTTTTTAATTAAGAATATCTCATCTTAGTAGGAATAAATATCTCTTTATAGATGAAGGGGATTACAGCGTAAAGTAAGACATTGTCAAGACTCCCAACACCCAAAGGATCTCTGTCATTCGATCTCTGCAGTTCAATTTCATCTTCAGCCATGAGCCGCTGATACCACAAAAATACTAGGCCTGATCAATTTATGTATTCTCTAAGATCCTCTAAAGATCCAGTGCATATTAAACCTAGAGCTCTCCTCCGATCAGTCTCCGGTAATAATCACTTGGACTCAAAAACCAAAATAAACAGCTCTTCCATGCAGATTTTACAACATAAATACCGATTAGTACCTCTACAAAAGCATCGCTACACCAACGCCTAGCGTAAGTCTTCCGCTAAAAATCGATGAAGATGCCATATCAACGAATGCCTAAGCATACACCAAGCCGCATGGAGCTCAAAAATTTCCCACAAAAACTAAAAATATCCCTTAAACTTAAGAGCTAAAATCAGGGAAAAACATAAGGATAAAAACTTTTGGCATAATAGTAAACACCTCTCAGCTTCAGCACGTCTAAATAAACTGCCAAGGCATCAATGCACTACGAGTATCAAAATTTATGCACAAAAACTATCCCTAATAACTAAGCACCGTATTCAAAGTAACACTAAGCGGGGATATTATCATTGTGATGGAGGATCTGAATGCAAAGGTAGGCAACGACATTGAAGGGCTTAGACATGGAATCAGGAAGAACAGCGTTGGTGAACGAAATGACAATGGGGAAAGATTTGCTGAAAAGGAAACACCATGTTTTAGCATAAGATCGGCTACAAAGTAAACTGGATGTCAACTGAGAGTCCAACCAACTCGAACATTTGGCGATCAGTTTACGTTTCATAAGTTGTTTTCTAAGTTTCGGAGCCGACATGGGTTTAGTACGAGATCACGACCTTATGGTGATGACTGTCCATTTAAGTACTGCATCTGTTCAAATATTCCGCTATACCACCAGAATGCCGGCCACCTGAATCGACCGGATAAAAATCCCCTCAGTATGCCAACAATTAAGTTATTACTTTTCACTAGAAGTAGAAGGAATCAGAAGCTCAATGTATAGATAAACTAACCTAGTTGGCAAACTCTACTAATACTTTTGCAAGCCCTTAACATTCGCACAGACACACTGTAAGTGAATTACCAACACTTTCACATTTCTATAGCCTGCCAAAATTTTCTGGAATGAGAGCGATTAAAAAGCAAATTTGCTAAAATGAAAGCGATTTACACACGTGTATGTAATGTGGATGACGTTTTTTGAGTAAAATGGGCGGATTTTGTGTAAAATGGGGGAGAAATTGTCGTTGATGATAAAAAATGGAGGTGATCAGTGGAAAATTGGTTCTGGTTTTCCAATATTTGGAAAGTTTACCATCTACGTTAGGTAATATATGGCTCAATACCAACAACCATGTAAGAATATTGGAACGACGTGAAAACTATTGTTGGTAGATGACAGGCAAGACGTGCTATAGCCTACCGAGAACACTTCGGTACAGATTGAAGGTCGTAAGCTAGGGAGGAACGAGCTGAAGTGCCTCTATCGAAGGAAAATGAGAGAAGTGCAGCGTAGCGTACGACAAAACAAACGTCATTACATCAACGTCCTTGTCACAGAAGCAAAGAGCTGACAAGTGGTCACCGCTCTAGCCGGTGAAAGGCTTAAATGGCTCCATACTGGTTTCGGATGAAAATCAGCTCAAGTGATAGAAGAAGCATTTTACTATAGTCCTTAAAAATAAATAATAAAGAATAAACGCCCGCGATGTGCACCAAAACCATACCGAGCTGCCTGAAGCGACAATCTCCTAAATTCGCCCCTACACTCCCAGTAAAAGTGAGCTCGTTACAGCGATCAACTCGCTGAAGAACAGCAAGGCGGTAGGACTAGATAGTATTCCCGCAGAGCTTCTGCGAGGCGCTCCAACAACATCAGAAGAGCTTTTACATCCCCGACAAGTGGAAGAAGGGAATGATGGTCAAATTCATTGAAAAATGTAGTTCTACGGAGTGTGGTATTAGCCAAAACAGTGCTGGGGCGAATAAGGAAACATTTGGAAGATACACTCGATACCGAACAAGCAGGTTTGCACTCTGGATTTTCCTGTGTCGACCACATCAACACCCCGCGGATCATTATTGAACAGTGGGTTGAATACTTGACATCACTTTACCTGCTATTCATAGATTATAAGGCGTTCGACAGTGTCAACAGGCAGTTTATCTGCAGGTACACCCGACAAACCAATGGCTATTATCAAAGCAACCTATGATGGGTCTGAATGTCATGTTCTATATGGAGTAAAGTTGTTAGAGGAATTGAAGATCCAAAGTGGAGTCCGCTAAGGTTGCATACTATTGCCGACACTTTTTTATTGGTGATTAGTGATGTGCTTCGCGCAGCCTTGTCTATTTTTTTTTTTTTTTTGTTGTAATCGGAGCGCGCTCAAGGGGATTTTGGTACCCTTGCGCAGCATGGGCAAATGAAGGAATCTGTTGCAAATGGAGAATTTGTTGGAAACCGAGGAATTCGTTGTACTCTTATATCTCAACTCAAGCATCTGAACTACGCAGACGACGTTTGCTTACTCTATCACAGGATTATGAATCTGCACCAAAAAACAGTAAGAGTGGAGAGGTAAACAAATGTCGTGGGTTTGAAGATATTGTAAGACGGATCGGCAAACCAAAGTCTGCGTTTTGGAATGATGCGAAGCAATGCAATCATCTTAAACGCCAAGCTACAACTGTTCCGATCAAAAGTTAAATTCGTGATATCGTATGGATGCAAAAAACGATAATTATAGCTGTCTATGCAACATCTTAAGGATTTTCTAGTCTAACCCTTTCTCTAACGAATATCTTCACCAGAGAATGGGTAAAGTGACATAACCATCCAACAGAAGAAGTGGCAGTGGTTAGGTCATATACTTCGAAAAGGCAATAATTCCAAATCAAACTACGCTATGCAATAAAATATTATTTAGTCCATTTGGTCGTACGTAGTGATGAGCATGTTTTTTTTACCCATCTGAAAAGCGTGCCAAAATTCACGCAAGACTTGAGTTTTGCGCTATTTGTGAGGTAAAGTGTGGTCAACGAAATAAAAAAAACTGTGTGACTCCTGAAAGTTTAGTGTTTTTTCGTACAAAATATGGTTGGAATAGTGACATGAATTTATCAACTTGTAAATAAATTGCAGAATTTAAGGTTCAGAAAATAAACGAGAAATTGTTGAAAAACAAATGCATCCACAACGTGTCACTGTTTGACATGGATTTCGGGCAGAAGGCATCGTCGGACCATTTTTCTTTAAAAATGCGACTGGCCAGGCAATAACAGTTAATAGTTGTGTAATTTAGCGTTTTGGTGATTAGAATTCGCGGCCCAGATTATGCAATTTAACGCAGTGGGATTACGCCTTGAAGAAGCAAATCTAGCATTGTATAAACGACACTCAGCCACATTTATGCAAAGCTGTTATGGAAATTTTCGACAAAAAGTGCGTATGTGTCAGCAAACCCGTGGAGGACATTTACCCGATATAATATTCCATACAAAACCCTATACTGTGTATTTGTATGAATCAATAAAAAGTATACAATTTCTAATTAAAAACCAGTGCTTTCTATCAAAATTACTTCTTGCTTGAACCTTGCGGGAAACCTTTTTTGAGGGTATATACGAGCGTATACCGAAACCCGTATTTACCCACCCAAAGTCGGGTATTTATTATTTTGTGTATCATATGAAAGGCTGATTGATTTTGTGATTTTTTCCTGAACGAAAAAAAATTCGAGGAAACTGTTAACCACCTGACAAAAATCTGGGTTTTGCAGACATTTTCCATTAATTTGAGTACCTTTCCAATAAATTTATGACTTGAGTGTTAACAGAAAAATCCGAACGATTTCCAGGAAATTTTGTTTGAATAGTACTCGTATATATGCAGTCAAAGCTCCTTGCCTGAATATCTGCTTCGCTTTACTTTTACTTTACGACCGCACGGTAGACATCAAAAAAAAAGTATTTCGTTTAGGGTAACTCTGTAAGTAGAAGATTCAATGAATTGCTATAAGGGCTCATTACTTGGAAAATGTTTACTTTTTGGTGTTTTTTTTTTTTTTTTTTATTTATTTTTTCTGTTTGCTATTTCATAATCATATAAAAAACCTTGCTGAAATTATGAAATGGGATTTCGGTTACCATCAATTGTGTCTGTTCGTTCAATATAAAGTGACATAAGATCCTTACTGCGATCCGTAAAGTCAAGTGTTCTTCTGTGATAAGTATTTAAAATATTTGTTGAAAATGGGATGATCTAAGAGTTTTATTTGGAACCATAACTGCTAAATGTAAATTCTGCGAAAAGAATTACTATATTAATATAAATAAGTTAGTTAGACCAGGTGGTAAGGCCAATTGCTTTAAATGTCCACCAGATATCAAAATAGTTGTTAACAGTGATATTGCAATAGTAAAATACTCTGCCTAAAACATAATAAGCGATGCTGAAATTACAAAAGAGTTGTAAACAGATCATCTCATAGATATCAAAGTGATTAAGTGTCCTCAAATTCGTCACCATATCAAAAACCGAAAATGTATGTATTTTGTTCTTGTTTTTATTACGAGTGCTGATTGATGAGTACCGGGATTGTAAGATAGCTGCCGCTACTAAGCCAAAATCGATGTACTTCTTTCAGCCCGCCTATCAAAATTTGGTGACAATTCGACGCTTAGTTTTGTTTTGACACCTATTTCAAAACTTCGTGTTTGTATTTTTTGCGACCTGCGAGGAAATCAAGTCCATTCTCGATGGTGTGTATGGGACCCATTCACCTTTTCGTACAAACGTACCATTGGTTTTGCACGTCGGTTTTTGTTGAACCGCGCCCAGGTGGCCAAAAAATGGTTACCACAGAGGAAACCGTGGACAAAATCCATGATCTCGTATTGACGGTCCACCGAGTGAAAATTTGTGAGTTGGCTAAGATAGGAAGCATCTCAACTGGATCCGTTAGTCATATCTTGCACAAGATTTTGGGCATAAGAAAGCTATGAACGCAATGGGTGCCGCATTTGCTCACACGGGAGAACATACGCAATCGTGAGACCACTTCAAAGACGTGCTTGGCTGTGTTTAATCGAAATCCGGACAAGTTTCTGCGTTGTTTCTTGGCCGCCGATGAGACAGGATTTCTTTGTACCCCCCAGAGATCAAAGAATAATCAAAACAATGTATTTTACTCGGTGAATGCGCTTTAAAGAAGACGAAGACCATGCCTTCGGCCGGAAAGGTCATGGCCACCGTTTTTTCTGACGCGCGAGGTGTGATCCACGTTGACTATTTGGAGAAGGCAAAAATAATCACAGAAGCATACTACGTCGATTTATTGGGCTAATTTAACGCCGATTTGAAGAAAAAGTGACCACATTTAGCAAAGAAAAAAGGGCTCATCCACCACGAAAACACAGAGGCTCATACCTCCAGTCGCTCCAGCCAAATTCATGGGATTGGACCACACATTCGATTTTTGTTCCCAAACCTTAAAAGATCGCTCGCCGGAAAGAAATACGGGTCGAACAAAGAAGTCCACGGAGATGTATTTTGCAGGCCAACAAAAGCGGTTAAAAGTGAGAAAAGTGCATCGAGGTGAAAGGGGATTATATTAAAAAATAAATTGTCAAAACCTAAAACAGATGCGTTGTCATTTCTAATCCGGGTATTCATCAAACAGCCCTCGTACATATGTAACACACGGTCTGAAAAGTCAGTGCCGTTTTATAGTAAAACACAAAATTTTTGCAAAATTCAACTTTATTTATCAATATAGTTGCCTTCGAGGGCGATACACTGATTAAAACGATTTTTCAATTTTTCGATACCAGTTTTGTAGTACGATTTCGGTTTAGCCTCAAAATAGGTCTCTGTTTCGGCGATTACTTCTTCATCGGTCTTAAATCTCTTTCCGGCGAGCATTCTTTTGAGGTCTGCGAACAGGAAATAATCGCTGGGGGCCAAATCTGGAGAATATGGTGGGTGGGGAAGCAATTCGTAGCCGAATTCATTCGATTTTGCCATCGTTTTCATCGACTTGTGACACGGTGTATTGTCTTGATGAAACAGCACTTTCTTTCTTTCTTTTTCTTCAAATGCGGCGGTTTTTCTGCGATTTTGTCCTTCAAACGCTCCAACAACGCAATGTAATAGTCACTGTTGATAGTCTGCCCCTTTTGGAGATAGTCGATGAAAATTATTTCATGTGTATCCCAAACTACGGATGCTATAACCTTGCCAGCCGACTTTTGAGTTTTTGGTCGTTTTGGACGAGGCTCGTCGCCTGCTCGCCACTCAGCTGACTGCCGACTTGAATCTGGTGTGAAGTGATGGAGCCAAGTTTCATCCATTGTCACATACCGACGCTTTAAACACTCCTCTGAATCATCAACACGTTGTTGTTTTTGGTCGACTGTGAGCAAACGCGGCACCCTCTTTGAACAAAGCTTTCGCATGTCCAAATATTCGTGTATGATATATTCAACACGCTCTTTTGATATCTTCAGAGCCTCAGCTATCTCGATCAACTTCACTTTACGGTCATTCGTAATCATTTTGTGGACTTTTTTTTTTATCTTAAGCAGCTTCTTTTGGAGGTCCACTGCGTACATCATCTTTGGTGCTTGTATGACCACTTTTAAAATTTTCAATCCACCTGCGAATGGTTCGTTCGGCTGGTGCAGAGTCCGGGTAACACTTATCAGGCCATTTCTTTGCATCGGCTGCATTTTTTCCCATCAAAAAGCAATGATAAATCAACACACGAAATTGCTTTGAATCCATTTTTTTTTTCACAATAACAAAAGTTGCTTCACTCACAACGCTATATCTTGAGAACTAATCGTCCGACAGCTGTCAAATGTATACACGTATCTTTTGAAGGTTGGTACTAACTGAAACGGCACGGACTTTTCAGCCCATGTGATATTTATTTTTGCTTTTATAAAATAACTTAATTTTTAGAATGTTAGCAAGAGCTGTTTACGTTAGTGGGTCATCTTTATCGTTAGTTTTGCTGCCTTTGTGGAAATCATTATTTGAAGATCTACAGTCGAAATTTAAATTGCCGCCGATAAAGCAATATTGAAATCAAACTCTGTATAATAAATAGTATAATAAGTTTTATTATATCAAAACCGGATCCAGTTTTTGTAGACTTTTTAATAGATAATAAATACACAGGAACAAGTGTAAACAATAATTGGAAAAAAAGTATACCTTATTATCTCAGCTTGAAATAGCACACACCTTGCATTTGTATTGCAATAATATCATGGAATACAATCCTAAAACTAAAACCTAAAACAAAAACTTATTGAGAAAGCAGTATCAGTTGTAAATGTAATCAAAATCAGTCAGGTTCTAGGAGCTTTCCTCCAAAATAAACAGAGAAAAACGTGAAATAATTTCGTTCAAACTTCTGTGAGAAACCCGATGGGAAAGCTCTATATTTTTCCTTGAAAGTCTTGTCAGTAACAAACCCAGGGTTGTTAGCATGAGTGAGCCTTTTATAAATCTGGGCTTTGAGGCATGTTCATGTTTCGAGATTTTCGATGAATCTGCTGAGATGTACCCTAACACAACATCATAAATTGCCTTTTTCTATATAACATCATAAATAACAAATCTCCATCGTAACTTTTTTTATAAAATTCGTTTCACACAGTCATTGAGAATCTTAAATCTTTTCCCCAATCGAATTTTCGTTACCTAAATTCTTTGCGGGTTTTCTTCGTTTATAATTTTTAACTACCATATAGGGCTCTCTACCATCGCTTATTAAGGGTATTTCAAACACCGCAAACTTAAAAAATGCTATCCTACAATATTTTTCCAACATTTTTCTTTCTTCTTCTTCTTCTTTCAATAATTTAATTACATATGTATGTATATAATGTTAATATTAAAAAAAAAATAAGTGGCGCGACAGCCCGGTGTGGGCCAAGGCCTAGCTTCCCGCACTCATTTGTATAGGATTTTCTAATAACGACTTGACAACTTTTTTTTTAAATAAAAGGCAAACCATTTGAGATATTTCAAAAACTTTATTATTGGCTTGAAGTACAATCAAAACATTTATGAATGGAACTCGACTTCGTTCATATGGCCACCGCGGGCACGTTTGCAGCGGTCGATTCGTTGGACCCAATTTTCAATGACTCGGCCACACATTTCGGCCGAAACGGCCGCTATTTCGCGTTCAATGTTGGCTCTGAGCTCTTCCAACGTCGTCGGCGTGTTGGCAAACCAATGACTTAACGTAGCCCCACAGAAAATAGTCAAGCGGCGTTTAATAGCACGAACGAGGTGGCCAATTGACTGGCCCATGTCTTGGATAATACGCTCACCATACTTACTCTTCAATAAATCGATTGTAGCTTGTTCATGGTGGCTTGTGGTACCATCCTGTTGAAACCACATGTCGTCCAAGTTCATATCTTCCAATTCGGGCCAAAAATAGTCGGTGATCATGACGCGGTAACGCTGACCATTCACAGTAACGTGACGATCGTTATCGTCGATGAAAAAATATGGCCCAATAACGCCGCCGGCATGCAAACCGCACCAAACAGTTATTTTTTGTAGATGAAGTGATTCATGAAGCACATGTGGGTTTTCACCCGACCAATAACGCATATTTTGCTTATTGACGAACCCATTGAGCCAAAAATGAGCTTCGTCACTGAAGATGATTTTGCGATGAAATTTATCATCTTGGCGCATCTTCTCCAGAACCCAATCGGAGAATGTTTGCAGACGTTGCTCGTTAGTGTACTTTACGATGATGAAAATGTTGAGTTTACTGAATAACTTGACAGTGACAATTTTATTATTATAATTATGATTAGTGAAAGAGTGCGTTCACAAATTAAATTCAAAGTTGTCAAGTCCCTATTGGAAAACCCTATATTTCTCACTTTGTGAATTTTTAACACTCCTGAGCAGGGCCTATTGTTTATTGCCGGTTTCGAACGGCTCTTCTGAGCAGCTTTTTTTATAGGTAGAATAGACTTTCGGAGGTTTGCCATTGCCCGTCGAAAGCGTAATGACGATTTTGAAAAATTTGCTGTTGTGCTCCTACCGCGATTCGAACCCAGTTAGGTTGCGTGACAGCCAGTGAGTCATCCATCTCGCCATCGCCACCATTGTGGTGGTTAATATTAAAACATGAAATATGATGTAAACATCTCTAAATTGTACTTAGTATTATAAAGTACTAAGTCTTATATACATTTTTATAAAAATAAGGAAATGATACGAAATAAAATGAAATATCTCGAAAATGAATGCATGGATGGTTAAAGTGTTTGAATAAATAATTTTTGGTACCTAATTCTCTGAATGGACTTTTATAACACAATGTAACTCAGTGGGTGTAGAAGAAAGACCCGATATGATTTTTTTTTTCCCCAAACTGGACCGCCCTGTGTAATATACTAGCAACTTATCTCGAGAATAGACTAACAACACTCTTGTACAAGCAGTAGGTAAAACGATTAAAGAAACAACAGGCTTGCGCTCAATGAAACCAAATCTATTCAAGGAAGCTTGACTTCACTTCACTAAAAAAGTAATTAATTTTCTGCGTACTTCCACGTCTGTAAGTGCAAGTCAGATGTTTTGGCACTTAGTAAAATACAGGTAGATCCCCGTCCACACCTCCGATATCACTTTAATCTGAAGATACCTGGCTACGAACTAATGCAATTATTTATTATGTGATGTAGCTTACCACTATGGGATTAAAGGAAGGGATTAAAATATGTGACGAATCAACTAACGGCCTTTGATAAACGTTTAAAGGGGACTCTTAACAGCCACGTGCAGCCGAACAATTTGCAGAGGCCCTTGGTTGATGACGCAGATATCACCGCCATCAAGGAAGTGCGATGCCATGGGAGGAACATAAGAAGGATGAAAAACTGTGATATGTACTATGATGGTTGCTATAAGGAAAAGAAATAAAGCTTATTCGGATTCGGATTTGCCATATGAGGCAGACTTCCGCAAGAAGTCTTGTGCATCCGGCACACGTGAGCGAGCTTCTTATGACAATCCGCATTAAGGCTGAATTCTCCAACGTAAGCCTAATATACAAAATCCCTGATTTCTTGAAGAATGCCAGCAAGCATATGCAACGAAAACCGAGAGCTGCTCGAAAAGATGGGAAGAATATCGGCTTTTTCAGAAGAAGAAGAAGAAAGAACACGAAAAGCACGGTATCGTAGATATTGAGAGGTTGTATTCCAGCAATAACTTGTGGAAGTTTTTCCAACAGATAAATAGAACGTGTCAAGGTAAAAAGACCCGTAGAGAAAAAAAACCTTGTAGTGATGTCATAGTCCGTGCTAGGAATATTAAAAATGCAGAATAGGCCATTTACCTTAGACGGTGATAGCCAAAACTTCTGTCCACCTGACCAGAATGAAATAAGAATAGCAATATCTAAGATAAGATCCACAAAACCAGCTGGACCTGATGACTTGCCAGCCGAAGTATTCAACTCTGCTGGAAATGACTTTGTGAGGAGCATACATCCACTTATTTTGATGAATGGAATCTCAGCCCCATATACTCGAACCACAAAAAAGGAGACCCTTTCAACTGCAACAACTATAGAGTATAAGTCTCCTCAACAACCTGATTGGTCCCTATCAGTGCGGTTTCATACCAAGAAAATCAGACCCACAATCTTCTTATAGATTTTAAGGCCACATACGACAGCATTTATAGAGACGAACTACATATATAGAGCTATGTCTGATTTTGGAATCCCTGCCAAATTTATCCATCAGTGCAGAACAACACTTGAGAACGCTCGCTGCTCTGTCGTGTTAAGCAACGAGATGCGCTGTCATGTTATTTTTTTTTTTTAACATCGTAGTTGAAAGAATTGCGCGAAGCTCACAAGTGAACATAAGAAGCATAATCTTTCATAAATCTGTGCAACTAATAGCGTACGCCGATAATCTAGACATAATTAGGAAAACTCGAAACATTTGCGGAAGCTCCCAAATTAGGTTTAGCGGTAAACGAGGGCAAAATCAAGTATTTGCTGTCAACAACACAACATCGACGAATTGGACAGAACGTCACAGTCGACAGAAGTAGTAAAGGATTTTGTCTACCTTGACTCTGCTATGAATTCTGCCAACAACGCCTTAGTAGAAATAAAACGAAGAACCACTCCACTCTTACCAATCGGTGTTCCTTAGTAAGGCCCTATCCTGAAAAACGTAAAAGGTCGTACATAAGGCCGTAATCGTCACGAGGCCGAATTTCCCAAGCGTGAGTTTTGCTGTGAGGCTGTGAAGACAATCTTTTTCTGATTCCGCAAGCGTGAATGTAAGTTTTTTTTTTTTGACAGATACTGTGTACACAGTTGATGAACTTTGCTCTGTTTTTAAGCGTGAGTTGAGAAAATAAGAGTGAAAAAAGATATAAAAAAAAACAATACCCAAAAAAAATTGCGAAGGAAGCGATTTCAAATCGTTGAAATTTATTTCCAAAATCGAAGCTCTGATCTCGAAACTTATATTCACGGTATTGGATACTCACAACAAGAATGAGAACAGTGCGTTGGAAAGAAAATATCGCGGCTGTGGACGCTAGTTTTGAAGAAGACCCCAGTTTATCGATTCGTTGCCGTTCGTAACATTTTGACCTTTATCCATCCACTATTTGGAACATTTTGCGTCTAGATCTTAGTCTCAAGGCCTATAAGATCCAACTAGTGCAAAAGCTAACGCCACATGATCTTTATTGCGTTAGGAGTAGAGAGATTGGCCTTTTAATTAACCAGAAGTGATGAGGTTAATTTCTGGTTTAATGGCTACGTATGCCATTTCATTTAGGAGAATGTACCGTATAGTGCTGGTTGTACGCCGGTGGAATCGTCGGTTCTTATTTCTACAATGCCATGCTCAACGATTTTTTCCCCCAAATTTGCATGACATGAATATGGATGAATTGTTTTTAGAACAGGATAATTCTTCACCCATACACATCGCTTAATTGATAACACGATTTTGAAATAGAGTCATTTCAAGAAATGGACATGTCAGTTGGCCACCAAGGTCGTGCGATTTGATGTCATTGGAATATTTTCGATTGGCCTGCGTCAAGTCACTAGTTTATACCGATAAATCATTGCAGCATTCACTCTTTGGATCAAAACATTGTTCAAGTAATACGTGATATACGCCCCAAATTGCTTAAAAAAATGGTCAAAAATTGAACATATAGACTGCGTTCGCTTTGCACGAGGCAGCCGTGGTAGACATATACCCAAAGATATTTCCAAATATTAAATGGTGTCAAAAACTTTTTCTAATGAATTTAATAAATTTTCATCAAGTTAATCTCTGTGTTTTATTTAAAAAAAAAGGTCTAATCATTTGAAGAAAATACCCTTTACAAGTATCCTCATTCAGATATTCATCACCCTGGACAGACACACCCGAAAGACTATCTGTCATACCGTCAAAATATTATACTTATTTTTAAGTTCTCATTCTGATAAGCATACCATTGATGTGCTCTCCACTTTAGGCTCGTTGGATCACTGACCACACGATTAGAGAAAACAGTTCTTAGAATACCATGAGGTTATACGAAATAACTAATTGGGGCGGACAAATTCCTTAGCAATTTTAGCTAGCCGTTGTATTTCCTCTTAACATCACAAACACTATTCTCTATTGGAATGAGATAGTATATCTCATTGGGTGAAAATCAAAAGAAAAGGTGAAATACGACCTGTGCTGTAAAGAGGCTCAGGGTTAGGGAACTGTTTTTTCGGGCTTTCAAGATGTTCCAATAGATGAGAAGGAGAATTTGTCAAGCAGATCCTTAGAAAAAAAACGAATGTTCTCCTCTCTCCTCTTACAAACCTAATAATTATCCATTTCTTCCTGTGAAAATAAAACAGAATAATACAAATAAAAAGTTCTATTAAATCATATACATTTCCTTATATTGTTGTTATACTCAGAGCTCATTTTTACGTTTGATTTGAATTTTTAAATTGTCTAAGAATGAGAACTAAATTCAGCTCCTTTAGCTGACAAAAATGTTTTCAGCACACTGTAACTCCTGTAAATTGAAAATATGTACACTGGCACACTGGCTCACACAGAATATTAGCTTTCTTAGGTGTGTACATAGAAAAAAACTCACGCTTGCAGAATTCGGACCCAGTTCTACTTTATAGCGCAGAAGAATGCGAATAGACACCAATACTCCGGCCCGCAAAGTATTCGAAACTAGTCCTCCTTTAAGTGTCGCGCACAAGCAGAAGGCGACCTCAACAGTCTTGGGGTGCACAACTATAGGCAGTTAGCTACAGACCGTACTAACTGGACAGGCTTGTGAGTTGAGGCCCCGGTTCGGATATCTTGTGGGTTGATAAACAAGTTGAGCTTAGTTTAATTCCGCAACGACGATCTAAACACATAGCCTTATTGAAAGCGTCCCATTTATTAACTTTTGCTTTTAAGTTAAACAAGAAAAATTATATTGAAACAGACATCTCGCTTTATTCACTCAGTTAATAATCTATGGTAAATACACTACTGTTTTTAACATTCTATTTATAAAGTACATGTTCTGCGGGAAATGGTGGGTGGGGAAGGATTTTCCATTTGAGCGTTTTCAGGTAGGTTTAAACGGAAACGCGAGACAACGACGTAGAAGCATGACCAGACAGTCCTCATTACTTTCTTTCCTTTGAGTTGCTGTAATGAATCCATTTTTCATCACCCGTCATGATGCTATGAATAAAACCCTTCCTTTTTTTCCGCTGGAGCAGTTGTTCGCAGACGAAAAAATTACGCTCAACGTCATTTGGTTTCAAATCATAAGAAACCAAAGTACCTTGTTTTGAATCATTCCCAACGCATACAATCATCTGGAAATGGCTTGGCGGATAACTCCTTATTCTGAAGCAAGCTCTTCTTGCATTTGACCCCCATCGAGCAATGCCTCCAATCCAACGTCTTCGAAGGATTTTGGCCTTCCTTCACGCGGACGGCCGTCAACATCGAAATCACCGTCTTTAAAGCGACGGAACCAATTATGGCACATTGTTTCACTTAGAGCAGCATCTACGTAAGCCTGTTGGAGCTCTCAATGTGCTTCAGCTACCGTGTTCTTTGAATTAAGAAAGAAACAACACTTTCCGCGAATGACGATTATTTGGCACAAAATCAGACATTTTCACACAACCAAAAGTATACAGGTGACGCCAAAACAAAATCAATAATGTGTCAAAACGGATAGTTTACTATATATCTTAGATTGGTTCATGACGATTTGGATATGTCAAAATCGACCCCCACTTACTTCTAATGCCATCTATTGACAACTTAGTTGTAACAATGATTGGCCGGCAACCATTAATCGACTACCTCACTAAGATGAATTTCGTCAACTTTATCTTTTAAAGAATAAAGCAGCATCAACGCATTCAAGCGATTACCACCTATTGTCGTACGCAAATTATTTAAAACTAGTTGTAAATTACTAAATGAACGTTCAAAAGAAGTCGAAATGAAGCAAACAAGTTTGTGCGCAAAGGGAATTACACTTTTCAACTTGAACACCACTTCAGTAATGTCTTCAAAATGTGTACACTTTGTACATAAATCAACAAAAATTTGCAACTCAGAAAGCGAACATTTTGGATCCTCTTTTAAAATAAGGGCTTCAGTTTCACAATGGATTCCATTCCGGTTTCTGGATTTTCATCGATTCTTCTTAAAACACGGCGCGTTCTGTGATGTTTCAGAAAATCATTCTCTAGACTGACCTTTAATTTATCAGCGAATGAAGATGAACTGTTTTTAATGCATCGACTTGGTCGATTTTTATCTCTTCCAAAGCATGCACAATGCCTTCGTAGAAATCCAAACAAAATTGATTGCTTGAGCTCTAACTGTCCATCGTTGAAATGAATTTTCAATATCGTATATCAATACACATATCCTGAACATATCTTCACAGTTTCAAATATATAACATACTTTGTTTGTTTTTGACAGATAAAAAGGTTAGACCCGTTTTGGTGTGCTCGGCGATTTTTAATTGTTATAATAAATGGAGCAAAATATTTACTAGGTGTTGTGAAACGTAACCTCTTTATTGGTGCCTAAAGTTCGTTCATATTTAGGCAGACATGCTAAATTTCAGTGCGATGCTGTCTTTAGTTTTGTTTTAACAGCTGATTGTTGTTGACGTGTTTGGCATCATGTTGAGTATGGACAAAAACGATTTTCGTTCTCTCATAAAACATTACTTTTTGAGAGGCAAAACGGCGAAGGAAACAAGAGAAAAGTTTGATAAATAATATGGGGCTAATGCTCCGTCAGATTACATCGTCAAATATTGGTTTCGAGAGTTTCGTGGTGGCCGCAACTCCACTACCCATCAAGTCCGCAGTGGCAGTCAAAAAAATACATAAAATGGTGTTGGCTGACCGGAAAGTGAAGGTGCGCCAGCTAGCAAATACCACAAAGATTAGTACTGAGCGCACACGCCATATTTTGGGCAATATTCTGCATATGAAAAAGTTATCCTGCCGCTGGGTGCCGCGCATACACACTCCTGAGAAAAACACGAACGAGAGAGCACTTCAAAAGAGGTTTGGTCTTGCTGATGCGTAATCGGGCGGACTTTTCGCGTCGATTGGTAACTGTTACACACCAGAAAATAGAATGAGTGCCCGGCAATGGAATGAAGCCGGCACGAGTGTTCCAAAGCGGCCGAGGGAGGCTCGATGGGTAGGAAAGATTATGGGGTCGGTTTTCTGAGATTTTCATGGCATACTCCTTAGTGGACAGCCTCGAAAAAGAAAAAAAACCATCAACAGCAAGTATTACTGTGCATTATTGGAGCGATTGAAGGCCGAAATCATTGCAAAACGGCCTCTCATGAAGCGAAAAAATTTTTTGTTTTTGCAAAACAATGCACCGGTGCACAAGAGCATTGCAACCACGGCTAAAATCAATGACTTACGGCTCCAATTGCTGTCGCGTCCACCGTATTCGCCCGAATTGGCTCCCTCGGACTATTATCTCTTTCCAAACCACAAAAGATGGTTCATCGATAAAAAATTCAGCTCAAGCTAGGAAATCATCGACGCCACGGAGGAGTATTTTGCAGATCTTCCGGAAAATTACTTTTCGGACGGGATCAAGAAGTTGGAAAATCGCTGGAATAAGTGTATCAAACTAAAAGGGTTCTATGTAATATTGAATAAAATAAAAAAAACATTAAAAAATTTTTTTTTTCATTCCCAAGGAGGTTACTTTTCACCTTATCTAGTATTTGCATGAAATTTTGTGTAAAAAATGGAATCAAGTACTCTTAAACACTTGAAATGTTGACAGTGACATGCGGTAATTCTGCTCCAAGTAAAAAAAAAAATGTTTACAAGTGGTACAAGATGACCGAAAAGATGCCAATGACGAACCTCGCTTTGGACGCTCCAGCATATCAAGAAAAGATGTTAACATCGAAGCTGTGAAGAAAATTGTTTTGGAAAATCGTCAAATTACAATAAGAGAAGTTGCTAAGGATGTTGGCATATCGCTCAGTTCGTGTCATGCAATTTTTTCGGATGTTTTAAGCATGAAACCTGTGTCAGCGAAGGTTGTTCTGAAATTTCATAATTTTGATCTGAAGAACCGACGCATGAGCATCGCTCAGGAGCTCTTCAATGACATCAATGATGACGAATCATGGGTCAATCAAATGTCAAATGTCAAAGTTTTGATCACTGTTTGCAAAAAGCAATGCTAAAAAAACGTCCGGAATTGTGGAAATACAATTCATGGCTTTTGCATCACTATAATGCACCTGCTCATTCATCGTTGCTTGTGAGAGATTTGTTGACCAAAAACAACACGACAATCATGCCTCAGCAACTATACCATATTCACCGGATTTGACCCCATGCGAGATTTGTATCGATTGAGGAAAAAAAAACGGCGTCGCTGGTAGAGCTCAAGGCTATACCAAAAATGCTTATGAGAAGTGCTTTGAGGATTGGAAAAAACGTTGGCACAAATGTATTATATCTGAGGGTGATTACTTTGAAGGGGACAACATTAATAATAATAAAAAAACATAAATTCACCTTACTCTTTGAACTTTTTTCGTACAATGCTTCCAAAACAATGAAAAACTCTTTAATCACACGCATTGTATGCTGTTTCAACCAATTTGTTGATCTAATGAGCTTTGCATGGAATGTAAGGGATTTTCTTACCGCATGTTTCTGTTGTGTAATCAAACGAACAATTTGTCTAATCCTTGCCTTCCCAAAGTTCTCATAGCATCAATTAAAACTTGCAAAACTTTTAAATGGTATGCCTTTTCTTATTTTTCTTGAATGTTTTGTTCTTTATAGATTTGTCCAGCAAAACGTGGATATAAGCACCTCCATTAACGAAATTACAGTAATCACGCTGATCTGCTCGATGTGATTCAGAAGTGAAATGTTGGATTAGTTTTCCTTCTTTTTTTTACTTTGACTCTTCATTTTATGCCACTGAAGAACACCTACCTATATCCATTCCGGATAAGCGAAATATATTTCAATTCCTTTTGAGAATAAAATGCAAGCATGGCTAAATACAGCATCTTTGTGAGGACTGTATTCCAAAAATAAATACTCGGAGAACCATGCTGGGTTGAATCGGCATTGCTTGGTAGAATATTTGGTACTATCAGCATTGTTTGGATAAATGTCAAGTTTCTTGGTATGGCTCAAGAGAATTTAAATATTTTCGTTCGTTGGCAGTCGATAGTTTTTTCCGTTTCTCAGGGTCATGGTCTATCAAAACTTCACTACCACCATGTAGATTGTGAGTTTTATTACGTGCAAATTTGTCTTCTTCTTTTTTGCAGTTTCGAACAACTCATCACTTTCTTTGTGGATACTTGTCAAACAGTCAAAAATATCGACAAGAAATCCTGTCAAATTTGGCACTGCTTCGTTTTTCACCAGTTCAAAATTTGTCATAATTTCTCCATTCCTGAACGAAAAAATAATCCAAGGAAAATCAACCTCAACTTCAGTGGATGATTAACCTGATGTTGGTTAGAACAAAACTGACGATTGTGTTAAGAATAAGCTGGGTTAAAAACGACTGGTGATTCTCTGCTTTAGAGTAACACTAGCGATTTTTTCTTTTGCACCTGGAAGTTTAGGTTCATCTGGCAGTTTAGTTGCAGTTGTAAGTTAAGGTGCAGCAACATTAGAAAATGATGAAGTTGAGGAAGGCAGGACAGATGGGATTACATTTGTTCTTTTAAATGCTTCAAAAAGACGGTCGACATCGGTCAATTTGCCGACTGAACTTCTTAAATTTTACCTACAATAGTTTGCCTTTTTTTGTTATTTTTAATCAAATAACTATGAATTAATCGGCATTTCCGAAAGATGAAATCTTTGAAAATACTGTTTACAAATCTATACCAAATGAAAATACAAACTCACTTTTTATGTTTTTCGTTGATTTTCCGACTCCTAAAAAGCATTGGAGGTGCCACACCTTCCCTGGTTTCTGTGTGATAACTTCCCAAATAACAAATCTAGTTATTGGGTATGTAATTTTATTCGTGCGGTTTTTTTTCAAAATTTCAACGTTTATTTAAGAAAAACATGTACAATATTATTATTCAAAGTATAGCCCATCTGAAGCTATGACTTTTTCCCATCTTTCTGGTAATTTGTGGATCCCATCCCAAAAGAACTGCACCGGCTTGGCAGCCAAGAATGAATCAAGCCAATTTTTGATATTCTGCTCTGATGTGAACCGTATTTCAGTGAGGGCGTTCTGCATCGACCGGAACAAATGGTAGTCAGAAGGAGCAAGGTCTGGGCTAAAAGGCGGGTGAGGTAAGACTTCGCATCCACTATTTATCAAATAGTTCTTAACCGGAATAGCAACGTGGTGCCGAGCGTTGTCATGATGGAAAATTATTGCCTCGTGTCTGGTCGCATATTCCGGGAGTTTTTCGGCTACTGCTCTCTTCAAATGGATTAATTGTGTTCGGTAGCGTTGTCCACTGATGATTTCACCCAGTTTTAGCAGCTCATAATACAATACACCCATCTGATCCCACCAAATACAGAGCATTACCTTCGCGCCATGGATATTCGGCTTTGCCGTTGATTTGGCTGGTTGGCCGGGTTCCACATATGATTTTTTGCGCTTGGGGTTATCGTGATGGATCCATTTTTCATCACCAGTAACAATCCGATGCAAAAATGACTTCGTTTTGTGGCGTTCCAGCAGCATTTCGGATATGCAAAACCGCCTTTCGACGTCTCTCGGCTTGAGTTCATGTGGAACCCAATTTCCTTGCTTTTGAATATATCCAGCTGCTTTTAAACGTTTTGAAATGGCTGCTTGAGTGACACTCAAAGATTCTGCGGGCTCTTCTTGTTTTTGACAACAATCTTCATAGAGTAATGCTTTCAGTTCTTCATCTTCAAACTTTTTTGGCTGCCCATGACGTTCATCGTCTTCCAAGAAAAAATCAACTTTTAAATCGTGCAAACCACTTTTGGCACGTTCGCTCAGCTAGCGCATGTTCACCATAAACTTCCACCAAAATACGACGACTTTCGGCAGCAGTTTTTTTCATAATAAAGTAATGAAGGAGAACTCCCCGCAAAAACACATTTTCAGGCACAAAGTTCGACATATGTTATTTAAGTGAAAAAAAAAAATTGTTGTTTACGCTTCAAATGAATGACATATACTGAAATGACGTACAACGCATGTTCCAATGGAATAATAACAATGGAATAATACAAGTTACGCCATCTCTTAGCAAAGTTATAGACCCAATAGATTATAAAATTATTCGAAAATATGAAAACCGAGGATTATGGTAAACTCATTAATACTAAAAATTCTCCCTAGTTTAGGTCTTCTATAAATAAAGTGAATGCGTATATTACGCATTGAGATGTAATTTTTGCCACAAAAAGTTAAATTACGGATTGGAATAGAATTCGCATCATGGTGGCAGCAACATCACCGCGAGATAGCAGAACTATGGTACTCGTAATAATTAGTATCCAGGTAATTTCACATCGATGCTGATGTCAATCAAAGCCAAAAATATAACCGTGATGATTTTTAATGGACACTACGATATTTGATATTAACCAGAAAAACCAATAAATTGAATTCATTGGATTTGTTATGTATGACTCGTGGTTGGGAACGGTTTCGAGAAAGATGACGATTTTGAGAGTGATTTACCTTCAAATACGTAAATTTCTAAATTAAGAGTTGCTATGACAATTATTATCTTTATCTACATTATTGTATGGGCTAGTACTTGTATATCATGTTGTGGGATGTGTGTATAATGTAATAAATATACCAACAAACGCACGTTTTCAACATATACCCTTGACTTATGTACTTATGTTTTAGATACACGAAATTGATTTTACATTCCCCCTCTTGAATGATGAACTGCAAAAGTTGAAACCACACATTAAAAGAGAATAAAATTAATTAAGCACCTACTGTTTGGAATTGTGCTCCTTATCCTTTTAATGGCCTAATACATTCCTGAAACACACAGGAATTTTTCTAACCTTTATATGTTACTCACAAACTATCCGTCAGAATGGACACATCCGCATTCATTGGTTTTGCCATTTCAAAGTCTAAAGTAATTGAAAATCTATTTTATTTATCAAAAATAAAAGTTTTTATTTTATTCGACCCTAAAATACAAATACCTTTATTTAAGTATCATTTTCTATTCTTGGTTTTCAAGCTCTCCTCCTTCTGTACGATGTCACCAATAAAGTAAGTTTCGATAACATTCGAGCATGGCTGGTTGAGATTAGAGAATACGCCCAAGAGGACGTTGTAATAATGCTTCTGGGTAAGTTGTTCGTAGTCCTCTTAAGAACAAAGTGTGTACCTCTCCATCATTCCAAAGGACTCCCACATCTATTCTTCGAGATTCCTATAAACAAGTTTTTTTTTTTTTTTTTTTTGTGTCCCAACTCTTTCCTTTCAAACTAATTACTTACCCTTGATGTCTTGATGTATAAGAATTACGAACTTTGAATTGGTATCCTTTGGTCCTTTTACTGTCCAGGTAACAAAGCTGATTGCGGCAGCGACAGGCAGGTGAAACGAGAAGAAGGAGAACGACTAGCTAGGGAGTATAATGTTGCCTTCATGGAGACATCTGCTAAGACAGGACTCAATGTGGAGTTGGCATTTTTAGCTGTAGCCAGGTAATTATAATCTTTTTTTCTTAATTAATAAACAAAAAAAAAATTAATCAAAAATTTTAATTTAAATTAATCCCCGTGATTCGGCATTTTCATAATTCCTGATTTTTCTTGTAAGAAATGTAATAATTCATAATTATGTTAATATCCTCTTTTTTCGGCTCTTTTTCATTATTTTGATTACTAGGCAACTAAAAAGCAGACGGAATGAATCAATCGACGAAGCGAAATTTAATGTACAGGACTTTGTACGGGAGCAGACGCAGCCGAAGCAGTCCTGCCCTCAATGCAACATGTAACGAACATCCTCGTGTACGTAAGCTTTTCATGAGTTTTTTTTTTTTTTTTTTTGGTACAGCATTTTGTATGAAATGAGCTATTACGAAAAAGAAAAAAATATATACATATACATATTTACAAAATAAAAGAAAAATAAAATTATTACAATAAAAATTCAAAACCTTAATTTTACACAATGAATTTGAAGCAAACACATTTGTGGGATGTGCAATTGACATGGAAATTTTGTCTATAAGCTCTGGCATGTAGTTTGAGAAACAGTCCCTATCGAGCATGCTACAGGAAAGATTCTTAACTGGGAATTACAAAAACCACATTTGTTTTACTAAACGTCAAGGGTCGCTAATTACTTTGTGTATGAACCCACTATTTACCATTAAACTATCAACACGGGTGGCCGTGGTGTAGTGGTATATGCATATACTCCTCAAGCAGAGGGCCGCGAGTTCGAAACCCGTGCGAGGCAATTCTCTGAAAAAGTCTTTTCATAGAATTTGTATGTAGTTATATGAAAATCCCGTCGGCGTCAACTCTGACATGAAGGCATAACACTGATATTGGAGTGGTTGCTGACTGGGATTTAGTAACGAACTAACAACTAGTACGTACTAAGACCCACTGGTTGTGGATGCACTGGCTCCAGTTTGACAACCACCTCTGGAAAAAATATCGAAACCTAATACACCTGAGTTCCAAACTACCACACTATCCGCCCGCGCCCTGGAGAAAAACCAGTAAAAGGGTATTTATACCCCTTGGTACGCGCGCGGGATTATAAAAAAACTGTAAATGACATCTGAACACTTCGACGATACAAACACTGTTCATTCTCAGTCCTCTGCTCCTGTGTAACTACTCTGCGCAACTCCAGCTTCAATGTCAATCCTGAGGACTGGTACTCTCTAGTAGATTTTAAAAGTTGGGTTTCCGCTGAAGATGCTGTGGCTTTTGTAGCTTGATTGTCTTTGTCTGCAATTGTCAATGATTGGGTATCTGTGGAATTAGAAAGGTTTTTATTTGACTGAATAAGGTGGCTTTGAGCGATTTCTTGTTGGGAAGGTATTTTCTTCACATTTTTCCGCCTATAAGTTTTACCTCCACCTTATACCGTTGCTTCAATAACTTTTCCGTTAATAACATCGAACTCGGTTGTATCAATATTGGGTCTTAGCTTATCTGTGGCCACCAGATTTCGGAGTACGACCTTGTTTTCTACTTCTATTTCATGATCTCTCGCTCCATGCCGTTTGTTCTTTCTCTCTCGCTTTCCCTTCTTATTTTCTTATCGCGTCTATATTTCTCGCTTTTGATTCTAAACATTCCTCATCTATATCTTGTACCGATGGGATTTTGTCTCGAATAAGCCGACCATACAATAGCTCTAGAGGAGCTTTATCAGTTGTTCCATGAGGTGTTAAGTTGTCCACCAATACAAAGTTTTCAATTTCTTTTCTATAATCCCATTTCTTTGAGTTTGCTATCTGAAGACATTTCAAAACCGACCTGTTCATATTTTCCACTTCTACGTCTGCTACTGGCCAGTAGGTTGGTTATGTTATATTTTTATTCCCACAGAAGGTTTTGAACTCATCACTGACAAGCTGGCGACCAATTTACAAAATATTTCTTCCAGAGTATTTATGATATGGTCTGAAGTTATTCTTCTTAGAAAGTTTATTTCCTGATAACGCGAGTAATAGTCAATGATAAGGAAAATATAATTGTGGTTGAGAAGGGGTCCGTGCAAGTCCATAGACAGCCATGATAGCTTGAATAGAATTGTATTTTTCATCAGAGCTGGTTGCGCAGGTGTGGATTCGATTAGGCAATTATGGCGGCGTTAAGCGAAACTTATTTTAGGCCTTAATGCTCGCGGTATTACAATCTTAGTTTCTCTCAAAAGAATATAGCCTACGACGCAGAGTTCTTGTCTCAACAATTTGAAGCTTTTTGCTTCCAGTATTCCTGCTTCACATTTATGACAGCTTCCATTAATTTGGGGTTAGAGCTACTGTTTTCGGCGGTCTCTGAAATTGTCATTGCTTTTGGTATAGGTCTCTCTCTATTATTGTAAAGACAGTAATTTATGTTCTCAGCTATAATAAATTTACCGGCTTGATAGATGACCCTGAACTTAAATGCTTGCAGTGTAAGTTTGCACATTTTTATACGGGCTGGAGTCTTGGAAGTCGGTTTGAAAACTACCTCTAACGGTTTGTGGTTGGTCATCAGTTCAAATACTATTCCGATTAAATAATAATGAAAGAGTACCACAGCCCATACAAGAGCTAAGCCTTCCTTCTTGGTCTAAGAACACCTCTTTTCTACCTCGCAAACAATATTCCTTGTGGAGCTTCATTTATTTTAAATTGAATTAGGACTGCTCCAAGAGCAACCGGACTAGCATCTGCAATGAGAAGAATGCCGTATTTTGAATTGAAGTATGATAGGGTTGATAAATTTTTCAACAATTCTTTTAATCCCTGGAAGGAATTTTGTTGAGTACATTTCCAAACGAACTTTGCGAGACCGGTACAAGGTTTCCTAGATATGTTACCAGGCCAAAGAAACTTTTCGTTTCTTTTTTGTTTTGCTAGGGCACGAAATTCTTAAACGGTTCTTGTTTTATCTGGGTCTAGGTTTATACCAACCGTATTCAAAACATGTCCTAAAAATTTCATTTCTTGAACTTTCCGTAAGCATTTCCGTTCATTCAAAGAATCTTTATACTCCTTGAAAATATGTAATACTTTTTTCAGTACTCCCGATACTACAACTTCATCTAAATAACTAAGAGGCCTTTTATATGATGCTAATATTATCTTCTGAAAAATTTCCGATGCCGAGTTCACCCCTCTTATATCTAAATATTCCTTATTTGTGATAAAAGTTGTGATATATCTGCTGCTTTCGTCTAATTACAGCTAGTGATTTGCGTTTCTTAGGTCAAATCGTGAAAAATATGTAGCTCCTTTCAACTTTCTCATAAAGGACTCAAATGTTGGTAGTGGATAACATTCCCTTAGTATGGCAGTATTTGCCGGACGCATCTCAATACACAATCTAATTTCTTTGGTATCCTTTGATGCAATGACGATTGGGGAAATCCATGTGCTTGATCCTAGCAATGGTATAATAATATCTAATTCCGAAGCCTTCTTGATCTTTGCCTCAACCGTCGCACTCTTCGAAGTGGTTGTTGTACCGGCCTTTATTGTTTTACCGCTTGTTTTTGGAAACGGTTGGCGATTTTCCATTTCAACCGTATAACCGTATCACGACCTATTTTTCGTGATATTTTCTATTCTATTTTCCACCCGAACAGGTGCGCCGAATACAGTCTAAACCGTAAGCCAGACCTTGCCGGCGTAAGCCCAAAATTTATTTGTTGACTCTTCCCGTACATTTTAAATAACAGTTCCATATCTTTGAAGTTTATTCCAGTCATCTTCACTTACCAGAATAAATCAACATCCTGAGTCAATGATCATTAATATGTTTTGGCCCCCAAAAGCACAATTTTTTATTTCGCTCATGTGATTCTTATTCTCCTTCACTATACTAAAACAATGATGTTAACAATGTGATAACCGATCTTCTCTTCATTCAGGACTTAATCGGATATTATTCTTACGCTTGAAGACCCAGCTTTTCGTTGTTTTTAGGCCTACCTTCAAAGTTACTAGCCTTACGTTTTTCACCAAAATGCACAATTAACCCACATTTGTTACAATACATTTTGAGTGTGCAGCTGAACAATCTGGGTTATTGGTCGAATGATTCACCACATTCAACCACATCTCCTCCAATAGCTGTCCTCCTTCCAGAAGTTAATTCGAGACGAAATATTGTTAACTATAAAACAAGAGCTTGGTTGCAACATAGTTTCCGCCTGGTTATTTATTTATTCGTAGATGCAAGACATCTCAGCTATCTCGGTTAAAAAATGCTCTTTTCAATAGTCTTTTCTTAAGGTCCGCTTTTTGAGATTTATTTCTAAAACTTCCTCTTTCGATTCCCCAATTGAAAATTTCTCTATTTGGTTTCGTAATCTCAACATAAATTTGTTGAGATGTTCCCCTTGTTCTGGTCTGGAGGATCAGACAAAAATAGTTATTTAATTTTTCAACCAAGGCCTTGAAAATGTTTATATCTTGTCCGTCTGTTGACTCAATCAAAGTTCCGGGAATATTGAATATCTCTCTCGAAGTTGCGGACCACCTAAATGCAGTCATTTGTTTCTTTTTTTTTTAATTTGATCCCTGATTTCTGTAGCCTCCAAGTATAATGAAAATGATCATAGCCATTTTCCCTATTCAACCCGAATCTTACCACTAATCCCTACTTCTTATTCCTTGCTTCTGATTTCTTAAGCACAGTTTGATGTGCTTTAGAATACTTCTATTGGCTTTACCCAATTGAATATGATTCTCTTTTCTTCACAATTTCATGCATTTTTGAATACTTTTACGCTCTCTTGCTTTGCACCGCGGCGACCACAGACGAGTGCACACGTCAAAAAAAAAAACCTCCGCGCGTGCGTGTAAAAAAAAAAAATTTAACACATAAAACAAAAATATCACACAGTGCGGGTATCCACCTCTCCCACTCCTGGTCGAAGTACTGTTGCTTGCACTCGGTCACTGCCGTAACTGTATTTATCATACGGTACGGGCAGTGACTGAGTGTAAGTAACATCCGATGGATAGCGGGTTGTGTGTAAAAATTTTGTTGGTACACTGATTCATATTGTTGTATCGGTAAACCATCGCCAGAATTTTCACTTCGCAGCCTTGCTTAGTATCGTCGGTTTTTGTTTTTGCCGTGTTTGTTTGCAATTATGATTAGGGAATTCAAGGTTGACGTAGCTAATATACACAGGCTAAAAAGTAATCACTTTTCTGCGTTTGTCCACGTTTGTAAATACAGACCAGCTATTTTTGCACTTAGTGAAACACAGGTCTGAACACTTTGATCTGAAGCTGCCTGGCTACGAACAAGGGCCATTATTCTTCTCCCACCGCAGCCTCGTCAATTACGTGCGTAGTAATGTAGCTTACTAAACTCCACCACAATGTAGTCCCTATTTCAATCCGGAATTCAATTTCATGTGGTTAAAATTCCATCTCCTTGAGCAAATTATCCGCTACTGCTTTATTTACAGAAGCCCCAAACTGGACAGCAACTCGACCTTTCAGAAATTTGATGCGCTGTCTGACTTCATTCAAAGAATTGGATTCCTATATCCTCATACTGAAATCGTGATTACGGGCGATTTCAATATATGTGCACAATTCTGGTTGGCTTCGACATTCTGGACAGACAACACCCGAAGAAAGGTGTGTTAAGACTTTCGCTGTGGAATTCCTTCGATAGAGGAAAACCGAAAAAAGTTGAAACGAGCCAGAAATGACTGCAACGTCTTTCTCAAGCGTGTGAAATTCCAATACGACCAAAAACTAAGTCCAAAAATACTGCAATGTCCCAAAGTCATTCGTCAAAAACATTAGAAATTCTGCCTCATCCTCCATCCCAACGCTCATTTACAATGACATTCCAGCTGTCAGCTCTTTAGACAAGGCCAATCTGCTTGCTTCACACTTTGCGGCTAGCTCAACACTCCCAGATTGTGCTTTCTCCCCGCCTACACTTGAGTGTGTCGAATCTACAATGGGACCATTCCACTTTCGCACTCGTGTCGTAGCAAGAGTACTCAAAGATCTTAACATCCATAAATCCACTGGTCCAGATAGTATATCGCCCCTCTTTTGAAGAGGTGTTCTTCCACGCTGGCAAAACTAATCCGTAAGCTTTTTCATCAATCCTCTTTAGGACACTTTCCGAGCAGATGAAAAACAGCATTTGTCCAGCCCGTCCCTAAAAAACGCAAATCTTCTTCCCTCTCCTCTTACAGACCCATTGCCTTTACGTCCCTGCTTTCCAAGGTCATGGAAACGCTGATATACTGTCAGCTCATGAAATATTTCGAAACACGAAAACTTCTCAATGACCGACAATATGGTTTTCGTAGCAACAGGTTCACTGGTGATTTGATGGCAAGTCTCACCGAAAAGTGGAAACCAAAGCATACATCAATCTGGCGAAAGCAAGATGGTTGTACTTGATATTTCTAAGGCATTTGACAAAGTTTGGCATCAAGCTCTTTTTTCGAAAATGCGTGCTTTTAGAATCGATGACTCTCTTCTTCGTTGGATTGGAAATTACGTTTCGGAACGTTAAATTCAAGTGTTCTTGGACGGTTTCAAGTCTGCTATTCACAAAATTAATGCTGGTGTGCCCCAGGGCTGCGTTCTGTCTCCGACACTCTTTTTAATTTTCATTAATGATCTCTTGTCTGCTACTTCTAATCCAATATATTTCTTTGCTGATGACAGTTCTCTCTGATTTTCATATTAGTTCCCGGGCTCACGTCCCTGCTCTTCGTTTGTAGAACGGGAACGGAAACGTATGTTAAGCTTAAATTCCGATATATAACAGCATAACCAACTGGGGAACTATTAACCGAGTGGAATTTAATGCTTCCAAAACTCAATGCTGTCTGCTATCATTAAAGCGAAATTCAAATACCCAGAGGATGCTCTGCACCTCCTAGATAGGATTCAAAACCGTGCGATAAAACTCATTGGTGATACTAATATCAATCATTCAATTGACACCCTCGAACATCGACATAATGTCTCCTGTATCACTTTGTTTTATCGCTATTTTTACCACCAGTGCTCCATTGAAACCGCCAGTAGCATTCCGCCCATTTAAGCTTTCAACCGTTATACCTGTCTCGCTATGACTGCTCATCAGTATATTCTCAAGTCCATTTTCGAACGTACTCTAAAATATCGTGATTCTTTTCTAAGCCGTACAAGTCGCTTATGGAATGCCCTGCCGACCTCCGTGTTTCCTGGTCGTTATAATTTGCGAACATTTAAAAATCGGTGCCTGTCTTTTCTTCCTCCCTAAATTTCCTTCGACCGTGCTGTGCACGAACATTTTCAGGGTCCAAAAACCCCTTAGGCGCGCTGATTTAAAAAAAAAAAAAAAAAAATTTAATGCGCTTTCAAAAGATTTGCTTTTTTTCAAAATCTAGTGTGCCAAACAGATTTTCCAATTCAATGGTATCTATGTAGGCAACAATTTAATGTCACCTATCACGATGCAATGCCACAAGCTATAACAAGAAAATAAAAAAAAAAACTATGACATGTACAATACAATTTTGTTTTTTTTTGTTTTTTTTTTAAGATATCATATACTCGTATACAATACAATATGTTACAATAATTTAGGTAACAATAACATAAACGTAACATAACGTGGCTAATGTATAAACCTACTATTTACCATTATATCTATCAATAAAAACGACTTGGTTAATTAAACATAAACGTTATTCTTCATTTCTTTCAACTGCTAATAACATCTAAACACTTCGGCGATCCACACTCAACTCACTCTCAGATCCATGCACTTATGCACATGGTGTTTTTGAGCAACTACACTTAGTACGGGTTTTCACAAGTTTCCACACTTTGTATCTATTGTAGATTGGCTAATTACTTCTTTGGAATAATTTTTTGGGATAATTTTTTTCCGGATATTTTGAGACTGTTCAAGCGGAAATCATTACTCCATGTTGAATTCTAGCAATAGTGTTTGAATTCATAAGAAATTTTTCTTTATTTTGAGGCAAATCATTTTTGAAACTTGATAGAACCTCGCGGTCCGCTGCCCGTCGAATAAGCAAAACGCTGGTGAATCGAGTTAGAACAAATTCCTGCATTTTTTCAATTATTTTATTGTATGTTCAAAAGTCAGTTGAGACTGGTTTTGAACATATGGTTCATGTTGTTTGAATGATTGCTTGAAAATAAAATTCATTTGCGTAAAAATTCTGTCATTTTTATTTATTTTACTGCATTCGTTTCGTCTTTCTTCGAGGCAAAGCTTCTTAACCGTCTTAAAAGTAAATTGTCAACCTTATTGGCTTCTTCTTGTTGTTCGTACCATTCAATGAACTGCTGCAAACTACAAGATTCCTGTACTGCTTGTTTGAGTAAATCAGCTGCCGATTAAAATGGTGATGTATTATAGTATTTGGAACATCACAACCATCTTACTCGATGTCAGTTTCAGTTCTAGTAGCATCTTCTTCAGACACGTAGTTGATAATTCCTTCATCCGTCAAAATTTGATACACAGGATCGTTTTCATAGGACGACCAGTTCATTATGTCACTGTTTTCAACACCAAAAACACTTGTACCGATCGATAATACTTCGTTGGTGACTGCTAAACATTCACCTGTCTCAATTTCACTTGATGAGGGCCATAGCTTGTTCCAAGATCGCCCACGCATCTAATGTATTATCTACATCACATGCTTGAGATTGTAGCTCTTCCAGTATTCTTTTATGGAAATTTCTTCTTCCGAAATAAGCTGTATCGGCGTTTGAACGTTAGATTGACGGATTGATTCATAGGCTGAATTAATGATGTTGTGTTTTCTGGTAAAAAGTAACAAGTGACATTTCCATCGCCGTTTTTAAATTGATCTTCTGGATGGCATGGTGCGTTTTCCAACACGAGAACCGCTTTCGATGGCAGATTTTTCGATTTAAAATTTCGCTGCACGTATGGCACGAAGACTTTGTGGAACTATTCAGCAAATAAGCTTGAGTCATCGCATTTTTTTTGCGAGTAATAATAAAACGGGAGAGCATTCATGTTGACACCTTTTAAAATTAAGGAGAATTTTAAAAAAGGAAAAAAATTTAAAAAAAGCAATCCTTTGAAGCAATGAGGCTTTTTTGCTTCTAGCAACGGCAATCGGTGATATCCACTTGCATTAGCGCAAAACATTGCAGTTATCCGCTGCTTTTGCATTTTTAATGAGCGTATGCGTATGCTTCAGAAACAGATGCGAGTGCTTTATAATTCAGACCTGTCTCATCTGCGTTATAGACTTGGTCCAGTGTTAACTGATTTTCCTCAATCATATGCTGGAATTTGATTTATATGGACTTACAACTTCGCCTTCAATATTAAGCTCCCGAATTCCATGACGACTCTTAAAATTGTGAAACCATCCTTGACTGGCTTTTAAATCGCCATCCGCGTCCAATTGTTTGTTAAAAAATAACGCTTTCTCGCAATGCAGTGGCTCTGAGAGCGGGATTCCCTCGTTTCGTTTTTGTAAGAATCTATCAATTGAATCCATTAGAGAAGTGAAATTTAAAATTTCTTCGGAGTTTTTCTTGAAAGCGCTTATCGTTTGCCTTGGAATACTATAGGCCTTACTAAGAGTGATTGTAGTTGTGTCATTTTTTAATTTGTTTATAATTTCTATTTTATTTTTAATTAAAACCACGTTCCTATAACGGTTCTGTGTAGCATATGTAGATTGTTGCGGCTCCATTGTAAGGGAACACACACAGCGCCATATAATTTGATGTAAAAACCACTCGAAATAGAATAAAAATCAAACTGACGACGAAGTATGCACACAATTGCGCACGAGACAATCAGAGTCACATCGCAATATTCTATGGAAAAGTATTGTTTATAAGGATTAGGTTAAGGTAATATATCTAAATAACATCAGGTACAATCGATGACAAAATACTCAGATACGTATCTCAAACAATGAAATCAACATTCTACCGAGCAACATTGTTTATGCAATTCTGTCCAGAAGCATGAAATTGTTCGCTCATACATATGTAGTACATGTACTTCTCTTTGCATCTTCAGTTTTGCATGTAGCAAAATCGTGTTTGGTAAAAAAATGTTGATTCCCGGAAAGTGCGCCGGATAATTGAGGTTCCGGTTAACCGCGGTTAACCGGGTGCCGGATAATTGAGGTTCTACTGTAATAATTTAGCAATGGCCAGAACAAAACTCTGCACAAGGCCTAAAATTAATTTTGTTTAGTAAATGGAGCTCTGCATTCTTTTTTTTTTTTTTTTTGATTGGTAAAGCAAAGTAAAAATTTGTCCAAACTGATTTTTATAGCACCCAGTTTTATCTTAAAATGGACAGCAAGAATTCCGTTGACTTTTGAAAAATGTCAAAAACAATTCAGCTGATCTGTCTGCAAACTCGAAAACAGTGCTTAACACGGTTGTTTCCATTTGGAAAAAATATCTTAGAACGCACTTCTAAAGTTGACTTTAGTCCTGAGAAATATTCTCGTCGTCATTCATTTTACCTCCACCCTACACCGTTACTTCAATAACTTTTTGATTAATAACATCGAACTCGGTTGTATCAAAATTGGGAGTTAACTTATATGTGGCCACCAGATTTAAAAGTAAGATCTTGTCTTCTACTTCTATTTTATGATCTCTCGCTCCATGCCGTTTTTCCTCTCTCTCTCCTTCCTTTTTTATTTTCATATCTCTTCTATATTTCTCTCTTTCGATTCGTAGACATTTGAATCATAAACCTCTATGTTCTTAATACGTTCAGAGAAGCCTTTACTTCTTAAAGCAGCTTGGTAATTGTAAGAGGTTTAAGAAAAGTATAAAGCAGAGCTTGTCTGTCGCTACAGATGCAGTCACTCACAATAAAATACATAGCTATCATGATTGCGAATTTTTCCGCTTGAAATATAGACGCAAATTTGCGTCTTACCAGATAAGCCAACGCCTTTCCTAGACCGGATTTAGAGCCATCTGTGAAAATCCAAGTATATTTCGTTCGGTCTCAGATTCCAATCGAAGCCAGTCCTGTATATTCTCGTATCAAAGGAAGTTCCAGTGTCTGGCATAATCAGGAGGTATAAGAGCAGTTCTGAATGATAGTCGCGTAAGGTCATTCTAACATCAATTCGGGTTGCACCAAAGACGACTTCAAGAGTGCAGCTCATGATATAAACAACAAAGAGAGGTAAAATCATCAATTCGTCTATAGGTAGCGTGCTTTCCAAAAATCTTATTTAAATTATAAACTTTATATGAACAACATACATATGATAGATCTGTTTCAAGTCAGACAGAATCGCACTCAGCGATAATCAAAAGTATATGATGGTTTTCAGTCACTAGATTTGAGGGGGCCCTTCATCAAGAAGATTCAAACCTGTTCACTACCACATCAGTGTCCTGAACGATATTTCTGAGAGATCTTTTCACATAAATCAATTTCCTCACAGAAACTGCGTCAGAAGCCAGACTGCGTTTTTGTAGTTTCTTCCTTAAACCATTTAATTAATCATGCCTTAATAGATCTCTCAGTTCCTATACAGCCTAATGAACATTGTTAAACAGTATTGACGTCCTTTGTACCAATGTAAAGAATGGGATAAAATTATATTAAAGTCAGTCGCTTCTCCAATTAGAAAAAAAGGGGAGTGATCGACATCTTTCAATCTCGATATACCAGGGATAAATTGTAAGTGTCAAGTGTGGTCTTCAACTTGGAATGGTGTATTATAGATTAATCTAAGCTAGTTTTGGCCACATCGCTATCCGGTACAGATTTTCATAAAAACGACAGGTTTTCTAATGAGAACGCTACACATATTACCATAAATAGATCCAACCTTCTTTTAAGTATTACGAGTTCTTTTGATTTTTAGAACGATTTTTATGGATGACTCAAATGGATTTGTGTGTCATCAGCAAACTTATAGATTGAGAAATGCTTCATTAATCTAGGAAGCTCATTGACATGCATGGAGAAAAGTAGTGGCCATAGGACGGACCCTTGTGGCAGCCCGCATTTAGTCTCCCTTGCCTCGTAGAGGATATTGAAAAATTATACTCTTTTCTAAGTTTTGAGCAAAGAATTGAGTGGTTGACTGTATCGAATGCTTTAGAAAAATCGAGTAGTGATAAGGTTGTAACATGGTTTTCATCAACATCTTTTCTGAAATCATCAACGACTAATAACAAAGCGGTTTTGCAACTACGTTGTGAACGGAAGCCATATTGACTTTCGCACAGAATCTTTTTACGTGAAGTGTATTTTTGCATTTGCAATGAGATATTGATCTCAAATACTTTCGAAATGAATGTTCCATTCGATTTATTTGGGATAGGAATAATCTTAGCTTCCTTCCATAGCGAAGGAAAGACCGACGTCATTACTATAGACTTAAAGAAGTAAGTTGTAAAAGGTAATCTATATGGAAGCAGCAGTTTAACGAATTTTGGGTGCACTTCTTCGAGTCCCATGGCGTCAGATTTTATTGACAGTAATGCTTCTACAACATCTTCCTCACGTAATCTACAAAAATCAAAGTTTGAGTCACCGTCATCTTCATGTGACTGGTCAGAAGCAAATTAGTTAGTAGAAATAGTACTTTCACTAGTTGGCGCTAAGAAGTTCAGGTTAAGCTTAGACCAAGTTCTCGAATTCGTTTCCACACTTCTTTACCTGACGTACAACTGCCAAGTTTTCTGCTCTAGTCTAATCTTAGACACTACTTCATAATAAAGGGAGCGATAAGAAAACTTGAATTCTATACCTCATAGAACATAAAAGGCATCATTACGCATTTTTATGAGCTGCAGAATATTCGGTATGAACCATTGAAGTTAAGAAAATTGAATTGTTTTTGATTTTTTTTTTTTTTTGTAGGAATGCCGTTTGATCGTTAACCAAACGCATCTGGTAAATATACTGCCAATTTTTGCTCACAGCATCTTGTTGCAGAGTACAATTAATTTAACGAAAGTCCCTGAACATGACGTTCGACTCAATAATATATATTGGTTTTCGCCTGGATATGGAAGGAAAAGCAAATCATCCTTTGAGAAACCTGGCGCTTAAAGTTGGCTGTAAGGCAAAACCTTTTCTTTATCGGATACAAATATTGCATTGATGAGATTCGACACAATGCATGTGGGGGTAGACATATTCACAGGAATAAGGTCAAACGATTGCATGTGATCCAGAAAGCCAGTTGAACGGGTGTTTGTCCAGGAGATTACAATTAAAATCACCACAAGTTATTATGTCAGTGTAACTGCAGGCCAACTCCTCTAGGACGTTATAGAGTGACTTGATGGTAATCTGGTCAGTAAATGACCCCTATCAGAGCTTTTTCATGTCCAAGTATAATATCTAGAAAGACATAATAAATAAGTCAATCCGTATTTGCCCTGCATGAAAAGTTGTATTTGAGAGTTTTGCGTATCTACGCTGTAACCCCACCTCTTATGCAATCGAACCTTTAAAACCGAACAAGCTCGAAATCATCTACTTTATAAATTTCATCAGAAATTCAGGGGGAGACCCAACTATTAGTTGTTATTATATAATAGATTGTTTTAATCTCACCTGTTGAGTCTAATTGGTTTGACCTAATGAAGTCTTTATTTTTTTCCTCCTCTGTGGAGGATTTAAGTTCTGAAACTGAGCACGGTTAGATCTCACCAAGGCCAATGATGATGGTTATGGTGTTGCCCAAATATGGGAAAGAGTGCTTTTCGAACTGACACCAATGCTATTCCTATTCTTGAGGTCAACTTATTGGGATGCGGAGGAACGTGAAAAACTAGGCAGCCGGGACGGGAATTTAGGCAAGTTATCTACATCGTATACAATAGATAGAGATTTCCTGTGGCAACCAAGTTATTTTTTATTTCTGAACATAAATTCTTCAAATGTTGGCCCATGGGAAGCTAACGAAAGAAGGATACATTATGCAAGCAATGGAAGACAACTAAGCTCTTAATGTATGCCGTCGAATTAATTTTATTGCTGCGTCTTTATACTTACTATCCTAGATGGCACTGCACTTCAATACTATGCCTTCGGCTAACAACTTGTACACGGGAAATCGTCTTCCACTTGTGTGCGCCACCTAAGATGAGATCTTTCTGGACGTTGGTATGCATACCCCCAAATTGACCAAGCTATCTAAGCCTTGTTATCGGAGATTTTCTGACGAGCTCGGCATCGCTGTACATACTGTTGAAAAATCTTCTCCATTCTCCATTGATTCAAACGGGATTTAAAATTACCCGGAAGCACCCGAAGCGCCCGAGAACCTTTTCATCCGCTTTCATTAGTGTGTGCACTATAAATTTGGACTGGAATGATCAGTGCCTAATGTAAAATCTTTTAAGTTGCTCGAGAGAAATTTTAACTACTCAATTGTCTTCTAGGCTCAAAGAAAAAGCGATTTGAAAAATGTGGTTCTTTGTATGATTTCCGCTCTAGTATCATTGTCGGTGTTGACAGACCCCTACTGCTGTAAGTTTTAGCTGCCTATCGTGAAATTTTGTAGTAGGCGTCGATGTCTTTCATATATTTCGTTTTTCCTTCGTTGGCCGCTAATCCCATATTTGCCGCTTTTGCTTCAATAGTGACAAACGCTTCATTGACGGTTGACTGTGTTCTTCTCATTATATCAATGTTATCTCACTTTTAAAAGATGGTGCATCTGGAGTTGACAATTCTTTGAAAAACAATGTTGAAGAAAATAACATAACAACGCATCGCCTTGTTAGAGTCTTTTTCTGACATTGAAGGTCTCACTTTTGCCATAACTGACCTTGACGGCGAAGTGTTCATCCTCACAGTGGTCCTCCTGCATAGTCGAACGGGACATGACTCTATATTGTCATATGCGGCTTTAAAGTCAATAAAGAGGTAGTGTTTATCGATTTGGAACTCCTAGATTTTTTCCATGATCTGCCGTAATGTGAAAAGTTGACTTTCCTGCACTAAAATCACGATGTTTACAGAGAGTCTTAGGTCTTCATATAATACGGCAGAAAGAATTATATAACAATAAGAAAAAGGAAAAATAGAGATAAATATTGGAAAAGGTTTCAACAACAGATTCATCAGTGTTTGGTTATTCGCCAAGGTCTTCTGGTTAATAAACTTCAACTCAAGGACAATGAAGTTTTTACTCTTCAGTATTATTCCACGGTTTCAATTTGGTAGACACAGGTTATAATCATAAGATTTTCTCTTAGCCATCCTCGCGAGGAGTCATGTAAGTTTAATTTAAATTGATTGGAAGTCATTAAAAACTTTTTAAAGACTTCATTTTTTCATCTTTAGAATATGCAAATTCGTATAAATTTTCAAAATTCAATTGCACATTTGTACAAATGTTAAATAAATTTTGTACATAACCCTTGGGTACATTTTTTATAAGCAAAACCATGACATTGTTAGTCAATGGAACCAACAAAACATAAAAACAAAATGAATTTGAAATTGATAATAAAAAATTTATTAGCAAATTGGAAAATTATTAAAAAATTGTATTAAAACAAATATATATAAATATAAAAAGTGAAAATGTCATACAATTATACACTAAAACATGAGCATCTACATACAATATATTAACCAAATAATTACAAAATTATTATGTAAAAAAAAAAATTAAAACTTAAAACTATGTAAACATGTTTTATAAGCAGCATATCTCCTGTTCTAAAAATAACCAAAAAATATAAAATTTAAAAAAAAGATCTTCTAAGACCTTAACTGACCAATTGTTACCCTACCAAAATATTTAAGATAATCTAACTTTGTTATCTCTATAGGTTGTCATCAAATGAATATTTTCGCAATTATTTTCCGTCAATTTAAAAAGATAAAACAATTAAACCTCTTTTTATACTCTGTTACTTCGTACAATTACCAAAAATAGAAATAAAAATAAAACAAAATCAACTCTATGTATCAAATAAATGAAAATGTATCTAAAATCTATATAACACAGAATATTGTGTTTAATGGAATATATGTATAAAATGCTGTCGCATACAATAATTTAGAAAAATTGAATAACAAAAACAAAAACAAAACAATAAATCAATACATGAAAAGGTACTTGTAACACAAATTAGTACAAATTAATTTGCATTGTTGTTATATCAAAAGTGTATAGGAAATATGTACATTTGTATATTTACAAATATTGAGAAAATTTTGAGAAAATTATCGGAATGAAGATGCATCAGATATTTGTTGAGTATTTGAATATTGTACAAGCAAATCTAATCTACCTGCTGTGCTAACTTTGTTCGGTCTTTCGACATATCCCTTAAGGTAAATGTTAAAAACTAATAATTATTTTTCCTAGCATTTCTTCTTTTTTTTTTGGTAAGAATATGGATAGCAATATTTTTAATGGAAATATGGCGCAACTTTGTGCTGTATTTGTATATCAAATATTTTAACTTTAACGTATCTGCGTACATATATCAAACAATATTTTATAATTTTTTTATGAAAATATTCCTTAAATTTTGTATTGAAGACCTCCTGGTGGATAGTTATGAGCTTGTGTAGTTAAGATAATGTAATCTTTATTTTTGAAATTTTTGGACTGAATCCACATCTTGTTATATTTATTGAATTTGCAGCTACACTATTTGATAAAGGACCAACTCTTTCTTTTTTATCGCCTAATTTTCAGTGCTTTATAGCTGAAATTATCAGGGTTTTCTACTCGTATATAAACATTTTTGTCTTTGAAGTCACAACAGGAATGACGATTTGTTAGAGGACTGTGGGACTAGCATTTTCTTTGTGGTCGGAAAAGTTGTCTTCTTCTTTCTTTAATATGTGTCGAAATATGTAAAGCGTATAATTACATCTTGTGATCTGCATTCAAATCTGCATTGTTACTGTGCCGCTTGTAAGATTGGCTAAATTTGCGAACCTAAGTACTCTTAAGCTGAATACCAAATTTTAGATCACTTCGGTAGTGAGGTCAAGAAGTGACTAATTTCTTGGCAACCTTCACTAAACATGATCAAACCAGCTGATATACTCGTATATCTTCTGCCATCATTTTCTTAATGCGGAGCTTCTGCAAATGCGCGTATTTCTTACTAGTTCACGTAAAAATATTTTCACCCCCGTCACTGTAATTTAATTTTGTATTTCGCGAACATAATTCAATACTAAAAGCCCTCCGATCGACTGACGTGTATAAGAAACCATTAAGCTGAACTATCATATTATGTTACAACATACTGCGGATTTTTATGCTATTTAAACCACCCCACGGTAATCATTTTTGCAATATCGTCATCTCAACTTTTATAATAATTGTCGACAGAGACCAACTTTGCATTTTCGTTTGATGACTCCTTTTGACTCTTTCTTCTGAAGAAATGTCAAGAGTTGGGTTTAGAAAAAGATAAAGTCGGTATTCGGTCTTATTATGACTGATTCGGTAGCCCGTTATCCTCTAGCGACTTTCCCAATTATAAGAACTGTCTGCAGGAATAACACGACATTAAAAAGCAAGGGACTTTGTACACTGCCTTGCGGTTTCCCACATAAACTTGGATTTTTTCGGTTTTCATTTTGACGTCGAGCAAATCTTGAGATCTTAGCCCCGTTCATATAAGATTTCTCTGAACTCTGAACAAGAAAGTCAATCTAGAGATCTTTTAAAGCTTCTCGATGTTTTTCCATCATCATCCGTAAACATTGACTCGCCTTGATATGCCTCTCATAAAGCCGCATAAATCACCACAGAGTTAAGCAATTTTGTCTAGAATTCGTATTTTTTTTTATAATATATTAGTTTCACCGATCTGTAGTTACTGCCTTTATACACTGGAACAAGAAATCCCACTTTCCACTGGTTAGGCATTCTATCGCCTTTTATCATTTTATTAGACGCAAGTCATTTACGAGTAAAGCCAGGACTTCCGATTGTCACAGTCTCAAGTCAAAAAAGTTAATAATTACGTCAAAATTATATCTGCCAACTGCTCGAAACGTCTCTTATTTACTTTCAGATCTGTTATATCAGCTATTGCTACAGTATCGCCAACGTAAGAATAAGTCAACAGCAGAGACTCGTTGAAGATTGTCCTAAGTACAATCAACTTTAAGATGAGGAGTTTTTAAACAACACAGCACAACAAGAGTTTTCTAGCATCGCGTCGCATAACTGAATAAGTTTTTGAAACATCGCGAAAATCAGTCTTCATCTTATAAGGATCAGTGCTATCGTATCTAGCTTTAAGTTGATAAAAAGTTGTAATGTTTCACCATTATTTTTAAAATGATTTATTTCCTTGCCATAAAACATTAAACCTCTATCGCGTACACTTTCTGGCAATTTGCATCAACTCTACTTTAAAGTTGTTGTACTTTCTTTTCCTGATCTGTCCTGTGTTTTCTTTAATCCTTCAAATAATTCTAGTATCCTCTATTTACAAATTCCGGTTATTAATGAATGATTGCAGCTTTCTCACAATTTTTATAGATTTGGTGTCTAGCCTATTGCTTTGTCATATAATTCCTTGTAATCGGTCACGACAATCCTTTCAAGATAATAGAAATGCTCATTACATTCTGTTGTCCATACATTCTTGAGTCAATGTGTTTGTACCAAGGGTGATTTTTGTGTTTGCCATGCTAATTTGATGCCCTAGTATTCTGGCATCTTTCTGTATATTCCCTGCTATTTGGTGAAAGTCCACAATTTTATCAGGAAGGACAGTGTTATCTTCCATTGAATCGGTAAACCCTCGGACGATTTTTAGAAAAAACCTGGCCTTTACATCAATCACAAATAACCATCCTGGAGTCAAGTGTATTGAACTTTCTCTTCTCTGTTGATGCTTTCGAAAACGTTTTTAAAATCGATAAATCAGAGGTGATCAATATTCAACTCATTTTACAATGATGTTGTCGTCGAAAGGATCCAGAATGAAAGCTTACGGATCCAGAATGGGAACTTACATATTGAGACAACTATCTTAACTATAGCATACACCACACAAAAGCTGGTTTAAGTTTAAGTTTTTATTCTTAGGTAGATTAACGATCAGTCAATTATTTCACTCATTAGAAAATCTCTGCCAGTTTTGTGGCATTATGTTTAGTGAGCACGCTACTTATCTATTTCTTTTTGTGAATTATGTTTCCCAATCCATTAATCTGATTTCTGTGCATATTACCAGCGGAAACCTTCAAAACGAGTCTTGCTAAGTTGGTCCCTATCGTAAACGAACAAGAGCCGGACCTTTCAACGGGTGTTTGCGGAAGATGTGGCCACGTTTTAGCACTTTAGTGATTCCATAAACGGTTCTGCTGCCCCGCCTTCGTGAAGCTTTTTTAGATTAAGTAGCCAATGGACTGATATAGCTGGGCTTGTCACGTCGTACGTGATTTACTTATCTCTGTGTGATATAGTAGCTCGCTTATGTTTTTCGTGAAATCGACACAGACTTCCTTCCATGCTCTATGTAATCAAAGGTTTCTGTAGCCTTCAAATTGTACTCGACTATGGCGATAATCGCAATTATACATATTTTCTCCCCTTTCGAACGGTGTTTTCTAATTGTGGGATCCTTTAGACTTCGAATTGCAGTGATGACAAAAATGACAAAAATGACAAAATGATATTGCTACAAATAGGAAGTTGCTTTCTTGTCGTTTGAGATCCAACTGATTTTATTACAGGTCTTGTCCGTCGCCAACCTTGATATTTAAGTCCCCCATTACAATGACTATATCTCCGTTTTTTGCATGGTGTTGAAGACAGAATGTATCCTGTTTCTCGGTTCCAGAAAAGCTTTATAATTTTAGCGTAACTCTATAAGAAAAAGATAAATTGGATTCTATTTGGGAATACCTAACTTATTATCTTTTCCTGAGGCTCCCAAGAAATAAGACATTTGCATGCTTTAAGCAGCAATATCTTCTGTATTCGAATGAGATACCGAATGATATTCGTATTTCAGGATAGAGTAGTAGACTGTTGCGCATTGAGAACTCTTCTTCGATTGTCCCCAAAATATATATTAACCTTTAGGTAATTAAAACTCTTGCTCGAGCTGGAAGAATTATGTGTTCCGAAGTATCCAGCAATGCAAAATCGAAACACGACAGTGTATTATCATTCTCTGTAATGCAGGTTAGCTTTTCTGGAACAAGTAGACCAGTTGCATTTGTAATTTTAGCCTGGATGTACCATATAAAGACTTAGACATACAGTTACCCACGTTCCACCAACGTAACTCAAATCGCCTGGAATTGATTTGCCATATTAAATGTCACGTATATGCTTTTGAGTTCGGTGCAAAGATTTTTTTGCTCTACCATATAAGTGACTGATTTTAGCGTCGAATCGATCACCTAAAGTTAGCTAGATTTATGAGAAGATCTATTTGTGTGCAACTTTGTACTACTCGTTCTAAATATATTGTGTTCAGCTGTCAGATTTGCTGGTAGAAAGCTGTTATCTTATGTCGTTTCGTAAAAGCTGTGCCTTTCAATTAAGATCCCGAGTTTGTGGTCTTACTACAGACAAGATCTGAAGACTGTGTCTAGGAAAGCCTACACAGTAGTAAAATTAATCTGGTTCTTATGGTATCCAGCATTTCATGTCCTAAATTACCTTGTCTTTGATGTTAGCCGTAGTTAGGGCTATTATTTTCTTCAAAGCATTCCTGTACCTTTTCAACATGTCTATATGTTTATAGAAAATATTTTGCGAGGAGAAGCTTTCTAGTTTCTAAGAGTATAAAATGCATGTAACACTTTTATTAGATTTGAGCGCTAATGTACAAAATAAGGACACCACCTTTATTCCAAGATTTACGTAAAATTAGTTTTATAAACTACTCTCCTACTACCTCCTCCAACTTACTATTTTTCCTATAATGGGGCAACAAGATATTCCCCAACAATTTTGTTCTTTTGCGCTTATATAATCCCCAGGTACTCCACTTGATATACACAGTTAGAAGGCTCATCCTTACTTGATAGCTATCAAGCTCCTTAAGTTTTGTCCTAAGTGGTGGACAAGTGCTTCTTTTATGTCTGGACTACCTTTTAACGTAACATGTTGAAGGTGCCTGATATCCAACCTTACGATGCATATCCGCATCAGTTTTTCTTACTAGTACAGGGTAACAAGGACTATTCGGGAGGAAGACATTCTTGTCATTGCCGAAAATCCATGACATGGATTGCATTGCCTCGCGTTCAAATTCGTTGCTTCACACATGTTTTTGCATCGTACTCCCCATTGCCACCTAAGCGGGTTCTTAGGTGGCAAAACTCATCAAGCTCTGTCAAGAGATTTATTTGTCATTGCTTGGAAAACTTCTGTGTGGATGCGACTGCTCCTTTATCACCTCGATTCATGGTGTAAGGAATGTATGAAAAGAAAAAGGACAAACATATTATTTTGTTTTATTTTTTTAAAAAAGACTTTGACGAACTTATGAAACTATGATAGTTAAACATGACATTGAAACTATTATTATACAAAATATCATTCGCTTTCAGATTCCGTAGGTAAGTGATCTGAATTTAAATTCATATTTAATATTTCCGACATATTATTGTCAGTTATAATATATTCATCTATATGTGAAGCTATTTTTTCATGACTTCATGTACATTTTCGAAAACTAACTACACCTGGATAAGATGTAATAAAAAGCATTTTCATACCATTGTCATATCTTTGTTTGTAATAGGTCATTGTACTGCCGAATACGGCGAACATCTTTGTGTCTGCCTTCCAATACTTCTTCCAATCACTGACCTTGGAATCAAAAATGATTAAATAACGTCAGGACCATGAATTAGTATCATCAAGCGATCTAAAATCTAAAAGTGCTAAATCTGGAGAAGAATGCCGATGCACTATTTTTACCCATCCGAACTCCTGTAACTATATGCTGGTGGTCCTAGCTATATGAGAGCAAGCGTTATCCTAATAAAATAGAACACCACTTTGATTAACCAGACCTGGCCGTTTCTGCTCTAGTGCCGCTCTGCTGCGCGGCTGTTGTCAGTAGACTTTTGCGATTTAAATCTGGTTACGAGGCAGCAGCTCAAAATGTATTATTCCCTCGCCATCTCACTATACAAACAGTATAGTTGAACGTTGAACTTCAGGAGCTCATCGTCCAAATCTTCTGGCCTTCCCGTATGAGGTTCATTCTTTAGGTCAAAATTGCCATTTCTAAACTTTGAAAACCAACCTCGAGACTTGGACTCGCTGAGAACACCCTTTCCATGCACATTTTGTATTTCTCTAGTGGGTTCACTTCGATTTTGATTTTTCCCGAACAAAAACAATATAATATGCCGAACATTCTCTTCCGATACAATATATTCATTTAAGAAATAAAGTTAAAAATGCTTACAATGATGTTAACACAGTCAAATTTGCAGACTAAATGAGCAATATACCCCAAATACTATTTTTTTTTTCACTTTGTCTCACTAACTACGTTGCATATACGAGTCCTACCGTGAAATCAAATTATTAATTAGATAAACTATATTCTCTTTTGAGATACTTGGGTGACTCTTTTAAAAATAGAAACTTTCTAGGCCGACAGTAAAATACAGATGACTATGACTTGAAGAGTAGAATGGAGTAGAGTCAAAAATACGTGTAAATTCATAACATCTGTCAGCATTCTGAAATCTCTGTTTGTAAGGACTGTGTCCAGAACTTCCATCGAAGCCTCATTTGCAGATAAAATTTACAAACTCACATGAAAGTACTGATTCATCGGTATTTTCTGATCTCTAACTGTGTCCTCCTGTAAAATATTTGCAGTTGGGCATAAGTTTTTTTACTTTCTAAGGCTAAATCTGAAATTGAAATGCAAAACTTGAAAAGCAGACATAGATTTTCGGGCACCTAAAATAGCACTAAGTACTAATCACCAAGTTGATAGAAAAATACAGTTCATCAGAGCCCCAGTCTTGAACAAGTTTTTCAACTTTCCTTTCATTTTTGACGTAGGTCATTAAAATTCTTTTCCGATCTTTGTAACCTACTATAAAAAGTCTACGGAAACTTGGCTGTCTGCAAATAATTGCTAACTTCATGTTCCAGTGTGACCGTGACCTCGTCATTCAACTGGTTCCCATAGCGACTCATTTGTGTCGTGGGTACTTTCTGATTTCCTTTTCGTAAATTTAAAGGAATCAAGCGGGTAGTTAATCATATTTTACACTCAAGAATTTCCAATCCGTACTTAATCCAAATATGATGTAAAATAAGGTCTACTTAATGATTTGTGGCAGACAATTTCCATATTTGGAAGCAAAATCTTTGGATTATTTTCAGGGTACCTTCTGGAAAAAAAGTTAATGAACTGAATCGGCAACTAAAACTTGTATAAGTACAATGTACATTTATAAAACTGAAAGAAGCTCAAAGCTCATCTGTTTGAATGTTTATCCAAAATTATAATACCATTTAGCTCTTAGTTCTTTTAGGAAAAAACGCTAACTTACCCATATTTGAAAAAAATATTTTGTATTTTTGTCCTGTAGTAGTTACACTGTGCGATGGTATTTGAAATGGGACAAATGTAAAAAACATTTTCCAAAACACAGTTATAGTCCTGCAAATCGTATTTGATTATATCCTGATCCTATCGCAAAAATCAACTTAAAATCAATCAGCTTCATTCCAAAGTCTTTAATGGAACACAGAAGTGACTTGGATACTATTGAAATTACATCAAGGTGGGTTCAGCATGCAGCTCTTAGTTAATTCATTGCAAATACTAGCGAGAATAAAACTGTAGAAATTGGTCATTTCAGCCACGTAACAATAAACCCATCGCCTACTATATATCGCAGGCTTCTCCAGATGGTTTTTCAAAGCAAATCAGGAGTTTTTATCAAGCTGGCGTATCGTGCGCATTCAATCATATTATTTCCCTCGACCCCTATACTGACTGCAAAGCTTTTATGTTTTGAAAATTCTCTTTATAGCTATCAAGGAGGAGCCCAATCTAACACACAAAATCTATTAATAATTGTCGTTCTGTAAGAAGAATTTCAAAAAGGGTTTTTTTTATTTTTTTTTTTTTAAGGGTGGTGAATGAACAACGATACCTGGATCTCCTAGTAGTAGTTGTTGTAAGAGCAACTGCAATCGAAAATTGAGTTTCAGATATAAAAAAAAAAATCAGGTAAAGCCATTACTAGCTTTTATCCACTCGTATTTTAGTGACGTGTGTCCTCTTACTCAACGTACTCAACTCAAATGATAAAAAGATAGGAAAAATTATTTTCATTATTTCCACTCTGTAATTGAAAAAGTCCTTCATTGACTTGAGTGTAGATACTATGTACTTGCATTTGCACCTTGCCTTTACGTAAGGAGATGTAGTGAGAATGCCCTCGTGAGATGAACTAAAAAGGGAAGTCATAAAAAGGAATTAGATTCAGATAACCCTTTTCAAAGGAAAAATATAATGTTTCGTACATCATTTGGATATTTACGACTGGAAATAAAATGCAGGGTATTTTCTGAAAGGTGTACATTAAAGCAAATAGATATACGAGTATCTACACCTACATACGAATATGATCATGAATGGGTTTATTAGGAGAACCACAAGAGACCAACCCACTGAAAAGGAGACTACTTTACCGCATAAATTAAAAATAAATTACCAAACCAAATACTCATTTGACCTGTGTTTTAGGACTTATCCGGATATATGTATGAAATATTTTAATAAGCTCGTTTGAAATTTAATTGCAATTTTGTATCTGACACACGAAGGACTTTAGACGTCTGTCCGATTGGTTTGGAATATGAAGTCCGCATTTCAGGCAAATAACTTTTCCATTATAACATTTAACTACTCCTTGTACGTTTTATTAAAGAAAGTTCTCAATATTTCGTAGAAAGATGAGTTAACGCTTCAGTGATAATGAATATCAGCAAAACCCCACCATCAGCCAGCATAAGTCAGACTTTCATATTGCTTTGCGAAGTTGTCATCGCTCTTATAGTAAGCATCACAAAAAGTGGTGTTACGTATGCCTAGTACATTAAAATGCTTAGCGAAAGCGTAGTGCACCTATACCGAAAGACATCATCAATTCTGCTGACTTTAACTGTAGAACTGAATAGAACTTGTATCCAAATAAGTTGAATTTTTCCACAGATGTTTGTCAGTTTCTTCGGACGACATTTGTTGATTGAGGATCATGGAATGCAACTAGAGGTCTGCGAATAAGATTTAAGTAGAAGGATCTGACAGGCATATCTCGAGGCATAATCCTATACCTGTATAAGCCTCTCACTAGCAACTCCAATGGTGCTACTTCTCCTTCTGCCTTTAGAACTATATTCTACTCTGAAATGGTTCAGTATCCAGTAAATGGTTACTTTATTTCTAATGTAGACCTCGAGTGTTTTTCGATAGAAGGATTTATGAAGAATCCTTCATTATGGTGATTTTTGTTTACATAGCTTTGTTCTTTTCCCAAGCACAGTTCTTAATTCATCGCCATTACATGGTACCTGGATCCTGATGGAAATGTTAGTCGAACAAGAGGTGAAGTCACTTATGTATGTCTATCATACCCTAAGGTGCTTGTTAAATCTTTAGTGTCCTAGTAGACAAAAGTAATGGGTATCATCACGTTGGTCTGTCTGCATTCTGTAGAATAATGCCATCCAAAGTTGTACTCACGAGAAACACAACTATTGATAACCTTGCAGTCGTATTATGTGAGAAGTCATCGACGATCTTGTTTCCTGTGATCCTGTTTGAATTCAGAGTTAACAAGGCTCGTAGAAATTGTTCTTTTCCCAACTTAAGCTTAGTCCTATGTGTTATAGTATTCATTGATTTAACGACACATAAACGCCTGATTTCTTTATCGGAAAGGTATCACCATGCAATCACCTTTCAGTCCAATAATATCACTCCGGTGTTTTCGGTTTCCTTCTCCTCTTTATCGCTAAAGTTCCTGAAAAAGTCCTCTTACCCTTATTATTAAAATTAGGGAGAAGGCAGCTATTTGTGAGAATAAGGTTATATCTCACTGGGTTTCTCGATCAGAAAAGTGATTTTGAAAGGGGCATTAGTAGTAAGCGGGCAAAAGCAATCGAGGTGAAAGATTTATCTGCATTTTCAGCAGCATCATTCAATAAGAAACTTAACGTATATTCTGAGTTCAAAAGGTAGGTTTCCAATACAGTGGTCAGCGTCATAATAATCCGACAAGGACATGTCGTCTATCATAAAGCTACTCCCTTGACGACAGTAGGAATGCATTTGACTACGAGAGTCGTTCTAACTTTCATTTGACCAATCAATGGAACTGTGCAGATTTTCAATACGATAATCCATTTTGCAGGGTTTTCCTTCATCAAAACTAGGCAGATATTAGCTAATGCCACTTCAACTTTGTTGCAGCTGTTAGGAGTAATTCTGAATTTTTCATCGGCTTCTTAGGGTGTTGCATTTTTATTACTAGGTGCCTTAGTAGTCTGCTTAAGATCATAAATTAAATAAGACGCTAAGCTACCTTTTATTACGTATTACAGTCCTGAAAAACTTCGGCGCTCAATATGCAAATTTTGAGGATGTGAGTCAAAGCGAATTCGAGTTCTTACCGAAAGACTCAAACAAAGAATTACTAAGCGTATGCCCATGATGGACATGGCATCTAGAGCTAATCTTTTTTCCACAACTCTAGCAGCCAGCTCTTGAGAAGCAATTGAGAAAGCAGGCATAAAAGTGCGTTGGGATTTTTGAACAATCCTTACACTTTTGGTTTGTTTTGTTTCGTTTGTTGTACATGAATTGTTGAGAAGCACTGGCCCGTCTTCCTTTTTTAATCGTTGAAATTTGTATAATTACAATCAATACCACGTTTTCCTCAAAAGTATTTGGTTGGTTAAATTTACGGACCTTAGAACCATTTTGCCAGGCCACCATTTTCTTTCAGCCTCTTCTTTGAACATAGGCTATAACATGGCCTTCAAATGTTTTTTTTTTTTTAGCTGGATTTTTTAACGACTTTCGATTTATTAACGTGACAACTCAACGAATGCCCATTCTTTTTACGTACATCTTATTAGATCACGGTTAGCTACCCCGCTGATATTACTAACGCTTTCATGTTTCTTGTTGCAACGCTTTCACAAAAGAATAAGTCGAAATAAGTTATTCCGGACTCGTCAATAAAAAAGTAACCGAGTAAGTTTACACTGTACCTAGATTCTATTTTTATCATGATATTCAAGTTCACATTCCGGTAAGGACGAAAGAATGGACCATTGGATCAGGAATTGAACGTATCAAGTTCATACAGCCTTCCAACCTCATCGAATGTCTTCCAGGCGAACGAACTAGTGATTAGAGAGGCCTACAAAATACTTAGCCTCAGCTCCATTATAATAAACAGCCAGGCTGACATCAAAGCACTCCACCTACTTACTTCATCCTCTAAATTAAGTAGAAGAGTGCGAGGAAATTATCACGCAGGCAAGCGTTCGGTTTAATAACACTTTCCTCTGGGTTCCCGGCCACAGTAACATAGAGGGGAATAAGAGAGCAGCTGCGCTCAGCTGCGAGTCAGTCTGCTCCTGATGGGACTTATTAAAGGTTAAATTCTTCAACACTTTCTCTCTATTGCCAACTCTAGGCGGAACAATCTAGAAACCTATACCTGTTCCAGGTATGGCCCGTCTTCAAAAAAGTAAGACGAATGACTTGATCAACAGAACTCACACCGAGACAACAAGAATCACAGCAATAAGCACGAGTCACTGACCAATTGGCTCACACGCTGCCAAGTTATGCATTCCTTTTAACCTTCCTGCCGTAGCTGTAACAACCAACATGAAAATGAAATCCTATTCCACTTTCTTTCTAACTGAAAACTATGCTCTTAGCAACACCCTTCAACATCCAGGTCATGTAAGTGTAGTATCAAAATGGCGCATCCTGTTTTCTTGTGTTTCTGGCAGCACCTTTCCAAAAAACCACTTTTACTTTCGCCTTCGATTTCCGGTCATTTGGTTTTCATAAGGACAATTTAAGATCTTAGGTCGAGCACATACGAGTATGTAAATATAATGACAGAAACATGAGACACATGAGACATATGTGCAGTAAAATGTGACATTTCATTGCATTGAATTTTGTTGTTGTTCCACCATTTTCAACAATATATATTTCAAAGAAATATATACAGGATGTCTCAACAATAGGTGTAGGATTTGTTTTTTTTTTCAGTAAAACAAACAGTTGTTGAGATATCTCTGGAACATGGTGATACTTATGGAACACAATGTCTTCCAAATGACCATCCCGGTTCCCAAAATTTTCAATCACTTTTTCACATATCCCGGCGATAGCGGATTCAATGTTCGCTTTCAGAGTTTTAATTTTTTACAGATGGTTGGCGTAGACCTTGTGTGTCTCCAAAATGAGAAATTACGCGGCCAGGAAAATTCGTGAGCAACAACTCGATTGCTTTCCGACTTGTAAAGGACGTAGCACCATTCTGTTGAAATTAGAGGTCGCCCGCATCCATATTATCGAGCTCCGCCCACAATAAATTGTTTATCATGTCTCGATAGCGCATTCCACTGAACGTTTTCGAAAAAATACGGCCCTGTGACACCTCCGGTATATAAGCCGAACCAAACAGTAGTGATACAAGTCAGTCGTGATACAAGCGATATCGGAGTATCGCTTCAAATGCAAAAATCCAGGGTAAAAAATCAACGTAGCAGATAATCACCCCAGTCAAAATGAAATTTGTCAAAGTTCCGAAGAGTTTGCAACGCCATCTCCTAATCCTAACCGCAAACATAAGCAATAGATAAAGTAATTGAACACCTACAAAACAAGCGCGAACGTAATGGCTACGATGCAACAGAATTAATATTGTTGGGTTAGGTACCCAAAAACAATAAAATCATTTTCACTGAAACGAAATTACACAGATTATAATGCAGCAGGGAGCAAGCACAAATGACTTCAGTAGCTAAAGCACCGATCCAAAACCCTATATTTTGCGAAAAGGATTCTAATTCACAGTCAAATTCCGTAATTTTCGAGTTGGAGCACTCTTCCATTGTCGAAGATCAGTCATCCACAGAAAATTCGTTGGCCTCTTTTTTTTCTCTTTACGACAGCGATTTGTAATATTTTAACAATGTACTATACTTTATTTAAAAAAAAAAAAACTGCTAAACATTCCTCGGGAGAAATGGTTTCTCGGTAATGTGTGTATTTTCTTTTTATAGTTTCCTTAATAAAATTTAAAATTTCATCAAAACTATCTGGCATCATTCGAAAATACATCAAAAATCTGTTTTCATCTTTTAAAAATGTACGTACTAGGGTGTAGAATTCTCATTTTCGTTTTCTTTCTAAATTAATCTCGTGAATCCATTTCCTTTTTTTTTTCTTTCTTCTATTGCAGAATTTGTTACTAATTCTACTGAAATAAATATATTCATTGAAACATTAAACTTGCCTTTTTTCTATTGTTTCCTCATCTGTCAATGACGCTAATAAAATTAGTTCATCTTCGTCTGAAGGACACATTTCGTCCATCCCGAAACACAAGCAACTACTTAAAGTGAATACCGCATACAAAATACCGCCAGTGTGAACTAAATACCGCTACAGCACTTCTACCGGTACTCGTACCACTCTGGTGTGTGAGCCCCTTAAACAAACTTCCGTTTTCAAAATGTACTAAATTGTACTAATTTGCAAATCTATTACATCAGGCTTGCAGTAAGATTAGAATTTGCAATCTATTTCAAATACGCATGGGGTGCAGTAAACACGTGTATAGAACACAATGTATTTTGCTGCAGGGGTTTTACTGCAAATGCGTTTGAGACATAACGCTATTGACCGCCTTTTACAAATCTATGAAAACGATAAGCAGATCTTTAAAGCTTCTCGATGTTTTTCCATCAATATGCGTCAACTTTTAATCTCTTCGTATAGTATGTTGGCCTGTCTGACTGCAATGGACTTTAATAATACCATGTCGTCGATTTTATACAACGCTTTCGTATATTTTTATATTTAGCGACGTAGATGCAATTTCTCGTGTCATTTGTACAGTACAATTTGGTCGAAATCGTCTCTCTCTCTCTCTCTCTGTACGGAGAACTGGATGAAGCGCTAATGTAGTTTTATTTCAAGCAATGGAACCTACTTTGAAGGCGATTTATTACGGTTTTGTACGAAAAAAGTTTTCAAAACCGATATTTCTCTTATTAATTGAATAAATCTAATTTTTCGATAATTTTTTAGTGCCTGTTTTCTAGTTTTTTTTTTTATATAACGCGATTACTCTATAATGAATTTGTACTGTGTTGTATTGGAACTTTAAGTTGTTTAAAGACTTGCTTCGGTTACTGATAAATCTGTTCGTTGCGTCCTAACCAACACTTGGCTACCAGGTTGAGATTCCTTTTTTGACTTGTTGAGCCCTGTCAACATTGTTTTTAGCGATTTTAGTCTTCATCGTCTCCTGTGGACTCAGTATTGGACTGTTATTTCTAACAACTAGAAAACTAAACCTGATATTTACATGTGATGCTAAAAGTTGTGTTGCCCGTGACTGTAAACTTCTCTCCAAATTAGGCCGTCTACGTCCTCCCCTGCTTGCTATAAGCTCAAATAATAGCAACAATTCTATTATTACCCCTTTATAAACTTCCTTTCACTTCAAATTCCATAAAACAAATTGCACTTACACTCAACAATCTTTTCAATAGTTTTGACTTCATTTGTATACTCGATAAAAATACCTCCGTTGATTGCATCGTGGAAATTTTCTATCAAAAGATCTTCTACTGTATTACGCGATCGGTCATCATACAATCATCTCCCCTGTGGTATAACAAAGAACTACATGTACTTCGCAACAAGAGAAATAAATTATTTCGCGTGTACATTACAATATATTTATGTAGTTTTGAGATTGACTATCGAAATTACCTACAAACTCACTACCACTCCCTCAAACAATTCTTTCGATTTATTAATAAGGAAAACAAAAAATCTGTCATCGTCTGATCCTACAACCATCGTCAATCACTTCGCTAATTTCTTTAGTGAATCCTTCTCCATCCAGACTAAAGACCCGGATCGCAAATACTTTGGTTAGTTGAGTAACTGCACGCCACATCACCAATGTTGATAAGACAAAATAACAAACTCTCCTGGTTTCGATAGTATCTTCAGTCTTTCGATCTCCCTGTGGTTTTTGCTCGCCTCTTGAAAACCGCTTGTATAATCCATTTTCAAAAAAAATTACTCAAACAGAATACCATATTAGCAAATACCGACCCTTTTTGCTAAGTTATCCTGCTTTAGAAGATCTTTGAGAGCATCATTTATGATGCAATGTTCTTTCATTGCAGATCTATCCTTGCACCGAACCAACATGGATTTCTTAAAGGTACAACCTTTATGAATTCGTTTCTAGTAAATTGTTTGGCCTAAAGCGAGAGAAATAAGTAGATGTAACTGACACTGGTTCCAATCCTACCGGGAAGAACGATTTTACCTAGTCCATTTTCGTTCTTGTTTGCCTGAACCAATTAAAACCACTTCGGGTTGTGTGCCACAAGGCAGTCACCTTGGTCTATTCATTTTTATTTTTATCATTTTGACTATATAATGATGTAAATATTATAAAGAACTCACACATATCAGTTTATGCTGATCACATGAAAATAAATGCGCAAAATTCTAAATTTTCTAATCTTCAACCTCTGCAAGAAGATCTCTATAGGTTCTGAATATGGTGTCATAAAAACTTCCTTGAGCTCCACATAAAGAAATGTCAAACCATCTCATACGCCCGGAAACGTTCAGCATATCCTGACTGAATTTTCTATATATCAACTCAGGCTGTAGCTTTGGTCAGTCCATTACAGGATTTGGGCGTTATCTGTCATACTGAACTGAATATCTCTATCCAAATTGATTCCATAATTAGCAGAGCTAGTTTGACGCTTGGCTTTGTACAACTATGGTCCAAATAGTTTTCAGACCCATATGATACAAAATACTCGTACATCACATTTATTAAGCACCTTCTCAAATATGCTAGCCAGGTATTGTCCCCTTTCTATGAAAACCCTCTCATCGAAGATGTCGCATGCAGATTCCTACAATTCGCTCTACCCAGGCTGCCATGGGCTGATAACTTACTTCTTTCCACCGGCTCAATTTACTGGAAAAACATCGCAAATCTGCCGATATTCTCTTTATACATCAACATTTAACCGGCTTCATCGACTTTCCCGATATTTTCCTCTTTTTTTTTTTCAAATAACCAGCGAACGGCAAATGGTTTTTACGAACCATTGTCTCGAATGCTATTTAGCAGTTTGTGCTAAACTCAATGAAGTCTTCCGGGGTTATCCAGAGCCTGTTAAATAAATAAATAAATAAGCTTTCATCTGATTGGAGATTTGGAGACTTGGGTTTACACTACCCTAACTGGTCCTAACAACATTTTTAAAAAATCAGAACTGCATCACGCGTTGCGACTTAGCCTTTTTTTATGTAAGATTTTGCTGGCCTATAATGTGAGCAAGAGTGGGAGAAAAAGGGAGAAATTGAAAGTTTATGGGAGCTGGGTATCGATATCTTTCGATAGCTATCCAGCTACCATGCACAGAATATTTTGTATTTTTGCCGCGTAGGTTTTCTCTGGTAAAACATTAATTTAAGAATTTTTGCCCTACATCGTCAAGATAATTTAATTCCATGTATGATATTTTGCAAAGCTTGGTAATCTATCAAGGCTCTAGAAAATTAAGCCAGCATAATCATTATTTTGTTTAGGTCGTTCATTTATCTTATGTTAAGCTCATTTCCTATTGACACCTTTTCTCTCTCCTTTAATGGCTTCATGGTAGTTGCCATCAACTGCGCTTTCCATATTTCCATATTGATAGCACATCTTTTTTTAATTGAACGACAATCTGACAATTTTTAGGTATCAATATTGTTCCTGTCACAGACACCAGGCTTTCTTTTTTAATTTCAATTTGTAGAATGAGAGTTCCTTACGCGCTTTATCCAACTAGTAACTGAGAGTGTTACCTTTTATTTTCCTATCCTCGAACTACTAAAAATTGTATTAAAAAGAATTTTATTTAAATAAAAGTGTAAAAAAAACTAATTGCCAAAAATGTATGTAAAACATAAAGTTAAATTTAAAATAAAAGAAAAAAAAATAAATGAAAATGATGAAACCTATTAAACCCACGTGATAAAAAAAATTAAGACAAATACCTATGGACACCTATCCTAATATACTCGTGTTAACAATCACATAAATGTATACATATAACCAAAGAAATTAAAAATATATTTCAGTGAAGTAAAACAAATATTGATATTGATATATACAGATACATATTATGTACATAAGAAATTTGTTTATATAAAAATAAATGTAAAAGAATATTTTATTGAATAATGAACTAAAGAAATCCTATAGAACGAACAAAAGTATTAATCGAGATGCTTCTTAAATGAGCCAAATTGAAAATTTTATGATAGTAAACATTAAGGTATATAGTTACATATGGATGTACATGTTTGCCTACATATGGAGGTGAAATAAAATGAAGTAAGATAAATTTGAATACGCATTGTATCTAAGATTGAGATTATGTTCCATACATGCTATAGAGACAATATATACAAATAAAAATCAAAGATTGTCTTTTTTTTTTTGTTTAAAAAGTGGCCGTTAACCTCAACCGGCATGCTTCTCCAATCAACTAGCTGCTTCTCATTTCAAAAGACGAGTTGGTCAAGGTCCTCTTCCAACTGATTGTATCTGATCAGGCAAGGTATTCCTTTACTGCACTGCTCCACTGGAATTGACATGAAGATCCTTTGAGCTATTACACTGGTGACTATACACTCCACAGGATCTTTCCATTTTAATCGTAGTAAGCGTAGCCTTCTTTTTACTAATTAGCGCGCGCTCAAGGGATTTGAGTACACTTAAAATGTTTGTACACAGCGCAGGTGAAGGAAAATCAGGGAGGTAGAGTAGAGAAATACCAATGTACGTTGATCTTAAATGTTTGCAAGTTATAATGAGTAGGAAGCGAGTTGTACGGCTTATGATATTTCAGAGTACGTCCGAATATGGGTATTCAATATACTGGGTATACTGAGCATTCATAGCGAGACGGTTTTTACGGTTGAAGGTTTGAAGGGACGGAATGCTACTGGCGATTTTAATGGAGCATTGGTAGTAAAAATAGCGATAAAACAAAGTGAAACAGTGTATGTCGGTGTTGAAGAGTGTCAATTGACTGACTGATATTTGTATCACATATGAGTTTTATCACACAGCTTTGAATCCTATCTAGCAGGTACAGAGGTTTTTTTTAAGTGTGGTCATTGTACTCCAATTTTGGGCGGATTTGCAATGTGTTATATATTGAAGCCAGATAAGAGGGGGTAAAATATTTCTTACATCGCTTGAGGAAACCTTGACATTTCGCAGCATTTTTGACGGCATCTTATATGGTCTCATTCTAACGTAGATTGTCACTGACATACGACGATACCGGTGCCATTCATATTGGGTCTATAACTTAATTCGTGCGGTTTGCTAAGAGATGGCGTAACTTGTATTATTCCATTGGAACATGCGTTAGAAAGCTACTGTTATTGTACGTCTTTTCAGCATATGTCATTCATTTGAAGCGTAAACAACAATAATAAAAAGTGTTTCTTCATGAAGAAAACTGCTTCTGAAGGTCATCGTATTTTGGTGGAAGTTTATGGTGAACATGCGCTAGATGAGCGAACGTGCCAAAAGTGGTGATTTTGGCTTGGAAGACGATGAACGTCCTGGGCAGCCAAAAAAGTTTGAATATGAAGAACTATAAGCATTACTCTATGAAGATTGTTGCTAAACACAAGAAGAGCTCGCAGAATCTTTGGGTATCACTCAAGCAGACATTTCAAAACGTTTAAAAGCAGCTGGATATATTCAAAAGCAAGGAAATTGAGTTCCACGTGAACTCAAGCCGAGAGACGTCGAAAGGCGGTTTTGCATGTCCAAAATGCTGCTGGAACGCCACAAAGGGAAGTCATTTTTGCATCGGATTGTTACTGATGATCAAAAATGGATCCATATGTGAAACCCGGCCAACCAGTCAATTAGATGGGTGTGCTGCATTATGAGCTGCTTAAACCGGGTGAAACCATCAATGGACAACGCTACCGAACACAATTAATCCATTTGAAGAGAGCAGTAGCCGAAAAACGCCCGGAATATGCGACCAGACACGAGGCAATAATTTTCCATCATGACAACGCTCGGCCCCACGTTGCTATTCCGGTTAAGAGCTATTTGGAAAACAGTGGATGGCAAGTCTTATCCCACCCGCCTTATAGCCCAGACCTTGCCCCTTCTGACTACCATTTGTTCCGGTCGATGCAGAATGCCTTCACTGAAATACGGTTCACATCAGAGCAGAATATCAAAAATTGGCTTAATTCATTCTTGGCTGCCAAGCCGGCGCAGTTCTTTTGGGATGGGATCCACAAATTGCCAGAAAGATGGGAAAAAGTCTTAGCTTCAGATGGGCAATACTTTGAATAATACTATTGTACATGTTTTTCTTAAATAAACGTTCAAATTTTGAAAAAAAAAAAAACGGCACGAATTAAATTACATACCCAATATATAATGGCTATCACTCACTATCACTATCACCCTGTTGATAGTTCACCAATTGATTATGCTGTTAATATCGAAATTTAATTTTTCGGTGAACCTGTTGCTACGAAAACCATACTGCAAGTCATTGAGAAGTTTTCGCGTTTCGTGATATTTCATGAGCTGACGGTTTATCATTGTTTCCATGACCTTGGAAAGAAGGGACCTAAGTGCAATGGGTCTGTAGAAAGAAATAGAAGAATATTCGCCTTTTTTGGGGACGGGCTGGGAAAATGCTGTCTTTCATCTTTCATCATAACTTACGCAGTGGTTTTGTCAGCGAAAGGAGGAGAAGAAGAAGAGATATACCATCTGAACCAGCGGATTCGCGTATGTTAAGAATCTTTAAGTACTTCATGAGTGCAAAAGTTGATTCGTCCCATTAAAGATTCGACGCACTCAAGTGTAGGTGAAGGCAAAGCACAATCTGGTAGTATTGAACTGGCCGCATAATGTGTAGGCAACAGTTTGGAATTTCACACGCTAAGTAAAGGCGTTACAGTCATTCCAGACTCGTTTGAACTTTTTTTCGGTTTTCCTCAGTGGAGTTGGTTTTGTAGGACCAAAAAGAAACATTTCTCTGGCCCTGGCAGCCTCTTTACAGCTCTAGTCGTACCATTCCTTTTCTTTTGGTTTGATACTCTTCATCCGATGAGGTATAAAGGATCTTATTCCAAAGAGAATGGTGTATGTGATCATATCAGTAGTGGCATCCACGTCATTATCGAGTAAACTTAACGACAAGTTAAAACTCCTAAAGAAGCTGTTAAGTCCGCTCCAATTAGCTTTCTCGTATTGCCATACCGTTCTTTTAGGAACTTTTTCTCTATAATATATAAAGCATTGGTCCGACGAGTCTAGAGGGGAGAGCAAATCAACAGTGTACTTATTAGAGTGAGAAGTTAAAAACAAGTCCACGGTGTTGGCGGTATGACTATGAACGGCTGGTATACGTGTGGGCTCGTTTACAAGCTGAGTCAAGTTATTTTCCGCAGCGAAGGACTCAACACACCGTCCTTCAGGTGTTGTCTGTCCGAAATGTCGAAACTACCCAGATTTGTATGTATATTGATTTCATTATGAGGATACAAGGATACAATTCTTCGAATTCCTATAAAGTTTTGGGCTTCTGTAAATAAAGCAGTAGAAGATAATTTGCTGACGGAGATGGAATTTTAGCTACAAGAAGCTGAACTCCGGAATAACCTCTTTGCAAAACGATGGGTTCATATTATTAGAGTTTTCATTCTTCAATAGTTGAGTCTTCTGTTATTCAAATGTATATGACGCTGTTCACATTCAAACAGATATCACTAATTGATTCTGAATTACCTTACTTTATTTTTGTCTTAAGATTAGTAAATGACCTGCAATATAACCGTATAAATAGCTATTGGTATCTAGGCAAAAACATCGAAATAATTATTTAAGGTATACCAGCAGTCTTTGAGACCTTATAGTTGATAGTTAGGCATATCTACAATTATTTTGGTCAATGCTCGTAATGATATTATTCAGTAAAAAAATATCAGCCATCATTTATTAACAATGGAAACGGGCTTCTGTTAATTACTTTATTTCTAAGCAAAACTTTTTTTAATCAATTTTCTCTTTGACAAAATGCTGCAACACCTTTTGGGAAAATCCCTCTTTCCTTCAAAAATGTCCAAGCACCATAGGCTTCCAAACTGTTCGATTATTTATTATACATATTTTGACATTTCTGCTGTCATTGAAATTTTCTTTTTGAAACATGTGCTCAACTTGAAGAATAACATCTTCAGATTTGTTTAAAATCTTCCTCTGATTAACAAGTTTTTGTTGAAAATAATCCAAAAAATGGGATCGGATCAACCGTCCCATAGGGCTGGTGCCTTAAAGCAAACTAACAAAACCCACAAAACCGGAAGGCATCGCTCTAAAGGAGCTATCGACAATGCCAACAAAGGTAACCACAACATTTCCACAAAGAAAATCATTTTCATGTTTTATCAAATTTTTAGGCAGAGTCGAACTGAAAGTAGTATCACATCGCCATAGGCAACAGCAGCGGCGAGAGCAACGCCGGAATCAAATGAATCAGGTAAACGCAATCAGGAAATTGATCATTCTCTCTCTCAAACTCCAGGTCTATCCGTAGATTCGTAAAAATAAACGTGAAGAAGTCATCGCAATGAAACGGCGGATAGGTGGCCAGCACACTGCTCCCTTCCTTGTTGCAATCGTTCCCTTACACTCGCAAATTGATCCAAAGTCAGCACTCGCCATTTTAGAAGCCTGCGACGAGGAGGCTATTGTGGACAAAAGTGCATCTGGAGTGACTTACATCAATTTTCCTCGTTTCAAACAGAGATTTGCTTTCATAATCCCACCACATGGGCGTGGTAATGAGCTCTCAGTGTTGGACTACTTAAAAGTGTGCGACACAACTCTGTTGCTCACATCTGCAGCGATGGGGGAAGACGATGTCCTAGATAAATGGGGTCACAAGATGTTTAATATGATTGTGGCACAAGGAATTCCTACTCCAGTTGTCGCTGTCATGGATCTTGAGTCGATAAATCCCAAACGTCGTCAACAAAGCAAGACTGCCGTCCAAAAGTTCATCAGCAAGCTGCTGCCGGAAGAAAAGGTAATGCAGCTGGACACTAACTCTGAGGGTAAGCTGTAACTTAAAAGTGCCGCTCACTTACTAAACCCGTTATTAACTAGGCGTTAACATCCTTCGTCGCATTGGTGGACAGAAAAAGAACATCCTCTATAACAAAGCCAATCGTCCTCATCTTTTCGCAGAAAAAGTTGAGTACCAACGTGATTCCGATACATCACAAGACACAGGCACTCTGAAAGTGACCGGATTCCTACGAGGAACTCCATTAGACGTCAACGGACTGGTTCACATCCCTGGTCTTGGTGATTTCCAAATGAAGCAAATCGAAGTGGAGACAGATCCCTACAAACTGGAAAAGAACAGACCGGATCTGTCGGACAAAAGAGTCATAGCCGTCGCTGATCCTGCAAAGCAAACAAGTCTTCAATCTGAGAACATCCCCGATGCTATGGACGCCGAGCAGACATGGCCCACTGAAGAGGAAATCAATCAGTCAAACGAGGATACAAAGAAGACAAAAGTCATCAAGCGCATGCCAAAAGGTTGGAGTCGGTATCAAGCTGCCTGGATCCCCGACGTAGAAACCGTCGAGGATAAAGATGGTGATGACGATTCAAACAGTGACGACGACGGTGATGATGCCGATGAAGAGTTCATGTCGTGCGAAGAAAATTCAGGCGACGGCAGGGACGACGAAGAAGAAAGCGAAACAGAGGAGTTTGTAGAAACTGATTCGATGTCAGAGGCAGCAATGAATGACGACAAGTACGATCAGACATTTGACTTTCAGGAGGAACGTGAGTCAATGCGGAAAATCAAAGAAGCACGCTCAGATCAGATGTGGCCTGATGAAATGGACACGCCTTTGGATGTGCCCGCGAGAGAGAGATTCCAAAAGTTCAGAGGATTGGAATCATTTAGGTGAGTTGCAACGTTAAGGACTTATCCGTAACTAACTGATGAACCTTTGGTGTTCTTTCCCATTTTAGAACCTCACCATGGGACGTGAAGGAGAATCTCCCGAGTGACTATGCGAGAATCTATCAATTTATGAACTTTGACCGCACCAAGAGGCGAATCATTGGAGAGGCACAAGATTGCGCTGGAGCCCTGGTAAGTATCGTTGTTACTAGTTTCAATTAGTTTGCTGATTTGTTTTTGTCAATTGCAATGTTGACATGAGCCTGCATATGCGTTAAAACTGCCTACGTCCTTGGTCATGGTTTCTATTTAACATTCGGTTGCTCGTGAGCTCAGTTATGGTAGTATGATTCTGGAAATCTCCTGGTTCTTCATTCTTGGGTACGATTTGGCAGGAACACCCTCAAGATGTTTGGCAACTTATTTATGACATTGACGTTCACGTTGCACGTATTGCAACCTGAGTTTAAGCAGGACAGGCACAGCCTGGGTCTTGAGCTGACTGCACCACCTCTCCATATTTTGCGCAACAGATTAAGTGCAAGCTTTATTTTTGCAGTAGTCAACGTTCAACATACTCTTTCAAAGCGGAAGCTGTCTAGATATTTCCTCAACCTGTTAACCTGTAATGCCGATGTGAGTTCTACTAGATATCCTTCAAAGCCGGTCAACTCTTTTATTTTCTCTCGAAACGACTGAGGATATCTTCATAAGCTTTTGATAGAGTCCATGCTTCACCGCCATATAATAGGACTGGGATGATCAAGGTCTTATACAGAGTCTACGTAGTTTTTCGGGATAGAGCTTTACCACCCAATTACCTTCTTACCCCACAGAAAAAAGGCAGACTTTATACTAAATCCAAGGTAGACAAAGTCCTTTACTACCTCGAAACTATAGCTGTCGATTGTGAAGTTCTGGGCAATTATTTCATACTGTGTGTCCCATCTTGTTGATAGTATATAGTTCGTTTTGCCCTCACTGCTAAAACCATTTTGGCAGCTTCCGTTTCAATACTAATTTGGACCACCGCGACGCTAAGATCTCGAAATATACGTGGGACGTATATAAGAAAGATTCACGAAAGTTCAATGCACGAGGGCAATTACCGGAGAATTCAAGTTTTAAATTGGAGTACGCCAATACAGTGTACAATCCGGCTTTAATCATCAGAGATTTTATACTGAGGCAACACATTGATGAATCCTAAATGACTTCTTTTAATTTTTGCCGATGACACCGTCTTCTTAACAACGACGTGAAGGGCTACCTTCAGGCAACTTTTAAAGTCGGTCTAAAACCAAATATCTGCATTGACGATGTCGTATATAGAGTTAGCTGTGGCTGTATTTATAATACGGTCAATGGCTAAGTGCATGTAACAACCGATGGATAGTAAGGGCGTAACACCTACAACAATCTGATTCGGTAAACCAACCAACCAACATCGTCAGAGTTTTCTGTGTTTGTTTGTGAATATGACCAGGAAATTCAGGGTTGACGTAAAAAGTAATCACTTTTCTGTGTACGTTCACGTTTGTAAATACAGACCAACTATTTTTGCACTTAGTGAAACACAGGTCTGAACACTTTGATCTGAAGCTACCTGGCTACGAACAAGAGCCATTATTTTTCTCTCACCGGAGCCTCGCCAATTACGTGCGTAGTAATGCAGCTTACTAAACTCCACCACAATGTAGTCCCTGTTTCAATCCGGAATTCAATTTCATGTGGTTAAAATTCAATCTCTGTAAGCAAGTTATTCACTATTGCCTTATTTACAGAAGCTCCAATCGGGACAGCAATTCGACCTTTAACGAGTGCGATGAGCTGTCTGACTCTATTCAGTTAGAGAAAAGATTCCTAAATAACAGTATGCCAATATGAGAAAGCCAATTGAAGCGGACTTGACAGCTTCTTTAGGAATTCTGCCTCAACCTCCATCCCAATGCTTATTTACAATAACATTCCAGATGTCAGCTTTCTTGACAAGGCCAATCTGATTCCTACACATTTTGCGGCCAGTTCAAGACATACAGATTATGTTTTGCCCCGCCTACACTTGAATGAATCTTCAACAGGACGAATCCACTTTCGCACTCGTGTATTAGCAAGAGTACTTAAAGATATTAACATACACAAATCCGCTGGTCCAGATGAAATATCCACTTCTTCTTCGCTGACAAAACCACTGCGCAAGTTTTTTTTTTATCAATCCTACTCCTTCTCAATGACCGGCACTATGGTACATCAATCTGGCAAAATTAAGATAGTTGCACTTGATATTTCTAAGTCATTTGACAGAGTTTCATACAAGTTGTCTTGGATGGTTTCAAGTTTGATATTCACAAAATAAATGCTTGTGTGCCCCAAGGCTTCGTTCTGTCTCCGACACTCTTTATAATTTTCATCAACGATTTCTTGTCTGCTACTTCTAATCCAAAATATTCCAGTACTCTGCATTTCATATTCGCTCCCAGACTCACGTCCCTGCTCTTTGACTGTAGAACGAGAACGGCAGCGTATGTTGAGCTCATTAAACCCCGATTAACAGCATGACCAATTTAATGCTTCCAAAACTCAATGCTGTCTGCTGTCATTAAAGCGAAATCTAAATACCCAGTCAATATCCATGAATGACACTTGTATTGTCGAAACCGAAAAGCTTCAATTCTCGATATATGTTTCAGTGACAACCTACGCTGTAATGACCACGTATTTAATGTCGCCTAAAATGCTGCAAAATGTTAAGGTTTCCTCAAGCGATGTAAAAAATATTTCTCCGCCCAGAATTAGAGTACAATGCCCACATCTGGTCAGGTGCTCCTAAAACATATCTGCACCTGCTAGATAGGTTTCAAAACCGTGCAATAAAACTCAGAGGTGACACTTACTTAACTGACTGATCAATTGATACCCTCGAACACCGACGTTATATTTTGTGTCTCACTCTGTTTTATCGCTATTTCCACCACGATTGCTCAATAAAAATCGCCAATAGCATTCCGGCACTTCAAACTTTTAACCGTGACACCCGTCTCGCTATGAATGCTCATCTATTTCCTGGTCGTTATAACTTACAAACATTTAAGACCAATGTACATCGGTATTTCTCTTTTGTTTCTCTCTGATTTTTCTTGGCCCGCGTACACATTTAATTAAAAAAAAAAAAAAAGAAATACGTCCAACACTGTTGGATGGTACACAAAATATTTAAAAGAAATATGACAACGACAGAGATGAAAATGTAACTTCTGTCAACAGGTGTCACAAAATGTTATCTAGTAGGAAGCACACATATTCGCAGTAGTCTCCATATGAAGAAACTAATAGTGAACAGACTTCATGCTGAGCAGATCAGTTTGTTTTCCATGTTCAAGGAAGGTCATTGGAAAACCCGATCGAAAAAGCAATAGAACCACAGGTTCTAGCCGTGTTTCTTTTCCTCTGTTTGAGGAGCTGAAAAGCAATTTATTAAAGAGGTAGCTATCACGTTTGAGAGCTAAATGAGACTTTTGTAATGGAAAAAGTGATAGAGTGGCATTTTGAATATATAAAGATCCTTTCTAACCGTCGAAGGCTGAAAACATAACGCGCAGTATTGTTAAATGCAAAGTTAAGCTTTCTTCTGATTGTTGCAATGCATTTACAGAAAAGTTCACAGCCATAGCTAAGAATAAGAATTATCATCGCTTTGGCTAGCAACATACGTTTTTTAAGGGGAGAAAAGCTATGCGAAAGTCCTGTTAAATACCAAACTGTTTAACACAATGTCAAGAAAATAATAAAGTCCCACCGATTTCTTGCATTTTGTTTTAGAGAGGTTCCGGAAGAGCCTATTATTCTCTCTTAATATTATCTCAAGATCGATATTAATGGCGTTTGAGCAGTTCGGTCATTTCTAGTCCGTAACTTCCATACAGTTGGACATCATCGACAAACATGTGAATGGAAAATATTGCGATTGAAGACATTTCGTTCACGAAAACACATGAGAAATAGAAGAGGCCCCAAAATAGAGTCTTGTGGAACACCTCCACTATTATAAAGGAAACCAGACGGATATGGTCTTACAGAGGCAGCTTTATTCCTGTGCTTAAAATATGACGACATAAGAATCACAGCCGAAGTTCGTGTGGTCAACAATATCGAATGCCTTTGAAATATTCAGAGGCACTAGAAAAGTCACTTTGTCCTCGTCCAGGGATTCCCTGATATCATCAGCAACTTTAACACGGGGTGTAATATATGTACGTTACGATATGACTTTGCGGGATCCTCTCAAATAAAAAGTGTTGTTTTTTTTTTAGAGGTGTAGAACTACTGATAGGGTTATCTGTTACACCAGCAGACTACGAACTTGCCTTTCACATTTATGTTCAGTATACTTTGGAAAATTGTGGAAAATTTTTTTTCCAAAATTCGCATTATATTCGCCAAACTTATAAGAGAATTAAGACCAATTTACTGTGCTCATAATCGTCCATCTGAGCAGCTTATACGCAAATCATCCAATGCGAGCTCATACCGTGTGTACCAAAGGAGCCATCGCTTCTGTAGAGGTTAATGTGAACGAGGACCCAAATTTATCTGTCCGTTCAAGTGGAATATTTTGAGGAAAGATCTTGTCCTACACCTGTATACGATCTAATGGGCTGAAAATCAACTGGAAGTTAAACCGAATTCTTACCGTCAAATCATCTTCAGTGATGAGACTAATTTCTGGCTTAATGGGGATGTTAACAAGTAAAATTGCCTTTTTTTGAAGTGAAGCACAATCCTCACGAGACTCGAGACTCCATTACATCCCGAAAAAAATCACTGTTTGGTGCGGTTTGCATGCCGCAGTCATAATTTGTCTGAAAATATCTGAAGATAAAGCCAACATTACCTATAATGATTCCCTGTGTACACAACAATCGTCTAAGAGACAAATGGTTTCAGCAGGACGGTACAATATGCCATGCAGAAGGTCAAACCATTATTTTATTGGAACAAATCTCAAGAAATGAACCTGTCAATTGGCCAGTAATGTGGTCATGTAAACTGCGTAAAATAGATCCTCTGCCATCTCCTGCCAAGTTGTTTAATGAAAACATTTTTCACACCATTTCCGTGTTCATTGTTGTCGCATAGCACGGCGATAGTGATTTTGTTTTCCCCCCTTAATTGATTTGGTTTATAAACTAAAACGTGGTTCCTCTAATCAAGGTGTTATTGGTTGTACGGTCGGCTGTAGTTTGAAAGCCAATTCAAGTTCCATTAAATGCTGATATCTCGTTACAACCCAGAGTTGACTGCATGACCGTTTCGAACATTTTAGAGGATGCACAACCTCTGCTGACAAAGTCATGAAAAACACCCAGCTGATCTTCGGGTATTTCTTATAGACTGCTCGCTATAGCACGAAGATTTATACCAAAAGTCAGTCAACCTCTAACAGTTGTCACTGCGGTTACCATAGCCACGAGTTCCATATAAGTAATTGTTTCCCAGCTTTACATTTAGGTCTCCTATAAAAATGAACAGAAGTTTTATTTGCCTTCTTCTTCTTCTGATTCTTCTGAATCTGGCCGTCAAAATTTTTCCGCTGGAAGGTTTCAAGGGTGTAACTCCTTTTGCGTGCATTTTAGAAGCTCTAGTCCGACTTCACATATCTCCTGGATGAGAGTTTAAACTTCTACACCGTAAGGCAGAAATGTGACGATGAGGGCTTTACACTAAATCTCTTTGGTCGCTGTTGATAGATCTTTGTTTCAACGATCAACAAGTGTATCGGAGTTTTGTGAGGTTTTTCCTTAGATCTGTTGCAAAGAGATTATAATCACACTGATAGGAGACAAATGCTCCTCTATTTATCACAGTATATAGGGTCTCATCGACATTTCATGCGACCAAATTGTACAGATGGATTGATGATGTGCTGTGTTTACTTATTGCAGTAAATGGCTTGGTGAGTAGGCCGTCAGCTTCATCAGTCTTGGTGCTCGCTCAAACTTTTTTTTTTATCTTTTTTTAAATTCTTTGCATTTTCATTTATTTTTTTTTTTTTTTGGTAAAACTATTGAATATACACGTAGTTTCTGCTACACTATCTGTCAATTTTCTTTTTCTTCTTGTGGCAAATGCAGATGGAATTTCGTTAAAATCTAACACATCAGAAGCAGCATTTCTGCTGACAGTACCACTGGTCTTCTAACATATGTTTGATATCGGCAAAGTGTCATAGTACACAATCGGAAACCTTTTTTGTAGTTTCTTGCAATTGCAGCCTTCCCACTTCCTTTGTTATCTTAGACAGGGATGTTTGCATCCGTTCCCCTCGCTACCAGTAGGCAGTGATTGCAACTTTAAGGGTTTGAAAATACTGGAAACGTGTTTTGTGATCGACTGAACTGAGACTGAGCTAATCTGGTGATCACCATGAATCTTTGTGCATTTGTGCTAAAACCGTGTGCCAGCCCCTCATCAAAGTGGACATTGGAGATTGCTCGTAGGTCTTGTATAAACCGTCTTCGATTTAATTTGTCACTGAGTTGAGCATTGGTGCGAATCGTCATCAGTCGTTCACTCACATGCCAGAAGCTCAAATGTTATTGGCAAAATCTTCCTCTGACATAAAATCTACATACAAATGTGCCTTCTAAGATCTTTTGCAATCACTGTAGTATGATAGATGTCAGTTTGCCGTCTACTTTATTGCGCTATATGTTTGACTGAAAGTGATCACTTAAACATTCCACGTTTTTTTGCTCATGATATTGAGGGAACTTTCTACCATGGACGTCTAATATAATCGTTTGGGTGTTAAATTTCTTATTATTCTGTTGATCTTTGATTCAATTGCATTGGCAAACATTTTTTCTGTATGTTGTTTAGCTGTTTAAGAGTTATATGCTTCACAAATAGCGCTCGAGATCGGGGGATATGTCATGTCGTAGCTTGAATGGAAATTGTGACTACGAATGCATGGTTTGTTATGTAGAATATTACCCTCAACAAAAAAAAAAAAAAGAAAAACAATTTTACAGATAAAATAATACAAAATATAAATTCTTATTTTCAGCCTGGTTGGTATGTAACGATTCACATTGCCAACGTGCCCACAACCAAATGGAACATGTACAAGTCCGCACAACAAACCAACAACCTTGTTGTCTATGGTATTCTTCCCCATGAACATCAGATGTCTGTCATGAACGTTATTCTCAAGCGCATGCCTGACTCCGAAGTGCCGATCAAATCGAAAGAGAAACTAATCATCCAATGTGGTTACCGGCGGTTCGTGGTAAACCCCGTATTCAGTCAACACACAAATGGCAATAAACATAAAGTGAGTAACAATAGTCTTGCTTTTCACTTTTCCATAATACTCGCATGTATACGAGTTTTTTTTTTCTTTAGTTTGAACGGTATTTCCGACCTGGCTCAACGGTTGTTGCGACATTTTATGCACCTATTCAGTTTCCTCCCGCACCAGTTCTGTGCTTTAAAGAAAATCCTGATTCTACACTGGCTTTAGTAGCACGTGGCTGTGTTCTATCTTGTAATCCAAATCGAGTGATTCTTAAACGTGTTGTACTCAGTGGACATCCAAAGCGTATTAATCGCAAATCTGCAACTATTCGGTACATGTTCTTCAACAAGGAAGATGTGGAATATTTTAAACCAGTTAAACTACGTACTAAATGTGGACGCTTTGGACATATTCGTGAATCACTAGGAACACACGGTCACATGAAGTGTTACTTTGATGGTCAGCTGAAATCCTACGATACAGTTTTTCTATATTTATTCAAAAGGGTATTTCCCAAGTGGACTTACGAAGAATGTCTGGTTTCGTGTGAAGACAAGCAAGAAAATGCAATGGAGGAATAGAGTTTTTGTATAAAAATAAATGACACTGTTTAAAAAATCCAACAACTTTAGTTTAAAATGTTAATTTGAATAAAATTGTCTTAGAATCACCCACGGATATGCAGACAATACTTGGTACCTGCCTTCTCCAATAACTGGTACTATTGTAGTGTACATAGTCAGTGTAGGACGTGAAATGAATGGATTCCAGAGAAACTCTTTACATTAGGTGGTCCACCGGTCTTAACCCCTTACTAATTATCTCCAGTAACGAACGTCGAATTGCATACGCTTTAAACCTCGTGCAGAACCTGTCTTGCGTTATGGTGGAGCAATACACTTCATACGTTCTACATAACGTTACCATCGTATTCTCTTTAGTCTTATGCTTCTGAATTTTGCTGCACCCTTGTGTAGGTGTCAAGATACCTGGGTACTTTCTCAACATAATTTTACAAAAAAAAAAGTGTTCGATCACAGCCACTTTGCCACTTAAACAATAGAATTTTTTTGTTGACATGCTCTCGAATACGACATCAAAGTACCTAGGTACTTAAATATATTGCACACTGAAATGCAATATGCAAATGTATCAATATAGCGGTTTTTGTCTCACTCACATGTATAGTAAAGCTGCATTTGAGTGGCAATTTCAACTCACGAGTCAAGCTATAGTAAGTAGACGTTTCCGATTTCAGACAAAGTACACAAGAGCAGGAGAATTTTTGGGTGACGGATTAGGATGAGCGTGAAACCGATGACGGTGAATTTAGCGATGGTTTTAAAGACGATTATGTACCGCCACTGACAGCTTTATCTTCCTGCAGTGGTAACGATAGTGGAGTTTTGGAAAAAAAAAATAGGGGAGGCTTCTGATTTAAAAAACGAACCTGAGATTGAGATTGAAAATGTCAAAATCGACGATGATGCGAATGCGGCCGCAGAGTTTAACGCGGTAGGCAAAATTTTGACTGATACACTTATTCTAGCGATTTTCCAACTTCTTGATCTCGTCTGAAAAGTAATTTTCCGGAAGGTCTGCAAAATACTCCTCCGTGGCGTCGATGATTTCCTCGCGTGTGCTGAATTTTTTATTGATGAGCCATCTTTTGAGGTTTGAAAAAAGATAATAGTCCGAGGGAGCCAAATCGGGCGAATACGGTGGATGCGAGAGCAATCGAAGCCGTAAGTCATTGATTTTAGCCATGGTTGCGATGCTCTTGTGCGCCGGTGCAGCGATTTTGGGCTTTAATCGCTCCAATAATGCACAGTAATACTCGCAGTTGATGGTTTTTCCTTTTTTGAGGTAGTCCACGAAGAATATGCCATGACAATCCCAGAAAACCGACGCCATAACCTTTCCGACGCATCGAGCCTAACTCGGCCGCTTCGGAGCACTCGTGCCGGCTACAGTCCATTGCAGAGCATTTCCTCCATGGCGAACGCAAATACTAGTCCCTGGAGCGGAGACTATTCTATTCTATTCTCAGAATACAAGACATTAATCAGAGCAGACCTTTGATGCAATCTCTTCAAAGTGGCAAAAGGGATGAAAAATGTGTCTTCGAACTCAAGGCATACTTGGTGAGCGATGTGCTCAACTGGTTCGCATCAGATGAAGCACCACACATGGCGAAGTCTGTGAATCGCTCATTTCACCGCTTCCTCCAAACTTCAGAGACTGTTACCGCCTATTCTGAGGATAAGATGCGGCTCCTGCGTTATATTCAGCTTGCAGATACAGATATCGTCGCCCAACTAACCGAAGGTATGCCTCAACGGTATCGTGGATTTCTGTTATGTGCAAAACCATGTACAGCGGTCGCTTGGCTTGCGATCGCACTACAATTGGAAGCAACTTTCAGACTCAACATCTCAAATGAAGCCGCCATCTGCCTCACAAAAACATGGGATGGGCCGGAAATATGAAAGATGAAAAACTAGAATATGTACTATGGTGATTGCTATAGTGAAAAGAAACTGCGCTTATTCGGACGCGGATTTGTCCTCTCTACAAACCCTGCGATGCCTAGTTGTTTAAAAAAAACCGATGGCTCCTGGACAACCTCAAGTAATGAATCACTCAACTTGCTACTGGATACCCACTTTCCAGGTAGTTCCTCATTCGCTGCAAACAGTAACCGAAACAAGACTATTGCAACCGTGAACAAAATTCATGGTCTGATTACAAGAAACAAACTGCTTTGGGCGCTGCATAGCTTCAAACCATACAAGTCTGCGGTTCCGGACGGTATACTACCAGCCGTACTACAAAGGTCCTCAAATGTTATCTTGCCCACGATAGAGAATATCATGAGGAGTTGTGTAGAACTGATCCACATTCCACTGTCATGGAGAGAAGTTAATGTGGTTGTCATGTTGAGCAAATCGGTAGAACGGCTCTGCATTCGCTGACTAGCCACATCGAACGATCACTACAATGCAAAGAGTACACAGTGGTTGCTCTACAAGACATAGAGGGCGCATTAACAACTTCGACACATCCGCAATCACGACTGCGCTATTAAATCTGCAGGTAGAAGTCTCACTTGGCGAGTTGATCAGTCTTATGCTAAATAGCAGGATAATCAACTCCAAACTGGATGGAACTTCTGTTAAAAGATGTGTTAGTAGAGGTACGCCGCCCCTTCTTTTGAACTTAGTGGTAAATGAACTGCTAATATACTTGGAAGCGGGAGGGAGCAGAGTGATTTATTATGTGGATGTCGTTGCCAAAGCTGTTTCAGGGAAACATCTCAACACCATCAAACTCCTTCATCTAAATCTTAACAGGTTAACCCGTTGGGCGGATCGCTGTGGATTGGGAGTTAACCCCCATAAATCTGATCTTGTCTTCATTTCCAGGAAATATAGTATAAAATTCCATCTATAGACCCTCCTTCAATAAACGGCACCAGTTTAGTGTTTTCCGATACAGCAAAATATCTGGGTCTCATTTTTGACAGGAAACTAAATTGGAAACCTAACATTCAAGAAGGAGTTAAGAAAGCTACAGTAGTTTTATTCTCTTGCAAGAAATCTATTGGAAACAAATGGGACCTCCAACCCCGAATAACCCACTGGCTATACGTATCGGTCTTAAGACCGATACTCACTTACGGTGTGGTCGTCTGGTGGACGGCCTTAGACATTGCAGTCGACTGCAAAAAACTAAGCCGAATCCAAAGACCAGCATGTCTATGCATAAGCGGAGCTCTACGCTCCACTCCCTCCGCGGCGCTAGACATTCTGTATCACTTGACACCCATCGACATCCACTGCGACTGCACAGTGGACAAATAATAATTTATTTGGCCACGCTAATATTATTAATGTATTAGGAATACACTTAGAGAACATCGATTACACCATACCTAAACTTCGGTTTGACAAAATCTTTCACGCGAGTTTTCCCTCTAGATCCTTCTGGGAAGAAGATGCTTTCATGGAGGATAAGTCTATCCATTTCTATACAACTGGATCTAAAACCGATAGCAAGGTTGGTGGAGATGTTTTCTAAGATAAGCTAAATTTAAGCCTCTCTTTCCGTCTTTTAAATCACTATAGCGTGTTCCAGGCGGAAATTTTGGTGATTAAAGAAGCTCTGTCCTGGCTAAATAATACGTGAAATCTGCAAAGGATATCCGCATCTTTTTGGATAGTCAGGCCGAAATTATTTTAAATAGGAAGCATCTCAACGTCATTATAGGTGTCATCACTGGACACTGCCTTATTGGCAAACATGCAAGAAGGCTTGGCGCTTTTACAAACAATTTATGTAGAAGCTACATGAACGAGGAGGAAGAGCAGAAAATCCTCTACCTTCTCTGTACATATTTAGCTCTCTACCAGAGAAGAAAACTCCACCTAGGAGCCTTCTTCTACAACGACTTAAATAATCTAAAAAATACAGACGTTAACAGTCTTCCGTGCTTCATCGTAAGCTCAAATTGATTCCATGAGTGAGGGGATCATAGATCCACGTGGCAGCAAAACGAGCCAATAGGCCTAAATGGGTTGATTTTCCAACCGCCACTCTAACATAAACTAATCTAACCTAGCCTACACGACACCACGTCTGACAATGGATTCGGGCTTATTGACTTTGCGGTGGAAGAAAATATTGCTATAACAAGCACATGGTTTCCTCATCTCAATACACACAAGAGACATGGCGGTATCCAGATCTTCAAACGCTAAATCAAATGATCATTTTGCGATAGACGTAAGGCATGACTCCAGTATTCCGAACGTCCGAAAGTGCCAGACGGATCACCACCTCGTTGCAGCCAAAGTGCTAATACGGATTTCCGAAGCGCCACAATAAGAAGAACGCCTGAGAGAAGGTATAGCTTAGAAAAATTGCAATCGCAAGGACGCGTATCCCGAAATCTTTCAACAACGCTGCCAACGAACCATCAGAGATGCCGCAACTGATGTGCTGGGTTTCACCTACCACCATCAAAGCATTCCTGGTGTGATGAAGAATGCCGGGAGCTGCTCGTGTTTTGTACAACCAAAAGAGACGGAAAAAACATCGGCTTCTCCAAAAAAAGAAAAAAGATCACGAGAAGGTCGCGATCGAAGATAGCGATAGGTTGTACTCCAGAAATAACATACGAAAGTTTTACCTACAGGTAAAAGGAATATGTCAAAGTAAGAAAACCATGTAGATATGAAAAAGGAACCCTTGTAGCAGAGTCACAGTTGGTGCTGAGAATATGAAAAAAAAAGTTTCTGCAGACTGTATAACGGCGAAGAAACCTAAAATCCCATCCTCAGGCAGAATAGACCATTCAACTTAGACAATGATAGCCCAAAGTTCCGTTCATCGACCAGAACAAAGTAAGGATAGCAATACCTGAGTTCAAATCCAACAAAGCTGCTGGACTTGACGGCTTACCGGCCGAGGTATTCAAAACTGCTAGAAATTTCTTTGAGAAAAGCTTGCACTAACTTATTTCTCGGATCTGGACAGAAGAGTGTATGACTGATGAATGGAATCTCAGGACCATACGTTCAGTGCAAAAAAAAAATTAAACCATCTCAACTGCGTCAACTATAGAGGTATATGTCTCCTAAACATCGGACACAAGATCTTATCTGCCATATTGTGTGAACGCCTGAAACCCAGGAAAGTTCACAACCGATCTAATCTTCACACTCCGGTAGATCCTAGAAAAAATCAAGAAGTCCAAATCGATACCCTCCATCTTTTCACCGATTCTAGTGCCACATACGAGTATGACAGCATTTGTAAAGATAAGTTATATGGAGATTGACTTTTGATGACAAAAAAGTTGTTAGATAACGTTACGCGCTGTGATTTCTTTAACATTATACTCGGAGGAATTGTGCGTCACTTACAAGCGAATACTGAAAGCACAATTTTTCAAAAGTCTTTGCAACTTCTGGCGTACGCAGATAATGTCGACATAATTGGGAAAATTCTCCAATATTGAAACGTAAGCTGTTAAATAATAAAATAAAATCTAATTAGCGGTAAATGAGTGCAAAAAAAAGTATATTCTGTCAATAACATCGAAGAATTGGGCTAATCATCACAGTCGACGGCAGTCGCTGTTTTTTGGGCTAAAAAGGCAATTGAATGGTAAGGCCCTATTCCGAAAACTATCATATATAGGACTTTGATCATCCCAGGCCTTCTTTATAGCGTTGGAATCAATAAATCCTCAGCCGTATCGAGAGAAAAAATTTCTCGAAAAATATTCGGTGTCGTTTCCGTTGACGTTGACTGTACGAGCTGTACAGCGACATCAACATCGATCTGGTCTGAAATCTGCCCCTCAGTGGCATGAGATGCTTAGGACATGTGGAGCGAATGAACACCAATGCTCCAGCCCGCAGGAAGGTAGTAGAGGAAGACATCACCTACGGTGGCACACCAAGTAGAAGATAACCTCAAATGACTTGGAGTGCCCAAGTGGAGGCAATTATTGATGCCCAGGTGACCTCTAAGTAACAAAGTGAGTAAGATAATAATATCGTGAATCAAATACAGCAAAAATAATCTAACAAAGATCGCTAGAGTAATCTTCAAACACTCCCTGAAAATATACACGAATGCCATTAAAGAACTTCCCTAGTTGCATTGAATTAATTAATTCCAACGAAGAGCATTGTTCTTCTGGAGATTGGGAATAATACACCATCATCTCTTAGACCATCAAAAGTTGCTCTCATTACGAATACCAACGGTTTGGCAGTATTATGACTACTTTACTGTAAAACCTGTTAAACATTTCAACCACTTGGCTGGCAAATAAGCGGTGATTAATCGTGAGGTTCAATAGGCTTTTTTGACATATCACGCGTGACTCCTATCAAACTGCTTTGTCATTTTTGTTCAGTATCACTTGGCAAGTCATCATGAAAAGACTCACACCACAATAGTGTCTCCAAATTGTTCAGCTGTACTACTGTTCTGTAAGAAATGTTTTTCCTGTGATTTGAAAAACATAATCGACCTACTGAAACCACTATTGCCAATACCATTCGCAAATTTGAGTCCCAATTTACATTAGTGGATGATACTCGACTGGTTAGACCAGATCCAGCACGTAGTTAAGAGACTATAGCAGCTGTAGCTGAGAGTGTACGCGAAGACCGTGACTAATCGATTCGTCGTCGTTCTCAGCAGCTTGGCTTGACGTATTCGACAACTTGGCGTATTTTAGGTAAGGATCTCGGCCTAAAAGCGTACAAAATTCAACTTTTGCAAGAATTGAAGAGCAGTGAATGGGCTCTGGAAAATCTCAATGAATATCCGGTGTTTTATCGTGAAATTTTGTTCAGTGATGAAGTCCATTTCTGGCTCAATGAATACGTTCATAAACAAAATTGCCGTATTTGGGCTGATGAGCAACCCGAAGAGTACCAAGAGCTACCATTTTATCCACTAAAAACAATGGAGTGATTTATGGGCTGGTGGAACCATTGGTCCATATTTCTTAAAAAAATGAGGCAAATCAGAATCAGAATCGAGCCATGTTAACGGACTATGTGCTTCCTGATATTCAAGCACATGGACTCTTTGAGCTCTGGTTTCAACAAGACGGCTCTGCGAGCCATACAGCGCGTGAAACAATGGACTTGTTGAGAAATCGTTTTGGTGAGCACTTAATTTTACGCCTAGATCGTGCGATATTACACCTTTGGACTATTTTCTCTGGGGATATGTAAAGTCTCAGCTCTTTAGGAATAAGCCAGCTACGATTGACGCTTTGGAAACCAAGATTACTCATGTTATCCGCGAGATACCAGTCACTATGCTCGAACGAGTCGCCCAAAATAGGACCTTCCGAATAGACCACCTCAGATGTAGTCGTGGCCAACATTTACATGTTATCATTCCCAAAAAGTAAATGAAATGAATTGTTCTTTTAACCGATAAAAAAAGTTTTAAGCTTACTTTCAAATTTATGTGTTTTAATTTACATTATAAATCAAACCTCACGATGAATCACCCTTTATCTATACGAGTTGTATTTTCTTAAACTAGGTGCCCCAATTATGAAGGCATCTCAGCAAGAAAATTAATCTTTGAAAGATTTTAGGACTATCTTTCTTACCTCTTTTGTATTAAAGACTGTGGAACGCTTTCTGGATATTCACATTCGTATAATCTTAGAGGGTTCCAAATCATAACGAGCATACCTCAAGGGCACATTCAATGAAACGGCCTTTCGTGAGGTAAAACATAATGTTAAGAAAACTCCCTTCTGTAAAGAAAATACAGAATACCTGAATACCTTCCGAGCCTTAGAAGGTGCTGTCTTTAAAATTTGCACTGAAGTTGTTTTTATAATATCTCAGCAGCCTAGTACACATCTGATGGCCTCTTGGCAACAATCCACCTTTGTTGATATTGGAGTCTTTGTCTGAGACTATATTAACTTTTCGGAATGTTCGAACATCAATAATATTACAGAAGTGCATTAGGCCGATCACAACATGATTAATTTGGACGAAGGTCTAATGATTATGGATATTGAAATGTGGAAAGCCAGTGCCATTCCAACTGTTTCCAGTAATATTGTCGTGAAAGCCACGTACTATTGCGTCTATAACTTAATTCGTGCTAAGAGATGAGGTAACTTGTATTATTCCATTGGAACATGCGTTGATAAGCTACTGTCATTGTACGTCATTTCAGTATATGTCATTCATTTGAATCGTAAACAACAATAATGTTTTTTTCACTCAAATATGTCGAACTATGTGCTTGAAAAAGTGTTTTTGCGGGGAGTTATTCCTCATTACTTCATGAAGAAAACTGCTGCCGAAAGTCATCGTACTTTGGTGGAAGTTTATGGTGAACATGCGCTAGCTGAGCGAACGTACCAAAAGTGGTTTGCACGATTTAAAAGTGGTGATTTTGGCTTGGAAGACGATGAACGTCCTGGGCAGCCAATAAAATTTGAAGCTGAAGAACTGCAAGCATTACTCTATGAAAATAGTTGCCAAACACAAGAAGAGCTCGCAGCCATTTCAAAACGTTTAAAAGCAGCTGGATATATACAAAAGCAAGGAAATTGGGTTCTACATGAACTCAAGCCGAGAGACGTCGAAAGGCGGTTTTGCATGTCCGAAATGCTGCTGGAACGCCACAAAAGGAAGTCATTTTTGCATCGGATTGTTACTGGTGATGAAAAATGGATCCATTACGACAACCCCAAGCTCAAAAAATCATATGTGAAACCCGGCCAACCAGCCAAATCAACGGCAAAGCCGAATATCCATGGCGCAAAGGTAATGCTCTGTATTTGGTGGGATCAGATGGGTGTGCTGCATTATGAGCTGCTAAAACCGGGTGAAACCATCAATAGACAACGCTACCGAACACAATTAATCCATTTGAAGAGAGCAGTAGCCGAAAAACGCCCGGAATATGCGTCCAGACACGAGGCAATAATTTTCCATCATGACAACGCTCGGCCCCACGTTGCTATTCCGGCTAAGAACTATTTGGAAAACAGTGGATGGAAAGTCTTACCCTACCCGCCTTATAGCCAAGACCTTGCCCCTTCTGACTACCATTTGTTCCGGTCGATGCAGAACGCCCTCACTGAAATACGATACGGTTCACATCAGAGCAGAATATCAAAAATTGGCTTGATTCATTCTTGGCTGCCAAGCCGGCGCAGTTGTTTTGGGATGGGATCCACAAATTGCCAGGAAGATGGGGAAAAGTCATAGATAAGCAATACTTTGAATAGTGCTATTGTACATGTTTTTCTTAAATAAACGTTCAAATTTTGAAAAAAAAACCGCACGAATTAAGTTACGTACCAAATATAAAATTTATCTACTATCTAAAGGGTTTAGTTCTAATTAAGAATTTTCGAGGTTTAATCCGGAAAAGCCAGTCTCTAATAATTAACAAGCAAATCATAAGAAACAGACAACCAGAATAAATTGCAATCTTGTATTTTGTCACACGTTGTACAAGTATCTGCGGCATTGATCGACATCCATATTAAAATCGATCATCGATCATACAAGTAATTTACAAAGAAATCACGATCAGTGATTGCTTATAATTGGGAAAAACGTCGTCAATACTAGTCTCAGAGGCAATATAGACCGCTCTTATGATCCATATTGAATGCTGAGCAATTACCCGAGTAATTTATTTTTACAATGCACTTTTACGGATAGGTCTCACCAGCTAGTTTGAGGGAAAACCAAACCAAAACATAAATGTTTAGAACAGAAAAGAGTTAGTCTTTCATCGCATTACACTCCGATCACAAGTTGCAACAAATCAATTAGACGTCTATAGAATACAAAATCAAAAAATGTCTGCGGCTCCGAATACTTTAAAGCTTCTACAAACGTCTCACCGAGGATTATTAACACGCAGCAGAAAATTCAGTTCGACAAAATTTCCAACAAAAGAGGTAGGTGTCTTTGAAATTATTCCCAAAATAACTTGAGGGCACCCGTTACTCGTAATAACTGTTAGACATTTTTCAGTATGAGGAAGTAAACTTTAAAGTACCCTGGGGCCACGTTGCAGGCAAGTGGTATGGCCCAAAAAACATACGACCTATAGTTGGTTTCCATGGCTGGCAGGATAATTGTGGAACTTTTGATACAATTGCTCCAATGCTACCTGAACACATTGGCTTTCTAACGATCGATTTGCCTGGTCATGGATTATCGTCGTGGCTTCCAGATGGTTGCAGTTACCACTCAGTGGATTACGTCACTTTTATACTCACTTTGATGTGTCAGTTCAAGTGGGACAAAATCTCAATGCTGTGTCATTCTATGAGTTCTATCAATGGATTCGTATTCAGTTCCTTATTTGCCGATAAATGTGATATGTTTATTGCTTTGGACATCCTTAAGCCACCACTCCGACCAAAGGATATACTCATTAATATAGTTCAAGACAAATTAGGAGGCTTTAATAAAGTAGATCAATGGAATCGTAGTAAAAATGAACCACCAAGCTATGATTTCGATCAGTTAGTAGACAAGTTGCATGAAGGTTCCGAGAAATCAATTGGTAAAGAGGTCTGTCCGTTCATTCTGGAGAGGAATATAAAACCATCATTACAGGATCCAAATAAATACTACTTTAGTAGAGACGCACGCCTACGATCGATGCTTTTTTATGCCCTACCACAGGATTTGGTGGTCGAAATGGCTAATAGAATCACTTGCCCACATTTATTCATCAAAGCACTACAAGGTCCTTACTACGAAAAGAAGGCTTACTACGACGAAGTAATAGATGTTCTAACACAGAAGCCCACATTTGAATACCACCAAGTGGATGGAAAGCATCATGTGCATTTAAATGAACCAAAAAAAATATCTAAAATCATAAATCCTTTTATATTGAAACACAGAACTCAGTAATAAATAAGTTGTTAAATTATAAATTTCTGGTTTCATTGCATGTTGCTTTGTTTGGAGTCATCATATACATCCGCGTTGCTTGCGCCGTGTTTTAGATTTGCTTGTCTTAGTTCTGTTCTTGTGCGCACGCTGAATTTGGCATTGAACTCGTTCAATGGCGTTTCGATCGAGTATACCCTCATTGAAACGTAGAATAAAATTGATGACAGCGGATCTTTAAAATCAGATGAATCATCAAATAGGTCACTGTGAAATCACTCTGAATGCTCATTTCGCTGGAATTCCCAGCTGCTTCTTTTCTCAGGAATGAAGATCACCACATGTACATTAGTCTCCTCATCAGCTGAATGGTGTTCCAGCGGCAAAAGTGTGAGTCCAAAAATCAAAAACTCAAATCTAAAAGTCGGAATACAGATCATTTTACAATTTTTAACTTGAAGTCTGTTTCTTTACACCAGTCATACAATAGAAAGGTCTACCAAATGAACTAAAGAGTGCCCACTATGCGAACTAGACATTTTTTTACATTCAAAATGTAGGCAGTGGAACGTCCATGTTGATAGTGAGAGGAAAATCTGAAAATACCATATAAACTTTGAACGTTCGCTGCCGACGCGACGGTACAAAATCACCGACACGCTTTTGTTGCAGTGCAGTTGCATTCATTAGAAATCACGTAATCGCGTAATTCCCCGGTTCGTTGAATTTTAAAATTCTCATTAAGCTGGCTTGTTTAGCTTTTTTATGCATTTTATGGGAAATCACATGCAGAGAGTATAGATATAAACGTACTGTAGCGTTAAAGTATAAATATGGCATACTTGTACGTTATCTGTATATATCTAGTAATTACTCTTAATGAAAATACTAGCCTGATACATAACAGTAGTATGCCAAACTAAAATTATTATAAAAATAATATTTTTTAATTCCTTAGCGATCTTGATTTTATGTTAGTAATTATTTTCAAGGTTATCTACAATATTTGTTTGGGGAAATATGGACAATTTATTTAGATAAATCAAGAAAACACTGGCAGGTTTCAACCCAGTTTTTATCCAAGAGGAGTAACCCTTCATATTCAGGTGGGCAAATTTGGACACACTGTATATTATGTATAACCAGGAAAGACTTTATCAATTCGTGGTTTTTTCGACCAAATGGTCGTACCAAATATCCCTGAGAGCCCATATTAATTTTTTCTTTTCCGTCACAACAAAGAATTTAGGAAAGGAGCGACTATAATCCATTGCACATTCTTTTTACCGAAATTTTTCAGTCTTTTGTAGAAAGATGAGTTAGCGCTTCAATGATAACTTGTATCACTGGAATCCATTACATCAGCACCAAGCATATGCAGCCAGGTGCGAGCGTAAGCCGACACTCATTGAGATACTACACCACGGTAGCACAGTGCACAGTGCACCTTACGATGGTAATAAGCAATCTGCAGTCATTACCTCCATTCGTTTGGTCTGTCAGCATCCTAGAGAGTCATGCCATCTGCATGCCAACTGTCGAAGAAAACCTAAACCCAAGACGCAGAAAATCCTATGAAACCCTACATTGAGGTTTGCCTTGCAAGTTATTCTATGATCTCATATTCAGCGACCCCATTGTTACCTGGGACCAGGACAGAACTTAGTAAATCCATATAGTTTGGTTACATTACATTACATATACAATGATGGTCAAACTGATTATCGTCTACGCCTACTCGACATAATCTGCGAGTAGGTGACCGCATACTAAGAACTTTATGCTTCGACAGAAGGTTGAACATAGTGGTTCCAAATCGACAAACATGGGACTTCCAAAACTATGACCCAAAAAATTGCTAGCTTGATTTTTCAAAGTGGTCGTGTCAACATCATAAGTTTATGTGAAGAATTAATGTTTTATTTTCGGTTCAGTAAGCAATTCGGTTTATACATAAAAGACTTTATCTATAATTGTAGCGAGAGAGATAGTGTTGGCCTAAGATTATCGAAGTCTGAAAACCTAGTGTGCGGTGTTCCTCAACATTCAATACTAGACACTCTTTTATTTAGTTTATACATAAACTGCCTTTCTAGTGTGGTGTTCCAACGTATCTCTGTATTAACATATACGCCGATGACTTCCAAATTAACCTATCTAGACCAATTTGGTCTAAAGAATAAATGAGGATCTCCCAAAAATGCACAATTGGCTCTTCATTAATCCAAATGAAAACCCTTCTGATATCAAAACGTTAGGTTGACACGAATTATGTGGCCGCCGTATTTCTCTCAAACAAAAAATTGCATTCGTGGACAGAGTTATCAGCCTAGCTTTGAAAATAAATTCTACTCTCTCTGCCCGGGATCATATAAATTACACTATTGGCCCGATATACGAGGTTCAAAAAGTAAGGTAACTAAATGTTGACAATGGAATACGATGAGTATGCTTTAAGTAAAAAAATGCTTACAAGTGGAACAAGCTCTTCAAAGATTTCCGAGAAGATGCCAATGACGAACCTCGCCCTGGACGCCCCAGCACATCAACAAAAAAAGATAACGTGGAAGCTGTGAAGAAACTTACTTTTTGAATATACCTCGTACTTCTTGAAGCCACACTTGTTTTTGACTCAAATACGAGTTTTAGACTTCACACCTGCTTTTACCTATTTGAGACTCCTTTTGTGTTTCCATTCTGTTTTTGGAAGATATACGAGACCTGTTTGTTAAATACCCGGATAAGAAATGACAACGCATCTTTTTTAGGTTTTGACAATGTATTTTTCAATATACTATAATCCCCTTTCAACTCGATACACTTTTCACAGCGGTGCTGCAACTTTTTTAACTCCTCCGTATAGTACGACTTCTGTTGGCCTGCAAAATACTCCTCCGTGGCGGCGATAACTTTTTTAAAGTTTGGGAACAACAAAAAGTCAAAGTCGAATTCGTTGTGTAATCCGACCAATTTGGCTGTGGCGACGTGTTAGCCGAAGCGTTATCGTAGTTTAAGATCACTTTTTTTCGTCAAATGTCGTCGTTTTTTCTTCAAATCGGCGTTGAATCGCTCCATTAAATCGACGTAGTATGCTCCTGCGATTGTTTTTCCTTTCTTCAAGTAGTCAACATGGATCACACCTCGATCGTCCCAAAAAATGGTGGCCATCCGCCTTCCGGCCGAATACACGGTCTTCGTCTTTTTTAAAGCACATTCCTCGGGTTAACCCCATTGTTTCGATTGTTCGTTGGTTTCTGGTGCATGCCAATGAATCCATGTCTCATCGACAGTCACGAAATGACGTAGTAGCTCCTACGAATTTCGATTAAACAGGGCCAAGCACGTTTTTGAAGTGGTCTCACGATTGCGCTTGTTTTCCGGTGTGATCAAACGCGGCACCCATCGCGCTTACAGTTTTCTCATGTCCAAAATCTTTTGCTGGATATGGCTACCGCGTTCAGCCAACTCGCGAATTTTCACTCATGATCATGGATTTTGTCCACGGTTTCCTCTATGGTAACCGCTTTTGGGCAAACTGGGCGCGGTTCATCAAAGATGTGTCTCCTGATGGCATAAGTTATCATCATTTTTTTAACGTAAAAAACGCTCTCTCAGTGGAGAAACACGTAATCAATAGTACAACCAGTGCACTTTTTGCTGCTAATGCATGTGACCGCGATCCAATTTCCAATAACAAAATTACCACCATGGATATAAGCGTCGATTACTCCACTGAGTGGACAACGGTTATCGGGAGTCTCAAACGTGCTGCTAGCAACTATCAGCCCAATGGCAAGAAAAGAAGTAAAAACGTGCGTGAGGGTGAACCATCGCCTAAGGGAACTGCTTCGTCGCAAAATAGATTTTCCTCACTCGATGTTATTGAACTTCAAGTGCCTGTAATAAACATAAATATGCCAACCAACACCTCTGTTAATCATCAATCCAACACATCGTCCGTTGAAATGCATAATCAATTCGCTGATAATGCACCTAAAATTGGTAACAATGCCTCTTTCTGCCCACCAATATTTGTATTCGGTACCAATTGTGAACTTATAAGCGAAGTTATCAATCTCGCTGCAAATAAGTGTAAAATTAAGGATCTGAAACATAAATTTGTAGATTTGAAGGTGATACCGCTGTCAAGTTTATAGAACAAACTGTAAAAGCTACATCCCCTTATATTAGAATTTGTAAGATAACACTCTTTTCTACTTCCAAATCAAAAGAAATGAGTACGAAATTAAATACATTTATTGTTTCATTTCATTTTTCATTTATTTATTTACTTGGTATGCACAATAAGATTTACATCTTTTTTAGTACTTAGATATTATAAATAAGCCCAAATTAACTTTAATAGCTTAAGATTAATACGAGTACAATTATAAAAATTGTTCAATTAGAACCAGGTGAGTCTATTAAAAATTTAATTATTATTAGTTACTTGCTCCACCAGCGTGTTTACTGGGGAAAAAATTATTAAAGCTGTACTTCGGTGTTATAGGTGTCAAAGATTCGGTTATTCCGGTGAATGTTGCTCATATAGGGTGATTCATCGTGAGGTTTGATTTTCAATAGGCTTTTTTTGACAGATCATGCATGACTCCTATTAAACTGCTTCATTATTTTTATTCAGTATCGTTTGGCAAATTACAGAAAGACTCACACTACAACAGCATCTCCAAATTGTTTAGTTTACGAAAATCAGCGTTCTGTGAGAGATGTTTTTCTTGCGATTCAAGAAATTTACATTTTATTTTCTTAATCACTAACTTTTACATACTAACAAAAAATGCTTAAATGCTAGCTTATAATTACTTAGCAATCTTATACTAACTTACTGGCCCCACACAGTAGAGTGCCTGTGCTACTCTAAATCCTTATATCTATGTTTTTCGACCTTATTTACATTTTATTTTATTTTATAATATTTATTTTTAGTTCTAAGTAAATAAAACTAAGAAAAACATTTTTAACAAAAAACTTAGCATATGGACATTATTTTTAAATTTTTATAAAAATTTAATATCTAACTTAAAATAAACCTTAATCTACCTAACCTACATACACAATACACACATACACACACCTAGACATTATACACAATAATATACATATATAATATAATATACATCTCTAACTTAATGCGCTTTGCTAAGAGATGGCGTAACTTGTATTATTCCATTGTTATTATTCCATTGGAACATGCGTTGGAAAGCTACTGTCACTGTACGTCATTTCAGTATATGTCATTTATTTGAAGCGTAAACAAAAATAATTTTTTTTTCTGAAAAAGTGTTTTTGCGGGGAGTTCTTCTTCATTACTTCATAAAGAAAACTGCTGCCGAAAGTCATCGTATTTTGGTGGAAGTTTATGGTGAACATGCGCTAGTTGAGCGAACGTGCCAAAAGTGGTTTGCACGTTTTATAAGTGGTGAATTTGGCTTGGAAGACGATGAACGTCCTGGACAGCCAAAAAAGTTTGAAGATGAAGAACTGGAAGCATTACTCTATGAAGATTGTTGCTAAACACAAGAAGAGCTCGCAGAATCTTTGGGTGTCGCTCAAGCAGCCATTTCAAAACGTTTAAAAGCAGCTGGATATATTCAAAGGCAAAGAAATTAGGTTCCACATGAACTCAAGCCGAGAGACGTCGAAAGGCGGTTTTGCATGTCCGAAATGCTGCCACAAAAGGAAGTCATTTTTGCATCGGATTGCTACTGGTGATGAAAAATGGATCCATTACGCAAAAAAACCTTTGTGAAACGCAGCCAACCAGCCAAATCAAGGGCAAAGCCGAATATCCATGGCGCGAAGTTAATGCTCTGTATTTGGTGGGATCAGATGGGTGTATTGTATTATGAGCTGCTATAACCATCAATGGACAACGCTACCGAACACAATTAATTCATTTGAAGAGAGCAGTAGCCGAAAAACGCCCGGAATATGCGACCAGACACGAGGCAATAATTTAACATCATGATAATGCTCGGCCCCACGTTGCTATTCCGGTTAAGAACTATTTGGAAAACAGTGGATGGGAAGTCTTACCCCATTTACCTTATAGCCCAGACCTTGCCCCTTTGGACTACCATTTGTTCCGGTCGATGCAGAACGCCCTCACTGAAATACGGTTCACATCAGAGCAGAATATCAAAAATTGTCTTGATTCATTCTTGGCTGCTAAGCCGGCGCAATTCTTTTGGGATGGGATCCACAAATTGCCAAAAAGATGGGAAAAAGTCATAGCTTCAGATGGGCAATACTTTGAATAATACTACAATATTGTACATTGTTTTTCTTAAATAAACGTTCAAATTTTGAAAAAAAACCGCACGAATTAAAATATATACCCAATATGTATATATTTTTTAATGGCAAGCCTAAACCTATGTAAGCTGGCCATCACTATTTACAGTGCAAGTAGACTGGTCAGCTCTGCCTCATTAATGGGGCTGGTCCGTAATTAACGGAAACGACGACGAACTATCTTCTCCTTCATTTAACCACCAGAGATGTTGGTGCTGCCGAACGACATCCCTCTTATCGCGATTCCCCACCGCCCTACTGAACCTGAGACGATCCACACTGCTATGTGCGACGTCTCTGTTGTAGTTGAGTCGCCTGTCCCCAGCTGTTCGAGCGACATGGAAGATTATCGGGACCGCTGCTCTATCCTGGATCAACCCTATCTGATCTAGGTAGAGGAATGTTTTTGGCGGAACGAAGCCGTCAGAGCGCACACTCTCGTGGTAAAGGTAATTGGGGTAGTAAGCCCCAGATATCTGGTTATTCGTCGAGGTCGTTGCTCTTGCAATGTGCCTTCGAGGACCTTGAATAGGACCTGTACAAGTGAAGGCAAGCCCTCTCAAACAACCTAATGCTTTCCATTAAGCTTGCTCGTACATTGAACCACACGGGACATCCAAATACCAGCATGGGCCTGAAAAGGGCCATGTAGCAGATTACCTTTACCCTCGCATCGAGTTGGCTGCTATAAAATAGTCTCTTTGTAAGGGCAAAAGCGCCTTTAGCTCTGGCCAGAGCAGCATCTACATTTTTCTCAAAATACAGAAACTGATGTAGCCAGATCCCAAGGTATCTGACTACCTTTCGACAGGCAAGAGGTTGTTCGTGTTGTCTAACGATCGAGAACTTTCGCAAATTTTTTCTGGTATCCATAGAGGCTCTAGATTACAGCGTCCTAAAGAGAATGGTTTCCGACTTTTGAAAGTTGATTTTCAACTTCCATCATCGCAAAATCGTCTTATCTTATCGAAGTCACGCTGCACGAGAGTATTAATGGCTTCGATTCTTTAATCTGTTCTGTACGCTATCAAATCGTCTGCGTACGCAATAGTATGGGGAAGTGAAACTATCAAGTCGTCTGTATATATGTTGGATAGGATCGGCGAATTGACCGCGCCCTGCTGAAGACCATTTTTAATTTGAAATATTCCAACAGAAGTCACATCACCATTTTTCACGATGAACTGTCTGTTGGTTAGCATATTGTAAAGAATGCACAAGAGTGGTTTACTGATCCCTAGCCTAGTCAACTTATAGAAAAGATCCGTATGGTTACGGTGTCGAAGGTCTTCTCCAAGTCAACAAGGCAGGGACCAGTACATTGGTTCTTGCCTTTATTCCATTATACACTTGCGGTCATAAAAACCGCACCACCTAATGAGTTCTCAAAAAAGGCCTAATTACATCAGATCGAAAGGGTTTTTCCCATGAAGGGTAATGAAGGGTATTCCCCATAGCGAATTTGGCCTCGTGTTCAATGCAAAAAAAATCAGTTTCAATTGAGTTGTGACGGTGACAATAAAAAAAAAAAGTAAAATGTCTGGTATATCTCAACTGACTTGGGACGAAAAAGTTCAAATATTGACTTTAGTCGAAGAAGGGCTTGGCTATCGTGAGATTGCGTTTAAAATAGAATGCTGTCATTCAACTATCGTACGACTGATGAAGAAAAAAGAAAATTTGGATCCACTGGAAAGGAAAAAAGGCTCGGGACGAAAACGTAAAACAACCCGGAAGACGGACAATGTATTAAAAAGAATTAGCATGAAAGATCGCTTTAAAAGTGATGTCCGTATAAGAGCAGATGTGACTGAATTTCATCAAGTTGATCTTAGCGCCGAAACCATACGCCGACGGCTACGGGAGATAGGTTTATATGGAAAACGACCAGCGAAAAAACCTCTCCTAACCACAAAAATAAAAAAAGCTCACTTGACGTTGGCAAAAAAGTACGAAGATTGGACGCAGGATGATTGGCGATGTGTGATATGGTCCGATGAAAGTAAATTTAATTTGTTGTGTGCCGACAATTTGCCATACGTACGACGGTCAGCAGGTGAAAGGTTCAAGGACGAGTGCATAGTCAATACGGTGAAGTTTCCTCAAAGCCAGATGGTTGGGGGATATTTTTCTTTTTACGTTTTGGTAAATTGGCCTTGTATACTTCCTGGAAAGTCGTCCCTATGGCCTCAACCTTCTCCTGTGGATCCTCAATCACAAAGAAGTCGTCATCATTAGCGGCCTCATTTGGATCAGGTACTGATTGTCAGTAATCGTTCGTTGTTTGATGTCCGGGCTATTTTAAGACACTGAAGGTCGTTTTGATTTTTTCTTCGAAATACTTTATTTATTTGCAATTCGGGTTTCGGCATATTCGGGTTGCTGGTGTTTACAGCCCGATCCTTGTTATTCCATTGCAAACTTACAGATATTCTGTAATTCTCTTTTACTAGCGTTTGAATATTTTTAAACGACGACTTCAGTGTCCTAATCTCCGGGTCTTGTCTTTCAGTTAACTGTCTGTACAGGTTTTTGAGTCTTGACAAAAGTCGGTGCAGTGCGTCAATAGTAGGGTTGCGGAACAGGTCTTCGTAAGTTGTACGTTGATACCGCGGTATTGTAGTGTTCATTGTTTGTTTAATTGTCTCGTCCATTCGTTTAAGGTACTTGTCGATCTCCTTGTTTGACAAATTCCTATTGGACGGTGGATGGAGGGTGTTCGAGAAGAGTGCTCTTGTCAAGGTTGAGAAGAAGCGTGTCCATCGAGTCTTACTGTAGTCGTAAGAATATCTTTGGGCAAACTCCTCCAATTCCGCAATTTCGTTGGGAACTGTAATTTCGGTGCTAAAACCGCAATGGTCGCTGTCATATACGAATGTGCGCAGACAGTTTAGCGTTTGTAAATTCGTACCTGTCAGTCGTATACGTTCGTCGTACAGCAGTAGATTCAAATATGACCCGCCTCTAGGAAAGGACGGGTTATCCGTCGCTTTAAGACCGAGTCTGTAAAAGACATCGTGCTGACCCCACCAATCGAATAGTAGGTTTCCTCTGGTATTTGGCAAATTATTTCCCCAATCTCTGTGTTAAGCGTCGAAATCTCCGCCGATTATAAAGTAATTCTCTCCCGATTTCAGCCTCAGAAGTCGAAAAAGCGTGTCAAGCTCTGTAATAAATAAAGTGGATTGTGAAGCCTCAGGTGCATAAACAGAGGCAAAGTACAGCCGCTTTCCACTGCGGAGCGGGTTGTACATGACGACTGCGTCCAACACCCGGAACCTGCGCAACACTGTCTTGTACACTCTGTGAAATTTTATATCTTGTTTAATGAAGATCGCGACAACACGTTTGAATCTGGGCCGGTTTCTTCTTATAACAATATAATTATTGTTCTCCAGTTTGTGCTTATCGGTTAGCTTAGTTTCGCTAGCGAAAAGCACATGAGGAGTTTGGTCTTGTAGCAATTAAAACATCGAAGCTCTTCGTTCGATCCTAATCAGTGAATTATTACGATATGTGTTGCGTTAGGACCGGCAGCAGCGAGTAGATCTGGTCCACCCGTTAGGCCTATTCTTGTAAATGCTATTGCAGCTGAGTCATCTGTCCTTGGATTGCGAGCATAATGGCCAGCATGTTAGGTGCAGCTTCCGTTGTTCTCGGCATTGGCGCAAGAAAAGCAACAGTCGCTTGCTGTACCGTAACCCCCTTACCTGACGCCATTTGGGCGTAGGAAATTTGGGACGGGACGGCTGTTGTTCGAAACAGGTGAACGCTTGATCTCCACCTTCTGCTGTCGAGCCAGTTTGGTTTTTTTGATATCAGCGAACTTAGGACAACCCCGATAGTTTGTGGTGTGTCCCACGTTCCCACATAACACGCAAGAGAGTAATGTCCTATCGGATGCTCCGTCCCTACCCAGAGCACACTCCTCGAAACTGTGGTTCCTTGCGCACTTCACACATCGAGGCTGCATTTGGCAGTTCGACGCGGCGTGCCCGAACCTCTGGCAGCGAACGCATTTTATAACACCTTCGCTCCTCTTTAATTTTTCCCAGCGAACTACCTGGTAGTCTAGGACATTGATACTCCTTAGACTATCCAGACGGCTTTCGGGACTGAGCTGCACCAGGAAGAACGGCAGACTCCGTTTCTTCCGCCTTGCTCTCGCTGTGGAAAATGGCTTTACCCCCACAAACTTGAGACCTTCGCACTCCTTCTCTTTGAGCAGAGCTAGGATCTCCTCAGGATCAGAAGACGGTTCCAACCCCTTCAGCAGCATTGATTGCCGCTTTTCACACTTCGGTGTGAATGAGTAGTGCTCCGTCGTCGTTTCCTAAAGGAGCACTTTCACTTTCACGTAGCCCTCCACTGTATTACAGTGGATGGCATGGTGATCGTTCCCAAACCTCTTAATATTAAAATTATTACCAATGACCAACTTACATTGGTCCTTGGTGGCGTTTACCTCTAATTTATAGGTGTTGATAGGAGGCACCTTCTCCGTCTTCTTCTGCTGCTACTGTTGTTGTTGTTCCTGCCGCTGCTGTGGTTTCGGCTGGAGTTGTTTTTGCAGCTGTTGCTGTTTCTGCTGCTGCTGTTGTTTCTGCTGCTGCTGTTTTGTTTGCTGCCGTTGTTGTTACTGTTGCTGCTGGTCTTGTTGTGGCTGCTGCTGTTTTTTTTTTTTTTTTTTGCTGCCGTTGTGGCTGCTCTTGTTGTTGTTGCTGGTGGTTCTTAAGTTTTTGTTGGTGTTGTTGTAGAACTTGTGTTAATGTATTTTTTTGGTTTTGTTGTTGGGCCTAATTTTGAGACAGTTGCGTTTGCTGTTGGAGTTGTTCTTGCTTTTCCCTCTTCCTTCTTACCATTTGATTTTCTTTTATGGCTAGCACTCTTTGTTGTAGCATTTTGATGCTACTATCTATATACTCCAATTCTTCGTCTTCATCTTCCGAATCGGATGACGCCAAAGAAGCGAAACTGTTCTCTCTCAACTATCTCTCACTCTCTCTCACTCCACTAGGCAGCTTTTCAATGGAATTTGGAAGAGTGGGACGTTGTACTGGCTTTAGCTTCTTCCTTCTCTTCATCTTTGGTTCTGCCACTACTGCTATTTGGCTTGAACCACGCGACACCTCGCCTGATTTTTCAGCAGATTCCGCTGTTGGCCTAGCGGACTGCTTTCCACAGTCCATCGCGTGATGTGGTTAACGACAGTTAGTAATATTTTTTTTTTCTTTTTTTTATTTTAAATAATAATGAAAAAGAAAAAAAAACAAAGAAAATACGTTTCTTTGACTCGGAGTCGGACCCACGACTTTAAGTTTCTTAATCGCACGCACTACCGCTATGCCAATTGGAGCCTTTCTAGATTTAACCAAATTTGTAACTAAAGCCGATCACCGCTCGATTAAAAGTCGAAACACAACTTTACTCCGCAGAGGTCTATGAACGACTGCTGCTGAAATCACTATTGCCAATACCATTTGCAAATTGGAGTCCCAGTGGTGGATGATATTCGACCAGTTAGACCACATCCAGCACGTAGTGAAGAGACTATAGCAGCTGTAGCTAAGAGTGTACGCGAAGACCGTAAAGAATCGATTCATCGTCGTTCTCAACAGCTTGACCTGGCGTTTCGGTAATCTCGACCTAAAAGCGTACAAAATTCAACTTGTGCAAGAATTAAAGCCAGGCGACTTGAATTTGCGTCATATTTTCATTGAATGGGCTCTGGAAAAACTCAATGAAAATCCGGTGTTTTATCGTGAAATTTTGTTCAGTAATGAAGCCCATTTCTAGCTCAATGGATAAGTTAATCAACAAAATTGCCATCTGATGAGCAACCACAAGAGTACCAAGAGCTACCATTCCATCCATTAAAAACAACGGTATGGTGTGGTTTATGGGCTGGTGGAATCATTGGTCTATATTTCTTCAAAAATGAGTCAAATCAGAATGTTACCGTCAATGGTAACCGTTATCGCGCCATCTTTACGGACTATGTGCTTCCTGAACCTCACGACGAATCAACCCATCGCACCACCCTAGTGCTATTTTATACGTAGATTACAGACTGATATTAGCAAAAAAAAAGACAAACTACCGACCCTTATAGCATACTTCAAAAAGTGGAAGCTAACCTGCTTCAGAAATGCAAGCGGGAAAGGATATTATTTTGCAGTAAAAGGAAGTAAGACCTTGAAACTAGAGATCAATGAAAACAATATTCCACTACGAGATGAAGTCAAGTATCTCGGTATTGACTTTCATAAAAGACTCGGTTTCAACAAATGGTCACAGCAATTCTTAAGCTACGGCTCAATTCTAAACTTGTTTCGCCGAATACCAAGATGCTAATGTATAAGACCTTAATAAGACCAATAATAACATATTGGTTTTGTACTTGGTTTTAAATTTCGCCCACTGTAGCCGAAGAGCTCCAGATTTTTGAGAGAACATTTTAAGATTCTACTGTGGTAAATACAGAAGGCCAGATAAAAAATGGTCTTCTAATAGGACCTTGTATTCCGAAACAAACATCACACCCAAAATGATATACCAAACCGAATTATTTGTAAAAAAGCTAGAGCGTATACGTGATCATCCTAATCCAATGGTTGAATCTTTGTTAGACTCAAATATCAACGATAGTGTGGAGGAAAATTATTATCTTTCCCCATTTAATCTTTTAAGCCCAAGATATATTCCTTTGTTGAGACTGAAGGCGAATCGAAACCTTTCAGTTCTTTTTACGAAAAAGCATCCCCATTAAATCTACGCGGATAACTTTTCTTTGTTTTTGGGTAGCTCATAATCCTACTTCTCTTATAAGCACTATAGCTGGTGCTCTGCTTTTGTCTATATAGTATCATATATAAACATTAAGCGGATCAAAGGCTTAAGTGAAAAGCTATAATATGTATAGGGATATGGTAACTATTGTTAAGAATTTTCAATACCTAGTTATATACAATATGTAAACTTATTTATAATTTCGATGTATTTGTTTATGAAACTATTATCTTAGTTTTAAGCAATCTTAGTCTTAGCTCTTAAGAAACTAAGTTTCAAACTAAGCTCCATGCCATCCAAGAATATGTCAGTATCATTCTGGGTACAGAAAAGGAAGGCTCCTTCATCCATATACTCACGGACAGTCAACCAGCGCTGAAAGCGTTAAGCTCAAACTTATTTGACTGGAAAACTGTTCAACTTATTAAAACTAAACCAATTCAGGCTCTGGTTGGTACCAGGACACAGGGATATTGAAGGGAATGAGAAAGATGGTGAACTGGCTAACTGATTCTTTAAATGCCGCAGAGCACGTATTCATCGATACACATAGTGTATCCCATCCTACCCTATTGAGGAAATATACCGAGTCTTTGACAGTCTGAAAGAGTTCCAAAACAAATCGAAAGTACTCGTATCTCTTATACTTAAAAGAGATGATATCAGAAGACTCGTCAGATTTATAATAGAACACTGCCAGCTTCGAGACGACGAAACCCCAGAACTACGTAAGGAAACGTTACTTTCTTAGAGTAATTCTCATAGATGAATTAACATACCAGGTGTACCGGTATAAAGTGAGAGTCAAGATAGTCTCGATAGGGAACTTTTATTGTGAAAGAGCCTTAATTTTTGTTATGTTTGGTTGCTATGACACCTGTCAAACATATTTAGTATACATCAAGTCATTGAGCAAACAACATCATATTTTTTCATTGTGTTAAAAATGTCGAATATTGTATGAGAAAATGATGACTTGGGGAAAGCATTAATTTTTTTGTTTTTATTTGATGAAAAGTGCTGCAGAGTCGCATCGAATGCTTGTCGAGGCATATGATGATCATGGTCAGATCAACGGTTCAGAGATAACGATTCTGATGTGAAAAATGAAGAACGTGGAAGACCACCAAAAAAGTTTGAAGACGCCGAATTGCAAACAATATTGGATGAAGATGACACTTTGAGCCAGAAACAAATGACTGAAATGTTAAATTTTGCACAACAAACAATTTCTGACCGTTTAAAAGCTATGGGAAAGATCCAAAAGTCTGGAAAATGGATGCCACATGAATTGAATGAAAGACAGATGGAAAACCGAAAAACCACCTGTGAAATTTTGCTTCAAAAACATGATGAAAAATCAGTTTTGCATCGAATTGTTGCTGACGATGAAAAATGGATTTATTTCCAGAACCTAAACGAAAAAAATCATGGATTAATCCGGGACAACTATCAACTCCGACGGCAAAACCAGATTGATTCGGCAAGAAGATAATGCTGTGTATCTGGTAGGACCAGAAAGGTGTGGAGTACCACGAGCTCCTAAAACCTGATGAAACCGTTAATACAGATCGCTACCGATAACAAATGACCAATTTGAGCCATGCATTGATCGAAAAACGGTACCAGAATGGGCCAGAAGACACGGCAAGGTAATTTTGCTCCATGACAATGCACTTGCACACAAAGCAAAACTGGTTCAGGATAAAACCAAAGCACTTAGCTGGGAACTGCTACCTCACCCGTCGTATTCACCAGACTTGACTCCTTCCGACTACCATATTTTTCATCGATGGGACACGCATTAGCTACGACTACATTGTATGCCTTTTTAGTTTGCTTCAAAAGACGAAAAGTTTAAATGGCGTGGAATCCATAAATTGCCTGAAAGATGGAAAAAATGTGTAGCTGGCAATGGCCAATACTTTAAATAAAATGTTTTTTACTTTCCCATTAAAAATTATTGTTTTATTTTCACAAAAAAACGCTCATACCGATACACCTGGTAGATGGCAAACTCTACGAATATGTTACTTTTGCAAGTGACTGAGAAACTGCCAAGTATCTCTACGAGAGTGATTCTCAAATTTATTAAGGAAGTTCAGACAGTAGTTCGTTCAGCTCACAACAGTATTTTCGAATTAAACAGCAAGTACAATGTTCTGATTTTATAATACTGAGTGACTTTTTGGAAAATACAGGAGTTATTTATTCAAAAACTATCCAAATGCAAATCGGATATGCAGGTAGACAAAACTCTTCGAAACTTAGATGTTAAATAAAAAAAGACGATCAGATATATTTAAGCCCACCAATTTGCGATTCGGTAAATCCTAATTTACCCTATGATATAATTAATTGCTTTCTTTAATTGAATTCAACATGAAATATAAATTCGTGGTAGTTGTTGTTATCATTTATGGAAACCAGTTCACATCATGTGATACGCTACTGTATTACTCATGAGGACATCATATTGTTTAGTTTTTTCTATTCTACAAACTTGCAGTTGGTAAAAAGATTTTATAGTCGACAACTATTTTTTTTTCGTCACAAGCATCAACCTGTTTAGAGGTTTTCTAAGAGCTTTGGGTAAATTAGCGATTATTTGCACTCCATTGATCTGATTACAACATACGAAGTGTGTTCAAAAAGTAAGGTGATTTTATATTTTTATAAAAAAATATTTATATATTAATTTATATATTATATTTATCAATATTAATGTTGTCCCCTTCAAAGTAACCCCCCTCAAATATAATACACTTGTGCTAACGCTTTTTTCAATCCTCGAAGCACTTCTCATAAACAATTTTTGGTATAAATTTGTACTCTACCAGCGATGCCGTTTTTATTTCCTCAATCTTTGCAAATATCCGTTATTTCAAAGGTCTCTTCAGTTTTAGGAATAGAAAAAAACTGCATAGGACCAAATCCGGTGAATATGGTGGCTAAGGCATGATTGTCGTGTTGTTTTTGGACAAAAAATCTCTCACAAACAACGACGAATGAGCAGAAGCATTATCGTAATGCAGAGCCATGAATGGTTTTTCCACAATTCTAGACTTTTTTTTCGTATTGCTTCTCGGAAACGGCGCATTACTTAGAAGATATTCTCCTTATTGATCATACGACAGAGTGAGGTAAACACTCCTGATACCTTACGTGACGGTAATCGAAAAAACAGTGATTTTTTCAGTCTTTGCTCTCCTGTATACTTCCATTGGAACGATTGAACTTTATCGTTCACATCGGCACACGTCTCATGCCTAAAACATCCGAGATAATTGCATGACACGAGCCGACCGATAAGCCAAAATCCTCAGCAACTTCTCTTATGGTATTTCGAAGATTTTGTAAAACAATTTTCTTCACAACTTAGATGTTGAATCATCTTTTGTTGAATTGCTGGGGCGTCCAGTGTCAAGCTAACAAAACCCGAACAAAAACGTAAAAAACCGTGAAATGGTCTAGAATTCATCAAAATTGATTGAAAATTGTACACCTATACTTAAGCATAACAACACTTCTGCATCCGGTTGACTATCTGCTGAGGTATTAAAGAAAACAGGAGATGGCTGTAATGAGTATATTCCAAATCCATATCCACAATTCGGTCGGAGCGGTCAATTATGTAAAGCACTACCAAAGTACGCAGACAGATTTCTTGGTTTTAGGTTCAAAGAAGTCCTCCTGTTTAGCAAGTTCATCCGTGATTTAATTTTCCGCGGTCGCAATCCTATTGTGACCTTGGACCTGGATTCGTGAACAAGCACGGAAGAGGTTAGGGTGATAGGATAGCCTTAAGCGCAGGTTAGTTAATAGAAGACCCAGATGTTACGCGGTTCCTCTTAATATACTCGTATGACAATACATGGCCATCAGGATTATGATATCTCCGTAGTAGTGGTAGTATAATTTAAGATTCTTGTCTTCCGAAAAGACGCCAGCGGCCTAACTTATATCGCTTTTGAAGTTATCGCAGAAGACTCGACTACATTTCTCTTCTTGTTCAAATTGTGTTCAAGTCAGCTCCGATTTTAAATGATAGTCGGCGCTCAGAGTTAACTTAACTCTGGACTTTGAGAGTCCAGTACAAAAAAATCATGAAGAGGAGATTCATCAGTGTAGCTAGAATACATCTGGGTGTGCTTAGTATTTGGAGTCCGGTGATAAAAGCAGTAAAGTATTTGCATGGAAGTTTTCCCATGTATAATATAGAATCAGTCTTGTCACAGCCATGTAAATCCAGAGAACCTTCCTCGATGACAAGTCCCAACTTTTGCTTGAAGCTACCTTACACTACAAAAAATGTTAACAGCCTACTGGACGTTTTTTACCAACGAAGTTTGTTTCTCAGGATAACACTCATATTCTGAGCTTCAATGAATAGAATAGCGGTGGAGACAGTCAACTTTCTCTTCCTCGTACAGAAAACAACTCCACTGTTTTGAGGGTTGACTGAAAGCCTAGTATCCGATAGGGAGTACATGAGCTACACCATAGCCATATACTTTAGAATAGACGTTTAAAAGTTTGAGCACATAAAGCAGAGTCCACAATGCACAGTAGCTGTTTCAATGCTCCATCACATGTTGATCGCAGTCGGCATTCGCATCTAAGGTCCTGAAAACCAGAAAATCCACAAAACTTTGCAAGCAGCATACATGTCGACAAGAGCTGCGTTACCACAAGCACTCTCGATGTCAATGAAAGTCCTCAATGTGTAGCACTTCCTTTGAAATGTGCAATCATTTCTCCTTAATAGATCTTGAAGCGATGTTCCACAAGATCCTACAAAGGATGCATTCGCAAAATAGCTTTGCCTCATTACCTTTTTACCACTCTAGCTTCGTTTTAGACACAGAATCGTCACCGTTTGGGAGTTCTATACGAATTTATGACAGCACAAATAGCAACAAAACACATACGTTATTTCTGAACTTATTAAAAAGCAATACTCGTATATTATGAGATCTAATTAACATACTCACATGTTTGAAGGAAAACTTAAATGCTACCATTTACCAGTGAATAACAGCTAAGAATGGTTTCGGTTCTTTGGCATACATTTACGTATAGAACTACTTATGAAGATTAGTTATAGTTTATGTTAAGGCATATGTTTTGTTATGAACGGATTTATAATATCTGCAATTTTTGCTGGTTCATTCAGATGGACATGATGTTTCCCCTCCACTATGTGGTACTCGAACGTAGGTTTCCTTGTTAATACACTTATCACCTCATCATAGTTTGCTTTCTTCTCGTAATATAGTCCCTCTGATGTTTTGATGAATAAATGCGGACACACAATCCTTTCAGCCATTTCTACGACCAAATCTTGCGGCAAAGCATAGAACAACAGAGATTTAAGTCGGCAATCACGACTGAAATAGTACTTGCTTGGATCCAGTGTCGACGGTCTGGTATTCCTTTTCAGAATAAATTGACAGACCTCCTTATCAATTGATTTTCCAGATCCTTCATATACCTTCTCCACTAGCTGATCGAATTCATAGCTAGGTGGTTGGTTTTTACTCCGATTCAATTGATCAAATTTGTGAAAATCTCCCAACTTGTCCTGGATTATGTTGATCAGAACATCCATTGGTCGAAGTGGTGGCTTTAGAATATCCAGTCCAATGAACATATCACATTTATCGGGAAATAAGGAACAAAACACAAATCCGTTTATGGAACTCATGGAATGACACATCATGGAGATCTTATCCCATTTGAACTCATTCATCACAGTGAGTATGAAGGTGACGTAATCCACTGAATGGTAACTGCAACCATCTGGAAGCCACGACGATAATCCGTGACCAGGCAAATCGAGAGCCAAAAAGCCAACATATTCGGGTAACATTGGAGCAATTGTATCAAAAGTTCCACAATTATCCTGCCAGCCATGGAAACCGACTAAAGGTCGTGTGTTTTTGGAGCCATACCACTTGCCTGCCACATGACCCCATGGTACTTTGAATTGAATTTCTTCAAACTAAAAGCGGAAAAAAGAAAATGTTTCAGATTGCTGTTCACTGCGATTCCACTCAAAAAAAAGATACCCACTTCCTTTGTAGCGAATTTTTTTGGATTTAATTTCATTTTTTTTCTCATCAGACCCTGGAGAGATCTCTGTAGTAGCTTTGCAGTTTGTCCCGCAGAAGTCATTTTTATCGACTCAAGTGAATACTCCTTTGCTTAACTTGAATTGCAAGCTAACCGACCGGGTTGAAATTCGAATAAATACTGACATTCAACTACAGTCCTTTGGGAATACCATATACCATATTTCATCGAATCACCACACCAGTGCCAGTACCAAGTTTGGGGGTTTCCGAGATGAATGACGGTGTATACTCGGCGTAACTTGTATTCGTATACGTTGTCATTTTCCAAGTTAAAATTACCGGATTTAGGTTATTTATTTTAAGGAAAGTAAATCATCACAATATAACAGTTTTTTTTTTGAAAGATACAATTTTGTTTCGAACATGATTCATCCGATCTACATATTTGTTGCAAAAAAAAATAACTTTAAGAAGCGGGAAAAAAGAATCCTATGCACACGAGTGTCTATCATATGATGCTAAATTCGTTTAACGTAATAAATATAATTGTATCTGTCTTGCTGATCTTACCTAATTTGGATCTCGGAAGAGAGAGCGTTTTTGGCGACCCGATTGGTAAGTGAAGCTTGCTCGATTTAGGCTAATGAATCTTTGCGACGCGACGAACTATTGCCGGAGTAAGCACGTTTTTTCTTTTACTCATTGTTCAGAAGAAAACTTAAAAGACTCCAGATAACTAAACCTTCAACCAGATTTACTTGCATTCGACTTAAGTATGACCCGTATCCGAACGTTCCGACGCGCCAGCCTTGACTTGCATGACCTCTTTGTTGAAGCCAAAAATCATTAATGGATATTTCAAACACCCAAAAACCAAGAAAATACAATGAGAAAGTTCGGCATTTAAAGGCTGCAATGGGAAGAGATCGACACATGCTTTGTTTCTTCATATCTCAAGAAGTCCTAGCTGCCAGCTCCAACAGCCAAAAAGACATTAGATGTTGCATTAACATCAAAACCTCTTATTTGATAATGAATGTCGGAAAGTACATGCAGTAGAAATAACCACGCAAAAAGACTAGAACAGTTCACGAGCTCCACCAACATACAATACGTCATAAATACCAGCTTCGCAAAACAAAGAAAGAAAAAAATGGGTCCAAACATGCCAAAGATAGTGAACATGCTAGAAAATAAACAGAGATAGTGTTCCGCAGTATCGTCATCACTCCCAAGATATATTACACTTAAGTTCTTAGCAAAGTCATTTTACCCCTTTACGACTTCACTAAGCAGTTTTTCCTTCTAATGGACCGCAGAAAAGTCGGTGATCACAGATGTGTGGATCTATAGGTAGCAGGCCTAATGTTGTGCTGAAAGCGCTTTTAATGACTTGGATGCGACATGATCAGTCCAGGTCTGTTATGCAGGATGACACCAACCTGAAGGTGATGACTTGAGACAGTAAGTTACAGAATCTGCATATGTCTGAGCATAGACGTTAGAATCATTGAGAGTGCTAAGCAGTGAATTTACCAACATGCACCATACATAGCAGAAGAGATGGACGCCGCCATGTTTTCCCACACCAACACATATTGCCCGCAGTCAGCATTCGCAACCAATTCACCAATAGTACTTTTGCCCACAAATCTAGTGATTCGTCTATGCCGTATTATCTAGCCGAGTCACGTCACGTTGACGAATGCATCCCTTACTTGTTTATTTAAAGTTGCACTACAGTCCGGGGTGCACCTGGGCCTCAACCAACAAGCGTCTCCAGCCAGCTCGGTCTTTAGCTAGCTGCATCCAGTTTCACACCTGATTCGCAGCCTCTCTCTATTGCATCCCTCGGTGGCGAATCTAAAGACCTTTCGGACCGGAGCATTTTGTGTTCATCCACTCTACATGACCCAGCCACCGTCAAAGTATTGTAGCCAACACCACCCTTATCCATTTTTGATAATGTCCATGTCTCTGTGCAATAGAACAGAACTTTGATTATTAAGGTCTTATATAAGGTCAATTTTGTTATTTAAGTCAATTACCTTGTTAGCACAAAGAAGCAGCGATTGGCAAGAGTTGTTTTTCGTTTGATCTCAGCGCTGGTGTCATTGTCTGTATTGATAGCGGAGCCTAGGTAGAAAAACTCTTTAACTACCTCAAAACTATATCTGTTAGGGATGACGTTCTCTTCAAGACGTCGGTGTTGGGTGTCTTTTCTTTTTTGATAGCTTATGTGTACATACTTAGTCTTGCAATCATTGGCCGTAGCTTACGTCTCAATACTCGTCAAAGCGCCACTGATCACGCTACTTTCTTCCAATTATGTCGATGTTGGCCTCTCGGAACGCTCGAGAATCCGTAATACTGGAGGAGTGTTTTGCGTTGATCTCAGTGTGGTCAATCTGGTTGAATCTTATGAATATCGAGTGCTAGCTACGACAATATTTCACCCCGCTGCAAAGTCGATTAGTCTGAATCCGTTGTCAGAGTTGGTCACGTGCGCACTATATCTTCCAATAGTACTACCAAAGACGCCCTCTAGTCCTAGCTTTGCATTAAAATCGCCGATGACAATTGCATTGTCATAGCTAGGGCACTCCTCGTAAGCCTTGTCCAAGTGCTCGTTGTAGCTATCTTAGGTGTCGTCATCTTTCTCTTCTATTGGGGCGTGCGCACATATAAGGTGCAATACGGATTATTACGAGGAGCTCGTTAACATGCCGGAGACTTAAGAAATCTTGCCTAAGTCCGTTTCTGAAAACCAATCAGCACCGTTTTTCATCCTCTTTCCGTCCGACCCATCACATCGTATTTTTTGAATGGATGGATCTAATATTCCACGTGCAGACCCGAAGTTCGTTGTCCTTGTTAAGAGTAGATCCGTCAGTACCACAGGCTTGTTGTAGCTTCTTTACAAAGTTTTATTTTTCATGATACCCCTACGACGAGGGATCAGTTGGAACGAAGCCAGTAACCCGTTCGGGGATGTGAGCGCTACCGTTGGTCCCTGAAGGGCTCATCCACTACCATCTCTTTTCCAAGGCCCTGACATAGTCTCGGAAATCTTTACCGGCTTGAGCCGTAGGAGTAGCCCGGATGAAATTTTATTTGCTTTATTCCGGGATTTTATAGTACTTCAACGTTAGTTCGATCTGGAGAATTCATCCATCCAGTACTCGATGATTATTACTTGGAGGTAAAATAAGCACAATAGATGTGTAGAAAAAGTTACATGCCCAATACTGGGCATCCCAAGTTGAAACCTTTCAGTGCCTATCCTATTTCTACCGCACCCAACCACTCAATGCACCCCAATGTCCGTGTTGGTAAGCATGTTGAATTTGAGACGGAAGTCCTATTTGAAAAGCAGTTTTTCTGAAAGGAGTCAGACATATAAGTCTGAAACTTTTGGCGAGCGTGCAGTGCTCTTTTCTAATTTTTTGTATATGCAGGCTACCTACTCTTAAAATTGACCACGGCATATGCGAGTACCAGGCTAGCAGTGAAAATTCTGTTGAGAGTTGCCAGCAGCTGGTATTTACAATTACGTGGCATATGCCATCGACTTGAAGCCAACAAAGGCACCAACTGCATGTTTGTCAGCCCCATCACAGCCAATGACAGATAACAAATACGGCGTTTTGTGTTGCTCAGCACATATGCAGTTTCGGTGATAGGAGCTGACTCTGAGCGGATTCTGATTAGGTTGCTTTAAAGAAATGCAGCATTAGACTTGGAATGTTAAGGATAAATCGAAGCAAATACAATATTTAAGTACTTGGAAAGTAATTTCTTGTCTGCTTTCAAAGTCAGATAGCACCAAGGTGACCAAACCATCAAATAGTGCGGAAATACAATAACTAAAAAATATTTTCGAAATTCCGGCTCAGTTGTAAATATGCAACGTGAATTTCGTCGTGAAGTTGCTAGTCATCATGGCAATTCCTCGCATCGTAGAAGAGTTTGGTCGTATGTACACAATTTTGGATCTAAACCCATCAGCCAAACCACCGGCCAATATCGAAAAAGATCCAGAAATATCGATTAGAGAGTCAACCCGGCTTACTTTGCTGTTGCATTTGGGCCTACATCCGTATAAGACTGTGCTGATGCAATAATTGAAATTGGACGACCATAGACAACGCCGTTTCGCTAATTAGGCGCTGAAAATGTTGGCCGATTGACTGTTTGGTGCGGTTTATGGCATAGTGGCATCATCGGACCGTATTTTTTTCGAAACGAGGTAGGAGACACGGTTACGTCAGGCATAAAGCAATTTAAATCAACTTTCTGCGATTAGAGCTCGACAACATCGATATATCCAAGCTGCAGTTCCAACAAGACAGCGCTACATGCCATATAAGCGACGCAACGTTCGAAGATGTAAAGGAGAAATTTGGCGACTGGTCACCATGTCAAGTCCTTAGTCTATTCTAGCAAGCCCACCACTTCGGACGAGCCCAAGGCCAATATTCGACACGGTAATCTGATTTCAATCTGATCTTGTGCGCCGGGAAAACCACCACCAGGGCTGATTTTCGCGGTGGATTTCACCGATAAAAAAGTGGGGGTCTTCCATTGGACTTGCCGTCGCTTTGCACCGTGCGTTGAGCCTACGTTTTCTTTTACTCTTCAACTATTTGGAGAGTGGTCTATTGGATGGCTATAAACAACTCCAAGATAGAGTCATCAATCTCTTAGGATCTTAGGATCTTGTCTGCTGTATTGCGTAAATACCTAAAACCATTTGACATATGTCAAGGCAGTCTTATTTATGTCAAGTGCCCAATTGGCCAAATATTCACGTTACGATCCTGGAGAAAACTCAAAAAGTGCGCATAGACACTCACCATCTCTTTATCGATTTCAAGACCGCATATGACAGCATATACATATGGAGTGTACGTACACCCTGTATAATTGGAAAGCAAAAAACAACTGGAGAACGATCAACGGATTGAGAAGACGAAGTGAACGACAAGGATGTGCTCATTCTTTTTTCTTACTTTGTACTCTTTTATTTAAATTTATTAATTTGTAACTTAATTACAGTCAATTACTTTTTTTTTAATTCTCAATCGGTTTCAATCAGGATTCTTTCAAAATTCGTTTAAAAGACAAAAACGCGACAAAACTGGATTAACTGCGAATTAAAATAATAATGACACCACTATATCAAGTCACAAAAAAAAAAAAAAAATAAAATTCGTACGCAGAGAGAGAACAGTCGTTGCTTTTGATATCAAAAATACAAGTATGAATCGTTGAAATGACTGTGACAATATTTTCTCGGTTAACGATGGAAGGCAAACGCGGTAAAAAAAAAAAGGAACAGCTGGACATTAAATTCGGGAGCCGATTTTTTTCGGATATGTTAGATGCAATGGTGCAACGTGAAAGTGAAATTGAATTGAAAAGATGAGAACAGGAAATGAAATCTTCAAGAAATCTGTGGATGAGAGCGATGCAGGGACGGGATGTTAGATTTTTGCTAGGTGACGACGATGAAGGTCCATGCAAGTGAGTGAAAGAGCTATGAATCCATAGGTAAATGCTGAAAGTATCTGCAGTGGGGGCGGACAGGAATATAAATGTGAAAATGGGATGGCTTCCAAGCGTCAACCTCAGTTGGCGGCCAGGTGAACGAAAATTCTGCACTCAGCATAGAGTTTCAATATTCACTTCTATGAACGGAACTTGAAGAGTTAAAAGGCAAGTATTGGTTCTTGTGAGTATGCTCAAAATACCATGACGTAATTCAATGCCGAGCGAGATTAGGGCGAATTGGTCGAAAAATTTGAATCGGTATCTGCACTAATTAAGAGGACACGAGGGATATACTGTTTGCCAAACTATTGTTAACGGCGACAGCGAAAATACTTATGCGGACGAAACCAAACATAGCGAAATGATCTGACTTAAAAAAAATACTTTTAGAGCAATTCGAAGGTCGTCTGACAACATCTAAAAAAACATTTAAAGGGGAGAGAGTGAACTAGGTGAAAAAAAAGCGGTGTGAAAGGGACGACAGATGGGATATACAATACATGTTAGATGGCATCTAGGATTCCCCCTTCAACAGAGCTACTCGCATATGGTATAGCGCACAGTCAATGAACGATTACAAGTTTAAGCTTTTTAAACATGAGCCTTTCCGAAGTCTGCCAAGCCGACAGCAAAAGATAGTACAACTAGTGGCAATATTCGTTGCTTTAACCGTAGGTTGACAGGTCATAAGAGAAAAGTATGCAAATTCAAGGCAAAGTGGCCCAATTTGCTTTATTTGCATAAACTTCGGTTATCTTTCAGCCAGTTGCCCAATGCTTAAGCAAAATACTAAATCTGTCAATATGGTAGATGTGAATGCAAGCCAGTTGGAAGTAAAGACGATCGTAATAAAGGCGTTGAGGTACAAGCGAGAACCGAGGGGTTCAAAAACGTATTTTAAAATGGGATCGCCGCCATTGCGCTGCGCTGTTTTGTTGGATAAAAATATTTTGCGAAGAACGCAGATTACGCTTAACAAGGATGGTGTAAACGTTGAATAGTTGGAGCCTAGGTTAAGGAACTGCTTTCCGGTGAGGTTTAAGGAAACAGAATAATACGTTCGTAATCAGTTATATAGGGATGAAATCCGAATTTTGATCAGAGATTACAAGCCCCCGAAATCTAAATCAGCAAATGTAGCCATGTAAATAATTGTAAAAACTGAAGTTCCAATTTCTCAACGTCCTACATGGTTTGCTCCATTGGGGAAAGATATAGTTCAAGCACAAATAAAGAAGTTGCCTGACAAAGAAATTATTCGTCCAAGTTATTCTCCAATCGTCCTCCCAAACAAAAGATGGTGCTTCGACTACCGTACCTTGAATAATTGCATTCTTCTGAATTCGCCATAGGTTTTTCAACAGCATATCAGTCGCCTGTTTTCAGATCTGATCCTGAAAAAAATCACGTTTCTGGATCAAAAATTTTAGCCGATGTAGCAGTTAGACTCTGCTTTTCTGCTCATTTTGGTGCAGTTTGTTTACTTCGGAAGTGATTCATAAACTATCTCCCGCCGAAAAAGGTGATATACTGAAGAGGCAATGGTTAATCTAGATCCATTATATTAGGCAACACTGGATTGTTTTTGTTGACGTTGATTGTGCACGTACCCATCTTTCAGGTATGTACAAGTATCTTATCTTCCTTGATGAAGTAACTAATATTGCATACAGCAACGATAGAAATTAGAGTGGCTAGAAATATGGCGCAAAATTCTACTGCCAAATACCAATACTGATGCTCCTGTATAATGCAGTCGATATGGTTAAATTCATTTGAAATCTCTGCCTGGAAAAGTGCAATGCGTGGGCCAATTGGTTGTTTGCTGACTATGTTAATTTTTGTTGGTGACAAGCTATCTAGTATTGAGAAAGATTGAATGTCACGGCTGAGCGGTAACTATTTACCAAATTAAACCTCAAAACCAGAGTTTGCAGTTGGCTAAGTGGCCTATTATAGGTCCACGTGTAATTTTATCTGCCAGCAGATTTGACATAGGAAACTCCGGAAGCAAGCTACGGGTAGTGAGCTTAGAAGACTGAAATTTGCCCCTAACCTGAGTCAAAAGTTCTGTAAAGAGCACAATTCATTCAATCTCCATCTAAGGTATCGTGCGTAGATTGCTTTCTTTGTTTGCTCTTGTCTTAATTGGATTGACTGAGTGTGAAATTGTTCCTAATATGGATGCGCGTTAATCTTGCAATGGAACACAATCAACCCTATCTAACTCGGGTATGAGTAACTGATGGAACATCTATTGCATGTCGCTGGTGAAGATGGTGGGATTGGAATATCGGTTCTGGATGGTTGAGATGGTTAACACATACTTGGTTATTTGAAAGTGGGCTGTCATTATAAACTTTCTTCAATTTGGCTATAACAGCGTCTCTGGTAGTATAACATACAGGCACGACCGTTTTCGCAATTTGTCTAGAACCTCTATTTTTACGACCAGAGTGGTTTAATTCACCCACGGTACCGCTCCCTATGTGATCATTAGTCTTAGAATTGCAATATAAATCCAATGCAAAATACCATGGCTGCATGCGTTAAGGCTACATGACTTTTTCGTTAGGTTCGTACAAATTATGGGAGAATTAGTGGTTTTTTTTTTTTGAGATCTCTTAACTATGTTTCTCATTGACTGGTATCAGTATCGTGTCTGATAATCGGATTGTTTTTTTTTTTCTCGAAGTCTTTGAGGATTTCTCTTCTTTGTCGATGTCGATCCCAGGCTCCCGAACTGACGTCTAGCCGTGATATCTGGGGTCGCTATAGCACAGTGAATGTTTACCCGCACTACTTCGATTTTCTGCCGATGCCTCATCCTTTGTCAACTGTTTATCTTTCTCCAGCAATAACAATATTGTTATTGTTCCTTTTAGATAACAGTTCTAATTGTAACTTTCTTGTAAACTTCAATTCATTTGCATTGTTTCCTTCAATGATAACTTACATTCTAGACGAAAATGCTTGAATCTATTTTGACAATGACAGTTATTTATTCTAGCTTACTGACTCTTATCGAATGCTCTAAACTTTACAATTTCACTGAACTTTTGTCTTTCGGCCTTAAAATTATCTTACGACTAATCTTATATAGGGTGGTTCATCGTAAGGTTTGATTTATAATGTAAAATAAAATGCATAAATTTGAAAGTAAACTTAAATTTTTTACTACTGGTTAAAAGAACAATTCATGGCATTTATTTCTTGAAAATGATGTTATGTAAATTTTGGCCACAACTACGTCTAAGGTGGTCCATTCTGAAGATCCAATTTTGGGGTACTCGTTCGAGCATAGCGACTGGTATCTCGCGGATGGCTTCCAAATCGTCAATCGTAGCTGGCTTATTCCTGAAGACCTGAGACTTTACATATCCCCAGAGAAAATAGTCCAAAGGTGTGATATCGCACGATCTAAGCGACCGATTTATCGTAGCAAAACGTGGTATTAAGTTCTCACCAAAATGATTTCTCAACAAGTCCAACATTTCACGTACTGTATGGCTCATAGCGCCGTCTTGTTGAAACCAGAGCTCACCAAGACCATATGCTTGAATTTGGGGAAGAACAACGCGCCGTTGACATGGCGCGGTAACGGTTACCATTGGCGATAACGTTCTGATTTGCCTCATTTTTGAAGAAGTATTAACCAATTATTCCACCAGCTCATAAATCACACCATACCGTTGTTTTTAATGGATAATATGGTAGCTCTTGGTACTCTTCGGGTTGGTCATCACCCCAAAAATGGCAACTTTGTTTATTAACGTATCCATTGAGCCAGAAATGGGCTTCATCACTGACCAAAATTTAGCGATAAAACACCAGATTTTCATTAAGTTTTTTCAGAGCCCATTCACTGAGAATATGACGCAAATTCAAGTCGCCTGGCTTCAATTCTAGCACAAATTAAATTTTGCTTTTAGGCCGAGATCCTCACGAAAAATACGCTAAGTTGTTGAATACGCCAATCCAAACTGCTGAGAACAACGACGAATCGATTCGTCTCAGTCTTCGCGTACGCTCTCAGCTACAACTGCTATAATCTCTTCACTACGTCCTGGATGTGGTCTAACCGGTCAAGTATTATCCACTTATGTAAGCTGGGACCCAAATTTGCGAATAGCATTGATATTAGTGATTTCCGTATCGCACGAAAAACTTTTCTCACAGAACGCTGATTTTGGTAATACAGCTGAACAATTTGGAGACGCTGTTGTGGTGTGAGACTTTCCATGATGATTTGGCAAACGATATTGAATAAAAATGACCAGTTTGATAGGAGTCACACGTGATCTGTCAAAAAAGTCTATTGAAAATCAAACATCATGATGAATCACCCTATACAGTACCTAAAATTTCTAAGAAAAATAGTTTTAGATGAAAATTTAGATGGCATATTTTTTTTAAATTTTGTATAAAACTTGAAACAATGACCCTGTTTAAGTTAACCTACGTAAGCTACTTAACCTAGCTCAATTATTATCGGTTAACTCGTGGCACTCGTAGCCTCTCGCACCGCGTGGTCACCATCCTAATTGCGATTTCGGGTGCCTGGCATTCGTCAACATCGTGCACACGCACCACTGCTCCTAAGATTTAACAACATACCCTTCGTAGACCATACACTTGTTTCTCGCTCAGCGGTGGCGGTGGTTAATTATTGGGATACCATCCTCGCTTTCCACTTACCCTTTAGCTTATGGCAAGATAAAGCCTGATAGAAGTGAGGTCTCGTGGTGCATTTCATTATGGTAATAAGCCCAGAAAGTCAGGCTACTGTCGTTAGTTATAGGCCTTACAACGTGTCTTCTACTCATCTTAATCATGAAATTATCAATCCTATTCAGGCTAGCCCTATCGTAAAGGGGAATAATATTTTTCGTGCCTTGATTCTCGTTTTTTGTACAAGCCGAGACAAGTTCTACGACAGAGTTTTTCAAACACCCGAATAATTTCCATCTGATACGGTGCTACATTGAACCACACGGGACAACCATACGCGATTACTCTCCTGATTAGGACCACGTAGAATACCTACTTTACCCTGGACTGCTGTGAATCAGCCTTCTTGTCGAGGCTAAAGCTTTCTTGGCCCCAGCGAGACAAGCATCTACATATTTGTCAAAATACAAGTACTTATCGAGTTTTCTCACTACGCTTCTCTCATCTAAAAAAGATTGTTTCTGAATTTTTGAAAATTCATTTTCATTTGAACCTTATCTGTACGTCACTAAATCATCTGCGTATACTATGGCGTGATTGAGGGAACCTACTAAATGGCGTTGGTAACGAACTTCTTTCCCATAAACATGTTGTAAATTATATATTGCAGAGGTTTTGGCATACCCATTCTGGTCAACTTATAGAATAGCCCCTCTAACCATACGATGTCAAAGTTCTTTTCAAATTCAACGAGGCAGGTACCCGTACCTTTACCATATTTAATTTTATGTCGGAAAACAGCTTTCAGACAACATGACTGATAGCATACCTTGCCCTAAAACCAAACTGATTTTTCGGAATTACATTATTTTCCTCAGCCCACCTTAAAAGCGCTCTAACTTTGCTAATATTCAGAAATAAATTAATTGACCGAAAATTAACAGAATTAGCTCTAACTACCATCTATCTTTTTTCAAGATAAGACGTATTACTGTTATTTTCCAATGCATTGGATAATATGCACTATTCAGCGCATTGTTAAATAGCATAGTAAATGCATGCAAGGTAAGTTGTCTTAATACAAAGTTTAGAATACCGTCTACTCTCGAGGACTTTTTGTTTTTAAAGACTCATCGGCGATGATAACGTTTGCTTCTTCACTGAATACGGTGAAACCGTGGTTCTCGAACCGCCAATTTTGAAGTTCGTTGCGCTGATAATAGTGATGTGCATAGGCTCCATTGTCAATGCGTGATAACGATGAATCGGATGGTTCACTGTATGCAGGGCCTCGAAAAAAGCTCCCAACAAATCCATTTCTTCCTGTGGATCTTCGATTATGAAAAGACCGTCCCCTGAATCGGCACTTCCTGGACTTATGCCTAGGGCTAGTAGTGTCTGTTTGTTTTCTGTCGTTTGCGGAATTCGAACACACTGAATGTCATAGTGATCTTTCCGTTTAAATAATTTATTTATCTGCGAAAACATATTCGGACTATTGGATTTTCTAGCCTGGATCTTATTGCCTCAGTACAGACTTACAAACTTACTCCAATTTTCCTGAATTAATTGTTTTAAAGTTTTTGAACAGCGACTTTAGTTTTCTCATTTCGGAGTCGTTTCTGTCAGTAAACTGTATGTACACCTACTGACACTTTTGTGTTTACAGTGCGTTGATTGTTATAGCTCTGTAGTTTTCGACCTCGCTTTCGTCGGAAGATTCTGCCCGAGGACTAGTCTAATCCATAGCTCACTTAAAAACGTCTTGTATCGTCAGTAGCCTACGGCCGATTTTTTTATTTCATTTGTCAAGTTTCTGTTAATAAGGGGATCAATTCCCCTCAAACATAAGAGGATAGTCTCATGTCCGAGGTTAAATTTTGAACGTTTTTAAGAATTTTGTTTTTTGTTGAAATTCAATCTTCTTAAGATAATTATATTTTATTATTTAGCTATTAATTAATACAAAAATTTTTTTGTAAAGTAAAAAATATATATATTTCAATGTCATTTTGATGAGGTAAAAAAGGTTTCTTAAAAAAAAAAAGGTAGGTGGTTGGTATCTCTGATTGCTCCTTTTGTAATCATTTGAAATCAATATTCCAAAAAGATTATTATTCAGTAGGGTTGTCATTCTGTCCCGTAGCATATTTATTGAAATTGAGTAAAAAATATCAAAATGGCGTCCTTGTAAAAAAAATTCAAAAATCGATTGTTTTTTTGCTTTAAAAGCGAGATAAAAACAAAAGGATAAAAAAAAATTTAATGTTTGTGTTAAAATTTCAGCCAAATCGATCCAATAGTTTCGAGAAAAACGTGTTTAAAGTTTGGAGTTTTGCCGCAGCTGCAGGATACGCTCTCCTCTAGTATTCACTGTAACTTTAAAATGACTTATTGTATCGGTCTAAAATTTTCACAGCATGTTCTCAAAACATGCAAAAGAAAATCGGTTTTTTAAAAATCGAACATGTGACCTCCATAAATTACGCTTTAAGATTCTGTAGAATCATGACCACTGTGCTCCTCGAAAGTTGTATGAGTACACTTGATCATACTGCTCCAGCTGCATTTTCTCGTTTAGGATCTGTATTATGGCGACAAGCCCATTTTGATCATCATCGTAATGGAACGCTCGTAAACAGTTTCCTATGTTTTGTTCCGTGTTAGTCAGTTCTGGTCTACTGTCTATTAATGGCAAGTTCAGGAGAGAACCGGCTGATGGGAACCAGGAAGGATGGTATATTCGCGGCGTACAACTCAAGTCTGTACTCAATCATGTCCTGAATGCACCAGTAGTACAACTGGTTACCCCTAGTGCTTAGCCGCATATCTAGCGTTAAGATCTGCAGTCAAAAAATTATAATTTACCTCCAGTTATAAATTGAATCGGATTAGGCGCGTCAGATGCATAAAGCGACACCACATACACTCGCCTTCAACTATGAAAAGGAATATATACGATGCTATGCTCGTTTATAACCCCATGTCGCATGCTTTTAGTGTAATAAGATGCCAACCTAACCATCTCGTCAGGTGTGTGGATGGCCCCTTCTATATACAGGGTGTCCCCTAATTCGTTAAGAATAATTTGGGAAATGATTTTTGGGTATTTTCTAAGAAGGGATTCGTTCTGCAGTAGGTCTATCTCCAATGTTGACATCATTTATCGAGGATTTAAGAAAAGGTTTACTACGTTTAGGGCTTTATTTTTAGAAGAAATGCTACCTTTTGTAACTGCATTCAAATAAATTTAATACCTTGTTCAAGTCTTTAGACTTTCTTCACTTTTCTACAGAAAATGCGTAATAAATATAACGTTTTACTTTTTTTTTTTTTTTTGGTATAAACGTAACAATGGAAAAAAAATTGTTAGCCCGTTTGCAGAAATACTTGAGAAAACCTGCAGCAGGTAAAAAAATGAATTTATGACTTTCTGTCTGCGTTTCTAATAACAGTTGACAATAAGAGTTGTTTTCTAAAAATTAATAATTTTTTATATTTTTTTAAGATTGTATAACTATTAAATTCCTTTAACCCTTATGCTATCAACGGGACAAAACGTCCCACAGAAAATATATTTAGTACCAGTGGGATGAGTGTAAGGTGTATCCAATGACATAAAATCAGCTGTTGACCTTGGTCGGCTATATTGACATTATTATTGTGCCTTGGCCAAATAAGTTAATATTATAATTTAGAACAATAAAAGGTTCGGTAGTGTAAGGGTGAAAGTTCTCAGAACCTTCTCAGGTTTGGCACATGAATGCCTATTTGGAAAATTTACAAAACAAAAATGGTAGAAAAGATTAAAAAAAAAAAATTATAATTCATCAGTTTAATTTTGTATGCCAATATCTGTATGAAATGTCTGCATTTACAAATCGAGAATACGCAGACAATATTTACGTTTATGGTATAGACTGTGCAATGGAAGTTCAACTAAAGCGTGACAATGATACCATGAACTTTATCCTAACCGATGACTTTCTAAGAAGAGCATTTGGAAAAACGAAATGAAACGGGGTCAGTTTCAAATACACAACCTAACACGGAAGCGCCACAATTAAAAAGAATTTCAGCTGATGAAAGAATACTGGAAGCTGTTACAACTGATCCATCAATCAGTATCAGATGCTAAGCTTTGCAATTCAATGTGTCCAGACATAAAATTTCTAAGATACTGCATCGATCTCTGATCCAGCATAATTTTGTAGCCGAGTACACGTACAAGTTGGTGTACCAGTTTAGAGAGAACTAATACATTGGGTCAATATCGGGCAGACCGGTAATAGTGTAATACAAAATATCAAAATCGGATGCAATTACTTTGTAATTCAGACGAAATGCTCCGATTTTTTTCTCCGCCTCCTTTCATGCTCCCTGCTTGGATTCAATGACAACAGAAAGGTTCTTCGATTCATCTAAGATTAATAGTACCCTCATCTTAAAGACAATGTTTTCAAAATCATATCCTCAGCATTTTTTAATGCAGCTTTATTCTTCGGTGCTTATTCAGTGAGAACTTCACACATTTTTGTTGCAAATCGGGACGTTCTTTGGCTATGACTATACTTAAAAATTGATCCTCCAAGCCATCCTGGGTCAGTACAAAGTTGATGATTTCGACTTTGTTTTAGGTCTTTGAAAGGAATGTGTGAATCTTATAAATTGGAATTCAAGTATAAGCGGAAGTTAATCGAAATCAGAAAAAAATTGTCACCCAAGCTCACAAAAAATTGTTGTCCAACTTGAATGAAGGTATTTTTTAACAGAATTTTAACTCGCTATAAGCACTGGTTTGCCGGTTTCCAAGGAAGTAGTTTTTTTGACAAGATTTGACTACTTTTATGTGACTGTCTTGTTCCATGTTTTTTATCCACTTGTTTGCCTGTCCTTGAACATCAACAGATAGAATATACCGTCCAGAGTTTACAATAATAATGGAAATTTCCGGTAATCTTTATACATATGTTCCACTGTTAAATGGCTGTCTCAGTTCCAAGGCTTTTGTTTCAACTATTTTGACACTTTTGGAACCAACCATCTACACATCGATTCCGATATGATGCTTTATATGATGTCACCAAATATGCGACACCGTTTAACTGCCTCCATAACCAACTTGATTACAGAAGGTGGATTTTTCATCGACTTGACGAGAGTAATGTCGGCTAGTTTAAGAGTATTTAAGGCTGAAATGGCTTCTTCCAAGACTAGTATGGCTTGGGCTAGATCTTTTTCACATTCATCTTCTAGAACCTGAGCAGCCATAGCTTATGCTTCTGCTTGTGCACTTGCTGATACAGTTTCTCGGTTAATATCTTCCATCATTCAATGAGATGCAATAGCTATTTCAACAAGTTTCTGCTGAAGAACATTCAGTTGGATTTGAATAACAGAAATCGTCTTTTCAGCTACGCATAAAGTCTCCAAAGCCGCCAATATACAGCATCTTAGCTTTCCTAACCTTAATTTGCTTGGTTCTCACCAGATTTCGAAATGAATGCATCAACTCAAGAAACGATGCTGAAGTGATGTAGACAATCTGATTGGTCTCAGTAAGAAAGTCCCCAATCACCTTATTTGCACTCAGATGAAAGTATAGATAGCTAATCGATCAATCTAACAATCGATTCCTTCACCTCAGGCTCGGAACTAACATTTTCCATAAGTCAATGTCGATTGTTACCCTAAGCTGCCAGGCGCACCAATTCCTAAACCTCCTGCTTCTTTTCAATGGCAAAAATTTTTGGCACTTTACCTTGATTTAGTAAACAGTCAATATCCTATGAAAAAGTTCCATTTTAAATTGATTCTCCGTCATCAAGAACACGGTGTGTTTCCCGACTCAACCTGCTTTTTTAACACACTTTTTGTTATTCCAGTCGTTTACTTCATAGTAAAGGTCGCTTTACTATGTTAATGATTGCCTCTCTGATCCGCCAATACCACTCAATAACGCCCTACCACTATGAACCAATATCCGAATCCGAAACCGACAGATTCTATTCAATTGCTGCAAGGCATATGTAAATAAGACAACGTTAATCTTAGCCTTCGAGAGGCGTTATATTCTTCTAGATTTCGGTATGCCACCTCGCTAAAGATATCCATTGATGTAACCTCCTCTTAGTTTTTCTCATCTAATTCATTGTCTTCGTCTAGGTATACTTCAAAGATCATTCAATCGAATCTGTCAAGTGTTACTTGGCCTAATTTTTTAGCAAAATTCCTTGGACGGACAAACCTCAATTTACAAGAGATGGGATCACAAATCCTCATAATCTTCATACATGAGCTGCGGACAATCAACACAAATTCAGCGTCAATATATAGGCAGGTGTAATTGAAAACAAGTTAATCGGCACATTCACTCTATCACCTAAGCTGAATACTACAAACTATCTGAAATTTTTGCGAAATGATTAACCAGAACTATTGGGGGACATTCCACTGATTCAAGCAGCTTCATCATATTTCCAAGAGTATGGTGCTCCAGGCCACTGTGAGGCAGCAGTAGGCATCAATATACATTCACACTAAAATCCAAAAACGGGCTCTACCATTCATACAAAAACAAGGAGGACACTTTGAGCACCTACTGTAATTGTTTTAGTACAAATACTCGTTAAATGGAAATTATGTAAAACCACACAAAATTATTTTTTATTCATAACCTTTGGAGCTGCAGGTTTTCCCAAATACTCGTATCATAAAATCTATGGGTTTTTCTGCAAATTTGTTGACGATTTTTTTTTTTATTATTGTAACGTTCATAAGAAAAAAATAGTAAAACGTTATAATTTTACGCACATTCTAAAGAAAAGTGACTTCAAAATCAAAAATTAGCATGGGCAAGGAAAATGGAACCGGCTTAGAAATTGGATATCTGAAGACTTGAACAAGGTACCAAATTTATTTAAATGCAATTACAAAGGGTAGTATTTCTTCTGAAAATAAGGTTTTAAACGAAATGTCTACCTTTAGTATTAACGGAGCAATATCCGTTGACATGGGGCAGAGTACACCAAAGTAAGCCTTTTCTTAAATCCTCGATGATGCCAACATTAGAGATAGACCCTTACTGTATAACGATTTTTTCTTAGAATATACCCAAGAATCATTTTTTCAAATTATCCTTCATAAATTATGTGACATCCTGTATATTGTAGACAATTTTATGATTCTGGTTAAGCGTAGTTTCGCTTACCAAAAGCACATCTTGGCGTTTATTTAACAAACAATTTTTGCAGATTGGTCTTTATCTCGAATATTAGTTAGTTAGTTTTGTCAATATCGTTTGGTTAGTCATCATGGAAAGACTCACACCACAACAGCATCTCCAAATTGTTCAGCTGTATTACGAAAATCAGCGTTCTGTGAGAAATGTTTTTCTTGCGATTCGAGGAACTTACGGTGCGCATAATCGACCTACTGAAACCACTATTGCCAATACCATTCACAAATTTGAGTCCCAGTTTACATTAGTGGATGATACTCGACTGGTTAGACCACATCAAGCACGTAGTGAAGAGACTATAGCAGCTGTAGCTGAGAGTGTACGCGAAAAGCGTGGCGAATCGATTCGTAATCGTACTCAGCAGTAGGCGTATTGGCCTAAAAGCGTACAAAATTTAACTTGTGCAAGAATTGAAGCCAGGCAACTTGAATTTGCGTCATATTTTCAGTGAATGTGCTCTGGAAAAACTCAATGAATATCCGGTGTTTTATCGTGAAATTTTGTTCAATGATGAAGCCCATTTCTGACTCAATGGATACGTTAATAAACAAAATTTCCATATTTGGGCTGATGAGCAAACCGAAGAGTACCAAGAGCTACTATTACATCAATTAAAAGCAACGGTATGGTGTGGTTTATGTGCGGTTGGAATCATCGGTCCATATTTCTTCAAAAATGAGGTAATGGTAACCGTTATTGCGCCATGTTAACGGACTATGTGCTTCCTGAAATTCAAGCACATAGTCTCGGTGAGCTCTGGTTTCAACAAGACGGCACACAGTGGGACAGAATAGGCTCAAAGTTGGCATCAAATTAACCGATTAAGCTAGAAGCCTAAAATCTCGTCTGATGATCATTGAAACTGTGTAAAAGAAATAAGAAATAAAATATCCAGTCCACTCATCTCCACGCTCAAAAAAACGCCCCATATAAGGAAAAAACACTGCTTCAGTTACAATTTTGTATAAAATCTTTTTATTATTATTATTTATGTATATGCATATATATTATCATTATTAATTATAATTTGTAACGGTATCTTCTTATTCATTTTCACTATTGTCATTTCGTCATCATCACTGCTTTCTTGGACTGGCGAAGCTTTAAGTAAATACAATGCTTCCTCGGGTAAGTGTTAATGTTAAAAGAGTTAAAAACATATATATTAGTTTTTTCACGACTATATCGCGAATGATGCTCTCGATATTCTTTGAAGTCCTTGTTTCGTGCTTCTTGGGCTTCCTCTGTCAGTTGGCCAATGGGTAATAAAGCATGCGATATTATTTCTGGTCCATGAATGAAATATTTGTGGACCGTGAGTGACATGTTATACCAGGGATACTTCTCAACATATTATCTGATTATATCATGCGAAAATTTCCTGAACTTCTTGACATAAATTTCAAAGCCACTAGATACAGCTACCATAATAATGTGCATCTTTTTAATCAGCTGTACATCAAGTTCGGTTATGTCTGCAGAAGTTTTTTGATTTTGAAAAGAACGTCTGGCTGTATTTCCGTCATTAAAATTACCAAATCCGGGCTTTGGTTTGTCTACTATCAGGCCACATCTATCTCTGAATTCTTTTTGGATCCGCGCTTTATTTTCTTCAACAATGGCTTTGTCATTATCCCCTCGAGCTTGCCATTTTCTGAGACATAATTTATAAGACAAATATAGCAAATTTTCGAAAAATCGTATCCAGCCATGAAGAACGGATTGGCCAAACTCCAAGTTCTCGGTTTCAACTTTTCGTGCAATCATATCCTCTATATAATTGAACTATTTAGAAGTTGCGCCACACAAATAGCATTTTTGTGTTGATGACGTTTCCGTAAGAGCATTGCACACTTAACCGTCAATCATAGTAAAAACTAAGTAATGACTAACAAGCAGCGATCTTGTTTTTTATTTGTTGATCTACTCTGTTCTTTTCTGCAATGGATTTTTCTGTTGACTCTTTTACGAACTCAATTTTTAAAGGCCTGCAGTATCTTGTAGAAGCCGGGCTAGGATTTTGCCATACAATTTTTTTCATCACCGGTTAATCGAAGTAAAACAACACAAGTTATGAAGTCAGACAAAGAAGATGCTTCAAAACCTTGAAAAGCCTGTTTGTAGGAGCTATATCCCGAACTTCTGTCAAACCCCAACTTTGCAAACAAGCACAGTTTATCTAATTCTTCATTTTTTAGTAAGAGAACGACATCCCAACACCCAACTGGATTTATATTATGACCTAAAATGAGATAATAATTTATATAAGCTTTCATCATTTAAATTTCGTGTTCTATCTTTTAGTTCTTCCATTAAAAATGTAAATTGTTGTTGCATTTCAGTATGTCCAGCGGATCTCATTATATTAAAAAGCTCCATTCGAGTAATAAATGAAGTGTTCTAACTAATCCCTAAAGTTGAAATTATTTCATTAAGAACTACAATAAAACTGCCAAACTATTTTCTTCAGAAAATATTGGGCATATAATTATTTTCGTGCGGTTTTTTTTTTTTTAAATTTGAACGTTTATTTAAGAAAAACATGTACAACAGTATTATTCAAAGTATTGCCCATCTGAAGCTTTGACCTTTTCCCATCTTTCTGGCAATTTGTGGATCCCATCTCAAAAGAACTGCGCCGGCTTGGCAGCCAAGAATGAATCAAGCCAATTTTTGATATTCCGCTCTGATGTGAACCGTATTTCAGTGAGAGCGTTCTGTATCGACCGGAACAAATGGTAGTCAGAATGGGCAAGGTCTGGGCTATAAGGCGGGTAGGGTAAGACTTTCCATCCACTGTTTTCCAAATAGTTCTTAGCCGGAATAGCAACGTGGGGCAGAGCGTTGTCATGATGGAAAATTATTGCCTCGTGTCTGGTCGCATATTCCGGGCATTTTTCGGCTACTGCTATCTTCAAACGGATTAATTGTGTTCGATAGCGTTTTCCATTGATGGTCCCACCAAATACAGAGCATTACCTTCGCGCCATGTATATTCGGCTTTGCCAATGATTTGGCTGGTTAGCCGGGTTTCACATATGATTTTTTGCGCTTGGGGTTGTCGTAATGGATCCATTTTGCATCACCAGTAACAATCCGATGCAAAAATGACTTCCTTTTGTGGCGTTCCAGCAGCATTTCGGACATGCAAAACCGCCATTCGACGTCTCTCGGCTTGAGTTCATGTGGAACCCAATTTTCTTGCCTTTGAATATATCCAGCTACTTTTAAACGTTTTGAAATGGCTACTTGAGTGACATTAAAAAAATTCTGCGAGCTTTTCTTGTATTTGGCAACAATCTTCATAGAGTAATGCTTCCAGTTTTTCATCTTCAAACTTTTTTGGCTGCCCAGGACGTACATCGTCTTCCAAGCCAAAATCACCACTTTTAAATCGTGCAAACCACTTTTAGCACGTTCGCTCAACTAGCGCATGTTCACCATAAACTTCCACCAAAATACGATGACTTTCGGCAGCAGTTTTCTTCGTATTAAAGTAATGGAGAAGACCTCCCCGCAAAAACATTTTTTCAGGCACAAAGTTCGACATATTTGAGTGAAAAAAAATTATTGTTGTTTACGCTTCAAATGAACGACATATACTGAAATGACGTACAATAACAGTAGCTTTAAAACGCATGTTCCAATGTAATAATAACAATGGAATAATACAAGTTACGCCATCTCTTAGGAAACCGCACGAACATTTTTTTAAAAAATCGTACAACAAAAGTTGCAAAAAGTAGCACCCAATTTTAAATGTTTATCAAAGTACACCATATAAACAATCAAAAAAATAAAAGCTTGGACGGCTTTGGAACATAATTAATTTCACCAATATTTACAAAACAAACGCTAAATTAGATGCACTGAAACCTGGTACGATGAATGTTACCGTAATTTACAACTAAATGCACTTTCACACAAAAAAAAATAAAAATTTCAGCTTAATACATACCTGAGTTTGATGGTTCCATACTAAAAATTTTAACAATCTTCAAGTTTCCCGAAAATTTTTACACACAAAAAATACTACAAATTTTCATTTCACTAGGCACTTACAATACTATCAGTGAGCATGTATCGCTGGTACTGATGCATTTTTCATGGTATGTGACTAAGATAACGGAATAGGACAGTTAGTTTATGATGAGTGTGAGAGAGAGAGAATTTAAATTTTTGATTTATTGCTAACTTTTTGGCTATTCTGCCCCACAGTGCGCCGCTACGATCCCTACAGCGCGTGCAACAATGGACTTGTTGAGAAATCATTTTGGTGAGCACTTAATTTCACGTTTGCTTTGATAAATTCGTCACCTAGATCGTGCGATATCACACCTTTGGACTATTTTCTCTGGGGATATGTAAAGTCTCAGGTCTTTAAGAATAAGCCAGCTACAATTGACGCTTTGGAAGTCAACATTACTCGTGTTATCCGCGAGATACCAGTCGCTATGTTCGAACGAGTCGCCTAAAATTGGACCTCCCGAATGGACCACCTCAGATGTAGTCGTGGCCAACATTTACATGTCAAAAAGTAAATGCCATGAATTGTTCTTTAACCAATAATAAAAATTTTAAGTTTACTTCCAAATTTATGTGTTTTATTTTACATTAGATATCAAACCTCACGATGGATCACCCTTTATATATTATTTATTGTCATTTATATATTGTGATTGATAGATGAAACGAGAAAAGGAAATTTGTGATTGCTGCAAAATAACATTTAAGTAAAAACTTAAAGTCGCTCTAAATCATGTCGAAAAATATACAAGGTGACTGACTCGAACTGCAACTTCTTAAAATGCTATAATTTTTTTATTTTTTGATAATTTTTATTGTGCCAAAGCAAAAAATGTTGGAAAATACATTAATTTTCAAATTGTTTCAGTAAATTTTAATATGTCCACCTTTGGCGCGAAAAATGGCCTTGAGACGGCCGAAGAAAGTTTCGCACGCTGCGCGTAAGTGGCTCTGCGGTATATTGGCCCATTCCCGGCGAAGTGCTTGTTTGAGGTGGTCCAAACTTTATTATTTTTTAGTGCTAATCTTCGCCTTCAAAATACCCCAGACAGAGATATCCAACAGATTTGCATCCGGAGAATTTACAATCCATTGTGTCGAAGAAATGAAGTGTGGAACATTGTTTTGTAACCAATCTTAGTTGACGCGCGCTTTGTGAGACGGTGCCGAGTCTTGTTGAAATGTCGACGGTCTCCGACCGAAATGATTGTTTGCCCAAGGCTTCAATACTGTCTCTAAGACAGTCTCATGGTATACGCTCGTAATAATTTTGACGCCACGGTCCAAAAATACGAGCGGAGAGCGGCGATAGCTACTTGTGGTTTTCCAGCCAAATATAAAGCAATCACACTATCACGTTTGAATTCCATCATTTTTTTCAACACAACAGAGACGCAAATAAAATTATCTGTCATGTGTCGAAATTTGAGTTCACAGTAATGAACGGTTTGGAAATTATAGCAGTCTGAAGTTGGTTGCAGTTCGAGTCAGCCAGGGTGTAGTTCAGTAAGTTCTTCCTTACTCCAAGGCATACCGGTATCTTGAGAAGTAGAAAAGTTACCAGTTCGTTTAAGGTTGCATCAGCAAAGACCTGCCCTTGTCCTTTACTGATCTGTTAATTACATGGTTTTTGATTATTGGCAATGAATTAGAACTTATAGAATTCAGAAAAATTTCCTCAAAACACAGTAGGGAGATCCATGTGACAAATTTAAGACATGTGTCTAAGGTCTACAATTCCCTAAAGAACTTCGTCATGTTATAAAGGAATTATAACATTATTATTAGAATGCGACCAGAAATGGCAAATAAGTAGAAGAGATATATTTTTTAATATTTATTTTATTTTTAAACTGTTTAAATACAAATAAAATTAATTAACTTATTGTACTAACTTACACTTACTTATGCAAAAACGTACATATATCACAATTTACGTCTATTATTGAGGTCCGTACTTCCTTATAAACGGATTGATAATATCAGCAATTTTCTTTGGTTCATTAAGATGTACATGATGTGTGCCGTCCACCTGGTGGTACTCAAATGTGGGCTTTTGCGTCAGCAGACTAATCACCTCGTCATAATAAGCCTTCTTCTCGTAGTATGGCCCTTGCAGTGCCTTGATGAATAAATGAGGACAGGTGATATTATGTGCCATTCGCACTACCAAATCCTGTGGCAGAGCATAGAAGAGCAGAGCCCGAAGTCGAGCGTCTCGACTGAAGTAGTATTTGTTTGGATCCTGTGTCGATTGTTTAATGTTCCTCTCCAAAATGAATGAACAGACTTCCTTGTCGATTGATTTACCCGAGCCTTCGTGCAGCTTCTCCACTAATTGATCGAATTCGTAGCTTGGCGGTTCGGTTTTACTCCGATTCCATTGGTCTACTTTGTGGAAACCTCCCAATTTTTCTTGAACTGTATTAATCAAAACGTCAAAATTTCTAAGTGCTGGTTTCAGGATGTCCAAACCAATGAACATATCACATTTGTCGGGAAACAAGGAACAAAATACAAAACCGTTGATAGAACTCATGGAATGGCACATCATTGAGATCTTATCCCATTTGAATTCACGCATCACAGTCAGTATAAAGTTGACATAATCCACTGAATGGTAAGTGCACCCTTCTGGAAGCCAAGAAGATAATCCATGACCGGGTAGATCCAGAGCTAAGAAACCAACATTTTCTGGCAGCAAAGGGGCGATTGTGTCGAAAGATCCGCAGTTGTCCTGCCAACCATGAAAGCCGACTAAGGGTCGTGTGTTTTGAGGTCCATACCACTTGCCTGCCACATGACCCCATGGAACTTTGAAATTTATTTCCTCAAACTAGAAACGAGAAAAAATAAATTTTAATTCTTGATTGCAGCACTGCACTTTAGGTCACTTACCTCTCTTGTAGCGAATTTCTGTGAAACGAATTTCGTGTTCATTTTCATCAAGCCATTGAAAGATTTCTGCAGAATCCGTGAAGTTTGTCCAGTTGCTGCCATATTTTGCTCTTCCGTTCTAAGCGAAAAGTATCTTTTGTAAGAGAATTATTGCAACTTTCCGATCGTGGCGAACTGCGATTGAATACTAAAGCTTTCTAGCTTGAAACTTTTATGTATATTCGCTCGGCAGCAACATACTACTAAAAATAGATGCAGTCAGCTGTTAAGCTAGTAATGGTGAACGCGCGCCGTTCATTTAACTCAGAATAGGAAAGTGACGCGGAACGAAATATCATACTTTCCGACGAACGCTCATGGGTATGCCAGAATAGGTAATGAGTCACATGCAACCAGTCTAATAGAAGATGATGTCGTTAATGGAACCTGGGAAAAATTAAAATGCAATTTGAAATGAATGAGAAATAAATTTGTTTTGTTGTTCTAAATACAATATCGGTCACATTGTTTTAAAAGAGTTGTATGCTCGTTCTATAAATCTAATTTTATTGTAGTCTTAAACCTGCTATAAATTTATTTCCACTCTTACACATATTTCTACTAGAGGAGAGGGTTTTTGCATACTTCCTCACTCCACAGTCCTCGGTGTACCCAGGCCTCAACCAGCTTGCTTTTCCAGCCCATCGGATTGTATAGTAAAAATTTCGAATACCAAGTTGACTCCACCTCTGATGGGTTTTCCTTCGACGATGTATTTGAAGACTTTCAGAGCTGTAGTGCTGGTGTCCTGCGCTCTCGATGCTCCAGCCATCGAAAGTTTTTTTTCTGGCTCTTTTAGCTAAATCGATGTCACTGTAGAGGCCATGCAGTTCTTGGTATATTTCCTTCTTGACTTTCCTTCGCTGCCGACAGGGCCGTAGATTACTTGAAACGATCAAGTGCTTTTTGATAAAGTCCATGCCCCTGCTGAATAGGGGACGACTGGGGCAACTAATGTCTTATAGAGCGCTGTTATAGTTGTTGTCCAAAAAAGCCGCTGCCACTTAATTCCCTTCTGAGCCCAAAAAAGACCGATTGGCCAGAGTTACTTTTCGAAGGTGATATTATTGTCCATATTAATTCTGGAGCTTAGGTAATCCATGACTACTTCCGACTTATATCTGTTTATTGTGACGTTTTGTTCGATGTTATGTGTTCATTCTTTCTGACTGCATATTCTTAGCATTTCTTTCATTTTGCCGACAGACCCAACTTTGCCCTGGTGCTTTAATACTTACAAAGCTTCAAATACAGGTCGTTGTGTTTTGTCGATAATATGTTATGTTATCTGCATAGGCAAGTAGTTGTACAGACTTTTGTGACAGTGGATTACATTGCCTTTGTCATCAAAAGTCTCGGTTAAATCATTACTGAGCCTCGTAGAACAACGAAAATTCTTCATGGTCATCTTACAAATCAGAACAGCTCAGAAGCGTTGCTGGAACCGGGCATCGATTCGTATAATTATTCTCGATATACGCTATCATTTGCAGCACTTCAAAGGTCTGAGAGTACAATGATAAAGAAAAACCAGTTGGTAGACAACGCATATAGAATGCGATGTTGAAAAGACTGATTCCTTTAAAGTTGACGCAGACTAGACGGTCTTCAGGACCTTCTTTTTTTTTTTAAGGATCGCTCATAAAACTCTGAGATTCCATTAGTTTTGCATGCTTCTGTATATTTAAAAGAAGATTTGATGCATGGTTTAAATTTTGTTTCTTTCTAGCTCCACAGCTAGGCCGCCAATACCATCAGCCCTTTATGGACTTAAGTTTGAACATGGCTATCAACATTTCATCGAGGTTGGGTTGACAGAATTTTTACCCATCCTCATCAAAGTTGAATGCTTTGTTCTGCCTGACAGCGGAATGTTGATCGTCATCGCTGTCAACAGATCGTCAACAGTCTTCAAAAATGGTCCTTCGATTTTCTCAGAATGGACTACGAATCTACCATATACCATAATAGTACTAGGCTTCCATTTGTACTTCGTTTACATTGCATAATCTTTTTAATTTCAGCTTAAATTTTGGAACATCTTTCTTGGTACGAATACGAATATAACATCTCGATCCCGCCTTTCTTTTTTGTTTTGCTTCTGAGACTTGCTGTAGCCTTCGTTGTAGTTCCGTAAGACTCGTGGAGATGCCATACTCCCATAAATCAGATGTCATCTCCATCTAATAAGTGCTATGAAATAGTGTACGAATATGTAAATGAAGAACGGATATATGTAACAATTACGATACAACGATGGTTTCTATAGAGAGCAGAAACAGCCTCTATCAGGAAAGGAACTGAAGTTTTTATTAAACTCTTGTGTAAGAAATTTAAGCTTTAGGCAATAATACTCACCTAAGACTAGAGTCTTGTGGATCACCTTGCCAAAAGATCCACAATGACGAAAAAGTCATTACTAATGATTCTAACGCCAAGTTAGAAAACAAGAGCATCGTACGCGGGGCTATGAAAATGATCTCAAACGCTTTCTACACCTCAACATCTAAAAGGTAACCTAGAGGTATTTTTATTGATTATACTGAGATGGACACAAGGCACAGATCAAGTATTTTAGATGTCTGGACGTTTCAAAAAGTCAACTACAACAACACTCGCACTGCTACCTTGCAGAAGCTAATGTGTAAATGTGAATATCCCGAACTATAGTAAAACACCGAAGAAGTAGTCTACCGAAATTTGACGTAGGCCGGACTACATAAGCAAGAGTCTGCTTAAATATGTTGCAGTCTCTTAAAACTTATTGAATAATTCAATGCTCCAAGAATGAAGCTCAAGACCAGAATAGAAAGCAGGCCATAAAATACGGCACTTCTGGTGTGTTAATTTTCACCTGATGACCACAGTGAAATCTCTGCTTTGATAAAAAGTGCCGGCAAGCACACGTACCGAAACAACAAGCTTACAAGGCGGCCCTGCAAAGAAAGAGAAAATGAGGTTAACAGTTGCATAGAAAGAACAAGAAAAAATAGACAAGCACTAGATCAAGGCATGGAATTCTAATAGAAACAAAAACGAACTTACCAAGGTCACTTACCTGAAACGGAAGAATGCAGAAATAATAAGCAGTATCACAGTCCATACCGAAAATTTGGATGGATTAGTTCTTCAGACTGCTAACGCTTCCCGGCAGAATGCAATATTCAATACTGGAACAATAAGAGATCTGAATAAAGACCGGAAAGGTTGCTGGAGCTTACGGACTCCCTGGCAAGAGAGACTGATTTTATAATTAACAGAATCTCAGCACACTTTTTCTCGATTTTCAAGGTCATAAAATCGCGTAAAACCTTAATCTAGCGTAGTCTGTGTATGCTGTAATCTTCATATTTAAAACATATTAGCTCTAAGGGAACTTCTTTAACATTACATTTGACAGAATTTCGCATGACTCAGAGTCCCATATTAGAACTCTGCACAACTTACTTCATGCAGTGGCAATGTGTTTCAGCTTACGGCTATTGAAAGGAAACGGCAAAGATGTGTGTAATCAGTAACAGGAGTTAATCAAACTTTATGCTGTCGGCACCTTACACCAACTGCTCGGACAGCACACCACAGAGGAAACTATAAGTTTGAGGTGGTACTACACTTTTTTGGTCGTGACCTTGCATAAGATGGAAACAACGTGTGCAACTTAAGGCGATCAGCGTAATATCGCGCTATATTGGATGAGTTGTAGGTTACATATCATATTTAGGCCCTGTAGCACCAACTAAAATATGTATGTAGATCTAGGACTCAAAGTGTATCGGATACAGATCTGCATTAGGTATACTTACTCTATACAGATAACACAGTCTTGTAAAAAGGGAGCACTGACCTAGATGTAAGCAACAGAAACGGAAAGCCCATCAACAAATATAAACATAAACATAATTGACCTCCAATAATTTTCTAAATAATTATCATCATCCGTATCATTCACTTCAATCGTGAAGCGTAATTCCTGAGAAATATCTCTAGCTGTGTACTTGGCTACTTGAGTGGAATTCAAATATATTCTCAAAAAAAGCTCACTCATTGCAAAACTACGAATTTTTTCTATTTAATTATTTTGCGGCTTTTCTCAGTTTCTATGAATCGCGTGCCAGAAATATATTTCAACATGATCCTCTGTATTATGCTTATTTTGTAAATACTTCTCATACTTGGACCGTGTCCACATGATAGGTTGGCTACTTCGATTAGATTTTGCAGAATAAATGAGAGTGTATGAAAATGCATTAGTTTGTCCTCTTCCGAAAAGATATAAATGAAAGCATGAGTCGTTCCGTAAATTACTGAGTGATAAGAATTCTCTTGAAATTTTGATTTCTATATCACTCATCTTGAACTATAGACTGCTATGTGAGATCACGGTTTCTAAGTGGAAACTTAAAGGCAATGTAAACCAATTCTGTTTCTACGAACTGAAGACAATAGAAAATGATCTACGTGCTTAAATTATTTCCCAAAAAGGCGTACTAGGAAATTTTAGTCAGTCAAAATTCTTCGACGAAACGTATACGCCTCATCAGATACTACTTACAAAGTCAATGATAAGGTAATTATAACCAGTACTAGTAACATTAAAAACTAAGCCTGTTTTCACACAGGTCTCAGGGACATCGATGGTTACGCATACCATATATGTGTGCCGTCTGGGGAAAACACTGCTTAATCATACGTCTACAACAATGTGCTCGTAAATTGAATCGGTAAATTCCGACATACGATGGCGGTCCCAGAATAACCCTGGGAAGAAGAACCCCATTTTGGAAAAAAATTTATTTATTTTTCAACATATTCGCCTTTCAGCTCTATACACTTTTCCCAGCGATGTTCAAAAAGTTCGATAACCTTTTTATAATAAGAACTGTCTTGCTCCTCAAAATAGCCATTAACTGCCGACATCACTTATTCATCTTTGACCACTGAGCCATTTTTTCAAGTTTGGAAACAGAAAATAATCCGAGGGGGCTAAATCTGGGGAATAGGGTGCATGAGGTAGCAATTCAAACTTTAATTCATTAGTTTTGGCGCAATAACGCATTTGTGAGCTGGTACATTGTCTTGATGAAACAACACTTTCTTCTTAGATAAATGCGGTCGTTTTTGCTTCATTTCTTCGCGCAAATGTTGCAATAAGTTCGCATAATACCGGCCGTTGATAGTTTTTTCTTCGCATCCCAAAAAATCAACGCCATGACGTTGCCAGCAGATGAAACGGTCTTCGCCTTCTTTAAAGCGGGTTCTCCCTTTTGAATCCATTGTTTCGATTGTTCTTTTGTTTAGAGTGTAAAGTGATGGACCCAAGTTTCATCTATTGTTATGAAATGAAACACTCAATTGAAACATCTTCACGACACTGTTTTTGCTCGAGTGCGAGCAAACGCGGTACACAGCTTTCCCATGTCCAAATTTTCAAATAATATACGATGTACTGCACTTTTTGAATTGCCTACAATGTCTGCTAGCTTGCGCATTTTCAGTCGACGATCCAGTACCGCTTTGTGGATTTTCTTCAGCATTTCTGGAGTCGTCACCTCATTTGGTCGACCACTTGTTTTGGCAGCTCGTACGGCCTCGTTTAAACTCAGCAACCCATAATTTTACTGTTGTAAACGAAGAAGCAGACTCATTCAGAGTAGATCTAGTCAGCTTTTATATTAGTTGGGTTGAGGCCTTTCAAATAAAAGTATTGTATCAATGATCAATTTTCTCCATTTTCACAAATTCAACGTTCACTATTGATGGCTGCCAAACAATTACTACTAGATGAGGTGAAAAGTAACCACCTTGGGAATTTTTTTTAAATGTTTTTTTTATTTTATTCAATATAGTCCCCTTTTAGTTTGATACACTTATTCTAGCGATTTTCGTACTTCTTGATCCCGTCTGAAAAGTAATTTTCTAGAAGGTCTGCAAAATACTCCTCCGTGGCGTCGATGATTTCCTCGCGTGAGCTGAATTTTTTATTGATGAGCCATCTTTTCACGTTTAGGAAGAGATAATAGTCCTAGTTAGCCAAATCGGGCGAATACGGTGAATGCGACAGCAATTGGAGCCGTAAGTCATTGATTTTAGTCATGGTTGCGATGCTCTTGTGCGCCGGTACATTGTCTTGCAAAAACAAAATTTTTTTTCGCTTCATGTGAGGCCGTTTTGCAGCGATTTCGGCGATCCAAGTTTTATCAACAGCTACCAATCGACGCCAAAAGTCCGGCCGATTCCGCATCAGCAAGTCCAAACACTCTTTCGAAGTGCTCTCGCGTTCGTGTTTTTGGTCCGAAGTGAGTATGCGCGGCAGGATAACTTTTTCATATGCAGAATATTGCCCAAAATATGGCGTGTGCGCTCAGTACTTATCTTTGTAATATCTGCTAGCTCGCACAACTTCATTTTCCGGTCAGCCAACACCATTTCATGTATTTTTTTTGACATTGTCCTCTGTAACCGCATCGGAGGGCCTGCTGCTGCGGACTTGATCGGTAGTGGAGTTTCGGCCACCACGAAACTCTCAAAACCAATATTTGATGGTGTAATCTGACGGAGCATTAGCCCCATAATATTTATCCAATTTTTCTCTTGTTTCCTTCGCCGTTTTGCCTCTCAAAAAGTAATGTTTTATGAGAGAACGAAAATCGTTTTTGTCCATACTCAACATGATGCCAAACCCGTCAACAACAATCAGCTGTCAAAACAAAACTAAAGACAGTATCGCACTGAAATTTAGCATGTCTGCCTAAATATGAACGGACTTCAAGGCCCCATAAATTTTTTCGCAGTAGCAGCGCATTCTAGCGGTCAAAGAGGTTACTTTTTACTCCACCTAGTAAACAACATGGCGCTTTCAAACTTGAAACATATACTTTATAAACTACGTACTTTCCAATACAGTGATATTTTCAAACAACTACCGCCATATCTTGGTCAGGCCGGGTACTTCTGTTTTCCTTTTACAAGTTCCAATAAAATACAATAGATTTATAGCGGTATAGCTCTCAAAGTCCTAGACACCAACTGAATGACTTTGGAGTACAATGTGTTGATATTACCACCTTTAATTGGATGATAATCGAAAGTAGATGTGGCGTGGACATGAGACTTGTAAAAGAGGACTCGTTGATATCAAATATACAATTTTGTGCGGAGTACTGGTATACCCAATGAAACAACGCATTGGATGCAAAACATGACGATCTTAATATATCTAAAACTTTGGAAAGTCATACAAGGTACTGCAACTGTTTATGGCCATTGCCAACATAATACTAGGCTGCCTTATGGAAATGACGTGCAAGGTATCCTATCACTTTGGTATATAGTAAGTAACTCATCAAAAAAGATGGTCAGCGCTAAAAGCTAGGTGATAGAGGTGGAACTTCACAAAGTTCGATAGACAGTTAATTGAGAATAATCGCCTTAGATTGCAAGTATTTAAAAAAAAAAATAAAATTTCTTTGATAAAAGAACCGCTTTTTTTATAAAGGAATTTTTTGGAGAGTTTTTTCGCTTCTTTTTAATTTCATTAACTTCGACACACTATACGAGGTCTGTTTGATGAATACACGGACTGGAAGATAGGTGGCACTACTGAGGCAAAATGAGTATACCATAATTAAGTATAGTTTGGTTCAATCCGACGCTTAGTTTTGTTTTCAAAACATCGTGTTAATGTTTTTTGCGACCATGGAAAAAGTATACAAAGTATATGACATCAAAATAAAATCTTTATATGTCAAAACAGTTTGTTTACCATATGTCTAAGTTTGGTTCATGACGTTTTGGATATGTCCAATACTTACTTCTGATGCCATCTATTGACTTATTTGCGCACCTTATACAAAAAAGATAAAGAGTAAGCCAAAACTGAGTAAACTGAACCAAAAGAACTATTTTTATGTTATTTGGCACCATCATACGAGTACAATGCGTTCTATAACTATAACCCTTTTTTGTTTGAGCTCTAACTTTCAATGAAATTGAAACAAACACTTAGAGACAAGGGTAAAATGTACTGTAATATTGTTTGTGGTCGTAGATGGTACTATAGTTCTGCAATTGTGGCCGAGTTATTGCCCGATATGTATCAAAAAGTCATCAAAAATTTCCTTGTCAAAAAGCCCTGCAAGAACTCAAATGGGGGACATTTCAATGATGTTATACTCCGTTCATAATGGCAAGATCCAATCAAAATGGATGACCCAGTATAATAGTATACAGTATAACATAGTCTAGCTGAGGCCAGATTGGACAAACAAACGAAAATAAACTTTGGCCCATACTATTGTACTATATTATGACTGCTCCAACAGTCCGGTAATTAATCATGTTACGATCGATGCAACTATCTTTTCCATACTTGAAAATGACCAAACTTACCAAGCGGCCAATGTGGGCTCGAAGGACTACTTTGTTGCAAGGTACGTGTACACGCTACAATAACAGAGAGAAAATTTGACGTTGAACGGCTGCAATCGCAACAAACCACCGAAGTTTTTCGATCACAATTTTTTTAAACTCTTGCCAATGCCTTTGTAACCTACATTAGGTGATGAAGACCAGTAGTCTTGAAGCCATCAGCAATACCCGATTTTAACTGACCATGCAAACGTAACCCCTGGTTTAATAAAGAAAGTAGATATGCACATGTATCAAAACGAGTCATCAAAAGCCATGGAGGAAAAAAAAAATAAAGAGTATGAGAAGCAAGAGATCGAGGAAATTGAAATTTACCATTCCAGAAACAACGTTCATAAGCCTACCAAAAGGGAAAAAAATCCGTAAAGCCAACAAATGCTCAACAGAAGCCTGTAGAGATCTCTAAATAAAATGTATACTATAGCCACAGTTGCTATGGAAGATATAGAAAAACCACATGTGCAGACAATAGTTCATTTAATTAGAATATAATTGAAGTAAAGTTAGCAATGCCAAGGAGTGCCCAGGAAAACGAGATTTTCGGACTAGACGAGCTATTTAACGCAGCGGGAGATGCCTCAGTGAAGAGCATATACAAATATCTACATGATCAACTCATTTGTAAGATTTGGTCAGAGGAAAGTACGCCTAGTGTTTAAAACCTCAGCATCGTTTGCATGATTCAGAAGAAAGAAGACACTCTAAACTAAACTCAATATTGTTATTGGCCCCTATCGATTCAGTTTTAGACGCAGTAAGTGAGTAGATCTTAGAAAAAATCCCAATACTCTAGGTCAATATTCAATTAATTAGTTTACCGGCTTTAAGGCCGATATAGTAGCGTTTGCATCCAGAGTACGTTCTCTACTTTCTAAAACCATGTAAGTAAGCTTTCCATATTATATAGTTATAGACTATATAAGACGACTTCGTATCTCTTGGATCACCTTAGTAATAAACTGTAATCGGTATTCCACTTCCTTTTCTAACTTATTTTTGCCTCTGCTTTGATTCATGAGCACTACTTTATAGTCAAGTGCGTATGAGAAGGGTTTTTCCAGCCGACATACATGTGATATAAACCCAATTCTTTGTGCATTTCCCACTGCTCTGGTTTTTATGAATATCTAAATTTAATACAGAGCTGAATAGACTCACTGGCGCTACTTCTAGACTACTTCATAATGTGATCTAACATAATACCCAACTACAATACATCAGTAGTTAGAGATCATAGTTTGACTGAAGATACTTTTATGCAAATTTTATTTGTACAATCTCAGATTTGTTTTGAAAAAGCTATCTTCAACCAGCTGATTTCATTTTCGAGTCCATAGTCCAAAGGTATCATAACAAATTCAAATTCTCTCAATTTATTCACGACGCCCAAGTGTCTGCCAGTTTTAGTAATCGTGAGTCTCTCCGAATGACGTAAACCTATAAACGATTCCCAAATAAGCTCACCAAGAAAAGAAAATATAATTTCAGTGTCAGCAATCCAAAGTCCAATGTATCTTTATGGCACGCGATTCGTAGAATTTTTCACAATAGCCACGTTCGACGAATCCGTAGTTTCTCAGTAGGTATATTAATATAGCTTTTCATGGGAAACAGCATATAGAGCAGAAAGGCAGCTTTAGTCTAAAACCCCAACAGCAACGCGTTGTATTTATATTTAGAGTTCAGGTTGTTCTAGGAATTTTCAGCTCACGACACAGCCGAGTGATACTGAAGACATTAATCATAAACTTAGCACCCGATATAATTTGTGTTTACATTTAAGTATCTTCGTAAGTAAAAAAAATTTGTTGGATATCTCGTCAAACGACAACATTTTCTTGTCCCCTCATCAATGTCGTTTGATGCGTTAGACCTTTCTGTAAATAAAATATCATGTTGTTAGTCAAGTAAACACGATACTAATGAAATAAAATAGGTCCAAACCTATGACCTTACTCAATGCCAACTAGGAGATGGCATTATTAATTTTGCACGACAAACATTTAACTATGACACGATTTTCTTTCTACTTAGTAGACAACTATGACGATGAAAAAAACCGAAACTGGTTTCCAAATTCTATCTACGTCACTTACTTTTTCAAATATGTTTCGATTGAAAGTAATACGAAAAAATGCGCCAAAAACTCGAAGTGGGAAAATACTATCGCGTCAGATACGAGTACAACAAAAAAGAGTGTTTTCAGATTAAAATCAATTTTGTATTCTCAGGAAAAATGTCCGGCGGTTGGCAAGGCGCCAATCACTTGCATGGTACTCACGCGAATATACATAAAAGCTTCGAGCCGGAGTGCTTCAGTATTCAATCGTAACTCGCCACGATCGGGCAGTTGCAATAATTTTCTTACAAAAGACTTTATTCGCTTACACAAAAAAAAAATAAATAAATAAATAAATAAATAATGGCAGCAGCTGGGCAAACTTCACGGATTTTACAGAAATCTTTCAATGGCTTGACGAAAGGGAACACGAAATTCATCTCACCAAAATTCGCTACAAGAGAGGTAAGTGATTTAAAGTGCAATTCTGGGAAATGTCAATAATTTAAATTCATTTTTCCGTTTCTAGTTTGAGGAAATAAATTTTAAAGTTCCATGGGGTCATGTAGCAGGCAAGTGGTATGGACCTCAAAACACACGACCTTTAGTCGGCTTCCATGGTTGGCAGGACAACTGCGGAACCTTCGACACAATAGCTCCTATGCTGCCAGAAAATGTTGGATTCTTAGCACTCGATCTACCCGGTCATGGATTATCTTCTTGGCTTCCAGAAGGGTGCTCTTACCATTCAGTGGATTATGTAAACTTCATACTGACTGTGATGCGTGAGTTCAAATGGGATAAGATCTCAATGATGTGCCATTCCATGAGTTCTATCAACGGTTTTGTGTTTTGTTCCTTGTTTCCCGACAAATGTGATATGTTCATTGGTTTGGACATCCTGAAACCAGCACTTAGACCATTTGACGTTTTAATCAATACAGTTCAAGAAAAACTGGGAGGTTTCCACAAAGTAGACCAATGGAATCGGAGTAAAAACGAACCGCCAAGCTACGAATTCGATCAATTAGTGGAGAAGCTGCACGAAGGCTCGGGTAAATCAATCGACAAGGAAGTGTGTTCATTCATTTTAGAGAGGAACATTAAACAATCGACACACGACTTAAACAAATATTACTTTAGTCGAGACGCTCGACTTCGGGCTCTGTTGTTCTATGCCCTGCCACAGGATTTGGTCGTGAAGATGGCCGATAAAATTACCTGTCCGCATTTATTCATTAAGGCACTACAAGGGCCATACTACGAGAAGAAGGCTTACTATGACGAGGTGATTAGTCTGTTGTCACAGAAACCCACGTTCGAGTACCATCAAGTGGACGGTACACATCATGTCCACCTTAATGAACCAAAGAAAATCGCTGATATTATTAATCCGTTTATAAGAAAATACGGACCTGAATAATTCAATTTAATTGTGATATGAATTTAAGTTTTATACCTATGCATAAGTTTATATTTAATAATAAATTATTTAAAAGTTAGTCTATAAATCTGTCTGGAGTTTTCTTGCTATCGCTTCAGGGTCAAATAGTGACCTGTCTTTTACTAGATTTTTTCTTGTTGTGTCATCTGATATTTAACTTTAAGCTGAGTCTAATATTGAGCAATAATTACAGAAAATATGTCTTATAACTTTCAAAATGAAAATGCTACTAAAGTAAATTTTTACTAAAGATTGGATCGAAAACAAAAATGTTTATTTTCTCCAACGAACGAGTTAATTTTTATGAGCAACACTGTTTTGCACAACACACTATTAACATGAATAGATGAAGAAATCTCATTCACTTACAGTGAGAAAAGAACAGGTCCCAGAGTAGAACTCTGTGGAATACCACTACTATTGAGAAGAAAGACGTACACAGAAAAATGGAGACAGATTGTTTCCTTCCCTTATATAGGGTTTTCAAATAGGAACTTGACAACTTTGAATTTAATTTGTGAACGCACTCTTTCACTAATCATCAAACTGTCACTGTCAATTTATTCAGTAAACTCAACATTTTCATCATTGTAAAGTACACTAACGAGCAACGTCCCCAAATTATAAAAATTTTCTACAGATATTCGGAGTTGGTGACTCCAACTTTAAGAGCGTTAACTCCAATTTTCGGTTGTAATTCTCGCCCCAGTAGACAGGCAATAACAAGTTTAGTGCATAAATTTAAGTCTAGGTATTCGTTGTGTGATGTTGCCGTGTCAGTGAGACAACGGGTTGGTCGAAGTGTCGAAAATATCGCTGCCATTCAGACGTCCGTAGCAAACTATCCAAATCAGCCAATTCCACGGCGTTCTCAAGAATTGGGCATCGCTCAGACCACATTATGGCGTATTTTGCATAAGGATTTTGGTTTACGCCCATACGAGATCTAGCTGACTTAAGAAATGAAGCCGATGGACCATTTGAAGCGACGTACGTTCTCCGATTGGGTTCTGAAGAAGATGCGCCAAGATGATGAATTTCATCGCAAAATCATCTTCATTGACGAAGCTCATTTTTAGCTCAATGGGTTCGTCAATAAGCAAAATATGAGTTATTGGTCGGGTGAAAACCCACATGTGCTTCATGAATCACCACTACATCCACAAAAAATAACTGTTTGGTGCGGTTTGCATGCCGGCGGCGTTATTGGGCAATATTTTTTCGTCGACGATAACGATCGTCACGTTACTGTGAATGGTCAGCGTTATCGCGCCATGATCACCGATTATTTTTGGCCCGAATTGGAAGATATGGACTTGGACGACATGTGGTTTCAATGTGTGTAGCCACACAGCACACGCTACTATCGATTTATTGAAGAGTAAGTATGGTGAGCGTATTATCTCAAGACATGGGCCAGTCGATTGGCCGCCTTGTTCGTGCAATTTAACGCCGCTTGACTATTTTCTGTGGGGCTACGTTAAGTCATTGGTTAATGCCAACACGCTGATGACGTTGGAAGAGCTCAGAGCCAACACTGAACTCGAAATAGCGGCCGTTTCGGCCGAAATGTTTGGCCGAGTCGTTGAAAAATGGGTCCAAGTTCCATTCATAAATGTTTTGATTGCACATCAAGCCAATAATAAAGTTTTTGAAATATCTCAAATGGTTTGCCTTTTATTTAAAAAGAAAAGTTATCAAGTCATTATTAGAAAACCCTATATATGACCACATTGAGGTGACCCCCTAGGTTGATAGATCATACTGAGTTAAGAGTTTATTGCGGTGGATTGTGTCAGGTAAGTGAGATAGATAGCAATGAGAATATTCCGACTATATGCAAGTCGGTAAACCAAGACCGCAACTAGCCGACTCCCGATTAGGAGCTAGGCATCTCTCGAACGTTCCTGTGGTGTATTTTGCAAAAAGGCTTTTTTTTCTACTTGGCTGACCGTATATATCGTATTGGTCTAATACGATTTGGCTGATTTGGCTCTATTGAAGTTGGAAAAAGATCCGGATCTTCACCATGGCTTTATTAATAACTAAACTTGCCTCATTAAGTCAAATGAACATCAACCATTGTATTTAAGAACATTCACAATTTGGTGTGGATTTAATACCGGAGGTGTCATTGGGCCGTGATTTTTTCGAGATGATGCCGGTGACTTGATGATGATGATGACAGACAGTGGAGACCAACACTGCTCCATGTATGCCAATATTTTTTGGGATCATTTAAAACTGGAAGACTTGGAGAATGTGTGGTCTTAATAGGGCAATCCCACTTGCAAATCAGCGCATGCCACAACTAACTTATTGAAGGCAAACTTCGGTGATCGTCTAATCACCAGATATGAGCTTTCCAATGCGATTTAAAATCTTTACACGTTTTGCTTTAGGACCGGGCTATGCAAAAAAGTCATGGAAAATTAGGTCCAGCGCATTATTTCATGCAAGCATTCCGTGGAGGACACTTGAATAATGTGATATTTTATAACAAATGGTATCAATTATACTCGTATGTATTTCAGTGAAAAATATAAATTTCATTGGTATATTAAACATCTTTATACATAGTTATTAGCGTTGAATAGATATCCAAAGGGTTTCCTACTATTAAAGAAACCGCAGTATTACAATCTTACTTACTATACTCCGAGGTGAACCAGGCCCTCAGCTCATATACCGCTCCAGCCAGCGTGGTATTTTATCGTTGATGCAGGACTAGATATTACCCGAAAAAGCTTTTCTGTGGAAGTGCCCGAGAGCATTTGAATCCGCTCTTCGTCATTTCCAATGTTGGCAGAGTAAGGTACATTCTCATCATCATGCTGCATAGTCGAATGTGAGCTTGGCGGAGATTCCAAAGCTGTTAATGGTTTTATATAGCTCATCTATAGATGCTGTCATATGCGCCTTTGAAATCGATGAAGAGGTGGTGTGTACTGCCACAATGTCAAAATTTGATCCATAGTCGAATTTTCTGATTTAAAACCACACTCACGGAGGATCGTCAGACTATTTACGAATGATCTAAGGCGTTAACATAATATGCCAGACTTATTCCTACATAACTGGTATAGTTCAGGGAATCTCTCTTTAGGATCGAACAAACAATGCTGAAGTTCCATTTATCGGGCATAATCGTACTTTTGTCAGCCCAGTTTTGGAGATAAGTTGATGCATGCTCCGTATCCAAATATCATCAGTTTAGTTGATCTTAAGCTTTGAAATGACTGTTCTAACTTCATATTGGTCGGGTGGACGAAAATGTTGTCTGTCTCCATCCAACTCTATCCAGTTTGAATTATTCATTCTGTCTGGCGATAGGATGTTCATCTCCACTATTTAGCAGTCTACAGAAATAATCTTTCTAAATTCTCAGCACTATTATGAGGTTTCCTTCTTGCATATTTCCTTAAGGGATTTACAGCTTCGAATATGCGTTTTATTTTTTGGTAAAACTTCCAAACTTCATTCTCCTGGTACCATCTCTCTAACGCCCCGATCGAGGGTGCTTATGTCCTCGTGAGCCCCTCTGGCTATTTTTCGAAGGACCACTCTATACACCAGTGGTTTCTCCCGATTTGTCTGTTGAATTTCTTCATGGTTCGGTAGCTTTGGGCTATAACGAATACCCGCATCCGTACCTTGGCTACAACATGGCAATGGTATGTTAGCTCCTCGGAACTTTCGGAAGTCCAAAACTCTGGAGGATCGCCTTGCGTCATTCGCAATATGATTTATTTGTTTGATGTTTGTTGATCAGGAGTCATCCAGGTTCCGTTGTGGATATAAATTTGTGAAAACCATGTTCTGGCTAAAGTTAGATTGCATCCCATCGGAAAATAAATAACATTGTGTCCGTTTACGGAGGTGATAGCGTGGAGCCTATATTACCCTTGTATTGTCAAAAATGTCCCCTTTACCTAACTTAGTATTAAAATTGCTAAGGACGATTTTCATGTCATACCTAGAGCATTACTTATAGGTTTTATCGAGGTGCTCGTAGAAGCAGCTTTTGGTAAGGTTATCCTTCTCCTCCGTCGGGTGTGGGCGTTTATAATGGTTTTGTGGGTGAAATTACCTTTACATGCCAAAGGCTCATGACTTATTCCCCTAGTCTTGTCCTTACGGCGAATCCTTATCCGCATAAATATTGCAATTGCTTTTCTTTTCACGCCGATATCACAGTTTTTCCTACTCTTTTTGTCCGGTTAATTGCATCGAACTTCTTAAATAACGGTTATGTATGCTTTATGACCGCATACAGTCTGTTAAAGGTTCGAATATTCCACTTACAAATCCGAAAATTGTTGTCCTTTAACCGTTTGCCAGGGTTGTCAAGAGTAAATCCGTTATTATCCTGGGCTATTAGCTGGTATTTTTTTAATCAATCTATCTATTATCCTGTATGGAAAAGGATTTATTCAACAGGAACCACAGTTAGGAGGCAAGTCAAACACTATGCTACGAGTTGGATTATCGCACTGCTAGCCAGCAGTTACCGAAAAATCGCCGCGCAAGTTTTATACTCATTCCATAAAAAAAGGCATACCTATTGATATCAGTAATCAATATCGGATAGATGTAAACCTATAACCAACTCTATGTTTAAAATTCTATGGGAAACCAACTGTACATTATTGGTTACCAAGTGAAATAGTTTAATAGAAGCGTTTGAGATTACCACCTTCTGCCTTCTCGACGATAAGGACACTCGTTTTTGATCCGCTCACCATTTAACTAACCACTTTTGAAGGTTATCGATTAATAAGTTCTTATGATAGTTTCTCGAACTTGTGTGCTAAAACGTCAAAGTAAAAAACAGATTTATGATTTAAATTAACTTAAAAATAATTTATTATTGAACACTAAATTGTTTGTACATATGTTACTATCATAACTATCACAACTTATAACTTATTTCGAAGTCTGTGTTTGTTTATGAATGGATTAATAATATCAGCTATTTTCTTTGGTTCATTAAGGTGGACATGATGTGTACCATCCACTTGATGGTACTCGAACGTGGGTTTCTGTGACAACAGACTAATCACCTCGTCATAGTAAGCCTTCTTCTCGTAGTATGGCCCTTGTAGTGCCTTAATGAATAAATGCGGACAGGTAATTTTATCGGCCATCTTCACGACCAAATCCTGTGGCAGGGCATAGAACAACAGAGCCCGAAGTCGAGCGTCTCGACTAAAGTAATATTTGTTTAAGTCGTGTGTCGATTGTTTAATGTTCCTCTCTAAAATGAATGAACACACTTCCTTGTCGATTGATTTACCCGAGCCTTCGTGCAGCTTCTCCACTAATTGATCGAATTCGTAGCTTGGCGGTTCGTTTTTACTCCGATTCCATTGGTCTACTTTGTGGAAACCTCCCAATTTTTCTTGAACTGTATTGATTAAAACGTCAAATGGTCTAAGTGCTGGTTTCAGGATGTCCAAACCAATGAACATATCACATTTGTCGGGAAACAAGGAACAAAACACAAAACCGTTGATAGAACTCATGGAATGACACATCATTGAGATCTTATCCCATTTGAACTCACGCATCACAGTCAGTATAAAGTTGACATAATCCACTGAATGGTAAGTGCACCCTTCTGGAAGCCAAGAAGATAATCCATGACCGGGCAGATCGAGTGCTAGGAATCCAACATTTTCTGGCAGCATAGGAGCTATTGTGTCGAAGGTTCCGCAGTTGTCCTGCCAACCATGAAAGCCGACTAAAGGTCGTATGTTTTGAGGTCCATACCACTTGCCTGCTACATGACCCCATGGAACTTTAAAATTTATTTCCTCAAACTAGAAACGGAAAAATAAATTTAAATTCCTGACATTTCACAGAACTGCCCTTTAAATCACTTACCTCTCTTGTAGCGAATTTTGGTGAGATGAATTTCGTGTTGCCTTTCATCAAGCCATTGAAAGATTTCTGTAAAATCCGTGAAGTTTGTCCAGCTGCTGCCATTTTTTGTCTTTTCGTTCCAAGCAATAACTATCTTTTGTAAGAATAAGAGAATAATTGCAACTGTCCGATTGTGGCGAACTGCGATTAAATACTGAAGCTCCTCGGCTCAAAGCTTTTATGTATATTCACTCTCGTGCAACGTACGAGTAAAAATAGATGCAAATGACTGAATAATCACTATGGGTGGGTCGTGCGCCGGCTGTAATTCTCAGAATAGAAACTTTATTCCCGACCGAAAACAATTGTGATTATTCCATATGACGGAATCGTAATTCCCGACTTGGAAAGAATCTTTTGAAATGATTCAAATCTGAAACGATCAATGACTTGTATGAAGTTTGTAAATCTTGGGTTTTGTTGGGTTGCTTTTCATTGAGTCATGTAAATAGAAATATTTTATTTTATAGTCTTAAGCCATATTGAAGTCTACCACTGTTGTGTTTTAGTTTCTGGTCTCGATATCATACACGTGTAGAAAGTGGTAGATTATTTACAATATATGGTAGTGCAAATATTTATTCGCTATACGTAAAGTTGCCTACCTCAATGAAAGCATGCACGAGTAATTAGTTTTATGCTTATTCTAAGACTAGATTATCCCTTCTATATTCGCAACATCACGCTTTGGCAGTTATCCCATATGAAAGATCTATCAACTAAGATAGGGTTTTCCTCAGCTGCGTTTTTCCTCGTTGATGGATTGGAAGACTTTTCGGGCTAGAGCATTGATGTCCAGTCGTTCTACATGTCGCAGCCATCTAAGCTATCTATTTTATCTAGCTAAACCTATGTCGATGCATAGACTTTAAAATCTCTTTCAACACTCCCGTTTGCAGAAAGGCTGTAGATCACTCGAGGTACTTTTTTGTCAAACAACTGCTGCAATACTTTCAAATGTGCCTCTGGTGTTGGCTTGGGAGATTTACACAAAATCTCAAGTTTGATATTGAAGAAATCGCATGATAGTGGATCTTCTTATTGAAAGTATTTTAAACCTTAAAAATATCGGTAAAGTCAGTAACGACTCTCACGGAGCAGCGAGCTCTACTTCATGGTCATCCGCACAGCCGGACAAGTTAAACAAGAATGTCAAGATTAGAGATAGCCTTGTACGAGTGCACTATCATAAGCGGTGATATTGAGAAAATTTATACCTCTATATTTGGTGCAAACTAGGGGGTCTTCTTTGTTTCGAATCGGGCATGCTTTCATTCGAAAATCAAATAGTTATGTGCTGATAGATTGCTTTATATTATTGCTTAAGTATTCACATATGAACAACATTATTGTCCTAAGGATCGCACTTTTAAGATTAGTCTCTGTTGATCAAAATGTAAACAATGTTCTTTTTTATCAATGACAATGATAATTATGTATTTATCTCGTGTCATTGACAACCATGTAGAATTAATCAACAATCAACAAATACAAATATAAACAAAACTGACCTCGTTAGCCAACTGCATAACAAATTTCAGTGTCGTGGGCTGAAATTACCGAGAAACATTAAAGTAAACTGTGCATTTGCACTGTTGAAGCTGTGCAATTTCTCACGAAAAGCTAACTCAATCGACACACTCAGAAGCTGCGGGTTCGTTGAAAGTATTTATTTTGAGACATTCTACGAACCGTTTTTTTATAGTACGACGGCACACTATGGACTTCGATTTGCCGGCCGGTCTTGAAGTGTTGTTGTTTCTCAATAACACTCTGTGTCAGCATGCTTAGTTTAGCTTGCCAGTTTGACCCTAACGAGTATACTTTCCCTAATCGATGAAATCACATTTGTTTACATCATTTGGAAAAAACACCAACTGAAAACTCGAGGAAAAGGAAGAGGAAGAGTTTGTTTCCTAGAATCGCTAGACATTCGTGCGACATGCAAATTTCTAAACAAATTTCTTGGTGCCAAGAGCTTTTTAGAAATTGCGAATTCCCTATCTGACTTTTAGACTCGAAGATGATATAACGATTTCGCTAGAAAATCAATGTGTGTCAATGCACCAAGTGATTAGAGAATAGTAAAGTTGATATATATACATATATACTTTTACGACCTACATGGTCTGCTTAGGATTGACTTATTCATTGTAGTTATATTTACTACATTTACTGATTTACCCTTAAATAGTATGATGGTTCAAATTCTTACTTAATCTATTCACCTCTAATAGTTAGTCACACTATTTATAATAGTTAAAAACCACAGCTGTAAAAGTTGCACTACGTGATGCAATGGGCTTATACCAGCACGCCTGGGAAAACCATTTACGATAGAAGTGGATTATCTACGTATGAATCGTACATTGACATTATTTCACAGCTGTATTGCAATAAATGTTCTGTCATATCAATTGAAGGTGATCTGAATTATTAGCATAAACAAAGGAAAACCCGTCAGATCTCAGTGGCTGTATTTAAAAATAGATTTTCCCAAATAGTTCTCACGTGAAATCGGTACAAATGTGCCTCCATCGTCGTCATATTGCAAACCTTCACAGTCAGGGGTTCTCATTATATGTTAGAGGCTGCCATGATCTGTCAATATCTACCAGAAATTATTTTCAAATGACAGTCGCTATTATACGAGTATTTTGGAGGTTGATTCCAACATCAGGAATAGTGGCTGTTAAAATATTATCATAATTATGTAAACACTCCGAGGATTCAAAAGTAAACAGAGCCTTTAATATTCGCTTGTTCAAATTCAAACAGAACTAAATTTCCTTTCTGTCAAATGTCAAAAAGTAAGTTTTGTATTTTTTAGTTCTTATTATCAATTGAAATGTAACTTTTTTAGGGAGTAAACTTCGTTTCATAATTACTCCTTGCTTCCGTAATGATTCAGAAAAACGTCGTTTTATTCCAGAACGTTTCCGCAGCATATGTACTAGATGGAGTGAAAAGTAACCTCCTTGACCGCCAGAATGCGCTGCTACTGCAAAAAAAGTTATGGTGCCTTGAAGTCCGTTCATATTCAGGAAACATAAAAAATTTCAGTGCGATACTGTCTTCAGTTTTGTTTTGACAGCTGATTGTTATTGACGTGTTTGGCATCATGTTGAGTATGGACAAAAACGATTTTCGTTCTCTCATAAAACATTATTTTTTTCGAAAGTTTCGTGGTAGCCGCAACTCCACTACCGATCAAGTGCACAGAGGTAGCCCCTCCGATGCGGTTACAGAGGACATGAAATAGTGTTGGCTGACCGGAAAGTGAAGTTGCGCGAGCTAGCAGATACCACAAAGATTAGTACTGAGCGCACACGCCATATTTTGGGCAATATTCTGCATATGAAAAAATTATCCTGCCGCTGGCTGCCACGCATACTCACTCCTGACCAAAAACACGAACGCGAGAGCACTTCGAAAGAGTGTTCGGACTTGCTGATGCGGAATCGGGCAGACTTTTCGCGTCAATTGGTAACTGTTGAACACCAGACAACAGAATAAGTGCCCGGCAATGGACTGAAGCCGAAGCGGGCGAGGGAGGCTCGATGGGTCGGAAAGGTTATGGCGTCGGTTTTCTGGGATTGTCATGGCATACTCTTCGTGGACTACCTCGAAAAAGGAAAAACATCAACAGCAAGTATTACTGTGCATTATTCGAGCGATTGAAGGCCAAAATCGCTGCAAAACGGCCTCACATGAAACCAAAAAATGTTGTTTTTGCAAGACAATGCACCGGCGCACAAGAGCATCGCAACCATGGCTAAAATCAATGACTTGCGGCTCCAATTACTGTCGCATCCACCGTATTTACCCGATTTAGCTCCCTCGGACTATTATCTCTTCCCAAACCTCAAAAGATGGCTCATCAATAAAAAATTCAGCTCACACGAGAAATCATCGACGTCACGGAGTTGTATTTTGCAGACCTTCCGGAAAATTACTTTTCGAACGGGATCAAAAAGTTAGAAAATCGCTAGAATAAGTGTATCAAACTAAAATGGGACTAAATTGAATAAAAGGTACTATATTGAAAAGGAGATTACTTTTCACTCCACCTAATATTTTATCAGTGGCCGTATTCCATTTGCATATTTCGAATGACGCGTGGTAAGCTCCTTACCTATTGACTCAATGGTCTATTCAGACGGGTTTCGGCTACAAATAAGAGCATTTCATCTTATATAAGAGGTTAGAGACGTATAAATTTCTGTATTGACACGATAGCATTATTAGCGAAGGGTGTATCAACAGACGTATTAACTGCATCTTATCAAGAATTTCCCTTTTAATCACCGATTTGATTATATATTCTAGGCTTACTCGGTATAACAGCAAGGTAAACAGAAATTAAGAAATGGTCCACTTTTCATTAGCTTATTTCCTCATCTGGGATCGCCTAAGACCATTATAGATACTGCCTCTAAGACAGTTTCACGATATACGATCGCATTAATTTTGACACCACGGTCCAAAAATACGAGCGGAGAGCGACCATCGGCGTTTATGGCGGCCCAAACCGTCACCATCGGTCCTGTCTGCTTTTTGGTGGCCGTCCGAAGGTGTAAATTTTCGAAGGACCTCTCTGATAAGTAAACTCGGTCATTTTGTTTGTTGACATATTGCTCGATAACAAATGGCGACTCATCGGAAAAAACCAAATTCGGCAACTCACCTCTTTCATGCAAGCGTAGCAACTCCTTCGCTCTTTCGACTCTAACTTTTTTCTGTTGCAGTGTAAGATCGTGTTCTTTTTGGAATACCAATGGCTTGAGACAAGCTCATTTTTCAGTAAGTGTTGCATCCATTCCAACGATATATTGAGCTCACGAGCCATTTTTCTTCCACTTCGACGCGGATTTCGCTCAATTCGAGCCTTCACTTCCCGAATCATTTCTGCCGATGTTTCTGTTTTTTTATGACCACCTCCATGGCGTTTTGCAACGCTGCCAGTATCACGGTAACGAGCTATGGTTCGAGACACAAATGATTTATTCACGTTGAGGTGCTGAAGGGCTTGTGGTTTTCCATCTAAATATAAAGCAATCACACTATCACGTTTAAATTCCATAGCGGATAAAAAATTTGCGTCTATCATGTGTCAAAATTTGAGCTCACTGTCATGAATGGTTCGGAAATTATAGCAGTCTGAAGTTAGTTGCAGTTCGAGACAGCCAGGGTGTATTACTTATAGTCCATTATACCATCGATAAAGTGCAAGTTACCAACACCTTTGGGACTCATACAACCTCAAACTAACACAGAGCCCCCGCCATGTTTAAAGGTCGGTTTGAGGTGCTTTTCCTTCATTTCGGTATTTATTTCCTCCCAGTCGGTGTACGAGACTATCTGAACCACAAATATTATATTTACTTTCATCTGTAAATATAAACTTGTTCCATTTTTGTACTGTTTTGCAAATAAAAGCCTCTTTTTCTTGTTGGTGTTGCTAATGTGGGGTTTCTTCCTTGCAACTCTACCATGATACCCAGCATCATACAGCACATTTCGAACAGTGTTAACGCACACTTGAACTCCAAATTCATTTTGAATTTCAGTGTAAATTTGTGTGGCACTTATTTTTGGGTTCTGCTTTACCTTTTTAACAATAGCACGCTTTTCTCTGTCCGCTAAGATACATGGGCGATCTGATCGCGGAGCACTGGACAAGTTGTTTACACCGGAGAGCCTACCTACAGTGCTTTTTACCGTTAAATATGACCGTTTAACAGCTTTTCCGATAGATCTAATCGATTTGCCGGATTCACGCATACCTAGTATATATTCTCGAACTTCCACGGATGTTTTTTTCGCTTTTTGACCCATTTTTTTTTTTTTTATCAAAATCGATACCGGTGCAAATATTGAAACTAAATGAGTTGATCGTTTATGTTTACTGCAACCACAAAAGAAATGACAGCATTTCTTGCTTTTCAAGATGAAGAACAACAACACTCAGCTCAGCGAATACTTTTTGGAGTCTTAAATTTTTGATTTATTTCGTTAAATAATGTGATATCCTGTTTGTGTTTTTTTGTTTTTTTGCTCAGTATTTTATGGAGAATAAATGTATGGATATATGAGTTTTGGAACCCCTTAAAGTTTTTTTTCCACAACAATTTGTTCCGTCACATGGGTGGGTGACCGAATAGATTTTGATGTCACTGCGATTTCTATGTGAGAAAAGTTTCTCCTGTCTAAAGAGTATTAAAATCGAATGCAAATATTGTCCCTGCAACAGAGGAAGATATTTAAATTGAAATAAAAAATAAAAGACAAAATTGTATAAACAAAGATATTTTTGCGAGGTTACACCGTCTTGTTGTAATAGCGTTCTCTTGTTGAAGCCGAAACTCAGCTAAAATTCGTCACTCATACCGATATGAAAATGTTTTTCGTTACTGAACAGTATGATCCCAAGCGCATTTTCTGTTGAAAACATTCCCGATTTGTTCCTGCGTGGATTTCTCCCAAAAGAAAGTATATTTTTTTTAAGCATATTTAATTTTCATCTTGTACGGGTAAAACTTCTGGTACTATCGGTTTTTTTTTAGTTCCAGTAGAGGCTGCAATTATGCAATTTATGTAGATTTCGAGTTTTTTATCTCTAACTTGAGACATATGTCTTGGCGTCGCTGCTCACGTCGATGGTTCCAGAGGACTTCTATTGACCATTATCCCTTCTTTTTTGGCAACTAGCTCACACGCGCTCGGCCCATCACTTAAAAATTTGTGCAAAAAACCCGACGACTCAGAGATTCACCCCTCTTCAAATACGACTTGAATCCTTTAATATCACCCTTTTTGTTTTCCAGGGCCCTCCTACTAACGTAACCAGTTGCAGGAACCTATAAATCAGGTATCATGTGACTTTCAATACGAATCTCCAAAAAAAGAGGACTTTCTTGCAGTTTATCTTAATTATGTCCCTTCAAAAGACTCTCAAACCACGATCGCAGACCAATTGATCATAATTCTACCTTTCTCCCTCATACTTCAATTACCTACTTAGCTGCACTTTCGTTCGCTTCCTCTATCAAAACTTGAGATCCCTGATATCGAAAATAATGGTCAATTCTTACCAAGTCCAGATGGTTAAGTAGCCGTATTACTTAAAAAGTGTTCCTCAACACCTTTCTCTCTCTCTCTTTTCTACCAACTTCGTCTATCAAATGTAGATCAACTAATACAAACCTCGTTGAATTCGTGTCCTTCGATCTCTCAGCTCAAGAAAATGGCAACAAAATTGATGTTATTACCATGATTTTACTCAATCGATCCTTTTCAAATTGTCAACTCTCGGTATCGAACCAATATTATTAAAATGGCTATCTTCTTATCCGGAAGAGCGTTAGTATAGTGTTCATTTTGGACGAGCCCTGTCAGCCTCTTCTCTGGCCACGAACACACTAGAATGCTTCACTACACACTAATGCTTCCAAAAAATAATGCTGTTTGCTCTCGTTAAAGCGAAATTTAAATACAAAATGGAAAACTATAAAATGAACTTTCCATTCTCGGTATGTGTATCAATAGCAACATACCTTGAAATGGCCACGTATTCGATGTCGCCAAAAATACTGCGAAACGTCTAGGTTTCCACTTATGTCCACTTTCGGACATACTCTAAAATATCGTGAATCTTCCCTAAGCCGCATATCTTGCTCATGAAATACCACGCAGAGTTCTTTATTTCCTAACCAGTATAGCCGTCAGAACATTTAAAACCAACGTACATTGGCACCTGTCTTTCCTTCCTAATTTTTCTTCGCCGCGCTTGGTGCAAACTTTTAAAGGGTACACAAAATACATATGCCTTGAGCGGGCATTATCAATAGAAAAAAATAATCTGGTATACCACAAGGCAATCATCTAGGTCCTGTTCTTTTCACCCAAACCGTAAATGATCTTTATGTGGTCATTAAACCTTTCTTCACTTGCTCTACGCTAATGATATTAAATTTTTGAGAGCTGTGGTATATGAAGTAAGTGCTTCAAAAATTGTTTGTGGAATGAGAAGACGAAAATGGCGGTAATAATAAAAAGCAAAGGTTTCAATCAAGAGTGGCAACTTTGACTATGCACGTTACATAAAAAGCGGTGACTGTAAAATATGCGACGCATTGTTCTGGAAATTACAAGAGGTGCCCTCACAACCCATACGCTTGCGACGCTGGTGCAGTAGAAAAAGTGCAATGCCAAAGCATGGACAAACGAGCTAATACGATTATGATTGCGTCACGCCGTAGAAAAACTTCGCAAGCTCAAAATAAAATGAAATCCAGCAAGTACATCTGCTAACGGATAACATCGAGCAATAGATGGAAATAGTTCTTAAACGCGTTACTCAATAAAGAACTCCCATTCCCTAGGCTACCACGGATGAAGAAAAAATGGAAGATTTTACGGGATGCGAATTTAAGAAAGCAGAAATGAGATTAAACCGAAGGGACATAGTCAGACCGAATCACATACCGTTCGAAGTATGGGCGACAATTGGAAAACTTAAAAATAAATTGTTCGCGATTTTTTTGTAATAAAATGATGGGAGGAGATCGAAGGCTTAACTGGTGTAGTGTTAGCCTTCCTTTCACACAGTAAGGGCAACATGTAAATATAAGAAAGAGTTCTAGACAGCAGTAGCATAATATAATTGAACTTTATTGCAACCAATGCGGCTTTATAGAAGGAAAGTTAAAATATGATGCGATTCAAAGCATACGGCTGATAGTGGAGAAACATCACAGAGCTGCGAAAGATCAGTTTATAATCTAATCTAATCGAATTAGAAAAGGCGTTTAACAGAGTTCCCAGAGATCTTATTTCAACGACGATAAGATTTAAAACGAAAAATGAAGATGGAATTTACTGAGGCAGTGTACAAAGTTCTTTAATTTTGAATGTCGTGCAAGATTTTCTAGTAAAGCGTCACATTAACGTGTTTGGAATGATTACTCTTCTTTTGGCCAATGATTGTGCCATCACAAACAACAACCGACAAGGCATCCTTTCAGACAGGGAGGTAGTAAACATTCTCTTCATTTATATCGATTTGCATCTCCTAACAACTCTATTTCGCTTAACACCACTCCTCATAATTTACGACGTCTTCGTCTCTTCTAACTGATCCACCGCTCACCTTTTATAATTCCATTGAACCGATCTCCCCTATGCCGTAGAAGATCAACCCTAACCTCATTATTTTTGATTTCCACCGCAGCATCTCTCCCCTTTAACTTCACCACCATCATCATTTTTCTTAACCTTAAGCTTCGTTTTTTTAAATCACCGTTTTAAGTCATATTGGCTTCCGCCACGACTCAAATTAGAATTAAAATTTTCGGCAGTGATAATTTTTTACTGGACACCCTTCACTTCGAAAAGGAAAAATATTAAAAATGCAAAATAAAATATCTTAACACAATTTTTTATGGACTAAGAAATATGTACATCACAGTTTAAAACTTATTGCTGAGGTCTGTATTTGTTTATGAAAGGATTTACAATATCGGCGATTTTCTTTGGTTCATTTAAGTGGACATGGTGCTTTCCATCTACTTGGTGGTATTCAAAAGTTGACTTCTTAGTTAGCAAACTAATTACCTCGTCATAGTTAGCCTTCTTCTCGTAGTACGGTGATTGCGAGGCTTTGATGAATAAATGCGGACAAGTGATCCTATCGGCCATTTCAACCACTAAATCCTGTGGCAAGGCATAGAACAATAGAGATCGAAGTCGAGCGTCTCGACTGAAGTAGAACTTATTTGGATCCTGTGTTGATTGTTTGATATTCCTTTCCAGAATGAATGGACAAACTTCCTTCTCAATCGATTTATCTGAACCTTCGTGTAATTTTTCAACTAACTGATTATATTCATAGCTCGGTGGTTCAGTTTTGCTTCTATTCCATTGGTCTACCTTATGGAAGCCAGCCAATTTCTCTTGAACTGTGCTAATTAGGATGTCCTTTGGTCTGAGCACTGGTTTTAGGATGTCTAAGGCAATAAACATATCACATTTGTCCGGAAACAAGGAACAAAACACAAAGCCATTAATGGAACTCATGGAATGGCATATCAATGAGATTTTATCCCACTTAAATTCCCGCATTACGGTGAGTATAAAGGTGACATAATCCACTGAATGGTAACAGCAACCATCTGGAAGCCACGAAGATAATCCATGACCAGGCAAATCGAGAGCCAAAAATCCAACGTGTTCTGGTAACAGTGGAGCAATTGTATCAAAAGTTCCGCAATTATCTTGCCAGCCATGTAAACCAACTATAGGTCGTGTATCTTTCGGGCCGTACCACTTGCCAGCAACGTGACCCCATGGAACTTTAAACTTTATCTCCTCAAACTAAAACCAAAAAAAAAATCAGGTTTGGATTTCTGTTCACTTTACAGCATCATCAAACACTCACCTCTTTTGTAACAAAGTTCGGAGGGTCAATTTTAATATTTTCCATCTCCTTAATGGTTGTATCTAATATCTTTGCACTGTTTTCCTCAGCAGTCATTTTAACCCGTTTGGTTGTATTAAGGAAAATAAAATTTAAAATCCAACCGTCTATTCGCGATGAAATACAATTGAATACTGAAGCTCTTCAATCCAAAAATTCTATGTATATTCAGTCAGCTGCAGTGTGGGATTGTGCAAAGTCTAAAAGTCGTAAATGGTGAATACTAAGCTTCTACGAGTGTGCCAGCCGGCTTTTCTTCGAAAAAGTTAATGAATAAGAAGCTAATTTAAACTTTTGAGTGCTAATATGTATCTGCTGTGGTAGACAGAATAGTACTTCCGAATAACTCATGCACATTGAGTGTGAAATATTCGTAGATACCAAAATAAGCTGAATCGTAGAATACGGCATTGTATGTCCGGCTGATGAGCTTCAAATTGAAAATGCCGTAGGAATGAACAAACCACAAATTAAGCCAATGCTAAAGGTCGTTTTTATCTACTTCCATGCTAATTCATTAATTTTCAGTTATATATTATATTCTTTTTATTTTTTCAGCTTGCTTATACGTAAAGGGTGTTCTAAAATTCACCCAAGAAGTAATTTTGATAGAAAACACAGACTTTGAATTAAAATTTGTAGAATTTTTGATTCATAAACTATACTCGTACAGTATAGGTTTATGCATGGAAAAGTATTTCGGGTAAATGGCCTTAAAAAAAAAAACCTTACATGTTTTGCATTAATGTGGCTGAATTTTGTTAATGCAGCTCATAATTTGCATAAGCCTTAGACTTCAAATAAAAGTCCAAGGGCGTTAAATCGCATGATCTGGACGGCAAGTTCTGATCACCAAAACGGGAAAATATTGAATTGTTTCTTGGCCTACATGGCATGTGGCACCTTCTTATTGAAACCACATACATACTCATATCTTGCAAAAACCGGATCACCTAATTGCGATAGCCGTGTTTTGAAAAAAAGAATGGTCCGATGATACGTAGCTTCCGCCCAAGTTCACATCAAACAGTGACACGTTGTGAATGCACTTGTTTGTCAACAATCACTCATGAACTCCGAATTCGACAATTTATTTACAAGCCCAGCAAGATGAAAATGAACCTTACCGTTGAAGATTTGAATTGCGAACTGTAGACGCCAAAAAATCATTATTTTCAAAATATTGCTCAAAATTGTGCTTCCGTGTGAAGCTCCATTTTTAATAACCCTAAACTGTCCGCTCTCACAGTGTCTTTTTTTTTCGTTGGCAACACTTTACCGCACAAATGGCGCAAAATTCAAATCGGGCGTGAATTTTCGAATAATCTTTATAAAACAAATAAAATTATTATGGCCAAACCAGTGCAGAAATCAGGTGAATACCCTTCAGATACCATAAGCAATAAGCTATGGTAGCTACTTCAACAACCAAAAACTAATTTGACGGTGTATCAATTGATCTAAGTGAAGACATGTGCATTTCTTGGAAATTAAATACTATCTTTTAAATCGGCCTTAAACTTACGGATCCCCTGACAGTGACAAAGGTTTATGTATGGCACACAGACTGCTGGATCTCTTAAGTTAATAATACCTGCGAATGTGGATGGACCGCAGACTTTTTTTGAAACTAATGGGTATACAAACGTCATGAGGACCTGAGGATTTATTATCGACTCGAAACAGTATGCTGTTGGCATGGTTTTCAAAAGTAGTATCTCTTTGCAGAGATGTTTTACATAGTTCGGATAGATTTCAACCAACACACTTGCTGCACAATATGAGAAGGTCAGAAAGAAATTAAATCTGATCATGTAAAGCAATGAAACCAACAACATTCATCAAATCGTTTCAGATAAAGCCTAATGAAAATGGTAAAGATATCATTTGGATATAAACAAAGTGTAAGTGATTCTTTCAAACAGATTTCATTCTAATCAAGTCAAGCCAAATAGATAGCGACATTTTTAAAGTAACCGTATGGTATGTGGCATGTGATTTAAGGGAACACTTGCCGTGTAGACTTAATTGCCCTGAATGCCCATACAATTATGGGGGCAAGGATACGCCTTTCCATCGCTCTTCGTCATTCCTTTTATACAAAACTGTGTTTAGGGCATATTTTCACCCCTGGTATGAGTCGAGGCTTACTCATTAACCAGTTGCTGTACTTATTACAAATCTTCATCCGGTTGAAACCAACTGGAAGACCCTTCTTGCGTTTAAAGTTTCAAACGTTACAGCCACCGAAGGGCCTTGGTATGCTATCGACTACCGGTGGTCCTACCACTCAACAGGACCTGTGACCGGCAGCTTTTAACTGGTCAAATCGTAGCAACCTTCGGTGGCGTCGTTTGCAAACCGTTACAATAAGACCAATTATTTGTTCTATCTTCGCTTTTTATTATTAATGGAACAAGCCTTATTAATTGAGTGATGGCTCGGAATCGTATGGCAACACGAGAAAACTAATTGGAGCGGAACCAAAATTTTAACTGGTAACTAACTTATATCAGCATAAACAGTAATCTCTATGTAATGAGATCCTCTATTCCTCACCGCATGAAGAGCATCAAACCAAAAGAAAAGGCGTGGTACGACTCGAGCTGTAAAGAGACTCTAAGGGTTAGAGAAATATTTGTTCGGTCCAATAAAGGAAAAAAGTGAAGGAGTACTTAAAGATCTTGACAAACACAAATTAATTAGTTCAGATGGTATATCTCCCCTTCTTCTATAGAGATGTTTTACTACGCTGGCAAAACCACAGCGTTAACGTTATCATCAATGTTACTCTTTAGAAGTCTTTCCGAACAAATGTTAAACAGCATTTTTCTAGCCTGTCCTGGCATGTCTTACCGAAAAGTAAAAACCAAAATCTTCACCAATCTGGCAAATGCAACATAGTTGCACTTGATATTTTTAAGTCATATTACAGAGTTAGATATCAGAACTTTTTGTCGAAATTGTGTGCTTTTGGGATCAATGAATCTCTTCTTCAATGGATTAAAAGTTACCTTTCGGAACGTTCAGTTCAAGTTGTTTTTGATCGTTTCAAGTCTGTAATACACAAAATAAATGCTGGTGTGCCACAGGGGTCCATTCTGTATCCGACATTCTTTTTGATAGTCATCAATGATTTTTTATCTGCTACTGCTACGACAGTACTCTCTGGTTTTGGTATTCATTCTCAGAATCACGCCCGTACTCTTCTGTTATAGAACGGGAATGACAAGGTATGCTAAGCTCATTAAATTCTGATATATACAGCATCACTTAATAGGGAACCACCAAAAAAGTGGAATTTTGTGCTCTGGTTAAAGGAACATTTAAACACCTAGTAATTATCTGTGAATGGCACTTGCATTATAGAAATCGAAAAACTTTCCATTCTCGCTGTATGTGTCAATTTCAACTCATGTTGAAATGACCACATATTTGATGTAGCCAAAAATTGGAGTACAATCCCCACATCTGACAGGATTTCATAATAGATGCCAATTTCACTCAGCAATGTAATGTCTCCTGTTTCATTTTGTTATATCACGATTTCGACCACCAGTGCGCCATAGAAATCCCCAGTAGCACTGCGCCCCTTCAAAAGCTCAGCCGTAATGTTCGTCTCTCTATGAATGGTCATGAGTGTACCCTCAAGCTTACTTTCGGACGTACTATGAAGTTTCTTAATTCCTTCCATGGCCGTACGCAGCGCGCTTATGGAATGCAAGCATATTCTTCCAAGTGATTATAGTTATTCATAGACAAGAAACCCAACGTACGAGTATATCGGTATGCCTCGTTCTCTCCTCCCTGAATTTTTTTTTTGCACGCGTTGTGTGCAAACATATCAAGAATACTATAGAAAAACCTTTAGCGACCGCTTATAATAAATTACATAGATTTTGTTGAAATTATTATATAAAAAATAGTCCTCACATCTAGACACTAGTCTAAAAATCTTTAAGGTACTTATCGCATCTCAACCACACAAGCAAACCTCTTCTTTGGTGGCGATAAATTCTCTGGCACCAGACAGTTCCACCCATCAAAGCACTTAAACTGATTGATATTTCCTTTCATATTGCAGACGAAGTATATACATTTCGAATATCAAACCCTAGATGGATCTAGGCTTTGCCACCTGCGATATCACCTACACAAAATAGGTCTAATTCAGGAAATTGAATGTCTTCTTTGCATGGAAGACGACTAAACTGCTGAACACATTTTATGTGAATGCAGGGCAATAAGTGTAATTTACTCAGAAAAAAATTAATATCTGGAGAGATTCTCATTTCATCAAAAGAGTTTTAAACTTCTTTTTATTTTTTAATTTGGGGTATAAAAGATCTTTTAGATCGCAGTGGCCCTGCAAAGACGTATGGCGAAAAAGCAGAGACGTCGCAAATTATTCACTTGCTATGCCTTTATCCTGTCATGCTATCTGCAATTATGCTCACAATAAACCAAACTGTCAAAAGAAGCCCTAACTGAAGGCTTCTAAGATTTGATAGACCTAATGGAATGTAGGGCTAATATTTAAGTTTTCATATTAGAATAAGTAGGGTTATAGTTACAGAATGACACGCGCCTACGGAGTTATGAGTAAGACAAAATTAATGGAATAAAACGCTGCCACATTCTTATCATAGCTTAAGAATACTATAACTTTGAATTACATTTGCAAACTTCCCTACATTCTTACTGTAAGTACATTTGATACCGACGTATAATACCAAAACACCTCTATATTCCGTAGTAATCGTACGTCAAAAAATCAGGGACTATCTCGACATAAAGAAGCAATCAGAAAATCTAAGGGCACAACTGTGAATGAAGCCTTATCAAATCGGCACGAGACAATCCTATTACCATGCTTACCAGATGACGCTTATACTGGATAGGTACCAAATCAGCATATTAAGAAAACGCGTTTTGATTGTTAATGAAATTATTAATTAAATAATTAGTTAATTAGATTATTAGTTAAATATGGGCAATAGAATCGGCAACAGCCATACCCAGTATATTACGTGTATCTTAAACACAAGACCAAAACAAAAAATAAGCTGCGAATTTTACTTCTCCTTCACGATAACGTGTCAATCGGTCAGGATTTCTAGAATTCAACATTTTTTTTTTTAAATTTCGAAACTATGTCTCTTCCCTGGCTAGACAAGAAAAGAATGGCAATAAGCACTTTCTCTGCAATCTGCTTGCCTTTCAATAAGGTTCATTTTGAAATAATTTAATTTAAATATAATGTGAAGAACTGCTGATTAATCATCTGGCTTTCAGTATGAGTCGTTTATGAATGTAGCATATGTTGCCGAAGCTGTCTATCTTCTCAAATCTGCACGTACACATTTTCCCCTTTAGGCTTGATAGCCTACTAAATCATTGTTTTAAAGAATAAAGTTAGTCAGAGACTTTTTCGGATTGCTCAAACATTGTGCCACAATAGCACTTTAACCCCTTGCCAACGTAAGACTCAATTCCAGAATCCAAAATAGTTTAAAGATGAACTTGGAATCCAATGATTTGCATTAGATATTTGCCGTTTTTTCTTGAAAACAGAAATCATTACCGAACTGTTGGACTATGGATTCTCACACGATATAATAGCTTTGTTGTAGAAATGTCAAGTCAGGCAATGCTTGATGCTTCTTTTGAAAGATGGGAAAAATAGAACAAAATCTCTCTAATTAGCAAGCTTCTAATGTATCGCATATTGCAAAACTACGACCTAAAGTACAAAGAGTCACAGAATACTTCCCCTCGATGAATACAATAAAATAATATTTAGATCTGGCAAGCAACGCCAGTGTGTCTACTTAAGCGTAAATATTGTTAGTCAGAGCTTAGGTACGACGACTAAAAATCGCTATGGAAATTTATTGCTCGCATGTTGTAATCAATGTAGTGGCGGTTGCTTGGAAAAACCCTCTCCTATTAAGCACTTGTTTTGCACACATTTTTTTTTTTTTTTTTTTTTTTTTTAAATTAGCACGCACAGGGTAAGCGTGCATTGATGATGAGCATTCATAGCGAGGCTGTAAAACTTGAAGTTTTGAAGGGTTTGCGACAGAGTACTGACAAGACAGGAGATGAAGAAATAATGTCAGTGTTGGAAAGTGCCAACTGACTAGGTAATATTGGTGCCACATATGAATTTTGTCGGTGTTGAATCCTATGTATAGGGTGATTGATCGTGAGTTTTGATTTTCAATAGGCTTTTTTTGACAGAACACTCAAACCGCTTTGTCATTCTTGTTCAATATTGTTTGGCAAGCCATCATGGAAAGACTCAGACCACAACAACGCCTCCCAATTGTTCAGCTGTATTACGAAAATCAGCATTCTGTGAGAAATGTTTTTCGTGCGATTCGAGGAACTTACGGTGCGCATAATCGACTTACTGAAACCACTATTGCCAATACCATTCGCAAATTTGAGTCCCCGTATTCGACAACTTGGCGTATTTCACGTAAGGATCTCGGCATAAAAGCGTAAAAAATTCAACTTGTGAAAGAATTAAAGCCAGGCGACTTGAATTTACGTCATATTTTCAGTGGATGGGCTCTGGAAAAACTCAATGAAAATCCGGTGTTTTATCGTAAAATTTTTTTCAGTGATAAAGCCCATTTCTGGCTCAATAGATACGTTAATAAACAAAAGTACCGTATTTGGGCTAATGAGCAACCCGAAGAGTACCAAGAACTACCATTTCATCCATTAAAAACAACGGTATGGTGTGGTTTATGCGCTGGTGGAATCATTGGTCCATGTTTTTTTAAAAATGAGGCAGATCAGAATGTTTCCGTCAATGGTAACCGTTATCGCGCCATGTTAACGGACTATGTGCTTCCTGAAATTCAAGCACAGGGTCTCGGTGAGATGATGATCCTCTTACTCATGGAACCAATTTGAGCTTATGATGAAGCCCAGAAGACTGTTAACGTCTGTGTTCTTTAGATCGTTTAAATCGTTGTAGAAGAAGGCTAGTTGGTGGAGTTTTCTTCTCTGGGAAAGAGCTGGACATGTACAGAGAAAGTGAAGGATTTTATCATCTTCCTCCTCGTCCATGCAGTTTCTACAGAAATAGTTTGTAAAAGCACCAAGCCTTCTTGCATGCTTGCCTATAAGGCAGTGTCCAGTGATGACACCTATAATGGCGCTGAGAAGTTTCCTATGTAGAAGAATCAGACTCTTAGAGCAATTCAGATCCAGCTGAAGATGTCGATCGGTCTTATGACAGAGATGTATAGCCAGTGGGTTATTCGAGGTTGAAAGTATTATTTGTTTCTAATGGCTTTTTTTGCAAGAGAATAAAGCTACTGTAACTTTCTTAACTCTTTCTTGTATGTTAGGTTTTCAGTTTAGTTTCCTATCAAAAATGAGACCCAGGAATTTTGCTGTTTCGGAAAACACTATACTGGTACCGTTTATTGAGGGTATATAGTTGGAATTTTATATTTCCTGGAAAAGACGACAAGATCAGTTTTATCGCCTTGTGGCGTACCTCTACTAACACATATTTTAGCAGAAGTCCCAACAGGTTGGAGTTGAGTATCCTGCTCTTTAGCATAAGACTGATCAACACACCAAGTGAGACGTCTACCTGCAAATGTGATAGCGCAGTCGTGTTTGCGGAAGTGTCGACGTGCCCTCTATGTCTAGAAATTCAACGATTGTTTACTCTCTGTATTGTTTCGTAGGAATCGTTCGATGTGGCTAGTCAGCGAATGGAGAGCCATTTCCACCGATTTTCCTTTACAGTAGGCATGTTGACAAAAGTCTTGGATCAATTTTAGCTCGAATATGGATATCAATCAGGTCTGAGGTCCTTTACAACATCATGAGAGCATTTTTCGGCCTTGGGAATAACTAAATTAACTTCTCTCCATAGCAGTGGACTGTGGATTAATTCTACACAGCTCCTCATGGTATCCTCTAGCGTGGGCAAGATAATATCTGAGGACCTTTGTAGTTCGGCCGGTATTAAAACATCCGGACCAGCTGAATTGTATGGTTTGAAGCTGTGTGGCGTCCAAAGCGGTTTATCTCTTGTAATCAGACCATGCATTTTTGTCACGGTAGTTCTGATTTGGTTATTGTTGGCCGCGAATAGGGGGCTACCTGGAAAGTTGAGTGATTCGTCACTTGAGGTTGTCCAGGAGCCATATGTATTTTTCAAACAACTGGGCATCATAAGATTTTCAGAGAGAATTTTTCTTAGCCGCGATGCCTTAGAGGTTTCTATGATTTTGTTACAGAGTGATCTTCAAGATTGACGCTTTGCTTTCCTCAGTTTTTTTTATATATATATATTGTGAGGGATTCTTTGTATGAATCCCAGTCAGTCACTTTTCTTGTACTTTTTGCAAAGTTAAAAAGTTTTCTCCAGGGGTTGCTTAGTGGCTCACCAGTTCCTCTGATCGTTTAGGATCTCTTTTTGTTTCATCATCGGTTTCCATTTCCGACACAGTGTCAGAAGAGGAGGCTGACGGCTTAATATTCGTCCGGATAATTTGGAGTCGTCGCTGTACATTTCGGAAAAGGATATCGTCGCTTCTAGATCTAAGGCTGTGTATGTAGTTTCATTTAAAGGAAAAAGGGGTTGGTTATCATCATTCAGCTCATTCTTTTTATAAGCCCTAAGGTATATTGCCTCGAATCCGAACCGTATCATGCCTTTAATCTGCGCTAGAGGGTTAAGGGGATCCTTATTGATCACAATCGACGCGCAAGAGTTAAGAGCCCCTTAACTCCTCCAGTCTCGCGGCTTTAAAGTCAAGAGCCGGAAGGGTCGGGTTACTGAGCCTGATGATCTCCATAATGCTTTCTGAGAGCAGGGTTCGGCTGGAATCCAGGTGCGGTTTCTAGGTCTACTATTGATATCCTCTCTAGGCACAACTTCGAGCCCGGCAACTGGCCAAATCTCCATTAAACTAGCTATGGCTTTCCTAAAAAAATCAAGAGATCTTTGGTCGGCACATGCGATGAACTTGACTTGGCCTTGGTGCCAGACAGCGTCGCTTGTGATGGGAGGTGGTCCGGGGTTTTCCCGCATAATGGGCAAGAAGTTTCCCGAAAGCTTCAACTTGACCAATTGCCATCGCTAGGCGTAATCGATCCGTCGGTGTCGCTTCTATCGATTACCGCTATCGTTAAAGCGTCTTTTAAGACTTTGCTAAAAGACCTCAGAGAGTTGAATGACCCAGGGATATTTACGGTTTTGGGTTTTTTGGGAACCGGCACAGTTTCCTCCAACGATCTCTGGCGCTTAGAGCAGTCCTTTAGGGTTTTGAGAGCAAAGGGAGCGGTGGACAATCCGTCGGTTAGGATTTGGTTAGCCCACGTTATCTTGCTCGTAATGTCCGCAATTCTTTCCACTTCCGGAATAGATCGAAGGTATTAATAATGTGTGATGCATTTCGGCGTCTTGAATAGAGCTCCTTAGATGGGGTTTACACATGCGGCTGAGCCCCGTATCTTTCGTAACAAAGACCACTACCTGGTATTGAGAGTGCAATAATATGAATATCAAGGCAATGATTAAGGTCTAGAGCAGAGTCAGGAGTGCTAACCGAAGCACTCAATGCAGCAGAGGAAGATTATTTTTGGTAGTCTGGTACACACAACATTACCGACTTTTCCTAAAACCTTGTTGCACCAGACAACCAGCGGATAGAATATAGTTGATCTTATCATAGCCGTGTCTTGCCGAAAGTTCCTTTACACTGCCAGAAAGCGCACTACGCTTTGAAGGTATCCAAAGCGACATATTAAGTTCAGCGAATAAAACACTTAACTTCGGATGAAATCAAAACTATTGAGAGGAGTGGAAATATGACGTTGCCCTATTGCACGAAAATCCTATGTACATCTGCCATAACATTGCCTTAATAATAATAAAGTTTCCCCGAGCATGTAGGCACCTTTTTCTATTTGCGTTATATGGTATACATAGGCTACTTGGGCCATGTTCACCAGGGGCTCGGTATATGTGCCAGTGTCAGACTAGTAATAAAGATTCTCTTTAGAGTTATTAGCTGTTAATTAACCATAGACTTTGCCGTAGGATGACTGGATATAATCGTATGCAATAAGTGCCAGACGACTTAAATCAGATACCAGCTCCGGAGGGTTGTGTACTCGTAATTTAAGTGAAATAACCTGAATAGAAACTTCAGATTCCCTACATAGTTCTTGTAAATCTGCATTCCGCCATGGAACAGGCGATCTACAGGAGTTTTGCCTGGCTGCACACATCAATTCAAAATTTTTGGTGAGTTTCTGAATAACTTCATATACAGGGTGTTCTGGACAATGTGTTGAAAACTTAAAGGGAGATTTCTCGTATGGGTGGGGAGATTGGAAATGCATTCCCACCGAGATACATTTATTAGAACATTTTCATTGAGGGAAACAGGAATAGCGAGGAAATGGTCAAAGGATTCACATCCTACCTTAGCATAAGGGGTTCGCAGCTACGAAAATGTTTTACATTACGTCAGAAATCATCCAAATACCACTCTTAGGTAGCTAAGTAGACGTTTTAATCTAACCAGGACTTACATCTGAAGAATTCTACAATCAGAAGGTATGTATGCATTCCATCATATACCAATACAGGAGCTACAATCCGGAAACTCCGAGACGCGTTTGGAATTCTTCAATTACATTCTGGAAAGACACTTTGCGGAAAACAACTTTATTGGCGAAATTATTTGTACGGATGACTCCCAATTCAGTAGAGATGGAAAAACAAACTTCCACAATTTACATACCTGGACAGAAAGCAACTTCAACTTTATGAAACATAGAGCTTTTAAGCATAAGTTTAACGTCGTGTGGGCAGACATATTCGGCAACAAACTGATCGGATTCCTCAAGGCTTAATCCGAATTTCTGCCTGGAATTTTTTCGAAAGAACATAGAACAACCATTGTGTACTAGCAGGGTGAATCCCCCGTACGCCAATGCCATACAAGAGAGTGGTAAGCTCGCGTGTACCAAAATTTGTGAATTGGGTGGGATTGGCCCCAAATGTATCCGGGATAGTTCTCAATGGGCTTTTATCTTTGGGAACGAATAAAAAACATTGGTCACTCATCAGAAATATCAACATTGGATGATTTCAACCATATGATTAACTAGGCAGCTGCGAAAGTCCGAAAAGAATTGCAAATAATGGACATTAGGGTCGTCCAATATGATTTTCTTCTCGAAATATTTCAAGGATTCTCCCTTTAAAGCCTTCGACACATTATTCGGGACACCCTGTATACGTATCTTCTATTTTGGTCAGGATTTAAACTCTCCAAGCTGCTTTTTAAAGCATGTCTAGTTAGTTGGATTGGTCTCGAATACTTCCTGTTCAGTATGTTTAAGACCTCGCATTCGCTTCTGAATTCGATATACATGCGGTCTGACATGAAAGCCTGTTCCAGCGCTTTTCATCCAATAGTTTCGTACTTTGGATAAAGTAAAGTCGTTACTTGCTGTCTTACCTTCGTAGCAAGTATTGACTGATAGTCAACAGTCTGGACGATAGGATGAAGTCCAGAAAATGATTGCCTCTCACAACGTATTTCATTTTGCCTCAAACGCAGTAGCATCACAAGATATGATAAGTCCCATCAAACACTGTATTTGATGAACTCTTACTGCTTTTGCTGGTGACAGTAGTATCGAATCAAAAGATGACCAGCCAACTTGATCTCCATTATAACAAACTTTGCTGGATTTGTAAAGATGAACAGGTGGAGAAAATCATCCTTCATCTGCTGTACAGCTTTCATGCTCTTTTCACCAGAGGAAACAGCCAGCTTTATGACTTCGTCCACCTTGGAAAACTGCTCAAAATAGTGGTCAGTAAATAGGTCGATTTTACTGATATGAAATATAGGGTTTTCCAATAGGGACTTGACAACTTTGAGCTTGTGAACGCACTCTTTCACTAATCATCAAACTATCACTGTCATTTTATTCAGTAAACTCAACATTTTCATCATGGTAAAGTACACTAACGAGCAACGTCCCCAAATTATAAAAATTTTCCTACAGATATTCGGAGTCTGTGACTGCAACTTTAAGAGCGTTAACTCCAATTTTCGGTCGTAATTCTCGCCCTAGTAGACAGGCAATAACAAGTTTAGTGCAAAAATTTGAGTCTACATATTAGTTGTGTGATGTTACCGTGTCAGTGAGACAAAGGGTTGGTCGAAGTGTCAGAAATATCGCTGCCGTTCAGACGTCCGTAGCAAACGATCCAAATCAGTCAATTCCACGGCGTTCTCAAGAATTGAGCATCGCTCAGACCACATTATGGCGTATTTTGCGTAAGGATATTGGCTTACAACCATACAAGATCATGCTGACTCAAGAATTGAAGCCGATGGACCATTTGAAGTGACATACGTTCTTCGATTCGGTTCTGGAGAAGATGCGCCAAGATGATGAATTTCATCGCAAAATCATCTTCAGTGACGAAGCTCATTTTTGGCTCAATAGGTTCGTCAATAAGCAAAATATGCGATATTGGTGCTTCATGAATCACCACTTCATCCACAAAAAATAACTGTTTGGTGCGGTTTGCATGCCGGCGGCGTTATTGGACCATATTCTTTAGTCGTCGATTACGATCGTTACGTTGCTGTGAATGGTCAGCGTTATCGCGCCATGATCACCGACTATTTTTGGCCCGAATTGGAAGATATAGACTTGGACGACATGTGGTTTCAACAGGATGGTGCCACAAACCACACAGCACACGCTAAAATCGATTTATTGAAGAGTAAGTATGGTGAGTGTGTTATCTCAAGACATGGGCCAGTCGATTCGCCGCTCCGTTCGTGCGATTTAACGCCGCTTGACTATTTTCTGTGGGGCTACGTTAAGTCATTGGTTTATGCCAACACGCCGACGACGTTGGAAGAGCTCAGAGCCAACATTGAATGCAAAATAGCGTCCATTTTGGCCGAAATGTGTGGTCGAGTCGTTGAAAATTGGGTCCAACGAATCGACCGCTGCAAACGTGCCCACGGTGGCCATATGAACGGAGTCGAGTTCCATTCATAAATGTTTTCATTGTACTTCAAGCCAATAATAAAATTTTTTAAATATCTTAAATGGTTTGCCTTTTATTTAAAAAAAAAAGTTGTCAAGTTGTTATTAGAAAACCCTATATAAGCTGTTCTCTACGTTAAATGTATAAGTCCTTGATAGAGGACCTTGTCGACTTAAAATCAGCTTGATCGATACAGGTTCCTGCAAGTATGTTAATCTAAAAAGAGAGAAACGAGATTGATACTGATTCCTAATTTACACAGTGAGTAAATGTACACACATATCTATAACATGTCATATTCATTGATTGGGTTTTCCAGCTGAACATGGTCCCATAACTTATGGCTCATTACCATAATTAATCTTGTAGGTTTTTTTATCTTTCTTATGTTACATACGTACATATAGTAACATAGTCGTATGTATCTGCCACTTGGTAATGGGTTCTCGGATTTTTCAAAGAAAACAGAATCGCTGTTTTAACCTAGCCAACAAGCCAACAAATTCTCACATTATACAGAATTTTTTTTAAATTTTATCCACACTATCAATTGTTTAAGGCTCATTTCACTCATTGCTTTACGCAAATTACTCTGAACTCTTTGGTTTAAAAACTAAATAAAATTAAAAATGCTAAAAATGAATCATTGACCAACCTACCGCAACCATGAGTATACGACTATGGTCACTATGGTCACTATGGCCACTAGAGTTGGAAATTGCTGTTTCCACAAACCCAGTAAGTATTCTGACGTGTTTTACTTTAGAACACATGTACTCTTCTAATAAAAACAATGCTCTAGAAGTTAATCAGCTATTTTCCTAAAAATTTGTCTACTGCACCAAAGACTACATTTTAAACTTTAAACCTGAGTGCATTAGTATTCAATCAGATTTCGGCGAGATCGTATAGCTGCAATTTTAATTTCATTAACAACGTTTAAGTTCATAGAAATGAGTTTTTCAGGACAAACTGCAAAGTTCTTACAAAGGTCGCTAAGAGGACTTATGAAAGAAAACATCAAATTCCTTTCGACACATTTTACTACAAAGGAGGTGAGTGTTTTACTATATAAGATAGTGAAGTGAAATAACCATACCGGTGGAATGCAAAAATTTCTTCTATTTCCAGTTTGAGGAAATAAAATTCAACGTTCCATGGGGTCATGTAGCGGGCAAATGGTATGGACCGAAAAATACACGACCTATAGTCGGCTTTCATGGTTGGCAGGATAATTGTGGAACTTTTGATACAATCGCCCCATTGCTTCCGGAACATGTTGGATTTATAGCACTGGATTTACCTGGTCATGGGTTATCGTCTTGGCTTCCAGATGAGTGCAGCTACCACTCAGTTGATTATGTGACCTTCATACTCACTGTTATGAGGAAATTCAAATGGATTCAACGGATTTTTCTTTAGTTCCTTGTTTCCCGAGAAATGTGATATGTTTATTAGCTTGGACATCCTTAAACCAGTACTCAGACCCAAGGATATAATTATAAGCTCAGTTCAAGAAAAAATAGCAGGTTTCCACAAGGTTGACCAATGGAACCGCAGTGAGAATGAACCACCGAGCTACGACTATGACCAGTTAATGGATAGATTACATGAAGGTACAGATAAATCCATTGAGAAAGAAGTGTGTCCATTCATTTTAAAGAGAAACATTTAGCAGTCGGCAATGGATCCAAATAAGTTCTATTTCAGTCGAGATTCTCGTCTTCGATCCTTATTGTTCTACGCCCTGCCTCAGGATTTGATTGTCGAAATGGCTAGCAGGATCACTTGCTCGCATTTATTCATTAAAGCACTGCAAGCTCTGTACTTCGAGAAAAAGGTTTACTACGATGAGGTTATTAATTTGCTAAAAACGAAACCAAATTTTGAATACCATCAAGTAGATGGTAAGCATCATGTCCACCTAAACGAACCAAAGAAAATCGCTAATATTATTAATCCATTCATAAACAAATACGGACCCAAACATTAAGTTATTTTTATTGAAATTGTAAGTCTAGCAAAGATACTACAACAGAAAGGTTTTATCGAGTTTAAAAGTAAAATTAATCCTTAAAGTCATTTATATTTAATGTAAATTCAAAAATGACACGATTATAATCATTTGTAATTTGTTTTAAGTTCTAAATGACGAAATACGTTGGAAGACTTCCTTTTTTTGTTATAAAATATATATTATAGTTTATCTTCAAGTCGTTATCAGTCTTATACGAGTTTAGATCCCGGAGACGTTGAGTGGCTCTTGGCCATATCCGCAGCTAACATGTCTCCCCAGCTAACGTGGTCATTTGCAGCCGCCTCTAGTTGCGCATACGAAGTTGGCTGAGGTCCTGTTCTAATTGCGTGCGAGACCTAAGAATCCACAAAAATAGTCATTTCAGTCGGCGCAGTGGATCCAAAAATATTTGCAAGAATCAGGCCAAGACGATGATGTCCATGCGTTCAGAGTGTGCAAGTGATAACAGCCCGGTTATCCGAACTTTTCTGACGAGATCGATATAGCTGTACAGCCCCTACAGTTACTAGGTGGAGTGAAAAGCTACCTCCTTGGAAATGAAAAAAATTCGTTTTTAAATATTTTTAAATCTTTTTTTTATTTTATTCAATATAGTCTTCTTTTAGTTTGATACACTTATTCCAGCGATTTTCCAACTTCTTGCTCCCGTCCGAAAACTAGTTTTCCGGGAGGTCTGCAAAGTACTCCTCCGTGGCGTCAATGATTTCCTCGCGTGAGCTGAATTTTTTATTAATAAGCCATATTTTGACGTTTGGGAAGAGATAATAGTCCGAGGGAGCCAAATCGGGCGAATACTGCAGATGCGACAGCAATTGGAGCCGTAAGTCATTGATTTTAGCCGTGGTTACGATACTCTTGTGCGCCGGTGCATTGTCTTGCAAAAACAAAATTTTTTTTCGCTTCATTGGAGGCCGTTTTGCAGCGATTACGGCCTTCAATCGCTCCAATAGTGCATAGTAATACTCGCTGTTGATGGTTTTTCCTTTTTCGAGGTAGTCCACGAAGATTATTCCATGACAATCCCAGAAAACCGACTCCATAACCTTTTCGACCCATCGAGCCCCCCTCGGCAGCTTCGGAGCACTCGTGCCGGCTTCAGTCCATTGCCGGGTAGCCATTCTATTCTCTGGTGTTCAACAGTTACCAATCGACGCCAAAAGTCCGCTCATTTCCGCATCAGCAAGTCCAAACACTCTTTCGAAGTGTCCTCGAATTCGTGCTTTTAGTCAGGAGTGAGTATGCGCGGCACGCAGCGGCAGGATAACTTTTTCGTATGCAGCATGTTGCCCAAAATATGGCGTGTGCGCTCAATACTAATCCTTGTGGTATCTGCTAGCTCGCGCTTCTTCACTTTCCGGTCAGCCAACACCATTTCATATATTTTATTGACATTGTCCTCTGTAACCGCACCGTAGGGCCTACTGCTGCCGACTTGATCGGAAGTGGAGTTTCGGCCACCACGAAACTCTCGAAACCAATATTTGACGAAGAAATCTGACAGACCATTAGGCCCATAATATTTATCCAACTTTTCTTTTGTTTACTTTGCCGTTTTGCCTCTCAAAAAATAATGTTTTATGAGGAAACGAAAATCGTTTTTGTCCATACTCGAAACATGATGCCAAACACGTCAACAACAATCAGCTGTCAAAACAAAACTAAAGACAATATCGTACTGAGATTTGGCATGTCTGCAGTAGCAGCGCATTCTGGCGGTCAAGGAGGTTACTTTTCACTCCACCTAGTAGTTGTTGAAAAGTCTCCTCCATTCTCAATGAATGCAAACAGAGCCGAAAATTACTCGAAGAAGTTTTCTCTCAAAGCGCTGTCTTGTATTTAGTCTTTTTGATTCCTTGGGAAAGGACTTTACTACTCAGTTGTCTTCTAAGCCCAAAGAAGCAGCAATTAGCAAGAGTAATTCTTCGCATGGTTTCCGCGCTGGTATAGTTGTTGGAGTTGATAGCGGAGTTGCGATACATATATTCGCTTACTATCTCAAAGTTGCAACTGCCTACGAGTATTGTAGCCTTTTGGCATCGATGTTGTGTGACCTTCTTTGTTGACAGCATAATTTGTTTTTCCTCCATTGCCCCGTAACCCATCTTTGCCGATTCTGCAGTCTCAAAGGCTCTATTAATCGGTCAACAGACTTTTGAAAGATGGTGCTTCTGGAGTTGAGTTATGAGTTTTGCACATTTCTTTTAAGAACGATGTTGAAAAAAAAAAAACAGGACAACGTATCGCTTTGTTTAAGTCCTTAATATTCTACAGAATACTATTTTTGGGGTCACATTGTTGAGAGTTTGTTTATGATTTTGCATCTGACTGATCAAACTATTTTTGTTTCTGCTTTTTAAACCTGATTTTCGGGTGCTTTTAATTTAATTAACCCCTGTCATTTATAATATTTTCATTTCTGTCACTGTTAATCCCTTGTACGTGGTCCAACAATGCGATGCTTAAGCTGGTCGAAGGACTTTCGTATATTACAAACAATTAAGTTTAAGCGAAATTTTTCTGTCATAAAATACCGCGGAGTTTTCACTTTATCAGTCTACGAGTGGGATAACACTGACTATATATACGATATCATTCTAAATAGATGTCAGGAGTTGGGTTTGTGGGTTCAGAAACCGGCAACGCAGATATTTAATCACATAACGACTAAATTGTAACCCGTCATCTTCTAGCACCTTTATTCAATCATTTAGAGCTACCTGCTACCTGCATTTTGACTACTGGATGCTTAGTACCACCTCACTCCTCCTTCTAAGGATGGAATCAACGAATCAACGATGGCGTTCACAGTTCCAGTTAGGTTGAAATAGCGCTATCTTGTGCGCTATATGAAGTGCTTCAACGTTTTTGAATACCAGGTCTGTAGGCATCTTTAACACTAATTCAGGGTGTTGGAAAAGAGTTGGTGGCGGATGAGCCCTTAATAATGGCCAACGGCAGCACTCACATCCCCGAAGCGGGGTACTGGCTACTGAATTTGGATGCGAAATTGTTGTAAGCGGCAAATTTAGGCAAGAAGTCCTGAGCATTCGACACGTTAGTGAATGCTTTACAACAATTCGTGTCAAATGTAAATTCGCTAACATCAGCCTTATATGCGCTCAAGCCACCCAGAGGAAAAAGACGATGTTACCAAAGAAAGTTTCTACGAGCTCCTAGACAAAACCTATGAGCAATATCGGATATACTATATGGTGTTAAAATCGTCCTAGGCATACGGTTTTCTCACCTCAATATTACGATTGACGTACAGCACTCCTCAAGTATTTTAATTATCGGAACATTCCGAGCGGCGAACATAGACTTGGACCACTACCTAGTTGCAGCCAAGGTACGTCTACGGATATCTCAAACACTACAACAAAGAGGAAATACTATGAGGAGATTGATTGAACGGTTTCAATCGCAACAAGCCGATTGCAGCCAGCATCAAGTGCTGAAGACCAGTGGCTTAAATGCCGAGAAGCCATCAGAAATTCCGTAACCACCACGAAATCCCTGGTTTTATGAAAACTGCCGACAAGCACATGCAGCAAAACAACATGTCTACAAAGCGACGCTGCACAAAACAAAAGAAGAGGGAAGAACATCAACTTCTCCGGAAAAAAAAGAAAGAGCATGAGAAGCGCGCGATCGAGGATATAGAGAGGTGCTACTCTAGAAATAATGTTCGGAAGTTTTACCAAATGGTAAAAAGAACGTGTCAAGGTAATAAGACCCAAACGGAAACCCGTAGAGATGAACAAGAAAATCTTGTAGTAGAATCACAGTCGGTGCTGAGGATATGGAAGAACTATTCCTACAGACTGCTAAACGGCGAAGACGACACAAATTCCGCTGTTAGGCAGAGCGAACCATTCAATATGTACGATATATGTCAAGAACTCCGTCAATCCGACCAAAATGATGAAAATAGCAATATCCAAATTGAAGTCGATCAAGGCTGCAAAGCCGGACGGCCTACAAACCGAACTATTTAGGGCAGCAGGAGATGGCTTGGTAGAGAGCATACGCCAACTTATTTCCAAAATTTGGTCGGATGAATGTATACCTGATGAATGGAACCTCAGAATCGTTTGCAGGTTCACAAGAAATGAGACCTTCTAAACTGCGCCAACTATAGAGGTATCAGTCTCCTAAACATTGCATATAAGATCAAAGGATTAAAAAAGCATTCTTTGACATCATATTGGGTATGTAATTTAATTCGTGCGGTTTTTTTTTCAAAATTTGAACGTTTATTAAGGAAAAACATGTACAATAATATAATTCAAAGTATTGCCCGTCTGAAGCTATGACTTTTTCCCATCTTTCTGGAAATTTGTGGATCCCATCCCAAAAGAACTGAGTCGGCTTGACAGCCAAGAACGAATCAAGCCAATTTTTGATATTCTGCTCTGATGTGAACCGTATTTCAGTGAGAGCGTTCTGCATCGACCGGAACAAATGGTAGTCAGAAGGGGTGAGGTCTGGGCTATAAGGCGGGTGGGGTAAGACTTCCCATCCACTGTTTCCCGAATAGTTCTTAACCGGAATAGCAACGTGGGGCCAAGCGTTGTCATGATGGAAAATTATTGCCTCGTGTCTGGACGCATATTCCGGACGTTTTTCGGCTACTGCTCTCTTCAAACGGATTAATTGTGGTCGGTAGTGTTGTCCATTGATATTTTCACGTTTTAGCAGCTCATAATACAGCACACCCATCTGATCCCACCAAATACAGAGCATTACCTTCGCGCCATTGATATTCGGCTATGCCGTTGATTTGGCTGGTTGGCCGGGTTTAATATAAGATTTTTTGAGCTTGGGGTTGTCGTAATGGATCCATTTTTCATCACCAGTAACAATCCGATGCAAAAATGAGTTCCTTTTGTGGCGTTCCAGCAGCATTTCGGACATGCAAAACCGCCTTTCGACGTCTCTCAGCTTGAGTTCATGTGGAACCCAATTTCTTTGCTTTTGAATATATCCAGCTACTGTGACACCCAAAAATTCTGCGAGTTCTTCTTGTGTTTGGCAACAATCTTCATAGAGTAATCCTTCTAGTTCTTCATCTTCAAACTTTTTGGCTGCCCAAGACGTTCATCGTCTTCCAAGCTAAAATCATCACTTTTAAATGGTGCAAACCACTTTTGGCACGTTCGCTCAGCTAGCGCATGTTCACCGTAAACTTCCACCAAAATACGATGACTTTCGGCAGCAGTTTTCTTCATATTAAAGTAATAAAAAGAACTCCCCTCAATAACACTTTTTCAAGCACAAAGTTCGACATATTTGAGTGAAAAAAAATTATTGTTGTTTACACTTCAAATGAACGACATATACTGAAATGACGTACAATGACAGTAGCTTTAAAACGCATATTCCAATGGAATAATAACAATGGTATAATACAAGTTACACCATCTCTTAGCAAACCGCACAAGTTATAGACCTAATACTTAAAAGAATTGTGCAAAACTTACAAGCCAACACACGAGGCACGATCTTTCAAAAGTATTTTCAATTGCTTGCATACGCAGACGATATTGATATTATTGGTAGAACATAGCGAGCTGTCACTGGTGCCTTTGCGAGTATAGGAACAGAAGCAACAAAAATGGGTCTAGCGGTTAACGTGGGCAACGAATCGGTCAGAATGTAACAAACGACAATTATGTTATAACTTTGAAGTAGTAAGGGACTATGTCTACCTCGGATCTGGTACCACATCTGAAAACGACTCTTCAAAAATCAAACGAAGACTAATGCTTGCAAATCGCTATTTCTTTGGGCTGAAAAGACAACTATATAGTAAGGCCCTCTCCCGAAAAAACCTAGGAAACTCTATATAAGACTCTTATAATCCCAGTCCTGCTCTATGGTTCCAAAGAATGAATTCTTTCTAATTCGGATGAAAATATCCTTGGTCGTTTTGAGTGAAAAATTCTTCATACGGTATTTGGTTCCGTACGCGTTGACGGGTTCTGGAGGAGTTCAATGATGAACTCTACGAAGCTGTACAGCGATATCGAACTGGTTAAAAAACTGCATATTGGGCGTTTGAGATGGCTGGGACATGTACGGCGAATGAACACCAACTTCTCAGCTCGCAGAATCTTCGACTCTAATCCGGACAGACAACGCAGTAGAAGAAGGCCTCGCTTTAGTTGGCGCAGGCAAGTGGAACGGGATCTCAACCATCTTGAAATGCGCAAATGTAGGCAGTTAGCCAAAGACCGCGCTATTTAGAGAGGCTTATTGGGTGAGGCCTAGGTCCACCCCGGTCCCCAATTTCTCTTCTGCTTAAAGCAAATTCCCAGGGCTACGAAAGTGTTGAATTTTGAGAAAAGTGCTTTACATGGTGTTTCAGAATCTTCTGCTGAAATAAGACTTTCCCACCAGCGAGGATAAACTTAATATTTTACTTTGAAAATATTTAAAAGTCCAGGTAATAACTGACGAAATATAAGGGTTTCTAAAAACTCACCCAAACAAAACAGTGGTGAATTGAAATAAGCGAACCATTTTTTAAATGTTTTTTTAGATGTATCAAAAGAGCATTTTTTTTGTATTTTGTGGCACACCAGAGTACATAATAAAATATTTAATTTTTTTTCATTTATTTATTCCAATTCAAACAGTTAAGAAAAACGTAAACGGACCAATAATTTAAATTTAAAAAATCCGATTTCTTGAAAACTTTCGTCAACATCCGGGGTAATACCTAATAAACTTATAATTTCTAGAGAGTATTACACTTTAAGACTGTTTTCTGTTCTGACCTTCTGACCTTAACGAAGAAATGGATTGATCCGATGAAGTAACAAGCATGTTGAAAAGGTCTTCATTCTGTCGCATTCTTAAATCTTTGCACGTATTTTGATATCTATATTTCCTGTAGTCTTTATTTTTCTATTCCTGACCTCTTTCCGACAATTTTCAAAGATTGATACTCGATTACATTTTGACTATGAGTCAACATTTTATGAAAAATAGGTGTGAGTTATTTTTAGGCATGTTTCTGCTGTTTTGTTGGCATACAGCAAAAACTTGAAAGTGTAAACCTTTCCCCTGCAATTCATTGGTATCTTCAAATCCTTGTTTTGGTCGATCCATATTAAGCCTAATCTCATCGCGAAAATGTTTTCTTATTTTTTCTGCCTCCTTGATTCTAATAGATTCATAAATATCCTCTCCCTCTTGTCGAAGTTTCTATGCAAATTTCAAAAAGAGATTCCATATTCGTAGTAATGTTTGTCATCATTTGATTCATTCTGATTGAAGTTTTTATGTGGTGTTTTGCATACGGGACATAACGGCGGTGACTTTGTAACAGATACTTCAGAACTTTTCTATCAATCATAGTTAAAAGGAACTCGTAGTTGACAACTATCCCTATTTTGTCATTAACTTTATATTTAATAGGTTGAAGATAAGCAGGTTGTATTTTGATATCATTTACTGTACTTTTTATAAGTCATCCAGTTTTCTTTGCGTAGTGGAACAGTATAAGTCGGCAAAAATGAACTGATGATGATCGAAGGCTCCTCCAATGTTCACCATTTGAGGCTTAACAGCTCAGTGAAACAACTGAGGCCATAACCATGTTTGCATCTGTTTCGCCATCTGATGCATTTAATTTTTACTTACTTTGCAAGAAAATATTTTGGAATAAAACCAATAATAAATGTTTATTACTTATTACAAGAAAAATGGAAATTTGGTTTTGAATTTATAAATTTTCACAGCGATAGGCGTTATTTAAGAAGACGATTGACTAGCAAAACCCTCTCTCGAACAACAAAAGTTACCCTATGTAAGATCTTAATAATCATAGTCCTGCTCTATGGTGCAGAGGCATGGATAAGACTTTTCTGAGACTAAAATTCTTCGGGTGATTTTCGGTCTTGTCTGCATAGACGGTGAGTGGAGGAAGAGATATAACGTCAAACTGTACCGTAACATTGAATAAGCCAGAAAAGTGAAGGTGCAGCAACTAAGATGACTAAGTCATGAAGAGCAGATGGATACCAATGCTCCAGTCCGAAAAGTCTGCAAATCGGCATCCGAGTAGAGGTGGAGCAAAACTCAGATGGCCCACTCAAATGAAGACTTCAGCTAACTTAGCTTGCGAAACTTGAGGCAGCTGGTTAAAGATCAATCTGACTGGAGACGCCTGTTAGTAGAGGCCCAGGTCCACACCGAATTGTAACGCCACCTTAAGTAAGTAAGAAAGGCTTAGGAGGCGGAAAAGGTATTTAGTTCAAATCATTTAGAGAATACAAGGCTTTTCGCACAAATAACTTGGTGCTTACTAGAGATACCAAACAATTTCGGCTGGACAAGTGAACACTTAACAGCTTTTCCAATTAACTCGTAAAAGTCAAAGTAGTTTGTGGTTCCATAGGAGAGGAAAAACAGATCTGATATGTCTCCAAAATGAGAATATTCAAAGCTTCATATTGATATAATCATTCTTGTGTATGATTGAAGTTGGTTTATCAACATACCATGAGGGTCTGTATCTCCATATCTGCTATCGCTGTTATTACTGCCTCTTCTTTGATACTCCTTGAGAGTATATCCTTCCCAATCTAGGCACGCTAGAGAGAAATGTAATCTAATTTGTACTGATTTTTAACAAAAGATAAATTGTCAGTACATATTAGGCTTTAATAGTACATTCAGAAATAAGCAATGGAAGAAATCAGTTATTTGTATGAAAATGCTTACGTTATGCCCGATGGGATTGTTTCAATTAAGGAAAAATTGTGGTGTTTGAGGTGCTTTGGACTTCATCACTAATTATGTTCTACTTTTTGCAATCCATTCGAGCATAGGTGAGATAGAACTTAACCCAAGGTAACCTTTTTTGAACATATATTGCTGAAAGAGCTACTATCAACGTGTGCTGAAGTCTATTCATTGAAACCAGCATGCTTTTACTTTTAATATCTTGAAACATGCTTCCGTAACTAAAATGCCTCTATACAGCTTACAATTTCCTCGTATTTAAAATGGAATTTATAGAAAAAAACCTGCGCATAACATTTGAATCATCATGAATGAGAAAGCGTCATAAACTTAAGGTTTTTCCAGGCGACCGCTAACACATCAAAAATTGTGTTTTCTTGATTAAGCGAATTATTGAAACCACTTAAAGGGGTCTTAAGAAATTATTGTAGATTAAAAGTTCGACGGGACAAGAAGTCTTTTACAGTCTAAACATAAAAGGTACCTTGAAGAACGTCAGCATAACGTACCTGGGAGCATAAATGTTCTGTCATTGTCAAGATTGATATTCACCGTACTAGCTTGATTAGTAATTCAAAAATTGATAGGATGGCAGCAGGCTTTGAGTAGAGCAATACATACTCAGCTATCTCACAGTAGAGCAGTAATACAGCTAAAAATTCTACTATCCTGAATACTCACACCATCCTAGACCTTGTCAATTGTGTGCCGGCTCTTTTTTTAGCCTAACCTCAGTCTTTTCTTGACATTTCTTTTTTCACCAGAAAAGGACTCACCTTATGCATGTGGGGTTTGGAAAACAGAATTAGTTTCGCCGCTAGTGGCAATGATTCTAATGGTCCTCCTTAATGTGCACTTAGTCGTAGAGTATTTGTAGTTCGTGATACCACAGAGAGAGCGTGAGATGCCCTAGCAACGCCTGTGACAAACGAGATTTTTTTTTAATAATTTTTCAATTTCAGAGAGATCATTAAAATCTCGGAAATGGGTAACTGTGTAGGAATCGCATTCTGATGCATGGCATTTGTAAAAGATATGCGCCACAGATATCTTGTGAGGAATATTTCATACCAGTATTTGTGAGTTAGGAGATTTCTCTTATACTGAACCTTCTTGACGGCTTAGGATCGTGTCTGGGCCATATTAGTCAAGATTACTCACAGTTGTTTCCATGACTTCACCTAATTATATGGCTGATCTTTAAGAGCGCGTAGGACGTAGGACTTTGGTGGTTTGAGGTTGTCAAGCTGGATATTATGACAAGTTTCTAGTGATCCGAGTCTAAACAGTTCATCAGCGTTGCAGTTCTTTCGGGTACCCGAGAAAATAAATTAGAGTGTAAACTTTTACAGCTTATGCAACTCCAGGGATGAGCGGTAGTCTGTAAGTACTTTCGAATTTAAGGTATTCGAAACAAATGATCTTATCGCTGCTTGACTGCCTATGTATGACATATCCCAATATCCGAGGCAGGTTTTCCATCCAGTCTCTGCCAAATATCGGCCTGATGGAAGTTGAGGCTTTTGATTGGAAAACTATACTATTTGTGGGTAGACTGAAGTATTTTATATGCAGAGGTTCCCAAAGAAGAACCTTCCACCAACCAAACTTAGCTGTCTTAAGATCAACTTTCTATACCTTTCTCTTGAATTGAAGTCATTTTTAGACAATTGAAGGTCAGTCGGACTATGCAGCGTGAGTAGACCGACGTGTTCTTACACTTCTAGGTAACATATGAAGCAAAATCTGGAGAGCCGCCGTTCGAGAGTTTTTAAACGCGCGAGTGATGCTAATGTCAGCACGTTGTTGCATTTTTTTTTTTATTTTCTTTTTTCTAAAAGTTTGAAGTCATTACGCTTTGCCTCGCGTACCTCTAAAAAGCTTTACCATAAATGAGACCTTTTCTCACTACCGTGTTGTAGATGCATGACTTTGGTTTGTAGATCCCGCTTTGAGCTTAATAATAATAATATATAGAGGGCAGTACACTGCGACCTTGTGGATTATTGTGCCCCCCACTTATACCTTAGAGAGGTTTGCTCCCTGTTCCAGAGCCTCCTCCCAGCTTAATTTACCAGGAATTATGTTGGAGTGTTTATGCTCTGGCTTTGGCCTTGGCGAGGAAAACCTACACAGAGCACATCATCCAGTCCAATTTCTTTTATCAATCTGAGAATGAGTAATGGATCCGTGATTGATTCTTAAATTTGGTGTTTTCCCAAATATTTAAACCTTTTTTTGGGTCAGTGCCCCACAGGATTCCAGTATCTGTTCTGAAGTTTCTGTGGACTCATTGCAGAATCTGCAGAGACCTTCATCTGATATCCCTATCTTCCTTAGGCTTTCCCTGAGTTTGCAATGCCCCATTAGGAAACCAGTTAGAATGCATAGGTCATTTTTGCTTAGACTGATACATGCTATAAATCTTTTGAGATTATAATCTCCTAAAAGTTTTTTGGCTTGTCTCAGACCTTGGAGACCTTCCAGCCCTCTTCTCCTTTTTCGTAGGGTGTGTTCCCCTATCCCGGAGAAAGGTTCAGGTCCTATGAAGGGTTCTGCTGCCCAGGCCACCGCTTCGTTACAACTAATGCCCACATGACCTGGTATCCAACAGACAGATAATTTATTTTTCTTGCCCAATCTGTTGAGACTTTGTTGGCATTCCCATACAAGTTTGTAATGTAATGACAAAACAGTCCTGTGCTTTGGTAGGTGCTCGATTATCTGACATTATTGCTATGTTACAGTTCCTGTAATTCTTTTTGGGATTGATTCGAATGCATCTTTCTATGACGCATATTTCTGCTTGAAAGATGCTGGTACTCTTGCCCTTGGATTCATGGTGTTTTGTTCTTGGCCCAAACACTCCTGCACCAGTTCCTTCACCAGTCCATAGATTGTGGATTCATCGCTCCATTCTTTCTTGTTGCTGAGCTTCGTTAATAAATTCTTTTCAAAGTTACATTTCTTAATGCTGTTATCTCTTGGAATAGCCAAGAGCCAATAGCCATGCACTGAGACAATGAGGTGTAGGGGAGTTAATTTCAATAGCACCTCCATTGAAGCAGTTGGGCATGTACGCATTGCGCCGGTGATGCATAGGCACGCCAGTCTTTGCACCTTGTTGAGAGATTCTCGCGTCGTAACCAGACTGGTTAGTTTTGCACAATCTACCGCACCATATGTGATCATTGGTCTCACAATCGCTATGCACATTCATTGCATAATATTAGGGATACAGCCCCACGACTTTCCCGCTTGGCTCTTACATATCATAAGATCATGGATTGCTTTTCTAGCAGTTTCCTCAGTGTGATTTTTTCGGAGTAGTTTGCTGTCTAGATGTAGTCCTAGATACTTCACATCATTAACCGCTATCAGTGTCGTGCCTGACACTGCCTGTCGTTGAGTCTTTGAAGTTTCCTTTTCTTTCCTTAGCCGGATTGATGTTTAGCCCGGCCGTGAAACACCATTCCTGAGTTACTCTCAGACCTCGTTGTATAATGTCGCAGAGAGTTTCTTCGAACTTTCCTCTGGCAATTAATACTATGTCATCAGCGTACGCCTGACAGCTGATGCCAAGGGTGGTTAATTTTTCCAGTAGTTCGTCTACAACAAGGCTCCACATTAAAGCTGATAATACCCCTCCTTATTGACACCCTCTTGCAGTGTCTACTCTAATAGTCCCAGCTGCTGTCTGTGACTCCGCTGATCTAGTGCTCAGAAGTTCGCAAATCCAACTGGAAACTGTGTTGTTGGCTTCTTTTTGTTGTAGGGCTCGTTTGGTAGTTTCATGCGAGATATTGTCAAACGCCCCCTCAATATCGAGAAAGGCCCACAATGCTATCTTCTTTGAATTCAGAGCACTTTGGATATTTTCTGTTAGCTGGTACATGGCGGTCTCTGTCGATCTGTCCGCCCTGTATGCATGTTGATAATGATGCAGAGGGGACCTACTTAGTATTTCCTCCCTTAGGTAATTATCCACAACGATCGGTCTGTACGATTTTGGCTGTGTCGGATCTTTTTTCCCCACCTTCGGTATGAACACAATCTTTGCTCGTCTCTATTGTAGCGGTATGTAACCTAAGGCAATAGTAGATTTGGCGAAATACTATCCACACCTGGGGACTTGAAGGGGTTAAAGTAACTTATTGTCCATTCAAGCCTTCCCCTATAGAAGATAACTGATGCGATTTCCCAGTCATCCTTCCGAGATTGAACTGAAATTGTTTTTTCAAAACAAGTATTAAGTGAGCTCCCTGAAAAATGAGTTCGTAGAAGTAGCAGTGCCCTCTCGTCATCATTTTCCGTGTAGCTGCCGTCTGGTTTTTTAAGCAAAGTTGATACTCTTCCCGACTTAGAAAGGGCCTTGCGCCGCCATAGGGGTGCTTGAGATATTCTCGCAGAATTTCCTAAAGCTATTTCTTTTAGCTTTTCTTATTTCTTTGTTGTGGGTGGTAAGACCCGTTTAATACCTTTGCCAGTCTCCATTGCGTTTGCTTGCGCACTTCGGATCTTACGGCATATCTTTCTCGCTTTTTTCCCCGTTAGGGAGCAACTTAGTTTAACCCCGTTTTTGATGGCGTGAGTGACGTCTTCCACTGCGCTAGCTTCAGAAAGTAAGCTGGAGGTTTCCTTGTTTCAAGACGCCCTAGATTGATTTCTAGAACTTTCTGAAAGGTTTCCCAGTTGATTTTCCTGGGATTCCTTGTTGGATTTCTCATGATACTTGTACTGTCCAGGTCGAAACTGTGATTCGATGGCCGGACAATGACGGTTTACAAGATAATTTCCAGTTCTTTGTAATTTTTCTTACGCTCTGACTGCCAAGCGTGAGGTCAAGAACTCCTTTCCTAATTCGATTCACAAAAGTGAGGGTATTTCCTACGTTGGTGTCTAAGCTGAGGCCATAGCTACGTGTCCAAGAAGAGAGCATCTCTGAGGCGAACTGGAGAATGTAAGAGACTGTCTGTGGGTGTTTGCCCGACATATGACGTTTTCTTCGTAAGCTACCACATCACATCCCATATCCTACAGTTTGCTAAGCAGCTATAAGATTCTACCATTGACAATGAAGTGAATCAAAGGGAGTTGATTTTCGAGAAGGTTCCAATGTTGCTAAAAGCCCTCTCAAAACAAGGAACGCCATTAATGTATTTCTTTTCCTTGAGAGCGAATGATTTTCCAATGGTTCGTAAGAGGGGGGGAAATGATGGGTCTAGAATCCTTCATAAGCACGTGGAATGTTTTAGTTTCTTTGTATTGGCTTTCAAATATCTTTTACGGTTGAAATACTTCCAACTTTTATAGCGCAGGAACGAGCTAACAACTAGCAAGTACTTAAGACCCACTGGTTGAGGATGTACTATCTCGTCCCGTCCAGTTTGACAACCACCTCTGGGAAAAATATCGAAACCTAATACACCTGAGTTTCAAACTACTACACCACCCGCCTACGCCCTGGAGAAAAATCCAGTAAATCCCCTTGATGCGCGCACGGTATTATAAAAAAAAAGAGAAAAGAAGTTAGTTTGTTGTTGAGTTGGTGTCGCTTTGGCTACGATATTGATATTGATATACTGAATGTCATGAACGAGACTTACAGAATATTTCAAAAATATTTCACTCAGTCTGCTAAGAAAAACACCTTTAATGGCCATGATTCTGTAACAGTTTGCTGCGAAGTTTTTACGCTGTTTCACTTCGACAATTTGGTGATTCAATAGACAATCTTGAATGACATTAAAAGCAATGGGGTTTGTACACTATGCATCGACCTTCAAAGCTTGACGCATGATTAATCATTTTTAATGTAAAAGTAAATTTAACAAAAAAGCAAACTATGTACCTGCAACCGATAAGCCTTATCTTCAAGGGCATCGCAAACATGTGTATCACTATATAACAATATAACCATAAAATGTTTTATCTCTCTTATAAATCGTGAGGCAAACATGAACAAAATTCAAATGGAACCACAGAAAAACAACCACAAACAGATTTCTAATTAAACTAAATGTATTAAGTTATTCAGGTCTATGTTTGTATATAAAAGGATTCACTATTGAAGCAATTTTGTGTGGCTCATTTAAGTGGACGTGATGCGTTCCTTCTACTTCATGAAACTCAAACGTTGGCTTTTGAAGCAACACTGAAAGAGCTTTGTCATAATATTTTTTATCTTCGTAATATCCCGCTCCAAGTGCTTTTATAAACAAATGAGGGCACTTAATCCTGGTTGCCATTTCAAGTACCACTTCTTGTGATAAGGTGTAGAAAATAGATGCTTTAAGTCGATTATCCCGACTGAAATAAAACTTATGAGGTTCATGAATCGAAGGTTTTGTGTTCCTTTTGATGATGTACCGACAGCACTCTTTTTCAATAGATTTCCCAGTTCCTTCATACATTCTCTCCACCAATTGATCGTATTCATAGCAAGGTGGCTCCACATTAGTTTGATTTCTTGCATCGACTTTTTGAAAACACTCCAAGCGTTTAGCCATAGAGTCGATAAGTATCTCTGGCGTTCGTATCAAGGGTTTCATTATGTCTATACCGATTAGCATATCACATTTGTCAGGAAATAAGGAACAAAACACAAAACCGTTGATGGAACTCATCGAATGGCAGAGCAATGAGATTTTACTCCAATTAAATTCGTTCATTAAAGTATTTAGAATACTGACATAGTCCAACGAGTGGTAGTTGCAACCATGTGGCAGCCAAGAAGATAATCCATGACCCGGTAAGTCAATAGCCAAGAATCCAACGTGTGATGGCAGTAATGGAGCTAATGTATCAAAGGTTCCTGCATTATCCTGCCAGCCATGTACCCCAACTATTGGCCGTGTGTGCCTTGGACCATACCACTTGCCAGCAATGTATCCCCATGGCACGTTGATTTTTATTTCCTCAAACTGAAAACGATTTCATTTTAGTTTATAAATTTTTGAAACCACTAAACAAAGACTCACCTGCCTTGCAGGACAATTTGTTGAGCACAATTTCTTATTTTCCCTTAGAATCCTTCGAACTGACTTCTGAAGTAATCTTGTTGTAGCGGATATGGCCTTCATTATTATCTTCTAACTAAAAACACTTTAAAACTACTGTGTTACAGCTGGAATTGACAAAAAATTGGTCTTTCCTCTGGCGCTTCTATTGGTTGTGCAACATTCAGCTGGCTGTTATTAGTCTGTGCAATTAAACAATCATCAGACGTTCGATTACCTAATACTCGTAGAGCAAAAAACTCGTTCTTTGTTTCTCTTCCAGAAAACTTAAACTTTATTGCAAATTTATGTTGCAGAAACACATTTTTTTTAATTAACTACGAACATTAATGATTAATTGGACGGAACGGCAGTACATGACTGGTAACTGACAACGAATAACTTTCCCAAATTTGGATTTGGACTGTCAATTCACTCTGGAGATTAGGTAAATAATTTGCCTGCTGACGATATAAATAAATTTGGAAGGAGTGAACAGCAGCACACGTAGATTTATCTAAACGTCAAAATGAATTTTAAAATGAATTTTAAAAGAGTTGCCTTCTCGAAGATTGAATAAAAAGGGCTGCCAATGTTATTTTGTACAATGTAAGCAGTTTTTATATGAGATTCGTTATAGAGATCGACTGTAAACTGTTTAGAATTTTTAAAGATACGTGATGTGTATATAGGACGAGGAAGTGTTTGTTATTATTCCATGGAATTTAAGAGAGACAAGCTTTTACACTCGAAATTTAGGTTATAAAGGATATAAGAGTTCACTTTTTTTTTTTCAAAATCAATGAAAATTAACCCTTACTTTTGTTTGCCAGCCTTGTCGTGGCAGGAAGACTTAAGAGTCAAAGATCCTTAGGTTCTGAAAAGAACCCAAGTGAGACGTCGAACTAAACGCCAAGGACGTCTTAACTAGACGTAAAAAGTTAACAGTATGGAGGTGACCGAAAAGAATTATACTCCAAGTGGTACCCGCAATGGCGACAATCCACCCGTAGTTTTTTCGACTACAGCCGGGGAACGGATTCTGGAGGCCCCACTCGATATACGCGAGGAAAAAGAACTTCGCAAAAAAAATGGCGAGTGCCGTCGAAGGCGCGAGTTCCAAAAGTCACACTCTCCTAGCTGCGACAGAGAAAGAAATAGGTCGGTGGAAGTGACACCCACTGAAACCGATCAACCTCTCAAATCTGAAGCTGCGCCCTTTTCTTCTGTCCCGAACAGGGGCTCTCCTCGCATGATGCCCGGATGAAACTGGTCCTGCAACTCTGGTGGACGGAAATCGCTCGAAGCGGTCAAACCCATTGGAAATCTGTGCCGAAAATCCCAGAAATCTGGAGACCAAGACCTTCGAGGTTTCTGGAGAACATAAACTGAAGCGCGCCATCTTCTGGGTCCAGTGGCAACGCAGAGAAACGGAAGGCTATTTTGTAGTCAATATTTAGTTCCTGTCAGAACTAAAAGAACACTTTTCGGGGCAGTAGCAAATGCAGCGTGAGAGGTAATCATCTCCTGGATTTCATACTATCGTTTGACCTGGCTGTAAACAACGTTGGCTTACAGCCAACTTTTGTTACGAGAGTAAGGCAGCAAGTAATCGACTTAACTTAATCCAACAGGTATGCTAAGGAGATTACTGGCTAGAAAGTACTATCGGAGATCTCCATGTCAGATCATAGATACATCGATTTCAGAATCGGATGCGTGCTCTCGATCTTGCTGAGGATAGGATCGACAAATACAATAGTGCTCCGCCTAAGCTCAGGACAAAATAAAAGCTTGAGGAATCTGTTCAGAACATGAACGGCACCCTTACCAAGTGTTTCGAAATGGCATGTCCAGTTAGTAGGTAATCCTGCAGATCGCCAATTCTTTGGTGGAATGCTGACCTGCAATGTCTTCATAAAGAATACAGAAAACTTCTAAAAAAGTCCCTTCAGACTAATTTGGAGGAATATTGGGATCTTTACAGATCAAAGCAAAAAAATTTTAAGAAGCTAATTCCGACTTCGAAGAGCGCCACCCACAAATCTTTTTAAAAAAGATCGAAACTATCGATTAAACCAGTAGTCTGGTCACAGCCCTCAAAACGGGAAGATCAACCAGACTGGAACCACTCAGAAAATCTGATGGTACCTATACCAAGTCGAAAGCAGATTTTCTCCGTCTCATACTTGAGTCTCACTTCCCAGGTAACCTAATCGAAACCATCTCACAACTAGCTCCTATTAACGAAATTGGTTGTAAGCTGAACGACACAACACGCCGTAGTTGGTATATCTTATCGGTTGTGGTGAGGCCATCAAACATGCTGTTGCTTCCTTTAAGTCGCCTGGCAACGATGGCATTTACCCTGTTATGCTACAAAAAGGTATAGACCAGCTGTTGACAGCTCTGAAGATTATTTTCACTGCTGGCCTGGCACTAGCATTTATACTGAAACAGTGAGAGTGGCCTTTATACCGAAAATCGAAAAGAAGGACTACTTGCTCGCCAAGAATTTCAGACCTAGAAGTCTGACCTCCTTCATGATGAAAAGCTTCTAAAGAATGACCAAGTTCCATGTAGAAGCTGGTAGACAGAATTGAAGCTGCACTCGACAAGAAGGAATACGCCTTAGGCATTTTCATCGACGTTGAGGTTGCTTTTGACAAAGCAACTTTTGATATCATGTGCAACTCGGCCAGACAACAAGGCGTTGACGATTCACTGCTCTTGTGGATTAAAGCAATACTGGTGAATAGGACATTGATTGCGGATGCTGGGCGCGGCCAATATGTGGTGGCGAGTGTAAACAGGGGCTGCTCGCAAGGCGGCGTTCTGACTCTACTGCTATGGTGCATGTTGGTCGACTGACTGCTCAACGCACTCAATAGTTCTAATGTCTATGCACAAGCATATGCAGATAATGTTGTTTTCTCTAGCGCTCCTCGGTTCGCTCTAGACGCATTGATAAATCTCCCTCACACATGGGTTGCACCCTCAAAGCCATCTTCCGATTAAAAAGAAGTGGTACAACATGCAGTAGAGCTTCGATGACCTTACGCGGAGAAACGGTGGAGGTTTGCAAAATCGACTTTCCTTGTGCCCAAGACTGGCTTCGCCCGGAATCGCACCCAGGAAAGGAACGCAATCAGGTCTTTACGGACAACTCCATAACCAATATAGGATGTGGTGATTTTGTCTTTCTGGAGGAAATTTATGCAATCCAGGTGGCAGCGAACTATATTACGGAGAAACGGTGGACTTCTCTTACGACTTCTAAGCTAGTTTGAGAATGCAAGAGATCAATGAACGCACTAGTTCTTTGGCTGAATTACCTGTTCCGACATTAAAAAAAAAAACTCATTTTCTATTAGAATTGGCCTAGACTAACACACAATAAGCCAGGGGCGAACCTACGTCATATCTTAATATCTATGAAGATATTAAGGGCAGAGCAGATGTCTAACTGAAAAAATTAAACTCTGAAGAACTATGAGCAATATTACAAATTTACTGTAGTGCCTCTTTATAAACGATGTTAGGTGCACTATTGCTATTTGCTAAGACAACAAGGTTTAAGGCATCACTCACACGAGAACATGTTACGTATAGTTGTCCATGAGTGAAGTAACCTTTATTCAAATGAATGTTGGCTATATTTAAAGTTTGGCCCTCTGATTAATCGATTGTCATTCCGGAGCTAACATTAATAGGAATAAATTGCAATCTTTTAAACTGAAATGTATAATGCGATGGGGTTTTAGGTATTCTAGGCAAAAATACTGTTTCACCTTTGCTATAACGACTTTTAATTACAGCTTTATTTACTACATTTTTCTGTATAGAAACTACTCGCTACTAATCTAGTGGCATTGCAGAGTCTGGATAAATTTAAATTGAGAAGCAACGTACTGGGTACGCCAACTTTCAGATCTGTTTTATGGAGCGATGCTATTCAAAAATTCCAATGGGTAATACATTACTTCTTCTGTATGGCATAATGTATAGTATTTATAGATAGGTAAATCAACATACGATTATTACGTAACCATACTTGATCATTTCTCGGCGCTAGAATCTTTTTTTTTTTTTGTACTGAGACTGCGGACGTCCTCATAAATGTTCGATATTAAAGTTTTGGTATCCATCACTCTACAAAAGTCCGAATCTCGTAATTGTGCTCTCACGTTTTGTTTCGAATCAAACTTTTCAATATATCACTAAAATTACTGAGAGTTTTGTACACCCACTTATCTCATCGACGCTAAAGTCCGAGGTAGACCTGAGCCTCAACCATAAAGCGTCTATAGCCAGCACGATTTTTAGTTTTGGACGCTAAGTTGGTAGAAGTGCTCATTCACTTGTGTGCCCCATCTAAGTCGTGGTCTTTCTCTACTGCGCTCTCCCTCAGGGGCTGATCAGAAGATTTTTTGGACAGTCGTTGGGCCTACGATCTTCTGGCTTAGTCAATGTAGCTGTACAGCCCGCAGAGTTCGTCCTTGTATCTCCTTCTCTACTTACCGTCTATGCAGAAGAGACCGAAAATCACCTGAAGGATTTCCGTCTCAATCAGCCAAGTGCACCCTCATCCATTTTTGATAAAGTCCATGACTCTACGCCATAGAGCAGGAATGGGATTATTAAGGTTCTATATTGGGTCACTTTTATTGTTCGAGAGAGGATTTTAATAGTCAATTATCTTCTTAGCCCAAAGAAGTAGCGATTGGCAAGAGTTATTCTTCGTTTGATCCCAGCGCTGCTGTCGTTGTCTGAATTGATAGGGGAGCCTGGATAAATAAAGTTTTTAACTACCTTAAAGTTATATCTGTCCAGAGTTCTCAATACTTGCGAAAACTGCTCACGTTGCTCTTTTCCTATTATATCAATGTTATCGGCGTATGCGAGTGATTGGACTTACCAAGTCTTATACAAAATTAAACGTCGCCTTGTCTAAATCCTTTTTTAACATCAAAAGTCTCAGAGAGTTCTTTATCGACCTCGTTGTAGCGACGTGCATTTTCTATCGTCATCCTGCACAAAACGGATGAGTTTGGCAGGAATTCCAAAATACAGACATTGCTCTGTATAGTTCGTCTCTATAGATGCGGTCTTAAAATCAATGAACAGGTGGTGTATGGTATATCGATTTGGATCTCATCGTCGATTTCGTCGACTTTCCTGGCCTAAAGCCACACTGATATGTACCAATCAGGTTGTTACTGAACATCTTCAGGCGTTGTATGGAAATACATTTCCATATTATTATGTTCAGTCTATAGTTCCCTGGCTCCTCTATAAAGGCTTTGGAATTTATGTATGTGGCTGTTGTTTTACCTTTTAGTTAAACTTTATAATCTCATTCTCATTCATCTTTCAGTTTCTTCAACTTCGTTCTTTTCACTGTCAGTGATAATGTCTTTCATTTGATTGGTAAACACTATTTCTAATTGTTTATATCAAATAGATTTAATAAAAGCAATAATCAATTTAAAAAAAAGCCTATATCACTCCTGAGAACCTCCTATTCATGCCTGTAAACCTCCATCGAAATCGGTTCAGCCAGTTCGAAAATTAACCCAAACAGACAAACAGTAGATAATTTTTTAACGGTAATTTGTGTTTTAATAGCACATACACATAACCATATAAGCTTAGAAAAATGCAGTTATTTCGATATTACAATGAGACTCTTCAATTTATAACATAACATAAGCATACATGATTAGACTTCACTTTCCTGTTATGATAATGTATCCTTTATTGAGAAAGATATGCTTTAAGCCGGCTCACGAAAATTTCTAAAAATTATTTGTAAAAAATAAAACGTTGTAAAAAACAACTCTGCCATCAACATCCAAAGCTGATTTTTATTAGAAAAAGGTGTTTCTGTCTTATTAGTGGGACCACAACGATCTAGTGAACTTTTAGCTGCTAAAGGCACAACAGCAATTGTTTAGTCTTTCATTATGACAACGTAATCTTCACACCAACTACATTTCAGGCTGAAAAAACTTTGGGTACATTTATGAACTAGATTTCGTCTAGTAGGCTTCAAAAACCAATGCACGCCTTACAGAATACCCCAAAAGATCCTATGAGGTCGAGGTGCTTCTTAAGCAATTTTCAATTGCTCTTCCTTCTCATAACAAAAGAAGAAATAGAATTAGGGTCACAATGCCACCATTTTCATCCGTCACCGTCATATTTCTTTTCGATTATCAGAACATCTAAACGTTGAAATCGTTGATCGGTAAAATTTCCAACACACTGTGTATATGTTGACAAATCACATGAAACAAATAAAATTACTGGTAGGCCGATCTAAAGTTCTAGTAAGGATTTGTTTCCAACCTTATTTTTGACATTTCCCGGTCTAAGGCAGTGGGTTGGCAACTCCACTGGGATTACTAATTCATCACACAGGTATTCGCAATAAACCTCTCACCCCGTAAAAGGTTTTTTTTTGGTTTTAATTTTTTTTTTTTTTTTTGAGTTATGTAGTATTTTATACAAAAAATATCTCGAGGTTTTATTGATGGCCTAGTACAAGTACCAAAGGTTAATTACCCTTGCGTTGAGTGTAACTTTTGTTACTGTTCCATAGTTTTACGTTGCTTTGTGTCGGTGTGAAACATTTATTCGAATCTCAATTTTCATCAATCTAATGTCTTATGCAAGTAAGAGAAATACTTTTTAAAATAGAAAACCCTTTCTAGACTATGCGAAAACATAATCAAAATCCAATGACTAAGCTAATTCTAATCTGAATCGAGAACTCTTTCCAGATAACGCACACTATCAGTTGTGCCATTTGATTTAATAGATATTTTGGAGAGTTTGTAGTGAGTTTTGATTCTCTTTTCTAGACAGATCCAGCGACGAGACCATGAGGGTCGACAATCAAGAAATATTATTGCCTAAGCGATACACTCATGCTGGTGAATTAACTGGAGAGAAACCACTGCGAGAAGTAAGTGATGATGTGAGTTCTAACAAACAAACGTTCAATCTGCTTTTTATTTAGTTTGCAGAAATCAAAATTGCTGTACCATGGGGTCATGTGTCAGGCAAGTGGTATGGACCACAGAATGTAAGGCCAATATTGGGTCTGCATGGCTGGCAAGACAACGCTGGAACTTTTGATGCAATGGCTCCGTTGCTGTCGCCAAATGTTGCACTACTGTCGATAGATTTACCTGGCCATGGCTTATCGTCTCACCTCCCCGATGGCTGCTTCTACAACGTGAGTGATTTTTTGCTTGTGATACGCATGATAATGAATCAATATCGGTGGGAGAAAGTCTCGTTAATTGGTCACTCAATGTCAGGGATTATCGCTTTTGTTTTTGCTGCAATATATCCAGACTTGGTAGACATGATTATTTCTATTGACGCTCTTAAACCACATCAGCGACCTCTAGAAAAAACCATAATTTCACTTGCTACTCGTTTGGATGAATCTTTAAAGGAAGACGCCCGCAATCGGAGTAACTTAGAGCCACCAAGTTATTCGTATGATGAGCTCATCGAAAGGGTATACCATGGAACATTTCATTCAGTGAACAAAGACCGTTGCAAGTACATGCTGGCTAGAAATATTCAAAAGTCCGAAAAGTACCCCGAGAAGTATTTTTTCTGCCGAGATCGGCGAATGAAGTATTATAATTATTCGATTGCAACACAAGATTTGTGTATAGAGATGGCAAAGCGGATTACCGCCGGACATATGTTCATTAAGGCCAGCAACTCTAGTTATTTTGAAGATAAAAAGTATTACGACGAAGTATTGGGGGTGTTGATGCAGAAGAGCAATTTTGTGTATACAGAAACAAATGGTACGCATCATTGTCACTTAAATAATCCTGAGGATATAATGGACGCTGTGAATGCATTTATTGATAAGTATGGTCCGAAGCCGGAAGAGAAGAAAGCCAGTAAACTTTAAGGCTCTATTGGTTGAGTGACTTGAGTGGTCTTGTGCTTTTGTTGTTCGTGTTTGTTTATCTATTGTATGTTATGGGTAATCATAAGTGGGAATAGAATTGGAATCAATTTCTTTTAAGGAAATAAACGTATTTGTAAATTTTATTCTTTTAAAAGTTTGGTGGAAAATTGAGAGGTGGAATTCACTATTCTGAACTGAAAGAGGTCAGATTGGCTAACCAGTTTTCATAGGAAATGTGTATGGATATGATCGGATAACAAATATTTACAAACAAATAAATGCCCTACTTTTTGATATTATTTAATTTTGCTGATATGTAATTGTCAAAGTCCAAGTCAAGCGATAAGAGCGCAAATAAGTGACTTGTGGCGAGAATTATAAAATATTATAAAAAATAGTGTCAAACAAGAATGATCCGAATTTACGAAATAATTCATATTTGTTTGGTATGACAGCTTTTTGCACGAATTACGTACGATAATGAACGTATCATACACTGCATGAACATGAATGGCCGGCATTTTATTCTATTCTCGGCGAATAAGTTTCTGAAGATAGTTGGTGATGGAGCATTTTTTTAATGCAAACTGTTCTTGCTTAATCTGAAGGCGCTTTAATCCAAGGTGGAGAAGTTTCTCAGTTAATAAATCTCTGTAGTTGGACACAACGAGACATCTTGGCTATTTCATTCAACGGATGCATGCTCTTTTTACCAGGTGAAGTCGTAGAGTTAGCTGTTATATGTCTTACAAAGCACACAGTGTCAACAGGACAAAAAATCAATCAAATAATCTTGCTTTCTGAACGGCCAAAAAAATCTTTTGCACCTTTGATAATGTCCATGCTTCTGAGCAGTATTGGGATGACTAGGATCTCCTATAAAATCTCCTTTGTGTTTCTTGGCAAGGCCTTCCTACTCAACTGCCTTCATATGCCAATGGAAACAATGATTGGCAAGTGAAACTCTACGCTTGATTTCTGGTAAGGTGGCATTATCAAAGTTACTAGCGGTCTCGCTACAGACAGTGACAGCTCGCTGTGTTCTTCCTCTGATATCGATGTCATCAATACTTTCAATTTGTTTTAATACGATGTCGAAATCACATGACGTTTTTGCAACTAAATGTGTCGATGAGATTGCGAGTGTTATTTATCGTCATTCTATGTACATAATCAAACTACGATAGTTTAGCAGGAATACCAAAACTAGACATGAATCTTTCAAGTTCACTGGATAATAGGGAGTTGGAAGTGACTCCAACTGAAGTTAATCAAACTGTTTTAGGTGTAGGTTCTTCGGCTTCTTCAGCCCCGAACCTGTCCATGATGGAGAAGCTTTCGACACTCTTCCTGTTAATGAGTTTCCATGTGCACGGTGTTAGTACGAAGCCGAAGTTAATATCGTAGACAAATGCACTCACTCAGAAACAACCCTGGTGGTAGTTTTACCCACGCCCAAGGTCCAAATTGAATCAGTACTCCAACCGGCAGTTGATGACAAATACTTACGCAATACGGCAGCTAAACTCTTGTACAAGATGTTAAAGAGATTATTGGGTTTCCTTGTTTATCAATGCTAAAATTACATTCTTCAGGCATTTTTCCTCCGATCATATATTAAAAATGAGTTAATGTATGCTTTGTATCAGGCCATCTTCTGCTCGATAGAATGCCTTCTAGTCCAAAAGCCTTGTTACACTTTATTTTAGATATTGGCTATCTCATTTCGATCACTGAAATCTTGGCTGTTATCCCCAAAATTTTATTGTTAGTCTGGTCTGACAGAGTTTTGGCCATTTAACAGTCTTTAAGAGTTATACCTATTTCCATATCCTCAGCATCAACTGTGATTATACAACTAACAACACAACTTCTTTACCTAACTGGTTTCTGTTGGCCTGACTGTCTTTTGGCTCTTTCTTCTTGCTGCTCTTCTTCGGGTTCATATACGCCACTTCATATGTAAGTTCTTCTAATTATTTTACTAAATGTACCTGCCTTAAATTTTCATTAAACATAGCAGCTTTTGCAGGTTTTAAAATCGTTGACGAGAGATTGGAGGACATGCGATCGATAAAGCTTCGCTGCTTTACTAGAACGGAATCACATAGAAACCCCAAAGGGGTTGTATTTTCTCCTCTACTAAGAAACCTAGTCCTTTACTTTATAAATTAGAGGATGCGAGATGAAATGTGGTAGCGTGCACAGATGACTCACTCTTCCTCCACACATAAAAAGTCAAAGTACCAATCACCATTACACCCCAGCTTAATGGCACCCCTCTGACATTCTAGAGGAGTGGCAAGAATTAAGACTTTATCCTGAATGGCAGACACAAAAACTCTAGTTCTCTCATCATGAATGACCGCTGTACCCTTAAGGTGAAGTCTATAACCGAATGTGATACATCGGGTCTAGCTCGTGGGACCATTTCCCAACTATGACACAGCCGTTTGATGGCCTTCAGTGAAACGAGAGGCTAACAGTACGGAGCGGCTGCCCGTATAACCACCACTGGTACGTTAAGATCCTCTCCAACGGCTTGTGTTTTAATTCTGCTTTATTTGCTACTCATAGGTTTTTCGGTACAATCAGGTAACTCTGCCCTCAGGTTGGGCTACTGATACTGCAGCGAGACAGTTGATTTCAATCGCCTGATTCCAGAACAAATGGAGACAATAAGAAGCCATTCTCAGTATGTCCATTGCAGTCAGCTCTAACCCAGTAGAAGGCTGGAAAGGTTTAAAATAATGTGATCAAGAGAGCTAATCAACCTCAGGAAAGGCTGATCAATCAACCTTGACCTCTATACTCAGAAATATAATCACGGGACATAATGCTCTTCAAAGCCATGCTGAGTATTTCTTACGAAGATTTGTGTAGGAACAAGCAAGACGATGAATCTGTGGTGCACTTTCTTTCTATGATCTTTCTATAAAGATCTCCGACCTTAACAGATTCGTCAAGAAATCTCGATGGTTCCAGGGGTAGCTGAGGCATCGCCATCCCGCGATCTGTCAGCTGTATCACTATCTTCTAATCTAACTATAGTTGATTATTCAATTCGAATTTTAAATCAGAGGAAAAGTCTTGACCTTGTTGACAAGAAGAAACCATAGGAAAACCAACTGCACATTTTAGGATTAGGTTAATCCATCAAAGCTCAGAAAGAGAGCGAAAGTGTAGTAGTAAACTGTCCAGAATCTGAACGGTGTCATTACTTTTAACTAGGTGCGTTGCCAGGTAAAACCCTTGCATATCGCTTACTCTATGGTGGAAAATCAGAACACTTCGGAATACATTTGAACGAAAACTGCAATCCTTACAGATTGAAAAATTCAATGAAACGAGCAAACTAGTCCAAAAGCAATTGCAAAATCTTATAGGATCTATATTGAACCGGAAGTAGAGACTCTCAGTCGCATGCTCGAGACTCATTTCCCAGGGTACCTGATCAGAACCAGCTTACAACTAGCTGCTATCACCAGAGTAGCTGCTATCACCAGTGAGCTTAACAACACCTGTTATCTGACAACTGACGGATGTTAAATAGTCTGCTGCGTACTTTGATGACTATAAGTCGGTTGGTACCAATTATATTATGTTATATTGTAATGCAAAAAGGTATTGATCATTTGCTACCAACTCTGAATAAAATTTTACTTAACTGTCTCCTGCTGAACTGAACTACTGGAGAACATGAAGAGAATGCTTGAGCTTTATGCGCAAGACTTCTTGGTCTAAAATAAAATAAGCATGCCAACGTCTAAAATCTTGTGAAACTACTCTTCAAAAGCTAGTGGTCCAATGAACTAGTCCTTTGACTGAATGCTGTATTGCAAAAGAAAACAGGGCTAACGTAGTCACGACTGAAGCGCATTGGTTTTTGTTGCAGAACTTTCTCATATTAGATGCTGACAATGATTTCAGCACAAATGGTATCAAGTCTCAAATCGCTCGCGGTATAGTGAAGTGATGGAGATACCACAAACCTTCATCGATCCGTCCGTTTTCTTCTTATCCATTGTCTGGATTTATGGGAGGTTAACTAGTTAACCGTTGGCAGCGTTAGCTGCAGTGAAGTTTGTGGCAATCTCTTGCATTTTCTTGCTTTCCGATGTTATGCATCTGTGTCAACGATCTTCAGATCTGCACTTGGAATGTCCGAATCCTTAACAGACCGCGTGCAACCGAACGACTAGAGGATATCCTCGAATGCTACAAAGCAGACATAACGGCCATTCAAGAAATGGGAATGATGAAGAAAAGCGTTTTCTCGGTCGCGGATTTTCGTACGATGATGACTAAAGGAAAAAGTCTTGAGATTTATGCATGTAAGCGAACGCCTGATGATGATTCGCGTAAAGGAAAGAAAACGCCATCATAAGCCTCACAAGTACTCACACCCCAACAGAGGAGAAGTACGACCTTACCAAAGACTGATTCTATGAGCAATGCCCTAAATACATATATGACGTGAGAATCGTCCTTGGCAGGGACACATTTTTGGTTATGCAATTGAAAACTACAACCTTTACGACATCACGTTTGGAGTCGGACAAAGGGTTAATGATTTTACGACTGAACGTAATGTAACTACAGCCAGCACAAGTTTTCCACATCTTGATATCCATAAATGATGACTGACTGACTCAAATAAATTGATCATATTGCTATCAACGCAAGGCATTTCTTCAAAGTTTTAGATGTCCGAACGTCTCGAGCAGCTAACATCGATTCGCTCCGTTATTTTTCTGAAGCGAGCATACAAATGCGGATACCCATAACAGTCCAAAGCAAGAGACCCATTGTGAGAAAACTCAACGTCGAACGGCTACAATGGCAAGATACCGCCAGGACCTTTTTAGCTCGAATTTTCCTTAACCTCCAATGAGCCAAAGAGCAATCAAAAAATGAAAAATGACTAATGCCAACAAGCGGCCCTATAGAAAACAACTTGAAGGGCTTGGGAGCACCACAAGCTTAAAAGAACGAAAGAACTTAGACTTCACAGAAAAAAAAAAAGAAAGAGAACTAGAAGTCCCTCATCGGGGATTTAGAGATATGCTATCAGAAGAATGAAACTCGAAAGTTTTATGAAAAAAAAAAAAAAAAATAAAACAATTGTGCCAAAGCTGTAAAACCCAAAAATACTTCTCCAAGAATCGGGAAGGAAACCTCATAGTATGCCGTTGCCGAGAGTCTGGGAAATTATTCTGCACACCGTTAAACGGTAATGACAAACAACATTCAATCATCAGATAGAATGAATCATTTAACCTGGATGAAGAAAGGCAATATTTCCAAGACCAAGATGAAGTCAGGACAGCTAGTTCCAAGCGTAAGTCTAACAAAGGTGCTGGAACCGATAGTGACTGAATACGGAGCACACATGATCTCATATCCAAAATCTAAGTCCATGAAAGTATACCTGGCTATAACAACAACATCGCATATAATATGCTGTCTGCCTTATTATGTGAACGCCCAAGACACTTCGTAAACAGGCCAAGGGCCGACTATCAGTGTACAATAATTTAAGACTAGGATAGTCCAAAATCAAATTTTCAAATTACGGCAGATCTTAGATCTTAGAGAAAACCCAGGAGTTCCAAATCGATACACACCACCTCTTCATCGATTTCAAAGCCGCATAAGACAGCTCCCAAGCTCATTTAATTATGCAGGATGGCTATGGACGCTGCACACTGCTTCGTCAAGATCAGTTATTATAAAAACGAGATCGTTAATGTCAGAAAAGGACAAGGACAAGGCCATGGGTTGTCATATTGCAATATTTTTTCAACATCGTTCTTGAAAGACCTATGCGAAACTCATAAGTCAACTCCAGAGGCCCCATCTTTTAGAAGTCTGTTCAGTTACTCGCATATCCAGACGACAACAATAAACTTGTCAAATATGTCCTCTTAAGTATACTTGATCCCTGCCCAGAGCAGAGATACTGAAGTTGCATTGGGATTGATAATAATAACAGATAATTCACGAAACAGTGCAATTTTTTTTAGATTACAATGCATCTGAAGAATACACATCGTCTGTTTATGAAAATGGTTGAATAAATGTTTATGGCACAAACACGAAAACGGTCGCCTCCATCTCATCTATAGCATCGTACAAGGGAGCCATATTCATCTAAAGTAAAGTGTTCACTTCTTTATATTGTCACGAAGCTCCTTGCAAAGAACTCTGTACGTCATCATATCTCCCTGATGCACTTCTCCGTGTTCACTACGATTGTACTATAAACATTTTTGGTACACGCAAAAAAACCCAACCACAACAGATTCGTTACTGCCATCCCTTGTTCACAGCTACTATCTCTGAATTTGAAAACTTCTTTTACTTGGAAAACCTTAAGGGTAAACTCATTTCGTTGGTATGCGTAATACTGTAGGGTGATTCATCGTAAGGTTTGATTATCAATAGGCTTTTTCTGACAGGACACGCATGACTCCTATCAAACTGGTTTATCATTTTTGTTCAGTATCGTTTGGAAAGTCATCATCTAAAGATTCACACCACAATAGCGTCTCCAAATTGTTTAGCTTTATACCAAAATCAGCGTTCTGTGAGAAATGTTTTTCGTACGATTCGGGGAACTTACGGTGCGCCTAATCGACTTACTGAAACCATGTTAACGGACTATGTGCTTCCTGATATTCAAGCACATGGTCTCTTTGAGCTCTGGTTTCAACAAGACGGCGCTACGAGCCATACATCGCGTGAAACAATGGACTTGTTGAGAAATCGTTTTGGTGAGCATTTAATTTCACGTTTTGCTTCGGTAATTTGGCCGCCTAGATCGTGCGATATCACACCTTTGGACTATTTTCTCTGGAGATATGTAAAGACTCAGGTCTTCAAGAATAAGCCAGCTACGATTGACGCTTTGGAAGCCAACATTACTCGTGTTATCCGCGAGATACCAGTCGCTGTTCTCTAACGAGTCGCCCAAAATTTTACTTTCGGAATGGAATACCTCAGACGTAGTCGCGGCCAACACTTACACACTTTCAAATTTATGTGTTTTATTTTACATTATAAATCATACCTCACGATGAATCACCCTATAAAAGCTTTTTGGCAGCAAAGAAAGTCCAACAGAAGGGGAGAATTGTTTAAGTTTCACCAGCACTAGAAACCACACACATGCTGACACACATTTTGATATCTCATCAATTAGCTAAAAGCCATCGGGACTCGTTTTGTGATTTCCTTAACTTTCAGGTGTGCCAGGGTAATGAAAAAGTTTCCAGTCGCATTGCAGTACGTATGGACAGTTTCGACTGGGATGCTCTCAATAAGAAAACCGTTCACGAAGATTTCAGAGGAAGTCTAGTGCCGAATTTAAATCACCTTAAATCATCATCAAACTGTCTGAGAGTCTGAGTCCAAGTCCCAACAGTAGCTTAGAAAACTTATTGCCATGTGTGAAGGATAATGTACCAAGTCTGTTTCGAACTAAAGGTTGTTCAACTCCTCTATTGTATCATCGAGGAGAAGACATCACATCGCAGTATCGCTTATATGGAGCTTAATAAGAAGAAAATGAGTTAGAATTAGAAATCGTTCCATCAGATGATTACCCAGCGGAGAAGTATGTCGGATTGCTAAATATCTATCAGAAAGCATCTCGATGGTGCTTCTTCAAACTACCATACGAAAAGAAAAATACGCCAAAAATTCCAGGACTTGGATGTGTTGCAAAAACTAAAAACTTGCGTAGTGAGATAAATATTTTTTTTTTAATTAGAGTCGAAATCAAAGTTCAACGCTGTATCCGACAAGTGGCAGATTTTTACACAAAATTGCGATTTATGAAACATGCAAATGGACTGCACTGAAAAGTTGGGAACTTTTTTGGTAATTCTCCTGTAAATGGATCCATTTCTTAATGAATACAATTTGCGAACGAAAGAAGCAAATTAAATGTTGACGAACAAACTGCCGCAGCTATGGCAAACAACTGTAAATATTTGAAAATGAAAAATAAAGAAATTGTATCTTAAAAGCACTTTCTCTAATAAATATAGTAAAAGTGATGTTAGAGAGCACTGGCATCGACGTCTAGGACAAAGCGTCACGATATGCAGCTGCAACTTTGAAGTAGTAAGCGATTTTATCTATGAACCTCGGTATCCGCTACTAACTCCGATAACGAAAGGAGCGCATAAATCATACGAAAAATCACTCTTGCTGCTAATCTCTGCTCCTTTGGCCTGAAAGTAATTAGTAAAGTCCTCTCTTCAGCAACTGAAAAGACAATACAACCTTGATGAAAAATAATAAGAAATAACGACCGTGTGGCGCTCAAAATGGTTCGGATTTTAGTTCTGTTTTTGATAAGTTGGTACATCTGTTGTTGACATTCCCTCTAAATCTTAGCGTCATAGCTTGACATTTGCAAAAGTTACGTAGCCAAGAGTACATCTCTTTATGTGTTGGCGATTTTTTACAATTTTAGAAAAGGATTTAAATTTGCAACAACGAACTTGTATTCAATTTTGCGTAAAAAAACGGATTTAATCTTGCGCGAACGTTGAAAATGTGTGATTCTCTAAAGAAAACGGTCGTTTACCAGTGGTACAAGCGGTTCAAAAGTGGTCGTGAGTCAATCGAAGATGATGAACGCAGTGGCAGACCATCGACATCGAAAACCGACGAAAACATTCATGAAGTAAAAGAAATGTTGGTCAAATACCGCAAATTAACAATCAGAGAGATAGCGGAGGACTTGAACATCACTTATGGATCCGTCCAAGACATTCATCCGATCCCACATTCATCAAAAGGATCATTACTGGAGACGAGACGTGAGTTTATGAGTACGACACGCAATGCAGACATCAGGCAAGTGAATGAGACAAAAAAAAAAAAAAAAAAAAAACACGTCGTTTTCAATAAAAAAAATAAGGCAATGCTCAAGGTTTTCATGGATTACAACGGTGTAGTGCATCATGAATTTTTACTAAGAGCCCAGACAGTAAACAGAGAGTATTATTTGGGCGTTATGAGAAAGAGACTAGAATTGTTTGCAGAAAACTCGTGGATTTTGCATCATGATCACGCATCGTCGCACAGTGCCATCATTATTCGTAATTTTTTGACGAAAAATGCAACACATCCCATTCAACAGCCACCGAATTCACCTGATTTTGGCTCCCTGTGACTTTTTTCTGTTCAATCGAGTTAAAAAAAACCACTACGGGGAACGCGTTTCACAGGATTTTTCGAGGATTGGATTTTAATTTTCTGAACAAATTCCGGGATCAAGGTGGTTTACAAGACATTGGTCATCCCAGGGTTGGTTTTCAATGCAGAAACTTGGAAATTGATTAGAGCAGATGAAAATGCTCTCGGCCACTTCGAGAGAAAAGTTTTTCTTCTTTTGATCCCATCAATGGAAAATGGAGGAGATGTTTCAACAACGAACTGTACGGCCGTACAGCGATGCCGACTTCGTTAGGTTACCTTGAGAGCATAGACAACAACGTCTCGGCCCGGAAGATCGCTTCTTACCCAAAGGGACAACGCAGTAGAGAACGTCCTCATCTTAAGTGGTGCATACGAGTGGAAAAGGACCTCAGATAATTTCTTGTGCGTAACTTGGCAAAAAACTGCTTCAGCTTGAGAGCTGAGGCCCTTGTCTACCCTGTACTGTAGCAACATCTAAGTAAGTAAGCAACTGCGTCATTTTGGTATTCCTTTTTTTTTTTTCTGCAACACGATACAATGCGAATATCGTGTGAGCCTATGTGGTTGATCGATAAAATTTAATTTTGATAACCATTCCTCGTCAGCTTTGCTATTGACGTAAAAAAAAAGCTCTTTTCATCCATTCGAAACATGCTTCGATTATGTTCGCCAAACGAGTAGTATGTTAATCAATCGAAAGTGCCATCAAAGTGCCATCTAAATCATCCGGCATCTAACCGGTAAAAAAAAAAAAAAAATTATTTTACGGACCGAAGCAACCTGTTCTAAGCAGATAAGATCGATATGGTCTCTTGCTCAGAACGGAAAGCCATAAAAACCTTTGCAAATAGCTTTAGGTCAACACGAGTACTGTTGTACAACAGCATTTAGCCCATTCATCTCCAGACAGCGACGATTTCTCACTAATATCTACACGAAATTTCAATCAATTACAAATTGGAACAAGTTTCTCGTTTCTTAATGCAATCTAATTAAAATTAATATCAACCCATCTCCGAATCAAGTTTGCTTGCCCATCTCCAGCCAACTGACAAAGTGGCGTCGTAAACATTCCTAAAGTCTGATTATCTGTTGCTGAAGATTGACCTTGGCGAGGTCGTAAATCCGGCGATTTTTCAATAACGAAATAATCTCCTCTTTTTAATTATTGAAATAACATGTATTGCTTTATTTAAAACCTTTAGTCTACTATTGAGAGCCAATTTATAATTTGTCTGAAACTGGATGAGCCTCGTTCCATTGAAGTGCACGCACTATGCCCTCTGGGGTTGGTGGTGGGGTAGGCAAATGTTCACCTTGTGGGTGGTATCCATTTTCATCAGCAGTGTAGGTCAATTCGATTGCAATACCTTCAGGTGAGAGGTATTTGTAGGATCCTGAGATGATATTTGCGTCACCGTTAGAATCAATATCAATACCGTTTGAGGTTTGGAACGCATATCGGAAGACTCCCTCGGGTGAAATTGAATTCTCCAGGGATTTGGTTTCGGCTGTGACATCGGATTCGACGGCAGCAGCAAAGCCAAGGATGGCAGCAAGAATAACCTGAAAAATATCGAAAAGATTGTTTTTACACATACAAATCACTAAATGGTCAGTTGTCTTACGAATTTGAACATGTTGAATTGTTGTTTGGGAGGTTGTTAGTTAATCGAGTACTTGAAGGAAACTGATGATTTATCCTGTCACGATCAGAGCTTATATACCCTAAATGCATGTGTGGGTCCAGAATGTTAGAGGTAAAACCGCCGTTACGTAGCATCTTTTAACAATGGAATGGAACTTGTCCATCTAGTCGGTTTGTCTCCAAGTCTTCTCGTCAGTTGTGTCTGTTCACATGTTGTTAGTTTTTAAGCGAAACCATTTAAGATTCGCCGAATTGTAAAGAAATCAGGTTTGATCATCCGTTAGAATTTGTTCGTCGGCATTTTATTGCTAAATCTCGTTAAACAAAGTGAATTAATCGAACTGGTAGTCAAAGAGAATTGTTGTATGGTTTATTAATAGGATAAGTAAAACTGAATTATTTCGAACAAATCAGGTAATGGATGCGGTTTTCTTTATTTTATTTGGACTCCCTCTTGGGGTAAGAATGTTGCTGGCCCAACAAAAATGGTCCATGCCATTTTCAACTTAAAAGAAGGAAGATTCTCGTTTATCTGAACAACATCAGAGCATCATTTGGCGTCAATGCAAATAAGACTTACATATGGCTGAAAAACAAAAAATAATAAAATAATGCATGCAGCAACGTACGTAAGACATGTGCAGTAGAATTTGACACTTCTTCGCTTTTATGCACGTATCTTACTGCACATCTGTTTCAAGCAATATAGTACTTCACTTAATGGGACGCAATAGTCCAGAGTGGACTCCCATCTACTAAGCTCGATCTGGCGTTGGTCGTGTCCAGTTATACGCCCAGTAGTACAATATTTGTTAACAATGGTGGTACAAACCGCACTGATTTTTCATGAGTGATTTCATACGCTCACATAATGCAGCAGAAAATACCTTTTAGGCGATGCATAGGAAAATTATTCCTCTAAAGTTGGTGCAGTCAAAGATACTTCATATTTTGTGCATCAAACAAACGATGCTGAATCGATTCGCTTCGGGCATGTTTTCCTCTGACTATATCTTACAGATGAGCTGTTGCATGTTCCCAACCAGGTCATCTCCAGTTTCTTAAAATAGATGAGCAGGTAGTCCGTTAGTTCCAGCAGATTTGTTATACTTTAGCTTCGATTGGCTACCTTAACCTTGTAAATCATCTTTTGTCGTCTTCGCCGTTAAAGAGTCTGCAGAAGTAATCCTTTTAAAATTTCAGCACAGACTTTAACTTTAACATCTTTAACTTTTGAATTGTTTTGTTCGGCCTATGTGGATCTTCCGACATCATTTCCACTGAAGCACCCCTTCATGTTATAGAGCAAGTTCTTCTCAGCCTTTTTTGTGGCGCTGCCCTGTATAACTCTTGTTTTCTTTCATGCGGTCGCCAGCACTCTTCATTAAACCAGAAATTATACTGTGGTGGTCAAGTTAAACCTAGAACTGACAATGTCGCCACTAAATTTTTGTGGTTGATACTCGTACTGGTAACGTAGGTGGCCCGTTGTGCTGCCACGTGGATATATGATCTCCTCACTCATTTAACCAGTTTGAGCTTACGATGAAGCGCATGAGACTGTTAACGTCTGTATTTTTTAAATCGTTTATAGAAGAAGAAAGATCTTAGGTGGTGTTTTCTTCTCTGGGAGAGAGCTAGACATGTACAGAGAAGGTGAAGGATTGTCTCATCTTCTTCCTCGTCCACATAGCTTCTACAGAAATCGTTTGTAAAAGCGCCAAGCCTTCTTGCATGCTTGCCTATAAGATAGTGTCCAGTGATGACACCTATAATAGTGCTGAGATGATTCCTATTTAAAAGAATCAGACTCTTAGAGCGATTCAGATCCAGGTTTGGCCAGATCTGTTTAGTCGCTAGACATGTTGACCCACCGGTCCATTTAAGGTCTGTTCTTTTATTAGCATCCAGCTTAAACAATAATTTGCACGTAGCGGTTGGTATACCAATGCTGTTTTTTCCGGTAGAATAGGTAGAGTAGTTTCAATTTTGGCGAGTTCGTCGGCCCTACAATTCTCTAGAATGTCTCTGTGGCCCGACACCCAACAAAGGTGAAGGTTGAAATGCTCTACCATCTCCGTAAGATATGATCGGCATTCAAGGGCGGTTTCAGAATTTAGTGAGAACGGGTCCAGGGACTTGATAGCGGTCTGACTGTCCGAAAAGATGCGGATATCCTTTGGATAACACGTTTTTCTTCAGCCAGGACAGAGCCAATATTTCCGACTGGAACACGTTAAAGTGATTTGGAAGACGGAAGGAGAGGCTTAAATTTAGCTTATCTGAGAAAACACCTCCAAAAACCTCGCTAACGGTTTTAGATCCATCTGTATAGAAATGGATAGACTTGTCCTCCATGAAAGCATCTTCCTCCCAGAAGGGTCTGGAGAGAAAGCTCGCAAGAAAGTCTTTGTCAAACCGAAGTTTAGGTATTTTATAATCTATGTTTTCTATGTGCATTCCTAATATATTAAGAATATTATCGTGGCCAAATAAATTATTTGTCCACTGTGTAGTCGATTTAAGGCGAATAGCTGCAATCGCAGCTACTTGCCTGCTGAAGATGTTGAAGGGTGTCAAGAGACATGCATAGACATGCTGTTCTTTGGACTCTGCTTAGTTTGCTGCAGTTGAATGCATTGTCTAAGGTCGTCCACCAGACAACCAGCAGGTGCGTATTGGTCTTATGACCGACTGATCAACACCCCAAGTGAGTCGTCCACCTGCAGGTGTGATAGCGCAGTCGTGACTGCGGATGTGTCGACGTTGTTAAAGGCGCCCTCTATGTCTAGGAAAGCAAACATGTTAAGTAAGTAGGCATGTTAAGCTGTTAACAAAAATCTTGGATCAATTTTAGCTCGAATATGGATATCAATCAATCGTTCTAGAGTTTTTAGAAGGAAAGATGATAGGCTTATAAGTCTGAGGACCTTTGAGACATCATGAGAGCATTTTCCGGCCTTGATAACGAAAACCACATTGACTTCTCTTCATAACAGTGCAATGTGGGTCAGTCCTACACAGCTCCTCATGATATTCTCTATCATGGGCACGGATATTAATAACAAAAACTACAAAAGCAACTTACCCATACAAAAACAACCTGACCTGACAAGGCAACAAAACCTGAAGGCAGAAACAGACGCAGACGCGTCAACAACCAGATCCGAGTGGCTAGCACAATTTCTAAAGATCGAAACTTTGACACTTGACGATACCATATAGAGCACTTTTCTCTCAGGCAACCGATCAAACAAAGGTTAACTCAGAAACCCTCCGGAAGAAAAAGTCTAAGCACACTTGCTTGACGCAAAATATATTGCAAATCTTTCCAAAAGTTCTTGAATAAGATGACAAAAATGATCCTAGCGCTCTCGGCGAACGAGACGTACGACTCTTCAAAAGTCAGGTAAGCTAAACCCCCGCTAACCACGGGACTATCAGTGAAACTGCAGAGGTCAGGAGATAATATCAAAGTGGAAAAAGCCCTCGACTAATTTCGAGAGCACTCCCGTGGGGCTGCAGGAGCCACCGTCTACCCTCAAAACCCGTTGGGAAAATTAAACAAAATTTAACGGAAGATTTCGTTTTCGACAGAGTGGATTGGCAAGTTCCTCAACAAGACCATATCCACAGCTGGAGAACTCTAGAAGGGAGTCTCGTTGTTGATTATTCTCAAAATCGACCATCCACGTCGGCGTCATATTAAAGTATATGTAAAAAATACTCCCAGATCAGAGATTCGCCCATTGCATCCAACATCGGTTCTAAAAAATTTTAAATAGCGTCCGCAACTACCATTTAAACAATGCTAAGAGATCCTTTATAATTGTAGTATTAACTTCCACCATTGTACGTAGCTTAGTTTTCTTCCAAACTTCCAATGCAATGGGGGATATTCCAATGTGTTTCATACCCCTCCTCATCATTTTCTGGAAACTACAAGGTGTGTTCAAAAAGTAAAGTATACATTTTTTTATAGAAAAATATTTATATTTTCATCAATATTAATGTTGTACCGTTCAAAGTAATACCCCTCGGGTAGAATACACTTGTGCTAACGATTTTTCCAATCCTCAAAGCACTTCTCAGAATTACTTATGGGGCCAAATCCGGTGAATATGGTACCTGAGGCATGATTTTCGTGTTGTTTTTGGTTAAAAAATCTCTTACAAGCAAAAATGAATGAGCAGGTGCATTGTCGTGAGGCAAAAGCCATGATTTGTTTTTCAACAATTCCGGACGGTTTTTTTCGTATTGCGCCTCGCAAATGGCGCATAACTTCAAGGTAACACTCTTTATATACCGTACGACCTTGAGGTAAAAACTCCTAATATATTTCGCCACGGTAATCGGAAAAAACAGTGATCAAAACTTTGACTGGCATGCTTTTCTAGTCTTGGTTGGCCTGGGTGCTTCCGTTGGGACGACTGGGATTTGATTTCGACGTCATAACCATACCCGTCACCAGTTATGACCTTTTTGAAAAAGTCAGGATCATCATTGACTTCATTCAATAGTTCTAAAGCGATTCTTATGCGAGGTTCTTCTGATCAAAATTGGGAAGTTTTAGAACAAACTTCGCTGACACATGTCTCATGTTCAAAATGCGCCAAAATGGTCAGAAAAGAGTTCGATTACCATGAAAAGAGTAATCAAGCTTACAAATGTCCATCTTGTGTTTTTCTGCATAGAAAATCTATTCTTGTGGATTCTCCTATTATTATTCCTCCTTACCCCACTACATCAAAAAGTGCATCATACAATTGCCCTCATTCAAGTAACAACAACATCAACGTTACACCAACATTATCCATCCATGATGACAGCAGTACAGGTGAACAAAAAATGCTTTTCAGCGAAATTTTGGAACTTAAGCATGCTAATATAGAAGCACGGAAGAAAATACAATCTTTTGAAGAAAGCAATGCATCTCTTTGTAAGAAAGTATTGCTGCTGGAAAACAAAATAAACCTTCTGAAGCAGAAAGAGAAACAATGTGTTGTGGATATCGTTGGCCTTTCTGATGTCAATACTTCTGACGTTGTGCAAAATGTCAACAATTTGTTTACTGCAATGGGAGAACAATCCGCTTCACAGTTTTGACAAGACTGTGAGTGTAGGGAATATAAGCAAATCGGCCAATATTATATGCGTTAGGTTTTGCGTTAGGATGCAATGAGAAAATTGCGATTAAACTGAGACCAAATTTCGAAAGAGCTTCTTGGTGTAAACACTAGAGGTCTGCAATAAATGTCCTGAAACCGTGAAATATTCAAGCTTTCGGGTTAGAAGCCAAACAGTTCGGTCTAAAGGAGCATTGGAATACCTAGGAGTAATGATAGATAATAGACTGCACCACATGTCTTCTATGCCAGAAGGCATTTTTACTACAAGCGGGAATGTCATGAATTCTACCAAATATCGGTTGAGCTATTTACACTAGAAGGATGTTACTTCCAAGGGTGATCAGCTCGATTCTGTGTTAGTTAGATAGGATGCTAAGAAAAACCTATCGCCGGAATACAGACTTTGCGTATTAAGGACAATATGTGGCCTTCGAACGATATCAGATGAAGCAGCATATGTTACAGCTCGAATTGTATTGCGTCAAACCACCATGTAGAAACGCATGAAATAAAAAAGGATTAAAAAGGAGGAGAACCTCAATAACAGAGTGGCAAAATAAATGGCACAACACTACAAAAGACCGATGAGCCTACAAGTTAATTCCGTCTATAGAAGTGTGTGTAAACCGGACACATGGAAACTGCAAATACCCCCTCACGCAGTTCCTATCCGTGGAATACCGTAAATATCTGTACCGCTTTGGACACGACAACTCCTCCCTGCGTCGAAATTGTTCAAATGACGACGAAGATGCGGAGCATGCAATAGTTTATTGCAGTCGTTTCGAAGAGAGAAGAAGAAACGTACCGAATCCACAGTCCCTCGTCGAACATATGTTACAATCAGAGGAAAACTGAGCACGAACTATGAGTTTATAACTGATGTGCAGAAAGAACTCTGCAAGGCGTACCGGAATCGAACAGAGCGTACCTGTGCTGTAACAGCAAGGACCCAGGAGACAGCATAGATGCTGGCCAGTCCCGCGAAGTAATACCTCAAAGAAATACTGCAGGGAGAGTAGATGAAGTGTTGAATAAGTGATTTAGTACGTAGGCAAACTCTTGACATTGGAACATTCAGGGGTATGAATCGTATGAAACCTATGGCGCAAAAAGACTATTGTTGTGTCGAATTTTTGTGAAAGGCCTAAAGATACTGCGGAACCGGTCACCAATTGCTGACTGCTGATAAGGCAGGTTAAGGTTAACTTACTTCAATGCTGTGTTAAACCTGATGCAAGAAGAGAATGATTTCGTATCCAAAACCATAGTAAGCGACGAAGCCCATTTCCACTTAAGTGCTTATGTTAATAAACAAAATTTGCGTTTCTGGGCTATGAAGAATCCACATGAAATTCTGGAAGAGAAGTTGCATCCCCTCGAAGTAACCGTTTAGTGTGGCATTTGCAGTAAAAAAGTGATTGGCCCTTATTTTTTATTTTATTTGATTGTGGAAACCTCAATCACTTAAAAGTATGGATGCATATCTGCACATCTTCTGTGTAATGTGGTAACTGAGGATATTGCCAAAGATTCGATAAATTATCTCCTGAGAGTCATAAAAAAAAACCAGGAAGTCTAATCGTGCTCCGGCACAAAAGATCTTAGGAGTCGCGGTGCATATTGCATGACAAAGCATAGCCTTATTTAATAAATAAAATCAACAAGAGATTAGTTGTTAACAAGTTTCACCAAACGTGAATTGCTAAGGATAGCACACGTCGGAGACTTAATAAAAGAAATTGTTTTAAATGCAAAACTTGTCAACGACTGGATTCCAAAATAAATCAAGCACAGAAGCAATTGGGGAATCGTTAATTAGGTCTGCAGTCATATAACCTGTTGATTGAACGATGCTCTATTTAAATTCAACCTGAGGAGCTTAATGAGAGAAAGAATTTTTATGATGACGTATTGTATTTGCGGTTTATCATAAAAATCTTCCAAAGAAACATCAGTACTACCATGTCAGACTTTAACTAAGACCACGTGCTCTGTTGTCTGCTCTGATACATACAATACAAAGCCCTCTAGCCCATATCGTATAAGTCATTAAGTTGCCTAGTGACGAGTATACGAATACAATATTATCTGCCGTACTATGTTGTCACGTACATAAAACCTCTTATCCACCAACTGATGTATCCTTATCAAGGTAATTTCACCATTAAAAGTCCGCTATCGGCCCGATTTTTACATTACAGCAAATCTTGGATAGGACCCTCGAATTCCAAATAGACAACCTTACTTTATTAGGTGGCGCTATACTTCAGGGTTAATCTGGGCCTTAACTAACAAGCCGCTCCAGTTAGTACAATACTTAGATAATTGTCGCTAGTTGGGCACTCTAAGTCGGTTGAGATCCCATTATACTTGTGCGCGCCACCTAAGGTGAGGTGTTCCTCTACTGCGTTGTCCCTCCTAGTTAGACCCGAAGACTCAGCGTGCCGACGAATATTACGAAGTTTTCCGACTAGGTTGATGTCGCTGTACAGTTCGTATACAGTTCGTTGAATCTTCTCCTCCAAAGCCTGTCAACGCAAGCAGGACGGAAACGTACCTGAAGGTATCTTCATCCGCTGCGGCGCCATAAAGCGGTACTGGGATGATCAAGATCTTATATAGAATCCATTTATACCTCTTAATTATAGCTGTCGATTGAGACGTTCTGTTCATCGTCGATGTTGTGTGTACCTTCTTGTTGGCCGCATACACTTGGTTTTGGCCCCTTTTACCGCTAAACTAATTTTAACAGCTTCCGTTTCAATACCAGCGAACGCACTGGTGACAACCCGCTGAAACCGCAGCGATTGGTCTCTATCAGGTTGTTGGCGAAGGGTTTCAGGCATATAAGGCCTGATACGGCGATGATACGGAGATTTAACCTCTTTAGTTGGCGTAGTTGTGGGTGCGGAGATTCCATTCTTTAGACATATACTCTTCAGACTAGATCTGAAAAATGAGTTGGTATATATTACACAAAGTCATTTTAAGCTGATTTGAATATCTCGTCCGGCAAGCCGTCAGGTTAAGCTGCTTTGTTGGATTAGATATTGCTGTCTTTTTTTCGTTCTGAACAGGTAGATGGAAGTTTTATTTATCAGCGTCCAAGCTGAATAGTTTATATGGCCTGATGGCGGCATGTTGGACTTCTTCGCACTTATACAGTCTGCATAAAAAGTGTTTCATTTTCTCAGCACCGTCTGTGACTCCACTACAAGGTTTTCTTCTTCATCTTTATACGCTTCTGTATGAATGTTCTTGCATTGACAGATTCTTTTTACCTGTTGGTAAAACTTCCGTACGTTATTCCTGAAGTACCAATTCTCAATATCGCGCGCTTCCCATTCCCTTTCTTTCTGGAGAAGCTGATGTTCTTTTCGTCTTTTCTGCTCTTAGAGCTCACAAGCCGTTCTCGTTCTTCGTTGCAGCGCCGCTTTATATGCTTCTAGTTTAGCTGCATGTACTTGCCGGGATTCTACTAGGGTAAAGCCAGTACATCAGCATTCGGCCAATATTCTGGCGGTCTCTTCTGATTGCAGCTTTTCTACGATATATCTTCTCGCAGTAGTTCTTTTTTGTTGTGATGTTTGAGAAATCCGCATTCGTATCTTTAATTCAATCCGAGACAATGTTGGTTGCCTGGAAAATTCGGACGTCCAGAATACTGAAGACATTTCGTACGTTGATCGCAATGTGATTAATTTGATTTGGCGTTTCCTGATTGGGAGATTACCATGTCTCCTTGTGTATTGATATAACACTAAGTCTGCTACTAGACGTGTTTTCATGTGGGCTATGCTTAACAACTATCTTACTAAAAATGTCCTCCTTTTCTATCCTATGTGATATTGTACGTACTTCGAACAGCACTCATATGTCTTCTGGAAATATGTAGAAATATTCTTTGGTAGCGTAGTCGTTGTCTGTGGGTGCACATAAGGCTTATGGTAGCGAATTTAGCCTTGATGAGGATTGTCATAAGACGCTCGCTCGCGTGTCGGAAGCTCAAGAAGTCTGCCGCATATGGCAAATCCGCATCCGAATAAGCGCTGTTTCTTTTCTCTATAGCAAACTCCACAGTATATTCGTATATCACAATTTTTATCCTCTCCTAGCTCCCTATCGCACTTGTTGGATGGTGGTAATATATGCGTCATAGAAGTCAAGGGTCTCTAATATCTCAGTTGCATGTGGCCTGCTAAGGGTTCGAGCATTGCCTGTGCAGATCCCAAGGTCGTTTAAACGTTTGCAACGCTCGTCAACAGTGAGTCCGATTTTATCCAAGCCCACTAGTTGGTTCGTCAGATCTTTTTAGTCTCTTCTGTATAGAGTTGTGAATACCGATGCTACTAGCTGACCAAGGCCTTGCCATTTTGGTCTGCATGAGCAAGGGCTTAATCATGCAGTTACCGAGGACCACCACTGAGAGGTAATTCAAGTACTACTCAACGAACTTGATTGTTGTGTTTCTAGCCCAATCGAAGTTATAGGACAGTCAGCAGTAACCCTATCAATCGCTGCGAAGATCACCACCGATTTTAAGGCCGCATATGACAGCTTATATTAAGAAAAATTATACAAAGCAATGTCCTAGTTTGCCATCTCACCTAAGCTCCAATTTTGCAGGATGATCATATGATGGTCGGTAAAGATAGATATATACTTCAATATCATAAAAGGCTTTTGACAAGGGAGTCGTCTCTATTTGCGTGACTCTCAAATTAACTTCAGAGGTAGAATCTTTCAAAAATGTGTATAACTGCTTGCCTGTACGGATGACATAGACATCATCGGCATAACATAACGAGGTATTTGTTTGGCATATGCAAGTATTGAAGCAAGAACACAGCCAGAATTATTAGCAACAACGGTTAATTGCAAACAATATGTACATCTCTTCTAGCTTATTTGAATTAAAGCAAAGGTTAATAAGGCATGCACGTACTAACAATTCAGAGCATCTGCAATAGTATTTTTTAAGCCAACGACACCTTTCACAAGCCTAATACTGACGTCAACGTGACCGTGAACTTAAGATATCGAAGACGAACCCTCTTTCCTGTTAAAGATAAGTGACGTCACGCTAACTTTCTTTTCATTAAAAAATTTGTGTAAGAAACACCAAATTCCTCAAATAAGAAACTCCTTTCACTGGCTAAATGACATGCAACTTAAAAGGAACACAATGACGTTGTGTATCTAGACCGTGTGCTCATATACACCAGAGGTACTATAAAAATTAAATCTTCACTTGAAAAGCTGAAATTTGTGCAAATTGGACAAAGAACTAGTAAGTTCTTTTTAATAAAATCTTTCAGTCCTTCGAAGAAAGATGAGTTAGCGCTTCAGAAATAGAGTACATATAGTCTCAGCACCCATCACGTCGACGCCGAATACCTGCAGCCTGATGTGAACATCTTGTAACACCTTCTATCACTAGCTCATTTAAGTGCTTAACAGAAGTGTAGTTTGGTCGGTTGGAGACCAGGAGAGTCCTACCATCTGCAGTTACGCTTAAATGAAACCCAAATGTAAGTGGAAGCCCTAACTGAGGACGCAGGCAAACCCTAACGTTGGTTTGGCTCTTCAAAAGCTCTCCTCTGAGCAACTTCAGTGGCGATTTCATTGTGACATGGGACCCAGACAAGATTCAGTAAATTTCCCCTGGAAGTCACAAAAGGATTTAACACAGCTCTAAGCGCAACTTAGTCATCGCTACAGGCGCAAATGCTTCGCCCTCCACCTATTCTTCACAATATAGCTTGTTGCTATCAGGATTGCGTATTTCTCCATTTGGGAGGCAGGGGCCGGTTTTCCTAACAAAGAGTGAAATCTAACTATGTTGCAAATCCAGAGAGCTCTTCTCGGTGACCGACCCCATGTCTTGTAGACAGCTCATTTGCACTGCAAGAAGGCCGACAGCGTCTTAGAGGCTTTTGAGGTAACATATTTAGTCCATAGAAGCTTGTTATCCTGGATGAAACCCAAAAACTAAGCTTCTATGAAGAACTGGATGGTGATGCCATTAAATACTAGATGAGTCAAACCAGTCAGCTTCCTCTTTCTTGTAAAGAGAACAACCTCAGTTTTGAGGTAGCACATTTTTGGTACACTAATCGATCCAACAGACAGTACATCTACATCCTCCGCGTATGTTTGTGCATAGATGTCCGAATTATGAAACACGTTGAGCAGTGAGCCGACCAACATGTACCACAGCAGTGGAGGTAGAATACTACCTTCCGGGCAACACTATATACCTTGCCATCGCATATAGGCCGCAGTCAGCATCCAGAGTCGGTGTTCTATTCAATTCTATGCACCAGCACTGCTCTTATTCGTGTTGTCTTGGCGAGTAACACATGCCGTCAAAAGTTGGGTTGTCAAAAGCACACTCACTATCGTTGAAAATGCTCAGCGCCTATTTGTTCTTGTTGAGTGCGCCTTCAATTTTACTTAACAGATTTTGAAGCGCACTCTCACAAGATCTTCTGCGTTGATCAGTATTTTGCATCTCAGACAGAAGATGCATTGGCAAATCAATGTTACGCACTTGGATCTCGAACATTTTCTCCATGCTTTTAAACATGAAGAAAGTCAGGTTTGTGTCCTAAAACAGATCTAACTGTGATATTCATTATCATTATTATTGTCTTGGCCTTGAAGCCAGTAAAGGATCACATCAAAGACAAATCCGTAAATGAACAGCCTAATATGGGACTCCTACCAATGACGATGAAAGCGCAGATACTGGAAATCAAATTAATCATGTACTAATAGAAGCAATGTAGTCATTCAGCAACGGTCGTTAACTTCTGTAATTTTTTCTATTTATTCGTTACTTTCAACATGCAAGTAGCTTCTGATTTGATTCGTTGTAAAGTAGCAGGAATCATCCATAAAAAAGGCTACACAAAAGAAGACAAGAAAATAAAGACGAGAACAAGAAAATGAGTTCCAATAACAACAGCAGCGGCAGAAAAGAATACAGACGCTGGATTCAGAAAACACTGCTGGTTCAGATGTTTCGCGATGAAGACAACAAATACCATATTGCGTGTATTGTTATGCAAAAGGTCCCCGCTGGGGATCGTGGAATCTTTGGGATTTCTTTTGTATTCGCTGGAATTCATCGCAGCCTCTGTGTGCATATGTAACACATGGGCTGAAAAGTCCGTGCTAAGAGAGGGCACAACTTGAAATAAATCCATACCATTTCAGTTAGTACCAACCTTCAAAAGATACGTGTATAAATTTGACAGCTGTCGGACGATTAGTTCTCGCAATATAGCGTTGTGAGTGAAGCAACTTTTGTTATTGTGAAAAAAATGGATTCAAAGCAATTTCGTGTGTTGATTTATCATTGCTTTTTGATGGGAAAAAATGCAGCCGATGCAAAGAAATGGCTTGATAAGTGTTACCCGGACTCTGCACCAGCCGAACGAACCATTCGCAAGTGGATTGAAAAATTTAAAAGTGATCATACAGGCTGTTTCAGATGAAAACATCAAAAAAGTCCACAAAATGATTACGAATGACCGTAAAGTGAAGTTGATCGAGATAGCTGAGGCTCTGAAGATATCAAAATAGCATGTTGGATATATTGGGTCTATAACTTAATTCGTGCAGTTTGCTAAGAAATGCCATATTGTATTATTCCATTGTTATTATTCCATTGGAGCATGCGTTGGATAGCTACTGTCATTTTACGTCATTTCAGTATATGTCATTCATTTGAAGCCTAAACAACAATAATTTTTTTTCACTCAAATATGTCGAACTTTGTGCCTGAAAAATTGTTTTTGCTGGGAGTTCCTCTTCATGAAGAAAACTGCTGCCGAAGGTCATCGTATTTTGGTGGAAGTTTATGGCAAACATGGGCTAGCTGAGCGAACGTGCCAAAAGTGGTTTGCACGATTTAAAAGTGGTGACTTTGGTTTGGAAGATGATGAACGTCCTGAGCAGCCAAAAAATTTTGAAGATAAAGAACTGGAAGCATTACTCTATGAAGATTGTTGCCAAACACAAGAAGAGCTCGCAGAATCTTTTTGTCACTCAAGCAGCCATTTCAAAACGTTTAAAAGCAGCTGGATATATTCAATAGCAAGGAAATTGGGTTCCACATGAACTCAAGCCGAGAGACGTCAAAAGGCGGTTTTGCATGTCCGAAATGCTGCTGGAACGCCACAAAAGGAAGTCATTTTTGCATCGGATTGTTACTGGTGATGAAAAATGGATCCATTACGACAACCCCAAGCGCAAAAATTGATATGTAAAACCCGGCCAACCAGCCAAATCAACGGCAAAGCCGAATATCCATGGCGCGAAGGTAATGCTCTGTATTTGGTGGGATCAAATGGGTATGCTGCATTATGAGCTGCTAAAACCAGGTGGAACCATCAATGGACAACACTACCGAACACAATTAATCCGTTTGAAGAGAGCAGTAGCCGAAAAACGCCCAGAATATGCGACCCGACAAGAGGCAATAATTTTCCATCATGACAACGCTCGACCCCACATTGCTATTCCGGCTGAGAACTATTTGGAAAATAGTGGATGGGAAGTCTTACCCCACCCGCCTTATAGTCCAGATCTTGCCGCTTATGACTACCAATTTTTTCGATCGATGCTGTACGCCCTCACTGAAATACGGTTCATATCAAAGCAGAATATCAAAAATTTATATTTTTTTTTATAAATTTATTTATTCTTGGCTGCCAAGCCGGCGCAGTTTTTTTGGGATGGGATCCACAAATTGCCAGAAAGATGGGAAAAAGTCATAGCTTCAGATGGGCAATACTTTGAATAATACTATTGAACATGTTTTTCTTAAATAAACGTTCGAATTTTGAAAAAAAAACCGCACGAATTAAATTACATACCAATATCATACACGAATATTTGGACCTGCGAAAGCTCTGTTAAAAGTGGGTGCCGCGTTTGCTCACAGTCGACCAAAAACAACAACTTGTTGATGATTCAGAGAAGTGTTTAAAGCTGTTCAACCGCAATAAAGCCGAATTTTTGCGTCGGTATGTGACAATGGATTAAACTTGGTTCCATCACTTCACACAGAGTCAAGTCGGCCGTCAGTTGAGTGGCAAGCAGGCGACGAACCTCGTTTAAAACGACCAAAAACGACCAAGGTTATGGCATCCGTATTTTGGGATACACATGGTATAATTTTCATGGACTATCTCCAAAAGGGGCAGACTATCAACAGCGACTATTACATTGCATTGTTGGAGCGTTTGAAGGACGAAATCGCAGAAAAACGGCCGCATTTGAAGAAAAAGAAAGTGCTGTTTCATCAAGACAATGCACCGTGTCATAAGTCGATGAAAACGATGGCAAAATTGAATGAATCCGGCTACGAATTGCTTCCCCACCTACCGTATTCCCCAGACTTGGTCCCCTGCGACTATTACCTGTTCGCAGACCTCAAAAGAATGCTCGCCTGAAAGAGATTTAAGACCGATGAAGAAGAAATTGCCGAAACAGAGGCCTATTTTGAGGCTAAACCGAAATCGTACTACAAAACTGGTATCGAAAGATTAAAAAATCGTTTCAATCAGTATATCGCCCTCGAAGGCAACTATATTGATAAATAAAGTAGAATTTTGCAAAAATTTTGTGTTTTACTATAAAATGGCACTGAATTTTCAGCCCATGTGTTATGCACATTTGTGACAGAAGGATTTTTGGCGCTTACTACTTACTGATCGCGCCACCTCGGTGCGGGTAGGGTAAATTACCTAAATAAGGGCACGTTCACCGCAACACTCCCCCCGGGTAATTTCCCCGTCTCCGTGCCTTTGACCGACGTCTAGGACGGAACCTAGAAGAAGACCGTGGGCTTCTCGAAGATCCCACTGCGCGTTTGCACGTGCGCACTGCGGACCTGACTATCTTCAGACTGGCGGACTTTGACTATCCGCCCTTTCGGCCCGCAGTTCCTGGGATTATTTGGGTCTACTATTAGAACGACGTCACCCACCTGTAGGGGCTTCACTGACAGAAACTATTTCTCCCTTCGCGTAAGCGTGGGCAGGTATTCGTTCACCCAGCGCTTCCAGAAGCGGCCCGCAAATTGTTATGAAACAAGCCAATTTTTTCTTACCACTCTCCCATCATTATTAATTTCCGTCACACAGGATGCAAGAGTCCGCAGACAGTGTGTGGGCAATCTCCAGATGGACGGCTCTAACGGTGAGGCACGTAAAGAGTACGCCCCAACGCATTTCCATCCGCCGACCAACACTTACTGCTATTGGACCGAAATAGTCGATGCCGACATAGGAAAACGGTCTACAGAACGAAGCAAGTCTGACTGTGGGAAGTGTTGCCATTATGGGCGCCTGTGGTCTAACCGAAGGAACTTTACAGCTGAAGTGGAGGTGGGTCCGCTGCATTTAATACGCGGCTGTGTTGATAATGGCCAACGATCGCATGTTCTTGAAACTCCATTCAATTTATCCGCCGTCCGAGATCCCCAAGGCACCCGGCTTGACAAGTCGTTATAGCCAAGATATCTGACGAGGAGGGCCTTGCCGTTCGCAGTTGAGAGGTTCCATGGTGAATGAACGATGGTCGGGTTGAACGTTACTGGTCCAGTCATTTCGGTCTTGGACCCGGCGAAAAACCTCGTGGCGATGGTGGCTGGTTCACGTCGGTAAAAAATGTCATCTACATGGGGCACAGGAACTCCTGGTGTATTCGAATTTTTAAAGCTGTACGTCGCTGGAGCAAGAGACCATTGGCGAGCAGCATCGTCAACATTGATAGAAGTTCCGGCTACCCTTAATCCGGCAAACTCATTGTCTCGGTAGTCATCCTTCATAGAAGCGAGTGATACGTATAGGGGGGCGGGATGTCTACAGCTGGCAGCGGCTTCGGCTACTCTGGATGCGGAACATCCGACTGCAGGAGCACTGGTTGGAACTGTTGGTGGTGCGGATACGACACCTGAAGCTGCAGAACGAATAGCTGTGATTGTTGCTGATGCAGGCGACACAGAAGCCGTAACAGGATCTCCACGGCTGGCAGCGACTTCGGCCGCACTGGACGCAGAAAATCCTGCATATGCGGCGTTGGTTGGTGCAACTGGCGCTCAGGCAAATTCGTTGAACGGTTACGACACGTAGGCGGTGGCAGGATCCCCACGACAGGCAGCAACTACGGCCGCACTAGGCGCAGAGGGCCCTGCATCGGCGATACTGGTTGGCACAATTGGCGAGTCGTTAAATTTGGTGGACGGTGGCGATAAAAAGGCGGGGCGGGATCTCCACGACTGGCAGCAACTACAGCCGCATTGGGCGCAAAGAAATCCGCTTCGCATGTTGGCGCAGAAGTTGCATGTTGGGCAGCAAATTCGGGTCCTCTTGATGTACAAAACCCTGCAGTAACGGAGGATCTAATCGCCCTTGGCGACACGTGGACGACACTGCGGCCGCACTCGGCGCAGAGAATCCTGCTGGTGCGATACTAATTGCAGAAATCCTGGAAGGCGCGTTGATTTTCGGCGAATTTGCTGATTTGTTTGTGAAATTGCTGCACGTGGTTTGTAGATTCGCTGAAAACGCGTTACGGTTAACGGCACTGAGTGACGCCGTTGATGCCGTTATAGCGGAACCTTGTGGTAGTTTGGCATGTGGGCTGAATATTATTTATCTATGTTTCACTAAATTTGGAGATACCCCTCCCGAAAGACTAAGCAAACTACTACTGCACTTACCTGCACACGCTGCGCACATATAGGTCTTGTACTCGATGAAGCTATCCACGCCAGCACACTCGAAATGCTCCCATACATCACATGCGTCGCACTGCAAAATTAACTAAAATTCGGATGTTTATTAGAGGAAATTAATTCGTTTATAAAAATTTGTGTGCGTTCGACGTCAGTACTATCTGTTTTAAAGTTGGCTGTTTTTTACGATTCTTCGCAGAAGGCAAGTATCAAACGTGCGTTGGGAACGAAAACACATTGGGGATTTCTCAGCCAACGTTTTCCGCAATCCTTAGGGAGATATTGGATATATTTGAAGAACAAATTAGCCCGAGATGGATTACGTTTATTATGATGCCAGAAGAAAAGAAAGAAGCGAAACTGACTTTCTACTTAAAGACGGGTTTTCCTGGAGTAATATTGCGTGTGGATGGCACCCATATTCGAATTGTCACTCCAGAGAGAGAGAGGCAGCACCTTTATTTCAACAGGAATATTTACCACAGCACTAACGCCCTGCTGGTAACTTGAAATTTTTAATTTAAATTTGTAGTTGCTTTTTCTTGCAAGGTATAGAACCACAAGATACGAATTGGTTTTGTTGATGCGAGGTATTCTGGGTCTTGCTATGACTGCTTTGTATGGACACAAAGTGATTTAAGGTAGCACTTGCAACAAAGATATGACGATGGAGAAAGAAACAGTTGGTTATCAGGTAAGTCAAGTTCATAAAACTGGTTAGTATTATGTAAAATTAATTTTCTATTGCTTCCTCTAGGAGATTCGGGATATCCGCTAGATCCTTAACTTCTAACACCATTCCGTAGTACAGCAGAAGGAAGCATGCAAGCTTCTTTTAACAATCTACATTCAAAGACAAGGAATGTCATTGAAAGAGCCATTGGTGTTTTAAAAAATAGATTTAGGTATATTTCAGGTGCAAGGCAGTTACACTACACACCAAAGAAAACGACCCAAATTATACTATAAATACTAGTTCTACTTTTCACAACATATGTATTCAGTTCAAAGTTCAGGACAACATTGAATATGTCGCCATTGAACAAGATCACACTGACCTGAATGAGTCTACCGATGATGTCGGAAATGCTATTTTAATTTGCAATAACGTCATGCATTCAATTATAAGCAAATAATCAAACAAAACATACACTATACATATGCATATACAGCTACGAGCACATAATTAGAAACGATGATAAGCATCTATAATACTTGTATTTTTCGTCGTGTAATTCTTAATTTAGTTGTTTGTATATTTTTATGCGTAAACAAATTAAGCACGTAAACAAATATTTGGGATATAAAATACAAAAACTAGCTTCAACGTTATAATTTTATTTTGAAAGAAAAGTAAACAAAAATTTTGATGGAGCACCTAATTAGAAACAGCTGGGTAGACCTCTCAAAAAATGATAAAAAACACAAAAATAATTCTTAAAAAAAAAATAGAGTACCAACATTTCTTGACCTCTTCGAACAATGCATCCATATTCGAAATTTTAAGCAAACTTATTTTGTTCTTGACGTCTCCTCATAATGCGTTCGATTGGATTCAGATTATTTTCAAAATACTTTTTGGTATGCTTGGCAGTGTGTTTTGGATCATTGTCCTGCTGGAACTTCCAAATCACAGGTAAATTATCTTCTGCCCATGGAACCATCACATTCTGCAAGATGTCAACATATTTTTCCTTTGTAAGGATGTCGTCAATACGATGGATTGGCCCAACGCCATTCCACGAGAAGCATCCCCACACGTTGATGGATCCTGCACCATGTTTTACAACAGGTGATGTGTACTTCGGATCAAATTCTCTTCGTTTTGGCCGAAGTACGAATCTTCTGCCATCAGGACCAATTCTATTTATCTTGGCTTCATCGGACCAGAGGATAAATTTCCATTGCTCTGTTGTCCACGATGAGTGAAGTCGAGCAAACTCCAGCCTTGGAATATTGGTAACCATTGGCTTCTTGCGTGCAACACGGCCATAAAGTCCAGCTTCGATCAATCGCCTTCTTATGGTCCAGACTGAAAAAAGAATCCATTCCGTTCAAAACCTCGCCCTCGATAACCCTTGCACATTTTTTGGGTCAAGTTTCGAAAGTCTGACGATTTTTCTGTCATTGCGCACTGTAGTTTTTCGTGGTTTTTTCTTCCTGGGCACATTTTCGCACGTTCCATAAACTTTAAAATGCTTCACTGCATCGAAAATAACTTTTCGAACGTCTGGAGTGCAGCTGGCTGTTTTTCCCATTTCTAACAGAATCGATAACAGGAAATTGAAAGTTTAATTGTCCATCATATTCTACCTACCAAAATTTAATTTTTATATAAAAAACAAATTTGATATTCAATAAATTAAAGATATATTTCTTTGGGTTTCTAATTAGTTGCTCCTTGAAATTAAACGGTTTTCATAGTTTTGCTTATTTACTCACTGTTAACACTAAGATCAGACAGCCAACCACTATAGAAGTCAACAGCAAAGTAAATAAAAATCTAACATTGAAACAATTTAAAGAAAAAAAAAAACCTTGCATTTTTACAGATGCATTTTCGTTCATAGATGCTTCGTTTTTAATTAGTTGCTCGTAGCTGTATGTTATATAGCAAGCCAATGCCAATTGAGTGCCCTTTTGGATTTATAAGTTTTTGCAGGTGAAGAAGGCCAGCAATAAGCTCCTAAAAAGGGTTTAGCACATAATTTTTTATGGACCACCTCCAGTCCCTTTCAGCTATTCGTTATTTTGTTTCAGCTTTTTACGGCGTATTTTTAGTCATTCCAATCCTGAAAATAAACACGAACAAAATACATATGTATTACAAAATATGCATACTCTTTGATCCATCCTTTGCCATCTCGAGTTGTTGGTCGAAAACTGTTTAGTTTCATAGCAAGAGTGCTACAGAAAGTATTTGTATCGGTTTTATATATACAACCACTCTTGCCATGGCCCCTAACGACATTGACGTTTTCCCCAATAGCAGAAAGTAGCATTTCAAACGATTAATTTCTTTCCTACCGAAAAAAACATAAAAGCTAATTTTTAATAAATATAAATAAAATAAAATTACATATACCTAATCCATAACTGTACCATACTTACACAGCTTTTTTTGTTTCCTTTTTACTGCTTTTTTTACTAAACCGTACTCTTGTCGTATCGTAAAATATGACTTCGGTAATAACAATATACGAATATAGTCGTATCCGAGTGTCATCCCCGAGTTGCATAATTGATGGAGAATCGAGTGCTTCTTACCATTTGTACCGGTATTTTTTTGTGAAAATAAAATATTAATTTTTAATGGGAAAGTAAAAAATATTTTATTCAAAGTATTGCCCATTGCTAGCTTCACATTTTTCCTTATTTCAGGCAATTTATGTATTCCACGCCAATAAAACTGTTCGTCTGTTGAAGCAAAACAAAAAGTCACAAAATTTTCGACTTCCACGTAGGATTCCCATCCATCGTGTCCCATCGATAAAAACAAATTGTAGTCGGAAGGAGCCAAGTCTGCTGAATACGGCGGGTGGGTAACAGCTCCAGCCAAGTGCTTTGCAATCTATTAGGAAGATCTGTGATATTTTTCTTGTGAATAGTTCCTTATATTTTCTATTCTTTTTGTTTCTAGCCTCTTGCGCTTCCTCCGACAATTGGCCAATTGGAAGAATGCTAGAAGTAACCACTTGTTTGCCATGAAACAAAATTTTGTGAACGCTCACTAACATGTAATACCATCCACTCTTCTCAAGATAAAAAAATGTCCTAGTCCTGTTCGCACATGTGTCAAAAGCATCCAAATTAATAGGAAACCCAGATGCTAGAGCTTCCAAAATAATGTGGAACCCTTTGATAAGCTCTATATTAATACCTGTTAACTTAGCAGTTTTGTTTTTGTCTCGAAAGAATCGCCTTGCTGTGTTGCCATCGTTTGTATTTCCAGATTGTTGAGTTGGTATGTCAATGAGTAAGCCAGTTTCCTTTCTGAATCTATCTTGTACCGGTGTATCGGTATGAAGTGAGAGTTTTTTTTTTTGTGAAAATAAAACACTAATTTTTAATGGAAAAGTAGAAACCATTTTATTCAAAGTATTGGCCATTGCTAGCATCCCATCTTTCAGGCAATTTATGGATTCCACTCCAATAAAAATGTTCGTCTTTTCAAGCAAACCAAAAAGTCACCCAATTTTCTATTTCCTTAGGTTTCGAAGTGCTGCTCAGCTAATTCGTGTCCATCGATGAAAACAAATGGTAGTCGGAAGGAGCCAGGTCTGGTGAATACGGTGAGTAGGGTAGCAGCTCCTAGCCAAGGTTGTATCCCTAACCAGTTTTGCTTTGTGTACAGGTGCATAGTCATGAAGCAAAATTACTTTGCCGTGTCTTCTGATCCATTCTGATCGTTCTATTAATGCATGGTTCAAATTGATCATTTGTTGTCTATATCGATCTGTATTAATGGTTTCACCAGGTTTTAGGAGCTCGTGGTACACCACACCTTTCTGGTCCCACCAGACACACAGCATTGTCTTCTTGCCAAATCGATCTGGTTTTGCAGTCGAAGTTGATGTTTGTCCGCAATAACCCATGACTTTTTCCCTTTTGGATTCCGAAAATAAATCCATTTTTCATCGCCAGTAACAATTCGATGCAAAACTGATTTTTTATAGTGTCTTTGAAGCAAAATTTCACAAGTGGTTTTTCGGTTTTCCATCTTTCTTTCATTCAGTTCATATGGCACCCATTTTTCAGACTTTTGGATCTTTCCCATAGCTTTAAACAGTCAGAAATTGTTTGTTGTGCAAAATTTAACATTTCACTCAAAGTGTCATCTTCATCCAATATTGTTTGCAATTCGGCGTCTTCAAACTTTTTTGGTGGTCTTTCACGTTCTTCATTTCTCACATCAAAATCTTTATCTCTGAACCGTTGAAACCATCTTTTGCATGTTGTCTCAGATATAGCATGATTACCATATGCCTCGACAAGCATTCGATGCCATTCTGCAGCACTTTTCTTCAAATGAAAACCAAAAATTAATGCTTTTCACAAGTCATCATTTTCTGGTACAAAATTCGACATTTTTAACACGACGAAGTAATATGATGTTGTTTGCTTAATGACTTGATGTATACTAAATATGTTTGACAGGTGTTATAGGAACCAAACAAAAGAAAAACTAAGGTCCGTTCAAAATAAATGTTCCCTATCGAGACATTTGTATCTTGACGCTCAGTTCATACGGGTACACCTGGTATTAGCTTTTTCCTGGCTTTGAATTTTTCAAAACCAAACCTTAACATCAAGCCTATATGCAATGTGAAGGATACATTCCATAAAACGAATCCAAGAATGGAGTGGACTTAACCCATTGAAGTGGACTTAAGACATTGAAAAAGGCTTCTCAGACTTCCTTGAAACAATACTGGCGTTATTCATTTCGGATGGTTTTGCGCCACATATGTTACAATTCTGAGATGATGAAATCGCAGGTGATAAGGCAGTGGAATTCTTCCCCGCAAATTTTATTGGGTATATATTTTAATTCGTGCGGTTTTTTTTCCAAAATTTAAACGTTTATTTAAGAAAAACATGTACAATAGTATTATTCAAAATATTGTCCATCTGAAGCTATGGCTTTTCCCCATCTTTTTGTCCAAGAATATTCTGCTCTGATGTGAACCGTATTTCAGTGAGGGCGTTCTGCATCGACCGGAACAAATGGTAGTCAGAAGGGGCAAGGTCTGGGCTATTAGGCGGGTGGGGTTAGTCTTCCCATCCACTGTTTTCCAAATAGTTCTTAACCGGAATAGCAACGTGGGGCCGAGCGTTGTCATGATGTAAAATTATTGCCTCGTGTCTGGTCGCATATTCCGGGCGTTTTTCGGCTACTGCTCTCTTCAAATGGAATTGTGTTCGGTAGCGTTGTCCATTGATAGTTTCACCCGGTTTTAGCGGCTTATAATACAGCACACCCATCTGATCCCACCAAATACAGAGCATTACCTTCGCGCCATGGATATTCGGCTTTGCCGTTGATTTGGCTGGTTGGCCGGGTTTCACATATGATTTTTTGCGCTTGGGGTTGTCGTAATGGATCCATTTTTTATCACCAGTAACAATCCGATGCAAAAATGACTTCCTTTTGTGCCATTCCAGCAGCATTCCGGACATGCAAAGCCGCGTTTTGATGTCCCTCGGCTTGAATTCATGTGGAACCCAATTTCCTTACTTTTGAATATATCCAGCTGCTTTTTAACGTTTCGAAACGGTTGCTTGAGTGAAACCCAAAGATTCTGCGAGCTCATCTTGTGTTTGGCAACAATCTTCATAGAGTAATGCTTGCAGTTCATCATCTTCAAATTTTTTGGCTGCCCAGGACGTTCATCGTCTTCCAAGCCAAAATCACCACTTTTAAATCGTGCAAACCACTTTTGGCACGTTTGCTCAGCTAGCGCATGTTTTCTTCATATTAAAGTAATGAAAAAGAACTCCCCTCAAAAACACTTTTTCAAGCACAAAGTTCGACATATTTAAGTGAAAAAAAAAATTATTGTTGTTTACACTTCAAATGAATGACATACTGAAATGACGTACAATGACAGTAGCTTTCCAACGCATGTTCAAATGGAATAATACAAGTTACGAATTAAGTTATAGATCAAATACATATACTCAATTATTTTCCTTTTTTTCCATTTTTCTAAAAAAGTACTGCCGAACAGACTGTCAAACAATGCTGAATTATCATGGTTAGCTAACCCTATAATTTGATAAGCAGTTTTGAATTTAATTTTGGTTCAGCTAACGTATGCTTCTAGGCGCAGTTCACATTGCAAATTTCAAAGATACATATCTATCGCGATTTTGATTATCTGGTTTTAGGGTCTGACGCAGGAAATTAAATTTCCTTAAATTCTTAAAACTACCCGTCTGAGAGGCAGATGCAAAGGAAATGCAGCTGCACTTGAAGGCGCAGATCTTGAAAACAAAATTACCCCAAAAGCTGAGATAAATAAACATCACTCCAACTGAAGCCGACGAACCCCTCTTCGGTATCGAATAAGTTTTCTGGCACAATCACTATTGATGGCTTTTGCCGCGTAGTGTAAAATGTCCTAATGTAATCAGTGCGTTATCCAGCAAAGGTGGTAGTTCTGATAGACATAAATCGGTTAAAGTGGTTAAAAGCCGCGTGGCGATTGATCGGGAAACTGCTGAGTGTCTCATAGAAAATAACTTGGATTGGTTCAGCAGCGCAAGAATCATTTTCGTAGCAAGGTGCTTGGCTAACCTCCCAGTGGTGGTTCCCGGTAACTAGGGCTCACGATTCTATACGGAAGAGGTTAAAATATGTGACGTACCAACGAACCGACTCACTGTTCATGATCCTAGCAAATGTTTAAATGACAATGACATTCGGATTTGCAATTGGAATGTTCGGACCTTTAACAGGCCACTGTACGGAACGACACCAAAGAATTTTTTAACGATGTCTGATGTCCGATGTATGACGATTTGAACGTCAGGATAAAAAAGGAAAAGATCTTTGATGGGAAAGTTGCTTAGCATATACTACACGATACCACGTCTAGCAACAGACTTCATTACAATAGCAATTACACAAGGGCACATGACGGTCTTAGGATCATCAAACGCTAAATCAAATCAAATAGAATATTTCGCGATACAACGCAACTTTTTTAGGTTTTGACAATTTATTTTTCAAAATAATCCTCTTTCAACTCAATACACTTTTCCCGGCAGTGCTGCAACTTTTTTAACCCCTGCGTATAAGACTTTTATTGGCCAGCACTACACTACCGTACTACTTTCTGGCGAGCGATCTTTTAAGGTTTGGGAACAAAAAGAAGTCTCATGGATCGAAGTCCGAAGAATACGGAGAATGGGGGAGTAATTCGTAGTGCAATTCGACGAATTTGGCTGTGGCGACTGCGGAGGTGTGAGCCGGTGCGTGTTCGTGGCGGAGGAGCACTTTTTTTTCGTCAAATGTGGTCGTTTTTTTTTTTTCTTCAAATCGGTGTTGAATTGGGCTAATAAATCAACGTAGTATGCTCCTATGATTGTTTTTCCCTCTCCTGTTATCTCAGCCAACTCGCGAAAATTCACACGGTGTTTCTCTAATATGAGATCATGGATTTTGTCTACGGTGTCCTCTGTGGCAACCGTCTTTTTGGCCCACCTGGGCGAGGTTCATCAAAGACCGACGTGCGGCTATGGCGAAACTCTGAGAACCAATGATAAGCGGTTGTGCGGGAAGGTGAATGGGTCCCATAAGCGCTATCGAGAATGGGCTTTATTTCCTCTCAGGTTTTGCTACTCAAAAACAAGAATCAGATCCCAAAACGATACTGCTCCTTTTCTATGGTCGCAAAAAAACCATAACACAATGTTTTGAAATGGTGTATCAAAACAAAATTAAGCATCGGACTGTCACCAAATTTTGAGGTTATACTAAAATATGGCATACTCATCTATCTATCATCTATCACTCCACCTATCTTCCCATCCGTGTACTAATCAAACAGCCCTCGTACAGCCCCTTCAAACTATCAATCGTAAAACCCGCTTCGCTAATAATGTTCATAAGTATACCCTCAAAATATCGTAATTCGTTCCTGAGCAACTCCTTTATGCAATGCCCTGCCAAGATCGCTGTTTCCTAGTCGTTATAACTTACAAACATTTAAGACCAGTGTACATCGGTACTTCTTTGTATGCACATTTTAAGGGTGTGATAACCCCTTGAACGCTTGTAATAATAAAAAAAAAAATAAAAAAAACGCCTTACACAACCTTAGGGTATCGGAGGAATTTAAAGTACGAAGCGGAGTAGATAAGGTTTTGCCGCTGCTATTCCTTTTAGTAATCAGTGATGTGATCCAAGCAGCTGAGATGAACGATATCTTAATAGTGACATTGGCCTACTACAACGTAGCATGTTGGCCCTGCATCAAATGGCCATGTCTTACAATCTGTCCAATTCGTCGATTCTGAGTATCCTTTCTTGTTGGTTTTAACCTCATTTACTGCTTAACCAGTTTTGGCAGCTTCCGTTTCAATAGTAGCGAACGCAGCGGTGATTGCCCCCTGAGTTCTGCAAATTATGTTAATGTTACCGACGTATGCTAATAATTGCACAGACTTTTGGTAGATTGTGCCTCCAGTGTTCGGTTGTGAGTTCCGCACAATTCTTAAATCATTAAGGAAATCACATGACAGCGCGTCATATTGTTTAAAATCTATCAAAGGTATCGGTTAAGCTATTAGCGATTTTGATGGAGTAAAAAGCGTTTTCCATCTCATCCTGTACAGAGAGAGTTTGATAGGGATACCAAAACTAGACGTGGCTATAGCTCATTTCTACAGATGCTGTCATACGCGGCCTTAAAATCGATGAAAAGTTGGTGTCAGGATATGGCGGAGTGTGAAAATTTGGTCGATGGTGGACTTTCTTGGTTTGAACCCACACTGATAGGATCAACTCAGGATGTTGACGAGGGGTTTCAGAAATTTGCACAATATGGCAGTTTAGATATTGTATGCAATGTTGAGGAAAATTATATGTACTTCTAAACTTGGCACAGTTGAGAAATTCTCCTTTTTGAGGAACGTGCAATCGATGCTAAGACTCCGCTTATCAGACATACAATCTTATGACCACATCTGAGAAATGAGTTACTGTTTGCTATACACCAAGTCATTTCCATTAGCTTTAAATACTTCGATTTGTAAGCTGTCAGGTACAGCGAAGTTTTTGGATATTAGCTCAGATATTGCAATCTTTACTTCGTTCTGGTCAGGTGGACGGAAGTTCTGGCTACTACAAGGTTTCCTTCCTCATCTCTGAGGTTGTTTTGATACATTGTTTCTATCTGTTGGTAAAACTTCTGTACATTATACCTGGAGAAAAAACTCTCAATATCATCGAACACTCGCTTCTCCTGATAGTTTTTTTTTCTTCAATGAACGATAACTTAATAGTGACATTTGCCTACTCCCACGTAGCATTTTGGCCCTGCACCAAATGGCCCAAACCTTACAGTCAAAAGTTACCAAAATAGGGCTAACCACAACACCAGCGTCGCTCGGCTCAATATTCCCGGACAGCAGGTCAAAAAGGAAAACACCTTTCTGTATATGGGCAAGCAAAATTGGCAAAGTAAAGAATGCGTCCAGTATGTTATTTAAAATTGAAGTTACCATATGTTTTCAGCACAAAAACTGAATTGAGACTGGTCCGATTTAACGTGGAAATAATACTACTCTATGGATGTGATGTCTGAAAAGTGGACAACTCCGTCCACAAGGAAGCTGGAATGTTCAAAAATTTCTTCGCAACATCTTAAGGTTTTTTGACGACCAACTACCTGCAATAACGAACCAAGCACTAATAGAAGTCGAAATACGTAAAAGAAAGTGACAGTGGTATGGTCAAATTACGTCTTTATGCTGGAGATATTTCCATTTCGAAGTACTCCAAACAAAATAATTCACCAAGAATCCACATTGAACATACGGAAAAGGACCATCGAGTAGCAATCTAGTTTTAGACATGTTTTTTTTAACAATTTTTACCCTATGAGACAACAGAAAACCTAAATAAAGGAGGAAATGAAGAATTTTCTGACATTCATATCTGCATTGTTCCTTTTAAATCAACCGTCTCTTTAGGTTTTGGAAAAAAATTCAAATGTCCACAATGTACCCAAATATTAATCTTAGACAGAAATGTTACATCTACCTACCTACTCTATACGAAACATTGATCATTGATCAACATAATTCAGCAAGAAATATCTACGCATGCTTGGCTCACGGCTCACACGATTCCCATCTCTTGAAGTTTATACCCCACTTCCTATACTCGGATGTATGGTCTTTCTGTGTCAGAATACAAGTCACCATTTGCATGTCAATGATCTTGATAAATTGATCCTGGCCTTTAACATGTTAGTTGCTCCAAATCTAAGATACTAAATTGATCATACAACAAGCTATTTCTTTTTTATTTGGATTGCATAAGATATTCGTATGAAGCAATAGATTGTTGATGTTGATTCCTCAAAACTTATGACTCTATAACCAGTTCTTAAACAAAAATACATTTTTAAACACATGATAAAGCAGAGAACCATAAAAGGCTTCTACCTCTTTTATCTATTCTTAAATCCTGAGTTAATAACACATAAATAGAAGGCGCGACTTTTTTTTTGTATGAATCATGTTAATGAATCCGGAAAGACGTTCACCCAAAAGCAAACGTCAATACCACAACAGAAGTTAGTTAAAAGATAAGATAAACGACATACATATCTACTCTTTGAATTCCAATCAATTTCGGATTTAGTTGCGGTTTCGATTTCATTATGAAGTGGATGCCAACTAATCATGTTGCCTCTCTTAAAACTTACAATAATTACCATATTCGCCAAGTCAATGGGTTCATGAAAATATTTCATTTGAATAATCTCTCAGGAACGCCCTGAGAAACCCCGAAATTTCATATTGGAACCACTGAATTGTGGGATTAGTTAATTTATTTATTTATTTTTATTTTTATTTATTTTTTTTTTTAAGTTTTGCTTAAAATTTGCACCCAAAAAGCAAACAATAATTATGTCACGACTTTTCAAGCAACCGGTTTATTAGCATTTGGTTTGCCAAATTCGAAAATATTTCCCCTCAGTCGTAGCGCAGATTATATTTTTTAATTTTTTCGAACTTTTGTTTCAGTATTATTGCATATCACGCTATGGGAATATGTTAATTTTAATTGAATTTGTTTTTTTTTTTTTTTTTATGTCTATAGAGGCTCAAAGGTGATCTTGTGATTCGCTGGCATATAACTCGTGCATACGCAAATTGGCAAAATAGCAATGATTCTAAAAATGTAGATGCAGAAGTCGGACAGCAATTTTATAGCGACTGAGTTACATATTTTTTTTTTTTAACATCTCATTTACATATTTTGATAAATGTACAAATGCATAGAGGTATTGCTGTGACAGTGATGCCGGAAAGAGGGTGGCATTTCACAAGATGCATTCATTTCCATTCCGATTATAAATTTAGACGATGATATGCAAATGTCTTTTGAACGCATGGCTTAATATTAAACGTATCAAGAAGGGTGGCATTTCAGAAGATGCATTCATTTCCATTCCGATTATAAATTTAGACGATGATATGCAAATGTCTTTTGAACGCATGGCTTAATATTAAACGTATCAAGAAGTTACTTTTGGAAACGTAAATTTGTATACCGGTTGGTTGCTAGGCCAGAATTAAGATGTATATTAATTTATGACTTAGACTGCTTTTGCTAAATGCTTATATATTGCTTTTGAGATAGACATGATTCTTTCCTGTTTACTTCTTATGTACCAAAAGCTGTGTTATCTGTTACAATAGTCAGATTGAACTTAACTAACTCGCCATTGGGTAAAGCCCAACAAGTAAATTTTAGGAGATACTCAGGGGTATGCTTATGTCTTTCAGTCTGCTGAAGAAGTAAGTACCTAGTTAGTGTTTTTATTTTGGTTGTGGTAGGTCGGCAACAATAAGAAAAAATCAGTCTCATTGGCTGGAAAACCACAAGTAGCTATCGCTAGAGCCCTCCAGCACCTCAACGTGAATAAATCATTTGTGTCTCGAATCATAGCTTGTTACCGTGATACTGGCTGCGTTGCAAAACGATATGGAGGTGGTCATAAAAAACAGCAGTGTCGGCAGAAATGGTTCGAAAAGTGAAGGCTCGAATTGAGCGAAATCCGCGTCGAAGTGGAATAAAAATGGCTTCTGAGCTCAACATATCGTTGGAACGGATGCAACACATACTGAAAAATGAGCTTGGGCTCAAGCAATTGAAGTTCCAAAAAACAAACGATCTTACACCGCAACGGAAAAAAGTTAGAGTCGAAAAAGCGAAGGACTTGCTACGCTTGCACGAAAGTGGTGAGTTGCCGAATTTGGTTTTTTCCGATGAGTCGCCATTTTTTATAGAGCAATATGTCAACAAACAAAATGACCTAGTTTACTTGCCAGAGAGATCCTTTGAAAATTTACACCTTCGGACCACGAGAAAGCAGGCAGCACCGATGGTGATGATTTGGGCCGCCATAACCGCCGCCATAACCGCCGCCATAACCGCCGACGGTCGCTCTTCGCTCGTATTTTTGGACCGTGGCGTCAAAATTAATACGATCGTATACCGTGAAACTGTTTTAGAGGCAGTATTGAAGCCTTGGGCAAACAATCATTTCGGTCGAAGACCGTGGACATTTCAACAAGACTGAGCACCGTCTCACAAAGCGCGCGTCAACCAAGATTGGTTAAAAAACAATGTTCCACACTTTATTTCTTCGACACAATGGATTGGAAATTCTTCGGATGCAAATCCGTTGGATTTCTCTGTCTGGGGTATTTTGAAGGCGAAAGTTGGCACTAAAAAATACCAAAGTTTGGACCACCTCAAGCAAACACTTCGCCGGGAATGAGCCAAAATACCGCAGAGTCATTTGCGTGGAGTGTGCAATGCTTTCTTTGGCCGTCTCAAGGCCATTATTCGCGACAAAGGTGGACATATTGAAAACTATTGATATAATTTGAAAATTTATGTATTTTCCAACATTTTCTGCTTTGGCACAATAAAATTTATCAAAAAATAAAAAAAAATATAACATTTTAAAAAGTTGCAGTTCGAGTCAGTCACCCTGTATATGGACACAATCTGTATACAAGATGTCCCAGTTTAGGTTTCATCCTGATAGCTGAAGATTCTTTAAGTTATGGCGAACAAGAATAAAATAGTGGTTTGCAATAACTTCCGTTGTTCGTAGGTGAAAAAGTCATACATAAAAATCATAGATAATGAAGAGAAGACAAAAGTGTTAATAAAAAAAGTTAACCTAAAAGTTGGAAATTTCGAGATAAACGCATTTTTCTGATTTATGGTCCAAAGATTTTTCAAAATGTTAGCTTTAAAAAGCCATAATTTTGGCTGGCGTTCATCGAACTAGACAAAATTTTGGTATTTTATGCACACAAAAATGTGCACAACGGTTTCTTAATTTGAGTCCATTAGAAACCTACGGCCTTTTAAGAAGTTTTACGTCGAAATCAGAGGTTCCTCATTTTAACGGCGTATAACTTAGAGGGTGGTGAAAATAGACTCCCCTGCAATACAATTTTTGTTTGTGCTGCTACTGCAAAAAAGGTTATTGTGCCTTGAAGTTCGTTCATATTTAGGCAGACATGCCAAATTTTAGTGCAATGCTGTCTTTAGTTTTGTTTTGACAGCTGATTGTTTTTGACGTGTTTGGACATGATGCCATGATGAGTACGATCAAAAACGATTTTCATTCTCTCATAAAACATTATTTTTTGAGAGGTAAAACCGCGAAGGAAACAAAAGAAAAGTTGGATAAATATTATGGTGCTAATATTCCGTCAGATTACACCGTCAAATATTGGTTTCGAGAGTTTCGTGGTGGCCGCAACTCCAATGTCAAAAAAATACATGAAATGGTGTTGGCTGACCGAAAAGTGAAGGTGCGTGAGCTAGCAGATACCACAAGGATTAGTACTGAGCACTCACGCCATATTTTCGGCAATACTCTGCACATAAAAAAGTTATCCTGCCGCTGGTTGCCGCGCATACTCTCTCTTGACCAAAAAAACAATCGCGAGAGCACTTCGAAAGAGTGTTTGGACTTGCTGATGCGGAATCGGGCGAACTTTTGGCATCGATTGGTAACTGTTGATGAAACTTGGATCCACTGTTACATACCAGAGAACAGAATGAGTGAACGGCAATGGACTGAAGCCGGCACGAGTGCTCCGAAGCGGCCGAGGGAGGCTTGATGGGTCGGAAAGGTTATGGCGTCGGTTTTCTGGGATTGTCATGGCATTTTCTTCGTGGACTACCTCGAAAAAGGAAAAACAATCAACAGCGAGTATTACTGTGCATTATTAGAGCGATTGAAGGCCGGAAATTTGTTTTTGCAAGACAATGCACCGGCGCACAAGAGCATCGCAACAACCACGGCTAAAATCAATGACTAACGGCTTCAATTGCTGTCGCATTTACCGTATTCGCCCGATTTGGCTCTTTCGGACTATTATCTCTTCCCAAACCTCAAAAGATGGCTCATCAATAAAGAATTCAGCTCACCCAAGGAAATCATCAACGCCACGGAGGAGTATTTTGCAGACCTTCCGGAAAATTACTTTTCGGACGGGATTAAGAATTTAGAAAATCGCTGAAATAAGTGTATCAAACTAAAAGGGGACTAATTGAATAAAATAAAAAAACACTTTAAAAAAAATTTCATTCTCAAGGAGGTTACTTTTCACCCCACTTAGTAACTTCAGGAATCTTCAGCTATCAGAACCAAAATCTAAATACCACAACCTGTGGTTGTATCACCAGACACATGCTCCCGTATAAAGTGCGAAAAGTGCCTCCTGACCGTCAGTCGCATGTAAAGCGACATGAGTGACGAGGTGCATTTCCACTTAAGCGGTTAAGTCAATAAGTAAAATCTTCATTTCTGGAATACTGAAAATCCGCGTGTGATGCACGATTGCCATTACATGTACTCAAAGCCACTGTGTGGTGTGGGGTTCATGCGGGAGAAGTGATTGGGCAGTATTTTTTTGAGGACGCCATCGGCAATACGGTCACTGTTACTAGCGAACGCTACATCGCCATTATAAACGACTTCTTACTGCCGGAATTAGATGAGCGGGGCTTGGTGAACATGTGGTTTCAACAAGACCGTGCAAATATAGCACGAGCCAGAATCGATATTATGAAGGAAGCATTTCCTGGTCTTGTAATCTCCGGTTTTGACGATTTGGCATGGCCAGCAAGATCGCCCGATTTAACCACCCCAGACTTCCTTCTGTGGGACTACTTGCACTCGCGGGCTTAAGCCAGCAATCGCACCCCTTAAGGAGAAATTTCGACAGAAATGCAAACAGTTATCACCGAAAATCTTGCGGAAAGACATGTAAAATGCGAAAAAACGGGCACAAATGTGTATCAAAACTGGCGGCAACCACCTGACGGATATAATCTTTTTCACTTAACAGAAATAATTGTAAAGGTCCAAGTAAAGATTTCCATCACTCAAAATCATTTTTTTTTTTTTATTTAGTAAAAAAGTATTGTAATTCAAAAACAAAATTTTTTGTGTTGTGTGTTTAACAAAGAACAATGCCACGTCTTTGTGAAAGAAAGGGAAATATTGATCGACGTACACGGAATGCACAAATAGTACATACCTGTCGATCAAAAGAACGGCAGAAGATCAATTGACGGACAATGCAAATTTAAGAGACCAGAGCTAATACACGTGCTAATGAAATTCAGGAGCAACGCAATGAACGCCTTTGAGCTAATGCATTGAGACAACGTAAAACGCGTCAACAAGCCACAGATGCACACAGATCACATGAACAATAGCGCCTGCAAGTACATCACGCATTGAAACGTGCATCACTTTTCCGTCTTGCTTTGGAATACGAGTCGGACATTGACTATTCCTCACATTCAAAAATTGTCATCGGCGCAATGGACAAAGAATACCAACACTGCCATGCATTCAAATACAAAGGTGTATCGGCCGAATTCTGGAAAAGTTGTACTGCCTCCATTGAATTCGCCACCAGACTCTATGAGAACATACCTGAATTAAAATTTTTTTTGCGTAAAATTCGTAAATTCAATTCTTGCTTCCAAATGACATCATTTGGAGGAAGAAAAATAGTTCAGAACTAGGATGGTCTCAATCTTCAATCAGTGTTTAAGATTCAAGGTCAAGTTCTTTAATCTCAATGCCTGATACCGATCCAAAATTCTTGCAAATCTACTTAATGGGCGATGAGGAGCAGCAAATAACCACACGCTGCCAATAAAATCACATCGAGCAGATGGAGGAACGAGAAATTGTGGCGACTTTGAAGTGGTTTTTGCAAAATCACAACCAGTTGGTCCAGTTGTTCAATACCGTTTCAAGCAGACTGCAAAATGACAACTACATAATCGTCATCAAAGCTGACAAAGTCCCATCTGGAGACCATGCGGGCCGATACATTGCACCAACCGTTAATGAAGTTGCAGTTGTTGGTGACGCATTTGAGCATCGAGATATAAGAATCCAACGCAATCATTGTTCTAACGACGCATTGCTATATCCATTGACATTTTGAGAAGGAGAAAATGGATATCATCTCAATATCAAACAAAGAAATCCAGCGACAGGTGCATCTACACATTATTTTTTTGCTGTATGATTAATTTCTTTTGGTCTTGCTTACATTTTTACTTTGCAGGTGCAGAAACCACCGAAAAATAAGCGCGATGATTCGTGACAATAAAGACAACAACATTTTACGATGCCGCCAGCTGTTTCATCAATACATCGTTGATACACATGGGGTGAAAAGTCCGTTTTATAATAAAACACAAAATTTTTGCAAAATTCAGCTTTATTTATCAATATAGTTGCCTTCGTGGCCAATACACTGATTGAAATGATTTTTTTAATCTTTCGATACCAGTTTTGTAGTACGATTTCGGTTTAGCCTCAAAATAGGCCTCTGTTTCGGCAATTTCTTCTTCATCGGTCTTAAATCTCTTTCAGGCGAGCATTCTTTTGAGGTCTGCGAACAGGTAATAGTCGCAGGGGACCAAGTCTGGAGAATACGGTAGGTTGGGAAGCAATTCGTAGCTGGATTCATTCAATTTTGCCATCGTTTTCATCGATTTGTGACAAGGTGCATTGTCTTGATGAAACAGCACTTTCTTTTTCTTCAAATGCGGCCGTCTTTCTGCGATTTCGTCCTTCAAACGCTCCAACAATGCAATGTAATAGTCGCTGTTGATAGTCTGCTCCTTTTGGAGATAGTCCATGAAAATTATTCCATGTGTATCCCAAAATACGGATGCCATAACCTTGCCAGCCGACTGTTGAGTTTTTGGTCGTTTTGGACGAGGTTCGTCGCTTGCTCGCCACTCAGCTGACTGCCGACTTGACTCTGGTGTGAAGTGATGGAGCCAAGTTTCATCCATTGTCACATACCGACGCAAAAATTCGGCTTTATTGCGGTTGAACAGCTTTAAACACTCTTCTGAATCATCAACACGTTGTTGTTTTTGGTCGACTGTGAGCAAACGCGGCACCCATTTTGAACAGAGCTTCCGCATGTCCAAATATTTGTGTATGATATATCCAACACGCTCTTTTGATATCTTCAGAGCCTCAACTATCTCGATCAACTTCACTTTACGGTCATTCGTAATCATTTTGTGGACTTTTTTGATGTTTTCATCTAAAACAGACTCTTTTGGACGTCCAATGCGTGCATCATCTTCGGTGCTTGTATGACCACTTTTAAGTTTTTCAATACACTTGCGAATGGTTTGTTCGGCTGGTGCAGAGTCCGGGTAACACTTATCAAGCCATTTCAAAAATCAATGATAAATCAACACACGAAATTGCTTTGAATCCATTTTTTTTTTTTTCACAATAACAAAAGTTGCTTCACTCACAACGCTATATCTCGAGAACTAATCGTCCGACAGCTGTCAAATTTATACACGTATCTTTTGAAGGTTGGTACTAACTGAAAATGGTATGGATCTAATTCGAGTGGTGCCCTCTCTTAGAAACGGCACGGAGCCCATGTATTATGTATGCGAAAATTAAAAACGAAAAACATTCTGAGGGGTAAATTCTTTTGCGTGATGCTATTCTCGATAACGTACAATATATGCATATCTTCCATCATCTAAATTATTAATATGGAAGAATACAATCAAGAGGCCACGACTTTGGTGCGCGCGTACGGCCGACTAGATTTCTTCATTATATTTACGTGCAATCCAAACTGAGGTGAAATTAAAATTTCGTTATTTCCACGATTTTTCAAGTAGAACAAACAGTAAGAAATCTGGAACCCGCGAAAGCGAAGCAATCCAATTCAAGGATACGACGGTACATTTATGGCAAATACGTTAGGCCGATTATACACAGTTCATCCAAAACAACGCGAATGCTTCTTCTTGCATTTTTTGTTGGTAAACGTTCCTGGACCGAAGTCCTTGCAATACTTGCGAACAGTCAATGGTATTTTGTACAATACATACCACGATGCATGTCGCGAATTGCATTTGCTGGAAGATGACAACCATTGGGATCTCACACTTGCAGATTCAGTACTGAGTTTCTCTTCTCATCAAATTCGCCAATCATTTGCAATATTGTTGACGACATGTTTTCCGTCGCAAGCTTCTATTCTTTGGGACTAATATAAAGATTCCATGAGCGACGACATTCTACATCCAATTAGGACCGCTAATCAAGATCACAATATCGATTTCTTGCCAGAAATATATAATGAGGCGTTAATAAAGATTGGGGATAATTGCTTTCTCATTTTGAATATGCCACTTATTCATTTCGGTATGCAATCGCCCAACCGCCCAGCAACAGACATCGTGAACTGCGACGTTCAGCGCGAACAACAGTTCGATGTGGTCACTTTAACTACTTTTGTTGAAAATAATGAACAACTGCTAACAGCTGAACAAAAGAATTTATACGATCAAATTAATTTGTTATGTGCAGCCCAACAGGACACCAGGCGGCACTGGCAAAACATTCCTAATCTCACTGACGCTTGCGCACATTCGATCACAAAATCATATTGCGTTGGCAATTGCTTCATCAGGTATTACAGCGACTTTGCTTGATGGTGGACGGGCTGTACATACAGCACTCAAGTTGCCATTAAATGTTCACACAAATCCAGGTGCAATGTACAACATAAAGAAGTATTCCGGCATGGTTAAAGTTTTAAAAAAAATTCAAAATTACTATCTGGGATGAATGCACATTGAATGATCTCAACAATAATACCAGACTTTGAGGTGTCGCTCTATTGCTGCTGTCGGGTGATTTAAGACAAACATTGCCGGTAACCCCACGTGTTATATATGTATGCGAACGAAATCAACGAGTGTTTGAAACAATCATACCTATGACACATTGACATAAATATGCGTGTTGAACTGCAAAACGATTCATTGGCATTGTCATCCAACATTGCCAATTGTAACTTTCCATTGCATGGATATACACAATACCTACATAAAATTGCCAGACAATTTTTGCAACATGGTAGCCCCAAAAGATACTTTGATTGAAAGCATATTCCCAAATTTGCTCCCGAATTACATTAATCATGCATGGCTACGTGAACAAGATATTTTCCAAATACAACAGTCATTACCTGGCGATAAAATGTCATTCAAATCGATCGACACTATTATCGATCCTAACAAAGCAGTCAAATATCCTATTGAACTTTTGGATTTACCACCACATAACTTGAGATTAAAAATTGGATTATTCGGAATTTAAATGCACCTTAGCTATGCAATGGTACACGATTGGTCAAAAAAAAAAAATCATGGGCAATATTCTTTAAGCTATCATTTTGAACGGGAAGTTTTAAGGTGAAGTTGTTCTCCTGCCTCGGACCTCAAACTCGCCTATCTTATCCAGACGCCTCCAATTTCCAATTCACTTGGCATTTGCAATGTCACAAGGCCAAACAAAGTCCATTTGTGGGTTGGATCTACAATATCCTTGCTTCTTAAATTGCGAATGTTGCTTGTTCTCGCGTTGGCAAGTCATTAAGTTTGTTCATTTATACACCTCAAGGATTGACAAAAAACATTGTTGATCAACTAGCATTAAGATAAAAATAAAACAAACTTTATTTCGTTTAGCATTAAGGTTAAACATATACATATTTCGAAACTGTGCTCTTTTTACTTTAAAGTAAATAAATAATAAAAAGATGAATGAATGAATAATCAAAATGAAAATCATCCAAATTTGCATCATTATGTCGTTGGTAAGGCGCCACATTCCTCTGCTACTCGTAGTCTATCTTTGATGTAGATATGGTTCAGTAGATCCACAGTATAGAAACGTTTATTTTCATGAATCCACTTATATCAGATAAGCCAACCTTCGGGCAAGACAACGTCTGTCGTGTCAGCTAGACGGATAATTTTAGCTGCATCGCACTTTCCCACGAAGTGCATTTTTTGATAATACAAAACCCAGACGAAAAGTTCTAGCTGCATCCGCACTTTAACACGATATGCAGTTTATTTTATGATAAAACAACGTTCGAGTGCAACAACTGGACACCGAATACACGCGCCGCATGGATTTGGCGTCTCAGCGGATTGGTCTTGGGACATGCGTTTACCCGCTGTAAGATGGTTTAGAATAAAATGGAATCACAGTGCGAAAGACGGAAAACAATTATAGTTATAACTTTGTAACTATTGTTTTTATTTGAAAGTAAAGAAAATGTGAGTTGGCGTTCGGTGTTTTTTATATCCTCAAAAAAAGATATCTTTAACTGGCGCCCGGGCACAGACCGCTTCCAAAAAGCTCATCCTTATTCTTTGTGATAGTAGTAAAATTTTATAAAGGACTATAGATTACTACGCTCTATCGATTGCAAATTGCTGTACACATTTGAACACAGTAACTATTGTAATTTTAAATATAATACTACAACATTTTTCTTACCCTTGGAAACATGACGAAGATCGCTAGAGGATAAAAAGGATTGGATTGTGAAGTTATTCGTGTCATAAGTGGGAAGCTCACTATCATAAGCGCTTGCGACCAAACGGTTATAACACGATCCTTTCGAAGTCGGTTCCTTAGTTTAATTCAATAATTCTTCTAATTAATTCAATCATCGATCTAACAAAACTTGAGAACGTGCTGAACTTAATGACAAATGTAGCACCAAACAGCATCTCCGGGCAAAAAGATAAATCGATCATTCAATTCCATTTGTGTCAGTCGAAGGAGCGTATTAATTTAATGAAAGCTAGGTCCGCCCGGCAGACCAGGTCCATTGATTGAATTGGCTCTGAATGGAAATGGATAGCGCTTTAAAATATCCATCAACCATAGATTACTATTGGAAAATTTTTTACCACCGAGCCATTTTTTCAAGTTCGAAAATGGAATTAAATAATCTGAGGGGGCTAAATCTGGCGAATAGAGTGCATAAGGAAGCGATTCAAACTTTAACTCATTAATTTTAGCCATCGCGATGACGAATTGGTTCATTGTATGATGAAACAAAACATTTTTCTTCGCCAAACGCGGCCGTTTCATGAAATGATTTAATTCTTTGAATGCTGCAATTCCTTTCTGAAGATAATCAATAAAAATTACCTTCTCGCGTCCTAAACTGTTTTCTCCTTCTTTGAAACCAATTCTCCCCGTTGAGTCCATTGTTTTGAGTGTTCTTTCGTCTCGGGTGTGAAGTGATGAACCCATGTTTCACCCATGATTATGAATCGACTCAAAAACTCGGCTTTATTGCTGTGAAACTTGGCCAAACACTCGATTGAAACATCCTCACGACACGTGAGTAATCGCGTCACCCATCTTACCCACTGCATTCACATGTTAAATTTTTCAGTCAACATGCGATTTTTGAAATACCTACCATATCTGCTCGTTCACGCAGTTTCAATCGACGGTCATCCAATACCATTTTGGGGATTTTTTTTAACATTTCACTTCATTTGGACAACCACTGCGATGTTCGCTTTGGCAAATCGTACTACTTCGCTTAAACTCTGCCATCCAACATTTTATTGTTGTAAGCGAAGAAGCAGATTACCCCAGAGTAGAATCCAGTTCCGTTTTCCGTTGGCTGGATTAAGGCCTTTTAAGTGAAAGTATTGTATCACATAATACCTGAATTCATTAACCGTGATGCAATGAAAGGCGGAGGTGTCGCAATTTATATAAAAAAAAAACAATATAACCTACACAAAATACCAATGAATACAATTAATTACGAAGGAATGCACTTAGAAATCTGCCATAAAGATAAACAAAAGCATATATAGGGTTTTCCAATAGGGACTTGACAACTTTGAATTAAATTTGTGAACGCACTCTTTCACTAATCATCAAATTGTCACTGTCAATTTATTCAGCAAACTCAACATTATCTTCATGGTAAAGTACACTAACGAGCAACGTCTGCAAATTATAAAATTTTTCTACAGATATTCGGAGTCGGTGACTGCAACTTTCAGAGCATTAACTCTAATTTTCGCTCGTTATTCTCGCTCTAGTAGACAGACAATAACAAGTTTAGTGTTATTTGAGTCTGCATATTCGTTTTCTGATGTTGCCATGTCAGTGAGACAACGAGTTGGTCGAAGTGTCGAAAATATAGCTGCCGTTCAGACATCCGTAGCAAACGATCCAAATCAGTCAATTTCACGGCGTTCTCAAGAATTGGGCGTGGCTCAGACCACATTATGGCGTATTTTGCGTAAGGATCTTGGTTTGCACAAATACAAGATCAAGCTGACTTAAGAATTGAAGCCGATGGACCATTTGAAGCGACGTACATTCTCCGATTGGGTTCTGAAGATGCGCCAAGATGATGAATTTCATCGCAAAATCATCTTCAGTGACGAATCCCTTTTTTGGCTCAATGGGTTCGTCAATAAGCAAAATATGCGTTATTGGTCGGGTGAAAACCCACATAAATCATAAATCACCACTTCATCCACAAAAAATAACTGTTTGGTGCGGTTTGCATGCCGGCGGCGTTATTGGGCCATATTTTTTCGTCGACGATAACGGTCATTACGTTACTGTGAATGGTCAACGTTATCGCGCCATGATCACCGATTATTTTTGGCCCGAATTGGAAGATATGGACTTGGACGACATGTGGTTTCAACAGGACGGTACCACAAGCCACACAGCATACACTACAATCGATTTATTGAAGAGTAAGTATGGTGAGCGTGTTATCTCAAGACATGGGCCAGTCGATTGGCCGCCTCGTTCGTGTGATTTAACGCCACTTGACTATTTTCTTGGGGCTGAGTTAAGTCATTGGTTTATGCCAACACGCCGACGACGTTGGAAGATCTCAGAGCCAACATTGAACGCGAAATAGGGGCTGTTTGTGTCGCCGAGTCGCTGAAAATTGGGTCCAACGAATCGACCGCTGCAAACGTGCCCGCGATGGCCATATGAACGAAGTCGAGTTCCTTTCATAAATGTTTTGATTGCACTTCAAGCTAACAATAAAGTTTTTGAAATATATCTCAAATGGTTTGCCTTTTATTTAAAAAAAAAAGTTGTCAAGTCGTTATTAAAAAACCCTATACATGCGAATTACCGTCGACCTAGTTCTAGTGTCGCAAGTTTCAATGACGAATTCGATGGAAATATTAAAGATAATAAGGAAAACATCGTGGTAGGTGACGTCATTATTAACATTCGAGATGTGTATAACTTTCTTGTTTTAAAATACATGGAGATGATGCCCTCGAAAGGGTCTAACCATTACGCCCGCAGCGAAAGGTTTAAATAGCACAGAAACGCCTTTTGAAACTCAGGTAAAACACATTAATCAACAAAAAGTTAATGAGCTAATACGATTAAAGCATACAGATGGCGAGAAATCTACTGCAAGAAAATGATTTGGAAGCACTGTACAATAGTTTCGTAATAGAAATGAATAAAATGCACACTGAAGCATGCCAAAGCAAGCAAGCCAATTATTATAAACAAAAATTATGGGAATCAAGCAGCAAATATTATCAATACCTCAAACCATGAGGACTGGCAAGTACAACAAAGCATCTACTTAGAGGAAACAACAGAACCTGAAGTTTTTAAAACACTCTGTCAATTAAATAACAAATAGAGTCATGGAGCTGACAATACCAGACCAGTTAATCTTCGGTAAGCACTAAAATAATAAACCGATTGCAATTCTATCAGCTGTTGAAAAACGCCTGGAAGAGATAATTGTTAATTGAAACAACTGTTTTACATCGTCACATAGTGGTACTATTCAACGATTTCAGCAAAGCATTCGATACTTTGACACATGATTAAGAGGAGTCGTGGTAAACTACCTCAAAAGTCATCTTAATGATAGAACAATCCAAGTTAAGATGTCTGAAAAAATTAGCCAATCAAAAACGGGCAAATACGGTGTTCCGCCAGGTTTCAAATTGGGTCCCATATTATTCATTCTTTTCAAAAACGAATTGTTGAGATCATTTAAAAAATGTAACGTTTATGCCTATGCCGATGACGTCGCAATTGTGATAAAAAAACAAACACTTGCATGTAGCTCTTAAACTGTATCTGAATGGTGCCATTATAACGGACTGGTCATAAATGCAGCCAAAACAAAGGTAATGTACATTCGGACTCTTTAAAAGCCAATGGAACTTATTTAAATCTTTCATCGAAATGACCGCTGTCCACTACCAACCAATAGCATCTAAATTGAGGTAGTCAAACTCATTAAATACCTATAAGTAACCATTGACGAGCATATTCTGTTGCATGAATACATCAATGTCCTGCGTCTTCAGCTAAAGAGTGCTATTTTTGCAATGGTATATCTAAAACAAAACTCACATCTAGAAGTACAAAAGTAAGTGTATTACTCGCAATTTTTAAAGTTTAATTGTCAAAGCAATCTTCCAGATGACAACATTGCTTTATTATATGAGTCATCAAAGATTGCTGCAACCCTTACGATATACACTAAATAGCACGAAGACAAGCTCAAGGGATGCTAGAAGTTCCGGTAGCTTACAATGTATATGGTAATCGGGAACTACAATCCACTGTCCCTAAACTAATAAATTCACTTCGACAGTTCTTAAAATTCATTCCATATACTCGTAATAAAAAAGGAAAAAAAAGATCATCTTATTCTATCATATTCCGTTTATTAGAGAATCTAATTTATAAATAATAATTTCACTGAAATAATCTTAAAATTTAACCATCAATTTGAAATAATTTAAGCTAAATACTTTAATTTAAAGTTGCTTTAAATCTGCAGATAAACACTCTGCTTTACAGGTAATAAATAAACAAAATGTGGCGTCATAAAACTTCAATTTTAAGCTTTATAAGGTTGGTACTTTCTACAATAGTCTTTTTTAAAACAACAACCGCCATCTATACGTCGCTTCGGTTACTTCTGGAACTACGCTTGGGTTCATGTCTAACCACCACCCCTTCCTAATTGCTAAGCAATTATGGATCCAAATTTTATGCACTTGGGTTATTTTAGCGCGTATAATGTTCTTCATACGCCTCCTATCAGGAGCTGTTGTTTTGCTTTTCTTATAAAATCTTGCTCACATTCGTATACTAGTAGTAAGGGTTCTCTGCGATATACCATATGCCTACGCTTCACATGGGCTTATGAGTTCTTAAATCGAAATTGTTTGTTTCAGATTGAAGTCATCCAAAAATGTCTCGAAGTTGAAAAAAAAAACTCAAATCCGTCGAAACTTTCCGAATCAATTAAATTATAAGCTAGCAAACCTATAAATATTATTTCGATAGACATTAAGGTATCCGATGACGCCAAAAGCTCCATATAGTCGTTTATGTTGCATCTTCAAAAAAAAAAAAAAAAAAAAAAAACCATTACCATATTACAGTTATAGGCTCTTACAGTTTTTTGATTGATCGAAGTGAATAAATCATTTCCATCAACAAAATAGTTTTACACATAATTTATTTGGTGTAAAAGAACGGGTTAAACGACAAATCATCTACATTCTTCAAAGTCAAATCCAGTTTATTTTTATTTCGAGGTTTTCTTAGCATAATTATAATATGATATAATAACACCCACTGAAACTAGGTCGAATGCTGGATTTTGAACTCTATTAGCCAGAAAATGCGGTTTCCTAAAATTAAAGAACTAGTCTTGAAATATTTCAGTACAAATCTTTAAACTGGTTATTTAATGATTCGTTAAAATATGTTCACACTAAATAAAAACTAAAAACGATTGTCAGGTCCAGCACCTACAAGGAAATTATGAAACTTTACAATAATCAAACAAGACTTACTAGTTGATTTCAGTAAAATTTAATTAGAAATTTTAGAAAAACTAAAATTCCCGTTATTTTCTGAACACACCTCGTATGACAAAATATGCGTTAAAGAAACCAAATCGCGAAATATGGGAAACTGAGTTGTTGTGATAGTTGAACTTGGTATAAAATGTTTGGTACTTTATACTTTTGTGGAAAAATATTTACTTATTCTTCAATATTAACGTTGTCCCCTCCAAAGTAATCCACCTCAGATATAATAATCGTACACTTGTGTGTACTTCCAATACTTGAAGCACTTCTCAGAAGCACTTATTGGTACAGCCGTCTAACCTTTCTATCTTACAAGTACACTATATACACCCTGACTGACTCGAACTGCAACCAACTTCAGACTGCTATAATTTCCAAACCGTTCATTACTGTGAGCTCAAATTTTGACACATGACAGATAATTTTATTATTTACAAGCCTTTTAAACGATTTGTGTCTCAGTTGTGTTGAAAAATTTTTATCCGCGATGGAATTCAAACGTGATAGTGTGATTGCTTTATATTTGGCTGGAAAACCACAAGTAGCTATCGCTAGAGCCCTCCAGCACCTCAACGTAAATAAATCATTTGTGTCTCCAACCCTAACTCGTTACCGTGAATATGACAGCGTTGCAAAACGCCATGAAAGTGATCATAAAAAAACAGAAGCATCGGCAGAAATGGTTCGGAAAGTGAAGGCTCGAATTGAGCGAAATCCGCGTTGAAGTGGAAGAAAAATGACTCGTGAGCTCAACATATCGTTGGAACGGATGCAACACATACTGAAAAATGAGCTTGGGCTCAAGCAATTGAAGTTCCAGAAAGCACACGATCTTACACCGCAACAGAAAAAAGTTAGAGTCGAAAGAGCGAAGGAGTTGCTACTCTTGCACGAATGTGGTGAGTTTCCGAATTTGGTTTTTTCCGATGAGTCGAGGTTTGGGCCGCCATAACCGCCGATGGTCACTCTCCACTCGTATTTTTGGATGGTGGCGTCAAAATTAATGCGATCGTATATCGTAAAACTGTCTTAGAGAGAGTATTGAGAGAGAGAGCCTTGGACAAACAATCATTCCGGTCAGAGACCGTGGACATTTCAACAAGACTCGGCACCGTATCACAAAGCGCGCGTCAACCAAAATTGGTTAAAAAACAATGTTCTACACTTCATTTCTTCGACACATTGGATTGCAAATTCTACGGATGCAAATCCGTTGGATTTCTCTGTCTGGTTTATTTTGAAGGCGAAGGTTGGCACTAAAAAAATACCAAAGTTTGGACCACCTCAAACAAGCACTTCGCCGGGAATGGGCCAAAATACCGCAGAGCCACTTGAGTGCAGCGCGAGATGCTTTCTTCGGCCGTCTCAAGGCCATTATTCGCGCCAAAGGTGGACATATTGAAAACTACTGATGCATTTTGAAAATTAATGTATTTTCCAACATTTTTTGCTTTGGCAAAATAAAATTATCAAAAGATAAAAAAAATTATAGCATTTTAAAAAGTTGCAGTTCGAGTCAGTCACCCTGTAGTTGAAACTGTGAACATATGTTCGGGATATCGATAATCGAATGTACATTGCTCGCAATTTTAAAATAAATAAATACATACGAACAAACATGTATACCTTACATTTTTCAATCATAAGTACATAATTCATTTTTAATCGATTATCAGCACAACTACATCTTCTTTAAAACGTATTATTAAGTTTAAGGATTCTATTAACAATCAATTCAACATTCGCTTTTACATTAGTATCACGAGTTAAGCTACAAGGTAAATCTAGCATCACTTTTAAGTTGCAGCATCACCCCATACTTGGCACCCATATAACAATACAATTATATTGTCAGTGGAAACTAGTGATTTTCTATTAATAAATGGGTATAGCATCTCTATTGCTATTCCTATTTTCTTTATAGTTTTAGCAATATGGTCTCTATCTCTGATATCTGACAGAGGGTTTCCAATTTATATATTAAGTGCGCAATTAAGTTGTAATACTATAAATGGCTCCAGCAGTAAGTGCTGGTCGATTTTGACATATCCAAAACGTCATGAATCGAGCTTAGGCAAATGGTAAACAAACCGTTTTGACACATTAGTGATTTTGTTTTGACGTGTGAAAATGTCTGATTTCGTGCCAAATAATCGTCATTTGCGGGGGGTGTTGATTTTCTTCTTCCGTTCAAAGAAAACAGCGACTGAAGCGAATCGAGACTTCCAAAAAGTTTACAGAGATATTGCTCTAAGTAAAACAATGTGCCGTGATTGGTTCCGTTGCTTCAAAGACTAAAGACGGTGATTTCGATGTTAACGACCGTTAGCGTGAAGAAATGCCAAAATCCTTCGAAAAATTGTAGGCATTGCTCGATGAGTTACCCGCCAAGCCATTTCCAAACCATTGCAGGCGTTGGTAATGATTCACAAACAACGAACTTGGGTTGGATTATGATTTGAAGCCAAAGGACATTGAGGTCATTTTTTCGCCTGTGAACAACTAAACGGGTGATGAAAAATGTATTCATTACAGAAACCCGAAAAGAAGAAAGTAATGAGGAATGCCCGGTCATGCTTCTACGTCTTCGGCTCGCTCAAATGGAAAGTCCTAACCCACCCGACATATTCCCCAGATATTGCGCCGTCTGATTATTTCTTGTTCCGTTCGATGGCACATAGTCTGGCTGATCAGCAGTTCCACTTATATGAAGACATAAAAATATGGCTTGATTCGTAGATAGCCTCAAAAGATAAACACTTTTACCGTAACGGTATTCGAACTCTGTCAGAAAGATGAAAAAAAATTGTTGCTAGCGATGGCCAATACTTTGAATGATTCATGTGTAACCATTTTTCAAAACAAAGTTGCATTTTCATAAAAAAAAAACAGCGATAACTTAGTTGCTCAACTATAGTAATAGCTTCCATTCAGTTGAATATAGCTTCCATTCACTCTTTTCCCAGTGAATTCATGAGATGAAAATATTGCGGTGTCATCTTCAAATATGACTGTATCAGAGTGCGGTTACTTTTGTATATCAAAATTATAAATGTTGTAGAGGATTGGGCTAAGAACTAAGCCTTGTGGTACACCCAATTAAGTCAGATACACTACTATTAACATGGACGTTGAAATGACGACTGGACAGGAAACCTTGTATAGGATTTTCTAATAACGACTTGACAACTTTTTTTTTGAATTAAATTCAAACCATTTGAGATATTTCAGAAACTTTATTATTGGCTTGAAGTACAATCAAAACGTTTATGAATGGAACTCGACTTCGTTCATATGGCCACCGCGGGCACGTTTGCAGCGGTCGATTCGTTGGACCGAATTATCAACTACTCGGCCACACATTTCGACCGAAACGGCCGCTATTTCGCGTTCAAAGTTGGCTCTGAGCTCTTCCAACGTCGTCGGCGTGTTGGCATAAACCAATGACTTAACGTAGCCCCACAGAAAATAGTCAAGCGGCGTTAAATCTCACGAAAGAGGCGGCCAATCGACTGGCCTATGTCTTGAGATAACACGCTCACCATACTTACTCTTCAATAAATCGATTTTAGCGTGTGTTGTGTGACTTGTGGCACCATCCTGTTGAAACCACATGTCGTCTAAGTCCATATCTTCCAATTCGGGCCAAAAATAATCGGTGATCATGACGCAATAACGTTGACCATTCACAGTAACGTAATGACCGTTATCGTCGACGAAAAAATATGGCCCAATAACGCCGCCGGCATGCAAACCGCACCAAACAGTTATTTTTTGTGGATGAAGTGGTGATTTATGATTTATGTGGGTTTTCACCCGACCAATAACGCATATTTTGCTTATTGACGAACCCACTGAGCCAAAAATGAGCTTCGTCACTGAAGATGATTTTGCGACTCCGAATATCTGTAGAAAATTTTTATAATTTGCAGACGTTGCTCGTTAGTGTACTTTACCATGATGAAAATGTTGAGTTTAAATTGACAGTGACAGTTTGATGGTTAGTGAAAGAGTGCGTTCACAAATTAAATTCAAAGTTGTCAAGACCCTATTGGAATACCCTATACTATTTTGCAGAGATATAGAGGAAGGTTTAAATGGATTATTATGTTTATCAAACCCTCATGCCAAACAGATTCAAATGCCTTTTCAATGTCTAATAAAACCAGCCAGTAGATTTTTTTTTCTTCCGACCGATTTCTTTTAATACTGAGAAAGTGCTTGATGGGATGTACTATGATGACGCCTAAAACCAAACTGTTCATTGGGGAAAATTTTATGAACATCTTTGAACTTTAAGATTTTTTCCTTAAGTACTTTTTCGTATACGTTACTTAGGTTGCTTAGTAGACTGATAGGTCTATACCTTTCCACTTTTGCAAATTTCCATATATCAGGAAAGTATTACATTTTTAGACATGCGTTTTTAATGAATGCTATGTATTTTATACCTGCTTTGGGCAATAATTTTAAATTATTGTTTCTAAAAATATCAAGTCTTCCTGTTTTCCTTTCACGAATGTAATTTAATATGAATTGTATATCTCCTTCGGTAACAAAAATAGTGAAAGAAGAATGATTTAACCTTTCTTCTAAAAAAGCTTAAATGGTGTTGCTTACAAGAGTGTTGGTGTGTGCATCACCTACCATATGTGTTGTGAGACAATATGATTGTTAAAAAAGTTTACGGTAATTTGGCTTTTTTGACATCGGTAATTTATGTGCCCGAAGATTTTCCGTTGGTTTCAAGAATATTGAGTTTTTTGGTTCACTCTCTCTGGAACTCTGAAATTTGTGTACTTATTTGCTTATTCATTTATGTCATTTGATGCCTGAATATGCGTAGGCGATACCGTTGAAAATAACGTCTACAAATATTCCTCAGTTTAATTAAGTTCAGGATTTGGGAAGGTTACTTTAAGGAGTAGTTCTTTATGGGAACTTTTGGAATACTTTCATCGCCCAATCTGAGAACATGTTCTGAGGAATCGGTTACCAGACAATCGACGTCTTCCTTAGTTGATATGCCGTCAATATTCATGGGAATATTACGAAGTTTAGATTAAACTACTGAACGAAATCGTTTCCTGACATAAGGTAGGAGTGAATCTTGAATCGCAACACCGCTACCAGTCCTATCGACCGTATCATCACGATATCGTTTAAGTTCAAGTGTCGATAAATTTATAACTTGTCTGAGCCAAGTCTCATTAACGAAAGCAACATCAATGTTTTCAGTCAAATTTAAATAATTTAGAAACCCTCTCGTATTTCATGTAGCAATTTTAATGTAACTATCTATCATATTCCTTATCATTACTATACAGAAACTTAGTTGCTAAGTGTACAATAACTTGAAATTATTCTACTTGAAACGAATCGTAAACAGTGAATGTTGATTAGAAATGTTGCTGGAAGTATTGTTGGAAGAGCTGTTTTCATTCAAGTTCTTTTTCTCCTATACGGAGCAAAACTAGACGATATTACCCCATAACCTATTACGAATCGTCAAAGCAGTATAGTCCGTTTCAAATCACCGTGCATTTGGAAAGCTACGCAAAAAGAGCCTGGAAGGCTGAACTTTCTCCACTTCCTTTCATATTTAACCCATTTGTATTATATATGCACGTATTTTGTTTGGCCACTACTTTTTATGACAAAATTCAATACTTCCTGCTGTAAATGTATATGTAATAAATTACTGTCGAGGAATGGAAAAAAACATGCGATAAGGCCATAAGGACAGAAGAAAGTTATTTGAGCTATGAACTGAGTTGGGATACCTTCACCGAAAGAATTGTTATTAGACCCGGCACAAAAACAAAAGGACAACTTACTTCAATTTATTCAACTTTTATATACATACGAGAAATGTCATTTCATTGTTAGCTGTCATCGTGAAGTGCGGTAGTAATAATTTTGAGTTTTTGTGTTCAGCGCCGTCTATCAGAAAACTTAAAAAAATTTTGATTTACGTGCACTTTCCACTCATAACAAATATATTTTGAAAGTTTCAGCTCAATCGGATGGTTAGTTTTCCAGTTTTGTGATGACAAACATACGCAGGCTGAATTTTTTTGTGTTCATTGCGATCTACCGGAAAACTTGAAAACATACAAATACAATGTATTTTGAAAGTTTCAACTCAATCGGATAGTTAGTTTTCTAGTTTTGCGAGGACAAACATACGTAGGCTGAATTTCTTTAAATTTCTATTTATTATTTTATTTATTTCTAATTTAAATCATGTATGTACAATAAAAAAAGAAAAACAAGTATAGCATGGCAAAGCCGTCTACCAGATTGACTATTGAAATAAAGTACATACAATAAATAAATTCATTGTGTCTATGTTTCTTACATATCAGTATCTAACACCAAACTTAATTATTTATTTTGAATTCAGGAGTTTTCGCTGAAAATTCTGTTTCAGTAAGTTTGCGCTACTTTGCAGTACATAAAAAGTCTTTGCACTTCCATTTTGTGTAAATACGATATCATTTTCTTGTCAGTTAAATAATTGCAGCCGAAGAAGGCTCGCCTTGTTTCTACTAGGACCGGGCATTTTCTTAAAAAATGCAAGACATCTTGTCTTTATCTCCTATTACACAGACTGCATAGGTCGGGAAGATCCTCTCTGTGTGGCAAATAATTCAATTGTAGAAGCTCGGCACGAAGTCTCACCATCATCGAGATAAGCTCCAAGTTTTTTGGGCCTAGGTTATGACAATGCCGCCTGTAAACCACTTTATGGACAGAGCTGGTGGCTTCTTCAATAAACTTCACTCGAAGCTTCTCATCAACCATAGCAATTTACTTAAGTAAAGGGCTACTTTCTTCGGTAGTCTTTCGTTATGCATATTCAAAACTTTGATAATGTAGTCTACATATCTGGGTTTTAAGAGTTTGGATAAGGACTGGAGATAGTCCTTTTTGTAGCATTACGACGTAGTTTGGTGTGTTCGAAGGCAGATGGAATATCCTTTCAATAAAAAACTTCAGCAGCTTTTCTACACTTTCATATTGTTTGATCCCCATACCTGCGACGCATAGATTTCGCAGCTGCATCAAAAACACTGAACTTACAGCTATGCATCACACTTCTGTTGGCAAAACACTTTTTCCAAGTAGCTCCAATAGCACTCTTGGCCTTAACAAGTTTTTCACTTAGATGCTTCTCCTAGGTATCTGAATTCGTTCACGACTTCAATAAGTATTAAATTTAGAACCACCTTTCGCTTATGCTATTTCTTCCACCACCGTTTCTGAAGATCACTATATTTGATTTGTTGAGGTTAACTTTAAAATTCCAAGTAGTACAGTACCTATACAGTTAGTTGATCATCAATTGGAACGATTAGGGTGAGTGAGATAGCATCACTATGTCGTCAGCGTAAAGGAGGGTCTTTATAGTAGTCCCCACAAACACTAATGCGTTAGATAATCTATGAAAATTGCAAATAGTAGAGGGCTCACTGCACATCCCTGTAGAACGCCAGACTCTTTTTGAAACCATTCTGATATTTCTTCTCCATTTCAAACTGCGGCTATAGTTTCCTTGTACAAATTTTGTAAAATTTTTCCAAACTTTGGTGACATCCCAAGACCATAGAGCTTGTAAATAAGCGCACGTCTATCCACCTCATCGAATGCCGCCTTAAAATCGATAAAGAAGCTGAAAAGTTTTTCCCGTTTTGAAAGAAGGATTCTCCAATGCTCTTTAGCACGAAAAAGTGATCGACCGTGAAGTAACCAGTCCTGAAACCGGCTTGGAATTCTTTTAATAATCCCTTTTAGTTAATCCACTTATTGAGAAACTGTTGCAAAATTGAGGTAAATATTTTGTATGAAGCATTGAGAAAGCTTATCCCACGATAATTCTCCAGATTTTGAGCACTTCCTTTGTGGATAGGAAAAATAAAGGATTAAACGCTATAACGAGCTTATTTATAAGTTCAATGGTTCCGAACTTATAGAACTCAACGGGTATTCCGTCGGAGCCCGACGCCTTATCATCTTTTAAGCTTTTCAAGATGTAAGTTAACTCTTCACGAGTTATACGCGCATCCAAAACATTACTGGCGAGAGGGTTCAATAGTTCCTTAAAATGTTGATGAAGAACAGAACGTGTGAGGTCTCGATGTATCGTAAACTTATTTCCGTTCAAGTGCTTTACCGGTCTCAAAAAATCAGTAGCATTCTTGCATTGCGTAAGTCTTCTAGACTCCCGCACAAAGTAATTGTTTCGTTTCATTATCGAACTCATTATCGTATACACGGAGGGACTTCAACTAAGCAAAACGTCCTCTGTCTAGCAAGCCGGCACTCCCCGTCAAACCAAGGTTCGATTGGTATCAATTTCTTTTTGTTGCTACCAACGGTTGGGTAAGCAGATCTTATACAGGTTGTGATCGATGTTATTTTGGAATCGGTACTTTTGTTTAGCAAAACGTTGAGGTTGATCTGATAACTAGTTGAGTTGCTGAAATTCCACCTAAGTTTTGGTAATATTTGCAAATTTCAAAAGCCAAACTCTTCATTGCATCCAACTAGGAGCTCCGTATTTGTGGGCAGATGATCGGAGAATGTTACTACATCAACTTTGAAATCTTGTATACAGTCAGCCCAAGTCCCACCAGCTAGACAGTAATCTATTATCGAACATCCTTGCTTTCCAACACATGTGAGTTCACCAAACATATCTGATGGCGAGGTCCTGTTCACAATTCGCAATCCAAAGGTGTCACAAAGGTCCAATAATCTTTTTCCTCTTTCGTTACGCGTCTCATCCTTAGATTGGCGCAATATTCCAGCTTCATCATTTTCTAATCCAGCTTCATATATTAGCAAAACATTATTTCTTCTTGTCAAAACAATAATTGGGAAGAGAGTGCTTTCCATAAAATCGTTATTGCCAACCTCACTGAAAAAGTATACAGTGGACACGCCTTCCACGTCCATGGATTCTCTCTACACTCTGGTTTCGCATGCATCTGTCAATACCGGCTTCTTATCTTTTCCACCATACATTATCAAATGCCATTCAAGCAGATAATCAGTACGTCCTGAGGCTCAGTGCACACACAAAGAGGAAACGGCAAATTCTACAAAAGCATCTTAATTCTGGGGACAAGCAGTTGGACCAGATCAAATATCCTTCGAAGTATAGGCAACAATCCAAAAACTTGGGTTTAAGTAGCTCGCTATTTTGTTTAGTAAAATTATGAAACCCAATAGGATGTCTAACCAGGGGAAGGTGAGCAAACCGAAACGAGAAATTGCAACAACCACCGATCAGTGAAGCTAATATCGCATACTATGAAAATGTTTAAGAAACTTCTATTATAACCAGTCGACTTGCAATATTATTACCCTTCATAGCAGAAAATGCGACTTTTCGGACTCAGGTTGACATAACACATGGGCTGAAAAGTCCGTCCCAGGGTAAATTCAACATCAATTTCAAAATTTTATTCTGTGCTATTTGCGATTTCCGATTGATCACTGGATACAGCATTTTCTTGGCGATGTTTAACTTATTTAAAGTAATTTTCATATGTACACCAAAAGTTAGTTTCTGATTCAAGTAAGCACCGAAGTACTTGATAGAACTAGCCCATGGTATATCGAGGTTATTAACTTTTAAGGTATTGTAAGGAAAATGGCAAGGTGATCTTTTTCTTGTAAAAAAGATTGATTGACATTTATCCGCATTGATTTTTACTTTCCATTGTTTAAAATATTCGTATATTAACACATGGGCTGAAAAGTCCAGTCGTTTTATAGTAAAACACAATTTTTTTGCAAAATTCAACTTTATTTATCAATATAGTTGCCTTCGAGGGCGAAACACTGAAACGATTTTTTAATCTTTCGATACCAGTTTTGAAGTACGATATCGGTTTAGCCTCAAAAAAGGCCTCTGTTTCGGCGATTACTTCTTCATCGGTCTTAAATCTCTTTCCGGCGAGCATTCTTTTAAGGTCTGCGAACAGGAAATAGTCGTTGGGGGCCAAATCTGGAGAATACGGTGGGCGGGGAAGCAATTCGTAGCCGAATTCATTCAATTTTGCCATCATTTTCATCGACTTGTGACACGGTGCATTGTCTTGATGAAACAGCACTTTCTTTCTTTCTTTTTCTTAAAATGCGGCCGTTTTTCTGCGATTTCGTCCCTCAAACGCTCCAACAACACAATGTAATAGTCGCTGTTGATAGTCTGCCCCTTTTGGAGATAGTCGATGAAAATTATTCCATGTGTATCCCAAAATACGGATGCCATAAACTTGCCAGCCGACTGTTGAGTTTTTGGTCGTTTTGGACGAGGTTCGTCGCTTGTTCGCCACTCAGCTGACTGCCGACTTGACTCTGGTGTGAAGTGATGGAGCTTCATCCATTGTCACAAACCGACGCAAAAATTCGACTGTATTGCGGTTGAACAGCTTTAAACACTCCTCTAAATCATCAGCACGTTGTTGTTTTTGGTCGAATGTGAGCAAGCGCGGCACCCACTTTGAACACGCTCTTTTGATATCTTCAGAGCTTCAGCTATCTCGATCAACTTCACTTTACCGTCATTCGTAATCATTTTGTGGAATTTTTTGATGTTTTCATCTGAAACAGCCTCTTTTGGACATCCACTGCATACATCATCTTCGGTGCTTGTATGACCACTTTTAAGTTTTTCAATCCACTTGCGAATGGTTTGTTCGGCTGGTGCAGAGTCCGGGTACCACTTATCAAGCCATTTCTTTGCATCAGCTGCATTTTTTCTCATCAAAAAGCCATGATAAATCATTACGCAAAATTGCTTTTTTTTTTTTTTTTTTTTTTTTTTTTTTTTTTTTTTTTTTTTTCACAATAACAAAAGTTGCTTCACTCACAACGCTATATCTCGAGATCTAATCGTCCGACAGCTGTCAAATTTATACACGTATCTTTTGAAGGTTGGTGCTAACTGAAAATGGTATGGATTTATTTCAAGTGGTGCCCTCTCTTAGAAACGGACTCTTCAGCCCATATATTATTCATCGATTTTAAGGCATGCGGTCATACAGCATGCAGTACAGTATAGAGACGAGCTATACAAAGCAACGTCTAGCCTTAGCATCCCTACCAAACTAATCCGCTTGTACAGGATGACGATAAAGAATCCACGCTGCTCTAAAATTATTATTGAAATGATAATGGAAAATCGCTCGCCAATGCAAGAGGCACACTTTTTCAAAAGTCAGTCCAATAATATTGACGCCGATAATATTGACACCAATAATATTTACATAATCGGAAAAAAGCAATGTGATGTCAGTGGCGCTTTCCTGAGTATTGAGGCAGAATCCGCGTAGATGGGTTCAACGGTTAAGTTGTTGAAAGGCAAGGCAAAGTACATGCTATCAACAAGAAAGGACACCTAAAACGTCTCTGACTCTTATCAATCGCTGCTTGTTTAGGCTAAAAAGACAATTGACTAGCAAAACTCTCTCTCGAACAAGAAAAGTGACCCTATATAGGGCCTTAATAATCCCAGTCCTGTCATACGGCGTAGAGGCATGAACTTTATTAAAAATAGATGAGGGTGCTCTTGGCTTAGCCAGAAGCGTGAAGATAGAACAACTGAGATGGCAGGGTCATGTAATGCAGATGAATACCAAAACTTCCATCTGAAAATCTTCGAATCCGCCTGCGAAGAAAAGGGCAGTGGAGGAAGACCGCGACTCAGGTGGCACACGCAAGTAGAAGGGGACCGTAACCAACTAAGTGTGCGAAAATAAAGCCAGATAACTAAATATCGAGCTGCCCGATACTCTTTTTGGTTGAGGCCCATGTCCACCTCGGACTGTAGCGTCATCTTAAGAAAGTAAGTAAGAGATTTCTAAGCGAGAACACGCCTTTAGTAACAAATGAATTTTCGATGCAAGTTCAAAAAGTTTTCGAGAGACTTACATTAGTTGGCAATAAACTTCTCCTGTTAGGGCGGTATTTGGCCAATTCTCCAAAATTGCACGCTCTTAAATAGTTGTGCGCTACCTTAGGCGGAGTTTCCTTCTACTGCAATGTCCTCCGAGAAAGAATTGAACAATATTCGAGCCTGAGCTCAAAAGAGCCCATCTTAATTATTTCATACGAATGCATGTCGATGGTCGTCTGAGAATTCGATGCTATATCTTGTTTTCCAAAAGTCGTCAACGCAAACATGATTGAAAATCACTCGAATAAACTTTCGTTCGAGGTCACCTAGTTTTTTGATCATAAAAAAAAATTAAAAATCAGATTTCAAAGAGTTTTTTCTTTCAAATGGTTTATTTTGCTGGCAGATTTATGACAAAAATCACAGAAATAAAAAAAAAATAATATTTCAATAGTTTTATGGCTTTGAATCTTAGAAAAATACAAGTTTTTAGGAAAAATCTCTCGTAACATATTTTTTACGTCAAGATATCAACTTCTTATATTTTTATTTATGAACTAAAGGGTGATTCATCGTAAAGTTTGATTTACAATGTAAAATAAAATAAATAAATTTAAAAGTAAACTTAAAATTATTATTATTAGGTAAAAGGACAATTCATGGCATTTACTCTTCGAAAATGATATCGCGTAAATGTTGGCAGCGACTACATCTGAGATATTCCATTCCGAAGGTCCAATTTTGGGCGACTCGTTAGAGCTAAGGGACTGGTATCTCGCTGATAAAACGAGTAATGTTGGATTTCAAAGCGTCAATCGTAGCTGGCTTATTCCTGAAGACCTCAGACTTTACATATCCCTAGAGAAAATAGTCCAAAGGTGTGATATCGCACGATCTAGGCGGCCAATTTATCGTAGCAAAACGTGAAATAAAGTGCTCTCCAAAATGATTTCTCAACAAGTTCATTGTTTCATGCGCTGTATGGCTTGTAGCGCCGTCTTGTTGAAACCAGAGCTCACTGAGACCCTGTGCTTGAATTTCAGGAAGCACATAGTCCGTTAACATGGCGCGATGACGGTTACCATTGACGGTAACATTCTGATTTGCCTCATTTTTGAAGAAATATGGACCAATGATTCCACCAGCCCATAAACCACACCATGGATGTAATGGTAGCTCTTGGTACTGGACTTCATCACTGAACAAAGTTTCACGATAAAACACCGGATTTTCATTGAGTTTTTCCAGAGCCCATTCACTGGAAATATGACGCAAATTCAAGTCGCCTGGCTTCAATTATTGCACAAGTTGAATTTTGTACGCTATTAGGCCGAGATCCTCACGTAAAATACGTCAAGTTGTCAAATACGTCAAACCAAGCGGCTGAGAACGACGACTAATCGATTCGTCACGGTCTTCGCGTACACTTTCTGCTATAGTGCGGGATGTGGTCTAACCGGTCGAGTATGATCCACTCAAATTTGCGAATGGTGTTGTCAATAGTGGTTTCAGTAGGTCGATTATACGCACCGTAAGTTCCTCGAATCGTACGAAAAACATTACTCACAAAACGCTGATTTTCGTAATACAGCTGAACAATTTTGAGACGCTGTTATGGTGTGAGTCTTTCTATGATAATTTGCCAAACGATACTGAACAAAAGTGACAAAGCGATTTGATAGGTATCACGCGTGATCTGTCAAAAAAAGCCTATTAAAAATCAAACCTCACGATGAATCACCTCTTTCAAAACAAAACAAACAATTAGAAAAAAATACGAAGATTCGTCCAACTTCGATTTTATTTAAAGAAGATGCATGTCACCGAAGACATGACAATTAGACCCTTTAAGCACCCTCAGGTGTATCGTAGGTGTAGGCGCCTGCCTAACAGTAGTTGACATAACCTAAGAGGAGCTACGAAGTCGCTAAAGTGAGTTGAAATTGAATTTAAATGCCTTCTGCTGTGAAGCGAGCCATTCAATGAAAATCGGAAAAAGGTTATTTTAGCATTTAGAGCTATAGGACACTAAGAAATCTTGAATTTATATAATTCTGGCATTTTTTTTATCATAAATCCGCCGTGAAAAGGAACATTAAAAAAAAATTAAAATTCATCCATTTTTAAATGTTTTATGACCAAAAAACTAGGCGACCGCGAAAGTAAATAATTACCGTCTCTTGCTCGAAGCTCACTTCTCTGATAACTGGTTTATAACCTGCTCTCATCAATGGAACTGATGACCCACTGTAATCTGTATCTGTCATCAAATGCGATGAAATGAAGCTATTATATATGATGCTGCGCGTATTCAAGTCGCCTAGTATTAATGGCATATATCCAGTTTTGCTGCAAGAAAGCAGAGGCCAGTCGAAAATAAGAAAAGATAACAATCCACTAGCAAATGAATTCTTTCCTGCTGAAGAAGAATGGAGAGAATGGTTGATGGTTGATGCAACATTCATACCAATTCAGAATTTTATCGACATTGAGGGGTCTTCACACAATGCGGTATACATTATATAAATCAGCTAGATAATTCGGCATAGATGAATCAACATTTTGGTCAAAGCAATATTAGTCAAGAAAATCTTAATTGCTGAAGTCAACATATGACGAAGGGGATGAATACGGTTTGCCGTCTGGGTGAGATCATGCCTCTTTTATTTAAGCTCTAGCCAGTTCTAACTCTTAGACATATGAAAGCTGATGTAGCTAAATTGTTTGTTGAATCTTGTAAATCTTTAACGATTACTTCACCAATGGCTCTGGTACTGATAAAGGATTTGACGCTTGTATCTCTATAGAGGAAGACAATCATAATTTTTTTTACTCGTACTCGACATATACAAGGATAGCTAAAATCAAACTGCGCTAATGGTTTACCCTCTCACCACTTTAAGAAGGCAAGGCTTCTGTAAACATCATCAAAGGGTTAAACTCATTGAGTCTTGTCTCACTCGCAATCCAAAATAGGGTCGCGGCAGAACTCAAAGGAACGAACACGCCTTAAAACTGCCTTTGTCCCCGATAAGTGCTTCTGTTGAGCCTCTCATAAACACATGCACTTCTGGCATGACTCTCCATATTGGAAGAAAACTAAACTTGCTCCACAAAGTCCCTAAAACGTCAACAAGCTGTAAGCTATTTATTGCCATCTAAACAAGGCGCTACGCATTTGATAAGCACTAACATTAATGTGGTATGTGACCTCCTCCGGCGCCTACTGTTAGAATGATAGCGACACCCCGGATCATGCTCGGCTTACGCTCTTTGGAATTAACTAGAATTAAGCGGTGTTGCTCGAATTCAAATAAACGTTTTATTAACGATTTCATAAATTGACAACTAGACTTGTAGCTCTCTGTTGTTCTACACCTCTTCTTGATTAATTGACTCCCGATCCATGGAATCAAACATTTATATATGCAGATCTACCTGCAGATACACAAACGTATGGTATTTCTGGATACCAAACATATGATTCCTAATTTTGTGGGTGCACATGTCGTTGTGAAGATGCAACATTCTATTGTAATTGCATATCTGAAAGTTGTTGGCCTTGTCACCGAGATCCGGGTTCATTAACATAAATCCAATTTCATCTATGAATATGTACTTTTATGTATCTACTCCAGATGCTGATTTAATTGTTTTTCTTTTTTGTGACCCATTAAAACTTGTTTCAGATCATATAAAATTGGTGATACATTTTTCTTCATAACTATTTAAATTCTTTTTAAACTTAGAACGCAACTTATAGTCGAGATGATTAATGAGAATTGTTCATATGCATTTTACTTCATTGCTTTATCGTTTCATTAAAATGCCTACTTAATGTACTGTAAGTTCACCAAGAGAACTACTTCCAGGAGTTAGACTTTTTCAGTTCCTTTAAAAGCAATATATCCATCACCTCTCAGAATTTGGCATTTCTTTTTAATTAATGAAATAAAAGTGTGTTGTTTGTATGCAAATAGGAACAACTTTCGGCTGTCATTAACAAATGTCAATGCTAGCCATATCTCTAACAGGGCTTTGAATAGTCATAGATAGCCGTACATTTCTTTCATCCTGTTTGTCAAGTTTAGCAGTTCTTACCTATATAAGCAACAAAAAATTCTACATCATCAACAGTGTTCTCTTCGTTTTCTAAGGAATACCATCTACTATATCAAAATGTTCAAGCTTGTAAGTATCAAACTTAGGTATACCAAACAAAAGCTGGATTTCTAGACCTACAAATTGTTCTTTTCAATAAGATACTCGTTACCGTCCTTTTGGGATTAGTTGCTGCCGATAACATCGATCACGATGCTCAAGTTATTAACCTAAGGAATGTTCCTTCCGATGCTGAAGGTAACTTCAACTATGGCTTTGAAACCAGTAATAAAATTAATGTGGAAGAAAGTGGAAATTTGCAAGGAGTCAGTGGTTCCGCACAATGGGTATCACCCGAAGGTATCCCAGTTGCCCTGCAATACACTGCTGATGAACTCGGTTACCATCCATCTGGTGAACATTTGCCAACTCCACCACCAATTCCAGAACAAATCATCAGAGCTATTGAATACATCAACGCTCACCCACCAATTGAAGAACGCGTCAAACCTAAATTCCATTAAGATGTTTTTGTAAATGGGCAAGATGGATTCTCTTAATTGTTAGTTTTGTTGATTATTTTTTTACAGTGATTATTCCGTTGAATTTGTATAAATCAATTTAAAATAAAATTAAAACATTAAAAAAATTTAAAAAAAATATTACTTCACCATTTTTCCTAAAAAAAAAAACCCCACGTGATTTGGAGTTTTTCGAAGAGATGACGTTATCTTGGAAATTTAAATTAATATATTTCTATGTTACGTTGAAATTTTTAGCGATAGCAAACACTTTCAGTATTTGAAAATATTTCATTGTCCATCATTAAGTGTAAGACTCCTTCGGACTTTTGTCTCTTTTTTGACAGATCACGCATGACTCCTTTCAAACTGCCCTATTATTTTTGTTCAGTATCAGTTTGACAAGTCATCATGGAAAGATTCACACCATAACAGCGTCTCCATATTGTTCAGCTGAATTACGAAAATCAGCGTTTAGTGAGAAATGTTTTTCGTGCGATTCGAAGAACTTACAGTGCGCATAATCGACCTACTGAAACCACTATTGCCAAAACCATTAAAAAATTTGAGTCCCAGTTTATATTAGTGGATGATACTCGATCGGTTAGACCCCATCCAGCACTATAGCAGCTGTAGCTAAGAGTCGTTCTCAGCAGCTTGGCTTGGCGTATTCGGCAACTTTGCGTATTTAACGTGAAGATCTCCGCCTAAAAGCGTATAAAATTCAACTCAATAAAAATCCGGTGTTTTATCGTGAAGTTTTTTTCAGTGATGAAACCCATTTTTGGCTCAATGGATACGTTAATAAACAAAACTGTCATATTTGGGCTGATGAGCAATCCGAAGAGCACCAAGAGCTACCATTACATCCATAAAAAACAACGGTATAGTGTGATTTATGATCATTGGTCCATTTTTCTTCAAAAATGAGGCAAATTAGAAGGTTACCGTCAATGGTAACCATTATCGCGCCATGTTAACGAACTACGTGCTTCCTGAAGTTCAAGCACATAGGTTCGGTGAGCTCTGGTTTCAACAAGACGGCGTTATGAGCCATACAGCGGGTGAAACAATGGACTTATTCAGAAATCATTTTGGGGAGCACTTAATTTCACGTTTTGCTACGATAAATTGGCCGCCTAGATCGTGCGATGTCACACCTTTGGACTATTTTCTCTGGGGATATGTAAAGTCTCAAGTCTTCAGGAATAAGCCAGCTACGATTGACGCTTTGGAAGCCAACATTACTCGTGTTATCCGCGAGATATATATCGCTATGCTCGAACGGCCAAAATTGGACCTTCTGAGTGGACCACCTAAGACGTAGTCGTGGCCGACATTTAAATAATATCATTTTCAAAAAGCAAATGCCATGAATTGTTCTTTTAACCGGTAATAAAAATTTTAAGTTCACTTTCAAATTTATGTGCTTTATTTATAAATCAAGCCTCACGATGAATCACCCTGTAGTTTACCAAATGTGCTCCTTGAGGCTTAACTCGACAAACCAATATGGCTAACGGGCTCTTAAAGAAGCAGCTATGTGGAGCTACCATAAAAGATGTAGTTGAGAAGATAAATGGCAATGTGACAAGTGCATAGCGTATGGAGACTCCAGGTGCTGTCGAAGGAGTAGGTACTGAAAGACACATTCCTCCAGCGGCGACGACAGGAAGAAACAGATCAATGGAAGTGAAAACAACTGAAACTGATAAATTTTTCGCAGTAAGAAAATGCCTTCTGATTCTTTCTCTGATGACGGCTCTCCCCCTAATGATATTCGAATGAAATTACCTGAACAGCAATAAAGGGTCGCAGTTTTGGCAAGCAACAACAGTCTAACTGGTCAAATTGATGAAATAACTGCTAAAACAGGCAAAGGTTATAGATTTGTTATACAATAGTCGGCTGAGGCGTTCAAATCCACACGGTGGCAGCTTTCCCTTTCCCGAATTAAACGAATGCTATAACCATTAAGGGCTGCTCGTCTTGTCGAATTAGTTGTCGTATGAAGGGTTCCCAACCTCTCAGTTACTGTTGGAATTTGGAAAGCTAATAAACAGCTTAAAAGGCAGATAGAACAAGCTCTGAAGATACAGCAGATAGTGTTAGCACTTAAGCGGTTAGCTGCGATGTGATCATGGAAACTTCAAGGCAAACTGCTTCAAAAAACCTTTTCCCTTATTCAACTTTGGCAAATGAAAATGTGAGAACGCGTTTCTAAAAAGTGGAAAACCTATTCTCCCTGGGAAAGTCAGGATTAAAAAACTTCTTTCGTAACCATTAATTCGAGGTATAACCTACATCCTCATCTGCACCTCAAACAGGTTCAATTTCACTTAATTTCGTAGTGAAGGCAAACAAGAGACGATTTAATTAGTACGTACTTGTCTTTGATATACATACATACACTTATTTGTTTATCGTATCGATGTAACAAGTCTTACATACAAATAGCAGATTACACATTGTATAACTGCACAATGAAATGGCTTTAAGCCATGAGTAAGAAATACATAAGTATACAGCATGGTGCAAAAAATAGACAAAACTTTGCGATGCACGCTGCATCCCTAGTCGCTTGACTAGTGACATAGGATCTTCTGTCCGTATTTGCCAAACAAATATTGAAGGCATCTTAGTAAACAGTGACCATTTAAATAGGACATTGGAACAAAATTCATTGCTGTGGTACGTTGCTGAAAATCACTGCGTAAATTAATCAACTCTCTCGTCTCGAGGCTAACAAAGCGGTTTCTCCTTAACAGGCGTTTTCTATCATCATGCATACGTCATAGCCACATATACGAGTACGAGTAAAGACATGTCTCAAATATACGAGGTGTGTTTAGAAAACAACGGGAATTTTAGTTTCTTGAAAACAAGAGCATGAGCATAGCTCAGGAGCTCTTGAATAAAGTCAATTATGATCCTGACTTGCTTAAAAAGGGTCATAACTGGTGACGAATCATGGGTATACGAGTATGGTTATGACGTCGAAACCAAAGCCAATCGTCTCAATGCATCCAAGAGCCAAGGCCGAAATAAGCACGCTAAGTTCGATCAAATGTCAAAGTTTCGATCACTTTATTTTTTGAATTACCGTGGCATAGTGAATCAGGAGTTTTTATATCAAGGTGGTACGGTCAATAAGGAGTTTAACCCTGTTATGGGCTTTTTGCGAGAAGCAATACTAAAAAACGTCCGGAATTGTGGAAAAACAATTCATAGTTGCTTGTGAGAGATTTTTTTGCCAAAAACAACACGACAATCACGCCTCAGCAACCACAGTTACTGTATTTGGCCCCATGCGCCTCTTTCCTGTTCCCAAAACTAAAGAGGTTTGTGAAAGGACAGAGTTGTACTCTATCGCTGATAGAGCTCGAAGCTATACCAAAAAGTGCTTATAAGAAGTGCTTCGAGCATTGGAAAAAGCGTTGGCACGAATGTATTACATCTGCGGGGGATTACTTTGAAGAGAACAACATTAATATTGATGAATAAACAAATATTTTTTTATAAATATATAAAGTCATCTTACTTTTTGAAAACACCTCGTATATGGGGCTTTGTAGGATTGTAGATGGTGTTGGGGATAAGATGACAGGAAACCAGGGTATGGGCTGTAAAAGGGAATGAAAGAAAGGAGAGGGTGTCTCAGAGTGAGGAGCATAGCATGCTTGCGAGGCACGACTGTGCTCGCAGGATTGGGCTGGTTCTTATCCGCACTCTTTGACAGGACCTACTATAAAAACATTATTCTTGCCGAAATTTTAAAATTACAAACCATAATAACGGACGGACTTTACCATTCTGAGGGTCGTTGTGGTGTTGATCAGCGCTGGCCATTTCCCTCCCAACCTAGAAATCCGGTGGCCGACTTAAGGATTTTCCCTGAGTCGGTATCTCACTTCATCTCCAGCTGAGTTGTTCAATAGGACAACCCTATCCGAAACACACAAAAATGGACTTTTCCGAATCTGGAATGCTCACAAGATTATTTACCCTCGAATGTAATCAGCGACTGCGAGATAAACTTTCTAATGTTAGTAATACAATACATGCTGTACACTTAGGCCACTATCCCAATTGAGATCAGGCTAGATTAATCTAGACGTTATATACCAAGTGTATGCATAAGTTTTTTCCGTTTTTTTTTTTTTTGGTAAAAAAAATACGTAATTTTCTAGGGAAATAAATTTTTTTTATTCAAAATATAGGTCATCGGCTTCTACACATTTTGCCATTTTTTAGGTGAATTTATGAATAGCATGTCAGGAAAACTGCTTGCCTTTTGCCGCAAACCATTCATCGACCCATTTTCCAACTTCCTTGAAATCGCTGAAGTGCTGCTCTGCGAGCCTGTGCTCCATTGATAGACATATATCGCCAAGTCTGGGGAGTACGGCTGGTCGAGAAGGATGTCCCATTCTTCATCCCATCCCAAGCAATTTCAAGGTGTCTTTCACTAGTTTTGCTATGTAAAACGGCGTGTTGTCGTGTACCAAAATCACTTTGCCATGTCTTCTGGCCCATTCCGGTTGTCTTTCGATTAATGTGTAATTTAAATTAATCATTTGTTGGCGATAGTGTTGTGTATTAACGGCCTCGCCAGGCTTTAGGGGTTCATAATACGCAATACCGCTCTGGTCGCACCAGACACAGAGCATGGTCTTCTTGGTGAAGCGATTTGGCCTTGGTGTTGAAAGACCGGCTTCGCCAGCTGAGATCCACTATTTTTTCCGCTTCCATTTATCGTCACAACTCGATGCAAAAATCATTTCCTTTCGTGGCGTTGATGCAGTATTTCAAAAGTGACTTTGCGATTTCCCATTTGACGTTAATTCAAATCGTGTTAGAACCATTTGCCGAGTTGATTAGTCTTCCCCATTGCTCGTAAACGTGTGTTGATCGTTCCTTGTTACACATTCTTCTGCCAATTGCCGTTGAGTTTGAGTTGGGTCATCATCCAATAACTGATGCAATTGCTCGTCTTCGCATTTTTGTGGTCTCCCACTGTCTTTCACACTGAAATCACCATGAAACCATGTCCCACAAGTTCCAATGAATGGAACGTGTTCCCATATGTTTCTACCAGCAAAAGATGACTTTCAACAGCTTTTTCTTTGTATTAAATAAGAAAAGCAATGCGTACCGCATATGTTTTTTTTTTCAGGCACAAAACTCGACATAATCACTTAACGATAAAACAAAGCCATTAGCCTTTGACGAGCTCAACTTGTGTGTGTTTGAAGTTAAATGTCATACGAACAAAATGTGTCAAATTAAACCTTCGTATTTTTCGCTGGGACCATCTCTTAGTAAACCGAAAAAAACTTACACATACACTTGGTAAGTGATACGAAAGTTTTACCTTTTGGCCCCGTTATACATAGAAAAGTAAATTAATAGAAATTTCTTGGTTTCGAAGAGGACATGCGCTGTCCACAGCCTTTTCAATTCATTTCCTTCATAACTGCAAGCAATCCTGGAGACATTATATAATCGGTAACAGATTCGCAACATTTCATTTCAAACATTGGTCAAATGAAGTAGTTAAGGGTCTCAACTAACATGCCTCTCCAGCTAACGCGAACTTTTTCAGGCTGCCTCCAGTTGTACACGAAGTTAGCTAAGATTCCCTTCTACTTGTGTGCGCGTCACGAAAAATAATGGCGCCTCCATTGATTTGTACCTTTAAATAGAAGATCATGCGTTCAAGGTGACCTAGCCAGATAGCTATTGAAACGTTTTTTTCTTTCTCCATGCCTTCTATGCCCAAAGAAGCAGCAATTAGCGAGATTAATTCGTCACGTTCCTGTCGTTACTGAAGTTGGTAGCGAAGCCGAGGAAGACAAATTGTCTTACCACCTCAAAGTTGTGGCTGCTTACGTATATCATAAAGTACTGTCCTAGGCATCGATTTTGTGTGACCCTCTTTGTTAACAGTACACAAGGATGATCCTAAAAAAATTACTTGACCCCGATAGCTATTACTATTTTGCTTTTCGATAACCATAATTACTACCTGAAATACTCAGGTAATACGAATGCTAGATGGATTTCGACTAAATTGATAAATAATCCAACTCTTACACTTTGAAGGATTCTATAACAGCCCTTAATCTTTCGCGGATAACCACTTGAACATGTTTAGCAAACTGCGGGCATTTATGTCGATTTAACTAAATATTAAGCCATATCGTAGCAAACACATGAACAAATTACTGAACGGATGATCATCAATTTGCCAATGATAACAATCTGAAACCCTCGTAATAAATACTCGGAAGGATAAAGTTGCTATCGACAGCATACATCCTTAGAGTAATGTTGCGTATCTCAAGTGTAGAACTCCACACATGAACAGGTTAAAAATAATAGATTTCAGGATATATTGTAGAAAAGAATATATGATATTATGATGCAATGACAACTGCGTTACGAAATGTTACAAATAATGTAAACTGCTCAACCAGTCCGCTACAAGTCATACACAAATTCGACACACGGAAGTTGAGAAAGAATCGAAGTCACTTGAACAAAGCAGACATTGTTAACGCATCTTGCAATAATGGTTTAATGAAAATTAACTACCACACCTCTGGTAGACAATAATGACACGACATTCCATTGTGTTAACAATCGAGCAATTTCTTTTACAATTAAATCCCAACAAATTGTATTAAGCTAAACTTGAAACTGAGACCCGGACATTCATAACTCATCACAATATCACAATATTGTACTAAATAATGATTCACAATCGTTTTGTTAGATTTGTAAAACTAAAACAAAAAATTCAAAGCCAAACCCATTTGTGTGATGTTGCATTTAATCATCCAAAACACAAGATGCCATAAAAATGGTCAAAAAACTGCAGGCATCAGAGCAAGTTTAGCGCGCCATGATGTACCTACCTAAAAAAAATATTATGACAAAATAGTGATATAATCTACTTCCTCCACAAAGATACGGGTATCCAGTTTGTTTTTTTTTTTTTTTAAGTTGTTTTGAGCCATAAAAATAAAAATTAAAAGCTAACAGGGAACTTGCTAACATGCTAACCGCTAACAGAATTTAAAAATCAAAATTAAGCAAACAAGTGACTGTCTAACTAGGAAATGAAATAATTCGTCACAATAATTGGACAATAGTGTGAAATGGACCTGCGAAACGAGCCCTAATATCTATGTTATGTATCATTGTATTTCTACGACTATTTTTGAGGAAAAAAAAATTATAAAAGCCTTAAATGACCTAATTAGACATTTTTGATATGACCTGGTCAACTCTAGCTTGAGGTTTCTTTCCACTTGCGCAAATTATGGTGTCATCCCAAATGGCATACAAAAAAACAATTAATCTTTTGTTTTAGTTACCGAAACTTCAACGTTATTCATTCACAGCTTAGATCTGTATTTTATAATTTGAAAACGAAATTGATTTGTCGAAGTGATTCCAAGAACTGACATAAGCATACCATATTTATTTTACCTGTGCCGGAACTGGTATGCATATCTGTGAATCATTTGTGCATTAAAAGTTGTGTGAAAGTTTGCAATTATGGGATTGTGGAATACGAATATTGTTGGGTATTATGTTGCCGCGTGTTGTTATTGTAACTCGCGCGTCACTTTTACTGCGTTGTCTATCCGGGTTGAATTCTAGCCGGATGTTTTGTTGTTGATGTTAATGTTTTTATTCGGACCCTTCTGATAAAATCTGTGCTACTGTGCAATCCATACAGATTTTCGTTGAATTTTCACTTTAAATACCGTTATATTTGTTGAATTACAAAAATGAATACTTTTAAATGATTATAATCTTTTTAAAGACAGACAAGATTGGAGAACCTGGTGCTTGTGCATTCCTCACACGAGTCAAATCCAAAGGATGTCATTTTATACAGTCCTGGTAAAGTTTTCTGTCTTTTATAGTATCATTTTTTTTTTTTTTGGTTACACCAATGGATGTGGTAATCTTCTAAAGATGCGATGTGGTAGCCCGTGCCACCAACATCCACGATTCGATTGTCAGGAGTGCGCCTACGTATACTAATCCACCGTTAGGTATTACTTCGCGGGGCTGGTTAGCAGATCATGCTAGTCTTCTTGTATTTGCTTCTTCAGCTCTTCCGTTCTTCCAGTCTTTGATGCAAATAATGGCTACATTTGTGACTAACTCTATCTCCTTTATTTCTTTTGCCACCGTAACGACGCCAATGTCGTCTGCAAATCCGATTACTTGAACTTCTCTCGGCAACATAAGCCTTAGCACTCCGTCATACATAATGTTCCATAGGAGTGGACCGAGTACTGATCCTTGTGGAACCCCAGCTGAAACACTGTGATATTTCAACCCTTCATCAGTTTCTTACCTCAGTTTTCTGTTGGTAAAGTAGTTTTCTACTATCCTCAGCAAGTAATATGGCGTATTCATACTGGCTAGTGATTTTCTGATGAACGCCCAGTTTGCCGAGTTAAAGGCATTTTTGATGTCCAAAGTCACCACTACCGTCATCTTTCTCCTTGTATCGCTTCGGCCGCAATGTCGACCACAGTTTTTACGGCTTGAACAGTAGACCGCGATTTTCTGAACCCAAACTGAAAGTCTGATAGTGCTCCTCTCTCTTCTGCTACCGCGATCAGTCTAGCATATATTATCCGTTCCAGTATCTTTTCCATTGTGTCTAGAAGGCATATTGTACGATACGAGGACGATTACCCAGGTGGCTTGTTTCCCTTTGAAAGCAGGGCTAGGTGTTGTAGTTTCCAAGCATCCGGGAAAACTCCTTCTTCAAAACATTTTTAAATATTTCCATAAACATGTCTGGACGCTTATGAATAGCTGCTTTTATTTGGTATGCCATCAGGTCCGGGCGCTTTACTGTCGCCTATCTTCCTGCATGGATTTATGAGTTCATCCGCTGTGACTATTGGGATGTCCTCCGTGTTGGTCTCCCTAATGATATGGTACATAGTACATAGACATGTTATTTGCGGCAAACTGCTGCCCTTTATCTTAGTCATGACTATCCTGTTTGCTGTACCCCAAGGGTTTATGTCGGCTTCCTCAGAAAGTTTTTTAAAACATCTTGTCTTGCCCTTCTTGATTGCCTTTTTTAGGTCGCGTCTTGCTATTTTAAAACCAATAAGGTGTTCTTCAAAGCGATCTCTTCCCCTAGATCTTTGGACTTTGCGTCGGGCTTTTAAGCACTTTGCTCTAAGCTTTTTTATTTCCTCATTCCACCAGTAGCATGGTGTTGCTCCTCTAGTATCCGTTCTTCTGGGCATTAATGCATCGCACGCAGTAGTGAGAATGCGAACGAGTTGTTGTATACAGGCTTCAGCTGTTCCGCTTTGCATTATGTTTCCGGTATTTATCATTTCTTCGAACGCGTCCAGATCGAAGTGTGTGTCCTTCCATATTGGGTCTCAAAAATTATTGCTTGGCGGTCACTGTGCGTGTATGATTCGCTGACTCGCCATTTTATATTTCGAAAAAGTGAGTTGCTAACGAACGTAATGTCAATAATCGAGCCCGTTCCTGCCTTACGATATGTGTTTGCACGACCTTGGTTTGCAATACCTATGTTAAGAGTTGCAAAACTTTCTGGCAGACTACGGCCTCTGGCGTTTGTAAGTCTGCTATCTCACTCCGTTGCCCATGCATTAAAGTCACCGACGATAACCACGGGGACTCTACCACGAACATCGGCTGATAGGTTGTCTAGCATTGCCTGGTACTAGTTAATGGTCCAGCTTGGACGTGCATAGCAGCTGTAAAAATATATGCCATTTATATTGTGTCAGGATATCCTGTGCAATTCTACAGTGATTTAAGTTAATCTGTATTATCTTCATGTTTTCTTGTTGGTGATGGCCTTCTTAAAAACCAGACCCTTGCTGCTTCCGGCTACATGCTTCGAATCGTTTGGGTGTTCTTTTCTACAGAACATGCATGATGGCATGTTGGAACATCTGGTTATGTTTGGGTGTATGCGCATGCGTGTATAGAGTATGAGCTTTTGATAATGCTTTTAAAGAGGGATGGCTATTTGGTTATTTTTATTTTTCAACCAGGTCTGTGCTGCCACTTTATAATGTTTGTGCTTGTTGGAGCAATGATGCCGTCATAAGTTGTTATACCGTCTATTTTGGTGGTTATCAAAGATTACTCGAACAGTTTTTCTCTCAAAACATTATATGGGGAGCTCTGAATGACCTCCCTCCGATTTGGCTGAAAAGTGGTAGAAATACTCATTGGAGTGGTACGAATCATAACGTAAAAAAAGTTTTGCAGAATTCGATATAGTTTACGGGTAACGGAACTTCAAAAATTGGCAAAAAATTTATGCTCTTTTTTATATTTAAAAAAATCATAACTTTGGCTCTGCTCATCAGAATTTGATAAAATATACCTTGTTGAATTCAGAAAAAGGTGAACTTTCAAAGATTTGGAATAATTTTTATTTTCAAGGCGAAGGATATTCCAGTATATCCTTTTTACATATATCCTTGAATAATTCCATTTCCATTCCATTCTCTTTATTTCCATTTCAAATTTCAAGTTGGGATCTCTATGGGTTCGGTCAAAATAATATTTAATAGGCGGCTAAATATTCTGTAAAAAATATTTTCGTTTAAAAAAAAAAAAAAAAGTCACACTGGTGCCTTTGTACGCCAAGGCCTTAAAAACTAAGACAATCATTATTTATTATCTTTTAAGAGTACATACATATTCTTCCGATGAAAATGAAGTTTCATTTGGTGGTTTTGGGCTGTTATGAATATCCATATCCGTATTTTGGCTGCAACAACATAATGGTCTAGGTCGATGTTAGCTGCTCGGAACTTTCGAACATCCAAAACACTGGAGGAATGCCTTGCGTATGTTATGTGTATATCCATGCGTGGAAACCGTAAGTTGGCTATACTCGTAGTTACATTACGTCTTGCCGCAAAATAAACCTTTTTCCGTTTCCTGAGATCATGTAGTGAAGGCTGTACTTTTCTTTACTGTAAGGAGAGCCTAGGTAGAAAAATGAAATATTGACCGTTCCGATAGTTCTCGCCGCTTCCAAAGCAGCTTACATCTTACTCATGAACACGCTAGATATTCCTCTGCTCTTTAGCGAACCTTACGAACTTGCTGGAGCATCGAACATTCTCAATAGCTCCATCGTTATGTACAATTGGACGAGTTTGGCAAGAGTATCATTGTTTTATAAATAAGCGGACCTGTAATCGAAAATAGGTAAGGTGAATTGATTTAAAATTTATGGGCTCTCTGGAGATAAACCGTGTCGTCAAAATTTGGTCGATGGTCGGCTTTCGATTTAAGAGTTTACATAGAATCTTCTAGGCGAAGTGGAAAAAGCTCTCTCTTTCTTGAGAAATCTTTTTGGTGTGTGCTCTTCAGACTTAAGTTTAGATATGGCTCTCTTTACTTTATTATCGTCTAAATATAGTAGATTTCTTCACTCTGGAATTTCGGTCTTCCGATTCTCATGCCGAAATGGTACTACTCAGTCCCAGTTAAGTTTCTACTTTTATGTTACCTTGTTATCCTGGCATAGTCCTTGTTCCTGACTGAGGTGCCGTCAGGAAATACATTTGTGGTTTGAAAAGAAAAAAAAAACCCACTACTGTAAGTCGTGATAATTTTATTTGTTCTGTCTCGGCTGATGTGATATACGAATCTGAAGAACAGCCTGTTGGTCTTTAAGAGTAAACCTATCAGCTGTTCTTTTACATTGTCCATGGTCAATGACCTTACCACTTACATACTGCTATAATACATTTATACTCTTTAAACTTATGATATGATTACATAATTGCATATGAGAAATACAATATTATACACATAGCACAAGGATAGTGTTTATTAATGCCCCACACTTCCGCCTCTAAAAAGAGAGGGACAGCTCGTCGATCTCATTGACATAGCCACTTTGACGGTTGACGTTTCTGTTTCGTTTATTAATTGTTGGCAAATTGGCTGTGATTTAAATTATAATTGTTTTTCAGACTAGTTATCGTTATTGTGATATGTTATGGCGAACCAACAGTCTTTTTGCTCTTTGGGTCTATAACTTAATGCGGTTTGCTAAGAGATGGCATAACTTGTATTATTCCATTGTTATTATTCTATTGGAACATGCATTGGAAAGCTACTGTCATTGTACGTCATTTCAGTATATGTCATTCATTTGAAGCGTAAACAACAATAATTTTTTTGCACTCAAATATGTCGAACTTTGTGCCTGAAGAAGAAAAAGAAAACATGCGCTAGCTGAGCGAACGTACCAAAAGTGGTTTGCATGATTTAAAAGTGGTGATTTTGGCTTGGAAGACGATGATGGCAGCCAAAAAAGTTTGAAAATGAAGAACTGGAAGCATTACTCTATGAAGATTGTTGCCAAACAAAAGAAGAGCTCGCAGAATCTTTGGGTGTCACTCAAGCAGCCATTTCAAAACGTTTAAAAGCAGCTGGATATATTCAAAAGCAAGGAAATTGGGTTCCACACGAACTCAAGCCGAGAGACGGTTTTGCATGTCCGAAATGCTGCTGGAACGCCACAAAAGAAAGTTATTTTTGCATCGGATTGTTACTGGTGATGAAAAATGGATCCATTACGACAACCCCAAGCGCAAAAAATCATATATGAAACCCGGCCAACCAGCCAAATCAACGGCAAAGCCGAATATCCATTGCGCGAAGGTAATGCTCTGTATTTGGTGGGATCAGATGGGTGTGCTGTGCTATGGGCTGCTAAAACCGGGTGAAACCATCAATGGACAACGCTACCAAACACAATTAATCCGTTTGAAGAGAGTAGTAGCCGAAAAACGCCCGGAATATGCGACCAGACACGAGGCAATAATTTTCCATCATGACAACGCTCGGCCCCACGTTGCTATTCCGGTTAAGAAAAATTTGGAAAACAGTGGATGTTAAGTCTTACCCCACCCGCTTTATAGCCCAGACCTTGCCCCTTCCGACTACCATTTGTTCCGGTCGATGCAGAACGCCCTCACTGAAATACGGTTCACATCAGAGCAGTATATCAAAAATTGGCTTGATTCATTCTTGGCTGCCAAGCCGGCGCAGTTCTTTTGGGATGGGATCCAGAAATTGCCAGAAAGATGGGAAAAAGTCATAGCTTTAGATGGGCAATACTTTGAATAATACTATTGTACATGTTTTTCTTAAAAAAACGTTCAAATTTTGAAAAAAAAAAATCGAACGAATTAAAAAATATACCCAATAATATTTTCGAATTGCAATACCGTTTCTATACTCGTATTTACTCGACACCACGCTCCTCATGCTTTTTATTTTTTTTCTAATTATCCTATCACATTTACTCGTAAAGCTAGCGAGAACACCTGCAATGCTACTCGTTTTCTATTTCCCGGCATTTTGACAGCGTTGCCCCTGGCCTTCAACACTTCAGATACTGCCGGCATAAAATCTCCTGAGCGATTAAGAAGCATTCTTCCGACGAAGGCTCTACCGATCACCGTCAACCTCCCTATAAGATTTTGTTTGTCTTTGATAACCAGTACGGAATGCAAGGGTGGATCAATAAGCCTTTATTTCCTACTTTGTTGTTCGAAAAATAACATTGCACCCTTCAACTATGATCTGTCCTTCTGTCCAGTTTTGAACATAATTTATTTTGTGTGAAATAAACATTTTTAATTTGTCATCAATAACCATTTCATAACCATGGTTAACCACAGCAGACAGACGACCCAGCGGCAGTTGACTCATCGGATTTTTCTAAGCGAATCGGCGCCGAAGTAGGGTAAGATGAGTCTGTAAACCACAAAGTTCATGGCGATGAAAGCAGCATTACCCACATCGATTACCTTCAAAAGGAAAAAATAAACAGTTAATGAATGTTATACCAACTTATTAGACTGGTTCCTGAGTCTTTTTTGGCATAGCACATGTCTATCATTCACAACCCGATATAACACTTAAGCCAGCATTCTCAGCCACTATCGAGTCTAGTTCTCGATACCTCAAAGGACCATGGTTAATGCAAAATTGACGCTTAAAAGAGATGGCAAATTAGGCTGGGGTGAACCCTTCCTCTCTAACTCACTAACTCTTTCTCATTCAGAGTATCCCTACAGGGTCCTGCAAGCCATAACAGTCTGGTTGCCAGAGTAGACAACAATTAACTTTTTGACTATATCATTCTCAATAATATTGTTGCGGGCTGGATAATAGCAGTTGCTAATCCCCTTCGCCAATTTTCATTCTATAAGCAACGGGGTATACAAAAAGACTCATTCACGGATTTCTTTATTACTCATTCCTGTTCTTATTTTTAACACCTAGAAATCCTAATGTCTAAGGGCTGTGGAGTCATGTGGTCAATGTTTTACAAGTTTTCTGAATTGAAAATGGAAATATTGGAGGCATGCCCGAAGGTTGCGCCTAACTAATGGTATATAAATCGCCTGATTGGCAACAGAACTGCGATGCAGACTCTTCTCTTCTCTGAATCTCGAGATTCAGGCTGCTAAAAGCCTATAACGAATATAGCGAACCGAATCTTATTATGGGTCTTACAACCGCTATATATGACAATGTATTGCAGCACTACAGCTAGTGCCGAACAACATTTTGTGATAGTAAGTGTTATCCTGAATGAAAAATCAAATTGACCTTAATAGTCTAAGCCCAAAGTCTGGAAGCGAAAATGTGCTCCGAAACCGGAGGGCCTACCTGGGTACCGTCGAACTTTGAGAAACAAACAAATACCTTCCAAGAGGATCTAGAAATAAGGGCGTTATGTGTAGATTTGATTGCACCTTTCGCAGACACTTGCATCATCACTACTTCTAAAAGAAAAAAAAAAAATGTTGGGCTTGCTCCCTGGAACAGTTAGAAAAATCTTCGCAAAATACAAGAAAAGACGATGCACCGGGAAAGGGATCAAAAGTTTCTCGCCGACTAGGTGCGACGAAAGAATAAGGGACTTTTACAGAGACAAAAGTTTTCACTTTATAAGTTATGCCATTGCCTGCCGAAAGGTTGGTTATGACAACAATTATTTTTTATATGTTTTTGGTGTATGTCCAAGGAGTCGAACACAGCCTTCTGACGTAGAAATCAAAGAATTTAACCAATAAAAAATAAATAAAAATATCATACAGTGCTGGTATCCCACCTCTCTCGCTCCTGGTTGAAGTACTATTGCTTGCACTTGGTAACTGCTGTAGTGTTTTTATCATATGGTACACACAGTGACTGAGTGTATGTAACAACCGACGGTTAGTGGGTTGCGAGTGTGAATTTAGTTGGTGAACTGTTTCATATTGTTGTTAGGACATAACACCTACAGCAATTTGATTCGGTAAGCCAAGATCAAAGTTATCACTTCGCACAATTGCTAAGCATTGGTACCAACAGTTTTGAAACTTAGTATAACACAGGTAGATCCTCGTCCACGCCTTTCAGATCACTCTGATCTGAAGCTACCTGCATACTAGTGCCGCTATTCTTTTCTCATCGCGGTCTCGCTTACCAAACTCTACCACAATGTAGTCCCTGTTTTAATTTAGAATTCAATTTCATGTGGTTAAAATTCCATCTCCATAAGCAAGTTATCCACTATGACTTTATTTACAGAAGCCCCAAACTGGACAGCAATTCGACCTTTAACGAGTTTGATGCGCTGTCCGACTGCATTCAAAGAATTGGATTCCTGTATCCTCATACTAAAATCGACATTACGGGCGATTTCAATAAACCATACACAATTATGGGTGGCTTCAACATTCTAGACAGACAACACCCGAAGGACGGTTTGTTGAGATCTTCGCTGCGCTATTGCCAAGTGTGGCAATACGAGAAAGCCAATTGGAGTGGACTTAACAGCTGCTTTAGGAATTTTAACTGGTCATTATGCTTCCTCGATAGCGTCATGGATGCCGCTGCTGACATGATCACAGACACCATTGTCTTTGGAATGATATCTTTTACCCCTTATCGGATGAAGGATGCTTTTTGTGTCCTACAAGACCAACCCCACTGATGAAATCCGAAAAAAGTTTAAAAAGCCAGGAGAGACTGCAATGCCAATAGAACCAAAAACTTAGGAAAAAAATACTACACTGTCCGAATGGTAGTAAAAATTGTTGATTTTTCGTCAAAACCATCCTAACGCCCATTTACAATGACATTTCTGCTGTCAACTTTTTGACAGTCTGCTTCTTGCACATTATGCGGCCAGTTCAACACTTCCAGATTGTGCTTTGTCCCCGCCTACACTTGAGTTCGTCGAATCTTCAATGGAACGAATAATATACATAAATTCGCTGGTCCAGATGGTATATCCCGCCTTCCTCTGAAGAGGTGTTCTTCCTCGCTATCGACACTTCTTTTACATCAATTCTACTCTTTAGGACTCTTTCCGAGCAGATGGAAAACAGCATTTGTCCAGCCCGTCCCTAAAAAGGGCGAATCTTCTTTTCTCTTTTCCTACAGACCCATTGCACTTACTCTCCTTCCTTCCAAGGTCATGGAAGCGCTGATAAACCGCCAGCTGATGAAATATCTCGAAACACGAAAACTTCTCAACGGCGGACAGTACGGTTTTCGTAGCAATAGGTCTACTGATGATTTGATGGTATATCTCTCTGAAAAATGGAGCCAAAACGTACATAAATCTGACGAAAGCAAGATAGTTGCACTTGATATTTCTAAAGCATTTGACAGAGGTTGGCATCAGGATCTTTTGTCGAAAATGCGTGCTATTGGGATTAGAAATTGTCTTTAATGCTTTCAAATCAGATATTCATAAAATAAATGCTGGTGTACCATAGGGCTCCGTTCTGTCTCTGACACTCTTTTTAATTTTCATTAATGATCTCTTGTCTGCTACTTCTAATCCAATATATTCCTCTGCTTATGACTGTACTTTCTGCTTTTCATATTCGTTTCCGGATTCACGTCACGTCAAGAACGACAACGTATCTTAAGCACATTAAATTCCAATATTAACAGCATAAATAAATTGGGAACTATCAACAGAGTAGAATTTAATGCCTCCAAAACTCAATGCTGTCTGCTTTCACTAAAGCGAAATTTAAATACCAAGCCATTATCCATAAATGGCACTTACATCGTCGAAACCGAAAAACTTACCATTCTCGGTATGTGTGTCAGTAACAAAATGACCACTTATTCGATGTCGACAAAAACACTGCGAAATGTCTAGGTTTCCTAAAGCGATGTAAGGTATATTTCACCACCTCTGATCTGGCCTCATTATATAAGGCATTCATACAGCCAAAATTGGAATACAATGCCCACATCTCGTCAGGCGCTTCTAAAACATCTTTGCACCTGCTAGATAGGATTCAAAACCGTGCGATAAAACTCATAGATGATACTATAGTAATATTAGTCAGTCAATCGATGATCTTGGACACCAACGTAATGTCTCCTATCTCACTTTGAAATCGCGAGTAGCATTTCGCCCCTTCAAACCTTATAACACCTGTCTCGCTATGAATGTTCATCAGTATACCCTCAAGCCCACTTTCGGTCGTAGTCTAAAATATCGTAAATCGTTCCTAAGCCGTACAACTCGCCTGCCGGGCTCTCTATTTTCTGGTCGTTATAACTTGCTTACATATAAAAACAATGTATATCGGTACCTCTTTTTGGTCCCTAAACTTCCATCGCCCGCGCTGTGTGCAAATATTTTAGGAATACACTAATCCCTTGTGCGCGCTCAATATAAAAAAAAAATGCGCCACGCTGTCTACGAAAAACATCAATATGGAACTGATATTAGGGTTCTTTTAAAGAAATGTATGTACTTAGAAACCTGTATGCGCGATATGTAGGCGCTATACCGAGATATGAATGCAGCTAAGATACAAGCACTATGTATCCAGTTTCAGGATCAAATGATCGAGTATACCAAGTAAAGCAACCAGAAAATTGCTAGTCAGAGATAGCGAAGGTTGAAAAGTAACTGTGAAAGGCTCTAAAAAGTTTAACTTAACTTCATTGTTAGACACATCCTTCATTTTAAGGGCTCTTTTACTGTAGTCAAATTTCCAACAAAAAAACACAACAAAGCATAAATTGATTGAAGTAAATAATAACAATCAGGATCTTCTTGGATTAGAAACACATTATTTTTGAAAAAATTAAGACTGGGTGGCATTATCTACTTATATTACACAATTCCTCATATCATAAATTTTCATTAAAAGAATACTAAATGCACTTAAAAAGCATTAATTTTATTTTACGTTGCTAGACATATATAAATCTAATTCAATTCAAATGCAAACGAGTTTTCCATTAGTCCGTCGTTTATTTTTAATCAACAGATCGTAACTATTATACTTAATTTAAAGTGATTTGTTGTGGTAGTGTGTTTTTTCATATAAGGCATTTGATGTTACTCTCTATACAAGTGACATATTTTTAGTCGCTAATATCTTTGAGAATCTTAAAGCTTTTTTTGTCTGAAAAGGGCACTCAGACAAAGAACTAGTCTATAGTAAGTTATTTAATTTATGGAATTGCTCAGTCTTTCGAAGAAAGATGAGTACACTTCACTAATAAAGTGCCCACACTACCAGCTCCCATCACCGAGTACAACAGAATAATACGAGCTTATGCTGGACATTCACAGAAGTAGCGAAGCAGGATGTTGTATCTTTTGTTCAGCATATTAAAGTGCTTAAAAAAAGCGTAATAACCCGTCACGAAGCTAGTAAGCAACCTGTAGAATTTCCTACTGAAGAACATTCGTTTAGTCTGGCGGCAACCTGGAAAATTATGCAACCTGTAGATATGCTCGTATAAAAGCCAGCTGTCAATGGAAACCTTAACCGAGGACGCAGGCAGGCCTTACATTCAGCTCAGATCCTAACTTTCCTCTGAGCTTTGACTAGCAAGTTCTTCGGTGATTTTATTTCCCGTGATGCAATCGTGACCTGGGACCAAGCCAAAACTCAGTGAACTTAGACTTTCGACTACGTTCACTGAAGTATGCAATATCAAACTAGATTGGAAGTCGTAAGATGATTCAGCAAGCGAAGTTTGGCTGTCGCTATAGATATTAACAAAAAAGTTTTTTTTTGGGACCGAAAATTAATTTTTAAAAAGGGTCTACCAAAACGCTAAAAACATGTTCTTTCAGAGCTCTATAAAATGATTTTTTTTTCTAAATATGTAAGTAATTGTAGTTTTATTAATATTTGTCTATATATTCATTATGCATTTCATAAAAAAAAAAAAAAAAAAAATTGTGACCGTAATTCATTTTCTCCAATGGGTCCACCAAAGTGAAAAAAACTTGTAATTTCTGAGCTCTTTAGATCAAAGATTTGGTGAAGTTTATGGTATATAAAATTGTAAAAAAAATTCAAAAAATTAAACTTGTAAGTGCTATTAATTTGATTCCGCTAGATGAGCGAATTCCCACACTGTGCGTCGCTCTGTCGCTTAAAAAAATCGCAAATCGCTCATGGCTTACGTAGCCACCGATATACGATTTCATGTGTTTTAATCTTTTTGCGTCGCTCAATCGCTCTGCGGTTAGTCGCTCAATGCGTGGCCGCAGCCTTAAAGAATATCGGGTGTGACAAACTTTGCACAAAAACTTTCGAAGAAGCACAGAAGGAAGACTTTAAATGCGAATACCTGTAATTAATTGTGTTCTTTTTTTTAAAATATTATCAGTCATTTTGTAACCAGTAACCAATAACTAGTAGATACTTATTTAAATAGAAATGTTCTAATAGTTATACATAGTACAGCTTGAGGAAACAAGCGTTCAAAAATATGGAAAACTTGTTGGTTTTCATATTTGTTTCATTTGTTAATAAATTGTATAATAATAAATATGGTAAAAACAAATGTATGAGGTTTCTTCTAAATTAAATCAAAACTATGTTTCTAGTCCCAATGTTAATATTTTTTACAGACCATTCATTTTTCAAAGACGGTTAACTGCTCGAGAATAGGGGAACTTACCCTACAAAACTTGGGAATGAAAGACAAGTTTAAAAAATAGATTTCTTGTTTTAAGGTGGTGTTGGCTTAGTGGTTCATATTTAAGATAGTTTAAGCAAATTAAGAATTTATTTTATTTTTCATTATTTTTGTGTAGGAAGTTTTAAGTTTTATATGAACATACAATATATAGGGTTTTCCAATAGGGACTTGACAACTTTGAATTTAATTTGTAAACGCACTCTTTCACTTATCATCAAACTGCCACTGTCAATTTATTCAGTAAACTCAACATTTTCATCATGGTAAAGTACACTAACGAGTAACATCTGCAAATTATAAAAGTTTTCTACAGATATTCGGAGCCGCAAAATCACCTTAAGTGACGAAGCTCATTTTTGGCTCAATGGGTTCGTCAATAAGCAAAATATGCGTTATTGGTTGGGTGAAAACCCACATGTGCTTCATGAATTACCACTTATTGGGCCATATTTTTTCGTCGACGATAACGATCGTCACGTTACTGTGAATGGTCAGAGTTATCGCGCCATGATCACCGATTATTTTCGGTCCGAATTGGAAGATATTAACTTGGACGACATGTGGTTTCAACAGGATGGTGCCACAAGCCACACAGCACACGCTACAATCGATTCATTGAAGAGTAAGTATGGTGAGCGTGTTATCTCAAGACATGGGCCAGTCGATTGGCCGCCTCGTTCGTGCGATTTAACGCCGCTTGACTATTTTCTGTGGGGCTACGTTAAGTCATTGGTTTATGCCAACACGCCGACGACGTTGGAAGAGCTCAGAGCCAACTTTGAACGCGAAATAGCGGCCGTTTCGGTCGAAATGTGTGGCCGAGTAGTTGATAATTGGGTCCAACGAATCGACCGCTGCAAACGTGCCCGCGGTGGCCATATGAACGAAGTCGAGTTTCATTCATAAACGTTTTGATTGTACTTCAAGCCAATAATAAAGTTTTTGAAATATCTCAAATGGTTTGAATTTAATTCAAAAAAAAGTTGTCAAGTCGTTATTAGAAAACCCTATACAAGGTTCCCTGTCCAGTCGTCATTTTAACGTCCATGTTAATAGTAGTGTATCTGACTTAAGTGGGTGTACCACAAGGCTCAGTTCTTAGCCCAATCCTCTACAACATTTATAATTTTGATATACAAAAGTAACCGCACTCTGATACAGTCATATTTGAAGATGACACCGCAATATTTTCATCTCATGAATTCACTGAGAAAAGAGTGAATGGAAGCTATATTCAACTGAATGGAAGCTATTACTATAGGTGAGCAACTAAGTTATCGCTGTTTTTTTTTATGAAAATGCAACTTTGTTTTGAAAAATGGTTACACATGAATCATTCAAAGTATTGGCCATCGCTAGCAACAATTGTTTTTCATCTTTCTGACAGAGTTCGAATACCGTTACGGTAAAAGTGTTTATCTTTTGAGGCTATCTACGAATCAAGCCATATTTTTATGTCTTCATATAAGTGGAACTGCTGATCAGCCAGACTATGTGCCATCGAACGGAACAAGAAATAATCAGACGGCGCAATATCTAGGGAATATGTCGGGTGGGTTAGGACTTTCCATTTGAGCGTTTAAAGGTATGTTTTAACGGAAACGCTAGCCGAAGACGTAGAAGCATGACCGGGCATTCCTCATTACTTTCTTCTTTTCGAGTTTCTGTAATGAATACATTTTTCATCACCCGTTCAGTTGTTCACAGGCGAAAAAATGATCACAACGTCCTTTGGCTTCAAATCATAATCCAACCCAAGTTCGTTGTTTGTGAATCATTACCAACGCCTGCAATCGTTTGCAAAAATGACGACGTTTGAAGAGCTCAGAGCCAACATTGAACGCGAAATAGCGGCCGTTTCGGCTGAAATGTGTGGCCGGGTCGTTGAAAATTGGGTCCAACGAATCGACCGCTGTAAATGTGCCCGCGGTGGCCATATGAACGAAGTTGAGTTCCATTCATTAATGTTTAGATTGTACTTCAAGCCAATAATATATTTTTTGAAATATCTCAAATGGTTTGCCTTTTATTTAAAAAGTTGTCGAGTCGTTATTAAAAAACCCTATATGATTATGTATCGTGGTTAAGCTTTTACAAAAAAAAAGTACACTTTTATTTTTTTATCAATTGAGATCTATTTATTAACTTGATAAATGCACTTAACTTATGTAAAAAGAAAAGCGACGAATAAGAACTTAATACAATAAAAACTGAAGTAAAACTGAATTGTGTTTCTTATCGCATGTTTCTTTTATAGAGACAAAATGCTCATTGAAATTTGGGTTTGCTTAAAATGAAATCTGATATCGAATGCATCTGAGAAAGTGTACGATCCGTCAATATTGATTTAACTTAGTGGGTGGCTATTGCTTTGCAAACGAATTGGATCATCTATGCTGTTGATATTTAAACCATTATGTGTGGGTGTTATATGTGGTGTGAGGCTTTTTTTTGTAAAAAAAAATATTAACAAAAATAATTTTTTTTCAGTTTATTATGGCTTTATTAGAAAGAGCGAATATTTCCAGTTGTTATAGAATACGGTCTGCAGGGGCACATTCTATCAACCCAATTTTCCATGATCTTGTTGACTGTTTCTTTAAGGGCTTGAATCGTTCCAAGATTATTCGCACAACATTGATCTTTAAGGGCACCCCTTAAAAAAATAGTTTAACGCGGTCAAATCGCAGCATGACATTACCAAGGCTGCTGATTTTTTGACAGGCTATGTGGCACAGCGCGCCATTGTGCTGAAACCAAAGATCGTCTAAATCCATGTCTTCAATTTCAGTCACAGATGTTTTAAATCAAAATAATACAATGCGTGTACTGGTTAATGTTATGTGTAGTCAACGTAATGGCTTGCAAATTTGTCATATCAATGCTCAGAATATACTCCCAAAACTTGATGAGTTTAGGCACTTATTTGAAAGTTCGAAAGTTAATTTGTGATTTGTGTCTCGGAGACGTGGCTGTCAAGTGACATAGGTGAATTATGTTCTTTACATGGATTTTATAAGCCTTTTCGTTCTGAAAGAATCGGAAGACGTGGGGGAGGGGTTGCTATTTTTGTCAACAAGAAATTAAACTGCAAACTTATATGTAAAGCTCCACTTGGAAGTGGGATAGATTTTGCTTTTGTAGGACTATAAGCTTCCGTGATTTCAAAAACATAAACGTGAGTCAATTGGAAAATGATTTAAAGAGAATTGAGTGGTTTCGAGTTTATGAAATGCCTTCCGTTGATGACCAAGTGGATTTGATTCAAAACAACATAAAAAACTTGTTTGATTTCCATATTCCATTTATTACAAAAACAATCGCAAGAAAAAACGTGCCATGGTTCAAAAGTAATATAAGAAAACTGATGCATGAGCGTGATCAGGCGTATAAAACTTGTAAGCGTTTTCGATTAGATGTTCTATTTCATGATTTTAAAAGGCTGAAAAACAAGGTAACGACAGAGTTACGTGAAGCAAACAGGCGTTACGTCGTCCCCGACTAGACCCATCTCAAACCAAACATAAACTCTGGAAAAACATACGTGATATTGGTATAGGCAAACAAAAAAATAATATTTTTGATAACATTGACTGCAATGAATTAAATAGGAAATTTATTACTTTGCCATGTCAAGAAGCCACTGATGAGACAACGACTCTATTAACTGAGAACAATATCTTCTCCTCATCAAGTTTTAGTTTTTCATCAGTGGATGAGACCAACGTTTTAGAGAGATGCATGTATAAAATCCATTCATCAAGGCTATACTTCCTTGTATCTTAAAATACATAACGCATCTTTTTAATACAATATTTATCAAAAGTGTTTTTCCTTCAGTTTGGGAACAAGCTAAAATTATACCAATTCCAAAAAATCAGAATGAGGTTAGGCCAATTGCCATTTTATTGTACTATTTCTATCCAAGGTGCTAGAAAGAATAGTGAATAAACAAATACGAACATTCCTGTGCAACAGAAATTTGTTATGTGTTAACCAGTCAGGTTTTCTTCCCAAACTCTCATAAATGTGGTTGAAAACATAAGACAAGATGTTGACTGTAAGTTTTCTAATTTGGATTTCTCTAAGGCTTTTGACACAGTTAACCATAATGTCCTGTGTAGTAAGTTAATGAGCCAGTTTAATTTATCCTATTCTTCGATAATTTTAGTCCAGTCCTACTTAAATTATAGATATCAGGCAGTTGTGTCAAACTGCTCCATATCTGAACTTCTCAGGTTAAATAGAGGGGTCCCACAGGGATCAATCCTGGGACCGCTATTATTCTCGATGTACATAAATGATTTACCCAATTGCTTACAAAATACTCAAGTAGATGTGTATACTGATGATATTCAGATGAAGATGAATGAAAGGTTTTCCCCTAGGTCTGGCGGAAAATGCAGCTGTCGGAGTTAACGAAGACTTAAACAATATTCGCAATTGGTCGCGGAAAAATGGTCTATGTGTTAACCCACTCAAGTCAAAATGGTTGGTTTTCTCAAAAAAAATCCATTGATACGTCACTTTTAACCAAAATATACTATGAAAGTAATCAAATTGAATTTGTCGATTCAGGTAAAAACCTTGATATTGCCTTCACAAACATACTGTCTTGGAATACTCATATCAGATTGACAATTGGGAGAGTTTATGGAGGGCTTCGTATGCTATGGACCAAGATTCTTGTTTTGCACTCTTAAAAACAAGAATCGTACTAGCCAAAACATTACTCATCCCTCTTTTGCTTTACGGTTGCGAACTTGTTGCAATTGTGAATCTGAGCAAAAGCGTAAGCTCTATGTTGCTTACAACACCATAGCGAGCTACATATCCGGCGTAAGAAGGTATTACCACATTTCTCAATTCTCCAAATCAATATATGGCGTTACACTTGTAAATCTTTTTAAGCTAGGAACTTTAACATTGTTAAACAATATATTGCAATCGCGTCAACCACCTTACCTTTTTAATAAGATCTGCCAGTTGGGTTCTCTTACATCTTTTAACCTTTTGCCAATACGTTACACGTCTTTAAAATCTGAGCGCCATTTTCTTATAAATGCGATACGTCTATGGAACTCTCTTCCTCGACATCTAAGGATGATTAGCTCTACAGCGCTTTTCGGTAGGAGTTATTAATATAATTTTTTTTTCTATTAATCTATCCCATTTCTTTTCTTTTTATTATTTCTTTTATCATTCTCTCAATTTTTTTTTTTCCTCTATTTTTGTATTTAAATAATAATATCTACAATATTGTTAGATTCTCTTTCCTATTGTTGTAACCTTGTAACACATTATTTAAACATATCAATTAAGCTTATACTGTCTAAGAAGATATTGTATCTTATTGTATAAGTCTAAACGAATAAATAAATAAATAAATGGTGTTTCCAGCAGAATTTTTAAAGAAAGTTTAGCCAATTATGCCACCATTCCAAAATCCGCACCAAACTGTCACTCTCTGCCTATGTATTGGCTTCTCGACAATCCGATCCTCAGATGCGGCAATTTTATTCATTAACATAGCCGCGAAACAAAAATGCGCTTCATCAGAAAAAAAGGCTGAAAAACAAGGTAACGACAGAGTTACGTGAAGCAAACAGGCGTTACGTCGTCCCCGACTAGACCCATCTCAAACCAAACATAAACTCTGGAAAAACATACGTGATATTGGTATAGGCAAACAAAAAAATAATATTTTTGATAACATTGACTGCAATGAATTAAATAGGAAATTTATTACTTTGCCATGTCAAGAAGCCACTGATGAGACAACGACTCTATTAACTGAGAACAATATCTTCTCCTCATCAAGTTTTAGTTTTTCATCAGTGGATGAGACCAACGTTTTAGAGAGATGCATGTATAAAATCCATTCATCAAGGCTATACTTCCTTGTATCTTAAAATACATAACGCATCTTTTTAATACAATATTTATCAAAAGTGTTTTTCCTTCAGTTTGGGAACAAGCTAAAATTATACCAATTCCAAAAAATCAGAATGAGGTTAGGCCAATTGCCATTTTATTGTACTATTTCTATCCAAGGTGCTAGAAAGAATAGTGAATAAACAAATACGAACATTCCTGTGCAACAGAAATTTGTTATGTGTTAACCAGTCAGGTTTTCTTCCCAAACTCTCATAAATGTGGTTGAAAACATAAGACAAGATGTTGACTGTAAGTTTTCTAATTTGGATTTCTCTAAGGCTTTTGACACAGTTAACCATAATGTCCTGTGTAGTAAGTTAATGAGCCAGTTTAATTTATCCTATTCTTCGATAATTTTAGTCCAGTCCTACTTAAATTATAGATATCAGGCAGTTGTGTCAAACTGCTCCATATCTGAACTTCTCAGGTTAAATAGAGGGGTCCCACAGGGATCAATCCTGGGACCGCTATTATTCTCGATGTACATAAATGATTTACCCAATTGCTTACAAAATACTCAAGTAGATGTGTATACTGATGATATTCAGATGAAGATGAATGAAAGGTTTTCCCCTAGGTCTGGCGGAAAATGCAGCTGTCGGAGTTAACGAAGACTTAAACAATATTCGCAATTGGTCGCGGAAAAATGGTCTATGTGTTAACCCACTCAAGTCAAAATGGTTGGTTTTCTCAAAAAAAATCCATTGATACGTCACTTTTAACCAAAATATACTATGAAAGTAATCAAATTGAATTTGTCGATTCAGGTAAAAACCTTGATATTGCCTTCACAAACATACTGTCTTGGAATACTCATATCAGATTGACAATTGGGAGAGTTTATGGAGGGCTTCGTATGCTATGGACCAAGATTCTTGTTTTGCACTCTTAAAAACAAGAATCGTACTAGCCAAAACATTACTCATCCCTCTTTTGCTTTACGGTTGCGAACTTGTTGCAATTGTGAATCTGAGCAAAAGCGTAAGCTCTATGTTGCTTACAACACCATAGCGAGCTACATATCCGGCGTAAGAAGGTATTACCACATTTCTCAATTCTCCAAATCAATATATGGCGTTACACTTGTAAATCTTTTTAAGCTAGGAACTTTAACATTGTTAAACAATATATTGCAATCGCGTCAACCACCTTACCTTTTTAATAAGATCTGCCAGTTGGGTTCTCTTACATCTTTTAACCTTTTGCCAATACGTTACACGTCTTTAAAATCTGAGCGCCATTTTCTTATAAATGCGATACGTCTATGGAACTCTCTTCCTCGACATCTAAGGATGATTAGCTCTACAGCGCTTTTCGGTAGGAGTTATTAATATAATTTTTTTTTCTATTAATCTATCCCATTTCTTTTCTTTTTATTATTTCTTTTATCATTCTCTCAATTTTTTTTTTTCCTCTATTTTTGTATTTAAATAATAATATCTACAATATTGTTAGATTCTCTTTCCTATTGTTGTAACCTTGTAACACATTATTTAAACATATCAATTAAGCTTATACTGTCTAAGAAGATATTGTATCTTATTGTATAAGTCTAAACGAATAAATAAATAAATAAATGGTGTTTCCAGCAGAATTTTTAAAGAAAGTTTAGCCAATTATGCCACCATTCCAAAATCCGCACCAAACTGTCACTCTCTGCCTATGTATTGGCTTCTCGACAATCCGATCCTCAGATGCGGCAATTTTATTCATTAACATAGCCGCGAAACAAAAATGCGCTTCATCAGAAAAAATGATTTTTAGGCCAAATTTAGCGTCCAATTCGAATTGCTGTAAGTACCAAATCGAGAAGCGAATTTTCGTTTGCATCCAATTGCTAATTTAATTGGACATTGCAAGTGTACATATGTTATAATCCGAAATCTTTGTGCAAAATGCTCATTAGACTGGTGCGTGAAATTTTGAGTTGCTGAGATCGATAGTGTTTCGATGTTTCTGGATTGAGTTGACCACATTCGGCCACAGCAGCCGTATTTTTCGGTATGTACCGTGAGTGTTAACCGCAAAAAATCCAGTCTCACAAACTTTTTGCACAAACTTGCGTAAATCTGGCTTCATTTCGACTAAAACTTATTTTCAATAAACGCACTGTTTGGCAAAAAAGCATTCACATTTGAAATAAGTTTACAATATTTCAAAAACGTTTTTCAAGCGTAAAGTGATTCATTTTGTTCTGCGGAGGTATGATACTGACTGACAGTCAAGATTTCGATTATTTAGGACACCTAGTTTGGCCGTATGGTCTCAAATTGGCCAATGCCCCGTGGTTATTGCCGTGATTCTGGCGATTTTTGGGCGGGTTCTGTTTAATAGGTTCTTCGTTTTATTTTGATCGTAGGTAGGCCATATCTTCCTTGATATGACACAGTTTGTCAATCCCGATCATTGAAGATTGGCTTTCTGAAGAATATATGAATGTATTTGCCCTTTAACCGCTCCTAGCGGAATGTGGACCCTCGTTGAGAGCGAGACGTGTAGTGCTGAGCCCTTTCTTGCCAGCTCATCCGCACGCTCATTGCCTGTTATGTCACTATGCCCTGGGACCCAGAGAAGTGTGACCCTGAAACGTTCGCTCAGGCAGGCAAGCTCGTTTTTGCACTTCTGCACCAGTTTGGAGGATATGGTAGCTGAGTCGATGGCCTTGATAGCGGCTTGGCTATCTATAAGGATGGCAATGCTTTGTTTGTGCATTGTGTCCCGCCCTAGTTGCGTGCATGCTTCTCGGATGGCCAATAATTCCGCCTGGAAAACGCTGGCAAAATCCGGTAAGCGGTGATTCCGAATAGACACCGGCCCCCACACTACAGCTTATCTTAGATCCATCGATGTTTATGACCGTGTCGAAGCCCTTCACTACTTCATCCCTCCTCCATTGAGCCCTTGTTGGAAAACCGACGTCGAAGCCTTTCGTGTAGTTTACTTTGGGTGTGATGTAGTCAGTTGGAGACGTGACCATGCCTTTTGGTAACGAATCCAGGATGTTACTATAGCCATACGGCCTTGCAATCCAGCATCCAGACTCCTTGAGTCTTATAGCAATGCATAATGTGGTGTATTTTGTGTTTAGGTCAAGAGGTAGAAGATGCAAGAGCACAATGAGAGCATCTGTTAGGGCCAACCTCATTGCCCCCGTGGTGCATATACCGGCTGTTCTTTGAAGTCTTTTTAGTTTTTTGAGGCTATAGACTTTGCTCAACGCAGGCCACAATACTAGTGATCCATACGTAAGAACTGGACCTACTACGGCTGTGTACATCCACAAGGTCATCTTTGGTTGAAGTCCCTACTTCTTTCCAAAGTTTTTACTACAGGCGTAGAAGGCGACCGACGCACGCCTTCCTAATTCTGTGTTCGATGTTGTGTTTGCAGTCAAGTTTTGGATCGAACATGATACCTAGATACTTAGCACTGGACAACAGTGTGAGTTGTTGATCATTTAGACGGTGTGGAGTAAAATCAGGTATTTTGGTTTTGGTAGTGAACAGCATCAGTTCAGTTTTACTTAGGTTGACACCAAGGCCGCAACTTGCAGCCCAGATGCTTACCTTGTCTAGCGCGACCTCCATAATTTCACTAATCACGGTGGGAAACTTCTCTGACACTAGTATCACTACATCGTCCGCGTACGCGATAACTTTGACCCACCCTGTGACGTTCCTCTATGGGCAAATTTGGTTATGTTGATGCTGCCTACTGATGCCTGAATAGTACTTGTCCTGAGAATAGACACTATCCATTGACTAATGAATTCCTCTGTGCCCAGCTCAATGAGAGATTCAAGAATAGCTTCAGTGTGTACGTTATTGAAAGCTCCCTCTATTTCCAAGAAGGAGGCTAGTGTGTGTTCTTTGTAATGTAGGGATATTTCGGTTGTTCGCACTACCTCCTGGAGAGCCGTTTTCATGGATCTACCCTTGAGGTAGGCGTGCTGTGATTTGGATAGCAAAGATTATTCTGGAAAACTTCGCATATGGATGTTTAGAATACACTCTAGCGTTTTAAGTACAAAGTAGGTTTAACTAATTGGTCTGAAATCCTTCGCGGTTTCATGCCCACGTTTGCCTACCTTCGGTATAAAGACCACTCTAGCGCGTGTCCAAGAGTAGGGTTAGTGGTTTAGTATTAAACAGTTTCTAAATATGGACGCCAGCCGAAATGTCGAAAGAAATAGTTTAGGTGTTAGGTTTAGCTTAGAGTACTCAGATGGGTACTTAACTCAATTAAGTAATCCAAAACTTTATAATATAATAACTTTTAATAAACAATCTAGCGAGCTTTGATTTTAATTTGGCTGTATGTCCTCTCAGAAACTCTCAACTAACGAACTTCTGCCGAAAGCATTGATTCCTCGTTAACTTTCACCTAAATGCATTATATAGATCGATCTTCCTGAGTATCTTTGCATTAGCATGTTTAGTATGTATGTCATCTAGGAAGAGGAAGGCCATAAAATACACGGGTCACTTATGTGCTTTCTTAACACCAATAATGAAGGCCACCTACTCCAAATAGTTGATAGGTGTGATGATGTCATTTGCTTTTGCGCTGCATATGAAACTACTCGTGTGCCATTAATTTATTTTAATTTATTTCTGTTTTCTACAACATCTAAAGCAATTTTCGAACATGTGAGAACATTTTTTTCCCAATCCCACAATTAATCGGATGCTATGTCTAATTGTGACTTAACTAAAACAGTGTTGCTCACGAATATGATGTATTTCCTCTTCGAAATCGACCTGACGCATTCCACTTGTTGAATTGAATGATTTAAAGTGAATATCTCACAGCATCTTTTTTAAAATCAATCATTGTCAGATGACAAATCCCCACAAGAAGTAATTGAGTGGCGTAAAATTTCGATGTCCAAATCACTGGTCTATTTTGCAATATGTCAACCATATATCATCCAGATCATTGCTCCAGATTTTTGAAGAGATAATCACGGTATCGTTGAAAAAACAAAAAAAACAACTTTATGGGTGTAATTATGTCTTCCGAATTCGCTCCAGAGATGCCAATTTTGATGGTTTATAATCCTGTTGAGCCTTGTCATCAAACAAGACTTTTAAAACAATTTAGTAAAGCGACTTCAAGCTGCTCAAGAATAAAATTCGCAAACTTTCGTTGCAAGCCATGGTCTAGTTTCAACAGCTGGATCTATCATAGTACGGATGTAGGTAAAGATATTTTTAAAAAAGTTTTACACATAATGGGCGGATAAAGAACAACTTTTTACGATCACCGCCTTATTAGTAATTCCGGTTCTTCTTTCACAGCCGGTTCTTCATTCACAGCCGGTGTAGTTTCTTCTGCATGCACATTGCTGACGTGCTGTTGGCTTTACGTCGTTTATATGGAACGAATATTACGTATAACATGACGACAAGGAAAGTCAGTTGGTCGATTATGTGGATCAAAAATTTTACGTAATCTTCTTTACGTTTAAACATACCATAAATATTAAAAACAAGAGCACTATTTAATAGTAATCATTATTAGAAGATTTATCAGTAAACAAAAAGTCCTTAACCATTGATGCCAGATGAAAACCGAGCTAACTTTTTTAAATCATTTATTGAGTTACTCAATAGATTCATGCTGTTAAACAATTTGTTCCAACACGAGCTGAGACACGTGAATTCCTCGGTATTGGAAAATTGTTCGCTGCTCAGACAAGAACTAGCTTTAAAGACTCAATATTTATGTGTCGAATAGAGTACGCCATTTTCTCTAAAACAGTTCATAGTTTTTAATCCAAGGGTTGAAGTCTTTTCCGTTTATTAACTAATCACCCGGTGATATTAAATCAGAAATGTTGTTTATGAGTCACACAACGGCTTGTTGGCGAACATTTTTTGGCTTCATAACGCCTTTTCTAATTCAAAATTATATGGCTTTGATGGCACTTGGTGTCTTTAGTGTTCACGCGGCCGTATCTTCGAATAACTTTACAACATGATACACGAAATTGAAAGTGATTCCAAACGGCTACAAGGTCCGAAAGACTTCGCCTTTTGTCATGTTATTTGCGAGGGTCAACTACAACAACTAGATTTTTGATATCTCCCAATTTCATACTTGTAAGCAACTAAATCCAACAAATTTTACGCGGCTATGTTGCATAGATTTAAAATGTCAACATAAAATCGATGCGCTCGATACTTTTTCCATAATTAATGCAATTAGATGCGTACTAGTATACACATATAACTAACATTACATTTACAATTCCATTATTCATCTAGGCGCCATGAGTTCAAAAACCGGATCATATCTTAAACTGCTATGCGGAAAATTTTCAAGGTGTCACCGATACCCGAACATTAATCGTGTCTCTATAAAATTTCATTCAAAAAAAAGTAGTTATAAGGTCAATCACTAAATTAAAAAATCAGTGACTATTGAGATAACTATCAAACGAATAGCGACGTTCACGGAAATATTCGTAAAACAACATTGAGACCTACATATGCGAGTATATGTATCTCGCACAGTCAGATGCCGAATGCGCTTACTATGATAATCACAACAACAAATGTCAATATCGATATCGAGAAAATGTCTGTACAAAGTACGAGTATATCGGCTCACCCTAAAGCCCATCCAATCTTTGGATTGTCATACATAATGTACATATATGCTAATCAGTCAATTCATAGTTTACAATGCGAAACGCCGGTTTAGACCACTTTTTCGGCAACGTGGAATACCATCGATGGTCAAGCAACCAATGGTAGGGCTGTCGGTTAATATTTGTGCTTTGCGTGTTTTCTTGATTACCATGATCGAATTTTTCTGTATAAAAGCAATGGCAAACGTTCATATGATCATCAGTATCATCTTCGTTTCTCGTGTGATATCACCAACCAATTATTAACACATTCAAAATGTTTAAACTTGTAAGTACGAACACCTCAATGGATTGCAAATTTATACATTACCTCATCAAATGGATACCGTGAAACAGCTGACTTACACGTCATTCGTTTTTGAATAGGTCCTTGTAACTGTCCTTTTGGGATTAGCCGTTGCTGACCACATCGACAAAAATGCTGAAGTGCTCAGTTTCAAGAACGACCCTGCCGATGCCGATGGTAACTTTGCCTACGCTTTCGATACCTCAAATGGAATTTCAGTCCAAGAAAGTGGAAATCTTGCTGGAGTAAGCGGAGGAGCACAATGGGTTTCACCCGAAGGTGTTCCAGTTCAATTGGTCTACAGTGCTGATGAAAATGGATACCATCCAAGTGGGGAACATTTGCCAACTTCACCACCAATCCCAGAGGCTATCCTTAGGTCTATTGAATACATTAGAACTCATCCACCACAGGAGGAGAAGGTTCTATTCCGCGGATAAGAAGTTGGTTCGGTGACTTTTCCCAATTGTTAACTTTAAAATTTATTATTAAAAAAAAACAAAAAAAAAAAACAAAAACTTGTCGTATTTTGCGTTTGTCTATGATATCTTTGCACTTATTTCCTTTAAAAGATTCAAATACTTCAAAATGTCATCGATGCAGATACATGTGTTACTCCCTGAAATATGATCCAGCAGAAGGAAACATAGAGGCAGCTTAATATGGACCAAGTACCGAAAAACCATTTTTAAGCAATTACTTTTGGCGAGAGGTCCATGAGTCAAAGCCTTATTAAGGACTAACTCACTTTCAGATCGTTATTCTGAACAACTCATTCCTGAACATATTCTCAATAGTGGAGTTCCATAGAGTGCTTTCTCTTTTATTTCGGAGTAACTGATAGTCTCAATCTCCCTGGCTGGTTGAAATTGTTGTTGTTTTTTCATCAATTTTAAAGTCTAATGGCTTTTCAACAATGTAGCAATAAGTTTACTTTATGAAGGATTTTTTGAGACCGAATTAGAAAAGCTTCGGTTTTTATTTTTTTTTACCGATCTTGTTTTGTTTGTGTATATTGAATGTACATTCCTCCAGTGATGATATACTACCAAAGTGACTTTTCATTCTGGATTTGTCTAACTTTTTTGTCACATTTTGTTGCCTGGTTGAAGCGAACCATCATTTTTCATTCAAATGCTAGATGCTGCTAGTCTCTTAGCTGTCGTGTCGTTAGATATTACAGTTTATGTCCGTTTTTTGTAACCATCTTACAATATAATTGAAGTATCTTCAGTTATATGTTCACAAATATCACTTGATCATAAGTCAGTCAGCCAAATTGATTATATAGAAACGACGCAAGGCAATCCTTCAGTATTGTAGACGCCCGAACACTATGAGCGGCAAATTTAAATTTGGACCACTACCTAGTTGCAGCAAAGTTATGTCTACAGATATCTCATACCCCATAACAGAGAAGAAGAACAGAAGTTCCGGAACTGATTTTTTTTTTAAGAAAAGTTATGACAAAATTTTTTGTTAAATTTTTTAACATAGGTAGTACCTGCTTACTATTGAGTATGTAATTATTTTCGTACGGTTTTTGTTCAAAATTTGAACGTTTATTTAAGAAAAACATGTACAATAGTATTATTCAAAGTATTGCCCATCTGAAGCTATGACTTTTTCCTATCTTTCTGGCAATTTTTAGATCCCATCCCAAAAGAACTGCGCATGCTTGGCAGCCAAGAATGAATCAAGCCAATTTTTGATATACTGCTCTGATGTGAACCGTATTTCAGTGAGGGCGTTCTGCATCGACCGGAACAAATGGTAGTCGGAAGGGGCAAGGTCTGGGCTATAAAGCGGGTGGGGTAAGACTTAACATCCACTGTTTTCCAAATTTTTCTTAACCGGAATAGCAACGTGGGGCCGAGCGTTGTCATGATGGAAAATTATTGCCTCGTGTCTGGTCGCATATTCCGGGCGTTTTTCGGCTACTGCTCTCTTCAAATGGATTAATTGTGTTCGGTAGCGTTGTCCATTGATGGTTTCACCCAGTTTTATCCGCTCATAATACAGCACACCCATCTGATCCCACCAAATACAGAGCATTACCTTCGCGCCATGGATATTCGGCTTTGCCGTTGATTTGGCTGGTTGGCCGGGTTTCAAATATGATTTTTTGCGCTTGGGGTTGTCGTAATGGATCCATTTTTCATCACCAGTTACAATCCGATGCAAAAATGACTTCCTTTTGTGCCATTCCAGCAGCATTCCGGACATGCAAAAACGGCTTTTGATGTCTCTCGGCTTGAGTTCATGTGGAACCCAATTTCCTTACTTTTGAATATATCCAGCTGCTTCTAAACGTTTTGAAATGGCTGCTTGAGTGACACCCAAAGATTCTGCGAGCTCTTCTTGTGTTTGGCAACAATTTTCATAGAGTAATGCTTCCAGTTCTTCATCTTCAAAATTTTTTGGCTGCCCCGGACGTTCATCGTCTTCCGTGCAAACCACTTTTGGCATATTAAAGTTTTCTTCATATTAAAGTAATGAAGAAGAACTCCCCGCAAAAACACTTTTTCAGGCACAAACTTCGACATATTTGAGTGAAAAAAAAAATATTGTTGTTTACGCTTCAAATGAATGACATATACTGAAATGACGTACAATGACGCTTTCTAACGCATGTTCCAATGGAATAATAACAATATAATAATACAGGTTACGCCATCTCTAAGCAAACCGCACGAATTAAGTTATAGACCCAATATATGGATCAATTAGATCAAATTATCACGATTCAGGATATCTGCAAGATATTGCACAGGTGTAATCTGAATAAAGCTCCAGAAGAAGATCGTATTCCATATAAATTTTTCAAATTTGCTACGATCAAATAAGCAACTATATTTTCGACACGATTGAAATATCTAACAGCATCAGAGGGAACATAATTTTCTCCATACTTAAGAAAGGAGACATGAAAGACCCAAAATATTATAGAGGAATACATTTCCTGAACTCAATAACAAAAATATTCACAGGAGTTACATAAGAACATCTTACCAACTGGGTATGTATAAACGATATGCTGAGTGAGTTCTAAGCGGACTACAGGAAAAATTTTCTCAGTGGACAATATCTTCTCTGTAGACTTAAACGTTGCCTTCGACAGCATTGGCAGGAAAGCTGTTCTCTATAAGCTGAGTAATATAGGATCATCAACGAGTATACTCACATTAATTCAAAACCTTTATGAGGAAAACAGGACTTTTGGATGGTAACAAATTATCCAATTGGTTGGAGTTGCATATACTCGTAGGAGTTAAACAGAGTTTCATATTGAGTCCACCTCACAACATTTTTATCACGAGGAATTGTGTTTGATGGATCTCGTATAAGGATCCTTCTTTACAAAAACGACATTGTTAGCTTAACGAAATACATCTCTCGGACTTGGGAAAATGAAGAACTTGAAGTTGTAAAGGAGTATAAGTATGTAGCGGTAGTGATAAAACCTCGATTCAACTTAAAATCAACGAAAAATTTAAGGGAGCTAAATGGATAATAAATTGCGACTGGTGTTGTCTACTAAGTAAAAAGAACGTCATCTTTGAAGCCACCATGCGGTCCATCATGTGCTACGCACCACAAGCCTGAAATGTTGCGCAGTATGAAGAGGTGGAGAATTTGCTCAGATACTTTTACAAAAAAAATGTTTCATTTGCATGAAAGTAATGGGGCAACCGAAAATTGCAATTATTCCATGAATGCTCCAGATTAAGGAAGTAGCATAATGTCGCTGAAGTTTGAAAAAATACACTGCGAAAGCTATTGGTTACTATCGATAAGTCAACAGTTTTTTTCACTCTACTTTTAGAGTGAAAGCAAAGGAGAGTGAAGCTAGAATTACACATCGAATGCTAGACTATGACCTTAAGACGAAAAACTATATAACGTACATACCAAATTGGACACTTTCAATGACTTTAAAGGCCAGAGTGCACTCTCTGTAATCTGCGGTTAAAAGAAGATGTAATTCATTCACTCTAAAGTTTCCGGCATCATTAGTTGTGCCATCGTTTTAGATTGGTCAGACAATAGGCATTTTACGTTGGTCTGGCACATATGATTGCTCCAAGTTCATATTGACCATCAGGTGATCGAAAAGATTCTAAACCACACTGTGAAGTATTTCTCTTAAATTCTCCAATGTTACAACTTTTGGAAATTATCTTTTAGTCAGGATATCTTAGTCCGTTTAAGAGATATGATTTCTGCAAGCAAAAAAGATAAAATGAGACTTCGTGCGTCACAAGATCTACAAAAAGTCATTATTTGGAGTGGTTTATGGGTTGATGGAATCATATTCATGAATATTGATTTTTTTCGTTCCACAAATGAACAACATTACTGTGGAAGTGGTGTGGTTTCAAGAATACAGAGCAACATGCCATACAGCATGACCCACAGTCATTAATTTGAAGGACACATTCGCAGAATGTTGTATCACTGATGACAAGCTTATCAAAAGTGTAGTGCCCAGTCATGACGCCAGTAAGTAACCTGCAATCTTTGCTGTTGAGGGATATCAGGAGGGTCTCTGACTTGTTAGAGACATCGGGAAGAATTCGATTAGTCTTCCTGCAACCTGGGGAGTCATACCATCTGCAGTTGTGCTCATATGAAACCCAACTGTAATTGGAAGCCTTAACCGAGGACGCTGGCAGACCTAGCGTAGATTCGGGTCCTGAAAAACTATTATTTGAACCTTTTCTAGCAACATTTAATTTCCTGTGAATTAAACCTTCCAACTGCGTTCAGTGATATCATGCATTCTCAAACTAGTTTGTAGCTTGTAGATGGGTTCAACAAGGCTCTAAGTGAAGTTTTGCTGTCCCTGCAGGTGTAAATGCTTCGCCCTACCCACCGGTTCTTCACAATATAGTTCGTTGTCATCAGGATTGCGTACACGAGTATCATTGCTTGGAAGACAGACTCAGGTTTTCCTAACGAGGAGTGAAATCTAACGTTTTCGTTCTCCAGAAAGACACCAGTGCCATATCCTAAATCGGTTTTGGAGCCTAACGTGAGAACCCGACTACATTTCTTTCGTGAAACCAGATTAGACACAAGTAAAGTCTATTTTGTTTGTTTTGCGCAGCAGGAGTTCTGGCATTATTGCGTCAGATATATTCTGCATAAGACCAGAGTCAAGTGACAGCCGGCAAGGTCATCAAATGCCTAGTGCTTGAAAAGAATCCATGAGCTCCAAATCGACACATATCACCTATTCATCGGTTTTAAAACCGCGTATGACAGCAACTTTTGTATGGATGACGAAGATCGTTAAAGAGCTCACCAAGACCTGTGATGTCAAAAAAAGATTTAGACAAGGCCATACGCTGTAATGCGTATTCTTTAATATTGTTCTCGAAACAATAGTGCAAAACTCACGGGCCAACACAAGAATCATAATCCCTCATATAATCCGAAGAAAGCAGCGTGATTTTAGTGGCGCTTTCGCGAGTACTGCAACAAAAGCGGTGAAGATGGGTTCAATGCTCAATGAAGGCAAGATCAAGTATATGCTGTCAACAAGAAAGGACATGCAACAAAGATGTCTCGGACAAAATGCCACCCTCAACATATATAATTTTAAGGTAGTAAAGACTTTGTCTACCAAGGATGGTTCATGTAGAGCAGATGGACACCAATACTCCAGTCCAAACAATTTTCAAATCCGCCGCCGAGGGAGAGCGCAGTAGAGAAAATGGCAAGTCAGGTGGCGTATGTTAACGGAAGAGGACCTCAAACTACATAGCATGCGAGACTAGGCTCAGCTAGCTAAGGATGGAGCTGGCTAAATATCGAGGCGCAGGTCCACTCCGGACTGTAGCATCTCCTTAAGTAAACTAACCAAGTAAGCCCTCTGCTTGAATGCAAACATTCTCTAATTTGGCTCTGGGAGAACAGTTTATCGAGGCAGTGTTTGTGTTTAGCGTCGTTCAAACTGTTGTCATTGGCAGCCTTCCCAATTCACAGCGCCAGAGAGGCACTCTCTTCCCTGTAGCGTTTTGAGGTTGCTTTTCCAGGACGTCCATGTTCCGTCCGCCAGAACTACAACTCATGTTCCGCACCGGTTTCAGCCGGATCTTTTGCGCTGGGAAAGCCACCACCACCACCACTCTAATTTGTACAGCTTTCTTAAGGCTGTAGTGAATTTGTCGAGCACCAATTAAAAACTCCTATCCTTCTTTCAACGATGTTTCCCGCCTTTGCATACGCTGAATTATATTGCTTTGCCGACTTCCCACCTGCGTTAATCTGAACGGCGTCATGAGGAAAGGTTCGAGAGGATATACTGCATCGACTTCATCGAATTTCTCTCCCCGCTTTCATATTTGGCTTTTTAATGTCTGTTTGAGTTCGCTGCAACTCCACACCTGAGCATAGTGGCAGGAATCTGACTGTCAGCGTCAATATGTCTGATAGACATTTTACTATCGCAAACCTCAAATAAAATAAATAAAGGAGTACATATTGGAAAAGTTCAATTAAACAAAACTCCACTTACCATCAATCAGTCATTCAAATTCGATCTACTGAGGGCAAATATGGGCTTCAAGAATTGTGATTAGCTGCCCAAATATTTTGCTTATTGGTGGTTGAGCAAGAATCCTCAACGTTGCCGCAAGCTTCAGTATAAGAGGTACCGATGATAATCGCAGACTGCCTGGAGGATTGTTACTTACAACCACCAATCCACTTCCAACAACATGCTTCCTTGGATAAACGGAAATATTGTATAAACCTAAAACAAATTCGTCTTTGAAATTCAAATTCAAAATTCAGTCTTCAAACTCACTTTTCATTAGGCAAATCAAAAGGATTCGAGTGTTATCTTATTTTTTTTTTTCGGATAATTGTCAAACTCCTTTTTTGGCATTCATGATTTTCATCATAAGAAAATGATGAGAAAAAAATTCGCAATACTTTTTTGTTATTTAACTTTCAATCCTAACATAGCTTTTTGAAATACTTTCATATAATTTCAAAATAATTAAGTGGTGATTCATCGTGAGGTTTGATTTTCAATGGGCTCTTTTTTGACAGATCACGCGTGACCTCTATCAAACTGCTTTGTCAAACAGCTGTATTACGAAAATCAGGGTTCTGTGAGAAATGTTTTTCGTGCGATTCGGGGAACTTACGGTGCGCATAATCGACCTACTGAAACCACTATTGCCAATACCATTCGCAAATTTGACTGTTAGTTTATATTAGTGGATGATAATCGACCGGTTAGACCACATCCAGCACGTAGTGAAGAGACTATAGCAGCTGTAGCTAGGAGTGTACGCGAATGTACGCGAGTGTACGTGCTTGGCTTGGCGTATTCGACAACTTGGCGTATTTTACATGAGGATCTCGGCCTAAAAGCGTACAAAATTCAACTTGTGTAAAAATTGAAGCCAGGCGACTTAAATTTGCGTCATATTTTCATTGAATGAGCGCTGGAAAAAATCAATGAAAATCCGGTGTCTTATAGCGAAATTATGTTCAGTGATGAAGATCAATTCTGGCTCAATGGATACGTTAATAAACCAAATTGCCGTATTTGAGCTGATGAGCAACCCGAAACCCAAGAGCTACCATTACAACGGTATGGTGTGTTTTATGAGCTGGTGGAATCATTGGTCCATTTTTCTTCAAAAATGACGCAAATCAGAATGCTACCGTAAATGGTAACCGTTATCGCGCCATGCTAACGGACTATGTGCTTCCTGAAATTCAAGCACACGGTCTCGGTGAGCTCTGGTTTCAACAAGACGGCGCTACGAGCCATACAGCGCGTGAAACAATGGACTTGTTAAGAAATCATTTTGGTGAGCATATGCCATTAATTGTTCTTTTAACCGATAATAAAAACTTTTAAGTTCACTTTCAATCTTATGTGTTTTATTTTACATTTAAAATCAAACTTCACGATGAATCACCCTTTATAAGCTGACGTTTAAAACAAGAATACTCAACTTCATATATTTAAAGATTTTATTACAATTTGTCGTTGACGATTCTACTACAAATTTGTCATGTCGAAAAGGTTATACAATACCGATTAATAACGACACGACACGACAAGCGACTAGGGTCGTTAGTGACAAACGACAACGGGAATAGGGATGATTATGTTCTAAAACTGGTAGAATCTATCAAAGGATAACTATGGATAACTGATTAACTAGCGTACCTTTGGCAAGAAAACTATTGGTACCAGATTCTAACTTGACATATATTGGAAGTATTAGGAAAAATAAGGTGCCTGAGGAATTTCGTAGTGTAAAATTCCTTGATCGAGGAGTAAACACATCATTTTTTGTTTGCAGTCCGAAAGCAACTGCTGTGTCATACAAACCTAAAACACAACCCAAAATAAATGAAAAAATACACAAGCCTGACATTATTCACGCTTATAACTTCACAAAAGATGCTGTAGATACCTATGACCAAATGTGTCAAAATATTGGGTCTATAACTTAGTGGTTTGCTAATAGATGTCGTAACTTGTATTATTCCATTGCTATTATTCCATTGGAACATGCGTTGAAAAGCTACTGTCAATATATGTCATATTTGAAGCGTACAAAACAATCATTTTTTTTCACTCAAATATGTCGAACTTTGTGCCTGAAAAAGTGTTTTTGCGGGGAGTTCTTCTTCATTACTTTAATATGAAGAAAACTGCTGCCGAAAGTCATCGTATTTTGGTGGAAGTTTATGGTGAACATGCGCTACCTGAGCGAATGTGCCAAAAGTGGTTTGCACGATTTAAAAGTGGTGATTTTGGCTTGGAAGACGATGAACGTCCTGGGCAGTCAAAAAAGTTTGAAGATGAAGAACCAGAAGCATTACTCTATGCCAAACACAAGAAGAGCTCGCAGAATCTTTGGGTGTCACTCAAGCAGCCATTTCAAAACGTTTAACAGCAGCTGGATATATTCAAAAGCAAGGAAATTGGGTTCCACATGAACTCAAGCCGGACGTCGAAAGGCGGTTTTGCATGTCCGAAACGCTGCTGGAACGCCACAAAAGGAAGTCATTTTTGCATCGGATTGTTACTGATGATGAAAAATGGATCCATTACGACAACCCCAAGCGCAAAAAAATCATATGTGAAAAACGGCTAAACAGCAAAATCAACGGCAAAGCTGAATATCCATGGCGCGAAGGTAATGCTTTGTATTTGGTGGGATCAGATGGGTGTGCTGTAATATGAGCTGCTAAAACCGGGTGAAACCATCAATAGACAACGCTACCAAACACAATTAATCCGTTTGAAGAGAGCAGCAGCCGAAAAACCCCCGGAAACGCTTGGCCCCACGTTGGGAAGTCTTACCCCACCCGCCTTATAGCCCAGACCGTGACCGTGACCCTGACCAACATTTGTTCCGGTCGATGCAGAACGTCCTCACTGTAATACGGTTCACATCAGAGCAGAATATCAAAAATTGGCTTGATTCATTCTTGGCTGCCAAGCCGGCGCAATTCTTTTGGGATGGGATCCACAAATTGCCAGAAAGGTGGGAAAAAGTCATAGCTTCAGATGGGCAATACTTTGTATAATGCTATTGTATATGTTTTTCTTAAATAAACGTTCAAAAAAACCGCATTAAGTTATACCCAATGAATTTGTGTTCCCTCAGTAAAGATCTCACTAGTAGCCACCAGAAAACAATAGAACAACTAGGTACGTTCTCTAAAGGTTTTAAAAAATCCCTAAACAAAACCTTGAAAGTATCCGCGAACCAATCTAAAATCCAAACAGGCGAAAGAAAATATTGCGCATTTCACAATTATGAAAAAAAAGCGATATACAACAACATACTGCCGTTGCAACGTGCCGATATGTGAAGAACATCAAATAAAAATTTGCCAAAACTGCTGTAAATTTACATTGAACTTATTAATATTACATAATATCTTTTGTAATAAAATATACATGAATTTCAACAGAAAAACTTTGAAAGAACCAAAAAGTAAATTTTACTTCTAGTGAGCTTTAACGGAGTACAAAATAAGATTAGCTTTTTAGGGTTAAGCCTTCTTGCCACTACAAGGCAGCCAAAGGAAAAAAACGGTAAGATCTCAAAATCATACTTCTGTGCTATATTCATTACAACCATTTGAATGTATTTTACGATTATTTCATTTTAAAAAGTTACAATCGTAGGCACTTTTACAAAAGAAAAGACTCATGCCCGAAATCGAGCAGGTTGGAAGGTGACTGCGTCTCAAGGAAAAACCTTCAAAAGTTGATGAATTTGACTTAATTCAATTTAAATATTAAGCCCAGGAAATTATTCAAAAACTAATAGTCCAATTGAAATGCAGTTCTATCCACAATATGGTACAGAAAGCCATTAAATTTTCTATTCGTTTACAATGCAAAGCGCCGGTTTGAACCACTTTTTGGGCAACATTGAATACCATTGTTGATCAAGCAACCAACGGCAGTTAATATCCGCGTCTTGCATGTTTACCTAATTACAACGATCGAATTTTCTGTATAAAAACGATGACAAACATTCACATCATCACCAGTATCGTCTTCGTTTCTCGTGAGATATCACCAACCAATTATTAACACATTCAAAATGTTTAAACTTGTAAGTGTGAATACCTCAATGGATTTTAGATACATATATTACCGTGAAACAGCTGATTAACACGTCATTCGTTTTTGAATAGGTCCTCGTAGCTGTCCTTTTGGGATTAACCGTTGCTGACCACATCGACAAAAATGCTGAAGTGCTCAGTTTCAAGAACGACCCTGCTGATACTGATGGTAACTTTGACTTCGCTTTCGATACCTCAAATGGAATTTCAGTCCAAGAAAGTGGAAATCTTGCTGGAGTAAGCGGAGCAGCACAATGGGTATCACCCGAAGGTGTTCCAATTCAAATTGTCTACAGTGCGGATGAAAATGGATACCATCCAAGTGGCGAACATTTGCCAACTCCACCACCAATCCCAGAGGCTATCCTTAGGTCTATTGAATACATCAGAACTCATCCACAACAGGAAGAGAAGTTTTCATTCCGCGGATAAGAAGTTTGTTCGGTGACTTTTCCCAATTGTTAACATTTAAATTTATAATTAAAAAAAAACAAAAATCAAAAACCAAAAACTCTGAAATATCATTCTGTAGAAGGAAACATAGAGGCAACTTAATATGGGCTAAGCCTTCGATATTACAGTTGGAACAAACCCTGACAGTCACATAGAAGAGTCGCACCTAACTGACAACTGACCTTCTGGCAGTAATGGGCGCATTGAAATGTTAATTTTTTAATTTCATAGTCAATCAACTCCATTCTCCATTACCCATAAGCATCATCATTAAAATGCTCGTAGATACATATATTATCCTTCGTTATTTTCAAACAAAAATATTAGCTAAGCCCTTTATCAAAATTCTGAACACCTCATTCCTGGACGTATTCTCAATAGTGGAGCTACATGGAGTGCTTTCTCTTTTATCCTACTGCTTGGCTGGTTGAAATTTTAGTGATCTTTCATCAATTGTGTAAGAACTTTCCAACAATGTAGCAACAAGTCTACTTTTTGATGGATTTTGGGAAACTGAATTAGCCGGTCCATATCGAATATATTTTACATCCGAATATTATAGATGCGCCCTGTTGTAATCAAATTATTTATAGGCGTTTTTCTTGTGGATATTGAGTCATCGAATGTACTTTTGCCAGTAAGGATAGCTACCAAAATGACAATCTGGATTTGTCTAGGTAAGGTTAGGTTAGGTTAGATTGGCGGGTTGATGGGGTTTTTGTGGCCGATATTATTTTGTGCCTCATCACTGTTAGGTCTGTGTAGACCCATTGTACAATAATACCCGGTGGAAGAATTGGAGGAAAGAGATTAGGATTTGATTGCGGTTCCTAATTCTGGTTTCGGCTTTCCGTCTTGCGTTGGTTGTCGTTTTGTCCCTGAGCGGGTTTGAGCCATTTGCTTGCATCCACGAATCTGGAAAATGATTTAAGTAAGTAAAGCAGATAATTCTGGAAGGTGCGATAGGCTCGGTCCCCCCTGCAGATGTCTACGATCGTATTTTCTGAGCTCTTTTTTCTTGTTGAGCCTTCTTATTGCCAAATTGCTATTGACAGACGATGTGGTGAATTTGGATGAGCTGGCAATGGAGCAGTTTTCGTCATCTCGGAGAAGTAGCATATCGATGTCAATTGTTTCCACACTTCCCTCATCCGAAACTACTTTCTAGAGGGCTATTCCCCTCAGCCACACGGTCTTGATTTGAGTCAGTTATCGTAATGTTAGGGTTGCCCTACTTAATTGCACCCGTCTTTTTTGTCGTTGTCATTGTTGTTGTCTCCTTGTTATCATTGTTTTTATGGGATACAGAAAAGGGATATTGAATCAAAACTAGAAGTCCTCAGTTGTCTAGAGTTTTTCGTTGGCGACTGAGCTTTGCCTCAGCCATGCAAGAGAGCCCTCTCTCAAACAACAAAAGTGACTCTATACAACACTCTACTAATCCCTGATAGACACCAATGCTTTGATCCGAAAAATATTCCAATCCGCTCCCGAGGGACTTCAACTAACATAGCATGCGAAACTGGAGGCAGCTAGCAAACGATCGAGGTCCAGGTCCGCTTCGAACTGTAGCACCACTTTAAGTAAAGTATGTAAGTAAGCCTTCTGCTGGAAACTTTCTTCCTTTTGGCTCTGTTCGAGATAGAAGAAAATGGAGCAATTTCAGATTCAAGAGATTGATCGGTTTTAGTGGGTATCACTTCAACCGACCTTTTTATTTTTTCCGTCAACTCTGTGGGAGTGTGAATTTTATCACTCGCGTCTCCGATAGCAATTCGATAGCTATCGTAGAAAGAGTTGCAGGAGTCATCGGAATCAAATGATCCAGAAGCTCCTAAGTCAGTGCCTAAATCAGCGCGGTTGAAACGACTACTTATGAATTGTCACTATTGACCGTACCACCTGGAGTATTATCCCTTAAGTTCCTTGCCTACTACTACAGCGCTAAGTTCAAAATCTCAACTAAGTTCTTTTAAGAACCTTTGGATCCCTGACACTTAAGCCTTCCTGCCACGATACGGCAGCCAAAAAAAGAAAGGACTCGAAATCATACTTCTATACTATATTCATTACAACCATTTGTACGTATTTTATTTCATTTTAAAATGTTATAGGTACTTTTAAAAAAGAAAAGACTCATGTCCGAAATCAAGAAGGTTGGAAGGTGACTTGGTCTTAAGAAAACATCTTCAACGGTTAGTGAATTTGATTTAACTCGATTTAAATATTTAACCTAACATATTTTGTCTATCTCTAGATTCGCGTCAAGCAGCAACATTTTTGCATTAACTACTTCCAAAATAAACGTTTTGTTAAGTAGATGACCACACTATGGACGCTTTAATTTTCAACTGATGCAATCCAATTCAGAATTCTTTATTTGAGTTAAATCGAATAATTTTATCTCGGTCGATTTGCGGACCTATCTGTTTACACGTCCGCTCGGAAATTATTCAAAAACTAATAGTCCGATTGAAATTAAGTTCTATCCACAACATTTTACAGAAAGCCATTAAATTTTCTATTTGTCTTCAAGGCAAAACGCCGGTTTGGGCAACATGGAATACCACTGTTGGTCAAGCAACCAATAGCGAGGCTATCGGTTAATATACATGCTTTGCATGTTTTCTTGGTTACTACGATCGAATTTTGGAATTTTTCTGTATATAAGCGGTGACAAACGTTCACATCATCACCAGTATCGTCTTCGTTTCTCTTGGGGTATTATCAACCAGTTATTAACATATTCACAATGTTCAAACTTGTAAGTACGAATACCTCAATGGATTTAAGATACATATGGTATATTACCTCTTCAAATGGATATCGTGAAACAGCTGACTAACATGTCATTCCTTTTTGAAAAGGTCCTCGTAACTGTCCTTTTGGGACTAGCCGTTTCTGACCATATTGACAAAAACGCTGAAGTGCTCAGTTTCAAGAACGACCCTGCTGATGCTGAGGGTAACTTTGCCTACGCTTTCGATACCTCAAATGGAATTTCAGTCCAAGAAAGTGGAAACCTTGCTGGAGTAAGCGGAGCAGCACAATGGGTATCACCCGAAGGTGTTCCAATTCAAATTGTCTACAGTGCGGATGAAAATGGATACCATCCAAGTGGCGAACATTTGCCAACTCCACCACCAGTCCCAGAGGCTGTCCTTAGGTCTCTTGAATACATCAGAACTCATCCACAACAGGAGGAGAAGCTTCCATTCCGCGGATAATAAATTTGTTCGTTGACTTTTCCCAATTGTTTACATTAAAATTTATAATTGAAAAAAAAAAACTTGTCGTATCTCATAAATTGTTTAGGTTTGTATAAGTTTTTTTTTCATAAATTATTTGGATACTTCAAAATGTTATTTTTATGAAATATCATTATGCAGAAGAAAACAAAAAGGCACCATAATATGGACTAAATCCTTTGATTTTATTTACGATTGGAACAAACCTTGATAGTCACACATTGAAAAACAAAATATAAGAGTCGCACCTAACCGTCAACTGGCCTTCTCGCAGTAATGGGCGCATGGAACACCATATGTTAATTGGGATGAATTCATGGCCAATCAACTCCTTGACCCATAAGCATCATCATTGAAATACTCGTAGATACATATCATATCCATATTCTGAACAGCTCATTCATGGACGTATTCACAATAGTGGAACTCGATGCAGTGCTTTCTTTTTTATTGTATTTCGGATTAACGCAATATCCTTAATATCCTTTTTTGCAGGGATGTCTTATCCTATTGCTGGGCTGGTTGAAATTTTAGTGATTTTTTATCAATTGTAAAGTCTAATGACTTTCCAACAGTGTAGCAACAAATCTATTTTTTGAAAGATTTAAGAAAACTGAATTAGAAAAGGTTTAAACTTTTTCTTATGATTGGAGGCTCTTTATAGTTTATTTTGGACGTTGCTGCATGTGTAGACTTTTGAAGTGCCAGTGACCAAAAGAGGCTGTTAAAATGATTGAGAACGGACGGATCTTAGATTACGGGGATTAGAAGTGGTTGAAATAATATACATAATTCTCGAAGAGTCCAGTAGATATGAATTATATCAGCGACATCGCGACGTTTTTTTAGGGTGTGTATGATAAAAATGATAAGTCCAAGATGACTACCCTGAGGTGCACCGGAGTTAGTGGTGGTTGATTAAACGTTCATGAAACCATGGTGAGCGGTACATATAATTTGTCTACAATTCTTGAAAGACTATGCTTTAGAAAAGTTTTGGTAGCAATATAGTTTTGCTATATGCCCGCAATTTCTTCCAGAGGAAAGGAAAACCACATGCTGGTACAGACAGATTAAAGTTTTAGATAACAAAGATTATATTATGTTTAATGTGATGATAGACATCTCTGAGGAGTTTCTCATATAGTTTAAATAACTAGAGTCACGTTCGAACATTTACTTTGAATTTTTTTTTTTTTTTGCAATAGTTTTTGAGTCTGCAAAAGATTCACTGAGGAATTTAGGAGTGGTAGGGTAGCCGTCCGAATTTCTTTTGGCTTAGTAAATTATGAGAAATGCTAAGAATCCCCTATTTATCTAAATTACATGTGGTAGAGATACTCAAGTTCAGAAAACGATTACATAAAAATTTATAGTTACTGTAGTCGGAAAAATATCGAGTTCTTAAGAACTTGTGCTAAAACTTTTTTCTGCTGTTGCGGGGAGGAGATAACGAGCAGTCCATTTGGAATGAATATGAACAAAGCAGGACAAAATTAACGAATAAATAGGTGAGGTAATAAAGCTAGATCAACGTTTGTTGTCGCAGCAATAAAGTCAAACTTAATCGACACATATGTTTTCATTGAGTACATAACTGATAAGGGGGTTTGCAACCAGTCCAGGTTGAAAAGATGATTACTCCTGTAAACGACACAGGCATCGAAATCGGATGTGAAGACAAGTTCGAGTTGTCTATTCATTATGTATATTAGGTATTCCACTAATTTGATATTGGTTAGGGAGAGTGAATGTAACAACAAAATAGGTATAGGCAAATTGTCAGTATGAGCAATGTCAAAAGGAGTTGTATAAAAAAGTTACGGATTGCGAGTAATACACCCTGGTCACAAGGATTATCAACTCCTTTAAATCCATCTTTTCGGAATTTAAGGGTAAACCTCATTGTTTTCAGTATAAGGAATTAAATTTGTTTCAGTTTCCTTCAGAGGAGAGCTTTTGCCAATTAAGATATACAATGGATGATATAAATTTTTTTTTAAAATTGGAGGAATTTTTTGTAATTGGGAAAGACGTTTGAATTTAGCATGCGAAAAAAATGTATCGAAATCTTTTTGAACTTCGTCAAAAGAGATGTCAAAGCTCGCATGGTAGCCAGACAAAATGTGCATAAATTCGTCTGGCCTTTCCCATTAATTCAAAAACGTTATACTCGTTTTGGTTACGTCATCGATGCAAACTGAGTTGGGTTTATCGTTCAAATAGGCAAGGTAGAGCCGCACATTTTCACAAATGTGGCTACTGTCATAGTTCATATCTGAGAATTGTTTAGTAAGTTTAACAGTGAGTGTAATAAGTGGGTCGGTGAACTCGCGAATGAATAAGGGTTAGTTGGTCTAGCACCTCTAATCTAGAATCGAGAGTAGTGCAAGGAGTTTAATTAGGAGGATTAATAAAAGAAGCTGCGCATGAGGGAATTGGATTAACTATGTGCGAGCAAATGAAGTTAGAATATTTAGCCCATAGGTGAACCTCAATTGAAACTTTGTTAGAAGACGCAGGATCAAGGTAAAATGAAACTCTGTTTGAAAGCGACCTTTAGGTTTGCTGATTGGAGGGAGAAGTTCTTTATAGATGAATCAAAAGGCGAAAGATATGTGGAAAATCTTGGGAAAATTTAAGGAAGTTTGGCTCGGAATGTTGAATTATGGTTGCAATTTTTTTTTTTTTTTTTTCATTTTTATTTAACAGGGAGAGTGCAGAATGTTCAAAAAACGACATTGCATTTATCTGAGAAAGAGTGAAGCGGGCATTTCGATGGTAGAGACTGTTGAATTAGTCTGGGCTAAAGTTCTATCCATAATATGCTACATAAGAGCAATGTTCGAAGTATGACATTAAAATTGTGCTAGGCGATCTTAGCGCTAAGATAGGACATCTTTAGTGGGACAATTGGTTAGCATAATCTGCACGACACCACGTCCGGCAACGGATCTAGTCTTATTAACTTAACAGAGTGACAAAATATTATTAAAGTAAGCACACAGTTTCCTCATCTCGGTCTCCGGAACATCAAACGTTAAATCAAATTGATAATTTTCTGATAGACATAAGGCATGCCTTCGTGTATCACGAAATCTCTAAATAAATACTATGGCACCAGCATCAAGTACCGAAGATCAGTGGCAACGAGGCAAACGTGCCATCAGAGACTGATATGCTAGGTTTCACCCGACCACCACCAAGAAATCCCTGGTTTGATGAAGAATGCCGTCAGGTACATGCAGCTAAACAAGAAACATATAAAGTGGTTTTGCAACGAAGAATCAGAGCCGCTTGTGAGCTTTACGATCAGATAAGATGGGAGAAGAAAAAGAAAAGCATGAGAAGCGCGCGATTGAAGATATTGAGCGCTTGTATGTCAGGAATAACGTACGGAAATCTTAATAATAGCTAAAAGCAACGTTTCGAGGCAAAAAAAAACCCTACAGGAGCCTGTAGAGGTGAAAAAGGAAACCTTTTAATGGACTCATGATCGGTGCTGAGAATATGGAAACACTAGGCGAAAAAGTCTTATATCCCGCCGTCAGGCAGAAAAGACCAGTTATATTAGACGATAATAGCCAAAATATCCATCCACCTGACCAAAACGAAGTAACGATAGCAATATCTAAACTAAAATCCAACAAATAAGCTGATTCTGACGGCTTACCGACTTTTTCGACAGCGTGCGCCAACTCATTTCTCAGCTCTGATCAGAAGAGTGTATGCCTGATAAATGAGCATATGCCTGATCCACAAAAAAGGAGACCCCCTCAAGTCCAAATCGCTACCCACCATCTTTTCGTCGCTTTTCGTCGATCGCATATGACAATATTTATAGAGATGAACTATATAGAGCCATGTCTAGTTTTGAGATCCCTACCAAATTCATCCGTTTGTGCAAAAAGACGTTAAAGAACGCTCACTACTCCCTCCAGGTCGGTAATGACTTAACCGAGGAACTATCGGAAAACTGATTGACCAAAATATAGAGGTATACTGTCAGAAACACTATCCTCTCAACGCGCAAGTCCCCCGCGTTACACCAACGAGCTTGACAATAAAGTCAAGGGATTCGCCCTAGCTCTCGATCAGGCTATGGCTGCTTCCTGCCCTCTTATTTAACCTAGAGGCAAGAACAAGCCGCACTGGTGGACATCAACACTGGGACGGCTTAGAAACAAAGTGATTTACTCATTTAAAGAATCCCTCAAAATATATAAAAAAGAACTGAGGAAGGCAAAGCAATAATTCTGAAAATCGGTCTGTGACAAAATCACAGAAACCTCTGAGGCATCGCGGCTAAGAAAAATCCTCTTTACAAATCCTATGATGTTTAGTTGTTTGAAAAAACCGATGTGTCTTGGACAACCTCAAGTGATGAATCACTCAACCTCTCTCCAGGTAGCTCCTTATTTTAGGCCAGTTGTAGCAAACGGTACAAAAATACATAGTCTGATTACAAGAGCCAAGCTGCTTTGGGCGCTACATAGCTTCAAATCATAAAATTCTGCTGGTCCGGATGGTATAATACCTGCCGATTTACAAATATCCTTAGATATTATCGTGCCTACGCTACAGAATATAATGAGGAGCTGTATAGAACTGATCCACATTCCACAATCATAGAGATAATTCAATGTAGTTTTCATTCTCAGAGCCAAAAAATGCTCTCATGTTATTTCAAAGGACCTTAGACCTACAAGTCTGTTACCTTTCCTTCTAGAACGACTGATTGATATCTATATACGAGCTAAAATTGATCCAAGACGTTTGCCAACGACTCAACATGCCTACTGTAAAGGAAAGTCAGTGGAAATGGGTCTGCATTCGCTAACTACAATAGCTACATTGAACGATCCCTACAATATAGAGAGTACACAATGGTTACTTTTCTGAACATAGAGGGCGCCTTTAACAACAATCGTATTCTAAATATGAGGATAATCAACTCCAAATTGGGTGGAACTTCTGCTAAAGATGTGTTAGTAGAGACATGCCGCAAGGTGGTATTATTTCTCGCCTTCTTTGGAACTTAGTGGTAAATTAACTGCTAATATACTTGGAAGCGGGGGGGGGGTGATTGCCTAAGCGGACGATGTTGCTATAGCCATCTTAGGAAAGCATCTTAATACCATCAAAGAACTCCTTCAGCTAAATCTTAACAGATAAACCTGTTGGGAAGATCGCTGTAGAATGAGAGTAAACCCCCACAAAACTGAGTTGATCCTCTTTTCCAGGAAATATAGAATTCCAATTATAGACCCTCTCTCAATAAACCGCAGCAACTTAGTGTTTTCCGATACAGCAAAATATCTGGGTCTCATTTTTGACAGGAAACTAAGAAAGAGACAAGAAATCTACAGTAGCTTTATTCGAAAACGTTTACTACCTTCTCTGTGTATACCTTTATGAATTTTTTGTTGTTTATTCCAATAGAGAGGGTTATCCTTTACATTATTACGAACATTTGTTTTGATCGGACGTGTTTTAAGTGGTCAATATAACATATATATATACATATATATTTTAAACAGAGGATAAGAAAGTGCACTTTCAAAGCGATAGAGGTCCAACGAGAGATTCGCAGTGTGTATGGAAATACAGCTATAAGCGCTGACACTTGTCGGCATTGGTTTGAACGCTTGCGTTCAGGAAATACAGACCAATCCAAATCTTGGCTTCGGTGACCGTTGACAGTCATTTGACAGTCCATACAACCGTTTTGCAGAGACTGAATGACGAAATGTGGATGTTTGGGTTCCTCACAAACTCAGTAAATGAAATATTATTGATCGCATAATGGTCTGTTAGTTTTTATCCTAAAAAAAATTGGCGATATAATAGGTCATGGTGCGCTTCTAGTAAAACACCGCAATCGGTCGGTTATCAAGATTTGTATCCCAAAAACTTTCGAGGTGTCCTTTACTTCGAGTTGCTTCCACGCAATCAGCTCCCAACTTTGAAGAGGGCAATAAACCATGATGGACAATATCTGATGGATTAAATATAAGCTTTTATACCAAAAATGAGTGCTCAGTTTTTGGTCGTATTGAATCTTCACATGCTTAACAGAGACGTTGCACTCGTTGCTAATTTGCTTTAACTTTTTTTGGTTTTTCTCTGTAGGTTCGGTCTCATACGGCCAGAAAGAACATTTCTCTAACCCTGACATCCTTTCGAATATTAGACTTTTTGTATTAACAGCAGCTATGGCATTACAAAGCCTTACATGCGCTTTATTTCTTTTTAAAATTGTACACTTTTAAAAATAATGAAACCATTTATGTACGATTACATGCTCGAAATTGAGAAGGTTAAATGTTGACTCCGCTTCAATCGGAAAGCTTCAACGCTTGATGAACTTGATTTAACTCGATTTAACTAATGCAATGTAATTCAAAATATTTTATATGCGTCAATTCGTGTAAATTAATTTATTTCGATTCACAACGTGCCACTGAAAACTATTAATTTTTTTTATTTGCTTATATCCATTCCAATATTAAAATACAAAATTTATAATGTTTACAATATTTACGAATAATTCCGCATTCCTTTGGAAAAAACAGTCACCAACATATCGAAATTTGTATCCATTCAATGAATATGGATTAGAATTTTCAATAAATTAATTCATATTTCATGATTCTCCACCACACATAGTCATAATTTATAAATTTTAGCCAAACAATTCGAATGAAACTTTAATCAGAAAGAAGAAAGAAGCAAACTAATACGTTAGAAATATTTTTCACTATTTTGCATTATTTTACTATTCATAATTTTATTAGAGGCCGTATGATCTTCATTTCTCAGTAAATTATCACCTGGTTCCCGCAATCCGAATGTCTGCAAAATGTATCTGACCTTGATTTTTATTTTTTTGGTCAACAGTGTGCTTAAATTTGAATTTGCTAATAAGACACATGTTGCGATGTGTGATACATCTTATGTGCAATATCTTCACTTACTTTCACTTTTTTTTATTTAATATTATTAATTTCGGGTGAATGAAAACTTTGTCCGTTTCAAAATCATGTCATTGACAAAATTCCACAAATCTAGGTAACGACAGAGAGGGATGGGATAAAGGCGGCTTCTAGGAGTTATAAGAAAAATAAAAACGTATTTTTTTAATTTTTTTTTTTTTTTTTTTACCTTCAAAAGTAGGTAAATAATAATTTTTTTGTTTTATATTTTGTTGTGTCATTTTTTTTTGTTGTTGTTGTATAAAAAAGGGTATATATAAAAATAGGAGGCGTCGACGAACAAACTTCTTATCCGCGGAATGGAACCTTCTCCTCCTGTGGTGGATGAGTTCTGATGTATTCAATAGACCTAAGGATAGCCTCTGGGATTGGTGGTGAAGTTGGCAAATGTTCCCCACTTGGATGGTATCCATTTTCATCAGCACTGTAGACAAATTGGACTGGTACTCCTTCGGGTGACACCCATTGTGCTCCTCCGCTTACACCAACAAGATTTCCACTTTCTTGAACGGATATGCCATTACTGGTATCGAAAGCGTATGCGAAGTTGCCCTCAGCATCGGCAGGGTCGTTCTTGAAACTGCGTACTTCTGCATCTCTATCGATGTTATCAGCGACGGCTAATCCCAAAAGAACGGTTACGAGAACCTATTTTGAAAGTATTAAACAATGAGTTCTAATTTGGTATCCACTGGAATGATAATGATGCTTTTTAATCCTTCGAAGATTTGAATACTTACAAGTTTGAGCATTTCGAATGAATTTTTTTGTTATTTACTGATGATATCCCAAGGAATATGAGGAGGGAACTGTTGTTCATCTGAACTTTTGGCAACGCTTTTATACCAAAACTTGATCATGATAATAAAAACAGAAAGAAATATGTACCAATTCAAAACAGATCGGCGGTTATAGTTAATACTTTCAATTGATTGTATCATATCATAGATGACATTTCTTATTATCCAAAAAGTGGTCTAAGACGAGATTGCAATAGTGCCAATATTTCAGATTATCCACTAAATTAATTCACTTCTGATTAGCATATACCGAAATGCAAAGCTGTGATACATACATGCTGGAGGCCACCAATGACTGCAAAAAATTAATACAATAAACAATATCTCTTAAATTACTCAGTCTACTAAGTATCATTTAATTTACACATTTTTTGGGCAATTTAAATTCATTGAATCACATTAATTCAGGCTTTAAGGAAAGAGAGACGCATTTAATGGAATTTATAACCTTCTCTCCACATATAATATGCTGCAAATTTGTTTCCCGATAGTATAAGAATGGAGAATTTAGAACGAAACAAATATCTATAGTATGAGCAAAGCTTTAATCAAACTTGAATATATGAAAATAAAGTTAAGATATGTAAGTATTAAATGAAATACGATATGATTTTGATCATATGTATCCGTAGATACATATGAATAGATTGCACTCTTAACTGAATCCGTGTGTATAATTTATCAGTATCTCTTTATTTAAGATCTAGAACTTTAAATGTTAACGGTTTACTTTGAACATTTATTTGCGCAAGGTGAAAATGTATATTTTGGTAATTTGCATGCAAAGATATTCTATTTGCATGCTAGGAATTCGACCTTGGTGCATATCTAACACTTGTTCTTTTGTTAGTGGGATGATTTCACCCTTATGATATTTGAGATACAGCTTCTTCGTAAGAAGCTTTGTTTTATTGAAATCAAATCCAAATGTACCTGTTTACTGCTCTTGCAGGATTTGAATGAAATATTTTTGTTTAGTGGATTCATACAGTGAAATGTTGAATACCTTTATCTGAAAATAAATGAATATGACGCAAGTTGATAATACCTAGCAACTTAATACGGATAGCTCAAGCAAAGAGTGGGTGGTTATATATTAACAATAATACCCATACCCGACTTATGTCATATTGAAACGAGTTTAGACAATGGGTACCATATATGTAGTTGATGCTCTTTTCCAAAAATCTTAACTGGAAGAGATGGATCGATTTGCTTGGTATTCAGCTCATCCGAACTGATTGGTAATTAGGTGGTCATCACAGCAGAATGGGTTTTTAGTTACTTTACGACTACAGCATTCCTGATAAATGTCCATTTTAGTTATGCAATGTTTTCAGACAAGGTTCTTTGACGAGTTTTTTGCAAGCGAAAAAGACTTCGATTGGAGGCTTAAAACTTTTCTCAATTAGGGATGCTGTAAATAAAAGGAACACTTAAACAAAATATTGGATTTTGAGATTACGTGCAAAAGTTTTAGTGCAAAAGAAAGTGAAAACAGTTTTGGCAGCAATATCGGGAGCCGACGTACTCGCTACTGATCAACAATAACAGCGTTTGTGGATTACCTCTTTTCTTTTATTCTTTCATTTTGACAGTTGCGGGTGGAAGAAAATGCATCTTACCGTGTCCTGGGGGTTGCTCTTCTCCTTTTTATTATTTATTGCAATGTGATACGCGTATACCATATTTACATGCCTATACATCTAATGCTTCACATTTCTCCTACCTATCAGCATTGCTATAGCGGCGCTTTTTCGGAGTCTTTTTTAATTAGGAAATAATTAAGAGTTGCCTGAAGAGATGCCAGGTTGTTGCCTATACATATGAATACTATAATTGGCGAAAATCAGAGGAGTTGTTCCGAACTTGTTGATGTGCTGATCTAATAAAAAATTTACAGACATTAAAAAGTAACACTATCTTGGTGTGTTCTAATTTTAACTACGAATTCTCCGAACATAACCGTTGTGCATTTAACTTTTTATCGTTATAACGAATCATTTTTATTTACGTCTGGGATACATTTTAAGACCTTAGCGTCTAACATAAGTAGAATCTCTGGGAACTCAGTCGGATGTTTTTTTCCAAATCAAAAAAGATGATGTAGATCTTTCGAAGATTCTCGATGTTTGGCCATCTTTATACGGAAACATTGAATTGCATTATATGTCGACCTACATCTCACAAAGCCAAATTGAAAGCAATGGATATAAATAATGTTGCATTATCGACTGCTTAGAACTTACTTGCATATTTTCACAGTAGATGACATTTTTTCAGCCATAGGTTTTGAGATTTCTCGTGTGGCCTTTGTCTTTATCTGAAGAATAAAAAAACTCACGCTCTATTGATGAGGCATTCGATCGCCTCTCATCATTTTATTCAACAAAATTCAAACAATAATCTTTCCAATTGTTATGTTTCAGTAGCCTTCAAAGTTACCAATGGCATCCAGCTGTCAAAATATTCAGTAAGGTTTGCCATTTTATCATACATTATCTTACGCTTACCAAACGTGTAGTTATTATTAAAAAATATTATCGAAATTCCGGCTCAGTTGTAAATATGCAACGTGATTTTCGTCATGAAGTCGGTCGTAATGATGGCTTCAGTGTACATTCAATTCGTCGCACCATTGAAAAGTTTGAGCGTAAGTACTTTCTTTTATATCTCAAGCCACCAACCAGACGGAGATTGGTGCGAAATGAAGAAAAGCCAGAAATGTCGATTTTTCGCCAATCAGATGAATTGGGCATCACCAAAGAATTAAACCGGCTTCTTTTGCGGTTGGACTTAGTACTACATCCTAATAAAATTGTGCTGATGAAAGAGTTGAAGCTGAACGAACATAGATAACGCTGTGAGTTAACTAATTGGGCGCCAAATATGTTGGCTGGAAATCCGGATTTTGCCAAAAATCATCTTTTCGGACGAGGCTCATTTTTGGCTCAGCTGCTTTGTCAACAAGTAAAATTGCCATTATTGGACCGGACACAATCCACAAATATTTATTGTTTGGTGCAGTCATCGGATCATATTTCCTTCGAAATGAGGAAGGAGACACTGTTACCGTTAATGGTCTCAGTTATAGAGCGATGTTCACCGACTTTCTGTATACAGAGCTCGACAACATCGATATATCCGCTCTGTGGTTCCAACAAGATGGCGCTACATCCCATACAAGCATGAACTTATGAAAAAGAAATTTGGCGACTGGGTCATCTCACGGCGAGCATTCATCAATTGACCGCCGCGATCATACGATCTGAGACCACCTTATTATTTTCTCTCGGGCTACATCATATCCTTAGTCTACGCTAACAAGCCAACCACTTTGGACGATCTCGAGACCAAAAATTCGACACGCTGTTACCGGAATAACGCCACACATATTAGACAGAGTCATCACAAATTGGACCAACCTTTTAAAGTACTGCCAGCGAAGCGAGGCAGCCATTCGAATGATGTGCCACATATAACGTAATGAACATATTACATATTACATATATAGGGTTTTCGAATAGGGACTTGACAACTTTGAATTTAATTAATGGTCGGGTAAAAACCCACATGTGCTTCATGAATCACCACTTCATCCACAAAAAATAACTGTTTGGTTATTGGTTGTGGATGGTGCCACAAGCCACATAGCACACGCTACAATCGATTTATTGAAGAGTAAGTATGATGAGCGTGTTATCTCAAGACATGGGCCAGTCGATTGGCCGCCTCGTTCGTGTGATTTAACGCCGCTTGACTATTTTCCGTGGGGCTACGTTAAGTCATTGGTTTATGCCAACACGCCGACGACGTTGGAAGAGCTCAGCAATAAGAATAAGTACTGACGCTTCATAGTTTTTGAGGTCTTGACCTGAAGATTGTGCACGTTATGTATTCACTTTGGTAGGCTTTACATGAAATGTGAATATCTCAGAAATTACAATATATTATTGAATTTAATTACCGAGATTCGTGCTCTGTGAAAAATGTTATTCGTGCACTTCGACGTCATAATCGACCTACTAAGCAAGCAATTCAAGCTATGGTGACAAAATTTGGCACCAATTTCACACTGTATCCGCCAGTGATTTGTCGATTCGTCGCCGTTCGCAACAATTGGGATTGTGTTACTCAAGAAAATTTTACGCAAGGATCTTGCTCTAAAACCTAACAAAATACAGCTCGTATAAGAACTGAAGCCGAATGACCTGCCACATCATCGAATTTTTGGTGAGTGGGCCTTAGAAAAGCTAGAGGAAGAACCGCTTCCGGTTGCATGGGTATGTTAATTAACAAAACTGCCATATTGAGCGGATGAGCAACTTCAGGCAATACAAGAGCTGCCAATGTACCTGGAAAAATGTACTGTTTGGTGCGGTTTATAGTCCAGCGGAATCATTGGCTCATATTTTTTCACACACACAGCAGGCGATGGACGAATTTAAAAGTGAGTTCAGTGAGCAATTTATCTCTCGTCTTGGACCTTTGAATTGGCTGGCTAGATCTTAAGATTTGACGTCTTTAGACTATTTCTTACGTCATACGTCAAATCACCTATTATCGTCTATTCCAATAAGACAACGTCAATTTTAGCCTTGGAAGACAACATTACATGTATTATAGCTGAAATAGCAGCCAATATGTGAGATACCAGCCAATATGCTCGAAAAAGTAATTTGGACCACCTAAAACGTAATCGTGGTCAATATTTACATAAAATTTCATAATCTTTACAAAACAAATGGCAAGGATAATTTATTAATTTAATTAATAAATTTATACACTTTTGCAATTTTCCTGTATTTCTTTTGAGAATTAAAAACCAAGCGCTTAACAAAATACTAACCCAAACGACAGGAGATTAATTTAAAAAAAACATTTAACTAACTGCATTGACTACGAGTAAATGAGTGGTATTACTTTGAAGAACAAGCATCATACATTTGAGTTTTCGAATAATTTTTTTGTCTGTGAATCTACCTTTTATTTTGTTTTTTTTTGTTTTTTTTTTTTTTTTAAATTTGAAAAAGTATGTAATGGGTGATTTTTTAAGAACTTCCTCAAGGGCGGTCTTCTTAATTTTGCTTCTCTTGCTACTCATAGCTATTTTCAGCTGCATCCAGGCCTTCTGCAATACCGGAGGGCAATAAATGAATATAATGCAAGATTTTATATGAGGAGAATGGCACTCTGTTCTTTTGTAAAGATGTACACATCTTAATATTGCAGTTTCTTCATTTCCAATCTGAAGTCTCATTTATTTATAAAGTTATTGCTGAGCTCAGTCTGAATACAATACCCTCTACGGATGTTATATTTGCTACAAAGCCAAATAAGCAGCGATAAAATATATCATTTCAAAAACCATAAAATCGATTGCTGTTAAGGAAGCCTGTGCATTTTACAAAGAGATACCTAAACATAATAGAATCACACTCTAGTGGGTTTCGCCACATTTAGACGTTCTAAAGAAACATGAAATACCCCGCTGATGTATTGGCGAGCCTTCGAGCTCTGGGAACAATAAGTAGAGGGCTTGTCAACGTCAAACCAGTCTCTAGACTCTATTAGACTACCTATAGATGCAAGAGATCTTTGTCCTGCTTTACCGCGACTCAAATGTGGTCCACTCTAAGCTAACCTTCCAAGTCAAGTGTCGTCAAGTGAAATATATTTTCTTGAAATAAAACCGTCAAGGCGAATTAAAAACGCAAACATTTATACCTTACTATTCTCGCTGCCTCTGCCGTAAGGACGAATTGAATTGAGGATTTATCGATTGTCTATCCACTTTGTCCATCTGTAAAATTCTGCGTGAAGATTTTGGTTTCAAGGTTTAAGGAGTTAATTTGTGCAAAAGCTAAAGGCTCTTGCTGAGTGAGTTTAACTCGTTTTTAGTTAAACGGCTACGTAAACAAGCTGAGTTGCCATATTTGGAGTGAGGACAAGCTTCAAGAAGTTCTCCAGATGACATTGTACAATATCTATATGTTGGAATATACGCTGGTGGAATCATCGGTCCTTATTTCTTTAAAAATGAGGCCGAAGCCCGAGATACTGTCAGTAGACACCGGTTCAATACGATGATCAACTATTATTTGTTCCCAAATATGTGGAAGAGCTGTGACTCTACAGGATTGTGCTCCACCCCATACTATCAACGAAGACATTGCTTTATTGAAAACACGATCATTCCATTATTATTGCAGGGCTACGTCAAGACACTAGTTTATGGCGCCATAAATCGCTCGAAAAAGTGGTAGGAAATTAAAAACAAGCGACGAACTGGAAAAATGTTCACATCCCGAAACAATGGAAAACTGCGAGGTCTGAGGTGTTTATGAAAAATGTTTCTTATAGCATTTTTCTGTAGAATTATTAACGGTTAAATTTTGATATTATAAACAATCCCCTATCCGCAATACCATACTGAAACTTTGAGTTAAAAATGCCATAGTATATTATTTTCATTAATTTCTTAGAATAAAAAATTTTCAGGTAGAAAAAGCTTCTAACAGAGGCATTTGTTCAAAGAATCAATGATAAGCCTCAAACACTTAAACTCATTCACTTTTCCAACTAAAACATAATTTTTGTTGTAACTAAGAGCGCTACAAGAAGTTTGGCAAGTAAAGGTGGAAACACATGAACAGGCTACCAGATAATATTTTTGACACTCCGATGCATGGAAGTAGAATTCTAGATTGATACTAATTGAGGTGGAAAGATTAAAAAATATGATTTTTGTTTTACGGCTAATGATCAAACTATGCTCAGCGAATCATATCCTTAATAGACTGCTAGAGCCATAAAAACAGCCTACATTATCTGCGAAGGCCATTAGAGCACCCATAAAATTTATTCTGAAAAGAGAGTTGGTGTATATAAGAAAGAGAATAGAACCTTATACCGAACCCTGAGGCATTCCCAATCTTGACCCTTTGAGATCCATTTGAAGGACCTTTCAAGTTTTTTCATCGATGTGATATGGTTGACCATGTCGAATGGTCTTGTTATATCTGTAAGTGATGTTCATTTCACTTCATTCAATTTGAATTTGCTGCCATTTATTGGCCGCGTTTCAACTTTGGCCGATTATAGTGACACGAAACGGTGGTCAATAAGACTGATCGCGTGTACGTAAAATAATATTAAAATAAATAATAAAGGGAGAGAGTATGAAATAATTATTTTAAATGTTGTTTCTCTTTGCAGGTAAGATTTGTAATACAGCTTGTAACCTATTATGTAAAATGCCAATAGTTTTGATGTTAATAAAATTGTCTACTCTTTTCAGAGCAACTCATTTTTGTTTTTTTATTTCGGCATTCCAATTCTCCAAAGATGATTATAAAAAAAAAAACATTTTTACGGCTAATTAACAAAAATGGAAAAGTTAAGATTTGAATTTATGGTGAGACAAAGTGATGATCCAAAATCAAACGTAGTTTGTATAACCTCAATTACGGATTCCAACGAGAAGATATTAATCATACAAATTTAAGTTTATCAAACAGTAAAATATACCCTACAAAAGAGAAACGATAGAAGAAAATTATTGATTTCTGTTACACTTGAGATAAAGAAAGTTTGTTTGGATGAAGAGGGAAATATGCAATTCAAAGAATACTTGCTACAGGGGATTGCACCGGAATCATATCAAGAGCCGCCAAATGCGGATATTTCAGAAGCTGTTTTGAGAAGAATTCTGGAAAGTTTTACTGACAAAAAGAAAGAAACACCCAATACTTACAACTTGAACAATTTGTGATACAAAAATTCAGTTGAATTCTTTTGAAGCGGAATATGCTTGTAAAGGTATAGAAGAAGACATCAAGGAGATAGAACCCTTAAGGTTATTTCTGGAAGATTCATGCCTTGACTGGTACCGTTCTATGCTTTTAACACATATTGTTGATTCAAATAGACCACAAAGGGTGGTCACCTATATGTTGTGCAATATTATTCAAAGATAGGCAAGGTTCACTATTAGAATATTCATTGAAAAAGCAAAGACTGCTGTTAGAGGTCAATAAATCAACAGATACAACACACAAACTGACCTAATTGCAACCGGTCTACCAAATTTTATCTCGAACAAAATTGATAGAAATAACTTAAAGCAAAATGAGGATTTATTTAATAACATCAGAGGCTTAGAACATTTGGTAATAAAAAAAAAAGGCTCAGAAAAAAATTTGTTTTTTTGTTTTTGAAAACAGAGTAAAAGAAAAAAATACAAAAGACAACAAACCATGTCGTATCTGTGAAAAAGAAAATAAAGGGTTCAGATACCATCCAGAATTTGGATGCTGGTTCAAGATAAAAAATAATGATAGGCCAAAAATAGATCAGATAAGGACGGTTAACAATTCACAATTACAGTACAATAAGATAGATCCAAAAAAAACTAATAATTCCGCCATTTATCAAAGTTAACTCATTGTTAAATGAAATTCTAGAAATATTAGGAATTTATGATTCTGGATCCAGGGTGCCTTTCATAAATTCAAAATTATTGTGCACAAATTAACCGATTAAAAATTAATGGTGCAAAAGAAACTATAGTAATATTAACGTTTTTGTCATAGAACCAGAAAATTTCGATTATGACTTCCTTATTGGATTAGACTGCATAAAAAAATTTCGTTTTACTCAAAATAAAAAATTAGAAACTACACAAAATATCCACGCTTTAATAAGCAAAAAACAAATACTGAGAGAAAAATTTAAAACCATTCCCAGTAGCCTGGCTAAAATGTGGAAGAAAAAGAAAATTTATGTAAAAACAATAATGAGGATCAATGCAAAATCAATTAACGAACAATTAGTCAATTTTGACATTTCTATTAATCATCTGAACTTGAAAAAACAATCAGAAATAGAGGATTTAATATGCAAATATAAGTCAATTTTTGCTAAAGTTACTATAAGTATGATGTAGGCATGTAACAGACTACGAAGCACACATTGTTTTATTAATAGATAAATATTGTTGTTAAAGACCATGCAGGTGCACCATTGAAGCTTAAAAATAGATAGATAAGGAAGAAATAGAACAACAGGTATCTAAATTATTACAAACAAATATAATTAAAGAGTCCTATAGTCCTTTTGCAGCCCCGGTAACATTAGCCTTTAAAAAAGAAGAATATGTATCTAGACTGTGTGTAGATTTTCGAGATTTGAATAAGATTGTCGTTCCATAGTCGCAACCTTTTCCACTAATAGAAGATTTGATGGCCAAAACAAGAAACTATAAGTTTTTCTCAGAACTAGACATTAATTAAGCTTTTTGGTCAACTCCATTGAAAATTGAAGACAGACAAAAAACCGCATTTGTCATTTTTAAATGTCACTTTGCTCAAAACTCTGTGAAATATTTAGGCCATATAATTAAAAATAATACAATTACTCCATTAAAAGACAATTTAACTGCGATTAAAGATTTCCCGGTTCCAAAAACGCAAAAAAATAAACGGCAGTTTCTATGTAAAATAAATTTCTACGGAAAGTATGTGCCACATTTATCAACCATTTTAGATCCTTTACATTTTTTTTTTTTAGTCAGAAAAATGTCAGCAGTCTTTTGAAACAGTGAATAAACTACTTTGTCCTAAACCCAATTTAGCTATCTTTGACCCAGACTTACCGATACATACAATATATATTGTACACAGATGCCAATATACAAGGTATAGGCACAATCTTGAAACAACCACAACATGACGGAGAGGAAAATCCTTGCGCATATTTTTCAAGAAAATTAAATGACACACAAAAAAGAAAAAAGGTTATATATTGGGTCATATAAAAGTCTCCGCGGTTTTTTGTCACTAGATGGTGTTGGTGTCCATTTACTTAGAAACACTTATCACATTGTGTCAAACGAACACGTGTTTGAAAGGCGACATGTCAGCCTACATGTCGCTCGTGTTAAAAGTTATACAGATTTGAATATGAGTTAAATATCGGATGAAATACGCTATGTGATGGTTTTTTACTATAAAAAAAAGGAAAAACGATGCAAAATATGTCGAAAAATTTCTGCAGTTTCCGGTGAGAATGCTGTGAGTGAACGGCGGACTCAGGAGTGGTTTCTCCGATTTCGTTCCGGAAATTTCGATGTAACAGATGCACCTCGCACTGGTTGGCCTGTCGCTGAAAAAGTCGATGAAATTTTGCAACTGATGGAGCAAGACCGGCACGGAAGCAGTTTGGACAACAACAACCGTATGACAGTTTGGAATCATTCAAAACGAGCAGGCTACTCAAAGAAGCTCGATGTTTGTGCACCACATAAATAAACGCAAAGAAATTTAATTGACCGAATAACCATCAGTGAAACGCTGCTGAAACGCAACGAAATGGAACCACCACCGAGAATATCCAACGCAAGCGATCATGGTCAAAGGCCGATGACCGACCACAAACGAATTTAAAGCCGGAATTGACGGCAAACAAGGTTATGTTAAGTGTTTGGTGGATTGGAGGGAATTGTCTATTATGCATCTTTGATGACCCGGAACAAATTGATGTAGCTTGGTTGGGAAGTTTTGACCGTAATCGGGCGGACTTTTGGCGTTGATTGGTAACTGTTGAACACCAGAGAACAGAATAAGTGCCCGGCAATGGACTAAAGCCAGCAAGAGTGCTCCGAAAGTGTCGGAAAGGTTATGGCGTCGGTTTTCTTTGATTGTCATGGCATACTTTTCGTGGACTACCTCGAAAAAGGAAAAACCATCAACAGTGCATTATTGGAGCGATTGAAGGCCGAAATCGCTGCAAAACGGCCTCAAATGAAGCGAAAAAAAAATTTATTTTTGCAAGACAATGCACCGGCGCACAAGAGCATCGCTACCATGGCTAAAATCAATGACTTACGGCTCCAGTTGCTGTCGCATCCACCGTATTCGCCCGATTTGGTTCCCTCATCAAAAAAAAAATTCAGCTCACGCAAGGAAATCATCGACTCCACGGAGGAGTATTTTGCAGACCTTCTGGAAAATTACTTTTCGGACGGGATCAAGTAGTTGAAAAATCGCTAGAATAAGTGTATCAAACTAAAAGTGGACTATATTGAATAAAATAAGAAACATTTAATAAACCTCATTCCCAAGGAGGGTACTTTTCACCCCACCTAGTACACCATTCCAAAATAATTGACGACGCATCCAAAAGATTCTCAGTCAATGTTTCCCTTCCAACAATCTATATGAATAGTATCATAGTTCCACTTCCTATAGAGGGTCAACTTGAATTGTTCATCTAATGCCACCATACAAATTTCTCTACAAAAAGAAACCCGATCTGAAACCAACTCATCTGTAACTTTTTTGTTATCGATAACATCTTCAGCTTTCTTTAATTGTTTGGCCAAATATCATATTTACTCGTACGCATACCTCAGGAAAAGAATGACATTTTACCACGTATTTTTTGCCACCGTAACACAATTATAATATTTATCTCTCCTACAACACTCAAATACATAACCCACAAATTTAATTTAACACCGTATACAGTGCCGAACATGAATTTAGCACACATCACACTAGGTTGGGTTAGGTGAGGTAAGAGTGACTGTAAGAAAGACCAACCCACTTAGGCCTGTCGGCCTACTCTTGGAATCAATTTGAGCTTATGATGAAGCGTAGGAGACTGTTAACATCTATCCTTGTAGAAGAAAGCTTCTAAATAAAATTTTCTTCTTTGGGAGAGAGCTGTTTAGTAATGTCTCTTCCCCCTTCTTCTCCATTTAACCTCTACAAAATTCATTTGGAAAGGCGCCAAGCCTTCTTCCACGATTGCCTATAAGGCAGTGTCCAGTGATGACACCTATAATAGCGCTGAGATATATCCTATTTAGAAAGATCAAACTCTTAGAGCGGTTCAGATCCAGCTTTCGCCAGATCTGTTTGGTCTCTAGACATGTTGATCCAATAGTCCACCTAAGGTTTGTTCTTTTGTGAGCATTCAGCGATTGGCATATGGATGCTTTTCCGGTAGAATAGGTAGAATAGGTAGAATGGTTCCAATTTTGGCGAGTTCCTCGGTCGTACAATTCCCTGCAATGTCTTCGTGACCCGGCACCCAACATAGGTGAAGGTTAAACTGCTCTGCCATCTCCCTAAAAGATGATCGACAGTCATGTGCTGTTTTAGAGTTTTGTGAGACCGAGTCCAGGAATTTGATTGCGGTCTGACTATCCGAAAAGATGCGGACATCCCTAGCAGATATCACGTTTTTCTTCAGCTCGAACAGCGCTTCTTTAACCGCCGAATCTGAGTTATCACCGTCATCAACCCTGCTATCAGTTTTAGATCCATCTATGTAAAAGTGTATTGATACCGTGTGATGCACGTTAGCGTTACATCCGGTGATGAGGTCAGTTTTTAGCCTTTCAGCTTCCTGTACCACCCGCTCTAGGTTGTAACCAGGGAGAAGGCCCACATGGCCTTTGCCAAGATCTGTATACCGATACTAGCCGGAAGATCCCTTCGGCAGTCTCCAGTCTAGCAACGGCTATGTCTACTTTAAAGCTACGTTTCACTAATATATACATAGGTTCTAATCTTCCCATTGTCTCTTAGTCCTTCCAATTGCGCGACTTTCCGCTCATGAGTCTGAAGAGTCAGGTTGTTGAATCTATTTATCTCCAGAATTTTTCTCGAGATCGAAAGATCTTTGAACCGCACAAGAGATAAATTTGATGTGGCCTTGCTACCAGCCAGCATCGCTTGGACGACCGCCACCAATCCATCGGTATCATTTTTGTCGATTACCACGGTCGTTATTGCATCTTTTAAGACTTCGCTAAAATACCTCAGAGATGTGATATTGGAAGACCCAAGGGGGTTTTGATGGTTTTAGTTTTGGACCTTTTGTTAACCGACACCTCATTTATTTTCGGGACTCATCTGGAGAACTTCTTGAAATTTATTGACCTTACTGATCACACTAGTAGGGCTGTTTTGAGTTTTTGTTTTCTCTATTTTCTGTGAACGTTGGAAATTTTCCATGAATTCATTTACAGTTATCAACCAGAAAAAAAATCCACTTTAACTGAGCAATTACGTTCTAGTTGTGAGTTATGAGAACAACGTCGATAATTGACACACACCGTTGTCGTTACTCTTAAAACTTGTATTTTTTTTTTTAAAATAACGAAACAAATTTTAAGGTAATTAAACAGAAAGAAAAAAAATAAGAAAAGCTCAAATAGTTATGAAAAAATGGCAATGTGCTTAGAAGAAAAACAAGTGTTTCATATTGGAGATATGATATATTAGCGTGCTCTAGCAAGATGGAGTGTAACTCGCTTCTGTATTCTGAACTGCAAAACATTGAAAACGTTATCCGCTCGCGAAAAACAACTCCTAGAGAAGATGAAATCAGTTAACACCTTTAAAAAAAAAAAAAATTGTTTAGGAGCACCAGCGCTATTCGAAGTGCAAATTCAAGTTTTGTCGGTTCGGATCTGATAGGAAAATATTAATTTGGCATTCACAAAACAAGCAACACCATCCAAAGTACACAATTAATACGATCAAAGCCGGTAGTGGTAGCGTAATAGATTTGGGTGCTTTTTTTTGGCATGGTATTGGTCCCATACTAAACATTGTCACTAAAATAGATCAGCACGTATACAAAGGTATTATTGCGGACCATATGATACCATTTGCCGAGTGTGTGGCATTGGATGCATGATAATGACTAAGGATACTTCAAAACTAGTGAAGAGTTAATTACAGGTCAATCAAATCAATGTATCGACTTGTGTTGACTTGCGAAATCCCCCTAATTAAACCTTTGGAATGATATTAAACAAAACCAAAAACTTTACCAGAATTGTGGCAAGAAATTTAGAATGCATAGTTTGCCAATCCAAAGCAACGACGTAAGACTTTGGTGGAAATTTTGACAAAGAATCACTGCCATAATAATAAATAAAGGATTTCTTACTAAGTAAAGTGCTGAATTTATGTCTAAGTATAAATTGATACTTATAAAGGGTTTTCCAATAGAGACTTGACAACTATTGAATTTAATTTGTGAACGCACTCTTTCACTAATCATCAAACTGTCACTGTCAATTTATTCAGTAAGCTCAACATCAGCATCATGGTAAAGTACACTAACGAGCAACGTCTGCAAATTATAAAAATTTTCTACAGATATTCGGAGTCGGTGACTGCAACTTTAAGAGCGTTAACTCCAATTTTCGGTCGTAATTCTTACCCTAGTAGAGAGGCAATAACAAGTTTAGTGCAAAAATTTGAGTCTGCATATTCGTTGTGTGATGTTGCGGTGTCAGTGAGACAACGGGTTGGTCGAAGAGTCGAAAATATCGCTGCCGTTCAGATGTCCGTAGCAAACGATCCAAATCAGTCAATTCCACGGCATTCTCAAGAATTGGGCATCGCTCAGACCACATTATGGCGTATTTTACGTAAGGATCTTGGTTTACACCCATACAAGATTAAGCTGACTCAAGAATTGAAGCCGATGGAATATTTGAAGCGACGTACGTTCTCCGATTGGGTTCTGGAGAAGATGCGCCAAGATGATGAATTTCACCGCAAAATCATCTTTAGTGACGGAGCTCATTTTTGACTCAATGGGTTCGTCAATAAGCAAAATATGCGTAAGTGGTCAGGTGAAAACCCACATGTGCTTCATAAATTACCACTTCCTCCACAAAAAATAACTGTTTGGTGCGGTTTGCATGCCGGCGGCGTTATTGGGGCATATTTTTTCGTCGACGATAACGATCGTCACATTACTGTGAATGGTCAGTGTTATCACGCCATGATCACCGATTATTTTTGTCCCGAATTGGAAGATATGGACTTGGACGACATGTGGTTTCAACAGTATGGTGCCACAAGCCACACCGCTGCAAACGAGCCCGCGGTGGCCATATGAACGAAGTCGAGTTCCATTCATAAATGTTTTGATTGTACTTCAAGCCAATAATAAAATTTTTGAAATATCTCAATTGGTTTGCCTTTTATTTAAAAAAAAAAGTTTTCAAGTTGTTATTGGAAAACCCGATACTAATTTATTTATTTATTTTCCTTTACAGATGTTTCATCAAATATATTTAATTTGAAATAAAATGACAAATGATACAATTTTTGTTTCTATTAATGAGTGTGCTAAATTCTGTCCAACTCTGTATATTTTATGCTTGTTGAAATATGGTAATTGGCCGCTGGTTTTTTTTTTTAATCTAACATAGCACTCAGACAAAGAACCAGTCCATTGTACTCCTTGTAAAGTTCCTTTTTACTGAAATTTTTCAGAAAGATGAGTAAGCTGCTCAGTGATAAAGTGCCTACAGTACCAGCACCCACCACGTCAGAGCCAAGTACCTGCAGCCTGATGCGAACGCAAGCCGGACATTCATAGAGAGAGTGCTCCGTGGTGTCGTTATCACTTACACCCAGTGCATTTAAGTGCTTTGCAAAAGTGTTATGTCCCGTCACGACGCCCGTAAAAAACCTGCAGTCTTTCCTGCTGAGAGTCAGCAGAAAGGTCGCTGACTTTCTAGAGACGTCGGGAAGTATTCGATTGGTCTGCCTACAACGCCATCTGCAGTTGTGCTCATTTGAGATGGCAGACCCAATGTAGGTTCGGGTCCTGAAAAACTCTCCTCTGAACTGTGTCTTGCAGACCTGGGATCCAAACAAGGGTCACTGAATTTAGCCTTCCGACTGCGTTCAGTGATCTCTTGCATTCTCGAACTAGCTTGGAAGTCGTAAGAGAGTTCAGCAGCTTGACTATTGCTGCAACGTTTTCTGCAATATAGTTCGCTGACATCAGGATTGCATAAACTTCTGCTTGAAAAACAGGTGCAAGCTTTCGTAACGTTAAGTGAAATCTAACGTTGTAGTCCTCCAGAAAGATACCAGCGCCGCATCATTTATTGGTTTTGGAGCCGTCCGTAAGGACCCGACTGCATTCCTTTCCTGGCTCAGATTCTGGCGGAAGCCAGTCCTGTGCACAAGGAAAGTCGATTCCGCAATTTTTCCGCAACAGGAGCTCTGGTATCATTGCATCGGACGGAATATCCATAAGTCTGTAGTCATAAAACAGCCGGCGCGCAAGGTCATCAAAGCACCAGTGCGTGTTGTACCAAAGACTACTTACTTTTAATCGGAAGATGGCTTTAAGGGTGCAGCCCATGATATGAATATCAAGGAGAGGGAGATTCTCTGCACTGCCAGAAGGCCGACAGCGCCTTAGATGCTTTCGTCGTAACATTTTTAGTCGCTGGAATTAGTACAATATCTCTTATTCACTGTAAAGTATTTAAATAAGTAGTTAAAATATCATACATGTTAATCTGAACAAAGAATACGTTTTATCCATTTTAAACTACAACTTATGAGGATATTTGACGAAAGAATATCAAAAAGAATCCACGCTAGCGATTGATCTCTTCCCTACTCTTACTCTGATGGGTCACTCCAAGAATTTCCTGATAAAAAGAACTTGTAGTATTCTCCAATGATTTTTAATATTTCATATATAATTCAGGAAACTTACATATCACCTATAAGCGTTTGACCTTTCAAATGTGAGACTGCTTGTTTTAACGAAGTCGTAGTTAGTACCGCATTGATAGTTCTAACATGTTTGCTATTCCATGAGTAACTCAGATAATGCTGGCCCGATTTTTTTCAAATGTTCTTTAAATATGTGCTATGTTAATGGATTTCGATTAGTAATACAAAAATTGGCAAAGAGTCCTCTATTTTTAAGAAAAATAATTTTATTTTGTGTAAGTTTTTTTTTTTTTTTTCTAATAACTTTAAAAGTCATCGCGGGGTTTTGGCCGCGATCTGGTATGACGACGCATCGTCTGATAAAAATTTGTTCGCGAATGATCTTGAGTCAAAAAAATTTACATATACGGACATACATACACATATGCACACACGAACATACATTTTTCAATACCTGAAACTACCATACACCCCAATTTTAGATATATTTCATAAGGTTTTATGTAAATAAATTGAAAAAAAGAAAGAAATGTATTCCATCGCTGTATTCAGATTCCTAATTATCTTCATCTTCATTGTCTTCACTTTCTTCACTATTTTCATCATTTGTGTCCATTGGAAGAAGCATTTCCATAGTTTCCTTTGAAAACTTCTTTTTAGTCTTTGTAGACGATTTTCTGAGGCAACTTAAAAGAGGATCAGAACTCAAAAGCAGCCTATTAAGCATATCGAGATTGCAGTCTCTTCTAAAAAATGTTCTTGCATAGTTTTTTTGTAATATATTTGGTAAAAATCAGAACTTTTTAAGATTGAAAAAGAAAAAGTTTATACACAAACCTGAAATGTTTATTTCTATCTTCTGCCGCTTCTTCAGATAGTTGCTCAATTGGAAGCAGAGCGTTTTTAATTATGACAGATCCATGAACTAATATTTTATGCAATGTGGGAGTGTATCCAAAAACTGAGTATAACTTTACATAAAGTTTTGCAGTTTCCATTGCAAATGACTCAAATTTCAATAGGTTTATTTTGTATCCACTTGAAATAGTTTCTAAAATTATTTTAGAACGAAATATCAGATTAAAATCAATTCCCATTATTTCAGAGGCAACTTAAGGGTTTTCAAAAAAATCTTCTTCTTGTATTGCCGTCATTGGTGTTTCCAAAACCAGCTCGTGGAAAAACAACAATAAGGCCAAGTTTATTCCTAAATTCTCTTTGAATTTGAATTTTTCGTATTTTATATATATCCTTCTCATCGTCCAATCTTATTTACCATTTTTTTCAAGGTAGTTTTTAGGAAATATGTAATAGGCTCTCAAAAACTCTAATACGAACATGTAGAATTGAAAGTCCAAACTCAAGAGCTGTTACATCGATTTCCTTTCTTTCCACGCTCAAATTATTGAAATATTTTGAAGTCAATCCGCATATGTAGCACTTTTGAGTTGACGTAGTTTCTGTTATGGCATTACATATTTTTCCATCTACCATAGTGAAAAGTAAGGTATGTTTAACCTCTATACTAGAAAAATCTGTTTTTTTTTAATAATCCAATTTTGTTCCTAATGTAAATCACTTCACTTCTAGTAATGTCTGTGGTTCTTTCACAAAATTAATTCTTATGGGCCGGCAGAATCGAGGAGAAGATGGAGTTGGATTTTTCCAAATGAATTTTGGGCCACAAGCCAACCGCAATGACACAAGTGAACTATGGAAAATGGAAGCATCTGAATCAAAACTATCTTCAAGTTTTTGTTTGTATTGGACTTGTTGGGACCATTCACATCCCCATTTAGTTATATGTTCAAGGAATTTGCGCTCGGTTTCATTTAAAATTTGAGTAACCTCCTGCAAACTCATTAGCAATCGATGAGTGGTGTGGTCCAAAAAATCCTGAAGATTGACCTCGACTAAGGTTTCAGTCACAGTAAATGACTCTTCAACTGGATAGCTTTTTGAAGCAAACTGTAGGACGGAAAAAATTTCTTACCGGTAGCTGCAATAATTTCATATTGTTTTCTGGATAGTTTTGCTTCCACGAACAGGAAAAGTGCTTCAAGTATGGGAAGTTTTTCGAGAATCGCTATGAGCTTTTTTATATTTCATCGCTCTTTGAGGAGTTTTTAAGATTTCCGTCAAAACTTTTGATGCCGCAATTTTTCCGATTCTCTCAACTTCATTTGAGCTGCATAAGCTAATTCCTAAATTTGAGCAGTTTCCCTAATTTTTTCCGTTTTTCTTCGTTTACTCCTGTCGCATAATTCATCAAACGATTTTTCGGGCCGCCCAGGTTCGACACAAGAGGTGGGAATTGTCAATGACCCTTCTAGCCATGATTTTTTTTTTTTTTTTAAGAATAAAACTTTTTTAGAACTATTGGCTATATATTTAAATTCGTGCGGTTTTTTTTCCAAAATTTGAATGTTTATTTAAGAAAATCATATACAATAGTATTATTCAAAGTATTGCCCATCTTTTTCCCATCTTTCTGGCAATTTGTGGATCCCATCCCAAAAGAACTGCGCCGGCTTGGCAGCCAAAAATGAATCAAGCCAATTTTTGATATTCTGCTCTGATGTGAACCGTATTTCAGTGAGGGCGTTCTGCATCGACCGGAACAAATAGTAGTCAGAAGGGGCAAGGTCTGGGCTATAAGGCGGGTGGGGTAAGACTTCCCATCCACTGTTTTCCAAATAGCTCTTAACCGGAATAGCAACGTGGGGCCGAGCGTTGGCATGATGGAAAATTATTGCCTCGTGTCTGGTCGCATATTCCGGGCGTTTTTCGGCTACTACTCTCTTCAAACGGATTAATTGTGTTCGGTAGCGTTGTCCATTGATGGTTTCACCCGGTTTTAGTAGCTCATAATACAGCACACCCATCTGAGCCTACCAAATACAGAGCATTAACTATCCGATGCAAAAATGACTTCCTTTTGTGGCGTTCCAGCAGCATTTCGGACATGCAAGACCACCTTTCGATGTCTCTCGGTTCGAATTCATGTGGAACACAATTTCCTTGATTTTGAATATATCCAGCTGCTTTTAAACGTTTTGAAATGGCTGCTTGAGTGACACCCAAAGATTCTGCGAGCTCTTCTTGTATTTGGCAACAATCTTCATAGAGTAATGCTTCCAGTTCTTCATCTTCAAACTTTTTTGGTTGCCCAGGACGTTCACGGTCTTCCAAGCTAAAATCACCACTTTTAAATCGTGCAAACCACTTTTGGCACGTTCGCTCAGCTAGCGCATGTTCACCATAAACTTCCAACAAAATACGATGACTTTCGGCAGCAGTTTTCTTCATATTAAAGTAATGAAGAAGAACTCTCCGCAAAAACACTTTTTCAGGCACAAAGCTTGACATATTTGAGTGAAAAAAAATTATTGTTGTTTACGCTTCAAATGAATGACATATATTGAAATGATATACAATGACAGTAGCTTTCCAACTACAAGTTACGCCATCTCTTAGCAAACCGCACGCAAGTTATAGACCCAACTTTTGGCTTATAGGTTCGAAGTTGTTCTTGCGTTAAAGGACCAAAAAGCAAATAGCTTTTAAGATAATTTAATTTTTCATTTATATTCCCGCTACAATTTTCTTCCATAATATAATATAGTTAGTCTCTGGTCACAACTCTTGAACCTGATGATCCTAATAGAAAAAATTGTTTGTTTTAAGTTTTCTAACGCCTATTTTTGACTTATTACACAAAAACTAAACACTCATAATATATAATGAATAAACTGCTTCCCAAGTTACACAAAACAATTCACTTAAAACAATACAATAGCACTAAACATATATTGTAATAATTATTAAAAAAAACATATGGCGTATGAGGGCAAAATGTTGCATAGTATTTTCCTATTGTCATTAAAACAAACAAAAAACAATTAATATTTCTGCAACTACTCTTTAATTATTATTTAATACCTGCAATTGAATTTTCCATTTAAAAATTTTATGCTTGTTAACAAACCCACTCACAATCACTCTCCAAACAATATTCACCAAATTACCAAAAATTACAACAACAAAAAAATGCAGTAAATAAACAGTTGACTTTGATCTTGTTTTGTCACGCCACACACTTTTCAACAAAAAAAAAAAAATAAGTGCATCATATGAACCCATGTACATTTGCTGTCTGCTATGCACAGCATTTACATTAGAATTTAGCTTTTTAGAAAATCGACTTTTGTCCAGGTTTTCGGTCGGAATTCTCCTATGTACATCGTTCAAAACTATCAAGTTAGATTCAAGAATTAGGTTTTCCCAGATATCACCTCTTTTATTAGAGCCCCAGAAGACGCTCCAAACATTGACATCTCCAGCCATCAGAATTGCTGTATGAACTTGATTAACACGTTGACTGCCATGTGACCCATCGGCGGATTACGCAAAAGTTTTCCAGGACGCCATGGGACCCACCGGTGGTCACAGTCGGTACATTTCTGAATCGATGTTTTTTATGTGGCTTGCTAGTAAGATGATTTTTTTTCTTCTTTGGCACCTAGTAGAAAGTCCGTTTTTGATAGTACAAAAAGCGAAATTTACATTTTTGGGAAAATTATGGGTTTTATTGGCCTATTTCTCGCAATGTGTTTTTTTGTAACTTATAGCTTAATTTTACATATAAATAAAAGAAAAATAATAAATTGACTTCATTAGCAAAATAAAAAAGTAAGAAAAGACAATTTGGAATAAAAAAAAATAAACGGCAGAATGATGGATTTCCCTCATAAGAATTGCAATAAGTTGACACTTTTTTTGAAGAGCGGCTGCTCTTTCTTCATTTCTGCTGAGCTGTTTTCTCGTTTTTCTGTTTGTTTTATCCACGGTTTCAAATTCCTTCAATTGATGTTTTCTGATATGTCCTGATTGAGTTTCTTCAACCCCTACGCCACAAAGACTTTCACAAATGGACTGTCTAAACTGGCCAATTTGTATGTTTTTGTGCTTTTTGTAAATAACCAAAGCATTTACAACGGCTGTCGATAATAAGAACTCAAAAGCAATCTTATGGTACCACCGGATTGTTTTTCGTAATGGCGTGAAATAGCTAGCCATTTGGTCGGACACATCAATTTCTTGTTTAGCTTGGTTGTACTCTAAGATCACTTCAAGTTTTTTTATATGCTGGCCATTACGAGTTCTTTTTCCAGTCGAACGTTCTTCCAGACCGTGTTTTGTGCTCAACATCAAAACATCGCGCTTATCTCTCCATTCGGAAACAATCACAGCAGCACACTCTCGGCCAATAGTTTCGTGTTTGCGAAGCTTAGCTACAACAACATCTTTTGGATTGCCAGCTCTATTTTTCCGAAGAGTTTCGATAAGATGCATTTTACGGCTGAGCAACAATTTTGCAAGAGATACAGATGTATAAAAGTTGTCTGTACCAATTGTTCTGCTCTTGTCCAAATACCTTTCTGCCAGATCTATGACAATTTGAGTGCTGTACGAAGTTGAAGGTGTTGGTTTTCCTCTCTGATTGTATGAATAATTTTTCCCGGCGTAAATACTGCTAGTGTATGTAAAACCATTCGGGTCGCAGAGTTTATAAACCTTGACTCCGTATTTATGAGACTTACCCGGATTGTATTTACGAAAGTTAAGTTTTCCACGACAGGGAATCATTGACTCATCTACAGCCAGTACTTCTCCTGGGGTCTTAGCCCTGACAAAATTCTGCTCCAACATTTCCAATAAGCCACTTATTTTTTCCAAACGGTTGCTTTCGCCTGCTGAATTGTTCGCAAAATGTATGAACTTTAGAAGTAATTGGAATCTGTTTCGGGACATTATTTCCGGGATAAATGTGTTTTTATAGAAGTTGTCCTTACTCCAATATAGTGATATAGATGGGTATTTCACAATACCCATGTACATAACTATACCCAGAAACTTTTTTATTTCCTCTACTTCTGTTCTAGAATTTCGAGTAATTGTATTGTTTTCCATGTACTTTTTAGCGTTCAAATTAGTTTCGGTAACAATTAATTGATATACATCTTCTGTTACCCGTGCCCATTCATTTGAAGATACTGTTCTAGATGTAGAAGGAAGAACATCATCCTCTTCAGTTTCTGATTCAAAGTCCTCCATCTGGATATTTTCATTGGAATCGCTCGAATCAAGATCTGATGGAAAATATTCGTCTGATTCAGAAACCTGGAAATCATCATTTTCAGAATCCCGGTTTCGACCTGCGTTTCCATAAAATAAATTGGGTCTAATGGTAAAATTATCATCACTATCCATGGTATTGCGATCAAAATCTAAAAAAAGTGAAAAAAAAAAGCAAAATAAGCTGAAAGAAAAACAAGCTTCACGCTCTTAGAACACATTAAAAACACTCACAATTTGAAACAAAACACACAGAGATATATTTAACACAAAAAAACACTGTTGGCACTCTGGTGATATATTTTTTTTCTGTATGGTGGCAGTCAACATGTTAAGGACATTTGTTATATTTGTTGTTCAGGTGGTACGTACAAGCATATAATAGTGTATGTGGGGGATAATTGAATTTCGAATGCCAGTTATAAGATGTTAGACCAAATTGGTACCTCCTTATATGGTATAGAGTGCTTAATTAGTACACCGATGCATTGTTTGGCAGTGTTTATGTGAGGAAAATTGGGAAAGTGTGGTTTGTATGTTTTATGGTATGTACACTTGGAGTGAGGTTAAATAGGCAATGGGATTCTTGAATACATATCACCGATGGAGCTTGCTCCTTTATTAGGACGGTCAATTCATTCCAGTTACCCTTCATATTCCATTGTAGAGTTTTAAAAGTTTTGAGTACTTGTGATTGAGATTTTAATGGTTGCAACCTGCTTCGGGAAACCTGAGAGCAGTGTTGCATAATAACATTGGAGGTGGAGAGTGTTTGGTTAGTTGAGTGATTCCGCTAATCGCAGGCCGAGCCGCTAGAGTTCTTGTTAGAACTCAAGCAGCTCGACCCCCGATCAGCAGTCTATGTTTTTGTTTAATTCTTTAGAATTAAGAGGAGTCATCCTCATCATCATTCAATTCCATGTAATATTGCTTGGAATTGATAAGTATTCAGTGACTGCAGAAATAGGCGAAATATTAGCGGAGATTTGTTATGTGTGAGGGAGTTTGTTTCGAGCACTAGGAATGAGACAAGTTTGCGGTTTTGCCAGTTGAGTGTTTCTTTGAAGTTGATAAAGTGTGGGAGGTGAGATGATTGAAATTGTTCGCTGAGAGGTTTGGTGTCGTAGTATTAGTTTTGAGTGAAGTTGTTTGACTGCGTGAACTATGTGAGATTGCAGAATTGGTTATGGTTTGCTCGTTATTTGGGACTGGGTGGGAAGATTTTTCCGAGTCATTTTTAGAAGTGGAAGTGGGGAGAGGGATTTAATTATCATGATTGGGAGGATGATTTTTTGATTGTGTATTGATTTTTAGTGCAGAAGAGTAAGAAATGTGTGGCGTGTTAGAGTTTTGTTCCCTATATTTTTTTTTTTTGCCTCAAACATGCTGCATTTATTGATTGTTTTTATTTTGAGTGTTTCTTTCGCTTGCATGAAACGTTGGCAAGTTTTTGAAGAAGAGGGGTCTTCCTCTAGACAGTAAGCACATAAAACACTTGAACATTTGTTCGGAGCATGGGGGGAAGGTTGCAATTTTCGCATGAGGGGCTGCCCTTGCTTCGTTTAGTTGTGGGACCCAGCAGCTGACAGTTGCGGCAACGCATTCAGTTTGAGAAATATTCCTGAATCTTGTTATTAAACCAGCCGATGTTAACTGAGGTTCGGGGCGGAAGAGATCAAAAGTCAGAAGTATTAGACAAGTGGCGCGTTCTTTGCCATCTACAGATTTTTTGAATTTGTATATATCAGTAACAATTACTTCTTCGGGCACATTGATGAGGTAGGGGACTTATACTGTCTCTTTGGATGAGTTGAGGTTAGTGTGCAAACTCACGGAGATTTGACAGATGTTAGAAAGTGTTTTTTCGATAGGAAAAGCTCTGCAATTTTTTGCGATTTGACCAGGATAAAAAGATTGCCGTCCCGGAGCTGTGTAATCTGTTTATATGACGTGCTTATACTGTCTATAGCTTTTTCTAGATTTGTCTGAGATATGATAATGAATTTAGGATTAATTAAACTACTGTTATTGGGAACACTGTCACTGAATTCAATTTATGGGGAATTTTTTGGCTCAAAAGGGGGGTCAATATAGAGCGCACTATATGACTACTTGCTCTATTCACTTGTTTTGTGAAAACACACTACTTAGAAAGGGTAAATTCCTGGAAGGAAAATAACTGCGAGAATACTGGGAAAATCCACGATAAGAAACAAGAGCGATTTGCCGATGAGCTGCTATTCGATGTTGTCGGCTTGAGAGCTAGTCGGAGACTATTAGGTATAAAATATATCAACGACTTGTGTTGATAATCATGTAGATGTTCTTAAAAAGGATTCTATATTATTAAAAGCAACGGTTAATAACCAGTATTTAACCTTTTTTGAAAATAATGTAAAAGCATTTGTTATACGAACCGAAAATGGTAAAATATTAAACAATTAGGGAGCTGTAGCGGTGTAGAAATGTAAAAAATGGTCTTTAAAGGCAGTTGGAACGTACGCTTAATGCAAATCGTTCACTCTGAGATTAAATAAAAAAAATTCTCTTGGTACTTTACATACGTAACGGTATCTGAGTGGTAGAATTTTTAAGTCTTTAAATAGAGTCATGCTTGGAGAATGACGATCTTTGTTGCAAATAATTCGAATCAAATGTTTTTGTGCTGCCAACAACTGTCTATAGGAGCTTAAATACGAACTACTTCAACTTACAATACCGTACTGTAACCTAGACTGCTAAGCCATAGTAATTTTTTTTTTAAAACTTCTTTCGAACAAAATTGTTTCAGATGATACATTGTTCGTAAGACCAATACCATACATTTTTTTATTTGTTTTAATTATGATCTTTCCAATTCAAATTAAAATCAATCAAAACACCTAAATATTTAAGGTTTTTCACTGTTTCAATGAACCTGGATGACTGTCATTGAATTTACTTTTTCCGCAGTTATGTGTTGGTCAACTGAACCTTTTACAATCATGTGCATGAAAATAAAGATTGTATTTATGCAAGATTATGCCAGATAATTTAAAGGACATAAGTTTAGTTTTGTCACTAATAATAAGTTTGTGCTCCGGAAGCCAGAGTCTTAATGTTTCCAAATCTTTTGAGATATTTACAACGGTTTCTAGTTTTGTATCAAATTGATAAGTAATAAAAAAGCGATATCGTCTGCAAAGGCAATAAAGTTTCCATTTAGTTTCAAGTTGAATACAGAATTAATGTAAATTAAAAATAATAAGAATCAAGAATGGTACCCTGGGGAACACTATTTATAAGGAAACAAGAGTCACTAAGAATGTGATTTAATTTAACTTTTTGTTCCCTTCCTTTTAAAAAAGAACCATTTATGTATTATTCCCCTTAATCCAATGGTATTCAGTTTATATAGGAGCATATCATGACCAACCACGTCCAACGCTTTAGTCATATTAACAAAGAGAACCATTGTAGATTTGTTACAGTTAAAGCCTTCATGAAACTGAGTACAAAGTCTTAAAATAGCATCCTCTGTTGACCTTCCGTTCTTCAATTCGAATATTTGTTTCGATTTAAAAATAATAATCAATTTTTCAAAAATTAAGATAAATTCGAAATATTATCTTTGGAACCGTTTTTGAAGAGCGCATTTAAGCTGACCTGGAAAACAGCATTTTAAAACACTAAGATTGAATAAGTATATAAGTATGTCAACAATATATAAGACAATTTTTTTAAGTAGAAAACTAGATATTTCATCGCTTGTGCAGGAATTTGTATTTTTCAATTTTAATTTTAAGTTTTTCACAAATTTCCATAGAAAATCTATTAAATTTATTCCCAATCACTTTTATGAACAAACTTATAGTCGTCTATATCAAGACTATCTATCTCTATATTCTGTTTGATTTTACCTAAAATGTTATATTTACTACCATCCCACTCCTTTTTTCCATTTCCCCTAGCTTTATCAAACGAATCTGTATAATTTTTATTACGTGCATCATGAATGTTTTTTAAAACCGTTTTGCACATATCACTATAGCTTTTTTTTTTTTTTAATTAGCGTTTAGTGTTTTGAGGATTTCTTTTATTTTTTTGAGCTAAGGTATTTTTTTCTCCTTTTGATTAGCCTTAATAGTCGTCTAAAGTTTCAGGAAAGATGTTTTTTTTTTTTTGAAATTGTGATTGGATGCATAAGAAGAATCTTTTATATGGGCTTTCAAAGTTTTGAGGAACACATCATAAGCAGTTGAAGGGTTTTATTCTAAAAGGACTTGGTCCCATGTTTCATATAATAATTTTTCATTCAATAGAGAAACTCCATATTATCTGAAGATGTATCGTCTCCTTAAGGCACTTAAAACCATGCATTCATATAAAATGTGTTCCGTAGTTTCGTCGTCTTCGATGCAAAGATCTATTTTGTATAGTTGATATCGAAGGTGGTAGGGTCCGGTTATAAATCGAACCAGTCTTCTGATATCGTCCCTTTTGAGTTGTAGGGGCTCTTTTGATTTTTTTGTGAAAGGGTTTGATGGCTTTTTTAGCCTATCGAAGTCCAGGGACGTTTTCCCAATAAGATATATACATTTTATTCTCCCAATTCTTTATTGCTGAGCTGGTTGCTGAATTCGGGATATTAGAGAACAGCTCAGAGCCGATGAAAGAATTCAGCCGAACTGTTTTTAGCCAGTTCGTCGGCTATTTCATTTCCGTCAATCCCTATATGAGCAAGCTACCACCAAAGTTTTATTTTGTTCTCATGGAAGAGATCTTGTAGTGTGTTGAAGGAGTGCATTACTGATTTGGAGTCAATAAATTTAGAGCATAATGCTTTAATAGCTGCTTGATTGTCCATAAGTATATCGATGGGGACGTCCTTCATTCTCTTATCGAGGATGAGATTTATGCACACCTGATTGGCATGTACTTCCGTTTAAAATACACAGCGACTTTTTCCCATTGGTTGCAAAATTTTAGTATTTGTATCAACCATTTGGACCAAAAATACAAGCACCCACCCCGGTGTCTATCTTCGATCCACTTGATACCTTTAAGGTTTGAGATGGATTTTTTTTTTTTTTTTTTTTTGAGGTTCCATGCTATCCATAGGATCATTATATTGGACCTTCATTGCACGGTCATTTACCGCGGATATCACGTCTATTGTTTGATCCATGTAATCTGAGTGATTAGTCTCTCCTTTTTGTAGTAACCTGAGCGTGTTGGGAATTGCCATCTTTTTTTTTGCCACTGGCAAAGCCGAAATATGCAATTCTCTTTTATTTTGTTTCACCGTACTACTGGTGGGCAGGTGATGATGAGTCGTATCATCTTTGTATATCCAATAGTTTTGACCCAGGTCTTACCATACATACAACAGCAAACCCACATGGTTTTAGTCACTTTGGTAATTTTATTATTAATACTTGAGTTCTAATTTAGTTTTTTATTGAGAACCATACCAAGATATTTTACTTCGTTTTAGTAAACAGTTTCTGTACCGTTAAGTAAAGATTTGGTTAAGGCGCAGATTTATTTTACGAATGGAGGGAACAAGTATAGCTTTACTGGGTTTGATCGAGAGATTTTCTCCAACAAACCAGTCGTTTACTGTCTCTAGATAAGTCTGAATCGTATATCAAACGTCTTTTGGAGGGTTTACTTTTCACTATTATGACTGAGTCGTCGGCATATCCTATTGTTTAATAGTCCAGATTACTAAGATTTCTAGTTGTGATTTAGGTAGTTTACTAGGTTTACCTCGCTTTCGTATAAAAGCTACGCTTACCCCCCTACAGACTTGTAGTATACATCCCCAGTTGAAGTTTTACTTAAATAAGTCGGTATGAGTGCAAAGAATCTAGACCTAAACTCTTTGAATTAGTATTGGGTATATTCCGTATGATGTTGTTGTAAGACAAGTTTGTGACTTCAGAGCTGACGTACTATGTATTGTTTAAAAGGGTCAAGTCTGGGAAATGAATCTTAAGTAGCATTTTTAGGGTTTCCTCTCGATTAGATGTGAAACTACCATCTTATCTTTAACAGACCTAAGCTATTTGAAGAGCCGTTTGATTGAACTTTTTGGAGACCCGAGATTTCTGGCAACTTCTCTAGGTTCTCGCAATTCCTTCTCCAGGAAGCTTTCCGGAACTTTCTCAATTCTTTATTGAAGTTGGTCAATGCCAACCTGTAAAGGACCCAATTACTGGTGTGATTAGACAATTTGAGGGTTCCACCATGGTAGACACCTTTTTAAACATATTGCGTTTCAACTTGCAACTGCATTATGATGATGATGTGGCTTCATTTAGCTGATCCGCTGCCTCATTTATCTCCTCAATGAGCCAACTTAAATGGATTTGTTAATAAACAAAATTGCTACATTTGGTCACGCAAACAGCTAGAGGTACTCGTATTCCAATAGCAGCATAAAAAAATTAACTGCTTGGTGTACATGCTGAAGGTTTCGTTGGAATGTTTTTCTTCCGATGTTATGCCAACGAGTCGATAATAGTCAATGGAGACCGATATCGTAACATAAAATAACTATTTGTTTTTTTTTTTCTAAATTGGAAGACTTGGGAGATATGTGGTTTCAACCGAACAGTTCAAGAATTCAACACCTTTAAATTCTTTTCTTTGGGGCTACATTAAGTCTGTGATGAATTCTGACAAGTCTTAGACAATTTGAAGACGAACATTCGACTTGAAATTGCTGGAATATCTGCTGAGAATTAAAATGCGATCGGCTCCCTGGCGGGGTTTTGAATGTCATATTGCAACACAGATCAATTTTTTTTTTTTTCAAAGTTAAAATTTCACACAAGTTTTTTTGTTTATATTATTTATTTTTAATTTTTAGATAAGTACCGCTCCTTTGAGTAATTCAGTTATGTTTCTTAGAGCGCCGTCTTCGAGAACCAGCTGGAATTTGAGCCTATATTGCTTCTTTGGGCTGGATTTTCCAAAGACCTTCAAGTCATCGACTTCTTTTTAGAACACCTTTTGCCACACACATTTTTATTCGTGACATTACTCATCGTAAAACTTTCTCATTTCATTCTTGAAGGACCAATGAATGCAGACAAGATATTTAGTCCCCGTTTTCGGGAACCTCAAGCACATTGAAATAAGCCCTTGTCAAGAAACACTAAGGAGACTCTATGCGTGAAAGGTCCTAATCATCCAACGCATTCTCTATGACACAGAAGCATGGACATTACGAAATAATTCTCTGTCGTTTTGAAAGCGCGTTTCTTTAATTAACAGGTTTTGGGAGGAAAATATGCAAGAGAAAACTTTACGAGCCATAATACGACATCGTCTTGGACATTTAAAGCGAATGGATATCAACGTTCCGAAGGATTCTCAGTTCCCTTCCATTGGGATAGCCTAATAAAGAAAGACATGGCCTTATGCTGCACGCAGAAATGGAAGAGAACCTCATTCATTTTGCAGTGCTCAACTCAAGGAAGTCACTTTTTGATTGAGGCCCTATTTTTTATAGCTTGAAAGATAACTATGCTCCTGATTTCATATATTTATGGTATGCATACGTTTGATTGTTGATACATTTTCGAGTTTATATTTTATTATAAAATAAAAAGTTAACTATTGTACATATTCGTCGGTACTTGCATATGAATTGTGAACTCAGATGTTAGTTCTTCACAAGTTCAATGTTTGTCCTTTGCTGCTACTCATACATTGACTTTCTGCACAAAATAAGGAATAAAGAACTCAAAGCACAAGAGATGTGTAAAGCAAACCGCTAAGATATCGTTCTCCTATAATAATAGGCAATTGAGCTTTTTTATTACTTTTTTTTTTTTTTAAATAAAAGAAGAAAAAACTTTTAGAAAAGGTCACTACACGAACTTCTTATCCATAGTACGGATTTTGAGTTGGGAAGTTATTGGTACGAGATTGAACTGTATGCGATTGAACTGGGAGAGCTTGTACGGGACGAGATGTGACAGTTTGAACAGATTTGATCACTTTCACTTCTTTTGGTGGATGAGTCCTGATGTATTCTAAAGCTCTGAGAATAGCATCTGGGATTGGTGGTGGAGTTGGCAAAATGTCACCGCTTGGATGATATCCATTTTCATCAGCAGTGTAAGTGAATTGAATTGGAATTCCTTCGGGTGATACCCATTGAGCACCACCACTGCTGCCGGCTATGTTTCCACTTTGCTGAACAGAAATTCCATTGGTGGTATCAAAAGAGTATGCATAGTTGCCTTCAGCATCGGCAGGGTCGTTTCTGAAGCTTTGTACTTCAGCATCCTTATTAATATGGTCGGCAACTGCTAATCCCACAAGGACGGTAACAAAGATCTATTTAAGATGATGTTTTATGTCAGCATTTTGTATTTGTCACTTTAAGTTTAATCCAATGTGATACTTACGAGTTTGAACATTGTGATTTCTTTCAGTTAAATGATATCCCAAGAGAATCGAGGATGAAACTGTTAGTCATCTACACTTTGATCGTCGCTTTTATAGCAAAATGACAACGATGGTGATTAACACAATGGAAAAGCAATAATAGCCATATGCCGGCCTGTCATTGGAGCAGCCACTGATGGCTTTTTATAATGCCCAAAAGTGGTCTAACCCAACAATTCAACCAAAAATTAGTTTGTTCAAACGATTTTTTTCTTTCGAAGTTCGATTGTGGGTGTTACCTGGTATGCTATTTAAATTAATTTTTGTTTCAGTTTGACTCAGTGCGGATGTATTTAACTTCAACACCAATATAGATACTCTTGTCGACAATGAAGAATTTAAACACCGTTAGTGTTAAATATTGCCCTCTATTTTATATAATATGATTCCCGACTTCTTATTTTAATAAATTGCTCCATATTATTCCTTTGAACTTGCTTAGCCATAAACGGTCAGTTGTATTATAATTTATTTAACATTTATTAGCTGTGAAAAAAAAAATGTTAGACCAGAAGTCAAACATTTATTTAGGAATTTAAGTTGCGATACTATTTAGAAATTTAAAGTTTTCATTTGCGATGGTATTTCCTTCCTGTTGTTTGCCTTTTTCTAATTTCGACTTTAGGGATAGTAACTCTTTTCGACAAAACCAAGTAAATGTTGTCACAATAATTTTTAGTCAAAGTCAGATTAAAGCTTAAACACTGCTGGCCTCTGCCTTTACAGGACCAAGAAACCACTCCAGTTTGCTTGACTCCTAGCTAGTTACCTTCTTTTCTACAGACTGAGGTCTATTCCAAATTGGGTACAATAATTTAGGAGGCTTCTTCCTATACTGCATCGGGAAATACAGAAAACCATCGACATATCTCCTTTTACAGCCACCAGATAGTTCTCACTCTTCCCTGAGCTTGTCAAAACTCATGGCTGTATTGAATACACGTTCACTCCACTGCACAGCAACAATATCCTTAATTATGAACTGGTTTTAGGGGTTTGGGTAGTAGGTTGTAATGTCGTTGTTCGGCCCTTCTTAAGATACTTCCTAAGGCACTCTACCACCATTGTTTTTTTGTTTTCGGTTCGTTGGCTCGTTTTGATGATTGAGTTCTTTCCAGTGTTGAGGGTCCATTAAACCGCCCGTAAATGATCCGCACAGATCTCTTCCTTTGATATTCCTATCACGAGCGGCACTCTCCAATAAATACATACATCTTCAGTGTAAGGCTCTAAAGACTCCACAATTTTCAAGCTAATTCGAACGCAATGGGATAAGGGAAAGTGGAATTGCACAAAAGTTTCTTAGGATCCAAACCATCCACGGTTTACATAATCATCTGTACATTGTTCAAATTGAAAACCGTTTTTTAAAATAAGTTTGAATGATAAGGAAGCGTTCTTCTGGTATTAATTGATTCCTGATTATTTCTTAAAATAAACTTGTTACTCCACTGGTACCGCAATCTTCCACACTCTTTCATACAGGGCATGCTTTTTTCACTTGTCCAGAATAAGCGCTCTAGCATCCGCAATAGCTTGATACTTAAAACGGAGGTTCGGTCTTCCTTTTCGCCTCTACAAAGGGACTGTTGACTTTGTGAACGTTGTCCATTCTCTGGATACGGCCGACCCAGTGTAGTCGTCGTGTTTTGGCTTTCTAGACCACATTCACATCTTGATACAGCTCATAGAGTTCGTAATTGTACCTTCTCCTCCATTTACCCCCCTCGCACATTGAACCAAAAATTTGACGAGAAATAGTGTTCAATGTTTGCTCTGCTTCTTTGCTTATCGTCCAGTACTCAACTCCGAAATAGGAGCTCTGAGCCCATTTGTTTTGCCAAATCGAAGTACGAGCGGGTAATTGTTTGATGAAGTTTTGGCCTAGGCGGCAAATAGATACTTCCTTATCTGTTGACACTGTACATATTCTTGGTTTTGTCATTTATTTTCGTAACGGCGCATACTATGCTCTGTCTGTTCCACTAATGGGTTAAAGAAATCACATGACATTGAATCGACTTGCCGAAGTCCGGCACATATTTGTAATAATTCGGAGAAAGTGTTTCCCGTTTTTTTCCACTTTCCCACAGCAGAGCTGAATCAGTTTTACTGATAACACGAATTTAACCATCGATTTGTGAAGCCCAATGCGATGAATACGCTAACATATGTGACTTAGAAATCGAAGAAGACATAAATTTGTTGATTTTTTCCAGGATGAAAGTTTAGTCGATCATCGATCTGCCGGGCTGGAACCTACACTGGTACATGTGTTAACACAATACGTTGAATAGGATCTATCGAATACGCAGGAATATGTCTCAATAGATAAAGAAATAGCCTTTTGTCTTTCTAGAAGATGGGACATATACGAATACATACGTCTAATAGTACAGTTATCTAGCTGTGACTGATTACATCATCTCTATTTTTAAAAAGCAGCCTTGTTATTTTTCAGCTTTTTGATAGCTAAATCAATCTCTTCTATACAGGAAAGTAGGATGGCTTGTGACTGGAAGCGGGTTCTCTTCTTGTCCTATAACTCTCTCCACCTGATCCCCATTAAAAATTGCTGCTTAAACACATCGTGATACATATTCCCTGCGGGGATTCTGTTCACTGTTTCGAAGAGACTGCGTTCTAGACTTGATGCTGGCTGCCATTTTTTATCACGGGACTCTTTGAAATCCTTAAGATAGCCTACGCTTGCCTTGTCTATCAGCCTACGGTTGATGAATGCACAACAGAGAATATCTCCCTCTGTGGGAGGCTACCCTAGTTGTGCCAAGATATTCATCGTTGGATTTGTTTTTTTTTTTTTTTTTTTTGATAATTTCCAACTTTTGTTTCTTGGATAAGTGAGCTCTGAATTTTGCTGCAACAAGCAAAAAGAATCAACGTCTGTCCCTCTGAATGTTTGCTCATTCCCGTCACGCATCTATTAGCTCATGGTTGATGTGTGAGCTCCCCGCCTTGAAAGAGTCTTCAGCTTTATCGTAAGGGTGGTGTGCATATCTGTTTTATGCTGGCATTTTGGAATGTTATCCTGATGCGATTTGGAGGCAGGCGATCGATTGTCGGTTTCAAATTAATTATCATTAGTCGTAGCCGATTCTTATGTGCTGTATTTTGTAACAGCTGTAATAAATTGGAAATTCTCAGTCAGTGGTCGCAACTTTAAGAGCTCTTACACAAATTTTCGGTCGTAATAATCGTCCCACTAGACAGGCTGTGCATGCTATAGTAGTGGCACCGGTGGAAGTACCGAAATCAGTCAATTCCAAGCCTCTGATAGGAATTCGCACAATTGTGGCGAATTTTACGTAAAAATTTTAGCCTACATCCTTACAAGAGCAAATTAACTCAAGAACTGAAGCCTCTAGATCATTTGAAGATCCGAAACTTCTCCGTTTGGCTAAGCAAAACAAATTTGAATAAAATGCTAAATTTTATCAAAAAATCGTCCTAATCATCGTTCGCTATCGTGAAATGTTGGAAGACTATGACATGAAGGAAAAGTTCGACAATCGTGTGATCTCGAGAAATGGTCCGGTCGAATGATCAAGTCAGTCAGTCAACAAGCAAAAAATGTTAGAAAAGCTCAGGACAATATCGAACGCGAAATTACCTACATTTTAACCGATATGTGTGGAAGAGTGATGGAAAATTGGCTCTTAAGAATCAATCGATGCGAACGTGCTCGCGGTGGTCATATAAACGAATTCGAATTAGATCGAATTCCATACTTAAATTTAATATGTACATTATGTTACACCTGGAATCAATTTCAATTTTAATTATTCTGTGTTTTATTTAAATGAAATATTGTTATGTGCTTATTGAAAAACCCGATTAATAGTAAGGAAACTACCTCAACTTGCACAAACCTTAATCAGGAGGACCAGTTCTATTGAAAAAGCCCTTAGAACGAGGGACTGGTTACACTGAAGAAGAAAAGATCTGACTTATTCTTAGAAATCTTTATCCGAATATATCGAAGTAGTCTTGACACCACTAATGTCTCCATTAAGGAGATTTGTCCACTGTCATTAAAGTTCTGCTATTTTCGTTCCTTGCCCAAAATTAACGCATATAAGTTCAGCAGGTCCAGTCCAGATAAAAGCAAAAACAACAATCCGATGTCTACAACTTGATTTGTAGTACAAAACTAGGCATCGCCAGATTAACGTTAATCAGTGTATGCTCTATTCCTATGGTCATCCAACCATAGATTTGTTTTATAAAACTGAACATATTGGGTCTATAAATTAAACGTGCGGTTTGCTAACAGATGGCGTAACTTGTATTATTCCCTTGTTATTATTCCATTGGAACATGCGTTGGAAAACTACTGTCATTGTACGTCATTTCAGTATATGTCACTCATTTGAAGCGTAAACAACAATAATTTTTTTTCACTCAAATATGTCGAACTTTGTGCCTGAAAAAGTGTTTTTAATTTAATATGAAGAAAGGAAGAAAGGAAAGGAAAGGAAATTGGGTTCCACATGAACTCAAACCGAGAGACGTCGAAAAGCGGTTTTGCATGTTCAAAATGCTGCAGAAACGCCACAAAAGGAAGTCATTTTTGCATCGGATTGTTACTGGTGATGGAAAATGGATCCATTACTACAACCCCAAGCGCAAAAAATCATATGTGAAACCCGGCCAACCAGCCAAATCAACGGCAAAGCCGAATATCCATGGCGCGAAGGTAATGCTCTGTATTTGGTGGGATCAGATGATTGTGCTGTATTATGAGCTGCTAAAACCGGGTGAAACCATCAATGGCAATAATTTTCCATCATGACAACGATCGGCCCCACGTTGCTATTCCGGTTAAGAACTATTTAGAAAACAGTGGATGGGAAGTCTTATCCCACCCGCCTTATAACCCAGACCTTGCCCCTTCTGACTACCATTTGTTCCGGTCGATGCAGAACACCCTCACTGAAATACGGTTCACATCAAAGCAGAATATCAAAAATTGGCTTGATTCATTGTTAGCTGGGATGGGATCCAAAAATTGCCAGAAAGATGGGAAAAAGTCATAGCTTCAGATGGGCACTACTTTGAATAATACTATTGTACATGTTTTTCTTAAATAAAAGTTCAAATTTTGGAAAAAAAAAAACCGCACCAATTAAAATAAATACCCAATAAATGCCAAATAACTGTCAAAAATGACGCCACGATTAGAAAGATCTATCAGTGAAAATATATATCACCATTTGGGTCATTCCTATGAGCACAGTCAGTAAAACAGAAGTAACAACTTTCTCCAAGACATCCTTTAACGTGTCCTCTTACTTTGACGGTTTTAGCCCTTTAAAAAGCCGTTTCAAACCAGAGTAACTGGATTCGTTTCCCCAACCATGCTGTCAACATTCGGAGTCAAGACCAGAGTCTCCCTCACCATTCTGGTCACTTTCTTTACTCTTTGATTCATCAAAGGAATTTTTATCACTTTTTCTTAGATCAAAGTATCACTATGTTTGAGTAGCCATCTTGGGAATCGAGGCTTTGTCCGATTGTTTGGTAAGTCTCTTTTTGTGTAGGAAGTATCTTCAAAAGGTATTAAAAAGTTTTGCTTAATAAAACAATATAGTTTAAGTGTACATTTTTTCAAAGTACTTTGTGCCAAATTATGATTGGCATATATGTTTGCTCAGATTGAAAGATGCCATAAGTAATTTGTATAAAATTAAAAAATCCCCTTTGTCTTACGGACTGTGCGGTTTCCTTTCGTAGCTCCATTTCAATTAATTTAACAATTCCCTTCAACTTGATATGGCTCAAATTGTATGTTAGGTCAAGGATGCAGCAGTAAAAGATCAGAGCCAAATTCAAAGGATCTTATGTTATTATTATTTATTACAATATAAATAAATTTTTATTATAGTAATAGCAATAACGGTACTTACTACTTAAGGTTTGCGGCTGGATTATTCAATTCACTCTTTATACCTAATGCTATACAGATATATAGGTAACAATATCTGCGTTGACTAGCAGTGATTTATTAACTTGAAAACAATTTATCTGCCCATTTATTGTACACAGTGTTCCTATAATTCGTCTATGTAAAGCCCTCATCGATACCGTTTTGTTGTCTAAATATGCATTTCACTCCAACGCATTTGAAACACTTTTGATTATTTTGCTAATAAACTTATAATTTACATTTTAAAGCCAGATTTAAGTAACCACTTTCCTGAATTTCAAATTAAAACGGCCACAAGACCCGTTTTACCCAATTAGTTGTGCGTTTGGCCAAGAAGAGCTGATTTCAATTTAGCTTTTAGCCATTGTAAGGTCAGGGCAAAACACATAAAACATACTCGTATGATTATGGTGGGTGTTACTTTATTGGAATTTTATTTAATTTTTGCATTTCAATATTAAGGTTGTGTTTATATGATAACGACTTGGGCATTAAGGAATGACTAAGCTGATTGTTGAATATAAATATTTAAGGAACGCATATAAAATATTGGATTTATAGAAAAAAAAAAAAACAAATATCTATACACATTGCATCATCGGAATTTTACGAGCTCATTGAAAGAATGTGTATCGTGCAATAGGTAGAGACAATAGCAGGCACCGAATGGGAAAAGCCAATTAAAATCAATCAAAAAGAATTTTGGCATTAAAAAATGAAATGATTCAAAACGATAAAGAAGCGGTTATTCAAGGAACTGAAGAACAATTAGATGACTGTCTGATTTAACATAGACTTATGTCATTACTATTTTGTCGCAATGCGGAGAAGTTTTGCCTAATTTGGCCTTTTAACCAGTCAACCAGATAAAGATTCAATTTTGTTTATTTTTTGGATTAGTTAAATCAAAACTATAAGAAAACTTTATATAAATAATAAAATCTTATAACAATTTATATCGCTTTAACTTATTCGTTTCTTTATGTACGCAAAACATAAACCTGCATTTAATGCACTTCTAATACCTGTCCTGATACGATTGTTGTAAAATACTAAAATTTTCAGTTCCATTGTAGGGAGTACTCCCCAAATCAGCAATTTATCTTTCAAATAATACTTTTTGCCTTTGGTTGGAGAGCATTTTCCCCTGTCTATGTTAAAATGGACGTTTAAGACGAATAGTCATCAACTTACAGACTTTTCGATACCAATGCAGCGGATAACCCAAAGAGGTTTACTCTCCCCTCCACTTCGAAATCTAGTTCCCAAAAGGCTGTTTACTTAATTAGAGACCGCCGGATGTGTAGATCACAACGACCTAAATGTATAACATGCCAGCCTACCCATGCTGCATCGCAGGCCAATCAACCAAACCACCTTCAATTAACTAAAATTGATATAGACGAAATGTCAGCTGTTCACTGGGCCTATGCTAGGCTTAGCCTGAATCGAATACCCTCTTCGGTTATTTCAACATGCAATACTTACTTGAATGGCGCTATAGTGCTCGATGGACCACTGCCTCTTCAGCTAACGTAGTCTTTTGCCAGTTGGCTTCAATCGTCTACACGAAGTTAGCTGAGCTCTACTCTCTTTACTGTGTTGTCCCTCTGGATTGGAGCTGAAAACTTCCCTTTTTGAGACGCTGGTGTCCAGGCGCTTTACTACTCAATTGCATTTTAAGCCCAAAGAAGCAGCGATTATCAAGAGTTATCCTTCGCATGGTTTACGGCATGGTTTCATTGTTGGAGTTATGAGCGGAACCGAGCTAAATAAAGTTCTTTCTAAAGCTGCCTGTCGTGATGTTTTGTCTTAGGCGTCGCTGTCGTATTTCCCTGTTTCTTGACAGCATATACGAATACTTTGTTCTTCGTTAGTTGACCGCTAATACCACCTTTGTCTATTCTCGTTGCAAGCGCTCCATTTACAGCTCTTTTTTTCTTTCCATAATGTCAATGTTGTCTGCATAGGCGAGAAACTAAACAGATTTTTGAAACTTGGTGCCTCTGGAGTTTACTTTCAAGTTTTGGACAATTCCTTTAAGAACAATGTTAAAAAAATCGCAAACAACGTACTAGAGATGTTTGATGAATACCCGGATTAGAAATGATAACGCAACTTTTTAAGGTTTTGACAATTTATTTTTCAATATAATCCCTTTTCAACTCGATACACTTTTCTCAGCGGTGCTGAAACTTTTATAACCACTCCGTATAGTACGATTTTTGTTGGCAAAAAGGAGTTGCAAAATACTCCTCCGCGGCGGCGATGTCATCCTCGTTCGACTCGTACTTCTTTCTGGCGAGCGATCTTTTAAGGCTTGGGAACAAAAATATATCGCAAGGAGCCAAATCCGGAGAATTCGGTGGATGGGGGAGCAGTTCGTAATGCGATCCGACCAATTTGGTTGCGGCGACTCCAGAGGTGTTAACCAGTGCGTTATCGTAGTGGAAGAGTACTTTTTTCTTCGCCAAATGTGCTCGTTTTTTCTTCAAATCGGTGGTGAATATGTGATTGTTTTTCTCTTCTCCAAATACTCAAAGTGGATCACACCTAGCGCGTCCCAAAAACGGTCGCCGTCACCTTTTCGACCGAAGGTTCGCCTTCTTTGGAGTACGTTCACCGGGTAAAACGCATTGTTTCGATTTTTCTTTAGTAGCTGGTGTGTACAAGTACGTGGGTCTCATCGACGGTCACGAAACGACGTAGAAACTTCTCCCGATTTCGATGAAACAGGGCCAAGCACGTCTTTGAACTGGTCTCACGATTGCGCTTGTTCTTTGGTGTGAGCAAACGCGGTACACATCACGCGAACAGCTTTTTCATGCGCCAAATCATAAAGTCGGGAATTTTCACTCGGCGGTTGAATCATGGATTTTGTCCACGGTTTCCTCTGTGGTAACCGTTTTTGGGCCACCTGGGCGCGGTTTATCAAAGACCGACGTGCGGCCACAACGAAACTCTGCGAATCAATGTTAAGAAAATAAATGAAATTATAATACGAGCGCCCCTAGTCATAGTGCTTGCAACCGGTCATTGCTGTTGCAATATAAGTGCAATGAATGCATGTAACATAGCGGGTCGTGAGTGAAAGTTTGTTTGGTGCGCTGTTTCTTATTGACATAACACCTACAACAATGTGATTCGCTTAATCAATGTCAGAGTTCTCACTTCACGGCTATGCTAAGCATTGTCGGTGTTAATCTTGTAGTAATGACTTGGAAATTCAGAGTGGATATAGCAAATATACGCGGACTAAGAAGTACTCACTTCTCTACGTACTTCCACATCTGTAAATACAGGCCAGGTGTTTTGGTGCACTGATCTAAAGCTACCTAGTTACGAAATAGTTTCATTATTCATCTCTCACCACAGTCTCGCCATTTAAGTCATACCGCTAATACCCTGGACTTATTTGTAATTTCTTACCCTGTGCTCTACCCTATAGGCTCGTCGGATCACTGTGTCATATCAGCTAATTTAAAACAAAGATCTCTAAAGGAGCGTATAGCAATACGTGAAATTGGATCGGACTTAACAGCTTCTTTAGGAATTTTAACTAGTCGTTTTGTTTCTTCGGTATCGATGTGGATGCCGTTGCTGATATGATCGCAGACACTTTTCTCATTGGAAAGTGTAAAAAATGCTGTTAGGGTTATAGAAATGTTTTGTCGGACCTACAGACTGAACCGGCAGAGGAATACCATAAAATATTCAAACATATCAAAAATGACTGCAACTCCCTTAAAAGCGTGTGAAATTTGAATACGACTAAAAACTGAAGCAAAAAATACCCAATGATAGTGTAAAACTGTTTAGTCGTTCGGCAATAACATTAGAAATTCTGGCTCATCCTCTATCCTCATCCTCTTTGCTTGCTGCGCACTTTGGGGCCAGCTCAACATTTCCAGATTGTGATCTTTGTCTCCGCCTACACTTGAGTGCTTAAAATTTTCAATGGGACGAATCCACTTTCACAAGTAGCAAGTTTACTTAGAAATCTAAATATACACAAATCCGCTGATCCAGATGGTATATCTCCCCTCTGAAGAGGTACCGTTTTCCTCCACGCTGGCAAAACGTAAGTTTTTCATCAATCCTATTCGTTAGAACTCTTTCCGAGCAAATGGAAAACAGGATTTATCATGCCTGTCTCTAAAAAAAGGCGAATCTTCTTCTCTCTTCTCATACAGACCCATTGCACTTACGTCCCTTCATGAAAACTTTGATAAACCGTCAGCTCATAGAATATCTCGAATCATAAAAATTTTCAATGACCGGTAATACGGTTCTCGTAGCAACAGGTCTACTGGTGATCTGATGGCATGTCTTACCGAAAAATGGAAACAAAACGTACATCAATTTGGCGAAATCAAGGTAGTTGCACTTGATATATATAAGATATTTGAGAGAATTTGGCATCAAGCTCTTTTTTCGGAAATACCTGCATTTGGGATCGACGACTTAATTCTACAATGTATTCAAATTTACCTTTTAGAACTTTCAATTCAAGTTGTCTTGGGCTACCCAAGGGCTTCATTGTGTCTACGACACTTTTTTTTTAGTTTTCATCAATGATATCTTGTCTGCTACTTCTAATACAATATATTCCTTTGCTGACGACAGTACTAGTGTAGAATGGAAACGGCAGCATATGTTAAGCGCATTAAATTACGATATTAATAACATCTACCAATTTGGGAACTATCAACAAAACACAAAAGCGAAATTTAAATTGACTACATATTCGATGTCGCCAAAAATGCTGCAAAGTTGACGTGTAATTCCTCCTACACGTTTTATTCTTATTGGAAGTAATCAAAAAAATATAATTGCGGCGAAGGTATACCAGTAGCGATAGTAGCGAAAGAAACAATTGTGATTAAAGTTTGTGAAAAAAAAAAAAAAAAAAAAAAATCGGCCGTGTATAAACTATCACATTTTGGAGTTATTTAATGTAAATGAAAGATTTGGAAGGCAGATAGTTTAATGGAGTTGCTGACAAACAGTGGCGAACAAAACCGGTCGAATAATTGTTAAAATCCTCAAAATCTTTTGCTATTTATTTATTTATAAATATTATTAAGTTTTCCATTGATGTAAAATAGTTAAATTTTTGATGATTACACAAGATACTAAAAAGCAAAAAAATATTCCGTTCAAACAATGGGAAAAAAAATTGAATGCTCGCATTCGTCCAATTTTGCAAGTTTCGTTTTTGGCTCCAAGAATCGATATTAATCAACATTTACTGTTATATTTTTATTTTGATCTTTCTGTACTTTCGATCTCGTATTTATTTTGTAGAGTTCCAATTCAATCAATTGAATTTTACAGGTAAAAAGTGTGGCCTAAAGTTAAATTTCAAAGATTAAATATAATATAGGGTGATTCATCGTAAGGTTTGGTTTTCAATAGGCTTTTTTTGACAGATCACGCCTCCTATCACGTGACTCCTATCAAACTGCTTTGTCAGTTTTGTTCAGTATCGTTTGGCAAGTCATCATGGAAAGACTCACACTACAAGAGCGTCTCCAAATTGTTCAGCTGTATTACGAAAATCAGCTTTCTGTGAGAAATGTTTTTCGTACGATTCGAGGAACTTACGTTGCGCATAATCTACCTACTGAAACCACTATTGCCAATACCATTCACAAATTTGAGTCCCAGTTTACATTAGTGGATGACACTCGACCGGCTAGACCACATCCAGCACGTAGTGAAGAGACTATAGCTGAGAGAAGTACTCGAAGACCGTAACGAATCGATTCGTCATCGTTCTCAGCAGCTTGGCTTGGCGTAAGGATCTTGGCCTAAAAGCGTACAAAATTCAAATTGTGCAAGAATTGAAGCCAGACGACTTGAATTTGAGTCATATTTTCAGTGAATGGGCTCTGGGAAAACTCAATGAAAATTCAGTGCTTTATCGTGAAATTTTGTTCATTGATGTAACCCATTTCTGGCTCAATGATACGTTAATAAACAAAATTGCCGTATTTAGGCTGATGAGGAACCCGAAGAGTACCAAGAGCTATCATTACATCCATTAAAACAACGGTATGGTGTGGTTTATGTGCTGGTGGAATCATTGGTCCATATTTCTTCAAAAATGAATCAAATCAGAATGTTACCGTCAATGATAACCGTTATCGCGCCATGTTAACGGACTATGTGCTTCCTGAAATTTAAGCACATGGTCTCGATGAGCTCTGGTTCCAACAAGACGGCGCTAAGAGCCATACAGCGCGTGAAACAATGGACTTGTTGAGAAATCATTTTGGTGAGGACTTAATTTCACGTTTTGCTACGGTAAATTGGCCGCCTATATCGTGCGATATCACACCTTTGGACTATTTTCTCTGAGGATATGTAAAGTCTCAGGTCTTCAGGAATAAGCCAGCTACGAATGAGGCTTTGGAAGCCAATATTACTCGTTTAATCCGCGAGATACCAGTCGCTTTGCTCGAACGAGTCGCCAAAAATTGGACCTTCCGAATGGTTCATCTCAGATGTAGTCGTGGCCAATATTTACATGATATCAAGTAAATGCCATGAATTGTTCTTTTAACCGATGATAAAAAATTTAAGTTCACTTTCAAATTTATGTGTTTTATTTTAAATTGTAAATCAAACCCCACGATGAATCACTCTATATAATACAGAAAGGCCAAGAATGGGAAAATTATCAAGAAGTTTGGAAGACAATATTCCTGCGAGGAATATTGCAAAAACACCGAAAATTAGTCATTCCACAGACCTCTTGATGAAGAAAAGACAGAACTTGGAGCCGTACAAAACTCTGGAGGTCACCCAAGGCTATTATTAGATGGGGATGCGCGATCTATTGAACGCATCGAAAAAAGCAGGGACCCCAAAGGAGGTCGCAAGAGTTATAAAAAAGGAAGTGAGCGAGTGGACGGCGAGGAGATAAATTCGCAGAATTGGATTAGTGCCAGCTACTAAAAAGAAAAAATCTCGCTTTGTCTTGAAAAAGATATCAAGGCTCGATTGAAATTTCGCAAGGAACACAAATCCTGAACCATTGAAGATTAGAAACGTGTAGTCTGGTCCGACGAAACGAAAATTAACCGTTTCCAATATGATGAAAAGCAATATTATTGGCATCGCCCACATGACTCAATTCAAAAACATCAGGCTAAATAAACAATGGAAGCACAGGGATGGAAGTTTAATGGCGTGCGGGTACTTCACTTGGTGGCATATATTCGGTCCAATGGCAAGAATAATGGGCACTATGAAAAAATAAGACTACCTTGATACTTTGAAGACAAATCTGTCCGAATTTATGGATGAAGCCGCATTTCCAATTAATAAAATGGTGTTTCAACAAGATGGCCGTCCCATAGTCCCGCTTTAAACCCCATCGAAAATTCATGCGCATTCGTGAAAGAAAGGTTGTCACAGTACAAGGATGCGCCAAGCAGTCTTGTTCAACTACGGTCTAGAGTACATACTGAACGGCAATGTATTCCCCACACAACCATCGACAAATATTTTAGAAAGCATCCTAAAAAGAGTAAAATGTGTAATTAAAAATAAAGGCCCTTTGGACTAAATACTGAAAGTCAGTAGTAAACTGGGTTAAAACAAAACGTGTAAAAGTGGACAAATACGAGCATTTAATTTTTATTCCCGTTATTTGAATAGAGTATTTTTTTTATTTTATTTTATGTTGTGTAGATATCAGCCATTTAACTGAATCAATGGACAACTTAATAGCGGTATAAATAAATGAATTACAAAAAATTTTGAGGATTTTTGCTCGCTACTGTGCGTGGATTCTCTAAATCTGCCGTACGCCTATGTGCTTACCGAGTTTGTACAGCAATTTCTAATTTACTATTTAAAAAAACATTTAATATATTTGTGTAATTTTTAGAATATATAGCCAGATATTTACGAATGTAAAGGCTAAAATTATGTAAACATAAGTGCTCGCAGCGAGTTTAAATTCTCATACGTCGAATGCATGGAAAGTACTCCATTAATTGCATGCTGGGATGCGGGCCTGACTATAAGTTCTACAATTCATAGGTGAATTCGCCCGGAAGCGTATACGATTCAATATCGTTGCGGAAAAATCCCGTTTTTGCTTAATTTAAAAGAGGCTTTCGAACTTTTCATCATGCTGTTTTACCTCAGCATACAGTATATCGTTAAATCGATTGGTTGGCTTAATTGATTGACTTTGTGAAACTCAACTTCTAAAATTCTGATTCCAAAAACAATCAGTGTCATAAAACATTCCACTATCTTAGCTAACATTTCACGACACTATTAATATAAGAAGAACTATTCAAAAACGGACAAAAACGGACAGATGGGCACCTTGAGCAATAGTTGTAGATTTAAGATTAGCAATAAAATTATTTAATAATAATAATTTATTATAATATTGAACGAAAGTGAACTTATTTTAGAGTAATCTTTTAGTAATAATAAAAAATAGTCATGGTGGTGATTAATTTACAATATTTAAACTTATATTGGGTCTATAACTTCGTGCGGTTTGCTAAGAGATGGCGTAACTTGTATTATTCCATTGCTATTATTCCGTTGGAATATGCGTTGGAAAGCTACTGTCATTGTACGTCATTTCAGTATATGTCATTCATTTGAAGCGTAAACAACAATAATTTTTTTTTTTTCACTCAAATATGTCGAACTTTGTGCCTGAAAAAGTGTTTTTGCGGGGAGTTCTTCTTCATTACTGAAAACTGTTCCCGAAAGTCATCGTATTTTTGTGGAAGCTTATGGTGAACATGCGCTAGCTGAGAGAACATTCCAAAAGTAGTTTGCACGATTTAAAAGTTATGATTTTGGCTGGGAAGACGATGAACGTCCTGGGCAGCCAAAAAAGTTTGAAACTGAATAACTGGAAGCAGTACTCTATGAAGATTGTTGACAAACACAAAAAGAGCTCGCAGAATCTTTGGGTGTCACTTAAGCAGCCATTTCAAAACGTTTAAGAGCAGCTGGATATATTCAAAAGCAAGGAAATTGGGTTCCACATGAACTCAAGCCGAGAGACGTCGAAAGGCGGTTTTGCTTGTCCGAAATGCTGCTGGAACGCCACAAAAGGAAGTCATTTTTGCATCGGATTGTTACTGGTGATGAAAAATGGATCCATTACAATAACCCCAAGCGCAAAAAATCATATGTGAAACTCGGCCAACCAGCCAACGGCAAAGCCGAATATCCATGGCGCAAAGATAATGCTCTGTATTTGGTGGGATCAGATGGGTGTGATATATTATGAGCTGCTAAAACCGGGTGAAACCATCAATGGACATCGCTACCGAACACAATTATTCCGTTTGAAGAGAGCAGTAGCTGAAAAACGCCCGAAATATGCGACCAGACACGAGGCGATAATTTTTTTTTTCCATCATGACAACGCTCGGCCCCACATTGCTATTCCGGTTAAGAACTATTTGGAAAACAGTGGATGGGAAGTCTTACCCCACCCACTTTATAGCCCAGACCTTGCCCCTTCTGACTACCATTTGTTCCGGTCGATGCAGAGCGCCCTCACGATTCACGTCAGAGCAGAATATTAAAAATTGGCTTGATTCATTCTTGGCTGCCAAGCCGGCGCAGTTCTTTTGGGATGGGATCCACAAATTCCCAGAAAGAAGGGAAAAACTCTTAGCTTCAGATGGACAATACTTTGAGTAATACTATTGTACATGTTTTTCTTAAATAAACGTTCAAATTTTGAAAAAAAAACCGCGTGAATTAAATTACATACCCAATATGTACCTGGAAAACTATAAGTCCCAAGTAAAAACGTTAGTGAATTTGTAGGTAACGCTATGGCGCACGATAATAAGAAAAAAAAGGAAATTACAAGCACACTTTTCCCAAATAAATAAGATTTTCATAAAAACTTAATAAAACAATATAAAAAATGTGTTTGAAGATCACTATCTTGAAAATTAATAAATTAACCATTAAATAATTGTTAATACCTACTTCTCTAAAGGAACTTTTTAAACACCCTTTAACTCAATTTACAAACGCTCCAGAAATCTCCTGTACATAGTTGTAGCCATCCGATCTCAAATTTCCTCACATTATATTCTTGTTTTTGAGATTTTTGGAACATCCACAACCGCACCGAGGCTACAACAAGGAAGGTACCTGAATAAATTTTTGCCCTTCAGAAAGTTGAACATACATCGTATTGCTTTGCAGTGCTTTACTTCAATAAGAATGTGATCACTCTAGATTAAGGTTGATAGGGAGTTCTCTGTCGGTTTGTAAATAGTGAGATGTGGGAAACGCGTTTATTAGCTTGAACAGATTATCAGAGTTGATGTCATACTGATTATACGTCCTGATAGTTTAAAGATGACCCAATTTTCTGGTCATGCACTGAAAACTTCTAGGATAATTTTAACAACGTACCTAGAGCACTACCTGTACGTTTTGTCCAGGAGCTCGTAAAAATTTTTGCTGTCTTTCTCCTCTCTTGTCTAGGGCCTCCAGTTATTGTTCGACTGCACGAAGGATATAAAAATACCTAATATACCTCGTGAAAATCGAAGAAGTTCAGTGTCAATATTTCGTTCGCAAGGGTCGTCAACAGTAAATCTGTCCTTATCTGAGTCCTTATTTGGTTAGCTGGCTTATCCCACGCCCTATTCCCAACCTAAATGACCTTCTTTAACCCGTCGGGTAAAAAAAGTCGGTTATACCGAAGTCAGTAATCAATTTCAGATGTATGAGACCATCCATTTACCCATTACGGGTCATAAGCAATCTCTATTTTAGCACATTGATTAATTCTGAAAAATCTATATTCAGCTCCTTTGCACGCTGCCACATAGGCTCAATCATATCCGACAGGATATTGTAATATTCGTACTAAGACCAGTATCAGTTACAGTTTAAAATATATAATTGCAGTCATAGTTACAGCACTAGGCACCGACAAGTTAATGTCGCTCACTGTCTACCTTGATCATATAACACTGAATCACAATGTTAGCACAGACCATAAACATTACGTCCACAGTTTCGATAGAAACTGCTACTACGACAAAAGTATCGTAACCCGAGATTTCACTTAAGCTACTAAAAACATGATATTCCGACTGATTGCTTGGATAAAATCTTTGTTATAGCCAGCTTACTCAGAAACGGCCGGTATCTAGTGTGTTCATTTTTTCGTTCAGATTTTCCAAATTTCAAAAAACATATCAGACGCTTACCATGCGGCAATTAATAAAATTCTTATTCGACATAATCGCTGACCGAGACGACGGGAAGTGCATTCGTTTTGTCTGCCGGAAACTTGGAGAGTCATGGCATCTACAGTTATGCCCATTTAAACCGCAACAGTAAATGGAAGCCTAAAGAAAAACGCAGGAGGTCCTAAAGCAGAATTTCAGAAACTCGACAGCACCTTGGAGGTTTTCAACGTGGCATATTTATTCAAAAAAAAATCTCGTTATTAAGGATGACACCCAAACACTTAGCTTCGTTGGAAAGCGGATGGTGGCGCATGAGTCAGACAAGTCTGCTTCCTCCTTCCCGAAAGGAGAACGACCACAGTTTTAAGAGGGTTGACTAACACATGGGCTGAAAAGTCAGTGCCGTTTTATAGTAAAACACTAAATTTTTGCAAAATCCAACTTTATTTACCAATATAGTTGCCTTCGAGGGCGATACACTGATTGAAACGATTTTTCAATCTTTCGATACCAGTTTTGTAGTACATTCGGCATTTTGAGGTCTGCGAACAGGAAATAGTCGCTGGGGGCCAAATCTGGAGAATACGGAGGGTGGGGAAGCAATTCTTAGCCGAATTCATTAAATTTTGCCATCGTTTTCATCGACTTGTGACACGGTGCATTGTCTTGATGAAACAGCACTTTTGGACGAGGTTCGTCGCCTGCTCGCCACTCAGCTGACTGCCGACTTGACTTTGGTGTGAAGTGATGGAACCAAGTTTCACACATTGTCACACACCGACGCAAAAATTCGGCTTTATTGCGGTTGATAAGCTTTAAACACTCCTTTGAATCATCAACACGTTGTTGTTTTTGGTCGACTATCAGCAAACGCGGCACCCACTTTGAACAGAGTTTTCATGTCCAAATATTCGTGTATGATATATCCAACACGCTCTTTTGATATCTTCAGAGCCTCAGCTTTCTCGATCAACTTCACTTTACGGTCATTCGTAATCATTTTGTGGACTTTTTTGATGTTTTCATCTGAAACAGCCTCTTTTGGACGTCCACTGCGTGCATCATCTTCGGTGCTAGTATGACCACTTTTAAATTTTTCAATCCACTTGCGAATGGTTCGTTCGGCTGGTGCAGAGTTCGGGTAACACTTATCAAGCCATTTCTTTGCATCGGCTGCAATGATAAATCAACACGCGAAATTGCTTTGAATCTATTTTTTTCACAATAACAAAAGTTGCTTAACTCACAACGCTATATCTCGAGAACTAATTGTCCGACAGCTGTCAAATTTATACACGTATCTTTTGAAGGTTGGTACTAACTGAAAATGGTATGGATTTAATTCAAGTGGTGCCCTCCCTTAGAACGGACTTTTCAGCCCATGTATTAAAAGCCCGTTCCGAATGCAAAATTCGTCAACTTCATCTACGGACCCCTACGTTTTAGAACACGGTATCTAGGCATGATCCAACAATGATGTTACATTATCTACATATATATGCCAAAGCGAAGATGCTAGAAACGTTAACAAGGCAAAGCAGTGAGTCGACCCAAATGAAGTTCTTAGAGCAAAACAAAATAATTCAATCAAAATTAGAATTATATTTAAATAAAAAGCTTTAATAAATTAAAAGAAAATAAATTAATCTAGCCTAATAACTTTCAAAAAGCTTCTCAGAAGAGGTTCTACAAAATGGACAGTGTCCTTTTTCCAGTACCTGCAGCTCAAAATCTTCTGCATAGAACAGCTGAAAATGTTAGAAAATAAGTGGAAAAAATGTTGATCAAATAAAAACAAATGTACCAGTAAACATTCTGGGCAAAATGTAACTTGTAAATCGGGGAGAATATTTCGGTAAAAAATATTTTTTATCTTTTTTTCGCGTCCCTTTACTATCAAAATGTGATTAGGGTCTATTGCACGCAGTGCATTGCGATCCAAACTTAGGGGTAAGGCACCTGCAACATCCTTCAAAAAACAAAAGTCAAATGTATTAAATGATACATATATCTTGTGAAAGGTATTTTAAACTAACCTCTGAAAAAGGATCGTTTTCTTCAACCGACTTCGGTGGAGCCATAAGAAGTCTCTCAGCCTCTGCGTCATTGATATCCATCTCTGGATGAAACTCAACGACCGGTAGAATTTCTAATCGTAGAGAACAATATGAACAAATAGATTTACACATTTGACTTACACTCAATACTTACCAAAGGAAACAAAAGAAAATATATAATCCTGTTTGCATGTGGGACAACTATTCCCATTCAAATGTGCACTATAATTGGAGCACTTATAACAAAGAGGCAGCAATTCTTCGGGATCGTTAAAACCACCTTTGCAGGCTTTACTGTTCAGGTAATTGATCTGAAATGAAACGTCACATTAATGCGTCTATATAGTGCGTGCAATTAATGAAGACCTACATCAATTTGTTCCTGAACTCCACTGGGAGGCTTTAGAGTTTGTAGCTTTTTATTAACCTGCAGACACAATTTGTTAGCTTCAAGGATCTTTGCTTGTTTTGAGAGCGTGTAGTAAATTGCACTATGGAATAAAAATTATAAAATATTTACGTCAAATATGCCAATACCTACAACATGCTAACACCTTTTGGTGGTCCTTTATGCTCTATTTCATTTGCAATATACCGGCTTGCATTGAATAAGCTCACTGGAGAATAACTCGTGAACGGTTCTTTCAGGTAACTGTGTATTATACTGTACGCATAGTAAACTTTTGCTATACGCATATGATTTTTGTACTCTTTGAGGTGATGATCTATCGGAGATTGTTCTCTTAAAAAGGAAATAAATGTAAATGGAAAAAGGATTATGATACGAAGAAGTCGGATTGATTAACAAAAACGACTAGAAGGAATTTTACTGAAAAGTAAGTTTCTATAATACTCTCAAGGCATCTAAAGCTGCTAACCAGTGATAACATAATTTTAAGAAAACAGATTTAGACACTCAATCTTCAATTTCGAGCAAAATCGACTAAGAGTCTTAATGCCTATTTGCAAAACAACTTTAATTTATCACTCATATGGAACAACTTAAATTCTATTTAGTTGCATTAGTTTAATCATCTAACTCGTGTTGCTCAGAAGAATTAAATAAGCCGTCAAACGTTATTAAAGGCACCTTAGCTGCGTCCTCATGCGCGCGCCCTTAAACAGAGAATATTGACAGTTTTCGGCACATGAATCTAGACTATTCTGTTATTGCTCTTCAATGAGCAATATATGAGTGTGAAACTTTTCTCGGACAAGAAGTCGATTTTCCGATCCTCTACTGAAATGTTATTCTCAGTATCTTTGATATATGCACCAATAAAAAGTTATCAATATAGAGATTCTCTTCAGAGTTGAAAGCAGCCAGTCCATCTTTTTAGTGGCAAAAATGTTCCAAGTAACTTGAGTCCATAAAAGATGCAGTAACGTGCGCGAATGTCTTGTCAGTTATCATAACAATCGATAACAAATACCAACTATGAGGAATTTAATTACTTTACTCTTTTCCATTGCCATTGATGGGTACTGGCTGTTCACCGGCTTTGCTCTGGTAACCTAAACTCGGTGTGTGATCTTAGAATATTTCAACTCGCTTTTTGTATTTAAAACGAAAAACCTTAATAAATGGCATATCACTGTAAAATGTGCATTAACAACCTCTCCACTAGTGGCATTACAAACCATAATTTACTTTCTGCCCATATGGTAGAAATCTTCGCAATATATGTAATTACCCAACACTGCCTATAGTATCCCATCAACGAAGAGATGAAGGCATTCAAGTAGTTAAAATGTATATACCTAAGCTTTCTACATAGAGAAATTAAATTCAATGTATGCTTTAAAGACTCATTACTAAAGAAATTCAAACGGACGCAACGCAGTGAACTGCACATCGGAACTAGGGTAAAGTTAGCACCATATTCTTCACGGAAGACCTGAACATCCTGTCCTCCTTCAGCATTTTGAACACTTAAATTGCCGGATGAAGGCACAGATTTTTGACACAACGTTGATTATGTGTCATAATGCACTGTGTCGCAAAATCAATTACAAAAGACTGACGTAATAAGTTATCTGTGCTGATAACCAGGTGTTTGGTATTTTAGAAATTGCAATTTTAACAAAGGCACTTAGGAATTGAAACGTCAGTATCGTTTGATAAACAATTTAACCACGTCGATACACTGAAAAAAAGCAAACCTTAGATGAAGACAGCTTAGTCTAAGCAGTTCCACCTCTTATCACTAACATGACACCGTTCGAAAGGTTTGTATGGTCAAAGGATGAGCGTTCTCTTCAATTTCTGCAGGAGGTTCAAAGAATAGAAACAAAAGATGCACGCAATGAAACCCTGTCCACTAGATAACATCTGTCGCATAACCCTGAAATATACCCGATGCAATGTGTAGTTTAGAAATAACTCCTCCCTACTAGGTATTCCAAACGTGCACCAGATTTCGTCACGGAGATACATTAACATGCGGCTTCTTCATTCTACTGCTGAAGAAGATGTGTAGGGCACTAACTAATACAGAAGACGAAATAGACGCTCTGCAAGACACTTCATGCCACGTCTGCGTCCTATATTTGGTCACGTATGCAAGGAGGGCGAATGAAAGAGAAGTTAAAACCGAATTCTATCAATATGTGGATGCATTTTTAAAACCTAAAACATTCCTACTACAATGGCTCGACAACATCAGGCTAATGAAAACAAAATTTCATCCTCGAATCTCATAATCTCAAGTGGAAGACAACCTGATCTGGAAAACTCGAACCAGCGTGCACGGATTTAAAGAGTGCACGTCCTCATAAAAGCATAGAACGATTGTTCAATACTAGCATATTCAAGTCAAAGAAATTTGCTATTCCAAGAAGTTTCCCTCTTAACCTTAAAGCAAGTTTTCATACAATATAAGTGCCTACTCTTTAGCCATGTAAACTTCCAGGAACTGCTTTGCCAACAGCCAATAAAAATAGCTTGTGTCTAGAAAACGTTCTTCAGCAATCGCCGAAGAACTGAGACTTTTCAGCAGACGATTAGCATCCTTGCTTCGGCCGGCCTTAAGGTAGGCTACAATGAGATTTTATTTAGAAATTATTTCATCAACAGTGTCTTGAAATACCAACCTTCATGTGCTTCGATAAATTTATCTGATTCAGCCAACCATTGCGCATGTTGAAAATGCACCGAAGGCAACATATCAGGTACATTTTCCGCTAGTCGAAAAGCTTCATACCAATCTCTTGCCTCTACATGCAACTGTATAACTTGTGATTCATCGCCCAATTTCTTATATACTTCCGCAGCTAATGGTAGAGCTTTAAGGCGCTTCAAATGAAATGCAACCAGTTCTAAAGAAATTCTCTCATTCAAACTCAAGCGTCGACCAATGTCGTAGAGACTGAAAAAAAAAAAAAAACAACACAATATACTTATATGAAGAGAAAATCATTATCCGACTTACACATCAGCCCACCCTTGTTCTGAAACTATCTCAATTGCTTTTACATTCTCTCCAGCTGATAAAAGCAGTTCAGCTGCAGCTCTTGGCTCATGCACAGAACAAGCCCAATCAGCTCGTTTCCTTATCAATGTCCTTTTCTCTTCCTCATCGCCATCTCGAAGAAATTCTTGAGCCAAATCAAACATTCTCAGGTCACTGTACATGGTTAGCGCACGATCGTTATGTCCACACTTCTGATATAGTCGCGCAGCTTCTTTAAACTTTCCAGCAAATGCAAAATTTTCAGCTTGTAATACTTCTTTGGGTACTTCTGAACGTTTTTGCTTATCCATTAGACTGTGAATTAATTGCAACCATGGAAGGTTACGAACTTTAACGTACGCATCTCTTGCAATGTTAAGATGAAGAGATTCAAGAGCCGCCTGGGCAAGGCCTTCCCAATCAGCCGTCGTCACACCAAGGCACGACACTTGGTAGGCTTCCCTAAGAAACAAAAATAATAAAAATAGGAAGACCACAAAAAAAAGTGATTTTCTTCAATTTACTCGAAAAACCCAGCTTCAATGAATTGCCACATTGTTGCACCCAAAGCCAACGGAATGTTATGCATAACATTACCCCGCAAACAAAAAGCTGTTGCCCCACACAAACCCACTACAACACCAATCATGTTCTGCGGACTTCGAGGTGGTAAATTACCAACTCGGACGCTAAGTCCGCCTGTGGTATGTGTGTAACAAAGCATTGTATCGAGGTGAGTATTCCACGCCACAGAATTCACTCCAGAGTCCTAAAAACAAACATACAACCGATAATTAATTCTCCTTAGAATTTGGTAAGAAAACTTGCTTGTTACCTGATACAGCATTGTATCGTTTACCACATCCCTCACGACTAGTCTCCCAGCATCATCCACAACAGCTATCCGATTTCGTCCAGCGTTTAAATCCAAGCAACGCACCGCAGACATGACTGTGGTTATCAAAATAGGTAAAGCGTTGTCCAAAAATATTCGAAAGACCTGTGAATGTTGAGTAACTTACAATACCACCTTTACATATACTTCTCACATGCGTACCTGCCCACTTTTTAAACCTATCATTAGACCCTCTCGGCCTGCAGGTCCACCAGTTACTTTGATATACCGAATAAAGCTGTCCATAATCCATTCCCTTTGTAGAGTGCCTTTGAAATCCAAACTTTGCAAGCGTTTTTCCTGGCAAAGCACAATGTGCTGAGCACATACCACCAACAGACTGCATTCGAACTTTTTTGTTATCTTCTCCTTTACTTTATAGTGCATCGGTTGATCCTCAGCAGAGCTAAGTTCGTATAGAACCACACGCTCAGGTAATTGAACAGCCAAACGATTTCGATATATAGCAATTTTCAGCACCAGATCTCGACATTTGATGCGCACTTTTTGTCCCGAAATCAAATGCTGGATGATAACGTCACACATATTCTCTCGAAACGCATATCTCTCGCGATACAATGCATGAACCGTACTCGAGGCAATTGTATAGCAGGCCAAAGTTCCATCTTGACAGCCAACCACGTAGGTATACCCATTTGGATGCAAAGCAACTGACCAAACCCATGATTCAAAGCTTTCACCTAAAATCCCAAGGCGTACACCCTCTTTGGTGAATATTTGCAGAGATCGGCAACATCCGCTGACTATTAAAAATTCTCCATTTGGAAAATATGTAAGGCACAACGGATCAAATCCTAAAGCACGTTCCTTGCCAATCATTTGACCACCAAGAGTATGAAATGATAGCGTTTGACTCCAATCAACTACGGCGATTGTGTCCGTGTTTGTTGAACTAACCACAGGACTACATTGTACCCCGAATACTGCACTGTTGGGACCTCCAATGCGTTCAATACGACCTTTTTCTTCACCTGACTAGAAATCAAACAAATCCTTTAGAAAGTCATCAGGACGATATATGGTATGTCTAAGGGTAACCTTATTCCTTATTGAGATCGTTCCGTTTACCAATCCAAGCACCAAATACTGTCCATCGTTGGTCCATGCGCAGGAATTTATTCGAGAAGATATTTTGTACTTTTGCACAGCTTTTTGCTCTGAAGACCAATAAGCAAAATCCGAGGAAGAACACGAGGCCAAATGATGAGATACAGGATTGAACGATAGGCACTGAATAGTGTCTCCATGTCTAAAATGAAAATTAGTGAATGTTTCAAAGTTACAAGCAATGCAATGAAAATATTTTCGCATAAGAGTTAATTAAAAAAAAATGTAAATATGTAAGGTATGTCTTACAGCTTATTATTCATAAAATAATTTTAAAAGGCTCACTTTCTTACAAATGGTGTTTAAGCCCTTACCCTAAAAACATTTGCTATTTTCGCCAAGAGTTTGCAAATGTTTTTGCATTTGACTGTGCAAAGTATTTTTTCTCTTTTTTTGAATTTCAGCTGGAACTTGAGCCTCTTTTGATTTATAGGCAGAGTTTTCTGACGAACTTCATTGAACATTGCAAAGCCAGCCAAATTGCCCAGTCTAAAGATTCTCTACTTTCTTAATGTGAAAACCTCCGTGGATCCACATACGAGTACTTCTTATTTGAACACGTTTTTTTAGGTTCCGCTGACATACGTAACATTTTCATTTCTGTCGGAGTGATCTTTCCTTTATACTTCTCGTACAGCATCCAGCATTGCGAGGCATATAGTATATATTATATTAGACGTACGACTGCGGCGCATTACAAACCTTTCAGTCACATGATACAGTCACTTATTTCTGCGCCATTTAAACGACTCACACTGACTGTACGTGCGACAGCGTATTCGCAAATTCATTCGCGGTTAACGGCAGAGCCTAAGTATTATAATTTTTTGCACTTTGGTATAATTACTCCTTCTAAATAAATATGAGGAATTGGGTTTACGGATTCAGAAATCACACTTAAAATGGCTATTCGTAACCCTTTATCCTTCATCACCTATATTCAATTATTAAAAATTACCTGAATGCTATAACGAGGTTGCTTATGACAGCGCTATCATTGGTGAAATGAATAGAAGTTCTGGATTCTTAATGTGTTACGTCAAGGCTACTCCGGTTATTCCCGCTAGCATTTAACTTTCATTTTGACGTCCAAGTACTTATCGCGTATCGTTTTTATATACGTCTCGGTTGCATTTTGAGATGTTAACACTCTCCAAATAGGGGCTTTCCATAGCACGCCTGGCTCCCGCTTTAGATGCATTGATGAATCTCCCTCCCCTTGATGTTTATATCATGATCTGCACTCTCAAACAATCATGTGTTTAAAAAGAAGAGGACTTTAATACAACACGCATTGATGCGTTAACGACCTTGCGCGCCATCTGTCTTTGACTGTGGGTTTATATACATATCATCTGACGCAATGACACCCGAACTCCTGCTACAAGACTGGTTTCTACTAGAATATGAACCAGAAAGAAATGCAGTCGGGTCTTCATGCTGATGTCTTTCTGGTGGACAATGTTAGATTTCACTCTTCGTTAGGGTAACTTGCTTCTGTCTTCTAAACGTAGATATACGCAATCCTGATGGCAACGAATAATATTGTGAAGAACCGTTGGAGAGCCAAGCTGCGTTTAGAACCTTGTTGAATCCTCTTTCGACTTCCAAGATAACTGAAGGCAGTTGAAAAACTGAGTTCACTGGGTCTTTCTGGATCCCTTGTCACAATGGGATCACGGAAATTAAATCGACCATGAACTTGCTAGGCAAGACTCAAAGGAGAATTTTTCAGGACCCGAACCTTGGTAAGGTCTACCTGCGTCCTCGATGAAAGATTCCATTGAAAGTTGGGTTCCGTATTAGGACAACTGCAGATGGTATCACTTCACAGATTGTAGCAGACCAATCGAAATCTTCCCGATATCTTCAGAGCGATTTTCCTACTCTGTTCCGATAGAAAAAAAAAAAAAAACTCAATCGTAACTGGAATTCCGCGATTCATTACTTTTACAGCTTTGTTAACTTCGACTTCTATAAGACCTTCCCTTTCCTCTTCAACCACGTCTATTGCAAATTTCATTATTCCCCGGTAGCATGTATACCTATTCGCCGTCAATGTTATATGTTTCGGCGATTTATCTTCCGAGTTTTTCCTGCGTTGTACCGAAATCCTTAAAAATATTAGCTTGTTTGTCCATACTTTAATGTTGCACCTGTTCTATTTTAATTCACGATATAAGGTCTCCTCCTCTTCTTTTACAAGTCTTACCTATTGTTGCTTATAGTCATTTTCATATTATCATTCCACCACCACGTTTCTCTATTTGTGTCTATGTGGAGAGGGACCTTTGCAACACTAAGCAAATTTTTTGCAAAGTTGAAAGTTTTCTAGTACGACGTGAACCACCTTTTCTCAGCACCGATCTCAGAACCCCGGCACTTAAGAATTAACACTCCACCAAATTCTACATAAAGCGTTGAGTCTAAGGTCTATTAAGTTTAATTGACGCAAGAAATAGGCACCAGCGTTGTAACTTTGCCAATTGTGTGTTTGCCGCATTTTGGGTTCAAAAATATCCAAAAATATTTGTCTAAAAGCTCTTCTATCAACAAAGTGGCTGCATGGGCAATAAGTGGATAAATCGAACAAACGGTCCCTCCGATGCCCAGGCAAGGTGGGTTGTATCAGTACCTTGTCCTGGTAAGACGGGTCTGACAGGATGGACCCAAATTTTCGATCTCACTCGTGGGAACAAAACTAAAAATATGGATAGAAAAGAGATAACCAGTGAGCAACTGAGGCTGCCAGAGATTGCCTCCTCATCAGAGAACGAATGGCTGACCTCCAGTCAGGAGACAATCGTCTGTCCACCAAGCCCATGAGAGTGCTAAGTGCTAAGGCCAGCACAACAACCGATAACCAGCCAATAACATAAAAACAGCAACAGGAAAAACATAATCCCACAGGGAAAGCTATGAAGAACAAATATCAGATGGCCTTCTGCATTTTAGGCAGGATCGCCAAAAATGTAGCAGCCGTAAAGGTCCACGAAAAGGATCAGGTGGACAAAGTGAACTAGAAGGTACAAGACAAGTACAAGACAAGTAAAACGATGAAGAATAAGCCAAAACAAAACATCGTCGGCCAGTGCTGTTCAAAAGCGACTCTTCGTCGAGTTGGCCAGAGATCATCTCCAGGGTGCACTAGTGGACGAGCTCTCCACAAGCGGGAAAGCCATAGCCGACGCGTGGGGAAGCATTGAGAACAAGCTTTCGGACAATCAAGAGGAACCTCTGCCTAGGTTGGACTCCGCCGAGACTAGCGAGGTTAAATTCTTTAAGGGTTTCCTTAGTGAATGTGACGCCTGGAATGGCTTGAAGCTCAAACACATCACAGGTAATGTCATCCCAGGAGACCCAGGGCCCGCATTTGGTTGCCTGTTATGAAGATAGATGAGTGAATACTTCTCCAATGTCTTGCACTCCAAAAAACGGCGATCCCAATGGTTATCTGGACAGTCAATATCAAGGACAGTCAATAACGAGTCATAGGCAGCACTAGAGAAAGCAGACCATAAACTTAGGTTTGGCATCAGGCACGCCAGGCTTAAGATTTATCTGTCACTGAGACCTGAAAACGATGTGGTCATCTTCGAAATCGATAACTTGTTGGAGAACCTGGTGATCGCCGAAAAGAAGGATAATTCCGAAGGTCATACAGAATAATCTGAGAGAATCCAGATGTGCCTCCGATAATCTGCTAGTTTTCCTACTGGAGGAAAATATTGACATTGGCATTATCGACCTGCTCTACAAAGATCAGGCTATCAATAAGCCCGGAACATGCAAACGATTTAGCAGTTGCTAAACTGGAGTATGCGAACCAAACAACATATCTCTCATCAGCTCTAACCAGCTCCGTCAGAGGAAGTGGAGCAACTTCCACCAGCCGCCATAATAAAGAAGGACAACGTACTGATGAGTGGCGTCACCAACGCGAGGCATATACATAGTATGGGGAAGCACGTACGATAATGAAAGAGGTGAGTCACTTTTTAATTTTGTCGTGCAATAAGGGCACGATCCCAACCTTTGTCTTTTCTAGTACGGAAGCTTTCAGGGGTTGAGTCTTAGGTATTACACTCAAAATAAACAATAATGACTTTAGGATCAAATATTTGAGTTTCCAATCTGGAGTCATTCTTAGACCACAGATGGATACTCTACGACTCTTTGAGTCTTATGGCCGAGACCACCAAACCGTTTAGAAACCGTAAGAGAGTTAATTGGAACAAGTTTAGCCAAGTCCTTAAGAGAAAACTTAAAAACATACCCAGCATAAGCACCATAGCAATCGAAGAACTAGTGGCGAAGGTAAAGACTTTCGAGAAGGCAATGAACGTTGCCTACAAAGTCTCGTTCCCAGAAAAAGCAGAATGTTCTGTCGAGAACCTGAAGTCCTGTTGAAAACACAATTTCCCGGATGCAATGATATTAGAGCTCTCGGCAAGTATAACCTGCATCCCACAGCATGATCAATCCAATCATCTCCGAGAAAGAGACTTCCTAGACTATCAACAACTTCTTCCCGTTCAAGTCTCCGGCATATTACCTGCCTTGCTACAAGGAATATAAAACCTAATAATACCTTGGAGCTACTCTTGGAGACGCGATGGAGAGGTGTGTATACCGAAGGTAGGTCAACTTGGATATTAGTCCTCGAAGAATTTCAGCCCAATTAATTTAACCCTTTCTATACTTAAAACCCTAGATCGTGTATAAGACATCCACATACAACGGAAGATTCACGGAAAGGGCTCTCCACGAGGCAGTGCGAACAATTGAAAAATCCAAACACTACAAATTTTTGTATTTGAGACTGATGCCCCCATTTATTTAACTCAATACAACCCTAAACTAACTTAAAAAGTAAAAAAAATTAAGGGTTAGAAAATAAGGGAATCCTGGAAAAGATCAAGTTTGTGACAAGTGCTTAAATTAAAATCAAAAACGGGGAGGTTTGAGTTGACCTTACGGGGCATGCGGAAAATTGATTCGTTGGAACCATACGATTAAGAGGTGCAATGGCTTACAATACAGAAGAGATGACGACAGCGTAAATTACGAGGGTTAGTGTTGAAAGAAATAGAATTGTAAAGGGAAACGTAATCCACAGAACCAGAGAGCAGGTGATGAATGAAGAGAATATCAGCTACCACTCGGTAACGATAGGTAGGTAAGATAAAGGGGTCATCCCAGGGTAGTCTTCGAAGGGAAAATCGAAGGAAATGACGTTTAATGTCCTCGATTCCGGATATATGAACTCGCTGAAAGGGGGCCCACACTTGGCTGGCATGTTCGAGATGAGGCCGGACACATAAGTGTTGCAAAATTTTTAAACCATCGTTTGATAAAACCAAATAATGAGTTGGCTTTAAGGATTATCTTATCAACGAACGTAAGTTTAACTCTTTTTCGTATAATATTCCAAGGTCGCGAAGGGATTGAACCGGGGGTACATCATGGCCATGTAGAAAATAAAGTTGAGGGCGACTTTGATTGGATTTCCATGACAAAGTCATGGATTAACATTCGGAGAAATTAAGCTCTAGGCAATTTTTTAGACACTAAGTGAAAAACCTATCGAAGTTTTCTCGAAAGAAAATAGAGTCTTGGAGTGAAGAAATAGTTTTGGAGAACTTAGTGTCGTCGGCGTAAATGCATAGGAGGCAGTGTTTAATAATCCTCTCAAGATAGTTTATAGTTAAAATGAAAAAGAGTTGACATAGATGACTGACTAAAAACGAGGTTGAGAAGACTATAATAATGGTTCTCCAGATTGGACGATAATTATTTTAATAATATGAGGTCAAAACCGAGGAAAGAAATTTGAAAAGGATCAATTGATGTAATATTTTATCGAAGGCCTTAGCAAAATCTGATTTCCTTGCCCTTTCCTAAACTAAGTTTTTTGGTCTACCTTTCAGAAATCCGTGCTGACTAGGTTATGTAAGCGATTTGCACTGAAAGCTTAGAACTTAATTTAAAAAACTTTCGAAAATTTTAGGTATGTGAGAAAGCTTTGCAATGAAACAGTAGTTAGTTACTTCATTCTTTGATCCCTTTTTGTTGATCGCGGATATGAAGATCTTCCAAACTTGTGGGAATTCCACTTTTATGAGGGACAGATGAAAAAGGCAGGAAAGTAGGTGCGGAAGATTGGAGGCACACTTTTCGAGAAATATTGTTGGAAGCCCGTTTGTTTCTTTTGTTCCGTTAAGAGCAAAAATTTTGGTTATACCAGGGAGGGGAAACATAAAGAGAAATGGAATTAAATACTGTAAAAAATGGAGACAGCATTAGTTAAAATAGTCTGGTAAAATCCAAAGAAAATTTGCTTATATAAATATTAATTTTGCGAAAAATAATTATAGGGAAAAAGTGATCGTCATCTAAGAAAACATTATAAGAAGATGGAAATAGCTCCTGGCTCTTTATGTCGGATAAGGAATATACCCTAGCCTCCTTCCTGAACATAGAGGGACCCTTTCATAACGTACACACCGAACCTATTCACAAATCTTCTAATCGCGATGGGCATAAAGGAATTCATTAGTCAATAGAATCAAAATCTCCCATAGAAGAACGCCACAGGGCGGCGTTATTTCTCCTTTACCCTGGATTATGGTTAATAACAAAACGCTTGTGAAATTAGATCGAGAAGAGATCAAAGTGGTCTCGTATGCGGATGACGTAGTGAGCCGAGCAAAACTGAACTTATGCTATTCACTACAAAAACGAGAATACCTCCACTCACATTATCCTCCAGAGCTAGGTATCTGAGTATTATGCTTGACCAAAAACTTAACTCGAAGCAAAACATCGAATACAGAGTAAGGAAGACATGTGTCGCTTTCTATGCCTGCAGCAAAACCTTTGGAAGGAAGTAGGTACCTGAACCAAAGATCACTTTACAGATGTACACAACTGTAGTACGTTAAATTCTTACCTACGGATCACTAGTATGGTTAAGCAAAGGCTACAACCTCACGAGACTTAAAAGACTCAAAAGAACAGCCAGTATAGGCACTACCGGCGCATTTAAGTGGGCCACAACGGATGCCCTTGCTGTGCTCCTGGACGTTGAACTTCACGGCCTTTCGCCCACAGCAACGTCTGGACTCGTTACCAAACGGTGTGGTCACGTTTTCAACCGTCTACTTCACACCCAAACTAAACTTCAACAAAAACTTCCCACCTGAGCTCAGTGAAAGAAAGACGAAATTGCAAAGGACTTCAAACGTGAACTGTGGTAATATTAATATCATACCGCTTGCTTACTGAACTTTTTCCGTGTCTTCCAAGCGGAATTAAGGACGGTTCGAGAGGCTTGAACGCAACTCGGACACGACACAACGCACAACCAAAACAATGCTATCCTCATAAATAGCAAAAACTAAGAAAACTATTGCCTCGGCTACCATATCCTCAAAACTGATGCAGGTGTTCCGGAACGAGCTTCCCCGCTCAGGTGAACGCTTCAGGGCCACACTGCTCTGATTTCCAGGGCACATAATGTGATATAAAGGAAAACGAGATTGCAGTTGAATTGGCCAGGTAGAGCTTAGCTCTGCACTGCTCACTCGCTCACTCACTAACACTTCCTGCAGAAGGTGAACCTATAATGGAGGATGATATGGCCGAACTAACCAAACAGAACCCGCTCATATATCTCCAGAATCACGGCAATAATTACAGAGTATTGACCAATTGGAGACCATGCGGCCAAACTTGGATTCCCATATAACCCCCACTCTCTCGCATTTTATCTGCAAATGTTCGGCACTAGTAAGAGCTAGATAGCGTGCACTAAACCAACCATTCTTCGACGACCTTAAAAACATCCGTTTTCTTAACTCCACAAGCTGAATCCCGACTGCTTCAAATCCTCAAAAAGACCCAGCATCAACTAGGTCACACGAGTCGTAGCAACTAAAAGGGACATTCAAGTGCTACTTGGGTTCATGATGAACCGCCATCTACCTACCAGACACAAAATCTTTTAAAATGCTCCCCCTGCACCCTTAACTTTAAACCGGGTTAATGTTTAGTTTTGAAACATTTTTCTTTAAGAAAAAATACAAACTAAGTACGTATTAGACTGAGTGCAAAATACTTTTCTTATATTGAATTGGACGATATATGGTACTGCAAAAAGCAATCTATTATTAAGAGTGAGAAAAATTTGACTTTAGTATCATAATAGTATGGAGTGGGGTTTTGCTGATTGGCTCTGAAATGCCCTAAGATTTGGGTGAAGGGTTAACAGGCGACTTTATTAATTTTAATACAAAATGAACTTAAACTAAATCTAAATACCGAGGAAGTTTAAGGTGATAATAGAGTAATAATGGAGCAGTTAATTAGATTTCAGACAAGGCGCTCGTTAGAAATGGTAATAAATTAGAAATATATTGAAGTCGTATCTTTTGCTGCATGTATAAACTTATTAAAGCTGTACAGTGTCAAGCACATATGAAAAATATCCAACACATCGAGTGTCGAAAGAGATTGGACTTATAAATCTGTTATGGTTGTAGTTTTGGTTAATAGATCATACGTAAAAGATGTCCTACTTTACAATTTGTGATATTGCAACATATTAAAACCCTAAAACTTTTACTTTATAATTTTTGCAAGAGTTTGAAAGATGAAGTTGAAACAATTTTGCACCTCCTATTCGATTGTCGGCTGCTTCATATGTTCGCTGTTGTTCTGTTCGACAACGAAATGGAGTTCCCAGACGTCACAAGTGTATTAAACTTTATAAAAATGTTGAGCTTGTCTACAGGTACTCATAGATTCATGGCAACGCAATGGGTCTCTTCTGGTTGTACAGACGCTACTTTATCCCAACCTGATCATACTTCTGCTAAACGCCTTTGAAGATATGTAGCAGTAACCACCACAGTATACAAATAGCTACGAATCTCTGATTCAGTCGCAAAAACTTACGAATATTTTAAAAGGCCCTCCAATTTGTTAGTCCATATTATCACCGACTTATCGGCACCTCCAGTGGCAAACTTCTTTCCATCTTTGGCGTATGCAACACAGTGCACCGTGTCCTTGTGAGCCTTTAACGTATTGAGCACAGTCCCATCGGTTGAATCGTATACAAAGACGCGATCGCCAGCTGCCACAATCAAATGTTGACCATCTGGGTGATAGCATACCGCATGAACACTGTAACAAAACAATCGCTATAGAGTCGATACTTCCTTATTCCGAATCAAACAACAACCTACCTCACATCCTCCTCTTTGGTGTTGGGAATATTAATTTTTTCCACCCACTTTAGGACTCCTCTCATTTTAGAGATTTCTTTTTTTTACAAACAAATTAAACAAGTTTCTTCATTTTTCCAAAGAAGATAATAAACCGTCCTATGGTGACAGATAATTTTTTATCTATTACTTCTATCGACGCCGTCTTTTGTTATGCTGTTCATTTCTTGTTCTCTTTGTTATTTGTTTACAACTTATCACGACTATCATGTTGCCCGGGTAACTTGCAACAACACTTTCATGCAACAGCAGAACACACTTTTATGGGAAAAGAAGAAACAAACTTAATACAGGAAGAAAAAAATCCCCATCTTAAACATTAGAAGAGCAAGATGGAGACGACAGTTGCTTGACTTGATTTGAAGGGGAAATTTTCCCCTAAAGCAACCAATCGACCATGGTGGTAAGTGGATGTAAAATTGACACAAGTCTGTTGCTTTGTAGATGAATTTTAGTAGATTTTAATAGGTAGATTTTTGCATGGCAACATATTTTTCAGATGTTAATAGTTTAATTCGTAACAAACGCACCAGGGTGCAGTGTTTTTTCAGGTACCGTTCGGAATTTATTCGGGTGATATGATAGGTCCACTCAATCAAGCTTTAGCGTACCTACGTAGACGGTTTAGTGGTGCCCATATTAACGGTATTGTTAAAATTAAAAAATAACAATTTTGTTCAGAACTCCATTGAGGGCAGTTTTCAAAGATTCCAGAATAAACTGACGAAATTTGGCTTTCATTGAACAGCATGGACTGCCATTGGCGGTGAGAAGTTTAGATACCTTACCATAAAATGTTCAGCCGTTACAAGAAGACTGTTTCAGAGAAGTCAACTTGACCCCAGACTGAAGGTCACACGCTTTATGGCCTGATTAGGTCAATCATCGCTTATAATTGCACCGATTGTATCAATATATCACTGTACTGCATGGAATACTGGATACGAGGGTTTAAGAAGTCTGAGAACCTATCTCGGATTGTGCAGAACACGAGAGTGTAAGTGCTTTTATCCTAAGAAGCCACTTTACGGATTAAAACGAATAGCAATGACCAGCGATAATAGTTTGATTTTTGGGATGATACATATTCCACTAATTTACTATATTCGTATGCAAGGTGTCCCAAAATCGAAGTAGGTTTATTGTCTACTTTTTCAGTCCATTGATCTGTTGACAATTCACACATTCACGCATTGAAGTTTACACACTCACATTGAGGTTCACGCATTCATAAATTGAGAGTACGCGCATTTATCGAAGAAATCATTGAGAGATTGTAGAGAAACTGTCATCAATTAAAGAGAAAAAACTTAGCAATAACAAAATGTCATCAGATACCTTCTATCAACGTAGGTATTTCATGGATTGTATGGAATGGCTCTTTTTGGCAATACGTCAACGGGACGACCGACGAAGCAACAAATCGATGGATTCTATAGATTAGGGCCTTAAGTCATAACATGAGGGTTTTCATGGAAAAATTCGATCGGCAACTTTTAGCCGTGGTTTTATAAACATATTTTATTTAACCTAATGAAGTAACCACTTATCATTCATAAGAAATTTTATTCGAATTTTCAACCGTAACTCATCGTGGTTACTCGTGTTTTTGGTATATTGATGAATTTAGAACGGTTTTTGTACTTTTCGCACACAGCAGTTTAATCTGAAATAGCGATACGAAAGTTTCTCAAATGACAAGTCTACACGGCACGTTGTTACACGTTCTGTTTACACCTTTGATTCTTATCGATGAGATGAAACCACATTCACCTCTTTTCTAATTGCCGAAATTTCTGTACGATATTTCTTCACCACTTTACTTGCCCTTATTGATTCAATAGATACTGTTCAATAGGTAAATTATCAAGATGCGTTAGATATTCCAATGCCATTTTCTTTATTTTGTAATTACGTCTATACGTTTCTCGTCAGTTCCCCGATTAAGTTGATAGTTGGAGATATGTTTTGGCCAGCCATTTGCAGCTTGTTTGTAAGATTAGTCAATTTTCATTTTTCCCAAGGGAGTTGTTTTGTTAAACTATTCTATTCTTTGTAAGGTGGTTTTTGCAGAGTGATTTACAACACCTTTTAATTGTCAAAAGAATTCACGAGATGTTCAACAGATTTCATAACTAGAACCCGGAATATTCCTTTGCCTAATGAGTTCAAGGAAGGGCCGTCTCTCCAGGTTGGGACTTGCGCTTGAGATTAATTACTCTCCACGTAAAACCCCTACTCTGAATGACGACGGACACAATGTAAACAGAAAAAATAATAATAATAATTATAAAGACGTTTGAATCTGCACATGGAATTTTCGGCCAAAAATACATTCGAACAACTAGCGGAGCCCTTGCACTAAAGATAGATATCACCCCGTCATTCAAGAAGTGCAGTAAGATTGACCGGAAAAAGTTGGATGGAAAAGTATGGCATATAATACAGTAACTGCTATAGAGAACAAAATCACAATCTGTTTGCTATTAGCGGCAGAATAAGGGAAGCCGTCTTGTACTTTCAGCACGTGAGATTACGATTTGTAACATTTCGCTTAATTCACCAACATTATTCTGATATGAGTTCCACAGAAATTGACGAAGATACCAGATAATGTTTCTCCTCGGCTAAACCTACGACCAATCTTCTAAGTAAACGATAAAATTATCAGGATCATGTCTGAAAATGTGTTAAGGTAGAATGATTTTATTGTTATATGGAACATTACTATGGTTTACACACGGTTTCTTCAACCCAATATTAATAAAGAAACATGATGGTTAAATACATCTATTAAATATGTTATGTAACAGTAGACATAACGCACTCCTCAAGTTTCAAAGCGTTCCAAAAATTGTATTCAAAGTACGTCTACGGATATTTCGAATTTCATAACAATAGAAAAATATTGTGAAGATAGTTGACAACTTCCTAAGATGGCTTATGCACCCTCCTTGTTTGCCCAATGCGCAAAAAATCCGACCCTCTTAACTACCCCACTATAAAAAGATCAGTCCCGTACAAGGTCTTGCCTACGTGATCAGTGTTATGTGAATTTTTTAATATCATACTTAAGAGTAGACATTAATCCCCGCAACTACGTGCATACACATACGACATGGATATAATTTGTAAAACGCAACAAGTTGACACTTGTGCGTATGCAAGTATTGAAACTGTGTAAATGAGAGAAAATCAAGTATACCATATGTTGTCAACTATTGGTCGAAAGACGCAATAAACAGGCTGAACTTTGAGAAAGTTAAGAATTCTGGACACCTTGGGTCCGTTTTTGATATCTCATCAGAAATGAAAGGTGCTTGCCAAAGCTGTTTCTTGTAATGCGGCCTTGCCAATAAAAACTAAGAGGACACCCCAAACGTCATAGTCCAGCTTTATGGATGGATGTGTAATTATTTTATTTAGCTGACAGGTTTAAGTGGAGGATATATATTAACGAAATCTACGAACTGCACAATGTCATCCTGTCGTATATGTCAGATGAGATGGTTATGACACGTAGAGCGAATGTATATCAACGCCAGAGGAGTCATCGATTGCTAAACAGAGGGCCAGCACAGTAGAAAAGGGTTGAAGCGCATAAATGGAGCTAAATCTCAATCATTACGTGCGCCTCGGAAAAAGATCCAAATAGCGGGGCAGATTTTTTGGTTGTACTGTACAACACATTCCCATATAACACCGGCGAAAAAGAGTCAAAATGCCGTTCGTGTGCAACTGCCTTTATTTGATAACCCATTGTTAGAAAATATATAGCTTCCCCTCATTAATTGTACATTTATTCCCCTTAAATTCCAAATCTACCTATCTCACTCTTTCATAAACATGACGCACATTCAAGTACAGGAAGTACCACGTCGTTGTCTCGCTGAGTACTTCTCATTCTTGTTCGGCATTTTTAAATTTAATTTCAAGCTACAGACAAGCTCTGTGAATCGCTTAAGTAAATTGAACTCAATTTTTGTTTTTTTTTTTTTTACTCTCGTAATTAATCGCCACTTATAAATTGTAAACTTTGGAGTAAAAGTTTTCGGGAGACTAGCATTCGAGAATCACCAAGAAAAAATTGTGTGAAAAGCCATTTTTGAGTTCTCAATTTCTAAAGTGCTTGCACGCAGCCCTGTTATCGGAATTACAACGATAAAAGAAGAAGGAAAACCGTCGCACCCCGTATAAGGGGAAAGTGATTCTCTTCTCATTCCACACCATCTGTTAGTATATCTCTTTTCCACAATAGTGCCTTACTTAACTAACGCACAAATGAGACAGAAAGTTTTTAAGTCCCTAACGTAGAACAAAACTGCACGAAGAAACCAAAGGCAAACACGAATACGACTACGCAACGAGTACGACGGGCGAGATGCCGCCATTTTCATTTATTCCACATTCTTTCGTCGATTGTTCTCTTTCAGTTACGTTTCGTCGGTGAGACTCGCGAGTGTTGTTGAGTTGAGTGTTTTTTTATTTTTTTTTTTTAAAGGAAAAAGTTTTTTTTTTTCGATGCGCGTTAAATCGCTGCTGTGTTTTGCCCCCGCAGTGTCTGTGTGAACAAAAGAAAAAGAAAATCATAATTGGAGCGCGAGATCAACCACATTATTAAAATAAATAAATAATTAAAAAAATCATAACGGTTGCGGCGAATTTGATTTTTTTTTTGCCTTCCTCTTTGCACAAATTATTTGGCGCCGCTGCGAACACAGTCAATAGGTTTTGTTCGTTTTTTTTTCGTTTTCTTTTTTTTTTTTCTTTTGCCTTTGGTCAAGAATGATGAAGAAAATTGGTCAGACGACTACGACGACGGCAAATAATCGAAAGGTAATTCGAATAGTAATTCTCTTGTTTCTCCATCGTTTTTCCGTTTTTCCCAAGACTTTCTTTAAATTGTACATTTTTGGTTTTTTTTTTTCTTATATTTTACTCTGTTACGACGAGTCCGGACACCGTGTGGCTGGTGCTACGAGTACCAGTGCTGCCGCCGCCATTGCATATTCAAGAGAATAAAAAGTAAAGGAATGGAAAAAAAAAATTTTTTTTTATTGTTTCAATTTCTCGCCCAACAACGTCAAAAAATTAAGCAACAAAAATTGTGTGTGAATTATTTTGGCGCGGCTGTGATATCTCAATGCAATTGAGATAAATGTGGGAAAAGAGTATTTTTGTTGTACAACAGTGTTGCCATGTGCTCCACTATGTATCAAATGAGCGTTTATCATTTGAAAATCGTCTACATTTAATTTCCCATGGATTAACTTTGAAACAGTTCCCTGGCAAAATGTTTAGTGGCGTTCATCGGAATTACGAGGTCTTTAGCTCTTTAATGATGTACGCATTTTGTACGTGAACTCGATTTATTAGTTGAAATGTATACAAGTGTGGCAATATTTATATTAAGCTGCGTCAATAAGTTCCATGTAGATTGTTTTTTCCCTGAAAAGAAAATCAAAAGAGATTTTCTGGCACATACGAGCATTTTAAATTTTGAATTCTAACCTCAAATGAAAATAAATCTGATTGATAATAAAATTTGGCAGATAAGATTTAGCCACAACTGATCAACATTCAATTGCATAGTGAGCTTAATTGCCAAATCATAATGTTGCTTTCGAGCGGTCGCGCTTTGACATGCTTCATGTACGCTTTATATCGAACTACGATAACTTGCATCAAAAGCACGAACTTGGAATTGGCAATCCGGAATGTCGCTTCAGGGTTGAGCTGACATAAGGTATTGTTCCCTCAGATTTCTAACATATGAATTCATTGCATAATGTAGAGTAGAAATGTACTTTTCCTTATTTTTTTTAAGTTTGATTGGGAGAAATAACTTGACAAACAATGTATCTTCAATTCGAATTACTATTTTGCGCAAGAAAATCAATAAAATAGTAGCAAAATCATTTTTTCCATTCGGAGTAAATACATTACACTGTAACCTCTCATAACCTCTAACCATCGTATAGTGTCGGCTGACGGCCCATAGCTCTCAAACGCACGACGAAGCAGAGAATAACTCTATTAGGGCTTTGATGTCGGGCTTACAGTATTTACGATCAAACGTGTCAGAAACGCCTGAGTTTACATTTAGGATTGCTTCATAAGAGCCCATTGCTTCTACTCAAAATGTCAAAGCGCGACCGCACGAACGCATTTTTGTGAATTGGCTTTGATGCCTAAAGAAAATCTGGTTCAGTTCTTAGAGATGACTGTTAGTGTAATTCGATGTTTACTTTTCCAATAAAATACACTACGCGACAACTGATTAATACAAACGCGTAAATTTGAGAATTTATATTGATTTTATTGAAACGGAAATGGGTAAAAAATTTAGACCGATTTCCAAGGGAATACAAATCACGGTAAAATGCCTGGAAATTTAGAATTTTAAATTTAGTGGCCACAACACCGGTTGTCCTAAAGCAGGAAACTGCTTTAGGTGCCTTTATCCATAAATGAAAGGTATTTGAAACACACGCTGGACGAGTATTTTTTCGAGTTGATGTTGTTGTCAAAATATTCAAGCAATATTGACATTTTAAAAATGTCATTCATTCGTAATGGTTAAAAGATGTTGCCTCTTGGGGCGTTGGTTGGGTTTCCGCTGCTTATTTTCATTAATATCGTGTCCTGAAGTTTCTGCAGCTTGTCAGTATATATTGTATTTTAGATGCTTTACACCATGCTCCTATGCTACTATTGCACACCTTAATTTCGATTTAATTAAAGCAAATTGCTTTGTTTATACTAATGGTGTTAGGACTTCATTTTTTAAAGGAATACTAGCCTTTGTAGTTGCGTTTAAAAAAGTTAATACCTCTTAGGTTTTTAGATATCCAATTTCTAAGCCTGTTACATTTTTCTTGCCCGTACTAATTTTTGATTTGAGGTCACTTTTCTCCAGAAAATGCGTTTCTTCATTGCAATTGCAGAAAATGCAATTTCATTTTCACATTATTTGTAATGTTTTGCGTGCACTTAATATTATCTGCTTCTCCATTGTCAATTAATTCAGTTCCAAATTAATTGATTGCTATTTGATTGATAATTTGTCTATCATTATTAAAAATTTCTATCGCGCGTAGACATTTAATTCTTACAATGTTTTACTATGTCTGTACGTTTACCAAGGCACCTTTGCGGCAAGCTTTCGACTAACTTTTGTGTTACTATTTTGCTATACTTACTTAATTCCCGCTGAAAATTCACTTAATTTTTTTAAATATTTGTTTGCACGATTTATTATGTGCCGAACAGCTCAGAATATTTATTCTTTTTTCTTTTTCAAAAATCATTCCATGATTTCCTCGGCTGCAAGTTTTTAGGCATTATTAAGCATGAAAATCCAATTGACAGGCAGAATGAAACCAGAATGGCTTCTGTGTATTCTTTAAAATTTACGATCGCATAAACTTATCCACTACCATTTATTCTTACCAATGGCCCCACTCTACGAATCGCATGAAAACGCGCTCCAGACTATAACGCTTCCTCCACCGTGATTTATGTACGTAATTGGAGTTGAATGACTGCCTCTTATTAGAATGCCGAGTCAAACTGAGCCCTCAGCAAACATTTGTTGAGAAAATAAGACAGCAAGTAAACGACTTATCGCTATCCAACATATAGGGTTTTCTAATAACGACTTGACAACTTTTTTTTAAATAAAAGGCAAACCATATGAGATATTTCAGAAACTTTATTATTGCCTTGAAGTACAATCAAAAATTAAATTCAAAGTTGTCAAGTCCCTATTGGAAAACCATATATATACTAAAGGGGTTATCGACTGAAAAATTCTATAGTGGACTTCTATTGTAGACCATGAGTACATATTTCAGAATCGGATTCGACATTTTGGCTTAAAAGAGGAATATGCGAAAAATCAACTGGACACGCTTTAGGGAGCAGATTGCAAGACTTGCAACTGTTAAGAATATGACGGGTACCCTAATCAAGTGTTTTGGGTGCACATCTTCAACCAGTAAAAACTGCAGTTTGCCCATTTTTTGGTGGAACACAGATGTGCAGGTGCATAGTCCCTTTCATTTAAGACTGATTTGGAGAAAGACTGGAATCTATACAGATCGAAGCAAAAAGAATATATCAAGCTAATTCGAGTATCGGAGAACGCCTCTTACGAATATAAAGATTTTTGCGAAAAGATTGCAACACTCAATATTGGTCCTAGTCATCAAGAGAAGAAAATCAAGAAGAGTGGAAAATCTCAGGTCTGATGGCACCCATCACTTACTAGGTAACCTCATCAGAACCAGCTCACAATCAGCTCATCGAAGCTGCAAGTGAGTTAAGCAACACAACACGCCAAAGTTGGCCTCTGTCTTCTGTTAAGGTGATGCTGTTGCTTCCTTAAATGGCTTCAATTTACCTGGCGCCTATTTACCCTGTTATTCTACAAAAAGATATAGACCGCCTCCTGGCAGCAGAGAAGATATCTATCGAAAAATCCTATGCGACGCACTCGCGCTGGGCGATTTCATCTTCATTGAGAGTGTTTTCAATTATACAACTTTTAAGGACATGTGCAACTCGGCCGCATAACGTGGCTTAGACAATTCTCTTTGTAGATAAGAGTAATGTTCTTGAATAGGACCCTGATTGGAGATGCTGACTGTTTCCACTGCTATAGCGCATGTTCGTCAAATCACATCTTACGCTCTCAATAGTTCTGATTTGATAGACGTGATCGACGATTGGCGCGCTAGAAGTGAACTTTCAGTCAACCCTCTGAAAACTGAAGTTATTCTTTCTATGAGGAGAATTATGGTTTTTCTATTGCTGAAAGATCACCATTCGTTTTTCCAACGAAGCAAAGTATAATTTCCATAGCCTCTGCTTTAGACGGACTGAGGGATGATGATAGTTTTCACTATTCCTTATGAAAACTTGCGTATACCATTCAAGCGAAGACACACGTAATCCTGATGACGCAAAACCTTGCTGAATCGTCTCACCACTTTTAAACTATATAGGGAATGCACGAAACATTGCATTCACTGAGTTTTGTTTGGTTCCAATGTCAAAATGAGAGGACAGGAAATGAGGTCGTCGTACCTGCGTTAGGATTGCCTGCATTGTAAGAGTTGTCAGGGCTTACATCGACAGTTGGGTTTCATCCGAACGTAACTCCAGATAGCATGACTGAAGGCATACCTTCATGATAGATGAAGGTAAACCAAACGAATGCTTTTCAATATCTCTTAGAGATCCACGACATTCCTACTGCTGGCATCGTCACTACGCTTTTGCAAAGCATCTAAGTGTGCTAAGCACAAGTGATCTAAAATCCTGCAACGATTGTTCGCATCAAGCTATTGATTTTTCATTGATATTGTTATGAAGTAGCAACTACTCAATACCAAATTCATTTCAAATTCATATTTAATAGCCTGTAGGGTGCTAGTAATGAAATACTACAACTACTACTTCTTACGTGTATGTTAAACTAGTAAACTTTTTGACCACTTCTTCGAATTTTTCTTTAATTAATTTATTATTATTATTATTTATTTATTTATTTATTTATTTATTTATTTATTTATTTATTCGTTTCATTAAAATCGTTCTTAAATGTATTGTAGATGTCAGTATTCTTCACTTTTCCTTCCACAAGAGTGTAACGGATAAGGAGGTTCTTTGAGCATCCTGAAGTTCAGCGAGTGAAACATTAAGCTTCAACTTACTTCCCATGTGGTGCGTAACACTCATTGCCTCTAATTTGTGCAAAATCAGCCACGCAGTACGTTTCATCATTTATAATGCGTCAATCAAACTTAGCAAAACTTCTCATAAAGCCTATGATCTCGAAATCTTACTAAAGTTTAGCTATATAAGATGATAAGCGGGCCTGAGTTTTTGCTGGTCAAATATTTGATGTAGTTTTTTTTTTTTTTTCAGCATCTTGAAAGGGACTGTTTTGGTTCTCATAAACGAAGCTTGTGGTCCAGATTTTAGCCCTGAACCTTTTCTCCAAATTCACAATGAATCTTTATATCGATCCATAATAACATTGATGTTTAACTTCTTTTCAATTTTTTATAATGGGATATGTATATGTTTGTTAAGAATTCCAATTCCGCGTCTTGATGACGATCTCCCAACTACCTCGCAATTCGGATGTGCACGGCATTGATAAATCGAATTGTGTTCCATCATGACAATGCAAGGAGTCACTCTTCATAGGTGACCCGTAAAAAATTGCTGGATCTTGTCTGGAATGTGGTGCCAACCCGCCTTAACGTATTTTTATTGTTCCATCAGATTATCATTTATTTCGATCGCTGCAGTTCGCCAGTATCTCGACTGGTATCTCGCGAATAATACGAGTAATGTTGGCTTCCAAAGCGTCAATCGTGGCTGGCTTATTCCTTAAGACCTGAGACTTTACATATCCCCAGAGAAAATAGTCCAAAGGCGTGATATCGCACGATCTAGGGGGCCAATTATTGTAGTCCATTGTTTAACGCGCTGTATGGCTCGTAGCGTCGTCTTCTTGAAACCAGAACTCATCGAGACCATGTGCTTGAATTTCAGGAAGCACATAGTCTGTTAAAATGGCGCGATTACGGTTACCATTGACGGTAACATTCTCATTTGCCTTATTTTTGAAGAAATATGGAGCAATGATTCCACTAGCCCATTAACCACACCATACCGTTGTTTTTAATGGATGTAATGGTAGCTCTTGGTACTCTTCAAATTCGATTCGTCACTATATTCGTCTTATATGTAAAAGTATAGTTTTTTATTTCAAAATAATCCATTACATTTTAATTTTATTTTATTTCCAGTTCTTATAGAAATAAAATAGAAAATTTATATTGAAATTTGTGAATTTTCAGAAACTGGTTTATAAATTACGAAAAATACATCGCCATTGTTGGTTTGGTTAAACAATGTACCTTAAAAAATTCACTTACCACCGTTCTAAACTTAATTTGCCTCCGAATAGAGGTCTTATCAAATCCAAATATGCCATACGTGATAGTTGCTTATCAGTAAAATAATCACAGAAATTTGTCATCTTATTTTCACCTTGGTGTGAGCTACGAGCGCAAGATAAGATTTTTCATGTTCACTTACTCCTTCAATTTAATACCTAAGCTGCGAACAGATTATACACCTTTTTATACACTTAATTTGTACAAAAAAAAAAAAAAAAAAAAATTGCACTGAAATCACCGGAAATTGATGTCCTTTGATTTTTGATCAAGGTCAATTCTTTACTTTGAGTGGTGAGTGGACCATAATAAATTAACAAGGATGATGTTGAACGAGGACTCAACTGGCTTCCCTTTGATCAGCGCCAAAGACTCCTTTTCCTCTTCGTTCCCGCAATTTCTACGGAAAATGTTGGGACGAACACCAAATTGCTGCGTGTGTTTTCCAATGGCAGAGTTTCCTGCGATTATGTTTGTGAGTTTAGAAATATCTCTTCTCCTGAGGTTGGTCAGCGCTCATTAGGATCGAGTATGGCTCATTTTAGGTTAGATGTCTCAGTCCTGGTGTAGGATATTGGTGGGTTTGAATTGTTAAGCTGATTACTTTTTGTGCCTACTAAATCGAAGCTAGATTGTTCATTCGCAACGTCCTTATTTTCTATGTTGTCCGTGCAACAGAACCCAACAGTGTGTGATTTGTACTGTTTAACTATCTCGTTGAAAGATGCGCGGCATCCTCTAACCACTCTCTTCATGAGTGATGAACAGCTGAGACTCTGGCCTGCTAAACGCTACAGTTAAATGATTTGTGTATGAAGAGATTTTCCGAGACGTCCGTCGTTGGAGGGGTCATTAACGCAGACAGTGATGCTTATACTGGCAGGTTGCTGCGCTTTTTCTAACATGTTCATGTTTGTTTATCTTTCCAATGTAGACCATCAATGGCTGTGCCATATGTGAGAAGTGGGATTAAACCATTCACCTGTGTAATTGTGAGTTTGTTTGTTTTTTGAGGGAAGTTTGAGTTGTACCCTTCATCTTGTTCCTTCAGCCATGTTGCCACGAGTAGAGGACAATTAGAGATTTTTTATTTCGAATTTTTTATTTGGATATTCGGAACATATTTTAGGTAGGTCATTAATGAAAAAACAGAATAAGATTGGGCCAAGAATTGCCCTCTACGGTACTACTGCAGTTAAAGTGCCGAGTTCAGAAAAAAAAATAATAATAATAATAATTATGAACTAGGCGCACTGATCTTTCACTGAAACCAAAAAATAGCTTAAGCTTCTAACAGAGTAGCTTATGATCGACGCTATCAAAAGATTTAGAGAAGTCAAGCAAACACAAAATCGTCAGATCGTCCATATCATATTGAATCCTAATATCGTCAAGGGTTTTGACAGTAACTCTCGAGCAGTTATGACTTTCACGGAAACATGACTGAACCGGAAATAACAAACCGTGTTGATTGATGAAAGGTGAAATTTGATTTGTCAAGATTTTGTCTAAGACTTTTGACAGACATGGTAAGATTCGTTCGGAAATCAGCAATGGAGAAGGGTTGAGGCTTTTTCGGGACAGGAATGATGTTGGCCAACTTCCAATTGTCAGAAAAAGTTGAGATAGTAGTGCAGTCATTTATGATGTGTGTGAGGGCATATAAGATATATGAGGTAGTATCATCTTCATAAATAGATACTCTATTTTTACCTATAGAATTGGATTTTAAATTTCGTGCTGTATTGACTACATAGGAGGGCTGTTTAATGAGTACCCGGATTGGAAGATATGTGGAGCTACTCAGCCAAAATAAAAGTGTACCATCATTAAATATAACCTCTTTTAGTCCGCCTGTCAAAATAACAACCTGATGCTTGGTTTTGTTTTGACACGCATGTTAGTGTTTTTTGCGACCATTGGAAAAGAGCTGTACCGCTCCGTCATCCGATTCTTAGTTTGAGTGGCAAAACTTGCGAAGAAATCAAGCCAATGGTGTGTATGGGACCCATTCCCCTTCCTGTACAACCGTTTACCATTGGTTCGCTGAGTTTCGAAGTGGCCGCACGTCGTTTTTTGATGAACCTTAACGGTTACCAAAGAGGAAACCGTGGACAAAATCCATGATATCGCGTTCGCTCAAACCGGAGAAGAAGCACAATCGTGAGACCATTTCAAAGACGTGCTTCGTCCTCTTAAATCGAAATCCGGAGGAGATATTGCGTCGTTTCGTGACCGAAGATGAGACATTGATTCATTGGTACACACTAGAGACCAAAGTACAATCGAAACAATGTGTTTTCACCGGTGAACGAACGTACTCCAAAGAAGGCGAAGACCGTGCATTCGACCGGAAAGGTGATGGCCGCCGTTTTTGGAACGCGTGAGGTGTGATCTACGTTGACTATTTGGAGAAGGAAAAAACACTTACAGGAGCATACTACGTCGATTTATTGGGCTGATTCAAATCCGATTTGAAGAAAAAACGAGCACATTTGGCGAGGAAAAAAGTACTCTTCCACTACGATAACGCACTGGGAAGTCATCGCCACCGCGGAGGAGTATTTTGCAGGCCAACAAAAATCATACTATACGGAGAGGTTATATTGGAAAATAAATTGTCAAAACCTAAAAAAGTTGTGTTATCATTTCTAATCCGGGTATTCATCAAACAGCCATCATAAGTTTATGAAACAACACTAAAGGCGAAAATGAAGCCATTATTGAGGATGACGATTGGTTTATTTATAACACTAGATATAAATATATTATTTAGGTCATTTAAATTGGGAATGTTCAGTTCTTCAATACGGAAAATTTTATTTAAACTCTGATTAGTTTTCAAATAATGTGGAAGATGAAAACTTAATTGGGTTTACGACTAGTTTCTGTCAAGGTGGATTTTTTTTTTATTTACTTTTTCAACTCACGTCATATGCTGCATAATATGCACTATTTCCCACACCTCCTTCGACGCTGATTAATTTTTTGTGAAAATAAAACACAAATTTTTAATGGGAAAGTAAAAAACATTTTATTTAAAATATTGGCCATTGCTAGCTACACATTTTTCCTATCTTTCAGGCAATTTATATATTCCACGCCAATAAAACTGTTCGTCTTTTGAAGTAAACCAAAAAGTCACCCAATTTTCGACTTTCTGGTAGGATTCGAAGTGCTGCTCAACTAATGCGTGTACCGTGAAAACAAACGGTAGTCGGAAGGAGCCAAGTCTGGCGAATACAGCGGGTGGGATAGCAGTTCCCAGCCAAGTGCTTTGGTTGTATCCTGAACCAGTTTTTCTTTGTGTGCAAGTGCATTGTGATGTAGCAAAATTACCTTGCCGTGCCTTCTGACCCATTCTGGTTGTTTTTAGATCAATGCGTGTTTGTTTCAAATTGATCATTTGTTGTCGGTAGCGATCTGTATTAACGGTTTACCAGGTTTTAGGAGCTCGTGGTACTCCACACCTTTCTGGCCCTACCATACACACATCATTGTCTTCTTGCCGAATAAATCTGGTTTTGCCGTCGGAGTTGATGGTTGTCCCGGATTAACCCATGATTTTTTTCGTTTAGGATTCTGAAAATAAATCCATTTTTCATTGCCAGTAACAATTCGATGCAAAACTGATTTTTTATCGTGTCTTTGAAGCAAAGTTTCACAAGTGGTTTTTCGGTTTTCCATCTATCTTTCATTCAATTCATGTGGCATCCATTTTCCAGACTTTTTGGATCTTTCCCATAGCTTTTAAACGGTCAGAGATTGTTTGTTGTGCAACATTTAACATTTCTGCCATTTGTTTCTGACTCAAAGTGTCATCTTCATCCAATATTGTTTGAAATTCGGCGTCTTCAAACTTTTTTGGTGGACTTCCACGTTCTTCATTTCTTCCATCAAAATCGTTATCTCTAAACCGTTGAAACCATTTTTTGCATGTTGTTTCTGATAGAGTATGATCACTTAATGCCTCGACAAGCATTCGATGAGACTCTGCAGCACTTTTCTTCAAATGAAAACAAAAGTCATCATTTTCTGGTACAAAATTTGATATTTTTAACACGATGAAGAAATTAAAGCCCTTTCACAATAAATGTTCCCTACCGAGACATTTGTATCTTCACACTCACTTCATACCGGTACACTTGTATATCAGATATCTATTAGTTAAGATGATAGGCATCATCTGCTCTACTTGATTGATTCAACATTGAAGCAAAATGTTACTTCATGGATTTTGACATAGCCCATTGAAGAAGAACATTCTAATGACAAATTGCTTTTATCGTCTCAAAAAATTTCGCAACAGCCATTAATCGGAATGCCTATTGTACAATAACAATGTGTTTTTCCATCAGGCATTGACTAGTTTCTAGTAGAAAGACATCTATTTTTTTCCAACTTATATTTTAGCTTATTCAGTCACGATATTTAGCATTTACTTATCAATCAAGATCGACGTCAATGAAATTACCGCCTTTCCCCTACTAATTAGAAACTACTCACACCGTTGGCGAATTTTAGAATTAGAATTTTATCAGATTTTCAGTCAATTATGCGAAGAATCCTAGTGTTTTAGTGTAAACATCCAGATAAAGCAACGGGTACTCCATCATATACACTTAGCCCCAATATATCTTTTTAACACGGAGTTCAAAATACAATTTCTAGCGCAAATGCAATTGTTGAGGAATTTTAACATTTAATTTTTAGAGTTTTTTTTTTTGCTCAAACTTCTAAGAACTTCTACTAAAGACTTATTAAGTTACTTTTGACGTATTCTTTGCGTGGTATGAAGAACTTGTAATTGCGTATGCACATCGTTTGAAAAGTATTTTAATTATTCTTATTATTATTATTATTTTGTCGAGTGTATGGGAATTTACAATATTTTTTTCGATCCATTTATATTCAGAATACACTTCACTTCTTTAGTTCCTTCATCAATAGTTTTACATATTGCAGCTAAAACACGTTTCTTGTCCTTGTGATACATCATATTGAGTTGGCCAATATGTTTTTTTTTTTTTTTTTTTTTTGTGGCAATTAAAGGTTAAATATTTATTTACGGTTAGGAAGAACTTTGATCAGTTATATATGCACTATTAAGTTCTACAACATTCTGCAACCTTTCGGGCAATTTCTTAATGCCCATTTCGAAGAACGTTTGATTTTGCTTGGCAAAAAATTGCTCCAAGTGAATTTTACAAGCTCTCAGCGAGACGAAATGAATGAAATTGAGTTCTGCAGGGGCCGTAATAAATGGTAATCGGAACGTGCAACATAAGGCGAATACAGCGGGTGAGGTAAGATATCCCATCGAAACTGCACCAATTTCTGCCCTGTCTACAAAGAGACATGCTTCTAGTGTTGTCTTGCTGGAACAGTGAAGTACTTATCAGAATCATAGATCTGGTTAGGCAGAAGAAGCTCATAATACACAATTTCCTTCTAATTCTACTAAATAAAGAGCATAGTCTTCTTAGACTAGATTTTGGAATGGGTAAAGGTGGCTCATCTCTTTTGCTCCATAATCTCTTCCCTTCCACGTAATAGTAAAGAATCCACTTTGATTCACTTTCGTTGCGTTTCTGCAGGGAATCGCTGATGGAGACACCATCGAATAAATTTATTTTAATCAAATTGTGTGGCAGCCAAATGTATTGATTTACGTATTGCAGTTTGCCCAAGTAATTTTCTACGCTTGATTTCGGTATGTATAATTTCTGTGTTATGTGCTTGCTCGTGTTGCGTGTATTATTTTCAATTCGGGCTTAACTTGGTCCGCATTAACGGATCGTTGGAATCAGGAAAACGCCGGAAGCACTCATGAACAGTACCGGAGCTAACAGGGTTATACCCGTGCACAGTTCAAATGTGTTTGTGTAGCGTTTTTTCCTTTCGGAAAATAAAAGAGTATCACATAATATGCCGAAAATACTATTTATTTGTATCCATTTTAAAAAGTACACCAAATGCGTAAAACACAACCGATCGTGATTAACTTTCTTTCACATATTTAGTTCGATACCACAACCTCGAAACAACACTCACAAACTCCGTCATTCAAATTTAAATTTAACACTAACGATAAACAAAGGGAACTTAATGGCCAACCCAATATATGGTATAGAGGGTACAGTAGAAGGCCCAAAACGTTTCATGTGTGACTAGGTGTAGAACGAAACCCGTTTGTAATTAAATCTTCAAACTTCCATGACATTCGACACATTTATAAGAGCCTTTCTATTGTGCCAGAAATTCTAAGCATCTATGAGATGGTTAAATACTTGGTTGCAGAAAAAATTGCTAACAAGTTATCGGTTTCAATATCGAATAGGTACTGATTGACTCATACTTGGTCTAGAGAAATTAAAACAGTTAGTTTTATTCACATTAAAATACAGAGAAAATCTAACATTTTAATGGCGTACTCAAAGCAGTGAAAATACAAAGGAACTTTGTTACTAATAAAAAGATGAAACAAAGAAGGGCTTCAAATTATCAAAATAACATTTTTTTCTTTTGCATACTTTAGCTTCGAGGGGAGGTAGCTCGTCATCATCATTATTATTATTACTTGGTCAAATGGTCAAATGGTCCTAAAGTAATAGACATCATTTAAGTGTTTAATTTCTAGAAACTGATAAAAATCGGGGTTTCAGATAAAATAGCTCTTTTTTTCTGGCAACTTCACCCTAATTTTCTGAGAGATAACTTCTTAGACTTGACCTGTGGCAGCCACGAAAAAACATCGCAATGTGATCACTTTTTTTTTACCAAAAATTATGTTCTTTGTTAAAGAGTCCTTACAAATAAGTAAGCAACCTTCTACTATTAATCTCTAAAATCAGGAAGTACCCAGGTAACCGGATTAAATCGATCGAATGCCTTACAATTTTAACATATGTACAGTCAAACAGTGGTGAAAATTTTTTATTATTTTTTACGTTGATTGTCACTGCACACTCCGTGAAAGTAATTCTAAATCCTATTCATCCAAACTATGTATATTACACATATTTATTGTTATCTCTGCAGTTTTCTATTTAGGGGCGTTGTTGTTTTTTTTTTTTTTTTTTTTTCTAAGAAAATTTCTACAGAATAACCTCTTCATGGCTTCTACCGACTGCTTAACTTACTCTTTTGCTTCTTTCAACTCGGGAGTAATCCCAAATATTGTGCTTGTATGGTAAAATTCGCCAGTTACTCGTACTCTCGTTCTTCTTTGCAACGTCGCTTTGAACACCTCCTGCTACGCGATTTTTCGGCGTTTATTAATAACATGTGGATGGAACGATGTGACGTTCCTGATTATTCGCTGGCCATATCTTTTGCGCTTCATGCGGGTTGTCTTTGTTTTGCATGATTTGATCAGATAAGATGCTGGCAGTCTCTTGCTGTTGAAAACGTTCAGCGTCAACAAGGTAGAACGTTCGAAACCCCAGAATTTTGAATCATGCCTTACGTCTGATCGGAATGGGAAAAGACTTGTTGCCGATTTTTTGGCCAGGTACCTGTGTATAACACATGTGCTGAAAAGTGTAGTAAAACACAAAATTTTTACAAAATTCAACTTTATTTGTCAATATAGTTGCCTTCGAGGGCGATACACTGATTGAAACGGTTTTTTACTCTTTCGATACCAGTTTTGTAGTACGATTTCGGTTTAGCCTCAAAATAGGCCTCTGATTCGGCGATTACTTCTTCATCTGTCTTAAATCTCTTTCCGGTTCGCATTTCTGCGAACAGGAAATAGTCGCTGGGGGCCAAATCTAGAGAATACGGTGGGTGGGGAAGCAATTCGTGGCCGAATTCATTCAATTTTGCCATCGTTTTTAGCGACTTATGACACGGTGCATTGTCTTGATGAAACAGCACTTTCTTTTTCTTTAAATGCGGCCGTTTTTCTGCGATTTCGTCCTTCGTCCTTCAAAAGCTCTAACAACGCAATGTAATAGTCGCTGTTTATAGTCTGCCCCTTTTGAAAATGGTCGATGAAAATTATTCAATGTGTATCCCAAAATACGGATGCCATAACCTTGCCAGCCGACTGTTGAGTTTTTGGTCGTTTTGGACGAGGTTCGTTGCCTGCTCGCCACTCAGCTCACTGCCGACTTGACTCTGGTGTGAAGTGATGGAGCCAAGTTTCATCCATTGTCACATACCGACGCAAAAATTCGGCTGTATTGCGGTTGAACAGCTTTAAACACTCCTCTGAATCATCAACACGTTGTTGTTTTTGGTCGACTGTCAGCAAACGCGGCACCCACTTTGAACAGAAATTTCGCATGTCCAAATATTCGTGTATGATGTATCCAACACGCTCTTTTGATATCTTCAGAGCCTCAGCTATCTCGATCAACTTCACTTTACGGTCATTCGTAATCATTTTGTGGACTTTTTTGATGTTTTCATCTGCAACAGTCTCTTTTGGACGTCCACTGCGTGCATCATCTTCGGTGCTTGTATGACCACTTTTAAGTTTTTCAATCCACTTGCTAATGGTTCGTTCGGCTGGTGCAGAGTCCGGGTAACACTTATCAAACCATTTCTTTGTACCGGCTGAATCCCTTTTTTTTTTTTCCTCACAAAAACGAAAGTTGCTTCACTCACAACGCTATATCTCGAGAACTAATCGTCTGACAGCTGTCAAAATTATACACGTATCTTTTGAAGGTTGGTACTAACTGAAAATGGTATGGATATAATTCAAGTGGTGCCCTCTCTTAGAAACGGCACGGTATTATGTCAGCCATTTCGTCCAGCCACAAAGTTGATAAGACAGTTATTTAGGAAAGTTGTGTTGTGCAAGCTATGTTTTGTAAATGTTACGCCATCCTCCTCTAGTTTGGCATTAAAATCGACAAAAATAAGTAGGATATGATTGTCAATCATGAATCAGGATTTCAATCAGACGCTCGTTCATACGAGTATGCATTACCAGTAAATATAATGGCTGTTGTTGTTGTTTTTTGTTCGCTATATTTATGAATTTCAAATACAAAAAGTATTTAGTAAAAATAAGAAGAATCTCAAAAGCTGTTGTAAAAAACAACAATGAACACGAATTCTGTTCATCTGTACATTTAAACTTAATTTTTACTGTCTACGTTGTAAAATATAATCCAAATAAAGAAAATTTGAATTCACACAAGCGACTCCCAGATGCAGAATGGCTTTTGTTCTTTCCTTAAGTTTGCTTAGCCATGTGTTTTATCATAGTTTGTTTTAGAAAATATGTTTTTGAGCAATATTATATAAGAACGGGTGTGCATTGAAGCTGGAAAATAATTAATAAAAATTCCTAAGAAAGACTGTAACTCACAGAATAAAATTGCAAAAATAATGAATTAAAAATAAGACATTTGTTGCTATCCACACAAAATACAGAGAAATAATAGAATCACTTTGATTCGACTAGCTGCTCATACGTGTATTCTTTCATCTGTAAACATCTGTTGAATTAGATGTGTGCAGAGAGCCCAGCTTGCTTTTGCTGTTTGTCTGACGGTTTTGTAATACTTCATCTGGTATCTGGTGTTTGGCTTTTTTTTTTTATATAGAAAACAAAATATATATTTTGAACTATGTTTGCTAGCATCTGTCTTTGAAATAAAAAATAAAGTTTACGCTCGACAACGACCCCAAACATTCTTCTAAAGTAACTAAGGATTGGTTTCCCTAGATAACAAAATTAAATATAGTGGAAAGCGCTTTATAGTCCCTGAATCTAGACCTCATAGAACACATCTTTCAGCTCTAAAAAAAAAAGTAGAGATTCACATCTATACAACAAAATACTAAAGAAATATGATCAAAAAATTCAACAATTGATGAAAATAAGTTGAAACTTGATTTTGTGTCATTATGTTTGGTAAATCAAAACGGTTTTGTAGAATTTTTTTCTTCCGTTTATTATTAAACAACAAATCGTATGCTACTTTTTCTATTTATTAAATGGATCGTGACGCAGTGGGTACTTTGACCCCGAGTACGACGCAAGAAAGTTTGGATTTAAAACACGGGCCACTCTAAAAAGTAGCCGAAAGTGAAATCTTTTGCTTATGAAAAAGTTTCTCAATTTTTCGACGTTCTTGCTATGCCAGAAAACTTGGACATAAAAAAACCAGAAATAATAATTATTTTAGTGGATTTGATTGTTGATCGTTTTTTTTTTTTTTTTGCAAACTCGAGGTGTCTGCTGATTACTCTTTGGACGATTCATTAAAATTTAAGAATTCTCCTCTTTATCCCTGAAATCTTTTTTATCTACATATAATATATATCTCCCGTGGTTATGAATTCGGGTGTAGTGATTGACATTCACATGCCCTATGACAATGTATGGATGTGCGCCACTCTTAGCGATTTTATCAGCTTCGTAGAAAAAGAGAATATCTCGGGATGTTGGAGATGCGTCCACCACGAGGTGGACTATAGGCCGACATCTACTGATCACAGATCACACAGTAACTGATCATTTCACCTTTCGTAGGGTCATGCAGTTGATCCGTTTGTTTAGACAAGACCCACTACATCATACATTCTTGTAGGTATATGGACTGGAGTGTAACGCTAATTTGTAGTTATTTCAGGTTTTAATCTAATTTTTTGCTCTCTGGCGTTTTTTCTTGCATGTGAATAGAGTCACACACAGGCTTTATTACCCCCAGCTGCTGGATATTTGATTTCTTCTTCCCTTTGCATTCAAGTTGGTACGTGAGTACGCGAAATTGTTATATAGATTTTGCCTTGCATTATTCATGACGAGCAGCAGATAGCAAAATTGAAAGATCTCTGACGAGCTAATATATATGAATTTTGCATGAAGAGAACCTTAAACACCGTCCATTAACTGGGTATGTGGGTCAAATTTACATAATTTATAGACAAGTTCCAAATCAAATTTTTTGCTTACAACACTCCAAAATTAACTACTTCCCAAAATTCAATTCTACTCCTCATTTTTCTTGAATCTACTTTCCACAGGTCGAGAAAGATTAATAACACTGACCTGGTTTAGTCAAAAAGACTGACTTCTATTTGAATGTTACCATAAAAATCCACAATCATGCAATGGTAGAAAACCGAAAATCTTTCAGATTTTATTGGCACTGGATATTATTGGTATAAATTTATAAAAAAAAAAAAACATGAGTTCAGGATCGCCAGATATCCTATTGTTCGGATCTGCAAGAATCTGCAAGGACTTCGACTGGCATTTAAGCTGTACAATCTTGAATCAGTCAAATACGGCTGCGAACACAGAAAATCCTGTCATGGTAGATCAAAATGTTGGGACAATTTTTAGCAATAATTAAAAAAGATTCGGCACTTTGGCGTTCTGATTATACAAAAGTCACATTTGACTTGACATACACCCGCAGTTACAATGAAGGAAAACCGAAAACTTGCACAACCGACGAATTTCATTAACTGACATGAAAATCTCCTTGTTACAGAATCTTTTAATAAACAAAACAATCGGATATATGCTCAGGCATCGAGAGAACTCATTCTGAGGCGCCATCCTTTATCAGTAATGGTATAATGGGAAGTGAGCTATAATAATGTTACGTACGTTGTTTATTTATTATCTTTTTTTTTTTATGTGAATCGAATTAAAACCTTGGCGAAGGTTATCAAATAAAGTACGAACGCAACCCTCGATTCGCGTAACTCCTCGATTTTCGCAAAAAATTAAAGTCGTCACACGTCTTGACTCTATAAGTGCAAATTTTAAAGAAGTTACCTCGATTAGTGCAACTTTTTGTTGCGTTTAATTTAAGGGATGGAATTTGCTTACTAGCAAATGCATGGGAAAAAGTAGACCCTTATGATACCAAGAAAAGTTGGAGTATTTTAATGTCTGATTGGGATGAGGAGGATGAGCTACTATTATCTACACTATTAATAAATATATGATGATTAGCAATGATTAGCTTCTTGAAAACATTGGGGCCTCTGCAAATTGTGAGGACCCGACAGAAATTAAGAACACAAATGAAAGTGAAGGTGAAGCTGTCCTCGTGTTAAAACAGAAGTTGCAGTTCAATCCTTCAACATACCATATGTTTACAATAGGCCGAAGAGAATAATATTCAACTAGAACAGTTTTTAACTTACTCTACAAAAAATAAAATAGTTGGCAGTTTTAAAAAATATGGAATCCAAAAATATCCAATTTCTTTAAAAATAAAGCATATTATGATATATTTACTGTATTTATAGTATATAGCTTTTGCATATGTTCCAACCTTTCATTTTCTGAATTAAAAACAATATGTTCAACAATATTGATTTGTTTTCGTTTCAAAAATGTGAAAACGGTTATTGCAACTGCCTTAATTGCTATTACTTGCGTAAATCGAGTATATACTTTAATTGTTTTGGAAGACGTTGAGAAGCTGCTCCACCTGTTAATCTTTATTTAACAATCCATGAACATTCCAATAATTCTTCGGCATCAGTGCTATGAAAGCCAAAACTTACTGTGGCTCGAAATTAACGTTCCGAATTTCATATCATTAGATAATTGTCTAGCTCGCAGTCCAGACCTCAGCCCGTTGAATGGGTTATTTTAAAAATCGTGAGCTCTATTTGATTCCATGCATGTGATGCGTGCTGCGTGCTGCGTGCCGCGATTGACGGTTTTTCAGTGTATGCTCTGACGAATTTTGAATTTTATGTTCTACGATTTGAGTGATATTAATTCGTTTTTATATCAGTATCAAAATTCCTTGTCTCATATTTAAAATTAGAAGGAATATTAAGATACAGAAAAAAAAAAATTGTTTCTATTATTTTTTCTAACACTGTACATCGATATTTTACATATGTACACGTGCTGGCGATTAGCTCTCTTCTACCTGCAAGCTTGCTTCCTCCTCACTTTTTTTAAGTTAATCACTAGCACCTTAAGAACGTTGCTACGAGTGCATTAATATGTACATACGTATATTGATTCGTGTTTTCTAGTTAGTTCGTCAGAAGAGAGGTATTATTGATATTAAGGCTACGCACGGTAAAATTGTGTGTCAATTAGTATATACTCGTACTCTCCTTTGAGTGAACATGAAGACATTCTTTACGTCTAACAACTTATTTGAAGTCTCTTCCACATACCTTAACTCTACGATTCGCTTCAAAACCAAAAAAAGCAGATATATATAGTATATATATAAGGTATAAGCTGACTTTACCATCGAATAAGTAATTAGGTTTAAGTCCTTCTACATTAAAGCAAATTTCAAATCATTGACAGCAACAAAATTTGGTTGCTTGTTTTTTTTTTTTTTTAATGTTTTTAATGATTTTAAAACATTTGTAAAAAAAAAAACTGGCAATACTGGTAAACGCTGCACTAATTTAGGAGAAACGAAAAAAAAAAAAAAAACAAAGAAATATAAAGAAAAGAGAAGGAAAAGGTTCGTTGAGTTTTTTTTTTTTTTTTTTACCCCAAGCAGAGCATAACGTATCGCGCATATGTTGTGTTGTGTACGTGTTGTGTGATTTATTTTGTATGGCATTTCCCCTTTACTCAACATAACGAAAGGGAAATATTTTTTACAATTCATTTTGCCCCTTATGTATCGTCTTTGGTGTGGTGTTCGACAGCGCTGAACGAAAGAAAGACGCGGCTTTCCGCGTTGCAAGTGTCAATAGTCTTAAAAAAAATTAAAATTCATACCTTTTATCATCTTCAAAGTTTAGGGTAGTTTTAAACTACTATTCCCGGGAAGAGTAGAAACAAAAAATTTCGCAATTCTTGTAAAAGATTAGAAATTCTTTGCCTTCTGTATGTACATATTTAGTTCCAATCTATCGAATTGAAAAACTTAAAAATTAATCAACTATAAACATTGAATTGAAGTGTACTCATGAAATTTACTTACAGGTGTACGGTTCAACATCACAACAAACAGTCAACTCCACAGACATGAATCCCATGAACAGTGCAGTACGGAAAATCCACAATCTATTGTCGAGTGGAGCTGTCACAGTCACTGGACCTAATCAGCCGCGTATTCTTAAGCAAAAAGTTGGCACCACCATTGTGTCGTCGACAACCAATTCAAATAATGTACAGAATAGCAGTAGCAGTGGCAATAGTATGATGGGCAGATGCTACATTTGTGATGATGCAACAAATGGAACTCAAAACCAGATGCTCACCGATATGGTCACCTCACATACCAGTACTAAATTTCCCAATAAAATTGGTCAATTGGTCGGCGATGCTTTTATGGTGATAGTAAGCGTAGAAGATGTTGTATGCCCGAGGTGTAACAATTTGATAAACTATTTGGATCGACTGGAGAACGACGTAGAACGAGTTCGCAATAATATTATGAATTTACTGCATAAAAAGTATGGACTTAATGATGAATCGTCATCGGGAGGCAGCACCGGATCTGCGACAACAACCACATTGTCCAGCGGTGCTGGTGGCGGTGGAGTCGGCAGCGGCGGCGGTGGTGGTGGTAATGCTGTGAGTCAGACCTCAGCTTCACCGCCCATTAAAATGCAAAAGCTAAACAGTGGAAATCCAGTTAATCGCGTTGTTAACATGAACGATGACGGATCCGATGCAAGGGCCAGAAAAGGTGAGTGGCTAGTCAATATTGTATGTTTTAAAATTTGTTATTCATTCGAGCAATTATATACAATGTGTGAGGGTTTATCATGATTTTAATCCAACGGGATGTTTAAATGTTTGTCACCATAGCATACTGTGTACTTGTGTTTTTTGTATCTTTAGATTATTGCATTTATGCGGTTGTATCGACGGTGTGTAAATATTATCATAGCGTGTGCTTATCAGGAATTAATTTTTCACGAATAGTATTAGGTAACCGATAATGTTGGACTGCTGTTGAAATTTGAAACATTTTTTGGCTTAATTAATAGTAATCGTATTTTCAGAACGGGGAGAAGTGGGCGGTTGAAAAAGGCACAAGCCAAGTCAATTGTAATACTTGGGACAGGGAGTTTTAATTACTTAATTGATTGCAGAGAGCGACATGGCTGTTATTTAAAAAGAAAAAAAAAAATGCTTTTCTCTATTCTATTGTTTCTAGTGAAGCTTTTTTTTCTCGAGAATTCGAGAATTCGAGAATCTCATTGTCACATGGTATGGTGTCCGTTTACTTTCTGCGAAATGTAGAAAACATAGCTGCTGTAGCGTCCAGTATCGAAGAAAACCCAGAAATGCTGATCAGCTGAATTGGGCATTATCAGAGAATCAACCGGGCATAGTTTGCGGTTGGATTTGGGACTTCATCCATATTAGATTGTGCTGGCACAAGAATTGAAGCCGAACGAACATAGACAACGCCGTGAGTTCACTAATTGAGCGCTGGAAACGTTGGTCGGTTGTCCGGATTTTGTCCCAAAAATCATTTTTTCGTACGAGGCCCATTTTTGGCTCAGCGACTATGTCAACAAACAAAAAAATTGCCGTTATTGAAGCGAACACAATCCACAAGTGTTCGGCCAAGTGTCAATGCATACACAAATATTGACAGTTTGGTGCGGTTTATGGCATCGGACCTTATGTTTTTCGAAATGAAGGTGAGACATCGTTACCGTCAATGGTCACAGGTATAGAGCGAGGACAACATTCGACACCCTATTGCCGGAATAACGCCGCACATATTGGACCGAGTCGTCAAAAATTTGAACGACCGCTTGAAGCACTGCCAGCAAAGTGCTGGCACCGTTGTTGTTTTATATAAATTTTGTTTCCTATCGTTCTTATTTGATCACGCTTTATTATCTTTATCTGATTATCAGTTGCGTATTAATATGTTATGCTGTAGTGTTTATTAATTGCTGATATCACTGATCTGGTATAGCGGTCTTCGTACTTTGAACTAAAGTTGAGTGTCTTGGATAGTATCGCGTTATAAACCGCTTTCTTTACATCTGCCCATAAATTTTCAATAGGATTTGGGCTAGAAGACTGAACTGGTTAATCCATTAGCTGAAACTTTTTGACACGAAATCATTCGATTGCCTTCCTGCTTCTATGTTTTGGGTTATTATTTTGTTGGAAGACCCATTTAAGCAGCATTTCATCACTTCAGAACGGCAACATTAATATTTTCCAGAAGCAGCTCCATACCATAATTTTAGAATTACCAAACTGAACTTTTGGGTATTCCGTATTTGGTGGACGGCGGACATATTGACGCGAACCAATATCGCCATATAACACAATTTTATACTCAACCGTCCACAAATTATTCCACCAGTTGTGAACGGGCTACTCAACGTGATCTTTTACAAAGTGGATGCGTATTTCCTTATGTTGTTTTGTATGGCCTTTTCCTGAGACTGCGCGCTGTTAAATAGTTTTACAAAAATCTCTGCCCCACCGGCAAGATAATTTTGCAGTCATCTTTAAGCGGTGTTTTGCGTTTTTCACCTCTCTTCTCCCGTTTTTCCACAAACTAGATAGCATTTGACACCATTTTTGGAGAACAGAATAAGAGTTGCTGAATGTATTGTATGACTTTCCTTCTTTTCTTAGTCTGTTTATCAGGCCTCGTTGGTCATTTGTGCAATGCTTAGCTCGACCTACTTAGATAAATTTAAGATGATTCACATTACCATGAACGAACACTAAACTTACTTCTTCTTTGATTTTTTATTTTTATTTTTTTAAATAACCAATTATTCTTCATACAAATGAAAAACTATTAACGCACAGGTATTTTAGTGTTCACTAAAATATCACTATGCAAATGATTAAACTTACCTCTAGGACGTTAGTTGACGATTTTGTGCATGGCATTGCTGATTAGTAGTTAGCATTTCATCAGAATTATATGTAAATAAATTCATTTTACAGCTTCTGTAATGAGGTTCTGCTAATTAAATATTCACAGAAGCATATCATTTTCCTCAGCCCGTTAATTCAAGCGAGACTGTAAACAATAAGAAAAATCTTGCTTTCAAAACCACCGAAAATACCATTTTTTCTTTATTATCATTCTCTTTAGTGTGTAAAACTATGGCTTGCTTGTTTGTAATCGCCTTGTAAAACATAGAAGAGTCGTTTTTAATGGCCTTCATTGCCACTGGTACTCAAGGTCCTCTGGTATTGTTTAAACGTTATTATTAGAGGTAGACAGTATTACTCTTTAAATTCCGTAAAAACTTATATTAGAGTACACACGGCTATCTTCCTCGCCAATACAAGCGTTTTTGTTGGATGGGGTCTTTTGCTTTCATATCTACCTTCTGCACCACAAGATTAACATTGCATCTATTTCCTAATATACAACACATTTGGAAAAAAAAATTCTCGCATGGCCTGCTCTCAAATTCTACATTGCCATAGAGCGTTTTCCAGTGATACGTACGTAGTTTGCTAATTAAGTTTTGAGAAAAACAAATAATAACAAATATTTACCATCAAAACTGGCTTTATTGTTTTTGAAAATACACTCCATTAAGATCAATAAACTTTTGCATGTGTTTGAACCAAGTTTTGAAGCACTTTTTTCGCCCCGAACGAAGTAACTCCAAAACATGCGTTTCAAACGCAATAACCATCCATTGCTCCGAAGTGCTTCGTGCGCGAACAACTTTTAATGGATTTGACCCATACAATCGACTGCTGTTTTGAAGCACCGCGATAGAATTTTGTCAACATTACTTTGGACCAATGGACACGATCCTTTTTTTGAGTGTTTGCCATATTATGCGGTATCCAACGCAAATCTTTTTTGACAGCCAAATGTTCGTACAATATTAAATGTATGCGAGTGAAACTAAAGCCAAAGCAAGCTTAAATTTTACGATTAGCCATATGACGATTTTGCAATATCAGTTGCCTCACAGCATCGATGTTTCCTTGCACAACAACCTATTTTGGATGAATTTCAAGAACGACAACCACAACTGATTTCGGAAAACCGAAAACCTGCGCAACACGATGGCCCGGGATGGTGCTTCATCACCAAAATGCGAAATGCTCCGGCGTCGAATGTCAAAGGTATTAGATCCGTCCTGGGTATGATATTTTTTGAATATGCGATCTGATGAAATCTCACATCTTTGGGAAGCACAATGTCTCTTTTATCCAAGTCTTCTTCTCGACTTCAGAATTTCCGCATAGACTGACTGTGTCTGCATTTTTTATCAGCTGTTGAATTGTCTCGAACGAGAACTCTTGGTGCTTCACCACCAAATTCAATCATGAGAGATGATCTTCTACTTATTCTTCATTGCCACAATTGCCCTGATTACCTTAAAGTCCTGTCGACTAAAATAAAGTGCTGCTCTCAAAAGCGAATCATCCCATTGTCCAACGTGGCTATCGTCTAGAGACATGCTTCTGCAACTCCTCAGCAGCGGTGCCTTATTTTTAAGATTTGTTTTGTACTGTATGTGTCACAAAGTGCCTCGAGTTTTTATGAATACTATATTCACATAACTCTCCAGTTCCTGAAATTTGATGTAGTCGTAAATAATGACATAAGTAAGAAAAAGATGCCAAATGAGAACGGGTTAATATTTTCTAACAGAATACAATATTCAAAGTGTCCAACAATTACCTTTCAAAACAACTTGACTTGAACGGTCCAGTTATCGATCGCAATACGTTCCACATGCATAAGAAATTTCGCTGTTCGGAAAAGGACTCGCTTAAAAGGCTTAAAATTTCGATGTCAAAACCAATAGATTGATGTTAAATAACCAGCTGGCCAATCATCCAATGATATTATGTCCGAGACGTTATGGTGAAAGTTTTTCGCTTTGTGAGTTGACGCTGTTGTTGTTTTCTCGGAATGTCCGCGGCTTGATGCCGAACATTTTTTCATTGAGAAACTTCCAAAATTCGTTGTGTAATAAGCTTTCACCTACGTTTACATTCCTTTGTCCTTCACTCTGACGCTTCTCTTGATGACGAAGCATACACTCTATTGTCCTGTTTATTGAAAGATTCTTTAACGCTTGTATACGGCCGGATATGTGGGGTAATTTCGACAATATATTTGCACTAAAGAATAATTTTTCGTTGTGCAGGTTCTGTTTTGATAAATTTATTGACAACATTTTAATGTGGTTTGATTCATGAATGAACGAGCATATCTTTTAAAAAAAGTAATAAAGCATTTGTAAGGTATTTTCTTTAAATTGACTTGTCTTGTAGTGTCTACGTTTTAAGAGAAATTGTAATCCTTTTTAACACCAACACTTGATGAGTTCTTGCCAAAGCATTCTACCCCCATAGCTTCGTTCACTCATAGCAGTACATGCAACATTTTAACATATAATTTATAAAAAACTGTTGTTTAACATCAATTTATTTTGTTACAGTGAGTGCAGTACAACAAATCAAAATCACACCACCACAAATCCAGCAGCATCAACAGCAACTTCAAAAGAAGACCACAACAAAAATATACAAATGCTTGTCATGCGACTTCAAAACATCTGATTTGAAGCTATTCAATCCACATTATGAAACATGTAAGCAACAGAATTTCCATTGCAAAATCTGTAAAAAGATCTTTGCCAATTTGGCCGCAATGAAACAGCATATGACAGAGAAACATGGTGCCACATCTACAAACCTAACAGGCAACACAACCGGCACAAATACAATTCAATCAAATGATTTGCATACCTGTCAGCTCTGTCAAGTCAATTTCACCAATGAGCTGGCTCTCAAGAAACACATGGAAGTCAATCACAATGAATACAAACAAGGTGAAACCACTCAACTCTATACATGTAATCAATGTCAGTTTAAATCAACTGACAAGACCATTTTTGATGAACACATGCGAAAGCATGTTAAACCGAAACCGTTTAAATGTCGCCTTTGTTCGACTAGGTTCGAAACACGTGAACAAGCCACCATTCACGCAAAAGCCCACCAGCCGAACTATTTTAAATGTGGAACATGTTCTATGTCGTACCCTAAGCGTGAGATGCTTGTAAAACATTTCGAAATTCATCAAACAAAATCACAGCAGCAACAGCAACAGCAACAGCAGCAGCAACAGCAGCAACAGCAACAACAACAGCAACAGCAGCAGCAGCAGCAACTAGTGACACAGATAATAACACAACAACAGCCACAACAACAGCAGCAGACGACAAATCAAAGCCAGCCGCATATAATAACCACGCAAAAACTTCTGCAAGAGACAATTGATGAGGCTCTCAGTGAATCGGCGGAGGCTGGTGTTGATTCAAAGGCAATACGATTCTTCACATGTCACATATGTTCTTTGACATTCATTCAAGAGAACTACTACAATCAACACATGGAGACACACAAACCGCCAAATGCAAAAAAAACCACACCGTCGTCCTTAGCATCAACTGTTACAAGTGCAGGCATAAGCACGACATCATCCACAACATCAGCAAGTGTAAGTCAAAGTTTAATACGCGGAGACGGCAAAGATTCAAATGACAGCGGTTTGGTAATGAGTGGTGGTTCTAATAATAACGCACCGATTTCGGAAGCCGACATTGAGAGCATTTTCGAGAAAATGCATTCCGACAAGTCTGATATTGATGTTGGTTCTGGAAGTGGTACCGGCAGCGGGGATAATGCGCAAGGATCTGGCGACAACTTGGTAATTACAAGTCAAGAAAATGCAGTCGGCGGCATCACATTTAACATAACTATACCACAGCCAGATGGTAATGAACAGAGTAATGAGGTAAGTTAATTTACGAAAGATGATGATTGGATTTAAGGAATCCATGATTTAAAAATGACTTCTTTAATTTTTTTGATATTTACTCTTATAGGATGCTTCCAAACAACAACAAAAAAGTGGTGATAATTCATCAGCGCCGGTGTCTATGAGCATTGATATGCCAGTATTGGATCATTCCGATGAGGCAATGGAAAAAGGCACTTCATCCACAGATGGCACACACTCCAGCGAAAAAGCATCATCGGCCTCAGATGATAATGCTGCGAAAAAAGCCAGCAGTCCAACAAATTCATCAGGTTCTAATGCCCAACCGGTAAGCATGCCTAGCTTGGATGATGATAACGATGCACAAGACAGTAGTAGCCAACATTCGACTGCAACTCTTGAACAACAATCCCAACAAGAATCATCGACATCAAATGCAAATCAAGAATCAGAAGATAATCAGGATCAACAACAACAACAGCAGCAGCAACCCGATCAAAGTCAAGATGATGAAAATCAACAAAATATATCAGCCGGCGATCAAGTCCCAATGGATTTGGAAGACATGCAAGCCGGCGTTGAAGGTGGCCAAATTAAATTCATTCTCAACGAGAATGGTCAACTTTTACAACTCGATAATCATATCATCACAGATGCCGATGGTAATCAGATTTTAGTACAAGGCACCGACAGTGAACAAATCCAACAACTGCTTCAGAGTGTTGGAGTATTACAAACTAGCGACGGTCTAGACGGTGAAACACTTCAAATGATCGGTGATAACAATCAAATGGTTATTGTGCAACAAGGTGATAATGAGCCTCAACTAATTGATGCATCTCTACTGAATGCCGATGGACATATCGTTATTCAACAGGGACAAGATGGTGAATTAGGTGAAGGAGCACATGTCATCGGAGAGGGAGGTGTTCGAATTCCAGTTTCTGTCTCGTACACTGCCGATGGACAGCCAATTGTTCAGGTAACCCAACAGCCAGACAGTGTTGATGGAAAGGAAATGGACGGTACCGTAATTACGACGACAGCTGGCGGTGATACATCTGTCACACAGAGTCCCTCCCAATCGACGGGAACTTATTTTGCGCTAGAGGACCTAATGCAGCAACCAGATCAACCAAAGGCGTCCGATTAGGAAAAAAAAAAAAACAAAAAACAAAAAACAAAACAAAACAAATCCAATTATATAGACGCATTAAATTTTAGAAAATACAAATCGGCAATTTGTCGTCTTAAAGACAGGAGGACAGACAAGTGCATGTTAATAATAATGACAAATTGCTTTTTTTCTTTTGTCTAGCGCCCGAAGACTGTACTCTGTGGTGCAGTTTGTAAAATACCCCAAAAAAACGATAAGATTGTATATGGCAAATACCATCACCACAAGCCATAAACAATGCTATTTAACAAAACTCATCAATATGGGCGCGTTGTTACAATATTAAAAAAAAAAATAAAAATAAAAATAAACAACACAACAACAAATAATAATAATACAAACAAAAATAACAAATTTTCATCTTGTAATATACATTTATCAACTATTAAGAGTTTTAAAATAAATAATTAACAAATAAAAGTGTGTCGACGAGAGAAGGGAAGAAAAAAAAGGATTCCTACCAGAATCTTTCGAGCAAAGATACAAACATTCTCGTCCTTGTTCTCGTGTTTCTTAAGCAGCAATTCAGCGCTTATGCTGAAGTAGAAATTCTTTTAAAATTAATTAATTTAAATTTCCTTTCTGGAGCACATCCCCAATTTTTATCAACTAACTTTATTTTGTAATTAAGATAAATACAATTTTAATTAGACATTTGAAATGATTAGGAAAAGAAAACTTAATACTAAAATCAGTTAGACCGTTATTTCAAAAGTACGTAAGGCAAACAAAAAGGAAAAAAAAAATACAAAAAAAAAGAATTATTATATATAATAATAATTATAAATCAAGAAAAAGAAATATTAAATGTAAGTAGTCATTATATAGAATATAACCCAAGTAATATAAACAAAATAAAAAAGAAAACAACTTTCCAAGCAAAAAGAGAATAAAAGAGAAAAACAAAATAAATATTCTTTTAAACATGTTTATTTTAATTCCAAAAGGAAAAGAAAACTAACAAGTTGGATGCTGTGTATACAATTGATTTAATTATCAGACGATTTCCCCTCCGTATATATGAACACAAATAAATATCTGCAAATCCTTGGTCCATAACAATATGGACTATGGCAAATAGAAATTAGCAAAGGGAGGATGAAATTTAAAAGAAAAGAAAATTTGAAAAACCCTTTTCTTCGTCTATATGAAATACCATTTATTGCATATGTATGTATTTAAAAATAAAAATTTGTTAAATTGTTTAGTTTTTATATTTTTTGCCTTTTTTTTCTTATTCACACTCTGGCGGAGAACTACAATATAAAGTAAATATATATATATATTTATATATATATATATATCGTTTGTATGCAATTATTTGAATTTTTATTTTATTATATATATAACAGGTAAGATGATTCAATGAAAAGGTGACGAAATAAAAAAAAAAAAAAAAGATGACCGTTGTTTTATTTCAAAGGGTTTTTTTGCGGGCTGGTTTCAGTGTTAACGGACTACCCCCGGAAACGGGCGAAAATTTCGAGAGTCGAACGTTTTAGAGGTTAGATGGGGATTCAGCATTGCGGGTGTGTTAAGATGCTTAAAGAGGTCGCACCACATTGAAACAATGGCAACACTGTGGTAAGTTTTAAGCTCTAAACAGATTCCAAGTGTTAAGGATAATAGTTTGCGGAAGGGTGCGTAAGAGGACAGTAGTAATGACTTTTCTTTTATAACAAATATTGCATTTAGACATAAACAATTTGTTGTATTAAGGATGCTCTCTACGAAGCAGAATACGTAACCATCTATGGCTAAGGCCATAGGATGAGCTTCAAATATATATATATATATATATTTTGTTGAGAGAAGGTGAAAATCTATGGACATTAAGAATCACAAGTTCGTGCTCCTGGCAGTATGAGATACTTACCAAAAACACTCTTCTCTTTAAAATGTGCTTGCTACTAAGTTACTGCCTATTATTGGGTCTATAATAGGTATTCGTGCGGTTTGCTAAGAGATGGCGTAACTTGTATTATTCCATTGTTATTATTAAATTGGAACATGCGTTGGAAAACTACTGTTATTGTACGTCATTTCAGTATATATCATTCATTTGAAGCGTAAACAACAATAATTTTTTTTCACTCAAATATGTCGAACTTTGTGTTGAAAAAGTGTTTTTGCGGAGAGTTCTTCTTCATTACTTTAATATGAAGAAAACTGCTACCGAAAGTCATCGTATTTTGGTGGAAGTTTATGGTGAATATTCGCTAGCTGAGCGAACATGAAAAAAGTGGTTTGCACGATTTAAAAGTGGTGATTTTGGCTGGGAAGACGATGAACGTCCTGGGCAGCCAAAAAAGTTTGAAGATGAAGGACTGGAAGCATTACTCTATGAAGATTGTTGCCAAAGACAAGAAGAGCTCGCAGAATCTTTGGGTGTCACTCAAGCAGTCATTTCAAAACGTTTAAAAGCAGCTGGATATATTCAAACGCAAGGAAATTGGGTTCCACATGAACTCAAGCCGAGAGACGTTGAAAGGCGGTTTTGCATTTCCGAAATGCTGCTGGAACGCCACAAAAAAAAAAAGTCATTTTTGCATCGGATTGTTACTGGTAATGAAAAATGGATCCAAGCGTAAAGAAACCCGGCCACCCAGCCGTTGGCAAAGCTGAATATCCATGTCGCGAAGGTAATGCTCTGTATTTGGTGGGATCAGATGGGTGTGCTGTATTATGAGCTTCTAAAACGGGGTGAAACCATCAATAGAACGCTACCGAACACAATTAATCCGTTTGAAGAGAGCAGTAGCCGAAAAACGCTCGGAATATGCGACCAGACACGAGGCAATAATTTTCTATCACGACAACGCTTCTTCTCACGTTGCTATTCTGGTTAAGAACTATTTGGAAAACAGTGGATGGGAAGTCTTACCCCACCCGCCTTATAGCCCAAACCTTTCCCCTTCTAACTACCATTTGTTCCGGTCGATGCAGAACGCCCTCACTAAAGTACGGTTCACATCGGAGCAGAATATCAAAAATAGGCTTGATTCATACTTGGCTGCCAAGCCGGCGCAGTTTTTTTGGGATGGGATCCACAAATTGCCAGGAAGATGGGAAAAAGTCATAGCTTCAGGTCAATACTTTAAATAATACTATTGTACATGTGTTTCTTAAATAAACGTTCAAATTTTGAAAAAAAAAACCGCACGAATTAAATTACATACCCAATAGCAAAGAATATTTTTCTTCTCAATGAAAGCTCTTGCATTGTTCGGTATTCGAATTCGAGGAAATTTTATCGTGGAGTTAACTTCCGATCAAGTTAAAAGCTCACTGTTGCGAATCGAGTGTCAAGGCAACAAGACCCGAACAAGGCCTATAGAGAAGAACAACAAAACTTGGTACTCGAGTCACATTCGGTACTGAGGTGTTAAACGGTGAAGACAACCCCCATTTCATTGTCAGGCAGAATTCAACTTGGACGGTGAAAGTTAAAATTAAGTGAGGTTAATCAATATCCAAGTTTATGCACATTAGGCTCTTGGACCAGACTATGATATTTAAAACAGCGTAAGGTGACTTGGTAGAGGGCATCTATCAACTTATTTTGTTGGCAGAAAGTTTGTCTGAAGAATGCAACCTTGACACCGTATACCTGATCCACAAAAAAAACCCCCCTCTGTATTGCGCTAATTATAAAAGCATCAATCTCCTTAACTTCAGTCATAAGATCTTATCTGGCGTATTGTGTGAACGCCTGAAGCCATTTATCAATGATGTTGTACATCTTTATAAGTGCGGTTAGGCCACAATCGACCAAATATTCAAATAATGATATCTTTTCGGCCTAAGATGGGAAATAAGTAATAAGACCTTTTCAAGGAACGCTAATTAGACTATCTAAGACCTTCATGATCTTAGTCCTGTTTCGTGGTGCAGAAGCATGCACGTTAGCCGTTTTAAACGCAAAATTCTTTGAGCAATCTTTGGTCCCGTTTGCATTGACGGGGTTTGGAGGAGGAGATTTAACGACAAAATCTACGAGCTGTACAGTGAATTTGACCTGATTAAAAAAGCGCAGACTGCCTAAGATAGCTAGGATGTGAGAGCAAATAAACACCAGCCCGAAGTATCTTTGATTCCAAGCCCGAGAAACAACACAGTAGAGAAAGTTATCGCTTTAGGTGGCCCGCACAAATGTAAGGAAAGTTCAACCAACTTGGACTGTTCAACGTTTCTAGGAACGACGGAGCAACTGGTCGACGGATTTTATAGGTCGGGGCCATTAAACTAATTATAACCGTTTTATTGTCGTTTGTGTACGTTCAATCTTATATTATCACCCGTAAAATTAATGTACAAAGTGCAGGCGAACGAACCATTAGGGTAAACTGTAATATGATAGATAGGTATGTATTTCCTGACTTGAACATGTAACTTGAAGTGAAAATCTGTCACGCCGCCTATAGTCGTTATTTAGGTTAGCGCCCTAAGAAAGCTTTCTCGGAACCTACCAAACCAAATTCATAAGAAATCTACTCGTATTAATGTTATGATCGAATTCAACCCTTTGATTGTGTATAGAGAAGTCTTGCTAGTTTCAAAGCGATTAAACAGTTAAATAAGATCTAAATCACCACTTCAATATTACTTCATGTACGTACATAGGTCCATATGTATAATTTACAGTTCCCACAACATAAACAGTCAACGTGTTGATGACAAAGCAATTCTCGCTTTGCAACGAAAATGAGCATATCCAGTAGTTCTGATGGATATTAAGGACGAGAGAAAATGGCTAGATAGGAAATGAATTAAGGGAGAAAGGATTATGATTGCAATGTTATGGCAATTAAGACCCACCAAACACATCAAATTCATGTTGATCATGTTGATACTAACCGGTGCGTCCTTGACTGCCCTTTTCCTGTTGATGCGATTATACGTAATACAGCAAGCATGGGGACAGAATCACTTGTCCATGCTCTAGTAAACGTTCTGTTTAAATGGTTTTAAAATTCAAAATAATATACATTATTAACATACTTAGTTGGTTTGTTGGGCCATCAACAAATAACCCTATCTATTGTATTGTTAGGGCGGTTTTTGACCTGACCGCAGAGAAGGACATGGTGAATCCTTAGTGTCTTTAGAAAGGCCTCATTACTCACTAGCTCCAATAGGTCAAGAAGAGGTAATTGGCAAATGTAATTTTCCATTTTGTTTCTGATAAGGTGTCGTTATGAGATTTAATAGCGGAGCCAAAGGAGACAACATCCGTAGATACCTCAAAGTAATGTTCTGGCCGATTCATCGATATTGTAAGCCCCTCTTGTTGACCTCATACACATGGTTTCGTCTTCTATTTCAATACATCTAATACAATGTGTCAGCGGGATGGTGAAGTTATGACGATATTTAAGAATTCCTTTTGTGACATCGAAAGGATCCATTTATTATTTCTTAAAAGCTGATATGTTTGCCAGTATGCCAATAATAGAAATGAGTTCAGTCGGTTCAGTTTAGTGGGTCTTGTTCCTTGTAGATTAGGCAACCTATCCTGAGGCATACTTATCTCCGACTAAATTTTGGAAATGTGTTGCTATCTTTATTTGGTTCAAGTTGAATAGTTCGTTTTGCTCAATTGTGAAGTCAAAATCACCCTCGTCGTTTAACAGACTCCGAAATGGTTTCCCAAATCTTTATCACCGACTGTGACTCTGCTACTGATTTTCCTTGCCCATCTCTACATGTTTCTGTTTGGATCTCGTTGGCTTGACTCGTTCTTTTTACCTTTTGATAAAACTTCCGAGAATTTTTTCTGGTGCAGTGCCTTCCTATTTCCTCGATTAATCGTTTCTCATGCCCTTTACAGTGTTTCTTCGTTGTACCTGGAATTAGTTAGCTGGAATTAGCTAATATTGTAGTCCGAATCCATATTGGCCGGAATGTAAGTATATCTGTAAAACTGAAGGGGTGCTTTGCATCACCGCAAGCAACATGATTAATTTAGTTAGTTGTCTTGTAATAATGTAAACGTCATTATTACAAGATGGTTAATTAGTTTAAGTAAGTTTCCAGAAGCGATGTCATATAAGCTATGCTCTCCGATGTCTTTTTCTTTTATTTTATAATTTTTAACGATTTTATCCTAAAATGAATTCGTTGCCATACAAGGCATCACTTGTAAATTTTATAGGGGAGTTCGTAGAAATACCTATACTGTGACAGTTTCTTTTTCTTCTGTGTGGAAATGAACGCATATGATAGCAGTGGTGGGGGTATGATGGTGATCAATTTATGCTTAATTAAGATTGTTACAAAACTTTCGGTCACTTGTCGAAAGCTCAAAGCTTTTTGCCTATTCTATTGGTCTCCTTCAAACAGATAATGCTTCCGTTATCTGTCAGACATCGTCGCATACATATGTATGTTAAAGATTTTCATCATTCTTTTGTACGCCCACCCGTCCGCATTGCCAAGATAGCGGTGATATCTGATTTATAGAAGTTTAGGGCATCCGCTTGTTGATCGGCTGCAAGTGGCCTGTTCAAGATCTTAGGAGAGGTCTGGAAATTACGTTGCCAATTTCCCGCTTCGGGTATATGAGAGCCGATCTTAACGTTTTTAGGGTCCACTGTCCACTATTTCTATTTAAGTTAACTAGACTAGACCTAAAAATAGTTTTAGACCTCAGGTCTACGTTGAAGTATGTAGCTCATGCTATGGAGTCTTCCTTTGATTCATTACGCAAATTTATTCGCCGTACCATCACTTGAACAGGACTTTATAGTCCTGACTCAATTTGGCACTTATGAGTTTAATACGTAAAGTTTAGTTGCTCGAGACTTGAACCCGATGGCTACTACGAGAAGTTGTTTACTCTAATCACCTACTATCCAACCACAACCAGCTACACAACCGATATAAGCATCAAGCATCTCTTCACTCAACTTACGAGACTCGCATTCATATTTCCACTCAATCATCGAAATCGCCAGTTCTGTTTACATTTAAAACACAACATCAGCTGATCTCACTGACAGCCGACGAAATTCATTATTTCCACATGCAAAACAAGAACCACTCTGCTGACTGTCTCCATTAACTATTTCATAACAAATAAACTGGTTTTCAATTCAGATAATTAGAATGTTACAAATTGCAGCAGTTTTAATACGACGTCCTTTCATATTACCTAATTTTGTGAAATCGAAGTCAACACAACAAATACAATATTTCACAATTGGCAACAGGCGATACTTGGCCCAAAAGGTAGCCCAACCGCTAGGACGTCCCAATTTAGGACAAAAAGGTGATCGTAAAAAAATCTCACCGCTTGGTTGGTTCCTCTTGGTAAGAAGTTAATTTTGATAGTCCTGATTTCGTTTGTAGAAAATTTGTTTTTAAAAGTTAATTCCAGTGACGACATTCGGTCTTGGATGCTGGCAAGTGAAACGTAAAATATGGAAGGAAAATCTATTAAAAGAACTGGATGAAAAAAGTCATACTGCCGCCGTGGATCTTCCTGAGAAGTCAGTCTTTCATCTATAAATGTGCATTTCTGTACTGAGTTGATTTTTTTTTTTTTTTAGCTTAGACGATCTAAACAATATGGAGTATCGTCTGGTTAAAGTTCGAGGGCAATTTTTACATGAAAAGGAGATGTATTTGGGTCCTAGATCTTTTATTCGACCCGATGGAGCTGAATTGGGCGGTGGGCTTTTTTCTCATCGCGACAGTTCCCCTGGGTATCTGGTTATTACACCATTTAAACTTGCGGATAGAGAGTGAGTAGAAGCAGTTTCTAAAATTCGGCATAAACAAGTTTGACGGTAATTTGTACATAGGATTCAAGCAACTTTCAATTGAATTACGCCGAAAGAATAGATTTCGATACTAAATGTGTTGTTGAACTCGGATAATCTAAAAGGGTTAAGTCATGGAGTCGTTTTGTTCCATAACACTAATCTCTGGATCGCGATTTCTTTCTGCTTAAAATATTAAATTTAGTAGATCGTTTTCAATGGAACCCATTTTTTAAAGTTTTCAAAATTTGGCCTATTTAGATTTTCTTAATATGACCATCTTATCTACACTTCGAGAGTCTGCTTGGCTACATTTGGCTAAAATCAATATTGTATTCTGGTGCGTTATTTGGCATTTAAAAAGTAGTTTCCGCCTTGTGATTTCAAAACGCGGGAGTCCTTTTTAAATGAAAATTATTACTCATACACTTAACATGACTAAGTCGGTGCAGTCGACGTGTTTTGTGATCTTTGACTACATCCAAAAAGTCCATGATAATTTTGTTTGTCTACTTTCTAAAACTACAAAAATCTATGAAAAACTGTCAAAAACCCGTGTGGTTGATTGTGGTTCAATTACAATTGTCAGAAGTGTTCTTAAAGTAGCTCTCCCAGATTGAATACAAATTTTATTACTTGTGATGTCCTAAGTTCCGGTTACATTGCCCAGTCAAACACCAGCCGTCACGCACCCCCAAATTATCTCGAACACCAGAAATTGTATCTGGCATGCTCTTTAGGGGCACAGTAACATGTCAGGTAAAAAAGCAAGCTATGCTCATGCACCAAATCTATGCGTTGCTGTCGGCCCTGCCAAATTCTGACAGAGCAGAGCATAATAACTCACATGTCGTGGCTAAACTTGCACCTGATATCCAATGGACAGGTGGTTGCTTAAATGATCCGATACTATATGCTTCTTTTACATTTACAAGCTGAACGGCTGTGGATAAGTATACCATGCCGCACATTATTTTGAATATGCTCACTAGTAAATAGCTCATTGTGAAAAGTTAATTCATCGATCTCATTCAATATCTACGCAAGCGATTTTGTGGGATCACTACATCATGTCATAGCGTTCGCAGAGGACTTAATCGCATGCAGATCAAAACATCAAGGTCATTAGTTTACTTTTGCAACTTGACGTTCATAACATTAAGCGATAATGCGATGACTAGAAGTTAGATATCAACTATCAGAGGTCGAAAATAATTATTTTTAGAACCGCTGTGCCTGGGTCGTCTGCGGAATCCAAAAATAATTAGCGGAAATTTTTGATCGGGTCACCAATTGCTTGTCGAAATGTAATCAGATGCTCTGGTGTTGGTGGTATCCAACATTTAATGGGGAGACTGATTTATTATTGAAATTTAGATTGTGGTTGTGTTGTCTACAAATACTGATCTCTTATGATTTTGATTGAGAACTCAGTACATTACCACTTGAGCTTGCCTAGCTTTCTTGAATTTTCATAGGAAAAATATGCATCAATCACATCAAAATGTATATTTAATTTCAATAAAAAGGCCGTCCAGAGTGTACTGCTTTTAGCCCCAACTATCTTCTTAGTTTGATGGATAACTGTAGTGTGCTTGTTAACTAATAAACGTACAGTTACGATTACATGTGAAACTTGAGTTAGTCCACGTCTCGTGGTGGATAAGTTCGTATTTCGTCAGAGGTGTAGTCCCCATGCAATATACCGAAATACAAAAAACTAATTTCTGAGATTTCCATCCATGAAAAAGTCTCTATTTCTTCATCGTTCGGAGTCGACAAGGGTTAGATTATGTTATGTTAGAGTGCCTGTTGGAAAAACCAACCCACTTAAACCTATTGGCCCATTCTGATGCTAATAGTTTCACAATATACAAATTCTGATGTTACCTGTATAGAGCGGAACGTATTCAGGTATCCCAAGTCCGCGAACCACATCTACAATCTATAATTCCTGGATTAGGATGCTTTGGTCTGTGTCTTTGGGTAGAAGCAGAATTAGTGCATTTGGAGTGATAGGTTCATCAGAAAAGCCTCCACTATGGTTTCATTTGAATCCTCCGCTTCTGAAAATGTGGCCAAAAGCTTATACCATATTTATCCTTCGATCGTAAAGATTCACTTTTTGATTCGTCGTCGGTTTCCATTTCCGATAGGGTGTCAAAGGTGGAGACCGTCGGGTCGGTAGTAATCTCGGAAAGTTTGAAGACATTGCTATCCATTTTAGTAGAGGATATCGAAACTCCGAAATCTGACTATTTCCTGTTTCAATAAAAAGAGGAGAAGTTTGCTTATCAGCATACAGCTCATTTTTTTTTGTTAACTCATAGGGTTATTAACACGAATCCAAACTGAATCATGCCTTTGATTTGAACCTAATGATTTCCAGAATATCTTCTGGAAAGAGGCTTCAGTTGGAATCCGGTGGGTGGCCGTTTCTCAAGTGGTAATGTATTGCCTTCCAAATCGGATGGTTCAGGATTCAATACCAGTCGCGTCCGAATGACATTCTTTTTTTCAGGCAACAGGGTTTGAGGCTTTAATTTTGGGCTTTTAATTAGCCTAGCTAATTCCACAGATACCCGGATACTCCGTTCAAGACTGGGGTATTTTTAGAAAACCAGTACGGGTCGTATGACATCTTTATCCAGCCCAAGGGAGAAGGGAGAGGGTAGTAAGTAAGTGAAGAAGAGAGAGAGGTAATGGGCGTGAGCATCCTTCAGTTTCGGGACTCGAGAGTCATTGATCTTACCCAACCTCTACATCTGGGCAAGTTCGATGCTCAGAGTAGAGGCTGGAGTCGGCAAAAAAAATTTTAATGAAAAATGACAAAATTAGCAAGCCAAATAATCTTAAACTCGACCGTTATGATTTTTCACTAACAGGAAATGAACTAGAAGAAATATTTATAAAAAGGTTTTAAGCCTACAAAGCTGTTAGTTTAGTTGCTAAGCTTTTCAGCATGTTTCAATTTATTTATAAAAATGAACCGACGGACGAATGAATATTCTTTAATTGGAAAGCTATTGTGTTCCAAAGTACCATACCTATCCATACGATATCCTCGTGTTCCTCGTTCTAGATTTTTTTTTACAACTTTCAAAGGAAGTATCACCTCCTACTTTATGAGCTATCAGCGCTCCTGTGCAGTATATCAATTTGTGATATCTCTACGTTTAGCAGGCTTTTTACTCTATGTATTTAGCAGGAATTTATTTCTTTATTATGTCTCCGTAGAGACTGTTTGGTTCTTTTCTTTTTTTAGTTTAAATCTTGCCAGATTGTATTTTATACAATTTTTTTTCCTCATTTCTTTATAGGGAAACGATTCTAATTAACCGCGGTTGGATATCAAGAAAATTTCTTAAACCAGAGACTCGACAACAAGGACAGATTACTGGCGAAATCGAGCTGGCCGGAGTTGTCCGATTGGGCGAGCAACGACCGCAGTTCACACCTGAGCATAAGGGTGACATATATTTGTACAGGTACGTAAGTTGTGTGATTTCAAAAATCGTTTGCATTGGGAATTATGTATTGTATATGGTATGTATGCAGGTTACTTAAACAAATTTCATAAATTAGACTACTCAAAACCGACTTTAAAATAGTTAACATAGGTTTGTTACGCAAAAGCATTAGTGAGTAGAAAACCTCTCAAGGTTGGCTTGCAGGAATCTGAATCTGAATAACTTAAAAAAAGACTAGCAATGATATAAAAAACGAACAGTGCCTTCGACTATGCAAATTTTGATTTCATTTCAAGTGATCCCATTGTGATTTGGGATCCAAACAAGACTATGAATTAGGTTTCCCGACTGCATATCAATTATTGCAATCAAGATTGCGGATATTTTCGTTTGTAAAACAGGTGCAAGTTTTCCTTAAGGAGAATGAAATGTTACGTTATTATCTTCCAAAACGACACCAGCACCACACCGTTGATCGATTTTGACACCATGCGTAAGGACCTGACTTTATTCTTATCCTGTCTCAACAGCACTTTTTTTTCATGAAAGTTTCTCCCATCAGATAGACAGCTGACGCATAGGATATAAGTGGTCTTATCATAGCTATGTCCCTTCTCGGTGATACACTTCATATTTTGCCGGAAGCTCCTTTACACCGTCAGAATTCGATAGCGCCATGAAAGTTTTTAACGTGATATGTTTAGTCCAAACGTTGTCAAGGGTGACACTCAAATACTTAGCTTCGTTAGAGAAACGGGTGGCATTCAGGCACTAAAAGAGTCAGACCAATCAGCTCCCGAAACCGCCGATGAATTTGCTCTAAGCAGACTTTCTTAGGACCCAAAATCTGAGACTACGGGTACTTGGGGCTAATGTGATTGATGCTGGTATTGTAAGCACTTCCTCATGTTCAATTACAAAGACAGCTCCAGCAGCCTTTTTGGTTTTAAATTTGTGTATATGTGTGATATCTACCATATTCTCACCTCGTGTTGTATGGTCGAAATTGTTGACTGTTATCGTCTTCATTGAGGGGACCATTATGACAGACAGTGGAAGCTGAGTAATCTCATATATTAAACAGTTTCCAAAAAAACCGATCTCAAATCTCTATTTTCGGCCGTGAATAAAATACCCCTCTTCCTTGACTCCTTGGCAATTTGATAAATTTTCTAAATATCATTTTTATAAAAGCACCTCTGGAGAACCGATTCTTCTTCATATGGACATAGATCACGCAAATTGTTTCGCCCTTTAGTGCAAGCTCAACGGCATTCGCCATAATTTAATGCTGGTGGGAGATTATGAATTGCAGTCAGCGGTCCGATTTCTTTATTGCTATTGTTTCACATCAAATATTATTTAGTGCCTCCTAGGACTAGATTCTAGGACTAGTATTGCTTTTGGATATATAACCATATTTCATTTGATATTTGAAGCTTACTTTGGTATAAAATCAAGCCATCGTAGTTCTAACCCAAAATTACCAGTTCAGGCTCATTTGATTAACTGCAGGTCCTACAGCATCCTCAATTCTCTTTTTCGAAATTCGATATTCCGAAGTCTTATCGAGCACGTTCGTTAAAGCATGTGGAGACCTCCCCATCTCATTGATGTATAAGTACATATTTTATGGGATTACATTAGATTTTCAGGTTCCCGATGGATCACAATAAAATCACTATTATGCTTCCTTTTTTAGGAATGCTTTCCCTCAAACTGGTTTAATTTAACCTGACTACACCCAAACCAATAGAAAAATTCGAAAATTGTACGGAAATGCTTACGCAATATCTAGCTGCTTTTTATTTTTAATCATTCAACGCTGATTGGAACCCCAATATTTATTTAATATAACTTTTCCTTTGATAAAAAGAAATGCAATCTGCCTTTCTTTCAGATCCATAACATTTTATTATCATTCATTAATAATTGACTCACTAAATTGTTTACCATTTTTATAGAGATCTACAAAAAATGTGCGCTGAATCCGGTGCAGCTCCCTACTTCCTCGATGCGAATTACACTTCCAGCATACATTTAGGACCAGTTGGTGGACAAACTCGAGTCACACTACGCAACGAACATTTATCATATATTGTTACATGGTTTGGTCTATCAGCAGCTACATCTATTCTTTGGTTCCGTCAAATTATACGAAAAACGGCCTTCTAGTTGAATTTGTTATTTATTTTTAATTTAAAAAAAAAGTCTAATTAAAAAACTATATATATTTTTATTTCCTCCTAAATACATAATATGTTTTCTGTTGACCTTAATGTTTAGTAAAAATAAGTGAATATGTGTACATATTGCAAGATAAATGATTTTCAATTTAATTGAACATGGCTAAGACGCTTAATATTGATTTGGAATTCGTAAAAAATAATAATAATAATAATAAAAAGAAATATATATAAACTGTAACGTACAACATCAATAGGAGAGAGGAAAACATTTAAATAAAATTATTGCAACGTGTGATGATGTCAAGCGTTCCAATTTAACAGGCCGAAACACATTAAAATGCTTAAAAGTGCCATAAAAAAAAATATATATATAAATAGAAAACACGATAGTCCTTGTAAATTACAAATTCTCATCAAATAGAAATACTGAGTGTTGGTGTGGATTTGTGGAGTGTATCCAGTAAAAAAGGGCTTTCTCCAGGTAGAAGAACAATTGCGGTAGAAAGCACATCATTCCAAAGTCATATCCCATAATGCTCTATAGTTGGGGAATACTACCCCAAGATCTCTTCAAACCGGATCGATTGTAACGTTTGCCAATTGTTTGCACGTGAAAACCAATTTGCAGAAGCTTCTCGTGATCTAAAATTTTCCGGCCGTCAAATATATAAGCTGGCTTCATCATGGATTGATAAATGCGTCTATAGTCAAGGGTCTATTAAGAAAAATAACTCTTCTATGAAACATATTTTATTTTTTAAGAATATTCACTTACGACAAATTCATCCCATTCAGTGCAGAGAACAATTGCGTGTGTATCACGTACTGCGCTATATGGATCGCTGTGAATTTGCACAGCCTTCTTGACATCTTCTGGCGAGTCAGTTACTGATGGATGTGTCAAGTCATCGATGATTTGTTCAGGCTCTACTTTTGGATCGTAGATATCTAATTTGGCACCTTCTTCAAGAAGAGTTTTGCATACTGTAATCGCTGGCGTTTCCCGTGTATCACCAGTGTCTTTCTTAAAAGCGAATCCAAAAATTGATATCCTCTTATCGGAAACTGTGTTGAAGAGACTTTCAATGATCTATAAGAATATGAAAAACTTTGTAAAGACAATTAAAGTCCTAAGACTAAATTGAAGTGCAGCTACCTTTTGAGAGAACCTTGTTTTTTGATATTCATTCATGTTTATCACCTGCTGCCAGTAGGCTGCAACTTCTGGCAAATTTAAACCTTCACAAATGTAAACCAAATTAAGGATGTCCTTTTGAAAACAACTACCACCAAAACCGACTGATGCCTGTAAAAATTTCTTGCCAATTCGTGAGTCCAAACCTATTGCACGAGCTACTTCTGAGACATCGGCACCAGTGGCTTCACAAACAGCTGACAAGGAATTTATGCTAGAGATACGTTGAGCGAGGAATGCATTGGCAGCCTGTTATAATCAAAAGAATTCATGAAAGTAGAGTTCCCAAAAAAAAGCCTTATTTTTATGTGACTCCTTACCAATTTAGAAAGTTCTGAACTCCATGTGTTTGTTGTTAAAACATTTTCTTTTGGTATCCAATGTTCGTAGATCCATGAAAGCTTTTCAACTGCCTTATGACCTTCAGGAGTTTCTTCACCCCCAATGAGAACTCGATCAGCATGTAACAGATCGTGGATAGCTGTACCCTCGGCTAAAAACTCCGGGTTTGAGAGAATATCGTAGCGAACACCTGGAAACAAATTTAATTTTAGTATGAGCAAACTGAAAAACAGTTTGAAAAGAAAGAAGTCCAGCGCTTAATTTTGACAGAAACTACAACTTCTACATCAACAACAAACGATTAAACATGACATGGAAACAGAAGAGCGGATCGCTTATAATATCAGACATGACAAGAGCGGAGATGAACAACATTTTTTACCCGATCGTCAAAAAAGGGGAAACTTCAAACTACGTCAAGTATAGAGGTAAAGCTCTCTACATCGCGTTTCATCATCATCAGGAAAAATACATCAAATCTTCAACCTATTGGGAGAAAACTTATGAATTTCACATTGATACAAGGTTTTATTGCTTCACATATGGTAGCAATTACAGATATTTCTACCAAACTAGGGGAAGGATGGAGAATTTGGATAAAATACCTCACAAAGACGTTTATATATAAAAAGAAGGATTAAGGTAAACTATCTTCCTCAAAAAAATTGTGTAAAACTCAGACGCAGACTCGTTTCGAAGTTCTTTTAATTTCGCCGATACTGACATAATCGAAAAGACGAAAGCGTCATGTGCTTCTTGACTGCCAAGGCAAGAAGGCAATCAAATATGATATTTAATACACACTTCTCAGACAGAAATATATTCTGAACTTTAAGATGTTTAAAAACTTCTAACAACGACAACAGCATTAAAATCAAACGAAAAATTAATTAAACAAGACAATTAAAGGCAAAGCATTTTCTCGAACAATTTATGTCACTATATGTACATATATGTACAGGTATAAGATCCTATGCATTCTAGTCCTGCTGTGTGCCTCAGAAGCATGGACTTTGTCAAAAATGAATAAGGCTTTCATGGGTTTTTTTTTCGCGCCCAGGTAGAAAGGAATCAGCCAACGGCGTTGTGTGACTGGAGGCAGCTAAATTTCTAACGAGCTTGCTGAAGAAACTTATTTATTGAGACCGATGTCCAGTTTGGTATGTACCACCATAATCCCAAAAGTAAAGTACTAAATTAAGAGTTACACACAATACGAGTACCTAGCTAAAGGATCACATGATACAGATTAGGAAAATTTTCCAAATTGTGCTAAACCGTTTGGTCGGAAACCGTGTGCTCTTTAATTATAATAAATATGCTGCAGAAACAAATCACCTGCATGAGCCGGTTTCCCAGTACTTGAAGTGGGAGGAAATTTAATTAAATCGAAAGCAGCATGTATTCCTGGCGAGCTCTTCTGAACAATAATAAATACCTTGACCACTGCAGAAGAAACAGAAGAGTTTATCGGCAAGCCGACGAGCATGGGCGTTTTGATAGAATAGATAGATATGCGTTTTTTAAAAAAAGACTGCGGGTTCAATGTTCCCAAAGTATACATATACTGGACCAAAGTTGTATACACTGACTAAGCTGTCGTCCAACAAACAGTGAAGCACTCGGCAAAAGTGCATATTTATGCCAGCTAAAGTGCGGCGAGATCAGAAAAAGTGGTGTTCTTCATCGGTATCCTGGATGCTCAAAGAATGATCTAACTGAAGAAAAAAATATTGTTGGCGGTCTATAAAATGCTGCTCAGACGTGGAAAGGGGGATAGGTTTCTAAAGGAGGACAAAACTTCGTGGTCGCGTTAAGGATGCGGATTCAAGGATGAAAATAACGTCTCCAATTGACAATCCGATTGAAAATATCTGGGGACTTATGGAGCATAAGACCAAACTAAAAGATGTAAGAACAATCAAATAGCTTTATCTGCTTTTAAAAAATTTGGATGACAATTACTGCAGGACTATGCAGAAAAACCGCTATCCTTGACAAAGGTCAAACAAAGATTAAGACATGCTGGACTATTTGAGCGAGTTGCTGTTCAAAAACCTCTGCTGACCACAAAACAAGCAGAAGAGATAAGAATGCATAAAAAGGATACAGATTGAGCAGAAAAAGATTTCAACAAAGTTTTATGGAGCGATGAATACAAGTTCGAGGTATTTGACATAAAACGGGGAGTTTCTTCAAGCGTCAAATGGAGTGGAGACAATATTGCAAGAAAACATTGTAACCTCTGGACTAAGATTAATTGGCGGAAAACTCGTATTTCAGCAGGACTGTGACCTTAAACACACGTCAATACTATGTTAAGACTACCTAAAAAAGAGGGAAGGTGAAGAAATTTTAGAAATCATGATATGGCTACCGTAATCACCAGTCTGCAGTGTAAGTTGTGGACATACGAGTAGCTGTATTAAGCACTTTACACGTTCAAAAAATATTAAAAGCCTTTAAAATACATAATTTTGTTTTACCTTACCCAACCGTTTGTTTTCTTTAAATCACACAATATTTAAGTGGACAATTGTATGCAAATGAAATTGCATTATCTTGAAAATGTATGATGAATGACGATTTCGGGGCTCAACCAAACAGTCCGAAATTGGGAAGCGTAAATGGCAATAGATAGTTCAGGCTCTACCATGACTCTACCATGCAAAATATGTCATACAGTGATGTTCACTCAAATAGCATAAGAATGAGGCTCCCAGGGAAAATATTTAAAGAGGAATCTCGTACATTGGAGGTCCCTTCATAAAACTTGATGTGGAAATCTGAAGATGATGTAAACATGACGCCACATGCACCTTGTAAGCAAATCTCATGATCTGTTTAGGACTACAATCCGTCTATCGAACATTGCATGCTTTATACGGTCCATCAGTTATATTAGAGTTACAAATGTGGAGGGTTTCCATATTATCTATATGCCCTACTGTCCAACATAATTTTTTAGACCAATTTAGATGATATCGCAAAAACATGATAACTTTGAATGAAATGCTCACAGCATGCATAGACTATACCAGTTTTGTATAAGAAAATCGCAGTCCACCACTAATGACATAAAAGCAGTAATCGATACAGCACTGCTTTGTTGTGAGGGACAAAAGAACATAATGCTGTAGTTACGGTAGACATTTAAAATGCTTTTGAATTACAAATTCAATCACATTTAAGATTATTCGCAAGATTATTCACTAGCAGGTAGTATCAACATACTTAAGTTACAGGAAGTTGAGATACGAAATCAACAGAGAAATAAAGTACTAAAATATCTCCACGAAAATCCTAAAAACGACCTGTAGGTAATCTCTCTCATGTATAAAAAAAATTCTTCGTGATAAGCTCGATAGATAACAATTTTACACAATTCCATCGTTCTAAAAAAAATAACACGTTTATAGTATCTATTATATGTGTATGATAAATAAAGTATGTTGTATACTTTACCTGGTTTTTGATTGGCACGTAATATATGCATAATACTCTCAGCTGCACGCACTGGCACTGTACTCTTTTCCACAACAATTTTATTTGATTGTGCAATTTCGGCAATCATCCGTGCCGCACTCTCCACATACTTTAAGTCAGCAGCTCGACCTAAAATATACGCAATCAATTTGATTCATATTACTACTTAGCAAGTAATTTAAGTGTAGTTAAACAAACCTTTTCCATTTCCAAATGTCTTCGTTGGTGTGTTTACCGATATGAAGATTAAATCGGCTTCCTTAATAGCAGTCTCAATGTCAGTCGAGAAGAATAGGTTTACATTGCGGCACTTCTTCACCACATTATCCAAACCAGGCTAGAAAAAAAAAAAAAGAAAAACAACAAAATAAATAATAATGTTATATGCTGTTGTTATAGTGTTTAGATACTTTGCTCAGTTTTAAGTTCATCACACTTGCTGGGCCATACATTGTACTAATGTATCGAATACAGTCGAAGTCGCTCTTTCTCCAAAGCCCGTCAACGCAAACGAGACGTAAAGTCATCTGAAGAGTCTTGCGTTCAGAACGACCAAGTATATCTCTACCCGGCTTCGCGTACTTTTGTGCGTTTGAAGCAGGGCTGGGATCTTAGAGGTCTTATAAACAATCTAATAAATGCTTCCTTACAAGGCTTTGTTATTGAACTGCCTTAGAGTTAATTAGTATAGGGTTTTCCAATAGGGACTTGACAACTTTGAATTTAATTTGTGAACGCACTCTTTCACTAATCATCACTGTCAATTTATTCAGTAAATTCAACATTTTCATGATGAAGTACACTAACGAGCAACGTCTGCAAATTATAAAAATTCTCTATCGATATTCGGAGTCGGTGACTGCAACTTTAAGAGCGTTAACTCCAATTTTCGGTCGTAATTCTCGCCTTAGTAGACAGGCAATAACAAGTTTAGTGCAAAAATTTGAGTCTACATATTCGTTGTGAGATGTTGCCGTGTCAGTGAGACAACGGGTTGCTCGAAGTTACGACAATATCGCTGCAGCTTAGACGTCCGTAGCAAACGATCCAAATCAGTCAATTCCACCTCGTTCTCAAGAATTGGGCATCGCTCAGACCACATTATGGCGTATTTTGCGTAAGGATCTTGGTTTACACCCATACAAGATCAAGCTGACTCAAGAATTGAAGCCGATGGACCATTTGAAGCGACGTACATTTTTCGATTGGGTTCTGGAGATGCGCCGAGATGATGAATTTCATCGCAAAATCATCTTCAGTGACGAAGCTCATTTTTGGCTCAATGGGTTCGTCAATAAGCAAAATATGCGTTATTGGTCGGGCACCCACATGTGCTTCATGAATCACCACTTCATACAAAAAAAATAACTGTTTGGTGCGGTTTGCATGCCGGCGGCGTTATTGGGCCATATTTTTTCGTCGACGATAACGATCGTCACGTTACTGTGAATGGTCAGCGTTATCGCGCCATGATCACCGATTTTTTTTGGCCCGAAGATATGGACTTGGACGACATGTGGTTTCAACAGGATGGTGCCACAAGCCACACAGCACACGCTATTATCGATTTATTGAAGAGTAAGTATAGTGAGCGTGTTATCTCAAGACATAGACCAGTCGATTGGCCGCCTCGTTCGTGCGATTTAACGCCGCTTGACTATTTTTTGTGGGGCTACGTTGTCATTGGCTTATGCCAACACGCCGACGACGTTGGAAGAGCTCAGAGCCACCATTGAAATTGAACATTCGGCCGAAATGTGTGGCCGAGTCGTTGAAAATTAGGTCCAACGAATCGACCGCTGCAAACGTGCCCGCGGTGGCCATATGAACGAAGTCGAGTTTCATTCATAAATGTTTTGATTGTGCTTCAAGCCAATAATAAAGTTTTTGAAATATCTCAAATGGTTTGCCTTTTATTTAAAAAAAAGTTGCCAAGTCGTTATTAGAAAACACTATATTTTGCGTCCTTTCTTGTGGACAGCATATACTTGCTTTTTCTATCATTTACAGCTAAGGCCATTTCTACTACGCAGGAAAGTCAATTCGACAGATGGAAAGTACTTTAACCTGCTACTTAATGAAGGATTCTCGCGTAGTACTATTCCCTCGGCTCTCACACACAAAATTCGGAGATAGCAAAACGAATAAACCGGCGTCGTGCGATCGATATCTTCCGAAATGTGAGTAGTATTCGAAAATTTAGGAATTAAATGGCTGGCGATGTTGTTCAATAAGATGATGAAGGCGTTCAAATGCCTAATCAATAGAAGGGTCAACCTTTTTTTGTTCTGATGTGTAAGGACAAATGAGACACGAGAAATTGCAACAACCAATTTGGCTTTGTAGGAGACAGGCCGAAATACGACGCGATTCAAAGTAGATAATGATGGACAAACATCGAGACGCTTTAAAAAAATCTGAATCTATATGAAAGGATTCGACAGAGTTCTTAACGATCTTATTTGGACGGCGATTGGATCCTAAAATTTACCCGAGAAGTGCATAAGAATGATACGTACATTTTTGTTTTTCCGAACCACAAAACCGAACTTCTGGCATTTATTTAGCAGGATTCATCGTGCCAAAGTGTGAAAAATAAAATAATTTTCGTTAACCACACTTTACGGTTTGTTATACATACATATATAACAGTCATTTGTTCAGCTTTGAGATACACATAGCAATGTTAGACGAAGTACGAGAATCATAAAGAAAAAGTTACAGCGACGAGTGTGATCTAAGTAAACGCAGTTGTGGAAGTCTCCACATTAATAAACCGATATTTAACAAAATCATCGGAAAATCCAGTACAAAAAGCAATAGAAGCTCAAGTTCTAACCGAGGTTCGAAAAAGAGGCCGAAAGAAAAATAGTTAAATCACTCAAATGTAAAAACATAGTCAAGCTTTTGATCTCAGGAATGAAGTGATCCAAAATTGGGTAGCCTGTCCCATCCTATAGGAGGCGCAGTAGCGTTACATATATATGGGAGAAATACATATGTAGCGTTAAATATAATTATACGCGTTACAAATATATTGCAACGTTTAATAAAAGGAAGCAGAAGTAGAAAAATCAAAGCCAATTCGCGTAAGACCGATTATTTCCTTTTCTTAGTTTTGTATTTAACAGTGAATCCGTCCTTATCCAAGATTCTTGGTTGCTTCGAAATACCATATTAGCAGTTTTACATGACAGGATAGTAAACCGCATGCATAACTTGCGATAAGGATAAACCTTTTCTAAGACAACTTGGGCGCCGGTAATATCAAAGTAACCTGCTTCGGGATAAAGAGGCCAATTATTGGAATCAAGAAGGAAGAATTCTTCTTAAACTCAGCCCGAAATACGTTGAAGTAGTTTATATAAGAAATCCACCATGGAGACTGTTGACGCCACCGTTGAGACGGTCTTGCGAATTCATCAACCGTAGGTATGATATTTTCTTGGGAGTTAGAAATTTGCTATATCAACCTTAGTTACAGCACTGGGCGTTGCCAGTTTGATGCCAGTGGCTATCGTTATCGTGCAGCAACCCAAATACCGTTTATCGTTGCTTACTTATCTGAAAATTAATTAATTAATAATGATAATAAAATTCTACCTCTTGCATTAATAGTGCTCGATGTGACCTTTATTTTGGCAAATGTACCCCAGGTGTCGTTATATTTATTTGCATATATCTGAATCTTACAAATAAGGTCTATTTAGTTGTATCACATGAAATATCTGAAATAAATTTAAAAGCCAATATTATTTTTTCGTAAATTTTTATTCAATCAAAATAGAATCCGTTGGCATCTATGACATTTTTCCAACGTGATACAAGGTCAAATATTCCTTTTTCGTAGAAGTGCTGACTTTTTGAAGCAATGAAATTTTCAAAGGCTTTTATGACCTCTACTCAGTTCTGAAAGACCTTCTGAAAGCAAAACGAATCCAGATTGCGGAAAAGATGGTAATCTGTTGAGGAAATATCAGGAGAGTACGGTGGATGCGGAAGAATTTTAAATCCCAACTGCAACAGTTTTTGCATCGTTAGTTGTGAGGTATGGGGTCTAGCAATGTCATGCAAAAATGTCTAACCGTGTCTATTGACCAATGCAGGTTGCTTTTCAGCCAATGTGGCATGCAATATGTCGATTTTATCACAATATTTGATAGCGTTTATCGTTTCTCCTGGTTGAAGAAATGAAAAATGGATTGGCTCGGGGATTTAACGATTATCATACAGTATCCACAGTTCAGTTTGGATTCTTAAATCAAGCGCAGAGCAGATTTCCAGGCGCCGTAGTTTTTGGGATAAGTTCAGTTCATGGGATACCCACTTACCGAGTTTCTTTACCTTTTTTATGAGAGAACGGTGTCGACTTATTGTCGTTGGGGATACAACCATGTTTTGTACAATCTCCCGCACCGATTTCGTTTTGTCCGTATCCACCGTTGCTCTTTAAACGTCGTCGTCAACTAACGTTTCCGGTTTCCCACGTGGTTCATTTTTTAGGCTGAAATCTTCCGAACGTAACTTTCCAAACCAACGTCGTATAGTACGTTCGTTTACCGCTACATCCTCAAATGCGTCATTAATGTTTTTCATTGCCAATGACGCATTATAGTATGTCCCATTTTAAATTCGTAAAGGAAGAGGGTTTGAATTTGAACTACCAACAGCATGGTAATAAATTCCTGGAACAAAATAACGGTACTTGTAACGAACCCTAAAATTCTCACACGTCAAGCACACGTACCACTTTAATTTATAAAAAAAGAAAATTTAACGTTCTGGCACAAATGTTCACTCGAAAACTTCTTATTTCCGACTAAACGAAAATGTGGTACAACCCAATATAATGATTATGATGATTTGTTCTTTGTTTGTGGTCGATTTTGGTTCAGGTTTGGTGATTCACTTACTAATTTACTAGGGATTGCTATTGATCAAATCAATCTTCAATATAGAAGACAAAGTTTCTCAATGTCAAAGCTTAATGAATTGTTATAACATACATATATCTGCTTATATAATAATACGATAAGTAACTGCAAGTATAAATCTATCACTTCAAACAATCAACGGAGTGCGAGTACAATCAAAATAATCTTTTTGTAATTCATTTCAGAGTGCGGGTGGCACATATAAATATAGTTTGATCATTAATTCTATTAAATTAAAATTAAACTAAATTAATACATTATCCATTAGTTCACTTCCGGTGAATGTGAATGATTAGATACAAAGTACTTAAGGAATGTACTGCTTTTTCCTCTTCATAAAACATGTACTCTAACGAACTAAATGTTTATGTTCAACCGCAACGTGCCATAAACAGAAAATTCGTTGTACACACAAATCGACACAAAGAACGAAAAAGAAAAGAAAAAAAAAACTAATCCGATACCAAAAAACTATGTAAGTAAATTTGGAAACATGATGTAGTACCTACTGTGCGTTGTTTAAAATTAGGAAAATAGAGATTTGAAACCGAAAAAATAAAAAACACGCAAGACGCATACATACATAACAGAATTCCCCTTATCGAACTTCCTCTGTCAGCTGAAAGCCAAGTTCCACTAGAGCTGATAGCATAACGAATATGTGCCATACTATGTTCATGTGATCCATTAGTATGACAAATTTTTATCCCAGAGATATATAAAACTTTACTAGATAACCATTCAATATTGATTGACATTGAGCACATTTACGCTGAAGGAGACTTTTGTTAAACGTTGTAAGTTATTGAAGTCATAAAGATGATTCAAGGAAACGAAATCTAACAGCGTATGACTCTCGACCCCAAAAAAGTCATTAAAAGCCGCCGCACGATTTGTAGATATTTTTAGATATTGCACTTTTAGTGGAGACGACTAACCATGACATCAATTAAATTCCATTATTGCACCTGGTTGCACAAATAGGTAGCCAAGACATCTTGGAAAATATTGCGAAGAGGTAGAATTGTCGATGAAATATGGAATCCAATAGATGTTTGATCGGAAAGCGAACTCTGTTGCTAGACATGGCATCACGATATTTTTCGCGGTTATTTAGAGTCGAATAAGTGATTATACATTTTCACATGCGAATATACTTAAAGTGTGAGTCCAGTGTTGATGGCTGATAAGCAAAACGAAGGACGTCACAGCACGCTAAAGTGGTTTCGAGCAATGTAAGCATGCTCGACGTCACATATTTGGTTTTTTTTTTACAATACTAATGGATAACCAAATCTGTTTCACTTATTTATTGATACTTTAGCTTTCTACACTTATGAAGAATTATATCTGCACACATTCAGATAATAAACATATAGTAACCCACTCATTGCGATAGGTGGGTTATCTAAAATATTAATAACTAACGAAATATTTAGTCCAGTCCGTTTGGTTAGCTTTGTGTTTTGGAAAAAAATTCCTAAATTTGTTAGGACTTATGCACGTGTTACTGACCGTTTGTGGGAAAAGCTGTTTGTCAATAGATGGCTCCAGCAGTAAGTACGATTTTGACATATCTAAAACGTCATGAACCAAGTTTAGTCATATGGTAAACAAACCAACAAATCGTTTTAATTAGTGTTCTTGATTTTACCCGGGTGCTCCGGTAATGCGGATAATACCTAATTTCGCGGGTACCAGGCAATTTCAACTATCGGGTACCCGACAATCTCGGGTAACGGGCACTTAAGGGTCACAAATAATCTAATTTAATAAAGTTGGTAATGTACAGCTTTAGTGGGGATGGGGAATATATTTCATAGAGAGAGCGTTAAAGCAGCGATGAAAATATAGGTTATTAGCGGAGTTAATACTAAAAGTACATAATAGAAATAAAATATAATTCAGTGTTAGTAGCTACGCATAAGTTCGGATAAATTTCGTCCACATTTTTAATCTAGTCCCGCCCACGCATCTTCACCGGCATTAAATGTCTCCACTATTAGCTTTAGTACGAGCTCAATAAAATCGTGTTTACATGATTAAAGATGTTTTTATCAACTTCCCCCTGGCTTTTAGACTTTATTCTAAATATCATGTGTAAGTATGATGGAAATGTATTACTACCGAGAAAGATGAAAAAGCTGGGTTTGGCGCTTTTACACATTAAGTGACGATAACAATGACATTATTTGCAATATTTGTGGAACTACAATTTTATACAACCACTCACCATCAGCGATGAATAAACACCTCAGATATTTCCATAAATATGATCCAGAGACTGGATCACCATCAGCAGCTGACAATAACGGATTTAAAAAGCAAGACGTATTGACAACTATAGTCATTAAGATTTCCTGCGGTTTATAGACAACGGCACAGACCTTTAATCTCTTTTGTTGTATCCTGTACATGAATTCATACATATTAAAAAAATTGGTTTTATCCTAGTTGCGGTCTAAATACGGTTTAAATAATGTGTTCATACACTTGTTATGTTTATTTATTTTTAGACCCAACGATCCCCAGTGGTTAAAAGAGCTATGAGTATCTTAAATCATATTAGTGGCACGTATTAAAAGTTATATATATATATTTTTTGCATGATATCTGTAAATGGACTGCCAAATTCATTTGTTGAAAGCGATAGATTTAAGCATTTTATGTCTATTGTTGAACCTAATTACGAACTTTCTGTAGCTTTAACTATTTTATTTCGATTGCAGCTGTTATATAATCCGGTTCATGACAAAACACAAAATGCGCTAGGTTCTGTACCCTTCATAGCTTTAACTACAGACGGTTGGTCGTCCAGAGCTCAGGACTCGTTTATGTCGCTCTGTTTAAGATGGCTGGAAAATACATTATAAATGTGGTACACTGCAGAAAATTTAGCTTGCGCGGAACTTGGTAGAAAACTCTATACCCATTGAGAGTAGACAAGTTGTGAGTCAAAGATGTAGTGCCAAGAATTTTTTATTAGAAGCCAAATCAGATTGTGAAGCCATTAATTAGTTCGACATGTATCCGTGTGGACCACAGTTAAACCACAATGTTCCTGACCCATTAAAATGGTAGAAAAATAATACAGCAAAATATCCAAACCTGGCATTGTTGGCCAAAAATATTTACGCATGCATAAACAACAATGTTGTCTTTTGCTAGAGAATGTAAACTTGTTGATATTTTTGAAGAGAAGTCAAAAATTGTTACAACCAAGTATTACAAAATAAATAAACATTTCTGATTGGAAAACAAATACATTATTTGAAATAATAAATTTTATTTATTGTAATATACTCCTATTTAGTGGTTGAAAATTAGGATTAATGTTACTTACACTTGCGGTCATAAAAACAGCACCACCTAATGAGTTCTCAAAAAATGCCTAATTACATCAGATCGTAAGGGTTTTTCCTATACTAATGAAGGGTATTCCCCATAGCGTAATTCGTATTCAGTATAAAAAAATCAGTTTGAATTGAGTTGTGACGGTGACAAGTAAAAAAAAGTGAAGTGTCTGGTAAATATCATCAACTGACTCGGAAAGGAAAAGTTCAAATATTGACTTTAGTCGAAGAAGGGCTTGGCTATCGTGAGTTTGCGGTTAAAATAGGATGCTGTCATTCAACTATCGTACGACTAATGAATAAAAAAGAAAATTTGGATCCACTGGAAAGGAAAAAAAGGCTCGGGACGAAAACGTAAAACAACCCAGAAGACGGACAATGTATTACAACGAATTAGCATGAAAGATGCTGTCCGTATAAGAGCAGAGGTGAGTGAATTTCATCAAGTTGATCTAAGCGCCGAAACCATACGCCGACGGCTACGGGAGATAGGTTTATATGGAAGACGACCAGCGAAAAAACCTCTTCTAACCACAAAAATGGAAAAAGCTCGCTTGACGTAGGCAAAAAAGTACGAAGATTGGACGCAAGATGATTGGCGATGTGTGATATGGTCAGATGAAAGTAAATTTAATTTGTTGTGTGCCGACTATTTGCCATACGTACGACGGTCAGCAGGTGAAAGGTTCAAGGACGAGTGCGTAGTCAAAACAGTGAAGTTTTCTCAAAGCTAGATGGTTTTAGGATGTTTTCCTTTTTACGTTTTGGGCCCTTTGCACTTTGTGAATGGAACTATGAACGCTCAAAAGTATGGAGAAGTAGTAAGGGAGTTTTTGGTACCAGCAATTGAACAGCGTCATTCGTATACTGACAAGTGCATTTTTCAAGATGATTCTGCACCTTGCCACCGCGCCAAATCCGTAAGTAAAGTGTTATATATCAACTTCTAGATGCCTACTTTATAAATAATAAACAGACAAGTAAATAGAGTCTTTCAATAATTTTCACCTCAAGACAACGTTTGATGACCTCGGAATTACCAGACTAGACTGGCCATCTAATTCGCCCGATTTAAACCCAATCGAACACTTGTGGCATGTAATGAAACGTAAGGTAGCTGAACATAAACCAGAAAGTAAAAAAAAGCTAAATGAAGTTCTGGAACATGTATGGAATACTGAAATTTTAAGGGATCATACTGAACGTCTAGTAAACTCGATGCCTTCTAGAATAAAAGCGGTTATAACCGCCAAAGGAGGAGCAACTCGGTATTGACAATTTTTTGGTAAAAGTAGGATATCTAAACATCTTATATACACATACATAAAAATGTATCGTTTGATTTTGTTAACCAATGACTGTATTAAAATATTTAAAAAAAATAATAAAATTAACTGGTTTTTCTTTCTTTGTTAATATCTTTTTTCAAACATTCAATAAACAGATGGAAATTAGATAGAAATACTTATAAACTACTGTGGAGTACTCAACAAAAATTTCATTTCATTATAAAAATTACTATCGTAGTTATAAACAATTTTTCAATCATTTTGATATGGTGCGGTTTTTATGACCGCAAGTGTACATGCATATACGAGCATACGTATTTTATTTACTAAACGAAATAAGACTTTTTATATGACTTGAATCATAGTTTATTTGTTGGTGGCATTGTTGAATTGTGATTATGGTTGATTTTAATTTTGTGTTCATTGTTAAGGCTTTTCAAAATAAAATGTTTTTTTTTTTAAATAAAGTTTAGTGATATATGAGAAATAACGCGGGTTCCCAAAACCTTATGAGTACCCGATATTTACCCGGGTAGTTATCCGGATAAAGCGGTATCAAGAGCTCTAGTTTTAACACATTAGTAATATTGTTTTGGCGTCATATACTTTTGATTGTGTGAAAATGTCTGATTTTGTGCCAAATAATCGTCATTTGTGGGAAGTGTTGATTTTGTAAACCAAAAACTAAAATCTTTTCAGTACACAGGATCTGTAATAATGAAATGATCCAGTTCCGACATGAATTAAAGCTGATACAAAAAGCTGCTCATATTCGAATGCGGATTAAATGCAGGATATTGGTTACGATCAAGACTCATAAACTTTGAAACGCTCAGTGACTACCTGGAAGTTATCCGTATGATAAACAAAATCTACAACATAAGCTTAAAATGTGTTCAGACCTAAGTTGAGGCTTTGAAAGTTGAAGACATACTTAATGAGGAGTTATTTGACATATTGGATGGAGCCTTTTGCCTGCACTCCAGCAATCCAACTGGGGAGTTTGAAGCTTACTTAGCAGGCACCTGGACTCGATGGTAACTTCCACGCACGACTACATTCTTAGGATGTCAGAGACTCCCTCTTATGCATTCTGAAAATTTTTTTAGCTCTTGGTACAATAACCAGTGTTGATTTTGTAAACTTACTGGACTTAGGTAATAAAGGGTGAGCCAATAGATGGTGTTGATGTTGGCTGTCAATTATGTACTATTATTTACTGAGTTCAATGTGGTTAATCTTTTTGACAGATGTCATAAAATGTTTGGCAATTTTAGTCATGGAGTCGTTTACCACGCAACAACGCATTTTTGTTATTCAATCTTATAACGAAAATGGGTGTCCTGTAAAAGTAAAATTCATGAATTATTCGGTCAATATAATCGCTCTAGTGAGACCGGAATTCGTGCAATGGTGAAGCGTTTTGAAGAAACTAGTTCAGTACCGGGTCAAATTCCATATTAGCATGCTCGGCCAGCACGAACACGACAAAACAACACCACTGTAAGCGAAAGTGTTCAAAATCAGCCAGGCACCTCAATTCGTCGCCGAAGTCAACAATTGGGCTTCACTTATGGCACTTTATGACGAATTTTAAAAGTTGTGCTTAATTTGCACGCCTATAAAATCCAAATTACATAACAATCGAAAGCTTTGGACTATCTAAGATGTTTATCTAAGATAATTATCATAGACCGAATTTTAATAATTAATAAAATTCAACACTGATTTCACAATAAATGCGTGTTTAGTTTAATGAGAACTTCCACACTAGCTGTTGGCTCACACTTTAGTACAATGGCTTTTGTACCCAACCAGAAAAAACCTTCCATATGCATTTGAAGAATCTCAGACCCATCGGTCTGTCATCTCCCCTGATAAACATCCACAAAAAAAAAAAAAAAAAAATCCTTGATTTTCATATAAAAAAGGAAAATTGGTAAAGGTACTGCATTATCTGTTACGATAGGTTAGATTAGGTTAGATATCATTGAAGCTTTCAAAAAAACGTTGCCGCATGCTATGTCTGCAGCTTGAACCACTTCGTTCTTAATAGTAAAGTCGTAAATGGAATGCAACGTTTAGTCGCTGCTTTACAAGAAAGAACCCACATAGGAAGATGTAGTAACTTACACAGACGACATTACTCTTTACCTGACGGGCGAACACATAATCTCGTCTTGAACGGATCTACGCTGAGCTGTGGCGTTTTAAACTTGCCCCACGGCACTTTAAAAGAAACTAATCCGACTTTTTGCGGTACATTTTTATAAAAATGCCCATTTGATCATTGTAGAATAATCTCACGTAGACAGTCAGTCCTTTTCTGAGCTCTCTCGAGTTTTACTGAACTTCACCCCACTTTGGCAGAAAACATGTGGTTAGGATCCTAAGTCGTTTCTCTATACTTAGAATCGTTGTAATATGATATGGAGTCTGGTATAAAACCGAATTGTTTGCTAACATAAACAGACCAACACACTATTCCTTAAACAAAAACTTTAAAAATATTCTGAATTTCAACGCAGCCGACGTCGATATAACTCGTATTTATATTTTTAAATAGAGTGATGATGTTTTGAGACATGGACGGCAAATGGTTTTGTGGCATAAAAAAGCAAATATTAGCATGACTTCTAAACCAACTAATATAAAGTTGACGGCTATAAGCTCTTAGAGACGAGGTCCGAATTTGGGATTACGGAAAAAAGCATCCAGAAATCTGTCCGCCAACTCTGTATACATAAAGTATTATGTGCAACTTATGCAATGTTCAAGAAAAAGACTGATTTCACTGGACTTGCCAAATGTGTACAAATAGATATATTGTATGATATATACAATAGCTTAGCTACTCAGGCAATTTATATATATAGGGTGATTCATCGTGAGGTTTGATTTACTCGTATAATCTAAAATAAAACACATAAATTTAAAAGTGAACTTAAAATGTTTATTTTCGGTTAATAGAACAATTCATGGCATTTACTTTTTGAAAATGATATTATGTAAATGTTGGCCACGACTACGTCTGAGGTGGTTCATTCGGAAGTCCCAATTTTGGTTGACTCTTTCGAGCATAGCGACTGGTATCTTGCGTATAACACGAGTAATGTTGGCTTCGAAAGCGTCAATCGTAGCTGGCTTATTCCTGAAGACCAGAGACTTTACATGCCCTCAGAGAAAATAATCCAAAGGTGTGATATCGCACGATCTAGGCGGCCAATTTACCGTAGCAAAATGTGAAATTAAGTGCTCACCAAAATGATTTCTCTACAAGTCCATCGTTTCACGCGCTGTATGGCTCGTAGTGCCGTCTTGTTGAAATCAGAGCTCACTGAGACCATGTGCTTGAATTTCAGGAAGCACATAGTCCGTTAACATGGCGCGACAACGATTAAAATTGACAATTTTGGCAATTTTGCTTATTAACATATCCATTGAGTCAGAAATTTCACGATAAAACACTGAATTTTCACTGAGTTTTTCCAGAGCCCATCCACTGAAAATGTGACGCAAATTCAAGTCGCCTGGCTACAATTCTTGCACACGTTGAATTTTGTACGCTTTTAGGCCGAGATCCTTACGTAAAATATGCCAAGTCAAGCTGCTAAGAACGACGACGAATCGATTCGTCACGGTCTTCGCGTATACTCTCAGCTACAGCTGCTATAGTCTCTTCACTATGTACTGGATGTGGTCTAACCGGTCGAGTATCATCCACTTATGTAAACTAGGACTCAAATTTGCGAATGGTATTGGCAATAGTGGTTTCAGTACGTCGATTATGCGCACCGTAAGTTCCTGGAATCGAACGAAAAACATTTCTCACAGAAAGATGATTTTCGTAATATAGCTGAACAATTTGGAGTTGTTGTGGTGTGAGTCTTTCCATGATGACTTGCCAAACTATACTGAACAAAAATGACAAAGCAATTTGATAGGAGTCACGCGTGATCTGTCAAAAAAAGCCTATTGAAAATAAAACCTCACGATGAATCACCCCATATATACAATATTATCACCTTCAAAACGAAAAAAAAACTCTGTCCACGAGAGCTTGACAAAAATTAAAATTTAGTTTGTGAAGCAACAAAGACACTTCGTTTTGACTGGCATTAAACTCCTTATAAATCAACAGCTCCATTAAATGGAGACTAACTGTCTCCAGCTTAGGCACAACAAGTTAATTATCCCTATCGAGTTCAACGAGCCATCTAAGTCGAAGCTTTCTTTACACTTTTTCGCTTTATGATGATTAAAAAATGGGCCATATTGTTGAATTTTTTTTATTTTTCAATATGGATATTCGTCATTCGAATTTCAGTTTGCATAGAGTATAGAGCTCTTGTTATACCTTGAACAAACCTCGTCCAGGCGAACTAGTGGAATCTGAAGTTCGTATCGTTCGTAAGTATTTGAAATGGATACTACCGTCATCCATTAAATGAGGCGGGACCAGAAGGGGGATTTAAGGGTACGCCTTGGCTAAATTCGATAGAATCAAACTTTTGAAAGCGTATCGTTGATAGTATAGTCGTAAAGCATTGTGTATACAAAACTACGCCTGGAAACGTACTTACAACGATATCACTATAGTAAGCTACCAAATCGCCATAATTTTGCGAATCAGGTATGCAAACGGTATCAAATTCTGAAAACCAGTGGCATTTATTTCAAGATGCCAGAAATACATTAATAGATGTTCTTAGTTTCATATAACTACCTAAACATCTAATCACTCCCATCAAAGCCCTGATTTGATGAAGAGTGCAGGCAATAACATGTAGCAAAACAAGTCGACTACGAAGCAAGACTAAATAGAAAGCGAACGAATTAAAATTAAAAAGAAAAACATCAGCTTCTGAAAAGAAATAGGATCAGAAGCGCGCAATCGAAGAAAAGGTCCAGAAATTAGTATATTAATATATCTTAGATGCTAGTACTTGTAGACCTTGTGGATATGATGCGTCTATAATTGTTGCAATCCATATGGTTACTCTTCCTGATTCGAATAATGATATGATTTCATCCATCGATTGTAAAAACTGTGGAAATGACTCAGCTATCAAACAAATTTCTTCTAGGTTTCTATCCGGGTTTTATTTATTAGGTGTCTTGTTGTTAGCTTCTGTTTAAACCCCCAAACATCATTTTATTATTTCAGAGAAATTAATTTCTATTTCATCTTCTTGTTCGTCAAGTTGTTGAGCTTATTTCATTTTTTTACATTTACTTCTGTCGACAATTTTTATTAAGGCGAGAGTTTCTGTTCTGTTACAGTTCATAAGATCATAAGTCTCTGTTAATGTTGTCACTGATCTGTTGGATTTGTGGATAACTTTTTGGAGATTCAATTGGAAAACTTTCTAATACTCTTAGAAGACAAATTTCTTTACCATACAATCTCAGTGTTTCGGTAACCGGAACATTGTTATTCACACTTTAGCTGCAACAGGATAATAGTCCAAGCAGGTACTAGGTCCTCGGGAGGTTTGGCCATTCAGATAACTGAAGAAAGATCTTAAGATCAATCTATGATAGTTGACTAAGTTCAACTTTTATCTGTATCTGCTTTGTTAAGTAAAAGGAGACCATGTTATTTAAAACGCAAGGCATCTTGAGTTAATGCCTTGAACAGTGAAAGTTGGAAGACACCGATAAAGGATCTACAATTTCAAGGGCTTATCAGCATTACAAGTAAGGAGTCTATCTAATAATGAATTCCAATATTATTCCACAATATCATAAAAGTTTACGGTTGGTAGCACAGACATACTAAATTAACTCAAAAACAGCACCAAGTATCATACAGAAACAAGGCAAAGCCATCATGATATCATCTCATAAAACCGGTGAATGGCCAATCATATACAGATCCGCGATAAGAATTCATAATTTTCACTGATAAAGCAACAAAAATTAACAAAGATAAATAATTGATTCTGATTCTACACTTAACCGACCTAAGAACAATGATCGAATCTTCGGTAACTTGTTTAAGCATTCCAATACACATTATCAAAGTTTTGGTCAAATCTTTTTTCATTAGAGGCAATAAGTCTAAGCCATACCAAAGATACGGCTGATATGCTTTTATGTGAAATATCTACGGGTAGGAAAGGGTGATTGACCCCTAAGCTTTCATAGCAACAGGTTCTCAGTTGCAAACACATGAAAGCGAATTCGATTAACAAACAAATGGTAAGCGCACGGACTACGAGCACACCAATTCTTGGGAGTTTTATCTCAGATCTAGACCACAAAATAAGTTTTAATATAAAATCCGTGTTATGTAAGTGCAAGCAGTTGCCTACTGACCACAGAGAATTCCCAATTTATGGTTGCTTTTTTGATTAGAGCATTCGAAGCCCTCTCAGATAGCCATCCACTTCTGATAGCGTATTTTTTCCCGAAATACACTTCAACGCTTCTTATCAAGAAGTTTCTTCGTTTCCGCTTCGATTCTTGCTGATAATTTAGCACAAGTGTTAGTGGAGATAATCCTTCTTGCAAAAAATGATATCGTGGCAAATTCATGGCTTTTCTCGCACATTGCCTATTTTGTCGTTAGCTTGCACTCAATGTCTATCTTAATTCATCAACGTGCGCTAACAAACACAGAAATAATCGCCTCAAGTGCTAAACACTTGTTTTGCCACTTATGGTATGTCAATACTACGTTCGCTCTATTCGGGCGAAATGGAATAAAATAAATATTAAAATAGACGTGCTTAGGTAAACAATAGCCATGTCGTCTTCCTACTTTGTCATTTGCAAATACATATTCGTATTTTCTACGACATTATAAATACATTATGATCAAACACGATCATAATTGCGGTTTCCATAACCACAAACTAAGTCTATCCGTTCAAGGTATCTCAAAGCCAACATTCCATAATTACCAACACGCACTGACCTTCACCATATTGAGCTTAATAACTTCTAAATGAACAGTCTACATAATTAAGTATTCTTACCTCGTATATTGGCAACTTATCCGAATTCCATTGTGCTATGCGTTCGATACTTTTGTCCACTACTGTGACTGTAAGACCGGGACACTTGTATGCCATTACACTGCATGTTGGTCCGCCAACATAGCCTGCACCAATGCAACACACTTTGGACACTCCGACATCTTGTGACATTATTATTGCTTCCTTTTGTTAGGTGAACTTAATTTCTTTTAAATCAATTAGAATGGAACCAGGAAAAACTCTAAAAAGTAACTAAAAATTTAGAGACAACGGAAGCGCGGCGTTCATTAGCAGGGGTTTTCTGAATGAAACAATTAATTCTGAGAAAACTTCTATGGGATTACTAATACTGGCGAGTATAATGGATGCACGTAAAGTTACGATTTTACGGGCAAATGTGCAGAATATTCAGTTTTTGATATTTCAGTGCTAAACTGATGAGAAACGCAAATTTTATTTAAATTTTTGTAAGCAGAACTACCGCGAGGCTATCGCACAGATGGCTGTGGAATGAGTTTGTAATGGCAGTTCTGTGACTTTTCATAGGAATTTCGTTTGACAGTTCGATTAGTGGATGGCAGCTAACGATGTATCGTGTACATGGGTGTGTACAGCGGCTCATTCGTTAAATTTGCCCATTGGATACCGAATTCAAATAATTCGTTAAGACAAAAGCGTTGAACGTTTGAAATGAATCGTAAATGGCTTCGATATTAATTTATTATTATTATTACTTTATTATAACGCAAAATAAATTACAATTAATATTATTAACAGACATCATAACACTAGCTAGCAGAGCTTTCGGCTTGAATCCCTTGAAGGGATTCCATTTAAAGTTAAAAAAAGAAATAAAAATAAGAAATAAGAATTATATCATGGAACTTAGTTTTAAAGTTTATAACATTTTAACAGACCGTCCGAAGAGTTCGTAGGCTTACATAGCAAAACATATTTTTTTTTGGTAAAATTTCATTTTATTATTCAACATAGGTCTTCGAGGGCAATACAACGATTATAGCGGTCATGTAATTTTTCGATACCATTTTTATAGTACGATTTCTCTTTAGCCTCAAAATAAGCCTTAGTTTCAGCGATTACTTCTTCATTAGTAAGCATTCTTTTGAGGTCTGCAAACAGAAAAAAGTCACTGTTTTCATTATCGTTTTCATTAATTTGTGGCACGGTGCATTATCTTGATAAAGCAGAGTACATCTTTTGCATGTCCAAATATTTATACACAATATGTCCAACACGCTCTTTCGATATCTTCAAAGTCTCAATTATCTCAATCAAATTCACTTTACGATTATTCATAACTATTTTGTGAACTTTTTTCACGTTTTCGCCCGTAACAGCCTATTTCGGGCGTCCACTGCGTGCATTGTGGCAAACCACATCTCAACGGTTGATTTTCCTGGTGCAGATTCCGAATAATGTTTATTAAGTCAAGCTTTAGTTTCAATACGACGAACAATCAACAATCAGTGTCGAAAGAAAGAAGACGAGAGAACGTGTAGCTAAATTTCGATTAAGCAAACAACTTCTTCAACCTACATTAAATTGGCCATACGCAACACAGACAGGTCGCTGCAGACCAATATATTTGCACAGACCGTTTGTGTCGTGTGTATCTATGTCGCCTGTCTGCAACGACCGTCTTCGTGAATTCAAAATAATTTGAATTTTTTATGGTCTGCAGCGACATGTCTATAAATTTTGCACAGTCCAGCTGGTTATTTCGTAGGGTAAAGATGAATAAACGCGGGTAGACAATTTTGGATAGAGTTTTTGGAAACTTATAGAAGTTTGCCGGTTTTGTGGCAAGTGAAAAAATCCGATGCGTATGACAAATTGGTGGAAAAATTAAAAGAAATTGATCCGAATGCCAATCGCAAAAGTGTCATTAAAAAAAATCAATAACTTTCAAAGCAGTTGCCGTCGGGATATGAGAAAAAAAAAGAAAAGTGGAAAATCTGGTGCGGGAGCAGAAGACGTCTTCAATCCACACTTTGGTATTTCGACCTGCTAAGACCAGGAAGATTATCAGCAAGGAATGTCAACGATGAATGAAAATGAAAACGACATGTATCGAAGTTAAATTTGCATTTACATATTAGTTATATCTTACATTTTCATAAAATGTATTTTGCCAGGGCACTGCGCCTTCACTATTAAAATAATTACAAAAATTTCGTCTTAGGAATTTAGCTTCATTGCTGTAATTACTTCGTCCTTGTAAATAATTCGTCCTTGAGTTGGACGAATACTGTCTAAGTGATGGTTTTCGGAATGCCAATCGGCATTTTGTGTCGTGCCATTGTCAGTATTTTCAATGTCCATACCGTTCTCGAAATATACTTTTGTTTTATATTGGCGAAGATAATTGTGTAAGTGGCAACAAGTTATTACTATTTTTGAAACCTTATCAGGATCTAAGTTTATTGTTTTTAGTAAAATTCTGAAGCGCGACGCAAGTATGCCAAAAACATTTTTCACTACGCGTCTAGCACGTGAAAGAAGGGAGTTGAAAATGATTTCATCTTTTTTAAGAGTTTTATGGCTAAAAGGCTTCATAATATTTTTTGTCAATAGAAAAGCGTCGTCGGCCACAAAAGTGTATGGTAAAATATCGTTAGAATTAGATACAGGTTCAGGATTGGGCAAACCTAACGTTTTATTCAAAATCTTTTCATATAATTTTGATTCATTGAAAATTCCCGCATCCGACGCTCTTCCATTAATACCAACGGTCATTATCAGGAACTCATAATTTGCATTTGTAAGCGCCATAAGAATAATTGAAAAATTTCGTTTATTGTTAAAATAAAACGATCCAGAACCAGGAGGCTTCGTTATGTTAACGTGCTTTCCATCTAGGGCATCGACACAGTGAGGAAAGTTCCACATCTTTTCAAAGAGATTAGCTTCTTTTTTCCATTCATCTTCATTTTTAAGAAGCTGAAAAAAATATATTGTATATTAAATCCAGTGAATCCAGTTGCTTTAATTTCAGATTGATCAAAGTGCTTCAAAGCAAGGAACATCTAAACGAAAGCGGCCTTTGAATGAAGAGAATAAATTACTTAAAATGGCTTGTGAGCATTTAAAGGAGAGCAGCAACGATGCTACAACACTAGCCAAAGGATGGGCAACACAATATTCGGAACTTTCGAGTACTCAAAAAGTTTTTGCAAGAAAACTTTTCTCAAATGTTCTCTTTGCTGGATGCCTTGGAAAACTTAATGAAAGAGTCATTCATGGATTCCACAGCATATTAGAATCTTCAAACAGATCTTCCACTCCATCGTGGAGTGATACATCGTTATCTTCACCTTCACCAATGTCGAAGCGCCAAATATTCCTCGTTGAACAGCCACCAAATCAAATGGTTAATAATGAATCGAGAAGATATAATAGCACTCAGGAGCTGTTTGATGATTTTTCGCAAAATATTAATTAAAATGTACCAAAATATAAAAATAGAATCCTTATTCAACTCACTTTTATGTTTTCCTTCAAAACTGATATAATTGCGTCGCAAGTTTCCATTACTATTTTTCATATAGTTTGAGGAGCAATTGCTGACAGAAACTTTAAATCTTCAAATGTCTTCCCGCTTGCTAGAAAACGTAAAGCAATTGCAAGCCTCTCGCTTGGAGAAATCGGTTCCCTAATTACACTTTTTTGTTTATTTCAAGAGAACTATTCTCTAGCATTAGACTCACTGCATTACGTGCTATCATTTGTAATAATCTAAGAAAAAAATGCTGGTTGAATGCTTGTCATTCCTGCAAACAATTTTGATAACTTATCTGCGGAAGATACTTGGTATGTGTGTAGAAATTTCGATGGAAAGCTGAACAAGGTTCAAGAAACTGATACAATAAATGAACTGATAGAACATGTTTTGAATATAACCCCGAGTTTTTTCTAGCACGCCTACATCAAAAGGCGTTAAGCCGAATCATACCAAAAAGATAGACTTGCTATATCTTCGAAAACATATGATCCAGCTGTGCAGGTGGACTACTTAGAAAATTACACATTTACCATATAGCTCAAGATAAAATGCAAAACCTCCATTGGATGCAGCCACAGATTACTCTGTTCATTGTTTCAGTATGGTATTATGGTAAAAATCACCCAATAGTTATTGTATCATATAATCGGCATCATGACAAAAAAACGTCAGTGTTTTTCATAGAGTTATTATTATTATTATTATTATTATCGTTTATTAACAAGTAATTATAATTACAAGATAATATATATAAAAATTAAAGAGCCTAGCTGCGGAGACTATTGGCTCAAATTAGTTAAAGTTAAATAATTAAATTTAGATAAGAGAGAAATTTGTTAATATTTTCAATGTTTATAGGATTAAGATTCTTAAGTATATCATAGATCGATACATATTTGAAAATAAATTTTATGATAGGTTTTGATATTTTACAATTTTCTATTATGTGAGTGATATTTAGAGCTACGTTGCAAGTGATGCAAATTGGAGGATTATTTTTAGCTGTTGATACTTTCATTGAACATTTAAAAGCATTGCACAAGAAACATTCTTTTGAACCAAAGGACATTTACAATTTGTACAAATCCGGTATCTCAACGGTGTTGGAGAATCCCAAAGTATGTTTTTCTATCAATTTCTTTTCGTGTACAGCCATCAGCGATCAGTTTGCCAAATATCATCGGCTGAACGCGGAAGCTTGGTACAATTGTAGGGTTTGTGAGTACAATAGGAAATCATATCTCACTTGTTTACGTCAGCGATTCACTGACAGGTTTTTGAATAGATCCTTAACAGGCTAATTGGCCTAAGTCAGTAAGAGTGGGTGGATGACTTCCGAGTTGTTTGTAGATGTCCTGAAACATTTGCAACATCATACAAACTGTTCTAAAGAGTAGGCTATTCTATTGTTATTGAATAACCATTCATCTCACTGTAGAAAATGGAGTTTGTTTACTATCCTTTCCACCTCATACTTCACATCGTCTTCAACCGCTCAACGTCTCAGTATTTGGACCTTTCAAAAAATTTTGCAGATCATTTTTTAGTGATTTCTTATGCGCTAACAAAATGAAACAGATCACTTTTTATGATTTGGCTAAATTAACTAACCAGCCGTTCCTGAGATCATTTTCAACAGAAAATATATGCAGCGTATTTAGAAAAACTGGAATTTATCCCATTGATTCATAGGTTTTCCAACAGGAATATTTTTCAATGGAACTGGACACAGGAAATGAGTCAAATAACGATAATGACGATGTTATACATAGAAGAATCTTTGCCACCAGAACAAATTGAACAGAAGCAACTCCCTAACAATTGTATCACCTAAAATTATACGTCCAATACGTATCCAGGGGGGGGGGGGGTCTTCTCGGATTTTAACAAGCCCCACAGAAAAACATCGGGTAGAAGAAACCGCAGCCAAAAATAATTTAAAACGAATAAAACAAATCGAAACCGTGAAAAGATTGTACAGTTTCCATCAAAACTTATACAACACCAGGAACAAAGTGAAAATCGGAAACAAATTAATCAGAAAAAAAAACCTATGAAAGTTCCTTCTTCAGATGAAAGTGTAAGTTTCAATACGCTGAGTCAGATCAGTCAGGTGGGCCATTTGAAGACAATTCAAATATTAATGAATCTGAGGAAATGCAAGTTTCCAAAAATAATTTGGCCGATAACGACTCTGTTGCCGTAGGAGATTTTGTTCTCGTGAAGTTTACGGGAAATTTAAAAAAAACATGCCTTTTATGTCGACGAAAACATTGTTGAAGAAATTTCTTTGACACTTAAAGGTGAAATAGAATTGAAACTCCCTAATCCTACAATATTAATCCAGCATCGACATCCCGCAGTCGAGCCAAATATTGCTTTAATATTGGCATACATATCTAGTTATTATATTAATTAACGTTCATGTGAAACTCTTTTACTAACTTAGTTCCTTATGTGTTTTTTTTATTTTGTTTCTAATAAATGAAATTTTATTTTTTGTTATAAATTGCTGTTATGTTTGTTTATGTTTTTATGAAATAAAAAAAAATTAATATTGTACAATGAATAAATTAAGTTTTGAGTACCTTTTGCGGTCAATGCTTTTGACCGCCCGTTGAATTTTCGGCGAAATGACTTCTGTTTTTAAAATAAAAAATACCTTGAAGTTATATGAACAAGTATCCTACTTCAAATTAAATTAAACAATGCCTTAAACTTTAGAAAAAGTTCAATAGTTTAGTTCTTATGATGCTTTGAAATTTTGATGGCGAATGTGCCTCAGTTTAACATACGTACACACAATTAGGAATTATTTTTCAACACCACATGGAAAAGGTCCTGTTGGTCCGTGAGAAATAAAGTTATAAAAAGAGAAGAAAATCTTCAATGTTGAACAATTTGTTGATGCAGCCAAATATTCGCCTGTAAAAGTGATTAACTTTTTACCAGAAGAAATTAAAGAACCTGCAAATGAAATGAATCTGGATGCGATCTTTTCCAATGCATTGGCAGTAAAAGGCATATCAAAATGGCACATAAAGTCTTGGCTAGGTAATAAGCTTCAAATGATTCAAACATTCACTGTTATGAATGCATATTAGATAATTTTTGGCAAATTTGCTTCTAAATCCTTAATTTTTGAAGTGATAAGGGGAAGTAACAAGAATTACCGATTTTGTGTAACGCGAGTTACCGTAAAATTTTAAATTTTTTTTTTTTTTTTTAAATTTTGCCATAAATATTAATTTTCTAATTAATGATACGCAAATATGGTTATCTTCTTCATTTAATTCTACATAACAAATTCACTTTATTGATAGATTTCGCAGAAAATTTTTAATAAACTATTTTTGCAAAACCCAAGGTCCAAAAATGGTAACGAAAGTTACCAACGTGATTTTTTTCATTAAGTAAGTATTATTATGTTTCTACCTCGCTCTAGAAATGGTTATTAGGTCTAAAAATATAATAATATAATTTGTATAATTTAATGTTGGCATTGAGATGCAAATTTTAATCCATTAGCTATGAATTGTTCCGAACCTAATGCGAGTTACCACGGAATTAACATTTACACAATGTTCCTTAAAATTTAATTTATTATCAAAAGCTGTATCTAATATATTTAATGAATTTAATTTATCTACGATTGTACTAAGATTATTAAAACTGTGTGCTATTTGCTTTGAAAAACTTGGTTTCTTACAGATGTGGAGTATTTTAATTTTACAAACAAAAAGCTTCGATCCGGAGGAATTACACCAATTCTCAATGTCTGACACGAACAAACATTGCTATTGTGTAATAGGTCTTTGCATTTCGAAAAGATTATTAGGTCGTCTGCATACAGGCAATGCCGAGTTATACTGTATTTTTTGATAATTTTGGTTAATCCATTAAATACTATTATAGAGAGGATTACTGAGAGTGGGAACCTCTTGGGGATGCCATTTTTGAATTTATATGTATTGGAATAAAAATTGTTTACTCTTGCTCGAAACCTCCTGTTTGTATTTTAATATTTTTTGACCAACTTTCCATCAAAGGCTTTCTCTCAGTGAATTGATAAAATTAAAATATATTTTTTTGGAGGATAATGCGGAGTCAGTGAAGTAGTCTACGAGTGTTATTTGATGAATACCCGGACTAGAAATGATTACGCAAATTTTTTAGGTTTTGACAATTTATTTTTCAATAAATTGCCTTTTTATAGTAAAACACAAAATGTTTGCAAAATTCAACTTTATTTATCAATATAGTTGCCTTCGAGGGCGATACACTGATTGAAACGATTTTTCAATCTTTCGATACCAGTTTTGTAGTACAATTTCGGTTTAGCCTCAAAATCGGCCTCTGTTTCGGCGATTACTTCTTCATCGGTTTTAAATCTCTTTTCGGCGAGCATTCTTTTGAGGTTTGCGAACAGGAAATATTCGCTGGGGGCCAAATCTAGAGAATACGGTGGGTGGGAAAGTAATTCGAAGCCGAATTCATTCAATTTTGCCATCGTTTTCATCGACATGTGACACGGTGCATTGGCTTGATGAAACAACACTTTCTTTTTCTTAAAATGCTGCCGTTGATAGTCTGTCCCTTTTGGAGATAGTCGATGAAAATTATTCTATACGGATGCCATAACCTTGCCAGTCGACTGTTAAGTTTTTGGCCGTTTTGGACAAGGTTCGTCGCCTGCTCGCCATTCAGCTGACTGACGACTTGACTCTGGTGTGAAGTAATGGAGCCAAGTTTCATCCATTGTCATATACCGACGCAAAAATTCGGCTTTATTGCGGTTTAACAGCATTAAACACTCCTCTGAATCATCAACACGTTGTTGTTTTTGGTCGACTGTGAGAAAACGCTACACCGACTTTGAACAGAGCTTTCGCATGTCCAAATATTTGTGTATGATATATCCAACACGCTCTTTTGATAACTTTAGAGCCTCAGCTATCTCGATCAACTTCACTTTACGGTCATTCGTAATCATTTTGTGGACTTTTTTGATCTTTTCATCTGAAACAGCCTCTTTTGGACGTCCACTTGTCGGTGCTTGTATGACCACTTTTAAATTTTTCAATCCACTTGCGAATGGTTCGTTCGGCTGGTGTAGAGTCCGGGTAACACTTAACAAGCCGTTTCTTTACATCGGCTGCATTGTTTCCCATCAAAAAGCAATGATAAATGAACACACGAAATTGCTTTGAATCCATTTTTTTCACAATAACAAAAGTTGCTTCATTCACAACGCTATATGTCGAGAACTAATCGTCCGACAGCTGTCAAATTTATACACATATCTTTTGAAGGTTGGTACTAACTGAGAATGGTGTCAATTTAATTCAAGTGGTGCCCTCTCTTAGAAACGGACTTGTATTAATACCCTTTTAACTCCTCTGTATAGTACGACTTTTGTTGTCCTACAAAATACTCCTCCGCGGCGGCGATGATTCTGGCCTAAGGCACGGTCTTCGCCTTCTTTGGAGAACGTTCACCGGGTAAAACCCATTGTTTCGATTGTTCTTTGGTCTCTGATGTGTACCATATGAATCCATGCCTCATCGACGGTCATGAAACGACGCAGAAACTCCTCCGGATTTTGATTAAACAGGGCCAAGCAAGTCTTCGAAGTGGTCTCATGATTGAACTTGTTCTCCCGTGTGATTCCCTCGCAGGTTTTGCCACTCAAACCAAGAATCGGATAACGGAGCGATACTGCTCTTATTCCATGGTCGCAAAAAACACTAAGACGATGTTTTGAAATGCGTGTCAAAACAAAAGTAAGCGTTGGATTGTCAGCAAATTTAGACAGGCGAACTAAAAGATAATGGTAAATTCATTTTGGCTCAGTAGCGCCACCCATCTTTCAACCCGTGTACTCATTAAACAGCCCTCGTATGTGTAAAACACGTCCGTGCTAAAAAGCGAACTGGTTTATGTTTATAACTTTTTTTTTTTTAAATATCAGAGTATTCTCTTAGACATAATTTTTTTCAAGTAATTTTCCCATGCCGGGTAGGAAGGATATTGACTGATATCCGTTTACCTTGGATAAAAAACTTTTAAACTTCGGAATTGGTGCAACACTTGTTATTTTCCACATTTGCGGGATGGTTCCTGTGTCCAAGATTGAGTTGTACAAAGACACTGCGTTTTTTAAGTATGTCGTACCTAGGTGGCTCACTTTCTAGTAGGGAAGAATTAGTTTGTAAAAAATTTAACGAAAAATTGTAGCCTTTGGAATAATTGGACCAGATTTTGGCGAAATGATCAACAATTTCCATGGGGCAAGATAAAGCTTTTATTTCAGCCCATAATTTATTGGACAATGCTCTTCTATATTTTGTTGGACGGCGGCGGAATATTACATTGGACCTCCGATAGAAGATGAGGTTAGCATCTTAAGTTGTGCCAGGCTTTCTGTCTGACCTTTCGAAGACTATCAAGTTCTTTATTCCATTAAAGTACCATACTCGTATACGTCTTTTTTGACGCACTTAGAGTTTGGGGAATAGATGTATTTGCTGCACAAAGAATAGCCCTAATGAGAATGGACGCTAATTTATTTATATTGGGGGATGGCATTTTGGATGCTATGATATTTATCTTGTTGACCAGTGTGACCAATAAGCCCTGTCAGTTTGGAATTTTGGTAAAACCTTAGGATGTTTTTATTGCTTACCAAAGCTGAAAGTTTTTATCACAGGAAAATGTGTCTAGATAAGGTAGCGTTCACCTTTGCAGCTTTGTCGCACGTTCTTTCAAGGTGTTCCTTGTAAGTGAGCCTAGCATTGATCATCATACCTAGGTATCTGATAGCCGGTTTTGATTTTATATCGTGATCACCCACCCTGATGGTGATTGTTTCTCTTTTCTTGCGACTTTTTACCAAAACTGCTTCAGTTTTATATTCTGCCAGCTCTAACCCAACTGTTGCCATCCACAGTCTAACTTTTCGAATACATTCATTGCCAATGTCTTCTATCTCCTCCAGGTGTTTCGCCGCCATAACGATTTCAATATCATCTGCAAAGCCTATGATTTTAGCCTCTATCGGGATTCCAAGTCTTAGAACCCTGTCATACATAATGTTCCATAAGTGAGGTCCTAGTACCGATCCTTGTGGAACTCCGCCAGTTATGTGGTACTGCCTTACTCCATCGTCGGTATCGTAGAGTAGGAACCGATTGTCGACCATGGCACCATCATTGACCAGAGAATAGTGTACAGAGAGAGTGGCAGAGTTGAACGCATTTTTGACGTCCAACGTTAATACGGCGCCGTATTTTTTGGTACCTCCTCTTCATCTTCTGCCCTGAATGGCTTCTTCTAGGGTCGTAGTTACCTTCCGAATAGCATCTAATTTAGAGCGAACCTTTCTAAATCCATACTGCTAATTTGATAGTCCTCCGGCTTCATCAATTGACACCTCCAATCGGTTGCATATGTAGTAATTCGCTTTAGTATTTTACCCATCGTGTCTAGTAAGCATATGGGACGGTATGACGAGGGCTTATCTTGTGGTTTATTCCCTTTGGGCAGCAGAACAAGACGTATGCTTCCGTATTTATTTTGACGGCTAGCTTAAGGACCTTATTTGGTATGCCGTCCAATCCAGGGGATTTATTATTGCTTTCATCTTTATTATTTAATATTATTATTATTACTTTATTATTTTTCTTCTTCGGTGGTCTGGCTGCTAATAACCGCATGCACTAGACAGATAGTTATATGTCAAGCTGTAGTTATCCTGCGAAACCGATAAGCATTGCTAGGCTGTTAGCCACCGAAAAGGTCACAAGTAGAGTGACAAGCTGATCGTTGTCTGCTGTACAAAGCAAGTTGCCTGAGGCCAAGAGGTCTTTCTTTACCGCGTTATTCTTCTAGGTCGGAGCGGTGATGTTCATTCACTCAACACTATCTCACTGTACGGTTCTGCCCGGTAGCGGAATGTTGGCCGTTTTCGCCTTTTGACGGTCTGCAGAAGTACTTCTTCCAAATTTTCACAACTACTGTGACTTGATTATTACGTTCCCATTCTTATCTTTGCATGCTTCTTCGGTACTTGTGTCCTTCGAAAATTCTTTTCACATTTCAATCTTCTTCCTTTTTCTTTCTAAGAAGCCGATGCTCCTTCCATCTACTTTCCCCATAGAGTTCGTGAGTAGCACCTGTTCTTCTTTGCAGCAACGCATTGCATGCCTCTTATTTATCTTCACTCATTTAGCGCCGATATTCTTCGACAACTGGAGACGACCGAAGACAACCGAACCAGACGCGATATCTGTAATGCCATCTTGGTAATGTTGCCACTGATCTTCTACGCTTGATGCTGTCAGTATAGAACTTCTCAAAGGATTTTAGAAGACTCGATCAGAAAAGGCATTTTCTTCCGACTGTAGTCATTCTGTTGAATGATGAAAAACATGTGCAAGCCACCACCACATTTTGCACCACGAAGTCGATCAGCCCGGGAAATTGCCAAGTGACTGCCGCCAGTGTTGGATACACATTTGTGCCCGTTTTATCGCATTTTCCATGACTTTCCGCATGGTCTCCTGCGGCTCCAATCTGTTTGAGTCTACTCTCTGTTTGCCCAGTTGTCGCTACACGATTAGGAAATCGACGTCGAAATTCACACTGCGCTAACACCACTGACTCAATTATTGGTCAAAGATACCGACTCAATTATTCCACGATCTTGCGGAATATTGCGCTCGATTGCATGTCTGTTTGTATAATGCAGCTGTCTAATTCACAAATGCCAAATATGATTGACGTACGACGCCATTTGCAAAAATTATACCATCTTACGATAGGGTGATTAATTTTGCGCTACCTGTACAATGCTGTTTGTTGGTTCATAACACATGCAACGTCTTACGAAGTGGGACAGTTAACCTGACGGCACAACCCTTAACATGGAGGCGACCATCATTCAGAATATAGGCCTCTATGAAGCTCTGAGCGTTGCTGTTAGTTCACTTGAAATTCTTCCCCCATAATCTCTTTTTTGGCAAGGGGGAAACCCGGCACGTCAGGTGCGGTTGAGGTTGGAACATGCAATCGGCAAAGGTTCTGTTGCCGAAGCGATTCACAGTTAAACCTGTCCACAGTAGCTGTCTGTTGTTCTGGCTTCTTATATGCATATCCGTACACGTATATTGGCTAAAACTAGGTAGCTCATCGGCATCTGGAAGGTATATTGTACTGATCTTTCACAAAGTCGAAATCCTTCTGAAACCATAACACTTGTTGGGTTCAACTGACCCAGATCAAGATAAAACCAGAACAAAATCTTCATTCAAATCCTGGCTTGGAGAAGAGCTAAAAAAACCAGCGTATAAAAAAAAGCCTAACGTAGTCACCTTTTTCAAAAAAAATTTATGAAAACCAATTTTCAATGAAAACTATTTTGTATTTCAAAATCAAAAATGACTAAAATAACAGCAACACAAAGCGTTTGGAACAAAATATTTCAAAACTTGTTTGTCATGAAATCAAATGTTCCATGCGGCCCGAAAAAGACACCTCTTAAGTTCGAAAAACCATCTGGGAGATCTGCTGGTTTTCCAAAGAAGGGAAAATGTCCTTCAACCGCTGAGGAAAAAGGAGGAATAGGGGAATTAGAAAATAAAGGTCAAATGAGTTAACATTTTTTTAAAAGCAGTTTTACAATTTTTTTTTCTTAGAAGTTAAAAATTTCAAATTTTGGAGAAATATCAGTTTATTTGGCGCTTTTCCAATCGTTACCCTGGTATCTGGTCTTGTATTTCTCAGCATTAAAAATGAGCCTAAAAAGGAACGTCCACCATTTGTGAAATATAGTTATTTGGCCATACGTAACAAACGCTTTCCTTGGGGAGATGGTAACAGGACTCTTTTCCATAATCCACATGTAAATGCCTTACCAGACGGATATGAAGATGAGTTAGCATAGTCAAGTGTTGTGTACTACTAATGGTTATATTTTTTAATTGCGAATTTTTATATTGTTGTGGCTCTAATATTTTAAAAAGCCGGGAGCATATTTTTTTTATATCATATATTTTGTACCTACCTGCGAACAGTTAATTGTTGGGGTAGAGCAGCCGTCTTAAGTCTTGTGGAGCGCTGTTTCTAATTATCCCAACAAAGCTTCATTAAATGATGTACCGTTCAATTTAAATAACTGTTTAAGCATTCTTCATCTCTCATTAAATTTACGTTGAAACTGATCAGTGTTAAACGAAGTATTCGTCGTCATTCACCTGTGCACGGAACTATATTGAAGAGCAAAGGCTTTAAATTGGTGGCCTACATTGATGATGTGGTCATACCCATATCCGGCAAATTTTTCTTAGTTCCGATCTAATCAAACTTGAAGTTTTTAGAGAGGGATATAAGTCAATCTATCGTAAAAAAAGCTTGTTCTCTTCACTAATGAGAGATCAATCATCACTTTCGAGCCCTTAAAAGTTAACAAAGTTTTGTTTGGACTATAGAAGACAACGATCGATTGATCGAGAAACTGCTTACTGTCCTGTAACTTGAATTGGCCCATCAGCGCGGCAATCAAGTTCATAGTGTTTGCTTACTTGTTTGCCTTATCTCCCAGTGCTGGTCCCGGTAACTTCATGAGTGCAAGAGTAAATCCTTACTCATGCATGGAATGGACCGGACAAAAAGAGGATGAAAACCTGTTATACAATATGTATACTATGGTATACAAGGCCAGAAGTCTTGAGCTTACGAAGCGTGAGCGAACCTTTTATAATAATCCGTATCAAGCCCAGATCGAAAACAAGTACGACCCCACCAAATAGTTTCTACGATCTCTAAGATAAGACACAACGTTAAATAAAATTGATTAGACTACGATTGACGTAAGACATGCTTCTGGTATTCTGGACGTCCGAACGTTCCGGGCAGTTAACATTAATTCGGATCACCACCTTGTTTTATGTTGCAGCCCAGGTGCGAATGCCAATTTCCCAAGAACCACAACAAAGAAAAACTACTGTAAGAAGATATAACGTAAAAAAGTAGCAATCGCAAGAGACCGCCAAAGCCTTCGCCTATCCCGTATCCCGAAATTTCTCAACAACTCCTATGTTAACATCAAGTAACGAAGACCAGTGGCAATGCTGCCAATCTGCCAATAAAGACGCCGCATCTCATGTTCTGGATTTCACCCAACGACCACCATGAAATCCCTAGTTTAATGAAAAATGCCGACATTCTTCGGTGGTGCAAAGAAGGATGAAAGCCGCCCGTGAGCTCTACGATTTCTCTAAAAGAAGAAAAAGAGCACGATAAGCGCGCGATCGAAGATATTGAGAGGTTGTACTCTAGGAATAACGTATACAGGTTTTATCAACAGATAAAAAGAAAAAAGTCAAGGCTAGAAGAGCCGTACAAAAACCTGAATCACAGTCGGTGCTGAGAATAGGGAAAAACTTTTCTGCGGACTATATAATAGCGAAGCTCCCGCCATCAGGCGGAATAGATCATTTAACTTGGACGATGATAGCCAAAACTTTCGTCCTCCTGAGACCAAAACGAAGAAAGGATAGCAATATCTAAGCTGGAATCCAACAAGCAGCTGGAACTGACGGTTTAACGGTTGAGGTATACACCAACTCATTTTTCAGATCTATAGAAAAGAATGTATGCCCGATGTTTGACAGCATTTATAGAGACCAGCCAGTTTGGCATTCATGCCAAACTCGTTCGTTTGAGAATGAGAATGCTCCCTGCTCCATCAAGATCGGTAAAAACTAAACCGATATCCTTGATGTCAAAAAAGGTTTTAGGCCAGGTGACGCGGTGTCATGTGACCTCTTAACATTATACTTGAACGATTTGTGCGAAACTTATATTATAAGCGAAATTTTTCGAAAGACTGTATAACTACTCGAACTCAACGGCCCGTCCCCGAGCGTTCGCTAATATTGAAACGGTTTAGCTGTAAATGAGGGTAAAACCAAGTATGTTATATACTGTCAACAAATGGTGCACACAACATCGACGGATTGGACAGAACGTCACAGTCGACAGTTATAATTTCGAGGTAGTAACCTCAGCAGAAATAAAACGAAAAATAACTATTTCTTAGCGCTACGAAGGAAATTATGTAGTAAGGTCCTATTCCGAAAAACTAAGGAGACTCTATTTAAGACCTTGATCATCCTAGTCCTACTTTATGGCGCTGAAGGATCATTCAAAAGTGGATGAAGATATCCGCAGTTGTTTCAAGAGAAAAATCCTTCGAAAAATATTCGGTCTCGTTTGCGTTGACGGGTCTTGAAGGTGAAGATTCAACGACGAACTATATAAGTTGTACAGCGACATCGACCTACCCAGAAAACTGCTCATCTCTTGCCCGTGATGGTTAGAACATGTAGAGCGAAAGTGTGCCAATGCTTAGGCTCACAGAGTCTTCGAATCAAACCCGGATTGATAACGCAGTGGACGGAGACTTCGCCTTAGGTGGCGCGCACAAGTACACCCTAACTGACTTGGAGTACGCAAGTGGAGGCAGTTAGCTAAAGGCCGAGATTATACACCGGACTGTAGTACCACCTAAGTTAATATAGAGGATAATACGATTTAAGGGTGTGATTTTAGATTTCAAACTGAATTAGAAAGAAATAATCGAACGAGTTTAAAATGCAAGTGTTGTACTTTGGCTATGTACACCGTTTGTGAGGCCCACCTTTTCATACGATTTGCTATTCAAGAGAAAGCCCTAAGAGAAGAACTACCACCACCCAAGTCTTACGAAGATCTAGAAGACTGTCTGCATTTCACATCAGTTTTATTGCTATAATATAATTGGATCGGGTCTACCACGGACAACTTTATTTACATAGCTTATTAACAAGCGAAAAACTTATAATCTAAACTTCAAAACTAACAAAGTTGTTCAGATGTGTTTGATGGATTGATATATAGAACACGGCTTTGTTAAAGGCAAGGTCAACGCTAAGGTCTAATAAAGGCTTCAGAGATATCTCAACAATTATTCGTCTAATTAAAAAAAATAAATCCTACACCTCTTGTTGAAACACCCTATACATATGGATTGGCCAAAGGTAGACCACGAAGTATGCAACGAATTAACCTGAGTTGGACGGATTTGATTCTTTAAATGTGGATTTGTATATTTATAGGGTGGACATACTTGGATGGAATATTCGAGTAAAGGCTCACAAAAGTGATATTCAGGGGCCTTGTAATAAAGCGTGATTCATCGTGAGGTTTGATTTATAATGTAAAATAAAACACATAAATTTGAAAGTGAACTTACAATTTTTATTATCGATTAAAAAAAAAAAATCATGGCATTTGCTTTTCAAGAATAGTATTATGTAAATGTTAGTCACGATTACGTCTGAGGTGGTACATTCGGAAGGTCCCATTTTGGGCGAGTCGTTCGAGCATAGTGACTGGTATTTCGCGGAGTAGACAAGTAATGTTGGCTTCCAAAGCGTCAATCGTAGCTTGGTATTCTTGAAGAGCTGAGACTTTACATATCCAAAGAGAAAATAGTCCAAAGGTGTGATCTAGGCGGCCAATTTACGTAGCAAAACGTGAAATTAAGTGCTAACCAAAATGATTTCTCAACAAGTTTATTGTTTCACGCGTTGTATGGCTCATAGCGCTGTTTTGTTGAAACCAGAGCGCACCGAGACCATGTGCTTGAATTTCAGGAAGCACATAGTCCGTTAACATGGCGCGATAATGGTTACCATTGACGGTAACATTCTGATTTGCCTCATTTTTGAAGAAATATGAATCAATGATTCCACCACCCCATAAACCACACCATACCGTTGTTTTGAATGGATGTAATGGTAGCTCTTCGGGTTGCTTATCAGCCCAAATACGGCAATTTTGTTTATTTAGAAAACACCGGATTTTCATTAAATTTTTCGAGAGCCCATTCACTGAAAATATGACGCAATTCAAGTCGCCTGGCTCAATATCTTGCAGAAGTTGAATTTTTTACGCTTTTAGGCCAAGATCCTCACGTAAAATACGTCAAGCCATGCTAAGAACGACGACGAATCGATTCGTCATGGTCTTCGCGTACACTCTCAGCTACAGTTGATATAGTCTCCTTACTACGTGCTGGATGTGGTCTAACCGGTCGAGTATCATCCACTAATGTAAACTAGGACTCAAATCTGCGAATGGTATTGGCAATAGTGGTTTCAGTGGGTCGATTATGCGCACCGTAAATTCCCCGAATCGCACAAAAAACATATCTCACAGAACGCTGATTTTCGTAATATAGCTGAACAATTTGGAGACGTTGTTGTGGTGTGAATCTTTCCAAACGATACTGAATAAAAATGGCAAAGTAGTTTGATAGGTGTCACGCGTGATCTGTCACCCCTTATATAATTTCGAAAATTCCTTAGACTAACGTTTGGTAAAGCTAAGTACAGAGTTAGCTTTATTTATAATGCTGTCTATTACAAATAATTCCTAAATCCCGTACTTGGGTAATAGAAGGAATACGAATTCATTAAAAGGAGAATAATATCGTTTTTTGTTATGATAAAGGTGATGGTTTGAAGAGGGTTACACTGAAGGACACTAGATGATGCTTTAATCTGGTCGGATATTGAGGGATCTGAAAATGACTATATACCCTCAGTTTTATAAATAGGATACTTCAAATTGGGGTAAAAGCCAAGTCCTTTTTAGTTTCAAAATGATAATGGTAGTTGATTTGAAACCGTGTTTGTCTGTGCATATAATCGATCTAATCATATAATCGGGTAATCATATACTTCGGCTTTACTTCTTTTTTTAGGGATTGGGATGATATAAAAGGAAAAGAAGATGATATAAAGGATTTTGAAGACCATGCTCCGCTTCATGTCGCTGAAATAATACCCGTAGCTTTGCGGTAGTCAAAGCGACTGCTCACAATCTTGGGCATACATAACTTTAGTTTCGCACTGGGAGACTAAATCAAAAGAATGAATGCAGTGTCTGCCAAGCCGAAATAATTGCCAGTATTAAGGACCGCAGCAATCATTTTTTCGATAATATCGCCAGGAGGTTTCCATCTGAGTTTCATCTAATATGAAGGTAAAGATCGAATCAGTGCATTCCTATATGGAAAACCGGAGCTACGGAAGAGTGGTAGAATGTTGTTAACATCATTATAAAATCTTCTCAAATTTCACAATAGCTAGAAAATTTCGGTGTTCGTAAGTAAACCTTAAACTTAAATAGTCTATATGTATACATATGCATGTATTTAATTAGGGCTTATTTAAGCCACACAAAGAAAATAAAATTTTTTTATAGACCATTATCTAGGCAACCAGCAACCTGCAAACTACAAAATGTTTTTTTCTTAATTTTTTTCCACTTCAATGAACACCAGCTCTAGTGAAGTGTGAAATTTTAACCCTAAAACTACCCCTCAACCGGAAACCTTAGCAACAAACAATTTCCTTTAAATTTAAGAATTTCACTTTTAATCAAACTCAAGTCAATAGCCTTCATTTTAAGACGTCCTTGGTCAGTTTCTCTCAAAATATATTTTTAACTTAGCCGACATTCTCAAAATGACGGAAGTCAAGCCAGAGACAGCTGTGAATGGAATATCTAAACTTAACCCTCGCGGAATATTCGGATTTGATGGAGATGTTGTTTTTGGCCTAAACTTACATCCCGATGGGGTCCATACTGTCATACCTCTGGGCGATAAAGTGATTATAACAAACATAAAAACTAAGAAACAGGAAGTATTGACAGGACATACTAATGTTGTGTCCTGCTTACATGTGTCAAATAGTGGGAAGTATGTTGCGTCTGCTCAAACGAATCACATGGGTTTTCGGGCTTACGTCATTCTTTGGAACTATGAGTCACGGAAAGAAATTGCAAGACACGATCTTCATAAGGTAATGTCTTTTCAATTGGAATAATTTTTCACAAGGATCTGTGGTTTTATTTTTTTTAATATCAGGTACGTTGTGAGAGTGTGCGTTTTACTGCAGAAGATAAATATGTTGTCAGCATTGGTGGCATCGATGATGGTTCTGTCATTGTTCTTGATGTGGAAACACGGTTAGTAAGATATGAGAAAATTTTAGCTAGAATTTCATTTTTTTTTTTTTTTTTTTTTTTTTAGAACACCACTTTGTCGAGCAGTGGCTATCAGCAGCACATCGGGATTCCCAAAATACATTCACACATTGAAAAATTGTTCGTCAGTGTTTTTAGTGGCAGGAGACCGTACGTATCTATCTTAATTTCGTAAGAAACTAGTTAATTTCTTGTTGAAGATATATTGACACAATATAGGTTAGCATGCGGAAACCAGGCTAAATTTTAGATTCACTGGTGATATCGAACATTTCATCTCCCAATAATACCCGTTTAAACTATAATATTTCTTGCTATCCTTATGCTAGAGCAGAAAGGAAACCAATCCTTAAACATTTGGGGATGTCTACTGAAAACATCTTTAACTTATATCTTATTTGTCCTTCGGCCTTTACTTCCAACCTCGCCCGAAACTAGTTTAAATTGCTTTAGGGATGCGATTTATTGTTTTTAACACAAATTCAATGTAAGCGATGTATCGGCGAATCAAACACCCGAACCATGAAAGGCTTGGCTATCACTGAGGATACCAATGTTAGTTTTTTAGTTGGGCCAGTTTATTTGATTTCCTTTCTTGTGGATGATATGAACAATGCTGAGTTTCCATTCATCAGGTGTACTTTTCTTCGACGAATTTTTGAAAATTAGTTGGCGTACGCTCTCTACCAAGCGACTCTCACTGTCTTGGGCTAACCGGTCCAGGTGGCTTTCTATACTAAAGCTTAGAATTACATTACTTTATAAGATTTTTTAACTTAGTATATAATTTAATAAATAATTGCTTCTAAATTCCACAACAAATGACTGAATTATTGCCTCGTGTCTGATCATGATCAATTTGGTTGATTATTATATGACAGGGTAACCGCCATGTTGACTTGTGATAATTGAGGTGAGAAAATTGGTAGCTATAATGATATTTTATATCTCAACAAATTCAATTACTTTAGGCTAAGTTCATTTACATATGAGGTCACGTGTAGGTTATGCTTTCCAACTTTAACGTCGTACTTGGGATAGTAGTCATAGGTTTTTGGCGGAGCTCGTATTACCATTCGTTGGTCGCATTGCTTTTCTCTTCTATTTGGGCCCGATTGCATATCAGACTGTTGTTGGGGAAGTGCTGAAAGCTAAAGACTTCTTGTAGTATGTATATATATGTCAGTGGTATATTAAACTAATCATACAACATTTAACCAAGTGACCTTTTAATGTATAAAGATCGAATACAACCTTACAATCGACGGGAAGATTGTGAGTTTCGATCTGAATACTGGTAAGTTCTTGTTAATCGATCGTCTGGGTTCAAAAGGCAGAATTTTTCGCTTTATTTAAAATCACAATACATCAATAATTTATAATTCAATTCAATTTAGACCAATTATATATCACTTTTATCAACCTTTAGTTTATCTTTTTATTAAAACACTTTCTCTACTATTAACTTACTTTTCAACTTCTTTAGAATTCGTTTCACAACCTCCATTTTCTCTCGATTCCCAAGCTGTATTCGGTGTGTGACGCGTGTTATCACTTTCTACGGGACTTCCAAAATTTGTTGCAGTCTTAATGATTTGATTTTCTTCCCAGAAGATTATTCAGCCACGCCAGGTCTCCTGCGTTGAACTCGGAAGATTTTGCTTAATGTCGAACTTAGTCTTCATGAGGATGTTTCTTTAGTGGTTTCGTGTATTTCACGAATCCGAATAGTCGCTCACCGCCTTAGGCTTCTTAGGTGGTTATCCGAATGTTTGACTAAATAGGATCTCGGAGAGTGTATGGCCTCGTGAAGTATGGACCGGGTTTCGGTAGGCCATTAAAATGTATGTGACGAGTCCGAAGTCCTGCTGGCGGTTGCCAACGACGTTTGAGAGATACTCATTCAAGGTAGTGGTATTATCCTTGTCTTCCTTGATCTAAGATATTGGCACACTTCCAGGAAGACTTTTGATTTAAAGTTTCGTCCTTGATTACAGTGGAGCTCCAGTCGGGTCCCAAATCTACTTATCCAGTTGTTGAGTATTTCTTCTGTTACGGTTTTTGTCTCATGATTTGGGATTGCAAGCACTTCCAGCCACTTACTGAAGTAATCCATGAGTACGAGGGTGTATCGGTTGGCATTCATAGTTTCGGAAAACGGGGCAGCGATGTCAGCCGTCAATCATTCGAATGGTGCTCCGAGGTATAGTTGTTTTCTTCCCTGTGGCTTTTCTTTTGGACCTGTGTTTTGAACTTAGTTAGTAGAAATGTTCCCTTACCTTCCCCAACGTCTTGTTAATTCCCAAGTGACATCCCGAAGTTCCGTCATGTGATTTATGAAGCATTTCGCTGATTCTGAACCGCGGCACGATTAGCCGCATTCAAATGTTCTTCTCTCTGTACTTAGCCATCTTGCGCAGAAAGCGATTCGCACAACTTGTTCTTTCCTCAATTTTTTTCCAGGCTAATATTGTAGTGTTGCACTTCAAAATTGTAGGCCTGCAACTGCTAGATCCATTTTGCAGTTTAGTATTCTTCAATTGTCGTAGCTATTTCAGAGCTGCGTTAACTGTGAGAAGAATAAAATTTTGTCCATAGAGGTACTTATGGAAATGTTTCGTTGTCATAAGCTCACGCAAGTTTACACAATAGTTTCGTTCAGGCCTGGAAAGAAACTTGCTGTAATATGCAAGCTAGTTTTCTGACGGATCACAGCCCCGACTCCAACTTTGCTAGAGTCTGCGATCACGATGAACATTTTTTCTGGTGTGGGGTAACGCAAGATGTGGACACTTGGCACTCTCTAGACCGCCTGAATTATGGGCCTTTTTTCGTAAGTTGATGCAGGCTCTTTGTAATACCAGCAAAATCCTTTACGAACGTTCTGTAATACGTGGCAAGCTCCAAACAGCTTCTCAGATTGTGTTTATCTTTGGGGGCATGCCAAATTTTCACTACTTCGATTTTGTAGTGAATAATGTGATCAAAATATTTCACTTCCGGAAGGAAGCTTAAAATATAAGTTTCGCAGCCTTTGAATAACTTTTTTTTTTTTTTGATTTTGGCGATACTCCTCAAATGTGTTGCCCATGACGATAACGTCAAGCAGATACACTAGACGGGTTTTCCACGTAAGCCCTTGGGATGTACGTTCCATTAATCGCTCGAAGGTGTCGGGAGCGTTGCACAGTCCAAACGGTATTGCTGTAAACTGACAAAGTCGTCTTAAGGTAGGTATTGAAGGCAGTTTCTTGCGATCTTTTGGGTTAGTCTCAACCTGCCAATAGCCTTTTCCCAGGTCAATTCTTGAAATCTATTTTGATTCAGAAATCGTATCCAAAGTGTCATCAATTCTGGGTGGTGGGTAGATGTCTTTTTTGGTAGCATCGTTGAGACGTCGGTAGTCTACATAAAACCTCGTGCTTATGAACTCTGCGATTTTTCAATCAACCCTACAACTTTCTTTTTTGACACCATTTCGGCAACTTGTGTTCGATTTGCCAATAGAAGGCTACTTCGCCACGCACTGGCGTTTTTCGATCCAACAATGGAATTCATGACTTCGTCACAGCCGGGTGAACAGGTGTTTAGATTATACTGACGATATGGAGGAGGTACTTCTTGAAGTTGAAGAGTTGTTTAGGTTATTTTCTCCACCGGCGGATCTATTATACTCATCACCATTAATGTAAATACCTGTGTAACAACAGTCTATTTGCGATCACAAATCCAATATCACCATAAAATATCGTATGATGGTAAGGTAATGTATAGAGATTTAGAAACTCTCGGACTATGGCGTTGAAACTTTAATCGTTAATCTGGTTGGTTTCAGAAATGTTTTTTTTTTATTTTGGTTTATTACATGCTATTCCAATAAACTTTTTAGACTGTGAAGACCCCAAATACGTTGATTAGGGCTACAAATTTTTCTAGCATCTAACTGTATTCAGTAACTGCAAAAGTGGGATTCCCTAATCATGCCGTTTTCTAAGTTCGATACTTTCTGGAAATTCTCCCGCTTTCTGGTATAAATCGCAGTCTTGATATCGCTACTCTGTATAAAAGCTTGATGATCCACCAACCTTACAATGCGGTGGAGCGTTTTAATATATATACGTCGAGTTTTCGTTTTTCTTTTCTTCTTTTCTTTATATACTTCGGTTTCGTCATGCATCTTTGAAAATTGTGTTCCTTAAATCAACAGCAAAATAGATTTTAAATGCTGGAAGTTGTTTCTTTGGATAATTCATTTTAATTTAATTAGTCTTCCTGACGATTGCAATATAACTTGAGTAAAAACAGCAACAGGCCCAAATTTGTCTGAGATCTTTTACAGGTCTTGTGCAGTGATGTTCTGCATGATGTTTTTTTGCAGTCGCACCACATTGCAACATTCTCCAATCCCGCGGTCAATTCATTACTAAATTGCAAGCCACGCGCTTGTTTTTTTCCATAGCTGAAGTTGTTACAATTCGAGCTATCGAGTCTATCATGTTTCAATTAGAGAAAAGAATACCGACTTATTCGATTTGCAACTAGGGAATATCGTAGTAGAGCCGTAGTTTATGCTGAGAATTTATAAAGAGCATTTCTGTAGACTGCATAACGGCAATGACGAACCAAATACTGCTGTTAGACAGAATGAACCTTTCAACTTGGATAATGTAGACCAATAACTCCATCCGACCTGGATGCAGTGAAGATAGTCATATCTAAGCTTAAGTCTAACAAATCTGCTGGACTGATAGCTATCTGGCGATGAATTGCGGCGGTTAATACACCAACTCATCTGTAAAATATGGCCCGACTAAAGTAAATATACCCGATGAATGGAACCTCATAATTATGTGCCCGATTCTCAAAAAAGGAGACCCTCTGAACTGCGCCAACTACAGAGGCATCAGCCTTCTTAATATTGCCTACAAGATTTTGGAAAAACCTATTCACATTTCACATTTCACGCGTTTGATAGCATCTATAAAGATGAATTATGCAGAAAAATGTCAGCTTTGGCATCCCCGCCAAACTCGTCCGTTTGTCCAGGATGACTATCGAGAATATACCCTGCTCCATTAAGGTCAGTAACGAACTCACCGAAACCTTTGATGTCAAAAAATGATTTAGACAAGCCGACGCGCTGTCGTCTGATTTTTTTAACATCATTCTTGAAATAATAGTGCGAAACTTACGCCCCAATACAAGAAGCACAATCTTTCAAAAGTAAGTCCAATTACTCGCATACGTACATGATATTGACATAATCGGAAGAAAGCAGCATGATGTTAGTGATGCTTTCGCGAGTATTTAGATGGAAACAGCCAACAAGGGCAAGATAAAGTATATGCTGCCAACCTTATATCGACGTCTCGTACAGAACACCACCGTTAACAGATATATCTTTGAGGTAGTTACGGACTTTGACTACCTAGGCTTCGCTAACAGTTCAGACCAAACGAATAGTTACCCTTGCCAATCGCTGCTTCTTTGGGCTGAAAAAGCAATTGACTAGCAAAGCCCTCAAAAGAAACAACAAAAGTGACCCTATATAAGACTTTAAAAATCAGAGTTCTGCTCTATGGTGCAAAGTCATAGGCTTCATCACAAATGGATGGGGATACTTTTGGCTGCTTTGAGAGAAAATTTCTTCCAGTGTTTTTTTTTATCCCGTCTGAATAGACGGTGAGTTGGAAAGGAACTGTACGGGCTTAACAGCGACATCGAATTAGCCACAAGAGTGAGGTGAATAGGTCATGTAAAACAGATTAACACAAATTCTCCGGTCTGAAAAAATCTTCGAATTCGCCTCTGTGGGACAGCGCAGTAGAGGAAAACCACGATTCAAGTGGTGCACGCAAGTGAAAGGGGATCTCAACGAACTTAGTGTACGAAACTGGAGGCAGCTGGCTGGAGACACTTTTTGATTGACTCCTAGGTACCACCCTTTGACTTATCTCATAATACTTTTGGTAAGATGTTCGACAATGTCATCGACAACGCGTTATAGCAGATTGCTCGCGGATAATATTGTAGTATTAAGGTTATCAATTGAATTATCTATGTATCTATCCCTTGAAATCATAAATTAGATATAGAATATTTATTAATATTATTTTAAGGCCATCTTCGGGTGTGGACAATTGAACGAGAAAGCCGGAAGCTGATGGTCCAAGATGTCCAAGTTGGAAAGCATCAACGTGTTTATAAGTCAATGGTAATCGATGATAACGATGAGAATATATTTATTGGGACTATGACAGGCGACGTAGCTCATGTATGTCTTGGCATCGGTGCAAAAGAAAATATGACGGCAGTCATGGTTGGTTTGTATGGCAAGCATAACCGCAAAAAGCCGATAGGAAAAGACTGTGAAAAATATGTTAACGGTATAAGAGTTATTGACTTAACAGTAAATGGTTGCCTTCTAATTGGAGCTGGCGATGGAACTGTAGAGCTAGTTGAACTTCGAAACGAATGTTTTAAAAATTATCCAATGCCGACATGGCCCAAACTTCGAGTGGTAAGTATAACAGATGAATTTTTTAATGCATCAAAAAGTTTTTCCAGGCTAAGGCACCATTCTGAAATCGAAATCATTTTTCAGTTAAAGACAACTAAGGTTAATGGAGCTATAACGAGTATAGTGAAGATCGTCGATATGCTGTACTTTATAGGAACTGACAATAGCGAAATCTATGAACTTAACATCGCGACTTTTGACCTCAAACTTAAAACAACCTGTCACAAGGAATCTGTTAATGAAATTGTATTTCCTTCGTAAGTTGCAACTACTTCAACACTAAACCGAATGAGAATGATTTGGAATTGTGGTTTTTTTTAGAAAAATGTCTTCAGTATTTGCAACGGCTGGCTTTGAATCAATCCGAATTTGGTCTATGAAACGTATGCAAGAGCTTCTGCGTATAATGGTTTACAATTTTGTTTGCAAGTCAATTGTTTTTACCCATGACGGATCCAGTATTGTGTCAGCATGGAATGATGGTGTCATACGTTCATTTACACCGATTTCTGGAAAACTGATTTACGCCATTCCAAATGCTCATAACAAAGGTAAGGAATTTCTTGTACTCGTACAGAGTGGCTTCTTTAAATTTTTTTCATTTATTTTCAAGGTTGTACAGCCCTGGCATTATCGACTAATGACAAGTTACTCGTAAGTGCAGGAGTTGAGGGACAGGTCAGAGTGTGGAAAATTGAACCATTCCGTCAGAGTTTGATTGGAGTTTTGAAGGATCATACCGGACCTATAAGCTCTTTGCATTTCAATAAATTTGATACGGAAGTTGTTTCCTCAGGAACCGATGGTTCATGTGTCATATGGGATATCAAGTGAGTAAATCTTAGTCATTATCATGGTCGGTTAAGAAAAAATCGCTACATAAGAGGAATGAATCGGATTCCGTTCCTAGATCACCAATCACCGATCACGTCTAGAGGCCTTAGCTTTAAAAAATATTTTGTGTAAACCGATAGAAGGAAGGGCGCAATCGTGGTCGTAGAAACTCGTATATACCAGAGTTGTGAAGAAAAAGATCAAAACAGTGCCTTCCTGTTAATACCCTGTTTTTGATATATTGACCAAACAGGTTGGTTGCTAGACGAACGATTAGTTTACCCTCGAGTGGCAGAATTTCACAAGTTGTTAAACGTTGAGTGTTGAACTGTTGTATTGTATTGTATTGTGTTGTACAGATACAATTGGCTAATAAACAATTCAAAGGAATCGTAACTAAAATAATTTCACACATCGGTGCATTTAATACCGAACAACATACATTTAAAGATTTTTTATGCTCTCTTCATTTGGAAGGACATTTTTATGACGAACGAGAATAAAGTGTGTTAAAACGCAAAAGACGAAAATAAATTGTTTTTGCTGTTTAAGTGCAAGTAAAAGGATTGAGCAACAAAAAAGACATTTGGGCATTTCATTTACAATGTAAGGACTTAGGCAATTTTTCTTTTAACTACTATTTAATAATATAAACAGCAAAGGTTTGAGGTGCTTTTGTCTTAAAAATTCCTTAAGGCTTGTTGTAAGTCCTCGTACAGTTGGAAAAATTATGGAAGACAATTTGTACATAATGTTGCCTTTCTGATCTAATTTCACATGATCTTGTTATCGGACTAAGCGGTGGATTTAACTGAATGACGGACCATGTTGACACCGACTGTCTCGTAGAATGGGCAGAAACGATCGCATGAAGAGTAGGAGTTTTTTTTTGTAGGAAATAGTTCTTGAGCAAGTTGGCAACTTTGAGAGTGATCTTATCGGTCTTAGCCAATGAAACCTTACCGACGAGTCGTACAATTTCCAAAAGTGTTTTTTCTCTTGTAAGATTTCCTTAACCTTGGACCTAAGTGGCATAAATTCAACAAAGTTCTTGTTATAGAAATAGAAGGAAGACAAACGGGCATCCAAGTAGGCTGGGTAACGAGAATCGGGAGGCGGTTTGGCGATAGAATCAGCTATCATGGATACGTTGTAACCCATATTACTGAAGTATTCCTACAAAATGATACCAGTATAGATAGAAGCTTCACGATTAGCGACAGGCATGTTAGATGTGTTGACAACAAGAGCGATACGTTTATTGATCATTTAGGTGACACCATCAATTTCATCTAACAACTCGGGAAAATCACGAAGTACTTCAGACATTACGTTACCACGTTCTCCGCTTGTAATATGACAGTTGTACCACAACTCAAAGCTGCGGGAATGGCAGTGGTATCACTAGACATTTACCGGTCAGAAGTGGATGATTAGGAGGCAACTTTTCAGTAACTAGACGTGGTTGACGTACAGGCCATAGGTATCCATCTTCGGATTCCAAGACAACATCCTTTTTTTCTTGTGATTTAGCGAGAATTCTTTTTTTCTTTTTTTTTGAGTCTACGATATTACACAAATACCTACATCTAAGAGAGAGATGAGTATGAACCTATTACCAAGGGATTAGTCATGATAACAAATTTTTAGAGAATAAATACCTGTTCCAAAAATTTTTATATGTTTTATATATGTAACCAAGTTCTAAGCCGGATGTGACAATTTTACAAAACCAACATATGTAAGTGGCTTTACACATTGTTTCGGGATACTTTGCTTTAGGGGCTCCCTATTTACAACACGCACTAATCACCTTCTTGATTCTTGGAGCGCAGTTTCTAGTTTACTTGCGTACGCTACACTTGATTTTTTACCCAGGGATTTGATCTCCTTTAATGTTTCGAACCAAAGCGATTCGAAAACTCTATTAGGCAAAGCTAACTCATATTGAAACTTATCTAAGTTTTTGTCACTAAATCTTGATACAACTCACAAAATTAACTCCTTCTGAAATACCTTAAAATCAGCTACGCAATTCTATATATCGTTTGACATTCCGCGGCGTCATCATTTTGGTCTTTTGAGCAAGAATTCGCTGGGTTATATCTTCATTCCCACCTTAGGGTTGTCGGCTATGACTCTTGCCAAAACAATGAGCTGTTGATCCTTTATCTACTGACAGCACTAATTTTATCTATTCGACATTTACTTTTGGACGCGCTCTTCTCACCTTTTTTTTCAATTGAAGTAAGCGCTTCTACGGCGGGACTTTGAATGAGACCGTTGATATCTTCATTGAGCATAATTCTTCCTATAGAAATTCTGTATATGTCTGAATTTGTTCCAAAAGGAATTTGTAAAACCATCAGATTGAGTACTTTCCTACATTGTTATGCGTAACAGATTCAGGTTTTGTTGGACGTCGGTGTCCTAAACACAGTACCGCTTTGGTATCTTAGGAGGGCGGTAGAGAGATGGCAAGGCGTATCCTTGAGTATTCCGAATCTGTTTTCGAACTCTATATCTGCAGCGACGCACTTGTTGACAAGGGCTTTTCGAAGGGGTTCGGAAATGGAATCATCAATTTGTCGATCGTCACTTTAAGTCTAGCATCTTGCGTATACAGTTTGTTGGCTCCGCGTTTTTCATCCGTCTGTAGTTTACGCGTTTTACGTTTACTACCAACAGCATCATCGACTTGCAATTCTTCGGATTTACTTTTCTACTCTTCCATTTTGAACTTTATTTTAAGTCAACCGACTCACATTTGCTTTTTTTGTCATCCCATTTCGTATCTGCCTGTCGTTTACGCAATTCACCTTCACGATTAGCAGCATAATTGGTTTCGCTAACGCTTATGAGATTCCGCATTAATTCAACCTTAGGTTTCGGAGGCAAATAAACACTAACCTTTGAACGATATGCAATGAAAAAAAGACGATGACGCAAAACCGTTGCATGGAAAAACAATGTTGACACCCAGCGCAAAGACATATCCATGTCAATGCTGTGTGGGCAGAAATAGGTAGTGTTGTAAGCCCCTGAATTCTAGCCTGTATTAAAGATAACCAAACGTGTCATCTGCAAGCGAAGAAAAAAAAAAAAAAAATAAAAAATAAACAATAGAACCTAAGTTAGAAAAAGTCTCTGGAATATAAGTTCAAACGAAATACGACCAAAAACTGAGGAGAAAAATACTACAATGTCCCAATGGTAGTAAAATTTGTTGGTCTTTTTTCAAAAACATTAGAAATTCTTCCTCATGCTCAATCCCAACGCTCATTTACAATGAAATGAGCTGTCAGCTCTTTGGACAAGGCCAATATGCTTGCTGCACATTTTGCGGCCAGTTCAACACACCCAGATTGTGGTTTGTTCCCGCTTACACTTGAGTGTGTCGAATCTTCAATGGGACGAATCCATTTTCGCACTCGTGTAGTAGCAAGAGTACTTAAAGGTCTCAATATATACAAATCTGCTGGTCCAGATGGTATATTTCCCCTTCTTTTGAAGAGGTGTTCTTCCTCGCTGGCAAAGGCACTGCGTAAGCTATTTCATCAATCCTACTCTTTAGGAATTTTTCCGAGCAGATGGAAAACAACATTTGTCCAGTCCGTCCGTAACACCCATCTCGTTATAGATGCTCATCAGCCCATTTTCGGACGTACTCAGAAATATCGTTTTTCGTTCCTAAGCCGTACAATTCGCTTATGGAATGCCCTGCTGAACTCTCTATTTTCTATTCATTATAACTTGCAAATATTTAAGATCAACGTACATCAGTATTTCTCTTTTCTGGCTCCCTGATTTTCCTTCGCCCATGGTGTGTAGAAACATTTTAAGGGTACTCAAATCTCTTGAGCGCGCGCTAATTATAAAAAAAGAAGGAAAAATATGATGTTAAAACCTGTCCTTCTCAAAGAACGCTCCCATTGGCATTGCTGTAAATTGTTTAGTATGAAACAGAATACATAAAGGATCCACACTTCCAGAAAAGGCACAAATTGTGGACCCTTCTACCTTATCCGTGAGCCACTTGTCTTTGCAGACTGACTGACTGACTCATAAGAAACAGGATACTGGACAATCACGGAGTGATTATGTGCATAAAGAAATTTGAGACTGACTCAAACGGAATGGCCTTGAAAATTAAAATGAGGTAAGAGGTTACGTAAAAATTAAAAACGATAATTGGGTGATCATAACTACGTATATTCACTATGATCTTATCTGACTGAATTGTAGATTGACTTCGTTTATGAGTCCTACTTCAGTAGTTCTTTGTAGCAGCATCAAAAAAATCATAAATTTCACAAAATATTTAAAATTGTGAATCCCTCAGTTGTTCGGAATATGATATGTTCAGACTGTCAAAGAGAAAATTAACTGCCAACCTTCAAACTGTACGAAACAAAAAAACTAAAAAAAAAATTATTTTTAGAAAATTAACAAGAAGTAGGCGATCACAGTAACCCCACTCCGATCTTTGTATGAAACCGATTTTAATTAACCGCCTTTGATCAGCCCCCCGCCTGAAGGTGGTTTCCACAATTTACGGGTTGTGGCCAACCTGACCGTAAATTGAGAGGTATCGGACCGCCCGATGATATCTGCTAAGATGTGAAGATTTGGCTAATAAATAAAAAAAAAAAGTTGCAAATTATAAGAAAATCATATCAACTAGCTTAAGTTTAGCTTAAGTGTTCTAGACACAAACCTTGTTTGAGACATTTCTTTATAACAGGATCATTTATATAAAAACATAATTTAAACAACAATTAACCAGGAGAAACGAAAAAACACATAAGGAGAGACTATACTTGTTTAGACAATTTGTCTTTTATTTAAAGATTTGTTGGCCACATCGTCGCCATTCTTGGAAATGTAGTTATATTTTTGCTACCGTTTTTTTTATTCCCGCCATGAATCGGTTCCGTGGGTTTTCTCTTTTCCATTTCTGTGGCGAGCATTTCCGGAAGAGACATAAGAGACTATATTACACAGAAGTGTGTTTGGTGTTGTTTTCACGCTGGTGGCATCATTGGTCCTCATTCTTTCATAAATGAGGTTGGAATTCGGGTTCACGTTTTGACAATGTTACCAGACAGTGATAAGTGATTATTCTTTCGAAAATGCGTACCATTTGATCTGATCTGAACGATTACTTCTTGTGAGGCTGTGTAAAGCCTCTTATAAACGAAAAAAAAAAAAAATCCAGGCGTAACTTTCAACGCATGTAATTGGTAAGAAAAAACTCCAAATGCTCGAAAGGTATGCCTCGCTAAGAGAATTCGAAATAGCGATATGTCTGGTATCATATTCGAAACATAACGCCATAAGCCACTTAGTTCCTGTTATAAGTGAAAAAAGGGTCTTTTATCTCTTAAATAATCCGTTTCAGATGCGCTTCCACATCGTATGTTACGCTATATTCTCTTATAATTATGCAATATACGGACTCTGGATCGCTCCTCTCTGATACTGGCGAAGCCTTATTGATAATTTTAATCTGTTTTTGTTCGACGATACATTTTCAGGTATTCTCAGAAAGCCATGTTTAATTTTTGTGCTATCGGCCGACTATTCATTTTCACATTTTATTGACGTTAGGTGGTGAAGATCTAGTTACTGATTGTTTCCACACCTCGAGAAAGACAGTCCGTTAGTTGACGTGCCGAGAGATCCATTAATCTCTCAATGTTGAACCTACAATACATATCCATGTGTTTTCATACGATCTTCGAACTTAACCAGTGCGTAGTTGGATAAAAGCTTTTATAAGCTGTGTTGTGTTAACTCCAAATCTGCTCCTCTTCTATTTCGGATGTACTTCTCAAGCGAAGATTAATGGCAAAATTTGTTGATTTGATTATATATTGTTAACCTGTTGTTTATTTGACAATTAGCTGACTATGGTGTATGACAAATAGTGTGATGAAATATAGTGACCCGTATGATAAGGCCTTTGCCGTTGCAGAATTCAATTAATCGCATGAGAATGCCTACGCTTCTGTTTGTCGATCTGTTGGGAACGGATTGCAACTATTCGTCAAAATAGAGAGTAGTCAAACAAACAAAGAAGTCCTGTTTGCCGTCCTTTAGTTGATAAAGAGTGTATTCCTGATGTTAGTGAAACCTGTAAGAGCGGGGTCGGTGAAGTGAATGTTTGTTAAGATTTTATGATTTTTCTGAATACTTTTGATGCAACAAATATTTGAAAGATGTGCTGAGTTTTACATTCCCATTAACTTCGTATCTATAAATAAATTTTAAAATTTGATAGTTGTTGCAATATGTTTTCATTGAATCTTATGACAAAAACATTGATGGGACAGTCTAATTAAGATAAATGTGAATTGCTGAGACGGTCAAAGAGAAAGCTAACCGCCAACCTGTAAACTGTACAAAAAAAAAAAAAAAAAAAAAAAAAAAATCTAAAAAAACTTATTTCTAGGAAATTTACGAAAAAGTAGGCTATCACGGTCACCCCACTACGATCGTAAGTACGAAATTAAATTTTAATTATACAACCTCCTTAACCTGAGCTCCCAGATGAGGGTGGTTGCCACAATTTACGGGTTGTGACCAACCTGACCGTAAGTTGTGAGGTATTGGACCGCCCGATGATATCTTCTAAGATGTAAAATTTTGGCTAATTAGTAAAAACAAAAAAAGTTGCAAATTTCAGGAAAATCATCTCAACTAGCTTAAGTTTAATTTAGGTGTTCAAGACACAAACCTTGTTTGAGACATTTCTTCATTTATGCAAAAACAAATGTAATTTAAACAACATTAAACCAGGAGAAGCAAAAAAACATATAAGGCAATACTATACATGTTTAGATAATTTGTCTTTTATTTAAAGATTTTTTGGCCACATCGATGCCATTCTTGGAAATGTGGATATATTTTTACTACATTTTTCCTTACTGGTATCAAAAATGCAGCAGCACACTCGATTACTTCTTGTGAGACTATGTAAAGCCTTTGGTTTGTTTGAAATTCAATATTAAACATATTATTGGTAAGATAAAACTCCAAATGTTCAAACGACTTGCCACTGACAGTAAACCTCGGCAAGAGCATTCCAAGAAGCGATATGTCTGTCATATTCGATACATAATGCCATAAGTCACTTAGTTCCTGTTATTAGTGAAAAAAAGGTCTTTCATCTCTTAAAGAGTCCGTCCCAGACGTGCTTCCACATTGTATGTTACGTTGTATTCCCTCATAGTTATGAAATATAAGAACTCTATCTCGCTCCGCTCTGATTCTGGCGAAACTTTATTGCTAACATTAGTCTGGTTTTGTTCATCGTTCCATCTCCAGGTATTCCCAGAAAGCCATGTTTAATTTTTCTGCTAGTCAAGAAACGCTCGGTCAAGCGAAGCTATTGCATCAACGCACCTCTTTTTTAAGAGAATGGTGGATTATTCTCTATATAAATTTACAATTTATATAGTATTTTTATAAGTTTTAAATATTACTTACTTTCGGCAACTTCTCCGGCGTGTGTCTGGACTTGGGCGAATCTCAAACGAAAGTATCATGAATGAATTCATTCAGCTAATGGCTGATCTGTTCGCCAAGTTCATTCAGAAATCGAGGAAGTTGCCATCAGCTTACATTAGGATTTTATTATTCTTTGACACCCCACCCTCCGTGAAACGCCAGAGTTTTGGCCGGAAGTCTCACCTACTTCCAGAACTGCTAGCTTCACCGCTGGTCTTCGAACATGTCCCAAAGTCGACTTTACCTCAGCAGATCGTACCTGTCCGCCCTTTCCACAAGAAATTGTTACTACTCTGCCACGAACCCATTGACTTCTAATAACGTCAATGGCGCACACTGCTGTCACAGTAATTGAAAGATCGTCAAAGGGTGTCAGAATTCTCGAAGTTTTTTTTTGAATGCCAATTATTTTAAAAGATCACGACTTAAATTTTTTTTTATAATTTTGTGATAACCGACACCACTTGACTTATCACCCTATTCCGGAATGACGTTGATTTTTGGGACACCCTGTTTATAATATTTGTAAAGGGTGATTCATTGTGAAGTTTGATTTATAATGTAAAATAAAACACATACATTTGAAAGTAAACTTAAAACTTTTATTATCGGTTAAAAGAAGAATTCCTGGCATTTACTTTTTGAAAATGATAAATGTAAATGTTGGCCACGACTACGTCTCAGGTGGTCCATTTGGAAGGTACAACTTTGGGCGACTCGTTCGATCAAAGCAACTGGTATCTTGCGGATAATACGAGTAATATTGGCCTCCAAAGCGTCAATCGTAGCTGCCTTATTCCTGAAGACCTGAGACTTTACATATCCCCAAGAAAATAGTCTAAAGGTGTGATATCGCACGACCTAGGCGGCCAATTTACCGTAGCAAAACCTAAAAATAAGTGCTCACCAAAATGATTTCTCAACAAGTCCATTGTTTCACGTGCTGTGTGGCTCGTAGCGCCGTCTTGTTGAGACCTGAGCTCACCGAGATCATGTGCTTGAATTTCTGGAAGCACATACTATGTTAACATAGCGCGATAATGGTTACCATTGACAGTAACATTCTGATTTGCCTTATTTTTTAAAAAAAATATGGACCAATGATTCCACCAGCCCATAAACCACACCATATCGTTGTTTTTAATGGATGTAATGGTAGCTCTTGGTACTCTTCGGGTTGCTCATCAGCCCAAATACGGCAATTTTGTGTATTAACGTATCCATTGAGCCAGAAATGGGCTTCATCACTGAACAAAATTTCACGATAAAACACCGGATTTTCATTTAGTTTTTCCGGAGCCCATTCACTGAAAATGTGATGCAAATTCAAGTCGCCTAACTTCAATTCTTGCACAAGTTGAATTTTGTACGCCTTTAGGCCGAGATTCTGACGTAAAATACGTCAAGTTACTATTTGTCAGACTAGAAAGTAGTCGAAGAAACAAAGAAGTCCTGTGTGCGAACTTTTTACTTCACAAATAAGGATGAGTACGTCTATCATTCACATCACTATCATGATGAGGGATTAGAACAGGTTATAAAGCCACAAAAATCTACGTATGTTTCTCAAAGTTCTTATTGCAACAATGTATCATTGATTGTAAAGAAGTTCGAACTTGCAGCCCATAACCGTGTGAAAAGTGAAGGAATGCAGTAAAGTTTAAGACATGACTATTGCAATATCATATCACATCAACTGTTGAGATAGTAGCTGAAGATACAGCAAACCAATGCGACAGTTGTAACGGAGGAAAGATCACTTCGTTAAACAAGCCATTTCAAAAATAGTACGCGGTCTCAATTTAGAATAGATTTTTCGAAGCAGCAAATTTCCAAATATGCACTCAAGGTAATTATCAATATATGGACTGTCACCGCGGTCAAAAACTCAAGAAAACAAGGCTGTAAAGATCTGTACAAGCATCATTTTGAGAGTCTTATGGTTGAAAATGAATGTCGAGGTAACAGCCCAGCTCAATTCAGTTCATAAGCTTACACACCTTTTTGATAAACATGTGCCTATTAAAACGAAATCTGTAAAATATAACAAAATTAAGTGGTTTACATCAGGAACTGCTGAGTTGCATACAAAAAATGAAAATGACGGAATAAAGTAAGAGAAGCAAAAATAAGAGAAGCCAAGTGTAGCTATTACGCTAAACGTTTCGATTACAAGCTTCGGACTAAAACCCTATAGACCAATTTGAAAGAGTTAAGTGTAGGAGCTAACCTAAGATTTGGGATTTCGAAAGCACCACAGCTTTACATCAGCTCTTTTAAAGGTATTTGATGACATGCGAGTTGCAATTGACAAAAAATTAGTAACATTCCTTACTCTACTAGATTTTTCTAAGGCTTTTGACACCGTTGATCACAAGTTACTTGTATTCAAGCTAACAAGCTTATATAACTTTTCCTCATCACAATCTTAAGTAAGACTTTGTTGAAATATCAGCAGGTGTTCCACAGGGATCAATACTAGTGCCATTGCTTTTTTCAATTTTCATAAACGATTAAGAACTGCAATTTTCATATTTTTGCGGACGATGTTCAGATTTATTTAAGCTTTAAAAATGGCCTTATTGATCACGCCACTTAACAATTTAATCATGACCTTAAGTGAATTCAATGCTGGGCAGAGGAAAATTACTTGCAACTCAATCCGACAAAAACGAAATGGTACTATCCCAACTGGTCCTCCCTTGACAAATTTGGAAATATACCAATTCAATTTGTTAGCAACGCTAAAATTCTCGGCGTCTGGTTTAGCTCATCATTAAATTGGGACGACCATATCTGTTCAGTTATCAGAATGTTATCATGAATGTAATCGGCTGCCTTAGAAATTTGTCCCAATCTGAAAGCTTCAAAGCTTCACATCAGTTAAAACGAAGACACTGTTGGTGAAGACTCTAATAATCCCTTTGATAACGTACGGCTGCGAGATTTTTTGTTGTACTGGTGCTCTTATTAAATGCAGGCTTAATTTTGCATTTAATAATACTGTTCGCTACGTACATATTGTACATATATGGCCTGAAACGCTACGCTCATGTGTCGGCGTACATCAAAAATATCCTTGGATGTAAACTAGATATATATTTGGACTACTGCACAATAAAATACATAATAAAGATAATAACCAGCAAACAGCCTATACGACAAGCTAAGTTCCTCGCAATCTAATCCTTTGTTCAGTTGAATTGTACCGTGTACTGCATATCAAGTTGCTAATTGGCAATTTTTTGTCCATGCTGTTTGTCTCTGGAATTCACTCCCGCCTTTTTTCGACACCTAGCATGTAATTATTAAGAATGCATTGTTGACAGTACTAACATATTGTTAAACCCATATAATCGTATTGTGAAATCCATCCATCTACTGTACTGTATCACATTTATGCCATAGCTTAAAGATTGAAAAGTCTATTATAACATTTGTTTTTTTACTTTAATAAATACCAAATATAAAAGCAAGAGTTTCGGTGTAATTAAGATTAAGAGAGAAAATAGTGGAATTCAGACATTGTTGACGGTGTATGGCCCGCGAGTGGTTTCAAAAATTAAGTAATTAAATGGAAGCTTTACCGACATACATGCTAGTATTTAACGAATCGGTGGTAAAAGTTTCGAAGAAGTGGCTTAACACTTCAATTCTTTGCTGCAATTACGTTCATGAATTGTAATGAGTTGATTCGAAAATGTGTCCAACATACTGGATCAACAGAGCTCAAGTAACAATAAAGACTTCCAATTGATTAACAATTATAAATAACAGTTTACAGGGTATTTGTGCATATGTTATAAAGCAAGTGAAAAGGGGACGAGAAAGACTTTTTTGCGGTGGGTGTCCAAACATTTCAAGGATTAGTCAAACAGATAACTGATATTTAGGTCAAAAGTGATTTTGAAAAATCTAATCGGAAGGAAGTCTGTCTTTTTTTAATGGGTATAATCAGCAAATTAAACCATACCTATAAATGAACAAACTATAACTACGAGGCAGTCAAAGACAATGTTTACTTAAACTCCAAGGTATAGACCATTCGAAGAGTAACTCTTTGCAAGCAAAATCTACGGTAGAAAAAAAAAAAACAAGAAAAGCTGAGACGAAATCTCTGGAATATAAGAAGGAAAGAACATAATGTCAAAACCTGTCGTTCTGAAATAACGCTCATATCTTACCTATTGTAATTGTATTCGTATATGTGTCTCACTTCACTAGCAACATCGAAAAACTTTGTATCTATGAATGAAATCACAAATTTCACAAAATATCTCTCAGTTGTTCGTAATTTGATAGTTGTTGCAATATATTTTTATCGATTCTTACAACAAAAACATTGATGGAATAACCTAATTAAGGTAAATGTGACGTGAGACTGTCAAAGAGAAAATTAACCGTCAATGTTCAAACTGTACAAAAAGAAAAAAAACTTATTTCTAGGAAAATTAAGAAAAAGTAGACGATCACGGTCACCCCGGTACGATAGTTGGTATGAAACCAAATTTTGATTATGTAACTTCCTTGGGGGGACCCCCTCCGAAGGTGGTTGCCACAATTCACGGGTTGTGGCCAACCTGATCGTAAGCTGTGAGGTATTGGACCGCCCGCTGATCTCTGCTAAGATCTGAAGATTTGGCTAATGAGTGAAAACAAAAAAAGTTTGCAAATTTCAGGAAAATCATCCCAACTAGCTTAAGTTTAGCTTAAGTGTTCTAGACACGAACCTTCTTTAAGACATTTCTTTATAACAGGATCATTTATGTAAAAACATAATTCAAACAACATTAAACCAGGAGAAACAAAAAACACATAAGGAAAGACTAGACTTGTTTAGACAATTTGTCTTTTATTTAAAGATTTGTTGGCCACATCGTCGTCATACTTGGAATTGTAGTTATATTTTTGCTACCTTTTTTCTTATTTCTGCCAAAGTTGCCGTTCCACTGTTCTGTGCCATGAAACATTGGCTCCGTCGGTTTTGCCTTTTCCATTTCTGTGGCAAGCATGTCTGAAAGAGACAGAAGTGTGTTTGGTGTGGTTTTCACGCTGGTGGCATAATTTGGTCCATATTCTTTTATAAATGAGGTTGTAGTTCGGTTCACGTTCTGACAATGTTACCAGACAGTGATAAGTGATTATTCTTTCGAAAATGAGGACCATTTGATCTGATCTGAATGATACTGCCCATAAAACTATTGACTTACTAAAGACTCGATTCAACGACAACACGATATCGCGAAATGGCTACATTTTAATAGCCTTAGGTGGGGGAAATCTAGTTGCTGATTGTTTCCATAAATCGAGAAAGACAGGCCGTTAGTTGACGTGCCGAGAGATCCTTTAATATCTCGATGTTAAATCTACACCCTGCCTGAATCGAACCGTAACTTTTTAAAATGCTATAATTTTTTAATTTTTTAATTTTTTAAATAAATTTTATTGTGCCAAAGTAAAAAATTTTGGAAAATACATCAATTTTCAAACTGTTTCAGTAGTTTTCAATATGTCCACCTTTGGCGCGAAATATGGCCTTGAGACGGCCGAATAAAGCATCGCACGCTGCACGCAAATGACTCTGCGGTATTTTGGCCCATTCCCAGCGAAGTGCTTGGTTGAGGTGGTCCAAACTTTGGTGTTTTTTAGTGCTAACCTTCGCCTTCAAAATACCCTAGTCAGAGAAGTCCAATAAATTTGCATCCGGAGAATTTGCAATCCATTGTGTCGAAGAAATGAAGTGTGGAACATTGTTTTTTAACAAATCTTGGCTGACGCAAACTTTGTGAGACGATGCCAAGTCCTGTTGAAATGTCCACGGTCTCCGACCGAAATGATTGTAGGCCCAAGACTTCAATACTACCTCTAAGACAGTTTAACGGTATACGACCGCATTAATTTTGACGTCAAGGTCCAAAAATACGAGTGGAGAGCGAGCATCGGCGGTTATGGCGGCCCAAACCATTATCATCGGTGCTGCCTGCTTTCTGGTGGCCGTCCGAAGGTGTAAATTTTCGAAGGAGCTCTCTGGGAAGTAAACTCGGTCATTTTGTTTGTTGACATATTGCTCGATAACAAATGGCGACTCATCGGAGAAAACCGAATTCGGCAACCACTTTCGTGCAAGCGTAGCAACTTCTTCGCTCTTTCGACTCTTTTTTCTGTTGCGGTGTAAGATCATGTAATTTTTAGAACTTCAATGGCTTGAGCCAAAGCTCATTTTCCAGTATCTGTTGCATCCGTTTCAACGATATGTTGAGCTCACGAGGCATTTGTCTTCCACTTCGTCGCGGATTCCGTTCAATTCGAGCCTTCACTTTCCGAAACATTTCTGCCGATGTTACTGTTTTTTTATGACCACCTCCATGGCGTTTTGCAACGTTGCCAGTATCACGGTAACGAGCTATGGTTCGAGACACAAATGATTTATTCATGTCGAATTGCTGGAGGGCTCTAACGATAGCTACTTGTAGTTTTCCAACCAAATAAAAAGCAATCACACTAACACGTTTGAATTCCATTGCGGATAATAATTTGTCAACACAACTGAGACGCAAATCGTTTAAAAGACTTGTAAATAATAAAATTATCTGTCATGTGTCAAAATTTGAGCTCACTATTATGAACGGTTTGTAAATTATAGCAGTCTGAAGATGGTTGCAGTTCAAGTCAGGCAGGGTGTACAATACATATTCATGTGTTTTCATGTGATCTTCGAATTGAAGCAGTATGTACTATAGTTATATAGAAGCTATTATAAGCTGTGTTGTGTTAACTCCAAATCTGCTCCTTGTTTGCTTCGGATGAAGCCTACTCGGATGAGTCTACTTCTCAAGCGAGTTTTGATGGCAAAATAGTTAATTTAATTATTCATTGTTTATCTGTTGTTTATTTGACAATTAGCTGTCTTTATGTCAGATATTATGCTCAAAAATAGTGACCCGTATGATAAGGCGTTCGCCGTTGCAGAAATCGATAAACCTTCATTTTCCCCATGAGAATGTCTATGCCTCTGTTTGTCAATCTGTTGAGAGCGGACTGCCTGTAGTCGTCAGGCGAGGAATAAAATCATCCGCTGCTAAAGCTCTCGTAATGAAGTCTCGATTTTGGCCTGTTGTATTCGTAACATGTCCGTATTAACAAGAAATTTTCAAGTTAACATTAAATTTTAATTGTTCTCTTTTTCTCATTCTTTAGCCGAATGACGAGAAAACAAGTTATTTGCGCCAATACACAGTTCACATGTGCCCGATATTTCCCTACTGCAGTTCAACTATTAACCGTAGGATCTGATGGGAGAATCGGATATTGGATGGTAAGTTTTGAAAGATTTTTATCTTTTTGATTAAATATTTAACTTAATTTGCTATTTTAAAGACTTACAATGGCGCACTCCTAAGGGAATTAGAAGCTTCCACCAAAGATTGCGTCAATTTTGTTGCTTTTAATCCCACTGGCGATTATTTTGTTTCAGTTGGCAATGACCAAACTGTCAAGGTACGGATAGATATTTTATTCAAATTTAAGTTAGGACAGTTGTACTTTTATGATATCTGTTTTTTTTACTTAGCTATGGGACTATCAAAGTGGCGAAACAGTCTGTACTGGTGCTCATGCTTGTCCTGTTACCTGTTGTGCTTTTAGTCCATGTGGCAGGTTTTGCGTTTCAGGAACATCAAATGGAGCAATGATCATTTGGGATATACCTACTGTAACTAGGACTTACTTTGTCTCAATGCACAAATTTTATTTCTTCGTTTGCTTTCGAATAGGAATTCTGGCCTGAACACAAGTTAGCCGTGGATGAAACTAACAACGCTGGCACACATCGCAAGTCTGTTGACGTGGTAGAAGCTAAGGTAGTAACAAATGTTCGTTCACCTAAGCAGAAAAATAAGGAACACATAAATGGACTTGAGAGTAGTCGAACAAACAAAGAAGTCATGTGTGCCGAATGTCCTTTAGTTGATAAAGAACGTATTCCCGATATTAACGAAACCTGTAAGAATGACGTCGGTGAAGTATAAAGATCCTATGATTTGTAGCTTATTTCTTAAATATATTTCTTGATTTTTTTGATACGATTTTTTTCATTTTTCTGAATACTTTTGATGCAACAAATCTTTAAAAGATGTGCTGAGTTCTACATGATTACGACAATTGGTTCATTGAAGAATGTTAAAAAACAAATGAAGCATTTGATCTAAATATATAGAATGGGGTGACAGGGTTTGTAGGTAATAGCTGAACTAGTCAAAGTAGCCGACTTGATAAGTAGCATTGATCAGTTCATTTAGAAAATCAAAACGAAAGGTAAAAAGACTCACGGAGGCCTGAATTCGTAGTTAAGGTTTCTGTTGACAAATAAGGTCGCACACTTTATTTTAACATCTTGACTTCTACTTCTACTGTTCGTCGTGTTTGGACATACATTCATTTTGCTCCGCATTCAACTTTAAATTATTTCTTTCTCCTCCATATCTTTACCTATGTTATTAGTTCCGCGACATTATTGCTTTACCCCAAGTGCTGACTGTCTCTTTGTTTTTCGCCTGACTTCAATCTTTTGCACTGAATAACTGTTGCTGTATCAATCCTGGTATTGGTTCCGCAGATATTTAGTGCATTACCCCAAGTGTTGACTAACTTTCTGTGTTTTTCGATTGACAGTTTGACATGACAGTGCTGACTATGTTACTTGTAAGGGAATCTGTGGAAAGTCATTCCATGCAATTTGTGTAGGTTTTAATAAAAGAAATTCGGTATTAAATAAAGAGTTCTCTGACAATCTCCTTTTCTTTTACGATGAAAGCAAGATCATCTCGCTGTCGCACGCTTGCTGCTAGCTATAAAGTGTTTCAGTGACTCCAATGACTCCTTCCAAAAAAGCCTCACCAAAATTATTACGATGAATTTTCCAAAGTTAGAAAGTAGTGTTAGTCATGATGGTGAAAAAAACAACTCGATTCTGTCCTCCGACTGATCTTATCAACATCGATAAACAATTTGCAAGTCTGTTCGATATGAATACGGCGATTAGTGATCTCCCACAAAACATTTCTAACCTTAAATTGCGCAAATCAATAAACATCCAACGTGAAGATTTTGAGGTTCATATTAAATCCTCCGATGCAGCCTGATGATAGAATCAACGGTGTTAGCGACGATCTAGCTGACGCACAATCAAGCATTTTCAATATTGAGAACTATATTGAAACAGTAAGTAGCAAATTTAACGATTTACCAATCCATACCCAACATTACCAGACTGTCTCCTAAAACACATTTATTTTGGCTGAATTATTGGAAATCAAAATCGACCAACTTCCACAACCGAGGAGGTGGTCCACCACGGTTGATTCAATCTACAAATTCTCCCGATGACCATTAAATCCAAGAATCGGAAACTGTTTCACCGTTATTTTCTCCCGTCGCCGCCCCATGCAAGCTCATCAAACATTTTGGTACAACATGGACCCAAGACCATAACTAAATATTCCAATACGTAAGTTCCCATATTATAATTATATTCCCCTTCAAATTGCCGTACTACCATTGCCAGTGTTTCAACCATCCATTCCTACATCCTCACCAAATAACATTCCTTTTACCATTCCTTACCTTCCTTTACTATCAAAACGGATGCTATCAAACCTTCTACTATCAAGAATACTGTGATTTAAAACCCGTGCTGTCTTGCGCCTTTCTCATTTGAGGTCCACGCTCTGACTAAAACTAATCTAATTCCCGATATAAAGAGTCGAAATTATTCCCCCCTAGTTTCAATGTTTTTCGAGAAGACGATCTTACCTGTCCAAAAGATGATTCTCCTTGTCGAGGTGTCTTACTGGCCGTCCACAATGTCCTAAACCCTTCTCCAATCACTATTTCGACTTGTTTTAAGCTTGACTACATTTTAATTAAAATAACACTCCCCTGCAGGTCCCTGTACGTTATGTGCTCTTACATCCTACCGGCACAATCTATCGAATGCTACCAACTCGCTATTGATGCAATTGATCAAATAATTAACTCATCTCATCCTCTCGATGATATCATCGTATTCGGCGATTTCAATCTACCTCAACTGCACTGAATTCAATCAGATGATGAAAATTTTTTTATCTCATCTGTAGCTGTCTCCTCTTATAACTTTCATAAAGCGAATTTTCGAAAAATTAAGGCATATCTAAGTAAGTGTTTTTTTGATTTCGCTAATATATCCCTTAATGGTGCTCTGTCTATTTTCTGCAGAAAATCATTCAATTTTATTTTTCTCTATGTCCCCTTTTCACGCAATAAAACAACTTCTACGAGCTCCCCGTGGTATAGTCGTAGACTTTGCTCTTTTCGTAACAAGAGAAACAAAAAACAAATTATGAGCAATTTTTTTTCGATCCAATTCTTTTGCTCACTGTTCAAACTATCTCGGGTCATACAATATTTTCAATTCGCCCAGCTTTACAACGTTCTCTACCAGCGATATCTTGATAGTGCACAATCAAAGCCTATAAACGAACCTAAGTTTTCCTACCAAAAAAAAATTGATGGTTTTTTTATCATCTTCCTTAATTGAAAATATACCAATAACCGATCCGCATACCATAGCCAACTTTTATGCTAACTTTTTATAAGCAATCCTTTGCCGATAATTTCTTCGTGCCAGATTCCTCTTATTTCAAATACCTACTTACCTTCCCCAAAGTAGGTAGGTAGTTTTGATACAGTAATACAAAACAGTAATACATACAGTAATAGAAAATAAGTTCCAGCAACTTAATGATGAACACTTACCCGTCCCAAATGGCCTTTCATCCATATTTCTTAAAAAGTGTTCCTCAACATTTCCCCACTCCCTTTCAAATCTCTTCCGGTTATCGCTCTCTCAAGGTGAATTTCCACAGATATGGAAAGCTTCGTTCATAACACCGTTACACGAAAAGGGATTAAGAAGTTACTAATTACCGCCCTACAGCTAAACTTTCGCATATACCCAAACTCCGCTAAAGCATTTTGTACGAAGCAATTTTCTTACTTTCCCTAATCAACACGGCTTTCTGAAAGGTAAATCAACTATTACTAACCTTGTCGAATTGGTGTCCTCTGTTCTATCAGCCTTAGAAAGTGGTAAAGAAGTTGACGTTATAGCAACTAATTTCAATAAGACTATTGATAAGATATCTCATAAACTAATCCTGTTCAAATTGTCCGTCCTGGGCTTTGTACCCATTTGACTGAAATGGATATCTTTTTATCTGGATAATCGTTTTTATAGTGTTCATTTCAGGTCTGTCCTATCGGCAGCTTTCTTGGCCACGTCAGGTGTTCCTCAACGTTGTCACCTAGGCCCACTTCTCTTCATCCCAACCATTAAATATCTTGAAAAGGTCATTCAACCCTCAGCACTTTCTCTCTATGCTGACGATAAATTTTTTTTTAAATCCATTTGCTCACAACATGACTCCAGCCTCCTTTAAATAGATCTTAATAGTTTTTCCACGTGGTGTATCAAGAACTACTTAGAACCCAATCTCACGAAATATCAATTGATAACTTTCTTACGTAAGTGCAACAAGTCTCCTCTCCGAATTTATCTTCTCTACGACCAACAAATATCCCTTGTTCGATCTATCCGCGACCTTGGCATATTATGCGATAGTCTAAGATAGTCTAAGGAATTCTGCAACCCATACGTGACACTTGATATATACATATATCACCTTTGTTCGCCCCTTCTCGAGTATGCTAGCCAAGCAGGGCATCCCTTTCAACCTGTTCTTGTATCCCGAATTAAGAGCATCCAGCTCCGTTTCCTTCGATTTGCTCTTCGGGGTCTACTTTGGGACGATCCTCTAATCGTACCTTCCTATCAAGACCGTCTTAAACTCATTAACCTGAATATCTTTGAGGAACGTAGGGATGCAGCAGACATTCTTTTTATTTACCGACTTCTTTCAGGCTCCGTTGATTGCACGTCTCTTCACAACTCTATTTTATTTTACACTAACCCCCGTAATCTACGTTTCCCCCGTCTCTTTCATCATCTAATCCACCGCACCATATACGGCTCTAACGAACAAACCTCGCGTATGCTGCGTAAGGTAAACTCCAATCTTTCCGTTTTCGATTTTAATTGCAGCACTCTCTCACTCAAATTAGATTTTCTTCACCATCCATAGCTTTTAGCCCTAGTGATAGACCCTTAATTAATTTGGGTGGAGTGAAAAGTAACCTCCTTACCGCCAGAATGCGCTGCTATTGCAAAAAAGGTTATGGTGCCTTAAAGTGCGTTCATATCTAGGCAGGCAAGCCAAATTTCAGTGTGATACTGTATTTAGTTTTGTTTTGACAGCTGATTGTTGTTGACGTGTTTAGCATAATGTTGAGTATGGACAAAAACGATTTTCATTCTCTCATAAAACATTATTTTTTGAGAGGTAAAACGGAGAAGGAAACAAAAAAAAAAGTTGGACAAATATTATGGGGCTAATGCTCCGTCAGATTACACCGTCAAATATTGGTTTCGAGAGTTTCGTGGTGGCCGCAACTCCACTACCGATCAAGTCCGCAGCGGCAGGCCCTCCGATGCGGTTAGAGAGAATAATGTCAAAAAAATACATGAAATGGTGTTGGCTGACCGGAAAGTTTAAGTGCGCGAGCTAGCAGATACCAAAAATATTAATACTAAGCGCACACTGTATATTTTGAGCAATATTCTGTACATGAAAAAGTTATCCTGCCGCTGGGTGCCGCGCATACTCACTCCTGACCAAAAACACGAACGCGAGAGCACTTCGAAATAGTGTTTGGACTTGCTGATGCGGAATCGGGCGGACTTTTGGCGTCAATTAGTAACTGTTAAACACCAGAGAACAGAATGAGTGCCTGGCAATGGACTAAAGCTAGCACGAGTGCTCCGAAGCGGCCGAGGGAGGCTCGATGCGTCGGAAAGGTTATGGCGTCGGTTTTCTGGGATTGTCATGGCATACTCTTTGTGGACTACCTCGAAAAAGGAAAAACCATCAACAGCGGGTATTACTGTGCATTATTGGAGCGATTGAACGTCTAAATCGCTTCAAACCGGCCTCACATGAAGCGAAAAAAATTTTGTTTTTGCAAGACAATGCACCGGCGCACATGGCTAAAATCAATGATTTTCACCCGATTTGGCTCCCTTGGACTATTATCTCTTTCCAAACCTCAAAAAATGGCTCATCAATAAAAAATTCAGCTCACGCGAGGAAATCATCGACGCCAAGGAGGAGTATTTTGCAGACCTTCCGGAAAATTACTTTTCGGACGGGATCAAGAAGTTGGAAAATGGCTAGAATAAGTGTGGAACTATATTGAATAAAACAAAAAAAAATTTTTTTCATTCCCAAGGAGGTTACTTTTCACCCCACCTAGTATACTGGATCTGCTTTGAAGCTCGATGTAATACGGCGGCGCCATTCGACGATTTTCTTCGAAAATTTTAAAGCGAAGGCGATTTTTAGCCTCGCAAATCAGGATGAGTACGTCTATCACTCACATCACTATCAAGATGAGGGTGTAAAACAGGTTAGAAAGTGACAAAACTGTGATTAAGCGCATGACAAGTGTGCGCACCATCTCGGAGCCCTAAATGACAACGCAAACGGTTTTTTGATATTTACAATATCTACCCATCATCATCAAAAGCGCATTATTTCAGTACATGATGTGCTATAAAATTGCTTTTGCCTCAATTGATAGGCGTTGACGGATCACGGAACATATGTTTCTCAAGGTTCTTATTGCAACAATCTATCAAAGATTGTAAAGAGATCCGAACTTGAAACCCATTTCCGTTGGAATTGTAAACAGACTTCGTCTATGAGTCTCACTTCACTAGCAAGATTTAAAAATTTCGTAACTATGAATAAAACCATAAATTTCACAAAATGCCTAAAGTTGTTTTAAATTCGATAGTTTGTTGCAATATGTTTTCATCGATTCTTACAGCAAAAACATTGATTGGACAGTCTAAATAAGGTAAACGTGTTGCTGAGATTGAAAGAAAAAATTAACTGCCAACCTTCAAACTGTACAAAGAAAAATTAAATAAAAAAACTTGTTTCTAGGATCTGAAAATTTGGCTTATGAGTAAAAACAAAAGAAGTTTGAAAATTTCAGGAAAATCATCCCAACTAGCTTAAGTTTAGCTTAAGTGATCAAGACACAAACCCTGTTTAAGAAATATAACAGGATCATTTATGTTAAAACATAATTAAAACAAGATTAAACCAAGAGAAGCAAAAAACATATAAGGCAAGAATACTTGTTTAGACAATTTGTCTTTTATTTAAAGATTTTTTGGCCATATCGATGCCAAATTCTTGGAAATGTAGATATATTTTTGCTACATTTTTCCTTACTGGCATCAAAAATGCAGCAGCAGACTCGATTACTTCTTGTGAGACTATGTAAAGCCTTTGGTTTGTTTGAAATTCAATATTAAACATATTATTGGTAAGATAAAACTCCAAATATTCAAACGACTTGCCACTGACAGTAAACCTCGGCAAGAGCATTCCAAGAAGCGATATGTCTGTCATATTCGATACATAATGCCATAAGTCACTTAGTTCCTGTTATGAGTGAAAAGAAGGTCTTTCATCTCTTAAAGAGTCCGTCCCAGACGTGCTTCCACATCGTATGTTACGTTGTATTCTCTCATAGTTATGAAATATAAGAACTATATCTCGCTCCGCTCTGATTCTGGCGAAACTTTATTGCTAACATTAGTCTGGTTTTGTTCATCGTTCCATCTCCAGGTATTCCCAGAAAGCCATGTTTAATTTTTCTGCTAGTCAAGAAACGCTCGGTCAAGCGAAGCTATTGCATCAACGCACCTCTTTTTTAAGAGAATGGTGGATTATTCTCTATATAAATTTACAATTTATATAGTATTTTTGTAAGTTTTAAATATTACTTACTTTCGGCAACTTCTCCGGCGTGTGTCTGGACTTGGGCGAATCTCAAACGAAAGTATCATGAATGAATTCATTCAGCTAATGGCCGACCGAAAAAGGGACAGAATGAGCAGGCGTAGCAATAGTTAAACGTCAGACGAATGATCTGTTTGCCAAGTTTATTCAGAAATCGAGGAAGTTGCCATCAGCCTACATTAGGATTTTTTTATTCTTTGACACCCCACCCTCCGTGAAGCGCCCGAGCTTTGGCCGGAAGTCTCACCTACTTCCAGAACTGCTTGCTTCACCGCTGGTCTTCGAACATGTCCCAAAGTCGACTTTACCTCTGCAGACCGTACCTGTCTGTCCTTTCCACAAAAAATTGTTACTTCCATGCCACGAACCCATTGCCTTCTAGGAACGTCTATGGCGCACACGAGAACAAGGTCGAAGAAAAGTAAAGACTTGCTGTCACAGTAATTGAAAGATCGTCAAAGGGTGTCAGATTTCTCGAAGTTTTTTTTGAATGCCAATTATTTCAAAAGTACACGACTTAAATCTTTTTTTATAATTTTGTGATAACCGACACCACTTGACCTATCACCCTATTCCGGAATGACGTTGATTTTTGGGACACCCTGTTTATAATATTTGTAAAGGGTGATTCATTGTGAAGTTTGATTTATAATGTAAAATAAAACACATACATTTGAAAGTAAACTTAAAACTTTTATTATCGGTTAAAAGAAGAATTCCTGGCATTTACTTTTTGAAAATGATAAATGTAAATGTTGGCCACGACTACGTCTCAGGTGGTCCATTTGGAAGGTACAACTTTGGGCGACTCGTTCGATCAAAGCGACTGGTATCTTGCGGATAATACGAGTAATATTGGCCTCCAAAGCGTCAATCGTGCCTTATTCCTGAAGACCTGAGACTTTACATATCCCCAAGAAAATAGTCTAAAGGTGTGATATCGCACGACCTAGGCGGCCAATTTACCGTAGCAAAACCTAAAAATAAGTGCTCACCAAAATGATTTCTCAACAAGTCCATTGTTTCACGTGCTGTGTGGCTCGTAGCGCCGTCTTGTTGAGACCTGAGCTCACCGAGATCATGTGCTTGAATTTCAGGAAGCACATACTATGTTAACATAGCGCGATAATGGTTACCATTGACAGTAACATTCTGATTTGCCTTATTTTTAAAAAAAAATATGGACCAATGATTCCACCAGCCCATAAACCACACCATATCGTTGTTTTTAATGGATGTAATGGTAGCTCTTGGTTCTCTTCGGGTTGCTCATCAGCCCAAATACGGCAATTTTGTGTATTAACGTATCCATTGAGCCAGAAATGGGCTTCATCACTGAACAAAATTTCACGATAAAACACCGGATTTTCATTTAGTTTTTCCGGAGCCCATTCACTGAAAATGTGATGCAAATTCAAGTCGCCTAACTTCAATTCTTGCACAAGTTGAATTTTGTACGCCTTTAGGCCGAGATTCTGACGTAAAATACGTCAAGTTACTATTTGTCAGACTAGAAAGTAGTCGAAGAAACAAAGAAGTCCTGTGTGCGAACTTTTTACTTCACAAATAAGGATGAGTACGTCTATCATTCACATCACTATCATGATGAGGGATTAGAACAGGTTATAAAGCCACAAAAATCTACGTATGTTTCTCAAAGTTCTTATTGCAACAATGTATCATTGATTGTAAAGAAGTTCGAACTTGCAGCCCATAACCGTGTGAAAAGTGAAGGAATGCAGTAAAGTTTAAGACATGACTATTGCAATATCATATCACATCAACTGTTGAGATAGTAGCTGAAGATACAGCAAACCAATGCGACAGTTGCAACGGAGGAAAGATCACTTCGTTTAACAAGCCATTTCAAAAATAGTACGCGGTCTCAATTTAGAATAGATTTTTCGAAGCAGCAAATTTCCAAATATGCACTCAAGGTAATTATCAATATATGGACTGTCACCGCGGTCAAAAACTCAAGAAAACAAGGCTGTAAAGATCTGTACAAGCATCATTTTGAGAGTCTTATGGTTGAAAATGAATGTCGAGGTAACAGCCCAGCTCAATTCAGTTCATAAGCTTACACACCTTTTTGATAAACATGTGCCTATTAAAACGAAATCTGTAAAATATAACAAAATTAGGTGGTTTACATCAGGAACTGCTGAGTTGCATACAAAAAATGAAAATGACGGAATAAAGTAAGAGAAGCAAAAATAAGAGAAGCCAAGTGTAGCTATTACGCTAAACGTTTCGATTACAAGCTTCGGACTAAAACCCTATAGACCAATTTGAAAGAGTTAAGTGTAGGAGCTAACCTAAGATTTGGGATTTCGAAAGCACCACAGCTTTACATCAGCTCTTTTAAAGGTATTTGATGACATGCGAGTTGCAATTGACAAAAAATTAGTAACATTCCTTACTCTACTAGATTTTTCTAAGGCTTTTGACACCGTTGATCACAAGTTACTTGTATTCAAGCTAACAAGCTTATATAACTTTTCCTCATCACAATCTTAAGTAAGACTTTGTTGAAATATCAGCAGGTGTTCCACAGGGATCAATACTAGTGCCATTGCTTTTTTCAATTTTCATAAACGATTAAGAACTGCAATTTTCATATTTTTGCGGACGATGTTCAGATTTATTTAAGCTTTAAAAATGGCCTTATTGATCACGCCACTTAACAATTTAATCATGACCTTAAGTGAATTCAATGCTGGGCAGAGGAAAATTACTTGCAACTCAATCCGACAAAAACGAAATGGTACTATCCCAACTGGTCCTCCCTTGACAAATTTGGAAATATACCAATTCAATTTGTTAGCAACGCTAAAATTCTCGGCGTCTGGTTTAGCTCATCATTAAATTGGGACGACCATATCTGTTCAGTTATCAGAATGTTATCATGAATGTAATCGGCTGCCTTAGAAATTTGTCCCAATCTGAAAGCTTCAAAGCTTCACATCAGTTAAAACGAAGACACTGTTGGTGAAGACTCTAATAATCCCTTTGATAACGTACGGCTGCGAGATTTTTTGTTGTACTGGTGCTCTTATTAAATGCAGGCTTAATTTTGCATTTAATAATACTGTTCGCTACGTACATATTGTACATATATGGCCTGAAACGCTACGCTCATGTGTCGGCGTACATCAAAAATATCCTTGGATGTAAACTAGATATATATTTGGACTACTGCACAATAAAATACATAATAAAGATAATAACCAGCAAACAGCCTATACGACAAGCTAAGTTCCTCGCAATCTAATCCTTTGTTCAGTTGAATTGTACCGTGTACTGCATATCAAGTTGCTAATTGGCAATTTTTTGTCCATGCTGTTTGTCTCTGGAATTCACTCCCGCCTTTTTTCGACACCTAGCATGTAATTATTAAGAATGCATTGTTGACAGTACTAACATATTGTTAAACCCATATAATCGTATTGTGAAATCCATCCATCTACTGTACTGTATCACATTTATGCCATAGCTTAAAGATTGAAAAGTCTATTATAACATTTGTTTTTTTACTTTAATAAATACCAAATATAAAAGCAAGAGTTTCGGTGTAATTAAGATTAAGAGAGAAAATAGTGGAATTCAGACATTGTTGACGGTGTATGGCCCGCGAGTGGTTTCAAAAATTAAGTAATTAAATGGAAGCTTTACCGACATACATGCTAGTATTTAACGAATCGGTGGTAAAAGTTTCGAAGAAGTGGCTTAACACTTCAATTCTTTGCTGCAATTACGTTCATGAATTGTAATGAGTTGATTCGAAAATGTGTCCAACATACTGGATCAACAGAGCTCAAGTAACAATAAAGACTTCCAATTGATTAACAATTATAAATAACAGTTTACAGGGTATTTGTGCATATGTTATAAAGCAAGTGAAAAGGGGACGAGAAAGACTTTTTTGCGGTGGGTGTCCAAACATTTCAAGGATTAGTCAAACAGATAACTGATATTTAGGTCAAAAGTGATTTTGAAAAATCCAATCGGAAGGAAGTCTGTCTTTTTTTAATGGGTATAATCAGCAAATTAAACCATACCTATAAATGAACAAACTATAACTACGAGGCAATCAAAGACAATGTTTACTTAAGCTCCAAAGTGTAGACCATTCGAAGAGTAACTCTTTGCAAGCAAAATCTACGGTAGAAAAAAAAAAAAACAAGAAAAGCTGAGACGAAATCTCTGGAATATAAGAAGGAAAGAACATAATGTCAAAACCTGTCGTTCTGAAATAACGCTCATATCTTACCTATTGTAATTGTATTCGTATATGTGTCTCACTTCACTAGCAACATCGAAAAACTTTGTATCTATGAATAAAATCACAAATTTCACAAAATATCTCTCAGTTGTTCGTAATTTGATAGTTGTTGCAATATGTTTTCATCGATTCTTACAACAAAAACATTGATGGAATAACCTAATTAAGGTAAATGTGACGTGAGACTGTCAAAGAGAAAATTAACCATCAATGTTCAAACTGTACAAAACAAAAAAAAAAAAAAACTCATTTCTAGGAAAATTAAGAAAAAGTAGACGATCACGGTCATTCCACTACGATCTTTGTATTAAACCGAATTTTGATTATACAACTCCCTTGGATGAACCCTCCGACAGAAGGTGGTTGCCACAATTTACGGGTTGTGGCCAACCTGATCGTAAGATGTGAGGTATTGGACCGCCCGATGATCTCTGTTAAGATGAGGAAATGTGGCTAATATGTGAAAATTAAAAAAAGTTGCAGATTTTAAGATAATCATCCCAACTAGCTTAAGTCTAGCTTAGGCGTTCAAGACACAAACCTTCTTTGAGACTTTTCTTTATAACAGGATCATTTATATAAAAACACAATTAAAACAACATTAAACCAGAAGAAAAAAAAAAACAACACATAAAGAAAGACTATATGTACTTGTTTAGGTAGTTTGACTTTTATTTAAAGATTTGTTGGCCACATCGTCGCCATTTTCGGGAATGTAGTTATATTTTTGCTAACTTTTTTCTTATTCCCGCCAAATAGTATGATGGTTCCGCAATTTCTTGTTTAATTTTTTTTTCAAAATAATTCTGTTACATTTAGGTCCATATGGCACGTTTCATATTTTGACCCATTTGCCAATGAACTCCTACAGCGACCAGTTTAAGTTAAAAGTGCTTTGAATAAGTTATTAATAAAGTCTTTTACGAAACATGCCGCTCGGTACGTCACTATCGGGTGTCGAAAAAAGCAAAATGTTGGCTTTAAAAGAACAACACATCAAAATTACTGAAATTTTAAGGAGAAATAGCAGATGTCGGTGGGTTATTGCCAATTTTTTTAAAAATCCAGGATGTTATGGAAGTGTTAATTGTTCAGAAAAAAACTATCTGCCCGATAAGAGCGGATAATCGCTCGAGCCGCCAGTAATTCAACTAAAAATTTAGCAGCACTAGTTCAGATTAGAATGTCAAAAACTACGGTTTGAAGAGCTATTCAGTGTGGACTGTCGTTACAAAGTCGTTAGGTTGGAATTCGCCAAGAATAACATGGACACGGATTAAGCTTCTGTAAGCTTAAATTAACAGATGTCTTTAAATTCTTGTAAAGTTATTTTTTTTTGTAATTTTAACTTTCATATTCTATTAAAATGTTATTTTTTCTGATGAAAAAAAAAAAAAAAAAGAATTTTAATGGTCCTGATTGCATTCCTATTGGGGTGACTTACGGAAAGAGCTCCAAAGGGGCTTATGGGGTGCATGGAAATGGAAATGCAATTCACTTAATCGAAAATGAACAGCGAAGATTATGTTCAAGTACTCCGTTGAAATTTGATTCCATTTTTGGAATGAATAATGTTAATGAATAATGAACTGATCTGCATGCTCTCTCGATGCAAAGCCAATTGAAAACCTTTGGGGAATCCTAGTTAACAGAACGTACGCTAAAGCAAAGACGTAGGAGTCAACGCTTGAATTGTCAATACTTTTCCAAGCCTGTAAAGTGGTAGAGTTTGCTAAAATGACAGCAATTTACACGTAAAGTTCACTATAAATGTATGTGCAGTATTGATGACGTTTTTGTTAAAATGCGATGGGAATTGACGTTGTTGACAATTCACACGTATTCACAGACAGGATGGAGCATTCACATGGATAGGAGCAATCAGTGGAAAGCAGTTTTTAGAAAGGTCAAAATCTGGCCATCTTACTTACATATGTTAGTTCATTTTTGGTTACAGATGGGCTTTGCAGAGCCCGAACACTAACTTTAGAGATACAAACTTTCAATAGTAGGTTCAATTACTCGCATACGATGATGACACTGACATAATCGGAAGAATGCCGAACTTTGTTAGCTCCCTAATCACTAGTATATCTTCAAAGAGGCCAAAACAAATATGCTGTCATCAAAAAATTGACATTTAGCACAGAAGTCTTCTCCTCCGCGGCGAACTTCCTCTTTCGAACCTTACTTCCTTCCGACGAGCGATCTTTTAAGGTTTTTGAACAAAAAGAAGTCGCAGGGAACCAAATCCGGAGTAAACGGTGTATGGGGGAGCAATTCGAAGTTCAATTCGACCAATTTGGCTGTAGCGACTGCGAAAGTGTGAGCCGGTGCGTTCTCGTGGTGGAAAGATACTTTTTTCTTCTCCAAATGTGGCCGCTTTTTCTTCAAATCCGCGTTGAATCGGCCCAATAAATCGACGTTGTATGCTCCTATGATTGTTTTCTACTCTCCAAATAGTCAACGTGGATCATTCCTCGCGCGTTACAAAAAACGGTTGTCATCACCTTTACGGCCGAAGGCACGGTCTCCGCCTTTTTTGGAGCACGTTTACGGGATAGAACCCATTTTATCGATTGTTCTTTGGTCTTTTTTGTGTACCAATCAATGAATCCATGTCTCATCGACGGCCACGAAACAACACAGAAACTCCTCCGGATTTCGATTAAAAAGGGCCAAACACGTCTTTGTAGTGGTCTTACGTTTGCGCTTGTTCTCCTGTGTGAGCACCCATCGCGCGGACATGCCCAAAATCTCATGCAGGATATGCCTAACGCGTTCAGTTGAGATGCCTGTTATCTCAGCCAACTCGCGAATTTTCACTCGGCGGTCCGCCAATACGAGATCATGGATTTTGCCCACGGTTCCGCTTTGGTAACTGTTTTTGCGCCACACGCTGGCTTAAAAATCGGGAGATTTTTTGTTCGAATCACATTCGTTTTTTTTTTTTCATTTAACAAAAATCAGAAAGAGGACTAGAAATTGACTAGAAATCAACAAGAAGCCAACTTGCACTAATAATTTAGTCTCTCCATTAAATGTTGGGTACCATCCATGGAGCGAAATAACCACTGAACCCAAACATCTTTGTCTCTCTCTATCCAATTTTCCAAAAAATTTAACTCGTGCTCCGGCATTTTAAGAATAGTAATAACCTCTTGAGTGTTAAGTTCTTAAAAAAAAAAAACTCAGCGAATCAATGGTAAATGGTTGTATTAGAAGGTGAATGGATCCCATACACATCGAGAATGGGCTTGATTTCCTTACAGGTTTTGCCACTGAAATTAAGAATCGGATCACAAAGGGATACTGCTCTTTTTCAATAATCGCAAAAAACACTAACACGATGTTTTGAAATGCGTGGCAAAACAAAACTAAGCGTCGGATTGTTACAAAATTTTGACAAGCCGGCTGAAAGACGCTATACTAAGTGATGGTACACACATTTTGGCTCAGTAGCGCCACCTTTTTTCCAATCCGGGTACTCATCCAACAGCCCTCGTATGTATAACAATCTCTGTTCAAGTCGAATATAGGCATACAAGTCCGAATATAACGCCTGCAATGGATAAGGCATTTAGAGCGGACAAACCCGAACGGAAAATTTTCGCATCCATCTCTTGGGAACTCCGCAGTAGTACGAGTGTTTAGAATAAGAAAAAGCTTGTTGGTTGAGTGTCATATCATGAAATCATGATAAAAGACCAGAACAGAAAAGTCGCTATTTCTGAAGTTTGTTACAAGTTTCCGCCTAGTGCAGGTCATGAGCATGATAAAACGTATTTCGGTAAAATTGTTCTAGTTGTGTTGGCGTTGGAAGGAAACAATTAAATTTGTGATCCAAAGATAAATATTGTATTCATAAGCGTTTTTTCCTTTTTTGAAAAAAAAAAAAAAAATATATCGAATATTTGAGAGTATTCCCGACCTTTATTATATAGGGTTTTCCAATATGCACTTGACAACTTTGAATTTAATTTGTGAACGCACTCTTTCACTAATCATCAAACTGTCACTGTCGATTTATTCAGTAAACTCAACATTTTCATCATGGTAAAGTACACTAACGAGCAACGTCTGCAAATTATAAAAATTTTCTACAAATATTCGGAGTCGGTTTCTGCAACTTTAAGAGCGTTAACTCCAATTTTCGGTCGTAGTTCTCGCCCTAGAAGACAGGCAATAACAGGTTCAGTGCAAAAATTTGAGTCTACATATTCGTTGTGTGATGTTGCTTTGTCAGTGAGATAACGGGTTGGTCGAAGTGTCGAAAATATTGCTGCCGTTCAGACGTCCGTAGCAAACGATCCAAATCAGTCAATTCCACGGTATTCTCAAGAATTGGGCATCGCTCAGACCACATTATGGCGTATTTTGCATAAGGATCTTAGTTTACACCCATACAAGATCAAGCTGACTCAAGAATTGAAGCCGATGGAACATTTGAAGCGACGTACGTTCTCCGATTGGGTTCTGGAGAAGATGCGCCAAGATGATGAATTTTATCGCAAAATCATCTTTAGTGACGAAGCTCATTTTTGGCTCAATGGGTTCGTCAATAAGCAAAATACGCGTTATTGGTCGGGTGAAAACCCACATGTGCTTCATGAATCACCATTTCATCCCCAAAAAATAACTGTTTGGTGCGGTTTACATGCCGGCGGCGTTATTGGGCCATACTTTTCCGTCGACGATAACGATCGTCACGTTACTGTGAATGGTCAGCGTTATCGCGCCATGATCACCGATTATTTTTGGCCCGAATTAGAAGATATGGACTTGGACGACATGTTGTTTCAACAGGATGGTGCCACAAGCCACACCGCACACGCTACAATTGAAGAGTAAGTATGGTGAGCGTGTTAGCTCAAGACATGGGCCAGTCGATTGGCCGCCTCGTTCGTGCGATTTAACGCCGCTTGACTATTTTCTGTGGGGCTACGTTAAGTCATTAGTTTCTGCCAACACGCTGACGACGTTGGAAGAGCTCAGAGCCAACATTACGCGAAATAGCGGCCGTTTCGGCCGAAATGTGTGGCCAAGTCGTTGAAAATTGGGTCCAACGAATCGACCGCTGCAAACGTGCCCGCGGTGGCCATATTAACAAAGTCGAGTTCCATTCATAATTGTTTTGATTGTACTTCAAGCCAATAATAAAGTTTTTGAAATATCTCAAATGGTTTGCCTTTTATTTAAAAAAAAAGTTGTCAAGTCGTTATGAGAAAGCCCCATATAATCCCTTCAAAATAAATCGATGTCGTCGCTTTACAAATACGGATGTTAACCTCCTTGGTTTGAAGAATAACTTTAAACAGCGTGCCTGCGATAATTCGTTGTAACAGTTTTTTACTAAAATTATTAGCGGCAACCCTATTTCAAAATTTAGCAAAACGGAAAATACGTGTGAGAACAGTATTTTTGCCTACACACGCAGGCATATACATATATTTTGACCTTAAAACCGTACATCTATTTACCGTGCTCTGTTTAGAGAAAAACCAACGAAAGAATCAAAAACAAAGAACAAAAAAGAGTGATAATTGAAATTGAAAATGCCACGTACGAAAGTATCTAAAAACTCTAAACGCAATCGTGATGCAGCAATTCGTGAGGAAAAAATCCGTGAGTTTGATGCACAACTGGAGCAGATGATCAGTTCTATTGACATGAAGGTCAAGCAAAACATTTCGGACATCGAAACCGATATTGTTCTGATAAAAACACGAATTCCTGAAAGGGTCCTTTCGATGAAGATCAGAGATTTGATGAACATGGTACTCGTACCAAAGATTTTATTAAGATGAAAAAATTAATAAACATGTCCTTCTCTGTCTGACAGAATTTGCAAAATTTTTCTGACATCGAACAGTTGCGGAGCTATATTCCTCTTGAACCGATGCCAAGTCAAAGTTTCAAAAAATCAAAGGACGATGAAGGTGAGTGTACAACTTATATAGCTTTAAGATCTCATAGAAAAATTGATGTATATTGTATTTATGTAGGTATGACTAATATCACTTCTCTTACTTAAAGGCTACAGCACAGAGGACAGTAGAGGAAGCAGCATAAATGTTTGCAAAGGGAATCTCCCTCAGTTACGAACCATTACTCGTTCATCACGCTTACCAGGTCCATTAAGCTCGGCCAAGGCTCGAAAACCTCGTCGGAGTCGATCGGCAAGTGACTATTCCATTAGTGGGCTTAAGCCTAAGCCTTCTGCCACATATGGACATTTATCACGGCAAAAAGTTCGAACACCAATGACGTCAAAAAAGAAGGCGATAAGTGCTGATCGTACTTTTGAACAGAGTGGCTCAGCCAAGAGTCCTACTGCACTTCTCAGGTGGCCAAAACCAGGCGAAATGGTGATTTCTGTGACTGGTAGTCCTGTTGTTGCTCAAGTGTAAGTTGCTGAACGTCTTAGTTAAGAGAATTTGGTTTGCTTTAATTTTTTTTCTCTTGCAGAATGCCAGATCATTTTGCCAATGTAAACATTCCAATTAGGGATGGAGTGCTATCATTAAGGCCTAAGAAGCTGCAAAATCTCGATCCAACTCTTATGCACAGGATTGATGCGAATACTTTGAGTCAAATCAAGTTACTGCAATCGAATTTGGACTTAATCATTAGCTTCGCAGATCGATCTGAGAAATCTTCGTAGTACATGGAGCCTATTAGTTCTATTGAGCTCAGAAAGGTCCAGGATCGACTTAAAACGTGTATATTTCTTTTAATTCAACTTAAATCCGATTCAAGGTTTTAGTTAGTTTTATAAACCAAGTTTGTTGTGAAATATTACAAGTATAATAGGTTACATGGGTTTCGAAGGCTAAGAAAAAGGGAATTTGCTCTAATTTATTTTTAATATAATAAAAGAATTATTTTATTCAAACTTTTAACCATTAAAAGAGCAACATTTAAATAATATTTTGTAAAACTTTCATTAAAAAATATTGAAAGTGCTGCTGTTGGAACCTAGTTTTCGGAGACTCTTGGAAAAGAAAAAAGTATTCTCACGGTGGTCAACTCATTAGCTTTATTTAAATAAAAAAAATGTTCCCGTTAGTAAAAGCTCGAGATTAAACGATTTAAGGATTTGAAAATAAATTTATTTTCGGTAAAATTTACATCACCTAATCAAAGAAATAAACTTCGTCTCATCACTAGACAATCCTATTTAGAAGAAGTGTGCAACATTTTAAAAAGATCGGTGGATTAGTTTTCGACAACCGTCTTCAAAAAAAAAAAAAAAAAAAAAATTGGTGAAATTGCTATGTTGACAGCTGGTCTTTGATGATTGGAACTGCATTCGTTTTTTTCTAATTGATTCTTATGCCGCTCCTCAAACTCCACCGTATCTAGTTGTTTCTTAAAAGTCTCCCATACAAGGGTTGTCCGATAAATTTTTAAATTGTGGCAGCGCTGATTCTTTTGATGTTTTCAAATATGATATTCATAAAATTCGAAATTTTTTGTGGTAAAAAACAGTGCACCGTCAACGAGTGCTCAGTGGTTTCGTTTTTACAGTGTGTTTTAATCATGTTAAATATCCTACTGGTGGTAACCATAATAGCCAATCGACTTGTGATCGTTTGTGGCTGTTGCACGGACTCTGCATGAGCCCATTTATGTAAAACCTGATCCAGCAAACTTTCGATTCCGGCGACTTTTTTGAACAGTAACTCACCCAAATAGTCCAGCATGCCGTCATTTTCGTTTATTCCATATTTGATCGGAGCGTATTTCGGGTGCTGTTTTTCGTCTACCGATCCTTGCGGTTAGGTGTATAGTAACTCTGACCGCGATTTATCCTTAATACTTCCGGTTTGAGGTTGTCGTTCAATGGTATTTGACTTTTTTAAGAAGTGTGATGATTGCAGATCAAATATTGATTATGGATTATATTTCTTTTTTCATTTTAAGCAAGTTGTTTACTGAAGACATGAAGAATCTTATGTAAGATCCTTGCATTCCATGTCGATAAATTTTGAAATATGACAACCCTCTTGATGTAAGGAGTCATAAACAAGTGCTGAATCAACAACCAGAAGTCATGAAATTTAATAACTGAAAAAGCTTAAACACTTCTGTTATAAACGAACAGGAGACTTGCTATCGTTTTACCCTCGACATTTGAGAACAAGTCAAAGAGAAGTTCTAAGAAGTTTTATGGCACTGATTGCAAAAGTGGCCGCAATTTTGTCACATGTGGAAATATATAGTTATACAATACAATGGACTACATAAGACCCTTCCACATACAGACATACATCGCAGACTTTAGAGCGGTCTTCTTTTACTTTGACAAGAAATTCATTTTCAAAATTCCCGGCAAAGGGTTTTTTAATTCCAGATAAGATTGTTACAGTATAGCCACTTGGTGTAATATACCTTTTAACACGGTTACCTTTTAAATCGTGGGCATTTGCAAATCGTCATGAATAGTAGACTAGCATAAGAAGAGCGCTTCAGTATAATTGAAACTTAATTTGAAATTTTGACTTTAATTAGCAAAACGTGTAGAAGATTACGTGACTTTCTTGGTCCGCATAATCGACCATCAGAGCATGCTATTCGTTTCGTGGTCATATTGCCACATACAATCTTCATCACGCAAAGTCAACAATGCGTTAACGTTAAGAAAAAAAACTGCATCTACCGTGAAAGAAAGCGTTACTAACGACAATTTGACTTTTGTCCGTCTATTATAGGCAACATTTTGCTGTCCACACCCGTATCAGATGCAATTGGTACAGTAACTTAAGCCAAAAGCCACAAAGCCATGTCTTGCGATGGGAGTTCGCAGATTGCTCTCTTGAGCATATTTAAGTCGACTCTTATTTTTACAAAAAATCATATTTACTGAAGACGCTAACTTTGCGTTTGCGAATAAGCTAAATCGCTGTTTCTGAAGAGAGGCAAATCCAGAGGAGACAAATGAGACCCAATTTCACCCATAAAAGTGCCCTGAGTGGTGTGGTTTTTTACGCTGATGGAATCATCGGTCCTTATTTTCTTCAAAAATGGCCAACTTCACCGAACAATGAGCAATGATAATGCCTTTGAAAATATTTACGATATTGATTCCGATTACATGTGGTTTTAATATGAAAACTGCAATGCGTACTCATAATGAATGAAACCATTGACTTACTGAGGACTCAATTAAATTGTCGAAGACATGGTCCACTATTAGACCGACAGGATGCGCTTTACCAAAAACAGCATAATGTCATGTACCATTCTTCATAATAAATACCATAAGATTAATCAATTTCCTTCTTCTCGTAAAATGGACAGCCTCACTTTCGAGTGATTGCGCTTAAAATATTTTAGACAGTGGATATATAGTACAGTCGTCTTGAACACATAAAACTCTACAAGTTTCTCTATGCTCTTTAGCTGAAACGGAGGTTTGAAGCTGGCCGATTTTTGGAATAAAATCTAACTCACTGTTGTCCAGGAATTTGATGCATACGCCCGTTCCAGAATATCAGAGCATCGATGGAAGGCATAGGGAGAGTCCGACTACACATGCGGCCGAGATATGCCGTTCTTTTGAGTCTGGTAAAAGAAGAAATGATGTATTTTCTTGACGTCTGGTTACAGCAGACAACCGGTTTATAAAACAGCTTCATGTCTGCTTGTTTACAGCTGATTTACACTGCCAGGAGGCTGACAGCAACTTGGAGATTTTCGAGACATTTTTAGTCCAAATAAGTCCAGAATGACGTGTAAATAATTGAGTTCATTAGAGAAACTGATGGTGATGCCTTCAAGTACTAGATGTGTCAGACCAGTCAACTTCTTTCTTCTCGTAAAGAGAACGACCTCGGTTTTGAGGGGATTGACTTAAAACTCTATTTCTATTGCACCAATCATCGATCACCATCTCCAATATACAGTTCAGACATATTATCTACATATGCCGGAGCATAGACTTCAGAACTCTTGAGTGTTTTAAGCAGTAAGTCGACCAACCTGCACCATAGCCACGAAGACAGGACGCCGCTTTGCGGGAAACCGCTGTTTAATCTCGCCATCACATGACCGCAATCAGGGTAATATTCATCAGCACTGCTTTTATCCGCAAAACTATTTTACGCCGTGTTATCAGAAGAGTTAAGCTCACTTTCTTAGGTCTCCCCGCGTTGGTGGGCATGTTGCATCTTAGGCAGATAATACATTCGTGATGCAACTTTGTGCGCATGGAACTCGACCATTCTTTCCAAAGTCTTCAATACGAAGGAGATCGGTAAAAAGGCTGCTCTCACTGTTGCTTTATATGCCAATGTCAGGATCCGAGTGCAGACTCTCTTTAGAGCTGCCAGCAGCTGGTCTAAACTTTATTGTAGAATAACTGGATATATGCCATCGATGCCAGACGACTTGAAACCACAGTGAAAGGAACTGCGTTTTTGAGGGTCTCGTCTTCCACCATAACTAATGACTAATAAAAGGTGATTCACTGTTTAAGAAGATCCACTGTTTTCGATCAAAATTTTGTTTAGCAATGAGGCCCATTTCTGACTTACTGGATACGTTAATAAGCAAAATAGCTGTTTTGGATTGCGGAGCTACCCGAAGAGGCTCATGAGCTGCCATTATATCCAGACAGATCAAGCTTATGGGCTGGTGGAATTAACGGTCCATATTTTGGCCGGTACATAACTGTAAATGGGGCCCGTTATCACGCCATGCCTGAAGCCGGTGGTTTTGACGGCGCCACTTGCTACACACCCAGTGAAACCATAGCTTTATTGCGAAAACGATTCGAAGAACAGTTAATTTCCCGCTTTGGGCAGGTGAATTTGCCGCCTAGATTATGTGACATCACCTCTAGACTTTGGAGGCTAACATTGGCCATTGGGCAATGACCATTCTTAATGCTCGAATGCGTCATCGAAAATTAGAACTTGAGAATGTACCACGTTAGCCGCAGTTACGGCCAACATTTGAAAGAAATATTCTTGTTAATAAATTTAAAGAATTATTCTTTTATATGATAATAAAGATTACCCGATAAAATTGAATTATTCGATTGATACCTCTAAAAGAATCACCCTTTACCAGCTAAGACGTGTTTTATTAATCAATTCATTTGCAGCTTTTTTGATAGGAGCTGGTTTTGATTAGGTTACCTGGAAGTTGAATCTCAAGCATCAGACTGAGTTTCTGCTTTCGACTCAGTTAAGAAGACATTAGGTTTTAAAAATTGTTGTTGAACGCGCAATCTGCAGAATTGCCTCCTGACTGAACATGTCAGGCTAAAACACTTGGCTCTGGTTCTGCTTCTACCTTTTATTGTGTTCTAAGTTTAGGTAGAGCGTGGGCTGTTTAGTCGAACTCTTCTTCAAAGCGGGCACAGTTTATTTTTTGTAGATTTATCCTCTTCAATAAGGTCGAAACTTTGCATCCGATTTTGAATTTAATATACCTTCGAGTTATCTCCAGTCGTTTATCTTCTTAGCACAGGTATGGAAGGATAGAGTTACCGATTTTGCTGTCTTACTGTCGTAACGAATGTTCGCTCAGAGCCAACCATGTCAAAGGGCGGTAAGAAATCCAGAAGCTTGCTTCTGACGCTATACCAAAAACTATTCTGTATGTGATGTCCCTTATTCTTTGGATTACAATTTTTAATGAGTTCTGATAGTGCCTTTAGTCATGGCGATAGTAAAGAATCAAAGGAAAAATAAGCTGACCCAATGATGAATCGATGCGGTTCCGCTTTTTTTAAAGAATTAAATTAAATCTTATTTGCAAAATTCTCCAAGTTTTTATGGTGAGAGTGAACTCGGGACAAAAAGACAAGTTATGGGCCTTTCTGATCCCTCGTCATTTGGCGTAGTGGTGTGAAACCTCTTACACATCGGAAACTACAGTTACGTTTATGCCACAACAATGGTTCTTGTATGGATATTATATTTAAATTTTTTTTTTTTAAATAGTGCCATCCATTGGATCAAAATCCCTAAGATGTTTTTTATTACATTTATTACAATCATTACAACCAATTTCAAAAAATTTGTTTTATACTTGTACGCGTGTTGTACAGCATATATTTGTTAACAACAAATAAAATAATAAATACAAAAATAAATATTCACCTTAACCTTACCTAACCTTAAAGTTTCTATTTACAGGCTTTTTTAAAGACTGGCCTTCATAATCTCAATTCGTCTTAGTATACTACATTTACTCTGTTGTCTGGTGGTGGTCTGTAGCACCAGTATGATCCCACCACACCTAGTCCAATGAAAAATATGGTAAAGGTCGATAGACCCAGTATCACACCGGTGGTCACATCATGAAGTGGCAAACCAGGATATGGATCTAACGCCAACAGAACAAGCAATCCGCAACACTTTAGTAGGCTAAACATTGTCACCAGAATGTAGCCTGAAGTGTAGCTGCGATTTGGTAGCCACTCGCTGTGTCTCGATCGGAATCCCAAAAATCCCAGACCAACTCCGCAGAAAGCTGCGGCTAAACTGAATTGCAGGTAGAACGATTTCCCCATCTGTAAATTGAAACGTAGTTAGAATAAAGGATTAGAAACAGTTATTAGAAGAGTTTACATGTGCGATCATATAGATGCAGAGTCCTGAATTCATTGCGCTTCCAAGAATTAACATCAGTGATACAACAGCCAGAGTAGCAGTGGCATTGGCTACCTTCTGTGGATAAGAGTTGTTCCAGGTTTTGTTGAGGCTGTCATCGCCAGGATTAACCATTGTGGCAACTCTGGGTGTAATTATAGCTGTAGTACGCGCATCCGTTGGTGAAGGTCGTTGGATTTGACTTGTGCATTCGTAGTGCAGCCGATGTGGAGATAATTCATTCTTCCGTTCTGGTTGGCTTTGATAAATCTGCTGGCTTTGATAGTAGTGTGGTGTGGTTTGATTGCTGTGCCTTGGGGTCGACATTGTCCGCTTTAGTGGAGTCTTAACTGGCGTGGACAATAGCTCGTGGAGTTTCCTTGTTGCTGCAGGATTTTTCAAAGGGGTATTTGGATATGATGAGATTATTGTTCCTTTCTGAGGTGTTGATGTTTGTAAAGGTTGCCGTAAAACGTGATCCTGATTACTTTGACTTTGATTTAAGCTTGATGTGCTAAGGCATGTCTCCTCTTCATCTGTTGGTATTACAGCATACCGATGGGTTCTTCCGTTGTGCATTTGAATAATTTCATGGTTATCATCGACTAGTTCTTCGTCTTCGGCTGTTGGAACCATTGCATAGCGTTGGTTGCTCTTTTGGTCGACCAGAACGAATGTTTTACTTCCAAAGTCACTCGAGAATGCCGGTTTCATACGTGTCTGCTCTTCAAACATCGGAATTGGTGGCAGGCTAGTAAAGTGATCCGATGAATCTTCATGCAGTGATGCTTGCTCCTTAGCTACGGGCATATGACAATACCGATCAAGGTTATCTTGACTCTTGACGAATCTTTGAGCTTTGCTGATTTCATTTGGCTCTGGCTCTGGCCCTGGAACTATGGCATAGTGATCTTTGCGTGCAGTTGGCAACTCTTCGACAGGCACTAGAGCGTATCGCCCACTTCCCGAACGCGTTTCAAAGGGGCCACCAACCGTTCGATTTAAATTCACCCCTGGCTTGGGGCCAGGTCTAGGAGGACTTAACGATTCAAAATACTGTTGACCCTGCCGGTTATTGCGGACATTGCCTTTACGGGACAGCGTACAAAACGATCGCGTTGACATGCTTCGCTGAATTCGAAGTGGACCGTCGCGGGCATTTTTCACGGAAAAATTCAAACTGCGATTGTGTAGAGCCGGCTGATGGTCTTGCGGCTGAGGTTGTACGGATGGAATTGGGTAGAATTCACTGCTCTGGCAGAATGCCGGATTTGTGTAATTATGACGAGACATTTGCACTTATAGAGTATCTGATATCACAAAATAGTTTAAACATCTATGTTTCCTTAATTTAATTTTAAATTTCACTGACTTGGCCGGCATTCACTTATCCAACTATTCACAATGAGATCCTTTTATGAACTGAGCACGCGATCGTGATGAATATTTCTTCGAAGCAAGAAGTACTCTTGCCTCTTGCTATTACCCTAAACGAATTGTGTGTAAAGTGGAAGTTCAGTCGTACGTAACATCTGCTCCTGGTGCTGGTTTGAATTTAATGCTGGTAATGGCGAGGGTTTCTTTATCGAGGGGTGAAAATATAAAGTAACAGCCGTTGGGTTGGGTTATAGATACACACACACACATCCATATGAATTTGAAATGATAATGTGACTTAGGTATTGTAAAATTCGTATAATTGCATAGATGTGCTACTTGCTCGTAGAATATTTGTATTGCCGCTACGCACGTATGGGGTAGGTGAGCAGTGTTTTTTTTTTCTCCAGAATTTTAGCCGTTACAATTTTGTTGATCTTCCCCTCTGTCTTGTTCCGGTTTGAAAGGTTGTTTTGATATGTGGGTTGATTCATCGGGTGCAGGGGGATAAGATAGAGTACATATTATGGAATGTGACAAATCTTTGGAAAAATTGAAGCTAAGCTGGAGTACGTACTCGTACTTAAGCCACGGGCAATAGAAAACCGAATGTATATATGTACATACAAATTTATACATATTAATCATGCTGTGAATGGCATTGGTAAAACCGAGAGCAATTAAGAAGAGATGGCCTGTTTGCCGATGGTGGAGTTTTTAATTCAAATTTGATTATAAAAAGTACGAGGGTATACGTTAATGGTAATAAGTAATTTGACTAAGTACAATAAAGAGACATAAATTTAGTTGGACTGGTGTGTTTGTATTTGAAAGTATTTCGAGATGTTTAGAGAATCGGTGATACAAATTTAAAATAAAAAGAGAAAGGGTTTGAGTTAAGTAGCAAATCTTTAAACCCAGGTAAGTTGCCATTTTTACATGTACATAGGTAAGTTTTGTCTTACAAATTAGCAGAATCCTAGTACGAAATGTTCCTATTTTACCCATTAAGTTGTGCACAGTTAGTTAATGAACTGGTCCATCTGACCTAGCTACTGTCGAGAGGGGTTAACTTATCGAATGATGTAAATAATAGAGCTATTAAGTTCCACAAAGTGACTTATTTAACTCCTGATCAAAAAACCCTCTACCAAATTGATCATATTACAAGTACCTGCAAGACATAGTTCCAATATTCTAGATATCCGAACGTTCTGAGACCTCCACATTGATTCGGATATCCGCCTTTCAGCCAATGTGCGAATGCGGATAAACTGGACGTCAAATAACTATAATCGAAAGAGACTGCTGCCACCATCAGGTGTAGAAGACCAGTGGCACTATCGTCAGACTGTCAGACACGCAACATCCGATGTGCCAGTTTGATGAAAAAAGTCGGCTTACACATAGAGCCAAGCAGGTAGCATACAAAGCAGAGCTACAAAGAAAGACGATTGTTTCTCGCGAACACAATGAACAAAAAAGATGAGAGGACCACAGGCTTCTCAAATGAAAAAAGAAACAAGCAGGGAAGCTCACGATCGAGGCTTTGAAGAGGTGCTACTTCAGAAACGACGGTCGGAAGTTCTATTAAAAGTCAAAAGAACGTTCCGAGAACACAAATCCCAAAAAGAGGCATGCAGAGATAAAAATCGCAGTCAGTGTTGAAGTTATGGAAGGAATGCTTATTTCTGAAGATTTCAAATAACTTTGGAAATTGATCGAAAACAACTTCGTTCAAAAAGAAGAGGTACCTATAAGCAGCGATATCTAAACCAAAGACCAATAAGGCTTAAGGTCCCTGACTGCCTGCCAGCAGTTATTGAAGAAGGGGATATATTGACGAACTCTATGGGCTATACATCGACATTGACCTTGTTAAAAGGGACAAAATCCACCAGTGGAGAAACAAATTCCACCTGAGGATGGAATAAAAAGCTGAGAGAAAAATAGTTGAACTACAAACATCAGCAAACTCTTAGCCTCTCTAACGCTGTGATTCGAAAATAGAGTGGTATGTAGAAGGTTCTTAAATTAACCAACCCCACAAGAGGCGCAAAAGTAATGTAGATACGTGGAAGAAATATGTAACATTAGATTTAGTTATACGCGCATAACTTTTTAAAACAATTAATAAAAGAATAGCAGCTTACAGATCGGAACTTCAACCAACCCAAGTCTCTCCTCCAGTTATACACGATGGCATCCAGTCGGTAAAGTTCCTTGTTGTATGGTCCCCTCCATACTCGATCAACCCAATCGTCATAGAAGATCACACAGTGAATCTTCCACTCCTACCAGCCAAGAGAGCTCTCATCTGTCTACTCTCCATGCCATCCGTCCATATATCTGAGCCGTATAACAGGACAGGTATGATTAGGGCCTTGTATAGCGTCGTCTTCGTTTCCAACAATTGGGTTATGGTAATCAATTGTTTCCTTAGCTTATAGAACTAACCTCACTGTATGTAACACCGGTAATATTCATTACAAGAAACCGACAAGAAGTGCTTGACATTACTATTGTCTCCGAACGCATTGATCATTTAATAACGAACTGAATGGTATCGTCTGAACACTCCTTTTCAGACCACAGATACATCCAATTCAATTTAAAAGTGCTCCCTCCCCCCAAACAGCATTTCGTAACTATCGGAAAACTGACTGGCTTAAATACAGGGAAACACTTTTAAAAAGTATTTCTCCTGACCTTTCAAGCCACCCGGACAACTCCAATGAACTTGACTCGAAAATCAAGGCTCTAATACGGGCTCTCAATAGAGCATTGGCCGTCTCCTGTCCTCTGATTAAACCTAGAGGCAAGAAAAAGCCATACTGGTGGACATCCATACTGGGGCTGCTTAGACACGCTTGTAGAAAACTTTTCAACAAAGCAAAAACTTCAAGAAAAGTGTCGGATTGGCACTTATACAAAGAATCCCTCAAAACATATAAAAAAAAAAGAATTGAGGACGGCAAAGCGTGAATCCTGGAGATCCTTTTGTGATAAAATTACTGAAGCCTCTGAGGCATCCTTTTATGCCTAGCTGCTTGAAAAAAAGCGACGGCTCATGAACGACCTCAAGTGACGAATCACTCAACCTGCTACTGGATACTCATTTTCCAGATAGCTCCCCTTTCACGGCTTGCAAAAATCATAATAGAACTATTGCAGCCGCTACAAAAATTACTGTCTTTATCACAAGAGACAAACTGCTCTGGGCACTGCATAGCTTCAAGCCATATAAGTCTGTTGGGCCGGATGGTATAATTCCAGCCGAGCTACAAAGATCCTCAGATATAATCTTGCCATCGCTTTAAAATATCATGAGGTACTGCGTAAAACTTTCCCACATACCTCTGTCATGGAAAGAAGTAATTGTGGTTTTCATTCCCAAAAGCGGTAAATGTTCTCATGTTGTCCCAAAGGACCTAAAACCTTTTAGTCTATCATCTTTCCTTCTAAAAACTCTAGAACGATATCCATATACGATCTAGCTTGAATCCTAGACACCTATCGACGACACAACATGCCTACTGCAAAGGGAAGTCGGTGGAAACGGTTCTACACTCACTAACAAGCCACATCGAACGATCCTTACATTATAGAGAATATACAATGGTAGCTTTCCTGGATATAGAAGGCGCCTTTAACAACATCAAAACATCTGCAATCACAACGGCGCTGTCAGCTCTGAACGTAGATGATTCGCTTGGGGACCTAATTAATCTCATGCTAGAGAGTAGCATTATCAACTCCAAACTGAATGGGTCCTCTGCCAAAAGAAGTGTCAGCAGAGGTACGCCGCAAGGCGGTGCCCTCTCACCCCTCTGTGAAACTTAGTGGTTAACGAACTGCTGATATACCTGGAATAGGGTAGTAGCAGGGTTGTTGCGTATGCGGACGACGTTACTATAGCCGTCTCAGTAAAACATCTACATACGATTAAAGTGCTACTGCAGTATAATCTTAACATATTAACAAGCTGGGCGGATCGCTATGGACTGGGAATAAACCCCCATAAAACAGATCTTGTCCTCTTGTCTAGGATATACAAAATTCCGACTATACAGCGATACAGCGAAATATTTGGTCTAATTTTCGACAGGAAACTAAGCTGGAAACCTAACATTCACGAAAGAGTAAAGAAACCCTCAGTAGTTCTATTATCTTCCAACTTCGCATCACCCATTGGCTATATATCTCGGTCATAAGACCGATACTCACTTTCGGATTGGTTGTGTGGTGGACGGCCTTAGACAAAGCAGTAAACTACATGAAGCTTAGCAAAGTCCAAAGAACAGCACGTCTGGGCATAATCGGAGCCCTACGCATTACTGCTACTCTGGAAATTCTGTTTCACCTTACACTCCTCGACATTTATAGCAGACAAATAGCCACCAACGTAGCTATTTGCCGTAAAGCGACTCCACAGTGGACAAATAAACATTTTGGCCACGCAAATATTCTTAACGCACTAGGAATCCTACCAGAAAACATAGATTAAGCATACCTTCCAGATCCTTTTGGGAGGAAAATGTCTTCCTGGATGATAATTCAATCAACTTTTACACCGACGGTTCGAAAATTGCCAATGGGATTGGTGGTGGTGTTTTTGCCGATAAGCTTAACCTTCCGCCTCCCCAATCACTGTAGCGTATTCCAGGCGGAAATTCTGACAATTAAAGAAGCTCTATCCTGGCTAAAGAAAAATGTAATATCTGCAATGGATATCCACTACTTTTCCCTGGATTCATGCTCTTTAAATTCAAGAACAGTCATGGACTGCCGATCATCTCTTATGGAGATGGCGGAGCAGTTTAACATTCACCTTTGCTGGATGCCAAAATTGGAACCACTATACCTATCGCTACGTGCAAACAAGAAATAAAGCTGAATGGTAATAGAAAAATACACCATAGATGGGCGGTTGGAAAGACATGCTTAGCGACCAAACAAATCTGGCCAAAGCTAGATCTGAATCGCTCCAGGAGTTTAATTCTTCTAAATACATAGACAACATTTTAGCGCTATTATAGGTATCATCACTGGACACTGCTTCATAGGTAAACATGCAAGAAGGCTTGGCATGTTTACTAACGACTTTTGCAGAAGTTGCATGGATGAGGAGGAAGAGAAGACAATCCGTCACCTCCTCTGTACATGTCCAGCTGTCTCCTAAAGAAGAAATCTTCACCTAAGGGACTTCTTCCACAACGACTTTAAAAGTCTCCTACGCTTTATTAAGAGCTCCAAATGGTTTCTAAAGTAGAAGGATCACAGATACACGTGGCAACACAATGGGCCAATAGGCCTAAGTGGGTTGGTTTTTCAACAGCCACTTAAACCTAACCTAACCTTAAATTAAATTTTTTTTTTTTTATTTTAATTTAAATAAATTTTAATTTATTTATACTGTAGAGTATTGGAGATAATATGTAGAGTACTGGAACAAAATACATGATTTATAGAAAGAAAAAAAATACAAATAATATTTATAATAAACAAAATACACAATTGGCTAAGAATATACCAATATCTATTACTTTAAAATAGGCTGCATGTTATATTAAAATAGAAAATCTTCAAAAATAGATCGTATGTTCGTACGAAATAAAAACACAAATGTAAAAGAGGCAGTGATCTTGGGCAGCTTTTAAAAAAAGGTGGGGCAAAAGTAATGTCAATGTCATGAAAAGTTTATTTGAAGGTGTAAAATTGATGAAGTTGAAAAAATGATATCAGTAAAATGACTACCTCCAGAGTAGATGCACATTTGTGCTCATTTTGTGGCATTTTTAATTGTTGCTCGCAAAAATCTGGCGATTTCTTTTTCAATGTCTGTGGTTTGTTGTGCTAAACGCAAGATTTCAAAAAGTCCTAAAGAAAGAAGTCTGGCGCCATCTGGCGATCAAATCGCCAAAACGAGAGATCACACGGCCTGGAAATTTGTGGTTCAAAATCTCCATCGTTGCCCGAGTTGTGTGAACAGTGGCTCCGTCTATCTATTTGTCCATAACGTTCACCAATTACGGTTACGGTGGTGTTATCGGCGTCCTTAAAAAAAATAAAATCACTTTTTCACTACAAATGCCGCACCAGACAACCACTTTGAGGGGATTCAATGGCTCTTCGTGCATTTCATTTGTACTTATAAGTAATTTCTGCTGATCCCATATTGTGAACATCGTTGTGTCGTTGATGGATGTGGAATCTCTCGGACGTATTCGTCCATAGCAGTGATATAATCAGTCGAACAAGCAATACGAAGCCGGGCACTTCTTGCTCCATCTCTAGTGGATCCAGTTTGCACTAGACACTTAGCAAAACAATAAATTGTTCGCGCACATGGTGCAGGACGACGAGGAAAACGAAGACGAAATTCAAGCTGCATTAAAACAACAGACCTGCAATTAGTCAAATACGCAGTAACAATAATCCCGCGCTCTTCAAAATGCTTCTTGTTTCTACGATAGTAGCTACCCGACTTTAAACCTTCTAATGGTATCTAATGGTATTTTCCTCGTGCTGATTGATCTCCACATTCGAGTGTTGTTTTGGCACCGTCTTCAATTTCTACGTAGTGCCTGGACATTGTTCATAGGTTCTCTCTTGTAATCGATCGATAATACTCGAGTTTACTCCTAAGTCTGCTTCCAGTGACAAATAAAAGCTTCGCACAATTTGAACCACAGTATCGCAGTTTTAAGTTTTCTAACCGTGGGTTTCCATTTACCCATTCACCCAAACGAGTTAGATCAGTTCCGGGTGATTAAGCCCATCGTTTGTTGGTTATAGCTGTTAGAGGGCTAAATCTTAAGTGTATCTTTGATGTCACTACAGATGCAGACATACCTTTCATATTTTGTCATCATCATATCTTTGCTATTAAAATAACATATATGTAGGTATGTATCCGCTTGAAATAAACGGGCACAGGTAAACATCCATAATTTGACGGTCTTTCACGATAAGCGCAACAATCTTTATATGTATTTGCATTGGACCCGTTCGTGAATCAAAGTACATACGATTAAGTAAATAAGTTGGCTTGTAAATAGATTGGGTCGTTCAATATCAAATCTGATATGAAGTGTCTGCATAAGTGAAATGTCGGCATAAGAGAAAAATATCGGACAGAGCAGAGCTAGATTAATGAGTTTCTGCTCCTGTTGTCTGATTGAGTTAACGAAAATAGGCCATCGCCCCCATTCAAAATTTAAAGATTTGTAGAGACAATATAATTCAGAAGGGACTTCTCTTTTTTGCTTATACATATTCGGATTTGTGCTCCTCCAGATCGTAGGATGGATCGTCTATGATATATTGCCATCCTAACTTCATCGAGATGAGGTACATACATACATACCTATATGAGCGTTAATTTCCTATGATGCCAGATCGATGCCCTTCATTAAAGCCGCACAGGCAGAACTTATCGCCTCGTTTGGGGCACTCTTCGTATATCTTGTCCAAATAACTTATGCTTGAAAGCGTTCACTATGTAATATGTCTGAGGTGTTCTGTTCTTACACTGTGAGCTCTTTAAGTCAAATTTCAGTCAATCTTTGCATCATCAAAGTGTTATCATCTAAACTCCGTTTGTTTTAGTGGGCATCTGATATTTCAAACTGATTTTCCAGATTATGAACATGTGTATCTTTATCTTTGACAATGTTAAATGCTACACGCCCATGCACCTCTGTTATGTTTACAAAACTTTCGCGCAACGCCGCGTACGTACATATCATACATATGTATGTAGAACTTCTGCTGTAGGGCAAATTTTAATCGATCGATCGATGCACGTTCGGTGATAAATTTTATTGTTGATATATTGTACGACGTACAATGTATGAGTGTGTTAGCGGCACACATTTAACAATGGGACCAACTGTCATTGTGGCATGTGGCAGGCAGGGCAGATACTCCATTGTAAGTATCTCAAACATAAGCCGGCATGCTAAAGATAATTTAAGGAGCACACGTTGTTTTGTTATATTAAGTAGAAGTTGTTGTTGTTTTTTTTTTTCCTCTCTCTCTCTCCCTGTAAAGGTGAACAGCATTCCAGCACGAGCCAAAAACCTAACAAACAGCTGCGACTGCGGCTCCGACAAACAACAGCGACATCATCCTTTCCGATTTCGATTCATCATTAACTTATATTATTCCGTCGTACGAGTATGCATGTGTAACACAGTGCGAACGATAGGATGGGCGGATTGCATACGGATGTGTTGTAAGTAAATACGAATATATGTACTTCCTTTGGGGAGAAACAAACGAAGCAACGACCTAGAAAACTCGAATTACTCGTTAATCATATTCGTTCGATACTCGCGTTCATGGCCCTAGTAGACTCATTCCTGGTTTGAATGAAGAATATTTTCTTTTCCTATTCCTGTGGCATTTCAAAGGACTCAACTTCTATGCTCCTGTGCCTGATTGTTTTGTAACTTGAAACTTATGACACTCTGTATGAGTGTACGATTACGACTGCAAGCAAAAACGCAAAGGGGAGAGAGAATAATCAGAATTGGTACCAATTCTAGGACCAAAAGAAAGAGTAAGATCAGGACTAAGTCGCATACAAAGTTCTTCGGAGTAAAATGGATTATACGACTATCAACCCTTGTTAATGGAATTTCATCGGATTGCGCCCCGGCAGACGGTGTGTAGTCTATAAGATTGTGTGGTAGTTTGCATCTAAAGTGAGACCGGCTGCTTTTGAGGAAGTCCTTTGTATTGGAGCACTCGTCGTCGTCGTCCTTTCTCATTTTTTTTTTGTTTCAATTTTATTCTTGTTTTAATTTCCAGTTCCCTACTGTGATTAAAATTATCGTGATATAGAAATTGAGGAAAAAGAAGGAAGAAAAAATTCTGCATGTCTGGCGTTTGCATTCTTTGTCGCATGTGCCCTTCAAAATTCCCATTTCCGAGTTTGAGTTGCGAGAGACCGGTGAAACGGAAATTAATTCGGATTTCGGATGTTAGCCGGAATAATTTTAATTAGTACACTTATACGGCGTTGTGTCTGAATGTGTAGGCATGTGTGCAAGTATTTGGTGACTTACTGATAAAACTTTAAACAAATTTGGACAATTGATATGTTATGCGCGGCGTCTACTTGTACTAGTGGTTTGATTATAGAGAGTTTCAGGAAAGATGTGTGCTTCTTTTTTTGTTAAACAAATTTGAATTAGCATATCTATACATACGTTATCTTACTTCGCTGTTCACCGTATAGGGGGTACTTCAAATTCCTAAATCATGGTACCTAGCAGAAGTAGGTAACTGGTTTAAATAGCAATGCATGTTTCAGGGTGAGATAGTACCAAACCAACCTATCGTTTTTATGAAGTAACTGCCAAGATGAAGACAACAGCTTTAGATAAGGTGGATTTAATTGTTGTTTAGATTTCGGGTATGTACACATTATATTTAGAATGTGAGGACTCCGAATAGAGCCACTGTGTCACTAGAGATCTAATACATGGGCTGAAAAGTCCGTTTCTAAGAGAGGGCACCACTTGAATTAAATCCATACTATTTTCAGTTAGTACTAACCTTCAAAAGATACGTGTATAAATTTGACAGCTGTCAGACGATTAGTTCTCGAGATATAGCGTTGTGAGTGAAGCAACTTTTGTTATTGTGAAAAAAATGGATTCAAAGCAATTTCGTGTGTTGATTTATCATTGCTTTTTGATGGGAAAAAATGCAGCCGATGCAAAGAAATGGCTTGATAAGTATTACCCAGACTTTGCACCAGCCGAACGAACCATTCGCAAGTGGATTGAACAATTTAAAAGTAGTCTTACAAGCACCGAAGATGATACACGCAATGGACGTCCAAAAGAGGCTGTTTCAGATGAAAAAATCAAAAAAGTCCACAAAATGATTACGAATGACCGTAAAGTGAAGTTGATTGAGATAGCTGGGGCTCTGAAGATATCAAAAGAGCGTGTTGGATATATCATACACAAATATTTGGACATGCGAAAGCTCTGTTCAAAGTGGGTGCCGCGTTTGCTCACAGTAGACCAAAAACAACAACGTGTTGATGATTCAGAGGAGTGTTTAAAGCTGTTCAACCGCAATAAAGCCGAATTTTTGCGTCGGTATGTGACAATGGAGGAATCTTGGCTCCATCACTTCACACCAGAGTCAAGTCGGCAGTCAGCTGAGTGGCGAGCAAGCGACAAACATCGTCCAAAACGAACAAAAACTCAACAGTCGGCTGGCAAGATTATGGCATCCGTATTTTAGGATACACGTGGAATAATTTTCATTGACTATCTCCAAAAGGGGCAGACTGTCAACAGCGACTATTATATTGCGTTGTTGGAGCGTTTGAAGGACGAAATCGCAGAAAAACGGCCGCATTTGAATGCACCGTGTCACAAGTCGATGAAAACGATGGCAAAATTGAATGAATTCGGCTACGAATCGCTTCCCCACCCACCGTATTCTCTAGATTTGCCCCCCAGCGACCATTTTCTGTTCGCAGACCTCAAAAGAATGCTCGCCGGAAAGAGATTTAAGACCGATGAAGAAGTAATCGCCGAAACAGAGGCCTATTTTGAGGCTAAACCGAAATTGTACTGCAAAACTGGTATCGAAAGATTGAAAAATCGTTTCAATCAATGTATCGCCCGCGAAGGCAACTATATTGATAAATAAAGTTGAATTTTGCAAAAAAATTTTGTTTTACTATAAAACGGCACTGAGTTTTTAGCCCATATGTTCTAAACGGACTGACAAATTGCTACCCAAAACATGGTATGGTTGATCGGGCAAGTAGACGATTTAAAACTGTGACACTTGCCTACCTATTTAGACAACAGGAATATTTGAATATGGATTTGTTATTCCATAAAAAACTTAAGGGAGGAGAGTACGATAACTTAGGCGCCAAAAATTGATAACGGTTTTTATAGAACAGTTTAAACCTACAAGCAGTTTTTTACTATGGAAGGGGGGTCTATCTCCCATCGTTTTTGCGGGAGGGGCAATTTCATAAAAAGAAGTACGTACTAAAAATGGACAAAAAATATTAAAAAATAACGGTTGTACTCACAATTAAGTATTATAACTTTTTTTAAAACCAACACATTTTTAAATCAAGTGAAATCTATACATAGTTTTTGAAAAAATGGGTTTTAAAGTCAAAATTTGAGGAAAAAAAAGATAACCGTTATAATCGTACTCTTGCCACTTAAAGATAGAGTCGTGTGCTTTATATATACGAATACATATAACTCGCTTTACTTTCACAACGGGCTCCCGATCTCGAGTGTCTGGCTGAGACATGACACTCTCCCGCTTCGGGACATATTGTTTCAAATGTTTTAAGTGTTATAAGCACTCTGGCGTTTGCGCAGAGTGTACATACGAATCAAACTTGTATAAATTAAAATCATAAAAATTGGCATCACTACTAGGTGGGGTGAAAAGTAACCTCCTTAAGAATGAAAAAAAAAAATTTTAAATGCTTTTTTTATTTTATTCAATATAGTCCCCTTTTAGTTTGATACACTTAGTCTAGCGATTTTCCAACTTCTTGATCCCGTCCGAAAAGTAATTTTCCGGAAAGTCTGCAAAATACTCCTCCGTGACGTCGATTATTTCCTCGCGTGAGCTGAATTTTTTATTGATGAGCCATCACCATCATCATTTAAGGTTTGAGATGAGATAATAGTCCGAGGGGACCAAATCGGGCGAATACGGTGGATGCGACAGCAATTGGAGCCGTAAGTCATTGATTTTAGCCGTGGTTGCAATGGTCTTGTGTGCCGGTGCATCGTCTTGCAAAAACAACTTCAATCGTTCCAATAGTGCACAGTGCACATGGAGCCTCCATCGGCCGCTTCGGAGCACTCGTGCCGGCTTCAGTCCATTGCCGGGCACTCATTCTATTCTCTGGTGTTCAACAGTCACCAATCGACGCCAAAAGTCCGCCCGGTTCCGCAGCAGCAAGTCCAAACACTCTTTCGAAGTGCTCTCGCTTTCGTGTTTTGGGCAGGAGTGAGTATGCGCATCATCCAGCGGCAGGATAACTTTTTCATATGCAGAAATATGGCGCTCAGTATTAATCTTTGTGGTATCTGCTAGCTCGCGTACCTTCAATTTCCGGTCAGCCAACACCATTTCACGTATTTTTTTGTCATTGTCCTCTGTAACGGCATCGGAGGGCCTGCCGAAGCGGACTTGATCGGTAGTGATCTCGAAACCAATATTTGACGGTGTAATCTGACAGATCATTAGCCCCATAATATTTATCCAACTTTTCTTTTATTTCCTTCGCCGTTTTGCCGCTCAAAAAATAATGTTTTATGAGAGAATCAAAATCGTTTTTGTCCATACTCAACATTATGCCAAACACGTCAACAACAATTAGCTGTCAAAACAAAACTAAGTACAGTATCACATTTGGCATGTCTGCCTAAATATGAACGCACTTTAAGGCACCATAACCTTTTTTGCAGTAGCAGCGCATTCTGGCGGGCAAGGAGGTTACTTTTCACTCCACGTAGTATGTTACAATAACTTGCACATTTAATTTTCTCTTATTATATCACTGGTCCTTTGTATTCCTTTGTAAAACTTGTTGTCTTTTGGATCCTATTTTCTTTAAAGTAACCGTAAAATATGAAGTGAGCTAAAATTCAATTTTCATAATCACTCTTGAAAAAATCTGAACGTGCAAGGATCCAGCAAAATTTAGCTCTTTCTTGAAGTCTTGATTTTGGACAAATTACGGGACCAAATATTCGATGAAGACTTTTTCTCACGAAAGATTTCAATATCTATTCTGCTTTCCTGCTTTTCGTCCATCACTCGGCTCCGCATAGTACATCTAGTGGGATCAATGTTTTGTAGAGTAAGGTTAGATATTGTAGAAATAGGTTACGCAATGAGAGGTGTCAACCTGGCAGTAACTAGTACTGCAACTGTTTCTAAACATCAATTGTGCTTATTTTACCTCCAAGCCATAACCATCGGGTACTGGTCGATGCCCATCCGGATTCAAGTTGCCAAACTTATAAGCGCGAGTGCTAACAAAAATAGCAGCACTATATACGGGACAGCGGATGAATTCCTTAGATGAAATCAACGGTTAACTAAAATCCCAGAATTTAACAAATGAGACTTTATCCGGGTTCCTCCAACGTATTACGGGCTCAGGCCGATAAGGACTTCCGAGAATAAGACAGTCTCTGATACAGACGGATCTTCTGTTTAAACCCCCTGCAAAGGAAACAAGGACTATTAAATTCGGATCTGTACGTGGAATATTAGGTCCCTTAATAGACTACCTTAATAGGAAAAAGATGACAACACCAAAAATATCTCTTAGACAAGGGCGATAGCCTGCCCGACACCACTTTCAGGAGAAACATTGTCGCAGCTAGCACGTGGTTCCCACATCTCGATATTCATAAGGAAACTTGGAGAACTCCTGATAAATCAACCGTCAACCTGATTGATCACATTGCGATCGACGCAAGGTGCTCTTCCCGTATTTTGGATGTCCGAACGTTCCGAGAGACTAACATCGACTCGCACCATTACCTTGTTGTAGCCAAGGTACGGTTACGAATACCAGAATATTGGAGAGATGACAAGACAGCTTGTCTATAAACGATGAAGATAATGAACATCCCTATCAGGCAAGACGCACAATCACGGTAGGTATAAAAAACTATAAATTCCATCATACGCTATCACACTTAATCTCCAACAGAGTGGGACTTTCTTAGGCTAAATTGATGGGAACCAACCAGGTTTCTGACTAAGCCTTGACTCGTTTCCGTAAAATTGTTAAGTCTGCTATTGTGTTTCCATATTTTTTCGGCCTTGAACTTTCATTTCAATTTCGCGAAGCCGGTATTCTCTCCATTCTTTTCAGCTCATAGAACTCGCAAGCAGCTTTATTCCTTCTATATAGCACGGTTCTGTATTCATGTTTCGCTGCACTTGTGTGAGAAAAATCCAGCACATCATAGACGGCATCTCTAATGGCGTTTTGGGGTCACTGTTACTGGTCTTCAGTGGTCACCAGTGAAATTGATGGATAAATTGAGAGCCATTCGATCGGTAAAGGTCTGCGATATCTCTGGCTAAAACACTGTAATGGTCCGTGCCAATAGTCAGAGGGGTCCCTTCAATATCAAATACCCCATCGGACTTCTTGCTTTAAAAATTTTATATTCAACACTGAGTAAAGGTCGTGTTAATGTTTTTTTTTTTTTTTTTTTTTTTGTTTGGTACCAATATGCGTTGGTTTTTAATGTCTGCACCTGCAATAATGCCTACCAAATATAGTGTTCGGTAAGAGAGCTGTCTGGCTTAAAAGGGTTATTTGTAACTGGTCATGAAATAAGCGATTGAGCAAGTTGATGACATTATTTCAGTGTTGAATTTGGGCAGTTAGCAATATCAACTTTACGTATGCTTTTTACCGAATAATTTTGAACATTATGTATATAGCAAGCGCAGATAAATATTCGTAGAATTTGACCAGATGTGGGAATTCTGGCGTATAAATGCCTTGTTTATAGTGGGCAGATCAGATTGCGTAAAGTATTTCGTACATCACATAAGGAAACTTACACATTTTAAAGCATTACTGCTGACACGTAGGTGGTGTTCGGCACAAAAATTAAGTACAATTAACGGATAATTGTTAAATGTTGAAACTTTGCTTAAACAACAGCAGACAGTGTAATGGTCTTGAAGCATTAAATTCCATCGTGTTGGTGGTTCCCCATTTACTAATGCTGCTAGTATCGGAATTTAATGAGCTTAGTATACGCTGCCTTACCGCTATATAGCCGAAGAGCAGGGCCGTGAGTCTGGGAACAAATATGAAAGGCAAAGTGCACTGTCATCGTATCGGATATAAAACAGAGGCTTAGGGTACAGCAGAATTTCTTTTATGGATATCGGATTTGTCCAAGGTAATTTGAATTTAACTTTCCGGGTGTTACTTTCAAATCCATTGAAGAAGAGATTCGTAGGTTCATCGATCTCAAATGGCTGCATTTACGACAAAAAAGCTTAACGCCAAATTTTGTGAAATGCCTTTGAAACATGGGGTGCAACTATGTTTCGGAAGATTAATTTTGAATTAGGTTGCACTTTTCGGTGAGACATGACATTAATTCACTAGTAAATCTGTTACTACGAACCTTATGTTATACAGCGGGTCATTGAGAAGTTTTCGTGTTTCTATGTTAGATATTACAAAAAGCTGTTGGTTTATCAGAGTTCCTATGCCCGTAGAGAGAAGGGATCTAATTGCAATTCTCATATAGGAGCACAGAGAAGAATATTCGGATTTTTTATGGATGGCTTTAAAGAACTAGGTTACGCAGGGGAAGGTTGATATACCAGCGGTATATATTGAGATCGTTGAACATTCTTTCCAACTCACGAGTGAATTCGCCACATAGAATGTCCGACGCGCTTTAGTGTTGGTGGAGACATAAATGAATCTGGAAGCATTGATCTGGCTGGAAAGTGTGCAGCAAGTAATTTAATCTGTCTAGAAATCTGACAGCTTAATGAACGATTTAAATTGTTTACTACCTTTCACAGTCATTCCCAGCCCGTTTAAACTTTATTCTGTTTTTTTCTCTATCGGGTTGATCTTGCAAGATCTTGCAAAACACAGTTTTCTTTAAGCCTGATAAGCTTTCTACAGCTCGAGTCGAACAACAATTTTTCTCTTACCCTTCATCACATGAATGATAAAGCATCTGCTTCCAAAGGGAATAGTGTTTGTGTTTAAGTAACAGCGGCATTCATATTTGGAGTTAACTCCCTCAATTACATTCAACCTTTATCCAGAACACATTATTCGCAGATGTTCTTAAGTGGATCGGCGCACTATTTCGAAGACAATTTCTTTTCTCGTAGGTTCTTGTCTCCGTATATGTATGGATTAAAACCATTATCAGAATCTACATTGTAGAATATATTTTTAGATTGCTGGATCAATATACTACCAGCAACAATTCAAAAACTGATATCTAGAATGCCAAGAATTGTAACAAAAATAATCGAATCACCCTTACATTACATTACATTACATTACAATGCCAAGAATTGTAAGAAAAGTAATCGAATGTAAAGGTGATTCGATTACTTTTGTTACAATTCTTGGCATTATAGATTTTTTGTCATTTTTGTCATTTTATTTTTTATTTTTTTTTTCCTCTCTTTTGCAAATTCTTTAATTTTTACAAAAAAAAATAAAATATTTTTCTTCTTATTTTGCTTTCATATATTTATATTCATTTTACATAATTATTATCCTAGCAGTTTCTTTGTTTCTTCTTCAATAGCTGAGGGCAGCAGCAAACTTTTGGTCTGCAGTGTAAGTACCTCCTAGAAACAGTCATTGAGAAAATACATATGTTGTAATTATCCATCCGAAAAGTATGCAAATAAATTTTCCATCCATAAAATAGTTAATCGAGCGGATAAAGAATTTAGCCAGGACTCATCGCCTCATCAGAGGAGTCTTTTGGAATGAAAATGGGGAAAAAGCGTAAAATAAGCTTGGAACTATAGCGTTTATTTAAGAAGAAAAAAATCAGGGATCAATTGCTGTTTCAAGAGTTTAAAACGTTCTACATCGGCACGTTCAGATGGCAGAGTTTGAAGTGGTTGTGTTGCATCCATCTATATCTACGGTTTCGAACTCCGCTTCTTTGTACTACCTACCTTTTACAGTTGCTTTGCAAGGCTTCAGTCTCGCATGAGGCCGATTAACGAATGAGAACGGTGAAGGGTTGTGCTACAATACATTGGAATAAAGTATGCCCATGCGGACCTGAAACCAGAACCCTGGTTTTATGATACACTCTGGTAATGAACGCAATATCTGCTTTTGTGGTGTATACACCGACCATACCACACCGACACTGACTAGATTAAGTGTTTCAATCTTTGTGAAATGAAGAAGAACTTGCCCCTATATTGTTTCGGTAAATTTTTGGTTAAAACTATTATTCTTCATGATCCCAGCCCAGCGGGGGAGAGCCTCCTTTTCTGAAGTACCAAGCAAGATCAACAGTAGAAATGCTTTTAGCACTACGTTTCATACAAGACAAGATGAGGTACATGGACTAATAAATCTGGCGTTATGTCCAGAAAAAGTAATCCTTAATGGAATCGTCCGAAGCGAATATATCCATATATCCATAAGCAAAAACAACTAGTGATATCTTTAACACAAATCCGAATGTGCAAATTCGGTGCAGAGAAACTGATTGATTTGCAAAAGTAATTGTGGCTTTTGAAAATTTTGTTGATAACGATTCGATTATTCAATGCGGGTGCCACCACCAATGGGAGTAATAATTGAATATTGAGATATCCAGAAAACCAAATTTATTATATCGCAAAGCTAATGCTTAGAATTTTTTCAGGAAAGTAACAAGTAGAATGCTCATTGCACCTAGTACTAGCAAATGTTTTGGTACACGGTTTTTTGCTAAATTGAATAAAAATTGAAAACGAATGAATATTTTTCAAAACTTTTTTTTTCTATTTATGGGGTCACTCATTGGCAACGAATTGTAGAAAAACTTTTGCCTTCCAGCAACAGCGAAGTCGGTGTGGCCACTCATCGATTGCAGTACGCACCTCATGCGTTAGAAAATTAGAGTTTCAAAGACTCAATACTTATATGTCGAGTAGTACTAACCATAGTCTCCATAACTTTTGTAGTCTAATGAATTGAGATCTGAGCTACCAAATGACCAATCATCCGTAGAAAGGATGAGTGGTTTTTGAGCCATGTTTGAGTCGTTTCTGCCTTATGGAGCGGAGATCCGTAGTTTATTTAAGAATAGTGTTCCTTATTTGAAATGCGTTTGATACACCTTCGCCGAGGTTTTGAAACCTTTCTCGCAAAAATGGAGCTCGGTGGCCATGTTGAACTCTGAGAACGAGTTCAAATGTATGTTGTGGTAACAGGGCATACACTCTATCGTTCTTTTTGTTGAAAGACTCTTTAACGATGAAAATTTTCTAGTCATTAAAAAAAATTCGCCAGTGACCTTTATTCGCGTACTGGTGAAGTAAAGCTTTCGATTTTGACTTACGTTTCTGTTTCAATGCTTCTGTGAGTAAGTGGCCGATCTGTTTCCTGTATGCATCTCCCAAATCAAGTTTTAAGATACGCGACGTGCTTTACTTTGTGTTATTTATCTCAGCAGACATGATTTTCAGTGGCAGCAACATCCGAAATATTATCCCTTTTTCGTAGTCGCATTTTTGCAGGCCAATTACGACAACACGATTTTCGAGCGAGCCCCATTCCATGATTGCAAGCAACTGACTTCAAAAACTCTTTACGCGGGAGCTTTGCATAAATGCAAATGAGAGGATACGTTCATTGGTTCTTGAGAAAAAATGTGTTCATTTTGTGTACCAATAAATTTGCTAGTTCTATGTATATATTGACTTTTATTAATTGTACGTCATTTCAGTATATGTTATTCATTTGAAGCGTAAACAACAATAATTTTTTTTTCACTCAAATATGTCGAACTTTGTGCCTGAAGAAGTGTTTTTGGGGGGAGTTCTTCTTCATTACTTTAATATGAAGAAAACTGCTGCCGAAAGTCATCGTATTTTGGTGGAAGTTTATGGTGAACATGCGCTAGCTGAGCGAATGCGCCAAAAGTGGTTTGCACGATTAAAAAGTGGTGATTTTGGCTTGGAAGACGATGAACGTCATGGGCAGCCAAAAAAGTTTGAAGATGAAGAACTGGAAGCATTACTCTATGAAGATTGTTGCCAAACACAAGAAGAGCTCGCAGAATCTTTGAGTGTCACTCAAGCAGCCATTTCAAAACGTTTAAAAGCAGTTGGATATATTCAAAAGCAAGGAAATTGGGTTCCACATGAACTCAAGTCGAGAGACGTCGAAAGGCGGTTTTGCATGTCCGAAATGCTGCAGGAACGCCACAAAAGGAAGTCATTTTTGCATCGAATTGTTACTGGTGATGAAAAATGGATCCATTACGACAACCCCAAGCGCAAAAGATAATATGGGAAACCCGGCCAAACAGCCAAATCAACGGCAAAGACGAATATCCATGGCGCAAAGGTAATGCTCTGTATTTGATGGGATCAGGTGGGTGTGATGTATTATGAGCTGCTGAAACCGGTTGAAACCATTAATGAACAACGCTGCCGAACACAATTAATCCGTTTGAAGAGAGCAGCAGCCGAAAAACGCTCATGATTTTCCATCATGACAACGCTCGGCCCCACGTTGCCATTCCAGTTAAGAACTATTTGGAAAACAGTGGATGGGAAGTCTTACCCCATCCGCCTTATAGCCCAGGCCTTACCCTTTCTGACTACCATTTGTTCCGGTCGATGCAGAACGCCCTCACTGAAATACGGTTCACAACAGAGCAGAATATCAAAAATTGGCTTGATTCATTCTTGGCTGCCAAGCCGGCGCAGTTCTTTTGGGATGGGATCCAAAAATTGCCAGAAAGATAGGAAAAAGTCATAGCTTCAGATGGGCAATACTTTGAATAATACTATTGCACATGTTTTTCTTAAATAAACGGTCAAATTTCGAAAAAAAAAAACCGCACGAATTAAATTACATACCCAATAAATAAAAGGCAAACCATTTGAGATATTCCAAAAACTTTACTATTGGCTTGAAGTACAATCAAAATATTTATGAATGGAACTCAGCTTCGTTCATATGGCCACCACGGGCACGTTTGCAGCGGTCGATTCGTTGGACCCAATTTTCAACGACTTGGCCACACATTTCGGCCGAAATGGCCGCTATTTCGCATTCAATGTTGGCTCTGAGCTCTTCCAACGTCGTCGGCGTGTTGGCATAAACCAATGACTTAACGTAGCCCCACAGAAAGAAGTCAAGCTGCGTTAAATCGCACGAACGAGGCGCCCAATCGACTGGCTTATGTGTTGAGATAACACGCTCACCATACTTACTCTTCAATAAATCGAGTGTAGCATGTGCTGTGTGGCTTGTGGCACCATCCTGTTGAAACCACATGTCGTCCAAGTCCATACCTTCCAATTCGGGTCAAAAATAATCGGTGATCATGGCACGATAACGCTGATCATTCACAGCCGGCATGCAAACCGCACCAAACAGTTATTTTTTGTGGATGAAGTGGTGATTCACGAAGCACATGTGGGTTTTCACCCGACCAATAACGCATATTTTGCTTATTGACGAACCCATTGAGCCAAAAATGAGCTTCGTCACTGAAGATGATTTTGCGATGAAATTCATCATCTTGGCGCATTTTCTCCAGAATCCAATCGGAGAACGTAGCTCGTTAGTGTACTTTACCATGATGAAAATGCTGAGTTTACTGAATAAATTGACAGTGACAGTTTGATGATTAGTAAAAGAGTGCGTTCACAAATTAAATTTAAATTTGTCAAGTCCCTATAGGAAAACCCTATATAAGTGGATGATACTCGACCGGTTAGATCACATCCAGCAAGTAGTGAAGAGACTGTAGCAGCTGTAGCTGAGAATGTACGCGAAGACCATGACGAATCGATTCGTCGTCGTTCTCAGTACCTTGGCTTAGCGTGTTCGACAACTTGGCGTATTTTACATTAGGATCTCAGCCTAAAAGCGTACAAAATTCAACTTGTATAAGAATTGAAGCCAGGCGTATTTCGTAATACAGCTGAACAATTTGGAGAGGCTTTTGTGGTGTGAATCTTTCCATGATGACTTGCCAAACGATACTGAACAAAAATGACAAAGCAGTTTGATAGGAGTCAGGCGTGATCTGTCAAAAAATCCTATTGAAAATCAAACTTCACGATGAATTACCCCTTACTATTTTTGTAATCAGTTTTCACAATTTTAACACGTTTAGCGATTGTTCCTTAAACTAAACATAGGAATACAGTCTCGGACGATAGTTCGGTTTTAAGTATGTATGTGATAGAAACAGGGATGTCAAATCCGGACCACGAATTGGGTGACTCTATATTACTTTGTCGTTGTGTCGTTCAGAATATTATATTTGCATTCGCACCTGGGCTAAAAAAAGGGTAGTGGCCTGAGTCTATCTTAGTTCCTCGAAGCGTTTGAACATTCAGAATACTAGAGCTGTGTCTTGCGTGGGAAAAGTGTACGAGCCGCCAAAACATCCACATTAGCCTGATCCAGTCTTAGACCTGGTATGGTGAAAGCTATGTTTTCCAACTGTACCCTTTCCTAAATTGGCGTTAAAATCTCTGAACGGTAGATCAAAGGATCTTACTATTGTGCTAAGGACATCGCTCAACCATCTGGTAAATGAGCTGATAGTGAAAATCTTTTCCCCGGTTAGGTCGTAAGCAAATATCAGACTCACTTTGGAGATTTAATCTCAATGAGGTTGTAATCTTCGTTCGCTCGGATGTCCGAAGCTCAGGACTTCATCTATTACCTGAGCACCGAATATTTCAAAATACCTTAAAATATGTAATCGATGAATCTGCTCTGACGTCGAGGAGGATGCTTCAATTTTTAATGAACACTTTAAAATTCAATTATTTAAAACAATAAATGCGAATGTTTTATTTAAGGAATTGCTGCCGAGTTGTTGTTTTTTTTTTTTTATGAAAGCTTACCTCTAACTCATTCCGTTAAATGAATGTGACATTTCCCGGGAAGCCGCGTGCATGGCAATTCAATTAACTCAATTCTGAATTAAAAAAAAAAAAAACAATCTCTGCTCATGTATAGCAAATACCTATAAATCTAACTTATCTATGTCAAAAGAAAAAAGTTCAATAGGCCACAAACTGGTGAAAGCGTTCCATTTATGACCCCACAAGCACAAACTTAATGAGCAGAGGAATCCTATATGTGCAACACACGAAACGGTATCTTACCGACTTTTCAACTTCTAAGGGAAAAAGGGAATCAAAGCAACAGTTGCAAAATTCTGAGAATTTAAATGTTCGTCAACTTTTCATCCCCCTGGCGATACAGAACAAAAGCGAGAATATGAAATGACAGTTGGGAAATTGTAATTGTAGAAGCGACAATTAAAAAAAAAATGTCGGTGTCCTATTTGAATTTCGACTTTCTACGAATAAGTTGTGTTATGTAATGTTCATTTAATTTTACAATATTAACTTTGCTATCTAGTAGATAAATAAAATTTATATAAATAAGAAGCAATATTTCGAAGCAATACAAAGTAATAAATAAAGGAAAATATGAAAAGTTTCTCGGGTGAATTAAAAATTATGTCGATGTGAAACAAATTACAATAAAATTAAATTTTTCTTCGGTTTTATTAATTTTTTTAGAGGAAGTGGAAGCTGTTTTTTACTCCTTTCCGTTGGAAGATTCTGTGAACGAGGAGGAACATCCACAAATGGATTTTAAAAAACTTTGGAGAAAACTTAAAGCAGAAAAAAAAACAATCGGGGAGATAGATACTTTGCTGCAGATGTTGGAGTTAGAGGTCAAGTACAAAAGTACGTTTTTTTTTTTTTTTTTTTTAATTTCTATTTACGTATGCCTATATATGTATGTATAAATAAATATATTTTTCGGAAAAAGTGCAAATACCTACATCGGTTTGTACGACATCGCTGATGGAAATGGAGAAAGAGGAGGAAAAACAAACAGAGTACGAAGATCGAGAAAAGCAAGAGGTAGCTTGGAAGAAAGAAAGACATAAGTGGAGGACAGAGCGAAGGAAATGGAAGCTTGAAAGGCGAAGACGTGAAGTTGAGAAACGTAAAAATCCTCCTACCAAAAAACGTAGGCATTCAAAAAATTGAATCAAATTCCGCTTTGCTCAAAATAATTTTTTTCGTTTAATATAAATCTCCTTCTATAATTCCTTCTATTAAAATTCAATATAAATGAATTCAATGTTAATTTTCGTTTAAATAAATAAAAAAAAATCAAAAGATGTATTGTACCTATGTCTTAAATCCATTAGGTAACAAGTGAAAACTAGTAAGGAGTGGTTCAGAGGTACGTAAATATGTAGGTTCTTCGTGCCTAATGGCAAGGAAGTAGAAAGTTATTTAGTGGTCCATTGGTCCTAAAGACCGAGACGCAACATCGAGTAACATTATTATCGTATTTTTCTTTAATTACAGTAAAGAGGAAAAGGATGCGTTAGTACCACCTCTTACCATTCTTTTGTGCAAAACAGACACAGATGTCAGTAAGCTATCAACTCTGTGTATGAACACTAAGCAGCTTACTGACGTGTTTGTACCTGTAATTGCTGGGGGACTGCAATTTGTATTTACTTACTGCATGTACCTATTCAGGTACCTGATATTAGGACAACAGAACTTTTCATATTCTCATGTTACTCCTTTTTTGACTGAGTCCTTTGTGCCCAAAGATACACAACAAGCAAGCAAGGATGAGTACTTAATAAATACCATTGGTCAGAAGAGACAAAGGCCAACCTACTGTCATTTGAGCATCATAAATTCTAGTAGCTTACTTATGGTGACGTCTAAGCTTTGCTAATATGAAGTTATGGATGTTATAGAAGGCTGATGTCCAAGTGACATTAGGTATGAGATTGTACAAACGTCCAGTCGCCTGATCAAACCAGAGCTTAAATGCAATTTCTAGGTCTGAGTTCAACCATTTATCACTTGAGTATTCAAGCATATGAAAATCTATTTCTATGAATGGATTATGCATAATTGGCAAAAAAGCCTCAGCTTTGTCCGAATCCTAAACGTCAGCCCATCAGCAAGCTGCATTTCGCTGGAAGTACGATTCAGAAAATCCAAGGCTCTGTACAGAAAACTATGGATTATAATCCAGCAAACCACGGCAGTCTTTTAGCTTCTTTAATAGCAAAAAAATCATCGCACAACTTCTTCGTTCCATGCAAGAGCCCCTATAGTCACCGACGCCCCTTAGATCTTGGTACGTATAACTTTGAGCCTAAATTAGATTTAAGCATCTCTTGGCACTGCTAATGTAACTACCCTGCCAACCAATAAACTTAGGAACCGGCAGCATTTAGAATCACCCATTCGACTATTCCTAATAAAACTGCTAACCAAACAAAATAAATCCCACTTCATGGGTGCTTTCCACGTCTCCATTTGAAGTGCGAAGAAACTGTCCTTATATACTTCTATCAAATCAATAGATGTATGTCTAGGTACCTACTGGAATTGAGACTTATCTGTCTCGCTTGCTGAACCGGTGAAAGTATTTAAGTCAAGGAACTAAGACTTAGGAGATGTCATGCAGTTTTAAGTAGATTCTCTCATTTACAAAAAACAAAATCCAAAAATTATACCCGCACTTAACAATCTTCATCACGGCTGCAATACACATATCCCAGCATCAATGGAATGTTTGTCAGTATCGTTAAGGTACTTCGTCCTTTTGCAATCTTTCCCAATCTTTCATAGAGAGGTGAACACGCACTTCAATGGTAAAGTGCTTACAGTACCAGCACCCATCACATCAGCTCTGGGTACCTTTTCCGTAATCTCATTGTGACGTTTGACATTAACAAAACTCAAAAAAGCCTTGCAGAGACGCAAGGAGGAAAGACGCCCTTTCACCGATTTTTCAATGGCAATAAACAGCCATCAGGATTACGTATACATACCTTCGCTTGGAAACCAGACCCAAGTGTTCCCAACGAGGACTAAAATGTAAAAGACAACATTGCTGCATCTTAGATTGGTTTTGGAGCCTTCTGTGAAAACTCGAATATATTCCTTTTCCTGCTCAGATTCTGTGTCCGAAACTATTCCTTGACACAGGGAAAGTCGATTTCATATTTCCGCAGCAACATGAGTTCTGGTGTTATTGCATTAGACAGCATGTTCATAAAATCAAAGATTGGCGTGATGTGTTATTGAAATTGCAGCGCATGTTGTACCAAAACCCACTTCTTTTCCAATGAAGATAGTTTGACACACAAGGTATAATTGATCTTATCATAGTCATATAGATCCGGAAGATCCTCCACATCTTGAAGAAATATCCTTTACATTGCCAGAAAATCGATATCGCCTTAAAGATAGTTGTTATGGCATGTTTAGTCCAAAGAAGTTTGTTATACAAAGATGATACAAACATAAATATTTATTCTCCAACATAGCGAGAAACGGACAGTGATGCTTTTAATCACCAGATGAGTCCGACCACTCAGCTTCTCCTTTTTGTTAAAGAGAACAACCTTAGAAAGGATTGGCACAATCGTCGATAATTTTTAGAGGTGACTGACTTTAGAGTAGGCAGTCGCTAAGCATAACCTAACTGATAAAACAGCTATGTTACATGATCTGCATATACTTGAGCGCAATTGGTCTATACCCATTCGTAGCATAACTGAACTTGTGCCATCAATATCAGGCAACATAACCATCAAAGGACTTTGAATTTACTACAGAAGTTATTACTCCTTGTTTATGCGGTCATTAGAAATCACTTCTGCTAATCCATTCACTAGACCAACTCGAAGGTTTTAACTTCACCTTTTGTACTTTTGGTTGTCTTATCCCTTGATACACTAATTTCATTTACTTGTGTTTAAGTACACCCGAAACATTTTGACTCTATGCCATTTGGTCAAGGACCACAAGTTCATTATAAAAGGAATATCCATCCTCTGATAGCTTCTTCCGAAAGGATGGCATTACCATTTCTATAAACTTTATAGCCTCTTGTATTACCACCTCGTACTGCAGTACCACACCGTACTCTGTTTCCTCTTCGATTTGTGTAAATCCCTGAAAACTTTGCGTTATCTGCTTCTCCATCCCTGAACCACCAAACTAAAGGACTTTATAGTAAAGAATCTCTCACTACAGTTATTGCGTCATCAAACTAAGGAAACTTCCCGTATCACCATCTACTTTCGCCGCATTTGACAAGGACTACAGGAAAACGCTTTACATGATTTCCCTGATATGCAATGCAAATACCAACTACGAATACGAGGAACGTAAAGCTTCAAGGAGCATCCAGAAATCGGTTAAAGCAGTCCTACGCCCTCTGCCATGAAGTAAATTTTAAATCCTTTCACTGTTGTAATACAACTCTGCCCACCAACAACTCATCGACTATACGAGTATTCGTTCTAGCAGTCACGACAAACAGCGCCAGCAAAGTGAGTGAGTTAGCGAAACAATGTGCATAATGTTTCAAGGATTTTGTATCCATCGGTGCACGTGGAGGATTTTGAATACCTACATTAGGTTAACCCACTCCACCACAGCAACTGCAGCTAGTTACCGCTAGAAAGAGTGATATTAATGGGCTAGATTTCCATCCGAGTATGAAGGAGCTGCCATTATTGTGGCCCAGTAGAACGGAAATAGTTTGTAGATGATTGTTTCTCGCCTTATTACTCTCTGTCGCTGTGTGCTACTAGCTGTAGAATTAGCTATACGAGTAGATCTGTATCTTTCGAGATCGCGGTTATCATTCTATGACCTCAAAACTCATATTGACTTTTCTGGTATTGTTTCAAGGCAAATGAGATAGGCTTCGTTTCAGGGAGGAAATTCGAATGTACACCTCTGTAAGAGTTCTGCTTCCTTTACAATTCACTTGGAAGGTAATAATAGGTCTACTGTTGCCTTTGGTTCAGCGAAAGGGAGTAATTGGTAAATGGATAAGGTTTTCATTTCACTTTATTCCCCCCCTTACCACATTTATTGTAGCTTTTGTTGTCCTATTGCTAAGAGTAGTAGTGAGATTAATCAGTGAGGTTCGGTTTGCTGAAAAAGGACACTTTTTTGGTAAAATTAATACCTTTGACCGGAGACGTGTTTGTGTGATGATGGTATGTTCATAGTTCGTCTGCAGATGTACCTGTTTTGAAATGTTTGGTAAGGTCCGACGTGGTGTAAACATTGTGTAGGTGACCTGGTGCCTTGTTGGGAAATGTGTCTTAGAACTCATACCCTCGGCACCTACGTGACCAGGGTCCATATCAGTTTTTTTTTTTTTTCATTGTTCTTTGTGTTATATAGTTTAAGGGTGAAAAGGATGTAAGTACATATCACATGCTTGCTTCCTGCTGTATCGTTTCTGCATACCATACTGTTAATTTTGCAACAATTTTTCAAGAATTTTTGTGGTGTATAGACAGACAGAGATTGGATGGTATCCTTCTATTGTAAACATGTCTTCTTTGTATTATAAGAAGTCTTTTTCCGACTTTGTGGGATGACACCTATGCTAACGATGTTGTTATACTCGTATAGACAGAGGAGTCTTTGTTTAGCATTGAAGTTCGATTACGAATAACTTCTCTCGATGAGTTAGGGATTAGGATTATTTGCATCCGTGATATGGTTTCGTAAATTTGGGTACTGATTTTCTTCATAGAAATTGATTGGGCAATGTACAATAGTTAGCAATTTGAGTTGGGTCAGGGATTGTATGAGTTGATGTTTTAATGTAGTTTAAAACTAGAAATTGGGTTGCCGGTTCAGGATTTCTGCTGGAGGTACGTAAAATCCTCAATGTTTTGTGCTTTTGCGATTTTAATTGTCCGAAAATTACACTGGATTTTTGAATGCTATTAGGCTATCTTGGAGACCAGTGAGTACATATGAGGAACTTATTCTGTGAAGCACATTTAGAGTGGAGTTTTCGATCGGCTTATGGACTTTGGGGTCGTTTTTGTTGAAGCCAGTTATATTTTGTATGCCTTGTACATCTATTTATTTGGGCTTTTAAGGAAAAAAATATTGTTTTGCTTTACTTGTTGTTGTGTTAAATTAGATATGGGCGAAGCTGATGGAGGAGCGGTAAACTCGGTGTTTGTGGTTTGGTGTATGCGCTATGTAATATTGGGTAGGGATTGGCGGAGGGGCTGTTGGGGTTATTCCGATCTTGCTGTTTTTTGGGATTTTTCAACTACAGAATAAGATTGGATGGATATTGCACGAGGGAACTGTAAACTGAAGAATTGCCGTGCACCTGTCATGGTGCATCTACGAATGGTCTTAATGATGTTGTACCAGTCAACATTTATCGCATTGTGGTGGGTGAGTGGGGGAGTGTTGAATGTGAAGGGGACTAGGCCAGAGATAATATAAGCGAGCTTTTCTGTTTTTGAAATATTTTTGCAGATAAATCAAAGTTGATTTTGAAGCAAACGAGTTTGCGGTATGCTCGGTTGTAACGAAAAAAGAAAATTAAAAAAAGTGCTCAACAAACTTTCAAGAGTGATATCACGTATGTGTAGGCCTGAGAAAAGGATACGTTTAGTAGTTTTCCACTGGAGGGCATACATACGAGTAGCTGCCGAATCTAGTGTACTTGTTGACAGTTGGATAGTTTTCTTTTCGTTATACAATACGTAGGTATAGTATTAATACATATATAGAATATATAGTATAGAAAACAAAAAAGACGTTTCATGAATTATGAAACCTGTCAAAATTTATTTTTAAAAAAAATTTGTTTACAGAATCCCCAAATTGGACAGCATTTTGACTTTTAACGAGTTTGATACGATGTCTGACTCCATTCAAAGAATTGTATCCCTTTATCCTCATACTGAAATCGTTATGACGATTTCAATATACACAATTCTGGGTGGCTTCGACATTCTGGACAGACAAGACCCGAAGGATGGTGTGTTGAGATCTTCACTGAGGAAAACAACATAACGCAGTTGTAAATACACATAGATAGAGAAAAGATTCCTAAAAGAACCGTATGGCAGTACGAGAAAGCCAAGTGTATCAGACTTAATAGCTTCTTTAGGAATTTTATTTGGTCGTTATGTTTCCTCTATAACGAAGGGGATGCCACTATTGATATAATCACAGATATTATTTTCTTTGGAATGAGGTGCCTTATCTCTCATAGGATGAAGAGTATCAAAGCAAAAGAAAAGCCATGGTACGTCTCGAGCTGTAAAGAGGTTACATAAATGTTTTTTCGGTCCTATAAGACCAACCCCACTGAGGAAAACCGAAACAAGTTCAAAGGGGCCAAGAATGACTGCAACGCCTTTCTTAAGCGTGTGAAATTCCAATACGACCAAAAACTGCGGCAAAAAATACTACAATGTCACAAGGGAAGTAAATTCTGCCTTATCCTCCATCCCAACGCTCATTTACAACGCTTTAGACAAGGCCTGCTTGATGCACATTTTGCGGCCAGTTCAACACTTTCAGATTGTACTTTGTCCCCGCCTACACTTGAGTGCGTTGAATCTTCAATAGGTCGAATCCAATTTCTCACTCATGTAGTAGCAAGAGTACCTAAAGATATCAATGTACACAAATCTCCTGGTCCAGATGATATATCTCCCCTTCTTCTGAAGAGGTGTTCTTCCTCGCTGGCAAAACCACTGCGTAAGCTTTTTCTTCAGCATTTGTCCAGCCCGTCCCTAAAATAGGCGAATCTTCTTCTGTGTTTTAGTACAGACCTGTTGCACTTACGTCCCTTGTTTTCAAGGTCAAAATAAACCGTCGGCTCATGAAAAATCTCGAAACGCGAAAACTACTCAGTGACCGGCAGTACGGTTTTTATAGCAAAATGTCCACCGGTGATTTGATTGCATGTCTCACAGAAAAGTGGAACCAAAGCGTACATCAATCTGGTGAAAGCAAGATAGTTGCACTTGGTATTTCTAAAGCATTTTAGAAAGTTTGACATCAAGCTCTTTTTTTCGAAAATGCGTGCTTTTGGGATAAATTAGAAGTTCAATTCAATTTTTCTTGGATGGTTTCAAGTCTGATAATCAAAAAATAAATGCTGGTGTGCCGCAGAGCTCCGTTCTGTCTCCGACATTCTTATTAATTTTAATTAATGATGTCTTGTCTGCTACTTCAGACAACATATGCCTTTGCCGATGACAGTACTCTCTGCTTTTCACATTCGTTCCCAGACTCACGTCCCTGCTCTTCGGCTCATTAAATTATGATATTTACATTAAAATAAAACACATAAATTTGAAAGTGAACTTAAAATTTTTTATTATCGATTAAAAGAACAATTCATGGAATTTATTCTTTAAAAATGATACTATGTAAATTTTGGCCACGACTTGTTCGAGCATAGCGACTGGTATCACGCCAATAACACGAGTTAATGTGGGCTTCCAATGCGCCAATCGTAGCTGGCTTATTACTGAAGACCTGAGACTTTACATATCTCCAGAGAAATAAGTTCAAAGGTGTGATATCGCACGATCTAAGCGATTTACCGTAGCGAAACGTGAAGTTAAATGCTCACCAAAATGATTTCTCAACAAGTCCATTGTTTCACGCGCTGTATGGCTCGTAGCGCCGTCTTGTTGAAACCAGAGCTCACCGAAACCATGTACTTGAATTTCAGGAAGCACATAGTCCGTTAACATGGCGTGATAATGGTTACCATTGACGGTAACATTCTGATTTGTCTCACTTTTCAAGAAATATGGACCAATTATTCCACCAGCCCATAAACCACACCATACCGTTGTTTTTAATGGATCTAATGGTAGCTCTTGGTACTCTTCGGGTTGCTCATCAGCCCAAATACGGCAATTTTGTTTATTAAAGTATCCATTGAGCCAGAAATGGGCTTCATCCCTGAACAAAATTTCACGACAAAACACTGGATTTTCATTGAGTTTTTTCAGAGCCGATTCACTGAAAATATGACGCACATTCAAGTTACCTGGCTTCAATTCTTGCACAAGTTGAGTCGAGTATCATCCACTAATGTAAACTGGGACTCAAATTTGCAAATGGTATTGGCAATAGTAGTTTCAGTAGGTCTCACCAAAAGTTCCTCGAATCGCACGAAAAACATTTCACGCAGAACGCTGATTTTCGTAATACAGGTGAACAATTTAAAGAAGCTGTTGTAGTATGAGTCTTTCCATAGTGACTTGCCAAACGATACTGAACAAAAATGATAAAACAGTTTATTAAGAGTCACACGTGATCTGTCGAGAAAAGCCTATTGAAAATCAAACCTCATGATGAATCACCCCTTATCAACAGAGTGAAATTTATTGCTTCCAAAACTCAATGCTGTCTACTGTCATTAAAGCGAAATCCAACCACCCAGCCATTATCCATAGTTGGCACTTGCATCGTCGAAACGGAAAAACTTTCCATTCTCGGTATATGCGTCAGTGACAACCCTAGTTGGAAAGACCACATATTCAATGTCGCCAAAAATGCTGCGAAATATCAAGGTTTCCTCAAGCGATGTAAAATATTTCACCAACCCCTCCCCCCGTGATCGGGCCTCAATATATAAGACATTCATCCGCCTAAATTGGGAGTACAATGCCCATATCTGTTCTGCTTCTAAAACATCTCTGTATCTACTAGATAGGATTCAAAACTTATAGGTGATACTAATATCAGTCAGTCAATTGACACCCTTGAACACCGACGTAATATCTCCTATCCACTTTGTTTTATTGCTATTTCCACCACCAGTGCTCCATCGAAATCGCTAGTAGCATTCCGCCTCTTCAAACGTTTCTCTATGAATGCTTATCTATATACGATACCTTCAAGCCCACTTTCAGACGTACGTACTATAGTGATTCGTTCCTAAGCCGTACACCTCGCTTATGGAATGCCCTGCTGAGCTCTCTATATCCTGGTCGTTATAGCTTGCAGACATTTAAAAGCATACATCGTTATCTTTCTTTTGTTCCTCCCTAAATTTCCTTTGCCCGCGCAATGTATAAACATTTTAAGGGAACACAAATCCCTTGAGTGTCATACAAGAACGACAATGCGATGGGGTGCATCCACTCCGGGATAAAGAGTTTTAAGCAACCAAAGCCTTACGCTGTCCTGTTTTGGCTCCTATAGAAAATAACATTTTTTTAATTTATGTGGGCATGGTAACAACTTTGTTATCGTTAAAATCATAACTATAACACTTTAATTACGTTAAAGCAAACGTTGCCCTAAATTTATTGAGTCAAAAGTTATTGAAGGTCAAAAGCGAATTTATAAAAAAACTTAAAATTTTGACGTTGTCATTAGCTGAGATAATAAGTTTTAAATTCAAATTTCACAAATAACAAAAATTTTCAATTCATCTCAGTCAGTATTTTTCAAGATAGGACTCAATTTATTTTTTTTATACATACGTTGGTTTTAAATGTGTGTAGGTTGTTATACTATACAATAATCACGAAATTTCAGAGTATGTCTGAAATGAATGCTGGTGAGCATTCATAGCGTGACGGATTTTGAATCACTGGCTGTGAATATAGCAATAAAACAAAGTGAAGTAAGAGACGTAACGTCGGTCTCCAAGCATGTCAATTGACTGTGCAATATTGGCGTCACAAGTTAAATATTAAATTAAAAATGTTAAAAATTTTAGGAAAAAAATAATGCAAATATTGATGTCACATTTTTATTTTTTGCACCAAACCTTGTTTAAAGTCCAAACCACTGCTTTCTATGTACGCCAGTGCTCGTTTTTAAAAGGCTCTAACAATATATAAATTCTTCTCGGACTTTAGCAGATGCCTTGCCAATCCTATTATACAATCATCCAACGTTGATATATCTGACGAGTAAATAATGTGCTTCATCTTTCCCCATAAATAAAAGTCCACCTTTGGACCTTGGAGGACACAAAGGGTCTCTTGTGGTTTGAGTAAACTCCTGTCTGTATAAGACTTAATTTCACTGAATGTTCTTACATTTGTGGCTCGTCACGACGCCAGTAAGAAATCTGCATTCTTTTCGGCTGAGGGACATTCGTTTGGTCTGCCAGCAACCTTCTTAGATTAATATGTCTGTAATGTAAAACGTCTTCGTAGCAGCGAACACTTTCTGCTTAAGCAGGATGTCTGCGTATCCTTGTATTGAAAAGTCGATCACGACGGATATTATGAATTAAACGTCAATATGTCGGTTAAAAACTAGAAACTCGTTGTGTAAATAATTTTGCATTCTTTTTATATTATTTTATAAGAGATCTGTTTAATTTTTTGTTTATCAATACTAGGTACACGCTTCCAAGTTGCAAAAATTCTGAGTTGATTATCATACATATTTTTCAGCAAAAATGATGTCAAAATCAATATGTTAAGCTAAAAAAGTTGGGACTATACATGTCATATCTTCATGTCATATTCATTTCATATGACTAATAGGCACTGTTTTGACGAGGCAAATGTCGCTCAGATCATAGAGTTTGATATTTTACGAAGGTAGAACAATAAGTCCGTGCCTTTTTGGATTTCCCCCGTTTTAACTTGAAAAGTAACACTAGTCTCGTAAACTATAGGGTTTTCCAATAGGGACTTGACAACTTTGAATTTAATTTGTGAACGCACTCTTTCAATACTCATCAAACTGTCACTGTCAATTTAATCAGTAAACTCAACGTTTACACTAACGAGTAACGTCTGCAAATTATAAAAATTTTCTACAGATATTTGGAGTCGGTGACTGCAAGAGCGTTATCTCCAATTTTCGGTCGTAATTCTCGCCCTAGTAGGCAGGCAATAACAAGTTTAGTGCAAAAATTTCAGTCTACATATTCGTTGTGTGATGTTGCCGTGTCAGTGAGACAGCGGGTTGGTCGAAGTGTAGAAAATATCGCTGCCGTTCAGACGTCCGTAGCAAACGATCCAAATCAGTCAATTCTACGGCGTTCTCAAGAATTGCACATCGCTCAGACCACATTATGGCGTATTTTGCGTAAGGATCTTGGTTTACACCCATACAAGATCAAGCTGACTCAAGAATTGAAGCCGATGGACCATTTGAAGCGAAGTACGTTCTCCAATTGGGTTCTGGAGAAGATGCGCCAAGATGATGAATTTCATCACAAAATCATCTTCAGTGACGAAGCTCATTTTTGGCTCAATGTGTTCGTCAATAAGCAAAATATGCGCTATTGGTCGGGTGAAAACCCACATGTGCTTCATGAATAACCATTTCATCCACAAAAGATAACTGTTTGGTGCGGTTTACATGCCGGCGGCGTTATTGGGCCATATTTGTTCGTCGACGATAAAGATCGTCACGTTACTGTGAATGGTCAGCGTTATCGCGCCATGATCACCGATTATTTTTGGCCCGAATTGGAAGATATGGACTTTGACGACATATGGTTTCAACAGGATGGTGCCACAAGCCACACAGCACACGCTACACTCGATTTATTGAAGAGTAAGTATGGTGAGCGTGTTATCACAAGACATAAGCCAGTCGATTGGCCGCCTCGTACGTGCGATTTAACGCAGCTTGACTATTTTCTGTGGGGCTACGTTAAGTCATTGGTTTATGCCAACACGCCGACGACGTTGGAAGAGCTCAGAGCCAACATTGAACGCGTAATAGCGTCCGTTTCGGCCGAAATGTGTGGCCGAGTCGTTAAAAATTGGGTCTAACAAATCGACCGCTGCAAACGTGCCCGCGGTGGCCATATGAACGAAGTCGAGTTCCATTCATAAATGTTTTGATTGTACTTCACTTCAATAACAAAGTTTTTGAAATATCTCAAATGGTCTGCCTTTTATCTGGGACCAATTTAAAGTTGTCCGGATTGGAGATTCAATGAAACTTTGAGAAATTACATATATTTATCGTATACGAGTATTTTATGTTCCACCCTTTCTTCTTATTTAGTCTAAATCCAGTATCTAACTCTGATAGTTTATTTCACCACCTATCATGTAAAGACGATCTTTTATTCAAATGTATGTACATGTGTTTAGGTAATGTAAATTTGTGTCTATGGTTGTCTAGTAATAAATCTGCATGGTAAAACGTCATTAGTAAACCACACACGATAACATGTAGTCAATTCAGATGCCATATTACAGATAAAATTGCACTTCTAAATCTATTCCTACTAAACGGTTACCTTCATTAACTTCATAGAACTAGACAATCAGAAAGCCGGCTTCTTAAAGCACTTAAAATATGATAAGATACTTCACCTAGACTTGCTAAATTTATATTGATTATTGGCAGTACAGTAATCAAGGTACAAATTAATTTTAATCACGTATCTTTTATTACGGTGCTGAAACATGAACATTACTCACCTGAAGCTAAGCAAATGCAGTGGTTAAACAACACGCAGATATGTATGTTACCTAACAACTGACACTGAAGATGGCAGCTATTAAACGATTCCTTGGAAAGGGTGTTTTGACTGAAATTCAATCCGTTCAAAGTGGAGTGATCCACTTGCTAACAGTTAGTTCAGGTTTCAAGCAAGCCTTGTAAAGTGAGTCAGTCTAATCGAATGTGGTCAGAATTCAACTGCTTCCATCTAATAGATTTCAAAAAGAGCTGATATTTTTCTCTTAAACTGAAATGGAAATATTTAGCGAGTTGATCGAAGAGATCAAATGTATTCATCAGCCAGAATGAGAGCATACAGGTATACAAAATCGGATACAGTGATCACCCACAATAGATGGAAACCTGTCCATCGCAGTGGAGGAAAATACAATTTGTAAGCACAAGTGAACCTTGAATGAATCACTAAATCTTCAATAACACCGGTTTTGCCGGTGACTCTTTGTATTTGTAATGCATTCTCAAATGCAAATATAGGTAGATACTCGTCCATGTATATATGTGGATACGAGGGATACCTCTGTTGCAGCTAATGTAGAACCAGCCAGATTCAGCTGAAACAGCAGTCGGAGCCGGAGCTGCCGTTGGAGAAAATATGAAAGTCGCCTAAAAGTGTCACTTGTTTCTTATAAAGTCATAACATATGTAATTATATATTTTTACTTTATTTTAGTCAGAGTCAGTGCAGCATGTTTAATACTTTTTAGGTTATCAGTGTCTATGTAATAAATGGACGTAGAATATCTTCTCTCAACAATATCTGTTGACTATTGTTTCTGGGCTTCACGTGTCAATTTCTTTCTATTTTTTCGATCTTTTAAAAAGCAGTTTAAAACTGCAGTCTTTTGAAGCAGTCAGCATCAGAAGATTTGTTACCGCGAGGTAGGTAGATAAATTAGTTGCCATATATCTGATACCAATGAAGCTCTCATAAATACAGTCTATCTTCATCAAACAGGCATACAGCGATTTGTCTTAATAGCAGGTATAGTATTACAGACAAGTTTTTCTTTTCCACTACAAGCAAATCTTGAAATTCACCTTCAATCTTGACGTTATGTATCGTACCTTTGAGTGGAACAAAATTGAATATGAGATGATAAACAAGTGCAATGATCTAAGAAAGACTACAGCTATGTAACGAACTAACAACTAGCACGTACTGAGACCCACTGGTTGAGGATGCACTTGCTCGTCCCGTCCAGTTGTCAAACTGGAAAATATCGAAATCTAATGCACCTGAGTTTCAAACTACTACACCACCCGCCCGCGTCCTGGAGAAAACCAGTAAAAGGGTATTCATATCCCCTTTGTGCGCGTACGGGATCATAAAAAAAAAGTAGTGGACATTTGTGGTCCATTCTGTGGAATTGCTGGCAGAGGTGGCAGTAGAATCTCTTTCAAGACAAGAAGCTTTATATATGAACTGACCATTTTGCATGGAGTGAAAAAAAGAGCTTCAGAAACTGGTGAAAAAAAAACGGGCCAGAACGTTCCAAAATCATTAAAGTATAAGAAGTTTCCAGTAAACTGTAATCTTCAAAGATTCAAGGCAAGCAAGCATAGCGATGTCAGAGGAAGACCTCGTTTACTATTTTGAACTTAGGACATGCGGGCATTTTTCGGAATATGGCCAAGATTTTGAAATAGATATCATGGCAGAGAAGTATCTCGCGAACCAGTGGCGGTATTCACAATACAAAAGTGAGCTACGCCCACAAACCTCATATCGATCTGACTTTCGGCTATGCACAATAAATGTTCGGACTTTGAACAAATCATAGTGGAAGTCTTAGACCGCTACAAACTGAATATAATGGCCATTCAAGCTAGCATACCATATGTTTCCCACAACTTAACATCCACAGTCACCTAATCAAAAAACTGTCCACCAGATAGATCAAGTTGCAATCGACCTAAGAAACAGTTTCCTGGATGTTTGATTGAGCTAATATCGACCCAGACCGATTTCGAACAGCTACAATCACAAGAAGCTCCTTTTCTGATCGAGTCTCCTAAAATCTCGCAAGAAGTCTTATGCTGCCAGAATCTTAGGTAGAAGGCCAGCAGTATTGGTTTTGTTAAATTTTTGGCGACCACCAAAAGGAAACTTTTGGTTTGCTGAGGAGTGTTAAAAAGCGCGTGCAATAAAATAAGTGATGTACAAGGCTAATGTTGCAGGACGGGAACTTTTCGTAAAGAAATCTAAAGAAATAGGTAAAAAAAACCGCTTGAAGTCGTGCAGAAGTTATTGTGTACAAGATCCCTTTTGCTTTACTATCGGGACGATGTTTTCATAAATGTATCAACAAAAGAAGTCCTTATGGTTTTAGGCCTGTTATATCAGCGAGCTGTCATTATAGCGTTTGTGGCCATTGAAGCAGAAACGGCGAAGTTCTATTACGCTATATGGTAATTGAAAGTAAAACAATGCACATATACATATGTATGATGTCGAAAATATAGCGGCTCGGAGAGTACGCTATTATAATAAACTAAATCTATAAGCTGGTAAAATTGGTAAAATTGTCTATCTGAGTTCCGGTTTAAAATTCAACAACGAAAGCGTAGAGATGAAACCAGTTTAAGATATAAGTCGTTCTCACAAAGAATGCTCCGTACAAACACTACTCGCGCATCGTTCTACCTCTGCTGAATGACATAGAAGCAAGAGCTGTATTTTAATCAGAGCAAGAGCAAAGAGCAAAGAGTCCTCAGCCATGTCGACACGATTAACGCCAGGCCGCTGGAAATAGAAAGATCTGTTGGTTTAGATCAACGTTCACTCTACCGCCTTAAGTAAAAAAAATATTAAAAAGCAAGCAAGTTCAGCGCAGTTTTAGAGTTATCATGACCCACCTAAACTGACTTTATTCACGAAAATTAGATAGCTTATCGGACCCAGAGCTCCGAATATTCACTTACATCTTCATGACTAACAGTGATATATAAATACAGTCGAAAATGTTGAGTCCCGGCGTTTTTATTCAATTATAGCGGAGACCTAATGTTGAAAACAGCTGCACACAATGTTTTTGTTTCCACTCATTGCTCATTGCTCCTTCTGTCAGAGTACAAATTAAACAAAATAGAATTTATTTCAACAATTGAAAAGGCGCCTCTAAAATTTTTGTCCTTGGCAACACTAGTTGATAGAAGTAGAAGCAGCATCAGTTCACTATGCCGCCACTACCAACACACCATAGCATTCGAATTTTCTCTTCGATTTGGCGTATCTTGTTCGTTAGGGCGAAAACCTGATTTTCTACGAACGAAGTGAAAACAAAAAAAAAAAAACAAAAAACTTCAAATTCAAGAGGGCACCACTGGTCAAGCTGCCTTTTTTCTACCTACAAAACCGTAGGTGTAACTAGCTAGAACAACAACAAGAATAACTACAATAACAGCAACAACGATTCAGGTGTATCTCTGAGTTCGGCTTAAGTAAATTGTTGTTATCCATCTACTCCGCATCCATAACCAAGGCCCGGCGGACAAAGTAAGGTAAGCCAAAGCAACGGCAAGGTAACAGGTAAAATTCACTCCTCATTCCGGGCTCACGGATCAGTTGAGATTCAGTATTGGTCAGACGCGATCGCTCTGTGTTGCTGCGGAGTACGAATTAATCGGTTATAGATACTTTTTCTGCTTATTATTCTCGGGTTATATAGGTACTCGTAATTAGAAACTCGGGTTGGAGGAGGATGCTTTAGGTATATTTTCGCCGAATAATTCTTGTGGTGATCTTCAAAAATTATCTATAATAACTGTGAGTACAACGAGTACTGTTTCGGTGCGGCTTCGGTTTAATTTTCGGCTTATTTCAAAGATATTTCAGTTTGAAAAAAGGTAAAGAATTCCGGAAATTTTTTTTCTCTGAGTCTGTGTGATTTTCTTTTCTTAAAAAAAGCAAAAGAAACGAAAACAGGAGGGAAGATCATCAAAGAAGAGGTCGCGATCGGTGGTGTATATTCATATATTCGTATCTTTGTATCTGTTGTAAATGCGCCTGATATACGAGATCGAGTATCTTCTATGTGAATAAAAGATACATAGAGTGAAATTCTGTACATAATACAAAAATAAATAAATAAATAAAATAAAATCAGATATCAGTGAACTTGAGTGAGTTCTAAGATCACATCTGCAGAGTTGCACAGAGGATCTTGGCCAAAAGTATCTGAAAAGTTCCTAAAGCATCTTTAAGTGTGCAAATATTTATTCGTGAAACAAAATCAAGTGCTAAGTGCTAATGAATATGTTTAAAGATAATATGTTTAAGCATTGACTACATTTTGTGGTTGGGGTAACCATTGGTGGGGTCGATCCTACAGATGTGGTGAAGTCGCTTTAGGGCGCTTAGTATCGTGTTACTTGATGAGCGTGTGGTTTTTTTTTTTTTTTTTTTTTTTGTCTCTTTTGTCAACTGTGCTTTGTTAACGTGCCCAAGTATCTCATCGATTAAAGAAGTGAAAAAAGAACTTAAGGAAAAGTCATTAACAACAAAAGTAGCAACAACAACCAACATCTACAATATAGCATGTGTATAAACAACCTTGAGTCTCATTATTATGCTATGCGACAGCGGTAACATGATGAGGAAGGTGTTCTTACTGCAGCAACAAGGATTATGATGATGCGAGAGGAGATACTTCAAAAAGAGCGGTAAGTAGCAAGTAGGTATAAATGGATGAATCCACTTAGTGTTTACTTATTAGTTATACCCTCTTAAGCTGGTGCAGTCTTCAGTCCATTGTGTTAGCATGGTTGAGGAGAATAGTGAATAATTGTGAAGCGTTATGCTTGCACGAGTGCATGCGTTTGCGTGTATTTTGTATGCTAAAGTGGTAAATGTGAAGCACATGTTGCATGCATTACCCATGAAGGCATGCAATTTCCATTCAATCACTTCATGAGAATACTTGGATGATTTGTTTCATATGAGCACTTGTAGCCGAGCTGAACTGGTAATCGTAGGAGCTGAAGCTGATCAATTATTTGTACATGTTTGGAAATGTAAGGGTTTATCCACATTCACTTGGGTATTCTGATTGCGTAAAATTTATTCGCTTAAGGGCAGTTGCAAGGTGATGCAAATTGTGGCTGATGTGCTTGTATATATTTGCTTGTTTGATAGGAGTAAATAATTCAGTGACATTGACAAAAGTAAATTTCTTGTGGAGAAACCTTTTGGAGAAGTAGAACAAATTGTAGATCTGTCACTTCTTGGAAATTGATTAAATTTTAAGCAGTGGACTTTTATATGTTGTGTCCTTGATTAAGGATCATGGTAAGTACCTTCGAAGGTCAACATCGCAGATGAACAGCAACTCTGTTTAAAGTAATTGTACAGATAGAGTTTTTTTTTTTATTTTGAATTTTATGGCAATATTTAATTGTCGCAGGAATAGCTGTCTTACCTGATATTTGCATTAAAAACTGTCAAAAAATTCTTATAACAAATATTCTGATATGGTGGTTGGCTGTCGAACGTTTGAAATCAGATAACGTACTGATGAGGGACACTTTGCCTGAAGATTGGAGTCAAATTAGAGGACGAAGAAGGCACAAAAAGGATGGGCGGTTTTAAAAAATATTTATGCCTACTTCTAGTTTTAATATATACATATGCTTAGTTGGATGAGCTTTCTGGAATTGATGAAAAATGAGAGAGATAGGATTCGCCTTTACTTGCTCAGCACAGGGCTCCATACAACAGAACTGAAAGTATCAAGGTTTTGGTGAGACTCACAAATATATGTAGCAGCAATGGACGATTGAGGTAATTTTGATTGTTGATAACATTTATTTAGATTCACAATTAATCTTCCTAAACCTCCTAAACTCCTTTACAACTAGTCGATGGGAACAGATGCCGATTGCATATCCGAATAGCTGGACCAACTTTTTGAAGTATAAATATATGCCCTATAAAAAAGTAAACTCTTTTAGAGGTCCTTTTTTTTTTAAAAAAAAAAGAAAAAAAAAGTTACAGCCGTAAATGTGGCTTACATAAAGCATTCTGGGGCTCAAATTTCCGAGTGGTGTTTGACCAAGAACTAGTAATATTAGCCTCCAATTCCTCAAAAGTAGCCAACTTAACGTGACCCAAATAAAAAGGTCTGCAGGTATGATGTCACATGATCTAGGCGGCTAATTCACCAATCCAAAATGTAAAATTAACTGTAAAATTAATCGTTCTCGCAATAAAGTCACGGTTTTATGGGTGGTGGGGCAATTGGCGTCGTTTTGTTAGAATCAAGGGTTTCAATTTCAGGCAGCAAATATTCCATTAACGCGATTCACTGTTACGTTCTGGCCGGCCTCAGTTTTGAAGAAATTTGGTTAGACAATTCCACCATACAATAAACCACACCAAACCGCTGTTTTGTCTAAATGTAATGGTAGTTATTTTTTAATTTTTTTATTTTTATAATCCCGCGCGCGCACAAAAGGGATATGAATACCCTTTTACTGGCTTTTCTCCAGGGCACGGGCGGGTGGTGTAGTAGTTTTTGAAACTCAGGTGTATTAAGTTTCGATATTTTTCCAGAGGTGGTTGTCAAACTGGAGCCAGTGCATCCTCAACCAGTGGGTCTTAGTACGTACTAGTTGTTAGTTCGTTACACTTAGCCCAGTCAGCAACACTCCAACATCAGTGTTATGCCTTCATGTCATAGTTGACCCCGACGGGATTTTCATATAACTACATACAAATTCTATGAAAAGACTTCTTTAGAGAATTGCCTCGCACGGGATTCGAACCCGCGACCCTCTGCTTGAGGATTCTATGCATTTACCACTACACCACGGCCCCTTCGAGTCGCTCTACTCCCCAAATATGTTTATTTTGCTTATTGACGTGCCAGAAATGAGCTTCGTTGCTGAACAAATTTTTTTGTTTAAACAATGGATCTTCTTGAAGTTTTTCCAGAGCTGAAACTGTTTCAGTTCTTGCACGAATTGAATTTTGTATGCTTTTAAACCAAGATCCTTACGTAAAATACGTCAATTTGTTACATACGATAAGTCAAGATGTACAGAACATCGTCGAATCGATTCTTCACTGTCATCGCGTACACTCTGTTACCACCGCTATACGATTATTTTCTTCACTACGTGCTAAATGTGGTCTATTTGGTCAAGTATTATCCAAGAATGAAAATTGGGTTTCAAACTTTTCGGTGGTATGTATAGCGAATTGTGCGTACGAAATAGATTCCTCGTAGAAATTTGTTGCCGCTGTGCCGGTTTGATCTTACCGTGATGAAATACCAAACAATACTTAATGAAAATACCATATCAGTGTGGCACGACGCATGCGTGATCTCTCATGAAATCCCCATTGGAAAAAGTGCCTCTAAAAGAATCACCCTTTACAATGTCCTATCTATTACAGAACTTAATAGAAAAAATCACACAGTAGCGCAGCTCCTTGCTGAAATACATCACAAGCACGAAAAATCTCGGATGAACTGTTTCTTGGATTTGTTTTCGCGGTAATAGCGTTAATATGCACACCTGGATCTTGATGTGATTCTCAAGATTGGTTGGTCGTTGATCTTTTCCAGAAAAGGTGAAGGAGATCTACAGTAATTTAAGGAGGGAGGTGATGCAGTTGAAATATACGACTTTAAGTCTTCCACAGCATACGGGAATTTGATTCAGTGGAATAATAAAAGGTGCGAAGGGTCGGCGGATAGAAGATATAGAAGATAGATAGAAGGATAGAAGAATAATGAGTGTTAATTAAGGGTAATCGGGTTGAAACAGATGGGCATATAGGTAAGAAATAAGAGTCATTCCAAGGGACATGCCTAGAGCTCGTTTTTTTTTTTTTGGATGCAAGAACTCTCTGAAGGAGGGACCATGCTTCATTGGCGTACCGAAGCAACTTTTGAACAAAGTCTTTTAGAGTAATCTGGTCATGTGGAAAAACTTTTGAGACCACCCTTTGATGAAGTTTGGTGTTTTGTTGTGAAGAAATTGCTTTGAAAAATTTGATATCATTAACGTAAGCGAGAGGGGTGAGAGTTTAATAATCCTATCGAGATCATTCATGCTTGGAATGAAAAGAAGAGTATCTAGGTGACCACCCTGTATAATACTAGAGGTGGCAAAAAAAATAGTTGAGTGGGCACAGCTAAAATGAATACTATAACAACAGTTTTCTCGGTGTGAGGGGCCGGTACGAAGTTTTTATCAGAGTATAATTATTTAAAAAAAGGTGGAAAATTATTTTAGTGAAAAAAGTGATCCTTCTCTTCGGTGAGATTAGCTTGCGCAGTATTAGGGTAGCGCTGGTAGAGCGTAATACAAAGCTGTGTGAAATGAAGTTATGAAGCTAGATAACTGGAATAGTTGAAAAAGCCATTGGTGCGAAGAAGTAACAACAACTTCTTTTTTTATTATTATAATAAAGAGCAGACGCAGATGGTTATCTTATGGCGAAAATAGTGGACTTAAAGAGAAAGGAGTTATGGAAAATTTTCGAATTTCAAAGGAAACCTGCTGAGATACTCGTAGAATTCAATTTTCCGAAAATTCCCTGGACATGAGGCTACCGGGGAATTAACGGGATCTTTTTTGAAAACAAGGCCCAATTTCTTATGAATTTGATGGGAGGAAAGAAGATAGGTTGGGCAAAAAAAAAATGTACAGGAACTGACAACTAAGACAAAGTCGAGTTTAGAAGTTGATGAAACAGCAATAGTGGAAAAGCCAATATATTTATGGACGACCAGTAAGATTCCTCGATAGTGAGAGGCAACATTATCATGGGAAAATTGTGAGAAGCAAGGAGAAACTCCTGAGATTTACACCTGGTATTGAAATTAATAATTTGGTTTTTAAACTTTCTTTTTAAAAAAAACTTTATTTGTCTATTAAAAAATACCTAAAACTTTTTAAAACGATAACACTGTGATGACGATAATAAAAACTGCGCCTAGGTCTCCTTGGCCATGAATTATGTATGTAGTATTGCTGTGCGGTTTTTTTTTTTAGGTATCCTTAGAAGGATCGTGTGAATAGTGAAATAAGGATTCTGGAATTTCATGAAGGGCCGTGTGAAGTAATAAGGACGCTGGAATCTCATGAAGGATTGTGTGAACAGTTCGATAGGAATTTCTTTTAATGTTTCTCCTGAATCTATTAATGCTGTGGTTTATTTGCTATCTTTCCGTTAAAATAAATAGCATGATCCGATGGAGTGTAGCGTGTTAACTTGCATGTGTTTTCCAACGTCTGGTACGGTTTGAACAAGTCGTGAGCACTCGGCTGTGCTGGAGTTGTGAGTGATAAAAAGTAGTAGTCTAGGTCTTTAATGACTGATAGAAGGTTCTCCTTTTGTTCTTCATATGTCCATTTAGCAGCTTCTGTGCTTAAGGACTGTTTGAATACACTTGCACCTTCATGTCGGTGAAGTGGTTTCCTATAGCCAGCGTTCTGGGCTTGTAGCTTCCAGCGATATGTTTTACGTTGTTGTTTTTAAAAAAAGCCGGATGTAGTTGAGCCCGTAATACTATTTGATTTGCTTGAGCTTGGAGGATGAGTCCTCTGACGCGATACTCTTTTCTACCCATTCTAGTGATGGCATTTAGATTACCTATTGCATGAAAAATTTTTGGTGGTGTTTGATTTCCAAGCTCGGTTACTTCTTTCAAACTACTAGTGACCCTCTGATCCGTCCTGCATGTCGCCTCGAATTTGGTGGCTATGATTCGAATATAGTCTTCGCATTATTTTTCATTCGTTCGATGTGACCAAATCAGCGTCTTCGACGTTGGTTTGTTGTTAATGTCAACACGTTTCGCCTGTTCTTCATTTGATGTAAAAGCTTCTATGATGACCCGCTGTAGAGACTTACATATCATGTCGAGGTCATGTGTGTATCCCGGCAGCTAGTCATAAGGAATGATTCATCGAGAGGTTTGATTTTCAATAGGCTTTTTTAGACAGATAACGCGTGGCTCCTATCAAACTGCTTTGTCATTTTTGTTCAAGATCGTTTGGCAAGTCATAATGAAAGAACTCACATCATAACAGCTTCTCCAAGTTGTTTAGCTGTGTTACGAAAATCAGCGTTCTGTGAGAAATGTTTTTCGTGCGATTCGAGGAACTTACGGTGCACATACTCGACCTATTGAAACCACTATTGCCAATACTATTCGCAAATTTGAGTCCCAGCTAACATTATTGGTAAGACCACATCTAGCACGTAGTGAAGTGACTATAGCAGCTGTAGCTGAGAGTGTACGCGAAGACCGTGACGAATCAATTCGTTCGTCGTTATCAGCTGCTTGGCATGGCGTATTCGACAACTTGGCGTATTTTACGTGAGGATCTCGGCCTAAAAGCGTACAAAATTCAACTGGTGCAAGTATTTTCAGTGAATGGGCTCTGGAAAAACTCAATGAAAATTCGGTGTTTTATCGTGAAATTTTGTCCAGTGTTGAAGCCCATTTCTGGCTCAACGGATACGTTAATAAACAAAATTGCCGTATTTAGGCTGATGAGCAACCCCAAGAGTACCAAAAGCTACCATTACATTCATTAAAAAACAACGGTATGGTGTGGTTTATGGGCTGGTGAAATCATTGGTCCATATTTCTTCAAAAATGAAGCAAATCAAAATGTTACCATCAATGGTAACCGTTATCGCGCCATATTAACCGACTCTGTGCTTCCTGAAATTCAAGAACATGCTCTCGGTGAGCTCTGGTTTTAATAAGACGGCGCTACGAAACATACAGCGCGTGAAATAATGGACTTATTGAGAAATCATTTTGGTGAGCACTTAATTTCACGTTTTGCTACGGTAAATTGGCCGCCTAGATCGTGCGATATTACACCTTTGGACTTTTTTCTTTGGGGATATGTAAAGTCTCTCATTACATGTCTTGCAGAGCCTAAGACGACGAATACTATCATATGCAGTTTTGAAGTTTGGTCTTTTCTAGTATTTGATTTTAGTTGATCTTCGATCTGCCGGACCGAAAGCTAATATACTCTCTTACTTGTCGATTATTAGGATCGCTTTTCTTGAAGATAAGGCATTCATTGGGCATGTTTTCATCCAGACACACTTGGTTGATGATTTGACGCATGCACCCTATCAAAACGTCACCTCAATGTTTTAGAGTTGAGGTCCTTGTTGTTCTTCAACTGTTTGATAGCTGAGCTAATCTCTTCTATATAAAGAGGGTGGAAGTCTTCTTTATCGACCGGTTTCCATTCTTTCCCTATGTTTCTCTACTCTATAAGTAAATGCCTGGACACATACATACTATAGATTGCTTTCAATGTTTCGAAGATCCTATTGTCCGTCCTAGAAGCCAGTCACGAGCTCCTTAGTTTTCCGGAAAAAACGTCCGAGTATTGTTGCTTTAGCCGGATTCTTGGATATTCTTGAACTGGTATGTTAAGTTAGCCATTTCTTTTTACACAATATTTTCTTTTCCTTCCTTCCTCTAGCTTGAAACTTTTTCCTCACTTTAAGCTGCAGCGCTTGTAGATGTGCATTTTCTGTGGCCTATTTCCGTCGTTCAAGCTCATTATCATGCCAAGCACTATCGCTATACTCTCTCACAGATTGTGAAAAGACTCTCGCTCAGGGTTTATCTGTGGGCTTTAGCTATTCCAGTCGTGCTAGGGCTTTCAACTTTGATTTTCTTTAACTGAGAGCTTGGCTAAATACATCCAATAAATTTAACAGCTGGTTTAAAAAGTATTCCCACTAAAAGTGCTACTTTCGGGTTTATTGATAAATCATTCCAAGACATGCCTGTCAATTTTCTAAAATCGACGTATTACTATTCGTCATACATACAATAAATACAATCTTTTTTTTGGAAAATATATTTATTTGATGAGAATTCACAGATGGCTATAAGGCTTTGTTTGCCCTCAGCTGTTATATAGAGGTGTCTTTGAAATAGCGGCGTTAAAATTGCTAACTTTTAGACGTAATTACATCACTAAGTCATTTATTAAAATGCAAGAGAAAATGTCCTTGGACCAGTAAAACATCAGCCAGGAAGATTATTAGTATATTTCTCTTTAATTTTCTATCCATTATGATGTTATTCAATATCGTTCTCAGCTCGGTTTCAGATGAGACATCTGAACAATTACAACATAGGCTAGATCTGGCTATCATGAGTAGAGTAGTTAGCTCTAAATGGCACAAGGCATCCACCTGTTGGTATAATGATGTATTCTGCTATTCTTCTTGGGCTAATAGATTTTGTAGAAATTTGTTTAATAACACTTTAAACGTTAACAATGTATTAAAGATCATGCATCACGGATCAAGTTAACTTGCATGACACAAGTTATCCTAAGATGTTTTCCAATTGCCGACAATAGTTATCGGTTTATCAGCAATAATAAGAGATAATTGTACCTTTAAGGTTGTAGATCGTTGCTCTTAATGTTAATTGAGAATCCAGCCAGATTGCATCTAATTATTTATCCTAGCCCCCATAATAAGTTGGATTATTAAAAGAGACAATTTATGTTTCTTGATGTTCCGAAGGTCATATTAGTTGGAACAGTTTTGCCCCCGATGAGGTCAAGCTAATAAATGTAGTTGTCGTGTATTTGCTTTTTGAACTGCATCCATATCTTTGTACGACACATACTCGTAGAGTATTTTATTCACCTTCATCCTGGTTTCTTAGTTTAATCCTCATTAAGGAATTTTTGTTTTTTGAAATCTACTTCGATGAAGGTGAATTTCTTAACTGCTGCGAAGTTGCTGTGATAAGCATAACTACACGTGTTTATGCCTGAGAATTATTCCCAATGTACATTGATTTTTCAGCGTTACATAAAAGGTCGGTCTTCTCATTACCCTGAATTCGGTGAGTGTCTTTCACACTTCAAGTATATAAATGCTATCATATGAATGAGGTTAGGTTAAAGGCTCGCGGCACGAGGTTCGACACATTTACACTAATAGCGGTAGTATGAATATCTGAAACCTTTCATCAATAACCTGATTGGCCACTATCAGTGCAGTTTTAGATCAGGAAAGTGCATTATCGATCAAATCTTCACACTCTGACAGATCCTGAAAAAAACTCAACAAGCCTAAATTGATGTTCATCATCCTATAATCGTTTTTAAGACCGCATATAAAAGTATTTATAGAGATGAGCTATATAGAACCACATCTTGTTTTTGAATTTCTCCCAAGCTTGTCCATCAGTGCAGAATGACGATTAAGAATCCTCGCTGTTTCGTCAACCTCGGTGATGACTTAACCGAGGCCTAAATGTCAAAAAAGGCGTCATACTTGAAAGGATTGTGCTGAGCTCACAAGCTAACACTAGCAGCTATAATACCGCCATAAATGGGAAAACACAGCGGGCAGTCATCGGTGCGCTTGCTACATAGTATTGAAATGGAAGCTACTCTATATAAGACCTTGATGATCCCAGTCCTACATAGACTGAAACATAGACTTTATCGAAAGAGGATGAATATATCATCAGCCGTTTCGAGAGAAAAATCGTCTAAAAAATATTCGGTGCCGTTTGCGCTGACGGGGTTTATTGGAAAGATTTTACGACGAACTATACGAACTGTACGATCTGTCGAGCTGAATTTCACATTGGTGTTTGCTGATAAGTGTCTTGCAGAAAGATTCGCTATTTTTGGTGAGTACTTTTTCTTTTATTAATCGTTTGAATAAGTTACGCGTATAATTACATCGGATGATACGTGTTTTCCTAATGTATTTTCATTTTCACTGCGCCTCTTGTGGGATTCATTAAATTTGGGAACCAGTCGCTCAGTTTTGGATCACCTCATTACTGAAGCCAAGAGTTTACTAACATTTTTGCATTTAAAAGATCCTCGATTGACACTGGACTTTTTATTGTTTTTTGAACTGGATATTCCGACGAACTTTGTTGAACATGCCAAAACCAACTTAATCTGAGTCCTTGGTTTGCTAAAACGGAGACTTCCGTGAATGCACGTATTTTTTATAAGATCACAATGCTAACACACTCTGACATTCGTAAGTTAATTCATTTCTGTCACTGTCATTTTTCTTTAATATAATTTTATTTGTACTTATTTTCTTCCTTCTGGTCTTTCTTCCTTCCTTGATTATTTCTTGTACATTGTCTAATATTGCTATCATTTTTAGAATGGCGATGCATGTGTAAGGGGTGCTCCGATTCCAGTTTCCAGTGGGAACTAAATAATGAGGTTTTGGCGTGATGTTGTATTTTAGCGTGTAGCTGAACCTGTAGTCTTAACTTGTATAACATACCCTCAATCTATATTTTTCTGTAATCAGATATTGCGTAATTTTCGTGCCATGTAAAGCAGCCTTTACTGACTTTATGTTCAAAATTGTTGCTGCAGATTCCTTTGTACTTAATGTCAGAGCCTAAGTATTTAATTTGCTTGCACTTTGGTACGACGATTTGTTATCTTCTAGCGCCTTTATCCAATTATTAACAGTTTCCCGAAGAGCTGTCATGTTGTTACTTATAATGGTGGTATCATCGGCGAAAAAAAATTCATTCCGAACTCGTTCTTACTGCTTCAATATAAAATATTGCTCGGCGGACTTTGAATAATACCTTGGTGTACCCCAGAATTCTCGTGTAATTCTAGTTCAATTCTCGATGTGTATTAAATTTTCGGTTTAACGTATCATACATACCGCGTCTAGGCTATATTTTAAGATCTTACCGCCGTCCAAATAAGGTCTAGCGAATTTTGTCGAATAACTTCTCCGAATCGATGGAGGCGATATGCAGATCTTTCGAAGCTTTTTGTTGTTTCTTTGTCATTATTTGTAAAGCTTGAATCAAATTGTATGTCAACCTATCTCTCTTAAAGCCGTATTAACATCCATGAAGTTTAATAATGTGCATTGTCAATTTACTAGAACTCTCTTGTATATTTTCACAGAATGTGACATTAATTTCACCTATTAATAGGTGTTGCACATTTTCGTGTCGTCTTTGCCTTTATACATTGGATGAAGAAAGCTCTCTCTCTTCTCTGGCTAGGTATACGATCGCCATTCATCATTTTCGTTAGCAATATTGAGAGCTATTTATATAAACTCAAAGTTTCCAATTGTCGCCTATACTTCAGAGGTTATGTGTTCAGGACCTATTGTACACACCCGGTTCATAAAATTCGCCGTTTCTTTCTTCGTGCGCTACAGCCGAAGAGATGTTACTGTGCGGGAATTCTTAGTTTAGTAACGCCTACTAAAGTACTCCTTCCGTCTATTCTAAATGTACAATAGTTGCTCTACGTTAGTAGGTATCCCTACTCATCTTTAATATATTTCGAGGATTGAATCTCTTTCGAAATTTTTTCATTATTTCATATCTTCTACTACTTGCCGCCTGCTTATGGGTTGTGGGGATATTACCTTATCATCATTTAAGAGTCATGTGTAATTTCATCAATATATTAAGTACAGAAAATTTTCTCAATGTAAGATACATGTTATGTTCCTCTTACGCCAAAACCATGTCTCCAACAGGCAATGACTTGGTCGCCTTTTCGTAAAGAATAATTATTACATTCCAATTTTGAAGAAATTCTTTTAGTTAATTGAGCAACATAATTCCGCTTCCCTGTTAAATTGGTCAGACTAAACATGTAACTTTGTTGTGAATGGAAATGGTAAAACTAAGAGATTGGAATTCCTATTGTCTTTTGAATATTCCGTTGTGATCAGACATAACTACAGATCTTATTGAGGAATAAACCGGTTGATCGACAACCGAGCCGGTTTGCTCAAAATTTATTGTGACTATTATTACGGTCATAAAGTTTAACTAATGGGTGGAACATTTTGCCTAATTGAAGTTTTTATGGGTTACGACGAGGGTTCCAAAGAAGTTGTTGCATTTATAATTTTTATCTATTCGCATAATAACGTAACTTTTAGCATGACCTTAAGTTGCTAAGTCAAAAATGAAATTTTTTCCGATCTAGTCTCTACTATGATGCCTTTTGTCCCATGTCCCATATTCTCCACATCCACAGCTATAGATAGCAGTTTTTTATATCGCTCCTTAGACAATCGTCCTAATCACGCATAGTGGAACTCTTAAGGATATACCTAACTTTGCCGAAGGAAATTTAAATATTATACAACCCAACATATCCTTCCATAGCTCTGTATGTATTCTAGTTGAATATGGTTTTAAATACAGATGTTCCATATCTTCTGTGAAGAAAAGTTCAACACCATATGATTGTTTCTTTTCGCCTATACAGTTCCTTAAGGCGAAATAATCGGAAATCATCAAATGAGACAGCATTTTCTTGGTTGATGTGTAATGCAAATTTCCTGATAGATGAAAACTTTTTTCTTGATATTCAAGCACCATTCGCATTCCTAAAACTGAAAAGCAGCATCAAATGAAAATGAAAACTTAGTTTTATTTATCATAACGTACCTAGTTATTCTTGTGCAACCACAGCTCAGCTAAAAGAATGATTTCTGCTGGAGCTACGGACAAGACGAGGAGGGGAATACCAACCTACTTCTTCCATGCATTCTCCGAGACAGAGCTGGGATGCATTAGAATTGGAACATCGTTTGCTTTATGTAAAAACCCTCTGTTGGTTGAAGTAGTCCCTGGTTAGCCAAAAATGGGAATAAGTCGCATACTATTCTTCAGAAACCATTCTTGCTCTTTAAGAGTGTTAAAGAGAAGGGCGAAAGGCTTAAAGGCCTAAAGTCACGTGGCCCAATTCGTCGGTGTTTGGCTTTATATTTTTATTATAAAGATTACTCTTTACTACGACAATGAAATAATCTCTACTTCTTTTACTCGTAACTACGGGTAGAAGGAAACCCGCTAACCTCTTAGATACATTGGAAAGCAGTCATGTTGGAAAGTAATGCCATATGCGTCAAAATAAAGTCAAAAGAAGCATTACATTGGCATATAAGAAGTCCGACCATATTCCAGGTCGGTTTTGGAGGCATTGGTGAAGAGAAGATTACATTACTTTCCGTGTTCAGCTTCTGTTCCGAATCGATTTCGTATTTTCCCAGCAACAGGAGTTCTAGATTATAGAGATAAGTGATAAAAACAGTCGGCGCAGCAGGACAACAAAACTGCAGTGCGTGTTGTACCACAGACCACTCCTTTTTTTTGTAAGGTAAATGGCTTTAAGAGTGCAGTTCATGATATATACAAACGGAGGGAGGTTAATTAGTTTATCTAGAGTAAGGTCAGGCATGCTAGGGAAACCCCCATGAAAATGAGATATCGGCAGTATTCCTAAATATGGTAAAAGCATCGATGATTTATCTTTGAGAAAGCTCGTTCCAGGATAACAGGATAACACCCAAATAGCTTTTTTTTTTAAACGGATGGTGATGACTAGACACTAGATATATCAGACAAGACAGCTTCCTTCTTGTCGTAAAGAGAAAATCCTTAGGGCTACCCGCGCTTTAGAGTAGAGAGTCGGCAAGCGAAAGGCAGTATTGCTATATCATCTGCATATACCTGATGTAGCTGTTAGAACCATTGAAACTTTCAGCAGTGAGTCGTTCAACATACACCCTAGCATTGGCGTCAGGACATCGTCTTGCGGGCAATTCCTCATGCCCCCCATCACATATTAGCCGGAGTCAGTTTCCTCACTCAGTGTCATATTCAGTAGGATTGCTCTTATCCACAAAGATAGCGATTCATCAGCGTCAAAAGTGGCCAGCGCGTACTCTTATATGTCGAGTGCCCTTTCTATTTTGTCCTTCAGATTTTGATGCGTAGCCGCGCAGGATCTCCCGCTTTGGTAGGTATGCTTTATCTTGGGCAGAGGATGCATTCGCAAAATAGTTTTACGCACATGAAGCATAACCGTTCTCTCCATGTTCTACAACATAAAGAAAGCTCTTGGAGAAAATGAAGTCAACTTTTCTCATTATTATAGCGTTCGTCTTAGGCCAACCTTCTCAATTCCGCTATAGCCACTTCTGCGTCCAGAAGGCAGCCATCTATGTCAACTCTTTTTGGTTTTAACTATAACCTATATTGAGAGGATTATTAAACACTGTCCTCTATCTATTTACGTCGACGAAACTAAGTTCTCCAAAACTTTTTCTTAACTCCAAGACTCTATTCTCTTTCAAGAAGCCTCAATAAGTTTTCCACTTGGTGTCTAAAAAATTGCTTAGAGCTTAATGCCCCCGAATGTCAATCTATGACTTTGTCTTATAAGTCCAATCAATCTTCTCCTAGACATTATTTTGTGCATGGCCAACTTATACCCCAGGTTCAATCCCTTCACGACCTTGAAATATTATACGATAGAGAGTGAAATTTTCGTTCGCATATTGATGAGATAATCCTTAAAGCCAACTCATCACTTGGTTTTATCAAACAATGGTCTAAAGAATTTTGCAACCCTTATGTGACAAGATCACTTTACATTACCCTTGTCCAGCCACTTCTCGAATATGCAGGCCAAGTGTGATCCTCCTTTCAGCGAGTTCATATATCCCGAATCGAGACTATCCTGGGATGATTTTTTTTACTTACTTACCTACCTATCGTGACTTCTTCAAGCTTCTTAACCTAATTGCCGTCGAAAAACGTAGAGACGTAGCTGACATTCTCTTCATTTATCCAGTGCTCTTTGATTCTGTTGATTGCGCCTCCCTTTACAATTCTATTTCCTTCAATACTAACGTCCGTAATTTATGCTACCTTCGTCTCTTTTATATTCCAATCTATCGCACTTCTTATAATTCCAGCGAACCTACCTCCGCATGCTCCGTAAGATCAACTCAAATCTGAGCACTTCTCGTCTTAGACTCGATCTCCTCCACCATTGCCTTATTTTCTTTTCATTTTTGTTAGTTTTTAACTCCTAGATTTTAAGTTAGATTAAGTTGGTATTAAGCCAAAAGAGTAAATGGAGCGACAGTCCACATCAAAATTAAACTATAATTTCTGGTTTTGGGTATAAAGACTACGCGCACTTTTCCCCAGTGGTTCGGTTTGTTAACCACTGCCAGGATAGCTGAAGGTTTTCTTCGCAGGTTCCAGCAGATGATCTATACGTTTTTTTTTAAACATAACTGGATATACGCCATATCTGGTAGGCTATGTGAAGTCATCATCATGAAGCAACAGTACAGACACAAATTTGCTTAGAGATTCAAAAGTTTGCTGCGTGGAGCACGTGGAGCACAAAGTTTTGTTTTCCATATCGCAGTCCTATGTTTGAATGCAATGTCGGTCAGTGTGAGGAGTATACCATATGTAACATCGGGTTTTTTCTACTTTTTTTTCCTATTGGGTATATAACTTAATTCGTGCGGTTTTTTTTTTTCAAAATTTGAACGTTTATTTAAGAAAAACATGTACAATTGTATTATTCAAAGTATTGAACATCTGAAGCTATGACTTTTTCCCATTTTTTTGGCAATTTGTGGATCCCATCCCAAAAGAACTGCGCCGGCTTGGCAGCCAAGAATGAATCAAGCCAATTTTTGATATTCTGATCTGATGTGAATGCAAAAATGACTTCCTTTTGTGGCGTTCCAGCAGCATTTCGGACATGCAAAACCGCCTTTCGACGTCTCTCGGCTTGTGTTCATGTGGAACCCAATTTCCTTGCTCTTGAATATATCCAGATGCTTTTAAACATTTTAAAATGTCTGCTTGAGTGACACCCAAAGATTCTGCGAGCTCTTGTTGTGTTTGGCAACAATCTTTATAGAGTAATGCTTCCAATTCTTCATCTTTTAACTTTTTTGGCTGCCCAGGATGTTTATCGTCTTCCAGGCCAAAATCACCACTTTTAAATCGTGCAAACCATTTTTGGCACGTTCGCTCAGCTAGCGCATATTCACCATAAACTTCCACCAAAATACGATGACTTTCGGCAGCAGTTTTCTTCATATTAGAGTAATGAAGAAGAACTACCCGCAAAAACACTTTTTTAGGCACAAAGTTCGACATATTTGAGTGAAAAAAAATTGTTGTTTTTTACGCTTAAAATGAATGACATATACTGAAATGACGTATAATGACAGTAGCTTTCCAATTTAATAATACAAGTTACGCCATCTCTTAGCAAACCGCACGAGTTAAGTTATAGACCCAATAAGTTCTCCGATTATCGGTTAGCAGCAGACCAGTTTTTTGCCTGATTGGTTCTGCATTCAGTCAGCTCCGCGATTAATTGCTCTTCGTACAGTTCAAAGCTAAATTTATTGATATAGATAGAACTTTTCTTTAGCTTTTCGAGCTTGCGACATATTCCTTATAGTTTAGTCATCTGCGCTCAGTTTTTCTACCTCTATTCGAATTTTTTGGAAAGCATTTCCCTCAAAGTAAGCCTAATTCGAAGTTCCAGTGTGTGGCTTTTCGTTTCCACTGATATCCGTTGCAGATTTAGTGAAACTACGTTTTAGCTTTCTGTCCTAAGAACAGTGAGATATGCTCCTAAGTTCATGGTTGTGTTCTTATAACGTTCATCTGAAACTGTGTAACAGCTGCAGTAAAAGCAGAATAATTAATTTAAAATATTCATCAGTAACACGGCAGATTCGGAAATGCTTTTGTTGGAATAATGGCTGAAAACAATTGACGTCCTTACCTCAACCAGACAGGAATATCGGTTTTATTATAGAAAACTATATGAAACACCCGGATTCCATGTGAGTTTTCGTTTAGATCGACTATGTATGTACATTCCCAGGCAATTCGGAATATGCCCATCACTGCAAAGATATAATCGTATGAAAAGCCGAAAAGATACATCTTTCTACAATGTGTGTAGGTATTTTTAAACATACATTCATAAAGAAAGAAAGAAAGAAAGAAAAAAAAAAAAAAACACAGGTGCTGAGAATTTTCCCTCACTCCATGGGAGGTGGAATTTTAAAATTTTCTTGTATTCATTTGCATCCTATTGGTGTAGGTACGAGTCCCTACATAATATCCACGATAGGTATCAACTCTTAGCCGAAACAATTTAATTTAAGAAAATGTAAAGAAATAGAAATTCAAACAAACAAGAAACGCTAACCTTACAGTGTATTATAAAGTGCCGTGGATCTGACAAATTTATGATAGGCAAACTTCATTTACAAAACCAGTCACAGTACTATTAGGTACAGATACTCGTACATGTATGCATATATATACGAATATGTACGTTATCACTTTCTTATTGCAGTTAATTGGCTTGGATTGAGATTACATGTATTCAAGGTGTGTCTTTAAATTTTCCATCTAACTATCTACTTACATAGCTGATCCATCTAAATGAGTTGATTATCACGTTGCACTTTATAATCAGTGGAGTTGGTAAAATAAATATCGTAATATCTTTATACGGGCGAATGGCAAAAGCAGACAAAGAGTAGTTAGTGCTGTTGATTGTTATTACTGCTCGCGATGATATTTTTTATCGTTCTTACACGATTTGATATTGCTGATGAGTCTGATGGTTCGAAAGTATCGTTTCTACATTAAAGACGTATTTAAAAAGCATTGTCTCAGCTGCCAGAGCAAATAAGAATTGAGAAAATAAGAGCTGCATTAAGATTCATCCTGAGTTTCAAAGCGTTATATCTACAGCCCTCATTTTAACACCAAATCACATCCAAAAATGTTGAATATGTGTCAGTCCTAAGATTCCAGAAATCGACTAGCCCCCTAAGGCCACGGTTCCATTTATACCCCTGTTTATTCAATTTCAATCGACTTACTTGTCTTCTTGTAGTTACGTCAAAGACTTGTATTCTAGGTGGCTTCCAGAATGAAGACAGTAATCCGCTTTACTAAACGGTTAAGCTTGTGCGAACCCCAGATAAAAGTAACACCACATATCACGAATTCAACTCTCTTTACCACAGTCAACGTAGAAACTGATCTCTTTTCATAAAACCTGTGACTCTAGACGGAATTTTTAAAGAGCTAAAAGTCAAAATTCTCAAATACTAGTATTTGACGAGATTTCGACGTCCCACAAAAGTCAAAAACCATTGCCTAGTAGGCAACTGGTCTACAATACTGCCATGGTAGGTAGGTAGGTAAGAGTGGCGGTTGAAAAGGACCAACCCATATAGGCCTACTGGCCTATTTTGATGCCACTTGGATCCGTGATCCTCTCTTACTCATGCAAACAATGTGAGCTTATGATGAAGCGTAGGAGACTGTAAACGTCTATATTCATTAGATCATTCATACTCATGCAAACAATGTGAGCTTATGATGAAGCGTAGGAGACTGTAAACGTCTATATTCATTAGATCGTTTAAGTCATTGTAGTAGAAAGCTGCTACGTGGAGTTCCTATAAGGTGGGGTCCAGTGATGACACTGTCCATCAGTCCATCAGACTCTTAGATGGATTTAGATACAGCTTTGGCCAGATTTTTTTGGTTGCCCAAATTTTCACCTAACTAATTTACTAACCAACAGATACCATTCTCTTTGGAATGAGATCTTTTATCCCTCATCGGATGAAGAGTATCAAATCAAAAGATCTGTAAAGAGGCTGTCAGGATTATAAAAATGTTTTTTCGGTCCTACAAGACCAATCCCACTGAGGAAAACCGAAAAAAGTTCAAAGCAGCCAGGAATGACTGCAACGCCTTTCTTTAGCGTGTGAAATTCCAATACGAACAAAAACTGCGGCAAAAAATACTACAATGTCCCAAGAAATTCTGCCTCATCCTCCATCTCAATGGTCATTTACAATGACATTCCAGCTGTCAGCTCTTTAGACAAGGCCAATCTGCTTGCTGAACATTTTGCGGCCTGTTCAATACATTCAGATTGTGCTTTGTCCCCGCCTACACTTGAGCGCGTCGAATCTTCAATAGGACGAATCCACTTTCGCACTCGTGTAGTAGCAAGAGTACTTAAAGATCTCAATAAACACAAAACTGCTGGTCGAGATAGTATATCTGATCTTCTTCTGAAGAGGTGTTCTTCTTCGCTGGCAAAACCACTGCGTAAGTTTTTTCTTCAGTCTTACTCTTTAGAACTCTTTCCGAGCAGATGGTAAACAGCATTTATCCAGCCCGTCCCTAAAGTAGGCGAATTTTCTTCTGTCTTTTCATACAGACCTATTGCACTTACGTCCCTTCTTTCCAAGGTCATAATAAATCGTCAGCTCATGAAATATCTTGAAACGCCAAAACTTCTCAATGACCGGCAGTACGGTTTTCGTAACAGCAGGTCCACCGGTAATTTGATAACATGTCTCACCGAAAAGTGAAACCAAAACGTACATCAATCTGATGAAAGCAAGATAGTTGCACTTGATATTTCTAAAGCATTTTGAACGTTTGACATTAAGCTTTTTGCCTTACCTTTCGAAACGTTCAACTCAACTTGTCTTGAATGGTTTCCTCAAACGATATAAGAAATATTTCATCTACTCTGAGCAGGCCTCAAATGTAAGGCATTCATCCGCCCAAAATTGGAGTACAATGCCCACATCTATTCAGGTGCTCCTAAAACAACTCTGCACCTGCTAGATAGGCTTCAAACCCGTGCGATTAAACTCATAGGTGCTACTTATAGCAATCAGTCAATTGACACCCTTGAACACTGACGTGGTGTCTCCTGTCGCATCTTGTTTTTTCGCTATTTCTACCACCAGTGCTCCATAGAAATCGTCAGTAGCATTCCGCCTCTTCAAACCTTCAACCGTAACGCCCGTCTCGCTATGAATGCTCATCAGTATACCCTCAAGCTCACTTTCGGATGTAGTCTGAAATATCGTGATTCGTTCCTAAGCCGTACAACTCGCTTATGGAGTGCCCTGTCCATCTCTCTATTTCCTATTCATTATAGCTTGCAAACGTTTAAGATCAACGTACATCGGTATTTCTCTTTTCTACCTATCTGATTTTCCTTCATCCGCACTGTGTATAAACATTTTAAGGGAACGCGCGCTTATTATATATGTATATAAAAAAAATGGGTTGTTCTTTTATTAGCGTTCAGCTTTAATATTGATTTGCACGTAGCGATTGGTATACCTATGCCACCCTTCTCCGGTAGATTAGGTAGAGTGATTCCAATTTTGGCAAGTTCGTTGGCCCTACAATTTCCTTGAATGCCTCTGGCCCGGCATCCAAAAAAGGTGAAGGTTGAATTGCTGTGTCATCTCCGTAAGAGTGATCGTCATTTAAGGGCGGTTATAGAATATAATGAGACTGAGTCCAGGGACTAGATAGCGGCCTGACTATCCGAAAATTTGCGAAAATTCTTTGCAGATTTCGCGTTTTACTTCAGGAAGGACAGAGCTTCTTTAATCGCCAAAATTTCCGCCTGGAACACCGCCTACAGTGATTTTGAAGACGGACCAATACTACCATGCATTTGATCTCCTTACCCTCGGCTTGGAACTTCTTGAACGCATGGTCGAATGATACTGGAAAATCTATCCCAGGCGGACAAATATGTTTCAGGAAATCCAGAAGCTGCATCTATCAGATCGCGGTCCTAAAAAACTTAATTTAGATTAGCAGCCTTTGACACAATGCAGACAAAGGTCCCACTTTACGATCAGTCAATAATAAGCAGAGTAAGAAAAGAAAGCCTTCCCCAAGGGTCTTTGCTAGCACCAACTCTTCTTAGCATATACTCATATACACCTGCGGACTTCCAAAATTACCTTGACATTGAAAATGGGACAGCTTTCGCGTTTTTAAACAAGCTATTAATACCCTTGAACAAGTAGCGATATTAGACATTAATCATTTATCGAGGAACCAAAATTGAGATTGGTTGCTTCCATCTTAATCACAGCGGGCTCGAAGAGGACTGTATGCACTGTTTTGCTAGAATACCAAAGACACCTTCTTACTTCTACGTAGCTAGAAATCATTCTAGATTCAAATTTGATGTATAAAATCTTCATAGAAGTTTAAAAAAAAAAGCGTGACCCAAAAACAAGTAATTACATCCTGGAGTGTCTTTTAAAAACTGCCTTCTTACATTTGTACTTTTGTGAGAATATAAAGCTAAAAATCACGACACACCAAGATAGACTTTCAACCAAACACCACCCTTAGCTAATAGCTGGCCCCTGAGATTAATCCTAATTAAATGGCTCCCCATGATTTGCAAGATAGTCTATCCTGACCTAAGAACCAAATATGGTCCTAGCCAGACCATGGATTTCACAAAATCCACAAAAATAAGAGAAACTTCTTGAAAACCACCGCTCTCCTGAATAAGTCAAATGAAAATGGGTATCAAGTCTTGTTTCATTTGGTTCATGTTCCATTCCTCTTTGCTTGGGAAAATACAGGCGAATGGTGTTTTAAAGTCATGATGGGGTATTATGTAGTCCGTATTATAGCATAAACCAAGTTCACATGTAAGTATTGAACCTTGACGGTTTGATTTCGAACTCAACCTTGAAGCCCTTGTGTGTATAGATCTAAGGGCTAGAGGCCATGTATATTTTCTAGTTTCATTGTTGGCGTCGTTCTCATGGTATGAGTCGTCCGAAGTATTTTATTAACAACTAGGGTCCATAGAACAGGTGATATCGCTTCGCCTTGAGGTGGTGACCCTCAATACCATGTTACCTTAATGTTGCATTGATGTTCCTGTTGCGGCGCATAAAGGTTGTCAGATAAAATATAAAAGATGAACTCTTGACATTGTTGAAGGCTCTATTGATATCAAGGAAGACTGCTAATATGTGCTCTTTATCGTAAAGAAGTTTTTAAATCGTTTTGACAACTTCATGTAAAGCCGGCCTTTGCCTTTTATATAGGAATGCTGTTTTGAAGCTTCCTTCGAATATCAGTGTCAAACAGTTTTTTTTTTTTCAAAAATCTCTGAAGTCTTTTGGATGGGTATGGCTACTACCTTCACTTTCCTCCATCATTTTGGCACATATCCATTCTTAACGCTACTGGTTAATAGTCCTTTTGGGAGCGCTTTCACAGCCTGCTTTGTTTTTTGAAACTTGATTGGTATGATTCCGTTTAGTCCAGGGGATTTTTAAGCGGAGATGTAGTCTATGACCCGGCTTATTTTGTCTTCTTCTAGTATCTCCTCTGGGATCTCATATTGGCTAGAAAAAAATGTGCATATATCTACTGTTGTTGGAATAGGAGTGCATCCCGAAAAGTGGATTTTTAGCAAGAGTAAAAAGTTTCAGTATTGGATCTGGTAGTTTTAGATCTCCAGCTACTGTAGACTCCTTAGATATGACTTTCCTCAGCCTGTGCTGGGATGCCCTGTTGTGCTTTCAATGTTGGACCAAAACATTCTCCATGATTGCGCTTTTATATTTCTTTATAATAAAGTTTTCGATTTCGATATCTGTAAAGTATTTCTAGTTAGTATTTTTGGGATGATATGGGGGGGGGGGGGGGGGGTGAATGGGTATGTTTTGACATTGAACTTGGATCATTCTATGATCAGAGAATGATATGTCCGTATATACTAGGCAGTTGCATACGGCAAGAATATCACAGTCACTTAACAGGGTAATATATAACATCTGCCGTCTATTTTTTTACCACAAATGTTTGTTTATTATCGCGGTTTGCGATTAAAAGATTATGGTCAACTACCAACTATCAACTACTACGTATTGGAATAGGGACTCACCTCGAGAGTTTGTGTTCATACTACCCCATTGTGTGTGATGGGAATTTGCGTCAGATCCAATAACCACATCCCCTTCCTGATCCACCTTGTTGATAAGTGAGTTAAGTATTGCAGGAAGGAGTCTGTCAGTTGTTCAAAAAGAAAGGTGATTTTTTTAAAATTCACGGGCAACGTACATTCCATTATTGATTGGTATACATGTCTTGAGCATTTGTTTCCAGTTTCAAATATATAGCATACTTAGTTTAGCTTTGACAGATAGAAAATTTAAACGTAAAAAATGGACATTTGACAAAATGGAATATTGACAATGGCATACAGTGAGTCTGCGCTAAGTAAAAAAAAAGTTTACAAATGGTATAAGCTCTTTCAAGATGGTAGAGAAGATGCCAATGACGAACCTCGCTCTGGACGCTCTAGCACATCAACAAAAGGTGATAACGTCAGAGCTGTGAAGAAAATTGTAGAGAAGTTGCTAAAGATGTTGGCATATCGGCTGTTTTAGGCATGAAATGTGTATCAGCGAAGTTTGTTTTGAAACTTCTTAATTTTGATCAGAAGAACCGTCGCATGTGCATCGTTCAGGAGCTCTTGAATGACGTCAATGATAATCCTGACTTGCTCAAAAGGGTCACAGTTGGTGACTTATCCTGGGTATATGGTTATGACGTCGAAACCAAAGCCCAATCGTCCCAAGCACCCAGGTTAGTCAAGACCGGTCGTACGGTCAATAAGGGGTATTAGCTTGAAATTATGCGTCGCTTTCAAGAAGCAATACGGAAAAAATGTCCGGAATTGTGAAAAAATAATTCATCGCTTTTGCATCACGATAATGCACATGCTCATTCATCGTTGCTTCTGAGAGATTTGTTGGCCAAAAATAACACCAGGTTTGGCCCCACGCGACTTTTTCATGTTCCCAAAACTGAAGAGACCTATAAAAATACGAAGAAATGCAATGATTGAGGAAATAAAAACGGCATCGCTGGAAGAGCTCAAGGCTATACCAAAAAATGCTTATGAGGAGTTCTTCAAGGATTGGAAAAACAGTTGACATAAGTGTATTATATCTGAGAGGGGTTACTTTGAAGGCGACAACTTTAACATTGATGAATAAATAAGTATTTTTTTCATAAAAATATAAAACCATCTTACTTTTTGAACACACCTCGTATGTCGAGGCAAGTTTAAGCAGCCGTTTATTCGGGCGCTCATAGCTAACTTAGTAGCCCGGAGGTAGATAATTTGATATTAAATTTTGAAACTATGCAGCTCGTATTTATAATATCATTACCACCTACACCCATGTAGGTGTTTTTGTTTTGCCTCGGGTTCCTGGACGTCTATGTCAGCTTGCTGTCGAGCTCTGGATTGAGGTTTCGGAAGTTGTGTTCTGTTCTGACCTTATATGTTGTGACTCGGAATGTTCAACGGCACTTTAGGTTTGTTGAGATCTAGGAGTTTTTTTTTTCGACAATACGCAGTTTGGCTTTTGGCCGTAGAGCTTTAGTGTTGCCGATGAACTCTCCCAGCCATTCCATGGTGGTTATAATATCGCACTGTATGAACTTGCCATACTACTTAGATAACATCAACCGTCCGTTAGCAAAGTCTCTTGTCTTCAGTCTCCTGTCTATAATCACTGCGTTCACCAATAATTCCAATATGATTTCCTTCGCATCCAAACGCTCAACAACAAACTACATATTGACTTCAAGATGCTTAGAATATTATTACGAGTACCAATGTCTTTTCCAAATTAAAAAACCTTCACTAATAGATATTTGCTAATTACATATGAATAATAAACATTGTTTGAACTACTTGAACCATCGATTTGTAGCTCTATAATAGAAAAAAGCGCAAATACCTCTATTAATCGCAGTGGATGAGAGAGGCATTAATTAGTTAGTTGGCTTGAAGTGACCCTCGGTGAGGTATACCTTGAAGGGACAGCTGAGCTACATTATTCGCCCTCAAGTCAATTGTTGTTTATTTATTCCTAAAGTCATCTGTACATACCCCCAAAGGATTGGTTATGTTTTGGAAAAATTAGTGACGTGGTGTAGAATACTCGATGTTGGCTAGTGTAGAATCCACGAAGAGAAATGTTTGGTTTATTAGGGATTTAGGGGCCCTAGAATCGCACTGATGAGGGATAATACGGTTTGAGAAATGGTTTTAAACAGGTATGCAATACGACAGACTTATTTTCATGGGTGATGTTAACAAGACTGAAGCCCCTATAATTGGTGTAGTTAAGAGCGTCTTCTTTTTATGCTTTGGACAAACGATTATGGGGTCATATTTTCCAACGATTGAATTTAGAAAAAGAGCTGCATAAATTGGTATTGTCTATACCAACATATACAAAACTATTCTTATATAAGGTTTCCTTGTCCATTTCTCGTTGCCGTAGCACGTTCTATTTAACTTTTTTTTTAAATTCTTCCGAACATTGTGTCTGTTACTTTTTATTTCTTTGGTTGCATGCTCTTCTATACTCTTTCTCTTCCCGTCGACGAAGCCAATGCTCTCACCTACTCTCTTGGCATCAATATCATTGATCTTGAGTTCTTGATTCAGAATTTAAAGGGCTTGACGAGAGGTTGAGAGAGACGCCATCGGCAAAGGTTTTGAGGAATTTTGGCGATTGCTGCAATTAGATAGTGTTCCGAGCTCATATTGGTCGCTCAAAATGATCAACATTTACAAAGCATCGACTGCAGCATAGTCAATTTCGTGCACGGTTTTGTGATTAAGTGGTTCCATTGTCAATACTGAAGTGAGTGCACTTTATAATCATTCTTTAAAGATAGAGTCGTTACCCGTTTTCACACATACACATATGTGTCGTATAGGTTGTACTTTAGGACTGTACTATCAAAGATGACTTCCTTTCCGATGTTGGCACTTACTCGCACTTAGTACAGTGGTAATAGAAACATTCTTGCACCTGTTGGATAGAATTCAAAACTGTGTAAAGAAACTTTAAGGTAACGGTCATATTGTCCAATCATTTGAAATAATTTTATTGTTATTAGTGCCACCGGGGTCCAACTGCTGTAAACTTTTCCTTTTTTAAACTTTCTACGGTAACACCTGTCTAGCAATGAATAGCCGTCAGCTTATCTCATGTTCTTTAAAATACCCCGATTTGTACCTCATCTACGTGACTCGCTTATGGAATGTCCTACTGAGTTCTTTATTTGTTAGCCGTTTTGGTTTGTCAACATTTAAAACCAACGTACATCTGTCCTTTGTACTTTCTTTCCTGACTCTCAATCTGTTCGCATTGTTCGCAAACATTTTACTTGAAAAGGTTTATTCGAAGTTATCGCTTTTTTATGACCATGTACTGCAAGTAGAATAGAAACTCCACATCGGAAATTAGATCAGACTTTGACAATTGTTTCAATTTTAATTACTGCCCTAGTTTCCTCTGGTTAGATCTATTATAATTCTTAAGTTTTTCAAATTATTGTATCACATTTTGCGTGATTTTGTAAAAGATCTATGGAAATTTTTTCGAAATAAAATCTATCTAATCTAATGGATAAATTCGTTGATTAACTGCTACAAATCACTGACTTAAAAGATGTGGACATCTTTCGAATAATATGATAAAAAGAAAAATTCAATGATAAGTCGTTAAAAAACTTTGTCTCCGAAAGATTATTACTTTGTATTTTAATTTTTTTTTTTTATTTTTTTTTTTTTTATTTTTTTTCCTATCAGCTATGCTCCAGCTATCAACCATTAAATAAACGCGCCCACCTTATTTTTAATTAAAATAATAAATAAAAGAATGGGAATGTCGCAACAATCATCGTTTTACCATTTTCGTTGAGGCAAGTTTAGCGGTTCTTTTTATTAAAATCTGAACAAAGTCGTGATTCAAAAACATTCATCTATGATAAACTTTTTCCTTATCTTTCTTTGATTTGCTTTTGTAGGATACATTTTATTACATTGTATGAGTCTGAAGTATCTGTAATGAAAAATTAAATTAAAAAAATATCGCTGAAATGCTATTCTTCAAAAAGATGTTTAGGGTAATAGAAATGACAATAAATTTCTCGGACTCCTTTTAATTTTAAACAGTTCTTGACATGTGTAGTTGGTAATTAACTCACGTAGTTAAGTCATATTCTATCTTAAAGTGAATCTGAGTCCCTATGAAGAAGCTTCAGGACAACTAGCTTCGCCTTCCACGTGTTTACTGGTTTACTAAGAGCCATCTATGATTGAAATTAGGAAGTGATTGGAGTACGATATTAGCGGCACACAAGTTCCCGGAAATTATTCAGAAAATGAAAAATACAAGTTTATTCACCTAAATGTATATTGTCCCCTTTAAAGTAATCCACATCGACTGCAACACACTTATGCCAGCGCTCGGTTTTCGGTATGTCCATCAGTGCTTCCTGCGATTTTTTCATTACTTCCTCTCGGCTGCTGAAACGCGTTCCCCGTAGTGGTTTTTTAACTCGATTGAACAAAAAGAAATCACAGGGTGAATTCGGTGGCTGTTGAATGATATTTGTTACATTTTTCGTCAAAAAATTACGAATATTAATGCAACTGTCCTGTATTTTCTGCTAACAATTCTAGTCTCTTTCGGCGAATTGCTTCACGCAAACGTCTCATAACGCCCAAATAAAACTCTTTGTTTACTGTCTGGCCTTCTGGCCTTCTGGCCTTCTGGCAAAAATTAATGATGCACTACACCGTTGTAATCATTGAAAACCGTGAGCATTACCTTCTTTTTTGACTGAAAACGACGTGTTTTTTTTTTGGTTTCGGCTCACTTGACTGATGTCTGGATTGCGTGTCGTACTCATAAACCTACGTCTCGTCTCCAGTAATGATCCTTTTGATGAATGTGGGATCAGAGACTGCCTCGCAAATCATCTCTTTTTAGACGTTAACAAAGTCTCTTTTTTGCATTAAAATGAAGTCTTTTGGCACTAACTTTGCTGCTACATGACGGAAACCCGAATCATTAACCAAAATGTCTTGAACGGATCCATAGGCGATCTCTCTGATGGTTAATTTGCGGTTAAGGAATTCATCATCAATGTTTTCGTCGGGTTTCGATGTCGATGATCTGCCACAGCGTTCATCATTTTCGATTGACTCACGACCACTTTTGAACCGCTCGTACCACTGGTAAACGACCGTTTTCTTAAGAGAATCTTTGCCAAAACATCTTAATAACATTTCCAACGTTCGCGCACCATTAAATCCGTTTTTTACGCAAAATTTAATACAAGTACGTTGCTGCAAATTTAAATCCATTTCTAAACTTGTAAAATATCGCAGAGATAGATGTTCTCTTGGCTACGTAACTTTTACAAATGTCAAGCTATGACGCTAAGATTTAGAGGGAATGTTAACAAAAAAAAAAGCAGAACTAAAATCTGAACGATGGGAGCGCCACACGGTGACGCCACCGGGTAGATGGAACTCATGCGACATAGCCCACATGTGTTTGACAAATTTAATGAGGTTTTGGTTGCTTAATTTGAAAAGCGTTACAACGATTTTATTCTTTATTCAGTACCTAAGGACATCGAATTATATTTTTCCCACATGCAAATGAACTACAATTTATTTTCAGTAGTTTTTAGAAAATAATTTTACCATTGTATGATAATTCTTTTATGTTCCTTTTACGGGATTTTCTGAGTTGTTCATAGAAGATTAGTAAACACTTCAATAGCAAAGTGAAGCACCAGCATCCATCTCATCAGCATTGGCCTGACATTTAAAGAGAACATGTTATCCAGTAGAATCATCAACCTTACCATAAGCATCAAGATGTGTCATTTATGCCTAACGCACTTAGGTGTTTAGCAAAAACGTAGTCCACAATCTTTCCTACTGAGAAATGGCGACTATTAAATAGCATGAAAAAGGACTTGGGGGCTATGTAATCGAAGATTGTGTTCATCCTCAGATCTCCTAAGAAGGCCTTAACCAACGCGCAGGTTGTCCTAACGCGAGTTCAGGTTCTAAGATCTGCTCCTCTAAGGTTTAGATAGGAAGTTCATTAGCGATCTCATTTTACGCGATCCCTTTGTGGCTTGCCGGATCTCTTGCCAATTTCTTCGTACGCACATAAAGTTGAAGCATTTTTGGCTTTCCATGATGTATCATAGAATGTATGTGGTATGAATTCTATTTATATTGGTTATCTTTAATCCGAATGTCCAATTATTTAAAAGGAGGCAGGACGATTGAAGAAGGGTCTGTATGCGTTTTTTTACATTCTTAAGATCGTTGAACTGGCCTACTTCGAATTGTTGGTTGCTGGTCCAATGGAGAGCAGCTCAAAAGATCTTCCCCTATTCGGTACCTGATAATAAGAAACAAGATCAGCTTGGAAGCATCGATTAGGTAAGGTTTCACTGGTCTTGGCGATTGATTAATTTTGCTAAGTGTACTAACCACTGCCTTGGTAGGTCGAAATTGCTTAAGTGCCTGAGAACGCATTCAATTGAAATTTTTAAGACAGATCGCCTAAAAGAATTCTCGTAATTGTTTTACACAAAAAAAAAAAAAACAATCAGCAAATCAAACAAATCAAACAAAAGTATTATAGGGACTCCACCACTAGTTTCTGGTCGCCTAATTGAGGTTACGACACCAGAAATGGTCGATAAAATCCACGGTATGATATTGAGCGATCGGCGAATTAAGCTTCGGAAACTTGAAGAGGCGACAGGCTTACAACTATAGATCAGTGATTTCAGTTTTGCAAAAATATTTTGATATGAAAGAGCTATCCCCCAGATGGCTGCCGTATTTGCTTACAATTGACAACAAATGCATTCGTTTGACAACTTCAAATGAGTATTTGACGATGTTTAATTACAATCTAAACAAGTTTTTGGGCCATTTCGTAACCATGGAGAAAACATGGACTCATCACAATGCACCCGAGACCAGGTAACAGTCGAGACAGTGAAATTCTTCTGGTGAATCGAATTCGAAGGCGGCCAAGGTGCGTCTGTCAGCCAAAAAGGTCATGGTGACAGTTTTTTGGGGATGCGCGCAGTGTCATTCACATCAATTGCCTTGAAAGGGGTAAAAGGATCATCGACTCCTATTATTCAGAGCTGTTAATTCTATTCGACGCCGAATTGCAGCATAAACGACCGCATTTTGGGAGAAAAAAAGTTGGCAGAATTGCATGAATTATACTACAACTTGCTCCTTCACCCAGCATATTCTCTAGTTATAGCTCCCTGCGACTATATCCTGTTTCCAAACATCAAGAGATTTGGGTAAATGAAGAGGTCATCGATAAAATAAATGTCTATTTTGAGGTCCTCGAGAAATCGTATGATTTGAAGGGCATTAAAAAATGGAAAAACGTTGGACGAAGTGTATCGAGCTTAAATAATGTTATGTAGGTACTTTTCCATTTCCATGTTCATAGCAAAGAAAGTAATGCTGGTTTGAAGGGTTATTTAAGAAAAGAATACATTTTGTGAGGTAAGGAATAAATTTGAACGTCCCGCATAGCCTGACAAAGTAAGGCCTTAAATGTTACTAGGGTCAGCCTTAACAGCCAATCGCAGTATATGGCCGCATAAATTTGTGCATTTAAAGAGCCGAATAACCGTGAAAGCGACTACCCAATTTGACTTTCAATAGCTTGTTTTAATTTTTGTTTAATATCCTTGCATGAGTAGTTATATGTATAAAAGAATGTCCTCCAATATATCTGCTTATGTTGAAATAAGTTGTTCGTTACAGACAGCAAATGTATTTGGCTAGTTAATCATTGAAGGAATCTGTAAGGTTGCTGGGAGTAGTTTATAGCAACTAAACATTGGCAGAAGGTAGTTTTAAAAACCTTCAACTGTATGGTACACCTAGAACGAGTATCGTAAGCCCTGGCAGAACATTTCTATCAGGCAATGTAAGCAGTCGATTAAGGTCATTCAAATCAAATTCAACGCCTTTTACAATCTGTCTTCCAAAACAGCTATTCCAATTTTTTTCTTCTTATATATTTTGAATCTGTATATATGGTATTCACTTATGTGCACTAGCATTTATACAAAAGTACACATTTTCTGGACAAAGAAACTGCAAACAGTTTTTATTTCAAGAACTCAAGCACTTATAGCCTTTGGCAGGTTTACAACCAAATTTACATATGTCTAAAGAACGTTGCCCAGCAATTAGTTATGTCACTTCGAATCCGACACGACATGATTACCGTCTTCGTAATCAAAAATAAAAACCAAAGGCTTTGACTAATAAAACCGAAGAACCCAAATAAAATTTAAATAATGTCGCCTCTGCCTTTATGAGATGACAGAGACCCCATTCTTTGATCTAAAATACCAAGAGCAAATAAATCTTAACGAACTTGTATCCGTAGCTTTACTGCAGAAATGAATTAATGTTCAGTCTGAACTAACAAAGGAGGAAGATAAAAACGGGGAAAGCGCCGATACCACAAACGCTGCCACTACCTCTGATGGTTTGGAATTGGTAAATACTTATAGCCCAGCAGGTAATCCAAACTCTAAAGCCGCTAGTTTAAACTCTTCAATCAATAGATACACCGCCAAGCCAGTCATCCGACCATCTAACCATTCAGCCAGTCAGCCAAACCACACCACTTAATCGTGAGCTCTTCCCATGATGGTACTTAACCAGTTTTTGGGATGTACACATTCGTATCTTGTTTCTTGTATCTACTACCACACGAAGCAAAATGTGAAACTGGTTTCTGAGTCTAACCCTGGAGGATGATTGTTTCGGTGATCTCTATTGAAATCGAAAATATCATACTCGTACCCATAACCAGGTTGACTGAACCAAGAGATGAACGTTAGTGGGAGGCGGTGAATCTATGATATATCTCTGCATTCAAGTATCTCCAATACATTCCGTTTTTGTTTTTTGTCGTTGGATATACGGAATTCAAAATTGATTGAACCTTTCCAGGGAAGCAATATTCAATCAGGGGATGATTAATTCTGATGTCGACCATGAGATACATTTTCCTCTTATGTGGGTGGTTAACTGTTTGAATGTGACCAAGTACTAGAACTGATCAAGTGACCGAAAACCTTTTTACTCCCACCACTTGAGTTTCATCTAAGCCAGAACTCGATACCCATAAAATGGAAATCGATTTTTATCCGAAATGTTATCTATATGCAGATTGTGGTGTTTCATCGACAACGTTGCATCGGCGTTAACAACTTGCGGCCGGCAACGTGTCAAAACTCCCCATAAATTCCAGCCACGAAGGGAGTCTCATAATGATCCTCGTTTCAAGTTTGTTCTTTCTTTGAATACCGCTTCGTTACTCACGGTTTTTGGTTTCTTATTTTTTGTAGTTTGGAGAAGAGAATGTCAGTCGTTTGGTTGGTATCCGTATGTTATGTTGTCAATATTTATTGCCTCTTTCGATGGGATGCATTTTATTTTTTATTGTCGGTTTCAGTGGAATGTAAATTACAACTCTGTGACATGATTATTGCAGATGCTTGTAGTTGTCGTTATATGGTTGATGTTGCACTTGGATTTGAGCATAATTTTTTTATTTTATTTTTATTCTCCACCAACGAAGTTTTATAGAATAAAATTTTATTTCATTAATTTACTCACCTATTGGCAAAGGAATATGCTTACGAATGCATGATCGCTTAAGGTGCGAGGTGCATTTACATTTTATGAATTTATATAAAAATATTCTCTGCATCTGCATATTTATTGGAATTTTATGACCGCTTATTGGTTTAAAACGGCTCTTTACTTAATGGTCGTAATAGTCCTTATTTTTTTTTTTTTATTGTTAAGTGAATATTTCTTTGGAATTCAACGGTTTTTAGGATCCTTAACTGTAGTTGATGATAAATAAAAAATTAAATAAAATTCATCGACTCATTAGTAATTTTCAAGCCTTAATAAATAAGTAGTCGTAAACAAATAAATATAAATAAGGACGTTGGTAATTAAAGTTATAGCCGACATATTCAGTGCTTAGGTCATTTTATGTGGATACACCGACAAATACGGAAACAGTTAGAAAAGACGTCCCACATACGGGCAATGGTAAATCTAAGAAAGTGTAGATTTCTGATTTGGAAAAAAAAATCTTAGACAATGTTAAGGCGAAAACTACACTGAGATACAAGAAATTGGCTCATACAAGTCTTTTATTTAGTTTTGGTAGTCTTAAAATTGCTCGCCATCTGTTCCGATTATCGAAATACAAGTTATGACGGATCACAAGTCTTATCGACTTCTGACACCTTCTAAGCGTTGATGATCTTTATGGTAATTAAAAATTGGACAACCGTGTAAATGCTAATTTGAATGAATATTTCTAGTTAGAGTAGACTCATCACTAAATTCGGCAACATAATCCTGACATGCGCTCATGATCCCACAGTTTGAAGACATACGATGGCGGTCCCAGAAGTACCCGGCCTGACGAAGACATGGCGGTATTTGTTTGAAAATCTCATATAAAAATTATTTGAAAAGTACGCAGTCTATAAAGCATATGTTTCAAATTTGAAAGTGCCACGTTATTTAGTATTTGTTTGGCAGCCATCAATAGTGAACGTTGTCAGTGAATTTGTGAAAATGGAGAAAATTGGTCATCGTTATGTGATACAATACTTTTATTTGAAAGGCCTCAACTCAACCAATATAAAAGCTGAACTGGATCCTACTCTGGGTGAGTCTGCTCCTTCGTTTAAAACAGTAAAATTTTGGGTTGCTGAGTTTAAACGAGGCCGTACGAGCTGCTAAGACGAGCATCGACCAAATGAGGTGACGACTCCAGAAATGGTGAAGAAAATCCACAAAGCGGTACTGGATGATCGTCGACTGAAAGTGTTCGAGCTAGCAGACATTGTAGACATTTCAAAAAGTGCTGTACATCGCATATTATTTCAAAATTTGGACATGATGAAGCTGTGTGCAAAATGGGTGCCGCGTTTGCTCACACTCGAGCAAAAATAGTGTCGTGAAGATGTTTCAATTGAGTGTTTAGCGAAGTTTCACAGCAACAAAGTATAATTTTTCGCCGTTTCATAACAATGATTTCAAAAGGGAGAACCGGCTCCAAAGAAGCCGAAGGCCGTTTCATCTGCAGGCAAGGTCATGGCGTCGATTTTTTGGGATGCACGTGGGATAATTTTCATTGACTATCTTGAAAAAGGAAAAACTATCAAAGGCCAGTATTATGCGATCTTATCATTATTAAAAAAAAAAATCAAGCATTTGGCTAAGAAGAAAGTGTTGTTTCATCAAGACCATGCACCAGCTCACAAATCCGTTATTGCAATGGCCAAAATTAATGAATTAAAGTTTGAATTGCTTCCTCATGCGCCCTATTCACCAGATTTAGCTCTCTCGGATTATTTTCTGTTCCCAAACTTTAAAAAATGGCTCAGTGGTCAAAGATTTTCCAACGATGAAGAAGTGATGTCTGCAGTTAATGGTTATTTTGAGGAGCAAGACAGTTCTTATTATAGAAAGGGTATCGAACTTTTTGAACATCGCTGGCAAAATTGTATAAAGATGAAAGGCGAATACGTTGAAAAATAAATAAATTTTTTTCCAAAATTTTTATGTTTTCTTTGTTGGGTCGGGTACTTTTGGGACCGTCCTCGTATGTAGCTTGCACGATATCAGCCCCGAAAATGGACTCAGGCTGATTGATTTTGCAGCGGAGAGAAACGTTTTCATAGCACTCTCATTCTACACTTAACTATCCATTGACCTGACCTGACCTTTTATCAAAAAAACTTTCAACCAAATTTATTATCGATGGAAGGTAAGATACAACCTAAGTATTCTGTATAGGTTTTATTTATTCGGAACGTTTCGAAAGACGTTAATTGGCTTCAAGCCAAAAAACTGAAAATGTTGTACAATATGATGAACAGCTTCTAAAGTCGTTTCAGATCTAGGTTAGGTAGGTAGGTAAGAGTGGCGGTTGGAAAAGACCAACTTACTAAGGCCTATTGGACTGAGTGATTGAGTTATTCATCACTTGAGGTTATCGTAGAGGCATCGATTTTTTCCAAAAAAAACTAGGCATCATAGAATTTGTAGAGAGCAATTTTCTAAGCCACGATGCCTCAGAGATTTCTGTGATTTTATCACTGAATGATCCTCAGGATTGTCGCTTTGCTTTCCTTATATATATATATATATATATATATATATATATATATATTTTGAGAGATTCTTTGTATGAGTCCCAGTCAGTCACTTTCCTAGTGCTGATGTCCAACTGTGCGATTTTTCTCACCTCTAGGTTGAATAGAGGACAGGAAGTTTGTTTTTTTGTTTGCTTATTTATAAGCTTTTACAAAGATTTAAAGTCAAATTTACATTTTTTGACATCTAGGAACTTTTATAATATAAACATACCATATTATGTTATTTTTTACTACATACATAGTTTAACTGACATTAAGTATCTTTCTCTAACAAAATTAATTACATGCTTTCAAAACAATTGAATTCTCATCTCTGTGTTTATATAGTTTGGCAACTCTTAAACAATTTAAATCCTTTATAAATTAGTAAATTTTGAATGTTTGACCTTAAAAAAAATTGGTAGTCTAAAAATCATTTATATTCCTAAAGAAATAGGGTTGTATATCCCTTATGTCTTGCACGTATTGAAATAGATATTTAGGCATTAAATTATTTTTAATCGAAAGGAGATTCATAATCAGTCTTGCTCTAACAGTCTCAATACATTTAACATAACATTAATTGACATATATCTATTGCACATTAAAATTAACCTCATTGCCTTAATAATAATAATACCTGAAGTCTTTGTTTATCACCACTGTTACACAGAAACAAAATTGTGGAACAATACTCAAAACGAGGCTTTATATAACTTAATTCGTGCGGTTTGCTAAGAGATGGCGTAACTTGTATTGTTCTATTGTTATTATTCCATTGGAACATGCGTTGGAAAGCTACTGTCATTGTACGTCATTTCAGTATATGTCATTCATTTGAAGCGTAACAATAATTTTTTTTCACTCAAATATGTCGAACTTTGTGTCTGAAAAAGTGTTTTTGCGGGGAGTTCTTCTTCATTACTTTAATATGAAGAAAACTGCTGCGGAAAGTCATCGTATTTAGGTGGAAGTTTATGGTGAACATGCGCTAGCTGAGCGAACGTGCCAAAAGTGGTTTGCACGATTTAAAAGTTGTGATTTTGGCTTGGAAGACGATGAACGTCCTGGGCAGCCAAAAAAGTTTAAAGATGAATAACTGGAAGCATTACTCTACAAAGACTGTTGCCAAACACAATAAGAGCTCGCAGAATCTTTGAGTGTCACTCAAGCAGTCATTTCAAAACGTTTAAAAGCAGCTGGAATTGGTTCCACATGAACTCAAGTCGAGAGACGTCGAAGGGCGGTTTTGCATGTCCGAAATGCTGCCGAATTGCCACAAAAGGAAGTTATTTTTGCATCGAATTGTTACTGGTGATGAAAAATGGATCCATTACGACAACCCCAAGCGCAAAAAATTATATGTGAAACCCGGCCAACCAGCCAAATCAACGGCAAAGCCGAATATCCATGGCGCGAAGATAATGCTCTGTAGTTGGTGGGATCAGATGGGTGTGCTGTATTATGAGCTGCTAAAATCGGGTGAAACCATCAATGGACAATGCAATTAATCCATTTGAAGAGAGCAGTAGCCGAAAAACGCACGGAATATGCAACCAGATACAAGGCAATAATTTTCCATCATGACAACGCTCGGCCCCACGTTGCTACTCCGGTTAAGAACTATTAGGAAAACAGTGGATGGGAAGTCTTACCTCACCTGGCTTATAGCCCAGACCTTGCCCCTTTTGACTACCATTTGTTCCGGTCGATGCAGAACTCCCTCTCTGAAATACGGTTCACATCAGAGCAGAATATCAAAAATTGGCTTGATTCATTCTTGGCTGCCAAGCCGGCGCAGTTCTTTTGGGATGGAATCCACAAATTGCCAGAAAGATGGGAAAAAGTCATAGCTTCAGATAGGCAATACTTTGAATAATACTATTGTACATGTTTTTCTTAAATAAACGTTCAAATTTTGAAAAAAAAAACCGCACGAATTAAAATATATACCCAATAAAAATACATTTCTTTTTCTTAAAAAAGAAAAACAATTTTGTTTGCTATTTTTTACATATATAATCAACATTTTTAGTAAAACATAATTAATTGACAATGATGATGGCTAAATTTCTTAATTTTGTCAACTTTTCAATAACCTCTCCATCAATAATCAGTCTTGTAGTCTCTTCTTGTCTCACGTTCAGAATCATGCTCTTCGTTTTGTTAATGTTGAGTTTCAGTCGGTTCTCCTTTAGCCACTTACTAACACTTTCTGAATCTTTTTGAATTTTACGGTTACACTCGGCTATTCTTTTGTTTGCCGCATAAATGACTGCATCGTTCGCGAATAGTGCCAATTTGGAACAAAAGTGTTCCTAAGACGAAACCTTGTGGAACACCTAATTTAACGAGCTTCAGATTCGATGATACTCCAATTACCTTAACTTTTTGTATTCGGTTTGTTAGGTATGAATTATACCATCTTAACTCACCACATTTAATTCCATAGTTCTTCATTTTTTGCAACAGGATATCTCTGTCTATGGTTTCAAACGAACGTTTAAGATCCATAAATACACAAAATACCCTTTTGCTTTGGATGATCTCTTCCTTTGAGTTTGTTATTACCAAGTTAACTGCACTTTCACACGAATGGTTTTTCCAAAATAACGATTGAATGTCAAATATTTAGATTTTCGTAAAAGTTATACAACTGATTGAACACGATTTTTTTCAAAAAACTTTTTCGTACAAAGGCATTGAGTTAATAGGACAAAATTCTTTTCACACTTTAGTATTTGTAACTTTTTCATTGGGCGTTATTGCTGATCCTTTCCAGCTGCTTGGAAAGGTCTCAAAGGATTTATTTATAATTACACATAATGCAGGGCCTATAATATTAAAATGGTATAAATATCGCTTCGGACACATTGAATTACAATCAGACAAATATGAATTACAAATAAAGGATTCTTTTATACAACAAGTTACTGCGTTATATCTGAATGGAGTCAGAAATTTCGACGATACTTTCAACAAAAAAGTTATTAAAATTATTAGCAATCAGACTGGGGTTACAACACATCACGTTATTGAAGGAAACATTCATTATAGCACTACCCTTTTCTTGTTTTAACACATATTGTTTAATATTTTTCTACATTGCTTTCTGATCGGTTGACGTGTCAATTATTTTGTTAACAAAATCTTTTTTGGCTTTTTTTTCATTTTTATAATTATTTCTTTCCATTCTATATCGCGTCCAACTTTCACCTGAACTATGTACCACAGCTCTATTGTATTGCACAACCTTTAACTTTTTTAATATCTTTTAGTTTCGATTGAACCACTTATTTTCATTGCTCGTTTTTCGTTATTTTTGAAATTATATTTTCTAGTTCATTTTTAAATAGGTCATCCAAGCTTTCAATATCAAGTTAATGGTTTCACTAATTTCACTACGTAACAAGGCATTTCGAAAAAGATTTGTATTGTAATACATGTACGAAATTTAATTCTTTATATAAATTTTACACTCATCCCCTATATTAATTTTAATGTTTCGTGATCACTAATCATCAGATCCAGATTAGTTTCTACCAGGACGGATTTGCAATTTGTGATAGCATTATCTGTTACCGTCTTAGTTGTCGATAATATTCTCGTCGGTTCGCGCACTTTTTGTTCACAGTGGTTATCCTCTATAATTCTGTTCATTTCTTTTCTATAAGTATCAACCATACAAAACCAGTCTATATTAAAATCGCCTCCATTAGTACTGCGAATTGTTCACAAAACACTCTTTTAGGCGAACTTGGCGATCTATAAACACCACATATGGTAAACGTATAGTTATTAATGGAAAAACAATTCAGAAGCCAACAAATCTTCATATCTTTTGCATATTCCTTTACACACATGTCTCTTTTAACGTATATTATAACACCTCCTGTGCGGGTGGATACACTATTACATCGAAACAAATTATAACTTACAAGACTAATTTCGTTATCAGACACATTCTCAGTAAGAACAATAACATCGAACTGTTAAACCAGCAGAGTCGTTTGCAATTCATTTAAGTTGTTGTTTAGATCGTCCATATTCAAACAAGCTACACTAAAGGCCTTTGGTTGCTAATAAGAGGACCTATTCCTTTCAATCTTCAATTTCTTAAGAAACACTTCAAATTTTCGATATCTATAGTCTATCCTGTGTCTGATTCCGACTGCATTTCGCAAAGACGATATTATTTATCCTTAGCCTGATTGAGAGCCAGGGATAATTACTTGACTTTTATGTCAAGCTCGTTGGTGTGACGCGGGGGACTTGAGAGTTCAGAGGATAATGTTTCTGACAGTATTCCTCTGATGTTTTGGCCAATTAGTTTTTCGATAGTTTCGAAATGCTAGTTTGCTGGGAAAAGCATCACTCAGGAATTGGATGTACCTGTGGTCTGAAAATGAGTATTAAGACGATACTATCCAGCTCGTTAGAATTTGAGTAATGTCGGAGACAAGAGTGATATCTAGCAGTTCCTGTCGGTTTCTTGTTATAAAAATGGACTCATTGCCAATGTTGCAAACAATGAGGTGACTCAGGGTGACTCATCGTAAGGTTTGATTTATAATATAAAATAAAACACATTAATTTGAAAGTGATTGATGTCATCTACTTTTTGAAAATGATATCATGTATATCTTGGTTACGACTATGTCTGAGGCGGTCCATTCGGAAGGTCCAATTTTGGGCGACTCGCTCGAGCATAGCGACTGGTAACTCGTGGATAACACAAGTGATGTTGGCTTCCAAAACGTCAATCGTAGCTGACTTATTCCTGAAGACCTGAGCCCTTACATATTCCCAGAGAAAATAGTCCAAAGGTGTGATATCGCACGATCTAGGCGGCCAATTTATAGTAGCAAAACGTGAAATTAAGTGCTCACCAAAATGATTTCTTAACAAGTCCATTGTTTCACGTCCTGTATGGGTCGTAGCGCCATCTTGTTGAAACCAGAACTCACCGAGACCATGTGCTTGAATTTCAGGAAGCACATAGTCCGTTTACATGGCGCGATAACGGTTACCATTGACGGTAACTTTCTGATTTGCCTCATTTTTGAAGAAATATATAAATACCGTTGTTTTTAATGGATGTAATGGTAGCTTTTAATTCTCTTCGGGTTGTTCATTAGCCCAAATATGGCAATTTTGTTTATTAATGTATTCATTGACCCAGAAATGGACTTCATCACTGAACAAAATTTCATGATAAAACACTGAATTTTCATTGAGTTTTTCCAGAGCCCATTCACTGAGAATATGATGCAAATTCAAGTAGCCTGGCTTCAGTTCTTGCACAAGTTGAATTTTGTACGCTTTAAGGCCGATATCCTCACGAAAAATACGCCAAGTTGTCAAATACACCAAGCCAAGCTGCTGAGAATGACGACTTATCGATTCGTCACAGTCTTCGCGTACACTCTCAGCTACAGCTGCTATAGTCTCTTCACTACGTTCTGGATGTGGTCTTACCGGTCGAGTATCATCCACTTATGTAAACTGGGACGCAAATTTGCGAATGGTATTGGTATTTCAGTAGGTCGATTATGTGCACCGTAAGTTCCTCGAATCGCACGAAAAACATTTCTCACAGAACGCTGATTTTCGTAATACAGCTGAACGATTTGGAGACGCTATTATGGTGTGGGTTCTTCCATTATAACTTGCCAAACAATACTGTGTAAAAATGATAAAGCAGCTTAATAGGAGTTATACGTGATCTGTCAAAAAAAACCTATTGAAAATCAAACCTCACGATGAATCACCCTATATAATCAAAAAGTGACTCACCTCTTTCGTTGATGTCGGTACTACCCATACCGTTTGATGAGCATAAGCTTCGCACCCGATGATGAAGCAAGTGTTTTAGCCTTCCAATACCACCCTTACTAGGTTATCACCAGAGAGAGGGCTCACATGATCGTGGCTAGGATATGCCGATGCAAGCCAGTAGGAACATTTGGAAGTCTCTAACATGGAAACGGTTAAGTCGGGGTCGCTGAAGTAAGAAAGTAAAAATAAATTAAGGCTACGTTTCACTTATATACAAGTTCTAATCTTACCTCTGTCTCTTGTATAGAGTGGAGCGTATACAGGTATCTCAAATCTACGAACCACTAACGAGCCACGTGGTTGAATCAAGAAAAAAAAATCTTTATTAATATAAAAATATAAGCGGAACAATACAGAAGATATATATAAGAATCCAAAGATATTTTTATCCACTCGATGTTAAGGATCCTGTATAAAGTGACTTTGGTTGCTCTCGCTAGGGCTTTACTACCAACTGCCTTCTTAGCCTGAAGAAGCAGTGATTGGAAAGAGTTTGGTGGACTAGTGTACTAATGTTGTTGTCAAAGGTTAATGAAATTTTTTGTAAATCTCTAAGTGGTAATTGTCTTTAATGACTTTTTGTACAAAATATCGATTGTGTTTGTGTGTTTTTTCTATTGACAGCTACAATTTCGTTTTTTTCTCGTGCACTGGCAAACCTATTTAGCGGTTTTTTCCTCCATTCTTCCAAATGCTTCACTGCAAGTGGAAAATACAGTGTGTTTTCCTTTTGATATTAATGCGATCAGCAACGCAACACCTCTGCTAATTTAGAAAGATAGGGCTGAATTTTAAGGTTCTTGATTAGGCAATGCATCTCCATGTCTAAAATAATTTAAACAATAAAAAGGTCTGTGTAATTTTTACAGATTTGGACGTAGTAGCATGCACCTTCCGTTGTAATTGTCAAATCTACAATACGCCACTAACAAATCTGCAGAAATATTCTTCCAAATGCTTGGTCTTCTTTAAAGCTTTCTTGACTATATCGGGTGATTCCTGTTGAGGCCTTGAATCTCTTGCATGTTTCTTTACCTTTAGATTCCATTTTTGAAAGTCATATCTCTCAATATCCTCGAACGCGTGCTTCTCTTGTTTACTCTTTTTCTTTTGGAGGAGCAGGTGTTCTTGCCTGCTTCACCACTCGCGTAGTGTTTTTAGGTTTGTGGTTAGAAGACGCGGAGTATGCTATAAGGGGTGAGGGGCGAGGTGAAAAGAAAACGTATTGCCCTGCACTGGCAAAACGGACTAACATCAACCTGCGAGATAAGACAAAACGAGCTGTCTATATTATCATCACTGGCGCATTAAGAAAGTCTCCGAAGGCAACTCTCTAAACTCTGTTCGATTTGCTACTCATAACTCTGCCCTCAGACTAAGAAACACTCAGCAGTGGAAAGGGCTATACATATCTAGGATATCAATTTCTAGTCACGCTCCATCAGGGATGAACAGGAAAACTCCTTTTTGTAATTGTCTTGTTTTGCCATGCATCAGAGTGCAATCCCTAGGTAGTTATCACCTCTGATATCTAAATGATCTCTGCTCTGTGAGAATTACCGATCTTGAAAAAATTATCAAGAAATCTCATTGGTTCTATTCAAGTAGTCTCACGATGCATCTAAAAATGGTCTAAGCGCACTTCAACAACACCCGAAGTTACCCAGAGTTTGTAAGCTTTCTCATTTCTCTTCCAAAACCTCTTTATGCGCATATTTGACTGCATTTGATTGGTGCATTTAAACATGGGTAACAGGAGTTTCAGAAGCAGAATGTTTTACAACTGGTCTTCTGTATTTGATCCCGGTTTTGTGGTCACTGGCGAGTGCAACTATTTGAAAAAGAATGTTCAAATTGTACAATATTTTGTTATTAATGCCGGGGATGTCTACCATATATCCACACATAGCCCACAACTAATGATCCGAGTCGATGTTTTCAAAAAGTCCAGACAATCAAATCCAAAATACTGAAAGCAGGTGTTACGTCGATCGTAAAGCCTTTCTGAGTAGCAGTCAGATAATTTGAGGATCGCTCAGTGTTAAAACTATTATTATGCCTCGTATCAAAGTCATTCAACTTGAGTTCTTTGGAAAATGTCGCTTATACTCTGATTATCGACTATGACACCAAGAATGCTCTATTTTTTCTATTGAAGTACACATTGCTCGTATGTCTTGTTGTGGAGATTGTAAAAGTTATCTCTGAAAAAGTCATACCTCTTCTCGTGCGTTTTCGACTACAGTTGGCGAGTAAGATTTAACGCGAGTTGTCATCAGGGGTTTGTTAATTCGTTGTAATTCGTCGGAAAAGGTTTCTTGTTAAAATCTACCTAAGACAACAAATCTGTTACCAAATGTAGTCTGTTTCAGCGTTGGAATACGCTCAATAGCGAGGGCATTTTCCAGTTGATGGGCTGCAGATGGTTTGACATAACGTTTTTATGTCAAAAGAATCTTAAAATCCCAAAATAAAATTGCGTATCCGAGTAGCAGAAGGACTCATAGAAGATAGACTCCATGTTATCAACTGCACCAAGTGCAACAAATCTGAATCAGTTTTGCCAAGCTCCCAAACTCATCCATAGCTTTGTAGAGCTCCAGACGATAAATGCTATCTTATGCAGCTTTGGAGGCGATGGAAAGATACTAAAACTGATACTAGTAATAGTGCTCATACGTTACATGCTTCAAAGTAATAAAACAAACCCTGTTGGGATAGAGCCACTTTATAAATGTTTTCGTCGTGTTTTTGGTTTTCGGATTAACTCATTTTAGTTGTATAGATTATTTCGAGTTTCCCAGCGTGGCTCGGCACATCTCCATCAATTGCGATGGGATTCCAAATTCGGGATTTTTAATTCTCTGTTGTTAATTAGTAGATTCTGTGGGTTCCGATTAATTTATTGAAGATTTTTCTTAACTAGATTTGGTATTAAAATCCTCGAGTATAACTAAGATATCGTACTCCGGTCTCGGTCGGCATGCATCCTAAGGATGATAAGATAAGATATCCAAGAACGGCATATAATAATTGATACGTTTTTCTCCCGTTTGCGCCATTCCCTATTAATGAGTGATGAAAGTGTTGTTATGCTAAAATATGCTAAAACCCGTTTTCAACTTGGTTAGCCTTCAATTATTAGCGCTAATCCAATCCAATCCCGTGTAATCAAATTTGTATGATAAACAACTGTGAAGTTACTTGAGTTAAGACTTTATTCCCCTGAATTAATATGGGTATGTGCGTACAAGTATTATAAGTTTCCTCAATAAGTTTCCTCTAGTATTCGCAACACTCTTTATACTATCTATTCTATTATTTTCTGTCTCTGATATTTTACCGCGGCACGTATTATGTAAATTTTTATGAGACCACTGTTTTGTTGTTTCTCTTTCAGAAAGCAAGCTGGACCTCCAGCGTCCAATATGAATAGTAAAACAAAGTACAAAATGTCATCGCAAATGCGACTAAACGAAATCACCCGGCCAAATGCAAATATCACATGTGACCATCATCACCGCACGTCCATGTATCGACCCCTTTCACCCGGATGTCATTGCCATCATATGTCGCCTCAAATTCAAACTGCACCCATTCACCCGCCTTCAACGTCTAGTCTAGGCGATAGCAGCTCCTGTATTTGCTCTCACCACTATCACTACATCCAGCATCATAGGCCGAATAGTCCCAGTCGAACATCAACGCCACCACTGCCGCCACCTTTACTGCCTGAACGTATTGGCTGTTGCCAATCCACATGCGAGGACAACAATGACAGGCAAATTAGTGGTGAGACTCATGTAGCTGTGACGGTGCACCAGCACCAGCACCATACCACATCGGCAACACCCGCAACCCAGTCGTCACAGTCTCAGCATTCGTTGCATCATCAGTATCAAGCACTGGACGACACCACAAATGACGAGCACGAAGAGTGTGAGTGTTGCGAGGTGAATCCACATCACCCGGGTAATGGTGGCGACCATTTGAATGGACGCAGCTCATCTCGACTTGTAACTGCGGCAGATGAGATTATACCTAGCGGCTCGGAAGACAATACGGCCATACTGCAGAGATGTTGCCAACATAATCATAGAAAAAGCCACAGGTACGCCAATATGCGAACTCGAGTATGCCACATGAGTTGTTCTCACGTCACACGTCCATTTTGCAGGAACAGATTAGGGGATCAACTGCTGAACTCGAAAGCAAGGGCTGGCAGCATCCAGAAGCGTTCCAGAATTGATGAGGAAAATTATTCGACCGGCATTGAGGTTTATAGCGATGGTGCAGATTCTGGTGTTAAGGTTACAGATGGTGCCACATCGGAGGAGGATCAGGGACCACCGCTGCCACCTCGACCACCACCTCGTCCAAGAAATGTGCCAGCAAATTTCAACCGTAAGTAGAACAAAAGTTCGATTTTCTTTTTTTCTTTTTTGTCCTTCATCTCATGCTAGTGCCAGGAATGTTGTATGAGGAGCATCTGTTGGATAGAGTGGAAGTGCAATTAAATTGAAAACTTTCTTCTGAATCCCGATTGGGGTGGGTTAGAGGATTCTATCTGTCGGCCAAGTGTGAGTGAGTGTTTAACAAGTGAGGGAGCAAATGTAATCTGTAAGTGGGTTGTACAATTCCCTGACTCTAGAGCATTCATCGAATTAAGGACGCTGAATCAGTAGTGAGATTTTATTGATTAATAGACGAACTACGGTAGAGCAAGAAATAAGAATTGGGTTAAAGGATAAGATTGGTGGATTATAGTGGTTGTGGTTGAGGTTGAGGTTGGAGAATGTTTGAGTAACGATAGTGCTGAATTGGTTGAACGAGGAGCAAGCGAGTAGAAAACGAGTGGCGTTACCATATTATTGGCTAAAGGGGGTTAGGTAATTCGCCAATTAATTAGTTTCGAATGTCCTTAGTCGAGTTGGTAATTATTTTTTTTGAATCCATGTAAAGTTAAGGCGGGTAGACATCCCAGAAATTGTGGTCGATAGACGTCAAATTGATTAGACTAGATTATAATAAAGTTTGTGTACTTAAATTGTTCAAGTTCATTCTTTTATGGTAAAGCTCAGTCTTTCAAATATTCATTCACAGATCGAACTTATCTTGCGTACATTTGCATTGAGATAGGCGAAGCCCGAATCGTGGTATTTTGACAATGTCTGAGTCAACCATACGAGGTATACAAGTATTTGCTGCGTCATTAAACGCATTTTCCTGAAGACTTTATACTGAATTTCCTCATTTGTGGCATAGAGTTTCGAGTGTTGGTTCGTTATCCTTCGAATTTTTTGCTGTTTCGATAGTATTTTCATGTTGGCTTAACACAGTGATACATTTAACGAAAACTTTATGACGAATAAGTTAGCTGATAAATGGTCTACAGTCCTTACAATCTCCTGGAGAGTAGTTCCCAGTTATCAATTGAGATCCTAGCAGAGATTGTGGAGAGCTTTAAATCAAGTTCAGATCCTCAGATCCTGTGAGTTACATTTACTGTTAACCCATCATTGCATTCTATCACTCTTTTTACATAGGTCTCTACTAAAATGACAAACCAATGTTAACCCAATGAAGTACAAAGTAAATGAAGTCGTCAGTCAAGACTCAATGAATGTGTAGTATAAATCAACAGACGTTAAAATATAGTCAAATGATATTCGTTAGCTGATATGTCTAAGAAGAATTGAGCCAAAGTGCAGGGATGGCTTGAATTCTTAAACTTGTCCAGAACTGGTGAGGAAGGAACATTTTAAGTGCAACTGGACAGTGATTGCAGACTCACCCCTCCATCTGTTCTTCATAATTTATATATTTCACTGTTGTCAAAATTTCATATATTTTTACTTGGAAAATCGACATAAGTTTCTCTAATGAGCCAATACTTTGGTTGTCATCTTGCACGAAAACGGTAGCTCCTTGTTTCGATAGATATTTAGGTATTTCTTTTGAGGTTCAGATTCCAGTTGAAATGAGTTCGAAGAACAGAGAAAATCGTATTCTCGCGTAACCGAAATTCCAGTTCAGTTGTGTCAGACGGGGTGCCCATCAGAGCAAAATCATAACAGTTCAACTTGCTGAGACTGTAGGGCGCATTGTACCAAACATCTTTCCTTTTTAACCAGAATATGGATTTGAGAGTGTGGCCCATGATATGAAAGAGGGCATTCGAGGTAAGCACCATATAACCAAAACCAACAGTTCTTTTCAATCTGGTGAAAATAGCTGTGACTTCTTTAACTTAGAAGCTTATTTTGCCAGAGAACTAAAGCATATGATCGAATCCCTATCATAGCCACGTAGATCGTATGATTTGCCGAAACCTTACTTGTATGATACTACCAGAAATGTCGAAAGCGCCTTAGATGTTTTTGAGGCAATATATTAAGTGTAAACAAATTTACTACCCAGCATAACTGAAACCTGCGCTTTTTTAAGAACGCATTGTGACGCCTTTAAGAACTAGATAAGTTAGTTCCTTTATTCTTAATTGAAAAGGTATAAATTGAAAGTTGACTTCTGATGTATCAATCGACCTGCACTTAAGCAGAGTCACCAGACATGATATATCATTACTTACTTAGAAGGTGCTTGAGCCCGGTTTTTAACTGGTCCTCAACTAAAGTCCTCCTGTAAAGAGCATAATCTCAAGATCAATCAAGATGATTGGGATTCACTCTTGCACCGCCTAGAGTCACGTAGCTTTATCTCATCAAAGCCGTTTTTTGACAAAAAAGTTCTCGATGAGATTGCGTCTAACCCCTATGTAGCAGCGGACGTACTACATTGTCATCGACGAGCTTGGCAGTATACCTATAACGCTCGCTGCGTTACACAATTTGACAGTACGTCTGTCTGCTCCAGCTACCATACTGATCTTTAGCTAAAATATTGCTATCCTCACTTCATTTTAGTCGGATGGACAAAAGTCTTGGCTTTCCGGTCGCAGGCCAAATGTCTGTCTGCAGAGTTGGTTTTTTTATATTATTAACGATGAATGTCCCTTTGTCAATAAATTTCTTGCTGATCTCAGATCAGGGCAGTTTTCTGTTCCCGTTTTTTCCCTTCTTTTTTATTGTTCTTTTATTCCTATAGTTCACTAAATCCTCTCGGCCTTCTATGCCGCACCACTTCTTAAACAAGGTGTTCTCCTACATTTGTTGCTTCAACAAAGCAGGGATTTCATAATTAAAGCCGAGTGAAATCCAGCACATTAGATATCTGACCGTTTCTTAGCATTGATTCCACTGCTCCTTAGCACCTAAGGACTTCAAAACTCTGTGACAAAACTCACAGGTGATGTTAGAATTGAACAGTCAATTCACACATCTTGTTTTGTCGCTATTCTCACCATTAGTGCTTTACTGAAATTAGTGGAAAAATTCCGGCCCTTTAACCTTCAACCTTCATTTTATCCTCAAGCCCACTTTCGAACATACTCCGAAACATCGTAATCCGTTCAAGAGCCGTACAACTCGCTTACGGAATGTCCTGCCAACCTGGTTGCTGGAGGAGTACTTACATCGATCAAAACATAGTCAATCTGGTTGACGGTTTTATGAAATGAAAATTTTTCACTCGCATATAATTCGCAACATCTTTTTCTGTACGGTAGGAACTGTAGAGCGCACTCAGACACAAAAGTGGTCCACTGTACTCCATGTGTTCCGATTGTCAACAGCACGCGGTTAGGTGGTATTGAGTTCCCATGCAGTTCCCTCATCTTAGTACTTACCGCGCTCAACACTACGTGATTTCGGTGATCTAATGGGAACCGATACTTTCAGTGCGGTGAGGAGGCCGTAGACTTTCTTTTTGAACAAACCCCGTACAAGGTATGTATCCGCCCAAAATTGGAATAAAATACCTATATATGGTCCGGTGGTCCTAAGACCTCTGTGCACTTATTAGATAAGATTCAAGAACGTGTGTTAAATCTCACACGTGATGTAACTATTGTACAGTCAACTGACACCTTATAATATCTTCTGCCGGACCCTGTTATAAATGGCTGTTATCACCACCACCAGAGAAATAGAGAGTTTCTTGCACTTTTAGATTCAAGTTCTTTGAGAGTAGATTCTAAAAAAGGTTCAGTTAAAAAAAAAAAAAAAAAAAAAAAAAAAAAAAAAACACGCACTCTGGAAATATGAAAAGTATGTTGCACCCCTACTTAACTTCCATATTTCTCCCCCAGAAACCTGGCTCACTCCCATTCCCAACTTTATGTAGAATTTTTAAATGAAAAGATTGCATTGAACCCTAAATCCACCCTTACACATTGTTTGACATTTAAAAGCGGCGACTCCGTACTGAAATTACTCTGCTTAGTCTCCTGTTTGACACCTGCTGCCGCCTGCTTGTTTCCAGTTTGCGTGATGGCATTTCGGTAATGTCATCTTCTACAATCGACTGTAAGGGTATTTGTATGTTTTTTTTTCTCTCATTTTTTTTTTTTTCATTTTTTTTACTGTTTCTGAGCGGGCACCTGCGCATGACACGCACGCAATACAGGGTGTTCCATAAACTTAATATGAGAAGAAAAACTTGCAATTCTTCAAAGCTTTTGTAGTTAACTCCCAAAAGCAAGAGAGAATCGAATCGTATCGAATTGAGTCCTGTGTAAGCCTTGCAACACATCCCGAAGGAACTCTGAAATTAGTCACTGTCGAGACGAATGCCATAACAAAAGGGCGGACGGTTATTTGTGGTGCGGGATTCTAGTGTGAGAGGTTGAAAAATTCCTTCAGATATATTTTGAAGTATTTGTTTGTAAAATAACATATCCATAGCAATAATCTCAGTTTTTGAAGAAATCCACCTAAAGTGTAGTTATGTTTGAAGATGAATTCTATCGAATCCGGTTCAGTTTTTCATCGAAATTGCAATCACCATTGCCACCATCATCAACATCGTCATTGTCATCGTCATCATCTTCATCACCATCATCATCATAATCGTCATCATTATCCTTGTTTTTATCAGACGATTTTTGAAGATTTTTGGAAGCTTTTTCTCTGTTTTCACTATGAAATTGGTAAAGCGAGAAGAGAACAACCATAAAGAGAGTTTGTCCAATGAAAATATAAACAAACACTTTGTTTTAATTTCCGAAAATATTTGCCGAAATATTTCTTTCCTGTGAGTCCCTCATGAAAAGTATTTGACTCCAGCTCTTCTTTTTCCTCTTTTGAATGTAATTTCGCAATTAATGTGTTTACCTGGACCTGAATTTCATCGCTCGTAAAGATAAATGAAAACTCAATTTCAACCTCTCCTTTTTCGCCCATTACTTGGGGTCAAACCAAAATCCTTTCTTACTCCTGTGGAGCAAACAAAAAGAAAAGGAAAAAAAGCTCTCTAACAAGATAAGTTGTGGGTAGAAGTGTTCTCTGGAACAGGATACATAGTCGAGAAGGACTACCCCAGTCGGTGGTGTTGGTGATGGCAATGGTCGTCCTTTATTTGTAACAAGCTTCCATATGGACAAGTTTTACCATTTTTTTTTTATCTCTTCCCTCTCTGCCTGATTAGAAGAAAGGGTGGAAATTATTGATTCCTTGCGCGGAAAAAAAAAAATAATAAAAAAATCCAAAGTTCGATATAAATCTAGAATTGTGAATTCAAAAATCAAGAGTAGAACACGTGGCTTAAATGGCTTTAAAGTGAAGTTCAGTTTGAAGAGTCCTTGTGATATGGTTAACAGTGATTCGTGAAAAAGAATTTGTTTCAGTGAAAATGCATGGATATCCGGTTATGCAGTTTGTACAGTACAGTGTACCACCGCCATGTACTTGGGTATCACAAACGGATCCACATCGTCCTCCATCAGCAGGTTAGTGTATTTAAATGTCATCAACCAGGGGGATACATATTTTGAGGGGCATCATCATTTATCCATACATAAAATGATCCAACGTGGATGCACTCTGGTAGTGTCCTTTGCATGGCCCATCAAGTATTGCACAGTGATGACGAATAAGTCATGTGATACATGAGCGCCTCTTTGCAGTCTTAAGGATGCAAGATTCGTTTTACTTTATCGTACTTTATCGTACTTTATATAGAGCGTCTTGAAATATGAACGCTATTATCATATCTGCTTCCTTGTGTAACTACAGGGTTTCTTATTTTATTGGACAATAACTGATGATGGTAAGCAGATGTATGTTATCGTGAAAAAAAAAGTAAAATATCAGAGAGCTGGATATTGACATTGATACGAATATCTATTCGTATTCTTGGGTGTGGTTGAGTGTGTGAATGGAACAAATCTCAGCCTTGACCACAGGATATTAATCGTTTAAGAAGTCGGACGTGGCAGGCATCTGTGAAGGCCCTCGGGACAATTTCATTAAACTTAACTGCCAGAGAAGTTCATAAATATTTGCAGGTCGAAGAAATAGTAATTCGAATATGATCGGGATATAAATATACTTACATTCGGAATGCTTTTGGTTACATTGTTTCTTGGGTTGTGCATCTCGGAAGCATTATTCTATTTATAGGTAGTGCATCGCAACCATGTTCTTTGTATTTATGCAAATTGCATTTTCTATATTAATACCTGGCGATATATGTTATAAATTTTGTAATACGTCTGAACGTTGTGAATCCTGTTGTGAGAAATAAACCGAACAGGTTGAAAATGTATTGGTTAACTTGAACATTTGCTGGATTCTAGAATTAATATATGTAAATTTATCTGTCATTATCAGTACTGAAGAATAAATTTTGGAAAATGCTTGTCCGCTTCTTGAAAACTACAATAATTAACCTCAACCATGCCATGTAACTATTTACTTCTCAGAGTTCTGTACAAGTTTCACTTTCGTAAATTCTTGGGGAAAATCCCTACAATCCCTACAATTACTGTCGCTTACCTTATGTCTCCTCCAGGCAATTCGTGTTTTTTTCCAGGTTCTGCTGTGAACGTGAGAAGCCACATACATAGATTTAAAGTACTTTAAACTTATCAACTTAAGTTAATATCTTCATACTTAAAATACAAATTTACTCAAAATTCGTGAGTGGAGCCAATACGTGTAAAATTTAAAAATGTAGCGTGGGTTGTTTTTAGCTTATCAACTGTTGAAATTTAAGGTATCTGATAGCCGGTTACTTTGATGTTATCATGAACTTACAATCCTTCATAGTGCTCTTACGCCTTATAGTGGCTTACAGGTATAGATCGGCAGTCTTTACTTTACGTCCACAACGTGCTATTACTATTAGAACAGCATGTAGTTGTTACCTCTCGTGTTTGGTGTAAACTTCCCAAATCCGATTAATTAACAATTTTCTTTCGATTTCAACCTTAGGAATCGAAAAGTATTTCGAGTTCTGATTAAAATAAGGCTAATTAGCTTCAGTTGCATGGATATGTCGAGAGGGATGCACACAACACTTGTACACTCTTCTTAATCGCAAGCGTTTTCTAATGAAGATCCCATGACCACCTTCTAACTCTATTGTATGATTTGTGTCCCATCGGTTGTTTTTGTTGGTAACATTACTTGAGTTACAAGAGTTTGCTCTTGGAGAAAATAAATTAGAACGGCTCTTTGTTCGATCCTTTTCAATAAATTTATAAATAAATAATTCCCGTCGTCATGTTCGTAGGTAGCCACGTATATCTAATCTACGTGCATAGTTTGTATCTGACGTTGCAGTTAAGCCTACATCAGTTGTAAGATAGCTATCGTGTCAAATAAAGTTTATAGTATACTTAACTTTGGTTTTGTGTAACGTGCTCCGCTACCTGCTGCCATTTTGGATAATTTGGGAGTGACGGTTTGGGACCTGGCCAGTCATCGAGAGTAATCACCTTTTATTTTTATTGATCTTATTTAAAACTAAGTCATAGTTATTTTTATGTACTATAACATAAGTAGAAGTAATAAGGATTTCGCCATTGTCATTGCATATAGCATAACTTTTTAGGATCTGGGCAGACTAAACAAGTAGTTCCCGTCGTCTCGTAGAGGTCAGAGGCTTTCTGCTGTCTCTCAGAAGGAAAGTCTATAAATTATTTACTGGCCTCGTAGCGCGTACTACACTTTTGCTAAGGATTTAAGAGTATGTAAGGCTGCAGCATATACTCAGTGTTGACATGATGGATGTAGGTATTTTATCACTGAGATGCTTACTCATTTTTTTCTGAAAGACAGAGCTTGGCTGAATTCCTTCCAAGCGATACGCTTATGGTTTCTGTAAAATGATGATGAGATCGGAAGGAGATTATTTTCCGTTTCGATCGTTATCGTTTCCGCGTAGAGGAAAACGAGTTTGGCAAAGCGTACAGTTACCCTGAGTATGTTAAGTTTATTAAGCCTGAGCCGTTAGAAGAATTTTCCGTAACCAGCTGCGTGCCCTCTATCGCCTTGGGATTTTCTTAGCAGAATGAGCTTAAGCTTAAGAGCTTTACATGTGCTTCTTAATTTGGTGACACGTAAGAGAAATAAAGCAACATCTGACGATTTTCCCAAGTCGAAACCTGACATAGGGCCTTCAGAATTCTCTAGGAAATGATCGACTACCTTCGTCGATAATGGAAACCTTTTTTTGGCGCATTACTATTTGATGATCCAGAATTAATTTATTTGGTTGCTAAAGGCAGTTTGGAGCTGATATCTTAAGTTGAATATACGTTTTCTTTGAATATGTTCAAGATGATAATAGCTTCTATTTTGACGAAAAGCATATATAGGTACATCTCGCATCTTTCGGTAATTTATCGAAATTCCTCAATTGAAGATAATCCCCTCATAGTAAAGATAGACCTCAGTAGCTCTACCGATATACTACTCAATTTTCATGGCTTTGTTTATCTTAAAAGCCTTCATCGCAACTTGCAATCACGGACTACATGTTTTCGAAACGCTCATTCATATTAGTTACCATCGTGCTGCCTTTCACATTGTTTAGCATCGTCGCAAAGTAGTCCTTCCTCATCCGATATCAGCAAAGTGAAAATAGACAGTCCTACTACCGCTCCGGTTTGAAGCATCTACATTCAGTGCAAGTTAACTATTGATGTTGCTTGTTTTCAGCCAGATTTCACTCGGCTCTAAGTTCAGATATCTCTCTTTTGACTGTGCTGTCACTTGAACTTTATGTCAGATGCGCTCTTCAGTCTATCTGAAAGATGTGATCCACAGTTGTAAACTGCAAATATTTCGGTATAATATATACCTGTTAGTATGTATACTATCAACTATGATGATCCCGTTTCATTCAAGTATTGGCTCCTCGACTATCTGTTGGAGTTCTAAATTGTTTGATTGCGCTGTTTTCATATCCTACCGCGTCGTTAGCATTTTCCATCACTTTTCTGATATCATGATTAGGCGTAAGGATGTAGGCGACAATTATACAATATGATGATAGAAATTATTCTTTGTACCCCCAGATGAGGCTTATTTTCCTTCAGTTTTGCATCTTTTGTTGGACTTATGGTACTAAGCTGCAGATAGTTTCCAGTCTTTGCGAAAAAGATTTCCTGAATTATTGCATTATTGAGTAATTCTTTACCTGGATGTTTCTGACTAAGATATGCTGATAGAGTCGTGTCATTCCTGTGTTGCGCATTTAGGCATGCCTAAATGATGCCTCACGCATGATAGGCAAATGTGTCTGAGCATCTGATTGTCTATCCTTTCTTGGTAATTCTTCTTAACGAAGACGATACACTATTGTTGATGAAGTGCAGATGGTTACGAAATTGTTTTCTTTTCGACCTATGTGCTCAGGCTCAAACTCCTTGCATTGTTTCTTACTCTAGTCAAGAAAATGTCGTTTCAAGGACTAGATTTTTCATTTACATAGTCTTATAGTACATGTAAATTGGTTAAATGTGTACATCACTATTGTCCTTATTTCGTGAAATTGATGTTTGAGTTATTTGTTTATAAGCTGATGTTATTAAGTTGTTGGCTAAGTTTAATTGCTGGAGTCTGAACACTTCAAAAAATCTTAGCAGTTGGCCACGCATCATCATACTGAGAGTCCAAATTTATTCTGGAAAAATAACAAAATTGATTGACCAACTGGATAACAGTTACACTCCTTCGGCACTTGCGTACATTTAAAATATGACAATATTTCTAGACAATTTCGACAGTTTGGCATTTAGGAATATATTCGTAACATCATGTCTACCAGCCTTTTAGTGAATTTAAAAAGTCGAGAGATTAAAAAACATTTCCTCATTCAAGATGAATTATTTCTCTCAGTTTATGACCACGAAATGTCCAACTTAACGTCGTACTTGAATTGTGCCATCTAACCATATAAGGACATAGTTTCAGCCCAGAAAAGTGCTTCAAAAAAACCATTTCCTTAATGGTGAAACAATGAAACCAGATTCATTTGTGTAAGGACATCTACGAGCGTTACAATTGCTAATTGCTTTAAAATAATCATAATATAGCTGCAAAATTGTTTCTTCATTTATCAAAACCGAAAATTCATTAACAATTCCAGAAACATTTTGTCAATAGTTAGAGTTTTAGTAACTCTATATTGAGTAGTTGGCCAGACTATTAGACAGACGCAGAGACATATAAACACACAGACGAATGCTATGCTTCCCATGGATTGTGCATCCTGAATGAGGAACCATTCAAAGCAACCTAATTGTAGTGCAATTAGGCGAGGAATACTACAAAAATAGTCGTCCGTCACCATCATCATCATCATCGTTACCATCACCGACGCTGTCGCCTCCACCATGTATATCCAAGTAGTAAAAGTAGGTACCGGAAATCTCTTCTTCGTCTGAAAATGTTTTCTAATTACGGATACAGGTATGGGTGTATACGAGTCCATATCTACAAGTAAATGGGTCTAGATACGAGTAGTATTCGCAGGAAGATAAAGGTGGGTTGCAATTTTGCATCCTAACCCCATCTACCTGTACAATTACGACAATGTCAGGCAAGTGCAAATTAAATATCTTCAACATCCTACTCAGCTCAGCCGTTTAGCTATTTTGTTGATGATTTGACTGAAGACTAAGGAGACCAAGAGATTAATTTTTTAAAACTTTACGAGATCTACATATTTAAAATAGTTATGACTAATGGTGAGTTTTTCCTTTTTTTTTTATCTTTTTCCAGTACCACATTCTACGGGCATCAAGAAGTACGTGGTATGGTGCTTGATTTGTGGAGGATTCTCATGCCTTTTAGGGGTGCTATTCTTGGGGGTCTATTTTCTGCTGCACTCTTACACGATTACGGTGGGAAATTTCGAGACCGTACCCACATTTGTACCTGCAACATTGGTAAGTAAAAATTCAAATAATTTATAATTAGAAATTGTTTGGCATGTTTTACTCATAGGATAGTTAATTGCAGGGTGATGTGTATGAAAGGAGAATTAGTGAGCACCACAAGATTTTTGAATCTAGATATTGAAACTGTATGCCTCTAATAGTTCTTCTAATAGTCCTTTGTAGGACATAAACTACTGACTTTTTTTGTGCTTTTCTGTTTAGAAAAGGCATTTCTATTTGGATTTGGTCAATTGTATTAATTTTGGGAAATTTAAACTAAGCATCTTTGGAATTCTATACGTCAATATTTAAGCCGGATAGTCATTTATACTAACCTACCATAATAAAAGCTAAAGCCATTTTGCGTATTTGGAAAAACTGGAAAACTACTTAACAGTGCAGTTCAAACTGGTGCTTGAAATAAACTGCTCCGCTATACTGAAGATATCCTCATTGTGAAGATGCTTTAGATCTCTATTCGTCTTTGTGCGTAGTTCATACAAGTATCCACTCTTCTTCTGTGCCCCTTTTACTGATACACCCTGACTGACTCGAACTGCAACCAACTTCAGACTACTATAATTTCCAAACCGTGACAGTGAGCTCACATTTTATCATTTACAAGCCTTTTAAACGATTTACGTATCATTTGAGTTGATTCTAACAACAGTTGTGTTGTTCAAAAAAGCACACGACCTTACAACGCATCAGAAAAAAGTTAGAGTCGAAAGAACGAAGGAGTTGCTACGCTTGCATGAAAGTGGTGAGTTGCCAAATTTGTTTTTTTCCGATGAGCCGTTATTTGTTATCGAGCAATATGTCAATAAACAAAATGACCGAGCTTACTTCCCAGAGAGCTCCTTCAAAAATGTACACCTTTGGCCGGCCACCAGAAAGCAGGCAGCACCGATGGCGATGGTTTGGGCCGCCATCACCGCCTATGGTCGCTCTCCGCTCATATTTTTGGATCGTGACGTTAAAATTAATGCGATCGTATACCGTGAAACTGTCTTAGAGGCAGTACTGAAGCTTTGGGCAGACAATCATTTCGGTCGGACACCGTGGACAATTGAACAAGATACGACACCGTCTCACAAAGCGCGCGTCAACCAAGATTGGTTAAAAAACAATGTTCCACACTTCATTTCTTCGACACAATGAATTGCAAATTCTTCGGATGCATTTCTCTGTATTTTGAAGGCGAAGGTTGGAACTAAGAAATACCAAAGCTTAGACCACCTCAAACAAGCACATCGACGGGAAAGGGCCAAAATACCGCAGAGCCACTTGCGTGTAGCGTACGATGCTTTCTTCGGCCGTCTCAAGGCCAAAGGTGGACATATTGAAAACTACTGATACAATTTGAAATTTGATGTATTTTCAAACATTTTTTGCTTTGACTCAATAAAATTTATCAAAAAATAAAAATATTATAGCATTTTAAAAAGTTACAGTTCGAGTCAGTCAGGGTGTATATCATATCGGGAATTGTCACTGAGGCAATACTTAGTAGCGTTGTGGTGACTCTCAAAATATATCACTTCGCAACCGCTAGTGCCTGTTTATGATGTATGATATGTAAGCAAACAATTTTTATAATGAACCACGACACCAATTAGACACGTCACGAAATACAAATTAAAGACCTGCAAAACTATGTTGTTAAATACGGATATTATATGCATTAGAGTTGCCATTTCTAGTCATCACATTACGGCCTAGAACTTATACACGAATTAGAATCTTATAATTTCGAATTATTTTGAAAACAATTGCAAGTTTTAAATAAGGTTTGTCAATACACGCAAACGTTCTGCTACTTCCATCTCTCGTTCAAATTATAGACATAAGCAAATAGCTTAGCACATTTCTCCCAGGTTTATGCAGATACTAAAGCTATGTCGCTATTTGGAATAACCTGAGATCGACAGTTAGCTAATGGTTTTGGTTTTGAGTGATAAGATTTATTTTCTTCATTTTATTATAATAATACAATATTCCATCATCTGGGTTTATATTACTGACACAACCATCAAGCGTCTTAAGCTAACTCGATCTTTAGCCAGCTGCCACCACTTTCGCACGCTAATTTGGCTGAGGCCCCCCTTCACTTGCGTGCACCACCTGAATCGAGGTCTTCCTCTATTGCGTTGTCCCTCTTAAACGAATACGAAGCCTGTTCAGACCGGAGCATTGGTGTCCATGTGCTCTACATGACTTAGCCATATCAGTACTTGGACCTTCACTCTTCTCGCTAAGTCTATGTCGTTCTACAGCGCGTACAGTTCGTCGCTGTATCTTCCACTCTTCCACTCACCGTCTACCTATGCAGACGGGACCGAAAATCACTCGAAAAATTTTCCCCCCAAAGCAGCCAAGATCACCCTCATCCAGTTTTGATAAAGTACATGACTCTGCGCTAAAGGACAAAACAAGAATTCTTAATGTCTTATATAGGGTTATTTTTGTTGTTCTAGAGAGCGGAGCCTAGGTAGACAAAACCCTTAACTAACTCAAAATATATATCCAAGACGTCGGATATGGGAGTTATTTCTGGTCGACAGCATTTTTTTGGTCTTACCCTCGTTGACTGTTAAACTGCGAAAGCGCCCCTGACATCACGCTGCTGTCTTTTAATCAAGTTAATACTGTTAGCGTATACGTAGTACGTTTTGAAAGATTGTTCATATTGTACTGTCACGTGAGTTTTGGGCTATTCTTTCAAGAAAGATATTAAAAAAATTGCATGACAGCGCATCACCTTGTACACATAAATACTTTTTTGACAGAAAAAGTCTCGGTGAGTTCTTTACCGAGCTTGATGAACCAGCGCGCATTCTCCATCGTCATCCTGCACAAGTGCACGGATTTGTCAGGCATACCATTGATATTGATATTGCCCTGTATAGCTCGCCTCTATAGATGCTGTCATACATGGCCTTAAAATCAATTGTGTGTATCGATTTGGAGTTTATGGTTTTTTTCCAAGCCACACTATATAGACCAATTAGGATGTTGACGAACGATTTCAGGCGTTCACATAATACGGCAGATAGAATCTTGTAGGCGATATCAATAATACAGATGTCTCTGCCAAAATCTCCTTTCTTGAGAATCGGAAAAATAATTATGAGGTTTCATTTATCAGGCATACTTTCGTCCGAGCAGATTTCACATATGAGTATGTGTATGTTCCTTAACAAGTCATGGCCTGCCGCTTTAAAAAGTTCGGCAGTTATCTTCGCTTCATCCAGGTCAGGTCGACACAACTATTGGTCTACATCGTCCAGGTTGAAAGATTTATTCTGTCTAACTGTGGTATTTGCTTCGTCATCGTTGTTATACAGTCTACAGAAATGAGCTTTCCAAATCCTCAGCATCAACTGCGAGTCTTCTACGATGTTTCCTTTCGTTCGTTCGTCTCTATAGGCTTCAGTTCGGGGTTTGTGTCCGCGGCGTGTTTTTCTTAATTTTTGGAAAAACTTCCGAATTCTCATTCCTGGAGTAGAATCTCTCAATTTCTTCGATTGCAAGCTTCTCATGCTACTCCTGAAAAGTCGGTGTTCATCCCTCCATTTCTGCTCATAGAAATGGTCCTTCTATGCAGCGTTGCTTTTTATGCATCTTGTTTAGCTGTGTGGCTTGCAGGCACTCGTCGTCAAACAAGAGGTTTCGTTGTGGTGGCTGAGTAAAACCCACCACATCAGAGACGGCTTTTTGGCAATCTTGCCACTGGCCTTCGATACTTGATGTTGGCGGCATAGGACCTCTTAATAGATTTGGGGAGATTCGAAAAAAGATTTGGCGTTGTCTTGCGATTGTAGCTGTCCAACGTCGCACTCCCTTACAGCATTAGCTTGTTTATCCGATGTTCGGGATATATACCGTAACTTGGCTGCAACAAGGTAGTGGGCCGAGTCGATGTTGGCCGCTTGGAACATTCAGGTATCCATAATACTCGAGAAATGCCTTTAGCCTAAATCCGTTAATGGAGGAAGTGTCGTGCAGACTATACTTTCCGACAGTAACTTTGCATTAAGGACGGCGAGAACAATTTTAATGTCATAGCTAGGGCGCTATGGGGGATATGTTGGTAATGTTGGCAAATTTAGGTTTAATACGGATTGTTACGAGTCGCTCTCCAACATGCCGCAAACTCAAGACATCTTGCCTAAGTCTGCCTCTTATTAGCCTTCATCCAAGTAGGCGCTACTTTTACCGTCGATAACAATCTCCGTAGTAGATGCCGGAGTTTTTCATCTTCTTTTTGTTCGGCCCATCTCACCGGTACTATTTGGATGGCGCTTTCGCCATCTGCTTTTCAGCAGACCAGAGCCTTCACTTGTTATTCGGCTGCTCATGGCCTATAAAGATTCCTAAAATTCCACGTGCAGATCCGAAGTTCGTTGTCCTTGTTTCGTTTGTAGAGGTTGTCAACAGTAGATCCGTCCGTATCCGAGACCTGTTGTTGCTTCGTAGCTTAGTTTCTTTTTCCGTAGCCGGACACTTACCCCGGTAACACAACCCCCCACGTAGATGGCCAGTTCCATTATAGATACATTTAGGACGGGGGGTCGGTTAGACCGAAACCACTAACCCGTTTGCAGATGTAAGCGCTGGCGTTGGTCCATTAAGGATTCATTCGCCACCATTTCTTTTCCAACACTCTGACTTACTTATTCTCGGAAATCCTTCTCGGCCTTATACGTTGGAGTAACCCAGATAAGGTCTCATTTGTTTTATTTTGGAATTTTACTTCACAGTTGATTTCATCTGAGGAATTCATCCGCTGTCCCGTTTATAGTGCTTATAAGTTTGGCAAGTTGAATCCAGATGGACATCCACCAGTACCCGATGGTTACCACTTGGAGATAAAATAAACACAATTGATTTGTAGAAACAGTTACACCACTGGATATCGCCAGGTTGACATCTCTCAGTGCTTACTCTATTTCTGCAGCAGCTAACCACCATCTAGGTTTACAAACCTAGGATTACAATCTTCAAAACATTCCACAGAGTGGAATGAAATAACCCTAACCAAACAGAGCCTCTATTAATTTTTGGATGGGATGAACCAGTGGACAGTTCATACATTTTACAAGATCTCGTTTTGGCTACTGTCATTCGAAAAACGCAGTTCAATTTGCACTGCCATTATGACAGAACAGATCTCAAACCAGTCGTCCCCTGACCTCATCATGAGCTCTATTAGGAGCTCCGGGCTTCGTAGTTTCGCTATGCCACTTTTGAAGCGTCTGTACTGGAACATAACATGCTCCGCGTCTTCCTCCTCTTCTGGGCATTCTGGGCAAAAGGGCGAGCTTTCGTGCCCAAATCTGCTATGCGTATGTTAAAGTAAAGGGTGATTTTTATGAGCAATATTAATTTTTTTATAAAATAAAAATATTATGGTCTTGACCTTTCGAATATGTTTTCAATATGATTTTAACCCTGTGGTTTCTCCGTCTGTAAAACACATCTTGTCGGTCCGATATTGTGGCACTATTTTGATCATTTGTGACTCTATCTCACCAATAATAATGGTTTCTATGGCCTGAATAGTTTGCCGCTTATAAGCATTTACCAAATACTTTACATAGCCACACAAGATGTTAGGATTAGCTAATTCAACGATTCTTTCTCCGGTATAATGTTGTCGTTTAATCGACTTCTCAGTAAGTAAATGGTTTCATGGGCAGTATGGGATGTAGTGGCGTTCTCCATGAATCACATATCGTCCAGATCAATGTCATTTGTATTTACAAAGAGGTAATCGCTGGTCATTAACTGATAACTTTTGGCATTGAGTGTAACGCGAGCTACAACTTCATTTTTTAGAAAAAAAAAAGACCTGCTATAGCAGTGGATGTAATTGAATCGCATCCAGAAATGACAATATTGCTCGTCCAGATTGAAATAAGAATGAGCCTTGTCACTAAACACAATTCTTTATAAAAAATAAAAGTCAAGTTCAAGTACTTTAAGAAGCCAATCAGCATACTTCTATCGCAAGTCGTTATCTTGGAACTTTAGTACCTTTATCAGCTGGAATGTCGCCATTGTATACGCTGAGTAGGCGGGCAGAGGATATAAAATTTAAAATATTGTATGAAATATAAACCCTATTTTTCTGATACGGAGTTTCAAAGTTTCATCCAAGACATCTCAACCATACCTAATAATAATGGATAAGGATTACGACGCTCGGAATGTGTTCTGATGCATCTTTTGATGACCTTGCATACACTCAATTCTTCTGTTTATAGAATGATTCTTTAACGGTAACGATTTTCTCGTCAGTACACAGAATTCCGTACTGGTTAAGCAGAGCTTTAGATTTTTACTTGCATCTCTGCTTTTATATTAGTAAGGGGTCCAGTGTGTCTTTTATGTAAATTTGTTTTTAAGCTTTTCTTGATAATGCGAGACATACATATATTCTTGCGACTTTAATTGACTTTTGGCGATCTCAAATTTTTCCTGTATCCCCAAACAATTTTGCAATTCTATACATAACATTGAAACTGGTTTGAAGCGGCCGCTAAATGCGAAAGATCATACCTTCTCTTACGTTTCAGTGACCCTAAAAAATATTTTACGCGGCAATTTTTCATAAATATTATTTCTCAAACAACCGTCAACATGGAATGGATGCATACTTTATCTTTTATGAAAATTATTAGTCGCGCTACAGTATTTATGTCTAGGTAAGTGCAAACGACATATATGCTGTTGATGCCTTAAGCAAAATGTGACTACCGATAACTATCATTTTGAGATTGCGAAGGAATTTAACTACTCCAGTAATGACAAAAGCTTAGTAATCAAAAAAGGAATAGCTCTTGCCAACTGCATTCCCATAGGCTAAAATAACAATATTGAGCAGCAAAGCCCTATCTCGAGCAACGAACAATGTACTATTGTACTTTTGATACTCATATGTAGGCCTTTTACGTTGACGAAATGTGGAGAAGAAGGTATAAAAAAGAACTACATCGGCTGTACAACGCTGTGGATTTGATCAGAGGGCTTCGCATATATAGCGATCAAGATGGCTAGGTTATACAGAGCGCATGGACTTCTGGATCGCCCGATGGCTCGGAAAGGATGCGGGACGATGTCACAAGACCTTACCGATTGTAAGATTGTCACAGACAATTCTAAGGTTATCTCAATCAACTTGGAGTGCCTAACGGAAAGCAGCTAGCTGGACAGATATGTTGGTTGAGCCCTATGATCACTCTAGACTGTAAGATAGCATCAAACGTAAAGTAAAGAAATAACATGAATGTATACGAATTCTAATCGTAATTGCATTGATAGTTAATGGCCAGTCTAAGTACGATATTTCACTTTTTCTTACTTCGGCACGATGAGTTCTTGTTAATATTATATGCAGACATTTGGTCTAGGCACTTCTGTTCTCTTAACCCTTATCTTCTAGCGCTTTCATCGAATTTTTAAGAGCACCATATTGGCATCACCCTGTCATGTCGTTTTTTATGATAGCATAAGAAAAAAGTTGTTCCGGACTTGTCATTATGCTGCTTTCAAAGAAAATCTTACGTTGAGGTCAACATACTTTGAACATTATCTTGGTGTACTCCCACCTAAACTTCAAGTTCTCCGGTTATTCCCTCTTGTTCTGATGTCATCCTACATATCGTGTAACAAACTTATAAATTCTTCTGCTAAATTTGGCATCAATATTTTCAATTATGTAATTAATTTTCAATTTAATTTAATTAAACATACATAATTTCGTTTTATGAAAGTGTTAAAAAATAGCGGTGGTGGTTCTTTATCAGCTTAGTAAAAAAGAAAAAGTAATTAGTATGCTATGTACGCGTACTCATATGCTATTAAGGTATATTGTGGCATCGCAAACTGTGGAACGCCATTTCATAAAGTCTACAAGACGGTGGCATCTTTCGGAGGGCATTAATCTCTAAGCTTCTTCTGCTGCAGTTTCAACTGTTTTTTTTTCTTGCTTTTACACACCCAACGTCTTTTTTAATATTCTGAATTGCATTGAGATCCGGAGATTGAGTAACCCATTCCATGACCTCAATCCCATTCTAACGAAATTATTACTTAACTGTTGTGCTGATATGTTTCGTTTCGTTGTCCTGCTAAGAGACCTATTTTACGGGCATTCCGTCCCGTTTGTTTTGATGTTTTGCAGCATATTCACGTATGAGGACCAACATTAAATAAGAAAAGCATCGCCAAACTATGATACTGGATTCTTCATATTTTATTATTTTTGTGGTAAATCTAGGATCATATTCTGTAGTAGGTGGATGTCTTTTTTATAATTTTCGCATGCTCAAGTATACGCCTAAATTTGGTATCTTTAAAATGTTTGCACGCAGCGCTGGCAATGGAAAGTTCGAGAGAAATACCGATGTACGTTGGTTTTATTTATTTGTATGTTATAATGACTAGAAAATAAATAGCTCGGCAGAATCACGATATTTCAGATTACGTCCAAAAGTGGGATTGATTAGCATTCATAGCGAATTTGCAATGGCGAATTTCTTTCGGCAATTTCAATTGAGCACTGGCGGTGAGAATGACGATAAAACAAACGTCGATGTTCAAGGGTGTCAATTTACTGTGCAAAATTTGCACAACCTGTGCGTTTTATCACACGCTTTTGAATCTCATCTAGCAAGTGCACAGAGATTTCAGGAGCACCAGACCATATGTGGGCTCTGTGCTCAAATTTTGGGCCGATAAGTGCCTTATTTTAGAGAACAAGTCAGAGAGTGAAAAGTACTTCTTACATCGCTAGAGGAAACCTAGACAGTTTGCAGGACCACATCGAATATGTGGTCATTCCAACGCAGGTTGTCATTGATGTAAGATTTTTTCCGTTTCTACGACGCAATTGCTATTCATGGATAATATAGTGTGTTTTTGCACACCTGCTGAACGCTAAAAAATAATTTGTCAATAATACGCTGTCAGTTTACCATATATACGTCATCTATTGTACTTCGTGGATATAAAACAGTGGCTCCAAATCCTATTTTCTTTATTTGTGATGACTTTCCGGAAATGTCAAACATTTAACAACAATTTTTTTTTTTTTTTCAAAAACTGCCATTAAACGTCAAATAAATACCATATCTGTGCTACCAAGTTCTCCTCTTAAGCGGGATAAGGAATCTCATTCCAAAGAGAATAGTATCTTTGACCATATCAACAGCTACATCCACGTTGTTATGGAAAAAACATAGCGACTAGTTAAAATTCTTAAAGAACTTAATTCGTCTGCAATTGGCTTTCTCGTATTGCCATACTTTTCTTTTCGGAATCTTTTTTTTTCTAGCTGTGTGGTCAGCGTATGCAAATTCAGCTGATTTAACACAGTCGTCCGATACCGAACGGATACCACATAAGGGTGAGTACAGAGTTGGCCGTTTGACAATCATCATCATATCTACGCTCATTTATAAGTTGGGTCATGTTATTTTCGGCACCAAAGATCTCAACACACTATCCTCCGGGTGTGGGCTCTTGCCTAATTATCAAGGCTTTGCCCATCACTGACATTGTCTAATTAAAAGCGAAGCCAGAGCAAAGCACTGGTCTTATCACAACAGTTTTCAGATGACGCCATCGGATGTTGTTATAATTTGACCAGTAACAAGCCGCCGGTCATAGGTCTTGTTGGCGGCAAGTTCCCCGGTAGTCTCTACCAGGACCACCCAGAATTGTGTATATTAAAATCTTTGTAGTCAGACAACCCGTTGAACTGGTAAGTTCGATTGTTTTTCATACTAGTTTTTTCACTCGTATGAAGTGAGTATGGACTTCGAGTTGAGAGTAATGTTCCTTTGGTATCCTTTAATAATCTATTGGTATTTCGACTATCGGAGTTGGAAAAATATTGTAAGGTATAAGATGTATATAAGGTGTATGGGGTTTCATTGCTATAATTTGAATATATACACCCTGACTGACTCGAATTGCAACCAACTTCAGACTGCTATAATTTTTAAACCGTTCATGACAGTGAGCTCAAATTTTGACACATGACAGATAATTTTATTATTTACAAGTCTTTTAAACGGTTTACGTCTCAGTTGTGTTGACAAATTTTTATCCGCGATGGAATTCAAACGTGTTAGTGTGATTGCTTTATATTTGGCTGGAAAACCACAACTAGCACTAGCACTTCACGTAAATAAATCATTTGTGTCTCGAACCATAGCTCATTACCGTGATACTGGCAGTGTTGCAAAACGCCATTGAGGTTGTCATAAAAAAAAAAAACAGCAACTGATGAAATGGTTCGGAAAGTGAAAGCCCGGATTGAGCGAAATCCGCGTCGAAGTGGAAGAAAAATTGCTCGTAAGCCCAACATATCGTTGGAGTCGAAATTTGTGTTGCCGAATTTGGTCTTTTCCGATGAGTCGCCATTTGTTATCGAGCAATATGTCAACAAACAAAATGACCGAGCTTACTTGCAGAGAGGTCCTTCGAAAATTTACACCCTCGGACGGCCACCAGAAAGCAGGCAGCACCGATGGTAATGGCCGTCATAACCGCCGATGGTCGCTCTCCGCTCGTATTTTTGGACCTTGGCGTCAAAATTAATGCGATCGTATACAGCGAAACTGTCTTAGAGGCAGTATTGAAGCCTTGGGCAAACAATCATTTCGGTCGGACACACAAAGCGTGGATTTCTTTGTCTGGGGTATTTTGAAGGCGAAGGTTGGCACTAAAAAACACCGAAGTTTGAACCACCTCAAACAAGCACTTCGCCGGGAATTGGCCAAAATACCGCAGAGCCACTTGCGTGCAGCGTGCGATGCTTTCTTCGGCCGTCTCAAGGCCATATTTCGCGCCAAAGGTGGACATATTGAAAACTACTGATACAATTTGAAAATTAATGTATTTTCCAAAATTTTTTTCATTGGCACAATAAAATTTATCAAAAAAATAAAAAAAAATTATAGCATTTCAGTCAGGGTGTATATATATATAACTTTGAATCGTGTCGAACTGCCTCCGAGAAAGCCAGTTGCCTTCCATAGAGCTATGCGTTGTTAACTATCTAGAGCTATTTTATATATTTCTGTGATAAAAATCATTAGGTTCAACGATAGGTTGTTGATTGCAATTTCTCGCTCCGCCTTGCGGAGCCTTTCCCCACACTGATTAGACACGCTTCGGGTTCATTCTTGTTTCTGCTTCGGTAGTTTCGACTTCCTTAAAATCTCTTCGTGAGCGACAGCTGTGGTAATGTTTCTTCAACACGTATATGTAGCTTCAATATATTTCGCTGATAGAATCTCTAAAATATTAGCTCATTTGACTGTGCTTCGATGTTGAACTTACTTTATTGCATGTTTACGGTTGTGAAGGTACACCTTTTAATTCTGGATACAATGCCTTAAAAAAAAAATTCCAATGCAAAGTGTAACTAAGCATAATACATCCTTGCCTCTTAAACGAAGGGCTTGAAGGGATTTTTGCTTGCAGAAGCTCCTTTCATGCGATAGCCATGACTTATTGTACTCTACACATTCCCCCAAACATATAAAATTGTAAATAGTAAAATGAAGAAGAAAAAAAAGGCAGCAAACGTATGTATGTATGTATGTGGGTATATAAATACATACTTTCTTGATAGTTTCCTATAAGCAAGGCTTAGAACTCTGTATTTAGCATTCGCGGAATGGGAAATTGTTTTTCCTCTCAATTTTTTCCCTAACCATGGCCTAGAAAAAATTATTCTAAATCCTATATTAACGTTAATGTCAGCAAAAACCCCTACACACCAAACAACACAACAATAAAAAAAGAACAATAGCTAAAGTGTGTTTATAGAAAACACACAAAGAAGGAACAGTACGAGTATAAATAAAAAATCTAAAAAAATAAAACGACAAAAAAAAAAGTAGGACTACGAAACACCAAAGAATGTGTTCTAATTCTTAAAAAGGGAAAAAACGGAATACACAGGAAAAAAAATAATAATAAAATGGAAACGGAAGAAAAAAGAAAAAAAAGAAAAAAAAATTAAAAGGAACCATCAGCATCATCGGTCGGAGGAGAGAAATATAATGCGAAACACAACAAAAAGGATATTTTCCACTTCCCTCTATTCCGTCGGATTTTGCCGGCATTGGTGGAGCATTTGCGCCATGATTCAGAGGGTTTTTCTTTTTCCCACCACCAACGACATAACATACACGTATTTTCGTATTTCGCCGAGCTTCGTTTTTAGGTTGAAACCCACGGATACATCTCCCCCTGTAGTCTTCAGTTTTTATAAAGAATCAATTTGGAAAGAGCTATGAAACAGAAACGAGATGTTTCATGAATAAAACGTTGTCGGTTTAGTTTGTCGGTTTGTTGAAACCTTTAAATCGAAACCGAAACCAAAACCGAAGCAGAAGCAAAAGGAGAAACACGAGCAGACACATAAACAGAGAACAGAAATAGAATCAGAAAATGAACCCTTAAAGTCTAAATCCTTTTGTGTGCTTAATGCTTGCTTATCTGTCTAGAGGAGAAAGAAAACGATTTCGATTCTAGTAAATTGTCCCGTTTGGTTTCCACCGATCCCCAACTCCTAATTTTTCGAACATATAGCAAAATTCTAATTGCCCTCCCTTGGCCGGAACCAAACCATGTTATTGGGAAGGAGGAAGGGTTTTCAACATTTTGAACTTTAAATGAAGAAGAATGTGTATTTTCTTGGGCAGTGGGAAGGGGTGATTATTTCGAAGGATTGGGTTAAAAATGAATACTTCATCTGGATTGGTTAAAGGTTAAATTGTTTAAAGGATTTTAAGTTGTTTACGATGCCACCTGCCTATCTTCTCTTTTCCATTTCTTCGTTTTTTTTTTTTTTTTTTGCTTTTTTACAAAACAAGTTGTAAATAATATAATTAACTACTAACAGAGCTCGATTCTCTTTATTCTTCTTCTCGAGCCCGCCGACATTTTATAAAGGATGACAGGAATAGGATTTTTAATTTAACCTCATTGTTCACTTCCATCAGCAGTTTCTTATCTCCAGATAGGATAATCCAACAGTCCTACATATGTTCTGATCGATTCGATTGGACTTATACCTAATAGCATGGGTTAGAGTCTTGAGTATCACGTAACCTAATTTACTCTACCACTTGATCACTTAAGCAACATGACGAAGAAAATTTATTTCGGTTGCTCGTGTATAAGCCTACTCCATCTATCATCCGTGAATTGTACTGTATATCCCTTTATCCCAGACTTTTTGAAAGAAACCAGTGTGTGCATAAGTATCTAATGACTCTCAGGATAGGACCACAAATTCAATACTAAGAAAGTAAACTCTAAAGTTTGCCCCAATACAACTGATCACATGACTTTTAAAGTCAATAAAATAACATAGCTCACATTTTAAGGCTTTCTCAGGTAGAACTTTTTCAACTTTTCGGAGACACCGTTAAATATGATCGACGATTGGCGCTCTAAAAATTGACTCTCAGTAAATCATTTGAAAACTGAGGTTGTTCTTTTTACAAGGAAGAGGAAGCTGACTGATAAAGACTCAGCTGGTGCTGAGCAGCATCACCATCTGTTTTGCCAATAGAGCTAAGTATTTGGATTCCGTATTTGGCAGTTCTAGATAACAAACTTGTTTGGACTAAACATGTCTCTCAGAGATATTGTCAGCTTCCTGACAATTCCAAGTCAATTCGAGAATGCAAAGCTTCTCTGAACGCGATAAGAAGGCTGAATTCACAGAGTGTTGCTTGGGTCCTAGATCATCACATTCAATAAAAGCATTCGGTTGGTCTACGATCCTAAAAGTCATGTTATTTGATGTTATGATAAAGCAATTAATATTTTTGTTAATCGACGAGCAAAAACAAAGTGGTGACCACTTCATTGTCATTGATCAATGATCAATTATCAATGATAATTCGCAGGGCATTAATGTGATCAGTGCAGGTGTAATCAGAATGAAAAATAGCTTTTTTGAATGACGGATATGCCGTCAAATAGCACTGTCGTGTCGTTGTTCACTACTTATCTCATGTCACTAATATTAAATACAGTCATCTGGCGATAGAAAACACATGTTTTTATTTATTCATAAAGTATACGGTATAAGGTTATGTACGAAGTAGCATATCGGGTAAATGGCCTTCACGGCTTTATTTCCATATCTTGCAATACCATATACGCACACTAGCACTGGATTTTATGCATCTAACCCAAAATTCGCACCAAAGAGTCATACGTTCTGGATGCATTTGTTTCTCAGCAATTATTCGTGGATTTTCTGAACACCTTATTCGACAATTTTGACAATAAAGCCTCATCATGAAAAATCAGCATTCGCTTATTTTTATTCCACAATCAATTGCTCAACAATGAAACCGCGTTGTTCTTTCATGCAGTGCTCCACTTTTCATAATCTAGAACTGTCAGCTGTCACGCTGTCTTTTTTTGGTTACGTGAATTTTGCCTTTTCACGGCTAAGCCTAATTTATCGGCTTACCACCAACGCACCACTGATATATCGCTATATTCTGCCAATGATATCATGACATAAGCGTATGCAATTAGCTGCACAGTCTTTTGGAAAATATATTAGTTTGTCTCTTGTTGTTTTGCGAGTTTCGCAAATTTTTTAAAGTGTGATGTTTAAAATGACAGCGTAACACACTTTTTAAACTCTTTACGGAGCAGCGAGCGTTCTTGATAGTAACACAATCGGTCGATGCCAAAATAAAACATCGCTCTTAAACATTGTTTCAGGCATTCACACCATACGGCAGTAAAGTCTAATACTCGACATTAAGGAGCCTGATGCCTCTTTAGTTGGCGTATTTAAGAAAGCCTCATTTCTTGTGAATGCGGCATACGATACAAAGATCCCACCCATCAGGCATATTTTCCTCCGACCAAATCTGGCAAATGAGTTGGCGTAAATATGTATACTCTCTAGCAAGTATACATATATACGCACGATAGGTACCTCGTACGGTCTGTCAGCTCTGTCAGAAATGTTGGCTTTCACTGCCCAAATTGAGTGGATTAATTTGTATGACATCACGGACAGTGGCTTTACTACTAAATTTTGAAACTCATCTATACAGGTTTCTGTGCAGATCTTTATAAACTTGATTCGTTCCTGGAGAAACACCTCTTCTCCCATCTCCGGTGTAGGTGATATCCTCCTCTCCTCCACAAGCCGCCATTATTTTTCTATGCAGCGCCGCTTTATGACAAAGTTATTTAGCTCCAAGCTAATATATGGGGTATGTAATTTGTAAAATTTGAACGTTTATTTAAGAAAAACATGTACAATAGTATTATTCAAAGTATTGCCCATCTGAAGCTATGAATTTTTCCCATCTTTCTGGCAATTTGTGGATCCCATCCCAAAAGAACTGCGCCGGCTTGGCAGCCAAGAATGAATCACGCCAATTTTTGTTATTCTGCTCTGATGTGAACCGTATTTCAGTGAGGGCGTTCTGCATCGACCGAAACAAATTGTAGTCAGAAGGGGCAAGGTCTGGGCTATAAGGCGGGTGGGGTAAGACTTCCCATCCACTGTTTTCCAAATAGCTCTTAACCGGAATAGCAACGTGGGGCCGAGCGTTGTCATGATGGAAAATTATTGCCTCGTGTCTGGTCGAATATTCCGGGCGTCTTTCAGCTACTGCTCTCTTCAAACGGATTAATTGTGTTCGGTAGCGTTGTCCATTGATGGTTTCACCCGGTTTTAGCAGCTCATAATACAGCACACCCATCTGATCCCACCAAATACAGAGCATTACCTTAGCGCCATGGATATTCAGCTTTGCCGTTGATTTGGCTGGTTGGCCGGGTTTCACATATGATTTTTTGCGCTTGGGGTTGTCGTAATGGATCCATTTTTCATCACCAGTAACAATTCGATGCAAAAATGACTTCTTTTTGTGGCGTTCCAGCAGCATTTCGGACATGCAAAACCGCCTTTCGACGTCTCTCGGTTTGAGTTCATGTGGAACCCAATTTCCTTGTTTTTAAATATATCCAGCTGCTTTTAAACGTTTTGAAATGGCTGCTTGAGTGACACCCAAAGATTCTGCAAGCTCTTCTTGTGTTTGGCAACAATCTTCATAGAGTAATGCTTCCAGTTCTTCATCTTCAAACTTTTTTGGCTGCCCAGGACGTTCATCGTCTTCCAAACTAAAATCACCACTTTTAAATCGTGTTAACCACTTTTGACACTGTCGCTCAGCTAGCGCATGTTCACCATAAATTTCTACCAAAATACGATGACTTTCGGCAGCAGTTTTCTTCATATTAAAGTAATGAAGAAGAACTCCCCGCAAAAACACTTTTTCAGGCACAAAGTTCGACATATTTGAGTGAAAAAAAAATTATTGTTGTTTACGCTTCAAATGAATGACATATACTGAAATGACGTACAATGACAGTAGCTTTCCAACGCATGTTCAAACGGAATAATAACAATGGAATAATACAAGTTACGCCATCTCTTAGCAAACCGCACGATAGACCCTATAGTATAATAATAGTTTGAGGCCATGGCAGTTCGCCTGCATACCCGTGAAAAATCCGAATATTCCATGTGCAAATCCGAACATTGAGTACGGTCGTCAATCGTAAATCTGTCCTTATGCGAGATTGCATCGCAACAATTAGACATTTAAATGCCTCAGACCACTACCCGGTGGCTACCATGAACGGATCTAATATGAACAAATCTATAGTCATAGTTATAATTGTGAGCATCATCTGCTTGACGTCGCTCTATGCCTTAATTAGTCGTATTTACAACACCCAACCACAAAATGCATAACTATATCATACGTGATTCAGAGGTCGAAAAATATATGACGAAATATTTGGCCTTATTGAAGCTCTCCTTTAATAGTGTCCTTTGGTCTATTATAACGATGCAGAGAGGGTAACTTAGAACATTCTAGATCCTACCCTGGCAAACTTGCTTGCGGTTCTCTGATTCATCAAACGCTTCGATTGGTCGTCCTTTTATTGAATAAGCGGGCGTTAAATTTATTATGTTGTTCATTCTATTCTAATGCGCTGAATACATTTCGAAACGCCATCACTTTTTTTTCTATGGAATCCTTAAGAAGAAATCCTTTTTTAATGCAAATAATGCGTGCATTTAAATAAGGATACACATTGCACGTAAAAGCAGATGCTGTTTGCCAATAATACACAACTGGGGCACCAAACAACACTGGAGTTGCAGCATATTCCCATCGAGACTATGCCTGGTCCAGCATTCAGGGGTTTAACATATTCTCAGCTGAGTATGGTACATCCTCTATGCCTAAGGTACAGGTAGGAGAACGGGTTGAAGTAGAAGTACGAGAATCATCGTCGTTGTGCTCGCTTGTGTCCAACAACGTAATCCCTTCTGCGTCTGGTTTATGGATCTCGGGATCTCCGGATCTCCGGATCTCCGGTCTGTGTTATTGTTTATCTCCTCGTGATTACTTTTAAGTTTTCCAGTTGCTGGGCGCATGGACTCTTTTTACTTATTTTTTGTATAACGCTTCGTCAACTGCTTTATTTTTACACATACATACGATATATTCATTATACATTTGTATGTTATGTTCACTTTTTTGAGTCTGTTTTTTCGTTCCTTGCTCCTGCTAATGACGTTGCTGCCTGCTGGACACTTGGGTTGTTTAATTAAAAATTTAAGTTGGAGAATCGAAATGAGTAGGATGCCTTAGTGAATATTTAGGACGTATGCATGTTTTTTTACGAAAATCGGAAATGGGTGCATTTCTGGAGCGAAATGGAACGAAATTTGCAATAGGTCAGATTTTGTGGGGTAATTGCAGCAAGGAAGAGTACAAGCTGAGGAAATTATTCATGGATGGATAAGGGCATTAAAAATAAGAGTATTTAACATGAATCTGATGTTCTTTTTCACTTTATAAATTATTTTTGCTGCAGGAGGCTTAGCTGATGGTGTAAAGATAGTGAGTAAACAATTATTTGGATTTGAAAAGTCCAAATGGAATGAATATAAAATCCTTTTGGTTTGCTCATAGTCTTCAATCTACCTAGGAAAGCGAAGGATATAATGTTTTAAAATTATGAAAGCTGGAAATATACTTTGTTTTGGCTGATGAAGCTTTCAGATGGGTACCCGCTTCGCAAATTTGTTTGAATTTTTTTTTTCATTTTATTCTCATTATTTAGTTTAAATCGAGTCAGGTTTCCATCTGACTTTATTGTGGGATAGTCCCTATTAATTCTTGTCAAGTGCATTTCTGTTTTCGATCACTGACGAAAGCGCTTCCCTTGCGTTTCTTGCCTTATACGAGTACCTCTGTCTAAGATGCAATATACCTACCAAAGGTGAGGCTGCTTTTTACAACACAAACTTTGACGGCATGCGCAACTCGGTCAGACAATCCAGCGTAGATGAATCACGAATTCCGTGGAATAAAGCAATGCTGGTAAATATTACTCTGATTATGGACACTGTCTGATTGCGGTCAATATGCAATGGCGGGAGTAAACAGGGGTTGCACGCGAGGCGGCATTCTCTTTCTACTGCTATATGGTATATGCAAATGATGCAACTGAATTGTATGTTGCATCATGTCTAGCGTCTTCCCGTTCTAAACCGCAAATAGCACTAGACGTGGTTGAGGTTTTTGCACATGAAATGGGCTGTCAATCAATCATCTTAAAACTGAGGTCGTTCTGCTTTCAAGAAAGAGGAAGCTGAATGGCTTAACTCATCTAGTAGATGTATCATCATCCATTTCTTCAACAAAGCTATGTATTTGAGTCATATCTTGGTCTTATTTGAACTAAATATTTCACGTCAAAAGTATAAATTAATTTTTAGAATAAAATGAAATTTTCCACCGAGAAGATCTTTTAGATCTATTCGACAGTTAGAGAACGAATTATATCCACAATACTTTTCTGGTGTACCAAGCTTGCACGAAAATACGTCACTGCTATTTTAACCAAAATCCAAATACCTGTTTTGGTTTTGACTCGTCAGCTTATACCGTGAGTTTCAACAAATAGAGAAAATGTATGATACCAGCCTCACTGGTAATACCCCGAAGCCTTTAATACATGCTTTTTCAAAGACTGAAATGGGGCACTTTTCTGATCTTCCTTATGACAAAAAAATGGCAGATTTTCTCTGCCAATCCTTGATTTAAGATTGCCAAGAGCTTTGTCCACTTACTGACATCAAGGTCAAGTCATTGATCGCAATGCGGATTCGTTCAAACAGTGCTCCTCCATTATATCACTGCATTCTACCATAAAGCTTGGTATTTGCGTAATCCGATATAAACAAACCCTTACCCTTTCCACACTAAGTAGTATTCCATATCGTATTTTCCAGAACACTTTGCTAAGCTTTAAATTTTCCACGATGAGCTGCATTCAGCATTATGTTCCATCTGTATATTTACTTACTGCAGTCTCCTGCAGATGAAGCGAAAGCCATTGGGGACAACTTTAAAATTTATTTTCTGTAAAGCATCTTGTTCCAGGACATTATTTCTCTATACGCTTGTAGCAAAGCTTGGTTTGATATCTGTGTCTTTTGTTTGAGTGGACCTATTAGTGGTTTACCTCAAAGATTTTAAATGATCAGCTTTCTCTTCATTTCTTGGCAACCGCAGTTTTCGCGCGACAAAATATGGTAGATACTTGATCTGTATTTGATTTGAATTCTCCCTTGGAGTGCTAAACTTCAAAATCATAACTCTGCAATTCGTCATTCATATTTGCAAACTGTCCATCCTAGTTCTTGAATTGCGGAAGTCACTTGTGCATAAAATATAGTTCCAAAAAGATACTTATAAAAGTTCGTCATCGTAAGAATCAGAGCCTGAAACTTCCACTTGGTTAGATAGTACTTCCTATCATCGTGTAATTAAAAGATTATCGTCCGGGTCGTACAGTTTTTCCAAATATGAGGTTTGTTAAGATGTAACCGCTATGCAACTGTTGCTTAATTCCTTGAAAATCTTTGTCACACTTCCCCAACAGCTGTTCAAGTCCAAGTCGTTCTTCTTCTGTAAGTCGATACGGGACATTTACAAAACATTCGCACTCTGTCACGAAGCTTTTGTAATCCTAGGAAGCTCCTCAATGGGCACAGTCTCGGGATCCTTTCTTATTACTTTCGCTGTAATGACGTGAACAGATTGATTTCTTCTGCCCGGCAGGTCCTATTTTTCCAGTTTAATCTTCAAATGAGCGAACCGAAATCTCTCAAACACTTTCTTCATATTTTTTCGATACAATAGGCAGGTTTTTCAATTTTCTGAACTATTCCAATTGCGAGGTCCGCTTTCCATTATATTATAAAGGCATTTTTTTTCTCATGATATTTCTGGTGGACTGAGAGGTGAAAAGCAATGAAAATCTAAAGAATATAAAAGGATATAAAGGGTATTTAATGATCCATCGACGCTTAGTAATATTCTTGAGTCGTTAGAAGTCGACACTAGTATTGCAGATACACACATTTTAAGACTCATGCAACAAAGACGCCTAAAGATGCCACTATGAATGCAATAGTGACAGCTCAGCGATTGTGTGACCTTCACCGCAAACTTCAGATGCTTCTCACCAGGTGTTTGGAAGCTGCAGCTGCCGATGCTGTTAAACAAAGATATTAATTGAGCATCCCTTCTGATGAACCATGGCCGTAGTCAAAGGTGGCCAGTTGTTGACGCTTAATCATTTTCAGGAAGATTGACTGTTTTCCTGATAGTAGTCTCGGTCAGTTTGTACCTTATTTTGTTGACAAGTGACATTTCACCGAGTTGAGTCTACGGTTTACTTAAATGTGATATGTAGATTGCCCTAGTCGATTCAATTGCAATATTATTACACATCGACAGTTTCTTGCCCTCCGGAGCAAAATTCTTTTTCAAGTCCCTCCTTTACCCCAATTACAGCTCTGTTATGTACAACAATTGAAGTTGTACATAATTGTACATCCATTCCTATAACATTGGAGCGCTGTAATTTAGTAACAAATTCCCAACTATAATTCCTGAAAACCTGGTGTGGATAAGTGCGGAAAACTATTCTTCCACTCTGATTTACTTCAGATATTCGTGGTGAAAATTAGAGTAACGCTTGCCCGAATGTTTTTACTTTTAATCCAATTTCTTGTCATGTAACCACCATGATTAATTCCCACTGGAGAGGAAGGAACTTTCCACAGAACTCGGTCCAGCTCCATTGGATTTTTCGGTTTTTCCTCGTTTTGTTTTTTCATTATTTAAGGGGGAATACCCGTGTAAGTAAACACATTCATGATTTTATTGTAGTCATTGTGCACCGTTCTGGAATACTAAATAGACCAGAGCTTGAGTATGGCATAGAAAGTCCAGGCGGCAGACATCGCGGAGAGGAGGAAAGTTTTTAATTAAAATTGTTCAAGGAATCTAGTGGAGGGATGAACCAGTTACTAGTTGACTGATTAGTTTCGAGTGTTTGAAACTGGAGCTGTTACTGAAGCTCGGCAAAACTCAGGGTATGACCAAGTTCAATAGGAAGCTCCACTCGATTCAAAATCCTGTTTCGGCATTTGTTGTTATCGTCGAAAAGTTAATTAAAACTGAGGTTATATCAATTTTGAAAAACACAAAGAGTAAAGGAACGATAGAGAGTGAAAAAAAGCATGATGGTGGCATGGAGTACTGGAGTATGGAACTATCATGTGCAACCAACTAGTCCTTGTAGGGCTTAAGAAGGAAACTGCAGAGGTACGTATCCAATTAAAATATTTTTCTTTTGATTGCAGTTTTTTTTTTTTTTGTTTTTTGTTTGTCTTTTTTTTTTTTTTGGTTGAAAAAACAAAATTACTTTTTTCACCTTGAAACTCGAGAATGACATTGAAAAACAAAACAACTACGATGAAGTGGTACATTTCATAGACCATGATTGAAGACAATTTTATATCCTTTTGAGCATGGTACTTTTGCTGAAAGTAGCTGCTGTCAATTAAAGAAGTGACAGTGGTGAGTTCAAGGACTTATTCTCTGAGACTTGGGATTTTATGGTTTTAATTTTTTAATAAAAGTTTCCGTTCGGTATCGTACGTATTCTTGGCTCACTAAGAAACTTCTTAGAAGCTTTCCCAAATGGGATTTCAAAAGCTATAGGGATATTGGACAAACCTTCAATTATATGTACTTAGCTATCGTTATAATGGCCAGCAAATACGAAAGATAATTCTTTAAGAACCTCTTATAAATCATTGGTGCATAGCCATACTTTTAACCTCTGCCTAAAAGAGAAAGTAAAACAACCAATAGATGTCTTGAAGGAGGACCGAATGACTGCGGTAATACCTATTTGGTGAAAATTTTATGTCTTTCTTATGGCTTGCAGTCTATACGTACTCCTCAATGGAATGCATCAATAGGAAGTGCCCTTACAGATAAGACAATATTGTTAGTTAAAGGATTTCTAAGTTAAATTCGAACAGCGCCAATTTTTTAAGCACCAACAGATCATTGCAAATGCAAAAAACCTGCGGTATCATTTGCAAGCTTTTCACCGAGCAACTGTCACTGAGTTATCATCGTATATGCGACTTTTATCTACTAAGTCTGTCGATAGCAATATAAACTCTTGTGCGAATTTAGCAATTTAGAAATCTGCCGAGGCAGAAATATTGAAGAAAAAATAATCGCATAAAATAAGAAGCTGCCCACCGACATATTGATAATCTTTATCTTTAACCTTTCAAATTATATTTGCCCCGACAACAATCCCAACGACATACAGCGGAAACACTACGGAGATTAACTGTGGGAGCCAACTTGAGCTAGAAATGTTTTTATTTAAATGAATTTCTGCGATCTATCTAACTATATTTATAAGGTGCAGCAGCAAACCTTTATATGATCAAGCAAAGCTGTCAGGAAAGATTTTGGGTTTGCAACGTTGACTTTGTAGTTTTGAATCCGCCCACGTAAAAGCGCGTTTCCATTAAAAGACCTCTTTATCCTAACTATAACTATAACGTAAAACAAGGAAAAATGCAAATGCTTCACGCTTCACGGAAAACTAAAGGGTTTTCTAATGACGACTTGACAACTTTTTTTTTTTAAATAAAAGGCAAACCATTTGAGATATTTCAAAAACTTTATTATTGGCTTGAAGTACAATCAAAACATTTATGAATGGAACTCGACTTCGTTCATATGGCCACCGCGGGCACGTTTGCAGCGGTCGATTCGTTGGACTCAATTTTCAACGACTCGGCCATACATTTCGGCCGAAACGGACGCTATTTCGCGTTCAATGTTGGCTCTGAGCTCTTCCAACGTCGTCGGCGTGTTGGCATAAACCAATGACTTAACGCAGCCCCACAGAAAATAGTCAAGCGGCGTTAAATCGCACGAACAAGGCGTCTAATCGACTGGCCCATGTCTTGAGATAACACGCTCACCATACTTACTCTTCAATAAATCAATTTTAGCGTGTGCTGTGTGGCTTGTGGCACCATCCTGTTGAAACCACATGTCGTCAAAGTCTATATCTTCCAATTCGGGCCAAAAATAGTCGGTGATCATGGCGCGATAACGCTGACCATTCACAGTAACGTGACGATCTTTATCGTCGACGAAAAAATATGGCCCAATAACGCCGCCGGCATGTAAACCGCACCAAACAGTTATTTTTTGTTGATGAAATGGTGATTCATGAAGCAATAGCGCATATTTTGCTTATTGACGAACCCATTGAGCCAAAAATGAGCTTCGTCACTGAAGATGATTTTGTGATGAAATTCATCATCTTGGCGCATCTTCTCCAGAACCCAATCGGAGAACGTACCTCGCTTCAAATGGTCCATCGGCTTCAATTCTTGAGTCAGCTTGATCTTGTATGGGTGTAAACCAAGATCCTTATGCAAAATACGACATAATGTGGTCTGAGCGATGCGCAATTCTTGAGAACGCCGTAAAATTGACTGATTTGGATCATTTACTACGGACGTCTGAACGGCAGCGATACTTTCGACACTTCGACCAACACAACGAATATGTAGACTATTGCCAGTCTACTTGGGCGAGAATTACAACCGAAAATTGGAGTTAACGCTCTTAAAATTGCAGTCACCGACTCCGAATAAAAAATTTATAATTTGCAGACGTTGCTCGTTAGTATAAACGTTGTAGACGTTGAGCTTACTGAATAAATTGACAGTGACAGTTTGATGATTTTGCGTTCACAAATTAAATTCAAAGTTGTCAAGTCTCTATTGGAAAACCCTATATAACGGATACCAATTGCTAAAGTAACTAAAGTATACAATGTTATTCAATGAGGGTGTAGTCGGTACTGCATAATAATGAAACTTCGTAGAAATTAAGATAGCTTTGTGGAAGCCATCTTCAATGAAATAATAAAAAAATAATTCTATTCGGATCTAAGACAAAAAGAACAAAGAATAGTTGAACCACCCTCATTCATACTATCCAAAATAGTAGGCTTTTCATGATATTGGAAAATGGGACCTAAGTCTGTAAGACGAAAAAGGAGATTTTTTTTATATTAATTCAGCCCGTAAAGCCGTGTTTTTCAAGGCCTGGCTCCTTAATACTTATTGCATTCCAGTAGCACATAAATATGTTTGCGGATGTATTCGTCGAAGTGGTTGGCGTGTTACAGATTAAGTTGGTCGACTAGTACACCGTTGAAACTTAATTTACAATATCGCCATAGCAATGTCAAACACCCTGCTTATGAAAAGGTCTTCCATTCTCTCAAATCTGCTGTTGAGACAACAAAACCATACATCAGTGTTTGAAATAACAGCACCCACAAAATAGCGACTGCAGAGACTAGGCCCTGTCTCATAGTAGAAATTATATATCGTTGTTGCCTTTAGTTACTTAGTTCGAAGTAAAACTACTCATCAACAGATAAGCCACTTCAGCTACTACGTCCCCTTTCACTTGCGTGAGCCACCTTAGATACGGTCGTGGTCTGCTGCGCCATCTTTTCAAGTTAGAATCAAAGGCTCTTTGGTCTCTTTGGGCCAGAGCTGTGTCTAAGGGGGTATTCTAGTCTAGAGGCATTAATTTCGGACGGTTTTTGAAGCTCTGTACAAATAAAACAAAATATTTTCACTATCCACATTTTTATCATTTGTTTATTGATATTTTAAGATTACATACAAAATTAACCGAAAAAAAAACTCGAAATTCATAAAGTTATGAGCTGGCAAAGTGGGGGGGGGGGTCCAAAAAAAGGGGGCGTCCTGGCATGCATGATTTCAACCCTTCTGGTCATCGGAAACAAAAAAGTCAAACGAATTCTTAATTAGTAAACCGCTATAGCCCAAACCTTGGAAAAGTAAAAAAAAATTTTTTTTTCACAGAATGGCGGCCGTTGGAAAAAGAATTTTTGGCATGTTTTTTAACAATTCCGAATTTTCTAAAAATAGAAAAATTAATTCTTTTAAAAAAATATATATATTCACACCAAATTTTAAATAAATCGGTTCATTAGAACTGAAAAGTAATTTCGAGAAAAAAGCGTTTAAGGTTTTGAGACAAGTTTGTTCCGGTCGACAGGTCAGACCGGTCACACGCCGTATCACAAAAATGGCTGTAACTCATTATATAATTGAAATTTTGAAAATCCTTTTAAAGCCATGTCTAAACTTTGGTTTTTTTTTCAAATTTGTAAACTAGAAATGGATGGCCCAACCATGTCAGATGTTGGATTCGTAGAAGCTGACTGCACTGATGTCGTTGTACAGCCCATACTGTTCTTGGTTTGATTTCTCCTCAATTTTGCGGCTAAGTACTTTTTTTTATTTACTTTGGACAAAATCGAAGCGTTGTTTTTTTTAGCTTAACTCTCAAGTGGCTATTCCTACAGCAAAATGATTTTTAATCTTAGTGGTTATTTCGCTCAATGGATGGCATCTATTGTTGTTGTATATTAGGCAACCACTCATATTACATGAATTTAGTTGCCTGAAAAAAAGAATATCTTTCGGTCGCCGCTGGCTCCGATTTAAAAGCCAATACACTGTCACTTGGGCCACGCTCACACAGGCGATAGAACAGGGACGGGATAATAGTGTTCCTGAATAAAGCCAGTTTAGTCTTACGACCAAAAGCTGTGTTACACCATCGAAACAGCTATTGACAAGAATAATTCTGTGTCCAATTTCCGGGCTGATGTCGAAGTACTTACTACCTAGAAGATATAGTTGACAATTGTGACGTTCTTGCTAAGCCGTATATTGCTAATGACAGAATGTAATTTGTTCTGCCATTGTTTACCATCAGACAGATTTTGGCCGTTTCTGCTTCAATACTCAACACAGCCTAATTAACGGTTCACTGTGTACATCTAATCACATCAATGTCATCCGCGAACGTAAGTAATTGTGACTTAAAAAGAATCGTGCCTCTTTTGTTGGTCAGTGAGTTTTGCGCAATTCTTTCTTGGCATTGCAGGTTTCGTTTAAGGCTCGAGTCAGGTCTAATCCTGGAGAAATTCCTCTTGTTATTGTATTTTATCGTACATCATCCATTTGTATGTCTTCGAACTATGTTAGTTCACCAATAACTGTGGGTATCTTGCTGATTGCATTTTGAATAAAGATATCAAGTGACACGACAGCGTGATTCTGTCTTTTCCCTCCTCTCTATGTTATTTTGGCCATTACATCGTGTGCTATATCGCTTCTCGTTGTTCTTTCTAAAATCGCAGTGTTGGATGGATAACTTGGTGCCTTCTGCAGTCACTTTTGATTAATTTTCTTAATTGATTTACTGCGTGAGTCCTGCAAAAAGAACCCTGCCATTATGGGAATATGTACTAGTCATTTTGGCTCAAAATACGCTCAGAATTTCTGAACATCGAGACTTTAGAATTTCATGGTTTCTGTGATGCGTCTAAGATGGCTCATGCTGCTGTCGTATAGTGCAGATCAGAGAACAACTAGGGTATTACTACAAGTTTTATTGGTAAAAAAATCTAAGTTTTGCTGATAGAACCCGTGATATTTCCTCGTCGTGGGCTGTATGCGGTTCTTCTTTGAACGCAGTTTATGAAAATTGGAATTGGTATCCTCAATATTGACGTGTCTCAAATATTTTTATGAACAGACTCTCTCATCGTTTTATATTGGTTGTCCTAACCCCTATGCGTTGGGCTACTTTCATATCAAATTCAAGGTCAAAAATCATACAAACATTTGGCCGCCTCCATTGGAATCATGCCTATTCAGCCGATAATCTAGCTGACTGATGTTCATGAGAGATTTATTGAAGATCTCTACTCAAAAGGAACATTTGGCAGTCGCAATAATTCTGACCAGATCAACATCTTATGGGGACGGAGTTTGAAAGCATCGATCTCGAAAAGAAAAATGGACTCAGCACATATGAACAATCCGTTCACATCATTGTACTTTACACACATGGCTTTCGCAACTCTCAACATGGGCTAAATTTGTTCGAGTTTTGGCATGTTGTTTTCCAATTTTCGTAAGACCCAAACGTTCATTTGCCTTACATTCATCGTTTTTAACAACCGAGAAGCTCTCAAAATCTCGTAACTCTATTCTGCAGGAAGTCCAAGGAAAATTTTTATGACCGAGCTATCAATCCTTCAAAGTAATTTTGAAATTTCGGTAAAAAGCTAACATTCTTTGGTAGCTTCATTCATTGACCCGCATGAGTGGGTGCACAGGAAACTGGGCAACAAAATTTTTAATTAAGCATCCTATTATCTCACACCATAAACGCATCGTTTCCGAAATGAGATTTGACCACGAAGCTCTGGATAGATTTAACGCGCGACGGAGGAAACCCATTGAAATATGGTCGGATAGTGTTTACAATTATAATAGTGCACATCGTATATTGGATCTAATGTGACATCTTCTATATTTAACATTTGAAGGCATGTCTTGGCGATTTATTCCACCTACCTCTTCACATTTTGGGAGCTTATGGGAGCCAGGTGTGAAGTCGAGTTCTTGGCTCGATCATCAAACTTGTCACCTTTAAGATTTCAATTTGAATTTGCCACGGCCCATTCCTGCACATTCCACCATCTTGCAGTGGTGAGAAGAGAATGTTTAGAATTTAAAATGTGCATCCATTGTAAACAACTTCGTAATAACAACACAAAATACACAAAAATGTATTACGTCATAGAAGAAGGAAAACACCAGCTAGTAACGGACACTGGTACATACATCTGTGCAGTTGAAGAAATGCGAAAAAAATTCAATTTACAAGTTACCCAACACAATCACTTTCATTATTTTTTGTAAACTCAATATCACAATAGTACCTACGTACGTCTATTAAATAAAATAAATTAAAATGAACAAATACTATACAAGAGCTAAGCTCTTGTTAGCTGAGAGAAGGACCAACTGAAAAATGTTGGTCCTGGTTCCACTGGAATTTAACCAATATCTACCAAATTCTTTCCAATATCTAGGACGCATGCTCTTCCTTCCTGCTCTTACAGGGAAAAGTTATTCACCACACTATTTTTCAATTGGTTTGCTATATACAGTTATTTCAATTCAATCCAACTTCCAGATTAATTGAAGTCAAACAATCTATCTACCATATTTTGGATAAGGACATTCCTCGTCAAGTTCAAGTTAGCCAAGTATTGTTCATTTCATTTGTTGTTGACATTCACATTTTGAATATTTTACTGAAGGCTATGCTGAAAATAATGAAAACCCTATGCCACGAGTATATTTACTTTCAAATACCGAATTCTAGCGTCCATTAATTTCCATTCAATTGAGTTGCTACACTCCTGACCCTCCGCATATTCTTTACTACCACAGGGCTAGAGATAATCCTTTCTTCGTGAATTATGGATCTCATCAACGCTTACCTAATTAGCTCATTCATGGAGCACTAATACTATAGCGTAGACTGAAAATCGGAATCGCAGAACAATTAAATATTGGAAATGTTGCGTTCTCTTTTTAGAATATGGTGCCCGTTCTTCAATGCAATTAATCTCTACGATATATTCTTGTTTCTGGAACGCGAAACAGATTGGGGGTCAGTTTTGCTTTCTATTTTGCTTACTTCTTAATGCAAAACAAATAGTATACACATTTGCGTTTAAGTGGCCATTAAAAATCCTCCTCAAACGTCGTCGAACCAAGCCGACAATGCAGCAGGAACAGTAGCAGCAGCGCAAATACCAGTAACATGAGCCAGGACATAAATACGCTGGAGGGTTGTTTGGTTCTTTTCTATAAGGCTGACAGCATGTTTCTGCCATGCACATGGTACTGTGTAAACATGATTAAAGTCTAAAAGGGGAGAAAAAACAACAGGAACACAACCAACAACAACAACAACAGCAACAACAAGAACACATGAACAACGGTAATGTACAAATCTTGGAAAGATTCTACTGTGCTCCGGCAAAATGTCGAATTAAAATGAATTGATGGTATTTAGCCACCCTAACCGTCCTAGTGCCATGGCATTTTTCTTACAAAATTCTTACAGGGTGAGGAAAACATTTAACAAAAAAAAAAAAAAGTAATTTGTTTCCTTAAAAATGAGAAAACAACAGCAATGAGGACAACAAGACTACGAGATGTGGGAGTGGAAGTACTCGTATATAGACACCGACATCGACATCGGCAACAACATACCATCGTCATCGCAGTTCGTTGCCTCGTGACACATGCTCCTTGTGTGGAGCAATTTTTTCCTTATCCGTTGGGCAATGTATACGATCTATGAGATTCGTTATTTTTCCTATTTCCAAGTTCTCATTTCTTACCTACACATCTGTTGGCATGAATAGGTAGACACCGATGACGTAGTGCTTTCATAGAATTCTCCACCGAATAACTTATACAAGCAAACTTGAAAGCACACATTCCACTTGTTGGCGGTTAGATGTCGACTTCAACATCAACTTCGATTGCACTTTAAATTGGATCTTTGGATTAGAATGATAGGAATTTGAATTATATTATATTAAGGAAACGATTATGTACGGATATATACACTCGTATCTAAAGGATTTGACGTTTTCTCTATTTGCAGTTGATCTTAACTGGATTATGCATCATGAGCCTGGCGAGAAGACGTAACCGTTACAGCTATTTGGTGAGTATCTTTCTCAAACATATGTAGATACTCGTATAAGTATGAGTATATCCAAATATTGTTTTTGGTCGGATAGTAGTAATATTTAAATTAAATTTTCAAATCTAAAGGATTTTCTATTTAATGAAAGTTTCAGTTAGCTTATATGATAGAAAAGGGATGAATCTTCTATAAAAGTTGTGGGTTCCACGTCCATATTTTCAAATACTTGACAAGGTAAAAACCTTTAATCGAATTCTCTAAGTGAATTCAACTCGAATTATACAGTCCAGAATAGACCTGAGGTTCAACAGATAAACCTGTATTTTAATCAACTGCCTCTAGTTACGCACTCCAAGATAATTAAGGTAACCTTGTGCGTTCTAATCAAGGCGAGTTCACGCAGCCGTGAAGAGTTGTACCTTCGTGTAGGAATCGAAGATTCTTCCGCCAGGAGCGTAAATATTATTTCAGTTTACCTATTTAAAACATCTCAGTCCTCTGATGTTCCATTCAAATTTTAAATGACTTTATTTGTCTTAGCTAACGTGCATGCTCCTGGGCTTATTAATATCATCAGAGGACGTTGCTTTTATGCGGCCTTGAAATAATACAATACGGCAGATAGGTATGCGATATTAGAAAACTGATGCCTCTATAGTTGGTTAAGTTTATAGGGCCTCCTTTTTAGTGAATCAAACAAACTTAAGTTCCATTATTCGGACATACTTTCTTCTGATCAAGTCGTCGAAACAAGATGATGCATTCTCTCTGTCAAGTTATCTTCTGGTACCTTAAATAACTCACTAGGCACGAAAGCCGTGTTATAGTCGTTTTCGCCTTTTAATAGTCTACAGAGGTGATTTTTGCATGTCATCAGCACTCTGACAACTCTGACTCTACTATTGAATTACTTACCTCATCTTTGCAAGTTTCTGTTCGGATCTTGTTAACTTGACATTTTCTTTCTAACTTGTGGTAATAGGACTTCTCCATTTTTTCGATCGTTCGCTTTTCGTGCTCTTTTCCTTTTTACGGTGAAGCCAATATCCTCCCTTCACCTTTACTTGTAGATAGCACGCTTTTCTTTTCCCAACAGTATAGCTCCCCAAGCGTAGCCATGAAATAAGGGTAGAAAAACCGCAACGCCAATACATAAGTGACGGATATTTTAACACTTCTACTATGATCTTTTCCATGGCTTGAGATGGGTTTTTGCAGACAATTCTATCAGCTCCACGACGACGCGTTAGTATTAATTCACTTTGTTGGATCTAACCATCATCATCATCTATTGATACATTTAAACCGTTCTGTTTAGTCAATCGATTTCATTATTGTATCTTCTTCTTTAAATCCTAAATATTTTAATACGAGTACATACGACTACAGATTACAGATTTTTTTTTTCAAAAATCTTCAAAAAAAAATTCAAGAAAAGAGTAGGACCTATTACTCAGACTTGTGGTGCACCATATATTACAACCTAACTATTTGCTACTTATTTACCTACTAATGGAATTCTCTTATTCGATATTATCATGATACACCGTTACATACCAGATCTCATCTATTAATGCTGTCAAAAGACGCCTTAAAACCCGCAAAAAAACGGCTAAAAGTTTTTTCACTTTTCTAAGCAGAAATAAAACATTGTTGAGAAACATATGGTTCTAGTATGACTCCCACGAAATCTTTCTTAACTGAGTTCATGAAGAAATTTCACAACTTAAATGGACTTCTTTAGTAACTGAGTGCGAGACTCTTTTTCTATTGGTATTTCAGTTATAGTCGGGGTGGTAAACAACTAAGTCCATTAGTTGCAGCAGTTGGAGGAAGACCGGCTTAGCCGGTTAGAGGTAAAGCCTCCTGATCAGTGTTGATGTATAGCCAATATAGCTTTTCTCTTCTCTTATCTTCAACACACAACATTTGAAATTACACGGAGAATTTTTCCATTAAGAAAACATACAGAGTTTTCATACACTCTTGAGAGTGAGCCTATATCGTTACAGAAGTTCACTGCAGAGACTTTATAAATAAGATTTTTTACATCTTTTACAGATCTTACATTGATGAATTTTCTTCCGCTTCTTTGTTTTGCTCGTGGCGAAACTGAGATTTCACCTCTACTATCATTTCAAACCCTGATTACTATTATATTGTTATTTTCAAAGTGGAACCGGAGGTCAAACAAACTTTTATTCATCTATTGTATTATGTTGTTTTACACCATTCCAGACAAGTTCTACTACGATATGGCTGATGTTGTTAACATGTTGGCATTCAAAACGGCTAATGCCAAACTCCGTTCATACCTTTAACTTTTAAATAGTGAAATCAATCTTCTTAACTTCTAAAAATCATTTGTATACGGTTGTTTTGAGAGAATCTTTTTGTAGAGAAAAGATTCCTAAAGGAATCTTATGGCAATACGAAAAAACCATTGTGTTTCCTCGATAACGACGTAAATGCCGCTGCTGATATAATCACAGATACCATTCTCTTTGGAATTAGATTCTTTATCCCTCATCAGAAGAAGAGTATCAAACCAAAAAGAAAAGGCATGGTACGACCCGACCTGTAAAGAGACTGTCAGGACTAGAGAAATATTTTTTTGGTCCTGCAGACTGAACCGACAGAGGAAAATCAAACGTATCAGAAATGACTGCAACAAATCCGCTGGTCCGGATGGTATATCTCCCTTTTTTTTTAAGAACTTAACACTCAAAAGGGTATTACTACTCTTAAAATGCCGGAGCTCGTGTTAAGTTTTCGAAAAATTGGAAACATTTCCAAGGTTATGTAAACGTTGATTAACCGTCAGCTCATAAAATATCTGGAATCGCGAAAATTTCTCAATGACCGGTTTTGTTATGGTTTTCGTAGCAATAGTTTCATTGGTGATTTGATGATTTAATTCGGTGAGACCGAAAAGTGGGACCAAAGCGTACATCAATCTGCCGAAAGCAAGATAGTTGTACTTGATATTTTCAAGGCATGTAACAGAGTTTGGAATCAAGTTCTTTTGTCGAAAATGCGTGCATATGTGATCGATGAATTTCTTCTGCAATTGATTAGAACTTATATTTCGGAAAGTTCTCTTTATGTTGTCTTTGACGGTTTCAAGTTTGATTTCCACAAAATAAATGCTCAATGATATATTCCTTTGCTGATGACAGTACTCGGACACACATGCCTGCTCTTCGGCTGTAGAACGGGAACGACAGCGTATGTTAAGCTCATTAAATTCTGATATTAACACCATAACCAATTGGAATTTAATTCTTCCCAAACTCAATGCCATTTGCTGTCATTAAAGCGAAATCTAAATTGCATCGTCTAAACGGAAAAACTTTCCATTTTCGATATGTGTGTCAATGACAACTTACGTTGGAATGACAACATATTTGATTACGTAAGAAATATTTCACCCGCTCTTATCTGGCCTCAATATAAGGCCTCTTGTTATAAAGCATTCATACGCCCAAAATTGAAATACTATGCCCACATCTGGTAAGGTGCTCCTAAAACACCTTTGCACCTGCTAGATAGAATTCCAAATCATGCAATAAAACTCATTGTACACAGAGGTTATGGTTTCTGTTTCACTATGTCTTATCGCTAACTCCACCATCAGTGCTCTATTGAAATCGCCGGTAGCATTCCACCCCTCCAAACCTTCAACCGTAACACCCGTTTCAGTATGAATGCTCATCAGTATACCCTCCACCCCACATATTCTAAAATATCGTGATTCGTTCCTATCAGTCCCAGGACTCACTGATCTGTTTTTCTAACCGAGTGAGCCACACTCTAATCCATTAGTTGGACTTGAAAAAATTAAATTAATATTCCCAAAGTTCGGGGGTATTCGTATGCACTTCATCCGTATGTCTTGCCTAAGTAAACACTCTCTGTAACTTTCTACCTGTACTGGGGTACATATTAGTTGCAGAAAAGTTCCATAAGAGACATTAATGCAGGTCCTTAGCTCACGTCGGAACTCCACTTTGTATGCTTTGTACGGAAGATAAATTCATAATAACCAAGCTCGACCTACTTTCGGCGTTCCTTGTTTTTCTATCTATCATTTACTCTGGTCTCATACTCCTGCCCTTCCATTGAGAAGGAAAAAATAATATCGGGTGATACCCAGGACATAACTATCGAACAACGAACGATAATAAACCGACAACCAAATCTCAAAATTTATTTTCAAATCAATGAATCGATGTTTTTCCAATTTTGTCCTGCAGTTGTTTTCAACTTTTCATTCCTGGTTCCTCCTTTTATCTCTCCGATATTCAGATACCCTCATACTGTCATTACCATCAAACTCTCATACCCTGTTTCCTTTGTTATTTTTTTTTTTTTTTTTTAGATAAAATTGTCTGGAGCGTGTGGTCTTGTGTCAGCTCTGACATGTGCCTTGGTAACAGTGACGACAACAGTCCTCCACATGAGCCGTCTGCAGGCGCTGCGAGAATGCGAATACGCACAAAAAACCCGAACGTGTACATGCTATTCCGACATGATTGAGTCACAAGTCGAACGAGTGGATAAAGGTAAGAATCAGAACCCATCAAGTCGATCATTAAATTGACGACAACGACACCGACGACCAGGATGATGACGACGATGACAAGGACGACAACTACAATACGACACAAACGGCAACAACGACTTTGTCACATTCACATGTATCGAATCTCTACATTTATCCATATCTGCATCCAGCTGTACTAACAGCAACTAACACTTGTATTTCTATTTTTGTTCCTTCTCATGCTCCATCATCATCCCCCGTGGACGTAATGGAATTATTTATTGAAAACGAAACCGCTGCAGAGGGTGTAAGGTTGGTTTTCGATTCCCTATCTGACTGCGGGGTGGTTCATGGTTCGTTATATTCATGCCTCCGGGCTATATTCGGATTGTCAGTAGCTGGAGTTCTGGTAGCCGTTTTTAGCTGTATGCTTGTCTATCAGTTACTTAGGTGGGTGTACATTTATTTTCCTCCGCAAAAAAAAAGGAAAATATTAATCGTTCCTCTTTTCCCTCTTTTCTTTTTTAAACGATAGCCACGAACGGAAAAAGATGTACTGGGAGCAATTGGAACTGAGATGTCGGTCGTTGTATACCACAAGCCAACAGGGACCATTGCCAAATGGACCGATGCCATCGGCAGCAGCGACAGGAGTAATTGGTGGACCACGATCAAATATGTGCCGTTGCTGTGAACAATGCCATGCACATAGACAAGCACTGCCACCATCTGCATATCCCTGGGATGCCGGTGCCGAGGGGCGTTTTTGGACTGGTCAACCACCAGGCAATTTTTATTCTCCCAATCCAGGTGGAGATGATTTAAACGTGGCCAGTGGAACAAGTAGGGGACTTAATGAGGGTAGCCAGCGTGCCCGAGTAGCCGGTTGGAGTTGGCCACGAATGCCATGGCAGAGGAGTTCACCCGATCCGAACTCAAGATATCGCCAAACACCCTCCAGTCCAGACTCGCAGTATGGATTTTCTAATAACGCACCAACTGGAGGTGATGGTGTTGGAGTAATGACCGATGAAAGAAGTGGTTGCACGATGGCTCAGCAAAATCAGCAAGCTGCCTTTAATGCCATGGCAAATGGTTTGCCATACGGTGTATGGGGTCCACCACCACCCTATAGTGATCCAAATAGCCCAGCGCGACGAGGTCGTTACCAGTATATGCATCCCCATTCGAATCAGTGCCAGAACATTATGATGGAGCGACAATTAGCAGGGACCGCACAAACTTCCCATTCACAAATTCAAAATATTGAATGCCATCAGCATAGTTCTTCGACCGATAGTCACTCCATGGAACCCTTCTGTTCCCAGCAATCAAACAGAAACATGATTAAGCGCCAAAGTGGCCCAGGCGGTAATGTTGTATTTAAAACACCAAAGGACACTTATGAGAACACTCCATCGGACAGTGATGGACCAAGAGATCGATTTTCGAACACTCTACCCGTTCGAAAGACCAAGAAACGTGTCGTCGAAGCTGGTGCCAAGAGTATTGGTCCAAACTCACATTCTACTCAACGAGTCAATGTTCAAAATGTTTTCATGGAGCACGAATACCAGGAACCAAATCCAGTGGGAGGACATCATGAAAATATGGCTCCCAATTCTAGCGGCCAGCCATCTTCATGCCAGCCAAAGATTAAGAGACTGAAAACAGGTGGAGTAGAAAATTCTGGATTCCAAAACAATGGAGAGAATCTTCCCGACTCCACAGAAGAAGGAGGAATCATCCGAAATGGAGATCCCACTGAATCGGAGGTATATTTCGCCGACGTAAGCAGCTGTTGTAATGTATCTGTGAAGAACGACAATTACTATGATGATGCGAATCAACATCGGCCTTCCAGCAAAGACAAATCGACAACAAACCAACCAACTGACCAGCCGGAAAGTAACGAAAATGAAGACTACCTAGCCCAACGATTCGGTCAACGAGAAAACTCTGTTCGTTGTCGACTACCTTTCCCACAGCAATCGCGACCGGAGCATGATCAACTTAATTTACCTGTTTCAGCTAGGCAGACACTTTTACCGAAAGACATCTCTCGACAAAGTATGTGTTCTGTGGACTCAGAAGAGAAGACTGATTTCACCGATTTATCCCCGGCAACGCCGTGTACCAATTTTGCACATCCCTCATCGCATTTCCCTAGTTCCAACAGTACCAGTGGCGGTTATGCCAATCAAACAAATGATCTAAACGAAACCGCTGTCCGATCCAATTTTGTAGCATCATTTCCATTCTCCTCAGAGCAAAGTCAAGAGGCTCATCGTAGATCTACCAAAAATATTCAAGACGTAGTATTCCTAGCACCAGATGCTCAATACGAGGTCATCAAGGAGCCAAATCAGTTCGAGAATACTCCACTCACGATGGCCACTTATGACAATGAGGTCAGTTTTAAGAATCCACAGCCTAGTCATTTCCAGAAGACACAACATACACCCATCAAGAGGCCCAACATCACCAGTATTATCCAGAATTTGGGAAACACCGACATGGGATTGCTCTATCCGGATAATAGAAGAGATGCACCATCGGATGCATCACATCAGATTCTGTCCAAGGTGGAGCGTCAAGGAAACGTGACAGCTTCGGACAATGAATGGTCCGACAGCAGTGATAGGCGATTGTGAAAGGAAGTGTTTGTTTAGATTGTGCCAGTAGAGGTGTAGCCATAGATTAAAAAAAGGTACAGTCTAAAAGGATTGTATTTTAGTACCGTTAACTATTAAGTGTTTAAGATCTTGTTATATATATAAATACGAATACACACACATGTATAGCTTAATGAAGATGAGAGAAATTGTGTGCTCTGAGTAGGTATTGGGATTTAAATTATAAAAAAGAAATTTGATGGAAATTGATCGTCGTGATAGTCTCGTATAAAAGATTTCTTTTTATCCAAATGTACTTACTTCAGGCAGAAGAAAGCTATGACTGTGATCCAGAATTTGAAAAATGCAAAAGTTTCAGGAGAGTAAAATGAAGCCTCGACGTTTACATGAGCACTCTTTCCAGGAGATAGAACTAATATGGAATAGGTATGATAAAGACATTACTTATAGCTATTTGGTATTGGGCTTTGGGAAATTATTCTGTAGAGCGCAACCTCTAACGGATACTCAGAAGTTAGAGCTGACTTTTGACTTCTCTATGAGATAATCCTTCTTGGTAAGCTCGGAAAACTATCCATTTTGAACTCTTTTAGATATGAATGAATTATCATCATCTGCTTTTTGGAGAAAAACTCTTACGTATTCCCTATAAGCCTTTGGATCATAGATTAGTTCTGAATCGTTGCCAATCATCGTTTATTCTGATTGACAGTCATTAAATGGTCTGCAGAAGTAATCTTAGATTTCAACACCGAATCTGTTATTAGTTTGTCATCCTTATCGTTGCCAGATTTTGGTGAGAATTTATACCTTTGGAACTTTTCGTTTTTTTTTTTCCTTACGTTTGCCGGCACTCTTTATTAAAGTATGGGTTTCATTGCGGTAGTCGAGTGAAACCTTACACATAGATGCTACGTCGCTGGAGGTTTGCTGATAATACTTTCATTAATCTTCTGTACTAGGTGTCGGGAGCATAGAACTTCTCAAGAGATACGGTTCTAGTAAACTAAGATTTTTTATTTTTTTTTTGTTTAAGACGATCTGTTTTCAAATCGTGTAGGCTATGTTTTTCAACTTGACGCTAAATTGATGATAACGTCGTGCTTAACTGCATGCATTTTTCATATATGTGACCGAGCTCGTGGTTATAGTCGTTGGCATAACTGGCTTACGTCATGATCTCGTCTAAGTCTTCCTTTGATGACAATGTTGACGCAGTTTCTGCGCTCTTTTACAATCGTCAGAGATAGTGTCACCGTTAATTCTTTTTGAAAAATTGTTCATCGTTTTTTTACGATAGCAGTTTACAGTTAACTCGACGACACAACCCCCAACTTCGAGTGCCAGTGTCGCACATTTGAAACTCTTCGAACACCATTCTCTATTTAGATATCTCTATTTAGATCCACCTCTGACCTTGACATTGGGTACATCTTGAGAATTCCGCCGCCGGAAAATCCATATACTCGTAAAGCGAATATTCAGTTGCTTTTGTATGTTAAGTCTCCTTAAAACTTCAGAGTTTTGATAGGCTCATCTCATCGATATCGGTCTAGAATACTTCATGCAACTCTAATGTTTGCAAGAATCTGAATATTTGAAATGAGAAAAGGTCTTTTACGAGTTCCTCGGTTTGAGATGCTCCCAAATATTTGACAAAATATTTCTCTCTCCGCTAAGAGATACTCGACTATTATCCTAAAGTATCTTAACGGCACAGTCCAATTTTCGACACGGTAACCTTATGATATTTGATATAACTTCAACAGACTAAAAATCTCCAATATTGTTAGTCCATCAGCATATCAGATATTGTTTTTACATTGTCTTTTGAATTTTCTAGAAAAAGCAAAGCAAAACGTAATTAGTTAAGCCGAAGCGAGTCTACCTAAATATCTAGCTTTTCAAACTGGCTGGGTTTATACCTTCCACATAAACATCAATAGAGAAGCCTTTGCGTCCGCATATATTTTGCCTGGCTTTAACCAAATCGTCAATTCATTATGTCAAAGAGCTATGAAGGCATGTCCCATCAAAAACTTATTCAATGTCCATGAAAGTGGCCTTGTCATTTCGCTTTGTAGCTTTTTAAATGCCCCGCAAAGGCTCCGTTTAGGTGCCTAGAGACTAACGTCAAGCTTGATGCAGAATACTGGTCTTTTTCGATTTAGCTATCGCCAGACTCGTCTTGTAGGTAAACATATGAAAATCTCTTGTTTTCAAAGAGATTATGCGCTGTCCCCAGTCTTGTGAATTATTTTTCTTCGCAACTGCAAGAAATATCTTTGCGTCATAGAACGCAGAATTGGTAATTGATTCTCAATAAGGTACCATCAACTTGGGTCAATATTCGCAGCTGTTTAAAACTTTCAAAGCACAATAGCTTTTCTGCTTATTGTAAATAACAAGATTATTGCTTTTGAGATGCCCACAATTTCCGCCAGCAATATATGATATTGATGTGGCCAGTTAATACAAAGACTAGGTCAATTTTAGGTAAATTAGAAAAAAGAATCCAACTCAGCACCTTGAAGGATATTCGATTCCTACGTGTTCATTTCTTTTACAGAATTATTGAAAATTAAAACAAGGTTTCCAGGCAATTATGCTAAGAATCCTTACTTACTTACTTAAGTGGCACAGTTCGGAGTAAACTTGGGCCTTAACCAACAGCTAAATCGGTCTTTAGTTTACTGCCTCGAGTTAGCGATTCCAAGTTAGTTGAAGTCCCCTTCTACTTGTGCGCACCGACTAAGAATATGAACGTATATATATATAGAGTTTTTTTTTTAGTTTTTCGAGATAGGGCCTTACTACTCAATTACCATCTTAGCCCCAAGATGCAGTAATTGGGAATAGTGATTCTTCATGTTTTATTTCTGCTGAGGTGTTGTTGGCAGAATTTATAGAAGAGCCCAAGTAAAAAAAATCCCATACTACCTCGAAATTATATCTTGCGACTGTAACTTTCTGTCCAATTTATCGATGTATCATACTTAATTTTTCCCTCATTTACCGCTAAACCCATTTTGGCAGATTACGTTTTAGACCGCTTTTTTCTTCAAATTACGAGTATGTCGTTATGATTTCAATACTGATGTTAAAGTAGTCACATGACAGCGCGTCTAAAATCTTTTTAGATATCAAAGGTCTCGGCAAAATCGTTACCAACCTTGTCGGAGCAAGACGGACGAGCTTGGCAGAGATGCCAAAATTAGACTGGATTCTATACCATATAGCACCTCTCTATAAATGCTGTCATATCTAAAGTTGTTTCCAGGATCTGCTGGAGTGTGAAGATTTTGTCAATTGTGTACTTTCCTGATCTGACACCTCACTGTTAGTGGCCAAACAGGTTATTCAAGGGTTTCATCTTCATCTCTACAGGCTTCTGTACGGGTATTTTTGCCTTGACACGTTCTTTTTACCTGTTAGTAAAACTTCCGTACGTTATTCTTTGAATACAACTTCTCTATGTCTTCTAGGAATTCTAGTATTGAGAAACTAAGTAGTTGGCTCTGCTAGTGATATTTGTGTTGCCCAGCTGAACCGTGGAGTGATTATTTTACAATATCTTAGATGACCTTCCTCATTTTTGGTGGTCTTTTTTTCCCGAATATGCCGTCTAAAAGAATGTACGTGCACTTATTATGCAGATGTCTGTTTGCCTAGACACGTCACATTGCGCTTATTTTCTAATATTCAATGGGCTAACCGCAGAACTACACTAAAAGATGCATTGTTCTTAGATATTTGATTTCGCCAAAAAAGTGCATTGAGTTATCAACAATGTGTAGAGCCACTTATCTTTTTATTCTTCGTTTCTGCTTTTGGTTGATCCCAGAAACTCCGTTAGGAGTCCGCCTTAGAACCCTTAACTTCATCAGAGTTGAGAGAAGTTTATCCGAAAATGCAATTTCGCATTTTACTTTATATATATACTTCTTCTTGTATAGGTGCCTTCTCTATCCAATTGCTCGAAAACGTAGTTCTCTATTATTTGACTGAATAAAAGTGAGGCTTCAGGCGGGGACAACTGTTTTTTTTTTTTTTTAAATCTCGAACGTATGTATTAAAAATAAACTGAGGACAACCTGCCCCAATTTTTACATAGTTTTCTTGCAAAATATGTGGCATAGAATATCAGGAAAACTGAAGCTGTCCTTACTCATTCCAACATACTTTCCGAAAATGTTCTTTTACTTCAAAGTGAAAATTGTCATTAGATGGTAAAGTGTCAGCATTTTGGAAAATGTTTTTGAAATAAAATATGGTGCATGCTTTTTTCAACAGTATTAAAAATAAAGTCCCAAAAACTAAGGCCACCATACGAGTAGTTTCGGAGATTATTTCAAACAAACAAACCATTCCGGCATCCGCCATACTCATCTCATCCCAACCAACTGGCATACAATCTCTCTCAAAACTGATATCTCATTATGTATGTATATATATAAAAAAAAGTTCATTTCACAACTGGGATTTGTTTTTGAAGACTACGTCCATGTGTAAATAGTCCGTCCGTTACATCAAAGATATCATCGCATCCATCCGTCCTTGAACTGATTTTCAAATTCAAAATTCAACACAAATAGAAAAATACACTATTTATCCCACTAGTGTATCTGTTTTTATGTGTGGTAAGAGGTGTAGCACACTTGATGTTGCACTCCTTGAATCGGTCACACTTTGTCTGACAGTTTGGATTTAATGTCCCAATAAACATCCGGTAAGTCCAGAAAATTTTAAAATTTCTCAGAAAAAAAAAAACAGAAAAAACTATAAATGGAGCGATCCTACGAGTGTATGATATGTTTAATGTAAATGTAAGTGTAAGTTAACTTTTGTTAAACTGAAGGAATACATAACAAACTTAGATACAAACAAGAGTGAGTATTACAAGTATTTTCGCGGCAATAGACTCTGCAGCCTGCCAAACTTACAAGGTAAAATGTCTGTTTCCACTTTTCAAATGTAAAAAATATTTCATCCTTGAAACTGCCATTTATTGATTTAGTATCCTTGTTCGGTGAATTTTTTTTTTTTGAAAACGTCGATTTGAATTATTAAGTGGGCTTATTGTAGCACGTTTCATTCAAAAGGTGTCATGTTCAGATAGTTTTTTTTTTTTTTTTTTTGTTCTATTTAAATAGTTAACCTCTCGAATAGATTCTCTCGAATACGTATAGATAAGACTTGTACTCGTACTTGTTCTGACACTTCAATGCCAGGAGTGTGTCAGGACCTGAAGTGCTGGAACATACTCTTGAAGTCTATTGAAGTGTTTTTTTCTCCTCTCCTGTCGCTCAAGGGTTTGATACCACAAACTGAAACTATCAAGTGTATAAAAGGACAAAACCGCTAGTTTTTCTGAAGAAAAAGCAATGAAACTTAAAAAAAGGGGGAAAATAGAAAATATGCTTTTTATGAATATTGATTTAATAACAGATACAGTAGAGAATAACAGATACAGACGAGGATAGACGATTTCTTCTCTGTCAATAGGATGGTCTCTGGTCGTAAATTAAATTTTTCCATTTTTTTGTTATTTAGTTAAAAAATAAATAAATAAATAAATAAATAAAATAGACGTAAATACTAAGTAGAAATTCATTTATTAATAATTTAATAGGATTAAGTTTGTTTATTGTGATTTTTTTTATTATTTCTTGTTAAGAGATACTTTTGTTCAAGTAAGCTAATAAATATTTAAAATTAAAATTAAAATAAATAATAGAATATGTATGTATGTACTTATGAACACAAGGCAAGACAACTTCGTGTACTTAAATATGAATTTATTATATAATTAATAATTGTTAACAAAGTAAATAAATGTTAGATTGAGAACATAGATTATTATGTATTATTACCTATAATAAAAAAAAAAAATATGTATAAATATAAATATAAAGTATTCTTTCAAAAATATAAAATAAGATTAAAAAGAGAAAAGATCGCGTGTACTTATTTTCAATTAAAGGCTGTAGCTTACGACCAACATACGCAAGAAAATCAACGAAATTTAACAAGAAACTTCAAAAAGTGATGCATAATTTCGTAAAAGGGGCTAATTTCGCTTGCCGCAAATGATGCCAATTCGCCAGATTTAATTTTCAAGAAGTAACTTAATAAATTGTAAAGATCCAAATTTAAAATTAAAAATTAGTAATCGATCGCAGATCACAAATGATTTTGCTGGATCACTTTACCACATCAAAGAGTTCGGAGACGACTTCATCGCGAAAATATCAGATTTAAAGATTGGGGATATTAACATACTATTGCAACGTGACTTCGATAAGACAAAGCAATATTGCGATCACTAGAAGTTAAAAGTAAAAAATCAGACACGACACCTTTGTCTAGGGCGTCTACGGATGTTCTCGGTTATCATACAATGTTGACAACCACTTCCTTAACGCAGTCAGATTTGGTTAGGTCAGTATATATACAAAGAGACTGTTTTACAGCAGCCAACTCGATGAGAAGGTGAAGATAATCTGCTGTATAGCCCTTATCTATGCTAAATTTGGATATCCTTTGCGGTTCAACGTGGAAGTACGTTTCTTGCTGAAGATTCTTTAAAACGGAGTTAATTTTATTCTTATGAGATATTGTAAAATGGAGTGAATCTAACAAGGAATCTAACCAACCTGATATACGGGTCTTACTACGTCAACTACAATATACAATAAGTACATACGAAGTGTGTTTAAAAAGTAAAAATTTCGCGGGCAACGCATAGTACACTCGATTATCGATCAACAACAGATAATAGTGTCGAAGCTATAAAGTCCTGACTTGCTTCAAAAGGTCATAACTAGGTATATACTTTCGACCTCGAAATCAAAGTTCAATTGTTCCAATGGAAGCATTCATTAGATTCAAGATCGAAATCGCTGGAACAGCTCAAGGCTATACCAGAAAGTGCTAATGAGAAGTGCTTCAAGGATTGGAAAAAGCGTTAGCACAAGTCTATTATATCTGAGGGAGATTACTTTCAAGGGGACAATATTAATATTAAAAAATAAATAAATACTTTTTTATAAAAATATAAAGTTACCTTACTTTTCGAACAAACTTCGTATGTATCTCCAGAGTGTTTACGTATATGGCTTCGCGCCCCCAAATTTGCTCTTCCATTTTAATAGTAAAGGACTGATCTAGAACATATTACACAGCGTGACAAGGTTTTGGTAACATGAGTGATGATATCTGTAACTGTTTTTTTTATAGTTACATAAAATAATAATGGAAAGCGAAACTGTCCCCTCACGTCAACTTCTCGTGTTATTGACGCATTTATGAAAGCTACCTTCATGTGTTAAGGGCACCAATAATTCAATTAAGTTATCTTGCTCCATCGATTGGTAATCGGAATAATTTAAAAAAGTGATTTAAGTTGTGTTGAGATAGTTTTAAGTGAAGGTACACTACACAATAAGCTAAAGATTTGAAGTTGACAAAGAATGGATTCCGAAATTGTTTGGTATCTCGTGTTATGTTACACTTATCGGCCAAAGGGAAAAGAAATCGATACCGTTTGCTATTCCAATGATTTGGAGTGAACAAGTGAATCATTAAGATGACTATTATATTTGTTTAACTAAAGTCAAAAAGTTTTCAAACAAAAAAATAAAAAACTAAAAACAAAATAGAATACCGTAAAGTATGTGTCCATGCCAATACAACATAGTGATGAATTTTTTTTGCCTACGCCAAGAACACAAGAACGATGTGCAAAGTTAAGTGATTCAAGTTATGAGGATGATCGCGATGGAAATTATGCGCTAGAGAAAGAAATATCGGAATATGTATCTCCTGGAAAGTCATTGAAAGAACCACACATGATTCAGCAGCAAGGATTGAACGATTTTTTCCATGACTTAAGTTTATGCATGGGACAGTCTGAAATTCTCGGTTCTTGACTACAATCACCAGAAACTAAGATATCTTTTCCAAAGGAAAAGGAACAAACATTTAGCTACCTTCACACAGAAAAAATCCATATGCTACTGTTACTACATTAACGGGTTGATGAATGAATTATGGATCACTTAAAGAGCAAATGAATAGCATCTCTTTAATGATAGATTTAAACGAGTTTAAAAGCAGTTCCTCTAAGCAATGGTAGCGAATATCCCGCCATACCTGTAGCATATTCAATCACTAAAAATACGATACTATGCAATTTATATTAAACTTAAAAAAGCATAAAGACTCAAGTTGGAAAGTTTCTGCTGATTTTAAAGTGATTTCTCTGCAGAGAAAATAGTCGAAAGGTGTGATATCGCACGATCTAGGCGGCCAATTTACCAAGCTCAACAAAATGATTTCTTAACAAATCCATTGTTTCACGCGCTGTATGGCTCGTAGCGCCGTTTTGTTGAAACCAGAGCTCACCGAGACCATGTGCTTGCATTTCAGGAAGCATATAGTCCGTTAACATGGCGCGATATCGGTTACCACTGACGGTAACATTCTGATTTACCTCATTTTTGAAGAAATATGGACCAATGATTCCACCAGCCCATAAACCACACCATACCGCTGTTTTTAATGGATTTAATGGTTGCTCTTTTCACTCTTCGGGTTACTCATTAGCCCAAATACGGCAATTTTGTTTATTAACGTATCCATTGAGCCAGAAATGGGCTTCATCTCCGAACAAAGTTTCATGATAAAACACCGGATTTTCGTTGAGTTTTTCAAGAGCCCATTCACTGAAAATATGACGCAAATACCAGTCGCCTAGCTTTAATTCTTGCACAAGTTTAGGCCGACGTAAAATACTCCAAGTTGTCAAATACTCCAATCCAAGCTGCTGAAAACGACGACAATTCAATTCCTTACTGTCTTCGCGTACACTCTCAGCTACAGCTGCTAGAGTCTCTTCACTACGTGCTGGGTGTGGTCTAACCGGTCAAGTATCATCAACTAATGTAAACTGGGACTCAAAGTTCTGCTACGATTACATTCATGATGGAGGTCGAGTTGGAAATACACATTCACAAGACTCCATCGTACAAGAGTGAAGTAAATGGGCAAACTGAGCGTTTCCATTCCACTCTCTCCGAAATTATGAGATGCCTCAAGAGCGAACACATTCCACGTTCGTTTGAAGAACTGCTTGAAAGAGAAACAAACGAATTTAATTTCTTTGTTCATTCTTCAACTGAAAAAAAAAAAACAACAAAGAAAAAATCTTTGGTCGATCCTCTAGAATACCTCCTGAGGAATTCGAAAAAAGTCGTCAAGAGAATATTGAAAGAGTTGTACAAAAGCAACGGAAAGACCTTGAATATCACAACAAGAATAGGAAACCATGCAACAGCTATAATCCTGGAGATGTAATTTTCGTCAAACACAATAAGAGACTAGGATATAAGCTCACAGGTCGATACCGAAGAGAGATAGTCAAGGAGAATAAAAACACAGTAGTGATAACAGATTCAGGGAAGACGATCCACAAAAGCCACATTAGAAATTGGTTGGCATCATTACCCTTTTTGTTTTCTATTTCTTAACCGTACTTCACGTTGCATGAGGAGAAACTCACAATTCATATCGTTACATACCGGACAGGCAAACATACAAAAACTGATCCACGAAATTGACCTTGACCATTACGAACAATTCCTAACAAACATTACTCCGACAATTGAACTGAACTTAACTAAGGACTATCCACTATTCTGATACTTATTTCACGAATACAAACAAATGCCTTTTGGTATTTCAAACATATTTACTTTTTGCACAAACACCATAATTTTTTGAGAACTTCATTATCTTTTTCCTCATTTTAAAGAAAAGTAATTGCTAATTATTTGGAGAACTTTTTCTCCTGCAGCTCAGTCAACACGATTATAGTCAGCAGCAAATATAGGGTTTTCCAATAGGGACTTGACAACTTTGAATTTAATTTGTGAACGCACTCTTTCACTAATAATCAAACTGTCATAGTCAATTTATTCAGTAAACTCAACATTTTCATCATGGTAAAGTACACTAAGCTTCTTCAGTAACGAAGCTCATTTTTGGCTCAATGGGTTGGTCAATAAGCAAAATATGCGTTATTGGTCGGGTGAAAATCCACATGTGCTTCATGAATCACCACTTCATCCACAAAAAATAACTGTTTGGTGCCGTTGGCATGCCGGCGGCGTTATTGGGCCTTATTTTTTCGTCGATGATAATGATTGTTACGTTACTGTGAATGGTCAGCGTTACCGCGCCATGATCACCCATTATTTTTGGCCCGAATTGGAAGATATGGACTTGGACGACATGTAGTTTCAACAGGATGGTGCCACAAGTCACACAGCACACGCTACAATCGATTTATTGGAGAGTAAGTATGGTGAGCGTGTTATCTCAAGACATGAGCCAGTCGATTGGCCGCCTCGTTCGTGCGATTTAACGCCGCTTGACTATTTTCTGTGGGGCTACGTTAAGTCATTGGTTTATGCCAACACGCCGACGACGTTGGAAGAGCTCAGAGGCAACATTGAACACGAAATGTGCGGCCAAAATGTGTGGCCGAGTCGTTGAAAATTGGGTCTAACGAATCGACCGCTGCAAACGTGCCCGCGATGGCCATATGAACGAAGTCGAGTTCCATTCATAAATGTTTTGATTTTACTTCAAGCCAATAATAAAGTTTTTGAAATATCTCAAATGGTTTGCCTTTTATTTAAAAAAAAGTTGTCAAGTCGTTATTAGAAAACCCTATATTTCTATTTGATCAATTTCGTTTGGTAAGTCTACAACGATTTTTTCAGTATTTTTGAGCGAGCAGATGGGAATAATTTCACAATCTCATTTTGTATTTTTCCTAGTATACTGAGAGGGCAATGAATACCATTAACAACATCTGCTTTAATAGCATCATTTAACAAATGGTACAGAAGCTTATATCCAGACAACGGAGAAGTAACTACACAGTCAGAAGTTTGTACTTTAGGTAAAATTATTTGGTTTTTAAAACTATCGTATTAAGAGCTGTTGGTACAGAATTAATAAATTTGGTTAAGGAAATCTCGCAGCCAGTGCACCCTTGTGTACTATACTGATAGCTATTATCACATTGATCCATGTGTTGAATGTATTGACGCGAAAGGGTGTCTGCTCCCCAATTTTGACGCAAATTCTTCAATAAATTTTCTGCATCGTTTAAGTTTTGTGTTAGGGTTACGGTCAGAATTTGAAAATGTAAGCGGCTGATGGTCAGTATATATGTTAAGGTTGTTAGCGCCATACAAATAATTTCGTAAGTTTTGCAGGGCACAAACAATCGCAAGTATTTCCCTTTCATTAGTAGCACAGTTCTGCTCTGTGGAAGACAATGTACGAGATATAAAGGTGATACGTCTTTTCTCCTGTGATAGTACTGCTCCTAGTGCTACAGAAGAGGCGTCTGTAGTTAAATCAAAGGGTTTACTAAAATCTAGAAAGCAAAGAGTAACATCCTCAGAGCCTCTTTTGACAATGTAATTTTTTTTCTTACATGAATTTTTTGTGTTTTCATGGCCCCGTTTTTTTCCCCTTAATACTTTTGTTAATGGCTTTGCAATTTTTGTATAGTCTCAAATAAATCGCCTATAGTATTCTGATAATCCTAAAAAGGAGCATAATTTGGGGTTCTCTAAACGTTAATACTATATAGCAAGCGTTTTATATTCAGCTGAATTCAGATCATTTTCGGAAAATATTGAGCCAAGAAACTCTACACTAGTTCTGAAAATTTTGTATTTTTCTCATGAAATTCTCATATTGGCATCTAGCAATTTCCTTTTAAAACCTTTTTCATCAAAAATATGATGAGATTCAATATTAGGAGAAAATATTATTACATAATCAATGTAAACATGACATCACGTCTCTATATCTTCTCTCAATCTCTCTCTTATCGTCTATCGCTCTTTGATAAATACTCGGCGCATTCTTCAACCCAAAAGGTAACCTGCAAAATTCGTATTTCCCGTTATTTACGTAAAAGGCGGTTTTCTTCCGATCCTTTTCATCGCGAATAATTTGGTAAAACCCCGATTTTAAATAATTGGTTGTAAAATATTTTGATTTACCGAGATTGGACAGAATGACATTTGTGTCAGGAATTGGATATCGATCAGAAATAGTTTTTTTGCATTCAATTTATGAAAATCAATTTCCAGTCATAGCTTTCTATTACCTGACTCGTCAACTCCTTTTTTGTCTACAACCTATACAAGGTTTTTATAAGTTGAGTGACTTTTGGGGACAATTCCATTACTAAAAAGTGACGACTTCGGAATTTACGTATTTGTTTTTGTATACATTTGGTAAGGATATGAATTCAAATACCATATATAGGTTCGTTAATTGTTGTTTTGATTATTGCCACTATTTTAGTATTTTACGGTAAAGATTCTTCTGGGTCTGCAAAAACTTTTTCATATGGCTTCACCATATTCTGAAATTTCAAATTGGCTTGGCTCAGAATATTATCGACAATAATTTGTAATTTATTAATTTGAACGCATTCCAAAAAATTAAGTAGTTTTCTACCATTATTATAATTTAAATATTCTGTATTTGTATCTAGGATTACCCCAATTTGCCTAAGGAAATCAAATCCTATAGTTCCATCAAAGTTTTTAAGATTTTTTAAAACAAAGAACTCCATTATTACACTGAATACTTCTATTAATCCTTTTTCATAAATTGTTGTGGAACCATTCACGGACGATAAATGAAAAGGCCTTTCCAATTTTTTTATTGATGTTAGAAATTTATGATTATAAGGGGTGATTCATCGTTAGGTTTGACTTTTATCAAATAGCTTTAACATTTTTGTTCAATATCGTTTGGCAAGTTATCATGGAAAGACTCATCCCACAACATCGTCTCCAAATTGTTCAACTGTATTATGAAAATCAGCGTTCTGTGAAAAAATTTTTTCCTGCGATGTGATGAACGTACGTTGCGCATAATCAATCTACTGAAACCTTTATTGTGGTACTCGACCGGTTAGACCACATCCAGCACGAAGTGAAGAGATTTTACCAGCTGTAGCTAAGAGTGTACGTATGACGAATCGATTCGTCGTCGTTTTCAGTAGCTTGGCTTGGCGTATTCGACAACTTGGCATTTTATACGTGAAGATCTCAACCGAAAAGCGTACAAAATTCAACTTGCAAATTTCTGGTTGAATAGATACGTTAATAAACAAAATTTTCGTATTTGGGCTGATGAGCAACCCATTACATCCATTAAAAACAACAGTATGGTGTGGTTTATGAACTGTTGGAATCATTGGTCCATATTTCTTCAAAAATGAGGCAAATCAGAATGTTACCGTCAATGGTAACCGATATCGCGCCATGTTAACGGACTATTTGCTTCCTGAAGTTCAAGCACATGGTCGCGGTGAGCTCTGGTTTCAACAAGACGGCGTTACGGACTATACACAGCGTGAAACAATGGACTTGTTAAGAAATCATTTTGGTGAGCAATTAATTTCACGTTTTTCTACGGTAAATTGGCCACCTAGATCGTGTGATATCACACCTTTGGTCTATTTTCTCTGGAGATATGTAAAGTCTCAGGTCTTCAGGAATAAGCCAGCTACGATTGACGCTTTGAAAGCCAACATTACTCTGAAAGCTCTTGTGTAATGGATTCGATAAGGCGCCAATTTGCTCATGTTTAACGATCTGTTTAAAACGAAATATAACCTTGTGCCTGGTGTACTTATCTTCTATTGTAGATTAACTTTCATTGGTAAAACCCAACCGTATAATTTAATATCTTTTATATATATTATCGTATATAGAGACTCAAGAACCCAAAATATGCTTTGTTATAGTATATAGCATACAGAAAAAAATAATAAGACTGTCCTGAAAGAATTTAAAAAATACTTACATATGGTATATTTAATATTAGAGATACAGTTGTATGAGAAATGCTTATTTTTCTAATTGTTGTTATTTATTTTTATATAAAATAAAATCAATATAAAAAAAAATAATGAGTAAAAATTGTATATAACAAATCTTTAAGTTTTCGCGCCACCTGAACTCTATTCAATAAAGTCGGTTGCGCTATCATACTGTTACGGAATGATGACCACGTTCAGCTTTCGGAAAAAATTTTTACGTTCTAATCGTCATCCGGTTCGAAAATAATCGACGTTCGTTCGTTCTAATTATTGAAAGATTCCTTAACGATGAGAATGTTCTCGCCAGTGGACAAAATTTATTTATCCTTGAACAGTTTCACGGTATGATAGAAAAAAATACGAGTGATTCAAATCAGTGAAAGTAAAAGAAGTGGTTTCAAACTCGTTAATGTGCTCCTTCAGTAGAAAATCTTCACTCATATTATCCATATTATCATAGATCTTTCGAAACATTGGCCAACATTTTTTCGATCGATGAAGACGATATGTAAATTATTTCTCCATAGTTAGACGTAAGTTTCAAATCGCATCGTATGTTAATCTACCTCGTTGTCAATTATCATTTGTTTTTTAAGTGAAACTTTTTATCGCTCGTTGGGCAGTAATTTCGAACCACCATAAGATGAAACGAAAAAGCGACAGTAAGTGATTCCTAGCTCCGATGAAACGAAAAAGCGATATAATAACTTGCAAGGAATCTTGAGCTTAGAAATATGTGCCTTAGAAGATATAAAATTCATTATTTTGTATCTTAGATGGGACATGTAGAGCAATATGTAGTCCAATGATAGCAATGGGATTGGTATATCCCAAGGATATGTTTTGCTCTTGGCATAGCATCTTAATGTTGATTCTGATCTCGTGAATTTTCCATGTCCGTATGATTTGAGATTGAAAAAGTACTCTTCTATACCCTACTTCGCTTGGATCTGTACTCTTCCTTTGCTGTACTGCAACTGGTTGCACATCGCTCATAGTACTTTATATACTTTGGATCATTTTAGTCGTTGTAGAAGAAAGCTCCCAGAGTTTTCTTGGCCAACCGGTCCATTTAAGGTCTGTTCTTTTATTTAGTACTCAGCTTTAACAATGATTTTCACTTAGCGTCTCTGTGGCACCCAACAAAGGTGAAGGTTAAACTGCTCTGCCATATCAGTTAAAGGTGATCGGCATTCAAGGGCGATTTTAGAATTTAATGAGAATGAGTCAAAGGACTTGAGAGTGGCCTAACTATCGGAAAAGATACGATTATTCTTTCAGATATCACGTTTTTCCTCAGAAGGATCTAGAGGGGAAGTTTACACGAAAGTCTTTGTCAAACCGAATTTTAGGTATGGTGTAGTCGATGTTCTCTGTGATAATTCCTTATATTATATTAAAAATATAAGCGTGGCAAAATAAATTATTTGTCCACTATTCAGTCACTTTAAAGCGAATAGCTGTAGTCGCAGTTACTTGCCTGCTGAAGATATCGAGGAGTGTCAAGTGAAATGGAATGCCTAAAGCCGTGGCGGGAGTAGAACGTAGAGCTGCACTTATGCATAGACATGCTGTTCTTTGTTGTTGCAGGTGACTGCATTGTTTAAGGCCATCCACCAGACAACAACACCCTAGGTGAGTATCGGTCTTATGACCGACATGTATAGCGAGTGGGTTATTCGAGGTTGAAGCCATTTGTTCCAATGGCTTTTTTGCAAGAGAATAAAGCTTCCTATCAAAACTGAGACCCAGATATTTTGCTTAATCGGAAAACTCTAAACTGGCACCGTTTATTGAGGTAGGGTCTATAATTGGAATTTTATATTTCCTGGAAAAGACGACAAGATCAGTTTTATGGGGGTTTACTCGCAATCCACAGCTATACACCCAACGTGTAAATCTTTTAAGATTTAGCTGAAGAAGTTCTTTGATAGTATTAACATGCTTACCTGAGACGGCTATAGCAACATAGGCGATCCACATTGGCGATCACTCTTTTACCTCCCGCTTCCAGGTATATCAGCAGTTCATTAACTACTAATTTCCAGAGAAGGGGAGAAAGGACACCTCATTGCGGCGTACCTCTATTTGGAGCTTACCCTGCTATTTAGCATAAGACTCCCCAAATGAGTCATCTACCTGCAAATTTGATAGCGCAGTCGTGATTACGGATGTGTCAAAGTTTTTAAAGGTCCCCTTTATGTGTACTCTCTCTCTCTATATATATATATATATATATATATATATATATAGGGATCATTCGATGTGGCTGGTCAGAGAAAGCAGACCCATTTTCACCGAATTTCTTTTACAAAAAGTTGAAAAAAACCGTGGATCAATTTTAGCTCGAATATGCATATCAGTCGTTCTAGAGTTTTCAGAAGAAAAGATGATATACTTTTAGGTCTGAGATCCTTTGGAACAACATGAGAGCAATTTCTGTCTTTGGGGATAAAAACTACAATGACTTCTCTCCATGACAGTGGAATGTGGATCAGTTCTACACAGCTTCTTATGATATTCTCTAACGTAGGTAAGATAATATCTGAAGACCTTTGTAGCTCAGCAGGTATTATACCATCCGGACCAGCAGATTTGTATGGTTTGAAGCTATGCAGCGCCCAAAGCAGTTTGTCTCTTGTAATCGGAACATCAATTTCGGTCACGGTTTCAGTAGTCCTGTTTGGATTACTACCTTGAAAGTGAGTCTCCAATAAGCAGGTTGAGTGATTCATTACTTGAGGTTATTCAAAAACCATAGATTTTTGTTCAAACAACTAGGCATTATAGATTTTATGAGGATTTTTCTTAGCCGCGATGCCTCTGAGGTTTCTGTGATTTTTTCACAGAATAATCTCCAGGATTGTCGCTTTGCTTCTCTCAGTTTTATATATTTTAAGGGATTAAGAATTCCAGTCAGTCACTTTTCTTGTGATTAAAAAGTTTTCTGCAGGTATTTCTAAGTGGTTCTAAAGCTGATGTCAACAAATGCGGCTTTTTCTTGCCTCTAGGTTGAATAAAAAGCAGCCATAGCCTGGAGACATGTAATTACGAAATAATTCAATTAGGCTCAAATCGTCTCTTTATAGTGTTTTGCATATCCCTGCAGATCTGAGCTCCAAACATGATGAACCAGTTGTCATAAGGTATGCTGAGGTATAAATTGATGGGTCGGTAGTAAGGACGTGCTTATCACTATCTATGGCAAAAAGATTTTTGGTTAGATGCTACGCTTCTATAATCTGTCATAATTCATTTACTTTATTTGATTAGCTCTATCTAAAATGCTTTTTGAACGACGTTTTATTGGACGGACTACTATCGACGAGCTATATATATAACTTGCCCGTGATGTCACTTGATTGTCTTCAATTTACGATGTTAATCGTACTAAAACTCAAAAGTGTTTCAGAGTAAGCGAGACCGAAATTTTTACGAGGATTATTTCACTACATATGTATAAAGGGTGATTTTTAATATGTTCAGACTTATAACTTAGCGAATAATTCATGCGTTTTGCTAAGAGATGGCGTAACTAGTACTATTCCATTGTTATTATTCCATTGGAACGTGCGTTGGAAAGCTACTGTCATTTTACGTCATTTCAGTATATGTCATTCATTTGAAGCGTAAACAACAATAATTTTTTTCGCTCAAATATGTCGAACTTTGTGCCTGAAGAAGTGTTTTTGCGGGGAGTTCTTCTTCATTACTTTAATATGAAGAAAACTGCTGCCGAAAGTCATCGTATTTTGGTGGAAGTTTACGGTGAACATGCGCTAGCTGAGCGATCGTGCCAAAAGTGATTTGCACGATTTAAAAGTTGTGATTTTGGCTTAGAAGACGATGAACGTCCTGGGCAGCCAAAAAAATTTGAAGATGAAGATTGTTGCCAAAATCAAGAAGAGCTCGAAGAATCTTTGGGTGTCACTCAAGCAGCCATTTCAAAACGTTTAAAAGCAGCTGGATATATTCAGAAGCAAGGAAATTGGGTTCCACATGAACTCAAGCCGAAAGACGTCGAAAGGCGCTTTTGCATGTCCGAAATGCTGCTGGAACGCCACAGAAGGAAGCCATTTTTGAATCGGATTGTTACTGCTGATGAAAAATTGATCCATTACGACAACCCCAAGTGCAAAAAATCATATGTGAAACCCGACCAACCAGCCAAATCAACGGCAAAGCCGAATATCCATGGCGCGAAGGTAATGCTCTGTATTTGGTGGGATCAGATGGGTGTGCTGTATTATGAGCTGCTAAAACCGGGTGAAACCATCAATGGACAACGCTACCGAACACAATTAATCCGTTTGAAGAGATCAGTAGCCGAAAAACGCCCGGAATATGCCACCAGACACTAGGCAATAATTTTCCATCATGACAACGCTCAGCCCCACGTTGCTATTCCGGTTAAAAACTATTTGGAAAACTGTGGATGGGAAGTCTTACCCCACCCGCTTTATAACCCAGACTTTGCCCCTTCTGACTACCACTTGTTCCGGTCGATGCAGAACGCCCTCACTGAAATACGGTTCACATCAGAGCAGAATATCAAAAATTGGCTTGATTCATTTTTGGCTGCCAAGCCGGCGAAGTTCTTTTGGGATGGGATCCACAAATTGCCAGAAAGATGGGAAAAGGTCATAGATGGGCAATACTTTGAATAATACTACTGTACATGTTTTTCTTAAATAAACGTTCAATATTTAATTTACTAAATTAAGTTATATACCCAATAACTTGATGACAATTGACATTGATTCGAAAGATTGCTATATTTCTTGACATTTAATATTTCAAAATACTTTTTGACATACCATATACCCACCATGGTTTCCTCATTCAATGCACCTTCTGGAGGTCCAATTTTCGACCACCTTTCCGAGCAATTGGGTGCGTATATCGGCATAAACTAGTGATATAGAAAATTGTCCAATGACGTCAAATCGCCGATCTTGGTGGCCAACTGACTGATCCATTTCTTGAAATAACTTTATTGCCAAAATTTGTTTTCAATAAAGCTATATTTTCGTTGGTAGGATGGAGTGGAGCACTGGCCTGTTGAAACCACAGTTCCTAAACATTGATGTCACTCAAATTTGTATACACCGATGTCTATTGACAGTAAATTTTGAAGGACTGATGATGCCACCGACGAATAATCTACACCATACAGTTCATTTTTCTGGATGCAATAGTATCTGGTAAACTTCTTTTAGGATTGTCCACGCTACCAGTATGGCAATAAGCCTCATCATTGAACAAAACTTTATAGTAAAAAATTTAATTGATTTTAAGTTCAATGACTGAACACCTGACGCAACAATGATCACGCGGCTTTAGCTCTTGCACCAATTAGATCTTATAAGCCTTAAGACCAAGTTCTTTACGTAGAATCTTCCAGATAATGGATGGACAAAGGCCAAGTTGCTGCGAATCATAAATAGTAATTAAACTGGAGTCGTCTTCAAAACCAGCACCCACAACAGCGATATTTTCGTCCAAACGCACTGTTCGTGTTTTGCTTGGTTTATGAGTATTCAATAGCTTGAAATAAGGGTGACATTTTTCAATAATTCGACAAATAGCATGTTGAAATAGCCGATGATGTCTACTGTAAGTTTAATAAAGTGTTCTATAATATAAGTTGCAGGAACAGAATTTCTATTTTGGAAATAACTATATTTCAACAAGTTGAAATTGCTGTTGTGACGTTAGTCTTTCCATGGTGAAATGTGAAACTGTACTGAAATTAAATGCTAAATATGACAGCTGATTTGATATTTCATCTTTATTAAAAAATCTGACATTACAAAAAAAAAAAAATGGATTTAGTGAACGAAATGATCGGCTGATGGCCTAAACTAAAATTTAGAAAAGATACTCGTACATGTACACTATTTCATTTGGATTCAATGTCATTAAATTCACGCAACAAATCTAACTTGTTTCTTTGCCTATAGGTCGTTAGATTTTAAGAAAATAACAATAAATGGTTTTAAACGATCAATGTAGATCGAGGGACGTTTATTTTTGAACTATATCGAAAGAAATGTATCGAATACCGTTATATGCAATGACTCACATAATTTCCATATAAGTGGAAATTATTCCCTGAGTGTGGAATAAACTCATCTGTGTTTTCAGATGTTTAATAGATTGCATACCACTATATGACGAGAGATTGGAAAGACCAAGATCTTGCCTTTATATGTCGAACTTACTCTCACCATCTAAATTTGGGTAATTTTACAACCAAGATTTAGTTGCAGCAAACATACTATACATAAGCTACGAAACAAACGTAGAACTTCACAAATTCGTCGTTGTGTCTGCTCATTTTCCCTGTGATTCGTTATTACCAACACCACCGAACTCAATAAATACAATGATTTCAGGAAGATGGGAGTTGTCATATACTGTGATGCTAATGCTCAGAATCAGCAATCATCTCCTGAATTTCATACTATCGTCTCCAAGCCAACTTTTTGTTACGATAGTAAAGGAGCAAATAGACTTAACGTTATCCTACATATATATAATGAGATAACTGGCTCGAAAGTACTAGCGGAGATCTCCATGTCAGACCTTAAGTACATCGAATTTAGAATCGGATGCTAGATTTCGACCTTATTGAAGAAAAAGAATCTGCAGAAAACCAACTAGACACGAATTAAGGAGGAACTCTGCAAGTCCAACAGGACAAAACAAAAGCTAGAGGAAGCTGTTCGGACCATGAACAGTACCCTCACCAAGCAGTCCTGCTGATCGCTCGTTCCGTGATGGATCTGAAGCGTATTCGGAAAGAAACCAGAATTTGGAAAAAGACTGGAAACTTTGCAATTAATGTAATAAGAATATAAGAAGCTTATTCGGATTTCAAAGAGTGCTTCTTACAATGAATCTTACGAAAAAATCCAAACTGTCGGTGAAACCAGAAGGCAAATCAAAGTCCTCAAAGGGGGAAAATCAACTAGGATGGAAATCTGATTGTACATCTGCTTTAAAGCGCAGTCAGTCTTAGACCTGAACCAGGATTGGTGCACTACTAATGAGTGCTACATCTCAAAACTAAAGTGGTTGAAGAAAGAAACTGACTTACCTGACTCATCGAGGGGTTAAAGGCATCACCATCCAATTCTCCAAGGAAGCTCAGTATTTGAGTTTAATTCTAAACAATAAACATGTTTTACTAGGTCGACATGTTACGTCTTCTGGCAGTGCAAAGAAACTGTCGGCAAAACACGGATCCTCCAGATATACATGGATATGATAAGTTCAATTATATCCTATGCGTTAGTTGTCTTGTGTTTTTACTAGACTCCAAAGAAAGGTCTGCATCGGCTGCATTAGGTTTTTCCAGCAAGCTTCGTTCCGCTCTGAACGCATTGATGAATCTCTCCATCTTCCATTTAAAAAGAAGTGGTCTTTGGTACAACACGCATTGACTCTGACTGACTCTAGTCTTATAGACATGTCGTCTGAAGCAATGACACCAGAACTGTGGAAAAATACGAAAGCGACTTTCCCTGTGCCTATACTGTATGCACTTAATCGCTGACGACCATGCTCGTCTTTATCAGTAAGACGGAAAGTTTCCATTAAAAGGAACTTAAAAGCCGTACAATGGACTAGTTCTTTGTTTGAGTGATCTGTTCCGACAGAAAAAAAAAATGCAATACCTCAGGTACAAACGGTCGATGAGTTCACGTGCTTGTCTCAAAACAGATTTATACTTCCATGAGCTATATTTTTATGTTCTCCAGTTTGAATCCCGAACTTTTGGCTACTAAATTTTACCATCGTAAGCAACTGAAGAAACATATATGAAGTACGTACATACGAGTATGTATGGTATATCATTTGTGAACTGAGATACGTACTCGTATCTCTTACTTCTGTAAAGAATTGAAAATGCTTCATTGCAAGATAAATTGGAATCTTGCAATTTATATTTGGCGAATCGATGTGGTGGTTTGTAGAAATCTTCGGGAGCGACAAGTATTTGATGGTGAGCCCTGACCAGGTCGATTCTAGAGAAAATCATGTGAGCAATTATGAAACTGCATCGAGAAGTCATAAATGTCGGAAATTGGATACCTATCTGGTATTGTAATAAAATTTAAACCCCTAAAATCTCCAGATGGTCTCTAGTTATCTCTGTCTTTCTTCCATATAAAGAGCCGACGATATAGGTTTGCAAATACCTAAATTGACCAAGTGTTGAAATTTCGAACAAGAGGCCTTGTATTTTTGCGAATTCAAACTACGTGGCTTCCAAAACGAGAATCGGCCTTTTGTTACATTATGGTGTTGGACTGCTTAAATTCGTAGAGGCTCTAGCAGAGCTGATGTAATTGCATGGTTTACCTCCGCAAACGTGAACAAGTGGATGAACTGTCTTCGAACTTTTTTGTGGAACCAATCATGTCTTATTAACCAACTTACTTCGCGCACGTGACCTGTCTGAACGGAATTCATGACCCATCTAAGAGTTGTTTAACTATTTTTTGACTTCATTGATTTCATAGCGGAGTTCTAAGAAGTCGTCACCTATCTTCATGCTACTTTACTACAAGCATCATTAAACACAAACTTTCTCTATTGAACTTCCGTCATAACCTGAAGCTTTTCATCTTAAGCTGAATGAATAAAAATCAACTCCAACTTTCATAGTATCTATACATCTTTAAGTTTTTGTTTATTAAGTTTACGTCTCTCTTCCTAAAGCTAAATAATTTTTACAAGTTTCTCATCTTACACAACAAAAACTAACGCGCCGCTTGCCGCCAAAATGGGAACTACAACTCAGCGACCAACCAAACATGCTTACGGATTCACAGTTTGGCTCAATAAATAAAACTTACAAACGAATATGTGACCAGAATAGTTGAAAGTGTTGTCACTGCAACACTTAAAGCTCCCGAATGACTGCCCTTATGGTCCGACAATGTGCCATGTGGAATCTCATTGTGTTCAATGTGATTCTTATCATTAGCAATGACGTTCTGTTGGTCGATTTCGTCTAAAGCTAGAACAATACCTTCATTGATGGTCCTCAAAAGGGGATAATTTAAATTGATTCGTCGTGGTATGGCTAATTTAACACCCTGCATGCGCCCAAAATCTAGAAATGTATCCGGTTCCGGTTCACATTCACCAAGGAAATCGTCAGTGTCCACTGACCAGACCATAGCACCGGCAAGCTTGTTTTGCATGGCAAAGCGAACTTTGTTGGCTATCGAACGAGTGCTGTCATAGGTCACCACGCTTGTGATACCTTGATCGTGGAAGCGGGCAATTGCTTGTGAGGTTCTTTCATCCCATGATTTTGTCCAGCCAGATGTTTTATTGCTCAACAATGGACATATTTCATTGTAACCGAGGAAACCATCTTCCCTGGTGTATGGACCTTGGAAACCACCATGGTCAGAGTCATCACCAAAGTATCCGTCCAGAGCTGTTTTAAATGTTCTTCCATAGAACGGAAGGCCTAATACCACTTTGGAAGCTGGACAACCCAATTGCAACATATACTCAATTGTGAATCTCTGCAAACAAATTTTTATTTGAAATGTATGTGTGCCAAGTTATTTGAATTCAACTTACCACACTCAAGAATCCATCATCTTCTAGGGGAGCATTCGGACCGACTTTTTTATCCCAACTCCCATGGTAATCATAACACATTATATGCAGGTAATCCAAGTATTTAGCTAGCTCTCTGACATTATAGGACTCATCAATCACCAGCTTCGAAGCTCCAATTGCTGAGGTCAAAAGCAAATTGTGTTTATTGAATTCTTCACGCAATTCCTTAGCCAAGAGAACAAATGTATCCCGATCTCTGGGTTCACCACCTCTCTGGGTTGGATATTCCCAATCCAAATCCAAACCATCAAAGTTATGCTTTCGAATGAAACTAGATACTTGTTGGACAAATCTTTGGCGTCGATTTGGATCCGCGGCCATGATGGAATAGTTCTTGGAACCTTCATTCCAACCTCCAATAGCCAAACTGACCTTCAAATGAGGATGAGTCTTCTTCAACGCATTTATGCGTTCGAATCCACCCTTACCATAGTCTTCCTTCAAGTCCTGCCATGGATCTACAAAAAGATAAAAAGAAAACAATAAATATACCAATAATTAAAAAGGATTGAAAGCATGTCCAAGTAAACCCAAAAACGTTCAGCTTATTGCGGAAAGAGGAGGGGGTTCTGTCATTGTCCATGGTAGTGCAATTGAAATGCTCTCAGCGTACCAATAGAGTTCGAAGTCTGAATTCTTGAGGAAATGTTTTATTTTTCGGTATTTGTTTGGAACGTGACCAGACTCTGAATTTTTGGACAACGCTTCATTTGGCACTCGTGACAGTTTGTGTTTGGGGATATCACCTAGTGGACAGATGATCTAGAATGTCTCTATATTGAATAAACCGAATGCAAAACGAAAAATTCGGTGACACTGACTATGTCTATATATGAAGAGCGGAGGCTAGCTCGAACGAACATGGAGCTAGGAATTAACTACCATCACTATGAAGACGTGTTTAATTAAAGTTTTTTTTGTATTTAAATGGCATACAGCAGATGGATGACACCATTCGAGAATATAAATTTATTCAACTCGATTGAAATACTATTTTCTATTTTAAACTACCACAACAGAAAAATAAATTTTTTCAAAAACGTTTTAAAAAAACGACACTTTGCTTATTGCAAAACATTGTATAGAAAATCTGAATCGGTTTGACTACCTCGAAGTTTAATAGATGTTAACCAGTATATTTCATACGCTCAAAAGATCTTAGTTCGGAAATAACAGGGTTATTAAAAAAAATTAGAAAATGCTATTGAAAATAATAAAATAACAAGACAACCAAAGGCACAGAAGGCACGGTGTACTTAACGCATTGTCGAGCTTCTTAAAAATTATGAATTTGATTCATCATAATTACTCAATTTAATCTTAATTATTTAATTTGAGCCTCAATCAGCAGCTCTGTCAATCCGCAATCTTGCGATTACCGAAGCATAGTTGGACCACCCTATATAAAAGTAGGTGGTAATAAAAACTATTATGAGGAATACAAAATCACTTAAGGCTAAGTTTTGAGAATTTAAGACCGATTTTGAAAAATTATAGCTTTTGATTTCTGTGGACATTGGCAATGTCTTTACGAAATATTGTGACTCTGACAGGTATCAACCAGTGATAGAAATATGACTACACATCAATTATGTTTATTTTACCTTCTCGTTATAGCTATCATACACTGGTTTCGAATTTGGCTTACTAAGCTTATAAGCAGGAATTAAGCAAGAAGAATACTACAATATCCTACCGGAAATTACAACCTCAGGACTTGTACGTACGGCTGGTCAATTTAAACGATTTACTTAAACATGGCGTCAACACTTGGCTTGGCAGATTCCTTTTATTTATTTATTTTGAAACTAACTTATAATAAAAATTATCAGCTAGCTGGGGATAACCAGAACAGCTAAGGTTCTCGGCTATATTGTTGTGGTTTAAATTGATTTATATAAATTGGGTGGTTTTAGAAATTCTTGTTTTATATTTTCTTCTTCTTCGCACAAAGGATCTGTTGTGCGAGGGTCCAGCGCGTAATAGTCGACCCTTAACCCACTTGTTTTTCTGTCTCCCCTAATAGGTAGTCTCCAGCCTCGAGTAGAACCAAGATATTCCGCTCCATCCTTCCAGCTCCTAACCCCTTCTCTTTTTTGAGCCGCTTTGTCTGTTGTGTCCGTTGTCGCTTTGGAGAAACGTATTTACGGAAGGCGTCTGTGGATTCTTCCAATCCCGGACTCCTGCCTTTACATTCCTCGAAGGTGACAACCAGTAGGTCCACCCGGGAAAGACAGATCCAGGTGGATGGCCTCGAACACTCTGAACATATGGCAGCCGGTCATATTATTTGGACTACACACCTAGAGAAAGATAAATTGTCAATACAAAAACAAATTGTACAATGAAAAATAAAACATAATCAGTGTGAAGAGTGGGACGCTATTCGTTATTTCCTTTTTCCTCCCAAAATCTGCACGGAAGTTCAACGGGTCCACCTTTCATAGGTCAACTTAATTTGAGAAAAGCTTCCTTCTTCCTTCGGCACAAGGGCTAAACACACTTTTCAAAAGTTTTAACCTGAGATCCCTAGATCTTGACTTGGTTCCCCTTAGTCTCAAATGCATAAGAAATGAATATTATTTGTCACTTCGACATATTTCAGGTACCAATTTTGGGGAAAGAAGGGGTTATTTGAACCTAAGACAATTCAGGAGAAATGTTCACTGAGGTCAAAAGAACATTTGGAAATTCGGAAATTTCTCCGAGGATCTGGGTACTCAAAGTGGCATACTTGAGTGTATGAAAGAGCGGTCTAGCGGTCCTCCAAGACATGGTTACACGCTCCAGCTAGGTAGCGGAGGGTTTTACACATATACCAGACATTGGGCCTGCTAAGAACCGAGTAGATGTAATGCACGAATGTGTGGGTTGGTGATCTGATCTGAGTGAACATAAGTCGAATCAGGGCAGCCACTTCTGGGTTGACCACAAAGCGTAAAAGAGGTTTATAAAAAAAGAATTTATTAAAACAAGATCTAGGTCAAAGTGACAAAAAAAAAAATTGATATACAGTTGGAAAAATTAAACAGTAAAACAAAAATTAAGTGGGAAGTCAAAGGAAAAGAGGATCAGAGAAAAACAGGGAGAACTAGTAAGGCGAGGAAAGAAGGATACCAAGCAACAGCTAAGTATTGTGTTGTGAGATTTTGTAGTGAGATCCCGGTAAGCTTTCGCCCGCGTAGAAAAAAAAACAAAACAAAACAAAAATTCTCCCGTAAAAAGAAAGCTAGAGGAAAAAATGTTCAACCGTTCGGTAAGACAAAAAATAACGGCCCAGTCTGACGCGGTTTCTATTACGGTAGTCCGTAAATTTTTTTGATACGGCTCAATTCCTTTTACCATACAAAATTCCGATCAATAAATCGCTGGTTATAACGTGACTTTTAACTTTCGTTGTTTTTTTCTTTTTAAGGTTTCGCAATTTTTAAAAAGATTGCGTGGCGCCTACAGACACATTTGTGTATTTTTATTTGAAGATTTGCTATTGCTGTATATTTTTTATTCCTTTTTAACCACAAGCCCACCCCCAGCTGAGCAGCCGAAAGTGGCAGCACTTAAGCCACTGCCTGTTGCAAATTTCCCTTGGGTTTTCTGTGTTAACATCTTAATTCACCATTATCGGTCAAACCACAGCCTGTGCAGTTTTCAGATTCGCTCTTTCTTAAAAAAAAAAATAGTTTTTTGATTCCTGCCAGCAGACCGGCCTCCGAATAATAATTGTATAATTTAATCCGCGGAAAATAAATAAATAATTATATAAAATAAAATTGCAACACCTAGTACTCGCAAATGTTTTGATACGCGGTTTTTAGCTAATAAAATAAAAGAAAAAACCTCATGAATATTTTTCAAAGCTTTTCTTTTTTATTTATGGGATCACTCATTGGCTGCGAATTGTAGAAAAACCTTTTCAAAATAGCCCCCATTTGCCTTCCAACAAGAGCGAAGTCGGAGTGGCCAGTCATCGATTGCAGTACAAACCTCATGCATTCGAAAATTTTCCACTGCTGCGAAAATGCTTTAAAGACTCAATACTTATGTGTCGAGTAGTAGCACCCATAGTCTCCATAACGGAACACAGTTTGTAGTTTATTGGATAGAGGTCTGGGATACCAGATGGGCAATCATCCGTGGAAATGAAGTTGGGAACGTTGTTTTTGAGCCACGTTTAAGTCGTTTTTGCCTTATAAGCTGGAGTCGAGTCCACGGCATACTCGCATTTGTGAATATTGTTTTGTTAAAGCTCTCCACACCTTTCTCTAAACACTTTCGCCGAGGTTTTGACACATTTCTCGCAGAAATGGAGGTCGGTGACCCCATGTAGGCGGCTCCCCACCATTCCATCAGATGAGAGAACATACACTGAGGGAACATACTCTCTATCGTTCTGTTTGTTGAACGATTCTTCAACGGCGAAAATTTTCTCGTCAGTAAAACGAATTCTTCTGTTACCATTCTTCGCATACTAGCAAACCAAAGCTTTCGATTTTGTCTTACATACTTTTTAAGATGCGCGACATGCTGTTCTTGCTGATATGATTTTTTGCTTGCACAGCGGTTTTTGCCGAAATTGATTCTCCACTGTTTTGATGACTTGTAATGTTCGCACAGTCCACGGAAGGCCGAATTTTGCACGGTCGACTATTGGACCAGTATGCTCAGCTAACTTCACGGTACGTTACACAAAGTTTCGTGTGATTTTCAGTGGCCGCAACATCCGAAAGATTCTGCCGTTTTCGTAGCTGCATTTTTGTTATCAAATCAACACGAATTGAACTGACGTCAAAATATTTTTACGAGGGAACATAGCATAGATTTCACTTGTCAAAATATGTGGCCGTCAAGTTGCTTCTTAAGAATGAATGTCTTCATTTTGTGTACCAAACATTTGCTAGTGCTAGGTAGTTTTTCAGCGTTATTTTCTGTAAGAAATCTATCAGAATGTGAAAGGCGGTGATTTCGAATACTAATTTGAGATTTAGTACAGTTTGTGTAGCGAGATGATTTATTTTTGTTTATGTAGTGTTCGTGAGTGAGGGCCCCCGAACAATTATCAAGGCTTCGTCCATCAATGACGTCGTTTAATAGAAATAGGGGGAAGAGCAAAATGTACTGGTCTTATTGTTAAGGTTTTCAGGATTTAACGCCTCCGAATGCAGCTACGATTTGACCAGTTACAAGCAGCCGGTCAGAGGTCCTGTTGGGTTGCAGGACCACCGGTAGTCCCTACCAGGACTTAAAACAGGTATCATGAGAGTCGGGAGTCTCCCGGATTTCGGTCCGGGCCTGACTTGAAGAGGTAGGCCCCTTTGTGGGAGGGTCATGGTGGCTGTGGTTTAAACCCAAAGTCGCGGGAAGGATCTTTGACCCAAAGTGGAGTAACTAAAGAGGTTTTAGGTGCCTCGACCCATACCAAGGGTGGAACTTCTGCCTCCAACACGAGTTCTACTTTGGTATATTTTCGTATCGTAGCAAATAGCGATGGCAAGGCGTATCATTGCTCCCATCGATCTTAAGTTTTCCAAACAGATGACCACGTTAAACACTAGAGACTATGTTCGTGAGTGAGTTTACTGGGACCGGGATGGAATCATATAGAGGAAACTAAAATGTGTGAGTAGTTTTTAATGGCTAACTTGTTTTTAATAATAGGGTAATTGAATGAAGTTAGTTTTTTTTTTTAATATATGATACTTATGTATTATGGTGTTGGGGTTGAGGTTGGGGGAGTATAGTGATGGTGCTTTTAAGCGAAATTCATTGCACGCGATTTGAACATGACCGGAGGCCCATATCAATTTGACTTGGTATTAAGAAAGGGTCAAAACTTTGGTTGCTGAGCAAATAGCAAATCTTTTGTTGAAGCTTTTGGTACTTTGAAGTGCTTTTAAGATTGCAATCATTTCAGAAGTAAATATAAAAGTGTAGGGTGAAAGTAGGAAAGAAGCAATTATCTCATTTTCAGAAGTAACACTAAAGCTGATGTTGTCTTCTAACATATGTATTTGGAAGCCGTCTGTGTTCATGAAGAGGTATTCGCTTAAGCTATTTTTGAGTTCAAGGAATCGTGCTCGAAATATTTTTGGGGCAGTATAACTCCTTTTTATTGGTTCTTAGTATGCATTTTAGCTTTGATTGATGGATGTTGTTCGGTATGTGTAAGTGCCATTTTATTTTTGGAGAGTTTATAGTTTGGAAGAACTTATTGAGAAAGAGGAGAACGGATAGAAGTAAGCCTTGAGGAATACCGTTGGAAAGATGTAGCAAAGAGGATAAGGCGACTAAAATTCGTTCTGCGATTTTCCTATTTGTCATAAATTGAAATACGTAACTGATGATATTGCGTTCCAAGTTCCTTGATTTGAGCTAATCGTTCATAGTATACTAACAGATTTTCTCAGGAGCTTTTGCAAAGTTAAGATAATGGTCTATGCATAGCAGAGGATCAGCTACGGATTTGCCATTTTTGAACCACATTTAGTGATTGCTGAGAAGTTTGTTGTGCAAATAAAACAACCAGAGTCTATTGGCAATAATTTTATCTAGTACCTTGACGCAGCAGGGATAAAGAGATACAGGTCTGTAGGATTTAGAAAGAATATTGTTGGAGTTTGGTTTTTGTACATTTGGTAGATACTTTTATGGAAAATGGTGTTAGGTGAGGAGCCTGGCTTTTATTATGAAAGAGATTCTTTAACTTATGGTATGATATTCTATCATTCGCTGGTGTTTTGCCCTTAAATTTACTTAAGACCAAATTGAGTTTGAGGAGGCTACGTATGTCCTTTTGACGATTTAAGCAATTTTGGCTATATACAGCGATATATAGCGATAGTTGACTATTTGCTTTGGTGAAAGTTAGAGTCGTGAGATTCTTTTGATCAATATTCAACGAAGCGGTCAGCTTGTTCGATGGGTTTTGTAATGTTTGCGTTGGTTTGAACTGAAGGAATAATCGAATGGATATGCGAAGGAGTTTTAAGGCGACAGAAGCTTCTAATAGAGAACCAGATTTTAGTTTAAGAATAGTGAATTGATATATGAGATGAATTTATAGGGACTTAGTTTAAGTTTTCCTTTGAAGCGGTGTTAGCTCTTTTGTAGTTGGTAATGTTTTAAATGGAAATATTGTGTTTACAGATTTGCCAATGTTTGTTTTTCTCTTCAAAGAATCTTTAGTCCTTTTGTTGATGATGAGATTTGGTGAATGAAAGAATAGGCCTTTGAAGAATAATTTTGTGAGTGTTAGCTTCTTTTTGTTTGGAAGTACTTAATAAAAGATCCACTAGGCTTCGTCGGTTTTGAATGTTGGTCTTTGTTTTGGTGGGAATGACATGGTGTGGAACGTGGAGACTATAATGGGAAAGTGATCGCTTTTACATAGGCCATTGAAGACTTTCCCTTTGGCGTCAATCTTTAGATTAAGGAAACAAAAGGAGAGGTCTATGTGGAATGACTGCTGAAATGTGTGACGGATTCGTCATTGATATCGTTGCTATTCAGATTTCGTTAAGAACTTAGAAATAGTATTGCTGCGTTTGTAATTTTTGTGCGAACTCCAGCTAAAATTGCTACTGAAATCGCCCAGTACTAGATAGGGATAGTGTAGATGGTCAAGAATGTTTTTCAGATTTCCGAAGTTAAAAGTTTGTCTAGGAAGAATGCAGCAATTAATAATTGAAAATGTACGTTTTTATGTAATTGATATCTGATTGAACTGTACTGTATTTATGAATAAATTTGATGCGCAACTCCTCCGTTAGAGGTTTAGGGATTTATTTTGGGTGATAAACTGGCAACTTACTGGGCTAAGAATGTTTGGGGCGGATTTAAGGTGAGTTTTCTTTAACGCTATTTTAGAGGAAATTGTTTTTATTAGTATGTACAAGTATTTCATTATTATTATTTAAGTATATTCCACAATGTTCTACTGTATTATTCTTAATACAGGTGTGTCGACTTCCGAGTGTTTTATGTTGAGTGTTGTGTTAGTGATGCGGCTCAATCCTGCGATGCAATAGCGTAAACTCCGTGGTGAGTCTGAGATGGGTCGCTTATAGTGCCTAGACGTTGAAAACTTTAACATAATTAGATGAATCAACACTATCATTTTGAATTGGACGGTTTGAGAGTTTATTATCGTTGGTATGTATTTGATAGTCAGTAGCGGGATGTTTTTGTTAGGATGTAATATGTATTTTTACGGATAAGCTTTTGTGTTTGGTTTGACATAGGTGATATTGAGGCAATATCTTGGTAAATTTTTACACTTCTGTTAATCTCTGGCATCTCATTTCAGTGATTACCTACTTCTTCTTCTGAAACGTGTATTAGGCAAGGGACATAAACCGTACCCGTTTAAAGCTTGATGGGGGATACTTTTATGGAGCAAATGTTTGAAAGAGATTTTTTTGATTTAAATAAATTAACTATTTTTTGTGTTTTGGTTAACACTAGAAGTTTTCCGTCCCTTAGCCGTTTTATGGACTCACATCCATTAGGCATTAGAGATGGCTGTTGTCACCAAATAGAATGAGAACGAACGATGTTTTGTCTCAGTGGTAAATGGGTAACCCCCACTTTGCTATACAAAGATAGAGACCAGCTGAGGATAATATTCACTGTTGATATATATACTGCGCTCCTGGTGAACAGCGACAGTAGCTGTCATACTGAAATAATTAATTGACTTAATGCTTGCCAAGCGTTCCAGTCTAGGCAATATTAGCTTCACGTATGAGTTTGTCGAACAGTTTTATATCCTTCCTAGGAAGCACAGGACTTTTATGAGCAACTTTGCGTTAGACTCCAGTTTTGAGCAGATAAATAATCTATATAATGAAAATAGTTTACACGGAGTAAAACATTTCATACACGGCTTGTAAAAACCTTGGCACAGCAAAGGGAATGTGTTTTGATAGCATTGATCTCCACTCGGTTTGTGGCTATGCTGCCACGAATGAAACAAATATGAAAAAGAGAGAGTACTGTCATCATCAAAGGAATATATTCGCATTGATTGAGGAGACGAAAGATCATTAATGAAAGTTAAGAAGAGTGTCGATCCAAAACAACTTGAGTTGAACAAAACACCTAATCTATTCAAGAAGAGATTTATCGATTCTTAATGCACGCATTTTCGACAAAAAAAACTGATACCCAACTCTTGCAAATGCCTTAAAAATATGAAGTGCACTAGGTATGGTGAAAAGTAACCTCCTTGGGAATGAAAAAAAAATTCTTTTTAAATGTTTTTTTTATTTAATTCAATATAGTCCCCTTTTAATTTGATACACTTATTGAAACGATTTTCCAACTTCTTCATCCCGTCCGAAAAGTAATTTTCCGGAAGGTCTGAAAAATACTCCTCCGTGGCGTCGATGATTTCCTCGCGTGAGCTGAATTTTTTATTGATGAGCCATCTTTTGAGGTTTGGGAAGAGATAATAGCCCGAGTTAGCCAAACCGGGCGAATACGGTGGATGCAACAGCAATTGGAGCCGTAAGTCATTGATTTTAGCCGTGGTTGGATGCTCTTGTGCGCCGGTGCATTGTATTGCAAAAACAAACTTTTTTCGTTTCATGTGAGGCCGTTTTGCAGCGATTTCACTCCAATAATGCACAGTAATACTCGCTGTTGATGGTTTTTCCTTTTTCGAGGTAGTCTACGAAGAGTATGCCATGACAATGCCAGAAAACTGACGTCATAACGTTTCCGACCCATCGAGCCTCCCTTAGCCGCATCGGAGCACTCGTGCCGGCTTCAGTCCATTGCCGGGCACTCATTCTATTCTCTGGTGTTCAACAGTTACCAATCGACGCCAAAAGAACGCCCGTTTTAGCATCAGCAAGTCCAAACACTCTTTCGAAGTGCTCTCGCGTTCGTGTTTTTGGTCAGGAGTGAGTATGCGCGAATATTGCCCAAAATATGGCGTGTGCGCTCAGTACTAATCTTTGTGGTTTCTGCTAGCTCGCGCACTTTCACTTTTCGGTCAGCAAACCCCATTTTATGTATTTTTTTGACATTGTCCTCTGTAACCGCATCGGAGGGCCTGCCGCTGCGGACTTGATCGGTAGTGGAGTTGCGACCACCAAGAAACGCTCGAAACCAATATTTGACGATGTAATTTGACGGAGCATTAGCCCCATAATATTTATCCAACTTTTCTTTTGTTTCCTTCGCAGTTTTGCCTCTCAAAAAATAATGTTTTATAAGAGAACGAAAATCGTTTTTGTCCATACTCAACATGATGCCAAACACGTCAACAACAATCAGCTGTCAAAACAAAACTAAAGATGGTATCGCACTAAAATTTGGCATGTCTGTCTAGATATGAACGAACTTCAAGACACCATAAGTTCTTTTGCAGTAGCAGCGCATTCTGGCGGTCAAGGAGGTTACTTTTCACTCCACCTAGTAACTATCTGGTTTCATTAGATTAGTTGGTTACACTTTTCGGTTAAACATGCCACTAAATGAAATGATTTGACTTAGTAACGTACAAGCTGGACAAGTGCTAGATGGAAAGGACTCAGAAAAAGTCATAGAGAAAAATATCTCTCTAGAAGAGGAGATATACCATCAGGATCAGTGAAATAGTGTTTATTAAGGTTGTGAGTAATTTTGCTCCTTACTATACGAGTAAGAAAGTAAGAAAGATTTGTCGCACAGAACCCTTGACGAGCTCAACAGTAAACGGAGGCATGGTACAATCTGGAAATATAAAACTGCCTGCAAAATATACGAAGAGAAAATTGGTTTTGCCCAAAGAGCAATCAAGCGGACCCAAAGGAAGATGAAGCAGAATTTTGAATGCTCTTGGTGAATGGCCAAAAATGTATACCCTTATGACATTATTGACACATCACATGTTCAATTTTTTTCGGTTTTCCTCTGTTGGTTTCCTAGCGATGAAGCCCCTTCCTACTCCCAGAAAAACCGTATTTGATTTAATACTCTACATTCGATGAGAAATCTCCTTTCAATGAGAATAGTGTTTGCGATCATAGCAGCATCCACGTCGTTCCGGGGAAACAAAAGGGCCAGTCAATATTCGTAAAGAAGCAGTATAGTTTGCTCCAATTGGCTTTACCCTATGGCTAAACGTTTCTTTTATGAATTTTTCTCTCTTAGACAAAGTGGTCCGACGAGGGGAGACCACATCACCGGTATGCTTATCAGGATAAGATTTTAACAACAGGTTCACGCGACATGACTATTTAAACACACCTCTATACGTGCGTTGTATGTCCAAAAAATCGAAGCTACCTAGACTTGTGAGCAATAAAATTCGCCGTAATAACGATTACAATATGAGAATACTCATACTCGAACTCAAGTTTATTAAAAACGGAATCATTTTATTTTCTATTAATAAAGCAGTAGTTATTAATTTGGTTATGGGAATAAAATGTTAGCTACACGAAGCGGTAGACTGGTAAGCTACTACCCACGTCAATAGCGAAACTGCGGTTTATATTATAAAAAAGTAACACTAGATCATTAAGACAGTTTCAGATCAAAATGATCCGAGAGAGTCCTAAGCGAGGATCTATGGTACATCTATCCTGTATTTGCAGATACGGACGTGCATAAACAATTTTATTCTGCAAAAATTCCAATCAACAAATTACGAAGATCGCGATGTTACGCCAAGTTGTGAAGTTTAATTTCAGATGTTGATTTACCTAATCAAATCGCTGTTGAGGCATAATGACTAGAAGCAATGCCTCAACCAAATACATCAATTCTCATATATTGTACGTATATACACTCGGTCATTGGTTTTCCCGTATGACAAGTTCATATAGCAGTGGCTGGCAGTAACTTCTTCAAAATACAAAATAATTATAATACAATAAAATTCTTATATTTTGTTCAAAATCTATTTGTGTACTACGCAATGGTTATTAACAAAGAAAAAGAATCGCATTTATCAGTAAATCACACAACTGGCAAAGGAAATGATTTCAACTAATCTGTTTATTACTGGCATAATGAACTAAAGATAAACCGATTTTTCCACTAGACACCTGAAGATTAACTCATATCAAACCTTCAGATTGATTAACATTATGTTATTTATTGAAATGTCAAATAAAAAGTGTCAATCCGACTACCATCACAAAAGAGTCGTTATGACTTCAATAGTCACACTAACTAAGTTAACCAGATCAATAGTGAATACTAGTGACGACAAGTAATTATATTGAGCTCCTAAACAATCAAAACCTGTTTCTACAAAATACTCTTTCTACAGCGACACAATTGCGTTGTCACACATCATTATGTAACACAACTACTGGTATTTACGAATTCACTAGAGACCACAAGCTCTTCTCATCACTCTAAACTTTCTGTGAATACAAAATCTGAGATCGTTTTAATGCAAAAACAAAACCCATCAAAACCTTTTCATGCGATTATACTCGTACATCAGAAGCCGTAGAGTAGACATAGAAAAATCGAAAGTTTCACGAAGAAAATAACAAACAAAAATTGCCAACGAATAAATCCAAAAATGTAACACACATTAAACTTCACCTCTGAACTTTTGAAACTTCATACCTTCAGGTGTAAAAAGAAAAAACAAACAATCCTGTCTTAGCAGTAACAAGAAATTTAACACGTTATTGCGAGTTCGTTTCATTTGAATATCCGTATGCACCGCAAAGAACAAAGAATTCACTGTTTTACAGGATATACAATAAAGAGCAAAGGAAAACCGCAGAAATAGAATATCCCTTTTGCGTATTTCTATTGTAATCCTTTATAATATATGATACATTGTGCCCCCTTATATCAATTACGAATACGAATACGACTATCTGTAGGAGTACTTAAAAAACAAAAGAAATAAAAATGAAACAGAAGCCTTACCCAGCGATTTGATGGCATCCTGCGTGATATCCAATCCGGCGAACGCATAGATGACGTGGGTGCACAAATTCGGATCAAAATGCTCAATGGAGTAGGAGCCTTTGCCAGGACGGTAGACAGCCCATGTAGACATATAACACACCACCACTTTGTCATGCACAGGACCTAGAAGATGAGATGTCGAATTAAAAAAAAAATAATAATAATAATAATGAAATAAACAAAAGTTTCCAATCAATTATTATGTATGTATCTACCGGTTCGTGCTGATGTCAGTGTGATGCATGCCAGAGCTAGTGCTCCAACTAGAACCATCATTGGCCATCGCAACATCATCGTTGCCGACAATGAAATCATCACCTGCAAATGGAACAAATACAAAACAGCAAATGAATGAAAAATTCACTAAAGAATCTGGTTCAGATTCTTTTTATCTTTTTTCTCTTAATGACTCAGAGATGTTTTGTTCAGAACTAATAGTGGCTTACACGGAGTGACCCTCCTTACAAGATACAGTCGATACCTGCTGATTGATTTCATAGTTCAAGTGCAATACTTGAGGCTTATCAAACTTAAACAACTCAAACAATTCCAATTATGATTAAAACATCTTAACGGTATTGTAAAAAAGAATATATATGTATATACAATATAACATATTATTAGCAAACAAAGAAAGACGGTGAGAAACTATGATATACCATATACACCGGCTTGATGCGCCGACATTTCATTATGATGTGTCATGTTCTTAACACGAAGTCTATACTCGAAGTCAAACATACAATATGTATTGTAGATAGGTTTCTTTAAAAACTACAACGAAGAAAGTTACAATTTTGTTTTTACTATATTTCTTGAACAGTCGTAGAACTAACTGAACTATCTATTATCATTCATAGACAAGAACAAAATATACGATCACTTACTCCACTCTTGTCCTATATAAAGATCAGCTATAATTACAGCTGATCTGTTCATCAAATCCCGGCCCAGGACGGTGGAAGATGAGAAATATATCATCATAGGCACAATTCCATTTTCCTGCTTGTCCATGAAAATGAAACTGAACACTGGTATATGGTATACATCTGTATAATGATTGAGCTTCAGTGCATAGGTTCGATTTAGATGATATCAATGGTCATAATAACTACAATCTTAGTAAGACTACGCTCACATTTTCGAAATTTAGGTCATTCGAGAATTTTTCGCCATATGGCCAAGTTGTCGTAGATTACGGCAGGAGAGCTCCCAAAATTAATGATCATTAGTGTAGAAAGCAGAAGTAGCGTCCTTTTGGTTTGGGTTTTTGTTCAAAGGGAAGTAGTATTTAGCTTCAGACATAACATATAAGCAAAGGTTTTACTACATACGCACCAGGATTTTAGCTGAAATGCTTCCCTCTCTAGCTCAGTCTTTTACCAGCTGCATGTAGGTGCGCGCACGAAGTTAACTGAGGTCCCCTATCACTTGTTCGCCCCACTTAAGATAAGATCATCTTCTACCATCCTTCTGGATTGGAGTCATAAACTTTTCAGGCGCTGGTGTCCATGAGTTCGACATGACCTATCCATCGAAGCCAGGCTATTCGAGCCCGTCCATTCTTCATTAATGTTAATAGGACCGAATATTACCAGAACTTTTCTCATCAGTATGAGTGTCTTAGCTTCTGACCAGACCTGGAATGATCAAGATCCTTCTGGTTGCTCGAAAGAGGGCTTTACTACTTGATTACCTTTTAAGCCCAAAAAAGCAGCGATTAACAAAAGTAAGTAGATAAAGTCTTTTACTGTATCAAAATTGTAGCTGCCTATCGTTATATTCTGTCCCAAGCGTCGATGTTGCCTGTCCCTATTTTTGGACAGCAGTATACGAGTATACTTTGTTTTTCTTATCTTTGCTGCTTCTGCCTCAATAGTCAAAAATGCTTCTTTAACAATTCGCTGTGTTTTTTATTACAGTCCGCATTAAAGAAAATTTCACCAATTAAGGACAGATGTGACTTTATGGGCTAGTCGACTAAACTCTGCAAGAAATGTCCAAAACGAAACCTTCATGACACCAACTTTGAAAACGGACCCATACTATCTAACATTTTTCATATCTTAACATTCAGAGGTAGACCAATAACATTACGATCGTTGCAGGCTATAACTCACAGAACAGGTTTAACTTTGGAATCATTTTGTAACTAAAATAACATATGTATGCAGCTATATCGCACACCAAGGAAGGACTTGAAGGAAATTGAGCCAAGGGAACGTTCCTCCAGGAGTTCTAAGGGGTGATTCATCGCGAGGTTTGATTTTCAATAGGCTTTTTTTGAAAGATCACGCGTGACTCTTGTCAAGCTGCTTTGTCATCATGTTTATGATGGGGAAGATTTCTAAGATTTTCCCGACGACTAAATGAGTATGGTCATTCCAGGCGAAAGTTATGTTAACCACCTACCAAGATTTGTACCCTTTTTTACAAATTCAAAGGCCACATTACCCTTAGTAGATAGGTGGGAAATTGATTGAAATTATAATATATCCATAAATGAAAACATCTTGTTTTTGAGGAGTTAAGTTGTAGGTCGTTTTTATTTGCCAACGAGGAAATCCATTTAAGATCATCATTGAATTTTTGCATAATAAGTTAATTCCCAAAGCTTAAATACAAACCACCGTTGTCTACAAACATATAATAGCACTGTTTAACGGCGGATTGTTTATTAAATTTGTAAAAAGCAATGGACCTATGATGGATCCTTGTGGAGTACCTACGGTAATTGAAATAAATTCTGACAGAGCATATAAGATTGCCGGCTGAAAAGAAGGAGCTCATAAATTAAGAAGAAGTAAAGTAAAGCGTGACTAACAGTGTCAATAGCATTGAAATTTCTGAAAGGCCAAGAAAGGTTGATACGTAGATTGTCATAATAAAATCGTAAAAGTCAGAAACAAACTCGCCGATACTTTTGATGTCAATTTTCATGTGATTTTCTCAACACATTCAACACACAACAAAATTGAAAGTTTGTGTAATACGATAATGATATTGACATCAAGGGAAGGGATTATAGTGCTTGTGGATTTGGTATCTGGCTACTGCGGATGGGGTTCGCTGTGGCAAAACAAAATATGTGTCTTACAGTTTTAAGTTTATATAGCAGTTTTTCTAAGATCAGTTATACGAGTATACATACATATGTACTAGAATATCCGATTTTATAGAGGTGAAGGATGGTACCGACAAGAATTATGGCAGCAACGTCATTTGCCAAAAAGCAAACATGTCAGAAAAAGAAAAAATAGCGATCAGAATCTATTGTCAGAAAAAGAAATGAATCTAAGACATGTAAAAAAAAAAGAATCGCGATCAGAATCTATTGTACATACGAGTATCGTATATACTGAGATATGTTCTTTAAGAACAACTGACAAAAGTCTTAAAAGAAGTACCTAACGAGACCTGGTACTAAAGTGGCAATTGGCACTTAAAATCTTGGCACACTTAATATTGGTGATGAAGTATAAAACAATTAACATAATACATAATAATAGGTACAGCACCTGGCGAAGACTCGTTGGGACTTGCTCCAATGGAATACATCAGCTAACCTTATCCTGTATAATGCCCATTGTGTAAGACCTTTTACGACATCTAGATCTGAAGAGGACTTACAGCAATTGATTACATCAGCCTACAGTATATTATATAATGCCCATTGTGTAAGACCTTTAACGAAATCTAGAACTGAATTGGCCCATATCGATTATTTTTATGTCGTATGTTTCTAATGTTGCGATTCATGAAAAGTCATCCGTGAGTGTAAAATAACAATGAAAAATGCTTGCTCCTTTCACGTGTCAGCTGTCAATTAAACTGTATCTTATAGTCATACAACTATTGAAATTTATTTTAAGTGGTTCAAGTCCAATTTTTTTTATATAATCCAAACGAAAAACAACGTTTTAAAATTGTCGAAAATGTCAGTTTAGTCAAAAATAGCTACATAAAAGAAAAATATTGCCAATAAAAAAACATCGTTTATTTGATGTTTAATTAAATATGGGTCATATAAAAAGTCTCAGCAGTTTTTTGTCACTAGATGGTGTTGGTGTCCATTTATCTGAAAACACTAGTCTGATTGTATCAAACGAACACGTGTTTGAAAGCTGACATGTCAGGTTAAATTTTTTGTGAAGCCAGCTGTGTAATTCGTTTTTCATGTTATAGGTTATACTGATTTGAATAAGAGTGTCACTGAAAAAGTCGATGAAATTTTGCAACTGATAGAGCAAGACCGGCACGGAAGCTTTCTGGAAATAGTGGAGGTACTAAATATCAACCGTAAAACAGTTTGGAATCATCTAAAACGAGCAGTCTACTCAAAAAATCTCAATGTTTGGGTGCCACATGAATTAACGCAAAGAAATTTAATTGACCAAATGATCAGTAAAACGCTGCTGAAGCGTAACGAAATGGAATCATTTTTGAAGCAATTCATTACGCAAGATAAAAAATGGATAAGATATGAGAATATCCAACGCAAGCGATCATGGTCTAATTCCGGTGACCGACCACAAATGACTTCAAAGCCTGGATTGACGGCAAACAAGGTTATGTTGAGTGCTTGGTGAGATAGAAAGGGAATTGTCTATTATGAGATGCTAAAACACGGCGAAACGATCAATTCAATCCTCCACTGTGCACAACTCGACCTTTTGAATGAAGCTTTAAAAAAAAAGCGGCCAGAATTGGCCAACAGAAAGAGAGTTGTCTTCCATCATGATAATGCTAGGCCACACACATCTTTGATGACCCGGAACAAATTGACGGAGCATCCACCGTATATACTTTGCACTCTCTGATTACCATTTGTTTCGGCCTTTACAAAACTCTCTTAATAGTAAAAAATTGTACGACCGAAGAGCCGCTGAAAATCACTTGGATAAGTTTTTCGCTGGTAAACCACAGAAGTTCTACACCGATAGAATTATGAAGCTACCCGGAAAATGGCAAAAGGTCATAGATAATAATGGCCAATTGAAATTGATTTTGAATAAAGAAATTTTTTTTTCAAAAATGTACCAAAAAACCGCGGAGACTTTTATATGAACCGTACATCAACATTGAGTTTATTACCTACTTATTCGCAATATGTACAACCATGAAAGGCACTAACAACCAAAGTTCTAGCAAGCAATTTTAACAGCATAATCTGGTCAGTGTGAATCTTGATAAAATACATACATATTTACACAGCTGGCCAAAAAAATAGGTGTGTGCCCATTTTTGCTGGTCACTCTGTTTCTGTTGCTAAATAACCGTTGTTTTGCGGTTCTTTTATTTTTGTTACAATAACATATTGTGTGTTCTGCATGTTGTCCACAAAAATAACATAAGTGTGGTTAAAAAAACATCGCAATTTGTAACAATACCAAGAAAATATTTGCTTTTGAGGTGAGTTATTGTATTTTAAATACGAATAATTTTATTATCTTTTAGCTATCGTTTTTTTTAAGTCTTTTAATATGAAACGAAAGAAGGTTGATTCTTCTAATAAGGTTCTTGTGCGAGATTGATTTCATGATCAGAAAGTGGCTGTCATTCCATGGCCCAATTAATCCCCAGATCTCAATCTCATTGAGAATTTATGGGATGAACCTAAGAAAAAATTAGGCTGTCAGTATTTTACAAACGGGGACCAATTTTAGGAAGCAGTTCAAAAAGAGTTTCATTTCATACACTTGGCAACATGCCGAAAATTGGTAGAACTAACGCTGAATCCAAAAAAAAAATTGGATAATAATGGAAGACACTCAGGTTATTAGAGTAATAAAAACGATAAACTGAATTAAAAAAAAAATATTGATAAAAACCATAATTATTGATATTTTAGGAGGACACCCCTATTTTGTTGCCGAAGCGCAAAAGTTAATATCGACAGTTTTTTTTTAATTTCATAATTTCTTAACTTTAAAACCATTGAGTTTGCCAAATCTGTTAAATTATATTAATTGTTTTAATATCTATGTAAAAAAATACAACTTACTGCAAAAAATTTAATTTATAAAAAAAAAAATCTCACATTGGGTGTGACGTTCCGAGCGTCAATCATTAATTATTGATTGAGAGCACATTCAGTAAACTTTTTCGTCTCCGATTTTATTATTTTTACGCGTGTCGTGTCCCGATACTCATAATAGGTTCCTGTTTTGAAGCATGTCGTGTCGTATCGTGTCTAAAAGTTTACTGAATGTGCTCTCAATTATTAATTAATAAGATTCTGATCCTAATAAATTTTTTGAATGCTAGTGCAACTTTGTTCAAGTGATATCCAGGATCAACCAGAGCATCTAGCCTTAAAAGTCTCACATAGTTGAAGTCAAAGTAAATTATTATACAAAAATTCGTCAGTATTTGCTTCTTCGCTCAGAGCGTCCAAAAAATAATCAGGACATCGAAGATAAAGATGATGCCGTATAGTGACCTGCCTCACACTGCTATATAAAACTCTAGCAGAAATCTTCCCATGGAATTTTGGAAAAAGCCGCATACAAGTGCAGCCAAGTAATTAACAGTGCTTAAACAAACCTGATCAACGCGAAAAAAAAATGAGATATAGTACTTTGAAATTTACAACCCGCGCGGAAGAAATTTCAAATGAGGATTGGCTAAGAGGCGCAATTGATCAAGAAATTTTCTATTTCCAGAATGCAAACCTAATAACAATTGATATTTAAAGCTAAATTTGCCAACATAATTCTAATATATGTACATCCATTACTCTACTGCAAGAATAATCCATAGCAGGGAAACTAGATTGCATGAGCTCTTAGAGAAGACAAGTAAAAAAATCGACCTCGACTTAAAAAGCTGATAAAAGTGTGCATAGCCAACTTGGCTATTGGTTACCCCTTAATATCTTACAATGTTCCATACCTTGTGCACAAAATATAAAACATCAATTTCATTAATTCTAGCAAGACAGGAAGATGTGATGAGTTTTGGAGTTCTAAATCGCTCTAATGTAATACACAGCCAAACATGAACCATACTAGATGTACCTTCATCGAAGAGCAAAGATCACTTATGAAACCAACAAGCAAAAATAAAAATAGGAACCCCAGGTTATCAGGAGAAAGAAAGAAAAATGCTGGTTCGAATCATTCGATTATTTCTCTCAAGTCGAAGCTTTAAAGTCTTCATCAACAGCTGATATTCTATCCCTACTCCTGTAAACTCTGGAAGCCCCCAAGTTTCAGTAATAGGCCCAATCCTGTACAATATTAACATCAGCTCTCTTTGTTGACAATACTTGTATATGGTATTTTCCACTTTTGCGATTGCTTTTATTATTGAAACCAATTTTCAGTTCGGTTTGGACAAATTACATTAATAATTGGAAGGTAAGTTCTCCGCAGCAGCAGCAGATGCAGACACACCTTGTGTTCCTGGCTTCACATTGACAAATCTCTCACCTTTGGCCTACAGTTCTGGGGAGTAATAATTAAATAAAGTGAATCCGACAGTCAAAATTTTTTATCACATCATTAATCGCAAAATAAGCAACAGTATTCTCAAGAATACTGAAACTACAATATTTAACCAGTACAACTTAAGATGCATTATGTCAGAGAATTGACCTAAACCGCCAGTTACTATAGTTAAAAGTTTTTGGATTAAATTTATTATTTATTTACCACATAATTTTTAATAATTATTTGTTATTTTATTTATAACGGTTGTTGTCAGGGTTGTCCAAGTACATTTTGATCTCATCTGCGGAAATGAATTACCTCCCGTCAAAATTGTTTTGGAGAGAGCGGAACAGAAGGTAGTCAACAGGCGCAAGGTCTGGAGAATATGGTGGGTGCTGCGTGAAATGAATTCAGCTTTTGTCACTAAAGCTGTGTATGGTCTGGTGTTGTCATGATAGAAAACAACGTGTTTCCTGTTCGCCAACTCGGCCCTTTTTCTTCCACTACCTACTTCAAATTATCGAGCTGAGAGCAATTTATTGTCTGATTGCATGGAAGCAACTCGAGGCAAGGCACATCTCGCCAGTCCCTCCAAATGTTTAACCTGACCTTTTTGGGATGTAAATCCTGTTTACCGACCGACTGCGGTGTTTCACCAGGAGCGGGCCATGACATTTTACGCTGAATGTTGTTGTAAACCACCCAATTTTCTTCTTCCGTAACCACTCTTTTCAGGAAGACCTCAAGCGAGTTCCATCTCAACAAAGACTTACAGAATATTGTGCGATCCATAATGTTGATTTCACTGAGTTCGTGAAGAACACAAATATCCACATTTTTCGACATTCCAAGCTTTTTTAGTCTCTGCGAAATAGTTGTATGGGCGATTTTAAGCCGCTGAGCGATCTCAACGCTAACTGGAGCCAAGAATTGTGTCAGTGTCAGCGATTTTAGGTGAATCTACATACATGCTGTAAACCTACCGTTGCGTCTCTGTCGCTTTAACACCTTTTTTAAAGAAAAAAAACAAAATATGCCGAAAATGCACTCTATGCACCTACTAGCACTTAAAACACGCTCAATCAAAACAAGTTCTCGTAATAATGTAGAGGATAAACAACAAAAATTTCGTAACGCTATACACAGAGATTTTTTGAAACAATAAACGCCACTTCCAAGAAAAAACCGCAGAACATATTGAACAACCCAATATTTATTAAATTTTATTTTTTATTTACAATTCATTATTTATCATTTATTATTTATTATAACTAATATCTGTTCCTCATTAATTACAAGTTTTCTTTTATATAGTCTACTAATTGTTTTTATATAATTCGTATTCATATGGTCGTTTATTAAATCTGATTAAAGTTCTTGAATCACCGTGGAGAGAAGGGGTCTCCACCTTTACACGCTTTATTATTATTATTATTATTATTATTATTATTTATTTGTTCTCATGAAGTTTATTTTGGAGCTATTCCTTTGAGCATAAGTAATTAGCTGTGATATGTTGTAATAATATAAAGAATTTTTTGTGAGCTAACCAGATCTATGTAAATTCGCAATAGTTTTCAAACATATATGCATGCAGATTTATGCAATAATAAAGTAACATAAAGAAAAGTACATAAAGTTGGAAAGTTTTAGCAAAAATTAAGTGAATATATCAAGTTTAGAAAGTCCGAATGGCTGAAGCGGTACATAGCAAATAACATAGGAGAATCACAGTTTATATTTATGATTAACAAAATACCGCTGTAAGGCAGAATGAGCCATTCAAAAAACGGATGACCAAGAAGTAGGATTTACAGCAACCAAATTAAATTTGCTTATGCTTCCTTGTAGTGGCGATGGCCTGATTGTTGACTTACTCGCTGTCACGCCAACCTACCTGGAATCGAATCCCGGTAGGAGCTCAACAGCAAAATTTTTTTAAATCAACATGACCCTTTCAGCGGGCAATGGCAAACCTCCGAAAGTAAAATTCTGCCCATAAAAAAACTTCTCAGGATAGCCGTTCGGAACCAGCAATAAACAGTAGGCCCTACTCAGGACTGTAAAAATACAAAAATTAATGCGAGTAGTTAGGCCTTGGCCCACACCGGACTGTAGCGCCAAAGTACTTATTTATTTATGTTTAAGCTTCCTGGCATTGACAATTTACCAGCTAATGCGTCTGGAAAAGAGCTTACGCAATTTCAAAATTTGGTCCAAAGCAAATATACTCAATGAATGAAAGCCCAATTCTGAATTTGGAACATATTTTAACATCGCATATAAAATATTATCCTTTTTCTGAAAGGGCTTAAACCGATATACATCAATGTTTGAGCGTTTTTAAGGTAACGTATGAAAGCGTCTAAGATTTGCCTTACATATGACATGTTTTCCTTGCTGAATTCGTTCATCCATGCAGAATAAGAATACTCTGCTGTCTCTTCAAATTTTAGCCGAAAAATTTAGTTTCAAAGTCGGTGTCATGATTTATTTGCAACATCGTACTGACCCGCGCAAGGAAGACAATTTTTTTTAAAGATCTGTTCAACTTCTGGCTTAAGTACACAAAGGCATATTGACATTATTTGGAAGACAACACGCCTTGTCAATAGATTTGTTTGTTATCTGACCTAGGGTGTCCAGTGTGCACTAAAAACACACATGTATATTCGTAGCAAACTGGAATTGGCCTAGAAATTAGGTAAAATTGCGATATTGCACACCAATCCTGCCAACAGATATTATTTTGCACAACGACAATCCTGCTTTTTTGGAAAACATCATTAAGTCACTTGAAACACATGAATCTCGTGGGTAGACAACAACGATCGAGTATGAAAAATCTTTGATCCTACATCAGATGGAGAGACGGCAGAGCAAAGCAAATCGCGCGTGAAAAGCACACCCTCCACTACTTAAGTTATCCGTTCAAAATTTATAAATCAAAGAATGCCATCTTGCAGTGAAATACAATAAATCCCAACTAAATGCTTTTTGACAGTTCGCCTATAAAAAAGAATTTTTACAGGATCCGAATTGACTGATCATACTGTTACATCAATGAAATAAAAAAACAACAAAAATCTGCTGAAAAGTGAATAGCTTATGATTGCAGTTTTGACAAAAGAGCTATATATTCTAATAAAAAATTGTGATTAAATTTCAGTGAGCAATTCAAGGTAAACAAAACTTTATCGATTCAATAAAAATGCCACAACAAAACATTCCGGTATCAAAAAGACAAAGTTCATTAAATATTTCAATTGCGAAGTTTCAAATACGAGTAGAATGCTTCTCGCCCAAAATCGGAAGTCGTTACGGGAATAAAATTATTTGCAAAAGTCACAAATTCAACTCGTCTAACTCGATTCATGTCTAATAAAACAATAATTGAAATACTCGTATACTCGCCTGTATACACCGGACAAGTTTGGCAAGTCTCATTAATTAATATCAATTTGAAGAAACTGAAACACCAGAAAAAAAACACGTTACCCAAAATATTCCAAAACCATAAGTCATGCCTGTCTGACTGTTCGTCGGTGTTTATTAAAATTGTAATTGAATTTAAGACGAACGTTTTATATTGAGCAGGTACCTATTCCAAATAACTGCACACGAAAAGACTTTAAACAATTATCACCAGTGAGTGTTAATTTGTTACACAAAATAGTGAATATATCGTATCGAATACGAATACAGATGGGGTATGATTTTGTTATATATATGTATGTGGATGGACATAACCCCATTATGGTCAGCACGCACTGAATAACTAATCAATGAACAGCCGAAAAGAATCTGTGGATTTAATTCAATTTAAGACATAGTATAATACCAAATGTATTTGTCGCCTATCCCTCAATTGAATTTGTGCTTGAAAATCCCATTCAGGGTTCGGATTTGACCTAGTCATGTAGTAAACTGAATTTTCAAATGTTGGTGGGTGATAGCTCCCGCATGTTAATTTAAATAATTGCTCTGACATTTTAATTAACTTATTCCAAAACGTTGATATTAAATTTAATCCAATTGCAATTGCTTGAGGTCCTCTGTTTTACTCATCAAATACCACCTGCCACACCTACAAAAGTTTAACCCATAATTTCAAAAAGCCAGAATTTCGCCTACAATTTTAAAATTTTCTCTCGCTCTCTATTTAAACAACCGGTAGAGTGAGAAAGAGAAGTAAAGAGAAATCAAGTCTCATTCATTTTCGTTGTAAGGCTGGTGGATAGATAGTAGTCCAGTAAACCGATCCAATCTGAAGGTTAACATGTGATGAAGCAAAGAGCTTTTGATCTTTACGAGCACCAAGTGAAAGGCATCTCACTCTCACATAACAATAACCATAAGTTGTATCCGTAAGGTCCACGTTTGCGGTGATTTTACAATTTTACCATTTCACTACGTCTACTCTATCCGTATTGGGATTACATACTGTCTTGTCTTTACTGGTTTGGGCTGTGTTTTTTTCGGTATTCGATCATCATGCAATCCGCGCACCTCACTTCACTACTTCACTCGTATTGAAAACGAAACAAACGTAAAACCTGTATCTTGAATTCGAATCTCGATCTCGGTTTCAATTCTCCAAAAACCGGAAATATTTGTGTGATTTCTTTGGCGGAACTCACCTTTTATTTGATGAGGTTTTGTGCCTGATCTGGTTAGAGAATTACGAAACCAAACGACGAACCACCAAATGACCAAAAACAAATAACGAACGAAAATTAGTTGAAAAGCAATCACAATGAAAATTAAGACAAGGAAAGAAAAGAGGACAATTAAAAAGCTCGACAGTGATCAAGAAACGCACGAGAAATTCGCAAACGAGCCGCTTACCCACAACCAAGTCGTTGGGTTTTCTTTTACTAACTGAGTTGGATTGGTAGACTGGCGCTTGACTCAACCGTCAGACAGATGGATTTCTTTATTTCTTCATCGCAATCGTCGTCGTCGTCATCACCGTCGTTGTTCCCAATTTAAGCTCGCATTCAAACACATTTGTGTCTCACCTGGTCTACGTACGATACTATGACAGCAAAGCGACACGGTTTTCGAGTTGGGATTATTATTATTGTTATTTTCGCGGTAGAGTTACTCTTTTATATAGGGGTTCCCAGTCCCACATTTTTTGCCGTAGTTGGGTCAGGTGTGGAATAGAGACGCCTAATACAAAAAACCGACTTGGTCATGTTAAGTAGTCGGCAGTTTTACTGTTTGAATTTGTATTTAGTTTGCTGAAATAGGGTGAAAGTTAGGGTTTAAGTGAGTAACACCACAACCCTTGGTGAGTGTTATGTACACCCTAGGAATTTGACATTGTCAAGATATGTTCAAATGACTCAAGTTAAGGGGAGAGATGTCTATTTCTAGGGAAAGTTGTAGATGAAAAAGAATTCCAATTTATAATAGTGGACATGAGTAAGAAGATGTTCAACCAAGCGTAGCTTCTTGCTAGAGGTGAGTTGCTTGTCCATACCAGATACGAAGAAAACTGCTCTTAATGCGAACTTTCGTCAAGGGGTGTTTTTTATTAATTTTCATTCTATTCTTTGGTATTCAGCCAAGTTTTTGTGTATTTTATTTTAACATGCAGGTAATTAGAACATATGAAAAAGAATCGATGCATAGTTTAGGGCTGCAGTGAATTCGCATTGGAGATTCTATTCAGAAGTAGTGATTTGGCTAATGATGCGATGCAATGATAAAGAGAATAAATGGATAAACCTCGGGTTTTGTCAAATCCGTGGAAGAAGATCTTTGAATTCAATCTTGAAGCAGCATACGGAGTCTAGTAATTTACATGTTCTGCAAAATACTATAGTCGACCGAGCATTATCCGGTGTGAGTCACTAGTAGTCACAACAAACGTCCTAATCATCGTAAATCCTCGAGAAGTTCTAGTGTAAAAAGCCATGGGGCATTTAGAGCGAAGATTCTTTAGAAATGTAGGCTGGCTGGATACTCCGTGTTTTTTAAGAGGAGAGAAACAAGTATATACATTTGAAGGCTTATTGAATCTAAAGGTGAAAAATACAGCTACTTCGATAAAGAAAATACCTAATTATTACCACTTAATTCCTGGGATTCTTAAAGGGTATAAAACGTCAAAAATGCATGTACAAATACAATCCTGTACATCAAAGGTGTCCTCGATTCTTCCTCAGGTGTTCTGCACCATATTTGCTAAAGCTCCCTATTTTTCTGCCTGCTTGAGTAAACGTGCTTGTGTTGATCTGATAGTGATATACCTACATATGTAACTGCATTCATATAACATATAAGATCCTAACCGGTTCCAATTTAGTATGTAGATCTATGTTAATTACGAAGGCTATAGATTTTTAGATTTTGTCTGGTTGTGGTGGTACTGTGATGGTTAGTTCAGTGTCATAGGTTCTTTAAAAAAAAAAAAAAAAAAAAAAACCTTTAAGCTTTTTGAGCTTTTAAGCTTTATTCTGCTTGTCTCAGATTCAAAGTTTTATTTTGTCTCCTGGTGAAAGTTCTTTAACCTATGCGAAAGCAGGTAGTTGTCGCACTCAGCCAACGTTGCGCGGATAATATCACTTAATGTCACCAGAAAAAGAAGAGGTGATAAAATGCAACCTTGCAAAACCTTTTTCTGCGCAATTGCCATTGGCGCAGCTTAGAAAAATTCTGAAATGTCATCAATGCCAACGGTTTCGACCTCTAAATTGATAAAGAGGGCTGCTTCATGTTCGAGGGTTTTCTAACTCAACCGCTCCTTTAATTGGCTAAACAACATTGCAAAGTATTCCCTCCAATTTCTGAGCAGTTTCTCATCCGATATCAGCCAGGAACTCTTAGATATTTCCTAGGAGAAATTGTGTTATGTTGCTTCTTTCAATAAACTCCTCTGTAATAGCATAAACGTCGCACAAGTTTTCTGCATCTTTGGTTTATGCAGCTAAAGTTTTGATGTGTTTACAATTGTCACTCTTACACAAAACAAGGACATCGATTTTGAAAGCTGTACTTGAAATGTTAGAAAGTGTAATAGACCAGCTGTAAATGAATAATAAGCCGATGCCATAGTCTTTGTAATGATGAATGCTACAGAGAATAAAGAAAGTATCTGTTTTGATACGTTTTTCTTACAAGCCCTAGCTTAGAGTAAAAGTGTGATGCGTAAGCGTCCAATGGCAACCCGAATCAGTTTGCAAATTATATCATATATGCTTATGAAAATGAAAAAATGTATGTCTGGCAAGTGGTTATCAGAAATATCGCAAAAAAGGTTTCTGGTGAGCAACACCGCAAAGATTAGACGAAGAATGAAAACTACGAGCAAAAACGATTAAAGATTATCGAACTATTGCTACACCTGTCGTAATTTACACAAGCTCTTCAATAAATCAAAGATCGTGTTGAGATGGGAGTAAAAATATTTACAATGCCGTAGGCCTCCGTGTTTTACCAGAAGAGCTATTTTAAGCAGCTGGTGTTGAGGGTATCATTATTTAATAATCGTTTGACTGCTAAATATCTCCCAAGGCTCTTTTAGAGCAATCTAATCGAATCGGACATCAGTCCGCTTTGGGACTGCGAAAGTTAACTATTAGAAAATTTTTAAACTCCGTCAGATTCTGGGCAAAAGCCCGAAAATTTTTTAGTCGACACTCAACAGCGTCGTTGCAGAAAATTTCTGCTGTTACTGTCACTGTGTAGAGCAGAGGGCACTCGAACTATTTGAATTCATCGCAAAATGTTCGCGCGTCGCTTCTTCTTTTACAGACACTGGACTTGATTAGAGGATTACAATGGAGTAATTTTTTGAAGTATCCTCCGTTTTTGGCATTTCTTTCTTTTTTCCTACAATATCCGAAGTTGGATGTGATGCTCATTTACAATATCAGTTCAATGAGCAGCGGAAATATTACGAATTACGATTCATAGGGAGCGCTCAATTGTTTTTCGTTAACCAAAATACAAATTGCGTTCACTCAAATTAACGGCTCGACCAATTTCATTTTTAATTAAATTAAAATGCCAAATTCAAATTTCATCGTTACCTTAAAATTCCAACAAAGTTAACTGAAATATTTATCGTATTCAACATAAGTATGTGTACGTTAACCTAAAAATTATTGTTACTTCACATTTCGGAATCAATAGACTTTTCGTTAAATTTCGGAAAACACTTTTGCATTCAATTAGCTTTAACAACACCGTGAGTCAACTGGCAATTATTTTGTATATATATACATCCTTCAACACACATGTATCGGTCATTACCAAAAACATATGGTCCAAAATACTTTAATATAAATTTCTGATTAGCAAACGTATCTAACTCAAACCTATGATACGTAGCTTCGGCAGCGGAAGAAGTTTTCAAAAAATACAGGTTGGCGCCAAAACCAATAGACTTAGCATCACAGTTTCACTGTCTCCTTCATTGGGTTGTAAATAAGAAGAGCAGGCATTTCAACTAGTCTAGATCTTAACCCACTAAAAGCATCCAGGCATTTTCGAAATTTTTTTAAACAAATTTTATAACGACTTGGTTATTCTGGAAAACGAGAATAGCTCAATAGAGGAATGCAGTTGTTTCTGGTTGGTCTGTACCTGATACTTCTTAAAAGCAGCAATGTGAGACTCACTCAGGGAAATACCATATGGTGAAATGACATATCCTAAATATTCGATATCGGTATGGTAAAATTTACATATAACAAGGTCAAACTTAACGCTTTGTCTAGTAATACGTTCCAATAAAATTTTCAACAAAATTAGATGTTCGTCAAAATCTGTATTAGGTAGCAATTATTTTATTTTTATAATTACATCGAGAAATGAATAGAAAATAGAGATCTCGGTAGTGCATTCCATAAGCGATGTGTACGGCTTAGGAACGATTTTGAGAATATCAGACTTTAAACCATCCAAGACACGTTTCGAAAGGTAATTTCTAATCTCATGCACGCTTTGGTTTCTTTTTTCGGTGAGACATGCCATTAAATCACCAGTGGACGTTTCGAGATATTTTACGAGCTGACGGCTTATTAGAGTGCCCTTTCTTCATAGCTTTGCATAAATGTCTTAGCTAGGGCACTGCTCATAGCTCGTGGAGACTATTTTTGGTCTCGTCATCTTTCTCTTTTGTGGGGGCGTGCGCGCTTATAATGCTAATGTTAGAAGATTTAGCTTTTATACGAATTGTATACATACGAATGGTTAAGATGACGGACCCAGAATTAAGTGATGAGTTAATGTATGCTCTATATCCAAGTACCACATTCTTCTTTTAACAGATCAAAGGTAAAACCATCGCGACCAGCAGTTGTGTTGGACTTAAGCTTGGACATATTGTTCTAACTTCAACTCAGTCGTAGAGCGTTAATGGAGTCTGTCTTCGTTCAGGTTGAATGGTTCTTCCGACTTTATTGGTAAAACTTTCGAATTTTATTTGTCTAATGGCACGTCTATAATGGCCCGACTGAGCATTTCTTGTGCTCTTGCTTTTTTTTCCTGCGAAGCCTATATTATTTTCTTTTTCTAAAAGCCAATCTGTACATCTGCTATTTTTCTAAATTTTCTTGTCTGCATTCGCTATCGAACCAACCCAGCACACCAGATGCTGCCTCTGTGATTGCTCTTTCGCCACTGATATTTTACTTTCGATGTTGCCGGCACCGGTGTCTAAGGGAGAATCGATAGGAAAGCTTCCTGGCAGTCTCTTGCTATTGTAGTTGTTAACTGTTGAATTTCATTACAATGGTTAGATGGCTTTTGGCTGTTACTGATGCCAGTTTCTGTATCTTATATACAATAAGATTATGGTCCGAGTTGGAAGAAAAGTGCCTTGCTTCGATCAATTTATCTTTATTTATATCAAAGTGCGGCAAAAGTTACAATACTCCCCACAGCAAAATCAATAAGTTTATGTCCACTTCCGAAAGTGTAATCAGGGAGGCTCTATTTTTTGACCCTACTACCAAAAATAAGAAGCTGCCTTGGCATTAAAATCGTCATCTACAATTTCCACGTCATGTTTAGGGTAATGTCCGTTGTAAACACACATCCGAATAAACGCTCCGACTACTCTACCTATTGTGCTGCTGGTCGAGCACGCACTTACAATTTAAGCATGCATGGACTAACTACATATGTAAATGACATAGATGTGTCACATATTTCAAGGTCGGCGCTGTTCACATTACGCATACACAGGGTTCCCGCCAAATTATCAAGGCTACGTACATCAATGACGTACTCTAAAAATAAAAGACGATAAAGGAAAGGCTTTTGATAAGATTTGACCAGTTATGAGGGGACGCCCAAAGGACCTGTTGATGGGCAGGACTACCGGAACTTAAAAAGCAAAGTATCATGCGAGTTAGGTCCCCCGGACATCGGGCCTGATTTCTAAGAGGTAGGAATGGCAGCTCTAGTTTAAATCTAAGGTCGCAGGAAGGTCGCAAAAAGTACTGAGTGCCATGCCCCTAAAATCAGCAAGATCAAAACAAGGGTGGACCCTATGCCCTCAATAAAGGTTCCGAATTGGTATCAAAGGAATGACGGAGATCCCTGGCCAGGCGAATTCTGGCCCCCATTGATATTTGGGCATCCCGTGTACTGAGCAAGCGATCGTGCAAAACCACATTACACATGCACATTGAACGCTACGTATAAATTGGTGTGATCGTGGCAAATTCAAACCCAACCAACTAATCACGTGCAGTACACAGACTTTGCACAAGCCTAGACGAATGTGTGTTTTTTCTTAGAGTGAATTTGTGAACAGTTCAAAAGAATGAGTTAGCTAATTCATTCATTCAAGGGCTTACTTATGCTGATACCGGGGACCTCCACTGGGAGTTATGAAGTCGATCCGATCCAGAGTATATAGTATAACAGATTCCCTACTCATTGTTGTCAATATTAAAAAACAACATTTCAAAAAACAAATAATCATACACTAACATAATTAAATGTCAAAATATTTCACTGTACATGGTAACCCTACTTACAACTTACTACCCGTTGCAGTCAGGCAAATGTCAAACTTCAGCAGAAAAGCAAAATAGTCGTCGGCCTGCAATTTTTTTGTTCGCAACTTGTTTTCGTTTCGTCGTCAATACGCTTTCGTGCACATATCTATTTGGATAAGTAACTCAATTACACCACGTTTTTTCTATTAATTTAAATTTTTAATAATATATAACAACGGCGACATCTTTTCCTGGTTTCGGAAATAAAAAAATTCGCAACAAAGAATCAAATTTGATCTCCTGTACGGACAAAAAAGTATTGAATGACATTTTTGTCGAAAAATAAAAATGTCCGGCGTTGAATTGATTTTCTAATTAAAAGCGAGTAAACCGGACATCGGTTACTTTAATTTGTTGGAATTCTTTTAAAAAAGTAATTTCCGAATTCTGGGTTAAACGTTCCTTAATCTTGGTTGGACGAAGAAGGAGGGAAATAAGGTAGAAAGACCATTAGGATCGTTGTGCATTAATTGAGGAGAGAGACCGAAATGGATAACGATTCAAGCTCAATTAGAACGAGCAAACGACGTAAATCTGATGAATCTGAAAATAACGACAACCACCCAGAGGAGCCCAGGTATTTGTACAATTGTATAAAAAATAAATAAGCTATTGCATAATGTATCTTTTTTTTGTACTGCTACTGGGCGTTGTAGCACATCTTCCCAATTGCAAAATAATAATGCCAACTCATCTGCGGCCGCAGCTACTGAAGAAGTCCCCGGGAGCATTAAAGTCGTTGAAGATAGTGGGATAAATGTTGAAGAAACTGAAACTGAAACAGCTGAACAGACACTGGATACAGATGCCAATGCTACTTCACCAAAGAGTCCGATACCATCTGTAGAACTTCCAACCTCACCGCCACCGCCACCTACTGATGAAGGTGATGGAGCTGTTGATAATAATGATGCTGATGTCGATTCTCCAGAATTCCGTATTTCGGTTCGTCGTACTAGTGGGCGAACTGGTGGTCGAACTCGCAATTACAGAAGTCATATGATGGCGTCATCATCTTCATCGTCTAGCTCAACAGATTCCTTAGCAGAGGTTCGGCTTCGTCATCCTCGATCGAGGGAAACCACAGATCGTGATGCTGCTTCTAGCGATTCAAACGTATGTACGCATATTTTTCAAATGACCGTCTATGACATTTTTTCTGTTTGATGTAGGTTCACACAAGTGCTCCAGAATTCGAACTGGACTCACCGATTACATCTGATTCTAGTGCGAATTACTATGACGAATATGCCAGCAGCAACGAGGATGAAGTTGCTGCTGCAGATGATACTGGTTTGATTGAATTTAACGACGTGATGAACAAGCAGAAGCCAAACTACAATTGGGTTTCATCCTATGAGCTCATGCGCAGGGAACACGGTTTATCGAGCGATGGACGACGTTCTCTTCGCAATGGAATATCAAGTAGCTTCCAGATGGGTTTCTATGGATCACGTCATGTCGTGGAGAAGATGACTTTGCTCCACTCAATGCATAAGCACAGCGGATGTGTAAACTGTTTGAACTTCAACCGATCAGGTTTGTTCTTGCAAGTTCTCTTATAAAAAAACATCTGTGTCAACCCTTTTTTTTTTTTTTTTGCAGGAGATCTGCTTTGCACCGGCTCAGACGATACAAAAGTAATTGTCTGGGATTGGGCAGCCAACAAACCAAAGTTCTTCTATAAATCCGGTCACACGGAGAATATTTTCCAAACAAAATTCATTGAAATGGGCGGCCTCATGGAAATTGTATCGACCAGTCGTGACGGACAGGTGCGTGTGGCCACAGTCACTTCAAGTGGTGGAAAAATACGAACACGTTCGCTTTATAAGCATGCTGGAGCTGTGCACAAGTTAGCTTTGTGTCCACAAAACCCTTTTGTGATCCTTAGTGCCGGAGAAGATGGCAAAGTAGTGTGCTATGATCTCCGCAAAAGTGAGGCAAACACTTTAAAGACTGTCAAGGAGGAGAAAAGAAAAGTACCACTTTACAGCATAGCTCATCATCCATTCGATCCTGAGATATGTGTTTGTGGCAATGATAATTTCGTGAGAGTATTCGATAAGCGAAACATGAGTAAGACTGTACATAAAATGTGTCCACAGCGACTAATTGATGTAAGTTTTTGGTTGGTATTGCTTGTTTATTTTGTTATCGAAATAGTTCCTTGTTTCTCCATTAGTACGCCATCACACCGCATGTAACATGCTGTGTGTACAATAGCACTGGATCAGAGATTTTGGCTTCGTATAGCGACGATGATATTTACCTTTTCAACAATGTTGTGTACATTTCTGGTCAAGCCAACCACCGTTATCGGGGTCATTAGTAAGTGATAAGGTTATGTTGTAGATAAAAAATCGATTTGATGCTATTTATGTTGTTTTTAGCAATCATAAAACTATCAAGGGAGTAAATTTCTTTGGCCCTAACTCAGAGTATGTGATCAGTGGAAGTGATTGTGGGAATATATTTTTCTGGGACAAGAATACCGAGGCAATTTTAAACTTTATGGAGGGTGATAACTCTGGAGTGGTGAGTTGTTTAATTAAATCAGTTGTTTTCCTTGTAACCTAGCAATTAAGTGCTGAATTTTCTTTGTAATTGTAGACTTTAGTTTCGAATGCATTAGTGATTAAAGTCTGTGGCTTTTAACGAGTGATGTAGGGAAAGTTTCGTTGGCCCGAAATGCTATTGATGCATTTGATGCTATTGATCCTATTGATGTCTTTTGCCAATTATCAATTATAAATGCTTCTGGTTAAATCTTCAATAGTATTACATTTTGGTTGATGTATGCTCCGGGGTACTTCTTTGGTTGCTGTTGCCGACAGATATGTTTCCTTCCCCTTTCACAATTTAAACGCATGTGTGTTGTTTATGTCACACACAAACGTGAATTTGCTTAATAATCATTTGTCTGTTGCTATTTTTTTTAAAAAATGAGAACAGATATCATTGATTTAGATTATGTAGGGGTAATGCAGTTTTCAATGTCGGTCTTTTAATATACACGGCTAGGATAAGAACCTGAAGATACTGAGTTGAACCCTGAAAAGTTCATAGGCCAACATAGTAAAAAATATTTTTTTTGTAAAACTAGATTTTATTATTTAATCTATTGCCTTCGATGGCAATACAACGTTTATAGCGGTCATGTATTGGGTATGTAATTTAATTCGTGCGGTTTTTTTTTTCAAAATTTGAACGTTTATTTAAGAAAAACATGTGCAATAGTATTATTCAAAGTATTGCCCATCTGAAGCTATGACTTTTTCCCATCTTTCTGGCAATTTGTGGATCCCATCCCAAAAGAACTGCGCCGGCTTGGCAGCCAAGAATGAATCAAGCCAATTTTTGATATTCTGCTCTGATGTGAACCGTATTTCAGTGAGGGAGTTCTGGATCAACCGGAACAAATGGTAGTCAAAAGGGGCAAGGTCTGGGCTATAAGGCGGGTGGGGTAAGACTTCCCATCCACTGTTTTCCAAATAGTTTTTAACCGGAATAGATACGTGGGGCCGAGCGTTGTCATGATGGAAAATTATTGCCTAGTGTCTGGTCGCATATTCCGGGGTTTTTCGGCTACTGCTCTCTTCAAACGGATTAATTGTGTTCGGTAGCGTTGTCCATTGATGGTTTCACCCGGTTTTAGCAGCTCATAATACAGCACACCCATCTGATCCCACCAAATACAGAGCATTACCTTCGCGCCATGGATATTCAGCTTTGCCGTTGATTTGGCTGGTTGGCCGGGTTTCACATATGATTTTTTGCGCTTGGGGTTGTCGTAATGGATCCATTTTTCATCACCAGTAACAATTCGATGCAAAAATGACTTCTTTTTGTGGCGTTCCAGCAGCATTTCGGACATGCAAAACCGCCTTTCGACGTCTCTCGGTTTGAGTTCATGTGGAACCCAATTTCCTTGCTTTTGAATATATCCAGCTGCTTTTAAACGTTTTGAAATGTCTGCTTGAGTGACACTCAATAATTCTGCGAGCTCTTCTTGAGTTTGGCAACAATCTTCATAGAGTAATGGTTCCAGTTCTTCATCTTCAAACTTTTTTGGCTGCCCAGGACGTTCATCGTCTTCCAAGCCAAAATCACCACTTTTAAATCGTGCAGACCACTTTTGGCACGTTCGATCAGCCAGCGCATGTTCACCATAAACTTCCACCAAAATACGATGACTTTCGGCAGCAGTTTTCTTCATATTAAAGTAATGAAGAAGAACTCCCCGCAAAAACACTTCTTTAGGCACAAAGTTCGACATATTTGAGTGAAAAAAATTATTGTTGTTTACGCTTCAAATGAATGACATATACTGAAATGACGTAAAATGACAGTAGCTTTCCAACGCATGTTCCAATGGAATAATACAAGTTACGCCATCTCTTAGCAAACCGCACGAATTAATAATAATTATAGACCCAATAATTTTTCGATAACATTTTTAAGGTTTGATTTCTCTTTAGCCTCAAAATAAGCCTCAGTTTCAATGATTACTTCTTCAATATTGCTTATTTTTTTTTTCCAGTGAGCATTCTTTTGAGGTCTGCAAAAACGAAAAAGTCACTGTGGGCCAGACGTGATGAATACGGTGAATAGGGAAATAATTCGTAGCCTAATTCATGTAATTTTGCCATCATCGACATGTTGCTGTTTTTGCTCGATTGTGAACTTGTGCCGCACCTACTGCTCATTTCGTCCCTTTCAAATTTGGCAAACCACTTCTCAACGGTTGATTTTCCTGATGCTAAATAATCTTTATCAAGACCAGCTTTGGTTGCAACAGTTTTTTTGTTTTTCATAATAAAGCAATGCTTTATTAACACACGAAACTTTTTCCCTTTTTTTTTCTCACAATAACAAAAGTTGCTTAACTGACAATGCTATATCTCACAAACGAATTGTCCGACAGCTATCAAACTTATACACGTGTCCTTTAAAGGTTACAACTACTATAAACCATATGGATTTAACTCTATTAACACCATCTATGTGTTAGCTTACGAACTTTTCAGCCTACCTGTTATTTTCCTGTTAAAAAGTGACAAATATTTGGCATAACTTGCACTGAAGTTTCGATGTCCTTGTGCGTCAACTGTCTTTGACTCTTAGCCTATATACATTCCAACTGAGCCCACGGTATCAAAATTACTGTCCAAAAATATTGATTCATTAAGTTTTGCTAGGATGCTTCCTGTAAGGATGACGACAGGTCAGCCTTCAGAATCTAGATTCTGATGTTATGTAAGCTGGAAGATGACTTATTACTAAAACTAGTTCTCATCTTTGTACGCATAACTGAGAAGCCACATTAAAAGGAGCATAAAATGACTCACAGACAGATTTATTTTGACAAGTTGTTGAAATTAGAAATAGATCTGTATAGCTCCTTTCTATCTATGCTGTCACATAGATTATAAAATAAATATAAACCTTTATTGATCTGGTGGCCTTGGCTTTCTTCTTTTTTTTTTTTAAATCTGTCGCAAAGTTTAATATTTAGTCAGTGGGATTTCGTACCTTAAATCTGGGCTATTAGAGACCGATCAGTTCTTCAGTGTTCAGATTGTTCAGTAATCCTCAAGCATACACCTATTATTGCGTACAAAATAGACATTGCTTAGAAGACTGGCGCCTTTATGGTTGATACTTCAATGGATGGATCGCTGATGGCAGTTATGCAACTGTTCACTAATCGACATGCTAATGTATACAGAATCGGAAAGTTTTTTGTGGTCCCATGGGATTGTAGCTGAGCGTCATTGAATTTTCTGATTTTATTTCGCCTTTATTGTGGCATCTAAAATATTCCCATTCGCACCTTCAAGCCAATGTTTGGAGCTTGGAAGGTTCGGTCCCTCAAATAAGCCGGTGGTCTACCTTATTGATTCTCAAACGATGTGAAGATCACCATGTGTCCTGCAATACAATTTAATATATTTAATACAAGCTGCAAGGCTTGAATAGCTGTCATAGAGTACTAGCCAGCAATAGAGGCAACAATTTTACATCTAATATTCGACATGAGAACAAATTCAGTGAACAAGTGACATCGAAGTCATCTTGTGAAACATCACAAATATCCAATATCATAATGTTTGTTTTCATACTTACAATTCCTGTACGGATATTGTTTGTGGTACTATATTCAACATGTAAATTCGGTGGTATAAAGACCATTACAAACAGTGGAGCATTAAAATGTTAATTTCAGTAGAAACCACAAATAAATAAAAATAAACTTTATTGGAGCCTACTTAGCATTTAAACGGAAAGTAGTTCCTTTACGACTTTCATTTTGAGTGCAATTGGTAACTACACTCTCTTACAACGGATTAAAAACGTCTCGCTCATCAAGAAGTATACAGCGGTGAGGTTTTGTTATATTCAACAAACACTTCCTGGATTATGAATTCTTAATTCCCCGAAAGGAATGAATGGGGACACCGTAAGGTCATTCACAAGTTGACGACCTCCATTTCCACAAACGACTCTTCAACAGCTTATTACGATCCTTTAATCTACAATCACACCGTAGCGTCTTTCAAACCGAGGCCGCAGCAATCAGTCCACAACTTAGCTCAAGACAATATCAATCGACGGATATTGTAACATGGGTATACATATAATATAAAACAGCTCAAAAACACACTGTTGGATTCCGGAACGATTGAGTTTTCTTCGCAATGATTTCTGCAAAAGGAGCCGGGAAAGGAAGAAAGTGGGATTTAATAGTATCGATTCCAGATATCTGAATTTGTAAGCTCATCAACTGATGCTGTGTGTAAACTTTGTTGATTTTAAAACCTTAAGTATTGTTTTAACAAGAGGAGTTGGATTCGTTTTTTTTTTTTTTTTTTTTTTTGGATAAAACGAACAAGATATTTTTGAAACCTTAATTGCTTTATAAAGTATATACGTGGGGAGTACCATATTTATGGAACACAATATCTTCCAAATGACCGCCTCGGCTCGGTTTGCAGACCCTCATCCTTTTCTCGAAATTTTCAATCACTTTTTCACATAATTGGGGCGATGGCGGCTTCAATCTTGGCTTTCAGATGGTTGGAGTAGATCTTGCTTTTAACATAACGCCCAAAACAGAAGTCTAAAGATGTTAAGTTGCACTATCTTGGCGGTCAATGTGTGTCTTCTACATTGTTTCGTGACTTCTATGTCACGTAGCAAAATCATGTTGAGGGTAGAGGTCTGCTTATGCATTTCCTCAAGCTCCGGCCAAAAAAAAATTGTTTATCATATTTTGGTAGACCGCTCCATTGACCGTAATGGCTTTTCGGGCTTCATTTTCAAAAAGTTCCGGTCCATAAACCGCACCAAATAGTTACTCGTTCTGGAAGCATTGGCATCTCCTGAATCACTCGTGGATTTTCAATGGCCCAGGTGCAGCACTTTTTCTTGTTAACGTAGCCCCCCTGTAGAAATTGGCCTCATTCGAAAACAAGATTTTCTTGAAAAAATCAATGTCAGCATGTATACTTTTAAGGACCCAATCCGAAAACGTATGGCGCTGTTAGTGGTCGGCCGGGATCAGTGTTTGCGTTAGTTGGATTTTGTACGCATGGAGAGCCAAATTTTTCGTCAGAATTCAGTGCTGTAAAGAGGTCAAGCTATTGGAACGTCCAGGACAAACACATTTCAGCGTCTTTATATCTTGCATCAGCTGTAAAATAATAGGCCTTTCAAACTCGACACCTCTTGTTGAAACACCGGTTAGTTCCCAATCTCCCAAATATCGGTGAACTGGCTACCTCTTACACCTGAATTTTGAGTCGTTCAGGCTATTGTTCATTGCCAGCCCTTTGGTGCGTCGAAAGGATGAAAGCAGTTAATTTATAGTTAAGTCGACTATCTTGCATTCTGTATGGATTATTTTTTGCGTTCACCTTAGGACTAGTTTCACTCCAACCAACTCCAACTGGGTTCAAAAATCTTTCGGTTGTAGCAACTTTTTCATTCGGGCATCGCACGCGTTGTTCTTTGTTCGACACAGTATAAAAGAAAGCAAGCGTTCGAAAGATTAATCGATGTCTAATGGAAAGACTTTGTTGACTTTTTATTAACAGCATTGCCAATAAAATGTGTATTTCAAACCCTGTTTTTCTTTCTTTGCCATTTCCAAAGCCCATTCGTTTTCATTCTTCAGTCATCCCCAGTAACATTCATACTTATTTTGAAAATCTGTCTTCAAACCTCGAAGTGTATAGAAGACATGTAAAATTGACTAATTCAGTCATTTTTACGTTGTGTCATGGATAAATTTCGTACCACATACACTATACATGTATACAAGTAGCAACTTAAAAAAGATCTGAAGTTTTAGCAACCTTCCGTGAAAAATTTAGCAAAAAGATGTCTGCCTACACCCTCATGAGATTCAGCTGGCAGGAACTAAAGCTTCAAGGTCTCTTAATAAATTTTATTCGAAAAATCGTATTCAATGACGAAGATCACAAACTCAATCGGCTTGTGAACAAGCAAAATTGGCATTTGTGAAATCAGGCAAATCTAGTTTATTTATTTGGTGTGGTCTTCACCCTAGAGGAGGCACCATAGGTCCTTTTTTTTTAATGAGGTCGGAGCTTGCGTTACAGTCAATAATACCAGAAAATGATCAGTGATTGTTCTTGCAAAAATATGGATGATATTGATCCATGCGATATGTCATACGCTAAGTGCCATACTGGCCATGAAACTTTACTAAGCTTATTGAGTTATCTAAGTTCAAGTGATTTGATGTGGACGATTACTTGTTATGTAAATTCCTTGCTGTATGCTAATAAACAGCAAACTATTCAGGTCTTAGAAGTCAGTATTCAGCACGTAATCGGTTGATTTAAGCTCAATACCTGTCATTATTGTTTTGTAATGCTTAAAAAACCACTCTTTATGTAGTCAATGGCATAGGAAGTCTTTTTATGGGAAAACTAAGACACCTCTATTTTAAAGTCTTTACCAAAGTAATTGTTCCTTTTTTCTAGCTTTTATATTTAATTATTGATTTATTTACTTAAAGGTAAATTGCCTGGAACCACATCCTACGATACCGATACTAGCTACCTCCGGATTGGATCACAATATAAAGATATGGGCTCCGAATAGTAAAACAGTAAATCCAAACTTCGTTTTCATCTAATAGACATCTATAATTTGACAACTCTACACTTTTTTTTCTTTGTTCCATTTACAGTATCCCCCTGCTATGCCTAAGCTAGATAAGTGTGTTAAGAAAAACCTCAAGCGTTCTGTTGTCGAGATGGATGGATTCGGTGATCGTCAATTTTACTATTTTGTACGTCAATTCTTGCATAATTCTCGGCCAAACGATACTAATGATTCCAGTGTTAACGAACCTGATTTTCAGGCACCGAGCAGTTTAAGCAGTGGATCCGAAGAAGAATTTCCCTTCTCAAGGAACCAGATTCATCGGGCTTTGCGACCAGCAGCATGTAACCCGCAATGAGACATTCTTTAGATCTCTCTGGTCATTTAGTTCTTTATTTTATATATATTTTTGTTGACATATGTATGAATTTTAAGTTTTTTCTTCTGTTTTATTGTGCTGTTCACTTATTTTCAATTCAAAGAGGACACGATATGATAATTAGTGAATTAAGTCATCTTCTTACCATTAAACCTATGGCATCTCTAGCGTATGCAGTTACTTACATTTGCCTGACGGTTTCTTTAATTCTTTCTTTAAATTAAATTGTTTTTATTTTTGTATATACACTTTTGTTTGCTTTCGTTTGCAAGTACATTATGTACATGTACTCCTTCAAAGTAAAAACTGTTCTATCTTCTTATATGAAAATAATTAAATTATAAAGAATATGTATTTTTAACTGTACATAACGTGTGCCGTTAGCAAATTAACCTCAAGAAGAACATGTACATTGGAAAAAACAGAAAAAAAAATAAAAAAAACAGAAAAAGGAAACCAAACAAAAATTAAATAAATAAAATGAATGAACGAGTGGCATTTCATTGAAATTACTTGAAATTTAAGCCCAACCTCTTATATATCCATCGGAACGAATCTTCGGGCAAATGTTAGAACATCCACGAGGGGCGAAATATCATTGAACAGACTAGACTGAATTGAACCTTTAGACTTTTTCAGAAATTATAGTATACGAGCACTATACTATATAGGCTTGAACACCAACTTGACTATTTTTTTTTTTTTTTTTTTAAAGTAACGAACTAACAACAAACACGTGCTAAGACCCACTGCTTAAGGATGCACTGGCTCCAGTTTAATATCCACCTCTGGAAAAATACCAACACCTAATACATCTGAGTTTTAAACTACTACACAACCCGCCCGCGCCCTGGAGAAAAGTCAGTAAAAGGGTATTCATATCCAATTGGTGGGCGCGCGGGATTATAAAAAAAAAGCCAAGGTACGGCTTAGGATATCCCGAACACCGCCAAGACTAGTAAATACTGTGAGGAAGTTTGACGTCGGGCGGCTAAAATCGCAAGAAATCACTAGATCCTTCTCCGATCGACCCTCTCTTAATCTTCCCAAAGGTTCTATGCAGCCAGCATCAAGCATTGAATACCAGTGGCAGTACTGCCAAAAAGCCATCAGAGACGCCGCCTCTAAGGAGCTTTGTTTCACTTGACCACCACAACGGAACTCCTGGTTTGATGACGAGTGCCGGCTGCTCGTGAGGTCTACGCGCAGAAAAGAAAAGATGGATACCGGCTTCTCAGGAGCAAAAAAAAAAGGAGCACGAGAAGCGCGCGATCGAGGGCATAGAGAGATGTTACAGCAGAAATGAGTTTCGGAAACCCGATCCGAAGCCTGCAAGGACGAACAAGGGAACATCATAGTAGAATCGCAGTCGATGCTGAGGATATGGAAGAACTACTGCTCCAACTACAAAAGTCTTCTTAACATCGCTTGCCAGATCTTATCTGCTGTGTTGTGTGAACGCCTGAAGCCTTTCGTCAACATGCTGATTGGTCCTTATCAGTGTGGCTTTAGATCAGAAAAGTCCACCATCGGTCAAATATTCACACTGCGGCAGATCTTGGAGAAAACCCAGAAATATACTCACCACCTTTTTATCAATTTTAAGGCCGCCTATGACAGCATTTATAGAGACGAGCTTTACAGAGCCATGTCTAGTTTTGGCATCCCTGCCAAACTCGTTCGCTTGTGCAGAATGACAATGGAGAATGCACGCTGCTCCATCAAGGTCGGTACAGAACTCACCGAGACCTTCGATGTCAAAAAAGAATTTAGATAAGGCGATGCCCTGTCATGTGACTTCTTCAACATCGTTCTTGAATGAATAGTGCAAAACTCAAACGCTAACACCAGATGCACTATCTTTCAAAAGTGATGAGATGAGATTAAAGGAAGAATAACTCTCGCCAATCGCTGTTTCTTTGGGCTAAAAAAGCAATTGAGTAGTAAAGCCCTCTCTCGAACCATAAAGTGACCTTTATAAGGCCCTTATCATCCCAGTTCTTCTCTACGGTGCAATAGGCATGGACTCTAGCAAAAGCAGAGTCTTGGTTGTTTTGAGAGGAAAATTCTTCGAGTAGTTTTCGGTCCCGTCTGCATAGACGGTGAATAGAAAAGGAGAAAAAACGACGAATGAATCGTGCTGCCAAAGATCGAGCTGTTTGGAGACGCTTGTTGGCTGAGGCACAGTTTCACCGCGGACTGTAGCACCATCTTAAGTAAGTAAGTTAAGGAGGTAGAAATCGGTTGTTTCGGTAAGGTACAAGAAGGTAAGAAGTAATAAAGACCGAGATTATTTCACGGAACAGGAAAAGTTGATTTTGTGCTTTCGCATCAACAATAGTTCTGGTATATTTGCATCAAACGCCATTTCCATAAGACCAAGCTCAAAAGACAGTTAGCGCGGAAGCTCATCAAAACTCCAGTGCAAGTTATACTTACAAGCAGTAAAGCAGACAGACTTTTTTCACAAGCTATAATTGGTTTTCTCATGTCTGTCTAGGTCCAAACGACTATTCTCGGTGAAAAACCTCATTTTTTGGCGAAAGCTCCTTTGCGCTACTAGAAAGTCTACAACGTCTTAGAGGCTTTCAACGTGACATGTTTAGTTGTTTAGATGGTGATGCACCTAGCAATATAGATTGGTCAGATCGGTCAATTTCTCTGTTCTCATGAAGACGTTTTGAGACGTTTGACTAGAAGCCCATATCTAGCGCACTAATCATCGATCACATATAGGACTACCTGCGCTGTAAGTGTTGAAAGAAGTTATATGCTTATACATGTTATACAGAGAGTTTGCCAGCATGCACCATAACAGTGCAGACAGGAGGCCCCCTGCGGCCAACCAACATCTTCTTGCCTCCGCCATTACATATTGAAATACGCGCCATTATTCTCTAGCCGAGTTAAACATGCGCCCAAAAGCTGTGCTTTTATTCAATGTCGATGAAAGTGCCCAAGTTTATTGTACAGTGCGCCTTAAATACTGACCAGTGACCACCAGATTTTGCAGGATCTTTCCTGTTGATAGACAAATTGCATGTTAAACAGGAAAAAGCAATTTTGCGCACACGATTAGTCATTCTCCCATTGCCCTTAAAAAATACGAATAATTGGTCTCGCGTGTATTCACCTTTTCCTTGGCAAACGTGTATTCATCTTTTCCGATTCTTAATAAAGTCTTCTCTTACTTTTTGCTAGCAGAAAAATATGTATGCCAATGTATACTGGATATTCTAATCCACTACAACTGACGACTGGCACTAGCTATGGCATGTTGTGTTAATCAGTTTACTTGAAGAGTAAGTAATTGATGTATTTTTTCCAGTTTACGTGCCATTAGAATTTTTAAGCGCTTCCAGTCTAACTGAAGATTTGACCTCTTTTGAACTTTAATCAGTCTGACTGTTCGATATGTTTGATATGTTCGATCTTTTCCTATAAGAGACAGTTTTGAAATCCGAATTGGTTTCTCATGTTCATTGTGTTTAGATTTACAAAGTTTCCATTCTTTCTCTAAATTAAACTCAAGCAATCTGTTAAGAAGTTTTCGGGTTTCCGTACGTAGCCGCTGCATAGCACATAGCTGGACACGTCAGTACAAAAACATTTGATGAGGGTACCATATAGGTTCTGAAAAGCACTTGAAAACAACTCAAATCTCTTTTAAATATGTGTTGCACAGTGAATGAGTAATGGCCCTGTAAGTCGACAACAAGAAATTTCATATTTTTCGTCAACTTCTCGAATAGATTTTAAAATCATTTTTTTATTTAAAAACCCTTATAAAAACCACAAATACAGCATAAAAATATACATAGAAAAATTAGTTTCCAAAGCATCCCCTAAGTACTAGTTTGACAAACAAGAGCAGCACTTCTTTTCACCCAGTGAGTAGCTGGAAGTTCAGTCTGTAGCAATATCGGAATCACGTAATTCGTAGAGTGTCCCGTGGTTGAAAGAATACCCTTTCTTTCAGAAGTCTTATAGAGAGGACACTTATACCGGGTTCCCTCATTCAGTTCCACCATTAAAATTGGCTACAAAACAAAACCCATTACACGTTTAGTTTTTTTTTTTTTTGCCAAAGATCACTTACTGTCAAATGGATTGCTGGTATATCACCTATAAGAACCTTTGGGATTTGTTCATCGATAACCTGTTCATCCCAGTTCCAACGAGCTCCTTCTAGAAAAATTCCGTTTATATAAACCCCGTCATCTGGCGCTTGATCCATGCTAGAGATTTGACATTCAGTACAAGTATAGTACACCAGAAAAAAATTAGCTTACCTCGAGACTGGCAAGACCATAAAGTCAAATGTCAACGTGTCAATTGGGATTTTGTATTTTCTGGCAAAGTTCTGCATCGCACCTGTTAGAAAAGCTTGCGTAAAGAAGAAACCTGATATCCAAAATGTTGAAGGTTTGCCGTTGTCATACCTTAGAATACACAAGCTTAGGACTTGATCCAAACATTAAATATTTTCTTACCAAAATTGAAGCCAGTTCAGTCGTTTGAAAAAATCCTGAATGTACGAACCCAAGGGTTTAAGACTCGGATATGATTTAGCCAACCATTTGGGAGGAATCTTTTTAAACTGAATGGCCTGTATAACGGACTCAAGCTCTGGAGTCATTACAGAGATGCCTTTGATAGCCTTTTGTAGTTCAATACATGTTGTTGCGATCTCCTTATGAAGCTTGAGAAATCGTTCCATTTCTTGAACAAGGACAGTGTTCATCGATTCATTGTAGTTCACAGGATACTTTTCTTTTGCTTCTTCTAAATCAAACTCTGGCGGAATATTAGTTTGGATTTGTGAAACTATTCCCAAAAGAGCTGTTTCGTTATCCTCATCAGCACCACCGGCGGAAGAACTACCTAAAGTAAGAATCATCGCGTCCAAAAGTGTGTTCGTCATTTGTAGATCTCGTGTTATTCCAGCATTGCTGTGTAGTCCATAGACTTCAGGTGGTGGTAAAGATGGGATGTATTCTTGAATGTATCTCACTATCTCTCGATGCTCGGTTTTTCGGGGTAAAATGTATGCATCGTCATTGGCAAACGTATACTTGTGATCAGTAGCGACGGAAGGATTAACGTAGTCTGCTAAAATTGTGATAATAGCTCGACGATCCCAAGCATCCGTAACCCGGCCGCCGTAATTGCACTCGGCTGTTAGGTATGAAATTGCGTCATAAGGTACGTGGTTATATTGATTAAGAAACATCTGGAATATTAAAATTTTTATCAAATTTTGGATGCATCACATGATAAAGCACGTATTTAAGTTTACATGAAGTTGCTGGACGGAAATTTGTAAATCAGACTCATTGAAACCGTACTGTATATTCCAGCCTAGAGGTCCAAACTTTCGACGTTCCTGGACAACAGCGTGAAAGAAACATATCCCATACAGAAGACGAGTGAAAGCTCGATCCTGTTTAGGACAGCCTAGAGATTGATAAAAGGTTTTTTATAATTTGAAGCTTTTAAGGCTTTAGTAACTTACCGGAATAAAATTTGGGGTCGTTCATTGGCTCCGAATTGTAAGAACGAATGAGATTCTGCTGAAGCCCAGTTGGTGGTTCATTAGTCATTTTAACTCCGTTTTGGAGAAGCGATACGGGAAATTCATCGCATGGATAACTGGTAAGCCATAAGCGAAAGGTTCCTGCAAGTAAATGTCAAGTGAAACTAAACTTTAGCCACCGATTTAAAATGAATGCATCGCGTGCATGTACATATCCGAGCGTAAGCCAAGATCTAGATATAACGCAATATAATGATCCGTATTCCATCAGATATCTTCTACGATACCTTCAGCTTTAATATAAACAAGGCGAAGGCCTAGAAAGACAATATATAATCCAAAGATAGGCGAACAAAAACTGGGAGAAAGTTGTCGTTTCCTCAGAGAAAAAGATAATGTTAATGCAGTGCGCTCGGGGTTCTTAATCGGTACTATTCAAAAAACTGATAGGAACGACTAGAGCCAGGAGTTGCAGTGGAAGCATCATTCAAAGGATGTTAGACCGTTAAATAACGTATAAAAGCCCCTAAAGCCGAAATCTCTGCAGCTTTGCCTATGTGGTAGTCGACAAACTTAACCACTGCACTACGCTAACAACATATATTGCCAGAAAATGGGATAAGGATCGGAAGGCCGTGGCACGCCACGCTGCAAAGCATGGTTCGCATGCGGACAAGAAACCAGTTAAAAACCTTCGACCTATCGAGAAAAGTCTCTAATAGATAAGGATTCTTAGAGACAATGATGTTTTCAGAGGAATGTGGATCGAATCAAATGAAATAAAATATACAATACTCACTTAATGTATTGTAAGAGTCCATGTTTTCCCAAGCATACTCCAGTGTCGGCATCCATGAAGCAGCCAAGTGGCAATTCTGCAAGCAAACCCAATACCCACTTTCTTGGGCTTGTTGAATCATTTTCATTGCAATCGGTCCTTGTCCCTGACCAAGTGATATACTCTGGAAGGTCTCGTCAAAACCAGTTCGTTCAGCAAACAGCAGCAATGAACCCATCGGATCTGCCCCAGGAGAAAGAATAAATATAAGTGGTGTCAAGCAGTTCGATTCCTGATAAGACTGGGCAATGTCAAATGGTGGAGGCGTCACATATTTCTGTCCCAATTCTCCCACTATGAACAGTCTGATAGCTAAGAACACCTTATCCGGTCTGATAGCTTGGAGAATTAGTATTTTTTCAAATGCTGTGCATTGTCTTTCCCAGGGTTGCGGTAATTCTAACATCTGTGGATCTGGATGATCGTAATACCTATGCCAAGTGTCGAGAGCCACCAAAAATGAATTTAGAAACGTCTTAAAAGTAGGCAGACGTTGCAACTTCCTTATACACTGCCACATCACATCAGTTATCCATGAAGGGTCTGGGTTCGGCAGGTCATCTGTTACATCCTCTGTTCCTCCAACGGTGAGCAAGTGCATCACCTGAGACATCTGAATCGCACCCTGGTCCAGCATAACTTTTGTAATTAGAATGAACGAGTAAAGCAATTTGTCCTTTTCAAAGATCGATCGGCAAACATTGTTGTAAAGATTGTAAGTGATGGCGTCAATTAAGAACTTAACACGACGCTGCATGTCCTTAGACTTATTGGCATTCTCAATAGAGTATACGTACAAGTTGATGTACCAGTTTAGAGAGAACTGATACATCGGATCAATGTTGGGCAAATCGGTGATAGTGTAATATAAAACAGCAGAATGGGATGCAACCATCTTGTAATTCAGACGAAATGCTTCGATTTTTTCCTCCGTCTCTTTTGATGCTGCCTGCTTGGCTACAATATCAACAGAAAGGTTCTTCGATTCATCCAAGATCTGAATAGCACCCTCATCTTCCAGTATATCACCTTGTGATGCAGACAGTGTTTTTAAAATCATATCCTCAGCATTTTTCAATGCAGCTTTATTTTTCGCTGCTTGTTCAGTGAGAACTTCACGCATTTTCTGCAAATCGGGACGTTCTTTGGCAACAACTATACTTAATAATTGATCCTCCAAGCCACCCTGGGTCAGTGCAAAATTGATGATTGTGACTTTGTTGTAGGTCTCTGGAAGGAAGTGTGGATTCCTTAAATTGCAAGTCATGTACAAGCGGAAGTTATTCGAAATTGGCACAACATTGTCACCCAGGCTCACAAATTCTTGTCCAGCTTGAATGAAGGTATTTTTTAACACAATTGGATCCAAAGGCACTTCCAATTCCTCGAGGATACTTTCTATAAGTACTGGTTTGCCGGTTTCCAAGCAAGTCTCAATAATCTTCATGTAGTTTTTTTGACTGAACTTGACCACTTTTATCTGATTGTCTCGTTCCATGTTTTTAATCCACTTGTTTGCCTGTCCTTGAGGATCAATGAATAGACTATACCGTCTAGAGTTTGCCGCAATAATGGCATTTTCCGATGAGAATGCATCCCTAGGTAATCCATATATGTTCCACTGTTGGATGGTTATCTCGGTTCCAAGACTTTTTATCAAACTATAATCTCTGGAACAAGGAATTTTTAGTGACTGACACTTTTGGAACCAATCATCTATACATCGATTCCGATATGATGCTATTAATGTCGCCAAATAAGCAATAATCCCACATGAAAGAAGAATGTCACCAGGTAAGTTGTCATAGGTCGCTTGCAGTGTTGCGGCTACTTCAGTCCAACGGCTCTTTTCACCACCTAGGCCGCCTATCAAGGCCTCAGCTCGAATAAGTTTGTTCTGACACAAATCCGCCACATCTTGGGTTCTTTGCATTTCCATGTTGGCCTTTTCCAGATCTTCATTCAGCAAAGCTACCTTTCTTTCCAACGCCTCTGCCATTTCTCTTTTCTCCTCAAGAATCTGCATAGTATCGGCGTATTCTTTTTCAGCGGCTGCAAGTTTTGCTTTTTTTGGTGCCACAATTTTAGCCACATTATCGTAGAGATCCATTGCAATAATCCACTTGCAAAGACCTTCGGCAGCGCTTGACGCTTTAGCGACAATCTTCGGCTGGAAATCCTTGTGTGGGATGAATTCCTTTCGTATTCGTTTCATAATGTCAGGATTGATGTTGTCTTTGTCAAAATCCTTGAGCGCCTGTAGAAAATTCATATCTCCAAGAATGCGCTTGCTGGGACCCCAATAATCATTGACCATTTTACCCGATGCTGGATCATTGATGCGGTCTGCAGGTACACCTTTTATAACGCAAACTGCCGCCATAACCAACTTGATTACAGAAGGTGGATTTTTCATCGACTTGACAAGAGTAATGTCAGCTGGTTTAAGAGTATTTAAAGCTGAAATGGCTTCCTCCAATACCGGTATGGCTTGGGCTAGATCTTTTTCACATTCATCTTTTAGAGCCTGAGCAGCTATAGCTTGTGCTCCGGCGACAATTTCATCTTTTTTCACCTGCTCTGCTGCAGCACTTGCTGCTATAGTCTCTCGGTTGATTTCTTCCATCATTCGACGAGATGCAATCGCCATTTCAACAAGTTTCGGTTGAAGAGCATTCAATTGGGTTTGCATAAGGGAAATCGCCTCTGCAGCTACGCGCAACGTCTCCAAGCCACCAATATACCGCATCTTAGCTTCCCTAACCTCAGTTTGCTTGCTTCTCACCAGATTCTGAAATGAACGTATCAACTCAAGAAACGATGCTGAAGTGATATAGACAATCCGGTTGGTCTCGGCACGAAAGTCCCCAATCACCTTATTCGCACTCAGATGAAAATATTGACAGCTGACCACAATCGATTCCTTCATCTCAGGCTCGACATTTACATCCTCCATTGATATTTTTGCCACCATCTGAAGAGCCTCTTCTGGCCAAATTGGAAACCAGTCAATTGTACAGCAATTGACTAACGATGGATATAGTCGAATTCTGTTTCGTAAAGAATCTCCAATTGGACTGAAGCAAAGGACTATGTGCAACTTCTGCCTGCACCGATTCACAAAGAATGAAAATACTTGGAGTGGAGAAATGTCAATGTTCCGATTGCCACCCTGAGCTGCTAGGCGCACCAATTCCAAAACCTCCTGCTTCTCGTCAATGGCATAAATATTCGGTACTTCACCTTGATTTAATAAACAGTCAATGTCTTGCAGAAAAAGTTCCATTTTAATTTGATTCTCCGTCATCAAGAATACGGTGTGCTTGCCGAGTCCACCTGCTTCTTTTAATACATTTTTAATATCGTCATGCCAGTCATTTACTCCGTAGTTCTTTGTGATCTCCGGTTGGAACAGTGAAGTTCCACAAATGGTCGCTGCCAACTTTGTCAACGATTGCCTCCCTGATCCGCTAATACCAACCAATAACGCGCTACCACTCTGAATAGATATAATCCTACAGATTCTATTTAAATGCTGCAGAGCATAAGTAAATAGGACAATGTCCATCTTGGTCCTTCGAGTGGCGTTATATTCTTCTAGATTTTGGTATGCCACCTTACTGAAGACATCCATTGATGTAATCTCCTCGTACTTTTTCTCATCTGGTTCATTGTCCTCGTCTAGGTATACTCCAAAGATCATTCGATTGATTCTGTCAAGTGTTACTTGGCCTACCTCGTCAGTATACTGCTCAAACACGTTCTCCATTCGCTCTTTGAAATTATCCCTTATGCATTCATTCAGCTTTACGAACATCCATTTCTGGTCAGCTTCATCCACTAGACGATCGTAAAAGACACGCATTGCTTCATGATACCATAGACGGGGGAAAATCTTCTTATTGTCCACCGATTCTTTCTTAAGCAAAGCACAACCGGTGACCACTCTAGATATGTCCCGAGGATTGAATATATAATGAGACTTGTCTGGCGTTGCCCTCAGTTCTGTTTGCACGTTTTTGTATATCTGCTGGGTGGCACTGACAATTTGCTGTGTAGTGAGGAACACATCATGACTGTGTCCAGATTTCTTAAAACCATTTAACAAGACGTGCACAAAGATCCTATTCATGGTATCTTCTGCAAATGTGTTTATGGAAAATATGTTAAAGTGACAAAGAAAACGAGCGTAGACATCCTGTCTGCTTCCACCAGGCAAGCCACAAGCACAAATGATCAAAAGATCTTTAAAATGGATTTTCGACGTATCCTTTAAGTCGTACACATGTCCATAGTCAAAGTATTGACGCAGTAACTCCAATGGTGGTTGAGCTCCATAGACTTCCTTACCTGGCATGTTCATATCATCGACAAAAATCAAAGCGGTCTGATCCTTCAAAGGTCCGTACATGCCACGTTTACGTTTGAAAAGCTTATAAGATTTTTATATACCATATGATTTCAGTCGATCTAAGAAGTCACATACTAACCTTGGATATGAGCAAATCCTGTGTTTGATTAGCCGTAATCATTACTGTGAACGTCACAAATGAGGAGAGGTACTTTTCCGGGGAAAGCTTGTTCATGAGCATATTTTGGATGTAAGCGCTCTTACCGGTACCAGTTGGTCCCACAAGAAGAAACTTTTTTTCATGCTAAAAGCATAAGATTACAATAAGCACGATCGAATGGGATCTCAAACTTTCTGATTCTTACTTTAATATGCATGTCCAGAAGGTGCATATATCTGGCAGTGTCTATAGTTGGTATTTGAACTCCGGAAGGTGTTTCTTCAGGTTCCATCTTCTTGACCAATTCTGGCCAATATTTCCATGCACCTTTTTGTTTAAACATGTACACATAGTCAACAAGGAAACCTTCACTTGGAATAGTGATTTCTAAACGACCGATTGCCTCTGGTATGATGTTCCCTTCTTCCTCATCTTGGCCCCATAACTAAAAACAAAACAAAAGAGATGTGCAATTTCTTTTAGATATCGATTCACTCACCTTTTTTAAATATGCATCAAAGCGTTGACGCGAAGCTGCGTCCAAAATACCACCAATGCCCCAAACAATGGAGTAGAGAACTGCAGCTTGAAAATAGGTTATCATATATCTTGTGTATTCATCAGGATTTTCATCGATAGCTTCCTGCATCAGCATTCCAAATAAATCAAATGTAGTCCGCAGAACACTAAACTCCCCGGGTCTCAACAGCTGACTACATGATCGTCTAATGAATGTTTGACACTGCAGAGAATCAAAGGATCACTTGGGTATTCGGCAATTCAGCGTTCCAAAAGGTAAGATAAAGTAAATCCATTTCTTGTCTTAGATATTAAGGATTTTTTATCTCGGATTTGTCTGAACATAGGGAATTGAATATCTGGACCTAGATCAGGGATTTCTGATCCTACTTACCAGGAGTTAATCAAACGTTGACCGGAAAAATAATATACGGTAGATACTGAGCTGGGTCACCTTGGTTAGTGTTGTAACTACGTTCTCGGATTCCAAACCGTTCAGTATAGAAAACTGGTAACAGCGTATACAGTATCAAAGAGCACGGGCAGTTTAAATGTCTCAGACTCAAACTCCTCACGGGTCGGGAGCGCATTTTGTAAATACATAAGTAAAAATGTGCACTGGATAAACAAAACTACAGCATCCTTTGTCTAACTCAATAAGAAAGAGATCCCACATTTGTGTTGGCTTCAAGAAAAATTTTACTGACTTTCTCCAAAAGCGCACAAAAATATTATTTATTGCCTCGATAGAGAGGTCCTCCAGAAAATTTTTGTATAAATTTAGAAGTTAGCAGCTGGCTAAGTAGCTAGATTCGGTTAATAAGAAACGCTTGTTGATCCATTTCACTTTCTTTCAAGCGGGACTGGAATTATGGATGCCTTGTAAGGCGTTTGTTGAATTCTTTGGGTAATGTTTCTAGTATTAAATTGTCCGCTACGTTCAAAGAGAGAGTAATCAGGAGGTGTTATTACCACTCTGGATGCCTAAACACTTCCATTTTCACCTGCATTTGCCACAAGAGCTAAAGGCGTGATTCCAATTACCATTAAGAATTCTCTCCAAATGTCTTCTTGCTTAATGACAAACAAATTACCAAAATTGACCGATTCCATATTTTCATAGAATTATAAACCTAACTAAAGGCACGGTGAAATTAAATGCCAATAGCCTATCCTGGATACCAAGGACCAATTTTTAAAAGATAAAGTTAAGAGTAGTGTCTCAAGTATAGCGCTAGAAATCATACCTCACTATTTTTCGCTTATTTAGTAGAATACCATATATGGCACCTGCAATGAAGTTTCTGTAGAGCTACCGTTCTCGTCAACAAGAGAATTAACTTTTTAACCACAGTTTAAAAATAGTTATATATTTTGCAAATAACTAAAAGAAAAAACTTATACGAGGCTCTAGATAAAACTTACAAGCAGCACCTTAAGTATAACGTTTAATTTGTCCTGGCTGATTTCGACGCAACGCTAAGAAAAGGGGCAACTTTGGTGACATAAAATGTGAAATTTGTAGCATGCGCGACAGCACTATAATGAAAACTAATGGTTTTGTTAGCGAAATATTGTTGCAGCTAGATGCTGGTATAGGATATCAATATTAAAACTTAATATTTCGCGTAATATTTTGAATGATTGTCGAAAAAATTTTTAAACTTTACAAAGTACACTGGATGAAAAAAGGAGGGAGGAGTTTAAGGAACAAGCTCAGTCATCTTATCATTATTAATAATGTTAACAATAATATTCAAAGGAAACACGAAAGATCAATCCTGATCAATCAACCAACAACCAAATACTATAAGAAAGTATGACGTGAATGTATCTATTAAAAGGCCTGATACAGCTAACACCAAGTTAACTATCAAAAAGTTATCAAAGATACTACCTCTGATGCGCTGAATTTGTTTCGGCCACAATAACGAAAACTCTGGTTCGAAAAAGTAGCTTACAGAACCAAAACCGCCTGCAAGTTGTGCGAACAGAAGGGTCAGCATGAACAACAGTTTCTTAAAAGGATCAATAAGGAGCATGAGTAGCACGCAGTCGAAGAATTTAGAAATGAAAAATGCAAAAACAAGTACAGTATCAAAAACAGTTATTTTCTACACTATCGTAATCGAATTTGATCAAGAATTACCTTCGCTACCTTCGCACCAGCTGTTTTCTGTCTTATCATTGACATCCAATACTTAATTTGGAGCTCAGCGTTGTTCTTGGACTAATTGGAAGCCTCAGAGTCCATAAAAATAATGCGTTAGCGCTTAATAGTGTACCAGCATTCTACTCACTTGGTAACGCTTACTTTTTATCACGCAAAAGGGTACTACCGGACGATGGTACGTTTTATGCGAACTCTTCGCAACTTTTTTTTTTTTTATTCCGTGCGCGCACCAAGGGGATATGAATACCCTTTTACTGGCTTTCCTCCAGGGCGCGGGTGGGTGGTGTAGTAGTTTTTGAAACTCAGGTGTTAGGTTTCGATATTTTTCCAGAGGTGGTTGTCAAACTGGAGCCGGTGAATCCTTAACCAGTGGGTTGAGCCCAGCCAGCAACCACTCCAACATCAGTCTTATGCCTTCATGTCAGAGTTGACGCCGACGGGATTTACATATAACTACATACAAATTCCATGAAAAGACTTTTTCAGAGAATTGCCTCGCATGGGATTCGAACCCACGACCCTCTGCTTGAGGAGTCTATGCATATACCACTACACCACGGCCACCCCCTAAAAGTTACTCGTTAATTCCTTCTCACCATATTAATGGAAAAAATTAAGACTTAAAATCATCAACTCATACTCCGAATGAATTATGGGCAACCAAGAGGGTATGTTAAGTCCATTTGAATAAAAAAATACTCACCGGCGGAATTAGCCAAATTAACAGCGTCATTACGTAAGATTTTCCATCCGCGTCAGCCCATCTTCCATCACATTGATTAAGCCATGACTTGGCAAATGTTTCCCAACCCAAATTGGCAGTTTCCATGTAAATCATGCCACATCTGGAGACGGTAGCAGGAGATGCTTGAGCCAAATCCATCACTTCGAAAATCATTGACATTTCATTTGTCATTGTAATAACTTCCCCAGAGGTCAAACAGAGTTTCTTGTTATCATCTAATACTGTATTCATGTTCTCAATCCAAACAGCGTCTACTGGCCCATCAAAGATAACCTTAAAAGGCACCAAATAGTTACAGTATTAATCTAGTCTACATCCAATTGAACTTACCCACTTACGATCAGGTGAAGTATCTACGGCGAAACTTCTAAATATCGTTGCAACAATTCCATCCGTCCACTCGTACGAGACTGGATCAAATGCACCATATAATTGATTCATTGTAATTGCCTTAGGATTCACCACTTCCATTTGAACATCCTGGAAATATGGATTTGCTCCAGTGTCCTTCAACGATGCCAATATTTTGGCCAACACCTGCAATGTCATTGACTTACCAGCCATTGGCTCACCAACCATCATAAACCCATGGCGAACAATGATCATTTCAAAGGTCTGAATGACTTTCGTTAAAAAACTTTCTTTCGGTTGAAGATTCATTTTGGCGCAGATCTCATTAAAAGCAATAGTGATGAGATTGTAGTCGGGAGAAGGTAGTATCACCCCAGGGAACAGATCTGAAATGATTCCCTCGAATAGTGGAATGTCAAATGACAGGAACTTTGGTAAATTCACATCGAGCAAAGAACGAAGTAGAAGTATATCTTCATTTTCATCTGGAAATGCCTTCTTTATGTTGCCGCACGCGGATAGGACACTTTTAACAGCACGCATGCCATAATCATAATGATTCTGAGATGATAATTGCTCAGAACACAATCTGTAGGTGGTCACAATCTTTACAGCTAGATTCCGGGCATTAACAAATCCAAAGGAGTACAACGAAATCTCACCAATCATTGCATAGTCCGGAACCATCATTGCCACTGAACGAAAGAGAACTTTTAAATTGTCTGGTAATTCGGAACGACCAGCATAACCAGGATTCATGGTGATACAAACGTAACAAGCAGGATTCAAAGTCAATTCAGTCCCCTCGAACATAAATTTCTCAGCATTACTTCGTACAGCTTGGATGATACAAAGAATCTGTTGCGCTACCACAGACAAGACTTCCAGTTCAATGCGGTTGAACTCGTCAAAGCAGGCCCAAGCTCCACACGAAGCCAAACCCTTGAAAAATTTTCCCATGGCTTTATAGTCCAGTCCATCAGAGCAATTGAAAACTTTACACTGCACAGCTAAAGCCTTTGCTAAGTCCTTTGTGGTTTCCGTTTTGCCAGTGCCAGCTGGTCCCTCTGGTGCCCCATTCAAATGCAATTGGTATGCACCAATCAGAGTTCTGTAGCAGCGGTCAGTTAAAGGTGTAATGACAAGTCTATCCGAGTTACCAAGATATTCATTCGCATAAGGAACTGTAGCGTTAATGATCCTTACCACGCTATCGTTATTCTCCCAATAGTATCTCAATTGTGATAGCCATAAAAAGTCAGATTCATCTGTCACTTTTGCATGAACTAACTCATCAATAACATCCTTGGCATGGACATTAATCACGATAAGAGATTTAATGGTTATACGTCCTAAGTTCGAGATGTCCTTACGGCGAATCAATGCTACAATTTCGGTCAATTCTTCATTCTGTAGACTTAGAAAATCTCTTATCGCATTAGGGTTGTTAGATTGCAAATTTTGATGAACACTTGCGGCCCAGTATACCTGAGATACACATAAAATAACCATTTGCGGCCAAGATAATACCCAATTGCTAAGTGGTCTGACTGCATGATCATAGTAGCTCAACTCGGTTTGATACCGTACGGTAGTAAGCATTTCAATTTCCACGCCCAGGAGCCATTTCTCAACACTACCCCCAGCTGCGGCAGTAGAAACCATCTGCACAAACTTTATATTCTCTTTCTCTGAACTATTCATAGATACGACGTTAAGTTGTGAGTCAAACTCCAGACTACTAATACCCTCGAAGCACTTAGACAAATGGGGCTGAACTCTAAGAGGATCCTTTGTTTCTGATAGAATTTCAAGCATTTCGTCATTAGATAAGAAGAAGAATCTCGGAAAATACAAACGTTTCTTCTCCAAATAGGAATTCACACCGTTTGTTATGTCTTCAAGAAGTTCAACAGCTTTATCCAGTGATTCTAACATTCCCGGTGCGGGACCTGTCTCCATCACCAACTCATTTCGCAAGATCATACCCATATTTCGTTTGAAGGTTTGCTCTACTTGAGCAAATAATCGACCCTCCTCTGGCATCTGAGCTATGATGTCTTTTGACGAAAATATCGGCATGAGATATAGATAGTTGGCTTGAACTTTACCCCACTGTTCTAGAGTCCTATTCACTCGAACGAGTTTCTCATACCATGAGAGAACTTCTGCTTCGCATGGTTTCATAAATGCTGAACCACGCATCGAAAGAGTCTTTATTACATGATCGTCGAGTAAAGCTTGAATATCATCTAAATTTGAAAGAATCTGTAAACCGGTTTCTTTATACGGTCCAGTGGGGAATTTGATCGTGTCCCACTCCTTGATCATTAAATTTAGATTGACTTGAAGTTGCAACTCCTTATTGGCGCTTACACTAATGATCTCAAAGCTATCCAGCTTAGCGTCAAGCTTATAGTTAATGAGCTTCCTCAGTGTGGTACCAGCATCTGGAGTTATGTCGAATTCAGCTATTCCGGACATTTCCACCCAATGGCGCTTCCTTAGAGCAGGATTGCACATGATGTTTACCATAAATACTCCCAAACGAAAGTCTTTAATCCAGTTGATCATCTTAGCACAAAGTTTTAACGGAACTGGATGCTTCTCTGGATCAGGGTCTTCTGTTTGTCCCTGTTTGAATAAAGAAAAAAAAAAACACTATGGTTAACATATTTTGAAATGTGTGCCCAGTAAAAGATTTTAAGTTAACAGGAAACAAGAAATAAGAAATAGTAGAGTACTTTGTTATTATCTGCAAAGCTTTTTCAATAAACCAAGATAATAACAGTCATTTGAAGCTGTCTCCTGTCCTTGAGAAATTATCTCCCAGAAAGAAACTTTTTAGCAATAGAATTAAAAGTGCTATAGTATTGAAAACAGCTCCTAAGGGTCTCGAGCAAGGAGCAAGCAACTTCGGCACCGCTAAATAGCAGGAACTAAAACACGATGAAGCGAGAAAGAAAGTAGACGGCAGACGAAATATGCAGAGCAATCACTAAATGTGCCATAGAAAGATAAGAGAAAATGATTACTTACCTTAGTTGCAGTTGAAGATGCACCTATTGCTTGAACGTAGTAATTAAGATTTCCTTTACCTTGGCTCATAATGAAGAAACTAAAGTTGCAAAAATCTTCAGAGAAGCATTCTATGGGTATATACCATAGATAATAACGTTTATGAAACTGCTCAACATTTACGGTCAAAACTTCAGCAGCTACTGTGATGGAAGGGTTTTGCGGTTTCTTTTATGCGAATAATACGCGTCATTTAAATAAGTGTGAAGTGGTGTTATAAAGTTAGCATAATACTTTGGCGACTAAAATCACGTAAGATGAGTGGATACCTACAATATAACGCAAAGTCCAATTACACTACGAGGGCTGTTTGATGAAAACCTGGACTGGATGATAGGCGGAGCTACTGAGACAAAATGAGCGTACCATCATTTAGTATAACCTTTTTTAGTCCTCCTGTCAAAATTTGGTGACAATCCGACACTTAGTTTTGTTTTGACACCCATTTCAAAACATAGTCGTTTTTGCGACCATGGAAAAAGAGCAGTATCGCTCCGTGATCCCATTCACCTTCCCGTACAACCGTTTATCATTGCTTCGCAGAGATTCGCTGGCCGCACATCGTTTTTTGATGAACCGCGCCCAGGTGGCGTGGACAAAATCCATGATCTCGTATTCGCGAGCCTGTCAACTGAACGCGTTAGCCATATTCTGCTCGAGATTTTAGGCATAAAAAAGCTGTCCGCGCGATGTGTGCCGTGAGACTACTTGGCCCTGTTAAATCAAAATCCGGAGGAGTTTCTGCTTCATTTCGTGACCGTCGATGAGACATAGATTCACAGGTACATACCAGAGACCAAAGAACAATCAAAACAATAAGTTTTACCCGGTGAACGTGTTCCAGAGAAGGCGAAGACTTCGGACGGAAAGGTGATAGCCACCGTTTTTTGGGATGCGCGAGGTTCGATCCACGTTAACTACTTTGAGAAGGGAAAAATATTCACAGAAGCATACTACGTCGATTTATTGAGCCGATTTGAAGAAAAAACGACCACATTTGGCGAAGAAGAAAAAAGTGTTCTTCCACCACGATAACGTACCGGCTCATATCTCCGCAGTCGCCACAGCCAAATTGGTCGAATTACACTACGAAATGATCCCCCATCCCCCGTATTCTCTGGATTTGACTGCCTGCGACTTCTCTTTGTTCACAAACAAAGAAAGAAAGAAGACCCGGAAAGAAGTACGGGTCGAAAAAGGACATCATCGCCGTCGCGATAGAGGAGCACCGCTGGGAAAAGTGTATCGAGTTGAAGGGGAATTATATTGAAAAATAAATTGTCGAAAGCTTAAAAAGTTGCGTTGTCATTTCTAATCCGGGTATTCATCAAACAGCCCTCGTAATAATTAGTTTCTCCATTAAATGTTGGATGTCACCCATGGAGCGAAATAACCACTGAGCACAAACAGTTTGCTTTCTATTTCTGTCCCATTTTCCAAAAAAACTCAACACATGCTTTGGCATCATAAGTGTAATGGGTATGATTAGTTGCTCGAAAATCACTGTACTGAGTACGCAGTACGCATAAGGCATATGTTTCAAGTTTTAAGGCGCCACTTTGTTTAGTATTTGTTTGGCAGCCATCAAAAGTGAACGTTACTGGTGAATTTGTGAAAATGAAGAAAATTGGTCATCGTTATATGATACATTACTTTTATTTAAAAGGCCTCAGCTCAATTAATATAAAAGCTGAACTGGATTCTACTCTGGGTGAGTCTGCTCCTTCGTTTACAACAGTAAAATTTTGGGTTGCTGAGTTTAAACGAGACCGCACGAGCTACCAAGACGAGCATCGCAGTGGTCGACCAAATGAGGTGCCGACTCCAGAAATGGTGAAGAAAATCCACAAAGCGGTACTAGATGATCTTCGACTGAAAGTGCGCGAGCTAGCAGACATTGTATGCATTTCAAAATGTGCGGTACATCGGTTATTATTTGAAAATTTGGAAATTGCGAAAGCTGTGTGCAAGATGGGTGCCGCGTTTGCTCACACTCAGGCAAAAACCGTGTCGTGAAGATGTTTAAATTGAGTGTTTAATGAAGTTTCACAACAAGAAAGCAGAATTTTTTCTTTTCATAACAATGGATGAAACATGGATCCATCACTTTACACCCTAGACAAAAGAACAATCAAAACAATGGATTCAAAAGGGAGAACTGGCTCCAAAGAAGGCGAAGTCCGTTTCATCTGCATACAATGTCATAGCGTCGATTTTTTTAGGTGCGCGTGGGATAATTTTCATTGACTATCTTGAAAAAGGGAAAAACTATCAACGGCCAGTATTATGCGAACTTATTGCAACGTTTGAGGGAAGAAATCAAGCAAAAAACGGCCGGATTTGGCTAAGAAGAAAGTGTTGTTTTATTAAAACAATGCACCAGCTCACAAATCCGTTATTGCAATGACCAAAATTAATGAATTAAAGTTGTAATTGCTACCTCATGCACCCTGTTCCTCAGATTTAGCCTTCTCGGATTATTTTCTGTTGACATACTTGAAAAAAAATGGCTCAGTGGTCAAAGATTTTCCAACCATGAAGAAGTGATGTTGGCAGTTAATGGCTATTTTGAGGAGCAAGATAGCTCTTATTATAAAAAGGGTATCGAAATTTTTGAGCATCGCTGGGAAAAGTTTAAAGAGCGATTATGTTGAAAAATAAATAAATTTTTTTACAAAATTTTTATTTTCTTTATTGGGTCGGATACTTCTGGGACCGCACTCGTATAGTTACTCGTATGTTACATATAGCGAATATGAAACGACAATCGTTAGTGCTAATGCAGATACGAAGGAAGACTTCGCATGTTCCAGTAAACAATGAGAGATGCATGGTCCGTTATATTTCATGGTATGTAAGGGAGCTTTATTCCACTAGGCTTCCCAAATATTTGTGCATATATGGGAGGCTACAATCAAAAGCAAAACACATCATTTTGAACAGATGAACGTGCACTGCTCAATGAATGACCATTGACAATGGTCTTAGAAGTCCATGCTGGGGAATACAACTTTATGGTAGATTGTATTATTTGAATGCAATTACTGGTTATTTAAAGTTTCACAGAAGGTTGACTTCACAGGAATCAGTGCAGAGGGTGGACGGATGACTTTCTGACTCTGAGGGACTAGTTCAAAAATAGCTTTATTGCGTGCCATTGTTCTAGTTACCGAGCGCATTTCTAAACTAACCAGCCTTGTCTGCTCGATTCAGAGCTCCGCCCAGATCGACCACCCTTTACCTATTCCAATCTAAAAAATATCCTTGAGAGCGGGCCAAATCAGCCGCAACTTTTAAGTGCTACCAAAAGCTTAGGCACTGGTAATGCCTGTCAGACTAACACAAGGAAAGGAAGTCATCTACTAACGCTGCACCATGCGGGTTAACGGTTAAATATCGGAAAAGAGAGTTCAGGGAAGATTAAATCTTTCTTGCAATTGGTAAAATGGCTCTACGAACGTTATGGGGTAGTACAGACACAGCTCTAGCGGTGAGTAAATATATGAATATCTTAAAGGTACTTATTTTGTAGTCTGTAACATAAGAATGATAAAAGTCCTTCTTTCATTACTAAACAAAGCCACGAAATTCTCAATATTACTTTTGTATCAATAATTCTCATATAATTTGACTATATGGACTCCTTAAAAAATCATGCATCATTGCTGGATTGGATTTTTTAGACCAGTCTAAAAAAACTATTAAGATCCTGATTAGTTTCAAGGCAACAGTTTTCAATGAAACTTAGTGTGCAGCTTCGATTAATGTGTGTTAAGGAATGTGTGACTAGATCTGGTATCTCATTTATATATAGAGAGAATAAGAGAGGACCCAGAATTGATCCTTGAGGTACCCCTCACACATATCAACGGTAGAATGGCTTTGATAAAAACTGGATGAATTTCATCGACTCCATTTGCATTGGACCTTATAGATAAAAAGCTTTTGACTACCTCTGATCTGTAAACACATGCAAAGCTAAATGGTGATTGCACAACAGGCATGCCGATTATCTAAATTAAAGTTGAGGTTTGCCTTCCTAGTTGGTCCTACAGATATAAACTTATGGTTAAGCACATTGCCGTCAGTGTTATTTGGACAAGAAAGTTTTTCTTTTCCTATACCAAGATGTCGTAGGTTACTCCACATCCGGCTTAATGCTTTCACGCTTACCTAAATAAATAACGTTACCCTCTGGGAAAGCATATCTGGCAATATGCTTTCCTTACAAGTATATTTCATACTTACTCGAAAACGGCACACAGGATTACCAATTAGATCCTGTTTAACTTTGTTGCGGTAAAATTTTTGATTCTTCAAAAATTCCTTATAAAAGTTATCGGTTGTCTCCTCAACAAATTTTGGTTCCAAGTACTCAAAAGGTCCGTCCATCCACACAAAATAGTACCTTAACCAACGGATGCAGAGTCTAGAGAAACCATGCAAATAAGCCAACCAATTAAAAATTAAAAAAAAAAAAAAAACACCACTCACCTCATCAAGGCTGCAAAGGGATACACAAAATCATTCAGAACCTGCATCGTAGGATATTGTGTCTTGGGAATCTTGAAAAGTTTCTCTTCCTTATTAATCCATTTAATGTAGTCATCAAAAGTCTTCAGCTGATCGATAAAATTTTGCAATAAAATATAATATTCACGAAACTTGTCCGTGTCGCACATATCGTCCAGCAGAGTCATCTTAGGTATGAATTCCAGAATATCTTCATTTAGCTTCTTTACGACTTCCTGAAGATGTTCTTCGAAAACGAATTTATATTGTTCATACAGTGAAGCATTAATTTCGAAAACATCGACAATGTCCCGAAGCCAATTGATTGTTCGCACAGTTCGATCAATGTGCTCTGGAGTCATTTCAGTGAGAGACACAAGATCGGTACCGATTTTAAGGCAATATTGAATTTTATCTCGCAGTTCAAGCATACGTGTATTCTTGACATATATTATAAAATCAGAACTTTCAAGCAACTCCTCTGTAGACCTTGGGATTTTTAGTGCCTTAACTTTGATGTCCTCGAAAGTGTCACAGATTCTTTGTTCGGCTTTCATGTGCTCGATCACAATTTGATCAGTGATTCGTTGTATCAAACTATCTGCAAGCTGCCGAAGCTTATCAATTGCCGGACCGTTATCGATTTGAGCTACTTCAAAGAATTCCCTCATAGGTTCGCTGCGAAGCATATCGATGTAAGCAAAATAGGTCTCAATCTTTTTGAAGTACTCCTCGAAGGTCCGTGGTTCGTTTAGAAATGCATCCAGATCCGTACGAATTTCTCGACTATATAGACAATAATACTTGCATTGGAGGTTTTTTAGGTACTTCTTTAACGGAATATAAGTCTGAAGAATACGTTTACGAAGTCGCGTCAAAAAGGCCTCAAGGTAAACTTCATTTAATCCAATGGGTAAGTTAGATTTACACTTACCTGCCAAATAGGGATTTATTTGTGGTCGCAACGCTTCCATATCCGTTGAAGCCGCAGCTATTTCGCGTGCAATATTACAGAAGCCTTCTTCAATGGCATCGTAGCTTGGACTTAGATCTATACACTGATGAATATGGTCATAGTCGACATTTATTTTGAAATGAGGAACTTCACGTGGATTTGAGCAAAGCTCAAACAGTTTATCCAACGTTCGCATTTTTAAATTATTTATCTGACGATTAATCAAACCCTCGATACAATTAAAAGCTCGTTTCCATTTGGACATTGGTATGGTCCTCTTTCGGTAGTGTTTCCTTACAATATTCACAATCCTTGGGTACCAGTTCCAGCGTATAAACGAAGTCTTCTGATCGATGTCCGTTCGGCAAGCCTTGATGTACGAGTAAAGTAAAATCGTCTCCAAATCCTTACTGAGATGAAGGTACTCAGTCCAACCGAAATTGTGAATTATTTTCGGGAAGTCAATTTCAGAAAGCGCCAACACTGCACGAACAAACGGATACACAAGAAGTAATTTGTCAGTAAGCCTTTTACGATTAACAATGAACACTTCATTATACCGCAATGTGCGACCAGGATGTTTAAACCGGAAATCTGGTCTAGGCAGATTAAATTCCTCAAGATCCTCATACTCAAACTCGGGATGAACTAAAATCTTCTTCAAGCTAAAGATTTTCATTAACCTATCAAATTCTGTATGTACTTCAGCCATATAGGTATTCACCAAGTCTGGATACTTGGCCTTTAGATGTCTTGGAGCAAAACTCCTGATTTTCGCTTCAATTTTTGTTAGCATCTTTGGGACTGGAATCTTCCTTACATTGTTTCGTAGTTGTCCGATGTAATAAGATTCCCTTTCTGGACGTATGGGCTCTAGATAAATACCAGCTTTACGGGCCAATTTTATTTTTTCCTCTGTTGCTTTTTTTTTTAGATAAGCAAAATGTCGTTTTTCTTTTACATTGGATAAACGAAATTTCAGTAAAGGATTCTTCATATACTCCTCGTTATCGTACATGGTCAGGTCACATGGCGGCTTATGAAGCCGCTCTAATTTTTTTGTAAAAATCTTATTGTTCATTGTTGAAAATTTTTCTCAAATCCTTCTCACTAACGAAAACTAGTAATGCGAAAATATTTTAAATGTTTGTTTACTCACATCAAACAAATTTGTTGTGGCAACGATATTTGTTGACAAATCAAATGTAGGAATGATATGAAATGGGAAGGTCTTGATGGTTTCCAACTTTGAAAGCACTGAAAAACATTGCTTAATGCAGCAATGCAACGCACATCCGGTATACGCTAAAAAATAATTCGCGTGTAAATTACAACAATAACATAGTGATGGATGCTAATAGCGAAATGAAATCCAGAAGCAATTAGCATTTTCAGTAAAATTTCAGTTGTGGTTAATTAGTAAAGTGGACAAATTTTCGTGATCTTTTTGATACCGCTGAGGCGGTCGAAGGCTGTGGACTTGCTACATATTCGTGTACAGGTGAATGGTGGTTGTCGTTTTCCAGGTCGTCACTGAGGATTTATGTGGATTTCAGCGGATCCCTGCCGAGATGAGATACGATTATACTTTTCATGCATTTCCACAACATTCGTGTTGTGTTGTGATTATGCCGTAGAATTATTTCTTAAACAGAAACGTCGCTCGGTGTCCATGGCGTGACATCTGTTTGGAAGTTCCAGAGCAGGATTGTCTCTTAAAGACGGGTGTAAGATTTCAAGCTTCAGGTCCTCTTTCCAGGCGGCACGTAGTCCAAACAGTACCACATGAAGTGCATTGTACGCTGTCTGCATAAGCTGTCTGCAAATTCCATGAGATCCATGAAGAAACTAGTGTGCGAGCAGTGGTTTCTGCAGTTCCATTTTCTAGTGCGACGACCTCAGGAAAACGCGTAAATCTATCGGTGATACTCAGACACTGATTATATCCCTTCGATGAGGTCAGGGTAATCAGATCGATGTGGATACGCTCGAATCGTTTTGATGGTGGCTCAAAATTTGCAATCGGCGAGATTGTGTGTTGTGTAATTTTGTAAGCCTGGCAGGAAATGCAGCATTTACTCCACTGGGTCCAGTCTCTATTCATTGACATATAAACGTAACGCTGAGTGACAAGTTTACGCAAAGCGCGTTGACGAGGGTGCGGCAAAGGATAAAGTGAGTCAAAAACCCACCTTCTTAGCGGTTGAGACACCAATGGATGAATTAAACCTATTGAAATATTACAATACAGTTCAACTTCAGGGTCCTGTAATCTGAGGTGGCGAATTCGCAGAGTTGACCTCGGTTTGTTAAGGATTTCACAAAGTTCCTCATCTTGAATTCAGCTTGGGCTAATTCCTGAGGAGAGACTTGCGACAATCGCATTCCCCGCCTTCCCCTTATAGTGTGTCAGCACCCGAAATATGTCTGATATCCGTTGTAAACTGGTCAATAAAGTCCAGCCTTCGGTATTGCCAGGGGGATGCACGTTCAGGGCGTTGTTTGAATGCGTGAGTGAGCGATTTGTGGTCCGTATGGTTACTTTACTGGCGTCCCTCGAAAATATAGATTGGATATAGCTTTCGACTCTTTCTGTGCTGAGGTGGTTGCCATCCAGTCTGGCAACGCTGCTGCAATACTGCTCCGATTGCTTGTTCCGATGCGTCCGTAAAAATCGACCATTCTACATTGATATTGGGTTGTGCGAGTAGGGCTTACGTCGCAATGGCTTGTTTGCAATCTACAAAGGCCTGTTCCAAAGCTGGGGTCCATTTCTCTGAGATAGAGGCGTTATTCCGCTAGCAGATACAAGGCGACCCATGAATGGCACTTCGGTTCTACCCAAGAGGCACTTTGCTGCATTGATTACGAGTCCGGCGTCCTGAAGGGGGTGAAACAAAATGCCTAGGTGCTCTAGGAGCTTCGTTTCATTCACCGAGCAATGAGCAGGTCATTAATGTAAGTAAAATGAATACGGAGTCACGTGTTACCTCGTCCATGAACCTCTGGATTGGTTGAATGGTCATGAATGGGAAATCAAAAAGGCCAAATGGTGGTAGCGTACAGGATACAGGATACGAGTCCGGTATTGTGCGATCGTTTGGGCGTCGGTAATCACCACATGGATAAAAATTACCTGATTTTTTGGGCGCGAAGTGAAGAGACGAAGACCGATGGGCTATCCGAGCGGTGAGCAATTTCTAGTTTGACCATTTTCTCAAACTCTGCGATGGCGATTTTTAACCTGTCGGCTGCAAGTCGTGTGAATTTGCTTGAAACTGGTGGTCCGTTTGTAGTTTTAATATGATGTTCGGTGTAATAATACTGATCTTATATGAGTGTTCTCATCGGTTGAGTAACTGCTCGGTACTGTTGCAAGAACGCTGAATACGGGTTATCGACATCATATTGAAGTGCTCGGACAGATGCGGTTTGTCCTTGAGGGATTTTTCCAAAAGCGGATTAGCCTTTGGTTACGTCAATTATATCCACGTGCAGACCAAAATGGCTTTAAAAATCTGCTTCTATGACGGAACGTGTGACATCAGCACGATAAAACGCCAATTAAGTGATGCTGTAACTGTTAATAAGCGATTCATTTGCGGATCAAATGTCAGCGAAAACTTCGTTCATTGTGGTAGGTAGACGCGGACATCTGATCCGGTGTCGACGAGGAACATTTTTTCGGACATATTGTCTGTAACAGAAGGCAGCGCGATGTTTGAGCGAGAGTCCTGTACCGCCATTAACGGCTCTCGACGAAGTTTTCCGAAAATGAACAACCCGGTAGGCACTTGCGCGCGTTTTTGTCAAAACTTTGAATGATATGGAGATATGTTTGTATGAGGTGGTACTTGCTTTGATCGAGATCTGCTCCTGGATCTGCTTTGATGAACTGCACTTCCCGATCCGTTGTCCGGTTTTCGTGAGTGAAAAGCTGCAACCGTCGCCGTAAGCGCTTGTACTTGTCTGGTCAGCTAAGTCAACTGGTGTTGTAGGTCAAATGATAATATTGTAGCCACCCCATAGGGTGAGAAAACATCATGCAGTTTGTCTGCAAGCTCAACAGCTTAGTAACAGAAAATGATTGTTGTGAGACGAGACATGCTTGCGTTTGCGCAGGAAGGTGTGATAGCTACCTAGCCACTTATCACTTCTGTGGTGACATAGGTGTTGGGATGGAAAGCGGTCACCTAAAGTTCCCTTGTCCAGTAGTTGGAGGATTTAAGCTTCTTTGGACTTCGGGAAACGTGAAATCAATATTAGTTTGAGCGTCTTGTCCGGAGTGTCTAACGGTGGGTTGATTATTAGGTCCTACACTTCTGACGTGGATCTGGTATCAATTAGCGGAACTGTGCGATAAAACTTGACTATCTAGGCGATAACAACACGATTGATGAATTGAGCTTCTAGCTGCGCAACCACAGTGAAGAGCGTTCGGCACTAAACGGCAGTGACCTAATATCAGAAGGAACAATCAATTTTAAATCGCTCAATTGAGTTGCATCAGGAGTTGCATCTCGCAGTGCTGGATTTCGCATGTTGTTAGATTATAATATTTTAATTTGCCTAATCTCAGCGATATTTAGAATAAGACAAGAACAAAATATTCGTATTTTCGCGTGAACCTGAACTTAGGAAAAAGACTTTTTTTGTAAAACGATGAACTGTTAAATATCAAGTCGGGGTCACCAATGAAGTGGCGAGTTGGATTAAAAGTGAGCCACTAATGCTATAATTATTTCATTTATTTTTCTTCGAATATAATTCAAAAAACGAAAATTTATTTACTTATATCTAGAAATTATATGAAAATGTAATTTTTTTTTGCAAGACGAGTGTTCAAGTCGATGTGGTGTGGCTGACTGGTGACAAGACGATGACGATTGACGACCATGTCAATTTGTCCGATGCTAAGGTCACCACAAATGCGTTATCTATCATACTTAGCTGCTATAAAACAGTATTTGCAAATTCTTTTTTCTGCTTTGCACCGTTTAAGCCCTTCACTAACTCTATATGCGACGTTGTCATCGCATTTTCCTCGGTGGTTAACGACAGAGCCTAATTGTGTAAATTCTTGCCGCTTCAGCACAATCGCCAACATAAATATTCGGTCTTAGCACGATTGTTTCGCAACCCATTATGTCAAATAATTAAGACTTACCTTTGATAAGGCTGTCATCGGTGAGAAAAGAGAAGTATATCCGGACTCGTCAATGCGCTGCTAAATTGGAAAATCTCTCACGAGATTAAAAGCATGCGAACCTTTAACACTGGCTTGATGTACATCGATTTCAACTTCGGTTAAACACACTAGGCATTCATCGTATATATCGCGTACCATCCATATAAGATCTCTGGGAACTCAATTGAAGACGATATGCAGATATTTCAAAGTTTTGTAATACTACTCCATCGTTATTCATAAACTTTGTATCGTGCCTTATTGCTTGCAATGGAATTATTTAACGTTGCACTGTAGACTCTGTGGAACTGTTTTCATAGCGACACGAGCTTCACGGACCGGGAACTGTCTCAGTGGTTCAGCGACGTTCTCCCTTTCAAAGTTTAAAATCCGAATGCCTCCCATCATTTCATCGAACAAAATTGCTGTTTAGCTACGAGTATTTATATTACTTCTGTGTACTTCGATGCTGCACTTCTTTTATTACCTGTGGCTTATTTATAGGAAATATGAGTAGGTTCATCTTCTAGTACTAATACAATGCCTCTACTGCTATCGCACGTGCTCTACCTACATGATTTTTTGCCTCAGAGCAGAGCTTTTGCGCTACTCTTGCATTTTTCATAGAAATTCGTCCTTATACTATACCTTGCGCGCTTAGTTCTTTCTTTTGTTTTAATGAATTTTGTAGTCATTCTCCCAAAGCTGGCCTCTTTCCTTACTTAAGTTGTGTTGTTTTGATTAGTTGGTTTTATCTGGTTTCTTCGCGAAAATTTCCGTCGGTAAAAGTTAGTATTGACTTGCTAATGATTTTCCCAAGATCACTTTTTATTTGTCACTATCAATGGTAATCTATATGAGTTTTGTGACTACCGCTGGTGTACATACGAGTACATACTACATATATGTATGGGTTTTTCAATAAATTCAGATTTTTTTTAGGGTTAAATTTAAAAACACATTTTGGTATAAAAGCTCATATTTAATCCATCAGATATTGTTAATCATGGTCTATTACTTCCTTCCAACATTCTGGAAGAGACATAATGCCTCTTTTGTAAAAGTCAGCAGACTTATGGTAAAAAAGTTTTCCAGATACATTTTGATTTCATCTTCAGAATTGAATTGACTTCCGTAGACGATAGTCAGAAGGCGCAAAGTCTGTAGAATACGGTGGTGCTGTATAACTTCCTAGCTAGATGAATTCAGCTTTTGTTTTGTCACTAAAGCGGTGTGTGGTCTGGCATTATCATGATAGAAAACAACGCACTTCCTGTTCGCTCATTCTAACAGGTTTTCTGTCACTGCCTGCTTCAAAGTATCGAGCTTAGAGCAATATTTAACGGCATTTTTTGTGTGATTGGTGGAAGCAACTCGAAGTAAAATACACCTCACCAGAATCACCAAATGCTCAACATGAACTTTTTGGGATTCAAATCTTGAACACCAGGTGTGACACCATGACCTCTTACGCCGAATGTTGTTGTAACATTTTTCGTTTCCTGTAACTACTCTTCTCGGGAAAGCCTCAAGCGAGTTAAACCTAAACAAGGACTCACAAAAACATTATCGTAATGTTTCCTTCACTGAGTTCGTGTGGAACCCAAACATTCACCTTTTTCGACATTGCAAAACAATTTTCCTCAAAACTTTCAGCAGACAGCAAAGCAATCTTGCCTCAAGGGTACCTTTAGAGAGCTACCAACTAACACCCCAGCTAACCATATTGAAACCCCATATTCTATGAAAGAACTCGACAGTTCACTGACAAAAGTGAAAGGGAAAACCCAATGTCGTGACAAAATATCCTACACTATCTGTACCATAACATCCTTACCAGGAGTAAGGATTTGCTCTAAGTTGGACAATGGCGTGTATCACCCCAATCCTAAAAGCGAAAAAAGACATAAGCTCTCCAAACGGCTACCGACCCATTTCCCTTCTCTCATGTATTTCCAAAGTTATGGAAAAAATAATTGCAAGACGCCTTCAACGGTTGCATTCAAATTAAACAAAGGTTGCACCGACGCCTTACTTCACTTAGACTACTACTTTACTAATTCCCTATCGTGTCGCAACCACGTATCCATCTTATCGCTCGACTTTGAAAATGCGTTTGATAAAATCGGAATACATCTTAAAATCTTGGGGGTTGGCCCTATCATCTCCGGATATGTAAAGTCATTTTTAACAAACAGAAGGTTCCGTGTTAAAAGTAACAACTGCTTTTTACCGACATTTCCAGTTCACAATGGTATTCCTCAAGGATCCCTATTGTCTGTGGTGTTGTTTTCAATTGCATTCCAGGAAATTTCCAACATTATAACCAAATATAAACATCTGGATCACTGCATCTATGCAGATGACTTGTATATCTCGTGTAAATTTAATGATTTAGGTAAAACTGAAGACATTTTCTCATGCATTTTGAACGATATTTTATCATAGTCCTGTAAGTCAGCTTCTAAGCTATCCTTAGAAATATGTAAGATACTACATATCTGCCGCAAGCGATCTTGTCCACAATTACTAACCCTTAATGTAGGCAACACACGAATTAACACCGTTAATAACTTAAAAATCTTAGGATTTCATTTTAACAATAAATACAAATGGTCTAACCATATCTTAGAGCTTAAGAGGTGCCTAGCTGACAGAGTTAATATCATAAATTATCTACCTAACTTGTAAAAAATGTAATGCTCATACAAATACTGTATGTAACATAATCATATCTATAGTACCTAGCAAAATTGATTATGGTCTTTCCATATACGGGAGCTGTGCTAAATCATCTCTTAAAATAAATAAGCCTATCTAACAGTAAGCAACAAGAAGATCCATTAATACCTTCCCCACCACTCCAATAAAAAACATCCTCGTGGAAGCCGGTCTGCCATCAATGGAGGAACAAATTGCAAAAATTAAATGCAATGCCTTTGCAAAGCACTCTTTCTCAAAAGGTTCAATAACCGAAGAATATTTCAAATTCACTATCGAAAAATGTCCAATGTCCAGCAATCTGTAGTATAGTTGAAGCAGCTGCTATTAGCACGGCTATTAACAGCATTAGTAAGACTACTGCTGCTTTGAATAAAGTTCACGGTCGGATTGCAAGAGACAAGCTGCTCAGGGCGCTACATAGTCGCAAACCATACAAGTCTCCTGGGCTGGATGATACAATATAATAGCTACTGAGCTACAAATGTGTTCAGATATCATCTTACCAACGCTATTGAATATCATGAGGAGTTGCGTCAATTCACATTCACTTGTTACGGAGAGAAGGTAATGAAGTTTCCATTCACAAATTCAGAAAATGTTCTCATTTTGTCCCAAAGGACCTCAGACTCATAAGTCTATAATCTTTCCTTCTGAAAACTCTTTAACGATTGATTGATATCTATAGACGGTCTGAAATTTATCCACGATTTTTTCTACGGCTCAACATGCCAACTGTTAAGGACAGTCGGTGAAAACGGCTGTACGAGTATATTTACTGGCTAGCCTACATTACAGAAAGTTAAATTCCTAGACATTGGTGCTTTTAACAACGTCAAAACATCTGCAATCACAACTGCACTATCAACTCTGAAGGTAGATGACTTACTTGGGGAGTTGAGCAGGATTATATACTCTAAACTTGGTGGGGCTTTTACTCAAAGATGTCTTAGCAGAGATACGTGTCAAGACGGTGTCCTTTCAAACCATCTCGGAACTTAATATTCAATGAACCGCTAATATCCCTAGAAGCGGGATGGTCTCCTATGCAAATGACATTTTTAAAGCCGTGTAAGGAAAGCTGAAAACCTTATATTGAAGAAAGAGCAAAGAAAACTATAGTAGTTTTATCATCTTGCAAAAAAGTCATTGGGAATAAATTGGGCTTTCAACCTCGCATTACCCGCTGGCTATACGTCTTCATTATAAGACCGATACTCACCTAGGGAGTACAATACTCATAATGGGGTCAACTGCAGCAATCAATGAAAGTCCAAAAAATAGAATGCCTATGCATAAATGGAGTCATACGTTTCACTTGACACCCCTCGATATTTTAAGCATGCAAGTGGATGCTAACGCAACTATTCGTCTTAGAACGACTACACAGTGGACAAATAAAATATTTGGCCTCGCTAATACTCAATACACTAGGAATACTTCCAGGGAAGATCGAAAGCATCATTGATGCATTGCAGTAGAAAGGTAGTGTTGCTATCCATAAAAAAGCATCATTTACTAACTATGAGCATTTTTTTCACGTTTAGGAATTCAGCCCGTATTTTTTCGGAAAGTCAAGCCGCTTTTAAATCCGTCCACTCAGTCTCACAAAATTCTAAAACAGCCCTTGAGGGCTGATCATCTATCATGTAAATGGCGGAGCAGTCCAACATCCACATTTGTTGGGTGCCGTACCATAGAAATATTACGGGGGATTGTAGGTCCGATGAACTCAACAAAATTTGAACCACTCTACGTGTTCAACCTGAAAAAGGTGTCATTAGTGTATCAATCGCTACGTGCAAACTAAAACTAAAGCTGGATGCTATTAGAATAACAAACTTTAGGTGGACTTTGTATTGTACAATATTTGAATTGCTCTAAGATTTTAATCTGTATAAATAAGCATATCAGAGCTATCATAGGTATCATCACTGGATACTGTTTTACAGGTAGCATGCAATAAAGCTTGGGGACGAGAAGAAGCAGGAAACAATTATCTCCCAAATGACATAATACAATAACTTAAGCGATCTTAACAATATAGACATTAACAAACTACTACACTTTGTTAGAATGTTAAATTGGTTATAAGAGTAAGAGGATCGCAGATCCATGTGGCATCACAATGGACCAAAAGGCCTTAGTGTTTTGGTTTTTCCAACGGCCACTGTTACCTTAGCTTACCTAGTTCTTTATTATTTTTATGGAATGATAAATGATAATAGTGGACCTGTAATCAACTAACCTTCATCCGAAAGGTTTGAGCAACTTTAACTAAGTAAAAATACATTTAAATATAACGATTCAATAATTCTCTGTAATTCACATAGATAAAGACAAATTCATAGATGTAAACTATTCTCATACATTTTCAAAAGTAAACTTAGTAAAAAGAAAATATTACAATTACAATTTTATAATTATATTTGTAAGTAATAAACTTAATAGAGAGTTTAACCGTATTCTGTTTTCGTATGACTCTGTCGTCGTTACACTGTTACAATTCTACATAAACAAATGGAAAAATTAAGACAGCAGAAAAAAGAAATATTTACAAAAGTTGGTAGCCATCGCAAACAAATAGATTTTTGAATTACATATATGCCATTGGCGATGACAATGATTTAATGAATACATCCTAAGAGTTATCACAAAATTATACATGTTTACATTTATAATAAAAAGTTTTGTAATTTGCAGTATTTTAGTTATGCTTTGTTTTGTTTGAATTTATTAGTGTCTCAGCGATGAATTAACAAAAATTAGTAGGCAATATAATTATACATGGCAAAAGAAGTGAATTTGTTTTATGACTTTTGTTCAGACCTAGAACTATTTAAGTAAATAATTATGTACAAGTGAAGAGCGACGTGCAGCAAGAAAATTGTTCACTTTTATTAAAAACTAAGATTTGTATGCGTAATATCATTATTCAACGATTGATTCGATTGCAGGGGCACTCTGCTATTTAGAGTAGCTTAGTAGGAATAACATATAACTAGCATATATTATGCAATATGCTGCACATCGCTCGCAACACTACCTAACTGCTAAAAACAATACGCCTTCACTAACTAAGACTTAATCGTAGTCAGTCTATAGGTCTATTCGTGTATTATGTGTCAAAATGAAGGACGTATTCCTTTAGGGGACCTGGTAAATTAAGGCGATTAATATTTTGTGCAAGTTTCTTGTTAAGCGCTTCGTATATCGCCACCCGACAGAGCTGCTTAAGACTACGAGGCTTTCGATAGAGCATCGATATAAGCGCAATAAGTTGTTCGGTCTTTTTGCTAGGTACTTGAGCAACGTAAAAATTGTGCAATGATTTGAGGCAATTATACAGCGGTTCATGCTGCATCGTAAGAAAGAACAAGTGAATTATACGCGTGAAGGTAAGCTCCGGATCGTTGAGTATGAACTCCTTCTTTGTGATGAGAATAATGTAGTAGAAAAGTATAAATCTAGAATTCGTGCGGAATGAATTGCGAAAATGATCACCAAGATGTTGGCGTGAGCATGATGGTCCGGTTGTTGGTCCACCTGTTACAACTCCATTCGCTGCGCTCACCGGTACATCATCAGGCGATGAGCTAGCAAGGCATAGTCCTTCCCCAAAGTTGGCAATTTCATTGGAAAATATTGCATTTCCTGGAGTTGATTTGCCACTTAGCACGATATTTGGATCCGCACCATATTGAATGAGAGTGACGGTAAGCTCGTATATACACTGCATATCAGGGCATGTTCGAACGTTCTGCACCATGTCCATTACAGCTTGCAAAATGTGCGGATATGTTAAATTACAATCCAGTCCGTGTTGTAGCAAGAGTAGTAGAATGTTTTTAATAAAATCGAAATTTGTTCGTTTCTGAACATCACAGTTGAGGGTGAAGTTTTCGCTGACAGTGAACACTAGTACATGCAGCGGTGTAAGGTTCGCTCGATACGAACAATTTGGATTAGCACCGTGCTGAAGAAGAATTCGCAAGCAATTCAAGTAGCATACCTGTAAATAATTTTTAAGTTCCTTTTAGTTTTGTTTCACGTTAATGATATTTGAATTACCTTCATTGAATGCGTAAAGTGATGCAGCTGATCCTTGTTGATGAGTGGAACCAAACAGACCATAATGGGCACAGAACCATCACGTCCTACAATATTTGGATCACCTGAAACAGTGTGTAAGTTCTCAATTAATAGAGAACATTAGAAAGAAACCGCATTTTACAACTTACCATCTTCTTTGATAAGCATACTAAGAAGCTCGAAACAAACCTCCCAGTCTCGTACGTGACGAAATACGCAAGCTAGTGCACTATTGCCTGCCTGATTTATGGAACTCTTTGCACCATTTTGCAAAAGAAATCGCACCAAGTGCAGCACATCCCACTTACTCCATTTGTCATACCCATATCTAAAAAATAAATTTAAATATTTAACAATAAAATTTATGAAAAAAAAAAATCATTTACCTAGCTTCTTCCAATGCATAGCGAACAATGAGCGCGTGTAGTGGCGTATTCCCCAATGAGTCTGGCTCATTTATTAATTCCTTACAGCCTCGTTCGAGAAGAATACGCAAGGTAGTTAGTGTATCTTCGGCTGATTTACGCGCTGCAAAAATAACTAAAACAAAAATATGAAATAATTCTATTGCTCAGCAGTCTTCTGTATTTACAAATACACATCAATATAATTTATTTAATGACAATGTAAAATCAATGTAAATGAGCTGAAGAAATGAAAAGATGAAATAAAGGTGAGGGTAATCTTCGCATATACACCAAACCTAGTGCTATTGCTAGAATAAGAGAATAAGGAAATTAAAATACGCAGAGCAACGTCTAACGATCGAGAATGAAAGCTAGGCTCTCGTGAACATCTACTTGCGTTTGAACTGACTCAAGTTTTTATTGGACTGCAGTTTCTAACGTTGCCATGAGGAGTTAAAGTAATTGAGCTCGCTGAGGAAATCGCCTCTTCAACCTAATTGTTGGACATAAAATAATCCGATCAAAAGAATCTAAAAGTACCCAAGAATAGTACTTGATAACAAGCTATCAATTCGAATGAAACGACATTAGTGCTACAAGCATATTTTACGACGATTCTACTATCAAGAGTAATCAGCTCAGTCCTTTTGTACTCATAAATAACAATACAAAACGCGGATGGATCTAAAAATGGAGTACGTTTATCGAGATCAAAATGGCATAAGTGATTGGGCATTTTAACACCCGTACTAATATAATTGTGTAAAAGCACTAGGAATTGAAAAAAATACGCACAAAATGAAGCGCTAAAGTGTAATTGAAATATGTAGAGCTGTGGATCAATACATAGACGTATTTCTAAAATCGATTATTCAATTTTATGAATCGTGCATACTAGACATGCACAAAAAAAAAAAAAAAAAAAAAAAACTTCACACTAGTAACCATACAGAAGTTGTACAAAAAAGCGAATTGTTTACAACCAAAAGCGAAATACCACAAAGCTCTATTTAAAAGCTAACACACAGCACGATCAAGTTATGATTCGTTTGAAAAAGTACTTATAAATGGATATTCCGTAAGCTTAGAAGCTGCGTAAAGCCATGTTTGTCCATCGAAAGAAGAGTTTAACTGACCAAATTACATAATAACAATTACAATGGTTTAAACTGCTTATACGAGTACACCAGTTTATAACAATATATCAGTCATACCTTAAGGCGCAAAGACAATTTTATACCGAAGTACTCTATGAAATGCAATTTGCTTTTGCTTATTTTGCATTCGCCACAAAGAATGATGCTGAGTCAAACTAAGAGACCTGCCTGCGTTCTGAGAGAATTGACTATAAGCCCATATCATCGATTATCTCTAGGGCTACTTGTAAACCTAATTTTGAAGCGCACTAGAACTAAAACTATTTAGTAAGTGACAATCAGAGTTAGTGAAAGATAATGCTTTGGGCCGAGCATAAAAAGTATAAAAACGTAAAAATATGAATATCACCTCTTTTTTAAGCGAGAGCAGTGTTAGTTTTCAACAAGACTATGAATATCTATCAACAATACGCATTAAAACTAAATTGGCCAACATCAGTCTTATATGTGCCGATAAAGAGAAATCTAGAAGTCATCAAAGAAAGTGTTCACTAGTTTTCCAAAACAAAAACTAGTCAAGACATGGTAGTCCACGAATCTCAAATCACTATACGATACGAATATGGATTATATATTTCAAAGAAATAACTAGACATGACATGAAAGTCTACTACAACTAGATTTTAGCAGATCAAACCAATAGAAAAAGAAATTGACTTAGATAATGCGCACAGCCAGAACAAGCCAAAACGTATGCGCTAGTTAGGCAATTGTCTAAAGACCGGGATGACTGAAGAGCTTGTTGGATTGGGCTCAGGTTACCGCAGGATCAATTATTGTATGGCAAACCTTTACACTACACTAGACTTACGTTGGAGTGGTTACTGGCTGGGCTAAATGAAACGAACTAACAACTAGCACGTATTAAGACCCACTGGTTAAGGATGCACTGGCTCCAGTTTGACAACCACCTCAGGAAAAATATCGAAACCTAACACCAGAGTTTCAAAACTACTACACCACCCGCCCGCGCCCTGGTGAAAAGCCAATAAAAGGGTATTTATATCCCCTTGGTGAGCGCGCGGAATTATAAAAAAAATGTTCCAAATGACTCACTCAATCTAAAATCACTTACCTACATGCAACAACGTCATTTGCTGCGTACATGTTCGCACAGTAGTTATTGCTCCATGTTGAATCAAAAGCTCCAAAAATCGGCCCTCATGAAGAACTGCCTGATGAATCGGGTAGTACTCATCCTTAATCAAATTAATCTCATCAGTTCTTGTTATAACCAATTGTTGTACACAATTCCAAGCTCCACGTTCACATGCCAAATGCAAAAGTGGTTTCTTCACTCGGAATGGTATCTGCAATTGTATTTTCAAACAAATGTTCAACTGCAAAACAAACCAACACTTAACGAACCCATGGATCCTCCATTTTCTGTGAAAGTATATTTAACACATTTATCTGGTCTCCATCGATGGCATAGCAAACCGCGTTCTGTAGTTTTGTGCTAAATCGATCACAGACGCCTACTTCCTCCTGATTACCTCGATATTTGCCACTCTCCTCACAATTATGCGAATGCGTACCGGGAAAGCACAGCCTCGCCTCTGTATCGATTCGAGCTCCATGCTTTAGCAATAGTTCCACACACTCTTCGTACCCCTTCAAGCAAGCAATGTGCAAAGGCAGCGAACATGGTGAGCGATTAACATCAGGTCGATGACGATGCAGCAACCACTTGGTGAGATCAATATGATTCAAACCGACACTTCGTTGCAAGATGTTGTAACCGCACTCGTCATGGATTACCAATATGTTTTCATTCTAAAAGAAAAAAAAAACCACTAAGATTAATTGAACATCTTTTTATTTAATAAAATTACCAACCTTCGGTATCTGCAACAGCAGACTCTCGAGTGTATGAATCGAAATCTTCGGATTAGCTCGCAGAATCTCAAATATCGTTTGAATCTTTTCCTCGGTGGCCTTTGACACTTTATGACCGTCTCGATGCGATAACAGTGCACTGCCAGATCTAAATACTTGACTCACGGAGCCGCCCATTTTCACAAATGTTGTATTTCATAATCTCCCTGCTTGATTTCTGTGTACAACGGCAATAAATCAGAATGGAAAAAAAAAAATCTCTTGCCCTGAAGACGTCACAAGATTTTAACAAGCACACACTAACCTTGAGCGCTGTACGTTTCATAAACGAACCGACACACAAAGGACTTCATTCCATGATGAAAGGCATAAATCAAATTTGGATTCTGGACACACGAAAACACTATAGCTTTTAGCACACAAGTTTTTGAGGCCACAATTTATTTATAAAGAAAACAAAGAAAAATTAACAAAAAAAATCAATACTACTCCTCTCCTGGTTTGTTTACAATCAGCTGAGTTATTTGAGGGATTTCATGGGCCACGAACATAATATTCCAACACACTGAGTGTACACCTAATTAATATTCTTCGCGTGCTGCAGAGCGATAACTACTTCAATAGTTAAGTGCGCTTTTTAATTGTTATTTGAAAAAATTCTTGATCAGTTTTCGTTTTGCTTTTTTTTCTTCCTCTTTTTTTGGTAGACCGAATCAACTTAGGTATTGAAATGACAATCCAAATATACGTCAATTCAAATGTCAGTGACAAGAAACAAATGCTTAAAGTTTTAAAAGCTGTGGTGTTTTGTTTGAATAACTTTTTTATCGTTTTCAATCGCGTTGCTTCCTTTGCCGTTTCGATTCTGGAATAAGGATTTCTAGAAAACACTTAAAAAGAAGCATCATCGTCATTCGATTAGTAAGAGAATTGTTTGCTTAATTCTGAGGAGTAGGAATAACATCTATCTTAAACCCAAAATCTCGCAGGAATACGTTTTTTTAAAGTCTGTTTCAAACGTCAAAAGTAACAAGTAAAAACAAAACCAAAAAGAAACTGTAGAAAAAAATTTTCATTGTGGTTATTATTACTATTTTATTGATGTAATATGCGTTTAATGAGTTTTATTGTTATTTATTTTTTTTTTATTTTAAATGCATTTTTATTTCAAATAATTCATTAACCCCTTCATGCTAGGCTTAAAAAATAATGCTTAAAAATTAGCTTAATGAACTTAAATTACCTTATTCTGACTTACTGGCCCCTTATGGGCAGATGATTATTTTGCTGGCCCTGATGATCTTCCCCCTATATTTTTAAATGCACCTAGCCCAGCCTCGTACAGTTCTTTTTCAGCTTTCTATCACCCAGGGATTATTTCTCTCAACCCGGAAAAGGTCGTTTATTATTCCCCAACATAAAAAAGGTCGAAAATACGATATTTCCAACTATCAACCAATTGCTAAGCTGTCCTGCATTCCTAAGCTTTTAAAGAGCATTATCTATGACATAATGCTTTTCGCTTGTAAATCTATTGTTTACCTAAACCAGCATGGATTTTTTAAAGGCAGATCTACGACCACCAACTCAACGAAATTCTTATCAAGCACTTTATGTGCACTGGAATCTGGAAATGAAGTTGATAGAATTTCTGATGATATAATCCTTCTTAAATTAAAAGCTCTTGGTTTCCAAATAAACTTTATAACTTAGGTTCAATCCTATTTAAACGAACGACTTTACTATGTTCTATTTAGGTTTATGGTTTCTGACCCAATTAAAGCCTTCTCTGGTGTCCCTCAAGGTCCTTGGTCCGTTATTATTTATTCTGACCATTAATGATGTTGCTTGTATCATTAAAAATTCATACATATCTGTTTACGCAGATGATATGAAAATATTTAGATATATGTATATCATCTTCTTCAGACAGAATACTACTGCAGCAAGATCTAGACAGATTTTGTACTTGGTGTCAGAAGAATTTTCTTGAGTTAAACGTCAGGCTATAACTTATACACGTAAACGCCCCCCTACTTCACCTTGTTGCTATCTATGTTGCGACATCTCTGTCGTTTGAAGAGGTCATTGCCTTGCAATATGCCTTCGAGTCAACTTAATGATGAAATGGTTCACTCTTATTAGGTGCGCCCTATTGTACAAGAACTCATTAGAATAGAATATTATGTACTCAGACTCTGGTGTACTGTATAAGCAAGACAATCCCTAAAGCAAGTCCTCTTAAACACCTGAATCTTTTTCAATAAACTTGCTCTCACGTTGAAACACATGGGGCATACAAATACTAGCATAGGCCGGATAAGGCTCGTGTAGCAGATCACCTTCACCTTCGCATAGCGTTGGCTGCTATAAAATAGTCTCTTATAAGGGCAAAAGTACCTTTGGCTCTGGCCAGAGCAACATTTATGAGGTGTGTTCAGAAAATAACGGGAATTTTACAATTTCGCGGGCTTAGAGAGTCCGATTGTCAAAAGCTTTTTTTATGTTACACTCAACGTCCGTCGCCGTTAAGTTGGTGGTGTAGGTGCAGATATAATATACCTGCTTAGCACCGATCTGGCACTGAACACATGACCTCATAAGGGTTAGTGTCAACCCTTGCATGGCCCCACTGCTTGCAAAGATAACCATGGGATCCCGCGGTGACTACACATCCGAACATTGACAACGGCTTTGAGTGGGGACCCAACAGAAATGAATAACAATAAAAGTAAGGATGTATAGGTGGAGGAGGAAGTAAACCCTTTCCAAAGGAGTTCAAGAATTAAGTGGTTGCCCCTGAGTGAAGTACCAACGCCTCAGACCATAATACAGAGAGTAGTATCGCCCCTTATTCACGGGGGAAAATGCCAATTTCTAAGCGACGGCCTTCTAAGCGAAGCCTTCAACCCCTCTGGATAAACCTAACGAAATCAGGGCTTACTGGAAAAAAGCGCGAAGCCCAAGACGGCCAACGATACTGTCAATGACCAGCAAGCGAAAAGCATGGAAGTTAACAACACCTGGAGGCAAAGAAGCAAGTTTTGCCAAAAAAAAGGAGAAATCGCGGCCGCAATTGTTGTCGCTTCTGGTGCAAGAATGAGAAACCATATAATGCCGCACACATTGCCGGTGCTCAAGAAAGCAAAAAATGATGAAGGTTGCTCAAATAAATATAATGCATTGCGAGGCCGCCCAAGACTTGCTGGCCCAAATAACGAGGGAGAAAAGAGTAGACATCTTAACAGCGAAACATATAAATCGCTCGATGAGGTTGCTGGATTATAAAAAAAAGCAGCCATTTGGAACTGCGGCACACATGCGCTACAAAATATCAGGGATCCGAAAGACTACTTTGTAACAGCTAGAATAAGTGGCATACACTTCTACAGCAACTACGCACCGCCCAGTCTTACACACGATGATTACATGAATCTGCTAGACGACATCGTAGCTGACGCGCAAGGAAAGCACCCAATGGTCATCGCGGGAGACTTTAACGCATGGGCTACAGAATGGGGGAGTAGGTTAACGAATGCAAGGGGGCGAGCTTTTCTTGAAGTATTCGCATCGTTGGACATAGACCTGGCAAACAAGGGGGCAAAAAACACATTCCGCAAAACAGGCGTAGGACATCGTAGACATCACCTTTATGAGTAACTCTCTTCTGCGTAAGACAGAATAGAGAGTAAGCGAAGATTACTCACATAGTGATCACCAGGCAATTACATTCACTATCGGAAAGGACAAGCCCAGGAAGCTCCTCAAACTTACAGGGCCTAAGTGGAAAGACACGTCCTTCGACAAGATCACAAAGTCTAAATGCTCGGCGCAGATCACAGCGGTCTAGGGGCAGACCAGAGTTCGAAGAACGTTTAATAGCTTTTAAGTTGGCTAGACGTGACCTCGAAAAAGCTATCAAAGAAAGCAAAACAAAATGCTTCAAAGAATTATGTCAAGAAGCAGACCTGGATCCCTGGGGTAAAGTATATAAGGTGGTGATAAAGAAACTAAAAGGCAACTGGTCTCCGCAAATATCCTGCCCCGCACTGCTACAAACCATTGTAGGACATCTATATCCCCGTAAGGCTTTATCGCTCCCAACTATCATCAGGGAGCATAGAACAGATCGCCCTCCGGCAATCACACCATAAGAGCTATGAGGAGCATACTCGAAGATAAGCAACAAAAAAGCGCCTGGACCTGATGGAGTTCCAAACTTGGCAATTAAAGCGGCCGCCAAAAAGAGACCGGACATTTTCAAAAGAATGATGGAAAAATGTCTCAAAGAGGGAGTCTTCCCCGGTTAATGGAAGCTCCAACACTTGGTTCTACTACCAAAGTGAAACAAGCCACCCGGAGAACCTTCGTCATGTCGCACAATTTGTCTTGTAAATACATTTGGAAAGGTCCTGAAAAGTATTATTTACAAAAGACTTGTAGCGGTGGTTGAAGAAAACGGAGCACTGTCTGACCATCAGTATGGCTTCAGAAAATCGCGTTCTACCGTTAATATAATTAAAGCGGTAGTATATACAGCTGCTGAAGCTATACAAGGAAAAAGGTGGTGATGGGGCGAAAAAGAGTACTGCGCCGTGGTCATGCTCGTCGTTAAAAATGCATTTAATTCGGCGGACTGGACATCTATCATCTATCCCTGGCAAGAATGAAAACGCCACTTTACTTAATAGACATAGTCATGGACTACTTCAGGAACAGGAAGTTATGATACCAGACTGACAACGGCATATCATATTATAATGTAACCGCAGGAGTACCGCAAGATTCGGTTCTCAGGCCTCTCCTGTTGTCTTGCGACTAAGGTTGCCTGAAGGTTTGAAGGTGATTGGCTTCGCCGATGACATCATCGTGGTGACAGTGCAAAATATATCCATGATGTTGAAACTGCCACAAACGAGGCAATCAAAATAAATAAAGGGGTGGCTGGAGTCGGCCAGCTTAGAACTAGCTGACCACAAAACCGAGACTATCCTAATTACAAGCCGAAAAACGGTAGAATACGCGAATTTCTCTGTAGAGAACGAAACCATCAGATCCAAGAATACATTGAAGTACCTAGGAGTTATGCTTGACAACAGGATTCGTTTTAAAGCGCACGTTGATAACTCGTGCAAAAAAGCATCGTTAGTGCAGGCAGCCATTGTACGGATGCTACCAAATATTAGAGAGCCCGGACCTGTCCGCAATATCTTAATTTCCAAAGTGATGACCTCTGTCCTACTATATGGAGCCCCGTTTTGGGCCGGTGTCCTAACAACGGAGGAAAATAAAAGAGCTCTGTCAAGAACGTATAGGCTCTGCGCAATAAGAGCAATAAGCGGATTCCGAACAATTTTAAACGATAAGTCCAGACCACCAAACCCTCACTCTTTTCGGATGCATTGGCTTCTTGACAATCACGTGCGGGTTTTCCGATTCCCAGATGCGGCAATTTTGTTTGTTAACATAACCGGCAAGATGAAATTGCGCAATGTCAGAAAAATTATTGTTCGCCCAAAATCGACGTCCAATTCGAGCTGCTCAAGCCAAAACTGAATAGCGATAATGAAGCTGGTGCATGAAATGCTGAGTTGTTAAGATCGATGGCGAGTCAATGTTTCTGGATTCAGTCGAACACTCTCGGCCACAGGAGACACATACTTATCGGTACGTACCGTACGACGACGTGTTGTCAGCAAGCAAATCAGTCTGGGGAACCTTTTACACAAACTGGCATACAGTAGGTGCTGAGGGTGCATTATTTCGGCCAAAATTTACTTTCAACAAACGCACTGTTTGGGCAACACAACACTCACTTTTATAATAAGTTTTCAATATTTCAAAACGTCATTCAAGCGTAAAGCGATTCATTTCGTTCTGCGGAGGTATGATACCGACTGACAGTCAAGAGAAAGACTGTCAGTGTAAAAATAACATACTTTTGACCACCCATTATATGAAGAAAGCATTAGTAGCAGAAGTAAGGAATATACTTAGATCACTGAATAGATAAGTCAGCGGAAATAGATGGAATAAGGGCCAGAAATCTAAAATGTCATTCGGAAACCTTAGCTGCAATAATGACTAGACTCATTAATATAAGTATTGAACACGCATCGGTTCCAAAATTTCTGAAAATATCTATTGCACAACTGATATCCATTTCATCAGCAGTTGGCAAGATTCTTGAAGAAATTATAACAAATTATGTAGAAAGAAATGCAATTTTACGAAGCAATCAAATTGGATTTCAAGATCAAAATAGCATAAATCGCTGACTCGGAGACTTATCATAACAAACAGGCTCTATACTAGTCTAAGTAGTATCGATTTTAAGAAGGCTTTCGATACCTTGAATCAGCATATTCTTAGACAGCTAAAGAAAATAGGTGTGTGCAGTCGGTCACATTTTCGCTTGATTTGAAACCTAAAGTAGAAACAGGAACTTTAAGTAAAAATAGGATAACAGACTAGCAGCGAAGTGAGTATTGAATATAATTTTCTGCAAGGATCAAAATTGGGATCCTTTTTTCATAACAAGATGTATGTACATTTTATAAAAAAATATTTATTTATTCATCAATATTAATGTTGTCGTCTCAAATAAAATACACTTCTTATAAACACTTTTTGGTATAGCCTTGATCTCTTCCAGCGATTCGGACTTGCCTCTTCCGGATGCTTCCATTGGGTCGATATACCAACATCCTCAGCAAATTCTCTTATGGTAATTTAACGATTTTTTTAAAACAATTTTCTTCACAGCTTCGACGTTATCATCTTTTGTTGATATGCTTAAGCGTGCAGAGCGAGGTTCATCATTCATATATTCTCCGCCATCTTGGCCAGCTTGTACCACTTATAAAGGTTTTTTTTTTTTACTTAGAACCACTGTCAACATTTTAAGTGTTTTAGAGCACTTTATTACATAATTTACACAAAATTTGATGCAAATTCTTTGCTCCATTTTTTATAATAATTGAACATCGTCAAGCACACCAAAACACGTCTAACCTTTCTATCTGTCAAAAACAAGTTATATATATTACTTGAAACTGTGAACATATGTTTAGAACATGTGTACCAACACATTAAAAAAAAGATAATCGAATTTATGTTGCCCTCAAAATTTCAAAAGTCATCTTTTTGAACACACCTCCTACACTTCATAAAATGTTAAAGGTGTGACTTTAGTAATTCAGGTGTTTTAAGATATATGATACATATCTACGCCTAAGCCACCATGAGCTTAAGCATTGTAACTTTATTTACCGCTGCAAATAAAAATTTCTTTTGCCACTTCGTTACAGTACGGTTTATCACTCAGTACTTATAAGCCAAGGACTTCGCCTGAGGTCTTAACAAAGATAAAAACCGATTAAAACAGAACATAGAAGATTCGACACAGGATTAAAGCCTTTGATCAACTGAAGCTGAACATGAACAATGAACAATGCTGCGAGATCCGATACGGTGTTCGAAAAGAGCTGTCAAAATTATTTCCGCAACATGAGTTTCAACCCGCTTGCTAATTTAAATGACACGATTAAACGCAACCAATTTCGAAAATTTGGAAAACTCGAATGCACGCATCCACTGACAGTTGTTAGTATTGTTCTTTTGTTCATTTCAACTTTGCCTTTCGTGGATGCTGGTGCGTTAGTTCCTTTATGCTTTTTTTTTTAATGTTAATACTAAATGTAAGACAAATTGAATATTTGATTTACTCCGAATTCTGCACAAACTAAAATTTGACGTCTTGTTCTTAACATAATAAGTTGTTTTGTTACGAGTTGACGTACTATCTTAAATTAACTCCGGTGTATCGGATCAACTGTTTCCATATTCGAATTCGAATACTACTGCCAGTATCGGATCTCAGAGTATTGTAAATGGAGTTATCACCAAAAAAAAGTTAAGACAAAATTATAAAACAAAAACTAAACTTGACGCATGTCAGAACACATCCTACTTACAGTTCCATTCTATCCCTTTCTTAATGACAGCTCACCGAAAAAAGACAATATAAGAAGAAAAAACGAGTTCTGGCATCACTTTTGTACACGAAACGCTCTTTTGACAGTCTCCTTTGCATATGGGAATAACCGATTGTATTACTCTCTGTAAATTCGTTTATAAAACCACATAAAAATGGTGAGAATTATTTTAATTTCCATCCTAATTATGCCTGCATTTGTTTAAAACAGAATTTAATCTAAATAGCGAAGCTACTTTGTTCTAAATCAAGCCGAGACTAATCCTAACCTCAAACAACATTATAAAATTCGTCACTACATAAATTAACGTTTTAATCGAAATTTTCGTTTATATTTAGAGACCTTTAATGCTGCAGGGACATGAGCGTTCCATAACGCAAATTAAATACAATCGTGAAGGTGATTTATTGTTTTCGTGCTCCAAAGATCAAAAACCAAATGTTTGGTTTTCATTGAATGGGGAAAGGCTTGGCACCTATAATGGTCATCAAGGTGCTGTTTGGTGTTTGGATGTTGATTGGACATCATCGAAACTTATCTCTGGTGCTGGTGATATGACTACTAAAATTTGGGATGTCGAATATGGATCCGTTATTGCTTCGATTGGAGCTAAATCATCTGTGAGAACTACGCACTTTAGTTACTCCGGTAATCAGGCAGCATACTCTACAGACAAGGCTATGGGTCAGAATTCTGAATTGTTTATCATCGATGTGAGAAATGCTGATTCGAGTATATCGGAGCAGGATGCGATTCTGAGGATTCCAATGCTGCAATCGAAGATTACATCGATGCTGTGGGGTGCTCTTGATGAGACCATTATTACAGGTGAGTTAGGGATTATAATAGAGGGGATTTGTATGTGATTTGTTAATTTTGGTTTGCCATAGCTGATTCTAGTTTTATTTGAGGTATGTATTTAATGTTCATTAAAACTAAAGCGTTGCTGCTTTATGCAACAACAAAATTAATGCGTCACCGCTCTTCGAAGGAAAAACAAAATTTAAACACTACGGATTTTTTCGAATAAAAGGTTTCAATCTGTAAATTATAGTGTTGGCATAGTTGATGCATGTGCCTATATTCCCCATAAACCTTGATGATTCCTATTTGTTCAGATTTAATCAATGAATTTCATTGTACTGGATACTCCGCAAAAAAAAAAAATCAAGTGAAAACCAATTTATTGCTATTTCTATCTTCATATTTTGTTATCTAGGCCAAATTTCAGTTACTGTTGTGAACGATAGTAGTGGCCAAAACCAAAATAACACTTTCTTGTGGATTTGAGACCCGAAATTTGTCTCTGTCTCATTCTTCTGTTTGTTTAATAAAGTCTAAATTGTGTGTACAAAGAGCTTCCTATAAGTTTTCAGGCTTTCACATAATACGGTTAATATGACCTTGTATGAGATAGCAGTAATATCTGTTTTGTAGCGATGTGAAGCCTTCCCTAAGTATTCGACTGTATGTGGAAATTTAAATGTCCGGCATTCTACGTATCTGTGCCAGGTACTTACCTAAGTTTCATAGTCCGCGATACTAAGATCATCTATATTCGAGCAGTTTATCGCAGAATAGCCCAATTGGTGGCAATAAATTATCCAACATAGGTACGAACTCAAAAATTTCTATAAATGCTTCTACAACTAAGCTATTGATGTGTTCAAGTCCAAAGACAACCACGCCCAACAAAACGCCCTTTTTTATACTTAAAACAAGTTGAAGCATTAATATAAATATCATTTTCATTAGCATAAAGAATTTTCTAAAATTTAATACTATCAAATACGCCCATACACACCTACAACAAGGTTACCTTTTGTTTGAATGTCCTCTGTAATAAATATTTAAACCTAATTTTTTTTTAATAACAATAGAACGGGAAAAAATTGTAATAATGAAAATTATTAAAAAAAATTTGGTGATTTCCAAGCGATCTTGATTTAATTTAAAACAAAGTCTTCACTGGTGCTGTGTTCGCTTGTGCTATCTTCCTCAGAATTACTAACTTGTTGAACAGAAGGAGCTTTAAGCAAACCCGATGCTTCAACGGGCAGGAGTTGTTCTTTTTTTTTTCAGGCAAATACCTCATGCCAGTTAATATAGGATCAAAGCTTAACAGAAAAGAGTTAAAAATGTCTATATTAGTATTTTCCCTGCTTGATTTCCGGGAGTGATGCTCTCTATAGTTTTCGAGGTCCCTGTTCCGTGACTCTTGAGCTTCAGCAGTAAGTTGGCCAATCGCAGTATCAGTTCCACATCAATTTTTTTTTATAATTTCTACAGAAATTTCAGAATTTTGAAACAAACGCCTGGTCGTGTTACCATCATTTGAATTACCAAATCCACAGACCACAAGGATCTTTAAATTCTTTCTGTATCCTTGTCACTTTCTTAGAGAGAATTTGTAGACAAGTGGAATAAGTTTTCAATAAAACGTATCCATTCATGAAGAACGTATAGATCAAACGTTCTTCGTCTACTCTTTTTTTTTTTTCTGCTAAGGACATTTCATTAGATTTTTTCATAAACTCGATTTTTAATGGACTGCAGTATCTTGTAGAGCCCGGGCTTGGATTTCCCCATACAACTTAAGAATTAGCAGAAAGTCTAAGCGGAAAAAAGGCAGGTAATAAAAACTGATGAATCAAATGCTTTAAGGCCATGGAAAGCTGTGTCCCAAGCTTCCATCAAATCCCCACTTAGAAAACAAACACATGTTTTCCATTTCTTCACTTGTTAGTAAACTAATAACTTCTGCGATTCTATCAAACGGTTTTCAGTGAGATCCAGCAGTGCCTGAAGTGCAACATCTGCTGAAGTTTGGGTTACTTTCATGTGTTTGAGGGGTGGAAAGCATTCTTTTTTGCAGCTTGTACGAATTTTAATGCAGGAAATTTTTCAATTGTAACCCCTGACATTTTTAAACTTTTTAATTCAAGTCAGTTCCTATAACACTTTTTATACTTTTTTGCTCGGCAGGGGTTGTTGTCGTTATCTTTTTGTTCGTTCACTACTTTCATTAAAAGATATACTTGGTCGACCACGCTTTTGTTCAGGGCAACAGATAAAAAAAAAACAGATGTTCTCAAGCCAAGTATTTTTTTTATTGTATATTTAAATACAAATTGAATTTTCTACGTGACTTTTCCCATCAAGACTTATACTGTGACTTAAAATTCGATAATGTTTTATTCAAGCCTTTATTGTCGGAGTTTCGAGTTCGTTTTTTTAACTCCTCTGCTAGAAAATCAAGTTGTTTTTTCAATTTATTGCTTTCTACTGACGGTATGATATTAACAAGCTCCCTTCAAGTCATAGGCATCACATTTGAACTTATTCCTAATGGTTAAACGCGTCTTTGAAAATCTAACCACCGAAATTCATCTTTGTTAGAAAGCACAAAAAAAAAAAACAAAAAAAAAAAAACGAATTCGCAATTTTTTTTTTTACAGCTCTTCAAAAACGATGAAAAGAGCTACAAAAAAAATAGTTTTAAGCTTTGGACGGATTTGGAACACAATTTTACCGACCAACATGTGCACTGAAAGGCAAAAAAATTGGCATTTATAATTGTTTTATAAAAATAGTAGCACTCTCTCACAAAAAAAAAAAAAAAAAAAACTCTTAAATAACTTTACACATACCAGAACTTGAGGACTCCGTCCCGAAAACTAAATTCCGTATTACTTATTGATGCAACAAAAAAACGCTTTCGAACTGCTTCGTAACAAACTGTAGCTATCAATGAACCCAACTGGCTCGCGCCAATCCATTTTTTGCTAAATGTGTTTATGATAACGGCTTAGGACTGTTACATTATTGACAGTGGGGTATTTGACCATAAATAAAAAAAATTAACTAACCCATAACAAAAACTTAATTTTTTGATTTATTGCCAACATCATGCCCCATACAAATAGTTTCACACTATTACTTCCTCCATCTTCTGAGCTAATTCTGATTCAATATCAGCAGGGAGTATGTTCATACGATGTTATTTTAAAATCAGCTTTTAAGTTCATTGGTTACAGCAAAAACGGTACTACTATTGCACCGGTTTGTTTGTTCCACGGTCTGTGCTGCTAAATCCTTTCTGCGGTGTATTTCCTTTGTGTTCACACGGGACTGAAATTTACGTTAAAAAAAATCCTCTGCTGAGACAATTCAATTAAAACATTTGCGGAAATGGTCAAACCGCTCTCTATTTTCATTTCGGTCTCCATGCATATCCATTTTTTTTTTTTTCACCCAGTGTGTTATCTCCCAACACGATAAGGATGTTAGGCGTCCTCAACCCAGGCTTCCGTAAATTATACTCCGTTCTAGAATTTTGTTATCAGTAACTGATTTCCAAAACGTGATAGAAGTAGTACATGAACCGCACAGAGGATATACCCACGTTTCCAGCTTTTTGGACAGAGTAAAGTTAAAGGCTTTTCAGTTAAAAAAGGTTGCTCATCAGTATCTGGCCATCTTAAGAACTCATTCTAATTCTAGCAACCTGACATTCTGATTTTTTCATTCATTGTTTATGAAAACGTCTTCCTGTAAAGGATATAATTCTTAAGCTTGTACGATAGCTAAAAGTCATCAACAAAGTATTCGTCCGTATCCGTTTTGGAGCAGTTTTTTTTAGGATACTGCTTGTTGAGCCACTGCCCACCGATACTTATTCTATTTTGTAGGCTTATATGTCCCTTATTTCGCAATTTTCGAAGACGTTCCCAGATGTTGCTGCGACGAGTTAAGTGGACCTTAGCAGCAAAACTGTATGATATTCGGCTGCCAACCAAAATCCATGATATAGTGTTGCAATTTTAGACATCATCTAGATACTTCTTGTGCAAAAATAGGTATCTAATTTAGCGTTGGAATCGTATAGACATTTGCCGCAAATCTGCTCTTTCGCAGATATTCGTATCATGGTTCCCTAGTATGACACGCAATCCAGACATCAGGCAAGTGAATGACGCTCACCAAATGAGCCGAGACCAAAAAAACATCGTTTTCAGTCAAAATCTGTTTTTTACGCAAGTTCGTTGTTGCAAATTTAAATCCATTTCTGAAATTGTAAAAAAATCGCCAACACACAGAGGTAGATATACTCTTGTCAAGCTATGACGCTAAGATTTAGATGCACCAACTTAACAAAAAAAAAAAATGGAACAATGGGAGCGCTACACGGTGACGCCACCAAGAACTTTTTGATCAAGGTGGTAATTGTACTTTTTCTAATTGTCTTAGCAAAACCCACACTTCCTAATCTACCAAACCACCAAACGATATAATTCAGCTCAAAACTGATGCCTAATACACTTATTTGAATTTTTTTTTTTTTTAGGTCACGAGAACGGTCAAGTGTCCTTGTGGGATATCCGAAAAGGAAAAGAAATCAATTCAGTGAATGACCACACAGCTGGCATCAATGACATGCAAATGAACAAAGACGGAACAATGTTCGTCACCGCATCAAAGGACACATCAGCCAGATTGTTTGACTCTGAATCCCTCATGTGCTTGAAGACATACAAAACTGAAAGACCCGTCAATTCTGCTTCAATAAGTCCAATTATGGATCATGTTGTTTTGGGCGGTGGTCAAGATGCCATGGAAGTAACAACCACCTCAACTAAAACTAATAAATTCGATTCACGATTCTTCCATTTAATCTACGAGGAGGAATTCGCTCGTTTGAAGGGTCATTTCGGTCCAATTAACAGTTTAGCCTTCCATCCTGATGGGAAGAGTTATTCATCAGGCGGTGAAGATGGTTTTGTTCGTGTTCAAGTATTCGATAGCTCGTATTTTGAAAACATTTTCGAGTAGTGTAATTAAACAATTGGCAGTTATATTGGTTTTTTTTATGTGTCTAATTGTAAAAAATAGAGAACTTGAACTAGAACACTTCTTAAATATATTTCTGATGAACAATCGAGGTAAAAGAAATACACTCATGGAGAAAGAAAAAAAAAATGCTTTTGTTTAATCTATTATCATATTATTTATTTTTTCTATAGTACTAAGGTTTTTTTTTTTTTTAACAACAATAATTTACGGAACAGCATAACAACAAAATTAGCTCATTATATGTGAGCTTCAATGGAAATTTGTTTTTGTGCTCTGCAGTCGATTCTCGTGCGTCCTGTGTTCTGTTATCTAGAAAAACGAATTCTTTTTCTTCTTTAGCATCACCTTTAAGCAAATAAATGTACAGAATTGTATAAATTAAATGTTTGAATTGCAAAAAATAATGAAAAAAAAAAAAAAGAAGATATAATTCATCGCTTAAAAGCTTTAATAAAAAGAGACCAACTATGTGCACTAAATTTGCGAGAAAAGCTCTGTAATGCAATAAACGTAGCAGAACTAGATATGTGAAACAACTTCGAAGAAAAATGTGCGAGTAATGCGAACATGTACTTGAATAAAGGAAAGTGCTGACGGAGCAATAAATGCGTCTTGAGTTAGACTATGAAAGAGGCGAAAAATGCGGAAACCAGGGCACGTGTGACAGCAGTAGAGGCATTGTATCGGGAATGCCAACCCATAAGCAGGCGACAAGCAATGGAGTAGTGCAACATCGAATCATGGGTAGGTATCTAATTTTTTTAGTTTGCTGCACAGTGGAAAAATAACTCGTAAGAGAGCCGAAGTGTGATATATTGAAAACGAGCAGAAGACAAGATTTGGAATAGACACTAAACCAAGAATTTCCGAGGTGTACTAGAAAACGACAGATTTTACGGAAGAAGTTTATTAGCGAACCAGTGAAAAGAATTAATTACGGACGTCGAACTGGATAACACCCTCCAAATTGGAAATCTTGGATTTAAATGGCTCGCGATTTCCAAGTCTAGGCTTTCAAGTTTAATTGTATACAGGCAGCAAAGGTGACACGAACAATTGCAACAAACACCGATTGGTGAAACATATAATATGGAAATATGGTATGTATATGACAGCGTTCTAAATAGTCGACAACAACCGCGACTGTGAACTCTAGACCAGAAAACCAAAACACAATGACTACGCTTGCTCGGGCACATTGAGCAAATGAATAATAGCGCTTTAGTAAGAAGGATTTTTGAATCACAGCCTCCAGGTTCAAGACGGGGAAGAAAACAACTCTATTTAAAGCATCAACCTATCGCGAACGTTAGAGCGGTCGTGCCCTAGATCGAAGGGTGCTGCCGAGTCTCAGGCAAACAAAATTCACGGGTCGGAAGCCGTGTTACATATATTATTACAACGTTTAATACAAATAAAAAAAAAATGAAAAGAATTATTCTCTTTGATACTTAATGCCATATTCAATTTTAAAATGTACCTAGGCAAATGATTGCTTAGAGTTAAAGCCAGAGTGTTGGATATAGAGTTGTGCTTACGAATTCCCGGACCTGAAACTTGGAATAACTAAATGTTTGCCCCGTCACTCATACCACTATCATTTTAGCACCAAATATGATATATGGTTTCTATATGTATCAGCGACAGGCTGCTAGTTTTAGTAAGCTGAATATTTTTGAAATCAACAAATTATCAAAAGATAACAAATAAATTGAATGATTATTGCATCATCAAACCCTGGATTCTCTAATTGCTTATCAATGAAACATAATTCATTTCTGTTGAATAAAGTACCCAACAAGACACTTGCACTTAGAATAAAACTTACCGGTTGACCATTTAATGCGGCAATTTGTTCTGGGGTTGGTGCACATCCTGGTGGCGGAGGCGGTACGTTTATAGAGCCGGCTCCCTTTCCCTTAAAACGTGCTCCAGCATCAAACGTAACGGCCTTAAAAAAATTAATTTAAATATATATGTAAATATGCTGCATCTCAATTAAACCTCACTGGGACATTTGTTGACGATGATAGCATCGAATTTGGCATCATTTGCGGTTGGGCATTGTAGTTTATTGCGTATTGAGAATAATTTGGTGCATATACTGCCATTCCCTGTTGCTGAGCATATTGCATTGGTTGATGTACACCCGCATATGGTGGAGGATTATTCCCACCCATTACAGGATAAAAATTACCTCCTTGTGGTACATACATGGGTTGGGGGTTCCATCGCTGACTTTCCTCATATGATGGTGGTGGAGGTCTCTACATATTTTGAATCAAAAAAAGACTATAAGTTTCTGAGAAAATGACCGATGGACAAAAAATATACATGGTGTGTTTGGCTTGGGTCTTGTTGAAACTGCTGTTGAGGAGCATTTGGAACGTGCGGATAGTTGTTACCTACAAAGAAAAATATAAACAAAGAAGCCACATTGATTTGTATAAAATTAAAACCTTTTTTCTCAGCCATAAGAAGTTATAGTTAATAAAATGCAATAAACAATGCAGCGCAGAAACTGCAATCTGGAAATTTTCTACTTTTACGTGACACTGGCGTTTGTTTGTTTTTGTTAGCATATGACAGTGCATCGAGCTTTTTACAAGTAGTAGTTTGACAGTAGTAAGCAAAAAATTCGAGGTTATTAAATAATTTAAAAAAGAAATTTTAGTTTTTTTTTTTTTTACATTTGTAGCCAGGATGGTATACATACATATGTGTATCGTATGTATGTTAGAATTTGTAACGTACATGGAAATTATAAAAGAAAAGGTGGAAATGCAAAGTAAATACTGACAGAGGAAATATGAATGAAAACTAGTCTACAATACCGAATCAGACTGCAATTGTTACTAATGTCGACAATTTTCGCAGTCTGTACCATTGTCATGACTTGGGAATACGGTTTCAGATGAACATACACACCCTAGCTAGTGTCAGTTATTTCCAATACAACGAACGTGTATTGTGTAATAGGCATAGTTTAAAGTGAAGTAACCGCATATTACAACATATCTATATATAAGCTTATTCATTTAATATAGTGATACTACAATTAGGTGTAAGCCAAAGCCTCAGCGTCAACATCTAGCATGATTTTGACTAGCCACCACCAGTTGTTCAACTGGTATTTATCAAAACCGATAAATGCAGGCCTCATTTAAAAGATCAATGTCGCTGTAGAGCGACATCTGCATGCTGTTTATGCAGATGGGGCCGAAAATCACTCGAGAACTTTTCGATTTCGATTTCGCTTTTTATAAATCTATGCTTCATCGTCATACCGTTGGATTAAAAAGATATTCACTTATTTTTCAGTCCTAAGAAGCAGTGATTGGAAAGGGTAATTCTCCGCTGCATCACTGTAGGATCGCTGTTCGATCCTATAGCGAAGCCCAGATAGAAAAAGTACTTTTTTACGTCCAAAATGTTTCCTATTATGGTATGCTGTTATGGTTGAGTGTCATCTTACATGATGACAGCTTTTACATTGTTTTAACTCCATGTACCACTAAGTCCATCTTCAGAACTGTTCCCTCAGTTGCCGCAAAAGCTTCAGTGATATCTCGTTGATTTATTTCTATACTATTTAAATCTACCATATATTATTTATGTGTCTATTAAGTTAGAGTTTATGTTTTTTTTTTTCAAATTATTTCATTTCTTTTTCAATGGCATGAATTCCAAATTTTCTGTTTAATTCTTTGTCTTTTCTAATATGCCACGGGCATAGAAAATTTTTCTTAGCACTTATTTTTTGAAAACTTTTTGTTCAGTAATATGCAGCGCGAGTTTCAAACAAATGCACATCACACTAGTTTTATTATAATAATTAATAAAATGTCCCACGGTAATTAATGATTTTGAATCAGATGTGAAACAAGTCAAAATATAAGGTTAATTTTCTACATTATCTCTCTTTATATCTACTTTCTTAACTGCTCGATATATTTTTTTAATGTAATTGCATTCTCTTCTCTTATCAGCGTCGTTGATTGTGGACCTATTTTGGTAACATAAGATTTTTTTACATTTATATATGTAGCTATTTAAAAAAATAACATTACATTGAAATATTTATACATTAAACAATTTTTTACAATTATTACATTCAATTCATTAAACATTTATATTAAGTCTAACACAAACATTTATCCATATTTTTAATTAACGGTATACATATGTACATACATTATAAAAACAAACAAATACAGTCTATTCTCAAACACTTGTAAAACGAAAAAAAAAATAAATAAATAAAACAACTGCATAGTTGTATATCATAGGTCCATACCGGCCTCAGCACTTGTTCTTGATGCTAAGGTTGGAATATTTTCCAAGTAAACAGTACATTCCCTTGTATTTATTTTTTAGTTTTTTTTTTTACATACATATGTATGTTTATAATTTTAACTTTGCGCTGAGTGTTATTTCGAGGTATATAACCTCGTTTCCGAATGGAATACAGACCGTGTTTTTGGGGATAGGCAGCCTGCTAGATTTTCTGTAAGCAAATATTTAGTTTCATCCATCCGGCAGGCCTTTTTCTTGTTCATTTACATTATTAAGAACACATTTTAACTCTTGTGTTTTCTATCATTTTACCTATTGAACGGTCATCTGCAAACGGTCATCTCTTGCGGTATATCACGGGTATATAGGATATAGGACAATAAGTTCTACGATTTTTTTCTTGGAAGAAGTGTTTCAGAAAATCTCCGTGTATACCATAATAAAATTGTTGTTGTTTATTCCAATAGATAGGGTTATCATTTACATTGTTACGAGAATTTGTTTTGATTGAACGTGTTTTAAGTTTTCAATATTATTATTATTATTATTATTTTTTTTTTTTTTAAATAGAGGATAAGAAACTGGATTTTCGGCATATTTTGCTTTTTTATAGAAAAATGTGTCAAAGCGACACCTATAAGCGCTGACACTTGTCAGTTTGTTGACACACTTTTGTTCAGGAAATACAGACGTCCAGATGCTGTTCGCTCTGGATGTCCACCCACCACAGACAACAATCAAATCTTGGCCGCAGTTGCTGTTGACAGAACGACACGGGATACCGCTCGGAGGACTAACATCGTACATACAGAAGAGATCATGATGCGCTCCTGGTGAAATACCGCAATTGGTCGGTAAACAATATTTGCATCTCATAAAGGCCATGTTAAGCATTTGGTGGGAATGGCGAGGTGTCCTTTACTTCTAGTTACTTCCACGCAATCAGAAAATAAATGCCGTCAAATATTGATCACAGCTCGATATTTTGAAGCGGGTAGTGAAATAAGATAATAGGTGGCGGATAAGATTGGTAAAAAGGTTTGTGCTCTACATATAATGCTTGTCACAGTAAGAGCTGTTAATTTCATATGAATCGACCTTAAGTCCCTAAGATCTGTCGTAATGTGAAAATTTAGTCTATTGTGGTCTTATTGGCCTTAAAAGCCTATTACTAAGGACTTTTCTGTTTATTGATAAAGAGTTTCAACCGTTCACATAATATGATAGATAGGGGCTACGACGCGATGTTAGGGAGACCGATTCTACTACAAGCGTCGCAGTTTAGTTTGTTGAGTCACAAATTTGGTCTTGGTATCAACTTAAGAAAAACGTAAATGATGCTCTTCAACAGCAAAACCAAAATAATAAATTTTGAACTTCCCCAACTAAGCATTCAACTCCTGTCCTTTCGCCCAGTGCTAAGTACATATTTATTTAGTTATCAGAGAGGAACCTTACCTCAAATGGAGATGAAATGAGAGAGTAGGGAATAATTATGTAGTTTTCTACTTCTGCAACAAGGCAATTAAAGAAAATGAGGCCACTAATCAAAATGAACATATACAGAGCAGTTGTTGTAAATTACTGATCCTACAATTAAAGGATAAATAAACTAAAATGTAATTTGTTTAATGTAAACCCAATTTCACACATGGGTTACTGTTTAGTGGAAAGCTTGTAAAAAAAAAGAATAGCTAGTATAGACACCACAGTAGACAACTTATTCAAAACGCTTTAGCGTATAATTTGCGAAGAAAAAAATCAAAAGGACATAATGAGCAGTTGATCAGGGTTATACGCTGTTCAAAGATAGACTATAGAGACTATGGGGATGTGTTTTTGCGATTACAGTAACACCGCTATTGTACTTCATGCACAACTGCTCGCCATATGAGGAGCTTGTTGTCTAAGTTGTAAAAAATGACCAAACGGTCAAAGCAAGAATTTTCTAAAATATTTTTTTTAAGAACCAAACCTTAGATGGATTAGGCTAATAATTTGATATGGTCAAATTATAAAAAAGCGGACCTTTTGTATTTCTAACAAGATCCGTACAAACGTTATCAGTATAAGGGTGACTAACAAAGGACACTAAACGACAAATCATGAAACATCATCATCACACGCACACACCGCAGCAACATTACAAATGATCTTGTTAAGGCTTTCAGTCATTCAATATTCAACATTCAATAATTGTATTATTATTACTTTCATCTGTACAAGTTTTTTCGCTGGAATAAAAATTTATTTCAAAAATAATTCTTACGTGTAAGTTTATTCACGGTTCATAACACCCTGTATCGGATGTCAAGGAAACCCAGTTAGATTCTTTGTGTTATATGTCATTTTTGACATCTGACAGATGCCAGCTTGACATGCTAAGGAATTTTTTATTAGCTCATTATCTTTTTCTAAATAGTTTTATTTCACAATTCTTTTTAACAACATGGGTGGTAAAACGAAACAAACGCAACGCACTAAAAACAACGCCAAGGTAAAGCAATCAACTAACCCATCTTCAATATTAAAAATAAATAAATAAAAACTGATTCATTCACAGCCCTCAAACAGTGGGCGCAGTGCCGAGCTCTTGGGCGCCTCCGTACCATCATTCGTTGGATTTTCAGCTCATTCTGATCTTGGAATGATACCATTTGCGCCGGGTTTCGCCACAGTTGAAAATATTCCTGAAACCTTTGATGCCAGTATAAGTACTCAATTCCAATTAGTTTTAAGGAAGATGTCCAAAAAAGATCCAATAACAAAAGTCAAGGCATTACAAGAATTTACTGATTTGCTTTCGGAATCTGAGGTAGATTTGGTAAAGGGTATACTACCCCTCTGGCCAAAATTCTATCACAATTTGTCAAATGATGTCGATCATAGAGTGCGAGAAAGTGCTCAAAATGCACAGAATCTGATAGTCTCCAAATGTCGAAAAGCTGTAGCTCCTTATCTCAAACAATTAACACCAGTTTGGTTGGGAAGTCAATTTGATAATTATCCGCCAGCAGCTAGCGTGGCTTCTTCCAGTTTTCAATCATTATTCGCTGCTAACAAAATACAGGAAGTTTGCTTATTTTCACAGCAGGAGATTGTAGACTACATCATTCGTAATCTAACGTTCCATACAGCGTCGACGTTAGGAAATGCCAAGTCTTGTACTCCGGAAGAAGCAGAGCACAAGTATCAACGAGTCGTTGTATGTAGTCTAAAGTTATTGTCATTTTTCTTAGAGAAGACTGCTGGTAGCGATATATCCCCTAGCATCGAAAAGATCCATAACCTACTGTCAAACAAGAAATTCTGGAGTTTTGCCAAACACCGAGCACCTCATATAAAGTAAGATAGTCTGTGATCTAGTAAGAATCCTTTTTTAAACTCAAAAACACTATTTAAGGTCGGCTTGGTTTGAACTGGCTTACAATGTTTTGCAGTATACACCACAATTGACAGAAGGCATTAAGGGGCAATTAGTACCATTATGTTTCCAGAACCTAGATGATAGTGATCCTTTAATCGTGCCCCATGTATGGGGTTGTATATTGCTTTTACAAAATGCTTATAAGGATTGGTATGCCACATTGTTGCATCGTCAATTAAATTAGGTTGACTTATCTCTTTTTATTTCAGGTACAAATTTATTAACTTCAAAAAGAACATCCAAGGAAAAATTTCACAGTTTCTACGAAACTCTTGCGGTGGCAATGCCTCAGCTATTTGTCCAAATCTGTTGCCATTCCTGTCTGAACTTACACAAGAAACATTTCAAGATGGTTCATTAGAAGATTTTTACAAAGATTTCTTCAGTAGCATGAAGGAAGCTATAACGTTTTCGAACACAATGTCCAAATCTGATATTTCATCTGTTACAACAGCTTACTACGAATGCATTCGGTTTATTCTTCAACGATTTAACACAGCTGCAGTTTTAGACACCGAAGCAAATCAGTTACCACAATACATCCTCGATGAATTTATAACACAACTAGTAAAATGGGCTTGCCATGGTGAAGGAATCGCTGCAAAATATATTTTTACTCATACATCTGCCCTAGTAGCATATTGGGCAGATCACGCTGAACAAAAATTGTATGGAGTATTGCTGGACGGTTTCTGGTCGACATTATCAGAAGATATTGAAAAGAGCTCCTTAAACACTCAATATATGGATCGAGCTACTGATCTCATCAATTCCCTTTATTGGGCGAATCCAAATCTCGGAAGTCACAAAGTAAAATTTTCAAAGAATGATGAAACTGACGAAAATAGTCTTCAAAAGATGAAACCAACACTCACGTATGTTCAGACGGATTTAAGAAAATTGACAACTCGTTTGGTTCAACAGTGCTTAGAAGATGTGTCAGAACACAAAATGTTACGTTATGAAACGCAAGTTCGCAGCTTAACAGCGTTATATCGAGATGCAGAGTTTTATGCGGAAATTTCAGGCAAAAACGATATAAAAGTCACGCTAAATTTGTTGGCGGAAAGCCTGATTGCCTCATCCGCAGAGCCTTCAGAGATTGTTGTAGAAATTGTCTTTGAAATATTGAGTTACATAGAAAAGGAAAAAAAGCTACAGTTCATCAACAAACTCCTAGAGGTTAGTATTGTATAATATTAGTTAAGTATTTTAATGTTTGTCGTTTACATGCCTTTGAGTAGTGGGCTATACAATCTTAATGACTTCTTTTGTGAAGTCTTCTTCTGTTCAGTCTTTTTCAAAGAAGCTTTGTATTGAAAGGGTCTAATAGGCTTTTAATCTATACCATATTTCTGTTTTAGTGTACTCTGTCGTCCTCGCCCTACTTTTTAATAGCCTTACAGCAGTGGCAGCTGACACCAAGGTTTAAACGGATATTCCAATAAACAGTCTCATGGCCTAGATTAACCTAGTCACGATCTGGAACATAGAGCTAGACATTTCGAATCATATAAATCACCTGATGGTTACCTCTCTTCACAGTTACAGAATGCTTTTTAGAACCTTAGAAACAACAAACATTCTCCAAACTTATTTAGCTCTTTATACAATATCTAGTGCTTGGATAGATATAAACGTAGCTTTCATACCAAAAGTAGGTAAGCCCTATCTATTTTTCACTCATTCTCCTAAATATCTTGAAAAAAATTCACAACTCTCTTTATGTGCAGCCTTAAAACTCGATGCCTCTCAATGGGTGCTTCCAACAGTGATGACACTTTTTTAATTGTCACTTCTTTACAAGAAACTAGTTGTTAGTCAACATTTTCTCAGCCTAATCCATTTTATTGTCAACAGTAGAGTCATAAACCACACACGGAGAAAAGGGTATGTGATCTTTTAGCTATTAGCGAATCTAGACCTCAACAGGCTGATTACCTAATTAGAGGGTATAAGATTTTGCGTGATATCTTTCGCAGAAGATGTGGCTCTTCAAATGCCGTGCAAAAATCTACATGGACTCTTTACATAAAATGAAATTCTTTAATATACCTTAGTCATACTTTCACTTTGGATACGGAACTGCGCCCTTAGTGTCAATCCGTCCAAAATGAAGCTTCTCTTAAAATCATGAATTATCCTACCTAAGCTATATGACATCTCTCTGACTTTTTCAAAATTTTGTTTGAGGTGGAATAAAAGTTTTTCCGAACGAAACAGTCACTAGAGTTGTTAAAGCCATCATTTTAACCAGTTCCCATTATGACAGAAATCATAAGAAAGGCAAAGGCCCCTCCCGATTTTGCTAAGCGCTAGTCTAAGAAATTTTCCAGCCCAAATGTTACCTTATCCCTATTTAAATGTAAACTTACGAAATTTAAGAACTGCTTCTTTCCTCAGTATGTATGGAAAGTATGGCTTCCAAGAACTTATGTCAAAAATGCTACGTGAAGTCAACTTTATTCAACATATATAGTTGACTATCACCTAAGGACCTATGCAATACTCTCTACTCTTCCTATGTCTAATATAAGTATTAAAATTTTTATATTGAGTGAATCTTGTCCTGCTCAATTTAATTCAACTGTTCATCAGGCCAGCACTTGAATCAGTTTTAATACAAAAGAATATCCTCGATGAGTATCGTAATGTATGAAATAATACGTACACAGCCAAGCAGCGATCAAATCCCTCACCTGGGGTTAAAAACTGCCACGTGTCTCTTAATGAGATAACCAAACAGCATAAGCTATATTTTGGTACAAATCACAAATATCTTCTGTAGTACTTCTTCATGATATTAAACGAGTGCTTCTCTAAATCTTCATTTGTTTTGCTTCTCGAAATTCATTTTCAAACCTTCATTGTGGTAGGATAAACCTTGCACATCAAATACGATGGATAACTTGTGACAATAACGCCATTGCATTATACTTCTGTGTTTTGGGGTCTGTATTCGTATCTAAGCTACAAAGAAGTATTGGCCAATTTCACTGTTTGCCCCATTGGAATATTTTCGGTCATTTGTAATACTGTAGCGCTTTGTTGTGTATATGTGATCGATTCAATTGATTGTTTTTTAATGCGGCGAGAGCTGTGTCCTTTTCATTTCACTTCGTTAAAAAAGCCGATAAGTTTGAGTATGCCTTATTTTATCACGAAATATATGATGGATACTATGAGAATGTCATTATGAGGCTTTATTAAATAATCCGCAGTGTTCTGCGAACATAACCCATTTTAGAACTAAAAAGAAGAAAATTGTAGTAAATGTGGTGAAGTTGATGATAAAGTTACCAGAATATGTTCCAGACAAGGGACATACTATATAAGTACAAAAGTGACTCTATAAAGGAAATCAGAACAAAAACCGTGGATATGATGTGCCCATAACACCGTGTCATTTTTACGATACTAGCCATGGAACCGAAATCTGCTAAACCCAAACTTCTCTTTGTATTTTTAGTCCTAGTCGTATTCTGTCTGCCTTTTAACGGCATACCATACCATATGTACGAGTATTATATTTTGTTTTCTCCTTCGTTGTTCTTTTCCACTTTTAACAGCATTCTTTTACCAATATCATCAACATTTGGTTTTTTTGCCAAGTGTGGCTTATTGTTAATAAATCAATCAGTCTATTATAGCTGCTTAAATCAAAAACAAAATCGTATATGTAGACTCAGCATATTCTTCAATTTACAGACAAAGAAGCCTACCCTCCAACAATGTCTTTTGCAGCGATTGCTTTCTTACCCCATGTGCGTTGAATCTGAGGTCAGGATAATGCTTTCTCAAGATCACGTCACAGAAATAATCCTAAAAACTGCCAATGAAGTTCTTATCGATGATTCTAAAGACAAATTCAACTTGTTGCATAAATGTTTCTTCCAAACCGACTCAGGCGAAATACTTATAAATCAAAAAACTGTCGATGGCATTCTAGAGATTATATCAAAACCACTCACTAAACCTGAGGATTTCGACGCCATGATGGATCCATGTGGCCGATTTATTGCACAAATTATGCCAATTGTCTGCTCAAATAACTCTACGGAAAAAGCTCAAAAAGATATATTCCTCAAGTTGTTCGCATTTACAATCAACCAGAAGATAAGTGATAATCTCTCAAAAGATACACTTTGGGAGGTAACTACCTGTTGGCAGGATGCACTTTCGAGTGAGGATATAATTATGGATGACAGTTTAGTACATAAATGCGCAGAAATTATTTCAAAGCGTGTGTGTTCAAACATCACACACACTGAGATCGATAATGTTGCAGATATAATGTCTAAACTTGTTCTTTGCTCCACCGAGAACATTGAAGAAGAGCAAAATCGTTATGACAAAATCGATTCATATGTAGAAATTCTCTTCAAACCAAAAAGAGAAAATTTCACCGGCGCATACAAAAATGTCGCAAAATTCACAACATTTCTTGAAGTAGTGCAAGGTTGTCTAGCAGTTATTGAACTACCGGACGATGCTGGCAAGGATGTCGATGTAAACATGTTCTTCCGAAGGAATCTACTTAATTTAACAGCAGTGATAAAAATGTTTTGTAGTATGAAAGCAATTCATAGATCGGATAGCCCTGAAAAATCTGCTGATGATGAGGAATGTACGGAAGACTACTTTGATGCAAACGAGTCTCTACTAAAAAAATGGACTGACAAAATGTACGATCTGGCATTAGAACTTATGAAAATTGCTGCTATCGCAGAATCTCTTATGTCTAATTGGTCGAAGGTTGGCGTACAAATAAATAAGCTTGGTAATGTTTTACTCTAACTTTCGTTTTAATACTTTTTCAGACAATGAAAGATCAAGTTGAAATCATGTTGGAAATTTCCGAAAAACTGAAACTTCTTCTAAAAACCATCGAAGAAGAGCATGTGGTGCAAATAAAAGATCGATTACTTAAAGATGCCGCTTTCAGTGACTTGGCTGCCATCAGAGCAATTCCATACTTATTGGTAATACCTCAATATGCTCAGTTTCAAGAAAGTGCACTGATTCTGCTAGAAGAAGATCTCATCGAGTTCTTTATCGCTAGAGATGCACTGGGTGCTTATGTTAATTTGCTTCAGGTAAAATATTTTAAACCGATTCAATAAATCTCACTTTATGTATTTTCTGATAATTTTTCAGTTCATTTTGTCGGGCTTTACTCCCGGAGTTATCAGTTCTGATAATCCGATATTGAAAAGAGACACTGATACCTGGCATAAATGTGTGACGTTCCGATGTTTGATTGATAACAACTTTAACAAAGATACTAACAACATTTCCGACAAGGAGATCATAACAAAAGCTTTAGGCTACATCACAGAGATTTCTGAAAATCAAAAACAATTAGATAAAGAACTTTTACTATACAATACGTAAGGCAATTATAAAAAGGCTTCTAACTTCAGAATTTACCAATTATAACCACTTTCTTTTAGTGATATTACCAAGAAAGAATTTCGTGATGTGACTAGAGCTGTGGAATTTATAAATTTACTAACAGATGTGCTTAGAAGATTTCCCTACGAATTGACAATTAAAAATTGGGATTTCATTAGGATAGGTCTTAGTTCTTGGGTGCTAAGTGTCTCTAAAAGTATTGAAGACTATAAAAATGCAAAGGTAACTTAGAACACGAATTACTTGTACCGACTTCTAACGTTTTAAAATGAAATATTCTCTTTTAGGTTCCTGTGTTTGTTATTTCAGTCTTTAAATTGTATGCGGCGCTTGCCGATTTCATAAAGAGTGAAAAGCAAAAAAGCTCCACAGAGGCTCTTTCAAATATGATAGACGAATGGGAGAATTTATTTTCACCCGATGTTAATCTTGTGCTATTTAGAAGTTTCTACAATTTTGTTGCAGTAAATGGTAAGTAAAAGATTGACATTGGAACTATATTTCTGGTGTGAAATTTTGCAAATATTTTGCTGTTATTTCCTCTAGACTTCATATAGGGGTTTCTGTCTGGGAAGTATAATCCACTTCTCTGGGATCACTGGCTCTATTCTCGATGAATTTAGGAGTTCATGCAGTGATAAACTATACATTATTCATATGATTGAAGTACGGTTGAGTTTAAAAAGGAATACATAAGTAATCTTTGATATACTTGGCCTGGAGTTTTTCTTAACTTGCACATTTTAATTTTACAAAGCAATACTTACCTGCACCTGTGCTAAGACTGCTTCAGACCTCAGTCGGGGTTTTATAGACAGTTAGATTCCTTGTGAGCACACCTGTAGGATCCTACCTTTTTAATTTGAAGGCATACTAAATTAACAGCTTTCCGACTTCTATTTGTCTTATGTTTTTATTGATATATTTGGCGTAAGCAACATGCCTCGCTGTAGAGCTTGATACGTGTAATAGTGGCGACGATATCACAGACCATGTTGTCTGTAGGAGGTCACATGTGCTAACCGGTGATGTGGACGGTGCTTATCCTGTTAGCATTTCATTTTCGAAATGATTCATCGTATTATATTATTATTCTTTGAAGATTACTAGCGCTAGCTGATGTCTTAAACAGAGATCTGCCCACACACAATTGGAATTTTTGGAATAACGCTAATAGTGGTTTATGTTTATCAGTTTCCCAAATTTGACAAAGTTATCAAATATAAAGGTTTTGGTCTTGTAATATCGAGACCCTGATATATAAAGAAAAGTTGAAAGCGGAACAATTGCTCGAAATAAGAATCTATATTTTGCCAACGCAAAACAAGTTTATTTATTCCGGTTGCATAAAATTTAGAACATCTGGAGGCGAAAAAATTCTTAAAGGCGTTCTGAATATTGTATTGATTTTGGAAAGTATTCCATAGAAAGTGTTAGCCGAGGTGCTTAAAGAAGTGGTAGTCGGTTGTCGAAAATTCCGTTGGGTATGGTGGGTGCGGCAGTGTTTCGTACCCCAGGTTGATATAGCTTTTGCAACCACTGTTGTGCAATATGTGACTGATAACGTAACAGTTCCTGGTGTATTTTGTCAGTTTCTTGAAAGTACTTTTTTGCTGTGTGGTTTCGTCTTGAATCATAAAATTAAATAAGATTATTCACATAGTGACTTCTCTTTTTCTCGTGGAGCCTCGGCTTAGAGTGATTTCAACTCTCTCCATTGACTGAGCTGAACAGCGTCAGTTGCCATACAGAATTCTTTCTTTTTCATCGAACGTTACAATTTAATCAAGGAATGGTTCATTTCTGTTACACAAAAGGTGCGACGAAGAATCTGACGATTTTCAGAAAATCATTTGTTTCTCCAAATCGTCCAATCAGAAATCAGAAACAGCTGATTTTTTTACCCCATGATCTCTCTTGAGCTCTCAAGCCATTTTATATGGGTTGGTCGTCGTCAACAATAGTTTATTACCCATGTCGTCTGATGCAATGACAACAGAACTCGTGTTGTTGTAAAAATATAAATTCGATTTTTCCTGTACCCTGAAACGCCATCAGCATCAGCATCGGTAGTCGGATCTTCACAGAAGGCTACAAATTTAAGATGTAGGCTTGTGTCGCTTTGGAGAACAACAACTTTGGATTACACTCTTTGTTAGAAAAACTTGCAACTGCAATTCAAGCGGAGATATACGCAATCTCAATAGCAATGAACTGAAGAATTTGAAGAATCGGTGTTAGCTTAGCAGTATCTTGTTAATTGAAGCCCAGGTTCACTGAAGTATAGCGCCACCAAGAAAAGTAAGTGATGAGCAGGCAATGCTCAAAGGAGTATTTTTCAGCAACCAAAAATTCATTATGACTGCTTGCGTCTTCGGTAATGATTTTCGATGACAGTTGGGTTTCATATGAATAAAACTGCAGATAATATGAGTTTCTACGATGCCTTCAGACTAAACGAGTGCTATACGTCTAAGGAGTCAGCGACTTCCCTGCTGTTTCTCAGTCGGAAAGATTGAAGACGGCTTATTGGTATCGTAACTGGGTGCTATATACACTTTTGCCAAAAACGTAGCGTGCTAGGCATAAGTAACACAATTTCCTTCAACGCCTGCTGTGAAAGTGATGACGACACCGTCTCAAAACGTTCAACTCGCTTATGGAATGCCCTGCCAAGCTCTCTATTTCCTAGTCGTTATAACTTGCAAACATTTTAGACCCCTGTACATCGGTACCTCTCTTTTTTTCCTGCCTAAGTTAATTATATAAAAAAAAAGTTTTCCCTGTGCGTGATATCCAGGTGAAACCTGCCCAACAAACAAAATGCTGTCCCCACCACGCAGAAATTTTGGGAGTCGAAAAATTTACCAACAAGAATTTTCGGCCGCGCTACGTCCAATAATGTTAAAAACATTCATAATCACTTAAGCGCTCGCTAATTAAAAAAAAAAAGGAACTAAAAAGGGAAAAAATCCGTTTTCTACTACTATAACTACTATAGGTTCAAGTTCTCATATTCTAATTCTAACGTGCATTTTGTGAGACAACATATTCCAAGCTGCTTTTTGGAGAATGTCCATTGAACCTAACCGAACCTATTCAACTCTCAAACCATTGTTTGAATCCAAAATCCAACAGATTGGAGTATGATTGACCTTCCGTACAAATAAAGACATGCAGTTAGAAACGTTTCTTGGAAAAACATAAAAAATGTGTTCGCAAATTGCGTTCTTGAGCAGTTTGAAGTATGCCCTTACATTTATCAAAAAATTGTGTTTAGTGACGAGGCTTATTTTTGTTACTTTGGTTTTGTGAACCAGCAAAATTGCCGTATCTGGAGTCAGGCAAATCCAAAAAGACAAATGAGACTCAAATATACCCACAAAAGTACACTGTTAGACTCAATTCTCACTCCCAAAAATAAGGTTGGAACTCGCGTTATAATAAAGTCAATACTTAACGTTACAGGGCAATGAACAGTGAACATTTCTTTTAAAGTATGTACGACTTTGATTTGGACAATTTGTGGTTCCAGTAGGATGCCGCTACGTACCATACTATCCATGAAATCATTGACCTACTGAGGACTCGATCTAACGACAACATTATGTCGCGAAATGGACTAGTGAATTAGCCACCGAGATTGTGCGATATGACGCAACTCTATTACTGTCTGTGGTGGAACTATATAAAATCCTTGACATATGCCAACAAACCGCAAATTTTTCAGACATTTCAAGCCAAAATTCAGCGGCGTGCAAGAATTCACCCCGGCTTTATTTTTTGTCCTTCAATTAATTCAATTAAAAGCAACAACGTAATAAGTAAGTCAATAATGCCCGTAATTGTAAAAATCACTTTTGTGATTGTGGAAGTAGGTGTCAGTCTTTATCAATAAAGACTTCAGTTTGAGGTAGTCATCTAATATTTAAGATTTGCTAAAGTTATCAGTAAGTTTTGTGTGAATTTCTTACGCTTTAATGTTATATTTTTTGCTACAACATTAACAATACATTTATATTTTAGAAACGGACTATTCTGCATGTTATGAAACAATTTTCAAGGAAATTTCTGCGTCTGTCCGATGTCTAGATTATGCCGTCATCTTCAACGTAAGCAGATTTTAAAACCTAACTTTTTCACGCATTTTACTTCTCATTTATAGCATTGCAAAAGCGGGAAAAAAATCACTCTAGATGACCTAATTAGATTCCATTTAAATAATATCTCTTCGCCAATATACAGTCTTCGAATAACATCTGCACATACCATTACTCAACTGTCCCATTTCTTTATTGCCACTGATATGGAAATTTTTGAGAAAAATGCTGATGTTGTCGAAACAAAGGTTGAGGAAAACAATCACTCCACGTCAAACTGGCATTTTATGAGCAAATTCAAAAAACATATGAACAAATATGAAGCTGCAATACTTAAGTATTTGGACGAATTTAGGTGAGTTATGAGCAGTTGCATCTACCTCATAGATTACTTAAATGATCTCTCATTTTAGCTTCAAAATGACCGAATTGCCTGAAATGAAACCAATTAATAGAGCAGACGCGCTATCCTATCTGTTTCTGTGGGACTGTATTTTAAATATATGTGCTAAAGCTCCCGTTGAGTTAAGATCTGTATATATTACATGGTTGACTGAGAATAAATTTGATAAGGTAGGAACATTGTAGCTTAAAAAGTAATTGATGGTTTTATTCGCTTTTCTTTCGTTTATAGAAATTTCTTGATTTCCTGTTTCGTGCAATGCCTGTAGAGATTTTAAAGAACCACGACTCGAAATTAATGAGTAATGAACTTTTTAAAGGTTTAAACTGGGAACACATTCAAAGTAAGTTAATTCAAAGGTATTTATATTTGTCAGTTATTTTTTTCAGTTTATTTGCATTTTTATTTCCGTTAATTAATTACTTCTTACATGCTAGACAAAAAAATGCTTAAAAATTAGCTTAATTAACTTAAAATTAACTTATTCCAACTTACTGGCCCCATGAGGGCACTCTAAGTTAAACCTAACATTTATTGTATGTCTTTCTACGAATATTAAATCTAAAACTAAGAAAACAATTGTGTTTATACAATATATGTATATAAAAAACCTAGTAAAGGGTGATTCATCGTGAGGTTTGATTTATAATGTAATATGAAAATGTACTTAAAATTTTTATTATGGGTTAATCTTAGCTGGCTTATTCCTGAAGACCTGATACTTTACATATCCCCAAAGAAAAAAGTTCAAAGATGTGATATCGCACAATCTAGGCGGCCAATTTACCGTAGCAAAACGTGAAATTAAGTGCTCACAAAAATGATTTCTCCACAAGTCCATTGTTTCACGCGCTGTATGGCTCGTAGCGCCGTCTTGTTGAAACCACAGCTCACCGAGACCTTGCTTGAATTTCAGGAAGCACATAGTCCGTTAACATGGCGCGATAACGGTTACCATTGACGGTAACATTCTGATTTGCCTCATTTTTGAAGAAATATGGACCAATGATTTCACCAGCCCATAAACCACACCATGCCGTTCATGCCGTTGTTTTTAATGTTAGCTCTTGGTACTCTTCGAGTTGCTCACCAGCCCATATACTGCAATTTTGTTTATTAACGTATCCATAGAGCCAGAAATGGGCTTCATCACTGAACAAAATTTCACGATAAAACACCGGATTTTCATTGAGTTTTTTTAGAGCCCATTCACTAAAAATATGACGCAAATTCAAGTCACCTAGCTTCAATCTTTGTACAAGTTGAATTTTGTACGCTTTTAGGCCGAGATCCTCGCGTAAAATACGCCAAGTTGTCTAATACGCCAAGCTAAGCTGCTGACAACGACGACGAATCGATTCGTCACCGTCTTCGCGTACACTCTAAGTTACAGCTGCTAAAGTTTCTTCAATACGTGTTGGATGTGGTCTAATCGGTCGAGTATAATCCACTTATGTAAACTGGGACTCAAATTTGCGAATGGTATTGGCAATAGTGGTTTTAGTATGTCGATTATGCGCACCGTAACTTCCTCGAATCGAATTGAACAATTTGGAGACGGAGCCAAATTGTTGATGTGTACTGATTGGTTGACTGCTAAAGACTTTTAATAGTTCTAACTTTCGGATGTATGTATGTCCAAATCACTGTCTTCGGAATCGAAAATGAGTGGACTTTCAGTCAACTCTACAAAAATTGTTTGGAGTAAGCGTCACCACACGTTTTTTCAACAAAGTGTTGAGACTCAGTAGTTTAATATGTAGTGTCATATCGAAACATATCAAGATGTTGTCGATAATTTAATATGTAGTGCAACGGAGCTTTGGACAAAAACAAAGGAAGTGTTCTTTGAATCATCATACCTACGATACGATATGTTTTGATGTGTTGATGGAATAAATTTTCTCTCAAACAGGTTGTCGCTCCTTCAATTGACTTCTTTTGGCTGCAAAGGGTTTATGAATTACTCTTATCTCGGCATACTGCACTCCGTAACATTTAAAATTCATATAGTGGTTGATGTCCAACGAAGCTTGGACGTTAAGCGGGCAGGAAAAAAACATCACGTTCCTAGAGAAATGACTAAACATCAAAAAGAGGACGTACAGCAGATGATTTCGCATAACTGATTCCATGATGGCATGCTAAATCCCTTATATGAGCAGCTTTAATATATTTGGAACTGACTTCAATAAGAATTTTTCAGAACTGCTCGAAGTGCTGAAATATTGTGGCAGGTAAACTTTCACTTAATCAACTGCAACTCTCAACCCCGAAGTCGGCTATTGGCTCCAAAGCATCCGGCAACTTCTACAATACTTTTACAAGCAGGTGGCCCTGTAAAATAGAAAATAGAAGCAGCATCTATTTGGGTGCGGATTCATTGTAAAAGAGAGACTAAATTTTCGGCACGTAGATGAACGTAGACTGAATGTGCATTCGTTTATTTATTTATTTATTTTTTTTTTTTGAATATTTATTATGCTCCCTCAATTTGTTGCGTTTGTAGTTGCTTTCTGTCTGCTGACATATTGGAATGGCGTGTGATGCACATGATCATATGTGTGTTATGTGTCACAGTTTGGCAAAATGTCGAAAAAATTGCCAAAATAATAGGAGAATATTTAATATAATATTGAATAAAATTACTTGCGCCGTCAGCGAATCACTAATCTTTTGCCAATATACACAAAAACCACCAAAAAACAAAATCATATCTGCATTGTGCTAATTCACGATGCGCTGTTTGCATTTGTTTGCGTAGGAAGATCTGTTCATAATACATTTCGGAACGTGACGCAATTTAACGATAACCTTTTTTGCAGTAGCAGCGCATTCTGGCAGTCAAGAAGGTTACTTTTCACTCCACCTAGTAATAGAGAAAGAAAGAATCAAGGAAAATATGACGACACTTCACATATTGTGGAGACCATTAAGCGAATCACTAATCTTTTGCCAATATACACAAAAACCACCATCAAACAAAATCATATCTGCATTGTTTGCATTTGTTTGCGTAGTAAGATCTGTTCATAGTACATTTCGGAACGTGACGCAATTTAACGATGCCTGTGTTTGCATTAAGGAATGATTGCAGATGCACAATGCAGGCAGTACTGCATTTAGAAATTAATTCGTCAATATCAACCTAAATTACGCTCATGCGTAATCAGTAGAACATTAAAAAAATTTTAGCTGAATTTAATTACAAAATATGAAATGAGGAAATCTTTAGCAGTACAATACGACACCATGCTGGAAAACGGATGTAGGCTAATTGATTCTGTTGCGCAGTTTCTTGACCTTAATATTCGTATAGGAACATGGTAGTGATCTGATTATAAATGGGCCAACCGAATTGATCATGAGGCGACCGAACATTCCGCTCGGCCAATATAGATTTTATTGAATCTAAGATGTGTCTATAGATATTTTAGACGCCACAACAACGGAGAAACTCTATGAGGTGATTTAAACCGCTGCAATTGCAACAAACGTCGTCAACGCCTTTACAACCTGCATTAAGTGCTCAAAATTAATATCATCGGTGCCAGGATGCTGTCAGAAACATCGCAAATATCTTCTGCAAACTATTAAACAGCGGGAGCAACCCAATTTACGCTTTCAGATAGAATTAACCATTAAACTTGGGCGATGAAAGCCAAAACGTTCGCATGTTCCCAACGGTGCGTTTACAAAAATTGGGAATGAATATCAGCCCTCCGGCTCGTAGAGTTTTCAATACATACTCGGATCTTTATAACTAAATTGTGAAGAACTGGCACAAGGAGCGAAGTATCTACGTCTGCTTAGTCTGTTACGGTCAAACTCATCAAAATAGAGAGATAGTTGAGCAGGGTGCCTCTTTTCAGGAAACCAAATACATTTAATGGGATCCAGGCGATAATTGTCCTAGTGGACAATCGTCTAACAAACGTGACTCAAGTGGTAGTGTATTGACTCCCAAATCTGACGATTCAGCGTTTAAATCCCAACTGCGTCCAAAAGACATTTATTTTTACAGGTAATTGATATAAGTGGTTGCCTAGAATACAACAAGTCCAATTACAATAATAATTTAAACAAAATAACCAGTAAACGCAAACATCTTTCTTCCCTCTCTATCAAATTTTCAAAAAAAAAAAAAAAAAATTCAACGTGTCCATAATTGTAAAAGTATGACACCCACTTTAAGTGCTAAGTTCTTTATAAAAAAAAAATAAATGATAAAAAATGTTTTACAGACGCAAGGCTAATTCAGATACAGCCGAAGTCTCCAGTGGTAAAATAAACACTTTTCCTGCCTTTTCCCGCACACGATATTACAACGCAAAACTGCTGTTGCGGTTAACAAAAGCTACAATTCTAGTAGGCGGAAACAGTTAAACCTATCGATAAACACAAAACCAGTAGTTTGGAACTCAACCATGAACTAGACACTAAAATAAAAAAATCTTTTTTATTAGATGGGGTGAAAAACACGATCTTACAACGCAAAACTGCTGTTGGGATTAACAAAAGCTGCAATTCTAGTAGGCGGAAGCAGTTAAATCTATCAATAAACACAAAACCAGTATTTTTTAAAGTTTTTTTTATTTCATTCAATATAATCCCCTTTTAGTTTGATACACTTATTCCAGCGATTTTCTAACTTCTTGATCCCGTCCGAAAAGTAATTTTCCGGAAGGTCTGCAAAATACCCCTCCGTGGCGTCGATGAGCCAAATCGGGCTAATACTGTGGATGCGACAGTAATTGGAGCCGTAAGTCATTGATTTTAGCCGAGGTTGCGATGCTCTTGTGCGCCGGTGCATTGTCTTGCAAAAACAAAATTTTTTTCGCTTCATGTGAGGCCATTTTCCAGCGATTTCGTCCTTTAATCGTTCTAATAATGCACAGTAATACTCGCTGTTGATGACAATCCCAGAAACCGACGCCATAACCTTTCCGACCCATCGAGCCTCCCTCGGCCGCTTCAGAGCACTCGTGCCGGCTTCAGTCCATTGCCGGGCACTCATTCTGTTCTCTGGTGTTCAACAGTTACCAATCGACGCCAAAAATCCGCCCAATTCCGCATCAGCAAGTCCAAATACTCTTTCGAAGTGCTCTCGCGGTCGTGTTTTTGGTCAGAAGTGAGTATGCGCGGCATGATAACTTTATATGCAAAATATTGCCCAAAATATGGCGTGTGCGCTCAGTACTAATCTTTGTGGTATCTGCTAGCTCGCGCACCTTCACTTTCCGGTCAGTCAACACCATTTCTGTAACCGCATCGGAGAGCCTGTCGCTGCGGACTTTATCGGTAGTGGAGTTGCGGCCACCACGAAACTCGAAACCAATATTTGACGGTATAATCTGACGGAGCATTAGCCCCATAATATTTATCTAACTTTTTTTTTTGTTTCCTTCGCCGTTTTGCCTCTCAAAAAATAATGTTTTATGAGAGAACGAAAATCGTTTTTGTCCATACTCAACATGATGCCGAACACGTCAACAACAATCAGCTGTCAAAACAAAACTAAAGACAGTATCGCACTGAAATTTGGCATGTCTGCCTAAATATGAACGGACTTCAAGGCACTATAACCTTTTTTGCAGTAGCAGCGCATTCTTACTTTTCACTCCACCTAGTAATAGAGAAAGAAAGAATCAAGGAAAATATGACGGCACTTCACATATTGTGGAGACCATTAAGCCGAGGTGTGTCTGATGTCTTTATCTGAATTTTCGAAGGATAAGTTATGCACCCACTCGCATAATTTATTTAAAATATTTTTTCCATATATGTCTTTAATATTTCTATGTCGTCGGCTTACCGTTTACTTCCCCATTGATTTGTTATTAGCGCCACAACCGAAGGCAGCAGCCGAACTCATTAAATAATTTGGATGCGGATGTAAGCTTGAAAGTTATATCAGAGGATTCTATGTTAGCTCATAGGTACATCGAATTTCAAATTAGACACAAAGGTTTGAGATTATTGGAGCGGAGTTCAAACTTACATATTCTAATGATCTGACTCGGTACTTACTTGCTTAAGGTAGCTAAGTTGATTGAAGTCCCCTGTCACTTGTCCTTTACTGCATAGTTCCTTGGGAGCGGATTCGAAAATTTTCCGGACAGGAGTATTGGTGTTTATCCGCCTTACATAACCCAGCCACCTCGGTCGTTGGGACTTTCACTCTTCTGCTAAGTCAGTGTCGCTGTACAGCGCGTAGTTTGTCGTTATATCTCCTCCTCTACTCAAGGTTTATGCGGACGGGACCGAAAATCACCCCCAGCCAAGAGCACCCGCATCCATTTTTGATAAAGTCCATGCCTCTGCGCCATAGGACAGAACTTGGTCACAACTATGGTCACTTTTGTTATTCGAGAGAAAGCTTTGCTAGTCAATTGCGTTCTTTACCCAAAAAATCATCGGGAGTGATGTTAAAGAAATCGAATGACAGCGCCTCACCTTGTCTAAATTGTTTTTTAATATCAAAGGTCCAGTAAGTTCTTTTCCGACCTTGATGGAGCAGCATCCATTCTCCATCGCCAAACTGACGAACCTGGCAGGAATGCTTAAACTAGACATTGCACTGTCAAGCTTGTCTCTATAGATGCCGTCATACGCGGCCGTAAAATCGATAAAAGATATGATATGAATATCTTCACTTCATCCGGACCAGTTGGACGGAATTGTTGGTCTACATCGTTCAAATGTGCTTGGTTCGTCATCGTCGTTATACAGTCTACACAAATGCTCTTTCCAAATCCTTAGCATCGACTGCAACTTTACTACTATGTTACTTTGTTCGTCTCTATGGGCTACGGTTTGGTGCATATGCTTGTCGGCATTCATCGTCAATACAAGAGTTTCGTTGTGATAGCCGAGTGAAACCCAGCACACCAGAGGCGGCATCTTCGCTACCTGATGCTGGCCTCATGAAAAATTATGTGGGACTCGATCGGAAAAGGATTTGCTGGTATCTTGCGATTGTATGTCCGACATCGACTAGTACCAATTGTTACCACTTTGAGGTAAAATAATCACAATTGATGTGTAAGAAGTCTTACAACACTGGGCATCGCCAAGTTGTTGTATGTTGGACAAAGATATAGGTCAGTTTCTGGAAACTGAATCACCACTGCTGGCATGTCAATTACACACATGCCACGAAAGAAAAATATTAACATACCACCTTGATCAAAAAGTTCCCGTTGGCATCACCGTGTGGCGCTTACATTGTTCCGGTTTGAGTTGTTTTTTTTTTTTTTTTTTGGTAAGTTGGTACAACTGTTGTTGACAAGAGTACATCTATATCTGCGTGTGTTGGCGATATTTTACAAGTTTAGAAATGGATTTAAATTTACAGCAACGAACTTGTATTAAATTTGGGGTGGCTGTGGTGTAGTGGTATATGCATAGACTCCTCAAGCAGAGGGTCGTGGGCTCGAATCCCGTGCGAGGCAATTCTGTGAAAAAGTCTTTTCATAGAATTTGTATGTAATTATATGAAAATCCCGTCGGCTTCAACTCTGACATGAAGCCATAACACTGATGTTATAGTGGTTGCTGGCTTTGCTAAATGTAATAAACTAACAACTAGCACGTACTTAAGACCCACTGGTTGATCTTGGTCCAGTAAAAGGGTATTCATATCCCCTTGGTGCGCGCGCGGTATTATAAAAAAAAAAGTTATTTGCCTAAGTTGTTAAGCATGTACTATAGTGAGAAAATGAAAAAGCAATCAGGATGGCAAGATACAAAGTTGATAAGGATTTATTATATGGTAAGTGCGTTCATATATTCAGCAAACCTCGCAAGGCATGTACGTATATCTGCCTCAACCCATCACCTCGATCAGAAATTATTATTGTAATCTTGGTTGTTTTGACTTCATTCTTTTATTACTTTTTTATTGTTATCGCACAACTAGTTTTCTTCCTCATATTCACCATACTCGGTGTAAACATCCTCACCATCGTAAGTGATTGAAGGACTCTCGTAGGGAATAAAATCAGCAACGGGAAGCATACATATTTCTTTTTCAAGTGTCTTACATGGATCTCCAACTTCTCCTTCCATTATTTCCTTTTCACATTCAGCACTTCTGAAACCACAACTTGAAGTAAAATGTTCTATCCAAATGGCCAGATTCTGAGATACTATTTTAATAAAGCAATGGAGATGACTTGCTTCAAAGTTTTCAATACCTGAAAGGAAACAAAACTCAAATTTTCTTTGGGATTTATAACAGCATTTGCACACCACTCAATTCGACAATCTTGGTTTCCAACACTTTGCATAAGCTGTCCAGTTTAGAGTCTGGGATAACGTATTGATCTGTTACAAGGAATTGCTTCATGACCTCATACAGGGCGAATATGATTTTCGTCATTTGTTGCCTTTGCATTTTCAAAAGTTTTCTCTTTGTTTGATTGCATTTTTTGATATATTTCTTTCTTGACTCGTTCCTAAGTCGTTTCTCTTCGTGAACAAAGATAAGTGCATTTTCAATTGAAGTGATTTCCAGAAGTGGTCTGTGTATATTTCTTCTCAGATTCGTCGCCTGTCGAGTTGAAAGTAAATGTTTATAATCTTGCCAATTTTGTCTAACCCGGAAGTTTTTAGGATAAGCGAGTGACGAAATTCGACTTGTACAATTCGGCAAAAATCTTTTTTCGTAGAAACATTTTATTTGCTTCAAAGGACGCCCTAGATTTTGCTTAGGCTGAGCTAGGAAGTCAATGTATTCGTCTTTGGTTAGAATATCCCGATCAAATATAATTTGTCCAATGTGTTGACAGGGAGTATGATTCGTATGTGGTTTCGGATAAGTGCACAGAAATTTAAACACTGGATAATTTGCCAGCAAATCTCTTCTTGTCATGCGATCGTAATATAAGGGCTTAATATCTATTGATTTTTGTCTTTTTAAAGCTTGTCTCTTGTCGTAAAGAATACGGCATCTAGCTATTTCTTCCACCACAGGAAACGATTCTAACGGCTCGTTATCATCTGCAGTATTACAGTCTAAAATTATCTTCGATTGATCTCCGTTATCCTCACACATGATTACCAATTTTTTATTAAAAAATGAATTATGCAAAAAAAATATCGGAAAAAATTTTAAAATGTCTAACTGTTGTATACAGAATTTCCATGGGTAACTGTTTTTTTTATTTTTTTTATTTTTTATTTTTAGATGAAAAGTTATCAGTTGACAAGTTTGCGTGCCATTTGTATGCAGCTGCACTAAGTAAATTACCAGCAGTTGTACGTAAGTGGTGGAATAGCTCACATTCACGTCAGAAGGTGTTCGTCGATAAATTGACAACGAATTTTGTGTCTGGACTTATATGCCACGATGAACTAGAGACAATTGGAAGGATAAATATGAAGGATAAGCACAACAACATGCAGGTAAGCCTTACAAAATTAATATAAACATAAATTACTAACTGTTTGCAAACCATGCGGCCACGAAAAAATCTTACTGTTGCGAGACATTCAATAGCCCTTGATAAGATTAGATTAACTGTTCACGAACCTGCAAAACGAAAAAAGGACAACAATGTTCGGTTGAATGTTATACATAATAAAATGTTCGAACCACGCGCTGGCCACGTGCAGCCGAAAACAAATAGCGGACGCATTAAACTGCAAAAAAGCAGATATCACAGCCATCTAGAAAGTCCGTCGGGATGGCTCAAAAAAACTGTGACACATACTACAATGACTGCTGCGATATATATCATACTACTGTTATACTACTGTTCCAGAGAACATAAGCGACGACTTTTTAAATGCGGAAATGGAGCAAGCAGGAGACTTAAGCATGAAGTTGAAGAACTTCATCATGTGACCAATTGTCTTGTAATAATTCACATGTGGCATACCAAACTCATTTTCAAAATTTGATCGATGCACAGGAAAAAAAACCTTCTAAACTGCGCTAGATATAAACGCATCAGTATACTTATCATAGCGTACAATTATTTCGTCTTACTATATGCTTTTATACCTTCTTTTTTTTCAGTCTTTAATGCTTTGCACGAAACACTTCATTGTGATGCAATGCCAATTTGAGAGGATCCTAGACTGACGATTTTTGTTTTAATAGTTTTTTTCTTCAGCTTGGTGGTGTTGGTTTTAATTTTCATGTCAGCCATCCATTACCATTACCCTAGTGATAGTTAGCAATCGTCATCAGGGTAGTATAAAAGTTTGTTTAAATGTCTAAACCCTCGATGTACTGCAGTTCCTTTTGATAGAATTGCGAGTAAATATCGCTTGTAATTATTAAGATTTCTTTCACCGATTTTTTCTAAAATTGTGACGTCAAATTTTTTTTAATTAATTAATTTTTTTAAGTGTTCTTGCGTCTTCTAAGATGGACAGACGATCGTTGGCTACATTTTTATTATTACGGAGTAGAATTGAAACACTGGTAATACCAGTGAATTTTTTAAAAGTTTAAACTCTTGAACAATTTAGAAAGTTTAAACTTTTGAAAAATAATCGGATTTGAAGAGTCCGATTGTCAATTTTTTTTTTTATTATGTTGGTATACATGAAGTATGATAAAATTTTCAGCTGTATTCATTGTTTACTTTGTCTATGGCAGACACTAAAGTTAGACGTGTTTTTATGAGCTCGGCAATTTTCATTTATTAAAAGAAATGGTTTAATAATGTGTACCGAATTTTGTGTGAAAAATTTAATTAAGTGCTCTAAAACACTTGAAATGTTGACAGTGGAATACGATGAGTCTGCTATAAATAAAAAAAATGTATACAATTGGAACAAGCTCTTCCTAGATAGCCGAGAAGACGCCAATGACGAACCTCGCTCTGGACACCCCGGCACATCAGCAATAGATGATAACGTCGAAGCCGTGAAGAAAATTATTTTGAAAAATCGTCTTATTACCATAAAAGAAGTTGCTGAGGATGTTGGCATATCCGTCGGCTCAAGTCATGCAATTTGTTCGTATGTATTGGGCATGAGACGTGTGTCAGCGACGTTTGTTCCAAAACTTCTTTATTTTGATCAGAAGAACCATTGCATGAGCATCGTTCAAGAGCTCTTAAATGATATCAATGATGATTCTGACTTGCTCAAAAGGTTCATAACTGGGGATGAAGAACTGTTTCTGTTCCCAAAACTGAAGAGACCCATAAAAGGAAGAGCTCAGGGCTATCCCAAAGATCGAGTTTGAGAAGTGTTTCAAGGATTGGAAGAAGCGCTGGCACAAGTGCATGACATCTAGTGGGGACTATTTTAAAGGCGAATAAATAAATTTTTTTTTTTTCAAAAAACTAAAATTCCCGTTATTTTCTGAACACACTGGTATATGTAAATGGGGTAAATTAAGAATAAAATCACAGTTGGGGAAGAAGTACGGTGGATGCGGAAGAATTTCAAATCCCAACTGCAACAGTTTTTGCACCGTTACTTGTGAGGTATGGGGTCTATCATTGTCATGCAAAAGAATCGGACCGTGCCTATTGACCAAAGCAGGTTGCTTTTCAGCCAATTTGGAATTCAATATATCGATTTCCTCTTATCGATATTTGATAACGTTTATCGTTTCTCATGGTTGAAGAAATGAAAAGTGGATGGGTCCTTTCGATGTTCACCAAATTGTCATTGATGAAGTTCGGGCTTGGGGTGTGTTTTAGGTTTTCATCTGCATCCAACCACTGCCCAGATCTTTTACGATTATCAGTTTAGTTTGGTTTCTTAATGTAAGCGATGTGCAGATTTTTGAGAGTCGGTGGTCTGCATCCACCGTCGCTCTTAAAACATCGTCGTCATTTAACGTTTCCGGCTTCCCACGTGGTTCATTTTCATGGCTGAAATCTCTCGAATGGAACTTTCCAAACCAAAGTCGTATAGTGCGTTCGTTTACCGCTACATCCTCAAACGCGTCATTAATGTTTTTCATTGCCAATGACGCATTATGTCCATTCTAAATTCGTAAAGGATTAGGGTTCGAATTTGAACTGCCGACAGCATGATAAATAATTCCTAGAAAAAAATAACTATACTTGTAACGAACACACACGTCAAGCATACGTACGACTTTATTTTATAAAAAAAAAAAATTTAACGTTCTGGTACAGATGTTCACTCGAGAACTTTTTATTTCCTACTGAACATTTCATGTGGTACAACCCAATAGTTGTTACGAAACTTGTTGCTGAAGTGTCTGGGAACCGTTAGTTTTGAACACCTATCGACCCCTTCTAACCACTTCAGAGACAAGAACTGCGTATTAATCTAACAAAATTTGCCATATGGTTTGATTAGGCTGAATCTTATTTAGTTGTTAATTGTTAGAATATCGAATACAGTAATTTTAAGTCGTCAATGTTAAACTAGCTCTTAGCTGAATCATTGTGTTAACTTATTAATCAAAGGAATTTGATCTACATAGAATGCTCAACCTAGATTAGAAGCTGCTAAATAGTTCGAAATGCAATTTCAACCTAAGAAAATACACAAGTATTTTAGGGAGGTTCGCGATACCTCTCCCATCAAACATATGTAAATATTGCAACCAGTTCTGTTAACTGCTCCAGCTAACTATCTATGAGGGTTATAGAGACCAATTCATCACAGAACAAAGTGATTGTTGCGCTAATTAATTAATTAATTTATTTATTTATTTTTATTTATTTATTTATTTTTTTGTTTGTTTTTGATGTCTAAATGGCTAGAGCATGCAGAGCGGGGAGACATCACAGGATTAGAGCAGTAGAGAAAGATCAGGAGAAAGAGCTTTATTCCAACATAGATTCGACTGAATGCAATTGCTAAAAGTGTAAAAAAGGAATCAATGAATTTGGCTTAAAATTATATACAATAGATGCAGAATACTCTACGCGTTTTTTTTTTTTTTTTTTTAAGAACTTAGCACTCGAGTATGAATACACTTTTAATGCCTCAGTGTTAAGTTTTTTTTTTGGAAAATGGGTTAGAGAGAGAAAGATGTTTAGTCTCAGTGGTTAATTTCGGTCCATGGGTGGCATGCAACATTTAATGGGGAGAAAAATTCTTACTGGAAGTTGGCTTGTTTGTTTTTTTCATTTCATTTTCAATTTATTTATTTCATTTAATATATTTGTACGTTAAGATATAATCTTTTATAGTACTAAGTAATTTTACTTCAGTTAATTGAAAAGAAAATGACTTAAATGACTTAAAACTATCTTAATAAGAAGTGAAATATAATGAAGATTCAATATGTCGGGATAGATTGGGAAAATGTTGAAGGATTGCACTGTTAAAATATTAAAGGTAAGGAGTTCCAAAGTTTAACAGTATGAATGAAAAATAAACGTGAAGAGTTATGGTAATTACAACGACAGAGAATTAGGTTGATGTTTCTAGAGAAGCGAGTGAAATTAAGCCTGTTATACAAGTAAGATGGACTTTAAGTATTTATAATTTATGTAAGAATATACAGTTCCTGGCGTTGATGTATTCTTGCAAAATGCAACCAATCAACCCCTAGCGAACACAGAAATATGGTCGTATCTATGGATGCCGTAAATATAACGTACTGCATCGTTAAAGGCAGGGATAAATAGTCAAAACTGCTGTATATGCCACCTCGGTATATGTTATTAGGGGTAAGACTAAAGTCAGTACCAGCTTCGGTCGTGTTTCTCGTGGCTTGAAATAAGCAGTGATCCACAATTTGCGAAGACACCCGTAGATACGACCAATGACCATGTTTGTATGATTATACCCAGACAAAGTACAGTTTACTGTGTAGCCAAGACTAGTAATTGACTCAACAGTTTACATTTACAGCTACTGACCAAGTGTAATATGTTTCAATTCCTCATTGATGAGGAAAACTAGTTCATTTAAGATGCTTAAGGGTTTCGCTAAGTGTAATTGGACATTGTTTGCATATAGGTCACCGAATCATATTTACAAATTGATGGAAGGTCGTTTACGAACATGCAGAAAGATATCGGTCCTAATATTGAACTTTGAGGCACTCCCTGTTTAATTTCTTTTAAAACTTAAGAAAGTTATTTCTGAGCTTCCAACAAAGGATTTTATGCACCACATTATCAAAAGCCTTCGAAAAGTCTAGCAAGCAAAACAACGAAACATCACCCCTGTCGTAGTCATGCCTTATTTCTTCCAGTAAATTAACCATAACTGTGGAACAACTATGATTAGCAATGAAACCGGATTGCTTAGCATGCAGCAACTTGTTGAGTGATAAGTGTTTTATTATGTGCTTAGCCATAACTTTCTCAAATGCCTTTGACAAATAAGGTAGAATGCTAATTGGTCTAAAATCAGCAGAAGAAGATGGATAAAGTTTCTCTTGCAGTTTTCTAGATTTGAGGAAAATTTGATTATACACCAGTTGATAACATGGGTGAGATGAGAGATAATTTGAGGTAAAATAAGTTTGATGAATCGTATTGGATGGCCATCTTCACCTATGGAATTTGACTTTCAGGCACAATTGCACTAATATTGACTGAAACAGTCTTAGTTTTTCATTTGGATCAGCAGCTTATGGTCATTGTTTCCAGGGCCAAAATGAGTTACAATCTTTAAATGTAAAGGTATCAGGGACGGCGGTTTTTGACAAATTGATGTCATAAGTACGAAGAAGTAGCTCATGATTAGATAAGAACAAGCGATGGGCATGAAACAACTACGAGATCTAAAAGACTAGGTAAATTATTTATGACAAAACGTGTAGGGTAAGTAGTATTTATTATTTTCATTCCTACTGAAGAAATCACAAAGAAATCGAATGATTTCTATTATCATTATAAGCACATGGAACAACACATTGGGTATTACAATCGCGTAACTCAACTAGTATGTATTCAATTTCGCTACTACTTGACTTAGTAATGATATCATATTTAATATTTGAATTGCTTTAAAAAGCCACCCCGCCACCCGTAATAACCGTAACTCGATCGTTCCTGAATATTTCACAATTAGGAATTTTATATATTAAATCAGTTATATTCGGATTAAACCAAATTTCACTTACACAAATAACATTAATACAGGAACTGGAAAGCAGTTACTTTAAATAATCTTATTTTCGATTGTTTAAACTCCGCGCATTTAAATAACATACCTTGAATCCTTCATACCTCTTTGAGAGAACAATAATCATAGTGTATGTTGATTTTTCATTAATACTGTAATGATTTCCTAACATTTCGATATTAATTTTAAATGACAAAAAATAAAAATGCATTCCAATTAACGAAGGGGTAAAAAAAAGATGAGAGTTTTGATGAAAGAGGGGTTATACAGAGGAAAAAACAACAGAATTACAATAGAAAGTTTACTTATAAATAGTTGGTATAAATAAGTGCAACAACTATTTTGATGAGTCGCAGCAGCAGCAAGAAAGCTTTTCCACTTCGCCGACTTCTTTACGTTGACAAATCTATATTTGATGGAAGGCTTTTTGATAAGGTCGCTCTTGGACGTAGGTTAGGAGCAGACATGGTTTAAAAGAAATGCGGTTTAGTTGTGGGGGTAGGGCAATGACAAAGCAGTATGAGTGATACTAGTAAGAAACAGATTATGGGTCAGAAAATTAATTTAGTCAACGAAAAGGTAGAGTTTTAAGATCACTATAACCGGCACAAACGTTTCAAACCACTAAATCTTTAGGCTTTGTATACGTTTATTTATCTTATTGATCGACGTCGCACACTGTTCAGCTCACTTTAGCTGGACAATTTCAAAAACGCGTCTATCCGTGCTCAGCTTTCATTAGAGAATGGATTTCAGATGGATTAGCAATAGGTCCATTAGGGGAATTGATAAATTTTATCTTCCGTGGAGTGTGACTCAATTTGCGAATGGTATTGGCAATCGAATTGCACGAAAAACATTTCCCACAGAACGCTGATTTTCGTAATACAGCTGAACAATTTGGAGACGCTGTTGTGGTGTGAGTCTATCTATGATGACTTGCCAAACGATACTGAACAAAAATGATAAAGCAGTTTGATAGGAGTCACATGTGATCTGTCAAAAAAAGCCTATTGAAAATCAAACCTCACGATGAATCACCCCTTTCATATATAGGTTCAATAATTTAGATAAAACTGAAGACATTTTCTCATTATAACTATTGTTTTATTTTGTTAATAAATAATAATAATTATAATACTTACTTACTCATCTTGTTAACTGAAAAAATGAATGTCTTTCGGGCGATGTCGGTTTTCGAACACCGAACCTTCCGATTTGGTAAGCCAGTTCACTACAATTTGAGCCACAGCCACAGTAAACAGAGACAATCGAATAAGGTTTTTTTATATGTGAAGCAGAATTTGGAATGAATTAATAAATCAGACGATTATTTTATCTTGTTTTTTGTACTTCGCTTAGAATATCCATTATCTGTAATGCTGTTTTAAGCTTCTCAATTATTTCTTATACATACTATCCCTTTTAGGTCACCGTCCATACATCAACTCGAGAAGTAAATGCAGTTTACTTCATTGACGAAGCTAAAATGGAACTCATTATCACCTTAGCCCCAAATTACCCACTAGGTGGTGTTAAAGTAGAAAGTGGGAAGCAAATTGGCGGGAGGGCATCGTCACGTAATATTGCAATGCAACTTACAATATTCTTAACGCACCAGGTATAAATCTCTTCTTTATGGATCGTAAACAAAATACATTTAATAGTTAATTATTTTTCCCTTCAAGAATGGCTCAATATTCGATGGGTTATCCCTTTGGAAAAAGAATTTAGATAAAAAATTCGAAGGCGTGGAAGAGTGTTATGTCTGCTACACTGTTATACATCAAGATACGTGCCAATTACCGAAACTATCATGTAAAACTTGTCGAAAGAAATTCCATAGTCCTTGTTTGGTAAGCGTTTTTCTTTTTTTTTATCTACTAATTGACTATTATTGATATGAATATCTTTTATTTTATAGTATAAATGGTTTACGACCAGCAGCAAGTCAACGTGCCCAATATGCAGAAATATATTTTAAATAGTTAAACTAATGGTTAAATATAATTTTATTATTTCAATAAATCGAGATGAAAATGATACATGTCTGGAGATTATAATTGTCTTTGCTAGAATAAGGTTTTTGGGAGGTGTATAATAAACATGTGTAGATGTGCAGATAGATGGATTCAAAGCGCGTGGTATACTTTCAAACATTATTTCTGGACTATTTTTTTTTACAAAAATCTGACCTATGCGCTGAAATATATAAAATAAAACTGTAGAATAAATGAGAAATGATCTGTCATATTTAAATTAACAGTTATAAAAACTTTACATAAGCGTATAACCAACGGCATCGTAAATGTCAATGGATGTTATATTGCTTATAAATCCCTTAGGTATAACTCCTGGTAAAGAAAGTGAAATAGAAGAAAACTGAAAATATATCGTATTTAGGATAAGCAGGACATCCTTAAACATCATTGTAAAAACAAACCTTGGTTTCAAATTCAATAGACGCCAAAGGAAAAGCTTACTACTGGAAAGAAACGACATAATTACCTGTAAACGAATATACTATTTACGGGATGGAGAAAAGTATAGAGAAGGCAATCAAATACAATATATTTCATCAAATAAACGTTGGTAAACGACAAGCATACTCAGCAATCATAACACCACCACAAACGTTTAATTCAGGATTATTAAGGTGATCTCGATCCAAATCGGAAGTTCGACGGGATTCTTTTAGAAAGGTCTCGAAGCGTTGTTTTAAAGGGGGTAACGTTAATTTGGCGAACAAAAGGCCCATTTTTAAGAATTTTTTATACGCTACAGGTAATACAAATTTATTTAATTGGTTGTGTCATAGTACAATACAACATTTGAGCAATATTTCCTCAATTTTTGAAAGCAAAATATTAATTATTTAGCAATAATAATAATAATAATAAGCAACAATTTAGATGGTAGCAAATCTTCGGAGGCGCCTCGAAAAAAAGTTGTACGCCGGTGAACCGTATAACTTATGAATGGATCATCTGAAATCAAAAAATCAAAATGCTATCATTAGACAATTGCTTTCTCAAGGTATTCCTGGGAGTTCTTTTTTTTTTTAATTTTTGGTGACACTTAAAAGTAAGAACACCAATTCTCATTTAAAAAATGGGCCAATTTGTTATTGTTAAATGAATAATTATGAAAAATAAAAATAAAAAAGCTCCCAGTAAAACCTGGTCATTTATGTAAGGAAGTAGTACACTAAATTTCAAAAGAATCGGTCAGGTAGATATTAATTTAAATCGTTCACTGGCGTTAAAATTGACAAGTGTCAGAAAATCGCTTTAAAGTTTTTTATATTCAATATTAAACATGAACAATTTGTTCATACCTAAACAGAATCGTCGATTACTGGTCCATAAAGTGCAGCAATGTCAGCATCCATATCTAGAGCATCTTTTTGGTTTTGTCTACTTATAACTCTGTCATCTTTGCTGTCATGTGCAGCTTGTTGCTCCGCTCTGCTGATCCGATTACCGTCCTCTGTACGCGCCCATTCATTCATGTGCACTTGGTCCCGTAGCGATTTTCATGTCTTGCATAAAGATCAGCAAAGCAAAACAAGCTTCATTGAAGGTACATGCTTCTACATAAGCTGCAATTTCAACAATAATTAAAGTACCACCCACTGATTTCGGACTGATTTTCAGATAAGTTAATTCAGGCTGTTTGCACATTGTCTTTCTTACATTTCTGTGGAGGTATCATAAATATTAAATCACTGAAAAAATCAAACGAAACAGAGCAAACTATGAACATACACGCACAGCGTCGTCTAAAACTGCTAAACGCAACGTGTACTTCTAAACTGATTAATATACACCACAAACTGGAAGTATAAAACATTAGGATACGTTAGTATACCTACAAAGACACATCCTCAAACAAAAGAATTTAGGGAAGCTGCCAGCTAAACGCGTCGCGCAGCTGCTTGGCAGGTATGCAAAATCGTATCGAAGCAACGAACGCTTGAAGTTCTATATCTTAGTTAGTTTTGCTTTAATTTGTTTCAAATTTTGACACAACAATTTTGAGATATGATTGTGTGCAATAATATGAAACAATTAATTAAAAAAAAAGTTTAAAAATTAAATTAAAAAAAGAGGGGGGTACTCTTAAGCAGAAATGGCAATTGATTGAGAATGTGAATATCCTAAAGCATTAAAAGTGGTTTAAGAACCTTCATCTGTGTCATAGTAATGAATTATAATGTTTATCATTTAAGGCGCCTTCAAAACGTAGATAAGTAAAATTAAATAACCATTTGAAGAAAAAACATGGTTGAACCCGAACTGCTGGATTTTAAATACCACAAATTTTTAAAATGAAAGTAGTTAAACCATTATTAATGAGAACAATTGAGGAAATTGACGTCCAACATGTTGAGCCTCAATGTGTTATCTGAATGTGTTATCGAGAGAGCAACAGAAATTATTGTTTTTATTTCAGGTGATGAGAACAACAGACAAATTCGTACACTATTAAAAAAAAATAATAAAAAAAAATCATATCGTGTGCAATTTATTTTTATTTATTAAGAACTAAATATATATCTCGAAAATCAAAATGGAACAACACTACCGTGATTTCCTACGCAGCGCTAAATACATACGGAAAAAGGAAAAAAGACTGAAAGAAAAATTTTTCGATCTTTGGAAGTGGAGGTATAACCTCGAACTCAATGAACTATAAAGCGACATCAATCTGGTCACCAGTCGCCTGAGATTATTAGTATATGTAGAAAATTAATGTCCCGGCCCGAACATTCCCATGGCGTGCACAATCGGAAAGGAATCCCATCTACATATGTATGTATATCGAAATACGTAACTAGCAGGCAATTGGAAAAAAACCTCACTAACTGGAAATGTTTACTGGTAAATGCCAAAGTTTTCCTCGGAACGTGTGTCTAGTTATAAAAAAAAAAAAAAAAAAAACTAGATGATTGGCAAATGGTACAAAATGTGAAATGTGGTGGTTTGCAAGGTAAAATATACTATACCACGACCGAAATAGCGACCAAAACGGAAAAAAAAACATGCACACATATTGTTTTATAAAAATTTATTTAATTATAATATTCGATATAAATAAGAAAAAATAAAATAAAACGAGAATTGATTATTTGTTCAAACTAAAAAACATTGGCATTCTTCTCCTGCTTCTCTCAGGAGAAATGTACATACGATGTGTTGGCGTTTATTTTCTTTTATCTTTTGCGTGCCATAACTCCTCTCCTAAAGATAGCTAAAAACAAAATACGCGGAAATGTTTTCATATTTTATTTTATGTTTTTTTTTTTATTAGTTAATTTCCTTTTATTCTCTAATTCTATCTTTATAGCGAACTTTTTTTATTATTTTTTTTTTTTCTTATTATGTTTCGTTATATTTTGTTTTGCAAATCAAGTGTAACAGTGTGTTGATTTTTGTCGGTAATACAAGCACCAAATCTGTTTGTTTTCCTCTTTTTTTTACAACCAAACTTGTTTAAATTTAATAATTATTATAGAGCATTTTTAAAAAGAAACAAGGCATGAAATACAGTTAAGCAAAACGAATATATATAAAATTACTTTAAACTGCATAGTGATTAGCAATGAGTTTCATTATTAAGAACATAAACTATGTTAGAAAAAGGCATCCAAATGAGAATGAGAAAAGTCTTAAAGAATAATATGCAGAAAAATACCGAAAATAACGATTGTGCGCTTGTGAGTGTATAGCGAAATTAAAAATCAATTAACAAGTAAGTTATTTGTATAAATTAATAACACTCGAATACACATTTCAAACAATGCCTTTATTCGTGTAACGTATTTGTTTTTCAGTTTTTTGTTTTTTTTTTTTTTCCTTTTCAGTTCCAATTGAAATATCATCTAAATCGTCACTATGTTAAAGTACAAAGTATATTTCCTTTTTTTTTATTGTATATAAAACTGTGCCAGATATAAATTTATTGCCACAATCAGCAACTTAACTACAATACGATAGTTTAGTTTTATTTTTAGGTAACATTATGATTATTATTTATTAATTTTTAATATTTTTGTTTTTGAATAATTACACATTTGTTGAGAATAATTAATAATAAAATAAGTAAAGTATTTATAAGGGGTAGATTTTGTTTGTTTTAATTTTTAATGAATCTGTTGGACATTAGGTAAGTAATTGCATTGTTGAGTTTGCTATTTGCTATACTCATCTACAAAAAAAAAAAGTGGAAAAAACAAAGAAGACAAAACACAAATGAGTCAACTTAACACGCGTGGCATTCATTCCGAAAATTAAAAAAAAAAAAAAAATACCTAAACAAGAGAGAAATCTAAAGAAATACAAAAATAGTTGTTACAAATTTATAACCGCCATTGGATGGCTTATTCTTTTTTTTTTTTTTTTGTTTTTTGCCTTTGTTTAAATTTATTATTGTATGTGTGATTTTTTTAATGTTAAATTATTCATCATTTTTCTTTTTTTGTTTATTTCGAAACGATTTTCTTGTTTAAACGTTGTTTGTTTTAGCAAGAAATGTAACTACAACCACGTCAAAGTAAACTGCACCTAGACAACCAACTGTCTGTTTTCCTTGCAGGCTCAGAAAATTTCAATTGGTGACCGCCTTTTGGTGGGTTATTCGCCTCCTGAAAAAAAAAAATCCACGTGAAAATACTAAAATTTGTATAATTTGATTGTGTTTACCATTCGCTTCTCCATTTTCGCTTTAATGTCACTAGCAAGGGTTAAGAATGCCTCCTCAACATTTGTACTGTTCTTCGCGGAAGTTTCCATAAATTTAATACCATATTCCACAGCTAACTGTTCACCACGTTCTCTTGACACCTGGTGAAAAAGAGTATTTTTTTTATTTTTATGTAGGTTTTTTACTTCGATTGATTGCTTAAGGTCGCAGTGTGCTACGTTTTCCGTCCACCCGACTAAAACAAAATAAGGATAGCAATACCCACACTTCGGCTGCCGGAACGATCGGTCTACCTTGCAAAGTATTTATGGTAGATAGCTTATGACAAACCTATTTCCTAAATTGAGTCGAAAAAATGTATGCCTGATGAATGAAACCTCAAAATGGTTTAGCCGGTCCATAAGAAAAGAAACCCTTTTAATTGCTCCAACTACAGACGCACTTTTAATGTAAAAAAAAGAAGGTTTAGACGAAGTGATGAATCAAGTGTCGTCTTAACATCATTCTTGCCAGAAGCACATTTTTCCAACTTTTATATTTTGTAGAAGGCACCGTTTTTTTTTTTTTTTTTTTTTATATAATTGAGCGCGCGCATCAAGGGAATATGAATACCCTTTCACTGGTTTTTCACCAGGGCGCGGGCGGGTGGTGTAGTAGATTGAAACTCAGGTGTATTAGGTTTCGAGATTTTTACAGAGGTGGTTGTCAAACTGAAGCCAGTGCATCCTCAACCAGTGGGTCTTAGTACGTGCTAGTTGTTAGTTCGTTACATTTAGCCCAGCCAGCATCCACTCCAACATCAGTGTTATGCCTTCATGTCAGAGTTGACGCCGACGGGGTTTTACATATAACTACATACAAATTCCATGAAAAGACTTTTTCAGAAAATTGCATCGCACGGGATTCGAACCCGCGACCCTCTGCTTGAGGAATCTATGCATATACCACTACACCACGGCCACCACAATGGCTAATACTATTTGTGGTGACAGACATTGGAGTAGGAAATACAATAGCGAGCTCAACGACGTGTTTAGCAACATCGACCTGATCAGAAAAATGCGCATCAACTGCGATCTTTCAAAAGAAATAATTTTAATATCGTGCTGTCTTTTTTGAAAGTTCTTTGACATTTATTTGCAGTATTGTTTAAAAAAACTACCATAAATAGACTTACATTAAAGGAAGGCTTCATTTGCGAAATGCATAGAAGATTACTTAATTTTGTTGATCCCTATCATCGACTAAATGAGCTCTTTATTCTCTATGTTGCAAATAAATTTCGTACACTTATGCGTACAGAAGAAACTGTAATCCCTGTGAGTAAAAGTGTGACAGAAGATCCGGAATTGCCAATTGAACTTCGCTCGTAACAGTTTGGCCTCTGTCCGTGCACTATGCAGAAAAATTAGCGAAAAGACCTTGGCATACACCCGTATAACATCCAGCTGGTTTAGCAGCCCAGGTGGACTGGGCTTGTGAACAAGCAGGAGTGAGCCACATCTAAAAGAGACTCATGAGACGGAATTTTTAAATTGACGCATTATTTTTGCACACACTATAACAGTGACGATGCTTAAAAATTCCGCTATTAAGTAGAATTTGGTCGATGATCATCAACACATCTCAAAAACTCCTTCGACTTTGACGTTGGAAAATGCACACCCTGCTCTCCTCAGGTCAAGTTGAGTAAGCAAGTATGTAGTCGTCGCGGCGCAGACATGCAAGAAGTATCTGGACCGACTAATCGATTTGCTTTCGAGGTCACATGTCACATGTTTTATAGTAGATTACGACACCTTGATCAAATATCACGATTCAAGATTTAAAAAGCGAAAATAGACGTTGACAGAGCTAAGGCCACAAGAGAAGTTAATGAAACTAAACTTAGAAAAGTTCGAAGGAAACTTTTGTGGCTCTTCTGATGCAGCACTAGACATACTATTTTACCTCTTTCCTCTGCACGCCTAGCGCAGAAGTCAGCGACTTCATGCAAGATGGACTGACAACTACCTGGAACTGAAGTAAAAAACAACAATTATTCCATTCGCAAGGAAAGGAAAGATAAACTTCTTCAATAAGGCTATAAAAAAAACTATGGACCATAAAACAAGTATTAAGCAAACAAAACAAGACCAACCCAACAACGGACATGGAGGATTTATTAGACTTAGCTATGCCTTATATAGCAATTCAAACGAAACAATCATAGAACTCTGCAAAAACTTTAGTTCTAATCTTAACGACTTAAATGACGAAATTAAACACTTAGTAAGAGTATGCACAGTCAAATACTGGAACGATATTGATGGTCTTAATCGCTCAACGAAATTCATGAATAATAATAACAAAACGTAATAAACATCTTTACAGTCACCACTAGCAGGCGTAGATTTTGATGTGAAACTGGTGAGTCTGTGAAACACTTAATCTCCAGATGTCCGACACCGGTACGTAGACGAAAAAGTCTATTCTCCATGAATAGTATCTGAAGGCGATCTCACGAAAAGAGCTGATCCAGGAATATTAAACAACTTATGGAGGAATGGTGCACAATATATCAATTTGGTCACAGTGTGGATGCTTCGTGTTTGAAAGCAATTTTAGGTTTGCAATACCGAACAGAGAAGAATCAACGGGTGCTGATAGCTCAAAAACAAGTCCACATTGAGGTAGTGTATTCTTCGAACAACTCGCATTAGGTGCTTATTCTCGCTTCCCAAACTACTGTAGTTTATCGGAAAAATATAGTCAAGCAGTAAATAAATAACTAAACTCGGTTTGACAATGTCGATAACAGTTAGTTTAAAAATGTCGCTTTCCACGAGATGTCGAAGAAACTGCTGTAAACCAGATAAATTTCTCAAACCGATACATTTCTGCAGTACCAAAAAATATAGGAATGTTACTCGTTAGATAAACTACTGCATAACTTACAAACATCCCCATAAATTTGGTCGGTCTTTTATCATTTGCAGAAGTTTTAATGACAAAGAGGGAAGGAAACAATTTTTTATATGCTACGCAAGTGTTCCACATTCTGTATCCAGGAAAAAAAGCTGTCTGGGTAATTTCTTTCTCGACAATCTTTGATAACTGCCTTAAAACTTTTATCAGTAGTCTCCTCGAATTCAATAAAACCACCGAATGAACCCACAAGCAAGTAAAATGTATGAATGAGCCTCTGGTCTTAACTTCTAGTAAAAAGGTAATACAGATCCTGTGGCATCACAACGGCCTACTCTACCCTAAGTGATTTTGCTCTTGATATTGGTTAATATTTGCATATTTTAAACTAACCTAACCTACAGACAACAGAAATTAAATACAACTTGCAAATCTATATATTCTTCATACACATGAACAACTTCAATCACCCAACGTAACATGGTATTTTTTTGAATATATGCGTCAGAATTGTTTGGATAGCAACAAACACTTCTGATTAATAATTGATAAATTTGTAAGCAAAAACGTTGGATCTGATGTAAAGTTTAAGGCGTGTTATCTGCAGATAAGAGTTTAATTACTTACAACAACAAAAAAAAATAACACCTTGAGCCCTATTAGCAACTATCAAACTAACAAAGATACCAGCCACATAATTCAATAAATGTCAACGTCAGAGAAGTTTCCAATTCTACTATACTCAAACGTCTACCCTCCTACCTACTTACCTGTCGTTTTTCATTAAGTTCACATTTATTGCCGAGTAACATTTTCTCCACATCAGCTGAGGCATTCTCCTCGATATTCCTGATCCAGTTCTTTATGTTTTCAAACGACTTTTCCTGTGTGATATCGTATACGAGCATGATGCCCATGGCTCCTCTGTAATACGCTGTTGTAATTGTCCTAAAACGTTCTTGACCGGCAGTGTCCCTAAAAAAAAAAAAAAAAAAAAAAAAACAAACGAACAAACAACATTCATTCATTAGATTCTAAGCATCACACACAAGCCATCTCATTAATAGTTACCATATTTGCAGTTTGATTTTCTTCCCATCGAGCTCTATGGTTCGTATTTTGAAGTCAATTCCTACAAAGACAAAAGACAAACAACAAATCAGCAACAGTGAGTAAACAAACAAACAAAACAGGCGGTGATCTCTGCTCTCATCGCTCTATAGATTCAAGGTAAAAACGATAATTTTAGTTATATCGCAGTGAAACAACAACCATAGAGCTAGTTGTAGACCCGGTTAGACATCATGAACAACTCAACAACAACAACTTGTATATTGAGAATAGAATCGTTTGTTCTAAATTTATCCGCAAACTCGGTATATCGGATAAACTTAAATTGACATGTGTTGGAGGAACAATGTATGGGAGACAACACGCTTACTATTTACAATCTTTCACTAAGAAAAATGCGAACTTTCATAGGGTCATACTGTTCACATTTCATACGAATTCCATTCGGTATATACCACCAGCTGTATCGCCAAAGCTATGCTTAGCAAGAAATGAGTTAATTTTTAATTGAAATCGCTGGACAAGCGATTAACACATCAAGTGTCAACGATGTCATACAATATGAATGTGAGTGGTCTCGTCTATCATATGCCCATCTCTCGGAATGAAATTCTTTCCCATAATTACATTAGGAGTGTATGCCACTGGCCGTGTAGTTATTAATTAAAAACGAAAAAAACTAAAATGCGGCGAACAAAACCAAATATAAATACATATCATCCCAGCGCGTTTTATGATTCATACTCGGAGAAACACACTCCTCCCGTACAAGTGGTTTGGTGGTTTTCAATTAGTTAAAATGCCAGCACAAGGAAGGGGTATTCTCTCCTCACATTCGTGTTTTGAATCAAACGACGTATCAAAAACCAATGAACACAAAAAATGAAAGTTTTTTTTTTTGCGAAATAGAATATTCCTAAAAGATTCTCCAGCGTTGCGGATACCGTTGCAGGGTGTGTTTGCTTCTTTTTTTTTTAGTTTCCTTATCATTGACAAGAAACCGTGAAAGCAGCGCGGCTAGCTGATTAAATAACACAACACCCACACAGGGCATCGCAACTAGGAATATGAAATTTGTTATTCCACTTTTACTGTTTTCCTTACTGCTGCTGTTAGTGCTTTGCCCATGTTCAACACAAAAGAAATAACATAAAGACTTCACTCACCAATTGTTGAGATGAATGTTGTGTTGAAAGCATCCTCGGAAAACCGAAAAAGTATACAAGTTTTGCCCACCCCTGAATCACCGATAAGCAGTAGCTTAAACAAATAATCGTATGTCTTGGCCATTCCTCTGCTGTCCCTGGGATTTTCGCCAGACGAAGACACTGAGTGTGGAGTGCACTAGGCTAGGCTAGGGTGTTATGATTTTTTTTGATGGTCGCTTTACTAATTTACGATTTCACTTTTATCGCGCATCTATGTTGGCTATGTCGGGAAGTTGAAAGGATTTTTTAGATGAATAAGCCGATATAAGTATTCAATGGGTTACTGGTTTTTTTTATTAGATTTTAATATGGTTGACGCAAACAACATGCGGAAATAAATTCACGAAAATCGGGGAATATAAAGTCGCTAACAATTTTCTATAAAAATTTGATGACACAAATGTTTTTCGATAACTTTGAATGGAGAGAATACGCAATGCTATTCAGTTGCTCCTTTGTGTATTAAAGAGTAAGTGGGACAGCTAGTTGTTGCACAAACAGATGATTATTTTAAATGAGGACCAACTTCAACCTATTGAATGTTTCGCATAAGATGTATGAAATGAAAAATCAAATTACGATAAATTCTTATTAGAGAGCACAGAGATATAAAGGGTGACCAGATAAGAACGATAGAAAATTTTTTTTAAGAAAACTACAACGGTGTGAGTTGTATGAAATTGAATCTGGCTTTCTTTTGAAGCTGTGTTCATGCCATTATTTGTAGAATAGCACATCATTCAAATGGCCCCCTCGGCTTTGCTGGCAGTGCTTCCAGTAAAATATGTGCAGCGTTATTCCGGTAAAAGCGTGTCGAATGTTGGCTTCTAGCTTGTCCAAAATGGTTGGCTTGTTAGCGTAGACTAAGAACTTGACGTAGCCCAGAGAAAATAATCGAGTTGTATCAAATCGCAGGATTGCGGTAGCCAATTGATGAACGCTCGCCGTGAGATTACCCAATCGCCAAATTTATCCTTTACAAGCTCGAGTGTTGTGTGGCTTGTATGGCATGTAGCGCCGGCTTGTTGGAACCACAATTTGGGTATATCGATGTTGTATAATGGACCAGCGTGAAGCTATTTGGCTATAACGATGAAATCTTCACTCAAACAAACGTCTTGTTTGAGGACCTCGAAAAATTTCATTATTTAGAAGAGATTAAAAAATTGGCAAAACGTTCATCGATGCTCAAAAGAGACAAAGTAGGTAAGTGTCCAAGTTCCTTTTATGCAGACGAAACCGAAAATTACTCAAATAACTTTTCTATCGAAGCAGCCTAGGATATTTCTATCTGCCTTTGTTAAATCCTATGTTTCCGAGCCATATAGTAGGAATTGGGCGATAAGGGTCTTATTCAGTGTTATTTTCGTTGTTCGTTTGAAAGACTTATTTTTCAGCTTTTTATAGAAAGGCTGTTAGGTAATATTCCTCTTGATCTATACGGTTATTTCGTTGTTTGAATTTCCAACGCAGACCAGGTATGTAGTCAAAGTCCTTTGTTATCTCAAAGCTGTATAAGTTGCTTGGTTGGCTGCCTTTTTTGTAGAAAACCTTGTTTCAGTCGCAGTTACTAGAAAATCTAGATTTTGGGTTTTGACCAAATTTGTAATACGATGGCTTAAAACTGCACAAGCAAGGACCTACCAGAACTTTTTAGACCTTCTCTTTGTCAGATGGACGAGATTATCTTAGATCATCGTCCACGGTGAGCAGTTCGTTTTACTTAATAGCGGAATGTTAGCCTCGAACAGTACCTAGGAAAAAGCAAAAAACTTGAATGCTTCGGACGTACAAGTATCTTAAGAAACATCCAAAACTTCTATAACTTATTTTGCAAGGGAAGATAGAAGGGAGAAGAGCGGTTTCGATGATTTTTCGAAACGAAGCATTGGAGTTCATCCGTTTTATATGACCCAGCCATCTCAGTCGTTGGACCTTCACTGTTCTGGCTAGGTCGATGTTGCTTTATACCCCATACAGCTCGTCGCTGTATCTCCACTGACCGTCTATGCAAACGAGACCGAAAATGACCCGAAGAATTGTTTTCTTAAAGGAGTCAAGAGCTCTCTCATCCATTTTTGATAAAGTTTATGCCTCTGCGCCATAAAGCAATACTGGGATTAAGATGAAGGATTAATTATTAAGGTTAATACGTCTCAATACTCGGATAAATGCCACTGACATCATTAGCGTATGCGAGTAATTGGACGGACTTTTGAAAAATTGTATCTCTTTTGTTTGCGCATGAGTTTTGCATTTTTCTTTAAAAAATTATGTCAAAAATATTTATGGGGCAGCGTGAATTCTCCATCTTCATCCTGCACAAACGGACGAGATTGGGAGGGATGTCAAACTGGACATTGTTCTGTTTAGTGCATCTTTATAGATGCTGGCATAGGGCCTTAAAATCGATGAATAAGTAGTGTGTATCGATTAGGAGCTCATAAATTGTTTTCCAAGATCTGGCGTAGTGTGAATATTTGTTCGATGGTGGGCTTTCCTGTCCTGAAGCCACACACACTGGCAGAGAGGATATTGACGGTAGTCGAAGCCGCTATAGTTAACGCAATTCACAGAGTCTCTTTTCTTGAGGATCGGACAAACAATGCTGAGGTTCCATTCATCGGGCATACTTTCGCCCGACCGGATAATAGGTCTGCCTAATTGTGTACTACAGTTGAAATGAAACAACCGAATGACGTTTGATCATTAAAGTTGTCGATGCCTGGGTGATTTAGACAGATCAGGTGTTAAAACTTAATGACTGTAAGGGCAGGAATGGGTAATTGTAACGAAACGTTGACTAGGAGTGCATTTGGGTTTGAATCGATTAGCATAAATGTGGCTGTTTTTTATTTTCGGGGTAGACACTGGATCTTTATAAGTAACATAGATAACTAGAAACGAAACAGTTGTAAGGAAGAAAAAAACACAGATAGCGACGTGCTTTGAAGACTTGCAGTAAAGATTTATTTATTGCGACTAGGCACAAACCACTGTCAACATCTTGAGTGGTGATCTTCTTCGGTACTATTTTGGATATTAAGTAAAATATTTTTTCTTTTATTCTAGAAATGACAACATATGTTACGAGTATCATTCTCTTTGTACGAATTACTTATACTTTTAGGGTTTGTAATACTTAAAGTGCTAGATTAGGAATTATAAAGGCATAAGAGAAGACAGGGACTCTAACCGACTTTCTTTTTTAGGGTGCCATGTCGTAGAGAAAGGCTTGAGAGTCATAGATCCTAAGGCTCTGGAGAAAACCCAGTTGAAATGTTGAACTAAGAGCCAAAGATATTCAAACTAGGTCTTAAATTCTTAAGTAATATAATATGGGGGTTACCTCACAGGATTATGGTATACTCCAGACGGTACTCGCAAAAGTAACAATCCGCCCTTGTTCTTCCCAACCGCGAGCAGGGCACGTATTTTAGAGGCCCTAGTCAACGAAATAAAACAGCCCCTCGCGGATTTAGAAGGTGAACCAGTTACTAGATATTTCCATTCCGATAATTCCTGCTATTCTTGCTACTAAACCTTTTGTAAATTGGGCTGAAACGATGTTGCGTACTGGAGAGGTTCAAATTGTTACGGTAAAACTTTATCAGAATAGACAGGTGGTTGGTCAGAGTGTTGTTTTTGATGGCTTATATCGGGAAACTGACAAGGTGTACTTGAAGGGAAATTAACACTTAAATGGGTATGACTATACTTATGATGGCATAACATTAATATGTTTTTTTTTATCAGATGACTTGTGTAAATGTTGAATAGGATCGGTGAGCTTACCGCACCTTGTTGAACACTGTTTTTAATATGAAATGAAATGTTCCAGCAGAATTTACATCGTCATTTTTCACGATGAACATATGTATGAACGATGACATGAACGATGTGAGCATATTAAAAAGAATATACAGAAATGGTTTACTAATGCCCAGCCTGTTCAGCTTGAAGAAGAGTCACTCAAACCATACAGTATCGACGGCTTTTTTCAAGTCAATTAGGCAGGCAGCCACCAGTGCACTGGTTCTTTCTTTTGTTCCATTGTATATCAGAAATCAGTTTAGACGAGGCATTAATGACATCATGCCCCGGTTTGAAACCGAATTGCTTATCCGGAACTATATGTTTGTCCTCAATATGTTTTGACTCTATTGATCACTGAGTCACATGAGTCACTCAAACCATACAGTATCGACGGCTTTTTTCAAGTCAATTAGGTAGGCAGCCACCAGTGCACTGGTTCTTTCTTTTGTTCCATTGTATATCAGAAATCAGTTTAGACGAGGCATTAATGACATCATGCCCCGGTTTGAAACCGAATTGCTTATCCGGAACTATATGTTTGTCCTCAATATGTTTTGACTCTATTGATCACCTTTTCGAAAACCTTACTGATGCTTGGAATAAGACTGATCGACGGGAGATTCGCCGGATTAGAAGTGTCTTTATTCCTTTTGGGGATGGGATGTACCACCGCAGTTTTTCCAATGTGCTGGATAATTATCATTATTCATTGCATTATTAAACAGGGTGGTATAAATGTCCATCGCTTCTAGTGGGAGATGTCGAAGCACAATGCTCGGTATTTCATCGGTTTTCACTGATTTCTTACCTCTAAGTGATTCAAAGATCATTTGGAGCTATTCCTTCGAAATGAACGGGGGTAGTACCCTGTCTTCAGCGATAAAATTGTTTGCCATATTCTCGTCACTAAATTGACTGAAACCCGAGGTCTTGAATTGCCAGTTCACTATTTCATTTCGAAGGTAGAAATTGTGCACATGGACTCGATTTTCCAGGTCGCGGTTCGCGCTTCTACAGATCGATTGCAAAGAAGTTGTCATCATAAACGGCCTCATTTGAATAGATGCCTGATGCTAAGACAGGAAAAGTTGTTTTGATCTGTTCTCCGAAATAGGTATTTTATTTATGGTATTTCCGAGAAGGTATTCGGGTTGCTGCTTACAGAATTTCTATAGTTTCCTTTTATTAATGTATGGAGGTTTTGATCGATGATTTCATTGCCATGATCGCAATTGTCTGTACAAGTTTCTAGTAGTCTACTTTTATATCGGTGCAGTGCGTCAATGGTGCGTTGCGGAATAAGTCTTCATTGTCAGTGTGTTGATACCTAGGTATCGTTTTGTCCATTGTTCATTTAATTGTCTCGTTCATTAGTCTTAGATACCTGTAAACCTCCTCCTTTGACAAATTTTTATTGGACGGTGGGTAGAGCGAAAATTTAGGAGAGTGCTCTCGTCAGTGTTCTAGAGAAGTTTGTCCAACGCACCCTACTATAGTTGTAGGAATTCCTTTGAGCAAATTCATCCAATTCCGCAGTTTCGTCTGGAACGGTCATTTTGGTACTGAGGACGAAGTGGTCACTGTAATACATAATTAGACAGTTTGTAGTATGTTGGTTAGTGGTTGTCAGGTCTATTCGTGTGTCGAATAGATCGCAACGCCTCCTCTTTGAATGGAGTTGGGTCTTCATACTTTGTACTTATGTGCTCTAAGCGCTGGGGCATGAGAAGCAACCTTAGTTTGTTGCACCGTATTTCCATTAGCTATAAGTTCTATTGTATATCTTTAGAGTTAATTTGCATAAAATTGTCGCAATTCACACAAATTTAAACATTTGACACTTCTTTTCAAATTTAATTGATTTGACGTTTTTTACAATTCCTGCCAAATGAAAAATCTCATGTAGAAATTTGTAACAATTGGCAGGATGGGGAAATGAATTACTCTCTTAAATGCGTTCTATTTTACAAATTTTTTCTCCCGGGAACTGGTTTTTGTACATATTGGTACAAATTTGCAGTCCTGAAATAGACCTAATGTTGAAGTAGAAGAACTGCTGCCTTAAAGTTATCAAAGTGGTTTTCATTCTTATTTAGGGCTCATGACCCATGTAAAATATCTGCCTGAGACACGGCAGCCTTTCATCTTCTTCATTCCTGAGCACATCGTTTACGGTCTTCTACCCCAGCACTCTGACCTTTATATCGAGAGTTCCATCCTGCTTGTCAATTCGAATTTCGATTAGTTGAAAATCCGCTTTACTGGAGATCAATTGCAGTTTACGTATTTTAGGTTCTTGGATTACATCCACGTCTTTATATGGCTACAGAACTCGTGGTTATAGCCTTACCTCTATTCTACACGCATACGACACCAAATATATGTATTGGGAACAAATCGAACTGATTAATATGACACTCGGCACCATATACGATGGTAGAATTGACATGACCAGTGTTTTGTACAATATGCATTTTGCATTGAGTGTTTGAAGAGGATTTCTGAAGACCCCATCGAGTAGTTCGGAGTTGTTTCCAAGCTGTTCATTGCATCGGATGTTAGACGAGTTTTCGAAGACGGCCATCTCCCTGTAGAGCTCAAGACGATGAATCGATGATAAGGTGGTGAGCTTCGCCTTGATATTTGTTTATCTTTATCTTTATCCAAATAAAACGTTACTTCAGATTTGCAAAGGTCTACAGTCAGACATAAGAGCTGGCACCTTATTATACTTCAGATTGTTAAGGTCTACATCCAAGTTCTCTGAGAAAGAGCTATTACATTTTCAATGATAAGAAATGGGTGCCCTCCTTGTGAAACCACTGTCCCAATGTTATGCCTATTTGGCTACTAACGAAAATGCTGCTTAAATAGGTTAACAAATTCCCCCAATGCAGTGGTTAGGTTTCCTTCACTATTTCAAAGAGCGTTGTGTTTCTTTCAACTTTAATTTGTCTGCCCATTTTCTATCTTCTTCTGTCTCGATACTACCACTATACTATTGTCTTACGATGTATCGCCTTAGATTGTAAGTCTTCCGTCCCTTCTTTTCGGTATCGCATTATCATGCGATTTATTGTGTGCAAATTGTTGCTAGATTGCAACTGCATACTTTATGCGCAGTGACTCACAGAAACTTAGCTAAATTATTTTATCCTATTTAAATTAATTAAACAACAAAACAAAATTTTTATTATTGTAGTATTATGAAACAACGCCCTTGGTCGCTGCTAATCCTAATAGGCTTGACCGCTTCAGAGGCAGCTTGCTGTCATATTTCTATTGTGTTAATGTTATCGGCGTGACTGTGAACTTCCATACTTGTCTTGACACCTGACTTCACTCACAACTAATTGGAATGCTTTTCTGTGGTTTATATCTGCTATAGATTAATTTCTGTATGATCTTGATGTTATTGTTTTATGAGAAACAATATTAACTGGAAGAAAAACGATTGATTTTATTTACTGTTACTTTATCCCAAGCGGCAAAAAAAGAAGAGGTATAGCTATGTACGTTATATTTCTGACAGAAAATATTAAATTCGACGCAGTTGAATGGGCCGGTGAATCATATGAGAATTACACGGTCGAACTATGGAAACTTTGAATCTTTTACAACGGCAATATAAAGGGTGACCAGATAAGAATAATAGAAAAAAAATTAAATAAAACAACAACGGTGTGTAACATAAAAGTGATTCTGGTTTTATTTTGAAACTACGTTTATACCGTTATATGTGGAATAACACATCATTTAAATATTCGCCTCGGCTTTCCTCGCAGTGCTTCAATTGGTCAATCCAATATATGCAGCGTTATTCCGGCAATGTTGGCCTCGAGCTCGTCCATAGTGGTTGTCTTATTAGTGTCCGAGAAGATGATTTTTTGGGCATAATCCGGATCTCCGGCCAACATTTTCAGCGCCCAGTTAGCGAAATTATGGGGTTGTCTATGGTCATCCGGTTTCAATTCTTGCGTCAGCACAATATTGTACAGATGTAGGCAAAAATAAGATGGGTTGATTCTCTGGCGATACCCAATTCAGCTGATGGGCGCCAAATCGAAATGTCTGGATCTCTTTCGATACTGGCCGCTACGGCAGCTACCTTTTCTTCATTTTGCACCAATCTCTGTCTGATTGGTGGCTCGGCTCAAGATCCAAAAGAGTGTACTCAGGCTCAAACTTTTCCACGGTGCGACGAATTGCCTGCACATTGACGTCATGATGATAACCGACCTCACGAGGAAATCCAAGTTGCATATTTAAAACTAAGCCGGAAATTCGATAGTATTTTTTAATAATTTCCGCACGTTCGGCAAGTGTAGAACGATCATGATGAAATGGCAAACCTAACTGAATATTTTGACAGTAATTTTCGGTAACAGCTGCTGAAACATAACAACTTGAAAAACTATCGCTGCTATCTGTACGTTTGTATCTTTGTTCGGTTCTTCCGTATTTAATTTTCGCCACTTTATTCAATTTTAACCACACCAGCTGACTACAGTCAATTCTTACACCCTGTGTCCACCACGTTTCATTTGCCAACATGTACCGACCTTAGCAGTTATTTGACTTATGTCAAACTAGCTATGGTAACTTCACGATTAGGGAGAAGTCATAGGACTTATGTTTTGAAAAAGAGTGTTTCTTCTGTTTTTAATGTTGTTTTCGTGATGAAAATCTAGTAAAAAACCACAACCGAATAAATTTTGTTTAATTATGTCATCAAAAAGTTAGTTCACGCCAATTGTAAATAAACAAAAACATGGGTGCAAAGGAATCCAAACCTTCATGCATTAATTATGAAGATGCTATCAAACGAGGTAAGATCGCAATGGAATTTTCTATTTTACTTTTTTCTTTTCTCGTTTTTTTTCTTGCTTTTTGATAACACAAAAATAAGTTGGCCCACAAAATCGTACAGAACATGAATGTGAGAAAATCAAAAAGAAAATTAACAAAAGGTCGATCCTCTTTGGTATTTGGGTATTATCACAAAGTCATTTCTTGAAAATTTCACAAAACGAAGACGACCAACTTGATAACTGCGAAATTCCCCCGACATTAAAGGGATTAGTATCTTCCAATTAGTTTGTAGTTGTGTTCGATTTTTTTTCAAAAACAAAAAAAAAAAAACATTTTCATTTATTTTTCTTTTTCCTAGCCATTTAAAACTGGATCGTTTGTATTTTGCTGTGCTGCAATCTGAATCTTGAGTGTCTTGTTTGTTTTCTTTTATGTGAATTTTCTTTTAAATTTCCATTTGACGGAGTCGAAGTTGTGGTGTGAAAAGTGAAAACACCACTTGTCATATAATATACTTATATCAGAAATCGACATTAACTACGTCGGGCTATTAATAATCTCTAATTGCTTTGATTTTCGATTTGGCTTCAGGCTTTTAGTTGGGGCATTTGTACTGGTTGATTGGTCATACGTATTCGTATTCCTAATACTTCCTGGCCTAGTCATTTAGATTTTAATCTTTCTTATCAAGCTAATGGGAAGGGTTTTTTGTCAATATTATGTCTGTTTTTATTGTTAAATGGAATGGGAAAGAGGCTGCCAATTTTGTGAGATAAGTTGGTGTGTTGATTAGAAGTTGGCAGTTCAATTGATTGGATTCTACTCTTTGCGCTAAGTGCTGAAAATTCTCGAACAGGTTGTATGTGAAGTGTTGACAGAGTTGTTTTTATTTTATTTTTATTTATTTATTTATTTATTTTTTTTTTTTGTTTTTTTTTTTTCGCTATTTCTACTTCGTCTTGGTCGTTTAACCGAGTTTATTGTTTCTCATCATAATAGGCAGCAGAAGCTGGAACTGAACTTGTAGCAAAAACGACGTCAGAGTTGATGATTATTAAACAAATAATGTGAACCTGTTCTGCTGGGGTTTTTCTTTTTTTCGTGCTGGCACTACTCGTGTTCCGCTGCTGTGATCGCTGTCGTCGTTGATGTTTGTTTGCTGGGCCCCCTCCAGTTTACTCTCTTACAAATCGGCTTTGAATAAAAGGAACTAAAACGAATTAAAGAGAATCTGGCTGTAAATGTGGTAAGAAGTTAAATAATTAGAAAAGTCCATACAGGGCTGTTGCAAACTGTACATCAACGAACGCCTGTTGAGTATTTTTCTCATTTTGCTTCCATGTCGATCGTGAATTGCCGAAGAATAGGCGGAATAAGCAATCGAGATACCGAGAATTAATGGAAATGTAATAACAATCAGAGTCACGTAAGGCTTTGCTTACTAGTATTTTTGACTTTGTAGATTGCACAGCGTTTGCTAAGTTTTTTTTTTTTTTGTAGATAAATGTGCAAACAACGCAAAATAACAAAAAAAAAAAAAAAAAAAACAAGTTAGTTTTTGCGGTATTTGCTTTTTGTAATTATTTCGGATGTATGTGACCCAGAGACTTGGAAACAATCACAATGAGATAGCACTTTATCCTTAGTGGGCACGCTTTCGTGGTTTTACTTTGGCGAGCTTACGCCTTGATAACACAATTTTTGACGTCAATTGGACAAAGATTGGAGGCTATATGGTAGTACATACACCATAGAGGAATTTATTAGCCCAATTTAGATAAGATTTTGTTTGGTTTTCTGTTGGCCTAAAATAAAAAAAAAACTGTGAGGTTTACTGAAAATCACAAAAATTCAAATCTTGAACTGAACTCCCACAATTTTTTATTAACATATTTTTTATTAGTTTTGAGGCGAAGAAAAAAAAAATCTCGAATTCGCAACAAAGTACGAGAGATAATCCGCAATTTTTTGCTGATTGACCTAGATTTCCCAGTGATACACGTATGGCGATGAAGATAACAATATCGGCATGCAATACCGTATTGTTAAGTGGCAGTTTTTTTTAATTTTGGAGCCTCATTTGTAAGCTGGAGCAAAATCAGATTAAAGATCGTCAGACCATATAAAGAAAGCTTTCGAAATTGAATTATAAAAAAAAAAAAAAAAAAAAAAATGTTTGACGGGACTAAAGATCACATGGATCGTTTTGACCGAAACGACCAAGGGTTTCCTCATACCAAATGATTAAATTATTTTCTCTTTCAACCAAATAAGCTCACCTTGGTTGTATGAGGTAGGTCTAACATAATTGCATTCTTTATGCAAAGCAAGAGCGATTGACAAAAGTTGTTCTCCGTTTAATCTCTGAGCTGATGTCATTAATTATGTACAGGTAGTCGCATCCTTTTTCGTTAATCTTATATACTTCTTTTTGCACTTATTTACCGCTTAATTTATTTTCATCTCCTCTGTTTCAATTCTCACCAGCTCACTAGCCCCATTGAGATAGGTTCGTATATTGCTACGTGGTTTGTAATTGTACAAAATTTTGAGAGATTACATTTTTGGTTTTGACATCCGGGATTTAAATAATTCCTTCAAAGCAGATGTTACTTTGTCTGAAGCATTTATATATATATATAATTTATATATTGAAGGTCACTATAAAGTTTTTACGACTTTGGAGTAGCATGCATTCTTCATTGTCATCCTGCTCAGCCGAATGGGCTAAACAAGAATGCTAAAAACAGACAAGGGTGTGTAAAGCCCGTCTATCACACGCGGGTTTGATTGATGAAGAGTTATCGATTTTTTCCGAATATTTTCTGAGATGTGCCAGAAATTGACGACAGTTTTATTTATGGACTTCTCTGCTGTTCATAGATATTCCTTTTATTTCCTTTCATTGGGCATGCTTTCTCCTATCCCTATGTGGCGCATAAATTGCACATGACTCACAAACGAATGCAAGAATACAGGTCAAATGCAACAATGGGGCGTCAAATGACAATAGCACATGTTACGTATTCTTGCCCACTGAGCAAGGGCAATAATACCACACATGCTGCGCAACTGATCCGGTTAACTGAGGCAGCTCGATTACGACGTTGACCTAGAGTGGGAGTACGATCGGAGGTTACGAGGGCATGCAGAATGAACGGTTGAGGTAAACTGCAGCACATCCAAATAGAGACCGGTTCTCTTATTATTATTATTATTATTATTATTATTATTTTTTTTTTTTTTTCTTAACAGTACATCCACTTTACAAGCTCATCACCGGCTGCTTTAAATAATTCGCCTGATAAGCCCTCAGCGATTGCAGCCTTATTTCATTAAAACTTAAATGTCGCCAGCATGAGTGTATACTGATAGAGATTCAAAATTGTACCTCTTCTATCTTTGCTTTCAAATCGTCAAGGTCATCTTACGTCTTATCTACGGCATTATTTGTACGAGTATGTCTTTTTTTTAAATATCGTAAAAAGTGTTTGGAATTGTGATTTTTATCTCTTTTTTTTTTATATGGATCGTCATGAGACGTTCATTTACATGCCTCAAACTTAAGACTCCTTACCTGTTTCTATCTCTATCGATGGCAGTCCCTGTAGTAGGTATCGCCGTTTTTCATCTTCGTTTTGCCGACGTAAATTTGATCAGCTTCATTGCACGGGTTGTCAGGAGAGTATGGCATTTGAGAAATCCAACGCTTGTTGGATTTGATGTTTTCGTCCGTTAGCTTTAGGACAATGGTATAGCCTTTTCCACCCACCTCTAATATGAAACTTACCAGCCTTTTATGTCTAGGAATTTAACAGAGCTTGCTATTATGCCGAGCGCAAAGAGTCTTCAATTTTTCATGTCAGTGCTTCACAAGCCTTTATTTTATTTCGACAGCAGCGATTGCCTCTATGGCAGTACTGTCGGTTATAAATATGGTAATGTATTGTCGCTTAATTTGTCGTTTCTGCTGCAGTTAATATCTCGGCTTAGAAAGCATTACCCTGATCTGATAGGTAAAGTTCAATTGTAGATTCAGTTAGTTAGATAAGATCTTAATGCTGGTCCCTAGATCCTGACCTGTATTTTTCTGCTGGGAAGTTACGAAAGAATGGTATTTCAAAGATATTACGATAGTACCCAGTCCGTATTGTTTATACCATATTATTACGTGGCTCTTCAGCTAGCTAAGCTAAGCTAAGCTGATACAATCTTAAAGCACCATTGGCCTTATATTCATGCGCATTAAGATTTAACGGTATTAGACTAGGAATAATCTGCAATCTTGCCTTTTTTCATGGCACAAGATGTGCCATTGCCTGTTAACCTCCGCATCCACATATCCGGCTGCATGTGTTCGATGCATCCTTTTACGATTTTAAAAATTAAAATTTTAGTTAGCAAAGTACGATACCTAGGTATTTTGTACTATTGGATATTCGGCGGGCTATCCTGTTAATTTAGTCAGAGTGCCTTTGTTGAATTTCCTATATTTTGTGTAAACATGCGGCAGCGCATTTTAGGATTTTATTAATTAGAGAAATTAGAGACCGCTCCTTTCCGGCCGCTATAATAACCAAATTCCCTCCCCTCATAGGATCTGAAGTAGCTTATAAGCAACTAGTGATAATATAAGAACCATTATCTTTAATGCCTGTTATAGTGTCTCCCAATATCGTCGATTACTTGAAGCAAAAAATAATCAAATAAATATGGTACGTTTGCTGTAGCAGGGGAGAAATAATTGCTAAAGTGATTATCACTACTTGAAACTTACGTGGTGAATTTGATTGCCCATAAGTTAATTTAAAGACGGTTAAGCCTAGGAATGTTAATACTCCTTACTTTCGGGTATTCATATCTACTCGATATTTTTGCTTAAGTAATTACCCAAAAGTAACAAATACTTTCTACTAATGGCAATTATATATTGAATTGAAACCACTAGACTCTGGACTCTTTATTTAGGAAACAATTAAACAATTATAAATACTACAAATGTGGAATAGAGAACTTTATTAAATATTATGTAAACATAATACTCGTTTTATACACAAAAGACTACATACTAGATGGGGTGAAAGGTAACCTCCTTGGGAATGAAAAAAATTTTTTTAAATGTTTTTTTTATTTTATACTTCATGTGAGGCCGTTTTGCAGCGATTTCGGCCTTTAATCGCTCCAGTAATGCCCAGTAATACTCGCTGTTGATGGTTTTTCCTTTTTCGAGGTAGTCCACGAAGAGTATGAAATGACAATCCCAAAAAATCGACGCCATACCCTTCCCATTCCATCGAGCCTCCTTCGGCCGCTTTGGAGCACTCCTGCCGGCTTCAGTCCATTGCCGGGCACTCATTCTGTTTTCTGGTGTTCAACAGTTACCAATCGACGGCAAAAGTCCGCCCGATTCTGCTTCAGCAAGTCCAAACACTCTTTTGAAGTGCTTTCGCGTTCGTGTTTTTGGTCAGGAGTGAGTATGCGCGGCACCCAGCGGCAGAATAACTTTTTCATATGCAGAATATTGCCCAAAATATGGCATGTGCGCTCGTTACTAATCTTTGTGGTATCTGCTAGCTAGCGCATCTTCACTTTCCGGTCAGCCAACACCATTTCATGTATTTTTTTGACATTCCTCTGTAAGCGCATCGGAGGGCCTGCCGCTGTGCACTTGATCGGTAGGGGAGGTGCGGCCACCACGAAACTCTCGAAACCAATATTTGACGGTGTAATCTGACGGAGCATTAGCCTTATAATATTTATCCAACTTTTCTTTTGTTTCCTTCGCCGTTTTGCCTCTTAAAACATAATGTTTTGTGAGAGAGCGAAAATCGTTTCTGTCCATACTTAACATGATGTCAAACACGTCAACAACAATCAGCTGTCAAAATAAAACTAAAGACAGTATCGCACTGAAATTTGGCATGTCTGCCTAAATATGAACGGGCTTCAAGGCACAGTAGCAGCGCATTCTGGCGGTCAAGGAGGTAGTGAATGTACCTGTGTATCGCACTGAATACGAAAAGTACCGACTGAGTGAGTGAATACTCGGATAAGTAATCAGATACTTGATTACTTTCATGTATTTGGTACTTTGTAACGAGTGAGTACTTTTTCCTATAGCACTAGTTAAGCCACTTTCAGAAGATTGGAATAACAAAACTGTTCTCACTTTGGTTGCGGTTTATTCCTTTTACAGGCTAATTGACTAGCCTGCTCGAATTGTGTTTCTGAACATGGTAACTTGTGGGTACGGAATATTCGACTCTCTCTTTAATATTACAAATATTCTTATTCTTTCCAAGCATGATACGATCCTCTCTGATTACACCATGTACTTCTCGCTCTATTAAGCAATCACCATAACATGAGTATGTCGTAGGTCCTTATTTTCTTGTTGCCCAGTCCATCACATTGCACTTTGTGATGTTTTTTATACTAGTCTAATATAAATAATTATACTTTGGCGGACTGTCGCCTAGGTTCTTGTGTTTCTCACTTTGTGAACTTTTACACTCCTGAGCAGGGCCTTGTTTATAACTGGTTCCAAACGGCTCTCCTGAGAGGCTTTTTTCATAAGAAGAATTTGACTTTCGGAGGTTTGCCATTGCCCGCCGAGAGGGTGATGACGATTTTGAAAAATTTTCTGTTGCACACATGTAGGTGGTGTGACAGCCACCACCATATACCAATCTAAAGTCACTAATAAAATCGCCAATATCAGCCTGACATACATACATACAGTCTACCACAGACTGCAGCGCCAACCTACTAGTAAGTCTACTCACCCGAAAACTTGCTTTTTACATATACTCGTACAACTAATTCTACACTTCGATTCGACCCTTTCACAGATACTAGATCCGTAATCGCATAAGTTTATGAATTTTCTTGACACCTCCAAACTAACTTCGGTTAAAACATCCATTTCAACAAATAAGTTTTCCATTTTTTATTTAATATCAAATGTTTTTGTACACCACCAGTGTCTACTTCTGGTGTCAAAGGTGGTCTACTCTTTCCTTTTTTTAAAGATACCTTTTACCGTCCTTTTTGGTTATAATTGATTTTCTTAATTAACTTTGTTTTAACTTGATTTCATTATCATTTTTTATTAAAATTGACTCCCAAAGCCAATGTTTTTTGAAAGAGTTCTCAAAAATAAACTCTAACATCTTAGTAACTTATGTAACTCTTGTATAAAGTTACATTTTCGTATGTCTTCCCATCAAATTATGTTTGACAGACATATATATATATAAAGGTAACTGCATATGACTGTCAACTGGTAAGTGGCAAATAAGCTAAAAGCCGGCTTGGTCACAAGTGCGGATCAAATCGTTCGTTGACTGCAAATGTCGATAAGAAAAATTCTGAGGTTGGCTTGTATGAGTCATAGATATTCTTCTGGTATAATGATATTTAACAGTAGTAATCATTTGTCTAACAAGTACTTAAATATTAGTAACAACACTCGTGGTAAACTTATGTAGTTAATGTTAGCCTTTCATAGAGTTGATGCAACAGTTTCCACTTGAAAATACAATTATCTGCCGCCAACTATGCCAGTTGATACAAGTGTTAATCATGTTTATTCTATAAATGATCACATGGATTATCAATGATAATAAAATATTTTTATCTATTTTATTTTGTTTTCAGTTACTGACACGGAATTTCGTCGTATAAAAGAGGCTTTTAAGAAATCAGCTGGCCCCGGGAGCATTTTACTTAGTCAAAGTGCATTCCAGCAAGATGTACTCTGTGAGGGTATCCCATTAAATGTTGCCGATTTATTATATGTGGCGTGCGGTGGTACACAAAAAGGAATTTCCTTCAAAGACGTTTTCTGCGGACTGGTCCTACTAACACGTGGTACAGAGGAAGATAAAATAAGGTTTGATTTGAAACCAAATCTTTAGTATATACATTTTTGTTTATCTTTTGTGCCTATTACAGGTTTCTTTGGAATCTTTACTGCAATGATTCAGGGACATACATTCTTAAGTCTGAATACACGAAATCCATTAACCTTCATGGCAACGAAGCTATATCGCTTTTTGCCCAATCGGATAGAGTCAATTTCGATCAGTTTCGTGAATGGATTTTAAATCACCGTAATTCAACAGTGCTGTCGAAATGGCTTCTGTCAGATACATGTATAAATCTTACATCAGAGTTAGAAACGCCGACTTTCTATCAAAGCCTGGCGGGTGTGACACATCTCGAAGAGAAGGTTTGATATTTGGCTCAATTTATCGAAAAAATCAATTTCTGAATTTTTTTATTTGTAGGATATTGGAGATCTCGAAAAGGAGTTTTGGCGCCTGAAAAGTACTTCTATATCGGGACAATTAGACTTGCAGCTACTTGGACCTTTGGTTAGTCCTCCCATACCAAAGACTGCATTGGCTGGGTTGTTTAGTGCTTTCGATGAGAATCGGGATGGTCATATTGATTTTAAGGAGCTCTGCTGTGGAGTAAGTGCCGCATGTCGTGGACCGAATGTGGAACGTTGTAAATGTGAGTACTATATAAGTATGATTTAAATGAAGATAAAAGCGAAGAATAAAAAATGTCTTTTTTGTAGTTTGTTTTAAAATTTTCGATATTGATCGCGATGGAATACTGAATTATGAAGAGACCACCCAAATGATTGATATTCTAATATTCGTTGCCAAAGAGAGTCATAATATCGGGAATTATAAGACGGTTAACAAAAATGATGTGATAAGCGATTTACTAACTTTCGCAAGAAAAAAAGTTCCACCAAACGCCACTTCAAAAAAGGAAGTTGAAGTAAGTTAAGTCCTTGCAGTGATGAATGTTTGGCTAGTACGTTCGTGTAAGAGAATATATTTTAACTCCGTTGTTGTTAGAAATTTTCGATTTTCTGGGGATAAAGACAGTCGACAAACAATAGTCCAGCTCCTCGTATCCTGCCCATGTGGTGCAGGTTATAGCCTTACCTACTACACCGTCACAATTCGCTGTTAGTATATGGTAAGATTATTCTTTCCATTAAACCCGATAATTGTTTATTCTGAAGTTTAGGTTTCAAAACGTGTTCGTCTTATTTAGTTCTGGTTAGTCATGTTTGAGTGGCTATACTAATGCACAGTTAGGTTAGTCTTGTCATTTTACTGATTTTCGTTCCCATTGTAATTAAGCTTGTTTATTTGTTTGTCCATGACTTTGGTTAGTCAGTGATACTTTGTCTACATATCCAAAGATGCTTGGCCTCCATTTTCAAAATTTTCTCGTGTAATCATGGGCACGTGTGTATAATTTACATTCTAGATATACAATATACATAGATACATGTAGCCCTTAGCTCCTTCAACTGATATTAGTTTCAGGTCTACCGTATGGTCGGGTCTGGTTTAATATTATCTACTCCCGAAGACATAAACGGATAAAATAAATTATAGTTTTTCTTTGTGATAAAAACGCTCTAAAATTGTGTATGCGCTTTGTTAACTTTAGTTTCATAATGTTTAAATCTTCTTTACTAGTTCTTTCGCTTAGTTTCTCCTGAACTTATTATTTTAAGATGCTTTGAAAAGATGTGGCCGTCCCTAGTAACACCTGTATTTTTGCAGAATTCCTACAAATACCAGGCTGGATGTTTTTAAAATAAAAAAAAACAAGACCTTAGTTATGCTCATCGCAGCTACAAAAAAATCGTTCAACTTCATTCTACTGTCACCATGGGTGAAGAGACGATCTGAACACTGTTCTGATGTCGCGTTTGCATTCAGGCATTATACATACCTCTGACTGTTATCATAGATTGGCAAATGGAAGCTTGCAACCATCGTATATTATTGTCTAGATTTAGTTTTTTTAGCACCCAGCTATCACTTTATTGATCGCGGCAAGGCGACAGCTTTTGTTTGTTGTAGAAACTCCAAGCATTGAAGATAAAATTGTTGCTTCGACAACTGCGCGGAAATCAAAATTTTGTAAACCGAGAGAAGCGCCTCTTCGAAATATCTGAAAGCAAATCCAGAATGTTCTTTAGTGGTAGGTATCCAAACCAAATATTTCATTTATTTTGTGTGCAGCCAAAAAAGCTGCTTACATTTCCATTTTGTTTTAAAAGAAAGGTACTATGCAATGTACTTTATTTTATTCCTTTCATCGATGATAGTCAGTTTTTGAACTTATCCTTTTCATTGTTGTTGCTTCAAATGGTAAGGCGTAGCGCACTAACGATGTCGTTATGAAAGTACTTGCATTGTTTTCGTTACAATGTCACAATTATGGGGCTAACTCCTATCGATAACTACCCGTATCTTTTATGTTCGCAGAAAATTTTTCAATTTTTAATATAGCGGTCTGGGATTTCCAAGGCTAGATGCTTTCTTAACTCCTAATTTTGGTGTTACTGAGAAGATATGAACTGTATATGGGATACAAATTCTTCTCCACAGCAGCGGACGGCTTTTATTTTCTGTTATATGGTCGTACATTTGAATTCAAAAGGCAAATTTCTGTCTTAGGCCAACATTTGTGTTGTATCTATTGAACAGACGAACGAAAGAAAGATATTTTTTTATTTTAAATATTCCTTGCTCTTTAGATTAGGTTTTTTACTGGTGAGTTTGTTTGATATTTGTTGATTAGATATATTTGTACATCGAATAAGTTGAAGACATATTATAGACATCTTTAAGGATCAATGATATATGCCCACATATTGATGCTTGCAGGTAGAAAACAACTTTATAGTCAGTGGCACTTTATCTTTAGAATGTATATGTTGTAATTTTTTTTTCCGCAGCTGTAAATTAGAGCAAATTCAACTAAATGTCTCACTTGTCTCCTATCTAGGAATTTGTTCCAAGCAGCAGTTGGTTGAATATGAAAGAAACTATCAGCCTTACTCAAGAAGACTTTATGATGTGGACTGTCGAAAGTAGTTTAAATCTCGTCCAGTCATTCCTCGATTTGACATTCGAAGTTTGTCACATCGTCTTTGGGCTATCACCACAGTGCAAGCATATGGAATACGACATCGGTACAATTTGAAATTTCAGCCCATTTATGGTCTTAGTAATCCTAATGTCTTTGTAGTAAAAGGATGGCTTACGCGAGAAGAGAAACGCGGCTATAGCGTTGGACAATTTTGGTATCTTATCTCCAAGGAATGGTGGGTTTCGTGGACTCAGTATACTCAAAACTTTTCGGTTACACCGTGCTATTATTGCAAAAAATCGATAGCCAACTGTGCCAATGCAAGACAAGCCTTATCTGGAGTTGATGAAGCTATGGTTTGCGATGAGAGCTTTAATTCACATTCGTCGGAGTCAGTAGGTGATATTATTACTACCGCTGATTCATCTAGTTTAGGTCAGTGTGCATACAAATACCTCGTAAGATCGTAAATTTAAAATAGTGTCTTTGATCGTTTAAGGCTCAAGAAGCAGTGGTATATCGGATGGAAGACATTCAAGCTTTCGACCCGGTCCGATAGACAATACGAATTTAATCACCGTTAATCCGTACAAAAATGTTCGAACTCTGACTGGAGAGGGTGGTCACTTAAAACGTGACACACCTTTGGTTCAAAATCATGATTTTGAGTTGGTTCCTAAGTCATTGTGGAAGGCATTGACACGGTGGTATGGCGAAATTCTTCCATTGCCGCGACAAGTTATTCAATCGCCAAACTCTTGTGAAGTGGAGCTGGAATTATATCCCTTAAATTTGCGAATTCTTATGCATCAACAAATACCCATCAATGCACCGACTGTCTCTAATTGGAGTACAGTTTCAGGTTTTAGTTTAAAAATTTTCTTCATCTTTTCCTAGTTCTTAGACTTTCTGTTCGACTAGGTGGCTATGGAGTTGTGGCTTCAGGGGGAGGATATGCAGCACTCTCTACAACCCCAAGTGTACTTCAACCTCCAAAAAAATATTTGGCATATACAGCTGCATTTAGTCGACTGGCCACTATTAGGCAAATTGGTGAATTTCTATGTGAACATTTACGATGGAAATCAGAAGATATTCGTTTGTGGCATATATCAAGCGCATCGATGGATAGCAGTCCTAGTTTGTTGGAGGAGGAAAATATGACGTTGAAAGAATTGTTCATTAAAGATAACGATCAAATACTCCTTGAAGTTCGAAATAAAGATTTGACTTGGCCAGAGGAATTGGGTTCGCTTTCATTATCCCAGGGTGGTTCGCTACAAGATAGGCGTTTAACAAGAGCTTCTATCCATTCAGTACATGCTCCGGGAGCAACAGGTCTGCATAACTTAGGCAATACATGTTTTATGAATGCAGCTCTTCAGGTGCTCTTCAATACCCAGCCTCTAACGCAGTATTTCAAGAAAAACATGCACCTTTTCGAGATGAATACTCTGAATAAGTTAGGCACAAAAGGACAACTGGCAACACGCTATGGAGAGCTTCTAAAAGAGGTAAGTTAGTCAATTTGATTTCAAGTATACTTGAAAGAATGCATTATAATATATTTATATATAATATACATCCCTTTTCCCAAAAATATAAACCCGGTTGACGCTATAAAATGTTTGCTTTCAATCAATAAAGCTCAGACGTACTCTTAGCTTTTATTTTTGTATTTATCTTTTACGAGTCATTTGGTTTGTTTTGTCTTTGAATTTCCTTATAAATGGCTACAAAGCGTTAGAATGTTTAAGCTTAAGTTTGAATTTGGATTTATTTATCGCAGTCAAGAAAGAGAAGAGAAGAAAGAGTAAATGACATCCTTCACTCCTTAATTATGTAAAGAAAATCATCAGAACCTACAAAATAAAACGCGAATTGGGAAATCTGCAGCATCTGATAACTTGAGTTGGCGGATATCCAACAAGTCCTGGGTCGGTTGAATCCATCGTCAATGTATATACCATATATTGGGTCATATAAAAAGTCTCCGCGGTTTTTTGTCACTAGATGGTGTTGGTGTCCATTTATCTGAATACACTAATTTGATTGTGTCAAACGAACACGTGTTTGAAAGGTGACATGTCAGGCTACATTTTTTGTGAAGACAGCTGTGTAATTCGTTGCTCTTGTTAAAAGTTATACTGATTGGAATATGACTGAAATATCTGAACAAATAATATACACTATGTGATGCTTTTTTACTATAAAAAAATTAAAAAAAAAACATGCCGAATTTGTGCAGTCTACGGTGAAAATGCTCTGAGTGAACGCCGAACCCAGGAGTGGTTTGTTCGATTCCGTTCCGGAAATTTCGGTGTAAAAGATGCACCTCGCACTGGTCGGCCTGTCACTGAAAAATTCGTTGACATTTTGCAACTGATGGAGCAAGACCGGCACGGAAGCTGTCTTTAGATAACGGAGGCACTAAACACTAAATCATCTAAAACGATCAGGCTGCTCAAAGAAGCTCTGTGTTTGGGTACCACATGAATTAACGCAAAGAAATTCATTGATCATCAGTGAAACGTAACGAAATGGAACCATTTTTGAAGCGTTTCATTACGGGCGATGAAAAATGGATTAAATACGAGAATATCCAACGAAAGCGATCATGGTGTTTGGTGGGATTGGAAGGGAATTGTCTATTATGAGCTGCTAGAACGTGGCGAAACGGTCAATTCTATCCTCTACTGGTTGGGAAGTTTTGATGCATCCACCGTATAGCCCGGACCTTGCATCCACTGACTACCATTTGTTTCGGTCTTTGCAAAACTCTCTTGATTGTAAAAAAATCGCCCGACCGAAGAGCCGCTGAAAATCGCTTGGCCAAGTTTTTCGCTGATAAACCCGGAAAATGGCAAAAGGTCAAAGATAATAATGGCCAATATGTACTTGATTGAAATTTGTTTTGAATAAAGAAAATTTTTTTTCAAAAATCTACCAAAAAACCGCGGTGACTATTTATATGACCCAATATTTATGCAAAAGCCGTCTTAAATTGAGCTTAAGGCTCTGTGCGAAAGTAAAAGTTTTCTTCATACCTGCAAAAGCCACCCCCGTACTACTCCAACTGATGTATTTCCTTTTAATTCTAAGAATATATGAAATTCTAATAGATATTCAAATTTGTTCAGAAAGAGACGAGGATATACCATACTGCAAGAATTTTTACATTCATTTTATTGTGTACTCAAGAAAAATGTTCGCGGATTAACAAGTCTATTTTCCGGAACAGAGTAAATAATAAACCATATACAATGCCCTGACATATCTAATGGACGGCAGCTGCTTTAGCTTTTGAATTATGAAATTAAGTAGCTCAATGATATATACTAAACTCAGATCCTGGTTGGTAAAATGAGACACTCCACAAGGAGAGATTTTTTTCACCATCACAAAAGATGATGGGTTGATGGTAGGCCTCACAAAGAACACAATTGAGTTAAACCTTAGACTGTTTGGTCGTTAAAATACATAGGCACATAAAAAGTCCGGAAGTAACTGTCAAATCAAATACTTGTATCACTAAGCAAAAATAGCAACTTGAACATCAAATATGTCATTCATTGCTCTTAATTTCTGTTAAAGAAGTCGAATGAAGCATCACAGCCATTTTCGACCATACTTTGACCGCAAGAGGTTAAGTTGATGTATTTTCGATGCAAAAAATATTACATAAATCGTTATTGAGCTTTCAGATATATTCCTGTTAAATAAAGGAATCGGTGCCGTTTTTTGTTTAGTTTGATGGAGAAAGAAATTGGCTATGGTTGCCTTTATGTGATAGAGATTTAGTTGTAAGAGCTCTGTCATTCCTGTTTTTATGTTTGCGGGCTCTATCTAAACTATGTTTCCATCCCATTTCAAGTCGTCAACCTTCGCTTCTCCAAATACCTGGACCCTGACTAGGTTCATGCCAACTACCATTTTGTCGTGTTCCTTCTACAGTTTATCTAGTGTTTGACTATTGAGAGGTAGTGTAACGGATTGGGCTAACGGATCGACGCTTTTCTCATTATAATTCACTAGTCTTCCGCAGCACAATAAAATCTATTCTCTGTTTTGCTCACGTCAATCCAATGTTCTTTGGTCATGATCGTAATGATTCCAAAACACAAAGCTGCCAGGTGTCGGATAAGCGAAATTTAAAAAATTAGTCATTATCAATGAATGGCACTTGCATCGTCGAGACCGAAAAACTTTCCACTGTCGGAATTTATCTCAATGACAACTTGCGTTGGAATTACCACATTTTCGATGTCGTCAAAAATGCTAGGAAACCTCCAGGTTTCCTCCAACGATGCAAGAAATACTTTTCCCCGTCTGATCTGACCTCAATATAAAAGGCGTTTATTAGCCTAAAATTTGAGTACAATGCCTACATCTAGTCAGATATGCCTAAAATATCTCTGCACCTGCTAGACAGGATTCAAAATCGTGCGATAAAATTCATAGATTATGCTAATATCACTCAGTCAATTGACATTCTCGAATACCGACATAATACTTCCTGTCTCACTCTGTTCTATTGCTATTTCCACCAGCAGTGCTCCATTGAAGTCGCCAGCAGCATTTCGTCCCTTAATACCATACTCTGAAGTATCGTGATCCATTGCAAAGACATACAACTCGCTTATGGAATGCCATGCCGAGCTCTCTGTTTCCTAGTCATTATAACTTGCAAACATCAATGTACATGAGTATTTTTCTTTTCTTCCTCTCTATGTTTTCTTCGCACATTTTAACCCCTTGAGCACGCGTTAATTTTGGTTTGTGTGGTTTACATGAAACCCAAATAGTGATGAAATTGCCCATCCCCCCAAAAGCAAGCTTTCACAACACTCACATATTCTTCTTGAACATTTCAGATTTGGACTGCAACAACACGTTCTGTGGCACCATTAAAACTTCGATTTTGTGTGAACAAACATGCCCCACGATTTGCTGGTGGCGGGCAACATGATTCACAGGAGTTGCTAGAATGGATGCTGGACGCTTTGCATGAAGATTTAAATCGGGTAATGGAGAAGCCCTACAGCGAGCTAAAAGATTCAGATGGGCGACCAGATAAAGTAGTTGCATACGAAGCATGGTCGCAACATCATTCCAGAAATCAAAGTATTGTGATTGACCTATTCTACGGTCAACTTAAATCAAAAGTCAGCTGTCTTTGTTGTGGCCGAGAGTCGGTTCGTTTTGATCCATTTAGCTTGCTTAGCCTACCGCTTCCAGTGGAAAATTATTTATATTTCGAGATATTACGTAAGTTCATGGGACAGTATATGATATTTATGATATAGTTGACTTTGATTTTTATTAGTTCTTCCACTGGATGGTGCCATTCCAGTAAAATATGGACTCCGATTAAACCCAGATTCTAAGTACATAGATCTAAAGAAAAAGCTATCAACATTGTGCCACCTAAGTCCATACTTTATGCTCGTATGTGAACTATCAAATTCGCAAATTCGTCAGATATTATACGACGAACAGAAAATCAAGCCATCAAGTGCCACCGAATTATATGTCTACCAATTGCCAGAGGATTGCAATGAGACGAGGTCTAGAACCAGTTCAACTCTTGGGGTAAACATTGAGAAAGGTCTGAAGGATATTCAGCGAAGCTCAGGTAGGTAACTGAACGTACTTAATATCTTGTTTTTTTTTTTTTTTTTTTTTGTTTTTCTTCTTCTCGTTCTTCTTCTGCTCACATTACTATTTTCTTGGTTTTATTTACTTCAAATAACTTATTTAGTCATGCAGAACGATTAGAATTACCTAATTTTCTATATTTTTCTTCATAAATAAAATACTAAAAAGCATTACTAGTGGGACCTGAAGTCGCACCGATTACAAACATTCAACAGCAACAAATTCTTCAAAACCCATCACAAATACAGCAACAGCAACAACCACAGCCGCTAAATCAACAAGTACTTTTACAAGTGCAACAAACTCAACCACAAATCACACCACCACTGACGTTTGCAGCATTCGGAACTTCTCAACTTAATCACATTGGCAGCCATCAAATGAATAATCATTTAAGGCAACCCTCATTGGATGAAGAGATACAAATAGACAACACTTCAAATACGATTGACAATAGTAGATCATCGAAGGTAAGGCGGTGCTTTGGAAACACCATGTGCATGCCCCAGAATCTGTTGTGCTTCAAGGTATGGCTATATAACATTAATGTATTTAATATATAGATACTCACGAAATTTTGTCATTTAAACGAAAAAAAAAAAAAAGAAAAACAAATAAATAAATAGTAAATACAAAAAATTAAAAGAAAAGTAAAAGCAAAGATTGTCCCACTCGATTCTAGTTTTGATAGGTTCAGTCGAAGTAAAAAGTTATATGAATAAACATTTACGAGTAAAGAAACGTAGCAATATTACAAAGTCCGTCGAATAAGAATCGAGAGTAGGTATCTTCTTTAATTTTTTGGCAGTTATATTTTTTGAATTAGTTTATCGCCAAGTAATTATTTCAATAAGTTTTGAACGAAGTGTTATCCATTAATTGACAACGGTCCGGATATGAACTTCCAACATGTTAACGATTATGTGATCCAAATAATAAATTATTTCATACGTTTAGAAGTTGTTCAAATCGACGACCGAATATTCAAATTAAATTCGGATAATTTGGTAGCGCTGTTCAAGCTTGGATTCATATACTTGTGAGACTGATAACAAATATCGAAAAGTGCGAACAAGAAATTTGATAGTTCCCTTTTTTCTAAGTTCTGACACGGAAGAAAATAGCTTTTATTTGTTTTGCGCTCGTGCCATATTCATTCACTTTAGTCGCTTTTGTTCTATACCAGCAAATACAATAACTCGGTGTCTTTTTTTTTTCTTTTTCCCCTCCATAACGTCAATGTCAATCCCTTATGTTAAAGCTGGAAAGAATTTTGAACTGACTCAATGACGCAATTCATTAACGGTAACAGCCACAGAAGGTGGTTTTTCTAAGAAAAAAGGTCCAATGATGTTCCCTTACCAAAAACCGCTCTAAACAAATGGGGTAATTTGTGTATTAACAAAGATTTGAAGATACACATTTGGTTCATCGCTCAAAAGTATTTTTGAGTTAAATTCTTGATAAGTTCTTGCATCAACGACGTGGTGATGGTCGGTACCTTAAGATCTTATCTCAATTGAGTCTTATATGCTTTATTACCCAAGTCTTTATGCATAACTTCAGCGAAATGTATTTGTATATGCGCAAATCATGAGATCGAAATGGAATTGGCAAACCTGTAGTTTTGGCCACACTTCCAGCTGTAGTAGCAATATTCCAAGTTCTTCAAATTTTTTGACTAATTTAACAGTTGCTTCTTTGTAGTGAATTTTACAAATTCCAATGTCTTGTTAAAACATTCATCATTCTATTGTTATTGAAAGCGTAGTTCTTGTGGTGGAAATGAAACCTTTTTTTTGTGAAAAACGATGTAGATAAACTGGTTTAACTGTTTAGATGACAAATTTGTCAATACTGGTTTTGATCCTTGTTTACATCAATTTAGATATTTTTTCATCAGAAAGGTGAAGCTTTGTATATTGTCATTCTTGATGATTCATAATCGTCTTTGTGAACAGAAATGAATAATTAATTTTCTTAGATTTAAATGTAGTTCTCGAACCAACGTTTACATCTTTTTTATCACGTTTCTCGGGTAGTGTTCTTCTTACCATTTGAAGAATTTCTTTAAACTAACTCCCACTGTTTTCTTTCTATTAAGTTGTTCAAAAAATAACGTCAGTTTTTAACCTTTGTATAAAGTCAAAGCATAGATCTTAAGTGAAACAATACTTTCTTAAACAAAATAACAACCGTTGTGCTCAACACACTTTTGCCAACGGGAAGGAAGTTAATTTATTCCTTTAGCATAAATCTCTGAGGTCTGGAGGCTATGAACTTGTTGAAGGCAGTTTTGGCGTCGTCTTGGCTCTTGAAGCATTTCTCACGCAAAAAGTTGTCAAGATGCTTGAACAGTTGGTAATCGGTTGGAGAAAGGTCCGGCGAGTATGGTGGATGGGACAAGGTTTCTTAGCCCAGCTTGTTCAACTTCTGGATTTGCCTCAACCAGAACCTTTAATTGATCATTGTCGATGAGTGTCTTACGCCCACGCCCTTCCTCATCTTAGAGTGGCTCATCTCCATTTCGAAATGGTTTTCGCTGCTCTGTGGCCCAGTTTGAACTCATATAAAAAAATAGTATATCTATGAAGAGTAACAATGTTATGTGAAGTTAAATAATAAAGTATAATCATAGGAATATAACCGTACACCGAAAAATCCACTTTAAAATGATATATAATATGTATGTATATAAATAATAAAAATTTTATTTCAAAACAACCATAAATAAATGAGTATCATAAGAAACGACATTATTTTTTGAACGACCTAATATATATAACATCTATAACTTCTCATTTTCTATTCTTTTCTTTTACTTGTATATCTTGTGTCGCGTAAAGAGTTATTGTGCTTTGCATTGTTGCTTAGATTGCTTCTCTTAAAAATATTTGCGCACGGCGACAACCGTCGTCATATCCCATCTTACGTTTTGATGATCATATGAAACTCGTATGTACCAGTTTTGTTTAATGGTTTTCTACCTTGGGTACTCATATTCATCTATATTCTGTCACCCCTATTGTTCAGATAATATGAAACGCAGCACTTAGCAGCTGCTCTTTAGAGCAAAAAGACAGGTTAAAAAAAAAAATATGCTCACTTTTAGTCTGTAAAAATTCAAGCTCGCTACTTATCTTATTTCATAAATAAAATATATATATAAATAGGACCTATAGATTTTATAAGACTTTTTTTTTTAGGAAGTGGTAGGGCTTATGATTTTACTAAGAAAACAAATAAAATGGAGATCAACTCACATAACGAACAAAATGTTTTCCTAACATTATCTTAATAAGTCTTAATGAGTGCTGATTTAGCGGACCCTAAGCCTAAGCGGACCTGAAGCCGAAGTGATCCATCATTTTGGAAGAAGTCAGTGAAGCATTACTGTGCAATTAACATATATATTGTACTTATTGAAATGGGGGCTAATTCGAACAGAAACGTTTCTGTTCATATATAATACTTTTTTTGTTCAGCCAGCTTGGGTATGCTATTGTTGCTCATGACAACGCGTTGATTGCAGAAACCGTTGTCTCCTTCAACTTACCAATCTCTTGTGGATGATCTTTTCCAACACAAGGCTTATCACCTTTTGGGATAAATACAATTATTGGTCTTTTCCATTTTTGTGGGAGTTTTCCCTCTACCTACATGTAGTTTGTAAGTCGAAGACTGATATTATTAAAATATCTTGTTGTCCTAGTTAAAAACTACGAGGTTGACGCTGTGCTGAAGCCTCCGGCTACTATTGCCATTAATTTCACTGATAAGTCTAACAGTATTTTAAAGCAGAAATAAATGCTCTTATTTTAAGGGCCTACATATATGAAGTTTGGCCTTTTGAATGTTTTTACGCTGGATTATGTGATTTTCATTTCTTGAATTTATTTATTTATTTTTTTTATTATTATTATTATTTTTTTTTTTTTTGCGGAATCATTTACACATTTTGTGAAATGTTTTTAATTAGTCACACATAAATACTGTACTTGCTTTTTCCTCTAATTGTCTGAGAAAGCAGAATGTATGGGGCTTCACATTTGTTCAAGTTAATAACGATAACTTTTAGTCGCGTGGTTGTTTAAGAACAATTTGCGTTTCACACTCGTGGACTTGATGGCATCTTTCGTAACGTTTACTGCTATTGCGAGTTGGTCCTCGATAGGCAGCTGTACCTCCTCTTGTCTCGCCGCTTCATATAGGTCACAACACATAATCGTTGGTTCCTGGGAAAGCAATATTACCCGTTTGGAGTTTTTTGGTTGTCTTCTTTTTATTTAAATTTGGGAGTTCTAAAAGCAACTTATCTTATAAAAGAGCAACATAGCTTACATTTTTGATGAGGTTGTTAAGATTATAGTTTGCTATCAAATTATTTGATTTGCCTATTTGTGTAGGAATTTTCTTTCGATTTTGCAATAGCGATATCATCTTGCTTTTGGGTTTCTCCTTTTTACTTCGCTTCCTCTTTCGCCTTGCGTTCTTTACTCCTTAAAATTTTCGACCAGGTTTCGTTGCTCTTATTATCGTTTTGCTCTTTTTTCATCGTTTTTCTACTCGTAAGTGAACTTTTACTGCTATCGGTCTATCGGCTGCTGGTTCCAGGATAACAATCCTAAACTGTTTTCAGCAGAGGCGATGTTTAGGAGTCAATATATTTTCTTGTAACTTCCGTTGCTCTTTCATAGACTTCGTAATTGCGCTTTGATATCGCAATTGATATTTCGCATCCACTTGTAGATCGGGTGCTTTTTTCTTTTCCCCATCTTATCCTCTAAGATTTTGTGAACAAGTTTTCGAAGCTGTCATTTGGCGCTTTGGTGTTCACTTTCTGGCGACTCTAGTACTCATTCGAGCCCATTGTCTGCGATGTTGTCAAATTTCTAACTTCTGACCTCTTCTTGCTTTTTCTTCATTTTTCTTGGCTTTTCTTCGTTTATTGAGTTTTCCCCAAAACCGCATTATTTGTTAAATAAATAGTTGCGCCGACTTCTGAAAAATGTTATCTCCTATTTTGAGATAGTATTGTTGCACATTTCTTTCAAGAGAAATGTCAAAACAGTCACATGACACCACAACATATGTCGTGAGCTTTTATTTAACATCAAAGTCCTTTTTAAATACGAAAGACATCAACCAAGTAGTACTCATTGTCTACAGTAATTTTAAATAAATGTATAATTTTGACTGGAATGCCGAAACGAGACATGACTAGGTTATCTTTATATAAAGAGTGTTTCATGAAACGTAAATGTGTACATATTAAACAAGAAAATGAGCTGTATCGTTTATTTAGCTTGAAAGTTCGATCCAATACAATTACATATACATGAAACAAACCTTCGGGCATGCGTGCACCCATATCTGCTTTGCAGATAATCAAATGACGATTGAAGTTTTTCATTACATTTTGGCACATTTTAGATACCGGCCGAAATATTTGTTTTATAATTGCTTCGAACGTTCGGGAAGCATTGAAATAAACTCGATCCTTCGAAAAACCCCAAATAACGAAGTAATAAGGCGTTGGACCACACAAAAATTGATTGTTGGGTTTGATGTATGTCATATAGCTCCGTCTTATAGGAATAAAATGTTTCTCAAGTCCTACCAACCAATTCGGTTCATAAGTAAAAAAGTTTCGCAATATGATTCGATAGAAATCATAGAAGTCTCCAACTTTTTCAGGAGTACGCACTTAACGTGGATGCGGACGCGTTTTGGTATCCAAGAAAGTATGGGTCTCTTCAAATTTGTGCACAGTTTGTGTAATTGTAGCAGTCAACAAAATTGATCATTTAACACGGACTGCGAGTCACCTTTTTACGTCCTTGGTGTATTCTCTTAACTTAGAAACATTTTTCCTGTAAAGCCATTTTGTGTTTTTTTTTTTTTTTTTTTTTTTTTTTTTTTTTTTTTTTGCTCCTAGAACTTATGTACAACTTTGATAGCTTACCACTGGTTTTATATATTTGATGCTAGATGTCTATGACCTTTTTAAGGGGTGAAGGTACGAGCAAAGTCCTTGGACATCTCATTGTGCTGTGTTTTAGAAGAGACCTAAACGTGAATCACAATTATTATAAGTCCAGGAGACATATTCTTACATATTCTCAAGTTTTAGTTGTGGGACAATCGAAAAATTAAATGTTCATTTCGACACAATCAGAAAATGATTAGCTTGCATTTGAATAAAATAGTTGTTGTCAATTTCAGGTACAACCAAAATCGTAAGAACAAGATAGCAAAACAAAAACGAAACGAAATGTTGTGTTGTACGCATTCTAAATATTAAATACAGCTTTGTTAAAAAAAAAAAATACGCCATTGGTTTTGGTTAAATATAATTTGGTTTTATTTTCTAAATTTCCTTTTTTTAAACAAATTCTTTAATAATTTAATAATATGTATTGTTTATTTTTTTTTTTTTTTGTTGGCTATTAAATTTTGAACCTAAACTAATTCCCAACCAAACTATTGTAAATGAAATCAAAACAATAATTCGTAGTCATTTTGGAATTTGGAGCAATATAATCTTTTATTAAATACTCGTATTATTCGTACATAATAGTTGTTATTAATTTGTTTTAGCTTTTGAAATGCGTTTTGTTATTTTATTCGTATTCGTATTATATACCCTACCACATTAGCGCATTAGCATTAGCAGAGTTTGTCAATATAACTATTCTATTTGGTTAAGTTTAAAAAATATTTAAAATATTTTGTTAAATCAAAATTAAAAAAAAAATGCTTTGTTTGGTGCTGTATTTATGTAGATTTTGCACAAGTTATTGAGTGTTAATATTGATTTAATTTTTTTTTTATAAATCCTTGACGTAGTTATTACTCGTAATTATTATTCGTTTAATAGTCCACCACTCACTCACACTCATCCCAGTTAACATTAATTGCACACTTGCCAAAAATTTGGCTGTTTTGAAATAAAATCTTAAATAACAATTGAAACTATTTCAGCATTCGCCTGAGCTAGGCACTAGTCCGGAGAATACATTTGTCACAAATAATTGCCAACGAAAGAGAATATCAGTTGCGAAATTGTTGAATGAAAATACATCTTCGTATAATAATAGCTCAGATGAAGCCAGCAGTACGGGTAAATCTCCAGCAGACATAACTGAAATCGATATTAGTCAAACGACGAAGAGCGATTGTCCATGTCGTGCCTCGAACAGTGATAGTTGTGATGAAGAGGACAGCAATTCAATAAATTATGATGCAGGGAATCCGACTAAACCTGGAATATTCTCACGCGTACCATCACAACATTATAAGGTTGGGAAATTTTTGATAGCTGTGCATAGGAAAATTACACGACAAGATACATATTTTTTGTCATATCACAAAACTCGACCAAGTTTATTTGGAGTACCATTGTTGATACCTTGCTGTGAGACTGGAACTAATAAAGACTTGTACTGCGCTGTATGGGTGCAAGTTAATCGGCTGCTAAGTCCGCTACCACCAACACCAGATCAATCAAATCATGCAGCTGATTGGTAATTTAAAAAAAAAAATTGTTTTTCTATTATTTAAGACATCAATTCTATTTTTAAATTAATTGGGTTCTAAAGACTTGTGAAAAACTACATTATCTTATGCTTCGGCCGACAGCTTTTGTTTCACTGAATTGTTTAAACAATGGATTGTCTGTCGATGAACAATAATACGAGGTGTGTTCAAAAAGTAAGATGATTTGAAATTTCGTTGGCAACGTACATTCGATTATCGATTTTTTTGTCCCGAACATATGTTCACAGTTTCAAGTATATAGCATACTAAGTTTGTTTTTGACAAATAAAAAGGTTAGATTATTATAAAAACTGGAGCAAAGGATTTGCATCAAATTTTAATTGTAAAAAATGGAATCAAGTGATCTAGAACACTTGAAATGTTGACAGTGGCTCACCGTCTGCACTAAGTAAAAAAATGTTTACAAGAGGTACAAGCTCATCCAAGGTAGCCGAGAAGATGCTAAAAACAACACGACAATCATGCCTCAGCCACCATATTCATCGGATTTGGCCCCATGCGACTTTTTCCTGTTCCCAAAACTGAAGAGACCTATGAAGGGACGGAGATTTGCAACAATTGAAGACATAAAAACGGCATCGCTGGAAGGCTCAAGGCTTCGTGGATTGGAAAAACCGTTTGTACAGGTGTTTTATTTTTGAGGGGGATTACTTTGAAGGGGACAACATTAATATTGATGGATAGATAAATGTTTTTTTTTTTTTTTTTATAAAAATATAGTCACCTTACTTTTTGAACATACCTCGTATTTAACCTTTTCCTCTATAAAAAATAGACTCATATTTAACATATTTTTGAAAATTAGCACTTCGTGCAGATTATCGTAAACAAGTCTCAAGCTCAAAACGCCTTGTCTACCATATGTCTGGCGCATATTTACCATACCATACCATATTTTGCCTTGTAGCAATCAGTGTAATACAGCATGCCAATTCAGTGTCAAAGTTGCTGAGAAATGATAATAACTTTTATAGATTTAATTTTTTTTAATAATTTTTTTATTTTTTTTACCAGAACCAGTCCTTCCAAAAAATTTATCCATATCTTTTCTTAAATTGTTTGGTATTTCAACACGAATATTCTCCTTTAGTTGTGAAATAGTAAATTGTTTATTTATTTAGTTTTTTTTTTGAAATATTCAAAAATGTTGCCAAATTTGGAGAAGGCAATAAAATTTGAATTTTTAGAAGTTATTCGGTCACCAAAGATACCATATCCTTAAATTTTTGTGACTCGAGCACTTTGTGCAGTAGCTCCATCCTATTGAAACCGCATCTCAGCACTGTCAGCATTCCCTGGTCTCAAAAATTATTCAAATGTTGCCCAATATCTTCCCATATTTACGGAAGTGCTACTGCTGCGGATGTGTCAATTCTAAGTTCTCATTATGCCATATGCGGCAATTTTATTTACTTGTGAACACATTTAATCACTTTCTTGACTTGCCAATTTTTTGTAAGCAATCTGCGGATAAACACGTTGTTAAGGATCTTTTGTCTTTTGTATTGAAATAATTGCAATTTTCGATTTTTAAAACTCTGCAACAATCTGCGGAAAACACTGAATTGGTTTGAGCGCAGGAAAGGCGTGATGTTTATAGGCTCTTTACAACACTTGCAAGAATTTATTCAACAAAGGTCAGGGGTAGATCAGGAAAGATTTTTCGCATGCAGCATCACATCGATATCGGTGTATTCAATGTTAAGCAGTAAAGCTGCTATAAGCCTGTAAAAAATACTTATTTCCTACATTTCCTTGTTTATTTAATTTTGTTTAATTATCAACAGTGAATCAGTTTTTTCAGTGACGTGTATTATCTATCGAACCATTTCTGTGTTATAAGTTTGGGGATTTATTCTTATTTACGATCAGCCTTCAATGTATTCTAGGCTTAATTATTAAATTATGTAATGAAATTATCTTGTAACTACATAATTTTGTATTATTGTGATCATTGGGTTTCCAGTAATTCTAAGTGAAAGCCAAATAAAGGGTGAGTCAATAGATTGTATGGATGTTGGCCGACAATTACTGTTATTTGATTGATCTTTTTGACAGATATCATAAAATCTTTGGAAATTTTAGTAATGGAGTCGTTTACCACGCAACAACGCACTTTTGTTATTCAATTTTATTAAGAAAATAGGCGATCTGTAAAAGTAGCATTTCGTAGAATTTGTGAATTTTTTGGTCAACATAATCGTTCTAGTGAGTCCGGAATTCGTGAAGCGTTTTGAAGAAACTGGTTCGGTATCGGGTCAAACATATAACATACAAATCAACATGCTCGCCCAGCATGTACACGCCAAAACATCACCACTCTGAGCGAAAGTTTTCAAAACCAGCCAGGTACATTCGTCGACAAAGTCAACAATTGGGCCTCACTTATGACACTTTATGGCGAATTTTAAAAGTTGATCTTCATTTGCACGCTTATAAAATCCAAATTACACATCAATTGAAGCCTTTGGACCATCTACGGAGTCGCCGATTTGTAAACTGGTTGTTGTATCACCAAGACAAATTGTCATCGAATTTGATATTTTCCTATAAAGCCCATTTTTGGATTGATGGGTACGTAAATAAACAAAATTGTCGTTTCTGGAGACCGGAATACCCATACGAGATTCAAGAAAAACCAAAAAAAAAATTCACTGTTTGAAGGCTGTTTGATGAACACCTGGATTAGAAATGACGACGCAACTTTTTAAGGTTTTGACAATTTATTTTTCAACTCGATACCAACGGTGTTGCAACTATTTTAATCCCTCCGTATAGTACGACTTTTGTTGGCCTGAAAAATATTCTTCCGCGGCGGCGGTGACTTCCTCTTTTTCTTCTTTTTCTTCTTCTTTGCGTCGAGCGATCTTTTAAGGTTTGGAAACATAAGGAAGTCGCAGGGAGCCAAATCCGGAGAATACGGAGGATGGGGGAGCAATTCGGCTGTGGCGACTGCGGAGGTGTGAGCCGGTGTATTATCTTGGTAGAAGAGCAGTCTTTTCTTCGCAAAATGTGGTCGTTTTTTTCTTTAAATCGGCGTTGAATCAGGCTGATAAATCGACGTAGTATGCTTCTGTAATTGTTTTTCCCTTCTCCAAGTAGTGAACGTGGATCAAACCTCGCGCGTCCAAAAAAACGGTGGCCATCACCTTTCCGGCCGAAGGTACGGTCTTCGCTTTCTTTGGAGCACGTTTACCGGGTAAAACTAATTGTTTCGATTGTTCTTTGGTTTCTGATGTGTACCAATGAATCCATGTCTTATCGACGGTAATAAAACGTCGCAGAAAATCATCCGGAGTTCGATTAAATAGGGCCAAACGCGTCTTTGAAGTGGTCTCACGATTGCGCTTGTTTTCCGTTGTGAACACACGCGGCACCCATCGCGCGGACAGTTTCCTCATGCCCAAAATCACGTGCAATATATGGCTATCGCGTTCAGTTGAAATGCCTGTTATCTCAGCCAAGTTGCGAATTTTCACTCGACGGTCCGCCAATACTAGATCAGGGATTTTGTCCACGGTTTCCGCTATGATAACCGTTTTTGGGCCACCTGGGCGCTGTTCATCAAAAACCGACGTGCGGCCACGGCGAAAATCTGCGAACCAATTGTAAAGGGTTGGAAGGTTAATAGGTCCCATACACACCATCGAGAATGGGTTTGATTCCCTCCCAGGTTTTGCCACTCAAAAACAAGAATCGGATCACGGAGCGATACTGCTCTTTTTAAATGGTCGCAAAAGACATTAACACGATATTTTGAAATGGGTGTCAAGACAAAACTAAGCGTAGGATTGTCACCAAATTTTGGCAGGCGGCTTAAAAGAGGTTATATCAAATGATGGTATTTTGGTTCAGTAGCGCCACCTATCTTCTAATCCGAGTACTCATCAAACAGCCCTCGTATGGTACGGATTATGGGTTGGTGGCATCATTGGTTCGTACTTTTTTAAAGATAAGGCTGGAGCGATAAATTACAGTAAATAGAGAACGTTACCGCAACATGTTGACCGGCTATTTTTTTTTTTTTTTTTCCAAAATTGAATGAATTGGGTCTTGACGATTTCTGGTCTCAACAGGATGGTGCTCCTGCCCACACAAGCCATCATTCAATCAATTTATTGAGTACAATATTTGAAGATCGCATTATTGTTAGAGAAGTTGATTGGCCTCCAAGATCATGCAATTTGACACTTTTAGACTTCTTCTTATGGGTTTATTTGAAGAGTAAAATATATGCCAATTTAGGATCGCAAACATGATATCCCACTTGTCCCACTTATTCTTCAAAAATTCATCGATAAATTTTACCTTCGGATGTTCGCTTGCAACAGTAGCCGTGGTAGTTACATGAACGATGTTGTATTCCATTCATAATTGCCATAAACCGAACTTTATTATTGAATAAAATTCTACATTTATTTCACAATAAATGTGTGTTCAATTCAATGAAAACTTACACACTAGCTATTGCCTCATCCTTTATAATGATTCACATGGCAATGTGGAAGAAAATCGAGCATCACGACTCGGGTGTTGTAATGTATTTTTAGAATCCGGGGTTGAAGATTTGTCGAACATTTTCGACCGAATTACTGGTGATAAAACATGGGTAACTTACTGTGACTCTGAACAATGCAGACACTCAAAGAAATTTAAAGTCACGTCATCAGCCCGATAAATCATGGCCACTGCGTTTTGGGACTCAAATGTTTTTTTTTTTTTTTTTTTTTTTTTTTTTTTTTTTTTTTTTTTTTTTTTTTTTTTTTTTTGATCAAGTACACAAAAGGACGTGAAACTTCTTACGCAACCATTGTCAGCTATTCAGAAAATTATTATGTGCCCCATTGTGTACTTAGCAGAGAGCTCAACTTTTTCATATCGTCCCATGTGTCCGCTTAGAATATTAAAAGAGGAAAATCGAATTTCTCACTTGGAAAATAGTAACATATAGACTATACAAATCCAATGTATAAAGGTATTCCCTTTAGCTGAAAGCTTTTTTATAGATCATAATCTTTAAGACTTTTCGGGCAGATAGAGAATAGCTTTTTTGTTTGCTCGTATTTTTGGATCTGACTCGTTGATTCCTGTTATAAAAAAAATCGTATGGGAAGAGGGTGGTCTATCTTCAATACTCACTGAGTTACAGGGTGTTTAAAGAAGTTCCTTTAGAAAAGTAAGTACCAACAGTTATTTAGTTAAAACTTCTAGTCTATTAAATCTAGCTCATCCAAGCTGGACTTGTTTAATAACCAATTGATTAATGGTTAATTCCTATTTGAACACTATTGCCATCCAAGCTTTTATTTTTGAGATACTAATCTTCAATTTTTTTTACTTTTTGGGAAAATCGCATTTATCTCGGAAAATTGTGTTAATAATTTTTTTTTTTTTTTTATTCTTGGTGCGGCATAATGTTACCTACAAATTCACCATTCAAAGTTTTTACCTGGGGCTTAAAGTTTTCCACTATGAACGCCTAGGTTTTATTGACATTAATATTAATTTTGAAATCATAACAGCATTGAGATTTCAAACAAGCCTTCTAACCAAAATTTCACACCAAAACAAGCTAAAACGGCAGATAATTACATATGTATTTTAGTTGCCACAAAAATTAAGCTTTGTTTAACAAAAATCAATGTAACATTAAATAATTTATCTTTTAGTTTCATAAGAAAACAGTGCTACTACTTGTAAAAAAAAAACAGCTTATGTTTTAGTAATACGCATACATTTTTAGAAACATGGTTGTTTAGTTAATGAAGGCTATTTTAGTGACAACATGTGTATGTACACTGTTGAAAGCTAAATTCTTATTTCTCGATTATGTACTCGTACATAATATATGTATGTACTCCTATTAATGACCTATCCGATAGCGACTAAAATGTAGCGAAACGTTTATATTTCTTTAATTGAAAAATATATAAACGAGCAATAAAAAGTAATGAAAGCTTACCTAATAAAAGATGATTTTTCTTGTTTTATAACATTTTTCATCAATGAAATTGCCTGTGCCATTCTCACTTTTCAAATTTACAATGTTAACGCAGGTTTCGATATGAGTGCTCATCAGTTTCACCCTAAGGACCTTGTTCACACTTACTCTTAAATATTAAAATTTCTTCCTAACCCAAGCAACACACTTATAGAATGCCTAGTCATATGAACCAGTAAACAGTAAAAACCATCGAGCATCACCATCACTATATTTTTCTACCATAATTTATCTTAAATTATCTTGTGAGCAATCATTTAAATAGTGTTTTGAACGCGCTGTACAAAAAATAGCTGAGCTTAGCTCTAAATTTTATCACTATTACATGGAAACCTTGTCCATGAAACATCTCATCTATGAATGCAATCATATCAAGAAAGTATCTGAAAATATAATTCATATATTACGTTTACCAATTATTATCCGCACTGAATATTGTAAATAATATATAAATTCCTTAGTTTTCTTAATTCCTCTAGCCGGAAGTCCTGGAAGCTAGTGCTAACCTTTTATATAAACATTCTAATTTATTCCTTGCTAATAAAGTTATATTAATAATAATAAATATTTTCATTATTTTTATTGGTCATAATTTTGGTTCAAGCTTATAAAACTTATAGAGTCAAGGATCTCTGCAAAACATTAGTTCTTGGATTCTTATATTATTATTATTATATCTTTATGAAACAAGTTATAAATTATAAGTTAATACTGTGAGAGAGGAGCTACAAGCTACAATTTCCTTACCCTCATCGTGATGTTTGATTGTAAAATAAAACACATAAATTTGAAAGTGAACTTAAAATTTTTATTATCGGTTAAAAGAACAATTCATGGCATTTACTTCGTCTGAGGTTTTCCATTCAGAAGGTGGTATCTTGCGGATAACACGAGTAATGTTGACTTCCAAATCGTCAACCGTAGCTTATTCCTGAAGACCTGAGACTTTACATATCCCCAAAGAAAATAGTCCAAAGGTCGCACGATCTAGGCGGTCAATTTACTGTAGCAAAACGTGAAATTAAGTGCTCACCAAAATAATTTTTCACAGCGCGTGAAAGCTGTATGGCTCGTAGCGCCGTCTTGTTGAAACCAGAGCTCACCGAGACCATGTGCTTGAATACCGGGAAGCACATAGTCCGTTAACATGGCGCGATAACGGTTTCCATTAACATTCTGATCTGCCTCATTTTTGAAGAAATATGGACCACAAACCACACCATACCATTGTTTTTAATGGATGTAATGGTAGCACTTGGTACTCTTTGGGTTGCTCATCAGCCCAAATACGGTAATTTTGTTTATTAACGTATCCATTGAGCCAGAAATAGGCTTGATCACTAAACAAAATTTCACGATAAAACACCGAATTTTCATTGTGTTTTTCCAGAAAATATGACGCAAATTCAAGTCGCCTGGATTCAATTCTTGCATAAATTGAATTTTGTACGCTTTTAGGCCGAGATCTTCACGTAAAATACGCCAAGTCAAGCTGCTGAGAAGGACGGTATTCGCGTTCACTCTCAGCTACAGCTGCTATAGTCTCTTCACTACGTGCTGAATATCGTCTAACCGGTCAAGTATCATTCACTAATGTAAAATGGGACACAAATTTGCGAATGGTATTGGCAATAGTGGTTTCAGTAGGTCGATTATGCGCAGCGTAAGTTCCTAGAATCGCACGAAAAACATTTTTCACAGAACGCTGATTTTCGTAACACAGCTGAACAAGGAGACGCCAAACGATACTGAACAAAAGTGACATTTTCAGTGACGGTGAAAATGGATGCTATTTGTAGGAGTATCTCAAGTCGAATGTACTACCATCATTATAAACGATAGCAAAAGATGTGTTATCACAGATCTTTGATCCGTCCGTAAATATAAAATTCAAATTGTTGACCTTGAAATCGGTTGAGATGCTTTGATATAGCTTTCGATATATAAAATCACTTGAATTGGGTTTACCATATGATGCAAGGTCCATTATAAAACAGGTTGAATCTATTAGCCAAGAGGGTTCCAAAGAAGTTTGGTTTTTTATTTAAATAGCTCTTGTTTTGGAAATACGTCATTGCCAGATTGTAGAATTTTCGAGAGGACTAGTGGGATTTTGTATCTCCTTGTACGATTCATTGTGAGGTTTATTTCTTTATCGATTGGCGAATTATAAGAGAAAATCAGTTTGGCGTAAAGTTTGTGCGTTGTTTTATTTCTCTGTTCCTCAATAGTCGGTAAGCCAACCTCTGTCAAGATATTTTTAGTAGGAGTGTTACAAAAGGCGCCAACACTACATCTTGCTGCATGATGATAAATTGGTTTTATGATTCCGAGTGTTGTTTTAGGAGAATTTCCATATAACACATGGTCTGAAAAGTCAGCCAGTCAGTGGTCTTGATGAAACAGCACTTTCTTTTTCTTCAAATGCGGCCGTTTTTCTGCAATTTCGTCCTTAAAACGCTCCAACAACGCAATGTTATAGTCGCTGTTGATAGTCTGCCCCTATTATTTTATGTGTATCCCAAAATACGGATGCCATAACCTTGCCAGCCAACTGTTGAGTTTGGACGAGGTTCGTCGCTTTTTCGCCACTCAGCTGACTGCCGACTTGACTCTGGTATGAAGTGATGGAGCCAAGTTTCATCCATTGTCACATACCGACGCAAAAATTCGGCTTTATTGCAGTTGAACAGCCTTAAACACTCCTCTGAATCATCAACACGTTGTTGTTTTTGGTCGACTGTGAGGAAACGCGGCACCCACTTTGAACAGAGCCTTCGCATGTCCAAATATTCGTGTATGATATATCCAACACGCTCTTTTAATATCTTCAGAGCCTCAGTTATCTCGATCAACTTCACTTTACGGTCATTCGTAATTATTTTGTGGACTTTTTTGATGTTTTCAGCCTCTTTTGGACGTCCACTGCGTGCATCATCTTCGGTGCTTGTATGACCACTTTTAAATTTTTTAATCCACTTGCGAATGGTTCGTTCGGCTGGTGTAACACTTATCAAGCCATTTCTTTGCATCGGCTGCATTTTTTCCCATCAAAAAGCAATGATAAATCAACACACGAAATTGCTTTGAATCCATTTTTTTCACAATAACAACAGTTGCTTTACTCACAACTATATCTCGAGAACTAATCGTCCGACAGCTGTCAAATTTATACACGTATCTTTTGAAGGTTGGTACTAACTGAAAATGGATTTAAAACAAGTGGTGCCCTCTTTTAGAAACGGACTTTTCAGCCCATGTATTATGAAAATGCCGTAATCTACTTTTATTAGATTCAGACAAATTCGCTGTACGTAGTCCCTGATACTACTTACGTACTCCCGTTCGAATTGGATATAGGCCCTAACCAATAAACTTTGTTTGGTAACGAACATTCGTAACAGATTGTGTTAAAATGCCTATTCTGATGAGATTACCATTTACATATGTGGAAGCAAAAGAGGCACCAGATTTAGTTTTGGAGCCATCTGTGAAGACTAAAGTCCAGCCTCTATTCTTTGATTGTGCAGAAATCTCAAGGAACAGTTTCTGGAATGTGTCATTTGAAGCCAGCGACATGTCCAGAGAATTTTTCTTTAACGACCACGGTGGAAACTTTGCTCTGTACCGATGTAACCTTCTTATAGGAATTTGTAGATCCTCTATTAAACGTAGCGAGCGGGAGATAGCTGATTCGATTCGTTTTGATTTACTGTTATTAATCACAGAGTAAACTTCGCTGTCAATGATCGAGTTTGAGCTGGCAAGTTTCAGAAACAGTTTGGCTGTTGAATGTACAATGCGTTCTTCTATACTTGGAGGATCTGCTTCTGCTAACATGTTTTTGATCGGACTAGTTGGAAAGGCGTTGAGACTGCGTCGGACTGCTTGAAGGAATTTATTTAGAATTATCGAATTGTGTTATTTGCTTCAATTTTTTCGATTCCAAAAACTATTTCCTCGGATATAGTTTCTGTATTTTTTTTTTGAGAATTCCCGATTTGTCTGCTTATTCTCTTGGTGTTATATATCAAATTTTTAATTGTAATTATCATTATGTATATCAATATTGTCACTATTAAGAAATCTGCACGTAGTAATACTCGTAATTATTTATAAAATTGTTCTCAGTGACGACAGTCTCGGTTATGATTTCCCCTTCACTCTAAGAGCTGTGACAAGCGATGGATTGACCTGCGCACTTTGTCCTTGGACAAACTTTTGCAGAGGTTGTGAGATCCCGTGCAATGATGACTTATTACTTCGTGGAACTTTAATTCCATCAAGTGCGACTACAAGTAAGTATAAAAAATTTAACTTGATCAGTATTTTCAACATGAATAATTCTTTTTAAAGGTAACGCCTCCACTCCGAAATTGACGACAAAGTTTTCATCTATGCCAAACCTGGAACCAAAGAAATCTGTAGACTTTTCAAATGGCATATTAAAACTAGATCAAGTTAATATTGCAATCGATTGGGATCCCACCGCACTTCATTTGCGCTATCAGAGCACGAGAGAAAGGGTTAGTATCATTTCTCATTAAATTACAAAAGATATTCATTTTATAATTGGAAATTCCTATAGTTGTGGACTGACCATGAGTCTCTTGCAATGTGTCGTAAAGAACGAACCGAACCAGTCGATTTAAATCATTGCTTGGAAGCGTTTACCTCCGAAGAGAAACTTGAACAGTGGTATCACTGTAGTCACTGTAAGGGTAAAAAACCTGCAACAAAAAAGTTACAAATATGGAAGCTGCCACCAATACTAGTGAGTTCTTTTCAAAAAAAAAAAAAAAAAAAAAAAGGTATACAATTCTACAATTCATTTTGTTATTTATTTTAATAGATAATTCACTTGAAACGATTCAATTGTGTTCACGGGAAATGGGTAAAATCCCAAAAGGTCGTTCATTTTCCATTCGATGAGTTCGATCCAACACCATATTTAGCTTCAGTACCCCAAGAAACAATTCTACGGCACAAAGAATTACTAGATTTAAAAAATAGTGCACTCGATCAGTATGCTTTTGTTGATGACGATGTAGAGAATGAAGAGTCAGCAAATAGTCGAAACGGCAGTAGTGAATCAAGCAATGATGGTGATCACGAGTTCGAGAACGAAAAGAAATTTGCTTCAGTTCAAGCAATTGATGAGGAAAGTAGCAATCGTTCTGCTAACGAAAAAGCAGAATATCTTAATGATGTGATAACAGAAGACGTAGTCCTAAGAAACCCTAGTAGTAGTTTAGATAATCCATTAGGAACAGAGAAAAAATTAGCTAAAGCCAGAATCGAAAGACGACGACGGTTGATATCATCGAGCCTTACCAAAACTCCGGTTATAGATGGTGAATTCGAAGATTTCCATCATCACAAGCTGAAAGAAAATGTCGATCCATTCGATTTGAAGTATAAATTGTATGCTGTAGTGGTGAGTATATATATATATTTTTTTGAAATACACATAAGATACATTTCAAAGCAAGCTTGATGAGTCGGTGGTAGGTTGCTAGTAATCCACTAGGTGAGTATACATAAGACGTCCCCAAATAAGAGTTACCTTGTCATGAAATATGAGATGGAATTTTTCTATCTCTGGAATTTTTCTATGTATTGTACATACATAAAATATATGAGTTATCTTTTTATTTATTGGTAAAGCCATTGAATTGACTCTTCTGTTCTCTGATTATTACGAAATATATGTTAGTTAGTAAGAATAAGAGATCCAAAGTATATATGTACACTGCCATCCATAAGTTTCCGCACATACATTTTATTAGAGAAATTGGTATAGAACTCTTTATGTTTTTCATTTTAATTGTCACAATTGATTGTAAATAGCTTCATTAATCTTATATTTATAAAGTAACATGAAGAAATTATTTGGGTAAAACAACAGAGTTTGATATCGTTATTGTCGAAAAATCTATCTCGCACTTACATTTTGACCATCAATTTAGGCTTCTATCGATCAGCTTTTTAATACTTTCTAATATTACAGATCTCCAAGCTGCAGGATTTGCCAAAGTTGGCGTTCGATGTTGAACACTATCTTTGGACCTCTGTATCAAGTTTGTCTTAAAGCAGTTCTATTGGGTTAATGTCGGGTGATTGGGTTGGACATTTCATATTTTTCATATAGTTCTTCAAGTTCAACGTATACACTGCAAAGCTTGAAACAATATTGTAAATTATAATTTTGCATTAATTTTAATCCACCGCCTATTATTCGCCAACTAGATGGTATGGTGTGTTCGTTTTATATTTGTCTGTAATCCTCCATATTCATTTTCCACCGGTTTCGAACAATGGCGGAAAAGAAGCATTAAATACAGTTGTAGCAAATGTAGGAGGCATCTATATAAAGCATCTTAAACAAAAACTGTTATACCAATGCATAGTAGTTTTTTTTTTTTTTTAAATATTTTCTTAAAAGTTCTCAGAAAGAGGTTTGAGTTCGGAAGACCTATTTGGAAAATTTACCAAACAAAAATGGTATTAAAGGTTACAGTTGCTTAGAAACGCTATTTAAAATGTCTGCATTTACAATCCAAGAATACGCCGACTTTATTTAAGTTTATGGGCTGTGATATGGAAGTTCAACTAGAGCGCAACAAAGATACCATGAATTTTATCCTAACCGACGACTTCGTAGTGAAAGAGTATTTGGAAGTACCTATCGAAGGCTTTGAGAAACGGGATCAATTCCAAATACACTTTTTACATAAGTAAAAAGAATTTCGGCTGATGAAAGAATACTGGAAGCTGTTACAATTGATTCATCAATCAGCAATTGCAATTTGCAATTTAATGTTTCCACACATAACATATCTAGTGTAATGCATATCCATACCACCATAGATCTGTGCAATGAGCGGCACTTGGATGGCAACGAGTTTATTAGCAGAATTCTTTGGACAGACGAATCCCAATTTATAAGAGATGGGATCACAAATATTCATAATCTTTATACATGTGCTCAAGTTTTTGCAAAATGATTTACAAGAACTATTGGAGGGCTTTCTACTGCTTTAACTAGCTTTATTATTTCCAACAGCGTGGTGCTCTAGCCGACAAAATTAAAAGAAATGAAAACAGAAAAATAGGAACGGTTGGTCGAACTAGAGAATGAATTGAAATATATAAACTGGGACTTTCTACGGGCACGAGTATATGAAGTAAGGAGAAAACCTGAAAAACAAATAACGTTACACTCAGGTCATATGCTCTATCACAACAATGTCATTAATTCAAGCGGAGGTGTTGGCTTCCTTATTCACAACAAAAAAAATATATATTTATATATAAAGCTGATTAAACAGTAGCATATTTAATTATAAGCCTTAACATCAGCTTCAAGCTTAATATTATACAGACGTATGCACTAGCCACTGACTACACTGATGAGGAAATAGACCACTTCTGTAAAAAAAAAAGAATGGAACAAGTAATGACTGAAAATAAATGCCATTATACCTTTACAATCGGAGATGTCAACGCAAAAGTGGGCAGGCCTGAGGGCGAAGTTGTGAAAGTTATTGGAAAATTTGGCCTAAAAGGTAATAAATTTTGTACACAATAACAACCTGTACCAGATTAATTAATTTTTCGATAGAAAGCAACTTAGCAGATGGACCTGAAAAAACCCCGATAGAAACACAAAAAACGAAATCGACTTTATTATTACAGACAAAAAACAACTAATAACATTTCTTACAATACTTAACAAATTCAGAATAGGAAGCGATCACAGAGCAGTTAGAGTAACAATGAAGCTGAAATTTAAGTGAAAAAAGGAAAATGATAAACAAGAAAATGCCAACAAAGTAGACAACTCCATCTGATTCCGTAGGTTTTATTGAAAAATTTTCTATAAACTCTACTAGAATCAAAGTACGAACATAGAAATCCTTACTGAATCAATTACAAACGCAATCAAGCAGCACAAGATACAGAGCTAATGAACACGAAAAACTAAAAAACTAAGCAATACAACAAAACAATTTATAAAAAAAAGAAAAGAAGCTAGCGAAAAACAAGACTTTGTAGAAATTAACCGATTAAATAAAGTATTGTAATATCCAAAGAAATCCGTAAAAACATCCGAAGGTATAACTAACAAAAAATACAACAGTGTATAAAAGAAAACAAAAATATAAAAGTTTTAAGAAAAACTATAAACTTGTAAATTCTGAATCGGCGGAAATGGCGAACGTGACGGTGGAAGAACTACAGAGATCCCTAAACGGAATGAAAAACAACAAGGCTCCAGGTTAAGACCAGATAGTAACCTGGATGTTGGTAACTGATGTTGGAGTGGTTGCTGGCTGGGCTAAATGTAACGAACTAACAACTAGCACGTACAAAGACCCACTGCTTGAGGATGCACTGGCTCCAGTTTGACAACAATCTCTGGGAAAAATTTCAAAACCTAATACACCTGAATTTCAAACTACTACACCACCCGCCCGCGCTCTGGAGAAAAGGCAGTAAAAGGGTATTCATATCCCTTTTATGTACGCGCGGGATTAAAAAAAAAGGTAGGTGGAGAAAGACTAATGCTTGCCATGGGAGCAAGGATACGCCTTACCATCGCTCACCGTCAATTCTTTGATACCAAAGTAGAATATAGATTCCGAAAAAGGCATTAATGTCGACGGATGACAAAGTCATTATTGCTGGTAGTCTCCTCGACGCAAAAACAAGGTTAGACGAACTGGAAGCAGTTTCAAAAACAGTGGGACAAAATTTATGACTGACTTAGTAACCCCAAGAAACCTTAAGACAGCAGATAAAAGGAGATCGAAGAGGTATTCAAATACAAAGTTAACATGTCAAGGGACAAGCTTACCCATCCAACGACGTATTGGACTAGGCTGGACCGCCATTATAACCTACAGAGCTAAGACTTTAACTCTTACACAATGGTCTATTAGCAAGGTCGAAATAGGACAAAGACCTGCTGCAGTATCATAAAATCAATGGGTTTTTTTTTTTAAACTTGCTGATGATTTTTTTTTGTTTTATTATTACTGTTACGTTCATAAAGAAAAAATAATAGTAAAACGGTATGTTTATTACGCATTTTTTTGGAGAAAAGTGACCTCAACGTCAAAAATTAGCATAGGCAGGAAAAGTGAAGCAGGCCTCGAAATTGAGTATCTGAAGATACAAACAAGATGTCAAGTTTATTTAAACGCAGTTACAAAGACTAGTATTTCTTCTAAAAATAAAGTTCAAAATGAAGATTTTACCATAAGTATTAACAGAGCAATTTCCATCAACATGGACCAAGGAACACCAAAGTAAGCCTTTTCTTAAATCCTCGATAAAAGATGTCAACATTAGAGATAGCTCCTTACCGTAGAATGATATTTTCCTTAGAATATAACTAAATATCATTTAAAAAAATATTCTTGAAGAATGGCCATCATCTTCATCTCTCTCATTTCCGTACGATTATCTTGTTTTATAATGACATTTGGCTGAGCAGGCTCGCACTTGGTTGCAACTCTAATAACGGAATTGTTATTCCAACGTATCACACTTATTTCATTCACATGATCATAGCAGGAATACATTGTACCACCAATCCAAAGTAAGGCACCATTTGTTCAACTACTGACAAATGATGTGAAAAATGACATACCATACTTCACAAAATTGATGTTCAAAAGATCAAACAGCGGACGCAATTTCTGAAATTTGTCTTAGTTACTCAACTGATTTTTATCTGCCATACGCATATTTCGTGAGATAACTAAAAATCTGTTTCGAGACATCAATTACAATTGGAATCGCTTTATCTTCATCAAATGATCAGTACCGTTTTACTTGTGGAAGAGTGTGATATCCACTCAAAATTAATATTCCAAGAAAATGTTCCAGGTCACTTTGAACCAAGCGAAACACTTATCTTATCTCTTGAATATTTTATCGAGTTCGTGTTAACACACTCCATAACTTTTTCGTCGAACACTAGCCTAAAGAAATCAATTACGGACTTTCCATGTAGATTTTCAACAATTTTGTTGATACAGCGCTAGTCTCATAGTCAATCAATATTTTATGCTACACCAATTTGTTGTACATATTTAACTCTTGATGATTTGCTTGGTGAAGCTTAAGTAAGCTTACGGTGCATATTATCTTCGATAATATGAATAACCAGAATAACTTATTTCAAAAGTTTCCGCGTAATCTGAAGCAAATTTTTCGTTCCGCCTATAATGTCAGCATCAAGACTTTCTTCGTCCGTTAGATCATCGACTTCGGGTGGTATACAAAAAATTTTTATTTCCTCATCCAGACCAATGTCTTCAACAATTCCTTCCAGTTCTTATAGAGTCAAAGGCCTTTTGGGATCATCGGGATATTTTATGTTTCTCTAAAACAATTATCAAGATAAAAAGTCAATCATGTATCATGAATGTACTCGTACATACGATTTTATAAAATTGTTGCAAGCTTCAAGACAATATTCAGATAGTATTTAACCTCTTCAATCTTTCCGTACACAGAAATATTTTTCAGAGCCTACTAAAATGTTGCCATTTGTCCCAATATTGCGTTAACATGCAACGTTACTAAACCAAGTCGGTTAAAAATACTCAATGCTAATTCTTCTTTTAAATTACTGCTATTACTAATATTTAGGGAATTTCTAAACTCTAGATGTTTTCTTGATATTTTTCAATTTTACTATAAATCTAAATAAGACTCCAAGAGTCATTACGCATACCAAATAAATTTTTATATAATTTATACCAAATGTTTTTTTTTAATGGCTGCAAGTGCATCAGAAATTTTAACTTCTTACTTCGAAAATCAATGTTGGATTAATGCAACTACGGGAATAAATGGGTTAAATGAATGAATTACTATGGTTATCTGAAAAGCAACTTCTGTCTTAAGACTGCATGAAAGTGCAACATCATTTACTCCTATCCACATGAATCTATTTAGGGCTACGCCTAGAGTCACATTTTAACACTTTTCCAAGCAAAAATATTAAATGCTAACTGTTCCATCTTAAGGGGTTACTCGCATATGCGCAGTTGCAAGGACGAAAAAACACGCTTTTTTATGAATTTTTCCGAAAAGGTATTTTATTTTACAAAAACTAAAAGTATAGGTACATTTAGTGGAAACATTTAAGTTTACAATGGCACTAATGATTTGTAAAAATATTGATCTTGTGTGCTCCTGCAGGCGATCTCCTATGTTCGGCGGTGATCACGATATCTCCGGTTTAGTTCTGAAATCTAAAATCAAAAAACCCGAAAAATTACTTTAGAGGATAAAAACTAGGTATTGATCGAAGGAATAATCGAAATTTTGATTTTTGACCAAATGGCGGCTTCGTATAAAAAAAAAATTGAATTGAAGTTTCGACCAAAAATTGTCAGGTTAAATTGTTAAAAAAAAAATAAACATAATTATCCGAAATCTTATTCCTTCGATCAATACCCGATCAATAAATCTGAGTTGTGTTAAAATTTCAGACTGATCGGTTGAGCCATTTTTTTTAGAAATCTTGGTCACCGTCTTCAAAAACATAGTTTTGAGAAAAACGCATTTAAAGTTTTGGAAGAAGTTTACACATAGATAATTTTTTTTTTTTACTTACATGGAGTCATCTATTCCAAGGCCATAAGGTAGATAATTCGAGTTATTCATCAGGTCATTTAATACCTGCGAATACAAAGAATGAAAAGAGCAGCTGCTACTCCGATTTGAGCCCCGCCTACTTTTTTAACAGTCCGAGATGTCCTTACATGTATGCACATATCTCGAAAAGTACTTACCGGATCGATTTGAAATTTTCAGGGAGAATAGTCAGATATATGTACTTTACGAAAAAAAAAAATTAATTTTTTGAAAATTCTAACTGCGTATAATCCACTAAGCTCACATACAAAAGAGCTTGCACAAGTACTTGCTCATTTACCAACAATATACCAATATAATAATTCTTAAGTAATACTATATTGGCTATAAACACTGATTTATGTTTGCTTTTCTTTAATTTTCAGTCACATTCTGGAATGCTAAGTGGCGGTCATTATATTTCTTACGCTTCGAATCCAAATGGCTCATGGTATTGCTACAATGATAGCTCCTGTCGAGAGATCGCCAAACGACCAAATATAGATCCTAGTTCAGCATATTTATTATTTTACGAGCGTCGCGGCTTAGATTACGAACCATACTTACCAAATATCGAAGGCAAAACTATACCAAATGGAAGCGCCGTGGAAATCGATGATAATGAGAATGATCTTAAGAAATTATGTGCAATATCATAAGAGATTAAAACCGAGCAGCACACATTAACATAAACACAACACACAAAACCATACAGCATACACACGCATTCACTCACGCTACAATTACACCCCAAAATTCGATTCGCTAAACGTACCATTATTTCAACGATGCCATTTCAAAAATTGAAAAAAAAATATATACGTACATATATACATATATGAAATAAAAAAAAATCGCATTATATAATATTTAAGAATTCCTTCGTGATAAACCGCAATTGCTTTAAATGTTAAACGTTATTAATGTACGACTTTATGTAACTGTAGCGCTAAAAGTCTTAAATAAAAACAAGCAAAATTTAAATTGTTAACATTGAAAGAAAAATAAAAACCAAACCAAACCAAATCAAGCAAACATGTAAGCAGATTACACACAAACCCAACCATCTTATCATATTCATAGGTTTCCTCTTATTCTACCCAAACCCTTCTTAAGGCCATGTCCTTGTTCAGCTTCGACATAAGATCATAGAATATCTTCGCGCACTATTTATGCAAACATGCAAATTTTATTAGTAACCTTTTGAGGAACAAAAAACGAAAAAACTAATTATTGTAATTTATTCTTTGTAATTATTTGTAATTACTTTGATATTACTTGATATATAATATTCCATATGCCTAATATATATATATTTAATTTACACGCCTTTAACAACTCTTTTATGTACAGCGTTTTCGTTTCTATTTTTTTTTTTTTTTTTTTTTTTTTTTTGAATATGAATAAGACCAATTTTACTAGGTTTTTGGTTTTGGGAATACAAGGTAATTTCTTTTCGGTTATCAGTATTTCCATTGCATCGTATTAAAGAGTTCTAAACTTATTTTTGTAATTTGATATAAATTTTAATTGTATTTTAATTATTTGTAATTATTATTATTATTAATATTATTAATACTTTAATTATTATTATTGTTATTCAGTTATTAGTTATTCGTTATCAGTTGTATTGATTCATCAATAAAGGAGAAAATGTAAAAGTCTAACGAACATTTTTGTTGTCTTTGTGTGGAAATGATAAGATAAAAGAAATTGATTTTCGGTATAAATCGCATGAGGCAGTTCTTATGTTCTACAATATCTAGCCTTCTATGTTCTACAAGGTGTCCCAGAAAGAGCCTGGCTCCAAGTTGAGGAGTTAAACTATCCAGCCACGCAAAAACCCTATTGTTTCGGAGAAACCAATGGTCTCGGTTAAAGAAGAATTTACTACAACAGCGAATCTACGATACGAAATAAGGGCAAGGGCTTTCAGATCTGAACACAAAACAACTTGCAGAGAACCTAGACTGCTATAAACAGATTATGCGATAGAACGGGCCGGACAAAAGGAAAATGGAAAACTGTGACATATACAATGGTGACTGCTACAAAAAAACACCGTCTATTTCGATGTGATTTTTTAAGGGGCAGCATAAGCAAAAGGCTTCTGGGACATCAAAATGAATGCATTGTTACAGAACGTCTCTTATGTTTTACGTGAACACATGATAACAAATAACTTAAGTTCACGGGATGCCAGGATACCCCTTAAGCGCGCTTAACAACATTAGTAGTGTAATACCAAAGCGGAACCTGTGTTGCGGGTACATGCTCTACCTTTGGTATGAGTCGAGACCAATCTTAAGGTCACGCGACCAAATACTTGTTGCAACTCTACATTGGGTCCAACGCGTTTTAGGTTTAAACCATAGCCGCCGTGACGTTCCCATTACTGGGCCTACTTCCCGCAAGTCAGGCCCAGACTCTCACAATACCGTGGTTTAAGTCCTGGTGTGGACTAGCGGTGGTTCTGCACTTAACGAGACCAATGACTGGCAGCTTGTAACTGGTCAAATCATAGGAGTGTTCGGTATCGTCATCTAATGTTTACATTAAGACCAGTATCTGCTTCAGGTTGTTGTCATAAATGGGCATAGTAGTCCTTTGCTACAATCCGGGTCGTGGCTAAATTCGCAAATATTTTGATTGATATGCACTAATACCGTCCTCGGTTAGGGCTTTGGTTGATAGTTAAATTTCCTTTAAAGCATGTAACTTGACTCTGTAGATAGGATTCCTGGATTCCGATAAATTAAATGAATGCTTCGCGATGCCACTAAAAAACCAACGATTATCCCGATGTCCCTCACTAGGTAATACTGCAGACTTCCTATTCTTGTCGTAGCAGTTCCCTTTGACGATACCGCGAAGCACTTTCTCTGGTACTGCAGGTACTAGGTGTTGATAAGGATAAATCACAGTTATAGTAACATATACAAAGTACAAGAGACTAGTTCTTTGTCTGAGCGATATGTTCCTACAAAAATAAGAAAAGTGGTTTTTCTACTTTGTGTGATACATTCGAAAAGTAAAGTCTATATGGCAACACGTCTGCAAACTGATTTAGGCTAATTGACTTAACTGAACATCGGAGTATCACTATGGCTAGCAAACGCTTTCCACATCTCAATATTTATAAAGGAACGTGGCGGTTATCTAATCATGAAACAATAAACCAAATTGACGCAAGTACGGTGAGGACATGCTGTAAGAAATATTAAACGTTAAATGGCTTGAATCGCAACCATTACCATAGCTGGTCAGAAACCCAGCTTGAAAAATGATGAGGAAAATCGCCGAGGTAAAACATTTTGGGGTATCCCATCATAAGTATGACTGCCAAATGTAGGTGAAAACTTATGAACGCATAATACAGACAAAGCAAAATACAGATGTTTTGACGCAGGAATTCCAAAGATGGAGTCAAGGGCGGTGTCAGATATCCAACGATAGCCACATTGTGTATTTATTCATGGGCATCTAGTCAGATTGTCGAAATATAGATAGTTGGAGTTTCAAGTTTCAAGAAAATATTGTTGACGACTCCAAGAAATGAAAAACGGATACCGACTATTCACGTAAAGTGTCCGAATATGAAGTACAATTCAATGAGCCGGGTAAAAGCAAGATGGAAAACTATTTATATGTATATTGTCATCAGAGAAAGACATAGTCTTAGCGAATGGCTGATGGCAGCATAGCTCAAGGCCAAGTTCGCCAACATAAGCATGATATGCGTTTACGTAGCCATAAATAAAAGCATGACTTTACCAAACTTTGCTTTTGCGAGCTCATCGACCAGGCGTATGAACAATGTTTTAAGTACGACGTTAATTCGTCGGGCGGGGCAAAATGTCATCATATGTAGCAGACATTTTTCACACCTCCACACCCACAAACGGACCTGAGAGTCACCTGAACTACCAACCAAATAAATCACTAATCTTGTATTTTCCATGTCCGTACGTGTCGGGAAGCCAAATGTGATTCAGACAATTGCCTTGTAGTCAAGGTGCAAATATGAATATCTCGGATGCCAGAACACCGAAGAAGTTATATAAAGATATTTGATATTGAAATGCTACATGAGTCTGTTAGAGTATTTTCTCATATACTACCAGCATCAAATGCAGAACATTAGTGGCGACATTGTCAGCTAAATATTAAAGACACCTTGTATGATGTTTCAGGCTTCATCCGACCACCGCAAAAACCTCTGGTTTGATAAATAAGGCCGGCGAGCGCATACATAGAAGCAAGAGGTGCACAAAGCTGTGCTGCAAGGAAGACAAGAGCTCAAAAGCTATTTACGAACTCTATGTGTAAAGGAGAAGAGAAGAACATCGGCTTCTTAAAACTAAATATAAAAATTGTAAATTGTGATATCTACATTAAAGTTAAATCAGGTTGCAGAAGAAAGTGGGTTGCCTGCCGTTTTCATTCAAGCAGTGGGGGTTGTTTAGTAAGGACCATACAGCAACTCATTTTTAAAATGTGGTAAGATAAAGGTATCTCCTAAATGTTAATGGAGTCGGCTGCTCGAAAACCCTCTTATCTGATTCAACTTTAGAGAGATCAGTCTGTTTAACACTTACAAGATCATCTCTGTCATGTCGTGTAAACGCCTGAACTGATATGACTAGTCCGATATGAGTTAATTCATAATTGTACAAATATTCCAACAACGGCAAGTGATAGAAAAACCAAGAAGCTCAAACCGATCAAGGCTGTGTATGAGAACATCTGTAGCGATCTCTGCATAGTTTTGCCATATTTCTCAATCACTTCAGATTGGTTCCATAAAGTTCGGAAGCAATCTCAACGTGACTTTTCCTTCCTTAACACCATATTTAAGAAAGTTGTGTGAGATTTTCACAATGCAGCGAGAAGCCATTTATACATTTTCAAGCACTGGTACATAATAGAGCGAAAATGTGTTTAGCTGTAAATGAAAATAGACTGCCATCAAGAACTCACCCATTGACAAATCAGACAACTATAACATATGTGGACAATATAGTTCCGGCCCGAAAGTTTTCGATACAACACCGTAAAGGAAGACTTTGCTTTAAAAGTCATGCATAAATTAAAAGTCCAACATGGACTGTTACGACATATATGTAAGTAAAAAGAGGTGCGGGTTTCTGCCGATTTAAAAAAACTCAAGTAAGAGACTTAAAAAAAGCAGATGTTTTGATTGGCCTAGGGTTGTCGTTACTTGTTTATAGTACATTATATCTTTTAGATGAGGTCCATTAAAGTCTTGTCGTATGTTACAACTTTAGCCGGCATGTTTTTGTTGTTTAAAACATACTCTCCGTACCATTTGTTACCATTTGTCTGTTTTGTTCCTCAGTCAGATCGCATTTGGGGACTAATGCCATTCCTAGCTGGGCCTAAATAGAGATTTCAAATTATGTAAATTTGTTGAATGTTAACTTTGCAATAATATTATATTATTTAACAATAAAAGTCAGATTTAATAAAATAAAATATGTTTATATTTGTAAAATACTCTCAATAGTACATGAATTAACAAAAATATGTAGACATACATTCAGATATAATTTAAAGAACATAACATAAAAACTGTTAAATTGTAACTTACTTTGCACCAAAAATAAATAATTGCAAAATCAAATGGAATACATTTGGGAATTGTTTCGTTCTTACAACAACTTTAAGAGCAAATAGTTTAGGATTTCGACAAAAAGATTTTTTTATGCCACCTTTTAGTTTGTTTGAAGAGTTTATAAAATACCCGATTGGATGAGATTGTGAGATGACGAAAAGAAATGTTTATATCTATGATATCTGTCGCTTCCTGAGCGACGACACATAAAGAATGTCTTGATTGTTAGAAAACATTTAGCAGAAGGCAAAAGGTGGAATTAAAACTCTATTTGACGATAAGTGAATTGGGGGTAAAAGTGCTAAAACAAATAAAACCGCATCAGTGTAAATACGAGTACGTCAGACATACCATATGTAAACAAATTTACATTTTGATTTTGTTTTTGTCGTAAAGTCTGATAAAATGTAAAACGTTTTACAGTAGCTGATTGTTTTTCTCTTTGACTCTCTAAGCTGTTATCTAATTAATTTTTGATTGTAGATTGATAAAATTCAGACAGGATTTTCCATGCTTTAGGCACCATAAATCCATCTGGTGGAAGTTCGCCTGTTCTTGCTAGTGTACGCATTTTTGTTCCTGATATGAATTCGAATTCATTCTTTCGACTTGGATCAAAGAATGCCATTTTTGACCCTCTCTTGTCATAAGCTGCCACTCGAAAAGGTAAAATCTAAGTGAAAACAAATGATTATTTAATATTATTTAAATTTAAAAGTAACCTAAATTTAATTACGGCTTACCTCCAAGCTGTCAAGACCTTGTGCCACTTTAAGTACTCTCGCCCCATGGGCGCCATCAAACAAATTTCCATCAGCATACATTTGCTTGTCCGGATGTGGCATACCAGCCGGGTCCCGCCCGACAATATAGAAGTTTGCACCAGCATTCATACGTGCCTTAGCATGCCATTGCACCTCAGTTGGACCCGCATACATCATTGGTGATGGAAAAATAGCCAAAACGGTATCCTCACGTTTCAAAGCTCCAGAATCAAGCACAGCTTGATGCTGTGCCATTCTTACATCTAAAGGAACATCGTCGTCTTTCGTCCATCCGCCCAGCGGATGCAATAGTAAAACCGGTCTCTTGAAACCTCTCTCCAATAGCTGCCTTTTGGTATCTTGCATCAGCAATGCATGACCATTGTGAATTGGATTACGAAGCTAGAAAAAAAAAAAACAATATTTTTAGGTTTGCATACTATAGACGTTGACTGAAATCGTACTTGGAATGCAAAAACAGCATCGGCTTTGAGCTCCTTGAATTTTTGTCTCAGCTCATTTGGAGTAAGACGATACTGATCTAATCCATCATTCCATTTTATTCTCTCGTACACTTCCAAATCACCGCCGACCAAATAGTCACCGGATTCGTACACCATCTGAAGAAAGTAAAAATAACTAATTGCAAAGCAAAAAAAAAAAAATTCTTAAAACTAACTTTGCTATAAGGATGTTCTGGATGGCTAGTTCCAAACTGTCTACATAGGCGTTCTTCCTTTCGTTGAAAGTAAAACTCTGGTTTTCTAAGGATCGCTACTGGTTTATCTTTATAAGTCAAGGCAATAGCACTGAGACCATCTAGTTTTTCCTTTGCTTCACTGGTGACAGACAAAACAATTGGCACCGACTGATTATCCCGAAATGCACCATCTTCGCTTAGAATTGTGTTGAAGTGCAAAGTCTGCAGATATTCGTCTTCACGCATAAAACCTTTCAAAGGGAATGCCCATCCTTCTGATAGCACTTGTACCCACTGTAATTCTACTGTGGTAATAGGAATCGCTGGCAGTGATTTTATTTCATGTAGAAATGCCTCCTTTAAACTGGAGTCAATAAATAATTCTGGAAGCTATACAATCACGTTATATTGTTCATATATAAACTGTTTATGAGTTATATTCCCCTGTAAACTAACCTGCTGAATATCTCTGAGAGCTTTCGGTATTATACCCTCCTCCTCGAGTAGTTTAATAACTTGCTGTGTAGACTCTTGTATTGTAAAGCCATCCGTGCTTACAACCAAATCTGGATGATCTGGTCTTTGGTATTCCTGAGTAACGCCAGTAAAACTATTGATAACTCCTTCACGAGCTTTTTTATATAGACCCTTAACGTCTCGTGATTCACATACTGCCAATGGAGTATCTACAAATATTTCATAGAACCTGAAATGAAAACGAAATGGTATACTCCAGTTAGATTGGGACACAAAAAGCTATCTCTCCTATGAGTTACTTCAAATCAGCATCCTTGTGAATTTTTCTGGCTATAGCCCGATCGTCACCAAATGGAGAGACAAAGCTACAAATCGCCACCACTCCGCTGTCAGCGAAAAGTTTCGCCACCTCACTAACTCGCCTAATGTTCTCCTCTCGATCTGGCTGTGTAAAACCAAGATTTTTGTTAAGGCCTGTTCGGATGTTGTCGCCATCGAGGCCGTATGCTGGAATACCGCGTGATACTAGGTATGCTTCGAGTTCAAAGGCAATTGATGTTTTGCCAGCTCCACTGAGTCCAGTTAACCAAACTGTACATCCACGAAAGCCACGACAAAACCCTAAGTTTTTACCACGGACTTCTCTGGTAACCTGGTGTTTTTGTTCCGTGACATTGGTAGCTACTTGCATGCACTAAAATAGAAAATAAATAGAAAATAAATCATTTTAATCAAGAGGAAAAAGAATGTTTGTGTTTAACCCTTGGTTCCCGGATACCCGCCTACGAGATCCTTGGTAAAAGTCCATTTGTTGGTGGATTTTAGAAACCTTCATTGACGCATAATCATACCATAAGGAGTTTCTAAATATATCTTTAATTCTGGTTCTTTCTGCGATACTTTCTATGACAAGGTTAAACTCTACTTCGATAGAAAGGTGACTCTAGTTAGACACACAGAGATGAAAAGGGGTTATGCTATTGAATGCCGCAGAACAAACAATTTTACGATGCTTTTTACCGCACATGAGAATTTAATGTAACCGTTGTTGCAGTCAGTAAGGTCTGCACACAGATTGGGTGGAGGAAAATTGGATGTTGCAATAAAATAGGCATACATGAAACTAGATGGGAGAAAACTAGCTTACATATAAGAGTGATGCCATCTCCTCTCTGGCGCCTGGAAATGATGATTATAATTGATCCAGAGTGCAAACCCTGTGGAGATCAACTCTTGCAACGAACCCATATTCCACAGGGAGAAAACTGACGCAGGCCATTTTATATCCTAACTCAGGAAAATTGACAACGTCCTGACGTGTCTTTATATCCATGACCCTGATTTTGGCACTAAAACGTAAGAAAAAAATCAAGAACTGGTTAAATTGAATGGCTCTTCTCTCATTGTGGATGTAGATGCAACTTCTGTCGAGAACACATTATTATCTTTATACTAACAGAGAAAATTTCCATCTCATTTCGACATGAGCGTAAATATGAGAGTGTTTATTTACTTATGATACTAACTCAGATTCACCTTTTTTGTATCCCTATATATCAGACAAGTCATGACATATTAAGATGTTGAAAGTAAGACTTCAAGTGATATCTATACAGATACCATGAGTGAAGAGAAAATATATCTTCGGTTTCGAATTTTTGTGGGATATCACACCACTTTTGGACAATTCTGCAGCCAAGATCTAGTTGCTGCAGTCATAACATACGGATCGGGGAAAGTTATAGGTGCATAGTTGCTTTAGCCTACAGTACTGATTGAAAGTTTTGCTGTCAGGAAAGTAGGACTTATACTATGCTGGGATGCTATCGCTCGTGAGAGGCAATTGATATATACAAATATAATCACGGAGCACTGTTCTATTCTATTTGTATTGCCAAACATATGACCCACAAGTTAAGGATATTATAGTTATAATTAAGTTCTCTTCCGATTGTCAAATTTTTTTTTATGTTGGTATACATGCCCCTGAAGTATGATAAAATTTTCAGCTGATTCAATGTTCACTTTGTCTGTGGTGTGCTCGGCGATTTTCAATTATTTTTTTCAATTTCAAAAATAGAGCAAAGAATTTGCATCAAATTTTGTGTATAAATGGAATCAAAAATGTTGACAGTGGTATAAATAAAAAAAAAGTTAACAAGTTGTACAAGATCTTCCAAGATGGCCGAGACGATGCCAATGACGAACCTCGCTCTGGACGCCCCAGCACATCAACAAAAGATGATAACGTCGAAGCTGTGAACAAAATTGCTTTGGAAAATCGTCGAATTACGTCGAATGAATTATGTTACAGAGGATGTTGCATATCGATCGGCTCGTGTCATGCAAGTTTTGGACATGAGACGTGTGTTCCGAAACTTTTTAATTTTGATCAGAATAACCATGGCATGAGCATCGCTCGGGAGGTCTTGAATGACGTCAATGATGATCCTGACTCGCTCAAAAGGGTCATAGCCGGTGACAAATATCTGGTTATGTTCTCAAAACTGAAGAGACCTATAAAAGGACGAAGATTTGCAACAGATGAGCAAATAAAAACGGCATCGCTAAAAGAGCTAAAGGCTATCCCAAAAATCTAGTTTGAGAAGTGTTTCGAGGATTGGAAGAAGCGCTGGCACAAGGGTATAATATCTAATAGGGACTATTTTAAAGACGACAACATTAATGTAGGCGAATAAATAAATATTTTTTTCAAAAAACTAAAATTCCCGTTATTTTCTAAACACACTGGTGTATCATATATTAATATTCTTAAAAAATATTGCATCGCTTTGAAAACTGATAACTGCACTTATCACTGCACAGTGAAAATGTGTTGATCTAAGTAAGTGATCAATTGCTAGGGGATATCGGTTTTAAATGTCTGGTCACAAGTATGATCCTACTTTGAGGCATAAGGAAATCTAAGGAAAACACAACACTTTTTAAGATTCAACCCACAACCAGATTTAACACGATATAAATGAAGAAACATTCAAATATTTACCCGTCTAAACCCGTTGAAGAGCATTTCCCTTCTTAATTACAATAACTTCTTAATCGATACTTTTAAATTTGTATTAATTCACAGGAAATGAAAATGAAATATTCGATCCGAAAGATTGAATTCCGTGCAGCGTTTAACCCGACTGATTCAGTCCGGCACGTTCGCTTCGAAAATATATCAGCTTGAGCTGATAGATGCTATAATCTCAACACCCTTGCAACTGCACAGTGATACAGAGAAGAAAGACAAACGAATATCACAAAACTAATCTACACAAGTGCTACAGACAAGAAGATAAAGAGATACACTCACACATAATATAACTTTTCGACCCGATTTTTACTGATCACAGATAGATACACCAGTGTTCTTGCAATGAAAAACAAGAATTTAAATAGAACAATTTCCTTTGGTATCCGTAATACTCGTATGAAGAAAAATAAAATGGCACCATGCTGTTTTTGATAAGAATTTGCAAATGCGAGATTCGCTTTAGGCTGGCACTTTAACTTATCCCAGAGCCGAGATAATTTTAATAATACGCAAATGAGACTAAAATACTTTCATGTTGACATAATTTACAACCCAGCTGTAAAACTTGTAGTACATAAAATAGTTTAAGGAGTTTGCCAGAAGTTACATATTGAATGATAATAACTTAAGTAGTTTACTTTAAAAATATACAATATAATATTGTTGCAATATTACAAATTTCTATTACCATAAGTGACTTTCAAAATTAGATTTTTTAATAGACCTGCTTAGAGTCTTACATATAAAGACTACTAAGGTGATAAGGCCTTATTACTCGTTTGCTTTCTGGCCAAAAAAACGATTGCGAAGTGTAGCCCTTCGTTCAACTTCATAGCTAATTTACTAGCCTAGCCCAAGTAAACTATACTACATCCAAGTTTATTGACAGCATATATTTGATTTTGTCATATTTCACAGCTAATTATATCGCTATTGAAATTCCCAGTACCATTCAACCATAATTACTGTCTCGCTATGTCTTTTTATTTCCTAGTCGTTATAACCTTCAAACATTTAAAACCACGTACGTCTGTACGTTTCTTTCTTTCCATCCTTAATTTCAATATTCGCTCGCGCTGTGTACAAACATTTTAACACCTGAGGAAGGAACAGACGAAAATGTAATATAAACAGCGATTAAAAAGGTTAAAACGACATAAGCTGTCTACAAAAAAGAGTATTCATTACAGATGCCTCGGATAAAACATAGTTTCAGATAGATACAACTCTTTGTAGCTAGATCAATAGAGTTGGTTTAGAATGAGCAAGGTCGCCATAGGTTTTTTGACATCGATCTAGTTAAATGAGTCAAATTACAACAAAGCTGACTCGGAAATGTAGCAGAGCTTGGACTTTTAGAAACATGGATTTCAAGGCACTGAAGGAATCTGGCGAGAGATCGTGCTAACTAGAGAGGCTTGCTAGCACTGGACAGTAGCTCTACCTAGTAGTGAAGGTCCATTCAAAGCTCAGCGAACTGCAAATACGAACGAACGAAAATGAACGAACAGCTACTTTTCCATTTAGTCGCAGCGATCTGCGAACAAAAATTGTCATTCATTCTGTGTTTTTAAAAAATATAATATATATACACCTTGACTGACTTGAACTGCAACCAATTTCAGACTGCTATAATTTCCAAACCGTTCATTACTGTGAGCTCAAATTTTGACACACGATAGATAATTATTTACAAGCCTTTTAAACGATTTGCGTCTCAGTTGTGTTGAAAAAATTTTGTCCGCGATGGAATTCAAACGTGATAGTGTGATTGCTTTATATTTGGCTGGAAAACCACAAGTAGCTATCGTTAGAGCCCTCCAGCACCTCAACGTGAATAAATCATTTGTGTTTCGAACCATAGCTCGTTACCGTGATACTGGCAGCGTTGCAAAACGCCATGGAGGTGGTCATATTGTAAAAAAACAGCAACATCGGCAGAAATGGTTCGGAAAGTGAAGGCTCGAATTGAGCGAAATCCGCGTCGAAGTGGAAAAAATATGGCTCGTGAGCTCAACATTGGAACGCATTCAACACATACTGAAAAACGAGCTTGGGCTCAAGCCATTGAATTTCCAAAAAACACACGATCTTACACCGCAACAGAAAAAATTTAGAGTCGAAAGAGGGAAGAAGTTGCTACGCTTGCACGAAAGTGGTGAGTTGCCGAATTTGGTTTTTTCCGATGAGTCGCTATTTGTTATGGAGCAACATGTCAACAAACAAAATGACTGAGTTAACTTGCCAGAGAGGTCCTTCGAAAATTTACACCTTAGGACGGCCACCAAAAAACAGGCAGCATCGACGGTGATGGTTTGGGCCGCCATTACCGCCGATGGTCGCTCTCCGCTCGTATTTTTGGACCGTGGCGTCAAAATTAATGCGATCGTATACCGTGAAACTGTCTTAGAGACAGTATTGAAGCCTTCAGCAAACAATCATTTCGGTCGGAGACCGTGGACATTTCAACAAGACTCGGCACCGTTTCACAAAGTGCGCGTCGACCAAGATTGGTTAAAAAACAATGTTCCACAATTCATTTCTTCGACACAATGGATTGTAAATTCTCCGGATGCAAGTCCGGACATATTGAAAACTACTGATACAATTTGAAAATTGATGTATTTTCCAACATTTTTTGCTTTGGCACAATAAAATTTATCAAAAAATAAAAAAATTATAGCATTTTAAAAAGTTGCAGTTCGAGTCAGTCACCCTGTATTGTACTTGAGGTTTTGGTCGTGCGAATGTAGGTTGGGTTCCACATTTGTGGAATGCGAGTAAAAGTTCGTAAAGACCGAAGAATAAGCGAATCGTTGATTTCCTCGCAAAAACTAATTGAATTTTATTAACTCACCATTAAAGCTAAGTGCATTTGGAATAGTAAAATTGTTACTTTCCTGTCTTTAAATGTACTCCCACTCAGCTCATTTGTAGCTCACTGGGCTGTGAATAACCCTTAAGTATTAAATTTTTTTTTATAAAAATAAAAATTATGATATTGTTTTTACTACAGGATGAATTCTTTATGGCACAGTGTTATTTAATTGTTGGCCCCCTTCAGTAGTAAATGATTGTTATATTTTGCTTATTTCCTAATGGAAATTTTAAAAAGTCCGAATTTTTTTCAAAAGCCAATTCTGGAATGTTTTGATGATCTATTTCCTATTATTAGAAGACAATACTATGTCGCACGCCATGATCCATAAAACCTAAATATTTAGAAATAACTAGCTTGCCATACTTAACTCAAACTAAATTTGATCCTTTGCACCTTGTTTTACTAAGACCAAGCCAATTTTCCTTCGTGCCGACCTTTCTCAATAAATAACAAGTATCGCTCGGTTTTGATCCCGAATGATCTTAAATGGATGATGCTAAGATCTAAAAGGTATTAAAGATATCAGATAATAACACATGATATACACAAGAACAAAAGTAGCGCAACCAGAATAATCGGGAATTTCCCCGAAAAATTGAATAACAGCGAAACAGTTTTATTGATCATAACTTTTTAATTTAGTTTTTTTTTTTTTTTTTTTGAGTATTGAAATCGCATTTGTGTCAAATTTAGGGTGAGTTTTTGCCTTTTACTTTCAGTTAAAAGTGCGTGACGTTCTTCGTCACAGCAATGTCGACCCAGCACCATCACTGTTTATGTGGATGTTACCCCTTTTGACTTTTTTTTAGAATATTCAACTTTTTGAGAATATTGACGCAATATTGACAGGCATGTATGTCACATTGGGCACATTACAATCGGCAGACAATGCAGAAGAATCGAAGAATACTTTGCAATTGAAAAACAGATTGCAGAGTCTCAGCAGTAGGTCTAAGCATAGGAAGGAATGAAGTTCAGCACAGTGTAAGACGCGACAAGCGTCCAAAACGAACTGATTAGTGATGTTGTACGAACCACTGTTGCGGGAAAATCGGTAAATGGCATTATATCGAAAAGATTTTGAATACACTGATGGAATATAAAAATGAAAGCACAAGTTTTTCAAGATGTGTAAAAGTAACGGTTTCAACAAGAAAACTAAATTGATACTATTTTTCGCTCATGGAAAGTCGGAACTTCTGTCACTTTCAAACATAGTGAATAGATGGATACGCCTATACTGCGTGTTTTCTGACCGAACCATGTCCATAACGGACAGCTCTTAATCGTATGATGAAGTTAATTGTGTTAGGAATCAATTAACATCACTATACAGTGAAAAAAGTGGTAATGTGTCGGTTACACTGTTGTTAGTTGTTGTTCAAGGTAAACGTGATGCAGAACAGTTGAGAAGGAATCAGGGTAGGCGTTGTTGTACCATATGGACTTTAAGGCTGAGATACCCTTAGAAAATGGTAGTTAAAATTATATAATATCGCTTTATCACAAGACTTCAATCACAATCACATATATGCAGATATGTACATTTATCATTGGATTTTTAGAATTCCCCTTAATTTATAATGTTAATGTTAATTTATGCATCTGAAATATACCCCTGATATGTAAGTCTCATTGAGTTCGAATTCTCTATATATAAAGAAAACAAATTAAGAAAATGTTTAAAGTAGGAATAACACTAAAGAATATATGTATATACTTTGTATATACATTTTCACAACATCCTTAGACCACTCTAGCACGAAATATTTTAAACAAATCTGTCGATTAGCGATAATTTTTTACAATCTCTGATCTTAGAATTGATACCGCTCACCTTGACCTAATTAACTACCACTAAACTGAAACTATCTTCATATTAAGATATTCCTAACATTATTTAGGTTTTCATCATTTAACACACAATTCCATTAATCCGACCGCACTAACTTCTGATCGTACATACTCGTACATGGAAGATATTTCAACCACTTAAATCAGTCAGGAAGTTAATTACTTAGCATTCCGCAAAACACGTCAATAATGAATGATTACCGCGCCGTTTTTCTTCAAACTAAAAACTATAAAAAGTTAAGTCATGATAAACATTTTACACTTTGGCGAGATTTTTCAATTTCCCAATTTTTTAGAATTTTCTTTTTTTTTATTCTGTTTTTGGTAAACACTGGTTCTCAACCCATTTTTATATTATCTATATATGTATGTAGGCATATTTAAAATAACAATGTTGTTTTTTTAATCAAAATCACCACTCACTCTTCTCTTTGCTTGATAAAATAAAAGATCAGGCTGATTTGGCATTATGATCAGATTTCTATTTTATTCGAATACGAATTTCGACTTTCTTTTCGAAAATACTCTTAAATTCTGTATACGAATACTATTTGTATTTTTGCAAATTTGGAGATCACAAAATTTATTGTAAGACGGACGACGATCGACTGAGTTATGTATACGCGAAGCAATTTTATTTGAAGGTAGCTTAATCGGCAAAATGGCTTTGACCTGTTATACGCTTGTGATTGTGTTGTTGTTGTAGTGCTTTGGCGCTGAATTAGCATAAATAAACAGAAAGATGCTCTAAAACAGAATATAATTTTATAATTTTTTTTTTTTCTAGTGAATTTATTTTGTTGAAACAATGTGCTTAGTAAGAAAATTAAATAATTACCAACTTTTCAACCATATGTGGTATGACGGACATTTTTTTTTGTTTTAGTGTTGTATTACTAGCTTAAGCCATGCATCATGCAGAGACCGTTACGACAGCAGTCAAGGTAATACGTTTTTTTTCTGTTAATCTGACGAGAAAATTTTTTCAAAGTATAATTATTGTAGATTCTTGAAACTATAGACAACGGTATAGTGCTAGAACAGAACGCAGTATCGCAAAACGGTGATGTGTCTGACGTAGTGCTAAAGGTTTGAATGAAAGTATTTGGGAGATATCATGGACTAAATACATCCAGTCGTGAGCTGCCGAAGCGTGACAGTATGATAACACCAGTCTGCTGCTCAGTGGAAAAAGCTTTCACACAAAAATGTATTTTGTTTATTAGACTCTAAAAACATGCCTGTCTCGGGCGAATGGGGGCTTTGCTCTCTGAACTTGACGCTGCTCTATTTGTTCTGCTTAATAGCGCTCTTCTTGGAATTCTTGGAACACATAATCTACATTTAAAAAAAAAAAATATAGTACAACGGTACAAAGTACAATACAATGATACCAGAACTCCAGCTGCCGTAAAAATAAACTATTCAACTTCATAATTTCTCTGTTTTCCGTTCTTGGCCAGAATCTAAAAAAGGGATGTAGTTGAATCTACCGCTCCGCAACCAATCGTTAAAGACGAGATCATAGACATAATTCTTCAATAGGTATTTTTTTTTAAGAACCTAACACTCTTAAAATCAATATATATATCAATATAATATATACTACCACTTGAGCCACAATGACACATCCATGTGACTTTTTCCATGCAATCCAAATATGAACAGAAAATGGATGAAATTAAGTACCTTATTAAACCATTTGACCATCACATTCAGAGATCTCAGGTTTTTTTGAATATACACGATTGTCTGAATGTCTGTATCATACCCAGATTGCATATCTTACGTATGCCTTATTGCCAAAACAGATTGAAGGCATGAACTTTGCCTTTGAGGAAAAGTTTAGGCCCATCTGATACCTTCAAAAATCTTATAGTTATGGCGCTCAGCATTTGCTTCAATTTAAACCACGAGGCTAGTTCAGCACGTCAGACAGGAACTATAGTCCCAAAAGATCCTGACTCCCGTGGTCTTTGAATACAGCTTTTAATAAAGCTTTCGGGACTTTGCGGCCACTTTTACATTAAAAAAGTGGGTGAATGACAGATGGCGTTTAGTTTTGAACCTAGTTTCCCCAGACCAAAAATTTATTTTAACCCTATCAATTTACATTAGCAAATGAAAAACGTAGCCAGATCAGAGACATGTTCAAGGCAAAATTGACGCTTCATAATACTTAAATAACTAGGCTATAGCCAATGCTATTAAAGTTAATTTTGTTTAAATGAAGCTGAATCTCTTCATCAGAAAATTTAGGATTCCTAGTTTCATACATTTTTACCCAAGAGGTTATGATCTGTCATTGACGGATCTTGCTTAGAAACTTGGAGTCATTCTGGACAGAATAGAATTAGGAAAGCCTACAATCCATCTGCAAGATGACAGTTCTCTTGTTTAATGGAATTATCACTGAAGACACTAACCCTGGCCATACTACCATATGCAGGTCGTGTTTTGTGGAAGCTGGAAAATGAGGAAAAGGACTGTCATACTGACTGAACTCCACAACATATAGCAATAGACGACATTCGCTCTAGATATGCTATCAATATGAATGATATGTTTAACTTAAAAATTTCACTAATGCACCCTGATACTTGCTGTGTTTTACGTACGAGTTCCCGACACGTTAATAGCGATCAATAACTGATCGTAAAACTGGTATTTGAATAGGAAACACAATTACGGAGACTGTAATGAAGAGAGAGATAGGATTGGGAACACAAAATTCGCCGGGAGAGGAAGCTTTTAACTCGTGGAAACCACATGCTTAGTAAGTCGTTTATTAAGCAAGTGTGGTACTTAATAACGTACCGCAGCAGAGGTCACCAAACCAAAATAGAGCTGAAATGCGAGTAAAAAATTATAAAGTGATCTTCAGCGAACTATGCCGAAAATTCGCACCGACTTTTACTGACAGAATTTTTCGTAGACAAATTAAAGAATAAGCAGAAAAATAAAATAAACTAAACTTAATAAATAATATTAAGAAACTTAAAATAAACTTAATCTTAATTATGGAAAGGAATGGGTAAGCTACCGGCTTCAAATTTGCGAGAATGCCTCCGGAACTAAGCTCGTAATGAATGTAGAACAACTTCGATGAAAAATGTAAGAGCTGTACAAAAACTCTACTCGGGTTTTCAAAAGTCCAGTTCTACATGTTCTACAGTTCTACATAAATAAACGCGGTGACGGAAATATGCGTCGAAAATGGATGTAAGAGACAGAGGGCAACCTTTTCAAATGTGGACAAAATGAAGCGTTAAAATCGAAATCAATAAATTGCGTCTGGAGTTAGATTACGGATTATGTAAATAAGAGACGAAGACAGCGTTGTTACCGCTACCTTGCACGTGCGATAACAGTAAAGGCATTTAAATGTAATCTCAAAATCTATTATAATATATGATATATATGATATATATGACCGGAGAATTCGAAGTTAAAGTTGAGACACACCAAGGCAGTGTTCAAAGCCTGTTGGTTTTTAATGTCGTGCAAGATTTTCTATTGAAGAACCACATTGATGAGATCCTTATCCTTATCTTCTTTTTGCCGATGAAAGAACTATCATAAGCAACGACGTGACAATCTTTAGGTGGTAACTCTCAATAATTGGATAAGTATCTGCCATTCAGGGTCTGTTGTAAACCATTAAAGAAATTGTGATGACAGTGTCTTACTCTATGTACATATGCACGAGGTGTGTTCAAAAAGTATGGTTGCTTTATATTTTTAGAAAAAAATTATTTATTCATCAATATTAATGTTGTCTCCTTCAAAGTAATCCCCCTCAGATATAAAATACTTGTGCCAACGCTTTTTCCAATCCTCGAAACACTTCTCATAAGCACTTTTTGTAATAGCCGTGAGCTCTTCCAGCGATGCCGTTTTTATTTCCTCAATCGTTGCAAATCTCCGTCCTTTCATAGGTCTGTTCAGTTTTGGGAATAGGACCTATTCGTCACCGGTTTTGAGCCTTTTGACGTCATTTAAGAGCTCCAGATCGATGCTCATGCGACGGTTCTTCTGATAAAAATTAAGAAGTTTCGGCACTAAGTTCGCTGACATACGTCTCATGCCCAAAACATCCGATAAAATTGCATGACACGAGCCGACCGACATGCCAACATCCTCAACAGCATGTTAATGGTAATTCGACAATTTTCCAAAACTCTTCACAGCTTCGACGTTGTCATTTGAAGTTGATGTGCTGGGGCGTCCAGTGCAAAGTTCGTCATTTTTATCTTCTCGGCCATCTTGGAAGAGCTTGCACCACGAATGTATCGTGCGTTGCCCGCGAAATTTCAAAAGTCAATTTACTTTTTGAACACACCTCGTATATTAGGCTGCGTTTTTTTTTTTTTTAATGAAAAACACCAGCACTGGCACGACGTATGAAAATAAGAGTAGATCTGGGAAGATTTCCCGCTCCTAATTTAACCAAAATTTATATCGTAGAAAAATAAAAAAGAAAGAAAGAAAGGAAAATATACAATACCTATAACGCATTGCAACTACTCGTACATACTGCTTACCATCGAAAATACATATGCTCTTTCTTTCTAACATATAAATACATATCTATCTATACATTCATGTCTATAAATTAATTTACACGACCTATGCACAAAATTTCGTGATGTTATTGTTACATTACCAAACACCACAGATGTAGGTTTTACGTAAGAAAGTAAACAAAAGTACTCGTTTGTATTTCTTGCGCACTTAGTCGAATTTTTGATAGTAAAAAGGTGTTTCTTGTTTGTACATATTTTTGTTATCTAAACAAAAAGAAAACAACATATGGATATAATACGTATAAAACCTACTTCCAAAGACCAATTACAGGGTAAACAATTTAGGGCTAAGAGTCTTGAAATTATTCAAATGTGATTGTAATTTCTACGTATTGTAGCTTTTATATATTCAGTTTGGACAATACAAAAAACCAAAAATGAACTATAGCAGCAAAAAGAAAGCATTAATTAACCCTTCCAATAGTAAAAATCATTGACGTAGGCCACATTTTACAATATGTTAACAGGGAAAAATGTTTTCTTGAGCTGCTCGTATTATCATTGTTTTTCAGTGTTTATCTAGTGGATTACCCAGATATAACTATTAGTCATTTTACTGGCAGAAAATTATCATTACTGTGTGTTTTAAAAACAATTCAATAATAAAAAGCTTTGATAATCGACACTCATCACATTACCTACCATATGTAATCAAATTGAATTCAGTTGTGACTGGGATAAATAAATGAAAGTGAAATGTCCGCCAAATATCAGCAACTGAATCGCGACGAAAAAGTAAGAATATTGACTGTGGATAAGGAAGGCCTATACTTTCGTCAGATTGTGGTTAAGATAGGATGCTCTCATTCAACTATCGTGCGACTGATGAATAAAAAAAGAAAATCTGGATTCACTGGATTGGAAAAAAGACTCAGGGCGAAAACGCAAAACAACCCAGAAGACGGACAATGTATTACAAAGCATTAGCATAAAAGATCGCTTTCAAAGTGCTGCCGCATAAGAGCAGAGCTGCATGAATTTCATCAAGTTGACTTAAGCCACGAAACGATACACAGAAGCCTACGGGAGATAGGAATATATGGAAGACGACCAGTGTAAAAGCCTCTCCTGAACATAAAAACTAAAACAATTCGTTTCACATGAGCGAAAAAGTATTAAGATTGGACGTAGGGTAATTGGCGATGTGTGATATAGTCCGACGAAAGTAAATTTAATTTGTTGTGTGCCTATAATTTGCCATACGTAAAACGGTCAGCAGCGGAAAAGTTTAAAGGCGAGCAGATAGTCAAGAAGAGGAGTTTCCTCAAAGCTAAATAGTTTAAGGATGTTTTTCTTTTTACGTTTTGAGTCCTTTGTACCTTTTTAATGAAAGATGTTTATTATACTTGTCCTATACTGACTAGTGCATTTTTCAAGACATTTCAAAGTGTTATAAATGATAAGTAGAGAAGTAACCATTTCATGTCAATCACGGAACAAACTGGAGGGTGAAGGTTTTCTGAACATAAACCAGAGAATAAAAGAAGGCTAAATTAAGTTTTGAAACATGTATGAATTCTGAAATTTAACGGAATATTATTGGACTTCTAGTAAACTCGATGCCGTTTAGAATAAAAGCGGTTATTAACGCAATAGAAGGAACCACTTGGTATTGATGATTTTGTCCTAAAAGTGGTATATCTTCTTATATATGCACCTAATATATATCGTTTGATTTTGTTAACCAACAACCGTACTAATAAATTGTTAAACGATGCATATGAGGTTTTATGTTTCATGTATGAACTTATGTCATATGTACATATGCTACCTATGTTATGTAGCTACATATTTTCGAAGGTGAGCCTAAAAACTTGCTGAAGAGTCGTAAGAGGGCTGACATGTTGTAAGTGAAATCAAGATTGAACAAAAGGACCATGAGGCCTAATGCAGTTAGCTTCTTCTTTGTGTGAAAAGTATAGGCCGGATAGACTTGAAGTTAACATTGTTCATCTCTTGGAGCAAACAAACATGAGGCGAGAGAAAGTCGCAAACCGTACATACCACACACGTTATGAGTAATGAAAAGAGACCACAGTTTAAACAAAACACCACTTTATAACTAGACCTGCACCCTATATTATGATATATTGAATACAATCCGTGCCTGCTTTTCATGTTGTTTATGAGCACGCTTATCTGCGGCTTTCTTAGCCGATATTGCTAAGTTCGCCTTATTTCATACTGGGTAAATGAGTTCTATTGCGTTACATGAAAAACGAACAAGGTCTCACCTTTTCAATACGTATGTTAGGTCAAATTTACTATTGCCATCATAGGTATCTCTGGTTTTGAACTAACATGATAAGACGAACCAGTGAGTGAAGTGACTAGACATAATTTAGACTACCGCCATCATCATCTTACGGAGCTCCGCGATGAAAATGCAAATTAGGTCAGAAAATACAATTCATAAACGATGGCACAAAAGGTGGAAGAACAAGCGTGGCTTGTTTGATTGATTGAGGAGGCGTGATCGAAGAATCATAATCGAGGTAGATTTTTACTTGTTAAATAATAATTAAAATTCATATTTGATAACAAGAGGCAGCACGCAAGTTCCTTTCCAACTGTTCTGTGCCATAAGATTTCCAGTCTTAGGTACATACATATAGGATTTTTTAATAACGACTTGACAACTTTTTTTTTTTTTAAATAAAAGGCAAACCATTTGAGATATTTCAAAAACTTTATTATTGGCTTGAAGTACAATCAAAACAACTATGAATGGAACTCGACTTTGTTAATATGGCCACCGCGGGCACGTTTGCAGCGGTCGATTCGTTGGACCCAATTTTCAACGATTTAGCCACACATTTCGGCCGAAACGGCCGCTATTTCGCGTAATGTTGGCTCTGAGCTCTTCCAACGTCGTCAGCGTGTTGGCAGAAACCAATGACTTAACGTAGCCCCACAGAAAATAGTCAAGCGGCGTTAAATCGCACGAACGAGGCGGCCAATCGACTGGCCCATGTCTTGAGATAACACGCTCACCATACTTACTCTTCAATAAATCGATTGTAGCGTGCTGTGTGGCTTGTGGCACCATTCTGTTGAAACCACTTGTCCTCCAAGTTCATATCTTCCAATTCGGGTCAAAAATAATCGGTGATCATGGTGCGATAACGACTTTGGAGTAGTAGTACTTTGGGGCCGTAAACGATGTACCTATATATGCTCGCGTCAAATAAAGTGATTGGTTGATTTGGTGTGCGTATGTGCATAACTTTGGTTTTTTTTTTCCAGAGTTTATTAACACATTGCAACATCCAGACATTTGTGCTTTACAACGATAGCAGTATCATTTGCGTAAGTATATGCTGTATTTCTTTTGAATACACGTAACAGTTCCGTAAACAAAATAAACAGTATTGGGTCTAATTTCCACGCAAGTGGTACACCATGGAAGTTTTTTTTATTGTGGTATGAGTACTTTATGGATACTTTCACTCTTAAAATTTTGCAGGGTATGTAGTTCTCCATTCATTTTGCCGAATTTTCCCTAACTCCAATTCTATGCAGGTTATTTAAAAGCTGCTCATGTGTGAGTGTGTCGACAACATAAATAATGCGTGATGGTTCTTATTTAATCCTGTAGTGACAAGTTCGAAAGATCTCCCAATAATCTTCTAGTGATCTTTCCCCTTTGGCATCCACATTTATTTGGTGTTACAACCCTGTGTTTTGTAATGAAATTGGTTACAATTATCTTCTCCATACACTCTTCGAAAACAGGTAAAATTGCTATTGGCCTATAATTAACTTTAACTTTCATACATTAGACGGATTAACGATGTTTCTGGTATATTAGGGATAGAACACTGCTGAAGACTTTTGTTGATGATTGTTTTAACAATCGGGGTCAAATGTAGCGCGTTTGCGCATATCATTTGCATCTAGGCTTTTCGGCTGAAAAGTTCGTAAGCTAACATAATTAACTTAGTTATTTTTTGGTAAAATGCGATTTTATTATTCAACATAGTTGCCTTCAAGGCAACACAACGATTATAGAGGTCACTAGTGAACCCAGTTTCAGAGTTCTTTCATTCGTACTGTTAGACTGTACATCTTACATATCGCTGTATTGTTGTTTTGTTATTTTTTTTTTACAAACAATTAACTTTATTTTACTTATTTAAACCATTTGATTTTTAATACGTCTTATTTTGTTTGAATCCCTTTGTCGAATGGAATCAAGACAACGGTTTGGAATATTAGTTTTTATTCGACACAGTTAATCTTTTTATTTATTTTTATACTTATATGTCTTACACGTTGTTGTTAGCATTAAAAATCAAGACATCACATCCGCAGTCATTCAAACTGATATATCTGATCACTACGTCACGATAACAAATGCTTTGGTACTTTGCTTTGGTACTTTGCTTTGGTTTTTGCCTAATAAAATGAAAACCAATGAATATTTTTCAAAACTTTTTATAAAACAATTTATTGAAAATGGCCCCCATTTGCCTTCCTACGCCGGCAAGGGCGAAGTTGGTCTGGCCACGCTTCGATTGCAGTACGCACCTCATGCAATGGAAAATTTTCCAACGCTCGGACAAGGCCATACTTCAAAGACTCAATACTTGGATATCGTCATATGTCATAGTCATATGTATCCAGAACGGACCATAGTTTGTAGTCAAATGGATTGAGATCTTGGATATCAGATGGTATCTGAAGTACGGAACGTGGATTTCGAGCTATATTTGAGTCATTTTTGCCTTATCAGCTGAAGTGGAGTCTTGTTCAAAAATCCACGGTTTATTTGCGAATAGTGTTTTGCTGAGGGACTACACAACGTTCTTTAAAACAGCCGTTTGATACAATGATGATACCATATCATAGGCGATATCCACTAAACAGCTAGAGAAGCTAGTAGTAGTAGTAGTCATGTTGAACTCTCGGAATGTGATTCGCGGAAACGCATGTCGTGATGACAGAGCATACACTATCGTTCTGTTGTTTCATCAACGGTTAACATTTTCTCTTCAGTAAAAAGAATTCGTCTGTGACCATTCTTCGCGTACATTACGATTTTGACTTACAATTTCGCCGAGGTTTTGACACCTTTTCGCATAATGGAGCTCAGTGATGGCTATTTACACCAAACAACTAGAGAAGCTAGTTTTGGAACAAAGATGAATGGACACGCTAGTTCGAAAAATAGACAAAGTGTCGATACAATTTCAAAGCACAGACTTCTTTCATATTATTCCGACTGTATCAGAAAAACAGACAACAAAGTCAAAACGGCCTTTGATACAAGACATGACATACATACATATATTTAAATTAGTAAACAAAAAACGACGATTTTAATGTCGGTAAGTTAATTGAAAAACGAAAGATAAAAAACAAAAAAATTATTTCTCACCAGTTCCATATTCGAATTGAGGTTACAATTGAGAGCTCTATGCGAATAGCTACTTTCAGCGATGCTATTGTTGTTGATTGAGATAATCTTCCGCCTGATGAACATGTTGCACAATACTTCACGCAACAAAATTCTATTATAATAATTCCGCAAACTATTTCCGTTTTAAAATGAAATCATATATTGTTAATCTTTGCAAATTAAACGTGAGAAACTTTCTTTTTAGACGTAAGACGCAATTCAGTCAACCAATTAACTCCAACTCGTTTTAGCAGCGAAAGAAACCAAAACAAAAAATCAGAAAAAAAAACTGGAAACGCTCGTGAAAAGAAAGTACTTTCTCGTACAAGACGCACACTGCAACTGCTAACCTACTGGCGTGATAGTGACACAAAGTCTTAACTTGCCTCAGCTTAGATGTCTTTTAATTCTTTGGACAAGAGCTGTGCCGCAACGAGGTGAAATTATGGAATCTTCTTAATCTGACCTGACGTTGTCATACGCATACACTTATTGACATCACAAGCTTATCCAGAGCACAGAATGACGTGGAGTTTAATTAAAGAAATTTAATTTCAAGTGCACTCTTGTGGAAGCTGGTTACCGATTCTTCTATCCGGTGGGGCCTGTACGAGTATGACATGCTGTGGAGAGTTTAAAGTGTATAATGTGTGTCTGCCAATTGGATATTCACCTGAACGATATCTATGAGATAGATGGGAAAAAAAGATGATGTATGTACGTATAAAGAATGAATGAGAAAAACAGGTTTAGCCATCGTTGTTATTGGATTGTATCTCGGATCATCAAGCCCTACAGATAAATGTCGTGCGGGCGATGAAAAGATTTAAATGAATAACTATACATACACACCATATAGCCCTAGGCTAGATTAAGATTTGTTTGCGATAAGGGCATTCACTTTAAGAGATTGCTATTAAGAGTTCACCAAGTGTGACCCCAAGTAGTTCGATAGAATTTCGACATAAACACTTGTACACTTCGATTGAGTGATGTAGAGAGAGCTCAGAGAAGGTTATGACTTCAGATAAATAAACAAGACAACTACATGACTCGTCGTTCAAACTTTGATCTCAAATGGGATAATAAGGACAAGTAACTTGTATGCGACTAAACCAGAGCCAAGGCAGACTCTGAACTACAATCCATTTTTGAAAACATCGCATTTTCGGTTTTTTTTTTTTTTTTTTTGGACTTTAAGAGTTTTTATTACAACTTTTCAGCTTACATTAATGTTGAGCTAACTACAGCCAAGTAGTGTCCTTTTACATAATTGGTCATTTGGTGTTTTATTAGTCAGTCTTCACGAGAAGTGGAAAACTGGCTGGTCTTACTTGTCTAATGATAAAATGCGTCGCTATTCCAAAAAACCTAAATGTTTAAGTATAATCCTCTGTAGCATACTGTTTTGAGCTCAACATCAAAGACTTTTCCAAAGCTCTTTTAGATGCCTAGCATTTAAAGGGAGCTTTCAGCAAGACATGGAACTAACCACGAAAGGGCTTTACGATCTAAACAGCTATGTTAAAAAAATCAATTCCATTCTATACGACCGTTTTTTGTGGAATAAACTTACACAAAACTGCTGGCGAAGAGTATGCGCTCGAGCCAAGCTGCGCTTTAGACCTTTCAATCTAGTTCAAGCTTTTCTGAACGCAGCTGAAAGACTAAATTCATTTTTCCTTGTCTCAGCCATAACGGCTAAACCGGCGTTATGATACCATGCATCCTCGATTAGTGCTTTAATTGATTATGGATTTCTTATAAGTAAAGCTATACATGGAATCTCTATCCGTAGGCCGATATTTTTCGGTACCTTTAAAAAGTCAGTGACATTGCTGCTATCCCTCTGTAGGACGCTTACTGGCATCGAGAACTACGCTTTCGTTAAATATAAATATATACTACGTATAAGTGACACCATCTCTTAGGAGGCTTACTGAGAGTGTTAACGACAGCGCTTCATGTGTTAATGCCCGGGTTAAGCTCACATTAGGGTTCAGGAACGTGGTATTGATATGGTTTGTACAGGAACTGGTAGACAGAAATTTTAATAAAGGAAACATACACATGTACAATGGAATGGTTGGGGTCCTGGAAAACATGAGTTACTGTGCACAAGGTTTGCTGGCTGCTGTGTAATTTCGCATTAAGATCGTGCGTCTTAACGCCGTTAGAGTTCTTGCTTTGGGGCTATGTTAAAAGCAACCATCCGTAAACTATTCCAACTTTGAAACCCAACATTGAAGCCGCTGTCGTCGAGATAGAGCCTCAATTATGTGAAGGAACGATTGAAAATTTCGAAAGGAGGACAAGGGTCTGCAAGCAGAGCAGCGGCAGTCAAATATTGCGTTCTATAAATAATCCACCTGTTCCTAATTTATAAAGCAATAAAAGTTTCAGAGATATCACAACAATTGTTCGTTTTATTCAAAAAGCAAAATATATAACTCTTGTTGAAACACGCATTACCTCAATCCATAGTAAAATAAAACACGGATTTAGCCTAAGGACCCTTGTTGCTCTGTCTACTAAGTTTCTCTATAATTTTAATTATATTGTAGCTATTCAATTAAATAAAAAATAAATAAATAAATAAATAAAACACGGAAAAACACTTAAAAATATGAGATATCATATTCACTAAGAATTCAAAAAGGATATAAAAGATACAATAAAATACTCGTAGATGTACATATATCTTATATGGTATATTATTCATGTACTTGCGAGAGAACGGTAATTGTTAAACATCCATCATACTAGTAGCTCTCCTTATTCATTTTGCTGATTATAATTATGTATTTGCTTTTAACAATGCTGATTGTCAAGTCACAGAATTATCATAAGAGACATGGTATGGTATTTCTACCCAGGTTCCGGAAGTAATTCGTTTGTATCTGTACACCTCGTCTGATATAGTCACCTTACCACTATATAGAAGAAACCACAAAATCGTCCGTAGAAATAAAAGTGCAAAGTTTACTTGACCATACAGTTAAAAGTTTGCTTGAGTCTCAAAAATCGGTTCAAAAAACTTTTTCGTCAGATATTTTTAATATTGCCTTAAATGGGAAATAGAGTTGCGATGGTAATGCAGTACAAATTGAGCGTAAGCAAATTTTATCTGGTACAAAGTTCCACAATGACAGATGTTGGTTCGTTTCTCCCTTGTTTTTTTTTTTTTAAATTCAAACATCTACCAAAATTGTTGGCAAGAAGATATTTCAAATATTAAATAAAAAATTTGAACCCACACTTTTTTAAAAGACGTTTATTAAGATTCAAGTTACTTACTTTTTATTAATCAAGTGATACATATGTGGTGCCTCACCGAAAATAACAAACAATACTGAAAAATGCTGAAAAGTACGGGTTTGGTCTATGTTCTCTTAATTTATTCGTATCTTTGAATAATTTATTCATGTGTCCTATAAAATAAATATAAAAAATTGGCAAATGAGATTGAAGCAAAATAAATCATATACAAATGTCTCGATAGGAACATTTATTGTGAACGGGATTTAATTTTTTTTTTGTTTGATTGCTATGACACCTGTCAAACATATTTAGTATACATCAAGTCATTGAGCAAACATCATATTATTTCATCGTGTTAAAAATGTCGAATTTTGTACCAGAAAATGATGACTTGCGGAAAGCATTAATTTTTTGGTTTCATTTAAAGAAAAGTGCTGCAGAGTCGCATCGAATGCTTGTCGAGGCATGCAAAAGATGGTTTCAACGGTTCAGAGATAACGAATTTGATGTGAGAAATAAAGAACGTGGAAGACCACCAAAAAAGTTTGAACACGCTGAATTGCAAACAATATTAGATGAAGATGTCACTTTGAGTCAGAAACAAATGGCAGAAATGTTAAATGTTACACGACAAAGAATTCCTGACCATTTAAAAGCTATGGGAAGGACCAAAAAGTCTGGAAAATGGGTGCCGAATGAATTGAACGAAGGACAGATGGAAAACCGAAAAACCACTTGTGAAATTTTGCTTCAAAGACACGATAAAAAATCATTTTTGCAACGAATTGTTACTGGCGATGAAAAATGGATTTATTTTCAGAAACCTAAGTGGGAAAAATCATGGGTTAATCCGGGACAACCATCAACTTCGAATGCAGATCGATTTAGCAAGAAGACAATGCTGTGTGTTTGGTGGGACCAGAAAGGTGAAACCGTTAATACAGATCTCTACCGACAACAAATGATCAATTTGAACCATGCATTGATCGAAAAACGACCAGAATGGGCCAGAAGACACGACAAAGTAATTTTGCTCAATGACAATGCACCTGCACACAAAGCAAAACTAGTTCAGGATACAACCAAAGCACTTGGCTGGAAGCTGCTACTCCACCCGCCATCATCAGATTTGGCTCTTTCCGACTACCATTCGTTTTCATCGATGAGACACGCATTAGCTGAGCAGCACTTCGAATCAATTTCAATACTTTAAATAAAATGTTTTATACTTTCCCATTAAAAATTAGTGTTTTATTTTCACAGAAAAACGCTTACTTCATACCGGTACACCGGTACATTCAGGATAAATTTCGACAGAAATCAAGGCTTATCGCAAGGCTAGATCGCAAAGTGATAGAAATAGAACATCTAATGATGGAAACATGGTTAGGACAATTTTGCCAACTCTTCAATTGCTGTCAAAATAACCGGAATTGATAAAAACGTTATTAATCGATGTCAAACAATTCTCATTAACTTGTACTCCGATTGCGTCATCAAAATTGAAAAAATTTCAAATTTGAAACAGGACATAATCAAAAACATTCGTAGCACGATCTCGCTAATCCACTTCAAAAATGTTGAAACATGTTTCAGGGACATAACAGATGTCAACAAAACAAAAAATTGTTTTGGAGCTTTAATTTCAATAATAATTTTCTAATTCTTTATACAGAAAAATAACTAAACTCATCGATTAATTTTTAAAAACTTTACTTTTGTACCTTTTACAATGATATGAGAATGTCAAGGGAAACATCTGTATGAAATAAAAGCGAGAAGAAGTGATGGGAAAAGATTTGACATTTTACTCACGTGGTCCATTAGTTGGTATGAGAACGCACCTTGCAGCTAATATATATAACATATTTTATGTAGCGGTAGCTTCAAAAATATCCTCAAGAGCTAAAAGATATCTTATTATACCAATCCAAAACTATTTGTACCAGCTATGAGAGCGATGGCTTCGTGACCAAATCAGTAAGTTCCGAACCACACCTCATCAACTCCAATGAATTAAGCAACTTAGTTAGAGATCTGAACCTGCCCAAAAGACAAGCAGAATTTCTAGATTCTCCGTTGAAACAGGGGAACTTGATTGAAACAAATGTTAGAATAACTAAGTGATCAAAGAAAGATTAGAATACGGACTTTGCTATTGTAATGATGTGAAGGACTTGTTTGAAGAAATCGGAGTTCTATCGGAGTTAATTCTGACTGGCGTCTTTACATAGACAGTCCCACAAAGTGTTTAAAAGCCGTCCATCTCCACAATAGAAATAAATTTTCATCTTTACCTTTAGCTCATTCCTCATTCATTCATTGATGACTTTTAGCTCATGGGTTGCAGAATGTCCCGTAAAGTGCATACCATACATAACATATATTGAATTAATTTAAAGACAGTATGGGTGCCCATTCGGAAGAATAGGATTTGATCAATTTCGTTATCAGGGCAAATATAATGATATAATGATGGGAGATTATATTTGGGGGTTAAATATACGAAACAGTCCATATATTGTAGTACTAAACATTTTTTTTTTTTTGTATTTTTTATGTAACGGGTGACCAGATAGCAATGATAGTTTTTCCAAATGTTAGGTTTCAGCAGCTGTCAAAGTTAGCGATGACATCCAGCTGTCAAAATATTCAGTAAGCTTTGCCATTCCATCATGCATCATTTTACGCTTACCGAACGTGCAAATTACTATCGAAAATCCGACTCAGTTGTAAATACACAACTTGAATTTCGTCGTGAGGTCGGTCGTCATCATGGCTTCAGTGTGCATTCAATTCATCGCGCGGAGAAAAGTTTGAGCGAGAATTCACTCTTTCGAATCCTAAGCCACCAACCAGACAGAAATTGGTGCGAAATGAAGAATATACATGCCGTATATATATGCCGTAGCGGCAGATGTCGATTTGGCACCGATCACCTGAATTGAGCACCGCTAGAGAATCAACCTGGCTTATTTTGCGGTTGGATTTGGGCCCACATCCGTTTAAGATTGTGTTGACGCAATAATTGAAGCCGGACGACCGTAGGAAACGCCGTGAGTTCGCTTATTGAGCGCTGGAAATGTTGGACGGAAATCCGAATTTTGGCCAAAAAATCATCATGGTTTCAGCAAGGCTCGAAGATGTGAAGTAGAAATTTGGCCACATGAATTGGCCGCCGCGATTATGCGATCTGACACCACTCGATTATTTACCATACTCTGGGGCTACATCAAGTCCTTAGTCTACGCTAAAAAAACCAACCACTTTGGCCGGAATAACTCCGCACAAATTGGTCCGAGTCATCAAAAATTGGACCGTCCGCTTGAAGCACTAGCAAGGAACTCTGGACAACCATTTGAATGATGTGCTTTTCCACACATAATGGCATGAACGTAGCTTCAAAATAAAGCCAGAATCAATTTTATATCTTACACCGTTGTTGTTTTATTTGAATTCTTTTTCCTATCGTTCTTACCTGGTCACCCTTTATTAGTAGTAGTAAAAAAATTCAAATTCGATGCAAAAGTTTATTTTTAATGTTAACCGTAATGTAATAGCTCCTTGTGCATTACTCGCGGATTTTCAATACCCCAGATCCGTGTCTGGGGTATCCATGTATGCATATAGGTGGAAGTGGGCCTCGTCACTCGTGATTATTTTTGACGCAAAATCATCTACTTCGTTGTTAAGATTCAGGAGGGCATGGGGTAGGTTAGACGCAATTTATGATCAACGCCCATCACCTGATGAACTATCTGCACTTTGTAAGGAAATATTTTTAAGTCTTTCAACGAAATGCACCGAAGATACGTGCGTTGAATAGCCAGTTACGTGACCGCATTGAACAACCAGTTGCAGCCGGACGGCCTGGAAAACGGGCACGAAATCCACGTTGCACCAAAATATCAGATGAATTGTTTAGGAGTATAACATTCCATTGCTTATTCACATAAATTCTAATTCTGTTTGCCTCACAAGTACCATTTGTAAAACCTCAGGCACTTTCCGATATGGTCATACATTATAAATCAAAAAGAGAACTTTTCTTAAGGTAAGCATTTTCGTTTAATTAGGGGGGTGGGAGAAATAAGAATTAGATAAACAAAACCCAGACTCAAAATTTATGCTACCCGGTGCAATTAATTACGCTTTCTTATCAAAAACAGAATAATCAGGAGACTGCCGGCGTAAAAAATTATGCATTTAAAATGCAGCGAATAGTTTGTAACACAGATTTATTATACCAACTTCTGTGAATTCCAATTCTTTAATTAAACTTTGTTCGAATCCAATGTTCATGCAGTTACATTTTTATTTCATTTTCAATATATTTCAGAAATAATTCTTAGTCCCTACTTGTAACGCACTCGTGATAGCCACAGAGATCAGGTTGTTTGTCGATTCGATTTTTAGATTCACGCTATTGTATTATACAAGCCCTTATAAGGGTAGAATTTTATGTACTCAAACTGTAGTGTTTTTTTCAAGCGAAGAAAAGCCATAAGACAAACGCTATATATAAAACACCCGAATCCCAAGAATATACCATAACTGAGAAGTTTCACCAACTCTTTCTGGTATACATAGAGGCCCCAGATGAAGTCGTCCTAATAAGATCAATATTCGATTTATGAAAATTGATATTCAACTTCTAATCATCGCAATATCTCTTAAGTCTATCCTATCCTATAACGTTGCAAGAGGGTACTCTATTTATGAATGTATTCATGGCCTCGACCTTTGGACCTGATCTGTACGTAATTAATTCGTCTGTGAACGCTCTGCCTTACTGCTTAATAATAATATCCGTTTTCCACATTTCCAAGAACGAGTCCAATGAGAGCGCTCAGGTCGCTGAAAGCATCATAATTCGAAGACAGAGCTGGAAGTATATAGCACAGCATTGCTTGTCACATAAGTGTGACAGGTGTAAAAAGCAAACCTTTTCTGTCTAAATATTTTTGCAATAGGCATCCTTACCACGATCGATCGTATTGCAATACAAAGAAGCTTGACGTTAATCAATAATAGTACTATAGATCCCAACAATAGAAAACCTTTTAGGATCAACACGAACCCAAGATAAAATAAATACTGCCCAGATTGCCCTCTCATTAAACCGTAGAACAAGTTGTCTTCTTTATTGAATTGTCTTTGCAAATTCATATTTTTTCATTTCATTTTGATTTCATTTCATTTTTTTATCAAAAACAGGTTAGGGATGGCTTGCCATGTTAGTCCTGCATCAAAGCAGCCGTCAACTACCACATTGCATCAAAAGTACAAAACGAGTAATCATCAATCAGACGTTGTAAGGGTTTTGGCCAGTATTAATTGTGTATCTGCTTTGAAAACTAAACTTTCAGTAACATCAGCTATAAGGATAGGAATGTAAGAAATCAGAAGATACAACAAAGTTATGTATTCGAGAGAACGTGATGTGCTCATTGATTATTTATGGAAATACAGAAAATGAGTCAGAGTTAATATGATGAACACTCATACTTAAATTTGCTGAACATAATCTTTGTAAACTTAGTACGTTCAACTTAAAATCAATTTACGCCAGCAAAAGCTATAAATTGAAGTGCAAACTCTGTAATAATTGCTTTGCAGATTAGCACCCATATCGCGCTGAAATATTTCGTTCTCATTTACGAATGTTTCCTTGGCGAAGCTTTGTATCATTTATTACCTTCCTGATAGAAACTAGATATTGTAGCCCAAAATTAGAAATCATGTTATTTGGTCCTACCCAAAAAAGATAAACGAACGTCCATAAAATTTTTGTTGATAATCCCATTAAAAGTGCACATGGTACCGATTAGATTTATTATATCGGTATTACTAGGCGGAACTTAACTGATACGAAACATTTGCATTGCATTCCGTATGTGGACTGGAAAAACAGTAGAGCGTACTCAGTCTTAAGCCCCAATTGGAACTTCCTTACTACAGTCAATAAAAAACTTTATTGTTTCAATCTTTTATCGGTTAAGAGTATTAGGTATCATTCCGTCATTGAACTTATCTGATCTCATATAAACAAAATTCCCGGAACCTTTAACCCACGTATCTACAGGACTCCTACTTCAGCAGCAAAAGCAACAGCAGACATGGTATACAGCAAAAGAAAAATATAGCTCTGACTCTCCATATGCTTGCCAGATACAGAACGAGAAATTAGGCCACCACTATATGGAATTCAAATTAATAAACCGTAAAATAATATCACAGGAAATGAATTTGTTCTCATAGTTTATATGAAATAACTTACCGTCTTCAATTTCTTAGTACTGGTGCTTGCACCACTCATGATTTTCGAGATTTTTTCTTGCAAACTGTGGTGCTCAGACTTGGTTTGGTTTATTGGGTGAATAAAAATACGATTACACTAAAGTTTGGTGACTGGTACTGACAGATTTTAAAATTGCAGTGTAACCACTGGATGTGAACTCGTAATCACGATTTGTATGTATCACTTTTCAGAGCAATTTGTTGGAAAAAAAGGGGAAAACTATACACGGCAGTCTGCAGTCCCCGAATTTTAACAAAATCGCACCTCGGAGACGTCAATTTACCATCCTTGATCTTGACATATCACAGCTGACTACGTTTGCATCTTAAATCGATTTTGTCATTTTTTTGTATTTATGTAGTGTTGCTGTAGTTTTTTTCCTTGACTACAAAACGAATAAGTAGTTCGTAGGAATTGGGAAAAGTTGGAAGTAATATAGAGAGAATTTTTCTAATTGATGAATTATCATGGTGCCACCAGTTTTTAAAAATTTGTATCAACTTGCTTTAAAAATGAGGGTTCAATCCAATCAATAGAAAACATGTGATTTTTACTTCGCGCATAATCATTCATCTCAACAGTCTATCCATCCCAAAGTGGTGTATCACATAATCTCTGTAAACAACACATGTGAGCTATTATATTCGGGCTTTGTACGTCCACTACTTTATTATTATTATTATTATTTAAAGAATTAAGAAAATCTATATAGTTCAAGAATTGAAACCACATCGCCGTCGCTTGCGGTTTTTTAGTGTGGTTGTGCTCCAGAGCAGCTGGAAGTCAACCCATAGTTTCATCGTAAAATGTTCGCTCGGTGCGGTCGTTCCTCGGACTTTACTTCTACAAATGTCGTTACGAGCCAATAATATGCTGGATATACCTATTAATGCTGATGGAAGAAGCAACAACATTGTTACACTGGCCGCAAATGACGCTATAAATCAGCGCATTTCGAACAATCGGAGTGACAAAGTTGAATATCGAGTTTTTGCTAATACAGCAATTAGAGACCAGTATAAAACGAAATAGGTTCCGCTCAAGTAGCTAAATGTTTGGGATCAAACACGGTTCAACGACCAAATCAGGGATAGGGAGCGGTAACTTAAACTTGCCATTAATATTGTCATTCAAACCCTTAATGAAGTAATATCGCCGAGTTCTAATTTTCCTCTCGGCGTGGCAGGACAGTCACGCGATGATAAGACAGATGTGCAGATGACAAACTTTCTAGTCCCTGCAGCCTCTACAAAAGTCTTTGTTCCGCACAACCGGGCTTCTAGCTTGAATTTCTATGGAAAGTGCCTTGTGATGAAACCGGAAGAGACTATTGCGTTTCAACGATTGAGTTTTACTATAGAATGTGGTCTCTTTCCACTATTGCACGCGTCTATAGCGCTCAATTACTGATATATACAAACGAATTAGGTGATAAATTTATTCTATGTATGTGGCTGTTTTCAATGGGGCTAACACATATGTCTTCTTCTTTTTTATATTAAAAGAGCTATAAGGTTTTGACAAAACTCTCTATATAACAACAACCTTGTAGATATTAAATCTAACTACATTTAAATTCACTTCCTAATCTAAAAAAACAGTGAAAGAATTTAAGTGTTCAGATCTAACTTCTGCTTTTAAAGAGGCTCGCACATTCAATAAATTTTGTAATTTCGACCTGCAGTACTTACATAGATCCATCATATCATAGCATCCAATTATGATTGTTAGATTCCTCGAACAGAAGCGTTACTGTTACTTACATTGTCCCATACATTTTACTGATATCATTGGTCTCTTTAAATACAGAGTTAATGAAAATTGCTACGTTCTGGGTAAGTTGTTGATGTTATTTGACAATATATGCAGGCCTATATGTATATTGTGTTAACCTCGTTAGCTGCTAGACATTTTGAAGTGTAAACAGCCATCATATACGATTTTAATTGTTTTATTGCCTTACATTTTTTAAATCATATGTAAAATCTGCCGTAGTGTGAAGATTAAGCCCGGTATACTTTTCGTAACTTGGCAGTCGATTTGTAGTACTTGAAAATCGAAATTCGAAATTTCGAAAGCGTCATAAGTAAAAGATATGATACGACTTTTGCCTATACAGCATTCTCAGTACAGGCGTGAAAAACAGCTATCTCATATGGAGATTTCTGTTTCCATTTGTAGAGGTTTTCCCGTGTTCAAATTACGGGACCCAGCAATCACGCTCACTTGTAGAGTTTTGTCGCTCATTTAGTTCTGACTCACTTAGGTTTGTCTGTGTTAAGAACATTGTTAGAAGAAGTTCTGATGACTTGCTGGGACTAATAGAACTGATTTTTTACTGTTAACGCATATGAAATAAGATATCTTAGTTGTTGCTTTTCTTTTTCATCGCACCCGCTAATTGGAGGGTTGTTCTGTCTTAACATGAGGCCGTTGTTTGTTAATTGTTTGGCTGTTAAAATATCTTACATACCATGTCTTATGAAGAACAATTAGGTATCGATCGAAACTTAATTTATTACTACCATTGTTAATAGTACGCGTTCAATTGTCATTCAAGTACTCCTTTTAAGAAGGCATCTCTTATTCTATCACTTTTCACTCATGTAACCCCTGTTTTATATAAACAAATCAATGTTCACCTCAAATTCCTACAATTGCGTAAACAGCTGATGTAAACAAATCGTATTTCACCAAAATTTTAAACAGTTTCATCCCTTTTTATCGTTTTCACAATACTATCATTTCCAATATCTCCCTCGCACTTTTACCAAACCCAGTGGTGAAATCTTCTGACAGCGATTTCAGTTTCTTGCAATCAATAATGGCTGACATAGCCGAAGTATTTTTTCGTATTTTCATGAAGTGAAAATGTCCTTAAAGTAATTCTAGTGCTTTTTGGTGTACCTATATTAATTCGGACATAAACTAAAACAAAATGCTGTCCCTTTTGCAAGAGAAAAGACATTTAAAGCGACCAAGATTAGGTCCACCAGATGTTTATCCCCAAGAGGCCAAACAAAGGGAAGATGAACTTACTCCAATTAATGTTAAACATGGATTTTCTACTATTCCCCAATTGAACTCGGAGGAATTTGGAACTGCTCATAATAGCAATGTAAACGCTAGCAAAGTTGTTGCATTTTTTACCTCCATCCTGGCAAAGAAGGAGGAATTGATGACGCTGCCAGATAGTGGCCGGAAGAAGCAGCAGGTGAATTGTAAAGATAATTTTTGGCCTGTATCGCCACGTACGAAAGGTCATTTAGATGCTTGGATAAAGGATCTTGCTGGGAATAAGCCTCTAGTGGCACTGGCTAAGAAGGCGCCGTCGTTTAATAAGAAAGAGGAGATTTTTGTGGCTTTGTGTGATAACCAGGTCAGTATGCAGCGAGCGACGTGGTTTATTAAACTCAGTGCTGCGTATACGGCTACGTTTACGGAATCGAAAAACAAGAAGAGAAGTATTTATGATCCAGCTGTAGAATGGACTGGAAATTTGATTAAATTCATGAAGGAACTCCTACCGAAGCTGCAAGACTACTTTCATCAAGGTGAGTTTGTTTTAAAATATCTTTATGAATGGAAAAAATTATATTATCACTTTAATTTAATTGCGGAGGTGAGAAAATCAACTTAGAATTATGTCGCATAAACGTTGGCTGTTGAACAATTCTGAAGAATGTGTCTGCCCCAGGTATGGAGAAAAATGTCACTTACAGCCGGGATTATTCTCTTAGAGATAACACTTCCATTCTCTTTGGTCTTGCTAATTGTCTCAAGCCTTAGATGACTTGAAAATCTTTTCGCTCGATTTGAGCTTGTTATTATAGTTTAAGTATTTTGGCCTTTTAAGTTTGTTAACTGTAGTGTTGACGTGGCTATTCCATTTTAGTTCTTTTGTTAAAAACAACTAGATTTTTTTGGGGTGTGAACATAATCGATTTTTGAACCATTTAGCACAATGTTTGGGAAGTAGGAACGATCAAGTGGATGATATACTTTGCTTTGAGAGGGTTTAAGAAAAAGTCCGTTTTTTTCTAACCAGCTTGATATACGCTTCAGTTTTAATGCGTTTGCACAGTCTTCTAACATATCATTGATACGAAGAGCGACTTCGATAGATTTGGACGTCGAAAGGATACATTCGTATTGATGAAGTCACAAGAGTAGGAATCTCATTTACGTAAAGAGAGAACCGAAGACGTCCCAGAATGGAGTCCTGTGGAACTCCTCTAGTATTGCACATAAAGTCAGACGATTTTTGGCCCACTAAGATAGATTGCTTTCTAAACTTTATGTAAGATGATATGGTATGTATAATCAAACAGTGTCAGCTGCTTGCTGCAGAAGTTAGAGGGGTTAACTGTGTCGAAAGCTTTCGAAAAGCCAGAAGGACTAAAAGGGATACTTCGTCTTCATTTAACACTCTTTGATATGGTCTACAAGTTTAGTTACCCCCTTTCGCTTTTCCTAAATGTAAATTGAATTGGAGAAAGCAAGTCGCTGGAATGAATATATATTTAAATATATTTAAACTTTTCCATTGGGAAGGGCAAATACCTGTTAGTATTAGGTTGAAGACATAGATCAGAAATGAAAGAATATTTGTTAGGATTATTTTTACAAATTTGGGATGGATTTCATCAAAGCCGACAGCATTTGATTTGACCTACAACAAACAAGCAACCATTTCAGTATCATCTATACATGGAGCTAATTGGTAACCCGCAAAAAAGCCGTGGCAACATGAATGTTGAGGCTAAACCTTTCCTGGCCAATTCCTCTACACTTTCACTACCATCATAACCCAGATTAAATGGACTTGAATCTAGTGTTATGAAAATTATAATGCAGTCCTCGATAATTTTTGAGGCTATCTCAAAAGCGTTGATAGTAAGTAGGACCGCTTTCCTGTCAGAGAGAATATAAATATTTTTGTTGGTGGCAGATCTGTTTAAGTTCTCCCTTATGTAGAGCTCTATTGCGTGTATGTCAGCTTGAAATACAAAGATACTTTTGTCCATATTTGTATACGGTGAGGTATTTGTAGTTTCTTTGTATATGCCTGCTCCAACTCCTTCGTCTGTTTTGCACCCGTCGGTGAACCATACATGTGAATATTTTGTAAAACAGGAATTCTATTCCCGGTTCTGTCTATCAGGGAATATAACCTTCATTTTATGTATGGTTGAAGTCTTCACACTTCTTACTCTGTAAGTGTAATTCCTAACAGTTAATTTCTAATGAAAGCTTCTTTCTGTATGTGGAGATGAAGAGGTCGTACACACATATGCTAGTCTTTGAAGTTTGTTTAGTCCAGGGTGTGTAGGCTTATGTTTAGTCATTACTTAGTAGACTTTTGTTGGTCCACAGCCAGATCCTGATACGTGTATTTCAAGTTAAACCGAGCAGTTTTACCAAAAAGTGTTGGATCTTAAAGTTTGTTTGATTTTCTTCTCTTCATGAAACCAACTTTTAAGGTTGACATTGACTTAAAATTTTTTTGGACCAGTTTGCTACGAGGTTAAGAGTTCGTTGACTACGGTAACCCAAAATAGTGGGAAACCTCTTCTTGTAGAGAGTCTTTCGCAGCAATGACTCAGAGTTTTGTACTACCTAATGTGGTTTTAATTCTTCGGTTATCTACCATGTTTCTTATCAACTTATGTACATGTAGTACTACCAATTCCGTTGTTTTAGATACATCTTGATGACTGGACGTGATTTGTATTGTCGAATTTCCTTGTTTTTAAGTGATTTTTAAATTCTGGTGGTTGATTTTCTTGGCAAATTGATTGATACTTCTTTCTGGAGTAGAGCCAAGAAGGACACCATCACCGTTTGGGACATTGAAGGGTTGAAACGAGCTGATTGCGTATGTTATCATACTAATTGGACTATTGCCAAATGGAAAACCGTTTTACTCTCAGATGAATCTAAGTTCAATATGAAGGGCTCTGATCGAATGAAACAAGTACGTAGACCAAAATGCAAACGGCTAAATCCATGTTTTACAAGAGGTACAATAAATTATGGTAGGAAATATTTTGGTCTGTGAATGTTTTTCCAGTTAAAGAATCGGGCCAACTCATAAAATAAACGGAATAATGGATTGTTTCATGTGTAAGGATATCCTTCAGAACGTGATGCTGCCATATGCTGAAGAAAAGATGCCTTTAAAATGGATATACCAACATGATAACGATCCAAAGCACACCGCTAAAATTGTACAAAAGTGGCTTTCAGAAAATAAAGTCAACGTTTTGAATTGAAAAGCACAATCACCAGTTCTGAATTATATAGAAAGCCTATGGGAGACTGTAGATCGACGGATTCAGCGTGAAAGGTGCAAGAACAAGGATTCTCTCTTTGCGCAAACGGAAATTGCTTGGAAAAGTATCACCGCGGAAATTATAAACAATTTAATTGAAACGATGTCCCGAAGATTTGAAGCAATTATCAAAAATAATGGATCTTCTACGTTATATTAAAAAAAAAAAAAAAAACTCAAAAACAGAATTGAAAAAAGTGCTTTAGTTTTGTCGCAGCTGTTTTCATTGAATCGCTCTATTTTTTGTTGTATTTTCTTAACGGTTGAAGTAGCATCTATTGATTATCTATATTACAGAAATATAATTCGTATACATCTATTAAAGTTAAGCAATTTTATTTGGTAAAATGTAACCAAGCGCCATTGAGTGCTATTGTTTTGTCCGACACTGTATATTATAATTTGCGCACGCTCATGAGCCAATTCTGAATTTCTGTGTCATTTTATATATGTATATACATATTTTTTTTTTATAATTTGCGCGCGCTCAAGGGATTTATTTAGGTAGCCTTAAAATGTTTGCACACAGCACAGGCGAAGGAAAATCAGAGAGGATGGAAAGAAATATACATTGGTTTTAAATGTGTGAAGGTTATAATGACTTGGAAATTAAGAGCTAGGCAGGGTATTCCATAAGGGAGTTGCAACGAACGAATATTTTAGAGTACTTCCGAAAGTGATGAGCATATCGAGACGGGTGTTACGGTTAAAAGTTTGAAGGGACGGAATGCTACTGGCGATTTCTATGAAGCACTGGTGGTGGAATAAGCGATAAAACAGATTGAGACACGAGACATTACGTAGGTGTCCGAGGGTGTACATTGTCTGAGTGATATAAGTATCACCCAAAAGTTTTATCGCACGGTTTTGTATCGTATCTAGCAGGTGCAGAAATGTAATTTCTAATACATTGAAAAAGAGCCATCGATCTAATTTCCATTTTTCACAAAAGAGCCTGATGCAAAACTCTGTCAAATGCATTAGAAATATCAAGGGCAACTGTCTTGCTTTCGCCAGATTAATGTTCCATTATTTGGTGAGATACACATCAAACCTGTTGCAACGTAAATCGTACTGCCGGTCATTGAGAAGTTTTCGTGTTTCGAGCTATTTGTATAAAGAGCTGACAGCTGCAATGTCATTTTAAATGAGCGTTGGCATGGAGGATGAGGCAGAATTTCTAATATTTTTAACGAACGACCAACAATTTTTACTACCTTTGTGACATTGTAGTATTTTGCCTCAGCTTTTGGTCGTATTAAAATTTAAGAAAAATGTTGCAGTCATTCCTGGCTCGTATAATTTGTTGTCGGTTTTCCTCTGTCGGTCTTGGTCTTGAAGAACCGAAAAACATATTTATCTAACCCTGAGAGCCTTTTTACAGCTCGAGTCGTATCATGCCTTTTCTTTGGGTTTGATACTCTTCTTCCGATGAGGGATAAAAGATCTCATTCCAAAGAGAATAGTGTCTTATATTAGCAGCGGAATCCACGTCGTTATCGAGGAAACATAACGACCAGTTAAAATTCCAAAAGAAGCTGTTAAGACCGCTCCAATTAGCTTTCTCGTATTGCCACACGGTTCTTATAGGAATCTTTTCATTGACTGTATGGTCGGTGTACGAGAAATTAGCTGATATGACACAATGGTCTGACGAGCCTAGAGGGAGAGCATATAAACGGTGTACTTATCAGGGTGAGAAGTTAAAAACAAGTCCAGGGTGTTGGCGGTATGACTATCAACGTCCGGTATTCGCGAAGCCTCATTTATAAGCTGCGCTAAGTTATTTCGCGCAGCAAAGATCTCAAAACACCGTCCTTCGGTTGTTGTCTGACCAGAATGTGTATATTGAAATCGCCCGTAATAACGATTTCAGTATGAAGATACAGAAATACAATTCAGAGAGCGCATTAAGCTCGTTAAAGGTCGAGTGATCAGAGTGATCTGAAAGGTGTGGACGGGGATCTACCAGTGTTTCACTAAGTTGCCAAAACAGCTGATATGTATTTACAGATGTGTTCGTATGCAGAAAAGTGATTACTTTTTAGCCCTCGAATATTGGAATATTGGCTAATCATTGGTTGACCGAACCAAATTGTTGCAGGCGTTATCCCCTTACAACAATAGGAAACAGTATACAAATAAAATTCATACACAATTAGCTATCCATCTGTTGTTACATACACCAGTTACTGCCCGTTCTGACTCAGTGCAAGCAACAATATGACCAGGGGCAGGAAAGTTGGAATGCTCACACTGTAGATGTTGAGAACACTGCACTCGCGCGTTTTTTTTCCCAGGATTTTTTTTTTCTGTCTCTGTTCCTTTGCCTCTTCTAATTTCATACCATCTCTTACCATGTCGGAATAAAATTTTGTTTTGTAACTTTTTTTTTAATTTACTCTCAAGTGCTTTACCGATTAATGTCGTTTCTTCAACATTATGTACATAAATAATGGATTCGTGTACTATTTCTTAGTTTTGGCAAAAATACCGACCTCGAGTATTCAAATATCCCATATTATCCAAACTTCTGCGCCATCACTTAGGAATGAAATGATGTATCTTATATAGAGTTTTCTTAGTGTTTCCTGAATTGACGCCTAAGTCCAGGTATTTCTGATGAGATGTCATTATGGTAGTAAAAGCGGACACGAGGCAGACAAAATCCCTAACTACTTCAAAACTATAGCTGACTATTGGGATATTGTGCGTCCATTCTTGTTGGCAGCAAAGTATGTTTTGCCTTCATTTACAGTTTTGACTCATTTTTGCCGCGTCTCTTTGTGTCGTAAGTATATTTCAGTTTTTTTTTTTTTATTTCTTTCTTATCAGGCGGCTTTTTTTTTTTGAAGGTTCTCGACCAACGCCAATTATTTATCTATTTCGATTGAGCCTAATGGTTACAGATAATGCCTCCACTACTCTATCTGTCAATTCACCTCAATTTCGTGTTTAAGTCCACAGGAATTAAAAATTTTCTTTCCCTACCAATTTTCCTGAAATGTCAATAAATAGGATACAGCGATTCCTAGGCAGATGATTTTCAGCTTGGTAAAAAAAGATAGATAGACTTTAACTTTTTTTCGCTGTTGTCTACAATTCAGCGAAGGTTTTAAGTGATAGCAACCACAGTCGTCCGCCCAGTCCGGATTTAATGATAATAACAGTTGATGAAATTTCTCCAGTTCCTAGTGAAATCTCCAGCTGATTTATTCAATTCAATTTATTCCGAGTAGGATAGCGTTGATAACAGAAGGTGAGAGCTCGTTGTCACCTTACAACCTTATCTTAACAAATACATTCATTCATATTTTAATTATTAATTTTTTAATTAATTAATAAAAAAAATGTATGTAAAGTAATAAAATAAACATTTGTTTAAGTGTCTTCTTTTATTTTTTATTTTTAATAGGGGGCTTGGAAAAAACACAACATGGATCCGGAATGGGACTCACACCCAATTCAATTCCTATTCCTTCAATAACGAGTCCAGTACCTATGCTTAGTCCGGCAAACAATAGCGCATCTGGCATGAGTAATATTTCTGCACCTCAAGACGATGGCAAGAATGCCCTAAAATATTGGAACTACTGCACACAATTGAGTAAATATATGCACGAAGAATCTCTTTTAGATAGACAAGAGTTTCTCAACTGGATTCTGGACTTGTTAGACAAAATGCGTTCGCAAAACTCCGACGATGGACTGAAAAAACTCATCTTAACCTTCGCACTGCAGTATATGCAAGATTTTGTTCAGGCCGAACGACTATGCAGAAAGCTGGCTTACATTGTTGCCAAAAAATTAACCAACTTATTGAATGCTGTCGTTGATAATCAAGCTGTAAACTTAGCATCTGAAAAAGCTCAAATGAAGATCTCTATTGGAGATAATCTTGACATGGACAAAACTAAGAAACCCGTCATTGATCCATATGAAAGTGCAATTAATGATTATATGACATGTGCACACCATCGTGACATTATTTTGTACTTAAGCTCAATTTTACAGGTGATTACTATCGAATGCCCCACAGCCATGGTTTGGTGTGGAATTGGTGAGAATAGGACTCCATCAGCTTTAAATGGAAGTCCTCTGGATAATTTACCAATTGCACCGTCAATGCTTCCAATGCCCAGTAAATGTGAGTTAACAAATAAGGAAATTCGAAAGCAACTGAGAGATGAAGAGAATGAGATTATTCTTCGATCAAAGCATGCAGAGAATCGTTGGTGTGCTGAAAAATGGCAAAATGCCAACAAAAATTCTTATTCTAAGGTGTTAACCATACTGGATCACTTGGACTCGCATTGTTTCGATAAAATGGATCCTAGCAATTCAATTGAGTCATTGTATACTAAAATATTTACCCCGTTTAGCATGATCAAACAGGAAATTGGTACCAATGGTGAAACAAAAGAAATTAAAGTTGAATATGATCCAAAGGAGGGCGCCGATACGGTGAAGATTCTCTGCGAATGGGCTGTTTCAAGTCAAAGGTAAAGATAGAATTAAGGAAGTTTTGTTTTTTCAACGCATTTTTATTATTTTTAAATTTTTTTTACATTTTATACGTTAAATAAAAACAAAAAAACGCTTGAAAATTAGCTTAAATAACTTAACAATCTAATTCTTACTTGCCGACCCCATGCGGATGTTCTAAGTTAAACCTTAAGAATTAAATTAAAATTAAAAACTTAAGACTACAAAAAAAAAACAAAAAAAAAAATGTAAGCTCATTTACTACCTAAATTATGTAAGCCATGATCTAAAAATTAAGCATACTTTGTCCATATAGGGCTACATCTAATTAGAAAGAAACGACGAGGGAGTTTCCTACCCCTCAGAAAGCCACTAACATTTCTGGTTCTGCTAAGCAACATCGCTTAAATGGCGACTCCTTACCGCTCTTCTGAACTGGAGACGCTCCGTACGCCGCGTGTCACGTTCCTTCCGTAGTTAATTCGCCTATCCGCAGCTGTTGAAGAGACTTGAAAGATTAGCGGCACCGTTGTCCTAGATCAGCCCTTTTTTTATCAAAAAAGGGGAGCGCCTCAGGGGGAACGAAGCCGTTAAAGGCAGACTCTCGTGATATAGATAAATGGGGTAACAAACCCCGAAAATCAGATTATTTGTAGAGCTTATTGTTCTAGCAAAATTCCTTCAAGTTCGCCCTTTTGTATGAGATCCTAATTAGGGTAGAATTTCATGTACTGCGATTCTAGTATTCTGTACAGGCGAAGACAAGCCCTAATGCAAGTCCTCTCAAACACCCGAATGCTTTCCATTAAACTTGCTCTCACGTTAAAACACACGGGACATCGAAATACAAGCATAAGCCGTATTGGTTCCATGCTGCACCTTCACCCCCACATTGAGTTGGTTGCTATTAAACAGTTTGTTTTTTAGGGAAAAAAACACCTTTTCCTCTGACCAGAGAAACATCTTTAAAAAGATCCCAAGTTATATATATATTTTTTTTTTTCAAAGAATTTAACTCTTAAGTTAATTATGCCTTAGAATGATTATGCCTACCACTTGAGCCACGGCCACCCATCCATCTGACTACATGGCTGCAAGTGTTGCCAGTTGTTTCTGGTATTCACAGAGAAAGGCGGCGTTCTCAAATGAATGGCTTTCGAAATCTGAAAATTGATTTTCAACTTCCAGTCATGACAATGTCGTTTAATCTCATCGAAGTCACTTTGTAAGAGCATATTAATGGCATAGAATTTTGGACCTGATCTGTACGCGATCAATTCGTCTGCGTCTGCTATGGCATGGTGAAGTGAATTAACAAGACCACTTGTGTATTTGTTAAATAGGAGCGGCGAATTAACCGCATCTTGTTGCAGACCAGTCCAAATGTTCGAACAGAAGTTGCTCCGCCATTCTTCAAGATTAACTCTCTTATGGTGAGCATATCAAAAAGAATATACAGCAGTTCTTTACTTACGGAAAGTCGATCATCTTAAAGAAGAGGCCATCTAGCCATACGCTGTCAATCAGGCAGGCACCTTATTTTGATTATTCGGAACTATATTTTTGTCCAATTTTGTTTCTATTGCTTTTCAGATTCGATTTTCCGATTTCCGCCGATTTCCAAAGTGATTCCCTCTGCTTGAAGTATTTCTGTTGTCGGTTAACTAACATAGACTTCCTTCTTGTTAGGTCAAGTTTTGACACATCTGCTGATGTTCTTAACATTTTCATCTCTATCACTGGGATGTTCCCTTAGTGCTCACATAAACGTGTCGTACATCTTCCAACATTGGACGGCATTTTTCCGTCACAAAATATTATGGAGTTTTCAGAGAGTTCGGTTTCGGTGAATTACAACCCATTATATTGGATCGCCTTTGTCCAATTATTAAATGTTGCTTCAACAACTCTTACGTCGTTGATTTTGATAACGCTCTTATCTGAAAAAAGAAGAGAAGTTATTTCGGATAATCAATTTGTATCTCTTCTGAGGATATACAATGTTTAATTGTAGTAATCCTTCTGGAAGTTCTCGTTTGGATCGAGAGCAGTAAATTCTCTTTTGGCCATTTTCGTTTTGATTAAGTTTTTTTTTTTTTTAATAGTTTTTAAACTTGTCTTAAACACAGCTGAAGCTCTTGGCGCATGGGCCAAGTATGTACATAAAATATTTTATAAATTTATCACAAAGGAAACTCTCCTTTCTGCTTTTTGAGCATCCTGATGATCCCGTTCCCGTTCATATTGTAAATACACGGAAAAATGTTCCAGATACCTTACAATATGCTGTAGTAACCACGAAAATAAACATATCGGCCTATGATCTTACTCTGCGCGCATAGTGATGATACTTAAGCTTTGTGGTGATAGAAAAATGCATATGATACAGTTTCATACCAGCCTAACTCAGACTAACTTAAGGGCTCTAAGGATTTTAAGGAGAGTGATAGAGTATCACTCTATCGCATTTGATGAGATTTGTTCTATTCAATTTCAAATCTTAGTATCATGGTTGAGCAAATTTATTTACACACAGTCTTGCTAAATCTTGAAAAGATACATAAGATGGTTAAGGCACCATTATTATTAGTATTCAAGGCAGGGATATTTGAAAGAGATCTTTTAAAACGAGTAAAAAGAGTTTGACATACATAACACATAACATATATGTGTTACCAAAAACTAACATTCGACAGTTACAGTTTATTGACCTTCCAACATTTCCTGTCTACTGTCTTATAAAGCAAAATCCAACATTCTATTTTGAAATACTCTTTTTATTTACTTTCAGATGGGGTGAACATCGAGCAATGGTGGTTGCAATTCTTTTAGATAAAAGGCAAATGGAAGTTACCACACCACCAGATAATGATTATGCAAATGGAAATAACAACAACGATGACAAAGATTCCATCGCATCCGGCGTCGGAGTAATTGGTGGTTTACCTGTCTTCCAATCTGTTCTTATGGATTTTCTCGATCATCATGCACCAGTGTTGGAAGAAAATGGTTCACAACAAAATCGCACTCAATTCACAAATCTTGTGCATCTTTTTAGTGAACTATTTCGTCATGACGTTTTCTCTTATAATGCATACCTCTGTACGCTAATATCTCGCGGTGATTTACTAATGGAAAGTGTCATTTCGAAAGCATCAAGCTCCATAACTGGAACAGGACCAGTCTCAAACAAACCATCATCGCCAAATCAAGGATTTGAAGATGTTTATGAAGAATTTGATGATTCGAATGTTGACGATGATCTAGATAAGCTTTTACAGACCATAAAGGAAAAGGATCAACAGAGCGCATTGGAGGCGCCTTATAGTCCAAAAGATCCAGATCACGTAGCCCATGCGATCGGTTCAAATGATCCACCCATTTCAAGACATTTTATTTATACCAAACACTTTCCAATCCATCAGGACGATCAGTATGCATCGTACAGCAATGAATCGAATCAACGATATATTCTTCTTTTCGGTGTTGGCAAAGAGCGTGATGAGAAGAAGCACGCGGTTAAGAAAATGTCTAAGGAGATTTGCAAACTTTTTTCAAAGAAATTCAGCATTGATGTTGCTGAGGGTGGAAAAGTGAAGAAGCACTCACGCAGTGAATTTAATTTTGAGGCAACAACCAGCAAGTGTCAAAGCATGGCTTACTTTGATCAACACGTCGTGACTTATCAGTGTGCAGCGACCGTGTTGGAGCAGTTGAATAGCTTTGCATCAGGTAGCAACAACTATCTACCGGTTCAGGAGCACGTTGCTTTCCTGTTTGACCTCATGGAGATGGCATTAAACATATACAGTCTGCTGGATCTCTGTAATCAGATTTTAAAGGAACTACCTGAAGTTGAAAATCAGTTGCTGGCTAAAAAGTCCAATTTAGCTATAAGTTACACCACCTCTTTAGGATTGTACATCGTAGGAATTCTACGTCGTTATCATAGTTGCTTGCTTCTCTCTCCAGAACAGACATTCTCCGTATTTGATGGACTTTGTAAAATTATCAAACATGTCAACACTCCGAGTGAATGCAGCTCAGCCGAAAGATGTATATTGGCCTATCTATCCGACTTGTATTCCTCGTGCGCAATGTTAAAGGGTAAGACGCAATTTGCAGAACATTTTCACAGTGCGTATGCCAAGTTTAAGCAGATTTTTAACTCACCTGTGCAGACTGTAGCAACACCTTCATCCTACAATGCTCAGTTTTTAAATGATTTATTTTCATCGCCAAAGAGGGGTGGAAAAATCGATCCAATTTGGGCGCGTCAATTAAATGAAACTCCTTTGAACTTATACAGTTTCGTTTGTAATGCAATTATTGCTATTTGCCGTGAAACAGATAATGATCGATTAAACGATATTGCTATTTCCTGCGCCGAATTGACTGCTTGTTGCAATGCGTTATCTCAAGAATGGGTTGCTGCGCTGGGAGCGCTGTGCAATTCAAATGGAGATCCTCGATATCAAGATCTTTTCAGTCAGATAAACATACAAAACGTTAACATTCATAATTCGCTGGCAGTATTTACCTGTATTCTTATAGCTCGGCATTGTTTCTCGTTAGCGGATTTCGTTATGAAGATTGCTATTCCTGCACTAGCTAATGCATGCAACGGTAGTGGAGATATAACATCCGATGCAGAAGCTGGTGCAAGATTGACTTGTCATTTGGTGTTAAAACTTTTCAAAACTATAGAAATTCCACAGCCTGGATTGTATTCCGTTGGTACTTCACCGAATCCCATAAACGCTGCTGGACCAACATGTAACATAAAGCTGAGCTGCGATCGTCATTTACTTGTCGGTGCGCATAAAAACATTCCAATCGAAGCTGTTTTGACGGTTCTGAAAGCAATACTTTTAGTTGTCGACACTACAGCACAAAAGACGCCTGCAACCGTATATAGCAGCGGTAAACGAAGTGGACTTAACACACCAGTGCATCCAGGAAGTACGCCCAAGAATTCGGATGGAATGAACCTGAGCACAATCTTAGGGACAAGCGATTTTAGTGGCTTGGGAGAACCAGATGACCCAATGCATGGATCATCAACAACCGATCAAATTTCTCTGTCCGATTTCGCCCATCGTGTCCTGAAGCAGATATGTTCTCAAGAATACGTTTTGGAAAGATGTTTAGAAAATTCAGAGACCTTGTGTGACATGATTATTGACGACGTGTTGACTTCGAAGCAGGTTCAGCGACTTCTGCACATGATTTGTTACCAAGAGAATGAATATAATTTAATCACCGAGATGGATCAGAAGGCGATAATCGTGCGGATATTGGAAAATCTCGAGCAATGGTCATTGCGTATATCTTGGCTGGATTTACAGTTGATGTATCGTCAAACATCTTCAAATAGTACAGAGCTGAATAACTGGTTGGACACGGTCGCAAGAGCAGCTATTGATGTGTTTCAGATTGATGAAAATGCTCCAAAAGATCAGAAGACTAAACCCTCAACTTGGTTAGTAGCACCTTTGGTCTCAAGGTTGACAAGTGAAGTGCAGGCGCGCATTCTACGTGTTGCTGGCCAAGTTCTTGAGAGTATGAATTATTTTTCAAAACTTAAGGACTGCGAAGAGCGAGAAAAGATGTCGGGAGTAAATAAAAAAAAACTTCCGATGAATAATCAACCCTTTTTGGGTTTGGTGTTGACTTGCTTAAAAGGACAGGATGGCGAGAAAGAAGGTTTGCTTTTCTCTCTGCACTCACAATTGTCGCAGTTCTTGCAGTCTGTATCTGAGGTTGGTACAATAGTTTTTATTTTTTGTTTTCTTCTGATTTGATAATGACTGTATTTTGATTTTGACCTTTAATACACAGATGGAGGATGTTGGGGGTATCGGTGATCCCAAGGGTAGAGAAGAAATGCTTGATGCTTTACAATTACGTTTCTCTTTGGTCGGTGGAATGTTTGAAGCAATACAGAAAAATGGAACTTCAACAACAGATTGGTCGATATTATTAGCACAGCTTGTTTGCCAAGGGGTTATTGACTTGACAACCAATAGGTGACTTAGGAAAAGATGTCTGGATGTTATGTTTTTTTTTATTATTTGGATTTTTTTTATTCTACAGTGAACTATTCACAACTGTTGTGGATATGCTAGCGACGCTGGTGCATTCTACATTAGCTTCCGATAGTCAGTCTGAACGTGACGAAAACAAAAAGCTCTATATCAATCTAATGAAAAAGTTGAAAAGAGAAATCGGAGAGAAGAACAATGCTTCTATCAAATTCATCCGACAGTTATTGCCACTCTATAAGCAGACAACAGAAGTAATTACCTGTGAACCTGCCGGTATTGATACAAAAGATAAAAAACTGGTGAGTTCTCTATAGAACCAATTGATGTATTTGGTTAAACGTTTCCTTCTTTTTAAAGATTCGTATTTCGGATAAGCAAAAGATAAGTGTTTGGGACATATTGGAAGGTCACAAGAATCCTGCTCCATTGTCGTGGGTATGGTTTGGTGCAGTTAAACTTGAGCGTAAACCATTGGCTTACGAGGAAGCGCATCGACATCTTAAGTATCATACACATAGTTTAGTAAAGCCAAGTAGCTATTATTATGAGCCATTGCCTTTACCGCCAGAAGATATTGAACCTATACCAGAGAAAATTGTGGTATGTAAATAGGATTGCTATTATTAAAATCTATACGAGTTAATTTTATATATATTTTTTTTTAAACTAGAAAGATGAAATGAAGGCCGATACACCGTCATCAGTGGATCAGTCACCAAGTGCTCCAGTGACTGGTCGTGGAAGGGGTAAAGGTAATCGTAAACCTAGAAAACCAAAGAACCCTAAAACACCACCGGTTAATACACAAAATCCAGCACAAATACCACAACCTCAACAACAGCAACAACAACAGCAACAGCAGCAGCAGCAAATGAATCCAAATCAAATGAATTCAATGCAAATGAATATGCCGGTAATTAAAGTTGCATTTTACTATTGTATGATATGTGGAGCTATTTAGTTTTAATCATGCACAACTATACATATGTACATAATATTTCCATTGGTTGCCTCTGGGAATTGATTTTATAACTCTTCATTTCTTTGTCGAAGGCCATATAATACACATATAACAAAGAACTTTGAGTTATGGACTTAGACTAGGCCTTCATTCATCAAACGTAATTCATCATGTACAAACGCCATAAAAGTGCCTATATATTTGCGACAATTTGTGTATGTTTATTCATTCACATGTTCATGTGAAACTTGACGAATTACATGAGACCCCAGCATACAGGGTACATAAGACACAAAAACTAGAATGATCTGACTTAAAGAAGGTCTTTTTTTGTATAGCTGCAGTGGCCCTGTCCAAGATTCTGCAGTCTTTTATCTACACCTTTCCTCCGCATGATACAATTTCATCAGTGTAACCAGTCTTCAAAACAGAAGTTTTGTCTTTCTGGTCATCTTAATTCTGAGGGCTGGGATTTGTTAATTCTTTTAACTAAACAATCTTTTTACATTCGTTTTATGTGTCCGAGTAAACAATGTGCGAAACGAGTATATGTATGTTGTCGTGCATTGCTTTGGTACATATTAAGTTTCGAGTTGGTATTCATTTCCTTCCGCAAGATAAAATAAATTAATAGAATAAATTGATGGTGCAACAGTCCGTTGTAAACTTTCGATTTGTTATACATACTGTGGATATAGAGAGTGGCCTACATTTCTTTGCCGACTTCAAACGACGAGAGAATGAGAGACTTTGTAAGGTAGGCATTTTCGCTATCGGAGGTTTACTATTGCCTACCGAAAGACTGTTTCTGTCAGAAAATTATTTTTTTTTTCAGCTTTATTGTGTATAACCTAGAAATCGAAAACAAAGTTCTGGCGTTGTTAACAAAGACGACGAGCTTTAAAACAACGACAAGCCGTAAAATATAGGATATCCCTTAAATTATATATGCGACATATAGGTCTAATATTACAGTATTCTTAGTGTCTGGATATTGTACGATAAAAGAAGGTACTTGCAGGTCTCAACCTAATTATGGCAAACTCCTACCTATGTATAACTACATGTCAATTGGGTTTATTTTACCTTCAGATGAGAACTTTTGGAAATTGGTCTCCTTCAACTGGAGATTTATAACCACAAGTTTTCGCTAAAAAGAAAATAGCAATGCTATAATATTCTTTCGGGAATGAGTCAGCATCACAACGTGAATAAATTCACGCAATTTCTTATTTAATTTAATTTAATCTGTTTCAGAATACATACAGATTTTATGTTGAGATCGAAAGGAGTCTTTAAGACTAGTGCTGAGTTAGAAACGGTGGCAGATGAACCATTCAGTAGGCTAATGATTCTGCCATTTCCGGCTCATTTTGCTCAAGGGGTCATAGAAAAAGCCTAGCTATCTAGGATCTAGATTCTAGCTTCGGATCTCTTGTACCTTACAAGCTCTTATTTGAACGCGGATTCGCCATTAGATTCAGAATACGGCAAGAAGTTTTGAGTTTTCGATATGTATGCGGCCTGCTTATGACAATACATACATATCAAGGTGCAAATTGTTCAATATCGGCTCAACATGCGCATATTTCTCCACAGAGCTGGAATACGTCGACAGCAAAAACAACTTCTGCGATCTGCTGGCAAAACGTATGAGTAATGTCTCATCTTTGTCCCTGCGCACTACTAAAGGTTGTACAATTACATTAAAGCCGGGGTACGGTTGAGGATATTCCACCCATCCCAAATATAACAAACTATCACGAGCAAGTTTGACGTCACGTCTGACGGTTACAATGCCGATCAAACACATCTTAATATCTGAAAAGGTCTTATACCGCATCACGTACTAAAGCCAGTGTCAGTGCTGAAAAAACGCATCAGCATCTCTGATATGCTGGATTTCTTTTGGTCAACACAACGAAACTTCTGGTTCGACTAAGAATGTCGACAACCACATGCATCGCAACAACTAGCGTACAGACCGGTGATACTAAGAAGCTATTACTATATAAAGGCTATATAAAGGCAAATTTTACAGAATTGTAAAACAGAAGAAATATCTGCATGCTTCCTACAATTGATAAAATAACACCCACCCAAATCTTCGAACGCATAGAAGATTATCTATAAAGTACTGTCGACAGCGAGACTGGATTATCCTTACCACATTAACGACTTACGAATTAGCGTTGCTGCTACCGTTCATTGATTTTAAGAAACTATTTGACGCTGTACAACAGACATCTCTTTACCAGAAAAGCCATTCTAAATAAATGTGTGCCTTTAATCAAAATGGCAACCACCCTCTTCAATTTTATTTCACACAAAGTTTCGGCAGTTTTCGTCATTGTTGAGCATTTCTCACCAACCCTATTCGTCACCATCGAGCATTTTAACCGATGAAGTAATAATCGACCTCTTCTCTAGAAAATTGTCTGCTGCCGACTTTGATAAGTTAAGTCAAATACTCAGCAGCAGCTATATAGTTGGATTTCCTCAAGTTCATACGCGATAAATCACTAGAAAGAGCAACTCAGAACTTTTCTCTCATTCGTGAGGTTATATGTGATGAATACGTAGTAAATATAAGCGGAGCTGAGAATTGATGAACTTATTGCAGATCTTGAATAATTTTTTGATGGTAGAAAATTCCAATCCTGCGGAAAAGGAGGAATTCGAGAAAGGCGGGGTTGACGAGCTCAAAGAAGCAGTTAAGCTTACGAGACTGAATCTAGAGAACTCCCGAAATATTTTGAACTCATATGCCCTGCCAGGATCTGCAGATCGCAGAGAGCTTCTCAATGGGCCACTTAAAATCAATTTGGAATATAAAGTTGAAAGCAAAGACGCTCAGTCTCATACTCGAAACTGACTTCATAGGTAACCAAGTCAAAACAACTGGCTCCTATCATTGGGACAGCAAGTGAGCCATAACCTGATGCAGCCGGTATCTAGCATTGGTTGGGAGGGGAAATGGGGCCATTAAATAATATACATTTTTGCGTTCTGTATTTTCAGTTTTCCTCCAATAAGATAGAGATCAATTTCTACCAACTCTAAAGGGAAACTTAATTTCTATCCTGACACAGGGCCACTTACTGCATATTGAGAGCTCAACTTATGACGGCATGCAAGACTCGGCCAAACAACACAGCGTTGATGAATTAGTAGTTTTGTAGGTGATGGGCAACGTTGATGAACAGAACATTTATTAACAGAGCAGTGAATACGGTTAATGTGTAATTTTGGCCATTGCTAAGGCGCATGTTGATCAACTCTCTGCTTAACACCCGCAATCTATTTAAAGTTTTCAATCAGGCTTATCCAGATAATGTAACTGTACTGTCTGTCGGACCATTCGTAGCACCTGTTTAGACCCAATCGACAATAAGTGCATCAGAAATTAGTATTCAGTAAATCCTCCGCAAACTGATGTCATTCTTTTCACGACAAAAGAGATGCGAACTGGCCTAACTTAGAAAGTGTTAAAAGGCATCACCCCCTTTTCTAAGTACTTGGATGTTATTCTGGATAGCAAACTTTTCTGGATTAAACGTGTAATGTCGAAAACCTCCACAGCGTTGTTGGCTTTATGTCAGTGTAATGTTCATAGCTTTTAGGAAGACATGGGGCTTCTCACTCAGGGCGTTCTCTAGGCCTACACGGCTATGAAATGATCAATTTTGTCTTCTGCATGGGTCGTTTAGCGGAATAAGTTTGAAAATACCACAATGCTGCTTTCAGCAGACTCCAAATAACGGATTGTCGTATCGGTTGCTTGCTAGCTTTTTCTAGCTAGCTAGCTCTCCTTGATATTAATATCACAACCTGTACACCAAGGCCATCTTCCGTTGAAAGAAATTTTTTTTTGTACAATCTGCACTCGAGTTTCGTCGACTGTATCCAATCTTATCGGAATCTGAGCCAGGAAAGGAATATAGTTAGATCATCAGCAATGGTTATAAAATCGACCTAGGCTGTGGGGTTAGCGTCTTTTTGGAGGACGACAATATTAAGCTTCACTATTCGTTACGAAAATTTGTTTCTATCTTCCAAGTGGAGAAGTGATTTCTAAGTCTGTAGCGACAGCCAAACTGCGCGTAAAGCCATACTGAATACAAAGCTTGAATAAAGTCTCCGATGAACTTCAAAGGCAAGACTCAGAGTACGACTTCTTTCTTTCTTTTTTTACGAAAGATTAAGAAATTCCATTGAAGGGAATATTTAACTGATTCTTTTTATAAGAGCTCTATTTCTTAAGAAAACACGTATAAGAATGGTCAATATGCCGTAAAAAATAGTGGAGAAATGCTAGCCGATTTTCATTGTATATGCAATAACTTTTCCAAAAATATTTTTCAAGGTGCATGCAATACTGACTTAACTCCCTAAATAACTCGTACAAGAGGATTTTTTACTTCGTAAAGCTAAGACGTAAAGTTGTCAATTAGAAAGCTAGCGGAAATTTTGTTTAGTATCTTGTAACGGAAAATAAGTGGTGAATTGACTTCTGTCACTTGCTGCACGTAGTTTCCATATTTTTCTTTTATTTTTAAATTTCGATTAACAATTAAAACTTTTGGATATTTATTTGTTTCTGTAAAAAAATATTCTACAACATGCCAGAGCCTTCAAAGCTAATGACTGAGCTGTATGTGGATTGCAGTGACCCCACAGATTTGGTAAGCATGTGTGTAATCGGCTCTAACTAGAGGAGCGTCTAGAGCAGTTCTTTAAATTTAGATTACGAGTACATTTTTAGTATTTAGAAAAAATGTACTCATAATAGGCTTACCATGGATTTACAAATTTGAAAAACTGTCTGTTTTAGACAACAGGAAGTCTTTTCATTTTCATTATAAAAAAAAAAATTAAATTGATGCGTTCAAAGCACTGATTGTGGTAAATGTATTTTCACTTATAGCAAAGAATAGCAGCTAAAGGAAGAGGCTTGTGCCAGATCAGAAATAATTTTTTTCATTCTCGTTTTATTTTCCCGACTTTAGTGAACCTTAACTTTTAACACTCCAGCTACTAATATCATTTGCTGAAATCTGTAAATACATACTTGAACCTTTTTGACTACCTGTTTACTATACATTTTGACTCCATACTGTAAATGCTCAGCTTTTAAAGTATAAAATTAATACATTTGGAATTATTTGCTTTTACAATCGTATATTTTGTATTTATTCAAAATTAAATTTGTTTATTAGGTAAACATTCAACAGTTTGCTCCAAATCAAATGATGCCCGGTAATCCAAATCCAATGATGCAACAACAGCAGATGTCTGTCCCGGGCGCTTTGCACCAACAACTGGGTGCTGGAAATCCACAACAGAATTCACAAATGGGCTTTGTCTCCGGTGGGCCTGGGGGATTAGCACAGGGACAGCAACAACCACAACAGCAACAGTGGCCAAGTTCAGGTTATCATTCAATGCAACAACAACAACAGCAACAGCAGCAACAATTCTATAATCAGCAAGGAATTCAAAGTAAGACTGTTTTTAATATTATTACTCTTATGTGTAAGCAGAGTGAGTAACAAATCTGCTTCATTTTAGTGAATCGCTTCGAGCGACCTCAAATAAACACCTCATCGAAAGCAGCATTGGAGGAAATGTTACGAAAGCGTCAACCAGCTTTCATGGGTGCAAATCAAAGTAGTAGTTCGAACTTTACTTTACAACAGCAGCAGCAACAACGGCAGCGACAGCCACCAGGAGTTATGCAACAACAACCCCAGCAGCAAGTGCAACAACAGCAGCAGCAGCAATTTATGCGAAGCACTCTGAGAGGTATTGCTCCTAATCAAATGGCTGGCACTAGCCAAATGGGTGCTCCAATGAATCAAGGTATGGGACAAATGGGTCAACCGGCAATGGGGCAGGGAATAAATCCCAATTCCATCATGTCACAACAAAATCAAATTGCACCGGGCGGAATTAACCAGAATCCGCAGAATCAACAAGCCATGGCAATGGCGCAAAGCGGCAGTATGATTGGCAACAATAGCTCTGCTGCCATGATGAACCAATCAAATACGGGTATGGTGAATCCGGGAATAAATCAAGCGGCCGGAATGATGCAGCAACAGAATGTGGGAATGGTAAATCAAGGACCACAGTTCCAAAACTTTACAAACTATAATAATCAAGGCATGAATCAACAGCCCAATCAGCAAAGCATGATGGGTGGTTTTAATCAAATGGCCGCACAAAGGAATAATCCGAGTGAGTATTTGGCTCAGCAACGTGCTATGCCCGGTAATCGTGGCCAATACATGAATCAGGCACCAAATGTGACCATGAATAATATGATGGCCCAAGGTCCAGCGCCACCATATTCCAGGCAACAGCCAACCGGGGGAAAACCAGTCTCTGCACAACAATTTCAACAGCAGCAACATCGCCTCCATCATCAAATGATGATGCAAGGTAAGTTCATTTTGGTTTTCTTATTTAAGACTAGGACTCTGGTGTGTAAGTGATCTTTTCCTTCTTCTTTTTGTAGGAATGGGGCAGCAAAATGCGGGTCCTGGCATGGGACAGCCACAGGCTCAAAGTATTGGCCAACAGCAAACCCCAAATTTAGTTGCTCAACTTCAGAGACAAATGCCAAACCAGCAGGGAATGATGGGCCAACAGTTCTCCCACCAGCAACCACCACCGTATTAAGTATTTCCATCGTTTATTGTAAAGTCTTTGTCGGGTGTCGTTTATATAAGTAGATTACACTATGTTTGTTTTGACATATATTTTGTAAGGATTGTAGTTTGTCTGTTTGTGTGGCGAATTATATTGTAAAGCTATGACGATGCGATACAGACTCTGAATAGGTACAGATAAAGGCACGCATAATAAATTGTCTTAAAAATTTACAGTTTTATTTTATTTTATGTTCTGCAAAACAGAGATTTTCGAAGTTATATTCGACGCTGGGTGCTGTAGGAAGATGAACTAACCCGTAGTTGTTCATTGTGCCTTAATGGTAACCCAATTTTCGCTTTGCTTTCTTACGTCAATTAGTTAATCTGGTTGCTAACTCGCAAATGCCGATGACACCTTACTAATTTTCATTTTGGAAATTTTGAAGGATTGTGTTTCATGGATATTTAAAATTAAAAATACAAATCTTGATGGAATAGCGTAGCGATTCTCTTTGATATTCTTGCACTGCCTGACGAGTTTGGCAGTGTAACCACTACTGAACTGTATTAAATAAATATAAAATCTGAGAGGGTGAAGTTTCCAAATGTTGTGTCAGTTAAAATCCTTTCTTCTACTTCACGTTTAGAGAACTATTCTAACCTCTTGTGAAGAAACTCCTTTTCCTATGGTAGAGAATAAGTAAAGAATTCAGGCAGTCATAATGTAGAACGTTGAGTTCGTTTGTCACTACCTGAACATTGAAGGAATCCCATTGTAAGATATTCCCTCGTGGTAGGTTTATTACTTGAAGTTACTCATTTCACGTTGACCTGGCAACCATGAGAGACCATTCTTCAGATACCCACATCACAGAGCAACTTCTAGTCACCCCTTCAATTTTGTACATTCTATTTTGTTAAGCCTTCCAAAGACGGACAAAAAAACAAAAAAAAAAAAATAAATAATAATAATAAAAAATCAAACCAAACATTTTGATTAATAAGTTATCGCTTTTATTCTATAAATAAATTAATTTTCATAATATAAATGAAATGAAATATTAAGTCCCTTAATATCAACATTTTCCTGTATGATCTTATTGCCCTTGCTGGGCACTGATGTCAACGCCTCCAATGTATACATCATGGATTGCGTTGGTTGATAAATAAATTCGCTATATTTTGAAATAATCATTTGAAGACTATCTTCGTCGGTCTGATAAAATACAAGAACCTTATCGATTGGCTGCAGCTTTGCTTTTTTCTTTAGCTTCTGAATGCGATTTATGATCTCCCGAGCAGTACCTTCTTCATAAAACTCTACATCTTTGGTCATATCCATTATAATAAGAACCTCATCATTACTATTTGCTTTTAGGGAACCATCGAATTTCCTATCGAATTCGAAGGATATTTTAATATCTTCCAAGGAAAAGTTATGATTTTGGACTTGAAATACTCCATTTTTTAGACTCTTTTCTATCTGACTGTCTGAGAGGTTTTTTATTTCCCGTGTAAGTATCTTTAGTTCATCTTTATATTTTTTACCTAAAACTTGATATTGAGGATCTGCCTTAAAGGATGCACCGAATTTCCGTCGATCACTAGTAAACAGAATTTTGCGAACGTTAAGCTCTTTTACGATGATATCTTCGACGCTTTCCAAGTCATCAAGATAATCCTTGTTTAAATGGACAACTATCAATTCGGCTACAGGGTATTTTACCGGCACTGTATGACGCTCTCGCAACACTCGTCCTAAGTCAATGACTGCTTGCATCCGTGAAACCGTTCGTTCTTCTTTTTCTTGAATGGATTCCAAATGAACCGAAGGAATGAGTTGATTGTGAACAGAGTTTTTCCTGCCTCCATTAAAGTTGTAATACATTAAAAGACGCTGATAGATGTATTCAGAGAAAAATGGTGCAAAGGGTGCCATAACTATAGCAAGTGTACTTAGAACGTTGATTAGAACATTTAAAGAATTATAACAGTCTGTTTCACCCTCATCGCCTTTGAGGCGAGATCGATTAAGACGAATATACCAGTTTGTAAGTTGATCAATAAATCGAATAAGTCTTGGTAGAACAGTGTAAAGGCGATAACCTTGCATTTCAGTCTCAAAAAATTGCATTAATGATTCGGTGTAGGATAAAATCCATCTATCCATGATGTTTGCTAAATTTGTTTGACTTGATATTGGAGAAAATATTTTGTCAGTCGTTTCGGGAATATTTAAAATGCAAAATCTAAATGCATTGTACCATGGCAAAAGAACTGTCTTGAGAATGTTTTTAACACCTTCCTCCTTAAAATTTAGATTTCCGGCCTTTACAAGCGGTGAGTTAATAAGATACAAGCGCAGTGCGTCAGCACCATACGTTTCAATAATGATCGCCGGATCTACGTAGTTCTTCTTTCGCTTAGAGATCTTTGAACCATCAGAAGCTAGAACCAAACCATTTACGATGACATTCTTAAATGGCGGCTTTTGAAATAAAGCCGTTGAGATAACCAAAAGCGTATAAAACCATCCTCGAGTCTGATCAATGCCCTCAGCAATGAAATTTGCAGGGAAAACCTCGTTAAATAGTTCTTTGTTCTTAAATGGATAATGATGTTGAGCATATGGCATTGCACCAGATTCAAACCAACAATCAAATATTTCTGGAACGCGACGAAGTGGAGGGTTTCCCAGAGTTTTCGATGGAATTTCTAAATTATCAATAAATTCTCTATGCAAATCGGTTATATTTGAAGCACCCGTTAGCTGTTGTAGTTCTTTAATGCTTCCAATGCAACAAATCTCATCTCCAGATGGGGATGACCAAATTGGTATTGGCGTTCCCCAGTAACGATTTCGACTTACAGCCCAATCGCGAGCATTTCGCAGCCAATTTCCGAAACGTTTCTCTTTCACAACATCAGGCACCCATTCCGTTTGAGCATTATTCTCTAGAAGTTGACCAGTCATTGATTCGACGTTAATGAACCACGATGGCACTGCTTTGTATATTAGAGGAGTATCTGAACGCCAACAGAGAGGGTAACTATGGGTAACTTGACCAATATGAAATACTTGTCCCTTTTCTTTTAAATGAGCTATAATTTTAGAGTCCGCATCTTTTATGAACATCCCAGCAAAGTCCGTAACACTTTCGGTGAATCTGCCGCAATCATCAACGGGACAAATAATCTCACTTGATTTGGTTATGATAGAATTTGCCAAACAGACACGGTAATCATCCTCACCAAAATATGGAGCTTGATGGACAATGCCTGTGCCAACATCATTGGTCACATAGTCATCGAGTAGAACACGAAATGCCCCGGCTTTCTTACCATACTCGGAGAAATACTCAAACAAAGGTTCGTAGGCAACATCTTTCAGGGAATCACCGGAGATTTTCTTTACGAGAACATAGTCCTTTGGGCTCTTGAAAACAAATGGCAAGCGATCAGTAGCAAGAATATAAACAACTTTATCGGGTGATTTTGATAGTTTTACTTTCACATAGTTCATCTTCGGATTTACACAAACTGCTAAATTCGATGGCAAAGTCCAAGGGGTAGTTGTCCAAATGAGAAGTCTTTCATTACGACCAACTACTTTTAATGCGATCGTTACACAAACATCAGTCACATCTTTGTAATTCTGGCCGGATTCGAAATTGGACAGCGGTGTACAGCATGCTGTCGAGAATGGCATCACTTTTGTCCCTCTATAGACCAAACCTTTATCATAGAGTTGTTTAAACACCCACCAAACACTTTCCATATACGATGGATACATAGTTTTGTAGTCGTTGTCAAAGTCAACCCATCGACCGCTTTTCTCAACAGTTTCTCTCCATTCTGCCGAATACCGTTGTACAATCTGTTTGCATTCTTTGTTATAAGCAGATATTCCAATTTTACAAACATCTTCTGGTCCTTTGATCTCCAATTTCTTGTCGATTTCATGCTCCACTGGGAGGCCGTGACAATCCCACCCAAATCTACGTTCAACTAGTAAATTTTTTTGAGTGGCATACCTACCAACAATGTCTTTGACCGTGCCGGTTAGAATGTGTCCATAGTGTGGTAGACCAGTGGCAAATGGGGGTCCATCGTAAAATGAGAAACATCCAGAATTTAATTTGCGACGTTCTTCTTGGATTTCTTCAAAGATCTTATGCTGTCTCCAGTACGTCAGAATTTCCTTTTCCGCCGATGGAAAGTCTATATAATCGGGAAGCGTAAAATCGCTTCGATACTTAAACATTTTTTGTAATAACGTTGATGCAAATTCTTTCTTAAATTATAGTTTATTGGAGAAGAAGCAGCACGTGAGAATGCTTACTGATTTAAAATTTAAATGCAGCTGGAAGTAAGATGACGAAATATATAGATCCGTTCGCGTAATTTGCGGACTAGATACGTAAAAACTGTCAAATTCGGAGGAGTGAGGATGAAATTCTCTCAGAGAGAAAATTTCTTGAAAAGCGAAAGTATTTGAGACTGTTTTGTACCAACTGACTTTGTTTTGTTTTTGCTTTTTTCCAGAAAAAAAAATTATAATAATTAAAAAACAAGTGCTAATGAATTTGAGTTTTTTATTTAAAATCTTAAACTTCACCACGAATCTTTTTTAGGCATAGACACGTCTGAACAAATTAAGATGAGTTCTTCCGACAATTTCTCTTTGTATTGTCTAATCAATATGCTCTTGTGGGTACTTGAAAGTGTTTGGGGAGCATTTTCATTTAATTTTCCTGCTTTACAATTAATTTTTTCTGCAAACACTTCCTAAAAACATTTTTCCTTTGCAACCTTAATTATTCATTAATATCTTATTTAAATAGCCCTTATTTTTAACTAAAAAAATAAAAGTGTTCAATTCCGAAATAAAAACAAATCAAATGACAGTTTCAAAAAAAAAAAAAAAAAGAGTTTGACAGTTTTCACAAATTTGCCCAAAACAAATTACTTGGACTAAAATAGACAAAAGATGTGAACTTGAAGTGAATTTCTCTCTCATTACGCTCTCTTCTGTGAAAAACGGATTTTGGACAGTATACAAACAGACCTTAAGTTTTGCATTTTAATGGTGAAATAATTCAACCAGTTGGTAACAGTGCCATCTGTTGTAATAAAAACTAATTACACCACCCATTAGAACATCACACTTCGTGGATATTCTTTTGTACTTGACTAGGAAAATGTCCTTTATTTAAAATAAAATAAATGAATTTGGAGCTCATAATGACTAAAGAACTAAATTATATACCAAGTATAGAAATGCCAAAAGTGAACTCGGATTTACGTAAGTTTCATGTTCATGATCAAGGAACCTGTTTATCGTACTTTTTCATTGTGCCTGTTCACATTGGGTAGGAAAGAGAGGGAAAGCTTTCTATTTAAGTGGGAAGAAGAAGGGTTATTTGCCTGTTCACCTTGGTATGAAAGTCCTGCCCATGAACGACGTGTTCGCATTTTTATAGGGATAAAAGTCTTTTTGAAAAGGCTAACACTTGAATTGGACCATTTTTGACTTTTAAATTTGAGCAGTGTGCCTGAAACATACCTTTTCCTCTTTACGTCATGCCTTACCTGAAAATCCATTTCAAAAGTGTATATTCGGTACAAGTAACCCTTCTTCTTCCCACTTAAATAAAAACTTCACCGCAATCTGGCACAGGCACGTTAGCACATAGCCGTTAGCCCGCTATTTTACGGTGACTTTTGATTCACAACTCTTTTAACTTTTCTGTTTTGAATTTACATATGTTCACCCTTTTCCATGCCTCTAATTTGACAGCTCTCTTTTATTTTTTCCTTCGGCTGTGAAGTGTATAGAGCTGTCTAAACAAACATTTTATTTTTTCCTTTAAACAAATTATATCTTCCGCCATTTTTTCCAACTGCCTTGTATAGGGAACGAAAAGATATGAAGCCAAATAGAAACATTACGGACAAAGAGAGGAGAAACGTCAAAAAAGGCCTACGAAAGTCTACCCGCGACTTACAGGGTTGTAGATTTGCTATCTCATTTTTTTCTCTCTTTTGCACTTGTGTAATTTTAAAAGAGTCGCGATTCAAGACTCACCGTGTAATAGCGGACTTACGGATAGAAACTGCTTACACGCTGAAGAAATTAAGCGATTTTAATCGGCCCAAGAAATTCAGAATGTGATGAAGGACATATGGATACCGAGAGCCTTGCTGCATTTTCCGTCCGGGCATTGATTTGGACGACGACCAGGAAAAGAATAAAGCTAAAACCTTCATTGAATTGTTCGTTGTAATCTCGGGACAAACTGATAACCATGTTTTTATTTTTGATGTCAATAAATCACTTGAAAATTCCCTGTAAAACTTTTCAAACAAGACTATTGCAAATAATGTACTTAAACCTGAAATTCTGACACACTTTCGCATTCGCATGTAAGTGCGAATATTCGTATTTATTTATGTATTATTATTATTATTATTATTATTATTATATGTTTTTATTAAAACTTTTTTTAAACTTGGAAATGTATTTTTTATAACTACTCCGTTTGCATTTACTCCCCTGTCTTTATAACTGACATCTAGTGTAAAATTCACGGAAACTTTGAGAACTTTTGTCAAACTTATCATATTCGGGATTTGTTGAAGTATGAGGTTAGAATTTTGACACAATGGCTGTGGACGGTGTTTCTCCTGCCCTTGCAAGTAAATATTTAAATTTTTTAATTTTCCAACGCATTTTCATCATAAAAATTAGTTCAGAAACAACTCTTAAAATCACGAAAAATCGATTAAAAGTGATTGGTAGTTTTTCTCCTTAAATTTTCCTTCCGAAATTACAAGTTAAAATTGGTGACGCATTTTCGCAATGCAGTCCACATTTAACCCTCGACGAGAAGATGAAAAAAAAAATTAATAGAAAAAATAACTTCGTCATAACTTTCTCCATCTGTTAATTAGAATATGTATTTTGTTTGTTTTATTTCTTAGTTCGCTCTAGCGTTGGAATTGAACTTTGGGCTTCGTCTGGACTAAAAGAGCCATTCGAGGCAAAAGCACATCTTCCACGAGAGGAGACGAAAAATTCTCGGTCAATCACATTCAGCCCAGACGGTCGGTACTTAGCTTACACAAATGGCATTGAAGTGAAAATACTTAATACGACCGACTGGCAATTGAAATGTTCATTGGAGAGGCCAAAAGCATTTTTTCTAAAATTCTCACCACGTGGCAACTACTTATCCACATGGGAAAGCTATGGCATTACCAAAGATAAACCCGAAGGAGCACCAAATCTTAATGTTTACGAAGTTGAAACTGGCAACGAAGTATTTTCTGTAGTACAAAAGAAACAAACTGACTGGGAACCATCATGGTCAGCAGATGAATCGCTCTTTGGATTAGTTGTCGGTGGAGAAGCTTTATTCTATGACCTGAGTAGTGAAGGTGCAGGTTTTACGTCAACTTCTAAGAAGATCGGTGGCGGACGAGGTGGGGTACTATCTGTTGGACCTGGTAATAGCCCGCCGTTTTTGGCTTTTTATACGCCAGGTGCAAAGGGATCTCCATCAATGTGTAGACTGTACAAATATCCAGCAGTGCAACAGGCACAGACGATTGCCTGCAAAAGTTTCTTCCAGGTATGTATTGTAGTGTCTGTAATAAGTCATTCCTTTGTTTTGATCATGTCCGACTCGTGTTTTTTTTTCTTTCTTTATTTTTTTATAGGCAGATCGTGTTGAAATGTTGTGGAATAAGCGGGGTACTGGGGTTTTATTATTGACCAGTACTGAAGTTGATAAAAGTGGAGCATCTTACTATGGAAACCAAGCGGTGCATTTTATGTCAACCAAAGGAGAAAATTGTTCGGTTCCTTTGTGTAAGTATTTCAGAAGTTTTAAGACTGAATTTTGAAAGTGTGTTAGTTTCTTTTTTTTTTGGTTACAATTTCTTTTTTTTCTCCAGGTACAATCACTCGTTAGTTGGTTCCCTATGGGGTTTTTTTTTTTCATATCACCAGTTACTCTAAATTTAATAAAATAATTGTTTTTATTTTCAATTTCATGTTATAACATAATAATAACTCGCCCTTACGGCGGAATTTTTTTTACTGAGCGAGTACATCTGTCTAATATATATATATAACACTTCCCGTTAGTCTACTGATTTTTTTTAAGAAAAAATATAAACTTACAAAGGTAGAAGTTTATTATACATATGATTGACTGTAAACACAATTTTTATGGAACAATTTATTTAAAAATGGCGGCTATGCAGTGTTTCTCAGATGACCTCTCTTTTTTGGAAGGGTCTACGGCCGCACCAACAGCTCCTGTAAATTTTAAATTATGATAAGTCACATAACAACAGCTAGGGAAGTACGTAGGATTTTTGTTTTTAAGTGTTGATTGTTGGCCGGATGGCGCACTTTCAAAGTCAAACTTTCAACATTAGCACAAAAATGGGCAGGAAATTGTTTAAAACAAATGAACCATGCCATATAAAAAAATTCTACGTACTTAGTAAGACAATATATTTTTAAATTAACTTGAAAAAATGCAGTTTTGAGATAAACGCGTTTAAAATTGTAAGTTATAGAAATAAATAACAGACGATCTGTACTATACTCTTAAAAACGAGTACTTCGAGATATTTCCCGGTAATAATCTTTCGGGCTATCATTTTTGAGTTCCTAAGGGATCATTGAAAACAATAAAAAAAATCGATATTTTGAACAAAAAATAAATTGTAAAACAAATATTTTCTCACGGGAATAGGTTTTTGTTTAAATTTGTACAAATTTGAAGTCCTGGCATAAACCTAATAGCTACACAAGTGAACCACTCAAATGTAGATACAATTTCATTTTCTTATTCTTTCATGTCGGAAATTTGTTACTCACTAAATTCACTAAACTCAGTGCTATCTTCAACTGTTCGTCTCATGTATGAAACACGAATGCAGAAACAGAAAATTGAATCTTTAGTGCTGCACAAAACAAAACATCAGCTTGTCGGAGGATTAACAGGAGTAGTATTAGCGAATTCAACTATTGATATGATATTATTTACATGATACATATTATGTTGTAGCTCATTTTCATTATGTATTATCAATAGGGGGTGTGTTTGCAATTATAGCTAGATTTGTTCATTGAATTCATTATTTACAGGACTAGTTCTAAATAATAAATGACTAAAAAGATAATTTATTATTATATTTATTGGATTAAATTTAACATTTTTTCCACAACATTTTTTTAGGATTAGCTGGTATGATTGATGCTTATACACTTAATTGTTTCTTTATTCTTGAAATAAAAATCAAAGCTCAGTAATTTTTTTAAATAGGAAAGTAAAAAGTGCTTTTTGACACTAATTTTGTTTAAAACAACGAGCTCTCCGACTGCTCTCTTCAACTTTATAATATAGTTCCTTTAAATAGTTACATCTCAGTTAATTATTCCATTTGCACCCGTGTGAACTTTGACAATTCAGCTTAACTGCTTTTAATGGATTTTTTTCTAAATTTCACACTTGGTGTGCAGCTTTAGGCTTACTCCTAGCATTTCCCTAAAATTTACGTTTCATGCGCCGATGAAATGTTGATCTTAACAGTTCCTCTTCCGAAATTTCCGAATTTAGTGAGGACCGCTCTAAAGAGAGTGAACTGTCCTGAATCTAAGGATAAACGCGCTATAGGCCCACATCCTACTCGCATGATGATAATTTATGCACGTTCACATACCTTCGAGATTAAAGAGGATGTTTTAATGTAAAGATTGCGATCATGATAGCGTTACACGGAGAGATCTATTAACAGATGAGATGGCTCTTTGGTAGAATTGCTGAATTACGGGATGCATATAAAGTCGCCGCCGTCGGAGGCCTTGAAATTATATTGATTGTACTTGGTAGAGATTAGGTGAACAACTTTGGAAAGAGTTTGAACTAGCGACATGTTTTCGTGTTTGTAATAATCTGCGATTATTCAGGAAAGCGCTGCAATAATCGTTAAGAGTGACGAAAACATAAGCTTAAGGTATACGATTATTATAAGGTATGTGATCTGGTTCGACTGTTCATTCTTCGTCTTCCATAAGGTCTGATGTTTTCCCCTTCGCGGAAAGAATGTTTCTTTTGCTCCTTCACCTCTTGCATTTGTCGCTGTTTGTAAATAAGCGTTCCTGCTTGTTTAATATATATTATTTGGCTGCGACGTAATATATCTTAGATCCAGATATAAAACCTCTATGACTAATGTGCGTAATTCTGATACCGCTTTTTCGTTTCTTGTTTGCACCGTTCATAGTATAAATCTAAACGCACTTTGTGGGTTTATCTTTTTTGACTTTACTTAGTTCACGCTTGAAATGTTTTGTTTTTTGTCTTTCACTCGTTCTACTTTTAAGTTTGTTTATTCATCTGAAGATTCGACACTCAATTGTAGGCGGGGGCAAAGCACAATCTGGAAGTGTTGAACTGGCTGCAAAGTGTGCTGCACGCTGATTGGCCTTGTCAAAGAGCTGACAGCTGAAATGTCGTTGTAAATGAGCGTTGGGATGGAGTATGGGGCAGAATTTTTAACGCTTTTGACGAACAAACAAAAATTGTTACTATCATTGACACATTATATAATTTTTTGTCTCATTTTTTGTACATATTGGAATTTCACAAGTTTAAGAAAGGCGTTGCAGTCATTCCTGGCTCGTTTAAACTTTTTTTCGGTTTCCCTCAGTTGAACAACCCAACTTAGTAGGGCTAAAAAACATTTCTCTAACCGTAACAGTTTTACGTCTTGTAGGGCTAAAAAAACATTTCTCTAACCGTAACAGTTTTACGTCTTTTCTTTTAGTTTGATAAAGTATCTCATCCCAAAGATTTAATGGTTTCTGTAATCATATCAGTAACGGCATCCACGTCGTTATCGAAGAAACATAACGATCAGTTATAATTCCTAAAGAAGCTGTTAAGTCCCCTCCAATTGGCTTTCTTGTATTGCTATACGTTTCTTTTAGGAATCTTTTGTCTAACTGTGTGATCGATGTACGAGAAATTAGCTGATATGACACAGTGGTCCGACGAGCCTAGAAGGGAAAGCATATTGACCTTGTATCTATCAGGGTGAAAAGTTAAAAACAAGTCCAAGGTGTTGGCGGTATGACTATCAACGTCTGCTATATGTGTGAGCTCATTTACAAGCTGGGTAAACAACACCGTCTTCGGGTGTTCTCTGTCCAAAATTCTGAAGCCACCCAGAGTTGTGTATATTAAAATCGCCCGTAATAACGATTTCAGTATGAGGATACAGGGATACAATTGTTTGAATGGAGTCAGACAGCGCATCAAACTCGTTAAAGTTCGAATCGCTGTCCAGTTTGGGGCTTCTGTAATTAAAGCAGTAGTGGACAAGTTGCTTACGGAGATGGAATTTTAACCACAAGAAGTTGAATTCCGGATTGGAACACGGATCACATTATGGTGGAATCTGGTAAACTTACGGTTTTTTACATTCTCCTAGATTTATCGCTTAGAGCTGGTCGTTTCCTTGTTTGCTGAACTATCAAATTCAGTTTGTTCTCTTGCATATTATTTCGTAGTTTATATCTCGCCATATTTCAGTTTTAAAGTTTATAAAGGGTTTTTATCTCGGCTCAATATATGTCGATTTGGTAGATCGAAAATCATACGTACATATTCGTAGGTACATACTATGTGTGATTATCTTTGGTGTTTTGCATACGTTTATTCCATCTCGTTTCCTTGTCGATTACATTTCTTCATCTTACTACGACGAGATCCTTGTCTCACCGAAATTCTTCGTAAAGCTGTGATCATAATCACACCAAATTAATACGCCCTCCATGTGTTCCTTCAAAGAATTTTTTCATTACATTTAATGTTAATTAATTTGTACGAAATACAAAAATTTGGTCATCATCATCCTTCATTAGACAACACTTCTGCCTACCTCTCAGGCAACTTTTTGATATTCTGGTTACAAGGCAACCGCTTAAAATGTATTATTCCCTCAGCATCCCACCATACAGATAGCAACAAATTAAGCGACTGAAGCCCATTTCTTGGATTCTGGACTGATCATTTGGTGGCGACGTTTAATGTTATTGCAAAGAACCCATTTTTTATCTTCGGTAATGATCCGGTTCAAAAGCGGCTCTTGGTTGTGACGCCGCAGAAGTGAAGTGCAAGTTTCGATTCTTTGCTGAAGATTATTTTCCAATTGGTGGTGTGGTGCATATTTCCAAACTTTATGACTTTTCCTATATTTGTTACTTGTTGATGGATGGTGGTATGGCTTGAGTTGAGTCCCCTTACCGTAACGGTGAGATTTTTTTCGACGGTGGAGTTCATCGTTTAGTTCTTCTAGCCTACTTGAACGAGGTTTATCCTTTAGGACCAAATTGCCATTTCTTAATTTTGTAAACCAACGCTAAAGCTTTGATAGTTGAGAATAACCTTTTCAAACAAATTTTAATTTTTCTAGTGACGTCACTTCCATTCTGGTTCTTCCGGAATAAAAGAAAATAAAATTAGCCGAATATGCTCTTCCGGCACATACATTTCAAGATTCAGTTAAAAATGCCTACATTGATGTTAATACAACGAAATTTGCAGACCGAATGAGCAATATATCAATATATTTAGGTCTGTTGTACCTTCTTCGCCATTCATAGATGTTATTGTTTGTATGGGATAAGATCTTTAAAAGTTAAATATTCGCAAATGGTGTATCTGATTTCGAAATGACTCGTGTTTAATAAATGTGTATAAATACCTTTGAGTGTTGTAACCATGCGGTATACAAAAGATTCATTAATATCTTCTTGAAGGCTCAAAAGCTTATTTTTTTATTTATTTTCCTTTATGCATTTATGTTAATTACTAACCGAATATTTTTATTTACAGCTAAAGAAGGTCCGGTGCATGCAGTTAAATGGAATCCAAAAGCAACCGAGTTCGTTGTCGTTTATGGTTTCATGCCAGCAAAGGCATCACTCTTCAATTTGAAATGCGACGTTATTTTCAACTTTGGCGAGGCTCCAAGAAACTGTGCTTACTTCAATGACTTTGGAAATCATATCCTTTTTTAAACTGAATTCACTTAAATAATGTTTTCCACGAGTACGTTATTAAGAACATATCTAACCTGTTTGAGGAAAATTAGTATCTAGTAATTTTGTATTTAGTGACTCTACGAGAGGTTTACCATAAATAGAGCAGCGTTTTCCTTCCCGTGTTTAGATCCTTATAAACTCATCACAATAGCTTTCAACGAGGTTAGCCAGATTGAGTCCTCTTGTTGTTTTCAATAGAGCCCAGCGAAAATGATAACCTAAGGAACCTGTAAAAATCGGATAGTGAGAATCAGAAAATCCATGAATATCTTGAAACCAGAAGCTTTAAAGTTTTCTGTTCTGTTCTAGGGCAAAGGTACGTAAGTCGTCGGTCTTTTCATAATATCAGCCTTTGCTGTGTTGTTGCTTATCTAGATAAGACGAGTAAGAGCACCCACTAACTTAGACTCCCTTACTACAGTGAATATTTATTCACTCCCTCGTTCTTATTATTTTTTATATTATAGAAACATAAGTTTATAGAGTGTGTACCCACTTTTCTCTTCCTGCTTTGTTATTTCCCGTTAAGAAATTTCAATTCGCGGATAACTATGGTCCTTATTTGTAAATGTTTTCCTGGTGAGGTGGAAAATTTCTTTTCTGTAAACCACGGGCATGTAAGATTTTTACGAAGGTACCACTTTGTTTACGGAAAAATTCTTTAATTAGTACAGAATCCAAATCTTGTTTTTGCATTGTACCATCTAAAGGAGTTCAAATCTTGTTAGCTGTCCAAAAGGTGGAAAAGCCTTCTGCTGTCAATAATTGATATCATCCCGGATACATTTTTTTTTGGTATTCGGGAAGTCCGCTCTATATTACTTTGGTCCAAGACTGAGATATGTTTTTTTCTGCGAAATTCTTTTTCTTTCGCTGTCTATTTACTATCGTCTTGCCAACATTTTTTAGATCATCCCCCGGCTTTCTCACCTTCGAACATATATCTACTTGGCATAACTATCGCGTACCTTGCACTGTCCAAAGAATTGATATTTTCTGTTGCTGCTGTCAGCTATACTTTTTAGTTCTGTTAAATCTTTTAGGCTGTTGCGCCACGCACACTCGTTCCACTTAACAGTCCCCCGAAGTCTGCCTAGCTGTATCGGTTCCATTTCCTTGGGAAAACTAAATATTCCTTGTAGTTGGTGTGCACTTTTAATTGCCATACGTACTTTTTTGTCCACAAGATTTGCCTTAATGACATTCAAGATTTTTATTATGTTCTAACATTAACTATCCTTCTATGTTTTTCCTATAAACAACCTTTATGGTTCCGAAGTTAAAACAGCCGGATCCTGCCACTCGGTCTTTCTGTTTGTTTTCACAAGCCAAATAAGTGTTTTACCTTAACTCTCAGAAATACTTCTCATATTAGCTGGGTTTGGAAACTTACGTGGCTACATTGAAATGTGGGATGTAAAGAAAAAGACAAAGATTTCTGATATTCAGGCATCGGACACAACTCTACTTGAATGGAATCCCAATGGAGAAACATTTGTTACAGCCACAACAGCCCCGAGACTTCGCATTGGAAATGGGTACATTCTGATTATCACAAATGTCGTTCTGTTTGTTGATGCACATTTCTTGCTTTTTTGTAGTTTCAAAGTGTGGCATTATTCTGGAGCACTCTTGCATGAGACTATTTGGCCGAAAGGTCAAGAATTACTTGGTGTCGACTGGCAACGCTTTGGCGACGGTGTCTTCACTGAGAAACCAATTTCTAATGTTAAAATTGTAGGTATAAAATCTAGTCAACCAGAAGCTAGTAAGCAGGTATATCAACCTCCGAACATTCGTCTTCTGAAAGAAGGAAAAGACCCGGAAAAATTAGTTCCACAGCCATCAGTAATAATTCCGGATCATTCATCAGGTAAACGTTGGAACAACTACCGCTATAAGCCATATTACAAACGGCGGACATATTAAATTATATAAATATACATTCACAAATTTAATTGAGTTTCAATAGGTTTAAATAAAATGTTTGTTAAGAAACTAATCTAATGGGTTGTTTGGGGTATTACTTTTTTTTTTTTCTTCAAGGAAATAACAAAAAAGGAACACAAAATTCAAATCGTCCAAGGAATAAACAACAGCTGAATTCAAGGACAAAGAAGGAACCACCTGCAAATGGTCAAATTAATGATGTTGCAGCAACTGCCATTACCTCTGACAATGATGCCAACAACGCCACTAATGCCACTAAGAATGCCGCCATCACTAACGTCAGTGCCAAGAAAAAACGTTCCTCACAAGCCTTAGCCAATAATCATGTAACCAAACAACCGCTGCTGTCAGTACCAGCACCAAATAACAACGAATACGCTACTGAAGTCAATCCAATTGTTGGTGATGAGAATAATAAGAAAACGGACAAACGTCCCCCTAACAGCGAAAAAGATAAGAAAATTCGTAATGTGGCTAAGAAATTGGCCGACATCAAGAAACTCAAAGTGCGACAAGATCAGGGCAATATTTTGGAACTAAATCAATTAAAAAAAATTTCCATGGAGGCCACGTTTCTGGAAGAACTTAAGGCACTCAAGCTCTCCAACTAATCAATGGATGGAGGGATTCACCTGTGGTTCTGTTGTAATTTCTCGTTATTTCGTTTCGGCAGATCTAATTCCATGGGGTTGTTGTTACCCTGATTTTTTTTTTTTTTTTTACATTAAAAAATACAAATGTTTATATCTTTTACAAAAGTGAAACGTGATTGTTACTTTGTTCTTCATTTGTTTGTTAACAAAATTCTCGAAATCATTTTGGTTTTTCTACGACAACTCTTCCCTGATTTAAGGAATGTGCAAATACACATTAGAGAAGAGAAGAGAAGAGTGAAAAGAAAACTACTTTTACATCAGAAAACTATGTACACACATATATTTTTTTTTAACCAAAATAACTGGCCAATGAAAAACGAAACATTTCGGCAGAATACCAAGATATTTGGAAATACATTTTATACTGAACCTTACAAGAGTTGTTTTATTTTTTCTTAGCTTATCACTATGAATCCCACTTGGATTGTTTTTTCAGGAAGACTTCTTTGCCGCCTTCTTGTACGGCGGCGTAGTAGCCAGCTTTTTCGTATTTGTACCGCATGTAGCCGATGTATCCAAACACGCCAGTAAGACAAACAGCCCCGAAGGTCATTATGACAATGTTCTGTTGAAAGGACACCAATTAAATATTTAAGATTGACTGAGTTTCGTATCATTTACGGGTTTAGCGTAGAGTTCAAAGTTAACGAGCCGGAATATACTTGTGGTTTTTATAGATCTTACGCCGTCTCCAGGTTGTGGTTTGGGAGCGGATTTTTGAGTTGGCGGCGGGACGTCTTTTGATTTCATTTTATTCAAGTAGCAGATGGACGTTTTCTTGTAAGTTTTCACTATACAAGCAGATGTTTAGGACCCTTCTAATTAAACAGTTTAGTTAGTTTCACGTTACACAATAACCGAAAGCCTTGATTCACTTTTGGTAAGACCACCATAATGTCATTTGTGACAGTTCACCGACAGTTCAGGTGGTAAAACCAATGCTTTTTCTTTTTCAGATATTCCATCTATTTCATCCAAGCAGCTGTTTGTTTGTTAATAGAATGGATGATATGTGCGGCCAATCATTTATACATTTTAAATAGATATATATTTAATGATATAAAACATTTATTTTTAATGGCGTTTTTTGCATTCCGGAGGAAACAAAATTTTCATGAAATTATTCCGTTGGCACTAGTGAATTTCATAAATTCAAACGTCAAATAGTAATATGTGTCAACCCAGGCTCCGTTGCTTTTAGTTTTTTTATCTCAATAAATCAATATTCACTCTTCAGACATTTTACAAAGCAAAGAAATTGCGATATTAAATTTTGATATATAACTAAAACATGTAAAAATTCTGATAACAAAGTCAGAAGAAGTTTTTAGTGTTAAGTTGAAGTCCAAATCGAGAAAAATGTGGAAAACGTCACAAATCCTATTGTTAATTAAATAATTTTTAACTGATTTTTGAATTCGATCACGTCAAGGGCTGTTTGCGCTTCAGATCACACATTCGCTAGATACGACCCAATAGACAGTACACGTACATAATCTGCGTATGCTTGTGCATAGACGTCAGAATTTTTGGGGGGCTGTGAGTCGACCAACATACACCACAGCAGTGGAAACAGAACGCTGCCTTGCGGGTAACTCATTGTTTACTCCCCTAATCGCATATTGGCCGCAGTCAGCATTCTCAATCAGTGTCCTATTCATCTGCATTGCTAGTGATTCGTCTACGTCATATTGTCTAGCCGAGTTACACATTCCCTTAAGAGTTGCGCTGTCGAAAGAACTCTGCTATCAGATTTTGAAGCACACTCTCGCAAGATTTTCCGCGTTGGTTAACATGTTACATATCAGGTAAAGGATACATTCACAAAACAGCTTTCGCACATGGATCTCGATCATTCTCTCCATGCTCTTTAACATGAAAGAAGTTGGATTTATAGGTCTGATGGTCTTGGCGAGCATGTGGTTCTATTTCCCGATTATCGGTGTAAAACCTACTCCCACTGTTCGCCAGGATTTCGGTGTGTATGTTAGTGATAGGCTAGCGGTCAAAATTCTTTTGATAGTTACCAGCAGTTGGTCTATACTTTTTTGTAACACAACTGGGTGGCCGTAGCTCAAGTGGTATGGGACTGTCTTCCAAATCGGAAGGTTCGGTGTTCGAATCCCAACCTCGTCCGAAAGACATTCATTTTTTCAGTTAACGAAAATCAAGGAAAATGAATAGTTGACTTGAAATTAACAACAAGCCAGCTTCTACTAAAAATTTAAACTCCCCATTAAATGTTGGATATCACCCATGGAGTGAAATTAACCACTGAGCCCAAGCATCTTTCTTTTTCTCTACCCATTTTCCAAAGAGAGAGAGAGAGAGAGAGAGAGAGAGAGAGAGAGAGAGAGAAATGGCAAGGCTTTATAAGCGTATTCATACCCACTTAAGTGTTAAGTTCGTAAAACAAAAACAAAAAAAAATCGGTGCTAGGCGTCTAATGGGCTTATCCGTCACCACTTTATGCCAGCCGCTTTGTGGTGGTGATAATAACGAATCATAGGGAAAATAAGCAAACGAGCTCTGAGTTCGTTTCGTAGCTTATGTCTGTAGTAACAAATTCTTGGTTGCAAAATTGCCCAAGTTTAGATTGTGAAAGTGAGTTCGACGCATAAAGACCAGTTGTCGGTCTTTCCGATCGCTCATCATAAAGTGATGTACCCTTAAACATCCGAAAACACCAATGGTTCTGGTATGGATATTTTTTTCGATATACTATGCGTACCAGTACATGCGACGCGATTTAAAGTATAGGGATACACGGATGATAGAAAAACATTGTGAACCTCCGAAAAATCAGCATACCTTCTTCATCAATTTCGATGAAGTGCTCGATAAGGTGCCCAGAGATCTTATTTGAAGATGAAAAAGACTCTCTGAGATATGTATAAGAATGTTATGCAATATACAATATACTATATGATGAAATTAAAACGATTAAACGATAAAGGTTGCATTGCAGAAATAACAGGAGAAGCTCAAACTTGAGTACAGAATGGCAGTGCTCAAAATATGTTGGTTTTAATGTTGTACAAGATTTCTTATTGAAGCAGCATCAGCACATTGACGATTCCGGAACGATTTTTCTCATCTTCGTCGATAATAGTGCTATCACAAGCAACAATGTGGCATCTCTTTAGGCGGCTGTAAATAATCGTGCTTACAAGATTTAACTCATTAAAAGTTAAGTTTTGTTATACACGGCAGTAAGAAAATTTGCATCGCAGTGTTAGACAGTGTACGGGGAAGTACAATTGATTTTGCTTTGTTGAACAAATATCGCCGGAAAATCCGGTCGAAAAAGGAATATAGTCCCAAGCTCCAACTGAAGGGCCACATTTAAAAAAAAAATTCGATCCCTTAAATGCATAAATAAGAACAAGTTTTTGGTTAACTGGCAAGTTGATCCATATTAGAGCAGCCTATAGAACGGTTGAAAAAAAAGTTTAGAATTCGATATAGTTATAATCATTACGGTTAATTTAAGTAGAAGAAGAAAAAGATAACTTACTTTTTAGATAGTCAGGGGTGAAATCTGACTCTTATCTGACATCCTTCACCTACGCACTCCAAATATGCGCGTACTAGTGTCCAACATGGTGGTTAAGGTAAAATTTAATTTTTTTTCATTGAAACTTTTGGTTGAAATTGAAAACTCTATGGGCCATTGAGATCCATTCGCTCCGCATGTGCGAGCATACTCTATGTTCGCAAATTCTCCAGTTACACCAAACTGAGTTCGAAGAATCATGATGATATCATCTGCGTATGAAATAATTTTTACATAACTTTGAAAAGATTTTAATTGAGGATAAGCTTACGAATTTTACATAATCATTTAAAGTCCTTGTTCTTGAGCTATGGGCAAAGCTGTCTTGAATATACGGAAATGAATACATGAATCTTTTTATTAGTTTTAACATTTGCTGTCATAGATGGTCATAACTTTAATAAAGAGAAGATGGATATCGATTTGTACTTCATAGAATTTTTTCCAACATCTACTAAAGTTTGTTAAAAAAAATATACATTTGTTGTTCTATTGACTCCTTTAAATCGAATATTGTATTATACGTTTTGATTTTTGTTATCAATGTCTAAATTGAATGGTTTGCTCTACCGACTTGGATTCTATTGTAATATCAGAGACTAATTCTACTTGTAGATTTCAGTTCCCACGGCGTGATTTGTTAACTTTGTAGTCCTGATTCTTATGCTTGGAGTAATTTTTAACTTTTTTGTGAAAGAATGTTTTTTAAGGGTTTTTTTGAGTTCTTAAGGAAAACTTTTTTTCGGAACATCTTTTAATATTGTTGTTAAGCTGCGTTGGGAAGTCGGTAGCTTTTTTCAAATCAGGTATTTTGTGGTAATGGTCGCCTGAACCTCTAAAAGTTAGTTTTTTTTTTTTTTTTTTTTTTTTTTTTTTTTTTTTTTTTTTTGATAGGTTACATATTGTTGTCATTGATTTGCTGTGATAAGCAATCGTATGCAGCCTATAACAAGTTTCTGGTCAGAGCCAATGTTAGAGTTTTGGCTTGCATCAGTAGCAATATGACCAATCTACTGATTCGGAGATCTCTTCATATATTGATTTCGTTTTGGATTTTTAATCTTTAAAATTATTTTAACGCTAACATCACTAATAGGACTAACGTTACTAACGTCAAGTAATTATGTCTTTATAAGAACACTTTAATAGATCGCTTACTTCTAGGAAGTTCAAGTCTGTTGACCTAAATTTACTAAAATTCAATCAGAAAAATACTGTTTAGCTCTTTGTTATGGTGTCATTTCAATATATGTATGAGGGCTGTTTTGTAGATACCCGGATTGGAAGACAGGTGGCGCTACTGAGCTAAAATCTACCATCGTTTTTCAAAATTTGTTCAAATTTGGTGACAATTTAACGCTTAGTTTTGTTTTGACACCCATTTCAAAACATCGTGTTAATTTTTTATTTTTTTTTGCGACCATGGAAAAAGAGCAGTATCGCTCCGTGAACCGATTCTAACCGTTGAGCGGCACAATTTACGAGGAAATCAAGCCCAATTTCGATGGGCATGGGTATTGAGTTGGAAGGGGATTTAATTGACAAGTAAATTGTCAAAACCTTAAAAAGTTGCGTTGTCATTTCTAATTCAGCACTCATTACTTTTTAAGGATTCGAAAATCATTGGTTTTACTTGGTGTTGGTCAACAGACAGTCCTAGGTTCTGACTGAAATTATGGGCACCGTTATTAATTCTATATGTTGAAATCTTCTCCTGGTGCCTAGATATATTGAGAATACTTTGGTCGAAGTATTTCGTAGTTTTTCATATAAAATCTGTTCATTTTATTTTGATGTGGCTAATTCCAGTGTCTAACCGTAGCTGTTAGATCTTTCCGCAGATCAGCATTTGCACGAAATTGAATGTAAACAATGAATTCTCACAAAACAAGTCATAATATTTTCGTTCCGCATGTATGAAATCCTCTGTACTAAGCGCATGATCTATAAACACATTTCTGCATTGGTGATGGGATGGATATATATCAACAAATCGCTTCACTTGTTTCGTCACAGATTTAGTAAGCTTTTCATACACACACCACACGCCATGTATTTTTAGTTGAACTTATTTTTAGACCTAGTTTCAGTCACTGGCAGGCAGTAAATTCTAAGTTATCCATCCGTTCGGTACCAAAAACGAAAAAAATCTTTATGAGAATAATTAATTATTTGATAATTATTTAAAGTTAAAATTTGAATTTTACAAATGGAATCTGACACCACTTACCAGGCAATATGCAGTGCGCGTACAGTGCAGTCGGATAAAAAGGGATTCTTCAATGAATTCTATTTGGAAGTACGAGAATCGTGCGGTGAAAAATGGCTAACGAACTATTTCGGAAAGTTGAAATCCGATCAAGCGCGCATTCTTTCGATATTTAGTGATCGTGAAATATGTGATCCAGTTTTGGGTGTTTTGGAGAACGTTCGACCGGTGTTTAAGGAAAAGGATGCGCTTTTCTCAGCCCAACGCAGAGCTCAGGCTGAGAAATTCCATTTATTGGGGGAATCAAAGCAGGCATTAGCTCATGCGAATCTAGCAGTTGTCAGAGCGCCAGCAAGAGGTAAGTTACGGTCACAGATATGTTCTTTTATTCGTTAGAACAGCAGAAAGGAACTGAAAAGTTTGTGGGAATAAGGGGAGCTTACTTTAAATTTTCTTTTAATTTAATCAAGCTTGTTTACGGTTGACTTAACCGCATTATTCACGATGCAAGCGCTTTGAACTAATTGTTGATATTACAGTATACAATTTCGTATACAAAAGTATAAGTAGTTTGCAAATAAGTGAGCCTCATCATTTGATTTGAGGATATAGTTGCAAAGCTTGTAGCATAGGTTGTTGCTTAGCACTGCAATTAAAAAAGAATACACAATGTGTTTGAAAATCATTAACATAAAGTTTATTGGTCTAAGACTCAAATTTATGAAGATCTCCAGTAGATCAATCTGTACCTAATTTGAATAAATTAAAATCGTAGGAGCTTAAGGAGCTTAATTGTTATGCAACGACAATTTCTTGTTTCATTATATACTGTAAGCCTTGTGGGTCTCCATTACGCTTACACGGTGACGCATCTGCGATTTTGGGCAATGCGATTCAGCTTTCGACAACTTTTTTGAAAAGCCATGTCCCAACTTAAATGTTTCGTTTCACCCCCTCTTGTTCCATCCTAGATAAGGGTTCCTTTGCTAATGAGAGGAAAGTAAATTTTTTCTGCTAATAGAAGGATACATTTATCAGGTGATGCACTCATATAGGAACTTGGAATCAACACTGTAATAGCCATGGGATGGTCTTAATTTGTGAGGAGGATTTAGTTCATAGGACTTTTGACGACGTCGCAAGAATAGTTCAAAAGTTTGAATTTTCTCAATCGAAATTCTCTAGTTCCTGTAGATAGATGGTGGACTATCTAGTGTATGGTAGTGCTGAGAGATTTCTAAAGGCTTTATGGCCTTTTCTTTCTACACTTTCCTGTAAAGGGTGTTCCACCATCCCGCAAAATTGTTCATGCCCTATTTACCCATAATGCCAACGTACGACATTTGGGTCTCAATGGACCCACCGACGGTTAGTATATTATTCTTTTCTAATTTGTTAAATCTGTGGAGACATTCTTACAGTTGGTGAGATGGCGTTTTCGTTTCAGCTTTTCTCCGTGCTCCGGAGAAGAAAAGTGACGTAAAACCATTTCACCTCATTTTTTCAGAAAAAAAATTTTGCGTTTTGTTTTCACTTGAGAATCAAAATTTCTCTCCTGGATTTTATGTCAAAATATATATATAAGTCAAATAGTACCATATTGTGTGTCGAACTAAATTTCTGTTTTCGTGCAATCGGCTGTGTTTTTGGGAAATTTATTACCCTTAAGTGTTCAAAGGGATTCGCAAGCAAAAATATTTGCAAAATTAAAGAACACGAAAGTACAATTAATAAATATTTTACTATCCACAAATAATAATAATAATAATAATAGTTCCGAAAAAGTTTTCAGTGTTACATTAAAAATAAAATCGGAGTACTATACACAAAAAAGGCTTCTGACTGCCCAAACGAAAACGCCATAAATGACTAAGACAAGACTGCATTTTGTCTCAAGATTGATCCAAACGTATCTGTCCGTAGCACATGTTCGGGCTGAAAGATGCTGGTATACGCTTTAATGGTTTTTTTCTTTTATTCTTATTTTAAACACTCCTCCACTAATTAATTTGTGAATCTATCTGTGCACCTCTTTATCTTATGATTGCCCAGCCCATATACTTTGAATTCGCCGCTATTATTTTTATTATTACTGAACTTGGTCGGGAAATTTTTTAAAAGTTGAATTTCCTAATACCGTGTATGTCCTATGCAGAAGTTATTTTCCAAACATATGTCGTTTCCTTTGCGATTCCTTTATTTGCTATCGAAATGATTGTGTTGATTTCTATTCCCATAACCGTTAGCTATAAAGGTGTTCATTAAAAGAGCACTTCAATTGCTGCAGTTGGGAATTTCCCGGTAGTGCACAGGCACACTAGCCTTTGTATTTTATTGAGAAACTCCTTTGTTGCACCTAGAATTGTTAGTTTTGTCCATGTTTCTGTTCAGAAACATTTATGTACACATTACAGGATGCTAGGGCCACACTCCTATGACTTTCCCGTTAGGCTTCTACATATCATTAGAAGTTTTCTCATATTCATTTACCACTGAAATTCAATATTATGTCATAGACGATTATTTAACAGATTATGAGATTGTTGGTTTATTTTTCTAACATTCGAATGCCGAATGTGGCTGTCTAGTTGGACATCCTCTAGTTTTTTCTGCTCTTATTGTTCCAGACGACGTTTTAGTATGTGCAGATCTAGTATTATCCAGCTCATACATCCACTTATATACCGCAAGGTTCACATCTTTTCTTTCAAGAAATCGTTTGACGGCCTCGTGCGAAGTGTTGTCAATTAGTTTAATCTTTGTAAAAGGATTTTTTTCTATCGCCTTTAAAAGAAACAACGTAAGGTTGATGGATCCATACAATTTTGGCTGTGAGGGGTATATAACTCGAAGCATTACAGCTTTTTATTATTCCGATCGGGTGGGTAGTAGTGAGGTTTGATTTATAATGTAAAATAAAACATAAATTTGAAAGTGAACTTAAATTTTTTAATATCTATCAAAAGAAAAATTCATGGCATTTACTTTTTGAAAATGATATCATGTAAATGTTGGGAACGACTACGTCTGGGGTGGTCCGATCGGAAGGTCCAATTTTGGGCAACTCGTTCGAGCATAGCGACTGGTATCTCGCTAATAACACAAGTAATGTTGGCTTCCAAAGCGTCAATCGTAGCTGGCTTATTCCAATTTACCGTAGCAAAACGTGAAATTAAGTGCGCGATAACGGTTACCATTAACGGTAACATTCTGATTTGCCTCATTTTTGAAGAAATATGGACCAATGATTCCACCAGCCCATAAACCACACCATACCGTTGTTTTTAATGGATGTAATGGTAGCTCTTGGTACTCTTCGGGTTGCTCGACAGCCAAAATACGGCAATTTTGTTTATTAACGTATCCAATGAGCCAGAAATGGGCTTCATCACTGAACAAAATTTCACGACAAAACACCGGATTTTCATTGAGTTTTTCCAGAGCCCATTCACTAGAAATATGACGCAAATTCAAGTCGCCTGGCTTCAATTCTTGCACAGGTTGAATTGCTTTTAGGTTGAAATCCTCACGTAAAATACGCCAAGCCAAGCTGCTAAGAACGACGACGAATCGATTCGTCACGGTCTTCGTGTTCACTCTCAGCTATAGCTGCTATAGTCTCTTCACTACGTGTTGGATGTAGTCTAACCGGTCGAGTATCATCCACTAATGTAAACTGGGACTCAAATTGACATATTGATAATAGTGGTTTCGGTCGATTATGCGCACCGTAAGTTCCTCGAACCGCACGAAAACATTTCTTACAGAAAGCTGATTTTCGTAATACAGCTGAACAATTTGGAGACGCTGTTGTGGTGTGAGTTTAGATGACTTGCCAAACGGTACTGAAAACAAATGACAAAGGAGTTTGATAGGAGTCACGCGAGATCTGTCAAAAAAAGCCTATTGAAAATCAAAACTGACTATGAAGTACTGTAACGACATTAACTGTATGATGAATGAATTGAAAGTGGCGCTCTCATTGTTCCGATTTGAGTTCTGTTTTTTTTTTGTTAAGTTGGTACATCTGTTGTTGACATTCCCTCTAAATCTTAGCGTCATAGCTTGACATTTACAAAAGTTACGTAGCCAAGAGCACATTTATCTTTGTGTGTGTTAGCGATTTTTTACAATTTAAGAAATGTATTTAAATTTGCAGCAACGAACTTGTGTTAAATTTTGTGTAAAAAATGGATTTAATAGTGCGCGAACGTTGGAAATATTGGAAAAGTGTTTCGGCAACGATTCTCTAAAGAAAACGGTCGTTTACCAATGGCACGAGTGGTTCAAAAGTGGTCGTAAGTCAATCGTAGATGATGAACGCAGTGGCAGACCATCGACATCGAAAACCGACGAAAACATTGATGAAGTAGAAGAAATGTTGGTTAATGACCGCAAATTAACCATCAGAGAGATATCGGAGGACTTGAACATTGGCTATGGATCCGTCCAAGATATTTCGGTTAATGATTTCGGTTTCCGTCGTGTAGCAGCAAATGGCTAATCTAGGAGGAAATAAGTCAGATTTGATTGCATTCTCGATTTTGTTGCATCTGAGTGACAATATTTAGTCTTAAGCGATTGATTCTCAAAATATCTAATACTTAATTTAACATTTTATAAAAAAATAACAAAATTTTCAACGCTATATCTATTTATATCATCATTAAAAATATTCAAATATTTCATCTTCTTCTTCCTCTTCTTCATTAGAGCCTTGCCTTGCAGGTATTATTGCCGGATCTGACAATAAACGAAGAACATCTTCGCTAAGACGATGTTTTTTATTTTTTTTAAGAGAAACAGGTCTTGAAATTGAAGAAATAATGGGATCGGAAGAAACAAATAGCGCATTCAGGAGATCCCGCATAGTTTTCTCTCTTGATATTTTTCTTGTGCGGAATTCTCTGAAGTTTCTGAAATCTTTATTTCTCGATTCTAGAGCTTCTTCTGAGAGCATTCTAATTGGAAGCAGAGCAGTTTTTATAATGTCTGCACTATGGATGAGTATTTTGTGAACGCTAGAAGGCATGTAGTACCATGGATACAATTCTACGCACAACTTGGCGGTCTCCATTGTATACTCCCTTAAAGCTTCTATGTTTACTACGTAACCACAAAACATTGTTTTTAAAAAAATATCAAAGCGTTTAATAAGATTAAGGGGGATTCCAGTTATTGAGGAAGCAAGAAAAGGCTGTTGGAAAAATCTCATCGCAGTGTTACCATCGTTCGTGGTACCATAGCCTGGTTTAGGTATGTCGACTAATAAATTCATTTCAGCCTTAAGTCTGTCAATGATGTTCTTTTTTGTGTTTTCTGTTAACTGATTGTCTTCTAAATTTGAAGCACCTTATCCAAGCGTGTAAAGTAGACCAACCGAATTCGTATAGGCTTTCTTTGGGTCTCAACTGGGTTATTTTAGCTAGATCGTTCATTATTTTCGGTGTAGCCTCGCAAATTCCTCACTTTTGCGTTGAGGATTCTGCAATAACACTAAAGGTTTTTCCGTTTATCATTGTCAAACTAAAAACATGAGAAATGGTAAAATATATACCACGAATAGTAGCCTGTGTCGAATGAATTAATTTGATTTTTGACCGTTTCAATTTCTCTTTGGATCAATGCAGAGCTTTCTTTTTGAAAAATGAGTTTGATCGACCGGCAAAACCTAGTTGATGATGGCTGTGAATTTTGCCATATAATGTTACCGTTCATATTGGCCTGGAGTGGAACAATACACACAGCATATAAAAAAGCATCTGTTTTCATCGGGCTGGTATCTTCTTCTCTAAAGGCTTGCTTATATGTTGAATGGTTTGCACTTCCATCACAGCCCCACTTATATATAATCGATATATTTTGACTTGAAATATCTGTTTGAAGGACCTCTTCCTGAGACTTCTGCCGAAATATCGGTTACGCTTATAAAGACTTCGTTCAGGTAACACTTTGTCTTCGCCACTTGCAAAACATTGTATGGTGGATAGATATTTGCATTACGATATTTGCATTACGATATTTAGCAACCGTTTGCATTGAAATGTACGATTTTTTTCGTAAAATGCCCATCTACATATAAAGCCAGTGATTCCTCAGGTGTATATTTAGTAATAGCTATAGATGGAGCAGATAATGCCTTTTTTATCTTCGTGGCCCTATTTGGGGAAACTTCCAACAAGTTAATTAGTTTAGCAGCATCACAATAATATCACACATAATATCAGTATCTAACCACTTTTCATTACTAGACTTAAAAAAATCGAATCTTCGCCTAGCCCTAATCCACCTTTCATTAAGCTTAGAGGTAAAATTTTGCAAAATTTGTTTTGTCTTCATTTTCACTATTATCTAACCCAGTTTTGTTAAAAACATAGCTTATAACAGACGCACTCCTTTTTTTTGGAGCATCTTTTCTTCGCCAAACTTCAAAAAGCTCCCTTTTGAAAATCGACATGATTACCTATAGGTATTGAAAAAAAAACAGAATAGCAGATAGTTGCAATTTATTTCTTTTGTAACTTACTGTGCACTTAGTGGTAAAATATTTAGTTTAAACCATTCAACGGTAGTTGGCGGATGAGTTAGTTAAAAGTCAACAAAAGCACGATTTAGACCACGCTAACGCTATTTTAACGCTATTTTTGTAAACAAAAACGAAAATCAGCACTGAACTTAAATATTTCAATTAAAATATACCTAAAATTACAAAATATGTTGAAAAAATATGCACTCGGCTCAAATTTAATTAGCTATGTGACCACTTGCTTGTGAAAAGGAAAATGAAATCAATACAAAAATAACGCGATCAACAAGTGGCAAAGAGGAGAAAAACCGCTTTGTGTCAACCAATTCCGTTAATTCCAATTGTACTTGACTCTTTGTTTATCTAAGCTTAAAATTGTAAACAAACATTTTGACTTTGTGATAAAAAAAAATTGACACTTATTTCCCCCTAGAATGGCCATTTTGCCCATTATTCGTACTTTTTTGACGAAAAATGCAACAAACATTATCCAACAGCCACCGAATTTACCTGATTTGGCCCCCTGTGACTACCCACTGCGGAGAACGCGTTTCAGCAGCCGGGAGGAAGTAATGGAAAAATCGCAGGAAGCACTGATGGACATATCGAAAACCGAATATAAAAAATGTTTCGAGGATTGGATCAAGCTTTGACATAAGTGTGTTGCAGTATATGGGGATTATTATAGATTTAGATGAATAAACTTGTATTTTTAATTTGATCAAGGTGGTATTCAATGACTTTAAAAAAAACATACGATACTATGCAATTTATATTACACTTAATAAAGTTTAGAGACTCAAGTTAAAAGTTTGTGCTGACTTAAAAGTGATAGCCTTGTGACTAAGATTACAGGGTGGCTTTAGAAAGGATTGCCACTTTTTGTGTATGTGGGACAGTCGAGTTACAGAGAAACACTATTTGGTTAAAGATTTGCTGATGGAATCGGAATTTGTTGCTGGACAATCAAATGTCAAATATTCACCTCTGATTGAGCCACAAAATATTTTTCATCCACTCTTACACATAACGCTGGGTTTAATGAAGAATTTCGTAAAAGCTATGGACAAAACTAGTGAAGGCTCCTTACATTTAAAATCTGTATTCCCGCAAATATAAAAACTTATGAACGATGTCAATTTTGACCTTAAAATAAGTACAAAGGAACTAGCAAAGAAAAGAAAGAAAGAAAATCGTAGAATATTAAGGAGATCGGTGGGATGCACCCACGTTAGGGGAATACTGTTGGGATTTAATGCAAGAAGATTCTGCATGTCATAAAAGTAAAAGCTGAATCATAGAATACATGTTTTTTAATAAATAAGAATAACAAATATTTATGTTTTAGAATGAATTAAATGAGTTTACCTTTTTGATTTTTTTAGTCTCAATGCCAATAAACATGGAAACGGTACATGTAACAAGAAAATCATTAACATATCCTTAAATAGAATTCTCAATTGATAAAGGAATACTTTATTTTACTAATGTTATACAAAAAAAAAAAAAAATTAACTTATCACGCAGTGTTATTTAACAAAAAATTTCTAGACCTGCTACTAACCTCATCTATTTAATTATCAAAGACGTAATGAAAATTAAATTTAATGAAAACGGTTTCTTTATTTATTTAAGATGTAAAATAAGTTATGTTTTAATAAACAATAACAATGATAATAGAGAAGTTAGTTCACAGAGAGAGAGAGAGAGAGAGAGAGAGAGAGATGATCAACGAGCGATCAATTTTGTTCTGAGCGATGGCATCTGTACCAGTGAAAACTAAACAAATAAATGAAGCTTTCGAAGCAGGGGAAGTTTTTTTTAAGTCTTATGGCCTGTATTAGTCCTCTACCAGCTTCCGGTCTTTAACTAGTGAAGAGTAAAATTTTAGGAAAAAAACGCCATCGATTAGTTTTATGTAGCCGCATAAAGAGTGCGCGGAGAGTTGGAATGAGAAAGAACACGTTCATAGGGGCAGTTCAATACTTCGCCATCTATGAGTTTCCATCGATCATAGCTTTACAAGTGGAAAAATCTATAACTCCAAAGAGAAGGCTATTTCGGGATCGTAAAAATCCTATATTGTCCCTGGTTTGATAAACAAATGATATGGGTGTGACTCCTAGGGATAAATAAGCACTTTTGCGGTAGTCGAAATTTGTTGGGCTGATTCGCAGCGGTAGCGATGAACTCTTATAGACTTTCGTTACCCAGCGGTTTGATTCTGTTTATCACACCTCACTTTTTGGTGAATTTGTCTGAAAATAACCAGCAATCTACGTATTCAATGTCACATTATCCAGTATTCAGCAGAGACGCCTTTTTATCTATACTTCGTATGGACAACCTTAGAAATTGTAAAGCGGTTCTACTTCTCTGATCTCCTTACCTGACAATGTTGCCTTTATCTAGACGTACTACGTAAGACCTGGGAATATTGTTTGCCGAAAATACGATACGTGTCGCTACAATAACATTGTTTTTGCTGCCGCTAAACTAATTCTGACCTACCCTCAGCAAAAGTTTAACTCTAATTAAACCACTTCTTTGCTTACTATCACAGATGTGGACGTTCAAATAGATGAAGGACTTACTCTGGCTTTGGCTTTTTGGACAAGGGCTCTTATCCTCATTGATATGGGGGATGGAGAAGCTGCTTTAAGTGATCTCAAATTAGCAGCAAATTATGGCGTGGAATCGAAGTCAAGTGTTGACTACTATCTCAAAATGGCTAAAGCCTACGCATGTACTTGAGTAACCAATATGTATATTTTTTTGACATTACTGAACTTGTTATCTTTTTATAGGCATGGGCGAATCAACTCGAGCTGAAATATCTATAAAAATCGCAGAAAAACTTGCACCAGGTGGATCGAGCAAAATTGACATGTGTCGCAAAGAAGTCGCAAATGTCAAAGCAATGCCTAAGAAGAAGATTCTTAAAAACCCCGAACCCGCAAAAGGAGAAAATCCAAGTTTACATGGTGCTTCGAGCTTGGTCAAATTAGTTGAGAGCCAGGATAGAGGAAAATTTATTGTAGCAAATGAAGGAATTCAAACCGGCGATGTGATCTTATCTGAAGAACCTGTAGCTGCATGCCTGCTTCCAAATTTCTTTGGAAGTCACTGTTATCATTGTTTTGAAAGATTAAGAAATCCCGTTCCCTGTTTAAACTGTTCTGGTATTGCTTTTTGCTCAGCACAATGTATGGGAGAGGCATGTTCTTCATATCATCGTTTTGAATGTCAGTTTTTAGATCTGTTTATAGGTATAACAATGATAATTTACATGTCTAAGAAACACTTAAGTGTCATAATTTCATTTTTTGCAGGATCTGGGATGTCAATTCTATGTTATATTGCTTTGAGGATATTTACTCAAGCCAGAGAAGGTGTCGAACAAGGTTTAAATGTGGCTAATGGTTTGATTGAAAGTCTCTGTTCACATATGGAAACGCGAAAGGCAGATGATTTTTTGCAACGCAGTTTGATGGCAGGATTTCTTATGAGATGCCTTCAAAAGGCAAACTATTTTGGACATCGCAAGACAGAGGGGGTAAACCCTACAGCCTTAGAATTAAAGGTTGGAACTGCGTTATTAGGACTCTTACAGGTCTTGCAGTTTAATGCGCATGAAATTTATGAGACTATGGTAAATAATGAGCATCGTTTTGATGGTTCAAAAGTAATTTACGTTGGAGCCGGCCTATATGGAACTGGTTCATATTTCAACCATGAATGTTGGCCAACTGTAGCAAGATATTTTGTGGGGAAAAAAATTGTTTTAGCTGCCACACAACCTCATAGACCAAATCAAATAGTAGCCGAAAACTATGGACCGGTGTTTACCAAAATGAATCTAAAAGAACGTCAACGAGCTCTGCGAGGACGGTACCTTTTCGATTGTAGTTGTGATTGTTGCCGGGAGAATTGGCCAACCCTGCAGAAGCTTGATAGACAGGTTAGATTTTGGTGTCCCTCGGGCACATGTGGTACGTTGTTGCGTTTTCCAAAAGACATTTCTAAGGATGTACGTTGCCCTAGATGTCGGAAAAATGTTTCTCTGAAAGAAAGTGTCGTGAAGCTAATCAAGTGTGAGGAAATGTATAGAGAGGCGGCAAATGCAATGAAGGTTTATTTTGACTTTTTTTTTTAACTTAAAAACAAAAATCAATTCTTAATAAATTATTTTAGGAGCAAAATACGGAAAATGCGATAGAGCTCTTCAAAGAAGCAATCGATCAGTTTTATCAAATCGCTGCTCTTCCCCACAAGGATACTTTGATTGCTCAGGAGTCTTTTCGTGCATGTTTAGCAGATAAGGGTACCAAATTCAAGAAATAAATTTGATGATTCTTTTGTTTTATTAGTTTCCTTGAAAAAGTAAATAGAAAGTGATTAAGGTACAAGTGAAACGCGTTTTTTAAGGTTTAATCGACGCTAACTACACATAATTAGGCCATGAGTTTCTCTCCACTTAGAAGAATTCTAAATAAAAATTCGTGCATAAAAGAAAAACGGGGTCATCTATAAATTTATATTTATAAATATTGATAATATCTATAATATATAATTATATGAACATCTTATATTAGATGAAATAATTTTTTGTCAATATTATTTCGTAATACAACAGACAGAATAGATCTGAACTTCTATAAGACTTACAATGCCGTTAATAACAAAGCTTTGCAAATAACAACTAACGAAAGCTTTGCAAATGTCAACTTGTGCGACTTATGATGAGACTCCTTGCAGGTGAAGTGTCAACATTTTGAAGAGTGCTACAATACTTAAAAGAAAATAATTTAACAAAGTTTCATTCACTGAAACATCCGCAACACCTACACGGCCGTTTTCTAACAAAGGCAACAAAATTGAAAAAAATGCTTTTCTCATAAAAATTCCCTCTGTAGTTGCGCTGAAGAGGAATCAATAACTAATTTTTTGCAAAACAGGAAACAAAACAGTAATGACGACTTCAACCAAAGCCACCCGGTCTCTCCGCCTTGACCCCGCTTTTTATTCCGCTAACTCGAGAGACAGAAAACGTTCAACACTTACTTACAAAAAATGGCAAATCTCTCCATGCGCTCACAGTATTAGGAGTGCAAACCAGTTGTTTCAAACTCTTACAAATCCGAAATGAAGCAAGTGTTTAAGCTAATACAAAAAATCACAAAAGGGCAGATGAACGCTGGCATTCTGCTCGAAGGACTCACTTGGCCCTAGCAAAAGAAATCTGAACACTTTTAAAGTCAATACTCCCGGATGAATTACTCTCGGAGAGCTATTTAAGATGAAAAGCCCTCTCGAAATTTAAAAAGCTGTAAAGTGGTTATCTTATAAGACTGCGGTTGTTGAATCATTGGCAGTACAAATTGAGGAAGTTGTCAATGACAATAGCATAAGTGAAGCAGAGTTCAAACAGTATGAAGTTTGTCTGATAGAGCTACAGGAGCAAGTAGGTACAGTATGTATTTAGAACAAGGTTAATGTAAACTACTAGCTGGGTTAATTGGTCTTCATTTAGAGACTGCTGATTTTAGAAACAACCAAAAAACGTATGTATGTACAATATCTCTTAAGGTTATTTTAGCTGGCACTCCACACGTACACGTAATGTCAACACAATCTGGGATGGTACACGGTTATAATGCGGCGTAGATGGTAACGTTTATGTTTTTTTTACTAAGAAATGCGATGAAATTTATACTAATGCCCTTAAAGGGACGCTAAATATACAAAAAAGTGCATACTTTTCTGATTTTAATAAAGCCAGTCCAGTTTAGAATAAATCTACGATAGATATGGTATATCCTCAGAAAGTTAAAAATTTGTTCATTATGTTAGGAGCGATCTTTGATATCAAAGATAAATTCAATTCCTCTACGGATGCATATAACCATGTGTAATTGCATTGTTTGCAACATCGATGAACTAACTTAGATGGCAAACTCTACTAATCCTTTCGCAAACCTATAACCCTCGCAAGACAAACTGTAAGTGAATAACCGACACATTGTACATCTCTATAACCTTCTATTGCTAGAATGAGAGCGATTTGTAAGTAAAGTTGCTAGAATGAGATCAATTTATAAGTAAAGTTGGTAGAATGAGAACGATTAGCACATAAATGTGGATGACGTTTATTGAGTAAAATAGGCGGGTTTTGTGTAAAACTACGAATTTGACAGTTCTTTTAAAACTTAATTGATTTGATGTTTTTTTTTTTTTATAATTCCTGCCCAAAGAAAAATTTCGTGTAGAAATTTGTAAAAATTAGCAGGGTGAAGAAATGAATTACCCTTTCAAATGCGTTCACTTTTACAAATTTTTTCTCGCAAGAACAGGTTTTTGTACAAATTTGTACAAATTTGGAATCCTAATAACTTCACAAGTGAACCCCTTAAATGTAGAATTGATTTCATTTCCTTAATTCGTTAAATGTAAACTAAATTAAGTCATATTCATATCGAGAGTTTGTCACTCACTCAAAAATCCTTGAGCAAAAGTCCGGGACCACGGTTAATCAAGCTCAATGCTACCTTCAACTGTTCGTCTGATGTACGAAACACCCGAATGCAGAAACAGAAAATTAAATCTTCAGTGCACAAAACTGCAGAATTGCGAGAGGGACGACGTGATTAATCCACGGAGAAATTCAAACGAAGTTATAACAAGAACACCGCTTGTCACAATAGAGCGGGCAATAGAACACATTTCCAACACTTAACAGTAATAGGAAAGTAAAAAGTGCTTTTTGACACTAATTTTGTCTGAATGGGGTGAAGATGCCAGGCCTAAAACAACGAGCTGTCCAACTGCTCTCTTCAACTTTATAGTTCCTTTGGGTAATTACATCTCAGCTGTGTTAATTATTCCATTTGCACCAGTGTGAACTTTGACAAAACAGCTTAACTGCTTTATATCGATTTTTTTTAAAATTCATAATGCAAAAAACGGGTGATAGCTAGATTTACCACAAAACATAGCAATAAACAATATGTACAATAGTCATAGTCAAGTCATTCAGTGACTCGATCTGGACTGCTCAGAAGAGAAGATACGTGAAGATAATTCCGTATATCTTCACAGTTCCGGTCTAAACGGAGTGAATGGTCCTGAATCTAAAAATAAACGCGCTATAGGTCCACATTGCATATATAAAACCTAATTTTAATCCTATGAACCACTACTCGAATGATGATAATCCATGCTCGTTCACATACCTTCGAGGTTATAGATGATGTTTCGGAGTTACACGGAGAGATCTACTTACAGATAAGATGGTCCTTTGAATGAATTGCTGAATAACGGGATGCATATAAAGTCGTCCCCGTCGGAGCCTTGAACTCATATGGATTATACTTGGGACATCGAGATTAGGTGAATAGAGTTGAATAGAGTTTGCACTTGCGACCTGTTTTCGTGTTTGTAATAATCTACATTCATCCAGGAAAACGCTGCAAAACTCGTTAAGAGTGCCGAAAATTTAAGCTTTAAGTACGAGTATACGATTATTATCTATACTTAGAAGGCATCTGATCTGGTTTGACTATTAATTCTTCGTCTCCCTTTATTTATTGACCAATGTGCGTACTTCTGATACCGCTTTTTCGTTTCTTATTTGCACCATTCATACTATAATCTAAACGCACTTTATGGGTTTTTCTATTTTGGCTTTACTTAATACACGCTTGAAAGGTTTGTTTTTGTCCTTCACATCATATTTTTGTTGTTCTACTTCCAAGTTTCTTTATTCATGTGAAGTGGCTTTGTGAAATACCGAGGAGAGTTTGTGTACTACTCATGTATTTTCCAGTTGGGTTTTTTTTGTAATCATTTAATTATAATTAGGGACATGAGTACTCTTAAAATGTTTGTACACAGCGCAGACCAAGGAAAATCAGGAGGAAGAAAAGTACCGATGTACATTAATTTTCATCTTTTATCACATCAACCTGCTTAAACATCTGAAATCCGTTGATAAACTCTGTCAAAACTCTCTCAGCTCGTCTGGACTTTCATGGACACGTCATGTCATCGTTGCGTCAAGAGGTCGTTGCGTCCCATACTAAACGCAGTTTCTCTAGCACATAAATGTTGAAAGATCTCAACACCTCGGATGATATTCGTCTACCTCTTTCACACTAAGCATAGATTTTGGCCAAACAGTTGCCAAACTATCTCGTCTAGATCCTTGTTGCAGTTACAAGCTTCACAGACATGGTACAATCCGCTGTCATTGGCTTCATTCACACATCAGCCCAATAATCATCACTGCTTCTTTGATCTTTAATACCAATATGTGTATTGATATGTATTGGTAAAACATCGCAGATGAGTTTACTTCCTTACCATTTCCTTCATGTCTACTAATTGAACAGGCAGGTCTTACTTTTTAACGGTTCGTACATTCCTCATCCAGCACTTCTGGTTCTTAATATCTGGCGCCAATTTGTAACGGAACTACTTTCTAGTTTTCATATAGACGTGTAGTATCTGTTGTCCACTGCAGGCACAACGGCTTTTGCACTCCCTTGAGGTCCAGGTTGTTAGCGATGCTAACCTCTAAAGTATAATCGACGATCCGTTTTCAAAGAAAGCAAAGGTCGCCAATGATTTTCCATTTCCATATTAAACAACTGATGAGACTAATAATTTGAGCTGATAACAGGTAATCATTCCTGAAGCATTTCTGAGTTGTTATGAAGAAATATGGTGTCTGCTTTGGCATCATGGCCAAATTAATTGATATGGAACTTAGCACTGATAGAGCGTACTAAATTATTGTTTCAAACCGATCAGCTTTCGGTTCGGTAGTGGTTCAGATCATATTTTCTTCAGCATCATGTGCGCAATGTAACACGTTTGACCTTACATCATTTGTAGTTCAGAAACCATCGTTGGCAACATTAGACGCGAACCCACAGCTCGAAAAGCATTACCTTTTTAAGCTTTCTGCAATCGCCATAAATTTTCCTCTTAAGAGAAGCCACACAACTTTGTAGTTTTCTCTCGGCCACTCTTCTGGGTTTCCTGAGAACGACGGAAGTTCATTCGCCAGCACTTGATGAGCAGCAATCAGTCGTTGACCTAGAGGAGAAGTTTCTACGACGACTGGGTGCGGTACCACAAACCTGTACTCTCTATCGAAAACTGCCTTATCAGATATTTTAATATCTTCAGTAGAAGTTTGCTTGATATCGTTAGTCCAATCAGACACTTGTCTGCTTGAGAGCCTTTTAACTTCATTAAAAAAAATCCTCTTCGTCTTCGAGAGCCAAGATCACAAAATTTTGATCAAATAATCTTGTTCCGTTTTATTTTCCTTCTCCACGAACCTCTGATCTTCTAAGCGCCGCATACCCAAATTAAGATTGCGGCGGCCTCTGATTGCGACGGATCAGTGATCAACTCAATTTTTTGAGTTGTCCAATGGACGTACTACAATATATATATATATATATTTATTTATTTATAAAAATTCATTCTTTGTTTCCTAAAAATTCAAGTAATAATAATAAAATTGATACGACTTTGCTCCCTCCACTTTACTTCATTTTGGTGAAATTGTTCGTTTTCCATGAACAGGTTGCGATCACTATGGATGCGCTCAAGCTGAACCCAACCTCCAAATTCAAAGGTTAGAGCACAGTTAGAGGTTGGATTCAAGCCTTCAAACTAGATTCCATTAGGAACCGAAAATTACCCGAAGAATCTTGTGTTCAAAACGCTAACGTCAACGCTTCTGGCAGGGCTGCATTAACAAGGGTTTTATATCAAGTTTCCTTACTATTTCCTGACAAGGCCTTATTACTTAATTGATTTCTTAGGTCAAATGAATAGCGATTAGCAAATACATATATATATCTCTCCGTTTGACTTTCGATCAGCCTCTGCTATTAACGCTCTGATTGCCGCTGACCACTGTGCCATTAGCATACATACATGACCGTTTCGGTATAATGACTAATGTCCTCGCCAACAGAGGAATAAGAACTTTTGGAAGTTGTTTCTTTGGCGAACTGGAAAATTGAGCTGAATAACCTTTAAAGATTTATATCCTTATCTAAGTACTTTAAAATCAGATGGGTACGATTATCTAAGGAAGTATTTAGACACTGCTATACCTTACCTGTTTTAGTTGCCGACCTGAAATAAGTCATTTGGATTTTATAAAAAGGCAATTAAAACGTAACATTTATTGGTAACACTTATGGAAGGTCTCAGTTTTATTTGAATATATTTAAATAAGAAAATAAAATCACAATAGGCTTTGTATACTTTTATCTGTTTTATGTAACATCAAATTATGTATGTATATTTGTAACATGTTTATTAAAAATGTTGGTAAAATTATTCGTGGACATTGGAAATAATTAAACTTTTGTTTGTTTTATTAGATTTTGTTGTTGCGAAAGTTTTATTTTTTTTGATTTGCATTTTTTTAAATAAATATCTTTGTTATGAGCATTAATGTAAGAATTTTAAAAAACGAGTAAGAAGTCTATATCTTATGAATGTAACTTTAAAACAATTAGATTTGAAAATTAAATAAGTTACGGTTTTTTGTTTAGTTAAATCGAAGAATGTTAAAATTTCATATTTTTTTAATTTTTTAAAAGACTATCTAAATTTCAATGTATAATTTCAAAATACAATTTGTTTAATTCACATTATAGTTTTGTATATAAACTTATTTGCTATAAAGAATTAAAATTTGAATTGTTTTTCTTTTAATAAAAACAATTAATACTAAGAAGCGAGATAACCACCACAAATAATAACGTTCAGGAAATTGTTTAAAACCAGCAAGGCATTTTATTCATTATTGAAACATGCGATTTGCTGCCTTCGGAAAAAGGGATTTTTTAAATTCGTTGCAAAAAAAATGCGTTTTATGCGAAAACATACAGAAAAAAAATTATATGATTTGGATAAAAATAGTGCATCGTACAAAAATTTTAAAAATTTCTTCTCCAGTTAATTCTAATTTAATAAGCCCATGCGTTGGTGTAGTGGACGTAAGGAAGAAAAATGATTTACCCTTAACAAAATATTATAGATATCTCTCAGTTCTTTAATCCTCTCTATTTAAAATGTGGTGATGCTAAATTTAACCGTTATTTCCTAATAAGTTGACCATCGCCTTTTTTAAAATATTTCTGGTAACTACTTGAACTGCACTTAAAGCACGTCCCTAGGAAAGCTGAATCGCAGTACTTGATTGGATATTGGTGATTAAGATGTATGTACACATATCTCAGGTGAGAACAGCTCTATTGCGTCATTCCATCTTTTGGAATCGTTTTTCCATCTAATCAATTCAACATCGAAAAAAACGGAGCAAGACATTTCGGAATATAAATAATTAATTAAATGAATTTTAAGAAGTTTCTTGAAGCTTACGGTTAGATTTTCAAAAGTTTAGTATACAAATAAACCATTAAAATCCGAAAATCTGTCGAACACAACTTCGAATGCATTTAAAAAATGAAATATTATATATTGCTCAACCTATGAAGAGGTCACACGAGCTTATATGAGAACATGTATACTTTATTTGTGCAACAACTTAACATACAATGTATATAAATACTCGTATATAATGCAATATACAATCAATTCATTGAAGGCCACATTTGAAGTGTGAATTTGACTACAAGATCGTGTGACTATGGGGATATGTGTACTAGCTAGATAAATCAGAGACGATGGACAAATTCCGATTTAGACTGTCCGAGAGGTACTATAATGGCGGTTAATAAAATCTTGACAAGTATAATATATATGGAGGGTGGGTATGTGTCTACATCAATTAAATCTACCCAACGAAATAATAGAGAGATAATGTAATGTTCTCACTGTTTGAAAATATTATGTTTGCGATCCTTAAATATCCTATCCCGGTAGGAGCACAACAGCAAATTTTTCAAAATCATTATCACCCTTTTGGCGGGTAATGGCAAACCTCTAAAAGTCAAATTATGCCTATGAAAAAGCTTCTCAGGAGAGCCGTTCGGAACCAGCAATAAACAGTAGGCCCTGCTCAGGAGTGTAAAAATTCACAAAGTGAGAAACACAAGTGAGTGCAAGAAACTAGGCCTTGGCCCACACCATGTTGTCGCGACATTTATTTATTTTTATTTATAATATATATCGACTTTATCAAAATTTTTTTCAGGTCTCTATTGCAGAAAATAATTATTATAGCCTCAGTTCAATGCAGGGTTGAGCACACTCCTGTTTTTGTTTTAGCAAGAAATACTCCCAACTATCATATAAGAAATTCGGATTCTGGCTTGGTGCCAAGTTTTATATGTCGAGAATACACTTTAACTATCATGCATATGAGTAGGAAACGTTACGATCCTGTAAGACAACCAGCTCTCAAGTTATGAATTAAATTTTCCCTTGGTAAGCCTTCTTCTGAAAATTAGGAAATTTACTGATGTGAGTGTGCTTGTGCTGAAAAACGTTGATATCTAGTCTTTGACTAATTTTTCCTCGGTTCATGGCTATCTTTCCAAATATGAATATAGATATGCAAACTATCGCATTTCTACAAAAAGTTTGAGTGCTGCGAAAACATTACATTCCCTGTTGTCAGCATCAATTTGAACAGAAATTCCCTTTATTTCCCCAATCAACGATATGCAATCTTTAGCATCATGAAATACGTTTCAACCCTGAAAATGGGTGTTAGGAAAATTACCATTCTCAGCAGATTTTTTTATGAGCACAACTAAAAGTGCGAACTCTCCAGAATGCTTCCAGGCAAAACATGTGTGAGTTTATAAACCTCAGCATTTCGAACTTAGTACAATTGTGTTTTTGAACGCATTCACTCCGTAGTAATATCTTAGTACGAACACCATATCAGTGCACAAAAAAAGTAATATTCAGCCAGATCTTAGATTTGCTTTTTTTTTTCAAAAGAAAAAGTTTATTTATTATTATTATTTATTTATGATTATTTTTCATTTTTCCTCTTTAAACAATACAAAACGATTCTGCACTAAAATATTCTAATTTTTCTCCAGCTGCATTTGAAATGCTTAACTAATCTGCACAAGTATGCCAATATGTTGACGTTTATGAACAAGGGTAATGCTGTTTGACTAACTTATGTTCTTTGTTAGTATGACTGAGGAAAACTGACCGCAGGTGTACTATTTTTTTACGACAAAGCATCGGTGCACATGCTTACTTCTGAGGTTGCAATGAGAGAATGTGATTTCGAAGAAATTAACTACCTACCTAGATCTACACCGTCGTGGAAAACGGCTTTCCGACAATGAAGAGCTCAACGTGGCGGTAAATTAAAAAAATTAGAAAAATTAAATCTTAATTTGCTGAAATAATAAGTTTGTTATGCGGTATATATATATAAACTTTATATATACTATATAATTATATGGTATTAAAAAATAAAATTTATTTAAAATTTTTGTGAATTTATTTTCATGCTGCTACCGACAATATATCGCATGTTCATGAAGACCGAAAATATTATAAAACGCCAATAGATTCAATTAAAGCTAATCATAGCCCAAATTCTTTTGATGACCAGAAACCATAAGTCGTGAAGAATACAACAAAATACATTTAGGGAAGCTACTTTTAGGTATTTAAAAAAGGATTACCAATTTCGAATACACATGGTAACTTGTGAGAGATAGAGGGATAGAATAGAGAACGACTAAGAAAAGAAAGAGAGAATTGAATACGAATACAATCAGATCAACATAATTTTTAAAACGAAAAGAAATTGTAAAGCTCTATCGCTGATTTTAAAAAAATAAGTCATAAAGTAATCCAAAGAAAAAGGAGCAACCAAATTCGAACCAAACTGAGGACATCTCAAAATAAAGAAAAAATAAAAACAAAGCTTATACATATATTGTTTTTTGTCTTCACACGTAAGAACATTTATTTCTTTCAGCATTCTTTTATGATTTTGTTTTTTTTTTTTTTATGTATCAATTAAATAAAAAAAAAAAAAAAAAAAAATGAAATGCGTTCATCGCCAGCATAACTTATTTACTAATTTTTACGACAACAAAATAATAAAAGCAAACGAAAAAATTCAATAAGATGTAAAGAACAAAAATCACTTTGCATTTCTCGCCAGCAGAATGGTAAGAACTATCTTTGTATTCCCATCATCTTTAAACCTTCTATTAAACTATTGTTATTTCTTGTTTTTTTTCCGATATAATGAATTTAATAAATTATCTTACACTTAAGCAATAATTTATACACATTAGGTATTAATTATACATAAAATACATTTTTAACAGTAAAAAATCAAAAGTAAAAAGAAGCTCTTAAGAAAGATTACTGCTTTGCAAGACTACAACTGATTTGAAGAGAATAAAAACGAGTAAAATAGCTAATCGTACATTTTATAACCACCAAATGATTCATACTCTTTTAGTTTTTTGTTTAGCGCATACGTATATATATAATATATAACGACTAATTTTTAATTTGTGAACTTTTGAATAGTAAATAAATAGAAAATAGTAGGTACATATAAATATACTTTTTTTTTTCATTTTTCATTTGGTTGAACTAATTTTTTCTTGTTTTTTTTTTTTTCCAAAAAGGCAGAGTTGTGTTAAGATACAAGTATTTAATTTTACAAAGATAAATGGTTGTTTTTTTATAAAATAAAACAAATTAATATACAATGTTGTTTTATTTTTATTTTTGTTACATGAATAGTGTGTTTCATTTAATTATAAAATGTTTGTCATCACTTCAAATTTAAAAAGAAATAATCATTAGCCTCATATTAAGGTAAGGAATAAAATTATGCTTTCAGCAAAGTTACGAAAGTACCGAACGTTGCGCTGCCAAATGCGTCAATAAAAAGGCCAAAATCAAATTTTTTTAACTCTGATTTAATTTCTTTTTATCATACTATTTTTTCTCGTTTTGTTTATGTTTTTTGTTTTCTTTTCTATAAAATTAAAATTGCTATTATATTAATAAAAAATAAATAATCATAGTATCACTTAGGTTTTTTTGTTGTTTATTAAAGCTAGAGAGCATTTGTTGCGTATGATTAAATCATGTCATATTCACACCCAATGCTCGACTTGAGTACTCGTACACAACATAACTTATTGATACCGCTGGCAACACCTTAATAAAATTCGGTGTTATACCCCGGTAAAGGCCAAAGATGCCTTCAGTCCGTAAGATTCTCTTAAAGACATCCACCATGTTATCATCAGTCGCTGTTTTAATTGCTGCGCTGCCACCAATTGAAATCGCTTTTGCTTTGCTAACGACTGTAAACAAAAAAGGTACAACAAAGATGCTAAGATGGTTTAATATATATTTTAGTTTAGTATTACCTTGAGCTTGTAGTCGCGTCCTAACTAATGCTAGTGGATAGGAACACACTTGACCTAGTGTACTTGATGCACTGCCACATGCGAGGAGTACTAAGAAATTTGGCTGTTCATGTTCAGCATTATTATGTGTACTTAGGTATTTCTTTTTAAGTGTCTCATAGACGGCTAAATCGATGCCAGCATATGGTATGATACCAAGCATATTTGGAATGTAACCACGATAGAAACTTCGTACACCTTCACGGGTGTAAATCTTTTTAGCCGCATCTAATATACCCGTATATTGACCAGTTTTACGTAATGCCAAGCGTGTTTTTAATACCTCCATTGGATAGATAATGGTTTGGCTAATACCACCTGCACATGCGCCTGCTACAAAACGTTCGCTAATGGTCATTTGGCGTTTTTCATCACCTCGTATGAGACGTTTGATTTTTTCATAGGCAGCGAATTTAATAGCGGACTCTGGAGCAATTTTAAGGACATTGATGCCGTTACCACGCCACATACTGCGAAGGCCACCCTCTTGAAGCAAATATCTTAAACTATCTGAGATTTTTGCTTTATGTGTTTGAACCTAGAAATAAAAAAAAAAATAACAAAACAAAAAATCAGTAGAGTTTTTAATATGCTTTCTATTTATATACATTTTGGTTGTTTTAAAACACAGGGGAGAAAAAGCTATTGACAAACTCTTCTAAATTTCATATTACAACAGATTCGCATAGTTGTGCAGTACTACAATATTTTCCATCGTAATTGTTAAAAGTAATAAAACTCAGCTCTACTCGTAATTGGTATTTGAATTGATTGACAAGGTGTGGAACTAATAAGACCAAAGCTAACAATAATACGGTAGCCTACCGGTAAACATATATATAAATCTAGGACCGCTCGTTTCAATAATTAACACTTTGGCACCTGACTGGGGTATTTAAAGTTTTTGTTGTGATACTAAGATCAGCTTACAACTGCTTATAATCAATTAAGTTGATAAAAAGCTATGACGCGGATTTTATCAGCATAAAGTTCAAGATATGACTATTTTTATATTAGAAATAGTTTCGGTTTGTTGGAGGAAGCTATTAAAGACGAATCGTGTTACATTAAGGGTTTACAAGCCAGCTAAGCGTAAAGATCAAGCAATTGTAATTGTCTCGTAAAAAAACGATAAGGGCTTTCGAAAAGTTGGAAAAGCCTTTTCTATACGCAATAAGACAGTGAAATGTTATGTGCATCCTTGTGTTCTACTACCCGCTCGGTATATTCTTCTGATTTTCTTTCTGACTTTTTATTTTCAATAGAAAATCAGCAATAATGAAAGTCTTTGGGCGGTCAACTAAGTTATATATAATATTATAAGAGATATATGTGCCAAATAAATCGGTAGTTCAAGGAAGGTCATCTAATACACGTACTTGTGTCTTTATCCAGATCTTAAGATCTTATGTTTATAATCAAGAGAAGTTTTTGTGGTTCCTGGCGCAAGACCAGTTCGTTAAAAATTTTCATAATTTAACAACGAGAGACAAGTTAAGTTTCAAAACTTAAGTTTCTGAATATCTTACCTGCAAAAACACTTTTATCCTATCTAATGGGGCTGTACATGTTCGCGACACAGCTCCGGCTATACCACCAGCGGCCAAATGTCGCCACCACATTCCAGTTTGCATTTCACTTTGTGTAAAATCATCAGGTACATTCATATCTTCGCCGATATCGAGATACTGCAAAAAAACAAATCAAAATAAATAATTAGTATATTTTATTTTTTCTTTTAATTAGTATTAAAAAAGTCTATATGCATATTTTCTATTCATTAAGCAAAACTACATAAAAAAAAATCTGATTTACATAAATCGCCTCATCAACAGCTTGTATCACTTCGACTTCTTTTCGATACATTTTTTGTATTTTTAATTATTATTTTTTTAATTTTCGATAAAATTGTTTTAAAGAATTACAACAAAAAAATAATAAAAAATAAATATCTAAAACTATCGAATAAAAAAATTACGGCACTAAACATATAGCAAAGCATGCCAGGCAGCAATGCCGCTGAATATGATATTAAGTGCCGCCTTTTGCAATTGTATCATTTGCTCTGCTCTCTCATTTAGCTGAATATCAACTAAATGCTGCATTAAATTAACTTATAGTGATAGTTGCAGTGTCAAGTGTATATTTATCATTTAAAAACATACTAGTATTCACATATGTATATAAATAAAAGAATGAAAAAAAAAATCCCTCTTCAAGCGTGCGCTGTAAGGCATAAGGAAGTGTTTCAACAGTCTGTGTATTTTTTTAGCTTTATATTCAATATGGTGCCAACGCACCATTTAACGCTAAATAAATAAATAATTTTCTTTTTCTTTTGTACAAATAAGATACAGATAGGGGTGCGCACTTATAAGAGAGGCAGCATGAAATAAAAATTAAACTAGATTAGCATTGCAATTCTAACAAATTGCATAATGATCGCCAGCCACCCTCTCTAGTAGCCATATACGAGTAAAACAGTGCATTAAATAACAAAAAGAACATGCAACGCACGACAACCATATGGACAAGGGTATGGTGCAACAGGGTTATGAATTGATTTGAGGATGGCTCGAATTGTTTTAATTTACAACACACATTTTAAATATGCAACATGAAGGTGAGCGTGCTTGATGAACGGTATAATGTAAAAGGATTATTAAAGTGCAACTAATAACAATATATACTTATAATTTAACTGATGCACCACATGACATCTAATGAATGGGAAAGGGATGTATTTTTTTAAAGAAACTATTGTAATTAGCACTTTATTTGATGCTAAACGATTGTTTTAGACCTTCATAGAAACTACTGTAAGCTTAATCTGAGTTTGAACTAAAGGGACTTTTGTATTGTAGAAAACTAACTGTCTGGCAAGAAATGGCAAAGAATGGAATCGTCACACAACGGAAAAAACATCTATAGAAAAGGTGATTCCATTTAAAGCAAGACCAAGTCAAATACAATGACAAAACCATCCAATCTCTGTTCGGGGTGTTACTGTGTTCATTTATACAGGAATCCTCGAACTTTTAACATGAACTATAGAAACCTCATCAAGCTGGAGAGCAATGTACTTAAAGACTATATAACCTGTAAGTCAGTCCCTTGTTGAATTAACATTGCACCAAAATCCGACCATATAAAAATAATCTGATCTCAATGTCAAGGATATTTTTCGATTTTAATTACAAATAAATACATCATAATGTCTTTTTTTCAAACAAAATTTCTTACATATTTTAAATACATAAAAAAAATTTTTTTTAATTTTTTTTTTTGTGTTTTTAAAAATAGAACAGACGGAATGAGGAATAGAACAGAAAAAACAAAACCTTGCAAAAATTCATTCAAGGCCAACGAGAAAATTTGAATAAGATTTCTTTCACGTGATTTTCTTCATTGTATAGGCAAGGCATTACATTAAGTAATATTTAAAGCAGACTTCAACGCGTTTATTTGTGGATGCCTTTATTCATGACGTTATATAATTTCTTTTATATACTATATAAATTCCTTCGTATAACGCATCGGCTATAGGGGATATGTTTGTGATAGCACTTGTGACCAACCTAAATATTGTCTGTATGTGTATATTTAAGACACAAATATTGGAGTGCTTAAAATAACTTTATTATACTTGATTTAGTATGTTTAAGGCGATAACAAATATTTTTCAAATTCAGACTTGTGAAAAGGCAAACGGAGAAGAAGTAGAAGACGTAATTTTTGACAAAAAGATTTTTTCTTCGTTCCTCCAACAATGTGTACTTATTTTGCATTGATTTTACTTTGGAAAATTGTTATACTGAATGGAATTTAGACAAGCCTTTATTTAATTTTATTCTTATTCATTGTTCTTATACGTTTCTCAATTTAAAATCGTATAAATGCGTTTCCTTGTATAAGATTATTATTTTGCTATAGAAAGAGGGTTTGTGACCTAACTCACGAAAGTGTTAAGCATTTTAATCGCTGTCGTAAACATTTCGGCTGATAACTTATGAGATATTTGCGGACAAACAAAAAGAAATGGTTTCGCATTTTTTTTTAAATTAATTCTTGTTTTTCTAGTTGGACATGGGAATTTTATTGTGGCTCTGTACGTTTAAATGGAAAGCATAAGTCAGCATTCAAATAATTTGCCCGCAGAGCAATTTAAAAGTCAATTAAATTTTTAAAGTTTAAAATCTAATACCATATCTGACTTATGCTCTCTAACATTTTGATAATGCTGTCAACGCACGTCAAAAATTCTGATACATGACATCAGTTCTATTAATCAAATTAAATAACAGAAATCCCAAGCAAAACAAGTCATCATTTAAACCACTAAAACTAGTTAAACTATTAGTTTACGTCAATATTCAAAGTTTGCAACAAGCTCATTCCTGTACTTTGACGTTTAACATATGGTAATCAATGGCCGGAATCGATTGCAAACTTTAAATTTTAAATTTTAAACTCTAACATCAGATTATTATTTCGTAATTTCTTCAATGGTTTACGTCATCCAATTTTCTTTATAATGTGTATATTCTCATTATTTTTCTAATAAACTTCACGGTTGGAACTGGGAAAATTTATAATTGGAAAATATTTTTCTTTATTTTCTTTTATCAGACTGACTACTGCAATGTCAAAGAACATATTTAAAGTTAAATAATTGCAATTTGTTTGTCTAGATGTCTGACTTTAGATAAGATAACATTTATGAAAGGTGTGATTATTTATGTGGAGAACAATTAAAAATTAATATGGCTTTAGGATTGATGGTAAATCTAAATTGATTTTCGTAAATCGTAATTAAGGAATTTTGCCAAACAAAGAATGTAAAGCTTCTCAGGGCACCTTCAAAACTAAAACCCAGCTTAAGCCAGTAGTATATTTGATCTTATATAAGATTCATTAATAGATCATCTCATCTAAACTAATAGTTTCATAAAAGAAAACTTTTGCTTCGATAAAAAAGTTTTATAAATTTAAATTCCTCTATAAATACAAAATCAAATAAATAACACCACCTTGTAAAGTTTGTTAATATACTTGACCTAAAACTTGGCCAAGTTGACCCACTAATTTTACCTAAGTTTGGAATGTTATCTTTTGGCAAGCAAGGAACATATGAACAAAACAATTCTAATTTCGATTCAAATTCGAACCCTATTACATCAATCAACCTAAATGATCCCAACTGGTCAACCCTTTATTTCCATGAAAAGTTCAGCATAAGATTTCACAACTTTATGACTCACACGACTGTACTAACCCAAACCCATCTTTCTCTCATGCATAGTTCATATTTGTATCTATATGCAATACATACACTACAAGCCACGCTTAAAGTTTAACTTCCGATAGATACTTGAGTCACTTAATTGGGTTCTAAATTCCATGCCTGTAACCGCAACAATTAGCCACGTGAAACTATGATCGATCGACTTCTTATGCAAGCGGAATGTGTTGAGTAGCAAATTTGAATGCGTTTCTCTTTTATCCATAAAATCATATAACAACATTCCGAAATCTAAAATGCAAAACCGAACGAATGCGCCCTAACTAAATAGGTAGAGAGGAGTTTGTTGGGTTTGCAATTGTTGTACTCTTTTTTTTTCTCTTTCTAGTAGTGAAGAGAGACGCCAGCTTTTAAGACTTCAAGGGAAAACCCAAGATTTCCCTAAAATACATTGATAAGTTCCGATGTAAGGCATTAAGGCTGAATAAAGTTTGGAGTGAAATATTTTTTTTTTTTTTTGTTCTGATTTGCTTTGTGTAAAGTAAGCCCTTGAAACTAGAAGTAGTTTGATAATCCATAAGTACACTAACCACATACAGATATGAGTAGATAGATAAAACAAACAATACCAAGGGTTAATTTTGAATTGCTTAAATGAGAGTTAAGTTTATTTGTCGATTTTGCCACCAGAAAAATGAAAGGAAGCGTTTGGATCAAAACCAAAATATGACAAAATTGAGAAGTAGTTTATCAAATTTAAATGGGACGAAATGAGCACCGAAGACGATATACGCAGTGGACGCCCTAAAGAGGCTGTTACGAGCGAAAACGTGAAAAAATTTCACAACATAATTATAAATAAACGTAGAGTGGAGTTAATCAGTTATAAAGTAGCTGAGACTCTGAACATATCAAAAGAGCGTGTTGGACAAGAATAAAACGGCCCCATTTAAAAAAGGAAAAAGTACTGTTTCATTACGTGTCACAAATCAATAAAAACGATGACAAAATAGCATCCACCGTATTCTCCAGATCTCCCCCCAGAAATTTTTTTACTGTTTGCTATGTTTTACTATGTTAGCCTACGAACTTTTCAGCCGACCTGTTCCATCGAACCTGAGTCAGCCATATGTTAATATGGTTATTGCACTCCTCTAGGTCAGATTTTGTTACTACGACTACACTAGCCTTTATGTAAATTGAATAATTTGAGTGATATATATATTTGTTTTTGTATACACGAAACGAGTACCCCCTGTTATTGCAGATAAATTGAATTAAAAGTAAACATCCGTAGAGGCTTGGCATCACTACAACTATGTAGTTTCGTTTAGTTTATTTACGCTGATTCATTACCGTTGAGTGCGAAATATTATGTTTGTCAGAGTGGAATTTTTTTTTTACTCCAATTATGGTAGATTAAATGGAAAATTATTTGTTATCACATTTTATTATCTACTTACTATATTTTGTTGCATTCTTTGGTTGCGAATATGGGAGTCTTAGTTTAGAGTTTTGTGACGAGTCACTGAAATGACATTTTCAGATTTATTGCAAAATGCAATAAGTCTGTTTTCATGCGGCGCAAATTGGAAATTTTGTAGTAATTACCAGATGTATTTTTTCCTATGAATATAAATACAGCATATCTATTCGCTATCGAAAATGCAATCAATTTAGGGGTCAATTATCCTTAAAAAAAAAAACCGATACGTAACATAATGATCATGTGAGCGATGCAAGTGTATAGATTCGATTAATATTTTTATAAGCTTATGTAAAACAAAGCAAAGTGAGTGACCTAGTTCCAAACGGTAATTGAAGTTTTAAAGATCATGCTAGGATTTTTAAACGACACTGGTCGTACCATGAGCAACACACCAGCGACGGTTGAATGTTTTACTGTCATATTTAAAAACGGACACCATAAAAACATAAGCTGATGGTGGACTAAAAGTCCGTTGATCGTATGTATATCGATAGTGCACCAATATGCCAAACCAAAACTTAAGGTTAAGGCATTAAATTATAAGTCCTAATCGTATCCCAGTCAACGCATTTTAGAAGATCCTATTATTAGGAAGTGAACTTAACAAACCTATATCTAAGTGTTACATTTATAAGCCTAGTTTCTGTACATAGATTTAAACAAATTAACAGGTGTTTCTTTCGAATTCTTTATGACGAAATAATATTCCATCACTCTTTCAATAACAAATTTGCATGAATTTGTGAATATATTAATTGATCATACATAAACCTAAACGAATGTTTAAAAGTTTGTCCTATAAATAGTGCCAACAACCCTGAAATACATTCACTGAACATTTAACAACTTTTTTAAGGTGATTAACCGAGTTTCGGGGGTCTGTCTCGCAAAAAAAAAAAAATAAATAAATAAAATAAAATAAAATCGAGTCATATTCCACTTCATCTATGGACTTTCCACGAGTCATTACCGTCCGCTAATCAGCACGGGTTTAAAGTCTTTCATACTCGCATACCATGGAATTTCATTATCATTCATACAAAGCCGAATACCAGTTACAAAATGAGCAAGAAAAAAAAACTTTTGACATGCTAAAAAATAAAAACCTTGTGCGATGTCGTCAACGTAGAGACACGATGAAGTAATAAAACAATATAATAAAACTCATCACCCTGTTGCTATGCGAACCGAAGAAAAAAAAAAATTCCCGCTCCAAATATGACTAAGTGATATTCGAACACATGGCACGAAAAAGAAACTCTTCTCTTTAAAAAATAAAGACCAAACCACTTAAGAGAGTCGATAAGTGGCATATTTAGCCGATCGTAACCGAAAATTATTTAAACTCTTAAGTGGTTCCTTCGAAAACCTCTGAGTCTCCTAAGGATATTTAAAATCTACTACTTATTTTAAAGAGGATCATAAAAAAAGAATATTTACCCTCGTCATCATATCGCGGAATATAACGACGAAATCCTCTAACATATCACCGGCCAAAGCCATTTGGTTGATATTGTGGTAGTCAACTTGCATATTGATCGTGTTGGTTTTCAACATTTTTAAAATTTTTTTTTCTAAAATTAATTCAGTCACATTAAAACAAAACTAAAAAAAAAAAAAAAACTATTTAATGTTTCATCACAGTTGGCTCAGACTTTATTCGCTTCGTCCTTTTATCAGTTTGTTTTCACTATTATTTATTTTTCTTTTAAATTTATCTATGCAAATTTATCTAACTTTTTTATTTATTTTTTATTTAAACTTTCACTTAATTATTTTTTGAGAAATAATTTACTATGCACTGCAGCGTTGCAATTGATAGTTTTGGCCTTTTAAATACTATAAGCCAAAAACTTTCACTCTTTACAAATTTTATTCTTTAAATTAACACTTTTAGAAGAAATTATAAAAATGCAATTAGTTCCGTTTGAAAAAAAAAAATATATATATACGGAAGGATCTTTTGGATTTTTTCCACGGGAATGCTTTGGTTGTGTTTTAAAAATTATATTATTATTATAATTCTTTTTTTTTATAAAATTACACGCCCCCTTTTTCTCGAAAGTAGAAAACCCTGACACACTAAGGATAACAGTCCCTGACTGGTAAGAGAAACTTGTCACTGTATCCCTCTGGTAGTGGTTAAGATTGCCAGCGTTTGCTTTGTCTACTAGTCGAGACAGCAGTTGTATTGAGACTGAGCTCGAGGTGGCCACGCGAACATCACTTAAAGACCACTACGCACGATAATGGATGACGGAGTTGGAGACGAAAGGCGATAATCATATAATCATGAGCTGTGTGCTTGCCTTTCTATGGTCTATGGGGTGGTAGTATGGGTTTGGGGGCATCGTATGTCGCTTATATTGAGTGTATACATAAGTTGTAGTTTGTAGTTGTAGATAGTTTTTTGTTTCGGTTTTTTTTTTTTTTTTTTGGTTATGAATAAGACTTTGGCCGGCGTTTGCTGAGCATTTAAGGGGCGCGCACAGAGGGTAGGGTCATCATTACCAAGTTTTATACAAATACTTCCCACATGCTGGCTTTGGGGAGACGATTCATTTTATAACGTCAATGGGGAGTACTATCACACGAGATAAGCCAGCCGTTTTGTAATATTTTGCGACTTCATAGTGATCAATATTTTTAACTAGAACGTACTAGAACAATTGTTTGAAAGTGGAAATGCATTTAATATCGGAATCAAAGTGGATTTTTGCAGCGAAGAACAAAAACACAATCAAATGCATTTTATAAGAGGGCGAACTAGTTATCACAGCTGAAAGATATGTACTTTGCTCAGTCTGAAGAAAACGAGTTTTTTTTTTGTATTATTCTGATGAAAGTACCATTAATTATTACATGACTTGTATTGACTTGATTGATTTATAGTGCTAAAGATCATTTTATTTGTGGAATTATGTAAATAATGTATTGAGGTGAATTTACTGTACTACGTACGAATAAGTACAACTTTATACTTTTAGATTGACTATTTGTAAAATAAAATATTCTTGCCTAAAGAAATTTAGTTTCAAATTATGGCTTTCTAAGGAGGGTTTGAATTTTAAGGAGTGAAGCGCTAATTGGAAGTCTCATAAATTGATTAAGGGACACACCTAGTTTTTGAGTTACAACCTTCTAAAGAGAAGCCGATCAGCGGTCAGAAAATTACGTTTGCTATGGGATCTACCAGAGTTATTGTTCGGGCTGTGTCTTCATCGTACACCATTATAATACGATTCCGGTTTCTATTGTTGACCTTCAGGTACACAGAAATGCATGAATAGGTCTACTCTTTAGTGATTTTTCATTTGTAACTACGTCATATCTTTTCGAAGCCAGACATATTTAGTTTTACTGTGACCGTTATATTGAGCACTTCGTAAGTTATTTTAGTAAAAATTGGTGATCCACCTCTCTATTCAGACCAAAAAGGTACTCACGACATGGCCAGGTATAGATCAGTTGCAACAAAAAGAAAGTTTACGGGAAATCAACATGTATTCGAACAGTCTACCGCAAATAGCAGTCCGCTGAAAAACTATCACAAAATAATGATAATAATATTGTAATTGATCAAACTCATGGATATTGCATTATTCAGTTTACTTCGGTTTTTATGCAATTACCAGTTTAGTAATGTGTAAAACTTTTATAAAAAAATGTGATTTTTCATCAAGCAAGTCTGCGAAGTTTAGGATTCAAAATCGATGTCATGTTTGAATGTGGTGTTTCGTACATCAATTCTGGGATTATGATTGAAAATTCATTTGAAATAAATAGACGTTTACGATTAGTGGCCTGTGATGCGTCTTTTGGGTATCGGAATAGACGGAATAAACCTTTTTTGCGGTTTAATGTATTAACCAAGTAAATTTTAACATCACACTTTCGCTGGATGTTTCACGAATTTATGGAAAGGAGCAGAATCAGTTTGTAAATATAGTATGGAAAGAGCTGTTGAAGAAGAGAAGAAGCTGATATTAAAGAAAGAAAATTCAGGGACAAATTTGACAGTTTCGGGAGATGGCACTCGGAGAAACGTGGCCATATTTTACGTTTTGGTGTAGTAACTCTGGCAGGAAAATATTGTAAAAAAAATCGTCGATTCATGTCTTAAGTTTACTTACTGTCAGAGTTGTGTCTCTTGGGAAAATAAAAAAGACAGCGTTCCTGTAGCTTACGAAGAATGGCTTCTAGTATACGAAGATAATTGCGACATAAATCATAAAGGATCGGCTTCAAAAATGGAAGTCAACAGTGTAAAAGACATGTTTAGTCGCTCGATAAGTAAATACGGGGTGAAATATTCGCGGTATATTGGTGATGGGGATAGTGCTACATATAAAGGATTATTAGATTTAAATCCATATGATATTCCTGTAGAAAAACTAGAGTGCTATCTACAAGATGCTATCTACAGAATGGGATCACGATGCCGTAGTGTAACAAAAACAAAAACGATAAGAGCTTAATAGGAAACAGTAAAAACACGCTAAAATTAACTTTCAACTTAATTAATAAACTTAAAAAGTATTACGGCCTAGCGATCATGAGACATCAAGATAATGTGGATGAAATGTATAAAGCAATCTGGGTTACATTTCATCATTTGAGTTCGACTGAATCGAACCAAACCAAGAATTCAAACCATGGACACTGTTCAAAACGCGGAAACTGAAGGAATGAACCTGACAAAGTTCAAGTACGATTATCTCTTTCTTGATCCAAATGTTCAAAAAGCTCTGAAGTCAATATACGCCCTCGGCGTGAATTGCTTGATAGATGTAAAGGTAATAATACGCAGAATAGTAATGAAAGCTACAATGGTTTACTTAGGCACTTTGTTCCGAAACACCTCAACAGTGGTTTCAAAACTATTGAATTATCAAATTACTTTGCTACTTCAATATAGAATGACGGTTATACATATATTTTTAAAATATTTAATGTGATGGGAGTGATAGATGGACCTGCAGCAAGAGATTATGGCGCTAGCAAAAATGAAACAATACTACGAGTAACAGAGCATCGCCAACAGGATGGGCCTGGAATAGCAGATTAGCAACGAAATCAATCATTTTATCTTTAAAGGCGTTTTTCTCGAAACTATTTTTCCAATTATCTGCAGTTGTAACTCGAAATCAAATCATCCGATCGCTTTGATTTTTTTTTTGTTTATTTTGTACATGTTTCTCTATAGAATGACCCTCCAGTTTTTCGATTGTATCATCAAATTTTAGGGCAAAATTCGATTTTTTTTTTCTTCAAAATTCTGCTATTTCGTCAAATTTAATTTTTTTTTTCACAGTCGTGGGTCATAGTAAACAATACCTTCAAATTTAATAATCTTTTTTGTTTTTTTTTGATTTCAGCCATGATGAAGACCGCAAACACTGTAGCAGTGGAGGACCTTATTTTGTGACTTTTGAGTTAGCCAATAACTAGCTTTGAAAATTTCAGTGTATATTCATTATATATGTATAAATATATTTTAAAACATTTGATGCAATAGTTTTCTTTAAAAAAAAAATCACCTTTTGTTGGCGATCCCCCTTAAACAATGTTGTGCAGTTCAACAATCGCTTGTAATTTTCAGAGTTTATATAGCTGGATTTCTAGAATTACATTACAATTTCCTAAACAAATTTGAAATTATATTAGTTGATCCGATCTACACATTTAACATATGATTGTAATTATCTATCTATCGGACTATCTATATTTTTCTTAAAAATTACTAGTGAAATTTTAGCTAGGACATTTAACATTTAAGACTGAGGAATTGCTTTCATTTGACAACTTGAAAATTAGATGAAATTGTAGCACTTTTTTGAACATTTGATAATTTTTTTCTCGTATATTCCTTAATTTTTTTTTAAAATCTATTTGCCTTATTTACTGTAGCAGTGAGAAATTTAAGTGCAATACGGATTATCAGGAGAACTGTGCAATTTGTTTTAAAAAAGACAAAACGTCCCTGGAAATTAACAACGATATTAAGTTGGCCTTTCCAAGAATTCAGACATTCAATGAATCTAATAATTGTAAAATTGTTGTTCTGTTCAAGAGTGCAAATCATACTTCATGACTTGACTTGTTTCTTAATTGCTGATAAAGCTTTATCTAAGTTTGACGCAAAAACACCTGTATATGGGCACATGCGTAAGTTCTGGTAAATACAATTCACTGAGATTAAACCATTTAACGAAATGTTTTGAAATTTTTTTTTAAAAATGATAGTTTTAGTTCTTTCGTCCTACCCAAAAGGGAATTCGTAGTATTTCCAAAAACATCTTTACCCTTACAATTCTTTTTTCTCAATTTTTTAGATCATTTTGCTTGGTATTTTAATCTAATCAAAAACACCGATTCTTATTGGCTTCACTTGGGTAGAAAAAAATTCTCAATATCAGCAGGCATGCGGCTGAAACCGTTTCTGTTAATGGCCCTGGTATCTTAGGGGGAGAGTCTTATTGATAAACATACAACTGAAATAGGAAAATAGATGACAAAAAAAAAAAAATAAATAAAAAGCTAAAACTCGTTCACCTGTGTTGGCTGCAGACGACATGTGTCATCTCGAATATAATAATTCACACGCGAAACCGTAAAAAAAAATTTATTGTGTCGACTTTTAAAAATTGCGACGAAATGCTATCTGACCTAGACATTAAATTTTTTATAATTGATAGTGTGAAACTGAATTATAATTAAACTGCGCATCGTATTTTATGTTTTTGACAAATATTCCAACCACCTAGCAATAAGTAACAGAAAGAATCTTAAGCGGATATCAGAGACCTTCAAAAAAAAGATCAAAAGTCGGGGTTAAGTCACGAAATTCTGTAATGTTGATTTTATTTTGTAAAACAATAATAATCGCAAGATCATGGACCACAACACTCTTGTTGCAAAGGCGAATTAGAACATCAACATATTTTCCAAATGCCATTTTTTAGACTTATCGGATTCTATAAAACGAATCAAATTACACCACACCTGAGAATATTAATTTTCAGAGGGACATGCCGAACACATGTCGATTAGATTTAAGATATTTGAAAATATGTATCTGCAATATTGTGAAGTAAGGTTGAAGTGGTCATCAATTGCATTCAATCAAATCATCGGGCTGAATGCAGCCATTAACATAATCGCATAATCGCATAAAAATGAAATGAAATAATCGCATCATTCTCTCTCTATCTCTCTCTCTCTCCCTTTTTTTCTCGATTTCCGGCATCTTATTTTTCGTCTTTGATCTCCACCTGGCTGGAAGTGCGCGCAGCAGAATTATTGTATCGATCGTCATAAAATGTTTGACTGAAGTAAATTTGAAAGTAAATAAATATTATCTGAACTAGTTGTGTAGTAAATGAGTAAAGTAAATAAAACATTGTTTAAACAAAAAACACTTGTCTCAAGGATAAGTTTGTGCACCTATATATATCTGTCCAAAAAAGCAAAGGAACAGAAAAGGTCATCATCTTTTAAACGGAAGAGCAGAGTTATGTGTTAAAGAACAGTATTCGAGTTCTATAAACTCTTGATCAAAGCAAGAATCGCTACAACTTACGATCAATATGCTGTATGATATCCGCATGTCATGGAACTCGATCGCAAACTTAAGCAAGTCAAAGGTTGTGATATTCAAGAGCGATAGGTTAACACTCTGAATTTATATTAAGCACAAATTTTGATATGGAGAGACATCTAAAGGAAAAGCTAGCGAATTCTAAAAAGGCGATGAAAGCTATTTGAAAGAATGTCTAAACCACAACAGTGGCTTAAGCGATATATAGTAAAAAGTAATAAATTTCGTGATGAATTCATCATACCCATCCCATTCCAATTCATCCGAAGCGACTATTAACCTTTTCTGACACTCTGTCGGAAATGGAAACCGACGACGAAATAAAAAGATATCCTACACGATCAGAGAAAGATGAGCTCTTAAGCTCATTTTCAGAATCGGAGGACTCCAATAAAACTCCAATAAACTCTGGGCAATTGTAGCAATGATATGGTTTCTCCAGATTAATCTCCACCACTAAAAAAAGTCTTGGGCCGCACTCATTCTGCGTCTCTCCAAAAACACAGAAGATATCATCCAAATCCAGGAACCATTGATCGTGGAAGATGTGGTTCGTGGACTTGGGGCAGTCTTTATTACGCTCCACTCTATACAAAATACAAAGATTTGAACTTGTATACTAGTGAAACGTAGCCTTAATGTATTTTTACTTCCTAACCTCAGCGACCCCGACTTAACCGTTGCCAAACTGGAAACTGCCAAAGCCTCCTACTGGCTGACATCGGCGCATCTTGATCATGGTATCATGATCAGGTGGGTCCTCTCCTTGGTGACAACCTAGAAAGGGTGGTACTAGAAGATGGAAAGCAAAAAACTGGCCTCATCATTGTATGCGATGCAAACGCTCATCACACGGTATGGGGCATTACCGACATCAACGATAGAGTGAGTCACTTTTTGATTACATTACAGGTTAGTACTTAACCTCATTGTTTGCAAAATTGGCAATGAGCCCACTTTTATAACAAGAAACCGACAGGAAATGCTATATATCACTCTTGTCTCAAACAACATCACTCAAATGCTTACGAACTGGATTGTATCGTTTTTAGATCACAGATACATCCAATTTAACTTGGATGATGCTCCCCCCAAACAGCATTCCGAAACTATCGGAAAACTGATTGGCTAAAATACAGAGGAATACTGTCAAAAACACTATCCTCTGAAGTCTCAAGTCCCCCGCGAGACACCAATGAGCTTGACATGAAAGTTAGGGAATTCACCCTGCCTCTCTATCAAGCTATGGCTTCTTCCTGTCCTCTAATTCAACAAGAAAAAGCCGCACTGGTGGACTTCAGAACTATGATCGCTTAAAAACACCTGCAGAATACTCATACAAAGAAACCGTCAAAATATATAAAAATAACTGTAGAAAGCAAAGCGTCAATCTTGGAGATCATTCTGTGACATAATCACAGAAGCCTCTGAGGCATCGCGGCTAAGAAAAATCCTCTCTACAAATCCTGCGATGTCTAGTTGTTTGAAAAAAACTGATGGCTCCTGGACAACCTCAAGTGATGAATCACTCAACTTGCTACTGGATACCCACTTTCCAGGTAGCTCCTCATTCGCGGCAAACAGAAACCAAAACAGGTCTATTGCAAACGTGAACAAAATTCATGTTCTGATTACAGGAGACAAACTGCTTTGGGCGCTACATAGCTTCACACCATAAATGTCTGCGGGCCCGCATGGTATAATATCGGCCGAACTACAAAGGTCCTCAGATATTGTATTATCTTGCCCACGCTAGAGAATATGATAAGGAGCTGTGTAGAATTGATCCACATTCCACTGCCATGGAGAGAAGTTAATGAAGTTTTCACTTCCAAGGCCGGAAAATGCTCCCATGATGGCCCAAAGGACCTCAGACCTATAAGTCTATCATCTTTCCTTCTAAAAACTCTAGAACGACTGATTGATATCCATATTCGCGCTTAAATTGATCCAAGACTTTTGTCAACGGCTCAACATGCCTACTGTAAAGGAAAATTGGTGGAAACAGCTCTATATTCGCTGACCAGCCACATCGAACGATTCCTACAATACAGAGAGTACACAACAGTTCCTTTCCTTCATAGAGGCGCCTTTAACAACGTCGACACATCCGCAATAACGTCCGCGCTATCACATCTGCAGGTAGACGACTCACTTAGGGTGTTGATCAATCTTATGCTAAATAGAAGGATAATCAATTCCAAACTGGGTGGTACTTCTACTAAAAAATGTGTTAGTAGAGGTACGCCACAAGGCGATGTCCTTTATCCCCTTCTTTGGAACTAAGTGATAAATGAACCAATGATTTACTTGGAAGCGGAAGAGTGCAGAGTAATTGCCTATGTGGACGAAGTTGCTAAAGTCATCTCAGGTAAGTATCTTAATACCATCAAATAATTCCTTTAGCTTAATCTTGTCATATTAACCCATTGGGCGGATCGCGTTGGGAGTTAACCCCCATAAAACTGATCTTCTCTTTTCCAGGAAATATAAAATTCCAACTATAGACCCTCCTTCAATAAACGGTTCCAGTTTAGTGTTTTCCGAAACAGCAAAATACCTGGGTATTATTTTTGATAGGAAATTAAACTGGAAACCTAACATTCAACAAAGAGTCAAGAAGGCTGCAGTAGCTTCATTCTCTTACAAGAAAGCCATTGGGAACAAATGGGGCCTCCAACCTCGAATAACCCACAGGCTATACATCTTGGTCATAAAACCGATACTCACTTACGGTGTGGTCGTCTAGTGGATGGCCTTAGACATTGCAGTCAAATGCAAAAAAAACTAACCCGAATACAAAGAACAGCATGTCTATGCAAAAATGGAGCTCTACACTCACTTTCCCCCGCGGCGCTAGACATTCTGTTTCACTTGACACCCATCGACATCTTCAGCAGACAAGTAGCTGCGACTACAGCTAATCTTAAAACATTAGGAATTCACATAGGGAACATCGATTACACCATACCTAAACTTCAGTTTGACAGACTTTCATGTAAGCTTTCCCTCTAGATCCTTCTAGGAGGAAGATGCTTTCATGGAGGACAAATCTATCCATTTCTATATAAATGGATCTTAAGACGATTGAGGGGTTGGTGGAGGTGTTTTCTCAGATAAGCTAAATCGTAGCCTTTCCTTCCGTCTTCCAAATCACTGTAGCGTGTACAAGGCGGAAATTTTAGCGATTAAAGAAGCTCTGTCCTGGCTGAAGAAAAACGTGGTATCTGCAAAGGATATAGATGGCAGAGCATTTCAACCTTCACCTTTGTTGGGTACCAGGCCACAGAGACATTCCAGAAAATTGTAGGGCCGACCAAAATAAAAGACCTTAGATGGACCGATCGGCCAACATGTCTAGCGACTAAACAGATCTGGCCAAATTTGGATCTAAATCGCTTTAAGAGTCTGATTCTTCTAAATAGGAAACATCTCAGCGCCATTATAAGTGTCATCACTGGACTCTGCCTTATAGGCAAATATGTAAGAAGGCTTGGCGCTTTTACAAACGACTTCTGTAGAAGCTACATGGACGAGAAGGAAAAGGAGACAATGCTTCACCTTCTCTATACATGTCCAGCTCTCTCACAGAGAAGAAAACTCCACCTAGGTGCCTTCTTCTACAACGACTTAAACGATCTGAAGAATCCAGACGTTAACAGTCTCCTGCGATTCATCGTAACCTTTGCATATGTCGATTCATTCGCAATTCGAATGAAACTAAATAATATTCTTTGAACAAAAAAAATCAGGGTTACTATTTGAAAATCAAAAGTATGATTTCATTTGGTAGTTTATAATCGATGACAACTATGACGAAGAGAGATGAAATGGAATAAATTTCGAGCTGGCGGCCGGATTGTATAGTGTAATTTCCGACGTATGGATATTCTATTGTAAAGGGTTTTCCAATAGGAATTTGACGCTTTTGAATTTAATTTGTAAACGCACTCTTTCACTAATCATCAAAATGTCACTGTCAATTTATTCAGTAAACTCAACATTTTCATCGTGCTAAAGTACACTTACGAGCAACGCAAAATCATCTTCAGTCACGAAGCTCATTTTTGGCTCAATGGGTTCGTCAATAAGCAAAATATACGTTATTGGTCGAGTGAAAACCCACATGTGCTTCATGAATCACCACTTCATTCACAAAAAATAACTGTTTGGTGCGGTTTGCATGCCGGCGGCGTTATTGGGCCATATTTTTTCGTCGACGATAACGATCGTCACGTTACTGTAAATGGTCATTTACATTTTTTTTTGGCCCGAATTGGAAGATATGGACTTGGACAGGATGGTGCCACAAGCCACACAGCACACGCTACAATCGATTTATTGAAGAGTAAGTATGGTGAGCGTGTTATCTCAAGACATGGGCAAGTCGATTGGCCGCCTCGTTCGTGCGATTTAACGCCGCTTGACTATTTTTTGTGGGGCTACGTTAAGTCATTGGTTTATGCCAACACGCTGACGACGTTGGAAGAGCTCAGAACCAACATTGAACGCGAAATAGCGGCCGTTTCGGCCGAAATGTGTGGCCGAGTCGTTGAAAATCGGGTCCAACGAATCGACCGCTGCAAACGTGCCCGCGGTGGCCATATGAACGAAGTCGAGTTCCATTCATAAATGTTTGGATTGTACTTCAAGCCAATAATAAAGTTTTTAAAATATCTCAAATGGTTTGCCTTTTATTTAAAAAAAAAAAAAGTTGTCAAGTCGTTATTGGAAAACCCGATTTAAGGGCAAAAGGGCACGACAAGTTGTAACAGCTCCTGATCACAAAAGCCAATGTCGAATTTTTATTAAAGAAGCAGTATACTGTAGCTATCTAGCAATTTATAACCATTCAATAGCCTAATCAAAACTTCGTTAACAAACATATTCGTATACGAGTAAACGTATAAAGTCTCATTTTAATCACACAAGTTTAAAGTGCTTTGACACGTGTTAGATGTAAAATACTCATCCCACATACTTATACATATACACACTAATTTTTACTTAATAAGAATCACTCACAAAATTAATTAAATCGATCCTAGGCTTAAACAATTTCGATTTTTCCACAACCAAATTGCACAGCTTATTAAAAAAAAAAAAAAAAAAACAGGATGACCATCAACAATTTAGACTCACCCAAGCAACTCCCCCTTTCCTTAATACTTAACGACTAACTAGTTAGCAAATTGATTCTGAAAAGCATATCATACCTACTTGCGTCTATTCGTATACACTTTTGAGTATAAAATCCCATCACGTCACCGGTTAACTGATTCAATGTAAATAAAATCCAATTTGAACCGGCAATCCGCCGACGTAAATCTCTCTGGAAAATTTGAAGAAAAGCACTTCACCCGCTAAATAAATAATATATTTACATAAAGCCATATATATCTACACCTATATACGCTTGTACATATTACCGCATATGTTTGTTCAGTGAGACTTCATGGATGCTCCTCGTGATAAGAAAAGTGGAAAACTGCAAGTTCGTAGTACCAGTCAAGTGGAGCTATTTATATAGTACAAATTTCATCTGACTACTTGGCTATTGGTTAAGTAGATTAACAATGCAAGACAACGTCGCAATTCGCGATTGATTATGAGCAATTGTGTCAAAAGAAGTGATTTGCTTACAACTTAACTGGAAAATTATCCGGATAGATGGGCCTCTCAAAGGATATGATGAACCTAATCAATTTAGGAGTTTCCTCACAACAGAGTTCCCTATATTCCATCAAGCTAGCATATGATCTACATAGAAGCTAATTAATACCTTCAATTAACATACGTATGCTATTTAACAATCAGGGGGATATAAAATCTAACTACGCGGATTTATTTATCAAATATTCAATATAAATGACTACATTTTCAATTTCGAGGCTATAAACTGCAAAAAATATTGAACGAGCCAAAAATTACCGCAGTGTCCATATTAAATTTGAATTGTCGGAACTGAAGCACTAAAATGTTCCAAAAACAGCAGTTCTGCAGTTTCTCCTTCGTTCCATGCGATATCAAAGGTAATATTATCCGCGTAAATTAAGCGGCGAAGCTTTTTCGTAAAAATGCACTAGAAGACCTCCACCTACATTTAGTCTTAAAAAGAATACGGATGCTGCATTTGAATCCAATAAGTATCTAATAGCAGAGTTAGGGTAATGTTCTTTATCTTCTAATATTTTTTGCAAAAAATTATTTCGGTAAATCCACAGCAAAATCTTAGTACTCGTCGTCTTCTGTAGTAGTAGTTATGTAGTCCCTTAGCTACACTGGGTGAAATTGTGAACCACGTATAGAACTCGTAAGTTAGGATGTGTTTTATAAATAAGTAATTTTGTATTTACTTACATTTGCTTGGTTTGAAATAATAGTTTTAAGATTACCATTTTTGCTTTATTCAGCGTTTTCTCGCATGTTTATTAAAAATAAATCTGTTATGGGTGTGTACGAGCATACCTAGGTACTTCATTTCGTTACGCAGGGGAATATTATTACCATTCATTCTAACTTATGCTACTGCAATTCAATGTCCCTTCCCAATTGCATTTCTGCACCACGTTATACCACACTTTAATTTTTAGATTCCACATAAATTCTAATTCTGTTTGCTTCATTGATGTCAAAACAGAATTGACATTCGACGTCATTTATGAAATCTATGACACTTTCCGATATGGTCATACATTATGGCCCACCCTATAGTATTATCTGCAAATATGGGATACCACCGGGTTCGCCTAACCTTGGGTGAAGCAAGGGAAAATCATGGTCGTAAATATTCAAAAAAAAATTGACCCAAGCATCGAACTCCAAATGAGCACTCGCACAACCTAAAATAATTGAGCTGGATCTATCTTGTAAGAATCTGTTAACAATTTTTGTAAGCCAGGTAGGAGTCTTAAAATCAATAAATTTGAAAAGAAAGCCTTCATGTCAAATGGAATCGAATGCTTTTTCGAGATCTATGTCCAAGTTCACAGTACATCTTAATTTTTGAACAGCTTCATTGTGTAAGTCTTGTTCTTGTTTTATCTCAAAGGCAAATTGGCAAAACAGAATAAAATCACGTCCAAAGAGTGAAGACATTTCCGCAAAAAAAGTTCGAAATTAGATCGGGGCTTGATGATTTTTTGTTATGGAGCGCTATTCTTAATAGATTAACGACAGTCGGGCTAGTAAATGGCGAATGATTGGGAAGGATTGCATTATTGTAGGCGGTTAAAGATGTAAGAGTTTTGACTTTTTGGGAAGGCGAATTGAAGTGTTACCTTCTACGCTAAAAGAAATATGTTCATTCGTTTGAGATATTGATATATCTATTTCTAAATTACAGATATTCATAACTAAAGGTATGAGTACATTCAACATCGAGAGTCGATTGTGGAGACAAGTTTTGAAGGCTTCTCAGTTTGTTTTTTTCTAAACAAATGTACATATGCATACTCGTACAGTCGATAATTGCAATATAGGAAGAAAGTAAGTAATATTAAGCTCTAATAGGATTCCAAACTGTTCAGATGGTTTCACAAACGTTGAACAAGTAAATGAGTTTGCAATATAAAAGGACCAGGATATTACGAAAAAATCCAGCACTGATGAGGATCTGGGAATTGTTGGACTATAAGCAGCTATTAAATCCAGGTTCCGAAAAGGACCGTTGAAGAACCAGTTGTGAATTATTTTCCAATTACTATTGTTGACATTGTCATCCCCATGTAGGATGATGCGCATTAAAGTCTCCACCAATTAACGCCTTATCGAATGTATTTATTAATAAGAGTCATTATGACTATCTCCAAGAAAAAAATGTAATATGCATGTATGAGACAAAACCCGCTAAAGGATTTAATTAAATGAAAAATTTATTATAAGACTTCTTAATATAGTATAGCAAATCTATATAGTTATCGACTTCTAAGCGTGACTTCCGAATGTTGCTTAATGGATGAGTGATAAAGCAGGAAGAAAATCCACGCTCAGCCAGCAAAGATGCCGGATGCATCTGTAATGCAAACAAAATCCACAGCCTTTGATAGGTTAACCCTAAGCCATCAGATGTGCTAAGTTTAATTTGAACCCTACAACGAAACCAACATAACTACCAATGAAGGCTTCAGACAGCAAACGTAACAAAAAATGATGTAAACAAAACAATCCTGCACAGGAGACTAAGACGATTTTACGAGCTCTATGAGCATAGAAGAAAGGAAGAAAAGTGTTTTCTCAAGAAGAAAAAAGAAAAATATATAGGACTTAATCTTAAGTTTTACGAGAAGGTAAAAAGAATTTAAAGCCTGTCCAGGAAATGAAAAAAACCTAGCGGCAGACTTGCAGTCAATGCTGAAAACTTAGAAGGAATACGATTATCTTATAAGGATTTTCTCACTAAAGAAGAACAAGGCAGCAGGTGTTAAGCCAAAAAAGGCAAGTCGTTTTCAGTCAAAAAAGAAGGCAATGCTTACGATTTTCATGCATTACAACAGTGTAGTGCATCATGAATTTTTGCTAGAAAGCCAAACAGTAAACGAAGATTATTATTTGGGCGTTATGAGTCGTTTGCGCCAAGCAATTCGCCGAAAGAGACCAAAACTGTGGGCAGAAAACTCGTGGATTTTGCACCATGATAACGCACCATAGCACAGTGCCATCATTATTCGTAATTTTTTGACGAAAAATGCAACAAATACCATCCAGTAGCCACCGAATTCACCTGATTTGACTCTCTGTGACTTCTTTCTGTTCAATCGAGTTAAAAAACGACCTGAAACCTGGAAAAATCGCAGGAAACACTGATGGACATACCGAAAACCGAATATAAAAAATGTTTCGAAGATTGTTGTTGCTTTAAAGGGGACAATATAGATTTAGATGAATAAACTTGTATTTTTAATTTTCTTAATAAATTCTTTGAACTTTTTTGATAAGGTGGTAAATTTGCATAAATTAAATTTTGTTGCCACGACGCAACAGAGGAAGACCATATCTGAACTTGACGTGCGAAGCTGGTTAAGGGTCAACTCTATAGTATACAAATTTCCTTCTTTTATGTTTCCGGCATTTTTGCAACATACCGTAGACACATACATGTTAGTATTACACAAGTTTTTGCTGTGATAGCCTGATTCCTGATCGAATCTCACTCTTTTAAAATGACTGCAGACGTTCAATTCGAGGAGAACTGGTTTTCGGAACACAAAATTGCCATTTTTCTTAGCCTGGATATGGAAATGATATCAATTTTATCAATTGCCTTTAGATGCTAGTGTAATCGTATTTGTATTTTGTCAACAATCAAAGTAGCATCGGTCCACCGAGTTTGAAAAAACGTCACTCGTATCTACTCCACCAATGGGCTTTGAAAATTTGATAAAGCTTAATATTAGAAATTGGTTTAACGCTCCTAACCCACAAAATAAGGTGCAATGTCTAATCAAATTAATCCAGCAACCACAACCAGAGAATAGAAATGTTATTTTTGTCATTCCCATTATCTTAATTATGAAGCAGATGTGATGTATAGGGTTTTCCAATAGGGACTTAACAACTTTGCATTTAATTTGTGAACGCACTCTTTCACTAATCATCAAACTGTCACTGTAAATTTATTCAGTAAACTCAACATTTTCATCATGATAAAGTACACTAACGAGCAACGTCTGCAAATTACAAAAATTTTCTACAGATATTCGGAGTCGGTGACTGCAACTTTAAGAGCGTTTACTCCAATTTTCGATCGTAATTCTCGCCCTAATAATAACAAATTTAGTGCAAAAATTTGAGTTTACGTACTCGTTGTGTGATGTTGCCGTGTCAGTGAGACAACGGGTTAGTCGAAGTGTCGAAAATATCGCTGCCGTTCAGACGTCCGTAGCAAACGATCCAAATCAGTCAATTCCACGGCGTTCTCGAGAATTGGGCATCGCTCAGACCACATTATGGCGTATTTTGCGTAAGGATCTTGGTTTACACCCATACAAGATCAAGCTTACTTAAGAATTGAAGCCGATGGACCATTTGAAGCGACGTACATTATCCGATTAGGTTCTGGAAAAGATGCGCCAAGATGATGAATTTCATCGCAAAATCATCTTCAGTCACGAAGCTCATTTTTGGCTCAATAGGTTCGTCAATAAGCAAAATATACGTTATTGGTTGGGTGAAAACCCACATGTGCTTCATGAATCACCACTTCATCCACAAAAAATAACTGTGTGGTGCGGTTTGCATGCCGGCGGCGTTATTGGGCCATATTTTTCATTCACATTACTGTGAATGGTCAGCGTTGTCGCGCCATGATCACCGATTATTTTTGGCCCGAATTGGAAGATATGGACTTGGACGACATGTGGTTTCAACAGGATGGTGCCACAAGCCATACAGCACACGCTACAATCGATTTATTGAAGAGTAAGTCGATTGGCCGCCTCGTTCGACGGACAATTGCTAAGATATTTCTGAAATCTTAATTGCTTTCTAAAGTAGACACATGGGGATTGCTTATATAATACAATACAAGACCTTGTTCTTTTTGTCGAAATTTTCAATCACTCTTTTACATTAGGGTTCTATCTCGACGATAGCGGTTTCAATGTTCGTCTTTTCGTCTTTAGAGTTTGAATTGTTTACGGATGGTGGGCGTAGGAAAAGCCTAATGCTGTTAAGCCACATGATTTTGGCGCCCGATGTATGTCCGTATCGCGAAACTACGTGGCCAAAAAATTTCATGCGCAATAACTCGTTTGCTTGGCGACTTGTATGGCACGTAGCACCATCCTGTTGAAAATAGAAGTCATCTGCATCCATGTCCCAGAGCTCCGGCCATAAATTTTTTTTATCATCTCTCAGTAGCGCGCTCCACTGACCGCAATTGCTTTGTCCCCCTCATTTTCGAGAAGTTAGACCCTATGACACCTTCGGTTATCGCCTGAATTACTCGTGGTTTTTCGGTACCCCAGATGCTGAAAGTTTGCTTATTAACGTAACCGCCAATGTGGAAATGGTTCTCATCATTAAGGACAGGGAGTAACTCAGGACATGGGTTGAAATGTCAAAAGTCTCAGAGTATCAGAAAGAGTCATTTGCGCTAATTCTCCCGTGATATGCTAGTCACATAGCGCATATGCTGTGTGAACCGAAATAAATTTCTAGGAAAATATATCATAATATTAATATTAGGAACAACTCAGATTATGCACAGAAACTGGACATTTTTCAAGGTGCAGTGGTTGGATTTTTCATTTTCACCGCAGATCGACTGAATTTTCTTCTTTCTTTTAAAATACTATTTAAACGAGATAAGAAACATCTTAAACACGAACTGCTTGCTGCCTAGTTATAGCTGTGTTTGTATTATGGACGGTTATTCTTTATTTGCCTTAATACTGTAGTCAGTATATGGTACACTGCATGATATTGTACATGGTTTCAAGCTCGTTGTCACTGATCATTCTTCAGATCTGGTGCCGCTGCAATATGTGCTTTTATATTGTTCCGCATTCACAAACACAGAAAGTATAGCTGTTCGAAGTGTGACAATTTGGTCAATATGGCATTGTAAAAAAAAAAAAAAACTTGTTTTACATCACAATTAAATAGTCTGTTTCGGGTTCACTTCATCATCATTTTATTAAGCATCGTCGAAATCTTAAAAATCTCGATCTCTAACAATATACGATTAGTTTTCAATTATCTTCAGAAAGCAGAGTGCGGGATGGTTTTTGTTTAATGTGCATGGCAACGACTCGCTTATGAATCGGCAATGCACAAAAGGAGTTATTGGCGAGAGTTGTTTAAGCTATATTCAAACGGGCAGAATATTTAAGTAGCCCATTGGATTCTCCAGAAAAAAATAATTTAAGTAGGAGCGTAAAAAACACACATAAAGGTTTTAAAGAGCTGCTAATACAAAAAAAAAAATCGTAAGTTTGGTACTAAGGTGCTAAAAAAATAAAATACTTCTGCAGACTGTTATACGGAGATGGTTCTTCAAATTCCGATATCAGGAAAAATGAACTTTTTAATCTAGACGATAAAAACCAAGACCAATCGACCTAAATGAAATGAGCATACCATTACTTAAGTCTTACAATGATTCTGGACCGGACAGCTTACCTGATGTCTTGGCGAAAATCATATACCAACTTATTTAAATGATTTGGAGTGAGTAATGTATCCCTGATGAAAAGATACAAGAAAGATTACTCTCTAAACTGTGCCAACTATATAAGCTCAGTCCGCTTGACATTGAGTACAAAGTCTTGTCCATCGTATTGTGTGAACAATTGTCATCATTTGTCAACCCTATTTGTGCGGTTTTAGGCCCTAAAATTTAACTAATTTTCACACTTTAGCAAGTTCTGGAGAAAACCCAGGAAGTCTATAGTAGATCAACACATACGATCTACATCTTAGCGAAAGCTAAGTAGAAGAGGATCGCAATCAAATTGTAGTGCGCAACTGGAGGAAGATAGCCGAACTCCGCTCTAACTAAAGAGATATCTTGGTTAACTCCGGACTGAAACGGTATCTAATTAGATAATTAAGTTTCGTCATGATGTGGTCGAAATGGAGCAGTGATCGTGTGCTATCTCATATTAGCCTTTCCGAAAACAGCCTTTAAAGCAAGAAGACGACACATTTGATTTGATTTAAACACAAACACAGATTGTTTGATTAATCATATTTTTTTTATTATATTAACAGAGTTTAAGAAGTGTTAAGAATTCAGTACATTAACTCTTATAGCTTCCACAATCCGACTTTAGTTGAAACTTAACATTTCCAAATAAGAAATGTTATGTTATTCCATAACATAAAACATTTCCAAATATGAAAAACCATATAACAAAGTACAAATAGCAAAATGTGTTACTCATTGCTCGACTCATGAAAAATAAGAAACCCCACTTCCGGCTTTTGAATCTGTTAAAATGCTCTAGCCAAAAAAAACACATCGTAACCCCAAAAGACCAAAGTCTTTCAACGGCAAACGTAGAGACAACCCGAAAAAGAACAAGCTAAAATTAGAACAGAATTTCTACATTTACTGTAAGAGTAGAATATCTTAAAAGATATTATTAAACAAAAGAACAAAACCAGCAACTGGTGTAAAGACCCAATGATTATAATGTTACTGCCTGAACCCGATCGATAACCGGTTCTATTTTTCTTCCAATTTATGCTCAGCAACAGTACGTGAAAGGATCAAACAAGTCACATTTTCTTTCAAATACCAAAAGCCATTCAAAAGATAGATTGCTGGCACACAACAGAACAACCAAAGCAACAAAAAGAATACTGAAGCAATCGTAAAACTTATGCAAAAGTTGTCGACCTTAGTCGACAGTCAGATACGGTATCCGAAACCAACAGTTGCAGTACATTTTATTTTTAGAAGAACTGCTGTGATTATTTCACCCTTTGACTGATTGTGATCGGTTTTGTGTTCATGTTTCCTCTGAATTCTCTTTGAATTCTCGTCCGAAGTTCTCTTTCACTTTTGGGGGCCCGTCTCCATTGCTCATTAAATAAAGTACGCATGGAATGAACACAAAGAAGAAGAAGAAAAAAAAATGATAGAACAATTTATTTTGGAGAATAAAAACAAATTCGTATTTTTATTGAGGCCATCACAAATAATAGACCGTGTGCGTTGGAAACTTTTCGATATCGCCTTTGGCTACTGTCCGTGTGGGGGTAATTTAATCTCTTCGCACCACACTCCAATCTCTGGGGGCTGATAAGCGCCTTATAACTGCTATTGCGCTTCGAATTCTAAATTGCTTGAGGGGCTCGTTCACATAGCTTGTCTCTGATTGGCTATAAACTGTAAATGTCCAAACAACAACACCTCGCTTGGCGTCAGTGCTGACAGTTAAATAATAACTAATTAAATTCAAAAGCTTCCCTTAGCTTAAGCTGTCGGGTGGTGTTGGTTACTTATCAGAGAATCGTTATTATTTAATGATGACTCGGTCACTTGGCTGGCACTTAAAAGTCCAAAGATCAATTAACGGAACAAAGTCAAAAATGAAATAAAATCGTGCTCCAAAAGCACTGAAACAAATATTTACCAAACATGTATGTAAACATCAACAAGGTGCTGATAACAATTAAGGTTTTATAAGCGAGAGAATTTGATGATGCAAGTGCCTTGTCGGATTGCCTGTTGTCAGTTGTCGTTTGTCAGAATTGTCGTTATGTTTTCGATAAAACAATCAAATTAAATATGCGGGTAGATTCCCATGAAAATGGCAAAAATTTGATACAGGTCGTATAATAAAGGTTGTGGAACTCTGCATATAACCTTGACTTCAACTTGTCAAAGACAGAGTCAAAATACATACATGCATATAAGTGTGAACAAAATATAAATACAATCGGTTATAAAATAACATTGCGCCTAAAATACTGCAGTGAAAATAAAAATATGATCATTTAAATTTAATTTAAAAAGTCGACGACGCTAAGTAAAATCAAATTGTCCGTCAAAAATTACGCAAAAAAATATATGTAGAATTCGCTACAATGTCTCGTTTCGAAGTAACTAAAATAAGTAGGCTCAGACTCGGTCACAGTAAACTGACTCATGAGCACTACATAAACAAAAATAAATCATCTCAGCGCACCAACTGCAACAAATCACCATATTCACCATATCCTCTCCGATTTTTCGGCCTTCCACACCCACAGACACATTTTCCTTTCTCAAATCAATCCAAAAGAACTGCTTTCTAACCCTAATCTAAAAAGTATTAAAACTATAACAGATTTTCTCAAATTCTCTAATTTATACAACCTAATCTAAATATGTATCTACATAGCCGAAGGCCTTCGAAGCTCTGGCTATCCAGCTAACTTATAATTTAAATTATAAGTTATAATTGAAATGATTAGCATAGTAACTTTTAAAAAATAACAATAGTAATAATAGTTTTTGATCATATTTTGCAGCCATTTTTTAGGTATTACGTAGCTATAAGTTATGGAGTAAATGGCAATAAATAATGGCAAATAACCCAATATTGTGAAGAGGGCATATTTAAGATTTATTTTTCGAATGTAATTTTAGTGTATTTCGTGCATTTAAAATTTTAAATCGCAGTAGTGAATGACGCATGCAAAAAGGCAAACGCGTTTTGATAAAACTACGGATGCTATGTAGAAGATGGCTCATTGAATACTACTCGGGTTACCAAATTTCTGAATTGGATTACGAACCTCCAAGAAGAAAAATCAGACACAAATTATCTGACAGCCGTATCATCAGAATCTGTAAGCAATGCATAAGCGATTCTATGTCATCAACTGCTTATGAAGCAGCAGTATCATCATAGTTATACATTTCATAGTATGATAATTACTTTGCAATATGTGACCATGACAAATTCTCGACAAAAAGCTGATATACAGAACTCGACTTATTACTTTTTTAAAAATAAAAATATATATATACATATAAGCGTATTTATGTTCTCCTGAAATTGTTCAATCTAAAACGGGACCATTATACCCTTTCGGAGAAGAAAGTCGAAGATTTGGGAACAAACTATTTTAAATGTGTCTAAAAAATTACACCTTACACGTTTGATTTTCACATTAAATTGTAAATCGAAAGATGACAATGTAAAGGCTTGAAGTGGATATAATGGCCTAATCTTTTAGGTATTTTAAAAAAAGGACATACTATTACATTTTCGTAGGCAAACGTAAATTAACCTCAAACCTGTTGCAGAAAGAAAGCTAAATATTGGAGAGTCAGTTGCTGGAAAACTGTAAGGAACGAATTGTGGTTCAGATCTGGAAAAATGAAAAAGATGTCCTATCCCTAAGCACAAGATATGAAAATGACATGATAACTACAATACTTAAATGCAGAAAGAAAATCCCATTAATTTACTCGAGTGCAATTAATCTTAAATCAATTTGTCTGTCCATTTAAAACGATATATTGGTAAAATCTCCCTTCAGTGTAGCGGCGGGCAGTATCGTAAATTAGCAATTCAAATGTTGATTGAAACTGCAATGTCCATATTACATACTGATAAATAAATTTTCATACAATCGTTATTAATTCGAAGAAAACTGTATTATCGAGGACTTATTCAAAAAAGAAAAATGTGATGAACCAATGCACAAAGATCCTCAACCTGAACATAAGCTGGAAGAAATTGGTCGTACTAAAAGACGTTGATGTGTCACATATGTTTTTCTTACGTCGAAGAATTTTTTTTTTTTTTTTTTTTTTGATGAGCATAAGGATACGAAAATATAATTTTGTTATAAGAATGTATATTTTCTTAACGATAAAAATTCGTACAGTGACGCATTAGTCCTATTTCCACTTCGAGGCTTCTCGATTTATAGTTCAAACGTAGTCCAGTACATTTAATGATTCTATTACTACACAGCTGTATAAAACCTACTCCTACTATGAGAGCATTCTAATCCAACGCGGCACAGTTATTAAGCCACGTTGGTTTCATGCGGCAAGCAACTTGTTGATATTAAACATAAATGATATAAAACAAAGTTAAGTTTTCAGTTAAGGTCAGTTATACAATTTACAGTGATGATGAGTATACTCTAATCAGTTATTTAATTTAACATTATCAGCAACTGGTGAAAGCAAAACGTTTCTGATTAAATTCGCCACATGTCTAATGCTTTGGTTGTGTCAGAAATAATTATCAATTTTATTATAAATTCAATTTAACGACCTCTATAAAGTTCCAAAAAATTGAGCTTCGCTTATCACTTAACGAATTTAACGATCACAAAAACTATCGAACATTTGAAGATTCCTTTGTACGATAGTCCTAAGAGGTCAATGGAAAAATTTAAGAAGTAGAATTAGAAAATAAAAACAGTGCAACAGTGCTTAAAATTTTATTTCCAATACTGGCAATGATCCCTTTCCTAATTTTACTTAAGATGAAATGAGAACTAATGAGATAGATAAATATTTAACGAACAACATTAAAGCTTTAAATAAAAAATATACAAAACTTAGAAAGACTTGCATCACTTTTTGTAGTTGAATACCTTTAGGTCATCCTCTGACAATCATGATGTCATTTTTAAAATATTCTTGTTTTTTTTGGTTTTTTTGATTTTGCATTTTTGTTTTATTTGTTTTACACAATATATTAACAAAACAATTGTTAGCGATAGTATAAAAATAAATAAATGAAAAAAAAGAAGTAAATAAGAAAATATTACAACAGAACACAAATGAAAACGAATATATATGACGGTGAAGAAAATAGATGATTAAGTTAGTTAAGTTTGTTTAAATTTGAATCCATACGAATTTGTAACAAAAAATAATTATCAAATTCAAATTACAAATTATTAGCTATCTACTTTCATCACAACGTCAAATACATATAGATTTGTGGGCGGAAGAACAACGCATAACTGCGGCCATTTAGAAAATAAATTTTTTTAAAACTCGATGAAAATAAGGGTCCACTTAGGCTGCTTAAGAGATTAGTCCTCGTACTCGTCGCATGTCTCGTGGCCAAGATCTTTTCGCATAATTGTTCACATGACGCCATTGACATTGACATTGACATTTCGGATTTTCCGTCAACTTTAACTTGTAGCGGCTACAGTTTCTTTTGTACGCAAATTGTGCTGTTGGCTTACAAATGATGTAATCGTCTGTCCGCATTGGGAATTAAAGACTAATTTTCCAAATGACCTTGAGTGATGCGGAAGCGTTCTTAGCATGGAATTTATGAGGTTTCCAAGATAATCCACTTCAAGTTATTTAAACATCTTGGATTGTTTATTTGAGATTGTTAACTGTTTTATGCGTTTACGCATACGTTTTCTACAGCGAAGAGGATCAAACGAAATACTGTTAAACGACTGCTTGGAAATGATCCAGGACCTTCACAAATTGATTCCAATACATACGCTAACATTTTTATGTTTGGGAATTCATTTTTTGTGCAACGTAAGGGACAGGCAGCTTCCTCCAATCCAGGACATGCGATTTTATGCAAATCGAAGTAGACTGTCCATTTGGGAGGAAGTCCGTGCAAGCTTTTGAGGTTTTTTTTTTGTAAAAACCAGCGAAACCTAGGTTTTTTTTTGTGAATCTGCAGCGAAAACCATGTAGTTTGCCAAAATAGTAACTGATCTTACTTTCATAAACTAGGATAAGAAGAGTTTTATTGCATTTTTCAGATGACTGTCTGAATTCACTGTCACTGAATGTCACTGCAATTGTCAGTGATCTCCCTATGCCTCTACATATATTAATTTCATCGAGTGTACCAAAGACGCGGGTCCAGAAATTCGACACAGTTGGGATTTATGGTTAGGAAACTGCTCAATCAGCACAACGATATCAAACTAAGAGAAAATCAGAGATAGGAGAAATCACAGCAACTTTATTATTGTTGACTTTTCGTAATAGGACCAGCCTTAATTCTGTACCTTAAAAGATTCGAACATGAAATGTGTTAGAATGTTTTGTAACAAAAGGTCTCATTTTGATTTATCGACAAAAAAGATTTAATTTCCATTTAAATCGATATAAGAGGGGTTAGGTTGGCATTAATAATGAATAACAATATCAACCAAATCACCCCCATGGCGTTTGCTATATATCTTCTTTTGATTAAACTGTTCATTACATTTTCGCACATGTGCGGATCTATTTCATGGATACTAGCACGGATGTTTGTTTTTAAGTGCTTCAATTGGCATAAACTTTCGTTTTTTACATGGCCCCAAGAACTTCGAGAAAAGAATATTGCTCTTGCCACGTGTACGCCATACAGCATCGTCTTGTTGGAAATAAACATCGCCCACATCCATATCTTCAAATTCCGCCCCTAATTATTCATTAATTATGGATCCATAGCGCAATGCGTTCATAGTAACAGTTACACTCGCTGTGGCATTATATTGTTGGAACGACATTTCTTTCAGATTAAAAACATTATTTTCCTGTCCAAAATAGTCGTCTAAAATGCGACTATGACTATGCTCACCAAAAAATAAGATTTCCTCAAGTCTAGAAAATAGCCTTTTATTTCGGTGACGACCCTTTCATTTGTTGTGAATTTTTTCTCAGTCAGCCATTTTTTCATATATTGAATGAGAAACAAGCAGCAAAGAGTCAGATCCAAAGAAAAAAGTGAATGCGAGATCATTTTGTAGCGCTAGTTGACCAATTCTATTGCTATTCAAACGGGATATTCCCAATGCGAAGCCTCAACCAAGGTTTTTTAACCCTGTCGAACTCTTTCCCGATCATCCACCTTGACTAAGTGAAAAATAGTTAGCACTATGAAATCAGGAAAATAAAATTTTTTACAAATGTCGAGTACATGGCACACGGATATGTCTGGAAAGTTTCATACCGAGTAGCGCTTTATAGCAAGTATTACACACGCGAAATCTGCATGGATTTTCGTCGGACCGCTTTCGCCGCCACATGTTTCATGTCGCGTTCAAGTTATAAACGATCACAAACTGTTCAAATTCTATATCGGCGCGGCGCGCACGCTCACAAAAACTTTTCGCGGAGGTTCGGAAATGGAATCATAAACTTCTAATTTTCGGATTTACGTTTCTGCTCCTCCATTTCGAGCTATACTTTAAGTCTACCACCTCGCATTCACTATTTGTTGGTTCCGTGTTTTGCAACTACCTGTAGTCTACGATTAGCAGCGTTTCCTGGTGTAGATTTTTCGCCCTTGCGTAACTTGTCTCGCTTAAGCTTACGAGATTCCCACATTAATTCAGCTTTAGATTTATCGTGCATTTTGCCGATACAAAGAACACGAGTAATGAAACGCTACTTTATGAAGTAACTCTCATATGAAACTGAGAAACAATACCAAATAAGATCTAGCAAAAATGAAGCAAAGGTGAACAGGAAAAAGTCTTGATCTTCTATTAGTTGGAGGTTACTAAAGCTTAAGGCAAAACCGGAGCTAAGTGCATGCGCTTACTCCAAGGGTACTCAACAACTGTGCAGCGGGGGATAAGCTCGACATTATTACAGTGTCTAGTGACAGGTCGGTCATATAAGAAGTAATGTCTAATCAACTCACGAACTTTTTCTATTAGAAAATAATTTGATTAGTAAAGATGCTACTTTTTAGAAATATGATCATCTTCCCAATCGTACCAACATCTAATAGAGAAGTATCTGACCTTTAACTCTACCTACTATATTACATCTTATGATAATTCCAATAGTTCAGATATCAGGTTTTGTCGGTCGTCTCGAACCTAGTAAGCAAACAATATAAAAACTATCCTATTACTATATTCCGGTTTTGCAAATCTACAGAGAGGATGGTATATAAAAAGAGATCTCTAAATTTAATGAGTTTTTATAATACAATGATCCTGACATCCAAACGTGTCGGTTACCATTTCGCTTAACTTTGATTAGAAACGAATAAATTATTTAGTTTTTGTTGAGCTGAAGAAAAAAAAAAATCTAGAAGCAACTCAAAAGGATAGTACGGGTAAGTGACTAGCCTTATCTTATCTCTCAACATCTGAATAATATTTAGCTGAAAACAAAGAAATAACATGCACTAGGTCCCATAAATATTGTATATTGGTGGTGTTAAGGGTTAGTTCACTTACAAATCTTAACGCGAATATAAACTCGTATGTATTTTAGATCATTTGGCATCGTTTGGGTGGCCGTGGCTCAAGTGATAGTGTATTGACTTCCAAATCGGAAGGTTCGGGGTTCAAGACCCGACATTCTTTTTTTTTTAGGCAACTAAATTCAAGTAAGATTAGTGGTTACCTATAATACAACAATTACACTAATATTTTAGTCTCCACATTTTGCCACTTATGGAGCAAAATAACCAATGCGCCAAAAGATCTTTCTTTCTCTTTCTGGCCCACTTTCATAAAAACTTAGCACGCTCTCAGGCGTTTTAAGTGTAGTAATACACACAGGAGTGTTAAGTTCTGTAAAAATAAAAAATAAAAAATGTATGCAGATCGCCACAACTATTCCTTAACCAATTTGGGTGGAGTTGAACAAAGACAGACTTAACTTGAACGGGCAATTGATTGAGGACCAGGTAAAAATTTCGGTTAGTTCTGATTACTCATTCATCATGAAAAAAAAAATGTAAGGCTTTCTTCAGTCCAGATTTTCACTGTCATTCCAATTATTCCTTAGAATTACGAGGTGCGTAATGTATTTGTATCTATGCACCTACAAAACATACAATTCATGGATCAGTGTCTTCGACACACTTCATATAATTTGGTTATCTTATGATCAAAAGATTCCGAATCAATAATTTTTACAAATTGAGGCTAATTATGAAAATCTGAAGTCTATACGTAACATTTTAGGAAACAATTGCCATCTTCTTATGAAACATAAACTAGTTCAATTTCAGAACCGGGAGAAAATTGACTTTAAAATTGATGTCGTTGGAATATAATAGTTATGCAATATAAAAGTTACTCTGCCTTATGCGTTCTTTTTCCTTCCACAAAAAATAAGAAAATAACTCTTCTAAAGGAAAAAACTTGAAAAAACAGTAATGACTACAACTTACAGTAGAATGTCTCCAAAATTTGATTAAACTATGAATGTCTGTTGAGGGTGCCAAAAGCAAGAAATCACGCCATTCATTAAAACTAATATTTAAACTACCATCTTGATCCATCCTAAGAAGAGAAAACATAAAAGTAAACCACAAATTATGATAAAAATATTTATCAAACAAACCTCTTTAGTAAATGCTTTGCCTCGGCTTGATCAACTTCAATACCAAGATCCTTAAATGCCGATATCAGCTCCTCCAAATCGACTTTTCCTTAAAAAATAAAAATATTTTTTTAAAGTCTACAATTCTAAAGTTGTGTTACACTAAACTTACCATCACGATTCTTATCCAAATGGGAAAATTGTAGCCGAAGATTTTTTTCGTGCTCCCGCACGTAGTGAACAAATTCGGCAAGACCAACGTCTCCACTTTGGTTTTTGTCCGATCGTTTGAGAAAGGTCTGAAATCAATAAGAAACAAATCAGTTAACAATGTAATAGTACAAGCACTAATATTTCTGGTAATATACTAAAGTATAAATTCAAAATTTTATTTTGCCAGATAGGTAACCTTTGGGTTGTTTTTATGAAATTTTCACTTATTCATATACATATGTCATTATTCATTTGCCACAAACATTAATTCTTTCGTTAATGAAATGTTAATTTAAGTATAAAGCAGAAATAATAACAATAGCGATTAAAGTCTGGATAGAAAAAACTATCAAATTGCTGACGAATCTAACAAAACGTGTAAGCATCAACCATTAACGGAAGTGTTCATAACTGTTGCAGTATTTTGAGAAGCTTGGTGTGATTAGGGAAACAACGATATACAATTTGCTATTTAAGCAACGAAGATAAAAGCTAACAAATTAAGTCTACAAGAAGTAAACGGATTTTACTGACGTTCAGCTTCAAACGAGAGCATAATCAAAGATAGGAGCTTTAGACTTATGTAAAAGAAATAAGATTTGAGTACAAGTGAGATACCAGGTTAATCGTTAGTAATATTTTGCATTACTTTCCGTCCGATAAGACTGATTGCAGCCGGGGCTAAATGATGATGGTCAGCCGTTTCCACTTGCCAACTTGGTCGGTAAGGTTCAGAACAGCTAATACATCAAGAAACCGATCCGACGACATCATACCATGAAATAATCTTTTACACTGATGGTTCGAAATTGGATAATGTTGTACTCTTATATATATATATGTAAGTATGTATACTTAGGGAGATCTTAACTATCAATTTCCATGGGAATCGCAAACTACCGCAACATTTACCAAGCACAGATATTTGCTGCTGTGAGGCAAGCGAGCGTACTTAGTTTATCACCTGAGTTACTGTCCATGTATGTCAAAAAAATAAATAAATAAATAAATAAAAAAAAAAAACATTGACTATAGCTCATGAAACTAAGCCAACTTTAATAAAAGAATATCGATCCTGTTTAGCAGATTTTTAAATACTGGCACGGGTAAATTGACCGAGTAGTGGTTTTTCATCTACTATATGGTGATTCATCGTGAGGATTGATTTATAATGTAAAATAAAATACATAAATTTGAAAGTGAACTTAAAATTTTTATTATCGGTTAAAAGAACAATTCATGGCATTTACTTTTTGAAAATGATATCATGTAAATGTTGTCCACGACTGCGTCTGAGGTGGTCCATTCGGAAAGTCCAGTTTTGGGCGACTCGTTAGAGCATAGCGACTGGTATCACGAGTAATGTTGGCTTTCAAGGTGTCAATCGTAGCTGGCCTATTCCTGAAGACCTGAAACTTTACATTTCCCCATAGAAAATAATCCAAAGGTGTGATATCGCACGATCTAGGGGGCAATTTACCGTAGCAAAACGTGATATTAAGTGCTTACCAAAATGATTTCTCAACAAGTCCATTGTTTCACGCGCTGTATGGCTCGTAGCGCCGTCTTGTTGAAACCAGAGATCACCGAGACCATGTGCTTGAAGCACATAATCCGTTAACATGACGCGATAGCGGTTACTATTGACGGTAACATTCTGATTTGCCTCACTTTTGAAGAAATATGGACCAATGAAACCACCAGCCCATAAACCACACCATACCGTTGTTTTTAATGGATGTAATGGTAGCTCTTGGTACTCTTCGGGTTGCTCATCAGACCAAATACGCCAATTTTGTTTATTAACGTAATTTTGTTTAAAACGCCGGATTTTCATTGAGTTTTTCCAGAGCCCATTAACTGAAAGTATGACGCAAATTCAAGTCGCCTGGCTTCAATTCTTGCACAAGTTGAATTTTGGACGCTTTTAGGCCGAGATCTTCACGTAAAATACGCCGAGTTGTCGAATACGTCAAGCCAAGCTGCTAAGAACGACGACGAATCGATTCGTCACGGTCTTCGCGTACACTCTCAGCTACAGCTGCTATAGTCTCTTCACTACGTGCCGCATGTGGTTTAACCGGTGGAGTATCATTCAGTAATGTAAACTAGGACTCAAATTTGCGAATGGTATTGACAATAGTGGTTTCGGTCGATTATGCGCACCGTAAGTAATGCACCGCACGAAAACATTTCTTACAGAAAGCTGATTTTCGTAATACAGCTGAACAATTTGGAGATGCTGTTGTGAGTCTTTTAAATGATGACTTACCAAACGATACTGGTCAAAAATGGCAAAGCAGTTTGATAAGAGTCACGCGTGATCTGCCAAACAAAAAGAGACTATTGAAAATCAAACCTCACGACGAATCACCCTATACTTATCATATACGTCTGCAAAAAAAGCAGTGAGAGTATTCACAAATTCCAAGCTGATAAGTAAATCACTAAAGCGGATATGTTTTTTGAGGTTTTTAAGATGAAGTGGACGTAGACGTTGGAAATATAGCAAGTATTAGTACTTCTACCTATATTATAATAAGTTACTTCAAAATTGATTATAATTTTTATTACAGGGGCTGGTGTGATTAAGAAAATCAACAATCCTGATAAAAATATGAAAGAGCTTGATAGAAAATTTTTAGTTCATAGAGCGACATTCCTAAATATGGATAGTATAGTCAGAAGTTTTCCGCAGTGTTCTCCCGCTCGGTATTTATTTATTTTAATGAAAGTTTATTTTCCCAAAGTGTAGGTAAACTCAAATAGGTTTCAGGCAAATGCTGGAGACTTTAAAAACAGTGAGATACAGTGAGATTTTGAAACGAATTTAAACTGTCGATTTAAAAATGAAAACTGACACTACTTTGCAACGTTCGCATCCATTAGAGATTTAGGTATGATTCAGATCGCAATTAGAGTGAAACACAAATTTGCTTAGTTAACATATATCCGCCATTATTATTAGCCGCTATAAAGAGATGCAAGAAAAAGGGGCTATGAAAATGCTTCTAACGTGAAACGATATTATTTTTTATTTATGTTTTGTCAAAAAAGACACAAATCCTGGGATAAAACGTCCCATTGGGCAATGCTGAAAGGGCATAACACCTAAAAAAAATTGATTCGACAAATCAACTCGTCGGTGTTTGTGTTTCTTTATGTTTGTGAATTTTAAAGGCTTGAGAATTCAGAGTGGATGCCGTAAAAATACGCGGGAAAAAAGAAATCACTTCTCTACGTACGTCCACGTCTTTAAATAGAAACCAGCCTCACTCACACATTTCAGATCTGAAGCTGTCTGGCTACGAACTGGTTAAAATTCCATCTTCGTAAGAAAATTATTCACGACTGCTTTATTTTTAAAAGCCTCAAACTGGACAGCAAGTCGACTTTTAACGAATTTGGTGCGCTGTCTGACTCTATACAAAGAAATGTATCCCTGTATCCTCATACAGAAATCGTTATTACGGGCGATTTCAATATACATACATAACTTTGAGTGGCATTCTGGACAGACAACACACTAAGGACAGTATGATGAGAGGTTCGTTGCGGAAAAACTTAACCCAGTTTGTAAATCGGTCCACGCGAATACCTGACGTTGATAGTCATATCGACAATATCCTGGATATTTTATAAAGTACAAAGCAGATATGCTCTCTCCTCTAGACTTGTCGTAGCAATGTGTAATATCAGCTAATTTCTCGTATACTGACTACACAGGTAAAGAAAAGATTCCCAAACGAGCCGTATGGCAATACGAAAAAGCCTATACGACATAGCAACTTTTTTTTATTAATTTTAACTGGGCGTTATATTTCCAACGACGACGTGGTTGCCGTTGCTGATATGATCACAAGCACAATTATCTTTGGAATAAGGTCCGCTATCCCTCATCGGATTAAGAGAATCAAACCACAAAAAAAAGCGTGGTACGACTCAAGCTGTAAAGAAGCTGTCAGGGTTAGAGTAAAGTTTTTTCGGTCTTGAAAAACCAATCCGACAGAATAAAACCGAAAAAAGTTCAATATCCAGGAATAACAGCAATGCCTTTCTTAAGAGTAGGTCCAAAAACTCAGGCAAAAATACTACAATGTCAAGAAGATAGTAAAAACTGTTGGTCGTTCGTCAGAAACAGCAGAAATGTTCTCTTTATTTCTTAGTCATTATAACCTCCAAACATTTAAAATCAACGTACGTCGGTACGAAAAAATTATTCTAAGTTAAGTACTACGTTCAGACTCATCAGACCGTCTTCCGTCTTAAAAATAATGCAAAGGATGAGGTCTTATGTTTAAGATTCAACATGCTTACTACTGCAATAGATTTTGGAGGACAGAGCTTTAAAATCAAATTGGTAAACATGGACTTGCATTCTTGTATTCGACAACATGCATTTTGAATTTTTATCTATAACACATTACGGATTCATTCACAACAAACATGATATGCGGAATTATGCCTTGCAACAATGCATAGATGAAAAGCTCTGTTCTGACCCTGTTCTAGATAAATCTGCCTGGCTTGAAACATCCTGCAAGCAATCTTACGAATAAAAAGAAATGATCCTTGGTGCAATCCGCACTGAATTTTTGATGACCCGCTCGTTGAATATTTTCTAACTGTTGTTTTATTTGAGATTCTTTATTACTGAAGCATTAACTCATTTAGTTAAACTTATTTTCAAAACAGATTGCCATGTACTTTTAAATTGTCAATGCTGTACTACTTTGGGTTAAATAATACTATACTCGGTAGATATTTCTTATATCTAGAATATAGCTTGAATTATTGCAAGATCTGGATGATGCACATGACACACATACATAGAACATCTTATATCAATACTCGTAGTTTATTTATCTATTTATTTTTTAACTGGCCCGGTTTTAATACATCAATAGCCGGTTGTAGTAAAAAGCCCTCAACTTTTCGTATGAATTTTATAATGTTACTAACCAAGGCTTTGGAAATGCCCTCAGGGGTCATACAAACTTTAAGAGAGATAAATCTCTTTAAGTCATATGTAGTCTGTAGTTTCGTCACCTTCTAAGAAATCGACACTCACTTTCAAAACACAGGTTTATTATCAGACTATAGCGCTTTTCAAAGCGATATCATTCATTTTCATTTCATTTTCAAATTCATTTCATTCATTGACAATATTTTATAAGTTTATGTTTAAGAAATAGAGTTCTCTCGTATACAGGTACCTCCTTAAACATTACTAAACTATGCTAGTTGTCGCTTATTTTCACAGCAGTTCATTAGGCTGTCGAGGCAAGCGTTAGGAATGTAGCATAATGCTTCACCACCAATGTACAAATACTTTTCGTGCTGAATTAACCGAAGCCTAATTGTTAGGTTAGGTTTTGGCGGACATTGAAGTTCACATAATCACTTCTAGACGCTGTTTAACTATCAGTGGATAAATTGACGCCTTTTTTGCTGTCTCGAGGTTAATCTACGTGGACGTGTATAGAGAAAATACCTACTCGTAGCTCGGTCAGACATTTTGGATTTTTTAGTATTCCTCATCAGAGCATTAAGATCTTACAAGTTGATTCTTATTTTTCCTTTACGTGATTTAGAATTTGAATCTCAAAATTTCTTCTTAATTAGAGTACGTGAGGCATAGGAAGATTGGAAAGAAATGTCAGGTGACTCAATTATCTACCCCTTTTTCCACTAAGCGAGTGAATATGTAGCATTTCCAAATGCCTACTTTTTTTTTTTAAATAAATACCTATGTGCAACGAAGTGAATCTCCTTAAATCATCTAGGGATTGTTATTGTTTTTTAAATTAACTTCCTTTCACTATATCACAGAAGCATAACATATACGATGATAAGCCTAACTACGAGTATGTATCATATCTGGCGTATAATCCCAGTTATTACTTCCCGTTTCGCGAGAGATAAAAACAAAAAAAAAAAAACTAATCCGCTTGTGATTGATCAACTGAAAAACCAAATCATTATTTTTCTCCTATTTATAGCATTTTCTTATGCTTGGTTTACAAAAATAATGTATGTATTGTAACTTGATCAATACAAAATTTTTAGAAAGTAAACCGTTTTATTATGTGGGGACGAAAATGGTAACATTGCGCTCTATATGATTGATGATTCGATGATTTAGCATAATTTCATTACCTGAAAACTGAATATGGGAAATTGTATATATTATTTGGATATGAAACCATTGCGCATTGGTTGCCTAGCTTATCTATTTTATTACTATTTTTAACCCTATGCATTGCCATTATGAATCACACTTTCCTTTTGTGAACATCAGTTACTACGATAACTATTGTACATAACCAATAAGTTTGTATTGTATATTTTTGGATTCAAATATCTCTTCTATTAGGCTCACCAAATACTGTAGTTTAAAATATCTTCCATAGACCGACTTTTGCGGTATGTACAATGTACAGATATTGATTGGTTAGTTGCTATGTTTTTTTTTTTCAAAAAAATGGGATAAATATTGAATGTTTTACAATTGCTTGCAATATTTTTAAGGAAAATGATGGCAAAACTATTCAGATGAAGCTCACAACAGAGTTTGCTACAGAGCTTTAGGAAAAACCAAACTCACACTAACGTCCCATCAGACTTGCAGTACATAACTGCTGTTGCAGCATGCACTAAATGAGGCTAATAGAGAGAGGAGGATTCCATTTCATGGACCGATGAACACTAATAGATTAAATGACCCAATTACCAATTTAACTTTTTTTCTGATAAAGAATTTATCAGATAGACTGTTGGTTCTACTGCAGAAAAAAGGATCGGAGACTCAGTTAACACATAGTTTGCAAAGGTCGCATACTAATGCATCACCGCCATCTAGTTACTCACCCATCAGCGTTGCTCTTTACCCAATGAGAAAGGTTAGGATGCGAGGGTATAGCGATTGATTGAATAATTCTTTGGTTCTGGCTTCATTTAGAAATAATCAGAGTCATTCGCCATACTCAACATCCACACCACGACAAGATAAGCAATCAGGATTGAAAAGTAAAGATGCACAGGTAATTTGGAACACTTGGGCTGAAAAACCGAGAGCATGCATTTTAATAAGAAATAAAATAAAATCTGTTCTACTTTCAGAATACGCGAGGCGAGACTTGGTGCCAATACAGGCGACTCTGGACATTGAAGGAGTTAACAGCACCATCATCATCGCATCTCCGTATTGTCCAGGAGATGAGCCTATGATATTATCCGAGCTGCAACGACTTGTGGAGCACTCTAATAAGATCCGCATGCCGCTGCTAATAGGGTGTGATGCAAACGCCCACAATATCATATGGGGGAGCACTGACACCAATCACAGAGGTGAGTACTTATTAGAATTTATCATAAGTTCGTCCCTTGATATTTACAACGTAGGAAATACCCCCACTTTTGTGAATCGAATTAGGGTTAAGTTCTTGACCTTACGCTTGGCAGTCCGAGCGTACGCAAAATTATAAAGAACTAGAGAATAACCTGTGAACCGTCATTGTCCGACCATCGAATCATAGTATTCGACCTGGACAATGCAAGTATCATGAGAAATCTAGCAAGGAATCCCAGGAAAACCAACTGGGAAACCTTTCAGAAAGCTCTTGAATACAATCTAGGGCGTCTTGAAACAAGGAAACCTCCAGCTCACTTTTTGGAGCTAGAGAACGCAGTGGAAGACGTCACTCTCGCTATCAAAAATGCGTTTGAACTAAGTTGCCCCCTTACGGGGAAAAAAAGCAGAAAAGTTATGTCGTGGTGGAAATATGCTGTGTCAAAATTAAGATCCGAAGTGCTCAAGCTGTTCAACACAGCAAAACGAAATGGAGACTGACAATGGTATCAAACGGCTCTTACCACCTACAACAAGAAAAATAAGAAAAGCTAAAAGAAATAGCTTTACGAAATTCTGCGAAACAATCTCAAGCACCCCTAAGGCGGCAAGGCTGCACAAGGCCCTTGCTAAGTCGGGAGGAGTGTCGACCTCGCTTAAGAAACCAGAGGGCAGTTACACGGAAAATAATGACGAGAGGGCACTGCTACTTCTACGAACTCATTTTCCAGGGAGCTCACCTAGTACTAGTTTTGGGAACAGAACAATTTCAGCTCAACCTCGGAAGAACGACTGGGAAATCGCATCAGTTATCTGCTATAGGGGAAGGCTGGAATGAGCAATAAGTTCCTTTCACACCTTCAAGTCCCCAGGTGTGGATGGTATTACGCCAATTCTACTACAGAAAGGGGAAAAAGTATTACTACCACACCTGGCAAAATTCCTTTAGCGAGGGGTAGTATTGCCTTAGGTTACAAACGGAGACGAGCAAAGGTTGTCTTCATACCGAAGGTGGGGAAAAAAGACCTGACATTGCCAAAATCGTATAGACCAATCAGTCTCATTTCATATCTTCTGAAAATGATAGAGAAGGTTATGGATAATTATTTGAGGGAGAAAATACTAAGTAGGTCCCCTCTGCATCATCGTCAACATGCATACAGGGCTGGTAGATCGAGAGAGACGGAGGCAGAGACAGAGATATTAACCACCCTTGGCATCAGCTGTCAGGCGTACGCTGATGACATAGTATTAATTGCCAGAGAAAAGTTCGAAGAAACTCTCTGCGATATTATACAACGAGGTCTGAGAATAACTCAGGAATGGTAACTCACGGCCGGGCTAAAAATCAATCCGGCTTAGACCACGTTAGTGCCATTCACAAAGAAAAGGAAACTTCAAAGACTCAAAGAAATCCAGCTGTCAGGCACGACACTGATACCGGTTAATGATGTGACGTATCTAGGACTACATCTAGACAGCAAACTACTCTGGAAAAATCACGCTGAGGAAACTGCCAGAAAAGCAATCCGTGTTGTATTCTGTATCTCTGTATTCCTAATATTCTGCGATGGATGTACATAGCGATTGTGAGAAAAATGATCACATATGGTGCAGTAGCATTTGCAAAATGAACCAGTCTGGTTACGACGCAAGAATCTCTCAACAAGCTGCAAAGATTGGCGAGCCTAAGCATCACCGGAGCAATGCATACATGCCCAACTGCTGCAATGGAGGTGCTATTGTAATTAACTCTCCTACACCTCATTGTCTCAGAACCGGCGGACAAAACTTTTCTAAGAATAGCAAAAGAAGGTACTGGAAAGGGGAAATGCATTAGTTCGACAGAACATGATGCACTACTCGGCTTGAGAACTGATAAAGGAACTGGTGCGGAAGTGTTTGGGCCAAGAACGAAACACCATGAATCCATGGGCAAGAGTACCAGCATTTTTCAAGCAGAAATATGCGCCATAGAAATATGCGCGTTCGAATTAGTCTCGAAAAGAATTACAGGAACTGTAACATAGCAATAATGTCAGATAGTCAAGCAGCTCTCAAAGCATCGAACTCCTTTGTCATTAAATCCAAACTTGTACGGGAATGCCTACAAAGTCTCAACATATTGGGCAAGAAAAATAGATTATCTATCTGCTGGATACCAGACCATGTGGGTATTATTGGTAACGAGGGGGGGGGGGGGGGGGACTCTCTAGCGACAAAAGTCGCAGCAGGACCCTTCATAGGACCTGAACCATTCTGCGGGATATGGGAACACACTCTACGCGAAAAATTCAGGAAATCGGAAAAGAAAAGAAGAACTTTTCGCGATCTAAAAGATCTGAGATAAGCCAAAAAACTCTTAGATTATAATCTCAAAAGATTTAAAGCAGTCTAAGCAAAAATAACTTACGCATCCTAACTAGTTTTCTAACGGGGCATTGCAAACTCAGGGAACACTATCAGAAAGATAGGGATATCATATGAAGGTCTCTGCAGATTCTGCAATGAGTTCACATAAACTCCAGAACACATACTGGAATCCTGTGAGGCACTGACCTAAAAAAGGTTTAAATATTTGGGAAAACACCAAATTCAAGAAAATCACGGATCCACTTCTCACTCTTAGATTCATAAAAGAAACTGAACTGGATGATGTGCTCTAAATAGGTTTTCTTTGCCAAAGCCAACGACAGAGCATAAGCTGTGAGAGGGCTCTGGATGAGGGAACAAACCTCTCCAAGGTATAAGTAGGGGGCACAATAGACCAGAAGATCGCAGTGTACTACATCCTACATATTATTATTATTATTATTATTATTATTATTATAATTATTAACCTATACGAGCTAACTTAATGCAAGATTGTATATCGAAGTTTACACGGATAGCAACAATGTTTGCGATAGCTTGTATGAAAACGCCAAAACATGTCACTTTTTGAACAAATAAAATGCAAGTGCTACTAAATTATTCGAATGTTAATAGTTAGTGCCGATAGCCGTTTTATGTGCCTATTGTTTCACAATGTTTTTTTTTTTTTTTTTTAATTTTCAAATCGTCAGAAATGAACGACAAAAGAATTTTGTATTTTTTAGGGAAATATATTCAGAATATTCTTCCATTGGGCAATACACAAAAAACTTGTTTATCTCTCGGCCTGACAATAATCATCGAATTTTTAATTAATAGCTATCATTTAATGTTATAACCGGAACTAAGGTCCGTAGCAGTTTCAACTCCAGAATTATCTTATTTTCTTTATTTCTTCATTGCGATGCTAACCATATATTAAAATTACACGCATGCCTGTCGCATAAAGCCAATATTTTGCGTTCAAAAATTAAATAAATTGTCAGCGCACATTACATTATCTTAATCAATCAGTAGGAATTACACTTGTTTCCACTAAAAATGTATTGAGTCTATAACTTTCGTGCGGTTTGCTAAGAGATGGCGTAACTTGTATTATTCCATTGTTATTATCCCATTGGAACATGCGTTGGAAAGCTACTGTCATTGTACGTCATTTCAGTATATGTCATTCGTTTGAAGCGTAAACAACAATAATTTTTTTTCACTCAAATATGTCGAGCTTTGTGCCTGAAAAAGTGTTTTTGCGGGGATTTCTTCTTCATTACCTTAATATGAAGAAAACTGCTGCCGAAAGTCATCGAATTTTGGTGGAAGTTTATGGTGAACATGCGCTAGCTGAGCGAACGTGCTAAAAGTGGTTTGCACGATTTAAAAGTGGTGATTTTGGCTTGGAAGACGATGAACGTCTTGGGCAGCAAAAAAAAGTTTGAAGATGAAGCACTAGGAAGCAAGGAGATTGGGTTCCACATGAACTCAAACCGAGAGACGTCGAAAGGTGGTTTTGCATGTCCGAAATTCTGCTGGAACCACACAAAAGGAAGTCATTTTTGCATCGGATTGTTACTGGTGGTAAAAAATGGATCCATTACGACAACCCCAAGCGCAAAAAATCATATGTGACACCCAGCCAACCAGCCAAATCAACGGCAAAGCCGAATATCCATGGCGCGAAGGTAATGCTCTGTATTTGGTGGGATCAGATGGGTGTGCTGTATTATGAGCTGCTAAAACCGGGTGAAACCATCAATGGACAACGCTACCGAACACAATTAATCCGTTTGAAGAGAGCAGTTGCAGAAAAACGCTCGGAATGTGCGACCAGGCACGAGGCAATAATTTTCCATCATGACAACGCTCGGCCCCACGTTGCTATTCCGGTTAAGAACTATTTGGAAAACAGTGGATGGGAAGTCTTACCCCACCCGCCTTATAACCCAGATCTTACCCCTTCTGACTACCATTTGTTCCGGTCGATGCAGAACGCCCTCACTGAAATACGGTTCAGATCAGAGCAGAATATCAAAAATTGGCTTGATTCATTCTTGGCTGCCAAGCCGGCGCAGTTCTTTTGGGATGGGATCCACAAATTGCCAGAAAGATGGGAAAAAGTCATAGCTTCAGATGGGCAATACTTTGAATAATATATACCCAATACATATTTAATGAGAGGCACCCGCTGAATTCGAATATCACGGTTTTTTTATATAAGTTTTTGATATTGTGATTTTTTATTTATTTTTTTTATTTTTATTATTATTATTATTTTTTTTTTTTGTAGAAGCACATATCCCATATCATGAAGAATGGATTGATTATGTATGACAACCGTAAATGACCTGCACAGTGATTGGATACAAAGTGAAAACTAAAACATACCCATAAGACCGTTATTCATACAGAAAAAAACTTATACACATTGCAAGCAAAATTGGTTGAAAAGGAACCTGTGTTGGTCAATAGACATGGTCTAATACTATTTCATAACAATCGCATCGATTCAGGAGTTGGTCATTTGACCGATATCATTTCTTCAACTTAATGTCATCAATTTTACACTTTCAAATAAACTTTTCGTGAAAACGGAGGCATCACCTTTGCTAATCTATATCTTTGGAATAAATGTTTATTTGGGCATTCAAGTTGACGAATATTCCATCATGTTTTGAAAATAACATCGCTTAAGTAGCCGCCATCATTGTTTATTACCAATTGAGCTCGTTCTCCACTTCTCGATGGATGTTCTTCTTGAGGGCTCCCGGAGTTTGTGGCTTGACTTTAAATATGGCTTGACTTTAAATATGGCTTGACTTTAAATAACCCTATGAAAGAAGTCCGTTGCTCCATCCTGGCGGAACCACAAGTCCTTCAGTTCCAATTTATTCAATCGAGGAATGAAAAATTCATTGATCATGGCTCTGTACCACTCACCATCCACAGTGACCGTTTGGCACACGCCGTTCTCAAAATAAAAATGGTCCAATGGTCCATCTTCAAGTCTTTCTCCAAAATGCGAAGCAGAGACGTGCGTGGAGTCGCCAGTGGCATAGCACGTCGTCTGGTCGATGTCGACGGAACCTTTACATCTTCAGCCACGACAGCAAAATTCTAGGCCGAACTAGAGGAACGAGGCCTTCCAGGGCTTGCTCGATCCCGTGTTGTACCAATCTCTAACTGTCGTGGGGCTAAACACCGCATTGAACGACCAGTGGCAGCCGGCCGGCCAAGAATCACGAAATACACAATGCGCCAAAATCACTGACGAATTGTTCATCAAAAACATTGTGACGCTTATTCCGCCTTCTTCAGGAGCATCGCCATCCATTGCGATAGTATTGACTTAAGAGCTTACTAAGCCTAATGACTATCGTGCACGTTACACTTTAGCTGATTGGGGTATATTAAAGATGGAAGATTCAGATTTTCACCGAAAAAACAGTGACAAGTTATAGTATATTTTTGGTGAAATGGCTTTGTTGATAAGGAAACAGCCGGAGGTGTTCCAACAACAGCCATGGTATCATTGGGTCATACTTCTTCCGAGATGATACCGACCAGTTGGTTACATTCAATGGAAACCGCTCGCTCTACATGTTTCTTTTTTTGGATAAATTGAAATTGGAAGGCTTAGAGGAACAGGGTGTTGTCAATTACCATGCAGTGCTTGATACAATCGCCTTGATGAAGCCAAAGTTCGGTGATGAAATCGCATGAAATTGTTTTGTCAATGGACCGCTCCTCTTGTGTGTTTTAACACCTTTAGACTCTATTAAAATTCCTGGAATATCGACAGAATTATGCAAAATTTTATTCAGCGCATCCACTCATGCAAGTGATTCCGTAGACGATATTTGAATAATGTCATATTCTATAAATAATATAATTTTATTCCAAAATAATATTTCGCGTTCACTGTTGGCCCTGAGCTCTTCCAACGTCGTCGGCGTGTTGGCATAAACCAATGACTTAACGTAGCCCCACAGAAAATAGTCAATCGCACGAACGAGGCGGCCAATCGACTGGCCCATGTCTTGAGATAACACGCTCACCATACTTACTCTTCAATAAATCGATTGTAGCGTGTGCTGTGTGGCTTGTGGCAACATCCTGTTGAAACCACATATCGTCCAAGTCCATATCTTCCAATTCGGGCCAAAAATAATCGGTGATCATGGCACGATAACGCTGACCATTCACAGTAACGTGACGATCGTTATCGTCGACGAAAAAATATGGCCCAATAATGCCACCGGCATGCAAAATGCACCAAACAGTTATATTTTGTGGATGAAGTGGTGATTCATGAAGCACATGTGGGTTTTCACCCGACCAATAACGCATATTTTGCTTATTGACGAACCCATTGAGCCAAAAATGAGCTTCGTCACTGAAGATGATTTTGCGATGAAATTCATCATCTTGGCGCATCTTCTCCAGAACCCAATCGGAGAACGTAGCTCTTGACAGTGACAGTTTGATGATTAGTGAAAGAGTGCGTTCACAAATTAAATTCAAAGTTGTCAAGTTCCTATTGGAAAACCCTATACAAAGAAAAGGGGCGCATATAATGAAAAACCATGTAGTGTGAGAGGTCACGACCTATTCTATTCAACACCAAAATAAAATGATGAAATTTAGGTTCTTTGTTATCATCAATAGACTGTTTGGAACCTACGAGAATGTACAACTGAAACTACATTTTTGAATAAATTATTCGTGTTCCATTTTCGCACTTTCGTTTTTTTTTCAAAAACTTTAAAATGAAATAGTAATACTTTAAAAAGCCGGCCTTCACATCTTGGCGAACACACAAGGTACGAGTATACCTTTGGCAGTCCCATTTATCATTTCGCAATTGATTTTTGAAATTCCCATTTATTTTTTCCTTTTTTTCAAATGTGACTACTTGTCGCCACACCATTGCCATGGTAAATATCTTCAAATCCTTTTTTTTTTTAATTTCTTCTTTATGCTGTCTCTCCTTTAACATCCATGTGCCATTGTACATATTAGTATATCACTAATTTTTGTCTCGTGTACATGAGTATGGCATGCATAACATTCCTTTTTTTCTAAAAACTGTTAACCCTGAGGCTTCTCAAATGCAAATCACAACTATTTCTGTTTAATTTTTAAACCTCAAGGCATGACTTAGGCGACTAATTGCCATCCTCGCACTGATATAAGGCAGCCAGAAACTTTTGCTAAGGCTTCTCTCGCACAGAAATACTTTCCGAAACCAGTTCTATTTATTTGTCGCTGCCTTTGCTTTATGGCAGACATAATAATTTAATTAAACGAAAAAAAAAAAAATAATAATAAATAAATAAATAACAATTGGAATCGCGCCAATATATCTGAATCACTTGCTTCTAACTTCTAGATAGGAGAATTTATCATGTTAAGTGACCTGCAATAACCTTGATGAGTGCTTATGTATGTAGGTCACCGACGCAGCACCCGTGAATTCGGTAAGTTGTGAAGGGTCGTTTTATTTGGCGCCTGAATAACTGATTTCGTCTGCATCATAAAACCATATCAGAAAGGCGATGTTTTGTACATACATATGTAACGCTGTTAACACCAACGACGTACTATGTATTACCAGAAATGTTATGGTATTGACTCGTAAGCTGTTTAACGATAGAAATATGATGCAATGACGATGCTTTTTATCATCATCATGAGCATTTAAAACAAATCTGCGTTTCGAAAGGGTGGTTTGAAGTGTATGATATTCTAAATATACATTTCATATTAAGAAAGACTATTTATACAGTATACTCTACATGCAGTCAGAGATGTTTTTAGTGAGAAATGCCCACGTTGTAGACTTTAGACACGCGTGGTTGTTGGATTTGCGAAAACATAGGATGAGAAAAATTTAATTATTTTCCTTGTAAATGACGGCCTAATAGGAAGCAAATTGATCTAGTCTGTTTGTGTACAACCATCGTGAGTGAAACATTAACAGATTAACAAATAAAATAAATATATGGATAGAACGGGCTTGGAGATTTGAATATTGATGATTGTCCAAATTAAATTGAAATTAATTGTAATGTCACCATAATGTGCTGTAGAAGATCGTTGTCCATTACATTTCAAAGAAACGGACCACACACCACATATTCCGATATCTCTCGATTCCATTGCCAGAATCGCTTAAGAAACGTAATCGGTTATACCTATAGCCTACAAAAATAAATACAATATATTGCAACTTTCCGGTGTGGACGAAGTCTCTTCACTCGCAGTGTTTGTTTGTCTTGTCACGTCTCTCAGTGAGAAGCACCTACGAGTTTTTGCTCACTCTGATTGGTGAGAGAAAGAGCGTGTTCATAATTCTAGGGACTAGTTAGTTAAACGATTCTGATCGATCGAAAGCACGAGAAATGACTGTAAAACTAGGTGGCATTTCGTGAGATAGTGGACTGGATTTTCAGACAATATATTTCTCTCTGAAATTACTGAAGAAACGTCAAAGATCTGCTTTTATGCCTGCATTGATTTAAAGTGAAAGTTGTGTTTCATTATTTATTTGTTTGATTTTTTTGTTGTTTCTTTTTATGTTCAAGAGAATTGAACTGTGAATTTGTGATATTATTTTTTGTTTTTTATGTTTATATGTACATACCAAATTTTTTTTTTTTTTTTTTTGTAAATTAGATAAGTCAGGTTAATGAAAAAAGTAATAATGAATAATGAAATACAGAGCATTTTTACTCAAATCAAAATAAGGAAAACAAAAATTTTCATTTTTTAATACCGCGTTGTCCATCTCGGCTTTAATTTCCAGTTTTAGGTTCGTTTTCGTATCGCCTGGATTTTTTTCGTCTCCAAATATGTGCATGTGGTTGTATTACAGCACGCAAGCACCTACAATTTTTGTCGACGATATTAGGGATGGCTAATATATATTATTTAAGGCGAAAAAATCTTTCTTTCAGCAACTATAATTTTGCAAGATTGAAGGACTTAGCAGCAAATAAATATGGTAGTTTACTTCCGTAGCACAAATGTTTACATAATTTTACATTTTACGTTCATAATATTATCCACTTTTAAGTTTAAAGTAAGAATTGAAATTACAGTGTGTTTCAGAAAGTCATGTGTAAAATTACTTCTTTTACATAAAGTAAACATGTTTGTAGCAAAGTAACTTTTTGCATTTGATTGGCGATCGCGCATAGCTCTCATTTCTTCATTATATAAAAAGTCTCCGCAGTTTTTTGTTCTTACATAGATAATGTTGGTGTCCATTTATGTGGAAACACTAATCTGATTGTGTCAAACGAACACGTGTGTGATAAGTAACATGTCAGGCTACATTTTTTGTGAAGACAGCTGTGTAATTCGTTGCTCGTGTTAAAAGTTATACTGATTGAAATATGAGTAAAATATATAAAGAAATACGCTATGTGATGCTTTTTTACTATAAAAAAGGGAAAAACACTTTAAAAATATGCCGAAAAATTTGTGCAGTTTACGGTGAGAATGCTGTAAGTGAACGCCGGACCCAGGAGTGGTTTGTTCGATTCCGTTCCTGAAATTTCGATGTAAAAGATATACCTCGCAATGACCGGCCTGTCACTGAAAAAGTCGATGAAGTTTTGCACCTGATGGAGCAAACCGGCACGGAAGCTGTCTGGAGATAGCGGAGGCACTAAACATCAAGCGTATGACAGTTTGGAATCATCTAAATCGAGCAGGCTACTCAAAGAAACTCGATATTTGGGTGCCACATGAATTAATGCAAAGAAATTTAATTGACCGAATAACCATCAGTGAAATGCTGTTAAAACGTAACGAAATGGAACCATTTTTGAAGCGATTCATTATGAGCGATGAAAAATGGATTAAATGCGAGAATATCCAATGCGAGCTATCATGTTCAAAGACCGGCGACCGACTACAAACGACTTCAAAGCCTGGATTGACGGCGAACAAAGTTATGTTGAGTGTTTGGTGAAACGGCCAATTCGATCCTCTATTGTGTACAACTCAACCGTTTGAATGAAGCTTTCAAGAAAGAGCGACCAAAATTGACCAACGGAAAGGGAGTTGTTTTCCATCATAACAGTGCTAGGCCACAAACATCTTTGATGACCCGGAACAAATTGACGGAGCTTGGTTGGGAGATCTTGCACCCTCTGACTACCATTTGTTTCGGTCTTTGCAAAACCCTCTTGATGGTAAAAACTTGACCGACCGAAGAGCCACTGGCCAAGTTTTTCGCTGATAAACCCCAGAAGTTCTACACCGATGGAATTATAAAACTACCCGGAAAATGGCAAAAGGTCATAGATAATAATGGCCAATATGTACTTGATTGAACTTGATTTTGGATAAAGAAATTTTTTTCCAAAAATGTACCAAAAAACCGAGGAGACTTTTTATATGACCCAATATTTCTATACTTCGGTGGTGTAACATCAATACAAAATTAGTGCGGCTTTGGAAAAGGATTTCAAAAGTGTTTCACTAAAAGCGCCGTAAATGAGTATTAAGACAGCAGCAAAATATTCAGAAACAACAGAGGCATTTGTTAGAAAGTGGATTAAAAGGTATAAGGAATTAGGTAATGTCAATGATAGTTCAGGTTGAGTGACCAAAGCCATCACATCCGGTAAGGACAATAAAGTAATTTAATAAATTGTTTCGGAAAACCCCATAACTAATTTGAGAAACGCAAAAGAAGAACTGCCCAGAAAAGGAATTAAAGTGTCCATTAACTAAATACGACGCAGTTTGGCAAAATCTGACATCAAAAACAGAAGCATGAAATCTAAACCTTTGCTGACCCAAAAACATATTGAAAATAAGCTAAGTTGGGCAACGCTGAGTTTAGACCGGAATTAAAGTGATATCATATTTCCAGATAATTCATCTAAGAGATTATTCGAAGGATGCCTTGACAAAAAAATATGAAAATGTTCTGCAACGAATCGTAAAACATCCAGCAAAATTTTATGTTTATGGATGTTTCTTTGCCAAAAAAATTCAGACAGTTTATAGCATTCACGCAAAACCTTGATACATAATTCACGGTAAAATTATACCAGAAGGGTTTGCTAAAGCCTGCCAAATCTTTGTATGGACCTAGCAATTACGACTAGATTTTGGAAGAGGATAACGATCCAAAACATCGGAGGTGCCTCTGCATTCGTTGGAAAGAGGAAAATGGTATAGTAACGTTGGTTGGCCGTCCGGAAGTCCTGGTTCGAATCCAATAGAAAATGTATTTTTAATAAAGCTGAGAATTAAGGTGAATAAAAATAAATTTAAATAATATTGTTGACTGGACTCCCTACTAATATATTTCAACAATTCATTTTGATACGGGGGCTTTTTGATGAGTACCCGGATTGGAGGATGGGTTGCGCCCGCGTTTAGCCCAACTGTCAGTTGTTTTGACAGTCATTTTAAATTATCGTGTTAGGGCTTTTTCCGACCATGAAAAAAGAGCAGAAAAAGAGAAGAAAAAGCCGGTGAGTATGGGATCCATTCACCTTCCCGTACAACCGCTAACCATTTGTTCGCAGAGTTTCGCCGTGGTCGCACATTGGTTTTTAGGAACCGCGCCTAGGTGGCCCAAAAACGGTTACCACCAAGGAAACCGTGGACAAAATCCATGATCTCGTATTGGTGGAGAGCCGAGTAAAAATTTGCGAGTTGGCTGAGATAGCAGGCATCTCAACTGAACGCGTTATTCATATAATGCACAAAATTTTGGGTATGAAAAAGCTGAAGACCGTGCCTTCGCCCTTTGTCCGGAAAGGTGATGGCCACCGTTTTTTGGGACGCGCCAGGTGTGATTTACGTAGACTATTTGGAGAAGAGAAAAATAATCACAGAAGCATTCTAAAACGACCACATTTTGCGAAGAAAAATGTGCTTTTCCACCACGATAACGTACCGGCTAACACCTCCGCAGTCGCCACACCCAAATTGGTCGAATTGCACTGCGAATTGCTCCCCCATCTGGGATCTTTCATTGGTTTTTTAGACGCACATTTTTGTAACTCGTAAACATAATCACATGACACTGTGCTATTGGACGACACGCATAACGATCTAGATTTCTTCACAATGATACCTGTAGGAACCGCAGGGATGATGTGAAAAAGAAATATGTGCTGCACTATTGAACTTATTTTCCCACTATAAGACTTCATTACCATAACCAATTACAACTTTCTAACTAAAAAGGATCACTTCTTTAAAAAGGTCACCGACCTATACATATTTGTAGATAAATCTTAATGGTCACAGGAGTAACTATTGTAATATTTAGTAAGCATTGCGCATAATATACAATGAATTTAAACGTATATTTTCATTTCATTTTATATGTCTGCAAGTTCAAGAGTGTTTGGTTTACCCTCACATAAAACCACAGTCGTTTAAAGGGCTGAAAAGTCCGTGCCGTTTCTAAGAGAGGGCACCACTTGAATTATATCCGTACCATTTTCAGTTAGTACCAACCTTCAAAAGATACGTTCTCGGACGCTATCGGACGATTAGTTCTCGAGATATTCGAGATATAGCGTTGTGAGTGAAGCAACTTTTGTATTGTAAAAAAAAAAAAAAAAAAAAAAATGGATTCAAAGCAATTTCGTGTGTTGATTTAACATTGCTTTTTGATGGAAAAAAATACAGTCGATGTAAAGCAATGGCTTGATAAGTGTTATCCGTACTCTGCACCAGCCGAACGAACCATTCGCAAGTGGATTGAAAAATTTAAAAGTGATCATACAAGCACCGAAGATGATGCACGCAGTGGACGTCCAAAAGATGCTGTTTCAGATGAAAACATCAAAAAAGTCCACAAAATAATTGCGAATGACCGTAAAGTGAAGTTGATCGAGATAGCTGAGGCTCTGAAGATATCAAAAGAGCGTGTTAAATATATCATACACGAATATTTGGACATGCGAAAGCTCTGTTCAAAGTGGGTGCCGCGTTTGCTCACAGTCGACCAAAAACAACAACGTGTTGATAATTCAGAGGAGTGTTTAAAGCTGTTCAACCGCAATAAAGCCGAATTTTTGCGTCGGTATGTGACAATGGATGAAACTTGGCTCCATCACTTCACACCAGAGTCAAGTCGGCAGTCAGCTGAGTGGCGAGCAGGCGACGAACCTCGTCCAAAACGACCAAAAACTCAACAGTCGGCTGGCAAGGTTATGGCATCCGTATTTTGGGATACACATGGAATAATTTTCATCGACTATCTCCAAAAGGGGCAGACTATCAACAGCGACTATTACATTGCGTTGTTGGAGCGTTTGAAGGACGAAATCGCAGAAAAACGGCCGCATTTGAAGAAAAAGAAAGTGCTGTTTCATCAAGACAATGCACCGTGTCACAAGTCGATGAAAAAAATGGCAAAATTTAATGAATTCATCTAAAAATTGCTTTCTCACCCACCGTATACTCCAGATTTGGCCCCCAGCGACTATTTCCTGTTCGCAGACCTCAAAAGAATGCTCGCCGGAAAGAGATTTAAGACCGATGAAGATTTTCTTGTTCGATTTTCTTTAGTAGTTGCATCCTTTCATTCTCAACAAACGCAATAACTCGTGGGAAGAGAAATAGTTGTCAAAGTAAATAACATGGTCGGTAGGGACTTTTACAGTTTCTAATAGTTCAAGAACAACTCGAGAATCTAATGGCATATGAGATCTTTCTGGGGGAAATATTTTTTGCACCGCAGTATATGTCGAAGTTATATAAATAGCCGCAACTACTTCTAAGCACCCAATTTTTAAATTCGAATCTAACTGGCTTACCTCTTATAAATTGTTTTGAAGAGTGATGTCCAAAATATTTTTTCTCAATAGATAATTTTTTGTGCATAAAGCCCCATGAAATTTTTGACAAAACAAATTCATAAAGGGTCTTATTTTAGCTATTTTATCTTGACAGTCTATTCGACTACTATCCACCAAGTGAACAAACTTTTTTATTTCAAAAAATCTCTTCCGAGACATATTGCTTGCTACTATTGGAGTTCGTGTGTCCTCGACCAATTGCCAGTTCATTAACTCCCTTGGCATTGAATGGTATAAAATAATATGCGATAAAAACTTGGAGGTCTCGCTTCGATATTTCTAAATTGTAATGGTTTTGTTCGGAGGCATACAACTGAACTCATTCTCATATTTAACACGCAGTTTTTAAAGCTATTGGTGGAACTCATAGTCAAGTCAATGTCGTTCTTAGACTATCGTAGACAGTGTACATTATATTCACGAACTGAGTCACGCAGAACCTCGCACTGTCGTATTCTTCATCTCGAACAAAAACCTCTATATTACCTGGAACATTGTTTGGGAAATGTTCATTTTCCAAGTTTTCGATATCAATCTCTTTTTCATCTGTGATAACATCAGCATCAGGTGGTATATCGGTTATATCATAGCTGGCACCTCTCTCGTCTTCTTCTATTGCATCAACTGCATTTGTAAGACTATCGAATCTCCTCCCTTAAAAGGAGCTTGTTGAAAAAGGTTTGAAATCCATTATAAGAATAACGCAAAAGTGACTTCATATGTTTCCATTGTACCCAAACAAGTACACCTAACATCTAAGCTACTTACCGTGGGTAATTACAAGTTTTAACTTATTTTTCCATTTTTATATATTTTTGTACAATGTTTTAGAACCATTTGATAAGAAAGTAAAATTATTAAAAGTAATATAAGACATTTTCACGAAAAACAAAAAAAAAATCAACTTCGCAATATTGGAAAATTGACAACACGATCCCAGCTATTTAAAAAAAAAAAAATACCGTTGTTATTTATTTTCAAATGAGCATTGGTTTCACATACTTGTAAAATGTCAAAGAAAATAAATATATTCAAACCTCATAAAAAAATATACAGATAGGTCGATGGTAAAGTGATAAGGTATTTGAATATTTTGTACCCAAATGAGTACAGTGGGAGTAAATGGATTAAGCTACAGGCGTTAATGTGGTAGAAGATTTTACTAAAAAAAAATCTGTCTAATCCAAATACATATGTAAATGGAGTGAAATATTTTTGCTTGGATAGTTTGTTTTTATTTCGTATGCTGTATTTATGCAGCTTAGCAAGTAAAAAGTTTCTATCAATAGTCTCAAAAGTTCTTTTAAGGTCAAGGAAAACTGGTATGACAAATTTTTTGTTCGCTAGTTCATCTTTCCAGCTAAACATAACATTATTTAACGCAGATTCGGAAGAGTTATTTTTTTCTAAAACCTGATTGACATTCAAGAAATAATTTATTTAGCTCGAAATATTCTTCAACCTGGTTTTTCACTATTTTCTCAAAGATTTTTTCGTAGATAGGTACCGCGTTAATTGACCTATAATCTTCGCATTTGTTTGAACTTTTACTTTTTTCAGTAGAGGTTATCACAAACTTTTTTCATGATTCAGGAAATATTCTGCTTATTGTAGACGAATTAATAAGTATGACAAGTGGAGGTCCAAAAATATTTAACGAGTTTAGTAGTATTTTTGGATTAGTAATAATTCGATGATGCCTCTAGTCACAATCCGCACCAAAAAGTGACATCTTGTGGATGCATTTGTTTCTCAACAATCTCGTAGATTTTATGAAGCATAAGTTAGATAATCATGACGATTAAGTAGTTAAGATTAAGCTGAGGATGATTTTGTTTAAAAAATCAGCATCTACTCGTTGTCCTATAAAATCCAATGAAAACGCATTGTTCTTTCGTGTAGCGTTATATTTTTAATAACACTGAACTGTCAGCTGTCATGCTGTATTTTTCTGTTGGCAGCACTTTACCACAAAAATGGAGCAAAATTCAAACTTTTGGTGAATTTTGGGATACTCTTTACAAGTTTACAAATACAAAATTATGCATCTGGTATTGGCTTATAAGTTTCCCATAATTTTCTCAAGTATAATGTTAGTAGTCACATGCCAAAGCATCGCCTTTTCTATAATCATTTTCGATATCAAAAGTATCCGTGAAATTGTTCCCGAACTTTATGGGGCAATCTCCATTGTCCTTCTGCGCAATCTGACGAGTTTGGCAGGGACGCCCCCATATCAGATTAGATTGAGATTGATAAAGAGTTGATGTGTATCGATCTGGATTTCTTTGGTTATTTCTAGAAAATATATCCTGTGAATATTTGGTCAATTATGGACGTACCAGATAAAAAACTCTCTGATAAAGTTCAATTGCAACATTCATAAATGGTTTAGGCTTTCAAACAATTACCAAACGATAAAGAGACTGATGCCTTTATAATTGACGAACGAGGGCGGTCCAAGAAGTACCCGGCCTGACCAAGACATGGCGGTAGTTGTTTGAGAATATCACTATATTGGAAAATACGCAGTCTATAAAATATATGTTTCAAGTTTGAAAACTCCACGTTGTTTAGTATTTGTTTGGCAGCCATCAATAGTGAACGTTGTCAGTGAATTTGTGAAAATGGAGAAAATTGGTCATCGTTATGTAATGCAATACTTTTAATTGAAAGGCCTTAGCCCAACCAATATAAAAGCTGAACTGATAACAAAGCGGAATTTTTGCGCTGTTTTATAACAATAGATGAAACATGAGTCCATCACTTTACATCCGAGACAAAAGAACAATCAAAACAATGGATTCAAAAGGGAGAACCGGCTCCAAAGAAGACGAAGACCGTTTCATCTGCGTCGATTTTTTGGGATGCGCGTGGGATAATTTTCATTTACTATCTTGAAAAAGAAAAAACTATCAACCGCCAGTATTATGTGAACTTATTGCAACGTTTGAGCGAAGAAATCAATCAAAAACGGCCAAATTTGGCTAAGAAGAAAGTGTTGTTTCATCAAGACAATGCAATGCTCACAAATCCGTTATTGCAATGGCCAAAGTTATTGAATTAAAGTTTGAGTTCGGATTATTTTCTGTTCAAAAACTTAAAAAAATGGCTCAGTGGTCAAAGATTTTCCAACGATGACGAAGCGATGTCGGCAGTTAATGGCTATTTTGAGGATCAAGACAGTTCTAATTATAAAAAGGGTATCGAACTCTTTGAACATCGCTGGGAAAAGTGTATAAAGCTAAAAGGCGATTATGTTGAAAAATAAATAAATTTTTTTTCCAAAATTTTTATGTTTTCTTTGTTGGATGGTACTTCTGGGACCGCCATCGTAGTTTAGAAGTCTCATTTTTTGTGGAACGGATAAATGATGTTAAGGTTCCGTTCTTCATACAAATGAGTTAGTGTATGATCTCTATCAAGTTTTCTTCTGATGCCTTAAATAGCTCCGTAACTAGGCCATCTGGTCCGGCAGCACGGTTATACTAAAGATAGACATTTCTTTACTTCATTTTCGTCAGCTGGGCGGAAATCTAAATTTTCGTCTTCAAAGTTGAATAGTTTATTTTACCTGATAACGGAGTTTGAGTCGTGCTCACCTTTATATACTCTGCACAAGTGTTTTTTCGACATTCTTAACACCAATTTTGACCTCTCAGTTTCGTTTCATCGACGAGTTGATTTGCTACATGTGCTTGCTTAAAATTTTAATTGAAGCTGGCGTTTCGCAGGGATAATCGATAAAAGAACTATATAGTTCCTTGTCTAAATGCTCGGTTACGTCGAAAAAAAAAAAAAAAAAAAAAAAAAAAAAAAAAAAAAAAAAAAAAAAAAAAAAAACAGCGTTGACGAGAGGTTATGGATTTGCAATTACAAAAGGTTCTGGCAGTTTTTTGCGATTACAACCCTTTAACGTTAAATCTCTTCAGTATTCATCAGTTGATGTACCCTTTAAAATATCTGTAGAAATGTTTTTGCTGCAACTAGGTAGCAGTCGGAGCTTTGCAACCAAACATGTCCCCTTTTCTTTGGTGTTAATGTCAACTTAAACGATTTTAACGTCATCTCGTAGCTTTTGTTAAGGACCGTGTAGCCTTGATGCGGACTGTTACAATGGGTTCGCTTACGTGCCGAAGCCCTTAGACGTTTCTTCATAGTCACGGTAGGATGTATTGTAAGTACCATATGTATATGCAGTAGGCTAGGAAAGCTAATTTCTTTAAAAATCTCTGCTGAAATCTTTTACTCATTTTTTATCCTCCCTTTAAAAGTCAGAGTGAATATTTTATATATTTATTTATTTACGAGTATGTAACATTTCGTAACGATTTTTGACCTCGATTTATTTACATGTAAAAACATTCGAGCATAAAAGAAAAATATTTATTGTGTTTTCAAGTCAATAAAATGGTTTAAAATGGATTGCTGATGAAAAAGGTTTTTATAATTATTTCATTTCTTGATTAATTGAATTAGAAATCAATTTTAAGACGAAGACAGTCAAATATATACTACAAATCAGACGATAATTCTCATTCTATAAAGTTGCTAACCAAAACGATACATTTTAACGACTTTATAAAACCAGACATACCAACTTGTTCAACAAGACAAGTCAAGAAGTGGGAAAATTCTTGTAACAAGTGGGATGTCATCTTTATAGGTCAATGTCAAAATGTCAAGTAGCTGCAGAAGCTCTTAAGTAACTACCTAACTCCTAAGTAATAACTGAAAAGAAGGATGTAACGTATGAAAAAATTAAACATGAAATCGCCGGGGTTGCAAATCTTAATTAAAAAAAAAATAAATACTGAACGAAAACGTTAAAAAAATTAGAAAAAAAAATCTACAACAGCGCTCACTTATTAAACAATTTTAACTGAATTCACTTGTGTCGTGTTGTGTGCGACTTTCTTTTAATTTTTTTTTTTTTTATTTTCCTATTCATTTACCCAGCAACAACTGCTTAAAGACCGCTGTTCTCAATCTTTTGATTGTGACATCATCTTAGTACCCTTATTCGCCCAAATCAGCCAACAAACCCACTTTAAAGGAGTACAAGGAAATAAGAAAAAGAAAAACCAGTTAAGATGGAAGCGTAGGTAAATCTTACCTCTGCATAAACGCTAGATAATCCAAATTGCTTGAGCGCATCCGACAAGTCATGAATATCAATTTTACCATTGCCATCACGATCGAGACGGTTGAATAGTTTCTCCAATCGCTCCTCGTCCTCTTGTGGCAGTTCGGCCACAGCCAGCTGTTGCTGCTGCAGTTGTAATTTTTGCTGATTCTGACTGTCATCTCCAACCGGCAAGACACTTTGAATGGGAATCAATTTAACAGATTGTTGTTGGTTCTCCTTATCGTTAAATTCATATGAGCTTGAGGGTGATAAAACTGATGCTGCGTTCGCTCCTTCTACTGCTACTGATGATGATGTTGAAGATGGTTCAGATGATGGTTGTAGATGTACACTTTTGTTCGAGTTGACCATTCTTGCTTTCAAAGACTAGTTTTGCAAATTTGAATTTGATAATGTTGGCACAAACTTCCACGTGTGACTAGTCCGAATCTGGATTTGTTCAAACAAAAAATTTCGTTTTTCTCCTTTTTTTTTTTTTAACAGACACGGCCCAATTGATGGCTCATTTATGGTCCTAATTTTCACGTAATTAGCTTATACGCGCGGAACCCCTGCACAGACGAACACACACGCGCGATTAAACTTTATATACAGGCCAAAAAACGGCTCTAGCTATAAATAAAAGAGAAAACAAATTTCGCTCGCTCTCTGTATTACAAATAAGAAAAAAATTGACCGAACAAAATTGTTTCTCACTTTCTTCCTAATACATTAGCATTAGGTGGATTGTTCACACATTGTTTGAGGAGAATTGTGTGATGATTAGTAAGGTTAGCATGCACAAGAGCACGAACGAGTTGTAAAAATCTGAGGAATAGCGTCGGCTACATATGCTGAGTTCGACCACGACAACGGCAACAACGACGATGACGAGATAGCGATTTGTATCTTCACGCACAGAATCGCAAACGAGGGGAGAATCGGCAGGCAGTTAATAGACAATAGTGAGCAGCTAAAATCGTGCAAACAACGATGACGAATTACAACTTTTGGCTGGTAAGGCTAGAACGTTTTTACTTTTTTCTCCTCGTCAGGTTTCGTTTGTATCAGAATATTTCTTCTCAAAACTGTTTGTCACGGTTACTTTACGGAAGTGAAGGACAGGTCGAATTCCAAGAAAAATCAATGAAACAACAATGTGACTGCAGATAATTTTTTGTTTTTCTTTTTGTCTAGTCAAGCTTCGTTGTAATCGGGGGGAAGTTACCAGAAAACCATGCAACTTGATGCCGAGAGTCTTGACATTTTCCCTTTTTTTCAAATCTAGTTTTCTTTTGCTTCAACTTGATAAAATTTCTCCTCGGTAAAGGTTTCTTTTTCCTTTCCAACTGACATGTGTCGATGAAAGTATTTCTTTTGATATTTTGCTTTTTTATTGCTTCCTTCAGTTCACGGTTGTATCTCTAGCGCAGACCGAACCAAAAGCGTTTTTATGCTGCCGAAGCTGTTCTACTGCTTTTTTGCTAGTTTGTGAAATTTTTTGGATTTTTTCATATTTGACGTTTGTTTAAAGGGGAAAAAAACACGATTACGGTGCGGTAGCTTGGATAAAGTCAAATCCAAATTGGGTCAAATTAAGATAATTAGTGCTGCAAGTGACATCTAGTAGTGAATGGTAGCTGTTGAAATATGCAATATATTATAGTACAGGCTGGGTACCTGGTGGAATATGTTCAGTGCTTTCGTTAAATTATTTTAAGTTTGCGATTGTTATTAACCGTGTTTGGTAGCTGTGTCGTTGAAGCACAGCTCCAATTTCCATTAAATTTTAGTATTTTGTAATGCTCCTCATTCTGAAGTAGAATGTTGTAAAATGTTTTTGTGGGTTATGATTATAGAACTTCTTTTTTTTAACATAATTGCTTTATTCAAACCATCTACATTTTAAAATGCAACCCTATTTCCAAATATTTTTATTTTTCTTTATCTTTTACTTGAACCACTTTATCACTCTATTAATTCACTTTTCAAATTCAACTTAAGAACTGAACTTCACTCGGGGGGATGCTATATTTATGCTCCCTGCCATCTTTCGAAAACATTCTGTATAACAGCTTTATATTCACTTTTTCCCTTCGCTAGAGTATTTGCTTTCAGTTGTCAAAACGATTACATTATATCCCAAGTCTTCTGCTCTTCAAATATAGAGGGCGCTGACCACATTTAAAGGGTTATCCTTATTCTCCATCCCTAAAGTTGATTGTCCCGAACAAGTTCGTCATCCATCGTTCCGTTGAAATGACACATTCTTTCCAAAAGTAACACTCTCAGTATTCCTCAATCCGCTCGCTTTATTGCCTAGTATAGGCCATCCCAATCCTATTGCAATTTCGGTGTTTTGCATTTATAACGCAAAGATTTATAAAACCACACCAGGTCTTCTTCGTTGAAGCCGGAAGATTTTGCTTTTTGGTGTTGTTTTCATGCACAGGTCATCCGTAGTAGTCTTTCACTTTCATAAGTGGGGATCCGAATTTCGTTACACTTCTTAACCGAACTGCTTGACCAAATATGATATCGGATGGTGTATATCCTGTTGAGTTATGGAACGCTATTCGGCAGTTCATTAAGAAGAGCGGTATGTGTCGATCACAGTCCCGCTGGCAGCTGAATACGACCTTAGACATGTGCTCATTCAAGGTCCTATTGAATCGCTCGACCATTACAGGTACATTTCTTGAAATACGTTTGATTTAAAGTCCCGTCCTTGATCAGAGTTTAGCTCCATTTGGAACGCTGTTACGATCTTAGCCTTTTAATTTGGAATTTCGAGCGCTTCCGGCGACTTGCTGATTTAATCTATGACCACGAGGCTGTATCGGTAGCCATTATAGTTTTCATATAACGGGCCAATAATGTCATTCGTCGAATGGTGCTTCGACATTATATTGCTGCATTCATCACTGTGGCTTTACTTTTAGACCCTTGGTAGCCGCATACGTTATGAACTTTTGCACCAATTCTCGATATATTGTTCTGCGCTTAGCCAATAGAAGAGGTCCCCTACCTTCTCTAACGTGTTATTATTCTCGAAATGACCACCTGAGGTACCGTCAGATATTTCATGGAGCGCTACGCTAACTCCAGACCATTGAACTATTTATAAACTGCATATGATATGTTCTTCCATCTGCACTTTCACATTTTCTCTTTAGCCAAACATCTTCCATACAAAAGGAGTCTTACTGTGTCTGACACGAAATTTTACGGTTTGCCAAGTTTGGCTTTGCCCAATTGGTGTTTTTAGAAAAAAGGGAAGATTACAAAAAGAATTTGTATAAACAACCCAAATTGCTCATGTAGAATGCAATGCGGAAGAAGTAGAAATAATTACAGCAGAGTGTGGAGATACAAATTAGGGAACAAACAAAACACAAGGCAGGAAATATAATGCGTCTTGAGAAACAAGAGCTACTACTCAGCGATCAAACAAACATTACTTTAGTGAGCAAGCAATGTTCCAGGGCGCCAAAGAAATTTATAAAGCTGATATCGAAGCAGAAACTCGGTGTTTCTACCATGAAGCAATAGCTTCAATTTGTTGCAAAACACGACGAAAAATAAGATGAGCTTGAGCCACATTAACATCTAATCATATTACCCGAAGTCTGATTGTAAGCACGTCTGGAGAACACCAGGCAAAATAAAAGTCGGATATATTATACAATACATTCATAAGTTCACGTATACTAATGCCACACGGATGAATAGCGAACAGTACCAAAGTATAGAATGGTGACGATAATTCTGTAAGCGGATGAGTGATCCCGGATCGAAAAGAAATACTTGTGTCAGATCTCGACGGTTTCCAGGGGCGAGCTACATTATGCTTTCAAGATAAATTACATATCACAAGCTGGAAGACAGGCATAACGTAAATTCGATATAAAATGAGTTCAAGAAATCAAACAACGAAAAGTCGAAAACAGAAAAACGTAAGTAATCGAACATGAAACTGAAAATTTTCAGCGCCTACCCACCGCAAATAAATAAACTAAATTGAAGAGTAGTGCAAGAATTCTGCTTAGTATTTCAAAAGGCCTATTACATGTGCCTGACTGCATACTTCTTCAAACCGGGGTTTTGTGCGAGTGTATAGGTACAGCTTAGCACAGTACGATTAGTTTCGGTATTTATATTGGCTTCTTGGCATCAATGCTAGAGATTTTCCATACCTAATGCCGTTTGTAAGGGAATTAACGAGAGGTTTGAGGCTACGCGATCAGCTAAGCTTATGCGGATTTATTTCTAATAAAACACCTTAAAGGTCCTCACAGTATTTATCCGTTGTTGTGGCTCCTGTAATATATACCAGAAGTACCTTGGTCGCAACTACCTTAAAAAATTTTAATGTCATATTTAGACCATTTCTGTGGGGACGTAAGGGCACATAAGGCTGATATTAACGATTTTAAACCCGAAGATTAACTGCTTTTGTATTCTGTAGCAGTCAACTTAGTATATGTCACAGTTGTTTATCCTCTTGTTCGATTCACTTCCAAGATGACGGTAAAATAAACCAGTTCATGTCAACTCGGTTAATCGGCTGCACGTGTTATGTGTTCTGGTCCTAGCGTTCGGCTTACAGAATAGAAAGTCGTTCAGCCTTATTCTGAGATTCGGTTAAAAATAAAATGTTAATCCAAATCGAGTAATCTGATTTTCTGACTTTCGAACGAAAGGAAGTAAATGTCACTTTTTACTTTAGAAAGAATAGTAGGTAAACAATTATTCTTGATTCGAAGGCTCATTCAAAGTGGACAAACAAAATGCAATACAAACTACTTGGTGAAAATGATGAAAGAACAACTAAATACCTATAACTTAAAGTTTGTGTTCTCAACGTAAAAAATTGAACAATCAATTTAAAATTGTAATTTTAAGTTTGGCCTGTTGGAAAAGATTAAACCACTTAGGCCTATTGGCTCAATGTGCTGTTACGTGGATCTATGATACTCTTACTAATGGAAGACCAACCCACTTAGGCTTATTGGCCCATTGTGCTGCCACGTCGATCTGTGATCCTCTTACTGTTAAAAGGAGACCGTTGACGTCTATATTCTTTAGATCGTTTAAGTCATTGTAGAAGAAAGTTCCTAAGTGGAGTTTTCTTCTCCGGGATAGAGCTGGACATGTACAGAGAAGGTGGAGGATTGTCTCCTCTTCCTTCTCGTCCATGCAGCTTGTACAGAAATCGTTTGTAAAGGCGCCAAGCCTTCTTGCTTATAAGACAGTGTCCAGTGATGACACCTATGATGGCGCTGAGATGTTTCCGGCTTAGAAGGATCAGTCTCTTAAAGTGATTCACATCCAGCATTAGCCAGATTTGTTTAGTCGCTATACATGTTAGTCAAACAGTCTACCTAGGCTCTGTTCTTTTATTAGCATACCTATTCTACCCTTTTTCTTTTCCAGGCCTTATAATTTCCTGAAATGTCTTTGTGGCCCGGCACCCAACAAAGGTGAAGGTTGAATTGCTCTGCCATATCCGTAAGATATGATCGGCATTCAAGCGCGGTTTTAGAATTTAATTAGACTGAGTCCAGGGACTTGATAGCGGCCTGACTATCTAAAAAGATGCGGATATCCTTTGTAGATATCACGTTTTCTTCAGCCAGGACAGAGCTTCTTTAATCGCCAAAATTTCCGCCTGGAATACGCTACAGTGCTTTGGAAGACGGAAGAAGAGATTTAGATTTAGCTTATCTGAGAAAACACCTCCACCAACCCCGCTATCGGTTTTAGTTTCATCTGTGTAAAAGTGGATTGACTTGTCCATGAATGTCTCTTCCCCCAGAAGGATCTACAGAGGAAGCTTATATGAAAGTCTTGGTCAAACCAAAGTTTAGGCATAGTGTAATCGATGTTCTATGTGATGATTCCTAATATCGTTCGTAATAGGTTCCTAATATTAAGAATGTTAGCGTGGTCAAATAAATTATTTGTCCACTGTGCAGTCGCTTTAAGGCGATGAAGACGTCAAGGAGTGTCAAGTAAAACAGAATGTCTAAAGCCGCGGAGGGAGTAGAACTTTGCTTATGCATAGACTTGTTGTTCTTTTGGCTCTGTTTATTTTGTTGCAGTTGACATTGTCTAAGTTCGTCCACCAGGCAACAACTCCGTATTTGAGCATCGGTCTTATGACCGAGATGCATAGCCAGTGGGTTGTGCGAGGTTGAAGGCCCACTTGTTCAAAATGGCTTACAAGAGAATAAAACTACACTAGCTTTCTTAAATGTTAGGTTTCCAGTTTAGTTTTCTGTCAAAGATGAGACGCAGATATTTACCTATATCGGAAAACATTAAACTGGTACCGTTTTATTGAGGCAGGGTCTATAATTGGAATTTTATATTTCCTGGAAAAGAGGACAAGGTCAGTTTTATGGCAGTTTACTCCCAATCCACAGCGATCCGCCCAACGGGTTAATCTGTTAAGATTTAGCTAAAGGAGTTCTTTGATATTATTAAGATGCTGACTTGAGACGGCTATAGCAACGTCATTCGCATAAAAAGCCACCCTTTACTCTCTATGTTGTAAGGGTCGTTATCGTTGGATGTGGCTAGTCGGCGAATGCAGAGCCGTTTCCACCGATTTCATTTACAGTAGGCATCCTGAGCCGTTGCAAAAGTCTTGCATCAATTTAAGCTCGTATATATCATCAGTATATACATATATATATCAATCAGTCGTTCTAGAGCTTTCAGAAGAAAAGATGATAAACTTATAGGTCTGAGGTCCTTTGGAACAACATGTGAGCATTTTCCGGCTTTGGGAATGAAAACTACATTAACTTCTCTCCATGACAGTGGAATATGGTTCAGTTCTATACAGGTCCTTATGGTATTGTCTATCGTAGGCAGGATAATATCTGAGGACTTTTATAGCTCGGCAGGTATCATACCGTCCGGACCAGCAGACTTGTATGGTTTGAAGCTATGCAGCGCCCAAAGTAATTTGTTTCTCTTTGCAATCAGACCATGAATTAAGTGATACATCTTTTGAGGTTGTCCAAGAGCCATCGGTTTTTTTTTCCAAACAATTAGGCATCATAGGATTTGTAGAGAGGATTTTTCTTAGCCGCGATGCCTAAGATTTCTGTGATTTTTCCACAGAATAATCTCCAGGAATGTCGTTTTGCCGTCCTCAGTTCTTTTTTTTATATATTTTGAGGGATTCTTTGTATGAGTACCAGTGTTACTTTTCTTGTGATTTTTGCTAGGTTGAGAAGTATTCTGCAGGTGTTTCTAAGCGGTCCTAGTGCTGATGTCTACTAGTGCGGCTTTATCTTGCCTCTAGGTTGAATAAGAGGACAGGAAGCAGCCATATTCTGATTGAGAGCCAAGTGCATTCTTTGACTTTCATGTCAAGCTCGTTGGTGTCACGAGGGAAACTTGAGAGTTCAGAGAATAGTGTTTTTAACAGTATTCCTCTGTATTTTGGCTACCCAGTTTTCCGATAGTTCCAGAATGCTGGTTGGCTGGGAGGCTTCTATAGCTGAAGGCTCTACCGTAATCAACATTGGGAAGCATAAGCTAATGTCATAACTCAACGAAATGCTGTCTTATGTTTTGGAAATTCATAACGATAAACATAATGGTTTTGTCTGCATATCTATCAAATAAATCAAAAAATTACGAAATCCTCATTCTTGCTGTTTGATTTTTTTCTGTTTGAAACTTATTAAAAATGCACCTATTTCTCCTTACACTTTCGATAACGAGATGAACAAATTCATTTTACGACATTTTTCCAGCAATATTTTTACAAAAAATACAATCTGCCAAATTCGCATATGCAACTGACTGAGTTTGCTAATGTATGCTTGCAAACATTCAACATTGCTTGTTGAATTGACTCTGGGCTTATTATGTGTTGTTTCATAAGTTTCTGTGTAATCTCACGTTTGCACCCTTTCTAGTTTATCACCAGGGAGAGGGCCCACATGATCTTGGCCAAAATCATAGATAAACTAACATAGATGGCAAACTTTCTAGATTTTGGAATACCAGAACCAGTTTCCTACTCTATCCGAGTGACCACGTTTGTGAATACGTGTGAATTGTCATCAATGGTAATTTCCTTCCCATTTTACACAAAATCCGCACAAGGTTCGCAAAAGTATTAGTGAAGTTCGATATCTAGGTTAGTTCATCTATGGCCAAGATATACCGATGCCAGCCAGTAGAAGCCTTTAGCAGTCTCTAGTTTGGCAACGGTTAAGTTGGGGTTGCTGAGGTTAGGAAGTAAAAATGCATTAAGACTACGTTTCACTAATATATAAGTTCTAATCTACTTCAAATGAAGCTAAATTAAAAGAAAAATTGCTGAAATTGAAAAGCAGTTCCTAATCGATTTTGTGTATCCGCGTATTTAAAGCGTATTTGAAACGAAAAATCGAACAAATCCTTAAAAGAAAAGAAATAGTTACTTTGAATTCAAAACTTTCTTGCTATCTTCAATTCTGACTGGGTTAGATCTATCCCAAATCCGTATTCTATTAATAGTTTAAAGTTATTCCCATACTAACCACCATAAGGCCATAGTGATGCAGTGATTGTTTTTTTTTTATAATTTTACTCAGTTTTTTAACTAAAATATTGATTAAAAAACGTTCCCCAAAAGAATATTTTGAGGTTTACAGCGCAGCATTTCACTTAATAGTGAATATTTTTCACGAACGAATCGTTAATTCGAATGACACTCAGAATATGGGCAATTGCCTTTCTTCCATTTTGCAATGGTCATAAACTTATGTGCTTATCCGAGACTTTAATTGGCTTGTAACAGTTGATTTTTAAGAAGTCGTGCAGTCAAGCCAATGCACAATATACAACTTGGCACCTTTGGACGAAGGTCATTAGCAGTAGATTTGTTCTTATCCGAGACTTTAGTTGTCTTGTAACAGTTGATTTTTAGGAGGCCGTGTTGCTAACACCATGCACAAAGTACAACTTGAGGGGGTAGGACCTTTTTGATACATTTGGACGAAAAACGGAAATTCCGAAATCGGTAATACATTACAGGGATATGAGAACATCTACCATCTCTGATATTTGAGAGCACTGACTAGTGCTGGCATATAGTACCTCATTTTGATATCAGTGATTGAAAAATATAAGTTAACAATTTCCGGAAGAGTATTTTAGTGTTGCTATCTTCTTCGGCACTCCGAATTATAAGTTAAGCAAGTGAAATCAGAATGAACGAAACCAGTAGGTATACCTGTCTACCACGAGAAGGTAAAATAAGCACAATTGATACGTTGTCATAGCTTCAACACGGCATCGCCAGGCTCACGCCGCCCTGTGCCTATCTCCATAGTACAACACCCAAACACATGAGCGAAAAAAAGCTTCTTTGTAATAAATTGTTACATCGCATACATTTATTGACATCCCATAGTTTCTCTGTAGTATATATATATTTATAGTATTTATTTTCCTTTCTCATTTCAATTTTAATAAACGCACCACAAGCAACATAGATAATTCAACTCAACAGCCCATCTGATTTTGTTTGGCTAAACTTAAATTGATTTTACTACGCAAACGCGTTTGTCTCTTCAGTTTGCAATTTAAAATAAAGTAAAAAACAATATCATAAATATATTCGCGCATTTGTGTGGTCGAATTCACAGGTTATAATAAAGAAAATCTCTCTGATTACAAGTTTTAAAACTTAAAAATAAAAGACGTAAAAACAATTGCAGCTAATTAGTTATTTAATAAATTCCAGGCTTCATCCTCTGCTTTATTCGGTTTGCTTGAGCTCTTAGGTTTCATACTCTTTACATCCAATGCTTCAAAACCATCACCTTGAGATTTACTATTAGAAAGCTTCATATTTTTCTTAGCCGCTGATGTTGAAAGGGATGTTTTCGTTTCACTTTTTATGGGCTCTATTGGTTGCTGTTGTTGTTGGTAAGCATTCTGGTAACTACTGGTGTCAAAACCTGACCAATCATCATCAACATCATTAGTTGTGGAATTTTGATACGAATTTTGGTTAGCTTGAAGAGTGTCTTCGTTCCAACCCCAATCGATATCATTATTGGATTGCGAAGTTTTAATTTTTCCAGTCGATAGTGATCGTTGGTAGCCACCTTCAGAGCGTGTCTCTTCATTGAAACCGGAATATCCACCTTGTGGTGAGGACATATTACTGCCAGCCAGATTACTCCAGCCGCGTTTGCCAATATCAGTTACCTAAATAAATAAACGTTTGCACATTTTTAAAACTATCGCTCTAGATTTAAATTTATAGAAGAGGGTAAAACAAAAATTAAAAACAAAACAAACCTTGTTGGCTACATCGGATACTTGACTACTAACGGTATCTAGCAAACCGCCTTCTCTAATCTTTACAACAAAAAGAAATGAAAAATATATAAATTTACAAAGCATAACACTATAAACAAATAAGGCGCAAAAGAAATGAAAGAAGCGGTCAAGGAACGGGAAATAATTTCTGTGATTTCTTGTTTTGTTAGTCATCATCAGAGGTTGCATCTGTTTGCAAGGTTATAAATCTTTTGCAATTTAAACTTGTTGCTTACTGATAAATAATAATGATGTAACATATATAATTCAATAAAGACGTTGAGCGTGATATTATTTTTCAAATTGAAATATCTCATAAGCTAAACTTCTGTTTTAAATAAGTGTCAGTAAGATAATATACAATATTACAATCTTTGCATACGAATTTGGAGAAACTATTTTTCATTCCTTAAACAGAGCAATCACTTTTTTTTTTTTTTTTGTAAAAAATAAGATTACCTTTGTAGATGCCACATTGCCGTACGTGACAACCTTCTCCTTAGCAGTTACCGCTATCTTGGAAGCTCCGGATGATAACAAACTCCAGCCCTAGAAATCAAAGACATATCGATTTTTATCACATTTGTCATCGGCGGTTTATACAACGTGAATGAATACTTACAGATGCTAACGAAGAAAGAGTAGTATCAAAAATCTCTTGAGATTGACTTTTTGGTGGTGGTTCCCGGGAATATCCAAATCCAGAATATTTCCCACCTTGACTTGGTGGTAAATGACTGCAATAAAATGATAAAATTACACTACAACCAACAACTGCTTTTGGTTGAAAAATAATTGAACAATGTTCAAAACACGTCGATTGTCGTTTTACTCTCTCCAATAGATAACCTGTCCCATAATATATAAGTGTATATATAGTAGTGTCCGGAAATATTGCAGCTATTACAACGTTACTCAAAATTTATAGTGCCTAAAATGCATTTAGGACTGCTCTTTATATCCTAACATTGACCGAAATCAACATCATTTCCGACAATTTTTCCTAATAAGCAATTACAAATAATATATGTATGGTATATAATATTCAATAATTTTTACTGTGCCAAAGCTTTTGGAAATAAGAAAGAAGTGAACCTAATAAATAGTTAACAACAACTTAAGTTCTGTTTCTTTTAAATCAAACACTAGAATCAGGAACTACAATATAATTGGCGATGTACATATGCGATGTACAATGCATATTTTTTTACCTTCTTACACGGACAGCTGAACACATATTAACTGAACAGTTGCGTCTAGAAATACGAGCATGTCATGTCCGAGAAATTAAGAACTGAGTAATTCTGAATAAGTTTATGGCGCCACTTATTCAAGAAATTTAGATAGAGAATGTAGAAAATCGTCGACACAAAACGGTTTCTGCGCAACTCTTTCGTTACAGAAATAAATCATTTCTGGAGCAATTTTCGACGTGCAATAAAAACAATTTTATACAACAACATTTGACGCAGTACTGGAATTTATACCCAGGTGAATGAAGTAATATCAAAAAGTTGATATAAAATAATGCACTGGGAGCTGTCACGTCTGATTTTGGTCAACACGACAAAACAATGTACACAGATACTGCAAAAGTTAAACCAACTGACTGGCCTTCGGAAGATTGTCGTGCTTGTCAATCGATTACAACTTATTCAAGCATTTTGATATCTTCTTGCCGGGGAAAACCCACAACAACTAAGTCAATATTTAGAATGCGTCCATTCTTATCTTCCGGTTGCAAAGTGTGTCGATTGTAACGGTTCTTATTTAATTTTTATAAAAGATAATAAATCTGTCAAATATGAAACTTTACTGCCCATTTTACAGGAAAAGGAACTTTAGGTATATTAATTGCTATTTGTAACCTCATGTTAGATTCATATGCCCTCTAAAGAACACACATAACGCGGACAAGTGGTCCAACAGGTGCAGCCACTAAATATATTTGGCAAAAGGTGGATCTGAGACGCTATTAGAGGTACGCACTACTGGATATTGCCTCATAGACAAGCATGCATGCATGTTTGGTTTCTATAAAAACGATATTTGTAGAAGCCGCATCGATAAGAAGAAGTAATGTAGATGCCTTGATTTTTAGAAAGACAACCTCATCTATGTGTACTCGTACCTCATGACGATATAAGCTTTTTCACTAGAGAATTTATTAGAAGTGTATTATGCTTCATCTGTTTTAACGATTAGAGAAAACGTCCACCAGAACCACGTGTGGCCAATAAATTTCTTCTACCATAAAAAAATTAATGTTTATTGTAAAAAACAAAAAATATAATTAGTTTCATATGCCAAATTCCACCTATTAGTGTGTTGCAAGATCGAGTGAATACGCCTTGTGAGTGTCCGCATCAACTTCTGCCAAACTTGCAAAGAGATATTCGGTTAAAAGATGTCTTGACAAAACAAAACGAGCCTCTGGTTAATCGGTTTAGTTGATTGCAGCCTTCAGACTCAAATTGAGCACAGTTTTTCTGTTTGCTTTTCAACCCTACAAAATACATAACCTTATCCGATAACTGAATAGTTCTTAGCTCCTTTGATACTTCTTTTCTGTCCTATGTTATGTTATTTTATGTTGTTTTAAAGAATCCTCTTTTTATCGAACCACATCCGTTTTAGGAAGTGTTCATTTTCTTTAAGGTTTTGTGGAGTATCGCAGTTGACGCAAATGATTTTCCACGCTTGATTTCGATATATGCTATATCTCTACTTTGTAGCGTACCGCAAAAATAATTATCTCAATAGAAACATATTGTACCAAATTTTCTTATATGTACATTATCTAAATGATATCAAGCGTTAAGCCTGAGCGATTACGACGAGATCTTCCACATGTATACTGCGATTTGTATTTAAAGAAAAAAAAAAATAATAATAATGCAAGCTTGACCCAAGAATCATAAGCGACATCATTCATAGTTAAAGAGCACACTAATGATAAACTTAAGAAACTTTTCGACTAACCCAATATACAGATATTATTTATTGTGGCTGTAGGCCACAAAGTTTATATTGCTACATTGACTCCCTTATATCAGCCGAACACGAGGCTAACAGTTAAGCCTTATTCTTCAACAACAAAAAAAAAAACCTATGAAATCTTCACTATACAAGCCTAGGCAAAGCGTTCTGGAAAATCGTATTGAGAACAGCAAGCACAAAGTAGTGCCTTGGCAATGCAAATAAGTTGAGAAAGATAAGAATTGATTGGTGTATGAAAGAGCGTTGAGAATGTGTTCATAATTTTGTTAGCAAAAACAGTTAGAAATCATTAGCATAATAATTAAGGGTTTTAATTTCATAAAATGCATTACTCTATAGTGTATCCAATAAATAGACCACACGGTAAGTGTTGAATAACATATGTAGTCATGTTCGACTTTTCAAATTCAAACGTTACTGTACATACACTGTAGATACATATTCAGATGAAAAACGCCAGTCGTGCAAGCAGCCATAAATAAATCAATTTTAGTTATTCAATTCTTTTCTTCTTCATCTTATACCAGTGGATAATATTACGGTTTTATCTAACCCATATAGGCCACGTAACTTTTAAGCTTCTTTTAATCTTTTCTTTTATCAAACGAATAAACATTTTTTTCCATGTTAAAACAATTTAAGAATATGAAACCCTAAACTCACAACTCCTATCAATATTTGTTTGAAAAAAAAAAAAAAAATATTTGAAAAAAACAAAAAACAAAAGCAAAAAATGTAATCCAACAGTACTTACTCAGGTCTCATAGAGTTTTGTTCCTGCTTTTTGTTGAAAAACTCATCCTTCTGGTCCCTAAACTCTTGACTATTCAAATTTTGATAAGTCAAATTACTATCGTTGTATCCACCTCCATTCTGATAGCCACCTGTCGAGCCACCAACATTCGATGAATGTCCCTGATTACTCGATAAAGATCCGCTACTCTTGGAATGTGACATTGATGTTCCGCCGACCGATGAACTACTGAAACCTGATCGCGATGGCAAATTCTTTTCTGCCGTTTTTAAATCCCAACTCTTACCCTGAGCTAAAGTTGAAATTCTATCTCGATACAGCGCCGCTGCTTTTGAATTATATCGCTGTTGTATGGGCGCCCGATCATTCCAATCGGTGTGGTCATCAAAGAAATCTCTTGCTTTTCGATTTCCCCCCACTTTCATTTTCTCCAATTCAATATCTTTCCATTTATCCATTGTTACGGAACGAACAAACGACAAATGCACTCCTAAGCCACGATGTTTACCCGAGCACTCTAGGCAAATCCATATGCCATAGGTGACCGACACCCATTGTGGATTATGAGCACCACATTCGAAGCATTTCTGCAAAAAGAATACAAAATGAATAATGTGCGTAAGTAATGTATAAACCTGTTGGTAAGCAAGATGAGCAGAAGCGAAGGTCATGATTTGTAACTCACGCTGTTCTCATCTTGTGGTCTGAGCTCTTGAAGAACACGGCGAGTTCTGGGGCTAGCCATTTTTTTTTTTCTCTTCTTTTAAAATTTTATTTTATTTAACTTCTAAGGTTTAAGTTTTAACGCAAAAATAATGGAAAAAAATATGTTTGTTAAATTTTTTTTCTAGTTAGCTGAGAAAAATTTCTGCGACAAGTTTTGACTTCATATAATTATCACACGCACGTAGCTGCAATACATTTCATTTACACAAATTAAATAAGATATTAAAAATCAGTATCGAGCCTTTCTCATAATTTTTTCGTATTTGTCGACGTGAATTTATATTTGGAGTTTTGCATGCAAAAATAAAATCTGTTGAGGAGAATTAGCAACGAATGTCAGGTGCAAGTGTGAATTCTGTTGACGTGTTCGGGAAATACTTTTGCAACCACTTCGATTAGAATTGACGTTTGATTTTCGTTTTCCATTGTGAATTAATACTAAACAGCTGTTTGACGTTTGTTTTTGACATTTTATATTTTAATTCTTATTTTGGTAGAAATATTTAAATGCAAACAAATAATTGAACAGCGAATATGACTGAGAAAATAACGAGCATTTTGATAACTGGACGTCCAGGTGAGTAAATATATCCATTAAATTTATAATAGAACAATCAGCCAACTGTTGAAACCGGTTGTAACAACTTACAGTTTGCGTACAGAAATTATATTCACCGACAGAAATATTTTTTTAACAATGTAAAATAACGAATAATTTTTTTTTTAAAGTATACCATATGTATATCTTTTAATATAGGGTTTTCCAATAGGGACTTGACAACTTTAGATTTAATTTGTGAATGCACTTTTTCACTAATCATCAAACTGTCACTATCAATTTATTCAGTAAACTCAACATTTTCATCAAGGTAAAGTACACTAACGAGCAACGTCTGCAAATTATAAAAATTTTCTATAGATATTCGGAGTCGGACGTAATTCTCGCCCTAGTAGACAAGCAATAACAACTTTAGTGCAAAAATTTGAGTCTACATAGTCGTTGTGTGATGTTGCCGTGTCAGTGAGACAACGGGTTGGTCGAAGTGTCGAAAATATCGCTGCCGTTCAAACGTCCGTAGCAAACGATCCAACTCAGTCAATTCCACGGCGTTCGCAAGGATTGGGCATCGCTCAGACCACATTATGGCGTATTTTGCGTAAGGGTTTTGGTTTACACCCATTCAAGTTCAAGCTGACTCACCATAATCACCGATTATTTTTAGCCCGAATTGGAAGATATGAACTTGGACGACATGTGGTTTCAACAGGATGGTGCCACAAGCCACACAGTACACGCTACAATCGATTTATTGAAGAGTAAGTATGATGAGCGTGTTATCTGAAGACATGGGCCAGTCGATTGGCCGCCTCGTTCGTGCGATTTAACGCCGATTGACTATTTTCTGTGGGGCTACGTTAAGTCATTGGTTTATGCCAATACGCCGACGACGTTGGAAGAGCTTAGAGCCAACATTTAACGTGAAATAGCGGCCGTTTCGGGCCGATTCGTTGAAAATTGGGTCCAACGAATCGACCGCTGCAAACGTGCTCGTGGTGGCCATATGAACGAAGTCGAGTTCCATTCATAAATGTTTTGATTGTACTTCAAGCCAATAATAAAGCTTTTGAAATATCTTAAATGGTTTGCCTTTTATTTAAAAAAAAAAAGTTGTCAAGTCGTTATTAGAAAACCCTATATATGGTTCTCAGCTGTTGGATTCAATTGTAATGTCTGAAACAAATATGCAATGAAATCCGTGCCGCAAAAATAGAGAATATTAACCAATCATTCGGAAAAGAGGTTCGGAAGATGGTGCAATACATATCAGGAGCATATGTTGGCAGTCTATTGCCCAAGATGGGGGTTTGCGGTGAACTTCTTTGTTCAAAAAATCATAGCTGAGTACAATAACGATCAACATTTACTGTTTTATTTTATTTAACCTGCTCACAATCAGACCCTTGTGGCTCCACCAATAACACAGCATTACCTCCTTTAATTGCAGACAAAATATTGTTGTTGATGCGGAGTTTCTCTCTTTAATTATAGTTTCTTTTTCTTGGCTTTACCAAAATCTTTCAAGCTTAACCGGTCAGACTCAACTTTTTTTTTAATATTTTAATATTTAATTGTCCTAAACTCTAATAGGATGTGGAATATTAAGTTCTCTTTGTCATGAAGTTCTTGGCATGACGCATCGGTCGCACCCATTTCGGCTGGTTTTAATTTTATAAAGCGTTGGTTGTATTTTCACGATTCGCATTTGAATTTTAGCTGGATTCTCATGAATTTTATTATAGTACATCGTGGGGTCTGCGCTGATTCAATTTTTTCGAAGAAAGAAATTTCGGTGATATTAGGCTTCTTCTTGGGAATGAGGGAGATATTTTTAATAACTCATTCTATATTATCTATTAAATACAATTTCTGAGCTGATATATTATTTGGATCGTTACGTTTTATATTTTATACTGATATATTTTTAGGAGTGGGTAAGACAACAATTATCCAAAAAATAATTCGAATCCTTCAGGAACACCAACATAATTGTGCCGGATTTTATACTGAGGAAGTTCGTTTTGAAAATGGCATGCGAATGGGTTTTGACGTTGTAAGCCTCGATGGTAAACGTGCAATCTTAGCGAGGTAAACAGAAAACAATATCGTACATTTATAAAAGTATTTTCGATTTTTTATTGTTTAGAGAACATCCCAATGATAATGTTCACCGTCCACATGTTGGCAAATATTCTGTGTACATCAAAGAATTTGAAGATATAGCATTGCCATCATTAAAAGTGGCACCAAATGCGCTGCTCATCATCGATGAAATTGGCAAAATGGAATTGTTGAGTAAAAAATTTAAACAAAAAATCCATGACCTCGTTGGAAAGACCCCAATTTTGGCTACGGTTCCAAAAGGTGATCGTGGGCCTATTGAGTTCGTAGAGCGGCTCAAGACGCACAAATCTTCATTGGTAGTGGAGGTAACAAAACCAAATCGAAATAATATTACAGATCGAATTTACGAACAAGCCGTTGAATTGATTTTGGAATAAATATATAAAAGAGAAAACAATAACAATATGTACATGCATTTGTATAAAGTAATGATTTTTTTTTTATTTAATTTATTATGTATAAAACGTAACCTAAAAACTTAACAATGCGGTCTCACGCTGAAGACTTTTCTAATTTGGCCTCTCGAATAGAGCGCTTTCTTACTCGTTTGGGAGACTTTTCAAAATCCATTTCAGTAAATGCTTGTTCGGTGGCCTGCCAGAGCATATCCTGACGTTGTACAAGTTCTGAGTAACGAGTAATGAATGATTTATCAGGCGGTAGTAGTAGTTGCCATTTTTTCTCTGTATTCAATTTGGCTACGGATTGTAGGGCTTCTAAAGCTTCATCCGGTGGAACTTGAGTTGCTTGAATCACTTGACGTCGATCTAGGAATTCTTGTTTCGAGAATTTATAAAGCTAGAAGAGAATAAGCAATAAGTGAAGATGTAAATATTATATATACATTAGTAAATGCAGAAAATTGTCTATATTGTATAATTAAGATATGTAAGACCACCCTAATCCGGGACGTAAAACAAGAAATAAAAGATACTACAAAAACTCGGAAATAATATAATACTATACCAAATGTGGTGACAATGCTAATTTTATAACAATATTAGATATGGTATAATACACTGCGAAATTATGTGCCATTGTGCACCCCACTCATATTCTGGTGAGGTTGTTCTGTCTTTCAGAGTTCACTCGCATAATAACTATTTTCGAAATTATGTAAGAGTGTACATTCTGGTTTAGACTTGAAATCAATATCCACTTTAGAGCACATTTTCCAGTTGTTTCTGTTTTGGATCTTAGCAAGAGCCGTGGTTACATGTTTGTACATGGTGGGGCAAAAGTAATGTCATAATGTGAATGGGCCATCATTTTTGCAAATGGTGTCAAGTTTCATTTTGCTTTGACATTTATGTTGTAGCCATAGAGAATTAGTTGATAACAAATAGTGGACCGATACTCACCTGAAGAATGCGGAATTATTGTTCTGCTTATTTAACCAATTTCCGGTCCATTGTTTTAACTCAGCGTAAATTTCGTCATCGTTTTCCTCGTCATCGGCCGAGGACGTACGAGAGAGTCCAAAAACATCGATGAATCAACGATGCACACAAATTGGCATAAGCAGACGGTCGTTGCGTCGAATTTTAGTGAAAGACCTGAAGATGTTCCCTTATAATAAATTACAAATCTTTCACCAATTGCTGGCTGCTGACCGATGAAGATGGAGATTTTGAATCATCAATCAACTGGAGCGCAACAACAACAACAAACCACAAACCATGCAAGTCTTGAAAGCCAACATTGAAGAAGAAATCACCAATTTGAGGCTTGATGTTTTTCGATCAACAATTCAAAATGCCGTATAACGAGCACAAGTGTGGATCAACTCAGGAGGTGGGAATTTGACCGATATCATTTTTTTCAACTTAATGTCATCAGTTTTGCACCTTGAAATAAACTTTTCATGGAAACAGAGGCCAATTTTTCCATTTCTAACAAAATGGCGGGCAATTCACACTATGATATTACTTTTGCCCCACCTTGTGGGGATTCAATAGGTATTGTTACTTAGGCTGATGTATCCACTGAATTTTTTTATGTTATAGCTTCCTAAAAGTTGTTGTTTGTCACCCTGGGAGGTTTTGAAAGATTCCGGTAATTTATTTCCCCCCTTTTTCCTGATAAGTTGTGATCAGTGATACCACAGAAAAGTGGTTTCCTGGTTTCCACTGCCTCATAACCAGAGGCTAGGTATCCAGACGACGGTTATTATTATTATTATTATAATTTATTAACATATAATTAAAATTAATATGCTAACATTAATTGAGCCCTAGCTGCGAAGGCTTTCGGCTCTACTGTAACTAATAAGTACATATATTATATTATAAATATAGTAGATACATAGATACATAAATATTTCATAATCATCGTTTTAGGGTTTTAGATTCGTGTGGTATTTGGTTAGATTTGCAAATTAGATCTACTGCTAATGAAGTTGTGCATTTTAAGGATATTTACTTGATTAGTGTTTCTTAAAAACTCACCCACACATTTTTATCACCCACATTATTTTTAGCGTATTGGGTATTTTTATAAGACAGTCTCTGATTTTGTTTTCAATCAAAGTATTGTGATTTGGATTTTTTTATAGATTCCTGTACTGATAAACTGTCTGAGCATATTACATGTTTACCACGTATATTGGAGGCTATTGCTTGGATATCAAAGGCTTCAGCGGTAAAAATAGATAGGTTTGCAGGTAATAGCCCTGTACTAAACAGAGAACCATCTTCTTACGTAGCTGCGAAAGATGTGCTTTCGTTGGTTTTGGAGCCATCTGTAAATAATGAATTCCAACCGTTTGGTTTGAGTTGCAAGGTAATGCTGGAAAATGGTGCGTGGAATATGTCTTTGTTGGTATTTGTTTTAAGAAGGATATGTGTTTTATAGACCACGGTGGATATACCAATCTATGTTCACCAATCTTCTCTATCGGCAATTCAAATTTTTTAGCGAATACTAATGCGAGAGATAAAGCGGACAGAAGGCGTTTTGAAGTTTTCATTTTCATAGCGGAAATGATGTCTTTCTCAATGTTTGAACCTCTAGAAGACATTAGCTTTAAGCATAACTTAGCTTTCGTTACGTCAATGCGTTATTCTATTGTAGGGAGACTAGCTTTTACCAATACGTTTTTCACAGCACTTGTGGGAAAAGCATTAATACTTCTACGTGTGGCTTGATGGTACGGCGCTTTGATGATATTTATTGTAGATTTAGGACAGTTTCCGTAGATGAGTAGACCGTAGTCAATCTTGCTTAGAACTATAGATTTAACAATTGAACAGAGAGTGTTGATATGTGTATTACATTTCTTACTGGCTAGATAACTAATTATATTGGCTCTCGCAGCTAGGCTTTTTCTTAATTTTATACAGTGATCTTTTCAATTATACTTATTGTTAAAAATTAAACTTAGGATACTTAAATACTCTACGGTTTCTATATAAAAGTTATTAATATTTAATGTAAGACCACTACATGAAATCTTGCGGCAGATATGTAGAGTCTTGCATTTGTCTAATGATAATTTGACACCTGAAACATTGGACCATTTAAGTATGTCTTTGATTGCATTTCTTAGTAAGGTTTTAGTTTTTACTTGATCAGCGTACTTACGCAGGATGTATAAATCAGCTGCATAAATACAATGATCGATTTGTTTGTGTTTAAGTATCAAAAGTGATAATGAAAATCACCATCGATAGTGGGGATCCTTGGGGAATTCCATTAATAAGTGGGTGGGATGGGGAGAAGAAATTGTTCGCTTTCACACAAATTTTTCTATTGGTAAGGAATGATTTTATGTATTAAAAAAATTTCGGACCAATATGTCATGTTTTAAGTTTATTTAATACCAGATACCTATCTATCTTATCTCAAAATCAAGTGAGAGGATTGTGACATGATTTTTAGCTGAAAGAGCTTTGGAGATAAAGAAGTCCTGATGGAGGAGTGCATCATTGCAAAGCCACTTGATTTGAGTTTAATAGGTTATTTGATTTAATTAATCAAAGCTGTTTCTTGGCGATAATTTTCTCCAGAACCTTTGACATACAGGGAAAAAGTGATATCGGACGGTATCCGTTGGTTATATTATTATTATTATTTAGGTTTTTTTTTGGCTTAGGAAGAGGCAATATTGTTGCTAATTTCCAGTTTTGTGGGATCACTCCTCCAATGAGGATGTTGTTATAGAGCTGTATGAGTCTAAGTTTAGATGACTTTGGAAGATTTTTTCACATGGGGTACGAAATTCTATCCCTACTAGGAGTTTTACCTTTCAGTAATATTAAACACGCTTCGAATTCTAGCATGGTGATTGGGCCTTCGATGTGTCTTGCTGAAGGAGATGTTAAATTATACTCTTGAGTAAGGTTGAGGGATTCAGCTTTACAAACTTTGAAACAATTTATACAATTGTGGTCGTCAAATGAATCCGACCAGGTTCGAGCAAAGTAGTTGCTTATCTCATGAGAAGCGAATATTGGACCTTCAGGCGTTTCAATCATATATATCACATATTGAATGTGAGGTGTAGTTACCGAATGGTATGCCAAATATTTTTGGTAGATGTATTAGGGTTGAGCGTTGTAGTAAAATCGTGAAGGCATTTGGCTTTACTGATTTTTACTTCCCTGCGGAATTTGGCGTTAGATTTTTTGAATATGATTAAGTTAATGTTATTTGGATGCTTTTTAAAGGTCTGTCAAGCTTTCATTTTCTCATACCTTAAAGTTCTCAACTATGGGTTCCACCAAGGCACAGTCCGCTGGTAGGTAATAGGCATACTTTGAGGGATTGATTTGTTGGCGGCGACTCGTATTGCTTTTGGGATTATCGCAGCTTCATTATTGATGTTTGACGACGGTGTTTCAACTGACAGGTAATCTAAATTGTGTTTGTTAAAACAAGACCAGTTAGCACAGTCATTTTTAAATTTGCGATTTGTCGTTGTATTTGAGTAGGCTTTGCCAATATTAATAGTGGAAATTATAGGGAAGTGGTCGCTGTTATAGAGATCATCTAAAGTTTCCCAGGAGGCCCTCGTATACAATTCGGGTGAGCTGCATGTTAAATCAATGTGTGTTAGTGTATTATGGGTGGAAAAGTGGGTTGGGGAGCCGTCATTAAGATTCATAAGATTTGAGCCACTTAAAAATGTTTACAGTATAGCCCCTCTGGAATTAGTGGTAGCGGAACCCCACTTTACGCTCCAGGCGTTGACATCACCTGCCAGTAGTAGGGGGGTCCGAATTTGGTTAAAAATATTTTCTAAGTCAGACCTAGAAAAAGCTTGGTCGGAGACAACAGTGAACTTAAGCACGAGTTGGACCTCGACCGCTATCGTTATGTGGGATGTTTTCCTTAGAAGAGGTGGGGTGATATCCATTGCAATTAGCGCATGAAGTACGTGTGCATTTTTCGGAGGAGTGAGGGGGTAGATTGCAATTGACACATGAAGAATTACCTTTGCAGCGTTTGGCGGTGTGGCCCAGAAGTTGGCAGTTTTGGCATCGCATTGGATTAGGGAAATACTCGGTCACTTGGACATTATACCAGCCGATATTAACTGTGTTTAGAGGACGAAAACGGTCGAAGGTTAATAGAACCAGTCCAGTTGCACGCTGCTTTCCATATTCAGTTTTTTTAAACTCGAACACGTCCGTAATACCTTGTGACTTCATTTCTTCAATGATTTCGATTTCAGGAACGTTGGTTAAATATGGGGCATATAATGTGCCTTTTGATTAGTTCAGTTGGCTGTGAAGGATTATTGAGATCGGGCATAGATTGGAAAGTGCTTTCTTTGATAAGAAGAGATCCGCTATTTTTTTTGGATTTAACCAATATGAGGAGGCTACCATCGCGTAGTTGGGTGATTTGTGCATAAGCTGTACTTATGCCATCGATGGCTTTTTTAAGCAGGAAAACGCTAAACGATGTGAGAGGTTTTTCCGCGTTAGTCGAGGAGATCACTATAAATTTTGGACTGTCCTGGACAGTGTGGATCGAGAATAAATTTGATGGTTCAAAAGGGGAGGAATTGGGTTTTTTCCTTTTTTTATTTTTGTATTCAGGGGGTGGGTCTGTTTGCAGATCGCTAAAACGGTTTCCCGAAAGCACACGTAGCCGTTCGGCCATAGCCCCGCAGGTTTTGTAAACGGCTGTATGTATATTATTTTACGCACTAGCAGGTTACAAATTAAGCAAAAAGTACAAAAAAGTTTGTTTGGTTGTAGAAACCGCGAAAAAAGAAAATCCGAGAGAAACCCAATCAGCTAAAAGATGTTGCCAAGTCGAGTGTTAGTCGGTGACTGCCAGACGACGGTTACTCGCTTATTCTTGACTAATTTAGGCACTTCGCTACATGCTAAGACTTAATGAAATAGTCGAAAAGTCCCTTGTTTTAGATAATCGTAACGTAACGCAAATTTAATTTCTGTATTCTGCTTCAGATTGATCAACATACATATATCTATGTATATCATATACGAGTATTTCAATTTAAAAAATGCTAGCAGGTGTTGATCCATCCGTGGTTGCTTCGCTACACAACTAAAGTTTGTTAGGAAGTTGATTGTGATACAATCAGGGTAGGCGCTGAGTTGCTCTGACGATGCCCACTGTTGCAACTATAAAAAAACACATAATAGTTTACCTCCTTGTGGCAGCCGTGTACTGGTTTAGTCCACTAAGACTTGAAGAAGAAGAAAATAGTAACAGCTAAATACAATGTCGGAAATGACTAACCTCCAGGATGAGAATCTTCGCCAGATGCATTCCCGAGACTGAATCATCTACAGCGTCAACAGTCCGCAATGCAAAAAGCTTGTATGGGCCACTATAACGCATTTGGGACAGTGTTCAATAAGGTTTTTTCAGCAATAATCTAACGCACTAGTCAGGGTAATAATATAAAGATGGTGGTGGACAAACCTTTAGGGCTTTACGACACTGTTCATATTCGCGTAATGGGTTACTTGTACCATATGTGGATCGACCGGAATATCCTACTACTTTATTTCAAGGGGCAAAAAAGGTTCCGGAGTCTAGTTTAGATGCTGTGCCTGGGGTTAACTACTCGACTACGTAAAAATCAACTGTTGTTTGGGATAAGGACAGGTCTACAACTGAAGACACATGCAAAGGAAAAGAAGAATGAATTTCTCCTCTTTTCGTTGAACACTATTGCGGAAAATTGGGATATCTAAGAGCAACCTTATAGACAGCAAATGCAACGCTTAATAAGAGGCAAATTGTTTGAGAAAACAATGGTATATTACTTTCGTTCAGGCTCCCATTGGGGAAAATATGGTAGCTTTGAAGAAAGTTTTAACAAGCTAAATTCGCCAACTCGGCATATGTAAATATTACCTTAGGCAAGCAAATGAAGAAGGCAATGTTTATTCGTAACCAGATTTTTACATATTATTTTTCACAAAGGAAATTAACTTTTTCCCAAACAATCAACTTTTAATAGGACTGAACACAATGTAATCAAGGCAAGGCACTCTTCTAGGATAATGGATGACCGACCTATCCAAAGAGCCATTATTGACATTAATACCCTGTTCAACGCCGAGCTAAACTAATACTGTGAAGAAGTTCGATGTCAGAAGATTACAATATATGATATTTGTAAGAAATTGCCATGCTTTTGAAAACAGAAAATTCAAAGTGTCTAGAAGTCCTTTGCCGACACCAGCGTGTTATCAGAAAGCCGCCTGGGATGTTTCCCCCGATCGCCACAAATATAATTTTTTATAGTGAATGTGGACAGGAACAAAGAGCTAAACAAATGCCATATAGTACGTTGTTAAGGATAAAAGTGATCTCTATGAACCAGCAAAGAAAGGTAGTTCCATTGTGGAAGGCGATCTTAAAGATACCCAGCGTGTCCTAGTTTTCGTTGAGTGCACATTCAATCCAATACAGTTTTGAAGAACTATCCCGCATAAATTTCTGGGTTAGAAGAACAACTTTGCCCTCAACTTATCTAGGGTCTTCAAGCAAGCAAGAAATAAGTAAGACTGTGGGGTACTAAACTTTCGACGAGTGAGTAATTATTCTTAGCCATACTATATTGAAATAGTATGTCAGCAAGGGCCCAGTTCTAAGTGATTTTATTTTTTTTTTTTTAACGCTTTCGTCTTCCAAGCTGAAGCTCTGGATTTTCTGCAAGCAGCCTTACATTAATGACGGCAATAACACGTAATGATATTATTATCCTCTTAGACAGTCACGCAATAAAAGCAGCTCCTGCTTCGCTGTCGCGAAGAGTTTCAGGCTTTTGGTTCACAGCATAACAAAGAATTCTGTGACAGGAACAATGACTGACGAACTGACAAGAAAAGAGACTGAAATAAATCACGATCGGACACTTCACTCTGCAGTCTCAAAGAACAGGTGAACGGTAAAATGCGGAGCCAACTTCAGTTGGAAATCATTAACCATCTATAATATATTACGAAAACCTTGGCCAGAGTATGACAGGTGTTAGACCAACAGGCTTTTACATTTTAAAACATCTTTATATACCTTGCTCCAATCTCGATCACATAAAAAGTATCATAGATCACTTGAAAGCAATTAGTTCTAAGAGATTCAAAAACCCTCCCATGTCTCACAATGGAATTTTCACAGGTTTTTAAGAATGTCGTGTTAACTGGACAAAAGCAGGAAAATTTATTTAAAATAGGACACGAGGTTCCAGTAAATATTTATCACAATGCCTAAATGAGGTGAAAGTAGAGGTTTTTCTGTCATCGATACCAAAAGCTAAACTTACTCAAAGTTACCATCACACTTGCTAAGCTAGTTTAATTTAATCGATAAGGTTTTCTGAAATTCTTTTACTGATCTCCTAATCAACGGGAAACCCTATAAAGATTATTGTTTTCTGGGTAATTACCTTAGCTTAGCATATAGAAGAACTTTAATGTTTCTTAATTGTGAATTTGTCACTTGGACTTCTCATACAAAGACAGAACTACAAAAACTGCGTCAAGATGAAATGAAAATTAGCAAATAAGTAGTGCCTCAATTTTTATGCAGGTACCGCTTCTATATTCCGGTTAAAATCAGATACCACCACAAACGGGAAATGAGAAAATGTTCCTTAAAAATTAAATAAAAGGAGCAACTTACAATGTAATCTCTAGCACGGATCATCAGCTCGGACGATACACCATTTGAATTCGATATTGTCTCCGGTGGGTACATAACTTCAGACTTAGCAACCCAATTGCCATTTATAAGAACTCCAACTAATGGCAAAGTCCGCAGAACTAACAATGGTGAAAACTTTTCCGTATTTTTTCCATTAACAGTCTTCATGGCACAAAGCCTTTCATCGCTCTCTGTCAAAATTTGCATTATATCGTCGAATGTAAGCATCTTGGCTGGAAACAAAAAAATCTGAGATTGCCAATAACAAAAATAAATTAAACCTAACTTACCATCCTTTAATATTACCTTTAACTGATCTGTCAATGGCATTGCCTTTAACTTTGTCCTACTAATCACTTTCGATGGCAGCACCGTATCAATACTCTTCTCTTCACAATTCTGTAGCAATAATTTACTAGCATACCGTTGAGGTTTCAACTCCATAGCATGGCTAGTTTGTTGCTGTGTTGCAAACAATTTCTGCCGTTCCAATTCAGCAGTAGGTGAGGTTCTTGGATGCCAAAGAGTTTCACACCATGGCTCTTCCGTGCAACGCTTCACAAATGAGTCATAGGATTTTTCTTTGGTTTTTTTATTGCGAGCTGCACCGGTTTTCGTAAATTTCACCGTCACTTGCTGCAATTCTTCATCTTCGTCTTCCTCATTGATGGCTTTCTCTTCGGCCTTAGCACGTTTATCCTCTTTATCAAAGTACTGAAAATTTGGACGTAGTTGTAGAATGCTAGTCAATGGAGATAGATGCACTTCTTTGTCCTGAAAAATCCCAACGATATACTTGGAAGCATTATCAATGGATTTCGTGCTAATGTAAGATTGTTTATCCATAATGCCATGCTTAAAGGTTGGTCGTTCGCCTTTCACTTGAGTTTTTCCATCGGCTGCTAGGGCAAACTGTTCACCCTTGAAACGATCATAGTATTTTGATTCAATATTCATTGCAAAGTCAACTTTAACATCATGGCTAAACGGTTTTACACAGCAATTAACCACACTGGCCGAATCAAAGTTGGTAATTTGAGTTTTTGTTGGATACTGGAAGAGATACAAATTGTCTTGCAGGTTTTTCGAGAGAAACACTGGAATCTAAAATCATATAAATGGGGTTAAACTTATGATACTCATAAGGGTTTGTGGGTATATACCTCTTCGATGACGATATCTTCATCCTCATCAATATCCATCGCCGGAGTTGGAGTTTATGTGAATTGAATTGTAAGAAGCTGACGAAGTCCTGTCCAAAATTTAAATCATCGAAATGCAGAAGTTTTTTCGCATCATTGAAGTGTCACAAGCATGTGTGTGGCATTTGACGTGTTATTTCTAAACTCACAATGGTAATTTGGTTTTTTCTTTAAATAACTTGTAATTTATGGAAAGTTTCGTTATAGCATAATTTTTTATAGGAAAAAGTATTTAAAGAGTTTGAGAATTAACTGTTGGTTTAAGCAAGGTACTTCTTATTATGGGCAGCAACTTACTGATTTCGTATCAAATGCTTTTAATGAATGAAATTATACAGTTACAGGAAAAAGTATTTAAAGAGTTTGAGAATTAGCTGTTGGTTTAAGCAAGGTACTTCTTATTATGGGCAGCAACTTACTGATTTCGTATCAAATGCTTTTAATGAATGAAATCATACAGTTTTTAGATTATGTATATGTTTTATTTCATCGATTCTCAGCTAGTAAAACATTATTATTTACTTGGAATAGCATAAAGCTTTGCAAATCTTGTACTTCTATATATGGTAGAATGAAAAATCCGTGAAATTGATATAATGACAGAGGCTCGTTAACTTTTATTGCTGGCATTCTGGTACTCATATGATGCGAGTGAATTCAACACACATTTCGATACATGCTCAGTCTTTTTGACCATTTTGTTGGGCTTTGTGTGCCCAAATTTGTATGAGTAATGTTTTAAAACCAATGGATGCAGTAAAACTTCATTTTTTTTTTTCTATTGTGAACAGCCCTCTCGCATGCGTTACATGTCATATCTGTTGTCTCACAAATTGACAAATGTAAATACGTCAACCTGTTTAATAAACAAAATATGCCGATTTTGTTTGGAAATCGATAATTTCTTTCGATTTTGTTAAATAAAAAAAAGGCAATAGATTTTAATACAACACATGGAAGAAAAACAACGACGTCCGTGGAGAAAGAATTTATACGAAAATGTCGACTACGAAGACAACTATACAGACCCATCATTTCTGCAAGACCTCCGAACCAACATAAATGTTAAGTTCTACACATTATCTGAATCTATACAAGGAGCCACAGCACTAACTAATCAGATTTCCTGCATTACAGGGTTTATTATTATATTCTATTTATTGTATTATGAAAAAGCATCTCCAACGGACATTCTCTTGCCAACAGGACTGGCCACAATAGTTGGATATACTCTCTGTCGTGGAAGACAACTATCAATTTCCGAATTGATAGAAGATTCCAAGACTCTATTTACTGTTCTCATTTTTGGATACATTTTCGCACCACTTCTTCGTACGCTTACCGACGCAATAAGTACAGACACCATTTGTACAATGACCATCTTTGTATTCATATTGAATCTAGTGTTTTATGATTATGGCCTGAATGTGGCTATGGTTGCTAAATCGGTGTCTTTAAATGCTGCTATCTTTGGATCGATTTGTTTAGCATCGCGTTTATCATCGTCGTATAGCGCATTTGTTCTTCTGGTAGAGGCAGCGATATTCTTTGTGCTATATCCGATTTTTACAGCAAAATATTGGAAACCACTCTATGTGGTTCCGATCTTCTTTCTATGCTCTTGGCTTCTGTGGAATATTTCATCGGAGGGTTTAAATATTTATGTTGGAATAATGATATTTATAAGCTTAATTTGTCCAATGATTTTTGTAAGACTGCAGAAATATAAGAATAATATTCACGGACCGTGGGACGAGGCGATTGTGGAAGAGACCAACCAAATAAGTATTGACAAAGATAATATGTAAAGTAAATATGTTCCTCCCCCCCTTGTTTGTTAAATAAAATTCGAAAAATAATTTAAAAAACATGTCTAATTTCTTTGGCTTAATACAAAAGAATTTCAATTTTTACTTTCCTATTATTAAAAAAAAAAAAACTAATTCACAAATAAAAAGGTAAAGTAATCCACACCTTAGAAAAAAAACTGAAACTTTTGCAAGCTGAGCTTTGGGAAATCTACACTTTCCATTTGACTTAAAAATCACTGAGTATGAAAAATCTTGGGGGCATTATTTCTGCAATAAATATTTTATTTTCCACGAACGACTCGTCAACATTTAATCCTGCATCAATTTGAAAAAGAAGTGTGCTTCTAATCATTACTATGTTGGCGGATTACAGAAAAAAAGAACCACCGCAAGACAACTTAAAGAGCTTCATTACGAAATGATCGGTAAAATTAAAGGTCGAATCTTCTATACTGATCAGCTTGATGGAGCAAGGATTCCAAATAGAATAGGTAGAGTGGTTTCAATTTTGGCGAGTTCGTCGGCCCTACAATTCCCTGGAATGTCGCTGTGACCCGGCACCCAACAAATGTGAAGGTTGAACTGCTCTGCAATCCCGGGCGGTTATAGAATTTAGTAAGACCAAGTCCAGGGAATTGATAGCGGCCTGACTATCAGAAAATATGCAGATATCACGTTTTTCTTCAGTCAGGACAGAGTTTCCTTTATCGCCAAAATTTCCTCCTGGACACGCTACAATGATTTGAAAGACGAAAGGAGAGGCTTAGATTTAGCTTATCTGTGAAAACACCGCAATCAGCCCCGCTATCGGTTTTAGATCTATTTGTAATTAATGTTCTCTATGTGAATTCCTAATATATTAAGAATATAAGCGTGGCAAAATAAATTATTTGTCCACTGTATAGTTGCTTTAAGGCGAATAGCTGAAGTCAGAGCTACTTGCCTGCTGAAGGTGTCGATGGGTGTCAAGTGAAAAAGAATGTCTAAGGCCGCGAAGGGAGTGGAGCTTAAAGCTTCGCTTATGCATAGTCATGCTGTTCTTTGGATTCGACTTAGTTTTTTGCAGTTGACTGCAATGTCTAAGGACGTCCACCAAACAACCAGACCGTAGGTGAGTATCGGTCTTATGAACGAGATATATAGCTAGTGGGTTATTCGAGGTTGACGGCCCCGTTTGTTTTCAATGCTTTCTTGACTCTTTCTTGAATGTTAGGTTTCCAGTTTCGTATCCTATCAAAAATGAGACCCAGGTGTATTGTGCTTCCGAGGCCTTTTCTGAGTGGTGGAGATTAATCTGGAGAAACCGTATCATTGCTTAAATTTCCCAGAGTGGCCTCCACCATGGTTTTTATTCTATAAAAGAGCTCAAGAGCTCATCGTCATCGGTTTCCATTTCCGACAGAGTTTTAGAAGAGGAGACCGTCGCTTCGGATGAATTGGAGTCGTCGCTATCCATTTCGGGAAAGGATATCGACGCTCCGAGATCTAAGGCTGTATTTGTATTTTCGTTTGAAGGAGGAGGACGTTGCTTATCAGCATCCAGATCAGCCTTTTTATAGACCCTAAGGTGTATTGTTTCGAATCCGACCCGAAACATGTCTTTATTCTGCGCTAAAGGGGTAAGGAATTCCTTATTGATCACAATCAATGCGCATCTATAAAAGCCCCTTAGCTTCTCCAATTTAGCAACTTCCCAGTCAAGAGTCGGAAGAGTCGGGTTACGGGTTACGTCACATGCGGTGAGCTTGACGTGGCCTTGGTGCCAGCCAGCGTCGTTTGTGATAGAAAGTGGTCCGAGGTTTTCCCGCATAATGCTCAAAAAGTTGCCCGAAAGCTTCAACTTGACCAACAAATCAAATATAATCCATCAAGGATTTCTACCAGAACTACGTAAGTGGAAGTTATACAGGGTGATTTAGATCTGTCGAAGGCTAAATGGAGATTGCTTGAGATATTTTGAGAAAAAAAATCGTGTAGATGGGGGAAATTTATTGCATCTTCTCCGGGATACAGAAGTTTTAAGCAAAGCATTACGCTGCCCTTTTTGCACTCCTATTGAAAATAACATTTTTCAAATTCAAATTTATGCATGTATGGGATATTGTTGAACTCGTAATTATGAGCACTTTAATTGTTTTAAAGTAAATGTTGCACTAAAATTAATCTGTCAAAAGTTATTCAAGATCAAAAGTTATTTCTTTTTTTATACTTAGGCAGAAAAAATAAATGTCAATTTGTATGTACCAGAAATTCATCTGTGCTTGTTAGAAAAAAAGAAGGCGACAAAATATCATAATTAAAGTAAATATATATGTTTTAATATGAATAATAATTTTGTCTCACCTACTTTCAATAAGGACAATTATTTGTGCATAGATTATCCTATCTCTGTCATTGTCAGGTCTTTCAGCTGTTCACTACAATCTCCGTAGCATAAGAAGTAATTTTGATACTCTTTTCTCTGACTTATATCTGTAGCATCACTGAGCCATTTACCAGACCTAAGTTTTCTTTCCGAAAAAAGGATTCATGAAAATGCGATTTCTGATTAAAAAACTCTAATACCTAATTGTATGCTTGATGCAACATGTAATAATACATATTCCGCTGGTTGTGTGGTAGTTTCTTTTTTTTTTCAGAGCGGATATTAGTTGTGAAATTGTCAATACCAATTTAAAGAGTCCTGATTTAAAATGTATTCAATGTAAAGTCTCTGGTGTTCAATATTATTTTATTTGTATCTATAGACTTCACAAGTGTAAGACAAGTGACTTCGTGAATGAATTTGGTTGATTCTTGGAATGTCAACCGTGCAGAAATGTAATTTTCATGGTAAATTTTAATATAAATTTATTGTCCAACTTATCTGATGTTAATTATGTCTTATCTGCTATGTCTTCTTATGGGTTTGAATCCCTATTAAGTCAACTTACGCATTAAAACTCTTGTCTTGATCATATATTTATTAGAATGCATTGAAATAATACCACGCATTAGAAAACTATAGCATTTAACCTAAAAATAACTGACTCTATGACTCTAAAGTATCTAGAACATTGAAAATCGCACACAATGCAAATGCAAAGATTGATTTTAATACTCTTAATACTTTGAATTCTGGGATGACGCGTACAATGCTTCGGATCCATCTGTTGCTTTTGACCTTTTTCTTAACAGATTGAAATTTCAAATTAGGAATTGTATACAGAATTTAATTATGACAAATTTAAATATTTGAAACCATGTGTAAAAACACAACTTTTAAAAAGAATCCGACACAAGAAAGGGCATCCTCAAAACTTCTTATTCACCCCAACAATTTAAGACTAAAAAGATATTACGAAAAGATGTGTCATGAAATAAAAGCAGAAATCTCGCTTTGCAAAGATAATTTTTATCGTTCGAAACTAGCTTAGGACGTGAGTATTTCTAAAAATGAATGGCAGATTGTTAACGAGTTATTAAATAAAAATAAGCCAATTAAATAAAAATAGCAATTAATGCACCAGTGTCTGAACCTACAGAGGTTGCTCAGCTTTTTAACGATTTCTTCTCTAATATCTCAAACTGCTTGAAAAATTTCTCGACAGACTCTAATCATCGGGATATCTCTGCTACCCGTAATTAGAATACCTTTTCTTTAAACACTTTACACCGCATGAGTTTCACAAAATTATAGCTTTATATTCCTCATCTATTGATAACATCTTTAGCAATGTTTTAAAAAAAAATATGTTTTCATGTTTCTGATATTCTTTGTCATACTTTTAACAATTGTATTCAAAATGGAATTTTTCCAGAATCGCTCAATACTGCAATAGTAGTTCCGATGTAAAAAAAAAAATGGTGACTCGATGAAGGTAAATAACTATCGTCCGACTTCTCTTTTGTCCATGTTCTCTAAAGTTACTGAGAAAGGCGTTAAATCCAAAATGAGTCCTTCTTAGTTACAACAAACTTTTTTAGTGATTCTCAATTTGACTTGCGTTATGGTAAATCAACAGAAATACCCTGCTCAAGGTAACAAGTAAAATAAATAAATAAAAGCCAAAATTAATTTTAAAATTTGAATTAAAATTAAAAATATTTTTGGTCCTCAAAATTCTTTAAAAGTTGGTGTCCCAAAGGGTTCTGTACTAGGACTTGCCCTTTTTTTTATAATGGTAGAATCACCGCTTTTGAACGCATCCACAGATTTAAGTACTTAGAGATTGTATTGGATAATAAGCTTAATTGGAAGGACTTTACCGTAAGCAATATTTCATGAAAGTAGTGAAGCAGTTATATCATCTTAGCCTATACTGTCGCCTACCAATCTAAAAACTAATCTACTATGGCATTTCTTGTTGGGGTACTACCTACTCTAATGCTATTTATTCTCTGATTTTAAAATAAAAGCATGCCATTCGGATTATGCTTAAGGTCAATTGTCGAATACATAATTATGAGTTATTCAAGAACATTGGAATCCTTCTTTTATGGGATTTATACGTCTACAAAGTCCTAAAATTATTTTTCTTATATTTGGGATACAACATGACCAGTTTAAATACAAATTATAATCTACGCGGCAAAAACAAAGATTTAGTAATCATACCCACGATCCATAAAAATATTTTTTCGCGCTGTTACAGTGCAATTGCTCCTCGCCTTAGATGTGTGAGAGAGAAAATATTGTTTTTATTTGATATTAAACAATGGCTTATTTTTCATATTTTTCTTATTGATTTGATTTATGATCTTTATTATATTCCTTTTTCCAAATTGTTACTATTTTTGCATTTTTCTCCGTCAACTGTCTGTTATTAAACATTACTAAGATTTGCATTCAATTGATATTGTACAATCGCCACTTGTCCCCTAAGCAACAGGTTTGTATCTATTTCATTTTATAAAATTAAAGTTTTGTTATATTTTAACTAAATTTTATATATTAATTTGTACCTAATGCAATAGTAAAAATATATGTATATACATTAATGTTTACAACAAAATCTGCTTAACTTGCAAATTTGAAACGTGTAGGTACATAGTATTTACAAACAAAAAAAGAAAGACCTCAACTTGTTCAAACTATAAGACTCAAAATGGAGTATTCTTTTACAACTGCTCTATAAAATGAACTAGTTAATAAAAATTTTTGTTTAATGTTTTGCTCCAATATATTCCAGATAATTTCAATAGGAATGATATCCATTAGGAGGTTGTGGTGGAGTTTCAATTCATTTTGGTGTGTGTTGAATCAGCCACATCTTAGTGTTCCAAACTATGGTATATGTTTCTGGGAATGAATATTTGTGGTTTATTATACTATCAATAAAGTGCAAACTGCAAACGTCTTTGGCATTTATAAAACCCCACACTAAGGCGCATCCACCCCCATGTTTGGGGTTGAATGTTTGTTTAAGATCTTTTTCATCTAGTTGGATTTTTTTTTTTTTTCTCCATACTAAGCATCTGCCATCTGATCCACAAATAATATATTTACTCTAATCGGTAAATAAAAACTTGTGTCAAAACTCTTTTAATTTATTCCTTTTTTTTTTTGCAAATGAAACCATCTTCTGCTTGTTCATGCTGCTGATGTATGGCTTTTTCCTAGCTACTCTTCCGTTGTAACCAGCATCATTAGGACATTTCTTACAGTGTTAACACTTAATTGGACACCATATTTCTTTGTGAATTTGTGTAGTACTTTTTTTTGGGTCTTGCATGCTAGCACGCACGCTTTTCTCTATCTGTTAAAATGCATGGTCGGGCCGATCGCTGAGCACTGAATACACATAGTCAAAAAAGTCTCCGTACAGAGGACTAATTTTTATATTTTTGCCAAAAACTTTATACCGTTTAACTTTAAATCTAGAGTGGCAACATGGAAAGAGAATATATTTTTCTTTTCGTCTTTTTACCAAATTCCAAGAGATTACTGAGATCGTTAAATAGACACAAAAAAGTCTCAGTACAAATGCCATTCCTTTTGTTACAATTGGCAATGTAAGGTGTGTGGTCGAGTATTTCTTGGTTTTTTGGTAAGTTTTAATGTTTTCAATTGCATTTCAGTTAAGTTATTTAGTTTGTTTTCAAAAGAAAATAAAATGGAGGACAAAAATACGCAAATCCCTTTGGCAAATAAGGAAATTATTATTGAACTGAGAAAAGAATGAAAGTTTCTTAGAGATATAGCAAAAATTGTTAAGAGACCTCGTTCTTCTATTCAATACATGTTGGAAAAATGTAATAAAACAAAAACAATACATAATAAACCAAGATCGATTGATACGAAGTATCGAAGAAGATCGTCAAAGTGCTCCTGTGATTGCCGGAAAACTAAAAACCTCAGATAGAATAGATGTGACTCCTCAAACAATAAGAAACGTCCTGAAAAGGAATGGATATAATGGTCGAGTGAGCGGGAAGAAGCTATATATACTGAACATTTGGAGAAAGATATTTCCTTCTGGGAGCAGGTTTTATTTACGGACGAGAGCAAGTATAACCTTTTTGGCTCAGATGGATGACGTATAGTGTGGAGGAAACCAAATACTGCTCTAAATCCGAAAAACTTAACCCCCACAGTAAAGCATGGCGGCGGCAATGTAATGGTGTGGGGATGTATGGCCTCTTCCGGGGTCGGAAATCTTGTATTTATCGATTCAACGATGGACAAATATGGGTATTCGAATATACTTAAAGAAAACCTTCATTCATCTGGGTATCGGGAATAATTTCATATTCCAACAAGATAATGACCCAAAGCACACCTCGTTGCTGGTCACCAGATTTAAACCCGACTGAGCATCTATGGGATCACTTAGAAAAAAAAATCCGGGAGCGCACAATATCAAACAAATCTGACTTGAAAGAAATCTTACTTGAAGAATGGAACCAAATTTCTCCAGACACGACCTCCAAACTGGTGCATTCTATGAAAAAACAGGTTAAATGAAGTAATAAGGAACAAAGGAGGTCCGACCAAATATTGACCTTATTTAGTTATTACCTTTTGATGTTATAATTACATTTAATTTCAAGAAAATTGAAAAAAAAAAACCAACTGTACGGAGACTTTTTTGGTACTTTTTTTTTACTTTTGTGCTGTGAATAATTTTTAATTTTTTTTATTTTCAAAAAAATGTTATTTTTTTTACTCTAAAAATTAAGGTGTACATAATACCTTTATTTTCCGATCATTTTCAAATTAATATGTTTTGAAATAATAAGTTTATTCCAGAATTAATAAAATATTAACTGGTGTACGGAGACTTTTTTGACTATGTGTATATTATTTTTACCATAATACCTATCGATTATGGAATATGGCCGATCAACGCTTTTAGCTATACACCTAATCGATGCACAAAAGTTATGCAGATCTAAAATAATTTTCCGCTTATTCACTGAAGCTACCTTTCCCTTTCGACCCATTTTAGGAAAAAAATCACCACTAATCACAAAAACTTTAGAATGAACTGTTCTGCTGTTACTTTCTAAATAACAAATATTGACCCATGCGTCTATTTTGCATATTTCCTTGTACATATTAGAAGTTCCGTTATTTAAAGATAAATTTCAGTGGTCATTGATTGAGTGGCGTTTTCGTTTGGCTAGTCAGAAGCCTTTTTTTTATAAACTCCGTTTTTGTTTCCAATATAACACTAAAAACTTTAGCGAAATTATTATTATTATTATTATTATCTTGAATGAGGATAAAAAAATATTTATTAATTTGCTTCCATCATCTTTTATTTTTCAAATATATTTGTTTGGGAATCAATTTGAACACTTATTGATAGTAAATTGCTGAAAAACACAGCCGATTGCACGAAAATAGAGATCTAGATTGACACACAATACTATTTGACATTTATACATTTTGACCTAAAATCCAGAAGAGAAATTTTGATTCTCAAATGAAAACGCCAAGCAAAATTTTGTTACACAAAATGCGAGAGGAACTCGTTTTACGTCACTTTCTTCTCCGAAGCACGGAGCAAAGCCAAAACGAAAACGCCATATTTTTCTGGTCACATACATAGGTGGATGAGTGGATAGTTTTTGGAGTTACTATAAGTTATTACCTTTTTTAAAAAAAGGTTAATTTTATGATCTTTTAAAAGGGAAAAATGGACCACATCGAGTAAGGTATGTACGGATATAATATTAACATTGTTGACACCAGTCAGCGCAATATTTTTCAGGCCTGAGAAAGGACCGCATTGAGTTAGTCTAGTGGTAAGTAAGAGCAACATGTCACACTTTATGTCAATAAACAAAGAGTGGACAACTTCATTTTCAATGAGGTCAATGATTTTGTCTAGCTTAAATACAGCATTAACACCAGCAGGTCTGACGAATTATAAATTTTGCAAACAGATTATACACATAAAAAGTAGAATCCTTTATCGACGGATAAAACAATATTCTAAAAACCACTTACGAGCATTCTTGCAACAATGAAAGTGTTTTCGAAAACGTCATTTTAACAACGAACCGTTTGTTTGGGCTTTTCTTCATGTTCCGGAGAAGAAAAGTGACGTAACCCTATTTCCCCTCATTGTCTGTTGAAGCCGTTGGGCTACAATTATAATATCGACATCATTGTTGGCATTCAACAGTCCGTTAAAGGAAATCGTGTTTTGGATTTAGAAAGCTGCAAAACGACGTGATGTAACTTTAGTAAAAATAAAAAACCAAAAACTTTCTTATATCACTATTTGTTTATTTGTTTGGTTTATTAATTTGTTTTGTTTTTATAATTTTACTTAGCGATTTTATTTAATTATTTTTTTTTTTTTAATTTGCAAAGCAAATATTAAATTACAAATACAATCTTCAACAGACAAAAAAATTCATTTGAAACAAAAGCAAATAAAATAAACGTAATTCAATATATATATATATATATATGTATATATTTAAATCTCGCAATACAATTTAATTCAACAAACACTGCTAAGAAAATTTTATTCTATTAAACATACGGTATAAATATAAAAAAGATTTTATTAATTTGTTGATTTTACACACGCACTTAAAAACTAAAGTTTATAATTACCTTTTGTTTAACTTTTATTTTCACTATTTATTTAAGTTTAAAGTACTTTGTTAAAACTACTGCTAATTCATTTCTAATCGTTATATGGTATATTATTTTTTGTTGTATGTTATATCTCATCAAGGAAAAAGATACAAAGATTGATATAGTGTTTAATTTGTTTATTTTTTTGGTTTAAAATGTTATGATTTTATGTTGACTTTATATTATAATAATAAACTAAGACCTGGAAAAGGAAATACGTGTGCATCAACAAAAAAATATAAATAAAACAGAAAAACTTAAAAAATAGCAGTTAATCTACTAAAAATGATTTTCTAAATTTCTTGAATATTAGTGAACTTGAGGTAATCTTTAATAAGATACATAGCGACACATCAAATAGAAAGGATTCCAGTTTTGTTTTTAGAAAATGTAAAATGCTAAAATGAATTAAGGTTTGTTTTAATTTTTAATAGAATGAACAAAAAAAAAAAAAGGCGAGCATGTGTCTGTTGGAAAGTTTATTATTCCTTAAAAGAAAACTTAAAATGAAAAACTCTATATCCTTGGCAGTAAACAAGCAGAAAACGTCTAAAAGACCAAGCAAATGACAAGCTACTTAAATTTGCCTAATTATGTCTGGGAAATGCTGACGAAGGAAATAATATGCATTAAATGTTCGCGAAAGTCGCAGGTAAGCTTCTAAAGAAGTTTTTCATAACTGAAAAATTTTGGAAACAAAAGAATAAACGGGCCGCTATACTTTCTTAGAATGGCCAGTTAATCAAGTAATTGATACACTTAATAGAAATAGTTTCACTTCCGGCGAAATTTTTACTATTGTTGAAGAAATTTTATCAAGAACTGTGTATTTGCAAATTTGTAAGTTTTATTGACAAAGAAGGAAAGAATTTTGATACGTCTCGGCATTCATCTGAGAAGGAATTATAAATTATTACCAACCCAAGCCACATTGCATTGGTCTATAAAATCTCTATTCGAAACAAACCAACTGTTGATTGTTGAAATAGACATCACTAAGACTAGGCATGTTAAAAAAGATCGAATTTCACTGTACGCAATACATACAGTAAAGTACTCCCAAATTTGTACCAAAACAATTGTTTTTACTGCTTTGTTTCTTACATAAAACAATGATGGGCCCTATAGAATTTTTCTCGAATTGGGTTGGATCTTGATCTACTTAAAATTGTTGATAAAAAAAAATTTTTTTTTTTCATTAGCCATCGTATATGTTATTTTTGTCCTTTCTATCTTTAACTTATAAGCTATACACTTAAATTATTATATGATCAATGAAACTAGTTAACTTAACTAAAGAAATTGTTCTTTTCTTGCTTTCTAAAAGTTTACTACAACTCATCGATTGCTCAGTTTTGTGCAATGATGAGATTTATAGTTAACACACACTCACACACTCATTCACATTTTGCTACAAATGTAATTTTAATAGCCAAACAAAGGAATTATTCTACAATCAACAGCCTTAAAGGCTCTGTTTTTATGTACTCTCGTATGAATTTTTTTTTTTAGCTCATCTACATTCTATAAACTATAAACTGTGTTACAAAGACTAACAACATTATAAAAACTTGTTAACGTTTACTCGTAAATTAAAGTTTTTTTTTATAATTTTTGTCTATTTTTTTGTTTATATTTGAATCTATGGATATATGTATATGGATTCAATTTAACTCTGAAAGTTCTTAAAAAATTTTACGATTCTGTTGTCTTTCAAAAATTTTTTTTTTCTTCGAACTTGCAACTCACTTGAAGTGAGGCTTTAGCCTAGATTTCAATATTTTTTGCGCTCGCAATCGGGCTGATATTGATCTAGCCGTTGGCAGTTGTTGTTAGTTCCGTTTGCTGCGCTTTATTGCACTGGCAATACAAATTGTTCAGTCTGTTTTTGTTGTTCTCTTCATTGTGGGTTTCGCAGCGTCCATTACAATTTGGTCGTATTGAGGAATCAATGAGTTCTTTCGAATTGGTATTTTCACCGGTCGCCGAATTAATGGTGTTTGTGGTCGTTTCAAGTGTTGTGGACACTTTCATAACCAATGGATTGCTACCATTTGGATTTATCTCCGGCGGGCTACTACAACTATTATCATCATCTGCTTTGAGGAGTAGTCTACGTTGAGAGTTTGGTGTATTTGGTATTTTCAGAGCACTGGCGAATATGTGTGCGTTGGGCAAACGACTTTCAGACTTTCGAAACGGCGGCGGTAATTTAACAAAATTCAATTCGAATTTGCTCAGATTAACAGATGACGATGATAGTTGGTTCTTAGTTTCGGTTATTGCTGTTGTTATAAAAGGTGGCGCCGATGAAGGTTGTTGAATTTTTTCATGTAATTTATCTCGATATTGTTGTTCTAGTTGTTGACTTATACGTATTTTATTATTTGATGATGATTGATGTTTCTGATGGTGTTTAACTGGCTTTTTATTTTGGCATTTATTTTGTCAAACTATGACCTTTTTGGGATCTTCGTTTTGAGCTAGAGGTGCTGTAGGAGGATTGCTAACTAAATTGGCGGCTGTTGTTACCGATTCCAATAGGGAACCTTTAAAAAATATTTGTTTAATTATTAATAAAAACAAATAGTTTTTGTTAAAGTTTAAGTCTATTACCTGCTTCAACGTCATTAGTATTTCGTGTAGAATTTCTTTGGCGACATAAATACGGAGAATTCGCCGGAGATGGCAGTTGTGACTAAAAATAATTTAAATCAATTTAAATACAAATCATGGCAAACTTAAAAAAAAAAAAAAAAAATATTTACTATATCTAACAATTTAGAAGAAAAGTTTTAATAAACCTAACCAGGCGTAGGATTCTACATTGTCATGACTTTTTATTATAAACAGTTTGCCTCTAAAGAAGACAAATATTAGGGTGCTTAATCAGGACTCGATACCCGCGTTGTGGGCTATTTGATTTATTCTTTGAGGGAGCGCTCCTTAAGGTTGAGGGTTGTTTGGTTTGTTTAATTGGATATATATATGAGGACATCATATAGACATTTAAAACTTAATCATTCCATTTACGCTGATGACTTATATGGTATATTATATGCAAACACAATGATTTATTAGAATCAAAAACCTTTCTTTTTAATGTTGTCGCAGATAACTGATCCGATTTCTCCTTTGCAAAATTAGCACTTGAGAAATTTCAAACGCCATTTTTGTAGAAAAAACAATTCTGGTGTTGTAGCCTTAAAAAGTTATAACAAAACTGTTGAAAATGATACCTCATTGACTGTCCTAGGACTTAAGTTTATTGGGTTGTACGGCATGAAATGTCGATTTTCGCTCAGTCGGAAATAAGAAGTTCTCCAGTGAACATTTGTGCCAGAACGTTAAATTTTCTTTTATTTTTATTAAATAAAATAGTACGTGTGCTTGCCGTGTGTGCATTTTAGGGTTCGTTACAGGTGCCATTATTTTTTTTTTTCTAGGAATTATTTACCATGCTGTCCATTGCTGTGCTGTTGCACAAAGCTTCGAGTATCCCCAATGACAATAAGTCGACACCTTTCTCTTATAGGAAAGGTAAAAAAAACTCGATAAATGAACTGAACGAATCCCAAAAAACTACGGCGCTTGGAAATCTGCGCATCGCTTTCATTAGGAAACCAAACTGAACCGTTTTTGCACCGGATATTTATCTGTGATGAAAAGTGGATACTGTACTATATGATAATCGTAAAAGATTTGGGCAGTGGTTTGATGAAAAACCAAAACACACTCCCAAGCCCGACCTTTACACAAAAAAGGTTTTGGTGACAATTTCATGGACATCGAAAGAACCCATCCACTTTCCATTTCTTCAACCAAGAGAAACGATAAACGCTATCAAATATTTTGAAGAAATCGACATATTGCATGCCAAATTGGCTGAAAAGCAACCTGCGTTGGTCAATAGGCACGGTCCGATCCTTTTGCATGACACTGCTACACTCCATACCTTACAAGTAACGGTGCGAAACTATTTGGCAACGGATTGGCATTTTTTCCGCAATCTGGATTGATTTTGCTGGCAGAAGGTCTTCCGGAACTGAGCTGAGATCATAAAAGCCTTTGAAGATTTCATTGCCTCAAAAAGTCAGCACTTCTACGAAAAAGGAGTGTTTGACCTTGTATCACGTTGGATAATTTTAATTGAATAAAAATTTACAGAAAAATATTATTGGCTTTTAAATTGTTGCTGTAAAATCGATAGTAGTAGATATCTTCGGAAATAAAATTGTATAGATTTAAGAAAAAGCTAAGTTGCAAGAACCAGTATTGTTAAATATTTAGCTCAAAAATAATAAAAATTATAACAATAACACACACGTTATTTACTATGTCAGGTAACTAAATCCTTAGTCTTGAATAGTCTAGATTATGCCTTATTTACCTTCAGTAGCGCATCAAAGAGTACACTCAACATCATCAAAATCTTATCCAATCAAGTAGAGCACTTAGTTGCAGTCTCAACGCCTTTTCAGCTAGCCCAATGAAAAACATGCTAACAGAAATCTGCCAGGTATAGAAGAACGCTTTGCACATTCAATAATCAAATGGTTTTTGAAACTGGACTGCTTATTAGACTATATCATTGACGGCGAAGTTTACTTTTTAAATATTATTAATAATTAGCAATAAATTAAAACGGATCGAATCAACCACAAGTCCCTAAAAAAAAGGCTAGGTTGGCAAGTTCCCACCGTGGTCATTAAAAAAGATTTCGCAAATATGTTTTTAGCTACAAATAACAAAGCAAAAATTTCAGACACCTCATTTCAGAATATGTTCCCATCTTAGGGTGAGACTCACTTCATCTGTTTTTTTTTTTTTTTGCCTTCGCATATGAGATATTTTCATTCCATCTGTTTCTAAATACACTGCCGAAGCTGCTTCCATTCTCGAAACAGTGGCCTATTTTTCAAACAAAAAAGGGAAATTTGTACTAAGGTTTCGATGGTTGTTCGGTCCTAAATGCAATAACCCCAACTACAGAACAGAAGTAATTCCCGAAATTAGTTTCTATGTACTTAGACTCCGCAACAGAATTAGGCTTATGCGTATACCAAGCCATATTGGGATTATGGGAACATGCCAACTTTAAACACCATTTAAAAATCCACGCTATACCACACGAATCATTAAGAAACATTTCACCTGAAAATATTAGCCGCATCTGTAATTTGAATATTTAAACCGCAAATAATTAAAGTAAAGCCGATAACAACAACCAAGTTAGATAAAGATACTTGCAACGCTTGAGACGCTTGTAAAGCTAACCTTGCAACCAATAGAGATAATATTACTGAACATACCTTTTTAATGTGTAAAGGTATAGGTACAAAACATCCCTAAAGATACTGACGTCCGATAACGTTACTTTACAGCAGAGTAACAAATTTTATTTGATATATTACTAAAAAAAATTAACAACTCCCACTATATCTGCTCATGTCATTCAGTGGTTATGTGTTATCAGACTCAACATTGGTTGGGTTTTTACATACCATCCATATATGATGAAGGCGATATTTGTGATGTTAGACAACTGTAAAAGCAACGTAGTGGGTGCTTTCCCAAAGAAGTTTTTATTTGCTTTGTAATGTTTTGATTATGTAGGTACGTAATTGTTTGTAAGTAAACTTAACATTGTATAGTTATCCAGTGATTAAACACAGTTCTCAATTAGCGAACACGGCTTAATGGCATTGAAAATGTGGGCAAATTTTCACAGTATGATAATAATCATCCAGATGACTGTTTGGATCAAGCGTAAGCCAGAACAATCTCGATTAAATACTGTAACTGATACAGCTCTTAAAACATAAATGCTCTTAGAATAACAAGGGGAATATTAAAATAAACAAACCATACAAAAAAGTCATGAAACAGAACCTTAACCATAGAGTTATTTGCAAAATAAAAATAAGTATATAACATATGTTTAAACTTACAACTTTATTATTAGTTTGGCAGCAAGTTGCTTTAACACATCCCTCTTCTGTTGTTGGACAATCTAGTGCACAACAATCTGAACCACTCATATTTAAACTAGATGTTCCGTCTGACATATTACATCCCTCGATTTCAACAAACTCAGGTTGAATTGTTGTCGAGTGAATACCCTCATTATGGAAGAATTCCTTTACTTTTTCAGCTATCTTCATATATTCTGATAAATTGCGGCATCTACATGAAAACAAACGCAAATAATAATAAAATTGAGATAAGAAATATCTTGACTATAATCGATGAACGTGCAGAGATAATCCATAAAGCGAAATGAGTTCTCATGGTTACAAATTGAAGTTGTTGTTAGGAAATAATAAAATTCTGTGTATAACCATTAAACGCCCTTACCTGATATGAGCTGAAGCAATAATTCGATCACCAGCTAATTGCCATACGTGAAATTCATGAACAGCCAAAACTCCATCAACCTTTTCTAGAAGTCTTCTTTGAATTGCGTCAACCTATACAGAAGAGCAGATTAATAAATTGCTTCTGTACAATATTTTAAATGAATCAGCTTACCTGGATATGTGTTGGAACTGTTTGCAATAGAATTAATGCAGATTCTCTTAAAAGAGGCCACACAGAACGCAAGATCAACAAAACCAACACTATTGATAGTGCTGGATCCATATAGAAACGATATTTCCAGTTTGTCTTCCACACAATCTAAAAGAAACAATAAGTTCTATCATCAAACACTTTATGAAAATAAGATTTGATTTTTTTTTCTTACCAAAGCACTAACAACAACAATAATACTTCCAAGAGCATCACTAAGTACGTGCAAGAAAGCACCACGCATATTCATCGAACCCGGATCATGGCTGTGACCATGGTTGGTCTTCTTCAACACTGATTTGTCCTAAGAGATTTTCATCAATATCAGTAACTTGAAGAGACATAACAATCTAATTACCTGATTTTGATAGGTATATGAACCGTTGTCTCCTTCATTTTCGTCAACGTTGGCAAGTTCATTTAAGCGGCTATGATTTCTTGTCAGACCACCATGTGAGTGCCCATGGTTTCCTCCATGTTCTATTTTAGAAAATAATAATAATAATTCATACATTATGTGTAAAAAACGGTTTATGAAATGTATATTTACCGTAAAGTAAAAATAAACCTATCACATTAACTAGTAAACCTAATGCGCCTACGATCAATAGAAGTTTCGGCTCGTGTATCACCTCTTCTTCAATAAATCTGGAAAAATTCAAACAAATATTTTTATTAGTGAATGTTAAAATAATAATATAACCAGAGAATGAGTAGTCGATAGCTTATTAAATAGCTCTTAAATTCTCTCAAGAAGTTTGGGGTATGTCAGACAATAGGCTCGCTTTATATAATCTTAATCATCTTATAAAGCTCACCTGCTATCGAACAGGGTTTCTTCATTTATTTAGCTTACAAAATTTGTATGAAATAAAAGATGTGCGTTCTTGGTTTTAGATAAAGAAGAAAATCTATAAGATTGTACATATATGCACATATCACTAGAAGCAAAAGTAGAAAGAGCCGTAAAAATGCGAAGTGTAATAGTGTTAATACATTATAAGTTAAATTAGGCGTTTTTTTCACACCCGATATACGCTAAAAAAAATAGTTGGCGTGTAAATTATAACAATAAAATAGCGATGTATGCTGAGTATATTTATATACGTTATCTATTTAGCGGATATAAAACAGTACTTCCAAATCTTATTTTCTCCGTTTGCATGAACTTTCTGATGAATTTTGAGAAATTTGAAACGTTTGGCAACAATATTTTTTCATAACAAACTAAATTTATTCACCAGCCGAGGGATGAACTGCCATTATAATGGGTGATTCATCGTGGGGTTTGATTTATAATGTAAAATAAAACAAATAAATTTGAAAGTGAACTTAAAATGCTGGCCACGACTTCGTCTGAGGTGGTCCATTATGAAGATCCAATTTTGAGCGACTCGTTTGAGCATAGCGGCTGGTATCTCGCGGATAACACGAGTAATGTTGGCTTCCAAAGCGTCAATTGTGTGATATCGCACGATCTCGGTGGCCAATTTAGATTAGCAAAACGTGAAATTAAGTGCTCACCAAAATGATTTTTCAACAAGTCGTAACGCCGTCTTGTTGAAACCAGAGCTCACCGAGACCATGTGCTTGAATTTCAGGAAGGACATAGTCCGTTAACATGACGCGATAGCGGTTACCATCGACGGTAACATTCTGATTTGCCTCATTTTTGAAGAAATATGGACCAACGATACCACCAGCCCATAAACCACACCATAACGTTGTTTTTAATGGATGTAATGTTAGCTCTTAGTACTCTTTGGGTTGCTCATCAGCCCAAATACGGCAAATTTCACGATAAAACACCAGATTTTCATTGATTTTCTCCAGAGCACATTCACTGAAAATATGACACAAATTCAAGTCTTCTGGCTTCAACTCTTGCACAAGTAGAATTTTGTACGCTTTTAGGCCGAGATCCTTACGTAAAATACGCCAAGTTGTCGAATACGCCAAGCCAGCTGCTGAGAACGACGTCGAATCGATTCGTCACGGTGTTCGCGTGCACTCTCAGCTACAGCTGCTATAGTCTTTTCACTACGTGCTGGATGTGGTCTAACCGGTCGAGTATCATCCACTTATATAAACTGGGACTCAAATTTGCGAATGGTATTGGCAATAGTAGTTTCAGTAGGTCGATTATGCGCAGCGTAAATTCCTCGAATCGCACGAAAAACATTTCCCACAGAACGCTGATTTTCGTAATACAGCTGAACAATTTGGAGACGCTGTTTTGGTGTGAGTCTTTCCATGATGACTTGCAAAATGATATTGAACAAAAATAAAAAAGCAGTTTGATAGGAGTAACGCGTGATCTGTCAAAAAAGCCTATTGAAAATCAAACCTCACGATGAACTGTATGAACTATTTTTAAACAACACATTTTTCTTTTTATATTACTTTAAGGCCCTAATCCATTGAATTCCTAGGTTTCAAAACTATCCATCTTTTAATTGACTTTAATTCCTCTAATTACAATATTAGGAATATCCTAACAACTGATCCAGCTGTGCCATGCAAAATTGACGGAATTCTGCAAAGAATTCAATAGCAGATAGTGTGCTCGATAAACAGCAAACAAAAGTTTTAAGTTACAGATTCCAATAGGCGAGAAAGACTCCATTTTAGAAACCAAGCAATGGCGCTTGTTATAGCGCTTAAACTGGACAACTAAAAGTAAAATGTCCAGCATCGAGAAGAAGAGAAATATGACGTATCTCAGGAAGAAACTCTTCTAAAACATGCATCGGGACTTAAAGGTTAACATTTTAAGAGCTAATTAAAAAAAGCTAAACCTTTATAAAACAAATTTAACACTTACCTCTTACAAGCTTCTATTGTAATACTAAAACATAATGCTACTAAAAATACGGCATTAACTAAAGCACCTAAAACTTCGGCACGTGCCCAGCCGAATGTGTTTTTTGACCACTTCTTTGGTGACATCTAAAACGAAAATTAAAAAGAATTGTTATATAAGATGATACAAAAACAATGAATTATTATTGAGCCATAATTAACTACTTTCTTACTGTTATTTGATTCTTGGTTTACCTAATTTTGTATACAAGATCTGTTTTAGGACAATGGGAATGGGTGGGTTTTAATCATATGAAGCTACATTTTACCAAAAGTAAGCAATTAAAAGTATTTATTTTCAGTCAGTTCCTATCACAATGAACGAAATACCGAATTTGTGAAGATTTTTTGCATTCATGCTTTATAAAACGATGTACTGGAAAAAACTCAAACAGTGCGTTTGTTTGGATTGCGTTATCAAACTGGGGCCAAGATTATGAGGTAATTTGAAGGATGCCACTAAGATAAGTATAAGGCAATGTTGATGAAAGTGCTTTAACATTTGGACATAGGCAACTACAAATTCCCTCTTTTTTTATTTCCTACCTATGTACATCACGAGTACTCTTCTTCAAATATTTCGTATGCATGTTCATAAATCTCTACTAGTAGTTGTTATCCCTCCTTTTCAGATGGCAACGAAAAATATTCAAGTTCACAGAAGTTTTATGATTTTCTTGATATTTAGAAAGAGGTTTTGCTCACAAAGCACAAAACAGTAGTTTTCCTCGCGTACTAATTTGAAAATTTGCATGGAAATTTCGAGATCAAGGAAACAAATGATGATAAAAATAGATTTATAAAAAGAAGATAAGAAAGATAAAGTAAAAAAAAGTAAAAGGTTTCGTGTTCTACAGACATTAAATCTATCAGGCTCCTTTGCAATTCAGAATACAATAAAGCTGCTAATGTGAATGTGAATACATGAATGCTTTATTTAAAAATAACTTCCACAGCAATACGAAACCTGCTTTGTTAGTGGATTTCTACACACCGTCTTAATAGATGCCTGACAGGACTATATCTTAAACGAAAGCTCGATATGAAAACTGGATAATAGCCTATAGAACTCACTATACGTCAAAGAAAGTGGGAGTGGATCGGTCAATCCATAAAACGCAAAGACAACTTTACTGCAACCTACACATGCAGTTGAATCCGATTAGCTCTAGACTAGTTCTAGACAAATATGGCGGGGGTACTTAGCTAATGCGTCCTATGCCTACAAATGGGTGGCAAGAATAAGCCCAAAGCTTTCTTACTTTGATGGAAATGTAGCTCTTACATTTAGATAATTGGCCGCAGAATTAAAAAAAAAAAAAAAATGGACTAACAAATTATTCTTAATGTTCTTGTTGTTAAAACTCTCTGGCACAAGACTTTCTATTGTGCCGTCCAAATATAATTGATATAAATGATGACATGAGCTAAAAAATAGTCTAGATAGAGTAGAAAAATATGAATTCAGAAACAACAGAGAGAAGATAGAGGCGGAGATTAAACAAAAACGAAACTACGATTCAATTCCCAAACGTGTCATATTTAAGCTAACATTAAAGTAAATAGAAACTTTTTAGCGATTTCAATTCTTGAATGGGTGACAGTTAAAAAATGCTTTCCATACATTCCGGAAGTACAAATAAAACATGACGATAACACCTAAAATCTAGTCTAAGGTGAACCAAGGTGACTTGTCGTTCGAATTGTGAATAAAGATAAGTAAGACCTTTGGGTATTTTATTAATCCCACACGGCGGCCATGAGTGATATTTTTATAGAAAAAGACTTTGACTTTCTTTGCCTGGTGAAAGTAAAAAACCCCCGCCCAATTACCAAGGCTTCTTCCATCAGTGACGTTGTCTAATAAAAAGCCGGGACAGAGTAAATTAATGGTCTTATCGAACTGAACTTAACGCGTTTGAAATTTGCTACGACTTTACCAATTACAAGCTGTCTGTTATAGGTTGGCTGCAGAACTACCGGTAGTCCGTACCAGGATTTAAATTACGGTACCATGGAGGTCAGTAGCCTTCCGGATCTCGGACCGGGTCTGAGTTGTTGGGGTGGACTCCAACGGAACATCAACGAGAAGAAAACGAAATAACTTGTACCAGCAAGCAAAAATTAATAACATATTACTGTGTGCAACTACACTTTTAATTTGCTTATCTTTGTCATCTAATATATATCCAGCAACAGGAAAGTTAACCCCAACCAACAGACATTATTTTGTGTTCAGTCAAACAGAAAAACCTTCCTTTGACGGACAAAAACAACTCTTAAGTTAACTCAACCTTTTTTTCCTATTAAGTGACGCCGAATTGTGAACGAGAGTATTTGCGAAAGAAAAAATACTTCGCAAGATCTTCGGATCAATATCCGTGAATGTAGCATACTATCATATTAGCGACAGACACAACTGAGAATTTACACAAAAGTTGGAAAAACTAAAATCCAGAATTGCTTCTAATATGACCTGTTTGGTTTTTCTACCAAGAAAGCTCTGATTTGGATAATAGAAGAAAGGCAGAAGAGCAACAAATTCGATTGTTAATCGAAGTGCAAACTACCGCGCGTAAATTGTTATAAAACTAAAATTGGAAAAGGCAACTTAGTCCAAGATAGGACAAACTATAAGTATAAAAAAAGATGAAATAAACCTTCGTTTGTAACTGCCTTTCTGCTTCGTTTAATTGGCATCTTCTCTATATAAAACAAAGCCGTTACAAACACAAATCCGGTGAAACATTCATTCTAGAGCTGTCTTTTAGAAATTTAAGCGATTTATATATATATGTGTGTATATGTATATAAATATATATATGTATATAATATATATGTGTGTATACATATTTATATGTGTATATATATTTATATATATATATATATTTTTTTTTTTGACTCAACAAACTACCCATTAAGTAAAAATATATGAAAATATATTTCATTAAATATCCGCAAACTCACACCCTATTATCACACTCTTTTTCTATCTCTATTTAACCATTCCATGCGCCTTTTATACCGCTTATTGATCTATCAATTAGACTTAAATTGATTTTTCCTTGCTTTGATGAGGAGTGTTGACATTTTCATAAATATTTTATGACAACGTCCTATCTTAAGACCCTTTACTCAAGTGTACAAGTGCTCAAATATCTACGTTCTTTATACAAAAAGAAGTCCCTTACCTTAACTGATAAGAACGATATGACTAAAGCTGCTATGTCGCCGAGCATGTGAAAACTGTCTGCCACAAGTGCCATTGAGTTCGTCACGTATCCCACGACGATTTCGACAAAAAAGAAGAACGCCGTCAGCCACATCATCGAAAGCAGTCGACATTTTTTCCCGCTGTATTTTCCCATTTTGGCAAAACTGCAATGAGAAAAAAAGAAACAAACGATAAAACCACATTTAAAAAATAAAAAAAATAAATAAATAAAAAATGATAAAAGAGGAAGAAGATAATAAAAAAGCTTGTGTTGTTCCCTGACCCCTCAAATGAAAACTCAAGAATCTCTTTCAGCTTCTCGTTTCTAAATTGATAAACCTCAAGTGACATAAAGCTGAGATGAGTTCCACACTTACAGCATAATTGCGATGCGATGAGTTTGCTTTGAAGTTGCCTTGTTCCTCTTGAAGTGACGAGAACACTGCGGAGTACGATGACGAAGTATGCCCTTAATAATTAGACACGAAAAAAAAAAAAACCTGGAAATTTATTTAATTTTTAGAGAATGTCCGGCTCACTTGAAACAATTTAGACGTTTGGTGCTATGATATACGGGTAGTTTACAAAACAAAACAAACGCATTCCGAATCGACACAAATTCTAACAAATACTAATCGAACTCGGAATCTGTTACCATAGGTACGTCTCAATAATTGAATTGCAAATGCATAGGGTAAACAAAACGAATATGCGTGTGTGATATTTAAATTTGTTTATCCAAAAGCATGGGGTTATGCTCATCGAAAGGGGGATGTTTTGCATTCGAATTTGTTTACCAAGGGTAAACGTCTGTCTAATGGATGCGCTTTCCATGACAGGTAGCTTAGCAACTTGTAAGTCAGGTTCGTAGCTTATAACTCAAATAAATAAAATAAAAATAAATAAATAAAGAAAACTATAAATACCTTAAGGGTAATACGTTAGAGCACGGTCAATATTTTTTTCAGAAATGAAGTAACTCTTACACTTTGTTGCATTATCCGCTTAAGGCTCATTTGTGTTAATGGCAGTTAAGAAAAGCATTTATGGTATTCTTTTATCATTTAGTTGTTTATGTCGATGTAAATAACGCATGGAAAGTACTGAACCCATAAAAGGCATATCTTTAAATTTAGTGATGGGTAAGATCGAGCCACAACAGTCAAGTGCTCTCTATTTATGCAACTTGTGAGCATATAAACAGTTCTGGATTTATGTGACAAGAAAGTTTAAATATGCATCAGTTCGTAGTTTAAAACCTTTAACGCAGGCAGCGGGAATCGGTGTTACCCGTTCAACACAGATTTCTTAAAAAACATTCGATACTAAAACTTACACTTACTAAAACACAAATAATTAATATTAAACTTATAATTAAAAATAAAACTAATTCTATATAAAACAAGTACTATTTGTAACATAAATTACATTTATAAATTCTAAATTTATTATAGTATTCTGCCAAAATAGTTAAATATTAATTATTTTCTTATATTGAAAATAAAATTATTTATATATTTAATCCTTTCATACTAAAATATATTAATTTATTAAAAAGCTGATTTCGTGCTTTAAAAAAAAAGAAAATTGATAAGGCTTCTATTCAAATATTTTGTAATTTCCAAACCACTTGGCGAACTGAAAACAAAATAACAAAATTAGGAAAGTGGTATTTAGGATATCTTATTGTTTTTTTTTTTTTTTTTTTTTTTTTTTTTTTTTTTTTTAATGGTCTATCAAAATCCAATTTTCTATTTATTTGCTTTTAGATTTGGATTGTAAGAGACTTCAATTGGAGAATTCATTCATGATATACCATATCTAGAATTGTGTAGTATTCATAGAAGAAGAACTACTATGTATAAAAAAAAAAAACAAAACAACACCCTGAAGTAAAACAAATTACGTTTTGTAACCAATGTTTGGTGGGATGATATCAGCCATTGGGCGAATTTGTAAAGTTTGCAATGCTGCAAGAGCAATATGAACCAGAACGTAACTATGTAATTATTATAGACACAAAGCAGAGATGAAACACCAGAGGAATTCAATAAAATATAAATATTCGCCTGCATCCCCGTGAAAAAGTAGGTTAAAGGCATAGTTTCTGTTGAGCACATCACGTTATTATTGATTACAAGGTTAGCATGCAAAAATGATGAAAAAGACCAAAATTGAATGCTTTGTTTGTGATCTGAAGTCATACTATAGAAATTTTCCTAGAAGTCTGAGCAGGAGGCTTCTAATCAAGTCGCATTGATGATTTCTGGCACAACAACCGACGACTTTCACGAAATTCGTCCTGGAGCGAACGACAACCACGACTGAATTCGAAAATCCAGCGAAACACAGAGTTGATCGGCACACTGTTGTTGAGTTAGTCGACGTCGAAAATCACCGCACGAAAATGTTCACGATTTAATTCCATTTTTTTATTTTTTGGCTGAGAGGAAGTCTGTCAAAAAGCACCCGTGAACACGTGTACAATTACAAGCGTCAAACTTTACAATACTATGTTAGATTTGACGTATCTCTCTGGAATATCTCATGGAAGAAAGTCAATACCATTTTCGGCAAACCCTCTCATTGAAAGGGCGGACAGAACGCATTATCTTGCTGGAATCTGACATTTGGTATGTTTGTTTAACCGAAAATCTTTGTAAAAAAAAAAATGGAACCACCATTTTTTTCATAACGTTTAAGTATTTTTTCGAGGACATACGAACATTTTCCTGACTCTGTCCACACTATGCAGACGCAGAGCATAATGCTACCTGCGCCAACACGCATTCTCGGTTGTATTATTCGCCACACAAAAGTAACTGCAATTAACCAAAAAATTATATTTCTTACGAATATAAAAAAAAGAAAAATCTTGACATGAAAATTGTGTACAACTATGTTTATTAGTGTTTACAACTACAGGGATTCGATATGTTGGTAACCTGAAATATTGATTAATCTGACCACAAGACGTTACACCAATCTTCCTCCGTAAAGTGTTGATATTTTGTTGCCTATTCTAGCCGACACTTTTTACTTTTGCCTGAAAATCATGGTTGTTTCCTTGTTTTGCAACCTTTAACCCCAGCTACTTTAGGCTTTCTACTAACGGTTCATTTTTCCCGTGCTCTCCCGTTATGTCAGCAGCCAGCTGAGATGATGCGTATTAAAATCCAATCCTCCTTAGGTATGGTAGATTTTTTCCTGTCTGTTATTTTACAATTCAGATGAGATCCAGTCTGCTGAAACCGTTTTTGTACGGCACAACAATAACGTCAACAACGTGAACAACGTGAACAACTTTTACTTTTTCACTTTTTTTTCAAACTACTCTCTTTGGAAGTCCACCAAATACCTAAAACGTCCCATACACCAGAACCCACCTTTAAGATAAAGAACCCCTGGGCTGGGACAAATGCCCAAAAGTCCCACGTATTTGTTGAGTATCTAATGAATATTTTTCAACCCAAAGAATCTCAAGTCGATAAAATATAGCCAGAAGTGCAGCAGCCGAATGAAAAAAATCCTTTTATCAAACCTAATGAAATCAATCTAATTATTGAAAATTATCTAAAGCGGAAAAAATCACCTCGTTACGATTTAATATCTACCGAAGTCCTACGGAAGCTACCACCAAGAGCTTTGCTTAAACTGGCAATTTAAATAAACGTGTGGTTTAACTTGAATCATGCTCCCTGTCATGGGAAAGTAGCAGACGTCATTATGATCCCCAAACGAGAAAATGACCCCCACGAACCATGATCCCACAGGCCCATCTTTCTTTTACCAACTTTGTCTAAAGTATTAGAAAAGGTTTTTCTGGAGAGCTTAAGCCGTTTTATCAATGGCGGAAATATGATTCCAATACATCAATTGGATTTCAGAGATAGACATTCTACCATAGAACAGGTACACCGAATTACCGACGTCATCAAAAAAGCTCAGGAAGAAAAAATGATAGGCTCAGCTGTATTTTTTGACGTAGCAAAGGAATTTAATAAAGTTTGGCATTAAGGCCTTCTTCAAAAATTAAAATTACTTTTTCCCGAGGAATATGCATATACAGTAGTACTAAAATTCCCGGAATTTATTCATAAAATTAAAAACACAGGTTTATTCATCTAAATCTATATTTGTCCCTTCAAAGTAATCCCCATCAACTGCAACCCATTTATACCAGCGCTTGATCCAATCCTCGAAACATTTTTTATATTCGTTTTTCGTTATTCCATCAGTGCTTTCTGCAATTTTTCCATTACTTCCTCTCGGCTGCTGAAACCCGTTCCCCGTAGTGGTTTTTTAACTCGATTAAACAGAAAGAAGTCACATGGAGCCAAATCAGGTGCATTCGGTGGTCGTTGGATGGTATTTTTCTGCCCACAATTCTGGTCTTTTTCAGCGAATTGCTTCAAGTAAACGTCTCATAACGCCCAAATAACACTCTTTATTAACTGTCTGGCCTTCTGGCAAAAATTCATGATGCACTACACCGTTGTAATCGATGAAAACTGTGAGCATTTCCTTCCTTTTTGACTGAAAACGACGTGGTATTTGGTCTCGGTTCATTTGGTGAACGCCATTCGCTTGCCTGTAATGTTACTTTTGATGAATGTGGGATTGGATTCAGCCTCGCAAATCATGCAAATCATCTCTTTTGCGACGTTATCACGGTCTCTTTTTTGCATAAAATTGTGGTATTTTAGCACCAACTACGGAAACCCAAATCATTAACCAAAATGTCTTAGACGGATCCATAGGCAATGTTCAAGTCCTCCGCTATCTCTCTGGTGGTTAATTTGCGGTTATTGACCAACATTTCTTTTACTTCATCAATGTTTTCCTCGGTTTTCGATGTCGATGGTCTGCCACTGTGTTCATCATCTTCGATTAACTCAGGACCAACCAGGAAGTATGCAAGGTTAAGGGACATCAATTGGAAGACCCGAAGACACAAACATGTTAAACCACACAAGTTATACAACCACTTATTGTAGATAAATATACCTTCTGGATATTCCATATCCAATTAAAATTAATTAACTTAAGTAAAATTTTATGTACATACATTTATATTAAAGATACCACATTTACTTGATTATACGAAAAATGCTCGTTAGTTTATATTTGTTGCAGTGTGATGAAATGTTTACAAATGTTTACAACTTATTTTCTTATATTACGTTTAAATACACAAGGGCAAAACAATGTTAACCTTAACTTACATGGCGCTTAAATGTATAGTAAAAAAAAATATTTTCATTCATTAGTGCGTTTTCCCAGACATGAAACTTTTTTTTACAACCCCATTAACTAGGCAAAATATTACAGGAAGTAATAAAAAAGATAGAGCGAAACACAAAGAATGCCTCATATTTTTTGCTAAGGCTGTATATCGATTAAAACAATAGTTAAAAATGTTTATCCCTTCGTGACAAACACTTCAAATCCTTTCACAAATCCCAGTATGTTGCCCTGTAAGAATTATTTTCTTGGACGTCTTTCAATAAAACAAGTGAAAAATGATGCAATTTTTCCCGTCCCAATACGTTCAAGTACTCGTAGATACATCGACTATTTACATGGCATGGATGTCCCAGATATGGTAATATTAGAAACTCCTTTATCTTGTTATATTTATCACCTCAAGAAAACTCATATGGCAATGCATTCGTCTCAATAAATACCCAGCTTAACAAGCCACCACCCAGATATACGAGGAGAAACTTAACGTAAATTTATGAGTCACACCCACCTTTTTTACGGATTTAACACAATTTACGAATACCGCAAATATGCCTCCAACAGAGGAAGCCGTTGAACTTAATGTCATGTTAAGCTATCCCAAATCTTAAATTTGAGAGGACTTAAGCCCAATGACAAAGTAACTAAGCCTAACTCATAAATAAAAAACCGACACCAACAGGTTTTTTTTATTTTTTTTTTTTTTATTTTTTACTTTTTTTTTTAATTTTTTTTTTTTTTTTTTTCACGTGATACAAATAATTTGCACGCTTCACGAACGTTATTTCACTATAGCTCCTGGTGTTTGCACAAAGAAATTGTTGTTTACTAAGACCTTAAATTCATCAGATTTTGATAAATTTTGCAAACTAAAAAAATGGGAAGACTTGGTTTGAAAAAAAATGTCAAAGAATGAAAACAAAAAAGTATTTAATATAAAAAATGCGCACGCCACCAACAAGTTTCCCAATTCTTACGTCAACAAATATCGTATCTTTGATTCATCATTTTAGCGCTAATAGCTCCAGCTACTTGGAATTCTCTTAGTATGTCAAAGCGAGTATCCGATGACTGTATATAGTACTGTAAAGCCGGGTGAGAAATGTTCAGTTTGTTTCGTTTGGTTTGGTTTTTGCGCACGTGCTCTCTTGCGAGTTCAGGCGGATAGTGGCCACCGATAATTGAGTTTTTTTTCCCTTGTATCTGATTTGGTTTGCTTCGGTTTGATCTACGGGTATGTTCAACTCGTATCTATACATTCCTATAATTGCACACAGCACTTAAACACGTTGCTTAGTGTTAGATAAGATAAAAAAAAAATAATAATAATTCTAATCAGAGCAGATATTCCGAGGCATCTACCCAAAGGTACGAGTACAAAATGCAACAACAAATAGGTGCGAGTTTGAGGACAAGCAAAAAGAAATCACAGTCATTAAAAGTTGGGTGGTACGTCGGCGAAGCGGAAAGATGGATAAATTATCTAAAACAAACAATAACAAAACAAATAAAAAATAAAACTAACTAACACAAATGTGATTATTGGAAAATTTAATGAGTTCATTGAAGGTACAAGATTCAAACGTTTGATATGAAAACGATGTGCCGACTTTACAGTCGTGCCTTATCAACGAACTGATTCGAGTTTTTTTTTACTGATTGCAGTCAATTAAACAAATTTCATAATTCAGGTACTATGTGATAAGAGGGCATGGTAAGAGTCCATGACTTACTATATGCGATATCGCAATATTGAGTTTTGAAAGCGAGGCCTGGTCCAAGCATTGGAATTTTTTGCATACAGTGCATGAAACAGTCGATGATTGGCCAGAGCATCTCTGGACGTGCTTAAATTCAAATGGCACCCATTTCATATGAATTATTCTACGGCTTGTAACTATTGAGTTATCCAATAAATAAAACAAAAATATCTCAAAAATATTAACTCGTGCTCATTTGACATACATTTTTCATTCATTCTTCTATACACTGTACAATAAAATATCCGTCTCTCACTCTGGTTACCATGTTGTGTAAAGAAATAAAAATAAATTTCATATAATGCATTTTTTTTCTTTTCTTTTTTTAATTAATTGTATTACATAAAGATTGTAAAATAAAACATAAAAAAAGCAAACTAATCTGACGAAAATACATTGCTTTATCACTTAAAATAATAACCACCTCCTTTGTCGTCTTCTCGGAGAACACCTTCAGATACCAAAATTTAGGCTCAACGGTAAAATCAACGTGTTTGACACAATTAAAAGATTTTCCTGTCTATTTTAATAAGCGTATCTATTAACAATAGTTTAGCGTCTTTCATTTTAAAAGGCTTGTTTTTGCATGCCTTCAGCCCACTAAATTGCGTTTGGCAATAAACAGCAATTTAGCTTAAACATTAACTTTCTTCGAAAAGTATGTTCTTTTTACAAAATCACGTCGATATATCAAGCTACGCAGTTTAACCATTACTATGATGGTAATAATTAAATCTTAAAAGTCCTTCCTGATCGAATCCTGTCCACGTTCCGATGAGGGTAATTATGAGAGTCTGGAGTACTGCACCAAAAGCATGTAGTGATAGATCGCTATGTCTATCCATGTCTTTAGTTGGGTGTGCTCTTCATTTAGCCACGTTTTGGGGGCTGTGTCAAAGCAAACACTTGGGGAAATAGTTTTTCAAGTCTTTCTGTCTTGTTGCCTGTTTCCGTTGTGTGTTTTCCTTGTACCACCTATTTTCCTGCTAGCTATCATGATAGTCCTTCTGTTCTTGACCTATTTATTACAAATGTAGATAGTTTAATTAGTCCACCATCTTCAAAAAAATGAGCTTAGTTCTGACCATAACCCCAAATTTTGTCGGCTTTTTCGGTCAGGGGAGAAAAGTGTAATATCGACGAGATTTTAAAAACGCCAACTGGCCACGCTTTCGTTTCGGAACTAATCAAAAAGTTTTTAGCATTCCGAAAAATTAAGACAGTAAAATATCTAAAGAAGATATTGATTCAATTGTTAATAGTTTTTCCCAAACCTTTCCGAAAATACCAATACGAAACCAACAGAAAAAACTTCCCACATTTTGGAGTTATAAAGCTGCGAAATATTTGCAAAAGGTATTGGCAAAAATATCGTCAGCCGATTACAAATGCTCTGCCTCAAAAAATTGGTTTCGAAGGAAATATTACAGTACAAGAACACAGAGTGGAATGTTAAATTAAAATATTTAGATGAAAATACAAAACCGTTCTGGAACATTTTGATGGTAATCAAAACTAAAAATAGGGAGTTACCATGTTTAAAAGTGACTTCTTGCTCTTACTTCACCGATAGTGAGAAATCGTATGCCTTTGCAAGCAGTTTTGCAAGTAATTATTTAGTATCTCAATATTTAGACGATGCTGATACGAATATATGCAGATTGTCTCAACTCTCAAAATAATCTTGTGAACGAAGAAGATGTTGAATATTTTATAAAGAGTCTGTGCATTAAAAAGGTAGGTGGCGGGGACCTCATAAGAAACACATATTTTAAACAACTTCCAAAGTAAGGGTACATAGTTTACATTATAAATGCATGTCTTAAATTACAATACTTTCCTGATGCTTGGAAAAAAACTAAAGTGGTGCCAATTTTAAAATCTGGAAAGCCACCGCAGCATGCCACATAAAAAAGTTACAGGTCGCACAAAGTAAAATTTTAAAAATGATGCTCAACCTACCATGGCATCATTCAACATTGGAGCTGCATAATAGGTCGAATGTTGAATTATTATCTAATAGGATTGCAAAGCTTAAAGTTGAATTTTTAAGATGTAGATTTGCTAACAATCCTCTGATACAATAAATGAATTATATCGTTAAATGTTTTATATTAAAGCTTATAAAATTAAAAAATTAAGAAAATAATTTGTAAATTTATCTATTTATTGTTATTTATTTACTATCTTAATGTCCATTTATCTGCAAACACTAATCTGATTGTGTCAAACGAACACGTGTTTGAAAGGCGACATGTCATGCTTTTTTTTTTTTTTTTTTTTTGTGAAACAGCTATGTAATTCGTTGAAAATTCGTGTTAAAAATTATACTGATTTGAATATGAGTGATATATCTGAAGAAATACGCTATGTGATGCTTTTTTACTCTAAAAAAGGGAAAAACTCTGCAAAAACATGCTGAAAATTTTGTGCAGTTTACGGTGAGAATCTGTATTTTCCTTTAAAATTTTTGTTAATTTTCACGAAATTATTTATAATTAATTAATCATATTTCAATAGAAAGATATTATGTCTTTATCGATTTATTGTAATATAATATGTGCGATTACTATACCTATACGAAATAAAATATCTGTTTATCTATACGAGTATGTATTTTGCCTTCTTTTCAATAATTTCTTTTTACTTTCCATAAAAAGGTTACTCGTTTTTGGTTCTCGAAAAAATCAAATTTCTTGGTGTGCCAGTAGCATTTATAAAAAGTTACTTATCGGCTGTCAATTCAATGACAAATTCGATACATAACTCACTACCTGAGAGTACTGTTTGCCCGCATGGGCTACAAGCTATTTAAAATCCAATTAAAGCCCTGAATTCTATTGAGCACTCTTTAATATCAGGTTTTTAACTTTTGGCAGTTTCTGTTGATAACCAATTCTAGTTCTTATGTCCCTAGCCGCCATAGTTTGACGTGCCTGCTGATGCTTTCTCTTAGGTGGATACTACAATACACATGTCTTTACGTGACTTATCATGAGATAAAGTAGATACCAATTGTGTTTTCTTTACTTTGTATGCTTTAAATTTTCTAGCTAAGGCCAAGCCGCTACATCTTCAGCGAGTACTTGCCTCTTTCTCGAATATGTGATCAACGTCTAAACACAGATACGAGACTTTTATTTTTATCCTTCTGCCTTTGATAATACCAGATATGAATCCATATCGGAAGTCATCTCCAAAAATGGTTTTGACCATCCCTATAACCATTGAGCCTTCTATAACGAAGTGTACTCTTGTGGTCACTGGTCACTAATGACTTACTAGTAGCGCTAAGTAATGTTTACTATCAATAGGATATGAAGACGATTTAGTCATAATAGTAAAGGTTAAACTCCCTAAACGAATTGGCTACAACAGACAGACTGCTCTAAGGATATTAAACGACTGATGTTTTGGAGACAACCTCTCAATCAACCCCATTTAAGCTATACTTGTTCCCTTCACTCGTAAAATAAATCTGAGGCTTGACCAAATCTCACTTAACGGTGCAGTAATTGAGTACCCCAAGGTTCTCGAAAAATAAACTAAATTTTAATAAATAAAATTACTAAAGCAGCTAAAGCAATATGGGCTTGCCGTCGTATGTATGTTAAGAGATGGGGATTAACCCCAAAGATCACCGATTGAACATATACAATGATGATATGACCCATCATCACCTATTCATCACAAAAGCTACAGCGGCTAGAAACTATAACTATAACAGCAACTACAGACGCCTTCATTGATTTAACACCTCTCTGTCTCTTTTTAAAAAAGATGGCAATTCGCAGCACAGTCAGGCTACTACAAACAAGAGAGATTCATTATTCAGATCACATGGATCAAATGTATCTTCTCTCAGAAATGCGGAAGCTTGAAATGATCTACCCGGTAAATGACCGCCTACATAAATCTCTATAGTCAGAAGATTCAAAATAGTGATCCCTAAGCGAGAAACATGGAACTACAAAAACCCCACCTTTAACCCTTAAAGTCATCAAGTGGTATGCGGATACATCAAAGATGGACGCCGGGTTAGGTGCTGGTTTATATATTTAGACCAAGCACCAGAATTTCGCGGCAATACTTGCAATTCAGATGTGTAAAAATCTCGTCCTCAATAACTGAATGAAGAGAGATTCTCAACATCATCAAGAGTTGAGCCTCTTGTGGCTTCCTATCATTGATTTTTATAAAGATCCCTTTATAAAATATGACTGTTTTTCCAATGTCGAATATATACTCTATACATATGGGTTTAATAGATGTTAAGTAACATTATTAAAGCATCACCTGAAATTCCCCTCTCTCTCTCTGTCAACATTTAAGCCCATAATAGTCCTTAGTAGATCAGATATTCACACTATACTTTGGAAGAAATGAGGAAACTGATGCCTCGTAAGTTTAAAAACTTTTAGCTAAACAAAGTTTGGAAGGGGTTTTCCGTTCTTGTTAACTACATCTGTTGTTGCATAATGACGATGTACCATATAAGGCGTGGTAATCCATTAATGAGGAGAGGAAGGTCACACGGCGCTTTCAAATAAAGCATTGCCTAGCTGCAGATGACTAAATTGTAATATACCCAGTTGGATAAGCTTGTTTTTCTAAGATCATTAATAAAATATAGTAGATGATGTCGTTCCTTTCTACGTTCTATCCCGTTCCCCTTTCTACATACAACCTTTAAAGGCATCCAAACTTTCCAGTCTAACCATGTGCATGCTCTTTATTAACTGTTTTCTTTTCTTTCTCGGAAGGAAACTTTATTGGCTGTCACATAGTATCAATTGAAAAAAAAACCTAGTTTAAATAAAAGTAAAGGTGAAAAGAGGGAACAAAAGACTTCTATTTGTTGAGTGCAATTTATTTACTACTCATTCACTGTCGAGAATAGCATGACAATCGCCAGATGCTAGGTACGAATTAAATTAATTTGCTAAAGTTGTCTAAACTTTTTTTGACCTCATTTCCGCTTCAGCTGAACTTTGTTACTTTTCCATTTATTGTCGCCGTAAGGCTTTGCTCTTAACTTTTTGTATTACGTCTCGACTATTATCCATTGTGTGTCCACAATGATAAAAATTTCATGGAACAACAAATTAAAAACGACAAACGACTAGTCTGCCAACTAATTACAATGCAACACTCTCATACTAATCTGAACTGTAAACTCAATATATTTATTTTATTCTAAGCCGTCTGGCGTTTGCTATGGTCGACTGCTCACTGAGAAGGATTTACTTATCATATGTTTGTAAGCCTAATCTGACTATGCGTTCAAAGAAGAAAATACATACCTACGTCAATAAAAGGTCCAGGAAAAATTTTTAGCAATGATCTCGTTCCTTTTGTGAGAAAAACTGAAGAAAAACGGAAGGAAAAAAAAAGTTGGAAAGTAAAATTAAAAAAAAAAAAAAAAAAAAAAAAAAAAAAAAAAAAAAAATACGTGAAAGACAAACTCGTAATTGTTAAAAGTGGAGATAAATCGTCGCATCAGAAACGTTTGCGAGGCAATGCAATTGACGATGAAATTTACAAATGTTATTCCTGCGCATTTTTTATTTCTTCAATTCTGACGGCGCCACATTAAAAAAATTTCAAACCACTGATTCAATAATAATGCAATCCTTCAACACACGTGGACTCTAGAAAAACCTCATTTCACACTCTTTGCAATGCTTTTATCAGGTGAATTCAAATGCACTCCATAAATAGATCCCGTTGGTGTGGTCAGGTTATTTAGTTGTCTGGAGACATACGCATTTGTAAATTAAAATTAGCCGGACCTAAAAACAAAATAATAAGGTGCACAAAAATTCAAAATTTCGTGTGGTAATTTGAGGAACCATGCCAGGGATGACTTTCGCTGCTTAAAGAATTTTTCTCGCGTTACAATGCAATGGAATGTAACTATCATACCCAGTGGGCTTGATATATATATATATATGCGAGTTGCTGGCATGTAATCACACTATCTTTGCCAAAAAAATATATATGTATATATACCGACCAATATATTCATAACAATCACCTTTGGCGAAAAGGATTTTTCTTTCTTTCTTAAAAATGCCATCGGAAAATGGTTGTAGGTGATTTTTTTGATTTTCTAAATCAACTTTTGTGGATGTCCTAAGACCTTCAGTCGAGCGATAATTTACTTTATAAATCAAATTTTCTCTTGCTTCACAATGTTGTCACCTGTTAATGCAGAGGTTACGTAAGTCAATCACCGTCATGTTATAGAGCTCGAAAACGTAGGCGTATTTGGACTGTGGTCAAATATGTTTAATTCTAAAGAAAGCCAATCAGAGACCAACAAATTGTTAGTAACCAAATTGTGACCTTAACCAGATTTGTTTTCAAGAAACACATATTTTGAAAGTAAAATTGCGCTAAAAATATGCCGGCCATTCGAAATCGCGTAACCCATGACTGTTCAATTTAAATAAAAACTTTTATTATATTCGTACAATGGTTTTTTTGTTTTCTTTTAAATTCGGTTTTAGTGGTAATACCAATAAAATAATGCAACGAAGACGTGCATTTCAAATATTAACCTCTCAGCATAAGATCGAACAGAAAATGCAAAATTTCAAATATACAATATTTGTTCGCTTGTTGAGGTTCAAATCAGAACATGGTCATATATTTGCATGTGCAAAACCGACTATGAGATTAACTTTGAAGCTCAATGTACTTATATTCATACTTAGAATATGATTCCCATGAGCTTCTGAATGGATTTATTATTTACAGAAGATAATCACGAGGAAAAACCAAGACTAATTTTTTATGTGGAGTTATAATTTGACAGAAAAAACTTCAATAGTATCATAAAACACACATATGTTCACTTATAATTATTTATGTGTGAATATTTGTAGCTGATCTCGACCTTGTAAGAAATGTCGAGGCATAACCTCTTTTTCAAATTAAACAAAGCCTTCATAAATAATGAGCTATCTGGTGAAAAATAATTTAATTCGTAACCTTATGCTGCCATATGGTAATGCAGAAAATTGGACAATCAGAAGCAGAATGGTAGAAATGCTGAGCTTTTTGAAAAGAAAAATTATTGTACTAAGAGCAATCTAAGGTTTTAGACAATTAACTAAAACACTATTTCGAATTTCTGCCGATTAAATTAGATAGCGTGGTGCAGCGAAAACGTTGCCCGACTGCCATATAAGAACGTTCGGGACCAATAAGCGGTAAAAGTATTCTTATTTTTTGACGTTATTGTACTGTACTACTACCCACTGGCAGTAGTGCGACTACTCTACTATATTTGATGCTGACAGTGTAGAACTTCTTGAAGTTACAAGATTGGGAACGTTTTCTGAAATCCCTTGCGACTTTAGTCGCGTGCAGTTGAATTTCCATATATTATTTGGCGTTCTTGTAATCTTTCAGATATCCGGCTACCTAACTTGCCTACAACTACGGGTAAGTAACGATTTTAGCGATGTTTTCAGATCGAAAGGTTTGGACATTACAAATTCTAGAGTTATGTCTTGTGGTGGCCTATCGACTGAGGACGAAGTACTTTTACGTAACATGGTAGCTTAGACTTCCGATTACTTTACCAAAGATAACTCCTGTTAATCAGATTCTAGATACAATCATTGGTAATACCATCATTCTCCACTATGGAGCTGTGCACACATTGCAAATATTGCCTCTGACAATGCATCCGAATCTCCGAATCTACAATTCCCATCGCACTGCATGAGCAAAGGGGCCTGTTGAAGTATTTTATATTTTGTGTTTAAATCCGAATATAGTATCTTTGTCTTTGTATGTTTGATGGGTTTGTCAACAGCTGAATAAAATCAGACCTGGGCATGGCTGTAGTCTAAGCTCAGGTATTTTTCTTTCGTGTGGATTTGCGAATCTCATTTTTAACGTGAAAACATAAACGAGTATTTTCAATTAGCATGAAAGTGCAATGCCATTTACTCCTCATCACAGCGGTTTAACTGTGACTACGCCCAAACACAAACTTTGTTCAGACTTGTGCGAAGGCTCACTAGTGTGACAAAGAGTTTCCAGGGCTACCACTCGGAGGTAAAACAAACATTTAACATAAACATAAAAGTGCGTACTGATTCAATTTAGAGTTGGAACCATCAGTGATGTTTCAACATCGACTAATTTGCTAGAGTAGAGCTTCTGTTATTCCTGAGAAGTCACTACAAATCAAAACTAGCCGAAATGAACAGAACTTATGATATTCTCCAATTAGTTTTGATATTTAGAATTTAGAAAACCTATTCTCTATAAAAGTTCGACCATTCAGATGTATAGGTAGGACTCCCTGTATTGACGAAATCGTATTTAGTACTGCACAGTTCTAAAATTTTTACTATTCCTTGAATAACTCATATAATTCTGGTCAATTTTCATCAAATATGTGCTATATTTATAGATTTCGACTAATACTGCAAAGATTTCAAAAGAGTCGTCTATTTTGAAGAAAAGATAATTGCATTTTGGCGGATTTGGGTCAATGGCCGTGATTCGAAATGAAGACGCATCATCTGATAAAAATTGAAATCGATAATACTATTCGTTCGCGAGTTATGTGCACATTCGAAAATACATTCAAGTACATATACATACATACACATACACATATGCATAAATACACATTTTGTTAAAAACTGTCCAAAAGCACTATAGACACATTAAAATGTAAAGATATCACAAAACTTCCATTTTCGATTTTCGAGGTGAATGCAAGAACTTCTATTCAGAAAGTTAATAACACCACTGATTCCTCTTTCGTGAAGCTAAGATAACAATTTTATGAAAAGCCCATTTTTGCATTGGCAATCAATATAGCAAAAAACTTGCGGATAAATACATTTCTATACATTTATGCTTTTCACTATCCAATATCTCACCATTACCTGACCTTAAATGAATTTTATACATTCTCACGTTTTAATTGAAGAATTTTATAAAGTTCAACGGTAAAACTTTTTACAACTTGTGACAAAAACATTCCAAAAACTTTATTTGAAATACATAAAGAAGGTGCATTCCAAATTCACTTGAAAAGTAATTATCCGTAGGTTACAAAGCAACAAAAAAAGAAAACTCGGTCAATCTTAATTTTCTTACTCTCATAGTCTTCACTTTCTATGCCGACAATACGTACATACAACCGTGAAATTCAAGTGTAGTCAAATTGAGTTTCCAACCTAAAGACGCAATTCAAATAAATCAGTCAAACGTGCAATGTCTTCACTTTTAGAATTTCAATTACAATTGCTCCTCGTGTAAGGGCGTGTATGCATATACTCATACATAAAATTACGTAGCTATGAGTATTCGTATCTGACAGATATAAGTTCACAACTTAACACATCATAGAAGTGCGATTAAAACCAGTAAAGAAAAATTTAAGTCAGTAAGAGCACAAAACAAAGGCACATAAAGCTTGTCAAAAAAGTATTGTAACAATTTATACAACAGCAATGGTCTTTGACTAGGTCGTAAACGTAATATTGCGGCCGGTTAGCATGCTCATTAACACGCCAATGAAAAACGTTTGCATTGTATTGGATCACTGCGTTGATGGCCGCAGTGACATAATATTTTGGCTTTGTACCCGGAATATTAATTGTCAACAGTTGGCTAAAGGGTAGTTACTTGCGCACTAAGCAAGTCTTGGTATATTTGCTTACAAAAAAAAATTGCAATGCGTTTTGGATTTTGATCGAAATTGGGTGAATACTATATTTGTCCTGACAAATTTCTTTGCACATTTCAATTGCTGTTTAAAGAAACTCTATCAATACCCAACTGTCATTCTGTATGTATACTGTCTACCGAATGTTTAACATACAAGTAATTCGGATCTCACTTTTTTCTCATTCATTTTAAATCAACTCAGTTTTTAATGATGGTCATCATTACTAATAAGTCCAAAGAATAATCTTCTCCTTTCAACTCTGAAATCATCTCTTCACTCATCTTAATTGGAGAAATTTTGCTTTCGTCTTCCAACCGTCCATCATATTGGCAAATGAAGAGAAACTCATTTTCTACGAATGTCTTCATTTAGTAATCAAATCAAAATAGCGCATTCGATTCTCAACAATATCTACAAGCTCCAACAGTCAAATTGGCCACAGTATTTAGACTCAAATATTAAATGCCGCCTACATCCATGCGAGTATACCACCACTTCACTCTGTGTTGACATTAATAGCCACTAAACACAGAAAATCTTTCCGAACGGCGCCCTCGCCCTCATTCTTCAACTAATATTTACCCTGACTTTCTGCCAACCCCCAGATTCACAAATCGAAACGCGCAAAGTAAAAAAAAAAAAAAAAAAAACAATCCGGTGTCAACGCTAAATATGAATTATTCCGTCAGCAAACAATAGCAATGTCACGCTAACCGGTTGATCTCTTCGTGATTTAATTTTTGTTTACAACGTGTTCTTTGGGTCATGCAGAACCATTGGCAGCAGAGATTTCCTAACTGCCAACGGCAAGTATGAATAATTCTTAAATACGGTTAACGACTATTGTATTGTTGATGGTGAGACAATAGCTTTAAAGGTAAAACCCATGACTCACCGATTGTAGTAATGTCAATCAGAGAGTAAATCGTCACCAGATTTAAGTTCAAAGGCTTTAATCGATGTAATTTTACTGTACAGAATAAATATACGTAGATAGATATTTTTAAGTCTTGGAATTTGAAATATAAATAGTTCTCGTTTTTTAGGCGGATTTTCCTCAAATTTTTTTCTAGTTATCAATGTCTATTGGGATTTTTTTTTATAGTCTCTTTTGACTAAAACTAATAAACAATTAAGCTAGGTGTAGAAATAGAAGTGCTAATCAATCCTTATTTAAAATTTCGCCATTCGACGGAATTAGATCGTATAGCTAATTTAGTTTTAATTACGATACATATTTGTATACTGAAGCATCAAATCATTTCTTGCTCAGTATTTTAGCAGTATTTTAGCTATAACAGTATTTTGAATAATGCTACAAATTTAAGTTTAAGAAAACAAGCCTTGCCTAGACTACAGGCTAAATTTTTGTAAGGATTGTCGTGTGCACCCTAAACTCTATTGATGAGAATAGTAGTAAGGATTACAATCGGGTAAAGAGATTTTACATAGCGCTGGTGTGGAAGTAGTCATAAGCACGTTTATTTCGCTTTACTCCAGAATCACTCGAGATTCTTCTGGTGCTATTTCATAGACAAGATAAGAGAAATATCGGTTTGAACTGGGACTATGACAAGGTTAGGTTAACTTTAACAGTCGGTGACGTAGAGCAGCATTTTTTTTCATCACACTCATGCACTGATGAAGCCATTGTCATATCCTTCAGATGAGTCTAATATTTTCTTGTCAGCCTTCGAAACCTTTTAAACCTGGAAAGTTTAGAAAGTTCTTGAATATCTTGGAAGTAGCAGCAGCAATCCGAATACGCCTACAAAGCTTTGCATTCCTGAAGTAGCTATGAATTGGTTCAGTAAGGCCTGTCACTACAGACGCAGATACTTTGTACCTTCATCAATTCTTTACAATATACTCGTACATTGCCATGAGAAATGCACATATGTATCTCTCCGAAACTTTTCCCAACGAGGAGTGAAATCTAATGTTGCCGTCCTCCATCAAGACATTAACTCCGTACCCTAGTTCGGTTTTAAAGCCATTCGTGAAGATCCGAATACATTTCTTCCCGGGCTCATCTTCTATAGTACTTCTGGTATTTTTGCACCATAACAGAAATAAATGGCAGTCGGCACGTACTGCGTGTTGTATCAGAGATCTTTTCTATTTAAACGGAATATAGCTTTGACAATGCGGTTCATGATATGATAAGATATTTTTTATCTTAAATCGGTGACTATTTCGAGTATGTACTACTTTTTGATTCAAAAATCACTATTTTTCTTCAAACGTCCACCAAGTACTAGATTATAAAATCTTATTTAATAACCTTTTTTTGCAGATGAATTTTAAGAAACGCCAGTGTATTAAACAGTTTTCCTTAAAAAAAATACACAAAAAATACCTTTTTTCTTGGAGAAAGCTCCAATACGTTATCTGCTATTTTATGTCATACGCTGCCGACATCCCCGTTCTAAAAGCAAAACCAAGTTCAACTCGTGCGCGCAAGAGAATACATCATGGCTTTGGGAGAGAAAGTTAAAAATTTAGAAGCTAAAGCAGAAAAATATAAATAAACCCTTTCAACGAGTTAAGACAAAAACCAAAAATTCAGACCCAATACAAAAGAAAATCAGCTCATTACACAGTTCTTGCTTTAAGCTAAAGGAACTAAATGTCTAAGGTCAATTTTGCTTAAATACTTTACGTTACCAGATGAAATAAAAAAATATATATAAAGCTTCACCTTTGAGACGTGCATTAAAAGGATAGAGAAATACATTCAAATGAGTGAAGCGATCAAAACATTTTTTTCTTCACGAGGATGTAAGTAGAACTACTGCAGGTAAGAGAGAAACCGTTACTATGATTCAAAAAAAAATAAAAAATAAAAAATAAAAAATAAAAAATAAAAAATAAAAAATAAAAAATGCAGAAAAATTGCTTTTGGTTACACTATTATCCTTACATAAAAATATACTGCTGAAGGCGGTAATTAATTATACTCTTATTTTACACGCAACCGTCCACTTTACATCATTAACGCACAAATCTCGGCTTGTGAAACATGTGCATGTGAAATATACTGCTATTTAAGGCCAAATATTGAGGGTTTCCAAAATTTTCATGCGGTGTCTACAGCTGACATAGCGGCACTTGTAAGAACAATAGTGTGTGCTTTTGACCAAAAGGACTGCATGTATAATGAATGTCTTACATGTAAAAATATGCTTCTAAAAATGGAATTGATTATTTTTACCGCCGTAGTAAGTATTTGGAGAATTATAATTTCTTAGTTCATTTGGGTTTAATCACCTTGTATCAAATCGCGTGATGTTGAAGACAGTCCCGCTTTGTAACGGAAAAACAACAATTCGATATTGGCATCGACAGTCAGTTGAAAAGAGAACGTCAGCGTGGACAAAAAATTAATTTTAAAGCGGTCGTTTTTTATACAATAAAAGAAAACGTGTACGGTTTTAATAGACAAAAAAAAAAAATAAAAATAAGACCAATAAAAATAATGAAAATATTTATTATTATTATTATAATTTTATAAGCAAGAAATAAATTACAATGTTAATATACATATTTTTTTTTTATATATAATCCCGCGCGCACACCAAGGGGATATGAATACCCTTTTACTGGCTTTTCTTCAAGGCGCGGGCGGGTGGTGTAGTAGTTTAAAACTCAGGTGTATTAGGTTTCGATATTTTTCAAAGAGGTGGTTGTCAAACTGGACGGGACGAGCTAGTACATCCTCAATCAGTGGGTCTTAAGTACGTGCTAGTTGTTAGTTCGTTACATTTAACCCAGCCAGTAACCACTCCAACATCAGTGTTATGCCTTCATGTCAGAGTTGACGCCGACGGGATTTTCATATAACTACATACAAATTCTATGAAAAGACTTTTTCACAGAACTGCCTCGCACGGGATTCGACCCCGCGACCCTCTGCTTGAGGAGTCTATGCATATACCACTACACCACGGCCAACCCCCGTGTGTATGTATACATTTATTTCCTTTACAAACAAAACTGAAATAAACATTTTTTATGACTTCGCTGGAAAAAAGTTGTTATTTTTATTTTTTTTTTTTTTTTTTTGTTCATTTTCGACTCCAATAAATCTTTAAAATTAATTAAAGTCATTAAATTTGTGTGACAATTATTTAAATTGTTACCAGTGTAAAATGCCGCCAAAAAGAAGCCACCAAGTAAGTACGTGCCCGACTTGCCTATTGTGTAGAAACAAATCGCATGGTGCAGTGTGACTCTTGCAATAAGTGGTGTCATTACGAATATGTCGGGGTAAACAGTGGTGTTGCTGATGTAAGCTGGAACTGCGAATTCTGTATGAATCCGCGATTAGAAGCAATCAGCGCTTCAGCTGCTTCGACCGAACTGCTAACCATTGGCCACATGTCGGAATTCACATCCTTTCCACAAGCATCATTATCACCATCAGATTCTGCACAAATGACAAAAAATGTGCTGGAAACAAGAAGCCATCCTATAACGACGATAGTAGTCCAGGTGAGACAACAATAACCTACAGCAGAGGCGAAGTCATCAATTGTGGGCAATTCAAATATGCCAAACTTCAGCCATCGCTCAGCTTCAGTCGTTACAGCTGCAACTTCATTCCAAAACCAGCACATAACGGAATATTTGCCAAGTCAAACCAAAGCGTTATTTACTGACGCACGGCCAATTTCTTTGTACACAACTACTTACACAAATACACCCACAATGACTACAATGACTACAAATCGCTACTTTCAAAATATTTCCCAGACAAGTGCATTTCCCAAAACATCGCAAATTCCCAACTTGCAAAATTTTCCTGAAACATTTTCACCGCAACATAAATTTCCGCGATTGACAACTAACTCAGCAACAACACCACATGTACTTCAACAAGTGATATCTGCGTTTGATGTTTCACAAAAGCAAAAAGCATTACAAATGCAAATGTTTGAAGAAGAAAAAAGCTGCATCAGCGTCATCTGGAAAAGAAATACAACATTCTTTCTAATCTATTACGCAATTATCAGCGAGGCAAATGCTTCCCAAAGACCTACCGAAGTTTCATGATGACCCAGAAGAGTGACCACTCTTCTTCAGCAGCTTTAAAAACAGCACTGAACTAGTTGGATACAGCGATGCAGAAAATTTAATCCGGCTGCAATCCAGCTTAAAAGGTAAGACACGTGAAATAGTTCGAAACAAACTTTTTTTTGCCGAATTTGGTTCCAGAGATACTACGAACACTTAAAATGTATTTCGAACGTCCAGAACACATAATTGAGTCCATGATAGACAAAGCAATAAAGATGCCACCTCCTAAGGACAAACAAGATAGCACAATTGAATTTGCGTTGTCAGTGAGCAATATTTGTTCTACGATGGAAACATGCCAAATTACAGCACATTTGACCGATGCCAGTCAAGGAATTTGTTGATAAGCTGCCGAGTCAGTACAAGCTGAAGTGAACGATGCACCCGAAGAAAGAGCAAACACCGATAATAAAAACCTTTAATGAATGGTTGAATCATATCGCTGAGGCCGCCAGACAAGTACTGTAGTATCACCTGTGTCTTACTCGTATAAGAGAAGCGGCATAATGAACACCCACACTGAAGTTCTTCATTCAAATAATATAACGGTTTGCATCGCCTGCGATGGAACCAATCACAAAGTCACTCGATGTGCTACGTTTGAAAAACTACCTTATAAGGAAAAATAGGATATGGTAAAAGCCAATAAGTTGTGTCGTCAGTGCCTTAGTCCACACCGTAACACCAAAAGGGAATGCGGGATTTAAAATTGTAAAGCGAAGCATCATCCTTTACTTCATAATCCAGCCACATAAGTAAAAAATCAAGAAAAAATCCAAGTAAGCGAATTTAACATCATCAACAACTCGAATGAAGTAAATACTCACAGTAATGTTGACGAGGGGGAGAAACCATATTTTCGTATTGTTCCTATTCGCCTTTCTAGATTAGGGTTCATCAGTGACACTGATAGAAAGACATATTTTCGACGCTCTTGGCCTTGTTGGTGTTAACGAACCTTTATGTCTGCGTTGGACAGGCGATACAACACTTCTAAAAGATACATCGATGCGAACTACACTCGTCATTTCAAGTTCGGAGAACAAAGCCAAATAAACGTTGCATGGTGAAAAATCTTTCACTCCCTGTGCAGTGATTGGACATGAAAGGAATTTCAAAAGCATACCAATACTTGGCCGGCTTGCCCATTCCATCTTATAAGAACGCCAGACCAATAATTCTTATAGGGGCAGATAACTGGAAGCTCGCCTTGCCTCTTAAAGTTCGCGAAGGCTCATGGAACTAATCCTTGGGCTTTGCAAGGGTGTGTGCCTTATTATCAAACAGTTTCCCGGCTTGATGGTCATGCGTGTGATTGCGAACGAAGCTTCGAAGATCTTCATGAAGAGGTCAAAGCATATTTTACGTTTGAATCGTCATCGAACAACGTATGCTCAAACGAGCACAAAAGAGCACTGGAGATATTGCAATCTAAACGGAAGCCGTTAACGGGACGTTATGAAATTGGATTACTCTGGCGATGGTATAATCAAGCAATGCCTGACAGCTACAAGACCGCCTATAATCGTTTAATGTGCCTCAGAAAGAAATTCAAAAACGAAGCAATACTAAGTGACAAAATGGAAGCGGAAATCGACAATCTTTTAGTAAAGGGCTACGTAAGAAAGCTGACTCCGAAGGAAGTATCTGTAAGCCGTAAGCGAGTTTGGTATTTACAAATCTTCGTTACTGTAAAATCTAAAAAGCTGAATAGGGTACAACTCGTTTGGGAGGCTGCTGCAAAATCCGATGGTCTTTCGCTAAACGGCTTTATGCGCTGTGGGCCAGATCTTCTGACGTCGCTAGTTGAGATTCCGTTGGCCTTCAGAATTGGTAAGGTTACTATTTGTGGCGACATCGATGAGATGTTCCACCAAATCAAAGTGAGGGAAGAAGACATGCATGTGCAGCGATTCTTGTGGTTTGACAAGGACGATTTACCTCATTTTACCAAGTGTTTACGTCATGAGTGGCTTGAAGTTTGGAATTGCATTTGCAACAAAAATGTAGACCAGTTTGAAAAGCAGTACCCTCGAGCAGTGGAAGCAATTTGAAGATACCATTATGTGGACGATTCCATTTATAGTGTGGATACCATACTATAGAGCGTCCTCCGCTCTAAGTTTGGCATTTGACGTAAAGACAGTTCATTCGTCAGATGGTTCGTTATACGTAACTGAGCTTCGCACTCAACGTGGGTGGTCGACCAACTTAGTAGAAGCAAGCAACAAGTAAATAGACTTTAGGGTCGCCTGAAAATGTCCTCGGTATGTATTGGGATCCTAATAACGATATCTTCAAGTATATTTTCAGATTTTCTCGGTTGAAACGTGATCTTTTAAATCAACTCAAACGAGATACCGATCGATATTCGATCCTCTGGGACTTATCGCCTGCTTCACCATTCATGGTTCGCCGGACCAAAGTTTTTAGCTGACAAAGCAGAAGAGTGGCCAACATATGATGATCTTGGGAATGCCGACGAAATAGAAGTAAAGCATCATGTTCTTCTTATGCAAGAGACTGCAGGAATCCAAAAGAAAATTAATGTTCAATACTTTTCTGATTGGAAACAACTCTACCGTGCTTTAGCTACGTTTCTGCTTTTCATCGAAAAGCTAAAATCAGTTATCAGGAAAATACTAAAGCCACAACAGTTGCAGTTTAAATGCTCTGGATGCGAAAACGCTGCTCTTTAAATCTGTGCGGATGAGCGAATATAGTTAAAAAATATCGAACTTGGAGCGCGGTAAGAACATTGAAAATAACTCAAAATTGGTGCGAAGTAGAGCTCAGCATCTCAATAACAATGAAGACAGCATCATTCTGCCCAAAAGTCATCACGTGACATTTTTGATAATTCGTTTCTACCACGAAAGCCATCACCACGTATCGCATAAGACAGCGATTAACAAGACAAAAGACATTTTTTATATTCTTCGACTAAGTGTATTATATAAAACATTCAGTAAAATTTGCCAAAGACATAAAAATAACACAGCAACACATATCGTAAAAAAAATGGCTGCCTTACCTTATGCAGGATTAGCAGTGTTCGAACGTCCATTCATGTTCGTTGGCATCGATTATTTCGGCCCTATTTCGACTATCATCGGACGAAGACATGCAAATAGATGGGGTGTTATATTCACTTGCCTCACTGTCCAAGCGGTTCGCATAAAGGTGGCTCATAGTCTAGATATCAGCTCATGCGTCATGGCTATACGCTATTTTGTTTCAATAAACTTCAACGACGAAAGCCTGATATGTTCTTTATGGGAAGTGGAATGCATCATCAAATCTCGTCCACTTACGTTTGTGTCGCTAGAATCCTGCGACGACGAAGTCATTACACCAAACCATCTCATATTGGGCTCAGCGACTGGGTACAAGCCTATATGTGAGAATAATGCAGATCTCCGACAACGTTGGCATCAAACCCAGGTCTTGCGGATCGATTTTGGCACAGATGAATGAAAGAGTACACACCTATCCTAGTTCGACGAAGTAAATGGTTCAGTAAAAAACCTCCAAAAGTATCGGGTAGTGTTGTATTTATTGTGGACGAGAATTTGCTCAGAATGGGATGCTTGAGTGACCCGCAAGTAGGATTGCTGTCCTAGACGTCAGTAAAGAAAAGGGTAAGCTCGCTGATCCATAGTTTGCTTACAAGGGGGAGAATGTTACCGCCATAGTAGATTTATTTGAAAAATTGTAATTTCTTAGTTCATTTGGGTTTAGTTACCCTATATCAAATAGCGTGATGTTGCAGACAGTACCGCTTTGTAGCGGAAAACCTATATTCGATATTGGCATCGACAAAGTCAGTCGAAAAAAAAACGTCAGCGTGGAAAAACAATTAATTTTAAAGCGGTCGGTTTTCATTGTAATTAAAATTTTTGTTCATTTTCGACTCTTAACAATTATAATATTGTATAATGGAATGGTACAAGTGTATTAGAAAAGAAGAAAGTTACGAGAAGAATAGAAAAAAAGGTAAGAGAAGACACATCTTCAATATTAAAAAAACCAAATCGCGCTTAAAGAACCTGCGTCAATTATTTTCTAGTTCTAAACAATGATCTTTCCAATTAATATTAAACCTAGGATACTTAAACTATTTACACTTTCTATATTGAGGTTATTAAGCCTCTACACGAAGTCTTGCAGCAGAGGTGTAAGGTCTTACATTTGTCTAGTGACAATTTGGCTCCAGATGAGTCTGACCATTTTACTATGTCTTTGACTGTATTTGTTAGTAGTGTTTTAGTTTCTTCTAGATCAGTGTGCTTACATAGAATGTATGTATACCTTCGACATGCAGGGAATAAGTGATATTGGACGGTAGCCATTAATATTATCTATGCCTTTATTAGGCTTAGGAAGGGGAAGAATTGTTGCTAGCTTCCAGTTTTGTGGGATCACACCTGAATTCAAAATGTTATTACATAATTGTATGAGTCTTAGTTTAGTTGTTGTTGTTGTAGATTTTTTAACATAGGGTACTATACTACTTAAGCAATTATCAAGTTCTAGCAAGGTGATTTGGCCTTCGATGAGTCTTGCTGATGTTGAAGTTAGTCTAATATCCGGGGTTAGATTGAGGGACATTATCTTACTAGATTTGAAACTACTTGAAAAGGTGTTATCGTAAGATAGATCCGATCAGGTTTGAGCAAAAAAGTTGCTAATCTCGAATGGGGTGGCTAGTTTCAATCAACTTTATCGATTTTGAGGAGTAGCTACCAGTCAGACGCCAAATGTTATGCCAGATAGTATTAATAGATGACTTGGGGTTAAGTGTTGAGGAAGTCGCTAAGGCACTTAGCTTTACTAGTTTTTACTTCTTTGCGGAATTTATAGATTCTAGGGTATTTTTTAAAACTTCGCCAGGCGTTTATCTTTTCCTGTCTTAGAGCTTTCAACTCTGGATTCCACCAGGGAACAGTACGCTGATAAGTGTTAGGGATACTTTGAGGGATCGATTTATTAGCAGCCACTCGAATTGCTTTTTTGGATTACCGAAGCTTCTTTATTAACGAGGAGTTTTATGTGAAAGGTAGTCTAAAATGTGCTTGTTAAAACAAGCCCAGTTAGCAGAATCAGTTTTAAATTTACGATTTATCGTTGCCTTAAAAGAATATAGGCCAGAATCAATAGTGGAAATTAGAGGAAAATGATCGCTGTTATAGAGATCATCTAAAATTTCCCAAGAAGTCCTCGTGTACAATTCGGGTGAGCAGCATGTCAAATCTACATGTGTGAAGGTCTTATGGGTTGAAAAGTGGGTTGGGGAGCTATCATTAAGAATTAAAAGATTAGACTCATTTAAAAAGCTTTCAAGTATAGCCCCTCTGGGGCTAGTAGTAGAGGAGCCCCATAGAACGCTCCAGGAGTTGACGTCACCGACAATAAGTACAGAGGCATGGATCTGGTTGAAAATTGTTTCCAAATCAGACCTGGAAAATATTTGGTCGGGCAAGATATAAATGGAGACGACAGTACACTTTGCCAGAAGTTGTATCTCAAAAGCAATTGCTACAATGTTCGAGTTGATGGCTATTGCTTTATGTGGAATATTTTCCTTTATTTCCTTTAGAGTTTCGATGCCTTGCTTAGCTGTTATGTTATAGGAAAAATTATAGAAGTAATCTTTATAGCCCTAAGGTATGTTGGGTGTAAAGAGGTGCGGGCAGTGTGTCTCTTGGAGGGCTACAATACTAGGTGGGTGTTCTTTTATCAGAATACACAACTCGTCATAATTGTTGACGAATCCATTTATGTTCCATTGCAGGACTTTTATTTTTAAATTGGTGTTATATCGTTATAATTTTGGTTTGGGTAAGTTAGTTGGGTGTAGGTTGGGACTCCGAGAGCCGAAGCATCCAAGCTTAGTGGGGAGCCCGAATGATTCAACCCCCGAACTGCAGAATCGGGGTTCGCGGCATCAAATTTATTATTATAAGTTTTCATCTTCTACTTCTGAAGGGTTTACGTAGTAATCCTTATTATTAAGAAGTGTTTGAGTTACTTTTGAAATGGGTGAGTAAGAGTGTGGTGTTGTGTAATTTTTGGTGTTTGGAGTTGGAGTGGGTGTTAGTTGAGTGCTAGTAGTTATTCTTGAGGCTGTGGTATGTTTGCGTTCGTAAAAATGGAGTGAGTATGAGATTGAGTGAATGGGTTTGAGTCTAGGGTGATTTGGGTGGTGATTATTGGTGTGGTTAGTTGGGTTGCGGTGTGAGTGAGTGGTTTGTTTGAAATTGTTCCGTTGTGTTAACTTTAACAGTATGAGTTTTCTTTGAATTAAAAGTTGCCAATTCTTTTGCTAGTTGAGACTGAGGGTGTGTTGGTTGAGACTTTGAAGTTATATGATCTTTTTTGCGGATTTTGGTTACTAGATTTGAGTTTATCAGCGAATGTTTCCGAAATGGTTGGTGCTTAAGACGGATTTTGTTAATTGTAAATGCGTTTGGCTTCAGCCATAGTACATTTTTTAGTGGTTTCTATAGTTATTATCTCCTTTTCTTGTTTATATCAGAGAAATATTCTCGATGATGATGGTTGAGGCAGAGAACAGTTTTCGCACATGACGCGAATGCAGTCTGCTGGGGTATGAGGTGGTAGATTGCATGTTTCGCACTTTGTGCTACCATTACAGCGCTTGGTGGTCCGCCCAAGAAGTTGACAATTACGGCAGCGCATAGGGTTTGGAATATATTCCGTGACTTTGGTGGTATAAAAGCCAATTTCGATCGATTTGGTTTTTTGGAAAAGGTCGAAAGTGAATAACATCAAACCCGTTGCCCTTTGCTTACCAGTGTCGTTTTTCGTGAACTTGTACACTTCCGTGACGCCCTGAGGTTTCATCTCACTAACTATCTCCGTTTCGGAGACGTTGATTAAACATGGAGAGTAGTACTTCTTTACATTGCACAAAAACGTGGACGTCCATGTAGTATTTAGACGCAGTACTTCTTTACATTTACTTAAAAACGTAGACGTTCATGTTTTACTCGGACGGTCAGTTGATGTAGACATGTCATACTTCAGTTTGTTATCTATAAGCTCCACTCGAAAGATAACGCTGTGGAAAATATAAATATAAGACGAAATTTTTTTCGCACCCAAACCCAAACCCAATTCTCAATTAATAAAAAGATGCCATTTATATAGAGTGTCATATTGTTTGCAGTACTTATAGCCAGCCCCCACACCCCACATCCTTTGCATGGAACAAAATGAACCATCAAACAAAACTATTGTGGGAGTAATACAGTATAACTTCAAATTGTCGAACTGATGAATTACAAAAACAATGTTTTATGTGGTTCACATGCTGCTTCTAGAATAAATTCACGATCTGCTCACCGATTACGAAATTCCCGTGTGCCAACAACCAAGCCCCCTAGTAAATCTAAGAACGGAGGTATATATCTTAATGGAGACAATGTAGATAGAATAACGTCAGCAGCTAAATATGGAAACTGTGTCAATAGTACTGTTTTAAATACATATAAAATATATTAAATATATGTATTGTAAATTAATTATCAATAAACAAGCATTCTATTATACGTATTATTATTACATGTGTTTTTTGTAGCACGCAAAATCTCTCGGCTTATTTTGAAGTTCCGAACAATGTGAACTGCATTGTTAGAGAGACATTGGAATAACCTCTAAAATAAAAGCGGCCGAATTAAACTTCGGTGTATATGCAATTAGTAGAACTTTGCTTTGTTGGAAAACACATGCACATTAGAGTGTTGTGGGGATTAAGATAGAAAGCCACTACTCACACACATGCGTCACCCAAAAATAATTGACTGGTTTATAATAGTCGTCGCAATTATCCGCTTAGAAACAGGTATGAAACAATAAATATTTAACTTGCCACACAAGCAGTACATAAACGGTAAAGTGTGTGATTGCTTATTAGGTGGATAGCTAAACGTCCAAGTGTCTATTTCCTCTTCGATAATGGCCATTTGATGTGTCCGCCACTAGAAACAGTTGTGACGTTGAACACAAAAAAAGCGCACAAAAGACAACGACATCTAAGTGAATACGACACACAATCTTTTTTATTTACATAAGTATTTTTATTAAATCAAAAAGTTTTGATCTATAGTATGGATGTTATTATTATTATGTGCTGCTTTTAAATTTAATTAATTGTACTACATGCTATATTTGTACATGTTCGCCTATAAAATTTTCAGATTTCATTTTTTTTTTTTTTTAAATTCATGGAGTGGGAATACACACGCCCTATAACAAGCATATTGCATGGGACAGTACGATGTAATCTTTTTGGTTGTGGACTTCATCCAATGCAGAACCGCGCATCCATTTCTCTTGACTGATTTCAGATGGATAGAGTCGATAGCGGACAACTTACCGAAATATGCCTGTTCGCATTCATATGTCCCGAATATTTTCACATTCTGCAGTGTCTCTTCGTTGCTGAGTATGTAGTTGAATGATGACTTTGACGATTTTTTTAGGCGGAGAATAAAATTCTCGTCGTTGTTCCATTTAAAGAAATCGTCTTCGGGGAATTGAATGTACAAATCACTTTCAAACGAGAATATTATCCTTAATTCTAAAATGCTTTGTTGACGGAAGAATCTTTAGCGTGTTGACGTTGCGATGATATTCTGATTTGCGCATTACAGTAACATTTCTGTGATTGCATAAATGCAAATGTTTGTTCTGCGAGTAAATGGCGAAGAACTTGAAGTTTGTCGATGGCGAATGAATATACTCAAAATACGAGCGTGTCCCGGCGTTGTTTAGACATCGGTGTTCCGCGTCAAAAATGTACATTTCGTAAAACTGACTACTTTCGATTTGGTTTGGGTCGGGTGTATACTTGATTCGTGGCGATATAATTTTCCAAATATACAACTCTGTATCGCTTTTCTTTCGTATAAAAACTTGAGAGGTATTTTGTTGGTATTGATGCGATGCATTTGTGTCGACCCGATACCACGACGCACATGAACGCATTACTGTCTCGTTTGCTCATAGCATAATTCTGGCGGCTTTTCGATAAATATTGTCGACGTTGTTGCCAACGTGGTCATTGTTAATATCTCTTTGTATGAGCAATTTTCTACGGCTTCAGTTGAAATGTATTCCAAGATGAAATTATGAGCATTTTTTCGTTTTTCTGGGTAGAAATATACGATTAATTGTTGTAGTTGCTTGTCTGGTTGATCGTCTACTGTTTGAACTTCTTTTTCGAACAAATGCTCTGCAGATTGAATCTATTAATACAAAATATAAAATAAATACTTAGACGCCTAATTAAGAGTAATATAACTTACCAGTTTATGAGGTTTATTGTCGATGAAAAACGATTTCGATGCTTCTCGAAAGATCCCAATTATTTTATACTCCTCAGGGTTGAAGATGCCGCAACGACTTTATTGGCTTTTTAGGAATTACTGGTGCGGGGGTGCCAGTAGTTTGGGCAAAATATTGACTCAGGTTTTCGTGATTTACAAAGCTTTGCACGGCCAAGTTTGATATATTATGCGAAGTGGTTTGCGGAGACGTAATAGAAAAATCTAGTTCCGCAATTTTCGACTCCTTTCTATTAGAATTTTCCACGCCCTCTTCAGATTTTCCATTAACAATCACATTTGACAATCACGGATTGTCGTTTGACAATGTCATAAAATTTTCGTTTTTTCGGAATAATATTGTGCTGAACACGGAAAGTCTGCTCCGGCTCGTGATGAGATGTTTGCTGTATAGGCATTGGTGGCAAAGGCGACGGCGGGTGTGCTGGTGATGGTGTCAAAATTATTGTTTGTACAAGCTGTTGGAGTTGTTGGTCAGGGTGGTTTGAAAACGCGTCATTGGCATTGGGTGTAGTGTTGTTTTTGAGTTTAGTTACACGACACGACCCATGATCGTCTTCGAATTTGGAATTCTTTTTTTTATCGTCTTCTTTGGGTGCAGCAGCCTTTTTAGCCACTTTTTCAGGGTACTGCATAGCGTCGTCTTGATGTTTACGCTTGTATTTTCGTTTAGGCTTTGCCACCGCCTTGAATATTTGCTTTTTGATGTTGTAGCGCTTCTCCTAAGAGGCCTCCATAATCGGAATTAGTTCGGGAATAGATTCCAATGTTACTGTTTAAGCCATAATATTGTCGCTATCATGATTGGCGCTAGATACAGAGTTTGTAACAACGTCTTCTAAAATTTCCATACTTTGGTGTCTTGGTCGAAAATAACACTGTCTTGTAGCGCTTCGAGAACTATTTCTGAAAGTATTGTGTGCTGTGTGTTATAGTAATTATCTTGGATTTGGTATTGTTGGTTGTACTCTATGGGCTGTATGTTTGTGTTGTACTTGTTGTAATATGTGTGGGAATAAACCTGTAGTATAGGAGACTGTAGAACCTACTTTTTCTTGGCTAGACGTTGTGAATAGACCAACTTACGAAAATTCAATAGGGGAACTAGTTAAAAGCTCATCTAGTCTATAAAAAAAATTAATGTACATTAGCAATGGGAATTTAGTACCACCAGTTTTGTTTGTAATAAATTTGTGCTTGTGTCACATCATCTTTGTCAATGTTTTTAGTTTTGACTAATGGGCTTCGTTTCAATTGTATTAATTCGCCGTTAATGTACATTATTCTTAACGACTTCTTTGAATGGTTTTAAATGGTCCGCAAATAAGTTATAATTTTTATTTTTTATTTTTTTTTTTTTGCTTGACAGAAAAATCGAATAAAGGGAGTCTTGTAAGAGCGATTCAGACTTTTCGAAATACCCAGAAAACACCCCCCTTAACAACAAATCTTATCTGCATGAGACATTTTAAATATTTACCCACGACGTTTGAATCTACTATAATAAAGTAGGTCTCCAAATGGTAGACATCCATTTGGAATTCGAATTTAGGCCATTTCTTGTTGCTGACATCCGTCGACAAGTTTCTTCTTCCCCTCTTTTGCTTGTATGTTCGTATGTAAGTGGGTTTCTTTGAAAAAAAAAAACACGGAAATAGTTTGAGGTCTCAATTAAATCACCCACTCCAATGCAAGCGCAATAAACCAGTGGAGTACTATCCCTCACATATTTTTATATAGTATTCTTTATCCTTACTGCTGCATTCATTATTGCTTTCCGGCTTTAACACCATTTCCGGGAGTTTAATTCAGCAGTTTCATTCAGGAGTTTAATTTGGCAGCAGTCCAATTCAAGCCAAGTAGATGGTGAAATTTTAAGATTAAGGGTAAAAAATGAAGATTTGTTTTGCTTTTAATCTGGAGCTTGGGGTTGCTTTCTTACGCAGCATTTGCCCTCCGCAATTTGAAATGCATTGAAGAAAAATCATCAGATATAATATTTCAGATGCGCCTTGTATGCAAATTGGGAAAAGTGAGGACTGCGAAAAGCCTGACTTAGGGCGCACAAAAATGAATGGGGCATTTAGTCCTATTTGCTAATGGGATTATTGTACACAACAAAGTTAGCTTCCGTGTCAAACTTTCCCATTTGTTTGGGCACTTGTCTGCTCACACCATTAACTGGTTAAGCATGAGGGAATAAACAACAACACTAAAATCTAACACCTAAATATTGTTGGAAATTTTGAGATCTATAAATGATAGTAGATATATTAATACGGATAAGTGACTGATAAAAAGTCATCAAGTTGTTTTCTGACAATACTGGTACGCTGAACGGGACTGCTAATCAGAGGGAGGGGAGGATGATAAGAATACTGATAATTACGCTATGAATTTTGGTAGAAATTAAAATAAGATTATTGTGAAAATCAAAAACCAGCAACCCTGCAGTATTTTGAATGAAGTGAAGTTATTGTAGGATGCGAAGATACAAATATACTCGAATGTTTGTAAGTTTGATTTGCTTTGGCCTTAAAGAAGAAGCGCTTGGATTCCCCATCCATCCTAAAGCATTCAGAATAGTTTATTCTATTTTCCTTTTTCAAAAAAAAAAAAGATATTAATACAGCCCATAAGGATGAGACAATAAGCAAATTTCAATCTTACTTATACTTTGTCCACGAATACTACATGTACTACAAACTATTGCAACTAAAAATGGTTTAGAGATTTCTTATCCCAATGACGTTGGTTACCAGTCTACGTAATTGGAACAGAAATTAATTTGCATATAAAAGCGTCTACACTTTAGGTTACAATGCTCGAAGAAACATTGATTTCTGGACAGTCAGCAAACTGGACAGGACAATTGGCCACCGAGATCGTAAGCTTTGACATCAATAAATTATCAATGGTCATCAATAGGATTAAGTCACTAGTTTATAGCGATAAACCAGTAACGAATAACGAATTGTTCGAGTAATAATAATATAGGCCCTAATTGCTCGAAAATTGGACTTTTAGATCGCACTTTGTACTTTTGTACTTTGCAATTTGTATGAGCCTTCAATTGCAAGACACCTTATGCAGACAGTTGAAAAAGAGCCTAACTCTCTTCGTATGAGCTGGAGGGACTTAAACGTATATCACAGCATCGAATGCGTTGTGGCGCGGGTTTTTGTTACTATGGCCCAGGAAGTCAGGATCTAAGTAAAAATAAGTTATACATTTCTGCATATTCCTGTTTAAGTATCTAGTCCTGAGATGAGCCGAGATATGCTTCATCTCCGATACTTGCCAACGCATAGGTAACTGCTGGTTCTGTGTACGATATCAGTCTCATCTGTCAATGAAAATAGTCGCATAATTTTCTCACGTATGATGTTAAAGAAATCACATAACAGCGCATCACTTTGAATAAAATCCTTTTCTGGCATCAAAAGTTTAGAAGATATTACATACGAAATTTATATAGCAGTTAGCGTTCTCCATCGTTTGGCGAATATGGCAGGGATGCCAAAAGTAGGCGGTGGTGTATTTTAATCTGGACTTCTTAGGTGTTCTCTATGATCCTCAATAGTGTTAATTGTAGACTTAATCGTCAACATTGTCAAAGGACACAAATGTGGCAGCAAAGCCGCATGTTAAGCTAAAATATGCCGAAGACGTCTTAACAACACTACGTTTAAAAAGATGAATACACATGGAGGAATATGAAAGGAGAGTACTCTTAAGTACGTTTGGGTTATTAAACTGGAACTCTGGAGAATGAGGAAAAGGTTCAACCTGCTATGATTAGTCTTGATTCAAAGTAAACATCTGATAGCATGACTTATAAAACCCAAAGTATAAAAACTTGCAACTTTGTAGGCAAACCAAAAAAGAGAATAAAGCGTTTGCATAGCAGCAAACGACCAACATCTTGAACACAAAGTCATCTACATTTATACTGTCCTGATTAAAGCCTATGTCTTTGACACTTCCTTTGGCAATGAAAAAAAATTGCTTGTTGTCCGTTATGATTTGTCGCTCAGATTATATTTTTACCTATCATCTGAGTGTCGTATATATATATATATATATATATATATATATATATATGTGTGTGTGTGTGTGTGTGTGTGTGTGTGTGTGTGTTGGTTGGTTGCGCCAATGGATGTTGTAATCTTCTAAAGATGCGGTAGCCCGCGCCACCAACATACACGATTCGCAACACCCGAATATTCGATGCCAGGGGTGCGCCTACGTACTAATCCACACCACTACGTCATCATCATGCTAGTCATCTTTTATTTGCTTCTTCAGCTCTTCTAATTTTTTCTATTCTTCTTAGCTCGTTTTGCACAATTATCACAAATGTGCCGATTTCCATCCAATTTTACTCAGACTGCAACATGAGTCTATGAGTAGTATTGGACTGGGCAGATTAATTCTCCACTGCGAAAAGCGCCGGCAATGAAATATGGCGTGCTCTGTATCTTCCTCCTCGTTTGAGAATTCTGGAAACAAAGTTGAGCTATCGTGTCCGAATCGGTTCAAGTATTTGCGATAGCCGCCGTGACCAGATAGGAACTGCGTAAGGTGGTAGTTGTTATCCCCATGTGCTCGTTTTGTTCAGGTCTCGATGTTCGGGATCAACTTGTAGGTCCATCTGCCTTTTGTACTATTATCCCACCTGGCTTGCCAGAGGGCTGCTGAAGCCGCTCGCTCTTCTCCTTTTATTCTTGCAATTTTACCTGCATCTTGTCGCCCCGGGGCTCTTCTATTATAAATTCTCAACATCTCGTCCGCGAGAATGTCAATCGGTACCATTGTTCGAAATCCACAGATCGCTCTTAATGCACTGACAACAGTTTTCTCTTTTTTGCTTTTATGGCGAGTGCACCCGCCCAGACCAGAGCAGCGTATAAGAGAATTGAGCTGACTACACTAGATAGGAGGATCCTTCTAGCATATCCAGGTCCACCAATGTTTGGTAGTATTCCATAAAGTGCTCCTTGCAGCAGTAAAGCCTTGTTACTGAAGTACTCTACATGTGCTTTGAACTGTAATCTGTTATCAAGTATTACTCACAGGTATATGATTGATTCTTCCGATCGGATTATTTGATGTCCCACCCGTATATTGGCGTATTCTACAATTCTTCTACTGGTCCACTAATTCTAGACCGGCGGATACTAGCCAGTCTTTGATGCGAATAATCGCTACATTTGTGGCTGACTCTATCGCCTTTATTTCTTTTGCCACCGTAACGACGGCAATATCGTCTGCAAATCCGATTACTTGAACTCCTCTCGGCAACATAAGCCTTAGCACTCCGTCATACATAATGTTCCATAGGAATGGACCGAGTACTGATCCTTGTGGAACCCCAGCTGAAACGCTGTAGTATTTCAACCCTTCATCAGTTTCATACCTCTGTTTTCTGTTGGTAAAGTAGTTTTCTACTATCCTCAGCAAGTAATATGGCGTATTCATACTGGCTAGTGATTTTCTGATGAACGCCCAGTTTGCCGAGTTAAAGGCATTTTTGATGTCCAACGTCACCACTACACAGTATTTTTTTGTACCATACCGCCATCTCTCTCCTTGTATCGCTTCGGCCGCAATGTCGACCACAGTTTTTACGGTTTGAACGGTAGGACCGCGATTTTCTGAACCCAAACTGAAAGTCCGATAGTGCTCCTCTCTCTTCTGCTACCGCGAGCAGTCTAGCATATCTTATCCGTTAAAGTGTCTTTCCCATTGTGTCTAGAAGGACTAGGTGTTGTAGTTTCCAAGCATCCGGGAAAACTCCTTCTTCAAGACATTTTTGAATTGTTTAAATAAATATGTCTGCCCGCTTATGAATAGCTGCTTTTAGTGCCTTATTTGGTATGCCATCAGGTCCGAGCGCTTTACTGTCACCTATCTTCCATATGCTGTACCCCAAGGGTTTATGTCGGCTTCTTCACAAAGTTTTTTAAGACATCTTGTCTTGCTCTCCTTGATTGCCTTTTTTAGGTCGCGTCTTGCTATTTTAAAACCAATAAGGTATTCTTCAAAGAGATCTCTTCCCCTAGATCTTTGGACTTTGCGTCGGGCTTTTAAGCACTTTGCTCTAAGCTTTTTTATTTCCTCATTCTACCAATAGCATGGTATTCCTCCTCTAGTACCCGTTCTTCTGGGCATCGATGCATCGCACGTAGTAGTGAAAATGCGGATGAGTTGTTGTATACAGGCTTCAGCTGTTCCGCTTTGAATTATGTTCCCGGTATCTATCATTTCTTCGAACGCGTCCAGGTCGAAGTGTGTGTCCTTTCATCTTGGGCCGGTTCGTTTAACGTGTTGGACTGTACTCTTTTCCTCCGTCCCAAAAATTATTGCTTGGTGGTCACTGTCCGTGTATTCTTCGCTGACTCGCCATTTTATATTTCGCAAGAGGGAGTTGCTAACGAACGTAATGTCAATAATCGAGCCCATTCCTGCCTTACGATATGTGTTTGCACGACCTTGGTTTGCAATGCCTATGTTAAGAGTTGCAAAACTTTTTAGCAGTCTACGGCCTCTGGCGTTTGTAAGTCTGCTACCCCACTCCGTTGCCCATGCATTAAAGTCGCCGCCGATAACCACAGGGGTTCTACTACGAACATCGGCGGATAGGTTGTCTAGCATTGCCTGGTACTCGTTAATGGTCCAGCTTGGACGTGCATAGCATAGGCATGCCTTCCACATATCCATATAGCAGCAGTCCTATCGCAGATCCATATATTGCTGTCCAGAATTTTATACGGTTCATTTATCAAAATAACGTTCGCTTTTTCTTCTCTAGCCGTTTGTGTCAGGATATCCTGTGCAATTCTTCAGTGATTCAAGTTAATCTGTATTATCTTCATGTTTTCTTGTTGGTGATGGTCTTCCTAAAAACCAGACACTTGCTGCTTCCGGCTACATGCTGCGAATCGTTTGGGTGTTCTTTTCTACAGAACATGCATGATGGCTCCTTATCGCAGTTCTTTTCTATGTGGCCTTCTGTTCCACACCTTCTACATAGCTTGGAGCGGTCCTCACTGCTTTTGCAATGCTTGGATATATGCCCAAATTCAAGACATTTGAAGCATTTTTGAAGAAGCGTTCGCTCTCGAATGCGACAAATAGCCCATCCAATTTTTACCTTTCCTGCATCTAACAGTTTCTTTGCCAATCCGACGGGAAGACCAATTGTTGCTGTTTGGGTTCCACAGTACGCTTTTCGCAAGGTCTGGTAGTTGTAGTTCCACCCCGAGTTGAGTCCTTATTGCCTCGCAAATGTCCTCCTTTCCGGTGACTTCGTCGATGTCTTTCAGATCGATGGTAGTGCGATCTGTGAGTGTCCTTACACTCGCTCGCTCTCCTAAAATCTCGCCAATGACACTTTTAAACTCTTGTCTTATTTCCAGTTTCCTTGAACTGTATTAGGAGCTCTCCTTTCTGGGTCCTTCTTATCCTGGATACCGCTTTATCAATAGCTTCTAGTTTGGGGTCTGCTTTTACGCTACAAAGAATCTTCGCGTAAGATAGTCCTTCACTTGCTTCGATGACGAACGCGTCCGGCTTACTTCTTTTCGCTTCAAGCTTCTTTTTGTTAGTCTCCTTTTTAGTTTTTCTCAAATGTTTGCCATCGTTTGACTTCTGTTTTGTCGGAATGATCCTTGGAGTTATTCCTCCAATATTGTTTTCTTTTTGCTTCGACTCTACCGCCTGGGTTTTTTTTTTTCTCTTTAGTTCCGTGTTCGCCATTTTGACCCTGCCTTTTCTTGGGTTCTTGTGCGTTGCTGAGCCAGGGAGAGGTTTGTGAGGAGTTGTGTTTCCTTATCACCTCTTTTGCTTTTTCGTCTTGCAGTTGAATAGCAGAAAGCTCATATAGGGATCTAATGCTTTCAATTGCGTCTCTCATAGGTTGATGCATTGAACGCCTTTTCCCATCTTCTAACATTTCCACCAGTTGCCGTATCTGCTCACCTAGTTTGTGGAAGGGAGATAACTATGAATTTGGTTCAAATGCCGTCTCTCTTGTCGCAGAAAAAACACTGCTTTCAGTACTTCTCCCTAAAGGTGCTCGTATATATATATATATATATATGTGTGTGTGTGTGTGAGAGAGAGAGAGAACAATCAAACAAACGTTCCAACACAGAAAACATTCCAATCAATCAGCAATGTCATATGATGGACAGACAACTTAACATTTTGGCTAAAAGCCACGATTGTGATAAGCGCTCTATTCATGTTGTTTGTTTCCAACTCATTCCACATGCATATTTATGCTCCAGATATTCTAACTTTCATCGAACGGGTCTAACAATTTATCATACGAAATTCATTAGTCAAAAGTAGCTCAAGAATGCTTGTAACAAAACGTGCAATTCATAGATGCAGGGCACACATGTAATATATAAGCATGATACTCATTTCTAGTACCATTAAGTACCCAACTTTGTCTTTAAAATTAATTACCGAACGAAGATATCACTCATGCCAGCGTCTAATCGATAAAAAAAAACACTTTTTGCACTAGAAACCCACTTCAGTACCCAAGTATACGAGTATGTATGTATACGCACGTTTAGATATATCGAATCACAAAAAAAACTCGTAGATCTATATAAATATTAGGTAAGTGTGGCGGGCGTAAAAGTTATCTTGGCATACATTGACAAATAGTCGAAAACACGATATTTGCTGTCGTCTGTATAAACTTTCTCAATTAAATAAAAGCAAAGAAAGCGGCAAGCGACAAGTGACACCGACAAAAATTTTAAGTCCATTAGGGAACGTGTGCTATTTATACATCATTCGATTACATTGGTCGTTGATCAGTGGTCTTACATCTTCATTAAACGATGATGCGGATGTCGGCTGATGTTTAAATGTTGTAATATTGTCGTCTGTCGTATGTAGCACATGATGTCTCCTACATACTTTTTTGCGAAATAGTAAAGTCCTCGTCACAGGTAGTTGTAGACTTGCATTACATACAAATCATCCGAATAAGATACACCATGTGCGAGTATACTTACTCAAAAAAAAAAAAAAATGTTTGGACAAACTCATATCTGACACAATGTGTATTTTTTGGGGACATTCATGTACACAAACTTGTATATTTATACTTTTATAGAAAAGAGACAAGATACTAACCAATTATCACATAATCGGACCTTGACACCTGTACTGTTGTTGTGATTGTCTGGCAACTAAATAAGGTGTAAAGCGAACATTTCCTTCGCTCGCTTTGAGTACCTATTTTAGGTTATGTATACGCCACCCCCTTCACTGAAACTATGTGTGAACAATTATAACACCTTCAATACCTATACATCAATAGTTTTGACTCAGTATTGAGGTTTGTTTTGAGTGTCATTCCTCAATCACTCACTTCTTACAGCCAAATGCGAGACGTGACTGAGATTGCAAGCAGACTAATAGATGGAATATGACAGTGGTACGACTGGCTACACAATTATCGAAATGATAATTGGAATATATATTTTTTACATATATTTATTTAGTTTTCAATTTTTTATTGCGTCTGTTGTTTACAGTGTAATTCAAGAGCAAAATGATTTGTACAAAAGTAATTTAGCAAATCAGTGATGGAAGAAGGGAAATAGGAGAGCTAAGGAGGAAAAAAAGTAGAACGCACGCATTGCATCTTTAATGGAGGTGATTGCTTTTTTTTTGTACTATGCACGTGCATAGTACAGAGTGAATGAACATTTAAGTATTCTAAACATGAAGAATATTGAAAGTGCAAAACTGTGATTCATTGAGGCTTTCAATGGAAAGGAAAGGATTTCCCAATGGAGGACGTAGATAATGGGAAATGAAATCCGTATCCGGACATTGAATGTGAAGGTATTTGACTTTCCTTTTATTCACATTACAATTACATTTCCAATTGCAACACCCAACTGCAGTGGTAAACCGAGGACGAATGCGTTAAAACTGGAATTACTAAGGGGAGCTTTTTTGAAATAGAAATCTTTATATCTCAGATACTAAAAATAAATAAAAACTAAAGAAATGAAAATCTATAGTCAATATAAAAATATGTTTGAGAGAATCTGTTGAAAAAAACTAAGGAGTTAAAGGAGGCTTTGACCTGAAATGTAAGAACTTCCCAACAAAAAAATATGTTAACTCAATCTGCCCCAAAGGGAGAAAGTAGATAGGACCTTATGCAGATTACTTTTTTCCCTTTATAAAAGAGATACAAATGTCAGAGTTCTCCTCTGAGAGAACATACGAGTATAATTTTATTACTTTCCTGCAAGTATAACCGCGTTTAGGAACAAAGATAAAACAAACATTTCCCAATAGCATAAAACAAAATAATAAAAATAGATTTATTATTTCAAATGTCAAGTTGATACGTTTCTAAAAAGCTTACACTGAAGAAACTAACGAAGCTGGCAGCACTATTTTTATTTACTTTTGTCTGTCGGTTCTTCTAAACTGACATTTGATTTTGTTTCCAGAAGGTTCTTCTCCGCCAGACGACACGCCGTTTTTTTTTGTCTGAAGCACTAAATAATAAATAAAATCCCTTTAAAATTGACTTCGAAATTAAATCATTGTTGAATTGCGTTTAAAAACATATGTAACACAAATGAATATGAATAACCTTTTATGACTCATAACATAATAACGGCCACAGTAAAAGAAACCCTCAACCTCAAGAAATTGGAAAATGTAAAGAACACGATCAAAATAAAACGAAAAATAAACGATATTAGATCTGCAAAGCCCGTCAATGAATAAGGGACTAGATATCAATCCAAGAATCTTGCTCTTAAAATGATGAAGGATATTTTTGAACTTAAGCGACTCATTCAACGGAATTATTAATAGTTATAAACACAACAACAACAACAATAACAACAACAACAATAAACACTTATTGTAGGTACATTAATTTAAGAATACAAAATAGACTGATTAAACTTGTATTGAGATACCTAACCTAATATTCTCTCTTATATAAATGCATTATATTATATCTATCACGTGTCTACAGACTTTACTGCACCACCAACATGCATTACATTTATAACACAGTAGATAAATATAATTTAATAGTGTGAAGCATCTTTACAACGTACCCTTGCAAACAAATGCAACGGGGTCAATGCACCGTACTCAGTGAACTTCAAGCGACATTATGAAATGAGGCAAGCAATTTATTTATTTTAAAATGTTTGCATATAGATAAATATGTTTTTCTTCAACTTTTATACTTGGCACCGATAGCTTAACACTTGAATAACGCTTACAAATTATTGAATTTTATTACCAAAATTCATGCACTGTGAACAATGTCTTAAAATAAGCTCATTTCTGATTGAATGACTATGTTAATAAACAGAACTACCGTATTTGATCTGATGAGCAACCTTGGCCAATACAAGAGCTTCCAATGAAACCGGAAAAATGCACTGTTTAGTGGGGTTTATGGTCCGGCGAATCATTGGTTCTTATTTATTCAAAAATAGCGGTGAGAATGATGTTTACTTCAATAGCGCCCGCTATCGTTCAATGATTTCAAACTCTTTGCCCAAAATGCACGAGCTGAACCTATTTTTTATGAGGATACTTCAAATTAGTCGTTTTTGCACGACTATCCGTATGGACCACTTAAAACGTAGGCGTGGTCAACTTTTACATGAAATAATCTTTAAAAAGTAAACGGCAGCATTGCTGAAAACTTTTTTTTTTTTCCTTAGGCATCCGTCCTATTTTAAATGGCATAATCCCATGATAATGTCAATGATGCAACTGCATTTTAAGTTTCACATTTCTATATTAGATGCTGGTGTGCCATAAAATTCTTATTAACGGAGGACCTGACAGCATAGAACTATCAAGTTTTTAGAGACTTTAAACAATACTTTAAGTGTGATGTGGACTTTATTATATGATCTTAAATGGGAGTAATTGACTTTAAAATAAAGAAAGATCTCCATAGATATCATTTCGTTTTCTTAGTATCCAGATATCAGAAGACCTAACGCTCGGAACAATTAACGGTGAATCAAAGTGATTATGGTAACATGTAAATCGCTAGCAACATTTTCGATCTCTGCACCATCAGAACGACCAAATTATTAAATTGATGCAGCCGTACAGATATGTACATATAAACATAAAACCTTGCAGGCGTATAATGCAGAAAATGAGTTTTAAATAATGTTACACCGGAAGATCTACAAGAACAAATGATGAAAGAAACAGTGTTATACCTACATATGAAAATAAAAAAGTACTCTTAATAGAAAGATTGCTGCAAAAAACAACCATAGAAACGTATATCCAGAAGACAAATGAAGCCCATCGAGCTTTTGTATCGGTGCTAAGAAAATATTTCCTCGTCAGGGATAGACAGGCTATTCCAAAACAGCACCTTAATGAGAAAAATTCACTTAAAATACAGAGGTCGAACAGGGCTATTTAATAACGAAAAACAATTAAATTTGCAATAAGTAAAAAGAGTATACTGTGCCCTCCCACCACTTGACGCACCCTTATGTTCAATGCGGTTTCGGATATCGCTGTAAAATAAAAAATTCCTGTTCCATGTTGATAATTTTGAACGATATTCATCCACATCACTTTAATGTTGACCGTGCTAACTTGATTAAAAATTTAACAACTGTTTTCAGGAGCTTGCTTAGTTGTGCAATAACTTCTTAGTAACTTCCACGTCACGTTACACTTTTCATTGATGTCAACAAGGAACAAATATGAAAGATGCAACTTTTTTTTCTAAATGCGTATCGATTATACCATGACCGCTGAAAAGAATATGCCATCGAAGAAGAACAAAGGAAAAGGCCGGACAAAAGGGGATGAGAATTGCATACTTTAAAAATTGGTGCAAACAACAAAAACAGCGCTTATTAGACGAAGACTTAGGAGTAACCACTCTCAAGCTTAAAACATCCGAACGAAAGATCTACTACAATCCGTTTGCATTTTTTTCTTTTTTTTTTTGCATTCATATAGAGCATTCGAAGTCGGCTCATTAAGAAGTATGAACGCGGATATCCAGGACCCCAAAACACCGAAGAAGCACTAAGAAAAAATTTGATGTTGAACAGCTGAAATCTTAAGGAAATGCTAGTGCCTTTTCTATCGAGTCTCCCAATAACATGCTATCACGATCAAGCGCAGATCAGCGTTGACATTGTCAAGAAGTCGATAGTTTAAAGATGGCAACCTAGGGGCGTAGCGTTGTAAGAGTCTCACAATGCGGTAAAGTTGGACGCAAGGTACTCGTGAACTGCTTCTCAGAAATAAAAACCAAAGAGACCCGTTAAAACGAGACTATGGGGAGTTGCTACTGCAGAACTGATTTTTAAAAAATAAAAAGAATATACCAAAAACGCAAACATTGAACAGAAGCATGCGGGTCCTGAGAATTTGGAAAGATTGTTTCTACAGACTCTTTATCGTCCAAAATTTTGTTGTGAAAAAAATTTATTTTGAACAGTCGATTTGGATTCTGTTCTCTACGGAACTATTTAAAGTTGCTGTGTATAGTCTACTTAACATCGTATTATATCATTATGTATTATATATCTACCTCCTGTACAACTGCTAACAGCACACGCTGCCAACATTGGCATTATGGGAAGAATTCAACTGTCACTGTAGGAATTGCGTCCAAAGCAATAGCGGATTTAATTGTAAATGTTGGTAAAACTAACTATAAGCTCTCATCAGGGAAGTTAACGTTACAGAACAGCACAAAAAGCAACTTTGGCTTTGAAGTGGTATAGAAGTAAGTAATCTCGCTGGATGTGCATGATTATCAGTCTACCATTAAGCTTACCTTCAGACATGTTTCAGAATACTGTGATAATTTCTTAAACAGCACACAAACTCTATGTATGCCAGTCATTACAGCCAACAAATAATTAAAACCCATGTGCACTTCACTTTTTTTTTTTTTTTTTTTTTTTACACTGGGTGTTTTAAGGAAATCTATAAGTTCTACGAAACATTATGCCTCATCAAGAGAAGTATTTGCATAAATATAAACTAGTAACCGCTTAAGAGACCTTTACAAAGTTCGTTTCAAAGGCCATTAATTGGCATGCGTCGAAAAAGTACGTAGGTCCTTCACTGATGTACTGTCAAAATTTTATGAAATTTGACGAATAGAAAAGTTGCTATTGCGTCTGAAGTGACAGTATGCTTGTGTCATCGGAACAAAAATGAGCATCCTGCAAAAATTGCTCAGAATTTAACATTCGAATGAAAACAACAACAACAAAAACTTCCTTTACAACTTTTCGACTAGTAATGAATTTTGGTGTTTTCTACAGGACCCACCAACTAAGCGCCAAAGTGCTGAGTGGTAGACACCAAACGAGTCAAAACCCAAAAAAACTTGTTTGGAGAATAGAGAAGTGAAAAAAATGTGGATTTGGTTTTACGATTACAAGGGCATTGTTAACAAAGAATTCGTTCCACTGGACCAAACAGTTAATGTACAATTCTATCTTGATGTTTTGAAGCGCATGGTACATCGTATTCGTCGAATATCGTGCAGAAGGAAGCTGGCGTTTGTTCTACGATAATGTACCATCTCATCGATTGATACCTGTGACAGATTTGTTGGCTAAAAATCGCCGTATTCGCCTCATTATTCACCGTACGATATTTTTATCTTTTCCAAAAAATACATTTGCCGACGAAAAGAAAGCGGTTTGTGGACATAAAAGCCATTCAAAAGGCTTCTTATTTTTGAAAAGTCCCGTTTACTTGTATATAAAAATGGAACATTAGAAATATAAATTTTTTAACACTCAAGCCAGAAACAAAAGAAAATATATATTTCTCTGCTGTTTCTACCGTATTCATTGGGAGATATCACGCCTCATTGCACTGCATTCATCCTTAGAACATGAAATCACTGAAGCACAACACAGAAGTACATCACAGCGCATATTGAGATTAATTTGAAATCTTTAACAAATGTCAGGCTCGGACCCTACCATAACAGTGCTAAGAAACATCGAGATAACGAAAGATTCGAACAGGTACTTACTCGTACACAACAAAAATTAATCACACTATCTGAATCGAAGAGCATTTCATTGTAAATAACATTTTCCCAGTTGGACAAGGCAAACAAGATGCCCCGAGTTAAATTCCGCTTCTGATTTCAATATTCCACTGCTCTAGCTGTCCGGATGGGAGATGAAATAGAGAAACGATAATTTCAAATTGGGTTACCTATTTTCATATAAGCACACATTCGGTGTGTGTAAATGACTGATAGTGCAGAAGCTTGGGAAGAGATTAGAAAATATAATAAAAAAAAAAATAAATAAATAAATATCATGACTTGGTTTTCACCACTTACCCCCTTTATGTGGTCGTTTCCTTCTTTATGATTTTATCTTGGAAATTATCGTCCCTTTTCCACGTCTGCGGTTACTGTTAAAAAAAAACTTATTGTGTAACCAAGTTCTTGCCTGGCTTCTGAAAGTCAAAATCCTTTTTTCCTGAATTTTCGTCAATTTGTGTTCTGAACGGTCAACGATACTTGTTTGTCTCGTGTGTCGGTAGTTGCCTTCAAACCGGTGATGGGTTGTAACGTGAAGAATATCTAGGTTCGGTGACCCAAACCTGAACCTTTTTGCTGATTACAGGCGCACTTTGTGAAGAGCAACGATTTCACTTATACTTACAAAGTTGATGTTAGGATGCACACGAAAATAATTGGCAAATGTGCCAATGCCGCGAGAAAAACGAATTCGCTTGGACTCACTTGGAATTTTACAAACAAAGAATTTATGTGATAGAAAATCAATTAGGCAGACACATCAAATTCCATTTAAGTGAATAATTTCTCTCCCCCCGAAAATGATTCCCAGTCGTTAGTTGCAAACGGTTTCCGTGATTTTTTTTTTTTTTTAGTTTTTATAAATTTTCGCGTGTAGAATGATTCAAAAAATACGTACAGCGGACAAAAAACCATAAGCTAATGATATACGATAATAAAAAGAAAATAAACAACGGACAGTACGAAAGAGACGGCAATGATAATACTCGTACACAGAACTCCCGATACCAAGAACGACTACGACTGGCTAGTTGATACGCTGATGGTGGTTGATTCTATATGACTTTTCATTTTCTTCTTCGCGACTTTATTTTGTGGTAAGGAGTGCAAAAAATTTTTGTTTTCTGATTTTTTGTGAGGGACTCAAAATTTACACTTGCTCTGTCTGGAAAGGAAAAATAACAAAGTTAAATCACTTTACGTGTTTTTTTTTTTCTTTTTTTGTGTGTTCATGAAATGACTTTGGGTGTTTTCGTCGAACTTTATTGCGAGGCCTATTTCCTGGACGCGTATTTTATTTCTTGAAGAAAATAGAAGAAAAGACAACACAACTTTATAATTGGAATAGAAAAAATAAATGAAAAAATCTTGTTCCACTTCGGCGATGCAATCCCGACCCGATCAAAAATTCGAATGAAGCAGAGCGACGGCCCGATCAGAAAAGGAAAAGTAAAGAAAATTTTTTGACAGTTCGATGTGAGAACTGAAGTTGGATGCAAAAGACCTTTCATTCGTACGTGGGGTTTTTAATTTTTGTTGGGATTTTTGTTTTGTGTACAGCGGCTGACTTGGAAGACAGTATCTTTTGGTAGTTATTTTTAAAATTATTTAAACTCTCTGGTTATGTTTATTTGATTCGTTGCCTGTCATTAAAAAGTTTCAGTGATTGACATTCAAAATATCAATCACCCTAGGCTGTAATGATAAAGATTGTTTTAAAGCATCAAAGTCATCGCTGTTCTTTGAGGCAAAGGATGGTAAGATTGTAAAAGTGCAATTAAATATTTTTAACGGTAAAAATATAATTGTATTATAAGTTCATTAAATACTCCCACGAATTGAACACAGCTGTAAATTTCGTAGTAATAAAGCATAGTTCCAGCCTGCTATCCCTTAACCTGACAACATGTCCTATGTAAAAGCAGCCAGAATTCAAATTCCGCTATCGGCCAGAATTTCGATCTATTTAAAAAAACAGAACATGATTTTGTAACGGGCATGCACAAATTCACTGCCAATAATTGGTTGGCAGAAAGCATGCGTGAAGAATGGAACCTAAGCACCGTTTGCCCTTTCCACAAGAGAGAAGACTCTCTTAACAAATTAGATCTTATTTACAGTCTTGTATGAACTCCTGAACTTATTTATTAACAATTTGACAATCGATCAAATATTCACACTATAGCAAATCCTGAAAAAAAAACTCAAGAAGTTGAAATTGATACGCACCACCTCTTTATCGAATTTATCTCCGTGTATGCAACATCTATAGGTATAGAGACGAATTTTACATAGCCATGTCTATCAAATTGTACAGAATAACGATGGAGAACGTTTCATTATTTGCACACATTGACGTCATTGGCAGAATTCACCGACCCGTTGCTGGCGCGTCGCAAAAATTGGAACAGAAGCGCCAAAAATAGATTTTCTCGTGAATGAGTGCAAAATTAAGTATATGCTGTCAACAAAAACAAGAATGTCACAATAGTCCTTACTTTAAAGTAGTCAGAAACTTTGTATACCTCGACTTTGCTACCTATTTAATCTAATAATGATTGTCTTGTCGTTGTTTCTTACTAGTCTTATCGCACGGTTCCACTGACAATAAACAGACGCTCAGTTCCCTGTCCGTTCACAATGTTTTATATATATTTCAATCACGCTATCATTTTTATATTTTTCGCTGCCCTCCTCCCAACTGGGAATCGTCACTCAAGATTTTTTTATCATAGAAACAAGCCTGCATGAAAAGCATTTGTCAGAAAAAAAAAAAACAAACAAACCATAAAGCCAATCTTCGGGCCATCTTCAAAGTTGCTGACGAAAAAAAATGTGTTCATATCGCTCGATCTCTTAAACGTCTCTGAGCTGAAACTGAGGTGTCTACGGGGGATGCAATTTAACTGGCTACAATTACTAAAAGAAAATTGCAGTTACAGCTCTTATAATTCAGGCTAAAGCGCATAGGTTGTTTAATAAGTAAAAAAGTCAAGGAGAGGGTATATTTTCATGCTAGCCGAGGATGCTTTGAAAAATGTAAGAAGAGGTAGATGCTTCACATTGTCAGGCAAAGCAGAGAAGATCCAACTCCCAAAAACGAAACAGAAGAAAATTTTCAGCAATTAAATGAAATTGTCGTAGCAGGTAATAACAATACTCAATATTTCTCATTTAAAAGCTGGCTTATATTGGACGCGATTACCAAGCAGAACTTTTATTTTTAAATTCACATATATACAACAAATGAAAAACAAAATCACGTAGTTCTTTTAGCAGGGATTGCTTTTTGGGATTTCGAATCAAAAACAATTCTAAAAATTGTATTTTTGCAGTAAGACACCATGTCGTTTCTACAAAAAGGAGATATGGTATAATAGTTTTATTTAAAACGTATTATTTTCACAATTTATAGAAGCTATAGAAAAAATACTTTGGGTACATCAAAAAGGAAGGCACCATCAAAAAAATTTGGCAGAAATACGATATCTACAAAGCAATGATTAACATAATAATAATGTTTAGCCCGAATGTATTGAATCAAAAAAGGAACCTTCGATTGTTTCAAAAGTTATCAATTTAGCGAGGCATTCGTTTTTTGGAAGTGGATGAAGGGAAACAATGAAAATTCAGTGAAATATAAATTCTCTACGAATGAAATATTGTCCTTTTTTTACCTTATTAGAAAAACCTTATTTTATTCATTTATATATAAAAAAAGATCCAGACCAAGAAAAAAGTTAATTGGATTCGTTTTCAATCTTAAAAAGAACCTCGATCCATAAAACGTTGTATGAAGAAAAGAAACCTGAAACTAGGTAAGCAGTTTCAACAAATTATTTTCACCATCTATAACTATTCTCGACATAAGTAAAAAAATAACGCTGATTCTTTCATCAAACAATGAAGATTTACCTTAAAATTATATATGGTTATTATACAAACACACTTTTTCAAACACATTATTCATATTTCATTGAATTTGAAAAAATTAACATTCAGTATGTATATAATATGTATATAATTTACATTTTAATTACTACCATTAATATTAATTTTTGTTAAAAACTTTCAATAACCACAAATATTTTAAAATAAAATAAATAAAAAGTATATTACTTTATATTCTACTTGTTTTATTAACACTGTTTCTTGTGATTTAAACCATCATTTACGTAAGCGCCGCACATCGAGATATTCTTTTTTTATTTTTTTAAATACGTAGATCCAAATAAGGTTAAATTTTTTCATTAAGGTTCGAAAAAAAGAACTTTCTGCCCGTTAAGTTAATGATCAATGGTGGTAAACATAGATCAAAGCTGAATGATATGGCCTTTTTCCCCACTTATTTCTGCTCTGAATATTTAAACGTAAAGGTTCTTATAACCAATTTTATTTTTATATTAATAACCTATTTTCTATCGAGAAACCTCAGATCAAGATCATTATATAATAAAAAATCTTTTCATAATTACAACTATATTAAATAAAACAATAACAATTATCAAACATCAGCTTACATCCTCATTTTAACAATAACTGAATTAGCTATCCGTACAATTCTATTAAAACACGTTTTACAATGTGCTCGCCAGTATTTGCAACGTCCCCATATAACTGCTGGGTAATTGGGGCTTGAGATACCATGGAAGATGCGTGCCAAATTCCTTCCACTGAAAGCGTTCTCTGGATACATACCAATCATTGTGTAGATATCACTTATGATTTCCTCATCCGAAACATTTGAGTTCTGTAAAAACACCATTAAAAATAGGGCAACGCAAACGTAAATGATAATCGAAATACTTCTGTTTCCAGAACCAAATCCTTGGGATAATCATTTTGGAAATAATCTCGAATGATTTTCTTTAGCTTGTCTGAACGATCATTTGGGTAATTTTCATTTGTGCATGGTTGGTAAGTTTTATGGGCAACCGAAGAGAGTCCTTGAAAAACATATTGTAACTGAAAATAAAAAAAAATAAAAAAATTTAAGAAATGTTAACCCTTGATTATTGTGATACACCATCTTTACGTCGTCGTACATATGTTTACGTTGTTGCCTTTACCACATGTGAGAACTCTTTTACTTACTTGAATTAACTGAGTTTTCTCCTGTGTCACTGACCGATTATAAAGCGTATCAAGTGCCTCGTCAATCTCATCTAATGTGAAATCTCCAGGCGCTTTTATTCGAAAACCTAAATCGAAGAAATTCACAGTTACAGGAGATCGTTTCGGATAGCCATTCTCTAAAAGTTAGGAAGAAAATATCCATGTCACAGATCACATTTAACTGAATAAACAGGAATATACGAATATACCAGTAACCCATTCTAAGTTCTTCAGTTGGTACTTAACGACCCCGCTGTTCCACCCAATAGCTGCTGCTATATCAATAACAGAAAACTCGATCACATTACTGTCCTCCTTAAAAGTTTTATTTTTTAATTGTGTAGCAATAGCCATCGCTAATGGTGGACAATCTTTAGCAGCGTGCCTTAAAATGAACAACGGATTAACTGGTGCTTTGAAATCCAATCAAAAATATTTTACTAACTTGATATATTTTGCACCTCCGTAAGATATGACTTTGCACATGATATAAGCCGTACTAAGAACATTAATGCCCCATCTACCATCTAATTCTAAATAACACAAGAGTGTCGAAATGTTCTCTTCAGGGATATCTAAGGCCTGGATTGTACTTTCAATCGAAAAGCCAATCTCATGACCTGGACAAATTCGTTTTCTTGGATGATTAATTGTCTTTTTATCTGAAAGATTGGTTTCTGCTTTTTCATCACCAAATACATCATCGTCCCAATCAATATCCTGCGATGCTTTGATTTCATCCCGGTGCTCCTTCACAAAGTCACTTAAAGACAAATACGAAACGTATGTACTTAATGTGCCCCACCTAGTTTGAACAATAACTTACTTCTTCTTCAGATTTTTATCACACGAGCACGCCACGAATATTTTAAGCAATAATTTACGTATTACATGTCTATCAATGGAATTCGCAAATATATGTCGACGTAGTTCATTTCTATCGCTACCCTTAGAGTCCAAAAATAAATGGCAATGAGAAATAAGTCCATCGCGACCAGCACGACCAATTTCTTGCACATAGCTCTCGAAGTTTCTCGGGGTGTTGTAATGAATTACGCATCGTATGTCTGGCTTATTAATGCCCATACCGAAAGCAATAGTTGCCACTACAATGCGAAGCTCGTTCTTCATAAAAGCATTCTGTATGGTACGCCGACGTGATGCTGGCAGGCCAGCATGATAGGGTTCAGCTTGCCAATTTACCCGTTTTCGTTTCTTTTTGCCATTCAGTTGAGACTCCTCTTGTTTTCGATCCTACAAAAACATGTAGAAGACTAAGAAATCATGGAATACAACATGTCTTCACCTGCATATAAGTTCGTATATGCCCAGCAATCCGCTCGCATTCGTCTCTACGAGTGCAGTAAATGATTATTGACTGGCATGCATCAAATCTAAAACAAAACAAAAAAACCCAATGATCACCTTTATGGCGAAAATCAGCAACAACTAACCTCTTACTAACCAGCAATCCTATAAGTGCCGCATCTCTGTTTTCATCTTTAGAAACCGATATAACCAAATTATCCGGCAGTGGGACATCACTTATTATTCCCCTCTCACCATCTGGAATACCTAAATGACGTATGATACTTTGCCTCGTCGGCAAAGTTGCCGTAGCTGTCAGTCCAAGCACCGTATTAACGCCAAGATTTTTTTTCAACACCTTGCAAATCATCAAATAGCTTGGACGAAAATTATGACTCCATTGAGATACGCAATGAGACTCATCAATACATGCAAATGCAATCGGTGGCAGCTTTCTCAATATCGATCCAAATCCAGTTGAACGCTCTCCAGCTACTACAGCCTCTGGAGAAACTAATAAAATGTCAATCTCTCCATTGTTGATCATCTCTAGAATTTTTACCCGTTGCTGCGGCGTTTGATTAGTATGTAAACAGTGCGCTCGTAAAAAGTGTGGTACTCCATGAACTTGGTCTTCCATCAACGAAACAAGCGGCGAAATGACTAATGTGATTGAATGCTTCTTCTTGCTATAAAGATATGCAGGAAGCTGGTAACAGAGTGATTTGCCACTACCTGTGCTAAGAGTGACTAGAGTCGATTGACCGGAAAGTATTCTCATAATAGCTTGATCTTGACCTTTGCGAAAGTTCTTGTGTCCGAACATTCGTAGAACTTTGTAGACTTCTTCGGTTGTGTCAATAACCGATCCATCAGGATTTAAATCATAAATTGAACCCGATTCCGATACAATGGATGCTCCATTAAGAAGGCCAGCTTTCTTGAGAAAGTCTTCAGGGATTTTGTGCCCAATATATGTCTTTGTCGGAGGTGAGAATGGGGTTTCTTTTACTTCTACTAACTGTTCAATATTGTTTTGTATTCCCTTAGATTCCGCTTCGCATTCAGAATTCCTACAATCCGATTCATCTCTGTACAAGAGAGAATTCGGCGCCTCGGGTAATTTGTCTAAATTTTTACTATGCACTGCTATGGCACTTTGATTTGCCATACGTTCAGCTTCCTCCAGACTAATAAAGGGACTTTCCTCTTCATCCAACGCCACATTCATAGGTAAAAGAGTATCACCCTTCAATTTACACTGCTGAGCAAAATGACCTGGTTGACCGCACTGGAAACATGTCAATACTCCTCCATCGCAACCACCCATATCCATCTCATGCCCGGTTAGAGCACTAACTTTCTTTTGCTTCCAAAGTTTCTTTTTGTACCGACTGAAATTCATTGGTTTCTTGCCACGAGCAAACACCTTTTTCTGAAGATTTATTCGCACGAAATTCTCATTGAGCTTGCCAGATGCTACTTTTCCCGCAAGTTTATTACGATCTGATTCACGCTTTTCATTTACAGGAGCTCGGCCTACCGATTTAAGCAGATCGATCCTGGTATCAACTTTGTTAAAGTATTCTTCAGCCATGAGGTTGGCTTTCTTCAAGTCATCAAAATTAGCCCTCGGTAGGCAGGTGAGTTGAGCTGTTTCCAGGGCAAGGGTGTACTTGATAGCTTCTGGATCGGGAGCTTCTTCGTTTTCTCCCGACTCAATTTGTAGTTCGTCTTCATTTTGTGTTTTTAAGTTTCTTGTTGGTCGGTGACCCTTTTCTTTGGATTTTGATTTCGCCTTCGGTTTCTCTTGCTCTGCTGATTTGGGCTTTCTAGAAGCGACCTTTTTACGGACTCGTTTTCCTTTTGGAACATCTTCTCCGGATGAACCGGGTTTCGTTTTTATGCCTCTCTTTCTTTTCGGTATTACCGTACTATCTTCTGGATCCTCTGGAAGTGTTTCTTTTGTTTTTTCTGGTTCCTTTTCCGAATCCTTAACTGGTTGTTGATTTTTATCTATATTGGTTAGAACTCGCCTTCTTTTGGCTATGTGACGGTATTCTTGAGTTTCATTTTCATCTTCACTGTTAGACACAATTGAATCAGAGTCATGATTTCTGCCTTCCGGAAGCGGCTCGTTTTCCTCAGTCTGTTCTAACATTGTCGTAACAGAAGAGACCTCAGCAACATTAACGTTGTCCATACCCAATGGAACCACAGGCCTTTCCTGATTCTTAGACACAAATACATCTCCATTTTCTGCAGCATTTCTACTCAGCCAACCTAAATCCAATGGGGCGGTTATCATTTTCTCTGGTTTTGTTAAACCCATCGAAACAGTCACATCGTAAGTTGGTTCTCGAGCAGGTAATTCCTTAGCTCTTTGCGTGAGAATCGTCTCTAAATCTGGGAGAAGCTCCGTTGTATCAAGAGATTCTGATTGACTTAAGGTCAACGAAACTTGTGATAGATCCTTATTCGGCTTAACCAAAGACTTTCGCGGATTCCTTTTTGAGAATGATGAGGCCTTAAACAGTTTCGCCACCAAATTCGACTTAAAAGCTTGCCTAACTGGACTTGTGACCTTCTTGGGAGGAGATTTCTTGCTAACATCTTTACCCCAAACCTTTAGATTGTGTTCGTTCACCTCGACAGATTCGAATTCTTTGATAACGTGGTCTTCGTCTACATTTACGACGTTTGTTATTAAAGCCGGTGAATTAAGTTCATGTAAATTAGAGAAACCCAAAGACAATTCATTAAGGTCAATATTTGATATGTCCAAAGGTAGTTGTGGCCCACTACAGTTATCTTGCAAGCTATCATCAAGGTCACATTGTGAGTTTTCAAGGATATCGAACCCATCCTCAGAGAGTACGTCATTTAGAGTGTCTTCCAGAAAAGAGGTTTTGAGCTTGTAGTACATTTTGTAGGAGTCACGGATTTCTCTTGGCGCATCACGAATATCGTACTGAAGATAAGAAAGCAATTTCAAATATCAGGATTGAACATAATTTAATTGCACTTAGTATTTACCTTGGATGGGATCCGGTTGTATTTCTTCTTGAAATCTCTTTCCCACACTTTCACACGAACCTTGTATTTTTGATATTTTTTTTTAAATACGGGATCGTCCATGGTTTTATTAAAATTTTTGCAGCGATGGCAAACAAGCAGGGGAACCCTAAGAAATTCAAAAACACTTGCGTTGTCAAATTTTAGCGCGATTTTTGAAGTGCTTCTTAACATCTGTTTATTATATTTTTTTTTTCCTGAAACTGACAGCTGAATGGCTGAGGTGGAAACGTAATAGAGGCAAAATATAGTAGTTCTTGTGTAAACTTAATCAACAGCTTGGGGTTTCGATGCGCTTACCTAGAAGTAGACCTTAACCCATAATGCAAAAAGAATGAAAAAAACCTATACTGAGCCATATACGATCTTGTCTTTCTTTCTATCGATTGTGTTATTTACTTACCATTATGAGCTCTTTCCAACCATCTTCACATAAAACTTACGCTTCATTGGTTAAACTAGTTTAGAACACCAATTGTCTCTGTAAAAGGGGACCCATTAAGACTATGATAACAATATTTATGAGCAATATACAAAGTGATGTCTTACAAATTATTTAAGTGTTAAGTGTTAGAACAATTGGGACTAATCTCCTTCTTCTCATTCATGCAACGCTTGCAGATTTCAGTAAAAGGAAAGTCATTTATGTATACATGTAGGATATTAAGTTATACAGGAATTTTGTTGAGCTGATTTGCGGTCATCTTAGAAAGGTAAATTTTTAAAAGCTAGTTTATATTGGTATTCTTCATATTTTCATTCATCAATCTCGAATAGCTTCTCTTCTTTCCGCCGATGATCACGTTAGTTAAGCTTTCGATATCCCATCTCTAGAATATAAAAAGCTTTATCAATCCCTACTGTGAAAATACCGAAAAATAGGAAATATTTTAAAGCTGCAAAACGCTGCTTAATATACGAAAAAAAAACAATTTACGAGAAGGAAAATGTTACAAATATCAGCGGAAGATTCTTAATGCGATCCTGTACGGGTTTTCATTAAAGTTTCATGTAAAACTTGCAGTTTTCGGAATGATATTTTCAAACGTCCTTCCTTCTGTACATAAATATATTATTATCAACTAGTTTACTTAGCCTAAAGTTTTTCCACAAGGAGTTTATTATCTCTATGAATTCTGAAAATATGCTTACATCTAATTAAGTAACTATCTAATGCTTTCAATATCAAAATGTTAATTTTCTCGTCGCTGTAATTTTTAATTTTGTTTCAAAGAACCGATAACATATACACATAATACTTCGATTTGCCCCCGTGAACAGCTAGACCCATATTCGGGGCTTTGGAAGCATTACAAATAAACGGATTACTAATGCTATGGTGTGTTCTTCCGAGTATACCAGTATAGTCCGGATATGCTTACAATGGGGTGCATTTTTGTAATACTGCACCTCTGTTGTTAGCATATGAATTTTGCACCTTTTTCAAAAACTATGTTAAAAAAGTCGCATAACAGCGCATCGCCTTACATAGAGTCTCAATGAGATTTTTACCGACCTAGATGGCGCAGAGTTCATTTGCCATTAGAAGGTACACCAATATTAGACATTGCTCTATATATTTTCCCCGTGAATGCTATCATAAGCGGCCATAAAAAAAATAGGTGGTGAGTATCCTAGCATAAAACCACTCTGATATGTGCTAATCAAATTGTTGACAAAAGGGTATCATGCATTTTTTCCTGATAGAAGAATCTTGATCATCATCGCCACTATACGAACATAGTCTTCAAAAATTTTCATTCTCCATCCTTAGCACCGACTGCAATTCTTCAATCATCATCCCTTCTTTAATTTTCAGTCTTGGGTTCGGGCTTCGTAAACACCGCATGTTTTTAACACTTTGGTAACAACGCAGTTTTAATGGTCTTAGAGCTCTCGTGTAACTCTGGTTCTTCTATGCAACATAGCTCTGTACTTTTCTTTTATCGTTGCATGTGGTTCCGGCTATTCTTCTTCAAATCGGGGATCTTGTACCGATAGCCGAGTCAAGCTCAGCACACCAGAGGTAGCATTTAGAACATACCGTACATAGCGGTAGTAGTCCGAGCCAATGTTCAGTTCTGTGATCGCTTGTACATATGTACTGAAGGAGTGGCTGGCATAGATCGCCACATTGTCAATATATGTGACGCTTACTTGATCAAGAGTCTTTCAAGTCCTATTGTTAATATTATGATGAGGGAAACGATGACTAGGCCTCATCAAATATAGCACATTTTAGCATCATGTGTAGCGAAAATCCATACACTTTATCGCGTTTTCAAGGACGTGGTAAATTTATTTTTATTTTTCAATTCAAAAATTAATCAAATGATTACAAAACGTTTGTATGACATCAGTGAGAAAAATTATAGAAACATTTTAAGCATTTAGAGAAAAAAACTTGCTAAGATAAATGATAAATGAAAGCAGAAAGCATATGCGCTTATAGTACTGTGCAAAACCTATGAAACCATCTGGAGTCAACACTTCATGGTAAATCTTTTCAACTTTCTACCCTACCAAATAAAAAGAAATGGATATGTAATGATGTATTATATAGTGTATTTTGAAATTCACAACTTTTTATAAAAGTAATAATACTTCAGATTTAAAATAAAAAAACGCAAAAAGCAACAAAGTACCCAAATTGAGCTGTGCAAAACCTAAGCAACTTTGTAACCCACTGTAAAAAAAATTAGCTAACAATACTTTGCAAAGTCAGGTTATACATGAAATGTAAGCCTTTTGTCTTTGATCTTTAATAATTGTTTTTGATCTTGAATGACTGTCTTTGATCAGTTTTCGTTTAAGTTAGTCGCATAATTGATATTTTTTTTTAATAATAATGCGACAACGTTACTCTTCTTCTTTTAAACTAAAGGTTACTGATGAACTTAAATCTGAAGATACTCAGGCAACATTAGCTAAACGTTATAATATTAATAAATCGATTATTTCACGTTTAATAAAAAAAACATAATGCAACAGGAGTCGTTGAAAGTCAAAATGTCGGTGGCAGGCCGTGTAAGACAACATGTCGAACGGATAGAAACATTTGTCGTGTAATTAAAAAACAACCGTTCATAAGTTTGAACGAAGTCATAAAATTACTTGATTTAAACATTGATGCTAGCACGGTGCAGAGACATGCAATTGAAAATAATCTTCAAAGTTACAGGCCGTGCAAAAAACCGATGCTCAAAAAAAGACATCTAAGGAACAGGTAGTACAATTCAATTCTTTAAATATATTTCAAACTTAAATCTTTTTTCATATTAGGCTTAACTTTGCCAGAAAATACCAACAGTTGTCTCCTAAAAAATGAAAAACAGTTCTTTTCAGCGACGAGTCAAAATTTAATTTAATTAATTCTGACGAGATATGTTATGTGAGACTCAATCCTAGATTCTGCATACCCACTGTTAAACGTGGTGGGAGTTGTGTGATTGTTTGGACCTGTTTCTTGGCAGGAGTTGTAGGTCCATTCTACGAAATAGGCGGAATCATGGACCGATTCAAATATATATCCATTCTAGAGTCTGTAATGCTACCACATGCGGAGTGGAAATTGTCACTTCGTTGGGTGTTTAAACAGGATAACGATCCAAAACACACATCGAAGTTGGAAAAGCTTTGGTTAGCGGATAATGAGATTCAAGTCCTTGATTGGCCGGCCTTAAAAGTCGTGTCGCTAGACAACACTTTTCCAACAGGTCTCACTTATTCAATGCTTTGAAAGTTGAGTGGGAAAATATATCCCAGGATAAACTTTCAAAGTTAATTGCTTCTATGCCTCGTCGTTGCGTCTCTGTTATTCAAAATAAAGGATATTACACAAAATTTTAAAAAAAGTTGCTTAGGTTTTTAGCTACTTTGTTGGTTTTTGAGTTTTTTTTTTTTAAATCTGAAGTATTATTACTTTTATAAAAAGTTGTGAATTTCAAAATACACTCATTACATATCCATTTCTTTTTATTTGGTGGGGTAGAAAGTTGAAAAGATTTACTATGAAGTGCTGACTCCAGATGGTTGCTTGGGTTTTGCACAGTATTGTATTTCTTTTTATTTAATAATTATTAAAGAATATAAAAATTGTTCGCGCGTTTAACTCGCAGCAGCGGTGTGTTTTCAATTTTCTAAGATATTTGTGTATTTTTCAGCGGCCCTTTAAAGGGCGACGAAAAATTATTTCACCACGTCGATAGAGACCAATTCTGTTTGACACAACCTTAAATCGTTACATATGATAATTGAGAGGTAGGGCTTAAGTCGTTAAGGAGTGCGGACATGTTTCTTCGTGCAGTGGTGGAATTTATATCATAATGGCAAAAAAAGCCTAAATAAAAGTTTTAAAAACAAAACAATTGAAAAATTAATAATAAATAAAATTACTTATAACCGAAAACCTAACATCCTAAAGATAGTTAAAATTAATAAAACTAAAAGGGGAGTCTCCAAGCATCATCCCAAGAATCATAAAAACAGCGAAAACACTGATGGACATCCGAACAGATTTTTAACATTAACAAAGAACGACGTCGCCAAATCATGGATAGTGGGATCGGAGGCCGAAATTTCCATCTAACAATCTGTAAAAGAACAATTGGACTAAAGACAACTGTTATAAAACGGTAAAACCATTGCATCCTATGGAGCATTACGGAAACAATAGTTACTGCCCATTGTCACACGCGACAGTGGCAGAATTATGAGATTTCAACGAGGATCATCTCAGAAACAAACCAGAGTATTCCTAGTACATATAACCTATGTAACGCTTTCTACTAAAGTTAAACATCCTTAAATAATTTAATTATGTATTATTTAAACATTTTTGTGTATAGTAATTATTTTTACCTCGTATACATAGTAGATCTAAGTATTTATTTTATGTTGAGATAGACAGACAGTTCGTCTAAAGAAATTGTAACTCAGTTGCGTGAACAAGAACTATTTATTCACATATAAAATGCAAGCCATATTGGTACTCGCATTATTGTGATTAAATGGTAAAAGAACAAGAAGCCCATACGTTAAAGCCTCTAGTTATACACTTATCATAAGATGAAAAAGTTAAACGTATATATGTTCGTAAATGTAATAGTTTTAACCGAAGGTCTCAATGTTATATAATATGATATTTGCAATCTGCAACTAAAGAGATATATTTACTTACTTTCGTACCCGTAAATTTCAACAGCCTCTCTGATTCCCTTTTAAATATTACAAATTCAACTTGAATAGGTATAAATTCTTTGCGATAACATCGCCAATGAAAAAACAAAACATCGCCAAAACCCATTGCAGCCAACCTACCAACACCCCAGAGAAAGACAACATTCCCTCCTGCCCTTTTTGTATAATCATTCAATATTGTGACATTTTTCCCATATGACATTTCAATTCTCCAAAAGAAGTACTCACGAATCTTATTTTTCGTTTTCCCCCTTTTCGTCAAGTTATTCGTAATTTTTCTTTTCTTTTTAATTTTTTACGCGATTTCAGTCATATTTGTGATCATATTTGTTTGGCAACACGCAAAATTCAAATCTAATTTATTGGCAGAAATGCCACAAAAAACTTTTTATCTCCCACCGAAATCGAATAAGAAATAGCAAAGCGAAGAAGAACAAAAAGAAAAAAAACCTCCAACCAGTAAGAACCTGAAAATAAAGAATCTTAAAAGAGACGTAGAGAAAGAGGAAAGAAGAGATTTTGTTTATTATTTGCAAAATAAATTTTGTCGCCATTCTACGTTTATTCACAATTGGATTTGCAGTCGATAGGCGAAAAACAAGAAACAAAGCGACCGCGACAAAAATTTTGTGTTTTGCAGCTTGTAATTAAAAATATAAAAACGAATGTAAGTAAACATCCATAAAGTATATGAAACACAAAAAAGAAGTAGAAAAATGATTTTCGTATTTGCTTTTATCTGTATCTCTGTATACCACTTGCCGTGGCCACTTTGTCTCTGTGCTGCGATAGATACAGCTGTCCTGTGTACTGTGTTCCATGTTCTGTGTATTATGTTTTTTATCCCAATCATCGCTTGTTGCCTTCTTCCATTTTGTTGTATTGTTTTGTTTATATAAGTCAATTTAAATAAAATTGATAAGAACCAACTTGTTTGTCTATATATATGTCTATTAGCGTTAGATGCTAGTGATTTAAAAATGTATAACCTGCTAGTTGCGGGGGTATATTATTCCAATCGGAACCCCTAATTACTTGGTGACAGGTTTTAAGCAATCGATTGCATTGTTCTGAAATCTTCCTGTCGGAATCCAAGCACTCAGTTTTAATTATCATAAATATTATATGAGAAGGAATATCCTGTAAATGCTTTTTGTCTAAAAATCCCAGGAATAGTCGTCGAAACTGTTTGAAAAAAATTGATAAGTATCTGGAACGCATTTATATGATATGCTCGTAATGTATGTATAATGTACATACACATATATGATATTTGCCACAACAACAGCCAATGGGATTTTAGCAATATTTAATTCCTGACATTGCACTATTATGCAGCGTTTTGTTATTACACAATAATTGTGCTTATGTTCCACAGATTCTGATTAAGTTATTCAGAAAGTTACGGGCTTATCATTTACTTCGACTCATGACACTTAAAACCTCATAGTCTGTATTTCATGTAAGTGTTTGTGTAATAAGATTAGAAACTCGACAGGAATTCAATATTGCTTTATGGACTTATAGATTTAAGCCCGTTCATAGTTTTCAATAGTTTTCAGTAGTTTTTAACAGTTTTATTGTTGTTATGGAATAGTCGTAGTAGTTTTAAGAAGAATCAGGATGGCATTGAAACTTTTTGACTGAATCTGAAAGTAAACGTAGAAACATTATGTGATGTAGACTACTCAGAGAAATAAAATATTTACATATTTACTATACTCGTTTCCAATTTTTTTGTTTTGCAGATGCAAGGGTGTTTCCTTTTTTAAAACACCGCATGGATAAAATCTCATATGCTTCGGAGTTAACGTCTCAGTGGCGTTTTCATTTTGGATTCTTTGTTCTTAAGTGACACTACAATTAAGACACGACTGGGGTTGAGCAGCACCTCCCATCACTAAGAAGAAGCTTGCGCTAATCGTTTCTAGTTATGCACACGAAGTTGCCTCAGAACAGCGCTGCAATAGCTTCAACCAACTAAGGCCATTTTCATCCGCCTTTGTTAGATTTCATGCTTCCCTGCCAAAAAATAAGACTGCGACGAAAAGAGTTTTTTGCAGCCTTTTCTTCGTTATCTGTCAATTTATTAGCATTGATTTCTTAGTTGCTTTCTTGGCCCAAAGAAACGGTGATTGGCAAGAGTGATTTTTGATTTGTAATTATGGATCTTTACACTTGTATTGTTTGATATCAAAGCGGAACTCAGGTGGAAAATGTTCGTTCCCATCTTAAAGCTATGATTTTGTTTTGACGTATTGACTAAGCTGTGTACTTTTATTTAGCCATCTTCGCTTCTATTTCAATGGCCGCAAACGGTCCAATAAAAGCTGAACTATAGATATTATGTATAATGTCTCGGGTAGACTGATCAACGCAGTCTAAGGTCTCTCGCTGCTTTTGGATTGGACAAAAAACGCTAAGACATCAATTTGTATGCATGGTGTTCAGTAGAACAGGTTGCAGAGTATTTTGTCCTGCCGGAGATTTTATTAGTTAACAGAGTTATTTTGTTGAGGCTCTCGGGCTAAAGTCAAACGTATAATTGTCGATATACTTGCGTTTAACGGATATAATGGGTTTGCAGAAAGTAACAAGAAAGTAACGTGTGCCATCCAAGCTTGTCATCATCGTCAATATCGCATACCATTCTATAAGTCCGCTATATTTTGACATCGCTGTCGTTCATATAAAATAAAATCTCTAAGAATATAATCGAACCCTTTCCGCAAACGAAAAATTGATGGAGACGATATGTAAACATTTTGAAGCGTTTCGATATTTCCGTATTATTATCCGTAAACTTTAAAATCGTGAGTTCTTTAAATCTTAGATATCCAATTGTTGCCCATAGTCCAGAAGGTTTGTGATGCAGCCCGACTGCACAACGTTTATGATTTTTTTACTGCTATTGTAAAATTTGTTGTTTCTGTTCGATCGTAATGGTACTGCTCGGGAATTCGGGTGATAAAGTGTTCTTGTCATTTCAATCAACTCAATATACTATATTTCGGCGATTGAATCATTGTGATTAAATTGTTGTCGCTAATCTAATACAATGCCTCTACGTGCTTAAGTACCACTTAATCGGCCTCCTTTTTGCAACCTGTATCCCAAGACGGACTTTATCTGTCTCACTATTTTCGCTGGCTTTTTGTTCCTTTTTCGCTCCTCTTACATTTTGCATGGAAGTTGTTCTACACACCTTGCGCGCTTGGTTCTTCTTAGTTGGACTTTTTGTTATCTGATACCGGTTATCATTGGTTTTTCACCGGTATATTCACAAAAAAACCTGTCAGCAAAACTCGGTGATGAGTTTCTAGTGATATGCTCAGAATCAATTTAGAATCTTTTGCTTGTCGTTTTTGGGTTTGGAGTGCACAGCTGCACTAAGTGCGTGTCTTGTTTGATAAATAAAGAATGTTGTGAGAATTGTGTAAGTTTAGTTTATAATTTTTCATTTAAATTCCTACCGATTAAACGCTTGTTCTCCCGCCAATTTTTTAATTAATTGCTCACTGCCGACGCTAACAATATTTTAATTTTCATATTCAGTTATTACTTTAACTGCTAAAATGATAGCAACTTCGTTTTATTTTTTTCCACTCGATCTTAGTCAGCAACATCTCGGTATTTAGTTTCTTGAACCCATATTATATCAATTTACGGTTCCGTAATACGTTTTTTAGTTCAAAATTTTGGAACGTCATTTCGCCGACGTTTTAAATACGTAATTTATATCTTGAAAGCATTGTATTCTTCGCCACTTGAAACCGTGGTATAGTTCCGTTTAAGCATAGTTCTCTATTCTCTGTAGTACATATGAATTGTCCGATGTTGAAGATATTTGAATATTTGAAAGATATCTTGAATATATTTTTCTCCATTTAGGTGCCTTTTATGACAAGTAGGGCAGGGAACTAAGGAATATTCTATAATCCATTGTCATGCTGATCCTATCAGCCGATTTTTTGAGTACAAAAAAGTCATATGGTGTAAGGGATTTGTCTTCTTCTAACTACTTTAAGAAAAAACTAATCTGTATGAGGTGTTTTATATTTTATATTTTTTAGCCTGCTGTTCGGGCAACTTTATGTTATTTTTTAATTTTTGTACAAACAAGTCCTAGACGTATCAAAATATTCATTTCAACAAAAGATCCAAACGTATTCGAATTTGTTATTTTTTTTTTTTCATATATTTTTAGTTACCCTAACATGGCCGATGGTATAGGAATCGGATTCCATATTAAACAGGAAATCGATACGACAACAAATTGTTGCAGTCCCACAACCTCGATACACAATTGTTCTAATTCAGTCTCTTACAGCAGTTCAGCCAGTAATCAACAGTTACAAACTTCTCCCTCCGTTTCGCCAGAGCGTCAACTCTGCAGTTCCACAACAACTTTATCAGGTGATTTATTATGCAGTAATGGAAACGACAACAAAACGGGGATTCGTGAAGAAATCCGTCGACTGTGCCTAGTTTGTGGAGATGTAGCCTCAGGTTTTCACTATGGAGTTGCTAGCTGCGAAGCATGTAAAGCATTTTTCAAACGTACCATTCAGGGTAACATTGAATACACTTGCCCAGCGAATAATGAATGTGAAATTAATAAGAGAAGGCGAAAAGCTTGCCAAGCGTGTCGTTTTCAAAAATGTCTTCTAATGGGTATGCTAAAAGAAGGTGTACGTCTGGACAGAGTACGTGGCGGACGACAAAAATATAGGCGTAATCCTGTTTCAAATTCTTATCAAACAATGCAAATGCTTTACCAATCGTCAACTTCATCGCTTGAAGATATTAAAATATTAGAAGTGCTTAATACTTGTGAACCAGATGCATTGTGTGTTAATCAAGATGATACAAAAAACAATTATAATAGTGCATCGAAATTTGGAGGTGATGCGCACGATATGTTGGCTGTGCTCAGTGAATTATACGATAAAGAACTGGTTGGAGTGATTGGCTGGGCCAAACAAATACCAGGCTTTACAGACCTGCCGCTAAATGATCAAATGAAGCTGTTGCAAGTGTCTTGGGCGGAAATTCTTACATTGCAGTTAGCATATCGATCGATACCTTTTAATGGAAAACTAAATTTCGCTTCTGATGTATCCATGGATGAACGTGTGGCTAAAGAATGCGGTGCCAGCGAATTTTACTATCACTGTGTGCAAATTGTCCAGCGAATGGAACGTTTATCACCGCGCAAAGAGGAGTACTATTTGCTTAAAGCCTTAACTCTCTCCAATTGCGATGTAGTGCTCGATGACTCCAGTTCTCTAAGAATTTTTCGTGAGTCAATTTTGAACTCGTTAAACGATTGTGTGTATTTATTACGACATACAACAGCAGTGTCACATCAACAACAGCTGCTGCTTCTTCTGCCATCATTAAGACAAGCCGATAATATAATTCGACGGTTCTGGCGTTCAGTTTGCCGTGACGGTAATGTAGCCATGAAAAGACTATTTATCGAGATGTTGGAGAGATAAAAAAGAAGTAATAGACTTGGAACACATTCAACAAGCAATCATTGGTAGAGCTATGTACATAAGTATCTAAAATAGACGAGAGGCTGCAGAATATTTTGGTTGTGATTTAAAACAAATAATAATATTATGTTAAGATTTTATTTTAAAATACGAATGTCTTGGTTCTTTTGAAGGGCAATAGTGAGCAATACTGCATCAAGGATGCATTTTATTACAATATTTGTGCATAAGTGTGATAACACAAAACTTGTTGGTTGAATTCAAGGACTTATCTAATAATATTTTCTTATTTTTCTGCTATTAATCACATCCAAAGTTTGCTGTAAGCTCTTAGTCTAAAAATAAAACAAGAAAACGGAAAATAATCATAGTTTAGTCGGTAAATAAATCCTAAAGAAATAGAATCTAGCATTAGCATGTGTAAAGTTCGAGAAAAGATGACGAATATGCAATAAACATTAGAACTTCGTGTGCTAAATAACATAGGGAAACCATTATTTTGTGTCATGTTCGAACGTTATAAACGAAAATCTAAGATGTTGCGATCTTGCTAATCTTAATAAAAATCTTCTCTTGGCTGGATCATTACAATCGGCCGTGGCAATATACCTCTCACAGCTGCAGTGATTCAAATTCACATAAGAAGGGTCTCTGTAGCTAAATTAAAAATACAATATGAAAACAAGTGGTTATATATTTATAAATTAACTGATAGAGTACATATGTATGTATTTGTATGCCCGCATGTATATGTACATGTATTGAAAGGCATATTATTGTAAGAATTGTGAAAAGAAATATAACAAATTTTAAGTCAAGTAAGGCGATACAAATGTAAGCGAAAGCACCAATGAAAACTTTGTATTTAAATGTAGCTTTAAGATTCTTTTTGTTTTCAAGCGGGAGTTATTAAATAAATTTATGATTTTTTTTTTTTTTTGTTGAATAAAATCTGTTGTATAATTATTATTTTTATTCGTTTGTTTTTGTTAAGCTATTTACATTTGTATTTTTAAGTGCAAAATAAACCCTCAACAAAAGGAATTACAACCTCCCTGTTACGGTTAAAAGCCAATAACTTTCATACTCGTATCATATCATTCAAGAAACTATTTATATTTGTGGTGTTCAAATCTGTTAAGGCATTCCGTATGGAATAGGAAACCTCCTGCAGTAAAAATTTCTGAATACCATTAAGTCAATCAATCTAGCCATTTTAAGTTAGCACAAAACTTGTAGGCCTCTTTCACCTGTCTGCAACGAAATCATAAAAAAAAATATAATGAGTGGAGAAACTGGACCGTTTACGGATTACAATTTTCATATCAATGGTCTATAATATACATATACCAATTTTGAACTTCTCTTTCATTGGATTTGGAGCTCCAACTTACCAGCAATGCGATGAATATTGGCTTGCAAGGATTAAACAGTTTACGATTTATCAACATACATCTAAGACTTTACATAGCCACATAGGAATTCAAATGGCGTATAATCGCATAATCTTGGTGATCAATTCAAAGGTCCATTTTGTAATGTTGTCTTTGAATTGAGCCCTCAGTCAATGGTTTCATGGCAGTATTGGACTAAGCACCTGCATTGACTTTCAGTTATTCAGATAAAGGCCAAATTGTTCTTCTGTAAGCCAATTCATAATAGTTTATTGAACAGTTACTGGACATTAGTACATTAGAACATTAAATAACTGAAAAAAAAAATACAGTACGGAAGATTTATTAGTAATACGTAAACACCTTTTATGGTATATCTTCATTTTCATAAAGTTAACTTCTTCAGAAGTTTGAAAACATTGTTTTCATTTCCTTTCACGTTGCTTATATGATGAAATTCACGTAGATTTGCTGGCCACATCATTCCCTGGCCTTTAGCTGGTCCTCTTACTAGTAACATTCTTAAAAGGACTTGAAGATCTCCGCCGTTTTTATGTGTTACACTTTCTTTATCTACAAAACAAGTGAAAACTCCTTATTAACCTTATTTTTTTCGGTTTGAATTTCCATAAACCACTCGAGAATTACTGTACATGCGTAGAAGACAAGTGACATTGTGAAAAAAAAAAACGACGAGAATAAAGCCATGTAAAGTTTTAGCATCCCTGGCAAAGTCGTGTAGAACGCTTGCTGTTCCATAAAAATTGGCAATGACATCAAGAGCAAACTTCTCAAGAATAACGAAGATTTAACACTGTAAATTCGTTCAAACTTTTAACTGAATAATACAACGATTTAACAAAGACCGAATAGATTTATTACAAAAAAAAAACATCACCCTAATAACTTTCAATAAAAAAAAAAAAAATCTACATATTACATATAAATATTTACAGACTAGAGTTAGATTTGGGGATTGAAAATCAATCCTTCTTGTGATAATCATTCATTTCAGACTCGAAGTGCCGGTTGCTATTCTCCTGGAAACGATTCGATCGTTCCAACTCCTTGTGGAAGTAATCAATGGTTCGATGCAGTCCTTCTTTAAGTGGGACCTTCGGTTCCCATTTTAAATATTTTCTGGCACGAGTTATGTCCGGCTTTCGCCTTTGTGGATCATCTTCGACTGCAGATGTTTGTTGAACTTCACTTTTACCCCCAACAAGCTCCTTAATGATAACAGCAAATTCTTCAATTGTATGTTCAACCGGATTGCCAATATTCACTGGTTGTGTGTAATTAGATTCCATAAGAGCTATAAGTCCATCTACTAAATCAGAAACATACTGGAATGACCTGGTTTGCTTACCGTTTCCATACACTGTGATGGTTTCGTTTTTCAACGCTTGTAAAATAAAATTAGAGACTACCCGCCCATCATTCATATGCATTCGAGGACCATATGTGTTAAATATTCTTGCTACACGCACGTTTACCTTTTCCTGTTTTGCATAAGCATAACTTAGTGTTTCTGACACACGTTTACCCTCGTCGTAACATGCCCGTGGTCCAATTGGATTTACATGTCCCCAATAGGTTTCTGGCTGTGGATGCACTGTAGGATCTCCGTATACCTCTGATGTACTGGCAATCAGGACCTTCGCCATGACACGCTTCGCCAATCCCAGTACATTAATGGTACCCATTGTGTTCGTCTTTATAGTTTTCACTGGGTTATACATATAGTGCGGTGGGCTAGCTGGACTTGCTAAGTGATAGATTTCATCAACTTCAATAAAAAGTGGATTCACAATATCATGGTGTATCATTTCAAAATTTTCATGGCCCAACCAATGTTCCACGTTACGTTTTCGTCCGGTGAAAAAGTTATCCACAACAATAACCTCGTGTCCTTGAATCATGAGATTATCAACAAGATGTGAACCAACAAAACCGGCTCCACCTGTTATAAGAATTCGCTTCCGGTTTTTATAATTCAAATATTTCACATTCGGATATTTCCTTGGTATACTTTCCTCCAGCATTTTGACTTTCTCCTCCAATTTAGCCAATTTCGCTTTAGTGTATTTTAATTCATCACGCTGTTGTTGTAATAAATCGAAATTAACGATGCCATCAGCATGTTCAATTGCATTGCCGGCTGTTTGATGATCATCTGGACCGGTGGGTTGTTTAAATTTAGCTGCTACTGCTTTCTTCTGATCTTCGGAGGTTTGATGCGCCAAAGACTTGTATAGATATATTACTATTAAAAATAGAACAAAAATTGCTGCAATTTGTTTCATTCTTTTTTTCGTTAACGTCATCTCATAACAGCTTCTGCTGCCACTGTTTTCTTGATGTGCATGAGATGAAACTGCAGGCGTAGATGATTTTCTTTGTCTCACCAAATTAGAATGTACAATACGTTTGATGTTTTCGGCGGGCCTCGTAATAATTGTTAATTTAAATTGAATTGGGCAGCCCTTATGGGGATAATGCAAACCTCTTGTCCGGTTGGGTCGGCAAACAAAAAACTTGGAGACGGTAAATTTGCTGATAAAAGATTCCTGTTAAGTTTGTTCTGCATTTCGCTGTTCAGCGCTGACACTTATGTGTTTTGAAATTTTTTTTATCAGCTGCTTGAACCTACGGTGTGTGAAATGACATTTTTCACAAATTGATGGGTGGCCTGCACTATTTCCCTCGGTATAGGGTGCCTTGGTTTTATTCAATTGGTATTTAGCTAAGTTGCCACTTTCTCCTTATCAACTAATTATTATATAATACTAATAATACTAAACTTTTTGTTTATAGTTTACGCAGTCTTACCTTTCCAAAATCTACTTTTTGCATTCAGTTTTTGTTTTTAAGAACTTAACACTCAAGAGGGCATTACTACTCTTAAAATGCCTGAGCACGTGTTAACTTTTTCGAAAAATTGGATACAAAGAGAAAGAAATATGATTGGTCTTAATAGTTGTTTCGCTCCATGGTTGGCATATAACATTTAATGCGGAGACAAAATTATTAGTGAAAATTGACTTATTGTTGTCGATTTGGAAAAGAATACACTACCACTTAATCAATCTTCCCCGCTTCCAAATAGTGATGTACGTGTTATGGATATTACGCTGCGCTATTTCAATTATGACATCGTATGCGTATATGAGTAATTGAACGGACCTTGATATATTATGCCTCTAGTGTGAAGTTTTAGACCATTTTTTTTTTAGGGACAAGGTTAGCGGATTCGAAAGCAGCGCGTAGTTTTGCCGTAATCCATTTTCGATAACGTACCTCTCGGGGGGATCTTTACAGACATTGGTAGAGCAACATGCATTCCGGATTATTATCGTTCAAAATCAGACGAGTTTGGCAGAGATACCGAAGCTGATATCATTCTATACTCTTTCGATTATATCAATGTCGTCGTTGCTTATAAGTCATTGAACGGACTTCTAAAAGATTGTGATTATAGTGTTTCCATGTGACTTTTGCATGACAGCGAATCATCTTCTCGTATCATCTTTTGTGATTTGCTTACTGGCCTTGATGGAACACTTTTTTTTTCCATTGTCAATCTATACAATCGGAAAAGTTTTTGAAAAAAATAGGAATGTGTCTATCTGAAATTTGTTGGTTTTCGCAAGGATCTGCATAATGAAATTTAGGATTCGAATCACACTGATATAGACTTATCAGTTTTTCGCCAAAAGAGTTTAAACGCAAACAGATTACAGAAGGTGGAACCTTGCAAGCGATGTAGAGAAGACTATTGAAAAACTGTCGTTCCACTCATGGCGCATACATCCATGCGACCATGTTTTGCAAGTCAGCTGGCTATGCTGCTTACCTACTTTTCACTACATGGCGAATAAAAAAGGTAAGTTTATATAAGTGCTTTGCTCATCGCCACTGTTATACATCTTGCAAAAATAGTTTTTCCACACCTTCAGAATTTAGTAAAATTGCTTTTGCATGTAAACTCGCGAGTAGCTCTGATAATTTTACGTAGAACCTATTTGTGTATCTGTGTGTTTGTCCATGGCATAGTAGCTCCCAAACGGCTGGACCGATTTCGATGATTTTTTTTTATTTGAAAGGTGCCTTTCAAAATTTCAAACTATATATATATATATAAATATTTATACAATCAACTCGATTGTAGCGTATCTATTCTAGCAATACATGAGGTATAAAAAGCATAAAATAAAAAAATTAAATTAAAAATTTAAAAAAACCCAACGTAAAATTCCAAGCATGGTGCGTCGGGGGACCGCTAAGTAAATATGAAATTTAAACAATAATTAGCTACCTTAGGACGTAGGTAAATATGAAAACTACAATATAAAATCGTTGAGTCTAAGTCTAAATTGATTTACTTCGAAAAATTCACAAAATAAACATAACGTAGAGTTAGTTTACTATCATAAAACCACTCCAAGATATTGACTTCCTGAGATATGTAGGTTAATTCATGAAACTAAGTTCGAGCGTAGTATGTAAAAATATAGCATATAAAATAAATAGGTAACTTTATTCTTTAACAATGTTAAGCTAATTATAGACGGATTAGTTATCATATTTTATACAATATTAAATTTACAGCATTATATAGACTCAATACATATATACATACATACAATATTCATACATAATATACAAATATACAATATTTACTTAGCGGCCTCCCTACGCACCATACTTGGATTAAAATATTACTTCTTATATTAAAATACATATTATTTTTTTTACTTTTAAGAGGTTATTTTTACGTCGGAGTTTTTTTAAATTTTAATTTATTTTTTTTTTCACTATATGTTCTTGCGACATTCTTCGTCGAATCAGGCGTTTCGTTATGACACATAGCTGAGAGAAATAGAGACAGCATTTTCAATAGCCTTTCCTACTGACATTGAGTACTTGATGTTATAGAGCCTTCTGAAAGATCTCTTACGATTGTAGCTGTCGAGCGTGATAGCCACGACAATGTTCACCATTCCAGTGATTAAGATATGTTAAGGTTTGTCACTTGGCGTTTAAATCGATCAAGACATTTCCAATATTGTACATGCTACTTCCAGTCTTCTTATTTTTCTTAGTCTCAAAATTTGCACTTTCCATCGTGCGAAACGTTCGAAAATCTTATCATTTCAACTATATTACCGTAGACAAAAATTGTCAGTTAAGCATCAGAATATGTTCGAAACGTTTACAACAGTTTACTTATTTACAAACCGTGTGATATTAATTTTTATTTTATTTATTTATTTATTTTTTTATTTATTTATTTATTTATTTATTTATTTATTTATTTTATAATTATTCAGCTTTTTCGATAGTCAATTCCCTGCTAAGTTCACGCAAAAATAGCGTGTCCTTGCCCCAAAAATTCCTTAAAACTCAATGTTTTTGAAGTTTGTTTTACGTGTGGCGAACAAATCTTCTGAAAATGTACCATTGGCACTTTTCTCGCTTTCTCAAAAGCAACATTTTTCTTCTCGATTTTATGTCAGAATGTACTAAATATAAACGTCAAATTGTATTGTTTGCTAAAACAGATTTTTATTTTCGAGCAAATGAATGTGTTAAGATTAAGAGCTAGTTTAATGAAATGTTTTATTACATGTAAATAGTATTGCATAACCATAATGGGATTTTCCTCGGTTTCGTCAATGTTGAGCTATAAATGAAGATTTGCAATAGCACCGATACTGAACAAACACGAGATTGAAAAAAATGTCCGATTACAAATTTTATTGAGGCAAATCAAACAATCAAACTCGGCTAAAGCAAAGTCTCAATAGAATGGGACATTCAGTGCAGAAAATTGACAGCTACCACAACGATTTTTTGTTTTCTTTTCTATTTTATTAATATTTTTGAGGATACTGATCTCTTCCATTGCAAGCTGCAATAATTTCCTCATTTTTATTGTAATTTTCTTAACTTATCTTCCATTTCCTTTTTCGCTGCTATAAAACCAAACTGAATTTAAACAATTGGACAGATTATTAAGTACATTATGGGTAACTTGAAAATTTGACAAAAATTAAGTGGGCTTTTTATTCAATTTTGATATAATGTTAACCTACTGAAATTTATTAAGGTTAGGTCTTAGGTCTGAAGCGACTAAAGGCAAACCCATAACAGGCGAAAGGATCTGTACGTAAATGTGCGAATACAAGCAATTTGCATCCTGCAGCCATAGTGCAGGATTGCTCGGTTTCGTTGAATTTTCGTTTAATTTTGCCTTCATACTTAAAATGCGATCCCGATCGTACGAAAATTGCTATTTACCATATGGAATTTCAAAAAGCTGTCGAAGAGAAGTAAGTTTATTTATCTAGCAAACGTATATTATTAGAAAGAACCCATCTTATTTAAATATAATTTTTGATTTAGGATTTAAAAAAGGGAAAAAGGAAACAAAAATAGCTATCGTAATTAATTATTTTCATTCATTTTGCATAGACGATTGAAAATAATTTTCTCGATTAAATGCGCGTACACAAAACACAAAGTAAATGAAAACTTGACTTGATAGATGGATATCTTTTCAAAATCCCATTATACACAACTTGTCCATTTGAAGTAACTTAAGAAAACATTTCGTCCAGTTCTGACATTAGCTTCGGCTTGCTATTGCCTATTATGGTTAAGACTTAACTTCCGGAGAAAAACAAAGAGAAAACGCAAATAGACTTTCAAAATACGTAACAAACTTATTTATACAATAAGATATAAAATTATATTTAAAAATTATTTCCCCCGATAAATAAACTCTAAGAATATATATTACTAACTTCACAGAAAACCGATACCAATCAATTTGAGCTACATTGAGCCAAATCAGATCAACTCTCCCTACTGTCATATTTATCTTCTGCAAAAAATTTCACGACATATACCAGAACACGGGTGCAGCACCTAAGGGAAAAAGAATTTAAACTATAAGGGAGGTATGTAGTTACAAGTGAATTTATTTAATTTACAATTTCCTCACTATTCGATTAATCGCCCCACTAACCATTTAGTCACCATGGACAAACCAGAGCAATTCAACAACAATGAACAAGTTGACAAAGCTATAGAAAAAGTTGAAAACACCGAACAAAATCCAGAAACCGATAAGACCGACAAAACTGACGGTGATCAGGGTAAGTTCATGAATTGATTTAACCCTAAAGTGCTTGATTTTATCATTTCCTCAATTAAAAATATTTATAGTTATTAACAGCTTTGACGTACAATTTTGTTTTAATCAAATCCCTTTTTGTCTTTGCAAAATTAAATAACAGAGTGATTGATACAACCACATCCCTCAATTAAAAACAAAGCAATAGAAAATTGTATAAATTCTTCCTCCTAAAAGAAATAAGAGCATATTTCTTAGCAATTAACCTTTGTGATCAACGTTGTAAGCTGCTTTTATACATTTCCTAAGATATATGTACATACGTATGTATATATGTAATTCTGAATGTACGGCGTTTGTATGGAATTCGAGCAACGTTTTCTGATGGTTTTTCAAACACAAAGTTCTTCTACTTAGAAACTTCCGCATCAAGCTTTGCGATGTGTAATCGAAATCGTTGCATCTGAATTTGAATGTGAATCTTTCTTCCTTTCGCGCTGAAGGCTGTGAATGGAACCTTTAGTTCCTACGGCTTTTATCATTTTTTTTAAATTGTGTAAGCAAATTCAATCGGTTCTACCCGCCAAGAAAGGAATGTTATATCTGCTTTATTTTCAACATTAGTCGCCACGAGGTTTTTTTTTAGCAAGAATCAAAATTTGTCCATTACGTAGATACAAAGTATGCATGATTCTAGCTTTTTACCGCCATTCTTCGTTTCAATTTGATAGAGCGCCCATGTTGAGTGCATATGCACAGGTGTGCATCAAAAGTTTACGTAAGAATTCTAGAAAATCCAAGGTTCCATTAAAATGTTTAAAATGTAGAGTTGCAGAACTAGAGCAATTGATAAATAAATAATTATGCACTGCAGGGTTAAAGAGAACTGCTCTCACATCCATCAATTGGATATTTACTTAATGTGGCATCTTATTCGTAGCATGGGAAGACAAGGAGTCACGCAATCGTTTGGTATCGGCGCTCTCTATGAGATTTGTTGACGTGATGTCGGAATTGAATTCGGCTAACGACGCCTTTAAAATTCCCAAGGATATAAGGGGTGAGTAAAGAATTGAGTTTTCTTTAGAGTAAATAATTGACAACTATTGATTTTCTATTTTGTTTTATCCTGCACTAGTCGTCGTTGTTGTCTTTATCTTTGTCGCGTTGCTTCTGCATTTATTTCGAATAATTATCATATTGTCTTTGTAGCTTTGTATGGATTGCCGAAACCGGATGAAGCACCAGCGCGCCAGAATGCAAGTAAAAAGTTCACTTTTTGGTATACACAGCCAGTGCCTAAAATGAACGAAGAGGTATTCACAAATGAATCTATCGAACCGGATAAGGATATTTCGGAGATTCGGAAAGAGCCCTACACTCTTCCAGATGGTTTTAAATGGGACACATTGGATCTCAATAACTCGCAGAATCTAACCGAATTGTATACACTGCTCAATGAGAACTATGTGGAGGATGATGATGCCATGTTTCGTTTTGATTATCAGCCAGAATTTTTAAAATGGTCACTGCAACCGCCCGGTTGGCGACAGGATTGGCATGTAGGAGTCCGTGTTGTTAAGTCTAAACGATTAGTTGGTTTCATATCGGCAATTCCCAGCAAATTGAGGTGTTATGAAAAGCAACTGAAAACGGTTGAAATTAATTTTCTGTGCGTACACAAGAAACTGCGAAGTAAACGGGTTGCACCGGTGCTCATAAGAGAAATTACGAGACGCGTCAACTTAACGGGTATTTATCAGGCAGCTTATACGGCAGGGGTGGTATTACCGAAACCAGTATCAACATGCCGTTACTGGCATCGATCATTGAATCCCAAAAAACTTGTTGACGTGAGTACATATAATATTAATTAATATTTTCCTAGCACTATTTGACTATATTAAGCTATATTGACTATATTCAGATTTTTTGAACTAGAATTGTTTAGAGTTCTGTAAAGCGTATAGCTTTTTACAGATCCTAAATTTTAAAGATCTATATTTCTTCTACAGTTACTGGGTAAATGCAATTCAATTGCATAGTGTGTTTTGGAAAGGAGTTGTTTCCCTAATTTAAAGATACTTTTGGTGTCCGTTGCGAATGGCGTTGAATATTTGTCGACAACATATATGTTCTAGGTGTGTTGAGAAAATAATGGGAATTTTAGTTTTTTTGAAAAAAATATTTATTTATTCGTCTATATTAATCTTATGTCAACCAGTTATCGTCACCAATTATGACCCTTTTGATCAAGTCAGAATCATCATTGACGTCATTCAAGAACTCCTGAGCGATGCTCAAGAGACATTTCTTCTAATCAAAATTAAGAAGTTTCGGAACAAACTTCGCTGACAAACGTCTCATGCCCTAAACATCTGAAAAATTGCATCAGTAACTTTCTTAATTTATAATTTGACGATTTTCCAAAACAATTCACTTCACAACTTCGTCGTTATCATGTTTTGTTGGTGTGCTGGGGCGTCCAGAGCGAAGTTCGTCATTGGCATTTTCTCGTTCAGCAGACTCACGGTATGCCACTGTCAACATTTCATTAGTTTTAGAACACTTGATTCCATTTTTTCCACAAAATTTTATACAAATCCTTTGATCCATTAATTTCCAAACACGTATAACCTACGCGGCTGCCAAAGTAAACAATTTAAATCATATTTTAGAGGCATACATACGCCAACATAATAAAAAAAATTTGACAATCGAACTCTCCAAACCCGCGAAATTTTAAATTCCCGTTATTTTCTGAACACACCTCGTATATACCATTTTTGTTATGCTCTAGTTTACCGTAAAAGCGAACTATTACGTATAACGTATAACAGAGTTTAACATTATTGCTCTTATGGTGTTGACCTGTTGCGTTGAGTTTTGGAAATACTCGTTTGATATCAAAGATCTCGGTGTTGTGATTATGTAGGGTAGACGATATTTATGACACTGAGCCCGCTGTACTATACAATGTTATAAAACTCATTAAACCATATATTACAGATGAGTTGCGAATCATTTCTTACTAAATCAACTTCTGCTAGGTTGAATTGTGTGTCAGAGAAACCATCTGCTCAATCAGCTATACTGGGCATTAGTCATTATATAACTATCTCATTTTGACCGGCTGAAATGAGTTTTTGTAGATCATGTGTGATGAATGTGTGATTTTGTAAAAGTAAAATTTTCAAATTTTTTGCACTGATTGGGACTGATTTTCGTTCCCGTAGTTATGTGTGTCTTCATATCCTCGAAAGAGCCCTTCTCAGCCATTTTTTTTTTACACGTAGAATCTCCGAGCATTTTACGCAATGCATAAAATGCATAATCGAGTTGTGGTCGTCGGATGAAAATCAGCTTGTAGCAGATTATGTACAGGTTAAGGTTAAGGCAGACAGTTAGACTCTTGCGAGATCACAGAAATTCGATATCAACCTTTCTCGAAGTATTTTTACGGTGTTTTATGGTCTGGGATACGTGCATTTGTATCTTGGCAGCAAGATGAAAGTAATCCGAGTCAATATCATTTGAACGCTTAAACATACAGAATATCGTGAGTAATCAATTTCGATCAGGCGACTACCAGGTGTTTTGTAAATATTGCAGTTTGAAGAACACGTGCTAACTATGGCGTCATTTAAGTATTACTTCAAGCCTCTCGTTTACGTTATACGAGCTATTGTCTCTGATTCTTGAAAAATCTCCTCGAAGTATTTCCGCCATTGGTATTTCCAAATCCTTTTCTGTCTGATTGATTCCCATAAATCTTCTCTCTTGTCCTCTCCCTCTGTCGAAGTGTATATGCAAAGTTTAAAATAAATTCCATGCACCTGATTCTTGCATGGAATGGAGAGATAGTGGATTTTGTATCTGTTATTTCATTTCTACCAATCATAGTTTAAAAAAAAAAACTTTCTATTTCGTCGTTAATTTTATATTCAGTAGATTAAAAATTAACAATTTGACTCTTGATATCGTTGACTGTACTTTCTATAAGTTCTCCAGTTTCTTTTGCATATTGGAATATTATGGGTCGGCAAAAATGAACTGATGTTGGTGGACAGTTCCTTCAATGTTCACCATTTAAACTTTTAAGCCTCCGTGGAACAACTGATGCCAAAAACCTGTTTGCATTTGTTTCACAACCTGGTGTATTTATTTTCGCTTGTATGCATGTTTCCCAGATGATCCATCACAAACCCAATAATTCCCCTTCACTTTTGATTTCTAAAAGTCGACTTACATATTTACGTTGTGTTTTTTTCGGGGATCTTTCCAAAACTTATATATTTTGCAAATCCAAATTCACCAAAATCCAAATTATCCTTGATAGGATACTTTTATGGAGTAGAAAAATTTTCTGTCTTTCTTTTGACTCGCCTTGGACTGCTTTAGTTACATCGGCTTTCATCTTTATATGATCATTATTATACTTTATAGCTAAGGTTATGGTTATATTTTCGGTGGCATTTATTAGTTTTTGTTTTTTCCTAGGCCTTTCTCTTGATGACTTTGATGTACTTGATAAATCACACGTCTTTTTCCAGCATCTAACATAAATGGAAACAATTTTCTATCCATTACTTGTTCTTTTTGAATTCTTTCTCTATCTACAGGCTGCGACCTATTTTGATTGAAGATGTGCATAAATTGATGATCATTTTTTTTTTTTTAATTTCGGAAAACTTTTTGTTTGACAAATTTTCATCGGACAGTTGGTAATCATTTCTTATGGCACTCATGAACTCTTTTATCGAGACTTTTATAAAAATTTCTAGTAGATTGTTGTATGAAATGTCATTTTTAAATTGTTAGCTAATATTTTCTAATACACCCGTTTGCTTTAATGGTGTAATTCTTTTTTTTACCGCTAGTCGTAATCGTGAAGGAACAAAACCGATAGTAAATGGTTTTTTTGCTCAACGCTGTTCTTCTCCAGTGAGAAAGGGGTAGAAAAAAAATGGCTGAAGTCTTAAAATCAAATCTTTCTAGCACAAAGAGATGCAAATTCCCGTCCCTGAGTTTTGAAGTATTCTTATATATTTTCAAATATATTGGAATCAATTTTCTGTTGAGTTTAAGTCGGACCCTTTCGGAACGTTTTTTTTTTTGTTTTTTGAACTCAACCTTAAGCCTTTTTACACTTAAACCTATAAAAATAAAAGAAATACATTTTTAGGTGACCTTAAAAATTAGTCAATTTTGACTGGCTCTACAAAGCAAAGCTATTGATCCAGTGAATTTAAAAATTTTGCATTACACATAGACCCACTCGAAAATTTGATTATGCAAGCACTTTTGCCTGAATGCACTGTGTGGCGTGAATAAGGCACCATACGATTTTTCTGATGCTCATTGCTGATGTTATCGCCGCGGATTAGAGAAACAATGACGAAATTTCCAAAGTGATTATAGAGCAAACCAACTCCGAATCCCCATAACACCTTGTCTATTTGTATTTCCTCCGTAAGCAATTAAACGTTAACGAACATGTCAAAAAGGCAGTTATATTACTTCAAAAGGACAATAGGCTACTAGTCGCTAAATAAGCTTGCAACCAAACGAAATGTATTGATTTGATTTGGCTGACTATACATTTTAAAACAGAACAAATTCTCTTATACGGAACGATAGTGATTGACCTATCTGAGCAAAGAAAGCCGCTTAATGCAAATCAAATTTAGGTTGAAATGCATCAATACGCCCAAAGTGCATGTCGTTATAGCTCAAACCTTTCTGGCATACGAGTTTACTTTTGTTAACATAAGTAAAATTTAAAAAAATTGTGAAGGCTCAAGAATTCTTAGAATCATTGTTTTTCGAAGCATAACGCAAAAATAATGGGCCCTTTTTTTTTGCGTTACACTTTATAATATTTCGATGGTAGAAAGTTCAGTTTGCTATTGTTAAACATTCTTTCAAAAATAGTAAAAGATCGACTGCCATGATTCGCAAACTGCGTCTAATTTTTGGTAACCAAAATTTTCAGAATGCGTGCCTTTTAAAATTGGGTACTCTTACAGGTAGTATCCGATTGTATAAAGAACAAAGAAAATAAGTTTTAGATTACTATAGATCAGAAATGTTCTACTTTACATATATGGTATTAGAAAGATTATGAGTGGATGGATAAATATCTGTTTGGTATTTATGAAGAAGTAACTTTTGGATTTAGAAATAAGTTGAGATTGCATTCAATCTATGCAACCAAATTATTTTAATTATAATTTCAAAATGATTCAACATTAATATATTTTTCTTGTAATTTTAGGTAAAATTCTCACATCTAGCCAGAAACATGACAATGCAACGAACAATAAAGCTTTATAAACTTCCAGACCAACCAAAGACCAAAGGTTTTCGCCGCATTCAACCGAAGGACATGGAGGGTGCTCGCAAAATTCTCGATGAGTACTTATCAAAGTTCGAACTCTGTCCAGTATTTTCAAAAGAAGAATTTGCCCATTGGTTTACCCCACTAGAAGGTGTCAACGATTGTTTTGTTGTAGAAAATGAGAATGGTGAAATAACCGATATGGTAAGTTTCTACATTTTACCATCTACTGTGATGCACCATCCGGTACATAAGAGCGTACGAGCGGCATATTCCTTCTACAATGTCTCGACGAAAACTCCCTGGCTGGAGTTGATGAATGATGCCTTAATTGCTGCTCGAAATACTCAAATGGATGTATTCAATGCATTGGACTTGATGGACAACAAAACGTTCTTGTCGCCACTTAAATTTGGCGCCGGCGATGGAAACTTGCAATACTATTTATATAATTGGAAATGCCCGACTATGAGACCCGAAGATGTAGCACTTATTCTTATGTAGCGCGTCGTTTATTACTCATATGTTACTCACAAATTTAATCAAAATCAAGAAAACAAAAATAAGAACAATTCTATTCTTATGGATAATGTACTGTTTGGGAACGTTAACCTAAGGTTTATGTGTGTTTTGTTCACGCGGCTTTTATGTTTCAGTTTTCTGTGGATTTCTATTTAGTTTCTAATTCATTATCAGTTCGTATTCAAGTTATTCAGCATTTCGTAATTTTGTATGCAGAGTTTAAAAACAGACCTCATCCAATTTTCATAACGTTAGTATGAAAGGAAGAAGTAATTTATAAGTAACCGCGGAAACATGTTGGATTATAAACGTGAGAAAAAAAAATGTAAAAAATGATTATTATTAGTTTATTGCAATAAACGAGGATACTTAGAATCTTTTATATTAACTATTCAATTATTTTCAAAAAGAGTACTATTGAACTTAAATCAATTATCAACCAGGTGAAAAATAACAAAAAATAACAAAAAAATAAATAAATGTACATAAGAATTCCTTTCAGAAAAATTATCAACACAAGATGCAGTGGTTTGATAAAAGCCAAATGTTCACCCTAATTTATAGTTGCAGGAAAAGACAGTGGTGATTGTTTGACTGGCCAACAGCCGGTATAACCCATTTCAGTCTTTTGAGTTAAGGCAAAACTTAAACTAAAACTTAACTTAAACTAGACTTAAACCAAAAATTAAGCAGAAAATATTGTTGACATGGACAAATTTAGAACGCCTTCGAAGAGTTTGACGCCTCCAAAAATCCCAAGTCTTATACTATCGAACTAAATAAATTTCGTAGTTTTAAAAAGTGGACTATTCTTTAAATAAATCAGATGATTCTGGCCCAATTTTTTTCAAATATTTGTGAAATTAAATTAGAACTGCAAACATTCCGAAAGAGTAAGAAAAATTATAGTTGTGTTGTAAGTTTTTTTTTTTTTTTTTTTTTTTTTTTTTTTTTTTTTTTTTGGTCATCAGCAGATTTTGGTGGGATGAAAATGCATCATCTGGCAAAAATGCAAATCGATAGCATTTTTCGTTCGCGAGTATCGTGGGCCAACAATTTCTACGCAACGGACATATACTCTCTCACACACACACATACATTTTCTTAAGACCGGTCTAAAAACATTGTAGCAGCTTCAAACGTAATTTTCGGGGTGAATACAAGAACTTTCTATTCAGACGTTAATAAAGTGTGTGAGCAAATTACAGATATCATGCAAGCCAACAATAAACGAAGAAGCTTTTTCAAAAATGCGGACTCAGTTGAACTTAAGATAGGTTACACCAACGTCGACGACAGACCAAACCATATAACCAAGTCTAGAATCTCAGCTTCCTCAATTGGTTTTATTTCCCTGCCATTTACACCTAAAGATAAAAAGAAGTCAAATAAAAATGACTCGAAGGTTAGACAATGGACACTGGATTCACCTGGAAAAGTTCAAAAATTTATTCCATACTCCCCTGTCTCAATAGCCATTTCTCCAGATCCTAGTTCAGCAATCATATCATACATCATTAAATTTAACCATTCATCTAACTGCGGTTCAAACTTGTTTTTAATTAAAAGGTAAAATTCACGAGAATGCATTTGAACTGCTCCATAGACAAATAGAGTACTGTCTTTTACAGTGACGAATCTAAGCTTAATCTGGTCAATTCAGATGGTATGTTAACAGTAAGACGTGGGAAAGAAGAAATACTCAATCCTCTTAACTGCAAAGGTTACATCAAAACATGCAGGAGGTAGTGTGATAGTGTGGACATGCTTCTTAGCCAATGGTGCTTGTCGCTTTCACAAGATTTAAGGGATAATGGATCGTTTTAAGTATAAAAACACTATGGAAATGATGCACTAATCTGAATAGAATATGCCGCTTCAATGGGTGTTTCAGCACAATAACGTCCCGAAGCACACGTCAAATCTCGTAAGGGATTGGTTAAAAGGCAATGGAGTGCAAGTTATTAATTGGCCTGAATGAAACATTGCTGAAGAATGCTTGATGAAGAAGTGAAAACTGTTTCAAGCATTAAATACTCAACGACAAAAAATACCTGAAACCATAATTTTACGCTGAAGTTAAAAAAATTAAGCGGTATTATACAAAGTATTAGATTTGTTATTTTCGTTTTACGCACTGCCATACATTACATATACTTGTTTTTTTTTTTTTATGAACCAGTTGTTATTTTTTTGTAAAATACACTATCATGTACATGAATCTAGATTTAATTTTTTTTTTTTTTAAGAAAGTTAATTAGATAAAGAAATATTTTTATTTATGTGTTCGAACTAAATTTGTTGCTTTTGTGTTGCAAAGCACTGTAAATATTTACTTATTAACCTTATCAAACAAAGATTTTGATTATGCGAAGTTGAGAATCTAGGCAGGTTTTATGGTAGTAAAATGAGATTTCTGTGGTACGTATGTTGTCAGTAAAGAAAAAGTTTTTTTTCATATGTTCGCAGTGAAAGTCTTAGGCCTTTACATTAAACCCATACTTATTTGCAAAAAACAGACAGAGACATTTAGAGAGTAGAAGGTTCAAAGTTTTCACTCAGTCCTCTAGAATAGTATGTTGCACTATGAGGCACGACAGTGGATTATGTATTCAAAAAATCAGTTTTAGATACTTTCTCCTAAGCGACTTTAATAACGATAAAACGGTAAAATTATTACCACATAGATAATTAGAAGTTACACACTGTCTACAAATTAACTGAATAATACAAGAAAAAGTCATATCCTGAATGCACTCATTTTGTTTTTATTCATCTTTCACAAAACTGTCACTTTTGGGTTTATTTTTCCGATCTCTTATTTGTTGGCATTTGCGTGCCTGTGTTGTTTTTAATTTAATTTAATAATTTCTTTTTGGAAGTTTTTTCCGTTGCTTCCAAAATGTCAGAAGAAAATAAAGATAACTCCCTTACAACTGCTGCAGCAACAATAACTGATCCATCATCTAACACTACAAGTGTAGTGGTTCCACCTCCTGCTGAGCCGGAGTTACCAAAAATCGAAGAAGTCGTTCTAATTGATCCTGAATGCTTGGTGCTTGATCTGAATCATCATCGAATTGGAGTTTTAGAGAACTTTGAACCATTGACCAAAATTGAAAATTTATATTTGCGATGGAATTTAATAAAGAAAATCGAAAACCTGCACATGCTAACTACATTGCGAGAGCTGGAATTGTACGACAATCAAATTACAAAAATCGAAAATCTTGATCAGCTTATCAATATGGAAATTCTCGATATCAGTTTTAATCGTCTTACCAAAATAGAAAACCTCGAAGCATTACAAAAATTGGAAAAACTTTTTTTATGCGCAAATAAAATCACTGTCATCGAGAACATTGGGGGCCTGACCAATCTAACGATGTTGGAGTTGGGTGATAATAAATTGAAAACTATAGAAAATCTAGACACTTTGGTCAACCTTCGTCAATTGTATTTGGCTAAGAATAAAATTAAAAAGATTGAAAACTTGGATAAACTTGTAAATCTGGAGTGTTTGAGTTTGCAGGCAAACCGAATTGTAAAGATTGAAAATCTAGATGCTTTGGTTAACCTGAATGAATTATATTTGTCAGAAAATGGTATTGAGAAGATTGAAAATCTAGAGGAGAATAAACTCCTTGAGACTCTGGATTTGGCTAAAAACAGGTTAACAACAATTGAAAACATCGGCCATTTGGCAGAGCTGGATGAGCTTTGGTTAAATAATAATCAAGTTGTTTTGTGGAATAACGTAGAGGAATTAAAAAAGAACCAAAAACTCTCCACAGTGTATTTAGAAGCGAATCCGATTGCGAAGGATAACATGTACAGGTTTAAAATGAAGAACATTATTCCGTGGCTGAAGAAAATTGACGCTACCTTGTGTCGATAATTTATTACCGTAATAAAACAGTAAAGTTTTATTTATTTTATTAATTGTGTTGTTTTTTTTTATGTTGTGTATGTACAAGTATACTTCTTATACTTGGGTATATTTATGTTATATGATGAATCTGGAATCAGTTCGATTTAGAGTCCTCTAGATGTCGAATCAGAAGATTGAGTCAAGTTGCAAGTTGCGTACATAAAGCGCATCACCTGACTATTTCAGGAACTAAAAAGTGCATAACCATTGAAATGAATGTTGAACAGTCCATTTTGTTTTTTTTTTTTTTTTGTGATCTTTCATTATTTTTTTTTTTTTTTTTTTATAGTTGGATTTACATATACAATAATTAGACTTTAATTATTTAAATACTTAGATGTCGCTATGTATGGACCTAAGCATCAACCTATTCGAATTGCGCGATATCTAGCTAACTTCCTTCAGTTGCGCTCTTCAAGTTAGATGCGTTGCACTTCTTAGACGTCTGAGTTGTGGTCTTGGTCTTGTAGCGTTTGTGTACATTCGATCTACATGGCCTTACCATCTTTAATTACTAATATACACATTTCTGACTGGGTCAATTTTACTGTACAATTTACAGAGTTTGCCCATAAAATTACTCCCTTAAACCCCGTTAACACCGTCTGTAACGTTCTGTCCGATTCTATGATGTGTGGCCTTATTTGAGGACTACATATACATACTTAGGTGACTGGGTGTGAACAATTAGGGTAGGCACTAATCGGCGTCAACCCGGCAACGCAAAGTGGTGCAATTATAACAACACATCAATTGTGCTTATTTTACCTCCTCTTGGTAACCACTAGATACTTATTTCATGCATCCGGATGTGACCTGTCGAGCGTTATAAGCGTGCGTGTTGAACAAGAGAAAATAAAAATACTATAAATCACTATCAGAAATGAATGAATTCTCAGAAGGATGAGGAAATGGTAGATTTATCAGGTTATTGAATATTGGTTTCAGACATTCACATAATACGACAGTAACGGTCTTGTGTGCGATACTTAGCAGACTTATGCCTTGTAATTGGTAGAGTTTTGAACTGTACAGACGTTAACTTTAATATGTCATGCATGAATCAAGCATGATAAACTTTACACATTAGAGTACTTCCAGACTTTAAAAAGTTAAGCGGCAGGAAAATACAATTAATTATGTTTTCTTTACTCCTTACCATGAACCAACTGAATTCTCTTTGAATTTCAAAACAATCCTTCTGACGTTTGTTGCATCGTGACTGTGTTCGAAGACAGCGTTTTATTGATTGTCAGCAACACTTCCTCCCTGCGGTGATATGGCTTCTCCTGTTGCTACATCGCCAACCTTCGAACTACTGACATCCATAACTGCTAACTTTGCTACAGGTCGTTTCTACACACCGATCCCTGTCTTCACTGTAGCTCTTCTTACTCGGCCATAATTGGCCCTAATAACTCCAACCACCAAACCCTTCGGCCAGATCAAATGCACTCTTGTTGTCGCAGTATGTTAGATTCACATGTGCCGCCAATAAATTCATCTATAAAATAAATCGTTTTAGCCAAAGTGCTTTCTTGCAATTCTGCATTGCTGACGACATGTACTTGGCCTTAGTTGTTTAAAGAGGCATTGTACGTTGATTTTTCGAGTTCCAAGAAACAACTGTGTCTTGCAGCTTTAATACGTAGCCTATGAACGCCTCTAATCAATGTATAACACCCAATTTGCGTCACAATAACCAACGAGTTCTTTGTGCCCTTCTTTGCTGAACACTAGTTCAGCTATGAGTGAAGTTTTGTGACTTTTTGTTGGCAACTACTCTGTCAGCTGTTTTGCTGACATGCTAAATGTTTCAAATTTTCTGTTTCTGCTTCAATAACCTCACAATTGCGATTTGATTTTGAGGAGTTTTCATCAAAAATTAGTTTTGTTAAGAGGTTTCAAAAACTAAAAAAGGTATGGGACAACTTCAGTTTTCAATTGATATTACGAGATTTCTTGCGTCGATGCGACGTGGAAAAAGTATAACAGTTACTTTACCATTGCCCAAAACGCGAAATCGACGTTTTCGATTGGAGATAAGGCGATTCGGATTCCTGGTTAACATTAAACAATTCTTCTGATACAATACTATTTGAAGTTTATACATATTTATATGTGTTACTACACTTTAAAATAGAATACAGAATTGAAATTTTGCTTCCGAAATGAAAACCAGAAGAAAAATTTTGATTCTGAAAAAAAGACAGTATAAAAGTTTTGTAATTTTTTCTCTCCTTATTAACCTTATTACCTAGTGAACACCTCCCGTAACGATTGCACCTACACCACTCCGCTTTTGTAAGTTGTCAAAATAATTTAGGTATTCTCAAACAATATCGCCAGTCGAACTCCTATAGCTACACCAAGATTTGTTAAGAATTTTCACGTTTTTGTGCTTAATTCTTCAAAAACAAAACCAATTTCAAGACATAAAATAGTGCTAAAAAAAAATCTAGTGGAACAAGTAACATTAAATTGTGATATTTTTTTAAAGAAAAATTATCAAATATTTACGTAAAAAAAGGTGAATACGAAAAAAGGAGAGGCAAAGTGGATATCAGAAATAGAAAAATATAGCAACACGCAAAAAAGAAGAAAAACAGCTTAAGAGAGGAAGCAAAAACACCAGGTATAAGAACAAGAGGACGAAGAAGAAGGAAGGAAAAACCAACGAAAATTGTTTTGACGTCTTTTGCTTCTGCTGTGCTACGCTGCTTTGTGTTTTGGAAGTCAAGAAGAAGGCCGAGAAAAACACTGCGCTTTCTTTCTGATAATCATCGTTTTTTGCAAGAAAAAAAAAAGAAAAACACGTTTGAACAATATTATCTAGTGTTGGTGTTGGACTACGTATTTTTTTTATACACAATCGTTTATCCTTAAGATCTGCATTACGAAAAGAAAATCCAAAATCAGCTGTCATATTTGTGTATTTGATTTTATTTTATTTTTCCCTCTTATTCCTCGTTCATTCGGACTGTGTATTCATCGATATTTGCATCCAGAGTAAGAATTTCTTCGTTGCCATTGTTTGAGCTCCTCCTCAATTCACGCTGTGATAATACAAAAAAAAAAAAGAAAAAGAACAAAAGACAAAATTTTTTACTTTACAAATAAGTACGGAATTATCAATTACAAAGCGGTAGAGCAGAGCATTGAAGAACATCAAGTCCAGTATTGACCTTGGCAAAAATAATAGTAAACACCCGAGAGTTGCAAGAGCAGTAACCGTTTTATAATTGTGTGTGCGCATAAGGTCAACTGTTAAGAAAAGTTAAAAAAAAAAACCCTCTACACCATGAGCCTCCTGGGGAGACCAGACATAGATTCTGGAGAGCTATTTGTTAATTTCAACCAAAATATCACGTAAGTACATTGAACAGTTAGCATAGGGGTTGCGATAATTAGATTTGTAGTGATTCAATATGTTTAGTAATAGGTGTATGAAATTGCTTTCGTCTATCGATAAATACAGCAGCCTAAGCTCTAAAAACATATCGTAGAGGAAGATTTAAGCGGGAAGTGTGATCTAAGACATAAGTTGGATTTTCCATGCAAAATATACATATGTACACCAGCCTGCTGTTAATGTTGCGAGATTCAGGTCACGTAGATGACTCAAAATCTTGTTTTGAGGGTAGTCTATGTCTTCAAAAAAAAAAAAAAAAAAAACTATGTAAACTTATTTTCAAATGCAAATTTTATATTATAAAAAGTTGGTTTTCTGTTTTTTCCGTTTTTGTAGACATGTAGTCGGTAAACCGATATGTACATACATATGTCCCATTCGAGGCATCTTAAGATTTAAGCAGTTTTCCTCCATATCTGCTTTCGTCTTGTATAGGGTGTTTTAATAGAGGTGTGTGATTTGTTTTTTTGAATAAAAGAAATAATTGTGGAGATATTTTCACTCACTTTCATATAATTGGAGTTCTATCTGGGCGATGGTTTCTTCAATGTTCGCCTTCAGAGCTAGAATTATTTGCGGATAGTTGTCGTTAACCTTGCTTTTAACATAGCCCCAAAAAAAGAAATCTGTGGTCAGATGCGGCAATTTTGTTTATTAAAATAGCGGCCAATGTGGAAATGGGCTTCATTCAAAAAAAAAAAAAAAACTATTTTCTTGTAATCATGTTTTTCAGGACTCAATCACAGAACGTTACGGTGCAGCGGTCGTTTGGAAAATTATTGTCCCTATGTATCTACTGTATAAAGCAAAAGGGATATCTCAACAATAGCTCGTTTTATTCAAAAAACAAATCCTACACCTCTTGTTGAAACACCAATAAATTAGGACGCAATGAATTAGGTATATTTTTATTTGTTTTTATCAACACAAGAATATCTACTCATCGGTGGAATTCGTAATATTTCTGCATTCTTATTTTTTCAAGTCCATCAGCCCAAATGCCACATCTACGAGGCTGCAGTCAGCAGACAGCAGTCAGAGTTGCTGGAGTTTGGTCTTATTTCTTGACGACATAATATACTTTGTTTTATCACAAAACTCTCTGATATAAGTCATTGACGATTTAATACATTTAGCGGAATGCTGTTTTTAGAAGATGCCAAATTAAGAAAGATTTCCAAGTATGTTAATTCAAAAGCTCCGGTGACAACTTGCTGGTTTCTTTCTAATATCAGACTTTTTCAATCAGTTTGCGATAATGACATGCTGTCAACGAGGAAACCTTTGTTATTCGAAATTAAAAAATAATTTCTTTTGAAGGCTGTTTCTTTTAAGTCCATTTGTAAAGTAGGCTTCTACAAATCCAGAGCTGCTCATTCTGCTTGAATGAATTAATCAAATTTGGTATCAGATTCCAAAATACAAAAATCTGAAATATCCTTAAACACAATTGGTCAAAGAAATAGGTGCGAATCAAGACGTTTTCAAAATTTGATTTGTTCAAATTTTCAAAAGTTTTAATATATTTGTTTTATTTTGAATTTATTTAATTTTATGTATTATTATTAGTATTATTATTATTATTATTATTATTATTATTTCTTTGCAGCTAATGCAATTATACGAACTTGTTTTTGGAAACCCAAACTTTCTTCGTCTGCTAACCCTAATACCTTGAATGTTGCATTTGGCATGTTGCCTTAGGTAAAACATGTAACTATCTTTGAACAGTTGTTTTTTGTTAGTCAATTACAGATTCGCCAAATTTCGCTTCAGCTAATTCCATAAGTTTTCAATTGGTATAAAAGAACTGCTGGGTCATAAGCCAATATTTCCAAGTATCGATATTTATGCCCAAAAAGTTTATTTCATAAAATAATAAAAGAAGATAGATGTATCTTCTTTTTTTAATGCTCCACAATGCTTCTTAAATAAGTTTTAATCCTTTGGGTTAAAAAGTATTCAGAGTCAGAGTTTGATGGCATCTGGATTTCTAACTTGCTTATATTGACCCTGATTGCCTAAATTTCGAAAAATGTAGGAGGTGGCACAAACCTGGTGAGTGGGCTGTGTGAGGCGAAACTTCATATCCCAATTTTAATAGCTTCAGGAGCATTTATTGTGATTGAGAACATGCAAATTTACCAATGCGGAATATTTCTAGACCTTACTGTATAGGCACCAAGTGATATAATAAAATAGATATTTCAAAAACTAACAAATTCTTTAAAAGGAAGTTTAAGTAATGATTAAAAGGGTTTACTATGCATTGAGACTTCATATTGTAAAATGCCGGCTGGCATCTTTTCTTTTTCGAACACATTTTCTGTAATCTGAACCAAAATTGTTTTTCTTAATCACATCTGAAGAAATAAACTTAGCTTAAGCTAAACTATTTTGTGCACGATTTGTAATTTTTGGCAAACGCTTTTGATGGCTCTAATACATGACATAACATTAAAGCCGGCAGATGCCAACTGCCTTAAAATCGGTTTAATTCCGTTCGTAAGAAGCATGGGTCACATATTACGAAATATTTTTAGTTTAAGCGTTTTTCTCGCACATTTGGCTTTTATTTCTTCCGTTATTTTCGTTAACTTTGTGGATAAGAAATACGAACTAGAAAATTGTATGATCAGTTTCTCTTAAGCTCTGAGGAAGACAAACTATCATATTTATCATTTGAGTCGAAGTAACCCCTTTTTTTATCAGCTTGGTATATGCATTCATTTACGGAGAAGTCTTTAACAATTTATCGTTTGAGATTAACTGCGGTGAAGAACAAGTATAGGAAAAAATCTTACTTTAGCAAAGGTAAGAACTTTGTCATTCGTGTCTTCTTCGTAGTCCGCTGGTTCATTCAAATTTTCACTTTCGCATTCTTTTTTTTTTTTTTTTTTTTTTTTTACTTGTTTTCCTAATATAAACTAATAAAACAAGGGGAATTTTTAATATAATTTTAGTTTTATTTTAACTGGAATATGCTTTCAAAATGTATTGAGCTGAGCGATATTTAATTAATTTTCTTTTGTTTAGTTCTCTTGCAGTAGCAACTAAATCTGGATATAGTCTGTACAGTTTCGGAAGTGTTGATTCGACCTTGGATAAAATCTACAGCTGTCAATCGGAAGAGATATGCCTCATTGAACGTCTGTTCGAAAGTTCATTAGTTGCTATTGTATCACTTAAAGCACCTCGAAAACTTAAGGTTTCAATCTATATAAAATTCTATTTCTTACATATGAGATTAATTTAAATAAATTTTAACAATTTAGGTATGTCACTTCAAGAAGCAAAGCGAAATCTGCAACTACTCGTATTCGAATACTATTTTGGCAGTTAAACTCAATCGTGAACGTCTCGTTGTTTGTCTCGAAGAGAGTCTCTACATCCACAATATTCAGGATATGAAAGTTGTACATACAATCCGTGATACACCATCAAATGATACTGGTTTGTGTGCTCTATCATCGTCTTCGGATCATTGCTATCTCGCCTATCCGGGTAGTGTGACATCAGGTGAAGTTCAGATATTCGACGCGATTAATTTGCATGCCAAAACTATGATTCCTGCTCATGATAGTCCACTGGCAGCAATTGCATTTAGCCCCTCGGGCACTGAAATAGCAACCGCCAGTGAACGTGGTACTGTGATTCGGGTGTTCTCTTCATTGGATGGTAGTAAACTTTTTGAATTACGTCGCGGTTTAAAGCGTTGTGTATCGATTGCATCACTTTCATTCAGCACCTGCTCTGAGTACTTAGTATGTAGCTCAAACACAGAGACTGTTCATATATTCCGTTTAGATCGAAGTGCGGCGGAAAATGAGAGTAAACAATCAAGTGACGATTGGATGGGGTAAGTTCGAAAACTCTAGGTTGATGTGCAGATTTTTGTTGGCTTTTATTTTATATGTTTCAGATCCTGTTCTCAATAATTTATTAAGTTATTCGTTTTTTAGATTTTTAAGCAAGACTGTAACTAGTTACTTGCCAACTCAGGTGACGAATGTTTTTAGACAGGGACGTGCATTTGCTTCGGTGACACTTCCTGAGGCTGGAGTAAGACGAATTTGTGCAATAGCCACTATACAAAAGCAACTAAGGTAGGCGTTTTTATTTTATAATTGTAGAGTCTGTTAGATATCTTAAATAGAACGTGTTCCAATCAAAAATTATAGGTCTGCTATTTTTAAAAATATGATGTATCAGCAGCTTAAAAATTAGAATTCTATAAAAGTAAACTATCGGAAAAATAATTTATTATGTGTTGAATTAAGTATTACAGAGTGGTAGCTACAAAATAGCTTATAACATAGAAGTTAGCATAAACTCAAAATTATCATTTGTTGATACTAGAAGAAACAATAATTATTAATGATTAAGAAAAACATAAGGATGAGTTTCGAAGGTTATTACCTGAGAATCAACACGAAATAAGAAGTTGATGTTCTAAGCGGAAATAAATTTGAAACTAAATTAAAAAAATAAACTTCGGTACGACTTACAGGAGGCGAGATAAGACAATTTATTTAACAAGGTCTAATTGGCAAGGGGTCGGTATTTCCTGAAAAACACAAAAAAAAATCGATACAAATACGCGTGTCCGCTTATTTTATGTGTGCAACTCCGGAAAGAAGTTTCAGACAAAACAAAAATTTCCCCTTGTTCGATTTGTAAAAGCCAGTCCCCAGGTACGAGACGTATTGGACGGACTACCGAATTTTTGTTTTGGAGATCAACTCATTGAGCCTCGCTTGACCATCCCATCTCATTTTCATTAAAGATTAAGGTTTTCTTGCTACAGAAAGGATGGATAAGTTTATGGATAAATTTTATTGCGTTCATTTCGCTATGATTATTTTACATCGACAGTTTTTTTTTTTTTTTTTTTTTTTAATTATTACATTAATAGAGTCTTTCATACAAATTGTGTTTTTCCGCAAGTGTGCTTGGAGAGAGTAGTATAGCGATGTTGAAAGGAGAATTTAAGTTAATGAAATCCTTTCTTTCGAAAACGAGGGCTATCCAAACTAATACTTCCGAGGCTTTTATATAGGTTCTTGGTCTTTGTTGACAGCATACACTTACTCATACTCTCAGTGAATGGAATCTCACCAATTTTTTGTAAAAAGTTCGCAAAGGAATTTGATTTGTTTAATCTCCCTTTCCATTGCATTTAAGTTCGCCACGTATTCAGGATCTAAACAGGGTTCCCTTAGCGGTGGAGGGAATCAGTTTCTAATCCGAGGGTACCCGTCACAGGTGCGAGTATTTATGTTCAGGATATTTGACATATGCCAGTTCAAGGTCCTCGTTTATTCGAAGTGTGTTCAGAGAGAAAAGATTACAATCTAAATTAAATCAATTATTCTATACGAGGCTGTCCGATAACTAAGAAATTTCTCATTAACTAATCGTAGAGCAATATCATTGTACGAAGTGAATAAGACCATAGCAAGTAAGACCATAAGTATTTAGGCAACATCCTTCAAAGTGTGCTAGGAATAATGAGAATAAAAAGGAAAAGACACGAATATATCCGTACAGAGCTGAATGTGGAATAGATGAAGAAAATTGTTATTGGTAAAAATGATTAGATGGCAAGGCACCTATTAACAAAACGATGGAAGACAAGACATGTTAAAAAAATCAAGGAAGCAAGAACTGAAGTGAAGACCTAAAATAACCTCGACCAGCACTCTGGGAAAAAATATAAATGATCTCTACAAAGCTGATATACAACAAAGATATCTGCTGGAATCTGGAATAGATGGAGAAAATATCTGATACAAAGATAGAAATCACCAGATTATGTATGCATGTAACTTATAATCTGTTCATCGTTGTCCTTCTGTGCCATATGTAATTGTTAAGAAATGAGAATTCGGGTGCACTGGTTTTCAATTTTATTTCTTTGTGGCGTTCTATACTTAGTCTACTTTTCTTTAAAAATAAAAAAGTGTCTAGTTAAGTGGGTCACATAATCCTCTAAATGTTTAAAAATATATCATATTATACGTTAACAAACGGTATAGAAGATAATTATCACTAAGAACTATGCATTATTTATTTTAATTGCAAACTTTTGAAATACAGTTTTTTCTTGTTCACATTAGATTTTCTGCTGATTCGTCATCAGATCTAAAGCTTTCAATAATTATTCCTTTAATTTTTATTTTCAAATCGCTAACTGACATTTAGTTAGTTTTCAGACCTTCTACATGCACAAAGGCGCAATATAATATGTTTTTCGCTCATTTATTGTGCTTATATTTGCAGACTTATGGTAGCCTCCCAAGATGGATACTTGTATGTTTATTCCGTACCATCAATAGAGAGTGGAGAGTGTCAGCTGATCAAGAAGCATGACCTAAGAAGTGTTGAAAGTTTTGCAATGGATGTTAAAGGTAAGAGAAAATAGTTGTAGCTATTGTTATTTAAAATCAGTTGGGTCATCACTTAAAATATATACATTTGTTTTGTATGTATTTAGTTGATAACCCACCAATTGTGGACGAAACTAAGGCCACCAACCCGCCGACTTCCGGTCCCAGTTATGCATCAACCGTGAAGGGTGGAGGGGACGGTGAGAGTGCATAGACCTCGTTTATAACTTCCACTACAATAAATCTAGCGGATTTCTTTGACTCCTTATAATTTTTCTTTGTCTTTTTTTTTTTTTCTCCTTTTTGTTTTTATCTTAAAGAGAAAAACTTTCTGTATTGTAAAAAGAAGAAAAAAAAAAAAACATTTTTTTTACCAACATTTATAAACCGTTTTATTTTTATTATAATTTTGATTTTTTTTTTTTTTTTTTTTTTTTTGTTTCTTTATTTAGTTATTTCGTTTTCATTTATTTTTGGTTTTTTAGTTAAAATTTGCAGTAGAACAAATATTTACATGCATACATACATAAATTTCCCTCTATAGACTTAAATGTTCTTCAACTAATTTAGTACGTAATTTTATTCATATTCAAAGGAAATCATAAGCAACCAACATTAACAGTGGTACAGATGAACAAGAAGTGAAACGATCATATCGGAAAACAGATAAATAAAGAAAATATTTTACTTAATTTATTTTTCTTTTTTTACTGAAAATGAAAAGAAGAGATTTTATTTTACACATTGAACAACACCATAGTATACAATATAATATACTTATAAATATATTTTTTTAAAAACATTCTACTATCACTAGTTTATAAATAAAAACAAAACAACCAATAAAATAAAATAAAATAAAATAAAATCATAAAGCATTAGCTGTCACGATCTGTCTGACAGCCGCTGAATGCGTAGAATAATTATTAAGATGCACTTTTTTACTTTGAAGTTTGTTTAGTAACTTCTAATTAAAGAATCGTATAGAGGACAAATGATAACAAAAAAATAAAAAAAAAAACCTTAGACAAGAAACTAAAAAAATTATAACAGACCTTTAAAAATCCAAATTGTTAATAATAAAGGCATAACAATTAGTTATATTATAATAATAATAATCGTTGTTTATATTATACATATAATTATATTCGCGGGAAAAACAAAAGATTATTATTATCATTATTATTATTTTTCTTTTTTGCTTCGAAGGTAGAAAAAAGTGTAGTAATTTTAAACAAAAAGATTATGAAAAAAAAATCAACGTAATATTTTGTGAAAACTTTCTGGGCTTTTCTGATCGAGAATCTATTTTTTGTACAAAGAAAAAAAAAAAAAAAAAAAAAAAACAAAGACAAAAAGAAACAAAAATTCTTAAATGAATGCAGTTTGAAAATATACAAAATATACTCTTAAATGGTAAATAATTTGAACGTGTTAAATTACTTTTTTCCATCGCTGGCGCCTACATTGGTCTTTCCGCTACTTCATTACAGTAAATGATTGGAACAATGATCGTAGTGGCGTATACATTTATATAACCACTTATGAGTAGTTCAGAAATAAAGTGAACCTCGTTCATTTATCGTTCTTTATGTTATTTAACAGGATATTTAATAAACAAATTAATCAAATTGATTGTTGTCGTACTTACATCAAAATGTTGGTTAAACAAATTGAAAATAAATTTCAATTTGAGATTTCAAATTGTATTTTCTACAAAAAAAAAAAAAAAACTTCAAAAAACCAATCACAAAGTGAGGGGAAAAACCAGGTTTTTTTTAGTTTAAAAATGATATGTTGGTGAGAAATTTTATCGAATGCCTTCCTGAAATCTGTGGAAATTGAATTGACCTTATCTTCTGAAGCACAAAGTGTCCTAGAGGCGAACTCAGTTGGGTTAGTAATGGTTGATTTACCTTTTACGAAACCCTGCTGGTTTGTGCAGATAGTTGACCTACAGGACGGAAGCAGTTTTTGATAGACTATGCTTTCAAAAAATTTGGGTATGCAAGACAGTTTTGCTATGGGCATATAATTATCAACTTCGGCCTTACTTCCTTTTTTATGAATAGGGATGATTAAAGATTCCTTCCATAGGTAAGGGAATGTACCTGTTGAAACAGACAAGTTAAATAGGGCAGCGAGGGGAGGAACGGGATGGGTTATACACTCTTGTATTACAATAGCCGGAAGGTCATCAGGGCCGGATGAAAAATTATCTTTAAATTTGGTAATGCTTTCAGATACCATAGATGTTGTTATATCTATCGAGATGAATGATAACTCAGGACAGTTTCTCATATATATAAAGCAGCTAGGATCGGGTTCAGCTGTTTGATTAGAAAGGGATTTGTTAAAATGATAAGCAATGAAGCTTACAATGGTTTTTGGGTTGGCAGAAGATTTGTTAAGGAACTTCAGAGTATATGGGTATCCATCTGCCTTTCTTTTGGTATTAAAAAACTATTAGAAGCGTTTAGGGTCTGAGACCAAGGTAAATTGCATGCGGCGGAGGTCCTCAGGTAAAGAGACTTACGAAGTTCAGAGAAACGATTGTATGCAAATTGATAATTGCTATATTCGGAATTTGTGCTACAACCAGTTTCTATAATTACGGAGAGAGCGCAACTCCTTGTTGTGCCAGGGAGGAGCTGACATGCAGTTCTTTCGGAAGGTTTGCCCGATTGGGCAAAGCAGAAGAAAATTAATGAATAAAAAGTTGATAAAGCAAGATTATTGTGAGTTGTCTCAGCAATAAAGTCGAAGTTAATGTTGCTGATGAGGCTTTTAGGTTTTGTAAAGTCGGTTCTTTACGGCTTACTCAAAGTTGTCAGTGGGAGGAATGTCAACAGGAGTTACATGAAAACAATTCCGGATTGCTAGTAAAACACCTATGGTATAGGGATTATTAGCTCTTTCAAATCTATCTTTTCAAAAAACGTCTAGGTTTGGGGGAAACAGCTCATGGTTTTTTATGTGAGGAATTAGATTTGTTTCAGTAAGAACAATTAAGCCATAGGGAAGTTTTTGAGAACTGAGTTATAAGGCGGACATTTTAGAGCGCAAACCTCTAACAATTTGGTAGTGAATGGACAGTGGTTTTGGACTGGAGGATATAATATCTTGTTTGTTAAGAACTTTGTAAGTGGAAAAGGGGTGCAAAGACAGCGTAGAAAGATCATTATGAACTTCGTTGAAAGAGATGTCAAAGCTCTCATGGTTGCGAACGAAAATTTGCATCAATTCTTTTGGCTGGATAGGAAGACTTTCTCGTTGAATTGAAACCACAATACAGAAACAAAAACTGATTTTGTAGCCAAAAATGGCATTACCAATAACAGACTCCGCAGGTGCATTATCTATAAGCAAGAACTAGTCCCCCATTCAGTACAATTCATACCGTATCCGTCTCAAAAGTCTAGTAAGTACGCGTTTTAAACTACTGCATTTACTGTGTGGCCGGGAGAGACGAATTTGTTTTGAACAATTCTGCAAGAATTCAGCATCTGCTTCACTTTTTGAGTTTGATACTCGAACTTGAACTACTTTTAATGTTTGAAATGCACCATTCTGAAGTTTGACACTCTGGATTTCGGTGGTTTACATTTTTATAGTTACACCGGAAAAACATAATAACGCCACTTTCAAATTGTGTACTATTGCTCAATTCACATTTTAGGCCAAAGAAGCAGCGAGTTAATAACTTCAAGTTTGTCGATATTCTTTTTGTTAGCATACGTAACTTGGCAAGATTGTTAGAAAATTGTGTCTGGTTTAAGCTTGGGCAAAATTGTCTTAAATATGATGTTAAAGTAGTCACATGATAGCACATCACCTTGTCTGGTTTCACCTTACAATGGTTTCAGTGCGATTGCTTCAAAGAGCGGAAAGTGTTCATCGTTATTCTCCTCCATCTGAAGTGTTTGAAAGCGATACTAAAATTATACATAGCTCTTAATAGCCTTAAAATGCAAGCTTGAATTTGATAACAAGGTGGTAAGTATAGATACAGACTTATTAAGTTTTCTCTAGTATCTGCCGTAATGTAAATATTATTTAGATTTTCCTTGTCGTTTTACAATCTGTAGAAATAATTTTCTCCACATCCTACAGGAAAATAGGAAAAAAAAAAAACAGTGATGACTGGTTAAATTGCTGCCTCGGTCATATTTTAAAGATCTTTAACCGCCTGTACAGGAAGAATTACGTATAATTTCTTATATTTTACAATGTTTACAGACAAAGGTTCCATTTTCAATACATACATATGTATGTATTTTGCAAGATTTTAACTGTCATATGTAAATTTAAATAGGGTGCAGTGCACCGGGTTATCTGCTCTTTTTACTAGAAACAATCGTGCAACTATCTACTTCACTAGTGCCCTTAAGTTAGAGATTATTGTACTTTTTGGGAATTAACATATTACATCGACTGTTAGAAATCACAAAAAGTTCGTTACTTGGGCTGATAAGAAGACTTGCGATAGTAAAAGCCCAGGGTTATCTGTTTTCGCGTCACTATTCCATAAACATTATTCAACATAATCCTATTGCTCTCAAAATGATCACTCATTTCAATGGTTAATTTTACCTTCCGGACTTGCGATAGCAAAAATCTTCCTCACTAAAATTATCTAGGTGGAATTGGAAAACCAGATTGGACACTAAAGGTGTTTTCAAAAACGTCATACTAACAACAAACTGCTTTAGTTGCGTTTAATAATGTAGATCTTCTGCAGATCTTTTTAGTTTGGGTAGTCAGAAGTCATTTTTTTTTTTTTTTTTTGTGTACTCCGATTTTATTTCGAAAGTATTGTTATCTTCGATGAGGATAGTGTATTTATTAATTGTGCTTCCATCTTCTTTTATTTTTCAAATATATTTGCTTGCGAATCAATTTGAAGACTTAAGGATAACAAATTGCCCAAAAACACAGCCGATTGCACGAAATCAGAAATCTACTTTGACACACAATATTATTTGAGGTTTATACATTTTCACATAAAATCCAGGAGAAATTTTGATTCTCAAATGAAAATCAGAAGCGAAATTTTGTTTCTGAAAAAATGGGGGAGAATAGTTTTACGTCACATTTTTCCGGAGCACGAAGAAAAGCCCAAACAAAAACCCCATTATACTGACCAACAATAAAAACTTAAATTTGTGTAATTTGTATTATGTTATATTGTCATAAGACTTGGGGAATTTATGAGTGATAAGTAACAATTTTTTTTTTGAAAACTACTGACAACTCCGTTAAAAGCTGTCTGCAGTCATCGTCGACTCCCTATAGGTTCGAATCCGTAAAACTCGCATTAAGTGTTAAAATAGGGAGAGAGCATTTGAAGATTTTTTTTGTGTTGTTCACCGATTTTGCTTTATATATGAGTGTATGCAAATTTTCCAAATTATTCATTACCCCTTCAGTGGTTAACTTGCTTGATACGTAATAAACATGTTATTGAAAAATAACGCAATTCATTTTGCGAATTCACAACTAAATAATTATTTAAATAGAATCGTTTAATATCTCCATAATAACGAACAGGTGGAACAAAAAGAAATTTTTTTAATTTTGCTAATTTGGTTAGATGCCAAATTTTTGTTTCGAAATTTCTTTGTTTGGCAAAATGGCAGAATCCAAATAATATATCTGCTTCCATTTTTTATTTTTTTATATTTGCGGCGAATCAATTTGAGCATTCAAACAAAATTCTGGCTTGAAACACAATACTATTCGACGTTTATATTTATATGCGTTAGTACATTCTGCCAAAAATCCAGAAAAAAAATGTTGCTTTTGAAAAAGCGAAAAAAATTTAACAATGAACAATTTTAGAAGGTTTTTTCTCTCCACTGTGCAAAAAGAAGGCTTCTGTCGTCCAATGGAAAATTCCATAATGTATTCACCTTTACATTTTTTCCACCTAATTATTGTGTTGGCAATACCATAACATTTCACTTCCGTCAAATTTCGGTTGTCACAATTCGAGTTTGTTGACACATTCCTTAAAGTACATGGGTAAAAATGTTGTTAGTTAAAAAAAAAGAACAAAAATAAAATAAAAATCTAATCAAGAACGTAAATTTATAAATTCGACACATCCCGCCGGTGAATGGACAATGAAAGATACAGGCATGGAACTGCAAAAAACAACAAGTAAAACTAGTCTTCTAAATCTAATGGTACTTAAGGCTTGGCGTGAGCGTTGGTCCGACTCTCAATGGGGCATCAATATAAAAACTGTAAGCCATACTTAATTAACAAACAAATTAACCTGATTGGTAGTTAAATTTAATATTCCGCTCTTCAAAATAAAAGATTTTGGAAAATAAACATTCACTGTTGACCATCGAATGTTGGATTTTCTGTCTTAGCCAATTACCTTTGCTTTATTGTCAATTATTATGTTAATTATCCTCACGTCTGAAATAGTTACTTTTATCTACGGTTACCTAAATATTTAAATTTTTATTGTTTATTGGATGTGTAATTTTAGGAGTATCGCCGATAGATGTTCTTGATGGTGTAGTGATTTCCACGAACTGATTTTGGAACACAAATTTCCGGTTGTTGCAGGTCTCATATAAGCTGTTTACGTATCGTCTACCGTTGCAGTTATCGCATTGCTTGTTCGTTATGTAAGACTTTTAATTCTATATTGGTCAGTTCCACCACATTTTTGACACAACGCAGTATTAATAAAGTTGCCTGATCTATTTGAACCCTTGCATTTGGATTATTTTACCATGGCTCTTAGTTCAATAAGCTCTTTGGCACTCTAAACTGCTTGCAGGAACTTTAGTTTTAAGTTTACATCAGTGCCGTTTCTTCCAGTTGTCAGTGGTATTTCTGTAAAATAAAAGTGTGAAGATAAAAGCAATTAGATAATATTTTACTTTAACTGCAAACTTTCAGGACTGAAATACCTCTCCTGAATTCATTTTCATTACCCAAATCGCAATTTTATTGTGCTTACAATGGGACCTAGCAGTTCATGGTTTAACAATCAAAATATTATTTAAAAATATAGATTTTTTATACTGTAGTATAAAAGTGTATCAAACTATACTTATAAACGCAAGATTGCCTCAGTTTTAAGATGATAAAAGAATTTATGAAGACTCTTATTTATTTTTGCACGAAGAGCCTTGAGCTTAGGTTATGCATTCAAAGTGAACAATGCTTAGCATTGAAAGTACTTCTACTAAACTAAACTTAGCTTTTTTACTTATAAAGTTACCTTCTATAAATCAATGGTTCCCAAAAAACCGTAGTTGAACATTACGTGAAAACCCTTTAAAACTGAAAAGATACGCATAATTGGTTTCTACTAATTTTGCTCCACTGAACTTAATTTATTTGTCGTTTTATAGTGGTGCAAGTCTTCGAAAATAAAAAGTATTATTCATATAACAATTTCAATTTACCTTATATCAGGTATTGACATGTTTTTCAGCGAATGGAATGTTGAACCATTTCTTACTGGTTAATATGTTGAAAAGAATTAGAAAGACAAACCTTTAGCCTTTGACGTGAGCAATGTAACTTTTCTACTTATTTTTTTCTGTTACTGCAGTTCACTTAGACAAATAAAAAAATTTATTTTTAAACTGGATATTCACAGAATAAGTGCCTCGTAGTTTCGGCATCACTTTCAACTCAGGAATTGATATCACTAAGCATGTTAACCTAACTTGCTCTGCTAAGACTTAAAAAAAAAATCTGTGAAGCAATCTCTTGCTTTGCATTAAACCTGAAGAGTTATGTAACCAACGATGGTGCATACAAAAAACCTAACTCTTAATGGATGTGCCAATCAAGAACACAGGTTAAAAGTCTTTCTCTGAGCTTTTCCGAACAATTCTATTGATAATCTCATTTGTCCGCCAAGCCAGACAAGACTCAATTAATTTAGTCTTTCGATTACGTCACTATAGAAACATACACTTCCCCCCTCAGTATTCAGTTTTCAGTAATTTCCGTTCAGATTGCGTATGCCTCAAGTTGGGAAACAGATGCAAGTAAACCTAACAAGGTTTTAAATCTAAGATTATTCTTCCTCACAAAGATATACTAGGGCCACAGTCTTGATTGATTTTATTGCCATGTGTCAACATTCGATGTTATCCTTTTTGTGGCTTAAATTCAATTCGAAACCAATTCTGGTTTCATTGCGTCAGATGGATTGTTCATAAGAGAGTTTAGCTAGATGGCAAGCAAGATCATAAACTCAAAAGTTACTTTAAGCGCAAGATGACTTTGAGAATAAAGTTTATAATATAAATTATAAAGGAAGTGAAATCTATCAGCGTGCCTAGAGCAAAGCTTTATTGGAATCCAGGGAAAGCAGCATATTTGCATCAAAGCTTATTCTATATACAATACTACTACTACAGAATTGATATTTTCTTGGATCACAAGTCCCACGTCTTACAAAAAAATCGTCAGCGCGAAATGAAGTCCAAAGAAATGAATGATGAGACCCAAATACTTAACTTCCCCAGAAAACTAGATGGTAACCGACTTTAAACATTAGATGAGCCAAATCAGAGAGCTTTCACTTTTTTATAATGAGAAGATCAGTTATAAGATAGTTGTCAGCACTTTGAACTAAACAGTCTCTAGAGATGATTCCACAGAGAGTGGAATGCAGAATTAACGATTTCATAGGATCAGCTCTAAACAAATTGCCGAACTAATAGAGTCGGACTAGGAGTTAATCGCTCCAGAACTGAAGTGTGAGAAATGGAGAATAAAAGTATTTCTTATTAACATTAAGTATTTAGAAAAATCTCGATTGAATATGAGCTGGAAAATAAACCTGCTTTAAGTGGGAATCCCGTATTAAGTTCTTTTAGCTTTAAAATAATGCTGCATCTCATTTATTGAGTAAGTGTCATTATCGAAAGTAGTTTTAATGCTTGTTGAATCTTTGCATTGGTCAAAATACCAAAATATCACTTCGTAAGTATTAAGGCCAACACCAGTATTTCTAGTACTCAACTAGACTCGACTCGACTCGACAGAATGAGAAAGTTTCAGGTTGTTGAATATAGAAATTCAGTACCTGACTTAGACTTAATATATCTTCCCCCTCTCGGATCATTATCTTTATGTAAAGCTGGAGTCAGCAATAATTTGAAGTTGGTAAAATTGTAGAGAAAATATCTTGACCGGAATAACTTTATCTGCGAGATTAGGATAATACAACATTCTTGCTTTTGCGGGGGTAAGCTTAAGATGTTTTAACATAAATCTACGTATGCATTATCAGAAAAAATGGGTTATAATTAGATTGAAAGCAGCGTTCAAACAAAGCTATAGTCGGCGACTTGGGCACGGAATCGTCAATCAAATCGGCAAATATGTGTTTAAAAAATGTGTTTGGTTCGAAATATTGACATCGATAAAAATGCTAAGGAAAGCTACGTTACGCACTTTCAACAAAATAAAATCTTTTCTCTAACAGTTACTAACACTTTTAGTATTTTATTTGTCAGTCACAATAATTATGTATAGCTCTGATGTCAATGCGTTATGCATATTGTATATTATGACAGCCACTGTCTACCATATACGAGAGAATGGTCTAATCTTAACCTGTGTACTCAATTAGTGTTTGATAAAAAATGCACAAACCTTTAAGAGCAAACCCTATGTTATCCTTATTTGTAGTTGAATCTTTCTCCCACTACTTGAATTTTTTTCTCATTCTATTGCTATGTACTGAAACTGTTTTGAAAAATTGCTGCACATTCCTTGTGATCAATATGGTATAGTAAGGAATGTGCAGCAATTTGTCAAAACAATTTCAGTACATAGTTGTTGAAGTTGAAACAGTTTGATTTCCTGTGGTGTTGAGTTAGCATCGGGTTGGTATTTTTTTTGCAAAATCATAGTATGCAGCTTTTTTTGTTGAGCTGAAGCTGCTCTAGGCACTCCAAGAATTTTATAGTAATTAATTATTGGTATTTCACGCACATTTAATTTATTGGATTGGTTAGAAAGATCTCTTCTCGGGTAGTAGATCGTCTTATCAATTTTAAATTGGTACCGCCCTAAAGTCGAACTCGACCGACGAACGGACCGAATTGTTATTTCTACGATTGTAGCATTTTTCATATTCTATTTAAATTTACAACAGTATACCTACTACTTGATTTCTAATTCTCTTTTATTTTCAGGTTCTTCCCAGAGGCGTTAGTGGAGATGTGTACAATTTAGCGGATTGTATATTACAGCAAGCTGTCATTGGTTCCAATGCGAATCCGGTAAGAACATTTAATTTAGTCACTTTATTCGTTACTGAATTGTGATAATTTTAACAGTTGGTCTTGGCATATTTAAAGCACTCCTTATGTGCTCATTTGGTGTCACATGCAGCTGTATTAAAACGCATATCAAAATATGAACACTTTAACAAAGTTTATTGCGTTACGTCATTGTTAGAGTTTTTACATTCTGTCATTGGAGGTGTCACTTGTCGGTAAGTAATCTGTTCTTCGGCAAGATGATTTAAAAACTAATTTAACAATTTTGTAGAGGTAAACCAGAAGAAGCAGTTCTACCAGGAGCTGTCGTATCCCTTGTTTATTGGTTAATGCAAATTTTCGCATCATGTACCGAACAGTTTGCAGTTGGAGGTAAATTATCAGCCGAACACCAGGGTTTGATCGATAATACCACAGAAGTGATAGAGAACATCATAAGCAATGATTTTCTAATGGGAATTCTATACATAGGCAAACAAGAGGATCCGGATTTCTTTGGAAAGATTCGCGAAAAATATTCAGACATTAAGAGTTCTCTGATAAGCTCTGGTTACAAGCCAAAGAATCCAACAATTGAGAAGAAACTGCATCGTCTGGCGTATGTCGATGTTGGGCAATTGCACATTATGCGACTGGAGTCAGAAGAAATCGAACCGATCTCATACTGCGTACAACCTTTATTGGCTGTAGAGGTTCTACTGAATCCAAGTAGTGACACACAGTTTTATGTGTCTGAGCTGCTAATGATTCAAAGGTTAAAAAATTACTCAACGGTACGATTATTCTATGAGATAATACGTGCGGGTTTTATATCATTGAGTAATGTGATTGAAACAAGCCATGACACTATGTGGGGAGCATTTACATTCTTCAAGGTACCGTTGATTATTAAGCAGTTGAACGCTTTATCGCATCATAGTAAGTTTTTGTTATTAAATACAAAACAATACAACAATTCAAACAACTGACTGATGTTTATTTTTTAATTTTAGAGCAAACAGAGGTTGATCATGTGCCAGAAGTTGTTGAGGCGTTGGATATGTTACTAGAGGACACTTTAATATTAGATTTTATGGACACAAAATGCTCATGTAATATGATTGAGTATTTACTGAATGACTGGAAGAAACAGCAATTGGTTAATGATATCCACATTAAGCGGTTTTCTTCTTTGAGGTAGTTTATATTTATTATTATATTTTACACATGTTATAAATATCTTCCACCCTCATAACAAACGTTAATTTTTTTTTTTTTTTTTTTTGGTTTTGGGTGTTCAGTAACAACTTCTAAAGCGATGATTGTTTAATATTGCGGTTCCAATATTGTTTAATAATGGAGCAATTTATAATAATCATTCGACAATCGTATTGAATAGATCATGACCGTATGATGAATGGAGAACTCATTCGACGTGGCCTTACTCACCGATTACTAATCTTCGATTTAATCAAATCTACAATCAAATCTAATTTGATTTAGTAGAAGCGTTATTGTTCATTCGATCGACGCGCACTGTAGACAGTGTAGTCAATTTAGTGTGTCTTATTTAGTTCATGTCCCAAATCTACCTCTTTCGATACAGTACACGTGATCCACTGGATCATCGAATTCGTCCTCTTAAACGGTTACATGCGACTTACGTAACGGTTTCTTATTTTAAATTTTCCCGGAATATTAATTAACTTGTCATTCGTGAAATAGATACACGCTTACTTGCATTTAGTACCTGTTAACAGTGGTTTTTATCCTGCAGTTAGTTATTTAAGATTTGTTATCGACATAACAAGGTATTGTGCAGTAAAAAAGAATGTTAAATTTATTTAATTGAACAGAAATTCCATACAGATTTAGTTCAATGCAGGGATTGTATATAAATGAATAACGTCAGCCATAGTTACTAAAATTCGAATTCATTAATTTATTATCTACATACATGAAGCTTTAAATCACCAATAAATGCCAGCCATGTATTGGGTATGTAATTTAATTCGTGCGGTTTTTTTCAAAATTTGAACGTTTATTTAAGAAAAACATGTACAATAGTATTATTCAAAGTATTGCCCATCTGAAGCCATGACTTTTTCCCATCTTTCTGGCAATTTATGGATCCCATCCCAAAAGAACTGCGCCGGCTTGGCAGCCAAGAATAAATCAAGCAAATTTTTGATATTCTGCTCTGATGTGAACCGTCTTTCAGTGAGGGCGTTCTGGGCAAGGTCTGGGCTATAAGGCCATCCACTGTTTTCCAAATAGTTCTTAACCAGAATAGCAACGTGGGGCCGAGCGTTGTCATGATGGAAAATTATTGCCTCGTGTCTGGTCGCATATTCCGGACGTTTTACGGCTACAGCTCTCTTTAAACGGATTACTTGTGTTCGGTAGCTTTGCCGTTGATTTGGCTGGTTGGCCGGGTTTCACATGGATCCATTTTTCATCACCAGTAACAATCCGATGCAAAAATGACTTCCTTTTGTGGCGTTCCAGCAGCATTTCGGACATGCAAAACCGCCTTTCGACGTCTCTCGGCTTGAGTTCATGTGGAACCCAATTTCCTTGCTTTTGAATATATCCAGCTGCTTTTAAACGTTTTAAAATGGCTGCTTGAGTGACACCCAAAGATTCTGCGAGCTCTTCTTGTGTTTGGCAACAATCTTCATAGAGTAATGCTTCCAGTTCTTCATCTTCAAACTTTTTTGGCGCATGCTCACCATAAACTTCCACCAAAATACGTTGAATTTCGGCAGCAGTTTTCTTCATATTAAAGTAATGAAGAAGAACTCCCCGCAAAAACACTTTTTCAGGCACAAAGTTCGACATATTTGAGTGAAAAAAAATTATTGTTGTTTATGCTTCGAATGAATGACATATACTGAAATGACGTACAATGACAGTAGCTTTCCAACACATGTTCCAATGGAATAATAACAATGGAATAGTACAAGTTACGCCATCTCTTAGCAAACGCATGAATTAAGTTATAGACCCAATAGCAAAAAGAGTTACGTACCATTGAAGCATAAATTGTTGTGAATTAACGAGTCGCAAGCCGCTCTTGTCATATTGTGATCCTAGCATTTTTTTTTTTTTACAAAGCTTGTGTCCACACTAAAATGTGGTGTCAAGCATTCAATCTGCCGGATCATTCTGAGATATAGATAACAATATCCAATTTCAAACCAAACAAACCTGTCGAAACTGACGTCATAAGCATGTAGTTGCCAAGTTGCTTAAAGCAGCGGAATATGACTTGGGAAGGAGTATGTATCAAAGCTTAAAGTATAGTCGGATATTATTCCCGGTAAAAGAAAGTATGTATCTTTATTTTTAGTTGCACAAAGATATTAGCTTCTTAAATATCGCCTGCGGGATCTTATCTGTGAAATACTAAAGCCTTTCTTCAACAATTTGACTGATCCTTATTGGCTGATTAGCCAAATATTCACGGCAGGACAGGATGTTATCTATCTTAAGCCTAACCAAACTGATATTACATATATGCCATTTTTTAATCTTTTTTTTTTACTTACTTTTTTTTGTTTACAAGGTAACATAAGAGAAAAAATCCTTCCGAGACCTATGGGATTGCTCGCATATGCCGGCTGCATAGACGTACTCGGTAGAATATGGCCAACTTTCTGTGGTACATTGTGTTAAACAAATGATATATAAACCAACGTTTTTCATCGGAGGTCTGAAAGGATTGCAACTCGAATGTATTCAAGCCCTGTGATTTGCTATAGATACAAAGAATGATACGGATAGTTTAACCGATAAATAATTTTTCCCAACCATCCGTACTCCTCCTGTTCTTTCATTTGTACTACTCCTTTAGCTTCTTCCCTGTTCGTTTCCAATTTATTTCAGCTTTTGAAGCTTTTTTTTTTTCTAATCAAATAGATTTACATTATACAGCTTTCTTGCCCTTTGCATCGTTTGTTGTTTGAACGCACTTACATGTTTCGCTGTTTTTGCTTTAGTTCATTTTTAATTATTGTAGTTTAGCGAGTCGTTTGTACAATGGGGACAAATTTATGGAGTTTGTGTGTGAAAATCAATGTTTGTGGAATTTTTGTCAGTCTTCAATTCGGGAGAAAGTGGAAATAAAGTGGGTTTTGGAAAGAAAGTAAAGAAATTATTTTTATTTCAAATGGTATCTGTGAAAATATCGTTTCCAATATAATTTCAAAAGATTCTCCCATCATATGATAAAATATGACCAGATTTTTTAATTTCTTAATTGATTTGAAATCTCTTCTTTATTTTTGAAATTTTCGAATATACGTATATTTTATTTAGTACATAATGCTTTCCAACAATAATAAGACACTTTATCAGTGTCAAAACACTAATGAGATTAAGCAAAATCGCCTGGTCATAAACAGACGATTTCGCATAATTTTAATCGTGTTTTCAAGTGAAGCCGCTTTTTGTTATTGGAATGAAATTATATACTTGTTTTAAGAAAGTTTCTCATTTCTTTTTACTTTCCAGTTTTGGTATGACTATTATATTTTCAAAATTAATTTAAATCACATTTCTCAAAACAATTAATTACAGAGAACCAATATCATCTCTGCTACAAAAGCGAGAAGTTGCCAACCAAGCACCGTCGATCATTAATTTTATAATTCGTGCAGAAGTACCATTGTCTGGAGTTTTAAAAACTTTGAGTGCAGATTACAATAAAGTTCAAGAGGCACTTCTGGGAGTATTATGTCAAGTTTTAGTTGGTAAATTAATTTATTTCATTTTATACTATATAGTTCTAAAAAAAAACATACTTTCTTAGGCAATAGTTTTGATTTGATATTATCAGTGGCTACAGTAGAAGGTCGCCTAAAGACTTTTGTATCACGCCTGATACAATGTAATGAAACTTCAAAGCAAGTTCCAGGAGAAGTTGGCAAGACATCAGTGATAAGATCCACACTTTTTGATGTGTCTTTTCTAATGCTCACCTTTATTGTACAAAAGTACGGATCAGATGTAAGTCCAAATAAGGGACCACAATCTCTGTGACTTCGTTTCATAATTAATCTCATTTTAGGTTGTTTTATCAGAAAATGGAGACTCATTCTTTGAGAAATGGGTTCGAGAATGTATGGTAGAACGTAATAAACCGAAATCACCTAAAAATATGGTCGCCTTGTGTGATGACAATATTGTCGATGAGCTCCTACTGAGTCTCAGCAAACCCGAAGCACAACTAAAGAACAGGTATGCTATGGTAATTTAAAATAGGGATTCTTAAGATTTATATTCAATTGCTCCAGCAATATGACATGGCAAGATATATGCATGAATATCCCAGGAGTTCTTTATCAAGTACTGGTAGCGTGGGAAAATGAAACCTTATCATCTACCGATGTAAAAGGGATTTTGGACAGCATTAAGTGTCGACTTTTTTCATTTTCTGTTTGTGCAGCTTCATTTTTGTGTGCTTATATGCAAACTGTCCGCGAGGTAAATTAAAATTATACAACTTTTGGTTTGATATACTTTTGATTGGTAATATTCGTTTAGGATGAGTTCCTTAAACCTCTCAATATGGTGCAACAGTTCCTATCCACGTTGAGCCCAGAAGAAATGTCATCACAGGATAACACAAAAGAGCGTCTAGGACTCTCTTTCCAAATAATAAGAAAAATGCAACATGATATTCATCCATCGGGGAATCCAAAAATACGAAGTCTCACAGTAACCCAAAACCTCGTCTCACACACGCCACTAATCGAGCAATTTAAAGAAGTTTGGAAAAGTGTGTCACAACATGGATGGGTTCCCGTAAAAGCTGCTCAAGTTTTAGAAAGTTTGCTGCAAGCGGGCGGTCCAGTGTGGTTTGTTACCCAATTGGTCGATGAGATATTAAAGTGCAAATATACAAGGGTAGGAATTGAGTGATTATTATTATTATTATTTATTGTTCAAGATTTTTATGTACGGTCACCGATTTTAAAGGATATGATGAAAACCATGGATATTGTGTTCGCTGTCATGCACTTGGACATTGAGAAAAATACTGTGGCAATTTTGGAGCGCATTGTTCCTCTGATTCTATTCAATAAAGTGGGAAGGTATAATGACAGTAACATTTCATGTACTTTTCTTTTAACAATAGTCTTTATTGCAGTGAAGAAATAAACGAATCTCAATCATTTGTTCTGGCAAGACTGTGTGTCTACTGCATCATCTCAAATCTGGAGACCAGAACTCCTCCGATAAAAAAGCGATCGCGATCTGACGATTTGGATGAAGTTGATATTGGAAACGCAGCTAAATTACGCAAATTAAATAATGCCGAAAGTTCAGATAATTCTAGTTCAAGTGATTTTATTATGGAGACCCATCAGAACAAGGAACCGCCTACTGTCTTAAGAGAACCTCTTCAGAGAAGTTTACAGGGGATATTTAGGGTTTTTGCTCAATTTGTGACAACCGATGAGCTTTCACCGAAAATTTATTTCATATTTCAATTCATATCATTGCTTGTTGAATGTGGAAAAGAACGTGTGCGACCAGTCTTGAAGGTGCTACCGAACAATTTGATACAAAATTTGCTTAAGGTGATGGTAACAGATGAAGTAACAGTTGGTCTTATTTGCCGGTAAATATTTTTAGAAACCTCAATCAATAGGATTTAAAAATGATCGTTTTGTTTACAGAATTTATGATTTGCGAATTAATACTGGCAGACAATCAGCAGTGTCGGATTTATGTTTATGGAGAAATATTAATTTGAGAAAATTGAGCATTCAATTGTAGAAAATTATCCACTATTAAGATTGTAAATTATGATAGGTATAAAGAGCAATAAGGACATCCCAGAATATTTATATTTATTTTCATTTTAATTGCATTCATAATGGATTGATAGTTTGTGGCAACTTCTTTACTGACTTATAATACGATGGAAACTGGTTAAAATTAATGTTTTTCAGTTTTTCCATTATAAATTTTAAACAATCAATGTCAAACGTAAGGTAAATTTGTTCACAACATTTATCGAATACCGTCGTCAGAAACTTCGGGTAAGTTATTGTATTTAATAAGGTAAACAACATTTAAAAGATCTTTATTTTTTTATTGGGGTAAGACTCCCAAACTGCTAAAATTAAATAAAACGTTATGGGATCTTCACACTAACATCTGCAGAATGACCAGCCATGATAAATAAGTTACAGCAACAAGAGGATATTTCATAAAGGAGCTCTGCAGGGTGTAAACAGCAACGGAAGATATTATTTTATTTTATCATTATCCACAGTATCAGCCTTAACGAAATACAATGGCGAGAACTATTATGAATTTCTGGTACGTGTCCAGAGCAGAGGTCTGTTGGGAACAGTACGTGTGACATTTTCTCTTAAGACTCTGAAAAGCACTCGCCTGGATTTCTATATGAAGGCAACTTTATTACCACAGAGAAAAAAAATACAGTTCAAGCCTAATAATGGGGGCAACTATGTTGGAGATTAAGAATAAGAAATTGAAGAATGAATTTGTATGTATAGTGTAAAACATACCTTTTAACAAGCTTTAAGTAAAGCAAAAATACCTAACAGGACTGCTGTTATAAAGTAGACATCGCTGTCATAAAAGACGTTATCATATTTTATACTTGAATGAAGTCCAGGCTCAGACAAGAAATAAATGCATAAGAAGGAATTTCTTTGAAGAGAATTTAATGTTAAAATATGAAAAAGGGCTGAATTCCTAAAACTCAAAAAAGGCGCATCCCCAACTGTTGTTTTAATTAAATAAAATCGTGAATAAGTCAAGACAATGTAAAATACTATGAAATAATAAACAATATAAAATAAGAAAAATTACTTACGAGCTCGGCGTAGCCTCTATTCTGTATAATTTCTAAGCAAATATATTGCATCAGATCTGTTTGTGATGCAAAGGTTGATTTTGTTTGCGCAGTACATGCGTTTACGCTGCGATTTTAAACGTTATGCATTGTATCACTACAGTAATGTTGCGTTTCGAAATACTTGACGTTGCAGTACGGCGGCAGTGATGCATTAAGGAATTCGGCCAAGATGTTTGGTAATGATGAAAAAAACGCATACGCGGCATCACGCTTGGAAACAGACTAATATTTTATTAATTTATTTAGTTACACTAAGTATCGTTACAGCCTTGGGCGAACCGGGCATCGAGCCCCAACTTATTCCATTTAGTCTGGTCTTGCTATCGCTTCCAGTTATGTACAGTAGGTTGGTTGAGGATCCATCTAAGATGGATTCGTCGGCATTAACTCGTTTTAAATAATCTAACCCTTACATTTCGTTTGCCTTTTTCTTAGCAAATGAAAACAGGGATCACTTTTATTCTACGATTGTACATATACGTATCTATATAAGCTTATTGTGGAACAAAAATAAACAAGGTCTTTGTTATGAAGTAATGAATTGGTATAATGGCGTATAACCCAAGCGGTTGATATTGGGTGGCCTTCCTTTGAACATCATTTATTTTGTTTGCCCTAAGCCCGCCTTTGTGTCTCAACTCTAAAGGCGCCACTGACAGTCACTTGAAATAATCCCATTATTTCAATAGGAATTTCCCGGATTCTTTCCCGGGGAAGGATTCGTGTAAGGTGTGTGTTATAATTATACTTTTTTTTTTCAAATTTATCGTTAAAATAACTAGAATACAATCGACAAGTTCGTTGGCAAGTTGATGCGAATCAGATATTCAGTTACATGCCTGCCCCTCAATATTTGCTATCAAAGTCTTCTTTCCTTTATAGTCATAATAAATGTCACGGTTTTCTATCCTTCATTGGTTCGGTACATTGCACCACTTGAACGAAAGTTCAATGCCAATAAAAGGACCAAGCTGTCATCCAAAAACCTGGAAGTTTTCAAAAACGTCATGTTAACAAAGAACTGGATTAGTTGTAAATTTTCTGCAGAACTAACTTAGTCAAACTAAATTAAACTTATACTCATACTTGCGCAGATTAGTTAGGCATTTCAATATTGTGGTTACAGAAAAAGTTAGACGATTTTAGTGCTGATTAGTTTTCCGTTTTTTGGAGACGAAAGATGTAAGAACTATTGAAACTTGGCTGAATATTACTTTTTTTTTTGAACGAAAAACAAATGCCTATCCCATATGCCCTTACATTATGCATCATGTACGTGTGGATTGACGCAGTTACACAGTTCAATCGATTGACATAAAATTTTAAGTTCTTGTAAGCTATCGTGGCATACGGATGTGAAATAGGTGATACGGTCGATTGTATTTCATACATTGTTCTTGTACTTTGCACAAAGAGGGGAAAAGAAAATAATGTCAAGAAGAGAATTTGGATGAAGGAGTGGTTAAAAAAGGAATAAATTAATTAATTAATAAAGGAATAAGTTGAATTGATAATATCTGCACGGGAGGATTATAAATATTTTCTGGTGACATCCACTTTTTGTGCATCAGCATAATTTTTCTATATTTTCCGAGAAAAACCTCATATTCTTGGGATTTTTTAACTCGCTATAGTCGCTCGTTATAGTCCTTCGTTTTTACGTCCCATAAAGTTGTTAATGACCGATAAGTTTCATTAAATTCCGATATAAACGCTCGGTTTTCTTCATCCATCCATCCATCCATGTTCAAAAATCAGTTTAAGTGATTGATGGTGTAAGGATTGCTTTTAAGATATGTCTGCGCAGTCAATGCGTTCAAAAACACAAGCAAAAACTTGCGATTGTACTAAGTTGACGTTTATGAACTCACCCGGTCCCCTGTCACTAATTAATGGATCAAATGATCTAAGTTCCTCTTCAGTAGGCATAGCGTATACCTATATATATATATATATATACTCATACATTTTATATATATTGTACTGCAAAATTCAGAATCCAGAGTGAGCAGTTAGCTTACAAATCTGGTAAATAGTTCTAGTTCAATTCAGGATGTAGAAAAGACATAAATGATTCAAAGAAAAAGAAATTCACAAACACCACGGCATATTTCCAAACTACCGCCACAAAACCAAAGTTTTTATAACTATAACAATTTCAATTAGACATCGCGAGAGAAAGAAAAGGAGAGTAAAAAGCTCAGAAGAGCTGCAGAACCCTGGTAAGTTCAGCTATTACAAGTATCTAATAGTGTTTGTTGAATAGAATTGAAGCTTTGCAAGAATCTCAAACTGACGGTAGAGTTCTATGAAAAGGGATATTGTTTACGTCTACGAATTTTTCAGTTTCAAAAATGGTATATGTTTTTATTTTCGATATACTTCATGTCCAATGAAGCAGGAATTGTAAAAGTTTAAATTTGTGTGAATTGCGATAATTTTATGCAAATTAACTCAAAGATGACTTGGACATGGACAAAGAGGAAAAAGAAAGAGCTCATATTAAAGAGAATTGTTCGCCTAATACAATAGAACTCATTAAACGCATATTATATCATCAATTTAAAAATCTTCCTCCTGCTTTAAATTTTTTTTTTTTGACGTTTCAGACACATTACAAAAACGTTTTCACGCAAAATTTTGGGTTTAGGAGAGAATGAATATGAATACTCCTTAAGCTCAAGCAAACATTTTTATTTTACAAATTGTTACAAAAATCTAGCGGGAACAGACCTATTATGTCGGTGTTTGAGGGTGTCAATTTAATACGCAAGTATACCTTTATGTATAATCGCTTGAATTCTATCACACGCATCGTAATGAGTGTTAAAAGCCGCAAGTATGTATACTGAGAGCAGATCAGAAGACGTATAATATTTTTCGCATCGTTTGAGTGAACCTTGACATTTTGCAGCATTTTTGGCAACATAGTGTATGTTGTCATTTTAATGCAAGATATCATTGACGAGCTTAATTAGGATGGAAAAGTGTTTGGTTTCCACGATGCAAGCGCCATTCATGGATAATAGCTGCGGTTTATATTTTGTTTTAACTACAACAGTATTTAACTTCATTCTTTTAGTTATGCTGCTAATATCGGAATTTAATAAGTCATTTACAAAAGACAGTCATGAGTGCAGAAAAAAGTCACTGCATCTCATAAAATCCAATGACAATCCCATATCTGACTCAGACAGCAGGGTAATTTAAATCCTTTTTGATTCCTGCGGGTGAAGCAATTGTTCCATATATATATAAAACTTAATAGTTAAAACTAAATTCTCTACCTACACGACCTCTTCAGAAGCATCAAAGTATTCACTTACTGGAGGATTAAGGATATTAAAAAAAAAGGACAGAGGGTAAATAAAGCAGAAGAATCGGAAAAATGCTGTCACAAGAAACTCAGGGCAAGACTCAATTTGTTTGTCAATAATGCATTACACTTTTTATTTGTTATCCAAAGTCTACTTCCATTCTGCTTCTGTAGTGTATATGTTTTTGTCTGGCCTCTCTTCCATGATCCCTTTATTTTTAACAAATTTAATTCACCTTTATTTTTTTATTTTATTTTATTTTATTATTTTTTTTTTTTTATTTTAATATTAGAGGTACATTATTTAAGAATTTTTTGGGTTGTATTTTTTTTTAATTTAATTTCTTAAGATTATACCACCAAGTATTTGTTTTTCTTCTATAATTGGGGTTGTTTATATTTTTCTCTGAGTGACTTGAATTGTTGGCAAACTATTACTAGAAAACAAATAGTACACTTAGCATAAAGTTATGTAGATTTAACATTTGTTTACAATGAAATAATGTTGAGCATTTCAATCGAATGAATGAATATACGTAAATACTTTTAAGCGAATATTTTTTTTTTCTTATTTTCTTAAAAATAAAATATTAATGCAAACAAAACTCAAATCTTTATTTGTTTATGAATATTAGATTGTTTTTACTCATTTTGTATTTTTTCTTCGTTTTCTTTTGTTTTAATATTAAATATTTACTAGACAAATTCTTAAAATGTAGAGAAAAGCTTACATAAATGGATTTTAATTCCTTTAAGTGTTAACAAATTTCTTCTCCTCTTACTTAACAAAAAAAAAAAAAAAAAAAAAAAAGTAAAATATCAATCAGTTCCGATTGACTTCCTTTTTTTCTATAAAAAAAAAGAATTAAAATAGATATAATAATAATTATAATAAGCAAAACAATATTATATTCATTTTACAGTTAATGTTTTTATTTAGTTTTTCTTCTCTTTTATATATATATATATTTATAAGAAATGGGAAAATATATATTTTAGCTTTGTAGTACCATTTTCTCCTGACTTTTCAGTTCTGTTGTTCTTACAAAAGAAGATAATAATGATGTCAAGTATATTTGATGTTAAATTTTTCTCTTTCGTCTCTCGATTCTATTTGCTTTAATTTATTTTATTTTTTAAATGTTTTCGTTTTGTCTGTTTGTTAATTGTTTTCTTCATTTATGAATCAATGCGTTCTCTTCTCATGTGTTCTCTAGTTTAATTGTAAATAAAATTAATATAAAAACGCCCACCCAATATAAGTGCAATCAGACAGACGCCATTCCTTAAATTTAATTTTGATTTTATGTATCACTTGAGACAACACTCAAAGTACGTTTCGCCAATGAAATTGCCACGCATGGCCTTCGAAACGTTGTGCTCGAATAGACGTCGGTTGTTTTGCAAAACATCGGCTGCTTCCTTATTCAGTGGATCTTCTGGATTGGGTTCCTAAAAACAGAAACATAAATATTTAAACATTCATTTAAAGATGAGCATAAGAAAAGAAAATAGAAAACACTTACCAAGAATAAATACTGCAATCCGTACACAATTGAGTTAATTGTTAAAACTGGATTCCAGTCTTCTCGTAGAATGTTTAAGCAGACATTTCCTTCTAGATCAATGTTAGGATGATACACTTGAGTTGCACATTTAACTTTGGGTGGTTCATGTGGATAATTGGGTCCGACGCGGAAATTAAATACGAATCGACCATTTTTATAAAAACCTTCATCGGGGCAAATGATTAATTTGAAATTGAGAAGATCATCTGGATCAGGAAAGTCCGTTGCGCAGGTTTTTGGAAGGTTCAATTCATTTATGTCTACAAATTAAAAAAATTAATAATAAAATATTTAGTAACATTTAATTATGTACTCTGCACATACGCAATTTTTATTATATTTATTTAATAATGGTATTGCTTCAAATGAAACATGTTACTTATAATTAGATCTAATGGCACATATTGCTCCCAGATATGTTCAATACTACTCCAATTATAAAGAGTTGACTAAAGGACTGTCAGTATGCATGATAAGTAATTAAGTACAGGTCTGCCAGAACAGACGACGTTCCAGACGCGTTAACGTCTTCAATAGAAAATCTTGCACGACTTTAAAAAAAACAACTTTACCAACTGCCTTGGTAAACAAATTCCGTTGTACGTCTATTGAAACAGTATAGTAATGAGCCCAGAACGGCTTCTCTTCTTATCCCTAATAATAGCGCTATTATAAGCAACGATTTGATAGCCCTTTAGGCAAGTCTTATAATTAAGATAAAGCGTTGGAAGACAACGGTCCGATAGGACAGACCTGAAACGTATACTATAAAACCGATTATCCAGGTAAGAAGATATCCATTTTAGCAAAATGGGTTCAAAGCGCAGGACGGACAATTTGAACAGGATTATTTTATGGAATATCTTATCAAAAGCCTTACTGAAATGAGTTATTCTAACATCAACTTCTTTACCAATTTCTAAGGCTGAGAGAACAGAGGACACGTATTCGACGAGTTACTGGTAGTTGATCTATGGTTTCGAGGAGTTTCGGTGTATGTGAAAGTTTAGCTATGGGGTGGTAAACAGTGACTTCACACTTTAATTCTTTGAGAAAGTGTTGAGGAAAGCTTTTTAGAAAATATGGATAGAAGGCCATCTGGGCCGAGTAACTATTCACCAATCATTAAGTTGCTGTAACTTATTTTCTATTACTGTACGATCAAAACTTTGGGAAATAGGGGGGCCAATGGGGAAGTTAAATAGGTATTTGAAATAAGAGGGATTTAGTACGAAGGAGTTATCGGCAAAGGATTGCTTAGAAAAAGTAGCAAAAAAGTTGGTATGCGGATCAGTTGATGATAAGTTTTCCTATAAGAGGGATGAAGGAAAACCGTCAGATTTTTTTTTTTTTTTTTTTTTTTTTTTTTTAACAAATTGGTAGACTTAGAATCGTTTATAAGCTTAGATTGCGCACTATCAAGGTGTCGCTGGTAGGAGAACGTTATTTGTTATAGAGAACTAAGATATGCGTTAATTTTGCGGAAATTCGCTTTATGAAAGTCGTGGTTCCAGTCCAGTGGTGGAAAAGAGAAAGAAGTAGGACGTTAAAGTTATTAAAGGTCGTGAGAGGGGATAAACCGCGACAGAGGAGTTTATGAGGGCAGTGGTGAAAGTGAGGTCTAATTGCCTGCCCATATAGTTGGAGCCCCCACTTATTTTATTACGAAAGGGAGTATGAGTAGATGGTTGAAACACTAGTAATGGTAGCATATAAGGTACGAAACCACGTCCAGCTCAACAACTAGCGGAGGCCCTGCCCTGCCATCCAAGAAATACGACAGAATGGGCCGGACAAAAAGATGAAAGGTAGCTGCGATTTGGATGCAGATTTATTGCTATTGAGTTTATATTAAGGCTAGATTTACCAATATTAGAGGAGGAATATGACGACACAAAAGATAGTTTCTACGAGCCCTTGGACAAAGCTTGCAAACAGTGCCTTCGCTATGACATTAAAATTGTCCTTGGCGATTTAATTGTAAAGATATGAAGAGGGCACCTATGGTAGTACTATCGGAAAGAATATCTTGCACGACGCCACCTCGGATAAAGAGTTCAAGCTAATTGACTCGATATTCATAAGAGGACATGGAGATCTCCTGATCAATCAACAGCAAACCACATTGCGATCAACGCAAGGCTCTCCTTCAGTATTATGGATTTCTTAATGTTCCGGACTACTATATCTTGTTGTTGCAAATGTACGATTGCGGATATCAGGAACATCGCAAAGACAAGCTAATCCCGTGAGGAAGTTTGATGTCGGACGGCTACAATCGCAAGAGATCGTCAAATCCTTTTCCGATCGAGTCTTCTTTAATCTCTTAAGGGGTTCTATGCCACCAGCATCAAATATTGAAGACCAATGGCAATATTGCCAAAAAGCCATCAGATGTACTCCATCTGATGTGCTTGGTTTCGCTCGGCCACCACAACGAAACCCCTGATTTGATGACGAGTGCTGGCAAGCAAAGGCTCACGAGGACTACTTGCAGAAGGGAAGGGCGGGCTCGAAGAAATTGAGGAATGCTACCCCAGGAATGAGATTCAGACGTTTTACCAAAAGGTAAAAACAATACCACAGACACAAAGCATAGAACTTAGAACATGAGATGATAGTGAGCATACACCCAACTCACCCGTAAAATATGGCCGGATGAAAGTATGGATAATGAATTAACCCTCACCATTTTGTCCGATCCTCAAGAAAAGAAACACTCAGAACTGCGCCAACTACAGACGCGTAAGTCTTTTTTTTTTTATATAATCCGGCGCGCGCACCAAGGGGTTATAAATACCCTTTTACTGGCTTTTTCTCTAGGGCGCGGGTGGGTGGTGTAGTAGCTTGAAACTTTTTCCCAGAGGTGGTTGTCAAACTGGAGCCAATGCATCCTCAACCAGTGGGTCTTAGTACGTGCTAGTTGTTAATTCGTTACATTTAGGGCAGCCAGGCCAGCACCCACTCCAACATCAGTGTTATGCCTTCATGTCAGAGTTGACGCCGATGGGATATTCATATAGCTATATACAAATTCTATGAAGACTTTTTCAGAGAATTGAATCGCACGGGATTCGAACCCGCGAGGAAGAATAGTGTAAAACTAGGCTCCTATCTAGGCCCCGCTATCAATTCAGATAACGACACCAGCGCTGGGATCAAACATAGAATAACCCCTGCTTCTTTGGATTAAGAGATCCTTTAATCCGAATCCTGTTCTATGGCGAATCCTGTTCTGAGTCCGCCCCCAAAGGATAACGCAGTAGAAGATAATGGCGACTCAAGTGCCGTACGTAAGTCTTGGTAAGCTCTGGTTTCAACAAGACGGCGCTACGAGCCATACAGCGCCTGAAACAATAGACTTGTTGAGAAATCATTTTGGTGAGCACCTAATTTCACGTTTTCTACGGTAAATTGGTCGCCTAGATCGTGCGATATCACACCTTTGGAATATTTTCTCTGAGGAAATGTAAAGTTTCAGGTTTTCAGGAATAAGCCAGCTACGATTGACGGTTTGGAAGCCAACATTACTCGTGTTATCCGCGAGATACCATTCGCTATACTCGAACGAGTCCAAAATTGGACCTTCCGAATGGATCACCTCAGACGTAATCGTGGCCAACATACATTTACAAAAGTAAATGCCATAAATTGTGCTTTTAAACAACCGATAATAAAAATTTTAAGTTCACTTTCGAATTTATGTGTTTTATTTTACATTATAAATTAAACTTCAGGATGAATTACCCTTTACAACGACAAAAGACGAGATGAATAATATAGTACAATTATTTCTTTATTGGTGTTAAAAAGTTAGTGAAGCCATTTTCTGAAAGTCGTTAGGAAAATTACCGTCATCGTTAAGAGCCAGCTGTAAGCTTAATTTATATATTAAACATCATAATTTATTTATATATAAAAAAATATATACATATATATATATATAAATGATATGCTACGGCGGTGACCTATATTAGTAAACCTTCCAGACATTAAAAAATGATGTTTATTAATATATCGCATATTAAGTCTGTTTTTTTGAAATGTCGCCAATTTAGGCAAGTAACGGAATTTTGTTTAGCAAATCGGGAGTACCTCATCCTAATTGCGTGTGATTCTTCCAAAAACAATATAGCACACGCTTCTTTTTCATTGAAAAGATTGATTTCAACCATGGCACATCAACAAATTGGACTACATATGACCAGGGAACTTGCAAGACTTCTCTTCATCCAATCTAAATGTTTCAGCCTGGTATGACAGCCTTTGTATGCTTGCTAAACAATGTTTATCATTGAACTGCAATAGATAACGCATTCAACTGTTCTTTGCTACGGTTTCGTTGTATTAAAGATTTAGACAATTTTCTCAGAAGCAAATATCTTTACACATATGACTAATGCATAAGACATCAATGGTCAATATAGAATATCACAAGGCAAACAAAAAAAAAAAAATTTACTCATACCGGAATAAAAGTTTTTCTCTCAAATTTCTCCCAAACATTGTAAAATTTCCCTTTTATACCATGTCTTAGATATCATATGTAGAATCTATTCCTTATTGATATCCAGCACATAGGTAGTACTTCCACCGAAACTTTGTTATTATAATGGATATTTACCCTTCTGGATACGCAGTTGTGCAGCTGAAGCTTTTTTCTGTGGACCAGACTTAGAGGTTTGATCGCCATCCTTTTTTTGTTGTTTCAGTGAAAACAATTTGATCATTTTGCTTTAAATATGCAAACACCTTCTTACGGCGAATTTTTGGAAATAAATTTTCGCCTTCTTTGGAGTTTTCCTGTTATATTGAACTATAGTAAATAAGTGAAAGATTATATACTTGTGTTAAATTTACAAAATAAGTTTCAGACGTATGGGAATATTACGAGCTGAATTTGATAAAAAAAATTGCCAAAAAAGCCAAGTGCTGGCTTAAAAAAAATTTTTTTGACACTTCAGACGTCGTCATTGTAGTCGTTGTCGAAAGGAAAGTAAGCAAATTCACCACACCATTAGTGAAGGAGTTCAGAGAGGGATTAATAATAGGGTGTTTTTCCCTTTGTGGTTTGAATGAATTTGAAAAATATTACTATTGCCACGGTTTAAAAATAATGTTCTGACAAAGATCAGAGCAGCAGGGGGAGCAAGTTCTCAATCACCCTATTTGTAATTAGAAGCCATAGGTCACACTCCTTGAAAAAAGTAATTGAACAAATTTTTATCAATGTGAGATAAAAATCGTGAGATAGCAATGTTTAATACTTTATGACTGACAGTCTAACTTGATATATAAGGGTGAGTCGATTCCATCAGTTTCCAACATTTCTGGAACTTAAATTCAATTTCGTTAAAGTACCTCATATAAGACGTCAACCATTAGCAGACTGTTGGCTCTACCTTTGATGTATTCACGTAAATTCCATCGCCGTACGTTTTACCTCTGACGTGCATTTATTTCTGACAGGACAATTATTTTCTTTTGGTCAACACTCGCGCTTATGAGTTTAGCAAGTAAAGCCAGGTGAACGAAACACATATTCGAATAATTATTCATATTCTGTATTTTAACCTGAATTGTTCAAGTCGCACATGGTGAATAAAGTAGAAATATATATACAGCAAAATGCTTAGATTTTTTTATTGTGATGCAAGAAATAGTTTACACTTCTCAATATGGCAACAAAATTTCCTAAAATCCTCGTCAGTGGTTATAGCACATGGAAGGCAAGGCTGCATATGTTTGGTGAAATCAACACATTCGAACACTATCATAATGTCTAATTTCTCCTCCTGTTCATCTTCTTAAGTGAAATTCCTAAAATATTCCGAAGTTTCAAACTATCTTTTCATCTGAGCTATATGTAAAAGAGTTCTGAACTTAACAAATTCGTGAATGATTCAACTTCTTCAAGATGAGCTACTTTCTGCTTCTTTCTTTGACCTCTACATGTAATTCAAACCAGAGTTACATATCACGTTAAGTTAAAGTAAGTTAAGTAGTTCGTTAAAGAGTTCTTAAATACAGAGCGGTGTCATTTCGCTTTGAGTTTCATACTCATTTAGCTTAAATTAACATTTGATTACCAGATTTTGATCACGAGGCTCATAAATGCTTGAACGTCTAGGTGTTGTGTGATATACAACACTGATATTCATGCTCAAAAACGATATTCATCATACGCGTAGGCAATTCTACTATTTAATGTGTAATGGACTGGTTTTGATAAGGGTTTACATTGACTGTGAAGTCTTGTATTGTACAATAGAAAATAATTATACTACGAACATGGATTAAAAACATGTAGTAACTGTTTTAGTGTTCAGATATAATTTTTCAATAATTTGTGACTAATGGATCTTTGACTTTTAATACGAGGTCTGGCGATAAATAGGCAATCCAATTTTTTACGCATATGGAATAATTTTTTTCGAGTCAACTATAAGAATGTGAAATACAAATGTTTTTTTGTTGCAGTTTGACTCAGTTTTGTCAATTTGAGAATGGGATGTTGAACATGATTCCTTGATTCGGTCTACGTGTCTATTATATTGGTTTTCCAATAGGGACTTGACAACTTTGAATTTAATTTGTGAACGCACTATTTTACTAATCATCAAACTGTCACTGCCATTTTCAATCATCAACATTTTCATCATGGTAAAGTACACTAACGAGCTATGTTCTCCGATTGGGTTCTGGAGAAGACGCGCCAAGATGATGAATTTCATCGCAAAATCATCTTCAGTGACGAAGCTCATTTTTGGCTCAATGGGTTCGTCAATAAGCAAAATATGCGTTATTGGCCGGGTGAAAGCCCACATGTGCTTCATGAATCACCACTTCATCTACAAAAAATAACTGTTTGGTGCGGCTTGCATACCGGCGGCGTTATTGGGCCATATTTTTTCTTCGACGATAACGATCGTCACATTACTGTGAAGGGTCAGCGTTATCGCGCCATGATCACCGATTATTTTTGGACCGAATTGGAAGATATGGACTTGGACGACATGTGGTTTCAACAGGATGGTGCCACACAGCACACGCTACAATCGATTTATTGAAGAGAAGTATGGTGAGCGTGTTATCTCAAGACATTGGTCAGTCGATTAGCCGCCTCGTTCGTGCGATTTAACGCCGCTTGACTATTTTTTGTGGGGCTACGTAAAGTCATTGGTTTAAGCCAACACGCCGACGACGTTGGAAGAGCTCAGAGCCAACATTGAACTCGAAATAGCGGCCGTTTCGGCAGAAATATGTGGCCGAGTCGTTAAAAATGGGGTCCAAAAAATCGACCGCTGCAAACGTGCCCGTGGTGGCCATATGAACGAAGTCGAGTTTCATTCGTAAATGTTTTGATTGTACTTCAAGCCAATAATAAAGTTTTTGAAATATCTCAAATGGTTTGCCTTTTATTTAAAAAAAAATTTGTCAAGTCGTTATTAGAAAACCCTATATAATATAAAAAGAGAATTTTAACCCTACCCGTCCAAAAAAGAGCATCAGCTTTGAAACATTAGATCCACTTAAAGGAACTAAACTATGATAAATACACACATCTGCAGTAGTTTTTTTTTTTTTTAAAGACGTTTAGACTTTTTGTTTAAGTAAGATATAAAAAATTGGTTTGATAATAGTATGTTAAATTTATTTTAATGATTATTTGATACCATTTAACATTTGAAAATAGTTTCAGGAATATGTCTACTTCGGCTGCCTCGTATAGAGCGCATTCTAGTTCCAATTTTCGACCACGCGTATATCGCATACTATTACTCAAACAATGTTTTGTTCCAAAGCGTCAATCATATCAATCAAATTGTTGTAAACGACAACGAATCGATAGATTTGGGTTCTCTTCAACACAAGCATCCACAGCCGTTCTTGTACTTTTTGGTGTATGAGTTTCCAATAGAGTGAATTGGGGTCGAAATTTTTCAATAATTTGATATATAGCACGTTCAGATGGCCGACGTTGTCCCTTTAATCTCTCCATGAGAAAATGGCAACTGTATTAAAATTAAGTGAAGCTTGGCAGCTAAATGTGATACTAGATTTGATATTTAAAAACTACATATTAAAAAAAACTGACACTGTAAAAAAAATATGTATAAGGATATAAACCTTTTTCTATTTTCCGACTCCTTCAAACGTAAAATATGCTAAATGTTAAAGATAAATGGATAGCACACTATGCCTCTATGACCTTCATAAATGATAACCAAATTATTAAAACTACAATTAGATACATATAGTCATATAAATGATAATTTGCTTTTAATTTTATGCTACTGAACACTTCTGTTATATTATACTTAAAAAAAAAAAAAATTAAAGCACATTATAAGAGTGTCATTTGAAATGTCAACAAATTGTTTTGGTTTCCAATTTCCATACATCGATTTGAGGATCCATGCGTTAAGTTTAATCTACATATATCTATAAGAGTTAAATAATGTCAAGTGAGCCTTCAATAGCCAAAGATGCTGTTCTTAAAGCCAGCTGTCCCATACCAAAGGATACAGCAGTTGTTACCGGATATGAATGGAATAATGGGGTAGATTACTCGGCGCTTCTTCAATCGTACGTCAACTCAGGGTTCCAATCCACGAATCTTGGTTTAGCTATAAAGGAAATAGATAAAATGGTATCTATTCACTACAGGATAGTTTCTTTAAACGGTACTTAAACTATTTACATCCAAAGCTTGATTGCAGATCCAAACCTTTAGCGTCGGAATATGAAGATATTCACGAAACAGATGAATTCATAAAAAGAAAACACAATTGTACTATATTCTTAGGCTACACATCGAATCTTGTTTCTTCCGGATTAAGGGAGACTCTTCGATTTCTTGTGGAGCATAAGATGGTCGATTGTATAGTGACAACAGCTGGTGGAGTTGAAGAAGATTTCATCAAATGCTTAGCCCCAACTTATATGGGTAAGTGTAAGGTTGAAAAAAAGGTTAACACAAAAAACCTACATAAATTCTCTTAGGTTCTTTTGAGTTGGTTGGAAAAGATTTGCGTGACAAGGGCATAAATAGAATTGGAAATCTTCTTGTACCAAATGATAATTATTGCAAGTTTGAAGACTGGGTAATGCCTCTGTTAACCGAGATGTTGGAAGAGCAGACAGAAAATCAAATTCTTTGGTCACCGTCAAAAGTCATTCAACGCTTAGGGGAAAGAATCGATAATCCGTCTTCTATCTACTATTGGGCTGCTAAAAATAAAATTCCTGTGTACTGTCCAGCACTTACTGATGGTAGTCTTGGCGACATGATGTACTTTCATTCATTTCGTAATCCGGGTTTGGTAGTAGACATTGTATCAGATTTGCGGCGTCTTAATACCATGGCGGTGAAAGCTATTAAATCTGGAATGATAATCGTCGGTGGTGGGGTGATAAAACATCACATATGCAATGCAAATCTAATGAGAAATGGAGCTGACTTTTCCGTCTTCATTAATACGGCGTCAGAATTCGATGGTAGTGATAGCGGAGCGAGACCAGACGAAGCAGTTTCTTGGGGTAAAATAAAAAAAGATGCAACGCCAGTGAAAGTATACGCTGAAGCTAGTTTAGTTTTTCCTTTGATTATAGGAGAAACATTTGCTAAAAGACATTTTAACAATAAACATATGGAAACATAGGATATGTATTTTCATTTTCTATTTTATATTGTTGGCCTTTGTGATCTACATGATGCTGAGGTTATATTGATTACAATCTGTCCAAATATTGGAAATAAGTTAGTGTTTGCTCCTTGTGTAGCCTTGTTAAACTTAATTTTAGATATATCTATCCCTACCGAATTTTGTCGTTATTTTGTGATTCTTTGCTTTCATCATCCAAGTTGAATGGCTCATTATGTCCGAAGCGAGATTTGTGCCGTCCTCAGTACAGTACAATTTAGTTCACTTTGTCATTTGACGTTCAGTAAGAAATTAAATTGCCGTGGTTTCCTGTCAATAGTCTCATTAAATTAACGGTTGTTACTTTTTTTTTTCTTCGGACCAGATCGTTGAGACAAGGAACTAGTCCATTATATTCCTTGTATCATATGTTACCTTTACTGAAATTTCTTGGTCTTTCGAAGAAAGATGAGTAGACGCTTCGGTGATAAAGTTTTTACACATTAGCGCCGAGTACCTGCAGCCTGATGTGAGCGTGGGCTGGACACTCACAAATGTAGTGCTCCGTGGTGCCTATAGTTCTTTTACTGCAAGCATACTTAATACTTGACGCCAGTAAGCATCCTGCAGCAGAAAGCCTCTGAACTTTTAGAGACGATGGGAAGCATTCGTTCGATTTGCGGGAAATTGGAGAGTCATGCCATCCGCAGTTATGCTCGTATGAAACCCAACTATCAAGCTCTAATTGAGGACGTAGGTAATCTTACCGTAGGTTCGGGTCCAGAAAAAACTTCCTCTGAGCCATACCTAGCAAGTTCATCGGCGGTTTCATTTCCCGTGATCCCATTGTTAACTGAGACCCAGACAAGTATTGCGTTTTCGAAGTAGTTTGGAAGTCGTTAGAGAGTCTAGAGATTTTTGGCGCAGCATCACTGTCGCTGCAGATGCAAATGTTTTAGTCCCTCCACCGATTTTTCCCAATATAATGCATTGCCATCAGAATTGCGTATATCTCCGCTTAGAAGATGGACGTTGTTGTCCTCCAGGAAGACACCATCGCCGCACCCTAAACCGGTTTTAGAGTCATTCGTCGACACCTGAGTACATTATTTTACTGGCTCAGATCCTGACAAAACCTGGGCACAGGGAAAGTCGATTTCATTTTTATTCCGTAACAGGAGTTCTGATGTCATATATGAGCAAACCCACAAGATAGTAAGCGCACAAGTTCATCATGAGAGCGCAGCTCATGACAAGAATATCAAGGAGAGGAGGTACATATTGGAGTAAAATGGACTAATTCTGTGTCTGAGCGCTCCTGTTCCAAAAGATTGTTAATTATTCTTATTGGAAAAAAAAAATCTTTTGAAGATAATTTACAATATTTAGTTGAAGTGTCGCGAATACTATAGATGAGTGTGAGGGAATGGGCTTATTGATTTGGTAAAGGAACCATAGATTCTTCCGGTGATGAAATTTTGACATGAATCATGTTCGCTCTTTTATGATTTGACCCAATAGGGATTTCATCCTGGTTATTATGCACGAAATCCCTGATTGACTGTTATCAGTTAAGAACTTCCTGGTCGGGGGTCATTTTCACACTTTTACACTTCTCAATCGAGTAACAAACAAACAAGGCATAGCCTCTGAAAACTTGTTTCAAAAGTTGAAAATCTTTCATGCATTTTTCTCGCGTTTCGCGGAAAGTTTCACGTTATTTCTTTGCTTCTATATGTTTTATTCCGCTACTTTGCGTGAAATCCGTTGCATTGAAAAGCAATAACTTGAAAGCTAAGCAAATTATTAAAAAAATCAATTAATTTTCTGTTTCTAGAAGTAAATGAAATTTGTTGATCTAAAATACATGACTCAATTCCTCTTGCAATATCAGCTTCCAATATTCAAAAGGTTCGATCATTTTCAAATAATTACAAATCACTGGCTTACAAAATCTGAATATTCCTGTAACAATTAATATTTGTATCCCAATGCTATGTTAAAAAAAAAATAATAATAAAAATTCAACAATCCGAAATAATATTTGTTTTATTAATTTGCATTATATATATATATATATTCTGTTTATTTCTATCTCAATAACTCTTCATAAAAAATCAAACAAAAATCAAAAGACAAACCAAACAAACAAATAAAGAAAAATTAAAAAAAAAAAAAAAACAGACAGAAAAGAAGTTGTTAAAACAAATTCAAATATGATCTTAAATAAATTATTTCATATGGACAATAATAGTTATTGGCTTTTGTTGTTCTGTTTAACATAGAGATTTCCGGCATCTTTTAGTTAGATAGAGTCTACACATTCTTACGCGATGAATAGTTCTTCATTTTGTCTATTTTAATAATTTATTGTTTTTTTTTTTGTTCATCTCTTCAAAATTTTATTATCTAATCTTTAAACTAATTCATAATTAAATTGCTAATAATTTGTTTGTTTTTGTTTTATTTTGTTTTCTTATTTCTCTCTTGGAATTATTTACAAAAATAGTACACACATACACATAAATTCGTGATGAATAAAAGTTTTTATTTTATTTTATTTTATTTTATTTTTTATTTTTTATTTTCAACATAAAATGACCCATGAAACGAGAGTAGTTTTTTTTTTTAATTGTTCATTTAAATATTGTTCATCTGAAATCGTGAGTATCGTTTTAACTTTATTTAGATTTGGATAAATTTTAATTTATTTAGGATAAATGTATTTCAGTATTCAATATCATCAGTTATGTAAACATTTTATTTATTTATTTATTTATTTATTGTTTATTTGGTTTTTGTTTATGAAAACATTTAACGTGAAAATTTGTTAGTAATAGTACATATACTTGTTGTATAAGTTAAAATTTGTTTCTGACCTTTTATTTATATATTTTTTGCTTTGTTTTTAATTGATATTTAATCTAAATTTATATTTGCTTATAGGTATGTGATGCTTAGCTTATTTCTTTGTTTATTGTTGTCAAGCCCGATGTTGTTCGTTTAATTGTTGTATTTAATGATGAGTATATTTTATATATGTATGTTTTTATAAATAAATAATTGGTTTATGATCAAACTAGGAGTACGGGACGGTGATGTTAATGGATTTTGGTATAACACTTATATACTTAAACTTTACGTAGAGATGAGGAGCAAATGAAGGATTAATGATTTAAAGCTTTATTTTATCTTTTGAATGAGTATAAGTTAAAGTTGAACGGATGTTTTTTTTTTATTCATCTACACCGTTTTCCAAATTATTTTGATTTGTGAGAGATGTAATTTAAACCGCTTTAGATTCCTTCAAAATTAATATGCATTTACTTCTCTAACATGTTTTGGTCTTGTTTTGACAAAAAAAGTAATAATATATTAATAATACTTTATTTTTTGTTACAAAATTTACAAAAGCTTTAGTTAGAACTTACAAAAAGTACATGGAAAAGTACAAGTACAGAAAAAGAACAACTTATAATAGATGAAGAAGTCATCATTATTACATCGATTCTTCTGCAATTATTATTCTCGCAGATTGCAACATTTTCGATTAAAAATCGTATGTGCATAAGTTTTGTCATTTTATGCACATACAGTTGTACATATTTTGCCATTCACATTCCAATGCAAATGATCTTTTTGAACAATACCCTTCTGCGATTATAAAATAAATAGGGGGCTAACACTAATTGTGTTTGTCCGTCTTGTATTTTTTATTTATTTATTTTTTTTTTAATTGCAAACATTGATTGGCGAGATTACGAGAGAGCTCTTCATAGGCAAACGTTTTCGCCTTCGAAAGTTTGTTATACAGTTTTGGAAGAGTGATATTGGCAGTCAAAACCATTCAAAATTACAAGAGCAAAATTTTTTAAAATGCATGAATATCATATCGTTATGCATGCCGTTGGCGCTATAACATAAGTGACGATGTCTTGGCATGATAGTGAGCACATTGTAGATTGTTTACATTTTTGCCTAACCTCTATCTTTAGAGACATGTGGTTTAATACACCGAAGTCTGTATGTCCACGGTAAGCATTTATGAAAGACAATGATCTGTACATAATTCTGTACAAGAAATAAAAATAATTCATTATACAAAAGTATGGCGACTCTTCTGATTGCGCAACATAAAAGACAGGTAATGATAAGTTGATTAAATATCTTAAGATCTACAATCTGCATGTGTCATTGGTCATTCGCCGAGGAACAGGTTTATCAGGCAATTTTCAGCATAGTTAAAAAAAACTTTAAGTCTTCATGTCCGGGTAACATTCGGCATCAAACTAGTGATGTAAACACTTAATTCTTCCACAACAAATGGTTGAAGTTGCACAAATTAGTCTGCAGCACATCGCAGAAATCCATAAATCCTGACACATTATATAAGCGGCACGCATTGAATGTTTAAATGTAATGATCTTAAAACATCGTATATTTTTGTTAGGGAACTATATAAACAGCATTGGATTTGAAATAATGGATTGTCTTGCGAACAAGGTAAAACTTTATTCCATTTTGTTACAGTAACAACTTTTATACTGCCTCCAACTTGATTTCAAAACCGTATTCTACTACATCATGAACTCCAAATGCGAACGATTTCAGGACGCCTAACGTATCCTTTTTCAAACCAATGAACTTTTTCAAGACAATGAAATATAAAATAAATAATAGTAATGATAATGTTCACACTACAGCTAAAAAATGTTTCCTTATCACATTAGGCAAAGGATCAATAAATATACGAGTATAGTCCACACGACGTTAACTAATCGATATACGATTTTGTCCACCTCGGATCTGAAATTAACTCCGATAATGACATCTTATCAGAAATCGCTGTTTCTCTTGCCTAAGAATACAAAAGTAGTAATAAGGGCTTGTCTAAAAGGACTAAGTAGGCTCTATATAACCCTAATGCTAATCCTCTATATTCTTTGACTAGCAGGGAAACCTTCCCTTAAATGGCGCAAACAAGTGGAAGATCTCAACCATCTTGAAGGCGTTACTTAAAACAGTTGGTCAAAGACCTTTTAAAATGGAGAGGTTTATTTGTTGAGACCCGGACTGTAGAGTTATCTAAGTAATCCTTATTTTAAATAGGGGCACTAAATTAGAGTAGTCATATTTTTCTTATTATGTTTGTGATTTTAAGCAACTTACTAGAAAGCTCAGTTTAGTATTAACTTTGAGTATATATGTAAGCGAACAATATAGTGATTTTAATTTCAAGAAAATTCTTAAGAAAAATATTTGAAAGCATAAAGAAGGCACTAAATTAATTAACTGATGTATAGTAAATTGAATAAAAATATTTTAATGCCTTACTTAAAACTTAGTGAAATAAATGTATGCTCTTCCCTGGAAACCCCAAACTATTCGATACTGTTCTTTATAGATTACAAATCAATTTATCTTTCTCCCTCTTCATAGTTCTTAACCCTAAGCTCAACAAAGATTGATTGACATGCACAGTAGTTGTACGTATGTTAAAATACTCAATAACGAGGCCACTGTCTTAGATCGATGATCGCATAAAGCTCAAAAACGAAATGCGGTAATGTCTGTATTTCTGTATTTCTTTAAATAAGTGAAACAGTTAAAAGGAACTTATTAGAGCAAGTAGCGAATACTTTGTCAATGTAATCTGGATGGCGTAGTTTCTTTTTATACATCTCAGCACATCACAACATCATGATACCTTAAAACGGGGTGCCTATACCGAAAGTTCTCTCGAAAGAATCTAAAGCAAAAAAAAAAAAAAAAAATCCATCCCCAAACAGTTTATAAAATTCCATAATTAAAACGGTACGTAATGAAGTTTTTCATAAAAAAATTAACACAAATCAACTGCCTACCTTTTTGTTTTAGTTTTGTTCGACGTTTTACCTTTATTGCTGTTGCCATTGGATTTTCAAATACTGGTCGTGTTGTTTGCATTGTGGAGAGGTAACTTTCATGCACTTGTGTGGTAACACTCACCATTTTATTTTCTCCACAAAATCTGGCAAAGAGCTCATCAAATCACATATTTTCATCAAATTTTGCAAAGTTACTCTCCCATTGAAAGCTGCTTGAGTCTTTAATTTCATTTCCATTACCACCATTACCAGCGCCACCATTGCTATCATTACCATTGCCATTGGCATTTTTGTTTTGACCACCACCATTCGCACCAGAAGGAGGAGATTTAAAGAACTCATCATCTTCGAAGGGATCTTCGGTCTTTTTGGCAAAAATATTTATTGATTCTGATTTTTTGATTATCTCTTGCCTCTGTTGCAATTTACTATTTAAGCGGAGATTGTTTTTCTTTGGTGGTTCTGGATTCCATTGATCATCTTTTTCGAAATCAAACTCTGCCTTGGAGAAATCATCTTCAAAAGCATCATCACAGCAAATTATAGTACTACCAATGCTCGGTTGATCGTTATCGAACTTTGAAATAGTAACTCGATCATCGAATCGTAACTTTTGCGTTGTAGTCGTAGTGTTGGTGGTACTACTCGAATTATTACCACCACCCACTGGCGGTGCGGGCGAGAATTCACTATCGAACGTAGAATGGAGGCTACCAGTCAAGGTATGTTTATCTTTTTCGGAGAAATCATTGGAAAATCTAAACGAAGACTTTGTGGCAGGTGTAGTCGTTGAGACGGAGTTATAACTAGCAGGTGGTGGTGAATTGAAATCACTCTCGAAGCCGTGTTCTTCGAAATTAAATTTGCTGCTCGTATTAGAACGTGGAGTATCTTCGAAATCATCGAAATCAAAATCAGCACCTCGCACATGTTTCATTGATTTTGGTACGGCTGGTTCATCAAAGGACTCATGCTTATGCTGCGGAGTTGCTGCCTTTCCTGAGTAGAACCCCAATTCTTTTTTCGCCAAATAACGGGGAGTCTCATCCTCGTCGTCGTAGTTATATTTGTCGCTGGTTCCTACTGCCTGTTGACGGCGTTCGCTTTCAAGCATCCGTTGATGCATTTCATGACGGCGTCGATTGAGCCGTTCGAATTTGTCTTCGTCTGTCGGTTGGTCGTAGTCTTCGTAGTTAATGTAATCATAATTATCACGGTGTGATCCATAGCGTTGAGATTGGCGTGTTTCAGATGACGGAAGTTCTTTACCGCTACGTGACCGTGGTTTCTTTCTGAATCTAAAATATGAAGTCAACGGAGTTTATTACAACACTTGTTCGCTTTAAACTTACCGCCGATCCTTTTCCCCATCTGAACCAGATGGAGTATTTCCCAATGCTCTCCGACTTTCTGCTAATCTTCTTTCAGATTCTGATGCGCTCGAGGGACGTTTCCATCCTTTCTGTCCATGACCGGGTGGTGGAGGTTCTAAAAAAAAATTTTTAAATTTTAAAATTTACCAAATTCATTTTTCGAAATGATGGGTTTATCTCACCTTCACCATCCCAGGGACTGGAACCGCTGCTTTTCCGCATTCGCTGTGGTCCCTGACTTGGTCGTTGCAAGCTTCGCGTATCTAATGGTGCAACTCTTCTCGATTGAACTTCACTTTCCGAGTCTTGATCATATTCATCTCCGACGCCCATACCGACTCCGCCTCCGGAAGGTAAACGCATTTTCATCCCCTTTCGAAGGGATCTTGTTTTCTCCGGCCCGCCCATGTATCGTTCACGAAATTCTTCTCGACTTTCCAAGCTGCCATACACATCTCCACTTCCGAAACTCTTTCTCCTGCGAGTCGTACTTTCATACGACTCAACACTGTCACGATCGAAACTCTTGCGATCGCGTTCATAGATATAGTCTCGCGACTTATACAATCTTGCACTACCACCTCCTCCGAAATTCTCTTCGTAAATATTTTCATAGTCCCTGCGTCCGGGTTTAATTTTTTCAAAATTGCCATCGACATAGTAAGGAGGCATTTTGCGATCTTTTGTGTCTGGAGACTCGCCATATGGCCCGAAATCGTAATTTGGACGCATATATTCTCGATAGTACTTCCGCTTGTCATAGCCTTTATAATCACGTCGATCGTAAGTTACATGCGATGGGGGCAATTTGTGCTCACGTTTATCATACACTGGTGGTCCATAGGTTGTGCGATCGTAGGCACCTCGATCGAACGATCTAGCACGGCCCTCCTCATCTTGTGGAGACCAAGTATTGTGAGGACCTGTGTGGTACCATTGAGGAGTTTCTGAAACAACACATTCTTAACGAGACAACGACAAGCGGATGTTTGGTAGAAGCTTACCAAATTCAAAGTTTTCTCGACTTCGTGAGATTCCACTTTTGATTTTCCGCTCTCTGCGCTTATTCATTTCTTCCTCATACCTAAGCAATTTAAGAAACAAACAATAATTCAATACAAAAATCACAAGAAATCGATTAAACAACTTACTCATAGTCCTCATCGCAAGAATTCATTCTTCTGGCATGCCTCATGTAGTAACCATGACGGTCGGCGCCGCCGACCACAGCTGGTGGGATTCTCTTCTTATATTCAGATGTTTCATCGTCCCAAGGACTCAAGTCCCTTGAAGATGACGAAGTTTGTCCTTTAGGCCAACGTTTGCCGTATTCTTCACCGCCAGTTCGATTCCAATCCTCTTTACCATCTGATGAACAAGGTGATTCAATATGATCTTTTAAACCCAGCGTATGTTGTGTTGCTTTCGGAGATTTTAAACGATGTTTGTCAACATCCATGTCCAAGCTCTTGTCAAACACAGCCCATGATTCTTTCGGTGATTTAGGTGATTTCCCGCCTGTGATAGGCTTTGTGGCTGTAGCGTCTGAGAGTCCGGTGTCTGCGTCCGGTGACGATCCACAGACAACATCACTGAGGGAACCGGAATTCAAACGTATACTGGCATCGATAAGATTTGAAACAGCCACCAATTGTGGGGGAATGGGCGACTTTGTTAGAGGTGATTTTGAAAGAGGGGATTTCTGAATAGGTGCTGGGGATTTTTGTAAGGGAATGGGCGATGTGGACATGTCATTGAACTGAGACTTTCCTATAGATGTTGCAGAAATTGACATGGTTGCCAGTGGTGATCTTCGAATAGAATGTGGAGAACTTGCGTTGTTATCATTGGTAGCTGGAGATTTTGTTGTTGCATTGTTGGGAGAAAGATGTTCTCGAGAGTCTAGTGAAAGATTAGATATTGCACGATTCATTAGTTCGTCGATTTCCAAATCGTCCTTGGTTGTCGAAGACACTGTTAAGGTATGAAGGAACTTATTTGAACCTTTCTTGCTACTGCCTTGGTCGTCCTCCTCTTCGTTTTGATTACTTTCAGGGCTGCTCTCCATTGCAGATTTTTGATCCTCTTCAGCGGCCAAATCATCAGTGTTGCTATTAAAATCATCACTGAATTCAGGGAAATCATGCATCAGATCTTCGTTCTGTGGTGCTGGTGGCGGTTTCTCAAAGAGATCTTCCACCAAAATTATATCCCGCAAAGCTGCATATCGATCTTTAGCATGCGAAATTGTTTCGGTGATCTTTGTATCGATCTTTGATACAGGCACTGTTGTGACTGGTTTTTCATCATCGCTGAATCGCGCTAGAGAGTTGGTTTCCGCAACAATGCCATTTAGGCTCTCGGCCTCGTCATCTGCTTCTGGAGAACTTTTTTGTTCTATGCTATCTTGTTGAAGTTCTTGGTCAATTATTTCCCTAAAAACTGCATATCGATCGGCAGGGGGAACTGCCGCACCTTTTGAAGTATCACTACATTTCGTCGGTGTACTGGATGTTGCACTTTCGAATTGAGAAAAGTTTGCAACAAACGGCGCTATTTCTTCTTCTCCAAAGTTATCGTCGAATTTCGCCACAAAAGTGGCGTCTGGCATTTGGTCAAAGTTCACCTTGAATATGGGTGGACTGTCTTCTGGGGCAGGAGCTGCTGCTATGGTCGCTACTTGTTTGGGTTTCTTTGATTTCTCGATAAATTCAGAGAGGTATGTGGTCAATTCTACTAGCGTCATTGTACTTAACTTCGATGTGGGCACATTCAGCTTGGCGGCGAGCTCATCTATTCCGAGAGTCAGCAGTTGGCTAAGGGTTATGTCTGGCAAGATAGAAGCTTCTTCGGTATCATCATCTGATGGCTTTACTGCTGCGGCGGGTGGCAATTGTTCACCTACCGCCTCAGTCTTATTCTCATATATCTCCTGACGACGAAGTCTACCCCTTGTTTGTGGCGGTGGCAAAAGTGGTGGCACATTACCTGTTATAGGTTGTAGGTAGTCATCTTCATCGTTACCCGGTTTTCGTGGTCGACCGGGACCAGGGTAGGTGCCTTCTGTTCGACCAATCCGCCTTGAAGGCAACGGTATTGGGGGTACCGATGCATCTTGATTTGCCGTACGACTCTTATTTGCAGACACGGATTCGTAACGATTCGATGGTGGCGGAGTTATCCTCGGACGTATAATAATGTCAGAAAATTGTTTTTTTGGTGGCAAAGGTGGTGGTTCAGCATGACTGACTGAATCAGGCCGCGGAGGTGGTTCTGGTGCAGCTTCATTTTCACTTAAAGAATCACTTTCTTGTAAGCGTCGCATGTTTATGCTGTTTGAGTCACGCTTGGAAAACTTTTGGCCGAAGAGATGAGGCATTTTCTTCGAACTTATACTGCTAATCACATCGACTGTGTTTTGCTTGAACACACTTGGTCGATTGCGAGCACCTGCTGTCGGAGATTCACTTGTTTGCCGTTCCACTCGTCGATGTTGTTGTTGCTGTTGTTGAAGTTGATTGCTATTCGCCGCCAACCAACCTGATTCCGGTGGAAGATTTACTTGCAGAGGTCCATTGAACATATTTTCTTTTTTTGGTATACGCTGGTCATCAACTGTTGTGATCTTTGTATCAGGTAATAGTCCAGCTCCATTGTTTGCGGGAAATTCAAACTCGAATGGATCGAGCTTGCCAAAGATATCACCGTCCTGAAATGGATCGCTCTTCTTACGGGTTGGTGAAAAGGGATCTGTGTCACGCGGCAACATCACTGGATCCGTTGGGTGGCCATCTGCTTTGGTGAAATTATGAGTAAAACTTAAATTAAGAGGTTTTGTGGTATAACTATGAGTATTCAACGAACTTGTCTGTCTATCGGCTGTCGAGTATTGTTCTGTTTCATCTCCAGCTACTGAATGCTCCTCCGAAGGCACATCATTGCTTCCGTCTGATGTTGTTGAAAGAAATTGTGCGGTAAAGCCTGTCTCCGGACCTGACGACAGATCTTTCAAGACTTTCTTTGGTGGATTCTTGAGCTCTTGAAAGAAATACTTCTTGTCGACATACGGCCGAATGCGACCTGTTCCTAATGGGTCCAGATCTGAAAAAGCGTCTATATATTGACTACTATGAGTTGCGTTGGCCGATGTGACCGAATTGCTTAGTAATACTGAGTTATTTGTGATGATAGTTGTGGAACTATTACTATTTAACACAAGGCTGTCGTTAGTGGTGGTTAGTAATGCATTTGGTGGAGCAGAATATTTATTGGTATTAGTACTAGTACTAAGGTAATCCTCACCAGATTTTTGTGATTCATCATTTTGTGGAGTTGCACTGGCCGCTATCTGACCGGCTGGAGGTGAGGAATTTGATATACCTAGGCTGCTACTGCCACCGCTACCGACACCGCCACTGCTGCTGGCTGCTGATGGTAGTGGTGTAGGTTGAGTTGCTGTTGCTGCTGCTGCTGTCGTAGAGCTAGACATAATCGATGTTGATGAGATTGGTATAGGAGTTGTAGTAGAACCAGCGACAACGGACACCGCTTTAGTTGTATCAAAAACATCGTTTTGATCAAGATTATTCAGCCAATTATCGGTGGTGGCAGATGATAAACCCGATGTGCTTATTTGATTTTGCTTTAAGGATTGGGAGGAGAGTATATTGGAAATGGATGGGACACCTGATGTTGAGGTCGTGGAAGAGAGTATGGAATCAGGAGGTTTATTAGGTTTTGAGTGTCGTGACCGCGTAGATTCGGGTGGTGGTAGAAGATTGTAGGTCTAAAAGTAAAGGGAAAACAAATTAGTCAAGAAAAAAATTAACTTAATGTTATCTTTTGTTTATGAAGATTGTTAAGATTTTTATGTCGTTGACTGAGGTTACAGACTGTATCTGCTTAGCAACGGTATTGCTTACCAGACCTTGTTTTTGCAAAACTGCGAAGTTTTGGTGAACATCTATTAGGGAAAAAATCAAGGTCTGGCGGATCGCAATGTAAAATCTTTATGTGAAATTAATATTCGTATTTTACCCCACCGTGACTAATTACTTTGTGCTAAGGCTGGGAGTTTCAATGGGGCCGAAGTTGTAAAGTAACAGATCGCCTTCATTTCCCGCCCTACTCGTGGGAACAACAATGAGGTAAAAAATCTTAAAAGCAGTTACCTACTTTCAAAGACCAGATGGTTTTTGAAAAAGTAAGACGAACGTTTCCTCTTTCTGCAAATAAAATTAGTAAACATACTATTGCATGTTCTGTTAAGGCTAAAAATATGCTCACGAGGCCTGCGTCTAAATACAGTTCTATTACTTAAAGATCATTTACAAGGTTGCTGCCACTAAGACAAAATCTAGTAAAAAAAGAATACGTAAATCATAGAGAAAAGCTATGATCAGGAACAGAGTTAGGCAGATCCAAACATCGGGCAACCGACGGATCGACAGCTGGTCGATCGTCGATCGATACGAAACAATAGAAATGGCTTAAAAATAACAAAAACCGAAGGGGAACAGCAGTATAGTTGGGCGACGGAGCTTAGTGCGGTGGAGAGGACTGCAAAAACAAGATGACATCTAATTTCGCAGAGTCTACAATACTGGGTACAGAGATCTGTGATGTGTTTGCTGTTCGAGCATTATATTCGCAAACGATCCCTAACAAGCATAAAAGCAAGCTTTCTGTATTAGACTGGTCGACTAGTGGAAACTAAGTCTTCAACACCCTTAAGGCTTAATACGTTTTAATGTACATGGAGCTCTGGGTGGTTATGGGGTAGTAGGAAAGTCTTCGTCATTTTGACAAATGAACCTCCCTCAAGTCCAGTCAATAAATTGCGCATCGACCATCACAGATGGAGAGGACATAAAGAGGAAAACCAACTTAAAGTGCAAAATTAATGCAGTTGGCTAAGAATCGGGCTGATTGTACAATATTTTTGGATGAGGCCCAGGTTGACTCCCCAATCGATCAAAGGGTTATAATTATAAGTACACTTAAATTTTTTACACACAGCGTGGGCGAAGTAAAATTAGGGAGGACAAAAAGAGAGGTATTGTTTTACGTTGGTTTTAAATGTCTGAATTTAACGATGACTTGAAAATAGAGAGCTCGGCAGGGCATTCCATAAGCTAGTTGTACGGCTTAGGAACGAATCAGGATATTTCAGTTTACGTCCGAAAGTAGCAGGTGCATTGTACTCTAATTTGGGCGGATAAATTCCTTATATGTTGAGATTAGATCAGAGCGGGAAAAGTATTTCTTATATCGTTTAAGGAAACTTTTTGACGATATCGAATATGTGGTCATTCGAACGTAAGTTGTCATTGAAATATAAACCGATGATGGGAAATTTTCGGTTTCGACAATACAAGTGCCATTCATGGATAATGCCTGGGTATTTAAATTTCGCTTTAACGACAGCAGACAGCATTGTGTTTTAGAAGCATTAAATTCCACTCTGTTGATATTTCTCCAGTTGATTATGCTGTTAATATCGGAAATTATTGAACCTAACATACGCTGCCGTTCCCGTTCTACAGCCAAAGATCAGAGATGTGAGTCCGGAGATGAATATAAAGTATTCATTCAACAATACAGAGTATTGTTGTCAGCAAAGTTATATATTGGATAAGAAGTAGCAGACAAGAGATCATTAATAAAATTTAAAAAGAGTGTCGGAGACAGAAAAAAGCCCTGTGGTACACCAGCATTTATTTTGTGAATATTGGACTTGAAACCATCCACAAAAATTTAAATTGAAAGTTTTAAGTGTTTTACTAAGTTCCAAGTAACAGCTGGCCTGTATTTGCAGTCGTGGACGTACGCAGAGAAGTGATTACTTCTAAGCCATTACAAAAATCAAACTCAAACACGACAAAACTAAGCAAGCTTACGAAATAAAAATTGTAAGCTTGTGATGTTGTAGGTGTTACGTTCTTACAAAAATGGGAAAGAGTGATAAATACAGGAACGGCAGTGACCGACCCTCTTCCCATCTTAAAAAATTGCCCAATTGATTACAGAGTATCCCCACATACATAAAATATCATATTATAGTACATGCAATATCCTTTCAGGAAACCTACACTAAATCACTTCCAAGACACTATTCCTTTAGGTAACACTGAAAAAACCATGCACTCTTGAGTAAGTGAAAAAATTTTCTCCAACAGACATAATCTAAGACTTTCCTAACCAACGAAGAATGTACCAGGAGAATTATATCTTGGCTTAGAAAAAATGTGATATATACTAACTATAATATATTCAAAACTTCTCAGCTGGCGGAACTGCAATCAAATCTTTTTAGTCAATCTCAATAAACTGTATAAACAGTAGCAGTTGAACATCCACCTTTATTTAGTATGGGGACATATTGTAGGTTCATTCAAGGGAATTATAAGTCTGATGAATTTGCCAAACGTGAAACTACTCTTCCTAATACACCAGAAAAGATTATCTAAATTATCCGATCGTTACACGCAAATTCATGTTATCATAGAATTGGATACCATTGGTTCATTACGTCTAGCAAAAGAATAAACATTTAGACAAAGTTTAATTTGAAGCTCTAAGTGTTATATCTTTACCAACAGACGGCGTTTTAGGGTTTCTATGGTATCATTGAGAGAGTGCTCAAAGATAATACCACTGAAGACAAAGCCAAACATGAAGCACGGGTTGGCGTGTATTTAAATGATTTGTTTAGAAGTTGCATACACCCAGATGACGATGATACTGTCCTCCAATTTGTGGCATATAGGCACATAGGCTCTCCCGCAAAAAAAAAAATCAAAACTTATATGGAAGCTTTCTACCGTAAGGATGAAACAATTTCATTAATATAGACAAAAGGAGTCTCTTATCCGGTTGGATAAAATTTCTCATAGACTCACGTGATATCAAAAGGAGTCTTATATTAATCTAAGTGTGTTCTTTCATAAAAAATCAGGTCAGAGAGTTGATAAAACATTTAATGAGATTAAGCGGATGATTTTTACTGAAATATATATAACAAAGCTCCAACTACGGTCGGCATACTTGTACGAATAAACGTGTACATAAAATACTGGTATAAGAGTTTTTTTTTTTTTTATAGGGTGGCAAGGAGAAAAAAAAGAAACTACGGAATAACAAGAAGATAAAGTCTAGACTCTTCGGTTCGGGTTGCTTCGTTCTACCATAAATGTTAGAGTTTATATAATCTTGCGAAAATATTGCAAGGTGTAACAGAGATATCGGTAGCAAATTTTAAGGTACAATACTATATGGATTTTTCTATATCGAAAACCATTATCGCTACTATACTGGTCAAGAAATAAAACCACATTCATAATGCCATAGATTTACTCTGACAATTAATGTTACTTTTTTTTTTTATATCATAATAATATAAAATACCAAGGGGATGTGAATACCCTTTTACTGGCTTTTCACCAGGGCGCGAGCGGGTAGTGTAGTAGTTTTAAAACTCAGGTGTTGGGTTTCGATAATTTTTCCAGAGGTGGTTGTCAAACTAGAGCCAGTGCATCCTTAACAAGTGGGTCTTAGTACGTGCTAGTTGTTAGTTCGTTACATTTCGCCCAGCCAGCAACCAATCTAAAACATGAGTGTTATGCCTTCATGTCAGAGTTGTCCCCGACGGGATTTACATATAACTCATACAAATTCCATGAAAAGACCTCGCACGGGATTCGAACCCGCGACCCACTGCTTGAGGAGTTTATGCATATACCACTACACCACGGCTACCTCATATATTGGTAGTCAGTATAAACAAGAGAACGCACAGAAAATTGGCTTAAAAAGACTTAACTTTTCTTTTATTCTTTAATGCTTGTAAGGTCAAAAGACACATAGAGGAATTGAAATTAAATTCGATGAAAGTTTATCCGTTACAATGCACATTAATGATTTCAGTTGATTGCAAAACAAAAAAAGAAAAAAGTCTCTGCGATAAGCTGTAATGCAACAGGTTCTAATTGATAATGGGGAAATGTTGTGTTTATGCTCACGTGTAAATTGTTATCGATTACAATCGAATCGCAATATTTTTCTGTAAGCAGCTCACCATTTAATTACATACAATCACAACACCACGCTCTCTTATACAAGCCATAATCTGTTATCTAAGTTCGCTATGCCTTAATTGAAATCTAATCCATTAAAAACTGCAACTGATAAGACACGAAAGTATTTTGTTTTTATTTCTCGTCTATATTACGTCAAGAATGACATACTCGTACACGTACTCATATACGTTCAACTTACAACTTATAAAAACTTACCGGAAAATTAGTAAACGAATCACCAAATGGATCTTCATCCGTCAGATTTTTACCCGTTGGTGTGGGTTCACTTGGTGTAATGCGTTCCATTTGTGTGATACCGCGTTGAATTGAGCTCAATTCTTGTTCCAGATCGACTAAATCAGCAACTGATTCTGGAGACATCTATTAAAAAATGAGTTCGATTAAATAATTGGAAAGTTTAAACAACTATCTTCAATGGAAGTTAACCTCCTTAACATGGGTAGATTTAGCTCCATCCAAGTTATTTATTTTATTACTACTGCTGCCACTTAGAATTGATGCTGCATCACTAGCTGATGCATTTTTTACAGATAACGTAAGCGGCTGATGCTCGTGAATTGTTTTACTTTGAATCTGTTGACGGGCCAGTTCGATTTCTTTCTTCTTTAATTCGAACACTACTTGAAATAGGTCACGCATCGCTAAGACAACCTGTAATTAGAAAGTTTGGATTATTACTGAAAATATTTAAAGTCATTTAGAAGGTAGTTTACAAGTTAATTATGATCAATCCACGGAATTGAATCTGATATCCCCCCTAGTTAACCAATGTGCTTACTGATATCGGTAAACAATTCAAAAATGAGATTAATATGGTATACATGTGTTCAAGATTTACAAGCGTAAATCTTCGAGGAAGTTGGGTAAATATTTTCTTCAGCTTTGAAATTTACCTCCTTAATAAGATACAGCATGACTTGGACATAATAGTTGTTCCTAACTGAATAAATGCTGTCATCTGCAGCAAAGCACTACATTGCAGTAAGTCCACATGCATTCTTACGGAAAACAATGAAACATTTGTTATAAATATAAAAAAAAGATGTTTTAAAAAAGTAAGGTGACTATTGAAATTTCGTTGGCAACGTACATTTGATTATAGATTTTTTTTTTTTTGATGTGTTGTAAGAAAATGCAATCAAATGCTCTAAAACATTTGAAATGTTGACATTGCATATAGTGAATCTGCTCTAAGTAAAAAAAAAAAAAAATTACAAGTGGTAAGTGTTCTTCCAAGATGGCCGAGAATATGCCAATGACGAACCTCGTTCTGGACGCCCCAGCACATCAACAAAAGGTGATAACGTCGAAGCTGTGAAGAAAATTGTTTTGGAAAATCCTCGACTTACCATAAAGAAAGTTGCTGAGGATGTTGGCACATCGGTCGGCTCGTGTCATACAATGTTTTGGGCATGAGACGTGTGCAAGAGAAGTTTATTCCGAAAGTTCTTAATTTTGATCAGAAGAACCGTCGCATAAGAATGCGCAGGAGCTCTTAAATGACGTCGATGATGATCCTGACTTGCTCGAAAGGGTCATAACCGATCGATAAAATGTCAAAATTTTGATCACTGTTTTTTTTTTTTTTTTCGATTACGTGGCGTAGTGCATCAGGAGTTTTTACTTTAATCGTACGGTCAATAAGGAGTATTACCTTGAAGTTATGTAGCGCTTGCGAGAAGCAAGCATCGGCTGTCGATTAAATGTAGTACAAAAAATACAATATATTGTAGTTGCCTTTTTCAATATCGAAGGAGCCATTGACAAAGTTTGTGTGAAAAGTGGTGACAGAAAACAGAATAAATGAGGAAATAGCTTAATGATTAATATTCTAAAAGATAAATTTAGCTTCCAACAGTTGGATAAAGCTTAAGGAAAATTACATGAACAAGTCAAATCCTACAGCAATAAACGCTGTAATACTGTTCATATAAGCATGTGTGTGTAGTATTGAATGGATCTGAAAAGATTCAAGGACTGCATAGACAAATCCAAAAGCACTAAATAATCGAAAAATTATTCTAAGCTCTATATAAAGGTCACACATTTCATAGCTCGAAGCAAGTCTTAAGGGATCATTAAAAAATCGGGAAGCAGATTTGCAGCCATGACATAAAGAAGTGAAGGTGGAAGGAAATGCAAATACATATGATGAATGTCCAAAGAAGCTGCCAATGCTGAAGTCTCCAGTCTATTGTGTCCATCTTAAATTTTTAATCGGAATCTGTAGAGAGATCGCTAATTTAAAACCAATCAAATTAGGGTATTAAAATTAAATTCGTCAATCTAAAAATCCACATCTTCCTATCTCAACAATATTCGGATTGGTATACCAGTTCCAATGCGATAAGTCTATCTAAGTGTCTTATTAATTTCGCCCAATGCTTCTTAATTTGTGTTATCAATTGAGACAAGAATTTCTTTCATGCTTTCAGCGTAGCGAACGACACGTGGCTGACACGAAGCATAGTTCGACGCATTTCTGAAATTGATAAAAACTGAAATTAGTGCTTCAGCGATCCTACCAAAGGAATTTTTGATGCAACGCACTTTGGAAATCAAGGGCAGTCATAGAATACGAAATATTTTAAAATCATATATAAAATCGTACATGCATCTTACTGGATTATATAGAGTGATTCATTGTGAGGTTTGATTTATAATGTAAAATAAAACAGATAAATTTGAAATTGAACTTAAAATTTTTATTAGCGGTTAAAAGAACAATTCATGGTATTTACTTTTTGAAAATGATATGACGTAAATGTTGTCCACGATTACGTATGAGGTGGTCCATTTGGAAGGTCCAATTTTGAGCGACTCGTTCGAGCATAGAGACTAGTATCTCGCGGATAACAACAGTAATGTTGGCTTCCAAAGCTTCAATTGTGTGATATCGCACGATCTAGGCGGCCAATTTACCGTAGCAAAACGTGAAATTAAGTGCTCACCAAAATGATTTCTCAACAAGTCCATTGTTTCACGCTCTGTATGGCTCGTAGCGCCGTCTTTTTGAAACCAGAGCTCACCGAGACCATGTGCTTGAATATGGAAGCACATTCTCCGTTAACATTCCGCGATAGCGGTTACCAATGTCGGTAACATTCTGATTTGCCTCATTTTTGAAGAAATATGGACCAAAGATTCCACCAGCCCATAAACCACACCATACCGTTGTTTTTAACGGATGTAATTGTAGCTCTTGACATTTTTGGGGTTGCTCATCAGCCCAAATACGGAAATTTTGTTTATTAACGTATCCATTGAGAAATAGTCTTCATCACTGAACAAAATTTCGCGATAAAACACCGGATTTTCATTGAGTTTTTCCAGAGCCCATTCACTGAAAATATGACGCAAATTCAAGTCGATTGGCTTCAATTCTTTCACAAGTTGAATTTTGTACGCTTTTAGGCCGAGATCCTCACGTAAAATACGTCAAGTTGTCGAATACGCCAAGCCAAGCTGCTGAGAACGACGACGAATCGATTCGTCACGGTCTTCGCGATTCACTCTCAGCTATAGCTATAGCTGCTATAGTCTCTCCACTACGTGCTGGATGTGGTCAAACCGGTCGAGTATCATCCACTAATGTAAACTGAGACTCAAATTTGCGAATGGTATTGGCAATAGTGGTATCAGTAGGTCGATTGTACGAGAAAGCCAATTGGAGCGGACTTAACAGCTTCTTTAGGAATTATAACTGGTTGTTATGTTTCTTCGATAATGACTTGGATGCTGCTGTTGATATGATCAAAAACACTATTTGGAATAATTTCCTTTATCCCTCAGTGGATAAAGATTATCAAACTAAAAGAAAAAGCATGGTACGACTCCATCAGTAAAGAGAATGTCAAGGTTAGAGAAATGTTTTTTCGGTCCTACAAGACCAACCCAACAGAGGAAAACTGAAAAAAAGTTAAAACGAGTCGGAAATGACTGCAACGCCTTTCTTAAGCATGTGAAATTCCAATATGACCAAAAATTGAGGCATAAATAACAACAATCTACCTTTGGGAAAGGTAGTCCCTTTAGTCGTTCGTCAAAAATATTAGAAATTCTCTCTCATCCTCCATCCCAACGCTCATTTATATTGACATTCGAGCTGTCAGCTATTTGCGGCCAGCTCAACACTTGACGTGTGCGTCGAATTTTCAATGGGACGAAACCACTTTCGCACTCGTGTAGTAGCAAGAGTACTTAAAGATCTAAACATTCACAAGCCCACTGACCCAGATAGTACATCTCCCCTTCTTCTGAAGAGGTGTTCTTCCACGCTGGCAAAAATATTGCTAAAGCTTTTTCATTAATCCTACTCTTTAGGACTCTTTCCGAGCAGATGGAAAACAGCATTTGTCCAGTCTGTCCCTTAAAAAGGAAAATCTTCCTCTCTCTCCTCCTACATACCCATTGATCCTCCTTTCCAAGGTCATGGAAGCGCTGATAAACCGTCAGCTTATGAAATATCTGAAGACACGAAAACTTCTTAATGGCGGGCAGTACGGTTTTCGCAACATGTCCACTAGTGATTTTATGGAAATGAAACCAAAAGTGGAACCAAAGCGTACATCAATCTGGCGAAAGCAAGATAGTTGCACTTGATGTATCTAAAACATTTGACAGAGTTTGGCATCAGGCATATTCCTTTGGTGATGTCAGTGCTCTTTGCTTTTCATATTCATTCTGCGAAATGTATAGGTTTCCTCAAGCGATGTAAGAAATATTTCAACCTTTCTGATCAGGCTTTAAAGACATCGTCAATTACCATAAGGATAGGAGTCCGGATTTGAACCAACGACAATATGTTAAACAGTTCCTAGGCATAAAAACTGTACTTTTAACGAACCCTTAAAATATAATTACACATTCTGACTTAGACGGACATTTATGTTAGTGTGGTGCAACTAAATACTTTCAAAACTGTCTTTAAGTCGTATTCCCCGACACTTCGTGGTGACATCTAGGATTTTTTTTGGAAATTGTGAAGTGAAAATGACGAAGAGTTTTGAACCCGCTGGAAAACAAAACTAAATCAGCGTCGGCTTCTTTGTGTCTTAGTATTCCGATGCTCAAACGGAAGGAAAGGTCACGTATAAGGCCGATAAAGACTTTGTTGTGTCGACAAAGATAGGATCTTGGAACTCGAAGTTTTTCCTCAAAAAATCTCAAAATTTAAGATTTACGGACATTCTATATTTCAAACACTATTTGTTATTATTATTTTATTTTTCTAAATGTTGGAAACGGTTATGTTAGTATTATAGATTATCGTATTTGAATTTCATAAACATATTCGTAGCTCAGATTTGACGATTCAAACCAATAACAACGTTCCTGACATCAAAGTGAGCTATTGGTACTACCTATCAATTACGTATGTCCAATAGAAAAAAAATAATAAATAAATAAATAAACTCTATCAACTGTGTTTGTGTACACATACATATGAACGCGAGTGAGGTCTAGTATGTACCTTGTTTCGACTTTTTAATATATAGTCATTAGATAAAAAAATAAGTTCCTTGTTACATATCTTTTTCTTTAAAAACAAACTTGAGCGACCCCAATCATACTTAAGGAACTCCATAATTCTGGGCCTAAGAGTAGGATTAGGATAATTACATAAAGTTACTTAAGTTATTTGAGAGCAAGCTATTATTATTATACTCCATCGCGTTGGGCGACATTCCCCACTACGGAAAATCATGAAAAAATGATGGAAAAATCATTCGAATGAGTTTTCAGAGATAAGGAAAGACGACGATAAGTTCTCGATAAATATTCGAGACGTACATAAGAATGGTATGTTATGTTTATGATGATGTTAAAACAAAAAATTCGAAATTGAAGTTGGAGTACACCAAGGCAGTGTTCGAAGTCCGTAGTATTTTAATGATGTATATTCTCTTTTGAAGCAGCACATGGATGAGTTCGGAATGAGTCCTGACATTTCTTTAGGAGGAGTCATGGGGTGAAGTGGAAACAACTTAAATACTGCGGCACAATGGTTAATCACCAAGGACATTGCGATTATAGATTAGTTAAAGTGTCTTAAAAGGCACAGAAATTCTACAGCATTTTGAGACAGAAGAATGTCGCTTATACTTAAAACTTCAACAAAGGCACCACAATGTTGGATGATGGAAAAATGACAGCGACGCAAATGAAGCTTCTACATGAATAAAGCGGTAGTGAACAAATTTTAAGATAAGAAAATCATCTGATTTTGACATGTTCAACGGAGATCGACATAAAATCCGGACAATGGCAAATATCGACCGAAAAATATCGAAGGATAAATATATTTGTCCCACCAATGCAAAAACATCTGATCTTCAAACAAGCCAATTAAGCTATCTGCTTCTAAGTTAAGCACATCGTGTTGATTGAGGTCTCCTTCTACTTATGCACACCACCTGAGACGAGGCCGTCTTTTCGGACTGAATTTGATGATATTCCGTGCCTGAGCGCTTATGTTCATCCACTCTACATACCATAGTCATTGTATATATATATATCCGTTGTATCATTTCATCTACGTTTACACATATGGGAGTCGAAATTAGCGAAGCATTTTTTCTCATAACGCAACCCAGAGGCCGCATCATTCATTCATGAGAATCTAATTGATTTTGCAGCATATACTAGGATCAGCTGATTCACAGAGGAATCAGCAAGCGTTTTTGGAGCTAGTTTTACTTATGCCTATTTCACTTAAGTAGTTAATAAAAGCTTAGAGCCCCGTTAAGACGTCGATTAGTTTACAATTTTTTTTAAGAAATTTGTTTTTTAAGAAGTTTCAGGCTTGTCCTGACACAAACGGTTGTGTCCACAAAAGATCCACCTGTCAATAAAAGCCCTAACAAAATACGAAGGGAGTTTTAGCGCAAGTTCTGGTGGTATTGTCCTCCTCTAAATCTTGCAAAGTTAGTTTATAAGTAACTTCATTTACAGCTTTCCTATTGTGACCTTCCTAGGGCTCAGACAATACTGACTGAATTCAGACTCCTAACTTCGTTTGAACTGGGTTAGAGGTCGTAAGAGGGTGGATAAAAACCTGAAACTGCAATTTATCACCAAGTCGCAGATATTTTGTCTCCTCCACCTGTTCATTGCTATCAGGATTGCATATTACAACGTTATCCAATTTACTTTACTATAGCTGAAGTACATATAGGGTTTTCCAATAGTGACTTGACAACTTTCAATTTAATTTGTGAACGCACTCTTTCACTAATCATCAAACTGTCACTGTCAATTTATTCAGTAAACTTAACATTTTCATCATGGCAAAGTACACTAACGAGGAACGTCTGCAAATTATAAAAATTTTCTACAGATATTCGTAGTCGCAAAATCATCTTCAGTGACGAAGCTCATTTTTGGCTCAATGGGTTCGTCAATAAGCAAAAAATGCGTTATTGGCCGGTTGAAAACTCACATGAATCACGAATTGGAAGATATGGACTTGGACGACATGTGGTTTCAACAGGATGGTGCCACAAGCCACACAGCACACGCTACAATCGATTTATTGAAGAGTAAGTATGGTGAGCGTGTTATCTCAAGACATGGGCCAGTCGATTGGCCGCCTCGTTCGTGCGATTTAACGCCGCTTGACTATTTTCTGTGGTCATGGTCATTGGTTTATGCCATCACGCGACGACGAAGAGATCAGAAACAACATTGAACGCGAAATAGCGGCCGTTTCGGCCGAAATAAGTGGCCGAGTCGTTGAAAATTAGATCCAACGAATCGACCGCTGCAAACGTGCCCGCGGTGGCCATATGAACGAAGTCGAGTTTCATTCATAAATGTTTTGATTGTACTTCAAGCCAATAATAAAGTTTTTGAAATATCTCAAATAGTTTGCCTTTTATTTAAAAAAAAGTTGTCAAGTCGTTATTAGAAAACCTTATATATGGTTTTCGTCCTTAACAAAGACCAAAAGCCTCAGCGCTGCATCTTAGATCGGTTCTACAGCTGTTATTCAAGATTCAAATACATTTTGTTCTTAGCTCAAAATCGAGGCGTATCCAGGGCAGCAACCCGAGTTCCAGTAACATTTTTCATAAGTTCTGAGTCAAATGACATTCGCTGTGACAGGTCTACCTACAAAGATTCAGTGTGAGTCATACCAAAAACCACATCTATTTCAACTATAAATGGACACGGAAGTGTAGCACACCATATAGACTGCATGTAGAGTAAAACAGAGCAGGAGTTAAGATCACGACATCTGGGTTGAACGACAAATTTTGTAGATAACATATAGATACCCATATTCGGCATTGTCAAAGCGATACTCACTGCATTCTTTTCATTATGTCGATATCATCGATCTATGCAGGTAATTAAGCGGACTTTTGTAAGATTGTGCTTCTGTGCGCAATTTTTGCAAGAAAAACTTTAAAGAAATTGCATACCAGCGCGTCGCCTTACCTAAATCCTTTTTCGACGGCTCGATGAAGTTTTTACCAACCTTGATGGAGCAGCGTGGAATCTCTATCGACATCCTCCAAAATTGAACAAGTTTCGCAAAGATACCAAAATTACGCATTCCTCCATAAAATGCTGTCATAGAGAGCGTTGAAATTGGTAAGATGATGGTGTGTGATGAAATCCATGTATTGTCACCAAGATATAAATTGATATTTGATCCCGTTTTAGACGTTCACATAGAACACCAAATAGGAAATTGTAAACGAATCTGAAAAAATTGATGACTCTAAAGTTAACACTGTTTAAAGGGGTTCTTTTCTGAGGATGATTAGAAACAATAGTTTGTACTCTGGTCAACATGAGAACGAATTCCATTCTCCTAGTTACTTAATTGACCCTCATTCTTTTATTGGAGATCAAAGAAATTAAATATGCAGTAAATACACTATAGCACAATTTTTAGTACATGCACGAGTACAAAACTCAATTTATAATTAAAAAAGTGATAGCAAAGCACACGCTTTTTCACAAACACCCACCAGTGATGAAAATAGATAAAGTGTAGCCCATATGCGGAAGCTATGACCTAGAGGTCACATTATTTTCATCCATTACAGCATAACCGTAATAACTCAATCTTTGAATAATTAAGCAGCCGTTTCGAGTTTCTTCTTCTTGTTTTTAACATATTACTTTAGGTAAACGTAAAACATCAAATTGACTTTTTGTATTGGCAATTCTAAACAATGAATACATACAACCTTTGGCTGATGGAGAAAACTTAAAAGGAATATTTTAACACTGGCAAAATTAAGTAAACCTCAAATACCGTATTGGAATTCCCCATCGGCCTTGAAATGCAATTATATTGATAAACACTTTAAAAAATGTAAACATTACTCACCTGACTAGCTGCCTTATCAGTCTTTATTCCAAAAAATCTATGCCCACTATCTGGTGAGCCAAAGATATAGCCAAACGCTCGAGAATCTGTCATATCCTGAGCGATAAACGATATCTTATGCACCGGATGGTGGTATAGCGAATCACTTGTCTTCTCATCTCGCAACCGCAAACCATCGATTGTCACATGAATAGTGATGCGTTGTTTATGTTCGCCAGCAGCCCGAATTGCCATTTTCAAATCTTGTAAGGCTTCCTGGCACATTCGATCCCCGCGTGCCTCACCCACCTCCAAGATGCCAATAAGTTTTGCCTTGAACTGTACGCCATCACCAAAGAATCGACCCGGGTCATTACGATCTGCAAATACGCATCAAAAAAGTGAAAATTAAATTAACCACTTTTGCGAATTGCTACAAACATAAATATGTATGTATGTATGTAGTACAAAGAAATGATTTAAATAAATTTGATAAAATTATTTGTCTGAGGAGTAAGGGGTGTTATGTACTTTTGAGATTATGTGCTTCATGTTGAGACGATGAAGACGATGCCAATGATGAGGACGATGATAATTTCGAAACAAGACTTTTCACCATATTTCCGAATCTTCATCTATTTTCTGACTGACGTCACCGGGATGAATTCACTTTTTATAATTTTTGCGGCGAAGCACACACTCCGATGGCTGCTTTTGTTTTATTTATTGAATTTTTTTTATTAACTAATCATGTATGACGACGCGACGGTGGCGAACAGCACACGAACTTGACTTAAACTAAGAGAGAAGCTTGTGCACGAGAATACACAACGGGAGAAACTTGTCCAGCAGCCAAATGATGAAGATACATTTGCAAGGGGAAAAGCGTTTACTTTTTTTGTTGTTTTGTTTTGCTGTTTTTTTTTTTTCTTTTTCAATTAGCTCTGCAAGCAAACAATTGATTGTGCGATGATGATAATGATGTTCCGTAGATTACTTTTGTATTATGCGACGATGATCTTTGTGCTCTTGTTGCAGCCTTCCTTTCTCCGTCGTTCTTTCATGTGTAAAATGGAGCGAGCTGACAAGGTGAACTTTTCATTGAGAAGGAATGAACGAGCGAACGAACACACTTCGAAAGTACTGCCACGGAAAGTTTTGTCTAAAATGTTGTATTGTTTTGATGCTGGAGCAATAAACAAACAGCAATATCAGCTAGAACAAAATAAAATGAAACTCAATTACTGACGGCACCCAAATTGAACCGTATCGAGCCGAAAGCAATTACTTTGGCTAGCTAGTTAGCTGGGAAACTATTGTATTAAGTTGAAAGAAAACAACGCTGAGAGGGGGTGGCGGTGTTCAACTCTGAAAAACAACATTCCAAACGAGATATTCCAAATGTCAAATCGTATTTGATGGAATAAGATTTTACACCAAAGTTGTGTGTGCAATGTGGTGTGGTGTGTTGAGTTAAATGGTGTAGACAATCCACGCATTGTGGAGGGAGTGCTCCAGTGGCATCTGAAACTGTGATGCCAAACTAAAATTTTAGAATTGTTGCCATTATTATTATTTTATTACTATTATTTATTTTCTAAATACTTATTAACTACTTTCTATTTGTTACTTTTTATTTTTTTTTAGAGTTCACATTCGGTGTAAGTAATGAAGTTGAAGGAATTATACTGGGATAATTGTTCAAAGAAGTGTATACGGTGAACAACATGCTGGTAATCGTCCCCGTGCGTTGCCAACGGACTAGACAAACTGTTTCTATTCGTGTCAAAAGATCATCATCATTCATGAGAAACAAAAAGTCGAAAACGGAATCCCAATTGTCTAATTTACACACTTGTCTGTGGATATTTTTACCAACCTATTTAACAATACATTAGAAAGAAAGAAAGAAAACAATATATACTGAATTAATGTCAGGATTAGTCCTCTTAACCCGAGGAGATTGGTTTATTTCCAATCGAAAAGTATTCATAGAATCTCGTCGATTCCGCGCGCTTAGAAAAAGTTTTCGAAATTGTATGATAGGGGCTTTTGTACAAGCTAACCAGTATGGGAATGCTGAAACCTCTGCTATATATGATTTACAACATGGTAATGAGAAAGAAGTTTTTTATTAAACTTGGCAACATCATTTTAAGCGAAATCCTTGACGAAGAAAGATACGCCGATACTATTTAATATTGTGCTCGTCACTTACGCCAAAGCATACACATACAAATCGAGGTTATCAACAAACTTCTGCAACGCGGTGACTGGAATAAAAATATCAATTTTCAAAAGTAGGAAATAATTTTATTTAGAATTGCATTAAAAAAACGAAATATGATGTCTTGCTACATGGCTCGATAAGAATATGACAAATAATTAAAAGCTTGTCTTACTGGCCAAAAAGCCTTCAATCCTCTCAAGAAGGCTGTTTCTCAGCGTCAACTTGACTCAGGTTGAAAGTTACATTATAGGTATAGTCGTCACTTTGGTTGTTGTGTGTGGTTCAGTGTGATGAAAGAAGCATATTAGACCCTATTTTCGATTCTAATAAGAACTGGGATTATCAACCATGTTCTGTAACTTAAAGCTTTTCGCATCGAGAAAACAAATTTGAAATGAAAAAAAAAAAAACAGCAGACTGTTTCTTGTCTCTGGAAAAAGAGTGTTTTTGTTACTTTAGGCGAGAATCTGAAGAAATGGTTGCGTATTCCAGTGGAAAAATCGTGGACAACCATTTGTCATAAAAAAAAACATTCAAAGAATTAGGTTTATTATATTCTTGAAGTGAATCGTAAAAATTGAGAAAAATTGTATGGCGTTGCACTTGTCCCGAAAATTCTCGGGAAAAAGACAAATTTACCGATGTAATTTACTATTCTTTTTGGTTTTACTAAATTTTTAGATGATTGTGAATTGAATAAAAAGTATATTAAAATTACACCTTAATGCATATCACATATTAATTTGATCGTTAATTACTTTTTTTGGGTTATTCTCGGCTATTCTGCTTTTTTCGCATTCAGAAGGGGATACTACCCCAAAACGACATTTCAAATTGTGCACGTTTTAATGGACTTAAAGCACACTTTCTGTATTCTGGATGTGCAAAAATTTCGAGTGACTTGCACAAATGCTCGTGTGCCCCAAGGCTCCGTTCTGTCTCCGTCTTTCTTATTAATTTTTATTACTGATCTCCTGTTTGCTACTTGTAATCTAATATATTCGTTTGCTGATGACAGTACTCTCTGCTTTTATTATTCGTTTCCGGCCTTACGTCCCTGCTCTTTGGCGTAGAATGGGAACGGCAGCGTATGTTAAGCTTATTTAATTTCGATATTAACAGCATAACCAAATGGGGAACAATCAACAGAGTGAAATTTAATGCTTCCAAAACGCAATGCTATCTGCTGTCGAAAAAGCGAAATTTTAATACCCAGACATTATCCATGACTGGTATTTTCATCGTCGAAACCAAAAAACTTTCCACTCTCGGTATGTGTGTCAGTGAAAACTTGCGTTGGAATAACGTCAAAAATGCTGTGAAATGTCTAGGCATCCTTAAGCGACGTAAGAAATATTTCACCCCATCTGAACTGTCCTTAATGTATAAGGCATTCAATCGCCCAAGTTGGAGTACAATGCCCACATTTGCTCAGGTGCTCCTAAAACATCTCTGCACGTCTACCGACGTAATGTCTCCTGTATCACTTTGTTTCATCGCTATTTTCACTACCAGTGCTCAATTGAAACAGTCATAAGCATTCAAACCTTCAACCGTAATACTGGTTTCGCTATTAATGCTTACCAGTATACCGCCTACTTTCGGACATACTCTAAGATATCGTGATTCGGGCCTAAGCCGTACAACTCGCCGTGCCGAGCTCTCTAGCTCTCTAGCAAGCACAAATCCGTTTTATAAAAAAAAAACATAGCTGATCCTGCTAGTTTTCCTACACGATGCCGATTACTCGATGATAAGCAGGAAAGCAGAAAAGATATCGAACATTTTTGAAAGACGAATTCTTTATCATAACTTTGGTTCTTTGTAAGGAAAGTGGGGAAGATATTATAATAAAATAGTTCGAAAAAATAAGAACGGTGGTATATTTTCTTAAAAAGTAGTGTGTGTGCTTGTGTGTGCAACTGTATAAATAAATTAACTCCTTCAAAGCCAATCTCAAGCTGGATTGACATAGAGTGAGGAAAACTATATACGGATATTACAATAAAATATGGCCAGTATAAGACTTGCGATGTATTTGTTATTGCTTATTTCAGAAGAAAAAGCACAATAACAAAATGTAAGGCTTCATGCGCAAATTGGCGATGTATAACCAGGGACAGCTTACCTCCTTTCCACCAATTTTAATGAATAGTCTGCGGTTATTGCTACCAAATTCCTTTAAAGCAGTTTGAGCTATTTTATTATCCTTTTCCTTTGATCCCCCACTTCATATGTGCCTAGTTTTTTTTTGGTCCATATACATCTGGAGACTAAGGTCCTTTTGTAGGCGTTTCTTCCAGTTTTAAACTCCAAAAAGCATTTCAGTGGATGCTTACAATCATTTTTTATCGTTGAAAAATTTTTTGAGCATGGAGATTCTCGGCGAAAGTCACTAATTTTCCGAATCTCGGGGCACAGAAACAACAATAAATGTGTTTGAGCAATTCATATATGTACTTCTAAAGAGATAGTTTAAAAAAAGAAAACCTTTCGTTAGTCAAAGTATATGCAGTCCAGGTCTAATAACAAAAGCTTGGCTCTAACGGCTTCTTGCTTTTCTGTGGCTAACCTTTTATTTTTTTCCAATAAATAAATAAGAACACGCTTTTGAAACCGTCTTTATTTTTCTCTGCACAGGCAAATCGTCTATGTTCGTAACGTTGCCTCAGAAGACTCTCTGACTTTCGGAGATACTTTGCTACAGCTGTACTAGTAGATAATTTTGGTCCCTGTGGATGAGCCCGAAAAATTTAGCTCTAAACCGAACCTTATACAGAGCACTCATTTTGAAAAACATCTTGTATTCGTAACTTTCGAAAAGGGGGTGCATCTGAAGAATTATTTTACTGCGCATTAGAGGAAGAATAATTCTAACGGAAAGCGAAAACTCTTATCATCTGCCAACAAGGGCCTAATATTTACGAGGCACTCGCTTTTTCGAAATGAACTGTTTTTGGCTTAGATAGGTGGGACATGTTAAGCAGTTGAATTTTACATTCCCGCGCGGAAAGTCTTTTCGTTCATATCAGAAGAGCAACGCAACAAACTAAGAATCCGTCCTATATATGTTCGGCCGTGCTTTCAAATATTTCAATCAACTTGAAGAAAAGCTGCCTTATATTAAGCGCAATATTATGCAGCCTATTGTACTTATTATAATGAATAGTATAAATTCTGAGCTTTATTAAATAAGTTTTTTGCACAGACTTAATGACTGAACAAAATCAATTTAACATTAAAGTTTAAGCTAACCACAAATAACTCTAATACACTCATGACTTACCCTCGAAATGCCTTAGCATATTTCATAAGAATGTCTTCTTATTTTAAGTCACTAGATATTGTAGGATCCATAAATTTCGTGTAATGTATGAAATATTTTCTTTTATATATTTTTTTTCCAAATTCGGATAATGCTCAAACTTGAAATAGGAACTTAAAATTTTTAAGTCTTAACGCAAGAAACAAAAAAAAAAAAAAAAGAAAAAAAAAATACAAACTCAAGCCAAAGAAACGAAAATGTGTTAATTTTTGATTGATTTTTCGGTATAGTTACTCACATTTACATGGACTTGTTTTCTTCCTTAAGGTTTGCATGCTATTTAAAAACTGTTTAACATCCGTTTTTTTTTTTTTTTAATGTTTTTCTTATTTTTAAGAAATTTTTATTTATTTTCTTTTAGGGGCAACGGATAGCGAATAACCTCGGAGTATTACACGCGAGTAGTTTCTTGCCTTTCAAACTACGATATATCTTGAGGGAGTATCTACAAATTACAATTGGATACGTATCACAGCGTTAGATCTATTAATATATATATATATATATTTTTGGGTTATGCACTTTACATTTTGCGATTGTTTAATCACTACACTTTATATTTTTTATATGTATACTAAATAATATATTTATTGCACGTTAGGTGATCACTTTTTTTGAGAGTGAATTTTCGAAACTCGTGTTTAGTAGTTTGCATAAAGTTTGCCTGTTTTTGCTGCTATTCTATTTACATTCGGAGGGTTGACTGTCAAGAAGTCAAGCTTTTTTTCCTTTTTTTATGATGTGCGCTGTTCTTTTTATGTCATCTCATTCGGAAGGGTGTAAGACCGGCAATAATGTTGATATCGATTTTTCATGAAATTCATCCCTTCTACGAATTTTGGGTTATGCTCGTATTTCGGTTAAATACCTACTTTTTCTTTTTTTGATTTTTCTGTTTTTTGTTTTTTTTTTTAATTTCATATAACTTATACACTATATGTAAGGTTTACTATAAATTAAAGATTTTATTTGTTAGGACACTTGCTGACAAATCGAAGACTTTCACTTTTGGTAAAATCTACACTAAAAGACAGAAGGACTTTTCTCTACAGTATCCCATTTGAGGAATTATATAAAAGCTTTGATTAGTTTCAATTTCACGCATATATCATAGAATGATAACTTTTATTTTATACGGATTTTCATATATTTTACTCATTCGACTAACTACATTTAGGATCTGTATGTGGGTGTAACTTTGAGGTGAAAAATTTTGCCATTCCTTTTTGAGGGTGGGCCAGAATTAAACATTTTCTTTCTCGTTTTTTACTTTATGATATTTTACATATTTTCATATAGATTTTTGGGGTATTTTTGTAAAGAAGGGCTTAGATTTTCGATTGGAGATAACTTTTCAAAATAACTGCGGATGTAAAACTATAAAATTTCGATTTTTTCACCGAGACTAGGTTCGTCCGCCCTACCAAGTCGAAAAAAATTTCTTAACTCACCAAGTGTGTTAGTATGTTGAAAAATATTATGGAATATAGAAACTAAGAGAGAGAGAGAGAGAGAGAAAGAGAAAGAGAAATATTTATGGTTTCAGGTGTGAACGAGAAATAATACTGGTTGAAATTACTTTTTGAACGTACACCGGCTTTAATGTCACTATAATTTAAAATGAGAGAATTTATAGTCCTAAATCTTAAATAACTTAAGCAAATGTTTTTTTTTTTTTTAATTTTTAAATTTAAGTAGATGCGGTTAAAAATTGCTTACGGGAGAAATACTATCTTGATCAAGTTCATGGAATTTATTCAGGAAATTAAAAATTCTCGTACAAGTTTATTCATCTAAATCTATATTGTCCCCTTCAAAGTAATCCACATTAACCGCAACACACTTATGCCAGCGCTTGATCCAATCCACGAAACATTTTTTTATATTCGGCTCTCCGTATGTCCATCAGTGCTTCCTGCGATTTTTGCATTACTTCTTCTCGGCTCCTGAAACGCCTTCCCCGTAGTGGTTTTTTAACACGATTGAACACAAAGAAGTCACAGGGAGCCAAATCAGGTGAATTCGGTGGCAGTTGGATATTATTTGTTGCATTTTTCGTCAAAAAATTACGAATAATGATGCGACGGTGCGTTATCATGGTGCAAAATAAACGAGTTTTCTGCCCACAATTCTGGTCTCTTTCGGCGAATTGCTTCACGCAAACGTCTCATAACGCTCAAATAATACTCTTTGTTTACTGTCTGGCCTTCTGGTAAAAATTCATGATGCACTACACCGTTGTAATTTATGAAAACCGTGAGCATTGCCTTCTTTTTTGACTGAAAACGATCTGGTTTTTTTTATATCGGCTCATTTGGTGAACGCCATTCACTTGCCTGATATCTGGATTGCGTGCCGTATTCATATACCCACGTCTCGTATCCAGTACTGATCCTTTTGATGAATGTTTTTTTTTTGATCAAGGTGGTATGCATGCACAATATGACGTTGTGTTTTAATACTTTATTTAATAATTAAATTTTTTAAATTCGTATGTAAAGGTCCGGGCACTTCTTTATCATCATTATATTTAAAATTTAAAAATTTGGTCTGTATATCTTACTCGCCGTATATATATATGTATATATACATACATATATACATAATACTTACATATGTACATGACACTTTCTTTTTGTAACATTTTTGTAATATTTCCAAACGTTGTTCTGTTTATTTCCTTAATCAAGAGCTATTCATGCTATGTATCTATACCATACCACTGTTTTTCAGAAATTGATGCAGAGTTCTCGCTTGAAATGTTAAAACAACTACAATATTGGAAAAGTGCCTTGCAATTTGATTGTCGGTGTGGTGATCACATGACCGATCTAGAGCCAGTAATCCCCCTCGGAATGAGGGATGATTCATTCGCGTCGTCTATATTTCACCACTCTGGCTAGTCTTGAAGATCCCTTACCAACTCTTTTTATTCCGATGAATTCTGCGGTCTGGAATTATGAAAACAGTAGCAGAGAGGCTAAGCCTTCTGCTTCCGCCGGCTCATCAGAGTGCTGTTTTCAAGGGTTAAAGTTACGAGAAATAAAAAAAAACCTTAGCCTGAATTATGTAAACAATCTAAAGCAAAAGTGCTGAGAGTAACGATCACCCATTGGTGGGGTCAGTAGAAGTCTCTTCATCCAAAAACCTATTAATCTCTATTAAGATTAGTCTCGAATAGGGCAAATTGGAAAAAAACTTCTGAGACTCGTTCTGTCGTAGTACTAAATGTAGCAATTCGATATTTGAAGGGGGAAGGTAGTAGTTTCCTCAACCGAAAATCGGATGGAAAGGTTAAAAAAAAAAAAAAAAAAACATATAAAAAAACAATTTTAAACTTAAGCTTTCGAACATTGTTCCTGGATTAGTAATTTCTCCATTGTCATGATCACAAAATTCTCAATTCTCATGGTCTTTTGTTTCCTTTTCTTTTGCTCATCCTTTTATATGGCGCCGCTTCGGAGGCCGGTTATATTGCTTCATGTCCTTACTTGCTTTCTTTAACACACCAGCGATTACATGGAGCAGGTCAGGTGAAACACAGTACAAGAGTTGGGTCATATCCATTAGCTTCTTGGCATACATATATGTCATTGATTTGCAGTACCTGATATAAGTATGTAGGTTGTATTACTTACCTTATCGAGAGATTAAGGATATTTGATCAGCAAAGGTTTAAGGGGTTTGTTGCAATTTCGATCGTTAAATCTCTTCACAATATTTCTTCATCATTGTTGTACTGGGGGTATCCGTATTGAAACTAGGTAGCAGTCCTAGTATATTGGACTAGGTATGTTGATCAATTCGGATGATTTGTGACATGTTACTTTCCAAATACTAAGGTTTTCTCGAAAGTCGTAATCAATTTTCTTTTTTAACCATAATCTTTTTCTGAGAAGGGGCGCGAGCCCATATTGGGCTCATGTTGTCGAAATAAGCGTTGATGTAGATTTTTACAAGAAGTTCGTTCATGTGCCGAAAATTAAAGATAGTGTTTTAGTGTGCCGTCAAAATCCAAGATATATATTATATACTCAATGTAGAAATTACCGTAGAATTTATCACGCTTGTTCATCCCCCTTTTGACAAGTTTATTCGGTTGGTTCGCAGCAATGGGACCGTTACCTAGTTGGGTTGTCAACACTACGCACAGCCATTAAAGTAGCGGTCAGCCTCTATCCGAACCTTCTTGGGGAAAAGGATCCGGATATTTACTTAGATGCTTAGGCTGTTGTGTCATATCTTGTATCATATCATAAAGTTTTGAAATAAGAATAAATAGTTTTACTTATCTAGCGTCGGTTAGTACAAGGAGCTTGATTTTCACTTTCTATTACTTGCTTCTCTTATAAAAGACAAAATATGTTATATTCATATAGAATGTAGAAGCAGGTGTGACAGAAAGTTCGGTATTGGGAGTTATTAATTTTCTTCTATACGTTAATGACAGTAAATATTGTGTTCAATGTTGCAAGATAATTTTGTTTGCTGATGATACTTTGATTTACATAAGTGGTAAGCATTTTAAGAATATATATGAGAACCTGAATGCGTACTTTGAAACTTAATATGAGTAGCTTAAAATGAATGTAAATATATATATATATATATATGCAACTTAAATCTGTGATCCTTCGGTTATGAATGTAAGAATGGATGGAGAGATTATTGAGTATGTGAGAAATATTAAATACTGGGGTGCGGTGTTAGACTGTAATTTGAACTTTAAGGAGCCTGTTGATTATATATGTGATAAGATTGAAGAAAAGGTTGTTTTTTTTTTTTTTAATTAGATGTTCAGTTTTAATATACATATAATACCATTATTTTACCACATTTTAACTATTGCTCGTTACCTCTATATGCCTGTAAGCAGAGAATAAAAATTCGGCTTCAAATACTGCAGAATAATGCTATGCGTGTAGTTCTAAAATGTAATATTTATATTCCGGTTAAAATAATGTTAGATTCTCTACAGTGGATAACAATAGAACAGCGATTAATTTTCAGTGCAATGATTTTTATATTTAAAATTAAAAATAAAATTGTATTCGAGTATTTAGAAAATAATATTGTAAATGTACGTGATATTCAACTATACGATTTAAGGAATTTCAACAATATATGTAGGTGTATTGTAATAGTTACATATCTCAGTGTTCCATTATGTACAGGGGATTAAACTTTTTTAAGTCTTCCAATTGAAATTAAATCTGAATCAAGATTTGTTGTGTTTAAAAATAAATTAGTTCAGTTTGTAAAAAAATAATTATTTATGCTTTTTATTTTGTTATGCTTTTAAATTTTTATATTTCTTTATTTTCACCTTTTGTATTAATTTTAAAATTGTAATTTGTTATTTTAACTAATTACCATAATTTACTACACATCAAAGGACTAGAATCTAGTCTTAGCCCACACAGAGTACCTTTTGAGTGCTTTTGTTACAGCTACGATCTTCTCCAGATCTCTCACCAACAGATTATCATTTCTTTGGATTCCTTTCTCGATAGAAAAATGTTCAATTCTGAAAAAGGTGTCACAGTTTGGTTTGAAAAGTTTATTGCTAGCAAAATTATCAAGTTCTATCAAAGGTGGATAAAAGAACTTGCAGCACGTTTTTAAAAGTGCATATACCTATTTCAACGGACATTTTTTTGATTAAGAGTAAATCTTCTGAACAAAAATTCGTAAAGTTGAAACTAAACGCCAAACACGGACATTTCATTTGCAACAACCTTAAGGATGTGAGTAAATTAAAAATAATAATAATAATAATTTATATCAAAATGTTTACTCTACGAATTTTAACGAAAACATTAACGACGATTTTTTAAATAAGTCTACCACGGATCTAATTCGCTTTGTAGACTCCTGTGCGCGCTCTTTAAATTCAACTTGAATTGAAACTTCCCACACTGGAGAGCTGAACAAGTGGAGAATAGACACAAAATTCCATCCAATTAAATCAAAAAAATTCCAGTTGCACCGTCAACCATTTTCTTCATCTTCTTTTCTTTCATTCGTATTTCTGTACGCGGCCGGAGAAGTCGTGTAAGCGTGTGCCTTCTAAACGATCGTAAATTCTCTTCATCTATTCACACATATTCGTCGGTGTAAAAATATTTTGCCCTCGATTCCCTTGCAATATCTGATTAAAAAGGAAACTTAATTTCCATTCCACTTCCGTGTTTTCGTCCTGTTATTATTCCACGACTTCTATAATAACTGCTTCTACCGTTGCATACAAAAATCTTTTTAGCCGTTTTTGAGTTGAAAAATTCGTTTTCGAATTCGCAATTTCTTTTCCGAGAGTGTGTGCGTTCGAATAGTGTGGTGTGTCTAGTGGCAAAATTAAAAAAAAAAAAATTGCCAACGAAGAAAGTAGAAGTGAAAAAAAATTAATTTTCCAATTCCAATTGGTTGGTGATTTCTTGGGAAAAAGAATCGCGCAAGTGAAAAAGGATTAACGCGAAAGGCGAATCGAAGGAAGGAAAATTAAGGGAACACGTAAGAGAAAAGGAAAAAGGAAGTAAAAATGAATAAAACTTGTGCGAGATGCAGCAGAGTTGTTTACCCCATCGAGGAGCTGAAATGTTTGGACAAGGTGAGACTAGAAATTTCTGTTTTTTTTTTCGAATATATTTTGTTGTTTTCATGTTTAAATTGTTGCTATAGTTTCTTTTGTTTTGTCATTTTCGTGGAATTTTAACTTAAACATTTTAAAGTTGATTTCTGGGCAATGAGAAATAATAAATGCCAATATGTGCACACTTATTGTAGAGGGGAGGCTGAGAAAAGAAAACTTTTATTTTTATTTTCCTTTTATGTTCTATTCTTTTTTGTTTTCTTGAGCCATGGATCTATTGAGTTAACAACACGAAGAGCAGATCAAAAGCAACAAAACGATAGCACGGACGAAGACAGGCGAAAGCAACGACGGCAACGATCTGTTGCTTCTTTGCACCCTCTTCTTGGATGTTGTTGTTTTCTTCTGTTGCGGTTTTTTTTTTCTCATTTATTTACTTCATCATTCCACTTCATCATGATCTTCCTTTTCATATTGTGAGAGTTGTTTCAAGTAGAAATAAGAGGGAGTTGATATATCATTGCCAGATGAGAGTTTTGTTTCTTTTCACAAAAGGGTTTTGGCTATGAATCCTGTATAAATAGTTGTTTGCAACTAAATTTTGACTTTTTTAATAATAATTTATATCGGCTTTGCTTCTCATGCAACACTTAACATAAAAGAATTCCATCACGATTTGGAGAACCAATTGAAGTGGCAAGCCAATGAAGAGCATCTAACATTCCTGCAGGAACAGAGTATCATTTTATATATAGATAGACACAGTGGTTGGGAGAGACTAGATCTTAGTCCATTACAAAGAATTTATTTTATCATAAGTCTTTCTCTACTAAATGTTCAAAAAAATATGAGCCTGTGAATAAGTACCTCAGCAAGGTCAAGCCCGCTTGCACATTACGGCAATATCCGTAATGTTTCTATCTGGCATGTTTCCTGAGTTGTTTCTTGCTTTAAGAATTTTTGATCAAAAAATGGTTATAATAGTTTGGATATACAGTGTCCACCTAAATTTTACCATCTCCGGTCGAACCCGTTTTTAATTTTATCTTTATTAGTAAAGGGTCTTTTAAAAGTCGCACCAACATGTTTTTTTCTTTTTTAATAAAACATATAAATATTTTCTGGTGGTTCTATTTCTAAAAAATATTATTGTTGGCTCCTCCACATAAACTTTATATTTCAAAAAAAAAAAAAAAAAAAAAAAAAAAAAAAAATCTAGTTTAAATCACACTATTTAGGTAGATATTTTATGTTCCCATTACGAGTACACATGTTGTGTGAATCGTAGCTTTAATCTTCTAGATTATAGTTATAGTTCTTTCAAAGTGGACCTTTGATTTCATCAGCCCAAAAACCACACCAAACAGTACGTTTTTCTGGATGTAATGATTCGAGGATTTTCTTCTCCCCAGATGCGGCAATTTTGTTTGTGGACGAATCCATTCAATGTGAAATGAGAAATGAGAGATTATTTTGCGTGAAAAACCAGCATCAGGTTCTAACAATCAATTAACGAAAGTTCTGCGTCGATTAAGATTTGTTAGCTTTAAATTTTTTTGTTAATTGGATTTTGTAAGGATGCAAATGCAAATGCTTATTTAAAATAAGCCAAATAGTCGATGGATGAATGTCTAATGCCTGAGAAGGTCGTGATATCGAAGTTGAAGAATTATCAGCTACACTGCGCTACTTACATTATGGTATCATAATTGATGTGTTGTAATTGGATTCAAGTGCCTTGAGTGCAGCCAAATTCTAGATGTAAATGGCAATATTCCTACCTACTAATAATAAATTCAATTAGCATTAGCCGCTTTAATAAATCAAGGCAAGGGTCTGAAAGGAGATGCCAGCGTTTGCTTCCTCTGCTGTTTGGGATCTGGTCTTATCGTGCACGATTTTAGATTAACTCCACCGAGTTTTTAGGTCGACCTCGACTCAAACCGGGAGTTAAACTTGAGCGCTCAACACATGTCTAACTTGGTATAACTAAAACACGTATGCGCTGACGAGGCTGGATGTATGGACATGCAGTGAACTTCAGTCTACAAGATATTCATGTACGTACAACCAGTGCGCTATTGCGGGATTCAAATCTCAAGTTTTTATTAATAATCCCTTGCAGATAATTTGAAGGTAAAAAATCTTCTTAATTTTTTCCCTTGCATTAACAGTTATTGTCCAGAATTACTTCTGATGTTTAGAACTATTTATAAGCGTCAGTTCTACTCCATTCCACTCAAAGAATAGTAGAGTAAAATGTTGTGCGGTTTCTGGTGAAAAGGACTAGTTTCTAAAAGAATTCGCCAAGTTCTTAACTTTATTCCAAGCAACCTCTATGATCTTAAAGTTTTTAAGAATTTTCGCTGAATTAAGATGACCACATTGTTTCCATAGGCTGCTGATATTCTTACATAACTTTTTCTAAGGGAGTTGTTTATGTTTCTTTGTGCAGATCCAATTTGTAATGTACCCCGTTAAAGTTGGTGTCTATTAAAGTGCTTCGTACTCTACTCTTTCGTACTCTTTCTCTACATAGGAGGTTGCAAGATTTTTTTTTTTATCCAAGTTTTCTTTCTACTAATTTAAGTCAACAATACAATTACTTCTGATGTCAACCTCAATTTGCCCAGTCTCAAAGACTTATTTTTTTCTGCAATAGATTCGCAGAGGCCTTTCCATGGTGCGATTTAAGATAGCAAAAGTAAGAACTGAAATTGCTTCCCTGTATCAGCCTGGTTTTCTTGTATTCCTAAAAACAATTCATTCCAAAAAACATGGCTTGCCATACTGCCTTCTTGGTCCTGTTATTAAGACCTTTACATATATATGTCGTTATCAGAGTGTAGTTCGCAAACTCTACGATTTGTACGTACTTCAACTTGATGCGCTCTCATGGCATCAGAAACCTTCAGTTTCACAAAATTGAAAATCCCCGTTTTCCTCTGCTTACCGTTTCTCCACTTGTGCTTAGCACTTTCTCTCACAGTGTTGTAGGAAGTGGTAGAGATAGCGGCAGAACCGGTTTTTCCATTTCAATCCTTCACTGACTTGCCTTTTGCAGTAGAGGCGTCAGAGTTAGCCTAAGAGATAGCCATGTATATTCTCGTACAAAACTTTTCTCTGACTTTCACAAGTTAAGGTTTCATCCTGGCTACCATTTATCCAAAGATAAATTCAGCCCTGTGCTTTTGAAATATGTAGTAAAATTGTCACTTGTCTTTGATTAAATGTACTAAAAACGATTTGTTCACAGTCAGTTCATTTGAATTTCACTGAACTGTGAATGAACTTTCAAGGCTTGATGTGGATTATCGCAGTGCATTCATTCACCCTCCTTGTGTTATTAAGTCGCTTTTAATTAATTCACACCTAAACGCTTTTTTGGTCACAGCATTCTAGGGTATTGGCAAGTTTTTCGGCTAAACGTAGTTTTTTCACTGTCTGACAATTTTATGTGCTTATCCGAAAGTTGTTGTCTGTTTTTTGCTTTGTTGGGTCAACAATAATTCCGTCCATATCTAAGGTTTTTGGTAGGTTCGCAACAACTGGGTTCTTATGTGACTGGGTAATCAATCTCGCGAACAATCTGCAACCTTAACAGTTAATCCCTTTTTAAGACCATTACGCAAAAGGGGCCAGATAATCTAGAGCCCTTACCCTTTTTATAACCACATCACAACAGAAGTCTACTATTAAAAATTGTGCAAAGACTAGATTTCCAAGAGGTGGAAACATTTCTTTTAACCTGCTTTTTTATACCTGTGATTAACTGATGTTTACTCAACTCTTACACTTTTGTTCGCAACATTATTGATTACACAGGTAGAGATAATGCTGAAATATGTATTGTAAATACATTTTCTAATCATCTGCGAAAAAAATTACGCGTATTGCTTATCTTTAAAATTGTATCTGTTCTGTGGGGTTTTCAAAACAATTTTCAAAAGATAAACATTCGATAAAGAAAGAAGAGCTCTTCCATCAAGACAATGCATGGTATCATATGTGCGTAGTCACCATGGTGAAGGTCAATGACATGGGCTACGAACTGCTCTCCCGTCTGCCATATTATTCGCACTTAATCCCCAGGAACTTTATTGCTTACTTACTGTTTTTAAATCTCATAAAATGGTTAGGCGGAAAGAGATTTATCTTAATGAAATCATTGCTTAAACAAACACTTTACTTGTGATTTTGACGAAATTTCCTTTTTAGAAGGGATATATAAATTAGAGAAACATGGCGCGCGAACCGTAAGTTCCATGGGAGGTACATGCATCTTCTAATAAATGTAAAGTCACATTCGTGAGATAAATTAAAGCCATGAACATTGCAATTTCATGAAGTTCATAAATTGTTTGAACTAATGAATAAGATACAAAACTACAACATGGCTAGCGATGACTCTGTATTCATGATTTCAATAAGATATTGTTAAAGTTCAATTGTTTTAACTCTAAAAAATCTTCAAGTTTTTATTTATGACATTATGCTTAATCGTAGCAATTGTGCTGCCTATTTTTCACTGTAAGCATCTGTATATAAACTATGGTATAGTTTGAGCTAAAAACCAGGGTTATGATCTTTTTGCTGTCCTTGACTGAATATTAGTCACTTGACGCTGATTATGCTATTAACATTGCACTTTTTTTTTTCGAAGTATGGTATTGTAGAACCAAGTAGGAAAACAAAATAGTTGAGTATTTCGTTTCTAAACTATAATGCAAAATACTATGATATAATATAATAATAATACTAATGGCCAAATCACAACTTCGCATATGCTCAATCCTGCTTTGATATGCTGCATACACGCTTTTTATCGAACTTGAAGGTAGCAATCCGATATGTCGCTTCAGCGTTGAGATGGTAGCTTAAACATTGTTTCCTCAAATTTGTAAAACATGAATTTGTTGCACGAGGTAGATTGAAAATTTACTCTTTTTACTTATATTAAAATTTAATTAGAAAAAATAAATTCATAAGCAATGTATTTTAATAAATAAATTAAAGAAAAACCAACATATACATACTATATATTATTATAAATTATAAGTATTGGGTTGTACCACACGAAATGTGGTATAGTAAAAATTTAAAAGTCAATATTATTTTTCCGTAAATTTTTATTCAATCAAAATAAAATCCGTTGGCATCTATAACATTATTCCAACGTGATACAAGGTCAAATATTTCTTTTTCGAAAAAGTGCTGATTTTTTGAGGCAATGAAATCTTCAAAGACTTTTATGACTTCTGCTCGGTTCCGGAAGACTTTCTGCCGGCAAATTGAATCCAGCAGAGTACGGTAGATGCGGAAGAATTTTAAATCCTAACTGCAACAGTTTTTGCACGGTTACTTGTAAGGTATGGGGTCTAGCATTGTCATGCAAAAGGATCGGACCATGCCTATTGACCAACGCAGGTTGCTTTTCAACCAACTTGGCATTCAATAAATCGATTTCCTCACAATATTTGATAGCGTTTATTGTTTTTCCTGGTTGAAGAAATGAAAAGTGGATTTGTCCTTTTGATGTCCACCAAATTGTCACCATAAACTTTTTTTGGGTGAAGATCGGGCTTGGAAATGTGTTTTGGTTTTTCATCTGCATCCAACCACTGCCTAGATCTTTTACAACTATCATACAGTATCCACCTTTTACTATAGGCGACTACTCGGTGCGATGAGCAGATTTTCAGGCGCCGTAATTTTTGAGATTCATTCAATTCATGGGGTACCCACTTATTGAGTTTCTTTACCTTTCCTATGAGATAATGGTGTTAACTTATTGTCATTGGGAATACTCCCATGCTGTTGGGTCCGTATCCACCGTTGCTCTTAAAACATCGTCGTCAACTAACCTTTCAATGATCCCACGTGGTTTATTTTTGAGGCTGAAATCTCCCGAACGGAACTTTCCAAACGAACTTCGTATAGTGCGTTCGTTTACTGCTACATCCTCAAATCCGTCATTAATGCTTTTCATTGCCAATGACGCATAATGTCTCATTTTAAATTTGCAGAGAAAAAGGGTTCCAATTTGAACTGCTGACAGCATGGTGAATTTATTCATGGAAAAAAATAACGGTACTTATAACGAACCGTTACACTTAAAGAAAGAAAATTTAACGTTCTGGTAAAGATGTTCACTCGAGAAATTCTTATTTCCGACTGAGCGAAAATCGTACAACCTAATAGCAGGTTCAAATGACTACAGGATCAAGATTAAAATAGAGGTGATAGGCTAGAATGTATCTTTCAGGTTTAAATAAAATGTCATTTTGTCATTAAAAGTTAGATCTGTCAATAGTGACGCTTTATTCCAACTTTTTTGTTTGGCAAGAGGGTAGTTTCGGTTGTTTAGTTCAAATAAACCCTTTTGTTATACAAACAATAAATTTTAATCAGACACATATTTTCTATTTTGTTTAATAACCTCCTGCCATCTTTTTGAAAACTTCATGATTCCGATCTCATAAAAGTACTGGCACAAAACTTAATCAAGTGCGATTTAAGGTCATCATAATTGGTGAATGTTTGACCATTCAAAGAGTTTTGCAAACTTTGAAACAAATAAAAATTTGATGGTGCAAGGCCTGGGTGTTATGGTGGATATGACATCACTTCCCTAGTAAGGTTCAAATTACCAAAAAGGTGCGAGGTGTGTTCAAAAAGTAAGATGACTTTTTTTTTTTAAAAAAAATTTATTTATTTACTCATAAATAATATTGTTGTCCCCTTTAAAGAAATCCCCTCAGATATAGTACACTTGTGCCAACGCTTTTTCCAGTCCGCTAAGCCTTGAGCTCTTCCAGCGATGCCATTTTTATTTTCTTAATCGTTGCAAATCTCCGTCTTTTCATATGTTTCTTCAGTTTTGGTTACAGGAAAAAGTCGCATGAGTCCAAATCTGGTGAATATGGTTGCTGAGGCATGATTGTCGTGCTGTTTTTGGCCAAAAAATCTCTCACAAGCAACGATGAATAAGCATTTTCGTAATGCAAAAGCCATGAATTGTTTTTCCACAATTACGGACGTTTTTTTCGTATTGCTTCTCGCAAACGGCGCATAACTTCAAGGTAATACTTATTGACCGTACGACCTTGAGGTAAAAACTCCTTATGCACTATTCCACGGTAATCGAAAAAAACAGTGATCAAAACTTTGACATTTGATCGAACTGCTTTTCGTGTGTGCTTTTTTCGGTTTTGGCTTTCCTGGGAGCTTCCATTAGGACAATTGGACTATGATTTCGACGTCATAACCATAAACCCATAACTCGTCACCAGTTACTACCCTTTTAGTAAAAGTCAGGATCATCATTAACGTCATTCAATGTCTCCTGAGAATGCTCATGCGAAGGCTCTTCTGATCAAAATTAAGAAGTTTCGGAACAAACTTTGCTGACACACGTCTCATGTCCAAAATATTCTACAAAATTGCATGACACGAGCCGACCGGTATGCCAACATACTCAGAAACTTCTCTCATGGTAATTTAACGCTTTTCCTAAACAATTTTCTTCAACAGCTTAAACATTTTCATTTTTTTAATGTGCTTGGGCGTCCAGAGCGAGATTCGTCATTGACATTTTTTGGGCTATCTTGTAAGAACTTGTACTTCTTGTAAACATTTTTTTACTTAAAGCAGACTCAGTATGTCACTCTCAACATCGCAAGTGTTATAACATAGAGCACTTAATTCCATTTTTTACACAAAATTTGATGCTCCATTTTTAATAATAATTGAAAATCGCCTAGCACACCAAAACACGTCTAGTCTTTCTATCTGTCACAAACAAACTAAGGATGCTATATACTGGAACATATGTTCGGGACATGTGTATCAACACAGCAAAAAAAAAAAAAAAAAAAAAAAAAAAAAAAAAAAAAAAAAAATCGTTGATCAAATGATCTAGCGCTCTAGCCTTATAACTTGCCAATTATGGTAGATTTTCTTTAATTGCTTCCTACAGTTTGATTATTTATTTACAGTAAACATCCGTATTGATCGTTTGGTTCCTTGGAAGTATTTCAAAATACAGACACATTTATAATTCCGCCAAATTGACAACATAATATTCTTTTGATGCAGTTCATTTTTTGATGTGGTTTGTGCTGGTTCATCACGCATAGACCAATGCGTTTTGGATTGATTTTTGTACATACCACATATCACAAATATTGAATTGTTGTGTTAAGTGAATCTCGTTCGATTCATGTAAAACCCAAATATTGAGGTTTTTTACGAGTCCAAAACCTTTTAAGTGATTTTTAATTGTTGTGTATCGGAAAACAAGTACGACGCCACCAAAGAATATTTCTACGAGTCCCTCGAGAAGACTTATATATGAGCAGTGTCCGAAGTATGACTGACTATGGCAAGATTTGAAATGAGAACATCTTTGGTAGTACAGTTGGTAAGCCTACACCACACCACGTCTGGTAACATAACTACGCTTATTGTCGTTGCGCCGGACGAAACATTACTATAGCAAGCATACAGTTTTTTCATCTCAATATACATACCCAGCGGGACATGTCGGTCTTCGAATCATTAAACGCTAAATCAAATTACTCATATCCGCGAATACAAGCGCTACAACAAAGAAGAATTACTGTGAGAAGATAAAATGTAGAAAAGTTGCAATCACAAGAGACCGCCAGAATCTTCACGAACGGTTATCTTGAAATCTCTCAACAACTCCTATGCCGCCAGCATCAAGTACTGAAAACTAGTGACAGCGCTGCCAACGTGTCATTAAAGATGCCGCAACTGATGTGCTGGGTTTCACCCGACCACCACCAAGAAATCCCTGGTTTGGTGAAGAATGCTGGCAAGCACATGCATCTAAATATGAAGCGTATACAGCGGCACTGTAACGAGAAGCCGGCAATCGAAGATATTGAGAGGTGCTTCAGGAATAACGTACGAAAGTTTCAAAAACACGTAAAAAGAACTTATTAAGACCAGAACACCGGTACAAAAACCTTTACAGATGAAAAGGAACCCTTATGGTGGAGTTACAGTCGGCGTTGGGAATATGAAAAAAACTTTTTCTGCAGAAGCCCAACATCCCGCTGTCAAGCAGATTTAACCATTCAACTTAGATGATAATTTCTTTGTGAAAATAAAACACTAACTTTTAATGGGAAAGTAAAAAACATTATATTCAAAACATTCGCCATTGTTAGCTACATATTTTTCACATCTTTCAGGCAATTTATGGATTCCACGCCAATAAAACTGTTCGTTTTTTGAAGCATACCAAAACTTTCGACTTGCTCATAGGATTCGAAGTGCTCAGCTAATGCGTGTCAAATCGATAAAAACAAATGGTAGTCGGAAGAAGCCAGGTCTGGTGATTACGGCGGGTGGGGTAGCAGCTCCCAACCAAGTGCTTTGGTTGTATCCTGAACTAGTTTTGCTTTGTGTGCAGGTGCATTGTCGTGGAGCAAAATTACCTTGCCGTGTTTTCTAGCCCTGGTTCATGGTTCAAATTGATCAATTGTTGTCGGTAGCGATCTGTATTAACGGTTTTACTCGGTTTTAGGAGCTCGTGGTACACCACACCTTTCTGGTCCCACGAGACACACAGCATTGTCTACTTGCCGAATCGATCTGGTTGATCGGTTTTTGCAGTCGAAGTTGATGGTTGTCCCGGATTAACCCAAAAAATTTTCCATTTAGGATTCTGAAAATAAATCCATTTTTCATCGCCAGTAACAATTCGATGCAAAACCGATTTTTTATCGTTTCTTTGAAGTAAAATTTCACAAGTGGTTTTTCGGTTTAACATCTGTCTTTCATTTATTTCATGTGGCACACATTTTCCAGACTTTTGGATCCCCATAGCTTTTAAATTGTTGCTTCTGATAGACCATGATCACAATATGCCTCGACAAACATTCGATGCGACTCTGCAGCACTTTTTTTCAAATGAAAACAAAAAATTAATGCTTTCCATAAGTCAACATTTTCTGGTGCAAAGTTCGACATTTTTAACACGATGAAAAAATATGTTTGCTCAATGACTTGATGTGTACTAAATATGTTTAACAGGTGTCATAGAAATCAATGTCATCGATGTCGAGCTGTACAGCGACATCGACCTAGGGAGAAAACTGTTCATCAGTCGAAAGGACATCAATGCTCCGGCCCGCAGAGTCTTCGAATCTAACCTGGAGGGACAACGCAGTAGAAGAAAACTTCACCTTAGATAAGAACCCACTAAGGCCTATTGGCTCATTCTGCCACGTGGATCTGTGAACCATTTAAAGCTTGCGACGAAGGGTAGAAGACTGTCAACGTCTATATTGCCTAGATCGATTAAGTCATTGTAGAAGAAAGCTCCTAAGTGGATTTTTCTTCTTTGAGTTTCCTCCTACTCCTCGTCCATGCAGCTTCCGCTGAAATCATTTGTAAAGACGCCAAGACTTCTTGCATGCTTGTCTATAAAACAATGTCCAGCGATGACAGCAATGATAGCGCAGAGATGTTTCCTATTTTGAAAGATCAAACTCTTAAAGCGATTTAGATCCAGCTTTAGTCAGATCTCTTTGGTTAGTAGACATGTAAATCCAATAGCCCATTTGTGCATTTGTTAGCATCCAGCTTTAATATTAGTTATATTAAAATATAATATCGGTCTTAAAATTCCCTGGATTGTCTCTGTGCCACGCCACCCAACATAACTGAATGCTGAACTGCTTTGCCATTTTCCTAACAGATGATGGGCAGTCAAGGGCAGTTTTAGAATTTAGTGAGATTGGGGCCAGAGAATTGATAGCGGCCTGACTATCCGAAAAGATGCAGATACTACGTTTTTCCTCAGATGGACCGAACTTCTTTAATCGCCAAAATTTCAATGTATCTGTGATCTGGAAAAGAGATCTATTCAGTTCATTATCATTTGAGTGATGTTGTCGGAGATAAGATTGATATTTAGCATTTCTTGTCGGTTTTTAGTTATAAAGGTGGGCTCATTGTCAATATTACGAACAATGAGGTTGGTATAATACTTAACATATAATATAATCAAAAAGTGACTCATCTCTATCGTTAGGGTTGGTACTGCCCCATTCCGTGTGATGAGCGTTAGCGTCGCATCCAATGATGAGAACATTTCTAGCTTTCTATCTTCCAGTACCACCCGTTCTAGATTGTCACCAAGGAGAAGGCCCACTTTTTCGTAGCCAAGACATTCCGATGCCGGGCAGTACGAGGGCTGTTTAATGAGTACGCGGATTGGAAGACAGGTGGCGCCACTGATCCAAAATGAGTGTTCCATCATTTAGTATAATCTTAAATTTGACACCCATTTCAAAACATCGTGCTGGTGTTCTTTGCGACCATGGAAAAAGAGCAGTATCGCTCCGTGATGCGATTCGTGTTATCGAGTGGCAAAACCTGCGAGGAAATCAACCCCATTCTTGATGGTGTGTATGGGACACATTCACTTTTCCGAATCGTTTGTCATTGGTTCGCATAGCTTCGCCGTGGCCGCACGTCGTTTTTTGATGAATCGCGCCCAGTTGGCTCAAAAACGGTTACAACCGAGGAATCATGATCTTGTATTGGCGGACCGCGGACTAAATATTCGTGAGCTTGCTAAGGTAGCAGGCATTTCAACTAAATGCGTTAGCCATATCCTGCACAAGATTTTGGGCATGAGAAAGCTGTCCGCGCGATGGGTGCCGCGTTTGCTCACACCAGAGAACAACATGTGCTCAAGAGCTCATATTTATCCTTTGACCTCTTTTTAATTCGTAAACGGTTTCCATTTCTGACAGATTATCAGAGTTGCTCCAGTTTCACGACTTGCCAATCATAAGTCGGAAAGGTCGGGTAGCTGAGCTGAGTGAGGGTTTGGCTATAATTTAGGTGTGGGTTTTAGGTATTTTGCATCTGGTTAAACATCTCCTAATCCACCTATAACTTTGGGGTAAAGATCGAGAGACATTTTATCGTCCAACATCAATTGTGATGGGAGATTGTCCGGGATTTTTCGCATGATGGCCAAGAAATTGCTCGATAGCTTTAGCTATCGCGTCATTTTTATCGATTACCGCGTTCGTTATTGCATCTTTTAAGACTTCGCTAAAAGACCTCAGAGATGGGCCTTTTCGGAACCAGCACGGTTTCCTCCAACGATTCCTGACGCTTGGAGGAGTCCTTAATGTGGTTAACCCACTCTATTTTGCTCTTTATGTGCGCAGTTCTCTCAATCTTCGTAATGGATCTGAAGGTTTTAAATATGCGTAAAGCATTTCGGCGTCTGAAATAGAGCCCGTTGGACGGGCTTGCCGACTTGGTAGCTAAGAGTGGAGGAAGAAATAGGAGCATGGCTTGCCAGAGTCCTGCCACTCCTTAAAGGTTTGGATTTTGACTCGTTGCCTTTGCCTTTAGAAGATGGCGCACCATGGCCTGTCACAGTTTTACCTCCGCTTGAAAATGCAGAAACCTAGCTGCTAGTTATCGTTCTTATCTTACGACGAGTTGCGGATAAAGTACTTTCACTGTGGAGGTACACAGTCATATTATTATCTTGTTGCGAAATAAAGCTTTGATACAAATTGTTATTCCGAAAACTAAAAATTTCTGACCTAAGGCAGATCCACATTAATATAGTGCTGCTTTCGTTGTCAATAGATATAGTTTTGATTAATTCGTAACAGTTCCGTTTTCACTTAAGACGCCCTACAGAAAAACCAATTCTGAAAGGTGACAAAGGCAACGGATATGAAATTAATAATTCGCTGAGGATATGAGTGCTGCCCTTGCCAGAAACCATTTCCACATATTTCATACTTATTTCGACTACTCCCAAAAATCTTAATTGACTTTGGTTTCAATAGCTAACTTAATCGTATAGTATCCAACTACCTGTTTTTTATTTAAGTAATTTATTTTTCGACTTTAAAAATCTAAGGGGTTTACCATTATAAAATGTTTCCAATATATTTGTTTTTCATTTATACATGGCAACATCCTCACTCAGATTCATCTATCTTTGTTCGCTTGCTCTATTAAGTACCTCAATCCTATCTGCCCAGCAGCTACAGTCAGTCAGTCGTACTTATAGTGTAGCTCAACTCCCACAACTGGAGTAGAGACGAGTTGAAATGAAATAAAAGAAAAATTATTCTCCCTCATTTTACTCCATCATTTCAATTGTGTATGGTGTGAAGTGGGAAAAACAAATTTTACTCAAAGTACCATAAATATGGTAATTTGTTCCCTCCACGCCCAGTAGACCTCTTCTATCAAAATCCCACTCCACATAGTGAATTCACTTCAAAAAGAAACACTTCGCTATAGGAGGATCGCCGACTTCTTTTCCCTCTCAAACAGAACAGAAGCCGTCTTGTCTTGTCTCACCCTTTGGTAGAAATCGCCTGCATTCGAACCCTATACGAGTACTCTGCGTCATTCATCCGCGGAGCCATCGACAAAATCCAAAACGTACTTCGTCTCATAATAAATAAATTTCAATTGGAAATTGTTTTAAGTATCTTTTCCGCTGAATGAGTACGAGTAAAACATAAAATACAACAACAAGAAGAGCACCAGTGACTTTTGGTCTAAATTTAGATAAATCGTTAGCTTTTAAATCCTACAAAGATACGAGTGCTTGTTGAATGTTGGACTGTAGGAGCGAAGTGGAGTCAAATAGGTTCATTACTATCATCAGCTGTGGGGAATTAGTGATCCATAGCGAGTTTTTTTGGCTCTCAAATCGAATCGAGTCATGTGCTTTTAGATACGAGTACTAATACTACATACTAACACCAGAGCAGCAGCACTTTCGCCCTGAGGTATTCTCGTCGTTCTCGCACTTGAATCCGTAGTCGTATTAGTAAGCACATTCCATTGGAGCTGATTTCTAGTTTCGCTGAATAGTTAATGTCAAACTGCCGCGGTGCGGATCTATTTTGCGCGCTAGTAAGCATAAAAAAATATTCAGTATGCGAGTAGGTACTATGTTTGGCGACTTTATCAATATATGAGTAGGGTTTGTTTCAAGGTCAGAAAAGTTTTCCCCACTCTTTGGTCGGTTGAAAAAGTGTAGGCCCAATTGGAGTAGAGTAGAGTAGAGTAAAGTCAGCGTCAGCATTCGATGTGTTGATTACTCAGCTCTTAACGCTCCATACCATCAACTGGTTGCGGAGCGAGTATCTACTTCCCCATTAACCATGTTTTTATTTATTTCTTTTTTTTTGTTTTTTCTGTGCAAATTTTTCTTAAGTTGTGCTATCCAGTTAAGAACGAATTTTGCCGCTGGACTAGTAGCAGACAATTCTTCAAAGAGAGATTGGTTAATTACGTTTGTTTTTTTGTGTTTCTAGAACGCCTACACATATTGAGAGTCTCTTTGTTGGTGTTAGTTTGAGACCTTTACTGTGAGTTATTTCCGTGGAATTTTATTGTTTATTCAAACCGACACATGAATAAGTTTACAATTTTGCACGATGTGATGACTCTTAGGTTTGGTATGGTTCTGTCATATATTTATCGTATTGAAGACAAGTCAAATTGCTTTCTATTCAATTGTTTAGATGGATTCAAAAAACTTTATGCCGCATAAGCGATACTTTATTTATTTATTTGATTGATTTGACCATCTGATCTTGCTGATCAACAGATTGGATGTCATGTATTTCTTATAAACCTATTAAGTGATTTTAAGTCAACGTCCACGTCACCTTCTAGTTTTGTGCAAAACTAAAGTCAATTTCGAGCAGATAGCCGTTCTATCTACTCACTGTAGCTCATACGTTTTATTCCCTATAAATGTCATTTAGTTACTTTTAGTATTCTAGTTACATAACCAACCCATAATTTAAAAGTAGTTTGCATGCACAATGCTAATGGAAAACAGCTCCATACTTGGGTTAGGCAATATTCGGACCAAACTGTTGCAACGTAAGCAGTTTTGTAATCGATTTGTGCTGCGACTATTTGAAGTTATCTATCAACGATTAGCAAGATTTTCAAACACTCAAGATACTTGAGTTATAAAATTGAAAAAAATTGAGTAGATCGAGTTTCATATGTTCAGACTGATTGTTTCAGGATTTTTATTCTGATCCGAGTAAAAGCTGGTCATTCAAACATAAAATATAAATGTGTATTATCCTCTTCAAACCAGCCTTTAAATGTTATAGGTTCAAAAAGGTTTATACAGTGCATCTGCTATGCCTCGTACGAGTATACGAGTATAACTTACGTTTTCTACAATATGATATTTGTTCCACGTATCTGGGTTGGCTTATGTTCATACTTAAAGACCATTCTACAGGGCATGGTTTTTTGAATCACATCGTAAGTGAACTTGTGGCTTTGTTATTGTTTTTAAATTTGATCCTAGTGGTGCTATATGCCAATCGAGATATTTAATACAGGCTATTACAGATAACATACGATTATTTCCAAATTTTAATGGTTTGTTACTTCCGCTGATGTATGAAACATTTTTATATCCGCAGTCCGACTGCTTTTGACGCCCACAATTAATAAATGTTTAAAATTGAAGTGACGTCAATTTTCTTAATAGTTTCGGATTATATTAAGCTGTGGTAATTATTTTTTTTTTTGCAATTTGAGAAGATAGCTTATTATTATTAGATATCTCGAGTTGTGTATGAGTGTTTGGAGTTGGAACTGGAAATTTGATATCTTGCTGTAGTCAATCAAAAATCTTGCACATTCTAAAAATTGTGTAGTTTTATGGACCTTATGCACCTCTCCAATACAATCTGCAGGAGATTATCACGGTGTCGACGAATATGGTGTGAAGATCTTTTGTTGAGGTCGTAGTGTTTCCTTGTCATTATCTTTAAATTCGAGATTCTTCATACGGGATGAAATATATAGTACGTTGAATATTTTTTTTTTTCTTGCAAAGCTATTTTTTATTTTTTTTTCTCTGAACAACCAAAACGTATAACTAAGATGATCCCTGTTTTGTAGAGCACACTTTTTATCTTCCCAGTTAGGTGTTTTAAACCTATTTGTTTGTCTAAACCGAAGTTTAAGCGGTTTTCTGGGGGTAAGCCTTCGTCGATATCCAACTTTTAACCAGTTCGAAGTTACCGCTGTGACATAACAGTGACATTTTGTGCTAGTAAAAAAATTGTTTCTTTGCTTATTGTCATCATGTACTTGGTTTTGCCATTATTTACTTTAAGGCTCTGTTTTTTGAATGTGTGTGGTGTTGAACGCATTTACTTCCTTCACGGTTCGTTGGGAGCGACAGTCTATGTCGTCTGCGCATTCCAGCAGCTGAACAAAATTGTTGAATATATTTTCTTATGTGTTAACGTATTCTCTATATAGTATCTATTTGAGAACTAGATTGAAAAAATCTCGATGATACGCTTTATTACGAAGGAATATACAATATATAAGACATATAATCGACTTTTTACGTATCGGGCATATGGAACTAATTGTCCAGATTTTGAGCTTACTTACGCCCACCTACCATATATTCATTTAACAATTTGGTGTATGCACCCCGTCAAGATATTTCTTCCATATTTGCAAAGCTCTACTCGTAAATAACCAGAGATGACACCTTTATTGATTTTCTGCCAATTTCGATAGCTATATCAACTTCATCGTAACTGGAAAGGTAGTAGTAGTAGTTCTTCGTTTACTGGGCGTAGGGGCTATTTTTGCAAAATGATTTTTTCAACATTATGCTCCAGCAAATGCTTAAAATGCTGTACATTTCTCTCAGAACACCTGTAACAAAGTTTTCTTCACTGTTTCGAAAATCATTCCCTCTGTCCTGCAGTCCTGCTCTTTTACAGAACTGCTAGATGTTGGTACGCTAGCACGTCTTTCTTAAGCTTAGCAGCTGCGTATGGTTTTTTTCTTTCCCAGAATTTTCTTCTTTAGTTTTTTGTCTCTAAACTCTTTTCCCGTCACTCTTGCCTTATGTTGTAGCACCTTAAAACGTTCATTCTTCGGCACCTCCTTCTACAGTTTTCAGTTATTATGATACAACGGAGCTCTTTTCTTTTTCTTTTCGATAACTTAATATAGATTTGATTTGGCTACTTGTTCTTATGACCTTGTGATACTGATCCAGAGTGTGTCATCGTTAACGAAGTGTGATTGCACAGCGGAAAGACGCTCACTCAACTGCTCATTGTAGTCTCTGAATATAACAAATTATGCTAAAGCGTCTGACAATAAGTTTTTTTTTTTTTTTTGTGAGCCATTCGCTGCGTGATTTTGGCTGATATAGGGTTTTCTATTCTAATAACGACTTGACAATATTTTTTTTTAAATAAAAGGCAAACCATTTGAGATATTTCAAAAACTTTAATATTGACTTGAAGCACAATCAAAACATTTATGAATGGAACTCGACTTCGTTCATATGGCCACCTCACGTTTGCAGCGGTCGATTCGTTGGTCCCAATTTTCAACGACTCGGCCAAACATTTCGGCCGAAACGGCCGCTATTTCGCGTTCAATGTTGGCTCTGAGCTCTTCCAACGTCATCGGCGTGTTGGCATAAACCAATGACTTAACGAAGCCCCACAGAAAATAGTCAAGCGGCGTTAAATCGCACGAATGAGGCGGCCAATCGACTGGCTCATGTCTTGAGATAACACGCTCACCATACTTACTCTTCAATAAATCAATTGTAGCGTGTGTTTTGTGGCTTGTGGCACCATCCTGTTGAAACCACATGTCGTCTAAGTCTATATCTTCCAATTCGGGTCAAAAATAATCAGTGATCATGGCGCGATAACGCTGACCATTCACAGTAACGTGACGATCGTTATCGTCGACGAAAAAATATGGCACAATAATGCCGCCGGCATACAAACCGCACCAAACAGTTATTTTTTGTGGATGAAGTGGTGATTCATGAAGCACATGTGGGTTTTCACCCGAACAATAACGAATATTTTGCTTATTGACAAACTCATTGAGCCAAAAATGAGCTTCGTCATTGAAAATCTTCTCCAGAACCCAATCGGAGAACGTACGTCGCTTCAAATGGTCCATCGGCTTCAATTCTTGAGTCAGCTTAATCTTGTATGGGTGTAAACCAAGATCCTTACGCAAAATACGCTATAATGTGGTCTGAGCGATGCCCAATTCTTGAGAATGCCGTGGAATTGACTGATTTGGATCGTTTGCTACGGACGTCTGAACGGTAGCGATATTTTCGACACTTCGACCAACCCGTTGTCTCACTGACACTGCAAAATCACACAACGAATATGTAGACTCAAATTTTTGCACTAAACTTGTTATTGCCTGTCTACTAGGGCGAGAATTCCGACCGAAAATTGGAGTTAACGCTCTTAAAGTTGCAGTCATCGACTCCGAATATCTGTAGAAAATTTTTATAATTTGCAGACGTTGCTCGTTAGTGTACTTTACCATAATGAAAATGTTGAGTTTACTGTAAATTGACAGTAACAGTTTGATGATTAGTGAAGTCCCTACTGGAAAACCCTGTATTATAGAATGTAGCCACTATTTGGATTTATGGTAAGCCAAGTGGTTGGTAATTAACTTAAAGTTAATAACTTTAGACCTTTGTTGATTTTCTACGACGAATTCGTTTCTTTACATGTGTACCATAAAATGGAATATTTGTATGTCCTGGAAATAGTGTGCTCCAAGATAATTTAAAAATTTTGAATAGTGCTTTGGTTGCGTAACGTGCGCACAAATCTTAGCCAGAAGGCCAAATTCCCATGTACAAAATCAATGCAACGAGTATTTATTCATGACATCTCTTTTTTAGGGGCCTGGCTAAATTCGAATGTGCCAAAATATCCCTGTTGTCGGTGGTTAGGGGGTTGTTGCTCCGGATTGGCTTTGTTTAGCATATCAATAAGAAAAATAATGTGAAATCTTTACGAGCAATTTGAAAACCAATCAAATATAAAATACCCCTCTGAATTCATTAAGTCTTCTCTAAGCCTTGTTAGGTAACAATGGGATTGCAAGAAATGTATTCACAAGAACCTTTGTAGGGACTGCCTGTTTCCGCAAATATGGTTTTTGTAGACACCTGGGCTTCTTCTGATCAAAAGTTTAGGTAGCATACGTTTCTAAAAAGACTACAGAATGTTGCCAATTAGAACCTTAAATCTCTAAGTTACGGTAATTACATTAAATGGAGTTTAGGACAAGTTCTTTCCCTGAATGATCTATTTAGATAGAAAAAAGTAGAAAATTAGACCATTGTTCTGCTAATCCTATAACTGTTGAAATTCAAGTTAACTATAAATCACAATGTCTTTATGTATGTACTCGTATGTACCTAATTTTAATTCTGCGAAGTCTATTCGGCTTATCGTTAAGTCAGACTGAGAGATTTCTTTAAAGTTTAAATACCGCGCTTACTGCCTTTACTTCGTTTGGTTTTCCGAATAATTATTACCAACATAGTTATTTGTACGTTTTCAGTTGCCTCTTGTGGCCTTGCCGTACTTATGCATACCATATAGTTGTAACGCGTTCTCTATCATATTCATATCCGAATATTTAAGACCTTCATTGATTTTACTGAAGTGATTCTCCATAAAAGCTTGGCAATTTTAAAACTCTAATACAGAACTCTGATATAGAACGAGGAAATGTATCTCAAAGCCTCTTAAGTATGGAACCATATTTTTAGCATTATCATTACAATTAAGACATAATCCAAGAAGTTTAAAATCTGGAAATAAACATTACCAAACAACATATTTTAATGACTTGTTCAAATAAGAAAGTGTTATTTGACCACTAAATTCGTCAGGCTATTGGAATCTCAGGCTTCGTTGATTTCCTAACCCCGAAGTCACACTTATACCTGTATACTCGTAGTTTATTTAATTGATAACGACTCTTTATATTCCCTTCACTTTGTTCCTTCGAAGCCGACATCCAGTGCTCTTCCTTTCCCAATCTAATTTTTTTGTTTTTTTTTCCAACCATAAAGCACCACAATCAACAATCACCAGCATCACAAGTCGGTGTAACTTCAATCAATCAAAAGGCCAAATAGGCTGATCCCAGGATCCTCTTCTTTTGCTCTGAGGTTAACAGACAAAGAGTAACACATTATCCGACCAAGTTGAACGCCGTTATATGTGTATTCAACTGACTTCTATCCCGCGTCTGTGGTACAAAAATAGAAAGAGAAACAAAAAAAAAAAATGACTAAGCACCAGATAGTTTTATAAGAAGGTGATATGATAGAAGTAGAAGCTAAAGTCGAAGATGGAGTAAAGAACTAAATAAAAAAAAAATTAAATACTAACGCTGCTGCTGTACACATGTTTAAGACCTCTGTTGACCCAAATCGCAAGCACAGAACGACGAATCCATTGGGTCAAACGCAAATCAGCCGCAGTCAACAACTAAAGAGAACCCCGCAGTTAATATGCCTCACCGCATCCGTATATTCGTAAGAGCTCCCAAGGTTTCTCTGCTACTTTAATTGAAGGAAGCAATTGTAGTATCAAAATTGGAATCGGAGTAGTAGTGGAACTGGTACTGCCGCTGGTATTGGTACTGAATACGATTAATAGCTAACAGAATCAGAGTGTACAAAAGGGGGGCACTCTGGTGCTGACTACTAACTAACGATGAAAGAAATCTCTCAAAGAAAGTTTCCGACTTCCGTTCGTAGTAAGTATCCGCGTACATCATGTCGAAATCTTTGGTTAAAGATTCGTCTATGCCCCTTGGCGAGCACAATGTAAAATTTCCTATAAACGTGTTTAAATTTCTGGTTGATTTGGTTTTAAAATTGCGCGCGCATATTTGACGCTTGATGAATTATATTAAGGGCATCATTCAAATTGGAATTTGACGAAGATGTAAAGGGCGGAAATATCAGTAAGATGGGAACGATAAGATTCGCAATGCAATTACCCATACATTTACGATTACAACAGCTTGACAGGGACAATCGAGAAACCCGATTGTATTGTTCGTTGTCTTCTAATTTTGTCTCAAGACTCAGTCACTCTAAGGTCAACATACTTAAGGTGTCACGGTTCGGTGAAGCTGGATCCGAAACCAAGGGGAATGGCTATTTAACTTTCCAGTCAAGTTGGTGTTGTTTTCAAAGTTGGTTTTTTTTTTTTTTTTTTTTGGTTTTCTGTTTTTGTTGAATTTCTAGGGAAATTATTTTGGTTCTCTCCTTTGGAGCAGAAACAACAGGTGTTGAGTGAGTTTTGGGGTACGGATATGTATGTATGTATATTGCTTTCACTCTTCTCACCACTTGAGCCATTCTTCAAAGTTTTGTTGCACTGTTTTTCAGTTGTTTTGCACGCAGCCGATGAACAAATCGTAATTGGATACCTTGATTGAGAAATATTTGGATAGTTACGGATACGTTCCACATCTGTTGTGCATGGTATGTTATGCAGCTCTTGACTAAACTGAGTGCTTAGACGGGCACCGCCATCATCATCATCATCATCATCACTATTACCAGCTCTAGTAAAACACCGTTATTGATGGCATAGTGTATGCACATGTGAACAGAGACGGCTTTTATAGCATTTTAATGTGCGCAACACATTTTATGTTGATTTGGCGTTTTATCGGTTTGAGTTCGAAGAAAACGTTAAACACAAGTTACATAACTGTAGCAGACTATAGCTTATTAGGTGATCGGGATTTCATTCAGGGAAAGCAGCAGTTTGCATGAATGGTTTCTGTTCAATAAAAGTTGGAAATTGCTGATATCTCGGATTTTGGGTAGTCTGATGTTGCTACCATAAGTGATCTTGACTATCTTAATTGACATCACAAAATTCAACTGGGTCTAAGGAACGGCTGGTATAGAAATGGCAGATGCGATAAGGTCAAATCCCACCAACATCAGGATTGGGTTTGTTTCCGCTAGAAAGTCTCTAACAAGAAGTGAAGTCCAAGCTTCTCCTTGTTTTCCTTGATCGCTGTTGGTGCTTTCCGTGCAGATTCGGCAGGCTCAAATTATGACCGAGGCTATTCCCAAATACAGGTAAGGCTTACTTTGTAAAAGAAATTGCGATGTCTGGATGACTATGACAACAAAACTCATCAAAACTTTAGTGGAAGTTGTACCAAAGAAACATTCTTTTTCAACGCAAGATGCCTTTTAAGAGAAGAGTGTAGAACATAATAATTCAGTTTAATTCCACGTTTTATTAAAAGGCTATTAATTTAGCTATAAATTGTCAATAAACTTTCACATAGTTCAGCTTTGAAAATCGCGCTTTTATAATTTGTTTCACTTGTGGGCTTAATCAGCTTAATACCACTCAAAAACGGAAACAAGATGAAAAACAACCCGAAGAGATTTGTTTTCAAAATGTTTAAATATAACTGCATCCGCCTTCCCTATCACCCATGCTTGTGCATTAAACCTGGCGTAGTAGGGGTTTTATATAGACTTTTCTTATTATTCCTTGAAAATGCGTTTTGAGGCCAAAGAAATACCACCCATTATAGTATCAGGTCTAACTCTTCATTTGACTCTTTTCAAAGCGTTATTATTGGAGCTAATAATAAGGCCAAGGTAGACAAAATCTCTACTGCATTAAGTTCATACAAACGTTATGTTGTTTCCTGCTTCCTTTGTTGTTGAAATGATATATGCACTTGGTGCTGCTTCTATCATATTTGAACACTTGCAAATGCACCAATGATAGTTCGTTATCGCTGCAGAGTCTTTTTAAAATTTTCTACATTACATTGATTAGACATATTTACCTCCCACTAAATTTTTGAAATAGTTCGAAGGGTAAATTCGTCCAGTCCAGTAACCTAAGAGTAGTACACAGTAATGTGTAGCCAGCAATGGCCAATATTTTGAATAATTTTTTTTTACTTTCCCATCAAAAATTAGTGTTTTATTTTCACAAAAAAACACTCACTTCATACCGGTACACCTGGTATACTAGAACATCACTGGAAGAACTGGATACCAACTTTTTGCGCTAAATAGCTTCATATCGTTAGTACTGATTCGCTGTTTATGTGTAGTCTATTCAGTGACCACCATTTTTGGTTTATTAAAGTTGTTACATATGTGCACTTGTATTAATAGATATATAGTTCACTTTTTTTTCTATAGATAGAAACTGGTGAAACCTCTTCTAGACATCAGCGGATATGTAAAATATTTAATTTGATGATGATTTCACCACGTAATTTACCTTCTTACTTTTATAATTTACCTTTTTTTTATTAAACCATGCATCATTTAAACACGCAATTACGTTGGTTGAGTCATCTCCTTACAAAAAAAAAAAAAAAAAAAAACAAATCAAACTCCTTGCCAGTGCATAGAAATGAACATACGTTTATACCGCGAATTCAGCGTAACTTGAAAGTTCTACGAGTACTATACAATTCCAAAACGAACGACTTCCAGATAGTTCCATGTGTCTTACAGTCGTTGCCACCGCAAGGCTGTTTGTTGCTCTGCGTTTGCTGTGGTACGAATATCTTTTTACACTACCCGTATTACTGCTTCAAAAAGAAAGCACTCATAGATACGAGCAAATTCGTTTTGTAGTTGGCAAGGCAATCATAAAGGAGAATACCTTTTGCCAACATGGTAACTAAAGTGCGCGCGCGCATTTAGTTGGTATTTTTTTTTTTTTTTTGCGCGAAATGATCGGTATCATAGATCACCTACACATCACGCATTCGCCTTTCGCATATCCACTAAGTGCGTAAACAAATCTTTGCGTTTTACTCAAACGAACGCAAGTTACGCAACGGAAAGTGATGTGATGGTTAGCAAACAATGAAATATAAGCCATCATATGCGTGATCACATGGTGATTCGTATTTCGTACTCTAGTTTACACCTGGTTACTCTTTACCACTGACTAAATACCGTGCAATGATAGAATGTTGCTGCGTTTCAGAGAGTCTATGGCTGTACACCCAAGTGTCCGTACTTGGCGTACATTGACCTACATCGGGGATAATTGCTGCGAGTGGAATTGTGGGTTAAGCACCCATACTCAGTATTGTCTTTCCGCTTAAACCCGCATTGTCTATGGATAATTTCCTGTAATCTTTTTATCAATTTGCAGTTTTGATTGTTCGGCCGCAAATAACTTGGATATTGTGTTTCGGAGCTTTTTTTGATCGGCATAGTTTTGGGCATTAGACGGTCTCTTCTCTGTTAAATCGTGTCCAAATCAAAGAGGAAATGAAAAAAGAAAATTACAAGTTATTAATTAAATAAAGAACGGATTTGTATTACTGGTTGGCACATATGTAGTTACCAGGAATGTGTTACAGATTTAAGTATTATGAAAGCCATTTACTTGTAAATTGTATTTTTTAGTGCACTGTGCGTAGTCATGGAGTGTTTATTCTTTGATAGAATAAAGTCTATTAAACTTACAACAAATAAGGTTGAATGAATTTTAGTTTCACTCAAACAATTAAACTAATCTCTCTGCTGAGGATATGTCTTTCTGTCTATGGAATATATTTTGCTTTTGTGCTAGATGATTCAAATTAATTTTGAAACTGGGATATAGTCGATAACACTTTTCACTAAGCCCAACTGCGCACTAAATAGATTTTCTTCGAAGATTCTTGGGAATGCTTTTGTCTATGTGTCTTAGTATTGGTAGAAGTTTCATTGCCGCTGTACAACTCGCTCAATATGTCGAGGAGTATGTTCTTCGCTGTAAATCTGATTAAGGATACTGAACCAAAAACATTTTGTATAGCTTTATCCATTTTAACTGATCGTAATGAAGTTACATTGTCCACCTAGACAAAAAGAGTAGGTACTTAACCTTTTGTTTTCCTATACCGAGTGTTTGAGTTCCTATTCGAATTGCACTTAATATCTTAGTCCAGATCTTCCTTTACTGACCCACTTGGTTCACAATGATGATATCACAGATCCTTTGATCTGTCGCATTCTGGCCAGATCCATGTCACAATGCGTTGACAGGAGCCGTGGCCGAACATCTAAGTCTGAAGCTTAAAGTCTTCATTACAGTAATCATTTCTAATCTAAATACCGCATTAATATTGATCGGTTGGCAGCCGCCCTCTAATTGGCGTAGCTCAGGGGATTTTTTTTTCAGGGCCAGACATACGATGCTAAGATTCACTTCATCGGACATGTATTATCCGATCAAATATTATAGATGTGTAGGTGCATTTTCTTTATAAGTTCTTCTGCTATCCTCATTTCGTTTTGATCGGATGAACTATAGTTTTTAAGGCTTTCGCCTGATTTGAATGGTTAGTCGTGTCTGATAGACGTGTGACTCCTATCAAACTACTTTGTCATTTTTGTTCAGTATCGTTTGGCAAGTGATCATGGAAAGACTCGCCCAACAACAACAACGTCCCCAAATTGTTCAGCTGTATTACGAAAATTAGCGGTCTGTGAGAAATGTTTTCCGAGCGATTTGAGGAAATTTGAGTCCCAGTTTACATAAGTGGATGATACTCGACCGGTCATACCACATCCAGCACGTAGTGAAGAGGCTATAGCAGCTGCAGCTGCAGTGTACGCAAAGACCGTGACGAATCGATTCGTCGTCGTTCTCAGCTTATGCAAGAATTGAAACCAAGCGACTTGAATTTGCGTCATATTTTCAGTGAATGGACTCTGGAAAAATTAAATGAAAATCCGGTGTTTTATCGTGAAATTTTGTTCAGTGATGAAGCCCATTTCTGGCTCAATGGATACGTTAATAAACAAAATAACCGTTTTTGGGCTGATGAGCAACACGAAGAGTACCAAGAGCTACCATAACATCCATTAAAAACAACGGTATGGTGTGTTTTATGGGCTGGTGAAATCATTGGTCCATATTTTTTCAAAAATGAGGCAAATCAGAATGTTACCGTCAATGGTAACCATTATCGCCGCCTTGTTAACGGACTATATGCTTCTTGAAATTCAAGCACATTATCTCGGTGAGCTCTTATTTCAACAAGACGGTGCTACGAGCCATACAGCGCGTGAAACAATGGACTTGTTGAGAAATCATTTTGGTGAGCACTTAATTTCACGTTTTGCTATGGTTAATTGGCCGCCTAGATCGTGCGATATCACACCTTTGGACTATTTTCTCTGGGGATGTGTAGAGGTCTTCAGTAATAAGCCAGCTACGAATGACGCTTTGGAAGCCAACATTACTCGTGCTATCGGCGAGATAGCAGTCGCTCTGCTCGAACGAATCTTCCAAAATTGGACCTTCCGAATGGACCACCTCAGACGTAGTCGTGGCCAACATTTACATAATATCATTTTCAAAAATTAAATGACATGAATTGTTCTTTTAACCGTTGATAAAAATTTTAAGTTCACTTTCAAATTTATGTGTTTTATTTTATATTATAGATCACCCTATAAAGTGGTTCTATTAATTTTTAGCATAAATTGCTGCACTACTACGATGTTCCTGTGAGTGCCGTTGCAGAGTTCAGCTCAGGTTTTTTTGTGCGAGCTTCATTCCTACTGTTTTTCGAGCACACTTTTATCCCTAAAGAGAAAAGCATGAGGCGTACTTATCTCACGACGGACAAAACGTCTTGAATTTGTTTATATTTGCTACCTGCTGTTATTTATCAAACCATGGACTTCTGGTTGTGGTTACATTGTGGAACCTAGCACCACTTCTAATGGATTAGCTCTTTTTTTCATCGATGTACTGCCGCTGATACCCGTATTCGAAGCTTATTTCTGAGTCAATATTGGGTCCTCAAAATTGGAGGACGTCAACGAGAAAGTAAGGGATCATATGGTTTAAAGGTAATTTGGATATGGTTGCTAGATCTTCGAACGCTAGCAAAGCGTATCATAAGATGATAAACTAGGACTATCTCCTGAAAAATAATTTTTAAATTTGACATGGATCCCTGTGTTTGCTGATAACATGTTTGAGACCTTTTCTTGTCGTTATCTATCTTATCATTCAAGTCTCTTATCACAGAACCAATGTCTCCGTTGAAGACAGCACTTAGTTGATTGCAGAGAATCTCCATGTCGTCCTCAGACGTAGATATTAGGATGCCAAACTGATCGCCAAAATTTGTCAGAAATTCGGAATTTAGAGTTAAGGACTGGTAATCGTCTGCATATAAAAATATTGTTTCGCTCTTGCCAAAATGTCTAATACATAGGCATATATTGCATGAATATTAGCTTAGGCTTTCAGTTCGCTTTCGTCATTCCTGAAATTAATTTTAGTCCGTGTACGAAAGCCAAAATTAAATAACTTGGTCATAGATGGTTCCAGTAATGCAGGGTGCTAATACACTTTGCTTAGGCTACAATCGTTAGACTAGCCGATCTTGCTTTTTGTTGGTTCATACAAGTGTTTGCGCGAGGACACAAATACTAGTTTCAGACAGCATTTCATCTTGAATTGAGTATATAAATATACATATATACATAATCCCTACATATTTATGTATAATGCGTTGTATTAGAGCTGTTGCTTTTCCTTGTTTCATTTCCTCCTTTTTCTTTTTTTTGACAAAAATACTTCAAAATTAACATTTGTACAATCTTTGCTTTAATAGGCTAGACAAAAGATTAAAAAACCCATTTGAAAATGTCTTTGAACAGCTCTCGTAGTTAATGTTTTATAGTTTAATTTTTTTGAAATTAAAAACTCTGGTCATCTGGAAACAAAAGGCATACCCCGAAAACGCCACAATCCTAGTTGTGGGCATATTAAATCACTCTACCGCATCCTGTGCCAAGATTTATCCACCGCAAGTATCATAATTTCTCTGCACTGATTAACCCAGATACTGCGGGGCATCCTGAATTATTTCAATTTTCATGGCAGCTTTTGTATTGAGTTCTTTGTGTGTCTCTTATCAATCGTGAATTGTGTTTCGAAAATCATGAATGCGCCACTTGGTAGTTGAGTCTCCCAGCAACTGATCCCAAATTCCATTCATTTTCGATTAAGAGTACCAGGAGTGGAGTCTCTGGTATAGCACAATGAAAGAGAAGCACAGGAATAACTTTTACTCTATATCATGGTTGGTTGTCGAGTAGGAGTGGTAGGTGGAAACCGAAATTTGTTCTCATACATTGCCTTTGTCTACATGATGGTGCTGATAGATTGGCTAGTACACTTTAATGAGCCCAAAGGTAGCGTTTAGGGTTTTGGGTTTTATTTCGATTTAATTCGGGCAATGAATTATTTCTTCTTCAAATAGTTTTTTCTTACATAAGGTTTTTCTAATTGAGATTATGCTTTTTTAATGTACTTTGAATGAAAAGGAAAAACTGTAAGAAAAACTACATAAAGTAAATAATATTAGACGCACTCCCATCTGACTTCAACCACAGTTGTTAATCATAAATCACTAATCTCGTGGCTCGTAGACCATCGCTTGCGTGTCATCTAATTCGGAGGTCTTATATGTTTTTTAGCTTTCTTCAATTTATCCTAAGTGATCTTATATCCTGTACATGCTTCACTGTATGAAATAATACTGGACTTGTTCTTATGTTGAGTTATTCCTCCACCAACGAATATCTTGCAAGTGCCGGTGGCGGTTACTTTCTGCATTGCACCCATATAAAAGTACAGACTTAACTACTTAATTAAACGAGTCAAACTTTTGCTCGATCTGACATGTATGCATTACTTTTCTTTGGATTAACATAAGCAGAATTTATTTTCCTAGCTATGACGAAATTGTGATAACCGTAACAGAGCATTCTCGTGGGTGCAGGCTATGATAATGGAGAGAATTTATTTTAAACAATGCTTAGGTCAAAAAGTGGTCACAAAGGAATACGGATGTACGGAATCAGAAGACAAGAGTTGCAGCACATTTATATCAATCCGTTTTCTACAGGAGAATAACTGAGAAGTAGTAGAGATGTTAAAAGATGATAAATGGTTGATTGGCCATATTCCGGGAAATACATTCTCTTCCAAAGAAGTGACTCTAAGGGGAACTTAGGTTTAAAGCTAATCAATAAAAACAACAACGATACCAGCGGCGAAAAACAAGATAGAGAATGAAGATTGCCAAAAAACCTATACCTGAAGTTATTAAGAAAAATATAGCTTCGAAGTGGCCAACATTAAAAAGAAAGACAGCTGACTGTCACGCACACAGTGAATACGACCATTTGTTTACTGTCAAACATGTCCCTTAATATATATATGTTAATCCCATTTGACGTATGGCATTGTATTGTATTGTTGAGACAAGGTTTTAACATTTTGAGATTCATGGTTGGCTTAAATGTAGAATGGTCTTCGGTCCTTGGCTACAATGAATCTCCCTTGTTAGTAATGGAATACTGTCAAATTAAAGTCCAAAGTGCATGCGAAGTCTCGAACTTCCTTTTGAAGAGGTATCAAAATCTGTATACGAGTAGATCTCCTGTCGTTTTGTGTCAGAAAACTTCTGAATAGATTTAGAAGTGAGGCTTCTTCAAATGTTAATGTGAATCGAAGAAGTGAACCTCATTCTCATGCTTAAAGCTCATAACTAGTATACAAAGTCCGTTCCACAGTAAAGTATTTTTAAAAATATGTGCGGAATTATATGCACTGATATGCTGTCAAAATTTTATGATATTTGGACGAATAGAAACAGTATCGGTAGAATCGGTACAAAAATGAACATCGAGCTAAAAATTGCTCAGAATTCAACCTTCAAAGGACATCATCAAAAAGGTTAAAAAAAAAAAAAAAATAATAATACAAACAAATACAAATAGTTCAGAAATCAAATGCCGAGTGGGTGATACGAGCCGAAATCCAAAAAATCTAGTTTGGAAAAGTGAAGACAATGTTGATTTTTTTTTAAGATTCCAATGGGATTGTCCATAAAGATTTCGTTCCACCGAGTTCTAAAGCGTTTAGTGCTTTGCATTCGTCGTATTCGGCCAGAAGTTGTGTTTGTTGTACAATAATGAAAATTAAAAATTTTCGACAATGACACTAAAAAGTCGTCTGTCGGGTAATTTAAATTAATAAAATTCTTTCTTGTTAGACAATTGAAACTTGTTTACCAAGTATTTACAAAATAATTTTTAGAAAGAAGAAAAATTATGGAGTTTAAAATGCTACTAAACTTTATGGTAATTAAATTCGGCTATAAGGTATTTTCTATAGGATATTGCCAAAGTAATGTAGTTGACCAGTCTGCTCCAATCGCTATTGTTTTCTTCATTAAGAACATTTATGTGTTCGCTTTTCAGATTTGCTTTTCCAATGAATCTCACCCTAAATTCGTTTAATACGGGACATCTGCCTATAAAATAGAGAATGTTTTTCTCTTCTCTCATGTTACACATGCTGCATAGAGTATCGGTTGCCTCGAAATTTACTTCCATCTAGGGAGAGCAGATCGCATCTATCTTTGAAAATCCACGTAATTTTGCTAATATTGAAATTCTCTGAAAGATAGAATTGCCCTTTCGAGTAGTCCAGGGATTTGTAAATTCTTGAGTTACTTTCCCTCGCTTTCCGTTCTCTTTCCTGGCGACTATCTGTCGTTTAAGAAGCTGCAAGTTCTTAATATTCCAGTCACTTTCTCGTTGCAAGTTCAGATCCCAGTGTAGACCAAACCTATTTGCGATAAAATTAATCTCTTTCACTCCAAAAAGTTGCTTTTCAAGAAGAATTTTGGTAAATTTATGCGTTAGTCTAGCTTCCTTGTATTCGAACATTGTTTTCATGATATATCGTAGATGTAGGTCCAATGCTAAGAAATGCCCATCTTCAATTCCCGTCTCAATCGACAAGGCGTAATTTGGAGTGTCTGGAGGTAGTTTCAAAATTCTTTTCAAAAAATAGCATTGTAGCTTACAATTTCTTCAAATCGTCCATAACCCCACAATTGAGCAACATAGGTTTGGATAGCTCTGCATATAGCGAGAAAAACTTTCCATTTTGCACTTAGAGTTATATTCCTCTTACTCAAAAAGCAATATCAAGTTGCTTTAATGCTGTTCGTAGCTGTATTTTTTTTCTCTACATGTTTTGCAAAATTCATTTTTGGAGTGAGAAGTACACCAAGATAGGTATACCGTGACGCAATTTCAATTTCTGTCCCTTTTAAAACGCACTTTTCTTCGTTAGAAAGCCTGCCACCGTTTTGGAAAACCATGATTTCTGTTTTAGAAAGGTTCACTTCTAAACTCCATTTTTCGCAATACCATCTTGATCAAAAAGTTCCCGGTGGCGTCTCCGTGTGGCGCTCCCATTCCCTCTAAATCTTAGCATCATAACTTGATAGTGTACATCTATCTCTGTGTGTGTTGGCGATGTTTTACGAAGAAGCGGATTTAAATTTGCAACAACCAACTTCTATTAAATTTGGCGTAAAAAACGGAATTAATAGTGCGCGAACATTGGAAATGTTTGAAAAGTGTTTCGGCAATGATTCTCTAAAGAAAACGGTCGTTTACCAGTGGCATGAGCGGTTCAAAAGTGGTCGTGAGTCAATCGAAGATGATGACCACTGCGACCATCGACATCGAAAACCGACGAAAACATTGATGAAGTCAAAGAAATGTTGGTTTATAACCGCAAATTAACCATCAAAGAGATAGTGGAGGATTTGAACATTGCTATGGATCCGTCCAAGACATTTTGGTTAATGATTTGGGTTATCGTCGTGTAGCAGCAAAGTTGGTGCCAAAAGATCTAAATTTCATGTAAAAAAGAGACCGTGTTGACGTCGCAATAGGATCATTACTGGTTAACTAGTTTACGACACGCAATCCAGACATCAGGCGAGTGAATGGCGTTCACCAAATGAGCCGAGACCCAAAACCACGTCGTTTTCAGTCAAAAAGGAAGGCAATGCTCACGGTTTTCATGAATTGCAACGGTGTAGTGCATCATGAATATTTGCTAGAATGCCCGACAGTAAACAAAGAGTATTAATTGAGCATTATGATATGTTTGCGTGAAGCAATTCGCCGAAAGAGACCAGAATTGTGGGCAGAAAACTCGTGGATTTTGCACTATGATAACGCACCGTCGCACAGTGCCATCATTATTCGTAATTTTTTGACGAAAAATGAAGCAAATACCATCCAATAGCCATCAAATTCACCTGATTTGGTTCCCTGTGACTTCTTTCTGTTCAATCGAGTTAAAAAACCACTACGGGGAACGCGTTTCATGAGCCGAGAGGAAGTATTGGAAAAATCGCAGGAAGCATGGACATACCGAAAACCGAATATAAAAAAATGTTTCGAGGATTGGATCAAGCGCTGGCATTGGTATGTTGCAGTCGATGGGGATTACTTTGAAGTGGAAAATATATTTAGATGAATTAACTTGTATTTTTAATTTTCTGACTAAATTCCGGGAACTTATTAAGTAGTAGTTTAGAATGTACTCTTCAAAGCGTCTTCATCCATTGTAGGGTTGTAATAGTGTCCGCTTGGATCACCATATCGTCAGCGTACAGCAGTACCTTTATATTTAAAAGCTTGATATTGAGGTCTCCCCCTATGCACGAATGTAAATTGTTAATGTAGAGTGGGAAGAGTAAAGGCGATAATAAGCATCCTTATCTCACTTCAGAACGGGGTTCAAAGTATTCAGATAGCTCCTTTCCCGTCCACACCGCAGATTGGGTATGTGAATAAATGCATTTCAGCAGATTAACAGATTTGTTTGAAACTCCTATTTCACGTAACTTAAAGATCAGCAAACTTCTCGGAATTTTATCAAAAGCCGCCTTTAAATCTACGAAGAATGCTTAGCCTTTCTTTTTTTCTGCCAACTTGATGTGTAAAAAACATAAAACAGTTCTTTGATGGCTGATACGATTACATGTGTGTATGCATACAGCTATGCTGCAAAAAAAAGTATAGGCCAGTATAGTATAGAACTCTATCTTTTTTGTTAGTCTGACACTAGCCTAAATACCAAACCCCTTACAAACATTGAGTATGGATTTAAAAAAGTCGCTAAATATGGCTACTCATTTGCCAAGAGCATCCAGACCCACATAGTCCGGCTTTCGATTTGGAAGCCGATCTACTACCGCTTGAGCCACGGCCACCCACTCGTTGAAGAGCACTAAGAATCATTCATAGTAAATGCTCTCAAAGAAGTAGACAACTGAGTAGTTGAAAGGGGTTGCCATCCATTGCTTTAGACTACGTATATAAATAGCATACTGCTTGGGATTTAATATGTCGTAAACGAATATGCATGGCTACGACAAATCCTATTCTAGTTGAGATAAGTTCACATGCTTTCAGCAAACTCCAAAGAACTGGAATCTTCGCCTGAGTGCTCTGCTAATGGGAGTTAGCTTAAATCTATTTCTAAAGTATTTAAGGCGTTGTTGAATTGTAAAAAAAACAATGAAATATTTGTTTCAGTAACCTCCTAATACGCCAGAGAGCCCATACACCAAAAACAGAAAGCTAATTTCTGATATCATCATCCTTCCGCCAGGAAATGGCAAATCTGGAAACATCAATATAACTGAGTCCACTCTTTTACTGGTGAATCAGTTACAATTAGGAGGTGCTATTTTACTTAATCATTTGCTGAAAACATCAACGTTTTTTCCCAACGAATTACGATAAAATCCTCAAACATTTCTATGGCCTTGGTATAACTCCAACGACTTTCACTGATAAATGAAAGAGAAAACACAATCAAACATTTATCGAAATTCGAGATTTGACATCCTACACAAAAGAGTATGTACATAAGTACATATACTGTTCCGATGTTAAGCTGTTCCAGCTACAGTAATAACTATTTAATTTTGTTTCGCCTGTTGTATTTTATCTTTTCAAGAGATCACGAGCATTAAGCTCATTTCGTTTTTTCTTCTTCAGCTTCCCTGGTATAGCTGTTAGATTGCGAACTCTTTGACAATTAGAGTTGCAAATACATATGATACTATAATGTAAACGACTCCAACCAAGCTATCAATTATTTCCATTATCTTGACTATAAGTATAACGGACATTTCAACACAACAGCATTTGAATGTACGTACTTTATACGAATACCATTATCTATTTGTATGAATATGCATGGGTATGAAGTTTCCCGTCATTTTCTAATTAAAAGTTCGCAAAAAAAAAAAAAAAAAAAAAAAAAAATTCAACTTTTTAACTTTTTTACATAAGCAACATCTTGAAATTAGATATCATTTTCTTTGTTACGTTCCGTAAGGGTACCTTCGTTTCAAATATTCGTAGGTACTTACCATTCGAAAGTAAAAGTTAAAACTGATGACACCCTTTTCTGCCATCTATCAAAAGAATGACACAACTTTCTTCGATGATGTACATATGTATTTTACGTACCACATTTAACAGTATGCCTGACCACACGATCACTTTTAGTACGTTATAGAAGCTCCTACTTTACCTGGTGAACACACTCGAACGGTGTGCATTTGCCAACCCCGTAAAGGCGTATTTTGTCTTTGAAGTAACACGCACTCTGTTTTCACTTTCACACGTCTCTTTGGCACGAGCACGATCCACACTAGCGTGGTAAAAATTGTCGCATATGCCACTGTTTCTGATGTAACCAGTTCCATGGTACGCTACATTATTTGACGTCTTCTCTATCAAGAGAGGTTGGTGTAACGTGACGCTTAGGTACGAGTGTGGGGGTCCCTTATACATTGGAGTGATGATAAATATTGTACCCATACGTTTTTTAAAGTTACATGTGAAGGGAATTGTACATTGACTTGGCAGCAATAATATGTGATCCGAGTGTAAATCTCACGACAGTGTCTGGTGATAAGGTGATTTGTTCTACGAGCATAGCAGAGCAATATTTTTTCTACAAATTGTCATTCTATGACATTTGAAAGCCAGTTCCAAACTATATAGAATGAAGTTTGCAGAACGATCACTAGGAACTGGTAGCAAGGCAATCGTAGTACAATAAGCAAAAAAATTATAAAGGTAGATTTGAGCCTTTTTTTGGCAAAGTACTCAATAACGTGCTTGCCGAATGTTATGGTGTATAAATATATCATACTTGATTATGATCGAAATATGTTGGTTCTCAAAACGGTGGATTGATTCTTTTTGTCGTAATGGAGTGTATTGATTTGACAATCCAATATATGATATGTACATCGAAGATTCTTTAAGGTGTCATTCGTGGAGTAAAGGTATGTTTCAATAGAGTGGATTTCTACAGTATTTTTAAGTCTCTATTTTAAGAAGTGACGTTCGCCGAGGGCATTGAATCGAAGCTGCTTTATTGTTAACAGTATTTATTTGACTTGGTGCTTTTTCAATTTAGGATCCTCCTTCTTCAATTGCTTTGTTTTACTGCAGGGTCAACAAAACTGGTTAAGTTTTGGTACGATTACGAACTGACAATCACCGTCACTATCATATAACTTCAAATGATAGGTTAGGTTAGTTTAGAGTGGTGGTTGGAAAACCAACCCACTTAGGTCTATTGGCCCGTTGTGCTGCCACGTGGATCTATGATCCCCTCACTCAAGAAACCAGTTTGAGCTTACGATGAAGCGCAGGAGACTGTTAACATCTGTATTTTTTAGATCGTTTAAGTCTAGTTGGAGTTTTCTTCTCTGAGAGAGAGCTGGACATGTACAGAGAAGGTGGAGGATTGTTTCCTCTTCCGTTTCGTCCATGCAGCTTTTACAGAAATCGTTTGTAAAAGCGCCAAGCCTTCTTGCATTCTTGCCTATAAGGCAGTGTCCAGTGATGACACCTATAATGGCGCTGAGATGTTTCCTATTTAAAAGAATCAAACTCTTAGAGCGATTCAGATCCAACTTTGGCCAGATCTGTTTAGTCGCTAGACATGTTGGCCCACCGGTCCATCTAAGATCTTTTCTTTTATTAGCATCCAGCTTAAATAATAATTTGCACGTAGCGATTGGTATACTTATGCTGCCCTTTCCGGTAGAATAGGTAGAGTGGTTCCAATTTTGGCGAGTTCGTTGGCTCTACAATTCCCTGGAATGTCTGTGGCCCGGCACCCAACAAAGGTGAAGGTTGAAATGCTCTGCCATTTCTTTCCACCTCCGGAATAGATACGAAGGTTTTATTAATGCGTGATGCATGTCGGCGTCTTGAGTAGAGCGCCTTTGATGGGGCTTGCTGATGCGGCTGAGCCCCTGATTGCTCCTTAGGGGGGGGTTTTTTAGCAGCGGCAAGTCCGTGGCTTGCCACAAACTTGCCGTTTATGGTAGGGGTTGAGGAAGAGATAGGACCATGGCCTGCCACAGTCTTATCTCTCCTTGAAAATTTTCTTTAAGGCTCGATGCGTTTGCCTTTTGAGGATGGTGCACCATGGACTGCCACAGTTTTACCTCCTCTGGGCAATGCAGGAGCCTTATCGGTATTCGGTGCAGTCACCGGAGTACCGGTCTCAGGTTTTTATTTATTTATTTATTTATATTTTATCGGAGAAAGGTGGTCAATCTGTACAGAGATCCGCTGTATACAGATAAGGTTAGCTAATCCGGAGTTTGCCAGATATCCGGATACTCCGTTTGCGACTGAGCTTTTTTAGAGACGCTGGGCTTTCAGCCAGGTTGATCATTTGTACGGGCCGTATGACACCTTGATCCAACCCAGGGGAAAAAGGATTGTTTGGGAGGATTGGAAAAGTAGAAGAGAGCATCCTTTGGTTTCAGGACTCGTCTGGAGAACCCTCTCGAGATTCATTGACCTCACTCAGCCCCTACAAATCGACAAGTTCGATGCTCAGGTAAGGGAACTCCAAATGATTAATATGATGAATTTTTGGAAGAACCGTTGTTTTCGGAACCAATGCTCCAGTGAACTTGTTCGCCTCTTAGTTTATCCCTCTTTCAGCAAGTATGTCGATATATACATATGTTTGTAGATGCGGGAATAGTTCGACGCAGTTTACAACATTATTGGTGTTCCTTAGTCCGATTAAGCGTTGACGCCCGAAACTCCCCACCGGCGATTTTAACTTCCCCGTCACTAGCTAATTAGTCATAAATCATGTAGTAGCATTCGTTGTTGATGAAATATCAAATGCAACCATTTCATGTTGATAGATATTTGACGTTTGACACACAAAATCATGCCCTTGTAGTTCACTATCACAAATGCAATATAGAAACAAGCAACATCTTTCGAAACTTGCGACTATGGGAATCACTCGTACATTTTTGTATTGTATTGTAAAGTTGCTTGAGGATACAGGAAGAGTTTAAAACCGTTAAAAGTCTGGATAGATGAGCACTACCAGGACTGTCAGCCAGCCAACCGGCAATTTTAAATTTAACGAAAATAATTGCAAATACAAAATCAGCGGCCGGCAGGAGTAGAACGCTCAGCGACGAAATCTGTTCACCGACGATAAAATGTTTATAATCAGAACGATGTAATGTACGAGTATGAGTATAAGTAGTGATATGATACGGAGTGAGCTACAATGACGTTATTGACTTTAATTTTTGCGAGAAAAGAGTTAAGACTTTTGTAGAAGTTTATTAGACAACTGTTTAAGAAAGTATTGTGAACTACCAAACAATGTTTGTCAACAATTCGTGGACGTTAAAATAATACTCCGTTCCAGCTCACAAAGCGAAACCCCTAAATATTGGTTCAAAAACAACATTTCAGATCAGGTGTTAGTCCAAATCGCAACACAAAGTATTGGCAATTTATGGATACCACGCCAATAAAGCTGTTCGTCTTTTGAAGCAAACCAAAAAGTCATCCAATTTTCGACATCCTCCTAGGATTCGAAGTGCTGCTCAGCTAATCGATGTTTAATCGATGAAAACAAATGGTAGTCGGAAGGAGCTAAGTCTAGTGAATACGGCGGTTGGGCTAGCAGCTCCCAGCCAAGTGCTTTGGTTGTATCCTAAACCAGTTTTGCTTTGTGTGCAGGTGCATTGTTATGGAACAAAATTACATTGCCGTGTCTTCTGGCCCATTCTGGTCGTTTTTCGATCAATGTATTGTTCAAATTTATCATTTGTTGTCGGTAGCGATCTGTATTAACGGTTTTGCCAGGTTTTAGGAGCTCGTGGTACAACACACCTTTCTGGTCCCACCAGACACACAGCATGGTCTTCTTGCCGAATCCGATCCCGGATTAACCCATGATTTTTTCCGTTTAGAATTCTGAAAATAAATCCATTTTTCATCACCAGTAACAATTCAATGCAAAATTGATTTTTTATCATGTCGGAAGCAAAATTTCACAAGTGGTTTTTCGGTTTTCCATCTTTCATTCAATTCATGTGGCACCCATTTTCCAGAATTTTGGATCTTTCCCATAGCTTTTAAACGGTCAGAAATTTTTTGTTGTGCAATATTCTCATCTTCGTCCAATATTGTTTGCAATTCGGCGTCTTCAAACTTTTTTGTTGGTCTTCCACGTTCTTCATTTCTCACATCAAAAGCGTTATCTCTGAACCGTTGAAATTATCTTTTGCATGTTGCTTCTGATAGAGCAACTTGCCTCGACAAGTATTCGATGCGACTCTGCAGCACTTTTCTTCAAATGAAAACAAAAAAATTAATGCTTTTCGCAAGTCATCATTTTCTGATACAAAGTTCGACATTTTTTACACGATAAAAAAATATGATGTTGTTTGCTGAATGACTTGATGTATACTAAATATGTTTGACACGTGTCAAACAAAAAAAAAAGAAGCCCGTTCACAATAAATGTTCCCTATCGAGACATTTGTATCTTGACGCTCACTTTATCCGGTACACCTGGTATATCGTACGAGATCAAAAGATGTACCAATTTAGACCTTAACAATAGCAAACAGAAGAACAACCTCTGTAAAAAAAACTTTGTTTTTGTATTAAGTCATCTTGCAAAGGCAGGGCAATGAGTTTATTGGCTTTGATGAGGTTAGTTTCCAAAAGACAAAGTAGTGTTTGCTGACTGGCGCGATTGTGACCTGCTCCAGATTTATTAGGCTTTGTGGTACGATCAGTAAGTTCGTTAAGGGGAAAAGGGAAGTTCAAATTCAAAGATCTACATAAAAACAATGCTTGGTTGAATTTTTAGCAAAATTTTAATGTGTATATGTATAGAAGGGGTGTTGAACGCATGTACTCGTATATTGGCATAAAACAACGTCGTTTTATACTTGAGTACGCTGAACTCAAACCACCCCCACTAAATCACTGCTCTCATAATAAAGTTTAAACCAAATTTGTTTTCACACCAAACCAAATCGACTGTGATGTCTCAGTTCAAAATAATTACTCCCCAATTCGTATCATTAGTCATTCTTTGAAAATCAATATACCGTACGTCGCACTTCATCCAACTCGGTGTCTGTGCCCGAGAGTATTCTCCAATTTGGGTAACTGCATCATCAGGAATTTTACGTATAAACTTCTGCAGCTGTTACTTCCCGCCTGGATCAGCATTCCTAGAAACTCATAGATCACTTCATCCAAACACCATCGCAGAAGCACCGGCACATTGCCAAAATTTAAATTAATGCGAATTATACGCCGTCGGTGCTGGCCACTGCTAGTATACAAGCCGGCTTTGTGATTTATTTTTCTATGTCATGGCTGTCAAGTGGTACCAATACTTAAAACATATCACTTTATGGTGTGTGAGAAACTCTAGCTGTGTTATTGTCTCCTTGTTTGGTGATCTAGTGTCTTACTCATCAGCTAAATTTGTTCAAAAACATTCACGAGCATGGGTAAATTGTAACGCTGTTCGTGGTGTTCAAGTTATGGTTTCGAGAAATAATAACTCACGAACTAAATATGTTTATATGGTTGGAGATTGCATATAAAATAGGAGACAAGTCGAGCGACCCAAGTGATTGGTTACACGTTTGCCTTGACAAGGAAAGCACGTTCAAACCAACTCCGTACATAGTTTACATCATGATTGATTATTTCAAATGCAACAAACCGCCTACCGTACTATACAAATTAGTCAGCCTAACAGATGATTCTATCATATATTTTTCCCAAATGGACACAACTAGTGCCCGCGTATATTTGCTGCGTTTGGACATCTCTAGTTGATCATAGGTCGAGTCAATTATCATTTCATCAACGCGTTAAGTATACTTGTTCCCTCGGTTGTTCCATTTAGGTAGACTTATTCACAATATTCTAATCAACTCTGGAGGACGGCTGGGATCTAGTTATATCTATTTCCTGCTGCCGCTATGTTCGGGCCAACTGATCGAATGACGTTCAACAAGATGCATTTGCAATGTGTGTAATTTAGAGCAGAGGAATAGCAATATTCGGTCACATTGTGGCGCACAACCTCTGTAAGTAAAGTATGTAACATAGTAGAATGGTGTTCTCACTAGTCTTTCCAGACTAAATGACATACTGAGAGTGCATTTTAAAACTGTGGTTGGCTTGAGTTCCCCTTTAAATGATTTTTGATTGGGATGGAATTGCCGTTGCTAATGGGGGAATGATTTTCAACCGCTTGGTACGTTGAGGCATAAGTTAATTAGGTTATCGCCGGTATGTTTTGTGGTTGAGGAGCCTGAAACCGGACTTGTAGTAGCTGCATATCAAAAAGCGTAGCATCGAACCACTTTGAAGCTAATGAGAGGACTTTGAGAAACTTCAGAAACAGTCAATAATTGCAGAAGAAACCACTAAGTACCCTGTCATAAGTTTGAAGAAAACCAATTCGTGATCGTTGGATGGTGTTATGAATTTATTAAATAAAACGTAAGTAGACATATCTATTTGCACAACATCGGATCTGATATTGGAGTCTTGAGGAGTGTCATTTTTTCACTTATAAGTGTATCAGAGGATATGCTCTGCATTGTTATGAGGCTCCTTAATTTATGGACATAATCCAGACAGTAAAAATATTTAAAAAAAAAGCTTAATAAACAGTGAGACGATAGAAAGCAGTCTATATTTTGTCTCCCAACACATCGGGTAAAGACTTGTTTATTGATTTTTTTCTATTTTTTAGTTGACGATAAGTAGCGTCCTTACGCAATACCTTATGGTTTTTAGATGATAGGTTAGGTAAGGCTAAAAACTGATACGAAATAATTGCCGAAAGTGATTATTATGTAGTTTGTCGGCATGTGTGCCTATAGTCGACTGAAACTGCTAATGTGAGTCTAGTCTGGTGACCTTAGTATGTGTTCTGTTTATGATCTTCCAGGAGTTGGCAAAATTCGTCAGATTTGGAGTCCAATATTTAGACTCTGCCCTTGGGATGAAGGACAAATAAATTTCTCCTTTCATGAATTCCAGTGTTAGATGGATTTCCTTTGCCATTGATTCCAGAAGAGTGTACAAAATTTTCAAACTTTCAAAGTTGTTACTTGCTCAAAAAGTTTTATTTGTTTTATTCATTTTCAAAAATTACCATCTTGGTAAATTTATCCTGGTATCTAGGAAAGTGAGTTTTTAGAGGAAACTCTAATAATTTCTCTGTGGATTTTGCCAAAGCTACATTATTATTATTATTATTTTTTTTTTTAATAAAATTTGGGCTTTAGTATGCTTTGTATAAATTTGCGATTGGTTTATCTAAATATTTGAAATTTTCGATAGATTGGCAGTATTCTGACCAGCGCTATTGTATCTAGTTGCTTGCAATGATGCTTGTCCGCATCAGAAGTTAAAACTCGCTATGTTGCCACCTTAAGTTGGTAAGGTAGGGTTTTCTTGCTAACAGGTATTTTAAAAAGACTTACATGTTAAAACACAATTTTTTTTTTTGCAAAATTCATCGTTATTATAAATCTGTTTTGGTGTATCTAGTTCATGTTTTCAGGAATGTTTTTACAGTATTTTCTCTTGTCTGGCGGACGATTCTGCTACGTATCTCAGAAATAAGATCGAAATTGTAAAAGATAGGAGATAAATAAAATCCCATTACAGCCAATTTTCCTGATAAAACCCTGCGAACGTGTTATTGATTGCACAGCATGTCTTCCGATGTCCTACCACATATCTAACCATCTGTGATTTAACCGTTTTTTATTAGAATATAATACTCGGTATGCTTCCTTCTCCCGCTTTTAAGATTATAGAAAGATAGTGAATTTCAGTTTAAAACATGTCAAATTTATTTAATGTATTATTATCGTGTATTTGTCGTAAAGAAATAAAGACGCTTTTTTTATTTATGTGCAGCAAATACAGAGTTTGTAACCCGGTTACAGTACTGATTACTGTACTAAAACCTTATAATAATATAATTTTTTGTTTTTCAGCTTCTAGATACTAAGCTGAGCTGAGATCAATCTTTAACACAAAGAGCAGAATTGTTTCTTCTGGTTGACTAAACGTAGATTTTGTTTTCAACCTGTAACATTGTCCAATCCTTATGTAGCATTTTTCATTATCCTTTTCATCTTAAAAATCTTGTATTTTATGTTTTAAGTCATGTGGAACCAATGTCATCGTTTGTAGAACCACTTTTTGTAGACTTGCTGCTTGACTTATTTAAACACTACAACTTTAGGGACGCAGTTTGTCTAATGTTAAATTTTCTAGCAGAAATTTTCTGTTCTCTAATTATTTGCATTAATTTTGTCCGTTTAGACAACGGAAATATCAGATTAGTCTGTTGTTTAAAATGACAGACTTCATTTTAAACGACGAGTTTCTTCCGAAACTAATTGCTAACGTTTTTTTTTCTAGACAATGAGGAAACCACACTATGCGGCTACCTACCGCTTAAGTCGGGGTATCTCCTCAAGAGTACTGTGAGTTCATCTATCTGACGAAATAAGGAAAACCTCAACCTACTCAAATTCAAAAGAATTTTAAACGTTTCTCAGCAAAGCCAATGAATCCATACCATTCGATCTCAAATCACACGCTTTTCGAACTAACTCGGTACCAGTTGACTCGATTACGTACTACACGCTAGTAGTGGTCTCCTTTTCTTTAAACCCCTTACTCTTGACGTGGCCTTCTCCAGGCGTCCATTCCTTCACTTGATTCGATTATTTTAGTCATTGGGTTAAAATTTTTTTTCCTAGGTTTAGTGCAGTATCATTTTAGTACTATTTTCTTAGATGGAGACGGCACTAAGAAAGATATTTTCTATGACTTTATTTTAAAAGTTTGAAGGGGCGAAATGCTACTCGGGATTTTAATGGAGCACTAATGGTGGAAACAGCGACTGTTGTGAAAACGCTTGCCTTTTTCAACTTAGTTTACACCTTAAATCAACATCATCATCACGTCCATGGTATTGAAAAGTTTGTTGTGCCTTCCGATTTAATTGTATGGGGTAGGGGAATAAGTTTCTGCTCTACTGTAATGGGTATCGCTAGATATCTGTTCATGTTGAACAATAAACTGTTGGAAAACTTGTTGGAATAATTGTAAAAGTGAGGAAATAAAGGTAATGAAAAATTGATTTACCACGACAAATCTAAACTGTTAATATCATAGGGGTTCTCTGGTGAGTCAGGTCCATTTTTTGAAGATCATGTTGTACATTTGGAGGGTTTTTTTTTTTTTGTAATTTTGGACAGATTGTTTAAATTCAAACAGTGAAAATGTGGCAATAAGCACGAAAAGTTGATTCAGTTTCAAATTTCAATGGAAGGCCCTCCGATGCGGTTACAGAGGACAATGTCAAAAAATTCATGAAATGGTGTTGGCTGACCGGAAAGTGAAGGTGCGCGAGCTAGCAGATACCACAAAAATTAGTACTGAGCGCACACACAAGTTATCCTGCCGCTGGTTGCCGCGCATGCTCACTCTTGACCAAAAACACGAACGCGAGATGCGGAATCGGGCGGACTTTTGGCGTCGATTGGTAACTGTTGAACACCAGAGAACAGAATGCGTGCCCGGCAATGGACTGAAGCCGACACGAGAGCTCCGAAGCGGATTGAGGGTCAATTTATCGAAAAGGTTATGGCGTCAGTTTTCTGGGATTGTCATGGCATACTCTTCGTGGACTACCTCGAAAAAGGAAAAACCATCAACAGCGAGTGTTACTGTGCATTGTTGGAGCGATTGAAGGCAGAAATCGCTGCAAAGCGGCCTCACATGAAGCGAAAAAAAAAAAATTGTTTTTGCAAGACAATGCACCGGCGCACAAGAGCATCGCAACCACGGCTAAAATCAATGACTTACGGCTCCAGTTGCTGTCGCATCCACCGTATTCGCCCGGTTTGGCTCCCTCGGACTATTATCTCTTCCCAAACCTCAAAAGATGGCTCATCAATAAAAAATTCAGCTCACGCGAGGAAATCATCGACGCCACAAAGGAGTGTTTTGCAGACTTTCCGGAAAATTACTTTTCGGAAGGCATCAAGAAGTTGGAAAATCGCTAGAATAAGTGTATCACACTAAAAGAGGACTACATTGAATAAAATGAAAAAACATTTTAAAATTTTTTTTTTCATTTCCAAGGAGGTTACTTTTTACCCCACCTAGTATATCGTACATTTTAGATTTTGAGTTTCACTTTGAAGTGAAGGAAATATAGAAATCATAGAATATATGTATGTTAATTACCTGACTAATTATGGGTGACTTCTTCTAGAAGCAAAAACATTTTTCTAATTCTCCATAGTATACTTTAAGCAAGTTTCTCAGAATACATAAATCAATATCCAGATTATCACTTGACCTAGCAGTCTAAATAAATACAATACATACACATACTCATATGTTTATTGCCTTAAATTCATAGAAAAAAACAACTATTATTATTTTTAAGACTTCTCATGTTCTTTCTGCTCCATGGCTCCAACAACAAGCGATACTTTGCATACGATTATTGGCAAATGTTTTGCGCTTGTACTCTTAAAGATTAATCTCAAAATCGAAATCGTATGTGGTTCTAGCGATGATATTAATGATGATGCTGATCTTTCGCAAAATCTTTATATGTGGGTGTGATCCGTCATGTGGTATGCTGACACACTTCCCAAAGGCACAAAAATACTCGTACACACTCTTTACATATGAGTCGTAGGAAGTCCATCATCCAGAACTGAGCTCAGGTCTGACTCTATGAATAAGCTGAGCTTTTGTTGTGCCACATTTCTGAGAATATTCACATTTTGTGTTGAGTGAAGTCACTTAAGCAGTTGCCTTAGTTAAGACTCACTCTATTGAATTATCCGTCACACTAATAAGCATCAGCTGGAAACTCTAGACTGTCGGGTCCAATTAAATTCGTTTGCTTTTGAATAAATCGCCGCCACCACAAAATTACGTAACGCCCCTTTAAAGAAATAATTGTATTTCCACGAAGATACATAGATACACCACTACTGTGGAGACTACCAGTTCCGATTGGTATTAACCGCATTTGACATCTGAGTTTTCGAAAAGATAGATGCTTTGCCCATTTGACTACGATTGTCAAATTCTATATACTGGACGCAAAAAACGAATAACGATCCAGCTAAAGTAGAGAATCTGGAGCAGAAAATTGGGTATCGCAGAAGTTGCCGGCGTTGGATCACTGGATTGCACAACATCATTTGGTTTTATTGTTTTAAAAAGAAAAAAAAAAATCTCTGGCGTCTGGTATTCAGAAAATTAACGTGTCGTTTTTAATTGAAATTTTGTGTACAACTTAAGCGTGAGACACATTTGCGGCATATGACGACTTGGAAACTGGGTTGGAAACTGCACAAAAAAAAGTTGAAAATTTTCGTTAAACAAAACGGAATACCAAAAAAAAAAAAAAAAAAAATAATAATAATAATAATAAGCACACACTTAAAACATGTTAGCAAATAGTATTTTAATGAACACATATCAGACGTTAGAGTAAGAGTCAATAATTCACTTTTTAAAAAGAAATCAGAATTAGACTAAACTATCTCAATTTGGACGGTATTTAATTATGTTTCAAAATATTGTTAATAAGAATTAAATATATAAGAAATTCTACAATAAAAGATTTAATTTTGTTGTTGTTATATATCTAGGCCTTCACACATACGGCTTTATTGCATTGATAACAGTAACATATATGTTAGGTGTTTGGGGACTTCAATTGACTGGGGGTCATTGACATGTAAAGGGTGAAGCAACAGCTAGAATGGAAGTTGTCATTAAATTAAACAAAAATTTATTCTAAAATCAATGTAAAATTTTATTAATTAATTGAGTTTGGTTTATGGCAATTATGAATGAAACACAACATCGTTCATGTGACTACCACGGCTTCTGTGGCAACGGACCATCTGAAGGTCCAAATTATCGATGACTTTTTGAAGAATAAGTGGGTCTATGGCCGCAACTTCAGTTTGGATGTTCATTTTTGCGATCTTCAATTTTTGTACGCAATAAATTGATTACATTTTGGTATACGAGAATGCGTCAATGACAACTTACGTTGGAATGACCACATATTCGACGTCGTCAAAAATGCTGCAAAATGTCTAGGTTTCTTTAAGCGATGTAAGAAATTCTTCAACTCATCTGGGATGATCTAAGGGATTTTTATCCGCCTAAAATTGGAGTACAATGGCTACATCTGGTCAGGTGCGCCTAAAACATCTGTACCTGCTAGATAGGATTCAAACCCGTGCAATAAAACTTATAATTGATCCAAATATCACTCAGACAATGGAAACTCTCGAACGCCAACGTAACATCTCTTGTCTCACTTTGTTCTGTCGTTATTTCTACCGCCAGTGCTCCATAGCAATCGCCACTAGCATTCCGGCATTCAAAATGTTAACCGGAACACCCATCTCGCTATGAATGCTCATCAGTATACCATCAACATAACTTTCGGACGTACTCTAAAATATCGTGATTCCTTCCTTAGCTGTATAACTTGCTTATTGCTTATTGCTCTATTTTTCCTGGTCGTTATATTGTAACTTGCAAACATTTAAGACCAATGTTAGTCGGTACCTCTCTTTTCCTCCTCCCTAAGTGTAGGAGGTGGCTGTTGGATGGTATTTGTTTCATTTTTCGTCAAAAAATTACGAATAATGATGGCACTGTGCGACGCTGCGTTATCATAGTGCAAAATCCACAAGTTTTCTGCCCACAATTCTGGTCTCTTTCGACGAATTGCTTCGCAAAACGTCTCATAACGCCCAAATAATACTTTTTGTTTACTGTCTGGCCTTCTGGCAAAAATTCATGATGCACTACACCGTTGTAATTAACGAAAACCGTGAGCATTGCCTTCTTTTTTGACTGAAAACGACGTGTTTTTTTGGTCTAGGCTTATTTGGTGGACGCCATTCACTTACCTGATGTCTGGATGTCGTATTCATAAATCTACGTCTCGTCTCCAGTAATGATCCTTTTGATGAATGTGGGATCGGATTCAGCTTCGCAAATCATCACTTTTGCGAGGTCAACACGGTCTCTTTTTTGCATGAGCTTGAGGTCTTTTGGCATCAACTTTGCTGCTACACGACGGAAACCCAAATCATTAACCAAAATATCTTGGACGGATCCATAGGCAATGTTCAAGTCCACCACTTTCTCTCTGATGGTAAATGTGCGGTTATTGACCAACATTTCTTTTATTTCATCAATGTTTTCATCGGTTTTCGATGTCGATGGTTTGCCACTGCGTTCATCATCTTCGATTGACTCACTACCACTTTTGAACCGCTCGTGCCACGGGTAAACGACCGTTTTCTGTAGAGAATCGTTGCCGAAACACTTTTCCAACATTTCCAATGTTCGCGCACCATTAAATCCGTTTTTTACGCAAAATTTAATACAAGTTCGTTGTTGCAAATTTAAATTCATTTCTATGTAAAATTGTAAAAAATTGCCAACACGCACAGAGATAGATGTGCTCTTGGCTACGTAACTTTTGCAAATGTCAAGCTATGACGCTAAGATTTAGAAGGAATATCAACAACAGACGTACCAACTTAACAAAAAAAAAAATTCAATTTGGAACAATGGGAGCGCCACACGGTGACGCCACCGGGAACATTTTGATGAAGTTGGTAATAGAGGATCTCTTTATTTAAGCTACTGCTTTTCTGCCTAGAAGCTTTTGTACCTCGGCTGGGATGTTAATCGTCAAATTGTTTATTTTGTAGTGTACTTTGTCCTATAATCCTTTTTATTTCATACGGTGACGAGTTTTAAGTTTAAGACTGTTGCAATGAGAAATTTGATGGATATATTTTTACAGTCTTCAATCTATCTATAAGTATAAGAAATGTCGATTTGGTCTGTTTTTTGAGAATGTCTTTGATTTCTTGGCTTACCTACATCTCTATAGGTATGCAGCAACAAATGATGAAAACATTTTTAAATTTTTTCAGCATTTAATTTCTAAAATAATTAATATACGATTCATTTTTTTTAATTGTTTTAGACATGGCACAAAACCTGTTTCAAATGCACCGAATGTGGAATGACGTTAAACATGAAGACATACAAAGGTTTCAACAAACTGCCATATTGCGAAGCGTAAGTTTTAAACTAGACTCTCTCTTAACATATTTCCCATAAATTTCCTTTTTACATTTTTAGTTAGTTTAATGTAGAATTCAATTTAATTTATTTGCAAAGTATTTAGAAAAAAGTTCTTATTCACTGGGTTTATAAGTTTTTAAAAAAAAAAAAAAAAAAAAAAAAAAAAACAAAAAAAAAAAAAAAAAAAAAAAAAAAAAAAAAAAAAAAAACTGGATATTATATTCAAATGTATGGGACTTAATTACGTCTATGGAAAAATGAAGGTTTTTTTTTAAATTGAATATCCACAATTACCAGGCAGATATCGCATATGTGTTTTATTTATGGAACACATTATCATCCAAATATCAGCCTCAGCTCTGCTTACAGACTCTCAACCTTTTCTCGAAATATTAAATGACTTTCACATAATTGGAGTTCTATTTCGGCGTAGGCGACTTCAACGTTTACTTTTAAAATTGGAATTGTTTGCGGATGGTATGGGTAGACCTTGCTTTAACATAACCCCACAGAAATAAGTCTAACTGTGTTAAGTCTTACGATCTTGGCGGCCAATGGGTGTCTACAACAATTACTGGATTGTTAAGCGACTTTTATGGCACGTTCGACAATCCTGGTGAAAGCAGAGGTCTTTCGTATCCACGTCCTCGAGCCCCTGCCACAAAAAAATACTTATTATGTTTTGGTACGGACCTAGAACACCTTCTGTGCATTGGAAGGTATTGTATTCCATAAATAATACCCATGTGTCTACTTTATAAGGCAAACATTTTTTTTAGAGATATTCCAACAACAAATCCTACATCTTTCACTGAAACACCCTTTATAAGGGTGGCCGGGGCTCAAGTGATAATGGACTGGCTTTCAAATCGGAAAGTTTGGTATTCGAATCTTAACCGCACCTGGTTAGTTTTTTTTTCAGTTGACAAACATCAAGAAAGACGAGTCGTTGACCAAAAATCAACAACAAACCAACTTTCACTAAGAATTTAGGCTCCTCATTAAATGTTCGCTGCCACTCATGGACCCAAATAACCACTGAGACCTAACATCTTCCTTTCTCTCTCTATCCCATATTCCAAAAAACTTAACACATGCTGGGGCATATTCACACCCACTTCAATGTTAAGTTCTTAAAAAAATAGGCTGTACACTCATTGTTTAGCTAAGAAGTTTATTTTTGTATGGGCCTTGTTCCACACTTATTGGTAGAATTAACACCTCTTGATGATGGACAACATCGAAATAAAAACAGGAAAACATTTTCTCATTGCTTATCGACATCGTCCATGTTTTGTCAAAATATAACAGAGAGGAAAAAATAAATAATTTTTAATAAGACGTAGAAGTCACGAGAAGTCCTTACTTTTAGTTGCATGCTGAGCGCGAAATAGCACCTATTTCCAGGATTTATTCTTTTCTACATCTGAAGCCTCTCTATAAGAAGAATCTTAGAAAGTCGAAACTATGATATAACATATTGTAGTTGTCCAAAATAACGTGTTGTTCAAGACTTTGTTTGTTGACAAGAGATATTTTGTCTTGTTTTCGCTCACCACAAGATCCGGTCAATGCAATTCATTTTTTAATAAAGGCTCCACTGTTGGTGTCGACAACCTCAATATCATCGGCGTATCGGAAATGTCGATATTTACGGTAGAGATTATATTCTCCATCATTAGTTAAGTTAAAAACGTTCCTTTGGTTCCAATAGCTCGGAAAAATCCTTATTAATTCTAATTGTGCTGGTGGAGGAAGTCATTGTCATCTTGCACGGGGATACCCAATTTCGACGTTTTGGAATACAAGAATGCAGCTTCATAAGCAACGTGGTGTCGCACTATTTTCCTGGTTCTTTTCCAAAATTTGGCGTACTATAATGTGATGGGCTTACAAGTCAATGATGGGCTTACAAGGTCTAATAAACAATCAGTTTTCACATTTGTGCGGACCTTATACGCAATACTCAGAAGACTTGTTTTTATAAAAACCTCGCTCTGAAGGGATTTGAGTACCCTTAAAATGTTTGTACACAGCGTGTGCGTGATATATCACAGCTTGCGAGATCGCATTTCTTGTGGATTTCGGAAAACGCTAAAAATTTTATCATTGTGCATTAAAAATATCTCTTTCGACTATCTTTTGCTTACGGCCTTGCGTATGTTCCTCTTTTTAGCTCTGCCAGCAGGCCATCGATACCAGAGGCGTTTTCGTTTCTTAGCTTCTATTAGAACAGAGCACTCAGACAAAGAACTAGTGCATTGTATAAAAACCATAGCTTACTCCGTAAGTCTGGTGGCGGTATATTACTTCATCATCAGCTACAAATACGGGGTTGATTATCATTTTCTCCACCAGCAAAACCTAATTTTTTTTTTTTTTTTTTTTAAATTACTGCGCGGGAAAAGAAAAATAATAGAGGGGAACAAGCAAGGTATCGATGTGCGTTTGCTTTGAATATTCACAGCTTGTAATGATTAGGAAATAAAGCGTTTGGCAGGGCATGTGTGCTTGATAGTAGACTGATGAGCATTCATAGCGAGACCGGGATTATCGTTGAAGATTTGATGGGCGAAATGCCAATGGTAATTTCGTCGGAGCACTGGTAGTGAAAAAAGGATAGAACAAGGTAACATCGAAGACGTTACGCCGGTGTTCAAGGGTTTTTTCTTACCATATTTCATTTCTTCACTTAACTTCATTTCAAGACCTTTCCAGTGGTACAAGGTATGCTACATTTTCTCTAAAATATTACTTAATACAAACGGCCTATTTCCCCAGAAGTTCAACCACTGTGTGAAGGGGGGGGGGGGGGGGGGTTGCTCACTAAAAGTCACATTTGTACAAACAAAAGTTTTTGCCTTACAATTACACCCACCGACTACTCTTTATGTGTCATAAGTGTATTGCAGATAAAGGCGCTTGCCTGACAGATGTTGACATATTCTGAGCGGTTGATTATATAATAATAATAATAAAAGGATTAAAACCTCTTAGGATGGCAAAATAAAAAACGATGTAAAGTGAAATAATACCACATTGGGCTTACTTCACTTTATTAGAGTGAAATAAATCCAAACGTTAAAATTATTTCACGGAATCGGTTTTCAATCCTTTTTTAGAGAGAAGTTTCAGGAGGGATGTGATCTTAGATAAATGCCTTAAATATTGTGGCCAGATAAGATGGAGTACAGTATTTCTTACACCGTTTCAGGAAACCTAGACATTCGCAGCATTTTTGATAACATCGAATATATGGTTATTCCAACAGCACTAAGTATGCTATATACTTGAAACTGAACATATGTTCCGGACATGTGTACTAACACACACACACAAAAAAAAACCTTAGTTTTTGAGTTTTGGGAATTATAGAACGCGGGAGTTGAACAAGAGGTTCGCAACCGGTTTTTCCTTAACATTCCTGCAGCTCATTCAGAAATAATTGTAAGGAATACTCAGCGGTTGCGTTTATGTTTATGAATTTCTAGACATATTTTCTGCTGAGGTTCATCAGAAAGCTCTGGCCGTTTGATACGAGTGTCTAGAAACATAACAAGCTGTAATTATGTGCTATTCAGTTAAGAGACATCTGGAATTTTTTGTCTACTCGACTTGATGGTGTTCAAAGTTAATGATCTAGTTGCTTCTTGGCGTTCTACGTATATTGTAATATCTGTCGAGAGCCTTGGCTTCAGACTGAGGGACTTGGAAGAACTTCAGTGTGTAGGCCAACTGAGGAATTGGTATATGAAAAGCTATAAAGAGAGAGAACACCAACGACTTCGGATGTTTCACAGCGATGACTTTCTATTATTTCTATGATAAGCCATGACGAGTTGGTTTGCATACTAAGAAACTATGACTTTATGCTGCAATCTCTCTCTTGTGATGAATACGTATTCAATCATAGCCTTCGATTTGAATAACGAATTGCTTACTTCATTTACGTGCCGTAATTAGTATGTGAGTAAAATTTTTTAAGCTAATCTCTGATAATCAAGTCACTGGAATGCTCTTACTTACTCTAACTCTTCTTACTCTTCTGCACTTTCTCAAGCACATCATTCAAATTATCGGGCCAGCAAGAAACTTCGAGTCTTTAGCTCCAAAATCGCAAGTTATACCAACAAACTTGAATTTATTTGTTGTACGGATGGAACCAAGTGCAAGTACTTGTGTGGGTGTGTGTGTTCCAGCTTCTTTTGATTATACGAATTAGAAGTAATTTTTTTTTTTTTTTTTTTTTTTTTTGTAGCCTGTGTAGCCCTTACTCGTAGGCCATAGTTCTGGCAAAAACTAACGTTCCAAAATGACAGCCTTAAGTGCCTCAAACGTATTTCTGTTTTTATAATGATAAAATTATTCAAGATGTCTGAATTGAATCCGTTAATTTGTTTGAAATCCGTATTTTCCAAAAACTGGGATAGTTAAATGATACTAACTTACAACGAAGCTTTAACGCCATTTGATGAAAATAATTTATTTTAGTTAATTTCCTTAATCATTCGTAATTAAATTATAAACTTGAAGGCTTCGAAATTCGTTATCTTATCAAAAAGATATGCTTTCTCAGATAAACATAGTATTCATTTATTTATACTATAAAGTTGTGATTTCGTATCGACATACTATCGCATGTACATGCTATCTTATGTATGTACATGCTAGCACCAATTTATATGGGAATATGTTCATATTTGTGATTTTGAAAAAGCAACGAAAACAGAGAAAAGTTACACGAGGGAAGTAAAATTAGAATGAGCAAAATATGAAGGCAATAATCATGTGCTGTTCGCGGAAATGTAACATTTTAGAGCCAAGATAAGGTGTTCTCAGGGGTGAATTAGAAAGATTACGCAACTATAAGGCATTTAATTTTGCGCCGAAGCTTTCGATTTTTTTTATTGGTGTCACATTTATCTGCCAAGCTTCATATATTTTCAGTAAAATTTTCCATTTCATCGTGGAGTGATTGACGCCAGAACAACGATTTAAAATCGTTGAAATTTATTTCGAAATTCGAAACTTGTAGAGCACTTCGTGCAATTTACGTTAAACACCATCGGCCATCTGAACGTGCTATTTATCGAATTATTGAAAAATTCCGCACCCAATTCACGCTATTGAATGCTCACACATCAACAAGACTGAGAACAGTGTGTTCGGAAGAAAATATAGTGACTGTGGATGCTTGTGTTGAAGAGGACCCCAATTTATCGATTCGTCGACATATGGAACAACTTGGCCTTTATTTATCCACTACCTGGAAAATTCTGCGTAAAAATATTGGTCTCAAGGTTTATAAGATCCAATTGATACAAGAGCTTAAACCGCGTGCTTATTTATTGCATCGAGTGTTGAATGTTGTTGACCCAGTTAGTTGACATAGTTTTTATCCTAGGTTTTTTGCGGTGTTGAGGTTAATTTCTGGTTAAGCTCCTCCTCAAGAACGATCCTCAATAAATTCACCAGATACTATTGCATCCAGAAAAATGTATCGTATGTTGCGGATTGATGCGAGTGACATCGGTCCTTATTTCTTTAAAAATAAGACCGGATCGCAAGGTGCTCCCAATAGACATCGGCACAAAGCTATGATCGACGTTTTTCAAAATTTGCATAACATCAATGTAGAATAATAACGGGTGACTACAAGCAATGATAGTTTTTTCAAATGTTTCAGCAGCTGTCAAAGTTATCCACAGAGGTTGACTCTTAGGTACGGTTTATGGCTTGGCGGCATCTTATTTCTTTTGAAATATGGAAGGAGACACGGTTACCGTCAATGGTATCAGGTATGGAGCAATGTTAACCGAATTTCTGTGGTCAAAGCTCGACAACATCGATATAACAGCTGTGGTTCTAACAAGACGGCGCTATATGCTATACAAGCAACGCAACGCATGAATGATGCAAAAGCATAATGCTATCTCACAATCGTCGTTGCGTCTGCTTATTATCCCTATGATTCGTCATTGCTACCACCACCGGAGGAGGTAGCAGAACCCATTGAATATTGTGATTCCAGGAAGATTAGACTTATCATATCCCGCGATACTTATGCTCAGAACACTTTTTGGGGCAGTGAAAAATGCAACATGGATTTCATACTATCTGACCTGGCTGTCAACAATGTAGGCTCTCTGCCAACTTTTGTTACAAGGGTATGCTAAGAAGGCCTCAAGTACTAAGCGCTGATGGACGCTGCTACTGTAGGCATTTCATTATTCAAAGGAACATAGAAACAGGACAAAACATTTCCTATTTTTACATTTAAATCGATTAAGACAAATTTCACGTTTAAAACATTGCTTATAACTTTGAAAGTGGAAATAATTTTTAAGAAGCACAAACCGTTTCTTTTAAGTGCGCAAGAGATGTTGAACTGTTTGTTCATCTAAGGTTATTAGTTATAAAAATATCTCGCTTCATACGATTCCTTTACAGTACCTACGAATACATATGTACTTATGTATGTGTTGGGTTGTACCATATGAAATGTCCGATTTGCGCTCAGTCAAAAATAAGAAGTTCTCGGAGGAATATTTGTGCCAGAACTTTAAATTTTCTTTTCTATAAAATAAAGTGGTACGTGTGCTTGACGTGTGATAATTTTAGGGTTCGTTATAAGTACAGTTATTTTTTTTTAGGAATTATTATTAATTATTACCATGCTATCAGTAGTTCAAATTCTAACCCTCTTCATTTACGAATTTAAAATGGGACATAATGCGTCATTGGTTAAAATAAACATTAATGACACATTTGAGGATGTAGCGGTAAACGAACGGCACTATACGACGTAAGTTTGGAAGGTTCGGTTTGGGAGATTTCAGTCTCGAAAATGAACCAAGTGGAAAGTTAGTTGACGACGATGTTTTAAGAGCAACGGTGGATGCGGACCCAATGTAATCGGTGCGGGAGATTGCACAAAGCATGGGAATATCCCCAATGACAATAAGTCAACACCTTTCTCTTATAGGAAAAGTAAAGAAACTCGATAAGTGAATACCCTATGAACTAAACGAATACCAAAAACTACGGCGCCTGGAAATCTACAAATCGCTTGAATTAGGAAACCAAACTGAACCGTTTTTGCATCGGATACAGTGGATGCTGTATGATAATCGTAAAAGATCTTGGTAGTGGTTGGATGTAGATTGAAAAGCAAAATACATTCCCAAGCCCGATTTTCACACAAAAAAGTTTATGGTGGCAATTTGGTGGACATCTAAAGGACCAATCCACTTTTCATTTGTTCAACCAGGAGAAACGATAAACGCTATCAAATATTGTGAGGAAATCGACATATTGAATGCCAAATCAGCTGAAAAGCAACCTGCGTTGCTGCGTGCAATAGGCACGGTCCGATTCTTTCGCATGACAATGATAGACCCCATACCTCACAAGTAACGGTGCAAAAACTGTTGCAGTTGAGACTTAAATTCTTCCGCATCCACTGTACTCTCCTGACATTTCTACAACGGATTATCATCTTTTCCGCAATCTGGATTCATTTTGCTGGCAGAAGGTCTTCCGGAACCGAGCAGAGGTCGTAAAAGCCTTTGAAGATTTCATTGCATCAAAAAGTCAGCACTTATACGAAAAAGAAATATTTAACCTTTTATCACGTTGGAAAAATGTCATAGATGCCAATGGATCTTGTTTTGATTGAATAAAGATTTACGGAAAAATAATATTGGCTTTTACATTTTTACTATAAAATCTAAACTAAAATCTAAACTTAAAAACCATGTGGTACAACCCAATATTTATCTGTAATATAAATTAAAAAAATGAATATTTACTAGTATGTAAAATTTAACGATTTAAAAAATTTAACTCTACCATGGCCTGCAGAATGAATTTGGAAAATACCATTTTAGAAATTGTGGATAATTCGACAATTGTTATCGATTGTTTTCCTCTTACTGATTTTATCTCTATATGGTGGAGCGACAGCCAGGTATGTAAATACATGTATTGTATGTATATGAACGTACATTGCGTATACATATGTAATCGATATTTCGCAAGTGCTGACACTTTTTTTATTTCAGAAAAGCAGGACCGATAACATGTTCCACAACGTTCGCGTACCAATTGCAACATTTTTTTGTTTACATTATTGCGTTCCATAATCAGATGATCAACTAAGTGTATGTACATAATTAGTTTCGTAATCGAATTGTTATCGTTTTAAACGGTTCAATGGCGGTTTTTACTTTCATTGAGAATGTCGGCAGAAAACGACAACAATACAAGGGTTACGTGATTGGAACTTCATTTTTAAACGTCAATAAAAGATTCAATTCAAATTATGTATTGTATGATATTTATGTATAAAAAAAGTGAAAACTGTGATCATAATCAAAACAATAGGAACAGTAACACCGTATTAGTAGCTCACACTTGGGTGTTTCGTTTTCCTTTCAAACACCATAACCCGAACACCAGGTGAGCGCACGTTTTTAAATGTTTTACCGTTTGGTGTTGCGTTTTTGTTTACATTATGCTTATTCCCAGCCGCAGTTTTGGTGGGATATTTCGTACAGAGGGGGAAAGGTAAGACCACGGCGGAACTGTCAATTAAAATGAAATGAAAATTCACTAATGAAAACTGTTTTGTTTGCGTCGATGATTATTTTTATTGTTCGAGCTTATTATGCTTGCCCTGGATTTGTATTCAGTTTCAAAATTGGATTTGGACTCGGCTTCGGATTCAGCTGATGTAACAAGAGAAATGTGTCATTGTAGAAGGTGATGTCATAGGGAGGTTATACGATATATTTGTTCAAATCAACAGGATGTTGAATGTTGATTTGTCGTTATTTTCAAATGTCGAAAGCCGTTGTACTGTGCATTGCAAGTTTTGTGTAGAACTTTGGACTGTGGGCGCACTGAACTTGATGGAACTTACCAGATACATAACTCATATGATTCGGTTGAATGTTGTTTTTACTTCCGACTTGACTGACAGGGTTGCTGATTGCAAATTATAATAATTGAATCCAACAACAGACTTTTCCAGAATTATAGACTGCTTAGAGCTACAGCTATCAATCAAAGCAAAGCGTAATTCCAATTTATTCTTGTACCTAACAGCAATTGATTTTGTTCTTTATTTTCAAGGTTTTTTTCTGCCAATGTACGATCTCGATGGAATTTCATGAAGTGTTTCCCGGGATTCGAGTATATGCACATATTTACTTTATTCGTCATGGTATGAACTTGTGGCTTAAACTGGAAGGTTGAAGTCTAGCGTTATTGCATTTGAGCGCGCCAAGTTTGGTTGTCCCTCCAGGATGTATTAAAGGGTTCTCCGGGCCGATGCGTTGGTGTTCATTCGCTCAGCATGACCAAGCCATCTAAGCTTCTGATGAATTTCGTTGTGCAGCTCATACAGTTCCTGGTTGTATTTTATTCTCCAATTTTCATTTATGCAAACAGGAGTCACTCGAAGCAACGCAGTACGGACGGCTGCGATGATGAGAGTCTTAAATACAGTGCTTTTTCATTGTTCGTGAAAGGGATTTATTTTTCAATTGCGCCTACTTAGTCCAAAGAAACAGCGACAATCAAGGGTGATTTTTCACTTAATCTCTGCGGTTTTTTCATAGTACGAGTTTGCAGCGGAACTGCCTATAATATGCAACCTTTAAATCTATGAACAGATGATGGTTATCAATTTGGAATTCCTGGAATTAAATGCTTTCCATGCTCAATGATGGACTTATCAGGCTTAACACCACTCTGATAAGAACCTATCAGATTATTTGTATAAGATTTTAGGCCTTCACATATTGGATCTTGTATGTCATTGTACGAGACTGATTCAGTTCAGACTGTCTCCCTTCTTAAGAATCGGGCAAACGATGCTGAGGTTCCATTCACTGGGCGTACTTTCATCCGAACCGATTTTACAAACGACCTGCGTGTAGATTGATCGGAAAATTGCTGAGTGTTTAAAACTTGAATTGCTTTAGCAGCGCAACAATCAACTTCGTAGCGAAGTGTGCTTTACTTCCTAGTCATTGTTTCCGATAACAGCATAAGTAAACCCTTACTCATACCCTTACATTGATTCGGATCACCGCCTTGTTTCAGCCAAGTTACGAATACTATTTTTTCAAAGCGCCACAACAAAGAAGAGCTTCTGCAAGAAGATATAGTGTAGAAAAGTTGCAATCGCAAGAGACCGCCAGAATCTTCATCGTACGCGTATACCGAAATCTCTTAACAAATCCTATGCCGCCAGAATCAAGCATCGAAGACCAGTGATAATACTCCTAACGTGCCATCAGAGACGCCCCAACTGATGTGCTGCGTTTCACCCGACCACCACCAAGAAATCTCTGGTTTGATTAAGAATGCCGGCAAGCACATGTAGCTAAACAAGAAGCCTTTAAAGAAGAAAGAGAACTGCTCGTGAACTCTACAAGCAGAAGAGACGGGAAGAAAAAAAAAAGGACGAGAAGCGGGCGATCAAAGAATGAATAGGAACATCCGCACTTGCCTGTAGATATGAAGAAAGAAACTTTGTAGCGGAGTCACAGTCGGTGTTCAGAATATGGAAAAACTGTTTCTGCAGACTGTATAACGGTGAAGAAGCTCAATATCACGCCGTCAGGTAGAATAGACCATTCTACTTAGACGATGATAGCCAAAACTTCCGTCCAACTGACCAGAACGAAGTAAGGATATCAATATCTAAGGTAAACATATGTGTCAACAAGAAGGCACATACAACATCGACGAAGTGGATAGAACGTTACAATCGACAGCTATAATTTCGAGTTAATAAATGACTCTGTCCACCTTAGATCTGCTATGAATTCAGCCAACAATACCTCAGCAGAAATGAGTAGAGACTCTGTATGAGAGTGGAAATTTACATTTCAGTCCCAGTCCTACTTTATGGCGCAGAAGCCTAGACCCTATCGTAAGCGGATGAAGATATCCTCAGTCGTTTCGGGAGAAAAATCTGTCGAAAAATATTCGGTCCCGTTTGTGCTGGAGCATAAGACTAATCGACGAACTATACGAACTCTACAGCGACATCAACCCAGTCGCCTGAGATGGCTGGAATATGTAGAGCGAATAAACAGACAGCAATACTCCGGTCCGCAGAGTCTTCAAATCTAACTAACGCAGTAGAGGAACACTTCATTTTATGTTAGGTGGCGCGCACAAGTAGAAGGGGACTTCAACCGGCATGTAATCGTAGTACGTAACTAGGGCAGTTAGCTGCTAACTGGAGTGGTTTGTGATATTAGTTTAGATCCAGGTTTACCTCGAAATGTAGCGCTACATAAGAAGAAGAAAGAATGTTCTCCTGGTCAAAAACTGTTGTCTAAATTTACCTTAACGATTGTGCTTTTAAAGATCTCTTTATTTTGAAAGTTTAAATCATCTTGAGTCATGCGGATTGTTCGCTACGTACTGAAGGCTCATGGCCTATGTTATTGCCTTAGTCAACACCTTACAACAATCATACATCCAAATAGACGCTGCTTCTGTTCTCTCTGTTACAGTATTTCATATCCTTTTCTTTCGCCTGTCCAACCGCACTTCATGGATGGCGATCGTATCTGCTTTATAGCCGTTGTTGTTTCACTCGACCCAATGTGGCCTATGCAAGATCTGAGCATGAGTCGTCAATAGTACATCCGTTCTTATCCGCCAGACCGTTTCTAAGGCAAAATATTTGAGTTAAAAACTCACCCGCCAGCAAGTCCTATTTTAGGATTCTAAGTAGTTTTAAAAAATCCTGACTGATCTTAAAAGAAGTTGAAGGAGCTCATATTATAATTCTGCTATGCTGACTGTCATAAGAATTCATTCGCCTTTTGTCCCTCTTCTTTTCTCTTGCTGAACACTAATGGTTAAAAGTTTGCAAATTCTTGTGTCACCTTTCGTTTAGTGGTTAACACGGTCTCCTGTTCAGTCACAAACAAACGTGATAGCATTCATCAAATCAAGTACAAGGTTTAATGTTTGTAAGGTTAGCGAGTTAAGAACCGGCGTAGCACTTAAGTTTATCTATGATATTTTGGTTTTATAATTATAATGCCATAACATTATTTTCCAAATTAAACTTGTAATGATGTCCACCAGAAAAATTAAGAAAAATGTAGTTATTACACATACATATTGTAAATTTACTGATTGAAATAGTTTTATCTTGATGACAGTGTATAGCAGTAAAAACATCTCCTCATTATTTCCATGTCAAATTTAAAAGAGGTCACTGACTTAACTTTAACCTCCTCCTGCTACCACTGCTTTGCATGCACTCTTACATAAGTGGATGATGACAAGTAAATAAACTGTGACCGCAATTGGACTAGTATTCCAGTATATTGATTCGTCCATTAAAATACTTTTTTCTGGAAAAAGTGGGCCTTACTGCCGCCAACGAACGACCTTGCATCGTAGTGATTAAAGTCACCCACTAATTCCCTGATTTGTGTTACAAAAACACCTTCAAAGAGTGCATAGTGCAGACTCATGTCATGAATGTAGCTTTTGAGGGAAAAACCCGCAGTCTTCAGTGAAATTCGAAATCGTATCTGTTATGTTGTCGTTTTTCTTCGGAATCATTAAATGGTTTCTGCTTACACTTTCGAAGAAAGCGACATTTAATCCTGTAATTGTATGTTCTGTTCCAAGCCATTCATGTATTCGTGTGTGTAAGTGCGATCGTTAAACACTAATAAGGAGGGAAACAATACAAAAAACTATTGTTAAAGAGGGAAAAAAAAATCGTTTGTGATAGTATGATTTGTGAAGTTGATGGAGAATATCGTAGGAAATCAATGTTGTATCTTGAATTTAAAGCAAAGTATCTGATTAAATCGTCCAATAATTGATGGGAATAATTGTATGACAATAATTGGAAAATCATCGTTGCATCGTTATGTTGTCGCTCTGTAGAAACAGTAAAGGAAAGGGGTAACGACGTTTTACTTTCTATCAGTTTGCTTCAGATCAAAACGAAAAGAAAAAAAGAAGAAAAACTGGCGAGTAACAAACAAAAAGTTGAAATTAGTAGTTTTTGCCGAAAAGAGAATGTACAATCTAACACCAATAAAGTTGTTACAGCCAAAAATACCGTCGTGATCAAGCATATATTCGCACTGTTAATAAAACTTACTTACTGCCACCTCCACATAATGCTACTGTGTTTCTAAGATGAATGCTCAGAGAATCATGGCATTGTATGGTTGTCGACTCAAGCTGATTAAAAGCCAGATGGATCTATCCCATAACAGGGTCAGAGTATGATTGCATCGTAAGTGATTTGGGTCGACTTTGAGTTTCGTTAAGAAATTTCATATTAGACGAAAAAAAAAACACGGAACTTTTTAATATAGTTTGTCACCTTTACATATATGGTATGGTGTTTCCTTACTAAGGAATCTTTTTGGTTAGGAGAATCCCTCTGGCTTGGAGTCGTATTTTAACGATAAGTTCCTTTCAAACCATCGATTTAAACAAGGGCAATAGTACATATGCAATGAGAGATGATACATTATGATGAGATACAACATCATCATTGTCAAAAGCGGCAGATGAGAAAAGAACCCCTTAAAAAATCAGTAGAGAGAAAAAAGACCCTTAAAGTGTAATTTTGTATAGAGATGATCAACGGCGTTCAGGTATATATTGCACAATATATATGTATTTGTAATATTGATGAATCCAAACACCTTGTGGAGATATGTAGGTATGTAGGGGGGGGGGGGGGCCTATGAGGGTGATAGATTCGAAGGCTTTGTGCGATATGCGCTATGCGCTTAGTACGCCACAGAGGAAAACGATAGAACTCCCGAGGAAGGCTTGTACGAATTCCTATAGAATAAAAAGCCGATGAGTAGAGTTGTAAAAAAAATGTACTTGGTGACCTATGGTGACCTAGATTTCAAGACAGAAAAATAGGGTAATTTCGATAATGTCACACCATATTTAGAAACAAACACGCGCTGAGCAGTGTTGGACATGGCGTTTAGATTGATCATATTGTAATATTCCGAGTTGCTAACATTGGCTCAGACTACTTTCTAGCAGGAAAATACTGTGAAAACGTCTAATGTCGGGCTGATAGTGGGTTGTACCACATGATTTTCGGTCAGTCGGAATTAAGAAGTTCTCGAGTGAACATCTGTGCCAGAACGTTAACTTTTCTTATTTTATAAAATAAAGTGGTAGGTGTGCTTGACGTGTGAGAATTTTAAGGTTCGTTATAAGTACCGTTTTTTTTTTTCTAGGAATTGTTAACTATGCTGTCGGCAGTTCAGATTCGAACCCTCTTTTACGAATTTAAAGGGGACACAATGCGTCATCGGCAATGAAAAACATTAATGACGCATTTGAGGATGTAGCGGTAAGCGAATGCACTATACGATTTTGGTTTGGAAAGTTCCGTTTGGGAGATTTCAGCCGGAAACTTTAAATGACGATGATATTTTAAGAGCGAAGATGGATGTAGACGCAACAAAATCGATGCGGGCGATTGCAAAAAGTATGGGAGTATCCCCCAATGATAATAAGTCGACACCTTTCTCTTATAGGAAAGGTAAAGAAACTCGATAAGTGAGTACCCCATGAACTAAACGATTACCAAAAACTACGGTGCGTGGAAATCTGCGCATCGCTTACATTAAGAAAGCAAACTGAATATATTTGCACAGGATAATCACCTGTGATAAAAAGTGGATACTGTATGATAATCGTAAAAGATTTGGGCAGTGGCTGAATGCAGATAATAATCCAAAACACACCCCTAAGCCCGATCTTCACCCAAAAAAGTTTATGGTGGCAATTTGGTGGACAATCCACTTTTCATTTGTTCAACCAGGAGAAACGATAAACGCTATCAAATATTGTGAGGAAATCGACATATTGAATGCCAAATCAGCTGAAAAGCAACCTGCGTTGCTGCGTGCAATAGGCACGGTCCGATTCTTTTGCATGACAATGATAGACCCCATACCTCACAAGTAACCGTACAAAAATTTTTGCAGTTGGCATTTGGAATTGTTCTGCATCCACCGTACTCTCCTGATATTTCCCAAACGGATTACCATCTTTTCCGCAATCTGGATTCATTTTGCTGGCAGAAGTTCTTCCGAAACCGAGCAGAGGTCATAAAAGCCTTTGAAGATTTTATTGCCTCAAAGTCAGCACTTCAACGAAAAAGGAATATTTGACCTTGTATAACGTTGGAAGAATGTCATAGATTGCCACGGATATTATTTTGATTGAATAAAGATTTACGGAAAAAAAATTGATTTTTAAATTTTTACTATACAATCACAAATCACTTTTCATGTGGTAAAACACAATAAAATCACAAAGCACTTCTTAAGCCTTTGCTGATCACGTTTCCTTCAACGTCTCTAATATGTAATTTCATATCACCAGCATCAAGTGCGGAGATCCGTGGCGAGTCTGCAATAGGTCATCAGAAATACCACCTCACAATGCAACTACAAACAAAAAGGCCATAATTTCTATTTTTTCAAAGCGCCACAACAAAGAAGAGCTTCTGCAAGAAGATATAGTGTAGAAAAGTTGCAATCGCAAGAGACCGCCAGAATCTTCATCGAACGCGTATACCGAAATCTCTTAACAAATCCTATGCCGCCAGAAAGATTACATCCCAGTCCCAGTCCTACTTTATGGCGCAGAAGCCTAGACCCTATCGAAAGCGGATGAAGATATCCTCAGTCGTTTCGGGAGAAAAATCTGTCGAAAAATATTCGGTCCCGTTTGTGCTGGAGCATAAGACTAATCGACGAACTATACGAACTCTACAGCGACATCAACCCAGTCGCCTGAGATGGCTGGAATATGTAGAGCGAATAAAAAGACAGCAATACTCCGGTCTGCAGAGTCTTCAAATCTAACTAACGCAGTAGAGGAACACTTCATTTTATGTTAGGTGGCGCGCACAAGTAGAAGGGGACTTCAACCGGCATGTAATCGTAGTACGTAACTAGGGCAGTTAGCTGCTAACTGGAGTCTGCAATAGGTCATCAGAAATACCACCTCACAATGCAACTACAAACAAAAAGGCCATAATTTCGCTATGAATGACAGCGCTTACTCACATCCAAGGACGCAGGCAGAAATGAGAGCTGTAGTTGATCCGAAGGAATGATCTGATGAGGATCATGCACAGCATGAGTTCGTTGACTCAATATTCACACTACGACAGAGCTTGAAGCAGACTTAAGTAAAAGGTAACCAGGTAAGAATGATAGAAAAAAATAAAAAATTTAAATAAAACAACAACGGTGTGAGATATAAAATTTATTCTGGCTTTATTTTGAAGCTACGTTCATGCCATCATTTAAAAAAAGCCGCCTCGGCTTCGCTGGCAGAGTTCTCATGAATCGGTCCAATATGTGCGGCGTTACTCCGGCAATAGCGTGTCGAATGTTGGCCCCGAGCTCGTAAATAGTGATTGGCTTGCTAATGTAAACTAAGGACTTGACATAGCCCCAGAGAAAATATCGGAGTGCTGCCAAATCGCATGGTCATGACGGCTATTTGATAAACGCTCACCGTGAGATGATCCACTGGCCAAACTTCTCCTTCATAACTTCGAGCGTCTTGTCACACAGCTCGGATATATCGTTATTATAGAGCCCTGAACACAGAAAGTCAGTTAACATCGCTCTATATCTGAGACTATGGACGGTAACGGTGTCTACTTTCGTGTTTCGAAAGAAATAAGGTCCGATGATGTCACCATGCCATAAACCGCACCAAACAGTCAATCTTTGTGGATGAATCGATTCTTGGCCGAACTTTTGTGGATTGTGTTCGCTCTAGTAACGGCAATTTTGCTTGTTTCCGGGTAACATATCCAGCGTCCAATTAGCGAACTCATAGCGTTGTCTATGGTCGGCTTCAATTCTTGCGTTAGCACAATCTTATACGGATGTAGGCCCAAATCCAACCGGTTTGACTCTGGCAATGCCCAATTTAGCTGATCGGCGCTCATCGCAACGGAATCGTCAAGACAGTGTACATTCTGCAAATCTATCACCGCGCATTCTCCATTTCAATGTATCCGGTTTATGAAACTCGATGCGCCAGATCGATTCAAATTAGTCAAGGATCTGAAACTTTGTATCAATTGCCTTAGTCGCAGTCACACTGTACAACATTGTTCTTCGAACAACAATGTTCAATGTTCAATGTTGTTCATGTGGTATTGCTCACCACACATTGCTTTATAGAGATCGTAAGTACCCTTCTCCTTCTTGTGTAAAATCCTCTGTAGCCCCTCTAGAAACTAATACACATTCACAAGCAGTAACTAAGGCTAGGTCATCTTTTCAAATCAACTATAAAAGCAGTCATGTTATCTTTGCAATAGCTTTAATACGATTAAAGAGCAAAACTGGGATATCGGTTGTCGCTCGACAAATCTTCGACTCAGTATCGCAACTCAACTTCATAACGGAACACATCGCCAATCTTTTCAACGTAAAAAGAAAAAAGGTCAATCTTAGTGTCAGCAGTTTCGCAGCTGTCTCAACAAAGGTTTGTCATCAGTGTCATGTCACTCTGCAATCATTACATACCAACTTCACAACATCGCTAAATGTCGTGAATCTTCCCAAAATAACTACAAACCAGACACATCGCCATTTTTCGACTTGCAATTGGAAGGTACCAACCAACGCTCGTTTCGTCTCTCTCAATTTAATCAGTCTGGTGCCATCGACATTATCAGCGGGGCTGGTGTATTCGTCGATCTTCTCGCCGTGGGACAATTTAGCTTGGGTGTCGGTTTACCATGCTTGCAAAAAAACATTGTTAGGCTGGGTCATCGTAGGAAATTTCGCAACAACTAAATAATTGTAAAGTGCAGCTGATCCACTCACTATTCGTTTGCGATTAGCGCTGACACGACAAGCATCGACGACTTGCTTAAACGGTTCTGGGTAATCGAAGAATATCTTAATGTCACTCCATCGATTTCCTTAGAACAAAAGGAGTGTGAAGAATTCTTTGCGCAAACCACAACTCGATGCCCAAGTTCATTGTCCGTCTGACTTTGAAATCAAACCCTAACTGTTTTGAAGATTTCTAACGAAATGCTCTTAAACGTTTGGAATCTCTAGAAAATAAGATCGATAAGGACGTGTGCTTAAAGAAGGAATATGGCAAGTTTATCGCAGAATATGAAGAACTCGGACACATGAAGAAAGTGACTGATACAGATGTAGAACCAAAAAGTCGTCTCTACATTCCACACCTAAGCGTTAAACAATTGAGTAGTTCATCTACTGATGAATGGGTGTCTAACCCATTTTCGCACCCATCGATATGTACTTATGGCGAATTCCACAAAAATGTACCGCCAATTTCTCGTGGACCCAAGGGATGCAACATTTCGAAATATCCTCTAGCGAGACGCAAACCACAACAAAGTCACAAGATATTTCTCCAACTGCTGTGGAAATTAAACTTATATTGGGATGTAAGCCTACCGATGGAGATCCACTTCCAGTGTGCAAGATTTCAGGAACAACTTTGTTGCGTTTATACCATTCAAATTAAAAGATACGTACCCGGCGTTGATGCCAAGCCATTTTTTAATTGCTGGACCATTGACAGCGATTCCCGAACATAACATCAGTGAACAAAAATATTCCCATCTGCGAAGGTATCAGTATATACAGTGGTTGCAGCAATCATTTTGGACTCGCTGGCACAGGGAATATTTACAGGAGTTGCAAGAACGCAAGAATCGTTCAATTTGTATTAATTTAAGTAAAGAAATAAATTTGATTAAAGTTAAAGTGATTTTTTAATTCCTTGAAAAAGATCAAGGATTCACCAGTCTTTTTCTTCGTTTCTTAACTTTCAAGATTCCCTTTTCTTTGGGAAGACCTTATCGTTAATTTATTTTCCACCCAATATCACCTGTAGCATTATTCATCATCACGGGATTAGTTTTTTTTTTTTTTTTTTTAGGCATGACATTGCAACATTTTTGATTACATATACTAGGTGGAGTGAAAAGTATTCGCCTTGACTGCCAGAATGCAAAAAGATTATGATGCCTTGAAGTCTTTAGTTTTGTTTTGACAGCTGATTGTTGTTGACGTGTTAGGCATCATGTTGAGTATGAACAAAAACTTTTTTCGTTCTCTCATAAAACATTACTACCGATCAAGTCCGCAGCGGCAGGCCCTCCGTTGCGGTTACAGAGGACAATGTCAAAAAAATACATGAAATGGTGTTGGCTGACAGGAAATTGAAGGTGCGCCAGCTAGCAGATACCACAAAGATTAGTACTGAGCGCACACGCCATATTTTGGGCAATATTCTGCATATGAAAAAGTTATCCTGCCGCTGGTTGCCGCGCATACTCGCTCCTGACCAAAAACACGAACGCGAGAAGTGCGTGAAAGAGTGTTTGGACTTGCTGATGCGGAATCGGGCGGACTTTTGGCGTCAATTGGTAACTGTTGAACACCAGAGAACAGAATGAGTGCCCGGCAATGGACTGAAGCCGACACGAGTGCGCCGAAGCGGCCGAGGGAGGTTCGATGGATCGGAAAGGTTATGGCGTCGGTTTTCTGAGGTTGTCAAGGCATACTCTTCGTGGACTACGTGGAAAAAGGAAAAACCATCAACAGCGAGTATTACTGTGCATTTTTGGAGTGATTGAAGGCCGAAGTCGCTGCAAAACAGCCTCAGGCGAAGCGAAAAAAAATTTTGTTTTTGCAAGACAATGCACCGAAGCACAAGAGCATTGCAACCATGGCTAAAATCAATGACTTACGGCTCCAATTGCTGTCGTATCCACCGTTTTTGCCCGATTTGGCTCCCTCGGACTATTATCTCTTCCCAAACCTCAAAAGATGGGTCATCAATAAAAAAATCAACTCACGCGAGGAAATCATCGACGTCACGGAGGAGTATTTTGCAGACCTTCCGGAAAATTACTTTTCGGACGGGAACAAGAAATTATAAAATTGCTAGAATAATTGTATCCAACTAAAAGGGGACTACATTGAATAAAATAAAAAAACATTTTAAAAAATTTTTTTCATTCCCAAGAAGGTTACTTTTCACTCCACCTAGTATGAGTATAATAAAGTATACGAGTATAGTAAATTTAACCGGTATGAGCTACTCTCTACGAATTTAAATTTTATCATTTTTCCTCAAAGAGGGCAAATGGAAACTTGGCTCTCAACTTCATTTTTTGCAAAGCTTGATTAACGAGTATCAGATTTTCGGCCTATAAGTTCGCTATATAATGTGAAGCCAAAGGATTTTTAAAGTTTTGAATTGTTTAATTAATTATTATACCTTTGGTATTCATTATTTTCTAGTCATATTCCGAAGGCAAAGGCAACGGCGATTGCTGACACTCCTGAATTAAAAAGGATAGCAGAAAATACGAAAATTCAGTCGAATGTTAAATATCATGCTGATTTTGAAAAGGCGAAGGGAAAATTTACACAGGTTTGCATATCTGATCTGTAAACGTCCGTTTAAAAACTGATATTTCTTCTTTCCTTAGGTTGCAGATGATCCCGAAACCCTAAGAATTAAGCAGAATACAAAAATAATTTCAAATGTCGCATACCACGGTGATTTGGAAAAGAAAGCAGCTATGGAAAAGCAAAGGGAAACCGCTGAAGCAGGTGATACAAGAGGTAAAAGCTATATACATTTTAGAAACGAATAAATCTTAATTCCATCACATTATCATAACTCATTGGAGCTAAAATGATTGTGTTTCTTGTCAAATCATTTGTGCAAAATGTACCAATGCTACATATATTTGCATCATGTATATGTGCTTTGATGATACTTATAATGTTGGGTGCTTAAATAAAAATATTAAGTATGTAGTTTAAGACACAAATAAAAAAGATAACTTCTTTACTTAATTAATTTAAGCTAAGTTATTTAACAAAGGAGCAATTATTTGTAATCATACCATCCTGCATCCTCAATTTCCCACAGACCAAGAATCTGAATATTTTTCTGAGACACTTGCGGCCGAACAATTTTCACAATATGCCCCACAACCACCTCAAACACTGCCACCACCACCAATACAACACCAACAACAAAATACTGCATCCATAATACCGAGCAGTCAAGCAGCGCAAATTTCACCTCAATCGTATAATTCGTCGACATTATCATCACCATCGCCGACGTCTACAGCAAATCACAGGCAACAACAGCAACAACACTATCAGCAACCAATGTCTGCACAAATAGTTAAAACTAACGTACAGAATAACATACACCAAAATAGTATGCAACAAAGTTTTCTTCACCAGCAACAGCAGTATCCACAATCACCAACAAAGCACCAACAAACGCAGCAGCAACAACAGCAAAGTATTACTAAGCAGACATCACATCTGTACCCGCATCACGCACAACAATCATCACAAACAATGAACAATAGCGTCAGTGGTGGGAATAACTATGACAACTATCAACAGCAACAACAACTCCAAGGTAGCAATAATTACAACCAGCTGCGTTCGTCAATTCTTCAGAGTTCTCATAATCCAACTGGCGCTTATCAAGTAGATTCAGCATCCGGATACTATGATCAGTACGATAATTATGCCCGACCTGCAGCAACTCAACAACACCACCAACAACAACAACAACAACAACAACAGTCGTACACAAACAACAACATAAGTGGTTATGGTACTAACTCAAATATTGCACCACAACAAAAACACCAACACAACTATAATTACCAGCAGCAACAACAAACTGCTCAGCATTATTCCAATAATCAATCGACAGCTTACAATAATTACAACAATTCACCAACGAACAACACGGGCACTACAAACGGGGGAATGAATATTAACGGTGGCGGAAATCGTATGACGGGGGTTAATAATGCTGGTGCTGGTGGTGCTGGTGGTGCTGGCGGCGGCGGTGGCGGTGGCATATTGAGTGGTGGTGGTATTGGGGTATTAAACAACACTACAGGAGTAGGAGCAGCACCAGCATCCAGTGGTGGTGGGGGCGGTGGCATTGGTAAGATAGCCGACTACGATCCATTAACCGATGGTCCACGAAATATACCGAACACGACACGACCAAGCACAACACTTATCTATAGCTCTGATCGTGGATCAGGTAAGTTCCATGTATTTTGCTTTGTCATTTGTTTCAACTAGCGTTAGCGTAAAAATGTCCTTTGCTACGGGCTTTTAATCGTTCCATTAGGTAAATGCATGTGATCATTCAAACAGAGAAAGTGTTTGTGTTTGTTTATTAAATAAATTTTAATTTATTTCACTGTCAAATTAAATTAAATAACTTGTTTCTATTAGTGAGCAACGCATACCCTAAAAGAGTTGGTTCAATTGCTGATATTGATCCGGCTAATGGAGTTTATGGTTCATTGGCCGAATCGCAAGCTGCTCAACAACAACAACAGCAATACTATCAACAGCAAATGCAAATGCTTCAACAACAACAGCAACAACATCAAGTAAGGCAAGCGCAACAACAACAACAGCAACAAATTCATCAACACCAACATCAGCATCACCACCAACAACAACAACAACAACAACAACTGCAGCAGCAGCAAACGCAAGGCAAGCAGAGTATGGTAAGTAAACATTTTAAATTTCAGTAACATAGTAAAACATAGTTTCATTTTTGATACTTGCATTCTCGTCTCTGAATCGACTTTTTGTATGCAAATAGAATATGCCGCTTCTGATATAACTTCGAAGTGTGATGTCTTTCTATGTTTTTGCAAAAAAGCTTTTTAATACAAAAATATTTCTATTCTGGCCTGTTTTACTAACTCAATTCGCTCCGTTTTTTTTTTTTTTTTTTTTTTTTTTTAAGAATCCCTTTATTCCAAGAAAGACATAAATGCATCAAAAACAATATCTTGTTTTCAGTTGTGTTTTGTTTAAGTAAAAAAAAAAAACTTACAGTAAGAAGTCCTACGCAGTGCTTGAGAATTTCTTATGCACCAACTGCAATATCTTTCGTTCTGTGTTAAAGGTTGGCTGGTTCGACAGCAACTACTTTTTGTCTAACTCCATATCCAAAAAAACTCTGTTATTATATTTCCAGACCAAAATATACCTATGTCAAAGGTTAGATCGTTACGGATACATTGCCTTTTCATAAAATAATGCGAATTCTCTGCTCCCTAAAGACAAATTTTCTAACAAAACAGCGTCCATTTCTTGGTTTTGCAAGATTGCATATGATCACCTGGCTAAAAATTTTGAGTCAATTAAACTTCATAAATCTGCTTTCCGAAATTTAATCGATGTGCCTGGATTCTCATCAACATTTGCAGTTGCTAAGTCGACATTTTTCAATGGACCATTCTAGCCAACAGGTTATCTGATGATTTTTCGTTACCAACCAAGTCAGTTTGATGGAGTTCGAACATTATTCTCTTAACTGTCGAACAATTTGTCACATTTTGTCAACCAAAACTTGCACCCACTTGGGGATTGTTTCCACTAAACTTGACCACATTTTAAATAGATTTTACTTTAAAAAACCGCCATACCAGCCATACCAATCCTCATGGTATTGGAAACATGCTTTATGTTAACATGTTAATATGTTCGACTTTCTTGGTCGTGGGTCATCCCTTTATGCATTCCCTGTGTATTATCTGCTCACTATAAACTTCACTTACAACCCGATGAAATGGTAAGGTTTCAACTTTAGTGAACGAATTTCGACCTTTAAATGTCTAACTATATAACTATGTATCAGCCAAGAAAATCTGCTTGGACCTTATTATGAGCCCACTATTCATGATTCATTTTGAATTGTGAACAACTCATCATAAATCTCCAATTACTGCTAATCCAGTTGTGAGTTTTGTAGATACGGTTTCTAAAATTTTTCAAGAGAAGAGTGTCTGCTGATCCATCTGGTTACATACAAACTTTTAAGCTCTGCACCGGTCAAATATTTTTTTTTTTGGTTTTGTATTATTCCTTATACAGGTGAAAATTCCATTATGATTTAGTACTGTTGTAGAGACCTAATATAGATTAACACTTTCATTATTTTGTACTAACAATTACTACTGTATTAATTTTTTAGGTTTTTTTTTTTTTAATTTAATTTTTTAACATTTCGTTCTTCTTTTTACAGAGAGTGTATCGAGCCTTGTATGATTACGAGGCACAAGATTCCGATGAGGTAAGCTTTCGTGAGGGTGATGTTATCTTCGAAGTCGATTCAATCGATTCTGGCTGGATGACTGGCAAAGTGGAACGAACTGGTAAAACTGGAATGCTACCAGCTAATTATGTAGAACAAGCTGTTATTTAATAGTTTTACATACATAAACATACATATATTTTTTGTTTGTTTTTTTTTTAATATTTATGTATACAAACAGAAAGAAAAAAAAAGTAATGTTTCACAAATTAATTTATATAAAAACAAAAAATTATATACAACTATATAAAGCAAAAAACAACAATGTTACCACAAAAGAAAAAAAAATTAAGAAATACGATTACTACTGCAAAAGAACTGTATAACTACCTACAAATATGAATATCCTTTTTACACTAAAAGAAACTGCATTTAATTGAAATAATAAAACCGAACTCAATTAGTGTAGACGAATTGAACTAAATATTGTATTTGAACTTGATTGTTACAATAGCTTAAATAAATTATTCCAATTGTTAAACTTTTGAAATATCACCTAAAGCGAACACCAACAATAGTTTTCTTATTTTGGAAAATTCCTATCAAATAGAAAAATTTGCAAAATGTTGTTGTAAAAGACAAATTGGGTAAAACTGAGATTCATTGATGGGCATATTGTATTCAAAGGGTAACGAAAATATTTATAAAATAAAACCCGAGCATCGTTGATTGCTTGTTTGTGGGATTTGAGACACTTTATTTTACCTTAACTTATTGTATTTCTTGCTTGAAATCCATTATTCCATCAGAAAAGAAAATTGTATGTTTGCGTCTAAAAGGAGAATTGTATTGAAAATCGAAATCATTAAAAATGTTTACATCATGGTGGACATGAAGCGAGGCAAAGAAATATCTTTCCTAACTCTAACTTGCTACTCCAAAAATATTTTTAATTTTCGGCTGGAATTTTTTGTTTATCTTTATATATTTATCTTATCTATCTTTTACACCCAATGGGTCCGTAATGGGTCACCGTAAAAGATGGAACTTTATATTCAAATAAAATTATACCAATTATGTACTGATGTGACATAATGTTGTCCGCTGTGGAATAAAAACGATAGTATTTGAAAGGTAAAGCAATCAAACATTTCCAGAGTTTTCAATTAAAAAAAAGAAGAAAACAAGAAAAACAAGAATATACTGATTATTTAAAATTCAACTATATTGTTGAAAGTAAATATAGTTGAAGGTTGATAAAAACTTTTTTTCTTATATTTTATTTAAACAAATAAAAAAATAACAGTTGGATTTAAAAAAGTTAATATACTCACACACAAAAAAAGGTGTACAGCAAAAATCAGTTTCCATAAACTTTAATAGAGGCACAATGACCGCCATTACTCAATTACATTGATGCTGATGTACACGGAGCGTGTCAGTTTCCTAGATACGTCAAACTTGGAAATATACTCCTTAATTAATTCTGAAAAAGCCATAAATTTTTTATTGCTGAAAGATCAGTGCTTTGTGATAGTCACTGGATTATATTAGTACCTTTCAAAGTTAAGTAATCAGTTGCAATATTGACTTTAAATGTGGGTGCATTGTCGTGCAAACGTGTGTTCAGGATTAGCCATTTGCCCACTCTAAACGCAGAAAGACATCCCCATAGCATTTTATTTTACCTTTTTGTATGGATTTCAGAATAGGTTTGGCACCCTTATAAGAGAGTTTCTCTTGAATTCGTCCATCCACAGGACTTTATCCCAGATAATTTCATTTTCTAACATATGCTGTTGATAGAAATTTAGTCTTTCTCTCATGTACAATACGTACACTTCTACAAATCTTGTTTATTGAGTGTATTTTTGTAACCTCTTTGCTTATTCTGTCCCGTTTTTTTTGTTTTTTTTTTTTGCTTTTGTTTTGCAGAAAGTATTTGATCACTTCAGGAAAAAATTATCTCTATCTAGCACGTTGATAGTAGTTCACGGACGTCCTGAGCTGTTTTAAACGCATATCTCTCTCTCTCTCTCTCTCTCTGTCTCTCTGTCTCTCTACTGCTTTAGAATGCATTTGTTTTTTTTTCTTGATTCCAAATTTGGACTTGAAAAAATTTGTACAGCAAAAAAAAAAAATCTAAAACCGGAATCTGTCCCATATGCCGCTATGCAGACTATTTTCCGTTTAATAATCGCTGCTGCTTAGTATTTGTTATGTGAATTTCCCTGCGGAATAGTTCATTAAAAAAAAAAAAAAATTGGTTTTGATTGGAAAAAAAGTATTTGTTCAGAAAGTGACAAAAACCGGACCCGGGAGCTGATGTAGAATCATCAGCAGTATAACAATCTGGCCTCTTTCGATTTATTTTTTTTTTTTTCTTATTTACAAATAACTCTTTATAATGAGTTTTTTAGAGTTCTAAACTAGATTTCTCTCTAAAAAAAAACTTTATATTTGATACTAAAGAATATGTTTATTACTTATTGGACTTTTATATTTTGTGAAGATTTTTTAAGTTATTGTTGCTTATTGGTGTGAGAAGTTTCTCATTCTAAACTTAAATTATAATTTTTGTATGTCTGTTCCAAAATGGTAAGAAATAAAATTCTTACTTATGAAACATATATGCATTTCTAAATTGAACATCAAATTAAAACGGCAAGTTAACCCGGCTCCTAATTGATTAGATCGCCTTTCACTTGAGTACCCCTGCATATGTACGTATGGGTTGTTAAGAAAGTCACCTCGAAGCAATAAAGGCCCATTTATTTGGTTTTCAAATAGGTCTTAATATATCATCCTCCGTTTTTAATGGCCAGTGTTGTACGATGAAGCTTAACTATCAACCTCCGAAAAATAAAACGACATTGGTTTACGGTTTAAATACTCCTCCATATATCGGCTCAGATACATCTGAAATCTTGCTGGATGAGTTCAAAGATTAGATATCATATAATGCAGTAGATTAAATCGGCCTTTTTCCATATTTTAAATGTGTAAGACTAGTGTCTTACGAAAATGCAGCAAAGATGAGACAACAATTTTCATAATTTAAATGCACACTTGCCTGTTTTAATTTAATAATTTCCTGAAGTAATGCAAAACAGCTTTGTACATTAAAGTTAACTAGAAGTCTTTTGAGGCGCAACTTAAAGAAAAAGTTGCTTAAACAAATCTTTTGAAAATGATGCCGAACCTTTAAATTCGGAAAAAAAACGAGAAGACATTGTGGCATTTCATTTCATAATAATCCAATCTATCATGAAGTCTCAAGGCCATCGAATTTGAATTTCATCTGGGTCTCAACCAACAAGCGTCTTCAGCCAGCTTCATCTTTAGCTAGCTGCCTCCAGTTTCACAGGCTAAGTTGGTTGAGGTCTCTTTTCTTTTCATCTTTTTACTGGCGTGCGGCACTCGAGTCGCAGTCTTCCTCTAATACGCTGTCCCTTGGAAGCAGCTTTGAAGACTTAAATGTGAACAATATTAACAAATTTAGGAACTCCTTAATATTGATTCATTAGAAAGTTGTTGTTGCTTTATGCCTAACTTAACCAATTGGCAGCCGTTTTTTATTTTAATTCCTCCTATTTTTTTATTTTTAAATTACAAAATTATGATTGCTGACACCGCTCACAAATGTCTACATCACAATTTGAATATATTTTACTTGTTTTGTTTTTGAACTCTACAAACCGTTTCTGCTTATTAACTCTTTTGTAGAATTTAAAAAAGAAAAAAGAGTGAAATAATTATAATTAATGAAATTAAGTGCCTTTCCGTTGCAATATAAGTAAATGAAAATAATTAAAAAAAAATTATATATAAAATATAAAAACGAGAAATATTTAAGCAATTTGTAATATGAGTTTTATTATTATTGTTTATTAAATTAAAAAAGAAAAAAAAAACAGATATCCCATTAACTATTAATATATATACATAAAACAAAAATTGTAATATAGTCATCAAATATTTTATTAAACAGCAAAAGAAAAAAAAAAACCTGTATAAGATATTTTTAGGAGTACTAAAATAAAAATGATTATTTTGACAAAAGTGTCTCAGATTTGATTTTGGTTTGTTGAATTGTATTTAAAAGAACATTTTTTGATAATTTTATAACATTTTTGAATGCTTCGGCATCGCATAGTTTTTCTTCATTAAGGAAATTTAGCTTGTCTTGGAGTAAAATAATTTTTTCACTAGCAATTTCCAATCTGAAACGAGATTTATACTAATATTTCTATAAAATGAATTGGAATTTGAAATTCGTACTGATTTTTTAAATCAGTCATCTCGAACTTTTGAGTTTTTTCATCCTCATCATCGTTCATTGAAGGTATATCTGTGAGCGAAGAATTTTCAAATACAAATGAAGGAACGTTGCTTATATTGTTGTTTATACTATTTGTGTATTCAGAAATTCGTACAGATCGTTTTTTCTTTTCACTTTGAGTTTCTAGTTCCTTTTCCAAATCACCTTAAATAGTCAGAAAAACAAATATACGAGGTGAGATAAAAGTGATGTCATAATGTGAATTGACAGGCATTTTGTTAGAAATAAAAAAAAAGTGGGCCCTGTATTTACGAAAAGTTTATTTGAAGGCGTAAAATTGATGACATTAAGTTGAAAAAATGATATCGGTCAAATGACCATTTCTGAGTTGATGCATATTTGCGCTTATTTTAGTGTTTTGAATTTTTGCTCACAAAACATCTGGTTCCAAATTAGTGATTTCTTCTTCAAATTTTGCTTTCAAAACTTCCAAGGTTTGTGGTTTGTTTTGGTAAACGCGAGCTTTCAAAAAGTGTGATTCAAAATTTCCGTCGTTGCCGAGCTGTAAGAGCGGTTGTTCCATCATGCTGAAACCAACAATGGTCGACACTCAATTTAACAACTTGCGGCAAAGAAACTCCTTTAACAACTATCTGTAATGTGCTTAAAAAAAAGGGCCAATCGCTTTTTCACTGCAAATGACGCACAGTCACTTTGAGGCGATGTAATGGCTTTTCGTGCACTTCCAAATAAATGAAAATGGGCTTCGTCATTATGATTTTGCAAACGAAATCATCCTCTTATTGCACCAGGTTCAACAGCATTGGAGTAAGTAAACCTCACTTGACGGTCAGCAGGCAGCAATTGAGGAACAGTTTGCATTTTATAAGGAAACATCTTCAGTTCTTTTATCAAAATTCGACGCAACAAACGTCTGCTGACACCAAATTGTGTGCATCGTTGTCTCGTCGATTTTTGTGGATTCTCTTGGACGTTCTTCGCCAAAGCAGTGATAATACGGAGCGGCCACTTCTTGCGATGTCTCTAGTTTGCACGAGACGCTCAGCCAAAAGCTTAATTGTTCACGCACATGGTGTAATCGGTCAAAAAAGCAGTAACAATAATAATTTAGCTTTCTTTACTTATTTTCAATTATTTCTTTATCTGTAACTTCAATATAAATGGTTCGCATTAGGATAAAAGTATTGAATTTGTCTTATTTTTATTAGGTTGATGGACGCATCATCTTATACCATTAATGGTATGGCCACGGAGGTGGGCGTGGTGTAGTGGTATATGCATAGACTCCTCAAGCAGAGGGTCGTGGGTTAGAATCCCGTGCGAAAAGTCTGAAAAGTCTTTTCATAGAATTTGTATGTATGTAGTTATATGAAAAATCCCGTCGGCGTCTACTCTGACCCCGTCATTGTTTTCTGCAAGGCCGCTCTGTACATTAGTTGTTTTTCCAAGGTTTTCGCGTTTTCCCATAATGATACCGGCAGATTTTAGAGGTGAAGATTAACTCGATCGGAAGAGCCCTGGCGGTCTCTTGTGATTGTAACCATTCAACGCTGAGCTACCTCAAAATGGTTCAGTGGATGGGGGCTAGTACGGATATCTGCGTCAGCACCTTGTCTACAATACGGTAGAGGTCTGAGTCAATATTAAGGTCAATTAACAGCTCAGCGAATTGTGAATGAACTGACTAAATAGAGACTCTAAATAGAGAAGAGCGACAATTACATTATTCGGAAGCACAGAGCTTAATATATCTGTGGATTAATAAAAAAAACACTCAAATTCAATTTGCTTCTTCAAAGAAATCAACGATTCGCTCATTTCCCAGCGAAAAAGCGAATGTTCTTTGCAAACTGTCAAATTTTATTTGCATTCCATAAGTGTGGAACCCAATCTATGATAAATACATTCGTACGACCAAAACATTCGCGCGAATTTAACCTCAAAATTCTGATTTGTCTGCAGGTCGCTGTGACTAAATAAAAAAGTAGCTGTAAACCTGAACGGAATATCAAAATTTGCGAATATTCATTTGTTCGCAATTGTGAGCAGTGAACGGACTTATAGCTTCTCAGAACATTTGAACATCCGCCTTACGAGGACCGCAATTCGACCAATTTGGTTTATGGTTTGTTGATCAGAAAACAGAAAAGTCGCTTTATGGGTATCAAGGTGCGGAAACCGTCTGTTGACTATAGTTATATTACGACCTACTACAAAACCAATTAGCCTGTGTCCGTTTCCGGTGTTGATGGCATGGGACTGTACTTCCCCACTGTATTACCAAAGATGCCCTCCTTGCTTTACTTGGCATTTAAATCACCAAGAAAGATTTTTACATCATAATTAAGGCATTGCTCGCAGGTTTTGTCGAGGAGCTCGTAGAAGCAATCTTTGGTAAGATTGTCTTCCTCTGTCAAGGCATGGGCACTTATGAGGCTTATGTTGTTGAATTAATCCTTTAAGTAGAGCTTACTTATCAATAAAAAAGGGGGTCCACGGCCAATATTTAGTAGACAAATTTTTTTTCAAGAATTAAAATTATTACTCACGAATCTTTCCGTCCAATCGAGATATTTTGATCTTATACTTCGACATTTGGTCCATTAGGTTAAGTTCTTTCAATCTCTCTGCATCTAATCTCTCATGCATGGTCTTATTTAATTCTAGAAGGCGGGTTTTCTCAAGTTCCAAAGAGTTTAGAATTGCTTGAAATTCTTCCTAAAGTTTTATAAAACTAAACAATAATCAAACGTTTTAATACTCATTTGTATTACCTTACTAAAATCTCTACATTGAAACAAAAAATCTCCACAAATCAATTTTAAGTCTTCTTCCAATTTTTTATTAATTTCTTTTAACTCTGATATGTATTTTTCCTTCTTATCCATTTCAGTTTCCAGATTCTCCAACTTGATTTTCAAATCATCTTTCTGATATGCAATATTGTCGCGATCTTTTTGTATATCTAATGTATTCTTTTGTATCTCACGAATCCTGCTTTCATAGTGGAACATTTGAATTTCAAGCTTTTTTGTCAATGTCGCAAGATCTCCGTTGTTACTTCCAACAGAGATCTCCATACTTGTGCATTTTTCTTTGATTTTCGCGTTGTCCGAAGAAAGATTTAAATTACGAGCCTTTAAGGCTGCTATTTTCTGATTCTGCTCTTCTATATGTTCCGTTAAAGCTTGAAGGTTTTTTTGCAGAGAGTCAACCTCGGCTCGATGATTAATTTGTTCTCTACGTATTGGTGGTTCGTTGGAATAGATCTCACTCCAATTTGACATACTTTTCGTACTCTCTAGTTGATCTTTGAGTTCGCTGATCTTTAGTTGCAAAGTTATTATCTGTTGAGCTCGACCACGCCAAGTGGTGCCGGATGTCGCTAGAATATTAAGATTAACATTCTCACCGATCTCTTGTTGAATACATTTTTGGGCCAATTTTAGCTGATTTTTCAGCTCTATATTCTGATTAAGACTGTCGAAAAGTTTTTGTTTTGTTTGACTTAGCTTAGACTGAAGTTCACCAAGAGACAACTTCACCTGAAAATGTAGATATTCATTGAGAAAAGGAAACACGATAATTTCCCTGGACACGAGCTATTTCTAACCATTTTCTGGCGTTCCGTGTCCACTCTCTTCTCAACAACTTTTTTCAATTCGGTTTCTAGTTTATGCAATTTTGTTTCTAGTATGGCATTTTTACTTCTTGATGAGTCTAAATCAGTGCGTAAAACTCGGTTTTTCTTATTAAGTTCCACAATCTTTCGGCCAGCAATTTGTGAGTTGTTTTTCAACTCTTCGATGGGAACCGAGTTGATGACTTCTTTAAGGGAGTGTACGGATTTTTTTAACTCCTCAATTTCATTGTTTTTGGTAGTAATTGCCTCTTCTAATGAGTGCTTTTCTTGTTTTATGACCTACAGTTTGCAATGTTAGACAAGAAAAAAAAATTTTTTTTGAAATAACATGCCTTTAATTTTTTACGAAAAATTTTTCGCATTTCCGGCTTTTTGTTTTCGAAGAATATAGAATCCGAAGATACAGTTGTGTCTGTAAGTGTGGCTCGATCATTTTTTCTTTTAAACAACTCAATGTTGTCCATATTTCAAGTTTTTAAATAATGTTCAAAAAAACTGGGAAACGTATTAAGAAAAATAGAGTCCTGAGTTTTTGAAATATTTGAACAATTAATTGTTTTTGACAGTTACGAAGCTATAAAGTTAAAAAGGTCGGGGTAATATACGAACACATGAACGAATTTATACTTCACACCATATTCATATAGGAACCATGATTGTGAAAAACGCCACGGTGGCTTTGAAGACTTGCAAGTCCTTACACAGATAAATGGCATGCGAGCTGTACGACCAAGAACTTGACCTATTTTGCTGAATTCATTCCGAGTATATAAATTTGTAAAATTTTGTTCTGAAATTTTGGCTGCTGCAGTCCACAAACAGCACAGTAGCAATGCAGGTAAGTGTTCAATCGCATGCAAATAGTCAGTCATGTTAAAAAAGACGAATCCGAATAACACGAATAAGAACGAAATTGGCAAATCTTTCAAAACTCTGGCAAAGCTTAGAGTAAATACAAATCAGCGCAGGGAACGAGGAATCTTAAACCGAGTACTTAAGGATAATTTGGAATTACACCTGTTATCTTGATAGATTGAGGCGAAACAAATGTAACAGACTAATGCGGATTTCGAAAAGTACATCCTATATATTATTATTTGAAAAAATTGGGACACCCGGTGAACCTAACAGACTGGCCTTTTCTCAATAGAAGCATATCAGCTCACCAGGAAAAACTCAGAGAATCTGATGTCACCCATACTGAATCGAAAGAAGAGATTATCAGTTTCGTATCCGTTACTTTATAAGTAACATAAGTAACAGCAATTGAGCTGAGTAACACAACTTACAATAGTTAGTTAGTTAGTATCTGTCATATTTACTGATTTACTCATCTTTACGCTGGCTTTTAAAACAAATAATCGGTAAAGATAGTACTTTTGGCACCCATTTTAGCCTGAAGTCCACCAAGAGACACCTTCCCCTAAAACTGTAGATATTTATTGAGAAAATTTCCGAACACAAATTTTCGAAATAACGTGCCTTTAACTTTTTTGCGGAGAATTTTTTGCATTTCCGGCTTTTTGTTTTCGAAGAATATAGAATCAAAAGATACAGTTGTGTCTGTAAGTATGGCTCGATCATTTTCTCTTTTAAGCAACTCAATTATGTCAATATTTTAAAACTTTTTAAATAATCTCTTAAAAAAAACGTATTAAGAGTAATAAAAGTAAGCAGAGTTTTTGAAAATATAACTCACAAGGTAGGGTTAAACCGAGCAGTAGAGTAGCGCCGTCCTTATACAAAGAAACCATTGGAAAGAAATTAGGTCTACGTATAGGTATACGTATAGGTCTCGTATAAGTAATGTATAAGTAATACTTTTATACGTACAGATTGGTTGCCTAGTGCACTATCTAGGATAAAGCCATAAATTGTAACAAGCCAAGTAAAGCTCAACGATCGTCTTATTTATGCATTAGTGGAGCACTTCGGACTGAGGCAGTGGGCATTATATTTCACCTGACACCGATTAGCATTTTTAGTAACCTCATGTGACCTCATAGTTGACAGATAAGGTAATTGGCAGCGCGTCTGCCCTGAAGACCTACAGGATAATTCCAAAAAGTTCAGTAAAACGTCCAGGTCACTATACCTTCTTAGTTATTCTGGGACGAAGACGCGTTCTTGGAGGATAAATCGATCCATTTTTACACCGAGAACTAAAGGCTAGTGCACCTATTTCTCCATTTTCATGATCACTATAGCATGTGGGCTATATCCTTGCAGTCAGTCTTTGTAAACTTAATTAACTGGATCAGTTCGACATTTACCCTCTCTTTTGGTTGTCGGGACTTAGAGACAGATCAGAGAATTTAGAGACTGATGAGCTCGCCTAACATGGAACTACACTTCCTATTCTAAAAAACAAATGTAATCTAAGGTGTATTGATCGAATCGTGGAAGCTCATATTAGAGACCATTGATATAGTGAGCCTAAGTTGAGCAAGTGGTTAGTGGTTAAACATATCTAGTGACAAAACAGATTTGGCTAAAGTTGGACCTGAAGCGCTTTAAGAATTTTACCTCTCTATCTTATATGATTTACCGCATATATTCAAACAATTTCTATAGCGGTTGCATGTACGGCAATAGAATACCATTATGCTGCACCTTCTTTGTGGTGGAGTTGGACCTGAAGCGCTTTAAGGACACTACTTCTCTATTTTATACGCTTTGCCGCGTATATTTAAACAATTTCTATAGTAGTTACATGTACGGCAATAGGATAGCATTAAGCTCCACCTTCTCTGTATATGACCATCTCTCTCTGGGAAAAGAAAACTCCAGTTGTCAGCTTCTACTTTGACAACCTCGATGATTTAAAAAACTCAGATGTCTGCTATGATTCATACTAGTCAAAATACTCTTAATAAATAAAGCTTACAATTTAGTACTGTTCGTTAGGTAAATAATAAATGATTTTACACTAATTAAAGAGCTTTTAATTCATATAAGCAAAAATCTATTACGCTTTCAATATCTGACTAAATTTCAAACCGGTTCACCGTGAATGCGGTACAAAAATGAAATGTCATTTTTACCAAAATCGAACTTACACGTCAACGTCAAACAAAAATCAGCCAAAATGGATGGATTTATGCTCGTAATTTTTACATTTTTAACAAATAAATGAAATTTTTTTTTTTATAAATTTGTACTTCCAGGAACCAACACTGAACATTGTCAAAGGAATGTGCATAATGGATAATGATGGGAATCGTATCCTCGCCAAGTACTACGACAAAAACATTTTACCCACCGTCAAGGAACAGAAAACTTTTGAGAAGAACCTCTTCAACAAAACTCATCGCTCCAACACCGAAATTATAATGCTCGATGGATTAACTTGCGTCTACAAGAGCAACGTTGATCTGTTTTTCTATGTGATGGGAAGTGCATACGAGAACGAGCTTATCCTTCTATCCGTGTTGAATTGTCTGTACGATTCGATAAGTTTAATTCTAAAGAAAAATGTGGAAAAACGCCTGGTGTTGGACAACTTGGAAATCATCATGTTGGCATTCGATGAAATATGTGATGGAGGGTAAGAGAAGGTTGTTTGATAAACTTTTTATAAAGCAGTTGCTCGGTTTTTAGAATTATTTTGGATGCTGACCCATCATCAGTGGTGAAACGTGTCGACCTGCGAAATGATGACATTCCAATTGGGGAGCAAACAGTGGCCCAGGTAACCAACCTTTTAAACGGACTGTTTTGGTAAAAAGTGCAATATTTCATTTTAATCTTTGCCTCACATTGGGGTAGTCCAATTTCAGTTCTTTGTTTTTTTTTTTTTTTTTTTGTTTTGTTTACTAATTCAAATCACCTGATCAAATGCGAGCATTTTTATTTATTATTTTAAATAACAAATTAGAAATTACATTTTTGATTTTGTACATATTTAGGTTTTTAGTAGTATTTGTGGTTGCTTTTAAATTGAATTGTTACTGTTACTGTTTACTAATTTGTATTTTAGGTTCTGCAATCGGCGAGAGAACAGCTCAAATGGTCAATACTTAAGTGAAATAGTAAATATTTGTCCATGCCTGTGTACACATTCGATTATTTTCCTATTTTATTTCCATGTAGTAACCGTATATGCGAATAATCTATATCTATATTAATTCCAAAATAAAAATGTCAAACATTTAGATAAACTTTGTGTTTTCGTTTCAAACAATCGGCGGAAACTTCGTCATCCAGCTAGACCTGTTCAACTGTTCTTCACTTCGTATTTTGGCTTTATCTAGGAGTTTATGCCAAATGCATGGGCACGTAAGAGCAAAGCCCACGATAGATATGTAGTTCAATGTTTGGCAGGAAGGAGCTTCTGCAGGTTAAACCATGCAGCTCAGTCGAAAATAATAATAAAATAATATTATAATAATGAATCTTGAATATTATTAAATATTTTATTAATAAAAGTGAAACGTCATATTATCTCTCACTAAGTGATCTGCGACCGTTAACCAATCCGACGATACGAAAAAAATGCACCTCAAATGTGGGTTAAGGCAATAATGTTATATCTCAATGCAGAGTATCCTAGACTAAACGGAGAAATGACTAAATGATATAGGTGTCAGGGTAGTGACCGTAGTGCTGTAACTATGACTACACATTAATTGTAGTCAGTGTACTGGTGGGGTACTGGTGTCGCAAAAACGAGCCCGACTTCCGAACTTATAAGAACGAGTTTTGAGGAAAAAACAACAACACTTAAATGTATTGTCAGTAATGACCAGCTAAGAAGCTACGGTCTACTTAAGAAAGCAGAAAATTGCTTTCGGATTTACAAATGAAGTGTTCGGTTCTTGATATGTGAAGGGCCGGGCAAAAAGAGGATAAACAACTGTAACATATGTACACTACGCCGATTATTATAGAAAGCGGCAAGATATCTTGAACTTTCGGTACGTCAGAGAGCAATGAACGATCCGCACCTATACTAAATTCGCCAACATTAGTTGATAATCGCTCTTGACCATAAACAAGAAGTAGACCAAAGACTGTTTTTACGAACTTTTCGATCGACCAGCAGTGCTTTAAATATGACGCTAAAATCATTTTAGGTGATGGAAAATTTTGGTACGACTACCGAAAAGAATAACCTATACCACACCGCATCTGGAAACGGATTTAGGCTTATTGACTTTGCTGAGGGAAGGAATATCATTGTAGCTAGCACACAAAAGAACGGTGATCACCTGCGGACAGTCATAAAAATGTATCATGTTGCCTTTGAGGCAATGTACTACTCCAGTATTAAAGATATCCGATCAATTCGAGCGGACAATGAAGACCCATTTACCAATAACGTAACCGTCAATTTCCTGTCAATACCCTTACAATTTGCATACAAATCAATGGCAACGATGCCACGAAGCCGTTTAAAATGCCAAAGCTGATGTTTTGAGTTTCAAAAGTTTTTAAAAAAAGCAAATAGGATAGCTCAAGTTACCAAGATCTGAACAGAAACCTGTAGAGATGAGCAGGAAAATTCATTAGTAAAGTAACATGGGTGCTGAGGATATGGAAAAATCATTCTATAAACTCTTATACGGCGTCAGGCAGAACAAATTATTTCCGTCTATCCGATCAAAACAAGGTAAAGATCGCAATATCAAAATCTGACCGTAACAAGGATGCCGAAATGAAAGGCAGAAAGACTTTGAGGCACATGACAACATTTATAAACGTAAGGTAGCAGTGTAAGGTACCTTTATGTGAGGCAGGAACTTATTACCGAGGGTAGTCCTTGAATCTATACGGCTCTGTAAGACCAATTCCCTTCTATGCATCAATTGTTGACTTACTTACTTAGGTGACGCTACAGTTCGGAGTGAACCTGGACCTCAACTAACAAGCCTCTCCAGTTAGTCTAGTCTTTAGCTAATTGCCTTCAGTTGCGCACTGTTGTTCAGTTGAGGTCCTCTTCTCGTGTGCGCGCCACCAAAGGAGAGGTATTCCCCTACTGCTTTGCCCCTCCAGGTTAGACTAGAAGACTCTGTGGGCCGGGGTATTAGTGTCCATTCGATTGTCGATTGTGGACTTTCCTGGCCTGAAACCGCACTGATAGGGACCAATCAGGGTTTCAGACGTTCTCACTATATGACACATAAGATCTTGTGTCCGATGCTGATGGGGCTTAAACCTCTACAGTTTGCGCAGTTGAGGGGGCTTAGCAGAGCTAAGATTCTATTCATCAGGCAAACACTCTTCCGACCAGATCTGAGAAATTAGTTCATGCTTTCTATATTAAAAAGTCAATTCCAGCAGTTTTGAATATCTTGGCTGGTAAGGTGTCAGGTTCAACTGCTTTGTTGGTTTTCAGCTTACATATTGCTGTGCTTACTTAATTTTGGTCAGGTGGGCCGAAGTTTGGTCTGTCCAATGAATGTTTTGTTCTGTATGACAGCGGGATTTTGGGCCTCTTCGCCGTTATACAGTATGCAGAAAAAGTTTTTCTATATTCTTAGCACCGACTGTAACTTCACTATAAGGTTTCCTCCTTAATCTCTACAGGTTTCCGTACGAATATTATTGTCTTAACATGTTCTTTTTACGTGTTGGTGAAACTTTCGTACATTACTCCTGGATTAGAACCTGTCAAAGTTCTTGATCGCGCGATTCTCGTGCTCTTTTTTCTTCTTCAAGTGGAGCCGATGTTCTTTCTATCTGTTCTGCTCGTAGATCTTACGAGCAGCTCTCGTCTTCCGTTGCAACGCCGTTTTGTAGGCTTCTTGTCGGCGTTGTTCATCAAACCAGGGATTTCTTGTTGTTGTTGCGGCGTCTCTGATAGCACGTTGGCAGCGTTGTTACTGGTCTTCGGTACTTGACGCTGGCGGCATAGTAGATGTTGAGAGATTTCAGGATATGCATTCATCGAAGATTCTGGTGGTCTCTTGGAATTGCAGCTTTCTATGTTATATCTTCTCACGAGCCTAATGCACCTCCAATCGTAATGGGTACGAGTAAAAGTCTTTGCGTTGAATTTAAATTCACGGACATGATTCGAACGAAGAGCCACGCTGTTCAATTTGCTCAGAAATCAAGCCCCTGATGTACTTTTGGATAGTGAAACTAGGCTTACCAAAAAATACAAAATGAGGCACAGAAGGTATAAAATAATACGAAGAAACCGACCTTACCCATATAAAGAGGTGGTGGCGATCTTCATAAGAAAAGGTCTGCGATTTAAAAGAGTGTACAGCCGTGTAGTGCGTGCTTGGGGCATGTATTGTGTGCATTCCCCTCCGTAGAGGAAAGCGGTTGTACATGCTCTCTGTCTATGGGTCTGAATCCACGCTATTCATCTTAGAACTCGAGATAATTTTTCGATTCCTACGTCTGGAATCGAAGGAGAAGTCAACGCCAAATATATAGATAGCGGAAATAATACACCAAGCACTAGAGGAAACCTATTACTTAATTGATGGGGCCAGAATAGTGTTATGTACCGATTCGGTCTAAAAGGAGCGGATATCTGCATCTCCTGTTGTTTGACACACGGATACAACTGACAGGCACGAACCAACAATCTATAAACTGCCTACGCACTTTCGTGTATGACAGCGACCATTGTGGTCTCAGTACCGAAATAAGAGCACGATACCTTGGTGTCAGTACACTTACAACGAAAATACGTTCTGCAACGCAACTATTGACGCACTGCGCCGATAAAAAAAGTAGAATGCTCTCGAGATTAGAAACCTTGTACAGGCGGTTTATTCACAGACATAACGGTGGACATATACACCACACTGTTAAATAATGCTTTGAATTATGCCAAACACGTCAAACCCGTAAGAGTTTACTAATGCAATAACAAGGCAAGTTCTTCGCTACTAACTATCATACTTACAGGACACTCAGCAGTTTCCCGATCGCAGGCTCCCGCATTACGTGCTTAGTGATCCGTCTTGGGTGCATACGCGGCGAGGTTGATAGTCCCATTTTGCAGCAACGAGGCATATTCCATTGATAGCCTTTCTTCACTGTTGACCAACGGATCTGGATTTCGTTTCCATTGGTTACCGGGTCGCTCATACTTTTAACCATATAGCTTATTGGATCGTTGTTTCTCAGAGGCATTGCTCGAATTTTCTCCAAGTTTTTGATGCAGATCGTCAAATTCGTTAAGGAATATAATCCGAATTCGATTGCTATTTCCTTATGGCTTGACTCTGAATCTGCCGTGATCTCATGGCCATATAGCTCACAATTTATAGTATTAGATTCCACATTATCAACAGGTGCATCGCTCTCATTTCAGTAACTATGGTTAATTATAGGAGCATTGACCCTAATATAACATTAAGTAAATTTATATTTGTCAATTACTTGCTGATATGGCTGATTCTGTAGACAGACGATATCTATTCTAATAATCAACTTCGTTTCTACTGTGTTGTAAACTTTGAATTCGTTTGAGTTCTCTAATAATCTAACAGCTAACTTTGATGAACTTTGGATTCAAATTCTTTTTTTTTTCTTTTGGAACATACTCGTATATATACCAGTACGATTGCTTCAAACTGAACTTGTTCTGGAAACTTAAAATACAGCTCCTTTGTCGGGTTTCGGTTTCTCAGGTGTGCAGCAGTCAAAATAGTTTCAGCCCGAAAATATTTTTGCAGCCCATGATCAAACAGCTTACATCTTGCCTTCTGTATGATGGAGTGATATATTCCATCTGCTTACTTATTTTATTGAGCAATTTAATGAACTGTTGTCTGGTGCTTGATCTCACGATTACTTCATTTATTCACCATAACCCTGCACCATAACCTATTCGAAAAGTTTTAAACCGCTTTCAGATCTCATTCTGGGTTAAGCTTTTGGACTTAATGAACTCTTATTATGTCTAATGATTCCTGCTCCATTTATCCGCATGAATTCCAATGCAGTAACTCCAATACTTTTGCCTTAATCGATTCTGAACCATAGGAGGGCTGTTTGATGAATACCCAGATTATAAATGGCAACGCAACTTTTTTAGGCTTTGACAATTTATTTTTCAATATAATTCCCTTTCAACTCGATACACTTTTCCCAGATGTGCTGCAACTTTTTTAACAACGCCGTATAGTACGACTTTTATTGGTCTGCGAAATACTCCTCCGCGACGGCGATGACTTCCTTGTTTCACCCGTACTTTTTTCCGGCGAGCGATCTTTTAAGGTTTGGGGACAAAAAGAAGTCGCCAAATGTGGTCTTTTTTTCTTCAAATCGGCGTTGAATTGGCCAAATAAATCTTTTTTGCCCTTCTCAAAATAGTCAACGTGGATCACACATCGCGCGTTCTAAAAAATGGTGGCCATCACCTTTTCAGCCGAAAACACGGTCTTCACCTTCTTTGGAGCACGTTCACCGGGTAAAACCCATTGTTTCGATTGTGCTTTGATCTCTGGTGTGTACCAATGAATCCATGTCTCATTGACGGCCACGAAACAACGCAGAAACTCCTCCGAATTTTGATTAAACAAGGCCAAGCACGTCTTTGAAGTGGTCTCACCAATGCAAATGCGACACCCATCGCGCGGACAGCTTTCTCATGCCCAAATATCTCATGCAGGATATGTCGAATTTTCACTAGGCTGTCCGACGAAACGATATCAAGAATTTTGCCCACGGTTTCCTATGTGGTAACCGTTTTGCGGCCACGACGAAACCCTGCGGACCAATGGTAAGCGGTTGTACGACATCGAATCGAGAATGGGCTTGATTTCCTCGAAGGTTTTGCCACTCGCGATACTGCTCTTTTTCCATTGTCGTAAGAAACACTAACACGATGTTTTGAAATGGGTGTCAAAACAGAACATAGCGTCGGATCGTTACCAAATTTTGACAAGCAGACTAAAAGAGGTTATACTAAATGATGGTTCAATAGTGCCACCTATCTTCCAATCCGGGTACCCACCAAACAGCCCTCGTATAGGTACGATGAATTAATTTTCAACTATGATATTGAAATAACTCTGTTTACTATATATTGCGCAATTCGTTTTTACAATGCAATTTTCTATGACGTGCGAGTTACTCATCATAAAATTCTTGTCTGAAACTCGGAAATTACATAGTAATGACTTTTTTATTCAACCCTTACAATTTCATAAAATAAAAACAAAACAAAGTAAAAAGCGTCAAAACGTCTGGCTTGTAGGTAAAAACTTAAATCTGAGAATACGAGTACCTATGCATATAGAATTTTCTTTTTAAATCACAGTGACGAATAATAAGAAGCAGAATTTTTTCAAAATCCACATTTAACAACCAAGGCCGCACGCATTACCGTAAGCGAATGTTTTTGATAGGTTACTTGAAGTATCATGACGGTGGTTTAATCTGTATCGATTTCAATGATAGTAATATAGTAATTTTATGGAACCTAATCGAAATAGATTACCACTTGTAAAGAATTCCGTAGAGAGAGGATACGAGTATTAAATTTGTGTGCCATATGTGTGTGTCACTTCCTATTGTTGTTTTGATTCTTTGAATCAAATTCATTGGAACTCCTAACTATTGCATTCCAGAGCCGTGTGGTAAATAACGGCCACATGGCTGAAAGGGAAGCGATTACTATAAACTATAGTACTTTGGAATTACGTTGTATTTTGAGAAATATTGTAGTAGTCGAACTTGTTAGGAGCAGTTCCCGATAATCAGATTTGTTTTCTTACCTGTTACGAAGTAGACTTCGTTAATAAAAAAACGATACGAATACGATACGAGTTGTAGTTTTACAATAAAATTTTACCTAGAACCATAAAATCTATATTGAATACATCTTAAGAAGATAGAAGTTTTATATTTAGTTATCTTAATTTTTGTATTTCAGTATAATATCTCTCAACATTCTGTGATAACAAGGAACTACCGATCCTTGCCTTCCGTCCTTACCGATCAGTAGTTCACAGAAGGTCATGCAATTAAACTGGTAATCCACTAAAGACATACCATAGTTGTATGATGTATGCAAGAAAGAGAATAAGTAGTCCCTCAACATTTTCTTTAGAATTATGAAGTTTTCGTTAAAACCAAGCAGAGCACTCTAAGAAAATTAATTTTCGACATCTTGAAAGATATAGCGAAAAGGACACTTAGGCTTGCTTAATTTCTTGAACGTCAAAGGGTAGGTCTTATATATTTCCTCTTGATTTGAAATTTTGTTTACAAGTTATGTATCTGGTAACGCATACCAGACGATACCTGAATCTCAACACAATTTCAAGTTGATTCATTTTTTTCCCTTTTCCCACAATCCTATCTTTTGCTTTATCTGCATTTTTAACTTGCTTCGTCGGATGCACGCTCGTCGAACGCAATGAAATTTTCCCACACAAGAATAAAAGGGACTGGCAAACACGCCAAGCCTCGGTATTTTTGTAACAAATAATGTGTTAAGTAGTGCTAAGAACAAAAAACAAAAGTTTTTTTTACCGCGAAACCGGGACAAGAAATATCAGTTAGGTACGTGGTATGAAAAATGAACCTTAGATGCGACCATAATCCATTCAGAAGTCCGAGATCTGAAAAATCACAATCACCGCTTCTGAAGAGGTCTCTAGGATGGTCACCGTATTTATGGTTTCTGCTCAACAGTCTCAGCAACCTTTCATACAAAATAATTGGATATGTTTGTGATTTAGTGATCAAACTTAATTATTAAACGTACATATATAAACGCTTTAACTATTAGTACGTTAAATATATGGGAGTTGCTTTTGTAGTATCATTTACGAAAAAGGGAACCATTTGAATTTGCTCCACGGTAGCTCTAGGTTCTTTAATCTAATAGCCATACATTAAAAAAAAAATAAAATAGCTGTAAGCAATGCAAAATTTTTCCCAAAAAAGGATTGATCAATTCTGTATCCGACCACATGCTTAACAGATTCTATTTTAGTAGACAATTTGAGACTAAAGTCCAACATTTTGATGACCAAGAAATTAAGGGTTCCTTTTCTAATGCTAATAGACTAATGTTGTATCCTGATGGGTCAACAATGTAGACTGATGTTACTGCTGGTATATTTAGTTCAAATGACAAGGCCTCGAAAGCAAATGATGTGCCCAAGTAAAATAAACATACACCAACATCAACATCGAGGCGTAGAAGATGCCATAAAAATATTTTGATGACAGCCAAGCAGCGCTTAAGGCGTTGGATTTTCTTCATATGAACTCAAAAACTGTAGTAAACTGGGTTAATGCATTTCAAAATCTCTCTAAGCGCCGACGACGTTGGAAGAGCTCAGAGCCAACATTGAACGCGAAATAGCGGCCGGTTCTGCCGAAATGTATGGCCGAGTCGTTGAAAATTGGGTCCAAAGAATCGACCGCTGCAAACGTGCCCGCGGTGGCCATATGAACGAAGTCGAGTTCCATTCATAAATGTTTTAATTGTACTTCAAGCCAATAATAGTTTTTGAAATATCTCAAATGGTTTGCCTTTTATTTAAAAAAAAAAAAAGTTGTCAAGTCGTTATTAGAAAACCCTATATAAAATAAACGAGTGCCTATTGTTTTGTTTTTTTTTACTTCGCATTTTGTTTCTTTTTTTTGCTTTTTTTTACACTTATTTCTGTTTACTTTGTGATACCGTATTTTATTTTTCTTTTACTTTGTTTTTCAATTACTTCACCCTAAAATAGTTTCGCATTTATTTCTCTCTTTTTACTTGTTTTTCATTTTCGTTAAAAGTGCAATGAGGTATTTAGGTCAAAGTTATTTCACTAACGGATTGTTCCGCATTTTATTTTTATTAGAATCTATTGTTTTTGGCATGTGGTCACTTTGCCTTTAGTGCACTGTAAAATAAAAGTTAATTTGAATTCTGTTGAATTCTGATTTTACAATTTTACTTTTGAAAGTTTTACTTACTGCTAATTCTGCGAAGAGGGCGTTGAAATGTTGCGGGCCACCAATTCCTTTCTATTTCATTCGAAAAAAAGATGTTATTTAGTCTAAAGCGCTTAGAGTCCCTTGAGTCAAGTCACTTTTATCATTAAGGTACCTTTCACATAGGCGTGCCTCATAGTTGTTGACACACTTATCGGAGAGACGAAGTCGCTTGAGCGGTTAAACCCTGCGGAGAGGGAGTTAAAACCCTTTTTTCCCGCGAAGCGTGCCACCCACCCACTTTATTTTATTCAACAGAGAATAGCGGAAATTTGTTAACAGGGGCCGTGTAACTGTCAAACAATTTTTTTGTGTTTCTGGAGAAATAAACTGTTCATATTAGCTAATTTGTTGTAAAAATATAGCGTGTTTGGTACCTTTGAAAAGGTTTTAAAATGTAGTTTCGTAATTCAGTAATAAAAAAGGCACCTTGATACAATTGTTTTTCAAAAATATGTATAACATTTTAAAAATATGAAATATGAGCACATTTTCCAAATTTTGATAATATTTTGAAAAGTTTTAAATGGATTACAAATCTTTTTACTTCAATTGGAGGTCCTTAATTGTGGCTTTAATTTGCGGTAACATTTATATATATATACATGTTATAGTTTTAAAGATATTCGAGGTTTTTTTCTCCAGGATTTTCAAACTTTGTAACATATGGGCTAAAAAGTCAGTGCCGTTTCTAAGAGAGGGCACAACTTGAATTAAATCCATATCATTACCAACCTTCAAAAGATATGTGTAAAAATTTGACAGCTGTCGGACGATTAGTTCTCGAGATATAGCGTTGTGAGTGAAGCAACTTTTGTTATTGTGAAAAAAATGGATTCAAAGCAATTTCGTGTGTTGATTTATCATTGCTTTTTGATGGGAAAAAATGCAGCCGAAGCAAAGAAATGGCTTGATAAGTGTTACCCGGACGAACAATTCGCAAGTGGATTGACAAATTTAAAAGTGGTTATACAAGCACCGAAGATGATGGATGGATGGACGCAGTGGACGTCCAAAAAAGGCTGTTTCATATGAAAACATCAAAAAAGTCCACAAAATGATTACGAATGACCGTAAAGTGAAGCCGTGTTTGCTCACAGTCGACCAAAAACAACAACGTGTTGATGATTCAGAGGAGTATTTCAAGCTGTTCAACCGCAATAAAGCCGAATTTTTGCGTCAGTATGTGACAATGGATGAAACTTGGCTCCATCACTTTACACCAGAGTCAAGTCGGCAGTCAGCTGAGTGGCGAGTAAGCGACGAATCTAGTCCAAAACGTCCAAAAACTCAACAGTCGGCTGGCAAGGTTATGGCATCCGTATTTTGGGATACACATGAAATAATTTTCATCGACTATTTCCAAAAGGGGCAGACTATCAACAGCGACTATTACATTGCGTTGTTGGAGCGTTTGAAGGACGAAATCGCAGAAAAAGGGCCGCATTTGAAAAAAAAGAAAGTGCTGTTTCATCAAGACAATGCACCGTGTCACAAGTCGATGAAAACGATGGCAAAATTGAATGAATTCAGCTACGAATTGCTTCCCCACCCACCGTATTCCACAGATTTTGCCCCCAGCGACTATTTCCTGTTCTTAGACCTCAAAAGAATGCTCGCCGGAAAGAGATTTAAGAACTATGAAGAAGTAGTCGCCGAAACAGAAGCCTATTTTGAGGCTAAACCGAAACCGTACTACAAAACTGGTATCGAAAGATTTAAAAATCATTTCAATCAGTGTATCGCCCTCGAAGGCAAATATATTGATAAATAAAGTTGAATTTTGCAAAAATTTTGTGTTTTACTATAAAACGGCACTGACTTTTCAGCCCATGTGTAATAAGTTCGACATCGCTTATTTCGTTTTTTTTATGTAAAAACCCCAAGGGCATTCAAATGCGCGCAATTGAAATCGAAATAAACAAAAATCGAAAGCTAAACAATGAAAGGCAAAATGAGCTTAAAACGAACTAAGAAAAAGATTAAGTTTTTTTTCGAAACAAATATCAACCAAATAATTGGAAAACATATTAATAAAAATGGTGAAACAACAAAATACAAAGCGACTAAAACGAAACAACAAAAAAAAAGAGATAAAAAAGGTGAAACAAACCATACCCAAAATAAACATGTCTCCCGAAACTTAGTTCTATCTCTGCTAAGAGTATAACAATATCTTCCACAAGAGAAATGTGACTCCTGGGTATATTACCAAAGCCTTCACTTTTCCTTTTTTTCTTCGAAAGAAAGCACTTGGACACTTTCGATTGAATACAGAGAAGTCTTAAATTCTGGAACTGGCTTACAAGTAGTAAAATTGTTCAGCAAGGCCTCTAAGCTTTGCGCGGAGATGAACTTCGCTACGTCCACAACGGACGTTGCCTGGATATAATCTAAATATACTCCTCGGTGACAAGCCCCGTTTTTCAAAAAACTTTCTTACACTTTCAGAAAATCGACATCGCAAGAGCAAAATTTTGCTTCTGAATTTTATATTAAAATGTGCTTACATATAGATATAAACATCAAATAGTATTGTATGCCAAACTAGGTTTATGTTCTCGAGCAATCGACTGTTGGAATCTTTCAGAATTTTATACCATAGATTCTTAACCCATTATATCGATCTTATGCCAAATTCCAAACAAAAGTTGCTATACAAGTTTGAGGTTTAACCACAATCGACATTTTTTAGTGTTTAATTGGACTCCAAATTGCCCAACCTTCGGAAAGGAACCTATGGAAAACGCCAGTAGCTAGCAATTAGGTGGTGATGCCTTTTAGCACTTGATGAGCTATGTCGTCCTCCTCGTGAAGAAAACAAGCTCAGTTTTGAGGTTTAGGCTGCCTTCTTAGTCACACATTAAAAAAACAAAATATGAAAATAACTGTAGGCAATGCAGGCGGACCCATTCATGAGGCCACTTTGGTCTCACACAAATTTGGGCATCCTGTGCCGCGTGAGACCAGAGTGCTCTCACAATAGGTTCTCACGCGTTTGTGTATGCAGCATTGTATTGTACTCACAATAAGTATTGAATCTTATAGCATCGTTATCTATACACCCAAGAGACCTAGGCACAATATTTATTAGAGCACAAATAACAGGTTTATAAACATAAAAAGATACATGTAAACACTCTAGGAATGTATTTATTTTATTTGTTTGGCCTTGTGCACATCAAAAAAACATTTCACACAAAAATGTTTGTCGCAAGCAGTGCATTTCAATGTTGATTGTGGATTTCTTCTTGATGCAATGGTTCTCCCCGATTCTGCTGTAATTATCTGGTAACAGGTGACACATCTACGTCTTTTAGCATGGATTACATCTTCTAGTCTATGTTCTGGCTCGTTCTCTTGTACATGTTCATCCTTTTCGGTATTTAGTAAACCCTCAACAATCTCTTCCTTGAATTAGGTTATGGTCATTCTGTTGTTTGTTACTTTTCTATATGCAATATGACTACAGTCCTCGTTAATAGCTCAAATGCTAATTTTCGATACCACTTTGCGCTGTGTCGAAGGGCGGCGTTGTATGGCTTCAGTTGGTCTGACAAGTCGATATATGCTTTATATTTGTTGTATTGAAGTACGTTTATGGGCTTTAGCTTTTCTTAGCCCCTTTTCTGGATACTTATCGTCTCACCTCCGTATCTTGTGCTGAGCATGAGTACATCTATCTGGTCCTTCCATTTCTGGAACACAATGACTTGCTTACACTCCTCAGCAATAGACGACTCTCCAATTTTTAATTTTTTTTTTCAATTACTTGTTTTGGGTTGAATGTTCCAATAAGATGGGTTTTGATTACAGATTTGTAGTAGTTATCCGTGCACAGAGTACGTCCTTTGTCCAAAAGATTCCCCATCATGTCCACTACAACCTTTGATGGTACCATTGTATTGGCATCCTTTGATTTGCCACAATACACTTGAAAGTCAAACGTATAGCCATCTTTCAGATATAATTTTAATAGTTTGATTCCAAACTTATGTCTCTTGTTTCAAATATACTGTCGGAAGCTAAATCTTCCCCGAAAGGGAACAAGAGCCTCGTCTATGCAAACGTAATCGCTTGATGTTATTCCACTCTGAAACGTCTCCCGTAGTTTTTTCAAAAGTGTTGCCAATTTCCACAACCTGTCTTCGGTAACTTCTTCGTTGTTGGAGAAATGTAATGTTTTCAGCAATAGTTGTAAACAATTTCGGGACATTATTTTTGAAATTGCTGTCGAGTAAAACTTGTGTTTTCGCCAGTTGATTGAATGGTTGGTAGACATACCCAGAAGCTATTCAATTTCCTTGGTTTTATGTGTCCACTTCAATACCCGTGCTTTTGGACGGGCGGTTTGTTGAAGACATTGCTCAGCATAAAAAAATCATCCACCTAAAAAAAATTATAGTTATTACTAGTTTATTTAGGAATGCAGTTAGTCACTTTTCGAAAAATACTTACTATGAATTGAATGATGGCATCGGATATAAACATTTTGTAAAATTCATAGAGGGATTTGCTATAATACTCATAAAGTAGAACATTGAAGCCATGCGTTGGTTCACTAAATGGTATGGCCTTTAGATGCTCATCGGTTGCTGTTTTCTACTCAAAGTCCACGGTCGGATTGCGCCTCTCTTCAGCATTGTCATCATTCTCAATATCACTGTAGACTACGTTTCCGACTACATCGTCCATTATTTCGTCTACAGCATTGAGAAGTTTGATCGGGTTTGCAGACTCAGGTGATACTGGTTCTCATAGCTGCTCTGCTGATGCACCTGCTTGAGAAGTTGACGCCACTGAATCGGATGTTGTTGTCTGACTTTTCTCGCTGGAGATTCATAATCTGATTCGGAATCCGGTTGGTATTTGTCTGATGAGCCATTTCCTTCAAAAGCACCTGCTCCTCCAGTTTCTTGATCCGACATCAATTCTTGTAACATCAAGTTCAAGCGCCTTTCTCTTTTTTCGTATAACATTTTTCCAAATTTGTAAATTCACTCTGATTGCTACAATACAACTGTCGTCAGTCCGCAAATTTCTGCCATCGGGAAAGCTAAGCTATCCCTCAGTGTTTGAAATGCGTAACCTCTTAGCTCAAATCCTTAGCTCAACCATTAGCTCAACCCATTAGCTCAGTTTATGGGCACCATCAGAATGTTGCCAGAACAAAAACAACGTATTTAAGCTCGGATAAATTAGCTCACATCATATACACAATGCTGCCAGAAGAAAAAAATATGTATTTATAATACTTTAGACTATCTGGGTTTTTATTCAAACACAAACTAAAATCATTTACCGAAAATTTGGGTTACACAATGGCATCACGAGGCCCCTCGAGATTTACTCGGCGGCCGCGTGAGACCGAGTTATAACCAAGTAAATAATTTTTTTCTAAAATCATTTTCCGATTGTACTACAATAGCTAAAATCTGTGGCCTGTGGGGACAATTTTTCGGATTGTATGGTGGCACTCAACGTGTGATCAATTCTGCATTCGACTACATGCTCAACAGATTCTACTTTCGTAGGCAATTTGAGACTTAAGTCCAAGATTTTAAGGCTCCCTTTTCGACTAATGTGGATGGTGATGCCTTTTAGCTACGCTTTAGATCGCAAGACATGATGCGACAGGGGGTTCACCTACATCATCTGCAAATGTCTGCGCATACACGGTACGGCTGCTTATCGCATTAGCATTGCTTTAATTCACAGAACTAGTGCTGCCTATGCTTGCCGGTTTCTGGCAACGATTCTCTCTAACCAGCACTTGCTCTTAAAAACCTAAATTTACAAAAAAAAAAAAAATATAACGGAATATATGGCATCGTTGCCTAACGACTTGAAGCAATTAAAGAACGGAATAAAGTATTTATCGGACTTATCTGTCAAAATAATCGAGGACAGATATCAGCTAAGGCGGGTTATGTTACCTAGCTCACTTGCAGCTTCAGTGGTGATTGTGAGTTGGTTCTGATGAGGGTACTTGGGAAGTTAGTTTTAAACATGAGATAGAAAGTGTTTGATTTCTACTGAGTGAAGGTGCTATCAGATTTTCTTAGTGTTTCCATATTGTTTTAGTTTAGTTTACCCCATTTGAGACTCAATTCGTGAAAACAGGTTGCTTTATGGTTTGACGTTCGCGAGATTTGATATAAAAAAGGAGCAATCGTGCATCGCCAAAACTTCGATCACCACTCGAAAGCAGCACTTTATTTTGCTGAATTATCAGAGACATGTTCAAGGCAAAATTAACACTATATAAAACTAAAATAACTACGCTAAGGCCAATGGTATTAATATCAATTTCGTTAAAACAAAGCTGAATCTCTTCATCAGAGAATTCAGGATTCCTAGTTTCATACATCTTCACATCATGATTTGTCATTGGCGGATTATGCTTAGCACATTGATGTCATTCTAGACAGAATAGAATTAGAAAAGTCTACATTCCATACTCAAAAGGAGAGTAATCTTGTTTGATGGAACCATCTCTCAAGGCACCAACCCTGGCCATACTAACATATGCAGTCCGTGTTTTGTGGGAACTGGGAAAATGAGGAGAAAGTAAATAAAGTAGTTCAAAGCGTTAGAATTTTTTCCAAATTGCTTTCCACTTGATTACAGAGGAAATTCTAAGAAACTCTAAGAACAGCATCAAAGTGCGTGTTTCATACTGACTGAACTCTACAACATTCGCCCTAGATATGCTATTGATATTATTGATTTCGAAGAGAACGGGCACCAGCGTATTTGTATCTATATCTAACTTAAAAATTTCGCTAAGATTTTATGATACCTGCTGTGTTTTACAGCAGCAGTTCTAACAATCCTTAAGACGGTAGAACGCGCCATTGATGATGATGATTTTGCTAGAAAGCGTACGAAATGTGTTATAGTGGGACGGAAAAAAAATTAAGAACGGAGATAGAGGCGGAAGCGCCTAAAATCGTTGTTTAAAAATTTAAACTGACATTGTGTAGGTATACTAACTTCTATACGATGTGTGTTCAAAAAGCAAGGTGATTTTATCTCTTTTATATAAAAAAGTTTTTTGTCGCGTCTGATTTTTTAACGAAAATAAACACTTTAGAGAAAATATTTAAGTTTATAATAATTTATTTGCATTTGCTCCTTTTGTCAAGTCAAATTTTTTTAGGTTTTTTTTAGCCTTGAGCTAAAAATTATATAAATCTCCGTCCTTTCATAGTTGTCTTCAGTTTTAGGAACAGGTACAGGAACAGAGAAGAGTTATGACCTCTTTTGAGCAAGTCAGGATCATCATTGACGTCAGCAATGCTCATGCGACAGTTCTTCTGATCGAAACTATAAAGTTTCGGAACAAACCTCGCTGAAACACGTCTTTTGCCCAAAACATTCGAAAAAATTGCATGACACGAGCCGACCGGTATGCCAACATCCTCATCAACTTCTCTTACTTTAATTCGACGATTTTCCAAAACAATTTTCTTCACAGCTTTGACGTTATTATCTTTTGTTAATGTGCCGGGACGTCCAGAGCAAGATTCGTCATTGACATTTTCTTGGCCATCTTGGAAGAGCTTGAACCACTAGAAAATATTTTTAGTGCAGACTTACCAAATGCCATGTTTTAGGGCACTTGATTTAATTTTTTGCACGAAATTTGACGTAAATTCTTTACTCCATTTTTTATAATAATTGAAAATCGTCGAGCACACAAAAACAGGTCTAACATTTCTATCTGTCAAAAACAAACTAAGTATACTATATACTTGAATATATATATATATATATTCATATTCATATACATATATATAAACAGCAAAAAAAATCGATAATCGAATGTACGTTGGCCGCAAAATTTCAAAAATCACAATTTAAACACACATCGTATGTTACTATGGGTTTATACCATATGACAACAGAAGTAAAGAGGAAAGTAATTAAGGCAAGACTGATCACTAGTTGGCAAAAACTTGATTGATTACTTTTAAAACCTTTTCATAATTTAACTGAATGATTTGGTCAATAACTTACGCTATATTACTTATATTTTAAAATTGTTCAAGTTTTTCAGTGTAGCTTGGATACACAAACATAAATACATGTGAGAGTACAAGTTCCAATGTTCATAATGCATGAAGCAAGAGACTTCCGGTGCAAAAGTTCGGCGCAGATATACATATTTATGATAAATGAAAGTTCAATTCATTTTCTTGTATCGGTTCGCTTTTTATATTTTTATCACAGAAATAATTACTTGCTTGTAGCAAAGCCTATGTTCCGGTGCCCAACTAATTGAATTTTAAAATTCGACTCGTTCTGTTGAATTTTATTGCGCGCAGATAGCATCTAAAATTCGCTATCTCATTGCATCGAATGTTTTGAATTAATTTTTATTAAAATCATCAGGACGGCTGCGATAAGGGAAACTAGTTTAAGTGGAGTTGCTAGGTTTTTTTTCTATCATTTTTTCTTAGTGTATAGAATATTCGAATGATTTATATTTAGAAAAACCATCTGATTCGGATTTATATAATAAACAGGGTGTTCCGGATAATATGCCATAGACTTTCATATTTCAAGAAAAAAATCGTATGAATGAGGGGGCGGGGCGGGGGGAGTTCTAAATGCATAGCCTTCTATACACAGATTTTAAGGGAAGCCTTCCTCTGACTTGTTTTCATTCTTATTGTAATAACATCTTTCAAATTTATACGTGTATGGTAACAAATGGGTTATCGTTGAACTCGTAATTATAAGTACTTAAATTATTTCAAAGTAAATGTTCCCCCAACATTAATGTGTCAATAGTCAGTGAAGATCAAAAGTATTTTCCTTTTTGGAACCTACTTACCTATTGTTTACAAACAAAAAAAAATCAGGTCATTTCATCTGAAGTCAGTGGCCTTCAAGAAACGATTTTTTGGAATATTTTTCAATTCACTTATGATATGGTTTTCTAGACCTTTTGTGTTACTTATTAGCCGAAGGGATCATTTATTTGTATTCTGTTCTGGGATCATGTCAATCTATAGCGGTGGATATTTCATAAGTAAATCGTAGTGAGACAAACTGATTTTAAATTCTGTGTTAGATAGCCAACTTAACAGACCAACAGCAGTATTAACGTCAGAGCTCGAGGATTTACGATAGAGACCAATATGAGTATGGTTATCAACGAGTTGCTAAAAATTTTAAATAAAAATTTCGAAAGGCATTACAATAGTATAAGACCGACATATTGTATTTCGGAGCAATGAAAGTAGCAAAATGGCGAAAACAACACCCATTCAACGCGAATTTACAAACAAAAACGTAGAAAATTTTATTATGTTAGAAAAGAAAACAAGTACAGAGTTCTTGTTATCTTATCAGCAGAACTTCTTAATAACGTCGACAATTTAGCAGAAATCAGCCATCGCTTAATGGTCATTGTCATCGAGCCACAAGGCTTACATATTGTTTGTTGTTTTGTTTTTTTTATAAATTTATGAATTCAATTACAAAATATCTTAAGGTTAAATAAATTGAATTAAAGCACCCATAGGTTCGGAAGGGTATTCCACTGGTAACATATATGTTTCTTCCACACTGCTGGCAATACTTTTAAACCAAGTTTCGAATCGCGTTGTCTCTCTCCCCAGGGAATTTGCAAGTGCATGTAGACTGCTCATTTTTTTAAACTGTTATACCAATATGTTCAAACGGATTTCCTGCTGCATTGGAACTTTTCCGAGTACCGGTGTTGGAAACAGAGTGAGTTTGGACTTTAGTTGGATACTTGGATTTTGCTGCTTTCAAACGACAGTTAAGTTTAAAATTAAATTTATAATTATCAGTAACAAAAGAAGTTTCTGGTGCCAGTGGTGGAATTTCACGGGTACACTTTTCTGATACTTATGTAAGATTTGTTAACCATTGTCACTTTATACTCGTACAAAATAAAATTAAACTTTAGATAGTCGATATTTTTCTGGAGCAGAAGCAAACGTGGAATATTATAACCGCCAATGGAAGGGAAGTAACCGGTTGAATAAGAAAACATTTTGGGATGATTTTGATGACCTTTACTTTAACAAAGTAGATTTAAACGGACATGTTCTATAATAGAATTTTGGGTATCTCTAGATAGACACTTATTTATTATTTAACATTTTATTACTTAACATACTCGTACGCCTTACATTATTGTTTAATTTTTTATAGTGATCTGCTTTTGGCTTGTCTACTAACTCCCGAATTCTGAAAAACCGAATAATCAAACTCCCTTGCAGACATTTCTTAAGCCAGTGAAAGATCTTATTTTGCAGGATTCCAGTGAAAACTGGATGACGAACAAGAGCCAATAAAATGTTGCTATCCAGCATACTTTAGAATTATTATTTTTAGTTCTTGTATTATTTTGAAGATGTCGATAATACAGTGCACGTGTCACTTTACGTTATCATGTTTATTAGTCCGATTAAATCTGTATCGACGGAATTACCAAAACTAATAAAGAGGTTTCAATTCACAAGGAAGGTCTTCCCACTTACGCTTACGATATTCATCCGTATTCACGAAAAAGTAAGTTCTAAAGAAGTATGAAACCTTCAAATATCTTATTTATAAAATTACTACCAACGAATAATTTGGGAGTACCTTGTGATCTCCGTAAATTTTTTTCAAAATGTAAACAGTAAACAGAATACTGTAGAGGACTGCAAACAAAGACCTCTTATATATATCTTAATATCTAATCTCTGCCCTACGAAATTTTTATCCTTAAGAGGCCAATCGTTTGCCTGGTATTGAAAACAGTGAACTATTAACCATAAAATTTGAAATACACCACGACGATGATCAGGGTAAAGAAGAAAACGTACATGGCCACGGAATCTTTCATTTTGATCACTTGTTTTCACATTCATCTTGCCAACCAATCCATAGCTGTCAAATTTCAATGAGTTCAGACTGATCAGTTCTTTTTTACGAACAAGAATGCTATCTTGTTTTACAGACTCTGTCCGTTATTAATTAGGTGAAATCATTATTATTATTGACTGACAACTTAGCCTTATCTATACCACTGATACAATTAACTACATTTTTTTTTAGAAAGCTGTCTTGTTATATTTGTCTGTATTTTATCTTTTGCTTGTATAGCACGTGAACCGCTCTAGTCCATCTATGCAGCACTCTTTTTTTTGCTGTCGGAACAGAACACTCAGCCAAAGAACCCATTGTACTACTTGTAAGTTCCTATTCATAAAATTTCTCAAGATATCCACATAGATAGCTCCCCGTGGTGTCGTTATAACTTTCACAGCAAGCGTTGCTAGATGTTGTATCTTTAATGTCCAGCACGTTTAAGTACTTAGCAAAAGTGTAGTGCCCCGTCGAGACGCCACTTGGGAGCCTGCAGTCTTTCCTATTGAGCGACATCAGAAAAGCCGCTGACTTTTTAAAGTGCCATACCCAGTTGTCAATGGGTTTAAAACAGGCAGACCTACCGTAGGTTCGGGATTTGATCTCATTGTGACTTGGGATCCAGACAAGAGTTTAGCCTTCCGACTCCGTTCAGTAAAGTTTTACATTCTCGAACTGATTTAGAAGTCGTAGGAGGGTTTCACAAGGCTCTAAGGGAAACTTGGCTTCCGCTACATATTCAAATCCTGGCCTAACCATATATATAGATCCGTAGATCATTCTCGTTGACAGGTCCCATGTCTTACCAACAACCGGCCGGTCATAAGGCCCATAGCGCTTTAGAGAAGTTTGTTATTCAGGATAACACGTTAATACCTAACCTCTTTGGAGAATTGGGTGGTGATGCCTTTAAGCACTAAAAGTGTCAGACCAATCAGCTTCCTACTTCTCATAAAGAAAACGAGGATTGACTGCAATCCCATTTTTAGTGCAACAATCGACCTGGTGGCTGCCTGGGCTTTACAGCAGACAGTCGCTAGATACTATCCAACAGACAATACAATTACATAATTTGGAAATAGGCGTCAGAACTATTGAGATCGTTAACCAGTAAGTCGACCAACATGCACCATTGTGGAGATAGACGCAGCCTTGCGAAGAACCAGCGTCCTATTTATATTTACGAGCATAGCGTTTATCCACAAAACTAGTGATTTATCTACGCCGTGTTGTATAACTGAGTTACACATGCCGTCAAAAGTTAGGATGTGGAAAGCAGCTCAATCTCGATTAAAATTCCCTGCTGGTATACCTTCTTGTGCAGTACGTCTTCAATTCTGCCTACCAGATTTAAAGCGTACTCTCGCAGAATTTTTCGCGTTGGTAAGTTTGTTACATCTTAGACAGAGGATGCATTCTTAAAACAGTTTTGCGCATATAGCGCTCGACCATTCTCTTCATGCTCTTTTACATGAAGGAAATCAGGAACTCAAGCTCTTGGAGAGCGTGTATTCATTATTTCCGATTTTCGGTTTAAAGGTTACTCCCACTGTTCACCAGGGTTTCGGTATGTGCCAGGCCAGCAGTGAAAATTCTCTTCAGAGTTACCAGCAGGTGGTCTATACATTTTTGTAACCCAATTTGGTATATGCCATCGATGTGAATTAAAACCATCACAGGAAGAAACAGCATGTTCTATGTCCACATCCGTCACCACAACCGATGAGATATAGCAACTATGGCATTATTGAGCTCTCTAATTGTGATCTGTTGCAGTTCTGATTAGGTTATCTAGGAAAAGAATCTTAAATATAAGTTTCTAACATACAGTTTCTGCTTTTGATCTAGTGTAGGTGCCATCGGATTTTCTCAGTGATTAAAGTCCCCTTAAATTTTTCCTTTTGAAGAATTTAATTAGAGTACCAACAGTTTCGATTTTTTTGCAAACGTTTTTACAGAAGGGACTCCTCGAAATCAGAATAAGCTGTTTACATTCTTTTCGTTTCGATTCTGCTGAACTTTTCCCAAATTAATAAATTTTCTGTTTCTTTTTTTTTTACATAGTCGCTACAGATCTGCGTTCCACCAAGGAGATCCGAGCATGTTAGTTCAAAACACTTGGTGATTGTACCGTTCAGGTTCTGAACAGCTTCATTTAAGTATGTGTTATTTTATCTTGAGTTTAGTGGGAGCACTGTTGGACTTGCCGAGCTTTTTCTTAAATCGTGTCCGTAGATTCCTCCACTTCAACAAAGTCGAAACCTCTCATCCGACTCTGGTATCGGTGTACATATGATCAGACAGTACTTTCTAGCCGATAATTGCACTGCTAGAAAGAAGTCACCATGCTGCCAAGGATTGCATTATCAAAAACACTCTCAATATCAATGGAATGTTCTTTGTATAGCAGACAAGGTGTATTTTTAAAGAAACCACCAACATTTTAAACGCTGATAAGCTTTATTATCACGATCTCATTTCAGCGATAGATCGGTGATATGAATTCTGATTCTTAAAAGTTTTCCGACTTCCAATTGATATTATTGATTTTACCGTGTTCTCAAATTAAGTTAAAATTTGAAAATGGTGGGTAAAATTCCTAGTTTCTCCGCTCACTGTGTTGTGTCTTTTCTCATTTTTTGTAGAATATTTGAGGATTTATTGATGGATTCCGAACGGTGGAAGAATAAAAAGCTTTCTCATAGGCAGTAGATTTGGATTTTGAAGTTTTGGAAAAAGTTCTAACGTGAAAAAATATTTTTTTTTTTATTTTTCAATGTTGTCTGTGAGTTACACCCAAATCATTTGGAGTAGTAAGAGAAGAGATTAACTGGCGTTTGCGATGATAATTTGGAATAAGTTCGAGTAGTAAAAAGTAGTTAAAGTCCCCCGAAAATTTCCCCATTAGCCAGAAAAATAGCATAGCATAGCAGTATTAAAAAACGTTTAAGAAGTATCATACTATACAAGTATAAGGAAGATGAAGCGGGGAAAATCGAATTGTTAGAGATGTAAGGTGGTGTATTTCAAAATAATTTATTGTAGTTAGGAGATAGATAATCGTGTAAATCTACTGTTTAAGCTTTTCAAGTTGGAAAAATAATTGGAATATTCAAGTGCAAAAGAGATAGACAAACTTGCGGCCTCATTGACGACATTAATACTACCTGCTAAATAATCATAATATTGAGACCTAACATAAACGGCTAATCAAAAAACATCCAACACGGTAAAAATGCAGATACGTAGAAGAAGTATGTATGTACATAGCATATATTCGCTGCTTTTATCGTTGAGGTTCTTTTGTCTAATGAATGTTAGCAATGGCTCTTCCTGACTACGGAGTCAGATATGGGTAATCAGATCTGTTCTGGCGCTAAAAAAAAAATAAAAGTTTAAGTCAAGAATTGTAAATCAATCAGTACAGATACCCATATCTTTCACTCGTATTATTGTTTTGACTGCAATCGAATTAGTTTAATCTTATTTGATCAAAAGTATGTTATACACCTACCAGTACTCGTACAGCAGTACTTGTTCCGATAGGAACGTTTGTGCTCGAGTGTCAGTTTTTTATGGCACGAAATATATGAAAAAGTGTGATAAGACCTATGCAGCATTTAGTTAAAGTTAAGGTAATACTATGTACGAAGAACGAGAATATGAATATGAATACCATTTTTTGATAAAAAAAATAAACAGATTTTTGATGCAGAATAATCAACCTCTTCTTGATCAGCTGGACAAAGTTGTTGCCGGTCAGCGGATTTCTGGTCGTCTTGAAGGCTTCGCTTTAACTTTCCAATCTTATTTGTACATTCTTTTGTTTGAGGTCTGTGGTGTTGTAATGTTTTTTACTTTGTGGTAGAAGTTTTAAAAATCATTTCTGAAAAAATTGAATTTTGCAAAAAGTGCATAGGCAAAATTTTATGTTTTGTCTATGGCTCCTCCCACTATAAAGGAAGAACATAAGAGTAAAACAGAAGGAGAAAGAAAGAGAAAATAGAACTATCAGTATTATAAATAATTGCTTTTGTATGCACGTCCCATTAAACGCCGATTGTGGAAATTAAATCTAAGATCAATGACCGGCGGATCGGTTTCATAATAAACTGAGACAACGTCGTTAAACATCATGGTGAAGCTGTTTCTTAAACTCCATCAACTGCGGAACTAAGAAGAAATGACCGAGATGCACTTTCAAGGCGATGACATCGATAGTTTTCGTTAGAGATTAAGTTTAAAATTGTGACACTTAAAAATAAAAACAATTTTCAATGCAATTAGTTCGAGTTTTTTTTTTTTTTTTAAATTAATACCTAAAAGGGTATTTTAGTTTTCCGGCACAACAGCCTCATTTGGGCAACCAGAGCGTTCAGCATCATTTGTGTTTTTGACCCCCACTTTTTAAGCTATTCTTGAGTTTTAACCCTATTTTTTCCCATCAAATATCAGTGTTTTATCAACGTACAATACGAAACTTGTTTTTTTTTCCATGGGTCTAAAGATTCCAAAAGGTGCGCCAATAAAACTTCTATATCACGATGACTAATGGTCAAGACGTTATCAAACTTTGACATGTATCTTTTGAGGGTTGGTACTGACTAAAAATCGCATACATCTAACATATGCGATGTATATCTGATACCAGTTTCGGGATTTTTCGTACCACCTGTTACGTATGAATCTGGTGACTCTATATTGATATGTAAATAGAGGTATGCATCAGAGGAACTACTTTTGCAAAATGCGAATTTCCTTTCAAACTGTCAACAAAAAAATGCTAGTATAGTGCTTTCCATTAAGAACTATACATTTTTTTTCTTTAAGCGTGAGTGCACTTTTCGTCGACTTTGGGGCACAAACCTTGAAATACCGAAACATTTGGAAATGTTTAAATTATATACCGAAAGGCCAACACTTCCATCATCGTCATATGCCGAAATCAGGTCTTAGAGCCTTCATCGGAAGCAATTGTTTGTGCAAAAGTAGAAGGGGGTTCTGGTAGCCACTGATTCTGATAGAGCCAGAAAGTAGACAGAGTTTGTGGTGGAAAAGACTTTAGTGGAACCAAAGAACAACATGGTTCCTGTAAGGATTCTTAATCGAAAGACAATCACAAAGACAAAGAAGGTAGACAGTCACAACAGTCCAGAGTGTGAAGATCAAGAGCAAAGAACCGCCTCGGCGAGTACGCTGATATATTTGATACACAAGAGGGAGAATATAAACGTACGTAACTTGTTGACACCGGGGACGCCCGACCAATCTGTCAACCTGAAAGGCGTCTTCAATTGGCAAAGCGAACATAAGTTACAAAAATGAGCATCTGATTGAAGAATCGCGCAATCTCCGGTAGTCCTCCTGAAGAAAAAAGACGTCAGCACGAGGTTTTGTAGATGCACAGATGAAATCTGTTCTTCACAACAGGAAGACAATGACATCGAACAATAGTGGCCTCTAAGGAACACAAGGATAGATCGAACTGGCAGGAGATATCGGACAGGACACAATACAGGAGTATTGTGTACAAGATTCGTTTTGTGTACAAGATAGTTTTCTGAAGAGAAAATGGGAAAGTGCAGATTGAGCAACATATCGGATGTAAGTAATGGTGCCACGGGCCAGAATCAGTAAAGAATGGTAATGACTGGCTTCCAAATCGGAAGGTTCAGTGTTTGAATACCCACCTCGCCCAGAAGACATTAATTTTATCAGTTAACGAAAATCAAGCAAGATGAGTAGTTGACTAGAAATCAACAACAAACCAACTTACACTAAGAATTTAGTGTCTCCATTAAATGATGGATGCAACCCATGAAGCGAAATTTAACACTGAGCCTTTTCTCTCTATCTCATTTTCCAAAAAACCTTAACACATGCTGAGTCATTATAAGTATATTCATACCCACTTGAGTGTTAGGTTCTTAAAAAAAAAATGTTGCTCTAATTAGTTAGTTGGATCAAGTTGGTCCAACTGCTGTCATTAAAAAAAAGTTTCATTTTCGTGTAGACGTTATCCTAAATGCCAAGCTTTTGATGAGCAACGTGAAGGGTTTTCCTACCAAAAATCAATGAAAGTAAGACACGCACTGGTAGCTCAATAGTCTTAGAAGAACTTTAGCTGCTGGGAAAATATGAAAGTGACTTTTTTTGTACTTACTATTGATATTGGGAAAAGATTTTGGCAAGTTTTCAAAAACCTTAAACTGTACTCCCCCTAAGACTAATATACGCAGGTTTTACGCGACATACACAAAGCTCCAGGCTTTTACCAACATATATTGTGAAGTAGTCTAGTCCTTCAATATCTTCTAAACTTGAAAGTAAGGTTTCTTTGGACGTAGCGTTATGAAATTAGCTCAGATGAAAATTTCTCGATCAGAGCTTGAAAGTTGGCTAAGTTTTCTGCCCAGGTTTACTTAAGAAATGGATATTCCATTTATAATACATACGAGTGTGAAAAACATATGCAATGTACCAGTTCTTTTTCTAAATGCTTAGTTCCGAAAGAAAAAAAAAGTATGGGTCTGTTATTATAATCTTAAAGATAGGGGTTTGGCACTTTACATTATTGTATGTTCTATCTATCTACATATCGAAGATGTAAGCACAAATGTTCTGAAAAATTCCATGATATTAAACAACATTACGAACAAACAATATAACAGCTTTAACTTTACCAAAGAAGACGGGTTTTCCCACTTCTCATTTCAACCAATTCTTCTGAATCGATTAGATAACATAGTCGCCTATATTGATTAATGTTTTTAAATTTGTTATACACTGCAGGGTAGATTAAAGATTTCAACCATCAAAAATTTCATCAGACATGATGTTTTCATTTCTAGTAAAAAAGCTTGTTTCACGTAATTAGTATACCCACAGGAACAAATTGCATTTCATTAAAACAATGCCGTAAAAGAAATGAAAACAATTTTTTTAAAATTATCAAAGCACGTATATGGAGCAGTGACATAATTGTTGATGTTATTGATGTCTTATTTTTATGAGTAAGATAGAATTTAAATAAAAATTCGAGGGCCACAAATCACTTGTTTGGAGTTTGATTACTCAATGTGTTAGCCCATGTAAAATTGAGTATTGGCAACAAATCCATACCTATAGTACTCAGCATAGAGTCCTCATTCTGCATCCTATCTTATATGGTATAACATAGAATTATGAGTAACGTAGTTAAAAATCAATTTTCCATTGCTATCTGACTCTGTTTACTTGCAAATGTGTTTCATTTATTGAAGGCTTTCTTAAGCCAATATGTATTTCCCCTTAAAGAGATTACTGACCGTAAACTATCATATTTCAGACATCAGATATCAGATATCACACCCGATATCTTACTGGTATCTTTCGAGTATTGAATTTATCTATCATATTTATAGTTACCAGATCTTGATTCAATTCAAATATGTGTGGCTACCCCTCGTGGAAATAGAATAGAAGGGATAAGGTTTTTCTTTGGCCTCATACCCCTCACTTATAGCCCATAACAAATAGATGACTGTAAACAGTAATCTTATTACTAGATAATTAATTGGAGCCATAATAAGGCGGACTTTACGTACGAGTTTTCATGCAGTGTTGCCAAGTGTAAAAAAACAATGAAAACATAAATGTGCTGTATAACCACTGAATTTGTTCTCAAGTCTTTACGCTTTTACTGATTAAATTGGTTAAGGCCGTTAAAAGTCGATCAATTTACAATCTCTAGATTATATAAATCAAATAAAGTTTGTGGGAGAAATCAGAAAGGGGAGTCCATAGTTGTATTATTTTGCGGTAAGAAAATGTCAAGGATTCATTGTACATACAAATTATGGTTATAGCAAAGGATTTTATTTAAAAAAAAATGCAAAATATTCCACATTCTGAATCGTTTTTTATAGATACATACATACAGTATCCTCGTACATAGTTACATGCTTGTAATTTATAAATAAAATCCTTTAAGACTTAGCTTACAGGTGCTCATCTGTCAACTACATATTGGCTCTATAACTTAATTCGTGCGGTTTGCTAAGAGATGGCGTAACTTGTATTATTTCATTGCTATTATTCCTTTGTAACATGCGTTGAAAAGCTACTGTCATTTTACGTTATTTCAGTATGTCATTCATTTGAAGCGTAAAAAACAATAATTTTTTTTCACTCAAATATGTCGAACTTTGTGCTTGAAAAAGTGTTTTTGCGGGGAGATCATCTTCATTACTGAAAACTGCTCCCGAAAGTCATCGTATTTTGGTGGAAGTTTATGGTGAACATGCGCTAGCTGAGCGAACGTACCAAAAGTGGCTTGCACGATTTAAAAGTGGTGATTTTGGCTTGAAAGACGATGAACGTCCTGGGCAGCCAAAAAAGTTTGAAAATGAAGAACTGGAAGCATTACTCTATGAAGATTGTTGACAAACACAAGAAGAGCTCGCAGAATCTTTGGGTGTCACTCAAGCAGCCATTTCAAAGCGTTTAAGAGCAGCTGGATATATTCAAAAGCAAGGAAATTGGGTTCCACATGAACTCAAGCCGAGAGACGTCAAAGGCGGTTTTTCTTGTCCGAAATGCTGCTGGAACGCCACAAACGGAAGTCATTTTTGCATCGGGTTGTTACTGGTGATGAAAAACGGATCCATTACGACAACCCCAAGCGCAAAAATCATATGTGAAACCCGGTCAACCAGCCAAATCAACGGCAAAGCCGAATATCCATGGCGCAAAGGTAATGCTCTGTATTTGGTGGGATCAGATGGGTGTGCTGTATTATGAGCTGCTAAAACCGGGTGAAACCATCAATGGACAACGCAACCGAGCACAATTAATTCGTTTGAAGAGAGCAGTAGCCGAAAAACGTCCGGAATATGCGACCAGACACGAGGCAATAATTTTCCATCATGACAACGCTCGGCCTCACGTTGCTATTCCGGTTAAGAACTATTTGGAAAACAGTGGATGGGAAGTCTTACCCCACCCGCCTTATAGCCCAGACCTTGCCCCTTCTGACTACCATTTGTTCCGGTCGATGCAGAACGCCCTCACTGAAGTACGGTTCACATCAGAGCAGAATATCAAAAATTGGCTTGATTCATTCTTGGCTGCGAAGCCGGCGCAGTTCTTTTGGGATGGGATCCAAAAATTTCCAGAAAGATAGGAAAAAGTCATATCTTCAGATGGGCAATACTTTGTATAATACTATTGTACATGTTTTTCTTAAATAAACGTTCAAATTTTGGAAAAAAAACCGCACGAATTAGATTACTTACCCAATAGTTGCTACTTTTAACCCTTTACTGAACAAGCAGCCATATATGGCTTTTCATATTTGAACGCCGACTACTATGATTTCCCAACTGCCACGGGAAAAGAACCGTTTTGACAGTTTTGAAACATTTTTTGTGTATGTGTTTTTTTGCATTTTGTTTTCTTTAACTTTGTGATATAGCGAAAAATCGTAGTTGAATTTCACAAGTGCGTGCGTCCAGAGTGCAGTGCAAAAATAAGAAAAAAAAGTTTATTTATTATTTGGCTAAATAAGAAATAAAGACGTGTTATATTTTTTTTGTATTGAAATTCCATATTGTTAAGTAATATTAAAGTGTTAAATGTTCAATTATGGTGGAAGATGAGCAGGATATGGAGATGGGAAGTATAGAACTACTGGAGGTGCCTGGAACCGATGAAAGTGAGTACGATTCTGAAGAAGAAAAACCATTGCTCACTTTGAAATCGAAGTATGAGAAGGATAAAAACATAGCATGGAAAAACAAGTCCCGTAAATCATACAAGGATAGCGACTACACCTTCTTAGAGACTAAAGATTTTCCGGAGGAAATGTCCTCTCTTGAGACCCCCGCTGACTTCTTTTCATTTCTTTTCACGTGGGAACTGTTCGACATGATCGGTGAGGAATCCAATAGAAAAGCACTGCAGGATAACGTAAATAAGCCAGTCAACATTGCTCGCAATGAAATGGAACAATTTGTCGATATAACATTATTCACGTCTCTTATCAAGTTGCCTTCTACTAGACGTTACTGGAGCTCACAAATAGGGCAAAATTTTGTTTATGAGACCATGCCATGTAGACGTTGGGAGGAAATAAAAAGATATCTCCATTTTGCTGATAATGATGAATTTGTGAGACCTGGCCAACCTGGACACGACAAGTTATTTAAAGTTAGGCCATTTCTTAATAGTATAAGGGAACGACTTCTCCTTATAACAAGAGAAGAACACCTTGCAGTGGACGAGCATATAATCCCTACTAAGTGTCGACATTACCTAAAGCAATATAACCCCAAAAAACCACATAAATGGGGTTACAAAAACTTTGTTTTAAGCGGAATATCTGGGTTCAATTATGACTTTGATATATTCGCAGGAGAGCAGAGTAATGTTATTCTCGACAATTTTCCAGATTTGGGTGTTAGTGGAAATGTGGTGTCCAAGTTAGTATCGACGGTGCCAAGACATATGAATCACAAAATTTATTTTGACAACTGGTTCAACAGCCCCAAACTGCAAGTGCAACTAACCAAACTGGGTCTTCTTCCATTGGGGACCGTTAGGATTAATAGGGTTCGCAACATTGACGTTCCAAAAGAACAGGAAAGAAAGAAAAGAGGACGAGAAAATGTAATTGAAAAGATGGAAAAAATTGAAGGCGTCGACGTTTCTTTTGTGTCCTGGTTTGATAATAAAAAATATGCTTTCTACATTTGTGGGGGCCAATCCCACAACAAAAAAAGGAGGTACTCAAGAAACGAGAAAAAGTACATTGAGATTGACTGCCCAAAAATAATAGACGAGTATAATAAATACATGGGTGGTGTTGACCTCTTAGATTCTATGCTCGGTCTTTGCCGCATTGAAATTCGATCCAAAAAATGGTACCTAAATATTTGCTTCCACTTTCTGGACTTATGTGTTGCCAATGCGTGGATTTTGTGGCGGAAACAGAGTGACATATATATGACTCTTTTCGATTTTAAACTGGCTGTTTCAGAACATCTATGTAAGAGTAATAAGTATCTAAAAAGGGGGCGATCTGCTTCAAAGTCAAGCACTCCAACTTCAAATCCAGCAAGCCCCGTTTCCTCACTTCGTAATAAAAAAAAAATTGGAAGGCATACTGATTTTCCACTGAACTCCGTTCTCTTGGACTCCATGGGCCATATTCCGGAATAGAAAGATACAAGGCAGCATTGCAAAAACGACTGTCAGTACAGGTCATTCGTTATATGCCAAAAACGCAAAATAAATTTGTGTCTAAACAAGGATCGGAATTGTTTCGCATCATTTCATAATTGATTAATTTAGTAGTAGTGAATAATATTGAAAAAAAATGTTTTGTTTTGTTAAATATTAAACTATTTTTTGTAATACGCGTTAAACTGAATTCTATATTTATTTATTTTTTGTTACTTATTTGTAAAAATGTGTAACTGCACAAGCAGCCATGGCAAAAATTAATAACTTTTAATAAAATGTTTAAACAATTTTTTTTTCATTTAGTCTCTTAATTAATTAAAATGTAAGACACAAACGCCATTTTTTATTTATTTTTTATGGATCATGGTGTGTGCAGTAGAGGGTTATAAGCCAAAACTAACAGATAAACTGTGATAATCTTTTTGTGTTGAACTTGAAGGTCTAAGGTCGTCATTTTTTTTAAACTAAAATTGTGTCTTGTTACCAAGAAGCGTTCAGAATTTGTATTGAAAATGCCGAAAAATGGCTTAGAAAAGATATGGTTTTCTACTTATTGTAGATTTTTTTTTTGCTTCGGTTAACATGATACGAGTATATGGGACCAATAATTATTTAAAAAGTGTTCTTATCAATGAAACCAAATATTTCTTGGAATAATAATAAGCTGTTTACAGATTTATTTATTTTTTTTTTTCTTGAAAGTTCATTCTGACTCACAATTTAAAATCTTAATTACTGTTCTTAAAATCGATCGTAACTCTACTGCGAGGTTTCTTTTCTCTACACCATATTCCCCGCAAAGTTTACGTATTCACTTCCTATAGGGTATTTGAGGAAATTCATAAGAAGGAAATGTAAAAAGTACGAATAGAGACAGCATAAAAGTTGAGGGATACTATAAGCTTTCATAAATACGAGTACATCTAAACATATTTTCAATGAAACAATAAAGTAGGTAATGAAATAGACAAAACCGATGGAATATAACATAGCCAAACACCCATGATAAATTCAATAGGTTTGAATTCATAACAAGAAAGATGACGAAGATTTTTTCATCTGTTTTTTCGTATTTAAACAAATAGATTAAATGATAAAACTGTGAGTATCTTGAAGAGATAGGCCAGAAGAAATTTTTAAAAAAGCATGCAGCAGCAAGATTTTATAGAGAGTGGAATTTTTTCAATTATTTGGGACAATGTGTTTCCACAACGATTGATAAAGAAGTTATGAACTGAAATAAAAAGATAAAATAAACATTCTACTCAATACAGAGCTAATAATACACTTGATATACGAAGAATAAGCATGGATATTTCTACGCATGGAAACAGGTGTTTATTTAAGTTACTTACCTCCTTGGTCTCACCCAATCAAGAAGCGTTTTCAATAGTCTCGGTTCTAATCATCCCAATTAATCTGATTGAGTTGTCTTTTTACTTGTGCAAACTCAACTGAAAATAAAATCTTTCCAAGTAATATTTCTCTCGATAAGATCAGAGAGAAGGAATGGAAGCAGTTCCATTTCCTCAGTTTTTCCAGTTATTGCCTTAGCACCAATAAACATTGATTGACAAGTGCAATTGCCTGTAATTTCTATTGAGACGTTGTTTTCCGATCGTTATTGCTCGTAAGAATACGTCAAGTTAAAAATTACACCACCCTTTTCTACCTCGAAATTGCAGTTTTTTATTGTGACATTCTGTTTAATCCTTCGATGTTAGAATGTCCTCGTTTGTCGACAAATGTTGTATTGTGCCGTTGTAATTGGCACAGCTAAATATATCTTCAGTTCCACTGCAACTTATTTTGTTGGATATCTGTAGACCCTTAACGATGTACAAAGGTAGAAGTTTATTGTACATATGATTGACTGTAAAACATAATTTTAAAAGAATAACTTATTTAAAAACAACAGCTGGAGAAGTTATAGGATTTTTTTGATATATTGATTTTTAGCCGAATGGCACACTTCCAAAGTCAAACTTGCAAAATTCGCAGAAAAATCGCCAGAAAATTGTTAATAACAATTGAACTATGTCATATATGTATTTTCTAGACAATATATTTTTAAAGATCTAGTTAAAATTTGAAGTGAAGTGATTGAAAATTGTTCAAGTTATGGGTGTCATCTTGAAAAATGCAGTTTTGAGATAAACGTATTTAAAATTTTAAGTTATAGAAATAAATGCCTGGCGGCTTGGTGCTATACTTTTAAAAGCGAGTACTTCGAGATATTTCCCGGTCATAATCTTTTAGGATATCATTTTTAAGATCCTAGAGGACCATTAAATGCAATAAAAAAAATAGATTTTTTGAAAATACTAGCGTGTCCCAACCTTTTAACCTATTCTTTTAAGGAGCTGGTAATACAACTTTCAGGATGACGATGATTACGATTATAAAAGGTAGACGATTTCTACACCCACATGTATATGGTATATTATTCCAACCTTGGAGCAAATGTTGATTTTCTAAACTTTCAATATATGATACTTCATAGATAAGGAAAACTATCAACCTTCTTAACCTCATGCCCAACACTGTTAGGTTGAATGAAGGAATTTATAAATAGTAAGAGCTTTGATTATGGAATGACTTATTTTAAGCTTTATTTTTTTACCTTGAATTCCAATTTCTTATTCATCTAGTGGAGGTCAATAGTTCTATCCGAAAAATGGTAGATATAATGCTAGATAATGCTGCATATCAATATCAATCAATAGTATCATCAAAAGGAGTGATAAAGTGCAGTCCTGTCGTACTACCTCTTGAATTACAATATAAAAACACCTGATAGCTTAATATTGTGTATAACACGTTTATCAAGTTCCCAATTCACTGCATACAATATTAATTTACTATAAAAAATATAAAAACTATAAAAATTTTACTAGATACATGATATCTCAAATAGTAGGTGGTACGAAAATCTATATATCTATATTTGACACATTGCTCTACGTAGATACGCAAGCTGTCTACCAGTATATGGTTCATGCAGGAAGAAACAATTTTTAATCTTGCTTGTTGACACCGATAGATAATTTAAAGTATTCATTTACCCTGTCCAGCGACTATCTATAGCGAAGATAATTATTTTGATCCCACTTTCTGCAAATCATCAGATTAACTTTCTTTGAAAAATTGGTAATCCTTATCCCACTTTTATTCCAAAATTCTGGGAAATCCTAATTTTTTTACGCACCAGCTATTTTGGGTCTCAGTAAATTCATATTAGATATATATTTATGTATCATACATACATATGGACTTAAGTCGCCATTCCCACAGCATTGTTTTTAATCTTGGCCTGTATCGAAATTGCAATCTTTGTAGTATTAAAGGGCCCCATATATATTTGAGAATTAGTTTGTTTTTAATAATCGTTCATATTTAGCACCATTCTGAAGTTGTTCAAGTAGTTTAACAACATCACGAAGTATTCCCTACACTTTTTCTTCCTGATGCTCATCCCACACAGATGACACAAGTAAAAAATTTTATGGTAGGCTTAATCTTATCCATACAGCTGCAGCTCTACGTATGTATTATAATACTTCAGATGGTACCGGTCTTCATGTATAGATCAGTCCACTTTCGCAGCCCTGTAGTAGCAAGAGAACTTAAAGGTCTTAATACACACAAATCCGTTGGTAGTCGATATGATATTTCTCCTCTTCTCCTGAAGAGATATTCTTCCAGGCTGGCAAAACCAATTTTTAAGCTTTTCATCAATCCCATCCTTTTCGAGTAGATGGAGAACATTAATTGTTCAGACCGTCCCCAGTCACACCACCTACGATCCATATCACTACGTCCCTCCTTTTCAAGGCTATGGAAATGCTGATAAATGACAAGCTCATAAAATATGATATAACGAAACACGAAAACCTTTCAATGGTGATGGTTGATAAAATTATCTTTTAAAACGTTTAACTCAAGCTGTTTTGGATGGTTTCAAATTCAAAATAAACGATTGTATGCCACACGGCTTTTTTCTGTTTCCCAAACTTGTTTTATTTCTCATCAAAAATCTCTTATCTGCTACTTCTAATCCAATATATTCTTTTGCTGACGACAGTATTTTCCGAATTTCCCTCAATCACGTTTATATTCTTTGGTGTAAAACAGCAACAGAGGCGTATGCTAACCAAGTCAATTCTGATATTAACACCAGTAAAATAAAATGGTTCCAAAAGACAATGTTGTTAGCTGCCGTTAAAGCGAAATTTTAACACCAGCCATTATCTCTGAATGATATTTGCATTGCCAAAAGCTAGAAAAACTCATCATTCTCGGTATGTGTGTTTTTGATAACTTGCGTTGGAACGACAACATATTCGATGCCACTAAAAATACTGCGAAAAATCCAGGTTACTTCAATGTAAAATATTCTTCACCCCTCTTATCTGGCCTCAAAATATAAGACATTTATTTGCACAAGATTGGAGTACAATGTTTACAGCTGTTCAACTGTTCCTAAGAGCTCTCTGCGCCGATTAGACAGGATTCAAAACAATGTGATAAAACTCATAGGTGATCCCTATATTGTAAAGTCAAATAACACCCTTGAACACAGTTGAAAAGTCTTCTGCCTTACTTTCTTTTATCGCTATTTTCACCCCCAGTGTCCCGATTAAATTTTCAACATTCGACTCCTTCAAACATTAAACTTAACACCCGTGTCGCTATTAATGCTCATAAGTTTACCACCGAAGCTACTTTCTGATTCTATGAATATCTTTCCTAAACCGTAAAACCTGTACATGGAATGCGCTGCCGAGACATTCATTTCCTAGTCATTATAACCTGCAAACATTCAAAACCAAAGTACACCGGTATCTCACAATTTTTCTTTACCCATGCTGTACTCGTGTAGGAAAATTTTAAGATTACCTACACAAATTCCGTTGAGAGCACTCTAAATATAAAAACAAAAACAGATTGGGGCCGAGTTTTTGAAGAGTTGAGCTGCAAAGGACGCGTACTATACATACGCATGTGTATATTTCGCACGCAAACATATAAGCACCTTAAATCTTTTTACGTCGTTTTGAGAGGCAAGCCTGACTTAAATCATTTGAGATTGAACCAAAAAAGCTAAGAAACGGAAAAGCCGACAATATCGCCTCATTAGTGAAAGTGTAAATCAAGAGCCAAATTTGTGAATTCCACGTTCGCTGTAATTAGGCATTTCATGCTCTTTATGGCGAGTTGATGAGACAAAAACATTTATTTTGTGACGTGATAACCTTTCAGAATGTAATAAATAAATGGATGAGGACATTAGAAGATAACAGTTAGTTATACTATGACAGGTAATCTGCATTGTCATTTTTTTCGAAACTGAAAGCTCGAATCGAAGACATCTTAAAAGTGGAAGTTCCATCTCAGCTCGAATCGAAACGGTTCTTAATTAAAAAGCAAGATTGAAACTTAATTTTTGAAAAATATTGTAAGGAAACTGAGACGCTTATAGGTCACTCGAAAAGTCGAAACTATAGAGGCATGAGGTTTGAATAACTAAGCCACTAAGAGTACATTTTGATAAATATTTCTCTATATGTTTAAACGTTACAAATGTCAGAGAAGTATCTTTTGAAGGTATATATGTAACTTTTTTATTTGTGTATATACTTTATCATTACAAGTTATGCACGTAGTTATTTTAACTTAATTTGGATGGGAACAATGGAGACTTTTTGTTTATTTATAAACAGATTCGATTATTTGAGATACTAAAAAGATCATATATAAATGGTAACTAATAAAGAGGCTTACAAATTCGTATCACGTTTAATTAGGATCAATGTTCAATCAATAGGTCTGGTGAACATTTTACAATTTTGGATTTAAATACCGTGGGCTTTAATGGAAAAGACTAGAACAAAATTTGCTCTCAGAGCACGTTTAATTAATTTACAATGTATTTTTCTCATTTTAAACTAATCAGTCAGACCCAATCAATCCATCAGCCACTTCATATTACTAACGCAATACAAACGCCGAATGCTTCCATGGATGTATTTACGTGTGGGTAAATACATTTTTTTATATATACTGAGATCATCTATTTTTTATTATTTTTTTTTTTTTTTTGTCTTTAATTACATTCCAACTGGTAGTCGCATTTCAGTCATCGAAGGGCTACAGATCTTGTCTTATTTGCTTAAGCCTTTAGCTGTTCCGGTGTAGCAGAAGTCACAAAAACAGGTGTTTCAATACGTGAGTATGTACCACTACCTATATATATGTATATTTTTCTTTTTATTAATTCGTTTCCATGACTACAAGTGTGATTTTCTCGAATTGATAAAACAAGGTGCTGGGTACTTTAATCTTATCTAAATGTAGATGTCGTTCGCGACCCCATATCATTGTGATAATTGTTATTTAAGCACACGTTCGACTGATAGAACTTTTTAGTATTACAAGTCATCGGTTTCAAGTCGGACCCGTTTCGTACAATATTTTTAAATATTTTAAAGTCTTAAGTAAACACTTTTAAAAGAAGTATAAATAAATAAAAGAAAAATCAAAAACAAAAACCTTTTATCACAAATGTAAGCGGTGTTTTATAAAAAAAAAAATAATAAAAAACCGACCTCTAATTGTTCTTTAAACAAAATTGAATTACTACAATTTTTGCCCTTCAGAAAACTAGTGATAATTTAAGTGGTTGTTTAAAAAAGTGCTCAAAGATAACCAAGGACCTGAAAAATACGTTAGGGCTACTCAAATACAAACAAAACAAAAACAAAACTATACTCGAATAATGAAAATGCGGTAAGTTATAAAGTTTTTATTTAAAGTATTGTACATTTAGCTTCTAATAAGAAGATAAAAATTTCGTCATCCATCTGCAAATCAGAATAAGTCTTACTTGGCCCCAGTCATAAGAGTACATAGTCTCACCTTCCCGCTTAATCATCCATCTGCAACTGCAACGGAAAATTACAAATCCTAGCCGAACAAGGCAAACTTTATCGTAAATCGATTAGAAATCACCTAAATACATCGGTTCCCAATTTTTTTTTTTTTGTTTTTATATGGTGCAAAGTTAATAAACAAAAATATAAATATTTATCAACAAAATTGATGAAAAAAAAGGAAGTCATCATATTGCCAGTATTTTTTTTTTCGTGGAAAATTTTACATTTAATTGCAGTAAGAAAATACCTTTAAAACAGAACACTTCTTTTACAACATGTCTAATTGTACTCAATAAACATAAAATAATAATCCAGAGAATTTAAACGAACAATGTGCGATTAATTTATGCAGACAGTTTATGGTAGAATGACTTAAAAATATATCAAAATAATAAAAAAAATAATAATAATCAGGTTAAATGATTCTAGTTGTTTTTGTGGATAGGTCAATATTTTGCTATGATGATCCATCATGTGGATATGTTAATATTTTGTTATGATGATCCATCATCAAAGCCTAATGAACATGGATAATTTTTATTGATAAAGATAGAAGGTTGTAATTGTTGCATATAACAACTAGATTGTTTGCCAACACCTACGATATCAAAAATTAATAAGAGATTTACAATAGATAATCGCTTGGTCCTTAATAGGGCAATCACTCTTCAAAATCATTTTGCGTTACTTTATTTTTGAAAAGTAACTCCTGATTCCTAAGTTTATATCATTTATTCATATTTTTCCAAATCACTAAGAATTTAAATTTTACTCATTCAATTGATACTATGAACGAAAGACGTTGAAACAAAATTTTTTTTACATTCATTCTTGTTTATATATACCTAGTCCAGCCATAAATTCTGTTACATTTTAAAAGTATAATAAATAAAAGTCTAGTAAATCTGTTACCATAAAATTTATTTCTTACATTAGTTCACAATATATAAATTTAAGAAAAAAAAGTTTTACTTAAAATGGCCGCCTTTAGCTTTGACTCAGGCTTTTAAAAGTTGTGGCTATTGTTGTATAGTGGCACTCACTATCTCGATGGGAATCGACGACCCTGCAGTTATTAAAGCTACCTTAAGGCTATCCAAATTTCGATCGGGAGTCTTACAGGCCATGCTCTATAGCTCTGACCACAAACTGTAGTCCAGCGGACTTAAATCTGGACTTCCTGATGGCCAAACTTCAACAGCGATAAAATCCGGAATATTGCATCTAAGCCACTTTTGCGTCGTTTTGGCTTTGTGTGCCCGAGCAAAGTTTTGTTGGAAGACCCATCTTTCCCCGTTGAAAAGGGTTTAACAACACCTTCGAGAACATTCTCCTGGTACACTTTTGCTCCTATTTTCACACTTTTTTTTGCAAAAATGCAGTGATGTGACACCTTGATAGTCTTTCATATGGAGATCATCTCGAATAAGCCTTTACATGGATCTAGCGGATATATCCAATTCTCTGGACATTATCTTTTGTTTTCAAAGAGGATTTCTGCGAAATCGTTTACGCACTGCCTTAACTTTCGCACTCATTTGACCACTTCTTGGTCTGTTCTCTACTTCTGAAAGTTCATTAAAACGTTTTTTACCCCGATAAACAAACATTTTCAATATACCAAGTGGTTTGAGAAGTTCAAAAATTGGGTTCGAATTTTTTCCACACTAATATATTTCCAAAGTGATTATGGCAACAAGATTTTCTTTGATGTCCCACTCCATATTAACTGGTCGAAAGCTTAAACTAAACCAAATTAGCTTGTGTTCTTTACTTATAGGTACACGTGTTAGGAAAAATATATTTAAAGGGATTATTCCTATTATGAGCAAGGGGTACTTGGAATTTTGTAACATAATTTATGTACAAATTATTATTATTATGGTTTACAGTATGTTAAGTTTTGTGGAACAAAGAAAATTTGCAGGAATAGATGCGCATAGTACCACGTCCGTTATAATCATAATATACTACTTCCAGCTTCTAATTTTACAGCGAGCCCGTTTCGCAATCTTAGAAGAGTCTTTTTATTCACACGAGGTGTTTTGGTTTGTCTTACCTAGTATCCAAAATTGAAGTATAGAATTTGAAGATTCTCTTGAATTGATCATTAATTCCAAAACCTTTCAACAAAATTCACATCTTATCCTGTTCCTAAAATCGCATAATGATCTACAAGTGAGCTAGCAATGAGCATTTTACACACATGTGTGCTTGACAGAAAGAACTGCAAGAATACACCCAAGCCTTCTATTACAAAACAGGCTTCCGTTTCATTAAAAATTTCTGTCTAAGACATAGTCACCTTCCAACCTTCAAAACCATGGAAGTACATATTGCCACACATGCCCTCCTTCTGGTCTAGCATTCGAAACCGCCTTCGCTGGGAAAAAATCTTCTCATCCATCGATGTGACTGAGCAGATGCGATCTTTACATATATGCAATGAGCTTTTTGTGGAGTTAGCACTCCGCCGAGGCAGATGATATCCTTAAGTAAAAATGTAGTTATCGGATTTATATTTTTAATAATCTTTTTAAATCATTATTTTACTACAAATCTTCCATTACCATGTATGAAACACAATATCAGCGATAGGTAGTCATCTGGGCCTCTTAAAACACCCGAATATTTTTTCGTATTTTACTACCATAAGATCATGCCATCTTTTTGCATATTTCTGCTGTATCTCAACCAACAACTCGAAAAATGTTGGTTTCCAAGCACTCCACTGCTTAAGACTTATTGCCATAGACAAAGCCATGTCATGTCATTCGCGTATAATCTGGCTTTTAATCGCATAGATTTTGCAGCCAATTGATGATTAAACTTAAGATGCAAAACTTCTATCATGGCAAGTTCTGTGTGGCATTTGGATCACATGTGCTTCAAAAGAAAATCGTCATTTAGTGACAAATATAATCCGTTACGTCGTCCCTCTGGTTCTTAAGCCACATTTTTATTAACGGCGTTGATATTATTTGCTAAACGACTTATCCATATTCACAAACGGCAAGTCGCGAACTACATAATTTTTTAATAATAGGTTTAATTCCGAATACTCCACTATTTTGTTACCCATCAAAAAACGTAGTGCTTTTTTTTAACAGACTGGTCAAACATTTAAACAAATTTAACATTTTATCATTTTTATTTTCAAAGCCTTAACTAAGTGTCGAAAAAAGTATCTATCCACAATGTGTTATTTTTTGGCACATCATTAGGCCCTCCATCAATAAACGATACCAGTTGAGTGTTTTCCGATACAGCAAATTATCTCTTACGGAGATGGCAGAGTAGTTCAACCTTCACCTTTCTTGGATGCCGGGCCACAGACATTCCAGTGAATTGGAGGGCCGACGAACTCGCCAAAATTGGAACCACTCTACTTCTTCTACTACTCTACTACCTTCTACCTCTACGAGGAGGAAGAGGAGAGAATCTTCCACCTTCTCTGTACTCTCCAGCTCTCTCCCAAAAAAGAAAGCTTCACTTAGGAGCTTTCTTCAACATTGACATAAACGATCTAAAGAATATAGACGTTAACAGTCTCCTGGTGCTTCATCAGAAACTCAAATTGGTTTCATGAGTAAGAGGATCATAAATCCACGTGGCAGCACAATGGGCCAACAGGCCTAAGTGAGTTGATCTTTTCCGACCACCACTCTTACCTGCCTACCTACCTAGACCTTATATCCACGCAAATGAAGCGGGTGTTATTTTACAGCGAATGGGATGCGCTACCGATCTATGGATTTTTATGTCCCGAAAATCCCGATGTGGTAAAACTATTGCTCTTTTGCGTGAAAGTCTCATGGCTAACCTATTTCGAAATAGGTTCAGTTCCTACGCTCTAAAACAAAAAATAATACAACTTGAACATTAAAAATTTTACAAAAAATCCTGCAATCGTTGACCAATAATTAAAGTGGCTATCGAATAATAAAATGTCAGCTAATAACTGGTTTAGTTAAAATTTAGTCGGACGATACTCATTTGCAGTGATAATACATTTGAACTATAACAAATATATTGGAGCTGCTATTGTTGTGTATTTAGTGACTGGGTGAGCAAATTTATCAGAATCGCCGAGTACTTCTTTTTTTTCTTTAAGAACTTAACACTCAAGTGGGTCTGAATACACTTAAAGTGTCTGAGCACGTGTTAAGTTTTTAGGAAAATGGGACAGAGAGAGAAAGAAAAAAATTTGGGCTCTGTGGTTATTTCGCTCCATTGGTGAAATCCAGCATTAATTGGGGAGACTAAATTATTAGTATAAATTGACTGGATGTTAATTTTAGGAAACCATTCATCTCACAAGATTTTAGTTGCCTGAAAAAAAGTCTTTCGGTCATGGCTGGTATTCTGGTATTTAACCCCGAACCGTCCGATTGTGAAGTCAATACACTACCACTTGAGCCACGATCACCCACCCAGTTCACATCAGACGAAGGATTGTTTTCTAGTATCACTTTAGTCACCGCTATAACATCACAGAACTCATTTCGTTTTGCATTCTTTGCAAAATCCTAGACTTTTTGGACTATCAAATTTTATCTTATTGAATAGTCCAAGCTAAGAATCTCACCTTGAAGTTCAAAAGCCACACCATTTCGATGAGCTTGGGAACCGTTGCTGTAAGTCATCGAAAATGGAAATGTTTTGAGAAATAAGATCCCAATAATTACGAAAATATACCAGCAACTAATTAATCTACAAATTGGATTTAAAAGTAGTTGTGAAATATGTATTGTATATTCCAATCATTTTTTTCTTCTTTGTTTTGAAAATTCTCATGAACATGTCTCCCAGAAACACTACAATTTTAAACATTATTGTTTGTGGAATTTAAAACAATTACTTACGCTAAATAAACAACAAATGCTAATTAAAACGTGATATTTGCCGAAGAAGATCAAATGTGTTTTGCCTTCGAATTGTATCGGAGGCCACTTGTTAAGTACTCGTATAGGCAAATTTATTTTATTTGTTTGATTTTGTTTTTCGCAACTTAACGTCGACACGAATAGAGCGGCGGATCGGCTGATCAGCTGATTGGATTGTTCAAATTTAACTCTGCATACTTACATCTTCTAATATGAAGATATACTACGTGTTTCTGATAATGTGTCGCAAATTTTAAAAGAAAATTCTTTGTACTTTGCGAAAAAAACCATACAGTGCGTGCCCTGTTTTGCTTTCTATTGAAAATAACATCTTTCAAATTTATGCTTGTTTAAAAAAAAAGAGGAATTCGTTGAACTAGTTATTATGAGTTCTTTAATTATTTTGAAGTAAAGGTTGCCCTAGAATTAGAATTAATGTGCCAAACGTTATTGGTGATTAAAGTGATACTTTGAAACAATTAAAGTACTTATAATGATGAGTTCATCGATATCCCATTTGTTACCATACTCGCATAAATTTAAAAAATGTTATTTTCAATTGGAATCAAAACAGGGCATCGTAAGACTTTCCTTAGAACCTCTGCATGCCGAAGGGGATGCATTTCCGACCTCCTCCTCCCAACCGTACGATTTTATTCTCAAAATATGTCAATGAATCTCCCCTTTAAATTGTCTACACATTATCTGGAACACCCTGTATACTCGTACTAACTATAATACTTCGAATTAGATATTATTTCTTCCAACAGAAACGTGTCGCCGATCAGTTGGTTGCTTAGAGTATTTTTGCAATGAAGTAGACTTAACCAGCAATTAATTGATATTTTTGTATATTTCGCAGGAAATACCCATGGTTAATTTTTAACGACCCTATAAATTATTTCAACAACACAGCAACATATATACATAAATAGACGTATTTTGTCATATGTTATAAAATTGGAAAACAACAGATCGTATCAGGGGTGGGAAAGTGGCCAGATGCTTTCACTATGAGCAATGAATTAAACAAAGTTCGTAAGCATTGTCGATTTAACAAACATGTTTGGGTAACCTAATATAAATGTTCTAAGAAACAAATGATAAGTGATTTCAAGATTTAGCAAACAGTGATTAAAATGTATAGGATTTCGTTATCACTTTTGTCATTAAATATTATTAAAATCGGTTGTGTTAATCTGTGAGAAAAACAGACTTTTTATTGAACCACAAATCTTTGTAATCGAACCAATTTTAAGGCAAGTAGGTATTTCTATTTGCGTAAATCACTTGTACAAACGGAAATTATAGATTATTTCTTGGGGGATTGGCTAGATTGGCTATTTTAATATTTTGGACTGGAAAGTTTAGTAACTTTTCCTTCAGCCTATTTTTGGAATCTCAACTGGAAGATGAGGCTTAAAAACTTTTCGGAAAATATTATCTGGAGTTTTCTATATCAGTTTATTTAAATGCAAATATGCAATTGCGACAAACGAGCTAATAAAAGAGCCAAACCTACGAACTGCCTTAAAGTTATAGCTTTGTGAGGTTCAGTGTGACTCACCGATATTGTGCGTTCATTCTTGTTGACAGCGTAGCTCTTGCCCTTATTTACAGCTGTTCTAATAATAATAACCACAACAGTACAGCTCGGTGATATTCCACCGACAATATTTCATCGGCGTATGCAAATATGGTAGTTGCATAGATTTCTGGAAAATTAATTATTTCCATTTCGCAGGTTTAAATACTGGCTCTTCCTAACAATGAATTTTATGTTATCTTTACTGTCTAACAGTTGTTTTTCCATATTCTAAGTGCCGACTTTGGCTCTACTATTAAATTGTCTTGCTCATTTCTACAAATTTCTGTAGGATCTTGTTGTTTCGTAATGCTTTTTTACCTTTTTACTCCAAATGTTGTTCGTTCTCTATTTTCTCTAACGCTTACTTTCCACACTCTTCCTTTTTTTCGAAAAATCTAATGTTTTTTCTCTATATGCTGTCAGCAAAATATGTATGATATACATAATACCAAAAGTCGATAAATTAATAAGAACAAATACAAATATGAAATGTAATCAAGCTTTTTAAAGCGACTTCATAGCGCTATACGTACATATAAAACCTTCTGAACTCTGGCATTTATTTGCAGAGATACCAGTTCGTATTTAAAAACTTGAATATTATAAATAGACAAATTTGGAGCATCCGAATATTTAAGACAGAATAATAACCGAATCGAAAGGCTTGTTAAGGTTGACTACTAGGTAATCTTAAACTGTAGCGTCATAAATTAAATAAATTATATTTGTTTTCGATGTAGCACTAACTCTTAGTATTACCAACCAGGATTTCACTTTATTCATTGTAATGCTTTCTGGATTTTTTTTTTTCTAATTTATCACCTCAGAATATGTAATGTTTATTCAGGAAGTTTTTTTCATAAAATGGACGTGGCACAGAAACAATTTTATTAAGAACACCCTATAAATTTTATAGAATGCTCTTAAATACAGATAAGAAAGTAACCAAGGCTTTTATATCATCATATATATAAAACACGACATGGCAATCTGACCAGTAAAGTGAATTACTTAAGAAAGGTGTGCACGACTACGTTCAGAAAACCTTTTCAGTTCTTACACTTCATTCCCTTGCCTTCATTTTTAAATAAAATGTTGTCATGTTCATTCAGTTGGGTCTTATCTATCATCATTGACCATCGATCAAAGTCTTATGATAAAATGCTGCAGTATGTACTTGATTATAGATGTACGAGTATCTGTACAGTGTATAAGTATGTAATTACATATAACACCGTATACACTTAGAAAAAAATTAAGGAAAATTTCTGCAAAATATCAAAGAAAAAGTTGACCAATAAAAAAATTTATTTGCTATAATTAACAAAAAAAAGGATGCTAATCCAGTTTATAAGGTGCTAATCGATTTAATAGGCGCCGTTTGCAGACAAGTATCACATGTTTTTGTGTATCAGAGATTTTGCAAAATCTTAGCAACCATCATTGAGGGTAATAAAAGTGTTTTTTTTTCGTAATTTTTTCTTAAATTGAGCACAACAACTTATCACCGATAAGTGATAAAAATTTCCATTTTTTTTTTTTATTGTGACAAGGTTATTGGTTTTGAGCTTTATACTGTACAATTAGATAAAATATGGTGCGGGTGAGTTCCGATAAACCTTAAAGAATGGCATATTCCTAGCAATAAATTCATTAATTTCCGCAACCACAAAAAATAGTTTGATGCCAAAGGTAGTTTTTAACCAAAACAAATTAGGCTGTTGGTGGATTTCATGAGAAATTTCTGAATAATTAATGAATTTATCTTACGTATACGACACATAATATATTTTTTTTTTTACAAATGTGAGTAGAGAAATTGTGGTATAAACTTCAACAATATTTTTTTTTTTTTTTTTCAAAGAGTTACAATACTAATCTTCAATATGTTTAAAGAAATATCAAAAAACCGATTGGTCTTAAGTTTTTAGTAGATTTTCTTTTGCAACTTTTATTATCATGCAACTTATTCATGAAGGGAGAATCTGATCCAGTATAAGTTGGTTACTGTAAATTAATATAAACTTACTTATTGATACTTGTATAGGACTTTACACCATCACCTAGCATAATTTTTTTTCTAATGCCATATACCCGTATCTTAAAAATAATATTCATTGATCATTATGCTACAATATCTTTTGGTATTTGTTAGAAAGACTCAAAATTGCTCCACTTATCGACAAAGCGATAAATGTGGAGCTTCTTTCAAACTTTCAATGCTTTATAGTGACTTTTTAATATAAATTTTTGACTTCAGTTATCATAAATCCTTTTCATTGGGTAAAAGACACGATCTTCCTGTATTTCGAAGCAAAAATCGTATCTGAAAATGTTTCAACGGCCCTCTTCTGTGCATTCCAAAAATTATCTTTCGACTCTAGATTTCATTTCAGAATTTACTAACACATCTAAATTAAGATGTCAAATATAATAATTAACCATCTATAAATAAGGTTGGCGCAGTCAATCCGAACATAATCCGTCGTATTCGATTGTATCATATCTGATATTAAATGCATCTGTGGAAAAATGACAACATAAATGTTTAAAGTCTGGCTCTATTGCTGTTGACGAACAAGCCAGGCAAAATGGTGTTTGTTGTTTTTTTCGCAGATTATTAAAATGGTAAGGAGAAAATTAATCATCTCTTGTTCAGTAATACCATACTGATGGACAATTAAACTTTCAAATGGTATTATGCACAAAATATACTATAGGATAATGATCAATTAAAAACTAGTTGCAGAATTCTTACCTGTAGGAATTGTTTATAAGATGTGTTTTCATTTTGAATTTGGTTATGGGAGAATTATAATAATAACTATACATGTAAATTTGTATAACAAAGTCTACATATCAACATCATCAAAAACTCGTCGCAGTCAGAACGACGAAACATTTTAACCTTTTAGCAGATTTTAATTTGTAGGACAATGTGCTCCCAAAGCATTTGGCATGTTTGTTATTGTTACCGATGAAAAGAGAGAGATAATGTTATCTAAAGAAAAATGTACGCGACTTGATAAAATATATTTACCCAATAATCAAAATGTCGTTACTGATTGTTTAATGGTTCTTTCGGTTGACACTTAAGATTCGCTAATTTTTTATTTGAGTCTACTTTGTCCCCTATTTTGAATTTCTTCTCTTAAATTCTATGAGTTAGTATTATTAATGTTCGGATAAACCTTAATTAATGCTGTTTATTGTAGCAAAAGTAGCTTTCATGTTATAGTTTTGGGAAAATTGGCAACTTTTACATATTATTGTACATGACATATGACAAGAAATGCCATCCCTATTTTATTTTTTATTTTGTGAAGCTTCTTTATTCTGGACAATTTAAAGATTGATATTATAATAAACTAAGCTTAATTGCTTATCACAATATCCTACATTTTTAAAAGGAAAATTCAATTCGCTATTTTTATTAATAATAAGCAAATCATGGTCCTCTGCGCATTTATATTTTGAATTAACAAAATGGATTGCCTTAAAATTACAAAAACAGTTTTTAGCCACTTGTACATACGTACACAGTTGTTTTGTTTTCGTTGTAAGTATCTACTCTCAGTTTGGCCCATTAATAACTCTACAACTTGGACAACGCTGATTATGTTACTTTAAAAGTACTTCTGTACTCATACGAGTGCTACATACGATTAGCCTGCTTAAAAATCTTTTAAGAATAAAACATTGAGTGTGCCCTAAAATGATATTCACTAACCGTATTCAATGAAGTAATAAATATTTATTATTCTAGGTACCTACTTGACTTGAATTAGTTAAATAAACAAATATTAAGTGTGCATAATATTATCTCAACGCTGTCTGTCTTAAGCCTTTCTGGGTGATAGCTAAAAACCTTTTATATACTTTTTTATCAGTTTGAAAATTATTTTGCATTTAAAATTAATGTTAGTTAGTATAAAAACTGCATTTATAAATTTTGAATTTAATTGAATTTAAAAATTTTGGATTGTCATATTTTTGCAGAATGTTACGTTGGTTACGTCCTCGGCCAGCCGAATCAATACGATCCAATAAAATCGATAGAGACATTTTAAAAAATCACAAGCAATTTGAAAGTGCTGTTAAAATTTTACTCCTTGGCACAGCTGAGTCGGGAAAAACCACAATAATAAAACAAATGAGAATACTGCACATCAACGGCTACACAGATGAGTAAGCAACCGATTTTTTTAAGAATCATATATAATTATTTCATTAAGAGATATCAGCTTTTTTAAAAAATCGTTAGAACAATGTTAGTGATAAAAAATAACAAGGTTTTTGTAATTAAAAATGGAAGAACTTTTGTACATTGAATGCGACGGAAATTCAGATTACTACAAATTGAGATAAGATAAAAAGATTAACATATTCGGGTATTTATCTAGCTTAGTTAGGTTTAGATCATTTTGCAAGTGCAGATGTACGTTTGTACGTCTGGAATGTGGGATAAAAGTTCAAAAACGCGTCGTCATTTGTTCAGTTGCTAATCAAAGGAGGTAATATCTTCTGTTTGATTAGAAGTTATACAAGAGAAAGATATATAAGTAAAAATATTATAGATCACACAATTGGTTTTGAAAACTTGTTTTTAGACACATAATGAACTTTGTTTGGTATCAGAAAACAGTACGTAGAAAATTTGTTTTAAAAAAATCGTGTTTTCATTATAATCAAATATGAAGCACTTATTTTCCATCAAAAACAGCTTAACAAAAAGTTCGAACTTATTTATAGTTGATACATTTTTGTTTGTACGTACATATGATTCATGTTAAGTACAAATCTGTGGAGGTCAGAGAAAGCCTCAAACAAAAGGTCTCGCCTGTTTACAAATTGTATACTTGCTTAACCCACTGGGTTGGAATCGAAGACACTCCCAGCCGGATCGATTATTTCATGCTCAGCTCTACTTATCTTAGCAGTCAACTGTACACCACGTATACTTACCTGGCAATTTTTTCTGTAGTATCATTGCATATTTGTTGCATATTCCTGATGCCAGCTTGGCTCACAGCTTGAAAGAATAAGGCCTCTTGCCTTTATCTGCCACGAATGTGCCGAAAGGCGTCATAATAATTTTTTTTCGGACTGAGCTTTATTATCCAAGACGCTGTCAGTTTTCCATTACGACTCGATTTGAGTATCGTCACAAAATGTAGACTGCCCAAATGAATGTTTCTGTACTTCTCTTAAAATGAGTATGCTGATACGAGTATTATGATCACCTTATATTATAACTGGAGCAATTACTCATTTTTCCATGAAAGACTGAAAAATATCACTGAGAGTCACTTTTACTTAGAGCTACAAAAGAGGTACAAAAACTTAAACCGTTGTTACTTTTATACAATATTTAATGTCCATCTGCGTATCTCTTAATTTCAATGATGTACTTCCATTTCATTTAGTCATTTGATTTACAGGGAACGCCGTGAAAAAATTCCTGAAATCTATCAAAACATCCACGAATCCATTTACCAGCTAACTAAGCAAATGTCGAATTTGGAATTAGAATTCGGCAGTACGGTGAGCAAAAAGTGTGCACGATATATGTTATCCATTGGTGAATGGGCTCCGGAAACTATGAATGAGGTTAGTATGATTTATTAAATGGTTTTATCTGTAATCTAGCCAACCGATAAAGACGTCTGTGATTTGTTTAAAAATCTTACTTTCAAACTTAAGACTCTATAAAATTGTTTAATCTTTTCACACATTTTAAAAGGTTTTAAAGACATGGTTTTATTACACTTTTATACACAATATGATCGTTTAAAATTTATTTCGAGTTTATACCAGTTTCAAATATGCTAACTCAATTAGTAATTCTCTGGTCTTTACAGGAGTATTGTGATAACGTTTTGACTTTATGGAACGATATTGGTATTAGAGCTTGCTATGATCGATCAAATGAATTTCCTCTGCTCGATAGTGCCAAATAGTAAGTTATTTTGCTGTTTATAGGCCGTAAGAGGCTTGTATTGACTTTAAATGTATAATTTTAGTTTTCTGGATAACTTTGGTAGAATATCAGACTGCAATTACATTCCAACGACTGATGATATCCTACATAGTCGTAGGATCACTACTGGTATTCATCAGATCAGTTTTAGGGTGAAGGTAGATTTTTAAGAAGTTCAGAAGTCTAACTTGATGTCTAAATGTTGCCTTTAAATTTTATCTAGATTCCAAGTTCAGCAGGCGGTGGTGAACAAGAATTTCGTATGTTTGATGTCGGTGGTCAGAGGGATCAGCGCAATAAGTGGATCCAAGCATTTGAGGGCATCCAAGCAGTGCTGTTTCTGATCTCATGTGGTGACTTTGATCAAACTCTCCGTGAAGACCCTAAACAGAATCGTCTTACAGAAGCTCTAAATTTATTCCGCGGCGTTTGGCAAAATAGATTTTTATCTTCTGCTGGATTAATAGTATTTCTAAATAAAATTGATATTATGGAAAGAAAGATAAGCGCAGGAAAACGCATCGCTGACTACTTCCCAGAGTATGAGGATTATAGAAGGTCACCGAAAATGGGAAGTTTCTTTTATGAATGTGATTGGACTAAGAACTTCATTAAGCAAAAATTGGTGGTAGGTTTGAGCTTCTAAAATCACTTCCTTTAAGTGCTTAAACTCAACATGTACTTTCTTCTTTTTTTTCCAGAATATAACTCAGGAACCAATCAAAAGAGCATCCAGAATAAATGTCGATAATTTACAGCGTGAATGTTATTACCATTTTACGGTGGCAACTGATACGAAAAATATTGAAAATGTCTTCAAAGATGTGCATAATATGATCCTGACAGAAAACCTATCCCTAGTTGGCTTACTTTGAACTTTTGCCAGGGTTAAAAGAACTGCACTTTAACACAAATATTACCTGCACTTTCAATCTTTTATTAAAAGATTGAAATCTCTTTAAGCTGTGATAATCAATGCACGTTTAATTAAGAAAATATTATTATAGGTTAGATGTAAATATTTATAGTGTGAAATTATTTATGGATGAAATTCATCTTTTAAAAATATATGAAATTTATAAAATAAACACATTAGGGCTTTTCATCAGAAACAAGAACTTAATCCTTAATGTTTCGTTAATATATACCTGAATATTCTATTTCTAGACGTATTAATTATTTACATGAGTAAATAAGCTTTTCGTCCTTCATCCCCTTAAAATTGATAGAGATATATCTTCTTCCTTTTCCGCTTTCCACGAATTATAGAGCCAAATATCCGAGAAATCTTTTCTAAATTACCAAAATGTAGCAAATTTTGTTTTTTTGGCACCATAAATTAAGAATGAAAGCGTTAGGGTTCTATAGAAAATAGTTTCGAAGTTTTGCCAAATCAAAGGAATGGCGATTGGCTAGAGTAATACTTCGCCGGACGCTGACAAATATATGTCTGTTCCGTCGAGAATTTGTAACAATTTGTAAAAGAGAATTTTTAGTTTGGACTTGAGGAGTAAAAATAAGTTATATCTTAAACCAAAAATCTCGCAAGAAGACGTTTTTGTAAAATGTGTTTCAAACATCAAATTGGTTATTATTACTATTTTATTGATGTTATAGGCGTTTAATGAGTTTTATTGCATTAGGCAAAAAATTCACTTCAATCTGAACCTTTTTTTACCCTTTTTGTTCATGCCCAAGTCTTCTTCTTAATTCATTTCATTTTTTTTCCGAATTTAATTGATTTGATGGTTTTCTACAATAAGGTCTGTTTCAGGAGTCCAAATTTTCAACAGTTTTTAATTTGTAAAATTTTGTACAAATTTGTGCAAAAACCTGTTCCCGCGAGAAAAATTTTGGAAAATACATAGAACGCATTTGAGAGAGTAATTCAATTCTCCATTCTCACAAATTTCTACACAAGATTTTTCTTTAAGCAGGAATTATAAAAAACGTCAAATCAATTAAATTTTAAAAGAACTGTCAAATTCGTAAAAGTTTAAATTTGTGTGAGTTGCGACAATTTTATGCAAATTAACTTAGAAGAAGACTTGAAAATGGACAAAGAGGAGAAAAAAAGAGCTACATATTAACGCGAGATTTTGAGTTTGAGAGAGAATTTATTCCTACTCCTCAAGCTTAAGCAAAAAAATCCTCTTTTACAAATTGTTACAAAAATCTCGTGGGAACAGTCCTACTCTCTTTTCTCCACACCATTGCTGGTTTTAACTGATAGACAGACAGCCAATTTCGCTACCTTGGGCTCAATATTCATAATTATTTTATGTTGATGTTATGTCAATTACATTGCAAGTTGTTCAGATTTTTAAAATATTGTGCCCCTAGTGTTGCACACAACGCTTTCAATTATGATGTTATGAAACCATAATGACATCAAAAGAAACTGTAATTTTGCTTCCTTTGATAGATAGATCAGCGGAAGCTCCCTATCAACATCCTGCACAACTGAACGATTTTGATAGGGCTGCCGAAACTAGATATGGCTCTGTACTCGTATAACTCGTTTCTATAAACGCTTTCATGACCTTAAAATGGATAAAGAGAAAACCTAGGAAGTCCAAATCGATACCCACCATCTTTTCATCGATGTTAAGGCCGCCTATAACAGCATTTATAGAGACGAACTATACAAAGCCATGTCTAGTTTTGGCATTTCTGCCAAACTTGTCCGCTTGTGCAGAATGACAATGGAGAATGCACGCTGCTCCATCGAGGTCGGTAAAGAACTCACCGAGACCTTCGATGTCAAAAAAGGATTTAGACAAGGCTATGCGCTGTCTATCTATCTTTCAAAAGTCCGTCCATGTACTCGCCTATGCCGACGATATCGACATAATCTTCAGAACACAGTGGAATGTCATTGACGCATTCGTGGGTATTGAGACGGAGGCAGCGAAGATGGGTTTGGCAGTCAATGAGGGCAAGACAAAGTATATGCTTTCATCAAGTAAGGACACCCAACACCGCTGTCTCGGAAAGAATGTCACTATAAACAGACATAACTTTGAGATGGTTAAGGACTTTGTCTACCTAAGCTCCGCTATACACTCAGGCAATGACACCAGCGCTGAAATTAAACAAAGAATAACTCTTGCCAATCGCTGTTTCTCTCTTAAACAACTAAAGTGACCCTTTATAAGACCCTTATCATCCCAGTCCCTGTCTATAGAGCAGAGGCATGTACTCTATCAAAAGCGAATGAGGATGGTTGTTTTGAGAGAAAAATTTTCGTTCTCGTCTGCGTAGACGGCGAATGGAGGAGGAGATAAAACGAAACTGTACGGGTTGTATAGCGACATCGATCTAGCCATGAGAGTGAAAATCCAACGACTGAGATGGCTGGGTCATATAGAGCGAATGCAAGCGAATACTCCGGCCCGAAAAATCTTTGAGTCCACTCGGCCGAGCATAAATGCATCCACAAAGATGGAATGTTTGATGAGGTTTATGGTTTCATTGGACCTTATTTCTTTCCAAATAAGGAAGTAGACAGCGTTACCGTCAATGGTCTCAGGTATAGGGCGATGTTAACCGACTTTGTGGGGTCAGAGCTTGGCAAAATCGATATATTCGAGCTGTGGTTCCAACAAAACGGCGCTTAATGACATACAAGCGACGCAACGCTCGAAGTTGTGCCATCTCACGGCAAGCGTTTATCAATTGGATGTCGCGATCATGTGATTTGACACCACTCGATTATTTTTTCTGGGGCTACATCAAGACTTACGTCAACTGAATTTAATCACACAACACGAACACAAAAGAAAAGTCAAAGAATTATATTGCAAAAAGTGCAATGAATATTAAGGAAACAAATGAATAGATTATTTTTCAAAATAAGAAATGAGTTTATGCTCGTATACTCAATTTATTTTTATAGGAGTCCATAATTGAATTATCCTGGCAGTGCTTAGTACTAAGTTAATTGTCATTTTAGTTGGCAAATACTACCGCACAACAGCATTTTGGCGCTACACTCGTTTGACAGACCTCTTTCGCCAAATAGGCGACGTCGTGAATTGCTTGACATTTGTAGTCAACACGTTTATTTTTATTAATATCGCTGTAAAATCCATTTAAAATAATAAAAATACATTCGCAAACATCATGGCACAATTTGATTTAACAACTAAAAATTGCCAATTTCTGGATAGGCATTTAACTTTCCCACTTTTAGAGTTTCTATGTGGCAAAGAGGTTAGAATGACAGCATCTGAATTTGATTGCAAATGCACAATCAAATCTGTTTTCGGCGAAATGTTAAAGTTATCTGTTCTTTGTAGATTTATAATCAACAAGATTTATTGGAGTACATCTTAGAAACAGTAAATAAAACAAACATGATTGATTACACGATGGATACGCGCAAACGTTTGAATCTGAGCAAAGAAATGCCGGAGGAATTGGTGCAACGTAAAGCTGAGGTGCTGGCGACACTGAAACAGCTTCAGAATGAGGTTGCTCCAATCATGAAGGCTACTGATATTCTTAAAAACGGTGAAAGCATGAAGGATTCCAAGACTTTTGTAAATGCTTTGCAAAAGGATTACAACTTTAAGATTGAACACTTGGAGAGCGCATACAAACTGGCAAAGTACCTGTACGAGTGCGGTAATTACCAGGAATCGACCTCGTACTTGTATTTTTGCTTGATTGTTATGTCGCCAAATGATAAGGTAAATTTAATTAAATTGTGCCCTGGTACTACCGTAGAAAGGTTTTCTTTTAACATTGTGTGTGGGCTAGCTTTGTTTTCTTAAGCGTATATAGCTTGTTAAATTAAACCCATCCATACCCTAGATTATTAACTACAAAAACCGAAAGGTGGCTAATTTTATATTAGTTAATGTTAACTCTTGTTATTTACAGAACTATCTCAACGTTCTCTGGGGTAAATTGGCCGCTGAAATTCTTACTCTTAACTGGAATACAGCACTAGAAGATTTGAATCGCCTGCGGGACTATATTGACAACAGCAATAACACCAACATCCAAGCTTTGCAACAACGTACTTGGCTCATCCACTGGAGTGTGCTTGTCTTCTTTAACCATCCAAAGGGACGCGATCTTATCATCGAGATGTTCCTTTACAAACCATTATATTTGAATGCCATTCAAACTATGTGCCCCCACATTCTACGCTACTTGGCTACCGCTGTCATCATCAATCGTACACGTCGCAATGCTCTAAAAGATTTGATTAAAGTCATTCAACAGGAATCATACACCTATCGTGATCCCATTACTGAATTTTTGGAATGTCTCTACGTTAACTTCGACTTTGAAGGAGCCCGTATGAAATTGCACGAATGCCAAACAGTTATTCTCAACGATTTTTTCATTGTCGCTTGTCTGGATGAATTCGTCGAGGATGCCCGTTTAATGATCTTCGAGACATTCTGTCGCATTCATCAGTGCATCACGATTAGTATGTTGGCCGATAAGCTGAATATGAAACCCAGCGAAGCTGAATGCTGGATTGTGAATTTGATTCGTAATGCACGTTTGAATGCGAAGATTGATTCGAAATTGGGGCACGTCGTTATGGGTACACAACCTTTAAGCCCTTATCAGCAATTGGTGGAGAAAATTGATTCGCTTTCCATGCGTTCGGAGCATTTGACTGGTTTGGTTGAACGTAAGAATAAACAAAAGAATCAAGAGGACTCGTGGAAGTATTATTAAGTAAACAAAGTCCCTTTTTTTTTTTTTTTTTTTGTTTTTTGTACTGTATGCTCGCGAAAAGAATAATTAATAGAAAAAGAATAACAAAGAATAAAAACGTTTCTTGCTTATCGTATAAGAAAAACAATTGATTCCCACCACCCAAATATCGATGAAAGGAAACCAATCAACTGTGCCACAGTTATGGATTATGGATTTTTGTAATAAATTATTTGGAATAAAGCATCTATCCGAAAGAAATTGATTTATTTTATTTACTTGTTTATGTATGTAAACTTGACAGGAAATAAAATGAGCTACTGAAACACCAGAAGCTTCATCACAATCAGAAAATGATAAGGGTGGGAACGTCGAAGATACAAGTAGCAAAATAAGATTTTGGTTTTTTTTTTTAACCTCACACTGGAACAGATAGTATATAGCGGCGCAATGCCCCACGCTAGCTAAGTAAACATTATAGCTTTAATATTCTAAGCACGCTGTATTTGAAGCATTTACCACAACTGAGGAATTTCTTTAAAATAAAGTGAGAAATAAACAATCATCTATGGTACTTTACGTACAGATACATAGGTTTTTGATATTGTCAAACAATTTATCTACCTCAGAGCAAATATCGATTCATTTTCGTCTGGGTAGAGATTCGGCGAAGAAGAACCATTGCAAATCTCTGTTTATCTTAATACAGAGCTCTTTTCTTGAAAAACGAAATTTAAACTATATATGTAGTTACTTTAGGCCTAACAAATCTATGCGAGAGGGACACCTATATGAAAGCAACAAGAGCAAGATTTACTACTACCCCTGAACAAGCCAGATGCTTCTGTACAACTGATGAAGAGATAGGAGTCCTATAAAGCTAATATAGAATTTCAAATTTCAACTCATATTTGAATGTGTATTGAACATATTACCATTTAATTGATGATCCGTATTATTAATTTATCTAAACTCACCAACATCAGCCTTACAGGCTTACATATGAACGCATGCTCAAGCGGAGGGAAAGTTTTTACGAAATTCTAGAGACAACCTATGAATAGTATCCCAATTCTGGCGTAAAAATCAGACTTGTAGCCTTTATCCCAGAAAAAGAACGGAGACAATTTAAGTCTGCCCGATTGGACCTTCACTCTTCTGACTAAGCCGATGTTGCTGTATAGGCCAAGCAGTTCGTCGTTGTATCTCCTCTTCTACTCAAAGTCTAGACAGACGGGACCGTAAATTACCCGAAGAATTTTCCATTGGCTTTGCTAGTCAATGGACCTCTTGGCCAACGATTGGCAAGAATTATTTTTCGTTTGATCTCAGTGCCGGTGACGTTGCCCAAATTAATAACGAAGCATGTATAGACAAAGTCCTTAACTACATCAAAGTTATATGAATATTTGTCGATGGTGACTTTCTGTCCGAGTCTTCGGTGTTGAGTGTCCACTTGACATCTTATTAAGTGTATACACTTGATCTACCCCTCATTGTCCCTCCATCTTCGCTGCTTCCGCCGAAATTCTCGTGAAAGCGACACTATCAACACGCTGCTTTCTTCCGATTATGTCAATATCATCGGCGGATGCGAGTAATTGGGCGGATTCTTGACGCATGATAGCGCGTCGCCTTGTCTAAATCCTTTTTTAACATCAAAGGTCTCGGTCCATTCTCCATCTTCATCCTTCACAAACGGACGAGGTTGGCAAGGATGCCAAAGCTAGATATTGTTCTGTATAGTTCGTTTCTATAGATATTGTCATACGTGACATTAAAATCGATGAATAGGTGTTGTGTATCGATTAAGAGCTCATGACTTTTTCCTGGCCGGAAAGCACACTGATATGGACCAATAGGATTGTTGAGGCTCCAGGTGGTCACAAAATACGGCAGATGGGATCTTGTGGATGATGTTAAGAAGACTGATTCTCTGTATTTGGAGCAGGTCCTTTCCTGCGGATCGGACAAAGAATGTTTCATTCATCGGGAATAATTTCTTCCGACCATATTTTACAGTCCAGTAGATTTATTGGGCTTAAGCTTAGATAAGGCTATCTACCACTTTATCCAGGTCGGGTGGACGGAATTGTTGGTCTATATACCAGGTTGCAAGGTTTATTCTACCTGACAGCGGTATTTGGTAAGCCGCTTTTTTTTTAATTTTAACTGCTACAGGTTTTCCCCAGTAGCATAAAATCCATGTTTTTCTGCAAACTTGTTGATGATTTTTTTTTTATTGTATTATTATTGGTATGACCTCAAATTCAAAAACTAGCATAGGGAAGAAAAAAGGAACAGGTTTAAAAATTGGTTATTTGAAAACTCAAACAAGATATCAGATATTTAAACGCTGTTATAAAGGCTGGTATTTCTTCTAAAAATAAAGTTCTCAACCAGAGTTTTTACAATTAATATTAATAGAGCAATTTTCGTTAACATGGGTCAGGGTACACCAAAGTAAGCCTTTTCTTAAATCCTTAATAAATGATGTCAACATTGGAAATAGACTCTTACTATAGAAAGATATTTTTCGTAGAATATACCCAAATTATCCTTGACGATTTGGGGACACCCATTATATTTCCTGTTTTTACGTGGGAAGGAAACTGAAGCCTCCAATAAGAGGGAAAGGCCAGTTCTTGCTTAAGATCCAACAAGACCCAACATTTATGCAATTATCAATGTTTATTTCTGATTATGACTCGACTTTTAGAAACTAATCCGTTAAAATTGCAAGGTTTCCTTATTAAACAATTATTAGCAAATTAGCTTAAACTTCTGCTACTACTTTCAACTACAGATGTCTCTTAACACAGTAGAAATTGAAAAGCTATTGTTTTGTCACGCATACCAACTTGTAAAGCAAATGTCATTTCTGAAGTGCTCACTGGTGTAGTCGTGTTGATTTCACTTTTTTTTGGCACCAGGGAAAAAACTGTGTTTGTTATACGTATTTTGTGTATGAAAATTAATTATTTCTAGCCTTCTGAATTTAAAGTATAAGTTTTTAAGCAATTCACACATAATACATTATCAGCAGAATTATAAATAGCTTAGAAATCACAACAAATCAACAAGTTACATTTGTGAAACACTGACGTGTCTTTTCCTAATTTAACCGTGGCTCGTAACGATCTCATTAGAATTTTTAAGGGATTTTCCATAATATCAGGAGTTCATGCAACATATCGGTGATTAAAAATGATGACCGTCCGACGCAGAGTAGACGGTAGTGGTGCTAGCGATGATGACAATCAGACTTTAATAGAAGACCAACATGAAGAGGTTCATCAAAAACCTGACTTGCGTGGGGACAGAGGAAACATTGCAATTCTTCTTTTCCTCTACATTTTGCAAGGCATTCCTTTGGGTCTGATATCTGCCATTCCAATGCTTTTACAGAACCGTGGTGAAAGCTATAAACACCAGGCAGAATTTAGTTTTGCGTATTGGCCGTTTAGTTTGAAACTATTGTGGGCACCAATAGTGGACTCACTTTACATATCACGATTTGGTAGAAGAAAATCATGGCTTATACCTATACAATATTTAATTGGAGCATTTATGCTGCTGCTGTCAGTGAAAATAGACGGTTGGCTCGGCGGAAATGGTATCGAGCCAAATGTTCCTGTTCTGACTGCAATGTTTTTTGCATTGAATTTCCTTGCAGCTACTCAGGATATAGCTGTGGATGGATGGGCTTTGACTATGTTAAAACGGTGTAATGTTGCCTACGCTTCAACTTGCAATAGTGTGGGACAAACAGCAGGCTATTTCCTTGGTTATGTTGCATTCATTGCTATGGAATCAAAGGACTTTTGCAACACTTATCTTCGAAGCGAACCTCTGGAAGAGGGAATGGTTACACTACCGAAATTTTTGTGGTTCTGGGGGCTCTGCTTTTTAGTGGCAACAACATTGGTGGCTATATTTAAAAAGGAAAACAGCGAAGATAGCGATCAAAGATATACAGACAATCCAGAACTGAATATCAAGGAGAGTTACAAAGTTCTGTTCGACATAGTCAAAATGCGGCCGATACAAATTCTTGCCGCAATCCTTCTCACAGTGAAGGTGACCTTCGCTGCATGTGATGCTGTAACTTCATTAAAATTAATCGATGCTGGCGTACCAAAGGAAAAGCTTGCACTTCTTGCCGTTCCAATTATTCCTTTACAAATAATCCTACCGTTGATCGTAAGTCGCTATACAAACGGACCGAAACCAATGGATATCTACGTAAAGGCAATACCATATCGAATTGTATTTTCTTCCACAGCAGTAGTAATTACGTACTTTACACCGTATATGATATCTGGTGGGCAAGTACCTTTATACTATTACATCCTACTTGTCGCAAACTATGGTGTCTACCAAATATTCTTGTACTGCATGTTTGTGGCAGTGATGGCTTTCTTTGCAAAAATCTCGGACCCCGCTGTAGGAGGAAGTTATATGACACTTTTGAATACGGCTTCTAACTTGGGTGGTAATTGGCCAAACACTGTTATACTTTGGCTTGTCGATGTGCTCACTTGGAAGGAATGCCTTAACGTGGATGAACGGTTACCCAAGAAAAACCATTGTCTAAATAAGGAACAACGTGAGGTGAGTTCGGAAATTGTCTATTGCTTCGAAAATTATATATCTAAATGATTGTTTATATTTAGCAATGCACAGCTACGGGTGGAAAATGTGATATTGTCTTTGATGGCTACTACATTGAGTCTATAATATGCGTTCTGTATGGACTCGTGTGGTTATACTATGGGCGAAAATGGATTAATTACTTACAGAACTTACCTACCAGACAGTGGTTAGTAGTAAAAACTCTAAATGGTGATAACAAATCCAAGAAGAGGTAGCAATTCATTGTGTGAGACTTGAGCTGTTGTTTGAGTTCCTTCCAATGTCTGGTGGTTTCTCAACGTTTTTGAGCTGTTAACCCAGGTGTAACTTTAATTTTGAAAAATTCGTACCTTTAATTTAAAAAGATTTATCTTCCCTTAGAGGGAACTCATTATTGTGTTTGATAAGTGCAATTCTGTATTTAACTGGAAAAGCATTTGATGTCCATGATCGTTGACTGCTGTCTTAAACCATAAAAACGACGGTCACCCATTGAAATTCATCCAAATTCTGTTTTTTTTTTTTTATATATATATTTGTTTTGTGTTTTGTAATAATTATAATACAAATGATTCCATGCTAAAGCATTCGTTGATGTTTCCTATTCGAAAATGCATTTCTTTTACATGCATCGTTTGAACTGACGAATGCAGGGTAAAAAATATTCTATAATCATTTCTTAATAACGACAGCAGTTCTGATGGGATTTTTGACTAATAAAACTACAGGCCTCATAGTGGTAAGTTAACAAAAAAAAAAAGAAAACATAATTCAGCGGTTCTATGTAAGACAAATAAAGCAGTTCGTTTCTGCCTGGTCCGTTCGTCAGAGTCCGGATTTGGTAGAAAAAAAAAACATATTCTTTGCTACCAATAATTTCATCTTGCTCGCATCCTATTTTTTCCTGGAATTTAATCACAAAATTTTTGGTTTCTCCTTAAGACTTCAATTCCACGTTATCGGCAAGATTACGATGCATGAGAATTTGTGCAATTGATTGTCACTAAATTATTGTACAATAATACCGATAAGCTTTACATGTTCAAAAGGTCAAAGTAGAGAAAAAACCCGCAACAAACAACCATGCAAGACATTTCGCATACACCTTAAAGTAGACATTTAAGCGCAAGTACAACGGCTATTTAGATCTGAATGCAGAATACTAGACATCTCAAGTCGGATAACTAGAGGAGCTAGTGCTACTAACTAGTGTTAAGTAAGCATATCCATAAAGGAAGTACATGCGTCTGTTTGTATGCGAATTATTATTGGTAAAAAATTTACAAACGTTTTGAGACTTGCGACTCATATGGAGAACCCTAATGACAACTCGCTTCAAGGCTAAACTCCATCATTCCAAAACCTCTGCACTCTGTCATAAAATTGAACTTTAAAGGAAACATCTATAGTAGGACAGCGGACAAGCATTTTCGATACTACGTCTAGAAACCGGCCTAGGCACACAACGTAAACTTAATTCTTTTTACTTTTTATTGTATTAATCAACCACGTTGTTCTTACAACGATTAGGCATCTGGCACTAATTTAACAAGTGATTAATTGTAAATTGTATAAATCCCGAAGTATTTTTATCACCATTCAATCCGACCAAATAGTGTATGCTAAATTTAAGATTCAGATTTCCTGGTAATTTTGGAACCTTCGTGTTAAATGTTTTCTGTCTCGAGAGGAAAATGGTGAAGGATAATCTGCCAACCGGTGGTTCGAAAATAGATGCCTGGAAGAGGGAAGGTCGGAAGCAAAAATGTCCAATTCTTCTCTTTGATCTGTTTTGAGATCAGTTAGTGTGTGCTTTAAAAGATCACCAGAAGAAAAACATTTCTTTTATGTTGAAAACATATTTCATAGACTGGCAGTTGCTGGGCATGTGTTGGATATGGATACAAAAATATGTGTGGTTCTTTTTTTTTTTCAATAATTTGAAACCACATTTTCGGCTCTGGGTAGTCTCTCTGATGATTATGATACATTGGAATTTGTAGGTAAAATTAATAGATAAATACCATTGTCAGCTGGAATGCGGAAGTGAGTCCTTTAAACAAAGAAATGCATTTAAATCAGGGCGTGTTTATATTCTAAACAGATAACGTTTTCATTCGAATTCTCGTAAATATTTAACTAAAAAGAGGAACAGTAGAGGAAAAGATCGTCAGCTTTTAAACATCAAAGAATAGCTTTTGTAGCTATTCGTATAAGGGATGAATTTGTTTCCTGAATGCGAGTTGGCACATGACATGACATTCGTTTTTTCACACATTTAAAGCAATTTAATGGTTCCGGTATCATAACCTTTATAACATAACTTTCGTATAACCAACTCACTCGGAGAATTTGTAATGCTGGGTAATCGCTCCGAAAATTCAAGCAAAGCTTTGGAAAATTATTACCCTGCTTACTGTCAACATCATATCACAAACACTTACACTACCAATGCTGATGAGGATGATAAATGAAAACTTGGCTTTTGGTTTGAAAGTTCACAACTGTAGGCAGCAGCTTGTGTGTGCATGATGTATTCAAAGAAAACTTTCCTGAAAACCTTTGCAAGAATAGTGCAACAGAAATGTTGAATATTTTCATGCAGACTGATGCGACAGTTACCTAGATATGAAATTCGCGGAAACAAGCATTTGGTATGTAAGTTAAAAAAAAAAAAAAAAGGATTTGTGGACTCAAACAACCATCAACCACCGATGGGGTTGAAATAAAATTGTAATGAAATTAGGAGGGTATTTTCAACCGATTTCGCTAAATATAATGCTTTGCAAATAAAGTCTTAAACAGAGTCTTGTTAGTGCTTTTTGTCAAGGTTTTATTACTTAGCTGCCGTCTTATTCCAAAGTAACAGCAATTGGAAAGTAGCTCTTTGTTTGATATTTGATATCGGAGTCGAAATGGATAAAGTCTCTAACTACCTCGAAACTATAGTAAATAATTTCAATTATCTGACCGATTTGTCAACATTTTGCATCTCACTTCTTGATAAAATTTTTTTTAATTTGACCGCTAAGCCCATTTAAGTCGCTCCTGTTTCAGTAGTTGCAAAAACGGCAGTGATAGCTTATTTCTCTCTGGTTATGATATACTACAATACAATTAATCCTTAAGAAAATCACATCTCCAAGCCTTCTTTTGACATCGGTGAGATTGCTTCTGACGGTTAGAAAACAGCTAGTGTTTTCTTTCGATATTCTGCCCAATCTGAGCATGGCAGTCAAAACCAGACATGATTCTTCATGACATGCTTCAATTCCATAAAAAAAGTGGTGTATGTTGTGTGGCTTTCTTGGGTTTTCATGGACCTTACTTACTTACTTCAGGTGGCACTACAGTTCGGAGTGGACCTGGCTTTCAACCAACAAGTGTCTCCAGCCAGCTCTATATTTAGCTAGCTGGCTCCAGTTTTGCACACTAAGTTGGCTAAGGTAGCCTTCCACTTGCATGCACCTCCTGAGTCACGACCTTCCGGTACTGCGCTGTCGCTCGGGGCCGATTCAAAAGACTTTTCGGACCGAATTTCGGACCGAATTTCGGACCCCATTTTTCATATCATTGATGTCCATTCGCTTTACATGACATGACAAGGTAGCAATTCTCTTGCATGCACCACCTGAGTCGTTGGACCTTCCTCCTTCCGGCTAAGTCGATGTCGCTGTACGTTGTACAGTTCGTCAATATATTTCCTCCTCCACTCGCTTTCTATGCAGACGTTAGCGAAAATCACCCGATGAATTTTCCTCTAGTTTTCTAGAAACTGCCAGATTAAATATTTGGTCAATTGTGGACTTGGTAGGCCTTAAACTCTGCTGATAGATGCAAATCAGATAGTTGAAAAATTGTTTCAAGATTTCATTTAATGCGGCAAACAAAATCTTGTAAGCGATGTTAAGGAGATCGATGCCTGTATAGGCAACGCAGACCACATGGTACTACTATTGCCTTCATTAGGCGTACCTTTTCCAACCAAATCTTGGAAATGAGTTGGTTTATACTCCCTTTTTTTTCGTCATCCCTGTACAGAATTGTACATTAGTTTAGATATTGATAACCTTACTTCATTTTGTTGTCTATCGTCGGCCAATTTATGATTGATAATGTGATTTATGTCATCCCTGCCTCTTAACAGTCTGTAGGAGTGATTTGTCCGTATTATTAGCATCGACTATACCTGTTCTATTAAATTTCTTTGCTTATCTCTATTTAGACATTGTTGACTTGGAACGTCATTTTTGAACCTTCAATAAAACAAACAAAAGTTTCCAGATTCCGGGTCTTCCAAAAACGACAATCTACTGGATATCACACGTGTGAATATTCACAAGGTCATTGAGATATACATACATATGTATTGAAAGTTAAAATGGGCTTCGTAAATGCGACTCCTTTACAAAAGTATTTTGATTCTCTTAATTGAAAATCCACCTGTGTGTAAGGGGTTTAGTTAGTTTACTACTGAGTAAATCTTCCAATCTTGTTCCTGGAGAAGTAGCTTCCAATTTCTCATAAGGCTCTCATGCGTTTTTTTATCGTCGGAAAAGCCGATGTTCTTCTTGTAAAGTGCACGAGCCGCTGTTTTTTTTTTTTTTTTTCTGCAGTGTTTTTTCATAAAAAGTTGCTGTGCTACATGTGTTTGGCTGCACTTTTCATCAAACCAGATGTGTCTTGGTCAAGGTCGGACGAAAACATTTGAATATGAGGTGAAGAAACCGCGTGCTAACACAAAGTTATTTCATTCCGCATTAAAGATATTTGTGTAGTTAAATGAATAAATCTTGATACATATAATGAACCGAATTTCCATGTACGAAACACTACTGACTGATAGTGATAAAGGCGGTGAAAAGTGGGTCACACACGACAATAGTATGCTAAAAAGATAGTGGTCCAAGGTGATTGAGGCTGCACAAACGATATCAAGGCCGGGGTTGACGCCACGTAAGGTAATGCTTTGTGTTTGATGATATTTGCAGGGAATGGTGCATCATGAGCTGCTCCAATCTGTCTGGCCAGGTCTGATTTCATTAGGTGTTTACCTAGAAATATTAGGTATTTTACTAATCCGATTAAAGCGGACAATTGAAGTAAAGCGACCAGAATTAAACAATAGGAAATGCGTTGTCTTCCATCATGATAATGCCAGGCAAAAATATAGAGCTCTGCTGGGAAGTTTTAATACATCCAACGTATAGCCCGAACCTTGTCCCGTTCAACTAACCTTTGTTTCGCTCTCTGCAGAACTCTCTATTCTTATTCCAAGAATCTGTATTGTTCATACTTATTACATGCTTCCACAACTTTTTTTTATTCAAACGTAGATAAATTTATTAGCTTGTTAACAAGTACATGGGTAATTTCATAAACGTCAGCATTTCTAACAGTACAAACGCAGATTTTTCTTTGTGTGTTTTAGAACGCATTTACTGTGCAGATATATCTAAGTACAATCGTCATTTGTTTTGCATTCAAAAACGTCATGTAAGTGCAAAAAAGGTAATATTCAGCCAAATCTTAGCTTTGTTTTTTTTTTCATAGAAAAATTTTAGTTATTTTTATTACATATTATTTCAATAGTTCTTACATCTTTCCTAAAATAAAAAAAAAATAAATAAATAAATAAATTTCTGCAGCCACAATTGAAATCGCCTAACTAATCTGCACAAGATATGTTGACGTATACTATATGAACACAAGCATAATTCGGTTTGGCTAAATTAGTTCTGCAGAAAATCTTCATTAATGAACGCGACTATTGCAGGAAGCTATAGTCCGTTTCAAATCACCGTGCAATTTCTTGCGCATGTGCCCTCTTTTCCAGTCTATTCCAGTAATCCTGGGAGTAATCCAGACGAAATTTGAGCGTAACCATACTTTGATGTTGATTGCACTGAGTCTCAGCCATAGTTTAACTAACATTTCAGATATTGGAAAATCAGAACCGGTTTTCAACTAATCGCCTCTGTCGTGTACCCGTGTACCCTGTCTGTGAATACGTGTGAATTGTCATCAATGACAATTTCCCTCCCGCTTTCATTCTAGCAACTTTACTCGTAGAGATGTAAAAGTTTGGTAATTCACCTACATTGGGTCTGTACGAAGTGAAGGGCTTGTAAAAGTCTTATTAGAGTTTGACATTTAGGTTACTTCATCTATGGTCTCAGCACATACTGATAATCTGCTTGAATGGCATTGGATATTATATTGTGGAAAAGATAAGAAGCCGGTATTGACAGATGCGAAACCAGAGTGTATAGAGAATACATGGACGTGGAAGGCGTGTCCATTGAAATTTTTTCAGTGGAGTTGGCAATGACGATTTTATGGAAAGCACTCTCTTCACAATTATTGTGTTGAAAAGAAGAAATAATGTTTTGCTAATATGAATTTGACTTAAAATATGAATATAAAAGTTAAATAAATAAAGCTAAGTATGTGTTGTGTGATCCAACACTTATTTTTTCAAGATCATCAGTGGTATCATCATCCTCGCCATCGCTTTCAATTTCAGTTGATGAATCTTCGCCTGGTCTAATAACAATTCTCTCGGCTCAAATAAATTCACGGCTCAAATAAATTTCTACTGCCCTTATGGCCTTATTGCATGTTTTTTTTTTTCCATTCCCTGACAGTAATTTTTGCAAACTCTTCTGCTATTTTCTTGATGTCATCCATCTTAAATACTCCATATAGTTGGTGGAAGGAGTATACCATCCTTTTGATGGATTCAAAGTTGAAGTCATCTAATCCAGTGATCCAGTGCCGATGAGGAATTTTCTTGTTGGCTGGTTATACTGTTCCACTTTGTTCTTGTTCTTTTAATATTTTGTAAATGATCCTATGTGAAACTCCAACAATTTCAGATATTTTCATTACAACTGCTCTCGTAGGAGCTACTGGTTGCTGTAGTGGCCAGGCAAAATACGCACATATATGCACTCATGATGCAAATGGGTTTAATATAAAAGGAAGTGTTTAGCCGTTTCGTTAATATCACTTTCCAGTGAGGAGATGAGTAGCATGCGTTTCAGGTTCTCTTCCAGCAGCTTTTCAATTGGTGATTTGAAACGGACTATAAGCTGCAACCGATAGATAAAAGTTTTCCTCAGACCGATGTGTCGTTTCAAGTCAATTTGTTTATCGGATTGAATAGCATCTGAGAAAGGAAATGTTGGTCGATAATAGAATTAGAAAAAAACAAATCGTCCATGCAACAATTTTTATTAATATTTACTATACTAGTACAAAAATCGATAGAACAAGTAATGAAATATAAAATAAAAAGGAAAAATATTTAAAATTCAGTTATTAGGAATTACATAACCGATATCCCATATCCGTTATGGAGAAATCAAGTAAGGCAAACCGAAAACAAAGAAAGAAATTTGAACTTTTCAATTATTTTTCTTACAACTAACACCACCGAGTGGTGGTGTGCTATATGGACAAACTTTGTGCACTAACAAAAATACGCCTTTGTTTAGCGTGTGAAATTTAGATTTTTTTTTTGTTTTAAAAATTATTATAAAAAAATACTACATTCAGCTATATATAATCTCATAAGCATCAGTTTGTGGGTTTTTGTTTTGTTTCTTTGTTTTTGTTTTTTTGTTGTTTTTCTGTTGTTGTTGCCGTTTATGTACTCCCTGAAAGTATGTATGTATAATTTGCCACGAGTTAATCGACTTCGGTTCTAATTCTCAAAGGCATCTGGAGTGGTTTCATAGTGTTCCTCCCACTTATGATGAACTTCTGGTGTTAAATTAATTATCTGGCAATGAACTGCCTGGTGTTTTTCATATTTTGGCGGAATCGCACACAAACGATACTTGACTTCATCGCCTGGCAGTGGTACATACTCACCCTCAATACTGCAAGCAAACACAACGGGAAAAATAAGAAAATAAAAAGAAATTGCTGTAGACATAGGGGTGTAACCACCACCTTCAGTTCTGTGTACTTACTCGGAAATGTGAACAAAGATGTCATCTCCACCGGAATGGGGTGTGAGAAAACCATGACCTTTAGATCTACTGAAAGACTTTACGATCCCAGTTTCTATGGGATTTTCTAAAGCTCGAGCGGATCTATGTACAAAAAAAAAAAAAAAAAAAAAAAAAACGATAGGCAAAAATCAATTCCGGATCCACCAAGTCCCACCTTTGGTGGTCAATTACTTTTACAACACACTTACGTTGAAGCAGTTCTTGTACGTTTCGTAATAATTGGACTTGGCAATTGAAGGGTTGGATTTGGACTGTGACTCGGTGGACGTGGGCACATGGGCGGTTTATTGAGATTTTTATCTGGAGTGTTGTGTGAAGACATCTCTTCGAAGTTCGGTAAACTTTTCTGTTGTTTAGCTGTGCGTCTGATTTAAGACAAATTTGTTGTTACACACAAAAAAGGTAATTTGTTCACCTAGATAAATGTTGAAGGGAATAGTGACAATCTTTAAAAAAATAAGCAGCGCCGCGAAGTAACCAACTGAAGTAGTGTAGTGAGGGACTGCGGACAAATTATTTGCCAAAAATTGATCACCCACTTTTTAGACTTTTTCGTTGCGATTTGTGACAGAAGACAGTTAAAGTTTAGTGGGACGCCAAAGCATTTATAGGGTTTTCGCGGACTTTTCCCCCCTAGTTGGATTAAAATGCCGGTTGGGAAATTTTCAAAGTGTGTTTCTTTATTGCGTGTGGTGACATCTGTGACATGAACTACATAAAATAGAAGTACAACTAACTGAATTGTTTGAATAGATTTGTTTGTACTAATAGGCATAGAATGGCAACTCAATTAAAACAAATATAAAATAGATATCCGGGAAGATGCGTTAATTGAAGTTTTTCCAAAAACTTTTATTATTTAATATTAAAAAAACAAATACTAACCCTTTCAGTACAAAACTGAGAACTGACGTTTAAGAAATCATAATTTTTGCATCGAGGCTAATTTTGAGTCCAACAAATAAAATGCAAATTTTTGAAAAAAAAATTAAAATTTAATTTTAGAGTTTTCCATGTGGTAACATTTCACTCAAAAATATTATTTTATATTTTTTGAAGAAAACTTATATAAGTTATTTCATTTCATTAATCAATGTACAAACAGTTCAGTTCAAACAGTTCATGTTATGATGATGATTAGATTTAAAGCAATTCTTTTCGCCAGTTGGGAGACACAAGTGAACATTGCATTTTTCACATCTGCATCTAGTGGTGCACTCGCAGCCTTTGACCTTACATCTGGATCTGTTAGGTACATATTCTGGCCAGTGATTGATCTGATCGAATCTAGTAGAGGTTGCAGGGCTGCTCTTACGAATTAATGTTGAAGAAGGAGCAGGAAGGTCACTTAGATTTGCTAATGGTTTTCCGCACCTCCTTGTTCCTTTAATTTCGGTTTGGACTAAAATTCCACTGGCAATATAGTCTCGGAATGCAAGTAAGTCCATTATTTCTCTTTGATGAATTTTCAGTACTTCAAAATCTCTTTTAAATAGAAGAAAATCCATTTTATCCACTCCTCCCATATTTTTAATATTCATTTTAACTATACTTTGGCGTTGGATATCAATTTTTCTTTTTTCTGTTTTACTAAATCGATTAACTATATCGACATATTCTCCCCATACAACATGGATGTCATCTGTACAATACTATTGTCCAGCCACTTCACAATAAAAATGTTGTTTTCTTTTTTAATTCGGTAGTCATATGATCCTGGACCTACTTTACGAATATCTTTTTCTGACTTCAAAACAACTTTTTCCATTCGACTTGCTCTGATAGTACCAGTTGCCCACATTCCCAGGTCTTTTAATTTTATAAGTAGGCAAAATATTTGTGAAAATATAGCTTATAGTTCTTAAAAGAGGGTATTGTTTCAACTTATATACCAGAGCAAAATCCCATATGTGAATGCCCAGGAATTGTTCCTTTTCCATGATAGATTTCGAGATCATGAATCACACCATCAAAGCTACAAAGTACAAACAATTTCAATGCCCACTTTATGGGTTTTTTTGGCATAAAAAATTTCAATGTTTTTCCTTTAAATGGCAAAATCATCTCATCTACGCAAAGGTTATCTATTTTGATATACCGATACATTTTTGTCTTATGACATCAAGGAGAAGATGTATTATCCAAAGCTTATCATTATTGTCTTTTTCTACAGCTGATGTAGAAGGCTGACTGTTTTTTTTCTAACTTTTCCTCTATTTCCTCTTCCGAGCTTCCAAAAGTTTTTTTTTTTCAAGTTCCCACTCAATTGATTCTCTGATTAGTTGTCTGACGTCTTTCTTCAGATTCAAGTTGTCTTAAAATTTCATCCAAACTCAACTCACATTCTTTCTCATCTGATACATCGGACTTAGCAAAATATAACAATAACTTATCTATTTCGTCTTCCCTTAATTTCGTTTTTTTTCTCTGAAAGTCAAACCAAAATAGCAAGTAAAAACGCGGTCAAAATTCATTGTGTTACCATAAGGTAACATTTTGATTTACGAAGATCAAATGATACCGTGTGGTAATAAAATATTGAGCGTATACAAAGCACGTTCCAATCAACAAATTTCATTTTCATTTTACTGAATTAATAAATAGAAGATACTTCGATAAGAAAATAATGTCCTATTTTGGAAGAAAATTTAGCAGAAAATACATACCACCTGAATGAGGCATTAAAATTATTTTGCGAAAAATGAAAACCTTTCAGTTCAATAGTGTTTCTCTTTATGAACATCATACATGTAGAGAAAAGCAATAGAGATCGTAAATTTGATTTTTGTCATACCTTTCAATTACATCGGCTTCAAGATGTGTTTTATTTTTCACAACCTAATTGTTTATGTTCTCGAAAGTGTCAGTGGAGAAAGAAAAATCATTAAAATCATTAATAACAATAATAATAATTTAATGTTTATTGGTTTATTATTGTAATTTTTACGTTCAGTGTTACATAAATCCATATTTAAGCGTATACCCATTTTTGTGTAAAAATGAACTCTTTTAAAACTACGTAATTTTTGCATTTATTTCATTTGATTTACTTTTTCATATGATTAACGAGATCCCCAGCTGGACAAAGTTGCTTAGAAGCACAGCGTACGTCTTCCGGTTCCTGCATAATATGAGCACTAAAAGGACAAAGGAATTGAAATTCAATTGGCCCATTGGCACGCGAGAAACTTCGGGTGGCGGAAAATGCCCTAGTAAGAGAGGCACAAAAAAGCGTATATACGGAAGAGGTGGCCGACCTAGAAGCGAATCAACAGGTCGAGAAGAACAGTACACTCTTTAGTCTGTGTCCCTTCCTGGATAAAAACGGACTAATTAAAGCCAATGGAAGAATCCGTCTCGCAAAAGGAGCTAGCGAAGTTTTGAGTTTACCTATCATTCTTCCCAAGTAACACAAAATTGTGTCGCACATCATCAAAGACTTCCATCAGCGTTACAAGCAACATCAGAAATTCTACACTGCCCAAATGCGGTCCGCCCTTAAAAATATCAAAATTTCCTGTCAAAGATGTAAGAATGCCCGCGCTCAACCTGGTTCATCAATCATGGCTCAACTTCCACCTGCGCGACATGCCTCGTTCAGCCGACCATTTTCATACGTTGGGGTCGACTATTTCAGCCCGCTGACTGTCAGTTTAGGTCGAAAAACGGAAAAATGCTGGGGGGCTCTCTTTACATGTCTCACCACGAGAGCCGTCCACATAGAAGTTGCACATAGCTTGACAACCGACTCGTGCATCTAGTGTCTTCGTAATTTTATGGCAAGACGAGGTACCCCGATCGAGTTCCATAGCGATCATGGAACCAACTTTCATGGTGCAGAGAGGAAGCTACGAGAAGCAGTACAACAATCACTAAGTGGAAGTTCATACCACCCGGCTGCTAGTTCGCTCAATAAAAACTATCCTTTTTGCGACCACATCGACTCGGAATCCAAACGACGAGCTGCTGCGAAGTATGCTAGGCGGAAAACCTAGAGGCCCTCACGCCTAAACATTTTTTGTTGGATTCGGCTAGTGGACTTAAGCCTTTAGTGGAATTCAAAGACGACGTTAGAGTGCTCCGAAACAATTGCCTTATCTCATAGCAGTATACGGGTTGCTTCTGGAAACGTTGGGTAGCAAAATACTTACCCACCCTTACCAGGCGCGCAAAATGGTTGGCGACATTGTACTAATCGTGGGGTGGCCATGGTGTAGTGGTATATGCATAGACTCCTCAATTAGAGAGTCGCGGGTTCGAATCCCGTGCTAGGCAACTATCAGAAAAAGTCTTTTTATAGAATTTGTATGTTATATGAAAATCCCGTCGGCGTCAACTCTGACATGAAGGCATAACACTGATGTTCGAGTTGTTACTGGCTGGGCTAAATGTAACAAACTAACAACTAGTACGTACTAAGAACCCACTGGTTGAGGATGCACTGGCTCCAGTTTGACATCCACCTCTGGGAAAAATAATGAAACCTCATACACCTGAGTTTCAAACTACTACACCACTCGCCAGCGCCCTGGAGAAAAGCCAATAAAAGGGTAGTCATATCCCCTTGGTGCGCGCGTGGTGTTATTATAAAAAAAGACCCAAATAATCCCAGAAACTGCTGGTCCAAAGGCCGAATAGTAGTGTTCAAGTGATCACAAGATGGGCAAGTTCGCAGCGCCTATATAGAGACGCAGATCAGGATCTACAAACGGCCTATAGTTATAATAAGCAAGCGATCCTTGATGTCCAGAGTCCAGAAGATATCAGTCCTCCGGGGGAACTACCGCAGGGGAGTGTTAGCGAAAGTGCTAACGAACCATAAAATAGTAGCTTCACCTAATGACTGATAGGTGGAGTTGCTAACTGACGGATCGATTTCCTCGCTGATATCTGCTGATTAGGTCAGGATTTACTTAAAGCCCAATTTGTTAACTATTAATATAATTAAGTTGAACCAAAAAAAGGAGACTAAATAAGTTATTGTACATATATGTTATATTGTACATATACCTATCTGAATAAAGATATCTTCTGAATAAAGGTTTTGTAACAACTTGGCAAAAAACGGAGTTTTTTTTCACTTGCCAGAATAGTTAACAGAAAAGTCTCCGGTTGCGGCGAACTTACCGCAACAGGTTGACAACTAAGAACGTCATCTTCAGTGCTTTTTTAACTTTATTAAACTTTAATTAATGATATATAAACCCAGAATTTATAACTTCGCTCTGCAGCAATTTTTAGGTTTGTACTCACTTTTGCTTTTGGTGATCACCAACAACTCTTATCTATATCCAGCTACGCCTGGTATAATTAAAAGGTCTTTAGACTCAACTGCGTTCAACGCCAAACTTAGTTCAAATGTTTCTAAAGTCAAGACGGCTGTATTTTCAGTTTAACATGTTAAAGAAACACGTTGGACAGAAAGGTCGAGCATTAGCTTTTTTTTTTTTTTGTAGTTACAAAAAATAATATGCAAAATAAATAAATAATATTTACTGCATTCAATACAAGTTTCCATATATGTGGAAAAGTGCATCTTATATAATTAGCTGTTAATTGCTTAAATTTTTTTAAAGCTAATTTCGTTTTTCAAGTTCAATGGTAGTTAGTTAAACAGTTGGCCACCTTTATATACAGCTTCCCGATAAGCGAGCAACCTGAAGTCACCACCACTTCTTAGATTATAGGGTTGAGAGTCCCTTACATACCGCAAATATTTTCTAAATAGTTTGGTAACATATCATGCTTGATTTTGAAAATAAAATTTAAAACAATAAACAATATTCTCAACATTTAACCACATTAGAGTATCCAGTATCGTATAGCGATTGCATTTTAAAATTATTCGCGTGGCCCTATTTTGCATACTTTGCAACTTAATAATCATAGTGTCAAATAAGAGATACAAAACTGAGGTTTGATCATGACATTATATATGTGTATTGCACTCGTTAAGGAGATCTTATTTCTAATTTTTATTGCTATTTTAATGACAGTGTACTCTACATGTGGACTTAATGTTAAATTCAAGTTAATGACTACTCCTAGGTATTTTACATTTTCTACCTGTTCAACTATTGTATTTCATTTTCTACAAAGAGATTTAGTTTTACTTTATGTTTAAGAACCATGCATTTGGTTTTGCTAACATTTAATTTAAGTTTATTTGCATTTAGCCATACACTTAATCTTTGTAAGTCTTCTTGCATTCGTCGTTCACGCTACCTGCGCGTTTTTTAGCTGTTGATTTATGTCGTCGATGTATATTATGAAAAGCAGGGTTCCTATAATTGATCGTTTTGGTACTCCTAAAGTTGTTTCAATGCTTCTGAATGAAACTTCATTACCCATTTGTCATTGAAAAGCCAATAACGAGGCTGCGCCCAAACCCTAATTACCAAAAGAAATATCTCCAAATTTAAATGGGATTTTATTTTCTAAAAAAGAGTATAAATTTATTCACAAATTATTTAAAAAAAAAAAAAATTAATCTTACAAAGGTGTGCTTTTGGGGTCACTGGACACAACTGACTTCCTTTGTTATCGAATGTCAAATTTTGGAGTTCATGCAGTTATTAAAAATTTCTATTCTCCGAAAATCAGCCATAAGAAAACGGTTTTGTCTTAGGGGAAAAAAGAAAACAAACCAAAAAGTAAAACACTACAATTTAGTTTAAATTACTCTGGTAATGTAACGTCTTATATTCTTTTAAATAAAAAAATAAAAATAAAAGGGTGAAATTATAACAAAAAAAAAAGGCTTGATAACATTCCGGGGGTCGTCTGAAACTTCTAAATTGAACACACAACATCAAGAACAGCAGGCCTTCCTACAGCTCTCCAGAATTTTACGAAACCATTTAGCAATCTTACATATGCTGTTAGAACAATCCCATCAGATACATGGGTATACCTTTTCCACAATGCTTATCTGCCAAGAAGACCGTATATCACTTAGTTCTATGAGGATGACGACGCTGCCTTTTTCCACTGGCTTTGTGTTCAGGAAGATACTCTAAATACCACCGCTTGGCAAACTGGCTCGTTAATTGCTGTGATCTGTAGAGCTTACTGTTGACATCGCCTTCGTGAAAACTTCCGGGGACCGTAACATCTTTATCATCTTCTCCAAAGAGCATAGAGTTTGCAGTATGTTGTTTCGGGTCTTAAGGATCCACTGGTACATGAGTGAGAGGACGACGATTAATCTGACCTTGGGCTCCAATAAGCGCATTCCGTAAAACATCTTCTCGCGGTACAATGCCTCTAAGAATAAAATCTATAGTACGTTTAATTGACTGGATAAGTCTCTCCCAAGTTCCGCGCATCCATGGTGAATACGCAGGAATAAATTGCCAGACTACCTCGCTGAGTACTCACTTAAAACTTCTTCCATTTCTTGTGCCTTTTTCCAGGGTCTTTTCGTCTCGATGTTAAGGCCATTGTCGCTATATAAAAACTTTGTAACGACTCGATTTATCACAAATCGATGTAGCGCCATTGTACATTTGTCTAAAGATAGATCGTTGCTTAATATGTACAGCTCTGAAAGTGTACATCCCCTCCAAAATTTGGCTATAAGCGGTCCAAAACAGTCTACCCCAACGTGGGTAAAGGGTTTCGACTCGAAGGATACGCCAGACATGGGGAGTTGACCCATCAGCGGCATCAGTGGCTATGCTCTAAGAGGTTTGCACATAAAACAGCTTGACTTGATACTCGTAATAGAAGCAGTACCCACATTAAAATTCTGTTCGTGATGATGTTGCACGAACTAAGGGGTGACTCTTAGGCAAAATCGCAGGATTACGTCATGTGTACAAGATTGAAGCTTTCTGTGCTTGCGAGCTCATACGAATAATTCCTTCTTCAACTAAGAACGGTGTTAAAGAGAGTTGGAGAACTCCACCCTTTTGCTATTAAACAAAGATTTGTATTCCGCCGGAAAGGCATCTTGTTGAATTTTTCTAAACACCCAATCTTCTGCTCGTTGGTATTCAAAGGGAGTGACAAAGCGTTCTTTCCGAATCCCCTTGTTGAAAAAATAATCTTTACATCGGAGAAGAAAGGCAATTACCCTTACTGAAAAAACCCGTTTAGCTCGAAATGTTGGCAGCAATTCATCCTAGACATTGAAGGAAACTATTGGACTAGTAGTATGCAGTAAAATACAGGATGTTGATTCACTTATTTCATTGATCCCATCGAGCTTAATTGGTAAAATGAACAAAGCTTCTAATGGGCTTCGAAGAAAATCAGTTCCTTTAAACGACCTATTATCATGGTTCTGAATCGAAGAATCTTTCCATTTTGTGTCATCGTCAGCAACATTTTCCGCATTGACGAGGAGTGGTATTACAAAATTTCCCCGATCCTCACTGCAACGAAAGAAGGAAATTTGTAATTCGTAGAGCTGATCCAAAACAACACTGTTTTCGAGTCCGACAGGAAGATCACTTTCTGGATTGGGATGGTATGCGATGCCTTTATAGTCACTGCTAATCGCACGCCACCAACGACTGCAGCCTGCAGCTCCAGACAAGGAACCGATAAAGTTTTGACGGGTGCAACTTTTGGTTTTGCCATTACCAATAAAACTTTCACTTCGTTGTCGCGTTGAAAACAAAAATACGAAACTGCCGCAAAGGCTTTTTCCGAAGCATCTACGCAGGCAACCAAACTAACATTCGAAAAATCAGGCGGCCAAGGAACGTATTGTCGAGGAATACTTACACTTTCGATGTTCTTGAACTCCTTAATAATTGTTAACCATTCTTGACTTGTTCATCCCAATCATAGCCATCCCGCCAGATGACGAGATGAATCCTAGAGGATATCCTTGATCCGATAGATAAGATGATCAGAAGAAGATTGCCAATACATACCCAACACATTTGTGACAAAACTGTCACTTGTGAACTTGTGGGTTCACACTGATTAATTTGTCTTTAACACGACTTATCGGCATTTGTCCAATGAATTCCAGGCTATTTGACTGCACACCCACAAGATTAAAGCTCATTGCCTTAAATATCCGAATGGTCTCTTGCGTAACGGATACAGCACGTTCGAAGGTATCATATCTGTTGAAGTAGTCGTCAACATATGTCCGCTTTGTTAAGCCATCACCTGCTTCCGGAAATTCGTCACGAAACTTGTTTGCATGAAAGTTATTTACAAACTGTGCGCTAGATTGTGAGCACCTAGGACCAAACATCATCACCTCCATGATGTAGACGGTGGGCTTCTGACTGGCATTGTTGATCTGGCACTGTTGATCTTCATCCTTTATTCGAATCTGGTGAAACATCTCCTTTACATCGACATTGACTGTAATTTTCTTTTCTCGAAGCTTGAAGATGCCTGCGTGAAGAGGGACCAGATTGTCAGGACCATTTAATATATGTGTGTTCAGAGAAACACCGCCGCTTCATCGACTATGTCTCTGGGTTTACTCAAAATCTTATTTCGGTTTTCGACGATAAAGGTGGGGCGTACCAAACCTGTGGTAAAGTCTTTTCAAGTTCCTCTGTTGAAGCTTTCCTCGCGTAACCTTTCGGTAACAACTCGCGCATGTGATTGTTTTTCCATTCCAACAGGTGAGGCTTTTTTCTTAAAGATTTCTCTAACTTCTTTGCTGATCACTTATACCAAACTCTTCAGTTGAGAAATATCGTTTAACTAAATCATGAAGTTCATTCTCTGACTTAATAGCATCGTGAAATGAATGGCGCTCTGACGGATAGAGCGGACTTCCCATACACAATCCATCCTAGAAGCGTTTTAAGTGCACACGGTTCGTCATCACTACTATGTCGTTGTCCATGGTCCAGCAGAAACTTTGCTTGATCTAGACCAACTAAAATCTTCGGTTTGGCATCGACAAGGTCCGTGAAGATGTGAATACAAATCTTTTAACTTAGAGGAATCTATAGACTAACAAGGTGTATCTGACACATCTAATATCGAATCGAGTCACTGCTCTTCATACCTTGAAGCACTTTTTGTCCTCTGAAGCGTAAGTTTCTCAGATTTTCCTGCGAACCCAAGTTCGTCAAACAAATCCTTCCCGATCATAGTTAGTGATGAGCCATCATCTAAGAAAGCAAAGGTGTCAATAAACTTCTTACCTGTACCATAAATACGAATCGGGGCCACGTTAAACATAATCGGTATATTTGCAAATACATGTGAAGAATTAAAGTTGGGCTAGGGAACATAAGGACTTGCTGACAAATTCAATCCTGATATACCGCAAGTTTTCTTCTTTGAACACGTTCTCCCGTCGTGGTGGGTTGGGTTTAAACAGCTAAGGCACAATTTTTTCTCGTGCAAAGGATAGTCTTAAGTCTCGAGACATCAATTTAAAAGCCTTACACTCACCAAAGCCATGTTGATCACCACCACATTTAACGCACAACTCACTCTGATCGTTAGTTGAGACAGGTTGATGGAAATCTTCGATGTAGCTTGAGCCTTTTTAGTGACAGTCATCTCCAAGGGTTTAACCAAATCCAGTGGCAAATCTATAACCTTTTGGGTAAGAAACTTTGCTAGGTCTTCCAAATCGGCTCGAAGATTTACTGCTTGCCTTTTACGCCAATCCTGATACAGACCGGCACCCAATTTGCAAGACAGGTCGGTCAACACGTACGCATTAAAGAGATTCTCTTCTATGCCACAAACCCATTGACCTTGACTGACCACAAACGAAGATTCGAATCAAAGTTCGATTTGAATGGTGGAAGTTTAAACAAGTCTGCGGAGTATTTCAAACGATCACTAACTAATTGGTAAGCCTCACCTGTAAGAACTTTGCGAAGACGCGTAACATTTTCTTTTCCACTGTATTTGCCTTCCACAGTCGTAGCTTTGAAAACCTATACCGCATTACTGCGGTTTAAAATGATAAGCAGACTAACCATGTCCGATCGGTGAATTGTTGAATCTTGAAAACTGACACGATTTCTACTATCAACTGGAGCTGACGTAATGGTTATAGACTGACGACGTTGGGACGAGAGCTCTTAGAAAATTTGATGATTCTCTTGGATTTTCTTCAGCATTGCAAGTCTTTCATCTGACAATTTATAAGCAGTGGGCTTAGAAACAGTAAACGGAGGTGCTAGCACTAATGAACGTTGCGTACCCGAAACATTGCACAACTTTGACTTAGTTTCTTCCAACTCGCTGAGCAGAGCCACAAGTTCCTTTTGTGCAGCAGACGCCTGAGCCACAGCAGCAGCTTCTAATAAAATGTCAACAGTAGCATCTACTTCTAAAGACATACATCATCAACAGTCACCTTGCCATCTGATGCCTTTGGATCAGCATCTTCCTTTGTCTCACAATCGTTCCTCTCACAAAACCAGGGATCCGCAGTTGAGTACAAATCGGGGTTGAATTTCGCGCAAGAAAAATGTTACCAACGCGAACAACTTTCGCAAGAAATTATGTCGTCGGAATCTGTCGTGCGACAAGAGTTTAAAGTGCAGCTAAGTCCCGTTCCATTAATTACAATTTAAAATATTTCGATGACCACCAAAACAAATATCTCCAAATTAATATGGGATTTTATTTTCTATAAAAGGGTATAAATTTAATTACAAATTATTTAAAAAAAAAAATAATAATAATCTTATAAAGGTCTGCTTCTGGGGTCACTGGACACAGCCGACTTCTGTAAACGAACCTTTTTAAATTTCTCGTGAAACAAACCAAAACGTAAAACACTACAAATGCAGTTTGGTAAAGCCAATTCTGTATGTACACTAATGATGGAAAATAAATTAATTTGTTTTAAACTACTGTCATAATGAAACGTCTTAAATTCTTTTATATAATAAATAAAATGTGAAATTATAACAAAAAAAAGACTTGATGAGACCATTGTTCTTTGGCACCTTTTACTTAGAAATGTTTTAAATCATTCCAACTCTTTGCCTCTAACACCGTATCTATGAAGTTAAGACACAAGTATACCAGTATGATCAAAATTTACTTACATTATACACACTGAAACTCTTTTAACCAGCTTCAAACATTAATATTTTTATTTTGTCCAAATCGAAGTGTCACTTCATATAAAAATCTAGTTTTAAACAGGATGGCGGTTGGAAAATTCGTTCAACATGGCCTACCTGTCTCATCTCATCACAGACGTTAGATCCGTAAACGCCTGACAAGATCGATCCCGCTGTACAGCTCATACAGTTCGTTGAATCTACGGTTGAATCTACTCTTGCATTCCCTTTCAATACATATAAGACCGAAAAACACACGCAGTATCTTTCTCTCTAAACGGCAAAATGCTTCTACATGTAGAGCAGTACCGGAATGTTGAGGTATGGAATCAATTTGCTCTAATGGCTCTGTTACTCAATTACCTTCATAGCACATAGAAACTGAGGCTGGCATGAGTAATTTTGCGCTTGATTTCTGCGCTGATGTAGTTGCTGCTTGTAACACCGTGGTCAAAGTAGCCAAAGTCATTAACTACCTCGAAGTTGTAATTGCCAATGCTGACGTTCTGTGCAAGCCGTAGCTGGTGTGCATTCTTTTCTGAAAACAGCATGTTCTTTTGTCCGCTTCCACCCCAATGCTCACGAAAGGTTTACTGACTTGCTTGCTTAAAGCTTGCTATGTTCGTCTAATTATCATACATCAATATCATCTCCTTACATAAGTTATTATGTTGAAAATTTCGTGCATCTTTTCTTGGCCAAGAGCTTTGAACGATTCTTCCTACGGTGATGTTAAAATGTCACAGACATCTCGTCACCTTGTCTTAAACCGTTCTTGACATTAAAAGTCCCGGTTAATTCATTACCGACCTTGATGGAGCAGCGAGAATTCATCCTAGTCGTCCTGCACAACCTGACGAGTTTGACAAGGGTGTCAAAACCAGATATAGCGTTATATAGCTGGTCCCTATGCACGCTGTCATATCCGGTTTTAAAGTCGACAAGTACTTGGTGAGTGTCGATATGAAATTTCCGGATTTTATCATAAATCTGTGCAATATGAATATTTAATCAATAGTGGACTTTCTTATATTAAATCCACACTGACGTCGACCAACCAGATTGTTCATGAATGATTTTAAATCTTCACAAAATATGAAAAAAAAAAAAATTATAGGCGATGTTAGGAGACTTATTTTTTTTAGGGACTCCTTTCTTGTGAATGGGATATACGCTACTGAGATTCCATGCATCGGGCATGTTTTACTCTGACTATACCTTACACATGAGCTGCTACATGTCATGTGTAGCATGAAGGACGAGGTCATCTTAAGCTGCATTAAATAGCCCAGCTGGCAAGCCGTTGGCGTTAGCAGCTTTATTATAATTATGTTTTGTATTACTGCTTTAAAAATTTCGTCTCATTTTAAAGATTCTTCTGTACGTTAATAGTGACACCTGGTGGTATTTTTTTATACCAAATACCTGTCATAAATCAAATCTAAATGTCATATCATCTAAATGCGCGCTTTGGAACTATATCTTATATTTAAAAAATTTATTACGAAGAATAACATTTTAGTTCTAAATAATAAATAGAGTATTTAAGAAGAAACACTCATTTGATATTCGGATTGTTTATACTAAATTAAGATCTCTATCTACCCAAAATGAAATAACAAAACAAGTGCTTAACTAATTTCATAATAAATCAGTGATAAACAAATGCAAAGCCCAGAAATAAATCTTGAAGAAAGCGATGATTCACAACATTCGGATGGTCACGATAATCTCATTTCAGAGGACAGCCCAGAGGTAGCAGAAGCTGTTCAAATACAACCAGACGTAGTTGAAGTTGTCGGCGACCCAGAACCCGAGATAGACCCAAGAGGTGAACCGACACCAGAAGCTGCAGCACATCCAGCGGCTGGTCCGGTACCAGAACCTGTACCAAATGAAAACCAGGAAACAAATAGTAAATAATATGTATAACAATTAGTTCAGTGATAGTAATATAAAATGCTTGTTTGTTTAGATGAAAATCAGGATGGAGATCCCGCTCCTATTGATACCGTGAATTTAGAAACACCATCACCTCCAAAAAAACGTAAACGAACATCTCTGAAACACACCCCCAAATTAAAGAACACAGATGAAGATGACAATGAGGACGATGGTCTAACTTGTCCCATTTGTTTGGACAACTGGGAGATGTCAGGTGACCACAGACTAGTGTCTTTAAAATGTGGTCATTTATTTGGCGAATCATGTATTCGGCGTTGGCTTGTTGAGTCAGGTCGTGGTGGAATAAAATGCTGTCCGCAATGTAAAAGTCGAGCTGCCAACAAGGATATTCGCTATTTATATGCAAGACGCATACGTGCACTAGATCGCAGTGAAGAACATCGGTTGCGAGAGTTACTTGATAAGGAAAAGGCGAAAGGAACTCGTATACAAACAGAGTTGGCTACCCTTAAAATGAGCTATACGGTTGTTCTGCAAGAGGTTCAAAAACTTGTGAGTGATAATGAACGGTTAAAAAATACTCTCCGTCATGGTGGAGGAGGTAATTTAGATTCGGATGCTACTATCGACCCCGCTGAAGATATTGCGCAACTACGTTCATATAAACTGTTTATGGAAAAGAACATAGAAATAGCAAAAGAACCAGGTTGCCGGGTCATGATACATTCCCATAATTTCCTCTGTATGATGGTATCTCAGAAGTCTTCACAAAATCTCTTTCCTGGATATGGACTTCGATTCATTGATACGCCAACGTTTCGACCAACGACGTTTCTACATACATCAACAAAAACACTGCGAGATATTTGCCTAAGCAATGATGAAACTTTGTTCGCTGCCGTATCAATGGAATGTAGAGCCAAACTTTTTGATACTAGATCACGGACTGCAGTATCAGTGTTCACTCCTTCTGAAAAACCATTATGGGCTTGTTCTTTAGACAAAAGTCGACGAGAAAATACTCTTTATGTGGGAGCACAACATGGAAGCACCTATGCCTATGATATAAGATTCCCTGAGACGGTAATTGAAGAATTTAAAACCGAAGGTGATTTAAGTCCTGTGATTAATATCGCTCCCATCTCTGTGACAAAACATTTCCCAAATGGTGGCTTTGTTGTATGTAAATTGCAGTCACTCTGGTTCTATGAATACACAGACACTGCTGAGAAAGCAATCGGTACAAAACTGAACATCGAAGGTCCTTTCATTTCGATGTGCTATGACACAGTTAATGAAAATCTTTTAGTATTTGCTAGAAGTAGTACAAGATATCCACAATCGAGATATATTCTTGGGAAACTAGAGAAAATCGACGATCTGCCTATGTTTAATGTCAAGGTGTCGTTTTTTGGGTCTAAAGCTACGCCTGTGATGACACGATGCTCTCAAGTTGCAGTGGAGAATAATACTTTGGTGGCTGGTTACATTCAAGATACAAAACTTTTAGCACTATTCGACGTGAAACGTTCACGAAGACTGCAATCGATGCCAGTGCAGGAGGTTGTTTATGATACATGTGCTGTATATGCGCCAAATAGCACGTATTTGGCTGCTCTAACGGAAACTAAATGTAGAATTTACAAAGTTACCTCAACAGATAGTATTCGATAGCTTCTAATTGTTCGTTCGTTTTCTACTGCAAGTTGTGAATTATTTAAAGCTGATGTAAACACTTGTTTTATTTACACATAAGTTGATAAAAATAATAAAATATAAAATAAATTAGGATAATTCCCATAAGATGTGAGAGTAATGTGTTTGGATCTTTTAAATCCATCAAACCTCTAACACGACTTCTGCACTATTTTTAGGTATAGATAAATTTATCTTGTCTATGAAATCTTATTCGTATTCTTAGTCCTTCGTACATAGATGAAAAATTATTTTGATGACAAAATTTCTACGTACATAACAGCACTCACATGAACGCCTTATAAAAACACTCTGCCGTAATTATAAGCCGGGTAGTCATAGATGAAATGTTTAGGGTTTTAGGTACCAACAAAAGCATTTAACGCATAAGGCATCAAAATTCTAGTGCAATTTTTATTTTGAAGGAGATTTGTTAGTGTTGCTAGACCAGAGCCAGGCGTAATAATATTAATATTGCTTTGAATCCTGGCAAAAAAGCATTGTAATATATTTAAAACAAAAGTGAAAGTTAATTATTAAGCTCCCCGAAAATAGCCGGTTTAACTCTCAGCCAAAAGGATTGAAATTATATCTTGAGTACACCAATCACGGATAACATCTGCACAAGCAATCAGTACACATAATCCGACAGGCTATACAATCTAGAACTTTTGAAAGCATCAATCACAAACACGTAAACATGCAATAGCCGAGACAAGATATTGACATATTGGCAACATTATTTTAATTGATAACATTAAAGCATTACTTTCATCTACAAAAAAAAAAAAAGAAATAGTTTGTAAACGCTAAAATAGAGTTGTCGAAGGCGCTCTCATTGTCAGTTTTCTTTTAATAACAATTGTTTGTAACAATTGTAAAAGAAAATTTTTTGAATAAGTTTAATAAGTAGGTGTTTGAAACGTCAAACGTAAGAAAAAAAAAAAAAAACAAAACAATAAATATACGAGTATTGTTAAACAGGAGCAGGATTTTTAGATTGGTTATTATTACTATTTTACACGCAGTTCTATTGTATTTGTCCTTGCCCAAGTCATATTTTGAGTTATATTTGAATAAAATTGTCGCATTTCACACAAATTTAAACCTTTACGAATTTGACAGTTCTTTTATAATTTAATTTATTTGACGTTTTTTTGCAATTCCTGGCCAAAGAAAAATCTCGTGCAGAAATTTATAAGAATTGGCAGGATGGGGAAATGATTAACTTTCTCAAATACGAACTCTTTTACAAATTTTTTTCTCGCAAGCACAGGTTATTGTATAAATTTGGAGTCCTGGAATAGACCGCAGCAGCTGACATTTTTACAATTTCGTACATAACAACATTGCGATGCATATGTTATGCGTCTGCCACAAAAAACTCCCAATTTCCCCCCCCGAGTACATTTTGAGATCTATATACCGTTGATATTAAAATTGATGGGAATATGGATTACGATTTTTTACATCAATGCCGATGACTTCCAGATCTTCCGAAATCGCGTAGTATGCCGACCTGCCTTCCACAAAGCCGCATTAATTGTCTCCACAGAATCGTGAAAGGGTGTCATCTGATCCGATTCGGCAGCACGTCGCTGGTTCATCTTTTTTTCTGCTCCGAATAACTTCGGATTTAAACTCAGACTAGGCTCCTGCATATAAATGTATTCTTTAAGCGTTGTCGTGTTTACAGTCGCATTTAACATATATGTATTTTTCGAGGACTGTAGCCCCCCTGTTGATTTTGACGAGCTGTTTTTTATCTTTCCACAAACACCCTTAACACATTAGAAATCACTGTACTCAAGTGAGTACAGCCATATTCTTAAGCGTTAATTAAAGATCCCGTAACGTTCACTTGAGTTACTTTCTTATTTAACGTCATAAAACTGTTCAAGTTTATCAATAAATATTACGCGCGTAGTGTGCCTTTCTTTGAAAAAAGTGAGTTGAAGTTGTGTCACCGAAACGCTGTGAAAGTACGAGAGTGATTTCAGATTTGTTATAATAATTACGACTTATAAGTTGCGTCTTTCATTTAATTATTGTAGTATAAAATACATGTCAGAGTAGGTAAATAATAAGGAAAAATATAGTTAATTATTTATTACTCAAATAAAACTAGGGTCATATATATATGACTGTACACGGTTGAGTACAATGGCAACATACATTAAAAAAAAGAACTGTTCGTTTTTAGAACCTTGCAATGGAGAAACATCATTTTACAAGAAAGCGATGATAAGGAATGCAACTTGGCTATCATACCACCTGATCCATGTACGTTGACTGATGAATGATGATGACTGCGTTTCATACTGCAGGACGTACCTGGTTCTATTGAGGTTTTTAAAAACCGAGCGGATAAAAACCGCTGGATTCAAAAAGAATCGGAAATGTACACCTTCATACTCTTCAACTGCTGGAAGTACTAACGAAGCATGTTACAAAAGGAATAATATTTATGAAGAGCTGAAGAGTTTCAACCCCATACAAATTTTTGAAAAATATATTTACAATAATGTTATTAATATGATCGTATCCAATAGCAAACTATACGCTAATCAAAACAATAGACATAAGTTCAAACTGGATTCCTCTGCCTTAAAAAGGTTCTTAATAGTTTTGATACTTTCTGGGTACCAAAAGCTATTTCGAGAACCAATATACTGATCTCTATATGAAGATATAGGAGTCAAATTGGTAGGCAAAGCCATGTTGAGACATAGGTTTCGTGATATAAAAAGAAACCTCAATTTTGTAGACGACTTAGCAGCAACGTCAACTGACAAAATGTTCAAAATACTATAAGACCACTTGCAAATAAACTTATACAGAAGTTTTTACAGTGGGGAGCTTTTCATGGTAGTATCTCTATTGACGAATCAATGGTGAAATACTATGGCCACAATCCCGCCAAACAATTTATTCGTTGTCAATACCATGGCAACGACACTATTGAACCGCTAAGGACAGTCAAGCGATAGTGTCTAATAAAAAAGGACAAGACGGACAAACAATTCCTCATTTATTCCAAACGTACAGTAAAAATATGGGAGGTGTGGATGAACTCGACCAGTCTGTCCTGTTATATGGGATTTCTGTACATGGTAAAAAGTGGTGGTGGGTCTTGTTTACTTACTTGTTAGATGTGGAAATTGCAAATCCCTGAAGTTTACATTTTATGACTATTGATAATCCTATGGATCAACTCATGTTCCGCCACCATATCACACGATATTATTTGCGTCAAACTGAACAAAGAAAATCGCGCCAGGCTGCATCAATAGTCGATGGCCTTCCTCAATATGGAGTTGGACATTACCTTGCGTAAATGGAAAAACAACTGAGGTGTTCTGGCAGTGCAAAAAGTGCATAAAAACACTTTGCGTCAAAAAAGGTGTGTTTTGAAAATTTCCATACCTAGGCGGTTAGTGTACTCAGTTGAGTACACCCCTATAATTTCATGAAAACAACAATTTTTGATTGTTTTCTTTCTCATTTTAATATAAAAATAAATATAATTTAACAAAAAATATTAGTATTGTACTTTTTATTTGACCTCTATTGGGTTAAAAAAAAAAAACACTTTTCGATATTTACATTAGATACCTAAATTCCTTTCGCTGTTATCAGCAAAGTTCCAGTCTTTTTCCAAATTAGGCTTGAATGTCATATAAGCAAGTTATCATATTTCATATATATATATATATTATACCATTAACACTCCTTGTGTCTCTTCGATGTTGTGCGTGGGAAAACTAATATAGCATATTTTTATTTTATTTGTAGCTACTTCATCTAGGTAGTGCTTTAACAAAAGTTCACACTAAAAAAGATATATCATTCAAATTTGAAATTGGAGTTCAGAGATCAACCCACTTTCATTTCATAGAGCTTATTACTTTGAACCCTATATTCTGTAGATGCAGATTACATACTCAGCCTACCACAGATATGTCCGTCCGTTTTATAGGTAGAATGCATCTAACATATATGTATGTATTGTACATATATAAAATTATTCAATTCACATAAAAGGATGATGTAAATGGAACGCAGTATGACCACAGATCGTGTGAGTTATCAAAAACTCATTTGATTTTCAAATATTCTGGATGTCTGAATGTAAATGTACTGACTGGGGCTATTACCTTGCTTATATCAAGGTTCGAATATTTATTTATTTATTTATTTATTTGAAAAGTAATTTACAAAAATAAATTTGTGAAATTACAGGGATTGAAAGCATCTGGGCAACAAAGGCCATATAATGCCGTTTTTTTTATAAAAGATTACTATTGTACAATAATGAGATATGTAATATGTTTATGACATTAAACATTTTTTTTTTAACAATTTCTTAAAATTACAAATCTTAAATATCGTTTAATTTATTGTGTGCAGAGGCTGCAAATTTAACACGTTGAACTGACTGAATAGACAAGGGGTTAAGTGCCTTTGCTGGTTGTCGGTCCACATCTATTGAGTTTTCTTGAACTTGGCTGGATAGGGGACATTCAACCATAATGTGCCAGATGGAGAGCGGGATTCCACAGTTACGGCATTCTTCTGGAGGTTGGCGGTCGTAGAAGTGTCTACTGGAAAAAATTGTCTTACCTAGTCTAAAACGCAGGAGTATAATGCATTCTTCCCTGGTAAAAGATCTGCTATACGGGATACGTGTAGATTGGGGATGATAAGAGCGGAGAAAGATTCGAATATAAATATTTAAACCGACACACTAACAAAAAAAAATCGGTGGGCGGCATTGTGAAAAGTACTCAATAGATGATTCTTTTCTCTATTATTATTTAAATGATACATATTTACGCATGCCTCTAAAAAGTTTTCGTTTGCGTAGCAGAAGGCTTTTTTTGTTCCAAAGCACAAAACTGACAAAACTTTTTCCCCTCATTTTTTCAAAATCAAAATTTTAGTTTTGGTTTTCATATCAGAATCAAAATTTCTGGATTTCTGGATTTTATATCAAAATGTAAATATGTATGAACCTCAAATAGTATTAGGTCTGTTCACGTACTGTACAAAACTACGAAAAGTGGTCCAAAATCTGTTCTCGGACTTATATTTTTGTAGTTTTTCACAGAAGAGAACGAAATGAGAGAGCAATTCATTTCTCCTATTTTGTCCATTTCAGTCCAAGAAATTTGTTTGGGCAAAATGGTATGTAATATTTTGTGATATTGAATAGAAGATTAGTTTACAATGAAAGTTTCAAATGGAAAAATGTTTGTAGAAAGTGTTTACAGACAAAATACTATATAGTATATTGAAAAGCATGCAAATTGAATGAAAGTGCTTCTCATACACCTGGCATCTAAAAATGGCATACAGATGGATAACAAAAGGATAAACTATCGGAAAAACTTATTTTGACGTGTATAGGCTCAAATAATCTTCGTCCTGAAGTTCGAATTATTATTCCCGCTCGGCCGGATTTGACAGTTTTTACATATTAAGTCAAAAAAGTACGCGAACAGAATTATTGTGCGTCAAATTAGACTTTAGTTTTCATACAATCGGCTGTGTTTGGCCAATTTATTATTCTGAGTGTTCAAATTGATGCTCAAGCAAATTTATTTAAAAAATAAAACTCAGAAAAAGTTTTTTGTGTCCCATTGGTATCAAAATCGGAGTATAAACGATAACGCCATAAAAATGCGTCCGTTTTTTACAACTGTTAGATTCATTCCATTTTGTAACTCTTTTCTTATGGGCTATTCTCATTCCCCAATTTCAATACAGGAATCCCTCCTCTAAATATTATACGTATATATACATATAGATATATACATATGCACGTACGTTTTCATATGGGCAGCCTTTTTTTGTGGACTCCGATTTAACTTCCAAATAACACTAAAAACATCTTCGAATTTCTTATTATTATTATCATTATCTTCCATGAACGCGATAAATTATTTATAATCGTACTTGCACGAAAACAGAAATCTAGTTTGACACGCAATACTATTTGACGTTTATACATTTTGACATAAAATCCAGGAGAGAAATTTTGATTCTCAAATAAAAACGAGAAGTAAAATTTTGTTTCTGACAAAAATTATGGGAAATGGTTTTACGTCATTTCTCTTCTCTGGAGCACGGAGAAAAGCCCAAACAAAAACGCCATAAGACACTACGAGAAACGGGCACGTTAAGCAGAGAAAAAAAATTAGCAAGCGACTAAAAAAGCTAGGATTGCCAGCTTTGTGAAGAGAAGGAAGAGGCATTGGTCCTGGTGTATATAGGTGACTAACGAAAAATAAGTTAATGAACTTTATATACAAAATTACGTCTTTTCACAAAAAAAAACTCCAAACTCCTCTTTCTCAAAATGACCATTTCTGAATCGGTAAACAAGACTAATTATCTGATTGACTCAAAGTTTTATGCACTATGTTCGTAGCAATATTGGCTAGTTAGTGAACTAGGAACTTAGTTCAAGGTACAGTACATACTTCCTTCTCCCATTATGCAGAAAAAAAACTTTCTTTGAAATTAGAATATTTTGCGTGCCGTTCTTACAATCTAAATTTGTTTTCAAAATTTCGTAGTTCACTCAATAGATTGATATTTTTAATAAAATGCTGTTTTTTTTAAGACCAAAAAGGTTTTATCGTTTGGCATTTCATTTCACATCTAATGCAACAAAAATAAAAATTTAAAGCACATATAATTATATTTAGTAAAAAAAATTATTCTTCTGAATAATATAGTATCTAAGTAATGAAGTTATAAAATTTTATGCTTGTTTGGGGAGCACACTTTATTTCTACCTAGCTAGCGTATTGAAAGAATGGTCTGACATAAGTCGTGCAAAGTGCGTCGGTATCTTTTTATTTTCCTTCTGAATTTTTCTTCCACCCGTTCTGTTCGTAAACATTTTAAGGATCTTTATAATCCCTTGCGGCGCCAAATAGACAGATAAACGTCTGATTAACTTAGAAAAACGTTGTTATCGCTTGTTCAAAATTAAAGAGAACTAAAGGTAGGAAATGAATAATTGGCTGTGATGTGCGTGTTTAAGATGTTTATTTATAAGAAATTACATTATTGGTGTATATTTCTTACAAATGGCAATTGCTTACTGCAGTTTGCACCTCCAGTCTCCTTGGGACAAAATTCCGGAATGTCAAAGGGCTCATAGAGACTGGTGATGGAAACTGAAGTTAGCCGCAGTAATATGTCGTACATTATCTATGGGCGAATTCTACTTTGGGGTGCATTCAGCAACATCCCCACCCCGTGGATCGACCCCTATTCACTAACATCTAGAACGACTAGCTTTGATTCAGGATGTCTCATCACTCCCTTAGATGTGCGGACGTCGGCTCTTCGGACTTCACTATCAGCTCCCAGATATATTCGCTCAACCTTCCCACGACACCACTGGAATATTCCCGTCGCAGATGAACACCAAACTTCTTCTGCTAGTGGCAGATGCGTTTAAGTTGGCAGATACTCAGCTATCCAGAGTTTCCAAAATCGATCAATGGCGATATGCAATTGTCTCTTGAGTGCACATATCTTACCTGCTGGCTCGTTTATACTCGGTGTTTGTGCTGTATTGGCAGCACCAAGTAGAAGGTGGTTCGATGTTAGTGATTCTTCTTCGTCGACTGTGGTTGGCAGATGCGTGAGCTTCTCGCCCGCACCACATTTTCAGTTTCCACTACGAGGCATTGTAGGATATACTCACGAGGAGCAACTTCTTTTAGCGTATGAGCGAGGACTCTTTTCATGCATCGTAAGATGCGTTCCCATACTCCGCCTTCCGAAGGATTGTAGGGGAAGTTAAACACCCACTCAACTCTTTTGGCTGATAAATCCTCCTGCACGCGCTCACAATCGAATACCTCCTAGAATCGCTTTCTCTCTTGGTTGGCGCCGATGAAATTCGCCCCATTATCAGAGCGAATTTTTACCGGAGTTTCTCGGCGCTTAATGAAATTGCGGATCGCCAATATGCAAGCGTCTATGGACAAGTCATAAACAACTTCGAGATGAATCGTACTCATAATTAAGCACGTGAAAAGCACCATCAAACGCTTACCGGCACGAAGTCCAATCGAGACTGTTATCGGGCCGAAATAATCTAAGCCAGTGTTGGAGAAGGGCCTTTTAAACGGTGTACGTCGATCCTCGGACAGAGAGCCCATCAATGGTGGGACTGGAATAACTTTTGCGTTTCTACATACACAGAAACTAGAGATCAATTTGCGCAAAGTTTGTCTTATGCGTGGAATCCAATATTAACGACGAATTTCCCATGTCGTTGCTTCGACGTTCTGGTGCTTCATTTTGCAATATTGGTCTGCAACCACTAGCACCGTAAACACATGAAGGAGCGGCAAGATTAAAGGCCGTTTTGCAGCGTAGGTGAGCCAGCTGGAGGCATCGACACGACCATATATCCGCAGGATTCCATCGCTGTCTTAATAGGGTGATAGTTGGTTTAAAATACTTCACTTTGCTACTGCTTGGGAGCAACTGATTTGTTTCAATTCGACTTTAAACGCTTCCTGTTGAACAAGCCAACAAAGTGACTTCTCGGCTACTTCGAGCTCGTATGATGTTAGGCCATTTCTTAAACTACTAGTTAAATGTTTGCGACAGCGGTTTACAAAACGAAGTACCCAGGCCATAGATCTTACGAGCCTGCAAAAAGATGAGAATGGTTTAAAATCGATAAAATTACTACTTACGATGATTAGCGAATACTTTGGGCGCAGTTCTTCATCGTTGTTGTTATCTTCCTTGGCGATAGGGATTACACTCGCGTTCCTTTTTTTTAGGAAGTTAGGACCGCACAACCAGCGTGAGTACGGTGTGATGTCATCATTGCCGTTTGTTCGTGTAGCTTCGTTGGCAGGATTTTCGTTGATTGGCACCCATCTCCAGCTGGTTTGCTCAGTGGTGTTTAAAGTTTCTGCAATTCTATATGCCACGAACGGCTTGTACCCGACGGTGCTCGTTGCCAATCTATTGTAGAGTCACTCCAGAAAACACATCGAGTAAGACTGACAGTGCTCTTGAACTATATTTTTGATGAGGCGTGCTCCCAACACAGTTGCTTGTAGCTCGAGGCGTGGTATAGTCATCGGCTTTAGAGGTGCGCATCTTGTTTTCCTACATATCCTGCACGCTCGTGCTCCTCCAGTATGCCACGGCGGCAAAGGCGTCCTCACTGGCGTCCAAAAAAACATTCAACTGCAGCTCCCGCGGTGAACCGCTCTGGAAATAAAATCGTGAAACCTTAAAGTTGACTACGCTAGGCAAACGCAAACGCCATATGTTCCAAGATGTAGCTATTTCGTCAGACAATAGCTCGTCCCATCACAAATCGTGTCGCCAAACTTCTCGCATTATCAGCTTAGCAGTCACGGTGAATTGACTCAGCAGGCCAACGGATCGAAGGTTTTCACAAAATGGCGAACATTTTTCCAAAAAAGTCTTCTTTTTACTATGTTTTCTTTCAAAAATCAGCAAAACTATATTTTTTAAAAATGAGCGATAGGGCACTTGCCAAGTATTTCCTGTTGTTCTCCCGTAATGGTGCAGACTGGTTAAAAAATTCAACTTTTGAGAAAACGCGTTTAAAGTTTTAAAACATTAAAACATGTAAATCCTGAGACTTATGATTAATCTGCAGTGCCTAGTCCCTACAGTTCGCAGTTTAAAGCTGAGGGACTTGAAGAATCCTTTTCTAAAATAAACCATGGACACACACGTAAACAGAAAAATATCAATACAGCTAGAAAACCATTCATGCAACGAGTAGCTACCTTAATTATTACTCATAATCTAGCTACCTGGATTAAAATTTACCATAAGATCGGGCGTTTTCCGTCTAAATAAATATAAAATTTTAATTAAGGCAGAGAAATTGTAATACAAAATGATTATCAATCATAAAGTCAAAGTACGAGGTCAGTTTCGTTTCATACCTATTTGAATTGTACGAGTATATTATTTTGTTTGTGCATATCAACCTCTTCTTTTTTCCTAACATATCGTTAATATTCCCAACATTTTAAAGAAATCCTCAAAAATTGAGCTTACAATCTTTGTCTTCAAAATAGCACTGGCTGTGATGAGATAGTATGACTTTAAAGAGCTAAAGTTGCAAGAAGCTGTTGAAAACTTAGGGTCTATCGTTGACCAAAGACAACTAAGAGCCAAAAAACTGCCAAAATTTAGGTCCTAGGTCTCAATGACTGCCACCAGAGAGCCCCTGGTCCAATAGATCTGTAGGGAGAAGATACACTTTGCCATGTCTAGTTTTCTGTATTTTCAAACTTGCCTGTACGTGCAGTATGATAATATAAATTCTTGCTATTAGCTATTACCGGTGTTTTTGAATATATTTTGCCCATTTTGTATTGACAGCATTTGTAGATGATTTAATAATTCAGAAATCTGGGAACAATAATAGAGAGCCTATATTATAACACATGGGCTGAAAAGTCCGTTTTATAGTAAAACACAAAATTTTTACAAAATTCAACTTTATTTATCAATATAGTTGCCTTCGAGGGCGATACACTGATTGAAACGATTTTTCAATCTTTCAATACCACTTTTGTAGTACGATTTCGGTTTAGCCTCAAAATAGGCCTCTGTTTCGGCGATTACTTCTTCATCGCCCTTAAATCTCTTTCCAGAGAGAATTCTTTTGAAGTCTGCGAACAGGATATAGTTGCTGGGGGCCAAATCTGGAGAATACGGTGGGTGGGGAAGCAATTCGTAGCCGAATTCATTCAATTTTGCCATCGTTTTCATCGACTTGTGACACGGTGCATTGTCTTAATGAAACAGCACTTTCTTTTTCTTCAAATGCGGCCCTTTTTCTGCGATTTCGTCCTTCAAACGCTCCAACAACGCAATGTAATAGTCCTTTTGGAGATAGTCGATGAAAATTATTCCATGTATATCCCAAAATACGGATGCCATAACCTTGCCAGCCGACTGTTGAGTTTTTGGTCGTTTTGGACAGGGTTCGTCACCTGCTCGCCACTCAGCTGACTGCCGACTTGACTCTGGTGTGAAGTGATGGAGCCAAGTTTCATCCATTGTCACATACCGACGCAAAAATTCGGCTTTATTGCTGTTGAACAGCTTTAAGCACTCCTCTGAATCATCAACACGTTGTTGTTTTTGGTCGACTGTGAGCAAACGCGGCACCCACTTTGAACAGAGCTTTCGCATGTCCAAATATTCGATCAAATTCACTTTACGGTCATTCGTAATCATTTTGTGGACTTTTTTGATGTTTTTATCTGAAACAGCCTCTTTTGGACTTCTACTGCTTGCATCATCTTCGGTGCTTGTATGACCACTTTTAAATTTTTCAATCCACTTGCGAATGGTTCGTTCGGCTAAGTCCGGGTAACACTTATCAAGCCATTTCTTTGCATCGCCTGCATTTTTTTCCCCATCAAAAAGCAATGATAAATCAACACACGAAATTGCCTTGAATCCATTTTTTTTTTCACAATAACAAAAGTTGCCTTACTCACAACTCTATACCTTGAGAACTAATCGTCCGATAGCTGTCGAATTTATACACGTATCTGAAATTGGTATGGATTTAATTCAAGTGGTGCCCTCTCTTAGAAACCATGTATTACTTGAAACACGCTATTTAGGAAGTAAATATTTTCTTATGTGATTTTAGATAAATTTTAAGCCAAATATTTTACAATAATCTAATAACACAATTTTTATTAAATTTGAAACAAAAATTATTTGTATTTGCTATAGGTATATAAACTTCTCAAAAACGATTTTTACTTCCTTTGCTCCCGGCTCTGCTTGATGATCGGCTTATGTTTAACTAAATTAGGTCATATATATATGTATTTCGTATTAAAAAAATAAAAATGATACCTTAGATCCTAGGGATCGAAACTAAAATTAAAAATTAAATTTAAAAATAAAGACTTTTTTTAAATTATTAATAATTATACTAGTATATTCAATCTTCTCCAATCAAAGTAAGGGTTCAGAAGCAAATACCATGTCACTACGGCAAAACATAAAAGACTAACACTAGCTAGGTGAAAAGTTAATTCAGTTTGCCAACCTTCATCTCTACGGAAAAAAAAATAAAAATAAATAAATAAACAAAATAACATAGAGGAAGTTAAACAAATATTTTAGATCAATTACATCGCCATTCTGTGGCATGTTAGAAGGCCGTCCATAACACAAATAAAATAAGTTAAAGCACCTCCAAAAGCATGTAATCCATATCGAAATGACTTCTCGGAAGATGTCCTTCCATGTCGAAACACAATAAAATGGAAGGAAAGAATGAACTTTAAAAAAAAGTTAAAAAAAAAATAAACAATTGAAAGAACCTTTATGTATCTTAACTCTTACCTGAATAATGTAAACGGACAAAGCGAGCATACTCAACGGATATTTTATGTAGCTTTTACGAAAGCCTCCATTGTACAAATTATCAAATATTTCTCGGTGCCCAAATATCATTGCTATAACAACTGTTGTATGAACGATTGCGTGAGTCCAAATCAATTTTGCATGAACTAATCTGAACCAAATGCAGCCTTAAAACAATATGTGTTGGATAAAAAAACATAGAAATATAACACAAAAATATAAAAATTTTTCCCACCAATTCCAGTTCCAAAAGTTGTAGCAATAAAATATACAAAACCTCTTAAATATTGGTCAGATTTTTCAGATAGTAAATTAACTAGAACCAAACCAACACTTGCTATAGCAAATATCAAAGAGGTAGCTAAAACTATAACTAGGTTTCGAATAGTTTTTTTCCGAGTCCAAGCCATTTTTATATGATTTTATTATAATGAAATTATTTTTTTAATTGACTTATATTGATAAGTACATATGTATAATATCTGAGAGTAAAAAAAATTATTTGTCAAGTGTGTTAAGTGGAAAAACTTTTGCCAATCACTATACGGACAATAATATTTCTGAAATTGTTTTTAGAAAAAAGACAAGAGACGACCATCCCAGTACTTATCTATTATTATATATATATACTCAGATCAACCTTCAACATTCGAAGTCTGCCAACGTATTGAATACAAAATATCGCAAAATATTCATATTGGAACCGTGTCGAATAAATGTGCCTGGTTTTCGATGTATAAGGAGTTTCACACCACTATATGACGAACGATCGGAAAAACAGATAATTTGTTTTTTGTACCGAGCTCACTCTCTTCATCTAAATTTGGGCAATTTTGCAACCAAGTTACCGAATTCCCTATAATTCGGTATTACCACTATCGAAGGCAGTAGCCGAACTCATTGAAAACTGTGATTCCAGCAAGATGGGACTTATCGTATGCTGTGATGCTAATGTTCAGAATATTTTTTGTAGATAGTGGCAAATGCAAAGTGGGAGGCAATCATCTCCTGGATTTCATATTATTGTCTGAACTGATTCTCAGCAATGTTGGTTCTCATCCAATATTTGTTACGAAAGTAAGACAGCAAGTAATTCACCTAACGCTATCCAACAGGTATACTTAGGAGATTATCGACTGGAAATTATTATCGGTGTTCCCCATTCAAAATCGGTGTTCATCGAATTCAAAATCGGGTGCAAGGTCTCGACCTTGTTGAAGAGTAGGAATCCGCGTAAAACCATTTGAACACGATTTAAGAAGGAGCTTGACATGTCCGACAGTAGTCCCACTAAACTCATCACAAAAAAGTGAAAAAAAAAAAAACATCCTAAATCACATTTACTTTTCAAGTCAACTGGTGCGGTGAACTCAATCTTTGGTCAATTGAAGAGAATCAAGTGGCGCTTTGCGTGTGCTGAACGCAGGACAATTGAAATGGTTCAAGTGACTTCAAAAGAACCTGCCATTAATCAATTAGTTAGCTAACTTTCCCACGGAATGAAGCTGAACTTAGAGTTATCAGTTACCTGCCAGATTGTATGTTACGTAGTATGTATCGTGGGTGGATGCTGTACAGGGTATTCTGAAGGATTTCGACATAGTTAAATCTACACCGATCTACCGAGCAATTCTTTAACATAATCGGCGCAAAGTCTGGCCTGCAGACGCTACACTAGTTTCCTACAAGATTTTTGATTGCAAAAGGGTGACCAGATAAGAACGATAGGAAAATTAAATAAAACAACAACAGTGTGAGATACAATATAAAATTGATTCTGGCTTTATTTTGAAGCTACATTTATGCCATTATATGTCACATAGCACATTATTAAAATGTCCGCCTCGGCTTCGCTGGCAGTGTTTCAAGCGATCGGTTCAATTTTTAATAATTCGGTCCAATATGTGCGGCGTTATTCCGTTATTTTGGCCTCGAGCTCGTCAAAAGTGTTTTGCTTGTTAGCCAGAGAAAGCAAATAAGTGTTGTCAAATTGCATGATCGCAGCGTTCAATTGACGAACGCTCGCCGTGAGATGACACAGTCGCCAAATTTCTCTTTCACAACTTCGAGCGTTGCGCCGCTTATATGGCATGTAGCGCCATATATATACATATAGCTGACCACAAAAGGTGACACTGTCTCCTTCCTCATTTCGAAAGAAATGAGGTCTGATGAAGCCTTCATGCCATAAACCACACCAAACAGTAAATCTTAGTGGATGCATTGGTGCTTAGCCGAAAACTTATTTTGAAAGCTGGATGCCATTGGTCACCCGTTAATTGCCAAGAAATTAAAGATTGCCTGTCGACACTTCATCTTAAAGGATGATATGCGTACCCTTCAGCAGCAGCTTAACCAGCTCACTCAGAGGAATAGCAGGCCTGATAAATTTTATGTAGCTATTAACCACCAGCTATCATTGATGGTTAACAACCTTAAGACAAATATATATAGAAAAGAGACTGTTAAAGCCTTAATGGGGTCCTATCGAAATAGAGTTCTAGATGTTTTGTTCGAAGCCTTGACGGCGATGTCTCGATTAGTCAGATATATAGCAATGAACAAAGGCCAGCCACCTCGAACACGCCTTCATAATTACCCAAGTGGAAACAGACAATTTGAACTATGTTCCATTCTCAGTATGTGCGCCAGTGACAACTTACGTTGGAATGATCACATATTCAATGTCGCCAAAAATGCTGCGAAATGTCTAGGTTTCTTCAAGCGATGTAAGAAATATATCACCCCCTCTGATCTGGCCTCACCTGGTGAGATGCTCCTAAAACATCTTTGCACCTGCTAGATAGGATTCAAACCCGGGCGATAAAACTCATAGGTGATACTAATATCAGTTTTTTTTTTCTATGGAAAGTATTCGTTAATTGAAATTCTGTTATATTAAAAAGAAAATAATGTTAAGCAACATAAAAAGCTGATTAAGAAATATGTATTTATAAAATTAGCATAATTTGAGAGTGAATAAAATAATTCATATTGTTTTTTTCATTATTAATACAGCGTTACTGGTTATATTGAAAGTACCTTATTCGCCAGTTTTGTTGATTTTGACATTTAACGATGAATGGAGGTATGTATTTGAAATTAAGTAATCTCACCATAGGTGAACAGAATTAGGGCAGACCCATAATTGGCGAAAGGATACGTATATGTACGTACAACGGGATCGCATTTCCTACGAAAATTTGGTACCTAACCAACTGATTGATTTCTGCAATTACAAAAAGCAGTGGTTTTTCTTAAGTAAGCTTTATTATTGGAAAGAACACAATTTATTTTGTTACAATTTTTATTTAAACATTCATTTTCGTCCAGTTCTGACATTAGCTTCAGTTTGGTTTCTTCTGTTATGGTTGAGCCTATACTGTCAGCTGAGTTGGATTTGATTGAGGACGGACAAAGAACAATTACACCTAATGCACAATTTTACGTTTGCGCAGTTCATAATTCATAATGTTTTGACATTAGACAATTGATAACTTGTTTTGCTTTTGGCGTTGATTTGATCGATTTGAATTAATTTACACCTCCAATATATGGCATTTTGCGATTATCATATTATGGCTTTCGTACACAAAATAATAGTTTTCAATTAAGTATATGTTGGTTTTTATCTAAATTATTTATTGCAATACATTATTTATTTGCAACGAATTCATATATATCTCATTGATATCTTAGATGAGTCTCAATTGAACCTATCAGTTGAGCAACCTACCCAAGAGATACAACAGAAGCAAATAGATGCATCAAGTGCAGTTGAAGCAATTGAAGAAGACTGAAAATATATCCCATCTTGTCTTACGTGCCGATACCTGCTTTCAACAAAGAAACAACGTTCAAATCGTCAAATGATGTTACAAGTGCTGGAATACCATTGTTTCCTGGAGCAAACTTTGATGACTGTCGTGATGTGCAGTCGCATGAACTTTTCGAACGGTTTTTTAACGATGATGATGAGTTACTGGAACACTTATAGCACTGTATGCTATAAAAAAAGAAGGAAAGCCAATTCAAAAATTTCCGATTCGTAAAATGCGGACGCAACGAATTAATTTACAAATCAATGCAGCGAGGACGATTTGAAAAAATTCTTAGTTGCTTACATTTTGAACCAAACTTATGTGCACCACATGGAAATAAGGATAGGCTATGGAAGTTGCGTCCCATTACAGACCATTTAAAGGCAAACATGCTTAAAAACTTCCATCCCACACAACAATTTTCTTATGATGAAAGCATGATAGTTTATTATAGAAGACATGGTTGCAAGCAATTTATTAAAGGTAAGCCAATAAGATTTGGTTTCAAATCCTGGTCGCTGTGTACGCCCTTTGGTTACATGGTAAATTTCGAAATTTACCAAGGAAAATGTTCCCGATAAAAACCGAAATATGAAGAACGATTTGGCAAATATTCAGTACCTCTCTTGTCAATGATTGATTACTTCCCAGAAAATATCAGAGGCTTGTTGTTTTTCTTTTACTTCGACAATTTGTTTACACCCTTTCCATTTCTTACATATCTGAAAGCAGGAGGCTACAATGCAACAGGTACGATTCGTGAAAACCGAATTCCTCCAAGTTGTCCTATAGAACACAAAAATACAATAAATTAGAAAAAAAGTCTCGGGGAACGCATAAATCGACCAAAATATCATAAACAGGGATAAGGTTCAAAAAAATGGGTTGATTATTCTGTTGTTTGCATTGCCTCAGCTTGTTATAGTGTTTTGCCAACTTCAACAGCATCTCGTTATTCGAAAGAAAATGGAAAGGAAGTGGGTATTGTTCGACCATGTGCAATTACCGAAATTAGAAATATATGTGTGGTGTCGATCGTCTTGATCAAAATGTGAATAATCACCGAATTTCATACCGAGGAAAAAAGTGGTGGAGCTCAATTTTTACTTGGTTTATTGACGTCGCAATAAATAATATTTGGCAGCTGCAACGAGGATCTAAGCCGTTATCCCAGTTGAAGTTCAAACGATCAATCGCTGTTTATTACTGTACACACTACGGTGAAGTACCAGTTCAACCTGGACCAAAGCGAAAACGACTTGAAGATGATTTGACGAAAAACATTCGAAATCACAGAATTGATAATTTTGTAGCTCCACTTGCAAAAAAGAATACGTTGCGCAGGTGATAATTGCATAAGTTTTATGAGTACGTGCTGTATCAAATGCAATATTGGCCTTTGTGTCAAATGTTTCCAATACTTATCACACCCCAAATAAGTAACTTTTGTTGACTTTTGACTTTATTAATAAAAATAATGTTTAATTCACTGAAATTTATTCGTTATATTCTATGTTTTTCTACGTTAGTTTTGATTTTTTAGGTAATCCTAAACACGTGCCCTAGCAGTGCCAGCGTAACCATACGGTCGCAGCACAGAAATCGCCGTACCTGTATTACCTGCACAGGTATATGTTATTATATTCGGACTCAGGGAAGACTAGTCGATAATGTCGTGAGTTTGATCGAAAAATTCGACAGCACTATTCGGTTTAAAGTAAACAGTGTCTCAAATCGACAAAACGGTGCAATCGCAGTCAGTCGACGAAGTCAAAAAAATAAGAAGTTCAAAATGAGAAGTCTAACTATTTTAGTAAATAACATTAAAGAAGAATGGGATAATAAATTTGCAGAAGCAATAAAGAAACAAAACAACGTAGAGTGTGACGTCAAATGTGTTCAATTTTATAAGGTGCCTCGAAAAGATAATTTGTATAGAGGAATTATTGAAATCGATATTAAAACATATAAGAAAATTATGAAAGTCGGTAAAGTTAGTGTAGACTGGAATAGGTATCCAGTGTATGAATACGTTTTTGTAAAGCAATGCTACAACTGTTGATGTTTTAACCATATTGCAATGAAATGCAATAAAAGTATAGTCTGTGCCAAATGTAGTGAAAATCATGATGCTCGTGTTTGCCAAAAAGGGCAATTTAAATGTAATAATTGTGATGATGCTAATATAAGACTATGCTTTAGCTTGGATATTAGCCATGACCGTAGGGATAGGAACTGTAAAGTGTTCAAAAATCAGTATAGGTTAGAAAAAAATTAAATTGAATTTTAGCAACCAAAATTGATTAAGGCAGTCTATTTAAATATTAAAAGCATTTTAAGTAACTTGAATGAGCTCGAAACAATGGTAACAAATAGCCAATTTGATTTCATTTTGTTATCTGAAACATGTGTTACTAATGAAATAGAGGAGTCGGAGCTACATTTAAATAATTATAATATATGTATATAGTTGTGACAGTGGGTCAAGGCATACTGGTGCTGTGATTGCTTATTTAAAAGAAATATAACAGATAGATATTACTTATAGTAACTGTCTACAAGTCACCAAAATAAAAAAAAATTAGTGAGTTGATGAATTACTTTTAGATTTCGTGAAGTAAATATCTCTGACTTAAAGAAAAACTGATATAAAAAAACGAGATCCCGACTACCTTAACATTGGTATTTTTAAAGATATAGCTGATAGCATAGCAAATACGTTGAGTAAAATTATCAACCAATCGTTTCGAGAAGGTCTTTTCCCTAACTCTTGGAAAGTATATCAAATTACCACGATTCCAAAAGTTAAAAAAATCAATTTAATATGAGGATTGCAGACCAGTTAATGCCCTTCCTCTTTATGAGAAGGTACTCCAAATAATTGTTTACTTACAACTGGAAGCATTTTTTGCCTCTCACAAACTGATAGTTGAAAACAGCATTCTTGTGAAGATGCACTTAACATTGTCATAGCAAATTGGAAACAGCAACTCGAAGCGAAAAAAAAAAAATAATATGTATTTTTCTTGATTTGAGAAGGGCATTTGAGATGGTGGACAGAGAAAATCATTATCCTGGATGGTTTCGTACTTATCAGGCAGAACGCAAGGGACTTAAGTGAATATATTATTATTTGAAGAAATTCTTATTAGTATTGGCGTACAGCAAGGTTCCATTCTAGGGACATCGGAAGTGTAGTTAATAATAGTTACTTCGTTTTGTTTGCAGATAGTGGTCTATTTTATGTAAGTTGTGATATTTTAGATTTTAAAAATGCAACAGGATTTGGATAATCTTAACTTAAGCTAATAAGCTTAAGTTAAATGTTTCTAAAACAAAAATTATGGTAGTTAGCAACGATGTTCGATAAACATTAGGATATATAACGTAAGCCTTGAAATCGTTTAAGTACCTGGAAATAGTGATAGACAACAAATTAAAATTCGGTAAACATAGATTATATTGTGAAGAAAATATCTAAAAAAAAAAACAAATTTACCTAGAAGAATCCATAATCCATCTGTTACATATTAAATGTGTTGATGTGGAGTAATGTTAAACAACGAATTTTTATGAATGTTTTACTGTTCGTCTTTAAAATAAAAAATAATCTAACACCTCATTATCTGTCACGTTTAGTAAACTTTGTAGGAAATGTTCAACTATTTACGTTGAGAAATAATCAAGACTTCCGCCTTCCTTTTGCAAGAACAAATACAGCCCAAAACACTTTATTCTAAAAAGGACTCCGACTTTTCAACACTTTGCCGAATGAAATAAAATCAGAAAACAACAACAACAGGTTTCAAAATTTATTGTGAGAATTAAGTTCATGTTACTAAATTAATAATGTTATTTATTATTTTTATACTATATTTTGTGATCAGTAGCGCTTAATTTTTAAAGTACGTAGGAAACTTCAATGGAAAATCGCCTGCAAAATATTTTATCAAAGCAAAATAAAACGCGAAAAAAGAACTACTTATCGAGTGTGAACTCAGTCGTAGACTGCATAAGATAAGGGAGGTGTTTTTAGTGAGTAAGAATCTCACACTACTATAAGCACCGGGTTAATAGTGTCTATGAAGATTTCTCACCTACCCACACAAAAATATATATAAATAACTAGATTTCTTTTTTCGTGCAATCGGTTGTGTATATATCGCTCTGATATATTTAAAAAAAAAAATAAAGTCCAAAAAAGTTTTTAGTGTCACTTTGGAGAATCAAAATATATGACAGTATTACAAACTGTCAACTTAACTCAGAAGACCTCATAAAAACAGCGTTCAGTTAACTCAATCAAAAAATAAAAATAAACGCAAACTCAATCCTGACTCAACTCGTAACCATGGAAACGTGCTAATAGAGTCACAATAATGATGAAGCACTCCTAGAACGAAAAATTGACTGTGCATTCAATTTTAGATATTAAACCAAACATCAACATATACCTTATAATAGAAAATATTTTATTTTCAATTGGTAACACTTACCAAGTTCCACTAGATCCAATGAACAAAGCTTTTTAGACATCTGTCAATTTACATAGCTTTCGTTCCAGTCTACTGCTATCTGCTCGGTGTTGATGGCTGTGTCTTTTTTTTTGGTTCGCTCGCGTTAATTGCTGGGATTCACTACATACTTGGGAAAAATTTTACTGCCTGGGACCGTTCCTCAGAATTGTCAATTTCCTAAATTTCTAAATATTTACATGCTGCTTAAATAGTGCAACGTTTTATTACCAACAAGTGTTCAACAGTGTCAACATCCATGCGGGTCACCCCTCAAAAATGTGATCCAAATGAAATTGCACTATATCCAGAGTAATCGTTGTCTCGTCTTTTAATAGAAGTTAATGTCGTTGTCGTCTCGTGTCGTGTCGAGTGGTATAAAGTAATTTAAATTCGTATAGCAACGGGACTAGCGTACTGATCGGCCGTGATTTTTAATTTATCTCGTTTTTTTTTTATTTATTTCCCTTCTCTTTTTCTTTGCTTTTTCTCTGTACATATCTCTTTTCATGTGTAGTGAAGCTGTGTGTTGTGGCTCTATCCCTCCGCACCCCATCCAATAATTTTTTTCCCATCACAAAAGATTAAGTGCTACTTAATTGTCTGCCGTTCCATCTTAAACCCTACGAGAACATCAAATTTTGTTTTTCCGCTAAGAAAAAAAAAAAAAATATTGTTTACGGTTGGGTGATTTTTTTTTTCGCCCGCCCTTTAGACGACATACGGGGAACAAAAAAAAAGAAATCGGCACAATGAGCAGTTCAAGCAGTTCAGCCTCACCAACAACAGCCAATGGTAATGGGAGCGGTGATGCCTTTGGTCTCGTTGGAACAGCACCAAGGCCACCACCGCGACGGCGTGCAGCTTCTGTCTTCCAGCCGAGTCATCGACGTCCTTCTGCTATTGAATATGGTAATGGACATACACCGAGAAGGTCACTGGTAATTGGGGTAAGCAGGTTTTCTTGTTTATGAGTTGTTTTAAAATGTCCACCTCCTACTTTGAATGACTAAATATATTCATATGTGCATGAATATACATGCATACATGCATACGAGTACATATGGGTATTAACTTATGGTGAATATCTCCTGAATGCACGAGAGCAAAGGTCAAATATTTTGCACGTCCTTTGTCTTTTCGATGTCTGCTTGAGACTGTATAATATAAATATAATCCATTTGCGGCGAGGCGTGGAATCTTTGACTTGGTTAATGTTAGGATGACTCATTCGAAGCGCAGTAATTAAACTCTAGCTTCCGTCAATTTTCTCATTTATTATTATATGGCGACGAGTCTTAATTACTTGTTTTAGCTAAGTTCAGCATTAATTTATAACTGTTTTTTCTTTTTTGTAGATTAGATAATGATACTCGTATGTAGTTGAAATTAATACATAGGCTGCCTTGGTGAGTGGTTGTTCTATTCAATGACAGAGAATATCTCCTTTGGACTGAACAAGGCTATAAACCACAAACAAAAATGAAAAATTTTGCGTTGCGAAAAAATTGAATCCTGATATTGTGTGTGTTAAACATTCTTGCCTTTCAACTGTGGGGCAGGTTTCTGGTAGCTCGGATTGGTATACTAAGACTGCAAGAGTCAGAGATTAACGAACAAATAATAGAAAAACCTTCTGAAAATCTACAAATTTCTATTTGGGTTTGGTAGAATTGTGGTCTTTTCACCATCTATTTTCTAATTTTTCATTGTAGTGTCTTATTGTGGGTCTTTTATTTCGCTCATATTTTTTGCGTTTTTTAGTCGAAAGATGTTGAAAGCATTAAATTGTTACCTTTAGTCTCTCCATCAGGTAGTCCGTCCTTTCCTACAGCCTTACTCGTTTGTTTTTAATTTTGATATTTCTGTCGAGACCTCTTCTTATTTGGGTGGACGAAGTTGTTATTGATCGTGATAGTGGAAATTTGGTCTTTGTTCCCTTTCGGTGTTTGAGTTCTTGGTAAGTTATTTTGGAATTTCGGTAGAACTTCGGATATAATTCCTATAGAGCAACCTCATTTTTTCTGAGAAGCTAATGTTTCTGTCCTTTGCTTATAAAGTTTGCAGCGCCGTCTTGTACACCTTTTGTTTCGCTACATTAGAAAGATTAAAACAAGTATGCATTTTTGTTTTTCATTTATTTAGCATACTAAAAGAACTAGACTAAACATTACAATTTTTTTTCCCCCCCGATTCTTTAGTATTGTGCTTATGTACAATAAAATCTAATTTAAGTTCTTCTGGCAAGGAATTAAAAATTTATTCTAACTTTGATAAAATTACCATCCAAATAATCCTTAAAATTTGGATTACGTTAGGCTATACATTGCTTGAAATAATAAACAACTCATTATAACTGGTTACACCAGTAGATAACAATACAAAAAAGTGCGAGGAATTTTGTCCAATTAACACATTAAGAACGTTTGACAAAATCTTGGAAAGTGTAGTAAAGCGACAGTTAATTTCATAAATGGAAAGAAATAATATATTTTTTGCTTTCCAATCGAAATTGAAACAAAAATTACTCTTGTGAAGAGGCAAAAATCTTGTAATAAATAAATGGCAATGATAGGATGTAAGAAAAAAACAATAGCATTATTCTTAGATTTTAAAATGCCTTTTGAAACAATAGATCGCAATATTCTACTGTGAAAGATATCGTGATATTGATATTGATAAAGAACAAATATCAACAAGAGAATATTAAATGAAATAGAAGTCGACAGAAGTTCTACAATGCTTAATCCTGCGAGCACTGCTTTTTATAACACATTACCGATATACTAGCAATTATACGCGAATGAAAGATTTTTCTTTATGGAGATGACTTCGAAGGAAAACCAAGCTACTAACATGGGTGACATTAACCGAATAACAAATTGATTAAAAATGAACAAGCTGAAATTAAACAAACAGAAAACGAAAACGTTTAAGATAAACATAAATACTTAAATCTTTATAGAAATATGTAAATAATTATAAAATAAAAATGTAAATCATATTATGTACCTAGAAATAATTATTGATAAAAAATTTAAATAGATTTACATGGATTGTATCTGCAAAAAATTTAAGAAAAAAGTTGATTTCTTTAAAATGATGCGCGTAGAAAAATTTATTGCCTGACAGTAATTAAAGTATATAATAATATCATAAAACATCACTTTAAATGTTGCTTGACTCTTTTATACATATGCTCCAACCACGGTCACACAAATAAAAATGCATGCTGAAGGCGCTTAAAAGGCTGCGCATACGTGAAATATTTGAAATTCAACACACCGATAGCAGTTTTCAAAATGAAGCAGGGTGCCGCTCAAAACAGTCTCGTGTTTAGGGAATACTTTGAAATAATTCATTGCAAAGCAATATAAAAAAAAAAAAAAAAAACGAAAATAATTTTAGTTTATTCAAAATAAATTGTATTAATTTTGTTAAAGTAAGTAATTGAATTATTGTGAGAATAACCACAGAACAAAGACTGACTATGTTTAAAATAATATTATGAAATATATTTATACTTATACATACGCTTTAAAGATTTTTAAATCTATTATTATACTAACAAATATAGTATAACATGCGCTTGCAGGCACTCTTCGTCTTGAAACCTAACACAACAGATGTGAAATTTTTTTTTCTTGCTTACAATGTTGTCTATACTGGATGCTGGTAAAATAGGACTTTCCGAATTATTTTTGGAGACCCAATTAGTGTCCATCAATGATCGCAATGTGTTGAATCTGGTTGACGGAGTTTTGGTATGGTAATGTGTGAGAAATGTATGCTAGTTACACATAGTAAACAATTTCATTAGCCTGAGTCCATTTTCAGAACTGTTTGCATTAAGACTATGTTTTCAACTTTACCCAGCGGCAGGATAACTTTTTCAGTTGCAGAATATTGTCTAAAATATGGTGTGTGCGCTCAGTACTAATCTTTGCGGTATCTGCTAGCTCGCGCACCTTCACTTTCCGGTCAGCCAACACCATTTCATGTATTTTTTGACATTGTCCTCTGTAACCGCATCGGAGGACCTACCGCTGCGGACTTGATTGGTAGTGGAGTTGCGGCCACCACGAAACTCTCGAAACCAATATTTGACGGTGTAATCTGACGGAGCATTAGCCCCATAATATTTATCCAACTTTTCTTTTGTTTCCTTCGCCGTTTTGTCTCTCAAAAAATAATGTTTTATGAGAGAATAATAATCATTTTTGTTCATACTCAACATAATGCCAAACATGTCAACAACAATCAACTGTCAAAACAAAACTAAAGACAGTATCGCACTGAAATTTGGCATGTCTGCCTAAATATGATCGGACTTCAAGGCACCATAACCTTGTTTGCAGTAGCAGCGCATTCTGGCGGTCAAAGAGGTTACTTTTCACTCCACCTAGTATGTTGGTAAATTTAACCTTTATGTGGATTCTATTCAGATGTTTGTTCAGCTACCTGAACTGCAACTAATATAGTTGAAGTCACAACTTTAAATTTGTTTTTTCTTTTTTCACGCTTATTCCATCGCACTTTTTTTATGACAGAGATATCCGCTTTAAAGTTTAGGTTCTTCTCTGATTTTCTGGCCTGTGTACGGTTAAGGGTTGCTGTGCTCTCCATCCATATACGAAGCTGCTTGTTGCTTTATAACATAGAGTGTTATTCCTTCATCATTTTCTCTATTTTAAAAACCTTTCGCCGAAAAATCCGTATATTTCTTGAGCTAGGAATATGTTAAAGTATAGAGTTGAGTTTATCGCTGTTGATTTCAACTTGGGAGTTTTTTTTGCCCGAAACTTCCGTATTGTTTGGACTCCCGTCTTCCTCTTTTAATTTGGGCTTGGGATTCATTATAGTGGAATTGAGCTATGTGGGTGGTCTGTGTTAATCAGCTGCCGAGTGCCTGAAATCGTTCCTTCTTTCGTGTGAAAGTGAAGAAGTGTGTTAATTGCGAATTGTGAAATATAATTTTATTTGTCTAACTCAGACTATATCTAAGGAAGTTTGTTAAAAAATAGATTCGCGTTTTTATCAAGACTATGATTTCATCATAACAACTTAGTAGCAAGGATATGATATATAATATATGACATTTAATGGCAGTTCATCAGTTCAGCTGGTGAGTAGATTTTATTTTTATTTTTATTTTTTTTTTCTGAAAAAAATTTGTTGGCAAATGTTCTACTTTTCTGGAAATTCATTGAAAAGTTCATCGCAAACCGAGAAAATATGATTTGGAAGCACTGTTTTATACCGCTAAGTAGATAGCGTATAAAAAGTGACTTAGCGTACATGGCTATGTTAATGTTGTAATTTACACGCAAATTATTATTTTTTTTTTTTAGCGGACACCGGATGTCCAATGTGCAAAGTATTGTATAATCCAGATTTAGGTACATAAATGCTGCTAACTTCGGTCTTCTAACCTATGAAAGTTAATTTTTATCTATATCTTTTGAAATCAATTAACGACATCAAATAGTAAACATCATATTAGCGCTGCAACTAATTAAGTATAATTTGTATAGAAAAACTCTGAAACTACAAATTAAGTGTAGAACTTAATAAATATTAAATTATTTTAATAAAAAAAGTTATTCCTCTTGAATAAAATATGAGCTTCGACTTAAGTTCAACTTATCCGCTGCTTAATTGATCAACTATCACCATTTATTTCTAGAAATCTAGACAAAACATTTTCAGATTCAAATAGAAAAAAAAAAAAAAATTTAATTGAAAACTGTGATTGATATGTCTACTTGATATCGAATTTCAATTTCATCGCAAGTTTGCTGTATTATGATGCTTTTGCTAACAACATAGGAATACTCATATCTCATCTCGTTTAAAACCATTTCGTTTCGCCCTCCAAACACAGATGTTCTTAATAAAAAAAAAAAAAAATAAAATAACGAGATATTAGCCACGTACACAAGCATGTTTTGATTGTATCCAGATGTGAATGTGATGGTTGCTGGAGACTGGTACTTATTCATCAACTCATCTATAGCTCTGAGAAAGCCCAATAAAAAACAAAATCAATTCTACACAAGTAAATTCTAAATAAATGACTATGTCTCACGAAATTCTATTTTCTTAAATGGATAAGATAAGATTTCGCTTTAATTCTATTCTGGAGGTTGTTGGGCTCCATAACGTTTTATTATTTTTCTTTTTTTTTTATTCTAAGCTGAATAAATTAACTGGTACGTTTTAAATACTCGTATTTGCGTTTTTACAATAACATACAATATTATTCTAAATTCTTCTGTTTTTTCCTGCATATAAAAATTATCAATATTCACAATGACACGGTCAAGTATGTCTCACCCGAATATCTGAAGTTGTATTATGATACCTGATGTGTCTTGTTAGCTTCATTATTCATCTATTATCACGTTTTAGACTTACATTAGCACATTGGGACATGGAATCGAATTAACACTTAGGCATGTCGAGCTGATTGTGATTTTGATTTTGATCGAGTGGCAACGAAAAAAACAATTAGTCTTGGTCAACGTTTATCATAGCTGAATAGTTTAGATGCGTTATCACTAAAATGTTTTGTTGTTAAGCTAAAGGCAACCAAGTTATAAAACAAAAGGTTTCAGAAAACAAGTAATTATAAGCTTAGGCTTGTATTTCATTCTCTCTAGTTCTAGGGCTTGACATCTCTATGCCTTTAGAGGTTGCATAAACAACTTGGATTGTGGCATTGTTTTTGTGAATATTTTCAGCTACCATTTGTTGATTTGCTATACAGATTTATTCTACTTTGGCTGAAATATACTAAAATGTCAGAAAACATGTTGGTGTAATAATAGCCCTCCCTAAGAATACAGTAGTATAAGTAAAGTTGCTTTAAATGTGATCAAATCCATGTAGCGAGTGAATGTCAATCTGAATGTTTCAAATGTGTAAATTTCGAGAAGATTATAAACCTAAATTAATATAGAGAAGAAATGATATGTGTAGCAACTAACGTTTTGACATGAAACTGCGTGTTTTATCAAACAAAAGTGAAGTAGAATTATTGGTAAAGCGATATAATAACTGTCTGGGACACATATAACGGGTAAAATTGAAAATTCATAGTTTCAAATCAACAGGTACTATTGTGTAAATTGTACTTCAAGGTACATAAGGTACATATACCACCTTGATCAAAAAAACGGAATAACCACCGTGTGGCGCTCCCATTGTTCCCATTTTTTTTTTTTTTTTGTTAATTTGGTAAATCTGTTGTTGACATTCCCTCTACATCTTAGCGTCATAGCTTGACGTTTGCAAAAGTTACGTAGCCAAGAGTACATCTATCTCTGTGTGTGTTGGCGATTTTTTACAATTTTAGAAATTTGCAACAACGGATTTAATGGTTAATGTTAATGTTGATGTTAATGTTGGAAAAGTGTTTCTGCAACGATTCTCTAAAGAAAACGGTCGTTTACCAGTGGTACGAACGGTTCAAAAGTGATCGTAAGTCAATCGAAGATGATGAACGCAGTGGCAGGCCATCGACATCGGAAACCGATGAAAACATTGATGAAGTAAAAGAAATGTTGGTCAATAATCGCAAATTAACCATCAGAGAGATAGCGGAGGACTTGAACATTGCCTATGGATCCGTCCAAGACATTTTGGGTAATGATTTGGGTTTTCGTTGTGTAACTGCAAAGTTGGTGCCAAAAGACCTCGATTTCATGCAAAAAATAGGTCGTGTTGACGTCGCAAAATAGATGATTTGCGAGACTGAATCCGATTGACCCACATTCATCAAAAGGATCATTACTGGAGACGAGACGTGGGTTTATGAGTACGACACGCAATCCAGACATCAGGCAAGTGAATGGTGTTCACCAAATGAGCCGAAACCAAAAAAACCACGTCGTTTTTAATCAAAAAAAAGACAATGCTCACGGTTTTCATGGATTACAACGGTGTAGTGCATCATGAATTTTCGCCAAAAGGACAGACAGTAAACAAAAAGTATTATTTGGGCGCTATGAGATGTTTGAGTAAAGCAATTCGCCGAAAGAGACCAGAATTGTGGGAAGGAAACTCATGGATTTTGCACCATGATAACGCACCGTCGCACAGTGCCATCATTATTCACAATTTTTTGATGAAACATGCAAAAAATACCACCCAACAGTCACCAAATTCACCTGATTTGGTTCCTCGTGACTTCTTTCTGTTCAATCGATTTAAAAAACCACTAAAGGGAACGCGTTTCAGCAGCCGAGAGGAAGTAATGGAAAAATCGCAGGAAACACTGATACCACCACTGAACACACCGAAAACCTAATATAAAAAATGTTTCGAGGATTGGATCAAGCGCTGACATAAGTGTGTTGCAGTCGACGGGGATTCCTTTGAAGGGGACAATATAATGATGAATAAACTTGTTTTTTGAATTTTCATAACAATAGTAATATTAGGAAAATGATAAGGGACTCATATAACATAATATACCAATATACCAAAATCATAGATTCGACCCGGACTCTAATTGACTATGTACTAGTTAGAACGAATACACGTAAATTATTTTGTGCGACAGTAGGCGAAATCGATAGAGTAACGGACCACGAAACCATAAAAATTGAGATTAACTGTAAAAATCGCGCGAAGAACACTAAACGACTTAAATTTTTAAAATAGCTAAAAAATCGATTTGATATCCAGTTATTGAACTCGTCCTTCGTAAATCTGTGCTGGTGAATTGCGTTTGGCACACATCGGACTAACAAAGATTTACATTACAATCTCAATAAAGGTATGCCACAAGTCACTGAAAACTGGGATACTTTGGTGGCGCTACAGTTCTGGATGAAAATGGGCCTCAACTAACAAACCTCTCCACTTAGCCGGTCTTTAGCTAACTGCTTCCAGTTACGCACTCCAAGTTGATTGAGGTCCGCTTCTATTTGTGCGTGCCACCTAAAGTGGCAGTACGTTGTCTTTCCCGGCCGGAGCATTGGTGTCTATTGACTCTACATGTCGTTGCCATCTCAGGTGAATAATACGCAGTTTTCTGTCTAGGTCGATTTCGCTGTACACCTCGTATAGTTCATCGTTTTATCTTCTCATCCAAAGCCCGTCAACGCAAACCGAATATTTTTCGAAGGATTTTTCTCGAAACGACTTAGGATATCTTCAGCCGTTATCGATAAGTTCCATACTTCCATACTTCTACATATATTATTATTATATAATATATATTATTATTATATTATATATATACATATGTATATATTTTTGGGCAAAGCATTTTGGTTGCTGCAGCGCGAACGAAATATACTCGCCGCCACGAAATATCCTGCAGCGCTTACAAAACACAAAAAAAAAAAAACACGAAATGATCTGCCGAACTGTCACAAGAATGACAGGCAGAATGACGGCTAAATGACATGCAGACTCATTCACACCTACGCTAATTCCACAAGGGACTGGCAAAGGGTCACTCTAACCGCCTTCAATCACATGGGAGTGCCGTCAACAAAAAAGAGCAATCAACGATATATACTGTCATTGGGGGATTCTCCAATGCCTTGTGCAATCTCTCGCAACATCGTCGTCATGTCCCAAGTGGTTCATTTTCGAAGCTGAGATATCCCGAATGGAACTTTCCAAACCAAAGTCGTATAGTGCGTTCGTTTACCGCTACATCCTCGAATACGTCATTAATGTTTTTCATTGCCAATGACGCATTATGACCCATTTTAAATTTGTAAAGGAAGAGGTTTTGAATTTGAACTGTCGACAGCATGGTAAATTATTCTTATAAGAAAAAAAAAAACGGTACTTGTAACGAACCCTAAAATTATCACACGTTAAACACACGTACCACTTTATTTTATAAAAAAAAAAAAAAATTGAACGTTCTGGCACAGATGTTTACTCGAGAACTTGTTATTTCCGACTGAGCGAAAATCGGACATTTTATGTGGTACTACCCAATATGATATATAAAACTGATAGTCTAGTCATCAAACATGCTTTCATTCATTTACACTTGGTTGATGTGTTTTTTGTTTCTGCAAAAATTGTCAAATGGAGCACCCACCCTTCGTATGAAGAAATGCGAAGTAAGGTCTCCAAATACAAAGCAGAGAGATCGCATTTTCTAAACCGACCATACACAATAGGCCACAACTGTATACTTTTCAAGGATCCAGAGAATGTATTTAATCAGCTTTACCACTTATGGTGTAGGCATCACAGGATGCCTTTGGACACTTATCGTTTGAGAGGTAGGACTTCACCTTGAATAGCTAAGGCTTTCGTTGACCTAGATACTGATGCATTATTTCTTTGGTCATTAAATTATTAAAGGCGCTATACATAACCAGAAAAGTTTTCCCGGTAAATGCCTTATTTTGTGTAGACTTTCATATATTACTTTTACTTCAATTTATTACCTCACAGTGAGTGTAGTGCAGTTCGCATATTAAGAACCTGAAAATATGCTATTTTATTTTAAACGCATGTGAGTGCCTATTTATCCTTCTAATCTATTCAAAAGGACCGATGATATATTAATATAACTAAAATCTCTTAGGGCAAGTATAGAAAGTGTTCCCACTTATTGGAATGAAAACAACTTTAACTTTTCTCCTTCAAGAGGGAATGTGACAAGGAGAGGCTTTGTTTATGTTATGCCAAATCATGTCTTAGTGTTTCACTGCCCATAACGTCATGAGTGCTCATAAAATACCTGACATGATGTCTTGCTCAAATATCGGGATTTTTTAGAATTTTTGAAAAAAAAATTTCAAAAAAATACACCGAATGGTGCCTTTGTATTTCTCAATTATTAATGTATGTTCAAGTCGTCCTGTTCTCTAAATCTTTACATTTTTTTGAAACAAGTGTCTTTTCTTGCCATGAAAATAGAAAAAGCTACGATAGTTATGCAACTTAAAATAGAGTAATACACATAATATTATAGAACATATTTATTTGATAAATTATCATTTTACGATATCATATTACGTTCGAAGCACTTAAGGCCAGATAAAAGGATAATAATAAAGAGGTAAAACACTGATAAAAGCTGGAATTTAAAGGAATTATATATTTCAAATCTGTACAGAATATAAATTTCAATCCTTCCTTAAATTCCTTCCTGAAGTCAAAATACTAGTCAGTTTGGACCGAAAAAACAGAACAATTATAAGGATTTACAAACGTAATTAGTTAATTTTATTTTAACGGTCTGTTAAAAATAAAAAGGTCGCTATCATGTATTTGCAAAAGTTTAAAACTCTTAAAATCGGCAAAGAAATGTAAAAAAGGACCGTGATAATAATAATTTGCTGCGTCATCTTAAACAATAAAGTCAAAATTATCTTCTTTTTCTTTGTTGCTTTCCTAAGTAAAATTAAATATTGCATCATCACCCGTGAACCAACTGCTCACCGATATTTTATGAGCGGCGCAACTCAGCCATATTATGCAACATTCGTCACAATTTTTTCCTTGAACATCAACTTAAAATTAAATTTTAAGTTGTAGCCGTTAAACGTTTGTAAAAGTTTATATGTTGACCAAATTAATTCTTTTTGTTGGAATTCTATTTAAACAAAATTTGTACGTTATCAACCGCTGATATTAGCAATCAGATAAGTTAATTCAAATGGAAAGTCAGTTATGATAACAGTTTTGGTACATAGTTCGTTTATCAATGTAAAGTCTTGTGAGTGCATATGACACACCCTTGTGTGTAGGTCAGTTGCTTAAAATGTTTTAGTTCCAACTAAAAGATTCATCTTTAAAACAATAACAACTTTTATGAAAACCTAAAAATAGGGGATAAACTGTCGCTTGTACTTGTTATTGTTAATCTACATATATTCCCAAAACAAAGTCAAACGAGTTTTGAATAATAGCAGTTTAGAGTTCTGGTAAAAACCAAAATTGGGTTTATTTACAAGTTCCAGTATTTGATGAAACCAGATGACCACAGTCATAGCCACAGCGAGTATGAATGGACTTACTGGAGACGACCTCGAAAAATTGACAATGGCTTTCAGATATGCAAGTGAAATGTTCACGTTTTACGTACACCTGAATTATTTTTGTGAGGCCGTAAACCGAGAGAGCAGAGCAGCGCCTATTTAGATGTGGGTCAAAGCTAAATTCGTCAACATAAACCTGATATTCGTCGACCTTGGTTATTTTAACGCGAAGTTAAAAAGCGTCTTCGATACGCTCTCCGGCAATTCAACTTATTGAGGACAAACAAATCTAACACTCGTTTTCCACACCTTAATATTCACACCTGGTGATCATCTTATCAGAAAATTGTGAACTCTAATGATCATATTGCGATCAACACAACACACAAAATATCGACTTAGATTACTGCCTTGTTGTAGCCGAAGTGTGAGTGCGGAAATCTTGGATGACATGAAAAAAGAATTATCATACTATGAATAAATTCTGATGCATTCTGATAATTCTGAGAATTTTCTGATCGAGTCTCTGGAAACTTTTTGGGAAGTCTTGTTCTACCAATATCAAGAGCAGAAAACCACTGGCGACTTTGCTAGATATCCTTTAGAAACACCGCATCTGATGGGCTAAGTTTCTTCCGAGAAACTCAAAGCGGCATCTGGTTGAACGAAGAATGTAGTCACAGGCATGCGTCGAAACAAGGCGGCACTACAACGAGCGAAGTGACCTGTTTACGAAATCTTTAAGCAAAGGAGTCGGGGAAAAAAATCAACTGCTAAGAAAGCAAAAAAAAAAAAAAAAAAAAAGATACAGAAATATTCGTACGAGGCGATAGGGAGGTGTTTCTACAGAAATGTATTCAGAAGTTCTACCGAAATGTGAAAAGAACTTGCCAATAACAAAATAACCGAGCAGAAGCATGCACATATAAAAATGGAAACGTTCTAACTAGCGGTATTTAAACCGAAAACCAAAAAGGTTGCAGCAGCTGATGGATTACCTACCGAATTATTTAAGGCAGCGGTAATTGATGGTGGTAGCGATGGCGTGAAAGTTGACTCACTGGCTGTCACGCTACCTACCTGGATTCGAATACAGGTAGGAGGCCAACAGCAAACTTTTTAGAATCGTCATCACCCTTTCGACGGGCAATGGCAAACCTCCAAAATTCAAATTCTGCCTATGAAAAACGCTTCTCAGGAGAGCCGTTCGGAACCGGCAATAAAAACAGTAATGTATGTAGGTCCTGCTCAGGAGTGTAAAAATTCACAAAGTGAGAAACACAAATGGGCCTTGACCCACACCGGGCTCTCGCGCCATTTATTTATTTATTTTTTAGTGGTAATTGATTTATTAAAGAGCATATGCCAACTCATCTTTAAAATATGGTCGAATGATAATATGCCCGGTGAATGGAATCTCAGGATTACTTTTCCGATTCTCAAGAATGTCTCATTTTATAGAGAAATTGGCGATACGGGCTACATAGAGCTACGACATGACATTTCTGCCAAACTTTCTCGCCTTAAAAGGCGATAATTACATTACCGTGGCATTTTATTGTTATTTTTTTAACACCATACTTGAAAGAATTATGCCCAACTCATAGATCAATACCATAGGCGGCCATCAAAGCAGAAGTAGCGGAGATGTGTTTAGCGGAAAGTGAAGGTAAACCAAAGTACTATATATGCTGACGACAGAAAGGAAACCTAACAACAACTGCTCGGAGAACAGTATATTGGTAAACTATGACTTTAAGTTCATAAAAGAGTTTTTCTACCTTTGTTCCAGACGTGGACACCACAGAAGAAATTAAGCAAAGGATCATTCTCACCAGAAGGTGGCAACTGTGTAATAAGTCGCTCTCACAAAAAACGAGCACTGTATTATAAGACCCTTATTACATTAACTTTATCTTAAGCGGACATAGCAGTTTTGGTTCTTTCGAGAGAAAAGTTCTTCGAGTAATTTTTGGTCATGTCTGCATAAATCCAATTTGAAAAAGATGAACGGAACGGAATACAGAGGACCTCAGAGTGACTTACGAATCGAGAGTGGTGTCAAAAATCAGCACAACAAACATGACCATAAGCTAGTGGTTAAATGTTTACTGACCTTTGTTAATAGCTCACATGGCGATAAAATTCCACATAGTTCTTGCTAAGTTCTGTCTTCAGCTAATCTAATTTCACTGATAAAAAACTAAAAAAACAAGTAAGTTGAACAACTAGTTACCAAGCAAAGTTTAAAGAACATTTCAAATTTACATAAGCGAAATATGAAAATCATAGCAACACAACATTCCACACACTTGTAAATATTTTTCCCAAAAATACCAATAAAAACCACTTGCTAAATGATCGTCGTTAAGACTACAATTATAAAGATGTACGATGATCGTGATGAAGATGTTATAAAAATACGAATAAGTGAAAAATAGCATTCAAACCTTAGACTGTTCAAATATTTGTTTGTTTGTTTGTGTGAAGCTGCAAACGCCACTTGATTAAACATATTACAATAAGCCACGGGTCTGAAACAGTCAAATAAGATACTTGAGTACTGATGGGAAGTCGCAATTAACAAGTGAGAAAATAAATTGAAATTGAAAGGTTGAGTGTGAAAAACAACACTTAAGTAATCAGTAGTTTTATAAGCGAAAGTGGTTAAGATCAGAATGGACTTGAAGCAGATCCAAATGACGATTGTCTGATTTTTCTTTAAATAAATATGCTCTGGTCTCTTCTTCTTTGATTAATCGTAGTTGTAGCAGTAGTAAGTGAATATTTATTTCATAAAAAAGTAAATTTTAATTTGGTACATATTTTGACCAGTTTTAACCAGCAAGTTATTGTATTTTTGTTTTAAGGAAGCTGCCTATTCATTAGGTGTAATTAGCAGACTTATATCCTAACTTGGGTATCCTTTTTTTATTCATTAACATAACTCACCACATTTTTGGTATAGCCCTCGTTGCAAATCTCCGTCCTTTCATAGGCCTCTTCAGTTTTGGGAACATGAAAAAATCGCATAGACCAAATCCGATGAATATGATGGCTGAGGCATGATTAATATGTTGTTTTTGCAAAAAATCTATCACAAACCACGATGAATGAATTATTTTTCCACAATTCCGGACGTTTTTTCGTATTGCTTCTTACAAACGGCGCATAACTTCAAGGTAAAACTCCTGATGCACTACACTATGGTAATCGAAAAAAACAGTGATCAGAACTTTGACATTTGATCGGTCTTGACTCTCCTGGGTGTTTCCATTGGGACGATTGTGCTTTGGTTTCGACGTCATAACCATATACCAATGATTCGTCACCAGTAACCAGGATAATCATTGACCTCATTCAAGAGCTCCTGAGCGATGCTCATGCGACGGTTCTTCTGATTAAAATTAAGAAGTTTCGGAGCAAACTTCGTTGACACACGTCATGCCTAAAATAACCAACCGATATGTCAACATCCTCAGTAACTTCTCTTATGGTATTTCGACGATTTTCCAAAACAGCTTTCTTCACAGCTTCGACGTTATCATCCTTTGTGTATGTGCTAGGGCGTCCAGAGTGAGGTTCATTATTGACATCTTCTCGGCCATCTGTGAAGATATTGTACCACTTGTAAACATATTTTTTACTTAGGCGTTTTCGTTTGGGTTTTTTCTGTGCTCCGGAAAAGAAAAGTGATGTTAAACTATTTCCCGTCTTTTTTCAGAAACAAAATTTTGCTTCTCGTTCTATTTCTCTTCTGGATTTTATGTCAAAATGTATAAACGTCAAATTATATTGTGTGTCAAACTAGATTTCTGTTTTCGTGCAATCAGCTGTGTTTTTAGACAATTTATATTAAGTGTTCAAATGTTTTACGTCACTTTTCTTTTTCGGAACCATAAGTATGATGCTACATAGTTGAAGCTGTAAACATATGTTCGTTACATGTGTACCAACACAGCAAAACAAAAAATCTAATGTACGGTGCCTGCGAAACTTCAAAACACACATCGCACTAGAAGTCAAACGGTATTAGTTAGTTACCATAGTTAATTATAAATGACTTATTTCATTTTAAGTAATTTATAAAAATTAATAATTTCCAAGTCTCTTTTTATAGCATGGCTGATAGCCGTCTACCAGATTGACAATTATCTGTATATCAATAGATATACCATATAAAATTAGTACAAAAATGAAAACATCAATTTACATACATTATGTAAATATAATTTAAAAGTCCTCCTCGATAATACATCTGCTATAGCAAAGGGCATTCAGTGTTAAATTGTACAATAATACTCATCCTTGCTGTCCATTCAAAATGTGGATTGCTTCTTCATCTACTATGCTTGTACCGAGGAATTGTAAACGAAATTCTCTTAAAATATAACAGATGGCAAGAAAATGGAAAATATTTTCTTTTACGTTTAGGTTGCACATATCGCACATATCGCACATATCGCACTTATCAGCTCTCCTCTCAATTTAAATATTGTTCTTATTGTTTTATCCGTTGGTATTATTTTTTAAAAAAATATGTACTTTCTTGCAGATGATATTTTAATTTATGGTACTATAATACATCCTGTGCTAAGATGATTGGACTCAATTTTTAAGTAAAGATGCAAGTTGAGTTCTTATTAAATCAGGCTCCAAATTTGCTGTAATTTCAAGGCTAAGGCCAAACTCTGTAGTATGTGTAGGTATTCCAGTTTCCAAATATAACATACAGATTAACGTATTACACGGTAAATTAAATGTTCGCTTCTGAAAGTATTGAAAGAAGATTTCTACCGCTGGTATTTATACTACCGCACATTTTCAATCATATCGGCGTATTACGTCCATCTTTCACATCTGGAATATTTGCCGCCTCCATTTCTGAATACCATTGTCTTGGACTTTTCTAGGTTAACAAGCAAGTTAACATTCCGTCCGGGACTATTGCAATTTGTTACGTAGTTTACACAATCACCGTAGTGTTTGTTTTGCAATCTCGTTAATATGAACATGTAAAGTTTGTAAGAGCATATTGAAAAACAATGATCAAATTGAAAGATGAAAAATGAACCGAATATGTTTTAAAAGTGTTAGTTCATGATGCATTGACGTAATGGTAGCCTTTTAAAAAACATGCATGATTATTAGAACTAAATTACTGAGGAAATATTCTCCAAGCCTTTAGAATTCTAAAGGAATCAAAATCAAATGTCAAGGTTCAGAGACGAAAATCCACTTCCTAATGGCTTGGTAATTTGTGTAATATAAACCAAACGGAAAGACATATAAGCGTTGTTTCAGCTGAACTAAATCACTCACAAAATATTGTCAACATAAATTTGCGTTGGTCCTTATTTAGTATTAATAATCAATTCATCATATCACTCTACGGCTTTTGCTTACTGTTTAACTGCACGTGGTTTCATATCTAGAGGTTATTTGTCTCATTTTATAATCCACGGTGGTCAATAAGTCGGATTAGTTAGCAGAGTGAATTTATTTCCGTATTCACTGGTTGACATTGGTTTTCTGCTGTTTATTTTGTCACATCGATTAGTCACATCCTGTCATGTGCATTTTAGGTAGGTAAAAATGTAAAGAATGAACATTTTTGATTTTACCATATTCAACAAGTGACAAACATTAAATTCGGTGAAACTCATTAAAATAAAGTCCCATCTCTAGAAAGCTTGAAATGAACTCCCCACACTAACCGTGAATGAAAAGACTGACTACAGCTTTCAGCCGCATTCACAATAACGGCAAAAAAAGAAATAAACACCCACAGATGACAACTGAAGAGCTTTCTCCAACAATTCCACTCAAAAAAGCACCAAAGAAATGTCATTTCCAACTGACTTGCCGCACTCAATTCAGTGAAGCGCTAGTGCTGTCACTTTGAAGGGCTCGTCGTAAAGGTTTATTTTTATTTTTCACATCTCCCAAGTGCAACGTTTCGTCTTCGTTGCGGTCCGGTAGGTCGGTTGGCTATTGGTGTTGTTGCTGCAATTCCGCTTATTACAAAGCAAGTTGTTGTGAAAACGCAAAACGGCGTAGTGTGCCTTAAAGTGAAAAGAAAACCAGAAAAAAAATTCCTGTGGAATCCCCCATTTTTGTTTTCATAAAATTTTAAAAATACCGATTTGCCATACGAAATTGTGTGCACTCTGTGCAGATCAGAATAAAGTGAAGAATAAAAAGAAAAAATAAACCATAGCAAGACCCACACCCTGCTACTGCGGAAAAAAATGGCTGAGGGGAGTACTGATGACCAGGTCCACGGGTATTTGGAATACGTAAGTTCAAGACCGATTCCCCCAGGAGCACCATTCGGTCGATCGAATTCTGCAAAATTTTTGTTTTTTTTTTTTTTTGCTTGGTGGTGTTAATTTTATTACTCACTTTTTTGCATAAGAATTTTGTTCAATCGATTTAGTTGGTTGTGTTAGGTCTTTCGGGGGGGGGATAAAGTCGTTCTATGTTTGTCGCATGGTTCGGTTGTCTCTTTTGTGTCGCCCGGGATCGAATGTAAATTCCTAAAAGGGGCGAGAAGGTGCGATGGTAAAATGAGTAGTAAGCCCTAACTGTGTGGACAGTATTGTTGTCTTTGTTCAGCTACTAGTGTTGGATTGTTTAACTCATTTGGTATGCTTCTTCGTTATGTCCCATAAAGGGGTATTTTCCTGCAGTTCCAATCTTTTTCGATTTGTGTTTGCGTTGTGCTTATGTATAGCGAACTCGGTCAGGAAGTTCTGCATATTATAATGTTTTCACTTTACGGTGCATTTTGACGTTTCTTTTGAATAGGCTTTCGTTCGAAGTGAGTACAAGGAGAGAAAGAGATGGGATTTGTTTATTTGGATCAATGGGGTGTATTTTTTTTTTTTTTTTTTTTTTTTTTTTTTGTTAGGTAGTAGGCTTTGCCGTTTTGGGGTTACGATAGTTGTATCGTCTGTTGTCACCGCATCTAAGGCTAGCAACTACATATGTAACTACACGAAGCTTTTACTAAAGAAATACAAATTTATATTCTTGTTTACATTTTCGGAAATGCAAATAATATGGTGAAAGTGTGCAATAGAGTACTAAGCTGGCTTGACTGGGCTCTCGTAAAAAATACGGTACGTCGGTGAAGGGTCAACTGGTGCATATCAATGTTGCTGCGTTGCATTCTGATATTATTTGGAACCTTGAACATTTGTTGGCGCACTACTTGATGCATGACAGTTTACTGAGGAAGTTGATTCTTCCAGATAGTTTTGTTTTAAAATCCATTCGCCCTAATGTTTATGTTAATTGAATTGTTATGGTAACTTGGCGATGCAATTAAGATGAAAGAAGCAAGCCTCTTGCATATTCATGATCATGATTTGTATAAATAGACATAAAACCCAACGTGGCGTTTCCTACAAGTTACAAGAATCGACTGTTTCGTGTTTAGTTTTCCACACATTTGTTCGTATCAAATAGACTAGACACTGTAACTTTTATACAGAAAACTTGAAACAATAAATGAATTTCTGGAGAATTGCAAAGTGCATTCATTCTGGCCGTTCTGTAGAAAGTTTGGGTAAGGCCATCAATCCTCAAGATAATTAGAAAATCTGTTGTTTCATTTACAGCATGTTTGCATTTCAATTCCTTTTTGTACAATAGGTCTTTACGACTTTTGCACATTTTTATCATAGTTATGTTGAATCTCCCTATTACTTGTTAGCTGTTAGTTTTGAGGTGAATAAACATTTGAAGATTATCAATCTTAACAGTCTGCTCGCATAGGCATACCAAAAACTTCTCTTGGTGTTCAATAGATGTTGCTAAAAAGTGAGATGGTCCGTGCCATCTGCTATGTGCCACTTCAAGATAAAAATCATCCTTTCTTTTTCATAAATAGTAGGTTAACATTGGCCATTGATAGTAATTGTTTGATCTTTGTCGCCTTAGTAAAGACAGATAAGGACTTAGTGATTTCTGAAATTTCATTATATGCACATTGTGTCTATGGTTTGTTGTATGTCGATGATAGTGATTTAAATAGTTCCAAAGATAAATTTGTCGAAAATATTAATAATGTTAAAAGTTATCTCAATGTGAATGAAATTTAGCTAAAGTAATGCTTCTCCTGAAAAATGCATTAAGCTTATGAACATGAAATGTCCGATATACTTGGTCCGACATTCAAATCTGTACTACAATATGAGAAAACATTTATTTTAAAAACTAGTTTTTGTTCGCGTCAATCTTCTTTTGATAAACTTGTGGCAAGTAAACTATGCCATTTTCAAGAAAGTCTTTTGATTTATTCGATACAAATCCTCCAAAGGCTGTTATGTTATTCGATTTCGACTTCGGAAGCATTTGTTAATGATGATGTTGCTGAAACTCCTAAGAAGATGGTAATCTGTTTGTAATATGTTCGGGAAATACGGTGGATGCTACTCCATTAACTTCTTAATGGTCCATTGGGAAACATGTGATCTAGCGTTGTCGTGAAGGGTAATTGGCCCACAGCACTGGTTGTTTGCGTGTTAAGTTTTCGTGCATGGTTTTCAATTCTATGCAAAAGCACTGTGAAGTTATTGTTGCACTTGGTTATATAGAACGAAAAATGCACAACTCCCTCGCTGGCCCACCAAACTTGGAGCATAGTTTGTTATTGGATGGAGATCCGATTTTTGCTGCGCCCCTGCAGCATCATCGCGATCCGACCACTGACGAGTTTTGCTTGCGATTGTCATAAAGAACCCATTTTTCATTGGAAATCACTATTCCATGCAAAGATGGTGTCAGTTGTTGACAATTGAGGTGGAACGATGAATATTTCAAATCGATGCATATTGTTTGCATCCGTTAAGCAATGCGGAACTCACCTTTCCAATTCCTTCACTTTGCTGATTTCTTGGAGGTGATACCAGATGGTACCAATGGATACCCCCAACGTTGTAGCGAGGCACTGGATATTTATTGACGGGGTGCGCTCTACCTCAGATCGCAAGGCGTCGTTGGGGGGCAACCCTCTGGGTTTATTGACCTTAAGGAGCACTGTTCTTAGATTGTAACGCATTAGCACACTTGGCATCCCCTGGAGTGTGCATAATAGAGTGAAAATCAGGCGTCGAAATTCTGATGAAATAAATGTTGCTTACCCATGTTTTCATAAATTACACAACTTTTCCATTTTCGTACAATATCGGACAAAAAAAAAATTATCCTTGCAAAGATTTGTTTAAATAATTTTTTGTGTAGTATAGATATCCATTTTTTTCTTTTACAAGACTGATGAAAATTGCTATTAAGAGCAGTAGGAAAAAGTATGAAAATACCTATAGAACAAGTGAGATGGAAGGAATTTCGTCGATGTTCGCGGTTGGCAACTGACTGGGTGATATTAGCATTAACTATGAGTCTTATCGCACGATATAGATTCCTATCTAGAAGAGGCGATGAAAATATGTTATAGGAGCATTGTACTCCATTAGGCAGATAAATGCCTTATATAGGGTGATTCATCGTGAGGTTTGATTTATAATGTAAAATAAAACACATAAATTTGAAAGTGAACTTAAAATTTTTATTATCGATTAAAAGAACAAATCATGGCATTTACTTTTTGAAAATGATATCATGTAAATATTAGCCACTACTACGTCTGAGGTGGGCCATTCGGAAGGTTTAATTTTGGGCGACTCGTTTGAGTATAGCGACTGGTATTTCGCGGATAACAGGAGTAATGTTGGCTTCCAAAGCGACAATCGTAGCTGGCTTATTCCTGAAGACCTGAGATTAAACATATCCCCAGAGAAAATAATCTAAAGGTGTGATATCGCACGGTCTAGGCGGCCAATTTACCGTAGCAAAACGTAAAATTAAGTGCTCACAAAATGATTTCTCAACAAGTCCATTGTTTCACGCGCTGTATGGCTCGCTGTCTAGTTGAAACCAGAGCTCACCGAGACCATGAGCTTGAATTTCAGGAAGCACATAGTCCGTTAATATGGTGCGATAACAGTTACATTTGACGGTAACATTCTGATTTGCCTCATTTTTGAAGAAATATGGACCAATGATTCCACCAGCCCATAAATTACACCATACCGTTGTTTTTAATACGGCAATTTTGTTTTTTAACGTATCCATTGAGCCAGAAATAGGCTTCATCACTGAACAAAATTTCACGATAAAACACCGGATTTTTATTGAGTTTTTCCAGAGCCCATTCACTGAAAATAAGACGCAAGCTCAAGTCGCCTGGCTTCAATTCTTGCACAAGTTGAATTTTGTACGCTTTTAGGCCGAGATCCTCTCGTAAAATACGCCAAGTTGTCGAATACGTCAAGCCAAGCTGATGATTCGTCATTTCAGCTACAGCTGTTATAGTTACTTCACTACGTGCTGGATGTGGTCTAACCTGTCTTGTATCATTCACTAATGTAAACTGGGAATCAAATTTGCGAATAGTTTTGGCAATAGTGGTTTCAGTAAGTCGATTTTGCGCACCGTAAGCTCCTCGAATCGCACGAAAAACATTTCTCACAGAACGCTGATCAGAGGGGTGAAGTTTTTCTGACAACGAGGAGACCAAGACATTTCGCAAAATTTTTGGCGACATCGACTATGTAGTTATTCCATATTAAGTTGTTTTTCACACACATACCGAGAATGGAAAGATTTTCGGCTTTGACGATGGAAGTGCCATTTATGGATAATGGTTGGGTATTGTGTTGGAAGCATTGTGTTTTGGAAGCATTAAATTCTATCATGTTGGTGGTTTTCCATTTAATAATGTTGCTTATGTCAAAATTTAATGAGTTGAGCAGTTCTTAGCCAAAGAGCATTGATGTGAGTTCGGGAATGGATATGAAAAGTATAGAGTATTGGCATCAGCGAAGGAATATATTGCTTTAGAAGTAGCAAGCAAGTGATCATTACAGTAATCCCCGGGTAATTTCGTCACCTTAAATGCACGATTTAAGACGCATTTAACAGGGATACGCAATTACAAGAATCCCGCTTAATTGATTTGCTGTCCCATTTAGAAAAAAACTCGCTTAATTGAATTGGAAACGCAATAAAGCGATTTTTTTATTACGAATGTGGCAATAAACACATTGAAAGAAAGTCTAGAACAACCATTTATAATGAAAATCAAAAGTTTATTAAACGAAGTTTATTAAAACATAAAAAAAAAAAAAAAAAGAAAAAACAAATTCAGTCTAGGTATGGTTTAAAAGGAACAAATATTTATAATGTACACAACACATACATTATGTATTGGTACATAATATATATGTGTGTGCATATATGTTTAGCAAACGTACAAGAGATGTAGGCAGATTTATTTTTTATTTGGCTAGAACATTATTGCATGGTAAAAATAAATCTGTAATTTTTGCCTGCATTGTTTTCTTAAAAGTTTGCTTACAATGTACTCTTCCATACTTTTTAATTCGGATGTAAATGCACCGTCACTTAATAAGTACTTACGAAGACTGTTCAATGAAGTTAATGCTTCTTGAATGGAAGGTGTATTTTCAACTTCATCGTTTCCTCCACCTGTTGCCTCATCTTTTTCTGACACATCTTCGTGCAAAACTTCATCAGTAATATCTTCGTCAGTAGCCTGGCCACAAAATATTAAGTTGTCATCACACTGAATGTAATTTTGAAACTCGTCATTAATAACTTCACCGCTGAGGAGGTCTTCCCGATTATTGCATGGCACATCTTCAACTAGACAATCTTCTGCTTTTTTATCTACATCTTCAAAAATGAATCTTGCCTGTGTAAATAAAGTAGTATGTATTTAAAATAAGAAAATATTTATAAATTATTTATTTTTACCTTTTTGAAGTAGTTTGATATAGAATTGGGTCTCACCATCCACCAAGCATGTTTAATAATGCGTAATGCATTGAATATATTGATTGATTTGGCAAACTCATTAACAGTGTGTCCTCTTTCTACTGCAGAAATTTGCTTCCATATTATAATTTGCCGGGAGTAAGATTTGAAGCAGTGGATGATTCCCTGGTCAGTTGGCTGAGCGGTTGAAGTTGTATTCGGTGGTAGAAACTGTACGTCAATATTTTTTATTACCGCCGTAGTCCTGTGAGACGACAAATTGTCTACAAACAAAACGATTTTCCGATTTTGATGTGTCATCTCTTCATCTAGTGAAACCAGCACTTTATTCCACAGTTCCTGCGTCATCTATGCTATTTTTTATGAATAGTATTTTAATGGTAAGGTTTTGTTTTTAAAGCACTGGGGATTTTTGAATTTGCCTATTACGATCACTTTCTTGTAACTATAGGTAGCATTGCAAATAAAAAGTAGGGTTAAACGTTCTTTCTGCACTTTAAAACCGCTTATTTGTTGTCCTCTTTTGTTTAGAGATGATGTCGGTAATGCTTTATAAAATAAACCGCTTTCATCAGACGTATAATCCTTAATCAAATTTGGAAAAACGTCGCTTAAATATTCATCGGTACCTCTTACATCAGCAGAAGAACCCTCTCCGTGCATTTTTTTAAAAGAAACTCTTTCCCGTCTTTGGCAACGCCATAACCATCCTGCAGTTGGGTTAAAGTCTTTTTCCATTTTTATTGCAAACTGCTTTGCTTTTTCCATAACCATATTCGCGGAAACTATGGCTCCGTACGCTCTCATTTGGTTAAACCACACTGAAATCGCTCTCTCTACTTCAGGACAGGCTCCATTTCTGAACCTTTTGGTTGTTAAGGTATGAGTCTTCGACTTTTCAAGTATGGTTTTTCGATTTTGTAGTATTCTATTCAGTGCAGAATGGCTGCATCCATATTTGGCACATATCTCTGTTTTATTGAATTCCGTCGCTTCAGCACATACTCTTAACTTTTGTGCAAGAAAAAGAGATGTCTTCTTATTTTTCTTCATGGCTGCCTCGAGTCTTCAAAATAAAATAAATTTAATGATATGTACATATGAATGTCTCATCACAGCAATCTTATTTATAACATACCTATTGTTATGTACAACTTTAATTTCCAATTTCAAAATTTTTAATTTGCAGTCGCTAAACTCTGATTGTTTCAGTTCACAATAATAAATGATTGAAGTCATGTCAATTTGACAATTAACTTGACGGCGCGCAACAATGCTACCAAACTAGTTTCTGATTTCTGATTTTCACAAAATAATTTCAATGATTTGGTTTTTTTTTTTTTCATTCAATTAACCGGGCAATTTCGTTTCAAATTTGATAAAAAGTTTTGATTTTTTGACCATTTAACCGGAAAACGCAATTAAGCGGACTGCATTTAAACGGGAAATTGTGTGTATATTTCTTATGAAATCTTGTGTTTGCCTAGGTTTCGGGTTAATTAAACGGGTAACGCAACTAAGCGAGGGGTTTTTATCCGAGGATTACTGTATTGAAGATTACAAAGAGTGTCGGAGATAGAACGTAGCCCTGGGGCACACCATTTATTTTTAACAAAAGAGCCTGGTGCTAAACTCTGTCAAATACCTTAGAAGTATCACGTGCAACTATTTTGCTTTTGTTATATTGATGTATGCTTTGGTTCCACTTTTCGGTGAGACAAACCATCAAATCATTAGAACTTGAGATATTGTGCACGCCAACTCGAAAAAAGTAGTGTCGAGAAAAGCGCGTTTAAAGTTCTGAGATAAGTTTGTTTCGGTCAGACCAAAGCAAATGCCGCGTCAAAAAAAAAAAAAAAAAAAAAAAAAAAAAAAAAAAAAAAAAAAAAAAAAAATGGCTGTAACTCATAAAATAATTGAAGTTTTGAAAAATCCTTTAAAGGGCATATTCTTGTATGTCTAAACTTTGGAAATATGAAAATTTAGATTTTTTTGAAATTTGTAGACTAGAATACCCCCTTAAAACAATTCGATTTCTTGAAAAATTCTCCATAATTTTTTCTTCTACGAATTGGTACAGCGTTTTCCCGATTAGCAGGTAACCTAGTTCGTTAAAAATCGTAAATACTTTTTTTAATACTCAGGTACAAAATTGAATTTAATTTGAAAATAAAATTTTAAAACATTGATTAGAATTGTTTGCTTTACACTTAACCACATTAAAGCATCGAGCATCATTCTTATTGGAATCAACCGACTACGTTTTAGATTATACGCATTGCCCTGCTTTTCAAACGTTGCAGTTTAACAATCGTATTATTAGATGAAATATAAAGTATTTGAGAACGGTATTCAAAGTGCGGTTTAATCATAATGTTATATATTTATATTGCACATGAAATCTTACTTCTGATTCTTCCAAAGAATCCTACTTTTTTTGATATGTTTTTTATAATATATTCGCAATGTAAACCCAGTATTAATTTATGTCTAATTACCACTTCTAAATACTTTATTTATTCTACTTGTTCAATTAGTTAATTTTTTTATTGTAAGATTAATATAAACTATGTTTAAGAACCATACATTTTGTTTGAAGAACTAAAAATTGCATATATTCAGTCTTAGCACTGACGATTTGTATCTCGTATTTTTCTGGGCATTTATCCAATTGTTTCCTGAAGGACTATCACATCGTTGGTTATTATAATGCTATCATCAGCGCAGAGAGGTGAAAAATACAAATGTGCTGCTTTAATAGAAAACCTTGCATGGCATTAAAAACTAACAGACTTTGAATATGACTTTGGTGAACTCCAACTTTAACTTCAAATTCTATCTGTACTGCGGTCGGATCACATACCATCGTTATATACGTTCTGTCCATATAAGATCTCAGTAACCATTTGTCAAAGATGGAGAAAAACCAAAAAGTCCAGATTAACAAATATCAGTTTTTTTTAGATAGAAGTAGTCTATAGTATCTACAGACATGAGCTATACCGAGTTATGTCTTGTTCTCGCATCCTTTGCCAGATTTTGCAGAATGACAATAGAAAAAGGCAGCTGCTCCATAAAAAAAAAAAAAAAAAAAAAAAAAAAAAAAAAAAAAAAAAAAAAAAAAAAAAAAAAACGCAAGCAATTTCACCGAGATTCACAGTAACGTCTTAGACAATAACATGAATGCGTTAACATTCTACTTGAGAAAATTGTGGTAAACTTCCAAACTTACACATACAGCCCGAATTTTCCAAAATTTAGTTACTCGTACCTATTAGCGATGATAATATTATTGATTTCATCGATGCAGAACGCAGCGAGTGGTTAGTATTGAAACAAGAAATGAGACAGCTATGACCTTGAGATAGTTTTTGATTGTATAGATAAGATTTTGTCTACCCGTGTTCCACTATTAACTCATCAGAAATTAATGAAAGAGCTACACTTGCCAATTGCTGTTTCTTTGGCCTAAGAATATAATTGATAATGCCTAGTCTTCGATTCCTATGATGACAGAGTACAGAAAGACTTCATTTTAGGGGGCATGCACCGCAACTGGCCGTTGGGCATTTAATACATACTTGCTGTAACTAGAAAAACCGCATGTTGCAAAAATTACATCTGTCACGTGTATATTATCATTTTGATATCTAATCAATAGTAAATTTTGTCGCAGTTATTTGCTACAAAAAAAAAGAGTCAAACATTAATTGAACTAATCTTTCGCTTTGGCGATAAAAAAAAAAAAAAATAAATATAAAAAAACATGTCACATGATTTTTAATTTACCAGCAGGGAATTTGAATGCACAAAATGCCCGTTTCCACCGACCGATGTAAACAGAAATGTTTAGTTTGTTACTTTCTATTGTTAACTCCGGTCGCGTTTACGAACGGATATCTAGCAGTTTTAGCTCGTTTGTATAAATATGAGTTTGTGTCGAATTTAAGGTTATAAATATTCATGAAGCCGTGTGACAAACGCCGTCCTGGAACAGTTCAAAGCCTTTTTTTTTTCTCTCTTTTTCAACAAACTGTTTTGTGTTTTGTACTATTTTTTTTTTCATCCTCGAACAATGGTTGGATACTCGTACCATGTACGTACTTATAGTTGTGTGTACTTAGATTTTTGAATAACAATTTACATCTGCTTTATTTAGAATTGATTTTTTTTTTTTTTTTTTTTTTTTTTTTTTTTTTTTTTTTTTTTTTTTTTGTGTTAAATTCTTGTGAGCTCTAAACCAAAATATGTTTTGTTTTTTTTAGGTTAGACTCACACAACTGATGTACATATTGTATGTATTTATTTATTTATATTTATTTTCTAGATAAAGTGCAAATATTGTTGAGTTTGCGCTTAAAATCCTAAGTAATGTCTACAATCAAATAGCGGCAAATTGTTCTAAATCGGAAAACTGAACCTATTACCGGGAGCACTCGAAAATTTAAAAATCGCTATCGAAAGACGTTTTACATTGTCATTACTTTATCTGAAATGCGATTACGAGTATTTTGTTGTAAAAAAAAAATAAGAACACGATACCGGAATGTTTTATTCTTTATGAAGGACAATAACTATTAACTGTCTACGTAAAGCAGAGTCTGTCTCAAAGTCATTCCGATTTATTAGATATATATATATATATTTTTTTTTTTTACTGAAAATTGTACAACAGAACTTTTGGCGATTTCTTATTGATTGTTGGAAATATGTAGTTGAGTCTAAAAATACTCTTCTAGGACAGCTTTTAAAAATGCTTTTCGACCTTGTGACCGGCCATAACAGCCACAACGACCGTTTTTGCTTTCTCAAGTTGGAACAATTTCATGTATTATCTGCTCTAGTTTTGTCATTGAAAACCTTTGCAAGATTGCATCAACCACCAGTACACTCCATGATTAACTTTTCATATGGGACGTTTTTAATCGATTAAAGGCTTTGGAAATTGTTATCACATATTCATATGTATATAACAGGTCGGCTGAAAAGCTCGTAGGCTAACACATAGATGGTGTTACTAATACATGGGCTGAAAAGTCCGTAAAACACAATATAGTTATCAATATAGTTGCCTTCGAGGGCGATACACTGATTGAAACGATTTTTCAATCTTTCGATACCAGTTTTGTAGTACGATTTCGGTTTAGCCTCAAAATAGGCATCTGTTTTGGCGATTACTTCATCGGTTTTAAATCTCTGCGAACAGGAAGTAGTCGCTGGGGGCCAAATCTGGAGAATACGGTGGGTGGAGAAGCAAATCGTAGCCGAATTCATTCAATTTTGCCATCTTTTTCATTGACTTGTGACACGGTGCATTGTCTTGATGAAACAGCACTTTCTTTTTCTTCAAATGCGGCCGTTTTTCTGCGTTTTCGCAGCGTTGCTTCAACAACGCAATGTAATAGTCGCTGTTGATAGTTTGCCCCTTTTGGAGATAGTCAATGAAAATTATTCCATGTGTATCCCAAAATACGGATGCCATAACCTTGCCAGCTGACTGTCGAGTTTTTGGTCGTTTTGGATGAGGTTGGTTGCCTGCTCGCACTTAGCTGACTGCTGACTTGACTCTGGAGTGAAGTGATGGAGCCAAGTTTCATCCATTGTCGCATACCGACGCAAAAATGCGGCTTTATTACGGTCGAACAGCTTTAAACACTCCTCTAAATCATCAACACGTTGTTGTTTTTGGTCGGCTGTGAGCAAACGCGGAACTTTGAAGAGAGCTTTCACATGTCCAAATATTCGTGTATGATATATCCAACACGCTCTTTTGATATCTTCAGAGCCTCAGCTATCTCGATCAACTTCACTTTAAGGTCATTCTCAATCATTTTGTGGACTTTTTTGATGTTTTCATCTGAAACAGCATCTTTTGGACGTCCACTGCGTGCATCATCTTCGGTGCTTGTATGATCACTTTTAAATTTTCAATCCACTTGCGAATGGTTCGTTCGTCCGAGTAACATTTATCAAGCCATTTCTTTGCATCGGCTGCGTTTTTTCCCATCAAAAAGCAATGATAAACCAACACACGAAATTGATTTGAATCCATTTTTTTCACAATAACAAAAGTTGCTTCACTCACAACGCTATATCTGGAGAACTAATCGTCCGGCAGCTGTCAAATTTATACATGTGTCTTTTAAAGGTTGGTACTAACCTTCAATGGTATGAATTTAATTCAAGTGGTGCTCTGTTTTAGAAACAGAAATTTTTTATCAGGTTGTCACATGAGTATTCGTTTTTCGAGGGTTCGTTTTTGCCATAAAATGCAAAAACCGAAAGTGCAAGTTTCGTTATAAGCAATTTAAATTGATTCCGGAAAAACCATAATGGAAGTGAAACCACTAGAGAAATACAAAATGTGTGTGGAAAGGGTGTTCTCAAACAAGTCCAAGTGTCGACGTTGGTTTGCAAAGTTTAGAAATGCCAATTTTGAGCTAAATGATGAACCTCGTTCGGGTAGGACGAAGAATTAGACGATGAGCTTCTAAAGTTCACCGTTGAAAGAAATCCCACTCTTACGGTAAGAGAACTCGTAGTAGAGTTCAACCTTAGGCATTTGACCATCCATCGACACGTAACAAATATGAAAAAAGTCATAAAGATGGGAAAATGGGTGCCACATCTCCTACTATATTGCATTATAATCTTCAGCAAAGGATCGAAGCTTGCACTGCGCTTCTGTCGCGGATGGAAAATGAGCTTTTTACAATAAATTAAACATCACCATCACTGGCTTAGTCCAGAAGACAGACTTGCACAACATCCCAGATATGGACTTCACCCGCTCATCGATTTTGAGTCCTTGCCTCATAACCATACTATCAATACAAAAGTCTACTGTCAACAACTGCGCAGATTAAAGTCAGCAAAAGAGCAAAAATTGTCAGGTCTGGTTAAACAAAAAGGTGTTCTATTCAATTAGGTTAACACCCGCCCTCATACAGCTAACGCCACCTGCACACAGTTACAGGAGTTCAGCTTTCCACTTATTCTCCTGAGTCTGCAAAATTTACTTGATGGAAAAATTGTAGATCTCGGAATGATGTCCAAGAGGCTTTTGGTGTATTTTTTTCGTCAAAGCCAAACAATTAGTAACGACATTAAGAAGTTGCCTGACAGATGGCCAGAAGTGTTTTTTAATGAAGGATATTTCACTGATGATTAAATTGTTTGCAAATTAATTAACATTAAACAGACATTCAAAAATCGCGCAATACTTATGTTGTAACCTGATAGACTTTTTTTGTACTATAGAACTGTTTCTTTAAATAATAACGACATGAATTGAATTCGAATCAAAAATCTTTAATCATCACGAAGAATGGTTCATGGCATTTGGAATAAGCACATCCTCTCGCTTAAATTTTAGACAACTATTTTAAGCAATTGGCCCTATATCTCACCAATCACACGCTAAAATATATTGGCGTACAAATCTGAATAGTCTGTTTTAAATGGCGTCAAATTGAAGGATCTTGGTAGGCAATTCGCTGGTCCAATTCCCGATATAACATAATTTTATCTTTTAATCGAGTCCTCAGTAAGTCAAACCAAATATCGTCCGAATCAATGTCTTCCATATTTTCGGAGAAATATTCACTGATCATTGTTTTTGAAAAGAAAAAATAAGGACCGATGATATCACACGAAACAGTGCATTTTTGTGAGTTCAATTGAGTCATTTCTGGATTTGCATCACTCCAGAAACGAAAATTTTGCTTGTTAATTGAACCAAAAGTGAGCCTCGTCACTAAATACGATTTTCGATAAAAATAAACATCGATTTCAAGCTGATCAAGAGCTAAATATGCAAATTTCCATCGGAAGCTATTGTCTCGTGATTTTAGTTGTTGTACCAGCTTGATCTTATAGTGGAGAGATAAAGGTGAAAATGTTTTGATCGACGCTGAACCCACAGTTCCGAATCTCAGTCATCATTGCATCATGTAAAGTTTATTTGGTATACAATTTATCAACAACACAACAAAGAGCGAACTCAGTTGCTTGATTATGAGGATAACAAAAAATTACATTATTGCATACGTTTCGCAAATTGAATTAACAATAAGTTTGAATGAAAGGGAACGTTGTTCTTGTGTAAGTCTATTTGTAATGATGTCAAAAATGACAATATATTTTAAAAGTTATTCCTATTCAAACATCCATCATTGGAAAAATAGAAGCACCCTTTAAAAGAGGTCTTTATTTTGTCAGACCCAAGCAGTGGAGAGAAAACGTTGTACTCTTTGAATGCGTAGTTGGTTGAGATACTATGAATTGATTTTTTGAGTCGACTTTTTCGTATACCACTCAAACATACTTGTTCAAAAATTTCTTAGCACTTTTCGATACTTGAAATAATTTTTTATATATACTTTTTTTTTATATATCAATCGGTTAACATACCAGTCTCTTTCAGAATAATTTACATTCTCGTACGAGTATATATAAGTGTTCTGGTTTCTTTCACTGGAGTTGTGCGCTTCAAAATGAAACAAGCAACATCTGCAAGGAGTTTCCTACTCGTAGGTGGACACATTAGCTCAAAATACTTGAAGAGAGAGCGTCTTTTCAGGTTTTGAACAGCCTCCTTTTGTCTACTTTTTCTTAATAAAACTTATCAAAGTCAGAATTTTGCAATGTCAGCAGTCATGATTACACATTCAATCTACTCATTATCTGGTATGGACCGGGGGTACATATGTGTGTACATACCATACTGGTACATACATGGATAATATACTTCCGATAGAAATTTGTAATCTCTTTTATGTATTTTTTCCTTTGGTAATAATGGCTAACTGGATGCCGGTACTGACATTGACAAAGTCAGGTGAAATTATTGTCCTCTTCACATAGTTAATTTTTAATTGCTCTTCTCATTCTACCCCAAAAAATGTTTTGAGCACTAGCAAAACAGTATAACAAGTGACATTTTTCTGGTATGGTTAAGTTAGCTGGTTAATGAGTTATCTGGAGCCGACTCCATTCTATAAATCATTACACTTAGGTCTGTGTAGACACATTGATATATAATATATGTATATTATATACCTCCGACATTAGTTTTAATTAACCAATGATTTCCACAAAAGTTAGTGGACCCTTGTCCAAAGCTTTCATTTTTCCGGTTAACAAGCAATACTCCTGTGAATTTGTGTCGTTAATATTTTAAAATATAGGGTTTTCTAATAACGACTTGACAACTTTTTTTTTTTTTTTTAAATAAAAGGCAAACCATTTGAGATATTGCAAAAACTTTATTATTGGCTTGAAGTACAATCAAAATATTTATGAATGGAACTCGACTTCGTTTATATGGCCACCGCGGGCACGTTTGCAGCGGTCGATTCGTTGGACCCAATTTTCAACGACTCGGCCACACATTTCGTTGGCGTGTTGGCATAAACCAATGACTTAACGTTGTCCCACAGATCAACGCTTGATCAATAGTCAAGCGGCGTTAAATCGCACGAACGAGACGGCCAATCGACTGGCCCATGTCTTGAGATAACACGCTCACCATACTTACTCTTCAATAAATCGATTGTAGCGTGTGCTGTGTGGCTTGTGACACCATTATGTTGAAACCACATGTCGTCCAAGTCCATATCTTCCAATTCGGGCCAAAAATAATCGGTGATCATGGCGCGATAACGCTGACCATTCACAGTAACGTGACGATCGTTATCGTCGACGAAAATATATGTTCCAATAAGGCCGCCGGCATGCAAACCGCACCAAACAGTTATTTTTTGTGGATGAAGTGGTGATTCATGAAACACATGTGGGTTTTCACCCGATCAATAACGCATATTTTGCTTATTGACGAGCCCATTGAGCCAAAAATGAGCTTCGTCACTAAAGATGATTTTGCGATGAAATTCATCATCTTGGCGCATCTTCTCCAGAACTCAATCGGAGAACGTAGCTCGTTAGTGTACTTTACCATGATGAAAATTTTGAGTTTACTGAATAAATTGACAGTGACAGTTTGATGATTAGTGAAAGAGTGCGTTCACAAATTAAATTCAAAGCTGTCAAGTCCCTATTGAAAAACCCTATATATATAAATATTTTTTTTTTTTTTTTTTTTTTGTTTTATCTACACGAGATATCCTCGACGCGCATGGCAAACACAGCAAATTTTCTAATATCTGTTCAGGTTCCAAAACAAAAACTTTTACTTACCCTTGCCACTTCTACGTACGCGTCAAGCTGTCAGTGATGAGAATCGATCATCACCATCATGATTACCTTTACTATAATGACTTTATCACCACTGAAGCCATAACTTATTATTCTGATTAGTGAAATAGAATATAAGGAGATCTTTAATTTCTCGCTGAGGAATTTAATTGACCTATAAATAACTACAATCAGAAGTTTATAGCTCTTACATCCACAACTATTTAGGTTTCAACCTGACGCTGTCCACTATTCAAAAACTGCCAGCTTTAACTATGTATGGAACGGGAAACTCTGTTATGATTCTTTTTGACTCTTAATATAAATAGTAACATATTTAAAGAGATTTCGTTATTGAAGGTTTGTAATTTCATACCGAAAGGACTCCGGAAAATTACTTTTTCTGTCTGGCTTATGATCGAAAACCTAGACCCTCTGGTGTAGTGTCGATGAATTTAACCACTGCCAAAGGTCAGCCGGTATTTAATTTTTGAATGACTTGTTCAATTGCCGTTTCATTTTCCCCGTCATTCTAAGTAATCTATTTATCAATTTAAAGGAATTAATAGCAACATTATCATGGACATCACTGCGCCTGAATTTAGCAGAGAGATAATCTTCGTCTGAAACTGTATCGATAAGGCTGAATTGCACTCAAATTTGGAAGAAAGTGTATGGGTCATTCAATGTAGCTGTTGAATAAGGTGTATTTTGTCTACGAATAACTTGGTGATACCCAAACTCTTCCGAGCAAAGTGTATCACTCGGAATCATTTAGCTTGGAAAGCATTAACACCAGAGCAAATGGGAAAAGACAACGTCAGGAACTAAAGTTATAAAGGTTTTATTGGCACTAATACTCGTATGCACAGAATTAGTTAGTGTACTAAATTATTTATGGTCTTACTTGCATTACACCTACACATTACATAATTATATAGAATTATTCGACTTATGCTTTGTTTATACTCGTATGAATACACAAAATTTCTGGTATGTCTTAATCAATTGACTATTATGCCATCTATTGACTATTCCATAAGCTCTCAACTCTCCATCCGTTCCCAAATTATAAATAATATACATGGTACCATTTTTTGAGAGAAACTGAATTCGTCTATATGTCTTCAGCATAGTCAAGGTGTATAAATTGAGATCTTAAGATCCATAAAATTCCAACCCCAATCTCTTATCGAATTTCAGTTTCCTGGTATCGTATCCAACACATGTTTTATGTTTTTTGAAGTACTTTTCACCCGGCCGATCCTGTTTTAGATTTATTGTATCTTATCTAGGTGTAATTGAGTTTGGTTTTATTTCTACATACCCGTCTTGAATGTCTTTTGTATATACGCCCTGACTGACTCGAACTGCAACCAACTTCAGACTGCTATAATTTCCAAACCGTTCATTACTGTGAGCTCAAATTTTGACACATCACGGATAATTTTATTATTTACAAGTATTTTAAACGATTTGCGTCTCAGTTGTGTTGAAAAATTTTTATCCGCGATGAAATTCAAACCAAGTGGCTATCGTTAGAGCTCTCCAGCACCTCAACGTGAATAAATCATCTGTGTCTCGAACCATTGCTCGTTACCGTTATACTGGCAACGTTGCAAAACGCCATAAAAAAAACAGCAGCATCGACAGAAATGGTTCAAAAAGTGAAGGATTGAATTGAGCGAAATCCGGTTCGAAGTGGAAGAAAAATGATTCGTGAGCTCAACATATCGTTGGAACGGATGCAACACATACTGAAAAATGAGCTTGGGCTCAAGCCATTGAAGTTCCTAAAAGCACACGATCTTACACCTCAACAGAAAAAAGTAAGAATCAAAAGAGCGAAGGAGTTGCTACGCTTGCATGAAAGTGGTGAGTTGCCGAATTTGGTTTTTTCCGATAAGTCGCCATTTGTTATCGAGCAGAGAGGTCCTTCGAAAATTTACACCTTCGGACGGCCACCAGAAAGCAGGCAGCACCGACGGTGATGGTTTGGGCCGCCATAACCGCCGATGGTCGCTCTCCGCTCGTATTTTTGGACCGTGGCGTCAAAATTAATGCGATCTTATACCGTGAAACTGTCTTAGAGGCAGTATTGAAGCCTTGGGCAAACAATCATTTCGGTCAGAGACTGTGGACATTTCAACAAGACTCGGCACCGTATCACAAAGCCCGCGTAAACCAAGATTGGTTGGAAACCAATGTTCCACACTTAATTTCTTCGACACAATGGAATGTAAATTCTCCGGATGCAAATAAAGTTGGATTTCTCGCTCTGGGTTATTTTGAAGGCGAAGGTTGGCACTAAAAAATATCAAAGCTTGGACCACCTCAAACAAGCACTTCGCCGGGAATGGGCGAAAATACCGCAGAGCCACTTGCGTGCAGCGAGCGATGCTTTCTTCGGCCGTCTCAAGGCCATTATTCGCACCAAAGGTGGACATATTGAAAACTACTGATACAATTTGAAAAGTGATGTATTTTCCAACATTTTTTGCTTTGGCACAAAAAAAATTTATCAAAAAATAAAAAAATTATAGCATTTTAGAAAGTTGCAGTTCGAGTCAGTCACCCTATATATAGGTTTGATAGAAACATGTCATGGAGAAATATACTTTTCAAGGTTTCACTGGGTGCAAGTTTTATGCATTCTAACATAAAACGACACTTGGATTCGTAGAAATAGAATTTTATGTGACCCTTACTACCTGTTGGTAGTTTTGTGGAAATGCTTTACCATGTTTCTGCCTTTGACTGCGACCTTGAGTAGGGGAGTTATATTTCACAATGTATGCGTGTCATAAGATCATCATTGTAGGTGAGTATTTTCGCCTATAAAGCATCGTACTTAGGGGTGACTACTTTATCTTTTTTTTTTTTTTTTAAACACATTACTCGGTTTGTTGGCGCGAATTTTTTCTTTTTTAATATCATGGAACACAGCTAATGGGCTATAATTGTGTAAATTACTCACGTTATTTTTATCTCTGTTTGCCTGTTTTGTATTTTATAGTTTACTCTCTTTACCTTGTTATTTGTTAAAATGTTTTGTAAATACAAAAATAAAAATATAATTAAAAAAGACGTATATGTACATACGAGTACACCAATATACTTCTAGCGAAAGGTGGATAAAATTGAATTGGAAGTCGAAGGGCGATGATTGATAATGTAAATTAGAAGTGAGACCATCAGAAACCGAAAAACCAGGCGGAAAAACGGCTTTTCTTAAAGTTTTTTGAGAATGGTTTGATTGCTGAAAAATAGTTAGGTTACCGTTGCTAAGCGGTGGAAATGTTTATGGTCAGCTTGTGGGGATTCTTCTTCTTAGGCGGCTCTACAGTTCGAGATGAACCAAGACCTCAGACTTCAGACCAAGACCTTTACGAAGAATCTTTCACTCGAAGGGACCGAGGATATCTTCATTCGCTTTAGATAGAGTCCAAGCTTCAGCGCCATAAAGCAGGGCTGGAATGATGTCTTCTTAGCCCAAAGAAACAGCGCTTGGCAAGAGTTATTCTTCGTTTATTTTCTTCTGAGATGTTGTTGTCAGAATTTATAGCAGAGCTGAGGTAGACAAAGTCCCTCACTACCTCAAAGTTATAGCTGTCGATCGTGACGTTTTGTCCGATTCTACGATGTTGGGTGTCCCTTCTTGTTGACAGCATTAGGTATACTTGGTTTTGCCTCGTTGACCGCTAGACCCACTAGCCGCTTCCGTTTCTATACTAGCAAACGTACCAGTGACATCTCACTGTGGTCTACCAATAATGTCAATATCATCGGCGTATACAAGTAATTGAGCGGACTTTTGAAAGATCGTGCCTTGTGTGTTGGCCTGTGAGTTTCTGACAATTCTTTCAAGTATGATTTTTAAAAAGTTGCACGACAGCGCGTCACCTTGTCTAAATCCTCTTTTAACATCAAAGGTTTCGATTAGGTCGTTACCGACCTTGATGCCAAAGCTAGACATGGCTCTGTATAGCTCGTCTCTATGTATGCTGTCGTACGCGGCTTTGAAATCGATGAAAAGAGGGTGTGAAAATTAGTGATCGACGGTGGACTTTCCTGGCCCAAAACCGCACTGATAGGGGCTAATCAGTTATTAACGAAGGGTTTAAGGCGTTCACACAATAAGGGAAATAGGATCTTGTATGCGATGTTAAGGAGACTGATACATCTGTAGTTGGCGCAGTTGAAGGGATCTATTTTCTTGTGGACCGGGCAAACGATGCTGAGATTGCATTCATCTGACCAAATTTTGAAAATGAGTTGGTGCATGCTGTCTACCAAATCATCTCCAGCTGCTCTAAAAAGCTCGGCAGGTAGACCATCAGGCCCCGCAGTTTTGTTGTTGGCCCATTAAGGGTCCATCCGCCACCAACGTTGATTGTTTCCGCTGCCACCTGGAAACAAGAGGAAGTGCTTTAGTGAATAGTCACTCCTAACTCCATTCGAGATACTAGGCACTAGGCTATCACCAAAGTGAAGGTGAGAGTAAGAATTGATAGTGAGAGGCTAGTGTGAGGACACCTGTGTTCTCATATAATCGCATTACTGCCTTTTGACAACCCTTGTGGAGATATAAACTATTTTATTTACTGAGACAACTATGGCGTATGAGTGATATTTTGTCCATGGTTTTATATTTACTACCTTGAACCGTTTATGTGATTCTTAAGTTTTGGATAGAGATTTTAGTCGCCAATCGTTTTGTAAATTATCATAGCTGACCTAAAGACCTACACAATAAGATGATTGCAATGTAGACCAAAATTTTACGAAGTGCAATATCATTAAAACATTTAGATGTGTGCTAGTCATTCAATAAGAACTTGGCGTAGTCTCTAAGTTTGTCGACTTCTATGCTATATGGTGTGGATTCCATTCACATGTCAAACATCAAAAAACGGAAAAATTACTTCTCATCGCACAATTTTTTCGGACGCCTGCCTATGAAAAATTCACTCTTTCTCTCGCTATTTAGAATCTTATGTCGTCTCTGTGTTGTTGCCTATAAATAAAAAAACGAATAGCACAGATTAGGCTTTGCCCCAACTGACTGTTTTGCTGGCAATTCATTAATTTTAATATTACGCACCATATAATAATACGCGCCAATTCTCCATATGAAGGATTTCTTTTTTATTATATTGATCAACTTGTAATTTACTTTTACTAATGTACTTTTGTTGGCAGTTTTATAACTTTTAACTTTTAACCTGTCTTATTAGTCAGCTTCTTTCCTAGGTGGGTGCTCCAGTTTGTTTTGCTTGCATTTTTATATTTGTATTTTTTAACCAAATAAAAGACTGATATAAACGAATACTACTAATAAAGAAATACTATTACTACTACTCTACTAAATATGATGTTAAAGACGCCATATTATAGTATGTCGCCTGTTTTACATCAAGAGGTTCGGTTATGTATCTTCTGACTTTGATAGAGCAAAGGATGCTCTCAATTGCCATTCACCACATCCGAATGAGTTTGGCGTAGATGCCGAGACCAAGTATGGCTCTGTGTAAACCACCTTTGTTGACCAGCGATTATTTGACCAATGGTGGAATTACCTGGATTAAAACGCACTGATATAGATTTATCAGTTCTTTGACTATAGTTTACAAACTTGCTTACAATGTTTAGAAGGTTTACTTACATAGGTCAAATAATTTTCTTTTTGGGAAGCACAAATTATCCTGAGATTTCCGTTATTAGTCATGCACTCTTCTGACTAAATTTTACAGATGGGTTAGTACATACTCCTCACCAGCTTTGAAAAACTCTGCGACTAAGCCAACGGCTTTGAGTTTGGAATTTCGTTTTTGGTCGCATCGACGGAAGTTGTGGCCTTCGTCCAAGTTAGATGGTCTAGCTAGCTGTAGTTTGTTCGTCGTCTTCGAAATTTAAGAATCTACAAAAATGTTTCTTTTAAATCTTCAGCACCGACTACTTCTCTGGTATCGATGTTCGAGTTTTGTTGATCTTACACTTACACACACGGTCGGCCTTTTTATATACTTTCCGAAACATTCATATCAGCAATAGCAAACCTCGATCGCCTCGACTTCGAGTTTTTCGAGCTCACACTTTATCCTTTTAAGAAGAATGAAGTCGCGTCTTTTCGTCTGCTGGTATTTGTCAACAACAGATCTTATTTCAGCTTATTATTTCTATCATGTAATGTTCGACGATACCCTTCATCTAAAATGTACAATAATTTCAATGTCACATGTTTAAGAATATTTAAAATCAGCGAATGTTACTATAGGTATACGTCTGACGATGCCGTATAAGTGCTGATGCACACACAGGTTTTTAATCCCAGCATCTAATCAAAATCTATCTAAATATGATTTATTGATTCGAATAATATGAATAAATAAATAAAAAAACCTTTTTTGGTTTACTTATGATGTTTTCAGCTAACAGAATTATTACCTTCCTGTTACTAAAAGTCAGTTGACTTAGTGATGTTCGAAAATGAGGTTAAACTCATAGTTTGAAATCACAACTAGATGCTAACTAACAACAACTAAATGTTAACTACCAATAACTTTACTAGGTCGTTTGTTATTAGTTCAACTGCTTCTCCTAATATTTTTAATCGGTCGTCGACACTTTCACAGCCAAATAATCAATTTACAAGACTCAGTTGCATCTTAAGGTTTAATGAATAAATTTAAAATTAAGTTGAATCTCATTCAATAAGGTTGAAATGTACTCGTAATTAAAAAGCAATTTTATCAACCAATTGCCCAAGGTTGACTTTGCTAGGTGGTTTTATTTTGTCCGCTTTATTAAAATGGCTCAGCCACTTCTCTTAATAAGATGTCAGTGTAGCTTAACATTATTCCAACTTATCTATGGAAATGTTCACAGAAATTTCGAGCTACAGTTTGAAGATAAATACAATGCTTTTGTTTAGGAGTTGCAAGTAGGGAGGAGGGAGCAGATAATCATTTGACTCCACTTGGATTAAAGTTTTTATATGTGTGGTTGTAGTAAGTCCAGTTGTTTTCGAGTTTAAGTTCCCAATTTTTAAGGATGTAGTTCGTTATGTCTTTTTTATTGTACTACTACCATCTAGTGATAACTTCTAATCACGGCGGGAAAAAGAATCAACACCTTACACCAAGATGAACATTAAAAAATCCTCAATTTTCTTGACCGGTCTCTTCAGCATTTAAAGTATCTTGATTGTGCGTGCTCCATTCCTCATCTGCTTAAATGCAACATTCATATGTAAAGAGGTCAGTTTTCCCCAGACTCGGCTATAGTTTTCTGAGTTGAAAAGGCCTACGGCCACAACACGTTTCAAATCCGACATTGACTATTAACTATGAACAGTCCGTATATTTGTTTAAGTAAGTGAGACTAGTTCGTCATTTTATTAATAATCGACATTCCATACTCTCGTAAAGGGCTAAAGAAATGTTTGGCAGTGGGACAAGAAAAGTCGCGGTATAATTTCGCAGCGGTCAGAGTTCTCTTATCAGTCATGCAAACTTAAGTAAGATTTATTCTTAAGAACAGGTTTGATTTTTGAACTTGATTGACAAGGAACATGACTTAAAATTTCGCGAACAACTTACATTTGATAATTTTTTTTTTTTTTTGCTGTATTGGTACACATTTCCCGAACATACGTTTACAGTTTCAAGTATAGGGTGATTCATCGTGAGGTTTGATTTATAATTTAAAATAAAACAAATAAATTTGGAAGAGAACTTAAAAGAAGAAGAACTTATTTATTATTGGTTAAAAGAACAATTCATGGCAAAAACGACATCATGTAAATATTAGCCACGACTACGTCTAAGGTGGTCCATTCGGAAGGTTCAATTTTGGGCGATTCGTTCGAGCATAGCGACTGGTATCTCGCGAATAACACGAGTAATGTTATTGTATACGAAAGCGTCAATCATAGCTGGCTTATTCCTAAAGACCTGAGACCTGAGAGAAATAGTGTAGAGTTGTAATATCGCACGATCTAGGCGGCCAATTTACCGTAGCAAAACGTGAAATTAAGTGCTCACAAAATGATTTCTCAACAAGTCCATTGTTATACGTGTTGTATGGCTCGTAGCGCCGTCTTTTTGAAACCAGAGCTCACCGAGACCGTGTGATTGAGTTTCAGGAAGCACATAGTCCGTTAACATGGCGCGATAGCAGTTACTATTGATGGTAACGTTCTGATTTGCCTCATTTTTGAATAAATAATGACCAATTATTCCACCAGCTCATAAACCACACCATACCGTTGTTTTAATGGAAGTAATGGTAGCCCTTTGTACTCTTCGGGTTACTCATCAACCCAAATATTGGCAATTTTGTTTATTAACGTATCCATTGAGCCGTAAATGGCTCATTACAGCTACAGCTGTAATAGTCTCTTTACTACGTGCTGGATGTGGTCTAACCGGTCGAGTATCATCCACTAATGTAAACTGGGACTCAAATTTGCGAATGGTATTGGAAATAGTGATTACAGTAGGTCGATTATGCTCACCATAATTTCCTCGAATCGCACGAAAAATATTTCTCACAGAACGGTGATTTTCGTAATACAGCTAAAGAATTTGGAGACGCTGTTATGCTGTAAGTCTTTCCATGATGACTTGCCAAACGATACTGAACAAAAATGACAAAGCAATTCGATAGGATTCACGCGTTATCTGTCAAAAAAGCCTATTAAAAATCAAACCTCACAATGAATCACCTGATATATGGTATATTGGGTTGTACCCATTTCGCTCAGTTGGAAATAAGAATTTCCCGGGTAAACATCTATGTCAGAACGTTAAATTTTCTTTTTTTACACAATAAAGTGGTACATATGCTTGACGTGTGAGAATTTAAGGGTTCGTTACAAGTATTGTTATTTTTTTTAGAAATTATTTACCATGATGTCGGCAGTGCAAAGTCGAACCGTCTTCCTTTACGAATTTTAAATGGGACATTGGCAATGAAAAACATTAATTAAGCATTTGAGGATGTAGCGGTAAACGAACGCACTATACGACTTTGGTTTGGAAAGTTCCGGTCAGGAGATTTCAGCTTCAAAAATGAACCACGTGGAAAGCCGGAAACGTTAAATGACGACGATGTTTTAAGAGCGAAGGCGGATGCGGAGACTACACAAAGAATGACAATAAGTTGATACCTCTCTCATAGGATAGGTAAAAAAAATTCATGGGTACCCTATGAACTGAACGAATCCCAAAAACTACGGCGCCTGGAAATCTGCCAACGGATCTTATTTTGATTGAATACGGATTTACGAAAAAATAATATTGTCTTTTAAATTTTTACTATAAAATCGAATATTTCATGTGGTACAACCCAATAGCATACTAAGTTTGTTTTTGATAGATAAAGCTTAGATGTGTTAAGATATGCGTTGCAATTTTCAATTATTATTAAAAATGCAGCAACGAATTTCCATCAAATTTTGTAAAAAAAAAAAAATAGAATCAACGGCTCTAAAAAAACTGGTAATGTTGACAGTGACATGCGATGAATCTTCTTTAAGCAAAAAAAATGTTTACAAGTGGTACAAACTCTTACAAGATGGACGAGAAGATGTCAATGACGAACCTCGCTCTGGACGCCCCATCACATCAATGAAAGGTCATAACTTCGAAGCTGTGAAGAAAATTGGTTTACAAAATCGTCGAATTACCATAAAAGAAGTTGGTGAGAATGTTGGCATATCGGTCGATTTGTGTCATGTATTTTTTTCGGATGTTTTGTGCTTGAGACATGTATCAGCGAAGTTTGTTTCGAAATTGTCGTATGAGCATCGCTCAGGAGCTCCTAAACGACGTCTATTATGATCCTGACTTGCTCAAAAGTCATAACTGGTGACGAATCATGGGTATTTGGTTATGACGTCGAGACCAAAGCCCAATTGGAGAGCCAGACCGAAATCGCTGGAAGAGCTCAAGGTTATACCAAAATGTGCTTATGAAAAGTGCTTCGAGGATTGGAAAAAGCGTTAGCACAAGTGTATTATATGTGCGGGGGATTACTTTGAAGGGGACAACATTAATATTGATGAATAAGTAATTTTTTTTTTTTTTTTATAGATATATAAAGTTTTTGAACATACCTTGTATATACATATATACAATACATATATATATTCCTGCCACGCAGTTTAATGAATGTGCTTACGAGTACATGACTTACATCAAGGTTCTAAACGCATTTTTTATGGATAGTTTATATTATTGGCAAGTAGTAAAAATGAACTTCCTGTAATAACCATATTGAAAGTCTGTTGTTTTATATATATTTTTTTAACAAGTTCATTATTTTTTGATCCTGCGTTCGACTCTTTTCAGCTCTCTCTGGAGTTAGCCTTTAAGGAAAATTATAGGCACCCCAAAATTTATTTCTACAGTTACCATTTCAGCATTTCGATACTCATTTTATCCAAACTATCATACATTTTAGTTAAAGGAATAAGATTATATACAAAATCAAATGTACACACAATAGAATCTAATTTTAAGCTTTAACTTGCGGAATGTTAATCTAAACCCTTCAAATATGGCATATATGGTATATTCTCGTATATACCCTAGTAAAATCCAAATGTTTGTCTTCTTTATATCTCGAAAACTGTGTAAACCACTTAGATGTATTTAATTTCTACTCATATATTTCAACCACCACACTAAATTCACTTCACTTGAATGCCGTCACACAATAAATAATTAAGAAATTGCAGAAACGTGTTGCTACAGTTTCCTTGGGATTACTATTTAATTAAATATTAACGCACATCGTCCATAGCGCAATGTTATTGATTGATGATAATACCAAATAAATATTCCATCACCTGGTCTAGGTTCCAAGTAAATCGATGACTACAGTCGAGTATTGTACAAAACACCATCAAAGTAGAGAGACAGTACTTTGTCGTCCAGGGAACTTTTGAAGCTTGTTCACCTGTGACACTCAAAATAATGTACAGTTATAGAACGTAATGTTAAGAAAAGTTATAAACATATGTGGAGGATTATACCATACATCATATTCGAGTATGTATATTCGTGACAAGAGAATATTTTGTTTCAAAAATTATGACTGCGAATTTTGAAAATCGTGCTTCACATTGATTTAATATTTGTTGGTCTTAAGTCTGTCTTGGGAAGTAGTTCTTGAGGTTATTAACCACAAGATTTCGATGCACATACAAGCTGTGAGTCTCAGTAAATAGCGCTGCTCCTTCGGCGCCTTGTGATAACTTGTGAATCAGCAACGATAAAAAACAAAATGTGACCATTTGACGAACATTTCACGAGCTATGCAAAAAGTGTGACAACTTGAAAGTATTTACCTAATATATGTGTACAGTTGTTTTTTTTTTTTTCGATTACGAAAGGGAAACTTTTGTTTTTTTTTTATCACATAGTTTCGTTGTGTCCTAGTGTCCTGGTGTTTCTTCAATTGCAGGTTTGAAAGTAGAATCTTTTTGTAAATTTGGCAATAAACTTCCCTAATAACTTTACATTTCAATGACTTCTTTTGAATTTGAATTTTTTCTAATCTCCTCAAACTGATCTGAAACAATATTGTAATTCTATTCTTTTCTAATTGATAATGTCTTTTGTATAGATGAGATTCCCTTACATTTGTTGTTATATCCGACTGAAAATCACACGAAATGTTGCCATTCGCCTTTGCTAACGTCCATTACATCCTATGAACCATGACATAAAAAATATTAGACATACCATATATTTGTATAACATTTTGCTGATCCCTGAGAACCATTGGACGCGAACAACTTATTGTGTTTTTGCACACATGGAGAAAAGTGAATTATCATTTGCTACCGAGGACAACAATTGTTGATTAGTTACATATCCAAGACTCATATGCTATTAAGATATTGGATTTTACATCTTTTTATTATTTTGTAGTAATTCTTACTTATGTACTTTGCTTAAGGTGGCTTAACAGACCTCAACAAATACGTTTTTCCATTTAGCGCGATCTTGCGCTTATTATTTGGCTGTATGTGGACTGTCAATCCATGCTTTGCTGTCCGTTTTTCGTTGTTTGCGATTGTCAACAGTAAATCCATCCATATGCGATGGTGTTTGCTGCTTTACAAGATATGCTGTATAATGTTTTACGTTGACGGACAGTTTACCCGACGGCACAACCCCCAACTTGGAGTACCAAATCCTTCCAACGCTGCCAGTATCATACTATGGGATGTTTAAAGCTGCCATTCGCCAGCTTGAAACTTATCTGTGACCATTTTTATTTCGACAAACTGGTTATACCCGTATGTCGAAACATCCTCATATGACTTGAGCTCGGAATATGTCAAAATAGCTCGAAAAAAGTTGTGGCTGGATCTTCCTCTGTCATTGCTGTTGTCTCCATTTTGGAAGTTCCTTTGCCAAAAAGTACGTATTGTCCTTCACTCAGATCATGTTCATGTTATGAAAATTACCAATTTCAGATTGTGCTGTATTTAACATTCTCATTCGTACTCAGATGTCTGTTTTCATTCTTCTTTTACTTCGGCAAAAATTTGCCCAATGTTCTGTTTTTTTTTTTTTTTTTCCTGTCTTCCTATTTCCACTCACCTGATTATCCTTTCAGCTTAATATGTTGTGTCATCCTACTATAATACTAATCACTAATCGTATTATTTCTGTGATTATTTGAAAAGGAAATGTAAAAATGTAACGTGTGTCAGTATTCAGAATAAATCACCTGCTGATATAGTAAAAAATAAAGCCGCTAGCATTGTGGTTAATACATGCTGTGTGTAAATTATCATTCAACATATAAATTTCTTAGTCTTAACTAGTGGCACTGGAATTAAAGAAGGCAAACAAATAAAACAAAAGAAAAGAATAAAATGAAAATCTACTTAACTGTAGACTGTCATTTACCTTATTTTGTAACTAAATTGTTGTCGTTTTTCTATTATCCAATTTATAGAGTGACACTGAAACCAGTCAGCTACGCATTAAGGTACTTGGAGGACAATCCCTGGCAAAGAAAGACATATTCGGAGCTAGGTAAGTGCGTCGTTATCTAATCATCTAATGACGACTACAACCCATTACTGTTTGCAGTGATCCCTATGTCAGAATTGACCTCAACACTATACATGGTGATATAAATATCGACTCGGTCTTAACAAAGACCAAAAAGAAGGTAAAAATAACACTGTTCTAATTGACTCCGAATTAGCTTATATTTATTTATCCATTTTTTATACATAGACTTTGAATCCAATGTGGAATGAGGAATTTGTTTTTAGGGTAGGTAAACTTGTTTTTCTATTTGTTTTTGCCAATGCAGTAATTGAAAGATTCTATTTCAGGTGAAACCAAACGAACACAAGTTGGTATTTCAGGTATTCGATGAGAATCGTTTGACCCGAGATGACTTTCTTGGTATGGTTGAACTGACACTGGTAAATTTACCCAAAGAGCAAGAAGGACGAACTATTAGCCCAAAGAGCTATTCACTGCGACCTAGAAGGTCAGTAGGGTATGTTTATAATTTGCCATTATCATTTTCAGTTTAATTTTGTTTTTAATTTTGCGATTGTTAACAACATCATAAAACAATAAAACAATGTTATTAACAAATACAGCAAGGTGGTTTTAAGCAACGTAGTATAACTTTAAAAATCGATTTAGATTTTGTATTGCATACAGGGAATTTAAAACTATTACTAGATATGTATGTTATACATATACTTAGAAGACGTAAGAAGTAAGTTGAATAGACTTTCAGAGTAAAATAACAGAGGTAGATAGAAAATATATAAGTTAAGTACTAGGCTTCATCTTCTTTTCAGTTTTGACCGCAAAGTCTCTTGAGGTCCATTTCTAACTACACACACCTAACAAAGTTATATGAGCCTTTAAAGCTATAGCGAATTGTAAGATTACAATTTGTTTTCGGCAATTTGTAGCTCTGCTTTATTTCAGCAATGGTTTTCAAAACAAGTTTGCATTTGTTTACTTTTTAGTAATCAAAGCTTTTAGGATATTTTTTTCTATTAAAAATCTGAGAAACTTAAAGAATTTTTCAACTTTGAATCAACTTAAACAATTTTTGACCACAAAAAGAACGGTGCGAAAAAAATACTATTCTAGAACTAATCGACTTAGTTAGATACCAAGCCTGCCATAATATCTAGACTTGATTAGCAGAAAAAGTTAGATTTTTCAATATACAATGAACACCCGCGTGAAAGCTGTAAATGATTTATGGATCTCATAAAACATAACATAGATTTTTTTTTATTAATTTTTATTAATTCATAAACAAATACCTCAGAATAAAGAATTCAGAATTAATTTAACAATTGGAGGAACTAGATGCGAAAGCTGAAAGCAGAACAATGTAAAGCAAATAAAATAAACACTAAGGATTTGTAATCTAGTGGGGTCTTAATATTTTTGAAACATTTTTTGTGTATAGGTATATTTTGAGGATTGATACATATTAGTTTTAGGTATATAACAAAGAAAATTTTATAAGATTTATGTAAGTAAAACAGAATAATTTAAATCATAATGAATAGTAAACTAAAAATATCCTCATAGCCATGATTTTACTTTCTTGAAAAAGATGGATCTATTTTTTGTGGTTTTTTTTTTTATTTTTTTTATGTTTTTAGGTAAGCTATTAAAAAGCCTAGGAGCAGTTGCCGTAAAGAAGTTAAAGAAAATTTTCTGATTATGACTTGGTACAATAGCAAGATTTAAATTGTTGATTCTGACGTTATAGTTAGCAGAGAAACTATTACAAAAAAATATTTTTAGGACTTTATAACAATACAAATGTTTAACAGGAAGAACTTTAAGACTTCTAAAAAGAAACAGACTACGATCCCGACTCTTTAAATTAAATTTTTTTTTACTCTACAACAACTTTAAACTTGGCTTGGCAATGTGGAACTAAAAAAACCATTTTCAACGAATGTCCTAAACAACTGCAATTACTATAAATTTATTCGAAGTAGAGAACAGAACCATCAAATTTCTTTTCCTAATTACGAAAATTACTATATTCAAACTGAAGTATTGATATCATAAATATCTTGACTGAAGTCTAAGAGACATGACATTCTAATTTTCTAATCCAGAGCCTGCTTTGCAAAGCGATTTGCTTTGTAATACTATTAACATTTCTACTTTATATACAATAGAATATTGTAATATTCATGAAATATGTCATATGCCAAGTGATTGCCTATAATATAAACATTTTTTACCTGGAATAACCAATATTCCTCTTCCTTGCATACTGAGTGGCGCCTTATAGCTCCTGAAGCCTATTTCCTCTAAATGTTCAAAGAAATACTATATTAAGAAATATCCTTCGGTTTCACAATACAAATTCAAATTCTCACATTACATGTATTATTTTCTTCAGCTTTCAAATCTGCATGTTTTCATTTCAGTCTGAGCCTTGTAGCATGCTCTGAGTTGCTCCCTGCTAAGTTTGAGAATTTCTCTAGATCACTACTCACATAGATTTAATCATCACTAAGCAGTGTCCTTTACATAAGCAGTGTCACACTTTTCAAAGTATAAAATGTTAAATAAGCTCTCATATTGAGCTGCCTTGCATCATTTATTTTCAATGCAATTTGCCATTCTATCCTAGAAAGATTGACACAACAACAACGATAAAAATAATTACTGCGCCCGAAGTTCTATTCGTGAAATTAATAGAACACTTCGTGAAAATTGCGGTCGACATCATCGATATTTATCGATTTATTAAAAAATTTCGCACCCAATTCACATTATTGGATACGTACACAACAACAAGAACGAGAACAGATCGAAAGATCTGTTGTCGGAGCTGGTAAGGATCAATTGGTACAAGAACTAAAGCCGGGTGACCATCTATTGGTCAAAGTCGGGTGTTCAGTGGTTGGGCTTTAGATAAACTGAAGGTTGATAAAGGTTTTATTCTAAAATTTTGTTCAGTGATGAGGCTCATTTCTGGTTAAACTGCTCCTCGAGAACGATCCTCAAGAAGTTCACCAAATGACATTGCATACAGAAAAATGTACCGTCTAGTGCGAATTGTACGCCAGTGATATCAATTAATCTTTATTTTTTCAAAAATGTGAATGCAGCGCAAGTTACTATCAGTAGACAACGGTACAGTGCAATGAATAACGTGACTATGTAAGAATTGATTGATTCCATTAGCTCTACCACCCTAAGAACAACTAAAACTTCAAAATGGAAGGCACTTTCGGGCTAAGGTCTGTCTTGACCTTTTACGCTACGTTGGGATCTACACCTTTTCCTCTTGCTGCTGAACCCTATCTTCTTGCCAGAAGCGCAAGAACTCTCTTTCGCAGTTTCTCCTTGTCTAACCTGTTGATTAAACTGTTGGTTGGCCAAAATGATCTTAGTTCTCCTCATTAGGTATTTTGCCGCTAGCGCTACATATTGATTGCTTTGGTATGCATTATGTTTACCACCCATGTGCCCGAGACAGCAGAATAGGATTCCAATTTTTTTGCTTTGGAGTCAGCTTTAGATGCAGCGAAAGGTCAACCTGCCCAACTATATCACTTGTTACCCGTGAGAGTCCCAGTCTCCTTACGAGAGCCTCCGCTATCGTTTGTGAAAATTTCGTCAATCTCCCCACTAATGGTAACTTCAATCTTTCATCCCTTTAGTTAACGAGAATGGTGGTTAGTGAAGGGAATAAATCACCACCCACTTCTTGAACAGTGGTAGTCCTTTGTTTTTTTTTTTTTTTTCATTTATTTATTTGTTCTTTTATATATTATTATTTTGAGACGGGTCTCAGCTCTGATATTAATAAAATAAATCTCCCAATAGGCAATTATGACATAAAAGAAAACTCAATTTTTAAGAATAGATTCATCTGTAAGAGAAGTAAGAATTACAAAAAAATCACTAATTTATCTTGTAAAACCCATACGATAAGGTAACACACATGAAATACAATACTTAAGATATGTAGTTTTAGGTTTCTGTCTGCAATACTTTTACCTTATGAAAATCACAGTATATACCATATGTAAAAGTATTTAGAAAAAAAAAGACTGATTTGTTGATTGAATCGATTTAATATGAGATATATTTTTGTTTTTTAATAATTAAAGTCCATTGGATACCTATCTTTGGGCTAAAAGAAAAAAACAAATGCGTCTCTGCTGTGTTTGGCTATAAAAAATAAAAAAAAATGGTTAATTTACTTTTTATTTTAGTTCAGTCTATTTGAAATTAATTTGGCGACTTTATTCGTTTTCTATATCTTGCCTGCTAAAAAATACTTTTTTTATTGTTGTTGTTGTTAATTTTCTTTCTTTTTCAGTTGAATTCAGTTACGCTTATTTCATTTAATAGATTCTTAGCGGCTATTTGAGGCTAATTTGGCTCTCTTAAATCGTTTCCTAGAACTTGCCCGTGAAAAACATTTTTCTAATTGAAATTATATTGTATTATTTTATTTTATTTTTTACTTTCAAACATAACATATTAACAACACTCTTGTAAAACAATAATCGGCTAATTATATTTTTAGTGCTAAATCGCGGATAAAGGGCACTTTAGATATATATCACGCTTACATACGTGACGAAGTTAATTCATCGTCAGATGGAGATTGGGATCACGTAGATAGTGTGTCAATGACTGCAACACAATCAGGGGTACTTGATATTTGCTTCCTCTTTATTTTGCACTTTGTGAAAATAATTTAAATACTTTATTTTTAAGAATCCATTTCCAAGTACTACAGCTGAGCCTTTGCCTCAAGGATGGGAGGAAAGACAAGATGCAAATGGACGAACCTATTATGTGAATCATACAGCCAGAACAACACAGTGGAATAGACCATTATTGTGAGTAAAAACTACTTTGATTTATAAATTAACGCGGTTTTCTCCTTTGGTGGAAAGCAAGAAACAAAAAAACTGTTTACTGAAAATTAGCGGCGTTTCAAAGAACGGCTTTCACAGCCATTACAGGTGCGTTTCGTAGCAGTCAAAACCGGGTAAGACTGTGCTGGGTGCCAGGAACTGTGGTATTAAAGGAAATTAACAAGCGGATGAGCTTGCAAGAAATGGGGGGCTACTCGAAAATACCTAGTGTGGTTGCCAACATCAAACCACCCCTCTACATAGTGAGGGGCACTATCGAGAAAAAAAATCACAAAGACTGCCAACCTAAGGTGGTCAAGTCTTGAAGGGCATAGGGTATTCAAAGCTAACTGGCCGCTTTTTGACGCCAAAATATTTAGAAGGTTAATGAAATTAAACAGGGATAAGCTAAGAGCAGCAATAGAAATTCTGACAGGTCACTGTCTCCAAGCAGTTAAGGACATAACACACATACTGTGTGAATGCGAGGCAAGATCGCGTAGTCGAAGAAGTACTTTTTCGAAAACCTAGAGGAAGTAGACGGCACGGACTTCAAAGGCCTTAGTTGTTAAACCAGCGAGCCTGTTTAGGTTTTTGCCATCTGAAGACAAATTCAACTGGTTCCACAAAGATCGCGATATGCCCGTTTTGGTGCCAATACCTTTGGCACATTAATTTTAGGACAACATTTACTTTGAAGCAATTAAAGTGTTATATTAGTAATTACGTCTTCACGATACCCATGCACGCATAAATTTGAAGTATGCCATTTTTATTATGAGTCAAAACAGGGCAGCGTAAGGCTTTGCTTAAAACCTCTCTATCTCGAAGGGGTTGCATACGATTTTTTTCTCAGAATATGTCAAAGAACCTGCCCTTTAAGTCTTCGTCACATTACCCTGTAAATATTATTTAACGTTGCAAAAAATAAATGGCTTTTGGCACTTTAATCTTTAAGATTAGTTTGGTACCAATGTCCATTTTCGTACGCATTAAATGACCAGATATCCAATGACTTAAATTAAAATATTTTAAGTATATATAAGCTACTAAAATTAAGAACACCCTTAAACGTAAACTATGTAAATACGTCTTGTTATTATGTTATTCAACAGTAAAAAAAAAAAAAAAACTTATTGTGCCCTATTATATTTCCTAAAAGCCTGTTTAAAGATGTTCAAAAGTTCTTACAGCAGTTTATTTTAAAAAATTCGTTTTAATTTTAATTTTTACATAACAAGGGCGAAAACCCCCTTAAGTGATAACATTTATTCACAAAATTACAAATTCATTTTGTTCGTGCACTTTATCACAGGCTGTAATTTTTTTAATCATTGTATCTTCAATGAATCATTTAAGAAAATAAGCATTTACATGTTCGTGGTGATCGAATTGTTTGATAATGCTAAAATGTTAGTTAATCAACAAGTGTAGTACTAGTTTCGAATATAAAACTTAAAAATCGAAGAATTATGGATTCTGATTACTGATATTGTTTGATATTTTTGAGAAAACATAACAGGTATTATTTAAACAAAAAACAATTACAAAGAATTTTAATTTCTTTAAAACTTTGAAATGAATCTGCGCCTTAAATAATTCACCATAACTTGATATCATTACGCTTACCCTCATGATAGTATATCGGCGAAAGGCTGGAAAAATGTTTTACCTCACTTTTTTAAAAATTTACTTTTTTAACACCAGTTTGTTTTTGTTGAAATTAAATAATTTTACACCAACTGTTGGAAACGTGGTGGTGTAAGGAAATAATATTTCTGCTTTCTTAAACCCAAACCCAAGCATTCGAACAGACATTCGGACAGAAGTCCGACAAGTTTATTCATTGTTTTCAAAGTGCAAAGGTTTCAGATGATATTTGTTGCTGTTTTCTTTTATTTAGCAATTGAGCTCTTAATCGAGCTACAACTAAAAATCTAATCGTTTTGTATTTCCATATCGTTGACTGTTTGCCTCGTCGCGTATCATCTTCTGAAATTTGAAATATCCATTTCGTTTGCAGCTACTTAAGTTTCAGAGCTTCGATTTCAAAAAAGTTTAAAGACTTCCTTTTTGAGAATGTTTATTAAGAAATCGTTACGTGAATACCTAATAAAATGCAGTCTTATTTCTTCTTAAGCAAAAAGCGAGTACGCTAAATGAATTTTTGTCACATTTCCCAATAGTAAGTTAAGAAAACGCTTAATTATATAGATATACGACAAAGCTTTCTTAACATAGTAGTTTTAATTCCTCACTGATCTTGAGACCTGAATAGAATGCAGGTGTCTTAAGTAAGCTCTCTATCATCCGCGATGCCTTGTTCCTTAAAATAACGTTTAACATTTCTTTGTCGTCTCGGACGTGAAGGGTAAGATATGAAGTTTTTTTTTTTTATAAAAAAAAAAAAAATGTAAAGCTAAAGATAATTAATACTACAATATCATATTATGTGATTTGGTAGTGAATAAATCACCTATAACTGAAGTGTTTTTTTAATTTAAAATTCGTTTTCCAATATTTGTCTCTGTAGTCGATCTGCTGTTCCACACTGGTGATTGCCAATTTGTGTGCTATAGAAAGGCTTGATACCCACACACATTTAACAGGGATATGCCTTGGTGGTAAATATATGGTTGTCACAGAGCATACTTTCGTCACTTCATACTCTTTTAGTTATTGGGTGAATACCAAAAACAAAGATTTTTGATAGCTGTGACAACCTCTTTTGAACTAAGAGTAGGAGTATTGTCTTATTGATTGGAAGTAAAAGCTGCTCTTGTAATTTCTAAACATTATGTACATTTAACAAATATTGCTTAAATACACAGTTCGCTGCGCATTGGTGACTGAGTTTCTTTTACAATTATAAAAAGCATGCGTTCCGCTCCTTAAGCTAGCTGTCAGCTTTTTGACTTTCCTATAGAACTATATGATATAATCTGGGAAATGTGATTAAAAGTATAAACTATCAGTCGATATCTTTACCTTGTGTTGCTTTGAATTTTAATTTACTCAATATTCGTTTTACAGATCAGCGTCAAATTCAGTTGCGGTAGATGCTGCTGCCTCAGATTTTCAAAGACGGTTCCATATCAGTGTGGATGACTCAGAAGCGCATAGAGCTCCGGTAAGCAACTTACAATAAAATAACATTATGCCTTATTTTTAAGCTTGTACACAATTCGAGCTGTGAAAAAAAAAAAAATATTGCATGGCTAAGAATTTTTTATTGACTTGAACACAACAACAAATTAAAATGGATTTGATTTTTAATTTTTATTTGAACTTGTTTTAATTGTCTGCTTTTTTGTGTGCAATTAAAAAACTAAAAACAAATTATTAAAATACAAATCTTAAATAATAAAAGAGACCAACAATATTGGTGGATGATGAAGCGGGCTCATTAAGTGAATCTAGCAGTTGTACATCGTTTTCGGGTTCATTAAGCTATACCTATGATGACGGTGATAGAGATGATTACGGTGAATACAGTCATGATGATGTTAGCACAAGTGATCGAATTTTAAGCGATGGAGAGGATCACTATTCCGCTTATAGAATTATCGACCCGCCACAATTGACAGATTTGATTGTAATTGAAATCATTGTTTTCTCTTTAAGATATTATAATTTTTACTTTTTTTTTTTTGGTTTAACAGTATCTTTAGATTATTTTATAGGTTGTTTAATTTCTTGCCAAAAGTACTCGTACATATAAGCATTAATATTAAGTAATTGTGTTTGTTTAGGATAACATCAGTCAAGTTAGTATAAACGACTCCATTTCACGATCGTCATCCTTTACTTCATTAAACTCGACGACATCGGATACAAACACAAGGTTGATTTGTTTTTTTTTTTTTTCTTAATTTTTGTTTTTTCACACTTACATATAATTTATCTAAACATTTGGTTGCCTAGATCAAATACAAGTACATCAGGTGAATTTAGACCGATTCGTACAGCACCAATTGTTCCAAACTCGTTGTCTAGGCGTGCTATGGACAATTTACGCAATCGTAACTATATGGATACAGAAACAATATCACTGGGGGCTGTACCAGGTGCCACTAATTTGGTTATAAATAATAATAATAACAGCAATAATAACAATAGTCTTGTCACCAGGCAAAACTCTCTCGAATCGGTTAGAGTTTATGTTGAATTTAATTGTGTTGGTTAGCTAATGTGAGTTGTCTTTAATGTTGCTAAATTCGTTGTCTTTCCTTTGTGTTTATCCATCCATGTATACTGTCTCTAGTTTTGATTTAAATCGTACGAAATTATGTATTTATTTAAATGAATTGACGACTGTGGGGAATCGTTTTAATTAAAAATGTATACGTGTTCAATATATATATATATTTTCATATGTATATAATATAAGTCTATTGGATGATTCCTTAGGTATACATAGCTAGAAGCTAACGCATATCTAACTGGTTGAAATAACTCAATAAATTCATTTAGTCTTTTTTCATAAATTGTGAAATTTAATCAAGAATATCAATTGATAAAATTTCAAATTTTGTTTGGTGTGGTTAGTCCTCGTTGAGGTACACTTGACCATTTGTAAGTTCATTATTATTCCAGGAAAGCATGGGAGAGCGGTGGTCTATCGAATCCTAGAACCACAGAGATTTCTTGATAAATTTGTCAAGAGCGCTGCTGTGCATAGAACTGACATCATTTAGATCAGAAGTGGGATTAAATTCTGATGTATGCCTAGGAAGGGTAGGGTTGATTCTACTTCTACTTCTTCTACATCTTTGCAGTCCCTGCAGAAAGATCTGTAAGGAGTACATAATCACTGCGCAAATTTTCTAATGACCCAATATTTCTTGATTAAGTTTCTTCTCTTGAGGTTACTTTTTACACAACTGATTTCAAAAACTCTTTTGTGAAACTTTTAATAAATCTCTGAAAACGTACCATAGGTTCACTATCCAATATCATTTCTGGCTATTTTTGATATTTTTCACTACAATCTACAGTACAACAACTAATCGCGTTAACTATTAAAACAAAAAAAAAAATCAGCTTTAAAAATTTAAAAAAAAAAAAAAAACTATTTGAATTAGACAGATGAAATTTGGTTCTTATTCCATTCCACCGTTTTTCTACGAAACAATTTATGCAAACAAAAATTTATATATTATTGGGAAAAAAAAATACTCGTTTACGATTGCTTGTAATGATTCATCAGCAGAGAAAAATTTTCTGTAAATTTTGAAACAACAGATAATTACTAGGTGCCATGTCAGAACTCTAAGATAGATGAACAAATTTCTGGCAACCAGGTGACCATGGCAAAGATAACTTGAGTTTTTGATTTTCCAAGCTATTCAAAATAATCAGAAACAGTTGATTTCCTCATGCCAAAATATCTTGCAAGTCTGCTTTAAACAACAAATTCAAACGGTCGTCATCAATGACCGTAGGTCGCAAATGGCGATCTTTATTTTCGAGAATCTGTCATCTGCACCACGAAGTGTTCGAAACCACCATTCCGATGTGCCTTCATTTAATAGACCAAATGTGCATTGCTATTTCGAGCTATATAAGCTGCTTTTGAACTTGCATAAGCAAATTTCCCGATTTAATTATTTACCTATTAATTTTCTTTTAACAAATTTGAGCAACACGTGCACTTCAAATCCGTTTATAATAATAACTCACAGCATAAACACAAGACATGGAAAAAAGCGTCAAATGTTAAAGAAAAAAAAAGCACAATACTTTTCTAAACGACCTACTACTTTCAGATTTACTCTCTAAACTATGATTCTATGTATTGAATATGAGCCTTGTACAGACTTTATCCTGCTAAGGAAAAAGTTACAGGTGGATAATTTATTTTTCGCAGTTCACTGGATGTGACATTCCTAAGTTTTTTTTCTGCTTGTTTTAATGTTGTTCTTTATTATTCATGATTTGGTGAAGAAAACAATTTTTACAGAACATTGGTATCATAAACAAAACATTAACCCTAAAATGCTTTGGAGATGCAATACTCATATTCCCTTACATATTGTATATTTAGGTACAGCTATTGTATCTTGATATCTTTCATCCTTACCCATGAAAACAATTTGTGTTCCTCTTCGTGTGCTTAATTGAAGTGGTCCCATCGACTTTCACAGCGAAGAAATAAAGAAATTGTTTAAAAAGTTACCATTGTGCTAAACTGCTGGTAATAATACTGGTCTTGAGAATTTTTGAAAAATTGTTTTGATTCTGCTTATCATATTTTCTTTAGTGGTTATAACATGCTACGAGTCAACCTTTTTCATATAGCCTCACATATAAAACCAGTCGCGATCAGATTTGGACTTTTGGTGGTCATGTAACATCATCATGCCCAGTCCACATGTTATGAAAACAGCTATTTAAATGAGCTCTAATTATCCGGGAAAAGTCTTTCTACTTTTTTCCAATAAACACTAAGTTTTCACCCATTTTATATACAATATAGCTTCACGGAAAAAATCTCAATTATATAAGGTCAACTGAGCCAACAATTCAAATATAGTAGAAATGATTTTCTTTTTTTAAATAAAAGAAAATGTTTACACTATTTAAAAGTAAATGTTGTGATTGTCTGAAGCTTGTGACCTGCGGTGTGATGTCATATATTAGAGGAGAAGTCACATCTTATCTTTACTATTTACGATTATTTTTTTTTATATATACTTTCGTTTTTAGAGATATGAGTATAGTAAAAATCGTCAAAATAATGTCTAAAGAATGCATCCTATACATTGAAATTTGATGTTTTGAAAACATCTAAAACAAAAAAAAAAAAAAAAAAAAAAAAAAAAAAAAAATCAAGTATTTAATTGTTAATATCTGTTTCCCTTAGGATGGCTGCGAGTTGAACCCAGAAGACTACATGTATCGTTCTTTATCCCTTAATTCGTTATTTTCACCACCAGCGGATACAATTGAAAGGTTTTTATTGTTCACTGCCCAGTGTTGTGTTTATTTTTTTTTTTTTTTTTCAAAAAGCCAGTTTACAATTTTTGTTTTGTTCTTCTTTTTTTTTTGCAAAACAGGCCCCACACAAGTGTGTTGACCGATCTTAGACCAGTGCGATTCGGTCCAATCTTACCAATGTCTACACGGGTTAGAAACAATTTGCGTTCAAATGCCAGGAGTGCAACAGGATCACATTCTAACATCAGTTGGCAGAACTATCTTAAATCGGTTAGAAATGTTGACTTAACAAATGAGTTATTGTATTCAGATGTTTGTGAGTTGTCCGTTATGTGAATGATTAATTTCTTTTATGTTCATTCCATGATTTAATGTGAGAAAAACAAAACAACACATTTTCCATACTTGCAAATATTCTTGAAACTATGACTCAGAGAAAAAAGTCTATTCTATTCTATCCATGAAGTGATTGCCACTAAATATTCGTATATGTACATACATACGCGTATTAGCATCTGGATTGAATTGAAGCAAACATAAATCAACTGATTTTTATTGTTGATACATATAATCATATGCTTTGAATATTCGCTGCTTTATATTCTTTCTCTAATTGAATAATATTATTGGATGTGGTGGCTGCTTATAAAAAATTAAATTCATAAGATTACTAATTTAGTCGTGCCTACTTCATTAGGACAATAGCGGAACGCAAGGTTATCAAATGATCTGACAATGGGGTGTTTTTTTGTCACCAAATTATTAGTAAGTGACAACCTCATACAATCGATAAATTCCAACAGCCTATTTAACATTATAAAAATTGACATAGGCAATTCAATTTTTTAGACCTTTGGAAAAGAACATCTGTTTTTTTTTTTTTTAATTTTTAACATGAACAAAATTATTAGCTAAAATTACCTATTAAATTTAAAGTCGATAAGCTTTCCACATTTTTTTAGTTTTAACTTATGATTGTAGGACTCGAAATTGGACCAGTTGAATGTACGTGTAAATAGGTTTTCAATCTGCACATAATTGGAATTCACAAAAAATGCCATATCTGTTCTGTACATAGATACATATACTCGTAAAATAATACAGAAATTTAAATCCTAAAATGTTTTTTTGATAAATAAATTTCATGTACCATTTTCGTAAACTTTTTCTCATAGCTTCTCATTTTATTAGGTTTTTAAGTTCTCATTCTCATCATAGACTATTATCAATCTCATCAAAATAATCATATTTTCTGCTCCTTTATAATGATATCAACATTATTTAGCAATTAGGATTGCCTGCCTTAAGAAAGAAGACGACACTTCAGCAAATCTTAAGCAATTAAAAGGGAGACATATGCTATTTGTGATTAATGAGTTAATTACTTCTGTATCAGAAGACAGAGTAATTTAAGTAAACATAAGTAAAACCTTATTATGAATATGGTTCTTAAATATTTTTTTAGGGTATATGTGCATAGAAAACTTTTAGCTCAGAAAAGAAAAAAAAATTGATATCGTAACAGTATGTTTCGTAGTATGTTTATACTCTGTGTTGTTCGTCCTGTTATTTTGTGCACGGATAGAACAGTCTAGTGTTGTTTGTTAACCCTAAAGATCTTTTCTCTTTAAACCAGATTTCCTCCGACATTTTCCTAAATCTTAACTTTTAGTTTTTTCTTAGTTTTTAAAAGCTAGATAATTGGGACTCTCGTCCTACTTAAATAACAAAATGAAAATATTGTAATAATAAACAACATCGCGTTTAAATCATAGCATTTAGCATTATGCAACAGTTTTTGACAAGTTCAGAACTGTTTGGAATAATATGCAAGTATCTGTTAGTCTTAGGACACCTATCACTTTATTTTTGCTGTGTTACTGCATCCTTCTTTCGATTTTGCCCTTATTTTAAAATATTCTGTTATGTGAAGTTCTGGCAAAACCATCGATTCTTCTCTTTAAGACTCTTTCCGAGGAGATGGAAAACATTTGTCTAGTCCGTTCCTAAAAAAGGGCGAATTTCCTACAGTCCCATTGCACTGAAAAACCGTCAGCTCATGAAATATCTCGAAACACGAAAACTTCGCAATGACCGGCAGTACGATTTTCGTAGCGAAAGATCCACTGGTGATTTGATGGCATGTCTTACCGAAAAGTGTTACCATTGTCTACACCAATCTAGTGAAAGCAAGATAGTGGCACTTGATATTTCTAAAGCATTTGACAGAGTTTGGCATCAGGTCCTTTTGTCGAAAATGCGTGCATTTGGGATCGACGACTCTTTTCTTCATTGAATTAGAAACTACTTTTCGGAACGTTCAATCCAAGTTGTTTTGGAAGGTTTCAAGTTTAAAATTCACAAAATAAATGCTGGTACGCCCCAGGGCTCCGTTTTGTCTCCGATACTCTTTTTGATTTTCATAAATGATCTCTTGTCCGCCACATGGATTAGATCACGTCCCTGTTTTTCGGATATAAAACCTGAAACAACAGCGTATATTATTAAGCACACTCAAGTGGAAATCGAAAAACTTTGCATTCTCGGTATGTGTGTCAATGACAACTTACCTACGTTGTTATTGTCGTTGGTATTGCCGAAAATGCTGCAAAATGTCTAGGTTTTCTTATACGATATAAGAAATATATCACCCCCCCCCCCCCCTGATCGGCTCTCGTTATATGGTATAAGGCGTTTATCCCTCGAAAATTGTAATACAAATGACACACTAGGCAGTTGCCCCTAAGACCTCTTTGCACTTGCTAGATAGAATCCAAAATCGTGCGATAAAACTCGTAGGTGATGCCAATATTACACAATCATTCGATGCTCAACCAAAGTTGACAGTAGCATTCCTTCAAACGTTTAACGGTAACACTCGTCTCGCTATGAATGCTCATCAGTACACCCTCGGACGTACTTTGAAATATCGTGATTCTTTCCTAAGCCTTACAACTTGCTTATGACATTCCCTGCCGCGCTCTTTACTTTCTAGTTACTTTAACTTGCAAACATTTAAAACCAACGCACATCGGTATATCTCTATTTTTCCCTTCTAAATGTCCCTCGCTTGCGTTACGTGCAAACTTCTTAAAGATACATAAGATTTTATGTGTATAAGATTTATTGTGTGCACGTCAATTATAATAAAATAAAAATGGATCTACCATAAAAAATATAGGACTAATGGAATGGTTAAAAAACGCATACCAAATTTGATGTAGGTGTTTCTTCGTCAGTCCTCGGCGGTTATATTTTCTTTAACTTACCAAAATATATTCAATGTTATTTGTTAAGAAACTACAATTACTATATATCGTTAATTGAAATGTTTGTCTTCACTAGCATTCAGGCATCCATTCGCACTCTCATTGTCAACTTAGCTACGTATATGTATTTAGATATAAAAAGAACAGCATCATCTTCCTATAGATACTTCCTCCTGGAACTCCTATTGTCGTATTAGATAAATACATATGTGTATGTTATTTAAAAAAAAAAAACTGTAAGCATCACCTCATCTTCCTCTAGTTACATTGCAGTCCTTTTGATAGCTACTATAATATCATGGAATAAAGTTGCAATTTTTATTTTTATACGCTTCTCATCGCTAACTCGCTGTAAGTACAAAAGATTTAAATCGAACCACACACTCACTCAAATCTAATCTATGTATGGTCATTTGTTTTTAGTTTTTTTTTTTTTTGTTTATTTATTTGTATTCTGTTGTATGTGTTACATTAAATAGATGTTTTTATTTTTATTTACAAAACAAAACAATATTCCATTTCAAAGAAAACGATTATTTTCATTTAATTTTGTTTTTTTTTTTCACTTTTCTCTTATGTTGTTATCCAAAAATACGAATCCTAACCTAAAATCAAATAAAAAAAATTACATATATATAAAGAACGAAGACGCAGATCAGCCTGATAGTGGCAATCGATCGGAGAATTCAGCGTCATCGACGAGACGAAATTCTGTCGAAGACAACACAGCAGTTGGCGATCAAGTAAAAATGCACTTTTTCTAATTAATATTATAATTTAATTTTATTTTTTCTTATTTCATTTAATACGTTAAACTGATTGAAATAAATACCTGTAAACAATAGACAAAAATTCGCACTTATAAAGGATGTATGTGCATAGTTTAATGTTGTGATTAAATTATTATTTTAGGTAACAACGAACAATGAAGATGAAAGTCTGCCGCCACGATGGTCAATGCAAGTAGCACCAAATGGTCGAACATTTTTCATTGATCATGTAGCACGTAAAACAACATGGATTGATCCACGTAATGGTCGAGCAAGTCCAATGCCAAATCAAACACGACGTGTTGAAGATGATTTAGGCCCATTGCCAGAGGGTTGGGAGGAACGTGTTCATACAGATGGCAGAGTGTTTTATATAGATCATAGTAAGTGTCTATTAAAACTAGGCAGTCATTAAATCTACTCTTTAAATACCTGTCTATGTTTAGATACAAGAACAACACAATGGGAGGATCCAAGACTGTCTAATCCAAATATAGCTGGCCAAGCAGTACCATATTCCAGAGACTATAAACAAAAGTATGAGTACTTCAAAAATCAAATTAGAAAACCGGTAAGTTTTTTTTTTAATTTTTTTTTTTTTAATTTTTCCGATGTTTGCTAACTCCATTTGGTATCGTATCGTCGCGGTCTTTTCGCTGCACATGTATCCTAATTATATTCTTTATTTTTTGTTTTTCTCTGTAGCAACGATTTTACGATACCTTGAGATTGGTAAAAAATGACACTATTTTCGATTTGAAATTCGCGAGAATATTTAATTTATTAAGTACATTCTTTTGTGAGATGATGATAAGATTTATTGTCCTTCCTTTTCCTCATTGCGTAAAGATTTATTATATCAATTATTCAAATCGTAAATGAAACTTGTATACGAATAAAAGTAATATAATAAAACACATAAACACGCAAAACGTGTAATTTATCGACGGACTTGATCGTGGACCACATCAGATTGTTAAGCGCCATCAATTTATTTACTATACAAATGATGGAGAGACCCAAGAAATTATTAGTGCGCCAAGTAAATATGAAACACTACTACAAATACACAGCACTGTGTATTTGCAATAATGGAAAATCTGAAAAGTGAACATTTGAAGGCCTTCTGATGATTTTGGGCCTAAACTAAAAAGTCATCCAAGGCGATCAATCCGACCCTGTTAACCAGGTCAAAGTTGGTATATAGCGTGCACTGTTTTTTATTTTTCCTTCTATGAAAATGGAGCCAAATACAACTCAAAGTACTTGATTTCGAAACAACCAAGGCATTTTAGTAGCTTGATGAAAAAGTATAGTATAGTATACTTGATATACCTATATTTGCCTTCCCTACTGAGAGTCTAAGACGGGATGAACCATACCTAACTTGTTTCTCTAGCTTGAGCAATGGTATATACATTACAACCACATCGGCCAGTGTCAGCATTATTGGGGACAATATTTTCAGAAATTCTGCACTTCTACTCTACAATCTCAGTGAGAATTGTCTTCGTGCAACCTAATCGGACTGATAAGAGCTGTGAATTACTCCCCCAACTTAACTATTCGTAAAATACTTTGAATTCTTAACTCTATGCATCAAAAGATTAATGTAAAAGCATTCTTCATTACTGATATGAAAAACGTACATGGAACCGCACCTACTGTTTTTTTTTTTTTTTTTTTTGTGCCTGGATAACCTGCGACTAGACTAGAAGGTTGGTTGGTTGTCTAAGGATAAAAACTGAATTATTATTATTATTTGGTCAAGGTTAGGACGAGTAATTTTTCGTTGAATGTGCCGTAATTGATTCACATTCACAGAGAGATTTAAGCTCGAACCGATGGTGAATAGCATGTCTTTCTTCAGACACCTACCATAACGTATTTGTACGCTTCCTTTGTCATGACATGACACCCTCGAAAAAAAAAGTTTTGGGTGGCGGTTGTGGTTTTGGCTCTTTCACTTATCTCAGAAAAAAAAAATTGTTAATCTATATAAGTGCAGCGTCAATATCATAAAACTTACACAGTATATTCCCCAAAGACTATACTCTCGAAATATTGGAAAGAAAAACAAATTCTGACCACCGGGTCTCCTTAACTGCTCTTGCTACTATGCCAATGCGAAAGTGGATTCGTCCCATAGAAGATTCGATAGAGTCAACTGTAGGCGGGGACAAAGCACATTCTGAAAGTGTTAAACTTGCCGCAAAGTGTGCTCAAGAATTATCTACCTTCGGGACATTGTAGTATTTGTTGCATCAGTTTTTGTTTATAATGAAATTTTACACACTTAAAAAATACGTTGCAGTCACTCCTGGCTCGTTTGAATTTTCTTCGGTTTTCCTCTGTCAGGTTGGTCTTCTAGGGCCAGACAAATATTTCTCTAAGTCTTTTTACAGGTCGAGTCGTACCAAGCCTTTTCTTTTGATTTGAAACTCTTCGTCCGATGAGGGATAAAAGATCTCATTCCCAAAAAAATAGTGTCTGTAATCATATCGGCAGCGGCATCCACGTCGTTATCGAGAACACATAACGATCAGCTAAAATTCGTAAAGAAGGTTCTTTTAGGGATGTTTTCTCTAAATGTGTGATTGGTGTACAAAAAATTAGTTTATATGACACAACGTTCCCACGAACCTAGAGGGAAAAGTACATCAACGGCATACTTATCAAGGTGGAAAGTTAAAAACAAGTCCAGGTTGTTGGCGGTATGACTATCAGCGTTTGTTATTCGGGTGGGTTTATTTACAAGTTAGGTCAGTTTGTTTTCCGCAGCGAGATCTCGGGTATATATTGTTTACAGAAATGAAATTTTACCCATGAAAATTTTAGCACATTAAATTGAATTTCGGATTGAAACAGAGATTGCATTGGGGTGGTAAGCGTAGTGGTAAGAGATTATATTGGTAAGCTACATCACTACGCACGTAAATTAGCGAGGCCGCGGTGAGAAAAGAATAATAACAGTAGTTTGTAGCCAAGTTGCTTCAGATCTGAGAGATCTGAACAGGGTTCTACCTGTCTTTCACTAAGATAACTTCTTAGCCCGTATAGTATATTTGCGACATTTATTCTGAATTCCCGAGCCATTATAATTCACAAACAAACAGAAAAAAAATAAACACCAACGATACTAAGTACAGCTGTGAAGTAAAATTTCAAAAATTGGTTTACCGAATGCAATTGTTGTAGATATTATGCTCTTGCAACAATATTAAACAGTGCACCAACAAAATTAATACCCATAATCCGCTATCCATCGGTTGTTACAAACATTACAAGTATGACAATGTAATATAGCAACGGTAGTGCAAGCAACAGTAAGACCAATGGCAAGAGAGTTGGGATGCCCGCATTGATTTCCCTCTCGATTTCCCTTATTTTCAGAGGTTATTGGTTAATGTGGAGGTCTTAGCAAAAAACATGTAGGAGCAAATCTAGTGTTTCTATCGAACATAACCTCATCGTTATTTTGTTCCTTCATGAACCGTTCCTTGTACTCTGCTAAATTTTGAGATGATGTAGATTATAGTCTGAGCCGCACACCCAAATTTAACATTAAATCTCTGTGTGATTCTACTAAATACTAAGTTGAATATTCTTGAAAATAAAATTACCACGCCATACGCGGAAAGGTTTTAATATTTTCATCAATGTCAAACTTTGAAAGAACTTTATTGATGACGAAGAGCCATAGAAAAAGAGACATAACGCCACTCTTCTGCATAACTCTGCCCCCGAATTTGTTTTTGAATGACTAAGGCTTAAAGCACATCGGATCAGTCAACTAATCAAAAAGAACTAAGGACTGATTATGATAAATTCAGAAACTTCACAAGAATGAAGAGTGAAACATTCGGTTATTTGCTTGCCTTAATTGAAAATCAAATTGCTTGACAAAATACAAACTATCGAAAAAGCAAACCTCTTGGTAAGAGATTATTTATTACACTACGGTAAGTAAAAATAAAGAAAAATAAATAAACGCCAGTAAAAAAAAAAAAAAAACCAAAATTTTGTTTCTGAAAAACAATTTTGCAGCTATTGATCATAAAATGTGTATTTCTGTTTTGCCGTATGTGATGTGTTGTGCGCCATAAGCAAGTGTGCAGTTATCGACAATGATGCTGGTTTGAAACATACTTGCTGCATTCGGTATGCAAAGCCATGTATTTGCGAAAACCACTTATGAAACACATCGAATCAAAAACATGTTTTTGTTTCGCATGGTCTGGTGTGTATTGGCTCATAAAAATCAATGTATTGTTGTTTGATTAGTCAAAATAAAACGTTTTGACTGATTCAGTCTAACCGTAACTAGTTTAGTAACAGCTTCTTGAGTAGATTTAATGTACCAACGATTGAAGGCACCCTCTACGCTGTACATTAGAAGGTGGCCGAGGTATATTAGATGTATATTAAATTACACCTAACCTATACGTGCTAACTTAAGGGTTATGTCTGGGCAAAAAATCGATCAATTTTCAGATTTTTTTTTTTTTTTTCTTAAGAAGTTTATTTAATTTAGAGATACGAGATTTTTTATACATAACATACATTGAATAATATGAAAAAAGGTATCAGAAAAATTTTTTTTATTATTTTTCTTGCTTGCTGTCATCTATTCAAAACTCGTCGCGTTTGCGGTGGACAGGAAATCTCGAGCCTGGGGCAACTAAAAAAAAAAACATGTTACTATAAAGTGTAAGCTTGTGGGGAGCTCGCTTACCTAAAGAAAAAATTTTGCGACATTTTTAACAAACATTTCGAAAAGTCGCTAGTTTTTCCTCACTAAGAATGCTGCCAAAAATTTTGTTTTGCTACGATTGGTAAAATTTTAGGTTAGCGAGGCGCCTAAAACGAACAGATTAAAAAGAAAAATAAGTCGATTGGACTTATACTTTTTTTCAATCGTGTCCACCGCGCGCAAAAACCCCATTTCGAAAAAAACTTGTTTAAAGTTTTTTTTTTTTTTTTTTTTTAGGATTCCATATTCTCGGCCATATTTAAGTTCATGTGATCACACTAAAGCATAGGTTAGGTGTTGTCATGTTGTCATGTCATTTGTAAAGTGAGGTTCTGTTTTTTTACCTTAACTTGAGCGACGGCTAAAAACGGTCTGAGCAGGCGCGTATATATAGTGCTATAACTCGGCGAAAAAATGAAATACGATGATAATCATTCATCGTAAAAATCTTAAAATCGATTTTTTTGTCAAAAAAAAAAAAAAAAAACAGACATACCCCTTAATGCAAGATATTTATCGGAGTTAACGTGTATAACAACAATTGCTGCCATACCTATTTTTTCATGATAACGATAACTTGTATGGGAAAACGAAAACATGTGTTAGTTTTTGAAGAAATAAAATGTCAATGCTGCCAAGCTATCCGAATGTTATTAGTTAACGCAGGTAATCGCTTTTTGGGCGATAGCACCAAAGTCGCCTCCCATCTTGAAACTCAAATTCTCCATTGGTATTATGGTAAGTTTTTAAGCTTTTCCTAGCTACAACTGAAAATTATCGTCAAAATTAGATAAGTGTGTTATGAAAACGTTATCATTATGCTTCTGTGATTAGCACTACAACAGACTATGGAGTTATCTTCAAAATAAAACAAAGCAAGCTTTTGTTATAGACCAATCGAGTTGGACTTTACTAGCAACTTCGTTTACCGTCAAAACTACAAACTAATTTTCTATTGTGTTTTTTCTTTTTCTTTTTAGACAAATGTACCAAACAAATTTGAAATTCGTATTAGGCGTACATCAATATTAGAAGATTCCTATCGGATCATTAATTCGGTCAATAAAACCGATTTACTTAAGACTAAATTGTGGGTAGAATTTGAGGGAGAGACTGGTTTAGGTAAAGTTTTTCTACAAAATTGGTTTCTCAAATTTACCAAGGATAGAGTTGTTATCTTTATTATTATTTTTAGATTATGGTGGCCTTGCTAGAGAATGGTTTTATTTGTTATCCAAAGAAATGTTTAATCCATATTATGGACTGTTTGAGTATTCGGCCATGGACAATTACACACTGCAGATAAATCCATTTAGTGGCCTTTGTAACGAAGAGCATTTGAATTATTTCAAGTAAGTGGTTTTTTAATGATTAAAAATGAATATATAAATAAATCAAAATATAATTTTTTCCACAGATTTATTGGGAGAATTGCTGGCATGGCGGTTTATCATGGAAAACTTTTAGATGGTAATAAATCGTTTAGACATTTTGTTTATCTTTACTCATACCAATCCTTTTTTTTTTTTTTTTTTTTTTGTAGCCTTCTTTATTCGTCCTTTTTATAAGATGATGCTTCAAAAGCCAATTGACTTGAAGGACATGGAATCAGTCGATACAGAATATTATAATTCGTTACTTTGGATTAAAGAAAATGATCCAAGTGAACTTGAGTTAACATTTTGTGTGGATGAAGAGACATTCGGTCACACAAGTCAGCGGGAACTGAAAACGAACGGTGCTAATATAGACGTAACAAATGATAATAAGGATGAATATATAAAGTAAGTATAGTTTAACTTGATTTTTTGTCAGTGTTGTTTTTTAGTATATTAAAAAACGGATTTGTTTGTTAATTTTTACAAATAAATTTTTTAGATTATAATTGCATCTTAACTCCTTTCTGTAATAGAGATTTATAGCACTATTTTCCTGTTGGAATAGAGAGGAACAGAGCACTGAAGAAAGGAAATGGTCCTTGTATTCGTATGTAGCTTCTACTGATATTTCTTAATATTTCGTAGAAGATGAGTAAACGCTTGAGTTTCACATTGCATTCGTATAATATTAGCTGTTCCAAGTCTCCTCCTTATACGGTACGGTACAACTGTTAAGTTGCAAAAGTTTCTCATTTATGAACAGGGCTATTCGCGAAACACTCAAGATTGTAAACTTTTTCTTATTGTTATTACTATTGTTGATAGGTTATAGAGCTTTTGAAGTTTGTAAAGCAACAGCTCACATATATCTTTTCTCATTATGTCGCGTTTTTTTATTCTTTGACATTGAGCGTAGAATGCAAAGGGAAACTTTTAACATTTTCAATTCAAAAAGGCGAGATCTGTTCAAAACTCAGGCCCAAACACAAGAAGCATATCTTTTAAAAGTTTATATTAATATATATGTTATAGTTTACATTATAAGAAAACCACAACTACCTGTCATTTGCTGGTATTCATGCAAAAACAGCACAAACAGTTCATTTATTCATTTTGGTATTTGAATAAAATCTAATCTAATCCTAATCTAACAAGTTAGGAAGGCTGCTATACTGGCACCGAAGATAAGTTAGTTATAGTTTTTATGTAGCTTAGAACAGTTTTACAATCTTTTTTCTTTTTTCTCTAATGGAAGGTATAGAGAAATGATGTTGCTTTCTTCCATTCTTAGATAGAAGAAAAGTTCGGGGTGAATCAAGGCCTAATCTATCGAAAGGATCTCTGATTTTTTTGTGATTCCCAAACACTGATAAAATATTTTGTAAATAGAAGATTGTAGTTGGCCAAGGCCTGTTGCAAGAGCCTCCACGTGAAAAACACAACTGTTTGGAGCCTGATTTTTGGCGTAGAAGTTATAAACCTAATCATTGCACCCCAGTGAGAAATTGCTCAAGCCAACTATTCAATGCAATTCTATAACTAACTCTTTACCTCATTGTCTATCAAAATTGCTTATGAGCCTACCTAAAATGCTAATTTTTTTTTTTTTTTTACTTCCAGATTAGTGATTGAATGGCGTTTCGTGGCTCGTGTCAAAGAACAAATGTCAGCATTTCTGGATGGTTTCGGTTCAATAATACCTCTGAATCTGTTAAAAATATTTGACGAACATGAACTCGAACTGCTAATGTGTGGCATACAAAACATTGATGTGAAAGACTGGAGAGACAACACCCTATACAAGGGTGACTACCATATGAATCACATAATTATTCAGTGGTTCTGGAGAGCTGTTCTTTCATTTTCAAATGAGATGCGATCCCGGTTACTACAATTTGTTACCGGTACCTCACGTGTTCCAATGAATGGTTTCAAAGAATTATATGGTTCAAATGGACCACAAATGTTTACTATTGAGAAATGGGGTACACCCAATAACTATCCAAGAGCGCATACATGGTATGTACAATACAAAAATATTCTTTAAATTATTTTATAACTTTTTTGTTTCTGTTTCTATTTCAAGTTTCAATCGCTTAGACCTGCCGCCCTATGAGGGTTATCTACAGCTTAAGGATAAGCTTATCAAAGCCATTGAAGGTAGCCAAGGCTTTGCTGGAGTAGATTAAAATTATTCAAAATAAAAAAAAAATAAAAAAACATGGAGATAAAGTCTTTTTAAATCTTGTACTTATCTAAGAAACGCTTCAGTTATGTAAACTATTACAGCAACTCTTCTTCAAACCGGCAAAACGAACAACAATCCTCATTTAAAGAGAAACCAACGTTTTCAAGTGCTTTAAAACTTTAAAAACAAAAAAAAAAAACATTCCAAATCCAAATTAGTCTTCTTCACTTAGCCATTATTAAGATTATCAATTTATATATATATATATTTTTTTTTAAGCAGTGAGACAAAAAACAAACTTTTTAAAAACCCAAGCAACAACTTAAACTAAAGCCTTTTTTAAAATTTTTTACTGAATAATGCATACAAGTTTTTTCAGGTTCGAGAGTTGACATTTTCATGAGCTAGTACTCAACGTTCTCCTCCGCTATAAACCTTGATAATTTGCCTGCATTTTTCATTGAATTCAAAAGCTAAAAACACCTTATATATATATATAAAAATATATTTATTTTTTTTATTTATATAAACGTCTGCGATTGCAATTAAACCTACATAGATAAGGCAATTCAACTAATTTATAAGATATTTCGTAAAAAAACCTACAAAACCGCTCTACATGAAGGAGTAACTTAAAAACCACAACTTATATAGAAATGAATTGTAAATATTTATTTTAATCGAAAAAAAATGTTCTATTATAGGTTTGTTACACAAAAAAAAATAAAAATAAAAAATAAAAAAAAAAATAAGAGAAAAGAGAAAAATATAATATCAATATCTTGTACGTTTTTTTTTTGTTTTTTTTTTTTTTTTTTTTTTTTTTGAATTGTACGTTTATTGTTCTAGTTCACTAAACTAAATGTAGTTATTTATTAATAATTTTACTTTCAATCTATATACGTAAAACAATTTGTTTTTCACACATACGCATATAAACACTTATATATGGAAACTGTTAATTTATCATTAGATGCCTTCTTATTTGTCAATTTTGTTATATACATACATAGTGTATCCCTTAATGAACGTAAGGCATACAGATAATGAAATGAATTGAGAAAAATAAAACAAAACAAAAATAAAATAATAAAAAAAAAAAAAAACGTTTGCTTTGATCTACTATTGTTATATTATTTTCTTTCAATTTGTAAACAATTAAAGATGAAAATTGAAGCACTTATTACAATTGTAAAACTCCTAAGCAAAACGAAAAAAAAAAAAACTTTACCAAATCAAACGAAAAATACGATTATATTTTTATATCTACAAAATAAAATAAAAACAAAAACAGCAAAAGTAATGTGAAATATTTTAAAGAAATCTTATATTTAAATAAATTTTAATGAACTATAAAAAAAAACAAAAAAAACAAAATAAATAAAAAATAAAAAGGTCTAAGAAAACAGATGCGTTCTTTTAATAATGGTATATATTGACATTGAGCTGGTAAAATATACTAATTAAAAAAATAATAATTATGAGAAGAAAAAACCCTTAAATAGTGTGTTTTTTATTAGATGCGCGTTTTTTTTTTCAATAAGAAAACATATTTAAGGTATCGATGACATTTTTATTTCGGCTGTACATGAAACCGCTTGTATGACTTTAATCCCGCCTATATTTCAGCATTTTCACTTCGCTTCTAAGTCGTCGGAAGTTTCTTGCTTCTAGGCATAGACTAGAGAATCAATGTTTGTAATGTTTATGTCAATAAGACGACGTAAGAATTAGAATTTCTTAGTCTTTCGTAGAAATTGGTGCCTATTCGCTAGACCTAGACTGTTTCTGGACATTTCCCATATGAGAACAATGATATTCGTGACGCAAAAAATTCATCGAACCGTTTTATTAGGCTAACGCTTTTTGTTGCTAATAGAATATTGCAGTTTTTAAAATTTTTAAGCAACATCTTAAGTAAATTTTTTGCCAACTATGTTCTCTTTAACTTCTGGATTTTTAATCACCCCTATTACGAAAGTAGTTTAAATTGCTTGACTCGTTTTATTTTGAGATTCACTTCATGTTGCATTGGTTTAAGTGCCGGTATTACAAAACTTAACTCGACTCCCTTTATTTATATTTCATATAGATTCCACAACTACACCTGACAGTCAGATTGAAATTTTGAATTGTTTTGTTGCGATATTTCCAAATTGTCCTACCGATTTCTTATCTTTAAATCCGATTGTTAGCTTAAATTCGAATTACTTGTGTACTAAATAAAAACAAAACTTACGTAATATAAATATGGACAGCATAAGAATGTTCATAGCATTGAGTAATGATGATGATGATGAACAGGAATCCAATAAAAGAGAATTAATACAAAAAAGAAAGAGTATCAGGTCAAAATGTAATCCATTGGATTTACCAGATGCTAAGTATAAGTGTAAAGAAAATTTTGAATATTTAAAATAAATCAACGCGTGTTTTCAGATTCAAAATTTACTTCAGACTCAATAAAAACACATCCGGTTATATCCCAGATATAGAGCATGCATGTGCTCTTCCAATAATTTTGAGACTGGCAGCAACATTAAGATTTTGTGCTGAAGGCGGTTATCAAACGGGCGTTGGCAACGAGTTACTACAATAGGAGAGGATTTTTCAGTTCAAAACATTGTACAAAATAAAATTTTTTGTGTGTTATATTAAGCAATTGTTTTATCTTTGTGATCATAAAATATGTATAAGATACATTAATGCCAGGCGTCCCGGGGCCAGTCTTGACTCTCATGTTTGGAATTTTAGTGTATTCAGGGGAACGCTTAAACAAAACATTGAGAAAGGCGAAAAAAATATTTGGCTGTTGGGTTGGTGTATATTAAGTAAATGAAAAACTTTTATTAATTTTAAGGGGTTAGGCCACTCTAGAATTTTCAAAAAATCCATAAAACCCATAACTCTAACAATTTTCAACCAATTCAGTTTAAAATTTTAACTAGATCGTTAAAAATACGTTGTCTAAAAAGTACGTAGGATTTTTTTAATATGACTAGTTCATTTGTTATTAACAATTTTCTGGAGATTTTTCTGCGAATTTTGCGAGTTTGATTTTGGAAGTACGCCATTCAGCTAAAAATTAATATCAATAGCATACAATCACGCTTTAATACAATGCATTCAAAGTCACGAAACATCATAGAAAGAACAATCGGTGTTTCAAAAAATCGATTCAGATGTCTTTTTGGTGCAAGGCAATTGCATTACATATATGTTATAAGCTTCGTCTTAACTTTAAGGTCAAACCAAATCTTTAAAACATACATAAGTCCTAATTATTTTTTCTTCATATTCTCCACTTGCATATATGCATACCTTTTACTATTCCTTTTCACATCGTAAAGGTTGTCCTAAGTAGTTTAAAGACTTGATTATCTCTCCCCACGCAGTTTTTGTGTTAGCCGTTTGAGAACAGCTCTCTTAAAATTCGTTGCAAATGAAGTATTCTCTTCCATCAATTCCACCAATCGTTTCATTTTTTTTGAGATTTGATATTGTTATCCTAAAAGAGTGAATAGTTACTTAAATGAAGTTTATTCACATTACTTAAGTTAAAACAAACAAAACTTATATTGTGAGACAATTTTCACTGCTAGTTGTTTACGAAATTATAACCGAATCCTTTTGTCGTTAAACTTGTCGTTTTAAGACTCTAAAACGACTTCCAGAATACCAATGCAAATAGCTACTGATAAAAAAAATTACAAACAATGATGGCACTGTGCGACGGTGCGTTATCATAGTGCAAAGTCCACGAGTTTTCTGTCCATAAGTTCTCTTTCAGCGAATTGCTTTACGCAAACGTCTCATAACACCCAAATAATACTTTTTGTTTACTGTCTGGCATTCTGGCGAAAATTCATGATACACTACACCGTTGTAATCCATGAAAACCGTTAACATCGCCTTCTTTTTTGACTGAAAACGACGTGGTTTTTTTGGTCTCGGCTCATTTGGTGAACGCCATTCACTTGTCTGATGTCTGGATTGCGTGTCGTATTCATAAGTCCACGTCTCGTCACCAGTAATAATGAATTTGATGAATGTGGGATCGGAATCAGCCTCGCAAATCATCTCTTTTGCGACGTCAACACGGTCTCTTTTTTGCATGAGCTTGAGGTCTTTTGGCACCAACTTTGCTGCTACACGACGGAAGCCCAAATCATTAACCAAAATATCTTGGACGGATCCATAGGCCACTGGTAAACGACCGTTTTCTTTAGAGAATCGTTGCCGAAACACTTTTCCAACATTTCCAATGTTAGCGCACCATTAAATCCGTTTTTTACGCAAAATTTAATACAAGTTCGTTGTTGCAAATTTAAATCCATTTCTATGTAAAATTGTAAAAAATTGCCAACACACACAGAGATAGATGTACACTTGGCTACGTTTCTTTTGCAAATGTCAAGCTATGACTCTAAGACTTAGAAGGAATATCAACAACAGATGTACCAACTTAACAAAAAAAAAAAAAAAAACAGAACTCAAATCGGAACAAGGGAAGCGCCACACGGTGGCTATTATTATTATATATATATTTTTTTTTTGATCAAGGTGGTGTATTATTATTATAATATATATATTATTATTATATTATATACTTGTTGGTTTCCAACAATATTTCGTACGCTGTGGTGCACCCCAACTCAATTTTCATTCTGAATTGTCAGCACGAACTTCCACTTCTTGGGCACAACATTTTGGTTGCTGCAGTGCGAACATGCCGACTCATTCACACCTACGCTAATTCCACAAGGGACTGGCAAAGGGTCACTCTAACCGCCTTCAATCAAATGGGAGTGCTGTCAACAAATGAAGTAAGAGAGCAATCAGCGATAGAGCCATCCCGTGCCCACAATGTAAAGTAGGGGACATTGTAAACAAATGTAACGATTTAGTACATTATAAATGAACAATATGGCACATAAGATGCAAGCAGGGTCAATGACCGTATACGTACCAGTGCAAAGAAAAACCAGCTGTTTTACAAGGCACAGAGATTACGAGGTTAGTGCCTAGAGCAGATTGGCACAGTTGCATCCACCTAGTCACCAAGTATAGCTATAGACCCATAGAAAATAAAAAAAAAGGTTGTTGTTTTAATTAACTGTATTCTAAGCATTCGGAAATTTCTTCTCCTACCAGTATAAATTAATTCTCGGCTCATCTAGCCCAGAACCATATTACTATATTTTATAGAGTCTCCTTAGATTTTCGGAATAGGACCGGTGACAACTCGCTGAGTTTTCCCAATTATGTCTATATCATCGGCGTACGTTAATAGTTGCACAGACTTTTGAAAGATTATGCCTCAATTGTTCATTTGTGAGTTCCGCACCTTGTCTAAAACATTTTTTGACATCGAAGGAATAGGTTAAGTCGTATGACATGGTCTTAAGATCGATAAAAATATGGTGAGTGTTTATTCGGATTTCTTGAGAATTGATTGTGGATTTTCCTGTCTGAAATCGTGCTGATAGGGACCAATCAGATTATTGGAGAAGGATTTCAGACGTTCACATAATATGGAAGATACGATCTTGTATTCGATGTTGAAGAGACTTCGCCATTATACAGTCTGCAAAAAAAGTTTTTCCATATTCTCACCACCGACTGCAACTCTAGTACAAGGTTCCCTCCTTTATCTATCGGACGTCCAGAATACTGGAGACGTCTGTCTGTCGCAAATGATCCGCAAACCGCCATGTCACCCTGTGTATATTGAGATGAAGAAACTGTGTGCTTGCTATAGTAATATTTCGTTCCGCTGAAAACACAAAGCCTAAGTCCGTTGCCAGACGAATTGTGTAGGCTTTGCTTACCAACTGTCCTACTGAAGATGTCCTGCCTTTCCATCCTGGCGTTAAAATTGCCAAGTACGATTTTAACGTCATACTTCGGAAATTGCTCATATGTCTTATCGAGGAGTTCGTAGTTATCCTTTTCTTTCGCAGAAGCGTGAGTCTACTATATATTAGACTTATGTTAAAAAATTTATCCTTGATAGGGATGGTCATAAGATACTCGCCCACGTGTCAAACTAGACTTTTTCACTAAGTCTGCCGCATATGGCAAAGCCGCATCCGAATAAACCGCATCCCTATAGAAATCACTATTTCATCGCACTTCCTGGATGGAGGTGAAATCGGCGTGATAGCATTCAAGGTCTTCAGCTAATTGTTCGGTCCATTTTTATTCGATTTCATTAGTGGGTTCGTCACATATTTTAATCTCTTCCGTATGTGAGCCTATGACGACGTATGGTTTAAGGGTTTAAAAAGGGACTTACGTAAATTGGGTTGTACCACATGAAATGTTCGATTTTATAGTAAAAATGTAATAGCCTATATTATTTTTCTGTAAATCAAAATAGGATCCGTTGGTATCTATGACATTCTTCCAACGTTACACAACGTCAAATACTCCTATTTCGAGGAAGTGCTGACTTTTTGAGGCTTTTATGAGACTTCAAAGGCTTTTATGAGCTCTGCTCGGTTCCGACAGACCTTCTGCCGGAAAAATTTATGCAGATTGAGGAAAAAATAGTAATCAGGATAGTACGGTAGATGAGGAAGAATTTCAAGTCCCAACGCAACAGTTTTTGCACCGTTACTTTTGAGGTATGGGGTCGAGAATTGTCATGCAAAAGGATCGGATCATGTCTATTGACCAACGCAGGTTGCTTTTCACCAATTTGGAAAGTAATATGTTGGTTTCCTCACAATATTTGATATCGTTTATCGTTTCTCATGGTTGAAAAACTGAAAAGTGGATTGGTCCTTTCGATGTCCACCAAATTGTCACCATAACCTTTTTTGGGTGAAGATCGGGCTTGTTTTGGTTTTTTATCTGCATCCAACAACCCAGATCTTTTACGATTATCATACAGTATCCACTTTTTATCACAGGTGACTATCCAGTGTAGAAACCGTTCAGTTTGGTTTCTTGATGTTAGCTATGCGCAGATTTCCAGGCGCCGTAGTTTTTGGGATTCGTTCAGTTCATGGGGTACCCACTTATCGAGTTTCCTTACCTTTCCTATAAGAAAGGTGTTGACTTATTGTCATTGGGGGATATTCCCATGCTTTGTGTAATCCCTCGCTCTTAAAACATCGTCGTCGTGTAACCTTTCCGCCTTCCCAAGTGGTTCATTTTCGATGCTGAGATCTCCCGAATGGAACTTTCAAAACCAAAATCGTATAGTGCGTTCGTTTAACAGAACTCAAATCGGAACAACGGGAGCGCCACACGGTGGTTATTCCGTTTTTTGATCAAAGTGGTATACTTCTAACACCTTCAATGTATAAAGAGAAGTTTGCTAAGCTTAGGACCAAAGGTAAGGTGAGAGTGGCGGTTAGAAAACTAACCCTCTTAGGCCTGTTGGCCAGTTGTGCTGCCAAGTGAATCTATGATCCTCTTAATTATGGAACCAATTTGAGCTAATGATGAAGCGCCAGGAGAATGTTAACGTCTGTATTCTTAAGATCGTTAAATTCGTTGTAGAAGAAGGCGCCTAGGTGGAGTTTTCTTCCCTGGGAGATAGCTGGACATGGACAGAGAAGGTGGAGGATTGTGCAATCTTCCTTCTCGTCCATGCAGCTTCTACAGAAATCGTTTGTAAAAGCGCCAAGCATGCATGCTTGCCTACAAGGCAGTGTCCATTGATGACACCTATAATGGTGCTGAGATGTTTCCTATTTAAAAGAATTAAACTCTTAGAGCGATTCAGTTCCAGCTTTGGCTAGATCTGTTTAGTCTCTAGGCATGTTGGCCCACCGGTCCTTTTATTAGCATACAGATCAAATAATAACTTGCACTTAGTGATTGATATACCTATGCTATCCTTTTGAGGTAGAATAGGTAGAGTGGTTCCAATTATGGTGAGTTCGTCGGCCCTACAATTCCCTGAAATGCCCCTGTGGCCCGGCACCCAACAGAGGTGAAGATTGCACTGCTCTGCCATCTCCATAAGGGATGATAGGCATTCAAGGGTGATTTTAGAATTTAGTGAGATCGAGTCCAGGGACTTGATAGCGGCCTGACTATCCGAAAAGATGCGGATATCCTTTGCAGATATCACGTTTTTCGTCAGCCAGGACAGAGCTTTCTTAACCACAAAATTTTCCGCCTGGAACACGCTACAGTGATTTTGAAGACGGAAAGGGAGACTAAGATTTAGATTATCTGAAAAAACACTGCCACCAACCCCGCTATCGGTTCTAGATCCATCTGTATAGAAGTGGATAGACTTATCCTCCTTAAAAGCATCTTCCTCCCAGAAATATCTAAAGGGAAAGCTCGCATGAAAGTCTTTGTCAAACCGAAGTTTAGGTATGGTGTAATCGATGTTCTCTATGTGGATTCGTAATATATTAAGAATATTATCATGGAAAAATAAATTCTTTATCCACTACGTAGTCGCCTTAAGGCGAATAGCTGCAGTCGCAGCTACTTGCCTGCTAAAGATGTCGATGGGTGTCAAGTGAAACAGAATGTCTTAAGCCGCGGAGGGAGTGGAGCGTAGAGCTCCGCTCATGCATAACCATGCTGTTCTTTGGATTCGGCTTAGTTTTTTGCAGTTGACTGCAATGTCTAAGGACGTCCACCAGATAACCACACCGTAGGTGAATATCGGTCTTATGACCGAGATGTATAGCCAATGGGTTATTCGAGGTTGAAAGCCCCACTTGTTTCCAATGGCTTTCTTGCAAGAGAAATAAGCTATTGTAGCTCTCTTAACTCTTTCTTGAATGTTAGGTTTTCAGTTCAGTTTACTATCAAAAATGAGATCCAAGAACTTTCTGTTTCGGAAAACACTAAACTGGTTCCGTTTATTGAGTTAGGGTCTATAGTTGGAATTTTATATTTCCTGGAAAAGAGAACAAAATCAGTTTTATGGTGGTTAACTCCCAATCCACAGCGATCAGCCTAATGGGATAATCTGTTAAGACTTAGCTGAAGGAGTTCTTTGATGGTATAAAGATGCTTACCTGAGATGGCTATAGTAACCTCGACCGCATAGGCAATCACCTTGTTCTCTACCGCTTCCAAGTATATCAGCATTGTGTACTATTTGTATTGTAGCGAGCATTCCATGTGGCTAGTCAGCGAATACAGAGCCATTTCCACCGATTTTCCTTAACAGCAGGCATGTTGAGCGGTAGAGCTTTCGTAGGACCGAAACAAGAAGCGCAAATTTTAAATGTCTGACCGTGCACTCAAGAAGATGGCAAAGAAGTTGATGTAATCACTACCGACTTTAACAAAGCTTTAAATAAAATTTCGCATAAGGTTAGGATGTTTTCAAAAATAACATACCAACTACATTAGTTGCATTCAACAATGCAGATTCTCTGCAGAACTAACTTTGTTAAATTTTGTTACGAGTACTCTTGTGTTCATATACTTCAACATATCGTCATACTTGTACAGATTAGTTAAGCATTTCAATTGTGGCTGCGGAAAAAATTAGAATATTTTTTTGCGGAAGTTTTTTTTTTTACAGAGGAAAGATTAAGATCTATTGAAATAATATGTAATAAATTTAAACAACTTTTTTCTCTTGCAAAAGCAAATCTAAGATTTGGCTGAATATTACTTTTTTTTGCACCCCCTTGACGTTTTCAAACGCAAAGCAAATAACGATCGTACTAAGATATGTCTGCGCAGTGAATGCGTTCAAAAATGCCAAAGGAAATATATACGATAGTACTAGGTGTGAAATGCTGACGTTTATGAACTCAACCATACTTTAAAATAATGATTTCAATGAAGGCCTAAACCTGTTCAGCTCATTCTCTAGGTGTTTTCAAAACTTCCTCACGCTCTTTGCTCCTGTTAGTACTTAAACCATTGGCAATATCCCTATGTTCGTTAAATAAATTTATCATGATCTTTAATTGTTTTTGATTGGTTGAGTTTGAGCTTTATTCAAATCGATTAAAGTTTAATAGCAAATAATTGAGTAAATCGAATTTTAAATTTATCTGTCTAAACATTGTCTAAACAAAGGGCTGCAGACTTATCTGTTATCTATTGATTGCTGCCTTTCCACTGATGTTGCTGTTTTGGATTTCCACAAAAAAATAAAAAAGTAAGCGAAGGAAAATCCCGGAGTTTTGTTCACGATACCAATTTCTACGTTAAATTATTTCTTCCACTCAAAATTTCATTCACGATACCATTTTTTTCGGAAATGGAAAACATTTCGAGCGGAATTTTATTCCCGATAACCCTGAATACAAACGCCCCGGCCGAAATAGTCTTTGATGCTTAGCCAAAGAGGATTGGAATACGCAACTGGCCAAAAACTGTGCTTGACAAATCTATTGGTTGAGCCACTTAAGGGGGGAAATAGGATTAGGACAACGTTTTCTCAATAATTTTCATGAAATTTTTTATAGTTTTAAAAATGAATATAATTTATTGAAACTTTGAGAATATTTTATACATATATTTAAGTATACACTACAAAATTTTTGAAGAGTTTCCTTGAAAAACACCGAAGATATTAGCGACCCCATTTTGCAGGTCACAATCAGACTCAGCATTTTGCGTACATTCTGGAAGACGCAATTTTCATCTGAAATTAAACGAGGTTGGAATTTATTTTTATTATATGTCTCTCTTCTATATGAACCTAAATGCTATCAAAAAAATAGAAAATTGAATTTTTTACAGTGGTCAAAATAAAAAAGCATGATTTTTTGCCATTTTTTACAATTATTTTGAAAAAAAAAAATATATCTATATATATTTTAAGCAATGATAATATTCCGATTTTAGGTTCATGTTTTTCTTGCTACTTGCAAATTTGAAAACTAGCAGTTACTTTCTTCATAGTATTGTGCTCTATTACTATGAAGAAAGTAACTGCTAGTTTTCAAATTTGCAAGTAGCAAGAAAAACAAAGTCAATGCAGTCATAATTTTTTTTTAAATTACTTAAAAACCAACGCTTCGTTTTCAACAGATGCCAAGTTACAATACGTTTAGAAATTAATACCTGAGGTTTCTATTGTGAAAATACATAGACATTTGCTGGCATTTTACGTAGTATCTGTCTTATAACAATAGAACGCGACGGAATTTTCATTTAAAATTTTGGGAACATATTTTTCAATAGTTTTACTAACAAATTATGAAATAAAAATAAAAATCGGTTTTTTGAATCGTATAATTCTATTTCCCCCCATAAGTAACTAAAAGTAAAAAGTTATAAGCTATGGATTGAAGAAGTAACACAGATTGCCGCATAGCCTAAGGGAAAATTAAAGAAAATATTTAAACTTAGATATAAAAAAACGCATAAATTTCGTTTCCAATGAGAAGGTTCTGCCTGTAATTAAAATTTGTTTTGTTTTCATTTTTTTTATTTTTTTTTTATTTTTTTTTCTCTTTTGCATTTTTATAACCTTCTCACATACTTTTATTAACAATCGTGTTTTTTTTTTTGTCTTTTCTTCTTCAAAATTTTCAGTACAAAAATGTATACGTTATAATATTATTACAATTTTCGATCTTCGTTTTGTTATTTTTACTTAATTTTGTTGTTTTTCTAAAACAGGAAAATGCTTACAACTTGAATTTGTGTCAGCGGGAAGAGATGGGCGCGCAAGAACACAACATAACAATCATTCAAGGAAAGTTAAGCCCTTAAAAATAAAACATACACAAATATAAGAGAAAAGATAATTATGAAGGGAAAAATGGTTTACACAATATCTCGCTTTATATTCTTAAATAATTTAAAAGTTACTCCTAAAAATGCATTTTTTTTTTTTTGTTTTTTGGTCGTGAAAAATATACAAAATAAAAATGAAAGATAAAATAGAAAAGAAAGGGGGAAATGAAAAATTGTAAGTTTTCACTTAAAAGCGAGAGGGTGGTAGTTGGTTAGCATTTTAACTGTTTCTAATGATTTTAAATGAAATTGAGTATAACTTAGTGCAATGAGATTTATTTGTTAGTGTTTAGATAGTCTGTGTGCCTGCATGAAGTGATTGTTAATAGAGATGAGTGTGTGGAAAATATTAGTTGTTCATTTTGTTTTAATTTGTTTGTTTTGCAAATTATTGTATGTCAATATTTCAGTCCTTCATGTGAATGGGTATCACAAATTTGTGTCCAAATGGACTTTTGTACTTAATGCCAGCTTCGCGATAGAATTTATCCGGTATTCCTAGATTACATAGATACAATTTGCCACAGTTCGATGATATGCCATTGAGCGGTAGTGTTGGGAGTATTGAGTACTTGATTGGTACATCTTGTATGCCATTCGGTGGTGGATCGATAGCAAGAATTGAAGCTCTACATTTAAGGTGAACGAATATGTGAATCAGATTAAAATATATGGAATGTTAAGAATTACCGATTTTCTTTCAACCATTTAGTAACACTTGAAGACAATTTATTCGAACAAGTCGACAATATCACAAGATCAGGAGTAGGTAAAGCTTAAAGTGAATAAATACATTTATGATACATTCAAGAAAAGGTATTCAAATAGAAGTGATTAAACTTACCATCAACTGAGTAAACAATCGTGTTACCGGTTGCTTCAAAAAGTAAAACTTCGGTGCTCTTTTTTTGAATGTTGGGGTCTTCTTCCAGATAGAGAAGAACCCTTAGGCCATGCGATGCTAATTGCCGTCCCGTTGCAGCACCTATTTCGCTAACTCTAAAAAAAAAAAAAGATAAAAACGAAAAATATATTATATTTCTATATGAGTACTAACTACTACAGAAAACTAAAATAATGTATTGTAAATAACTAAAAGAAAATTAAAAAGGCGATTAGTAAGAGCGGAACAAAATTTTGACTTTACACGTATTAATATGTTTTACGATTTCTTAGAAGCTTCAAGATTGAATCACGCCGCTACCACTACTATGAATATGAATTGCAACGCAGAAAAAATCGTCTAAGATACATAAATGTACAAAACAAGATGACCGAACAACTCCACTACCTTAAAGCTGCTTAAGTAACATGGGCCCATGCCTCTAACGAATCGAGGCTTTAAGATAAATTCTATTGACTGTTAACTCTTAAGCGAACGGCAAGAGGGTCCCTCCGGATGGGTAATTCGTAATGCCTATATGCATTTGGTATCGGCCCATATACAAAAACAATGTTTGTTTCCGAAGATTTTGGCACGTCAAAAAAAAAAAAAAAAAAAAAAAAATGATTTATGGAGCCTGTGCAGATGAAAACCTAATTTGAAGCATTGGAGCTAACAATTCATTCTAATACGTGAATTCTAGGAAAACCTATATATAATTTTACCCTACTGCCTGGTTTCAAGCAATCTTCAGAACATTGAAATAAAGAAAGCGGCTAGTCTCTAACGCATGATACTATAATATTTTAACTCTCTCAGTCACACTTTTACATGGACAACAATACATTTATTTTTTGTAATACATATGTAAACTAATTATAAAAAACAAAACAGAAAAAAATTATTTTGTAAGGCTTTCGAGGAATAAAGTGATTAGTTACGATGACCACTGTGACTACATATAGAGGGAAGTAAAACTATTAACATGTTTTTACTTTATTTTTATCCAAAGGTTAAATATTTTATTTATTACACTGAAAATCATAAGCCAATCTATTTTCTTTTCCCTTAATGCAAGCATAGAGAGACTTTACAGGCGCTGCATTGCCAAATTGTGCGTACTGGGGTATTTTTCGTGCTACATTTGCAGCACCTTCTTGACGAAATTCGCTCGGGCTGATAGAGACTACATTCGAGACGGATTTCTTTGGGAACTGTTTGTGCCTTTTTATCAAAACAGGTCTGGGAGATGATATTCCAGAGCTTTTCTTACTTCACACAGACTCAGATTTGTGTTTGTTTACAAATGACGGATCTAAAAGTCCTTGATATATAGAGCAGCGAAATTTCTTCGAGGCAAGTTTGCAAAGATCCGGTCGAGAAGTTGATTGAAGTTCTTTATAAATTAAAAAAAACATTCACAACTGAGCAATCAGGGAAGTGAAAGAAAATCCGATGCCACCACTTATGTGATTATCTGTTAATGGCATAACTACCTTTGAGTTGATCAAATTTGTCAACAAAATTCATGTGATTGTTGTAGTCTTTTACTGCAATTGGACAAAATACCTCAACTCTGTCGCCAGTACGTTCCCTTCGATTGGCTGATCATCTCCTAGTTCTTCATCTGACTCACCGCTACAGTTGCTCTCATCGCCCGAAGGTACATATGTTCAGCAACCAATTTTCAATATCTCCATCAGTAAGCGGACGAGGCATGCTGCGAAAAAGAAAGCATAATTCCTTCTCCTAACATATGTACGTTGATAATAATTATTAGTAATAGATTGTCACATTTGTCCACCTTGTTTCTACTCTGATATTATTTCTCAGGATAAAAAAATTACATATACTTTATAAATAACACGTGAAGAACAGTATATTTAACAAAACAAAACTAAAGTAACATACCTACCATATATTCAATTTTACCTTTACTTTTTATGTCTATTGTCACAAAAATAAAAATCACACGGTAACAAGGTTATCAAATGAAGATTTTATAACTGTAAACGATATGCGGCGAGTTTTGAACTAGATAGGTGTCAACTGAAATGTATTCTTCCGAGTTAGTTCCACAAAAAATCGTTAAATGGCGTTGAAATTAATAAAAAAAAAAAAAATCAGAAGAGGTGTTTAGTAGCACTTTATCATACTGGTATGGTATACTGGCCAAATCAACTTGATATCAAAATTAAAATCTGAAATACCCAATTTATTCAACCTGATTAAATTGATTAGCATAAAGTTATCCTTCAAAAAGAAAAAGAATTTGGTCGCTTATTGGGGAAACCAGCCGCTTAACTGGACATTCCACACACGAAAAAATATTGCCAATTTCATTTTATTATAAGTAAAGAAAGGTACAACAAGTGACGAGTAAACAAACAAAAACAATGATCTTTTCGGCACTGTATGTCGCCTTTAATTAAGTTTGCCAGCTTGCTTATCATTTTTTCAAGTTTCCTTGATTCCAAACTGATATTGCTATTACCGTGTCTGATTTTACATATAACACATGGGAGCATGCTGTAAAAATGGGGCGTACAAGTGAGGGTTCTAGTATATACGATATTTTGAATTTCGCTGCAATTATCTCATTGCTATAAGGTTGCCACTAAACAAATGAGAAAAAAAGCTAGAATTCTGTGGAAAAAGGTTTATTAAATTTATTTCGATAAACAATAGCATTTCAAAAAAACCGACTCCAGTATGAAAATGCTAAAACAAATGTCAATCTCTTCAAGCTAAACACGACGGAAAAAGCGGAGACAGCGAAATCGGCAAAGTTCTTCATAAATAGGAATATATACAGTGACAGGAACTTAACATAGGAGTATGAGTCATAGTGAATAGTTGTGGTTTCTTTCTTTCTCCCAAGCACTCTATCCCGACTTTAGTCAAAAACTACAAAGGACATTGTCTATCTGAATCACATAAAGCATACGCGTTAAGTTAGTATTTTCGTTTTAAATCCAAAAACTTGATGTGAATTCTTGTTTAGTAAAATTTCATCCGATACCAGAAAGGAAATCTCTCAAAACCCTAGCAACATATTAAGTCTGTTCCACGACTGCAAATTTGTACAAAAATCTGTTCCCACGAGAAAAATTTTGTAAAAGAGAACGCATTTGAAAGAGTAGCTGATTTCAGACCCCTGTCAATTCTTAAAAATTTCTACACGAGATTTTTCTTTGGACAGGAAACGTCATATCAATGAAATTTTAAAAGAACTGTCAAATTCATAAAAGTTTAACTTTGTGTGAATTGCGACAATTTTATAAAAAATTAATCAAAAAATGACTTGGACTTGGACAAAGAGGAGAAATAAGAGCTTCATTTTGAAGCGAATTGTTCGCCAATACAATAACACATTAATCGCACATTACATCAATATAATAGTAATACGATAGTAAAAAATCTAAAAATTTTCCTCTTGCTTTGCAATTTCCCTTTTATTTTGTTTTTTCTTGTTACTTTTGACGTTAAAAATACATTCTACAAAAATGTTTTCCCGTGAGATTTTGGGTTTTAGAGAAAATTTATTCCTACTCCTCAAACTTAAGCAAACATTTCTCTTTTACAAATTGTTACAGACTCCGCGGGAACAGACCTATTATTCGAGGGCTGTTTGATGAGTACACGGATTGGACGATAGGTGGCACTACTGAACCAAAATGAGTGTACCATCATTTAATATAACATCCTTTAGCCCGCCTGTGATAGCCCCTGGTGACAATCCAACGCTTAGTTTTGTTTTGATATCGTGTTAGTATTTTTTGCGACCATGGAAAAAGAGCGGTATCGCTCCGTGGTTCTATTTTTGTTTTTGAATGGCAAAACCTGCGAGGAAATCAAGCCCATTCTCGATGATGTGTATGCACCCCATTCACCTTACCGTACAACCGTTTACCATTGGTTCGCAGAGTTTCGCCGTGGTCGCACGTCTGTTTTTGATGAAACGCGCCCAGGTGGCCCAAAAACGGTTACATACTATGTCGATTTATTGGGTCGATTTAAAGAAAAAGCAACCAAATTTTTCGAAGTAAAAAGTGCTCTTCTACCACGATAGCACACCGGCTCACACCTCCGTAGTCGCCACAGCCAAATTGATCGAATTGCACTACGAATTGCTTCCCCATCCTCTGTATTCCCCGGATTTGGCTCCCTGCGACTTCTTTTTGTTCTCAAACCTTAAAAGATCGCTCGCCGGAAGGAAGTACGGGTCGAACGCGGAAGTCATCGCCGCCGCGGAGGAGTATTTTGCAGCACAACGAAAGTCCTACTATATAGAGGTGTTAAAAAAATTGTATCGAGTTAAAAGGGGATTATATTAAAAAATAAATTGTCAAAACCTAAAAGAATTGCCTTGTCATTTCCAACCCGGGTATTCATTAAACAGCTCTCTTAATACTACACTTTAAATAAATAGGCGAACTGTGGTTCTGATTCAAAAAAAAAAAAAAAAAAAAAAAAATGAATTCTCTCAGAGGATTAACTCGGAAAACGATGAACAAAATCTTGCCCGATCCACAAACAAGGCGATAGACTGCATCAAGAGTCATAGAGGAGAGGCATCAGTTTCGTCAATATTTTCGCTATTCACTCTGATAATAGTACCTAGTCAGAAATCAAACGAAGAATCGCACTTGTTAAGCGCTAAGATCGTTAGCGAAGTCGGATGAACATATCTTTGGAAGTTTTCACTGCAATATTCCTGGACCATTTTTTGATCTCGTTTGCGTTGGCGAACTCTATGAATCATACATACATCGGCATCGGTCTGGTTAGAAAATTGTGCATCATTCGTTATGGCTACGACATGTAAAACATTCACAATCAAAATAAAAACCAACAAGCGAAACTAAAGGCAGTTGCACAAAGATGGTCCTAATTGAAAAGGGTAGGTGGTTGAGATTCACGCCCAATTCAGAGTAAGAGAAGACAGTTATGCAAACGATAGATAGAATTTTCCCAACTCTACCACTAATGGTATCGCGAGAAAAAAAAAATAAATAAACAAATAAAAATTTTAAATAACTAGTGCAGTGCAGTGGAGAAAAGAAGTCACACAGTCCGGGTATTCCACCTCTTCTGCTCCTGGCCGAAGTACTGTTGCTTGCATTTAGTCATTTCCGTTACTGTATTTTTCCCACCGCACGGATTCAGTAAACCAACATCAGAATTGTCAGTTCGCAGCCTTGCCTAGCATTCTCAGTGTTTGTGTTTTTGTGTTAAGGGTGAACGTAGCCAATATACGCGGACTAAAAAGTAATCACTTTTGTGCGTACATCCACGTTTGTAAGTACAGATCAGCTGTTTTGGCACTTAGTGAATCACCCTTCCCACACATCTCAGATCACTCAGATCTGAAGCTACCTGGCTACAAACTAGTGCTATTATTCGTTTGTCATCGCGGTCCCGCCATTTACGTGCGTAGTGATGTAGCTTACCAAACCAAACCACAATGTGATCCGTGTTGCAATCGAGAATTCAACTTCATGAGGTTAAAATTTCATATCCGTAAGCAAATTATACAGTACTACTTTATTTACAAAAGCCCCAAACAGCAATTCGACCTTTAACGATTTCGATGCGCTTTCTGACTCCATACAACGAATTGTATCATTGTACCTTCATACTGAAATCTTGATTTCGGGCGATTTCAATATACACAATTCTGGTTGATTTCGACATTCTTGACAAAAAAACACCCGAAGGACGATGTGTTGAGATCGTCATTGAGGAAAACAAATTGGCCCAACATGTAAATGAATCCATACCAATACAAGACGTTGATAGTCATACCACTAACACCCTGAACTTGTTTTTAATTCCTCACCCTGATAAGTACACTGTTGATGTCTTTTTCCTTCAAGGCTCATCGTATCATTGTGTCATATCAGCTAATTTCTCGTACACTGACCACACGGTTAAAGAAAAGATTCCTAAAAGTATCGTATGGCAATACGACAAACTCAATTGGAGCGGACTTAACACATTCTTAAGGAATTTTTACTGGTCGTTATATTTTACAGAAACTATTCTTTTTGGAAAGAGATCCTTTTATTTAGAGGATTTAGAGTATCAAACTAAAAGAAAAGGCATGGTACGACTTGAGCTGTAAATAGGCTGTAAGACCGCACCGACAGAGGAAAACCGAAATAAATTGAAAGGAATCAGCAATTACATTACGCTAATAAGCCGTCAGCTTATGTCTCATGTCTCGAAACAAGAAAAAATTCTCGATAATTTGCAATACAGTTTTGTAGCAACAGGTCCACTAGTGATGTGATGGAATGTCTTACCGAAGGATGAAACCAAAGCGTACATCAATCTGGGGAAAACAAAATAGTTGCATTTGATATTTATAAGGTATTTGGCAGTTTGGCATCAGGCTTTTTTTGTCATAAATGTGTGCACTTGAGATCGACGACTCTCTTCTTCAATTGATTAGAAATTACCTTTCGAAACGTTCAATTCAAGTTGCCTTGGATGACGACTACTCATTTCCGAACTCACGCGCCTGCTCTTCGGCTCTATAACGGGAACGGGAATATCATTAAATTCCCGTATTAACAGCAGAACCAATTGGGTATCTATTAACAGAGTGGAATTAAATGATTCCAAAACAGGATGCTGTCTGCTGCCGTTGAAGTGAAATTTAAATACCCAGCTACTATCCATGAATGGCACTTGCATCGTTGAAATTTCCATTCTCGGTATATGTGTTAATGAAAACTTACGTTGAATTCACATACTCGATGTTGTCAAAAATGCTGCGAGAAATGTCTAGGCCTCCTACCGGCGCGCCGCGGCGTAATGGTCAACAGTGCACCTTCAGCTCACTTTCGGGCGTACTCTAAAATATCGTGATTCGTTTCTAAGCCGTACAACTTGCTTATTGAATGCCCTGACAAGCTCTCTATTTTTTAGTCGTTATATTTTGCAAACATTTAAGACCAATGTACATCGATATCTCTCATTTATTCATATCCAAGTTTTCTTCATCCGCACTGTATGCAAATATTTAAAGGGTATAAAAAAATGTTAGATGTCGGCGAGTGTATCTAACTGCGACTTAATTAGAATAACGGCTATTCGTGGATGTTAAGAAATCCATTAAGATAAACTTCGAACTTAGATATAAGGTTGTCAAGCCCATATAGAAAGAAACTGAAAATTAACATACGTTCTAACCGAAGTTTAACGAACAGGCTATATGAAAAGTGGCTGGAGCACTAAAATGAAGTAACAGCAAACTCTTGGTGTTACAGACCCCAAAGCTACTCTACGGCACAAGCAGCACATTAGCAATAGATAGAGAGATATGTAACTGTATGTAGTTGTAGGCCTAACCAATTAGCTACACAACTTATCTTTTCAAAGACTCATGCGAACCATCCTAAAAATCTATTTCCCATGATTCTAGATCTATCTATTTTAATTCACTTGTGCTAATAACCCACATTATAAAAAAAAACATAAAAAAATATTTTACCTAAAATTCTTTGATTTGTCGCAAATGATTGCAATCGTAGGCCATTGGTGGCAATTATTCGGCGTTAGCCTTCGTGCTCCGCCCAGCAATAGTATTGCCAAATCAGTGGTGCCTCTTGCCAGAATATCATTCTGCCTCTGAATGGACAAACCGCAAGCTTCAGTAGTTTGCTCAATTTTTGAACGGACGTAACTTGGTATGGTCGGTATAATAAGACCCTCATCTGCAAAATATATCAAAAAACAAATCATAAACTAAAGTTTTTTTTTTTTGTTTTTTGAAAACTACCTGTAACAAAATCTGTTGAGCCATCGAATGTGGTTTCGATCTGGCGCAATTGAAGTGGAGCTCCTTCTAAAATATTCTCATCGTGGCGGTACTTTTTACCCTGCACTGTAACCGCTGGTCGAACCAAATCTGGCTTCTGTTCGGCTTCGATAACATCCCATAGGGCCTGCTTATCGAATAGTGCTAGATTTCCTTCGAAATCGAAATCCTCATTTAAACTTGGATCATCGACAGATGTCCCAAAAGTTTGGTTCTGCTTAAGACTTCCCTCACGACGGCATTTCTTTCGTTGCTTATTTAAACTAAGCCGATTGCTGCATAGCTTGCCATTGCTATTGGCACCGTTTCCATTAAAGGAATTGCTTTGATTTGCGTTCACAGAAGCTGAGCGATTTGTATTCACAATGTCTATGGGTTTACTGCTACTACCAAAACTCTCGGGAGTCGATACAAATGAAGCTCCCATCCGTACTTCTACTTTTGGTGGTATTAAATTGCCGAAGAATTGCGCTACGCTATTAGCTGTTGGCGGTGATTTGCTACCGTTGGCAGCCGATGATGTGGAAGCAGTTATAGTTGTCATGAGGCCGTTTCCATTGCCAATGCTGTTATTCGGAATAACGGTGGGGGGTTTGGGGAATCTTTCTGAAGTTGGTGTTCTACAAATATACAATACATCCAAAGAGAAGAGTTGTTTTATTGATGTCGGATCTTTGGAAATAGTATGGTAATTAACACTAACCTTCTGTGTCCATTGGTTATTTTCATATTTGAGATTTTATTGGTCAGAGTCGAAGTAGCCTCTCTTCCAGCAATTATTCCATTCGGAAGTGTATTACTCTCTAAAGCAGTCGGTGCACTAGCGAAATTTGGCTGCTTTACTGGCGTTGGCTTATTGATCACAGTTGGCGTTACAGTACTTTGGCCATTGTACGATGGTATTAACTTGATATCAAATATATCCTGGGCCCTAAAATTTAACAAAAAATGCAGAAAAAAAAAAAAATAAACAAAACTATAGCACTTTCAAACCAATATACACGTGAATCAAAAAATAATTCTATGGTACGTATACGCTACCTTAAGGTTACCTCGGCATCTTGTTTCCGCAACGGGACCCCATTGCGGAACGCACGAATTATAGTAATATGGTCCACACTGATGTCTTTTATCATGCCCTGGAAGACACCCAGCTTGTCGTCGCATTTTATCGAAACAGCTCGTCCAATCCAATCCTCTTCCATGGTATTTGATTAGGGGGCCAATCTTTAGGAACTCCAGCGGAGCAAAACTTAATAATAAAGGACGAAGGGTAAAAAAAAAAGACTTGGATATTTTCTTTGAAACGCAATAAAAGGGGAAGCGACCAAGACTGCCGATTTCAGTTTTTTCACCACACCACGCACAACACACACTTTGGTTAGAGGGAACCTGTCTATTTTTTTGCCCCTTTTTGTTTTTTTTTTTTTGTTTCTTGTGCTTTTGGAAAGAATTTTTCTGTTCGAATTTACAGCCCTGGGGATGTAAAATTTTGCAAAATCAAAGGCAAAGGCTTCAGAGTAAATGTTCTGATTGCCTTTTTAGGGCTAAATGCAATTTTTCCAGCACGAATTACTTCGCTACAAATTTTTACACTTTCTCATTGAACAAATTGAACACAACACTTTTTGACACAGTTCCAAACTTTCTTATGGTGTTGCGCTAAACGTGTAAATTGACTAGTACTATTCGTATGGTAATAAGTACAGATTTCTATGACGCACCAGAGTTATGTCAAAAATGTTTCATCTATTACAAAAATCAAATATGAATAAGTTCTCTAAATAAAAATATTTATTAAGATGTTTTGTGCATGTTTTACAAAGCGATCAAATTGTTTTGTGGGTACAATATTTATGAAATGAAGTGGTTTTTGCTTAAATCATACCAAAAACATATTTTCCAATCAAACAGCTGTAAATTAAATCTAATGAGTGGTTTCAAGAGCCTAGCTCTGACTCTAATTTCCTCATACAACTTCTTAAAAAATTTACAAAAAATTGTAAAAATTCTCCTAAATTATTTTCATAATATCGCTTTCCAAGTGTGAATAGTGTAAATTGCCTATAGTTAGTTCTCCATTTTATACTGTCTCGAATATGACTAATAGAAAGGAGCTTAATAGAACACCTTTCGCTGATGCAATTCCTCACGTTAACTCCGACTAACATTGACTTGTACCACTACCTAAAAGTAGCCAAACTGCGAATTCTGACATCTAAAGCAATAAAATATCGAGGGACATGCTGTGAGAAGGTTTGACATCGCCTTTGCCGATTGCATTTCCTTCAATCTCACTCAAGGACCCATACCATGGTCTAGTGAAGATGCTGCTAGGAGACCATAAGAAGTGCAGTCTTTCATGTACTAGGTTTCACAAAGTCTCTAAAAACAAGTAATACATGGTCCGATTGAATGCCGAAGCGAATCGTGCAATACTGCATAAAATGGGAGCTGCTGATAACATCAGCGGAAGAGAAGAGGCAAACAGAAACTTCTCCGAAGGACAATTGGAAGACCCAAGGTTTAAGCATTCGAAAGATGCTTCTAAACGAATGAGTTAGGGCGAAAAAAAAAGAAATTTATCCGGTAGCAGTGCAGTATTATCAACCTGATAGTGCGGATTTAAACTTGGTAAATTCCCTACCTGCGGCAGATCATGGAGAAGACCACCATCGATTTAAAGGTTGCTTAAAATAACTTTACGGCAAACCGGACATATTTCTTTTGTTGCGCAGAATATCAATTCCACTGCTTTTTAAAATTTGGAAGAAATATTATCGAATCTTTTAATGTTAAAAAGAGATTACAGACGCAGCGACGCGCTATCATTAAACTTCTTTAACATTATGTTCATATTTATTACAACAGACCAATAGCGGAAGCACAATGTTCTGAAAAGCTGTTCTCGCATACGTAAATAAAATTAACATAATCAAAAGAAATGAGGATGTTATTAAGTTATTTATGAGTTATTGGCGTGACGGTCAATGAAAGTAAATTAGGATATACATATGCTGCGATCATAAAAGTACAATCAACACCGTCCTCTCAGGTAGAATATAACTACGAACAACTATATATTTTGAGGTTGTAAAGGAATACATGTATCTTAGGCTCCGCGGTCAACTACAGTAATGACATCGACGCGGGTATCAAATGAAATTCTTGCCAACCGAAGTTTCTATGGGCTAAAAAGTCAATTGAACAGCAAAGCTCCATTTCATACAATGAGGAAGCTGATATGCATACAAGACCCACAGCATCCTTGAAAATTAAATTTTCAGCGAGTTATTCGCTATCTCTCTAGTCACAAAAAAAGGTGCTCCACTGCTGCAGTGATTGCAGCCGTCACCGTTGCTAAAATAAAAAAAAAGAAACAAAAAAGATTATTAAACTAAAAGGTATTGCTTACACAATGACTCACGATTGTGAAAAAAAAAATTAAGTAAATGGCAGAGTTTTGAAAAAAAAAATCTAATATTGCCCAAAAATTTGATGTTTTTTGGCTCGCCAAATTTACATTTTTCCTACAATTGAAAAAGAGGAAAGTCATCAAAGTCAAATCAAAGCGATCGGATAATTTGTATTATAAAATGATTGATCTCATTGCTATAAATAGATAAAAATCATACTAAGAGCTAATTTGCTATTCCAGGCATATATCATCCACCTTCCTCTTCTTCAAAAAGCACCTGCTGGGTTATTGAAGCCCATCTTCGAGATGATTGGCCCTCTTTCGAGGCAGCATGTTGACTATGATCTGCTACTCGTAGTCTTGTTTCATCTTTGCTAGCGACATATTACCTTGTTGCAGGTCCAACTAACGCTCCTATTACATTAAATATTTATAAAATAGATGTATAACCGTTATTAACTATTAAAGTAGCAAAGTAATTTCATAATACAATAGTTTTGAGAACATTGTGTAGGTATTTCGGAGCAATGTGCCAAAGTAAAACGTAGCTTTCGTTATTATTATTATAATTATTATTATTATTCTGCGTATTATTACCCTGATATCTGTCAATCAATTAACTCCGAGACAAGTCCTCTTATATTGGCTAGCTAATTGCATAAAAAATCGAAACAAACTGAATAATGCGATATCCATGAGTTGGATCAATCACAATATTATTAACATTATTTCGTGAAAATTTTTCAGGCGACGTACTGGTATTCTCGGTTGACTGTTCAAGTGTATGTTTATTTCCCGCAAACTTTCGTTTTCTTGAAACTGATCCATGCCTGGTAATGTCATGAGTACTTTTTTGGTTTCAATACAGAGGTTGTTCACTCAATTTTACTAAAATAACTTACGAAGTGCTCAGTGTAACGGTCACAGTAAAACTAAATGTGTCTGACTCCGAAAACATGTGACGTAAATATAAACGAAAAATCCCTAAAAAGTAGACCTATTCATGCATTTCTATATACCTGAAGGTCAACCATAGCAACAGCAATCGTATTATTACTCTGGTAGACCCCGTAGCAAACGTAAATTTCTGACCGCTGAGCGGCTACTCTTTAGAGAGCTTCAACTCAAAAACTATTTGAAATATTCTTTTGCAAGTATAGTCTATCAAACAATTCACACTAGGTGTGTCCCTTAATTTGCATAATTTGAATCTTACGAATTTGACAGGCTTCAACTGCTCTAAACAGTTGAGGAGGACACGGTTTTTACTCATTCTCAGATTTTTAGGCATTTGTCTCCTGATTTCAGAAGTTCCATGCCTTTTGTCCGTTTTTGAGATAGATGCTTGATGTCTAAGTGTTTTTTCATGATGGATCTTGATTTGATAATAAGATATAAGGTATTGATTCGATAAGTGCTTGGCAACCTTAATACTTGAATACGTGTATTTAGTAATGTATAAATAATTACTACTTCTGGAAGTCTTCTATAATTTTTTTTTTTTTTTACATTCACCGATTTAGTGTCAATTGAAATGTAATCAATCTCTTTGACGGTAGCGACGTGCTGAGTATATGATGTGTATATATTGTAGAAAAGTCTTTATTATTTTTTAGACCAGAAATTCAATCTAATTTTGCACATAAAAGCGTTAAAAAAAGATTTTAATATCAATGATAATAAATGGTTGAAGATTTTATTGAAGAGCTCATTGGAAGAAACTTTGATATAACAGCTTTATCCGCGTGTTAGGCTAATGTTGGCAAAGTTAATTTTAACAAAAAATTGCTAATTGTCCTGCCTACGATGGTCGGTCAAATGTTCAAACATGTATTCTAATTGCAGTTGCTTAAACTACAATGCCAAAAATATAAGTATCCCATTTTGACGATTGGGATCTTGGTCAATTTTGGGTGGTCGGGACACTATTTATACGCACTACCTTCCAGTCTGGAAGACTAGGCCTCTTACTATTTGGACAAAAAGGAACGGGTTATATTATATGTGTGGAATTTCAAATAAGGCCTATGCTATAATGCAAATTTATCATAAATCTGTTGCATATAGTATTCTTGTTATAGAAGAAGTTTATATCTAAGAAGCTAATTTCGATCAGTGGCGAATAAACGGATAAAGTCATTACCGCCCCCTCTAAGGCTGTACCCCATGACATGCCTGCAGTCAACATCGCAATTGACCGAAAGATTTTTCATCGCCAATGTAAAAATAATTCTCAAAACTATTTAATGTATTCGCCTTGAATAAGCTACCCGATTTTTAAACTGATACTCTTTTTTCTTTCACAGCAACACTGCTTAGTCTAGGGAGTTTGCAAAATGTGCTATCTGTCAAACTGTAACTGACATTTCGCCATCAAATCTGACACTTTCCGAGTGGTGTAAACTGAAACTTTTTCTTAATCTATCAATGTGAGTGAGTTTATCAATTAAAATTTGTAAATTACATCATAAAAGTTATTTCGAAATCAAATTTAAAACTACGATGTCCGATGAAGAAGATGTTGCATACGTAAAACGTTCAAAAAATATTCACTATGGATCCTTGGAAGAAACTGAACGCAACCGGCAAGCTACCCTAGAAGATATCGATTCCGAGGAGGAATCCTACGAACCTGAACAAAAGAAGGCAGTTATTCCTATTTCTACGCCAGCAACACGAATAGATGATGACTACTATGATATAGAAACTGAAGTTTCCAAAGATAAATTGGCTCTGCTGGAAGAATTTGAAAGGAAGCGTCGAGCGCGCCAAATTAATGTCAGTACAGACGATGCAGAAATCAAGAAGAATTTACGTCAATTGAATGAGCCGATTTGCTATTTCGGTGAAGGACCTGCAGAGCGACGACGCCGCTTGAAAGAATTGCTGGCCAGCTTGGGTGAGAATGCTATCAAGCAAAAACAAACAGAAGAGGAGGAACGAAAGCAATTACAAAAGGAGCAAGAGACAACGTGGTATCATGAAGGACCGGAATCGTTGAGGGTATCACGGTTTTGGATTGCAGACTATTCTTTGCCAAGAGCGAAACAACGATTGGAGAAAGCAAAGAATATTTTAGAATTACCTAGTGCCACAAGGGCTGGACGAATGGTGGAACTGCAAAAACGATTACAATCGTTGGCGCCTCTTTGCAGTCAAGTGGGTGATACTAGACCCGTAAGTGGATGTGCCTTTAATGCAGACTCAACCATGCTGTTGACTTCAAGCTGGTCGGGTTTGTGTAAGCTTTGGTCCGTACCAGATTGTGCTCTAAAACAAACACTACGTGGACATGCGAGCTATGTGGGTGGTGTATCATTTCGTCCAAATGTCAGTCCTGATGAACAAAATGTCGTTTCAATGGCTTCAGGTGGTCATGATGGTGCTGTAAAACTTTGGTGCTACGGCAGCGAGGAATCTATAGCTGATATCACCGGTCACATGCCACACAGAGTCTCAAAATTAATATTCCATCCATCAGGCAGGTTTCTCGCTACTGCTTGTTATGATTCTTCATGGAGGCTGTGGGACTTGGAGCAGAGAACGGAAGTACTTCATCAAGAAGGTCATGCCAAGGCCGTACATTGCTTATCATTCCAAACAGATGGCAGCGTAATTGTCACTGGTGGCCTTGATGCATTCGGTCGTGTTTGGGATCTTCGAACAGGACGCTGCATTATGTTCCTTGAGGGTCACTTGGGTTCAATTTTTGGTGTTGATTTCTCACCAAATGGTTACCATATTGCCACCGGAAGTCAAGATAATTCCTGTAAAATTTGGGATCTTCGTCGGCGGCAACCTGTTTATACAATTCCTGCGCACACAAATCTCATTTCGGACGTAAGATACGAGCAAGACGGTGGAAATTTTTTGGTAACAAGTAGTTATGATTGTACAACTAAAATTTGGTCCAACAAGACGTGGCAACCTTTAAAAACTCTACAGGGACACGATGGCAAGGTTGTGAGTGTAGACATTTCTGGAAACTCACAGTACATTGCTACGACTTCTTTCGATCGGACTTTCAAGCTTTGGGCACCGGAAGGCTGAATGCTTCAGTGTGACATACAGTGATTTGTATTCGCATGCACAAAAATGTTATTCGGAGATTTTAGATTTGTTACAGATCAGTTTTTTGGAGATGTTGTTAAACGTTGGCATAGTACAGTTATTGACTTCTGTGAGGCAAGTAAAGAAAAAAAATAAAAAATAAAAGTACCTTGTGACAGTTTTTAGTCATATCGAAATGGGTGTATTTTTGTTGTACGACACTTGTTATTTGCTTTTTTATTTGGGTGACTAGTTTCTGGATTAAGGGACGATTTCAAGTTTTGTAGGTATTGGTTGCATCGTCGTTCGTTTATGCAAGTGTAGGAAAGCATGTCTTAGAAAAGGGCTACCAGCCAGCGAAACAATATCCCTTACGGAAATTGAAAACTTAGAAAGCTTTTTAAAAAACAAGAATATACTCTTTAATCTAATTTTAAGCTAACGCAGTATAAAATATCAATGATGCTTACGTGTATAAAGCGTATCTGTGTTGGGCAAGACCAAAACTCAAGAGTAAAGTTAAAATATTAACTGCAAGGTTGTGGAAAGTATTCTCTAGAATTAAATAACTGCTTATTAGCTCAATTTCAAGAGGAGCCCATACACACTTCTGAATAAGGTAGAAATAGCACTATCAAAAGTCTTTATATTAGAAAAATACCATTCTACAGTTCCATTTTATAGTGACACGAGATGGTATCAAGGCCGCATCAAACTCATTGCCCATGTAGACGAAAGATCAATACACTTCCACAGATTATTAATATTAAAACTAGTAAAGATATATTCTGAGGTAAAACTTGAGGCTCTAAACAGTCGAGAAATGAAGGGAAAATTTAGGAAGATCAAGAAGAAGACTTCCGACCCGATGACTAGAACAAACCTGCTCATCAACTACGGGTTCTCAGACATAACCTTTAACATCTATAAGTAGGCCGTAAAAGATTCGAGGCAATACCTCTGCCTCGACTAATGAATTAAAGGACGAGGTGAACGATGTAAAGAAAGCATCGGAGAAGTCGATATCTGAGAACACTCGTATTTCGTCGTATCTGTCCAATCGAACAGTCAAGTTTAAGAATTGTTTTAAAAAACAATTTTGCGGTCAAGCTCAACCACTCTGACTACTTATTTTTCAGACTCTTGCTGAAGGTTATGTTTTAGAATCAGACCCAGAGAACGCTAATATTGAAGTCATCGTCAAAATGATGGAATAATTTATACAGATAAACCTCAATTACCCTAAGGCTGCTTATGTTAGCCTACAAATGTATGAATTTATGAAAAGCATCGAGCTACACTTTTCTGATCCAGGAAGCCTGGAGAGCAGAAAATCAAGTTTATCTGGCTTATCGATATCAGAGAGATTCATTGTAGAGCAGGAAACCAATCACACAGTGGTGCTAATGTCAAGAATGTGACGCAGCTGCGTATCGCATACTAGTTACTGAATGGCAACGAGAAATCATTTACATTATTATTATTAGGCTGAGATTGAAACACCGAACCTCCCGATTTGGTCGTGAACTGGCACTACCACTTGAGCCACGGCCACTCACTCTTGCCTCCTACAATATAAGAGAAACGGAGAAAAATTCTAGGGCTTTTCGGTAGAACTAAAGTTAGATAAGCCCCCGTTAATTTTTAATCTAAATAACTTAATCTCTATCAAGCTGTCATCATTCCTTTTAAAAATTTTAGAAGATTGATTGACATATAACCTGGTCATTCGGTTGTATTATTTACTTACTTACATACTTAAATGGCGCAACAGTTCGGAGTGAGATGGGGTCTCAACTAAGAAGCCTCTCTAGTTAGCCCCTTAATAGCTCGAAATTATAGCTGTCGATAGTGATGTTCTGTTAAATTTTGGCAATAATGGTATGTTAAAATCATCGGCGTACGGTAGTTGTTGCATCTGCTTTTGAAAGATGTGTTCGTTTGTGGTTTACGCACAATTGTTTCAAGTATGTTAAAGAAGTCGTAGACAGCGCGTCACATTGTCTAAAACCTTTTTTGAAGTCAAAGGTCTTGGTTAAATCGTTGTAGACCTTAACGGAGCAGCGAGCGTTTTTCATCGCCATTGTGGACACTCGGACTACTTTAACAAAGATGCCAAAACCAGACGTGACTCGATATAGTTCGTCGCTATAAATAGTTTCATATGCATTATTAACGAAGAAGTTCAGACGTTCGCACAATATGGCAGTAAAGACCTTGTAAACAAAGTTGAGAAGACTTACCTATACCTCTATAGTTGGCGCAGTTAAAAGGCTATTCAGAAGGCATAGACTCTTCTGACTAGATCTGAGAAATGAGTTGGTGCATCACTTCCAGCAGCTTTGTTGGACTTAAGCTTAGATATTGCTGTCCTTACTTCACTTTGGTCAGTTGGACAGATGTTTTGGGTATCATCGCCTAAGTTGAATGGTCTATTTTGCCTAACCGTGGAATGTTGGGCCTCGTCGCCGTTATATAGCCAGCAGACGAAGTTTATCTATATTCTCAGCATTCTACTACAAGGTTTCCTTATTTATCTCTACATGTTTTTGTAGACCCGTACTTGTTGCCTTTATACGTTCTTTTTGCATGTTGGTGAAACTTCCGTACGTTATTCATGGAGTATAAACTCTCAATATCTTCGATCGTGAGCTCTCGTGCTGTTTTTTCTTCTTTTGAAGAAAGGGATGTTTTTCCGATTTTTTTGCTGGTATAGCTCACGAGCAGCTTTCGTCCTTCGTTCCAGTGCCGCTTTGTACGCATCTTGTTTAGCTGCGTTGTTTAGCTTGTTTATATGCCCTCTTTTCCTATCTTGCCGTTAAAATCGCCTTATACGATTTGGGAACTCTTCAATTCCAAAGTGGCCACTGAAATCTCCAAAAGGCAACACACTTCCAATATTAACAAGGAAGCCGCAATCATTCAAAGGTGTATTCGATCCGTAGTTAATGAAGCAATCCCTCAAACAAAAGAAAAATTGTGTTATAAAAATGTCCCTTGGTTTTCCAAAGAATTGAGTGTCCTCCGTTGCGATAAAGAAAAAGTATGGCAAGTGTTCAAAAAACACCCAACTGATCCCAATTTGATACTTTATTGTAGAGTCAATGCCAAATTCAAGAGGGCGGCTAAGGCCCATAAAATCGAAAGTTTTAAAACAGTTTACTGCTGGAATTATCCCAAACTCAGCCTCCGCCATACAATATCGACACCGTTTCAAGGCAAATGGAATCACCTATAAAGATGATAGAATTTGAATCCTGTCTACATACCCTGAAAGGTTCAACCCCTGGATTCGATCGAATTTCATATGCAATGTTAAAAAATGCCCCTCCAGCTTTAAAGGCAAGATTGTTAGCCGTATATAATCAAATTTTTGACGAAGGTAACATTCCGCAAGCATGAAAGTTGGCAAATATTTTGGTTTATTGAAAATAAAAAACTTTTACACAGAAATCAAAATGCCTTCAGAAAAGGCAGAAGTATTACTGATGAATCTAGTTGACTTCATTTCCTCAGCCAGTTCTACAAGGAATCACGTTTCAATCCTCAGCATTGATTTCGAAAGAGCGATTGATCCTATCAGGCTTCATGTCATTTTGAAACAACTCATCCAATGAAAGGTTGGACCCAAAATGTTTAACTATGTAAAATTATTTCTCACGAACAGGCGTTTTCGCATAACAACCAACAACGTTACTTCCGTCATACATAACTTTCAAAATGGCATTCCCCAAGGATCTCCATTATCTGTTGTATTATTCATAATTGCTTTAATAAAATTAGCAACATAATTAATAGCTATAACTAGATCCACCGCGTATTATATGCAGATGATCTAATACTCTTTTCAAATTGTAAAAACTTAACCTTAACTGGAAGTCTTTTTTCAAACATCCTTAAATGTCTGTCAAAATAGGGTAATACGTCAGGCTCTTTAATTTCCATTCACAAAAGCCAAACATTACATATTTGCAAAAAATTAAACTGCCCAAAACATATTTCTGTACAACCTAATGACACATACATAAGTAATGCCAGCTGCTTAAGAGCACTCGGATAACTCAGTCCCCAGAGGTCTTTGTTTACAGTTTGTCGGAGTTCCTCCCACTTTTGTCGTTTGCTCGAATAAATAGACCTCTTGAGTTCTGACTTTGCCGTTCTGTACTCTGCAAGTGCCTCTTCCGTTGCTTCAGCATATCTCCTTTTTTCCTCTGATGATATTACGTCTAAGGTGTAAGCAGTTTCTACTCCGATAGTGCGGCAATCTCGATGGTCCCCCAGTATACCGGTTTCTTGCCCTCTTTCCTATAGCTTAGTCGCGGCAAAGAGTTCTTGCATGCTCATTAGATAAGCCACATTGTGGCTTCCGCCTTCGATTCTGCAGTGCCAATCATGTGCAGTAGTTCGTCTTTTCTATTTTAAATTGTACGGGTGAGGAGATCCACATTAAGCCTATCCATCTTCTATCGAGACACTTGGCTCAAATTTGGCTGGTACGAGCCTTGCTCGTCTATGGTCGTAGATGATATATTGATGGTCGCTGCCCGTGTAATCCTAGATAAATCTCCAGTTTAGTTTGTTTGACGATATATGTTCTGATGCGGGAATTATGTCAGGAATTGTCTCGCCATATCCGGGGCGTCTAAATGTAGATTTGTTACCGTTGTTTATTACACTAAGCCCTAATCTAGCGGCCATATCGAGGATTTGCCGTTCTCTCGAGTGCGTTGTAGGCATACCCCATTCTTTTGCCTTGGCATTGAAATCGCTAGCTTCAATTATTCTGCCCTCGACTTCTCGCATGATTGCCTCAAGAGTGTTTAGTTTTCCGCGAAAGTCGCTAGTTGATTCATTCGGCGTGAAGTAACAGCTAATTGTTGTGGCAGACTCGTATTTAATTCAAACAAAGCCTCTTTCTGCCCCGTGATTTGTTATTGGGACAGTCATTTCGTTTGGTATCCATATAGCAGCTGTGCCTGTCAAGTGTGTGAGCCATCCTGGTTCATCATTATTTTTATAGGATATTATTTGCTGTGCGGGTTCTATGTAGGTTTCCTTGAAGTATTCGCATCATTTTTGTGTCCTCCTAAAAACTAGACAAGAGCCCGTTCCCGGCACGTGGGATAATAAACCTACGTTTACATTAAGCGCCGCACATAGACCACACTTGGCACTTGCTTTACATTTTGTTTTCTTGTGACCGCTTTCTCCGCAGTTAAAACAGAGTCCTTGTTCCTTTCTATTTGGCCCTTTACACGTTGTTTGCTGAGGGCTATACCCAAAGCATCTAAAGCTACGTGGCGGATCCTGCAGTATACCCAGCCCCTTTTAGCGCGGGTAGTTTTAAGTAGTTCGTTTGCTGCACGCGCGTTTACTATAGATGAATTAAAGCACTCTTTTGCGATCTACAGTTTACTTTCAGCTTGGGTATTCAGTAAATATCCAAATATCCGTGAAGGGTCATTACTTTTAATTTTATGGACTCCTCTATGTCCTCTTTTGTTGTCAGCTCATCCATATCCCTTATCTTCAGTGCTGTCTTAGGTTCCAGATGTTGGATGTTGGTTTTCCCCTCCAAGATTGCTTTTAATGATGAGCTTAATCCATCTCTGCCCTTAGATGTGGGGTGTAGTTCAAACAGTAGGTCGTCTGATTTTATTTGGTGCACTGTTTTAATTTTTGTTTCCATGTCGTCTGGATTGGTCTTGATGCGTATTTCTCGTAGTATCCCCTGGTCCCTGAGGTTTTATCAGGATTGCTTCTGGTCTAGGTTTTGGTGCCCTCTTTGTTTTTTCCCCTCTTTTTCGGGCTAGAGGTGCCGCTATCAGTTACGTTCACGGTTTTAGTGGGAACCTGGGTTTCTTGTTTTTTGGGCGTTTCCTGGCTTCTTTCGTCTTTGAAGGGACTTCTTTTTAAAGTGCTGTCTCCTCCGTCGGGCTTTTTCCATTGGGTACGTTTTCTTTGAGAGTAGATTGCCTTTTCTTCCTCTCTGTGTTTTTTTCGGGAGGACTTGATGATGGTCTCTTTTTTATGCAATTATCCCAATAGAAATTATTATAAAAGACTGAATGCAAACTTATCTTCTGCTTTCTAAGACTTCGAAAGGTGGCATTTTATATTGTTTCAGTTATTTATAAGCAAGGTCTCTAAAATGTATAGCTTTATGTATTTGTGAGTTTATTAGGACGAGCTGTTGTCACATGTCAATTAAATAAACTACGTAAGGCTTTTTGCAAAAGGTTAACTTAAATGATGCATGAAATAAACCCGTTGGTAAACGGGTTGCCAATTTAATATCGCATTGTAATGAGAACTAAATACAGAAATGGCAACTAACATTATTATTCATTACAATACGTAACATATTCCTATAAAACTGCGCGAAGAATCTTTAAATCCAACCCAGAAGGCAGCAGAGTTAGACATTATCTGTGGTGGGATGTGTACTTAGAAGAAGTCTCAAATATTGTAGCTCGGTGTAAGAGTTGGGAATGGGTAAGCTAGATAAATTGCTTGATGTAAGGTTCTGATTAATCCGGAACTGTATCGCCGTTTGTCTGTTGCAGAGGCACTCTAAATTAATAATCGGAAGATAATAAAACCCAAACTATATAGGTATATGTCTGTACATGTGTGTATTTGTATTTTTTGGTAAGCAAAATGTTTTACACTCTATTTAACATTTTTTTATTTAGATCTACATATATATGTTTATTGTATCTACACTGAAAGATTGATTTTAAGAATCAACTCACATATATCTTGTTTGTATATTGGAAAAAGCCAAAACGATTACATTGTGTTCAATAAGATTTCTCTTTTAAAGTTAAGAACATCGGTTTTAAGTTAATTTTCTTTTTTTCGAGTTTGTTATTACATACATATTATAGTATAACATCCATAGATAGATAGTTTCCCTTAAAAAGTTTTGGTGAGATTTTAGTTTTATTTTTGTTTTCGTCTTAACTGCTAGTAATTTCGTTATTAACAATATTCATGGTACAAAAGGTAGAAAACCTCTCATGTTTTTGTTGATATTAACAAATTAAATCGTACAACTAATATAGCAATTTTTATAATTGTATACAAAAAATGTTTTCAAATAAAAATGCAACTTCACTCACTTTTTGGAAGTTATAAAGTTGTACAATTGTGTTTAGTCTGAAACATTTCAAAAATAGCAAAGGAAATTATTTTATGTTTCATTGTTATTTATAATGAAACATGATAAGTTTAGAAGTTCAGGATTAATTAAAAACAGGAAAAGAAACGATGACGGTTCTTATAATTTCTAAAAATGCGCAAGCATGTGAATTGTTGTATTGTATCAAATATTTGGAGGAAAAGATTGTTAGAAGATTGCAAATGCACTTATATTGGCAGTATTGATATTGTGCAAATCCAGAGTCATTCATTGTAGATACTACTTCTACAATAGTTTCATGCTATATTTTGTGCTCTGATAATTATAATACTCCGTCATATGAAACGTTTTTTTACAATCGAATTTATGATTGACAAGTAGATCAAGTATTATCTAAACAGAAAGGCTAATACGTAATTCCCTTGTGTGAGCATTTCCTAAAGTGAGTTTGTTTCTATTTTCAACTTGCACTATATTTATTTAGCATTTAATTTTAGTTTTTTTACTTCAACACCTTAGCTATTATATATTGTATATATTATATAAACTTTTTTTTATAATTTTCTGTTTTTTTTTTATACAGAGAAAAACAATGTATAAGTCTAAAAAATGTAAACAAATTAAAAACAAAAAAATGTAAAACTAATTAAATTTAAAAAAAATTAAACAAAAAAGATTATATATATTTATATACCTAGACATATATGTATTATATTATATTGAACTAAAATTTAACTACCACAGATAGGTTGCAATATTCTCTACAAAAATCTACAAAGTTTCACATTTAAAACATTTAGATATACTTTTTGTTGTCGAATATAAGATTTTGTTGTTCTTGTTTTTATTGTTTTTGTTGATTGAATAGTAAATTTATGTTGAGATTATTATTTTTCCTTTTTTTTCTAAATGTTACAAAAATATGTAACAAAGTATTTTAAGTTTACAAGTGTATAAATGTTTTTTACTTAGGTGTAGGAAAAAAAGAAAATTAAATGGGCAATGTAGTTTTAGTTTTAATTATTGTTAATTTTTAATTTTTAATTTTAGTTTAAGATTTAAACAATGGCTTGAGGTCATTTGCTGGTTTCTTAAAAATTAGTATAATTTGATTAGTTAAACAGTTGTGTCGGGCGATGTCACTGGTTTTTCACTTTCAGGATCATTTTTGGTTTCCTCTTCGGGAGTTATGTCGATACGATCTGCTTTGGACCATACCACAAGATCCATGATGAATGCTAGAAACATTATGCCAGCTGTAATACCTGTTGGAACAATTAAATAGTAACTTGGTTTTAAATTAATTGTCACAGGAAATTTTTGTAGTGATAATGATTAGAAATGAGCCTGAAAAACACATTACGAAAGTAAAACAAAAACTCGCAGGATTAGGATGAGGAATGCCATAAATTGTAACACCTACATAGATATCCACAAATAATAAATAATGGAACTCTTGAACTGCAAGAAGAAAAGATGCTATGAAAGTAGTAGCGATAGCTTTGCCAACGTTTAAATGGCTTTTCCTTGAAATCAAAAAAATTTGCAATAAAGGTAAAGATTATGTTAACAAGTTTCTTAAATAGAAGGATTCCCGCGAATTAATATTTCTTTCGCTTTCGCTCAGCTTTTACAGAACATAAAGACAACGTGAGAGTAAAACTATAAACGGGGGATATGTGGTCCAAGTGGATCATATTTATACCTTCTAAAGTATTAATGAACATCGGAATTGATTTAAAAACCTCACAATTCTGTTCAAAACAAAGATGAGAGTAAAATGAAAATATTGTTACTTGTAGTATAAAAATTTGGAATTCAATATTCTACACAATAACAACTTACAAGCGCGTCAATGCGCACGATCTTAGCTGAACAGCGTTTGCAAGCTAACAGATGGAAGCGCCGAAGTTTTACGGAAAACAGAAATAGGTAGCCATAACAAAAAACCAAAGAGTTTTGTTTCCCTACCGGTCTTTCTTTGGGTTAAAAAAAATCAATTGAGTAATAATAACAACGATTCCAGTGCAGCTCTACAATGTGAAGTTCAAAAAGCGTTATATCAGGGCAGTGTTAAAAGTTCCTGGCTTTTCAATGCTGTACACAATTTACAATTTTTTTATATACGGATTCAAAGGCTTTTCTTCCTTTTGTCGTTAACAGTGCTATTATAAGTAACGATATGACAGTCCTCCAAAAAAAGATTTTAATAAATAAGTCACAGACACCAAAAGACACTAAAAATGTATTCAGAAAAAAATATATTGCGTTAAATTCAATTACTCTGCCCCCGCTCGGTTCAGAACTAGACCATGAAAATTGTGACAACGAATGTGCACATCGGCCGAAATATGTAAATAACATAAATATAACCGGCGCAGGCTAGATAAAGATTTGTATTAGGTTCCATAAATTTATTTGATTTTATCTTATTGTAAATATCTCATTGTTAAGAAGAACATAATAACAACAATTAGGTTAGAATTAAATTATTTGACTTATTTTAAGTAATTGTGTACGTGGAAGCCTTGTCAAAGATGGATACTTGAAAATAGTATCACTTCATGGTCTCAGAACTTTGTTTTTTCTATTTTTTCAATTTAATCGCATTGAAAATGTATCCTCAACTTTGAGGTCAACTTCATCATCTTCAACGATCTTACTTTCATTTCGGCGAATAGGGCATATTGCCATATGACATCATTGGGACATGGTATGATCAACATAGCCTTTCAATGATCATCAATTTTCGTCAATTTAAGGTTTTAAGTTGACTTAAGGCCGTCGTGATTTCTTGCGAAAATTGTTCTGCCCAAAACACAAAAGAACAATAAGCTGTGTAGTATCACAAAATTATTTTTCTGTCCGTAATGTAAAAAAGCGATCGATTCTCATAAGATTTTCACATCTACTTTTTAAATGGCATCTTCCAGAATACTACCCAATTTATTTTCGGCATCATCTTTTTCTAGGGGATCAGAAATATACCTCTACCTCTTATTCTTTTAAAAAGGAAGTCAAACTCGAATATGAACGCAAAAGCCAAACTGCAGATCGAATTTCTGAAAAACACTCTGAAAAACGTGGGACTAAAGTATAAGGAACGCAATTAACCCAAAAGAGAAAACCTCATACAGAGTCATTTTAGTACGCTAACAATATAAACAATACAGACCATCATTCGATTGCTGTTAAGTTGATTTATAAATCAGGAGTAGACAGAATTATTAGTAAAAGAGAAAAATGACTACTTACCCAAAAAGTTGTGTCTGAAGGCTTCTATGTCATATAACGAACACGCTCCATGCTTGCCACAAACTGTTTTCCACACTAAACAAGCTGAATCTACCACTGCACCATAAATTATAGGACAAGGTACATTCCCAAATAGTCCAATGGCCGATTGTATCACTCCCATCGCCATCGCCTTATCTAAATTCAAAAAAAAGGGCATTAGTACTTAATTTCTTACAGAATATACACCTGTATTTGCTAACCTTTTGGATGGGTACATCTCATAACGACCAACATACTCCCGACCTCCGAAGTCGAATGCATAAAAACACATGCAGCAAAAATCAGAATGAACAGGACAAAGTTCTTACAACTACTGTCACAATAACCATTTTGTGCTTCATAAGTTTTCTCCTCCAGCGGCATATCCGGAATGCATTCACAATTTGAGAAAACTGTTTTATTGCCACGTACCTCATACGATGTACATCCAGCGTGGCAGGATGAAAAATATGTTTTTCCATCACTACCACAAATTGGTGAGAACTTCTCCATATCACATGTGCAGTTGAAATTACACGTTGGTTCAAATACCGCCGTCCTTTTTTTAGTCGAAATATTTATAGAATATACAGCACCAGTAAAATAAAATTAATCATGCATTCTCAAAGTTTAAATGTAAAATTAAAACCTCACGTTTGATTCGAATCCATTTTGAGACCGGCAAAATCGTTCATATTACAGCCGACAAACATTAGAATGACCATTCCACATGCGTATACAAATGCTGTACACGCAATCCATGCAGCTACCGTTTTAGCGGATGGTTTCAGTTTCAGAATCACAATCCCGGATAAAACTATTCCAAATCCCATGACAAGAATACCACCGAATGCAGCGATTAAATTGGCATCGGCTGCTGGAAGCCGAAATTGTGTCTCTAGATACTTTGGTAGGAACGTTGTTAAACCAGCAATTGGGAGTAGATGAAAAACACAAGAAGCAGTTCGGAACATTAGTATGTCATTGCTTAATTGTCGGCGAACTGTTTTTGGGAAATCTGAAAAGGAATATCAAAGGATTACAGTTAAAAATTAAGAAATAAATAAAGGGATTTTATTACCTTTTAGTTTGGGTACATCGTCGTCAGATTTGTCTTTTTTCTTTTCACTTTCTTTGTCTCCACGTAGTTGCTTTGGAAAACTGAACATTGCAACCGATGCTAATAGCATCAAGCTACCAATTATCACCGGACCTGTTAAGACAAGTGTAGAGAAGAATTCAAATCAATTCAAATTTATAAACGCGCTACGAATACCATTATCTTTAATAGAGACGCAAGTTTGCTCATACTTACCCAACCACCAAGCACCAATCCACCTGGGATCCGATGCATCGAAACTCGGTGTAGTGAAATCTACATACCATCGCGTACAGATTGATCCAACTATAAAACCTACCGTTGGTCCGAGAATACGTACTCCAATAGTAATGGCTGAAAGTAACATATTCAATTATTTTAATATTTATATTTGTGAGAGGTCACAATTTACCCAAATAAATTGGTGAATGTTGACTAGCAACATTGTCATCGATATAGGGTATTCCCAGCGTTGCAACCGCTGTTTGTCCAATGCCAGAGCTCAGCAGGCTCACAAAAAATATACACAGTACAATGACTGTGATCTTTGAGTGTGATGCCTGCTCCAATTTTACGTCTTCTTCACATTCCGCATTCGAATTATGCGTTGAGTTGCCTGATACTAGGCATAAGTTCATATTATTATCCGAACTCATAGAGCTCAAAGTATATCCTAAACCACCAGTAAGTTCAGTGGAATTAAACAAATGCTGTTGGGAGAATAATCCAACATCACTAAAATGACCACCTTTGATCGGTGAGCTTATCCCCTCATTTATAAAAGCTGTCGATTGCATCAGTTGTTTGCCAAAAATGAAATGAGGCAGTGCACATGCAAATGCAGCTATCGAAAAGACAACCATACCACATGCGATCCATCTTGGCCGATGACCACGTCCAGCATAATATGTTAACAACATTGCTGTACAAATTTGACCCATCTCACTGGAACTTAAAAGTAGTCCCGTCGTTCTCGATCGAATTTGGAACAATTTTTCGATCGTCGTTATCACACTAACAAAATACGTCATGTACATGCCCTGCAGTACCCATGCCAACAAAAAGATTACCATAAAAACATGCGTCGATGCAAAGCTTCGAGCCCACCTAGGCTGGAATCCGAATAAACCACAATTTGAATCAGTGGCATCTTCAGATTGATTGACACCTTCGTCATCACTTAGCTCATCGGATCGTGTTTGAATTATTTGCGGTCTATATAAACCCGTCAAAGGTGTCTGTTCGTCATATTTATCTAATAGTGCTAGTCTGTTTCTGCCATTTAGCATTGAACCGTTATTATTGCCCTTTGCTCTGTGTAAGCCATTTTTCAAATTATTTATCTCAGCATCCATCCATTCGTTGTTATTGCTGGGCCCGTATAAAACTGTCGTCGGATCTGGCAGTGATGAATTGCTTTGCAAAAGTGGTGACCATACATGCGCTGTATCGTGCTTAGCGTTACCATTTAAGCCGTTACTGTTGCCATTTGTATTACCATTATAACTATTCGTAGCGTTACCATTTTTAGTTCCATTTAAAGTCTTACCATTACGATGTGAATGATCGACGCCTTCCGATGTCGGATGCATATTGAGCCACTTTTTCTTTTTGGTATTTTTTGAGTTACTGTCTAAAATTGATGGTGTATTTGGTCCCTCATTATCAGGACTCATAGCAAAGAGGGGTTGTACTTGTATATGAGGTAGTTTTCTATTCCTGAGTTTCTTTTTTTGACGTTTTATATCTGAAAGAAAACAAAAACAAATTAATATCAAGTAAATTGAAGGAGAGTCGGCAAAATACACCCACTGTTATGAATTGCAACACTTTCACTATTCCTAATTGTTCTTTCAATTGAAAAGTGAATTGCGCCACGGCTTCTTATTACCTCGTAGCTTATCGTACTTGTTGTTCAAGGTCCTTGCAAATGCAAATGCAAAAAAAAATAACAATAACCACGCAGCACTGAATGAGAGTCTGTGTGTTATCAGCAGTTTCACCAAAATACAGTGAATTACTCGGTGATAAATGAGTAAATTAATTAAACGCAATAAAGTGCAGCTAAAAGGAACAAGGAGATTGTCTTACACCCTATCAATTGAAAATACTCAGTCAGTAAGCCACTGCTAAGAAATCTAAATGCAGTTCAGTTAAAATGTCAAAATGTAGACGAAAAACGTTGGAAAAGACGTTGGAAAAAAAAAAAACTTTGAAAAAATATTTGCATATATTAATTGTATATCAGGAAACTTTTAAAAATAATAGTTCTGAGAGCGGTTTAAAAATTTCAAAATGATCTTTCAAACTATTGCAATATGGGAACAACATTTTCAAAATAGGTATAAGATGATCTTGCACACCCATTATGGTTTACATCGTCATTTTATACAATATATGGTAGACTGGGACTTCTATTTAAAAGTAAGGACTGTCGTAGGTTGCGCAATCATATATGGCTAGGGCAGCAATGCAAAACTGATTGGAGCCCATTCTACGTTTGCTTAACAATCGCATAACATATCTCTCTGTAATAGACTGTTATCAGTATCATTGTGAAAAATCAGGATGCGCGATCAGCTTATGAATGAGAAGTCGTTATGCGAAACTGATGACACCAAGTGGTCAATAGGCAAAGATGTTATTAGATGATGTTGTTAGTCATCACTGTCACATAGGCTGCAGTCCTTCGTATAAGAAATATACAATCATAGGACAGTTGGATAATATTAGTCCAGTAACTGACAGGAGCTTTATTTTTAATATTCAAAAATATTAGTATTGTAGCATGAGTTCAATATCGACTTCATATCAAATTCCTAAAAAATTAAGTGAGAAGTCTTCTTATGACCACTTAACAAAAATCACCGATTACTGCAGAATTTTGAAACCCCAACAAACAAAAGTTAAATAAAGCTTCCAAAACGACTTGCATATATAAGGATATTTCATTGGTAAACAGTTAGCTACTACCTGATTCTTTCGCACTACTCATCAATTTCTGCCGGTGATTGATCTAAAAACGAAGTACGATGATTTTTTGTTTTTTTTTTGATCTTCGGAAGATGCTTAAGTTATCAATGTTTGATATTGAAAGGCAGTATATTAATGTAAGTAAGAATCACAAACGCTTGTTTACGCTAGTAAGAGCAAAAACGATTTACTCAGATAAACATACCAATAAGATTTGTTGAATTGATCAAGGATCTAATCATGTTCTTGAGGAAATAGCGATGGCCCGATTGTCTTCCAGGTAAGGATATATAATTTTAGTGTGTACATACGTTGAAACTTCTAATTGGGTGCAAGCCAACAAATAGTGTGAACTTGATAAAGTTTTATCCTTGATTTGAATCCGTAATCACTGAGTAAGATTTTAGATTACCATTATAGCCTGCGCTATCATTTTTAACTATGCCGATATAATTTTAATTGTTATGAGTTGTAAATTTATTCAACAGCACCCTATTCGTTCGAACGAAAAAATATAAGAAAATATTAAACCGCCACTGATAATGCACATGCATGTGTGTGCAATCTATAATCTGCAATACTCGTATGGCTATCGACGAAGACGCAATATCTTATCTTTTAGCTGTATCCGTGTGGTAAATTCATTTTCCTATATGTGAATATGAAAAACAACTATTAGCAAAAGTACCCGGTGTAAAAAACACCAGATTTGCAAGAAAAGAACGACAAAAATGCGCGATGACCCCATGATAACATGAATTTGAAAAAATAATCTACCATTGCAATGCTCTAGTTAGCCTTGACATTTTTACGTATTTCTTTCACTGTTTCTTATTTTCTATTCTTCAATGTGTTCAATTTTATTGCAGATTATAATAACTTATTGTGTATTTAATTCGTGCGGTTTTTTTTTTCAAAATTTGAACGTTTATTTAAGAAAAACATGGACAATAGTATTATTCAAAGTATTGCCTATGTGAAGCTATGACTTTTTCTCATCTTTCTGGCAATTTGTGGGTCCCAAGCGCCGGCTTGGCAGCCAAGAATGAATCAAGCCAATTTTTGATATTCTGCTCTGATGTGAACCGTAACATATTTCAGTGAGGGCGTTCTGCATCGGCCGGAACAAATGGTAGTCAGAATGGGTAAGACTTCCCATCCATTATTTTCCAAATAGTTCTTAACCGGAATAGCAACGTGGGGCCGAGCGTTGTCATGATGGAAAATTATTGCCTAGTGTCTGGTCGCATATTCCAGGCGTTTTTCGGCTACTGCTCTCTTCAAACGGATTAATTGTGTTCGGTAGCGTTGTCCATTGATGATTTCACCCAGCAGCTCATAATACAGCACACCCATCTGATCCCACCAAATACAGATCATTACCTTCGCGCCATGGATATTCGGCTCTGCCGTTGATTTGGCTGGTTGGCCGGGTTTCACATAAGATTTTTTGCGCTTGGGGTTGTCGTAATGGATCCATTTTTCATCACCAGTAACAATCCGATGCAAAAATGACTTTCTTTTGTGGCGTTCAAGCAGCATTTCGGACATGCAAAACCGCCTTTCGACGTCTCTCGGCTTAAGCTCATGTGGAACCCAATTTCCTTGCTTTTGAATATATCCAGCTGCTTTTAAACATTTTGAAATGGCTGTTTGAGTGACACCCAAAGATTCTGCAAGCTCTTCTTGTGTTTGGCAACAATCATCTTCAAACTTTTTTGGCTGCCCAGGACGTTCATCGTCTTCCAAGCCAAAATCACCACTTTTAAATCGTGCAAACCACTTTTGGCACGTTCGCTTAGCTAGCGCACGTTCACCATAACTTCCACCAAAATACGATGACTTTCGGCAGCAGTTTTTAATTCGGTAGATTCGTGTATAAAATTTTAATAATAAAATAAATCTAGAATACCATTGGCAATTGAGTAAAATCATATGAAGTTTGTTTCAAAGACGTGGAATGTGAGCTGAATCAAGTCTAACAACTTTGATACTCAAATAATTTGGGACAAAGTTACCATTCTTTTATAGAATTTGAATGTTACAAATATAAATTAAATTATATTTTATTGTAAACTAAATAAAACGATTGAATTAAGGCTCATACACTGGCTATGGTATTTTGTCATTAATTCGACTTAAATTCATCCTGAATTCTGAAAAATGAAAATATTTGGTTTAAAAAACAAATAGAGATTTTAAGACTTTATTTTTTTTTAAATATTTTATTTCAACAATTTCAATTCATAACATAAAAATTAATAACAATTTTTTTCGCTGAAGAAAAAATAAGAAAATGAATCCAAAGTTCACCAAGCTTGATCAATTTTGTGAGTTTCAAAAAACAAAGGTTTCCTAAACTCAATATTTCGTGTATCCAACACGAGCATCAATAACCGCTTGAATTCGATTGGGCATGCTATCGACCAAGTTCTTGCGAGTCTCTGGAGTTATGTTTTCCCATGCAGTCCTGACTTTGGCCCAGAGTTCGTCTAAATTGCCGATTTCGCCAGCAAGGGATCTCTTCAAAGCCCTCCATAGGTGTTCAATAGGGAAGATAATGTCCGAAGCTTCAACACCGAATTTCACCAACGATTCCATTAAATGACAACTCCAAATCTCTATATAAGATGATGACCTCATATGTCCTTGGATACCGTGAATGTTTCCAACTCCTTGTGTCATCATGCAACCCCAGATCATAATGGATCCCCCACCGAATTTCAAAGTGGGCTTAACGTGACGAGGTTGTAATTTTTCACCAGGAGTTTTCCATATCCACTCTCGCCCACCTGAGCCCAAACGGTTAATTTTGCTCTCATCTGACCAGATCACTCTCGTTCAATCCTAAGGTGTCCAACCGGAATAACTCCTTGCAGATCTCAGCCTTAAGTCTTGGTGTCGTTTTGAAAGCAAGGGCTTTTTTAATTCGGATCTTCCTCTTAAACCAGCTGCCCTTAGAGTCCTGTGAGCGGTTTCTGCCAAAACGGTAATATTCTGTTCCCGTTCCATTGCGTGTTTGATTTGAACTGCATTGCATCCTTGAAGTCATTTGAAATGACTTGCATCCTCAAGTCTCGAACAATCTTGCGGTTTTGAACTACAGACAAGATCTTTTCGCGTCCGGCTTGGTTTCTGCAGGGCATGTTTTGAAGAGTTTGCCGAAATTTGTTATATGGGTACACTTTGGGTAAGTCAAGCTGTAAAGAGGCTGTCAGGGTTAGATAATTGCTTTTTGGTGATACACTTTCGCGCTCGTTTGTTAAATTACCGCTGGCCAAGATGGTGTATCTCGACTTCTTCCTCAGAAATGTTTTTCTAAGCTGATAAAACAACTGCATAGGCATTTTCAACAATCCTACTTTTTAGGTATTTTTCCGCATTTGGAATCGAAGAACGTTTTCTTCTGTGGATTAGAAATTACGTCTCGAAACGTCCGATGCGCGTTGTTTTGGACAGTTTAAAGTTTGTCACCGACGTTGTTTTTCATTTTCATAATCAATCTCTTGTCAGCTACTTCTAAAACCACACTCTACCAAGAAGATCGTTCGAAAGAAAATATCAAGGAATTGAAAGGGACTCTAATTTATCGATTCGTCGTCGTTCACAGCAACCTGGACTTTGTCCAGCTTGGTCTCAAGGCTTATAGGATCCAATTGGTGCAATAGCTAAAGACGCGTGATCATTTATTGCGTCGAACAGCAGATTAACACTTTGGAGCAAAGTGTTGTTTTAGTAATATGGTACGCGATGTACTCTTATAGTTAGCCTGCAATTGCTAAAAAAAGTAGTCGAAAATTGTGGTGATTTTTTAAGCGTTTGGTTTTTAATTTTCAAAAAGAAGACAGGAAAATTAAAAAAGTGTATATTTGAGTTGATTAACAGATGCTTGCCATTTATTTTTAAAGATTATTTCATGTAAATGTTTACAATGATTACGTTTTAAGTTGTCCATACGGAGAGTCCATTTTGAATCACTTTTTCGGGCATTTTGGCTGGTATCTTGCTAATAGCACACAATTGACGACAGCTTATCGGCATGGACGGGTGATTTGACGTACCCATATAAAAAATAGTCTAAAGATGTCAAATCAAACGTTCTAGCCGGGAAATTCACCGGTCCAAAACGAGAGATGAATTGCTCACCGAACGGGCCTATGATTCCGCTGGACCATAAACCGCAATAAACACTGCATTTTTCGAGTGCATTGGCAGCTCTTGCATTGCCTAAGGTTGCTCAACGTCAAGTAACATAATTTCAATTCCTGCGAAAGGTAAAAATTGGAAAAATCATAGTCTTCATTAACACTGGCGGATATAGCAACAATTCTTTCCTCTGTACGCACTCCACGCATATGGGTTGGTGGCTTGATGTCCAATCGCGTGAAATTGGTGCGAAATTTGGTCAATTTTGGTCAATTTTGGCTTGAATTGCTTGCTCAGTGCGTCGATTATCACGACTATAAAATGGCCGGGCGGTGCGACAAACATTCTTTACAGAGCACGATTTTTGTTAACAAAATACAATAATTTCGTTGTTCGGGTGTTCCATGATGAAATAGCAATGCTAGCTGAGCATGTTTAACTTTGACACATGTTACGAATCACACGTGAGCTGTTAAAAATAGAACACCGAAAAACCAAACAGAAACAAAATCACCCTTTGTAAAATACTTATTCGCCCTAAATTTTAGTACAAATAAACACATCTGATCTTAAAACTATGCATCAACCTGGCAAGGGCCAGTGTTGTAGCTACAACTAAATATCAATTAAGCTTATTTTACTTTCTCGTCGTATCTGCTGGTTGCTTGTTTTTGAAAACGATTTTCTAAACCTACGGGCATGAGCGTTGAACAAGTAGAAAAGAGAAATCTTATCAAAAGGGTATAAAAATGCTGATCCTGAGCACCGCGAGTGAATCACCGCTGCCTTCTATCAGTATTAAAGATACGTTTTATAAGCCACAATACTTTAACGTATTTGAAACTGAGGTCAATCAGGATTTTTAGGACTAGTCTGGGTGCATAAATTCTTAGGAGGATTACTAACTTCAAAATAATCGAACCATTTTTCTCAGGGGAACTCAGATAAGGCCTGACTCTTCAAAGCAAAGCTACCTTGAGTCTTAGAAAATTAAAGATTTACTGCTGACAAAATTGCAAAAAGGAAAATAGGTCCACGACCGCGACCTTTGGATCTACACATAAAATGTTCCAATATTTAACCAGCTATTGTATATGGAAGTGAGCAACTTACGGACGCCGCATAAGCATCTAGTGCTTATCATCGTAGCATCGAAATCAAAAAGCCTTCAAAAACGCAACCGATGATGTATTCAATTTCATCCGACGTCCGGAGCAGAAACACGTAGAAATATCAAATAACCATTTCTTCAGATTCTTAAAAGACGCCGGCGACTTAAGTTCCTGTGTCGGGAAGAACAAGCAATCCACTCAAAATGATCTCTAATCTAATAAAATGCATTTGAGTGGCATCATTAGAGGGCCGTAGTCCTTAATTAGAATCCTTTTCACCAGTATTGCCCTTTTATCCACAAGACTAGTGGATGATCCTACCCATGTTATCTGACCTAGTTTTTGTTAATATCGATGAAAATACCCACCACATATTCCTTCTCTTTGTCGGGTGCGCCTTCAGTTCTGCCCATCAGATTAGGCATGTTATATCTTGAAGCATGGACGGACTTGCCGAGCTTCGCTTTAAAGCGAGTCCAGTTTGTTTCTCGCAGGTTCTTCTTTTTCAACAAAGCCAAGATCTGGCATCCGATTCTAAATCCAATGTACATACGAATACCTATGGCCTGACATGAAAGCCTTTGACAGTAATCTCCTTAACGTACCTTATGGAGAGCTTTAAATCAAGTAATCGACTGTCTTATTTTCGTAGCAAATGTTGGCTAAAATTTAACATTGTTAACAACCAGCTCAACCACAGGAAGTGGTTGGGTCTTACGGCGCATTTGCTATTGCTCCAAAAAATATTCTGTGCATTACTATAGTTTTGCACCATATGATAAGTCTTATTATCATGGAATCATAGTATTCAACGGGTACGGGTACTCAAAAGGAAAATAAGCTGACGCAATGACAAACTTATTTATGTAAGAGTGAATTCGGCACAAAAAGTCCTTCATTCCGATAGCTCATCGCATGTGTGAAACCTTTAAACAGCCGAAACCACTGATGCATTTATTTCGCACCCATCGTTCCTGCATGGATATAGTTTGAAGTTTTGAATTTAACATGGAAAGCCTTCTGGTAGATTTGGATTGATAGCAATAAATTCGAGTGAATAGAATATGTAGAGTGAATATAAGAAATAAAGTGGAAGTTAACCCTTCCAAGATGTAGATAGAGACGTAAGTAATACCTAGATTTAATGATATCGAGAGAAGCTTTGTCTAAGTCCACAACAAGTAAAGCTCAATTCTAGCTCTACTTGTGAGAATAAATTTTCTACTTTTCTAGGGTTCTAGATATAAAGACGTTTAGACAAATCCTTTGTTTTCCTTAGTTGCCCCGGAATCCAGAAACAGTTCTCGTTGACTACACATCAATAAATTTAGCATGCTTTTTCAACTCACAGTGTGACATATCATAAGAGGTAGTTTGAAGATTAAGAAATTTCGATTGAAGGTTGTGGGTCCTCAAGCCATCACAGTACAAATAGAAGGTACAGGCCGAAGAAATAACCAAATGCTCTACATAAATTGTTGTTGCCGGAAGTTTAATCTCTGCTAGGTGTAGACATGAGAAACATCTTTTTGTGAGGCTATTTCTAGACGGTAAAGTTTGCCAGGAAAATTTGTGCCATATCCAAAAAGATGTGATTTGTTACAAAAATAAAAATTATAAGTATTGTCTGGAACGGAAGCATATCAATTATGTATCATGCAACAATAGCAGTAATTGGAACAAAGTCACACTGGAATTTCTAAAAATAAGACCATGTCGAGACCTTTTTAAAGCAAGTACCCCACCAGAAAGCAAAAGTAATGTTAAGTGGTGAAAATAGGCTTCACTCAAAAATTTGCTCTTATGTGTCGATATGTGAATAGAAATTGAAATTCGTACGTAAGCATGAAAAAAAGCTCGAAAGTGACAAAATAGATTGTATTCTCTAATACAATACATTGTGTGGCAATTCAGAAGTTTCGCCATATCTACATATGTATAAAAGTGCCAGCTGCTGAATAGCTGACCGAAACTGAATAGTGTTTAATTTAGATGGTTGATTTGATTTGTCCTTCTCTGAGAGTGACACTTAGTTACCGAAAAATCGTATTTTTTTTTTAATTAAATTAATTGAAGTGACAAATTGTTGAAAATTCTATTTAGTCAATTTGTCACGCCATTCGCATGTGGATGACCGTCCAGACTGTTGAAAGCGGCTACAACTTTAAAAGCAACAAGTCACGGCTTAATTGCTTAAAGTGACCACAACAAACCAACTGAAAATAATGATTTTTTTTTTAACTTTTGCAAATAAAAAAAAAAAAACATATGTATGTATGTACATATGTATGTTAGTTTTATGAAATTTGTTTTGGGGTTTTAAATTCATTGCCAAATTTAAAGTGTGATTGGCGAGACCGGTATTTAAATTTGACATTCAAATCGACAAGCTTCGCTGACATTCAGACCGAAAGACCGATATACAGACAACCTTGCATCAGTCTTTTGTTTGTTTATCTTATTGTCATCTTCGTCAGCTTAAATTGCATCTATTTGATACTTAGACATTCTATCAGACCATCAGACTCTCCAATCATGGAAATGGGAGTAAACTGTTTTTTTTTTATATAAATATACATATATGCATATCAAAAAGTGAAGCTTGGTTTGTGTGATCGGCTCAATTCTGCAGCATGTTGCGTACATACTACGACATCTGCTGCTTGGTTATCTGAATCTGACACTGACCTTAGCATTGAACTTGAAACGTATTTTAGTCAACGGAGAAGGCGCTGTCGTCGAAACCATGAGTCCAATTCCAATTCCACAGACCGGCAAGGGAACTTCACAAAACAAAAACAAAAAAACAACAATTTGATTTGCTTGAAGTTATTTGATTTGGTTGTTTGTATGTTTCTTTTTTTTTTATTGTTTTGAATTTTGTTGTTTTGGTTTATTATTATTTTTGTAGCTGTTGTGTTTTTGCACAATTTGCACAGCCGGCAAATTAATATAATCAACCGACTGCAACGCAAGCGTCAAAGAAATACGAAAATTTAATTTCAAGTTCAAGCTTCAAGTTTGCGCAGGTCTGTCTGACGCATTTTTTTTTTTTTTTTGGTATTGTTTGTTTAGGTTTGTGGAACAGCGAAAGCAACAGAACAGACAAAAATAAAAACAGACAAAAAAAAAAAAAAAAAAATACAAAACACTGGAAAAGTTCATTTCTTATTTGAGAAAGTGCGAATTAATTTAGAGATTTTCTTTTCTATGATACTTTTCTTTAGAGGTTTTAGTTTTACTGAATTTTTAACTTGAATCAAAGCAATTGGCGAAAAGTTAATAAGGTGAGGAGCCTTAAAGGCGTTCCCGAAGTGCTGCTAATTGCTAACTAATGAAGCAGTAATCAGCGGAACAGGGAAACAAACTCTACAAGGGCAGGCGAATGTCGCAGTAGAAATATGTCAATATTCATTCTTCTAGTTAGCATGTCTGGTTGGTTTACGATTACACTAAAGCTGAAGCCTTTGGTATGGAGCATATAGTCTCAAAGCTTTAAATATTAAGCTCTTCGGCTAAATGTGTGCTTTGTCGATTATTTAATAATTCCAAAACCTTCCATTTCCTCCCTTTTAGCAAAATCGCTGGCCAGTAATCTTCTTCTCTTGATGCCTCAATAAAAGTATAAACTTGGAAAATGCTACTGAGTTCTCGTTGATCAAGACATATTTGCTGTCATATAAGCATTTCTAATTCTAACTCTAGAGCCCGTAATCTAGAGATTGCCACCTAACATATGTATACTTATAACAAGCAACAACAAAAACCAAGCGACGGATATGAGATCCGATGACTCTATCCTTTTATTGTCGTGAGGATCCAGCACTCCTGGCCCTGCTCTAGATGCACTGATGTACGTTTTTCCCCTTGATTTACATATCGTGGGCTACCATCCTTCATTAAAAAGGAAGTAAAATTCACACTGAAACTTTGATGAGCTGTCGTAACGACTACCTTTTGACTTTTTGGGGTTAGTAGAGTAATGCAGACACCAGAACTCTTATTGTTGCGAAAGCACGAAATCGATTTTCCAATTTCTTGGGAATAGGTTCGGCCAGAATTTGAGTCAGGAAGGGAATGTAGTTAAGTTTTCATATCTTTCAAATCTTGTTCGTATATTTCGATCAATGTAAGTTTGCTTAGGCAGGAAAAGGTCTTTTGGAATACTACAGGATCTTAATATTCTGACATAAATGGGGACCAGAAGATTACGATAATCTAAAACTATCTGAATTATTTAGAGGTTAAAGCATTTGGTTCGTTAAGCGGAACCGAGTAGTCCACTGCTTGTTATTTTGCACAAATCTTCAGCACCATCAAAGAGGAAACCACCCAGATGAAGATTTTTTATTTTTTATTTTTTTTGTGTATAGAGGGCAATTAGAAAGTATATGAAAAGAGGTTTCCCTTTTCTGTGCAGCCCAAGGTTGTGCCTTTCGACAATATACGATTGGGCTCATCTACCCAATCCAAGTTAAGCATAAGCTTGCATGTAGCGTGTGACATCCCTATATCTTTGAATTGATTGAATGGACGTCTAGGGCTGTAACACTTTTGGCAAGTTCATCTTGTTGTCCGGATGCGTAGTAAATGTGAGGAGAGAGAGGCTAAGGTTTTCAACTACCTTTGACATTTTCATAAGTGGGTTTAGGGATTTAATACCTATTCCCCATCAGTACACATGCAGATATCCCTGGCAAACATCACACTCCACTTCAGTCAAGAGAGAGCCACTGCAAATATCAAAATATGTAAATTAGCTTAGGTTAGGTTTGTTGGTTAATGGGGTATCCATCTCTGAAAGGATTTTTTACTTTTCATTCCGCTAAGGTGTATGTAGACCCATTGTGATACTCAGGGAGTAGAGATTGGTGAGGGAATGTATTGAAGAATTGTTTGTAGTGTCTATTCTATAGATCCATTGGTCCAAATGCCGGTGTTGGCATGGGTGTAGCTCCATGAGTGGAAGAGACTTACGAGCTATCATTTATTTGGGATTAGGGATTATCACGACATTGCTTCGCAAGTTTTGATTTTAATTTTGCATTTATTGTAGTCTAGCTGTCAATAAATATGGTAATATTTTCGTGGAATATTATTATATTATTGTCGCTGGTTTGGCAGCCTCTGCTACGGCTACATAATATATATTTTGGCTTTGAATGCACTACTGTTTTCTGAAAGGGGCAGTAGAATATTATTGTCTCAGATTTTCGTTTATTTATGCTATCAAAATCTTGAATAGTCTTCCCAATTATGTGAGGTCCGAGGTCGAACACAGAAATTTCTTAAAGTCTGTTTTAAACACCTTTCCAGTCTAAACTAATATAGCTTTCTTTTCATTTATTAACTTATTTATTTATTTATTTATAAATGTAATTTTGTTAGTAATTTTTTTTTTGAAATTTTTTTCCTTGTACTAGTTATAAGTATATCTTGATGTACAGCGTTTGCAAACAAATAAATCAAATCAAATCAATCCCTATTTTTGATCCATCCGTTTAGAAGAATATAGGGAAGACTACGTTCTTGTCTTATGCCTCTCTGCTAGGAAGATACAGAAGAATAGTATTTAAAAATCATTGTGGGGTATTATGTAGTTGTTTTTAAGTATGCATCCAGGTAGAAGAGATTGAGGGGTGGCCCTTCGCGTTTTATTTCCGTCAATTGAGCTGACTCTCTGTTAAGGCTCTTTTGGGATCTTTTAGGGATCTAAGTAGAGAAAAAGTAATGTACCCAGTCCTGTCATTGACGTTATTTGTATTACAGTCAATGGGTAAATGCTTGTAATATTTTCTACTTTCGTCATTAAAGTTAGCCCCAACCTTCCTCACGACACACTTTTACTTTCACTGAGTTTATATAGTGCAAGGAAGGAAAGTCAAATTGAGGAGTTTGGGTGTGAAAATGACAAGCTCTGTTATTTGCTATTTAATTTGTTCATTCGCAGACTGTTCGAAGAGAGTAGTTCCGCTCACAGCCACTGCAATGAAATGGTTGGTATCCCACCCCGGCTCAAATCTTAAAGTATTTCATTAATAACTAGGGGCTATAGAAGGGGTGTGACTCCTTCTGCTTGATGGAATTAAAACTATGCACCGGAAAAGTTTGCAATGTGTCGTATAGAGAAAAACGAGTCAAACTTTGGTAGTGGTGGGCATAATAATAATAATAATAATGATACTGATAGGAATGAAATAGCTACGAAATCCTTCTGTTATATTACACATACACATACACATAATAAATGCAAACTATCTCTTCAATCCTTTATGGATTGGAAATATGTAGAATCAGGATATACCAAATACTTTAAAATTTGTTGGCCGACGATTTTCAAGATTTCTGCCTTTGACACCAAACCTACCCAAAGTGGACAATATCGCCATAGTAAGTAGTACATTTTTTATGCATCTTTTCCTATGCCAATCTTGTGATCAATTGTTGATTTCGAGTGAAAAAAAAGTACGTTAACTGATCCCATAAATTGCTGAAATGAAATAATTTTGAACTGATTTGTACCGCGATGTTGATGTAGTGCAGCTCAAGAGACCAAGGAGTCACGACAACACTGGCTCGACTTTATTGTGTGACTAGATAATAATATACCAGCCCGTAAATTGAAGATGACAAGAAAGATAAATTTGTTGTGAATGTCAAATCGTTCGTTCCTATATTTTAAAGCAACGGATTCAGATAGCACAAGCTATCTTTTACATTAAAGTAAAAAATAGTTTTTCGTCTATGGTACCTATTCCGATACTTTGAGCAAACTGCTTGCTTGACATAATTTAATAATTATGTATATATATTATGTATAATTAAAAATAATTAAATTTGTAATGTAAAGAGCCAGGGCGACCATTTCACTTTTATTTTAGCGACTTAGACATTGTATTCTACACGGCTCTATTAATGCTATGGTAATGTTTAGGATATGAGACAATAAGTTATTATCGTGTATCATTGTCGTGTACCTTGTGTCAATAATCTTTTAAGTGACTGATGAAATACATATATAGTAGCTCTGTTGACTGCAACAGCGTTTTTCTTAAACATAACCTTACACTAGTTGCCAGTTATTTCCTGTATATGAAATGTTTCAAGCATTTTGCACATCAGATGTCGTCATTCATCCTCATCATCGTTATATTATTTAGACTTTTAAGTACTTCATTGCAACAAGAGAATTCAGGTTAAAAAACGATTTGGCATTGGCATGATAGTATTCTTGAATCGCATTATCCATACCCCACTACACATAAATTAATTACATGTCGACAAGAAGAAAACAGGCATTGTACCAGCCACAAAGCTATATCAATACACGACCAACTTAAGTGCTGCAATTAAAAAGACTTTTCAAGAACGGTACCTTAGGAATGCGGCTGCTTTAACATTTCAATTGACCCGATACGATCCACCGCCATTTCTTCCTGCTGAGACTGACTAAATCAGGATATCAGGACTAAATTCAGGATTACTATTTGTAATGATCATCTTGGACTTGCAACTCCTTCAGCAAATCAAAAACAAATCATGCTTTGTCCTACAAAGGCGTGATTTAAATTCTATAAATAGCTCATTTTGTTTCCATCAATTAAGATTCTCTACATGCATGGCGATGTGGTTTGCTGTAGCTGTAGCAGTCAAGTGACAGATCGACGAAATATACATATACAATACACGCCGCAAGATACTACAACATATGACAGAAAAAAAAAAAAAAAAAATAAATAAATAAATAAATAAACCTCAAGGATACTGCGATCTGTGAGTATCATTGCAATCCATGAACAATTCAGTTCTGCACGCATCATCATCATCTGTATCTGTAGGCGCAGCAGCACCAGCTACGTGATCTTGTGTTGCTTTTCTTTTTTCCTCTTTTCCCTGAACTAACGAAGACTGTGGTAACCTTGAAAGTGCAATAACTAAGGGTAGACTCGTATAAAAAGAGGAACAAGTGCAATTCAAACATCAGCCGGACCGATTAAGTCTGGCGGACAATGATCGACAGAAGATACATGGATGCAGCAGACACAGACCAAGCCATAGACATAGGCACATGTCTTAGATTAGCTGATCAAGATGGTTATGGCATTGAACAGAATGTGGATGGAGTTGTACACATATGACGGCTGAGGAATATGAAGAACGTGGTAAAACACTTGATGGATTTAGACCTCACTGTAGAGAGATAAATAGAAGAGATACGGATAGTCGTGTAAAGTGAGCTAATTTTCTCGAGGAGGACACTTGAGATTGTTTTTAACTTTAGCGAAGAATACTTAATTTATTGTACAAAAGAGATCCGTCAAAATGTTCCTTAATGGTGCGTAAATTGAAAAAAACTCATAACGCATTTAACAGCTAGAAAAAGATATACAAATTTAAGATAAGTTTCGAAAATTTCTTTTGTGTTAAAGGAAATAATTTGAAAAATTCTTTTGCTATAAATACCTGACTTAGTCTATTTAGACAAATAAGTGTACATAAAATGAAAGTCAAACTGAATTTGAGCATTGAGACAAGGGTCTGCGAACACCAAATGCCAATTTCGTCTTGTTCCCGTCATTTGCCCAAAGAATAGTACTTGATTTCAATGCTAGTGATAATGCATTAAGGGAAAGAAAAGAACGTAGCATTCGGTTATGTTTTGAAGCAAAGCCATAAGGGATACAACCGAAGTTCAGGGTAAACGGCATACGTTCAAGCTGCTTATGGATACTCTATTATTCTTTTTTACTGAAACGATAATTCAAATTTCTGTTAAATTAGATAGATATACCATAATTATAATATCATTTGAGATCCAATGACTGGTAGCTCTGAACTCGTTTACTAATAAGGGATGATGCAAGTGCAAATACCAAACTGAGATACACTAGCACTAATACCGAAAATGAGTCCGTAATAGAAGTTATGAAGTTCGTCATGGAATAAAACAAATAATAAATAAGGTCTAGCTTCCCGCACTCATTTTTGTTTTCCACTTTGAATTTTTACACTCCTTAGCAGGGCCTACTGTTAATTGCAGGTTCTGAACGGCTCTCCTGAGAAGCTTTTTCATAGGCAGAATTTCACTTTCGGAGGTTTGCCATTGCCCGACGAAAGGGTGATGACGATTTTGACCATCACGCTATCGCCACCAAAATGGAGTAAGTAATCCAAAAAAAAAAACTGATTATGAAACCTACCAATCTGCTATGGGATATAATCTGAAATTTCTCTAAATGAGGAAAGCTTCAGCACACTCTCCAGAACCGGAGAACGCAGAGAGCATAACATATACGAGTATCATTAAAAATAGGCTCAAGGCAAGCTACTATATTATAAAGGAAAGGGCTAGAAAAGATGTGAAATAGTGGAGATACAATTTTGCTAACATTAAGATTCAAAAAGCGCAAATTGTTTAACACTACAATACGCAGTTAAGATTTTAAATGCTAACAACGAGCTCTCAAATCCAATAATGAGTAAATCAACAAAGCCAAAAGGTATAGCTTCAGAAAAAATTCTCCAAGACAAACTCAAGTACTGCTACAGCGTTGATGTCACGCAATACTCTGGCAATATGTGGAGAAGTTTCAATGTATCTGCAAACAAAAGTTGATAAGTTGACTTCATTATGGATATGGCAGGCAAAATAATCCTTAGCATAGAGAAAAAGTAATTAGAACAGAACCGTAATTTTCTGGTTCTGGTTGATAAAGGTTTCAGGAACTTTCTTGCGAAGCTCTGCAGAAAGAAATAAACTGGCATTTTTAAGGTTCAAATAATACATGGACTGAAAAATCCGTTTCTAAGAGAGGGCACCACTTGAATTAAATCCATACCAGTTAGTCCATCAGTTAGTACCAACAAAAAAAATGGATTCAAAGCAATTTCGTGTGTTGATTTATCATTGCTTTTTGATGGGAAAAAATGCAGCCGATGCAAAGAAATGGCTTGATAAGCGTTACCCGGACTCTGCACCAGCCGAACGAACAATTCGCAAGTGGATTGACAAATTTAAAAGTGGTCATACAAGCACTGAAGATGATGCACGTAGTGGACGTCCAAAAAAGGCTGTTTCAGATGAAAACATCAAAAAAGTCCACAAAATGATTACGAATGACCGTAAAGTGAAGCCGTGTTTGCTCACAGTCGACCAAAAACAACAACATGTTGATGATTCAGAGGAGTGTTTAAAGCTGTTCAACCGCAATAAAGCCAAATTTTTGCGTCAGTATGTGACAATGGATGAAACTTGGCTCCATCACTTCACACCAGAGTCAAGTCGGCAGTCAGCTGAGTGGCGAGCAGGTGATACACCTCGTCCAAAACGACCAAAAACCCAACAGTCGGCTGGCAAGGTTATGGCATCCATATTTTGGGATACACATGGAATAATTTTCATCGACTATCTCCAAAAGGGGCAGAATTTCAACAACGACTATTACATTGCGCTGTTGGAGCGTTTGAAGGACGAAATCGCAGAAAAACGTGCTGTTTCATCAAGACAATGCACCGTGTCACAAGTCGATGAAAACGATGGCAAAATTGAATGAATTCGGCTACGAATTGCTTCTTCACCCACCTTATTTTCCAGATTTGGCCCCCAGCGACTATTTCCTGTTCGCAGTCCTCAAAAGAATGCTCGCCGGAAAGAGATTTAAGACCGATGAAGAAGTAATCGCCGAAACAGAGGCCTACTTTGAGGCTAAGCCGAAATTGTACTACAAAACTGGTATCAAAAGATTGAAAAATCGTTTGTTTGTTTTGTGTTTTACTATAAAACGGCATTGACTTTTCAACCCATGTGTTATATACCATCGACATCACTAAATTAAAGCAATTGTGATACATATTTTATACTCGTATGTGTGTAGGAGAAATGTCAGCGGTCGTTAAAGCAATTGAAAGATATGTCATAAAAGATGCCTATTAAAGTGAGTAACCTACTACTGAATACGTCGCCACATAGGTTATGTACCCCATGAAGCATAGTTGCACAAGTAGTAAAAGAACAATTTTATTTTCCCACACTTTTCAAGATAAATCAATAAACGCATAACGACAATCCAAAATCGCAGAACAAGTCGCCAGGGAAAATTGCAAAAAGCTAACTTAGCAACATATGTAGGTATAAGGGAGTGAGAAATCGTCATATTCAATGCCGTGAAATAAAGATAATTTCTACACAAATTTAAACGTTGTGTTATTTTACACCCAATAAACAGAAAACTCATAAATGGCGGAGTCGATAGGATTCTTCTAAACGGGAAGAATCCATAAGAGAATGGGCAGTACGCGAGTTCAAAAGTGTTAAAAAGGTTAGGTAAAATTAAGCTAACACAATATAAATTAACATAACTGTTAAGTGTTCAAGAGGTGTAAGAAGGGGTGAGCTAAAAAGTAGCTTAAACCGGTCACAGGAATAGAATAATAAAAAAAGAAACATAAAAACTTCAAGATTAATCGTGCAGATAAAATTTCAAAGTTCTTCAAACAAAGAATTGAACAAGAGATGGAAGCAGCGCTAGTAGAAAAACTTGCGGCGGCTCTGTAGGCACTGGCTCAAAGAAAGCTGGCATAAAGTCGAACTGTTACTGTCATGAAACGAATAGTGTACATACCAGTATTCGATGGTGACCACAACTATCTAAAAAAACTGATTAACCTTGTACAAACACATCTGGATGGAGTGGACGCAGATACAAAGAGAGAACTATGGTAAGCAATCTGCAATACAAAAGTTGGTCGATAAGCCAAAGACCTTTTACTCAACAATCAACCAACAACTTAGGAAAATACAAAGCAACTACATAAATAATACTTTAGGCCGGTAGCCAACTATAAAGACATCATGAGAAACATCAGTAACTTAGGGGTAAGTTCAATACAAATAGTTTTCCACCGCAAAAGGGTTGATATTTTCACAATCAACACAATAATTCCCCGACAAGTAACCAAAACTGGAACAATAATAATAATAATAGGAAAAGCTCAGGACAGTGCAAATAGAATAACTATGGATATTACTCAAACTAAAACACTGATCAAGAGACAAAGGTCAGATCAATTCAGAAATGCTCAACAGCAAGTACAATCAAGAGTGAATCCTTCACGAGAATAATGGAAGCAATCTGCCACAAGTCCACAATATCGAGAAGGTGGTTTTTACAAACTAGGCCTCGGAAACAAAATTTTTATAGAAGTTAAAATCAATAAAAAAAAATTAAAGCTTTATTAGATGAAAGAATTCGATTAATAAGTATTGTAGACTCAAATAGTGTTGTTTGTAGGTATTAAAAAATAAAGATGAAATTACAAACAATCAATTACACGACAACTGAAATGATTGAAATAGCAATTACCAAGATACCCAAGGAGTTAAATTATGATCCCAGAGGAGTCATAAAATGGTATAACATAAATTAAGGTAAATAACCATACGATCCTAATCGGTATGGACATAATGAGTAAAATTGTCAAAGCCCTTGACTTCGAAAAGAAAGTGCTCATATTAAACAACAGTACTGAAATCCAGAAGCCTCAGACAAAAATGACACAGACTTAAGTCACCTAAATAAGGAGGAACGCAAAGAAGTACAAACTCTTTTAGAACAATTTAAAAATCTGATTTTACGCGAGGGAGACCAACTGACAAATACAAAGAAAATCGAATAGTATCATAGATTAGCGTCACCAATCGTAGTAGTAGCTAAAATATTATTGGGTATATATTTTAGTTCGTGCGGTTTTTTTTTTTTCAAAATTTGAACGTTTATTTAAGAAAAACATGTAGAATAGTATTATTCAAAGTATTGCCCATCTGAAGCTATGACTTTTTCCAATCTTTCTGGCAATTTGTGGATTCCATCCCAAAAGAACTGCGCCGGCTTGGCAGCCAAGAATGAATCAAGCCAATTTTTGATATTCTGCTCTGATGTGAACCGTAACATATTTCAGTGAGGGCGTTCTGCATCGACCGGAACAAATGGTAGTCAGAATGGGCAACGTCTGGTCTATAAGGCGGGTGGGGTAAGACTTCCCATACATTGTTTTCCAAATAGTTCTTAACAGGAATAGCAACGTGGGGCCGAGCGTTGTCATGATGGAAAATTATTGCCTAGTGTCTGGTCGCATATTCCGGGCGTTTTTCGGCTACTGCTCTCTTCAAACGGATTAATTGTGTTCGGTAGATGGTTTCACCCAGTTTTAGAAGCTCGTAATACAGCACACCCATCTGATCCCACCAAATACAGAGCATTACCTTCGCGCTATGGATATTCGGCTTTGCCGTTGATTTGGCTGGTTGGCCGGGTTTCACATATGATTTTTTGCGCTTGGGGTTGTCGTAATGGATCCATCTTTCACCACCAGTAACAATCCGATGCAAAAATGACTTCCTTTTGTGGCGTTCCAGCAGCATTTCGGACATGCAAAACCGCCTTTCGACGTCTCTCGGCTTGAGTTCATGTGGAACTCAATTTCCTTGCTTTTGAATACATCCAGCTGCTTTTAAACGTTTTGAAATGGCTGCTTGAGTAACACCCAACGATTCTGCGAGCTCTTGTTGTGTTTGTCAACAATCTTCATAGAGTAATGCTTCCAGTTCTTCATCTTCAAACTTTTTTGGCTGCCCAGAACGTTCATCGTCTTCCAAGCCATAATCACCAATTTTAAATCGTGCAAACCACTTTTGGCACGTTCGCTCAGCTAGCGCATGTTTACCATAAACTTTCACCAAAATACGATGACTTTCGGCAGCAGTTTTCTTCATATTAAAGTAATGAAGAAGAACTCCCCGTAAAAATATTTTTCAGGTAAAAAGTTCGACATATTTGAGTGAAAAAAAATTATTGTTGTTTAAGCTTCAAATGAATGACATATACTGAAATAACGTATAATGACAGTAGCTTTCCAACGCATGTTCCAATGAAATAATAACAATGGAATAATAGAAGTTACGCCATCTTTTAGCAAACCGAATTAAGTTATAGACCCGATAGATAATTCAGGGCATCAAAAATTTTGGATATTACATGAAATAATCACCGACAATAAGTATCCTATACCGAATATAGACGGTATAAGAAGTATTAGATAAATTGGGAACAATAAATAGTCTACCTCATAAGATCTCACAAAGGGGGTATCATACAATAAAGATGCATCACTTTGATATTCAGAAAACAGCATTTATTACACCAAATGGATTGTACGAATTCGTTGCGGTTTCGAACGAGATCCTTATAGGATATATATCTATATATATATGTCTGTATATGTATATGTATATGACTGTTTGGCTACTATAGAAAATTCATGAAGGACTATGTTAAGTCCAATGGTCAAGTATTTAAAGAAAGATAAAAGCATAAACATTAATGATCCAGAGTAAATTTAGGCATTTGAAACACTAAAAATAAACATTAAAAAACACCTGATTCTCAAATTCAATGACTTCATCAAAAACTTCACTGTCTTTATGCAAGTAATTATGCGATTGGAGCGGTTTTAATGCAAAAAAGACAACTGGTGTGTTACGCTCTCCGAACTTTAAAGGATTACTAAAAAAAAAAAAAACTTTCAGACAAAGAGTTTTTGGCTATTGTAATCTATTTTAGGCCATATTTATGGAGAAAAAGATTCAAAATAGTCACAGATCACCTGCCAATAAAATATCTAAATAAAAAACATACTGGATTTAGGATCTAGCCAAAGAAAACAACGATGGTTAATCAAACTACAAGAATATCAATTTGAAATCGAATGCCTAAGAGGTAAGGAAAATAAAACAGCGGATTTTTTAACTAGAATTCCAACGAAAAATGACAAAAGTACTCGTAATGTGCATAACAATAATGATAATCAATCAATAAATAATAAAAGCAGATAATGCAACAGTTCACTCACTATAAGAACAGCAACTAGAACTAAAAGAAACCATAGTAAATATTTATGAAACCGAACTAATACTAACTAATGATGCTTATAAGGAAATAGAAGTAATTCACAATAGAAGAATCATTTTTGCAGATAAGACCAGAGAAAATTGATGTTGAATAGACTTATGACGCAGATATGTTAAACAATATCTTAGAGGAATTTATACTTAAATGTTGTACCACGAATTTAACAAGATACAACTATTGGGTCATATAAAAAGTCTCCGCGGTTTTTGTCACTAGTTAGTGTTGGTGTCCATTTATCTGGAAACACTAATTTGATTGTGTCAAAAGAAAGCGTGTTTGAAAAGTGACATATCAGGCTACATTTTTTGTGAAGACAGCTATGTAATTCGTTGCTCATGTTAAAAGTTATACTGATTTGAATATGAGTGAAATATCTGAAGAAATACGCTATGTGATGCTTTTTTTACTATAAAAAAGGGAAAAACAGTGAACATATATGGAGGGGATTTCGTATAAATTATTTTGTGCAAGAAGATGCAGTTCCGAAAATTTAAATATTGTTGCAAGGTTCAACCAAGGATGTTATTTGCAAATGGTGAGTCGTGGTCGTATCAGTATAAGCAATAAACAAAGCGCTCCATATTGTTAAAGGCAACTTGGAGTTTGTTTTTACATGGATACTGAATCATGCTAACAGTATATTGTCAGCGGTGTTTTCATCAAATGAAATTTTGTCTTATTTGGAATGAGACGAGCACATATCCAAATCTTCTGAAGACAGGCGTAAATACGACTAAACGTGTGGGTTACTTGGTCAAAACCAAGATCTTTGCCTTATTTATTGATAAGTAGGGGGAATTTTTGATTTCATATTTATTTTTAGTAATTAATATTGCCTACGACCTAGACTTGAGACAAGTGCATTTTCAAAAGTTCAAAGACAAAGTGCATGCACGTCTTCATTCACCCTACAAAAAAGCTCTTCCATTAGGAAGATGGTAGGATACATTTTGACAACAGCTAGCTATATCATTAATATATATGCAGAAAAGAATCGGACCTAATATGAAACCCTGTGGAACATTTTGAAGTAAAGATCTAGATTGAGAACATATCCCATTACCATAAGTTCTTTTATTACGACCAAACAAATAGCTCTATAAGAGTTTCATCGTATTTTGACTAGACCCAAAATAAAATAAAATAACGTAATTTTTCGAGAAGTATATACTTCGTGATTCACAGTGTCAATCTTCAGTGCTTTAGAGAACTCATGCAGTAATAAGACTGTTAAATATCTCTGATCAATTTTTTGTCTGATATCATCTAGCTGTTGCACAACTAAGTTGTGGTCGAAATCCCGACTGATATGGAGATAAGGGAATTTAGGAGAAGATGATCGCCAATCTGCTTGGCTTTTAACTTGTCAAAAACCTTAGACGGAATAGGGAGTATACTTAAACGTCTATAATCAGAGAGTTCCTTTAGATTAGGTTTTTTAGCAACCTTCCAAGAATCTAGAAAGTCGATGAAGTGAAAAAGAAATTAATAATATGTGTCAATGGTACTTAATATATATGGCAAAATTAATTTTAAGAACCGAATAGGTATTCCATCATCTCCGATTGCGTTTGACTTAAGCTTAGTTAAATCATCAAAGACGTCTCTTTCAACAACAGTCGCAAAGTGTTTGGTTAAATTAGTGCACAAATTTCTATCTAACGAGAAATGATGACTTCTTGTTATATTCGATAAGAATGAATTATTTAAATAGCAATCAGTGTCATTCTGTTTGCTAACTAGAATACCGAATACCACGCATATTTCTCTAAAGAGTCTTGGGATCTAAAGACATATTTAATTTGGAGAGGTGGTAATGGTGATTAGATTGTTGCGTTACATTATTGGTTCCTGGCCTGACGAAAATTTTCCCAGCTTTTCGAAGTTGGTCTCTCTTTCCATTTGTGACACATTTTCCGTCGCTTAATAATGGAGTCAAGAACAACAGAAGAATAGAGCTCCAGAACAGTGTTTTGAAAGAAAGATAATAACACAGGGGCTGAAAAGTCTTATAGTAAGAGTTTGATGGTAAAACATAAAATTTTTGCAAAATTCAACTTTATTTATCAATATAGTTGCCTTCGAGGGCGATACACTGATTGAAACGATTTCGGTTTAGCCTCAAACAGGCCGCTGTTTCGGCGATTACTTCTTTATCGGTCTTAAATCTCTTTCCGGCGAGCATTCTTTTGAGGTCTGCGAACAGGAAATAATCGCTGGGGGACAAATCTGGAGAATACGATGAGTGGGGAAGCAATTAATAGCCAAATTCATTCAATTTTGCATCGTTTTCATCGACTTGTAACACGGTGCATTGTCTTGATGAAACAGCACTTTCTATTTCTTCAAATGCGGCCGTTTTTCTGCGATTTTGTCCTTCAAACGCTCCAACAACGCAATGTAATGTTCGCTGTTAATAGTCTGGCCCTTTTGGAAAATCATTCCATGTGTATCCCAAAATACGGATGCTATAACCTTGCCAGCCGACTGTTGAGTTTTTGATCGTTTTGGACGAGGTTCGTCGCCTACTCGTCACCTCAGCTGACTGCCGACTTGACTCTGGTGTGAAGTGATGGAGCCAAGTTTCATCCATTGTCACATACCGATGCATAAATTCGGCTTTATTGCGGTTGAACAGCTTTAAACACTCCTCTGAATCATCAACACGTTGTTGTTTTTGGTCGACTGTGAGTAAACGCGGCACCCACTTTGAACAGAGCTTTCGCATGTCCAAATATTCGTGTATGATATATCCAACACGCTCTTTTGATATCTTCAGAGCCTCAGCTATCTCGATCTCGATCTTGATGTTTTCATCTGAAACAGCCTCTTATTTACGTCCACTGCGTGCATCATCTTCGGTGCTTGTATGACCACATTTAAATTTTTCAATCCACTTGCAAATGGTTCGTTCGGCTGGTGCAGAGTCCGGGTAACACTTATCAAGCCATTTCTTTGCATCGGCTGCATTTTTCCTATCAAAAAGCAATGATAAATCAACACACGAAATTGCTTTGATTCCTTTTTTTTTCACAATAACAAAAGTTGCTTCACTCCCAACGCTATATCTCGAGAACTAATCGTACGACAGCTGTCAAATCTATACACGTATCTTTTAAAGGTTGGTACTAACTGAAATTTTTAGCCCATGTATTATGCATTGACTACAACATAATATGGCATTAATATTTGTGTGCAGTGTGTCAAAGTTTATGTTCTTATAGTCTTTATAAGTGAACGTTGTAGGAATGGCAGTAAATGAAAAGTCTATTTTATAAGTCCAAAAAATTAAATCAATGTCGAATATAGCGTCAAGAGAAATTTGCTCACAAAGAATTTTCCACATCTGACACAGCGATGAGATGGAATCGCTTTTGGAGCATACCGATCTGGGGAGGAGTTTACAATAGCAAGACCATTTTCTACTATTAGGTCAAGAAATTGTCTCGATAAATTATTTTTTGTTAACATGCTGTATATTAGGTAACCTAATTTACTTTAGTTAAGACTACGGGCATTGATCACAGCAAGCGATCATGGTCAAAGGCCGGTGACCGACCACAAACGACTTCAAAGCATGGATTTCCGGCAAACAAGGTTATGTTAAGTGTTTAGTGGGTTTGGAAGGGTACTGTCTATTATGAGCTGCTAGAACGTGGCGGAACGGTCAATTCGATCCTTTACTGTGCACAGCTCGACCATTTGAAGGAAGCTATTAAGAAATAGCGACCAGAGTTGGCTAACAGAAAGGGAGTTGTCTTCCATTATGATAATGCTAGGCCACACACATTTTTGATGACCTGGAACAAACTGACGGAGCTCGGTTGGGAAGTTTTGATGCATTCGCTGTATAGCCCGCACCTTGCACCCTCTGATTACCATTTGTTTTGGTCTTTGCAAATCTCTCTTGATGGTAAAAAATTAGCCGACCGAAGAGCCGCTGAAAATCAGAAGTTTTTCGCTGATTAACAACAGAAGTTCCACACCGTTGGAATTATGAAGCTACCCGGAACTACTTAATTGAAATTGATTTTAAATAAGAAAATTTATTATTGCTATGCTAATAAATTTTAAAATTTGTAAAAACAACCCTTAGGACCAAGTAAATAAATACCCTGGAAGAGGCTCATAAATAAATCTCACTATACCACACACAAAAAAGCCTACAGAGTGGTATTATTGACACATGCCATAGTTTAAAACATAAAATCTATTACGTAAGATACGTCATGAAACCCAAATACGCAATAAGTGAAACACCTTCTCGATCAAATCAAATCCTTCACATGAATGTTTACTATTTTATGAAACAGTGATTCCTCACAAAAGCACATTTCTCGAATTTTGGCAAACCTACAAAAATAATAACAGACAATGAATTCAAATTCAATTGAAGGACAGTTAGACTTACACTCAACCTAACCAAATACGAGTACACATATATGTAGTGATATTGAAATGTTTCAAATGAGGAAGGATGAGTTAACATTGATTCAGAAAATTCATAGGGTGGTTAGCAACTACAACAAAAGATAAAATTTAATAATGCATATGACACCAGACAAAGCAATCTTTGCAAACCTGGCAACACTAGTCAACAGAATAATTCTTCAGAAGGAACAACATATAAATAAACTAAACCAGACTAATTAAGATTATAAGGAGTATACATAGATAAATATTACCAGTTAAGGCACCAGACCACGGTGTATTTATTATTATTATTTTTTTTTTCCATTTTCTGAAAGAGGTATTTGTTAAGAATGCAAGCAAATCAAATTTAGTAAAGAAATTCGTAAAATTGACGGAAATACAGTATTTTATGTGAAACTGTTCCAAGCGCACGACCGCACCGAGCGGCAGACGTTTGTCTGTTAAACTCGTTTGCTACCTGCCCATCCTTTGTTGGCCTCTATGAAACGTTATCATCCCAAATATTTTCCGGTTATTGTGTCGTATTCGCTAGGAGAGATGAGATAGGAAATTCCCATTATTGAATTGAATAGAAACCCGGTTACCAAGCGTAGATGAATTCGACACAAAAGAGTCAGTTGTTTTGTGGCATTCGTACGATTCGTATCTATCATTCGATTTGTACTGTGTATTCTGTGTATTGTGATAGATAAAAAAAAAATCAAAAAGACATATCGTCCGATAACCGACAAGAAGCAGTGGCTAACTAGATTCCGTTCCGGTGAATCTAAGTGTCGGGTACAGACTGATAAATTTCATTGCTATTTTTAAGACAATAAGTGCGTCAGTGAAATGTAAAGTTTGTGGGAGTGATGTAGAATTTTGCGAATCTAGTCAAGGAGGACTCGGATTTAAAATTGTGATAAATTGCAAGTCCAAACAAACAAAAAAAATCACGCTCGTCATGCTCGTTAATCCAAAAGGCATACGTAGTTAATTGTCGATTTATATTTGCAAATCGATTGTGGTTGGAGCAGAAAAATTTTGTGCTTTCATGAACTTGCGAAGGCCTATTTTTAAATCTTTCTACGATACTATTGTGATTACTGCTCGAAAAAAGATATTGATATTTGTGTGAAATCTGCATACTGTAAGGCATGTGCTCTGTGAAAAGGCAAAACTAATTCAGGGGAGTATCAAAATAGGCTAGAAGGCCATGCTGAATCCTGAAACTGATGCTATGCTTACAATTTTCAAAGAGGGGAGAAATTACACGGAACGGAATACGCCTTGAAAACTTATACCAAAATTATGCAAGCTTTTCCGTATGATGTGAAGAAAAAAGAATGTGTCAACCATGTCCAAAAACGGATGGGAACAAGATTGCGAAATTGTAAAAAAGGAAATAAGGGCTTCGGTGGAAAGAGAAAGCTCTTTGGGGAATTAACTGCATTCAACGGTCTTGTAATTCGTGGGAATAGTGATATGTTGGAAGATATGAAAAAAGCTGTCTGGGCCGCATTCCATTATAAGTGTACCGAGGACGAGAGTCCCCAAACATGAGTATTGCCCGAAAGAAGACTCGTGGTGTTCGTGGCACCAGGAGAATGCCAAAGGAACTTTGAACGATTATACATATACTCCTGCATTGCCTGCAAATGTAATTGAGGCAATAAAACCGATATACGTGGATCTTGGTAAAGAAGAGCTTCTTGAACGATGTTTAGGCGCGTTTCATCAGAATAACAACGAGTGTTTGAACTTTGGTATATGGAAATCTTTTCCCAAAGACGCCATGGAGCGGCAGACCCACAGTTAAAACTGCCGCTAATATTGCTTCAATACTTTTCAACAATGGTCATATTGGCCTTATTAATGTATTGGAGATGTTGAAAATAAAAATTAGTGTGGCACTCTACCAATATTTTCTATATAATGATGAGAAGGGGATATGCAACACCGAACACGAAGCCGAAAAAAACACGCATGAGAGTCGTGTGCGTGCAAAACACGGAAAAAAAAAATACAGATATAAAATTAAGTTATGTCGAGCTATCCTTCAGCAAAACTTTGACCGCGTTTTTCTCGAAACTACGTTTTTCAACCTGGTTGACAAAATATTTGAGAAACTATTCATCCGATTTGCATGCATGAAGTCTTAAAATTTTCAAAAATACAGTCCCTATGGCAGCACGTAGGGATTTTTTTTTTTTTATAAAAGAGGCTCCCTTTTATTATTATTATTATTTTTTTTTTAAAGAGATTCTTTTTTTGTTTATAAATATTGAAATTTCCTATATGTCTAGTCTATAAATATTTTTTTTATTGTATTTTTGAGGTGAACCGTATGACTGTCAACCACCAAGCAGCAACTTCGTCGGAATGTCCTTTTGGAGGCGGCGTACGCCAAATTATTCTTGAAATTTAAATAAAAAAAATTTGTGTAGTGTCTTCTATATGTAAATATTGAATATTAGTATCGACAAAAAAAAAAATTGTCTCTCTCTCTCTCTACCGTGATCTTGTGCCTTAAGAACTATAAGAGAAATTATTATAAAAATGAGCCTAGGTACAGGTTAAAACAAATAGAAGAAGAACATTCAATAAATATTAATAAGGATAAAACAATAACATTACTAACGATTGACAGAATTACAACAGACAACGGATACCTTAAAATCAACATAGGACAAACGGAGATAATATAGAACACGAGGACATATTATATCATATAATAAATATCTACGAACTAAGGCAAACAATTAACGCTATTAGACATAATAATGAAAACAGGTAGGCAACGACCCAACAATAAGAAAGGAGCTAGGAAAAATGTATGAAAAAAGAGGATTAATAGACATGATAGGACCATCAAAGAAATCGTGATTCGGGAACGACCGAGTTCCATGAAAATAATGGAAGAAAAGAATAACAATGCAATCAATAACCTAAATAATCAGATTGAACTTAACTCCCATTTCGAAGAAAAGTAACCAACCTCAAAAACCTAATATAAACAGATAGGAAGCAGTTCGAAAAAATATATGAAGAACCAATAGCTACTGAAAAACGACTAATAACGCAATAGCTTAAAACAGATTAAACACTAAAATAAGAAATAATGAGGGTTTTTTTTTAGGTTAGGTTAGATTTTTAATTGTCAAAAAAAAACCCTCAAAATTGCAAAAGTGTACAAAATTTTTATTTGAGTTAATAAATCAATGCTTGCCATTTACTTTTTAAAGATTATTTTATGTAAATGTTACCACAACTACGTTTTAAGTCCATACGGAGAGTCCAACTTTGAATAGTTGACTAGAAATAAACAACAAGCAACAGCATTTTATTCTGAGTTTTTCATAGTTTCTCTGCCCTATTTTGTATATGCAGTTTGCCAAATGTTAAAAATGTTAAAAAATTTTATAGGATTTGGAAACATCATTTTCGATAAAACTCGAGTTGGAAAAACTAGAATGAATGAAAACCTATCCCAGAATGATCTGTGATCCTTTTATTAAAAAATACACTTTTTGTAGGAACTTAGAGGAAAAGACAAAAATCGAACAAGCTTTTGATTCATTATTGATGCCAAGCCGTGAGAAGTTAAAGCTTATAAGGTTTTTTTGAATAAGCATTCTCCAAAAAAGCAGAAAACTTTTCTAAAAAAGACTGACATTTTATGACATAGCAATACAAAAACTTTACCTTTGAGTTTAAAAGAAAATTTTAAGCTATCTGCATCCAAAAAATCTATTTTCAGCCCAAAACTTTGTATTAATCATTTACAAAACAACCTACACCTTCCGCTGCATTGTCGCTTTTTTCAATATCATATATCCAAATTTCAGTGACCTCAATGCAATCGGGAACACACAAAAAACAATTTAGATGAGATATTATAGTAATAATGGATAGTTCTCTTTTATTCGTAGAATTTTGATGTTCTGCTGAACAATGATTAGTTTGTTCAAACAATACGAATCATTGATAAAAAATATCTGCACCGTTTTTAATATATATTTGAATTTATCAAAATTCCTGTAAAAAAAAATCAACAAATAAAATGCTCTAAATAAGTTCAAGATCATCAAAAGACCTTATAATGATGATTTTTCCACCTTTATGGTATTCTTTCGCATAAGTATTTATTTGTATCTATATCTATATACTTGTTTTGCCTCTTTTGCCTTCATCAACAGTGCTCGCGTATAATTCGTGAGAGAATCATTAATATAGATTAAGACCCGCTTATATTGTATGACCACTATTTGTCGACGATCTGATTGGACATTATCAGTGGAGTCTTAGGCTTAGTAAAAAATCCTATGGAGTCCGCATTTACGAGTATAAGGCCGCATATAACAGTTTTTAGGGCTATACAGAGCCATCTCTAGTTTAATTATCTCTGCCAAGGTGTTTTTTTGTGCTCACTGACCGTCATATTTAAGAAAGTTTGACGAATCACGGACCCCAATACCATATTCAAATCTCTCCAATAGTGTGTGCCTATGCAACACATTCATTGGATTAAGACATCGCGCTGGCATTGATAAATCTGATAATGACAACTCGTCAAAGATTAAACGAATTATTATTGGTACACTGGGCAACCATAGTTTCTTAAGCCTAAAAAGGGTATTGAGTTCTTGTGAATGGAACAACTAAGTAGATTATAAACATATAAAGGGTGATTCATCATGAGGTTTGATTTACAATGTAAAATAAAACACATAAATTTAAAAGTGAACTTAAAATTTTTACTATCGGTTAAAAGAACAATTCATGGCATTTACTTTTTGAAAATGATATCATGTATCATGTAAATGTTGGCCACGACTACGTCTAAAGTGGTCCATTCAGAAGGACCAATTTTGGGCGACTCGATCGAGCACAGTGACTGGTATCTAACGGATAACACGAGTTGTGTTGGCTTCCAAAGTGTCAATCGTAGCTGGATTATTCCTGAAGACCTGAGGCTTTACATATAGACAATAGTCCAAAGGTGTGATATCCCACGATCTAGGCGTCCAATTTACCGTAGCAAAACGTGAAATTAAGTGCTCACCAAAGTGAGTCTATTGTTTCAGCACAGAGCTCACCGAGACCATGTGCTTGAATTTCACGTAGCACATAGTCCGTTAACATAGAGCGATAACGGTAACATTCTAATTTGCCTCATTTTTGAAGAAATATGAACCAATGATTCCACCAGCCCATAAACCACACCATACCGTTGTTTTTAATGGATATACTGGTAGCTCTTGGTACTCTTGGGGTTGCTCATCAGCCCAAATAAGCCAATTTTGTTCATTAACGTATTCATTGACCCAGAAATGGGCTTCATTACGAAACAAAATTTCACGATAAAACCGGATTTTCATTTAGTTTTTCCAGAGCCCATTCACTGAAAATATGATGCAAATTCAAGTCGCCTGGATTCAATTCCTGCACAAGTTGAATTTCGTACGCTTTTAGGCTGAGATCCTCACGAAAAAAAGGACAAGTTGTCGAATACGCCAAGCCAAGCTGCTGAGAACGAGGAGGAATCGATTCGTAACGATCTTCGCGTACATTCTCAGCTACAGCTGCTATAATCGTTTCACTACGTACTGCATGTGGTCTAACCGGTCGAGTATTATCCACTAATGTGAACTGGGACACAAATGGTATTGGCAATAGTATTTTCAGTAGGTCGATTATGCGCACCGTAAGTTTTTTGGATCGAATGAAAAACATTTCTCACAGAACTCTGATTTTCGTAAAACAGCTGAACAATTTGGAGACGTTGGTGTAGTGTGAGTCTTTCCACGATAACTTGCCATACGATGCTAAACAAAAATGAGGAGGCAGTTTGATAGGAGTCACGCGTGATCTGTCAAAAAGAGCCTATTGAAAATCAAACCTCACGATGAATCATCCTATATATATAATACCCTCATCATTCTAGTCCTGCTCAATGGCACAACAAAAGCATGAACTTTGGCAAAAGTGGATGAAGATATTCTTGGTGGTTTTGAGTGTTAGATCCTTCGAGTGATATTTGGTTCGGTTTGTTTAAAACATGTGAAACAAATGGACAATAATATATTGCATTATAGGAAGAACATCGACTTATATGGAGCAGGCAAATGGTAGAGGATCACAATCATTTTGGAGACTGCGCTGAGTGAAGTGCCTAATTGGCTGAGATCCCGGTCCACTGCGGACTCAAAGTTGTAGATTTCAAAAGTTGAAAAAAATATTCTGCAATATTTTCAAATGCCATTAGACTAACATTTTCAAAATCCGTTGACTGAAAACTGAAAACTAAATTACCTTTCATAAGCCACCAACCACTTGATACATTTAACTGAGATTCTCATAAGATATGCTGAGCAAAATAGAGTTTTAAGTCGCAAATTATATGGGTAACCCGATCATTGATCATTGATTTTCATTATTTCAGAAAGCACGTAATAAAACATGCATTTAGCATTTTTATAAAAAAAAAACTTTAAAGCTTTCAACTAAAAATTATGTACTTTTGCATTGAGGAGAAATTAGCGTTCGGTTGAGAAAAAAATCTGTGTTCTGACACTCTGGCCTCTGAAGATCTTCATCCGAGCCAAATATGCACACATTTGCTGTCAGTAAGAGTATTTATCTTATCACTAGACATTCGTCTGTCATCAGTGTCATTCCAACAGTAGTTCCATGTTTCATAAACTTAAAAAAGAATCTCCATAATAATAAACCAGCAGTTTATAAATAGCTGAATGATTGATTCTATCTACTTTAAAGATCTGTTAAAAGAAAACCAAAAACTGTAGGCATGCAAAATTTATCTCGTCTCTTTTCATGTATACACACAAACTAATCAGCTGATTTAATCTACCGAATGTCCAGTGAAATGACATTGTTACAGCTTTAATCATATTCAAAAAATCACACATACAAATGCATGACTTTGTCCAAACGATAAAGGCTAACCGTCTTCTTTCACCCCAGAGTTCATCCTTAACAGTTATGGCTTGTTTAGTATTTGACAGTTGAGATGACAGTTTGAGACGGAGTAAAAAAAAAAAGGAAACCGTTCTAATTCCTTGCACCTTTTCTGACATCATCTGACTTTTCTTTGCAAGAGCAGCGACACAACTCCCAAAGAGAAAGAATTCTGCTGCGAAACCCCATTGAATAAGTAATCCCACAAACGAAAAAAACTCATTTTCCCTGACGGTAATCTGGTCAAGAGTAGCCTTACTGTGGTACGTCTTTGATGAGGGCAAGAGGACAGCTTCTTCACTCTGACCACAGGTAGCGCAATGAACTTTTACGGAATGTCTTGCATTCTGGTGGAGTTTCTTTATTTTTAATTTTTTTTCTTTTTTCGCATTTGCATATTTGTTGTTGCTGCTTCTTTGATGATGATGATTATTCTACTGGTTAGAACCACTACCAGCACCAGCCAGAATCACTGGACAGCAGGAATGATTCATTCACACGATTATTCTTGTGATGCCTTCATCATCATTATCATCATCATCATCATCATCATCATAATCATCGCTGGTAATCGTTTGCTCTTGTTGTTGTTGGTGGTACTGCCGTGTTGGTGTTTTGTTGATTATCCACTGGACATGGATGAACCTGCTTTGGCAGTTCTTGGCACCAGCTCTAATGAGCCTAATATCTTCCATCAAACACCATAGACCACATAGTGGCTAAGCAAATTTCTAAAATAAACTAACCAACACTGAAACCAATGGGTTTTTTTGTGAGTTTTACTTTTATAACTACTGGTTGATGGTAATTCTTGGAGGAACATGTGTAGCTGCTGGGCAGAATGGTCCTCTAACATTCCTTGTTGACTTACTCACATCCGTGGACTTTAAAGGCTGCTTCCAAAGGTAAAAGCATGAAGATGATTGCATAACTTTGGTTGGGTACTCTTGGGAGAAATCTCTAGAGATACTCGTATTTGCTGAAAAGTTTATTGATCTTTTTTTTTACATCAGGAAACAAGACCCTTGTCTGAATAGATAAGTATGATACAGTGAGCTAATGTTTCATTGAAATGGAACACAATTATTCATGAATTATTTTAGAATATATTAGTTTATTTGGAATGCTCACCGATTCTGCAGAATACTAATAGAGGCATTTCAATCCGGTTTGTCCCTCGAATATTTTAAGAGCGTTTAAGTTTTCGTTGGTGACAGGGCATATCTATCATCTCTGCATTTGCTGGCAAGTCACTGTAGCGGGTGGCTTTTGGATGTTTAACCTTTGTTTTTTCGGCAACATCTGGCTTAAGGCATTAATTCACACGACTGGACATTCACATAGGGAATCAGGAGGTGATATCACCTATTTCAATTACATAAGGCTGGGGGGTTTAATTAAAGATTAGCACCTCGTAAAGACATTGCTAATGAGTTTGCACTCTCTTCTAGAAAGTTACATAGGTCACCAATAGTTTTTTTTTCGCGAAAAATAAAATAATTGCTCTGGCCAATGGTAGAGTGCTGCTAGTGCTGTTTTAGGTTTACAATGTTTTGCTTTCAAGGGCATGAATCGAACAATTGTATGCGATTTTATCACCTGCAACAACGTTCACAAAATCCGTAACGCATGCGAACGTTTGAGCACCAAGCCAATTTTTTTATTTTTTTTACTTCTTTATTCTCAATTAGATAATCTATTAAGTTGCTTAACAACTCTCACAATGCATATGTATCCTAATTTGGAGAATAGTTATTTAGTTGAAAAAATAGAGAGAAATGCCACTTCAAAATTTACATTGTGGGGTGGACAAGCATTTCTGTGTAGGTATATGGTATTCATTACATTTTTAAAAAAATTCAATTGCTTACGAAGAAATATGTATATCAATAAAAGCTAACGTAAATTCATAAAATTAAGAGTTAAAAAAGTTAAAAGTTAAGAAAGGGCTCAAATAATGAAGTCTAACAAAATTTCGATTTCATTGTGATTAATCGCAAGAAGCCACGATTTTATTTTTTTAAGAAATACAGATGCAGTTTTAAAAATTCGTATATTCTAGGGTAGACTATTTAATAGCTTGCAGGAAATAATTGAGAAAAAGTTCCTAAAGCTTGATGTGTGAAAAGGTGGAATATGCAAGACGGTACCAGTATTGCTCCATAGATTATGGGTGTCAGATATTGGACTCTGCATACAGCCACCTTTTATGAAGAATATTTAATGAGGACTTTAAAAAAGTATAAATATCTTACAGGCAAGAAATTCATTCTTCTAAATAATTTTATGGAATGGGTTAGGTGAGCTGATTTGCATACTTTTTTTTTTATTGCGGACTATTGTAGGACAGTCAACTGCAGTAGTTTATTGAGGTATGTACCTCCCTATACGCTTATTCCATACTGGAGTCTGGAGTAAGAAATCCCAAAGTAAATTGTTTTTAGGGTCTGTGTAGAGCAGTAATTACTAAGACGGTAAAAGATGCTTAGAGAAGATTGCAGATACTTTTTCAAACTTGAGATGTGTTCACTCCAACTCAAATTTCGATCAAAATTAACACCTAGATATTTATAGTGCTCAACTAATTCTATTTTGAAGCAAAACAAGTTGCAGCTAATATTTTCATCATATAGGACATTGGAATTTTGCACATCACAAACACAGTTCAGCAAGCTATGTCTACAACAGGTAGATGCATGAAATATAATGCAAAAATCTGGGGAATCTTTAACTATTAAACTAAAATACATCAATTTAGTCTTATTGCTTACTAATAACTTAAGTTTGGTAAACCAGAGTCATAGCAAGTGACGTCGTAGTTTACGTCAGCAACTAGATTTAAAAGGTTGGTTGATCCATAAGCAAACGCAAAATCGTCGACAAAAGCCTTTACATTACCAATAAATAGGATTGCAAAAATAGAGTTGACATATTGGGTGTATAAGAGATGGGGTAACTTGTATTCTTCCATTGGAGCATGCGTTGGAAAACTACTGTCATTGTAGGTCATTTTAGTATATGTCATTCATTTGAAGTGTAAACAACAATAATTTTTTTTCATTCAAATATGTCGAACTTTGCGTCTGAAAAAGTGTTTTTGCGGGGAGTTCTTCTTCATTACTGAAACCTGCTCCCGAAAGTCATCGTATTTTGGTGGAAGTTTATGGTGAACATGCGCTAACTGAGCGAACTTGTCAAAAGTGGTTTGCACGTTTTAAAAGTGGTGATTTTGGCTTGGAAGACGATGAACGTCCTGGGCAGCCAAAAAAGTTTGAAAATGAAGAACTGGAAGCATTACTCTATGTAGATTGTTGCCAAACACAAGAAGAGCTCGCAGAATCTTTGGGTGTCACTCAAGAAGCCATTTCAAAACGTTTAAGAGCAGCTGGATATATACAAAAGCAAGGAAATTGGGTTCCACATGAACTCAAGCCGAGAGACGTCGAAAGGCGGTTTTGCTTGTCCGAAATGCTGCTGGAACGCCACAAAAGTAAGTCATTTTTGCATCGGATTGTTACTGGTGATGAAAAATGGATCCATTACGATAACCCCAAGCGCAAAAAATCATATGTGAAACCCGGCCAACCAGCCAAATCAACGGCAAAGCCAAATATCCATAGCGCGAAGGTAATGCTCTGTATTTGGTGGGATCAGATGGGTGTGTTGTATTATGAGCTGCTAAAACCGGGTGAAACTATCAATGGACAACGCTATTGAACACAATTAATCCGTTTTAAGAGAGCAGTAGCCGAAAAATGCCCGGAATATGCAACCAGACACGAGGCAATAATTTTCCATCATGACAACGCTCGGCCCCACGTTGCTATTCCGGTTAAGAACTATTTGGAAAAAAGTGGATGGGAAATCTTACCCCATCCGCCTTATAGCATAGACCTTGCCCCTTCTGACTACCATTTGTTCCGGTCGATGCAGAACGCCCTCACTGAAATACGGTTTACATCAGAACAGAATATCAAAAATTGGCTTGATTCATTCTTGGCTGCCAAGCCGGCACAGTTCTTTTGAGATGGGATCCACAAATTGCCAGAAAGATGGGATAAAGTTATAGCTTCAGATAGGCAATATTTTAAATAATACCATTGTACATGTTTTTCTTAAATAAACGTTCAAATTTTGAAAAAAAAAAACCGAACGAATTAAATTACATACCGTTATATTAGGAACAAAATAAGGCCAAGAACGGATCCTTGGGGTACACCTATATTGGTAATCTTTGAACTAGTTAAATGATTCCCGATTTTTAACTTTTATGTTCTGTTTTATAAACAAGATGCAAACCATTCTAAGATAAAACCGCGAAACCTCGCAGAATGCAATTTTTCCAAAGGAATGGTGTGGTCAACAATACAAAAGTCTGGCGCAACATTTTTTAACATCAAGTTCTTTGTAAGCAACTGCACAAAAGTCTAGGAGAGCATCTTCCGTAAAGGGGCTCTCTCTAAGCCCAAATTGCTTTTCGCTGAAGATATTGATATCATTAAGATATTTCAGAACTCTACTTTTAACAGTTTTATCAAATATCTTCGAAATTGTAGGAAATATGGAAATGGGTCTGTAATTGCTTTTTATAAATAGGAATTATATTGGCATACTGTAACAAATCTGGAAAATTTCCAGAAAAAATACTCAAATTAAAAATATGAGCCAAAATATCAACGAAATTAAGGGCAATTTGTTTCGTTACAATGAAATTTTTAGATATATCATCGTTATCATCAGAGTTTGAATTTTTAAGACTGTTTATTGTTTTTAATAGCTCAAACCTTGTAATGGGTTCAAAGAAGAACTTGTTACTTACAAGTGTATGGTCCCCAATGCCAGATGCAGAGCAACAGCTGCAGACGTTTGGAAGGTCTGATTGGAAAGATATTTGTCCCACTGAAGCAAAGTAGTCATTAAACTCGTTTGCAATTGCTGTGGGATCGGTGATTTCAACATTCTCATTTTTTTTAAGAACAATTGATTTACTATGGTTTTTAGCTCTGCGATTAATAATGCTGTTTACAACCTCCCATAGTTTTTTAAGATTTCCTTGTGAATTTCTTAATCTACTTTGATAGAAACTATCACGGTAGACTTTAATTTCTTTATTAATTTTTTGACCTTTGTGATGTGTGGGTGTTTGCAGCATTTATTACGTAGATTGTGCTTAAGTTTAATTTTTTTGAGAAGAAATTTGTTCATCCAGGGCTTAAGTTTGGTTTGCGATTTTCTCTACTCGATCGAAAAGCTACAGATATCAATATGACCAGCTAGAATTTTTAAGAATAGTTCATACGCCTGTGAAGCATTTCTAATGGTGTAAACTTCTTACTAACTTTCAAGCAGCAGCTTATTCTTAAGTTGCTGTAGTTTATTTTAGTTACCTTGAGAGGAGCGGTAACAACAGACCTTTTGTTGTTAAAGATATTTAGGACTACACCGGTCAAACAAAGATCAGTAATTTTCAGATCAAAGTTAACACCCTCACAAAGATTGGTTTCTAACTTCTTAAAGCGACCAAATACATGATCAAGGCAAGTATTAGAAATCGGCCTTATAGGTTCATTAATGAACGATATTAAAGCATTCTTTGCCATATGTGTCAACTGCATTCTACAACTTAAAATATCCATATTAAAATCGTCAAGATTTATGAGATTTGCCGTATTTTCATTGCACAAGAAAGGTGTAAACTCTTCTAAAAAATTGTAAAGACATAAACTGAGCTCTATACACACAACTAATGTTAAAATTTTCTATGCAAATTACGCATTTTTATGTTATTAGCACTATTCAAACTATAACAGTCAACCTTAAACCTCATCATTACTCAAATACGAATTACTGACGAATACGCCTACTCCTCCCGCAGAATACACATCATTAGTGTTAGCGTAAAACTTGTAGTTTGGAATTTTGTAGTCTTCTTTTTCGCATGAATAAATCCATATCTCGCACAAAAAAATAAAGTTTGGCAAATACACAAAGCCTTCAATATTACAGAGTAACAAATCAAAATTTTTTCGCATGCTTCTAATGTTTTAATGTTTTTAAAACTGGTATTTTATTCTTAGAATAAGAATAAAATATGCTATCATAGACACTTTTAATGGTTTTAATGGTAGTGTTGTCGTGTATAAAATCAAAGCTATTATTCATAATGTTAATTTTCAATTGCTGGTAAATCGTCAAAGAATCTTATAACGACAACCTTACCATTATCAACTTTTCTCATCAAAATTCGAGATTTACTAAACCATAAGTATTTATATTGTTTTCCTATTTTAACTTTTTTCGCTGCCATAAAAAAAGCCCTAGTATGTTTCGTTAAATTATGATTAACAAATATACTTTTGCTGCTACGATCACCAAATAGACAGGTTATTCGGAATAGAAAAGATTCAATCGCATAAATACGAGTGTATTAATGAGGAACAAGCAAGCCTGATATCAGGGAACAACGAAATTTGCAAAAGATGAAAATAATACTTTAACGCGATAATTAATAAGGAATTCTCGCAAAATAGCAATATCCCGGCGGCCGGTTTTACTTAAACCCAGCGAGGTTCTAAAAAAAATTTACCGGGGTACGGTGCAGTCAGACTTGCTCACATACCTTCCACAGTATCGATGACGATCGGAAATATTAAATCTGACTGACATGCGATTTTGTTATTTGCTCCATACAATATGAAAAAATTGCAGAAATACATACTCACATGCTAGATGGGGTGAAAAGTAACCTTCTTGGGAATGAAAAAAAAAAAAAATTTAAATGTTTTTTTTATTTCATTCAATATAGTCCCCTTTTAATTTGATACACTTATTCTAGCGATTTTCCAACTTCTTGATCTCGTCCGAAAAGTAATTTTTCGGAAGGTCTGCAAAATACTCCTCCGTGGCGTCGATGATTTCCTCGCGTGAGCTCAATTTTTTATTGATGAGCCATCTTTTGAGGTTTGTGAAGAGATAATAGTTCGAGGGAACCAAATCGGACGAATACGGTGGATGCGACAGCAATTGGAGCCGTAAGTCATTGATTTTAGCCATGGCTGCGATGCTCTTGTGCGCCGGTGTCTTGCAAAAACAATTTTTTTTTTCGCTTCCTGTGAGGCCGTTTTGCAGCGATTTCGGGCTTCAATCGCTCCAATAATGCACAGTAATACTCGCTGTTAATGGTTTTTCCTTCTCGAGGTAGCCCACGAAGAGTATTCTATGACAATCCCAGAAAACCGACGCCATAACCTTTCCGACCCATCGAGCCTCCCTCGCCTGCTTCGGAGCACTCGTGCTGGCTTCAGTCCATTGCCGGGCACTCATTCTGTTTTCTGGTGTTCAACTGTTTACAATCGACGCCAAAAGTCCGCCCGATTCCGCATCAGCAAGTCCAAACACTCTTTTAAAGTGCTCTCGCGTTCGTGTTTTTGGTCAGGAGTAAGTATGCACGGCACCCAGCGGCAGGATAACTTTTTCATATGCAGAATATTGCCCAGAATATGGCGTGTGCGCTCAGTACTAATCTTTGTGGTATCTGCTAGCTCGCGCACCTTCACTTTCTGGTCAGCCAACACCATTTCATGTATTTTTTTGACATTGTCCTCTGTAACCGCATCGGACCGCTGCAGACTTGATCAGTAGTGGAGTTGCGGCCACCACGAAACTCTCCAAATGAATATTTGAAGATGTAATCTGACGGAGCATCAGCCCCATAATATTTATTCAACTTTTCTTTTGTTTCCTTCGGCGTTTTGCCTCTCAAAAAATAATGTTTTATGAGAGAACGAAAATCGTGTTTGTCCAACATCAACATGATGCCAGTGAACAACAATCAGCTATCAAAACAAGACTAAAGACAGTTTCGCACTAAAATTTGGCATGTATGTATAAATATGAACGGACTTCAAGGCAACATAACCTTTTTTCCAGTAGCAGCGCATTCTGGCGGTCAAGGAGGTATATAATAGTATAATTAAGCTTAAATAAGCTCCTGTAAATTTTGAATTATGATGAGTCACTAAATTTTTTTCATTGTACATAACAACATCTAGAGAATTACGTAGAGTTTTTTTATATATTGATTTTTAGCCAAATGGCGCAATTCTAAAGTCAAAGTTGCAAAATTGTTAATAACAAATGAACTATGCCATGCAAAAAATAAATCCTAGGTACTTATTTAAACAATATATTTTTAAAGATCTGGTTCTAGTTGAAGTGAATTGGTTGAAATTTGTTCAAGTTATGGGTGCGGCCAAATTCAAAATTTTAAGTTATAGAAAGTCATAACTGGCGACCTTATACTATACTTTGAAAAACAAGTACTTCGATATATTTCTCAGTCATAATCTTTTGGGATATCGTTTTTGATGTCCTAAAAGACCATTGAAACCAATAAAATAAAATCGATTTTTTGAAAATCCTAGAGGGACCTAACACCTTAAGGTGCTTAAAGATAACGGTTTATGGATTAATCCCACTAAGAAGATCTGTATCGTTACTTTTCGAAAACAGCACAATCAACTCCCGACAAGAAGGAGCCATCGCAACAAACTTAAATGCTTAGACTCTGTTGTTTATCATCAAGAAAATTCCAATGACCATCCATCGCATAGAGTTAGTGTGAGGTATTGAAAGCGGCAGCAGTAGTTTGTGACAGAAAGTCATTCGTCCCGCACAAACATACGCATCGCAATCTTGGACGATGTACGAAATATAATAAATACGCGCATACGCGTATCGTCTCCACTTTAAAGAAATAAAAGTCGAAAAACTTTAGGCTGAGTAAATCAGCTGATCTTGCCATATTCAATGAAGATTGTTAGAAAAAAGAGCCAGGAGAATATTAATAAATTATGACTAAACAAAAACAAGTAATCTCCTTTTGACATCGCCAATGTAAAGGACATAAGATCATGCAGCCAAAATTGACATTTCGCACTGCACATATGTACTTTCGTAAGTAAAAGCCGCAATTGAAAAAGAAATCTCAATCCACATTATCTGTGATTGTCTGGTACTCGTTAAGCCATTTTTTGATTAACCTGACGAGATTTCTGGAAAATATATATAATAATTTATGTTATCTTTACTAATACTCGAGTTTTAGAAAATTTCCACATATCTACTAATGTTAATAAGAATAGAGAATATGTGTTATTTTATTCTTCTTCTCCCTAAATAATTTATCGAATTTTCCTTTTAAACAAATTCATGGCTTCATATTGGATCCTTTGATGGTCCTATTCATAAAACGCCTTATAGATGGATTTTAGTTTGCGACTTGCCCTCTATGTTGTTAATGATCAAGCACCATATCACAAGTCACATTTTTCAGATAAAACAGTGTGACATTAAGGTCAACTTGCAATGACAACCCTTTGCTTAGCGGTAAAATATTTTCAGCTTATGAGTGTAGGTGTTAAGAGTGATTACGGCTCAATCAAACAATAAGCTTTTCGGGCAGCTTATCTTAGAGCCCTTAGTAACCAAGCATACATTCGTCAAGCAGAATTTTTTTCTCGGAAACTTATATATAATATAATACATATATAATAAGCCCAACCATAAAGAACGAGTTTGAAGGGGTTGAAATCCATTTCCAGAATAAAAAGGAAAAACATGGTGATATATGTACATTCCATCCTATTTTATGTCATGTCAAATTTTTGAATAAATAAAACCAAAAAAAAAAAAATAACTACAACAATAAAAATGCCTAATTATTCAATAATGTTAAATATTAAATTATGTTAGTCCCAAATTAAATTAATTCAAATGCTGCCAAGTATATAAAATTATCATTTAGTCAAATGATGCTCTCCTAAAAAATGTGTAATATAATTTTCAAAAGAAAAATAAGTTGATGATCATGTAAGTCCGAAAAGTCATATTTAAAATTGACAAAAAAAATTATTGTATGTACATACAATAATTTGTAACATCATCTAAAAATTGTCTGCTTTTTGGGTTTTTTTACGCAACATTACGTTCCAGGAAACGATGTCAAAATTAAAATTTTCCTCTTCTTGTGTCCACCATTTATTATTTTTTGTCTCTTTTTTTTGTTTTTACAAATACCAGAATAAAAAAAAAAAACCAAATAAACAAAAAGAAGCATACAAAATTGAAAAAAATCGTGTAAACTTATAAAAAGCATTTCGCGTAAAGTGAATCACCACACCAACAGAAACGGAAGGTGTGCCATCTTCGCTTTCAGCTCTTTTTTATTTTTTGCCCTCTCGCATTGAATACAAAATAAAATTTTTTGAGTCATTTAAAAAACAAAAAAAAAAAAACAAAAAAAAAAAAATAAATAAAAAACAAAGTTTTGCAAAAGAAGAATAACGTTTACATTTGATTGTTTCATTTTTTTATTGTTTTTTTTAAATTTTTTTTAGCAATTTTTTGGTAAATAAATGAAACGGTTTATGGATGCTGAATGGTTGTTCTTTTTTTTTCGTAATCTTGAAGGTGGTGGTTGATGGCCATCGGCCAAACCTTGCAGCATGGTGTTGACAAAGGGCGGCTTGCATGAGAAATGTTACGTGAAGGTTTTCCCCCATGTTTCTCCCGCGCAAATTTATTAACTTTTCCTTGTTAGCTGTCTTTCAGTTTGGCAAAAAAAAAAACTAAACCCAAAAACCAAAGCCGTCATGTGATCGCGGCTCTGTTGGCGCTTTCTGAAGCCCAAGATATGAATACCTGTGTTTTTGTGGTCTTTGTAATTTTTCTTCTTTTTTTTTTTAATTTTTGTTGACGGAATTATCCTGAAAACAAGTTATTGGTGCAAAATTTATGTTACATGCGTTTTTGATTGATTAGGTGGATACTTTTGATCCCGCGTGTGCTGGTTAAAAAAGTTTTTTGCTCGTTAAGACAGTGTTATGTGTATACCGTTACATTTACTTAAATATTTTTATTTATTGATCCAATCAGAAGACGTGAGAAGTCCAGACAAGACCGCAGATAAATTTATTGAATTATTCAATTTGGTTGAAGTGATCGCTGCGATACATGGACACATACGTATTTTCGCGCTCCTAATGGGTGGTAATATACGAAATGAGTTAATTAAAAAAAATCTCGACTGCGAAGTGTTGCGTTTAAATCGGATTTTACGGGTTTTTACAACTTACGTGTAAAGTGGTCATATTGGGCTTAAGTTAATGATAACCAAACTCGTTAACTAATTGCAGACTTTTTTTATATATATTTTTTTTTATAATAAGCACGCGATCAAGGGTTTTTTTGATACACTTAAAATGTTTGCCCACAGCACAAGTGAAGGAAAACAAGAGAGATATCTACATACTATATGTATGTATATACACTGGTCTTAAATGTTTGCAAGTTACAATGACTACGGAAACTGAATCTCGGCAACACTTTTCATATGCAAGTTGTGCGGCTTGGAAGAGAATCACGATATTTCAGAGTACGACCGAAAGTTGGCTGAGGGTATGCTGATGAGCATTCATAGCGAGACGAGTGCTACGGTTGAAGGTGGAAGGCTACCGTAAATTTCAATAAAACACGGGTTTTGTAAATAGCGATAAAAAAGTTGAGGTAGAAAACATTACATCAGTGTTCGAGGGTGTGAATTGACTGAGTGATGAGTTTTTTTTGCACAGTTTTGCATCCTATCTAGCAGGTACAGAGATATTTTAGGAGCACCTGACTACATGCATTGCATTCCAGTTTTGAGCATATTAATGCCTTAAATATTGAAGCCAGATGAGAGGGAGTGAAGTATTTCTTACATCGCTTGAGGAAACACAAACATTTCTCAAAATTTTTGACGATATCGAATATTGGAAAGTTTTTCGGTTTTGACGATGCAAGCGCTATTCATGGATGATTGCTGGGTGTTTAAATTTCGCTTTAACTACATCAGGCAGCATAGTGTTTTGGAAGCATTAAATTCCACTCCGTTGGTTGTTTCCTATTTAGTTAAGCTGTAAATATTGGATTTTAATGAGCCTAATATACGCTGCCGTTCCCGTTCCACAGCCGATGAACAAAGAATTGATATGAAAAGTAGAGCATGCTTTCGTCAGCGAAGAAAATATTGGATTAGAAGAAGAAGATACAAGAGATTGCTGATGAAAATTAAAGTGTGTCGGAGATATAACGGAGCCATTTAGTTTACCAGTATTTATTTTGTGGAAATCAGACTTGAACCGTCCAAGACAACTTGAATTGGATATTCTGGACGGTAATTTCTAATCCATTGATGAAGAGATTCATCAATCTCAAATGCACACATTTTCGAGAAACTGATTCCAAACTCTGTCAAATGGCATTGAAAAACCAATTGCTACTATCTCGCTTTCGCCAGACTGATTTAAGCTTTGATTCCACTTTTCGGTGAAACATTCCATCGAATTACCAATAGGTCTGTCGATAGGAAAACCGTACTGCGGGTTATTGACAAGTTTTCGTGTTTCAAGTGTTTCCATGATCTTCGAAAGAAGGAATGTAAGTGTAATGGGTCTCTAGGAGGAGAGAGAAGAGCTGGAAGATGAGACAGAATTTCTTATGCTTTTGACGAACGCACACGTTAAAAAAAGGTGTTGCAATCATTCCTGGCTCGTTTAAACTTTGTTTATATGGACACTAGGAAGCCTTATTAAACAACAAACTAGTCCTCTTGATATGTTCTAAAATTCATTCATAAGTTCCGCATTAGAGATACCAAACCAAAGGTTTACTTTCAAATTGACTTTAAGTATTAGTAGAACAATTTTAGAGTTCCAAGACGTTCATTATACTTAAAGTTTAATTCGTAAAGAGGTATAAATGTGAATGAAAATCATAACTGTCAAATATGATTCAGCAAAGATATTGTTTTACGATATAAAACACACCATTCGAACCGGGAGTATTATCTAAAAGGCGGCCTTTAAAATCGCGATGCGCCTTATTTAAACATTAATTCTTTTGTCAGAGGAGGCGTCAGTTTTGAGCAAGAGTGATTGCTGGGAAATTTCAGTAAATTTTCGAGATCCTTCCAAGGTTTATTCGATTTTAATAAAAACCTTAAGAAATCCTGTGGAGCGAAGTTCAAAGGTTGTAGTTTAAAGCAGTGTGGAACTTTAAAAACCCATCCTCATAATCTTATTAACGTGTATAAAAAACTGAGTAAATAAATTTCTAAAGATATTTTGTACTGCAAAAAAAGTTTTTTATAAACAATTTTCAAAGCGCCAAAGGTGATCCTAGAAGGAATGGAAATTAATAAAAGAAATACTGAATAAAACAAATCGAAATGAATGTGGTTAACTCAATCTTAAAAGATTGGGATAAAATCATAACAAATCCCATAGAATTAGCTGGTAGGTTCAACAAATAAATATTTTTCCTATGTGGGTTTCAAATAGTTGCGCTGATAGTAATATATGCTCCTTTCCGACGGGTGAAGTGTATTCCTCTCGAATTATACAAAATCATTATGTTATGTATCTTATAAATTCGAGTACCGTCAGTACAAACTGGTTTTCTAAGGAAAATTACACTTAATTTATGTGGTATTCTTTGTCATATTTTCAAAAAAATGTTTTAAATGGTATTTTCCCAGATGGTTTGAAGCTAGCTGAAGTCATGCCTCCATTTAAAAAAATGAGAGACAAATTATTAAATAAGCATAGACCGATCTTCTTACCGTCAATTTTTAAAAAGGCCATAAGAAGCAGAATAGGTTTTTTACTACAAAAAGGTTTTTTTTTTTTTTTTTAGTAAGTGTTACTTTGGATTTCGCTCTGGTTGATCAGCTAAGGGTGCCATTTTGAATTTATGTTCTAATAACGTGTTATGCTTGCTGAACATGCGGATATTATTAAATGATATCATCGAAATACCGTCGTGAGGTCGGATCTTAAGCCATCAAGCAGTCAGAGATTGGTGCGAAATCTCAAGAAAACATAGCCGCAGTAGCGGCCAGTATCGAAGAAGACCCAATCATCTTCTCGGACGAGACAAGCATAATTACCATTATTAGAGCGATCACAATGCACAAGTGTTCTTCCAAGCATCAATGCATCCACAAAAATTGACTTTTTGGTGCAGTTTATAGCATGGCGGCATCATCGGACATTATTTCTTTCGAAATACTGAAGGAGATACGGTTACCGTGAATGGTCTCAAATATAGAGCAATGTTAACCGACTTAGGAAAAGTTTAAACGTGAGTACATTCTTTTGGATCTTAAGCCATCAAGCAGTCAGATATTGGTGCTAAATAAAGAAAACATAGCCGGAGTAGCGGCCAGTATCGAAGAAGACCCAATCATCTTTTCGGACGAGACAAGCACAATTACCATTGTTAGAGCGAACACAATGCACAAGTGTTCAGCCTAGCATCAATGCATCCACAAAAATTGACTTTTTGGTGCAGTTTATGGCATGGCGGCATCATCGGACATTATTTCTTTCGAAATACTGAAGGAGACACGGTTACCGTGAATGGTTTTTTTTTTTTATAATCCCGCGCGCGCACCAAGGGGATATGAATACATCAATGTTATACCTTCATGTTAGAGTTGACGCCGACAGGATTCTCATATAACTACATACAAATTCTACGAAAAGACTTTTTCAGAGAATTGCCACGCACGGGATTCGAACCCGCGACACTCTGCTTGAGGAGTGTATGCATATACCACTACACAACGGCCACCCCCTATTGGTCTCGAATATTGAGCAATGTTAACCAACTTTCTGTGGTTATGGCTCTACAACATCGATATATCCGAGCTGTGGTTCTAATTAGACGGCGCTACATGCCATACAAGCGACGCAACGCTCGAAGTTGTGTAGGAAAAATTCGGCGAGCGTTCATCAATTAGCCGCCACGATCATACGTTTTGGCACCAATCGATTATTTTCTTTGTGGCCACGTCAACTCCTTTGTCCACACTATCAAGATAACCACTTTGAACGGGCTCGAGACCAACATTCAACACGCTATTGCTGGAGCAACACCGCACATATTAGATCCAGTCATGAAAAATTAGACCGACTGAAAGTATTCCACTCAAGATCTGGCTATCAATTGAGGAGATGCTCTAACAACTATTAACTTAAAACAAATAACCTTAATCTTGTTATAATATCTCCTCACAACTTGGAAATCTTTTTTAATTTCTTTGCATCCGTTGCCTCTATGAAAACATAACATAAAGTTATGGCTATTTAATTAAAATTATACATATAGAGGTCGATGTAAACATTAAATAACTTCGACATTTATCAACCGATTGACTTGAGCAAACACGTTTTTGAAACTTCACACTGAAACAACGCGCCGAAATAGTGACGCTGTACATTGAAAATAGTCGTTCAGTTGCGTTAACTCAACGTGCATATCGTTGAAAATATTTATCTGACATCACTATTCGTCGTTTGGTTTCGAATTTTGTTGAGCACGGGACAGTGGATCCTCGACATGCCGTTCATCAACGCCCAAAATGTTTCAATGAACTTATTGAAGCGGAAAAAGAGAGTGTTGCTAAGAACCCACATGTGTTGTATCGTCACCGCGTTCAGCATTTTAGCGTCAGTGGAACATTTTGCGGCGCATTTTAAAGGATGATTTGCATTTGTTTCCATCGCTGGAAATACGGCTAAACAGTTGTTCGAATGGTTGACGTTGAACCGGGTTTTTTGAAGCAAATTTTGATGATCGACGAGGTCCATTTCACACACTCTGGTGTCGTTAACAAGCAAAGTTGCCGCATTTGGGAAACAGAGATTTCACACGAGGTCCATGAAACACCATTGCATGACTAAAAAGTGATTGCTTGGACCAGCGTTTGCACCAAAACCATTATTGAGCCATTTTTCTTCAGAGAAGACGAAACAGTCGATAGGAATCGATATCGGTGGACTTTGGCTAATTATGTCGGCTCATAAATGTGTGAAAAATGTCTGAACGGTTACTGATTTCAACAAGACGGTGCGAGTACGTATATCGTCTAAATATGGCGACATAGAAATCATTGCTATACCGCACGAAATGCTTGAAAAAGTGATGGAAAACGCAGTAAAAGGAACACATTTTGCTTTGGTCAATAAAAGCAGCCACTTGAGTGATGTTGTATTTAAAAACAGGTCCAAATAAATTGCAAAGGACTAAATTAAATAAAAATACCTCGGATATGGAAATCGGTTTTTTCGCATACCGACATAAGAGAAGGCGCACCCTATATTACAAAAAATTAATTTCTAATTTCGACTCTAGTTTCTTGAGAACTGTTGATTACAGTTTATTGAATAACATTACGAGTATTTATACTATGTAGAGCTTATTATACAAATGTAAATGAATAAATAATAAATAAAAAAAAAAGAGTTCCATTACAAAAAGCTGGGCGTCAACTAACAGACCAGTATTAAAAGACATCGACATTCGAAAAAGAGTCGTCATAAGAACGGAACGTGATCACCGTTTTTGTGGTATCTTCTATTCGTTTACGTATTACAAAAAAAGAGCACATAGCACGTGGTTTGATAAAAATACTTAAGCATACTGCACATGAGCAAACGTTGCACGTTATACATACCAAGAGATGGGAGACATGAATGAGATGTGAACAAGAATTTTTTTATAAGCAATGAATCTGAATTTATTCAAGCAGGTGGTCACAGCTCGAATCAACCTTTCGTGTTAGCCGCCAAATATTTTTTTTTATTAAATTAATTTTGGACTTTGTATCATACAATAAAGTACCGTTTTAGAAGAGTGAAGTGTATATTTTTGGTGTTTCTTGGAAGCAGATACCATGTTTTAGCCTTCTTTACTGCTAGACCTTCTTTAAATGTTTTATTGGCTCGTGACACCTTGTTAAGGCCTGCCAATGGCATATGTCATGTCCATACTTTTCACTCTACAGACTTCAAACGGATGGATGCTTAAATTTGGCATAGTAACGTGTAATATGTCTCTACAAATATTATCGTAAGTGGCTTTAAAATCCTTTTCACGATCCTGAGCGAGTCAATTGAAATGAAGTTTCAAAATGAAAAACCTAAAACACTTTTCCTTGTACTCCTTTATTTCTAAATGTCTAAATGTTCAAAGAAATATTTTCATAAAAGATACCTTGAGTTTTGTACAGTATATGCCATATCTCTTCTTCGGCATCATTTCTGCCGGTCTCAGCGTTTTTGTAAATTTTCTTTAGGATAAAACATCTCCATAATATTGATATAAATATTCTAAGTTGCTATCAGAATTCCCCTATACCCCTTTAAATCAAAAAGTCTTCCTAATGCCAATGATATCCAGTGCCCACCTAGAGTTCACTACCTCCGGCCGGCCTTCTTTGTATATTTATCTTTAATAGTATCTTTAATAAAGTTTGCAGGTTTCATATACACAAATCATCTTCGAACTCACTTCCTTATGCACTGCTCTAATGTCTAATATCTCACAGGGACTACCAATCCCATCTGCATTACATCTGCCGACCTAAAAACATCTAGAACTTTCGATTGGAAAACTAATTATCCGGTAGCAGCTTAGATATTTTCAGGTTTGAGTCTGCACAGAAGGTACTAGCCAAGAAGTTTGTATCTTCACCTAATTTTTTTTTTCTAAATGATTCTGGCTAGCATCGTCTATACCCACTTAATATCATTAAAATTGGTTTGGTCATAATCTAAGCACCGGCTGTAAGTGTACTACGTGCGTTACCTATCACGTTATTCTTATATTTTTGTTAGACTGGAATATATTTAAACTTGTCGAAATGGTTGCGGCTGATGAGTCATGCCAAGAACCTTTTGATAAAGAGAATTTGTAGATTCTCCAATGGTTTCTGATATTTCATATCCTATAACAATTAAGGATAGATTAATCGGAAAATGCTCAATCAACAGGTAAAGCCTGATGGGTTAAGCTTGAAAGGGTTTAATAAAGCAAGAAAAAAAAAGGTGTGATAGGTGGGTTTATGTCACCTTTTTGATGAGCAAGAAAGAGTTGACTGTATTAACGAAATCGAGGTTAATACTGGATGTTTGCTTTTTCTTAAATAACTCATAATTCTGGCCCAATTTCTTTAAAATTCTCGTTAGATATGTGCTATCCTAATAGATTTCGATTAGTACCGCAAATATTTCAAACTAGTACTCTATTTTTAAGAAAAAATTAATTGCATTTTGTGTATGTGTTTTTTTGGTTAAAATCTAATGGCCACGATTCGGCATGAAGATGCCTCATCCGAGTAAAACCTGCTGAAATGGCTTTCAGGCTAATACTGCAAACACCCCCGTTGTGTTAGAGTCCTGATAAGCCTCAAAAAACACTCGATTTCTCGTTGAATTAAGTTGGACTGGCACAGCTCCCCATACTACACATCGATACCGATTTTGAATGGGGACTCAATTAACATGAATAATAATAATTCAATAAAAACAAACGAGGTAAATGTAGGCTTTGGGGTAAACACCTTCAAGAAGAGTTCGAGGCTGCAACAAATATAGTACAAAACACCTCAAAGAAGTACTGAGTAAAACACGACATCAGAGCAAGAGCGACAGAGCAACAGCAACCATCGACGCAACATTAGTCATTTGTCTTTCAAAAACTGGGATAATAGATAAAATCACTTCTGAAAATGTTGGAGAGTGGCAAGAGGCGTTCTATCCACTAACCGATGAGAGATGAACGACGATAGAGCCAAGCAAGTCATTCGACAAAATAATGCATCACAGACTTCACCATGGCTTAAAACGCCAGCAGACGAAAAATGAAGACCGGAGCCGAACGTGCAGATCCCAAAGTCGAAGCGAAGGCAAAAACCGCCTCCAGCTGATGGAAATAAAAAGCCTCACAACAACGTGGGCATGTAGAATGAAGAAAAAATTGCGAAAGGTCATAAAACCTACCAGAGAAAAGGAAAAAAACGGCCACAAATGACGGAAAACCAATCACAAATGACGACAACAACACTTGGACAAAGATCATCAAAAAAAGCAAGCTAAGAAGCAAAGGCCCATCAAGGAAAAAATTTGACCCGACGTAATTCTTATGACAGTGAAGGGGGAACTTTCCTATGCAGGAATACTCCAGGAAGTTCAGACAGGCCCAAAACCCAGCGTTCTCGGTGAATCGGTCACGAATATCAGAAGAACCCAGAAAGGTGACTTGCTGCTGCAACTTAGGAGACAGAGAGAAAAAACGGATCAATTTAAAAAAATAATTTGTGAAACCCTTGGCAACAAATGTGGACATTAGGTCTCTGACACACCGCATTACTCTGAAAGTAAAAGAGTGCCAGACAACAATATCAGCTTAATGATATAGACAATGCAGACATATGTAATTAATTTGGGAAACGCATATGGACATACCCACAAAGTGGGTGGGCCAACTGTAGCGAAAAACCCTAAGTACATGTTTCAGATGTCTTGAGTTCGGCCACACTACACGCCACTGCAAAAATGAGATGGACCGATCCAAGCAATGTAGAAGGTATGGGGAAGAAGGCCATATAGCAAAAGGCTGCAACAAAGACCAGCTTTGTTTCTACTGCAAGAAAGACAACCCGGAGAAGCAGTAAGCAGTAAGCAGACGCTAGCAGTAAATGCCCGGTCTATAGGAGAGCCATTACCAGCAAACAACCATGAAGATAATACTGATTAACATTAACCTCTGTAAGGCAGCCCGGTACATCCTAGCACAAACGGTTAAAAACGAGGGAGCGGACATCATTTTGATTAGCGAGTCGGCAGAATCTGAATATACGATAAATCAAAGCATGCCGAAATTGGGACATGTGGAAAATATGCCTTCGAAGATGCCAGCGATCAGGCAGCGCCAAGTTGGACAACAAGGCAATTTCAGAAACTGTAGAAGAGTGCAGCATTCTAGAAAGAGAGTCGATTTTTAAGAACGATAAGGCACATTCCGACTGGAAAAAAGGGACCTAAACAAGGCGATAAAAAAGTAAAGCAAAATGCTTCAAGCATCTGTGCAACGAATTGGACTTAAGTCTTTGGGGCACGGCGGACAGAATAATTATGACTAACTTGAAGGGTTGCAGGTCACCACAATTATCAAGTCCAACACTGTTAAGGTATATTGTAGAGCAACTATTTCCACAGAGACCGTCGACTCTATGCAATATAGTCAGGGGATATATTCTATATATATAGAAGCAGTTCCAATAATAACATTAGATGACTTTTTCAACGCATGCAAGAAGGTAAGCATCAACACAATGGTATCCCAAATAAGGCAGTAAAAGCCGCAGTTCAAAAGAGACCCGAAATGTTTATAAGAAAAATAAGTTCTAAAAGGAGGATTTTCCCAGAGCGGATAGAAGCTGCAACATTTGGTACTCTTACTAAAAGGAAGCAAACCACCTGGAGAACCAGCATCATATCGCCCAATATGTCCAATGGACATACTTGGAAAAATAATTGAACGGATCTTATATAATAGATTGCTCACTCTTAGATAGAATATTTGCGAGATAGAGTCAGCTACGAACAATGTTATCAACTTTATCAAAGACTGGCTTATATCCAAAACGAAAGCTGTTTTGATAACCAACCGAAATAATGTGGAATACGTGAACATAAGAGTAGTAAGTCAAATCATTAGATCAAAAGATTTATACAATAAAAGACATAACACTAGACTAAGTTTTATGCCTCACATCGACTATTTGGCAAAAAGGCGTCAAAGCTCCAGGCGGCACTTCCTGGAATACTGCCAAACATCGGAGGACCCGGATATGCTAGAACAATATTAAAAACCAAGAAAGCAAACTCTTGTTATGGATAGAGAACAAACATACGAACAAAGTTAATATTTGACCAAATGTTGCAGTCAGAAGAAAATTCGATGGAGATCTGCACATTCATAACAAACAAACGAGCTGCGAAAGATCGAGAGAATAAGACGTGAAGATGTAGCAAATATAGAAAATACGAGTAAAGCATAGATTGCTTACCAGCACCGCGGAACACTACCTAACAGCAGTCCCACGAGGAGAGTGGTCAGTGTGTGTATGGTATGATTTAGCTACGTAGGCGTATTTCTGTAATCGAACATACCTGCTGATAGCCTGAGCAACTGGTATCTATGAAGATTACACATCCCTTGCCGCAACTTAAAACCTCTTTAAAAACATTATAGATACCTTAAAACGTAATGATGTCACAAAATTTTCATTTTATAGTATATGTTTCGGGTAATGCAAGAACTTCACTATTAGGAAATTAAAAATTTGTTAAAAAACTTAGCATATCTTTGTAATAGTATATCTGATGACATCTTCCCTACGGAGTCAACGAAGTTCTTCGTTAGACTATTATATAACTATACGAACATATTTGGAATCTCAGTGCATCAAAATATTAAGTGAGCATTACATCATGATTTACATGATTTAGCGTACATCAAAAATTCTCTATGTATCTTTGAATTCAATTAGAAAATTTGTGTACTTCAGAGATTGTAGAAGATGGTAAAACTTCTCGTTCTTGTATTTATTGATCTTTACCCAATCTTGTAAATTACTTTGTAATTGAATTTTCTCAGTCTTTTGCGATGTCTAGCTAGTAGTATATGGTTCCGATACTTCCCAACATTGTAATAAGTTTACACTCAGCGTGTAAGTTTTTTTAAGACAAACATAGCTCTGACAATTGGCAATTATAGTTTCTTGTCTGCCACCTTTTTATCGCTTTTTTAACAATTCGTATTACAAAGAGCCAACAACGACGATCTTGTTACCGTTAAGCTACATATATATGTATTTCATACGTCAATACACCAAATACATTTGATTCCATCTCCTGCAATTTGAATAGCTATTTTAAAAATCACAGGCGAACAAAATTTCGTCTTAATCATAACTTACTTGTAGTGCGTAGGGGAACGATGTAAAGATGAAAGATGTCATTGAAACCATTATACATTTCCTAGAACTTAGGACAAAAAAAAACTGTATGTAATCCGGACGCAAAAACCCGTTAATATCTTTAAGCTTTAAACTTTAAAATTGATTTTGCTACAGTGAAGTGCAACATAATATCGGTCGTGTGCATTGAAGGAAATTTATACATTTTAAGCATATGTGCTTATTGGTCAAACCCTTAACTTATTGCTACGATTTTGACGATCTAAGTATGAGTTGCATGGATTAGGTCCTATTTTAATTGTGCTTTGTTCGAACGTGATCCAATCGCTCTTGTTGTTCTTTGAATTCTGCTGGCTTATTTAGTGTTGAAGATTACATAAATTTACATATACGACACACAATCAAGCGAGAGATCGATGAAAGACTCTAGTGTACATCCATATAATCATTTTTGGTTCAAGACCCGACTTTTTACTAAAAGTTTAGCTGCATATAGAGGAAATAATACATGCTCTTCTTTACTGATTTTTTTTTATATTGATTTTGAAGCTGGAATCATTCATAGGTGCTAACAGATGGAGGAATGGGATAATAGATTGCTGTTGAGTTGTAGAAACTGAGCGGTTTATCAATTCAGTTTTACTCAAAACGGTATGTGAAACATGTAACCAATTTAATCCCTCATAATCTATCACGGCGGGGTACTGAAATAACCACGTCGTCCCCATAAGCGTTGACTTTAATTGCATCTCTATCAAAAGAGGAGAGATAACGCCATCCTAAGGCGTTCTTCTGACTACTGTGAATACTTGAATAAATTTAATTGAATTAATCTAATTGCATCAACCTTAGTGAGAGAATCTTGAACTAATTTAGTGTGGGTAATGAAAAAAAAAAAAATAGTAATAATATACACTATTATACATATTGTATATGTATATAAATGACTGTGACAATCTGCTTATTTTCTTCAAAAAACCATGGGTCGATAATCCCACTTCTTCTTTTCTGCACAGAACCAGTTTTCTTGAACGTTGTGACCCAAAAAAATAGATTTTCAGTCCGGGACAAGACCTAATGGCGCAATATTGAAGCGATTTCGGAAGGCGCGCTCGGTTGGAACCACCAAACGGCCGTTGGAAAAATAGGCCTGCTCGGTACTCCAACGCATGATGACGACTGAAACACAAGTTCAACAAAATTTTAGGGTCCCCTCTCCCGAACAAGAGCACGTACAGCCGCCTGGGACTACCATCAGCCACAGAGCGCTAATTTAAAATAAGGATGTTATCTTGCTGTACCTTGTATAAGACGTCCTTTATATTCAAGGAGATAAGTTATAAAGTTTTATGTTGTTATGATGTAATCACATTCGTGATGGTATGTCTGTATGTATGCTGGAATAATGGAGATCCCAGAAAGACCTTATGTGTGCTTAGAATTATGCCATATATATTAGTTATGCCACTGCTTTCTCACTTCTAGTATGAATTTAAGTCGAAGGTTTCAAGTCTTCTATTCTCAAGAATTAGGTAGGACAAAGTTTTGAAGTAAGAAGGTTTAAACAATTATTTTTACACAGAGAATTTATTTAGTGTGGAAAAAATAATGCGAAGATCATGTGATTTGGAAGAGGAAAAGCAGACATAGCGTCTGTTGAGTTGCGCTCTGACGGAAAAGATTTTACAGCCACAGAAATGTTTATTCTTTAGAGTCTCTAGTGAATCTTAACTTTAGTCTATCTGAGTTCAATTATATGGTTACATGGGTTTAAAAATTTCAAAAAATCGATTTTTGTCTATATAGTACAAAATGTGTATAGTATTCCCCAAAATTTCAAATCGATCAGGGCAAAAATTCTTAGAGACATAACCTTCGAAAGTTCCGCCTATCAGATCATGTCAGCCTTAACTTAAAACTTCAATCGTGTTTTTCTTGAAACTCTATTTTTAATGTCGGCGGTAATGATTTCTCAAAAAGTTATGAACCGATCTTCTTCAAATTATGCACACTTCTTCAAAATTACATTGGACGAAGGATTCTTTTATCACAACTTATTTTATAAGGCAATACGTGGTAAAAATTTGACCTAAACATTTGATTTTTTTTTTCACAACGCCGCCATAAATTCTAATTTCAATTTTATTTTTCCTACGTTCGAGTACGAACTTTATATATCTACTAACCAGAAAATATTCGAATTTTTAATTTTAGATGAACCGGTTGTGAGTTATTCTGACCACTGCGAAAGAACTTTTTAACTGAGAGGTCAAGGGGAATAAAGCGCCAATAACTAAATTTTCGAGATTTTTTAACAAAAATTTCACGAAATACTTGTCAAACATGTATCTTTAATATACTAAATTGTTTGAATAAAATATTTCTTTTTATATATAGGGTTTTCCAATAGGGACTTGACAACTTTGAATTCAATTTGTGAACGCACTCTTTCACTAATCATCAAACTGTCACTGTCAATTTATTCAGTAAACTCAACATTTTCACCATGGAAATGTACACTAACGAGCTACGTTCTTCGAATGGGTTCTAGAGAAGATGCGCCAAGATGATGAATTTCATCGCAAAATCATCTTCAGTGATGAAGCTCATTTTTGGCTCAATGGGTTCGTCAATAAGCAACAAAAAGCCACAAAAAATAATTGTTTGGTGCGGTAACGATCGTCACGTTACTGTGAATGGTTAGCGTTATCGCGCCATGATCACCGTTTATTTTTGGCCCGAATTGGAAGATACGGACTTGGACGACATGTGGATTCAACAGGATGGTGCCACAAGCCACACAGCACACGCTACAATCGATTTATTGAAGAGTAAGTATAATGAGCGTGTTATCTCAGGACATGGGCCAGTCGTCGCTTGACTATTTTCTGTGGGGCTACGTTAAGTCATTGGTTTATGCCAACACGCCGACAACGTTGGAAGAGCTCAGAGCCAACATTGAACACGAAATAGCGGCCGTTTCGGCCGAAATGTGTGGCCCAGTTGTTGAAAATTGAGTCCAACGAATCGACCGCTGCAAACGTGCCCGCGGTTACCATATGAACGAAGTCGAGTTCCATTCATAAATGATTTGATTGTACTTTAAGCCAATAATAAAGTTTTTGAAATATCTCAAATGGTTTGCCTTTTATTTAAAAAAAAGTTGTCAAATCGTTATTAGAAAACCCTATATAACAGGAAAATTAGTAAAAATACGATTTTTAGAGCCTGCTAAACCTTATGTCGTTTGACAGAAAAAGGATCGGAAAATATAGTAGAATCTTTAAGGTACTCATTGCTTTGGGAGTACGTAGCCCAGTCGCGGGTTTTTTCTTTTTTGACAGCTTCTTATATACATACTCTTTATAGGGCTGCTAGAACTTCTATTTGAGGCAGACTATGTATATATGTCTCCAAAAATAATTTTTGGTTAGCATTTACGTAACTTAAATCTGTTATTGAAAGAACCCTTGTAATAACAAAAGACAAATTGAAAACTATAGGTGATTTAAATCGACGCACCATATATACTAATGAAATCTATTAATAACTTACACAAATTTATTTTTATGAAAGATACACACGCATATATAAAAATAAAATTAACGAAATTAACGTCAAAATAACAATTATATATTTCCACTTTATATTCCAAAAAGAAAAAAAATCGAACAAACATGTGATCGGCATAATTAATAACCGCAAGCATTTGTTTATTCACCGTAAAGATTTTGAAAGTTTCCGCTGTTTTTTCTTCTTTTTTATTTACCTAAAACGCTGATGACAAAGCATAATTAACAAATGTAAACAACTCAAGCTGTATTTCGAGATCCAAGTCAAATTGAAGATATCAAACTACAAGAAGAAGTACTTAAGTCAATTTCAATAAACTAAATCAGAAAGAACTTTCTCGAACACCTATAAAGAGCAAGGTTTACAGATTTCTTCGAGTAAATGTGAGTAAAATAAGATGAAATTAATTTTTTTTGATTAATAATTCTTAATAAAATTAGAGTTGATTGTTTGCGAAAATAAAAGTGGGGTTCCTCAGGGTAGCTAAGTTGGGAATGTTTTCTTTTTTACACAATTATGAGACGACTTTTGGGAGTGGATATAAGAAAAATACTCTGCCATGTTGTCACAAAGATTGACATATAGTAAATTTGTCAAATAATAGACATCGTTGAGTTGGATGGTGACAAGAGCCTGTGAGGTTATAAAATACCAAACAACGAATCAATTGAAGAAGTATAGTTAATAAGAGACGTTTTATTATGATTGATAGGAGTAGACATGATAGATTGGGAAAAATACTGGGATATTAGTTTTAAACTGTCTATTGACAGATACCTCTTTTCTGCCTATGAAGTTAATTTTCATTCATATTTATTTGGTTGGTCAACAAGTTGATGTGAAAGTGTTGCAATGTCAAAACAAGCTCAAGTTAAGTTACTTACATTAGATTTATTGATGCAATATGGCAAACGGCATGTATCTGGAAATACAATAAAAAAAAAGAATTAATTAGAGTTTCGACTACATTGTACGTATTTATAAGACCAATACAAAAATAGTGTATTCAATACAAGAACCTTTAAAATTTATCAACAAAACTAGAATCATATAATTTAAAGCTCTGAATTCCCGATAACATAGTCTGATTTGTTCAAATGGTTTAGGTAAGTTGGTTAGAGTTTAAATAATGTTGAGAGGCAACGAGCAATGCAAGCAGCAATACAAGTGCTACAACTATGACAATACATCAGTTTTGGTTATTTTATCTCCACGTGGAACCCACCATGTACTGGTCTCTACAGACCGGGCAAGGCTTGCCAAATTTATAAGCGTGAGTGCTGACTAGGAGAGAATTCCTGTCGGAAATGCTAACAATTAGAAGGAAGATTTAAGGTGGATAAGTAGTCATCATAGTAGATTACTTGTACGATCTGTGTACTTTAACGAATTGAAATCTATAAGAATTTTCAAGTTATATCAGGGTGATGAAATGGAAATGGATTAATGGCATATATAGCCTTTTTTTTCCAAGGGGTCTGGAGCTATAAATTTGTGGCTGAGCGTGGAGTTAACCACCCGAGCACGAAAAAGTCCCAATAGCAAAAGCTTGTTACCCACTCTGCACAAATACTATAGATGAAATAGAAATAAGAGGAAATATGTACTAGGTGTACCGGTATAAAGTGAGCGTCAATATACAAATGTCTCAACAGGGAACATTTATTGTGAACGGGCCTTATTTTTTTTTGTTTGGTTGCTATGACACCTGTCAAACATATTTAGTATACATCAAGTCATTGAGCAAACAACATAAAGATGTCGAATTTTGTACCAGAAAATGGTGACTTGCGGAAAGCATTAATTTTTTAATCCGGGACAACCATCAACTTCGACTGAAAAACCAGATCGACTCGGCAAGAAGACAATGCTGTGTGTCTGGTGGGACCAGAAAGGTGTGGTGTACCACGGACTCCTGAAACCGTTAATACAGATCGCTACCGACAAAAAATGATCAATTTGAACCATGCATTGATCGAAAAACGACCAGAATGGGCCAGATGACACGGCAAGGTAATTTTGCTCCATGACAATGCACCTGCACACAAAGCAAAAATTGGTTCAGGATACAACCAAAGCACTTGGCTGCGAGCTGCTACCCCACCAGCCGTATTCACCAGACTGCTACTTTCGACTACCATTTGTTTTTATCAATGGGACACGCATTAGCTAATCAGCACTTCGAATCCTACGAGGAAGTCGAAAATTGGGTGACTTTTTGGTTTGCTTCAAAAGACGAACAGTTTTATTGGCGTGGAATCCATAAATTGCCTGAAAGATGGGAAAAATATGTAGCTAGCAATGACCAATACTTTGAATAAAATGTTTTTTACTTTCCCATTAAAAATTAGTGTTTTATTTTCACAAAATAGATAGGTAGATGAATCGATCAGAGAACATTTTCACGAGCTTCTTAAGAAAAGTTACGAGCAATTCTAAGCAAAATAGGAAACCGGGACATCTTTCGTAGATCAGTGGAAAAGTATATAATACATGATACCACGTCTGCAAACAAACTTGGGTTAATTGATTTTGGATTGAGGCGGAATATAATAAGAAGTAGGATACGGTTTTCTCACCTCAATATTCACGAAGAAATATCACACAAGTGATTATGTTGAAACCAACGCAAGGCAATCCTATTATTATAAGAATATACCAGTCTGTACAGTCTAATCGGTCAGTATACATTGTTTTGGATCACTAACAATTAAAAAAACCTACAAGAAGATTTATCGTTGATCGGGTACGTAAGCAAACTAATTATCAAAATCTTATCTGATCGCATATCCCTAAACTTTTAATCCCAGATAACCTGCATGTAAGCCAGCAGCATGACAAATTTCACTCGACCACCCATACATTTCACAAAGAGTGCAGACAAGCACTTGTATCCAAACCACTCGTCTTTGAAACGCCATTGCATATAACGACCCCAGTTCATGGGCTGTGCAAGAAAAAGAAAAAGGAAAAAAAAAAACAAAAAAAAAAAAAAAAAATGAGAAACGCACAATCCAGGAAATGAAGATCTGCTACTCCAGGAACAACGTAAAGAATTTTAACGAAATGGCAAAAAGAACTGAGCACGTTTTAAAAACATCAACAACAATATCCGAACAGAAACCAGTAAAAACACCTTCAGATTGTTGAACGGCGGTGACTATTCAAATTTCTACATACGCCCCGAGCTGTTTAAGACATGGGAAATAACTCATTTAAAAAATTTGGTCATAGAAAAATAAAGCTGCTGAATATACTCGTAACCTTAGTTGTGTTACCCATTTTATAGAAAAGGAGACCCTCTAAATCGCACTAAGTACAAAGATCTAAGCACTCTTAACATCATAAATTTGTCTGCAATATTGTGTGAATACTGATGCGCACCACATCTTTATCGATTTTAGCGATCTATGCCTATAGAGCAATCTCTAGTTACGGCATACAAACTTGCCGGATTGTGAATAATAAGTTTCTAGAACACTCGTTCTTTCATAAATGTCAAAAGCAATCTTATTGGGATTTTGAATGCCAATAAAATCAAGATAATCTGTTTTGTAGCAATAACTTAAAAAAATTGGGACAACCATCAGCAAGGTGTTAATGGTGCGCTTGAATAAAAAGAGACACACAACATCGACAAATCGGACAGAACATCACAATACACAGCTTTAATTTTCTATTCCGCTATTACTTCTGATGATAATGCATCATCGAAAATCAAATCAAGCTGAAATCAAATTTTCGGCCCAAGAAGACAACTAAGTAATAGGTCTTACTAAGAAACAATAAGGAAACTTTATATAAGATTGTTATCACCTTATTCCCGCTTTATAGTATAGAAGGATGGGCATTAGCGGAAGCAAATTAAGATACTTATATCATCGACTGTTTTGAGCGCTGTAGCGCCATCTAAGTAAGTAAGTTCAGATCCCTTACGAAAATCAAAGCAATGACACCTTACCAGGGTTTTCGAGGTCGGTATTAGCAATCTCTTTAACGTACCATTACATGGAGGCAAACAGAGGCTGAACATTAATGTCAACCCTTAACTACGTTGACATGTTTGTGGAATTGGTCCTTTTTTTCACAAAATTCGACCACTACCAACTGGCCTGAAATATTGCCATAAGGGTTTGCATATTCTGAGCAGCAGAGTGAAATTAGTTTAAGCTATGTCCGACTTATTTACTAACTAATTTAGTGGGAGCTTGGCACATTGCAGAAGTCTGAACGCGATGGAGGCCGGATATTAATAACTCATATTGCTTCTAAGGCAGTGATAGGGGTTAAGTCGATTAGTAAACTGCATTCTTGGACAAAAATTTATAGCTTGGTTTCTAGACGACTAAACTCCAAAGTCACCAATAATATTCCTGTATGCCTCAAAGTGCATAAAAATTGCTTTCAAAATTAAACGACGTATCGCAGGCGTTCTTGTCTGGTCTCCTTTTAAAGACAAGGCAATTAGGTGCTGTGCATATAGCTTGTGGTAATGGATTTTTTTTCTTACATTTTATTTTCAACTAACCTTCATGATCGATAAAATGAAAACGAAGAAACCTTCAGCGCATTTATTGTATGATACAATGTAAAAATCCACACGCAAGTCGCAATGTACCTATTAATTAACCTCAATTTTTGCGAAAATTATAATGCTACTGCACACTTGTCTTGGGTATCCAACTGCGCTAGTTGCTAAAATCATTTTCTCGATTCTCTTGAAATTAGTAATTTATTCGATATTCGAGAATACAAATCCATATTCGATGTAGAAAAAAAAAAAACTGTCAACTGTTGACATCGTTTTATAATATTTTTTATTTTTTATTTTTTTAATTTTAAGTACTCGTATATACGAGACAAACGTGCCACCATCACCCAGAATAGTGAACTAGGTCAGAAATAAATATTTACGAGTACTCAACTCACAGACCGCTACCGTGTGATTCATTCTTCCAATGCAAATAGCATTCTCGTGTCTTATTTTAAAATGCAACAAATCTTCATACCCCATCCTGAATTGCTGGCTGGGGAGTGGATTACATACCCGTATATAAAAAAATCTCATACAATAAGACAGATGATATCCGCATTTACATGCATAACCTCCCAAATCCCCATATGATTGCCTCTAGTTTGGTTGGATTTCAGAGATCGATCGACTGGTTCGATGAAAACGAAAATGAAAACGTATAATCCAAAAAAAAAAAAAAAAAAACAAGAATCAGAAATGTTGTAGAAAGAAAAGTAAAAGATACTCATCAACCCATTACTGTGCTGCTCATCCTTTTATTTATTTTTTCTTGTTTTTTTAGCTCGGGGTCCGTAAACTTTTCCACTTACGCGAGATGCCTCGCCTTGATCTCAAATTAAAAATACGCACTTACGTCGTCGTCGTCGTCGTCGTCCAAGTGAGAAATGGTTGTGTAGCTAACTTCAAGTAATTGGAAGCACAGGCTATTCGTAGCTCCGGTCCGCTTAGTGGAACCGTGTATGAGTATTCATGCTAAGTGAGTACCCCTGTGCCGTGGCGTGGCTGAGAGAATGTCCGACTTTTTAGCGCGACAAAAAGTGTAAAAATAATTATTTCATGTTTACGCAATTTGCAATGCAATAAACTGAATAACACAGTGACCAGATCAATGGCATTTCGACCGACCAGTTCAGTGTGCATGTGGCTGGGGATGCATCATAGTTTCTTGGAATGTGTTTCATTCAGATTTGAAATCAGTTTCAGATTCAGATGGTGTATTGGTTCTTTGTTTAAATTTCAAGATCCAGATGCACAATGAATAAGAGAGCCTGAGAACTAAGGTTCCACGGCTTGGAGGTCTTTTCTTTGCAATAAATCAAAAGATAGAAAAACTTTTTTTTTTTTAATTTTAAAATGGAATTCCCCGTTTAGGTGATTTTTAATGGGAGTAATCGGGTGACGACCACTGATGGTAATGACCAATGGTCTTCCGAAAACCTGTCCAGATAAACTTTGAAACTTACTTAAAATGTTTCACATAAAGGTTCACCTTGAAATAAATGATGGAAGGGGTCAATAATTTGTGATTCAGATTGAACAGAGGTCGTTCATTTAACAATATCCCTGAAGTCTTTCAGTCACGTTATTGCAGCAGTTCTCCATAAATAAAGATCGAATGGTAAATCGAATGATAGAACAACAAGATAAATTTTACTGTTCCATAAAAACTCTAAGATAGTTGACAAATATTGCTCAAAAAAAATTTGGGAAAATTAGTGTGCCACATGGCTTACCTTTGTCTTGGTTTCATAAGAAATCGAGCAAAAATTCTTTGTTTTCTGAACGGTTTCATATGTATAATTGATCTTAAGTACAAAACTGTAAATATTTTGCCTTCATCTTTATTTTGTTTTTCCAAAGACTTCAATAGATCATCGGGTCGCTGGGGAGTGAGATCGTTGGGCTAAACGAAATTTGGTAGATTGTTTTGCGAAATATAGCGAGAAAATTGTTTACTTAAAATATATACTCTCGAGATTGAATGAACAAGGCATGATATTGACAAAAGTTCCGTGAATATTTAATGCAATATTAAAACTGCAGAGAAAACTCCATATCGACTCCATAAATACGAACAGTTTACTGAGCCTGATGGTCTGCCTGCCATCGTTTTACAATTTTGAAATTACCATATGTAGATACAAATTAATTGGTACAATCTTTCATAGCTCCGGTTCCACTTTTTATTTCAAAAGGAATTTTTTCTACTTCCCGGAATAATTCATTTATACTCATAATGCCGCTCGATGAGAAAGGTCGAAAAGACGAAATCACAACCACAGCCCATCGCGAAACTTTCCTCTATTGCTAAGTTTTTCGATAGTTATATACCAACATCATCAGTGACTTCTCTGATTGTGATTCGGCGATCGTACATAACAATTTTATTCACTTTTTCCACGTTTTCATCTGTTGTTCATGTGCTGGGCCGTCCGGGGCGTTCGTCATTTTCAACGTCCTTAGGGCTATCTTGGAAACGCTTATACCAGTCGTGAACTCTTGTTTTACTCAGAGCAGACTCACCATAGGCCTTTGTTAACAGTTCACACACTTTGTTACACTTTATTTAATTTTTTGTGTAAAATTTTATTCATTTCTCATAAAAACACGTCTGACCTTAGCGGCTGCCACAAACAAAGCAAACAATGAATACAGCTGAAAATTATATCATACTTCAGGGGCATGTATTAATATACCAACATAATAAACAACATTTTTGACAATCGAACGCACATCGTATACGCTCAGGCACATGCAGATGATATACATGTGCTCTCTGTGGGATCAGGCCTTGCGACTGCTTGCTTTAAAGCATAGACAGCTCTAGAAGTGATCGACAATCTGTGGAGTAAAATATTCTTTCAGTCAATCCTTTTAAAACTGAAGTTTTTTTCTTTATAACAAGAAGGAAGTTGACTGGTCCGAATCATCTAGTGTTAAAGAGTATCAACATCCGCTTTTTCAACTGAAGCTTAGTATTTGAACGGTCTGCCTCGGCTGCATTGTGGTTTTCTCAAGCACACTCAACTCTGCTCTAGCCGACCTGATGAATCTCTCTTCTTGATATTCATAACACGAATTGCACTGTCAAAGCCATAATTCTTGCCAGATTTAGCTAAAGTACAGTTGGCAATGTACTGGCTTCAGTCAAACAAGCTGTCAAATTTTCCAAGAAACGACATTGTAAGGAGCAACTGCTCATATCTTACGGCTAGTAGAGAAGATGACTCAAACACCCAGTTATTATCCATGAATGGCACTTGCATCGTCTAAACTGAAAGACTTTCCATTCTCGGTATGTGTTTCCATGGCAACCTACGCTGGAACGAGCACATATTCGATGTCGCCTAGGCTTCCTCGAGTGATGTAAGAAATACTTCACTCTCTCTGTCTTGGCCTCAGTATATGTATAATAAGGCATTTATCCGCATAAAATTGGAGGATAATGCTCACACCTGGTGAGGTGCTCTGCACCTGCTGGATAGGATTCAAAACTAAACTGCTGTGAGGAACTAGAGACACACTAATCGATAGGTTAAGGTTGTTGGTTTTTTTTTTTACCTGAAATTGTAGCCCCAGCTAAGTAAATAAGTAACATTAATCAGATAATAACGCCGTCCTAACATAGCCTTTAAATGATCGTTAGTAGCAGGGTGGGAGAGGAGCACAAAGACTAGACAAAAAAAAAAAAGTCAAATGGGCAAAGTCAAGAATTTATGGAAATAAATACCAGCAGCCGTTGTTGTATTGATTGATAAAAGATTTCGGCAAATTGAAAAAAACCTAAGGAAACCATTTGATAGACCTACAAATATCTTACAAGCTTGTTTAAATAACGAGAGGGGAGGCAACAACCAAATTGCTAACTTCAACAAAGGGGATACAAAACTCACATGCGCGTCTTAGGATTCCATAGGTGAAAATAATCTTTGCCAGTAAAAACAAATTTTCCGATGATCGGAATGCTCAGGGCAGCGTTGCAGAGAAATTAGACAAGGCGTCGACATACATACAATGGTGGAATAAATAATACGATAGATGTGAACGAAAAATAAATTAAATTTTATTGTAATCTTTTGCATACTTGTAATTTAGTTTTGTAAGTGCTATGCCATTATTTAAGAATAAGAAAAACATAAAAAGAAATTAGTTTTTATTTTAACATTCAAGTTTGTTTTTTGGAGTTGGAAAACATAATAAGTGTAATTTCTAGAATAAGCGAAAAATCGAAATTATGACAAATTATAGAATAAATCTGAACAAAACTTACTTTTAAACTAATGTTTGGTAGCATATCCTTTAGCTTTTAATACCGCCTGGTAACGCCGTAGCAAAATTCCACAAGATTTTGGCACTTTCTCATTGGTATTCGTTCCCAAATTTGCGTCATTATTATAACATTTAATTTTGAGTCAACTCTTTTTTGATTTCAGACCACAAGTTTTCGATTGGATTAAGATCATGCTGGCTAATCGAAAACCGAGACTTTTTTTGCTTGAAACCAGGCTTGGGCTTGGGAAATACTTTTCGAGTATTTCTACATATTTTTCCTAAGTCATAATCTCTTCAATCTAAATTATTGGCCCCATACCATACCAGGCAAAAACAACCCTATACCATCCATTACACTTCCTCCACCGTGCTTAATGTTTTTTTTTTTTTCCAATGTACTTGTGTTGAATTCGTTGCTAGGAGGTTGTCTTACATAGTGAACACTATACCAAACAAACAAATTGATTTTTGATTTTTAAAGCTGTATATGGCCCAGCGGACTCAGAACACAGATTAGCTGTTCCTTATAGTTTTTGTTGCCGCAGTTAGATTTAGTGTCTTCTTAGCTCTTAAAGAAGTAACGAGATCGTCATTTTAAGCCATTCACAGTATTTGTCAGTTTAGAGTATTAGACGTTTTCTTCTTTCTTCCTCTGGTTTCTTTGGCCTTTTTTTTACTTTAGTGCATGTCTCTGAGCAGAACAATGTTCCTGCAATGAATTTATGTTTTTCCCTTAGAGCGGATCTTCTGGTAACAACTCTCTCTTCATCGATACAGTGCCTGGCACAATCCATTATTTCGAAAAAATCTTAACAAATTACTTATCTATATGTAAAAACATCAGAATCATTAAAAACATTATAAAAACAAACTTATTGTAAAAATTCGTTTGTTTTATTTTGAATTAAATACGCCTAGAACTAATACTCGTACACCTATTTTTTTTTTCAATTGCACGTGCAATTCAATTGCACGACAATTGCAATTGTCCGGGCTCACTTTTAAGAACCAATAATTTACAGTTTGTTTTAGAAATGCAGCTGCATATGTGTTAATATGTTAAAATCGTTTTAGGTAGCCTTGGCGTAAATGACATTTTAGGCTGACGATTCACTCACACCTATTATTTTTTCCACCACTGTATGTATGTATGTACACGTATAATACCACCTTGACAAAAAAAAAAAAAACGGAATAATTACCGTGTGGTGTCCGATTTGAGTTGTGTTTTTTTGTTAAGTTGCTACATCTGATATTCCTTTTAAATTTTAGCGTCATAGCTTGACATTTGCAAAAGTTACGTAGCCAAGAGTGCATCTGTCTCTGTGCGTTTTTTTTTGTTTTACAATTTTAAAAATGGATTTAAATTTGCGACAACGAATTTGTATTAAATTTTGCGTAAAAAAAAACGGATTGAATGGAGCGCGAACGTTGGAAATGTTGGAAAAGTGTTTCGTCAACGATTCTCTAAAGAAAACGGTCATTTACTAGTGGCAAGAGCGGTTCAAAAGCGGTCGTGAGTCAATCGAAGATGATGAACGCAGTGGCAGATCATCGACATCGAAAACCGACGAAAACATTGATGATGTAAAAGAAATGTTGGTCAATAACCGCAAATTAACCATCAGAGAGATAGCGGAAGATTTGAACATTGCCTATGGATCTGTTAAAGACATTTTGGTTAATGATTTGAGTTTCCGTCGTGTAGCAGCAATTTCATGCAAAATAGAGCCCGTGTTGACGTCGCAAAAGAGATGATTTGCGAGGTTGAATCCGATCCCACATTCATCAAAAGGATCATTAATTGAAACGAGACGTGGGTACGTACGACATACGACACGCAATCCAGACATCAGGCAAGTGAATAGCGTTCACCAAGTAAGCCGAGACGAAAAAAAAAAACATGGATTACAACGGTGTGGTGCATCTTGAGTGAAGCAATTCGCCGAAAGAGACCAGAATTGTGGGCAGAAAACTCGTGGATTTTGCACCATGATAACGCACCGTCGCACAGTGCCATCATTATTCATAACTTTTTGACGAAAAATGCAACAAATACCATCCAAAAACCACCGAATTCGCCTGATTTGGCTCCATGTGACTTCTTTCTGTTCAATCGAATTAAAAAAAAACCACTACGGGGAACGCATTTCAGCAGCCGAGATGAAGTAATGAAAGCACTGATGGACAAACCGAAAACCGAATATAAAAAAATGTTTCGAGTATTGGATCGTTGATTTAGATGAATAAACTTGTATTTTTAATTTAAATTAAACTTCTTGATCAAGGTGGTATATGAATTTAATGTGCAATTAATAATTAAATGTGACAAAGACCGTAGGCCTACGTGGATAATTATAAGGAGCACACACACAATGGGTATCAGATTAAAGGCGTTGTACAATTGTTCACCCGTAAGCCAAAGTTCAATAACAGTAATTTTCTAAAAAAAAAAAATTTAATTGCATATTTACATCAGCCAATAAACAAAGTACCCCAAAACACAAATCTATGCCCCATTTGTTTAAACTATCATTCAGTTTAGTGCAACGGAAGTGAGCACATGTGACAACTGGAGTTATAGTTCGCAGTGAGATTGCAAGTGAAACATTAGATTTCTTAGTCCGTTACCCGAGATTTAGTGTTCTGTTGTTGTTTTTTCGCAATGGATGTACAAGAACTAGGTATGCTTATCATTTCGTTATATATTTTTAAGATATTTTGTGTCCACTATTTTATATATTAACCCTATGTAAGTTTTTAATTACTTTGTAATAACTTGCAATACATAATGACTTATACGCCTGTATTGCCCAAACCTTGAAGATTCTTTGGTACAAAAATTCCTTTTCTAGCCGCTTCCTTTCTTCTTATGCGATATGGATTGTATTGTTACATGTGCAAGTGTACATTAAAAAATTATGCATATATTTGACATTTGGCATCAAAGAGTTTTAGAAGTGTTAATAAAAGATTTACCTGATGAGGAAAATACTTATTGGCATTAAGAAATTAGAAATCGTATAAATAACTTATGCAAGAGTATTGCAAATTATGGAAAATCATGAAAAGGGATAAAGCGCAGCAATTCACGTGGTCGCTCAAGAAAAGATTACGAGATGAAAAGTAGCTGAGTTATCAAAATCAGTTGAGCCAACTGTGACTGCACTGCTTAACATTTCTGGTAGTTCGAATAACAACTTTTCTAACATAAAAACAAACGAAATTTTATCACTTTTCATAGAAGCCCGTTTGACTAAACACCAATATTTGCAATACTAATTAAAAAAGTCATTGACAGCAAATTATCTCACAATATTTTACCATTATACCACAGTATCGTGAGTGCCAAGAAAAGGTGTTACCCCTTATTCGAATCCATAACAGAATCTGCTGCAGCAGTTGAACTGAAAAGTCTATTAGATCACACAGCCTCTCGAATACTCCAATCTCAAATAAGTGATTTAGATAGAGATCTGCGTGATTCATTAGACGATATAACTTTGATTGAGAAATGGGGATTCGATGGTAGTACGGGCCATAGTGAATATAAGCAAAGTTGTAAGTTGCAACCAACCGTTTTTAACTCAAATGAAAGCGAATATAAAATCAACCATTGCCTGCGATTAACTATGGTAGATGGTAAAGTTTGCAGTGCCCTAAGTGAAATATCTTTCTGCAAGTATTACATATGTGGAGATACTCTTCTTATAAATCAGATATTAAAAAATGGCAAGTTAAATCAACCAAAGTAAAACCAATTTTATTAGAAAAGAAAACATATATTTGGGCTCAGTTTAGAGAAAAACTACGTTTGGTAGTGGATAAACCTCGAAGTAGCGGAAGTGGCACGTCGAACGATGTTAACACTTCCAGAAAATTTGTTTCAACTCAACGGTGCTGCACAATTCTTCAATGTTTATCATCGGGATATAATATCAATTAAAACAGATTCTAAGAATTTGCCTTAGAAACCGCACATCTGCTAGTCGAGTAGTACCCATGGTACAATCTTCCTGCTTAAATCCATAAGGTGTTCATCCATGGATCAGATGTTATAGACTACGCTTTGTTATCAATAGGGGAGTTTTCTGAAGAACAACAAACAAAAACATTAAGGCATTCAGACGTGATCACACGCGAAAGATTTAACGCGAAGTTACAAATGAGGACCTATTGCATAGACTCCTACTAAGCTCGGACCCTTTGATAACAGGACTTCGGAAGTTGCCCCAAAGAAATAAACATGTTATGTCCAAAAATGTTTTAGAACTATTAAATGTTTAAAGTTTTTTTTTTAATTTAAATTAATAAAAGGATTAAATACAAATAATTTTCATAATTTATTGTTTTGTTTTTATTTTTTTATTTTAGGGAAAGAAAATATCTTAAAATCTTAACAGAGGAATTGGTATAAGTGTTATCACAATCGGTTGACTAGTTTTTGAGTTAAAGCTTTTCGAACATCACCCCATACAAATTAAAGAAAAAAATATATGGCCGAAAGTATAAACAAATTTTTTTTTGCATTTCTGTTCTTTCGATTAACTTGAAATTTGGCATGATGATTTACAATATCAGTTCTAAATAAGCCTTAAAATTTCATTCAATTCGGTATGGTAGTTCAGATTATATAGATTTATCACCGCCGACTCTTCATACAATGTGAACCACTGTGCGTTGATCAAGCAGATTCTCAAGCTCAATTCATGCTTGTCTTAATTTCTTAATTCTAACAACAGGACAAGTTCAGGTGAAGATTAAATGAAAAATGAATAATACTCCCCGCACTCAATTACGAGGCGACATTAAAGAAGCCGTTGAATTGAAGAAAAAATCAATCAAGTCCACAGGTTATACCATATTATTTCTAAGAGTTATCCCTCGTTCATTTAATAGGTATGTACCTAATCATAATTTCCAATTTTGCACCTTAGTTTCAAATAGGTATAAGGCAAACAAAATTGTTTCATACATTTGTCAATTAATAGTCATAAATACTCACATTTTTTAGCTTAAATCATTTTCTTCAGTCAATTGAATTTTTTCCCCAAATTAAGCTCAAGCTATAAAAAGCACGTGGACGACAACTTGTCAACAAAACTCGAAACAGTTTTACTACGAAAATTAATAAAATAAATCGCACTTGTATCTCATACAACAGGAAATCACGCTTATCTGACTAGGCACACAATTGAGGGCAACACTTATTGACAGACGTGCTGAAATTGACTTCTCTCATCTGTTTTTTCGAGAAACAATAAAGAACGCATCCTTAAATTTTAATAGAACAAACCAAAAAAAAAAAAAAAAAAAAACTTTGCATTCCAAAAATACATCTCACACGATCCCACCGTACCACATTCTTAGTTCTTCCTAGACTCATTCGCGCGCTCCCGTCACTTTCCCACACTTTCGCTTCAGCGTCCCAGTCAGAAACGCAGTCTCGATTGTACTGGTGATAGCCGTCGTAGTCGTGTACGTCTATTCGTTATGTCTGCTTCCTTGTTCTTAAGTATCTTGCCGCTAGAAGACTGCACTGGCACTGTCAGTGTTCTAATAAAAGGCCTGCGTCCGACAGCATGCTTTGCGTTAAACAGGCCCAAAGAATAACAACACTTCATTGACTCTTTACACTAACAAAGGCCCAATGAATGAAAGGGATGCCTGACAAATAGAAGAAATAAAAAATATATACTATCCAAAGCGCATACGTATGCAGTCCTTCTCTGCGGTGCACCCATGTCCATCTACATAAGGAAGAATATTTTTTACGATGGTAATCCTCCCATTTTGTGTGTTTTTATGATTCTTATGCAATGCTTGGATCTCCCTGGGCTCTCGACTGCTGACGAGCTGTTTGCTGGCTTTACTGCTCCCAAGAGGACGGTTTTGTTCTTGATTTTCTTTTAGGTTATTTTTCGCTCTGTTAAAGATGCACAAACATAAATGCCATGCATAGGCCGGTGATGACGAAAACGACAACGCATAAATGGTGGACTATACCCAGGATGCACGAAAGATAACACACAGCTCATTGCACATATATACGAGTATGTATGTACACAATGATTCCAAGTCCAAGTCGCAGCCACATTTTCATTATCACACACGGTCGCTCTCTTGATTTTTAAACGCGCGTTGCACCGAGTAGTGGTGATGCCCAAGAGAAAAATATCGCGCCCTCCAGCCAAGTACGAGTACTCGTACATATGTACCACCAAACTAGTAGTATCGCAGACCAGTAACCAGCATCAGCATCAGCATCATCACCAGCTATGGTCTGGGCTGTGTAATTGGAATGTTGGCTTGCCTCTGTTGCATCCCAAATTAAGTGCAATAAAAAAATATAAATACCCAATGCCGTGTCATTATTGAGTTCGTGGTCGACGCGACCGGCGGGGCGGCGATGACGTTGTTGCTGGTTTCTTGTTGCTCGCTTTGTGTTTCGAAAACTAAGCAAACGCACAGACAAAGAGAGAAGAATCTTCCTTATGGGATTTTTTTCCCTTCTGGAGTTTATGGCATCTCCAGCATCAACAAGATGAATAACAACAATAATGAGAAGTAGATAATAGAAGAGAAATGAAATCAATGAGAGGAACAAGATTTAGTGGTTATTCGCTGATTTCAGACAAATACTCGTAAACGATCGAAGGTGGGAAAACTATCCTCGAGCTTGAATATCAAGTGTTGGTATATTAAGTAAGAAATTCAGTCTTCACGCTCAAAAAAGTTGCTGTAAATACTTCGACAGCGATGTCGTCTATGACTAAAATATGTTGGAAATATTTCTTCATAGTATAATCTGTCCACCATTGAAGCAATGCTCGGAAATTAATATCAAATTTATTGAAAAGGAACGAGAATAGCCCCTAATGTTAAAGAACGTGTTGTGACCTGTCATTAACATTAAACGCCTCACTATGTCATCAATGAATGATGTCGCGTTTCAAATCTTATTTGTTTTGGAACAGGTCAACCAATAATTTATTGAGTCCTTATCAAGTTTTGGATCTTCGTGGATCGACAGTTCGGCAGTTCGATGAGAACTTAACTTTAATAAAGAACATTTTTTAAGGACGGCTTGTTGAGATGAAATTTGAAGAGGAGTTGGACATCGTTGACTTCCCGTAGCATTCTAGACATTGGTTCAATTTGTTCGGTGAAGATTGAGGCGAAAGAGGGCGACGGGCCTAAGATTAAGTGGGTTAGTGTTGGGAGACGTAAGTTGAAGTAAAGAAGGGCTATCAATATTGTCAGCTAAAATTTAATGACCAAAGAGTTTATCGGCAACATTTCGGCGTACAATGAGAGGTTGTATTAGTATTAGTTGATCAATGTATGGTGGTGACATCACATCATCATTCCAGGGAAGTCCTCGGAGAAATACTACTTTGAACAGCTTCTACCTGGAGAATGTGTGTTGTGTAATGAGGTGACCAGATTTGGCTAGCATATTCAATAACAGGGCAGACATATGTTATGTAAAAGGATTTAGTGATATAAGGGCCTTAGAGTTTCTTGGACCATCATTTGATAAAGACATGAGGGGAGTTGGGTTTTTTACGATAAATCTTTACCCGTATGGGAACGAAAATAACATAGGTTTCCTCTCATAGATTACACCTAGATTACGCAATTCAGTTACCAAGGGGAAGGGTTGATTTAAGATTGAATAAGTGCGAGAAGGGATGGAAGTCCCTAACGAGTGTGTGTTATTCCTTTGTTATTAATTCATCCATTCAGAAGGAAAACAATCAGCGGGTGATTAGATATGTCGGAAGATTTTTATGTCATCAGCGTAGACATATATGGCTAGTTTTCAAAAAGTAAGGTGACTTTTGAAATTACATGGGCAATGTACATTCGATTAACGATTTGTTGGTACACATGTCCCGGACATATGTTCACAGTTTCAAGCATATAGCGTACTTAGTTTGTTTTTGACAGATGTATAAAAAAATGGAGTAAAGAATTTGCATCAAATTTTATATAAAAAATGGAATCAAGCGCTCTAAAACAGTGGCGTACGGTGAGTCTGCTCTAAGTAAAAATGAAGACGTAAATGAAGAACCTCGCTCTGGACGCCCCAGCACATCAACAAAAGATGATAACGTCGAAGATAACTCGTAAGAGAAGTTGCTGAGGGTGTTTACATGGTATATGGTTATGAAATTGAAACTAGGACCCAATCGTCCCAATGGAAGAAACCAGGAGAGCCAGGAGAGCTCTCAAACATAATAAAGTCAAGATTTCGTCTTTGACGCCTTTTTTGTGCAAAGGAATTACGAGTATGTAAGAATTCTTCCAAATTTTACTTACTTGTTCTAACGTTATATTATATTATAGGTTGTGTCCAAGAGCTTCAGGGAAAATAAAGGGTGATTCGTCGTAAGGTTTGATTTTCAATAGGCTTTTTTTTGACAGATCACGCTTGACTCCTATCAAACTGCTTTGTAATTTTTGTTCGGTATCATTTGGCAAGTCATCATGGAAAGACTCACACTATAACGGCGTCTCCAAATTGTTCAGCTGCATTACAAAATTCAGCGTTCTGTGAGGAATGTTTTTGGTGCGATACTGTAACCACTATTTCCAATACCAGCCGCAAATTTAAGTCCCAGTTTACATTAGTGGATGATACTCGACCGGTTAGACTACATCCAGCACGTAGTGAAAAAACTATAGCAGCTGTAGCTGAGAGTGTACGCGAAGACTGCGACGAATCGATTCATCGTCGTTCTCAGCAGCTTGGCTTGGCGTATTCGACAACTTGGCGTATTTTACGTGAGGATCTCGGCCGAAAAGCGTACAAAATTTAACTTGTGCAAGAATTGAAGTTTGAATTTGCGTCATATTTTCAGTGAATGGGCTCTGGAAAAACTCAATGAAAATCCGGTGTTTTATCGCGAAATTTTGTATAGTGATGCAGCCCATTTCTGGCTCAATGGATACGTTAATAAACAAAACTTTATTTGCTGATGAGCAACCCAAAGAGTACCAAGAGATACTATTACATCCATTGAAAACAAGGGTATGGTGTGGTTTATGGGCTGGTGGAATCATTGGTCCATATTTCTTTAAAAATGAGGCAAATTAGAATGTTACCGTCAATGGTAAGCGTTATCGCGCCATGTGAACGGACTTTGTGCTTCCTGAAATTCAAGCACATGCTCTCGGTGAGCTCTGGTTTCAACAAGACAACTCTACGAGCCATACAGCGGGTGAAACAATGGACTTGTTGAGAAATCATTTTGGTGAGCACTTAATTTCACGTTTTGCTACGGTAAATTGGCCGCCTAGATCGTGCGATATAACACATTTGGACTATGTCTCATTTCTTTAGGAATAAGCCAGCTACGATTGACGCTTTGGAAGCCGATATTACTCATGTTATCCGCGAGATACCGAGATACCGCTATGCTTAAGTTCGCTTTCAAATTTATGTGTTTTATCTTACATTATAAATCAAACCTCACGATGAATCACCCTATATGTAGATTGTTATCGGAATTTCTTTTGATGTAGATACAATACATAAATTAAAAGAAACGTTTAGGAAATAACTATGGTAAAGAGATTAGCAAAGTTCAGAGAATTCGATACAGATTTTTAGAGCACTCGTATTAGTAGGAAGATCCTCCTGTTAAATAGAATCATTACATTAGTTTTGGTTATTCTGTCGATGCAGATGGAATCGGGCTTATCATGCAGGTACGCACGATTTACATGAACAATTTCATAAATTCGTCGGTCTCTCAATCGAGAAAGAACGTAGCTATCATTGTTACTTGAATCGGCTAGATGCTTGTTAATTTCAATTTAGAAAGAAGCATAGGATCTTAAAACGTATGAGGTGAGGAATTATTTTGGGAGCGAGGTGAACATGGTGTAGAGGGATTCAAGATATGGGAGCGCACAAACTTTGGGTAAGTAGTTTTAATTGGAACCGGACAAAGAGAGGTTGTTTGGGTTAAAAGAGAACAAGAGTCGGCTGAGAGGTTGAAGGATACACGGTTGCAAGTTTTAGATTGGAAAGCAAGAGGTTTTACGGGAGGGACACTTTTCTGAGAATTTGGTGCAGTGAGTTTCGTTAATATTGGACTGTGGTAACGGAACTGTGAAAAGGAACTAGACGATGTGATGTTTGTTTGGTGTATTTTTCTTATGTTTGATTTCCGTCAAAAACATTTTATCGATATTGACACTATTGCCAGATGGGACGCTTTCACTTTTTCTGTAGGAGAAAAACGAGCTCATGAAAAAGTCTCGTCATTGGATGTTAATAAAATTTGAAATGACCAACAGCACAATAAGTCGAAAGAGTATATGCTTCACAGTGGACTGTCAGCCCCAATTAATTTTATTTTTACTGAAAAATGATCCAACCGTAACAATGTTTCAGTTATGTAATTGTTATTTAACTCGAACTTATGCCGAACAACTACGAAAACATTATTACCTATTGCGCTATCAATATGATCGAAAGGCGCCAAAGATATTTAGCATCTTGTACCTTTAAATCATATGTTGAATTGACGTGAATATTTGAATTCCTATAAAGTGTGAACTTTTTGTTTGGATGTCGAGTAAGCAGCCGATTCGGTAAATAATTCGTGTGGTTTTTAGCGGCTTAAGTGAGTTTTTTAAAAATTGTACTTATGAATGGGAAAATTTAACAAAAAAAAAAGATTAATTATGGCCTGGAGTGACGAGAAAAAAAATAATGATTTTAGATTGAATGGAAGTCTCTAAAATCTGCTCAGAGGATCGGTTGTACTCACCTGAATGAAGAACTTGTACTGAGCTCTTAAGCGCATTACTGATCACCCGCTGCAATTTATCTCAGATTTTAGATCTTCTGTATTTATATTATCTCATTGCTTAGATTTTAATCTCAAAACAAATGAATTCCTTTTTTAGATCATCTTATGACTTAAGGCATAAGATCGAGTCATGTAAATATTTCTGTGATTAACTCCTTGATGTTTGTATTTATTTTAGCTCTGGTGTTCGGAAAGTTTTCAAAGTGAAAAAATTTATCGACACAAACTAACTTGATAGTGATGTCCTAATGAAACTGTATTACATTTAGCAAAGACCGTGGCTATGGTAAGTGAAATAAGCTGAAGCGGCTAAGATAAGTTTATCTGAAAAGGTAATCCAAATTGTGATTTTTAAGACCCATCTGAAATTGGTGACACTAATAAGGTCTACAGTTCTAATCGACGAAAAAGCCCGAAAAGAGAGTAGACACATTTACCCGAAAAAATGCTGTTATCTTCGCAAATTGGGAGCTTAGGAAAGCTTACAATGAAGTATGAGCTCATTTACATTTTTTTTTAAACAAAACAGTTTTAAGGTAACCTGGTAACTCTATGAACAACCTGCGGGTATATATTTGTTGCATCAGCTTAACGACAACAGCACGTCACTCTGCTTATGGCACCTGAGACGAAAATTACCATCTAACTGCCGTTTGCCGCTGAAAATGCCATACAGACGAGAAGTCAAGCGCCGACCGCATGCCGTGCACTCAATTAAATAAATTTTTACTTTACAGTATGCGAGAGTAAAAGCTGATTCTCTACTCTCAATTGCATGCATTGCATGCAACCACGCTCTCGAGGAAAACGAGAGAAAGAAGATAAAAAAAAAATAAGAAAACAAAAACAAAACAATTACAGGCAGCGCCAGGTCGTTCGCCAATAATTTTCATGGTGAGGTAGGTCACCAACTCCTAATTACCTCCGCACAACACAAACCTCACCAACACCAATATGGCAAACAAGATTTTGTTGCACTTTTTCTGTCTATGCATGTGTGTGCAATAATGAGTGCAAAACCAGCACTCTCCCAATACAATTGCACTTGCACAACCAATTGTGCAATGTGCAATGTGCAATGTGCAATTTTCACATTGAATGCACTTCACTAGCCGAGTGAAAAGTGCAACCGACTCCAAAGAGTTCCGTATTTGCACTCAAAAAATTCATTCAGTAAGCAAAAAGAGAATGCACTTTTCATTTTCTGAAAAGCGAAAGGAAAACTCCAATACAGAGTTCAAACTCCAGAGAGGGCCAAAGGCTGAACTAGAGAGTCGTGTAGTCGACAGAATACGAATAGTGTGCGCTCAAATTGTATATTGCGCCGATGCACTTTGCACACTATTTCGCAGACAAAAGAGAACCAAAGAGAAGGTTATTGTCTGTGAGATAAACTGAAGCTGTTTTTGTAATAATTGAGATTACAATAACCTTCCCCCTCCAATAAAGCTAAAAGAATACGAAGAAACCAAATCATAACAACAAGTGACGAGAAAAGGACTAATTGGGACTAGGGTAATAAAAAGAACAGTACCCTGCCCTATACAATATGGGCGCTATAGCGCCATAGCATCAAAATGCTGGTGACAATTTTCCTCACCCTACCGTACGTATTCGAACATCCTTTTAATTCTCGCATATGCCGAAAAAGAAATGCATGCCAATTTTATAAATGAAATTCTTCTGAAGCGACCATTATCTTTTCTTTTGTAATAATGTGCTGTTAAATTTTTTAGCACTTCAATTTCAATAAAAGAGCAAAAACTTCGAAATACTGTACATTTTTATGACGCTATCGACACACTTTGTAAATGGTTGATACGGATAATTCTGACATTCGCGAATTACAAAATTGTTTATTTGGAACAAGACTTAATTGAATAAAATATGGTGTGTGGTAAAAAATTTTCTTCAGCGAACGACTAGCGTCCATTAATTTTGAGGCAAAAATTTAGGACAAAAGGACAGTTACATCGAAATGTTTCTGCGAATTAATAAATTGGGAATTTTATTGCTCTGACTGTTCCATGGATATTCGCATACTGAATGCTGATTAAAATGCATTTCAATGTGCAAGTTAAGTGATTTGTAGCATTTGCTTATTTAAGATAACTGACATTTAAGTGAAGTGACTTCGAAATGAAATAATTTTTAGTAACATACATGTTCCAGTAAATAGCATAGGTTCCTTATTAAAATGATGATGTTAACACTCTTAACACTAATGATATTTTAAGTTCAAAAGATATGTTGCACAGGACACAGTTTTTCGCTCCCTATATTAATAGTATTTTGAAATTTTCAGAAATAATAATATAGGATTAAAACTTATGATAATTTCTTGGAGTTTTAGAAACATTTTAACGTCATTTAAGAGTTGACAGTTCTGGCATTCTCAAAATAAAAGTTCGTATTTTTGTTGAGTTATGAAAGGTTTTCATCAATTTTTTCCAGCGCAATCTTTAACAGGGCTTATTATTTTTGATTTTTGACAGTTCATAATTCGAAATAGAAGAGGCATTGAATATCCATCCATGTCAATTATTCAAGCGTTTACAAGCGCCTTCAGAAGTTAAGTTGCGTTAATTAACCCAATATTAGATTAACCTATTTATTAAAATATGTCCATTTGACTGCATGTATAAACATCTGCAATATGTTTAACAAACGTTATAATAAGGTACTTTATTGAGCACCTGTCCAAGAAATCATATCACATCTAGAAACGTTCAGAAATAGTTAACATATAAGCGAGAGTGTTGTATTCCGTCACAGCAATATGCTAAATTACAAAAAATTTTAATCATTCGCCGACGGTTATTGCAGCTGTTTGTGTTTTTTCTGCTTGTTAATTATATAATAATATGTTATTTAGAGAATTCTGTGCGGATATATCAAATATAATAATAAGTAATCACTTCTTGCGTTCGACCACATCAGTAAACACTAGGATCCTTAGGATCACTCTATTCTGAGTCTTCCTGGATAAAAAATAGCACCATTGTGCTACTCTCACCATGGAATCTATGTAGTTTCGTAGGATATAGTCAGACAAATTTCATAACATTGTGGTCACCTTTTCTATCACGATTCCAACTTTGTATGGTTAAAATTCCACATTCGTAATCATATACATTACTGCCTTCCAACGGGGTAGCAATACGACTTTTAGACTTCATGCTGTATCTGTCTGCATACAAAACTTTTATCTCTTCAATCGCAATCGTTAATTTCGGCGATATACAATTTTGCATGACTTCGAAAACACCCGAAAGATGCTGTGCTGAGGTTTTACGCTGATAAATCATCTTATCTCATGATTATAATTAACCAAAAATGACTATGAGACATAAAAAGTTGGCGGCATGCCAATACCTTGAAGCTGTTTTCGACTTACCGCTCTAATAAGTACATCATTGATGCACTTCCAGTTTGGGCTACTATGCCTTATTAGCTAATTTCCAGTATTATGACTACTTAGTTAGAGAAAAGAACCCTTCGACTTAACGAGAAAGCCAATCGGATTTTTATTTGGTTTCCTCCTTGATAACGAAGTGGATGTCACATCGATAAAATCTGACTACCCCTTTGAGAAGACTTCTACTATAACCAATCTACTTGTGGACTCTTTTAGAATCAAGAGTACTTAAAGATTTTAAAATGGTATATCTCCCCTCCTTATGAAAAGATTTTCCTCCTCCAATCTGACAAGATAGTTGCACTTCATATTTCAAAGGCAGGATCAGATACTTTTATCGAAAATGCAAGGATGCTTAGTTTTGTTTTGACACCCATTTCAAAAGATCGTGTTAGTGTTTCTTGCGACCATGGGAAAAGAGCAGTATCGCTCCTTGATTCGATTCTTGTTTTGAGTGGCAAAACCTGCGAGGAAATCAAGCCCATTCTTAATGGTGTATATGGTAGCCATTCACCTTCTCGTACAACCGTTTACCATTGGTTCGCAGAGTTGCGCCGTGGTCGCACGTCGGTTTTTGAATAACCGTGCACAGGTGGCCCAAAAACGGTTTTCACAGAGGAAACCGTTTAAAAATCCATTATCTCGTATTGGCGGACCACCGAGTGAAAATTCGCGAGATGGCTGAGAAAGCAGGCATCTTAACTGAACGCGTTAGTCATATCCTGCACGAGATTCTGAGCATGAGAACCGGAGAACAAGCGTAATCGTGAGACCAACTCAAAAACGTGCTTGGCCCTGTTTGATCAAAGTCCAGAGGATTTTCTGCGACCGTCGCCACCGTTTTTTGGGACCCGCAAGGTGTGATCAACGTTGACTAGTTGAAGAAGAGAAAAAAAAAAAAAAAATCACAGGAGCATACTATGTCGATTGATTGGACCGATTAAACGCCGATTTAAAGAAAAAACGACCACATTTGGCGAAGGAAAAAGTGCTCTTTCTCCACAATAACGCACCAAATTGGTCGAATTGCTCCCCCATCCTCCGTATTCTCTGGATTTAGCTCCCTGCGACTTCTTTTTGTTCCCAAACCTTAAAAGATTGCTCGTCGGGAAGAAGTACGGGTCGAACAAGAAAATCATCGCCGCCGACTTCAAAACTTTAAAACTTTGGCTGTCATTTTTAATCCGGATATTCATCAAGTAGCCCTCGTATATAACCTGGGCTGTAAGGAGGCTTTTTTGCTCTGTTTTCACGGCCATCTACCACTTCAGCTCCGCTTTCAAAATTGTTTAAGTCGTAAAAGATGTGGCCTATGCTCCGCATCAAGTGTTACGAAAAATACATCTAAAAGAATGACATTTTATGAGCACTTAATTTCTTCAGGAATAATCCAGCTACTCGTGTTATCCGCGAGATACCAGTCACTATGCTTGAACGAGTCGCCCAAAATTGAACCTTCCGAATGGACCACCTCAGACGTAGTCGTGACCTGCATTTTTTAAAAAGTAAATGCCATTAATTGTTCTTTTAATTGATAGTAAAAATTTTAAGTTCACTTTCAAATTTATGTGTTTTATTTTACATTATAAGTCAAACCTCACGATGAATCACCCTATATAAGCTACCAAACTAAACGAGCAATATAAATGAAATTGACTTTCATTAAGTTTAGGTCTACTTTTTGCATATTCTAATGCGCGTGCTTAAGGTTATGTCCGACTCTATGCGCCTTAATATTTGCGTGCCAACTCTCCGCTGCAATTCCTGTTCTATATTTTTCTAAGTTACCACCTGTCAGAGTATACTTTTTGACGTCATAGGTAGCTCTTTTTCTTATGTTTCAAGGTTTTCTGTTTTTTATTCCGTTCTTTTCATTTTTTTTTTTCGATTGCAATATTACTATAGCTGTCTTATCTGCTTCTCTCGTGGGTGGTTCAAATGTAATGAGCCTTCGGATGTTCATGGTCCCGCTCTGCATTCTAGCAGCAAGTGCTTTATGCTTTAGTTACAATGGGTTAGAATGGGTTATCTACAATTTTATATTTGTGTAGAATGGAGGATGATAAGCGTTCGCCTGTTTTATTCTATCTTTTGTGCTTGTTCTAGATGCATAGTACATTTTGAGCGATGCAGTATTAATTCTTCTTGGAAGAAGCTGCGTACATTAGAATTTCATTACTGTTTAGCGCAAGCAAATTTCTTATGGGCTTCCTGTATGCTCCCATGTTTGGAACTAGCCTTGGAACTCTTGTAATTGCTCGACTGGCCCTTTCGTTTATACAAATTCTTAATACTGCATTGTACATTATATTTCACAAGACTGTGCTAAAAATAGACACTTGTGAAATTCCTACTGTTATCTCATATTTTTCGTTCCTTCTTCTATGTCATATAGGAGGATCATATCTTTAAAATCTTCTTTTTGCTAGTGTAAGTTAGTTCGGCACTTGCAAATTTCATAACGTTCTTAAGACAATGTTCCAAATGGCAGAGTTTCATATTTTTGTCGCATTCCTACCCTATTCTAGATATTGCTTCGGTCGCAAAATCACTCAGGTATTGCCTCTATGGCATTGGTGGCGCTCTGTTCTACCCTATTTATTGGAAATCATTTTCTCCTTCGACTGAGCTAGAACAGTCCTTCAGGAATTATTTTTCCTAGTACCCCTTCCATATTAAGTCTTTCATACAAAGAGATCTGTACGACTTTATTCCTAGAAAATAGGTATCGCTATTGTGTGACTATGACGTAAACGCATGCCAGTTCTGGTTTTCAATGTGGTCTTTACAAAATCGAATTCAGTTTCAATTTTCTTTAAAACACTTTCCGCAACGTTTTTCTCTTTTTAGGAATACTTCCAGTATTTCTTCGGAGTTTTCCATATTTCTTTGTCTTTGAAACCGCCAGCGGTTTTGCATTCTAAAACATTCCGATCTCAACTTAGAGTTGTAACTGTTTTATCACTAAAATGATGTTCTTTCGTGTCCATTAAGTTTAAGTAGCTTGGATGCATTGCATCCTCAGATAAGGGACATTATTTGTTATTAACCAGTTCCCTTGAGTATTTTTATGGTGTTAACCCAATAGCCGAACATATCTTTTTCCTAGGTTTTCTTCCCAATATTTGGACCGTCTTGGTTTTATTTATTTTCAAACCGGAAACGTGATATTTTGTCTTTGACGCTATGCTCTCTGGAAAGCTGTGTTATCGAAGGTTAAATCGATGAATTAAAACACAGCCGCTACTATAAAATTTTCCTTGTTTTCTAGGCTAAGTAATTTTAGGTTAAGACTTAAAATGCCTGCAGCAACGTTTCGTACTATAACTTCTTACCAAACATGCAACTGCTTCTATTGCCGGTGATTTCTCTCATACATTTCATTATGTGAATGACTCTAGTACCAATAAAGGATCAAGTGGAGGTGTTCTCATGATTAACAACATTGTTGATTTAGTACTCTGAATAGGTAAATCTAAATAGATTTCAATGAATTTCGGACAAAATAAATATTGGAAACAATAACCTTTATATCCTCTAAAACTATGTAGAAATATGCATGGAAGAGCAAGATAAAAAAAAAACGAAAACAACACTATTACTTTAAAACAAATTTTTGACAACCATTTATACCATAATTATATCATAATTTTAATCAAAAACCAAAACTATAAATCGTAAAGCTCCGCAAATGACTTCTTTCGTCATTATGTTTAAATACAGTCGTCGTTGGTGCACTTAAATTCATTTGTTTAGCGATAAAATGTTGTCTCATGCTCTATAAAAAATGAAGCCAATGAATTGCAGTTCATATCCATCCACTCAGTAGCCTTAATTTATGATATTACAAAAGCCAACCGCCTTTTAAAGATAAGCCAACCCTCGGTTTATATTGTATATACATATACACTTGTGTTATGTATAAAAAAAAAAGCTTTTCTTGTAACACCAATAGATGAAGTAGCAACAATATCGAATCAAAACATCAGAAAACCCGCCCGGCTTCTGTCAAAACAAAACAACAAAAAACATTAGTCTACAAATAAACATAGGAAAAAAAATCGGGTGACTTTTGATTTTCCGTTTTATTTTTACTTTTATTGACATTCATTTCAAGAGTACATCTTATGAATGGCGCTTTCCACTGGTTCTCTCCGGAAGTAAGGCGATTAGATGTCCATTGGAAAACTAAAAACTTCTTATGATTTTGTTGTTAATATTTTTACATCTATTGGTTAAATGTTAAATTTTTATTTTGCAATGGCAAAATGACAAAAACCGATTTATTAAGTTAAAAAACTATAAAATTGTGAGATTCCAATAACGAAGCCAAACACAGTCGATTGCTTGAAAAAGAAAATGGGTTGACACACAATATTATTTGACATTAATTTTTACATACATACATGTGTATGTATGCATATGGGTTAATACATTTTGACATAAAATTCGGAAGAAAAATTTTGCTTCTGAAAAAGTGACAACAGTTCCAGGAGATATTGTTCTCTTCGATGTACAAAAAGTCTTCTGTCGGCTAATGAAAAACGCCATAGCTGTCAACGTCAAGTCAACCAACTGCCGTTTTAGTTCAGACTCAGATCAAAAATATCTAGTTTCTGATAAAAAATAAATGAAATAAAAGTTGAAATACTCGTATAATGAGCAGACAAACGTCATGTCTTTAATCCCCACTTTGACATTTAGCACGCACACACCCACTACTTTAAAATGCATTCATCCGATGCAGAGCACTTAAAAATAAAGTTTTTTTTAGCCGTTGCACTCGTAGTTATTGTTGTTTTATAACGCTATCAGTGATATGTATGTATGATAAAAAGCGAAACTACGCTACCACTCTGCTCGAACGTCACGAGATGACAGTTCCACTACTAAACTAGTTCCCCAGTGTGTTATATATGGTATGCACTCGTGCATTGTGCACGTACCTATTCATGTCGACAACTCAAATCTACTCAATGAACATCTCCTCTATCTTGCTTCAACATGCATACGATTGAAGTTTCCTAAATTCTATTATTTTATTTTTTTTCGATTTTCTTATATTTGTTTATTTTATTTGTTAATAGGGTGCATTCACATTTAACTACAACAAAATAATGAATGAAATGGAAGAAAAAGAAAAAAGGGGTAAAAAAAACTCTCAATTCACTTTCACTAATTATGTCAGAGCGCAGCGGCATTGCATTTTCTTTTTATTCTCTTTGCTTATACGGGCGTTGATTTTTCTTATTGTTGTTGTTGCTGTCATGTTTTTTTCTTTTTTTTATTCCTTCATTCGTTGCACTTTTTCTTTCGATGGAATTTTAATTGCAATAGAAAATGTGCAATCCGTCAGTCAGTGCCAGTTGTTACGGTGAATTTTGATAAAAAAAAGCAAACGTGGGAATTGGAAAAAAGAGATGACATGCACTATCACTGACTCGTGACAGCTTATATAAAAACAAAATATTTGATTACCATAATGTTTTGTATTAATGTTTACAATACTTACATTGTGCTTATTTGACAGGAAGTATGGCAGATTCTAAAACGATAAAAAATTATATTAAATTAGATGAGAAAAAAATCTGTTTTTTTTTTTTTTTAATTTGAATCTGAAAAAAAAAACAACTGATTCTGACAAGGGAACACATTTATCTTTCGTATGTCATTAATAAGGAAAAAGAAAAAACGTGTCACACTACTAAAAAAAATTCATTAACCGTGATATGTCGTATGTACTCGTAACTGACAAAAACTTCAATTCTTCCTAAGAACAAATGACAACTTAAGGACAACAGAGTTAAAATTAAAATCATTGACTAAATGTTGTAAATATAAAAGCAAGATTATTGACTTTTTGGATTTAGCCGACATTAGCTCCCACGCAAGACAACGAATGGTATATTTTCACCACCAGTTCTTACCTTGTTTTTGCAATACGTCAATAAATCCTAGCGTCACTACTATTTTTATGAAAACTTCGGATCTAACCTGTCAATCTGTCAAGAAGTCTATATACTAGGTGGGGTAAAAAGTAACCTCATTGGAAAATAAAAAAAAACATTTTTTTAATGCTTTTTTTTATTTTATTCAATATAGTCCCCTTTTAGTTTGATAGTTTGAAGTTTCCAACTTCTTGATCCCGTCCGAAAAGTAATTTTCCAGAAGGTCTGCAAAATACTCCTCCGTGGCGTCGATGATTTCCTCGCGTGAGCTGAATTTTTTATTTATGAGCCATCTTTTGAGGTTTGGGAAGAGATAATAGTCCGAGGGAACCAAATCGGGCGAATACGGTGGATGCGACAGCAATTGGAGCCGTAAGTCATTGATTTTAGCCATGGTTACGATGCTCTTGTGCGCCGGTGCATTGTCTTGCAAAAACAAAATTTTTTTTCACTTCATGTAAGGTCGTTTTGCAGCGATTTCGGCCGTCAATCGCTTCAATAATGCACAGTAATACTCGCTGTTGATGTTTTTTATTTCCTTTTTCGAGGTAGTCCACGAAGAGTATGTCATGACAATCCCAGAAAACCGACGCCATAACCTTTCCGACCCATTGAGCCTCCCTCGGCCGCTTTGGAGCACTCGTGCCGCCTTTAGTCCATTGCCGGGCACTCATTCTGTTTTCTGGTGTTCAACAGTTACCAATCGATGCCAAAAGTCCGCCCGATTCTGCATCAGCAAGTCCAAACACTCTTTCGAAATGCTCTCACGTTCGTGTTTTTGGTCAGGAATGAGTATGCGCGGCACCCAGCGGCAGGATAACTTTTTCATATGCAGAATATTACCCAAAATATGGCGTGTGCGCTCAGTATTAATCTTTGTTGTATTTTCTAGTTTTGCGCACCTAAACTTTCCGATCAACCAACACCATTTCATATATTTTTTTGACATTGTCCTCTGTAACCGCAGCGGACTTGATCGGTAGTATAGTTGCGGCCACCACGAAACTCTCGAAATCAATATTTGACGGTGTAATCTGACGATGCATTAGCCATATAATATTTATCCAACTTTTCTTTTGTTTCTTTCGCCTTTTTGCCTTTCTAAAAATAATGTTTTATGAGAGAACGAAAATCATTTTTGTCCATACTCAAGATGATGCCAAACACGTCAACAACAATCAGCTGTCAAAACAAAACTAAAGACTATCGCACTGAAATTTGGCATGTTTGCCTAAATATGAACGGACGTCAAGGCACCATAACCTTTTTTGCAGTAGCAGCGCATTCTGGCGGTAAAGGATTTTACTTTTCACTCCACCTAGTATTTCTGACTACTATTCTGTTTTATGACGGTTTTCATTAATTTTGCTGTCAATTCCCTCGATTCTGTTTTGAAGTAATCCAACAATTCCTGAATCGTCAGCGATTTACTCCAACATTAGCAGGGATCATGTGCAGATTGCATTTTCTATTAAAGGCCTCATAACAGTTCCCTGTGGAACCACTTCCGAGGGCAAAAAAAAAAAAAACCAATAAATCGTTACAGTAATAGATAGAAAAATAAATCTGATTTTAGAAATAACAAAGATCGACGAAATCATAAAGAATGCTTTAACGGAACTAACAACCGTGAGATTTTTCCCAACTTTTGGAAAAAATAAAAAAGAACGAAGGCAACTTGTAAGTGTTACGGTTGGCAATTTTCATTCGGACCTAGACCTAGAGCACCAGACCACGGTAAAAAAAAATAATAATATCTTTCTGAAAGATGCATTTGTTAAGAATTCTGAAACAAAATTTAGAAAAGAAATTCGTAAAATTGACGGAAATACAGAACACTTTTATATATATTTTTTTCATAAATCGTGAAAATTTTCTGTGAAAATGGGCCGTCATTCTTTTGTTTTTTAGATATCGAAATTTCCCTACATGATGCTATGAATCTATATGTCTAGTTTATAAATATATTTTTTTGTATTTTTCAGATGAACCGTATGGCTTAATTACTATGAAACAACAAGCGGAAACTTCGTCAGAGTGTCATTTTGGAAGCGGTGTACACCGCAAACTTCGAGGTGTGATCCTGACTCGCTCAAAAGGGTCATAAATGGCGAAAAATCGTGGGTAGCCCAATCGTCCCAATGAAAGCACCCAGGAGAGCAAAGACCGAAAAAAGCACACCAAAAAGTTTTTTCCCTTAAAGTCGTACCGTCAATAAGGAGCCGTTTACGAGAAGCTATACGAATCAAACGTCCGGAATTGTGAAAAAACAATTCATGGCTTTTGCATCACGATATTGCACCTGCTCATTCTTCGTTGCTTGTGAGATATTTTTGGCCAAAAACAACGCGACAATCATGTTCATATTGTCATATCATATGGTTCAGCCACCATATTCACTGGAGTTCCCAAAACTGAAGAGACCTATGAAAGGATGGAGATTTGCAACGATTGAGGAAATAAAAACGGCATCGCTGGAAGAGCTCAAAACTATACCAAAAAGTGCTTATGAGAAGTGCTTCGAGTACTGGAAAAAACGTTGGCACAAGTGTATTATATTTGAGAGGGATTACTTTGTAAGGAACAACATTAATATAGATGAATAAATAAATATTTTTTTTTTATAAAAATATAAAACCACCTTACTTTTTGAACATATCCCGAATTGTTAAATTTCGAATAAAAAATTTGTGTAGTCTCTTCTATATGTATATAATGAATTTTAGTATCGAAAAAAATCCGTAATCGTTTGCTCGAAAAATGTTATGAAAAATACGCTTTTGTTTAGGGTTTTGCATGCCTTCCTATAGGGTTTTCTAACACATGGGCTGAAAAGTGCCGTTTTATAGTAAAACACAAAATTTTTGCAAAATTAAACTTTATTTATCAATATAGTTGCCTTCGAGGGCGATACACTGATTGAAACGATTTTTCAATCTTTCGATACCAGTTTTGTAGTACGATTTCGGTTAAGCCTCAAAACAGGCCTCTGTTTTGGCGATTACTTCTTCATCGGACTTAAATCTTTTTCCGGCGAGGACTTTTTTGAGGTCTGCGAACAAGAAATAGTCGCTGGGGGCCAAGTCTGGAGAATACAGAATTCATTCAATTTTGCCATCTTTTTCATCGACTTGTGACACGGTGCTTTGTCTTGATGAAACAGCACTTTCTTTTTCTTCAAATGCGGCCGTTTTTCTGCGATTTCGTCCTTCAAACGCTCCAACAACGCAATGTAATAGTCGCTGTTGATAGTCTGCCCCTTTTGGATATAGTCGATGAAAATTATTCCATGTGTATCCCAAAATACGGATGCCATAACCTTGCCAGCGGCCTGTGAAGTGATGGAGCCAAGTTTTATCCATTGTCATATACCGACGCAAAAATGCGGTTTTATTTCGGTTGTACAGCTTTAAACACTCCTCTGAATCATCAACACGTTGTTGTTTTTGGTCGACTGTGAACAAACGCTTAATCCACTTTGAACAGAGCTTTCGCATATCCAAATATTCGTGTATAATATATCCAACACGTTCTTTTGATATCTTCAGAGCCTTAGCTATCTCGATCAACTTACGGTCATTCGTAGTCATTTTGTGGACTTTTTTGATGTTTTCATCTGAAACATCCTCTTTTGGACGTTAACTGCGTGCATCATCTTCGGTGCTTTTATGACCACTTTTAAATTTTTCAATCCACTTGCGAATGTTTCGTTCGGCTGGTGCAGAGTCCGGGTAACACTTAAAAAGCCATTTCTTTGCATCGGCTGCATTTTTTTCCCATAAAAAAGCAATGATAAATTAACACACGAAATTGCTTTGAATCCATTTTTTTTGTTGCTTCACTCACAACGCTATATCTCGAGAACTAATTGTCCGACAGCGATTTAATTCAAGTTTCTAATTCTCTTAGAAACGGGACTTTTCAGCCCATGTGTTAATAACGACTTGATAACTTTTTTTTTTAAATAAAAGGCAAACGATTTGAGATATTTCAAACTTTATTATTGGCTTGAAGTACAATCAAAACATTTATGAATGGAACTCGACTTCGTTCATATGGCTACCGCGGGCACGTTTGCAGCGGTCGATTCTTTGGACCCAATTTTCAACGACTCGGCCACACATTTCGGCCGAGTTGGCATAAACCAATTACTTAACGTAGCCCCACAGAAAATAGTCAAGCGGCGTTAAATCGCACGAACGAGGCAGCCAATCGACTGGCCCATGCCCTGAAATAACACGCTCACCATACTTACTCTTCAATAAATCGATTGTAGCGTGTGCTGTATGGCTTGTGGCACCATCCTGTTGAAATCACATGTCGTCCAGGTGAATATCTTCCAATTCAGGCCAAAAATAATCGGTGATCATGGCGCGATAACGCTGACCATTCACAGTATGATGAATGATTTTAATGATTTTGCAATGAAATTCATAATCTTGGCGCATCTTCTCCAGAACCCAATCGGAGAACGTACGTCGCTTCAAATGGTCCATCGGCTTCAATTATTGAGTCAGCTTGATCTTGTATAGGTGTAAACCAAGATCCTTACGCAAAATACGCCATAATGTAGTCTGAGCGATGCCCAATTCTTGAGAACGCCGTGGAATTGACTGATTTGGATCGTTTGCTACGGACGTCTGAACGGCAGCGATATTTTCGACAATTCGACCAACCCGTTGTCTCACTAATACGGCAACAACACACAACGAATATGTAGACTCAAATTTTTGCATTAAACTTGTCATTGACTGTCTACTAGGGCGAGAATTACGACCGAAAATTGGAGTTAACGCTCTTAAAGTTGCAGTCACCGACTCCGAATATCGACAACCGACAGACGTTGCTCGTTAGTGTACTTTACCATGATGAAAATGTTGAGTTTACTGAATAAATTGACAGTGACAGTTGGATGATTAGTGAAAGAGTGCGTTCACAAATTAAATTCAAAGTTGTCAATTCCCTGTTGGAAAACCCTATATGTTTGTCAGGAGTTCAAAACTCTGACTTCTGCTGAATGTTCATAACCATCCTTTCTTCAAACAATGATGTTCGCATATGGCGCTTTTTTTTTATTATGAAAAGACACGATACTGCTCTGTCGTACACACAACATTTTCTGTTCCACAAGGCGTTTATGTAATGCATATGGTTGGTGGAATATCTTATATGCCTCTTTTTTCGACACCGAAAGGTAAGTTCAGGTGTTTCTTCATCTTGCCCAAAATTATCTTTACTTCTATAAAATTTTCAATTTTCTTTCGGTCGTTTTCGCTAACATACTGATATGATTTTTTAAATTGTTGCGTACTGCAGAATACCAGAAATATTAAAAGGCATGTTGGCGTAGTCATACTTGAGCTGTTTCGGGAGTCCGAAACAACCCGGTCGGAAAAATCATTAAGATTTCTACATAACCAACGTGGTAATATCGAATTCAGTGATTTGCCAAAGGGTGGTCACGATTGAAATTATTTACAATATTTTGTTACTCGTAATATGGTCTGAGAATTAAGCTCAGACGACTTGCGTAGTAGGCCAGGAATGGAATCAATGCGTCGTGCCAACAACTCAAACACCGGATTAACTCTATGTGAGAATAGACAAGTGTCATTGGTAATATGTAAATAAAAGGAGTTGTCTTTGTACTGATGTCAATTTGATCGGAGATACGATCCATGCTGCAATTCCATTTTCAAAAAACTCGTTCCAATTCAGGGCCACACCTTTAATTATATTTAAAGATCGAGAACAGATGTATCATAGGTTTTGCATATTGTTGCTCAGTTGTATATTACGGAGACGATACTTTTTGGCAATCAATATAAGAGTTTTTAGCACTTTGAGTGAGAGCTGTTGTTGTTATAAATTGTTTTAAATTTGTAAATTACTCCAAGAACCTATTAGGTATACAGTTTCAATTTGCTGTCTCACACAATAGGATCTTAATTTAAACGACATTTCAAGATCATGGCTTTCCACACGTGTACCAAAACAACAACAAAAAAAAAAATAAATAAATAAATAAAACATTCCAATAAATCTTCAAATACAGTAACAACAAAATGACCCAACAAAGTTCCCCACAATTCAACAGCAAATGTATGTGCATAGGAAAATAAACCCATTGAGCACATATTGAGCACATCAAGCACAACGAGCACATTTGATCGTACATGGCACAATGTCGCAATTTCATAGTTGGTGACGAAACGGCCGGCGGTGCCGAAAAAATAACCAACCGATTGGCGTCAGAAAACGATAGACACTTCTTATGGTGTTATGTTAGTTATGTGAATTTTTGAAACACCCAGCTGAACTTGTTGGATGGAATACACTCCTCGATAGACAAACAAATAGGTAGACAGACAGTAATCAGTGAATTTTATGCGTCAAGGTTCATAAAAGTAATGACACGCAGCCATTTGATGGCGAACGCATTTAAAGCTAGTTTAGGCGCTCAAACGACTACACGACTCTCGAGATCAATTTCACTTTCGTTTTAATGCAGTTGGATGGGTTCCATCCATTGCAGTTTTAGTAGATTCACTTTCTAGGATGTTATTGGCTGTATCATGGCCGAGACGATGCTGTGCCATGGTGTGCGCATATTAAATGGCACTACTACTCGGTGGCAAACTTGATTCGATTTACGACAATCCACATTCAACCACATGGTCGTCGCCGTTGCCTTGCCACTACAGTTGGCAGTGGTAGAAATCGAAATGAAAATCGTGGATTAGATTATTTAACCTACGCATAAGGTTTTGAGTTGTTACTCAAAACTAATACAACAACGATGAGTCGTTACAATTGAAAGTGAATTAATGTTGTTGGCTAAAGGGGTGGTGGTCATGCATTAGGCGGGGAGATTATTCATAAACTTTATGTAGCGATATGTGGGTTTTTGAATTTTAAATTAACGATGACAAGGTTATTATGAGTTGGGAACTATTAATAGCCCATAGGGGATCTCTGTGCTATAAAAGTAAAAATTTCAAAGACCTTGTCGATTTGTACATGTGTAGTGTGTACTCATTTGAACATTTCAGAGGGCGACATATTCTTGGGTTAATATTGATCAACAGTCGATCCATAGTTATGGTGACTAACTATAACTTCTCGAGGATGTATAATTTATTTCCTCTTAAAGAGTCCGTCCGCTCCTTCTGAACAAGAAAACCCGGTTGGCATAAATATGAAAAAAATAGACAAAATAATCGAAAAGTAAGAATTACCGTGAGTTTCTTTGCAACGGGAATGCATAATATTCGTGCAGTGATGTCACCTGATCGGCGCAAACTGTAATTCGGAACATAAGCAAATCTACGGTAGATCGTTTAAGCTAAATTAAGCTAAATTCCTTTCTCTCTTTCCCAAACTTGCCAGATGTAAAGACATTTTAGAAGTCTTCATAGCTAGATGGGTAATAAATTAAAAAAAAAGGACAGAGAATAATGGGTGAGTCTTCTTTAGTATCATTACAGGGAACGGAGCTATTTGCATCCATTCTGCGTCCTTATGGATGTGCAGTTCACAAATTTTTCAGAAACTAATGGGATGATTTTGATTTGAGATTTTTTCTTATCTGCTATGTCACTGTCTTTCCCTGAGAGAAAATTGATAACTCTGGGTAGTTAATTTTTCACAGAACGACTTACGAAAATTGAGCTAAAGAACCACCTGAGATTTATCATATATCACTAACGTAGTAATTCCAAAAGTTTCCGGGAGCAATTTTAACGTCATGTGAACACAGGGGTCTTTCTGCCTTTCTAGTGACTTTTCGCGACGATTTAATCCTAGATCTAACTACCAAAATGCATAAGTAGTAACATATACTTAGTAACTCGCTGGATTACAATTTCTGTCGATGTTTTAAAGCAAAAATAAAGTACAGAAGTAAAAAAGTTTATGTCGTTAAGAATATAACACGTATGACCCTACATAGCATATATTACTGATACAATTTTGTCCACATTTTCTATCTTTCCTTGGAATATATGCTGAGGATTATTCGCTTAAGAACTATCCGCATCGAAAAGTGTTTCCTGATAACATATCGAATGACATTATTTTGCCATTGAACGATTCTACCCTAAAAGGCGATTCTCTTTGGCAAATTTGAAGCTTAACATGGCTAAAGAAATTTCTTTGTGGCTATAAGCAACCGTTTGTTGTTAGTAAACGTACAAACTCAATTCAAACATTTTTTTTTATTATTATTATTATTTATTTATTTTTTTTTTTGTAGAACCGATAACCTTGGCTTCTTTACAGTCCTATAACCTAATACTTGTTTCTGCAATTTCACAACAAAAGGAAAAATAAATCCTCCGAAGTATTTAACAATTTTTGAATTACTTTCTCATGTCGATTGCGATACAGACTACTACACCATTGAGTACAATCACCAGGTGAAGCCTTTGTTTGATCACCTTCCCATCCTCATCGATGAAAATCTCAATAAGGTATCTCGATCTACACAAGGGCCTAACATCTTTTATACTCAATCCCATCGAATAGTGATTACAATCATTGGCAACATAAATCTCCGTCGCGACAGATCGCCTCTCATTTCTGTGTACTCGTACTGGCTGCATTATTTTTTTGCTTTTCGCTGGTTCCGTTCACGAATAAGATCTTGCGAAGCAAAAAAAAACGAGGTAAATCGCAATTTAGCTTTTGCATTTAAATAAACTTCAGATCGATTCGGATCGGTTTGGTTTTTTTTTTTCTGTTACTGTGCAACCTACTGTTGCATACAACAAAACTTTTTCTTTCATTTAATGCGCTAAGACTATCATGGCCTCTTCCTCCACGGAATTGTTAAGCCTCTGATCCGCCTTCATCACTTCCTCTTTCATATCATATAGTCATATAGTGATGTTGTTGCTGTTATTGCTGTTGCTGCTGCAACGAAGATAATCGTTTTTTTTGTAGTGCAGCCATGCCATGGCTATATGATGTTGAAAGTGAACGTTCATTTGTTTGGTGGCTTCGTTTATATTAATAGATGTTGCATGCTACATTGAGCACTGTTGCTGTTCAGCGCCATTCAGCCGGGCAATGTGATGCTCATGAAAAGAACATATTCGGTATTCACCTTTCCGTTTTTGACTCTGGATTGAGATAGGATTAGAAATTACCAGATATGTACATGTATCCGTACGTTAAATATACTCCTATGCGGATTACAATTTATTTATTTTTTTTTTTTTTAAGATGGTGATGCGTCTCGTGCTCTGTGTCATGTGCAATGGAACATTTTGCCGGTTTAACCAGTTTACTAATTGTGTGAGATTTTCATTTGGAGCATCATCTAGATCATCGTCAGGGACGCCATCGTAATCATCGTCATTATGATCGCTGTTATTCTATTTTAGTAGGGAAAATTGAAAGGAAGCCCACAATTGAGTGTGGGATCATTGTGTGGCCTGTTATCGTTCAATTAACGCGAGCTCTATAACCAACGCGAAATATAACTAAACGAAGCTAAACTTTGTCAAATGGATGATGGACTTCCGTCGTTTTCGACCTAGTTTTTAGGTTAGACTTTAGTGAGGCAAGATTATGGTATTCTGAAAAATTTAAATTAATTTCTAAAAGCAAAAGAAGAAACACACGAGCGGAAGTCATTCGCGCAGACAAAAAGTAGTAGATATGGCTTTACGGCGTAGGCGTCATAAATAAACTCATGTATTCAGGATAAAAGATTTGGATAGTCCTATTTCAGAAATTAAAAAAAGGGAATTTGGCATCAGTTGATGACAGGGCAGATGTCATCTGGGATATTGAGCGCCACGTAAGAAAAATTTTCTACGGAGTAATAAAATAGAGAGATTTAGAATACTGAAAGGCATTCCGTAAGCTTGTGCAATGAGGTCAGGAGGAAAGTCAAAACACCTATCCTTCACTATAAGCAGTGACCCGATCATGCAAAACACATTGCAAAATCCTAGGACAATTAACTAGACGGCGTAACCCAATTGGATACCCGAAAACATGGAGCCACCTGCAAGCGTGTACCTTCCTGTAACGTCAAAACAAAGAAAAGCTTTCATTTAAAATTGTCCCACCTCTAGGTGATCGCAAGCCCTCCAAAACTCTTTGTTGGACAAGCGAACTAAAAAGACACAGAACAGAAATCAGAAAATTTCATAGATATCAAAGGATTGGAAGAAATATTGGTCCAAATTCAACAAATATACAAGAACAGAAAGTACCGAAGAACCAGCTAGATTAAAGAAAGTTCTATCTCAAGATCCAATAGCCCGATATCTGGAAGAGTCCAATAAACAGTGAATAGTCGGGAATTGTTTCTATGGAACCTTACTTCCCGGGGTATAAGAATGTTGGCGAATAAGTATTAACTGGCACCACAACATTATATCTTAACGAACCCATGATCTCTAGCCATCAGAATAGCAGACGTGATAATCCCGGCCATGTTACAACATGCTATTCCATACATCATACCTTGGCTTAAAATTATCTTTATCAGTTGTCTTAAGCTGGGCTGCATCCCAAACAGCTGGAACGAAGTAAAAGTGATTTTCTTCCGCATAACAAGAAGACCTAATCACTCCTCTGCTAAGGATTACATACTTATAAGTCCCTCCTCGTTTCTCTTAAAAAACACTGGAGAGAATCCTAGATCAACTTAAAAGACAAAAACTCATCAAACACAATCTATGCAGTTCTCAGATGCTTGCCTTAAATCAATAGAAACGGCACTACACGGCGTTGTAGCTAAGATAGAAAAGAATATGCACAAAAAAGAGTACACCACTTTCGCCTTCGTAGATATCGAAAGAGCATTTAAAAAAATGTAAACATCGGATCTATAAGGACAAACCCCATGAAGAAACGACGATAGCACAATGGATTGAGAACATCCTATAGTACAGAATTATCAATTCAGAATTTGGAGAAACACATCCAGAAAAACGGTTGCAAGTGGAACTCGACAAGGAGGAGTGGTTTCTTTCCTTCTGTGGCTTCTTATTGTAAACAACACCCTTAAAAATTTCGAACAGAAATCTGGTGGAAGGAATATGTCTTCCAACAATCAGAGAACTTATTTATGGAGTCGGCTTTGAGTACAAAATGGATAACAAAAAACGGTATAGGGATAAATTTATTAAAAACTGAACTAGAGTTGTTCAGAAGAAAAAGAAAGCTAGAAAAGTTTGATCTTCCCAGAATCAACGATGTTAGAATACAATTTTTATCCGAAGCTAAATATCTAGGAATCATCCTAGACAGTAAGCTCAGTTGTAAGCGTAACATCGAAGAAAGAACCAAAAAATCATTAGGAGCCTACCAAAGAACCTGTGGTAAATGTTCGGGATTAAGAGCATGTATAATGCACTGGATGTACATGGCCATAGTTAGACCCATTCTCACCTATGGTGCGCTGGTACGGTGCAAAGCCGCGGAAAAGACTAGTTATCTCAAAACACACACACAATTTCAAAAACTAGCGGGTATCACAGTAACAGTAGCGTTAAGGTCTATTCTTCAAGCTACAGCAGAGACAATTTTTCACACATCCATACAGGGCTACGAACCATTAAAACTGAATAAGTATAGTAGCTAAGAGTACATCGTGCCAAGCGTGGACTTTGATAGGAGTTTCTCTACATTGTTTCCGGTTCCAAAATAGAGGAAGGTACTGGAACTGGAGTCTACTGAGATATACTACAGATCCTGGACTCATTGAAGATTCCAAACGAATGTAGTAAAGCTGAATAGATTGTACTATTCATGGAACTTGATCCTTTAGAGATTTCTATCTTTGTGGACAGTCAAGCAGCCATAAAAACTTTGGCAAGTAAAACCACCAAATCAATAGGGGTACAAAAATGTCGTCAAAATCCAAGCAGAGTTTGCGAATCTCACTGACTGGATATTTGTTGGATACCTGGACGCACAGAAGTGAAAGGGAATGACAAAGGCTGCCTCTTTGCACAGGAGTAACGCACACAATGTTATAAATATATTAGTTGAAATCCTGAAACGCAAAATGGAATGTACTCTTATCGTACTGTATACCAACGACTTCTACCGCTTTTAGAACTAGACTTTGGACAATTTATAGTTAATGTCGATATTCAAACCTCATATTCACCTATTTTTTGGATTAATTAAATGAATATAAATCTCACTCGGGAGACCTTAGAAAAATGCGTAAGAAGTCCAACTCGATACCCACAATCGGGACTAGAGTAAGAAGCGTCACGATTGTACAGTTGCACGCCATAACCCTTCTTGCGTCTGAGAATGAAAAGGTAAGCTTCTATAACAGCTAACCTTATTAAAAAATTACAGTTCTACAAGGAGATATCATCATCGTGTTGGAAGATGTAAGTACCTTGATAGACCAGATATAGTAAATGCAAACAAGACCTCGAATAGCGGAATGAGAACAGCATACGATTTGTCAGTTTGTGCAGTGTCATTACCCTGAAGAGCTGATTAGTACACCAAAAATTAAGGGAAAACCTCTTTTAAAAAGAAAAAGCACATAAGCAAGATTGGCACCAGAGGCCAACAATAATTAAAAAACCTTTCTTGCAATGAAATGAAGAACTCATACTTTAGCGACCGGACGGAAAGATACTGTCTGGATACTGGAAAAAAGCTACAAAGTCAGAATTGGGCTTTATGAAGACTGATCGTGAAACCCACGTTGCTAAGAACACAATTTAATAATTAATTCTGCCAGAAGGGACTTCCGTGTTAGATACATCAAACTTTTGCGGACAGAAAGTTCGATTCCCCAACTATATTAAGTCGACAATAAAATCAAGAATAACGTTTGCATATGTCTGTTTCTACGAACTATTGTAGATTGCGTAAAAAAACCCACCCTCTCAAGTAGAGAGCAAGTGGACACAAAACCTCCGGCCGAAACAGTTTTCGATACAAGCGGAGAAGGTCGATGTATTAAAGGAATACATCCGTAAAAAAAGTGAACTAGAAGACGTCAGGTAAATACCAAACATCGGACTGTAGCGCCACGTAAGTTAGTAATTTCTAGAGTTGCCTTATCAATCTTGTGTTGAAAGTTATTGTTCGAATTAATGAACACCTGAACTTTCGTTCTGGTGGTGTTAGATTGTTTGCTCTAATTTTAGTTTAAAAAGAGAGATACTCAAGAGTGATGTAAGGTGTATGACATCACGTTCCGGACTAGCCGATTGTCCAATACTTAACGCAAATGGAGATTCCCTTAAAAATCCACTCACAAACAAGCTTAATCCACATTCTATTGGACAACATTGGCGACAGAAGATATTTCTCCACACATGCCACTACACCATCTTCCACTGTCCAAACACCAAAAGCATCCAGTCAATCCACTTCTACTTCTGCCTCCAGCCTTCTTAGCTACTGCAACCATTGCCCTTGTATGCCTTAGAAGATGACAATGTATTTGGCTATAAACTATTGGCACTTCACTTTCAACCAATAAAGTTGGCAAGTTTTTTTTTCATTCGTTTATTTCTACTTCGTTTTTTTTTCTGCTTCTTTACCTTGTACGAGTATCTTTTACGTTCCTCCTGCTCATGGCTTCTTTTCCTCGGCGTCGCGTGTTCAGTTTTTGATCTGATCAACGCATTGAGTAATAAAAGAAAAACTAAACGAAAAAAAGTGAATGTATTTGCAAAAATGTGGTTCAACTATTCCTCTCGAGTAATTACGCCTGCTCTACACACATTCCCTGGATTTTCTCATCCAAGATAACTTGGTTTTGAATTTTCCTATTTTCTTTTTGATTGTTGATGTTGATGTTGTTGTTTTGTTATTATATTGGCGGCATTTGTTTCAGGTTTTGCGCTTTAGTTAATGCCGCCAGTGTTGCTTCCTTTTTTTTTTCTAAAACAAAAAAAAACTCGATTTTCTTGATTGTGCCCAATTGTGGTGGTAGCAAGTCTTCCAATCTTGAGAATGTGCTTCGAAAATACCATATTTAAACCTGTGAGATTAAAAATGCAAAACAAATCGCCATTCAGGTTCTTTCGTTTCCTTTTACTTTTCTTATTCGGAATATATATATATTTTTTTTTTTTTTGCTCACAAAACCAAAACCCAAAAAAGAAACAAAACAGAACTGAGACTCGTGTGATGTATTTAAGGGACGTGCTAACATAGTTTTGCCATTCGTGTTGTCACAATTTGCTTGAAGCTGGTCAAAGGCCATCAGCAGCCACTTTGACGAATGTGTTATTGCCATAAGCACCTTCAGGTTTCAATACACTATCTAAGGCATTAACAAGAGCTTAGAATGAAAGTTGTCACAACAAAGGTTTATGTGATATGGAGGCGCAGGTGGTACCTGTTGTTCTATCAGCGAAAACTCAACATCAACATGAAATTCTGCTTAGGATTTTACACTCAAGATTTACGAATAGATACCATATAGATACTCTCAAGTAGTGATGACTCTTGCTCGACTAATGAGGTTTTGAATTATATCGCACAGTTTTCGATATTTACACACACACAGTTCAAAAGGCGAGCGAGTTGGAATTATTTTGTATAAATTATACAGACTTTATTTTAAAGCCATTAAAGAGGCCCATAAGCGAGCTGAGTAAATGATCATTGCCATACATCAGAGCTCAAGCTCATTTAATCAATAATCAGTAAGTTTAGTGATGAAATTTGTGTCTTTTTTTTCACTAAAATAAAAATGGAGTGAGCACAAATAGATGGAAATATTCCATGTCATTTGAATTCATTTTTATTCTTTTTTTCTTTTTTGTTTCATTTTTAAATCGAAATGCAGATGTTTGGAAATAAATTCATAAAATTGAGGAATAATGTAAATTTTATATTTTTTTCATAATTAATATGTAGTATGTCTTATTTTATGACGTTTGGTATAATTTTCTTCAGGCAGGTGGTAATTCTGTTGCACTTTAACGCAGACGCTGTTAAGGCTTTAAGTGTTAGTTACTTTTTCTTGTATTATTCCTTACTTCATTCAATTTAAATTAAAGCCATTTTAACTTTAAGAAGTGGGCTTCTGGCATCTGCCAAAGTGTCGTAGCACAGATTTTTTAGAAGCCGATCTTAAATCCTGTCACGACCTTAGGCCGTTTTTTACTTTAAATATCATACAATAATATTGCACGTTTTGGCCATAGCTTAACTTTAATATTTCATTTAGTATAGTGTATATTCAATAGACATACATATGTACTCGTATAGTGGGCAATTGAAGGTGGATATTTTTTTTTTTTTTCAATTGTCGTGCAATTACAAGTTCCCTGTAATTCGAAACTCTCGACCCCTGTTTTCCAAGAGACGACGGCCAACAAACTGACTTGTAGGATTCGAGTTTTTAATGTGTTGTTAAAATTCAGCTGCTGAAATTGGGGAATTTACCGAATTCATTTTTATTTTATTTATTTATTAGAATATCAACAAACAATTGAATTGTAACTAATATAAACAATAGAGCATATTAGCAGCAACGGCTTCCGGCTCTTTCAGCGTAAAAAAAAAATTATATAGTTACACTGAGGTTTGAAGTCTTTCTAACATTTTGTTTAGTTTTCCAATATTTCTTCCTTAGTAGTAGGTTGGTGGTTTTTTCTTTTTGAACAGGTGTTAATGGGTGTATGCAGTATGATCAAGGCTGAGTCGGATAAACATTTTTATGTCAGATTGGAAATTTGAGCTGAACTTTTATCGGGTTGACAGCTTTGTAATGGTGGTTATAATGTTCCCATTCAAGTAGCTGTTGGCTGTGGCATGTCTGCTTGATTTATCTCCTTAGGCCAAGATGAGACCGAATTTCATTTCTGAAATGTTGTTAGAAAATTGTACATCAAGAGTACTCTGCATATTTCTACAATAAATAAAATCGAACACTCGCAGAGGAATAAAACATGGTTTTCTTGCGTTCACTTCTTACAGTTGCGCAATCTATGCTGCAATTTATGCCCAACTTAGGAGTGTGAGTAGTGTACGTTCCTAAAGTATCAGGTTTCGCATCTCATATGGACATAGCTAAGGTAAAGTTAGGTTAGGTAATAGTCGTCCTCATTAATGTGCACTTAAATCAATTGTAAGAACGTTTCAAGATCGGTGATTTTCAAAGAGCCAGCGCTATAAAGCAGAACTAGGTTAATGTTCGGGATATGACCTTACTACTTACCATAATTGCCCAAGCCCAAGGAAACAGCTATTGGCAAGAGTGATTACTCGTATTTTATTCCTACTGAGGTGTTGTTGGCAGAATTGATAGGAGCCAACATAGAAAAAGTCACTTACTACCTCTAAGTTATAGCTATCGGCTGTCGTCGATGTATGTCCCTTCTTGTTGACGGATACGTGGTTATACCCTCATATACCGCTAAGCCTATTTTGATTTTGATTTTGTTTCAACACTAGTAAATGGACCAGTGACAGCCCGCTGAGTTCTACCCAGCATGTACTCCATCGAAACAGAAGACTCAACGACGAACTATACGAACTGCACGGCGTAATCGTAGCTGCAAATAAGTAGCCTATGATGGCTTGAAAATGTAGAGCGAATGGACACCAATGCTCTGATTCGCAGAGCCTTTGAACCTAATCCCGAGGGAGAACTCAGTTGAGGAAGACCTCAGAGTGCAGCGAAAGAGTATTTTGTTTGTGAATATCAGTTTTTTGTATCTAAAATGGATTGTACATCATTTCCAATCTCCTCTGGAAAGAAAGGGGGCTTAGATATGATTACTGAAATTTTATATATGAAATGCTGTTAAACAAATTTCTGAACCTGAAGTAGACAAAAATATTGGTTAAACAACGTAGTTAAACGTAGCTTGAGAAGCTGTAGAAAAAAGGAATAACTGCAAAATGGTGCAGGACTAACTGTATATAAAGTTTTACAAAAAAAAAAAAAAAAAAATATATATAAAATGGGAATACATCCCCCGAAAATTTAAATCTCACTATAATGGTCACGAGAGCTACATAGTTCAACAACTGTTTTGCAGGACAGACATCCAAAGTACTGAAATATCAGGAATTTAAATATCAAAGCTGCATTTTGTAATAACGACAATGTTCGTAACTATGTATTTTATCTATGATACATATGTACATATGTACATCTTAACACAAAAACAATATCTCCTTAATAACTCTTTTCTAGAGACATGTACATATGTATATCTACTCCTTTAATCACAATCGATAAACAATTATGGTATGTCTGAAAGAATTTCAGTTGCGGAGTCAAAACAAGTTCCACGATACTCATACTCCCACTTGTAAATGTGTCAAGTACTTCAGTTAAATCCAGAGTTCATCGTCCCGAATATAGGTTTGATGTCATTCGAAATATGTATGTTCGCTTTACTGCCAATAGATAATAGTTACAACTGACAATAGCCAAAACTAACCCAAAAAGTGTACTATTTTCCCTCTGTAGTCAACCGGAAATCTAAACTCAAGTCCCAAGAACAAAAAAAAAAAAAAAAATAAAATAAAAAAAAAAACGATGTCTCAACTTCTACCCGACTTGAGTGATTTGCAGAACATACATATATCTCTTGTTCTCCGCACTAATGACAATAACGCGTGAAAGTTATTACTTGATGCTAATGATACGCAAATAGTCATGTTATTCAAATATTGACATATCTCGATCCGTATGTCAGTTCTAACTCTACCAGTTCTCCATCGAAATCCGTTTCGACCCACCTCATAGTTTGCGCCTTTTGCTTGTCAAAAAAAGCCAAAAAATTCGGCAAAATCTATTACCATCACCACAACAAGCCACTACTAGAAGTTACTTGTAAATGTTTGACAATGACTATGGCCTCTCATAATCAGTAGCAGTCACTGATATAGTGATATGCTTTGGTATATGAGGTTCACATAAGTTCATTGACACAGATACTCTATGCTTAAGTACACAAGCAGTTAGAATTTATTTCCAAAAAAAAAAAAAAATCTAGTTTTTCTCGCCTTCTGAATATGAGAACAATTTGTCGAAATACTAAGTGCTGAACCACCACCAGAGATTCTAATATTTCGTTCGTAGGCGTTTGGATTGCTCTTATTTGACAAACATGCGTTCAACTTGACAAATATCTCACCTGGTATTAGTTTATAACACTGTGAGCAGAAATAAAAAAAAAATGTAATCGCTTATCTTCGGGGCACAATCCGCTCGCGCTCTTTCATAAATAATTGCGCCAGAGGAGTCTCTAAATACACTCGGGATGACCTAATTCTGAGTTATTTTCGAAGCATATGAATATTTCGACATCTGACATATACTTTATGGCGCGCCCTAGGAGACGATACCCAATCATGTGGGTGTTCCTTGGATTAATTCATATTCGTCGGATTTAGTAGTCAATAATTGGGAATTGTATTTGGTTATGACAGCAAGGTATTTGTAGGCGCCATGTTACGCTAAATGTACGCGAATTTTTTTTTTTTTTTAAATTTTCAATCAAACACAACAACGAGCGTTTATCAATGAAGTAGCTGTGGATAAGAATTGAATTGCTGTCTATTGGCCTTGGAATGGACAATTTTGCTAAGATTTTGCAAGACCTTGAATGATAAGAAAGTAATGCCAAGGACAAATTGGTTTCAAGGGGACTTTTAGAACAATAAGCCGTAAAACGAATTGTATAAATCTCAAAACCTGATACTATAAACATAGAAGTGGTGTAGTTTTTGATTTCACGTATGCAGTTCAGGGGAACATAAGACTTTGCTGAGATCATTTAAACCCCGGTGCGCTCCTGTTATTTCAATTTTTCTGGACAATGCAGGAAGTCTTTCTCTTCTTAGCAAATCAATTTTTCACAAAAAGAATCTTAACCTAGTCCGAATTTTCCGACATAGATGGTTGAGATATATATAAAGCCAACATGAATTTCGGAATGCGAAACAAATGATCAACCGAACAGGGAAAAACCATACTATTTCGAAAAGATCTCAAGAATTTTGTACTACGCACATACAATTAACTGATATTTAAACTATTTGAAGAGATTTTTGTTAAGTTTGAGTTTCAGATTGCCCTTCAGTAAACCAACAAGCAAAAATTTATTTAAATTTTAGATTTCGCAAACCTCAAGTGAAGTAAGATTCAATATGAGATTCTACTTTAAAAAAAAGGCTAATAATTATATGGTAAATCTGGCCAGTAACCCTAGCAGAGAGCCTGAACTTACGCCGTCTATCGTCCTCAACAGTGTGGGGACGATGCATCAAATTTACCAGACCAATATGTCTAGTGTTCTTGATTCTCGTGGCCCAGTTGATTTTTTGTAAGATATTCGCATATGCTCTAGTTTTTTGCTGAAGTTGATTGTTGGCGGTTACATTCATAAGTTAACCATACAGTGGATGCTGAGCTAGCTATCCAGGGAAGCCACGTGAAACTTGTATGCTAATCAAAATTGTACGGTTACAGTTTAAGAGTAATCAAGATTTTTGAAATATGAATCCACAAATATGCTAAAATGGCCTTAACACCATTTGGATTTAAATTTTATGCTCGATACTTATTTTCTTCTAACAGAATTTATCGACTTAAAATTTGCTTAATCACTTCCGGTTTTGAAGCAGTCTAAAGACAGTCACTGAGACGAGTGTTATTGGTTTACATTGTTATGAGTAGACTATATAACTATTGATAACATAAACATTAATAATGCTTTAGCTGAACTTCAAATAATGGTAACTCTTGGCTGTATGAAGGTTTTCCAATCCACACTTGGCTCTACATTGATGTATCTGTGGTACATCAGTAGAATTTATGAAGACTTAGAGTTACGCAAAGATTTTTGTCCAGAGACCAATGTAAAGTTTAGTATAGCAAATAAAGTGGGCAGTTTTTTAACTTGCGAAGAACAGGTCCAACCTTGTGCATCAAGACTATCCATTAGAGTTGCCATAGCTCAATAAAAAGTTGTCATTATCATCCGCATTAATGCATCCGAAGGACGCGCCGTTCAACAAATCCGGTAAATAAAAACCTCGTGGTGCTACACAAACTAGATATAAACGTTGCTTCTAATTAAATTCGTTACAATTTTGGCAAGATATGGTTAGTCGTCTATCAATTTTAATAACACATAACAATCGGAATCAAATTTCGCACAAATGCACATCTTGATACAATTCAGGGGGATGTCATACTTATACTGTATACGTATAAGTATGGTATTTCTCACCTATGAAGATCTTGCGCTTGAGTAGTTCTTTCTTAGTGGGATAGCCATAGAGGACAATGATGCGCCTACTTCGGGTTGGCGAATCCTAACACCATGCATCGTTTTCATGAACGAAACTAAAGAAGAAGATCTTTCCCTTTTATTTCAAATAATAAAAAAAAGTTCGTTGATAATAACAAAGGTGTCAGGACGCAATGAAACAGTAGACGGGTTAGACAGAATAGGATCTACCTCAATATTTATAATGGTAAGAGCATTCCGCAGGGTGCCGATTTGGTCTGCATCAATAACAGACAAATCAAAAGTCTTTTACCTTATCCTTTCTTTAAAAGATTAAAAGAAAATCTACAACTTTCCAGAAGTCAGATATACATAGTGTACGCATTTTCTATCCTATGGGATACTGTAGAATCAAAAAGTATCTCATGATAATTAGCATAGTTCATGACAATATATGGGAAGACAAAGAAACAGAATATCGTTATCTTTTGCCACTTCCACTAAGGGGAAGATGCCTACGATTACTTCTTTAGTTAACATTGGCTTGAATCAGAACGTATTATTGTTAGTTAAGGCAACAAATAAGCTGAATTTACAAGTTAATGCTGTTTCATGAGTGAATTCTTACTCGATGACACTAGATCCTATTAATACCACTTCTCTTTTCAATTTTATCTAACCTAATATAGGTACATACATACATACAAATATTTTCGAAATTATCATAGTTTCACGTAGTGATAGCATACCTTTTAATTCTGCTAATAAGAAATGGATTTAAACTTATCCCCTTTTATATTAAAGCCACTCTTGTATACCTCCAGTTTAAAATTTCAAAAACCCAACCTTAAGACAAATAGTATGCCTCACCTACGAAAGTATTCTAGACGAAATGAAAACACTTTTCTTTGTAGAAGTTTATTGAACTCATCAAAATGTATAAAAGATACTCGTACCTCGTAACTCTGAATGAACTGCACTGCTTAAAGGGAGTACATACATAGTTTGTCTATATTTTAATTTCATTGTGTGAGAGAGTTCTATCAATCAAAATCCGGGGACTACTTCAACCTAGTTATGTTTGGAACCCTTCTGTTTTATTTCTTCTAACCAGCTACTGATTTGTTTTTCCATGAAATATAATCAAAATTTCAAATTTAAACTGATATTACTTTTCCCTTCCTTTATCATTTCAACATAGTATATCTACAGTCTTTCATCTAAAAACGCTTTCCAAAAATAAAAATTAAACGACAGCAGCACCACGGAAAATACCAACAACAAAAACAAAGCCATTAACACAAAACGGAAATAGTTACAACAGAATAGGCGAATAAATTAAAATTTAAAGCCAATAACCAGTGGTATAAAGTAGTGTTCCTATCTATCTACCTTATCTATTTAACGATCAATGTTCTCTAATTTCTATAGATAATTCGTGTGTTTTTATGCACCTGTTTATGAGGAGGGAAAAATGTCGGCATATGCATGAATATCTATTCTTACTTGGATCTTTTCTCACTTGATACCGATGTCTCAGCACTCCGATTCGATCAGACTCTCGGTTATCTTTACACTTTTTTTTATGATTTTTGGTCCTAACTTCTTTATCTACAAATAGACATAGACCCATGTCAAAGTGACAACCTGCAAAAAAAGAGAGAACAACAAATTGTATCCACTTGATAGAGTTGGAGGAACTTTATTTAGAAGCGAATTTTAGGAGGACTACATCAACAGGTTGATGTTAATAAGGCGAAGAGAAAATTTTCTGACTCCTTCCAATTTTTAGGAACTGTACCCAATTCATGGAAACGCGAAAGATTGCAGACCAATTACCTCCAAATCTGACGAATTACTCAAAGGTACATATTGTAGATCCGCAGAAATGTTCTTAAACGAAGTTGTGTAAAAAATAGAAAAATCTGTACATTATAAGGAATATTCTTTAGCTACCTCTGCATCTATAAAGGAAGCCTTTGAAATCCTATATGCTATAAAGAAGTGATTCTTTAATCTCTGACAAAACCCGAAATAGAAACCTATCTAAGGTAGTGAGTCATTACCGTGCTTAGCACTGCAATCGTTCACGAAACAGAAATAATCCAAGTTCGCCGATCAAGGATATCTACATCCGCCTTCGTTAATGTCTATATATATTATACTTCAACTAAACTTATAACTCACACAATATGACAGACAAGATATTATTCCCGCCATTTAAGGGACTAATGTCTTCGTAGATGGCTCAATTTAGAAAGTTATTTTTGGGTGAGTGGACAATACAACATGTTTTTGTTTCAGTCTCGTTGTTTAAATTCGATCTTCATATTCTTGTTTTGTTCTTTGAAGAAATCAGATTTCCCTTCTCCGCTTTTACCCGTACAGCTAACAAGCCTCGTAGTCGAAAGCTTTTTTTGTCCATGCTTGCCTTCACCATCAAAGCTAATTTTCTAAGCAGAAAGTTTAGTCGGGATGGTCGAATATTTATAATAAACAAGATTGAGAGGTACGCGATTCAAAAAAGGTTAGATCTCCTCACAGTATTTTTACGACTTTGGCCGCTTGAAATTCTCGAACATCTATAACAGTCAACGTTGGAATTGGAAGCATTATCTTCTTTGGTAGTAACACCCTCTTTCATTGAATCGACTTTGTCCTGCTACAGATCCAAAAATTCCAGAACTTACTTCTTGTGTTTCTTTTTTTTAGTTCTCCCAGGGTCATAAATAGTGAATCAGTGTCTTTTCGAGTCTCTTGGTTGCTTTGTATGTGGGCTTTTACATGTTGCTGTAGATTGCTTACTCAAAATCCATAATCCGAAGATCAAGTCATTTCTGGCAATACTTAATCTTAATACTTAAAAGGCCAAGATACGATATTTTACCTGAGCCAGTACCTCATATCAGAATTATGAAAACTGCCAATAACCCATTAAGAGTTCGCCAGCTACCCAATTATTTATAAGATATCTGCGGTATCCTTGGGGGACAATTCTGAAAATCAGGCATCTCCTTCAGAATACGCATTACAGTGTTGCTTTTCTTCTTGTTCGATGCTTACTTTTTTAAGCTAAGCGAGTCTAGTCTAAAGGAAAGTACCAGTATTTACTGACTACCACGAGGAGGTAGAATAGCCACATAAGATATATAGTGATATTTATATCAATACACCTTTTAATCTTCCACCAACAATAAGGTTGAGACTTAAGCACTCCAAAATAACAGAGCGATGGGACTTGATAGCATACTCACAAAAGTACTGCGGAACTTTAGTACTCACTAATAGGGGAGACTCGAAGAAAGAGAATAACTTTTAAGTTCCGTAAAAAAGTCCTATTAGGTGCGAGGACGGTGGATGCCGTCCAAAAATCCAGGAGCGTACTTAGTGTACTTAGTACTTACTTAGAAGACACTATCGATGTTAAAAAAAAAAAAAAATATGTTCCTCAGTGTCGGGTATCAAAAACACCCCCGTGTACAATCATAGAATTGTGCATTCGATTTCGAATAGCACCTCACCTTTTCATATTTTGGAAGTATTGTCTTGAACAAAGATAGGATTGGAAACCAAGATGCACCTGTCTAGAACCTTGAACTCTCCGCTTTCAAAAGAAAGCCATATCCAGATGTCAAAACGAAACCAAATTTCATTTCTTGTACGGAGCCTCATAATAAATTCGGTAAGGATACCATAAACATTTCAATCCAAATATAGAAGTGACACTGAATCAAACATATGCAATGCAATGCAATGCACCTCACTTACTTGGAATTGAGATTGCACTTGTCGACTGAGACAGGAAGTGCAAAACAATAGAATTAAGTTGTTATATCTTGTCTGAGTTATTATTTGAAAATTTTGACTTTCTTAACTTTCTTAACGAATTTTCTAAAAAAGATTTAAGTGCAATGAATTCTACATCTAAAATTCGCCTCTAAGACTACCATTGTCATTTCCGAATTAAGAGATCAAAAATTTTTTCCTCTCTGAATAAATCAATATCATAGCGATTATTAACTTCACCTTTATCCAATGCTTGTAAGCCGCACTTAAAAATCTATTCAAAAGTAGATCAGATGCTCAACTAATCCAACATTATGAGTACCTTTCTTTAGCGCTTCAAAATTATCGATATCGAATCTTACAATTAAGTAGCCACTTTCAATTACAACAGCGTTCCAATTAATTTACTTAATCCTTTAACCACCAACTTAAGAGAAGTAAGAGATACGTGTACTACTTCAATGTAAGCCAGTATACCAGGCGTGCAGTAACAGCGACGCTATCAAAAGCCATCGTCAACATCACCACAAAACATGATGGAGTTACACTTTCCCAAAAAGAAACGAAAACCCACGAAACTTCCAAAGAGACGCATAAATCCAAAACCAGCTCTTCCAGCGCGCGTTTTCATACAGGAGAAAAACACAATAAAACTCATAATAAAGCCTTATATGTACATACTCCTCTCTTTCTTAGTTGTTCAATGGATTGAATACACCAGCCCTCTAACCCTCCCACTCCAAAATATCCCCTTTCCAACAACAACAAAAAATTCAAATCATGTCTCAAACCATGCGACTCGTTTTCACTTCTCTTGTCGTCTCTTTTGATACCCCCTCTCCCAAAGCTTTTCTTATATACGTGGCTCTTTAGAGCTTCATTTAATTGTCCAACTCTAAGAAGAGGGAGATTTTTTAATTATCATTTAATTAATGAAATCGAAATGACAATAATTCTTGATCATCCTTCAATCGATCTGAAATAGTCCATCGACCATCTAAATTGCCGCGGACAGCAAGGCAACACAATCAAGAATAATTGATCTTCGATTATAAATGATCTCTATGATCACTGCAATTGAAATTTGAGTTCTTATTTCGATTTTTTAAAAAGCTACGAAAGTATCTATTAAGTGGTTATTTTTGGAAAAATTTAAACATACCTAAGGGCCAAGTACACTGTTATAGATTATTGTTTTCTTTGAGTCGCATAAGAATAGCAAAAGTGATCAAAATTGTTTACTATGTCAACGACCCTTGAGATACAGAGTACTAAAAAAACTCACAACCACCAACCGTACAGCATTTAGTGCGTGTTAATTGGAAACGTACACAATTATTTTTGTGTTTTTTTTTTTTTAACATTTTAACTCACGATTTGCTATTTACTGGTGATATGGTGCTTTCTTTTTTCTGATCAAAATTTATTGACTAATCGACTAAATTACATGCGCTTATGTGGAGTAGGTGTAATAAGATACATTTCAAGTAGGCATTTCCTACAAAGTGGTCTTTCCACCACGTAAAGTGGTCTTAATTTATTTAAACTCTTAGTATGTTAATTTAGTTTTGGCCCGTGAAAAAAAAAAAAAAAATAAAAAAATAAAAAATGATTGAAAATCCCTCCAACAATCGAAACGATCGAGATACTATGGAAGATATGAGAAAAGAGGGAACAAAAAGTAAAGCAAATCGGCTATGCGTTATTTTAAGACATTGCTGTGCATTCAGAGAAAGTGCTCATAACGTATTACATGAACCAAATTTATTTATAAAGAAATAAAATACGAATAAACCTAAGCAGGGAGCACTAAAACAACAAATGAGAACAGATTAAGGGAGCTTTGACGATGGCTTTGGCGCTGGCGGCACTCTTCGTAAAAATCGAACACCAAGTTGATCGGCAAATTTCGATTTGATACCGGAATGTAATTTGGAAGGGGTGAATCGTTTCGATAACGTTTCGATAATGAAACAGATTTTACTGTCTCCGAGGACAGCACAGTACAAAAATAACTTAAAGGTAGATACTCCACCAAGAGCTTGTTGTTGTTATCGACCGAATTATCAATGCAGAAGTATCGACAGTTGATTGTTTTTTTGGGTCAACAGGTTGACTTAAGCTGTGCCACTTGAAAATGCGGTAATGACCAGTTAAGTCTTGGTTATTGCAAGTTGCATTTTCTGCTTCAACAAAACAGATTCTTTGTCAATCTTCGCTCGACGGACCTAATCGTTTTTTTTTTTTTTTTTTTTTTCATTTTAAATCGGTTGGTGCATGGCACTGGATTTTAGCTGATTCTTTTGTCCTCTCGAAAAATGCGTAAATCCCTCCTCGGATGAAGGTTATCAATATGGTTACGGAAGCTTTCAAGCTCAGACAATAGTTTTTGTGGGTGTTTCCAGACCAATTCGTTTGAGGAAAATGGAAAAAAGAGTAAGGACAAGCCAGGAATGACTGCCATACATTCCTCAAACATACGAAGTTACAAAAAATCAGCAATTTTCTGTAGTGGTTTGCAAGTAGTATACATTATTGATCGTTCGTTTGAAACATAAGACATTTTTCCTCTGGTTGTCAGGTCTTTAGATCAGACCAATTAACTTGCTGCGCACTTCTCAATTCAGCTACGCTTAATTGTGTGGTATCAAATTTCCATGGGAACCTTCTGCTATTTCTGCTCTTCATCTGTATAACAGGAACGGTGGCGTAAGTTAAGCCCATTCAATTCCTGTAGAATAACCGACTGAGCAAATAGCAATATCATCGAATATAATATCTCTTAGTCGCAACGCTGTCTTCTGCCGTTTAAATCAAATTGAAACTCCAAGCCATTGTTAACCGAAAATCAATAACAATGCATCCTACGTAGAAATGACTATAAATCCGGCAACCCTAAAATAAGGAGTCTTTTGTGATAAATTTTATATGACAGGTGACGATTTTTTTTTTTACCTTGAAGCGTAAGAATCGCAAATTTAAGTGGAGGAGTGACAGTTGTAGAACGACACTTTTAAAAGGGTTAGCCGAAGATTTCCTTAAGCACCTATGCTTTTGAGATTTTAAAAATGCACAGTTAGCACTCGCTATCTATGTAATTGTTTCCGGATTCACCGTACGTCACTGTCAAAATTTCAAGTGTTTTAGAGCTCTTGATTCGAGGCAGCGCCCAAAACTATCAGGACCGAAATAGAAAGAGACATCCCCCGACAAGGGTTTGAAGAAATGAAGGACATCTACCGTTCAGGTAGTTACGGATCAGCAGAGGCCTTATCGCATCATCTGACCCAAGCAATCACCACAGCGTGTGATGCAGCTATTTCCAGAAGGACAGGGAGAAGAAAGGGTGGACCTTGCTACTGGTGAAATGACGAAATCACTTAGAGTAAACTGGAACGGTATTCTACATTTAGACTGGCAAGACACGATCTCGAAAAGGCCATCAAGAAGAACAAGGCAAGAGAGATACTTCAAACAACTATATATTGTTGGCGGGTGGCGTATAGGATAGTGACAAAGAATCTGAACTAGTAAGTCGCCACAGATATCCTTTCCAACAATGCTGAAGACAATAGTTGGGCATCTATTGCCCCATAGAACAACTACGCAACGCATGCTGGCAACAAACCTAGAACATATATTGGAAATCACAGCGAATAAGCTATACGAAGCATGCAGGAAAATAGGTGACATTAAAGTGCCTGTACCCGACGGCATTCCAAATATGGTTGTCAAAGCAGCCGTCCATAAGACATTGGACATTTTTATAGCAACTATGCAGAGGTGCCTAAAGGAGGGGTTCGTCCCTGAACTATAGAATTTTCAGCATCTGGTGTTGTTACCTAAGGGTAATAAACCTCCCGGAAAACCTTCGTCGTATCGACCACTATGCCTGCTAGATACACTGGGAAAAATCCTAGAGCGCGTCATATACAGCAGATTGCTAGCAGCGACAGAGAATAGAGGAGCTTGGTTGGATGCCCAATATGACTAAGGAGGGTAGTAGATACAGCAGCCGAAGTAATACAAGGTAGGCGATGGAGAGGAGGCAAAAAGAAATACTGCGCAGTGTTAACGCTAGACGTTAACAACACCTTTAACTCTGCCAACTGGACATGCATTGGCAGATCACAGGCCAGAATGAATGCACCAGAGTATCTGTTAAAGATAGTCACGGACTACATAACCGACAGTTAGGAAGCTAAGATACCAGACGGACGATGGCGTTAAGTACTAAAATATAACAGCGCAATTTTCGCAATAATCAGTCCTAGGACCACTTCTGTGTAATATCATGTACGACGGTGTTTTGCACCTAGCGCTACCGCAAGGAGTTAAAGTGATTGGTTTCGCTGACGATATCGCCGTGGTGACTGCGACCAAGCATATTCACAAGACAGAGTCAGCCACGAATGAAACAGTTGGCAGGATCAGAAATTGGCTTGACTCGGCCGGCTTTGAACTAGCTGACAAAAAAACTGAAGCAGTCCTAGTAACCAACAGAAAGACTGTGGAATATGAAAGTTTTCGATGCTCGACAACAGGCTGAAATTTTAAGTACATGTCGAATATTTTAGTAAAATGCATCACAGATGCAGGTATCGATTTCTCGGATGCCGACAAACATTGGAGTGCCTGAATACGCACGGAGAATTCTGCTATATAGAGTGGTAAGTTCCATCCTTTTGAATGCTGCCCCACTTTGGGCCGCTGGACTCTCAACAAATGGAATAAGAAGAAAAATTTCATTGGCTTACAGGCTTTGCGCAATCAGAACAATTTGCGGTGTCCGAACAATTTCGAACGAAGCAGCCTGTGCTATAGCTAGGATGGTTCCTACTCACATTCTCGCCAATGAAATGCAAAGGGTTTACATTAGGCTTATCGCAAACAGACAAGATACCAGACTTACCAGGAGGGTAAAGAAGGAAGAAAGTTCAACTTCTGCAGCAATCTGGCAAGCCATTTGTAACAACACCACCAAAGGCAGATGGATCCTCAAGCTTATTCCTAACATTAAAACTTCGACAAAAACAACGCACGGGGACTGTAATTATTATCTAACGCAGTTCATGTCTGAGCATGGTGGCTATCGAAAATATCTCCACAAATTTGGGCACGATAGCTCCTTCCTTTTGTATAGAATGCTCAGAAGAGGAGGAAGATGCGGAACACGTTATGTGTAGACGCTTCATAAGTGGCAAAGCGGATCTACGAAGCCCTAATCTTCTAATAGACAAGGGGACAACTGGTTAGAGATCTGTTCCGTCATAACGACCGTGCAGATTGAACTACGTAGATTGGAATCATTAAGAAGGGCCAAGGAGGCCAATAGAAACAATAGAGCATAAAATGCTAACCAGAGTGGTTTGATGTGTGTAGGATGTGTGTTTAGTACGTAGGCGTACTCCGGCATAGATTACTCAGGTTTGCGAATCGTGCATGCTTATATAACTCGGGCTATTAATATATATGCAGATTACACATCCATGGCGCAACCAACAAAAAAAAGAGCACTTGATTCCATTTTTTATATAAAATTTGATGCAAATTCATTGCTCCATTTTTTATAATAATTGAAAATCGCCGAGCACACCTAAACACGTCTAACCTTTCTATCTAACAAAAATAAACTAGGTATGCTATGTATTTACTTCAAACTGTGAATGTATATTCGGGACATGTGTCCCGATACAGCAACCAAAAAACAAAAAAAAAAATCTAAAGTAACCTTACTTGTTGAACACCCCTCATAAGTCATGTTTAGTTTTTAGTGCTGAGTTTTATAATAACTTTTATGACTTCATTTTATGTCATAACATCAACAAACTATTATTCTGACTACATATGCACACGTAGAACACGTTCAATTACGGAGAAGTCAAATCGTTGTATAAATATCCATAAAAAAAATTCGAAATTAATTTTTAAAATCCAAAGATACTTAGAATGAAATGTACGAGTAAACAGATTTTTATTACATTCATTGAATTGAATTCAAGTTCATTAATGAAATTGTTAAATAAAATATAATTGAAATGAGTGAAGCTTCATTTTTAATATCACATAAGATACGATGTGAAAAATAAAGACAAAATAAAAATTTTGATCTTTTAGTGCCATTTAAGTTTCTTATTCGTTATTATTAATATAAAGAACAAAGGGATTGTGATTGTTATGTAAATGTTTGATGTATGTATGATAAGTTAAACAATAATTAAAAAAAAAAAAAAAAAACCGAACCAAAGTCCCAAAAAAGGAATAGAATAGTTATCGTCAAGCTCCTAGTAAAGGGTAGTCTTATGAAATGCGAAAACTGGAGTTTTTGTACTGTTTTTGTACAATAAATAAATATACTGATGTCGTTTGCTTGTTATCAAATTGAATTATAAGTCTCCATCAAATAACAACAGGCGTGAAGAGGTAAGCAATCTTCGTTGGCCTGAAGATAACCTCCTCAACCTTACAAAATACACTAGCATTGCAGGATAACCCGTAGAGAGGGTGAAGTATAGTATAGGCATTTCCAATATTTTTGAAGTATGATTTCTGATGAGCATGTGACTGAATTAGATACAGCCATACGCATAAATATAAAAAAAATCTGCAAGCGGAATTTTGTTTAAAAATAAAGAAAAGAAAATATTGAATGCGCGTGCCTTCAATAAAGCGCCTACAAAATATCCACAACAATGACAAGAATCCTATAGACGGAATCGATGTAAAGAAAATTGTTTATCAATTTTCTGGTCGAAATACATTTCCAGCTCGGGGATCCATGAGAAAACTAGTCAGTTTTATAAAATTCAAAGACGAAGGTGGCAGAGGGTCGGACACACTTTTCGAAAAGACAAACCTCTCATCTTTTCCAATTGTATCCGCTAATCTAGAAGAGTAGTAGGTCAACATGGGGCAAAACAGAAGCACGCGAACTAAGAAGAAGCTGAAGAGAGGTTGGAGGTTGGCAACCAAAGTGAGTATTCAGTGCATTTCAAATGTAAATAAAGACGAACAAATAAGCCATGTACTAACTTACGAGTAAGGTAACATTCGCAACTAACGCTTACATTTATTCATACACTGATAATCAAGTTATATTTCTGAAATCGTTCTTTTTTTACTTCTTACAAACTGGCAGTTCGGTACAAGCGATGATGAAAGTGGAAGTGTAGGGCACGGCGTGAAAAGTTTACCAAGAAATTTGATGGAAATGCTCTAACAATTCTAACCCAGGCTTGTACGATCACTCATCATCAAAAGGGCTATTATTACATGGTGCTTTCTGATAGGAATATTTGCTTAAGTTTACTTACCAGCTGATCCGAATGATTCTAATTGATAATCTAAATTATTGTCAATAGATGACTCCAGCAGTAAGTGCTGTTCGATTTTGACATATCCAAAATATAGTAAACAAACCGTTTTTACATATAAGTGATTTTGTTTTGGCGTCATATACTTTTGGTTGTGTGAAAATATCTGATTTTGTGCTAAATCATCGTCATTTACGTTTACAAAGATGCTGCTCTAAGTGAAACAACGTGTCGTGATTTGTCGCTTCAAAGACGGTGATTTCGATGTTGATGACCGTCCGCGTAAAGGAAGGAAAATCCTTCGAAGATGGTGAATTGGAGGTATTGCTCGTTGAGGATCTGTGCCAAAATTTATTTCCAAGCGATTTCATGCGTTGGGAATGATTAAAAAACAAGGTACTTGGTACTTTTTCGCCTGTGAACTATTGCTCCAGCAGCAAAAAAGGAAGGGTTTTCTTCATCGTATCGTGACGGGTGATAAAAATTGGATTCAGTACAGAAACTCAAAGAGAAGAAAGTCATGGAGACTATCCACTCATGCTTCTACGTCGTCGGCTCGGCCGAATATTCAAGATGCGAAGGTTATGTTGTACAAGGTGTCTCAAAAGAGAGTTCACATTTGTTTTGGTTATTGCGTGAACGCAACTATTTCGAGTGGCGCGGGGGGTGTGTCAATCGGTAGCCTGGCTCTTGGAAATTAAGTCGCTATTGAGCGTTTCTCGGGAGCGGATCGTGCGTTGTGCGTACTCGAGTTTTATAAAAACGTTAATTCGGCGACTGTAGCGCGAAGAAAATTCTGCAACATTCGACATATTCGTCACTTGAATGATGCGCCAATCACTCAATTCATTGCAAAATGAGTCAAGAAGTTTGAAGAGACCGGCTCAACACTGAAAAAACCAAAATCCGGGCGTCCAAGATCTGCAAAAACCGTCGAAAACGTAGACAGTGTCAGCCAGTCTATTCAGAACGATCCGAATCGTTCAATTCGTAAGTGTGCTGTGGCCTTAAGCGTGCAAAGATCGCCATTATTGCGCATTTTGCATAAATATTTAAAATTTCACCTCTACAAAATTCAGTTGGTGCAAGAACTAAAGCCTCAGGATGCTGGTCAGAGGCTTGACTTCGTAAACCAGATGATTGAGAGTTTTCCGACGTTTACCAACATCTTGTTTTCAGATGAAGCCCATTTTCATCTTATTAGACACGTTAACAAGCAAAATTGCCGCTACTGGAATGCAACCAATCCAAAACAAAAACCGCAGAAACCCCTACATTCGCCTAAAGTGACCGTATGGACCGTAATGACGGTGCGAGGAATTATCGGCCCTTACTTTTTTGAAGATGAAAGGGGACGCACAGTTACGGTGAATTCAGAGCGTTATGTGGAGATGTTAGACAACTTCTTTGTGCCTGAGTTGCAAAACTTTCCTGGTTATAACCAAAGAACATGGTTTCAGCAGGATGTTGCAACTTTACACACGTCCAATAGGTCTCTGCTAAGAGTTCGTGAAATTTTCCCTGGCAAATTGGTCTCTAGGAGAGGTGACATAAGTTGGCCTCTACGTAGTCCCGATTTGATACCTATGGACTTTTTCTTGTGGGGTTATGTCAAATCCAAATTTTACGCCAACAAACCGACTTCCCTGGCACAATTAAAAGAAAATATGCGTCACGAAATGGCAGCCATCACGGAGAATACCTGCCGAGCAGCCATAGGCAATTTTAGTGCTCGATTAAATGAATGCCGTGAACGCAATGGTTTACATTTGGACAATGTCATTTTTAAAAAATAAATTCCCAAACACTGTATTTTAATATATAATAAACATTTTTTCAATAAACTTCTAATATTTTTTTTTAAATGCGAACTTTCTTTTGAGACGCCTTGTATATTTGGTAGGACCAGGTCGGTGTTATTTATTATGAACTGCTGAAACCCAACAAAACCAACACTGGGGAATAGTATCAACTTCAATTGATTCAATTGAGCCGAGCACAGCGCGAAAAACGGCCACAATACGAGCAGAGGCAGGAAAAGAGATTCTACAGCATGACAACGCTCGGCCTCACGTTGCCAAACCCTTTTAAACTTACTTAGAAACGCTCAAATGGAAAGTCCTACCCCACGCGCCATATTCCCTAGATGTTGCGCCGTCCGATTATTACTTGTTCCGTTCGATGGCAGATGGTCTGACTGATCAGCAGTTCCTCTCATATGAAGACATGAAAAAATGGCTTGATTCGTGGAAAGCCTCAAAAGATAAACACTTTTATTTGAGTTCTGCCAGAAAGATGGAAAAAAGTTCTAGCCAGCGATGGGCAATACTTTGAATGATTCATTTGTAACTATTTTTTCACAATAAAGTTGCGTTTTCAACAAACCTAATCAATTAGACACAAACTTTGCTTAGTCAAAATCCTATATTTCTTTCGGGTCGATAAACTTTATGCAGTGCTTCCAAATTCGGTTTCTTTGCAAGACTGTTAAAGTTTATCAAATTCTTAGAAGCATATACGATCTCTATATCAAACTTGCCACTCTTAACTTCAGTTCAGCTTGTTTACCTTAACCGATTGATCTTTTCCAGGTTGTTGGCTAAATGGGGTTCAAGTTAACAATACTAGGTGCACTACGAATAAGTCTATGCCTTTAGGAGTTGCATTTTTTCACTTATTTTCATTTTTTTTTTTTTTTTTATTTAAATGCAGTTTACTGTGAAAAGCGGCCACATCCAGTTTTGTTTCTTTTTTTTTCTCATTTTTTTATTCGTGACATGAATTTGGCATACAAGTTGATTTAGTTGGCATTCAACCATTTGAGTACCACAACCTGCAGGTGGTTGTCGTAATCTCTACATAATTTTTGGTTGGGTAAAACTTTGTTCTTCAAACCATAAATCAAATGAAATTTTTGAAGAATCGATGGTTTTTTAAAAAAAAAAAAATAAACTTTTCCTTAAAGTTTAAAGTAAGCAACATGTTTTTATTTCATCCGTCCGCAAACAAAGCAAAAGGCTCGGTTATATGAGACAAGTTGGAGTTGTGTGTGTAATTATGTTGTCATTTGTGTTTAACATATTAACGCATGAAGAGGATGTTCTGTGGATCTATTGAAGCAACCACTGAAGCGTTTTGGATACGAAAATTCTGCCTTTGTCCCCATCGACAGCATCCACTTACATGAGAGACAAGAAAAGACACAGAAGGTTCTTAAAACCTACATTTTTCATATTTTTTTTACGTTTGTAGCATAGATATATGATAGACTAAGTAGTTCAGGAATAGAAGGCATCAAATATGCAAAGATTTCGGGAAGAAACCCGTTTTGGTAACTAAAATGCCACGATACTCAAATATAAGCCGCAGAAAGTAATTGAAAGAAGCCCGTTTAGCTCCTTATAATGGATGCAATTTCGGTAATATTGAAGAACACTGCCTTAAAGTCGTCAGTCTTCCCTGATGTTGTAGCCATCCTGGTATCGAGAAAATCCACTTCAGCTCTTAGAAAAATTGGGCTTATCATTCAGGACTTTAAATCGATCTTTTGAAGATGTTGGTTGTACGAATAACGCGCAAGAAATCAATTCCCACCTTCAAGCCCACAGACATTGTAAGAACAAAGATTGAACTATCTAGGTTATCTAAGTTATATGTATGATCTTAGATTCCAAAAAATAAGGTTGTTCTTTCTGTAAGAAGGAAGGAGCTGAATGTCATCATTTATTTCAACATCGAACCTAAATATTTGGGTTTTATCCTGGGTAAGAAACTTTTTTAAACTATACATGTTCCATTAATTTCGATCTCGGGATAGCAGAGCATTACCTCTGCCAATGTCAGTCTTACGCTCACACACTCTTATTATTTTATTCCTAAAGTGATGCTCATCAATCTACGAAAAGTTAAAAAATTCATGGAAAAGTTCTTAATCTGAGTGCTGTATTCTGACAAAAATAAAATAAAAGATAAAATAAAATAAATTCTGCAATTCTGTCAAAAACTGATCACATATCAAAGTTGCTTTTTGACAGAACATCAGAACGAAGGATAGGTTAGAACTGGTTCTACTGCAAAATGCTAGCAGTTAGCCGATTCTTTAGGATAAAGAATCTTTAGGATAAAGAAGTAATACAGTGTCTTTCAGCGCAGTCGAAGTAACTGCCAAAATTCGGGCTTCCACAACTTTTATTGAGACGGATGTGATAAGCAGCCTAACTACTTTCTACTCAGACAGTCAAACAAAATAAGGACTGGGTACGAACTTATTTTATTCATAAATACTTACGTAATATTGAGCTAAGGGCTTTTCTTAGACTTTTATTACTATTTGGCTGCTTCTAATCTAACGGCGGGTTACAATCACATTTTCATAAATATCATGAAAAATGAAAAAAAAAAATGAACGGCAATTACACAAGATCTCGTAATTCATTTGGAAAAGCTGTTCCGATCCCCCCTGTTTCTCAGCAAACTTGATAGCAGGTCTAACATCAAACAACGTTGATGTTGAAATTGTGTTCCCATCAAAATGTAAATTACGATATGTAAAACTCTCTCGAAAACATAACGAGAACTTCATCATTAAAAACCAGATTCGACAGCATACTTAGTATTTACCCTGAAGGCTACGACTTATCCATATTTCGAATTTCTTAAACAATCAGACACGTAACAAACTTTAGCTTCTTTCATTATATAAGGTCGATCTGTTTCTACTGAATTATATGTTGTATGCTATCGCTCAAGACATTCTGCATTCACAATCAATTCAAACGTGTTATTGTTAATTTTATTTGATTGCTTCCCTCTTATTCAAAAACGAACACAAATCAAAAACTTCCGAATCACAAGTTAAACCAAAATTCATAGACTCAAAAAAAAAAAAAAAAAAAAAAACTCAATTCAAATCTTTTACATTACTGTACACCGACTCGGTTCCGCATTATTTTATTTTTAAAATTTATTCACTTAAAACTGAAAGTTGGCCTAAAAACACAGATACAGAAGCGAAAAAAAAGATCATGTCGACCGATCAACAATCCAAAAGAAGACACCGCCTACGGAGCAGTTTTAGTTCGAAATGGTTAAAATGGTTTTGTTTTCGACCTGTTTTTCGGGCTTTTTGGATAATTTTTATGTTTTTGTTTGATTTTCGTTGGTTTCTTTCCTATAATTTACATCGCCATTATTGTAGTCATCACTATATTACACCTAGAACCAGTACTCGTAATTAGAGACCAACATGAAACCACCAACCACTGACAAGTAATTGGTTTGTTTTCGGTTGTTTAATTTCTTACGTACATACCTATACTCGTATGTACTATAGGTCGGGTTCTACGTGAAGCGTCTGCAATACAAAGAAAACTTTAAAAAAATGGCTACGTATCTACGTATCAGTGGTTACGCAAAACTAAAAAGATAAACATATAAAATTCTATTAGCAAATGCCTTTTGTAATAAAAAGCACGAAAATCTCTGCCTGACACACGAAACCGACAATTAACATCGACATCATTTAGATTTCTAATTATCATTTAAGAAATTTTAAATATTTCTCTTTTTTTTCGATTGAGAATATCAAAAGAAACAGATCTCATGACCAGTGATCACCTAGGCTTGAGATATTCAAACAAAGAAATGTTTACAACATGTTGCTAGAGTCATATTTCATTTATCAAAGAATATTAGATAAAACTTAGTGTTTTTTTCCATTTAAATCGTATATAGCAATAAAACAATACAACTAAATGTACTGAATATAAACTTCGGTTATTTATTTTCAACACACACTTGGACAGAGCAGGTGAATAAAATTAAAGCGCTAATGTTGACAGGGCCACAAATGAAGTTCTAGGTCAACACGTTGAATACATCACAGAGGGGACTGCTGCGGACTTTCATCTTCTCGTCTAAATGTGAATAATTGAACGATTTTTTAGTTAATACAATATGAAGTGCTGAAGAGTGGAAAATGAGTAATAGTCGTGATTACACCGATCAGTTTTAATATGCTGGTTCTTTTTTTTTTTATTAAATTTTGCTATGGATAAGCATTATTAGTATTTGCAAGGTAAATATTCGAATAATCAGAATTTCGTGATAATGTGATCAAAGAAGTCAAAAAGGACTGCATACCTTTCGATAGCGCTCATAGTTCAGTGTCTATCTTGTGCACATATAAAATACTATTTCAGATTTTTGCAGACTTGGAACGAAAGACCTTTACACGGGCAGAAATTTAGGTTTTTAAAAATTTGCTTATCGAAATAGTACTGTCCTGAATAATGATTTTTTTTTTTTTTATGTTTTTTCATGTACTGTTTGTAATTGAACCCCAGACGATATAACCGACTTCATTACGACTTGAAAATATACAGTTTTTGGCAAGTGCAGGATACGTGGAACGTGTTTGTGCCTTTTCTGATCCTGCAAAACTATATACGTTTAGTTTTGCAGGATCAGAAAATATAAAATAGAAAATATTTAGTTAATAATGCCTGCTTTTTGTATTAATTTGTAATTGTAATTCCTGGGTTAATTTCTCAGCGTTTGGGATTTATCTTACATGTCATAATCGATTGGAAAATCTCTGGTCTAGCATTTATCATATTAGTTTAGCAATGTTGCGTTTAACAGCGGTTATTTATAGAGGACGTTGCATTATGTCTTCTCTGATCCGATGTGGTATCAACTGTTTAAAGCAGACAGATAGTGTATTTAGGGCGATACCGTGGCATACTTAATATGTTGGCAGAATCAATATTCTCGTAGTATTGAGCTAGGACTTAATCAGTTGTTTACTGTCGCGGTCCTTTGATACATTATAATTTGTAGAAATGTTATCTTTGGACTAATCATGACTTAGAAATAATGTCTCAGAAACAAAAGATTCTTCCAACTCAAGAGTAAACTCATGCGACTTAAAATATACAGTTTGGGATTGAACGAAATATCTAAGGATATATCTGACACCGATATACATACATATAAACAATTTATTACTTTACTCCGGAAAATTGGCTGTTTTTTTTTAGATATATGTAACATTTAGGGGTTTCGAAATGCCAATATTTACAATAATAAACCAAAAGAGCCGACACGATTAGTAGGACCAAGAATAGCATTGAAAAGTTGTGGAAAATGTATATATGGTATGTACATGTTTGTTACTGTTGCAGAAACTCACTACGCAAATGTGGAAAACAAAAAATTTTCCAGATAAGTGGAAGTAGGAAAAGTATCCCAAAAAAGGCAACCCAAAAAAGTGAGAAGCTAAAGACAAAGAAATATCTGCATCTTAATTATGGTTGCAAAGATAGATTTTACAATAATTTTGAGACGTTCAAAGTCAACAGCACAGCACAGCACAGACAGCACTGATTTATGCTGCATCGATCACATAATCACTCTACGGAACATCATAGAACATTACGTGTTATGTATGTATATAGATATTCTCCAATTGCTCTCATTAACTTTGAGAATGCAGTACAGGAAGACCTCGCCTTAAGTGAAGTGCGGAACTGAAGGCAAGAAATTGTAGCGTCATCTTAGTTAAAAAGTTAAAAGGTAAATATGACATTGAAATTAAAACACTTCGCTTACGTTATCTGTTTGCTTTCGCATATGTTACGTAGCTTCACTATTTTATCCATAGCGAAGAGCGGAACTAAAATCCTAAGACTCCCGAATACCAACTCTTCACGAATATTAACATTTCAAGTCACCTACCAGTGTGTTTAGAAAATAACGGAATGTATGTTGATATACATGTCCCTGAAGTATGATAAAATTTTCAGCTGTATTCATTGTTTACTTTGTCTGTGACAGCCGCTAAGGTTAGACATGTTTTTATGAGCTCGGCGATTTTGCCGTATCGTATCAAATTTTGCGTAAAAACAAGAGTAAAACAAGAGTTTACGAGTGGTATAAGCGATTCCAAAATGTGGAAAATCGATGAAAACGTGGAAAAAGTAAAAGAAAGAAATGGTTATGAACGATTGCCGAATCATAATCAGAGAAGTCGCTGATGATGTTGGCATATCGATTGGTTCATGCCATGAAATTTTTTCGAATGTTTTGGATTTGAAACGCGTGGCAGCAAAATTTGTTCCAAAATTGAACATTGCTTGTTTGTAAATTTTTGACCAAAAACAATACTGTAACGATGCCACAGCCTCCATATTTCTAAAAAATAAAGAGAACCTTAAAGGGCCGTCGTTTTACAAGCAAATATGACACTAAAAGCGGATCGCTGAAAGAGCTAAAGGCTATGCCAAAGATCGAGTTTGAGAAGAAGCGTTGGCACAATTGCATAATATCTAATGGGGACTCTTTTGAAGACGACAACATTAATCTTAGTTTTCCAAAAAAACTAAAATTCCCGTAATTTTCTGAACACACCTTGTATGTTATTGCTTCGTACTTGTTGACATTGAACTCAAACAAATGCATCCATCCAGATAGAAAACAATTAGCGGGTGATGAGATATGTCGGAAGATTGTCATGTCGTCAGCGTAGACGTGTACGAGATGTGTTCAGAAAATAAGGTGCCTTTTGAAACTTCGCGGGCAACGTACATTCGAATATCGATTTTTTTTTTTGCTGTTATACAATAGTATACACGTCCCGAACAAATGTTTACAGTTTTAGGTATATTACTTACTTAGGTTGTTTTTAACGGATAGAATGGTTAGACGTGTTTTGGTGTGCTCAGCGATTTTCAATTATTATAAAAATAATGGATCAAAGAACTTGCATCAATTTTTTTGTAAAAAATGAAAAAACTTCTTAGTTTTGATCAGGAGCTTTTGAATGAAGGCAATGATGATTCTGATTTGCTCAAAAGGATCATAACTGGTAACGAATAATTGGTTCTGTTCCCAAAACTGAAGATTTGCCTTGAGTTAATAAAAAAGAAGGCTACCCCAAAAATCGAGTATAAGAAATGTTCCGAGGATTGGAAGAAGCACTGTAACAAGTGAATTATATCTAGTTGGGACTATTTTAAAGGTGACAACATTAATCTAGACGAAGAAGTAAATATTTTTTTCCAAAAAAAACTAAAATTCCCGTGATTTTCTGAACACACTGGTATACTAACAAAGTTTATAGCTTTCTTTATTAAGAAAGCGTCGACTAGCCATACGCCAGAATTCTAAATACGACAACCGCGTTAGGCTATGCTATCCGAAATCTTGGAAGGTAAAAACGTAAGCTTTAAGGTAATAACTTTCCCACTCAAGTCTTTATAAACACTAGTAGAAGTTTATACATTGTCTTATATGTATTCTGATCGTGAAATGGCCAGAAGCTCACCTACTTCACAATACTGGGACGAAGAACGTGTAAGTAAGATAGCTATCATTATACTATGTATAATATATGACTAATTCAAGCTAGCAGGAGAATGGGCCGCAAACTTGAAATAATACAATTGAAAAGAAAGCGTTGCAGCAACCTCCACACGATGACACGAAGGGCTTGTTGACGAAGTCATTGATTCCAACAAAAATGGACCAAGTTGTATTTTAGGTTATTTTGATATATCCTAGAAAGGTGATAAGCAAAATATATTTTTTTTACACAGAGGACTTGATAAGATCTTTTTGATTTATTCGAGAATTTAGGGGTATTTGTTTATACAGCGGTTTTTTTTTTTTTTTTAAACAAGCAGTAAACACAGTAACATACGACTTTTTTTAATTAAAATATTATTCAAAACAAACTAAAATACATACTTACATTGTTTTCCTCTTTTTGGCGTTGAATATTATTTAAAATGAAAAATCATTCAAACTTGTTTTTAAAATAAGATGAACACTTTACTTTAAATGCAATGCATAATAATTATTTTTTATTTTTCACTTGATTTTAACAAATTATAACTCTTTTGTATTTTTATTTTTCAAATAAAATTCTGTCACTTTAATTAAAACACTTCAACGTATTTTCCTTAAAAATTCCACTTCTAAATTAGATCAAATCGATGTATTCTTTATTTAAAAATTTGCTTATTACTTTCAAAATTCAAAAAAAAAAAATAATAATAAAATAAACAAATAAATAAGCAAATTTCCGATTTTTTAAGAAGAATCGAAGCCACACAAGAATGAGTACTACCTACTTTCAAGTTTTTTTTTTTTTTTTTTCAAAATCTGTTTTCGTTTGGTTTCTCTTTCTGTTTTTTTTTTTAGAAATGATTTTTATTTCCGATTTTTAGAAAAAAAAAAACATTACCAAGTCATAAAGAAAGTAATGCGAAAAGAGCATTTGCTTATATTGTTTTTCTGTTTAATTTATAAAAGTTGATACTTATCTCATAGATAAATTTGTTTACTAGCAAACACAAGATAAACGCATGTATTATCTGTAAAAAAAAGAATATACTTCTTTCTTTTGCTGTTTACATAGCAATTAACGTATTTAGAACAAAGAGCGGAAGAAAACATGGGGCCTGTAAAATATTTCTACAAAAAAATGGGAGGGTGTATTTATTTTGAATTGTTGGTGTAAATCGATGAACACGAATTATATTTTACCAGAATGATTTCTATGGATTATAAATACACAATTGTATAAATTAAAAAAAAAAAAAAATAACTCCAAAGAATTGAAGGTCTACGAAATACAACCCACATGAATATAGAAGCATCACGACGCTAAAAATAAAAAAAATTCCACATCGTCTTAATTGATTTTAAAAATGCGTTCGAAAGTTCAAAAAGAGTAACGATAGATCTTATAAGAACGTGTAGAAAATTATTATCCCGAAGTGGGAACAAATAAAAATTCTTGAACTCTTTCGTAAACGATCTATGAAACTGCGATGACCATTTCGCACATTGAGTTAATGTGGGCTGATTAATATGGTACAACTACGTAATCTTTTGTGACCGAAAAATGCCGCTTTAACTTAAAAGTTTTCTATAAATAAGCAATTAGACAATGGTAAATTTAAATGAAAAATTCCATCGACGTACATATTTAAATAAAAGTTTTATGGATGTCGCACCCGCGAGTATTTATGTATATTGCCGAGTTTTTGTCTGGTAAGAATTTGTATTGCTTAAAAAGATTCAGTGTGAGATATTGACATGAACTTCATCCGAAAAACGGCCTCACTAAAGATATGATACAAAAAAAAAATAATATTGAAATCAGCTAACTTTGCGAGTTTCAAAAGCAATTGAGTAGCAATGCAATTATGGAGAGGAAATATGAAAATACCAATTTTCAAGTAGTACTAGTGTAAAAGGAATTTCAATATTCACTTTCAACAGGACGAAGATCACTACACCTTTGATTTGAAGACTATGATAGCTGGTCTGGCGTATGTGCATTGAATGGAAAACGTTTTCGTATCACACACACAAAAATACATATGGTAAGTAAATAATGTTTGTTAAAAACTCGATGTTTGATCACGAAATTTTTGGGAAGATATCAATAAAAAAAAAAAACATTATTTGGAACGCAAAATGTATTAAATAATAGATTTCGCCAAAGGTTTATTCTTGTTTTTAAAAAGAGTCACTTTCTGAAATACGACAATTGTAGAGTTGTACTACCTGCTTATCAAATTAAATGATGATAATAAAAGGAAAGATCTCTTTAAAAATTTTATTACCCCAGTGTTGGGATGTGTTGCAGAAGTATAGGTTTTATTAAAATGCGCTTGGCTTGGACATATTAGTCTTATCTTATTAAAAATTTTCCAGGAAGTTTATCCGCTTCTCAAGAGTAGTATGGAACCTTGCTTAGAAAGAGTGTTCCAGCTACAAAGAAGTTACTAAGCAGTCGAAGAAAATGATAGGTTTTGCCAAAAGAAACTCCTGAAGGAACAATTCTAATTCTGGATCTATAGCAGATATTGGCTAAGATGCCATAACCGGTATCCCGCGTTAATTCAAACGATGGGATTCTAGGCGTTGTTATGAACTCTCATTTTCTCAGTTGTATTCCCGACTCCAATGATATCCTATCTATTCCGGAGAACACAACTGGCATGGATATGAATGTGGTAGATAAGGTAATCGACGGGTAGTAAAATAATATGCTTCCTTTAAATCAGGTATCTAATTATAGATATACACATTCGACAAGTGATGTTTCAAGGAAGTGGAGAAGCTGGCTCCATCAAATAAGCACTATTTATGTTTCTAAATCTTGATGGAATGTGTATAATTTTCATTCCCAAACCGAAGTCGACAAATACCATATATTGCCATCTTTCTGTTCCAGATGAATAATTTTCGATGAATATCTGTCTGACACTTGTACATAAATAGGAAGCAGATATGTCAGTTAATGCCGTGGAATGAACGATGGAGATATCCCTCCATCTTAACCAATTCAACCTGGGCCTTTTTTCGACATCTTAGGCGTGTTTAACAATGAAGGTATAGATGCTATTCTACGAAGCCAGCAATGAGCTTAGATGGACACGAGTCTCTGTAACTGAATGGGCACAGTATTGAAACGTGTGGAATCAACGCAAATTTGAGGAACGCAAGCTATTGAAAGGAGGTGCACAAAGCAAATTCCGATGACGATGTCCCTTTACCGCTCATACGGCTCATCGTGGTATTATAAAAACTTAGAAGGCCTTATAGATGAATTATGATACAACCTTTAAAATCTAAATGAGTTCCAGAGAACACCAAAGTCTGCACCAGAGTTCTGGGATCAATTAGGACAACACTCATAGCGGCATTTGTGAACCATGATCAATCTTGTTTCTTTAGGTTTATACTACAGTAATGCAATCTCACTTCAAGATTCCATCAAAAACTTACCACATGAGTTTAACTTTTCTATCAGAATTACTGATAGAAATGAGCGGCGATATAATCAATTCACTACTCGTAACAAAGAGAAACTGGGTGAATTGCCGAAGAAGGTGTCGGTTTTGCAAAATTTATAGACGTTTCTCTTCTTTAAAATTCCACTAAACTCGATCAAAAGGGACATCAATTACATAAAGTGAACAATGAACTATTAACAATTGTTACACGTAGGATGCTATGGCTGTCACAACAAGAGGAGATCGCACTCTTAAGGAGGAGACTGTGCACTGCACCTTCGGTATCTATACTGAACTCTAGGTTCAGAGTCCTCCAGAGGTGGAGGAGTCGGAATCTGTGTGGCAATTGATCGTGAAACCACCGACTGTCCTATAAATTGGATTGGGCCAGCAGCTCAACAATCCAGTTCGTAGCGAAGTGTTTGGCTTATCTCCCAATGTTTGTCCCTAGGAACTGCATGAGCAAACTCTACGCATGCAGGCTAAAATGGCAAGGGCATGTTTAATACAGGCTTATGCCGTCACAGGGCTTACAATTCTATGATAATGTGACGAACCAACTTTCAAACATTTAAGAGACAACGACCTTCGGATCTTCAAGTGAAGTATTCGGATCCTTAACAGGCAATGTGCAAACGATCAATTAGTAGAGGTCCTTGATTGCTATTACCTACATATCACCGCCATTCATGTAGTGCGATAGGAGGAGGATGAGAAACTGTGATACTTGTATATACTATGATTGCTCTAAGGAAAAAAATATAGCGATAAAACAAATTGAGAACTGAGACACTTCGTTAGCGTTCGGTGGGCGGAAGGATACCCTATACATTGAGGCCTGATTAGAGGGGGTGAAATATTTCTTACATAGCTTGAGGAAACCTAATTTTTCGCAGCATTTTTAGCGACATGTAGGTTGCCATTGACATATACACCGAGAATGGAAAGTTTTTTGGTTTCGACGGTACAAGTTCAATTTATGGATAATGGCTGGGTGTACTATTGTTAGTTAAGGAATATATTGGATTAAAAGTAGCAGACAGAGAGACAGTAGAAGAGTTTTAGGGGGATGCTATCTTTTATTATAGGAATATCGGACTTGAAACTATCAAAGACAATTTGAATTAAACGTTCCGAGAGTTAATTTCTAACACATTGAAGATGACATTTGTCGATTCCAAGTGCACGCATTTTCAAAAAAAAAAAAAAAAAGATCCTGATGGAAAACTTTAACAAATGCCTTAGAAATATCAAGTACAACTATATTGCATTCGCCAAATTGATGTAGACTTTGGTTCCACTTTTGGGTGACACATGCCATCATATCACCAGTGGACCTGTTTCAACGAAAACCGTACTGCAGGTCATTGAGAACTTTTCGTGTTCCGATATATTTCATTAACTGACTGTTCATTAGCGTTTCCATGAATTTGAAAAGAAGAGGTGTAAGTGCAATGGGTCTGAGGAAGGGCTCGACAAATGCTGTTTTCCATCTGCAGTCCTAAAGAATAGTGTTGATGAATAGGCTTACGTACTTGTTTCGCCAGTGTGGAGAAACACCTTCTCAGAAAAAGGGTAAATACAGCATCTGGACCAATGGATTTATGTATGTTAAGAAAGCACAATCTGTTGAGCTGACCGCAAAGTGTACAGCAAGCAGATGGGTTTGTTTAAAGAGCTGACAGCTGGAATATTATTATACATAAACATTGGGATGGAGGATGAGCAGAATTTCGAATGTTTTTGACGAACGATCAAAAATCATTACTAGTTGTGTTACATTGTAGGATTTTAGCCTGTTTTTTACCTATCAAAATTTCACGCGCTGAAAAACTTTTTTGCAGACTCTATAATGGCGAAGTAGGCAATCATGCCGCCACCAGGCAGAATTGACTGTTTGACACAGACGATTAAAGCCAAAATTTCCGTCCATCTGACCAGAACGAAGTAAGGACAGCAACATCTAAGCTGAAAACCAACTAAACAGATGGCCCTGGCGGCTTTGTGAGAGCATGCACCATACAAGAACTTATTTGTCATATTGTGCGAACATTCGAAACCCTTCGTCAACAATTTGATTAGGTCCTATCAGTGCGGTTTCAGACCAGGGAGGGTAGCAATCGACCAAATCTTCACACCCCGGCAGACCATGGAAAAAAAAACTCAAGAAATCCAAATCGATTTCCACCATCTTCATCAAAAGAAAATAAAGGACTATGTTTAACAATAAAGGCCGGATATTCATCCCAGACCCACGAGCGATAAAAGTATCTAAATTAATGAAGTAACTTAAGTTGAGCAGGAAACGAGAAGACGTTGTCTTATACCTATCTTGTGAAAAAAGTGGCTGATGGGCCAAGGACGTAAAGTCAAACTTCGAGCTGATTCCTCCTTTAGAGGAATTATAAAAAAAAGAACTCTATTAGATATCACTTCAAAAAACACTTCCAAACGTTTTCTGCCAGCTCTCAACAGGCATGTAAATGCAAGTCATGCTGCTCGGTTTGTATAGTTTTAGCTTACTAAAACTTTATCTGTAGCACGAGTCAGAAAGTTTGACACTCATCCGCAAGCAAAATCAAAGGCTTTATCAGCTGATTTCAGAAACATATTCCTCAAAGCAGATTTCGTAGCTAATTTTTCTTTTTAATTTTTAAATTAAAATCATCACAATCACATTGCAAACGAAAACGAAAATGAAAATGAAAACATCACTTTTGTTTTCCAAGTTCACAAGCCGCACCATCTCGTCATCAACGTGATTATCAACATCACCGCTAGCAACAGACAACACACAGCCCACAACCATCATCAACATTAAATCCATAATCCATTGGCAGGTTTCCCATCTTTTTCGTCTTTCCAACACACATCAAACTACTCACGCTTTTGGATTTTATGTAAGAAAAATAACAAAAATTTAAAACTCAAAAACATAAGTACAGTAAGCATCTGTAGACGAAAAGATACCCATGCACGTTAAATGTAACATCAACAACAACAAAACTCTCAAGATGTGATGTTGACTATGTCGAATGGGCAGGAAAAATGCGATAATCCGAAGCAATTGCTCTCAATTAACTCTCTGACATAAAAACGCACAACCGAAAGGAAAATTGAAAAAAAAAACTAAGAAAAAAAAAACAAAATAAATAATAATAAGAAAAGCACAAAAGATACGCCAACAAAAACCACAGGGAAAAGAAAAATTCAAAAATGTTGAATTTTATTAAAAAAAAAAAAAAAAAAAAAAAAAAAAAAAAAAAAAAAAAAAAACATCTGATTTCGAATTGAATGGGTTTAAGATACTTTTTTCGTTTATCAAAAGGGAGGAAACAGAAGAAAAATGAAATTTCAAAAAATACCGCATACGTCACAGCACAGTAAAGGAATTTTCGTTTGTTTTCTATGCACGAGTGTACGAGAGTTACATACAAAAATACATATATCTACAATAGATACACTTGATGTTGTATTGTATTGTATTATGTACGATTTTCCATCAGAATTCGTATTCAGTTTTTCATTTTTCATTCCATTACAAAGGAAAGATCTAAGGAAACAGAAACAGAAACCGAAACAGATTCAGATTCGGATTTTTAGTGAACGTATTTAAGAAATAACATATTTAAATACGAATTAAATGTTTTTTTCTGGTAGAAGCTATTACTTTGCTTTAGCACTATTGGTTGTGGTTTCGGGAGGGGGAGATAACAATCCGGCGTAGCCGGTGTGTGGTAAAGACAAGGCGCGAAACAGCAAACAATATATGTATGCAAAAAACAAAAAAAAAAGCCAACCATAAGAAGTACAAATAACAAAAATTGTATCTCAATTATAATACCGGGCGTAACACAACAAACGAACGGACAGATCCCATCCCACACTCGAGCAAAAGCGAACTGAAACTGAGTCGTGAGTTGTATCTAGAATGAAAATTACTCCTCGGTTTTCGATTTTCGTTAGAGTATTTCACTATCTTTTATTTTATTTTCTGTTTTCTGTTTTTCTGTGTTGTTAGTGTTTGTTTTTTTTTTTTTTTTCTTTCTTTTCATGTTGGGTTGTTGTCTCGTGTCTCGGCTTCGTCTCCAATATTCACATCATTGCATAGTATTTTTCTCTTTTTCTTACTCCACCTCGTGTGTATATGGAATTATTTTATTTTTGTAAGAGTGTGTGTACGATTTTTTTCTCCATTTCGTTTCGGCATTTTCTTTTGACGAGTTATGTGACGATTAATTTTTTTTTAGAGTTTGTTTAGTTAAACGTACACTCGCAGAGCCATGCATACGTTTTTAGTAAATGCGAACTTCCCAACAAATGAGTTGTTGTTTTCGTCGGTCGGTAGATACTTTTATTCTATACACTCGCTCAGTTATTTTTTGGATTTTGTGTTCATAGTATAGATGAGTGCCTAACTACGTTTCACTCTCATTTGAATTTCTTTTTCATTTTAGTGACAAGATTATACTCATTCTTGTCTCATTCCCATGGCAAGTTGCTTCACATTTGTCTCACTTTTGAAGGAAATCAGCTGAATATAATCTCTTACTCTCTCCTTTAGTTGAAAGGTTTGCAGTTACAAATAATTATTTCTCACTAACACTATTACGATTAAGTGATATAATTTTTTTTCTTATTGCTTTCCGAAATTTGCACTCATAATTCGGACTCAATCAATTGTCCATTTCCACTCTCGGTTTTGAGGGAGCTGAGTGGTAGAACTACTGAGAGAGTTGAGTTATTATGTTCTGTTATCATTTATCTGTGAGTGAGTATTTCAAATGCAGCCAAATTACTTTAGGTAGGTATCTTTATATACCACGTACATAAAAAAAAAAAAAATTTTTTTAGAAAGGAATTTGTTTTCATATATATATACTCGTACGTATACCGACGGCGGAAATTAATACGATCCTTAAAAAAGGTAAACAAGTGTTCTGGGTTGTTTTGTTGGCGTTATTTGAGTTTACAGCAACAAATGTCCTGCGCATTATGTGCGGCTTTGTTCGAAATTAGAACTTCAGAACTGCATGGGTTTGAAATCGATACAGATGCATACGAGTAGATAAACAGCTGGCGAGAGTGGGTGTGCCTACCAAATTCACAATGGATTTAAGAAAATATTCATTTTTTTCTTTTTAATATTTTTAGATTATGTGCATATGTACATATGGCCTTAACCAAATATATTTATAAAGATATACATACTAGGTACTAACAATTGTTAGATGTATGTAAGTATGTACATATGTAGGTATACATGTGCAAGTATATCTTACCATTCTCGTAAAAACTCTGGTTTCCACTCAATGTACATACCTAGATATAGTAGATATTGTATACATAGATATAGGAAGAAGATATTTATATATGTAAAAGACAAAAATAAGCGAGATTAATTTACTATACCTACGACTCACAAGCCTAAAATAAAGTTGCTGATGTGTGGTACATAGAGGTTTTTCATTTATTTATTTTCCGTAATTATTATTACTTTTATTAATTCGTCAATATTAAGGTTGTCCCCTTCAAAGTAATAGGTTTTGGCTCTCCTGGGTGCTTCCATCGGGGCGATTGGGCATTAGTTTCGACGTCATAATAATATATGTTATGTTATGATCTTTTTGAGCAAGTGAGGAGCAGGAGCAAGTTAGGAGTCAAGGGCTGCTGAGCGTTGTTCATGCGACGGTTTTTCTGATCGAAATAAGAGGTTTCGGAACAAACTTCTCTGATACACGTCTCATGCCCAGAACATATGAAAAAAAAAAATGCATGACACGAGCATACCGATTTGCCAACATCCTCAGCAACTTCTCTTATGGTAATTTGATGGTTTTCCAAAACAATTTTCTTCACAGCTTTGATGTTATCATCCTTTGTTGATGTGCTAAAGCGTCCAGAGCGGGGTTCGTCATTGGCATCCATGAAGGATAGACCGACGCCCTGAACGACATCCCTCCGAATTGGCTGAAAAGTGGTAGAAATACTCATTGGAGTGGTACGAATCATAAGGCAAAAAAAAGTTTTGCAGAATTTGATATATGTAGTTTGCGTGTAACGGAACTTCAAAAATTGACAAAAAATCAAAATTTATGCTTTGTTTTATATTTTAAAAAATCATGACTTTGGCTCTGCTCATCAGAATTTGATAAAATATATCTACCTTGTTGAATTCAGGAAAAGGTGAACTTTCAAAAATTTGGAATAATTTTTATTTTCAAGGACGAAGGATATTCCAGAATATCCTTGTATTATTCCATTGGAACATGCGTTGGAAAGCTACTGTCATTGTACGTCATTTCAGTATACGCCATTTATTTGAAGCGTAAACAACAATAATTTTTTTTTTCACTCAAATATGTCGAACTTTGTGCCTGAAAAAGTGTTTTTGCGGGGAGTTCTTCTTCATTACTTTAATATGAAGAAAACTGCTGCCGAAAGTCATCGTATTTTAGTGGAAGTTTATGTTGAACATGCGCTAGCTGAGCGAATGTGGCAAAAGTGGTTTGCACGATTTAAAAGTGGTGATTTTGGCTTGGAAGACGATGAACGTCCTGGGCAGCCAAAAAAGTTTGAAGATGAAGAACTGGAAGCATTACTCTATGAAGATTGTTGCCAAACATAAGAAGAGCTCGCAGAATCTTTGGGTGTCACTCAAGCAGCCATTTCAAAACGTTTAAAAGCAGCTGGATATATTCAAAAGCAAGGAAATTGGGTTCCACATAAACTCAAGCCGGGAGACGTCGAAAGGCGGTTTTGCATGTCTGCAATGCTGCTGGAACGCCACAAAAGGTTATTTTTGCATCGGTTTGTTACTGGTGATGGAAAACGAATCCATTACGGCAACCCCAAGCGCAAAAAATCATATGTGAAACCCGGCAAACCAGCCAAATCAACGGCAAAGCCGAATATCCATGGCACGAAGGTAATACTCTGTATTTGGTGGGATCATATGGGTGTGCTGTATTATGAGCTGCTAAAACCGGGTGAAACCATCAATGGACAACGCTACCGAACACAATTAATCTGTTTAAAGAGAGTAGTAGCCGAAAAACGCCCGGGATATGCGACCAGACACGAGGCAATAATTTTCCATCATGACAATGCTCGGCCCCACGTTGCTATTCCAGTTAAGAACTATTTGAAAAACAGTGGATTGGAAGTCTTACCCCACCCGCCTTATAGCCCAGACCTTGCCCCTTCTGACTACCATTTGCTCCGGTCGATACAGAACGCCCTCACTGAAATACGGTTTACATCAGAACAGAATATCAAAAATTGGCTTGATTCATTCTTGGCTGCCAGGCCGGCGCAGTTCTTTTGGGATGGGATCCACAAATTGCCAGAAAGATGGGAAAAAGTCATAGCTTCAGATGGGCAATACTTTGAATAATACTATTGCACATGCTTTTCTTAAATAAACGTTCAAATTTTGAAAAAAAACCGCACGAATTAAAATATATACCCAATATTTTTTTTTGTATATATTATAGAGAGATTCGTCCTCTATTTAAATTTCAAATTTCAAGTTAAGATCTCTATGGGTTCGGTCAAAACAATATTTTATAGGCGGCCAAATATTCTGTAATAAATATTTTCATTAAAAAAAAACTCATTCTTGGGCCTTAAAAACTAAAAAAAATCATTATTTATTATCTTTTAAGAGTGTATACATAATATATTCATCCCATGAAGAGGAAAAATATTTTCCTTTAATTACTCCTTGTGAAACAGATGAAATATGATGAAGTTTTCTTGTTTCCGGCACAATTCTTATATTAGAAAATCTCGATTCCATCAATTATTTTTCTTCATTATACTCCTGTGTGGTCACGTAGGGGAAATCCACATTCTTTATATTTTCAGTTGCCCAGTTATATAAATAACTGTAAGGGAGTTGTTATGTGTTTCCTGTACGGTCTGGCAGCCAGTCTTTTTATTGTACCACCAAGTCCATCGCATGCGCTTTTGCCATGAGAGGTCGCAAATAAGTTCAATTCAGCATTCACTCCAAAATCCTGTTCATGCAATGTTAAATTAAAAAAAAAATTATTTTTGTTTTTGTACTGCGCAGCAGATACATCGGAAAAATAAATAATTTTCTTAAAATGTTGGCATTTTGTACTGCGATAGTGTCATGCTTTAAGCAGTCACTGATTACAACAAAACTTTCATTTTTAATATCATCCATGTGGTTCCGGTAAAATATTGCGAAAGGGTGAATCATCGCCTGTTCGTTAGTCCAGTGGTATCCCTGCACTGCATCTATCACAACAAAACCATAATTTTCGGAAAAGTATCTGTTTGTTGATCAGTTATAAAAACATGACGAATGAAAACGCCAAGCCGTTTCAAAAAGCTCTGAGTGAAATCCTCAGAGTTTTCAACTCTCACTTCCAATTTTTATCTGTATGTGTGGGTCCACTGATAGTATGTTACGTCTTCTATGAAGTGATTACTAAAAGCAGTATCAAAGATTCACCATAATTTAGAATAGTTTGGGCAATTTAAGCACTTGCCCAAGTAACAATTTATATCAGGAGGGTTACTGTCATTGAGATGCTTATCTTAGTTTTCTATCAGCCTTGATATATTGCTACCTTCAAACATGAGTTTGATATTTTGATGGATGGTGCAAACACCATGGAATGAGTTCCTGATGCTATAGCCAAAATGCGTTCTTTTGCCTTAACGACGCGAATTTGGAAAATCCAATCTAAACATTATTATAAAATTCTTTGAACTTAAAATATACCTCCTTAAGGTTAGCCAGAACCAGGCGTTTTTTTAATGTTTTTTCTGATTTTCAATCTAACAAAAAAGCAAAACATCTTATTGTTGAACCTGAGAAAATAAATTTTTGTTACCTTTATACGTAGTCTGTTTTTCCTGGCATTAAACGGCTGATATCGTCTTCACAGTAAAAACTTTTTACCAATTGCTTGATCTCAGCATCTAAGCTTTTCCCATAAGTTGATGGAACGCTTTGATCTTCTTGAAGTTTTCACTCAATATAAATTTTTATTACTCAAAACTCTTATTACGATACAATATAAAATAAATCCCAAACTCACGACACGACAGATTGACATCAAGTGAGTGCAAATAAATTAAGCAACTTCTATGTAAAATCCTCGAAAACGTGAAATTTGCAGGTACTAGTCATTGAAGAAATAAAACAAGCACAGTGACGTTTTTTTTTCTAAAAAAAAGAAACAGCTATGTACTTGTGTATGTGCACTCGGGTTATATGTGAGAATGTAAAGAGGTGCAACGTAATAAATATTCAGTTTTTTGATTTAGCCGCCTATAAAACATTATTTTGTCCGAAGCCATAGAGATCCCAACTTGAAATGGAAATAGAGGACGAATCTTTCTATAATATAGCCGAGCACATCAAAACATGTCTAAACTTTTTATCTTCCCAATACAAACTAAGTAGGCTATATACTTGAAACTGTGAATATATGTCCGGGACATTTTTACCAACAAAGCAAAAAAAAAAAAAATCTATAATTAAAAGTACGTTGCCCGCGAACCTCAAAAGTCACTTTAATTTTTGAACATACCTTGTTTTTTTCCAAAATCCTAGATTTTCCGATAACCCGAAACGGATATTATACAATGACGCATTACCATGCCGAAGATCATCCTGAGATATCCCAATAAATTGTGTGAAATGCATTATAATCGTCCTCCCTATACTACTATAAGTACTCTACTTTGAAGTGCCAAACGTGAGAATGGAGCAACGAATGTAGACAGCACATAAGCCATAAATGGTTTAGATATTAAGATAGAGCTAAGTGTCGTAACTCTCCAGTAAGCGCGGTCCTTAAATAATTGCCTTAACTTGCACACTCTATGACGGTTGAGCTCTTGCTCCTCTTCGTTGTCCCGAATGTAACGTAGTAATTGACTATTATTAGATCTTAACCGTTGATATCCATTCGTTCAATATGTACCAGATATTATCATGCGTACTTAACATATCTGACCTGATCTATGTTGTTGTACAGGTCATAGAGTTCACAATGTTAACGCCTTCGGCCCGTGGTAAGCATCTTTTATCGAGTCTCCTTAGTGTTACTTGATGTAACTATAGTACTCAATTGTCCTCAAATGCAAGTTTGTGTGTATTTTGTCTGTCTACATTTATTGGAGTGAAACCAATGTTTCTATAACAAAAAATTTACACTTCTGAGACGAGAAAGGTCACATCTAGAGAAGAAGACTGAAGTGAAAAGGAACCTCATCTTGGCCAGACGTAAAAGTTCGTAGTAGTAATTACATATACTCGTATGTACCTTCGATTCTGCACTATTGTAAAAAATTTTTTCCTTTACAATCTGTGCGCCTTCATGGGTTTTAAGTATCCTCAAAATGCTTGTAGACAGCGCGGGCGACTGCAAATTAGGGCGGAAATAAAGAGAAGTACCGATTATTGTTAGTTTTAAATATTTGAAGGCTATAATGACTAGGAAATAAAGAGCTCGGCAGAGCATTCCAAAAGCGAGTTGTACAGCTTAAGAAAGTGGGTTTGAGGGTAAACTGATAAGCATTCGTAGCGAGACGGGTGTAACGGGTGTAACGGGTGAAGGTTTGAAAGGACGGAATTCTACTAGCACTATTGGTAAAAATAGCTAAAGAACATGGTAAGAAAGGAGACATTACGTCGGTGTTTAAGGGTGTCAATTGATTGTATGATATTAGCATAACCTATAAATTATCTCACGGCTTATCGTAATACTACTTACTTCTACCACTCTAAGGCTTTTGATAATCTCGTTTTTCGACTACTACGAAACAAGCAATCCTTAACAAAAGCATTGAATTCCTCTTATTATCATTCTCTCTGTTTCTTACGATAATCTACAATTTCTGCGTCTCATGTTGGTTCCAAAGGCATACTACACCTCCAGAAAACACGGTCTAGTTTCAAAAACTACCATCGCTCCTAACCCACGACTCAATTTTTTGCCGAATCCTCCCAAATATCTGTCCCTGTATTATCAAAACGTAATAGGATTACAAACTAAGATTTCTGCTATATATCTTAATTCGCAGATTCTACCCTACGACATCTTTGCCCTCACAGAAACGAATCTGACCCCTAATATTAAAAATAATGAATTATTTTCCCAAGACTTGGATTTACACCGTGACGATGGTCTAGATAAAGAGTAGAATTTATGTGGCCGTGGTGTACTTCTAGCTATACATTCTCGTCTTATGTCTAGACCCTTTACAAAATCGTCCTCTGCATTCTTTGAATTCGTTTGCGCTAGAATTCCTATTTGCAAACGAAACCTATATATTTGTTGCTGCTACATTCGCCCCTCTCAACCAATTCAAGGGTACAGCTGTCGATGCAATCGACTGCATTTTTAATGCTGCTGATCCCAACGACGTTGTTATTTTTTAAAGGCGATTTTAATCTACCTAAGCTTCTATGGGCTCAGACTGACCAGTCCTACTGTACTGTAATAATTATTACCTCTGATAAAGAAAACCTTTTCATCGTTTGTCTAACTGATTCTGGTCTATATCAATTAAGTGGTGTCACCAATTACATCGGCAGACAACTCGACTTAGTCTTCCCCATTGATACAGATAACTTCGTCGTTTTAGAAAGTAATGATCTGCTTTCTAATTTGGATAGTTACCACCCTCCCCTTTCTCATACGCTTTCATACAACAATTGTTTTAATTCCGTTTCCTATGAATATTCTTATAGTTTTAATTTTCATAGAGCTAACTACACCAAACTGAACAATCTCCACAGTATGGTCAATTTTAACTTTCTCTACGATAACCCTAACCTTACGGTTAATGATGCTCTTGCATCCTTTTATACCGAAATTTTAAAATGTCTTTCCTAATCTGTACCTTTTTTACCCAAAAGGAATCCCTCATCGTCACCACCCTGGTATAATAAAGAGCTGCGATCTCTTCGTAACAAGAGAAATAAGCTCTGGTATTCTTACTTAAAATCGCGTTCCGACTCCGATTTTCTTCTTTTACAAATTTCTCTGTACTTTATCAAACTCTCTATCACAACTATTTAATCCGAATGGAAAACACCACACCCATTTCCGACTTCAAACGGTTCTTTCAGTTTATTAAAACTAAAAGTAAATCGGATAACTATCCATCATCTCTAAATTTTCTTGTAAGGTCCTCGGGCGATCCCCAAATTATTGCAAATCTCTTTGCAATTTTTTTTTTTTACTAAGCGTTCGCCATCCATTCCCAAGAGCCATAATACTCTTACTTTTCCTACTTAAACAGTTGCCCACAAACAACTTTGGAATCGGTGTCTATAACTTTAGAGCAAGTTAGAGATAAAATAATAAACCTCAAAGATGATTATTCTGCTGGCCCTGATGATCTTCCCCCTATATTTTTAAAGAAATATGAAATGTATCTAGCCCAACCTCTTACAGCTCTTTTCCAGCTGTCAGGAGCAGGGATTATTTCCCTCAACCTGGAAAAGGTAATTTATTATTCCCCTACATAAAAAAGGTCGAAAAGACGATATTTCCAACTATCGACCAATTGCTAAGCTGTCCTGCATTCCTAAGCTTTTTGAGAGCAGTATCTATGACATAATGCTTTTCCATTGTAAATCTATTGTTTCCCTAAACCAGCATGGATTTTTCAAAGGCAGATCTACGATCACAAACTTAACGGAATTCGTATCATGCAATTTATGTGCACTGGAATCTGGAAATGAAGTTGATGTGATTGCCACCGATTTCAACAAAGCCTTTGATAGAATTTCTCATGATATAATCCTTCTTAAATTAAAGGCTCTTAGTTTCCAAATAAACTTTATAACTTGGGTTCAATCCCATTTAAAAGAACGACTTTACTACGGTAGGTTTCTGACCTAATTAAAGCCTCCTCTGGTGTCCCTCAAGGCAACAATCTTGGTCCCTTATTATTTATTCTGACCATTAATGATGTTGCTTGTATCATTAAAAATTCATACATATCTGTTTACGCAGATGATATAAAAATATTTAGATATATATCATCTTCCTCAGACAGGCTACTACTGCAGCAAGATCTAGACAGATTTTGTACTTGATGTCAGATATAACTTATATCCGTAAACGCCCCCCTACTTCACCTCGTTGCTAGCTTATCTTTAATCTGCCGCTTTCCTTAGTGAATGAGTTGCGTGATGTAGGCGTTATCTGCGATAAGGAACTCAATTTCTGTTCTCACATTGATAGTATAATAAAAAAAAGCCAACTCTGCCCTTGGCTTCATCAAGCGCTGGTCCAAGGAGTTTTCCAATCCTTATGTTACCAAATCTGTTTACGTAACCTTTGTTAGGCCTCTTCTTGAATATGCTAGCCAATACTACAGAACTTACATCCTCCGGATAGAAGCTGTTCAACGCAGGTTTTTACGGTTTGCTTTACGTGATCTTTACTGTGATGATAACCAAAACTTACCACCTTTCACTGAACGACTGAAACTTATAAATTTACAACCCCTTTTTATACGCCGAAAAGTTGCCGACATTCTCTCTATTCATCAAATTTTAGTTGGTAATATCGATTGTCCCTCCTTACTTCTTTTAACACCAATCCAAGCAATCTTAGGTCTATACCACTTTATCGGGTCAATCTTCACAGAACGAATTATGGACATCTGGAGCCAATGTCTAGGATGCTTCGATGAAGTTAACGATATTCTGCCTCCCTTCGAGTTTCATCTCAGTAAACTCTCCCTCAAGAATATTCTTATTTCCACCTATGCCTCACGTAACTTTCTTTAACTGCTCCCACCCTTTAGTTACACCCTTTTAAGTGTAAATGTTTAAGTATGTATGCTTGCAATAAGCTTAATAAATAAATAAATAAATAAATAGTCGGCGACTAGGTATCATTCACCATATTGCGTTTCGAGTTTGTAGTTATCGGCAAGTTGCTTCACAGATGTATGGTATGTTATATGTTACAATGTACTACTGGGGTGTACAACGAGCGCACAGTCCAGGTGTCCTCCGACATTGCAGATATTTTTAAAAATTAAAGAGGGACAAGGTTTTTCTTTGTTTTTAGTCTTGTTGAAGTTATCCAATAACAGTAAACTTTATCTTAAAGAACTGTCTCTTTATTTTCCTATGATGCGGAGTCATTGTAAGCCGTTTTCTGTATTCCACTCAGGATTGCGTTGGTCCATTAAGAGTTCGTTCGTTACTATATCTACTTACTTATCTTATACCTTACTGACCTATGCTTAAGAAATTCCTCTGCTGTTGTTCACACCAAGAGAAGTTGAAAGGTTCTTCCTCCTAGTTAGCTATTTATGGGTTGCAGCCTTCCAATTGAACTGCTCTTATTTGGCTGTTACATTCTGTAACTATTTTAAATTTCTGATTAAGGAAAATATTTTAATTGCAGCTTGGCTGTTACTAGAGATGTGCGGTAATATCTTAATGCTATTGTATACATTTATTGGGATAATTGAATAGATGATATCGAGCAGTTATTACAATTTTTCAGCAGCCCCTGCGATTTTTTAAAAATAATTATAATATTCAGGTGTTCGTTTGTATTCATTTGATTTTGTACAAAATACTATCAAACAAGTCTTTTGGTTTATACACTCCTGATATTTCTTTGTCTTACCTCAAATTGATCACCGTTGCTATTGCCAAATCTCATTTATATTTCAATCCAGATAAACATCATAACCAATTTTCTACCAATAACTGCAATTTACTTGCCAAACTTAACTTCGAAAGTTAATTCTCACGATTCATTTATAGTAAGTCGTTCCCACACACAGTCACTTAATCGTTCACTTACCTGCTGCCTTATAAGTTTGTCAAAAAACTATTACTTCTTGTAATTCCGTATTGGTAACATACAATTCACCCATTGCAGAGTTGTATCGACGAAAATCTACTATAACACGGGCACACTCACGTCGTCGTCATTAAAAGTACCGAAAATTGGCGCGTGTGCAGAAAATAATTCTCTTGAAAACAGCACACCGACCTTTGTCCATTAAAAATAACACGCGCCCCCACATATGCCACATTCATCATCAATATGTCAATCATCATGAATCCTAAATAAATCAATTTTTCACCCTTCATTGTTGTGCTATCAGATCATCAGACACATAGATACATTCGATATTAGCTTTAATTGGGTATGAGCGACAATATTGCAGTTGATATTGGCAAGCGGATAGACCGATGAACGAACAGACGTATGTATGCATGTACAAATCTGAATGCTTTAAAGACTAGACAAAGTTAAGGGTCCAAACTTTAGCTCCCTTTAATTTGTGTCACATGCGTTGTAGCTTGCCTATTTGTATCTATAATTAAAATTGGGGTATTCGTATTCTTGTGAAAAACTGCTTTCAATTTCATTATGAGGTTTAATTCATAGGTCACCCAAGGGTTGTTTAATGTTCTCGAGTACGTTATTCGATTTTCATTTTGGGTTGTCTGGGGAAGTTTGTTAGATGAAATTGATTGCTTACTTTGATGTTGTGCTGTACGAGTGTGTGTATAATGGCATGCGGGTAGAAACGTTTTGAAATAAAACTGGCTTTGCAACTCTGTTTAATATTGAATTGATTTCTAGACCGAGGTATACCTAATCGTAAAGTTATTTGTATTTATTCCTATAAGTGTGAGTTTACTGTAAGTATACTTGCATTTGTACATATGCACAAATATTTGGGTGGCTTGCCCTATATATACATATATGTATATTTCGGAATAAAGGGGATGTAAATATGTATGTCCATTAATACATTTTATTATATAAGAAGGTTTGATAGGGGCGAAGTATGTACTATAGACAAAGAAATATTTGAATTTATTTTAAGAGGGTGACTTTATAAACAGCAGAAAGTCGTAGCATTACTTTTCCAGTGGAGCAGCTGGCGCTTTGATGCTACCAAAAAAACATAAAATACTTCTAAACAGACGGGAATAACAGTGTAATATCCATAAGGATCATCATTTTTTTCTCTATGAAAGGACTATTATAAAGAAAATATTACAACATCCAACATCCATACAACATTCGTTATAAGAGAATTTGTCTGCGATTTGTCTCAAAACTATAGACAACTGAAAGGAAGGTTTGTTATCAACTGCTTGATTTATCTTCCCGTGTTGATCTGCGGCAGTTTTGAAACAGATACCATATGTATCTACATATGCATATGCATATCGCATAAGTTTCTCAAACGTGAAAAACCTTCAATATTGTGGGTATGAAGGTCCTCACAATGCCAGATTCCTACAATAGGAAATTAGTTTGTTTTATTCAATTTGGAAAATTAAGAACTAAGCAGGGTAGGGTAGGTTAGATAAGAGTAGGTGTTGGAAAAAGAAACCAACCCACTTGGGCCTATTGGCTTATTTTGATGCCACGTGGATCTGTGATCTACTTTTAAGACCAATTTGAGATTCTGACGAAGCGTAGGACACTCTCCTAAGTAGATTTTCTTTCCTTGCGAGTAAGAGCTAGGCATATACAGAGTAGGGTGGACGACTGTCTCCTCCTCTTCCTAGTCCATGCAGCTTCTGTAGAAGTCATTTGTAAAAACGGCAAGTCTTCATGCATACTTGCCTATAAGACAGTGTCCTGTGATGACACTAATGTATTATAGCGCAGAGAAATTTTCTGTTTTGTAAGAGCAAACTCTTAGAGCGATTCATATCCAGCTTTGGCCAGATTGTTCGCTAGACATGTTGAGTCCAACTAAAGTTTGTTCTTTTATTAGCCTCGCACTTTAGTATTTGCTTGCACGAAGCGATTAATATACTGATGCCACCTTTCTCAGGTATGATAGGTAGTGTTTATAGGGCGAGTTTCTCAGTCCTATATTCCCATGGAAGGTCTCTGTAGGTCTGCACACAATATATAGAGTGATTCATCGTGAGGTTTGATTTTCAATGGGTTTTTTTTATAGATCAGGCGAGACTCCTATCAAACTTATTTATTACTTTTGTTCAGTATCGTTTGGCAAGTGATCATAAAAAGACTCATATAACAACAGCGTCTCCAAATTGTTCAGATGCATTACGAAAATCAGCGTTCTGGGAGAAATGTTTTTCGTGCGATTCGAGAAAATTATGGTGCGCATAATCGACCTACTGAAACCAATTTTGCCAATACCATTAGCAAGTTTGAGTCTCAGTTTTCATTAGTGGATGATACTCGACCGGTTAGACCACATCCAGCAGAGACTATAGCAGCTGTAGCTGAGAGTGTACGCGAAGACTGTAACGAATCGATTCGTCGTCGTTCGCAGCAGTTTGGCTTGGCGTATTTTACATAAGGATCTCGGCTTAATAGCGTACAAAATTCAACTTGTGCAAGAATTGAAACCAGGCGACTTGAATTTGAGTCATATTTTCAGTGAATGGGCTCTGGAAAAACTCAATGAAAATCCGGTGTTTTATCGTGAAATTTTGTTCAGTGATGAAGCCCATCTTTGGCTCAATGGATACGTTAATAAACAAAATTGCCGTATTTAGGCTGATGAGCAACCCGAAGAGTACCAAGAGCTACAATTACATCCATTAAAAACAACGGTATGATGTGGTTTATGGGCTGGTGGAATCATTGGTCCATATTTCTTTAAAAATGAGGCAAATTAGAATGTTACCGTCAATGGTAAGCGTTATCGCGCCATGTTAACGGACTATGTGCTTCCCGAAATTACAGCACATGGTCTCGGTGAGCTCTGGTTTCAACAAGACGGCGCTACGAGCTATACAGTGCGTAAAACAATGGACTTGTTGAGAAATCATTTTGTTGAGCACTTAATTTCACGTTTTGCTACGGCAAATTGGCCGTCTAGATCGTGCGATATCACACCTTTGGACTATTTTCTCTGGAGATATGTAGTCTCCGGTCCTCAGGAATAAGCCAGTTATGATTGACGCTTTGGAAGCCAACATTACTCATGTTATCCGCGAGATACCAGTCGCTAAGCTCGAACAAGTCGCCCGAAATTCGACCTTCCTTATAGACCACCTCAGACTTAGTCGTGGCCAACATTTACATTATGTCATTTTCAAAAAGTAAATGCCATGAATTTTTGTTTTAATCAGTAATTAAAATTTTAAGTTCACTTTTAAATTTATGTATTTTATTTTACATTATAAATGAAATCTCACGATGAATCACCCTTTACATAGGTGAAAGTTATGATATGATCTCAAAAAAGGCTTTAGAGCGGATGCTTACATAGCCGATATTATAGTCGATATTCTCTGAAAGAGTTTTTAGTATGTCAGGAACATTAACGTGGCCAAATAATTTATTTGTCTACTGTGTAGTTGATTTAAGGCGAATAAATTTATTGCGTTAGCAGCTACTTGCCTGCCAAAAATATCGAGGAGCGTCAAGTGAAACAGAATATCCAGTGCCGCGAATAGAGTAGCAAGGCTCCGGCTATGCACAGACATGCTGTTCTTTGGATTTTGCTTAATTTTCTGCGTTTTCATTGCTGCCAATGGCTTTCCTAAGGTAGTTTTAATTAAGGGTGGATCTATAACTGGAATTTTATATTTCTTGGACAAGAGGACAAGCTCGATTTGATTGGGGCTTAGCGATCCGCCAAAGGGTTTAATCTATTAAGATTTTGTTGTAAGAGTTCTTTAATGGTATTGAGATGCTTTTCTGAGACGGTTATAGCAACGTCATCTGCTTAGGCAACTACCCTCATCCAAGTATATTAGCAGTTAGTTGACCACTAAGTTTCAGACAGCCCCACCCTTACTCTCTATAATGGATGGATTGTAGGCATATTGAGTTGAAGACAAAAGTTGTGGATTATTCTGGATCGTACTATTAATAGATGTCAATCAGTCGTTCTAGAGTTTTCAGAAGGAAAGTGATAGACTTATAGGTCTGAGGCCTTTGCAACAATATGAAAACATTTTCCGGCTTTATAAATAAAAACTATATTAATTTCTCTCCGTAGAATGTGGTAGGTATGTGGATCATTTCTTTACAGCTCCTCATGATATTCTCTAGCATTGACAGGATAATATCTGAGAGCCTTGTAGCTCGGCAAGACGGTATGTTTTGAAGCCATGCAGCGCCCAGAGCTGCTTGTCTCTTGTAAGCAAACCGTGAATTTTTGTCGCAGTATTCGTACTCAGGTTGTTACTGGGCGTGAATAGGGAGCTAACTGGAAAGCGGGTGTCCAATAGAAGGTTGAATTATTCATCACTTGAGGTTGTCCAAGAGTCATCGGTGTTTTTTCAAACAACTAGACATCATAGATTTGACTCAGAGGTTCTCAGTTATTTTGTCACATAATTACCTCTAGGATTATCGCATTGCTTTCCTCAGTTCTTTTTAATATATTTGAGAGATTCCTTTTATGATCCTCAGTCAATCACTTTTGTTGTGTTTTTTGTCTGATTGAAAAGTTTCCTGCAGACGTTACTAAGCGGTCTTAGTGCTGAGTTTAACCAGTGCAAATTTTTCTTGCCTCTAGGTAGAATAAGATGGCAGGAAGCAACCATAGCTAATTAAGAGTAAGGCTGAAATCCTTGACTTTCAGGTCAAGCTCTTTAGTGTTATGCTGAGGACTTATGGATTCAGAGGAGAGCATTTTTAAAAGTGTTTCTCTGTATTTTGGCCAATCATCCAGTTCATTAGCATTTGAATGATGTTGTCGGGGATTAGAGTTATATCTAGCAATTGTCGGTTTTATTTTTATTATTAAAACGGGTTCATTGTTAATATTGCAAACAATATGGCCCATATTGTGTGATGTGCATTGTTATCGCACCCCATGATGAGGACAGTTTTCTGTCTTCTAGCTTTGAATACCACCCATTTTAGGTTGTCATGAGAGAGAGAGCCCACCCACAAGATATGCCGATGCCAGCTGGTAGGTGCTTTTGGCATTATGCAGTCTAGCAACGGTTATGTCGGAGTCGCTGTTGGAGTAAGAGTACATGGAGTAAGAGCACACAGAGTTTGGAGATCCAGAAAATCCAGTTTCAGCAATAAGAAGCAAGCTTTTAAGTATCGCCCTCTAAGATAATAACAGTGAGTGTTCTGGCAAAACCGCATATCCATCGAACAACAAATTCTGTGTTAGGACGAAGATGGTCTTCCCCGATAAGTCATGCAAAAAAATTAACTCACTAATTACGGCGAATACAGGTAAATCTTAATGTGATGTGGGAGAGACTGCCAAACAGGAATCTAAGCAAATAGAAACGAGCTTAATGAAGTTGAAACTCGACGCCTTAGCCCATATAGAGAAACAGTACATAAATTAGTAAGATGTACAACGCCTTGAGAAGATTTTAACCTTGTCAGAAATCAATTCAAGTCAAGACAGTAGTCGAGCAACAATGCCACCGTTCAAAATTGTGTTTGACTCAATCTAATCTTATTACTAGAGGGAGATGTTGGGTTAGGCCGGACAGAAGAGTGCCCTATGTAAATATTATTTATCTTATTTTCTTCAGCTACCTTGACTTTAAAATCAAAAATCTTTAAGTTATAAAAAAAAGATGAGACCTTGAACTAAAAGACAAAGATTAGCTCACTCAACATTAAACTGTTAAAAAGTATGGTGGAAGAAAAAAAACGATTTCTATTCTCCAATTGGTACTCGTGTGGCAATCAATCTTCAGTGTTTTTGGCTCGTTGCGGTGAGTTCAGATCAGAAGGAGTGGGACAGATCTTAGATTACGGGGGTTGGAAGGGAATGAAATATTTTATTCTTCGATGTTTTCAATCAATAGCTGGTGCATAAAAAGTACATCAGCGACTTCACGATGTTTTTTTTAAAGTATGCATGCTGATTAGTTTTAGCCTATTTTCACACCGAGGTAATACATATGGATCGGCTAAAAGTAGACCACGAAGAGCAAAATGAATACATAAACAGATTTCTTTATAGGGCATCAAACAGCGTTTGATAAGGCCAAGTGCAGAGTTAGCTTTATTTATGCTGTCAATATGTGCGTCCAGATTCAATTCTCTGCCACAAATTATTCCTAGATCCCGTACTTCGCTAGTAGAAGTGATAGGCTCATCACAGACGAAGTAGTTTCGTGAGGGGGCTAGACGTTTGCGGGAATAGGTTATCGCTCGGCATTTGTTGACATTAAGCTCCAAAAAGTTTTGCTTGCACCATACCGAAAACTTATTTAAGTCAACAACGACTAATAGCAATGCGAAATCATTCGATTTCAATAAATCCTACGGCCTTTTTAGAAATATGTTCAATAGATTGAGATGTTACGATAAAGTAAGTGCCGGAGAGATGTAGCCTAATATGGTTATTTTAATCAAAATAGATAAGTAACTGATCAAAATGCTTCTTTTACGGTTTGACGCAGCAAACTGTAAAGTGGATCAAGCACGCTCTTTACGACCACTGATTTTAAATAATAATAGAAACATTACAGATCGAACAAAAATTAATATAAAATGTTACTTCGTATTTCAAAGAGTGCTCCTTGTAAAGACTTTTCCGAAAAGGTAGGAATACTCACTGAAAACAGTAGACTAATGAAAGTTCTCAACGGGGGTAAATCAGACTAAAAGCACTCAGATGATCTCATGTCAATTACATTGAACTCATTTTCTAAGTAACCATATCATAACGAGCTCGTATCACCGGTACTGTGAGCAAGCAATATAACGTAGTTGGTATCTCCCATATGTGACGGATGAAGTTATCAAATAACCTGTTTCGTGTTTTAAGTGGCTCAGAAACGCCTGATAAAAATGCCATCTCTAGCTCTAATCTTAACTTAGCCTAGAACTGAACAACATACTGAACCTTTGGCGAATAGTGATTTTAAACCGAAAATCGGTAAGAATACTTACTCACTCACCAAAAGCTTTAGACCTATTAGTCTGAGCATGGACAGGTTGAGTTTCATTTTTGTAAATCTGAAGCTCGGCAAGAAGAAGCAGGTACCATGTTCTTCATCATCACATGGAGGGTATATTCAACAACGCAACTTTTGGCAATGTGTAACTCGGCCAAATAACATACAATAGATTACTAGTACTAGTGTAGAGAATTTTGGTTGCGGACACTGATTACGGTTAATATAATAGTTTCCAAGCAATCCTTAATCCTTTTTACCGAAGAAAAAAACCTGGATGGTCTGACTTATCTAGTGCAAAAATGCATCACTACCCGTTTCTCAAACGAAACTAAGTAATGTTACCCATATTAGTTATTTGGGCTAAACATCGTTTTTCTGACAGGTCAAGAAAGCTTTCGGCATAACATAGAGCTTGTCAATAAGAAGGAATTATGCTGACTATGCTGACATTGTTTGGTGAAATAAGTTTTCATTTAAAAACGTCACTTCTTCTTCCACCAGATTGCAAAACTGATTGTTATTAGCTACACAGAAGTTTGCCCTAAGTCTCCTTTTCCTTGATATCACGAGCTGGACACGTTAAGCTATCTTTCAGTTGAAAATAAGTCTTTTTTTGTAGAACTGTTGAAGACATAGCTCGCTGAACGTTCTCTGACACTGGTCTTCTACATGCCATTTAATTCAATCACATAATGTACAATAGAATTCTGCTGGTTGTCGACTTTCTTTGTAATTAGCATTAGATTTGATCTGGATTAGGGCCAAAACAATTTAATTGAATCCCCAAACCGACATACAGTTGGAGTCTTCATCAAGTACGACAACCAAAAGTAAGTTAAGAAGGCTTGCTGTCTGTCTAAACAACACAATTCTGAAGTCACTTATCTATACTGTGCAGAACGAGAGAAGGTAAAAAAAAAACTGTAGGTAGACTAAAAAAATAGAATACATACATACGAGTATAAAACTGTTCTTGGTTCAGAAGCAAAATTTCTCTTCTGGGTTTTATGTAGGTCTGTTCCAGAAGTGTTCCAGTAGTAGATCTGTTTCAGGATTCCAAATTTGTACAAAAACTTGTTCCCACATTTCATATTTCCACACCCTGTCAATTCTGACAAATTTGTACACTAGATTTTTCTTTGGGTAGGAATTGTAAAAAACATCGAATCAATTGAATTTCGTAAAAGTTAAATTCAATTGAAACAATTTTATGCAAATTAGCTCAAGGAGGAGAAAAAAGAGCTTCATATTGAAGCGAATTGTTCTCCTAATACAATAGAACTTATTAAACGTATATTACATCAATAAAGTAGTAATAACAACCAATCTAAAAATCGTAATCCTGTTTTACAATTTTTTTTTGTTTTGTTTTTACTTGTTACTTTTGACGTTCAAACAGATTTTACAAAAACATGTTCCCGCGAGATTTTGGGCTTAAGAGAGGATTTATTCATGGCTGGTGTTAGTACACCACCGTTATATGAAACACTGAAATTTTTAATGAAAGCAACATAACATACAATGTACAATAAGGTACGAATCTACAAGCTAGCCACTTAAGAATCACACTATTCTTTACAATAGATCATACTCGTAATATGAGGTAAGGCTCATGAGGAAGTTTACTCAAACATGTTAGAAATTTGATAAAACATTTTCTTTTTTATTTTTAATTGCTTATGTGTACTTCCACTAAAAAAAATTATCTGGTTACAGATACCTCACCTTAGGTGGCGGGCACGAGTAGAACGGGACCTCATCCGAGTGCACAACTTGAGGTACTTAGCTATAGACCGCGCTAACTGGAGAGTTTTTGTTAGCTGAGGTCCAGATTGACCCCGATGTGTAGCACCAATAGACCCATTGCACTTACGTCCCTTCTTTTCAAGGAAACGCTGATAAACAGTCAGCTCATGAAATATCTCGAAATACGAAAAGTTCTCAATGATCGGCAGTACGGTTTTTGTAGCAACAGGTCTAAAAGTGATTTGATGGCTAGTCTCACCGAAAAGTAGAACTAAAGTGTACATCAATCAGGCGAAAGCAAGATGTTCCCAAAATAAATGCTGGTGTGCCCCAGGGCTCCGTTCTGTCTTCGACACTCTTTTTAATTTTCATTAACGATCTCTTTTTTGCCTCTTCTAATCCCATTTATTCCTTTACTGACGACAGTACGCCCTCTTTCCTCGGCTGTATAACGGGAACAGCAGCGTATGTTAAGCTCATTAAATTTTGATATTAACAACATAACTAATTGGGGAAACACTGACAGAGTAGAATTCAATGCTTTCAAAACACAATGCTATCTGCTGTCGTTAAAGCGAAATTTAAACACCCAGTCATTGTCCATGAATGGCAATTGCATCGTCTAAACCGAAAAACTTTCCATTCTTGGTATGTGTGTCCATGACAACTTACGTTGAATGACCACATATTCGTTGTCGTCAAAATTGCTGCAAAGTATCTAGGATGTAAAAAATACTTTACCTCTTTTGATCTGGCCTCATTGTATAAGTCATTTTATTACCCGAAATTGGAGTAAAATGCCCACATCTGATCGGATGCGCCAAAAACATCTCTGCACCTGGTAGATAGGATTCAAAACGATAAAATACATAGGTGATAATAACATCAAGTAATAATGAACACCGACGTAATGTCTCGTGTCTCACTCTGTTTTATCGCTGTTTTCAACATCAGTGCTCCATTGAAATCGCCAGTAGCACTCCGCCCCTTCAAATTTCTAATATTAACACCAGTCTCGCTATAAATGATCATCAGTATACCCTCAAGCCCACTTTCGGACATACTCTAAAATATCGTGATTCTTTCCTAAGCCGCATAAATCGCTTATGGAATGTCATGCCTAACTCTTTATTTCATAATCATTATAACCTTCAAACATTTAAAACCAACCTTCATCGGCACTTCTTTTTCCATCCTTCCTGATTTTCCTTCGCCCACGTTATGTACAAGCATTTTAGGGGTGTTAAAAATAATCCTTTGAGCGAGCCCAAATTATAAAAAAACCAAAACAAAACACCTAAGTAAGTAAGCAAATCAGAAAGATACTTATTTATGGGATATACAGGGTGTTCCGGAGAATTTGTCGAAGAGTTTAAAATAAGATTCCCTAAAATACGTGTATTTAAAAAAAAATTCATCCAACTCGAGATGCAGAGCCTAACGCCACCCAGTTTTGGCACTTATTAAAAAAAAACATCTTTTACATTTATGAGTGTATAGTAAAAATGGGATATCGTTTAACTCGTTAATATGATTACTTTAATTGTTTTAAAGTAAATGCTGCCCTCAAATTAATGTGTCAAAAGTTATAAATATAAAACTTTTTTTTCGAATATAAAATTTTGATTTTGTCATAATTTTTTTCCGAAAACTATCTTATTATAATTTTTTTAACTTCGAAACGTGTAGCTAGTACGTTTTGAATCTTTCTCGAGCATATTGGCTGGTATCTCGCTAATAATACGTGTAATGTTGTCTTCCAAGGCTCCCTTTGACGCTGGCTTATTGACATAGACGAGTGATTAGACGTATTCCCACAAAAATGTTCTAAACGCGTCAAATGGCACGATCTGGCCAGAAAATTCACCAGTTCAAAACAAGAGATAAATTGCTAACCGAAATCATTTCTCTTTGATCCATCGATTCGAATGCTGTGTGGGATGTAGCGCCGCCTTACTGGAACGATATGTCGACTAGGCTCAACTCATGCATTTTGGACAAAAAAAGTTCGAAATAATTGAACGATAGTGGGCGCCATTGACGGTAACGTTGTTCTCATCTTTGAAAAAATACGGGCCAATGTTTCCGCCGGACCATAAACCGCACATCTTTTCGGAAGCATTGGTAGGTCTTATGTTGCCTGAGGTTGCTTATCGGATTAAATACAGCAGTTTTATTTATTAACATACCCATTCAACCAGAAACGAGCTTCGCCGCTGAAAACAGCTGTGGCAGCTGGTTCGGCTTCAGTTCTGGTACGAGCTGTATTTTGTAAACTCTTAGACTAAGATTATAGCGTAAAATCTTCCATATAATCGAGTAACACAGTCCCAATTGTTGCGAACTGCGACAAATTGACAAATTTGGAAACTGGAGGAAACAGCAGCAAAAAGTTTCTCTGTACGCACTCTACGCATCCGAGTAGGTGGCTTGATGTTCAATTGCGTGAAATTAGTACGAAATTTGGTCACTGTGGCTTGAATTGCTTGCTCAGTAGGTCGATTATAACGATTGTAAAATGGTTGAAGTGCGCGAAAAACCTTTTTTCACAGAGCACGAATTTTGATAATAAAAATCAATAATTTGTAAACGATGTTCGGATTTTCGAGTAAATTTCTTCACGCTTAAATAGCAATGCTAACTGAGTATGTTTGACTTCGGCACATGTCACGAATCACGCATGAGCTGTCAAAAATACAACATTGAACAACCAAATGGCAAAAATTTAACCCTTTATCTGCAAGCAAGCAAAAATCAGAACAGCAGCTTTTAAGATACGAAGAAGTTAATTGAAACAAGTAAAACATTAAATAAAAAATTGATTAAAATTGTAGGAAAAAAAAGTGCAAATATTGATTGCACATTTATATTTTTATTTTTTTTTCCATTAAACCTTGTATCATATTCAATGTTTAAAGTGAAAATCATTGTTTTGTATGAACCCATGAACTCGTCTTTCCAATTATTATAGAACTGGGCAAGTTATGGTTCAAGTTATGCAATGTTTTTATTTCTGATGAGTTACCAATGTCCTTCATCTGTGCCCGTAAGTAAAAGTTCATTGGGGCCAAGCCCGGAGACCTTTGAGGACGCAGAATGGGTCCATTCCGTACTATCCACGAATTTTTATACACGCGATTCAACCACTATCTAACTGCATGGCCCCAGTGTGCGGGGGCGCTATCCTTCTGGTACAAAGTTGCTGTTCTTGGTTGCAGTGGTAGCTCAGGTAATTTGCTTCCCAAAAATTCCACACTTGCGTATATGGTGAAAAGCTCTAGGTTTCGTGGAGCGAGGGTTGCTTTTTGCCAGGTGTGTAAATTGTGAAAAATAGTGATTTTATCCCTGGTAAATTGGGTCTCATCCATCCATAGAATGTGTCTTTCCACAGGGTAATAGCAGAATTCCAAAGGCTTCTTTAAATCCCTGGATTGTAGCATGCATGCCTTCTGAAGTTGAAGTTGCTTAGGGAATGATTCAAAAACAATGAACTTGAGTTCCTCATGATTTAAAGCCAAAGGACGCTGAGCGTCATTTTTTCGTCCATGAACAACTGCTCCAGCGGCAAAAAAGGAATGGTTTTCTTCACTGCATTGCGACGGGTGATGAAAAATGGATTCATTACAGCAATTTAAAGAGAGGAAAGTCATAGGGACTGTCCAGTTATGCCTTTACGTCGTCGGCTCGACCGAATATTCACGCTGCGAAGGCTATGCTGTGTATTTGGTGGGACCAGATCGGTGCCATATGAACTTATGAAATGTATGGGTATATTAAAAACCAACGAAACCATCACTGGGAAACGGTATATGAACAGAGGCACGTAAAAGTGATTCAACAGCATAACAATGCTCGGCTCCGCGTTGCCAAACCCGTTAAAACCTACCCGGAAACGTTCAAATTTTAATTCCTACCCCACACGCCATATTCCCTAGATATTGCGCTGTCCGATTGTTACTTGTACATGGTTTGGCTGATTAGCAGTCCCGCTCATATGAAGATAACAAAAAATCTCTCGATTTGTAGATAGCCTCAAAAGATAAACACTTTTACCGTAACGGTATTCTAACTATGCCAGAAAGATGGAAAAAAGTTGTAGTTAACGATGGGCAATACTTTGAATGAACCATTTTTTCACAATAAAATTGCATTTTCATAAAATAACAGCGATAACTGAGTTGCGCACCTAATATAATTCTCGAGATGCAAGTCCTGCTTAGATTAAAAAGTCTGCTTAAATACCTAAGACTTGTATTTGAAGGTTTCTGACGTAATGTAGAACGCCTTCTGGTAAAGCAAGATGTAAGTTTCTCGACAGTTTCCACGCTGTTCCTATCTTCCTCAACCTGCCATTTAGGGCAGTCCGATCATGGTATACCCTCAGATATAAAGTAACCATGCCTGCATATTATTGTGATAAATTCATTAAGAATATTATGAATTAAACGCTATTATCTCGGCGAAAAACCACAGTGATTATGCAAATATATTTACGATCTTTTTATATCATGAGAGTTATGCTTATGCTTTTTTTCAGAAATTTTTTTCCCTTTAAGGTTCATAAAATGGTTCTTTACATTTAGATTGCTCAAAAATAAACAAATTTTAGGTGAAAAGTACTCAAAAGCATCAACTAATTATGTAGTTAGTTTTATAGGGCTGTTGTAAAAGAATACCCCATTTTTAGGTTTTATAGTTTGAACAAGTTGGATAGTATTTTAAAAACTATTGACTTGAGATGAAATATGATGATGACATGTTTTTTGTTTGTAAATCGTGAGCCAACAGATGGTGTGGATGTTGGCTGTCAGTTACTGTCATTTACTTACTGAATTCAATGTGGTTGAACTTCTTAACGGATGTCATACAGTCTTTGCCAATTTTAATCATGGAGTCGTTTATAACGCAACAATGCATTTTTATTATCCAATCTAATCACGAAAAAAGGTCATCTGTAAAAGTAATATTTCGTAAAATTTGCCAATATAATCCCTTTTGTGAGTCCGGAATTTATTCAATTGTGAAGCTTTTCGGACAAATTGGTTCGGTATCGGGTCAAACTCCATAGATGGATATGTAAATAGACAAAATTGTCGTTTCTGTTGACCGGAAAATCCATACGAGATTCGCGAATGCAATGCATCCCAAAAAAAAGTCACTGTATGGTGCGGATGATGAGTTTGCGGCATCTCTGGCCCGTACTTTTTCGGACATGAGGCAGTGAATGGAGAACGTTACCGCATGTTACTGTATGTCGCCCATACAGGCCATAAATCAATCAATTTATTGCATACGAAATTTAAAGATCGCATTATTTCGGTTAGAGATGTTAATTAGCCTCCATGGTCTTGCTATTTGACACCTTTAGGATCTCAAACATAACAAAGTGAAATTACGACCATTGGCCAACTTATTCTTCAACAAGTCACCGATAATTTTGGCATTCGAATGCTCGCTTACAAGAGAAGCCGTGATGGCCACATGAACGATGTTGTGTTCCATTCATAATTGTCACAGACCGAACTTTATTCATCAATAAAATTCTACATTGATTTCACTATAATATAAATACTCGTATATGTATGTTTAATTTAACGAAAATTTCCAAAGTACTACTTAATGTTTCCAAAACCGGGCGATAACACGATATTTTCCGGAAAAAAAAATCATGACAAAATTAAAGTTTTCACATTTGACATGCAATAACTTTTGACATATTAAATTTTAGTGCAAATTTTACTTTGAAACAATTAAAGTACTCTTATTTACGAGTTCAACGATACTCCATTTGTAACCATACTCGCATAAATTTGAAAGATGCTATTTTGGCTTTGCATAAAACATCTATATTTCGAAGGGGATGCAAATATCCCTACGAAGTTTTCAACACATTATCCGGAACACAATGTAGAAATGGCAAATGTCCTACTTCTACTGTCTGTGAAAGTTTCACCTGTATCTCTACCTGTTGCGAGCAGTCTCTTACTCGTACATTTTAATGTCTGGCAAAATTTGACACATGATTCACCCTTAATTGAATGCGCAACGATCCTTTACTTCCTGTTTGTCTACAAAACATCCGACAGGTAGATATGAATAAAAATCGACTTCAACAAAAGTCTTTGACGAACGTACCTATCACGACCAGGAGTCTGTATTGTTGGCAAATAGCAGAGATTCAAGTTCTGATGACTAGAGCCAGTTCTTTTTTTTTTTTTTTTGGATTCGAGCCGCAGACTCAGCCCCCTTTTTGGTCTTATAAAATCACTTCCCATAATTAATTCATTTTTTATGCGTCTACTCGTATCTTTCGTCTGTCACCATATTGTGATTTTTTTCGTTGTTTTGCACTATAGAGCGTCAACGTCAAAGCATGCGTTTCTCTTTTAAAGGGTTGCTAAAGTTGAGTCTGAATGATGTCTTACTTGATTGGGTTGCTGTAGTCGCATGGCGTAGTCGTATTATATTTCAACAGACTGTAGATTGTAGAGCAGTACATATGAATATGGTAACTCACAAGTAATAACACTAAAAACAGATTGTTTTTGTTGTTATTCTAGATTTGACCTTGAAATTTTTGCGAATTTGATACGAACAAAGTTTAGGAGCCCCGAATTCTGAATAAAGTATGCTTATTGCTTTTGCCGCTTCTGGTAGTGGTATTCACAATTGCCATGGCAGCCATGATAGTGTTAGTGGTTCTGATGTTCTTGTGGTGATTGCCTGATTGATGGTACTTTGCTGTCATGACTGCCGGTGCCATAGATACAGCCTAGCTATAGAAACTGCGTATCTCTGTAGATACTGGTATTCGTATTTACATTTGAATTTTTTGGGGTTTTTAACGCATACAGATAAACTGCGTATTATTATTATCACTGATTGTTACGTGAGCTACGAGCACCACGGCCGTCTATTGATTTTGTCAGGGAAAGATTTTTGGATTCTCTTTTTTGTAGATACATACACGCTGCCTTGCCGGTTATATGCTACTGGTTGCCGGCTAGTGTTTTGTTTATTTGTTCTCACGTCCTTACAAATATTCTTAGAGCGACTTAGGCGGCGGGAAGGTATACAATGCACGTGCTTTTATATACTAAATCGAATATAATGTAAATTAAGGCAATAATAGGAGAATGATAAAGGTGAAGGCATGGAGGAAAGCTTCGTTGAGTTGTGTGCGAACAATGGCTTAATCGGTATCTGTTACTGTCTTGCTGGATATTTTTTGTTACACAATATTAAAATTTCTGGCAATAAAATACATAGCACAGGAGGTATGTGAGGAATGTGAATAAGTTGTTTTAAATTGCCAGGTTTCCATATGTATGTATATTATTTATATTTTATTTATACATATGTATATATTATTATGTATATTTTATATATATGTATACAAAGTTACATTCATATCCATACGTACTTGCATAGGTACATATGTTATATGTACTCAGATCTTGATGGAAACATTGAGAATCTTGGTGATGATGGGACCTCAGTGCGTGAATATATACATATATACTCAATATACGATAATAATATTCTTAGATATCCATTATTTTATTGCGTCGCAACCTAATAATATTCAAATTATGTTATTTATCTGGATGGATAAGTTAGATACATACTTAATTACACAGGGGAGTAACCGTTTAAGATTTGTTTTTCACGATAGGTAGTTTCACATTGACGTGTTGAATCACCTCTTCTCAAGGTGAAATTAAAGAGTAATTGGGTATTCATCTCCTTATCTTATGTAGGTATCAACGGCAAAAAACAAATGTTTTACACTCCTGCTACGTTGAAAGTGTGGTGCGCGTCTTTTTGTCCACTTGAGATAAAGGTGTTTTGGTTATAAAGATTTGTTTTTTACTTTATAGGTATGAGCCTTATCTAACAGATAATGGCATCAATGTCGATTTTAAAAGCTACTCATACAAAGATTGCAAGATGAAATATTGCATTTTCCACCGACTGACATGATATTTAACAAAATGCGTGTGCCCTCAGATCTACCATATTTGAGTTACAAGGAGTTTGTACAAGGTGGTGCAAAATTAATCACCCTATCGGAAGATGGTATAATTTTTGCAAATGGCGTCTGTGAACTAGACGGCTGCAGTATACAAGCCGATAAGCAGGGGAACGCTATACTCCGCAAGAGCGTGGAATAATTGTGTCGATGTTTTTGACCAATAATAATCGGTCGGTGGTATAAGCGCTTAGCTACTCGACTCGAACAGAGTGGAACCACAGGAGACCATGCAGGGCGAGGCCCCCACTGGACGCTGTGGCTGCGGATGTCACTGAGAACGAAGAAACATCAACCAGACGACGGGCCACGCGATTGGTCATCACCATACAGCGAATTTTAGTAAAAGACTTACACATGTTTCCGTACAAAGTGCAAACAGTGCATAAGTTAATGCCTTCAAACCGTCAGTCACGTGTGAATTACTGTAAACAACGACAACCATCCCATACTTCTTTCTTTGAGGCTACTTGAAGTCTCGGTTTTATGCCAACAGTCCTCAGACAATCGCAGCCCTTAAGGAGAATATTCGACAGGAATGTTCGAAAGATGTAATGAAAAGGACAGTGTGTATTAACATTGGCGGCAGCCACTTGCCGGATATCATCTTTTCCAGTTAAAAGAAAAAATTTTAAAGGTCCAAATAAAGATGTCTATCACACAAAATAATTTTATTTTTATTTAGTAAAAAAGTAATTCAAAAACAAAATTGGGTGATTAATTTTGCATATAACACTGTACTGTATCACCTTGAATATACTTAACACTTCTATAAGTGTTTAATTTTAATTACCAAACAGCAAATTTTAAGACAAAAATAGGTCAAAAATTACTTTTATTAAATATTTTATATCTTTCTCCAGCCCACTGCTCATTTACATTAGCGTTCTAATTATTCGACCTTTGGAAAAAGCCAGTTTGGTAGCTGAGCACTTCGTTTTAATCCACCGCTTCCAGATCGTATTATGTCAGCTCGTAGAGACGTATCAACTTTTGCACTCAAGTAGTATCAGGAGTATTAAAAGATCCTCATATCATATACATAAATAATTTCGTCCAGCTGATAAAGTGTCAGCTGATCAGATTCTTCTGAGTTTGATAGTACGGTTTTTTTTTGCAGCAGATCAACTAGTTTGTGGCATTTCTCAATGAAACAACAAAATGTGTGATTGATATTTAGAATGCATTTCCTATATCGTTCAGATGCTCCTGTGCAAGGACTTAAAACCTAGTGATAAAACATAAATGTGACTCTCAAACACCCAGTTAAAAGGCACTCCCCAATAAAAAACATATGTCTCCTACCTAATAGAGTTCTAAAGCTAGTTTCGCCAGCAGTGCTACATTTTCAGTAGCATTCCGCTCCTTTTAGCCCTGCAATCCTAACACCCGTCTCATATTTGGATGCTTATTAGTTTACCGAAAAGCCCATCTTTGGATGCAATCTAAAGCATCGTGATTCTTTCATAAGTTTATGGAATTCCCATTCTTTATTTCGTACTCATAACAGCCTTAAAACATTCAAAACCAATATTTATCGATATTTGTTTTTTTTTCCTATTTCTACTTCGCCTGAGACGTGCACAAAAAAAAATTAAAAAAAAAAAAACGATAACGCTCTTTAAATTATACGACTGACCTTACATATTTAGATAATGTAGCATTTCGGTATGAAACTGAGCCTCAACCAATAAATTTATCCAATGAGCGGGGTCAACTGCCTCCATTTCTGCAATCAGAATTAATTAAGGATTTTTTTCATTTATACGCACCACCGTAGGCTAGGTCTTCCTCTCCTTTTTTTCTGCACTCTTTCGATCAAAAAGGACCTACACTTAATATCAAAATTAGCATAAATATCATTTGGAAGTAAGCATGAGTTTGCATATGTAATGCAGATTTCTTCGCTATACTCGTGTATGATGTGTTTGTGTGTCTTGCATTCTGCAACTCTCCCTCAATCAGAATATGGTATTCCCAACAAACCCGGTGGCGAATACGTACTCTTATTTTGCACAAACATTTGTTTACTACCGTTTTAATGACTCTTTTGCACATTTCTCTAAAGTCATTACCTTCCTTTCGTATTCAGTTAACTAACCATAACCACTCAGTGCAATTATTCGAAAGAAACCTTCCGACTTGAACTCGTAAAATATTGTACTTACTTGTCACATTTGCTTACGAAAAGAACCGATCCACGCCCTGAACAGGTCTTAACCATCAGCCTTAATAATTTATTCCGAGCAGCTTATTCAAAACGCCATTACAATTGATTTTTGTTTTAAGGTGAAACATTCTCCCTGCCTCATTGTTTGTTGGGGCCATACCCATGATTTCATGTCTCTTATTTCTGTTTTGGAACATATTCATGCTACAATCGCTGGACACAACCGCAGCACGTACGTGGTGGCACAAAATTCTTCGAAGTCTCATGTCTTCCTGGTTTTGAAAAGGTGTCGTATGTGCACTTGCATTGGTTGTCTGTCTGCTGTGGCTTTAACGATTAAATAATATTTAAACCGTGTTTGGGAGTAATGTTATTTGTATGTCATTAGCATGTCATTAGCATGCTGGGTAAAGAACTCGTCTTGTTACAAACATTTAAATCTACTGGGATTCTTGGCAAAATTTGCAATCGAGTTGAGATCCTAGATCGTATTTCAACCTTACCCTGGGAGACATACAACCAAGAACAAAAAAAAAAAAAAAAAAAAAATCAACTAGCTTGTCAGTCAAACATTTGGCTCATTAATGAGGCTTATTCCCATAGCGATTTTGCGGATTTCATTCTTCAAATACTCGTAGTTGCTCTACATATACTCTGAGCATGCAACAGTGTAAGTAGTGTTAAGTTTCGGTAGGACTTTCCCAATTTCATTCTGATAACTTCGACAGTGGCAGGATACTGTGGTATATTTTATCATCTAATTAATTCAAAGTATCGCAGCTACTAAGATTTCAGGATTGGCTGTTCAGAAATTTTTTTTTTTTCATATAAATTAACTTACCATACCACCGATAAAAAAAAAAAAAACGGAATACCCACCGGAACCATCGGAACCATTGTTCCGATTTGAGTTCTGTTTTTTTTATTAAGTTGTACATCTGTTGTTGACATTCCCTCTAAATCTTAGTGTCTTAGCTTGACATTTGCAAAAGTTACGTAGCCAAGAATAATATACATCTATCTCTGTGTATGTTGGCGATTTTTTTACAATTTTTGAAATGGATTTAAATTTGCAACGAACTTGTATTAAATTTTGCGTAAAAAACGGATTTAATGGTGCGCGAACGTTGGAAATATTGAGAAAGTGTTTTGGCAACGATTCTCTAAAGAAAACGATTGTTTACCAGTTCGAATGGTTCAGAAGTGGTCGTGAGTCAATCGAAGATGACGAACGCAGTGGCAGACCAGCAACATCGAAAACCGACGAAAACATTGATAAAGTAAAAGAAATGTTGGTCAATAACCGCAAATTAACCATCAGAGAGATAGCGGAGGACTTGAACATTGCCTATGAATCCGTCCAAGGTATTTTGGTTAATGATTTAGGTTTCCGTCGTGTAGCAGCAAAGTTGTTGCCAAAAGACTTCAATTTCATGCAAAAAAGAGACCGTGTTGACGTCGCAAAAGAGATGATTTGCGAGGCTGAATCAGATCCCACATTCATCAAAAGGATCATTACTGGTGACTAGTGTACTACGAGTACGACAAGCAATTCAGACATCAGGTAAGTGAATGGCGTCCACCAAATAAGCCGAGACCAAAAAAAAAAACTTCGTTTTCAGTCAAAAAAGAAGGCAATTCTGACGGTTTTCATGGATTACAACGGTGTAGTGCATCGTGAATTTTCGCCAGAATGCCAGACAGTAAACAAAAAGTATTATTTGGGCGTTATGAGACGTTTGCGTAAAGTAATTCGCCGAAAGAGACCAGAATTGTGGACAGAAAACTCGTGAATCTTGCACCATGATAACCCACCTTCGCACAGTGCCATCATTATTCGTAATTTTTTGACGAAAAATGCAACAAATACCATCCAACAGCCACCGAATTCACCTGGTTTGGCTCTTGTGACTTCTTTCTGTTCAATCGAGTTAAAAAACCATTACGGGGAAAGCGTTTCAGCAGCCGAGAGGAAGTAAATCTGTGTGGAGGCATAGATGGACATATCGAAAACCGAATATAAGAAAAGTTTCGAGGATTGGATCAAGCGCTGACATAAGTGTGTTGTAGTCGATGGGGATTACCTTGAAAGGGACAATATAGATTTGGATGAATAAATTTGTTTTTTAATTTTCTGAATAAATTTCGAAATCTTTTTGATCAAGGTGGTATATCACATTTCATCACATTGCCAGCTTTCGCAAGGACATCTTTGTTGCAACGAAATACGATTAGAATTAGATTAGAGGATAGAAAAACAACATCAATTATGCTGGAGTGGAGTATTCAACGTTTAGATGGGGCTGGGAAAACGTAAACTAAATAGTAGTTAGCTCAGTAGCAGCTTCTCGATTCGTCCTTTTATATGCAATATATGCTGGCACCTTTTCGATAGGGCTAATTAAGAGTTTGTTGAGAGTGATTCCAAAGTGAGTGATTATATTAGTTTACAGTCCGAAAAGAAGAAAGCGTCCTATATATCATAAGTATAGCAGCATGGCCAGCTGATTGTGATAGCAACCTTTTGCAACCTTAAAATATTGTATATAGAAATATCAGATGAAATAGAATGTCCAGTAGCAGCGGAACATTTCGAAGTGCTCCACTAATACACAAGCTTGTCGCTACTGGTCTCTGCTTAGCTTCTGATGATTTATAACTTTATCCAATACAGAATACCAGTTTTCTGTTAGGTACATTGTACCTGAGTATCGGTCTTATAACAGACACGTTTAGCAAGTAAGTTATAATAATAGAGTAATAGATCTTGGATATTCCGGTCTAACATGAAAATATTTACCAGTTTTGAGTATGAAAAATATCTTGACTTCTTTTGACAATAGAAAAATATGAACCAGATCCAGGTAGCTCTTCAAGATTATCTCCAACAGTAGCAAGAGGATATCTGAAGTCATTTCTCAAATAGCTGGTACTATGCCGTCCGGTCATGTAGATTTGTATGATTTGAAACTATGTACCAAATAACGTAGTTTATGTCTAGAAATCATAGTAATGGTAGGTGTAATTCGATTTTTTTGTATTTGGGATGCTTGGAATATTCGCAACTGTACATTGGCTATAATAAGGAAGATCTGAGTTAATGTTTACCTTTCGGGATGTTTGTGCAATATATCCACATGCACGAATCGATGGCAATATCATGAATCCGATTGGCTGTTAATATTGATCGAGAGTCTTCCAAGTCCCTCTATGAACATTTAGATGTGCGAGAGGTTCGTACTACTTATGGCAATGTTTTACCCAGTCGAAAAATCATAAGCCTGAATCTGTTACTGAAGGTGGGGTTTTCAGCCGACAATTTCAAACAGTATCACATTAAAGTTGTGCAGGAAAATCTTAAAGTTATGTCTAGGACACGGTTCACGGTCGTAGATCTCGTAGAAGCTGTCTTTGGTATCATAACCTCATGTCATGAGGCACTCCTTCATATGTATAATACATATTTAAATAACATACTCGTATATCGATAGTAATTGCCGTTTTTTATGTCGCAATTTTCTATCATCGTTTTTTTTTCAGCTCTTGTTATGTGTGCTTTGCACTATTTTTATGCATCTCTATATTTTCCAGCTGCTTGTACATATTGTTTGCGACCTTGAATTCCACGTGCAGATATGAAGTTTGTTGTCTATATTTCGTTTGCATGGATCATCAACAGCAAATTCATCTCTTCTTTTTTGGTTATTTCGTAACATAATGGATTTACACAAGGCAAGGTTGTTAGCCCCACGTACATTCTGATACTCATACAAATATTAAGGTGCATACATATTGTAAACTAATAACAATTATTTTTTTATGTTTACAAAATTGATAATTTATTTATTTAATTTATTTTTAATATGTAGACCAAAGTATCCTTGAATATGCATTGCGCTATAGCAAATCGACGTATGCAGGCAGACTAGACTGCCTTGAAACATATTTCAAAGAATTACTTTTGCAATTTATTTGATTTGGAGAACAAGTTCTGAATCGTTGCCAACTACTGGATTATTCATGGCAATGTATCTTTAGAATGCATAGTTTGTATGTCTCGCAATTGCATAATGTGTAATCAAATAGAGTAAAGTCTGTTTACAAAACTTTTACCACACCCAAATGCGTTACTAAAAATTTATCGCAAAGACATACAATTTTAAATAGGGTGTTTCAGATTTTGAATGTATATGCTGGAATTTCATTTCAACCTTGCTGAGGGATTCTTTTTGATTTCTTCTTGGAAATCAAATAAATGTACAAGTAATATCTGTAGACCGCATCGTTTATCGTATAAGATATTTCTCTCTAAGTACTCTTCGACAAGAGAAGTAAGCATTTCATATCCATTTAAACACATCTAAATCATTAAAAGAAATCGCTTTATTGTTTAGGTGGAGCTACAATTCGGAATTTTGACCTCAACTAAAAAATCTACCCCATTTCAAAGCTAATCCCCTTCTGGAACTTAATAACTTTTACAGAATGCGCTGCATTACGCCTGTTAAGGCGTGGTCTCCGCATTCAATGTTGCCCCTCCGGGTAAAAATAAGCGTCAATTTGTGTTCGCTCTACTTGTCCTAACCATATTAGGCGATTGATAGTTCACTTTTCCGACCATGTCGATGTCACTATATTCTGTACAATTGTGTGTCCTTTCATGTTGAAAACGAATGCTTTGCTTTGTCTTCATACTCAGCTTAACCCACGCATCAGAGAGAAATCTTAATGCGTTCTGCCAATGATATAAATTACATCTGCGTATGCAAGTAGTTGGCAGACAAATATTTTTACTAATTTTTTATTACAAAATCCTGTCTCTCTCGGAAGCATTCACAGCGAGACCTTTGATGTCAAAAAATTGTTAAGAATAGGTGATCTAAAACCTTTTTTTTGCATCAAAGGTCTCCCTGGAAGTGCTTCCGACTTTTAAGGAGCAGCAAGCGTTTCTCACCGTCGTTCACAGAAAAGTAAAACAGAATATAGCTCGTCCATATTATATCGATCCTTTATAGGTCCAAGGATCTAGGCATATTTTCTTCAGAACCAGTCGAGAAAATGAGTTTGTGTGAGTTCTCTACTAAGTCATCCTCCTTTTGGCTTAATAACTTGACAGATATAATATTTAGAAGCCTTACTATTCTAATTTTATTTTTGTCAAGTAAGTTCCACTTTGATGGGCCAATAGGCCTAGGTTTGGTTTTTCAACAGTCACTTAAACCTAAAAGATGCACTTTGAAAGGGAATCTTGGGTTTCATAGTCCAAGTTGAATTGTTCGGTCTGCCTGAAATTATTTTGAATTCGAGTCATCCTCGCCATTTAACAATCAGCGAAATTTTCTTTTCCTTACCGATTGTGAATATAGGGCTAAGTATCCTTGTTAGTACCTAAAGATTTCTCTGCTAAACGTTCTTTTATCTTTTGGTAAGTCTTCCGAAATTGTTCCTGAGGTTTCATCTTTTTATTCCAAAGAAACTTATATTCAGGCTCCTACACTTAGTAGAACACTATTGAGCATACCACTCTTATCAGCAATAATCTTCGCTACCTGTTCTTGCAATACTATCCGAATCCGTGAACTTTCCAGCTCTATAAATTCAATAGTCTGCAGTCAATGCAGATCGTCTAAATATCTTTATGTTGCCACAAATACTATGTTATTCGCGAATTATAAAATGTTTGTTCTATCGTGGTTTTGTAGTCACATAACACACACATATTTCAATGAAGAGGTTCTTACTGAGTTTTTATATTGATTTATCCTCTTGTCAGTTTTATATTGCAAAACATATTTCCATGCGAGTATATCTGATCTATTCATGTTGTTGCTCAAATTTTCTGCATTTAGCGTGTAATTAGCATCTTTTGTCACCACTGCAGTATACACACTTCCTTATATTTAAGACTCAGAAGTCTAACCACTTTCTTCGTAAAACTTTAGAACTACATTCAGTTATTCAGTATTTATAATATGCACAATCTAAATACATGTTTACTTACTTTATTTACGTACAGGTTGAACTGGGGCGTGTTGTTTATGTATAAGGTGGACATCAGCAACTATAATACACCAGCTAAGCACTGGTAATTTAATTCGTAATTTACTGAAATTTTTAAAATTTATTCATGCTAATTTGGATTGAAGCGTTGGTATTCTCTTATTCTACCCATGTGTAACATAGGTTAGTTAGTACCAACCTTCAAAAGATATGCGTATAAATTTGACAGCTGTCGGACTATTAGTTCTCGAGATATAGCGTTGTGGAAAAAAAAATGGATTCAAAGCAATTTCGTGTGTTGTTTTATCATTGCTTTTTGATGGGAAAAAATGCAGCCGATACAAAGAAATGGCTTGATAAGTGTTACCCGGACTCTGCACCAGCCGAACGAACCATTCGCAAGTGGATTGAAAAATTTAAAAGTTATCATACAAGCACCGAAGATGATGCACGCAGTGGACGTCCAAAAGAGGCTGTTTCAGATGAAAACATAAAAAAAGTCCACAAAATGATTACGAATGACCGTAAAGTGAAGTTGATCGAGATAGCTGATTCTCTGAAGATATCAAAAGAGCGTGTTGGATATATCATACACGAATATTAGGACATGCGAAAGCTCTGTTCAAAGTGGGTGCCGCTTTTGCTCATAGTCGACCAAAAACAACAACGTGTTGATGATTGTTAAACAGCAATAAAGCCGAATTTTTGCGTCGGTATGTGACAATGGATGAAACTTGGCTCCATCACTTTACACCAGAGTCAAGTCGGCAGTCAGCTGAGTGGCGAGCAGGGGACGAACCTCGTCCAAAACGACCAAAAACTCAACAGTCGGCTGGCAAGGTTATGGCATCCGTATTTTGGGATACACATGGAATAATTTTCATCGACTATCTCCAAAAGGGTCAGACTATCAACAGCGACTATTACATTGCGTTGTTGGAGCGCTTGAAAGACGAAATCGCAGAAAAATGGCCGCATTTGAAGAAAAAGAAAGTGCTGTTTCATCAAGACAATGCACCGTGTCACAAGTCGATGAAAACGATGGCAAAATTGAATGAATTCAGCTACGAATTGCTTCCCCACCCACCGTATTCTCCAGATTTGGCCCCCAGCGACTATTTCCTGTTCGCAGACCTCAAAAGAATGCTCGATTTAAGACCAATGGAGAAGTAATCGCCGAAACAGAGGCCTATTTTGAGGCTAAACCGAAATCGTACTAAAAAACTGGTATCAAAAGATTGAAAAATCTTTTCAATCAGTGTATCGCCCTCGAAGGCAACTATATTGATAAATAAAGTTGAATTTTGCAAAAATTTTGTGCACTGAATAGCTATACCGACAAGTGCTCCCAGCCCGAAGCTTTGTTGTTTATCTGTGGAATAGGCTGGCGATGTTTTATTTCACTGTTTCCTTACCCTAACCACAATTGGATGACCGGTTATTGTGGAGTTCTCTAAATTGTTTGAATAGCCAGATGTCTAAAATTTATCTAAGTCCTGAAAAATCTTTGCTTTATTACATCAAAAGAAAAAAAATTAAAGTTAGTTGAACTTGGCCTAATTCTCCAATTGGATCGTATTATGTAGTATTATGACTTCTCTCATAACCCCTCTTGCCCATGAGCTTTAAGCCATACTTCCGTGCTCCGAATTAGTATTTTCGACTGCAAACTTAGTCCTAAGACTGGGAATACTTAGCAACGGAAAAAAAAACTCTGCGAGTATGAGCTATGTAAAAGATTCTGCACACTAACATTGACTTTGACTTCGTTATCAAGTATAATAAACATCCACTATTCCTCTATTCATCCCAGTATCTTTTACTTCCACTATTTCAGCAGAAGCTGTTAAGGTAATCATTCAGTAAACCGGTATAAATTATGCTATACCTCATCATTTTTACAATATAATAATGTACTTTTGAAACGTCTTAACATACATCCCCTTCAATTATACACCCTGTCATGCAGTAGCAGTAGCTGCACGAGTCTTTAAAACATGAGCACACAATTATTGGACATTAATTAATGACGTGCTTGCGTATGAGCCAACTTCAATACATATAAACATTCATTTGGCTTGTGACGTTAGCACGCCTTGGCTAGGGTAAGAGCAAAATTATTGAATGCCTAGCAGGTCAGTTCAATGAACTGACAATGACGAACATTGCCGCCGCCGTCGAATAGTATAGATTGCATAACGCACTAAACAGACAGTCCACGCTATTGGGAGCAAAACACTGTCCATAGCTGCAAGTCTTAATCAGCCTCTAGGCCCATATCAGGCATAGTACGGCTTGTACGTACGAGTAGTACTAGCATCGTAGCATCGCTAGCTTCAGAGTATCTGTAGATACTACGCGCGTACTTGTCGCATTATAAGTCAATTTGCGCCAAAAGGCTTAGACAACATTCCATCTATGGTATTAGAGTGCAGCCTCATACTTCCTCCTTATCGCTGCCCCTGTCGAGATCTTGGCTATTAGTTGCCCGGAATTGGGTTATTCTTAAATCAAGTGCGGTGCGGTGGCGGTCAACTGGACCAAAGTTGAGTGGTGCACGCAGCAATTGAGAGTGATTTCAGTTTCAGTTTTAGCTGACAGTTTTCAGTTTTTTTTTTTTTTTCTGTTGGTTTTTTTACTATCGTGGACAATTTACACCACGCACTAGTGATAGCTCAGCGGGAATGCTGGCGTTCTCTTTTAGCCAGGGAGCTTGTGCTGATGCAAATAGCTCCGGAGCTACATAGGGTGTTACTTGCGTAAGCTCGGCTGTTGGTCGTCGAGTGATCGGTCAGACCGTGGAAATTGTGCAATCTATTCAATTCTAACGCGTACGACAATTTGTCATTTGTTAAACTAATTTCGATTGGGGTTCATGCATTTGGGTGGCGGAAACTGCAACTGGGGAGAGCCGATACTGACACCGGACTATACGCAGCAGCGTACTTGCAATTCTATTTGATCCATTGGAATTTATTTGAAACGTGAATTGATTTGAATTGGGAGCAATGTGGACAGATTTATTTTCGCAATCGCCTTCACGGGATTTGAGGGAAAATTGATTGTGCAATCTAACAGTATTGTGATCGATTAGAATTTAGAGGAATCCACTTTAAATGAAGTGATACGGAATCACAAATCAGAATGCCTCTAGAATTAATTATTTTCATTTAAAGATAAGTGATTTGTAATTGACACACAATATTGCATTGAAGATTGTTTTAAACGCGTTGGCTGGATGGAGACTTGGGTTATCAGTGAGTAATTGGAACAAGAAAATGCAGACTGCGTGGTTTGATTACGATAAGAATTGTAAAAAATATCTTGAATGGCAAATTTTTGAAAATTGAAAATAAGAATGAGGGGTTTTATTTTAAGTCCATCGGAGGATTGATTATTTTTGATTTTTTAAACAAACAATAGATATGGCCAGTGAATTAGAGTCCTAGGGACTAAAACAGACATTAATTCTTATTTTATTTTATTTTTTATTTTGTAAAGATAAGCGAGGAGAGGCTTTATTAAGGAGGAGGCCCACTACAAATCTGAGATATTTTTCAAAATTACCTGAGTCCTTTTAATAATCTTATGTATTGCATCGTACGTTTTGATGATATTCATTCGGAATAATTTAAGTTGCTCACAGGTAGAATAAGTTTTATTATGTCATTCTAACGTCATCATACACTATTATCTCACCTCATGTACAGCAGTGTACGATGGATCCGAAGCAGTCACCAGCGTTCTGTCGTAACTATTTGGAAAATCCTGACCTGTAAGTAATAATAACAGAGGAAATTAGTCACAAAATTGCAAAGCCCTTTCGCAACTCAAGTTTGGACAATAACCTCGCTTAGGTAGGGAACATCGGGTAGTCAATTTATAAAAAAATTTTCAGGCTTCTCAAAAAAATAAATAAATAAAAGAGAACAGTTACGAAGAAAATTTCATGGAGATATTTCTGCGAATCTATCAAATTAACCATTAAGGTGTCACGTCTAAGGAAAGTCCTAATTGCAGTCCCAATAATGATGTCCTATATGAGGAGATGCGAAATCCATTGGGCTGACACCTATAAAGATGCTCTACCTACCAAACGCACATTTCCGTAGCTATAATGGCTTTTTTGAAATCAAACCGGTCCATGTTATTTTTAGCCCCGAAGCTGGAAAAGTTTGGTTCACCTCTCGAAAAGACTTTAGACCTAGCAGATTATTGTCGTTTCTGCTGAGAAATTAATGTAAGAAACGTGATTAGTGACGACACAATAGGTCACAAAATGCTTACATAAAAGAAAAATTAGTGGATACAGCTCTGCATAGATAAATACCAAAAAAATCGCTTAGTTAAGCCTTCAACTACTTTCGATACTGCCATAGAACTCAAATCTTTGTCGGTCTGTACGATTATTCGATAATGATAAGGTTCAGCAATATCAATACCACATTTATGTAAGTTGGAGGAAAACACTAAGCAGAGGTGCACTTCAAGACGGTGTTTTCTCTCCAGTTACATGGTTTCTTGTTAATGGAACAGGCAGAAAAGCTTTTAGTAACACGAGGAGTTTTAAACTGAGATATAGCTTAATAATCTGATTGGCAGTAGTCGACAAGAAATGTCATCCCCTGAATCTATCTAATGATTACTAAAAACAATGCTCATAGTGTAGATAGGTCTAGATCTCTACTTCAAAAATTCGCAGCGAAAATATCACTTTACTATATTTGAGGGAAAAAATATGGTGGTCACCAGCGCCGTATAACATGTTTCCATTTTATATAGATATAATACAGATAGAGTAATGGTAATAAAAATTTCAAAATTATAACAACGAAAAACCATCCTCTGCATCTAAAGCTTGATTTAGTTCATCAGGGCCCACAACCCTTATATCGACCAAAAGAAAAACGGTCACATCTTTATTATCTCCTTCACAATTTCTAAAATATTCAAATAATTAATATTAGTAGTACGCGATCTAACTCTATCTTACCTACCAGCGCAACTCCTCCGACAGATTAAGTAACGATCTGCCAGATAGTTATAAGCTAAGACTAAATAAATAAATAAATACTTTGGCGCGACAGCCCGTTTGGGTCAACGCCTAGTTTCTCGCACTCATTTGTGTTTCTCACTTTGCGAATTTTTACACTCCTCAGTAGGGCCTACTGTTTATCGGTCTCCTGAGAAGCTTTTTCATATGCAGAACTTGACTTTCGGAGGTTTGCCATTGTCAGCCGAAAGGGTGATGACGATTTGAAAATTTGCTGTTGTGCTCCTACCGGTACTAGCTGAGACTAGTACAGATTAATTTACTCCACCTCAAACAGGTATCTGCTTATCTGCTACTTTGACATTTGCATTTTGACATTGCAGTATGCTATTGTACTAATAAACTCTACAACCAAATATAATTATCTAGCTTTATACTTTGGTAGAGAGACTGAATTTATTTTAAGGGATGATGTTGCCAATTACAATTGTAGCGTAAAACTTATGAAAAAACTCAAAGAGTGACGCGTCTAATCATTCTACAGTGGCAATATAAATGACTTCGGATAATTATCATTATAGTCAGTAAAAACTGGTGATCTGACCACGGCTGAAGGTCTCTAGATGACAGTGACTATACCAACATACAAATGGTGAAGCGGCATCTTCCCCAGTGTTCGAGCATAGAGCGTCTGCATACAGGTATAGATTTTACTTCACATTCTGAAAATTCGGCACCAACAAAATAAACGGTTGTTACCATCAACTTATGAATTTAAGGAACAGAAGGAAGGCAGCTAGGTATATCCACCTCTCATTCAGCCTGCTGAGCTTAAATGTTAAATATCTCATATAGCAAATGTAAAGGGTGATTCATCGTGAGGTTTGATTTATAATGTAAAATAAAATACTTAAGTTTGAAATTGATCTTAAAATTTTCAATATCGGTTCAAAGAACAATTCATGGCATTTACTTTTCGAAAATGATATCATGTAAGTGTTGGTCACGTTTGCGTCTGAGGTGGTCTATTCGGAAGGTCCAATTTTGGGCGAATCGTTCGAGCATAGCGACTGGTATCTCGCAGATAACTTGAGTAATGTTGGCTTCCAAAGCGTCAATCATAGCTGGCCTATTCCTGAAGACCTGAAACTTTACATATCTCTAGAGAAAATAATCCAAAGATGTGATATAGCACGATCTAGTTGGCCAATTTACCGTAGGTAAAACGTGAAATTAAGTGCTCACCAAAATAATTTCTCAGCAAATCCATTGTTTCACGCGCTGTATGGCTCATAGCGCCGTCTCGTTGAAACCAGAGCTCACCGAGACCATGTGTTTGAATTTCAGAAAGCACACAGTCCGTTAACATGGCGTGATAACGGTTACCAAGGACCTTAACATTCTGATTTGCCTCATTTTTGAAGAAATATGGACCAATAATTCCACCAGCCCATTAACCACACTATACCGTTGTTTTTAATGAATGTAGTGGTAGCTCTTGGTACTCTTTGGGTTGCTCATCAGCTCAAATGCGGCAATTTTGTTTATTAACGTATCCATTGAGCCAGAAATGGGCTTCATCACTGCACAAAATTTAACGATAAAACACCGTATTTTCATTGAGTTTTTCCAGAGCCCATTCACTGAAAATATGAACCAAATAAAAGTCGCCAGACTTCAATTCTTGCACGAGTTGAATTTTGTACGCCTTTAGGCCGAGATCCTCAAGTAAAATACTCCAAGTTAAATTCGACGACGAATCGATTTGTCACGGTCTTCGTGTACACTCTCAGCTACAGCTGATATAGTCTCTTTACTACGTGCTGGATGTAGTCTAACCGGTCGAGTATCATCCACTATGTTAACTGGGACTCAAATTTGCGAATGGTATTGGCAATAGTGGTTTCAGTAGGTCGATTATCTGATAAAGGAGCACAAGTCACACAGGATTTCTAGTTCGGCATAAGGGGTGTGTTCAAAAAGTAGGGCGACTTTTAAAATTTCGCGGGCAAAGTACTTTTGATAGTCGGTTTATTTTTTTGATGTGTTGGTTCACATGTCCCAAACATATGTTCACACTTTCAAGTATATAGCATACTTTGTTTTTGACAGAAACGCTTTAGAAGGTTAAACCTGATTTGATGTGCTCGGCGATTTTCAATTATTTTAAAAAATGGAGCGAAGAATTCGCATCAAATTTTGTGCAAAAAATGGAATCAGGTGCTCTAAAATAATTGAAATGTTAACAGTGGCATTCGGTGAGTCTGCTTTAAGTAAAGAAAATGTTTATAAGTGATACAGGCTCTTCCAAAACGGCCGAAAAGATGCCAATGGCGAACCTCGCTCTGGACGCTCCAGGATATCAACAAAAGATGATAACGTCGAAGCTTTGAAGAAAATTGTTTTAGAAACCCGTCGAATTACCATAAGAGTAATTGCTGAGGATTTTGGCATATCAATCGTCTCGTATCATGCAATTTTTTGGATGGCTTGGGCATGAGACGTACATATTTCAGCGAAGTTTGTTTCGAAACGTCTTAACTGGCAGAAGTGTATTATATCTGATGGGGGTTACTTTGAAGAGGAAAACATTAATATTGACGAATAAATAAATATTTCTTATAAAAATATCAAGTCACCTTACTTTTTGAACACTCATCGTAAAAGCAATGCCAGGTAAGTTGTGCATGTGCAGTGCAGAAATTTAATGCGGTGCTAATGAGTAAGGTAATTATAACAGTTATTGGATTACAAAGTGTGTACTTCCATAAGGTATACTGTGGGGTTGAACAAGTTTGATTGTGATACTTAAAAAAAAGTGAATTTTCTCCCTTCCAAACTTCACATCAATCTACGTAATTTTGCTTATTTTTCTTGTTCCCCCTTAGTACTCATTAATTTTGGCCCACCTCTGTTTTACTCAGATTATTTTGATAAAATCACACACTCAATGTATAAGTTCGTTAAATCCATATTCCAGGTGTAGTTAAAATGTTATTGACCTGAAGAGTCCGAAATTTTTCCAAAATACATAAACCCAATTTGAAAAGGGAAAGAAAAACTTTAAACCATCCACCCATCCATGGTGAGGTACGTGTATAAGAGTGGAATATCAAAAAAGGCTCTTTGCTGTGCATCGCCTGGTGCTAATATTATTATTGGTATTGGTCAGCGATGTGAAGATAATCGTCACAAGATATTCCAAAAAAGAAGCAAATTTGGAAAAAAAAGTCCAACTTGGTGTTGTGCTTCAATAAATATGAGCATGTGTCGCCGCGTTGTTTTGGTTTTTGTGAGGTGTTTCCCCACGGGAGAAAAAAACAAAAAGTGTGGTACCTTCGGTGCAAAATACTAATTTTAATCAAAATAAAGCCTTGTTGGTTACCGCTATAGCTTGGCGCTTGCCAATTACGCTTCTTCCCGGGCACCGTTGCTTTTTTCACTTTTTTTATTTAGGGCCGTGCATTATTTTTATTCCATTTTACGCAATATTGATTGTGATAAAGTTAATAATACGAAAAGCGGAACAAAGTTTTTTTGATTCTTATTGACGGCCAGGTTAAAGAATTTGTACTCAAACCAGGATGCTGGGAACGATGTTTTCGTGTTCTGTTATCTATGTATTGAATAAATGTAAAAATGGATAATTTAACTGCGGGGCGCATAAGACGATATGGCAGATCACTGATCGAGGATACAGATTTCAATGTGAAAACGCTAAAGGCGACATGATGGGAAAATTTTGTTTCTGCACTTATAAGACATTGGTTATCCCTTTTAGTCCATTAATATTGTACAAGTTATGTAGAAGTAATTTTATGGATTCATGTGTGCTTTATCGATGTTAAACGAGTAGTTTATTGATCCCCGAGTTAATGATGGTAGATGAAGTCCATTAAGAACATTTAGCTGTCAGAGGTTTCATGACATATATTTTGGCAAAAAAAAGCTGACATATTGATAATGACAATGTAAAGATATGGCTTTAATGCTTTTTGGTACTTTATAGTAGATAGTTGTATAGCAGGTGCACAGAAGTTTACTTTTTCCAACAGCTTCTTCAAAACTCATTATATGGAAGGTCGAGTCTGTTAGCATGTCAACCTACTATACAATTGCCCGTGATAATGTCCTCCAGGATACTAATTTGTGACGTTTTTATAGCTGGAATACATTTCGAACGTTTCAAACGCAACTTGAGTCAGATTTGTCTGTATAAGTTGTGAGTTGTGCCTCACCGCATTCTATTCGGTGTCATTGGTCACATATTGGTTGAGAGTGAGTTTACATGTAAGAAATGAGATTCCTGTATATTTAGCCACTTTTGGAAAAGTCGACAGCTTACCACCATGTATCAAGTAAAAGTTAAATTTTGAACAGTTTGGCTATTCTGTTAAGAGATACTTGTAGGAAACAGTTTAAGATATGTATCATACCTTCGACGTTAGCAAACTAGAGTTCTTAGATTTTGTAGATTCTTAGTATCGGTGTAAATGTAGATAACCCTCTAAATATCAATTCTGGATTCTAAACGAATTCTATTTTCGACATAACAGTGGCCATCTAGTCTACCATTTTTGAAATTGTGACATTTAAGCTGCCGTGGAAATTAGAAGAATCAGTGTAATAAATATAATGAATGATCGTTTTTTTTTTTTTTTTAATTTAGAATGGCCTTCTTAAAGTTCAATCGACTGCTAGGTAACTTTAAAATAGACTTTGACAATCAAATGACACTTTTGACTCCAAAAAGAAAGTTTATAAAAAGCTATTTGGATTTGACATCAACTGCAATGTTATCTTCGTAAGCAACAACTTTACAGTTATCTCACCTTTATAGGTAAAAGAGAAGACCAGCTGAGCACATTCCTACCTTTATATTGATGACTCAAAACTCCTAGAGTGTTTACTACTCCTAGATCAGATAGGTCCTATCTCCGCTATACTGTAACATTGTTGTCGTAGCATATTGCTTGACAATCAACTTCTTATTTATAATTAAGCATATCCTTCGGTCTTTAGAATGACGAAGTATTTTTTCGTAAGTCATTGGCATAAACAATACCGCAGAATGCGCGACACCACCTCCGATAAAGGATTCAGGCTAATCGACTTTGCGATGGGGCGAAACATTATTGAAGCTAGGATACGATTCCGTAGCTACCACGCAATTTCCACATCTTGATATTCACAAGGGGACCTGGAGCACTCCTGATCAATCAATCGTTAACCAGATTGACCACAGTGCGATCGACGCGAGAAACTCCTCCAATATTATGAATGTCCGAGCGTTCCGAGAGGCCAACATTGAATGGGACCAATAACTTGTTGTCGCCGAGCTACGGTTGTGGATATCCCGAACATCGCAAAGGCAAGCATATACTGTGAGGAAGTTTGAGGTCGAGCGGCTACAATCGCAAAAGATCGACAAATCCCTTTCCGATCAAGTCTTTCTTAATATCTTACAAGATCTTAAAGGTACAAAAAAAAACATGCCACGAACACAAAACCCGAACCGAAGCCTGTAAAGTTGAACAAAATAACATAGTAGTAGAGTCAGTACAGTCAATGTTCAGGATTTTCAAAGAGCATTTCTGTAGACAATATAACGGCGATGAGGACCCAAATACTTTTGTCAGGCAGAATAAACCTTTTAACCTGAACGGTGTAGAGCAACAATTCCGTACAACCGACCTGGATAAAGTAATGCGTATCTATGCATATCTAAGCATAGGACCAACAAAGCTGTTAGAGCAAACAGTCTGACTGTCGAACTCATCAAAACGGCAGGCGATGACTTGGTAAGGAACATAAACTTCGACAACCACAGAGACATCAGTCTTCTTAATATCGCCTACAATATACTTTCTGTCGTATTGTGTGAAGTGTTGAAGCCGTTCGTCAATAGCTTGATTGGTCCATATCAGTGTGGCTTCAGGCCAGGAATGTCTGATATTGAACAAATATTCACACTGTGGCAGATCTTGAACAAAAATCCATGAGCTCCAAATGATACACACCACCTATTCATAGACTTTAAGACCGCGTTTGACAGCAACTGTAGAGACGAACTATACAGACCAATGACAGGCCAAACTCGACGGTTGGTCAGGATGACGATGAAAAATGCACGGTGCTCCATCAAGGCCGGTAATGAATTCAGCGAGAAATTTGATTTTAAAAAACAATTTAGATGACCCGCTGTCTTGCGATTTTTTTTAACATCATTCTTGAAAGAATAGTGTAAAACTCACACTCCAACACAAGCACAATATTTTAAAAGGCCGTCCAATTTCTCGCAGACGCCGATGATATTGACATAATCGAAAGAAAGCAGCGTGATGTCAGTGGCGCAGATAGGCTTAACGGTCAAAGAAGGCAAGACGAAGAATATGCTGTCGCCAGAAAGGACACTCAACATCGACGTCTTGGACAGAACGTCACCTTCGGAAGATATAACTTTGAGGTAGTTAGCTCCGCCATCTATTCAAACAACGACACCAGCGCTGAGATCAAACGGAGAATATAACGGAGAAAATAACTCTTGCTGATCGCTGCTTTTTTGGGTTAAGAAGACAATTGACTAACAAAGCCCTCTCTTGAACGACAAAAGCGACCCTATATAAGACTTTAATAATCCAGTCCTGCTCTACGGCGCAGAGGCATGGACTTTATCGAAAATGGATGAGGGTAATCTTGGTTGCTTTGAGACGAAAATTTCAAAGATGATTTTATGTCCGGTCTGCATCGATTTCGAATGGAGCAGGCAATATAACGACGAACTGTACGGGTTATTCAGCGACATCGACTTAGCCCGAAGACTGAAGGTACAACGACTAAGACGGCTGGGTAGCGCGGATGAACATCAATGATCCGGTTCGATCCACCCAAGGGATAGCGCAGTAGAGGAAGAAGAGGTGGCGCACGCAAGCGTGCGAAACTGGGAGCCGCTGATAAGCTAGCAGGAGACACTTGTTGGTTAAGGTCCAAGTCCACCACAGACTGCAGCCCCACTTTAAGTAAGTAAGGCCTCGCTTTTTATTACCTCTGATGCGATATTACTTCATTTGTTTCATTTGTTCATTTGACAAATGAGGCAGCGATGGGTTCGCTAGAAACTGACATTTACTTTTTAGTGTCTCCTGATAAAACGCAGTTAATGAGGCCGTTATTTCCTCCTTTACTTCAAATAAATCATATTTGATTTCTAACTCCTTATTGCTTATAAAAGGATTCTCCAGTTTTAAATAGAAAAGTCAGAGTTGCTTGCTTTATGATTTCCAACAATATTTGCGAATCGGACATTTACAGATTTTTCGTCTACATACGCAATGAGCTTCATGAGCTCTTGTTACTATGTATTTTGGACAGGTGCTGGATTATTACTTTTATACGGCATTTTTTATTTTTTTGTGGAACAGAGCATTCAGTCGAAGAGCTAGTCTGTTATTGATCTTGTAATTTATTTTTAATAAAATTTCTTAGTTGTTCGAGGAACGATGAGTAAGGGCTTCAGTGATAAAGTGCCAACAGTACCAGCACCTACCCCATCAGCGCCGAGTACCTGCATCCACATGCGAGCATAGAACGGAAATTTATAGAGACTGTGTTCCGAGATTTCGTCATCACTTTCACAGTAAACGTCGCAGGATGTTGTATCACTTATGAACAGCACGCTTAAATACTTACCAAAAGTTTAGTGCACTGCTACGAAATCAGTAAGCAGCCTGCAGTATTTCCTTCTAAGGGAGAGCAGGAAAGCACCTGACATTTAAAAGACATCGGGAAGCATTTGTTTGGTATACCAGACAAAGAGCCATGGAGAGAAATTTCATCTATAATTATGCTTATATAAAAATCAACTCTCAATGGAAGCCGCAGACAAACCTCACGCAGGACTTCGCCCTCTCCATTGACTCTTCACAATACAGTTCGTTACCATCAGGTTTGCGTACATCGGCCATTTGTAAATACCCAACTTCATTCTTTTCTGGCTCAGATTCTTTCCAAAGACTTTGGAGCTTGATAAAAGCAGCAATAACTTATTTTCGTGATGAATGATTTATGATTTATTTTCTCCCACCAGACAACCAATGAATAGAATATAGTTGGCCTCATCACAGCCAGATCCAAAGTACCCATCTCGGTGAGAGGCTCCATGCTTTACGGGCCAGATCCTTTACCATACACTGTCAGAAAATCGACAGAACGTTAGAGGCTTTCGACGTAACACGTTTAATACAGAGAAACTTATTGTCCAGGTTGACACATAAATACTTAGCTTTTTTGGTGGAGAATTGGACGGTGATGCCTTTAAGCACTGTTGTATCACTTATGAACAGCACGCTTAAATACTTACCAAAAGTTTAGTGCACTGCTACGAAATCAGTAAGCAGCCTGCAGTATTTCCTTCTAAGGGAGAGCAGGAAAGCACCTGACATTTAAAAGACATCGGGAAGCATTTGTTTGGTATACCAGACAAAGAGCCATGGAGAGAAATTTCATCTATAATTATGCTTATATAAAAATCAACTCTCAATGGAAGCCGCAGACAAACCTCACGCAGGACTTCGCCCTCTCCATTGACTCTTCACAATACAGTTCGTTACCATCAGGTTTGCGTACATCGGCCATTTGTAAATACCCAACTTCATTCTTTTCTGGCTCAGATTCTTTCCAAAGACTTTGGAGCTTGATAAAAGCAGCAATAACTTATTTTCGTGATGAATGATTTATGATTTATTTTCTCCCACCAGACAACCAATGAATAGAATATAGTTGGCCTCATCACAGCCAGATCCAAAGTACCCATCTCGGTGAGAGGCTCCATGCTTTACGGGCCAGATCCTTTACCATACACTGTCAGAAAATCGACAGAACGTTAGAGGCTTTCGACGTAACACGTTTAATACAGAGAAACTTATTGTCCAGGTTGACACATAAATACTTAGCTTTTTTGGTGGAGAATTGGACGGTGATGCCTTTAAGCACTAAATGAGTCAGACCGGTCAGCTTTCTCCTCAACAACCTCAATTTTGAGAGGATTAAATGAAAGCCCATTTCTAGTTCACCAATCGTTGATCACGTCTTTGGTTGTGATTAGAGCAGACATTCGCAAAAAACGATCCAACAGAAAGCACGCATATACTTGCGTATAGACATCACAACTATTGAGAGCATCAAGTGACCAACGTGCACCATAGCAGTGAAGACAGAATGCCGCCTTGCGGCCAACCCCTATTTACCCTCGCCATCATATTATGGTCGCAGTCAACATCCACAATCAGTGCTTTATTTACCAATATCGCTTTTATTTACAAAACGAATGATTCGTCTACAAGGTGTTGTCTGGCAGGGTCATTCTTTAGTCGACCATTCTTTCCATGCTCTTCAATATATAGGAAGTCAGTTATAAGTCTGGAGCGCTTGTCCTTTTTTCCGATTTTCGGTATAAAAGCTTCTCTCACTGTCCGCCAGGGTTTCAGTATGTATGCTAGTGCCAGAAATAAAGATTCTCTTCAGAATTACCAGGATCTGGTCTATACCTATATGCAACATAAGTGGGTATATGCCATTGGTACCAGGCGACATGAACCCATCAAAGGAAGCCACAGCATGTTCGATAGCCTCATCTATAGTCAAGAAATGAGATATACCAGCTAGGGTGTCTTCTGTGTTTCAGATCACTAGCAGCTTCCTTTATAGAAGCTGGTTGTGAGCTGGTTCTGATTAGATTCTGACCTGTAGATAGCATCAAGTTTTCTGGGTGATTCCACTCTGGTAAATTCCCCTTTTTGAGGACTTTGACAAGCGTACTGGCTTCGCTTCATAGCTTCTTCTAACTTTTCTTTTGTTTAGTTTAGTTTAGTTTAGAGAGAGCACTGTTTGACTTCTCAGGCTTTTCCTTAAATCGTATCCAGTTGGTTTTTCGCGAATTCCTTCTCTTCATAAACCGAGACTTTGCATCCATTTGTTTTGCAGGATCTAGAATTATAGAAGGCTTACAAAACACCTCACGATAGGGATTCGTCATGGGGAAAAGACTACGCTAGAAAATAATTGAGATTAAATCTGTTATTGATTTCCATATGCTATCAGCAATGTAGCCAGTTTTGCAGCCATCAGCTAAGCTGGTATTCAAAACTCTGTATTGCCTGATGCTTTTAAATATTCGAGGGAGTATACCATATATTTTATGATTATGTGCTTTTGTTCAAAAGCAAATTGTGATTGTTACTCCTTATAAATTGGGGACCAATCTATGTCGGTGGACCGGTTGTTTTTGAGTAAGCTTTATAATTTAGTCAGCAATTCATCATACCAAGAAATGTTGGGATTAGCCTTAATTTCTTTTACAATACTATATATCACATTCCTTCGTTAAATATTCATAGTGGGTGGTCGATTTTACTTATCGGATTCGGTGTAAAGGCGTTCACACCTGATCTACTCTCCGATATCTACGAATACATAAAGTTGCAATCCGTGTATTGAATTTCCTAAGAAAACACCCGTGAGGTGAATCGGTAATTCCGATGAAATCGTATACAATCACTCAAATTTATTAAAATTTCACCACTCTGTAATACAGGTTCACCCTTTTGCAAAAGATAACTAAAAAAAAAAATTATATCCTAAATAAATTATTACTGTGACGGCATATTAAATTCCATAAAAATTCAACCACGAATTGTTTGTACGCTAGACCAGGTTACCACATTTAGATTCAACTGAACAACTCACTTTTTTCTAGATATATTCCGACCACCTCTGGCTCTGCTTCCGTCTATGACTAACTGAAAACCTACCACTATCTATGACTGCACCTGTTGCATAACTTTCTCGTGTCATTTGCGGTCAACCGGCAAACGCAACTTGCAATCCAAAGATCCTGGCCTAACGCGCACCGCACTGAAAACATAATTAGATGGACATTCCATTCCCGCAAAATATAAGCTTCCTGTTTACCTTTCCTCCAGCTATTCTTGGCACTTTTCTTGGCACGAAATATTCTAATTTAAATGCAGACGCGACGCCAAGATCATGACGGTGCTTCGGATCATGATGATGATGATAATGACGATGGTAACGTTGATGATGACAGTACTGCAGTGTCGCAGTGCCACAGTGACAGTAGCTGCACCTCTTCGAAGGTACAGTTTTATTATTCAACACTCGACAGAGACAATGCGAAGAAATTCACAAGTGGCTTTAACTACCTATACTATCATCTGGGCCCAGTTTCCTACTTCTACCGCTGATGTGCTAAAATACCACCATAACCGTAGACCGAAGACTGCAAAAAACCCTCCGATAGCCGCAGTGTAAATAGATTTATTTGTGCAACCTATCCTTATAGGAACGCTGAAGGCCCTTTCATTCAATCGCCGTTAAGTATGTCTAAGGTGCGAGATTTTTATGCATTCGATGGATGCAATACTAAATGCACATGCACTTATATATGCATACGAGTATGCATATTATGCGAACATGTATGTAGATTTATTTTGCGGAACAAAATACTTTGACAAATAATGTTATTATATGGTAGCTCATCACGAACGTCAGAGCCAGTAACGATTGCTGCAAAAACCTCAGACTTATACAGACACTGCAAACATACAATAAATAAAAAAAATTGACACAATATTTTGGCTTTTTGACAATGGCAATTGACAATGTACAATAAAATACTTAACTATCACTGTATCATTTAGATACAAAGTTCCATAGAGTTTCTGTGTTTCTTTTATGGAATTTTATGGAATAGCTATCATTTTTCAATATCATCCTGCACATGTGGTCCAGTTTAGAGAAATACCGACGACAGACATTACTTACTATAGCTTCTTCCTAAAATTGATGTCGAAAAAGATTCCGACGAGGCGAGGTATCGTCGTTGAATTCCATCAACATCATATTGGAAAGAATTGTGTAAAACTTACACGCCAACATCAAAGAGACAATATTTGGAAAGTCTGTATGCTGAGGACATTGTTATTATAGGAATAAATCAGTGAGCTGTCGTTTGCGGCCATTGAAAAAGAAACGGCAAATATGTGGTTACTTGTGAAAGACGGTTAATCAAGTTAGGTACATATGTACGAGTACCTCGAGAACATGGGCTGTAAAGTCCGTTTTAAGAGAGAGCACCACTTGAATTAAATCCATACCAGTTAGTACCAACCTTCAAAAGATACGTGTATAAATTTGACAGCTGTCGGATGATTAGTTCTCGAGATATAGCGTTGTGAGTGAAACAACTTTTGTTATTGTGAATAAAAGTGGATTCAAAGCAATTTCGTGTTTTGATTTATCATTGCTTTTTGATGGGGAAAAATGCAGCCGATGCAAAGAAATGGCTTGATAAGTGTTACCCGGACTTTGCACCAGCCGAACGAACCATTTGCAAGTAGATTGAAAAATTTAAATGTGGTCATACAAGCAACGACGATGATGCACGCAGTGGACTCCAAAAGAGGCTGTTTCAGATGGAAACATCAAAAAAGTCCACAAAATGATTACGAATGACCGTAAAGTGAAGTTGATCGAGATAGCTGAGGCTCTGAAGATATCAAAAGAGCGTGTTGGATATATCATACATGAATATTTGGACATGCGAATCGTTCAAAGTGGGTGCCGCGTTTGCTCACAGTCAACCAAAAACAACAACGTGTTGATGATTCAGAGGAGTGTTTAAAGCTGTTCAACAGCAATAAAGCCAAATTTTTGCGTTGGTATGTGACAATGGATGAAACTTAGCTCCATCACTTTACACCAGAGTCAAGTCGGCAGTCAGCTGAGTGGCGAGCAGGCGACGAACCTCGTCCAAAACGACCAAAAACTCAACAGCCGGCTGGCAAGGTTATGGCATCCGTATTTTGGGATACACATGGAATAATTTTTATCGACTATCTCCAAAAGGGGCAGACTATCAACAGCGACTATTACATTGCGTTGTTGGAGCGTTTGAAGGACGAAATCGCAGAAAAACGGCCGCATTTGAAGAAAAAGAAAGTGCTGTTTCATCAAGACAATGCACCGTGTCACAAGTCGATGGAAACGATGGCAAAATTGAATGAATTCAGCTACGAATTGCTTCCTCACCCACCGTATTCTCCAGATTTGGCCCCTAGCGACTATTTCCTGTTTGCAGACCTTAAAAGAATGCTCGCCGGAAAGAGATTTAATACCGATGAAGAAGTAATCGCCGAAACAGAGGCCTATTTTGAGGCTAAACCGAAATTGTACTACAAAACTGGTATCAAAGGATTTAAAAATCGTTTCAACCAGTGTATCGCCCTCGAAGGCAACTTTATTGATAAATAAAGTTGAATTTTGCCAAAATTTTATGTTTTACTATAAAACGGCACGGAAACTACCACTGAAAAGAAAAGAAACTAAGTTTTAAGGCGGCAAGCAACTTTGTCTAGAGTCTGAAATACAGGAGCTCTCCGAATTGTACCAGTTCAAAGGACATCAATCTTCTTAATTTCGTGTGGAAGAATTTTTCTCCCGCGATGTGTGAGCACCTTAAACACTTAGCCGATAACATATAAAATAGGGTGATTCATCGTGAGGTTTGATTTATAATGTAAAATAAGATACATAAATTTGAAAGTGAACTTAAAAATTTTATTAACAGTTAAAAGGACAATTTACCGCATTTATTTATTAAAAATGATATTGTATAAATGTTGGCCACGACTACGTTTAAGATGGTCCATTCGGAAGGTTTAATTTTGGGCGACTCGTTCGAACATAGCGACTGGTATCTCGCGGATAACATAAGTAATATTGGCTTCCAAAGCGTCAATCGTAGCTGGTTTATTCCTGAAGACCTATTTTCCAGAGAAAATAGGCTAAAGGTGTGATATTGCAAAACTTGAAATTAAGTGCTCACTAAAATGATTTCTCAACAAGTCCATTGTTTCACGCGCTGTATGGCTCATAGCGTTGTCTTGTTGAAACCAAGGCTCACCGAGACCATGTGCTTGAATTTCAGCAAGCACATAGTAAGTTAACATGGCGCGATAACGGTTACCTCATTTTTGAAGAAATATGAACCAATGATTCCACCAGCGCATAAACCACACCATACCGTTGTATGTAATGGTAGCTCTTGGTACTCTTCGGGTTGCTCATCAGCCTAAATACGGGAATTTAGAGCTTCATCACTGAACAAAATTTCACGATAAAACACCGGATTTTCATTGAGTTTCTCCAGAGCCTATTCACTGAAAATATTACGCAAATTCAAGTCATCTGACTTCAGTTCTTGCACAAGTTGAATTTTGTACGCTTTTTGGCCGAGATCCTCACGTAAAATACGCCAAGTTGTCGAATACGCCAAGCCAAGCTGATAAATCAATTCGTCACGGTCTTCGCGTACACTCTCAGCTATAGCTGATATACTCTCTTCACTATGTGCTGGTTGTGGTCTAACCGGTCAAGTATCATCTACTAATGTAAACTGGGACTCAAATTTGCGAATGGTATTGGAAATAGTTTGTTCTGTAGGTCGATTATGCGCACCGTAAGTTCCTCGAATCGCACGAAAAACATGATTTTCGTAATACAGCTGAACAATTAGGAGACACTATTGTCATGTGAGTCTTTTCATTATGACTTGCTGAACGATACTGAGCAAAAATGAAAAAGCAATTAGATAGGAGTCACGCCTGATCTGTCAAAAAAAGCCTATTGAAAATCAAACCTCACTATGAATCACCCTATACATTCAGGATTTATTTTTTTGTATATTGTCATTAGCTCAAGGTGTTATTAATACCCTTAAAATGTTTGCACACAGCGCGAGCGAAAGATGCAGAATAACTTAACAGATTTTGCTAAATTTAAAATAATTTTTCTAAATAGGTACATAACATAGATCTTCTTATTGAAAATGTGAAGTCAACCACGAACGGCGCTTGCTCAAAAATTGCGTCTCGAATCTCAATTTACCATACAAATAATTCACTGATACGAGTGTTCGTATGTAACTGCGAGTAAGTTCCACACACGAAACCATTAAATTTTTTTTTTCCTTTCAGAAAGTGTGAAGTTAATTAAAATATAAATTCACTGCATACGGGTGTGAGTATATGTATAGTTACATATGCAAGTGCATCGATAGAAATCACATCAATGCGCTCGTGCGCCAATTTGCAAAATAAATAAACATACAGAAATAAACAAAAATACAATCCCAATCTGTTTTTTTTTTTTTTTTTGTTTTTCTTTGTTGTTTATTATTTCAGTTGGGAAGTGTGATTTTTGATAAAGAATCTTCTCATCCGAATTTGTTGATTATTGAATTTGGAAAGCTTATGTCGTGGACAACGTTTGGAATAACGTTCAAAAGACAACGACCGTTGGAGCTGCACGCGTAATGTGCACGTGGAATAGCAGGGCACATACATCCGAGCAATTAGCCGAGCCATCCAGCAAATGCGATGAGATGGATCGGGCAAAAGATGGATGTAAAACTGTGATATATACTATGGTGATTGCTATAGGGAAAAGAAACAGCGCTTGTTCTGATGTGGATTTACCATATGCAGCAGACTTAGGCAAAAAGTCTTAAGCTTCTGTCACGTGAGCGAGCATCTTATGACAATCCGCATCCAGCCTAAACTCGGTAACATAAGCTTAATATGCGTTTAATAATATTCAGATTATTAAACGCTTAATCAAATTGATTACGTTACGAGATTACTAGAATCTTCGCCGAACGCCTATCTCAAAATCTCTCAACAACTCCTTTGCCGTCAGCATCACGTGCCGAAGACCAGAAGGTCTCTTGTGTTTAAAGTGAACCTCTGTCTTATAAAGGCTTAATTTCACTGAATGCCCATACATTCATGAGAGCATTGATACGCCTTGCCATTGCTCTCCGTCAATTTTTAATACCAAAGCCGACTTGTGTTGAGGGCACAGTTCCACCCTTGGTATGAGTCGATGCTTACCTATTAACCTTTTGCTGTTCTTAGCGTGACAGCACCCAAAACTTTTTGCAACTCTACATCCTCTACATCTACACTCTACATCGAGCGAGTTGTAGGGCTTAAAAACGAATCGCGATATTTCAGAGTACATCCGAAAGTGGGCTTGAGGGTATACTGATGAGCATTCATAGCGAGACGGGTGTGACGGTTGAAGGTTTGAAAGGCGGAGACATTACGTCGGTGTTCACAGGTGCCAATTGAGTGATATTAGAATCGCCTATGAGTTTTTAGTTTTAGCCGGTGCAAATATGTTTCAGGAGAACCTGAACAGATGTGGACATTTTACTCGATGAATTCCTTATATATTGAAGCCAGATCAGAGGAGATGAAATATTTTAGCGACATGTAGAACGTCATTGATAAATATACGGAAAACAGTAAGTTTGTCGTGTTCGACGATGCGAGTGCCATTCATGGATAATGGCTGGGTGTTTAAATTTTGCTTTAACGACAACAGACATCATTAGATTCCACTCTGTTGGTGGTTACCCATTTCATGATGCTGTTTATATCGGAATTTAATGACTTAAGCATATGCTACCGTTTTATAGACAAAGAGCAGGGAGAATGGGTACGGGAACGAATATGAAAAGCAAAGAGTACTGTTATCAGCAAAGGAATATATTGAAATAGAAGTGGCAGACAAGAGATCAGTGATGGAAATTAAAAAGAGTGTCAGTGACAGGACAGAGCCTTGGGGCACACCTGCATTTATTATTTTGTGAATCCCAGACTTGAAACCATCCAAGGTATCTTAATTGGTGTAGACTTTGGTTTCACTTTTCGGTGAGACATGCTATCAAATCACTAATGGACCTGTTGATATGAAAACCGTATTGCCGGTCATTGGGAAGTTTTTGTGTGTGCGAGATATTTCATGAGCTGACGGTTTCTCAGCTTTTTCATGACCTCGGAAAAAAGGAACGTAAGCGCAAAGATTCTGTAAGAGAAGACAGAAGAAGATTCGCCTTTCAGAAGAATATTGTGTATCTACAATCTAAACCAGCAGATTTGTATATTTTAATATCTTTAAGAACTCTTGTTACTACACTAGTACGAAAGTGGATTCGTCCCATTGAAGTTTCGGCGCACTCAAGTGTAGGCGGTGACAAAACACTGTCTGGAAGTGATGAGCTGATCGGAAAATGTGCATCAAGATTGGTCTTGTCCAAGAAGCTAACAGCTGGAATGTCATTGTAAATGAGCTTTAGAAGGTAAGGCAGTATTTCTGATTTTTTTGACGAACGGATAAAAATTGTTACTACCTTTGGGACATGCCGGAAAGCACAAGCAGCTAAACAAAGCGGCACTGCCGCGAAGAACGAGAACCTACGTGAGCTCTACGAGTAAAAGGGGCGAGAAGAATATCGGTTTCTCCAGAAAAAGAAAAAAAAAAACACGTACTCCAGTGATGTGAATATGGAAAAAATTTTTCTGCAGATTGTATAACGGCGAAGAAGCACGACGGTAGACAAATTTTATTAACATGAAGTAATGATAGCAATATCTAAGCTAAAAACCAGCAAAGCGGCTGAACCTGATGGCATACTGGCCGAGGTATTTAAATCTGCTGAAAATGACTTTGTGGGGACCATACACCATCTCATTTCTCAGATCTGATCACAAGAGTGTATGCTTGATGAATAGGATTTCAGTATTATTATCCACCAAAAAGAAAACCGCCTCAACTGCGCCAACTATACAGGTTATAAGTCTCTTCAATATGTCATACAAGATATTATCTGCCATATTGCGTGAACGTCAGAAGCTCTTCGTTAATAACATGGTTGACCCCTATCAGTACGGTATAAAACCAGGAAAGTCTACAATCGACCAAATCTTCACGCTTCGGCAGAACCTAGAAAAAAACTCAAGAAGCCCAAATCGATACTCACCATCTTTTCATCGGTTTTAAGGCATCCCTGACGATTGAGAACGGTCGCTGCTCCATCAAATTTGGTAACGACTTAACCGAGACCTTTGATGACAAAAGGGGTTTTGCACAAGGTGACATACTGTCATGTGACTTCTTTAACAATCGGAAACGGGTGAAAATATTGTCAGTCTTTTTAAATGAAAAATCCTTCGTCCGTATTGAGTAGATAGGCTTTGGAAGAGATTCAATGACAAACTCCATGAGTACAAGCTATACAGCGGTATCGACTTTGTGAGAAAACTGCGCATCAGTTGCCTTAGATAGCGAGAACATGAGAACGAATGGATACCAATTCCCTGGCGCGCAAAGTCTTCGAACCTAACTCGGAGGGACAACGTAACAGAGAAAGACCTTACCTTAGCTGTCCTGCACAAGAAGGGCATCTCAAACGACTTTCAATGCGCGACTGGAAACAGACCGGGATAACCGAAGAAGCTCCACCGAAATAAGTAAGATGAGCAGACTTATGTGCATAATATCAGGAAACTCATATTACGTTTTCGTATCTTTAATATTCAGCAACCTGTATGCTGTACTTAGCAGCTTCCAAATACTTACGTCATATCCTGAAGCATCAATTGAAAGTACTCATTTTATCCGTTTATACAAAAGTGTATCAATATCAGGCAAAATAATAGTAAATAAAGGATGATTTAACGTGAGGTTTGATTTATAATGTAAAATAAAACACATAAATTTGAAAGTGAACTTAAAATCTTTTTTATCAGTTAAAAAAACAATTCATGGTATTTACTTTTTGAAAATGATATTATGTAAATGTTATATTATATTATATTATTATAAAAATGATTTGTCAACATATATGACTCTTAGCGCCGTCTTGTTGAAACCAGAGCAAACCGACACCATGTGCTTGAATTTCAGGAAGCATATAATCCGTTAACATGGCGCGATAACGGTTACCATTGACGATAACATTTTGATTTGCCTCATTTTTGAAGAAATATGAACCAATGATTCCACCAGCTCATAAACCACACCATACCATTGTTTTTAATGGATGTAGTGGTAGCTCTTGGTACTCTTCGGGTTGATCATCAGCCTAAATACAGCAATTTAGAGCTTCATCACTGAACAAAATTTCACGATAAAACACCGAATTTTCATTAAGTTTCTCCAGAGCCCATTCACTGAAAGTATGACGCAAATTCAAGTCATCTGACTTCAATTCTTGCAGAATTGAGATCCTCACGTAAAATACGTCAAGCCAAGCTGCTAAATCGATTTGTCACGGTCTTCGCGTACACTCTCAGCTGTAGCTGCTATAGTCTCTTCATTACATGCTGGTTGTAGTCTAACCGGTCAAGTATCATCTACTAATGTAAACGGGACTCAAATTTGCGAATGGTATTGGCAATAGTGGTTTCAGTAGGTCGATTATGCGCACCGTAAGTTTCTCGAATCGCACGATAAACATTTTTCACAAAACACTGATTTTCGTAATACAGCTGAACAATTTGGAGACGCTGTTGTAGTGTGAGTTTTTCCATGATGACTTGCCAAACGATACTGAATAAAAATGATAAAGCAGTTTGACAGGAGTCACGCGTAATCTATCAAAAAAGTCCTATTGAAAATCAAACCTCACGATGAATCATCCCTTAAAAGACAATTAAGGTTGTACAGAAAATCAGTTACGGTCAGTCCTAATCAAAGTTCGGGCACTGAAAAATCGTTCTTTGGGCCTTGCATAAGGAGTCCATCATCAGTAACCTCGAAAATCCAGCCAGACTCAGTAAATTAAGTGCTAAGACTCTATTCAGATATGCTCAGGCCTATTCTAATAAAGCCTATCACGCTAAACGATCGAAACGGAATCGTCCATACAAATCTGTCGTTTGTGCTTTGCGGTCGTAAAGTTTGTAAGTAGAAAAATGTAAGTAAAACATATTCAATAAATATGTATGAAAATATTATTGGTTAATTGCTTTATTGCGCAAAATAAAAGTAAAAGACCTCAAGAGTTGACAAAACGAAAGATTTAAATATAAGGTTTGGATCGATCACAAATCCAATTTAAGAAACTTTGAATAAAAGAGAGCTGAATGCAATTGGGAGTGCGTCCAGTAAAATTATTCAATTCATGCTAGAAGAGGAAGTAGTCATTGCCCTAACAAGTTTGAAGGATTGTGTGGATGGAATTGACAAAATCTTTTTAGAGACCCAAAATTTGAACGATTGAAACAAAGAAGCACCATCAGATCAGAAGCTAGAAGCAACGATTTCGATGACCCCGATTATCCTTCTGTTATTGTTATTTAAACAGATACGAACAGATAAAATATTTATTTATAATAAATAAGTTTTGAATTCACTCTTGTTTTTTAGAACCGAAATCAAGCTGCTCAAAAAGACATAAAGAGCAGCCAGAAACGGGGCAAGCGGCTCTGAAAAACCAGACAGATTTATTGAAATCACAAATATAAATTTAGCGCGATCCATACAACGTTATTCAAGAAGGGATGGAGAAAAATAAAGAAAATACAAAAAGTGAGCAGCTCAGCAGCAGTCGAAGAATAAACAAGGCACTAGAAAAAACGAATAAAGAAGTGCTCAAAGAAATATAGCGGCATACTAATATACTAAACACTTTGGCATTCGAAAAGCTAGAAGTAATGAAACGGATACTGGAGTTGGAATTAGAACGCCGCCGCGCATCTGATTCATAAAAGAATGCAAACATTTATTTTTAATAACTGAATTATTTTTATATTAAATTATTTTAATATTTTATTATGAATTATTATTATGTAAATATTATGGAAATATAAGAAAATTCTATAGCAAAGTAAAACAAATGTCTTAACAATTTAAATCAAAGCATAATATACGCAAAGAAGAAAGTGGAAATATAATGGATGGAAACCCTATTTCAATCAGACTATGAACATAGAAATCCCAAAGAGAGAATAACATAACACAATAGGTAATCTTAACGAAGGAACACAAGTAGTCGACCCAAGATAATATAAAAAAAGCTATAGATAAACTTAAAAACAATTAGTCACCAGGAAAAAAAACAGGATCACAGCTGAACTTTACAAAAATGGTGGTGACACCATAATTCAAGTATTACATGGGAGGCAGAAGGAATGCCAACAAAATGGAAAAGCGGCATAATTTGTCCAATTTACAGAAAATGCGACAAAGGTGACTGCAAAAACCTCAGAGTCATTACGAAATAGAAGAATACCAGAACGGCTTCATATGTTATTTATTGATTTTAAACAAGCGTTTGGAAAGTATTAAAAGAAGCATAATGTACGAGCGCTTGTGATTATAAGAACCCATCGAAAACTCTGAAACTTGGTGTAAATGACACTTAAAGAATCCAGAGCTAAAATCGTTAAACGAAACAAAATATCAGAAACGTTTACCATCAACTCTGGGGCCAAACAAGGACGTCTCCTCAAATGCCCTCATATTCAACGTCGTTCTACATTATGCAAAAGGTAAACTTGAGAATAACGGAAATATTTTTTAACAAATCTTACTAAATACATGCTTATGCAGACAACATTCTAATAGTTAGTAGAAACTACAACACATTGAAGGATATTTTTGAAAAATTAGAAAAAAGTGAAAACTAAAAAAACTAAAAGAAACTAAATAACTAAAACTATCCAAAAACGAAAACAGACAACGACGCTATGCTCATTTTTGAGGGAGTAGATAACTTTAAATATCTAGGAGCAAAAACAACAAAAATAAAAACAAAGTAACAATAGAGGATAGATTCAAGGCTACTTCTAAATGTTATCACGCGCACAAAAATCTACTAAAATCAAGACTACTAAACAGATCTCTGAAACTAAGATTATATAAAACCTTAATAAGACCGTAGATAACGTATCTTTCTCCGAGAAAGATACGGACATGACAATGACATGACATGACATGACATGACGATATGGACAATGACAATATATAACGAGAACAAATTTACAATTTTTGAAACAAAAATAATAAGGCAAACATATGGAGCAAAGATAAATGCAGATGGTTCGTATATCATAAAAACAAACAATGAAATCGACACTCTAATAGTCCGACATATCAAAACGCAAAGATTGAGATGGATAAGTCACGTTCAACGCTGGTAGAACAAAGAAAAACAAAAAGAATAATGACAAGCGTACCTGAAGGAACAAGAAAAAGGCAAATCAAAACCAATTTGGATCAACAACATCGAAGATCTTAGTAAAATATGAATCCAAAACCTATAGGGAACTGTAGTGCTAAAAGAAGAAAAAGAACAATTTTTATTTTATAAATAAATAGACTGAATTTAGTTTTAAAATATTTATTTTCCTAGGATTAAATTTAGTTTTTATTTTGTTCCTTTATACAACCATGTTCCCGGAATAACCACCGTGTGGCGCTCCCATTGTTCCGATTTGAGTTTTTTTTTTTTTTTTTTTTTTTGTTAAGTTGGTACATCTGTTGCTGACATTATTACGTAGACTAGAGTACATCAATCTCTATGTGTGTTGACGATTTTCTACAATGGATTTAAATTTGCAATTTGCGTAAAAAGCAGATTTAATGGTGCGCGAACGTTGGAAATGTTGGAAAAGTGTTTTGGCAACGATTCTCTAAAGAAAACTGTTGTTTGCCAGTGGCACAAGCGGTTCAAAAGCGGTCGTGAGTCAATCGAAGATGATGAACGCAGTGGCAGACCATCGACATCGAAAACCGATAAAAACATTGATGAAGTAAAAGAAATGTTGGTCAATAACCGAAAATTAACCATCAGAAAGATAGTGGAGGACTTGAACATTGCCTATGGATTCGTCCAAGATATTTTGGGTTATGAATTGGGTTTCCGTCGTCTAGCAGCAAAGTTGGTTCCAAAAGACCTTAAGAGACCGTATTGACTTTGCAAAAGAGATGATTTGCGAGGCTGATTTCGATCCCACATTCATCAAAAGGATTATTACTGGTGACGAGACGTGGACTTATGAGTACGACACGCAATCCAGACTTCAGGTAAGTGAATGGCGTCCACCAAATAAGCTGAGACCAAAAAACTACGTCGTTTTCAGTCACAAAAGAAGGATATTCTCACGGTTTTCATGGATTACAACGGTGAAGTGCATCATGAATTTTTGCCAGAAGGCCAGACAGTAAACAAAAGGTATTATTTGGGCGTTATGAGACGTTTGCGTGAAACAATTCGCACCGAAAGAGACCAGAATTGTGGACATAAAACTCGTGAATTTTGCACCATGATAACGCACCGTCGCACAGTGCCATCATTATTGGTAATTTTTTGACGAAAATTCAACAAATACCATCCAAACAGCCACCGAATTCACCTGAATTGGCTGCCTGTGACTTCTTTCTGTTCAATCGAGTTAAAAACCACTACGGGGAACGCGTTTCAGCAGCACAGATGGACATACCGAAAACCGAATATAAAAAATATTTCGAGGATTGGATCAAGCGCTGGCATAAGTGTGTTGCAGTCGATGGGGATAACTTGGAAGGGGACAATAAGTATTTAGATGAATAAACTTTTTGAACTTTTTGATCAAGTGGGTATTTAATGTTTTATTACTGCTATGTCTATTTTATTTTTCCAAATGGATTTAACTGGTTTTGCAATTCCTTTATTTCAAAATATAAACTTACATATGGTATATAGATACTTTGATTTAATGATCACATTATTTCATTTCTAATTCTTATCGCTTCGCTCGTGAATTGGAATGGAGTTGTTTTATTAAATTCATTATGTGTTGTGCATTCAGGTTCAGTTGATACGATTGGGTCATCCCATGTTTTAAATTTCTTGCAGACATTATGCAAAGCACAGTATACATTAACAATCGGACTCGTGTCCGATCTATGCATAGAAATAGGTTTTTGAGTACTCCAATTGCTCTTTCGACAATATTCGTATTCCGATCAATGCTGTGTTCACTGTTAAAATTCGATTTGGGGGAGTGTATTTCAACCGATCGAAACAGTGTCAAGAGCCAAGGATAGTGCGCATATCTCACATAACATTTAATATAGATGTATGTATACATTTTATATACGAGTATATAAAAGTAAGATGTTTATTAAGGGGGGGCAGTGTTAATTAGGCCAAGGAAAGACCCATTTGAAGAATTTTTTTAGACACTACACGTAATACAAATTAATTGAATTGATTGTGACATTATAGTACAACATACTCGTATGAACAATATTTCCTTTATTATTAAAAGCAAAACGTTAATAATTAAACCGATGGCAGCAAATCTTCGGAGGCGTTTCGATTTGGCGTCGGTTGTCCGCCAGTGAACCGTATAACTCAGGACTGGATCATCTTAAATCAAAAAAATCAAAATGGTATCATTAGATAATCGCTTTCCCAAAGTATCCCTGGAAGGAATTTGTTTTTTTTTTTAATTTTTTCAAAATTAATATTAATGAAAAATAAAAAAAAATCTCCCAGGGATACCTGGCCATTTAAGCAAGGAAGTAGTATACTAAATTTCAAAAGAATGGGTCGAGTAAATTTTGATTTAAAACGTTCACCGTCTTCTAAAATGACAAGTGTCAAAAAATCGCTTTAAAATTTTGTATACCAGAAAATCCAATATTAAACATGAAAAATGTGAACGCTTAAAGTTCTATATCTTAGTTAGTTTTGCTCCGATTTGTTTTAAATGTTGACACAATAATGTTAAGATGCTAACAATCATATGAAATTAAAAAAAATTTAAAAACATTATCCCTATCCCACTTAATCAAAAAAAAAAAAACTTTACCTAATATTCTAAAATTACGCTCTTTGTGCTAGTACAAGTTTGAGAAGTATGTGCTTTCTCCAATATTGTTCCAAAATATGGAGTTGTAATTACTTCCGGAAAATCGTGCACCTACATAACTTAACCATTGATTATAATCGCATGTCCAAAACAAATATATTCATATATAAATAAATGTGGATTTGTACACGGCCCCCTAATAGGAACATGGGATCCATCGACACACATCATAACACCAGTAATACCACATTTGTCAAAAAAAAAAAATATTCTTTTACTACTTACTTTTCATTTTCCGTAATCTGTATGTAGACTAATCCATTTCGAGAACAACTCTCTTTTAAGACTATTTTAAATCTGCAACTCCGTGCTGCAAACTTCCTTCGGCAAAAAACCCTAAGCAGGCACCCAATTTTTGTTTTGGCGTTTAGCAGTATAGGAAAGTTGAGTGAAAATTAATCGAAGAGATGAAACGAACGTTCGATTCCCCATCTACCAGAATAGGGCTGGTTATATGAAAAGGTTCTGCAGGATCAATTATAAGTCAAGAAGCCCACTTAAAGCCGATGATAAGGCCGTTTAAAACAGAAATTTCTTCCTGATAGGACGGTCTGATCTTAAACGCTAGATTTTCATAACGAGAACAGATGAATACTTCGCGACAACAATAAAGATAGCTTCTACGAGATCCTGGACACAATGACAACGAGCAGAGCTTTAAGTATTAAGTATACAAATTATCCCACCGCATTTGAGGCAAAGTGTAACCTGCGCGACACCAGCTTATAAAACAGATGCAAGCTAATCTTTTTTGTAACGGGTTGAAATTTAATCAAAGCTACTATAGTATGTGTTTCCCATAATATAGCATCCAAAGTGACATAGCAGTGCCGTTATCAAAAAAACCCCGATCAGACTAATCACTGAAGTATGACTGACATACTGAAGTATTGTATAAATATGCCTCAGTATGTGTTAAGTTTTTTCGCTCCATGGGTGACATCCAACATTTTATGGGGTGGGTAAATTCTTAGTGGAATTTACCTTGTTGCTGATTTCTTGTCAACTACTCATCTTACTTGATGAGAGAACTCATCAGATCCTTTACCAATAGTTAAAAAAAAAAAAAAAAACACTCAAGAGCCTTGGTTGGACGAAAGATATAGGCAAACATGTGTACCATGTAGATCAGCGCTTCATAGAAAGGCAGATATGGTTGCGACTTTATGGATAAATTAGCATACTTGCTTCTTGAAGCAACAGAAGTGATCATTGCAGGCATGTGGTTCGAACATTTTCTTAAAGAGTAAAATGAACAGATTAATGCTATAAAACCTGAGCTAGAATATAAATATTGTTTTTTGTACTTCACTTTGTTCTGAGTGGGAATTCTGGTTTTCATTAGCTGTACAGGTTTTTGGTCGAGTTTGTTAACTTCGAAAATTTATTTAAACTTTTAAAATCACTGCTTCTATTCTCTATAGCAGTCATTGCAGTATATATCACAGCATATTACAACCTCCTGCAAAAATTGCGGTTGTGCATATCAGTTCAACCGAACATTCCATTCACCGATCCGACCTTCACAGCATTAGGTTTTTCACATAAACAGATACTTAACTTAATGCACAAAGACTCACAATGCCATGCTCTTTTTGGAACCCTTTTAGTAAAAGAGGCCGGACATTCAGGAATCAGCTACTCATTTCGGAGTAAAATAAAAGCTACCATTGGTCAACCAAGAGTTCATCCACTAACCTTACTATTTCAGCAGCCTGACTGTTTCCTGAAAAATGCTCAATCATCTCAATTTTAAATACTAGATGGTGTGAAAAGCAACCTCCTTGACCGCCAGAATGCGCTGCTACTGCAAAAAGGTTATGGTGCCTTGAAGTCCATTCATATTTAGGCAGACATGCCAAATTTCAGTGCGATACTGTCTTTAGTTTTGTTTTGAAGAAGCTTATTGTTGACGTGTTTGGCATCATCTTGAGTATTGACAAAAACAATTTTCGTTCTCTCATAAAACGCTATTTTTTGAGAGGCAAAACGGTGAAGGAAACAAAAGAAAAGTTTGATAAATATTATAGGGCTGATGCACCGTCAGATTACACCGACAAATATTGGTTTCAAGAGTTTCGTGGTGGCCGCAACTCCACTACCGGTCAAGTCCGCAGCGGCAGGCCCTCCGATACGGTTACAGAGGACAATGTCAAAAAAATACATGAAATGGTGTTGGCTAACCGGAAAGTGAACGTGCGCGAGTTAGCAGATACCACAAAGATTAGTACCGAGCACAACCATATTTTGGGCAATATTTTGCATATGAAAAAGTTATCCTGCCGCTGGGTGCAGCGCATACTCACTCCTGATCAAAAACACGAACGCGAGAGCACTTCGAAAGAGTGTTTGGACTTGCTGATGCGGAATCGGGCAGGCTTTTGGCGTCGATTGGTAACTGTTGATCACCAGAGAATAGAATGAGTGCCCGGCAATGGACTGAAGCCGGCACGAGTGCTCCGTAGCGGCCGAGGGAGGCTCGATGGGTCGGAAAGGTTATGGCGTCGGTTTTCTGGGATTTTCATGACATTCTCTTCGTGGACTACCTCGAAATAGAAAAAACCATCAACAGCGAGTGTTATTGTGCATTATTGGAGCGATTAAAGGCCGAAATCGCTGCAAAACGGCCTCACATGAAGCGAAAAAAAATTTTGTTTTTGCAAGACAATGCACCGGCGCACAAGAGCATCGCAACCTTGGCTAAAATCAATGACCGTATTCGTATTCGTATCCACCGTATTCGCCCGATTTGGCTACCTCGGACTATTATCTCTTCCCAAACCTCAAAAGATGGCCCATCAATAAAAAATTCAGCTCACGTGAGAAAATCATCGACGCCACGGAGAAGTATTTTGCAGACCTTCTGGAAAATTACTTTTCGAACGGGATCGAGAAGTTGGAAAATTGCTAGAATAAATGTATCAAACTAAAAGGGCACTTTATTGAATAAAATAAAAAAAACATTTAACAAATTTTTTTTTCTTCATTCCCAAGGATATTACTTTGCACCCCACCTAGTATTTTGAACTCCTTTATTTGAACTATGTACATTACAATTCTGCAATTTTATTTAGTTTCAGTTTAGGATAGGTAAGAATGTAGTTACAAATTTCCTATAAATACAAATTTGTAGTTTTTATTTATTTAACCAAATGATGTTTCTTTACAAAAGGAAAAAGAAATTAAAAATATTTCTGCCGTCCTGAAAGGATAAAGGAAAAACGTTGACCGTATAGATGAACTAATTTATATGGCAAATCCTACTTATGCTTTTGCAAACCCTTAACTTCCGCGCAGACACACTGTAAATGAATTACCAACACTTTGAACATCTCTATAACCTACCAGAATTTGCTAGAATGAGAGCAATTTACAAATAATGTTGATAGAAGCTCACCCATTTCTGATAGGATATTATAGTGTTGCTAACACAGATACCTGATATCTTCAAATTCACAAATGTAATCACACAACTCAAAGCTACTGGAAGTAGTATCTATAGTACATGATTGAAGAGTACTATAATTAAGCTGTAGAAAGAAAGAATGGATTCTATAGTATTCATACATAATAACAATTCCGATATTTAGAAAGTCTACACTAATAACGAAAACGCATATGTACGAGTTTATCTTCAAGACGACGAAATAAAAATATGTGAGTGTATATTTCTATACTGATCTTCCTTCGCAAGGTTCTGATATCTAAGGACCTCTATATGTTTCCTTACAAGCTCCATCTGTTCACGTGGATATTTTTCCATGGTTCTGTAATTTGATTAGATCAGGCAGCACGCATCGATTTTTATCGAAACCTTGTTCTTGTTGAAGCGGTCTTAAATGCTGACGCTATGCTTGCACTTGTTATGTTTGTACACCCGAAGATTCGTAAAATGATTAAAGACCATCAACGTTATTTGGCAAATTCACAAAAATTAAATTCAAAAAGGGAATAAAGCAACAAAATTGAAAACAAAAGAAACCAAAACAAATATTGAACAGACATTATGTGTCTGTCAATGAGGCAAATTGGCTTCTGCTTTTCGCGTTATAAAATTATTTTTGTTTTTTCTTTTTCTTATCGAGATTTCTAGTTGACTCACGATCATTTCGCTTAAGAGTGATACAAGTAATTAAATAATTTTAATGGAACCGGAAAAAGGCGGATAACGTTAAAGGTTAATGAATACCACAGCATTGATTTCTATGTGGCCAACTATTATCTTTTGTCGATTTTATTTAACTAGGCTATCTTATACAAAGAAAACGATATTGGGAATTGTTAGATACTTTTTAAAGGCATAAGTATCTATCTAATCACATAATTAATCATAGGTACTCGTGAATATGGTAAAATAATATACAAATCGCCAACCACTCTTCTTACAAACTCTGAAATAGAGTAGATTTTTACACAAAAGCAAATATAGCAAATAAAACGCCTTCTACAGATTACTTCTCAGTTGTTGGAGCTGGAGGCAATAAGGACTTTTTTGGACTTAGCAGGGTATTGAAATAAACTGGCTGCTTTTGTATTAATCTTTAATGGGTTAATGACAGCTCTCATATCCTCGATATGGAGAAATGTTACCGGAATATCTATTTCCATCCTTCCTGATTTATAAATAGTGTTAACTACCCGAACGTGTAAAAATCAATTGTCGCGAAACAACCAAAAGCCTGTTATATGGGTGGATCTGATGAACGTTGCAAACAAAAAATGAGCAGAGTCACTAGACTGCTAAAATTGCTGTATTACTAGCATCCAAAAAATGCGATATGATTGGCCGGGCTAAGAGGAGATTAAAAACCTCGATATATTGTATACTATGGCGACTGCTTTCGGAAGAAAAGGCAGCACTTATTTAGATGCGGATTTGTTGCTCATGAAAGACTTAGACGACTTAAGTTTCCGGAATGTGAATGAACGGCATTGCTTAATTTAGCATTCCACGTCCACTCAGAAAAGAATGATCTGCTGAATCTGAAAGATTTGGTGCAGCTCTAAGAATTGGCGGTTATATCGTCTTCATTTGAGTTTCTTCTTCACAAGGTATAAAGCAAATTTTCCGTTGAATTCCTTCACTCGAGAAGTTCATAAGCTTGTTCGTGGCAGCAAACGCAGGAGGACTCTGTTCACTATCCCAAAGCAACAAGATTAAGTGGTACATCATAGCAGAAGTAAGCGAAGTTAGCTTGAAATAAAAGCAACCTCCAAAAAGTGCTCTTGGTATAATGTCGATGCTGCTTCCAAAAATAAGAAATAATATTAATTCCACGCAGAAGAACACTGCAAGATAACACCGGAGCATCGAGAAAAAAATATCACGATATCACCAAATAGTGTTCTGTGTAAACTCCCGAAACCCTTCTGCATTGCATTAATTGGCATGTACCAGTGTGCCAAATGCTAGGACAAACTATAGAAAGACCAGCGGGATTCAAAATAAAATATTTTCTCTACTCATCGACTATTAATATTAATATTATAAGTATATTATTACACTATAAATATTATTTTTTTATGTAATTTGCGTGCGCTTAAGTGTTTTGAATAACCTCTAATGAAATATTAGGGGAAATGAAAGTGAGGTACCGATGAACGTTGATCTTAAATGTTTGAAGATTATAATGACTAGGAAATAAAGAGCTAGACAGAGCATTCCATAAGCGAGTTGTACGGCTTAGGAAGCAATTACCATATTTAGGAGTACGTCCATTTGTCATAATCGACCTACTGAGCAAACAATTCAAGCCATAGTAACCAAATTTCGCAAAAATTTCACGCTATTGAACATCAAGTCTATCTACCCGTGTGCGTAGATTGCGTGCAGAGGAAAATAAAGCTGCTGTATCTAACGTGAAAGATTTTACGCAAGGATTTTACAGATCGTGGAAGAACTGAAATCTGACTACCTGCCACAGTGAGTGAGCCTTAGAAAAGTTGGATGAAGATCCGCTTTTTTATCGAAAAATTTTCTCCAACATCGAAGCTTATTTCTGGTTGAATGGGAATGTTAATAAACAAAGCGGCCACATTTGGTCCAATGAGCAACCTCAGGCAATACAAGAGCTGGAAATTCGCGTGCAATCCTTCGGTGATTTTTAACTATTTTTTGCCTAAAATACACGAGTTAAACCTGGTCGATATGTGGTTCCAGCAAAACGGTGCTACATGCTACAGCACAGGAATCAATAGACCAATTGAGAAATGACCGTTGAGTAATTTATTTCTTGTTTTGGACCGCTGAATTCTACAGATAGATCATGCAATTTGACTCCTTTAGACTATTCTTTATGGGAATACGTCAAACCACTCGTCTGTACCAATAAACTAGCGTCAATTGCAGCCTTGGAAGACAACATTACATGTGTTATTAGCGAGATTTGCTTGACCAGCTAATATACTCGAAAAAGTGATTTAAAATTGGACTCTCCACTTAAAACATAGTCGTGGGTAACATTTACATGAAATAATCTTTAAAAAGTCAACTCAAATAACAGTTTTAAATAATTTTTTTTTTTTGACAATTAAAACGAAACGCTTAAAAAATCACTGATCGAAGAAAGGAGCAACTTAGAAGCTGTGTACCTGGTACGCATGTGATGGACTTGAGTGGTGGTTTGACCCCTCATTGTCAAGATAGATATTATCACCAGCTGCTAAAATTCTCTTCGTGCTGCAGCTTCTAACAAGTAACTTAAAACTAGAAAATCATCAAATTGGTAAAGGATCTTGATTTATGAGTGATTGCAGCCTAATCATATTCGAGTACGTGAGCATCCATATAGAGAGAATTAAGAATAATTTCTTTTTTCTAACTGCCTCATGTTGTAGAGAATAAAGTGAGAAATTAGCGAATAACACTTCAGATTTTATAGAAACACTAGAAACTATAGGAAGGAGTGGCGAATTGGGTTTTGAAATTGCGGTTTTTTTGAGTGCGTTGTGGGCAGAATATCCTGCAGAAGTTATCGCATAACAGCACAGAAAGTGATAAAATTTCTTTATTCGTACGTAGTGAATTTTAATTTTCCTAGATATTCGTCCTTAGAATAGGTATCCGTACTTTAGATTTAACTGTATGGTGCCTAGAAGGTATTAATCAAAATTCTCAACAGCAACATTTTTTGGCAAAAATTTACTCAAAGCCTTTGGTTTGTACAGCACGCATACAAGTATGTTCTACTCGGGGTTTAACCTGTGATTGAGATACTTGCACATGCGTACAAACGTGCCTTAAATTCGTACATATACATATGTACTCGTATGATATCTATCAATTTAGTGCAGCTCAAATAGTCGTACGTCGTAGCTCTGGGTGATTTGATGAATTAGATTTTATTTCGCGTTCCGCTGATTCGATTTACCATATTTGCAAATTAAAACGTGACCAAACTACAATACAATTTCTCGTCGATTATTACCACCGGCGCAATTATTTGTTCCATATCCCACTTTCTTTCGCAAATTTCACATTCGGAACATTTTTTTCTTTGCCATTTTTGGACTTTTTTTTTTGGGTTTTTGGTTTTAGTTTTTACTTTTTTTTTTTTACTCCGAATTTAATTTATCCATTAAGCTCTGCAGGTACGAAGTATGTAGCAATCCAAGTACAGGTTATACATATCTGGAAGGCTGGTAATAGAATAAAAATAAAAACGAAATTTCCATTTATCAATATGGACGTGTTTGTGTGCCTTGAAAAGGTGTGTTCGTCTTTTATTTGCGTCTCGTTTCGGAGCACTAATTTTTTATTTTTCTTAAATAATTTATCAGACGTCGAAAATTTAGCCCCAAGTGCTCTTTGTGGCATGTTTGTTAAGTGCTTTGTCAAAAATGCTTCACAATTTGGCGGGGCAATTTCAAACTCTACAGAATTGAAAGTTACTCGATTTGGCAGAGTGTGTGACGGGTGGATAGCGATGAGATTTATCTGACGTCATAGAGCTGGAATAGAAATGTTGTTACAAATAAAAGTAATCTCATTTTGTAGTCGATCGGAAAGATGCATTTAAAATTCAAAGTCAAACTCCAACGGATGTGTTTAAGAACAAATAAATAAATACATAAGTAATTTAACCTAGTTCTGTTCGAGGATTAAGTGATTTTGTACTTTCAATTGTTGGATTGTTGAATTATTCAGAAGGGGTCTTGCGAAATTGTAGCCATTTAGAGACAGACTAAAATATGCACATTTTCAAGCTGAAATTCAAGAAATTCGTCGTTTTCTTATTTGAAAGACTTAAACTGAGACATACTCGTATATTTCAAAATTGACGGCTTGATTGTTGATATGAGTTCTGATACTTAAGAATTAAGTTGAAAAAATAGCACTGTAGGAGGTGCTTTTGGAAAAAAAAAATTGAATCTTCACTTTAACTTGACTCACAAAAGAAAGTTTCAGTTAAGGTCTCTGTAAAATTCATACCAGCTATATAAGCGTATTAGCAACAATTCCTAATGTAAGTTCGTTATATGTACATGTGTTTTATCTTTCTTTCAATGAAGTAAAGACTGTATTCCATTAACCTGTATTTCAATTTCGCTGGAATTTATCGAGAAAACTGATTTTGAATAGAATTCATTGTAGAGATGCAGTTCATATTTGTAATATTTCCGAAGATTGAAATTGAAAAGTTTAATCATTGAGTGGTACACATAAATTTATACTCGTGTATCGACTTTGAATTCATGAGATTTGGATAATCTAAATATTGGATATATGTACAGTGAACTTTCCTGGCCTAACTGAAAGGGACCGATCAGACAGTATACGAAGAGCCTTAGGCGTTCACATAATGTCATTGACAGGATTTTACATTTGGCACAGTTTCGGGAATGATCCTAATTTTAAGATCATGCTTCCTATCCAATTATCACCTGCTACTTTAAACACCTCGGCAGTTTTGCCATCGGTCCTACAGCTTTGCTAGATCTAAGCTTGGAAATGGTTGGCTTTATCTTGGTCGGATGAACAGGAATATTGTCTGCCTTAATCCAGGTTGAATGGTTTATTCTTCCTGCCAGTGGAATGTTGTTCGTCATCATCATTTAACTGCTTTACTATGAGGATTCCTACTTCATCCTTGTAAATTTCTATTCGGGCTTTACTGCTTTGGTATATTCCTTTTATTTATTGATAAAACTTACAAACTTTGTTCTTCTAGTAGCGCTACTCTAAGATCTTGATCAAGCGCTTCTTGTGCTTGGTTGACAGTTTGTTCAGGAGTCAATTACGTTCGTTTATGGATATTAAAGTGTGAAAAGCATGTCCTATATACATTGCGTATAGTCACATTACTTCCCACCATAAAATTAATAAGCCTCTGTCCATTTTCGGAAAAGATGGCATGGAAGCTATACTTCCCCACAAAATCGCCAAAGACGATTTTCACATCATATTTAGGACACTGCGTAAAGATGAATGCGTTATTATCCGCGACTATTAGCTGGTTCGTCAAGTTTTTAATTTTCAAGTTTTACACATTCTGTTACTAACGACCACTACTGGTAGGCAGTGCAAGCACTACGCTACGAAATTTATTGTTGCGCTGCCGGTCTGAGAGTCAGCAGTTTCCCGATCAATTGTCGTGCAGATCCCGGCATCCATATTTGGCTTGCTTAACTTATAAATGCATGTGTTTAACAATAAATAAAAAAAAAATAGAAAACGCTTTACTCTGTGGGAAATGACTAAAGAGAAGGAGAGAAGGAGAGAAGGAGAACGTTCGGTTTTCCTATTTCCAAGACTAGTCAGGTCGCCGACCCAATAATAAATCAACAGTAGCTGATACCATATATTAACGAAATGGCCAGAGAGGACTTGTCCCTCAACGACTCAGCATAATCAAAAAAGTGCAACTATGTTTACATCTCCACGTGAAATGTTAGGACTTTAAAGAGGTCAAGAGGACAATTAGATGAGTTCATAAATTACTTTAAAGCAGATATCACTACCATCCATTAAACGTGGATGGATGGATTGGACAAAAGTAAATGAAAACCTGTGATATACATATGTATACAGGTACAACGGTGAGCCTTTTAATAATCCACATTAGGGCTTTAATTGCCTACACCTGCCCACGTCCCTACAAAGGATAAACAATGCTAATAATATTTTAAATGCTTGCACCGCGGATCAGTAACTAACTTTGACAATCTCATATTTTTCAACTTCTCGACAAGTCTCATTAAAACAGTATCTACTGCTGAACACCAATAGTGTCCAAGTCAAAAGCCCATCAGAAACATTTGAATAACGTTAGGAGGCATATACATAAGGCTATTTTCCTACGAAGCAGCACTGCTTAAAGAGATTAAGAAGTGCGTGATTGAGGAAATAGAGAACGATCTCCACGATATCCATCAGAAGGTAAGAAGAACGTGTCAAGGAAACAAGGTTTAAACAGACACTTGTAGAGATGAAAAAGAGTCAGTGTCAGAGACAGTGTCAGATTAGGTACTGGGGATAAGAAGAACTCCATTTTTCGCAAATGTAGATGACGAAGACTACCCTAATTCTGCTGAATTTCAGAACATATTTATCACATACTGTAGGGTTTTGTGACTTATGTATTAATGAAGGCATTAGAAACCGCTTATTTTGCTAAAGGCAAAGACTAAAGTACGAGGGTGAATCATAAGGTCCGCCGTTTTTAAACTTCCTGCATTAACATTTCGTGTGTTATCTTCGAAGAAGTGTTTTGCGCTGTTTAACCACAATTTGGACAGTTCATAACCATGGGCGAAATCTGAATTCACCACTACACACCGGTGACCAAGCAGTTAACCGGACACCAACGGCTGGTTTCTCTGGGTGAATAGGCGTCACGGCGATAGCTCGATAACAAATCGATCATCTTCAAAAGAAAAAATAATCAACTGCGAATATTATCTCAACAAATTGGACCGGTTCAACAACGATTTGAAAAAAAAAAATAACAGGATTTTTCTATTCCATCACGACAATGCATTTGCGTAGTGGCCATAGCAAAATTTTATGAATTGAGCTCATCCGCTCTACGAGTATTCTCTGCATTTAGCGCTTAGCGCCCAAAGCCAATTTTCAGTTTGCATAAATGAAAGAATGATTCGACGAAAAGGGATTTGACTTCAAGGAAGTAATCATCTATGTATGTAATAAAAGCAACGCTGGTGAATAGAACATTAATTGCGGATGCTGGCTGTGGCCAAAATTTAGTAGCAGGGGTAAACAGGGGTTACCCGCAAGGCGGCGTTCTGTCTCCACGGCTATGATGCACGTTGGTCGACTCACTGCTCAACGCGCTTAGTAGTTCTGACGTCTATGCACAAACACATGCGGATGAAGTAGCTGTACTGTCTGTTAGATTGTGTCTAGCGACTGACTGCTTTAAAGCACTAGCCCTAGTGATCGATGACTGGTGCACTATGTAGTAATAGGCTTTCAGTCAATCTTCGAAGGCTGTCTTTACGAGAAGGAGCGAGCTGTCTGGTCTGACTCATCTTGTGCTTAATGGCATCACAAAAATCACAGTTCTCCGAATAAGCTAAGTATATGGGTGTCATCCTGGGTAACGAACTTCTCTGGAATAAACATATTACATCGAAAGCCTCTATGGTGCCTTCTGGTAGCGCAGTGCAGCTTTCAATAAGACATGGGGCCTGTCAATGAGAAGGGTTGTTTGGATCTACACGGCTATGATAAGGCCAAATATTTCCTATGCGTCGGTTGTCTCGTGGAATAAGCCCGCAAAAACACGTGATTGCTTTACCAGACTCCAGAGAACTTTTTGTCTCGGACGCATGGGGGCCTTCTTCAGTATGCCAAGCTTCGCTCTAGCCGCATAATGAATCTTGATATTCATATCATGGGCTGGACTCTTCAGTCCACACTTCCGTTTAAAAAGAAATGGTCTTTGATACAATACACACTAGAGCTTTGATATGCCGTCTGATGCAATGACACCAGAACTCTTGTTTCCCAGAACTGATTTCGGCTAGAATCTGAGCCAGGAAAGGAGTGTAGTCGGATTTTCATTGGCGGCTCAAAAACCAATATACATAAAATGTGGAGGACGACAATACTGGATTTCATTTCATTTTAGGAAAACTTGCATCTGTTTTCCAAGAGGAGATTTACGCAATCTGGATGGCAGCGAACTATATTGTAAATAATTGGTGGAGGGGCAAAGCATTTTCATCTGTGCAAGCTGCGCTTAAAGTATTACTGAACCCTCTTACGACTTGCAAGCTCGTTCAAGAATCCAAGAGATCACTGAACGCAGTCGGAAGGCTAAATTCAGTGACCCTTGTCGGGTCGCAGGTCACAATGGTATCTCAGGAGATGAAATCGCCGATGAACTTGCCAGGCAAGGTTCACAGGAGAGTTTTTCAGGACCCGAACCTACATTGTGTCTGCCTGCGTCCACGTCAGCGGACATTCTGCTAATCCTCAGCGGGAAAAACTGCAGGCTGCTTATTGGCGTCGTGACAAGACATCACAGTTTTACATCACTTAAATGTGCTGGGCATAAGTGACACAACATCATACAATGCTTGATGTGAAAGTGATGACAACACCGCGGAGCACTATCTCTGTGAATGGCTCACACTCGCATCAGGCTTCAGGTACTGGTACTGTAGATACCTTATCATCGAAGCGCTTACTAATCTTTCTTCATAAGAGTAAAAGATATCTTTAAAAAGAACTTATTGTACATTTTACAGAACTCTTTGTATTGTACATTGGACTAGCCTGAGTGCTCTATTCCAACCGAAAAAAAAATTAATAATAAAAAAATCATCGCACAAAAAGAACCATATTTTGATGATTTTGACAAATCTTGTTATTTGGAAGAGATTAGAAGCGTATTGAGCTCAAAGGAGATTATATGGACAAATAAAACGTGTGTTTTGAGTAAGTGTCTGCCTTAACACATACTGGATAAAGAAAACTTTAAATGTTCAATTATCATACAGAAGCTTTATAGGCACATCGACTCGATCAATTTAACTACTTAAAAAGGATAGCCGTACTATATAGAGAGGATTGATAATAACATCAATAATTAAACTTTCGGTAATCTAATTTAATGTAATTAATGCTTTATTGGAATTTTAAAGGGATTTAATACCTTAAAACGACCATGGTATCCATTCCAGGGATGTAGGCCCTCTATTATTATAATTGTAGTCCTTAGACTGTAACTCTTACCTCTGCTTGGTGAGCCATTTCTAGGTCTATGCAGTTCGTTGCTATTCTTATCACAATGTCAAGGCTGTCGAAATCTTTAAAAATTCAAAAATTTATTTTCTAAGTCAATGTTGCCTAATTTATTATTTTATTAATCGTTCAAACTCTTTAAATAGTTTCCATTGCTTAATATATTATTGATAATGCGTGGCACAGTTACTCGACACGTACTGCCAATTCATGGAGCTCTGTATTTAATTCATATTTCATTAGGCTATCGGGATTGTCAGGCAGATGAACTTCTTTCTTATCAGAAGCACACTGCCCTGTAGGCAATTCTAGTGATGACCTTTTCTAACAACCCGAATCAATAATCATTTCCAGGGACTGCTGTTATTGCACATTCTGTGCAGTGGATTTGGATCAGCTTATTTTGAAGACAAATGAGAAGTGCAAAGTTGTAGATATTTTATTTGTGATGGGAACTAAATAGTTGCTTGATTAGATCAATAATACTAGTGATTGCTTTCATAATCTATTACAGAATAACGTCTCTCATCTATTTAAATTTATATAGCCAAACAAAAAAGTCGGACAGTAGGCACCTACATATGTTTGTGCCTATATGCACGTATAAATCGATTGATCAGAACGATATAAGGTTGCAGTCGATAAGCGATTGTTTTTGTAAATAGACTGCGTTAAGAAAATTCTGAACACACTTAAAATAGTTCCATTTTCAAGGGTGGAAATACAAGCTAATTATTTCATCTTATGATATCGCGGCGGTGTAGATCCAGAAGACGCTATTTGATGATATAGCTTTTGTTTCGCTTAACTGCCAGAAAGCCACGTTAATTTATTTAGTGCTGAGAAGTTCCTATCTGGGATGCCCAAATATCTATACTAACCTTAAATACATCCCGAGTTACTTTAGTTAGTATTTTCCTTTAATGAAAAGAAGAGAACAACCTCAACTTTGAGAGGATTAACGGCAAGGCAGAAATACGTGCTAATCGTTGTGCACATATATACGTCCAGGGCTGCTGGCGCTAAGAGGAAGTAGTAAATAGATAATCGTATAATCCGACAGACAGTTAAGCTAAATCTTCCAAATTTTCCGTATATTCCTGAGCGTAGAAGATTTACCAAGCTATTATGCTGTCGCAGGCACCCTCCATGTGTATAAAGATGCCAAGCACATACGAATACTCATCATTGCTATTGCACCGGATTTAATCTCACAAGATCTTTCGCAGTGTTGTCGCAAGGGTTGGCGGCAACTTTTGAAAAGCCGCGTGATTGGCGGCGCGAGACGATTTGGTAATAACACCAAATTTGGGTGAAATTTCAATATTCCTTTATTTAAAATTTATAAAAAATTTACATTATTGTTTACGTTTGTGTAATTACAACTTACTGTCTCGGATGCCTTTTAAATCTCTTTAAAATTATTTAGGATGTCTTGATATTGAACGATTAATTAGGTTGCGTTCGTGCTTAACATCTTGGCAAAAGAAAAAAAATAAATAATGAAGATGGTGGGTTCAAATGGGATAATATTTAAGTTTCGCTGTGCTGGAATACATGGGGATCATCTGCGTTAAAATGCCTAAGGGCGCATTTGCATCGTTAAGCGCAACAGGCAGGCGTGTGACAACATAGCCAGAATATGCATTCACAGTCTTGCGGACTTGAGGCACTATACTCCTAGCATGAAGGAAGTCAGATCTATACTGAACGTCTGAAGTTCTAACCAAGTGAATGTAATTTTTGGTGTACAATATACTTCCACCAGCGTTTTGCTACGTAAACCAAAGCGAAGCTAACAGTGCTGGATATATTCAGAATTGGCAGCAGCTATTTTCAGCAAAAATGAAAATACCACCTTGATTAAAAACTTCAGAAAATCATCTACATCTATATTGTCCCCTTTAAAGTAATCCCCATCGACTGCAACACACTTATGCCAACGTTTAGTACAATCCTCGAAACATTTTTTATATTCGGTTTTCGGTATGTCCATCAGTGCTTCCTGCGATTTTTCCACGGTCTCTTTTTCGCATGAAATTGATGTCTTTTGGCACCAACTTTGCTACTACACGACTAAATCCCAAATCATTAACCAAAATGTCTTTCACGGATCCTTAGGAAATGTTCAAGTCCTCTGCTATCTCTCTGATGGTTAATTTTCGGTTATTGACCAACATTTCTTTTACTTCATCAATGTTTTTGTCAGTTTTCGATGTCGATGGTCTAAAAGTGCGTTCATCATCTTCGATTGACTCACAACCACTTTTTAGAAGGATATTGTATCTTAATGTGTAAGCTATCAAAATAAATAAATTTAAAGAAACAAAATCGATGTAAGAATAATAGCGGGGTTAGTTGCGATATTCTCTTAGATAAGCCTATCCTTCCGCCTTCCAAAATACTGTAGCGTGCTGTTGTGGCTAAAGAAAACCTCGGTCTCTGCAAAGGATAGCCGTTATCAAGTCCCTAAACTCTTTCATAAACTTCTAAAAGCTGGATCTGAATCACTCTAAGAGTTTAATCTCTCAAAATAGGAAATATCTCAGCGTTATCATGGGTGTCATAACTGGACACAGTCTTATAGCAAGCATGCAAGAAGGCTAGCCGTTTTTACAAATAACTTCTGCAGAAGCTGCATAGACGAGGAGGAGAAGGAGGTAATACTCCATCAGCTCTCTACCAAAGAACCAAACCCCACTTAGTACATTTCTTCTACAATGACTTAATCGATCTAAATAATATAGATGTATAGTCTCCTTAGTTTTGTCAGAAGTTCAAATTGGTTCCAAGAGTGGAAAGATCACCGATCCACGTGGCATCACAATGGGCCAATAGGCTAAAGTGGGCTGATTTTTCCAACAGCTATTCGTACCTAACCTAACGACGGTTCAATTTGTCGGTTATATATGCCATGAAATAACTAATGTACTTGTTGCTACGAATTTAATGTCTGTTAACGTACCAAAAGCGGCATGTACATATGTCGTTATTATTCATTATTCCAATTGGCTTTCCCGTATTGGTAAACAGTTCGGAATACGAGAAATTAGTTAATATGAGACAGTTGCTATCAGGATGTGATAGTAAAGTGAAAAGTAAGTCTAGGATGTTGGCGGTTTAACCGCCAACGTCAAGTTTTCCCGTGAGCTCATACATATACAAGCTGGGTTAAGTTGCTTTCTGCAGCAAAAGCCTTTGTTGCGCAGATTTAACTACTTTATCCTATATGCACAAGGACTGATACGAGTAGTCGTCCGAGTAAATTTTAATTTGCAAAGTTATTGACAACGGAGTCTTATAGTGTTCTGCTTTTGAGACCAGAGATCAAAGATGTTTATTCTCTCGGGATCCCATTGTACACACAAAAACAACTTGAACGGGTTCGGCCCTCTATTACAAAAAGTCAAATCTATTTTTCGATTACATTTAATTCAAAAACTCGACAGAAGCGAAATGAAAGCTTCATTCTTTACTGCGGTGGATAGTTTTTATTTAATATTATTATATTTACTCTCTTAATTTTATGACTTTCTATTCTTGATAGGTATTGTTGGGTAGTTCGTTGGCTAACCATGAGTTCTCTTATTTTTCCTTCTCTCGTTAACTGGATTTATTTCGTCAATGGACTTCAGAAGCTTAACCTCCGAGATACACAATTCTAAACCACTGTAGATACTTGGAGCCGGTTAGAAATTTTCCTTACACACTGTGGTGACTGGTTTTATATAACATTTATATTTATATTTATATAAAATTCTTAAAATATTAACTTCACAACAAAATTTTCAGGCTTAATGGGCAATACATATGTATATCCGAAGTATTATTTTTAACAATGCTTCCAACATTGAAGTCGTTATGTGCATGTAATAGCAAGCTCTTTCTTTTCAACGCTTTTTTATTTAGCAGCATGTACTATTAAGGTTTATTTTAACATTTGATGTATTTTCCTTTTATTCTCATTGCAAAAAATCTACCCAAACTAGCATAATGAAAACAATTGCAGAACCAAAAAACAAGTTAAAAATTGACAGTTGACGACCAGTTCATCAGCTGTCTGATTGACAACTCACTTCATAGAAAATCTCAATGAAAGCATTCAGCTGTTTACATGTTCTCTAAAATATGTTTAGTAGTTTAATATATATATTGTTAAATCTGAACCGGCTTGCAATTGAAAAATTAAGAGATTAATGAAAAAAACATTTTATATAGGTAGTACTTCTATGAATGAGCGCAGAATATACATAAAACATAAGATAGTCCCAGAGGTGTTGGAAATTCTGTAAATATTAATTAATTAATTAAAGAAACTGAGAACTTTGTGGTAAAGTGGTTTTTATTCGACGAAAAAACAGAAGATAGCATTTCATTTGTCTTTATAAAAGAGCACGACAGCCTCCATGCAATAAACAACTTTAACTAAATATTAAAGTCAAATCCAAATATATGATATAAGAAAAGAGTAGAAGTTAAGCATATGTGAACTCACAAAACTTTTCAGATTTTGTCTGTTCTCAAAACCGCTTTCCCCTGATTGCCCCTATCGATGTGAACATGTTAATGAACACGTGTGAATTATCAACAATATCAATTCCCATCACATTTTATACATACATATACACGTCATCCATATTACATATACATAGTGAACCTCACGTATAAATTGCTGTCTTTCTAGCAAATTCTAGCAGTTTACGGACAAATTCTGTGCGAAGCTTAAGGGTTTGCAAAAGTATTAGTAAAGTTTGCCATCTATGCTAGTTCATCTATATTTATTAGTTATCTATTTCTATTGAAACAGCACATTGAAGAGTTAAGACTGACTTTGCTTGTTCTTGCTAATGAAAGCGCTTTCATAAACCAAGGATTTCTAGCTACTCTTCAGGCAATTTTTAATATTTGGAATAAGATGATAAAAGATTGTGATTCGGCCATACTAAGACCGATTATCTCCATTGCCGTATATCTGAACGCACAAACCCAACAACCGACATCTATTTAGAACAAATCATATCGAAGTGCGAAAAAGTTAATTACTTAGGGTCTATCGTCTATCAGGTGCAGCACCACCAACATCATGCCAACAAGCTGTAATCATTATACTTCAGTATAATCTTTCAGGATGCCTCCAGTATATAAAACAGCCAGGACACACATCGATAAAGCAATCCTACCCGAAGGCAGACGACATCGTGGAAATTGTAGCTGAATAGAAACTCTCTCCCATACACTAAAAGCTTGACCGCCAACACCTTGGACCAGAATTAATAGGCACAAATTAGGTCCTCAGAGGACTAAGGATGAAATCTAAGAAATAAGAATGGCAAGCCGCGATAGAGCCCAGATTTTGAAGGAGAGACGTTGTTTTAGATAAGCTTGACACATTTATAAAGGTTGACATAATTATCATCATACATTCGGAGGAACCCGAACCCCTTAGTCAACAATTCAACAAAAACATTTCAAAATACACAATAAAACTCCGGCTTTCATAGAGGCAATGAGAAAACCGTCTCCTAATCCTACAACTAACAATTAACGCGTTATTTAAAGACATTCCACGACAAATATCTTGATTCGTTGGCTGTGACAGACGTACTTATGTTGCTGAAAAGCAAGAACTCTTAGCTTCTCGATCACAAAAAGTATTTTTTCCACCATTTTAACTTCCTTGCGAGATATTTCCGTTGGTCTCTAAGTTGGCGTTACTGGTATCTTTTTACCCGAATCAGAATTTGGAAACAAACTGCGTATTTCTTTTTTAATTCTAAGAATAATTCAGAAATTTATAACTGGTCGGTACCGGTAAAGGTACTCTGTATTGTATTTCCACATCGTTAGCATATTTCTGTCCATTATTTCCTTTCTTCTTCCACATAATTTCATAGAAACACATTTAAAAAAAAAAAAAAAAAAACAAGAAACTGAAAAGAAAATACAGTTTGCATCGGCCGGGAATCGAACCCGGGCCGCCCGCGTGGCAGGCGAGCATTCTACCACTGAACCACCGATGCTCCACGTTGTCTGCACCCTGACTTTTTTATAGGTTTGTTTAGCATTTCATAAGCAAAGCCGTGAACGCACAGATCGTGACAGGTAATCAATGACAGCGATGGCATTTCAAAAACTCAATCACCAAATTTGTAGAACTGCTTTAGCGACCTTCAAGTGCTTCAGCCTTCAAACGTGTCAACGAAAACTTCAGTACAAATGACCACCAAATCTACCCCGTAATTCAAGCGCGAGCTTAACCCTTGAGCCCTTTCCTCCCTTTTCAAAGACAACAAGAACACAAAATCAATGATGGCCGACACAAATTCAGAAATAAAAAAAAAAATTAAAAATACTCTCATTTAGTTGCTTCATCTTCCAGCAATTATTTTAAATTTATTTTTAACCAAAACAACAATAAACAATACACCTACGGCGATAGTAAATAATTGAACATTGATGACTTTTGAGTCAATTAGTGATTTAAGCATTTCTTTGAGTGCTTGGTCGCGGTTTTCTCCACCACAACAGTTTTCCATAATATGTAGATGGGACGTCTTTTGTTGGAAGAACGCGCGAAATAGAGCGTTTTTCGTTTAGAAAATATGTTTTTCTGTCGCGTAATTCGATAGGAATTTGTGTGGTTTCTTAGATTTTGACAACTTTTGTTCACTTTTCAAATAAATAAACTATAGATCAGCTGATTGTGGGTGACACATGGTGTTTGACATTTTAATTGCGCAGGTACCGAATGACGATTTACATGTATGGAACCGAAAAAAACGTTGTATAACTTTGGGAGATTTGTGCAATAATAAGGTACTTACATTTTTGTCAACGATGACTAAAGTTCTGTTCATCACAAGATTACATCCTGTTGCGAGTTAGGATGTTACATAACAGTGGCTACCCTTCTTTATCCTGACAGCTTTGTAGGGGACGGGCGTCCTTTTAAGCACATTTGATATCATCTGTGATTCGGTTACTAGGTTTCCTTAGCAGTTTCGAAGAGCCTGTGTTACGGTCTTGAGGCCAGTCGCCAGTTGTTTGGCTTTCTTGTAAAACTTCCCGATGCTTTTTCGATCGCGCGACTTTTCAGTCTCCTTGAGCTACGAGGCTGCGTATGCCCTCTTTTCTTTATATAGGATCTTCTTCTCCTCTCTTCACCTGGCTCGATACTATTCCCTCGCTGCCCTTGTTTTGAACTGCAGCGTTTTCTACGTGTATCTTCTGTCACCTTTTTCCGGTTAACCATTCATCATTAACCACAGGCTCATTCACTGGGGTGAATGGTTCCTACATGTATGTGTTTATGGTTGTGGCTGTGTTTCCGCTTGTGCTTGTAGCTGTGACTGTGGCTGAGTTTATGTTTGGGCTTGAGGCTGTATTTTTTTTTTTTTTTAAACGAGGACTCACGAGTACCACTCTCTGTGCTGTGGTTGTGTTTGGGTTTGTGGTTGTGGTTGTGACTGTGTTTGTGCTGGTGGCTGTGGTTGTGTTTGTGCTTGTGGCTGTTGTTGTGGTTGTAACTGTAGTTGTGGCTGTGGCTGTGGCTGATAAGTATATAAGGTGATAGGAATATCAGCAGTTCAGAGGATCACAAGATCAGAAAATCAGAAGCTCAGAAGATTCGAAGGTCGTAAGAACACGATGTAAGTTTTTTTTTGCCGTCATACATCATTACATCACAACGTTATCATACCAACACCTGGATATACCCAAAACAGCAATGAGAGCTTCAACAAACTTATTTGGATGATAGCTCCAAAAACGATGAACAGCGGGTTCAAAATCGTTAACATTGCCATACTTCTTGCAAATTGCACGTTCAACAATGGTGTCACTTTATTTTTGGAATTCATGAACGTGTTTAGAATATCGGTCGGATCGGTAGCGCACTTGTACGCCTCGCAAGATGTCGAAACTCACATTGCGAAAGCCGAGCTGCAAGCGCAAGACCAGACGAAAGAATATGGAATACGGCGCCGATTACAAAATTTAGAAGATATGAACATTCCGTCGACCGTAGAAAACTTACGCTATGGGCCTGATATCGATTTCTCAAAAACCAATGTACCGATGTTATTTAGTTTTTGTTTTATAGGAAAAAAAAATAATAATCCGCCATTTTGTCATAAATTAATATTTTCAAATCAGTTATGACAAGTACTAGATTATAGTATCTAAGTTAATAATCTTTTTGGTTTTCCGTTTTTTGAAGAAACGGCAGTGGATACCGTTTACGGAGATTGTATATTTTTAATTTTTTTAAATAAAAAAAATTGAACATATTTCTGAATGCGTATTCTTTTAGGTAGTTAAACTTCCAATTCGAAATTTCAAATAGTTTTCCTTAAAAAATTCACAAAAATTACCTTTTTTCCGCTTCGTTAAGAGAATTTATCTTCGGCTATCATCTGTATATACCAAAGAACTAGTCCATTGTGCTTCTTGTAAAGTTCCTTTTTATTGAAATTCCTCAGTTTTACGAAGGAAGATGAGTAAGCCCTTCAAAGATAAGGTGCCTTCAATACCAGCACCCACCATATCAGAGCCAAGTACCTGAAGCCTGATGCGAGCGTAGGCCGGACATTCACAGAGATAGTGCTCCAAGGTGTCGTCAGCACTTTCGCAGCAAGCATCGCAGGATGTTGCATCACTTATACACAGGGCATTTAAGTGCTTTGCAAAAGTGTAATGTTCTGTAAGGCAAGTTCGTCGGCGATTTAATTTCCCGTGATCCCATTATCACCTGTAACCCAGACAAGGGACTGCGTTAAGTTATCTCTTGATTCTCGAACTATCTTGGAAGTCGTAAGAGGGTTTAGCTTGGCTGTCGCTGCAGATGCAAATGCTGCATCTCATATGCATATTATAGTTTATTCCTCTATTATTCATTTATTTATTCACATAGCAGCGCCACATGAATGGAAGAATAACAGTTCGAAAGCACGGTATCATGGAAACTAAAGTATACGAATACATTAACTTATCGTGTACTTTTTCTTCACAGCAGAGGAGTGATCCTGGGTTGAATAAAAATATTCATGTCAGAGTTGGGCGAGCAATATGATTCTTTCAAGAAATAAATGACATATAGCAACATGGTGCTTCGACGTAGTGACGGAAAAAAGTTCCCAAAAAGAAAACGTATTGAGGTAACGCGAAGTCGATATACATACGAGTAATATGCGTTCAAGAAATCAAGTGGCGACGTATTGGAAACCGAGTATACTTGTTTTACAAACTAAAACATACAAAATGTTTCTTACGGAATAGAACAAAGTAAAAACGGAGTCCTCGTCAGCTTAAATCCTAGATAAGGTCCTACGAGTTTCGAAAATCGACGACCGATTAATGGCCATAAAATCGTTAATTGAACATAAAACCTAGAATATTCTTTAAACGTGTACCCCTCAAGCGATTTTAATACATGATTTTTGTTCTCTAACTATAATCAGTACACGGCTTCCACACCTTGACACCCATAAAGGGACCTGGCCAACGCTTAGCTCAGCAGTGTGTTATCATTTCTAAGTCCTCCGGTAGACAGATCATCGGGAAATTCTGGTTGATTTATTGACTTGTTTGTGCCTATGGTTGGTGGTAAGCGGCTTGTATATTATATACATACATATGTATGCAGAGAATTGCAGACCATGGGCTCTAGGCATAATATTTAAGTGAAAGTGTAAAGGTTCGTTAAATTTTCAGAGAGTTCCAGACCGTCTTTCTGACTCTGTTTCCCAGAAGTCCTGCTGGCTGTCTTCCCAGAGTAGCAGGCTTCTTCGTGCTTAGCCATTTTTAAAAACAATTTTAAGGCTCTACGCTATTCACTTGGCTTATCAGCTTACTCGTCTGTTATTCCAGTGCACTTAAACGGATACAAAGATGATTTACCATGCGATCTTCTTTATTTTGCTGTATCATGCTTTAAAAACATTGAAAAAGTGAACCGATAGCTGTTGTACTCACGTGTGCTCTACGCTTTACAGGGATATTGAACGAACAACAGCTCAAACAAAAAGATTGTACACATGTAGAAACAGCTTGCAATCTTGACATTAGCTCATAAATATAATTTAACTTAAAAAATGGGAATTGTACTCCTCATTTGCTCAAAATTTGTTTCAGGTCAATTATTCGTGTATGAGATTTTGGTCTGTTTAAAGATAAATTCACACTCAACCATACGCTAGCAAATAACCGCAAAGCGTTGGTTAATTTACATCAATTGCTTGTACACAGCCAACGTGTGACTAACAGTGAAAAGTAATTCTTTAAACTCTCTCCCCAGAAGAAAACAACAAACCCAAACCGACCAAAAAATTCCCCAGCCTGCTGGGTAACCCCCTTTCCTTAAGATTGTGTGGCTTTATCTCTGATTTTCTTATCACTTGCCGGCGAACTTAATGATCTTAGTTTCGACTGGCACATCGAAATCATTTATAAAGCTGATCAACAAAGCATCTATATAAACATTTTATTTTTAATCATTCAACAGTCAAGATGGCATCAAAACTATTTTTTCAAATCGTCACTCTTTTGATCGGTAAAGCAAGCTATTTTATCTATATATGCGAGTAGAAGAATCCGAATTACGTTTTTCTAATAATTTTGTGCTGATTTCTTTCAGTTGTACATTGCTGTGCAGGTGTAACGATTCAACCACGTAGCGCCTGGGGAGCAGCAGCTCCCAAATGGACGACTCGAGTCAATGGACCAGTTCAATATGTCATTATTCATCATTCGGATAATCCAAATGGATGCTCGGATTCTAGCCGGTGTCAGCAGCTGATTCGCAATATTCAATCAGATCACAAAAATCGCCGCAATTTCAGTGATATTGGATATAACTTCATTGTGGCTGGAGATGGTAAAGTGTATGAGGGTCGCGGTTTTGGAAACCAAGGCTCCCATGCACCGCGCTACAACTCCAACAGCATTGGCATTGTGTTTATCGGAACTTATACTAGTAAGTGACTTGCGAGATTTTGAGTTAACAGTCTTGAAGTAACTTTATATTTTAGATCAACTTCCATCTTCGACAATGTTGAATAATGCCAAGGATGTCATAGCTCAAGCCGTAGCTGGTGGATATCTAAGGAGTGGTTACACTCTGTTGGGACACAGACAGACAAAAGCCACAGAATGTCCTGGAGCTGCCCTTTATAATGAAATCAAAACATGGCCTCATTGGAGAGACATATAAGAGCCAATACTTTATGAATAAAAAACTAAGTTTACTTTAGGATGTTTTAAATTATAAGTATGTAGTTCATTTTTGATATGTACTCCGATTGCTCCGCTCTCAGCGGAGCCGTGTGCTTGGTTATAATGGCTTTTAAAATTGGTATACTCCTAGGGGACAACAGCTGTGATAACAGATAATTTGTGAGTTTTTATCTATGTACTTTCGTTAGTAATTCACGTTCTGCTCGGTCAGATTTTTTACGCCGACAGTCACTCGGCGGTTTTGTTAAGAAAACATTTCGGACAACGCATGATCAAAGTGTTCTAAGTGTTCCATGCTCTAAGCCATAAGAAATGATATCCTTTTGCCAGGCATCCTATTTCTCATAACTACAATACCTTATCTGATGAGCAGTGTATAACTATGTTTGTAATACAATAAACAGACGAACAAAATTATACAACAAATAAGCATCGACCAGATAACGGTATATCAATTTGGTATAGTAGAATTGATGCAAAAAACAATTGTAAAAACACGCCATAGAGTGATTTTGGTTTTTGTTCCTTGTTTTTTATTTTTAATTAAAAAAAATGTGCACAATCCGTTAGTACATACATTAAACAACCAAAAAAGAATAAATAAATAAAAAAAACTGTTATTTTCTTACGAAGAAAGCTTAAAAACGTATTTTTCTCGTCATCAACGATGATCTCTTGTAAGATGTGGAAATTTGGCTAATAAGTGAAAATAAAAAAAGTTGGAAATTATAAAAAAAAAAAATCCTCCCAACTAGCTTAAGTTTAGCTAGGGTGTTTAAGACACAAACCTTTGAAATATTTTATTATTACTGGATCATTTATGTAAAAAGCAACATCAAATCAGATTAAACAAAAAACACAAAAAGACAGACTACACTTGTTCAGACAATTTGTCTTTTATTTAAAGATTCACCTTATTGTTGAAGAATGTTTATTTTGTTTGTATGCAATATTAAGTGCGATAACTTCGCCATTCTTGGAAATGTGGTTAAATTTTTGCTGCCTTTTTGCTTATGTATTGTCAAGACCGCTTTTCCTCGGCAGTTTCTTGGAAATGGACTCAAATTGTCCAAGTGAAAGGTTCGAAATGGAGCTTTTTTTCTCAAAAGAACAGAAACTGACTTTGCCCCTTTTTCACGTGCAGTATCGAGTTGACTACACCAAGAAATCTTCAGAGTTCGGTTACATTGTTCAGTTGCGGAAAATTTTCGAGCGCTCTTGGTTTGTCATGTCCTGGTTTAATTTCATCTTCCGTTAGTCAATGTCCGGGAAATGTTATTTCAGTGGCCCTGAATACGCATTTACTAATTCGAACTGTAAGACCAGGTTCTTTTACCAAATCAAAGAATTATTTAAGGTTGTTGGTAGCCTCCGCCATACTTCTGCTCATGATGATTATATCGTCTACGTAACTCAAAGCTCGTCCCTTCATCGCCTTTACGAGTTTAGACATCGCTTCAAAAATCGCACATGGCGCGCTTGCTTGTATTGACCTGAGTACGTATTGAAAGCAGTAAACGGTCGGTAATCTTGTAGTAACCAGACATCAAATTCAATGTCGTAAAACGTTTCCTGAAGTCATCGATAAAATATTTTTTTCATTAAATGCTCTAAAATCCACCCTCATACGATTTTCTCCTAATGATTTCTTCATCAATACAATAGGCGAGGAATACACAGATGTGCTAAGTCGGATTATGCCTTATTTTAATAATTCATCTACGATGGTTTCAATTATATCTCTTTTTGCAAGCGATACTTATATTCATAGACTTCGTGGTGCACAATCACAGGCGCTCAAGAGGGTACCCATCCTTATTACGACTTCTTTGAATTCTTCGAGGCAACATGATTCCTTTTCAATAACAAGTCGTCGGTCGTCTTTGCATATGGTAATACGATGTACTATATATCGTTTTCGAGGATAAGCGGGTATACTCGTAATATCATCTAATCAGGGACGACAAGAAAACCGTGAACCGTTTCTTTCATATCGTTAACCTATAGATTTGCACGAACGGCTTACCTTTTTCCTACTTGTCCGAAACTTTCTGAAATTCAATGCGAAAACGATACATGCTTCCACATCTTATCTTTTCAATTTTACCATCTTCGTTCGATTGCTGTTTTTGATGTTCTTGGGTGAGATTTTTAAGTTGTTACTCTTCGACGGTTAAATCGATTGCGCTCGGAACAGTTATTCTGCAAATGATTTGTTCTACGGCAGATAATGCAACGGGCTTTTTACTGCGGCTTCGTGCATTTAATAGATGATATACGGCCAACTTCGGAACAATTGTAACATACTATTGAAGAAGAAAAACTCTTACCTGTACGATTCGGACGGATTTGAAATGGTGTGGTATTGGTTCCCGACACATTCAAATTTGGTAAATTCTCGTTTTTGGACGTTACTTTCCATGATCTTGTTTCGAGTGATTGCTTTGCTGCGCCTCTCATTTTGGTTTGTGTAACGTATACAATAGAACACTTCTTTCGTTCAAATTATATATTTTGATAAGCCTGTTTATACGTTCGACGTACTGCTCTGCTGATGGAGGTTTATCGTCCGACTGATTCATTGTAGACATTAGGTCTGTTCGCGCAAAACTTCTGTAACAATTTGTAAAAGAGAATTCTTTGCTTAAGTTTCAGGAGTAGGAATAAATTTTCTCTTAAACCCAAAATATCGCGGGAACACGTTTTTGTAAAATGTGTTTGAAACGTCAAAGGTTAGAAGTAAGAACAAAACAAAAAAGAAATTGTAAAACCGAAGGATGATTTTTAGATTGGTTGTTATTACTATTTTATTGATGTAGATTGGTTCTATTGCATAAGGCGAACAATTCGCTTCAATATGAAACTACTTTTTCTCCAAGTCATCTTTTGAGTTAATTTGCATAAAATTGTTGAAATTCACACAAATTTAAACTTTTATGAATTTGACAGTTCTTTTGAAATTCAATTGATTTGACGTTTTTCACGATTGCTGTCCAAAGAAAAATCTCGTGTAGAAATATGTAAAAATTGTGACAGTTGGAAATGAATTATTCTCTCAAATGCGTTCACTTCTACACATTTTTTCTCATGGGAACAGGTTTTTTTTTGCAAATTTGTACAGAACTATCGCTGTAAGTTCATCTATGTTTACGGTTCTATTGCTTAATCAGTTGCAGTTGTCGATGGATTTTAGGTGTCAGCGAGTGGCTCTGTTTCGTTCGTTGATGGATACCTGTTAATAGTGAGTGAGGTTGATAAAAGTGTAAACTGCTGAGTTAGATTTTCCAGCGCCCTTTTGAGTTGTTCAACATCGTGTTGAATGGGGATAAAAGTTTGGGATGCATCAGAAATTTGAGCTGAAATTGCCTAAATCCTATGAAATCCTCCTTAAAATTATCATCTTTATATTGTTCTGTTATTGTTTGACTCTATAATAACTAATTCGAAATTAAATTTTTACAAGAGCAGACAACAACAAAAATTTATAAAGATTTTTTAATGAGACAATGGATTTACTAAATCATTCCTCGTATAATATGTATTCATCTTATAATTTATATTATAATATTAAAATATTTATAATATTCACTTGAGTGAGATGAAGAAAAACAAAATAAACGAGGAACCATCGTCAACGTCACATGGTTGCGGAAAGAGCTTAAACTGAATAAGCAATATTTTTGATTTAAAAATGGCACCAAAACAAGAGAATTGTATAGAAATACGACGTTCAATTATTATATTGCACAAAGAAAATATTTTCGTCATGAGAATTTTAAGGAAATTAAAAATTCCGTACAATGGGCTTACGCTACGGTTAAGCGTTTCAAAGAATTGGGTTCATGTACGTGTAAAGAAAACGCTCAGGAAGATCTAAAGTCAAAACGAATTTAGACAAACAAACAAATTTATTATAGTTATTTCATAGGGTAATCGCCAAATTACAGCACCTGAAATCCGAGTAGAAATCTATGACAATAGAGAAACCCCACTCTCTGTTAGCACCATAAAACGCCGTTTAGTAGCGACGGGACTTACAAAATGAAAGCGGTAGAAAGTCTTATAGACCGATGAATCTAAGTTTCAAGTTTTTGGATCAAATAGGCGAGTTTTTGTTCGTCGATCTGACCAAGAGAGGATGGATGTACAATGTTTTTTCCAATCGTGAAGCTTGGAGGCGGTATAGTGATGGTCTGGTTATCATTCTGTTATGAAAGGGTTGGATATTTGGAAAAATCTACGGCATTGAACAAAGAGGGACGTCCATCAAGACGTCGTTTGATTATGGACAGCTTTTAGCTCAAACAATATAACGACCCCAAACATTCCTCAAAACTTTGTAGGGAGTACGTTAAATCCCAAGAATCATGAAAAATAGTTCAAAATATTGGGTATTTAATTTGATTCGTGCGGTTTTTTTTTTCAAAATTTGAACGTTTATTTAAGAAAAACATGTACAATGGTATTATTCAAAGTAATGCCCATCTGAAGCTATGACTTTTTCCCATCTTTCTGGCAATTTGTGGATCCCATCCCAAAAGAACTGCGCCATCTTGGCAGTCAAGAATGAATCAAGCCAATTCTTGATATTCTGCTCTGATGTGAACCGTATTTCAGCGAGGGCGTTCTGCATCGACCGGAACAAATGGTAGTCAGAAGGGGCAAGGTCTGGGCTATAAGGCGGGTGGGATAAGACTGTTTTCCAAATAGTTCTTAACCGGAATAGCAACGTGGGGCCGAGCGTTGTCATGGTGGAAAATTATTGCCTCGTGTCTGGTCAGCTCTCTTCAAACGGATTAATTGTGTTCGGTAGCGTTGTCCATTGATGGTTTCACCCGGTTTTAGCAGCTCATAATACAGCACATCCATCTGATCACACCAAATACAGAGCATTACCTTCGCGCCATGGATATTCGGTTTTGCCGTTGATTTGGCTGGTTGGCCGGGTTTCACATATGATTTTTTGCGCTTGGGGTTGTCGTAATGGATCCATTTTTTACCACCAGTAACAATCCGATGCAAAAATGACTTCCTTTTGTGGCGTTCCAGCAGCATTTCGGACATGCAAAACCGCCTTTCATGTGGAACCCAATTTCCTTGCTTTTGAATGTATCCAGCTGCTTTCAAACGTTTTGAAATGGCTGCTTGAGTGACACCCAAAGATTCTGCGAGCTCTTCTTGTGTTCGGCAACAATCTTCATAGAGTAATGCTTTCAGTTTTTCATCTTCAAACTTTTTTGGCTGCCCAGGACGCTAGGACTCAAAAAATGTGTAAAATGAATTAAATTACATACCCAATACATATATCCGAACAACAAAAGCATTGATTTAACATTAAGTCTAATTTAGGTAAATGTAACTCCTTGAGACTGTCAAAGAGAAAATTAGCCGTTAGCGACCAAACTATACAAAACAAAAATATAATAAAAAAAACTTATACCTAATAATTTTAGGAAATTTAACAAAAAGTAGGCGATCACGGTCACTCCACTACGATCGGTGTACGAAACGAAGATAAGCCTAAATTACAAACTAAACTATGGAACCCCCTTAAAGATGAGCCCACGCAGGAAGGGGGCTGCCACAATCTATGGGTTGTGGCAAACCTAATCGTAAATTGTGAGGTATTGAACCGCCCGATGATCTCTGCTAAGATATGAAAATTTGACTAATGAGTGGAAATAAAAAAAAGTTGGAAATTATAAAAAAAAAATCCTCCCAACTTGCTTAAGCTTAGCTTAGGTGTTCAAGACACAAACCTTCTTTGAGACATTTCATTATAACAGGATCATTTATGTAACATCAAACCACAATAAACATAAAAGGAAAGACTACAATTGTTTATACAATTTGTCTTTTATTTAAAGAATTGTTGGACACATCGTCGCCATTCTTGGAAATGTGGTTCGATTTTTTCTGCCTGTTTGCGTAAGTGTTATTGTTAATTATTTTGACTCAACGAGGATAATCAAGATTCATGTACCTTGACTAATTGATGTAGGTATAACCGCTTCTTGTACCAGTATATCAATGTTTTGAAGATTTGGATGAGCTACCTTATTACGGGTGGGGTGTTAGTTAATGGTATTTAAAAGCCGTTGTGTTACTGTTGGGAAATCAGTGCTTTATTGTTCCCTCAAACGAAAATATTTATATATAAAATATTGCTTACTAAGTACGAGTATTACATAGTATAAAAAATATTAGAATAAAAATATAATGCTTATTATGCTTAAGCTACCAAAAGGAATATTATATTGTAATGCATAAATGCTTAACGTGTTGTTGTCTGTTTGGTTGCATAAAAGATTTAAGGTGAACTTTATTTTTGTTGCCGTGTGTAATGTTTTTCAATTGTTGTTGTTGTTGTTGTTAATCCTAAGTTTATTCGCGTATCGTTTGTATAGTATGTGAAGAAATATGCTCGCTGGAGAATCGTTGCACACTTTTTGCTGATATTTTATATGAATTTTGTGAGGAAATGATATGTCTGAGGTCATATTCGAAATATAATGCCACGAAGCACTTAGTTCCTCTTGTAATTTAAGAAAAAGAAGATCTTTTAGCTGTTAAAAAAGTACTCAGATTGAAAACTGAAACATGAATCCCTTTTTTAATTTTAATATCCATAGGTTTGTATTTAGGCTAGTAGCACTGTTTTTTTTTTATATCTTTAAACATATAACAAATCCACGCTTTAGTTGGTTCAGCCTTTAGTATATTATTTTATTTGATGATCTTGTAGAATACCAGCTACCGTTTTATGAGTTTCTATCAGCATTTACTAGTAATCAAATATTAATCGCTTAATGCAGAAATTGCTGATTAGATGTACGAGTAAGACGCCAACAATGTTCATCATTTTCCGTAGGTAAACTTAACTTATCACTAAAAAATCGGGCAAAGTCCAGGGTATATTTTGGTCTGACGCTACATTGAATTAAAAAATTCTTCAATAACCTTGAAACAGCTTTCATTTAGAATCAGTCTAGAAAATACTACTAATACTATCAAATGCCTTTTATAAATCTAAGAAAATCAAATGAAGTGACAAACGGAAGAGAAATCTCTTAGTTTGCAGTTGAAAGTGTATTCAAGAAACTTTTTTTTTCTGCAATTTGTTGTTTGCTTTTTATATATGGTATTTTAGAAATGTGTCTCAGAATATAGTGTAATTTGGCGAATAATTAGAGCTTCTGCTAGGCACCCATTTCGAAGGAGGAGGAGCTCGTCAAACTCGGCATTCTTCCCATCATGCTACAAAAAAAAAGAAACAGTGATTACTTGGCTTGGCGCATCTAACATACAGAAGCTGTTACGTACTAAATCTCTCTCGGCCATGAATTAGTATTCGAGTCATTTTTATTCAGAATAGCTTTTGACCAAATGGTTTCTTCCTAAGATAAATCATAGGTCTTCACATAAAGTTGATCTTCATCCATCTTTAAGCGACTTCCAACATGCCTTCCTTAAAAGAAAGTATTTCAAGATGAACTGCAAGAGGTATTGTGCACTGTTGAGAGGTTTATTTGCTGTTGACAATAAATATACATATGTAGTTGCCCTCCTGGACCGTGAAGGCAGTTTCAACAATATTCATATTGCAACTGTCCAAGAATTTTTGTGAAACGTCTTTTTGCTTAAAATAAGCATTATCCAAGCAAAATTAGGAAATTGCCTTTTATGTTAGCGATCAGAGTAGAGAGAGCGTAATTTCACTTTTATTTCCACTATCATGCATAACTAACAATTTAACGCAGTCAATGAAAGCCAGGATTCCCATTGACTCGGAACTAAATTCTAACAAGCCTGCTGGACCAGACAGTCTGCCTGCCGACTTAGTTAAGACAACAGAAATTGGCTGATGAACTTCTTCATCATTTCCCCGATCCACATAAAACGGTACTCTCTATAGAAGAACCAATATTCTCAATATCGCGTACCAGATATTGTCCGCCGTGTTGTGTGAACGTGCAAATATCAGTGCAGGGTTACGTCACTGGCAATAGTTCTAGTTGAAATTTGCGAGTTTTTGTCTACTTTCCTTAGTAAAACACGTTCTGCTAGGTCAGATATTTTACGCTAAAGGCAACTCGTACGTTTTGGCTCCAGTTTATCCTCGTTTTTGACACGAATTTATATTGTTAAGGAAAACATCTCAGACAGCTCTTTAACATTTTTTTCTATTTGGTAATTATAAAAAATGAACTGAACCATATCAAATGGTGTTCTTTTACTAGGTATAGATGAACGAACATACATATGTAGATTACAAACCTACTGTAGGGGAATTACCAACACTTGCTCAAGCCTGTAAACTGCTAGAATGCGCTATAGTGAGAGCAACACGTAATGTTCACTATATGTGTATAACATGGGTGACGTTTATTCAGGAAAGAAATAGAGGTACCTAGGAATGATGGTTTTAAATGTTTGAAGGTTATAATGACTAGGAAATAAAGAGCTAGGTGAGCATTCCATAAGCGAGTTGTACGGCGTAGCAACGAATCACTATATTTTAGAGTACATACGAAAGTGAGCTTGAGGGTGTACTGATGAGCATTAATAGCGAGACGGGTGTTACGGTAAAAAATTTAAAAGTGTGGAGTGCTACTGAGGAATTCTATGGAGCACTGGTGGTAAAAATAACGATTAAGCAGAGAATGACACGAGACATTACGTCGATGTTCTAGGGTGTTCATTATCTGAGTGATATTAGTATCACCTATGAGATTTATCGCACGTGGACGTGAGTTTTATCTAGTAGTCGCAGATATGTTTTGGGAGCACCCGACCAGATGCGAGCATTAAACTCCAATTTCGAGCCCATAAATAACTTATATATTTAGGCCAAATCAGAGGGGGTAAAGTATTTCTTACATCGTTTGAGGAATACTAGACATTTCTCATCATTTTTGAGTACACCGAATTTATAGCCATTCCAATGTAAGTTGTCATTGACACACATACCGGGAATGGAAAGTTTTTCGGTTTCGACGATGTAAGTGCCATTCATGAATAATGGCTAGGTATTTAAATTTTGCTTTAATGACAGCAGACAGCATTGAGTTTTGGAAGCATTATGCTCTTAATATCAGAATTTGTTGAGATTGACATAAGCTGCCGTTCCTGTTCTACACTCCAAGAGCAGAGACGTGAATCAGGGAACGAATGTAAAAAGCAGAGAGTACTGTCGTCAGCAAAGGTAAATATTGGATTAGAAGTAGCAGACAGGAGATTGTTGATGAAAATGAAAAAGAGTGTTGAAGAGGGAACCGAGCTCTGGGGCACACCTGAATTTATTTTGTGGATATCCGACTTGAAATCATACAAGTCAACTTGAATTTAACGTTTTGGTAGTTTCTAATCCATTGAAAAAGAAATTTATCGATCCCAAATGCACACATTTTCATCAAAAGAGCAAAAGAGGAAAGAAGGAACGTATGTGCAATGGGTCTGTAGGAGAGAGAAGATTCATATTTTTTAGGGACGGGCTGGACAAAGGCTGTTTTCCATCTGCTCTGAAAGAGTCCTAAAGTGTAGGTTTTTTCTGGCTTTCCTAGAAAAAGGAAACATATACCATCTGGATCAAGAGTGCGGAATAGGATTCGTCCCATTGAAGATTCGACGAATTCAAAGACGGGGACAAATCACTATCTGGAAAGGTTGAGCTGACCGTAAAGTGTGCTGCAAGCAAATTAGCTTTGTCCAAAAAGCTGACAGCTAACAGAATTTCTTATGTTTTTGACGTAGTGTTTTTGTAGTATTTTTTGCCTCAGTTTTCGGTCGTACTGAATTTTCACACACTTGAAAAAGACGTTGCAGTAATTCCTGGCTCGTTTCCTCTGTCGGGTTGGTCTTATATAACCCGAAAAACTTTTATCTAACCCTTTTCTTTTGGTTTGATACTCTTCATCCGACGAGGGATAAAGGATCTTATTAAAAAGAAAATAGTGTCTGTCATCATATCAGCAGCGGCATCCACGTCGTTATCGAGAAAACATAACGAAGAGTTAAAATTCCCCAAGAAGCTGTTAAGTCCGCTCCAAATGGCTCTCTCGCATTGGAATACGGTTCTTTTAGGAATCTTTTCTCTAACTGTATAGTCGGTGTACAAGAAATTAGCTAATATGATACAGTGGTTCGACAAGTCTAAAGCGGATGCACATTGACCTTGTATTTGTTAGGGTGAGAAGTTAAAAACAAACTATATACAAACTATATACAAAACAATGACTATCAAGTATGGTATTCATGTGGGCGTGCGGAGTTATTTTCCGCAGCTAAAATCTCAACACACCGTCTTCAGGTGTTGTCTGTCCAGAATGTCGAAGCAATCCAAAATTGTGTATTTTGAAATCGTCCGCAATGACGATTTCAGTATGAGGATATAGGGATACAATTCTTTGTATGGAGGCAGACAGGGCATCAAATTCGTTAAAGGTCGAGTTTCTGTCTAATTTGGGACTTCTGTTATTAAAGAAATAGTGGATAATTTGCTTACGGAGCTGGAATTTTAACCACATGAAACTGAATTCCGGATTGATTCAGAAACTACATCATAGTAGAGTATGGAAGTTACATCACTACGCACGTAAATGGCGAGATCGCGGTGAGAGAAGAATAATGGCACTAGTTCGTAGCCAAGTAGCTTCAGATCAGAGTGATCTGTTTTTCATTAAGTACCAAAACAGCTGGTCTGTATTAACAGACGTGGACGTACGCAGAAAAGTGATTACAATATAGCCCGCGAATATTGCCTATGGTATATCACATATAAATTCCCGATTCATTATTATAAAAAGACAAACACAAAAAACACAAACACCGACGATACTAAGCACGGCTGTAAAGTAAAAATTCAGAATTGGTTGCTGAACCCAATTGCTGTAGGTGTTGTGCCCATGCAACAATAGGAAACAGCACACCAACAAAATTCATACCCACAACCCGCTATCCTTCGGTTGTTATATACACTCAGTCACTGCACGCGCTGTATGACAATGTTGATATTACAACATTAAGACCAGAGGCAGGGATCTTGACTTGGGATGCTCGCATTGTGGATATATATGTAAATATATGAACATATGCATACGAACACCTTTTTTTTTTTTTTTTTTTTTTGTGTCTAATCCCATTTGTTTTCTCTTCAGAAGTTGAGAAATTTGAACGTTACATGACGTAGCATTATGTTCTTTTGTTCATTCCAGAAGTGAGTAGGCCTTTGATTTCATATTTATAACATCAGACGAAGCCAATACCTACACAACGAGGCGCTATTTGCTTTTGTTCTTCTACTTCTTTCTAATTAACAACAATCATATTGATGGAACAACCGACACTTAAAAATTTAAGAAATGTGGTAAGATTCCCATCTTTAAATGAATAAAGCTGTGAAGATATCTTAGAAACTTGCCCCGCAGAATTGTTGCTCGATTAGCTGTACAGGTACGAACAAAGCAATGCGGAACTAGGAAAGTTCTTGATCATGTTTAGAAGTTTTACCAGTAGGTATAAAAAACATGCTAAGGGCTCATAATTCGACCAACAACCCGCAGTGCGATTGATCTAGTCAAAATATATCCGAAATTTTCGGCTGGGAAAATTAGAGCAAGTTAAACGAATTATACTATAGTAATACTAACCTTCGGGCTAAATTACTTTCAATTTCAAAGGAATTTTGCTTTTTATAATTATCGTGGGCTTAATGTACTAAAATATTAGCTCATAGCACCTAGCACATATAAAAAGGGAAAAACGCTGCAAAAACATGCCAAAAAATTTGTGCAGTTTACGGTGAGAATACTGTGAGTGAACGCCGGACCCAGGAGTCGTTTGTTCGATTGCGTTCCAGAAATTTCGATGTAAAAGATACACCTCGCACTGGTCGGCCTGTCACTGAAAAAGTCGATGAAATTTTGCAACTGATGGAGCAAGACCGGCACAAAAACTGTCTGGAGATAGCGAAGGCAATAAACATCAACCGTATGACAGTTTAGAATCATCTAAAATGAGCAGGCCGATATTTGGGTGCTACATGGATTAACGCAACGAAATTTAATTGACCGAATAGCCATCAGTGAAACGTAACAAAATGGAATCATTTCTGAAGCTATTCATTACGGGCGATTAAGAATGGATTAAATACGAGAATGTCCAACGCAAGCGATCATGGTCAAAGGCCGGTGGCCGACCACAAACGACTTCAAAGCCTAGATTAACGGCAAATAAGGTTATGTCGAGTGTTCGGTGGGATTGGAAGGGAATTGTCTATTATGAGCTGCTAGAACGTGGCAAAACGGTCAGTTCGATCCTCTACTGCGCACACCTCGACCGTTTGAATGAAGCTATTAAGAAAGAGCGACCAGAATTGGCCAACAGAAAGGGAATTGTCTTCTAACATGACAATTCTAGGCCACACACATCTTTGATGACCCGGAAGCTTGGTTGGAAAGTTTAGATGCATCCACCGTATAGCCCGGACCTTGCACTCTCTAATTACCGTTTGTTTCGGTCTTTGCAAAACTCTCTTGATAGCAAAAAATTGGCCAACCGAAGAGCCGCTGAAAATCACTTGGCCAAGTTTTTCGTTGATAAACCACGGAAGTTCTACACCGATGGAATTATGATGCTACCCGGAAAATGACAAAAGGTAATAGATAATAATGGCCAATATGTACTTAATTGAAATTAATTTTGAATAAAGAATTTTTTTTTTTTTCAAAAATGTACCAAAAAACCGCGGAGTCTTTTTATATGACCTGTAAAGAAAGAGTAATGCCGATGTAAGTTGATTTTGAATGTTGCGGTAATGACTAGGAAATACGGAATTCTCCAAGGTATTCCAGAAACGAGTTTAGAAAAAAAAAAACATATGTTAGAAAATGTTCGAAAGTGCCCTTAAAGGTTAGCTGATGGTTGATGGCACGGCGGGTGTTAAGGTAGCGATAGAATGAGGTAATGCAAGAGACTTTATGGTCGGTGATGAAGGGTGTTAATTAATAAATATTGGTGTATGATTTCGAATGGAACTCGACTTCGTTCATATGGCCACCGCGGGCACGTTTGCAGCGGTCGATTCGTTGGATCCAATTTTCAACGACTCGGCCACACATTTCGGGCGAAACGGCCGCTATTTCGCGTTCAATGTTGGCTCTGAGCTCTTCCAACGTGGCGTGTTGGCATAAACCAATGACTTAACGTAGCCCCGGAAAATAGTCAAGCGGCGTTAAATCGCACAACTGGTCCATGTCTTGAGATAACACGCTCACCATACTTACTCTTCAATAAATCGATTGTAGCGTGTGCTGTGTGGCTTGTGGCACCATCCTGTTGTGGGTTTTCACCCGACCAATAACGCATATTTTGCTTATTGACGAACCCATTGAGCCAAATATGAGCTTCATCACTGAAGATGATTTTGCGACTCCGAATATATGTAGAAAATTTTTATAAATTGCAGACGTTGCTCTTTAGTGAACTTTACCATGATGAAAATGTTGAGTTTATTGAATAAATTGACAGTGACAGTTTGATGATTAATGAAAGAGTGCATTCACAATTCAATTCAATTCAAAGTTGTCAAGTCCCTATCGGAAAAACCTATAGTTTGGATATTAACAATGTACGAAAAAATAGCTAATATTAGAAGCCGAAGTCTTCAATGGGTTGGCATGGGCTCTTATCGTGGAAAAAACTTTCCACCACGCAATCATCGCAGAACCAATGGCCTATTTCATCAAACTACCAATTACAACTAGAAATTATACTTCGAATAGCAACTACAAATTGTAATTTAGTTTTTTATTTCACAAAGTACAAATATGTAATAAGAATGCAAAATAAAAATAAATTTGGAAAAACAAGTTTTGATCACAATTGCTTAAAAATTCCGTTACACCGAATTTGTGAATGACTTGTAATCTACATGTGTTTCCTCACAAGTTTGTTGAGCGTCATGGTGAAAACTGAATGAACAAAAACTTGTTTGACAAGTTTTAAAATGTTTAGCCCATGAGATAACAATTAACTAGTGGGAAAGTTTTAAACTCCATACCGTCTCAATGCATTTTAAGTAACAAAGACTGAAAATATCTAAAAATATTGAAGCGAAGAATTGTTGTAAGTATATATGTATGTATGTATTTCATACTAAAAAGGAGTTCAGTTTCCCCGCAACTGTTAAATTTTAAATTAATTTAGAGCCCAAAGAAAGAACGGTTAACTTTAGTTATCAATAAAAAATAAAAAATTGTATAAAAAAGAATAATAATAAAATGTTGACCATTCAAATTATCAGCATTTTCATTTCGGTACTTCAAATTTCCTTCGCATTTCAAATAGTTGTGGGTTGCTTTTTGGGAAATACAATATTAGCTAAGATAATGCAACATTTTATGACGTTGATTGCGTTTGCAATCGTAAGTGCTTCAGGTATAGAAATTTCTGCCTCAAAAATCCAATAGCATTTTCTATTATTCTGGTGTTGATTTTTGTGTTCTGTTATAACGATCAATTTCAGAAGTTGGGTTATTTTTTATATCAATGTAATCAATCAATCGATTTACGTATATCTCGTATCCAGACAGCAGTGGTTTCTAAACATGTTAGATTGCATTGTTCCGCGCACTTCTGTGATCTGACCGTCGCAGTTACTTCGGCCGAAGCGATAATGGTAAGTAATGGTGGTCCAAAGTACCCATGCAATCCATGAGACAGCACCTTGGAAACTAAATATTTTTTTTTTAATTATATTTATCATTAACTTTTTTGTTAGAGAAGACCGATTTCTAAATCTTTGTCAGATGCACGTCGGGCTGAAGACTTGGAGAAGACTTCCTGCCACGGCAAAGTGATCATAATATTTACAATGAGGCTGAGGAGTCTGAGTTAAATCAAGAAGTTTCGCAGGAAGAACTTCAGGTAGACACCTAGGAAAGTATGTGAGAATCTGATTATGAAATGCCATTATCTCGCCTCCGGTATTTTTATGTGAAAAATAGATATAAGTGGTCTAAAGGAGCTCCAAATCGAGCGATACGAATTCAACATCATAATATTTTTTCACGTCAACTGCCTAGCAATCTCACAGAAAAGGATGGGAAATTTTTTTTTTTCTATTTGGAAGAAACTAACAGATGCTGAAATTTTTCGGGAAATTATAACGTAGACTAATGGCATTCTACAACACCACGAAAGGGGATGCGGATGGAATGGACAAAAAATGCTCACAGGACAAGACATTGGCGGATGTCACTTTTTTATCAGATTCTTGACATTAGCACAGTCAGTGCATGTGTGCGTCACCAGTCAGAAAATTGAAAAGCCGGCGGCGGGTTGCAGTATCTGTCAAAAATCGACCGCAGACTATTTGAATGAATATATTCGATGGCCTTTGTCGGACGAGGCATGGGAAAGAATCCATTGAATTTCGTCGGTGTGTTGTTTAATGAGATGTGGGTCTTATATGTGGATGCTTTAGAAGCGACTATTAAAACCATTCAAATTATTTTGCCAACGAAAATTCTCCAAAGTGATTGTTACGCACAACAAAACTCAGTTTATTTTGAAGATTTTCGCCCGTTCAAATGGACAAATGGACAAACTTGTTAGAACTTTTATGTAATCATTTAAGAAAATAACAAACAAGAAGGAAGATACGAATCGACGCGGAGTACAATTTTGCTTAATCCGCTAGTGTAGCCTTTTCAGACTGCTATGATAAAGCGATAAATCGTAATAAGCTAACCAAGCCCAACTATCTATATACTTACTTGTGCATAGAACACTTCGAACTATGTCCTTTCCAGCACTAGACATTCTGTTACATATGACATCATATGACATATGACATTCATACATATGAATAAGTGTTGTGGTTGTGATTACAACAGTTCGCCTCAATATAACCTCATAGTGCGTCAGCAAGGCAGCTGGCCATACTGCTATCCTGAATACATATTCCTAGAACCCTTACAGGAGACATAGATTACACCATACCTCGGTTACAATTCAACAAAAACAACAACAACAACAACAAAGTCATTCTAGAAGGAAGAAGAGTTTTCGGAAGACATATCGATACATTTCTAAGCTGACTGACAGATCAACAATTCATAGGCAGGTGTAATCTTATTCTCTCCTTTCATATTCTGTACGACTGAAGCCTGTTCTCAATAATTAGATTTTTTTCCCCGTCGTAAGAAGAAGGAAAACTTTCGCAAGCGCATATATAATTTCCTGCATGTTCTGCTCTTTAAACGCTGCTAAATTTTATTGCGTTATGTCAAACGGTTTGGATATTTGAAGTTGGCGCAAGAGTTTTGTAGGACTATATTATCAACGTTTCCATTTTATCGAACTTTGTGCTGTCTCGCAAATTTTTTTGGTTTCTTCTCAACGGCAAGAACTCCAAGGTCTCTGGTCAAATCGTTATTTCTTATATACCACGCATGGATAATTTCTTTTAGCACTTATATTGTTTGCTTGTAAAATATTGGCATTCGTTTCCTCAGAATTATATACGGTTGGTACACAACGGCTTCAACTCTTGTATAATATCAGCTTATTCTTAATGCTAGGCTTAAAATATTTTCAAAGTAACCAGTATATTTATTTTCGAGTTCTACACTTTTCTTTTACATGTGCTACTTCCATTTTAATTTTGCGACGAGTGTCATAGGTATTTAGCGTCAAAATGAATCTTTCTCGATTCATTTACATCATTGTATCATAGTTTATCTGTTATTTTTTTAATCATTTTACCTATTGCTAGTTTACATAACAGTGTCACCAGTAAACGTAGTTAAAATGGTCCCTTCTTCTTGCAGTATATCACGGATATATAAGATATATAAAGCACTTCCTCGCAGTACGTCAGCTAAAATATCTTCGAATTGCGAAAACTCTTTTCCATGTCTGACAAGGGAAAGGTCAACTCTCGAGATATGTTGTCTGCATATTAACATATACATAAAGGCTTAAAGGCAAGACTCGTTGAAATTTGAATTTAAAACTTTCATGCCACTTCTTGTCAAAGGCTTATGAGGCATCAAAAAATTCTCCTAAGCAAATTTTTTCTTTCTTCTAGTGCTCTCCCAATTACTGGTGACCAGTGATACGATTTTTCCGTCAGTATACGATTAAGTAACATCCTTATTTTAGATTCAATTGGGAGAAGTGTAATCGATCGCTAAGACATATTGTCACACCGTGGTTTCCTTGGTCTTTCTACCATTATGATTTCAGATACATTTCATTGACTCGCAACGTATTCTAATCTAAGTGCCGCATTTATAAAATGGAGAAGCTTTTCTAGGCAATATCTTCAGGAATTTTCCGGTTATTAGATCGCAACTGGGAGCTTTCTTTGGTTTTAATTTTCGAGTTCTGTCAATGTGGCATTTGTTATGTTGTATGCATAATGAATGAGCGCTTAACCATCAAACAACCTAAAGTTTTCTTTTAGATGGGCAGCTAAGATGTCCGTTCTTTCATTATCTTAATTCGCCCATTCGTTATTATTATCATTTTTTATTTTTTGTTTTGATTGGAGTGGCAAAGGATTTAGATTAGTGCCTTATATATTACTTTCCAAAGCAAATAATTGAATTGTTTTTCTCCTGTCGAGCTTTTAAGGCAAGTATAATACTTTCAAAGTTTCTAATAATCTATTTAAGATGATTATACAGGCGTGTTCTATGTTATGGGCCACAACTTTGTGGCCTCCTCACCACTTCATTTATTTATGTTGTAATTAAGTACGCAGTTTGTTTGTTTTTATTTTTTTCTTTGACATGATACGTGGCTTCCTTCCCGTCACTATTTTTTTCTGTGTTTTTGTAAATAAAACCTAATAAGATTTCTAAAGTTGCTGCTACTTTACCGGGCTTAAGCTTTTCCTAGCTGGCCTGTTTTATCCACATCGTGGTTTAAGGAATTAATCTTGTCTAACTCCTTGGCTATTTCGCAGCCTCGGTAATTACCTGGATATTTGCCTTGGCAACTAATACAGGTTGCAATACTTTATCCACGCGCAAATAATGGCGACAAAAAAGTTCTTATGTTGGAAGAAAAAAAAAACAAAAATGGTCTGAGATTATTTACACCTTTTCGGACAGAAATCTTCAATCATAACCTTGGAAGCAGCCTATACAAACACAAAAGTAGCCATATATTTCCACTCATATAGACATAGGAACATTCAGGGAAATAAATGAAAAGCAAGTTAGCTGTAGTAAGCTTCACTTAATACACGTAATTTCTGTAGAACTTAAATAGACGGATGTGACGAAAAGATCTTTGACTTCTCTTCTTTATGTGCCCTACATTTTCCCAGAAAATACAACTCAATCCGTAAGCTTTCTACCATCACGATCTAAATGATTTGACTAAACCAGACATTGGAAAGCATATTATATTATATTATTATCCAAAGCTCTAAATTCAAAGAAAAGTGGAAAAAACTTCCAGATTAACTTAGCACCACTCTGCATCTTATGTGGGTTTAAGTTCTCTGGCTATCGTAAGGAAAGCCATTTCAACCTAATCTAGCCTAACCCAAATAATGGTTCTGAAGAATTAGATTCAAAGACAAACTGTTTTTATTTGCTGGACACACAGTTAAAACTTCACCTTTACTTGTGAGAAATTTTTGCAGAGTCGGCAACTTTGGATAGAAGCTTTTAAACTTTTACATCCGGAGTAAGGACAGAAGCAATTTCAATAGTTTTCTGTTTTATAGTATTTAGATTGATCTATAGAGGAATGTGCAAATCTTATAGAATATTATAGTATATTATATTATATAAAATATAATAATAGATTATGAGTGTACCCAATAAGTTGTCATAAAACACACTATGGGATCTATAAAGGATACGCTTCAAGTTTAATCATACAACTCAATGTCTGGTCTTTTTACAAAACCTATAATTAAAAAAATATGACTTTTTTTGAATTGAGACCAAAATTAGGCTTTTTAAATTTAATTTAATCTTTTCGCCTTTTTCACTGATCGATTTGATTTGGGGCCAGTTCAATAAGCTTAAACCACCACACCAAATAAAAAAATGGCAAAAACTAAAACAACTCAATTTATAGCACTTATTCATCATACACAACCAGTTTTTAAAAGTCGTTTATTTTTTTATTTATAATTTCTAAAACCATATGGCAACAAATTATAAACGGAAGTACACAACACCTCTTGTGGAGGATCTTCAGCTCTAGTTATATAAACTGGATAGTCAACATGGGCAAATTCAATTAGAAACTGTCGGCATACCCCGCACGGTGACGTGAGAACATCTTTTTGATATGCCACCACTGCACAAGATTCAAATTCTCTATAACCTTCACTAACTGCTTTGGAAATAGTAGTTCTTTCGGCACACGAAGCTGGTGAAAATGCGGCGTTTTCCACGTTGCACCCGCTAAAAATTTTTCCGCACTTAGTACGCAAAGCACATCCTACAGCAAAATTACTATACGGAACGTAGGCGAATTTTCTAGCTGCGATTGCGGTCAAGATCAATTCTTTTTCGTCATTCTCTGCAATAAATTTTTTTTTTTTTTTTTTGTAAAATTACACTCAATTATAAAACATCGTCGTATACCTAGATATCACTCGAATGACATACCTAATTCATTAAATTGCTTTGTAGAATCAGCGTAGCTTCCGGCGTTCGTTGTCATTGCTGTGTTATTTATACGAAATTATAATATTTATATCCACAAATGTATCTTTAATGTAAATTGTTTTTTTTTTTTAATCTAAGCGAGCAATTCTTGTCACGATTTGACTGCGCGACGATCCCACTCGAAGTGAGAGCATCGAAAATATTGCAGTGAGTGCTAGAAATCTACGCATTTTGAGAACTAAAAGAGATATTCGTATCTTTGCTATCTTTACTACAAAGTATTTCAAAGGGAGGTTGATAAAACAGAGCCATAAACTTATTACTAATAGATACGAATGAGAATATCAGACAAATTATTTACAATTCACGGCCACTATGAGTAATTATGCTCATCATTCTAAGGCACAACTAGCATGCGCCACTTGAAAATTTAAGAGAAATGAAAATATAAATTTTTTGATATCAGAAATAGAGTAGAGCTACTCGGTTGTTATAGATTTTGTGAACGAACAAGTTTTTCTACTTGACGACATAATTTCACAGATGTTTGTACACAATGAATGTGTTTTAGAACATACTTTCCCGCTTTAAATTTTCAAGGTTGAGCGGTCAACGTGGCTTCGTAGTTGTTTTATTGTGTACGGTATATGTATATACATAATTGGATTTATAATGCAAGTGGGTGACTCTCCATAAAAAGGGGAATTCCCTTTAGTTACTGCTCTACCATTGTGTGTATAATTACATATATTGCAACCTGGTTTTTATGTTCAATTTCAAATACAAGAAGAAAGAGCAATTAATTTTAGATTATTTGAACAAAGGGAGATGTTCGTGCGAATGGGTCATTAAGTCATGTCTTTTTCGAATTACGGGTTTCGGAGAGAGAGATTGAAGCTGTATCATTTTTACCAATAAACTACTTTTTTATACGAAACTCTTAAGGCTGCTATCGATAATGATTTACTTCCTTTGTTGCGGGAATTCTTCCTTTTCCCTTCGAAATATGTATTTTATTCATTTAAATAAATTTAATGGTAAATATTTCTCTCACGTATCTACATTGCTATTGCGCCGCCTATCGGTTTGGCTAGATTTGCTGGGCTTAGTACCTTTCTATAGGCCACTCTAATTTGTACTGCATCATCTGTTTTAACTTAATTCATTCCGGCATGCATTCATACCATATGTGCATAAAAAATCTGAGGTTTCTGTCGAAATAGATTATGTTGATTCTTTCACACCAACGTAGTATTCCTTCCGTCGTAGGCCATAAGTCACAGTCTGCGATTTTATCATTTCTTTTTAAAAGTCACACAAGCGAACTACTCAAAAATATGAGTACTCATCATGTGGCTATCACTTTGATACAACTGGTCAATAAAACTCTCCTGCATTCCACTTATGTTGTTGGCTAAGAAACATTTTACAAATTATTACAAGTTTAAATTTTATCTCATAGGGATCAGTATATGAAATTCTTTTTTGTTCCTTTCCAAATTCCTTTCGCTACAATTTGGCGAAAAGCTATAAATATTAGTTGAGGCTTTAAATTACTATACTATACGCGAACATTTTCTAAATTCTTGTAAACAGCAACAAACAGTAGTATTGTGTAGGAAACAATACTACGAGTATACTCGTATGTATATACATTTTTTCTCTAACCAAATTTATTTTTCTGCTATAACAAAACTGGATCTGAGGTTATTGTCCTCATCTTGTTAAAAAGGATTGCTTTAATACCCCTTTGACTTCTGTGTACCCCTGTGTTAGCATCTGGTCTACATTTTATATAATTAAATTTAAGTTGTTTATTAAAATAGAAAATGGAAAAATGGAAGTAGATGCAATCGTTGAAATGTTCGGGCGTTCAATGAGTACATTTGCTGTTCCCTATAAAAATTACATCGGTGATGGTGACTCCAAAACATACTCCGGGATTTTAAAAGCTAAGCTTTACGGTAATATTGAAGTGGCCAAAAAAGTATGTATTGAACTTGTTCAAAAGAGAATTGGTTCACTATTCCGCGATTGTGTAAATAAAACTACTGAAACTGTAGATAAAGATAATAAAAAAATACAAAAAACAAAAAAAACTACTTGGTGGAAAAGGTAAACTCCATGGTTAAATGATCGATAAGTTGACAGTTTATTATGGCTTGGCAATCAGGAGACACTGTGATTCCGTTGAAAATATGTATAATGTAATATGGGCAACTTATTATCGGAGAAGATTCATGGTGTTGTTGGCAGTAAGAGCAAGCTTCAGGCACGTTATCTTCTTATAAACATGATTATATGTCTTTACCACCTTATGTTGCTGCGATAAAAACTTAATGGAAAGATGTGTTGGTAGTTTTACGCAAAACAAAAATTACAGCTAAACTCAGTTGATATGGAAAAAAACTCCAAAAGTCGTTCCGTGTGGCTCAAAAATTGTTGATGTATCATCTTACACCGCTACCGATATTTTCAATGAAGTTACAACTTCAATTTCATACTATATGAATGTAATGGGAATATCAATTGGACCCAATGCCCATGACTATATCCAGAAAGAGGATGCAGGACGCGTAATAATCTCTAACTTGAGAGCGCATGGAAGTACGCGAGAGGGAAGTTGGGCTCGTAGACAACATTAAATCGAAGTACTAGAAGCAGCTGATGTTACGGAGGGTCAATCTTATGGCCGAAGAATATATGACTCCATGTACTCTTAATTAAAAAAATATAAATAAAGTCCTTCCGAAACTTTAAACGTGTTCTTCTCAAAAATATGTTTTCGAGGTCTGTGATCAATATTTCTAAAAAATGTCTCAACCGATCGATCTGAAATTTTTTAACACAACCTAGGTTCCTCAGGTATTGATCGAAGGAATAAGATTTTGGTTTAAAATTAGATTTTTTTTCTTAAGAAGCCATTATTTTGTCAAAAATCAAAATTTTGATTATTCCTTTGATTAATACCTAGTTTTATCTATCCACTTAAAGAATCTTTCGGGTTTTTGATTTCAGATTTTGGAGGACCTTTAAGAGATCGTCTGCAGGAGCACACCAAATCGATATTTTTACAAATCATCAGAGCCATTATAAACTTAGATGTTGCCACTAAAAGTTCTTATACTTTTTGTTTTTATAAAACGAAATATCTTTTCAGAAAAAATTCATAAAAAAATGATTTTTTTACGTCCTTGTAGCTGTGTATAACCCCTTAATATGTTTATTAGTGTATTGAATACTTTTCGTTGCGAAGCTTTGACTATAAACTTGGCTCCATTTCTTTCTAGTATTAGTCCTACACATCTCTTACCGTTTTTTGTTCGGGAAATGTTTTTACTGCTTCACCTTATCATTTAATAGATTAAAAATTCAATTTTGCTTTTGCAAAAATCTGCACTTAGATCAATTCATGTTCAAGTAAAATTAGGTTTTCTACTTCAGTCTGTTAATTTTTTTACTTCTTATATTCTAAAATTGTACGTATGAAAGACACAAAAACTGCAGATGCAGTTATTAAATGAAAGACGGAATTTAAAAAATCAGCTTCGAAATGGCCGTTATCAACAGCAAATTGATATTAATAGCTTAAATCTGTTGCAGGGAAATGAAATCATTCATTTTTAAAGTCATGAGGGATATATATGTTACATCAGCTCAAGAAATATCTTGAAACAAGAAAATTTCCCAATGACGGGCAGTAGTTTTCATAGGTCCACCGGTGATTTAATGATATGCCTCATCGAAAAGTGAAAGCAAGATTAATATTTCTAATCTAAACAAGTTGCAGTTGATATTTCTAATATATTATTTGATAAGGCATATGGAATAGATGAATCTTTTCTTTTTGCATTTCAAACATATCTGGTAAAATAGCTATCCTACCCAATCCACTCTTTTCATTTTCCGATAATTTTTTTCCAAACGTACTTGTGGTTACAAAAATGTCGCCTTTTAACCATATCACGCTCGCCGGAAAAACAGCTCTCTAATCTGTGTGACATGCTATATACGATAATGCTAAAAATGAGCTACTCGTATGTAATAATACATGCATGCCTGAGGATTATTCTTATATCTATGTATTGCTTTGCAATTTTTATGTATTATTCTTAGAAAATTCTATATAAAGTCAAACATGTTATCAATTACTGAATAAAACCGAGATAAGTTATTAAGGCTTACCTACGTTTTTCTTGTTGGCTTGTTCTCTTTCTTGAAAAAATATCTGAAAATGCTAAAAACAATAAAAAAATATTTATTTCCGGTCAACATCAAAATGTTGCTTTTCCAAAAAATCTGATAAAATAGATGTACTAGCAAAACTACCAGTCTTCCATTAACAAAGTGTGTAACTATATAAACCTCATAACTTGGTTAATCAAATGACCGGCCTTCTAAAGTAAAATAAATTTTTCCATATTCTCACCATTTATTTTTAAACGACACCGAAATACATATTCCGTATGCATGCACATGTATCATATTTATATTTTGTACTTTGACTACTGTCCAAATAATTTCAGCGCAACATTTCCTTTACATATGCATGTAAGCTCTGAAAATGGTTATTTCTTTAAAAATCTTTGGAGTGTATATAATGCATTTTTAGAAAGGTATAATAATAATTTAAGAAAATGAAAAAATTATACACATGATAAATAGATAGATAAGCGATAAGGATTTATGGTAAAAAATTGTAAAATGAAGTAACATAGACACTCCGCATTATCAGCTAAGTCTGTACTTTACAACGAGAAGCAAAACCTTTATGGTGTTTAAGAATTTTTTTTTTCCTGAATTCCGCAAACGCAAACAACGACAGAAATATAGAGATCAAGCACAGAATCGCACGAATTTGTCAGTTTAAGTAGCTTTCACATGTTGAACACACACCAATACTTCTGCATGGATTTTTTTTTTAAATACATCCAGAATAGACTGCGTTTTAAAAGAAAACCTCATTTTAGTAGGTTGCATTTTAAATTATAAAGGGATCTCATTTTAGATAAAACTGTGGGTTTAAGTATTGCTTAATCATGTGCCACTACACCTCCTGGAGAAAATAAGTAAGTAAAATATTTTTGTTCCGCAGTAAATAAAGATTTTTCTTTAAAAATAAAACTGCTGGCTGTTGTTGTTGAAAAAGGATATAAGAAGTATATCACTTTAAATTCCTTGTCGAACCAAATATTTGCTTTTTAATTAAGCATCTGTTAGCAACTATCACTTCCATCCAACCAAAAACTTACGCGAAATTCAAATAAATCGAAGGGCAAACATGATTACGAAATAAAAAGACCAATAGTGGACTTATTTATTTTTATCTTCAGATTGAGCACAAATAAATTAACAACCCAACAATGTATTTATATATGTTCTAAAACTTGAAAATTTTTGAGGTCAAATAAACTAAAGATACTTTACAAATAACACTTAGACTAGGATCACTTTTGCGATACTAAATTGTATTTGCTACAATCTCATACTTAGATGTTGATATCCTTTCAAAGATTTATAAGATATGGCCATCAAACACAATCAACATGGCATGAAAATTAAAATTTTATGTTTGAAAGACCTTCCCTTAAGTACATAACCCTGGCAGGCCCTTTGAACGATTTGGCTCGTCGAATTGCAATAAAACCAGTTCATAGGTAACGATTGTTCCAGCCATCTGAAAGAAGAGAATACAAATTATTTGACCACCCTCCATGGTGTTTCCGTAAAGTTTCCATTCACCCCAAAGAGCAGTCTCCTGGTGAGGAAATAAAATTTCTTGCCAGACAGTGCGACAGTTTCCGTTGTCATTTGAAATATTAAACGTTCTACCTGGTGAATCAATGCTTACAATTAAATAGATGTATATGTTCAATGCCTCGATTTTGAAAAAATTAAAGTAAAAATTTCTTACCTCAATGCACCAGGTTTTTTGTGAAACCTTTCTGAGGATGTTTACCGGAGCCTTGGATTGGTCGTTTATTGAAGCTGCTGATAGAAAAACGAATGCAGTACGTCCGATCAGATACAGCAATGAGTACCAAAAATAAATGTAGTTTATGGTCCATTGAAGTTTACTGGAATTGGATATTAGATTAAGATTTAATTTCAAGAAAAGTTTCTAGAAGGCGTTACTTCGTGACACTCATTGTACACGTGTAGTTCATAGTAGAATAAAATAGTGCAGTCTTAATTAAAAATCAAAAAAAAAAAAACTAACAAATGCGATTATAGTACCTAAGAAACAGTTTTAAATCTTTAAAAAAATATCTTAATGTAGAGATTGACATTCCCCAAGCAAGGCAAAAGCTATGGCACCTTGATTTCTATTTGAACACAAAAGAAAGTATCTGTGACCCATTTAAGCATGATATACGAATAGTAATAAATTACCGCAAACGTGTTAGAGTTTGACTTTATTTCGATTAGAGGCATCTGGGGAGACTGCGCAGACTTACCCCATATTTAACTTCTTATGTGCTAAACTAAACTTCTAAATGCCTAGTATCTACCAAAGGAAAATAGAATGACCCAGAAGCAAATCGACGAATTAGCAATAGATTCGACAAAAAATTTAAAATAGTAGGTCGTAATTGGATAGAAAAGTTCCTTCCTTTTTGAAAAGAACTTACGAAGCATCAAAAATACCGATATAACTATTTTAGAAATTCAATCTAAAGTCCAAAATGCACACTCTTGCCCCAAATATTATATATTTTAGAGTTTTATACAGAAAAAGGTTTATTGTGCAGAACAATGCACAAAACAAGGTGGATTTAATCATCACAACTGAACACAATAAGTAAACGGTAGTGAATCCTTGCTCAATACCGGCATCAGAAGTGGGATGAGAAAGCAACTAATCAAAATCTTTAAACCGTATATAGGACTAGATACCATTCGTATAGAGCTGGACAATTTCTGATAGGGATTTAACACATTCCAGTATGTGTGAACAAAATGACGGAATGAGCAATATAGTGTACAGAAAGTTAGTCCATGGTCCGCACGGGACTTTTGCTTCATAAATTTATTTACTTCTTTTTTGACGGAAAAGCAAATAAAGGCTGAGTGGACTTTGGCGCATGTGGAAAACAAGGATGTCCATACAAGTTTACTATACAGCTAAATCAGTACTTTTATAAGGCTTTGAGTCTTCATACTCAGCTATATACAGCTACAGTTAAATCAAATTTTTGTAATAAGACGAAAGCAGACTTATCTAAAATAAGAATAAAACGGAGATAAACAACAATCCGGAAGGTCCAAGTCTCTTTCACTTTCTGTGCTGCTCATCTCATCACTTTTAACTTTTATCACTTTTATGCAACTGCTCCGATTGAGGAATAGGCTAAATTTGTAAACCTTAAAACTATTCTACAGCCCGCTCTTCCTTGGATCACCTCATTAGTGATGGAACGAGTTTGCTGCTTTGCGTGATCAAATTAATTTTATTTTAGCCTCTTCTTCAAACCTCAGCTGAAACTCGAGCCTCTGTTTCTTTCTGGATCAAATTTTTAGACAATTGTCGTTGAGCATTACAAATCTAGCTGATTTGTTCAGCCTGAAAATTGTTCACTATCGGTACCTAAATGTGGTGACTTCCGCGAATGCGCATACATCTTCTTAGACCAATTTTGCTAAACGCACTGGCATTCGTAACATTTGCATTTCCGTCGCTGGCATTATTTTTTGTACATCGCCAAACATCGGCATTTCTTGTCATAAAATAATACGGATATTCTACGCCGTTTAAGCCACTCCACACTCCACACAACCTAAATTCAGTAGAATGGTTCCTTCTAAATATGCAGCTAAAACTGTTGATATTTATTACGACTTATCTGTAACCCATTTTCTTCTAGCGCCTTTATCCAATTATTACAAAAGTGCTTTCATCGGCAAGAAGAATTGATTTCGACCCGAATTCGTTGATGTGCTGCTATCGAAGCACGTCATAAAAGTGCAATGAATTCTGTATAAAAGTACTACCTCGAGTATTGGAGTATACGAGTATCAAAACTTAAACTTTGAATTCGACAGTTATTTCTGCTGTGTACTTAATTTTCGTTTTAATGTCATAGTGCATATATACTTATATACATATCATACTTTTATATATTGTTTGGGGTCATTTTTAGACCTAAGTGCCATCTAAGTAGAATCTTTGGTAGTTCTTTCAAACGCTTTCTTAAAACGCGAGTTTTTTCTCCATCATTATCCGTTAACTTTCCCTCTCATAAAGCTGCTTTGCTTACTTTGACTTTTGTTTTTTCGTCTTCATTCCCGGCAGCTGACTGAATATTACTTCGTTATGTAAATAGTATATAGAGATACTTCTTCCATTTACTGTAAATTTTGTTGTTACCTTTTAACAATTGCCACTGCGCGTTTTTAATATTATGGCGATTGAATCTTTGTGAGTCTTTCATTCATTGTGGCAAAATCTTTAAAATATTAGCTAGTTTGTCTGTGCTTCTATATTGCACTTCTTTTTTAGCTTGTCGCCTAATTTTAAAAAAAGCCTTTTGGAATACCTTTATTTATGGTATTTTAGCTATTTCCTAGAATTTAGGGCCAGTGTTGAGCTCTTTCTTTATTAAAGTTGTGTCAGATTATTTTCTCCACTCATTCCGGCCATCGTCGATTTTTTCTTGGTTTCTTCATAAAAAAGTTCGGTTAACAAAAGTTCACTTTAGAATCCTTTACTCATCATGTATTGCCTTTCCTGCATAGATAGTCTATCTGTGCTCAATATTCAACGCTGCAAAATATAAACGCGCATTTGGTATAATTAAACAGTGTGATTAGCATTTTTTTTTTTTTTTTCTGTACCGATGAAGAGCATTTTCTTGCTTGATATTCTATTTAAAATCAGAGCATCTTTTCTGAAATTGTGGTGAGATGGATCGAACAGAGGTTATAGAAAAACAGAATCAGCTTCTATATTATTATATTTATTTGAATACGAATTTTTTTTAAGCTTCATGAAGTCCTTGCCTTCCGGCAACTGAGCAACGGCATTGTAATGTTCAACATCTACATCACCCTGATATCTGCTTCCGTCCCCAAAAAAGAAATGATCAATGCTATCAACAATTCTCTATGAACTCCTAAACAAAAACTACGGGCTGTGACTTAAGTTTGACGTTTAAATCGTTTCAGTTAATTTTTAAGTCAAAATAGGAAAACAGGACATATGTATTTGGTAATTTTTTGGAAAGCCTAGACTATGTTATGTCTGTAAATGGGCTTATCCTTATTGAATACATGATAAGAGCCAGTACAAGGTTTTCTCTCTTTAAAATTCACAGAGGTAATGAACGCTTTATTACGCGTTACCTAAATTGGTAATGTTGCGATCAATCCATAGCATTCTCCTAGTTCCAGCCAAGCTACGTAAAAAGATAACTTTGAATACTTCCCATCAAGTGCTGAAAATCAGTGACGTCGATACCAAAAGTCTGAGGAACTACTTCCACACGTAAGTCTAGATTAGCATCATTGAAAGAAAGCAGCGATCTCTCTGGTGGTGGTACGTTATTATAGAAGAGGCAAAGTAAAAATGCTACTAATAAAATTCAGTCAAGTATATGGTATGCCGTCGATAGAAAGCCATTCCCAATAAATAGCTACGTAGGTGCATCTTTACATCTGCAGAATGGGGGCAACAGGCGAGATATTGCGCATTGATTTTAAATGACTCATCATTAGCATTAATGTGGAGTCTCTCTCGAATGTGATCAGTAGTTTTTGAGTAGTAGCCAGGCAAGCACCTCAGTGTGAGATAAACCATCAAATATGAAAAAAATCGAACACCGTGCTATTATAAACTTAGTGACAAAGAAAGAAAAACCACCGAAAAGCATTTTGGAAATGATGTCTTTAGTTTACGGGGACACTTGCCCTGCAAAAACCATGGTCTATAAGTGGCATTCTTAATTTATGCAAGTCAGGAAATAACTTGAAAACGATTTTAGCAAAAGTGGATAAAAAAAAACCTTTCTCGTCTTCACTGTAAAATTCTTTAAGTGATTTTTGGTCACGTTTTCATTAACAGACCTCAGAGAAGGATATTTAACTTTACTTAACGCAGTGTACGGATATACCATTCTCGTAGAGCGGATTGATATCAATCATCTGGCCTAAGAATTTTGGATTTCTACTTGGAGGATCAACACTGTACAGGAAGATCTATAATCAATTAAATGTGAGAGGTAATTCAAAGAGAGAAACAAACAAAGCCTGCTGCATTTAAAAAAAAAAATTATAACAGGAACCAGTAAGAAGGGAGGTTTATAATGTCTGAAACCTATCACTTCTTGACCATCATACATTTTTTGACAGAACTTAATTTTCTATTGAACTACAAAATATTCCTACACATCAAATGTGATATGCGTATGAATAAAGTTTCAAAATTCGAAATTTCTTTAAATGTAATGGAAACTAACGGTTCTTTGTAATAGCGTCATAAACCATTCCTATTCCTTTGAAACATAACCATCCAACCTAAGTTCAGTCTTGGATAGATCAGGACGAAGAATGATTTCGTAGATTTCTGTAATCTCAATTGTTATCCAGAGCTCATTTACCATAACCACTACTATGGTTTTGGTTTTTGTTCGCCTACCTTGCTTTGGAGCCCGAACTAAGACTGATTGATCATTTACATCAGTATGCCAATTGAAAATCTCTCAAGAACATCATGTTAAAAAAAGAAAATTATTTGTAAATGCGAGAACTTACTTGAAAATATTTAACAACTGATAGCACACAAAGTACAAATTATTCATACAGGAAAGTAGAATGATTCCCGACAGATTCTCGTCGACATATTCCAAAAGTTCGCAAACTTGCACATAGTGTTCCCGAATTTCAGAGAAGACGAACTCAGACACTTCCTTCAATTAGAAGAAAACCAAATTAAAAAAGGTAAAAAAACAAAAACATCAATATAAAACAAACAAAAATCATATAACGTTTCATTAAAAGAAACATGAAGGCTCACCTTATCGGAGAGGTTTTTTATCCTAACAGTGATTTGCTCGAATCGATAGGCTATACCCTTACTAACCATCATAATGAATAGATCCATGTAATTCCAGATGAAAGTGAATGTTCCGTTAATTATCTGCAGAAAATTAGGTTTGTCTAAAACTATGTTCAAATTTAAGGATGTTGATCCCTTCTCGTTTCATAATATATTTATTATACTCGTACTTACATTTACATAGTTTATATCCGTTATAAACGTCATGTATACTCTGATACTTACCAAGGTGGCAATTCCAGATACTGTGTTGTAGGGCACCATATGGAAGATGTAATCGTAATTTTGCTTCATGAAATGTTCAAATGACGGTCCTTGAGTGATGTTGCAAAGCTTGATTTGACTGGTGTATCCGTAGGTGGCTGACATGAAGAACATAATGTGCTCAACTGTTAATAAGAAGATCTGGTCACTTCCTAACTAACTATGAGGGATGCCATAAAAAAAGTGAATAATGTCCTTACCAGCGGAGAGAAATATAATTACTGCTGCAGCTAACTGAACGCGCACAGTCAGATTCCTCTTCGGCACCAAGTAGGGTTTCTTGAGGAATATTAACTCTACTCTAGTCCAATACTGGATTATATTGGGCCAACGATTCGCCAAGGAAAAGAAAAGCATATTGGCGCACAGAACACAAAAGAAGAACACTAGACCAACTGTAAATAGACCAGAACCATTTTGAAAAAAATTAAAAATGTTCTATCTTAAAGGTATGGGTTACTAAAATCGGCTTAAGCGTCAAACTATGAAACACTAAATAAGTTACGCTCAAGTGTGAGGTTTGCCCCAAATATCTCTCAATTTTTAGTACTTAAAACTATCACATAACGTCAATTGCAAATACAGTATTCGGGCTTAAAGTAGCCAGTTACAAACTGACTTAAGTCCTAGACAATCCCTGTTAGTATCGGCACAAAAAGACAATCTGGTCTTAGTGGCGATCAACCGGTGACAAAACTCATGTCATTTTTGCCAATCGGGTAGTCTGGTTCAATGTCCTACTACTTCCAAAACTATCGGATGATTTACGATCCACAATAATGTCACGTATAAGCTGGACGTAGCGATAAGTGCCTTATCCGAATATTTGCCAGGATGAATTCTTTTTTCCTTAACTATTATAATAAGGCCAAGCTTTAAGAGGGCTTTGTCATCATATTGGGCGGTGACCTTGAAGTTAAGTCTCTTTCAAACTCATTCAAATTCAAATTCATTTGAAAACAGAAAAACTCCACGCATGAAATTTACCGAGCTACGTAAGGTCTCAATTGCCGCATACAAGGCCATCGACCAAACCTCGACTCTTTTACCACGGACCTATCTGTATGTTTGACACAGCCATTGAAGAAGCAGGTGGACACTCAAGCCGTTCGTCGTTTCGATTGTCCAATTGTAGCTGTTCGAATGTTAACTAGACACAAAACGGAAACAGTCCTAATTAGCAGAAAAAAACAAATGGAAATCATCACAAATTCACGAACTCATCATGCTCGAGAGAAAAACAAACTCAAAACATTTTTATTTTTTCGAAGACGATTAATAATTAAACTATAGATTTATCTACAAAGGAATTTCAATAATGCAATTAAAACAAAAACAAATACTCAAAGTCTTACCGAAATTCTTTGCATTTATGCCAATCCGAAAGAGTTTCTTGGAAATTGCAATGGAAAATATCATTCCCGCCAAAAGAAAAATTAAAGTCCACATTGCTTGGGGACATCTCATTGTAAATCTCAAATTAATTGGATTCGAGCATCTCACACCAACCACTGGCATCAATGCAAAACACTGAGCCACAGTCAATACTAAAACCAAAAGATTAACGATTGTTAAAACTCTCATCTCCTTTACCCAATATTCGATACAAACTTGGCCCAACAGCTCTATGAAAAATGTCTAATTTGCGAAAGTCCACGGAAGCTAGCTCCTGCTGGTGATTCTGCTTTTTAAAATCCAAAAAATTCAATTGTGTGGCCAATAACTCATCCAACCTCTTCGTTCCATCCGGTTTGTGATCTGTTACAAACTTCCTCAGCTTCACGTGGTTTATCATTGTTTTCGAATATATTTTTATGGTTTGTTTTTATTATGTCCTCAGATTTTCACACACAATTTAACGCCACCACCTTCGACCTAAGAACAACACTCATTGAGCTGTGGCAGCCGTAGTGTAGAGCTTACAGTTTCATACAAGTGCATAGAATCCGAAAGACTTGCCTACACCACCAGACGCGCGCAGTATGATTCGTTTTACTAAACTAAATTTTGTTTTCCACAGGAGCTATTAAATAAATTTGCATGTCACTGTCCCCTAGACCTAGAACACCCCCTTAAAGGTTCTTTTTACGCCTTTCCTATGCAAAATTTACACACACAAAAATTAACAACAATGAACTCGTTCATGCAGCTCTTTCAGGCAGATTTTAGGACTGCTGAAACTAAAGTAGCAGCTGTCTTGAACTTACCCTGTTGAACGTTTGCCACCCTCTTTATTGTTCGTGAACGATTCATTCCAAATTGCAACAAGATAGTAGATCTACTCGTATATGTAGACGAAAGCAGGTACAAGGAGGAGTAAACAAGAGTACTTGTTGACGGGATAGGTTGGTTGATATATTCATCTATGAAACGAGCATGGATACTCGTAAAATTCACAACTGTCCTTTGAAAATGAAAATAATAGTAATGATGGGTGTAACGATATCTCTTAAATTGGAGCTGTCATTCAAAGAACCTGCAATAAGAAAATCGCAGGGGCAGATAACTAGATAGACATATATGTAGAGGAATAGGTAGACTCAAATTCCAGAAAAAAATGTTCTGTAGTTCGTTCTAGTTTTCATTGATAACTAAGAAAGAGGGGACAATCAAAATATTAAATTATGACAAAGTAAATTATTAATAGTAAGTAAGTAAGATTCAATTCCGTCTTAATTCTAACCCAGAATACATATGAAAAGTAGAAATGTTTGCAATATTTCAGGTGAAAAGGTGAAAAAATGTTATCCTATTTATTTTAAAATGAAAGGTCTTCACATAGAGAGCTACGATGAAGCATTTGGTGGATGACTATAAGTGATGCTTGAATATTATGTAATTTAAATCTCATTAAAACAAAGTGGTATCAGCAGTGAGGCCAGATAGTCATCGAAGCAACATTTATCTGCCCTTTATTCTTTAAGGAAAGATTCAAACACTGTGAACAATTTCACCTATGTTTTAGAACCCATTGCGAGCAGTAAGAATAGCTTTCATACCGAAAATAGAGAAAAACTGGTTTTAGAATGCATACCCCATCTGAAATACAACAACCACCTGGGGTTGGATAACACAACGTAGACGAATCACTAGTTTAGTGGATTAAAACAATGATAGTGAGCAATCATGGCTACGAATGCTGTTTGCTGTCAATGGTTGCCAAAACCTGCCACTTTGTCTCCAGCGCTTTAACTGCTACCCGCAAGCATATACCGATAATTAAGTTGTACTGACCGGCAACAGTACGACAGTCGGACAGTCCTAGATTTAATGGACCTGAAATGGCCATCGTTCAACCCTCGCAAAACTGAAGCTGTTCTCTTCAAAAGAAGGAAAAAGCTGGCTAACTTGACTTATGTTATTCTTAAATGTTACACTAAGTATGAGGGTGTTATCCTGGATAGCAAACTTCTTTTGACGGCGCTGCCTGCGTTATGGTTTTATATGTACAAACCTGCTAAGCAGCTATGTTTTTTTTTTTATAAAAGTCACTTATACTTAATTCATTTTATTTGGCATAAATATTGTAATAGGAACAGTAGCAGTATCATAGATATAGTAAGGACTAACAAATATTTGTGCATAGCAAAGGCAAAATATTCGTGCGTTTGTTTGACGTTTCTAGGCAGACAATATTATGTTTTCAAGAAATAAATTACATATCGCATGTTAAAGCATCGGCGCCATGATAAGTAAAAGTTTCGAACTAGAAAACGTACTACGGCAGCGAAAAAGCGATAAAATAAATAATGAGTTCTAGAAAACAAGTAGCGAAAGTATGAAATGGGACCCAATACTTGAACTTACAAACAAAAGCATCAACTTGACAGCTGACTTCCTCCATAAGGCAATACAAATAATTGAACATGAAACTTGTAAAGTTGTTAGCGCTTCTGCACATCAATCTGAAAAATGTCGGGGAATCGATCTATAAATAAAAAGACTAGCATGGAGGAAAAGGTTTTCGAACAGAAAACTCTGTGACAGAAAATAGACTAAATTAATGCAAATCGCACTGTTTACTTACTAAATACGCTATTTATGAGTACCAAACAAGAGCGACGTCCAAACCTGATTCCAAAAAGAAGAAATAATCGCGAAAGGAATGTGAAAAAACTTCAATGATAAATATAAGATTAGTGCATGAGTTTTGTTTAATGTTTTAAAAAGCCGGCGCAACAGGAAAATAAACATTGTGGTGCAATGGTAGGAAAACAGCAATAAAAAACAAAAGGCAAACCAGGGAAACGACACCGATGAAGTAAATTTTGAATTAGACTAACAACATTGAAACGTGTTTTGATAATGTTTTGTTACACGATTTTTGGGTAATAATATAAAAACGGATGAATATTATAAAAACTTTTTTTTCTATTTATTGTGCCACTCGTCGACTGAAGTACGCACTTCTCGCATTGGAAAATTTTCCACTGCTCTCACAAGGGTGTGCTTCAAAAACTCAATACTAGAATTTCGAGTAATTCAAGGTATTGTCTCCAAAACGGACCATAGTTACGTAGTCTTATGGATTGAAGTTCGGGCTACCAGATGGCCAATCATCTGTGGAAATGAAGTTCGAAACGTGCTTTTTGAGCCAGGTTTGAATCGTTTTTGCTTTATGAGCTGGAGCGAAGTCTTGCTTAAAAGTCTACGGTTTATTAATGATCAGTGTTTTGCTGAGATCGGTGACTCCATTGTAGGCGACTCCTTGCCAAACCATACTAAGAAACTGGGTGGTGGCCACGTTGAACTCTCGGAACAAGATCAGAAGCACGTCATGAAGGCAGAATATACACTCCGTCGTTCTGTTTGTTGAACTATTCTACCGCGAAGAAATTTCTCTCGTCAGTAAAAAGACCGTTCTTCGCGTACTGGTGAAGGACCGTTTTCTATTTTGACTTACGTTTCTGTTTCAATGCTACTGTAAGTAAGCGGCGCCGGTGTGTCTCTTGTATGCGCTCAAAACACCTGGTAAAATGCCCGACATGGTGTTTTTCCAGATATTCATCTTTCGAGAAACGATTTTCTGTGCAGAAGATTTCGACGAATTAGATTCTCAACAACTTTGTTGACGGACAGTGCGCAGACGGCCAAATCTTTCACGATCGACTATTCCACCAGTATCCTCAAATAACTTCACGGTATTTTCAGTGGTCACATTCCGAAAGTGACTTGATTTTTGCGTGAGCCCCATTCTGTGCTTGTAAACAACTGACGTCAAAAACTTTTTACGCGGGAACTTTGCATAAGTGTTACTTCTTAAGTAGCCGTCAAGTTGAATGCGTTTATTGGTTTGTGAGTATGAACGTGTTCACTCATGTACCAAAACGTTTGCTAGTACTAGGTAATTAAACAGGAACTTAGTAATTGCAGAAGTGCAACGTCGAACTACAGGCAAACGTTGTTATGCAACGACGAACAAACTTGCAAGAAACTTAAAAAACAAGATGTATAGTAGTTAGTGGAGTCCCCCTAACGGGGAACAAAATTTTCATCAACGATCTCATACCTGTTACCTCTAATCCAATATATTCCTTTGCTGACGACAGTTTTTCTGCTTTTCGTTCGTTCGTTCCCTGATTCACGTCGCTGCTCTTCGGCTGTATAACGGAAACTGGAGCTTATGTTAATCTCATTAAATTCTGATATTAACAGCACAACTAATTGGGAAAATACTAACAGAATAGAATTTAATGCTTCGTTAAAACGAAATTTAAACACCAACCATTGTCCAAGAATGGCACTTGCATTGTCGAAATCGAAAAACTTTCCATTATCGGTATGTGTGTCAATGAAAACTTACGTTGGAATGACCACCTATTCAGTGTCGTCAAAAATGCTGCGAAATGTCTAGGATTTCTCAAGCGATGTAAGAAATACTTTACCTCATCTGATCTGTCCTCAATAGATAAGCCATTTATCCGCCCGATATTAGAGTACAATGCTAACATCTGGTAGGGTGCGCCCAAAATATCTATGCACCCGCTTGATAGGATTCAAAACTCATAGGTGATAATAATATCACCCAGATAATGGACACCCTTGAACACCGACGTAATGTCTCGTGTCTCACTATGTTTTATCGATATTTTCACCACCAGTGCTCTATTGAAATCGCCAGTAGCATTCCCCTACTTCAAACTTTTAACTATAACACCCATCCCGCTGTGAATGCTCATGAGTATACTCTCAAGAACACATTCGGACTTACTCTAAAATATCGTGATTTGTTTCTAAACCGCACAATTCGCTTATGGAATGCCCTGCCTAGCTCTTTATTTCCTCGTCATTATAACATTTAAACATTTAAAACCAACGTTCATCGGCACCTCTCTTTATATGCTATATTTTGTATAGCATAATATTGTACAATATAAAATTCGTACACTTCTGAGAGTGGATAAAATAGGACACTGATATGTTTGTATGAACTTTAACAGCATTGTTTTCGAAAACAAAAATAAAAATTCCAATTGGTCATTGTCATGTGCACAATAGATCAATCATGCAAAAGCACCCACACTTTCTACCTTTAATTGGTCAATATGTTTATATGTGGTTTCGTTGAACTTGTTTTTTTTTTATACGCAAGGGTTTAAAATTACACCATTTTGTGACAAATTTAAAGTAAAAAAAATTATGAATATAGTATGTATTACAAATCCTCATAACTGTGTGGCATTTCCCCTTACCACGGGCGTACTTTAACAAATTTACTTTCACACTCAACAATTGTCAGCACCCAATACTGTTTACAAAACTACTTTTAATCGACGTTCATTAAGTACCCGGTAAAGCACACCCTGTAATTTGGAGTTTTGAAATTTTAATATTTTCGTTTCGAATGAATGCGAGTGCACATGCTAATAAGAAACGTTGCCATATATTCGCATGCAATCCATTTACTCTTGACCATTGCTTCAATATCGAAGCTACGGTGCGAAGCTAGTCGGAATAAGCTTAAAAGGGCCTTTAATAGAAATGGCGAAGGTTTTTGGAGAAACACCGACGAAATTTTCGGATTCGGGCTCTAAAAAACAAATCTCCAGGGAACTGGATCTCTTTCATACCGCTGTCTGGCCAGGTATCGGCATTTTTTTATTTGTATTTGACTCCCAATCCTAATAGCATTTTCGGTTTTAGTTTTTATGGTCGCACAGTGCTTTGCCATAATGCCGTTAAATAATATCGGCAGTCCACATCCCAGTCGTGTGAAGTTCAAATATGGATCATTAAGCTGTATTGCAACTGGAGTTTTTCTTTTGCTGGGAAGTATCATGTTTATATTCTTTGCCGGTGACGTCATGCAAGGTGGAGTTAATGCAAGCAATTTTGGTGAGTAGGATAGACGTCGTACTTGTGACCTTTAAAACTTTTAAAATTGCTCAGTGAATGGAAATCGATATATTTTAAATGCAATTTAGATGCTTGTAGATTCGAAGACGTTATTTGGTTTCCAAATAAATTAGCTTTTTTATTTTTTTTTTTCTAAAATATTGTGTGTGTTTAAAAACATCGTGAAAAAGTTACTGATAGGAGTTCTTTTCCCCAACTCTGCTTCCCGTAAACTACTATCTGTCAAATTTTAAGCAAGCTGCATCATTTAGTCTGTGTGTACGATCTGTAACAGCCATTAAAGCCAGCAACCTCATAAGTGTGGAGAAAAATGGAAAAATGGAAATTTTGTGTTTCAACTTCGAATGACTGTTTTTTCTTCAACCGCAATCCATACGAAACCAAACATGCATCCACCATTACATACCAGAGACCAAGCAGTAGTCTAAACAGTAGGATTTGTGGGCCAACAAGGATATAGAGATAGTTTTACGGGATGCTGGTGACATAATCTACATCGATTATCTTCAAAAGGGAAAAACAACCAACGGCGAATATTTTGGCAACTTATTATACATATACATATGTATATGGAAAAAATAGCACCATTTTCCCTTTTTTTTAATCAAGAGTGCCATGACGAAATTTCACAAATAAGTCTACGGATTGTTCTGTTAAGAAATAAAACGATCCTTTTACGGAAAAATAATTTTTTCTTATTAAGTCACTGACTTATTGATCTAGTCCGTCTCCCGGCACCATAACCAGTATCAACAAACGGTCATCACGTGTTTCATAATGTCTAGTTTAGATGTCGCATAAGCTCTGAATAGTCTTAATTTGATGGCTGTAGGATCTAGATTTAGAAAGGCTGCATAGCAAACAGTGTAGTAGTTATTCTTTTTTGACGGTATCGCCTTCCAAATTTTTTTCGAGGATTATTTTTCCAGGCTGACAAAACATATAATTTCGGCTTGAAAGTAGCTGTGACATACTTATGTTAATTTTAGAGAAACAGATGAGTTTTAGTGTTTTACAAGATTGATTGTAGCTTCCATACATATATCTATTTTGAAACAAGGTATCGTAGTATGTAGTTTGCTCTTTTACATCACTTATATAGATAAGGATAGTAGATAATGATCCCTTTTTTACAAATTATATATAAAGATATTAGATTAGTTATCAGGGGCATCTTCACTTTTAGTAAACCAATAGTTTACTTCGTAAATTCTAACAGAACATCAGCTTTTTACTTATAGATCTCAGATGACACGATACTCACGTCCATGGTTCAGTGACTATATTTCCATCACAAGTACCATACATATATACTAGATCCTGCGTTTCGAGTATGAAGTCAGCCGTCAGTTTTCTTGTAGAATATCCAGAAGGAATACACTCTGAATTTGTACATTTTAGAATACGGAATACGGAACTATTATCGATTAACATTAAAACAATCAAGGTGATTTATTCTTACCAAATCAGCCAAAAAATCTGAAATCTGATACAGGAATCGACAAAATGGTAGGTAGTAGAAAAAATAACCTGACACGTTTTTTTTTTTTGTACTATTTCCAACGACTGAGCTAACAGTAGCGACCTCTGTGCGATCACCTCTTCGTTGATCTCTGCTTGTTCTTTGACTTCTCCATTCAAACTAATTACCTACCTGGGAATCAGCTCATACCTGTTCAGAGCTCGAATTCTTTGGTGGTTGTTCCATCAAAAGTTCCATCGAGTTGTAGACTTTGGAAAACGTGCTGGCAGGATACTTCTACAGCTCTTTGTACAGCTATAGCGTTTTCCTTGCGCTGTAATTTGGCAAATTTGTGGAAAATGGGAACTGGATGTGAAATTTGTGAAGTGTGAATTGGTTCAAGTCTTGTTATCGCTTCTTATCTGCCTGATACCTCAAAATTGACTTGCATTGATTATTGACAGCTTAAGTCATGCTCTTTGCACCGTACATACATATATAGGGTTTTCCAATAGGGACTTGACAACTTTGACTCGTTCACTAATCATCAAACTGTATCTGTCAATTTATTTAGTAAACTCAACATTTTTATCATGGTAAAAAACACTAACGAGCAACGTCTGTAAATTATAAAAATTTTCTACAGATATTCGGAGTCGGTGACAATTTTCGGTCGTAATTATCGCGCTGGTAGGCAGGCAATAACAAGTTTAGTGCAAAAATTTGAGTCTACATATTCGTTGTGTGATGTTGCCGTGTCAGTGAGACAACAGGTTGGTCGAAGTGTCGAAAATATCGCTGCCGTTCAGACGTTCGTAGCAAACGATCCAAATCAGTCAATTCCACGGCGTTCTCAAGAATTGAGCATCGCTCAGACCAAGGATCTTGGTTTACACCCATACAAGATTAAGCTGACTCAAGAATTGAAGCCGATGGACCATTTGAAGCGACGTACGTTCTCCGATTGGGTTCTGGAGAAGATGCGCCAAGATGATGAATTTCATCGCAAAATCATCTTCAGTGACGAAGCCCATTTTTGGCTCAATGGGTTCGTCAATAAGCAAAATATGAGTTATTGGTCGGGTTTCAACAGGATGGTGCCACAAGCCACACAGCACATGCTACAATCGATTTATTGAAGAGTAAGTATGGTGAGCGTGTTATCTCAAGACATGGGCCAGTCGATTGACGCATCATTCGTGCGATTTAAAGCCGCTTGACTATTTTCTGTGGGGCTACGTTAAGTCATTGGTTTATGCCAACACGCCGACGACGTTGGAAGAGCTTAGAGCCAACATTGAACGTAAAATAGCGGCCGTTTCGGAATGTGTGACCGAGGCGTTGAAAATTGGGTGCAACGATTCGACCTCTGCAAACGTGCCCGCGGTGGCCATGTGAACGAAGTCGAGTTCCATTCATAAATGTTTTGATAATACTTCAAGCCAATAATAAAGTTTTTGAAATATCTCAAATGGTTTGCCTTTTATTTAAAAAAAAAGTTGTTAAGTCGTTATTAGAAAACCCTATACATACCACCTTGATCAAAAAGTTCAGAAAATTAAAAATACAAGTTTATTCATCTAAATCTACATATATTGCGACCTTTAAAGTAATCTCCATCGACTGCAACACACTTATGCCAGCGCTTAATCCAATCCTCGAAACATTTTTTATTTTCAGTTTTGGTATGTCCATCAGTGCTTCCTGCGATTTTTCCATTACTTTCTCTCGGCTGCTGAAACGCGTTCCCCGTAGTGGTTTTTAAACTCGATTGAACAGAAAGAAGTCACAGGGAGCCAAACCAAGTGAATTAGGTGGCTGTTGGATGGTATTTGTTACTTTTTTCGTCAAAAAATTACGAATAATGATGGCACTGTGCGACGGTGCGTTATCATGGTGCAAATCCATGAGTTTTCTGCCCATAATTCTGGTCTCTTTGGGCGAATTGCTTCACGCAAACGTCTGATAATGCCCGAAAAATACTCTTTGTGTACTGTCTGGCCTTCTGGCAAAAATTCATGATGCACTACACCGTTGTAATCCATGAAAACCGTGAGCATTGCCTTCTTTTTTAACTGAAAACGACGTAGTTTTTTTTGGTCTCGGTTCATTTAGTGGACGCCATTCACTTATCTGATGTCTGAATTGCGTGTCGTACTCATAAGTCTACGTCTCGTCACCAGTAATGATCCTTTTGATGAATGTGGGATCGGATTCAGCCTCGCAAATCATCTCTTTTGCGACGTCAACACGGTCTCTTTTTTGCATGAAATTGAGGTCTTTTGGCACCAACTTTGTAGCTACACGACGGAAATCCAAATCATTAACCAAAATATCTTGGACCGATCCATAGGCAATGTTCAAGCCCTCAGCTATCACGACCACTTTTGAACCGCTCGTGCCACTGGTAAACGACCGTTTTCTTTAGAGAATCATTGCCCATTGCGCACCATTAAAATCGTTTTTTACGCAAAATTTAATACAAGTTCGTTGTTACAAATTTAAATCCATTTCTAAAATTGGAAAAATTCGCCAACACACACAGTGATATGTCTAATCGTACTCTTGGCTACGTAACTTTTGCAAATGTCCAGCTATGACGCTAAGATTTAGAGGAAATGTCAACAACAAATCTACCAACTTAACAAAAAAAACAGAATAATGGAAGCGCGACACGGTGACGCCATAGGAAACTTTTTGATCAAGTTTTAATCAACTCACCTCGAAACATATCTCCGGTACAAAGTTTGCCTTTGCTTGACCCGCAAAGAATGAAAAGACTTAAGCTCTCTTCTTTGCCGAAAACTCTGGTAGCTAGCGCTATAGTACTAAGATTAATATTGTTATTTACTTATATATTAATAAAATTATAAAAATAATAATAATAATAATAATATGCTCTCTTCAATTATTGAAAAATGCCAAATTGGATTGTGGTGACATAGTTCTCGGTTCCAACTATCACTTTATCGTGTTAGAAGGCAACCTCCGCTATCTATCGCTTTTTGCGGTTTTAAGCATTATTGAAGCTGATATCGTTGAAATGGCTCCGGTAAATTTTGAAGCACTGTTAGCTGTCAAACACATTTCGCCTTTTTCCAGACAGTCATCCTTCTCGTGTCTTGGCGTACCTCGGTGTCATATGTATACAAGGTGCAACAAGATAGCTTGCTTATTTGAAATGCTTGCTCTGAGCCTGATGGGAGTCTAAGGCGGCTGTCCGTGGTCTATTTCGAGAGAGGGAATCCTAAAGTTCTGTTAACTTATGTTTCAGTCGTCATCATGCATTGGAGTAACGAGCAACGTGCGTTTACTTTAGAGGCCTATTTTTCCAATCTACAGCGGTTTGTGAAATCCAGATGAGAAATTAATTCTTTTGTGGGTCACAACGTTCAAAGAAACTGGTTCTGTACGGAAAAGAAAACTAGGATTATCGGTCCATGTTTTTCAAAAAAAAATGAGCAGACTCACAGTCAATTCAAGCCGTTATGTAAACACGCTCGAGGAGTTAATGAAATGGATTTAAGGGGACATATGGTTTCAACAGGATGGAACAACGGCCCATACTTCAAGAACATTAATGGCTGTGTTGCTAGATCACTTCCCAGGACGCTTCATCTCATTAAGAAGTGATTTGACCCCTTGTGACTTCTTTTTGTGGAGGTATTTGAAACCCTTTTACCAACCGCTCACATACTTTGGGCGACCTGAACAGAAAAATTTAGAAAAAAACGAATAACATACCCACCAATATGGAGAGAGTGATATGAAACTTACCTGATATGGTTTTTTAAAACTATGTGAACCACAATTTTAAATGTTTAACTTTTCAATAAAAAAAATTTAAATATATCTTTACTACTTTTTGTTTTATTATATTATGAAAAGAGGAGCTTGTCTTCCCGCAACTTGTACATAACCATCAAAATCTTTATGTGGCGAAAACCACTGCATAGTCCTTCGTGTTCCTGCCAAAGTCTCGGAATTGTCGCTTAACGGTTCTAACCAGCCTCACGTGCTAAGTCGCCTTTTCGGATAGTCTCACGCAATTCGAACGCAATGAAATCGCGTTCATTACTTCATCATGCAGTTGACCGAAATTGCAGTATTTGGTCAAAACGTATAGCGATAAAGTTGTTCAATATCCCACACCCCATGAATTAAACCTGGTGCTTTTATAAATGATATTGTGCTGCATGACAAATTAACTTTTAAACCTACCCATCTACTACTTGTAACTACTTGAGACAGATGTTCTTTTATTAAAAAAAATAAACGAAATCCTCTTCAACTTAACCGATTTATCAGTTCCACCATCACCATCACTAGAAACACCAGTATAACTGTCCCCCATCATCATAACCGTTAGACAGGATTACAAGCAATCACTTACGTGTGAAATTAATTTCCAGTTGGAATGGCCTTCTTCTTCTGTGGCTTATTTGCATGTACACTCTTTGCCCGGCTGGCCACACGTTGGCCCCGAATAATAAGACACTGGACCCAAGTGGAAATCGTTTTTCTTGGACCATTCTATAAGCCCACTAAATGGAGTCTTAGATGGAAAACTCGATTTTCGGCATTTCTTATTGCCATGCTATGCGCAGGTAAGTGATGTTTGTTAGCAATCCATTTCCGACTAATACATGTACACTGTACAGCGCAGTTGAACATGGACTGTTCTTCACCTCAAACATCTATGACTACAGGATGCAAAAGTCGGTGTGCAATGAAACTCAAATTCCCGCCAGCTTTGAAGACTTTATGAGGATGCATTTTGCATTCATTTTTAGCCACATCCCTTATAATAATTTGGTTATGATTCTAATTCTGGTAAAAAATCACCCACAGGGCACAGATCTCCTTCTTAATATCTGTGAATATATTTGTATTAACGATGTGTTTATTTTATTTTTATTTTTTTTTATAGTTTTTAAATGCAACATTCACTTTTGTATGGAACTACATGGACTTGTTTATTGTGTTGATAAGCCTGGGCCTGGCTACACGTTTCCAGCAGATAGGAGAGCGAACAGAAGCTTTGTCGGGCAAGGTAAGTGAGAACAGTTAAAGTAGTAGTTTATTAAACTTATAAGGACTTTAGAAACAACAGGAGCGGAAATAAAAAGCGGGAAATAAAGATGTTTCGATTGTCTGACTTCAGTGATTTCTCGAGACGTTAATCAATTCTATAGCCTCTAATATGGGATTAAACACGATTAGAGCCTTCGCCCTCAGAATTCATGATTGTCAAGATTACTGATTTTTCATCTATCTTCATTCCAGCACAGCTTCTTCTGCATCCGCATGTCTACAAGATCTTTTATAGACCATCTATGTACAATACATGCTTAATACCACAAAACGTAACCAAACTGCCATCTTCTCTTATTCAAAACCAGTCCGATAAATTTCCAGCCCTACTGTCATTCCAAATTGAACTTAAGTAAACAAAACTGTCTCTTTCTCTCATTTTCTACAGATAATTGAACAGGATATTTGGTATGAAATTCGTTGCCACTACGTCCAACTATGTGAACTCCTCGAAATGATAGACGACGAAATATCATCTTTAATTTTACTGTCATGTGCAAATAATCTATACTTTATTTGCTATCAAATTTTCAATATTTTCAAGTACGTTATATTTGAAAAGAGTTGTGTTCACAGAGTAAGCACTCAGCTTACTAAGACGAAATGCTCTTTAATTTTTCAGCACACTACGGTGGCCAATCAACTACATTTACTTTTGGTACTCCCTGCTGTATCTGATAGGACGGACGGTGTTTTTGTTTCTTTGTGCTTCGAAAATTAACTCTGAATCAAAAGTGCCACTGAAAGCGTTACGATTAATACCTGCTGAAGGATGGGGCAATGAGGTGTGAAATAGGATCCCTTTTATAAATAATTAAATTGGACAGTCTCTCTTTTGTATCTATCATCTATTTCACAGGCAGAAAGGTTTAGTGCTCACATAACTGAGGATTTTGTGGCACTGTCGGGAAAGAGATTATTCTTTATCACACGGAAACTAGTGTTCGGGGTTAGTTTAGTCCGAGGATGGGTGGGACTTTCCTGTAAAAAAAAAAAAACATATAATTGTTAAATTTCAGATGGCTGCTACGATATTGACATATGAATTAGTGCTTTTGCAAATTGATGAATTGAACACTGGAAGAGGTTTGCCACCATTATGCGTATGAATTATGTATTTAAATTAAAAACATATTTTTAAATCTTGATGAGTAATTGCGTTTCATCTGATTTAATTGAATTAAATATATGCTGACATATTGTACCTGATAATACTTAATCAAGTCATCTAGTCTACTGAGACAAGAATAAAATAAAAAAAAGCCAAATAAGAGCGAGTTAATACGAGTATTTTTCAATTATATTTATTTTATTTCTTGTGTTATACAATAGCTTCAAATCGGTAAACAAATTATTCGAAATGCCTCTAATTTAGTCTAGTAGATCGCAAAACGTATCACATACATGGAAAATTGTCCAATGCTCGGCTAGAGCAGGCATTTCCACTACAACAAATTATAGCTCATAGTCCAGCGGATTGGGCTTTGGACTACCAAGATATTAATCATGCTAGCCACGGTTGTCCATGCCTAATTGGTAATCATTATACGGTTAAAAGGCTTCACAATGTCTCCCAAATCAGATGTTTGACAAGCCTTCGTATAAGTCTCATCTCCTTTCTCGTTAAAACGAAAGCTAGTAACGCCATCGTACCTCACCATATAATTATTGATGCGTGATGGTGAGAACGTTATAGGAATGAATTCAAGACGCTTCTGTTGGTGACCGAGTGTACGAATACACTACCATTCATAGCGAGGCGAGTGTTACGGTTGAAGGTTTAAAGGGGCAGGATGCTACTGACAATTTCAGTGGAGCACTGGTGGTGGAAATAGCGATAGAACAAAGTGTTGAGGGTGTCAACAAAGTGAGTCGATATTCGAGGGTGTCAATTGGCTAACTGATATTTATCAATTTTATCGCACGGTTTTAAATCCTATCTAGTAGGCGCTGAGATGTTTTAGATGCACTTGACTTGATGTGGGCATTGTACTCCAATTTTGGGTAGATAAAGGCCTTTTATATTGAGGCTAGATGAGAGGGGGGAAAGTATTTCTAACATCTTTTTTGCAACATTTTTTGGCGAAAGTAAGTTGTAAGTTGTCATTGCCACACGTACCGAGAGTGGAAAGTCTTTCAGTTTCGACAATGCTAGTGCCATTCATAAATAATAGCTGTGTATTTAAATTTCGAATTAATGACAACATAAGCATTAAATTCCACTTTTTGGTTATGCTGTTGATATGAGAATTTAATGAGCTTAACATATGCTGTCGTTCCTGTTCTACGGCCATTCCATTTTTTTATTCTTTTTTTCACACCAAAGACTTATATAAAATTATTATTAAAACATTACAAAGGTTTTTGTTTTATAAGAACATATTTGTATGAAATAGTGCAACAAATTCAGTTGTCCTTTTTGATAAGAGGTGAAAATACCTTTTAGTTTTAGTAATATTAATTTCAAAACTAAAACACAAAATATTGGTGGGAAAAAACAATTATAATAGTCTAATATTTAAAATAATGAAGTATAAAATAAAAGCCAAACAATGGGTATACAAAAGTTTTTAGATATCTAAATACTAAAAGAGAATAGGCACTTCATAATTTCTCTAAAAAAACGCAGTTTTAACTATTTCGCATCTTAGGATTTCCGGTAATAAATGAAGAACGCGTGGTGCAGTAACAGCATAAAAACTTGAAAAGTAGGTTTTATAGTAGAATTAACGTGTAAATTGTAATTCCTTATGAATTTGGGAAACAAGATATTTTGAAGTCAAAAAAAAATATTTTTAAGACCTTGTAGAAGTAAAGATGCCTTAGTGGGACTTCTGAAAAGCTCAAAACTGAGGTTTTCTACGATTTACTTTACACATAATTCTTATTGCATGTTTTTGTTTTGTGAATATAGGTTAAATTTTATTAAAATACGTACCACCCAAACAAGATATTCCGTATTGTAGCCTTGATTTCAATGATCTCTCCAGCTGAGTTTATGAACTAAATATTTGAAATTATCAACTCGGTCAATCCTAAAACAGTTATTACTACAATTCAAACTGTTGTTGAATGTTATAGGATTTGATCTATTTTAAACTAAACAAAAATGCAAGAAACTCGGTGAATGGTAATATAGGGTGATTCATCTTAAGGTTTGATATTTAATAGGCTTTTTTTGACAGATCACGCGTGACTCCTATCAAACTGCTTTATCATTTTTGTTCAGTATCATTTGGCAAGTCATCGTGGAAAGATTCATACCACAACGGCGTCTAGAAACTGCTGTATTACGAAAATCAGCGTTCTGTGAGAAATGCTTTTCGTGCGATTCGAGGAACTTACGAAACTATAGTTTATGGGCTGGTGGAATCATTGGTCCATATTTCTTCAAAAATAGGGCAAATCAGAATGTTACCGTCAATGGTAACCTTTTTATCGCGCCATGTTAACGGACTATGTGCTTCCTGAAATTCAAGCACATGGTCTCGGTGTGCTCTGGTTTCAACAAGACGGCGCTACGAGCCATACAGCGCGTGAAACAATGGACTTGTTGAGAAATCATTTTTGTGAGCACTTAATTTCACGTTTTGCTACGGTAAATTGGCTGCCTAGATCGTGCGATATCACACATTTAGACTATTTTCTCTGGAGATATGTAAAGTCACAGGTCTTCAGGAATATGTCATGAATTGTTCTTTTAACCGATTTTAAAAATTTTAAGTTTACTTTCAAATGTATGTGTTTTATTTTACATTATAAATCAAACTTCGCGATGAATCACCCTATATAAAGGAAGTTCATCGCATTTTGCACCTATAATATTAAAGATCATGAACTTTGTTTTATCACTGATTACTAGTTTATGGTATTTGAACCAATAAACGCAATATGTTTAAATCCGAAAGTAGATCAGGATAAGCTTTTTTCGGAATAGGAAATAGCGGTATCGTCAGCAAATCAAAGCATTTTATTTTACCTTTGAAAGGTTGTACAAATAACAAATTTACATGTATTAAAAAGAGGAACAGACCCAAAATAGAATCTTGTGGAGCCCCTGTATTGATAAATTGTTGAGAACTTAAAATTTGTTTGAAGCAATGTGTGACCCACCATATCGAAAGCCTTGGTAATATCAACAAATAAATTTCACTTATTATTTTATCAAAGCATCTGAGGAAAACTGTAGTAATTTGTCTTATCTAAAAACGTTAAAATTGTTGACTTGATCTTTCTCTCGAAAACTTTTGAAAAAAACTAACAAAAAGGATATAGTTTATTGGTGTTTTTAACGCAAAAATAAGAATACATAAATCATCTGAAATTTCTAGGGAAATATTTTTTAATACAAAGCTAGAAATCTGATCAAATCAGAAGAGATATGTGTTTTAATAGACAAAACAATTTTTTGTATATCAAATACTGCGAGTTCTTGAAAATAAAAACTTTCTGATTGAAAGTTCATTGGTTTTCAATTTAAAGAAGTGTAGGTAGCTAGTATCTTTTCCGATATCATGCAATTCTGTTAAGAATTTCATTAATGACACCCCATTCCTTTTTGTCGAATATTTGCAACGTAGAATTTCGAATTCAACCTCTAAACACAATTTACCATAGTAATTTTTAAGTCTATTGGGATGTTTTTTAACTTCAGCACATAGCACTCTTTACTTCTTAATTTTTCTTAATAAAGAGGCGGTCATCCGTTGCTTGAAACATTTTGGTTTATTATTGCTATTATATAAATTTTGGGTGCAATGAGATACAGTGAAACTTCTCATAAATGACACCTCTTTTCAGGGGATAAGTTTTGGTCGGCAGAATTTTCTCCATATAGATTGTATGAGTCACATGTTCCCTTCAGCGAAGGACCCCCTTGGATGGTCGCGAACAGCAATATTCGTTGAAAACCACTCTTGGATGGACACAAACAAAACTTGTCAAGTACAAGAACAAAACGAATTAGCACATGACAAAAAACAAAGGATAAGCGCATCACTCATATGTAAGTACTTATTTGTACCACTCTTTTGGTCAAATTTAGTTATGAAGGATATACAGTTGCGCTAATAGCTATGTCATGAGGAGTCACTGTTCAGTATGATGTATGAATATACTGTTACGATATCAGCTTCAAAATCTGGCAGCTTCTACTACACACCCGGATTTTGACAACCTGAAGAGGTGTTTGGTTTGTTGAACACTGTTTTGCATTCAAGATGGCAAAAGATCAAGTTGTCAGCAATAAGAAGAAGAAATAAGAAGAAGAAGAGACACCACCACATAAAAAGAAATAAGAAAACTGGACAAAGCCAACAAAGAAAATAGTTGCCGTTTCCCGTGACGTAGAACTTCCCAACCATAAGTGGTCTGCGGACGAGCGGTGGATTTTTAAAGACGTAACAACGAAGACACATTAACAGAAGAAAAACAGCGGAAAAAAAAACAGAAAACAATCAAGGCATATAAAAAAGGGAGGAGACTGGAAGAAGAAAAGTTCGAGTTGGCAACAGGGACAATAAAAACAGATTACAATTGAACAAACAAACAAACAAACAAAAACAATAAAAAAAAGGTTACCTCTCGGGAACCAGAATTTGCTGAGTTTTATTTTAATCTGTTTAAAATTTTTGTTGTTTTCGTTCGGCTTTCCTAGGTCTTGGCGAATTTTGTTACAATATAATACTTCATTTGAGAAATTATTATTTTTTCTAAAATCACATTGATGAATAAAGATTAGGACGTTCAGGAAAATGCTATCGCGGTAATAGCCATCGAATTGTTGACGCTACTAGAATAGTGAACTATCAAAAGTAGAGGACAGTCCAAGAAGCGGTGGGTTAACTAATTCGCAGAAATTCTCTTCGAAAGTAGAAAATCATTTCCACAGTACTGGAGGTATCCACCAGGTCCAGAGCAACACTGATTTGGGATGGTCTTCACATAAAAGCCTACCGTCGGTCAACGGAACATCTGTTAACTCATGTTAGCTCTTAGAAATAAGGCTAGAAAGGTGAAAAGAGCTTTTGCAGTGGCATGTTAGTAATGGACATGAAAATATTTTGTTTACGGATGTTAAAATTTTTACCGTGTAAGACGTCTTCCACAATAACAAGATTTATGCTATGTCATCAAAGAAAGCGAAAAAAGTTCTTCCAAGATTTCAATGTGACCATCATACTGCTCCAGTGACGGTTTAGTTGGGAGTATCTTACCAAGGTTTACCAAAAAGATTTGCAAGGGGGTGTTGTAAAGGGCTTAACCAATACTCTTCCCAATGGAGAAAGATGGATATTCCAACAAGATTCTGCTCAGGCGGACAAAGCAAAAACCGCGCAAGAGTGGCTGAAGGTCAGTATTCCTGGTTTTATAGAAGCGGAAGACTGCCCGTCGGAAAGTCAAGATTTGAATCCACTGTATTATTTGTGGTCATAACTAGAAAACATCGCCTGCAAGACTTCTCACCGAAATTCGAAAAGTCTCAAAACAGCACTGGATGCAGTGCGTGTCGCTACTGCTTAATGGCCACAACGTTTGAAAGCTTGTATTAAGGCAAAATGCAGTCATTTCCAGTGACGCTATTTTTTTTAATAGTGTCCATTAAAAAAGATAAAATTCAATATAAAATATTTGCTTGATTTTTTATATATTTTGTATAGATTTGTAATAGAATTTATGACAGGTACATGCATGCATATGATTAAATAATAATTAGTGGAAATATTTTGCGTTACTGCCTACTATTTTATAATTGACATGATTGTTTCTATGAAACTTTATGAATATGTGATCCAAACAAGAAGCTAAACGTATAGTTGAGTCAACACGGAATCGCAACCAAATGACCTTAAGATCGAGAGAAAATTATCGGCGTCGGTTGAATCATTATATTTTACCTAGTTTGTGCTTCCAGAAATCCAGAAACTTCATGTAAAAAGGCCTTAACTATACACTTGTGCAATCTATAAATACATATGAAACTGTATATATATATATATATATATATATATATATATATCTGCACATTCCAATTAATATTGTTTAATTTTACAATCTAATAAATTAATTTTTATAAATTACCCCGCTGAATACGTGTTAGTACAATTTGCTTTAAATAATAAATTAGATATTTTGTAGTCAGAAAATGAGGTTTCTGATGATACAAAAGCATTTTAAGTTATTACGAATTAATGAAGGTGAAAAGTAATCATCACTACGTATATTACCGTGAGGATACATAAATACACTATTATTTATATTATTATAGGTATTGACCACAAATAAAGGAAATACTAATTATTTTCAAGTTTTGAAAAATTCTCACACGTATTAATTTTAATAGTTTTGACACTTTCTTTTTTACTACTTAAAACAGCTGAATTCCTCCCTCAATCAAACTTGCATTTGTTATTGCGCTTGAGGTCATTAGCATTTTTCAATACTGCTTTTGTGTAGCCAGTCAAACAATCGATTATATACAACCTTTTCCCGAAAAAGGTGGATGTTTGGGTTCCTCACGCACTCAGTAAAAGAAACATTGTGGATCGCATAATGATCTCTAAGTCTTTGTTCAGATGGAACTCGCTTGATTCTTTCTTGAAAAGAGTGATTGCGAGAGACGGAAACTGGGTAGTTTACAACAACATTCGGCTTAGAGGGTCACGGCACTATGGTGAAACACCGCAATCGTTCGGTAAACAAGACTTGCATCCCAAAAAGGTAATGTTGAGAATTTTGGTGGACTGACGAGTTGTCCTTTACAGTTGCTTTCACGCAATCAGACAATGAATGCCGTTAAATATTGCTCTCAGCAGCCAATGGAAGAAAAACGGGGAACAGAGTTGTTTTCCTTCATGACAACGCCAGACCACACACAGCTTCAGTGACAAAACAAAAGCTGGATTCACCCACCGTTCTCTCCAGACCTTGCATCTTCTGACTACCACCTCGAAATTATAGCTGCCGACAGTGACCTCCTGGGCATATCGTTGATATTGCGTGTCGCTTCTTGTTGACAGCATATATAGTTTTGCTCCCATTTACTGCTAAACCCATTTTATTAGCTCCCATTTCAATGCTAGTGAAGGCATTGGAAGGTACTTAGTAACAAGCGTTCTCAATCGTCATTCAGCGCAGACGGACGAGCTTACCTGGGATTAAAAAAACTAGATATGACCCATAGTTTGTCTCTATAAATGCTATCATATTTGGCGTTACGATCGATAAAAAATGGTAGGTATCGATTTTGATTTCTTGAGTTTTTCCAGGATCTGCAGGAATGTGAATATTTGGACAATTGTGGGCCTTTCTGGTTTGAACCTTGTAGGGCCAAATCAGGTTGTTGGCGAAGGGTTTTAAACGTTCACACAATTTGGCAATTTATTTGTTTTTGGTAATCGATTTAATGAATAGTTTGGCAGCATTTTCTCAGTTTTTGACAGCGAATGATATATCAGCTGACAGCCGGTATTCGACATTGTTCAACATTTTTGTTTACGCCAAAAAGGATTTAATTTTTGTTTCTCAAGGTTTTCGCAAATATTCAACAATGGATCCTACCATGGAAGAAAACTACATCGTTACCCAAGCCAAGAAAGCACGCCTAATGGATCCATGTGCTGCAAAAGCGTGGATACTCACCGCCAAAACTCTATACCCCAACAATTTCAATGTCCAAGTATGAAGTAACATCATATCTTGTTTTCTAACTCACTTGTGTTCATCTTTTATAGTTCGAAGCATACAAATTGGAAAAAGAAGCCAACAACCATGAGGAAGCAGCCAAATGTTTTAGTTATATGTAAGCTCTGACCTAAGAACGGAAATTCACATTCAAATCCAAAAGAACTCTTACATTTCAGAATCAAAGTGTCGACCTATGGAACGAAATTGCTGAATTAACAGCAGCTCTTCGTGCTCCCGAAAACGAAATCACCCCAGAACAGGAATTCTATGTGAAAATGTTCCAGCATGTCTCTTATGATGTTCAACACAAAATCTTGCTCCTCACTGTGAACCACACGGAGAATAATTTGGAACAATGCAAGTTGCAGTTGTTAATTCTTAAGAGATTGCCTCAGGCTGCTGTTACACATTCGGTAAAAAAATGCAAAAAAATTACGAATTTGTCTTGTAGCAGTTTTCCAATTGTAGCCACGGTTACTGGAAATGATAGCTGAGGGCATGAACCTTAACCCGCCAAAATATCAAGAAATGCTTGTAGAGGAGGCACTTCCTTTAATCTACCATAAAACACCTGAACTACCAAGCCACCTTGTCTGTAGAATCTTCACCATATCTCTTGAGTACTACATAAGGCAAATACTCGAAGAGGTGAGTTAGGCTCGAAAGACCATTTTTGATATGCGTGCGGGTAATACTTCTCACATTCTAGGACAACAAATGCGATACTTGTGAAATTTGGAAGAAAATTTTTCAAGTGCTTAGTCTATGTGGCAAGATCTTGCGATGGGACTCGTTTTTACCATTTAACAAAACTTGGTAAGGCAATCTATAATTACTCCACACTTTCATTTAATAGAGACTTGTCTCAGGAGTAAAATTGTTTACTGGGAGAAGCTGATAGAAATAGCTTCGTCAAGCCCCCCTGGAAGCAATCAGGTCCTTTTTTACGCTACCACATTGTTTATTTACTCCCTTCAAGAATATATAAAGATGTGCAGTGCACGTCCGGAAGACCATGATATAGATTACGTTCTTGTCGAGAGCTATCGAGGTAGAAACTAAAGTTTAGCTATGTTCATTGATTTAATATTGTCTTCTTAAATGCAGACCTTAATCTTGACCACTCTAGCGAACCGTTGATGCTAGATCCACCACAGATTTCAACAACGTCCAACCACGGGCAAGAAATATCAAAGATCTTTGTGAATGCAGCTCAATGTTGGCAGTTGCTTAACACCGAACAGTTCCAGAGAGACTTTAGTCAGTTGTTGATTAAGTTACCTCTTGCCCCGTGGATAAGTCGATTTCTTTTCGATTTGGCAGTGTACTTTGGACGCCAAGAGGAGGCAAAGAAACTCATGGCGGAAATGCAAATCAAAAACAGCCTTCAACAGAACGTTCAACTCCTCAGTTTGAATCTAATTCAAGGTGTGCTCACGGTAAGTTGCAATTTTTTCACATGATATGAAAATGAAAATCAGGTGTACAGAATTAATTTTGTAGATGCAAGGCTTCGAGTGTATTCTGAAGATTTTGGTAGATCTTCCAAAAAATCAAGGACAAATAGTAGAGAACATGTCTTACGCCGGCAATCAGCGGCATGTGCTATTTCTTCCCTTAACCATGAAACCTATTGTGCAATACTGTACCAGAGCTATCATCAACAGCCTCAGCGTAAGTTTAAGTCGTTTTTTTTTCTTTGTAATACAGATAAAATTTCCTTAGAGAAAACTATTCGAATCTAACGTGTCTGACTTGGTTTTGGGAGACCTGCTTGTTCTATCTCAACTGGACTATCCAAGGGAGACACTTTTAGCAGAGCAAGTGTTCAATATCATCCGATCTCGGGGACAATTCTGCTATCGTCTCTTTCCACAGTACCTGGTGATGATTGATTTCATTGAAGAGTTCATGCACATCTGGCGATCGCATAATGAGGAGTTCAATTTTGAGTTTTCACCTGCTCCAGCAAATGCAGCAACTCGGCGTATTGGCACTAGAGGAGCCGACAAAGGAGTGAGAGAAGATTTTAAGCAAATTATCAAACAACAGATTCTTAGAGCAAACGAAAGTATTCCAACACTGGTGGCGTCTTTTATAGCACAGGAGCGAATGCATTTAATGCAGTCGATCTTCTGATTTTATCACTTTTCTATCCAGTGCTTTATTTTGTAAAGAATGCCCTAGTCAATAAGATAATTAAAGTAAGCAAACATGGTATTTTCATTTTGTTACTTTAAGGCTTAAGAAGCAAGCAGAACTTCGTTAATGGACTAATCACAATAATTAACTTTAAGGCGAAAATAATAGATAACGTTAAAAAGGTAATGTGAGGTGATCGTGAGACTTGTATTTGGCCTCGTAGAAATATGTAGCACCTCTCAACGTGGCTTGATTAGCAATATAAGGAGACAAGATCTTTGCAACTGAACACCTTTCAGTTCGATAGTAATCATTACTTCACATCTCTGGTTGCGCCACCACGCGGTAAAATGTTTTGTTGTCGAAAACACTACGATTTGATTTCCAAATCTGAAGACCCTCCCCGAATCACAAGAAGGCCTTCAAAACGCCACATTCTCGAAACTTCAAATAGTTTTATTGTTATGTTCATGAGTATCATTAATTTAACTCGGCAATTCAGCCGAGATACGCTTCATACGACTTTATGATCAGATTCTAAAGCAGAGTAAAAAAAATTACTTCCGCGCAGGAATATGCACGAACGGAACCATCGACTGAGGATGATAAGGACACCTTTTAAAGTTGACTCGCTCATTTTAGCAAATAGCCCTGATATTGTGATTTGGATAGAAAATTAAAAGCCGAAATTGAAAACGACAACGTCACTCTTAAACATGTTGTCTTTATAAAACTAAAATAGCAATGGCACAAGGTTTGTCGATTACCAAGAAGCATTGGAAGCACGCAATTTGAGTACCATTTCAAGAAATAAGAGGATTACTTGGCACAGTGTTAAAAGAGTACATTTACTTCGCTTCATCATAGATGAACTTACTTAGGTGACAGACTCTACTAATGCTTTTGCAAACCCTTAACTTCCGCGCAACACACTTTAAGTGAATTACCAACACAATTACAACTAGGAAGATCAAGGTCTTATATAGAATCTCCTTAGTTATTCGGGAATAGGGCTTACTACTTGGATCAAAAAAAAAAAAAAAAAAAAACCCAATTGTGAAGAGTTACCCTTTGTTTTGTTTCTACTAGGTGTTGGCAGAATTGAGAGCAAAGGTAGCAAGGCAGACAAGAACCTTAACTACCTCAAAGTTATTGTGACGTTCTCTCCAATTCGTCGATATTGCGTGTTTATTCTTATCGCCAGCATGATGGCGGTTTTGCCATCATTTGCCGCTAAACACATTTAAGAAGCTTCCGTTTCAATACTAGCGAATACTGACATACAATTATGTCAGTACCATAGGTGTACGCTAATTGTTGCACAAACTTTTGGAAGATTGTGGCTCCTGTGAGCTCTGCAAAATTCTTACAAGTATGATGTTGAACAACTCACAAAACAGCCCTTCACCTCGTATAAAACATCAAAAGTCTCGGTTTACTAGTTACCGACCTTGACGAAGCAGCGGGCGTTCTCCGTTGTTATTTTGCATAGATACAGTAATCTGGAAAGGATGCCAACATTCTTAGGTAACTCTGATAAATTGTCAACTTATAACATATCTTGAAACACCAAATCTACTCAACGACGGTTGAGAATGTTTTTTTTTCCTTTTTTTTTTATAGAACGTATCAAGTGGGTATGATATGTAATTGGACTTGCTGTTGTATTTTAGGAACAATTTCTCTTACGTAATTTTAGTTGCCTTGAAAAAAGTATGTCTTTCGATAGTGGTTGGTATTGAAACACAAACCTTCCGATTTGGAAGTAAATACACTACCACTTGGGACACACGGCCACCCAAGTTTTCGTTGCAACACTGGTAATTTGTTTCCATGTCTAACCGAAAAGTGGAACAAAAGTCTATACAAATCTGATGAAATAAAGACTATTGTACTAAAAGGGGATGGCAGTTTGAAAAAGCACTTAAATCCAAGAAACCGATCAATTTCTCATGCTCGGTATACTAGTATGTACATATGGTATGTGTTAATGAAAACCTACGCTTGAATGATCTCCTATGCGTTGACATCGAAAATGTTGTGAAAGTTCTGGGGTTCCTTAAACTTTGTAGGTGATACTTCACCCCGTATGATCTGGGTTCTTTATATTCACCCAATATTTGAGTGCATTGCCTAACATGGATGTTCCTATATGTAATCAATACTTGGTGCAATAATTTATGCCTTCAATCAACCTTAAGCAAAGGAAGTACGCTGACTGGTGTGAGTCAAAAGCTAAAGGGTACAAGCATCTGTTTGCCAATAAAGCTTAATATCTATGCCTTATCCTGATATAGCAATTTTCTTTAGACTAAATTTTATATAGCATACGTCGCGTTCCACCAAAGCTACGCCCATTTGTGATCCCCTCTATTAAAAAAATCATTTTAAATGAATAACGATCTTTCCCGAATTCCCCCATACCTACCCATGATCATCTAAAGTCAAAAAATCTACTACAAATTGTATACAAATTGTCAGTAGCATAAATGAACTAAATTTGATGAAATGACAAATACCATACCATTGTTCCACTGGCACTCTTTTCCTTTTTGTTCTGGTTTCATTTCGGAAGCAAAATTTCTCTTTTGGGGTTTATGTCAAAATATAATTACACATATAAATATAAATGTCAAATAATGTTAAGTTTCAAACCATTTTGTTTTTTGTTTTTGAGCAATCTTTTGCTTCAAAGTCAAAAGCAATTTTTAGTGTTATATTGGGTTTAAGTTGTCCAGATTCTGGAAAGAAAAAATTGAAAACGATTATTTTTCCCGTGCTTTATTTGACAGATAGATATGTATATCTTTTGAAAAGCTGCCAAGCAAAATAATTTAAATGCAATGTGCAAGCAAAATGTTACTTCTGAAAAAGTGAGAAGGGTGCCAATGTAACAGTTTATGACAAAACTAATCCCAATATCGAAATTCTTATTCCGCTGGAGGGGTGGGAGTGTTTGTGAAAGATTCCTATGAGCCTAATTTTGTTTCTAATAGTTTCAGAAGTGAAGATTTTCTAAAAATCATTACATTACTATTTGTAATGTAATCTTTAACTTGGTTTATGTCTACAGAATTCAAAATATGGCTCTGCAAATATTTTTAAATGAATTTTCAGTTTTTTTTAGCCGTCTTTTCTTATTGTAATTGGAGATTTTAACATAGATTTTAAGCTCAAATGTAGCAGTAGATACGTACGAATCATTATTGCTGAACATGGGTTAGTCTAATTTATTAATGAATCAACTAGACCTATCTCGAATACTTGTCTTGGCATATATATACATATATGGTCGCTTCCCTAAGGTAGGAACTAGTCAGTGTACAGGCCTAAGCTTCGATCTTCAAATTGCCGATCACTCTATGGCAGGCTTAGTCTTTGGCAGCTTAAAAAACCATAATAACAGTATTACAAATAAAAAATTAAATAAAAAAATTAACTACATCCTATTAAATAATATACTATTGAGAGAAAACTGGGATGATGCATATGCCGAAGAGAATGCTTCTTTGGCATATGAATTATTTCTAAAAACTTTTAAAAAATCTCATAAACACTTCTAGCATTTCCATAAAGTAAAGTAAATCTGTTTTTAAATTAAAACCCTGGATAAATGATTCTCTTCTTAAGTAAATTAAACTGAAACATAAACTGCGTAGTAAAACCTGCAAACACCCACTTAATCTTGTTTTAAAAATTCGTTACAGACGTTTGTGCCAAAAGGTTAATAAAGAAATAAGTATATGTCGCAACAGATACTTTGAAATTAAGAAGTGCACAAGGGAACTTAAAAAAGAAATAGGAAGCTGTTAACTGTAGAATTAATCGGAAAACTAAAAACGATTATGAATCCATTATACTTAAAAATGATAACGTTAATGTTACAGGTCCTGTAGTTGTTGCAAACGAGTTCAATCAATACTTTGCCTTAGTAGCACAGACGTATCCTTGCGATTGTTTAGTGTCTCCTTGACAGCACAGTTTCCGGGAACAGCTTCGTTTTTAAACCAATTTCGGAATTAGAGTTATTAATAACAATCAATTGTATAAGAAAATCGAATTGCTATGGAGACGATGACATCTCTAATTCCATCAAAAAGAATCGCGTGGTAAACGTGGTAGATATCCTTGCTCACATTTTCAATTTAAGCATTTTCACAGGTACCTTTCGCGAATTATTTAAACAAGTCAACGTGATTCCTATTTTCAAAAAGGGTAATAGAAAAGAAAAGATGAATTACAGACCAATTTCCTTACTATATGCAATATCAAACATTTTTGAGAAAGCTATAAAATACAGAGTTTCGAAATTTCTCTCGAAGATTAACTTTTTTTTAACGAGAATCAATTTGGCTTTAAAGAAAACTATTCCACTGAAGGATCTTTTCCGGATTTTCGTCAATATATCTACAATATATCACAAGCAAGAAATGCTGTGCCGGACTTGTTGTAGACATAACCAAAGCTTTTGATATTGTAGATCACAAAATAGTTTTGGATAAATTGTAATGTGTAGCTTTTCGAGGCTTTATCACAGAATGGTTTGCATCTTATTTTAGAAATAGAATGCAAAAAGTAAAAATTGGGAACATTCTCAGTGGTTTCAAAACTATCAACCTAGGCGTTCCACAAGAATCTGTCCTTGGTCCCTTAACTGTTCTTAATAACTTAACTTAACTGAATCTTCAGCGTTCCATTTATGGGTAAGACTAAGGCTTTTTCCGATGACTTTGAGTTTGCGTATGGCTCAAATAATATCTTTAACCTAGTTGCTGACATTAACTATAACGTCCATTTGTTAAGACTTTGGTTTGCGCAACACAAGTTAATAGTAAGTACTTCAGCCTTGCTGCTTAAGAGTCCCCGGAAATTAACATTGTGTTCCATGCAGCTAATTTTCCCAGATCTAGCTTGCTTAAATGTGATTGTAATATCTCATGTAATGAAAATATTGGCTGTAATGCTAATTTTTTCAAAATTAAAATAGTGAAAAACTGTATAGGAAGTACTTATGTGTCGTAATTGATCAAATTTTGAGTTGGTATGATCAAATTTCTATTTTGAAGCAATATTTGCTATACACTCTATTAAGTTTTATTTGCTTAGGAAGTACTGCGCTACAAGCATTTTAAAAAAATATTTATTTTGGGATTTTCCATTCCAAAGTAAAGTTGTGGCTTTTAAATATTAATCATGAAGAAATTGAAATTTTGTTGCGCTTCACCACTTAAGCTAATGCTAATAATTTTTAATATTGTTATCGATGTACTTTCTGTTTGCTATTTTCTTTCATTTTATATTTATTATGCATATGAATTATTCTTCTCCCCACACTGAAATAAATTTAATAATGTGACATTTATCTCTGTTTGTATCAAAATATTAAATGTCTCTAACTATTCTCCTAACTTATTGTAATAATCAAAATTGTAAGAATTTAAATTTTGTATTCTTAAGAATAAGGATTTAAATAAAATAAAAAATAAAAAATTTACTCGTATGTCATTTTTTTTCTCTCCGGAGTGCAAAAAGAAGGCTACTGTCAGCCAATGAAAAATGCCGTTAAATTTTGAGACGAATTGCCATTAATGACAATTCACACATTTTCAGAGCATGGTCTGACGGTAGAAGCGATCAGTGGAAAGCGGGTTTTGGATTACGAATATCTGGAAAGTTTACGGTCTATGTTAGTTTATCTATGATCTATGGTCAGTAGTCAATCAGCATTTTATTTTTATTTTTAGCGAAAGATAAAGTAGAGCGAACGAAAAAAAAAGCCTGCGACGCGCTGCGTGTGTAACAAAATTTTTTATTTTCTTCCTTTTTAATAACTTTCTGAGGTTTTTTTCGCTTTTCATAATCTCTTGGGCGCTGAGGTTATGGCTGCAATATTTCTTCATCTAAATCTAAAGTTTTACTGACAAAAAAGCGCCAAGATATACTATTGACTTGCGTTGATTTCATTAAGTGAGATTCGCGCTTTTTGACTTTGGAATCCCAGTGAATTAGCACCCACTCTCGCTATGAATCTGCTTCTAGTAATTATAATACTCTTAGCTGTGCGGTTAGCTTCGGTCTTCATAGTGCAGACGTACTATGTGCCCGACGAATATTGGCAGAGTTTGGAAGTTGCCCACAAGATTGTATTCGGGTAAGTGTCTTAGTCGTTTTTTTGGAAATGAATTGCAATATTTCTTTCGCACAGATACGGTTATCTGACTTGGGAATGGGTGCAAGGCATACGTAGCTATCTGTATCCTTTGACCTTTGCTGGACTGTACAAAGTGTTGGCTTTGCTTGGTTGGGATAACGTTCAGAATTTGGTATGTTTGACCTAAATATGGCCCATAAGATTATGTAATGAAAGATATGTTGCAGATTATCTTGCCCAGAATTCTACAAGCACTATTGTCGGCATTTTCGGATTATCGGTTCTTCGTTTGGACTGGAAAGAAGAAATGGGCGCTATTTTTAATTATAGTCCCGTGGTTTTGGTTCTACACCGCCTCCAGAACACTGACAAACACTTTGGAGGCATCATTGACCACGATTGCTTTGAGTTACTTCCCCTGGCAGAAAGAGGGGACCGGTTACTTATGGTTTGCCGCTCTCTCTTGTTTTGTAAGACCAACAGCTGCGATTATGTGGATGCCTCTGTGTCTCTATCACTTGGCGAAAACACGACTATCGGTTGTGGAGTTAATTCTAAAGAGGTTCCTTTTGATTGGGTGAGTCTGAACGCTGTTGTTTGGAATTAGAGGTTTTCTAATAAAGTTTACTTTACAGAGCATTAGTTGCCGGAGCTGGTGTTGCACTAGACACATATGCCCATGGAGGACTTATTGTAACGCCTTTTCAATTTTTGAAATACAATTTATTGCAAGGTATTGGAACATTTTATGGCACACATCCGTGGTAAGTAGAAAAGTTTATTTTATTGTGCATTTATAATCACATTGCTTCTTCTAGGTATTGGTACTTTTCTGTCGGCCTACCCACCGTTCTCGGAATTAACACCTTGCCCTTTCTCTTTGGAGTAGTTGAGACCATCCGGCATCGACAGATCTTTCCAATCCGTATGCAATTGCTAGTCACGATTCTTGTATCGCTGATTATCTTGAGTTTTGTGGAGCATAAGGAGTTTCGCTTTATATCATCACTCGTGCCTTTATGTCTTTACATCATTGCGGACACACTTACCCGATGGAGCTATAAAGCCTCGAGATTCTTTTTATGGTGCATAGCCGCCGTAATTTTAGCTGGTAATGCATTTCCGGCATGGTATCTCAGTACTATCCATCAAAGAGGACCAATTGATTTGATGCCGAAGCTGCAGGAAATCGCCCAAACCTATCGTGATGAGGCTAACCACAAAGCATCAATTTTATTCCTCATGCCATGCCACTCAACCCCCTATTACAGGTATTTGCAGCTTGGTGATATCTTTCGACAAGAGATGCAACAATTCCTTTTCGTTTCAGTCACGTCCATGAAAATGTAACAATGCGGTTCCTCACCTGTGAACCAAACCTCAAAAACAAACAATCCTACCTCGACGAAGCCGACCAATTCTATGAAAAACCCGACTCATGGTTGCGATCTCACATCCCAGGATATCCTAAGACTGCAATGCCTACACACGTTGTACTCTTCGAACCATTGGCTGGGCATATCAATGAGTTTCTTTTCAATTACAGAGTCTTGCATAAAATATTCAATGGAGAGGTAACTGGCCCTCCTCTCTTAGCTGTTGAAAAGTTGAATAGCACTCATCTTTTGCAGTATATGCAAGCGAGAACTGGAAAAAATATTTTGGTGTATCAGCGTCTCAGACCTGGTGAGGAGAATATCTACAATCAAAAAACCAACACAAAATCACAAGAAGAAATATTGGTGGAGAACTTTGAACGTGGCAGTTATCCTGGTGACGGTGCTGGTGGTTTTGATTATGACAGGGAAAGCAATTTATTTAATTAAACAAAACGTCAAAGACTGATGGAGATGTGTGGTACGGCAGAGTACTACGAAAGTACAATCAGCAATGTGGTTGGTGCATGTCTCGGGGATTCTCTCAGAATCTCGCACCGTACTCGCAACATGACATACATAAAAACCTAATTTTAGTTTTCTTTCCTAGGTACAATAGAAATCAGTTTTAATTGTTTGCAAAACGTTGTCCGTTACTATTTCAGTTTGGTTTTTCGTAAGAACTCTATTCTACATTAGAGTATCTGAGTTAATGTTTTAAATTATTTTCCGGAGTGCAAGTCTTTGTAATAGTTTTTCTTTCTTCTTTTATTTTGTACAAAAAAACAAAAAAACAAAAAAAAAATGTTTTAAAATTTTGCTTATTCGTAGAACAGGATTTACGAAGTAATGATGGCAATATACAATACAAAGTCCTTTTTGGAAGTAAGATTTGAAAATGTTAATTTTATGAATTTTGTTAAACGGATATGATTCGACAAAGATTTATGACGGTTACGTTTGGTGTCGTGTTTGTAGATGCAAGAGTTTTTAGAAAATCGCAGAGCATCGCCTGGACAACTAGTCTATTGTTTTGTTCTATTTAAGGTTATCGCGCCAAGATGCTACTCTAGATTGGGAGCATGAAAGGTTTAATACTGACCGTAATTGTTACGAGTAGATATACTAGTTTACATGATGATAAACTGCTATGGAGAAGACACTGATCATTTTCCGTTTTTGATTTCTCTTTAATTGACAATTTTACTAAGAAACTTCAGAAATATAAATTCGAGAAAAGTAATTGGTCGGAGCCGGAACTAATTTGTTTGGCATCGACTCCAGAATATTAGTACTCTTATGGTAGACTGACTCGCATCCGCTTTCTTAGCCGGACAATGCTATAGACCGAATAATTTGATGAAAAGTTCAATGAGGAATAGGTGCAAGGCAACTGTTAGAGCTTTTGTTGGAGAAATCTAAAATAAAATAAGCTACCAGACGGTGTCCCCATTTTTTAGCAAGATATTAATTGCGTGTTTAAGAAGCTTATTGCTTTGTTGCCCGCTGTTCAGGATTAAGGTTCCACTTAAGTTTTGGGTGAACAGAGGAAGAATTTGTGATCATTCTATTAAAACGTACGATACCTTGTACTTTGGTTTCCATCATTTCAGGTTTGTATGGTTTCACACTGATGTCATAGTTTGTGACTCAGAAGTAAACTATTTCCAAAACCATCCCCATAGACTGGCTTATCACAGTGATATTCGCATACGCAACTAGTTTAAACTATTCCTTTTTTAGTTTCACCAGCACTGAATTATTAGTGTAAGTTGACTTGTGTCTCAGACAACCATTCAACTCACAAGATTTATTTGAACCCCGAACCTTCCGGGGTTGGAAGCCAATACACTATCTTGTTCAACATTGAGTTGAAATATGTTTTAAAGGACGAATGCAAAATAATACCTGGAAAACATCGCCCATTCTCATACGCCACCTAGTACTTTGACCAAGGCTAAGTTCCCTTTTGTGTATATGGTACAGTATACTGGCCCCTTTTGAACATATTCCATACATATAACATTGCACTTACGGTAAAGAAATCGAGAAATTCGAAAGAACATGCGTAAAAAATCATCAGATGTGTCTCACAATAAACTTGTGAAGAGGATCGATCCTTCTACATTTTATTAAGTAGACCTCCAGTGCTTTCCGAAAGACACCAGCTATTTTTTGGGATCCAGCTAGGTTAAACTGATGCATAAGATATATTTAAACTACAAAACAATGTAATGCAGATTTAAAGTTTATTCATTCATTTAGAGTCACTCAGTTTCGCATGGAGTTGGCTACCATTTATCTCACTGAACATAGATATTTAAATATTCTCCGCGGATGCGCTACTATTCAATCGTTCTGATATCCTATTTGCAAAGACCTACTCTAACGATACTATTAACTTTATCTTTCAGAAATGATATACCAAATGAATGTGGGGTGCGCGTTTTTAAACGGTTCAATTGGTGAGGAAGTATATTTATATAAGCCAAAGGTTCGGAAAGTATTAAAACTAAATAAAACATTGTAAGAATTAAAGAAATCGCCTAAATATTGGAACGAACATTTTATAAAAGTTAACCACCGTGTGGCGTTGGTACATCTGTTGTTGACATTCCCTCCAAATCTTAGCGTCATAGATTGACATTTACAAAAGTTACATAGCCATAGTACACCTATCTTTGTGTGTTTTGGCAATTTTTTTTAATTTTAGAAATGGATTTAAATTTTGAACAACGAACTTTTGCGTAAAAAACGAATTTAATGGTGCGCGAAAGTTGGAAATGTTGGAAAAGTGTTTCGGCAACGATTCTCTAAAGAAAACGGTCGTTTACCAGTGGAACGAGCGGTTCAAATGTGGTCGTGAGTCAATCGAAGATGATAAACACAATGGCAGACCATCGACATCGAAAACCGACGAAAACATTGATGAAGTAAAAGAAATGTTGGTCAATAACCGCAAATTAACCATCAGAGAGATAGCGGAGGACTTGAACATTGCCTATGAATCCGTCCAAAACATTTTGGTTAATGATTTGGGTTTCCGTCGTCTAGCAGCAAAGTTGGTTCCAAAAGACCTTAAGCTCATTCAAAAAAGAGACCGTATTGACTTTGCAAAAGAGATGATTTGCGAGGCTGATTTCGATCCCACATTCATCAATACTGGTGACGAGACGTGGACTTATGAGTACGACACGCAATACAGACTTCAGGTAAGTGAATGGCGCTCACCAAATGAGCCGAGACCAAAAAAACCACGTCGTTTTCAGTCAAAAAAGAAGGCAATGCTCAAGGTTTTCATGGCTTAACGGTGCAGTGCATCATGAATTTTCGCCAGAAGGCCAGACAGTAAACAAAGATTATTATTATTAAGCGTTATGAGACGTTTGCGTGAAGCAATTCGCCGAAAGAGACCAAAATTGTGGGCAGAAAACTCGTGGATTTTGCACCATGATAACGCACCGTCGCACAGTGCCATCATTATTTGTAATTTTTTGACGAAAAAAGTAACAAATACCATCCAACAGCCACCAAATTCACCTGACTTGGCTCCCTGTGATTTCTTTCTGTTCAATCGAATTAAAAAAAAAACACTACGGGGATCGCGTTTCAGCAGCCGAGAGGAAGTAATGGAAAAATCGCAGGAAGCACTGATGGACATACCGAAAACCGTATATAAAAAATGTTTCAAGGATTGGATCAAGCACTGGCATAAGTTTGTTGCAGTCGATGGGGATTGTCCCCTTTGAAGGAGACAATTAAGATGAATAAACTTGTTTTTTAAATTTTCTGAATAAATTTCGGTAAATCAAGGTAGTTCAAGAAAATGATATAATTAACATTGATCAAAAGAAATATCTGCAAAACGTACTTATTAGATACAATATGGAAAATTGAAAAGCAGTTGCGACCCCAATCGTAAGCAATAGTACATTCGCTAAAGAAACATCCAAAAATCTACAACTGATATCCAGATGCAGACAATTAATCTCTGTCCAATTTTCCAAAAAATCTAACTCGTGTTTTGGCATTTAAAGAGTAATCATACCCTCTTGAGTGTTAGATTCTTTTTTTTGGAGAACAAAAATAGAATATTTTATGTTTTGAATGCTATTATTACTATTATGGGTTTATTAATTTGAAAAAAAAAACAAAACAAAACTAATTAAAACAATTTTTCTTATAAACAATTATTGTTTCTTAATAAGGAGTACCTATATTATTGACTGAAATATATTTGAATTAAAAAAGTTTTTGAAATTTTTTGAAAACATGTTAAACATACTGGAGGCCCTTATAGAATAATATTTAACCATCCAAGTGCACGTGTAAGATATCCTCGCAAAGCTGTCACGTTTGAAGATGATTGTTATCGCTCTATTTTAAAGTATTTGAAGCTTTCTTAGACTTGCACTTTAAAAGCAAGACGAACAGTAGTTGAAATGGGGCAAAAGAATTGTATTATAAATCGTTCGTGCGAAATTTTTTGAAATTCGTTTTCGAATTCTTCTAAGTAAGCCTATCTTTTTGGTGTTTTACATGGTAATCGAATTTTAGTTTATTGACAATATATACAGCCCAATAATTAATCTTTTTAGCACATTCTATACTTTGGTTGTTTGCTGCATTATTTACACCTAAGACATAACTGTTAATACACATGCACTTAGTCCTTGATACATTCAGTTTGGAACTTAAATTCATTTTCATTAACTTGTATACTGTTAACACGTAGACCTAATTTATCTTCTTCAGTAAGCTACCTTAACATATATTAATCGGCCGGCAGCAAGCATGCTGCAGGTTCTTAAGTGAGCTCTATGGTATATCCGGTTTGGATTTCAAGCCGCTTTTTGAGCATCAGGCATCTAAAATATTGATTGGTTACGCTGACTCAGACTGGACCTATAAACGATCACCGTTTTTTGTTCGTAATCGATATAACAGTATGTGACGACCTTGTCAACTGAAGGAGAATACGTGGCAATGAATGTGTCAGAAGCCTGCTGTATAAGAAATTGATGCTCAATTAAAAGTTATGCCCTCTAAAGTGTATTGTAAATGGTTTAAGTTAGAAAATTTCATATTTATTAGAACGTCTTTTCTTAGCATTTAAGCATTTTTTCTATATTATGTGTAATAAAAGCTACACATCCTTTAATATTGGACAGAGCATTTTTTTTTTAATCTAAATGTTCAATGTTCCTTTTATCTCATTTACTCATAGGGTTTGAGGACAACTCTCATTTAATACCTTTTTCTTTGGTCTGCACTACTATGTGTAATTAGACCAATTCGCGCGAATACATCACTATTCACACCCAACTATGGCTGCTTGGAAGGTCTTCTAGCTTCCCAGGTTCTGTTATAGATGCGCTTATGACCCTTATGACCTTAAGACCACGGTAATTTTTTTTTTTTACTTTTATTTATTTATTTATTTTCATCTTCTAAAAGATGCATTTGTTAAGAATGGTCTAACCAAATTTCGTAACGAAATTCGTAAAATTGACGGAAATTCAGCATATAAAATATAGCCAATAGTTCTCGCAGCTAAGCTCATTAATTTTATAATTAGCATGTAGTTTAAATTATGTGCTAATTAAAGATAATTCTAATAATAAAATACAGATATATAGTTTAGTTTGTATGTCGAATTATCTTTCAGCAAATCTTTGAACGCGTTTTTCTCGAAATTACGTTTTTTAATCTGGTTAACAACAGATTTGAAAAACTATTCATTCGATTTTAATCCAAATCTTAAAATGTTCAAAAATACAGTCTCTATGGCACCACGTTTATAAAGGGCCTTCTTTTATTCACAAACGATGAAAACTTTCTATGAAAATGGAAAATAAAATTCGCTGGGCTGCTATTATAAATATAAATATATCATTTATTGATTTATAAATATATTTTTTTTGTATTTTTTAGATGAACCGAACGGTTTAATTGTTGTCAACCACCAAACATCAACTTCGTCGGAGCGTCGTTTTGGAAGCCGCGTGCACCGCAACCTATTCCTAAGATTTAAATAAAAACAATTTGTGTAGTGTCTTCTATATGTATATATTAAAAATTAATAAAAAAAAAAGAAAACATTAATCGTTTGCTCGGAAAAAATTATGAAAAATACACCCTTGTACCGCGCGCACACCGTGGTCATATCGTTGAATTGGAATTCGTTTTTGGTACAACCCGTACTCGAGTTTCACTAACCTTAAGGGCCAACTGTCATTTGTTTTGTAACTGTCTTCAGTTATCCAATCCTGCTGACAATGAATTTTTTTTTTTTTGACTCTATAGACATCCAATCCACGTGGTAGCTATAAGTTAAACCACCACCTGCGACGCATACTGTGAGACGCATAATGCTTCGATTTTTTGTCTAAGCGCTCTGTTCCGACAAAAAAAAAGTAAGGTTTTCGTAAAAGCGTGCCAGGAGAAAGTGCCCATAAACGTGATTCTTGAAGAACTTGAAGGCAAAGATATTAATTGTTAAAGCACTAAAGATACACTAAACATACGCGTAAATATTTTTAGCAAATTATTCCAATTGACCTATGATTGTTAAATGGTTCCAATAAGCACTGCAATTTCATTCACTTTACCGTTTATTTACTGTAATGATCTAGTACTCCCTCAATCTAACTTCAACCTGATTTTCCCCAATGCAATTAGCAAGAAAAAAAACAACAACGAGAGCATCATATTCACCCCATTACTGTCAGTTGAGTTCAATATTCACCACCTTTTACGGTACGAAAAATTTTTTTTCGACGATTCTTGATTTACTCTTCATTCATATATTCTACGTTTCATCAATAGCTGATTTCCGCTAATTTGATCAAAGACTGTTTAATTTCAGACTGTTTTATCAAAATCCACCTCCGAGTTTAAAGATAAAATAACAATGGCGGCAAGGGTACAACTTTTGGGCCGCATCCAAAGTAAGTACTCTTGAGTAATTTTTTTTTTTCCTTCCAATAATTTGTAATTATATAACTTAAATTGAAAAAAGTGGAAATACCAATCATAAAATAAAATATCGCAGTGGGATTGTGACTGAATGTGTGGCGTTCTGTCCTTTCCCACTAGCGAAATTAGAATTTCCAAGGTCGGCTTGGTGAATTGGGATTTATGTGGGGTTAAAGGTTAATCTATGAGACAAATTAATTTATATATATATATATATATATATATATATATATACATATATATATATATTTCCATGTTTCTATAAACAAATTTTCGGACTTAGTAATGATTGTCTTTTTGATTTTGTAGATGTTTTGGTTGCCGGTATCCGCAGCAAATGTGATTATACCAAAACGCGCAAGAATCTTCAACTCACGGCTGAGACCAAAGTAATTTGTCAAGGTTTCACTGGTAAACAAGGCACCTTTCATAGTCAGCAAGCACTGGACTATGGTACCAAATTGGTTGGTGGAGTTTCACCAAAGAAAGGAGGTACCAAACATTTAAACCAGCCCGTCTTCGCTTCGGTAAGGATTACAGAAATAACTGGCTGCAGATGAGAAGATAAACATATGTATTTGTCCTGTAGGTTGCTGAGGCTAGGAAAGCAACTGGTTGCCATGCTACTGTTATTTATGTGCCACCACCCGGAGCTGCCGCAGCAATCATAGAAGCTCTAGACGCAGAAGTTCCACTCATTGTCTGCATCACTGAAGGTATTCCTCAACATGACATGGTGAAGGTAAAGCATGCCCTTCTACAACAGGAAAAATCTCGCTTGGTTGGACCAAATTGCCCTGGAATCATTGCACCTGAAAAGGTTAGTCAAACAAACTTCTGAGAATTATTTTTTTCTCTGGCATATGGCGGGTTTCTTGTCGGTTTTCATTTGTATAACTGGTTTCGTCGGTTTAAATACAATCGTTCAAATCGCACGTGAACCTTGGACACTCTTGTGTGTACTCCAGAATTTATGCTATGTGAATTTGTGAGAGTATGCCGAACGGATTAAATTTCGAGGTTAAAGTCCACTGAACGTCTTCCTTTGACCTCTCGCTCTGCTCTCATTTCGAATGAAGGCTTGCTGATTAAAAAACTTGTTGATAAGCGACGTCATTATTTTAAGTGTTATCTATCGCTTAATAGCTATCCCCTCAGTATAAGAGGATAGAAAAGAAGAAAAAAATTAAACGTGAGTTTATGCAATGGCAGAAATGTTGCCTAATTGCTACGCGGCATAGACTCTAGAGAAATTACAATAGTTTTGCTTTTTTTATTATTTCTATGGCCATGATCCAATTATAGACAACACAAAGTATACACACACTAATATAAACGGCTATAATACGTTTGTTTGGCCTTGAAAAATCATACAACCTCTTTGCGCACATGAAGCATTTTTCACCTCTGAATAGTTTGCTTACTAAAATGCCTGTTTTAGTTTCCTTACATTGTAACTTCCCCTTCGATGCAGTTATTTTTTTGGGGAGAGAGAATAAAAAAATATATTTGACTAAATTGCTGAACCGAACTGTTAACCTTTCACTAATCGGTATCGTCATCTTGTGTTTTTATTTGCTTAGGCAAATCAACCACTTGGTCGAGTGGAAGAAAATAACAATGCATGGTACGAGGCATGTAGGCATCTCGCTCAGGTCTATTTAATGTGCGTTTCTTTAAATAGAAAATTGATAAACGAAATCAGATTTCTGTTTGTTTATCACTTAGAAAGTTGCTCTGAACGATGTGAACGAATTTTAATTGGTGGAGCCCTGCCGATCGACACCAGTTATTAAATAAGATTGACGGTCTGTTTTCATATTATTTACAAAAAAACTAGAGAAATTCAATTTAGAAAAGCGATTAGATATTTTGACAGACTCGGGTTTTTCTAAAATATTTGTTTCTACCGCAACGCTCACGCAAAAACACATGTCTCATTTTTTTTTCTTTACCTGCACACAGTCGTATGACTATAAGGTAAACATAAATCCGTTTCTCCTTGAGTTCAATTGAATGTCGGCGAGGTGATTGGTATTGAGTTGTTAATTTTGAACTGAACTTCATGTTATTTGAAAGTCAAATGCTGACTAATGGAGTTATGCGATCATTTATGAAAATGGTTTATATAATTTGTTCGGCTGGTGCATCTGAGCGAAAGCATAATTAGAATCCGAATTTATGTGCCCACTGAACGAAAGCACGACCTTTCGAAAGATTGCTTTTAAGGGCTTCTGGATAAACAAAAAGGCGCTGTCTTTAGATCTATCTTCATAATTAAGGGTACGTTTCCCACACCTAACAACATTCACAAGGGGCCTGACAATCTCCAGAGCGTTAAAAAAAAAAAAAAATAAAAAATGGGTACCGCATAAGTTTAAAGAAATTCATCTGAGGAAGCGCATCCACGTCTGTAATCAACTCACCATACGCGAAGAAAACGATCCATTCTTGAAGCGTATGATCACGGCAATGAAAAATGTTAGCCGAAAAAAAAAAATTGAATTAGGCGAGATGAAGCATCGGTTAGGCAACCAAGGGCGGACACCCACCAAAAGAAGGTGATGTTCTCAATCTAGTGTGATTGGAAGGGGCCAGTCTTCTATGAGCTGCTTCCAAAGATCAAACTATTAATTCCGATGTCCACTGTGGGTAACTTTAGAAATTAATTGGTGCCATCGCTCAGAAATGTGCCGAACTAATTAATCGTAAGGGTGGCTCACTACAACAATAGAAACTCTGCTTGTCTAGTTAACTGACTCCCTGTTAAAAAGCATTCGCCGACCTAACTACCACTTTGCTTATTACCTGCTTCAAGCTCTTATGCTCAAACGTAAAAGTTTTGGATGGCAATCAACAATACAGAGGCTGAACACTTTGATTCTATTGATACATTTTTCTTATTCAGATTTTTACACAGATCATGATTCCTGCAGAGAGCGAAAAGATCAGATTACGAAACTTTAAGAATTTATGTAAATAACCTATTACTAAGGTTAAAAAATCTGCGTTATGCCAAAGTTTGTTCGTGCATCGCAGCATAATACTACAATGTTGTGGGACATATTGCTCTAAAAGGACATTATCATCTATTCGTTCTGATTCTATGTTTTTCAAATTCGTTAGATCTGATCAAATCAGATGTTTGATACTTTCTCACATATTCAATTCAAATTTGTTTACTTAGCAATGTTTAGCTATTCTATTACAACAAAATAATTAAATATGAAAAAATTTTAAATAATTTACATTTATCTAATCATACTTTCATTCATATATGTGATAATTTTTGCTTGGATCTTATTAGGTGGCGCTTTAGCGTTAATTCATCAGGTAGTTCATTAAATATTTTAAAACCCTTAAAGAATATTGTATTTTTTTGCTTTTTGAGTCCTAAAACAGGGAAGACGGAAGTTATTTCTATTTAGCACATTATGGTTGTCCACATTACTAACATATAATATTTTATTACATAGATAACTGGGTAACAATTCATTTTTCATTTTAAATACAAACATAAGTACATTCATAATTGTCCTTTGTTTTACACTTAACCACTTCAATACACTTAACATGTTTACAATTGGTGTTAGCCAATGACACTTTAATATACCAGATGTACCGGTGAGCGTCAAGATACAAATGTCTCGATAGGGAACATTTAATGTGAACGGGCCTAATTTTTTTAACAATTAATTATGCATATTTAGTATACATCAAGTCATTGAGCAAACAACATCATATTTTTTCATCGTGTTAATAATGTCGAATTTTGTACCAGAAAATGATGATTTGCGGAAAGCATTAATTTTTTGTTTTCATTTGAAGAAAAGTGATGCAGAGTCACATCGAATGCTTGCCGAAGCATATGGTGATTATGCTCTATCAAAAGCAACATGCAAAAGGTGGTTTCAACGGTTCAGAGATAACGATTTTGATGTGAGAAATGAAAAACGTGGAATACCACCAAAAAAGTTTGAAGACGCCGAATTGCAAACAATATTGGATGAAGATGACACTTTGAGTCATAAAAAAATGACAGAAATGTTAAACGTTGCACAACATACAATTTCTGACCGTTTAAAAGCTATGGGAAAGACCCAAAAGTCTGGAAAATGGGTTCCACATGAATTGAATGAAATACAGATGGAAAACCGAAACACCACTTGTGAAATTTTGCTTTAAAGACACGATAAAAAATCAGTTTTGCATTGAATTATTACTGGCGATGAAAAATGTATCTATTTTTAGAATCCTAAACAGCAAAATCATGGATTAATTCGGGTCAACCATCAACTTCGACTGCAAACCAGGTCGATGCTGGTTGGACCAGAAAAGTGTGGTGTACCACGAGCTCCTAAAACCTGGTGAGACCGTTAATACAGATCACTACCGACAACAAATGATCAATTTGAACCAGGCATTGATCGAAAAACGACCAGAATGGTCCAGAAGACACGGCAAGGTATTTTTGCTTCATGACAATGCACCTGCACACAAAGGAAAACTGGTTCAGGATACAAACAAAGCACTTGGCTGGGAGCTGCTACCCCACCCGCCGTATTTCCCAGACTTGGCTCCTTCCGACTACCATTTGTTTTCATCGATGGGACACGCATTAGCTGAGCAGCACTTCGAATCCTACGATTAAGTCGAAAATTGGCTGACTTTTTGGTTTACTTCAAAAGACGGACAGTTTTATTGCCTGAAAGATGGGAAAATATATGTCCAAAATGTCCAATACTTTGAATAAAATGTTTTTTACTTTCCCACTAAAAATTAGTGTTTCATTTTCACAAAAAAAAAAAAACACTTCATACCGGTACAACTGGTACTTCGCATATTTTGAAATTTCTGCAGTCTATCTAACATTGTGCTATTCGCTTAATATATGATTGTGAAACAATATTCAAAATGTAGTTTAATTATAGAATTATATACACTTATTGCACTTATTATTGACATTCTTTTCCGTATTCTTTCAAAGAAACTAATTTTTTCCTAATTTTTTTTTTTCTGTGTGTACTCAATATGACTATTTAAATTTAACTTTGTATTAATTATAATTCCTAGGTCCTTAATCTCGTTAATATTTTCAAATATTTCATTATAAATTATCCGTTTTTAAACATGCATTTGGTTTTGTTCACGTTTAAACTTAATTTTTTCATTTGAAACCATTTTTTCAATTGACTTAGATTATGGTTAATCTTCTGAATACACTTATTTATCTCATTACACGAAACATGTAAAAGACCATCGTCTGCAAACAGTTACACGCGAGAACATTTAACAACATTTGGCATTTCATTAACTTATATTACACTTGCGGTCATAAAAACCGCACCATATCAAAATGATTAAAAAATTGTTAATAACTACGATAATAATTTTTACAATGAAATGAAATTTTTGATGAGTACTCCGCAGTAGTTTATAAGTATTTCTATCTAATTTCCATCTGTATATTGAATGTTTGAAAAAAGATATTAACAAAGAAAGAAAAACCAGTTAATTTTCTTATTTGTTTAAATTATTTTAAATCAGTCATACGATACATTTTTTTATGTATGTGTATATAAGATGTTTAGATATGCCACTTTTAAAAAAAAATTATCAATACCGAGTTGCTCCTCCTTTGGCAGTTATAACCGCTTTTATTCTAGAAGGCATCGAGTTTACTAGAGGTTCAGTAATATCCCTTGAAATTTCAGTATTCCATACATGTTCCAGGACTTCATTTAGCTTTTTTTACTCTCTGGTTTATGTTGAGCCACCTTACGTTTCATTACATGCCACAAGTGTTCGATTGGGTTTAAATCGGGCGAATTTGCTGCCCAGTCTAGCCTGGTAATTCCGAGGTCATCAAACGTTGTCTTGAGCTGAAAATTATTGAAAGACTCTAGTTACTTGTCTGTTTATTATTTATAAAGTAGACATCTAGAAGTTGATTTATAACACTTTACTTACAGATTTTGCGCAGTGGCAAGGTGCAGGATCATCTTGAAAAATGCACGAATGATGCTGTTCAATTGCTGGTACCAAAAACTCCCTTACTATTTCCCCATACTTTTGAGCGTTCATAGTTCCATTAACAAAGCGCAAAGGGCCCAAAACGTAAAAAGAAAAATATCCCCAAACCATCTATCTTTGAGGAAACTTCACTGTTTTGATTATGCACTCGTCCTTGAACCTTTCACCTGCTGACCGTCGTACGTACGGCAAATTGTCGGCACACAACAAATTAAATTTACTTTCATCGGACCATATCACACATCGCCAATCATCCTGCGTCCAGTCTTCGTACTTTTTTGCCCACCTCAAGCGAGCTTTTTTCATTTTTTTGGTTAGAAGAGGTTTTTTCGCTGGTCGTCTTCCATATAAACCTTTTTCCCGTAGCCGTCGGCGTATGGTTTCGGCGCTTAGATCAACTTGATGAAATTCACTCAGCTCTGCTCTTATACGGACAGCACTTTTAAAGCGATCTTTCATGCTAATTCGTTGTAATACATTATCCGTCTTCTGGATTGTTTTACGTTTTCGTCCGGAGCCTTTTTTCCTTTCCAGTGGATCCAAATTTTTTTTTTTTTTTTTTCATCAGTTGTACGATAGTTGAATGACAGCATCCTATTTTAACCGCAATCTCACGATAGCCAAGCCCTTCTTCGACTAAAGTCAATATTTGAACTTTTTCGTTCCGAGTCAGTTGATGATATTTACCAGACATTTCACTTTTTTTTATTTGTCACCGTCACAACTCAATTCAAACTGATTTTTTTGCACTGAATACGAGGCCGAACTCCGCTATGGGGAATACCCTTCATTAGTATGGGAAAAAACCCTTACGATCTAATGTAATTAGGCATTTTTTGAGAACTCATTAGGTGGTGCGGTGTTTATGACCGCAAGTGTATAAATAATAATTCCTCTAAATCTGATCCTAGTAGTACACCTAGGACTACATTAATTGCATCTGACATTGTATCATCCAATTTTATTTTTTGTGTACCCCTTTGCAAGTATGACTCGAACCATTTCAACTCGTTTTGTTTAATTCCGTACTTGTCCAATTTATAGAGTAGGATTCCCCTGTCGATTGTTTCAAAAGCTCGTCTGAATGGAACCTCAGTCTTCCAATCCGCAACAATTAGATTAAGCAGCGACTCGCAGCTATGTCTGCCACTGAAGCCTGATGGACACTCAGCAAATAGCTGATTGTCTTCCATGTACATATTTCTAAAGCTGCTGCTGTACCACTTTTTCCAAAATTTTTGCTTCATTGGGTAGCATATTAATCGGACGAAAATCAGCTGATTTTGTAGCATTTTTGATTTTTCAATTGGCACTACCATCGATTCTTTCCATATTTCTGGGAATACTCCATTAGTCATTGATTTATTTATAATTTTGCACAATTTGGGGCAAATACTGTACAACGTGTCACTAATCATTCCCAAACTTAACATATCTGGGCCTTATTATTTTTCATAGTTTTTAAAATTTGTTGAAGTTCATTAACGGTTATAAATTTCAATTTATAACTTTTGCTTACTGGTTGAACAAAATTTACATAAGGTACGCAGGGAATAGAGCTATATAACTCACACACACTTTCAAAAAAGAACACATTAAATTTACTTGCCATAGTTCTACAGTCATTCATTAGAAAATTACCAAAAACAACACATTTTATTGCACTCTTCTGTTTTTTAGCACTAATGATTTTATGGTTCTAAACATTGCTTTTTGGTCTTAAGCTGTTTGTATTTTTTGAGTAACAAATCGTTTTTTGTCTTTTCAAGCGCTGATCTAAAGTTTTTTCTCGCTAGTCTGTAGTTTTCCCAGTCACTTGGTGAATTTGACCATACAGCCAACCTATGTTTATAATTTTTTTTACTACGTAATCGTACTAATATGTAGTTAGAGATTAAAAAGGCTGTCGACCTAAGTCGCTTGATAAAAGGGAAGTGGAACTTGTTGAATGTTCTAGTGTTTTCTATTTACTTTAAATTTGTTCGCCTAATCACTTCCACTTTTTTTTTTCATGTCCTTTGATTAAACTGCTTGTGATTGAATAACACATGGGCTGTCCGTGCCGTGCCGTTTTATAGTAAAACACAAAATTTTTGCAAAATTCAACTTTATTCTTCATCAGTCTTAAATCTCTTTCCGGCGAGCATTCTTTTGAGGTCTGCGAAAAGAAAATAGTCGCTGGGATGCCATAACCTTGCCAGCCGACTGTTGAGTTTTTGGTCGTTTTGGACGAGGTTCGTCGCCTGCTCGCCACCTTAGCTGACTGCCGACTTGACTCTGTTGTGAAGTGATGGAGCCAAGTTTCATCCATTGTCACATACCGACGCAAAAATTGCTTTATTGCGGTTGAACAGCTTTAAACACTCCTCTGAATCATCAACACGTTGTTGTTTTTGGTCGACTGTGAGCAAACGCGGCACCCACTTTGAACAGAGTTTTCGCATGTCCAAATATCTCGATCTCGATCTATCTTGATGTTTTCATCTGAAACAGCCTCTTTTGGACGTCCACTGCGTGCATCATCTTCGGTGCTTGTATGACCACTTTTAAATTTTGCAATCCATTTGCGAATGGTTCGTTCGGCTGGTGCAGAGTCCGGGTAACACTTATCAAGCCATTTCTTTGCATCGGCTGCATTTTTTCCCATCAAAAAGCAATGATAAATCAACACATGAAATTGCTTTGAATCCATTTTTTTCACAATAACAAAAGTTGCTTCACTCACAACGCTCTATCTCGAGAACTAATCATCCGACAGCTGTTAAATTTATACACGTATCTTTCGAAGATTGGTACTAACTGAAAATAGTATGGATTTAATTCAAGTGGTGCCCTCTCTTAGAAACGGACTTTTAAGCCCATGTATTACAGTACTCGTCTGATTCTACTACCGGTGTTAAAATTACTTAAATCAGAGTTCAAGATCATGTTTTGAACATTGCATATTGGTGCTCTTGGGAATGATCTTATGTATATTTTATTTATTCGTAGATTCAATCATCCATTTTTTTTTTTTTTTTTGCTCGATTGATGTGCTATTTTTTGGCTTCCTTTTTAAAATAACACTTACAATAGTTATTGCGCTGCAGGACCTCAGTTCTGATATTTCTTAAATCGGTAACAAACAAAATACTCATTTGACTAATAAGAATATACCTATAAATGCAAATGTCGAAATGATCGTAAGGATTACTTTCCGTATCTTCCTGGCTTTAGTTCGATCGTCTAGCAAAGCATCTTACGACTGCCATCTGGTCGCTAATTGGTCGGCCTATACTAATTCTGCTGATTAATATTTTATTTTTATTTTTTACAGTGCAAGATTGGGATTATGCCCGCCCATGTTCACAAGAAAGGTAAAATCGGTGTTGTCTCTCGGTCGGGTACATTAACTTATGAAGCTGTCAACCAAACCACTGAAGTAAGCATAAATTTTTAATTTTCAACTCAACACAAATAATTTCCCTTTATCAACAGACAGGCCTGGGCCAAACACTTTGCGTCGGAATTGGCGGCGATCCATTCAATGGAACCGATTTCATTGATTGCCTTGAAGTATTCATTCAGGACCCCGAGACCAAGGGCATTATTCTGATCGGTGAAATTGGTGGTAATGCTGAGGAAAAAGCCGCTGAATATCTTATTGAACACAATTCTGTAAGTTAAAAATTACACGCTAATTCTGAAGGTATACTTATGACCTTTCTCTAGGGTGTCAAAGCAAAGCCAGTTGTATCATTCATTGCTGGCTTGACAGCCCCACCTGGTAGGCGAATGGGACATGCTGGTGCTATTATCTCTGGTGGTAAAGGTGGTGCTGGGGATAAGATTGCCGCTCTGGAAAAGGCCGGTGTCGTTGTGACTCGAAGCCCCGCTCAAATGGGCAAAGAACTCCTCAAAGAGATGAAACGTTTGGAATTAGTTTGAGATGCCATCTAAAACTTTCTTCATTTTCTAAATTTTTTTCACAGAATTGGATCGCAAACTTTGTTGAATTAAGATTTGTCCAACTTTAATCAAACTTTCCATAAATAAGAATTACATAAACAATTATGAACGAAACTATGAAATTAGAAAGCGCCAAGCCGGAATTAACTTATCGATTAAACATTGAAAACTTTTCCAAATTAATCAAACTGCCAAAAATATCAAACTAATAACAAACGCAAGAATTACCATTCAAGAAATCACATTTATTTAATTTTTTTTTCTTTATTTGTCTTTTTCTTTACTCTCTCTCTCTTTCTTTCTTATTCTTTCGTTATTTTCATTAATTTAAATTAATTTAGATTGTTACTCGCACCAAATTGTATAAAACAATTTATGAAAAAAAGAAATCTATTAACTCACCAAAATTCTATTGTAAATGGATATACAAATTATGTTGTTATACATGTATAAAATAAATGCAACACAACTAGAACTATTAAATAAAATTTTAAGCCCACCAACGGGTGATAGTCGTTCGTTTTCGGGCACCAACTCTCTAAATTTTTTTTGCACCAAAATGGATCTGAATGATGATTTGCCTTGTTTTACCTTTTTGTTTTAGCGTGTATATGTAGTTTTTGCCATAATTGATGCTGTGACTGTTCAGGAAATTTAGTTAACTAATTTTTGAGCTAAAAGCGAACAGTTTTTTTTTATTTTGTTTTAGTCATAAATAAGTAAATAGATAAAGTACACTGTTATATGAAAAAAAAAAATCGCACCTGCGAATATACAATATAAATTTGACGTAAATAAATGGAGTCTAATTTAAACAAAACGTTTGTTTTCTCTTTACAAATTTAAACAAAAAAATTGTAAAGCCAGAGACAGATAAGCTTCAGTTAGTTGCTACTCATATATTTAAAAGTTTGGGGGACAACTAAACTAGGCTGGAATATTTTCCACTGCACCCTATAGCACTGCGTACTTGCGAGCATAGTTGTTTGTTTTTTCCCTGAGTATCCGCTCGATAAGATAATTTTCTTCAGCTTACTTTATTTAAAAGTTTTCCGAACCGTACCTCCATAACATTGAGGTATGGTCTTTTTTTATCTTAAACCTTCTGACTCTAATTCCAAAATTACTCGATGTGAGTGAGACATTATAGTCGACATATATTAGTTCAAAAAGTTTCGCAGTTACTCGTATATCTTCTCCTTAATCCACCCTTCCGAAAAGAGAACCAACTGTATGACGTAGTATGTTTTTCTCAAAAGTGCTTAATGTAAAACAAAACGGACAGTATCAGTGTTTTGAAGAGCATGCATTTCGTATTTAAAATTGAACACATTTGTTTTGCCGAAGAAGTAGCGTTTTCCCACAGCAAATCCTTGTTGAATCTGTTGTGGTGGTGTTACTGGTGAAGTTTATGTGGTAAGTTAACTCAATTACCACATCGTCGTTACTCGTTAATCAACATTATTAATCTTTGTTGAGAATATGTACTTGGTTCTGCACTCATTTTTCTCGGTTTCTGTTCTCGTTTCACACGTTTTTTGATTGTCGTAAAATCCTGCATGACGGCACGCTGGCATCAACCGATGATTTCAATGTCATCTTCAGGGCAAGATATATTTATTGAAATTTGTGCATTCTGTTTTGATTTCTGCCTTGCGTACTATCTATTCCACCACTAGACTGAATGAGTGAAGAAATCACATGATACCAAATTTCCTTGGGCAGACACATTTTCCAGACTGCACAATACATCGTGTATTTTTAGTATTATGCCACATAGGTGGATTATTTTGATGGGTTTCTGAATTCGTCCATGGAATTGTAAAGCTAAAAATGATGAATGCTTTCATTTGCGTTTTAATTGCTGGATAGAAGGTTTCGATTTAAAATTTTTGATCTTTCCAAATTCTGTCTCAGTATAAAAATTTGATGTAAAGTCGATCTGCAGTGTCATAAAGAGTACTAGTACTTTCGCTTATTATATTGTCAAAAGGCTTCAAACATTGGATAGTGCCTTATATGTTATAAGCAAGTATGTACATATTTACCTCAATAGTTTTTCCAAGACACACCATATAACATACGTTACTGTATTTATCACACGGTACTGGCAGTGACTGAGTGTATGTAACAACCGATGGATAGCGGTTTATGTGTAAAAATTCTGTTGGTGCACTGATTCATATTACTGTAAGGACATAACACTTACAACAACTTGATTCGGTAAACCATCGCCAGGATTTTCACTTCGCAGCCTTACTTAGTATCGTCGGTGTTTGTTTGTAATTATGACTAGGGAATTCAGGGTGGACGTAGCCTTTTCACTTTTCTGCGTACGTCCACGTTTTTAAGTACCGACCAGCTGTTTTGGCACTTAGTGAAACACAGGTAGATCACCGCCCACACCTCTCACATCACTCTGATCTGAAGCTACCTGACTACGAACTAGTGCCACTATTCTTCCCACATCGCGGTCTCGCCATTTATGTGCGTAGTGATGTAGCTTACCAAATTCCACCACAAAGTAGTCCCTGTTCCAATCCGGAATTCTATTTCATGTGGTTAAAATTTCATCTCCGTAAGCAAATTATACACTAATGCTTTATTTACAGAAACTCCAAACTGGACAGCAACTCGACCTTTTAGGAGTTTGATGCGCTGTCTCACTCCATTCAAAGAATTATATCCCTGTATCCTCGTACTGAAATCGTGATTACGGGCGATATTTCGACATTCTGGATAGACAACACCCGAAGGACTGTGTGTTGAGATCTCGCTGCGAAAAATAATTTAACCCAGCTTGTGAATGAGCCCACACGAATACCAGACGTTGATTGTCATACCGCCAACATCCTGGACTTGTTTTTAACTTCTCACCCTGACAAGTACTGCGTTGATGTGCTCTCCCCTCTAGGCTCGTCGGACCATTGTGTCATCTACTAAATTCTCGTACACCCACCACACAGTTAGAGAAAAGATTCCTAAAAGAACCGTATGGCAATATGAGAAAGCCAATTGGAGCGGACTTAATAATTTCTTTAGTAATTTTAACTGGTCGTTATGTTTCCTCGATAAGGACGTGAATGCCGCTGCTGATATGATCACAGAAACTATTCTCTTTGGAAAGAGATGCTTTATCCCTCATCGGTTGAAGAGTAACAAACCAAAAGAAAAGGCATGGTATGCCTCGAGCTGTAAAGAGGATGTCAGGGTTAGAGAATTGTTTTTTCGGTCCTACAAGACCAACCCGAGAGAAGTAAGCCGAAAAAAGTTTACAAAGAGTTTCACAAGAGTGTGAAATTCCAATACGACCAAAAACTGAGGCAAAAATACTGCAATGTCCTAAAAGCAGTTACAATTTTTGGTCATTCGTCAAAAACATTAGAAATTCTACCTCATCCTCCATCCCAACGCTCATTTACAATGACATAGCAGCTGTCAGCTCTTTGGACAAGGCCAATATGCTTGCTGCACATTTTGCGGCTAGCTCAACTCTCCTAGATTGTGCTTTGTCCCCGCCTACACTTGAGTGCGTCGAATCTACAATGAGACGAATCTACTTTCGCACTCGTGTAGTAGCAAGAGTACTCAAAGACCTTAACATGCATAAATCCGCTGGTCCAGATGACATATCGCCCCTTCTTCTGAAGAGGTGTTCTTCCACGCTGGCAAAACCACTGCGACTCTTTCCGAGCAGATGGAAAACACCATTTGTTCAGCCCGTCCCTAAAAAAGGCGAATCTTCTTCTCTCTCCTCTTACAGACCCATTGCACTTACATCCCTTCTTTCCAAGGTCATGGAAACGCTGATAAACTGTCAGCTCATGAAATACCTCGAAACACGAAAACTTCTCAATGACCGGCAATATGATTTTCGTAGCAACAGGTCCACTGGTGATTTGATGGCATGTCTCACTGAAAAGTGGAACCAAAGCATACATCAATCTGGCGAAAGCAAGATAGTTGCACTTGATTTTTCTAAAGCAGTTGACAGAGTTCGGCATCAGGCTGTTTTGTCGAAAATGCATGCTTTCGGGATCGATGACTCTCTTCTTCAATGGATTAGAAATTACCTTTCGAAACGTTCAATTCAAGTTGTCTTGGACGGTTTCAAGTCTGATATTCACAAAATAAATGCTGGTGTGCCCCAGGGCTACGTTCCCTCTCCGACACTCTTTTTAATTTTCATTAATGATCTCTTGTCTGCTACTTCTAATCCAATATATTCCTTTGCTGATGACAGCTCTCTCTGCTTTTCATATTCGTTCCCGGATTCACGCCCCTGCTCTTCGGTTGTAGAACGGGAACGGCACTGTATTTTAAGCTCATTAAATTCCGATATTAACAGCATAACCAATTAGGGAACTATCAACCGAGTGGAATTTAATGCTTCCAAAACTCAATGCTGTCTGCTGTTATTAAAGCAAAATTCAAATACGCAGCCATTATCCATAAATGGCACTTGCATCGTAGAAACTGATAAACTTTCCATTCTCGGTATGTAAGTGACAACTTACGTTCGAATGACCATATATTCGATGTCTCCAAAAATGCTGCGAAATGTTTAGGTTTCCTCAAGCGATGTAAGAAATATTTTACCCCTTCTGATCTGGCCACAATATATAAGGCATTCATCCGCCCAAAATTGGAGTACAATGCCCACATCTAGTCAGGTGCTACTAAAACATATCTGCACCTGCTAGATAGGATTCAAAACCATGCGATAAAAATCATTTGTGATACCAATATCAGTCATTCAATTGACACCCTGGAACATCGACGTAATATCTCCTGTCTCACTTTGTTTTATCGCTGTTTCCACTACCAGTGCTCCATTGAAATCGCCAATAGCATTCCGCCCATTCCAACTTTCAACCGTAACACCCGTCTTGCTATGAATGCTCATCAGTATACCCTCAAGCCCATTTTCGGACGTACTCTTAAATACGTACCTGCCGATCTCCGTGTTTCCTGGTCGTAATAATTTACAAACATTTAAAAACCATGTACAGCGGTACCTGTCTTTTCTTCCTTCCTAAATTTCCTTCGCCCGTGCTATGTACGAACATTTTAAGGGTACAAAAACCCCTTGAGCACGCGCTGATTATAAAAAAAAAAGAAATAAAAACAGAAAAACATAATCTCTTTAATTGTAGTTCGCAGCTGGGCGTTTTTTTTTTTTTACGAAATCACGCTCACAACATTATATTTTAGGTGCATTAATGCATTTATCTTTATTTATCTTCCTTTAGCTCTTCGTTGGACATTTGGACTTCGGATTTGGCTGCGACTCGAAAACTATCATCGACATTTGCTGCATGTCTTACATTTATTAATATCAGTAAATTTGGTATATCCATTTGACGGTAGCCCTAGGGATATTTTTAAGAATTTACTGCTAAATGTCAACGTATACCTGAATTATTTTTCTAATCAATTAGTCGGAAGTCGTTATCTTTCCTTGATTGCCTGTCATGAAGAGAAAATGATAAATGTCAGGTTGGATACCAACCTTAATGCTAAACTGGTCCGGACTCAACTTAAAATCAATCAAATAAATATAGAGGACAAACAAAATACATAATATTAATGTAGGTACTCGTGGTGGCAACAATCCATCCTATTTGGGCGGGTGATAAGAGTTCTGGTTTTGAAGATTTGACTCGGAAAAGGAAAATGGTTGAACATGCGCATGAAGGAAAGGAAAGGAGAAAATAATGTGTCAAAAGCCGCCCCAATTGAATTCGATCAAAAATGCCATAGCTTCTATGGGCAGGAGTAAAGAATTAAAAACATTTTATAAATAAGATACGCATAACGCCTGCATAAAATCGATTCTATTGTATAAATCACAAAGGTCAAACGTCCAGTGCTCGGGGAAAGCAAAAACAACTCATGTGGAAGGAACAATTTTGAATAGCTGGGCCATTTTGTGCGGATAATCCCCCTTGTAATCAATAGTTTTCAATATTCCAGGCCGTCAAAATTAACTTACTTCAAATTCAGCCGGTACAGAGAAAATTCTCTAAACTTACCACTGTGCGCACATATTTATTGAAATTACAAAAAATAAAAACAATTAATAGTTTATTTTAAAGATTTTTCACATCTCAACTTTTACAGACGTCTCACATTACCTCGAGGCCCTCGACGTAATGGGTGAAAGACATCTTTGAAAGCGTTTCTTAATCGTTTTAAGTAAACTTCTCCGCGAACACGCTTGCTGCGAGGTCTTGAAGAATACAGTTTTCTTCTATAGTTTCTTCTGTCTTTCCGGGTACTTAGACGCCTCCGAGTACGATTTGTCATCGTAAGCTGTTGAAATTTTTTGCGGGTGATTGCCTGACGACGTTTAATGTCCCGAATAACCTAAAATGATAAACATATGTATAATGAATGATAGTTAACAAATATTATGAACTAACATCTCGGTATAGATAGGATCTTCTTTCTTTATCGCTCAAACGATTCCAGGCAATGGCAGCTTCATGATATAGCTGCGGTTGGGGATAATGTAATCGTTTTAAGCGAAATTCTCGAAGGAAATTTATATAAGGATTTTGATAAAATAGTTCAGGTTGACCTTCGAATATTGCCGAGAAATTGAATGTTCTTCGAGTTTGGGGTGGGTAGACACGACGATTCATTTGATTTGATAGTTTTACAACAGAAAATTTCCGCAAGCAACAATTTTACTTTCAAATTAAAAAAAATTTTGTTGGAATAATTGTTTTTTTTTTTTTTTGAAAATTTTTTGCTTTTTAGATTGGAGTCCCGAGATCATTATTAAGTTATTTGCTACAATAGATAAATATACAATAATAATACAAAAATCCAATATTCACAAACCACTTAGTACGAAAGGTTATCCGAGTAGAAAAATCTAACCACAAGTCAAATAATGTTCATTTGTACGTTCTTAACATCCCATATTAGATCGCATCCTCTATGTTATGTTAAAGTTTTTCTTGAGCTTCAGCTCTTGAGAAAGTATCTCAATTCAAAAATTTTTATTATCACCTTTAACTGGTGTATTTTTTCAAGTCTTCACTAAATAAATTCAATAAGTTGGAATAATATTCGTTAGTTATTATTGTAAGCTCCGTCATAATCGAGATTAAGCTGAAGGTGCAAATATAACTAAACACCCGAGTCTGCGCAAGTATAACACTGTGCAAATGTTGTTTTTTTGGCGGAGAAATTCTCAAGATAAGAGGCAGGTCCAATGATAACATTATTCGAGTTGATGAGCCATTTTGTCAAGAAGAAATGGCCACAAAGGTATTTCTATGACACCAACTCCAACGCTCACACCACTGTATAGACTACTGGCACTATCATTTCAATAATCTGTTTTTTTTTTTATTGCTAACGACTCAAGCATATGAAAAATGCCTAACAATTTTCGACCATGAGAAGAAGTTTCCATTTGAATGTGGATTTGTCATCAGAGGAAGATTTAGGAAAAATGTCTTGAGCTACAGGCATTTGAGCGAACGCCTGATTACAATCTTCATCAAGACCTAATTCGAGAACATGAACGTGATATAAGGCCACCCTTTTACAAAGGAAAATGATGGTCATCCCAAAGGCTACTTTTACAAGCTTCTCAACTAGACATTCGAGCAATACCCTAAGCACAATTTTAAGAGAGTCTTTGGTGATTTTTTGGAAGAGGAGAGTATCTCTGATGGCACATTTAAAAAGTATAATAGACACGACACCAGCTCTGAAAATGAAATCAGGCTAATTGATTAGACAGGGCGCAATTAAATCATACCTAGCACACGTTTCCCAAAAGTTACAACAGTCACAATCCCCTGATTACTTTCGCGCTCACGTTCCCACAGAGGAAAAGGACGAATTTGACACAGGTTGCTTCCATGAACGATGTTTTAAGTCAAAATTGTCGTTCGTGGTTTTAACGCCAACTAAGGAAATGAGATCATATTTTACAGTTCAATTAAAAAGCACGTCGTACACGACATCAGCTCCAAAAATGGATACAAGCTAATCGGTTTCAAGGCAGGAAGAAATGCCATCATAGATAGCACACGTTTCCTACGCCTCAACATATACAAAATTGGTAATAGAATAAGAAATAAATGTCTCTCATTAACAATATAAGAACCATATCGTCTTAACCTTACTGCATACATACATGGTGCAAAAGCATGGATTTTATAAAAAGAGGATAAAAATGTCCTTAGTTGCTTCAAAAAAAAAAGTAGTTCTCGAGTAATTGTCGAGCTCGTCTGCCTAATTATTTAGAGATAATTCAATAGTGAAGTCTGTAAGCTATATAGCGACGTATTAACGTTATGAAAAAGCTCAGAATTAGTCGGATTATATAGCAAGTGAATACCATCGCTCCGACTCAGAGTGTCCTCCTAGATAGGTTAGATCCCACCTATTAAGGACGAAAAACGACTAGCAATTAATCCAGAAGACGATACACATGATACTTATTATACTATGGTGACGAACCTGACACAATTTAAATAAAAAAAGATAGTCCAGGACCATTTTTGTTGACCACCTATAAATGTTAAATTAACACAACTATTAATGAGAACTCTATCTATCTCTCTCTCTCTCTCTTATTTATGAGACGACCCCAACTTGGTTTAACATGTTATTCATATGGTAGAAGATGTAGATATTGAAATTGGGTGAATGAAGATAGTAAGATGCAGGTGAATATACTATATCACAACAGGCCGAAGAAACGACAGCAGCGAAGGATTGTTTGACTTCTACAATGCCAACCGTCTAAATATTAGCCGCATAAGGCAACGATTGAGCGAACTCTAATTAAGATTCTAATTGCAATAGAGTAGAGTTATCTAAATTTGAAACAGTGCAGTGGGAATTAACGCTGCGCAAGAATTTACCAAGATGTCACTGAAATCCATCACATCAAAAGCTGGAAAAGTGAACATTGCGCAGAACAGTAGAATGAAGATGTTATCTTAGATCGGATCAAAGGAAACTCGAATACAATTCTTGACCTCAAACAAACAGGCTTAACTGAATCTTACTGCATCGATTGTACCTGTAGATCATTATAGACAAGTATTTCTAGTATAGTTTTACGCTTTACATACTTTTTCACCTTCGAGAAGGCTCTTGACCGCATAAGTCGTAAGTGAACTCTGTCGACATCTGCTTGCTTACGTATAGGGTTATGGAATTAAAACCATTAAGCACAGAACTTAGTTTGGACAACAGAATCGAAAAAGCAAAGGTGCTTTCGGTATACTGCCCAAAGTTTGAGAAAGCAATCACCCCGATCACGAAAGTCGTTATATTTCTTACACTTTTCTTTCGGACGGTATGTCTTTTGGGAGATTAAGTAGCAGTTTTAAATATTTGTGGCAATAAACTATATCATGTTTGTTAAACATTTTAAAAATGTTCTCCATATTCTCCATATTCACCATCATTTCGTCTTTAGGTTTTTGAAGATAATCCTCCGTCAGCTGATTAGTCCACGTGAACGATGTCTCTTGTTGGGTATTTTGAACAGCAATATCTGGATTCCAGTTCTTCTACCGGATCTTCAGTTAATATGAAGTCGGGATTAAATGTCTTAAGTGGAGTGCTATTTAAATAGCTCGTACCTTCTACATTGGGTGTATTATCTACTAAAGTATTGCCTGTGGAAGATGTAAATACGGACGTGTTGTATTAAAAGAAAATATGATTACTTAAAGCATAAAACATACTATTCATAGTCAAATTCCCTTCATGTCGTCCAAAACTCAGTGCCGTTTTATAGTAAAACACAAAATTTTTGCAAAATTCAACTTTATTTATCAATATAGTTGTCTTCGAGGGCGATACACTGATCGAAACGATTTTTCAATCTTTCGATACTTTCGATTGTAGTACGATTTCGGTTTAGCCTCAAAATAGGCCTCTGTTTCGGCAATCACTTCTTCATCGGTCTTAAATCTCTTTCCGGCGAGCATTCTTTTGAGGTCTGCGAACAGGAAATAGTCGCTGCGGGCCAAATCTGGAGAATACGGTGGGTGGGGAAGCAATTCCTAGCCGAATTCATTCAATTTTTCGTTTTCATCGACTTATGACACGGTGTCTTGATGAAACAGCACTTTCTTTTTCTTCAAATACGGATGCCATAACCTTGCCAGTCAACTGTCGAGTTTTTGGTCGTTTTGGACGAGGTTCGTCGCCTGCTCGCCACACAGCAGACCGCCGACTTGACTCTGGTGTGAAGTGATGGGGCCAAGTTTCATCCATTGTCACATACCGACGCAAATATGCGGCTTTATTGCGGTTGAACAGTTTTAAACACTCCTCTGAATCATCAACACGTTGTTGTTTTTGGTCGACTGTGAGCAAACGCGGCACCCACTTTGAACAGAGCTTTCGCATGTCCAAATGTTCGTGTATAATATATCCAACACGTTTTTTTGATATCTTCAGAGCCTCAGCTATCTCGATCATCTTCACTTTACAGTCATTCGTAATCATTTTATGGACTTTTTTGATGTTTTCATCTGAAACACCCTCTTTTTCACGTCCACTGCAAGCATCATCTTCGCTGCTTGTATGACCACTTTTAAATTGTTCAATCCACTTGCGAATGGTTCGTTCGGTTGGTGCAGAGTCTTGGTAATACTTATCAAGCCATTTCTTTGCATCGGCTGCATTTTTTCCCATCAAAAAGCAATGATAAATCAACACATGAAATTGCTGTGAATCCATTTTTTTCACAATAGCAAAAGTTGCTTCACTCACAACGCTCTATCTCGAGAACTAATCATCCGACAGCTGTTAAATTTATACACGTATCTTTCGAAGATTGGTACTAACTGAAAATAGTATGGATTTAATTCAAGTGGTGACCTCTCTTAGAAACGGACTTTTCAGCCCATGTATTATGTACATATATGTACGTAAGTATCAAAACAAGAAAACGATGTTCGCCTCGCCAATGAAAAGAAGTGACTAAAGGTGTTGTAAACAAGGTCAGCCAAACTTTATACAGGGATGTAATTAACGTGGCCTCACGTTCTCATTCTAGCAAAACGTATGTGCCTCGAATGAAACTCATAAGAATAAGCTAGGATCCAAATCATGTTACAGTGCCATGCAATGTAATCCGCTTGCTCTATAGGCAGAAGAATGGAACGTTGTGCATTTGATAATGATTCTAGGACATTTGACTTCGTCAAATTTTCTGGTAGCTCATATTTTCTTGTATAACCGAACGGGATGTTATACTTTTTAGACAAAAAACAGTTTATGAGGTGTGTTCAGAAAATAACGGGAACTTTAGTTTTTTGGAAAAAAAAATATTTATTTTTTCGTCTGCATTAATGTTGTCGCCTTCAAAATATTCTTACTTACTTAAGGTGGCGCCATAGTCCGGGGTAGACCTGGGCCTAAACCAATATACGTCTCCAGCCAGCACGGTCTTTGGCCAGCTGTCTCCCGTTTCGCACGCTAAGTTGGTTAAGGTCCCCTTCCACTTGCGTGCGCCAACTGAGTCGCGGTCTTCCTCTACTGCGCCATCTATCCGGAGTAGAATCGGCTAGATCGATGTCGCTGTACAGCCTTCACAGTTCGTCGTTGTATCTCCTCCTCCATTCACCGTTTATGCAGAAGGGAGCGAAAATTACTCGAAGAATTTTGCTCTTAAAACAACCAAGAGTAACCTCATCCGCTTTTGATAGAGTCCATGCCTTTGCACCATAAAGAACGACTGGGATGATTAGTGTCTTATAAAGGGTCACTTTAGTTGCTCGAGAGAGGGTTTTGCTACTCAATTGCTTTCTTACCCCAAAGAAACAGCGATTGATAAGAGTTATTCTTCGTTTAATCTCTTATGATGACAGCATCCCATATACTTTGTCTTGCCTTCATTGACCGCCAAACCCATTTTCGCCTCCTCCGTCTCAATACTCAGGAAAGCACCAGTGACATCCCGTTGTGTTCTGTCGATTATGTCGATGTCGTCGGCATAAGCGAGTAGATGGACTGACTTTTTAAAGATAGTGTATCAGGTGTTAGCGTTTGAGTTTTTCACACTTCTTTCACGATGTTAAAGAAGTCACATGATAGCCCATCGCCTTGTCTAAATCCTTTTTTGACATCGAAGGTCTCGGTGAATTCTTTAAGGTCTTTAATGGAGCAGTATGCATTCTTCATTGCCATTATGCACCAGCAAACGAGTTTGGCAGGGATTTCAAAACTAGACATGGCTCTGTATAGCTTGTCTCTATAAATGCTGTCATAGTCGGCTTTAAAATCGATGAAAAGGAGGAGGGCTTCGATTTAGACTTTCTGGGTTTCTTCCAAAATCTGCCGCAGTGTGAATATTTGATCGATGGTAGACTTTTCTGGCCTGAAGCCCTAGCGATAGGAACCAATCTGGTTGTAGACGAAAGGCTTCAGGCATTCACACAAAAGAATCCCCATTAGATATTCTGCACTTGTGCCAGCGCTTCTTCCAGTACTCGAAACACTTCTCAAACTCTATCATTGAGATAGCTAGATAGGCATCTATGGTTGTAAAATGATGATCTTTAAGATTCTCTTCAATTTTGAAAATAGGAAAAAGTCACACGGAGCCACGTCTGGTGAATATGGAGGCGGGGGCATCGTCACTGTATTGTTTTTTCCTAAAAAATCAACGAATAAGCAATGTTCAATGGTCAAAAATTTTGGAAAAAAATTTGCTGGCACCCGTTTCATACCCAAAACATTTGAAAAAAATTCATGACATGAGCCAATCGATATGCCAACATCATCAGCGACTTCTCTGATTTTGATTCGGCTATCGTTCATAACCATTTCTTTCACTTTTTTTCACGTTTTCATCGGTTGTTGATGTACGTCTTCACGACCATCTTGAAAACGCTTATACCACTCGTAAACTCTTGTTTTACTCATGTAGGCGTCACCATAGGCCTTTGTTAATATTTCACACACTTTGTTACACCTTATTTCATTTTTTACGCAAATTTTGAAATTTTTGATTGAATTTAAAAATTTAAAAATTTTAAAGAAGTTTTACTCGACAAACTGTTGCTCCTTGGACACAAGAATTTATTCTACATATACATTGCAAGCATATGGTATATCGGGAGGTCCAACCATAATGCACTATGTGAATTGTGAGTCACACCTTAACGTCAAGTTAATTTGACATTTCTTTGTTTCAGTATTTGACAAATTCAACCATGAAGAGGTACACAATTGAGCAGAGCATTAAGATTGTAAAAGCCTTTTTCGAAAATGGGCGTTCAAATCAAAATGCATTTCGATTCGTGATATTTTTGGTCAGCATAATTGACCAAATGTGTCCACAATCGGACACACAATTAGCAAACCTGGTCTGTAGGAAATGTGAAAACACATGTGCATGCTCGCCCAGTTCGTTCTGCGGAAAACATTGCTGTTGTTCGCGATAGTGTGGCAGTAGAGCCGTCACGCTTACAAGGTTCAATTGACTCAAGAGCTGAAGCCTACTAACCATTTCAAGCGTCGTCAATACGCCAAATGGTTGACTTTACAAAGAAAATCATCTTCAACAACGATGCAAACTTTCACCTCAGTGCATTCGTTAACAAGCAGAATTGCCGCATTTGGGCAAATGAGGATCCACGAGTGATTGTTGAAAAGTCGATGCATCCACAAAAAGTGACTGTTTGGTGCGGTTTATGGGCTGGCGGTGTCATCGGGCCGTACTTCTTCGAAAATGAGGTCGACCAAGTAGTTACCGTGAATGGCGTTCGCTATCGCGAGATGATAACGGGCTTCTTGTTCCCAGAAATTGAGGATATGGACCTGGACGAAATGTGCTTCCAACAGGATGGTGCCGTTGCCACACAGCCAACGAAACAATATCTCTTTTACGTGAGAAAAATTGTCCGCCACGATCATGTGATTTAACACCGTTGGACTTCTTTCTTTGGGGATATTTAAAAGAAAAAGTGTACGTCAATAAGCCAAGAACAATTCAAGAGCTAAATGTTGAGATAATTCGGCACATAATCAATTATGTCTCAAAGCCATTGAAGTCGTGGCGAGCATTTGGCTGATATTTTGTCATGAATCCTTCTATCATAATAAAAAATATTAAGATAATTCTCTTAAATTTTTTTGTTTATTTAAAATTAACCTCGTGCGTTAAGGACCACCCTTTACAATGAAAAAAGCATAATATCCGGAAATTTTATTTTTGCATTTCAAACTTCTTTTACTTGCTTCGTTGTTGTTTTTAAATTCATAATACCCCAGCCAATATCAGTTTCTAAAAAAAAAAATTCTGTAGTCAAACCAGATAAAGACCAACGAAGGATTAAAGGTTATCAAATCCGAACCTTCTTGAATGAATGGATTTGTCTCTTTCTGATTTAAACATTTATTTTGTTTATTTGTGTTGCCTCTACAGATAAACGATAAACATATTTCGTTTGTTATTCACATATTCACACGCACTGCATGCACCGAGGAGCACAATTTTTATTTCTTAAATTTAAGCTAACATGCATAAGCGAAAAATAAACTAACATTATAATTTGTTTTTTTTTTTCGATTTTTTTCCTTGTGGTTAATGTAATGGGTCCCTAAATATGACGGATTTTGAGCAATGATCACCAAATGCGAATTCCGATATTTTATTCAGCAACCACTAAAGAAGTTTTGGAATCTTTTGTGATGAGTTGGAGGAGAGAACCATTGACTGGACGGTCTTTTCCCTTGGTCCACTGCAAAAATAGCTCAGCAACTTCAGTGAGTGAAGTCCATGTGGTAAAATCGGCTTTGGGCATCCATTTCCTATTCATTGGGGTATCCAAAGTTACAGGTAAAATAGACAACACTAGTGAGTCCGCTGGAAGTCCAGAATCCTTCTCTGCCAGTGATTTGGTAAGTTGATGAACAGCAGACTTAGCTAAGCCATATCCTATCATTCCAGGAGTACCTTTAAGCGCTGGTTTTGCTCCAGTAAGAGCCAATACGCCGCCGTCTTTCAAGTGATGTGCAGCCACAGCAGCAGAAATGGTCGATGTCCAAACACTCTGCCGCCACATAAGATCGGCGTTTTTTGCAAGATCTAAAAAACAAAAAAAAAAAAACACAGTTAGGAACAGAGTCAATTACTTTCTAAATGACTTTCACCTTTCTTGGCATTGCCACCAGCCCATCCGCCAGCGACACAAATAACAGCATCCAATTTTTCGCCACCAAGAGCTTCACTTACTTTTAAAATCACTTCTGCCTCCTGATCTGTCCAAGATCCCTCACGTGGCACGACAATACTCACATCGGCCTGGTCATTTTCACTTAAATCGATACTTCCCACCCACTGTTGAAAAATAAAAAGGAAAAAAGGGTAAGCCTACTCGGTAAAGACATTCGACTCACAATCAACTTCAACTTACATAGTTGTTGGCCTTGAAGTGTGATACACACGCTGCACCGAGTGCTCCTCGCCCTCCATAAACTAGAACTCTTCCAACGGACATGACTATATTCTTTGCCAGCTTAACTGAAACTGATTTGGCTTTCGAAAGAGAAATTTGAGCTTAGCTTTGACGAGATTACTAACTCGTCTATCTTGTATGTGTTGGTTTAATGACTCTGGAAACGAAAAGATATTTTCAAATGATTTCATTGCTCTTAACACCGCAGCAATTAGATCGGCAAAACACAAAGCATAAAAAACAACCTGATCAACGACTCCACAACCAACTGTTGCAATCAACTCTCACTAAAAAAAAAAAACAACTCTGTTGTTCTTCGAAACTGGCTTTTAAAAGTGTCGGTGGGGAGTAATTAAATCATGCCAATTAATGTGAATCAGGGATTATTTTGGAGTTTCTTTTTATTCATCATTTGGGTGTTGACTTTGCAAAAACCCCCCCAAAGAACTTTTTGGTTTGACGCAACTGTTTTAGCAGTTTTGAAACCACGACAATGTAGATACAATGAAAATGTTTGTAAAAATACTTAACCCTGTTTTCTGGAATCGGAATGCAGCTGTAGATATCTGGTTTTAATTGATTTCTAATTGAATTTCTTGTTTTAATTGCGGAAAAGTTTTTTTTGTTAAGTGCTTTGCTTTATGCGGTTGGCCGACGAATTATCACTCAATTGATTTTTTGACGTGCTCCTTTGATTCGAGTGAGAATGAAAGAGTTTTTACAGTGACTTACAAGAATTATGAAATGAAAAACTGAAAAAACGTTTTTTTTTTTAATGCAATCGATATTTTTGATAACTATTTTAGAACACATCACTGAACCTTGATTTCACACGAATAAACAGGGGTAATAGATTTTATTCTACAAAAAACTACTATAAACGGAGATTTTTTTAGTGAACAACATTTAAGGTCCTTGTTAAGTTAAGGATACCTAAGATCAGAACTTATGGCGTTTTTGTTTGGCGTTTTTTCGTGCTCCGGAGCACATAAGTAACATAACGCTATCTCCCCAAATTTGTTTTTGAAACAAAATTTTGCTTCTTTCAGAATCAGAATATCTCCTGGATTTTACTGTGTATCAAAATGTACTTACACATATCAATAGGTATAAACATCAAAGTTCGACGAAGCTTTTAGTGTTACTTTGGAATTAAAATTGGAGTACAAAAAAAAAAAAAAAGCCTTCTACCTGCCAAAACGAAAACGTTCACTTACTTTTTAGACTAAATATGCAAAAACTGTCAAACCAGAGAAAATTTTTTAAAAAGTAATTAAACAGTTTTGTACATCTTAATTTGTTTTTTTTTTTTTTCATTTTATTAATTTACAAATGAAAACCTTCAGAATCATCCCATAGAGGATGTAGGGTTTTAGTAAGTATGATTGGATGAAATGATGCCCCAAGACTCGATTACATACCAAGTTTGCATGGCTTGTTTTTTCTGTGCCATGCAATGGATTAAACTGTATTACTGCTCGTTATTGCAGATAAGGTCTTATTCTAACGTAATGTGTGGATATCTCAAACCTTTTCTCACCATACAAATCAGCATGTGGAGATATAGTTCAGACATGCGCCTGAACCAACACATCTCAACAGTCGACTTAATCTGATTATAGCTGTCTCTAGTTTGCTTGTGGGCACCATCAACAATGAGGTACTCATCTGCTACATCTCGCTAACAGGATTGATTTCTAAATTCCCTGAAGTGGGCCAACTAGGATATGAAAGGCTTACGTACAGTGTCCATCAATGCATTCATATTCTTTTGATTTGGTTGCTATCTAAAAGTTATCTGAAGTATTTTTCGAAATAAACGTACATATGTATGAATGCATGATATTTCTCAAACTTTTCACTATAAAGTAAAAGTGCGTTATCAGTGTGATATAATGTTATTTATTTGTAAACAAATAAATATACTTATATCTCAGCTTGAAATTAATGTAATTTCAAAAAACGAAAATAATAAGAAAAAACTAATTTGGTTATTCCGATACCATACAATTCTGAATGTCTTGAGGAAGTAAAATCATGTAACAAGCCATTAATATTGACTGGACTGTTAGAGGATTTCACATACCAGAGGTGGTCAAGAAGCTTATAAATTGTAAGACGGTTGGCGAAAAACCGGTGAGTATAGTGGGCGCGATCGCGTTTCAGCTTAATTAGTTTAAATTCTGTAGCGTCTATTGTGCAAAATGTGTTCAAGCACTGTCAAGTAAGAAAATTTCCTATTCAAATTTCTTGATAATACTGCTGCGACAGTTTCCAAAATTCGAAAAACTTGAATAGATAATAATACGAGAAGCTGCTTACCACCAAACAGTCTCTATTGTCTCCTTTTCGTAGAACTTGAGCTATATTTAAATGCAATTTAATAAAAACACGTAACGATTGTTTTTTTTTTTTTTAATAATTCTTTAATGATTAATTCAATTGTATTCTTATAACTGCTACTTTTTTTCGCACTCATTTTGTTTAGAACACACACAACAGATCTTTTTCATTGTTCATTCTTATTGCGTTCCGAGTACTGTTGACAAACTTTAAGCAAAGAAAAGGAAGTAGGTATGTCGGAAGGTAAATTCAACCACAATTCGTTTGAGATTTTTCTGTCAACAGAACAGAAAACTTTATATAATTAAAAAAAAAAAAAAAAAAACTTTGACAATTATGAAAGAGTGTTTGAGTTTTTCGTAATTTTGGTAGTTTTTCGTAATTTTGAACAGTACCACTTTATTGGCTAGGCATTCGATCGCCTCTTATCACTTTATTAAACAAAATCACTTATTTTTCGACGAGTTTTTACGATCGTACAAAATAAGTTGTCAAGATTTTGGTAATATCGATTTCTTGTTCGAAACTTAATGTGTGCACGCCCTAGCTTGCGACTATAATCAATGGGGAGATACTGCATATTAGGTACAGGTTCTGTATGTATGTATTCTACTTTTTATCAAATGTATCATATATTACTTCTGGCAAAATTTGCTCTCTCCTTCTATAACTCGTACATGAACAATTAAGTTAGCTGAGTATAGAAATCGATCGAAATCGAATGGAAATGAGTTCATTGGGTCAAAAATAAATACGAGCACAATGCTACATTTTATCGCTACCACAAATTCGAAATAAACATATATTGGCCATGAATGTGTACTACACAAATAAAATCAAACAAATTTAGGTTAATTATTAAAATAAATTGCCTGTCGACGCAATATATGTGCTTATTAAAGTTTAAGATATAAAATCATTAATACGAAACATAATAATAATAAAAAAAAATAAACATAATATTAATAATATTAATAGAAAACGTAAATCAAAACTAATCCACCACCCTGCACAAATTCTCAGCACAAAACAACACAAATTTCTCATCTAGTACAGTAACCTTCAAAATTTTGGCATACAGTGCTACCAATCAAAACGTAAATGAAAGACGAGAAAAAAAATAAAAAAATTTCTCCCGTCGTGGTCGTGTCAATTTCGTCTCGCTTCCAGCGGGTTTATTTATCCTTCGAGTTCTAATTTTAATTAGACAGGAAAAAAAACGATTTCCCAACAATACAATTTGAAATTTCCGTACCTCTTGCTTCTCTGAAGCTTAAACTCGATACTGTGCGATGTGCTTTTACCCCGCCTCACAATGGATCGTCGAGTAAAATTGAAAACAATAAACCCACATATCACCTGTAAAATTTGCGGAGGATACTTTATCGATGCCACCACAGTCACCGAGTGTTTACATACATGTAATTGCCTATATCTTTTAAATTATGTTAATTAAAATCCATCGGTTAATTCTCGTTTATTTGTAGTTTGCAAGAGCTGTTTAGTGAAGCATCTGGAAGAGAAGAAAACATGCCCCACTTGCGAAAATGTCATCCACCAATCTCACCCACTACAGTATATAAGTTTTGATAGGACAATGCAGGATATTGTATATAAGTTGGTACCAAATTTACAGGAGGGTAAGTTTCTACAATTATCTTTGTGAGAATAGATTGTAACAACGATTTTGTTTGACTAGATGAGACCCGAAGGGAGCGAGAATTTTACAAAAGTCGGAATATGCCATTTCCGAAAGATCAACCTCAGAATCATGATGATGATAATGAGAAGGTTAATGAAGCGCATGCCGAGTCTGATTATCATCGGCAAGATGAACAAGTCAATGTTTGTCTGGAATGCATGAGCAACAATTTCAAGGATCTTCCACGGCGATTCATACGATGCAGCTCGCAAGCGACAATAACGCATCTCAAGAAGCTCGTGGCGAAAAAGATACTTAACGGAATTGATAAGTATCGTGAGGTGAGTCATTTTGGATTTGAGTGTACGAGAATTTGCCGGCTATATGCTGCGCCCCGGCATTCATTAGATCGTATGCTTACGTGAGTTACCAAACAAAGGATACTCCACCACACAAAACCATATCAAGTGCTACAGGGAAAAAAGAATAAGATAAAGAGTGTTCGGAAGGTGTGAACTCTAAACACAAATAGGCTTTTCCCATTAAGAACAAAAACCTATCGGTCAACGACCTCATAACCTAATCGTAATTTAGCAGTGAGGTAAATTTAATATCAAGGTCGCTCGCTGCGAACAAAGAAACTCAGTGTTTTTATCGATGTGTGTTTTTTTACGTGATGAAACTCTTAATTATCTTAGTTTTGAGAAAATTGTTTCTTGTTTCTCTGTCACTGGTGTGCGAAATAAGTGCAGTTTTCCAAATCAATTGGATTCGAAACCATAAAAGTGTCACGTGTATAATTTGCTGGTGTCTATTTTGAGGTTGATCTGAATCTTAATGCTATATTAGTTGTAGATGTTCAACATATACGATATTGGGAAATTGTATGCAGTGCTTCCATGAAGTTGTGTAAATAATTTTTCATTTGGATAGAATTGGATCAAGTGTTTGAGTTTTTGTAGTGTTCAGTGTTTCGAAAACAGTTGGCGTAAGTGTAAATTGATTTGTATGTCGTTTCTAGTGATGTATGTGTGTTCCAAGCCTCCATCAGTGAAAATCCAACTGCAGAGTGTATATTGATATATGTACATCCATTAAAATCAATCATAACTACCGTTTCTTGCGTGCTAGATGAACCGAGAAGATAAAAGTGATTATAACTGTATATGCAAAAATACCATTTCGTGACGTCTTTTTTTCCTTCCTTCAATGTGTGAATTCCGTATTGTATACTTTTTGTTTTGCGATCCAAATCCTTGAAACTGCACGTCATATTCACTCATAATCTTCTTAGAAGTCTGAAATTTGTGAGCAAAGCATTTTTTTTTTTTTTTTTTTTTTGTTGCTTTTTTTTGCCTGATCTCTCCAAATCAGAGTTGTCGATTTGCTTTGATCATTACAATTACAGTACGGCGGAACTCATATCGATATTGACAAAGTTTGCATATTTTGATGCCATTCTACAAGCTGCTCTACCTATATTTTGGTTGAAATTATCAGTCGAACCGTGGGTTTGCTAATGTAGGATTAAAACTATAAAAATATTCTAAGAAGCTAGTGTGGTAATTGCTCTTTTATTGCTTTACGGATAAGATTAAATCCCCATACACCAACTTCATCTGTAAATCAAGATCGCAACAATTTTGACTATGCTCTATATTTTGGGACTGAGACTAAGTGTGAAGTTGGGCACTTCCGAGTTATAACTAAATAAATGCAAGTTGCAACCATGACCACACATTGTGTTTATTTTACCTCTTCATCGTAACCAATAGTTATTGGTCTCGTCTATGCGGGGTTGACTTGGTAAACTTTTAAACACGAGTGTTTGTTTCTTCAATGTTTTTATAACTGATATCAAAACGGCGTTTTAAAACTAGTAAGGGTGCTGAAACAGAGATAGTGTTGGATGAACGCTTAATGTATCAACGGCACCTCTCATACCCATAGACCACAAATTAAGGCATGAAATCTTGAATTCTTGCGGATGAGCGAATGGTTTGATAGCATCCGCATGAACGTTTTATAGGCCCCGAAAGAAGAATTAGACGATGCAATATTCTAAGTGTGACTTTAAAATCTTTCTACTTGATTTTAACGCGAAAAATAAAAGGTAATGCAGTCAAAGGCACTGTTTCAGTATTATAGATGTCTGAACATTCCGAATTGTCCATATAGACAACTAACTATTTACAGTCTACGAATACCTCAGGCTGACCAGCAACTGAGAAATACTTTGAGGAGAAATAACGTTCACGGCCGCATTTTGAAGGCACTTTTGCCAATCGCAAGGGTGCACGCAAGTATATGTAGCAGAATAACTCACAACTCAACGGCGCTCGATAGAAATACCTAAGCGGTTCGTGCGTTCTACAAACAAAAGACAAGGAAAGAAAGTCAGTTTCTCCGGAAAAGCGCACGATAGAAGAGATGGAGAGACGGTACTACAAGGCAACAAAAGCCGAACGAAAATCTGTAAAAATTGACAAAGAAATTTAGTAGCAGAACCACAGCCATAGAGAATATAGAAAAACCATTTTTACAGACTGTTCAACGTCGAAGGCTACTCTAATTTTACTTTCAGGCGATGACATTAATATTCCTATTTGTGTAAAGGCCTGAAACCAAAAACCAGAGCCTGAAATGTCCAGATCGATACTCACCTTTATCAATTTTAAAGTGAATATGCGTCTATAGAGACAAGGTATACAACTTGTCATACTGTGCAGAACGATGGAAAAGTTTATTGTTCCATAGAAGTCATCTACGCAATACTCATAGACAAATCGGGCAGAACGTAACAATAGTCTAGATACAACTTCCAGAAAGTTATGATCTTCATTAATTAACCATCTAAATAACATTGGTTTCTGTTAGTAAACTCTGCTGCTTTCGGCAGCTCTTTATCTTCGACATTATTCTTCCTTTAGTAGCATTCGTTATGACGAAGAGTTTGTGTTCGGTGATTAAAACGAGTTTCCAGCTGCCTACTTATTCCACATAAAGTCAGGATGCTGTTTTTATTCCAGGACTCTTCGGTGTTCTTAAGCTCTTGGGTCGGTTCTTTTTTCTCATTTATCAAGTTTTGCTCAGTTGTAGTAGCATAAAGTGGTTTCAGCTTCATCATTTATAATCACTTTTTCTTTGAAGTATTGAAGAATTTCGCGCTCAGCCGCTTACGCTATTCGAAGCGTGTTAGCCAAGTCGCCCAAAGTTATCCTTTTTTCTTGTCATACCGTCTCTTCTAGGTTTTGTCCGCCATTAATTTGTCCAACCAACATAATTCAAAATTTACACTTTAGAATGTGCACACTTTACAAAAGCATAATTTTAGATCGTGGTCTATTTTTGTTGTAAGTCGAAGCACTTTTTGGTATAGCCTTGAGCTCTTCCAGCGATTTCAGAACAAACTTCTCTGACACACGTCTGATAACCAAAACATCCGAAAAAATTGCATGACACGAGCTGACCGATATGCCAACATCCTCAGCAACTTCTCTTATAGTAATTCCACGATTTTCGGAAACAATTTTCTTCAAAGCTTCGACATTATCATCTTTTGTTGATGTGCTGGGGCTTCCAGTTTAAGTTCGTCATTGGCATCTTCTCGGCCATCTTGGAAGAGTTTGTACTACTTGTAAACAACTTTTACTTAGAGCAGACTCACGGACTCAACAGACTCAACATTTTAAGTGTTTTAGAGCTCTTGATTCCATTTTTTGCACAAATTTTGATGCGAATACTTTGATCCATTTTTTATAATAATTGAAAATCGCCGAGCAACACCATAACACGTCTAATCTTTCTATCTGTCACGAACAAACTAAGTGTGCTATATACTTGAAACTGTAAACACAAAAAATATATATATATACATCCTGACTGACTCGAACTGCAACCAACTTCACACTGCTATAATTTCCAAATCGTTCATTACTGTGAGCTCAAATTTTGATACATGACAGATAATTTTATTATTTACAAGCCTTTAAAACGATTTACGTCTCAGTTGTGTTAAAAAATTTTTATCCGCGATGGAATTCAAACGTGATAGTGTAATTGCTTTATATTTGGCTGGAAACCCACAAGTAGCTATCGTTAGAGCCCTCCAGCACATCAACGTTAATAAATCGTTTGTGTCTCGAACCATAGCTCGTTACCGTGATACTGGCAGCGTTGCAAAACGCCATGGAGGTGGTCATAAAAAACAGCAGCATAGGCAGTAATGGTTCAGAAGGCTCGAATTGAGCGAAATCCGCGTCAAAGAGGAAGAAAAATGGTTCGTGAGCTCAACATATCGTTGTAACGGATGCAACACATACTGAAAAATCAGCTTGGGCTCAAGCCATTGAGGTTCCAAAAAACACACGATCTTACACCGCAACAGAAAAAAGTTAGAGTCGAAAGAGCGAGGAAGTTGCTACGCTTGCACGAAAGTGGTGAGTTGCCGAATTTGGTTTTTTCCGATGAGTTGCTATTTGTTATAGAGCAATATGTCAACAAACAAAATGACCGAGTTTACTTGCCAGAGAGGTCCTCGAAAATTTACACCTTCGGACGGCCACCAGAAAGCAGCCAGCACCGACGGTGATGGATTGGGCTGCCATAACCGCCAACGGTCGCTCCTCGCTCGTATTTTTGGACCGTGGCGTCAAAATTAATGCGATCGTATACCGTGAAACTGTCTTAGAGGCGGTCGGAGACCGTGAACATTTCAACAAGAACAAGAATGTTCGACACTTCATTTCTTCGACATAATGGGTTGCAAATTCTCCGGATGCAAATCCGTTGGATTTCTCTGTCTGGGGTATTTTGAAGGCGAAGGTTGGCACTAAAAAATACCAAAGTTTGGACCACCTCAAACAAGCACTTCGCCGGGAATGTGCCAAAATACCGCAGAGCCACTTGCGTGCAGCGTGCGATGCATTCGTCGGCCGTCTCAAGGCCATTATTCGCGCCAAAGGTGGACAAATTAAAAACTACTGATACAATTTGAAAATTGATGTATTTTTGAACATTTTTTGCTTTGGCACAATAAAATTTATCAAAAAATAAAAAAATTATAGCATTTTAAAATGTTGCAGTTCGAGTCAGTCACCCTGTAGATAATCGAATGTATATTATGTTGCCCGGGAAATTTCAAAAGTTACCTTTCTTTTTGAACACACCTCATATTCAAACATTCCCCAACCGGATTTAAGTTCCCTTAAAATGTTTGCACACAGCGTGGACGAAGGGACTTAGGGGAAAACAAGGGAGATCGATGTGCGTTGGTCTTAAATGTTTACAAGTTATAACGACTAAAAAGTAAAAAACTCGGCAGGGCATTCCATAAACAAGTTGGCTTAGAAAAAAATTACGATTCTTTGCAACACGTCACAATGTGGGCTTGAGGATAAAATATACTGATGTGCATTTATAGCGGTTAAAAATTTGAAGGGGCGGAATTACTGGCAATTTCGGTGGAGAATTGGTGATGAAAATGGCGACAATCCCACTAGAGATAATAGCGAACAAACTGAATCGTTTTTGCACTGGATAGTCACCTGTGGTGAAATTCGGATACTGTATGATAATCATAAAATATTTGTGCAGTGGTTGGATGCAGATGGAAAACCAAAAAACACCCTCAGCCTGATCTTCACCCAAAAAAGGTTACGGTGACAATTTCGTCGACATCGAAAGGACCAATCCAATTTTGATTCCTTCAACCAGAAAAAACGATAAACGCTGTCAAATATTATGGGAAAATCGACACAAAAAAAAAAACCTGCGTTGGTCAATAGGCACGGTCCGATCCTTTTGCATGACAATGCTAGACCCCATACCTTACAAGTAACGATGCAAAAACTGTTGCAGTTGCAATTTGAAATTCTTTCGCATCCACCGTACTCTCCTGATATTTTCCCAATGGATTACCATCTTTTCCGCAATCTGGATTCATTTTGCCGGAAGGTCTTCTGGAAACGAGCAGAGATCATAAAAGCCTCTGAAGATTTCATTGCCTCAAAAAGTCAGCACTTCTACGAACAAGGAATATTTTACCTTGTAACACGTTGGAAGAATGTCATAGATACCAACGGATCCTATTTTAATTAAATAAAAATTCACGAAATAATAATATTGGCTTTTAAATTTTAACTATAAAATCAGTACAACCCAATAGAAAAAAAAAATGGGCTACGAATTTGTTGTACTAAGACCGAATACCTGCATTGTCATTTTTTTAAATCTGCAAACCCAAGAAGAAATCATTATGTTAAAGTACGAAAAATTAAAATATGTCTGTCGTTAACCATAGAAAATCGCGCTGACAATGTCGCACATATTATTAATATGGGGAGCTTAAATGGCGCATAAACTCATTACTGCAGAGTTGTTTTACACATTACACACGTGGGAGAAATATATAGCAATAGATGTATGTAATTAAAGGATAATAAAAGAAGAAAAAGTGAGCGCCAGCGTTCTTTACAAACACTCATAGTCTATTCCATTAGCTTTACCAATATTTGGAGAACCTTATACACCTGCCATACGGTTCATCTGAAAAATACAAAGAAATATATATTCATAAATAAATCAATGATATATTTATATATCACGTAGGGAAATTTCGATATCTAAAAAAAAAAAAATGGCGGCCAAGCGAATTGTATTTACTATTTTCACAGAAAATTTTCATCGTTTATGGAAAAAAAGGGGGCTCTTTATAAAAAAAATCACTAGGTGGTCTCATAGAGACTGTATTTTTGAATATTGGGTCTATAACTTGTGCAGTTTCCTAAGAGATGGCGTAACTTGTATTATTTCATTGTTATTATTCCATTGGAACATGCGTTGGAAAGCTACTGTCATTGTATGTCATTTCAGTATATGTCATTCATTTGAAGCGAAAACAGCAATAATTTTTTTTTACTTAAATATGTCGAACTTTGTGCCTGAAAAAGTGTGCGGGGAGTTCTTCTTCATTACTTTAATATGAAAAAAATTGCTGCCGAATGTCATCGTGTTTTTGTGGAAGTTTATGGTGAACATGCTCTAGCTGACGATTTAAAAATAGTGATTTTGGCTTGGAAGACGATGAACGTCCTGGGCAGCCAAAAAAGTTTGAAGATAAAGAACTGCAAGCATTACTCTATGAAGATTGTTGCCAAACACAAGAAGAGCTCGCAGAATCTTTGGGTGTCACTCAAGCAGCCATTTCAAAACGTTTAAAAGCAGCTGGATATATTCAAAAGCAAGGAAATTGGGTTCCACATGAACTCAAGCCGAGAGACGTCGAAAGGCGGTTTTGCATGTCCGAAATGCTACTGGAACAAAAGGAAGTCATTTTTGCATCGGATTGTTACTGATGATGAAAAATGGATCCGTTACGACAACCCAAAGCGCAAAAAATCATATGTGAAACCCGGCAAACCAGCCAAATCAACGGCAAAGCCGAATATCCATGACGCGAAGGTAATACTCTGTATTTGGTGGGATCAGATGGGTGTGCTGTATTATGAGCTGCTAAAACCGGGTGATACCAACAATGGACAACGCTACCGAACACAGTTAATTCGTTTGAAGAGAGCAGCACGAGGCAATAACTTTCCATCATGACAACGCTCGGCCCCACGTTGCTATTCCGGTTAAGAACTATTTGGAAAACAGTGAATGGGAAGTCTTACCCCACCCGCCTTATAGCCCAGACCTTGCCCCTTCTGAATACTATTTGTTCCGGTCGATGCAGAACGCCCTCACTGAAATACACGGTTCATATCAGAGCAGAATATCTAAAATTGGCTTGATTCATTCTTGGCTGCCAAGCCGGCACAGTTCTTTTGGGATGGGATCCGCAAAAGATCCCACTTTGAATAATACTATTGTACATGTTTTTCTTAAATAAACGTTCAAATTTTGAAAAAAAAACCGCACGAATTAAAATATATACCCAATATTTTAAGACTTGGTACATGCAAATCGAATGTAAATCTGTTGCCAACGTTCAAAGTTTTGCTGATGGATAATTCGACATACAAACTAAATACAGGCATAAAATATTTTATATATTTTATATGCTGTATTTCCGTCAACTTTATGAATTTCTTTACTAAATTTCGTTACAGCATTCTAAAAAAAAATGCATTTTTCAGAAAAGAAAAAAAAATTTACTGTGGTCTAGTGTTTTAAAACCGTATCTGGTGATTTCATTAAGGGAATTCTTTTATTCAATGTTTGATAGTGTCTTTCTTATCTTATTGACTAAGACACTAAAAAACATAAAAAAGAAACAATGTCCTATCCAGATCTGAAAATATTGAAAATAGCTTATTTTGGAAAAAGGGGTTTAAGTTTCATAAAAATGGCCGGAAAATAGTACTACTATCTACATGTCTAAATAAAATGTAATTCCTACATATATTTAATAGTTCTTTACATTTTCCTTTAATTGCAGATCGATATTTTGTGCAATGAGGAACTTCTAGGAAAGGACCACACGTTAAAATTTGTGTATGTCACCCGATGGAGATTTCGTGAACCGCCACTTCGTCTTCAATTTAGGCCTAGAGTAGATTTGTAAAAATATAAATTCGATACCAGATAAAGTCTATATATTCGTTTCACAAACCCGAAAGAGAGATAGATATTTATTTAAAAAAAAAAAGTTAATAATACCAACAACAATAAATAAAATATTATTTCTACCAATTAAGAACAAAAAAAAAATACAATTTATAAAAAAAAAAAAAAACAAAAAAAAAGAGAATAAGAAACTGATAATTATTATTACGTTTACATACAAATAAAAAAAGAAAAAAACAAAATAGAAACAAAATCATAAGTAAAATAATAATTTGTCTATAAAGATCGATAGGGAAGCAAGAGGTAAATTTAAACAAAATAAGAAGAAAAATAAATAAGAATTTGTAAACACAAATTTAGCGGGAATCATGTAAAATAAAATTTAAAAGTAAAGATATAAAAACAAAAAATAAAAGCAGATATTTTGTAATATTTTCATACGAGAAACGATAGAAAAAGAATCAGATTCATACAATTTTTACATTTACAAACAAAAAAAAAAAAAAAGAAAAACGAAAAAAAACAGAACTTAAACAAAAGTATTTATATTTACATTAGATGTAAAAACTCTCAAATAAATAAAATAAAAATTAAAAAAAAAAACACAGAAACTAGTACTAAAGAGAATGATAAAAGCAACGCAGATTAAAAAAGAAATAAAATAAAAAGAGAATCACAATATATTTATGTGTAAGAGTTAGTAAATGTTTAAGTAATTTATTAAAAAAAAAAAAAAAAAAAATAGAAAGAAGAGAAAACAATCACTGCTATTCTCTGTACGTGCATTCGCATTTGTAATGATTTTTCTTTTATCTTCACATTTTTTTTCTTTTGCTTGTTGTTTAATTTATATATACATTTTTTTTTTTTAACATTTAAGCTGCCTCCTGGTTTGATTTCACATTTTTGTATAGAAAAAAAAAACAGAACAAAAAAGAAACATAGACAGACACACGAATCTAGTTTAGCTAACTTTAGATAAATTTTTTATTTAGGCACATCCAACTCAGTGTTTTTTTCTGTGGTCTTTCCTTTCCCCTTTACTTTGATTTCCCCTTTATCGAGCTGTCGATATAATATTTGTGTTTTTAGCTTAGTTTACAGTTCTTCCTTCCTTTTTTTGTAGTTTTACTTATATCGTGATTTATATTTTTTACTTTTCCCTTGTGTATAACAAAATAAATTTAAAACAACAATTTTGTAAATAGGAACAAATTAAATAATTAACAAATTAAACAAATTATATTGCATCAATAAATTTGGCATAAACTTCTTATGGCTTTGAAAAACAAATAAAAGATAAAAATTTACTAGCTAAGCTACAATACATTAGGTTAGTTTCTGATTACAATTTCTTTTATTTTTAATTTTTTTTTATTTTTATATATTTTTTTTTTTGTTTAACATTTCTTATAAAATTTTATTTTATAGATTATTGTTTTATTTTTTTAATTTTATATATATATATTGATATATGTATGTATATGTGTAGAGTGAAGTCAATAGAAGTTTATGTGTGTTTATTGTAAATTTAAAGATAAAAAACTATATATATTAATTGTCAAGATAAAAAAAAAACAAAACACTAAATAATAAAATTATATATTGTATAAAATGTATGGTGTTTTTATTTGTTTGATACATAACGACACAATGTGTACAAGGCTTTTGTATAGGGTGTATACAAGTATTTTACATTATAAATCAAACCCCACGATGAAACACCCTATACAAATAAATTTGAAAGTGAACTTAAAATGTTTATTATAGGTTAAAGGAACTATTCATGGCATTTAATTTTTGAAAATGATATCATGTAAATGTTGGCCACGACTACGTCTGAGGTGGTCCATTCCGAAAGTGCAATTTTGCTTCCAAAGCGTCAATCGTAGTTGGCTTTTTCCTGAAGACCTGAGACTTTACTGATCCCCTGAGAAAATAGTCCAAAATTGTGATATTGCGCGATCTAGGCGGCCAATTTACCGCAAAACGTAAAATTAAGTGCTCACCAAAGTTATTTCTCAACAAGTTCATTGTTTCACGCACTGAAACCAGAGCTCACCGAGACCATGTGCTCGATATTCAGAAAGCACATAGTCCATTAATATGGCGCGATAACGGTTACCATTGACAGTAACACTCCGATTTGCCTCATTTTTGAAGAAATATGGACCAATGAATCCACCAGCCCATAAACCACACCATACCGTTGTTTTTAATCGATGTAATCGTAGCTCTTGATACTCTTCGGGTTGCTCATCAGCCCAAATACGGCAATTTTGTTTATTAACGTACCCATTGAGCCAGAAATGGGGTTCATCACTGAACAAAATTTCACCATTAAAACTCGAATTTTTCCAGAGCCCATTCACTGAAAATATGACGCAAATTTAAGTCGCCTGGCTTCAATTCTTGCACAAGTTGAATTTTGTATGCTTTTCGGTCGAGATCCTTACGTAAAATACGCCAAGCCAAGCTGCTGAGAACGACGACGAATAGATTCGTCACGGTCTTCTCGTACACTCTCAGCTACAGCTGCTATAGTCTCTTCATTACGTGCTGGATGTAGTCCAAACGGTCGAGTATCATCCACAAATCTGCGAATAGTATTGGCAATAGTGGTTTCAGTAGGTCGATTATGCGCACCGTAAGTTCCTCGAATCGCACGAAAAACATTTCTTACAGAACGTTGATTTTCGTCATTCAGCTGAACAATTTGGAGACGCTATTGTAGTGTGAGTCTTTCTATGATGACTTGATACTAAACAACAATGATAAAGCAGTTGGATAGGAGTCATGCGTGAAAATCAAACCTTACGGTGAATCACCCTATAGAAGAAAAGAAAACACTAAAGATTCTAGCTATATTGGCGCAGCAGGGTTTATTAAGTTCATGATTCTGTTATTCAGTTTTGATTCAGTTTTGTCAATGTTATGGATTTGTTTCTTTTTACTTTAGATATATGTCACTTTGAGCGTATTTAAGAAGCAAATCGAGCTTAATTTTGTTTACACCTGCTAGCACAGTATCAATTTTAACATGGAATGCAAAAACGAAAATGTTCGACATAATTCGCTTTTTTTTACTTTCGTAAAGCCAAGAAAGCTGCTGAGATATGTGAAGTGTATGTTGTTGACTTCTTACCAGAATGAACGTGGCTGTATTGGTTTAAGAAATTCCACTCAAAGATGGCCAACGTTCTAGTAGACCAACTGAAGTTGATGATGGCCAAATCAAAGCCACAAGTGAACTTGTCAAAAAGCTCGAATCACTAAAGGTGATGAAAACTGAATAATCTACAACATCAATCGAAAGCGATCATGATCTGATGAACCAGCACAAACCACATCGAAAGCTAAACTGGTTATGTTGTCAATTTGGTGAGGGTATTTTGAGCTGCTTCCAAGACTATTAACTCAGATGTTTACTGTCAACAACTAATGAAAGTGGAGCAAACAATCAAAGCCAAACGGTCACAATAGGAAAATTGTAAGGGAACCGTTTTTCACAATGGTAACGCTACACCACACATGGCTTGCTAATTCGTGAAAAAATATTGAAGCTTGTATAGGAAGTGAAGACACACTCACCATACAGCCCCGACCTTGCATCATTAGATTTTTATTTGTTTCGAAGTTTGCAAAACCCTTTAAATTGTAAAACTTTTACCAATGATGATAACCTGAAATTGTACTTGGTCCAGTTTTGTGCTAATATGTTTTAAAAGTTCTATGAGCACGTAATCATGAAGTTGTCAACAAGATGGCAGAAATTCAACCACGAAATAGGAAATACTATATGTAATTGATCAAATTTTATTCTTTACGTAAAAAGGAAATAATCCGAAATCCAAGCGTTATTAAACGTCACCAATCAGTTTTTTTTTTTAAATAAAAAGACGTGACCTTAAGGTAGCAAAGAAATTTTTATCTCTGATTCAAATAGAATTGATTTCCATTAGCTATGAAATATGACAATCAAATGTACGGAATCGCCTGCTTAAGTGGATTCACTGGACCCAATTTTCCATGACTTTTTTAGACGTAATTTCAGCATGCCGATATTCCAGCAACTTTCCAAAGTTGGCCTCCAACTGGTCATAAGTTTCTGGCTAGTTGGCAAAGATCAGAGACCTAATGTATCTTCAAAGAAAAAGGGTACATAAGGCTTTAAATCGCTTAATCGTGCGATAGATTGTGGCACCGGTCCTGGAGCAAATGGCAAATGTCAACAACAACAACTTATCGACCAAATCTTCACACTCTGGCAAGTCCTGGAAAAAAACTCAAGAAGTCCAAATCGATGCCCACCATCCTTTCGTCAAATTTCACTATTAAGGCCGCATATGATAGCATTTATAGAGATGAGCTCTATAGTTCTTTATATCCATGGCAAGTTTCGGCATCCCAGCCAGTTCGTTCGTCTATGCAGAATGAGGATTGAGACGGTAACGACTTAACCTAAACCTTTGATGTCAAAAAAGGTTTAAGGCAACACAGGCACGCTGTCATGTGCCTTCTTTAATATCATATATGAAATAATTGTGCAGTCGGCAGCTTAATAAATAAAACCAAGAATCAATGTTGCCAATCGCTGTTTGGTCTAAGAAGACAATTGAGTAGTGAGGCTCTATCTCGAAAAACTAAAGAGACTTTATATAAGACATTGATCATCCAAGTCCTACTTTAAAGCGCTGAAAGATGAACTCTACGAGCTGTACAATGACTTCGATCTAGTCAGAAAACAACGCATCAATCGCTTGAGATGGCTTAGACATATGGTATACAGCTAATGGACACTAATGCTCCAGCCCGCAGTCTTCGAATCTAACGCGCAGGCACAACGCAGTGCATGGAGACCTCCCCTTAGATGGCGCGTACAAATAGAAGGCGACCTCAACCGACTTGGAGTGTGCAACTGGAGGCAGTTAACTAAAGACCGGTCTAACTGGACAGTCTTGTTGGTGGGACCCAGATTTACTCCGATTTGTAGCGCCACGTAAGTTAGTAAGTAGTGTTGTAGATGGACTGCTGGTATTAATACCATAGCAATCCTGTGCTCTATACCACATGTCTATCATTACAATACTATGATAGATTCATAGATTCTTTTAAATTCGCAAATTGTTGGTTATATATCACATTCTTACTGGTTGCTGCGCCACTCTTAGCGATTCTCCGTAGATCCTTTGACAATTCACAGCGAGTAATCAATAATCAAGTGAAAAAGTATACCGTTCTTTTGTATAATGGATTCGAAGATAACTATTTTATCCAAATGCGAAACAACACAAACGTCAAAGTTTATTACTTAGTGCGAAAATCAGCGCGTACTACGTACATATTGTTTTCGTGATTTAATAGCATAGTAAGTACTTAAGCGGTCCTTACACGGTAAATCGACATAAGTAATGCATTGTCTAGATGTGGATTGACGCTATCTATTTGATATAAAATTTTTAGTTCATAAGTGATATGGACGACTGAATAAAAAGAAAAGAATGTCAAGAAAGGAGAGGATTTGAATGAAGGAGTAGTTACCAAAGAAATTAGTTCACGCGCAAAAATCTTTACAACGGGACGATTATAAAAATTTATATAATTCGTTCGCAATGTATTAACTTTTCTAGTGACATCTGTTTTTTGTGCATCAGAATTTTTGTCTCTATATTTTTCCAGAAAAGAACTCACATTTTTCTGATTTTTTGGTTCGTTCCCTATAGTTTTTGGTTTTTACGTTCCATAAAGTTGTTAATGTCCCCTAAGTTTCAATAAATACCGATATAAACGATCGGTCGACATCATCCTAATTTTTCGATTTTTTTACTGCTAGCGCCAGACGCGTTTCCTCTTCCGCGATACAATACACAATGGAGTATTAGGTCAATCTAACCCTTACTCACCATGCAAAATCAAACATCCTTTAATTTTCGTCAATCACTTTCAGAGATCTTTATAGTTTAGCTCTTTTACATCAAATAATCCTTAAGCAAATGCTATTATAATAAGAAGTAAAAACTACTGAATTTAGAGAGGATGATTTCTTGGAAGGCATACAATTTTTCCCATATGTCTTCTGACTTCTGTTGGAAATAGGAAATGATTGAAATGTTTGTTACTCTGTCTATGATATAACTTTAAGTGTTGCAATTAACACAAAAAAATATCTTTCGATCACGATTTATGCAAAATCGTCCTCCAAATCAATCCAGATTAGGATATAAAATTAAAAGCAATTGGTACATCAAAGACTTGTAATAAAAATAAGAACAAATACATATTTTACTTTGTAAATGTTTTCTTTTTTTTTAATAAATGTCTATTAATTAAATCAGACTACATGACTCTTCTATTTTACCTTAAACTTAACCCATTTACAACATACACTTCATTAAAATTAACAATGACACAACACTCCGTCATGGAAGATTGAATTAAATTCAATAATGTCGAGGGCGAAAATTTCCTCTTTGATAGGGGTTCGGTATAAATCTTGGCGGTCGAAAATGTCTCGGCATACACGGCATTGGTGTTGGAAAAGTCGGTCTCATTATAAATGGGAATCGTGCTTGCGGTGGTATCATTGGTGGCCCCCAAGCAGGCTGTATCTAGAATTCACATTAAAAAACAGATTGTCCAACAAAAGATATATACACCTACAAATGGATATTCCATGGGTACGGGAATTGGAATAAATTGTGTTGCCGGTGGTTGAAATCGCCTCTCTTCTTCTGGATCTTTTCGACGATTTCGTAACTCCCGTCTTCTTTCTCTGGATCGGGATCTACTCCGACTATAATGGCTACGATGATAAGATCGATAACGATCTCGACTTGATGATCTTCTTTGTGTATAGCTTCGATACCTTCGTTGATATGAAGGTGGTGTCTTGCTTCTACTGCGAATTGTTCTTCTTCTGCGTTCATTACTTAAACTCCGAGATCTTCTTTTATCTCCGTAAACTCGTTTAATACGATCATTCTCGCGTTTTTGATCGAGAAAGTAAGGGACTTTTTCGGGTTTTCTCTTTACTCTTGGGCTAGGCGACCTACGGCGGTAGCGATTATTGGAGCTGCTTGAATCCTATTTAAGAAAACGTCCCATTATTAATGAAATTTAAATTTTTAAATAAAACCTTTACAACATACCGATGTTGAGGACGATGTGGAAACTGATTTTTTTTTAGGACTTACAGAAGAGTTAACGCAGATGTCCCCGCGTGAAAATATCGGCTTTGAACCCTCACCTAGATAGAAAATCAAACATTAAGCAAGGAAACTACTTCCTAGCTTTAGCTAAGAGTATTAAGACATAATTGCTTTCTTTTTTTGCACAATATCGAACTTTTTTTTTTCTTATTTTTTCTTTTTTCACGCGAAAGTTACAGAAATACTTTAAAATCGCAAATAATAATTCATGCATGGTTTTATATGTTTTACTTCCGCGGTCATTAAAATTTAAAATATTTAGAAAAATGCAATCACGGAAAACTATTTACTTTTTAGCTCGGATAATATTCCAAGTGTTGATTGTTGAAATAGGCTTTACAGAATTGATTGCTGTAGACTTTTCGGCTTCATTGGAGTTGTTGTTGCATGTTGATTGAAGATATGTTGTTGATTGAAGCATATGTGAAGGAATGTTGATTGGAGTTTTGTTGCTGCATGTAGCTAAAATATATGCAAACTCTGAAAAATTAAAAGAAACGATCGTGGAGAAAACATATATACGATCACTTCCAGTGGTGATGCTTTTTGCTTTGTGACTTCCCAACTTTTGACTCACATCAGGAATATTTATCATTTTCAATGAATGTTCATGCTAGCAAGATGAAGCCCTCAATGATAATTTCCGTAATAAGATTTTATGGATTGATAAACTGTTCATGGAACGTTGGTTCACTAATTCGTACATGTGAATATGACTGAGTAACGAAAATGAAAACGCTTAGTTGTGGATCTATGAGACAGACTCAAAAACAAGGACACTTATTTCTGTCTACAGAATTTGTTACCAATTTTACGAGTAAAGGCAAGCCCGAGATAGTTAATGAGAGATTTGTAACAAGCACGTTTCTGAGATCCATTCGGCAAAACCGATCAGAAATTTCCTAAGACGTTAAAACATTAAAAGAGGACAACTTTTGTACGAGTATTACTACAATCATCGGAAAGGATAGCCTATAATACAGCACATTTAGATTGTCGGTTCATCGCAGCGAGGAGATCCCCGTAACTGCGCGAACTAGAGCAGTCGTCTTAACATCCCGTACAAGGGCTTAACTGACCTTTTATGTGACCTTTTATGTGAACTTCAGAAACCAATTATCGATGATCTCCCAAACTCGTCAGGTTCTCGCAAATCTTGTAGCAAGTCCACCAAAACTTCTGATATTAAATAAGAGTGTAGGCGAGGTGATGCGCTGTCATTTGGCTTCTTCAACTTCATACTTGAAAAATTTATGAAATTTACAAGTCAGTGTCAAAACTACTATTTTTCAAATCCGTGCGGCAAAACGCTGCGAGTTTTCACTAAAGCGTTCTCAAATATAGCTATTAGCTTCTAAGCATCCCATCAGAAATTAAACGAAAAATTACACTTGCCAATCGTTGATTCGTTGGAGACTATACTCGTATATGACCCTGGTCATTCCAGTTGTTATACATACAGCTCAAAAGGGTTCGTTTTGTGTGGTCGTTCTGGACGTAAGATTATTTGTTTTTTTTTTTTCTGGTTTGAAATAAGGGGATACAATAAGCTACATGCTTTGCTGCATGCCTTCCTCTTAAAACAATACGAAGAGTGACATGGTTCTTTTTAAGTGTACACTGCAGAAGCATTTGAAAGATGGAAGAAAAACTAGAACGTTAAGTCTTAACAAAGCTGTGTGAAGTCATCCTTCTCTAAAGAACAATCAATACATAAACTGCTCTTTCCAAAATAAAAAATTAACAAGATACTCTAATCCAAACTATTTAATCTATACAAGCTAATCGTATTAGTAAGCGAAAAGATAACTTACCCCGTCCCAATAGCATGTCATTCCCTGCAGCAGTGTTGCGTGTTGATTAATTTTTTTGTACTTTCATGTTGAATGTAGGAGCTTTTTACTTCATTAATGTGATTCTCCAAAATTCAGACATTTAACCGATATTCATTTTTTCCAATAAAAAATACACAGGAATTGTATAATCGTACAAATAGTTGAATATTTACCGATTCTTCTTTTAATAACAACTTCGTTTGGATCAACTGATCGCTTTACAGAATAAGGGCCTTTTTTAACAGCTCCAGGTGCAACCTTTTGTTCTATAGTAAATTTTGTTGCCGGGGTTGATGCTGAGTTTGTTGGTTCTGTTTGTGGCGCATAAGACACCCATGTCGACGAAGTTGCTGATGTACCTTGTTGCGGTGATGAGACTTTATAAACTCGTCTAGATTTGTCTGCAGCAAAAAAACACAAATTACTCTATTTGTTTTAGAAAATGTAAGTATTTATGATGCAAACCCATGCTATGTACAGTTTTTCTGTTAATTTATTATAAATCGAATGTTTTTTTTTATGTAAAATTAAAATTATTAAACAATATAGCGCGAAAAAAGACCCCCAATAATGAACGCTGTTTTATGACATTTTGCTCTGTCAATTAGAAGAACAAAATTTAGCAAATGAAAAAGTTAAAATTCTAAGTGGTGCCAGGCTCTATTTGAAATATAATTCCAACTTGAATTTGGAAAACTTTTATCAGAACTGTAGTAGATTTTTCACAACGCATCGAAAATCTAGTTTTCGATAACAAGTTTGCAAAACCTCATTCAAACATTTAATGTTTCATGAGCTATGAAATCTTTGTGTAAGCATGGATTTTTATTTCATTTTTTTTTTATGCATTCTTTTTTCCTCCATTTTTTTCATTTTATTATATATTGAATTATTATTGATAAGACCATAGAAACCGTACCAATAATAATTTTTATAGTTTTTTTTTGTAATCTACATGAGAAAACAAACAATAGAAAAAAAACCAAGGTTACGAGAGATTTCGCGAAAACTCGGTTTTCAATGCGATGTGAAAAAGGTATTAGATAGTAAGAAGTACACTCTTACAAGCTATAAACAGTTATCATTTGAATTACAAAGTGCAACAACACGAGAAAATTTAATAACTAAAGATCGGTGAAACTAATGTAAAAAAGCTAAAGATACGATATAGTTAGAGACGTTGGGCAGCGCTCTAATATTATACAACAAAATCGCATACTATTAATACGGTTCACCTACTTAACTGCATTGCTGAGTTTTACCAGACACATTTGATTCAGCGCTGACTTAGCTTATGTAAGTGATTTTCAACTTGGTGTGCTGTCGATTGTAGAGGGGTTTTCCGGGTTTTCTGTTTGAGGTCTAGCCTCAATGTGTCTTTTGTTTGAAAATGAAAATTTGTGCCACAAGTTCTTTCGAAGAAGACGACTTTCGATAGTTTTTTCACAATCCAGTCAATATTTATGACATGGAAAACAATAGCTTACATCTTGTCATAATTACTTTCACGCGGGTGTGGTTACAACTCTTATGTTGAGCCAATCGAATTCTCTTCCATTAAAATCAAAACATCTAATTTAAGCAAATTGACTTCCCTGCCACCAGGAAAATCTCAAAACGCACGGTGAAACGAAACTCTAGCATTCCACACACAAGAATAACGTTTTCCGTGTGAGACATTGCAGCCATTGGTAGAGAGTCCAAGCTTCTCAAATGTCCAACAAGGCTTTCCACCATGGAGCAGCTTTCAAATGCATCCCTGACATTCAGTTCATGGGATGCCAACCTGGAAAATCATTCCCACATTGCCTAAAAAACTAGGAACAGAAAAGAAGGATACTTCTGCTCAACAAAGTGAATTGCTAGCAATCAAACGTCTGAGTGTGCAGTGGTTTGCAGCGTCTAGCCATAGTCTAGACACTTGCATACCAATACCCTTACCACCACCTCTAAATGAGTATATTGTGGGATCTCCAAAGGATGGATCAGAAGAGACAGCGAATGTCTGTATTGTGTTGGGGTGTACAAAGAGTATCCGTATGTATGCGTTATTCCCAACTCTGATCAACCCTATTTGTTTGGCGGCGAAATTTCCATGTGGATAGTTTTACAGCACACAACTAAACAACATCCTGTTGTTATCATTTTACGTTTTCCATATGCCATTTCCTATATCCTTCTTTCTCTTGTGCATTTCTTAATAATTGGATTAAGTTACTATCGTAGATAAGGGATTGCGAATCCATTTTATAAGACTTAATGACTGCACTGTCAATTTTCTTAACCTGCAAATCCAACTCCTGTCATCATTGACCTCACAGCACCTACGATACATTGACATTGTTGTCAGCTCACGCGTACGAGTATTCACAGACAAATGATTATACGACTTAAGGCTAACAAAGAAATGACGCTCTTAAAATGGCCGAAACGTAGAAGTTGTATATGTTAGTTCATCATAGAAAGCAAATCTTTCTTGTATGTGAAACCTTAAAAAGAACAAAGAACTGGTATAATCCAGCGCACCGCCTCTGATGAATGTGGTTAAAATTGCAATGCATCGTGTTGCCCGCGATCGAAAATCGTCGTGAACTTCGAACTTGAGTTGGATCTTTTTTTAACCAGCAAGGAAAGCAAATACAAAACATACTGATTTATAGAATCAAGAATGTTGTATTTATAATTTTTCTTTCAGTTATAAATATATATATATCACAGCAATGTTTTTAATTTTATTCATTGTTCAGGGGCATTTATATCATTTATTTCAGTTAAATGGTGAAGCTCACCACCTCCCAGACTTTACCTTATTAACTTGTTTGTGAAATTATTGAATAAAATGTGCACAGAGATTGGCAGCACTTTATATATGTACAAGCACAGCTAACTTCATCACAAAATTTCTTTGCCTCCCATAAATGTTTTGTTTACATTTTTTAAAGCACAATTCTATTCAAACTAAGTTTACTAATCAGCCGATAGCCTTGGCAACTATCGGTGTATCACAAAGGTTAAGATGTAAATTTATTTATGTTTTAATAAACAATAATAATAATAATAATAATAATAAAAGTTTACTAAACACTTCACAAGCACCCATTTCGAAAATTACAATACATTACAACTTAACATGTATTAGAAAACAATTTTTTTTTTTATTTTGCTCTGCACTGAAATTAAACTTTGAATTCATGCTAACGCAAGGTCAGAAATTAATCTCCGAATTTGAGGAAAAAAATGTTACCAAGTGGCGCTGAAAGCACTTCTCAACACTACTTCCCATTTTCCGTAAATATTCGCTACAATGGCGTTTTCGTGTGGACTTTTCTCCGTGCTCCGGATTTTGCTTCTCGTTTTCATTTGAGAGCTATTTAAAATTTGAGGCAATTAATAGATGATGAAAGCACGATTAATACATAAATATTTTATTATCCTTATCAAAGATAATAATAATAATAATAATTCCGAAGACTGGAAATAAAATCGGATTACACAAAAGTTTTCTGACTGCCCAAACGAAAAGTAAATACAATAATTGTCAAAATGATTCCATTATTTTCCCATTGGATGAACCTCCTGCTCCTAAATATAGGTGATGCTATTCATAATTAAGGAGTTACCACAATAATAACGACTTTTCTTAACTTTCGGTCAATTAGACATTAGTCTAATTGCGTGATTGCTACCACAAATAAGAAATGAGCGTAAAATTGAACAGCGCTCAATGTTGGGAGGAGGTAGGGAATTTTTAGTGGTATTAATTTGTTATTAGTTTTGGTGAGTATCGCGTTATATGTTGGGATGTTGGGTTTAGCCGTCGATAAGGGCAAAACAAAGTACATATATGCTGCGTAAAAAAATTGCGTTTATTACAAGACAAAGTGTCACTTTAGCCAGATATAACCTTAAGATAGTAACTTTGTCTACCTAGGCCTTGAAACTCGTTGTGAAGTTTGATCTGAATTTTAACGCTAACATTAAAGTAAAATCTACTCTTTCGAAGAGCTTATTCTTTGGAATGTGAAGTGAACGGTAAACAAGCTCTTTTTCGAATTACAAATGAATTTATATAAGATACTAATAACCCCAGGATTGCTCTATAACTTAGTAGCATAAAGATTGTCATGAATCGATGGGGTTTTGAGAGAAATGGTTATTTAAAATGCCATCTACGTGGATGGATAAGTAGATATAACGACGAACGGGTTGTACAGCACCATCCACATCGTCAGAAAAGACCGTACAATAACTACAGTGGCTGTGGAAAAGAAGGCCGATGAAATTAAGCGTATTCAATGGATATTGACACGCATTTGAGAGTAAAAAAATAGCAGAGGATGTGAAAAAGATGGCAATAGACAACGAGAATTTTGTCAAAGAAATTAAAACCAATATTGAGAGTGAGGTAAAAAGGATAACAAAATTAAACAAAAGCGAAACAAAATTGAACTACGCAGAAAAGCTCAAACAAGCAATATACAAAAAACCAAAAAGTAAACAAAAAAAAAAGACAAAAGAAAATATAGACCCGGCATCTCCTTCTCTAAAGTTGATAGTGTATTGGACCAGAATGAAGGAGCAATTACAATTAATTGCAGAGGAAAAGAAACGGTACAAAAATAGAGAAAGAAGTAAAACAAAAGGAGAAAAATATGAAGTAAAAGTTTTTAGCAAAAGGCGTCCACAAGTGATGATAACCGATATGAATAAAAAGTGGAGTAAAGAAGATCTGGACACGGCTATTAAAAAATAAAACCTATTGGTTGGTACGGTAAAATATGTAAAAGAGTTCAAAAACAAAATCAGAGAAATATATTACGCAGTCATTGAACTTGATGAGGGTGATCACAAAAATGTTATTGATAACAGCAAAATCAATGTCGGTTGGGAGAAATGTGGTCTTTTTGAACATTTTAATTTAAGTAAGTGCTATAACTGCTGTGGATTTCGACACATCGCTAAAAATTGTAAAAATACTACAAAATGTGCGAAATGCGGTAGTAACCATGGGAATGCGTATCTACTGAAATGAATTGTGTTAATGACAGTCGGGACGTTACCTGTGCGGTATACAAAAGATTAATACAGTCGGGAAAAAAGAAATGTAAAATAGCAACGAAACACAATAAGGAGGGTATACTGCAATATTCAGGGTCTAACTGGTAATATAGCTGAAGCTGAATTGAACTTTGTGGATAAAAACTTTGACTTTATAACACTTTCTGAAACTCATCTTACTGAGAATGTTTATGATAGTAAAATTTTTCTTAAAGGCTACTTGCCATATCGGTGTAATAGCGAATCAAGCCATACGGGAGGTCTCTGTATATATGTGGAAAAAATCGTTTGATGTCTGCATAATCAAAGGCGAATCTATACCAATGGAAATTTACTGGCTAGTCGTAAGAATCACAACTAATAACGAATCTATACACTTAGAGGCAGTTTATCGTTCTCCAAGTTCTTCAGAAAGAGTGTTCTGTAACCTATTTAATGAATGCTTAGAGGAACTTGTTGTCTCAAATAAGCAATTTATAATAGCAGGCGATGTGAATATCAACTGGACGAATGAATCGAATTTGTACACTAATGATATAAGAAATACAATTGAAGTGAAAAACAACTGCAGACAACTAGTGAAAGAGCTAACAAGAATAACAAAAACATCAATCACGTTGATCGACTATTTTATAACAGATATGGAATATGTTACATCAAACAAACATCAATCTTAAAACAAGTGAACACGAAACGATTGTAATTGAGAACAATAATAGGAAAAGGAGCTTGGAAAGGAATGTGAACACCAAAACTGCGGTTTATTTACAACAGGTCACTATTTCTTTATCAATTAAGGAACAGTGAACTAAACACAAATATCGATGATCCCAACATAATCGAAAGGGTGATTAAAAATGAGCTAATCAGAATTACAAACACGAAGATGCTCACAAAAACCACTCAACGAAATACGAATAAATGATACAGTAATAGTTTTTTACATATCAAACGTGACAAAATTCTAAGTTATAAAGAATTTTTGACATCCGGGTGTAATGTAACACGGGACAGATACCGTGTTGCTAGAAATAGATAATCGAAAGTGCACAAGACCGAAAATTGATGTGAATTGCTATAAAAACACATTTTCTTAACGAAAGTAAACCATTAATACAAAATATATATACTTTAATAACTCTTGTGTTAAAAATGCAGCTAGTATAGCCGAAGAATTTTACCAATTATTTTATAAAAAGTGTGTCAGACATTAATAGATCAATACCGTTCCAGCCATTTCTCACCAGACCCACTACTATAAATATAACTTTTTAATTTAAGACTATTAGCGTTAATGACATAATAAGTGTCTTAAAGGTAATAAGCCACAAAAGAGATTTCAACTTTATGAATGCTAGAAATGATATGAATGCTAAAAGATATTAGTTGTTTCACCTATATCAAAAGCCAAAGGATCAAATAAATGTGAAGATTTCTGGCCAGTAAAAGCCCTTATGAATCTATGAGAAAATATAAGAAACAATTGTGCAAACGCACAATGAAAATCAATCAGGGTCGCGAAAGAAATACTCATGAAAAACTGCACTAAACAATGTCCTGATAAACTGGAAAGAAGAAATCGCTACTGGAAACTATGTGATTGCAAATTTCTTGGACTTTAAAAGGGCTTTTGAGACCATTGACAGGGATATTTCGATGTCGAAATATCATGGATTTGGGATAAGGGGCCACATTCTGAAATGGTTCTGTTGTAACCTTACTGGACAATCTCAAAAAATTAGCGTGAATGGAGTGCTATCTATTAGTGTTGAAACAACGCTTGGTGTTCCACAGGGATCAATACTTGGTGCTTTGCTGTTCATCATATATATATATAAATGACATAGATAGTGTGCTTAATTAATCCCAGATCGTCCTATTCGCTGATGATGCACTTATCTACATATCTGGTAAAGACCCTATTGAATGTACAAGATTGATTCAAGATGACCTTTTAAGATGATCGAATAAGGCGAAGCTCAATGTAAATAAATCAAAGAGTATGTCACTTAAGTATAACATACCATTAAATGTACAAATGGAAAGCGAATTTTTAGAACAAGTCAATAAAATAAAATATTTCGGAATAATTATTTACGATAAACTATCATTTAGTATTCACTTAGAATATATCTTTAAAAGAGTAGCTAAAAAAGTAGATTTTTTCGGTAGAATTAGAAAGAAAATATCCTTAATTTGTGCATAATGCAATGATTAAACCACATTTTAAATATTGTTCGTCTATATTATATCTGTGTAGTGATAGTTCGTTACATAAATTATAGCGTTTACGGAATAAAGCCATGCGAATTATTATAAAATGGAATCATTAATATTGATAATCAGTGATATTAATGTTAGATATGCTGTTACGGTTAAGTGTAAAGCAAAGGGTTCTTGTTAATGTATTGTGCAAGGTTTTTAAAATTAAACATTCAATGTTACCAAATTATTTAGAAAAATATTTAAGATATGTGGGTGACTGATAGGGTTGGGATCAATTAAAAAACAGAGAGCATTTCAGATTATATACCTTAGTATAAATCCAAATTGTAAAACCAAATAAATTTTAATAGCGCAGATCTGCTAATAAATAAATAAATAAATAAATAAATAAATAAAAAAATTATATACCTCATCAATTGGCGCGTTCTTCGGTTATCAAATTGACCAATAGATTATCTTCACCTTTCTTTTCCAAGCTGTTCATTAGGTGTAAAATCGAACATTGTTAGAATTAAAACATTGTTTAGACTTACCAGATTTTGTGTAATCTAACCTCGATTAGTTGATTGGTAATTAGAACGCAATATGGGGAACGAGGCACCCAAGCAGTGATTTAAGTAAAATAGTGGCTTATCAGTCACAAAATCCCCCTTTTCTTTACCTCTGCCTCTCATAATTCCGATATTAACAAATAAATAGGAGCTTTTGACTTTTCAAACAAACTCCTCTTAATTCTAAACATTTCAAACCAAAATAAACTGGGCATCACTGGTAAATACCGTAAGTTAGCTGTTTTCGTTAGCCATTTACTTCAGAGCTTTGTTTTGGTACAGTTTTGGGACCATAATCACTATACAGTATCCACAAACAAAGCAAAGTAGTCATTTTGAATAAAATTTAAATTCAAAAAAAAAAAAAAAAAAAAATGTCTGAACCCATCGATTTGAAACTCAAGAATCCAGTAACTCACCTAACCCCACAATTCCATGGAAGTTCTTTTATTTGTCCCTTTCTATCACCCTTAACTGCAACAAGGATCTATGAAGTTTCTGAAAAAAAAATCCACAAATCTAAAATTAAAAATTTTAAAATCAGTTTCTTTTAGAATTCCGAACAATATATTTGGTGCAATGAGTATGCTAGTGACATACTTAATTCCCTCAAACAATCCGAGAAAAGACGAAAGCGGTTGGACTACAAGTCACGCCAAACTTCTTTCAGAAGTTCATTGTTGATGCTGATGAAAACCGCCACAGATTGCTTCTCCCTTAGCCGAACTACGTTACATTTAGGTAAGGGTTTTACCATCAACCGAAGGCGGTGGAATATAACAATGGTTTTTTTTTTTTTTTTTTGTTTTTAAGGGGTATACCTCCTTGATTGCTTTATGGACACGTACACGATTGTTATAGAAAAACTCAATGCCACAGCGTTAATGTGCATACTGATAGCGTCGAAGTTAGAGGAAAACGATCAGAATGTCCCGAGATTTTCCAAATTAAATGAGCTAGTTGGTAACGTTTATACAATGGGAGATTTTAGATCTGTAGAAAAGAAGATTATCTCATCGTTCAAATATGATTTCATATATCCTACTGCGGCAACTTTTGTAGAAAGTTATTCAAACCAGTTGGTAACAATAGATGATTATTTATGTCATAATGCTCATCGCTCATGTAATAAAATTCCCTACATATTTCCAAATTTCGAATCGATGATTCTTGAGACCACGTCCTTGTTGTTTTGTATTTTGGATATCTCATTACATGGTAGGTGTAGCTCTAAGTTTTGAAAGATCCCCTCTTATTTTTTATTTATTTATTTATTTATTTATTTTTTTCTAGATTATAGATTAGTCAACCTTACACCTTCGCTAATTGGTGCAGCTTGCCTAGCTGCAACCCGTTCGCTTAGAAGAATCGAACCGATTTGGACCGAAAGGTTGGTTTCATTGACCGGCTACGATTTTGAGACTATTTTTGCTTATGTAGAAGCTCTACAAGCATTGTACGCTTTGTACGGAAATAAAGAATACGGCTGTGATAGCCCAGATTCTGGCATTGCTTCGGATTCAAAATCGCAATCAGAAGAAGACGATTCGGATGTTTATGATTATCAGCCGAAGATAAAGCGTCGAAGAATATTCGAGTGATTACGGCTGTGCCGATTGTTAGTGATTTAAAATTGAATCCATTCAATTGTTTTTTTTTTTTCTTTTTTTTTGTGTGAAAACGTTGCATATAAAAACTATGATAAAAATAAATAAATATGTCCCTAACTATTGATGGTAGGTGCGGTTTGCATTTCATGAAAACGATCTTTTAAGTCCGGTGAAGTATAGAAAGAAAAAAAGCAAGTAAATTGAAGGCTATTTGAATCTACTATAATTCGGAACGTCATTCAGTGAATTCAGAATCCACAGCTTTTCTATCTTCGCTACCGAATCAGATAAGGTTTTCCCGCACTATTCTAGCCTCATTTCACTATTGGTGACTTCGTGCTGGAAGTGATCTTTGATGGATCTCCGTTTGTATATTATTTTTGGGGTAAGGTGCAAAAACTTCTATCTCAAATTTGAACTCGGCACCTTATGTACACATGTAAAAAAAAAAACATATAGTCCTTTAAAACTTATGTTCTTAAGCTACTATGTTTAAATTTAAGAAAATAATGTCACGACATTAAGATTTCAACACCTATGTAGTTCAAAGATCTTTTTTAACTTTGGTATCGAAGACGTCTCGATGAAGGATATTTCAGATTGAAATTTTCAGCGATGGATGTGGCAGGTCTAGGCTTGTCGAATTTCTTAAAGGATTATATCGTTTAGCCCTGCTGATTTAAACAGAGAAACTCCTCACTTTCCTTTGAAATTCTCTAAGTTTTAGTTGCATGTATATTGTCTTGTTTCTTTCTCTGTCAGTTCGTTTAACATGCGTTTTTGAGGATCTTGTTTCTAGCTTCTGTCAATAGTTCCAATTTGGAATTGAGGTCTCTGGTTGAAAGGGATCGTGTGGGAGTAGAATCAAGTGCGGAAAAGTTGTGGAATGTTCTTTCATGAAAGATGATGTCAGCTAATCTGGCCCGACCGGCCGGATGTTATAAGATCAGTGCCGAGTTATTGACATACACTTTTACTTTCTTTATGGTTTCTTGAAAGGAAAGACGAGGTTCGACGCGCAATATATGAAATTAAGCCGACACTATACCAAAATGTCAACGAAAATTTCATCAAAAGGACCAGCGTGTGCAAACATTCACGAGGCGGATATTGTATACATTCTTTAATAAAATAAAAAAAACATCAGAACTTTTCAAATAAGAACTGCATTGTTTTCGTTTTTACTAACCTCATTTTTTTTAATATTGGCAATATTTTTTAGTGGGCTCCTTTACTCCGGAATTATCGGAAACCTGTTCAGTCAAAATACGGGGGATGTACCAATGAGCTTGACATGAAATTCAAGGATTTCATTCTGGCTCTTAAATAAACAATGGCTGCTTCCTGCCCTCTTATTCAAAGTAGAGGCAAAAAAAAGCTGTACTAGTGGACATCAGCACCAGGAAGCCAGGCATAAGAAAAGTTACAGAATTAGATTCATTAAGGAATCCCTTAAAAAATATTTTAAAAAGAACTGAGGAATCCTGAAGGTCATTCTGTGACAAGATAACATAAATGGCTGAGGCATCGCGGCTAATCCTCTACAAATCCTACGATGTTTAGCTGCTTGAAAAAACCGGTAACTTTACCTGTTACTAGACACCTACAGAACTACAGCAGCCGTGATTAAAATGCACGACGCACGGTCTCATTGCAAGAGATATGCGGCTCTGGACGTTGCATTACTTCAAACCATACATATTATACCTATACATACCGAGTTACGAAGGTCCTCAGATATGTATCATCCTGACAATGCTAGAGAGTAGAGAATATCATAAGGAACTGTATAGAAATGATCCACATTCCCTTATCATATCATGGAGATGCGGTTTTCGTCAATTCCACGGAAAATCACACAGCGAATTACCGAGATTGCGAAAGTGTCCAAGAACTTCAAAAGAGGCGGAAATTTGTCATAAAACTCGTTCACTCGGAACGAATGCTGAGAAGTCTTCAAACCGATGGGCCCAACACAGCTAAAACAGTCAGAATGACGGAACCTGTAAAAGAAATGAAAAAAAACTGTACAAAAGAACGTTGCCGAATCAAGTCCAACGGAAAAAGCGAAGTCTTCCGCTCAAATCGCGTCATACTGACATAAATTAAGTCCGTCACTATAGACCCCGTGACTCAAGTCCTCGCGATAATTTTAGAAAAAATAGAGGAGCAAACTAAAGTTAATCAAAATTGTTTGATAAGCTAAGCAATCTCGAGCTCGAACCGCGGCAGAAATTTAACAAAACCAGAATACGTTGCTTAAGATTATAAAATAGAACGCAAACGGCCTTTTGAAAAAAATCGTCGAACTAGAAATGTATCTATGGAAAAACCGTATTGACATATGCTTGATTTCGGAAACCCATTTAAAAAAGGGAGCTTTGCTCAAAATAAGAGGTTAGTCCAATTATCACTCGCATCATTATTCGGAAAACGCAGGAGGCGGATCCTCCCTTTATATAAAAGAACTTGACAAATAAGTTCAGCCTCCGTAAAGATTAAACATCTAGACAACAACATATTATTTTGTTATTTCCCTCCGATATAGGATATGGGTCAAATTTTATCTTCAGTGGTGATTTTAATGCGAAACATACATTTTGGGCTCAAGATGCATTTCAACGAAAGGCAGGTAACTGTGTAAAGCAAGTATTTTTCGACGGACAAAAAAATATATTGGCCTACCGACGCATACAAAACACCTGACCTCATCGACTTTTTCATCTCAAAAGGGGACCTTAGATACCACATGATAGTAGAAGAGTACTATGATCTCTACTCAGATCACTAATGATTTTCAAAATCGGCAGGAGCATAACGAAGATCGAAAGAACGCCTAGATTGGCAAATGCCGAAACAAACTGGGTCTGCTCTAGAAGAAATTACAAAGAAAATACGATTTAATTACAGGTGAAATTTTAAAAGAGTTGCCAAAAAAAGCGTTAGTCAAGCTTCTCTATATTATAAATGCTTCTATGAGACTTTTATACGTTCCAACCCAATGAAATGGTTCCAAAACCGGGAAAAAGTCTAAACGACAAAAAATTATATAGACCTTCAAGTTCTTCGAGATATTTCTGCTCAAACGATTGAAACTGATATCTGAGGAAAGACGAATGATCCCGGATCACCAGTTTGGCTTAAGAGACAAACATTCCACAATCGATTAGATCTTCCGAATAGCAAACGTAATTGAAAACGTCCTAGAAAAAAAAAGATATGTTCTGGCGATTTTTCTTGACGTATCGCAAGCCTTCGACGAAACAGACTATTTCGGGTCAGATATGTGACTGAATACCCAGAATTCAAGAAAATTTACGCCGGTGTTCCACAAAGAAGCATTCTCCGTCCACACCTGTTATTAAGGTATACAAGAGATATATATACCTCAAGATCACGATAGGTAGCCACGTTTGAGGTACGGCTATACTCGCGACGACGGGTTAAACAGTTGAATCTTCTGCGGAATTACTTCCATAAGTTTTGAACTCAATATTTCAATGGATGAAGACTTGAGGAATAATCCCAAATGAAACCAAGTCAACACACGTCAATTTCACATATCATGACGGGAATAATAACGTACGCAACCACCATATACTAAAAAAATTTCAAAACGAAGTGCTAAGAGCAATTGAGAATGCCCCATGGTATGTAGAGAATTTCGATTTCTAGGAATTGGTACCGCGAAAGACGAAGTAACAATATGTATTCGCAGGCTTCGTACTCGTTTTGCGAATCATTGCAATCCGAATATTGGACAATGATTAAAACCGTTTCATAGTAGTGCCTTCGCTGAAAAGCTATCAATCAAACACTATAAACCACAGAAGCTTAAGTGTAATAGATGTTGGGAGGTTTTTTAATGAGTAAGAATTTCACACTTCTATAAGCCTATGAAGCTTTTTACCTAATAACGGAAAAAAATGAGGAGAAGTTAATGAAATTTACATTCTTAAAGCCGGAATATACGATCGAGAATTGATCCACAACTTTTGTTTACGGGTCACAACTGCAACTAACTGTAAAGGAAAGTCGGTAGAAACGACTCTACATTCACTGACTAGCCATATCAAACGATCACTACATTGTAGAAAGTACATACGTTCCTGGACATAGAGGGTAGCTTTAACAACGTCAACGCATCCGAAATCACAACAACACTGTCAGCTCTGAAGGAAGATGACTTACTTGGAGATTTGATCAACCTTATGTTTAATAGCAGGATAATCAAATCCAAACAAGCAGGATGGTTATCTACGCCGATGACGCAGCAAACTTAGCTAAGTCCAAAGGACATACACTTATACTCCTTGGATATTCTGTTTTATTTGGCTACTAACGCAGCTATTCTCATTAAAGCGACTATGCAGTGGCCAAATAAACTATATGGCCAACTAAAAATCAACATTTCAAGTGTTTAAGAGCACTTGATTCCATTTTCCATTCAAAATTTGATGCAAATGCTTTGCCTCATTTTTTATAATAATTGAAAATCGCCGGGCACACCATAAGAGGTCTAACCTTTCTATCTTTAAAAAAACAAAGTGAGTATGCTTTTAACTTGAAACTGTAAGCATATGTTCAGGACATTAGTACCAAGACAGAAAAAAAAACCAAAATCGAATGTACATTGCCCGCGAAATTCCAAAAGTCGTAGTGCGTCCAATTCTCACTTACAGGCTTTTAGTATGATAGCCCGCGTTGACCAAACGTTACAACCTCACGAAATTAAGAAAAGCTCAAAGGCACGTACCAAGAGCTGGTACCACGAGCGCATTGAGGTCGGCTCCAGCGTATGCCCATGCTGTGCTTTTGCATCTTCTTCATCTTCTGCCTCTCGACCTACAAATAATACCTGGTCACATGGGAATCAAAGCTAATGGAGAGGCCGAAAAAGTAGCAAGATTTGTAGCCAATGAGCAACTCATTATGTTCAATCCTAAAAACAGCAATTATATTCGAAAAGAAATTACGAGGCTATGAAAGAACAGAAGACTAGATGAATGGAAACAGTATATCCACCATTATTCCACAATAAATCCAGGAAGAGGGGGAAAATTGCACAAAAATTATGCTTACATGTTTCCTCCGTCTTCGGCTGGGCCACACATTTCAAACTCATAGCCACTTATTAGTAAAACGTCAACCATCAAACTGCTATTTATGCTTTTGGTTATAGTTCTGTCCTATCTATACAACACCTTATGCTCTGGTTAAAAATCATGAACTGCAACAGCTCCTTAACTAAACTTTTGAAATCCCCATCAGAAAACAAGATAAAATATGTTTTTACGCTACTGAAAAACTTGAATATCCATAACTCTATTTAAAATATGCAAATCAGATTGAAACAAATTCATCAAAGATATACTCAGATGACTTCCAATTATATTTATATATTGGGTCTATAACCTAATTCGTGTGGTTTGCTTAGAGATGGCGTAACTTGTATTATTCTATTGTTATTATTCCATTGGAACATGAGTTGGAAAGCTACTGTCATTGTACATCATTTCAGTATAAGTCATTCATTTGAAGCGTAAACAACAATAATTTTTTTTCACTCAAATATGTCGAACTTTGTGACTGAAAAAGTGTTTTTGCGGGGAGGTCTTCTTCATTACATTAATATGAAGAAAACTGCTGCCAAAAGTTATCGTATTTTGGTGGAAGTTTATGGTGAACATGCGCTAGCTGATGTGGTGATTTTGGCTTAGAAGACGATGAACGTCCTGGGCAGGCAAAAAAGTTTGAAGATGAAGAACTGGAAGTATTACTCTATGAAGATTGTTTCCAAACACAAGAGGAGCTCGCAGAATCTTTGGGTGTCACTCAAGCAGCCATTTCAAAATATTTAAAAGCAGCTGGATATATTCAAAAGCAAGGAAATTGGGTTCCACATGAACTCAAGCCGAGAGACGTTGAAAGGCGGTTTTGCATGTCCGAAATGCTGCTGGAACGCCACAAAAAGAAGTCATTTTTGCATCGGATTGTTACTGGTGATTATTATAATGATGGATCCATTACGACAACCCTAAGCGCAAAAAATCATATGTGAAACCCGGCCAACCAGCCAAATCAACGGCAAAGCCGAATATCCATGGCGCGAAGGTAATGCTCTGTATTTGGTGGGATCAGATGGGTGTGCTGTATTATGAGCTGCTAAAACTGGGTGAAACCATCAATGGACAACGCTACCGAACACAGTTAATCCGTTTGAAGAGAGCAGTAGCCGAAAAACGCCCGGAATATGCGACCAGACACGAGGCAATAATTTTCCATCATGACAACGCTTGGCCCCACGTTGCTATTCCGGTTAAGAACTATTTGGAAATATTAAGAAACAGTGGATGGGAAATCTTACCCCACCCGCTTTATAGCCCAGACCTTGCGCCTTCTGACTACCATTTGTTACGGTCGATGCAGAACGCCCTCACTGAAATAGTGTTCACATCAGAGTAGAATATCAAAAAATGGCTTGATTCATTCTTGGCTGCCAAGCCGGCACATTTCTTTTGGGATGGGAAAAAGTCATAGCTTCAGATGAGCAATACTTTGAATAATACTACTGTACATGTTTTTCTTAAATAAACGTTCAAATATTGAAAAAAAAAACCGCACGAATTACAATAAAATATATACCCAATATCTAGCCGAAGACCCTGGTAGCTAGTGCCTGACTCCATGTATTATTAATGTAATTTATTTTGCTTGATAATAAAGATAATAATTAATAATAATAATAATAATAAAACATAACGCATTATGCATCGTAGTTAGACTCAAAGAATCTGGGCGGTGGACTGCACGCCCTTATGGCCACGACAACATCTTGAACTCGTTACCAAACGGCATGGTCACGTTTCCAGCCGACTACATCACACCCAAACTAAACTTCAAGAAAAACTTCCGTAGGATTTCCCACCAGAGCTCAGTAAAAGAAAGACGAATTTGTAAAGGACTTCGACACGGCCATCTACACCAACGGATCAAAGATAAACTGTGGCGTGAGAGCCGATGTCTACTGTGAATCATTGAAAATATCAATAACATACAGCTGCAAAATTTTGCCAGCGTCTTCCAGGTGGAACTACTGGCAATCCGTGAGACTTGCACTCAACTTGGGCATGACACAAGGTTTTTTTCTTGCACACCGTGATGGTGCAAATGTGAAGCTCTCTGACCCACTAAATCTAATCACAGCAAAGAATCATCGTTTTCGTCTCAACCTACGGAACCGCCTTAAGGCATAATCTAGTGGGGAAGGAAAGTAGCTTTTAGCTAGAAATTAAGGGCTTGTTTGTCCAAGTATTCATTTGTTATCACATTGTTGATTTAGTCGACCGAAGACTATCGGTATGTATCTTGCGCTGCATTTGTTTTATGTATATGAGTATGAATGGGGGTTGGTGTGGATATTTGCCTGTGGCTGGATGTGGGTGCGAGTGTGGATCATCAAACGATGGGGGAATTTATGCGCGCGAGTATAAATATGTGTGTATGAATGTGGTGTTTAGGTTTGCGGTTTGAGTACGCATATGTGCATGTGTGAGTACCTAAATGTGTTTAAGAGTGTATTATGTATAATATTCTGTGTTTGCCAGTATAGACGGATTTGTAGGGACGTTAAGTGTGAATAGGAGAGATTGTGTGCAAAAACTTGCATGTGCAAATAAACGTGTGTGAGGGTGTGAATATATTCATTTACTTGGGTCAAATGCATGCGGAGATTGTGCAGATATTCGTTTTGGTGGAGATCTGTAAGGAAGTTTTAACGTTGTTAACTTTGTGTGTTAAAACATGTATCGGTTGGCACTAAATAGTGCTATGGTTGCATGTTCTTCGCCGAAGCGGTGTTTGTTCGTTTCTCTCCTATTTTGAGCAAGAGATTCGCCGTGTTCCACGTACATACAATCATCGACTCGGCTACTATATCCTCAAAACTGGTGTAGGAGTTTCGGAATGAGCTTCCCCGTCTAGGCGAACGGTTTAAGATCTCACTGTTTTGAGTTCCAGTGCACAGTAATATAAAACGAACGTGTAGATGAATTGGCCAGGCAGGGCTCAGCTCTGTACGGCTCACTCGCGGATAGGTCCATATCTAGCTGGGAGCAGTTACAGAACAAATCCACTTGCTCTTCCTGCGTTAACTAAGTGCGCCATATGAAAGATGATATGGCTGTTCTACAATACGAATAGAACATGAGACCATCTCAACAGAACCCACCCAGATATCGGAAGAATCACTGCGATAATCACAGAGCATTGGCCAATTGGAGACCAAGCGACCAAACTAGGTATCTCTTACAACATCTACTGCCGCAATTACGGGAATAAAAATGAGAAGGAAACTCTGTCTCATTTTCTCTGCAAATGCTCGGCGTAAGCATGAGCTAGACTGTGCGCACTAAACCAACCCTTCTTCGATGACATTAACAAAATCTCGAATAAAGGAATATGAGATCTAATACGTTTTCTCAACTCCACAGGCTGGAGCTAGGCACCGACTGTCTTACATCCTCAACAACACTACCATCACAACATCAACCAGATCATTGCCACTTGGGTTCATGGTAAAGCTCCAGCTCTACCTATCTACTAACCAACAGGGGGAATTTTTGCTATGGGCTATGTGTTCAATCCCAATGGACATGATGAAAGCCTGCATTGTAAATTGCGCAAATATAAAGCCACCAGCAGCCGACTAAAATTGTTTTTGGCTAGAATAGTGGAAAGCAAACAAACCGCATAGTCTAACAAGACCGAAGAGGATATAAGAATTAAATTCCGTAAAGTACCTTCATCGCATAGTACCGTATTCTAGTACTCAATTTAAAAACAAATTGTATCCCCGCTGCGAATGTAATCCAGATCACGGATTCCATTAGTTCCATTCCAACGCACGAAATCACCAAATTTAACTAATTTTAGTGTGAACGTGTCTTCAAAAAGACTCACGATTTACGAGTACTCTGCACAGAATTGCGACTTTGTTGTATCCAACATTTCATCCACGACATCGCCACAAAAATAAACGACAACAAATGATGGAGTGGTCGGCGAAAAGAATCAACAGGAGGATGAGTAACACAAAACATCCAAACGAAACACGGAACGTATATTTAATGACCTCTAAAGTCAATTAAGGAGTGCCAAGAGAAAAATTTATCAATTTACGGAAACTTTTCCGTGATTTTCTTGGCTTGAGCCTACCTGCGTTCCCTTCAGAGTTTCGTTCCGTCTGCGGTTCTGAATTGTACAGTCGTTTTTACGATAACTTAAAAGGACAAACAACGGGTGAACAGAATAATATATTTCGTGCGTCAGATAAGAGTAATGGAAGCTGTGTATCGTGTGCTTAAGGAGAATTAAGGCAAACATCCCATGATACAATGTTGCACATCTTATACCTACATGCCAACAATGAGAAAATAATATCTAATATTTTTTTTTTAGTTCGATAAAGTGGATACTAAAAAAGGACTGTATAATATTGAATTTTGAAACTCAAATTCAATTGAACGGAGATGCATTAAATTTTTAAGCCGTCATATTTCATGCGATTTTAAGTAAAGGGGAGGGTACCAATGCATCACAAAAAGGCTTCTCAAGCACTACAATGTTGCAAGACGTTTATGTTCATAATATCGATGGTAGAATGTGTGAATACGGTATTCACTGGCATTTTGCATAAATATAGCTTTATCCAGTCTTGTTTAAAATTGCGTCAGTGAATGGACGTTGACACTTTTCACCTTTATAAAGTAAAACAAGAAAGCTCATTCTCCTCTCATCACTTTATTGAATTTCTTTCGAGTATTTTTCTTCATTTTATGGCAATATTAAAAATATTAGCTCGTTTACCTGCTTATGGGTTGTGGAGGTATTTCTTCTGACTCCCAAAATAATACCCACTGCTATTGCATTTGTTTAAGTTACCGCTTTTTTCGCCTCCTTTTTGCGACGCTCGTAGTCTAATTCATGACACACCTTATACATGGGTTTCGCTATTTTTGCGAGGGCACTGCGACTTAAAAAAATCGTTTGTATCACAAAATCATTATCAAGAAATTGTTTTTATGCAATTGAGAATCTCTCTGGTGGAGATTTTGAGAATTTTCTTAGGGATTAAAATTTCTCGAACGAAGTATCATCTCCTTAAAATATTGTATGTTCCGCAGTTTCGTCATCTTCCATGCAAAGACAAGTGTCAATTTTCTGAATAAGATCTAATTTGTATTTAGTCCACTCTTGAAGTGCTAAGCTTTTGTTCCTTCCCGCCATGTTCGTCTCATCGTTTTACCACCACGTTTCAGTGGTTCAGTTAGGTGGTTTTCATATTCGTTCCCGGAATTCGTTAACGTCTGTGCTCTTCGGCTATAAAACGGGAACGGCAGCGTATGTTAAGCTCATTAAATTCCAATATTAACAGCATAACCAATTGGGGAACTATCAACAGAGTGGAATTTAATGCTTCTAAAACACAATGCTGTATGCTGCGAAGTTTAAATACACAGCCGTTATCCAGGATTGGCACTTACATTGTCGAAACCGAAAATCTTTCAATTCTCGGTATGTGTGTCAGTGGCAACTTACGTCGGAATGACAACATATTCGATGTCGTGAAAAATGCTGCGAAATATCTAGGTTTTCTCAAGCGATGTAAGAAATATTTTACCACTCTGATCTGGCCTTAATATATAAGGCATTCAACAGCTCAAAATTGGAGTACATTGCCCACATCTCTGCACCTGCTAGACAGAACTCAAAACCGTGGGATAAAATTCCACGTTTTATCAGGTGATGCTGATATCAGTCAGTCAATTGACACCCTTGAACATCGACGTCATTTCTCCTGTTTCACTTTGTTTTATCGCTATTTCCACCAGCAGTGCTCTATTGAAATCACCAGTAGCATTCCGCCCCTTCAAATCTTCAACCGTAACACCTGTCTCACTATGAATGTGAGTGAATGTATATCGGTAACTCTCTTTTCTTCCTGTACAGACATTTTAAGGATACACAAACTAATTAATGTAAATCTTGGTTTATGGCATTTTGGAGCTATTTTTGCTTCCAGTTTTTGTTGAATTTTCTCTTATTTCTTCACGAAGAATTCTGTAAGCCAACTAACTAGTTTAACGAGATCACTTAAGAAATCCTGTCTTGTCTGCGTAACGATTGACCGGGAATCCAGTGAAGGGAATTCAACAGCGCAACAATCAGGTTCGTAGCGAAGTGCTTGCCTTAGTTACCTCCCAGTGGTGGTCACCGGTATGAGTTACATGCAGGCTAAGATGGCAAGGAGACTGCCCCTTCTACTAGAATTATACTGGCCTACACTGTAGTAGTAGGGCTCACAACCCTTTGCGGAAGATGTTAAAATATGTGACGAACAATGGCCTCGGATAAGAATTAGCTCACTTTTGACGACCCTAGCAAACGTTGAAAAGAGAACGATCTTCGGATTTGCACGTGCAATGTTCGGACCCTTAACAATTACTAGAGGCCCTTGACAGCTAAAACACAGATATCACGGTCATTTAGAAAGACCGATGGAATGAGGTGGACATAAGCAAAAGTGTGTAAAAGTGGCTCCAAATTTCATCAACAGTTACCAATCGACGCCAAAACTCCGCCCGATTTCGCATCAGCAAGTCTAAACACTCTTTCGAAGTGCTCTCGCGTTCGTGTTTTTGGTCAGAAGTGAGTATGCGCGGCACCCAGTGGCAGGATACTTATCTTTGTGGTATCTCCTAGCTCGCGCACCTTTGTTTTCCGGTCAGCCAACATCATTTCATGTATTTTTTTAACATTGTCCTCTGTAACCGCATCGGAGGGCCTGCCGCTGCGGACTTGATCGGTAGTGGAGTTGCGAAACTCTCGAAACCAATATTTGACGATGTAATCTGACGGAGCATTAGCCCTTTAATATTTATCCAACTTTTCTTTCGTTTCCTTCGCCGTTTAGCCTCTCAAAAAATAATGTTTTATGAGAGAACGAAAATCGTTTTTGTCCATACTCAACATGATGCCAAACACGTCAACAAAAATCAGCTGTCAAAATTTAACATATCTGCCTAAATGTGAACGGACTTTAAGGCACCATAACCTTTTTTGCAGTAGGTCAAGGAGGTTACTTTTTACCCCACCTACTATATATGATGTCAACAAGACGGTATACACAACACCGACGAATTGGACAGAACGTCATAATTAACAGCAGGACAAAATAACACAGGACTGTGTCTACCTTGGCTATTCTATGAATTCTGCCAACGTATCTCCCAGAAATATACGGAAGAATGACTCTTGCCAACCGTTGTTTCTTTGGGCTAAGAAGGCAACTCAGTAGTAAGGCCCTATCCAGAAGAACTTGGGAGAATGTGTACTAGGTGGTCCGTTTTAATATACAGATATATTTTGGGAGCTGATTCACTGATATATGTTATTAAAAATAAATCGTATGGTAGGGGAGGAAGTCTATCTTAAGCACCCACTGAGTCGCAGGGTGCTTAAAAAATTTCTTCATAGATGTGCAATTTTACGCAGTAATCTTGGTATAAAATCATACAAAATACAGCGCGTGCAAGAACTGAAGCCGAACGATCTAACACATTGTCGAATTTTCGGTAAGTGGGCTTTAAAAAAGCTGGAGGAAGATTCGCTTTTTTATTGAAAAATTGTCTTCAGCAATGAAGCTCATTTCTGGTTGAATGGGTATGTTAATAAACAAAACTACCGTATTTGGTCCGATGAACAAACTCAGACATTACATTACAATGCATCCGAAAAAATGCACTGTTTGGTGTGGTTTATGGTCCGACCGAATCATTGGCCGGTATTTTTTTAAAGATGACCGTGAGAACAACGTTACAATCAATGGCGCCCGCTATCGTTCAATGATTTCGTTCAATGATATTTTTGTCCAAAATACACGCGCTGAACCTGATTGACATGTAGGACCTGATGCAGTTCCAGCACGGCGTTAATGCCACACAGCACGCGAATTGGTGGACCAACTGAGAAATGAGTTCGTTGAGAAATTTATCTCTCATTTTGGACTGGTGAAATGGCCGAAATCGCGCGATTTGATGACTTTAGGCTTAGACTATTTTTTTTATCGGGACTTGTGTGTGACGTCTAGAGTCATAGAGTTGCAGCCTCGAAAAAGTGACTTAAAATTGGACTCTTCGTATGGACCACTTTAAACGTAGTCGTAGTCAACATTAACATGAAATAATCTTTAAAAGAATTGATTTATCAACTCAAATAAAAACTTTCCAATTTAACTGAGTTTTTTTTTTTTTTTTTTGACAATTAAAAACTAAACGCTTAAAAAATAGTCCATTTATTAAAATAAATTTCAAAAATTTTGTGTTTGAAGACCAGTATCTAATGATTTCCTGGCTTAAACTGTGTGCTTTTTTTCGAAATAACTAGTCTTACTGATAGCGCTCTGGACGGTTTTAGTTCTACCCATTACGACTGAAATATTGGTAGAATTTGTTTTTTTGGTATCCAATTTGAATGTAAAATCAATGTTACTTTCCAAAATAGAAACCTGCGGCTCAGTACCTTGTTCAGAAATATTAGGTTCAGGTTGGAGGTTAGATGCCTCAATTTCTGCATCACTCATGACTTTGACTGTAGTTAATTCAAGTATCGATATTTGTCACCTTAAATACCGACGATTGCTCGATTGCTGAAGCACTCCATACTACTACTACTACTACTACGGTCCACTTATTTAACCGCATTGTTGAGTTTCACCAGACACACGTGCTTCAGCGCTGATGGAGGATTGCTCTTCTCTGTGCTTGTCTGACAGGGCCAGGTAGATACTGATATGACTAAGTTATTCAAGTAATTTTCAACTTAAAATGACTTGGTGTGCCGTCGACGACAAATGGGTTTTCCCATTTTTTTTCTGTTTGACGCCTAGCCTCAGAGTGTGCCTTGTTTGAAAATGAAAATTTCGTGCCACGAGTAACTTCGAAAAAAGGATTTTCGATAGTTTTTTCAGAATCCAGTCAACATTTATTATGACATGAAAAACAATAACTAAGGAACACTAAAGGTTCGCATATTTTTTCTTCAACTTTAAAGCCAACATCTTGTCATAATTACTTTCAAGCGGGTGTTGTTACAACTCACATGTTCAGCCAATCGAATTCTCTTCCATCAAAAACAAGTCATTCAATTTAGAAAAATCAACCTCCCTGCCACCAGGAAAATCTTACAGCGCACTGTTCATCGAAACCATGGGCCAACCACTTACTCCAACACGAGACACCTCATTCAAATTAGTCCCTTTCGGCATGGTGAAACGGATACTCTAGAGTTGCACACATAAGTATAACGTTTGCCGTTTGAGACATTGCCGCCATTGGCAGAGAGTTAATGTAAATTTTCCTGTTTTTTGTTCCTTTTGCACTCTGTTTTTCAAATGTCCAAAAAGGCTTTCTACCATGGAGCAGCTTCCAAATGCATCCCTGAAACTCAGTTCTCTCTTCAGTTCATGGGATGCCAACCGGGAAAACCATTCCCACATTGCCTACAAAACTAGGAACAGAAAAAAAGGAAACTGCTCAACAAAGTGAATTGCCAGCAATCAAATGTCTGAGTGTGCAGTGGTTTGCAGCGTCTAGCCATAGTCTAGACACTTGCATACCAACACCGTTACCACCACCCTGAAATGAATATATTGTGGGTTCTCCAAAGGGTGAATCAGAAGAGACAGTGAATGCCTGTATTGTGTTGGGGTGTACGAATAGTATGTACATTGTACGCGTTCTTCCCGACTCTGCTCAACCCTTTTTGTTTGGCGGCGAAATTTCGATGTTGGATGGTTTTACAGCACACAAATAAACGAATACACGGCACAGCATCCTGTTGTTATCATTTTCCGTTTTCCATATGCCATTTCCTATATCCTTCTTTCTCCACTCTCTTTTCTCTTTTCAATGTTTACTGGGAATTTTTCCTGCCAAATGAATGATTTAGTTGGGGGGAAGTAGTCGTACATCGTGGCTATGCATCGGGGCTGTTTTGGGGATCTATTGTTGTGATTTGAAAATGTCTTCAAATCTCATAAAAAACAATTTGACGATTTCTGTTACAGTCCTCAGGTAAGGATTGAAGATAAAATTTTAAAATGCTGGGTATTTTCGTATGAAGGTTGAAGCACTTTGTTGATTTACTCACCAGGTTGCTGTGGGCTTAACAAGTCTTCAACGATTTTTTTTTTTTTCAGTAGCAGTTCCAGTGGCAGTTATGGAACAGAGTGTGCTGCAGTCAATAGAAACTCAAAAAATAATCAACCCGTGTGATATCAGCTACCACCAACAACGTTTGTCACCTTTGTGAGTTATTTACATTTATAGAGCAGGTGCTCTTGTTAGCATGTAACCATCCTTCTTCATTTCTTCAGTTATTCAGATCCAAAAGTAACAGTTTGGTCTTTCAAACGAAGGTTTGGTCTTTCTTGATGATTCGTACCATGAGGTACTCACAAGCCCTCCTGACTTGACCACTATTATCCATTTATTTGCTTGGTGTAAACGGTCTAACATATTTGAGTCTTGTATCGTATTTTAGTTTATTGGACTCCGTTCTCTTACTTATTGTTCAACTTTCCTGGTTTGTGAGTATTCCTGAAAGAGTACGTCAACAATAGTGTTTGGTCCAAACGGGGAAATGCCGCTTTTTTCTTTTTTTTTGACATCATACCTTTCATTAATTCTTAAGCTTAAGGTCAATTATTTATGAATCTGTGAATGTCCGATACGGACAGGTAAAAGATGGAAGCTAATCTGCTAATATTTGGATTATCCCTTATTTGCATGGGATAGACGAAATCAAAGGGCAATACATTTACCCGAAAAGTTTAAGAATATTTCGAAGAGTTTTTCCCTCTTTAGATCACAAGTTCTCTATTGCCACGCGGCAGAGCCAAATCAGTTTTGTCGATATTCCGAATACAGTTTTGCAGGGCTCCAGATGGTGAATGCTTCCAAATTTGGCTGACAGGTCTCATCTTTAATTTCGTATGTATTCTCCAAGGCTTTCTGTATGACAGAGCAATTTGTTGTCAGTCATTGATCTGTAAAGTCCGATGTCAGTAATTGCCGAAAAGCAGATATATAGAATTTAAAAGGCTAAATTCCCTTTTTTCTTATCATTTTTGGCTAGAACTACAAACGATAGCCAATGTTAGTTCCTCAAAAACACAAAGTCTTGTTTTCTGTTCTCCGCCAGTTGGAAAAGCCAAAAGCATTTCGGTCATCTTTGTTCTATTTACTAAGATTTGGCCGTTTTATGAGTTCCACCAATATACTCTAATTAAGCATCTTTTTGGGCAGAGCGTGTTTGTTTATTTGCTTATCGTGACCTAGCCAGCTGGTTTTGTATGCGCATAACTCAATGTCGGCATATAACTCGTGGTTTCATAAAATACAGAATGCATTGTTTTCGGAGATTGCACCATCGATACGTCAAAGAATTTCTGGTAAGCTTCGGTCATCTTGTCATAGATATTCGTATTTCCCATAATTTGGCGTCATACAACAAGACAAGAAAAATGGGTGGTTGCTAAGCCATTGTTTTGTTCGTCAAGAGAGGACTGAACTTTGCGGTTGCCTTCTGAGCCCAAAAGTAACACCTAAGATTTATTCATCACTAGATTTCATGTTTAATTAAATAATAAAACACAGATATTCAATGTGGCACTCTCCACTATGTTGCCGATATCTGTGGAACGGATTATTTTCTCCATCATTCAATTAAAGAAATCGCATGCTAGTGAACCACCTTATCTTATTGTCAGAGTCGGGCGTGCTTTTCAGGGATACCAAACTATGAAAAAGTGGTATACTGGTACATGTAATTACGTATTTTTGCCTGTCGAATGCAATTTTATAATTGACATTTGGGTGATGGGTGTCGACTTACATATCATGGTGACGGTAAACTTAAAAATTTAGCGCAATACTCAGAATGCGTACTCTTTCTTAGTTTGTGGGTTTGCTTGATTACCTTTTCCGAATAAATTTTGTCTAAAATCGTATACATGCGATGTGACCAGTTTCGAGTAAAGTAACTCCTTGTCAGATAATCCGTACATGCGTCTTTGTTGTTTTTCAGCTATGCAATGGTTATCAATGTTGAGACGTCAACCTCATCAACGACACCGCTGCCGTTGGAATCTTCCTATTTATAGGGCAATAATTCAAATAAAACCGGTATACGAATATCATCCATACGTACATATATACAAACATATGTGTGCATTATACGAGTATATGGTAAGTACATCGTCGAAATCAGAGGGGCTTTATACAAGCAGGAGTGAGAGCTAAGTAGCGCAGGTTTGAGTCGTCGTCGAAATTTCTCTGAATTCGAATTGGTAGGTTTTTTGTAGATTTGAATCGGTATTGGCACTCGTCCAGAAATCTGAAAGCTTTCCTTTCATCGATCAAAAAATATCAGTATGGTTCGATGATCAATGGAGAGAAGACAGCAAGTCACTTCAAGTCACTCTCATTATGTTCAACGGTCTAGGGATGATTCTGAGTCGTCTTATATGATATTGGTGTTGATGTCAGCTTTATATGTACAATATATTGGGACATATTAAAAGTTTCCGCATTTATCTGGAAACACTAATCTGATTGTGTCAAACGAATACGTGCTTAACATTATTTGTGAAGACAGCTGTGTAATTCATTGCTCGTGTCAAAAGTTATACTGATTTGAATATGAGTGAAATATCTGAAGAAATACGCTATGTGATGCCTTTTTACTATAAAAAAGGGAAAAACGCTACAAGAACATGCCGAAAAATTTGTTTAGTTTACAGTGAACGCTGAACCCAGGAGTGGTTTGTACGATTAAGTTCCGGAAATTTCGACTTAAAGATGCACCTCGCACTAGTCGGCCTGTCACTGAAAAAGTCGATGAAATTTTGCAACTGATGGAGCAAGACCGGCACGGAAGCTGTTTGAAGATAGCGGAGGCACTAAACATCAACCGTATTATAGTTCGGAATTATATAAAACGAGCAGGTTACTCAAAGAAGATCGATGTTTGGATGTCAAATGAATTAACGCAAATAAATTCAATTGACTGAATAACCATCAGTGAAACGCTGTTGAAACGTAATGAAATAGATCTATTTTTGAAACGATTCTTACGGGCGATGAAAAATGGATTAAATACGAAAATATCCAATGCAAGCGAACATGGTTAAAGGCTGGTGACCAACAAACGACTTTAAAGCCTGGATTGACGGCAAACAAGGTTATATTGAGTGTTGGTGGGATTGGAAGGGAATTGTCTATTATGAGCTGCTAGAACGTGGCGAAACGGTCAATTCGATGCAACCACCGTATAGCCCGGATCTTGCACCGTCTGATTATCATTTGTTTCGGTCTTTGCAAAACTCACTTGCTGATTAAAAATTGGCCGAGCGAAGAGCCGCTGAAAATCACTTGGCCAAGTTTTTCGCTGATAAACGATAGAAGTTCTACACCGATGGAATTAGGAAGCTAACCAGAAAATGGCAAAAGATCATAGATAATAATGGCCAATATGTACTTGATTGAAATTGATTTTGAATAAAGAAAATTTTTTTTTCAAAAATGTACAAAAAAAAAAAAACCACGGAGACTTTTTATATAACCCATATTAAGAAGGCTTCATCTAGTTGGAAATAAACTTCCTAATTGAGGATCAGGATACTTCACATGTTTTTTTTATATTAAATCGTAGTGCGTTATGCATTACCGGATGTTGTCATAAGAAATTTGGACGTATTCAATGAAAGAAATTTTATTTTACATGGGAACTTTGCCTCGCTTTTAGCTTTATTTAACATACTGATTGAGATCAAATAGGTTAAACTTGTGCTTAAAAAAAAAAAAAAACAAAACAAAAAACATCATAGATTACACAAATTTAGGCTTCAACAACTACGAACCTGATAGGATATTCTAATCAAAAATCGTCAACCAGATGAACTGATCGACGAACGGCACGTCATGTCGTTTTCTGTATGCCTCAACGTTTCAAGAAGCTAACATTGACCTAAACCTATTGGTGTCAGTGTAGGACAAATATACCGGATATCCCACCGCTGCAAGACCGAAGTATTGCTGTAGTAAAAACCGTTATCGGATAGAGGCAATAAATTGTCCAAATCAAACTAGAAAAATTCCTCAACTGCCTTTTCTGTTGTTTATGTAATTCTGACATAAATAGCGTCTTTAAATCAAATAGGTAATTAACAACTCTGTAACCTGAAAGTTTTATGAAAATTGCTGAATTCTTTTCCCAAACTTTAAGTTTCCGATGCGCAATGAATGTTGAACTATCAGAAAGTTCTCTCGTTCTCGTTTCTACGTTCTCCTTTCTAACTATCAATTTCAAATTAAAAATATTGTCAATTTTTAAAAAATCCAGCACTACTTTCAGGTAGGAAAAGCCTTCGAACTCATTAAATTTATAATAAGCTCCATAACCCTATAAAAATCGTACACCAAGCCAAACAAAAAACAAAAAAAAAAATTAATTAAAAAATAAATAAAAGCGAACAGAACTCTGTACCGAAATAGAAACCTCGTGGCGAAGAAAACAATGACAGATTTCCCAAAGGAAAAACTTTGAACACGAGCCAATTTTCTAAAAATTTCATCGATTCCCGAGTGCAACGTTGTCGTCGCAACCGAAAGATACCAAAACTCTGTCAGCCAAGTCAAGAACGTTCCAATCCGACTGCGACCAGAAATAAATGGGCGACTCACGTAGACAGCTTGACGCTATTACAATTCTCTACCGCTATTTTCGCAGGGTGGAGAGATGTTGCCTGCTGGCTGTTGCCTCGCATTCATCTTTGACTACATCATCGGTGACTAGAGAATTGCAAAAAATTGCACTACGAATGTAGCATCAAAAATAAGACAACAAATATAAGTGAGTGTATAAAAGTAGAAATAGAAACAGAAACAGTAAAATAGTAAAATAATAAATGCATTCAGGAAAAATGAAGGAAAAAAACGGCTGAATAGCTAAGAGATTTGCAAGAAAATTTATCACATTTCGATACGAAAATAGCGAAACAGTCTTTGAAAAGGGGTGGTTGCGGTGCTATACAGAATGTCAACACCCGGAACGACATGTGCTGGTGTAGTTTAAAGGTGACGCAGACTTGTTTGATGCATTCGATTTGTAATGCTTATTTAATTTTCTGGCAAAAATAGCGGTAAACGACTTTTGAAATGCGAATTCTGACAGTTGATTGACATTTTGTGGTAACAGCGTGTCTTGACAAGTCTTCAGAAAAGGAGGATATTTGTTCATGCCTCACAGGCTCTACAAACGAAATATGAATTGAAAAATGTCACCTGATGAAAAGTACTATAATTATTAAAATTGAGGAGAAAATGCTTAAGTAGGTTCAAAAAAAGTATGTGGATTCTCACATAACACTAGGAACCCTAGTCTTCGCAATCTCTGGAGAACTAAGTAAATTTAAGTCTAGGCGCGTACAATTTTACTGTAGACACTGAGTAGCCGTTTATAGTTTCTGTGACCTGTTTCCTCGTAATGTTTAAATAAATAAGAGTAGAAACTTGATTCGGTGGTTTTGCGATACGCCATCACATTCCCACAGTAAATCCGCTTCGTCCTCCTTGACTTATAGGTCATCACTGAATCGGCAAGCATCCGTTTCTGACAGTCGGAGTCACCTGGCATGTTTCCTTCAGAGAGAATAACCTAATAGCATCCCCATCAAAGATTTAGGTAGCTCTCTGCTAAAATTGGGAATATCTACACATTTTTTGACCAAAAATAACTATACTGCCTTGAATACGCTTTGGTCATCTAAACTTGACCATTTCCGTACGCCCACCTCAATAATGTGAAATTTTTTTTTTCGTTATTACGCTTGAAGGTGACGTGACATCTTACTCCACTCCTCTTCTCTGTAGCTTATCATATAACTTATACACAATATGTTCCGCAATTTATATGTATACAATAGTTGGCCTACACTTTTATCGACGCAAAAATGCAAATAACTTGTCTTTACCACTTAGTGAGGTTAACTTTGCTTTTAATAACCTTTTCTGCAAAGAAATTAGTTAGTTTTTTCGTTTTTACTAAATGTTAATAAATAAAATATAACAAAGATTAACTTATAGTCTCGATGGATTGGCATTATGCCGTCTACCAGATTGACATTTAGATTCATACAAGACAGAATTAGATAAAATGAAGAGAATGATTCGAAATTTCAAAAGTCGTCCTCAATGATGCGTGTACTGTAGCATAGTGCGTTTACGGCTTATTTGTGTAGAACGTACCACTCAAAATGCACAATGTATCCTCCACCCCCAGTACATTTTTTTTTTTTTAATCCCGCGCGCGTACCAAGGGGATATGAATACCCTTTTACTGGCTTTTTCTCCAGGGCGCGGGTGGGTGGTGTAGTAATTTAAAACTCAGGTGTATTTGGTTTCGATATTTTTCCCATAGGTAGTTGTGAAACTGGAGCCGGTGCATCCTCAACCAGTGGGTTCTTAGTACGTGGTAGTTGTTAGTTCGTTACATTTAGCCCAGCCAGCAACCACTCCAACATCAGTGTTATGCCTTCATGTCAGAGTTGACGCCAACGGGATTTTTATATAACTACATACAAATTCTATGAAAAGTCTTTTTCAGAAAATTGCCTCGCACTGGATTCGAACCCGCGACCCTCTGCTTGAGGAGTCTATGCTTATACCACAACACCACGGCCACCCCCCTTTTGATCCAAAAAACATCCTCCGCAACTCACTTTTTGTAGAATAGGGTCTGTATTTCGCGATGAAATGAAAGGCTCCTTCGCTTCCTCTAAGGGCGCATAGACTACATTCGATTGGAAGATCAGGCTTGGAAAGGAATTAAAAGTTGTTTTTCTTTTACCTAAGTACGGTTTGATATAATATTAATTTTTCAAGATATTAAAAGACAAAAAAAAAAAACAGTAAAAATTAGGTGCGCAACTAAGTTGTCGTCTCGTATTGGCTCCAGCAGAAAATGCTGGTCGATTTTGACATATCCAAAACGTCATATACCAAGCTTAGACATATGGTATAAGGACAAACCGTTTTGACATATTAGTGAATTTGTTTTTGCGTCATATACTTTTGTGTGAAATGTCTGATTTTGTACCAAATAATCGTCATTTGCGGGAAATATTGATTTTCTTCTTTCATTCGCAGAATACGGCGTCTGAAGCACATCGAGAGCTCCAAATAGTTTACAGAGATGCTGCTGTAAGTGAATTAATGTGCCGTAATTGGTTCCATTGCTTCAAAGATGGTGATTTCGATGTTGACTACCGTCCGCGTGAAAAAAGGCAAAAATACTTCAAAGACGCTAAATTGGAGGCATTGTTCAATGAGGATCCGTGCCAAACGCAACGAGTTACCTGCCAAGTCATTTCCAAGGGATTGCATGCGTTGGGAATGATGCAAAAACAAGGAACTTCTATTCTTTATGGTTTTAAACCAAGGGACGTTGAGCGGAGTTTTTTCGCCTGTGAACAACTGCTCCAGCGACAAAAAAGGAAGGGATTTCTTCATCGCATTGTGACGGGTGATGAAAAATTGATTGATTACAGCAACTCAAAGAGAAGAAAGTCATGGGGACTGTCCGGTCATGCTTGGTGGGACCAGGTTGGTGGTATTTATGATGAACTGTTGAAACCCAACGAAACCATCACTGGAGAATGGTACCGACGTGAATTGATGCGATTGAGCCGAGCACTGCGCAAAAAACGGTCACAATACAAGCAGAGGCACGAAAAAGTGATTCTACAGCATGACAACGCTCGGACTCACGTTGCCAAACCCGTTAAAACTTACCTGGAAACGCTCAAATGGGAGGTCCAACCAGATATTGCACTGTAGGATTAATACTTATTCCGTTCGATGGCACATGGTGTGGCTGATCAAAAGTTTTGGAAAAAAAATTTATTTATTTTTCAACATTATCGCCTTTCAGCTCTTTACACTTTTCTCAGCGATGTTCAAAAAGTTCGATACCGTTTTTATAATAAGAACTGTCTTACTCCTCAAAATAGCCATTAACTGCGAAATCACTTCTTCATCGTTGAAAAATCTTAAGCCACTGAGCCATTTTTTCAAGTTTAGGGACAGAAAATAATCCAAATGGGGTTAATCTGGCGAATAGGGTGCATGAGGTAGCAATTCAAACTTTAATTCATTAATTTTGGCAATTGCGTTCACGACACAGTTTTTGATCGAGTACGCTCTTGCATACAGCTTTCTCATGTCCAAATTTTGAAATAATATGCGATGTAACGCACTTTTTGAAATGCCTACAATGTCTGCTAGCTCGTGCACTTTCAGTCGACGATCATTCAGTACCGCTTTGTGGATTTTCTTTACTATTTCTAGTATAGTCACCTCATTCAGCAACCCAAAATTTTACTGTTGTAAACGAAGGAGCAGACTCACTTAGAGTAGAATCCAGTTCAGCTTTTATATTGGTCTCGCAAAGACATAAAAAAGCCTCAATAGATAAACACTTTTACCGTAACGGTATTCGAGCTCCGCGGGAAAGATGGGAAAGATTTGTAGCTAGTGATGGGCATTAATTTGATTGATTCATTTGTAACCATTTTTTCACAATAAAGTTCATTTTCTATAAAAAAAAAAACATTTTATTTATTTCTCGAATGCAGGTGTCTCTTGCAATTAACTATTTTGCGCTTGGGCGCGTATTTGAGAATTGATATTGTCGTCTTTCAGTGCCTTTTGCTGAGTTCTTTGGAAAGATGGTCCTAGAAAAATAAGTTTTCAGAACCTCTTGACTGTCGCACTCTAGGCATCGTTGGTTTTGTTAATATTTTTTCTTCGCCCAACTCTACGTATATCGATTTACTCATCAACCTATTTAGATGCCGGTAACTAATACCGAGAGTTCATCAGCGTCTGCTTGCCTTGAGCGCTCTCCCAGTATCAGCTTTCGGCTTCTTCATGGAGAAACCTTATGAGTTTTTACGGGTACGTGTAGAGACATGGTATGGTGCCGTTGCCATAGTGTAACTTGCAAAATCTGCTGTCTTAGTGCACCTTGGTTTAATACTTTTTTATGCATCACCAGCTAAAGAGCTATTCCTACAAGCAACAGCCGAGCGGTTGTGTTTTCATATATCGGTGTTCAGACGGCCGCAAGTCTCTGTTCGTTTTTGGCAGCAACGAAGAGGTGATCTTTTGGATCGCTTTGTCTATGATGCGTTGCGGCATATACCAGCCTTCACTTTTTTGCCCCGTTGGACTCCGAGTCGTTGGACCGGCCCCTTTTGCTGCCGTAACTGACCTTTTATCGAGAAACGCCCGCATTTATCTTGCCTTGAAATCGCAACTGCTGCTATCTGTCTTACCTCTTGGTGTAGTTGTTGTTCGGTCAGAATATTCGTTATTCTTCAGGTTCTTCCCAAAAGCGGCTCTTCCTACTGGCTAAGGGTGCTTGGATCTTGTATCTTATGCTTAGATACTTTGAGCTCGTGCTCAATAGTGCCGATTATATGACTTCGGAAATAGCTTTATAGAATGCGGAAGTTCTAGCTCCACCAACTACTTATCTGCTCGTTCAAAACTTTTCCATGTAAATAACCAGTGAGAAATTTTGTTCTGCTCACCATCTCTAGGTATTCCTTTCAGATTTTTATTAATTCGGAATGAGAACAATAAGAACCTACTCTCCTCTCAGTGCGGATTTACGACAAAAGGTCGAATAATACAAGAAGTACAGTCAAACAATAGTCGAAAAATAAACTAAGGGAAATCGAACAACAGTCGTAAAAAAATCGTAGGGCAGACGAGACACATTCAAAAGAAACAGTTAAAGAATACCAAAATAAAGCAATTAGAAGGCAATTAGAAGAAAGTTAAAGATCTGTGGAAAAACAGGTTTGATAACCCGCAAAACTGAAAATTTTATTCAAATATTAAGATTATAACTTATTTTTTAAATAGAAAGTTGTAGGACTTTTGGAATATCGCTGTGATTATAACATAAGAACAGTTCTATTTAATCCTTTTTTCATTTGAGATTTGTTTAAATCTCATGCGAAATAGTGTTTTTATTGCCATAATCATAGTGCAGTAACTAGCGCATGGCATATTCTCAAGTAGTAACTATACCTTCCAAGCAAACTCATCCAGATTACTTGCTGCATTCCAACTTCAAAATTACTTCAGCTGTGAATAATGTATTTCTTGCCAGTTTTACTTCTACACACTTGACAAAGCTCCTAAAGCATGGCATACACAGCCCTTTCAGCTGCCTATTCTCGTTCGTTTCTTACTACATCATTTGTCATTAGAATGAGAATCATCACCTATCCACTGCCAGGGTACATTTCTAAGCAAAAGAATAAAATTCACGTTTACGTTTCATTAAGCATCACATTGTAACTTTCTCGTACGAGATATGAGAGATGGAAGATGGAAGACGGTTAGACGAAGGCAGCCACTATTGCCAGACATGCACTTATCCTTCTTCATAAAGTAGAAAATTAAGTTTTCCCTTGGATATTCCGATGAATACCTTCGTTTTGGTCTGTCTATCACCCGCTACAGCGTACCCCTTAAGCTGTTCCAAGAGTTATAATAAAGTTTCTCTTGGTTCTGGGTTAGATATGTTCGCAAATATGACTTATGTACTCGATTCGCATTCGTCGCTATACTTCTACTCTATACAAATATTGTATATGTTCATTCCGGTCTACATAAAGAGAAGAACATTCTCACCTGCGTTTCTGAAGCTTGTCTCAGCATCCTTATCGTTGTAGTTATGTACGTCGTCTTAGAGCGTCTCTAGAACTTCTCCATGTGGGCAAAATACGAATAATTCTTATTCTTGTCTGGGGAAGTTATGAAAATAGTGTGGCAGGGAAGGCAGCACCCAGACTTCGTTACAGTGACAATAAATTTCAGGAATGCTATTCTGACATAAAATATACGAGTTCCAGTCGAGCGCTGTCTTATCCTTACCCAGTGGAGTAGAATAGTTTTGTAAATGGGAACGAAGGCAGGACTTATGATGGGAGTGACATATTGCACGTGAGCACTGGATTGGTACAAATAGTTATGTCAACAGGGATACAGTTACACAGATGTTTAACAGTCTACAACTAATAATAGAAACAATACATTGTATCTAAGCATTTAAAGGGTGCCGCAAATATTATTAAAAAAAAAAAAAAAAAAAAAAAAAACATTTACTTTCGATTTACCACAGGAAGTTAACTTGTTGAGTACGTCATTATGAATTATATAAGCAATTAGGATCAAAGTGGAGGCGTTACCTTTATTAGATGGTTTTGGTAGGTTAATGAGGAGCCAGATTTCGTACATAATGAGCATTTTTATATGAGTATGTGTTTAACAGTTATGTGTTCAATACATAAGGGTACGCATATTCAAAACCATTTAAGTTGCATGCCAAGTTGAGATACGGCTTAAAAGAAGGCAGCAATTGGTAAAGTTGAGCATGATCTTTCCTACATTCGCTTAAGAAGATCGGCTCCGCTTGGCGTGATCAAATATTCGACACGAGAAACCAAAAATCAGTTTAGTTTTCTCCTGAGTTGTTCTGTTTAGAACAGTTAGTAGAATAAGAATTTTATGCAATATGCTGTGAGTTTTGCTTCCTAAACAGCCCTAAGAAGCGGAACTGTCTAGGGCTGTGCTTCACCTGGCAACCGCTTATGAGATGAACATTTCCGCCGATATCTTTTTTTATCGCGTGTATTATTTAACCCTATTTATATTAGGATCAATTTCTCTAGCATTGTTAAACGCTTCAATGACAGCACATGACACCTGGACAAAAGCATCATCAATTTGTTTAAGGGTTGAGCTAGAATGGGCAAAACTTATTTTCGTGCACATCAAGTGACCGGCTGTGGACGCCAATATACAAGCTCTATGAGTACTAGAGAAAGGGCATAATATTACTACAACACCTGGTCAAATTGACATAAAGCTGTATTATATATATTTCTATTAATATCGGCGCAACAGTTCAGTACGAAAGCCTACTCCCACTGAATGTGATTTTCGCTTTTTCATTTTCAGCACTGTGAAACGGATTTTCTCCGAATCCACCACCCAATGGCTAACTCACATAGCTTAAGTCGTATAAACCCATCAGCGTTACGCCGTTGTCTTTCCAGAGACAGAGGGAGGACATTTTGAGTTTATCCCTTTTCCAACATCGTCAGCATACCTACTCGTATACTTTAAGTGGCAGATAAAGAGAACCCTGTCACAGCTGACTTAATGTTAAAGCAGCATTTCAAAACACTTTGCAAAAGTCCATCAAATGATCTGTGGAAAGAAACGGTTTGGAGTATAAGGTACCTAGATTGATGCTGAGCAACAACACAGCTCGCTAGATCAGCAGAGTCTCATAAATCAGCCGAGATAGAACTGCACGATGTCCACAAGGAGTACAAAAGTAGTATATAAGTAATGTGAAGCACAGTATTAAAAAATTAATGACCCTCGCCATCAACTGTCAGGAATATGATGACATAATATCGGCTGCCAGGGTTAAGTTCGAACCAACGCTCTGTCACATCAGACAAAGGGAACACAGTATATGTGCAAAACGAACCGGTTTGGTCACAACAGTAGAGATTCTCAACAAAGTGGAATGACTAGAGTGTCTCTGCATTACTAAGGTAATGCTTAATGGCCCAACCGCGCTTGAAGGGACTCTTGGAGTTAACTCCATTCACGGTTATGGATACGGGAGAAAAAATACTGATTCGAAAGGATATGATGTATTACTCGCTAAACTCTCCACTTCTGGTTATCCAAAGAGATGACAGCATAAAAAAAATTTAAATTTGAAGATAATTCCCAAACTAAACACAGCAATAACGAAGTACTCGAAGTACACACCATAAAAAGGTGTGTTCGTGTCAACCTCGAAAAGAGATACAAAAGCTGCACTATAGCAATAATGTTAGACAGTTAAGTGGCCATCAAAGCACTTGACGTCTACACGTACATGTATGTATGTATCATAAAAACTGAGCACGTGTGGAATTATCTATATAACATAGACCACACAAATTTGCTAAGAATAACTAAGTTGCTTAGGCTGCTGAACATTATGGGCAACGAGATAGCTGACTATCTTTCAAGACAAAAAGCAGTTTCATAGCACCTTTATAGCACCTAGACTAATATGCAGGAGAGATAAATACCAACCATGGACCCACTGCTCATTCTCAGAATTATAAAATAAACTGCCCTGGAGGATATGCTCTAAAGTGGATATCCATGCTACATGTGGAATACAGTAATTTTCAGAAAAATTGTAATTTAATGGGGGCCTTGAAGGGGAGATAAAACCTCTCGTCGCTCATAATGATTTTCGATGGAAAGTTGTCTCACTCGTGGTCGAGATTCAGGATGGCTTGAGCGTAGGGTATGCGCGCTTGGCGGTCAACAGCTAACAACTGATGCACTGTCTGTACTTTGTAACGGAACATCTTATAGTCTTTCACGAAAATTCTCTTGTCGATACTCCGGGGTTCTCTGCGACATCTTCAACCACAGCTACGATATTCTCCGCGGAACGGCTGCTCCGGGGCCGTTCAGACCTGGCAGCATCTCGTGTTGTCTTATTTCTAAGCGAACAGCTAAACGTTATAGTGTTTGCCCAGTTGGTGTTGGACGACCGGGAAATCTGCGCCGAAATTCACGATGAGCTTACACCATCGACGAATTCATCCGCAAATGAAATCCTAACAATTATTCCGCGTTCATTAGGAATAAAGCTATTCATGTCTTGTTGACATGTATTTTGTATTTGCTTACTTCACAAATATCAAAGTGTTTGTCAGACATTTGTCGCAAAAATTATAGCATCTTCCGATGGGGTGATGACTCTCACGTCACCTGTTACTCGTGCATATGTACGTTTATTTTCATGATACTTGTACTTTCGTACTATTCTCCTTTCATCCATGTGACGCTGGTGTGCGTGAATGTATGAATTGATATTTAAATTTTCACTTGCTACACCGCCAGAGTTTCCAGACGTCTCCAGAAATTGAAATGCAGCTTTATCTTAGATGTTAAAGTGAGATTTAAAAGATTTGTAGCGATTAAGTGAAACCCCTAAAGCAAGGCATTTTTCTTAATTTTTTGAGAGAGTTTAAGGCAGAAGTTTGTAGGTGAAGAATTTTGCGTAAGATTCTCGCGTGATTTTGCTTATTTTCAAGATTGTGGTCGTATAAAGTTGTTACAACTTCTAGCAAAAGGATTTCCAGCGTAAATCCAGTGATATGATTTGATTTCACAATTCTAGTTGCACGTGGACGATGAGATCTTGAAAATGTTCGATTCACGATTAAGATCGAAACAAAAAGTTGCAAAAAGTAAATGATCCTTTTTTTGTTAGAGCAGATCTTGCTTTTCGCTTAGAATATGTTGGGATAATTGAGTCAATTTTATTTATGCCAAACGTTTTAACATAATCAACAAATTGGAAGGAATAATTGTCGTTTAAAATGTCACAGTTCTTGGTTTGTAAAAATTATCTGCAGGGTTGTTACTGACTTGAAGGTTTCATGGCATCAATACATTGTTGAAAATATTAAGAACCGTTGACACGAAAAGTATCACGGATAGATAGAATATTGTTGGAAAAACCCTATAGGGCTCTTAATATCTAAAATCGTTTCGCTTTAAACTATTTTAAGTTCTATTTTGGGTTCACGTTGATTGTGAGTGCGAGCAATAAACAAATCGAATTCGATACTCCACAAGTTTACATTAAAAAAAATTCTATAAACGGATCATTAGTCATCTTAAGGTGAATGCCCAATCCTCTGCTCAAATTGCCACGTCTGTTTCCGCAGTTGTAGCATTTACTAGTACACATCACCGGTGTTCTATGTAGGTCCCGTGGACCTCCCAAGTAGAAGTGTCGAAATGAGCTTTCAAGAATAACAATGCGCAAAAACGAAATAAAAAAGAAAATCGAAAGGCGAAAACTGGCAGACAGATAGTCAGCTCTGCATTGTCTTCTCAGAAATCCTCTTTCCTTACACCTCAAGTCAACCAACTCATGCCCTTTCAGAGTCCATGGTTTTTTGCGGCAGACCAATGTGTCTTTTAATTAAGCCCTAATCGCCAATCTATTCCCGGTGACAACCATACTACGGATATTTCAGCTGACGAAGCAAAAACTGCCACACACACGTCACGAACCTGAAATATTTTAGGATTTCTTTCTCTTCATGTTGTTGGGAATTGTTCTTTATTTGGTTTCAGTTCATCGGGGTTGGCCTCTCTGTCAATTGTGCGGTATCTATAATAGAACTTATCATAGTATCAGGCAGTACCAACTAGTGGCAGGCAGTCAAAGTGTCCGCAATCGAATTTGGAGTCAAAATGTCTGATGTGGCAACAAATTAGTCACTAGAGACGTTCTAATTATACATAGTCTCTGAGATGTATGTAAAGTGTAAAAATATCACAAGGCATCCAACGGAAACTAAGAGGCGACCGAACGTTACGGCCAGAATTCAGTAACAACCAGATCATTGGTAGTTATAATTTATGAGCTAGTACATCAACAATGATGATGGAATCCAGTCACTGATTGAATGACTGGCAGCTGGTAAAAAATCACACCTCATGGACAGATGGACAATGACAGGTCTGATGAGGAAAAATGCCTTCAAAGAATTCACTCCCTGTCAGTTCTGCGAGTTCTATCCAAAAAATCATTCTCTATTCTGGTTGGCTGGAGGTTAAAATGAACTTTCCTGCGAGAGTAACCTTTGATTTATGGTCTTCTTTATAATACTGCCTCGACGTTGTATTCTTACGGAGAGTCTTTAGTTTTCTTTTTTTTTTTCTTTGAAATTGGTTAAGATACGAGAGGCTTCTTTGACGTTTCATTGTGTCCAAGAAAATGCACTTCAAGGAGGCAGATACCGATGTCTTGTTGGAATTCATTTTTCATGTTCCTTTTCCTGTTCATTTCAACGGACGTATGCTGCTGCTCTTGCCGCTGTTAAGATATTGCAAAGATTAATGGAGTCGATTCCCTTCGGATCTCGCCGTCTATTGTTCCATTAATTGGAAATGGTAATTTATCAAATGACGGAATGTCGGAAGACTATCGCCAACAATACTATTGGTGTGTAGATTTGTTTTTCTCCTTGCTTTAGAGGAAAGGGAAAATCGCTTTTTGATTGATGTTAGAGGCGGACACTGAGGCATGTTTGATGTTTGAAAAGCTATTCTGCCCGATTAATGGCAGTTTGATAACATGAACAGCAAATATGACAATTAGGTAAAAGTATCTAGTAAGTTGACCACTTGAATTTTGTGTAATTAAAAGCTGGAAATCATCGTATTCGTATGGTTCGAACTTTCGAAACAGCCAACACTAACTAACTATATTAACATAGATTACTAACTTGTTAAATTCAAGGTATGTTATGAAACACATTTTCTTGTTACTAAAACACTGAAGAACTTGACGTGGCAGTACTGCAGTCGGAGGAACCTTAAAGACATTATTTCTCTGTTATTTTTAATTATACAATTATATTCTTTGTAGCATTTTTGTTATTTATTTTACTTCTTTGTTATTTTTATTTTTTTCTGGAATAAGAATTATGTTGTAATTTACAGCAATTTTTAAGAAGAAGGGTATGGTTCTTGGTTGGGTGGTGAAAGATTGGAATTGTGCTGCGCTTAGCGGCGAAAATCTCTTGGGTAGAATTTCACATGAATAGAAGCTGGAACTGATGATTAAACATCTCGTTGGGAAGATACGCAGCAACTGCTAGCCGATGTAGAGCAAATCGAATACTGTGCGTGAAAGATAAAGTTCTTTTCGAATTTGCTCAAGAGCTCCAAGTATAGCAAATTATCAGGGGTAAGAGCTTTTTCACTGACGACAGCCTTCATGACTTACACATCCTTACCGACGGTGTAGGGAACATACATCTGATTTGATACATCAGAGTGATCTTTCCTGGCCATGCCTTCACCGATGGCAGACTTCATTAAAGGTAAAAGAGACGGCACCGTTGACTGGTGGACATGGTGATAAACCTAAATTTGTCATTCAGAAATATAACCTGTCAAATCGGCAATTTAATGCGTAATATAGTACAAATCTTCATTAGACGTAGTAAGAATGGGAATATGTGTAATGGATCCGTTACGGCCTTCAACACGTCAGACAAGTTCAAATATTATAACCACATCTTTGTACATGTAAGCGTGCAAACCACGACGACCAGCGACAGCTGCTGAAACATAACAGTTGGAAAAAACTATCATTGCTCTCTGAACATCCTTTATATAGTGACCCGATCAGAGGGGGAGAGGTATTTCTTACATCGCTAAACATTTCGCAGCATTTTTGGCGACATCGAATATGTGGTCATCCCAAAGTAAGTTGTCATTGACATACATACCGAGAATTGAAAGTGGCTGAGTGTATAAATTTCTCTTTAACGACATTGTGTTTTGGAAGCATTCAATTCTACTCTGTTAGTAGTTCCTCAATTAGTTATGCTGTTAATATCAGAATTTAACGAGCGTAACATACGTCGGTGTTCCTGGTGTTGAGTAAAATTAAAAAGAGTGTCGGAGACAGAAAGGAGCCCTAGGGTACACCAGCATTTATTTTGTGAATATCAGACTTGTAACCATCCAAGACAACTTGAATTGAACGTCCCGAAAAAGAGAGTCATCGATCCTAAATTCACGCATTTTCGACAAAGAGCTTGATGCCAAGCTCTGTAAAATGCTTTAGAAATACCAAGTGCAACGGTCTTGCTTTCGCCAGATTGATATATGCTTTGGTTCCACTTTTCGGAGAGACAAGGCATCAGATCACCAGTGGACTTGTTTCTATGAAAACCGTACTGCCGGTCATTGAGAAGGTGGCGGTTTATCAGCGTTTTCATGACTTTGGAAAGAAGAGACTTAATGCAAGCGGTCTGTAGGAGAAGGGAGAAGAAGATTCGCCCTTTTTAAAAACGGGCTGGATAAATGCTACTTTCCATCTGCTCGGAAAGAGTCCTAAAGAGTAGGAGTGATTAAAAAGCTTACGCACTAGTTTTGCCAGCGATGAGGAACACTTCTTTACAAGAAAGGATTTGTGGATGTTAAGATCTTTTTAAGAACTGTTGCTATTAAGCGAGTGCGAAAGTGAATTTGTTCCATTAAAGATTCGACGCGCTCAAGTGTTTGGCGGAAACAAAGCACAAGAATGTGTTGAGAATGTTGAACTAATCGCACAATGTGCAGCAAGCATATTGGCCTTGCACAAAAAACTGAGAGCTGGAATGCCATTATAAATGAGCTTTGGGATGGAGAATAAGACAGAATTTCTTATATATTTGACGAACGACCAACGGGACCTTATAATATTTGTTGCCTCAGCTTTTCGTCGTATTGAAATTTCAGAAAGACATTGCAGTCATTCATGGCTCGCTTAAACTTTTTTCTGTTTTCTTCTATCGGGTTGGTATAGAAAGAGCGAAAAACCATTTCTCTAACCCTGATAGCCTCTTTACAGCTTGAGTCGTACCATGCCTTTTCTATCGCCTCTTATAGGGATTTTAAATTCGTTTCTGAAATCAGGTTTCTCTGATTTTCTTCAGCACGAACAACTATTTACGGGATTTAATTTTGAAGATTTGGTTAGAAGCGGACGACTGACGAGTAATTCTCATATGCTATTTTCAAAAACAATTCGAATGCTAACTTCAACAGCAAGGACAATAAGACGAGCAGAAACCATAAAGTACAAAATTGTAAGTACAAAATTGTTGCTCTTCCGAACAGCACTGTAAACTGCTATTATCATTGTGATTTTTGTTTTTATTTCTCAAGTTGAGAATTTGCCGTAATCAGTCGCACTGGATGGATGGTTTAAAAAACACTTCAGAGCACTCATGTTGAGATCTTATTCTTTCAAATTCTGTCTATGTATGCTGTAGTAGTTGAAGGCCTCTCCAACACTTCATTTACTCCTTGTCCAAGTAACTAACCTTTAAAATGGTTTTCTTAACTTTAAGCGGTAACTTTGAGTTTTGATTAAAATTTGATTAAAAATTGATTGCGTTGTTTATTGGTAAACTCTTTCATTAGCGCGTTGTAGATGCACGAAATTGGTGACCATTGTATATATGTTATTTGAGTGAATTTGATAGCCTTTAAATCAACTTATTTCTTGTTTTGATAAGTTCTATAAATTTTTATCCTGCCGTAGTAGTGGATATAAGTATACATATTTGACAAATCATGTAAGACTGTGATGCTAAGACTGATCCTTGTGGTAGCGCAGTATTAAACGTTCTTTTTCTTGTTTGTTATTGCTTAATACTTTAAAGGACCTGTTCTTGGAGTTCGCTTAACTATGCCGTGGCGTTAAGACGTGTCTTTTACATTGCGTTATCTATTTTCTAATTACTCACTTAAAAGCGGCTCTGACCGCGAACAATTAATTCCCTCTGTGACTTTTGATAGTGGCAAAAAGTATAAATTTAAACTCAACTATCCACCTCGTACGCTGGAATATAAAAATTGTGTAAAAAATCGTTTAAACATACATATGTGCTCTGACTTGCAATATTGAATTAGACAATTCACTAACACTAACTATTTGTTCCGCGCTCAATCTTATCTGCTTCAAAAATCTAACATCTCGCAAACATATGCAGAAAAACACTCAAACGAAACTCAATGTCAAGCAATGGATGAGATCGACGACTCTCCCGAGCAAACGGAGTGGACAACAGTGATAAGGAATCTTAAGCGTTCTGCAAGTAATTTCCAATCTAATCTTGGGAAAAAATATAAACATTCAAAAGCTAACCCATCACCTGATTGAAATGAGTACGGACATTTATCCAACAATTCCTATGCTCCTTTATTGAACCTTAAAGCTTTACCACAATCATCTACTAACAATAGAATTAATGAAATACCTACTAACAAATCTCTAAACGATACTTGTGTTTGAAGTAAATCACTAAATGAAAGTAACCATTGTAGTTTAAAAAATATATTATTTTGCCCGCCAATTTTTATTTTTGGTGCAAATTGTAAGCTTATAAGTCAAGTGTTAGGGCTTGCTGCTGTAGAATGTAAGTTTACTGATCTCAAATATAAATTTGTTAATTTATGCTATAGAAAGACAAAAGTATATGTGAACAACTCAAATGTCCATAAAATAATAATCCAAAAAATACGTGGAACTGGTATCGGTGCATTCTCGTTCTCTCCAAAGGAGAGTTGTTTTGTTGAAAGGTCTCGATGGGGACACTCCTATAGAGACAATTAAACAAGCTTTAGATGCTGCTGCTCCAAATATTAAAATTTCTAAAATTGCTCCATTTTCCACGGCTAGAAGATTTGAGCATTCTCGGAAATGTTGCGCTTATGTAAGCAGATGCGTACTTTGTGGAGTCTGTATAGTAGCTCACAAAAGCCTGAAGGAAGCCAATGAAAAGATACCTCCACCCAGGTGTGTTTATTTTGACCAACCAGGCCACGCAGCTGGTTATTTGGGCTGCCCAGCGTATTTAAGGTACAAAGTTAAAAAAGACTCCTTTGCGCAAAGAACCAAGAGCCTCAACCAGGAAAACAGATTGGCTGTACCCAACACTGTAAAACTATAAAACTATAAAACCCAGAGAAAAAAAATATTTTAAATTCGATGAGCTCTCCTTCTGGAGATCTTAATAATTTCTTTAATGAATCACAAAACCTTTTTGATATTTCATTCCAAGAGCTCTTAGTGGAAATTCGTAAATTTTGGCATAAATACCAACAATTAAAAACCAAAGAAGAGGAAACGTTTGCATATCTCGACTTTCTTGCTTCTATAGTAGTATGATGGACCCTATAAAAATGAACATAATATCATCGAATTTTAATTCAATTATCTCTCCTGATAGTAGACTGGCACTTTATAACGTGCTTAATATGAAAAAACCACAAATATGTTTCATATCGGAAACAAGATTAAGTCCTAAACACAATCCAGTATTTAATGGGTATAATGTAGTGCGGAACGAATCTGGAAGAGGGACAGCTATCATTCTTGAACTAAAATAAAATTATAGCGAAATAAAATTTTCAAGTGAAATACTATCCGCGGTTTTTGCAACGCTAAGTTCCAACAATGCCTCTGATGTACTATCCAAGCTTGTTATTGGAAGCATATATATTCCTTCCAATGCTGGCGCTAGATTATGTAGAGAATTACAAAGACTTTATGATCTAATTGAAACATTTGATAGCTCTATAATTGGTGGTGACTTTAACGCATGCCACTTAGTATGGGGCAATTCTAAGAATAACAGCAATGGGAAGATGCTTCACGACTGGGTTTTCGATGGTCAATTCCTAAATTTAGATCTAATATCCCCATTTAGCCCCACTTTTCCAAGATCGTCGTCAGTCCTAGATTATTTTCTGGTTTCTACAAGCATAGCGTACGCATATGCTGTATCTAGGATTAATACTCTTAATGAAAGAAATATCTCTAATTTTGAAATAAATTCACTGATATGCCAGGTTAACGAAACAATTTACGAATGCATCGAAAGAAACTCTGAAATTTGCCAGGCCAAAAATCTTCGATATCATAACATATCTGATTATACAAAACAACTTCTTAAACTAAGAAACATATGGTTGAGGCAATTAAAGAGACTGTTTCATCGACATTGTAAAAGAGTCAGTTCGGAATATCAACAATTGCACTCTAGGATAAATTGTTTAAATAAAATCATAAAAGATAGGGTAAGGATAGAACTTAATGAACACACAAAAAAGAGACTGGAAAATATTAAACCATCTTCCCAAGCATTTAGAAAGATCGATAGTATTACTGGCAGGAAAAGCTTCGGCACAGACATCTGAAAAGATGTTATTAGTAACAAAGGTATTGCTTTGGAAACTATTGACCAAAAATTAGAAGCATTTAAAAACATCTATTCAGAGGTATATTTACTAAAACACCTACGGTTGACTTAAGTCTTACAAATGAAGTCAGAGTTAAGATATCTGAATTTGACCAAACACAAACAGGCCAACTTTTAAGAACGTTTACCCGTCTTCGTAATACAACAAATTCGAATGAATCGCCGTTTACATGTTCAAGTAATGTCCAAAATTTAAGATATAATCTTAACAAAAAAATATCGGCGGGAGTGGATGAAATATCCAACTTTGTGCTAAAAAGATGCCCCTTCTCTCTTGATATAGCCTTGACATCGATATTCAACCATTGCAATAATAACGGTAAATTCCCCAAGTTATGGAAAGTTGCAAAATTAATCTCAATACAGAAAAATAAAAATGCGAAGGATGTTTAAGATTTTCGTCCAATATCATAACTACCGAATATTGGAAAACGTTTTGAAAGAAATCTGGCAGACCATATTAACAATATATGTGAAGACCTAAATGTTATTCCTAAAAACCAATTTGGATTCAAAAAAGATTACTCCACAGTACACGCCTTTTGGGTTTTACATAGATATTGCCTCGAAAAGGCATTTGATAAAGTTTGGCACGAGGGTTTATTACTCAAACTTAAACTTAACATTTTCCAAATTGGTTAACTAGAATTATCCGAAATTTCTTAACAGACAGATTCACCTCTATTTATATAGGATCGGAGTCTTCTAAACAATTTCCAATTCTTTCGGGCGTAGCGCAAAGGTCGATTCTGTGCCCATTATTATTTAATATTTTTCTGCACGATTTTCCTTTCGCAAATTTAACGATGCAACAATCTTCTGGTCTGCTATATGCTGATAATACCACTCTCTTGGCCAGTGACAAAAAGCCAGGTATTGCGCTCTCTAAAATAAAAGATAACATTCCCATATTAGAAAGATATTTTGGAAGATGGGGCTTAAAAATAAATTCAGAAAAGTGTAGCTTAACTTGTTTCAGAAATTCAAGCGGGAAAGGTCATTATCTTGCTGTAAAGGAAAGTAAAGTTTTGCCACTTCGAATTAATGGCCATAACGTGTCTTTAAAAACTGAACCTAAGATATTGGGTATTTATTTTCATAATAGATTCATTTTTAACAAACACACTAGAAAGTCTTTAATAAAAGCAAAAATGGTCACAGCAAATTTAAAACCTCTGATAAATTCCAACCATTTGCCCGGGTGTACAAAAATATTAATGTATAAAATACCTACCGTTTTGGTGTTTGGTTTTTTATTTCGCCAAATGTTACCAAAGAGTTAGAGAACTTTGAAAGAAAGATTTTAAGTTTCTGCAGTGGAAAGTTTCAAAGACCTGACAAAAAATGGTTATCAAACAAAATTTTATATGAAGCAACAAATTTATCACCCTTAATGCAGTACCAAATTCGATTGCTATTGAAAAGATTACAATGTTGTAGTTTGCATTCTAACCCTCTAGTGAAAGCCGTTTTCGATTCAAACATTAACGAGAGTATAAATGACGTCTATTAACTTTCATTCAATTTTTTGAATAACGCGTCTGAGCCCCATCTGAGACCAGAAACAAATACAAACCTTACTGTTTCTTTTTACGACAGGGCAATCTTAGAGGACATATATAATCTTAACTCATAGTACATAACAATCTGATGTTTTTTTTTTTCGTTTCCTCATCTGTTTTTTTTTATATAGCAGATGAGGGGGAAGGAAATACGTTTAGATGTACTTATCTTCCTGATGGGTAATACTTGAACCACATCGTCTTAATAGTATTTTTTAATTTTAGTTAAAAAAGTTAGTTTTAAGTATTAGTTTTAAGTGCTTAATAGAAGCTTAATTGAGGTTATATGCCCGTAGCAAGCAAGCACATAAGCCAGTTTTGATTTATTAACTTTATGTATCTAATGTAAAATTTAAACATTTATAAAATGTCTATTATACATATATCAATTCAGCCAGACATACCTTGAAAGTAGGCCACTTTATAGTCGTAAGTTTAATCAAATGTACTGATTTTTGAATGTCTTAATAAATTTGAACTGAATTGGATTGAATTGAATTAAAGGACTTGCAAAGTATAACTTTCAAAATTTTTCCTTACTTTAATATATCTTTTTTTCCCCAAACCTTCTTCGATAAGGATTGCCAGGAATAAAACTTGTTCCATGCACACGTTTTGAAAACCAGCCTGTTTAGCAGCAATGCTATCACTTATGGCCCCTTCAATGCTATAATAGTTAGATAAAGCGATCTCGAAAGCTTTAAGTTCCTGTTGTATTTTTAATCTTTGAAATTCCTTGGATAGAACTCTAGAAGATAGTATGTTTTTTTTTAACAATTTGAAAAAACCAGATGTTATTTTTTTGATTTTTTTTTTAAATTCAGATAAGATCACGTTAGCTCGCGATTTCACAGAAACTCTAGCTTTATCGTTTCTAGATTCTTAAGAGATTTTATATAATTCTTTCGCATTCTTTCTCCGATTTAGATTTAACTGCTACCACGCTGATCGCCTTCTCCATGTTTGAATATAAGACCTGACATAAAGTAAGCTAGCCATCAAATTACATGTAAAAGCCTTTTGCTGGTACGTATGAACGACAAGGAGTAGATGTAGCCATAATACGAGATTATGATGCTATATGAAAATCCTTTGCCAAAAACTATAAGGTGCGCAACTTAGTTCAATAGATGTATCAACGGTAAGTGCTCGTCGATTTTGACGCATCCAAAACGTCATGAACCAAGCTTAGACAGAAGTGTTGAATTTCTTTTTTTATATGAAGAAAACGGCAGCTGAAGCGCATTGAAAGCTCCAAAAAGTTTACGGAGATGCTGCTCTAAGTCAAAAAACGTGCCGTGATTGGTTCCGTTCGTCGCTTCAAAATCGGTGATTTCAATGTTGACGACCGTCCGCGTGAAGAAAGGCCAAAATCCTTCGAAGCAAGCTGGAGGCATTGCTTGATGAGGATACATGCCAAATGCAGGAAGAGCTTGCTTCAGCATTAGAAGCTATCCACCAAGCCATTTCTAAGCGATTGCATGCGTTGGATATGATTGCTTATGATTTGAAACCATGGGACGTTCAGCGTCGTTTTATCGCCTGTAAACAACTGCTCCTTCTTCATCGCATAGTGACGGGTGACGAAAAATGGATTCATTACAGCATGCAGCTCAAAGTGAAGAAAGTCATGATGACTACTCGGCCATGTTTCTACGTCCTCGGTCTCTGCCTAATATTCATGCTGCGATTTGGTGGGACCACGTCGGTATTATTTATTATGAACTGTGGAAACTCAACGAAATTATCATTGGTTAACGGTATCTACGAACAGAGGCACGAACAAATGATTCTAGAGCAAGACAATGCTCGGCCTCACGTTAACAAACCTGATAAAATCTACCTGGAAACGCTCAAATAGGAAGTCCTACCTCACCTGCCATATTCCCCAGATATTTCGCCGTCCGATTATTACTTGTTCCGTTCGATGACATATCGTCTGGCTGATCAGCAGTTCCGCTCTTTTGAAAACATCAAAAAATGGCTTGATTCGTGTATAGCTCCAAAGATTAACATTTTTACTGTAACGGTATTCAAACTCTGCTAGAAAATTGGGAAAAGCTGTAGCTGGCGATTAGGAATATTTTGAATAGTTCATTTGTAACCATTTTTTCACAATAAAATTCATTTCCATCAAAAAAAAAAAAAACAATAATTTAATAGTTTACTAGGTGACGCGAGATATGAAAGAAATAGACCCAACAGAGAGTTTATTTGTTAGATCAATCGTTTAAATATCACCCAAAAAGTAGAATACGACAAGGCTGCAATTATCACTTTGATGCTTAACCGATAGGAAACGATAGAATTAGATAGTTAAATAGATACACAGATTTCCAACTCAAAATTTTGATTTCGCTTACCATGCGATAGCAAAAGGACAGCAAATATATGGTCAAACAGGAAAGTTAGAAAATTAGGCTGAAAACCTACAAACCTACAAGAACGTAAGACGGATCATTGGTGTTATCTTACACGTCCAGCAATAACTCTTCCGACGCAATGCTAAGTTCATTTTGTTATATCTATACGTAGGTGCAGAAAGTTACCACTACAATCATGAGATAGTTGTAAATGTTTATGAAGAAATGCCAAAGCAACACCTTAAATATCTTCTGTTTCAATCGTGTCTTCAATACAAACATTGATGACGGAAAAAAACCAAAAAGATCATCAACCATATTTAAAGACAAAAGTGGCAGTGCAGTGACAGTGGCAGTGGCAGTGAACAGACTTCTTAGGAAGCAACAATTGCATAGCTCTCAAAAAAAAAACTACACACGATGGCTAATAGGAAAAGTAGTCGCCGTAACAAAGATCCTCTTGGCTTCTTTTCCTTCTTCCTTGATTTTCCGTATTTTATACCTGGTTGTAGCTTGTCTAAAATAGATTTTTAAAATTCAAATTTATGCTTTAGTTAGCATTGAAGAACGGTTTTAAACTCGTCATCTGTGCATATTTATACTCTATACTGCATACTCGCGGTATAAAAAGAGTACAGAACTCCCTTGACGATGGAAAGAATTTTTTCCCATTTTTTATCGTGAATAAGTTTTTGAAATTCTGTTGACTTCATCAGATTTGTATTGTCCTGAAGGACAATGATTCTGGAACTATGATGTTCAAGTGCTTGTAATTGTGTGTTAACCATGAAATGTAACAATTAAGGGTGATTCTTGCGCTGTACTAAAAATTAAGAATTTTTCGTTCTGTATATTAGCCAATATACAGAATTATTGTCATCTACTTGACCATAATCAGTCGCTTGACGATGCGGACTTGTTTGTTGCAAGTTTGCATTCCATTCAATGTCAATAGAGTTACCCAATATGAAGTCAATTGTGTGAGATATGCAACTTCGTAGCTCCAAAGCACCAAAGCAAGCACGAAAAAGCAAGATTTACAAATCAGAATAAGTGTTGGTTGGTTTGAAACCCTACAACTAGACTAGTAGAGGCAAGGATAATCTGATGATCCCTAGAAATCGACAGTGGGAAATTCTGGAATATAAACACTTTTTTTCAACGCTTTAAAAATATGCGAGCTTATATTATATACAGAGGCGAAACCATAGCTAAAGTTGAATAATTATTACTAAGTGTTGAATTTTTTCACGCATACATGCCAGTTAAGGCAAGGCCTTTCTCTACGGGTTAAGACTTCTTTGCTCAAAGGTACTACCCCGCTCAGGCGACTTTTCTGAGTTTAAAGAAACAGGTCAATGTTGTTCTAGAGCTCATAGAGTTCACTGTTATTTTTCCTTCTCCAAAGCCTTTCAATTATTACTCCCATGCTTTCAACTCTTCTGATTTCTGACGAAGCGGAGCCGATAGAATTCGTAGATGTTGTTCGTTCATTCTCAGTTTTCTTCTTGCAAGCGCATCATTAACAGCGTTCTGTGTTCTGGCAATGACATCAGTGTCATTAGTGTATGCAAGTAGTTCGCATTGTGTCTTTCATCGTTGTTCTGCGTAATCCGGTATTCTTTCTTTCGACCAAATTCTACAAATGAGGCGTTGTTTGCTCTCCTTCTATCTTAAATAGCCAGGTGGATAGAATTTCCGGTTCGTATGGATTTTGATGGTTCTTGCTGCATAATATCGTAGTTGGATCGCCCCAATAAGCAACGACTATGACTCTACTATTTGACACGTTATTTGTTCATCGTAAAATGCACAAGACGTTCTTTTTCTTATATGTGGCGACGTTTTTGATCAAACTAAGATGGTTGTGATCGTGATCGTGGTGATCGTCAAATATTTTGGCAATTTAATGTGTTTAAAAGGTTCCACTCAGTATTTTTCCGTTGCTGTGGTGTCTCAAATACGTTGGCTGCAACTTGGTATTGACCCGGATCCATATTAACCACTCAAGATGTGCTATCCTGTTGACTATGCTTTTGGACTGCATTATCAAAAATGTCATCTTTTCCCATGTTGGTAATAAATAACCATCAAGTTAGTTAGCTCTACGCACACTAAGAGCTATACGCAACTAACACTGGAATATCTTATCACTGCTTTTATTTCTATGTGGAGTAGAGATTTACTTCGGATTTGGAAGCTTTTTTTACGAGGGCCTTATTCGAGTTGCAAAGTAAAGTGACACGTTAACATTCGGATGAGAAAAGTTTATGGTAGCTAGTCCCATAGTTCAAGATCCCCAGATTACCATCTTGCGTCGTAAATTATCTTAATGCAAGCAATAAATGGTATTGCTTGAAGACGTGCTTGTTGCTTACTCAAACATTAAGCTTACAATGGAACTCTATTCTTTCATACAGAATTCGGACCGCAATCCTAATTATTTTTTTTTTTTCTTTTCTCTCTTTCTTGAAACATAGCATTCAGATAACGAACTACTCCATTATACCATTTATAAGTTATTATAAATGGACTTCAGTGTTGAGGTGCCTACAGTACCAGCACCCGCTCTTCAACGCCAAGTACCTGCAACTTGATGCGAGCGTAAGCCTGATGTTCACAGAGATAGTGCTCTGCGGTATCGTCATTAATTTCACAGCAAGCATCGCAGGATGTTGTGTCCCTTATGGCCAGCACGTTTTAATGCTTAGCAAAAGTGTACTGCCCTGTCACGACGCCAAAAAGCAACCTGCAGTCTGCAATAATTCCACTAACCTCTTACAGGCGTCGGAAACCATTTGTTTTATGCGCCCGAAACCAGGGGAGTTATGCCGTCTGCAGTTGTACTCAAATGAGACCTAACTGCCAATGGAAGCTTTAAGGGAGGACATAGTCAAACGTAGGTTCGAGTTCTGAAAAACTCTCCTCTGAACCGTGCCGAGCTAGTTCATCGGCGATTTCATTTCCCGTGATCCCATTGTGACCTGACCCAGACAAAGGACACTGAACTTAGCCTTCCGAGAGCGTTAATTGAGGAAGGGTATAATCACAGCTTGGCTGTCGCTACAGATGCGAATGCTTAGCCTCCGTCACCGGTTCTCCACAACATAGTTTGCTGCCATCAGGATTGCGTAAATTTCCGCTTTTAAGACAGATGCAAGCTTTCCTAACGTGAAATGAAATGTAACGTTGTCGTTTTCCAGAAAGACACCAGCGCCACATCCCGTGAAGATCCGACTGAATTCCTTTCCTGGCATAGATTCTGGCGGAAACTAGTCCTAGGCACAAGGAAAGTCGATTTCATATTTTTTCCGCAACAGGAGTTCTGGTGTTATTGCATCGGATGGTATGTCCACACGACTAGAGTCATAAAGCAGCCGACGCACAAAGTCATCAAAGCTCTAAAGTATGTTATATTGAAGATAACTTTTTTTTAAACGAAAGATGCCTTTGTAAGTGCAGCCAAAGATATGAATATTAAGGGGAGGAAAATTCATCAACGCATACAGAGCGAAACCAGGAGTTCTGGAGAAAGTTCCAGTGTATCTGAGACAAAGCGTTATTTGGAGTCTGGTATAAGCAGCAACCAGGTATTTTCGCGAGCCTTATCATAGCCGTGTAGATCTAAAGGACCCTTCTCAGTGACAGGCCCCATGTCTTGCCGATAGCTCCTCTGCACTGCTAGAAGGTCGACCGCGTCTAAGAAATTTTCGACGTAACATGTTTAGGCCAGTGAAGTTATCCGGGATGACACCCAAATACTTAGTTTCTTTAGAGTCAGACCAAGGAGCTTTCTTCCCGTTAAGAAAACAACCTCAGTTTTGAGAAGATTAACTAAAAGACCATTACGAGGGCTGTTTGATGAGTACCCGGATTGGAAGGTAGGTGGCGCTACTAAGCCAAAATGTTCAATCATTCAGCATAATCTCTTTTAACCCGCTTATCAAAATTTGATAACAATCCGACATAATGGGCAGAAAATATCATGCTGTCAATAAAGCGTTTGCGACTCAAGAAGCAGAAGTTAGAACTTTAAGGTAGTAAGAGACTTTATTTGAAATTTCGCAGGCAACTTTTCCAATTTTTAATTATTATAAAAACGGAGCAAATCCAAAAAATGGCATCAAGTACTCTATGTAAAACACACGAAATGTTGACAGTGGCATACGATGAATCTACTCTAAGTAAAAAAAAAAAATGTTTACAAGTGGTACAAGCCCTTTTAAGATGGCGGAGAAGATGCCAATGATGAGCCTCGCTCTACACGCTCCGGCACATCAATAAAAGATGACAACGTCGAAGCTATGAAAAAAATTGTTTTCGAAAATTATCGCATAACCTTAAGAGAAGTTGCTTAAGATGTTGGCATATTGGTCGGCTTGTGTCATGCAATTTTTTCGGAGATTTCTGCCGAAACTTCTTAATTTTGATCAGAAAAATCGTCGCATAAGCATCGCTCAGGACCTCATGAATGACGTCAGTGATGATTCTGATTTGCTCAAATGGATAATAACTGGTGACGAATCATTGGTATGTGGTTATGACATCAAAACCAAAGCTTTCCCGTCCCAATGGAAGCTCTCCCAGGAGAAAAAAGCACGCCAAGTCTGATCAAAAGTTAAAGTTTTGATCACTGTATTTTTTTTTTCGATTTCCATGCCGTTGTGCTTCAGGAGTTTTTACTTCAAGTTCATACGGTCAATAAGGAGTATTACCTTGAAGTTACGCGCCGTTTGCGAGAAGCAATACGAAAAAAACCTCCGGAATTATTGAAAAACGAAAGTTCATGGCTTTGCACCTGCTCATTCATCGTTGCTTGTGAGAAAAACAACATAAAAATCATGCCCCAGCCATCATATTCACCGGATATGGCCCAATGCGACTTTTTCCTGTTACCAAAACTAAAGAGACCTATGAAAAGACGGAGATTTGCAACGATTGAGGAAATGAAAACGGCATCGCTGAAAGAGCTCAAGGCTCCAAAAAAAGTGCTTATGAGAAGTGTTAGAGGATTGGAAAAAGCGTTGGCACAAGTGTGCCATCTGAGCAGGCTTACATTGAAGGGGGCAACATTAATATTGATAAACAAATAATCTTTTTTTTTTTTAAATATTAAGTCACCTTACTTTTTGAACACACTTCGTACAAAACACTGATCATTTCAGTTTGCTTTACGAGGCAGAAGCGTGGACACGGACAAAAACGAATGATAATTTTCGGGTAATTCTTGGTCCCATCGATGAAGAATGGAGGAGACATTTCAACAGACACCAGCGTCCCAGCCCGGAAAGTTTTCGACTCCAACTTAGATGGACAACGCAATAGAGCCAACTTCGTGTGAGCAACTGAACGTAGCTGGTAAGATATCGCGTAAGCTGGATAGGCAAGTCAGCTGAGGCCCTGGTCCAACCCGGTTAGTAAATAGGTGGTGTTCCTTTTCTCACCTATTAAGTAGGCTTATGAACTAGGGGAGTTAAGAGTTAAGGATACTGCAGAAATATTCTATGAATGCTTCGGTATTGATATTTCTTTCGAAGTTGTTACAATTAATCTCTGGGTGATGTGTTCACAATGTAAATTTGTTGCCCTTGGCTAGATTTTGAAGGCAATAACTAAGTTTTATAAATAAATTCTTATTATGACCTAAAAGAATCACTGCGATAATATGTAAATTCCCTACTGGATATTATTTTAATATGATACGCCACGTATACTGAGTAAAGAACCATTGCTACTTATTCACGTGATTAGAGCATAGAAATGTTCAAGTTACACCTCGATGCCCAGATCAGTCGATAAAATCTGCCTCTTACTTCAACGGTCTTTCAGGAGGAATACGCTTTCCTCTCCTTAAATAAGGTGTCATTTACCTTTAACAGTTCATGGCACCCGCTCAGGTTGTTAACTCTTTAAATTGCCTTCAGTCATAGATCCGTGCGAGAATTTTAAAATACCTGACAGCAGTTTGTTAATTAGCCGGGTGTTCTTGGTTCTTGCACATTTTTCCAAGAAGTGATGCGTCATCTTAAACACTTAGCCAGCGTTACTGGCACATCCTAACATTGGCACGTAACGCACTGGCACTGCCATGCAGGCTAATTAACGTATAAATCAGCTATGGTAGCCATAGTATCTACAACCGCGTTCGTACCATAGAGATACTCTTATCTGTAGCTCATCTACTGTAGGAAGAAGACACATTGGCTCCTTGTGGGTCACCTCTTAATTTTTCCAAGTGGACCCTCAACGCTAGACAATGTTGTCGTTATTGTCATTGTGTCGTCTAGTCTCATTGTCTTCTCCGCTGATGGCTGTCAATTGAAGTAATACGATAGTTACATACCACTGTGGGATATGAGTGTCTACCAGATGGCTTGTACTGCAGCAATTTAAGACCGACACTGTACGTAGGCTTGCAGTAAGGTTACCAAACCATCTGCTGTGATGGTGGTGGTTATGTGATGGTTTGCTGACGTCTAAGTACCTTTTGTCTGAGAGCCGTGTATTTGGCTCCCCACAATGTTAAATTCTCACCCTTTGCTACTCGACAAAGGTTTTTTTTTTTTTTTTCGATCCTAGACAAAGAAGTCTGGCAATCCCAAAGGATTTAAACTTCAGCTGCATGATCTGCGTGTGTATAATTGTCTATGCTTTCTGGTGTAAAGGCGCCAATCAGGTAAACGATGTTGATGGTTCAAGTTATAACGCAGTAACTCCAAATGACCAAAGTTCTAGACGACAAAGTTATCGCGCGGTATCCTTATGGAAACGATAATGGTTTCTGTCACTCCTCGTTGAAGTACCAAGCACCAACAGTGTACTCGTATGTATGATATGTAAGCGCAAGCAACGAGAAGTAATTAAACGTCAGTGCCAGACATGTACTCGTATGTGCGAGTACTTTGGTTGCTGGTGCACTGTTAAGTGGCCAAACGGGAACGGAAATAGCTTGAGGATTTAATTTAAATCAATTAAACCGCTCCTGTGGAGAATAATGCTGTGCGGCAATTAATCGAGGCGATTGAATGAAAAGACATAAAGCGCTGTTGGTTGATATCATACGTAAGATATAATGAATGACTGGATTGGTGCATTTCGACTAAAGGAAAGAACATTGTATATGGATAGGGGTTACATAGGCTACTCGTATCTCCTTTTTCGGTGGACACATACAGAATCGTATTTTACTTGTACAGAGTAAAGTTAAAGAGAAAACAAAACAGAGGAAACTTTATTCGCCTGGAATTGATGGCCGAAGTAAACAACAAAAGTGTCTCAACGTGAAGTATCGACGAGGACGAGACTAATCATTGTTGTTTTCTATTTTTTGTACGATATTTGTATTGCAACACTTTTATGGTGTTATCCGTGTCGTGATGTTTGTTGACACAATTGAAATGCCAGGATACTCCTGGGTGCAACTGCTGTTTGTTATCATATAAAGATGCATCACTATTGAAGCTTATGATGTATCGAATAGCACGTCATCCAGCAATCGGCTGTACGAGTTATTCAGTGTGGCAAGAGGAGATGATTGTTCGATGTTGTCTAGACATCATCATACCTACGTTCTTTCCAAAATGCAGGCGATGAATGCAATGCATCGAGGGAAACACATCAACAACAGTAGTTGCCAGATTTTAACATGCATATGTAGTACATATGTTATATATGTACCTATATGAGCACGAACCCACTGCTGCTGGTGATGGCATTGCCGCCGCATATGAAGTATGTCTGTTACTTGTTGTCCATTAATTTAAGCACAGAATTCCAGACAGACAGCCAGACTACACATATTTTCTGAGTGGCATTCCTTTCCACTCTCCACCTTTTACAGGGATGCGTCAATTTCAAATCTAAAGCCTCCTCCTGTGCTCTCGTATACAACAGATTACTGTCTGGCTATGTCAAAATTTTAGGATGCCATTGGATCGATTTTCCACAGTAAGTGCATTGTGAATGGCAAACGGATTGCAGTGGATGGAGAAATGATTGGAGTGGTGGATGGTGTTATGGACCTGAATTATGGTCAGCAACCATTGTGATAAAAATATTGGTGCTTGAGCACTGTATTGGATCGGGGACAATGGCAACAATTGAGTGCAGACAGGTACATTAGAATCGATTTGATTTTAGGTAATCTATCGTGAACAGCTAGGAGTGAGTCTGATAAATCGTCTGAGGTATAATTAGGCAGGTTACCTACATGACAATTATTATTTTCGTTCTTTTTGTTTTTTATGTAAACTTTGTGTGACCCAAATATGATAGATATTTAGGTATGCAGCAAGTTGAAAACACGGTGCACGGTTTTGCTGAAGCCCAGCACAATATTCTTTTTTTGCTATCGAAACACAGCACAAATAGAGAAAATTGCCAACTGATTTGAATCAAGCTGTACACATTTGAGATACGGAAACGCTTTTCTAAATTTGCTACGACTTCGTGAGATCCAAACTATACCCTGTTCCATAAAAATATCCAATAGAGGGAAGTTAAGAATACTTGTCTCTCACTCTGGTTACAATGAAATGGTTAAGCACTTCGTTCTTGAAAGCTCTCATAAGGATACCATGATATGCATATGTGTCGGTAGGAATTTATAAGATAATTAACATAGGGTTGCCGTTATTTTTGATGATATTTTTTGGTATAAATAATCGCCCAAATGATTCAACAACTCTAAGGTTAGTGAACAAGTGTGAAGAAACTGGTTCTGTTGAGGATCGAAAAAAATCTGGTAGACAAAAATTAGGCGCTCTACTGAGAATATTGTTGCTGTAGCACAAAGTGTTGCTGAAGAACTTTTTTACCTTATTTACAAAAAAATTAAACCCAACAGATCACAACCAACATAGAACCTTCGTAATAGATTTATCAGATCATGATGGGGGTTTTGCACGCAAAATAATCTTTAGTGACGAAGCTCATTCGCTAACAAATATAATGTAATGTTTGGTGTGGTTTTTGGGCTGGCGGAACCAATTCTCTTTGAAGATGCAAATGCAAGAGATGTTACTGTCAATGGAGAGCACTATAGAGTAAAGATTGAAGGTTTTGTGTGCCCTCCAATTGAAGAAATAGTCTCAGACTATCTTTATCTTTCAACAGGATTTAGCTACGAATCACATAACACGTGAAAACATAAATTTCACGTAATGGTGCCGGATGCGCTCAAACCTTCCCTGCACCTGCTACATAAAATTCAAAACCGTGCGATAAAACTCATAGGTTATACTAATATCACACAGACACCCTCAGACACGGACGTAATGTCTCTTGTCTTACTTTGTTATTTCCACCACCAGTGCTGCATAGAAATCGCCAGTAGCATTCTACCCCTTCCAACCGTAACACCCGTCTCGTTATGAATGTTCATCAGTACACCCTTTTTGTTTTTTTGTTTAGCGTGGGAAGGTGCAAACCTTGCTAAGGCACCAATGGTCAGATTGGTAGTGTCAGATTCTTACTGACTAAAACCACCTCCCGGGAAATCTTTCCGTGTATTCCTCCGCGGAACTACCGCTAAGTATTATTTCGTGAGGGACAGATTTGAGCTTTTTACTTCGTCACGGGGTGCTTAGAGAATTCGCGTCCCGCTGCTGTTCTATATGCCTTAGATCGCACATTTTTCGTACTGCTGCATGGTTTACAGCAACCCAAAGATCTTCGGGTTAAATTCTTCACACAATATACCATGGTTCCAGAAGTACCCGACCCAACAAAGAAAACACAAAAATTTCGGAAAAAAAATTATTTATTTTTCAACATAATAGCCTTTCAGCTCTATACATCACTTTTTCATCGTTGGAAAATCTTTGACCACTGAGCAATTTTTTCAAGTTTGGGAACAGAAAATAATTCAAGAGGGCTAAATCTGGTGAATAGGGTGCATGAGGTAGCAATTTACACTTTAATTCATTAATTTTGGCCATTGCAATAACGGATTTGTGAGCTAGTCTTGATGAAACAACACTTTCTTCTTATTCAAATGCGGCCGTTTTTGCTTTATTTCTTCGCTCTACATTGTAATAAGTTCGCATAATACTGGCAGTTGATAGTTTTTCCTTTTTCAAGATATTCAATGAAAATTATCCCACGGGCATCCCAAAAATTACCTTGCCTGCAGATGAAACGGTCTTCGCCTTCTTTGAAGCCGGTTCTCCCTTTTGAATCCATTGTTTTGATTGTCCTTTTGTCTCGGGTGTAAAGTGATGGACCCATGTTTCATCCATTGTTATGAAACGGCGCAAAAATTCTGCTTTGTTGTTGTGAAACTTCGCTAAACACTCAATTGAAACATCTTCACGACACTGTTTTTGCCCGAGTGTGAGAAAACACGGCACCCATCTTGCACACAGCTTTCTCATGTCCAAATTTTTAAATAATATGAGATGTAACGCACTTTTTGAATTGCCTGCTAGCTCGCGCACTTTCAGTCGACGATCATCCAGTACCGCTTTATGGATTTTCTTCACCATTTCTGGAGTCGTCACCTCATTTGGTCAACCATTGCGATGCTTTTCTTGGCAGCTCGTACGGCCCTACTTAAACCCAGCAACCCAAAATTTTACTGTTGTAAACGCTTTTGTATTGGTTGGGCTGAGGCCTTTCAAATAAAAGTATTGTATCACATTCACAAATTCACTGACAGCGTTCACTATTGATGGCTGCTAAATAAATTCTAAGCAACGTGGCACTTTCAAGTTTAAAACATCTACTTTATAGACTGCGTACTTTCCAATACAGTGATATTTTCAAACAACTACCGCCATGTCTCGGCCAGACCGGGTACTTCTGGGACCGCCCTCGTAGCTCTTTCGTTTGCATACCCAACTTTTAATCCTTGGGATTAGTCGGTACGTCCATCTATACTACGACTTCTTTCGAAGTTTAGTATATGAAAATAAAGTCGCCTATCTTCTAAAGCTAGGATATCTGATTGGTACCATAGAGGATAGTTCCAACATCGCATTGTGGGATACCGTTCTAAATGCACTGCTAACTCGCAGTGCACATAATCTGTTAACAGATTTGATTCCCTTTATGTGTGTCTTTTTATTCGCGACGTCAAACCATATGTGTGCCCCGTACAGCTGTATGGAGGCTACAACTCTCGCAATCATTAGTCGTTTGCCTTTCGACGATTTCTTACAAGTGTATGCGAGGTGGTGCTTAAAATTAAGCCGGGCATCAATTATCACTCCAAGGTATTTTATAAATGGAAATAATTGTGTGCTCTTCTACTTTTATCGTTATCGTCTCTAGCACCCACTACTCGTAATGAGAACAGATTCCGTTTTATGTTCCGTTAGGTCTAAACTCATATCTCGTAGCCAGTTTTTTATCAGTGCTATTGCTTCGTTGCAATATAACTCAATTTCTTCAAGTCCTTTCTCCACGCGACCAGTTTGCGAGTTAAAAGCATTTTTCACGTCAAGTGTAACCACGGCGCAATACTTTTTACTACCCCCTTTCCATCGTTTACCTTCTATGGCCGATTGTTGATCGGCCCTTTCTAAAGCCGTACTGATAGTCCGCGAGTCCATCATTGGCTTCAATGATAGGCTGTAGTCTGTTGCATATAATTCGCTCTAATATTTTGCCCATTGTGTCGACCATACAAAGCGACCGGTAAGATGAGGGCTCCTCCGGTGGCTTATTTCCTTTCGGTAATAATACCAACCGTTGGTATTTCCATTGTTCCGGAAATATTTCCTCGCTTTAGCCAAGCGGGCCTTCATCGCTATTTTTAAAGCCCTATTTGGCATGCCGTTTAGACCACGAGCTTTTCGATCTTCTACCCTCTCGATTGCTGCGGTGAGTTCATCGGTTGTTACGGCAGGAATGTGTTCGCGTAATTCTCGGGTCTCACTTAGTAGAACTCCGTCATGTTGAGAGGGGGTTTCTACGATTCTGCAGAGTAATTGCGGGCAAGTTGGTGCCGGTCTCTGAGGCGTTTTGAGCTTCGCGGTTATAATTTTGTACGCTTTACTATACCCCATACATTTTGCTTCGTTGAAACACTGTCCTTAATGGCGAAATTTAGTGCGGCGCGTGCTTCTTTATACGCTGTCCTCAATATCAAATGTCTAACCTTATCGTATTTTCTTCGTGCTTAATGTCGTCGTTCCACCAATACGTAGGACGGTGACGGTTTTGTGACCCCGTTCGAGCCATTGGTATACCGTATACGTACGATCTCGTTCGCTGATCCAAACTAGAGAGCGCTTCGAGTAGAATAGTTTCCCTTTTATTCGTCAGCATGCTCAACCATTCTACTGCCCATGCGTTAAAATCATCGGCTATAATAATTGGCGTATGATCGATCTTTAGAAACGAGAACTATGCTTCCGACGACTTGTTCGTATAACTCAATAGAAAAATTGGAAGGACATAACAGCTGTATATGTATATATCGTTTAGCTTTGCTCGTACGAAGTAGTTTTTCTCCCCGAAAGGTAGTATCTAAAACGTGGTATTATTACATGCCCATATGGCAGCTTTTTCCGTCGCCTTATGTGACCAGTTTCCCGAATTAATGTTGCAATATTGCTCCGACAGTATTGCAATGTCGACCTTTTGCTCGTGGACCGTTTGATGTAATAGATCCTGAGCTACCTTACTATAATAAAATTTTCATGTTTTCGCGTGTAAGCTCTCAATGGCTTTTTTATACTCCGGGCACCTAACACTGCCGGTTATAATATATGTCCAAAGTCTACTCTGTTTACACTGTAGTGCAAGTATTTTGGTCTTGCCTTGCAGTCCTTCAATTTATGCCGAGAATATTGGTTTCTTCCTGGAGGGCCGAGTCTTTTCTTGGACAATATACGCAAATGTGGCTGGATATTTCAAAGAAAAAAACTCGCATTAAGCATTGAGAGCTATCGTTTACACATTAGAGTTTATCCTTCATCATCTCCATTTCAAGATCCTAACTAGTCCTAAATAATTCTTAGCTCACGCTTATACATTTGCCCTGTCGGATCTTATTGGATGAGACCAGTAGTCGGTGTCTATGTACAATGAAAAGGTAAAATAAACACAATTGATGTGTAGTTATTATCTTCTTTAAAGAGCGAAGTCACCATTTACCGTCCCATAGCTTTCACATGTTTCGAAACGCTTCAAAATCATTTTGTACGAAGCATTAAGCTTCCAGTGCAAATCTCTTATTTCCCCTAATCAACACGGCATTTTAAAAAGTAGATCAGCTACCAGTAACCTCGTCCAATTCGTGTTCTATCTGCTCTCAGCCTTAGAAAGAGGTTAAGAAGTTGACGTTGACTGATTTCGGTAAGGCTTTTGATAAGATATCTTATAAGTAATCCTGTTCAAATTGTCCGTCCTGGGCTTTGAACCCATTTTGCTAAAATGGATATCTTCTTACCTGGATAATCGTTTTTATAGTCTTTGTTTCAGGTCTGTGCTATCGGCCCCACTCGGCCCCTCAATGCAGTCACCTAGATCCACTTCTCTTCATCCTAACTATAAACGATCTTGAAAAGGTCATTCAATACTTAGCACCTTATATCTATGCTGAAGATACCAAATTTTTTAGACCCATTTCCTCATAATATGACTTCAGCATTCTTCAAATAGATCTAAATAGTTTTTCCACCTGCTGCATCAAGAACTACTTCTAACTCAATCTCACCAAATGTCAATCAATAACCTACTCACAACAAGTCTCCTTCCCAAATTTACCTTCTCCACGGGCAACCTATATCCCTTGTTCAGTCATATTATGCTTAGTTTCCCCTCGCGTATTGATGAGATAATTACTAAAACAAACTCATCGTTTGGATTCGTTCAAAGCTGGTCCAAAGACTTCTAGAACCCGTACCTGACCAGTTCACTATATATCACTCGAGTATGCTAGCTAACCATGGTGTCCCTTTCAACGAGTCCATGTATCCCGAATTGGGAGCATCCAGCGTCGTTTCCTTCGATTTGCTCCTCGGGGTCTACCTTAGGACGATCCTCTAATCTTACATCCCTATCAAGACCGCCTCAAACTCAATAAAATGAATACCCTTGAGGAACGAAGGGACGCAGCAAACATTACAGGGTGACTTACTCAAACTGCAACTTTGTAAAATGCTATAATTTTTTTATTTTTTGATAAATTTTATTGTGCCAAAGCAAAAAATGTTGGAAAATACATCAATTTTCAACTTAAATCAGTAGTTTTGGCGCGAATAATGGCTTTGAGACGGCCGAAGAAAGCATCGCACGCTGCACGCAAGTGGCTCTGCGGTGTTTTGGCCCATTCCCGGCGAAGTGCTTGTTTGAGGTGGCCCAAACTTTGGTATTTTTTAGTGCAAAACCTTCGCCTTCAAAATACCTCAGACAGAGAAATCCAACGGATTTGCATCCGGAGAATTTGCAATCCATTGTGTCGAAGAAATGAAGTGTAGAACATTGTTTTTTAACCAATCTTGGTTGACGAGCGCTTTGTTAGACGGTGCCGAGTCTTGTTGAAATGTCCACGGTCTTCGACCGAAATGATTGTTTGCCCAAGGCTTCAATACTGTTTCTAAGAGAGTTTCTGTAACGCTGCCAGTATCACGGTAACGAGCTACAGTTCGAGACACTAATGATTTATTCACGTTGAAATGCTGGAGGGCTCGAACGATAGCTACTTGTGGTTTTCCAGCCAAATATAAAGCAATCACACTATCACGTTTAATTTTTCAACACAACTGAGACGCAAATCGTTTAAAAGGCTAATAAATAATAAAATTATCTATCATGTGCCAAAATGACAGAAATGAACGGTTTGGAAATTCTATCAGTCTGAAATTGGTTGCAGTTCGAATCAGTCAGGGTGTATTTTCATTCACCAAATCCTCTCAGGCTACGTTGATTGCATTTCTCTTTACAACTCCATTTTCTTTTACACTAACCCACCACGTATATATATAGTTCCAACGAACAAATCTCCCTTATGCTGCGTAAGGTTATCTCCAACCTTTCCGTTTTCGATTTTAATCGCAGCACTCTCTCTCTCAAGCTCGATCTCCTTCACCATCCATAGCTTTAAGCCCAAGTGATAGACCCTTCGTTTTTGTTAATTTTAAGTCCTAATTCCTAAGTTAGTCTAAGCTTGTATTGTACACCTTACGGTGTATTTGTTGCCACATGGCAACATCAAGAAAATACTCTTCTTTGAGGAACTACCAACTGTTTTCCTTACAAAAAGTTATAAAAACGCAGTGGCAGCACTTTATTCTCATACAATCTAATCTGTCAAATAGTCCGCCAATATGATATGGTATTATTATTTTAACGACCGCTGACCAACTCACCGGACAACAACAAATTGAAGGTATGTCAACATTTGAAGTGAATAATTACGTGTTATAATGTTTTAATCTCTAATATTGTAAAAAGGTGACTTACAGTAAAAAAAAAACGTGTTAAAATTATACAAAATGATCAAATAAAGTATATGTACTTACTTTGAATGCAATAACAATTCGTGAAAAGGAGGGATACGTTTCTTTGGGAAAATAATTGTTGCAGTATAGCAACATTCAATAAAGTTATATAAATTTAAGACTTTCTAATGCGGGCAAACATTATTTTTCAGCACCAACAAGACGCAAGATTCTTAGAACCTAAAGCGCAATTCTAGAAGTGTTTGACAATTTCCGACATCAGCGACTGAGACGAAGATGGGGATTATATTGATGATCCCCTCTAAGCTGCTGGATAGCGGACAGAATCGCTTTACTGAAATTGAAATGAGACAAGAAAATGAACAAAGCTTGTCAATTCCGGAGACAGAGAAAGAAGAAGAAGATGCTACACTTGGTGAAAAGTAGAGTTTCATGTTCCACGTGTTCAATTTTCCGAATCGAACCAAAGAAATAATAACAATGAGAATGAGAATGAACTTTGTAAGACCCTAACACAGTACTTCTTAAGCTATTTTCCCGATGAGTTTTGTAAATTATTAGCTGAATGTACAAACCAGTACGCACTTTCCAGCAGCGACAAAATCATTAAGCTTTACACAAATAGGAACCTTGAGTTTTCCACATATTTATATGTATTGGAAAGTCAACCATGGTCCCCGTAATTTCCGAAACAATGTCAAGGCATGGATTTCATTTGATAAGGAATGATCTGCACTTTACAAAATCCAGTAGCCCCACAGATAAGTTGTACAAAGTACGTCATCTATTGAACACCATTCGCCAAAAATGTTTACTCATTTCTAAACAGGAATTTGTATGCATTGACGAAATGATGGTTCCATTCAAAGGAAAAACCAAGAAGCCAAACAAGTGGGGAATGAAGATATTCGTGCTCTGAAGTACGATTGGTACCGGTGATAATTATGAAGTATACCAGGATACAATTGTGGGGAACTACAAAATGGGTCTGGCATCAAGCATAGTTTTACTAATACGGCCATAAGATGATGTTTGATAGAAATCTAAAGGAATGTATGCTACAGGTACCTTACGTGCCAATCGAACATCGGGTGCATCTTTTTTTTTTTATAATCCCGCACGCACACCAAGGGAATATGAATACCCTTTTACAGGCTTTTGTTCAGGGCGCGGGCGGGTGATAGTAGTAGTAGTTTGAAACTCAGGTGTATTAGGTTTCGATATTTTTCCCAGAGGTTGTTAGTTCGTTACATTTAGTAAAGCCAGCAACGACTCCAACATCAGTGTTATGCCTTCATGTCAGAGTTGACGCTGACGGGATTTTCATATAGCAAAATACAAATTCTATGAAAACACTTTTTCAGAGAATTGCCTTTCAAGGGATTCGAACCCGCGGCCTTCTGCTTGAGGAGTCTATGCATATACCACTACACCACACCACCCCGTGGTGTAGCATCTAAAACTATGCAAGGTGATTGATGAAACGTGGGAGAGGAAGTTACGACCATAGTTTGTTTTGCGTTGAATGGATATTGATATACTTTTTCTGGATTCTTCAATATATGGCTCCTTTCCGCTTTCGCAGGTGAAGCGTTTCAGTGTTGAACAAAAAAAGTTTATAGACATTGAGCGACCTGAGATTGTTTACCAATACAATAAACAAATGGGTGGTATCGATAAAATGGATTTCTTAATATCACTCTATAGAATACAAATAAAATCTAAGGAGTGGATTCTTAAACTTTTTGACCACATGATCGATTTGGCCGTACGCAATTCATGGTTGGAATACCGCAGATACATGCTATCGAATGGGGAGCAAATATAAGTATATGGATCTATTAGATTTCAAAGGAGAAGTTGTTGACGGCTTGTTGTTCTCAGCAGCAACTATACTCTTACGTAAACGATGACGCCCACACAATATAGCAAACGATTTAGAAACAATTCCGAGCCCAAAAAGGAAGTCGTTTGAAATTCGACCTGGAATTTCCGTAACATACGATGGATTTGAGCACTGGCCAATTTACACTGTGATAAGAGGAAGATGAAAGGAACTGAATTGCAGTGCTATGTCAAGACTGAAATGTAAAAAATGTGATGTTCATCTCTGTACCCCAAGTGCAACTAAAAACTGTGTTGAACTGTTTCATTCGAAGCATTGATAAGTAATTTTGAAAGCAATGCTAAACCTTATATTTAATTGGATTGCCTTTTATCGTAAGCATTTATTTCTATAGTAGAAATTTCTTTGTTAATTTTTGAATTGAATGTAAAGTTTAATTTATGTTTTACACTTGTTTAGAGTCATTACTTAAAACGAATTAAAATGTATAATAAATTATTAATTTAACTTATCAATTGCTTAAATTATTTATTGTTTCTGTTTTTAATTTATTTAATTTGTTTCTTTGTTCTAAGCGTTTTTTTTTTGTTTTATAAAATATACGCGTTACTGTTAAAACTGAAATTAAAATAAAAAAGAATAAAAAACTGTTTTCATAAGTTTTTTTTACTATCCAAACTCAAATTGCTGCCATTTCGCAACATCTCCGTGAAGTGTCCTCGAACAAACATTTTTTTTTTTAAATAGGTTTCTGAACTTCAAATAAGTAAGAAATATGATACAATATATTTTTTTGTGCCATTCAAAAATTCTACCGAAAGGGTTAACTGAAATAAATAATTAAAAATTAAAAATTAAAATTAAATTAAAAAATTTATTAAAATTATAGCAACAGAACTGGGCCAGGTTGACTACACCTTAATCGCATAAAACCTAGCCAACGGAAGCTTCTAAAAAAACATAATTTGGCAGCAGCATTTCTTTTTACTCCACTTCGAATGCAATTCAACAAAGTTTATCGCTTTATATAAAATCTAATAGCGCTGTTGAAAAATATTAAAACAAAATGTAAGGCAATCTACTTAAGAAAAGCATAAATACATCCCATTACAATACAAAAACAACCTTCATTCTTGCTTGCGAGACATTTTCAATCGAGACACCACTTATCTGGCTCAGACTCATAGTCGTACACCTTTACGACTAACATTCAAACAAATCAACCTTCTCCATCTAATTGACATAGTTATGCGCGGGCTTATAGCTTACAATTACAGTCTGGAAAAAATCGATTGGAATAAGGATAAGAAGCATTCTAAAGAAAACTATAAGTATGTATGGGTACGAGTATGTTATTGTGGGAGAAGTATTCGGAACGACGCACGGATTGTACAGACGAAACAAAAGTGTAATGAGGCGAATACTTATGATGTACTTTGGATTATGTCTACCTGAATTGCTTTTGCTTTGATTTTGAACTCAATGATTTTGATGAGAAGCGATAGGCATCAGGGAAATTTTTATTGTAAATTGGAAGATACTTAATTCTTTTTATAGTCGGTGTTGAGGCAGAGATTTTATTCTATAAACTTTGATGAAAACTGTAAGGCAATTAAGGTCAAGTGAATGCACTCCGCCAGATACGCCTCAGAAGAGTATAGCATATGTGAGCAAGAAGCCGCAAAAAGTGTTTCAAGTAATTAGTGGACGAAAGCTTACAATACAAATTACGATGGCTCATTAGATCCGATTGTATAAAAGCAAATAAACAACTAACTTTAACTAGCACGCCTCTCCAGCTACCTCAATCTTCTGTCAGACTTTTTACTACCTCAACGTTGTAGCTCCCTATCGTGATAATTTGGCTTAGGCGTCGATGTTGTCTGTTCTTCTTTGTTAACAGCATATAACTACTTAGACTTTATTTTTTCTTCGTTGAACGCTAAACCCATGTTTGCCGCTTCTGCCTTTAGAGTCGCAAACGTTCCATTGATAGCTCGCTGTGTTCTTCCTGTTAATGTCAATGTCGATTGCAAATGCAAGTAACTGAACAGATTTTTGAAGGATGGTACCTCTGGAGTTGAGTTGTGAATTTCGCACAATTCTTTCACAAATGATGTTGAAGAAATCACATGACGACGCATGGCTCTGTTTTGTTACCACCGACCTAGACGAAGCAACGTGCATTCTCCATCGTCATACTGCATAGTCGAACGAGCTTGGCAGGCATGCCAAAACTGGAAATGGTTTTGTAATTTTTTTTTATAATTAGGCTGCTTTCAATGGACGGAGAAAAGTTAGGGAGGGAAAAAGAGAGATAACGATGTACGTTGGAAATAAAGAAATATTACTGGCAATTTCGGTGGACCACTAGCGGTAAAAATAGCGATACAGCAAGATGAGGCAGGCGAAATTACGTCGGTGTTCGAGGATGTCGAATGAGTGTGTAATATTGGCATCACCTGAGTTTTAGCGCACCAATTTGAATTCTATCTGTTGTACAGCCGACGTGTACTATAGTAAACAAAGAAATATATTGAATTGGAAGTGGGAGTAGGGAGATCATTGGTAAAAATTAAAAAGAATGTGGGGGACTGAACGAAGTCCTGAGGCACACAACCATTTATTTTGTGAATTTCAGACTTAAAACGTGTAAGACAACTTGAATTCAACTTTCCGAAAGATAATTTCAAGTCGCACGCATTTTCTTTAAAAGAGCCAGTCGTTGCAAAGTATTTGTCATTTGAGACATTTCATGAGCTGACAGTTTATCAGTTTCGATGACCTCAGAAAGAAGAGATGTAAGTGCAATGCATCTGTAGGAGGAAAGAAAGGAAGATTCTCCGAGGGACGTCTGGACAAACGATGTTTTCCATATACTCGATAAGAGTCCTGAAGAGTAGGATTGATGAAAAAGCTTACGCACTGATTTTTTCAGCGTAGAAGAAAACCTGTTCATCTATCATCTAGCCAGCACATATGTGTATGTTAAGATCTTTAAGCACTTTTACTACTACAAGAGTGCAAAAGTGAATTCGTCCCATTAAATATTCGACGCACACAGCTATAGGCGGAGACAAAGCACAGTTCGGAAGTGTTGAGCTGGCCGCAAAGTACGCAATAAGTAGATTTTCCCTGTCCAAAAAGTTGAACGTTGGGATGGAAAATGAGGTAGCATTTTTAATGTTTTTGACTAACGATCAAAAGCCTTTAATATTTTTGTGATATTTCTTGCCACAATTTTTGGTCGTCTGTAGGATCAAAAACAAATTTCCCACACCTTCTCATTTGATTTGAATCTTTTCTCTGATGAAGGGATAAAGGATTTCATTTCAAAGAGAATAGTGTCTGGGATCATATAAGCAACGGCATCCACGTCATTATCAAGGAAACATAACGACCAGTTAAAATTCCTAAAGAAGATGCTAAGCCCTCTCCAATTGACTTTCTCGTATTGCCATATTTATTTTAGGAATCTTTTCTCAAACTGTTAGAGGCGATATAACACAGTAGTCCGATGAGCGTAGAGGGGATGGAAAAGTAAACTTGTACTTATCAGGGATAGCAGTTAAAAACAAGTCCAGGGTGTTGGCGGTGTGACTACCAACGCCTGGTATTCCCGTGGGCTCTTTTACAAGCTGGGTCAAGTTGTTTTCCGCCGCAAAGATCTCAAAACACTGTCGTTCGAATGTTGTCTGTCCATAATGTTAATGCCACCCAGAATTGTGGTTAATAACGATTTCAGAATGATGATAAAAAGATAAAATCCTTTGTATGGAGTCAGACAGCGCATCAAACTCGTTAAAGGTCAAATTCCTATCCAATTTGCTTACAGAGATGGAATTTTAACCTTCTGAAATTGAATATTTTATGTGTTGCTTGGTGAAAATTTAACAGATTCACGATAGGTTTATTTTTCTGTGTAATTAAAGTATAATTCAAATTTGTACATATTTATAAAATACATAAGGAACTTTACTGAACACAACGACGCCCAACCAAGTGAAAAGAAGGAAACAGATGCCATGTGTACTTTTATATAGCAGCCATATTTTCCGCTGGCTTAGAAACTATACGAGTTCAGTGGATCTTCGTTAGGCGTGTTCAGGCGGCAACTAATTGGTATTACAATCCATCTAGTACAACTATGTGTTTCATTATGTGTTTCACTAAGTGCCAAAACACCTAGCCTGGATTTACAGACATGGTCAGGCACAGAAAAGCGATTACTTTTAGCCTGTAAATACTTGGTATATCCACTTTAAATTCCAGAGTCATCATAACAAACAAAAAGAACAAATACCAACGCAGCAGGGCTGCGAATTGTAAATTCTGACGTTGGTTTACTGAAACAAATTGTTGTATGTGGCATTCCCCCTAGTTCATTTTAATACATGTTGTCATACGCGACTTTGATATACAGTCGATTTTTTACAAATCGAAACCAAATAAAATAAAAATCGGAACCTATTGTAGTGTGAAAACTTGGTATATGGTGGGCGTTCATGGTCTTAGACCACACTGATAGAGGTATGTCAGACTGTTTACGAAGGATCTTAGGGGTTCACATAATATGATAGACAAGATTTTCTATGCCATATTAAGGAAGATTATTCCCCTGCAATTAGCGCAGTTCAGAGGATTTGAGATGAGTTCATGTATGCTCTGTCATTCTTCTACTTGGAACAGCTCTGCTCCAAGAGCTTGTCCTCACTTCATATTAGTCAGGTGGTCGGTAAAGTTGTCTGTCTTCGTCCAGGTTGAATAGTTCTTCCGCCTGACGATGCAACGTTGTTTGTCTTCACCGTTTCACAATCCATTCTTAGTATTAACTGAGGGTTCCTTCTCCATCTTTTCAAATTTCTGTTCGAGCTTTACAGCTTTGGCATGTCCTTTTTATTTTTTGATAAAACTTCCGAACTTCATTATTTCATTAAGCATTGATCGAGCGTGCTCTTTCTTTTTTCTTCTGAGGAGTCTAAAGTTGTCCCTTCTCTTTTGCTTGTGGAACTTGCCAGCAACTCTTGTTATTTTCTGCAGGGCCGGTCTCTCTAACCACCGTGGGTTTTCAGGGGTTGAAATCCAGTACATCAAAGCCGAAGGATTTTCGTCTCTTTCAGCAAGTCACCAAAATTTCTGGTGCTGCCGAGGAATAAACCTTTTATGGGGACTCGGTCCTACACCTCCTGAACCGGAGACTCTTCGCTAATTTCGAAGCAACTTCGATTCTGTTGTTTTGTACAAGCGTCCAAAAACCCTATTATATATACGAATTTCCCAATAAACTAGTTTCTTGCTTTTGTTCCATTGGATATGGGATACCAGATTAGATGCCACATGCGAGATATCATGTCCGCATTGACATTGACTCAATCAGAATTCTTTTGCTCACCTTTTCAAATACATTCCGATTTATAGGAATAATTTTTATCGAGCAAAGATCTGTCGGATTGTCTTTATGCCTTAACATCAAACCAATGTTAAGCAGGGTGCTGTAAATAACAATCACTTCTTGAAGGAGATAACGAAGCACAACATTTCATATGCCATCGGTTCGGTTCCCATTTCTTACTTCTCATGGATTCTAAGATAGTTTGGAATTCTTGCTTCGAAATAAACCTGGGTAGATCCCTCCCATCGGCGACGATGATAATTGTCATATTTTCGCCATTGAACTCAGTGAAACTTTAGTTCTCAAATCGGCAGTTCTGCATATCATTTCTAAGGTGCGATCATGTTAGTGTCGTGAACTACCTCTGTCAATAAACTTTATGTACAGGGTTTTTAGTCTCGACAGATGTGTACTCTTGTGTTGATGTAGTGCGTTATAGTTGCGTAGCGGTGAGATATCGTAATGTCTATTGTTCGTTTTATGGTCTCGCACATTTTTTTAAGGTTCATCAATTGAACAGTATATTCCCCTTAGTGCTAAGTATATCGTATCTCCAATCTCTGTGTTTGGCGTTTAAATCTTCGTCGATTATGAAAAAATATTCCTGTAATTCCAGCCCAAGGAATCCGAAAAGAGTGTCGAGTTTGAGATTAATATTATAAGTTGAATAATGTACTTAGTCTGAATCTGCAGACTGCAGTTGGTCATGATATCTACACATGTAACTAAAAACTGACCTTGAAAACGTTATCAGCGTACCACAGTAACTCTTATAAACGTTGGGCACGAAATCTTAATACAATTACCTACACTTTGTTGAATTTTTCAAACGATAGAATCCACTGAAATAACCTAAAATTCTGGCAGACCTGACGAAGTATTTTTGATCTTCTTCATAGCTTCCACTTACTTACTTATCAGATTATCTACTCTTGATGGTTCCGAGCCCTATCTGATGCATTCTTTTCGGAAATGAGATTTAGCTATTTACTAGATGGAGTGAAAAGTAACCTCCTTGACAGCCAGAATGCGTTGCTACTGCAAAAAAGGTTATAGTGCCTTGAAATCCGTTCATATTTAGACAAACATGCCAAATTTCAGTGCGATACTGTCTTTAGTTTTGTTTTGACAGCTGATTGTTGATGACGGGTTTGGCATCATGTTGAGTATGGGCAAAAACGATTTTCGTTCTCTCATAAAACATTATTTTTTGAGAGGCAAAACGGCGAAGGAAACTAAAGAAAAGTTGGATAGATATTATGGGGCTAATGCTCCGTCAGATTACACCGTCAAATATTGGTTTCAAGAGTTTCGTGGTGGCCGCAACTCCACTACCGATCAAGTCCGCAGCGACAGGCCTTCCGATGCATTTACAGAGGACAATGTCAAAAATATACATGAAATAGCGTTGGATGACCGGAAAGTGAAGGTGCGCGATAGCAGATATCACAAAAATACTCCATACGGAGGAGTATTTTGCAGACCTTTTGGAAAATTACTTTTCGGACGGGATCAAGAAGTTGGAAAATCGCTAGAGTTATTTTTCACCCCACCTAGTAAGTTCGAATTCAAGAAAAATGATAAAATTTCTTTCTATTTTTAATATTTTGTATATTTTTTAATTCTTGCGGAACTGTGTTTAGAACTTCAGGTACACTGCATTTCAGCTGTCTTCTTCCGTAGTTATTGTAGAATCGGAATTCATGAACCATACCTTCAGCTCTTATTCTTGTGTTGATTCCTTGTTGAATTGGTGTTATGAATCGGCTATCATCATAATACTTCAGTATAAGGCTCCTTTTGAAGATATCTTCTACCCAAAGAACTTTAAAACGCCTTTGTTAAGGAATATTGAGCTGGTTATGTATGTCTATTTTCTTCAGTGTCGAATTTTATGCATATGTGTTGCTGATGCATTTCCCCATGCAAGTATACAATACCTAAGTTTAGATTCCACAAGGGCAAAGTAAGCTTGGCTTAATACGGCCGTTGTGGCATGATATTTTAGATGGATTAGGGCATATAAAGCTCTTCTGAGGCTCACTCGCAACTCATCCATGTGTTTATCCCACAAAAAGTTGCTTTCGATCGTAACTCCCAGATATTTGTATCTCTCCACTGTTCCGATAGGACAATTAACTGAACTATTGCAAGATTCAGTTTTGAAGTGGATTTGCAATTGTGTAGCCCTGAATTGTGGGTTTCGTATATGCATCATTTTTGTTTTAGAAGCATTGATCGTTATCGTGACATTACTTTGCCTGTTCGTCAGATATTCAAGTAGCCAATCATCAGTCCCCGTATATCATTTTTTTCCAGTACTTCTACTAGTTTGTCATGGTTCAGTGTATCGAAAGCTTAACTGAAGTCCACGAATAGCACTAAAACATGATGACTTTCGTTAAGACTTTTGTTGACACCATTAGCAAATTCTCCTAACAGCTTACCAGCTTACTTTTTGCGATGAAGTCTTGCAGCCTATTTGTTATTACCTCTACGATGCACTTTTCTATTACTGGCAATACTGATATTGGCCGATAATTTTTAGGGTCGCTTTTTATACCTCCTTTGTATATCGGTCTGATTACAGCAGTTTTTAAGCTTTTAGAGATTTTTGCTTGTGCAATACTCAAGTTAATTAATTTACACAGTAATGGGGTTAATATGTCCGTGTGCCTTTTTATATTAATAGCTCATATTTCATCAATACCTGGTGACTTGTTTTCATTCAATTGAATAATTATTCTTCGAGTTTCAAAGAAATCCGTTTCCTGAATATAAATTGTGCTGACTAATCTTGATTTTGTGTGTGTCGATGTAACCGAGTCACAATGATGCACAATATCTTTTATTTGTTGATTTTTGTAGGGTTTCGCTGATGTAAAACAACACCTCTCACATTTAAGGAAGCGGAAAAAACATCCAAACCTCACGATAAATGGAGTGTCCATCCCTAAAGGGGGTGGCCGTGGTGTAGTGATATATGCCTCTCGGGTTCGAATCCCGTGCGAGGCAATTCTCTGAAAAAGTCTTTTCGTAGAATTCGTATGTAGTTACAATATATGAGAATCTCGTCGGCGTCAACTCTGACATAAAGGCATAACACTGATGTTGGAGTGGTTGTTGGCTGGGCTTAATATAACGAACTAACAATTAGCTCGTACTGAGACCCACTGGTTGAGGATCCACTTGCTCGTTCCGTCCAGTTTGACAACCAGATCTGGGAAAAATATCGAAACCTAATACACCTGAGTTTCAAACTACTACACCACCTGCCCGCGCCCTAGAGAAAAGGAAGTAAAAGGGTATTCATCATATCCCCTTGGTGCGCGCGCGGGATTATAAAAAAAAATCTTTTATTTGTGTGCTAAAGTTGTTTGCACACGCATTAGTTAAATTGTTCAGACACATTTTACCCATGAAACTCTATTATTGCTTCATCCAAACTAGGCTTTTACCTTCCCAATATCTCATTTACTAAGCCCCATGTTTTTCTGGGTTCAGATCTTATTTGGTTGAACTTGGATTTATAAAAAATAAATTTTTGGGCCATTATTTCCTTGTTCTATTGTTTTTCCGTTTTCTGTATAGTTCGTACCTTTTTTTACTTTACCTCAAAGTTCTTGCTGTCGATTGTAATTCTGTCCTAAGCGGTCTTTATTGGATCAGTTATTGGTGGACAGAATGTATACATTTTGACTTCTTTTCCAATCGCTGTGAAGCTTCAATAATGGCACTCTGGCAACATCCGATAATTTTGATATCAGCTCAGTACAGAAGGAGGAAGGAAGGACTTGCTAAACGTAATGATTTCTTCATTTGAAGCTGGCCTTTTACACTATTTACTTCTGTACAAGATTAAACAAATCAATCGACAGCACCTCTATATGCTGATATCGGGTGCATGGCTTAAATAAGACCCTCCTGTTTTCAAACATTCCAGTCATCGGATATGCTTTCCTCTTCCCATACCTCATAGATGATCTGATGATGATAATCTTTCTGAGTACGTGGCCTCGTATTTGGTGTGCCAGATTGGGTGGAAGGATAATTTCATCGACGGATGTTTGTTTTTCTTTATAAACTAAACTACTTGGTGTTATCAATCGATGCACTTCCTGAAAATTCATCTCAAATATGGTACATCTAAACTTTTCTGATGGTAGATAATAAGATTACACTTATTGCGGTAAAGCTTGAGGTAAAATTTAAGAGGTTTCTGTAAGAACTTTGCAATTTGTGCTTCTTGCTTCTACAATACCCTTATACGGGGAGACTGGGACAGCTCTTTAATTTTTCTTCTCCGAACTCATTCAACCTTGCTTAAGTTGTTCTTCGCAAAGTTTTTTTTATGGTATGCTTCATTTGTAGCCTTCTTCTTATAGACGCACTTATTTTGGTGTAACCGATTTCTTATCGGGAGTAATAGGGATATTTTAGCTACTACTACCGGATAGTAGTTCTGGATTGGGTCTGTGTTTGTTGTGAATAATGGCACATTGCATAGCCTTTTACTCAGTTCTTCTCAGTAGATTATGATTATTTCCGATATGCTCAGATCTTTCCCACTAGTTAGCCCTATTGTGTAATGTAAGCCAGACAAACTCACTGCTGAAGCTATCGAATACCTATTAGAAATCAATGAGTAAAGGATCAATGGATCACGATGCTTCACCCACTCTCCAGCGATGATCCTTAGGGTGTTGATGTAGTAGTCATAGAAGGATTCCACTTCAAACCTAACTTGTATATAGCCTAAAGCACCTATATCTAATCGAGGAAAACGCGATCTCTACTACTCTTTGGGAAAAACCCGGTCCTGCAAGAACTTAGCAGTTGGCGCTGCTTCTAAAAACTCCACTAAAGCACCATTAAATCCTGCCGCTTTGTTGTTGCTAAGTGCTTTATTACAGTAGTAATCTTGTCTGGCAATCAAGGTGAGAATAAGGGGAATCTTCACTTACGGGCAATTGATCATGGAAGGATCTGTTGGTCTACGAACAGAGAAATGTCTAAGGCCTCCACTAGGATTATCTAGAAATGTGATCACCTGTCAGCTTTTCAGTGATTCCGTTAATTCTGTGGTCCTTATTACCTTGCACAGAGAACCATTATTTGTCGGAAAAAGTGGAAACAATCAGCTGGAGTTGCTAATCAATCAAAAACATTCACTTATTAAATCCGACGTTGTTGACCTGCACATCTTCTTAAATTTTCTGAGTTTTGTTATTGACGTAGTTTGAGAACCTAAGAGCAGCTTTCCCAATAATCGATCTGATTTACCGTAAATTCATCAGGTAACCCACACCTTACTTTTTCACAAATCCGTTCATCATTATTATTCCGCTCTACTTTACCTTGTGTGCCCACATCATATCTAAGCTCATGGTTGCCGGTGTCTACTTCGGGACTTAAATCACTCACCGAAATAGTCACCAAACGGAGACATTTTGTTGTTGTTGGTTATTACTGTGAACGCTTACCCAATAGAATAAAACTGTGTTTCTAGTTGTTAATCCGGATTCGTTGGCAGTATGCCTCCTTGGTTCTGTCAGGTGTTCCTACGCCTAAGCCTAACACGTTCTGTGGCAAGTAAGTTTCGCTATAGCCGAAGTTCTCAAAATAATTCTGAAAGTTCAAAGTAAGTTATCTCGACCTTGATAGCCTCGCTATGAACTTATTGATTTTCAGTACGCTTCTTCTTTGTCGTTTTTACCAAGTCTGATTGATGTTGGGCTCATCTAACTTCTAAGTAAAATACACATGCATTTATTAAGGAGGTCATCGGCCCAGTGAAATACTTTATTGGGAAAAATATCTATTGCAACCAATAACAGCCACTTGTAGAGAGAGAAATCTATTAACCATACATTCAGATATAAAAAAAAGAGAATCCATCTCGAGACCACTTTTATAATAGCCGTAAACGCCCTCCTCAAGTTCTTTGATTTATAATCGTATCTCCTGGCATACAATTTAACTTCATCAACTTGTATCGCTTTCAATTCTGCCTTACCCTACATCTGTCTGCTGGTGCGGCAAAGCAATTGCCTCTCAATCTACTAAATCAATTTTGTTTCTCTAACTTAAACTCGACAACAAATTCCAAATCAAAATCATCCATCCCGACATCGCAGATGTTCGATGCTTATCCATCTATCCTAACCCCGAGGCCATATTTCACCTTCAACAATTGAAAGAGAAATAAGAAAAGACTACTTTCAACGAAGCGCAGAACTCTGCTCTGCCATGGCATAACTACCGTCGCGTCTATTGTTCCTAATTCAATTCCCAGTTGTGAATGAGAAATTTCGTTTCTCACATAACTTCAACCCGAGTTTCAAGGATTTCCACTCACTTACTGAGAAGGTACATAGTATCCTTGCAATGGTTCCTATTCTTATTCCTTCTTTTAACTTTTTTCTTTCGTCGTCTCCTTATTGCGCGCTTCGAAAGTAGCTTATGAAACTTCGTTTCCAAAGACAATTCAAGTCAATTTACCCAGTCCATTTGACTCCAATTTTACCCCATCTTGAAGTAGAAGAAGAATAACCAAACCCAGTTCAGCCCAGGCATGAGTATGTTATATCGCACTGTGCTTTTGGCATCCTGAAGTTGCAACGTAATTTTTTCTGCAAAGACAAATTGTTTCAGTCATCAGCAAAAAAGATACATTTTGTTTGGAACTAAAGAAAGAAATAAAAAAATAAAAAAAATAAACGCTAGAGCTAACCCGTGAGCAACCAGAAGGTGAAATGGAAACAGCAAATCCTTTAAAATGCAACATTTTCAATTGTCCTCCAGTTCAAGGACGATTCCGAGACAGAATCAGATGTTCTGTAAGCACTTCGTATTGCTTTGATGAATTTTGAGATCTTTTCCATTTGATTTCACTCAGCTTAAATTTATCTCTAGACACGACTGATTACTAAGGTTTCTCATCATCTTTTTCCAAATTATCATCACGGTGGTGTCTTATCTTCTTCGTTGGACAAAATGATTTGGTTGTAAATATTAATTACCAGGACCGGAATCAGAACCAAACTGTAGTAGGAGAAGGTTCCGTTAATTCTCAAGAATTTTATAATCTCTATGCGCCGATGGAGACCAAAATAATAATCTCTGTCCTAATATCAATTTCGTTGGACATTAACAATGGAATGCGTGAGCAAAGGTGGGCTGAGAAAACATGGGTTTCTCTTCTAGTGGGACCACAAGGAAGGTATCATAAGCCAATATGAAGCGGAATTCGTTCTATCCTTAAGTTGATATAAAAGCTTGTTACGACGCTATTTACAACCCTTCAAAGGGCTTCGGTCCCATGTGATTATCGTCTACCACATGAAAATGCTTTCTCTTATCCTCGTAACGTAAAAGTTACTCACAACGGACTTCAAGGATAACGCGTCATCACCTAAGGCAAATTACGGCAAACGATATTATTTGCAGACATTTGGGAATATCCACGGCCGTATGAAGAATGACATGGAGAATGACAAGGCCTTTCAAATCTATTTGCTTTTGAGCTCTCATTTAAATACTGATTTTGTTTCGATAATTTGTAGGTATCCTTGCCAACGAACTAACCCTACGCTTAGTACAACTTAGTCCATTTAGACTGTGAGGATGGAAAATTTCCACTTTGCAAAGAGAAGGACTACAGGGAGCACCTGAATGATGCCTTCACCAACTTTTTTTAACTCTTTCGGATCGCTCTTTCCTTTTGTGTAATGCTGATCTGCAGCAAATACGAGTACATGAGAAAACCAGAAAGTTTTTAACAACTCGCTTAAAGCTGATTTAGAAGAAGTCTGGAACCTGTACAGATCAATACAAAGAGAATATAAAAATACTACAATGTCTGGTCTGGTCAAAGTTTTAACAAGAGACAAATTCGCCAATCTGGAAACACTCAGGAAATGAAATGGCACTAAGCCGAAAGCAGAATCATTTACTTGACGTGAACGAAGTTAACTTCTCATGTAACCAAATCAGAACCAGCTCACAATCACTTCTATCATCGTGGCTGGTAGATGTCATCAGTTTCAGGTAAAGATTTTAAATAAGCCGCTGCCTCCTCTGACTTCTTTAAGTCAATTGAGACTGATATGGCAAAAAAGCAGAGACGGGCCATAATTCTGCCACAAACTGGACCGATATTGCGAACTCTAGTAAACAGTGAGAGTAGCTTTCAACTCAAGGGCTTGAATGAGCTTCAACTGCGAAAAACTGCTCTACGAGTACATTGGCTGCCTACGAACGCAGAAGATCTTGAAAGACTACGCGTATACAGTGAGCAGAACATAATGTTTGTACAACATGAAAGACAACTCGTACATATTAGGGATTTTATCAATATTAAGGACGCCTGGAACAAGGAAAATTTTGCAGTAAATGTAACTTGGCAGGACAACACGGCGTAGACTATCACTATCACTAGTAATGCCAGTGCACAGAAACTTAGTAGTCGATGCTGACTGCAGTCAGTTTGTAATAGGAAAATTGAATTGGTAAGCGTCTCGTCTCCGATGCTATAACGCATTTTGGTTGACTTTCTGCATAACACCCTCAACACTCAGGCTTATACAGATGATATTGCTATACTGTGGTCGCGTTAACATCGCACGTCGAAATCCATTTGACTTTGATCGCATGTACAATATATGTTTTCTGACGCGATGACATCGAAACGCTGATTCCTGAGTCTATAACGTCGATTTCCTTGAACTCAGGACTGGCTTCGACCGGACAGGAATTGAAAGTAGTAAGATCCTTATGGCTCCATTGCCTTTTCACGTGAAAGACGACAGCCTTATCATTTACAACTCGTTAGGCAAACTTGTATTTGTTTTACAAGCGTATAAATACGACTATGTATGTGATCCTTATGCTAAGTAATAATATATCGTAAAGAACCGGTGGCTGGCCTCAGTACCGACAGCCAAAATTGTGTTTAAGACTTTACTAAACCCTCTCACTAGCTCCAAACTAGTTGATAATTGCGGTGCTTACCTGAAGTTAGTTGAAAAGATCACAATAGGATCGCGGGAAATAAAATTGTCGATCAACTTTGGAATTCGAATTGGCTGCGTACTATGTTACAGCTCGGATTGCCGTAAGTTGAGTGAATCTCCAGGTTGCACGCAGATGAAATTAGTTCTCCCGGAAGTCTAGTCACTTAAAGGTTAACAGCCTTTCTGCTGTTCTTTAGAAAGAAACCCGTAAAGTTTTTATTGGCATCTAAATTAGGCATTGCGCTTTTACTGATTACCTAAATGTGCAAGACTGAAATGAAAACCAACTTCTGCAACGTTTGTTGACGATGACACAGTGGAAAACTTCATTTACAATTGTAGGTTATTGGGTATGTTATTACGACAAAAACATCCAACTTCCAAACATCATCTGCTCTCCTTTCCCTACCATCCCCCCACCGTGCTGGATTAAGTTGCGTAAGACCCGCGCCCTACGCGCTCTTACCTTATCTCAAAACTTTATTTAACAAAACAATCTCCCAAAAATTCAACAAAGAGCACCGACTTGAGTAGTTCCGGTCGCAAGAGTCCCAAGCAGCCACCAAAGTAAAAAAAAGTGGCGTGTAAGTCCGCATTTATTAATTTGTCGGGTGGGGCTCTCAGTAAAGCCTCAATTTCGCAGAGAGTCGCACCCTTCAAACAGAAGTACAGAAAACACCGTGTGATAATTCGTCTGCCGCATCTACAGTGCACACTGGAGGTGGAGTTAACCATGAAGCAAAACTATTCTCAACAATAGGCTAACAACATTAGCTTTCTAGGATAAGTTAAGAAGATCAAGGTGAACCCCAGCTTAGAGAGAAAATGTTCTAGAGATATCGCTAATAAAGCCAACTTCAGATGTGTATAGTAAATAAATCGATACCACTTAAACCAAAACGTATTGGCTACACGTGAGTTAAATGGGTCGTTAAGCCCGGAGATCCAAATTTTTTAAAATTCTTCACATGCTTCAGATAGATTCCACTGACCTAAAGAGTTCAGACTATTGCTTCTTATATGGGCACGCCGAAACTCGGTTTGAGATAACCCAAGAATATCCGATTTATTCTCAATTGGCAGACTAAATACTTGTAAGTCATACAATTTAAATAATGTTTTACATTGGCCGTGCTGTTATATCCAATTTACATCCTATATAAATTGAATGCTGCCACTTAAGTCCTGACTAATGGTTTACTTCGGCCAGGTTCTATAGCCTGTACTAATAAATAATTCTTAGCCAGTTTCACCAAGTGATCCCTATTTATACTTTGAACAACTCCATATTACGGAGTGGATCAGGACTTCAAACTTCTCTAGCCAGCTCGATCCATAGTTAGTTCCAAGCTTTGCTCACCGAGTTTATTAAATTCTGAGTCTGTGTGTGCTTTGCCTTCAGTATTATCTATTATCGTTGTATCGGGGAAATGGTTTTCAAAGTGTAATTGTAATGGTTTAGAAAGTGGTAACTGCTTAAAAATTGTCTCCTGACGTGCCCAACATATTCCTCTTTTTTGAACCCAGCAACTTTAGCAGAAATCGTTGGGAGAAGTACAAAATATCACGCGATCTGCTTAGAACATTGTCTTGGTATGATGTAAAGATCACTTGTACGAGAATAGTGTTTTATGTTTTCAACATGAACGATGATCTACAAAATTCTTATCTACTCAATATTGATAAAGTAAGGATGGAGCTATCTTAGCTTAAATCAAGGAACGTAGCAGATTCTGAGTGGCGATGCGTTGGTAAGGTGATTGCTCCAACTCTGCAAAATTTTCTCAATCCTCAAGTCCCCAAGAAAGACGGCCTATAACTATATATGGTAGCAGCAACTTGATAGATCCCTATCAATGTAGTTTTAGTCGAGGAGGGTCTATCTCGGACCAGATTTTTTCACGTAACAGCCAATATTGTAGTAAACAGAGTAAAAAAAATCCATATACACCACTTTCTAATTAATTTTAAGGTCACATTTGACAGCATTTATAGAAACTGGGAAAACACGGCTCTGTCTGCTTTGGCATCCATGCCAAAGCCATTCGATTGTGCAGGATGTCGATGAAGAATCCACGCTACTCCGTCAAGGTCTGTTAAGCTTTCACCGAGCCTTTCAATGTCAAAAGTGGCAGGCCACGGACTTGCCGCTGCTACTTAAAATTCTTTACGCATTATCAAAACCTGCGGAAGATTGAGAGAAGTGCGGACATTAAGAGCAAGATTGAGTGGGCTAACAACATCCTAAAAGACAGATTATGCACTGCTCTCACTGCTCCCACAACGCTTAAAGACTCTTCCAAGCACCAGAGATCATTGGAATAAGCCGTGCCAGTTCCCAAAAGGCCCAAAACTATTAACACCAAAACCCCTGAGTCATCCAACAGTACATCTCTGAGGTCTTATAGCAAAATCCTAAAAGACGTAATAACGATCGCAGTAATCGACAGAAACGACACCGACGGATCGTAATATCTGAACGGTGGCAGTTGGTCAAGTTTCGGGCAATTTCTTGGCCATCGTGCTGGAAAACCCTGGACCATCTCCCATCTAAAGCGACGGGATGGATGCTGATAAACAACCTCCCCTCCTTTAACTGAAACTCTAAATACAACCTTAGATCTTTGAGCGTCGATATCCTTTCCCCATTTCTGGAAACAGAGACGACTCTAATTTATCCGAGGCGACAATTAAGAGGTCAGTCTCCTCTTCTGACACTGCCGGAAATTAAAACCGATGACAAACTAAAAAGAGATCCTGTACGATCAGAGAAAGAAGACGAGCTCTTGGTCACATGTTCAGATTCGGAGGTCTCAAACAACAATACCGTGGTAAAGGCTACTCTGGTAAATAGTAGCAATGATATTTCGTGTCTTTCCAAAAACGCTGAAGACATCATCCTAATCCAGGAACCATGAATCGTAGAAGGCGTGGTTCTTGGGCTTTGGACACCTGTATACGCTCCACTTTGTATAAGAGACAAAGGTAAGATTGAAACTTATGTATTAGTGAAAAATAGCCTTAATGCATTTTTACTAACCTAAACTCAGCGACCACGACTTAACCGTTGCCAGATTAGAGACTGCCCAAGGCTCCTACTGGCTGGCATTGACATATCTTAGCCACGATCAAGTGGGTCCTCTCCCTTGTCATAAGCTTAAAAGGGTGGTACTGGAAAGTGGAAGGCTAAAAACTGACCTCATCATCGGGTGCGACGCTAACGCTTATCACACGATATAGGGCAGTGCCGACATAGAGGTGAGTCACTTCTTGATTATATTATGAATACTAACCTCATTGTTTGCAACATTGGCAATGAGCTCACTTTTATAATAAGAAATCGACAGGAAATGCTAGATATCACTCTTGTCTCAGACAACATCACTCAAATCCTAACGAACTGGATGGTATCGTCTGAACACTAATTTTCAGACCACATATACATCCAATTCAGCCTGAGTGGTGCTCCTTCCAGTCAACCAGCATTTAGGAACTACCCGAAAACTGACTGACCAAAATACAGAGGAATACTATCAGAAGCACTATTCTTTGAACTCTCAAGTCCTTCGGGACTTAACGAGCTTGATATGAAAGTTAAGAAATTCACCCTGGCTCTCAATCAGGCTATGGCTGCTTCTTGCCTTTTATTCAACCTAGAGGCAAGAAAAAGCGTTATTGGTGAACATTAGCACTGGAACCACTTAGAAACATTTGCAGAAATCTTTTCAACCTACAAAAAGCTCCAGAAAAGTGACTGACTGGGACTCATGCAAAGAATCCCTCAAAATATATAAAAAATAACTGAGGAAGGCAAAGCAGAAATTTCTACTTCTGAGGCATCGCGGCTAAAATAAATCCTTTCTACAAATCCTATAATACCTAGTTGTTTGAAAAAACCCAATGGCTCTTGGGCAACCGCAAGTGGTGAATTAAACTCAACCTGCTACTGAACACTCACTTTTTAGGTAGCTCTCTAATCGCGGCCAGTAGTAACCCAAACAGAACTACTGCAACCGTAACCAAAATTCATAGTCTAATTAACGTACAAGAGACAAACTGTTTTGGGCGCTACATAGCTTCAAACCATACAAGTCTGCTGGTCCGGATGGTATAATACCTACCGAGCTACAAAGCTCCTCAAATATTTTCCTGCCTACGCTAGAAAATATCATCTGGAGAAGCTGTATAGAACTGATCCACATTCCACTGTCATGGAGAGAAGTCAATGTAGTTTTCATTTCCAAAGCTGGAAAATGCTCTCATTGTTGTCCCAAAGGACCTCAGACCTATGAGTCTATCATACGAGCTCAAATTGATCCAAGGCTTCATCAACGGCTCAACATGCCTAATGTAAAGGAAAGTAAGTGGAAACGGCTTTTCATTCACTGACTAACCAGATCGAATGATCCCTGCAATATAAAGAGTGCACAATGGTCGCTTTCCTGGACATAGAAGGCACCTTTAACAACGTCAACACATCAAAAGTCAAGACTGCGCTAACAAATCTGCAGGTTGACGATTCACTTGGGGAGTTGATCTCTCTTATGCTAAATATCAGGATAATCAACTATAAACTAGGTGGGGCTTCTGCTAAAAGATGTGTTAGCAAAGGTACGCCGCAAGGCGTTATCCTTTCTCCCCTTCTCTGAAACTTAATGGTTAATAAACTATTGAAATAGCTGGAAGGGTTTGGTAGCAGAGTGATTGCCTACGCGGATGACGTTGCTATAGCCGTCTTAGGGAGCAACTTAATACCATCAAAGAACTCCTCAAGTTAAATCTTAACAGATTAACCTGTTGGGCAGATCGCTGTGGATTGGGAGGAAGCCTTCATAACACCGATCTTGTCCTCTTTGCCAGGAAATATAAAACTCCGATTATAGACCCTCCTTCAATAAACGGTACCAATCTTATAAATTGACTTCTATAGTCCACAGGAGTATCACTTTCACTGCTTTATAGTAGGATTATAGTACCGATTTGTGATATCATATAGTACAAAAGCGCAAAAGAATTTCAGCAGGAGCCTTAAATTCGCAATTTAAGTAAGTCCGCTCACGTTTGCCACACAAATTTGGTCGTTCATCAAAACGCGTCCTTATTTCGAAGGTTCGATGTTTTTATTATTTTTCTTTTTGGTTTTTTTGCTGGCACACCCTTCTACATTTTTTTTTTTTTTACTAGTGTTTTCCTCAGCGTCGTCTGTTGGATTTTTGCCTCTGCTAACGAGGCATCAGATAGGATAAAGCAGCTTCTGAAAAAGTGTATATTCTTTTCTATTCAAATTGTCCTGTTTTCCCAGTATACGAGTAGAGTGGGTGAGGACGATATTTTCTTCTACAAAATATTCGTGATTTTTATTATTTTTAAGGTCTTTCTTTTGGGTGGTTTTTATTCTTTTGTGCCTTGGCATCTTGGCTTCTTTTTTCCTTTTTTTTAAGTTAAGAGCCCACAGACCACCGAGTATGAGTGCACTGAGTGGCATACTCGTACCAGCCTTAATGTCTGTGGTACTCGTATACCACTCACTTGCCGTCATCGTCTTCGCCATCCAGAAATCCTTTCATAGACAAAAATAAATATATAAAAAAATGCAAAAGGATGGTACTCGTTTCCAATAATAAAATCAATTCCTTTGTAATCATCGTAATATGATTACGATTACGATAATTTGGTAGCAGTTGTTTGGAACCGATTTGCGTCAAAGGGGGTGACGGACAATATTTAGGTATTAGCATCGACAATCTTTGTCACTTGCATATGGAAGTTCGCCGACGCACAGTTTTTACGGTTCGACTGAGTTAATCCTTTGTTAGGTGTCTTCATCTCATTTGAGTGGCTTCTTCACAGGATAATATGGGTGCGGTGCTGCATACAAATACTAGGTGGGAGGAGTACCTTTTTGAAGGTCAATAGAAAGTCAAATTATACTAGTAGTAGTATTAGTCTGAGTGGATCAATACACATAGTTGCCAAAGTAGATGTAGGAAAGGGCGTTGCATTCTATTGTCCTCCACTAAGGACGTAGCACAAAAGTAGTGAATGTTCTCGAGTGGGAACTCTGTTATGTGGGCGAAACAGAGCGGTCCAAGTGCATCATCATCAAAGATAGCGATGAAGGTATGTAAACTTGCATTCAATGCACTCTCGCATTAGTCCACGGTTGGCTGAAGGTTTATGTATTGGAAAAGTGACATGTACTCTGATAGAAACTGATGGATGAGATGGAGTATAGAGTGGGCGAAGTGTGCAACTGCTGACGATGACGATGATGATGAGTTGACGTTGGAGAGAGGTAAGATTATGCTACTTTGTTCAAAATTTGGTATACTATGTGTACACTTGGTGAGTAGTTTCATTTTATCTTGGAAATTGCTTATAAAATTATTTTGTATTCGCCTATACAATACGGATGGATGCGACAGCAATTGGAGCCGCAAGTCATTGATTTTAGCCATGGTTGCGATGCTCTTGTGCGCCAGTGCATTTTTTTCGCTTCATGTGAGGCCGTTATGCAGCGATTTCGGCCTTCAATCGCTCCAATAATGCACAGTAATACTCGCTGTTGATGGTTTTTCCTTTTTCAATCCCAGCAAACCGACGCCATAACCTTTCCGACCCATCGAGCCTCCCTCGGCCGGTTCGGAGCACTCTTGCTGGCTTCAGTCCATTGCCGGGCACTCATTCTGTTCTCTGGTGTTCAACAGTTAACAATCGACACAAAAAGTTCGCCCGATTCCGCATCAGCAAGTCCAAACACTCTTTCGAAGTGCTCTCGCGTTCGTGTTTTTGGTCAAGAGTGAGTATGCGCGGCACCCAGCGGCAGGATAACTTTTTCATATGCAGAATATTGCCAAAAGTATGACGTGTGCGCTCAGTACTAACCTTTGTGGTATCTGCTAGCTCGCGCAGCTTCACTTTCCCGTCAGCCAACACCATTTCATGTATTTTTTTGACATTGTCCTGACTTGATCGGTAGTGAAGTTGCAGCCACCACGAAACTCTCGAAACCAATATTTCACGGTGTAATCTGACGGAGCATTAGCCCCATAATATTTATCCAATAAATATTTATCCAAAAATTAATGTTTTATGAGAGAACGCAAATCGTTTTTGTTCATACTCAACATGATGCCAAACACGTCAACAACAATCAGCTATCAAAACAAAACTAAAGACATTATCGCACTGAAATTTGGCATGGCTGCCGAAATATGAACGGATTTCAAGGCACCATAACCTTTTTTTGCAGTAGCAGCGCATTCTGGCGGTCAAGGAGGTTACTTTTCACACCACCTAGTAAGTTCCACTCCAACTTCGAGTGTGCGAGTCCATAGTAGACCTTACATAGAACTACATATTTTGGAGCAGTAAGGTTTAATGAGATAAAGCTTACGAGCAACTAGATTCATATGGGATTTTAATATATGAATATGATCCTTTTAATTCCAATTGTGCTCTATCAAAACTCCAAGGTATTTAAATTTACTAACGGAGTCAATTTTAAAGCATTTTTCAGCCCACGAGTTGTTACCTATGTAATTTTGAATACCACAAGTATGCACTTTTAGCCCGTATTTCTTGCAGTCGGGTGTATGAAAGTAAGGTCAAATAAGTAATTGCCCAATAGTTTTAAATGAACTAATTTTGTTTTTTCACTTACAATTAGTTTATGAATAGCAAACCACAGTCTTAATTTTTCTAAGTCCTCCCCAATCTTAGCAATGCATTCAAAAATGTTTTCAAAACTATATACGAAGGTAATATCATCAGCGTATGCCGTAGCTAACCCATTTAATTGTTGTTTAAAAATTGAATTTATGTAAATTAAAAATAGAGTAGGTCCAAGCACTGAACCCTATGGGACACCATTAATTAACTAAACAGTAGCTTATGATCAACCATGTCAAAGGCTTTATTCATATCTATGAATTTAGTCCTTCGTGTAACTGACTTCATACTCTAAGAATGGCGTCCTCTGTGGATAAACCAGATCTAAAACTAAACTGGTTAACGGAGAAGAAATCATTACGTGCTAAAAATTTTAACATCCTGACTTTGATCTTTTTCTCAAACAGTTTTGCAACAGTTAGTGGAAGAGCTATAAGTCAGTAGTTGGATACATTTTTTTGATCTTTTTTTTTTAAATAGTGGAATTACTTCAGCACATTTGAGCTATTTAAGAAAACAACCACATAAAATACTTAGTTTAAACAAATAACTCATCACGTCAACTACTTGCCAAACAATGTTTTTTTATAACAAGATGCGTATTATAGTATACCATAACATGTGCAAGAGTCTTTATTTTTTAAGGACATTATGAGTTTGAAGTGTTCACCACTACTAATAGGATAATATACAAATTTTTTTGTTTGCAGAGTATTTCCGATAGTGTTGCTAGACAGAATGCAGGTACAGGGTTGTTCAGAGACTTCAGTAAAATGCTCGTTAAATGTATTTGAGATGCTTATAGGGACAGCTATTTGGACCGCATCAACCTTTAATTCATTTATTTGAATGTGCTGCTTTTGTTTCCCGAGAATATTATCCACAACTCTCCCTTCATCTCTATTATTACCGTTGTAAACATATCTAAGTAATACTTATTTCGTGTAGTTTGAACATTCTTATGTATTTTTTACACAATTTATTATAGTACAAATTTAATCTTCTATTGTGAGTATGCTTCCTGACCTTGACTGCGCAGTATTTTTTCTACAATATTTGTCTAAAGAGTGCATTTGTCATATATGGTTTTATATGTATTTTTCTATTAGATACATGTAAAGATTCACTAGTGCAGTGTTTCATATGTTTTTGTAAGATTGTTAAAATTTTTTTCAAAGGCCATTGTGGGATCCATTTCAGATCATCGAAATTTGTAAGTAACTCTTTCTCTAAGCGCACTATAGTCTATTTGTTTACCTCGTTTTTTGTGATTCCGATTGACTCTTTCATCAACCAATTAGATTCTTAAACTCATCATATGATGATCTGTAACTTCAAAGTCATAAGCTAAACCACTAAGAATATTTTTAAAGTTTCTATGCATTCTTATAAATATATTTTCGATGCAACTAGATGAAGAATCCTTAACTCGAGTTATGAAATTGACCATACTTTTGAGCCCAAATGATGACATAAGAAGCAAATAACTCTTTGTGTCGTTATCAGAGTGATCAAGTAAGTTTATATTTATATCACGTAAAACAATTAAGTTTTTTTTCCTTCGTAGTACATAGTATATCTTTCAAGTCATTTATAAAAATTGATTTACTTACGTATTGTAATCTACTATATATATGCACAACATAGTGAATAACTTTTTATGGTATTCAAAGGATAGTTTTACAACATCAGCACTTGGAATATCAATTTTTGAAAAATTGCACGCATAATCCTCTCTAACATAAACCATTACTCCCTCTGCCGAATAACTCTCATTGCAGTTACCAAAAGGCGCAATATACCCGGATATAGTATACATAGATATCAAGTTCATTTTGATAAATCCATACTTCACTTAAGACAATAAGTACAGGTTATTTATTAAACGTATTTATATGTGCTAACAATGATGAAAAGTTACTTCTAACACTACGAATATTTTGATGAAAACAGAAATCATAGGGAACATCGGACATTTACATGCAATTGGAAATGAACGAGGGACAAAACAAACACAATTCATAATTTACTAAAATCAGCTATGGAATTAATTTTTATTGATTTATCACCTTCTTCTTTCCTACGCATAAAAACTATCCCATTTGTAGTCCAAACATATTTGAATTTCATTGTTGTCTTCATTGAAGTTGCGGTTTTAAACAGCTGATGTGTATATTGAGTCAAACGGTTGTTGATAAACATTTTCTGTAGATTTGCACTTGGATTCAGTAATGTTGATGACAGTGATTCTCTCTTCTCTTTCATCGCTTTCATTATGTGCCATATCATACATACCACCCATCAAACAATGCCAAAGGCGGATCCTCATTGTTCATAATAGATTGTATTGAGAAGATTGAATGCGATGCAATGCAGTTAAGTTCATTTTGCGTAAAATATAACCACCTGCACTACAACATTGCATCCATTTATTGTCCTCCGCGATGCAAGCTAGAAAAGAATGACTTTAAAGGTATCTTTGATTCATTCGGACCGAATTTTATAATTGGTGGTGACTTTAATTCGAAACATATCTTCTGGGGCTCAAGATGCAATACAACGAAAGGCAGACAACTCTATGAAGTCGGTATGCAATGTAAAGTTGACTTTTTCTCGACAGGAAAACCAACATATTGGCCTTCGGATATAACAAACCCCCGATCTTGTAGACTTCTTTGTCACAAAGGGAGCAGCCGAAATTTCTACAAACATCGAGGAAAATTATGATCTCTCCTCAGATCACTCATCACTCATTTTAACACTAAGCATACTCTTAATTAAGAAAGAAGTGGCGCCTAGATTTACTAATAACAAGACTAACTGGGACAGTTTTAGAAACTACTGCAATGAACATATTGTTCTAAACGTGTCGCTAAAAACACAAAACGAAATAGAAGACGAAGTCGACAGATTCATCAAAGTCCTGCAGAACGCTGCCTGGAACAACACTCCAACTCCAACAAGAAAAGAGAAAGCAAGTGTAATAAAATATCCGCCTGGTAACTGGTAAGAGAAAAGATGGAAACAATCCCGTGCTTCCCAGCATAAAACATACTTAAACCATTTATGCAACAAATTGAAAGAAGCAATACGAGATTACAAAAATCGGAATATCTCTACATATCTCAAAGGTCTAACTGCCGAAAGAAGTTCAAATTACTCCTGGAAAGCCATGAAGGGAATCAAAAAGCCTCAAATGCAATTTCCTCCCATAATAAAAAATAATGGCGAATGGGCAAAAGGAGATAAATAGAAGGCGGATCTATTTGCCGAGCACCTAGAAGAAACGTTTAAGCTTTTGTTAGACAGGCAGGAGGTTCTAATTATTCTATATAACTACGGCACCGGACAATTTTAGAATAAAAACAGTGTCGCTACGAGAACTTAACCAAGCAATTACAATAAAAAATTGAAAAATAACAAAGCTCTTGGTTATGATTTAATAACTGCTCAAATTCTCAAGGAGCTGCCAAAGAAAGCCTTGATCAAACTGCTCCAACTTATAAAAAGCGGCGCTAAAACTATTAAACGCTCCAAGCCAATGGAAAGTTGTCGAAGTTATAATGGTCCCGAGACCAGGCAAATCTCCAAATGAAAAAAAGTCCTACAGACCCATATCGCTTCTGCCGATAATATCTAAAATATTTGAAAAACTCCTATTGATTGAAGCGCTTGCAACCGATCATTGAGGAGAGACGTCTAATTCCTGAACATTAATTCGGTTTTAGAACTAAGCACTCCACAATTGACCAGGTTTTTAGAATTACGAATGAAATTGAGAAAGCCTTAGAGGGGAAAAGATATGTTCTAGCGTGTTTCTTGACGTGTCTCAAGCCTTCAATAAGGTATGGCACGAAGGCTTAAATTTTAAGCTAGGCCAGGTTCTTCCGAGAGAGCTGCATACGATTCTGAAATCGTACCTGGAAAATAGAATTTTTCGTATTAAACATGGCACCGAATACTCGGAATTTAAAGAGATAGCTGCTGGAGTTCCGCAAGGAAATGTACTTGGACCGGTATTGTTTTTACTCTATACTCGAGACATACCGGAAGGATCAGGTACCATAGTAGCCGCGTTCGCGGACGACACGTCGATACTACCTACAAATACTTCAGTCGAGTTAGCTACTGGAAAGCTACATACGGCTTTGGATAAAATCTACGAATGGACAAAGATATGGCGAATTGTTCTCAATGAGACCAAATCTACTCATGTTAATTTTACTTACCGGAGAATAAACAACCTTCCCATTTTCATTAACTCGGTACAAATACCATATGCAAATGAAGCAAAGTATCTAGGAATGACACTAGATGTAAAATTGAAATGGAAGCCGCATGTTAAGAAGAAACGTGATGAACTTGAATATAAATTCAGACAAATGTACTGGCTACTAGGAAAACATTCCAAGTTAAGCATACATAACAAACTGCTCATCTATAAGCAAGTGCTTAAACCTGTTTGAACGTACGGTATACAACTTTGGGGCTGTACTAAACCAAGCAACCGAAATATTTTCCAAAGCTATCGAAATGAAGCTCTAAGACAAATCGTGAACGCCCCATGGTATTTCAGAAACAGTGATATCCACAGAGACTTAGGAATAGTTACCATCGAGGACGAAATAATGAACTTTGCTCGCAAACTCCGTATTCGTCTTCATGGTGATTGTAATAATAAAATACTCCAAATTCTGGACGAGACAAACTTAGTGCGTCGATTACAAAGAATGAAACCATTCTTCTACCCACCAAAAAAAAAAAAAAAAAAAAGTTCAAGGTTAAGGACCTTAAGTTAATTTTTTGGTTACACTCCTTATTCCTCGCTTGCAGCCCCACTATCTGAATTTTTTGATTTTCCTTGATTTCAAGAATTTCAGAATAGATCTTGTTGAGAGTGGTTTGCAGATGTTCATGTTCAGTGCAGTGAGAATTGGAATTTGAATTTGAAGCATTCGTATTATTCGTAGCTTGAGGCGTTATGTTGGTTATTTGTTTCGATTTTTTTTTTTTTTTTGTAATGATTTGTTGACTCCACTAATTGACGCTTCACCTGAGAAAGAGTCACTCCCTTTCGAAGAAACACAATTTACACATCTCCACACTTTGTCGTTTCGTTTTAAATAATCCAAGTCAACCGGCAATATGTTTACACACGAGGCGTGAAACATGTTATTGCAGTCGCAGCAGACTACTTTTACATCTGACCGATCGACTTTAAATTGACACGATTTGAAACACATTTTAAATATTTAGTTTTGTTTTAAGACAGAACCGACACAAGTGCACTCCACAAGGGACAGAACTTGACAAACAAACTTTGATTGTTAAGGATTATATGTTAGCTTTCGAGTGACTGCTTCGGTTACGTTTTATGGATGCTGACAAATTTGTTTTTCCAGACTTTAACCTTTATACCTTTGCTTCGATTTTGAATGCATTCATATTACGCCCTACTTTTCTAGCATCAACTTTCATGTTTTAGATTGCCCCGTGAAGGATCCTAACACTATGCGTGAGCGGAAGTTGTGGTCACCGTAGCAGTAGATATGATGTAAATAATTATCACATGGACTCCTTTTTATGTGCAAGGCTTAAGCCCGTGAACTCTCTTATGTCCCCATCAATTTGTTGCAGATGAAGCATAAAACGTGTATGCAATATAACGATCTGCGCATACCTGCTGACCAACCATCTGCGTTGATATGGACGCTACTTGAAAAAACTCTGCGGAAATGCAATCAATGTTCACAGCCCTGTTCTTTTGAGGATCAAATCTCGGTTGCAATAGCTAAGTAGCCGATGCACATTCAAGAACTTTTTGCTCATATAAAACATATGACCATCGCGCTTCAATTAAAATGGTTAAATGCAATCGAAAAATACTCTCTCATGAGGCAACTCTTATCCTATACTAGTAAGGAAACGTCTGTCAACGGATGTTACTTTGTGCTGCGCCGCTATTGGGTTTCTTTAAAATGTCGTAAATGTAAAGACTTCTGCAATTTGAACCTTTTGTCAATAAATAGATTCAGCAGTAATTGCTGGACGATCTTGAATATCTAAAACGTCATGAACCCAGCTTAGACATAGGGTAAACAAACCGTTTTCACACATTAGTGATTTTGTTTTGGAGTCATATACTTTTGGTTATGCGAAAATGTCTGATTTTGTACCAAATAATGGTAATTTGCGGGAAGTGTTGATTTTTTTTTTTCATTCGAAGAAAACTGCGGCTGAAGCGAATCGAGAGCTCCAAAAAGTTTACGGAGATGCTGCTTTAAGTGAAACAACGTGCCGTGATTAGTTCCGTCGCTTCAAAGACAGTGATTTCGATGTTGACGACTGTCCTCGTGAAGGAAGGTTAAAATCCTTCGAAAACGGTGAATTTGAGGCATTGCTCGATGAGGATCCGTGTCAAACGCAAGCAGAGCTTGCTTTAGCATTAAGAGTTACCCGCCAAGCCATTTCAAGCGGTTGCATGCGTTAGGAATTATTTAAAAACAAGGAACTTCGGTTCCTTATGCTTTGAAGCCATGAGACGTTGAGCGTCGTTGTTTCGCCTGTAAACAATTGCTCCAACGGCAAAAAATAAAGGGTATTCTTCAAAACATCGTGATGGATGATGAAAAATGAATTCATTACAGCAACTCAAACAGAAGAAAGTCATGGTGACTGTCTGGTCATGCTTATATGTCGTCGGCTCAGCCGAATATTCACGCTGTGAAAGTTATGCTGTGTATTTGGTGTAAACAGATCGGTGTTATTTATTATGAACTGTTGAGACCCAACGAAGCCATAACTGGGGAACGGTATCGACTTCAATTCATGCGACTGAGCTGAACACTGCGCAAAAAACGGCATGAAAAAGTGCTCAATCCGTTAAAACGTAGATACATGGAAACGCGCAAAGGGGATGTCCTACCCCACCTACCATATTTCACAGATATTGCGCCGTCCGATTATTAATTGTTCAGTTTTAAGGTACATGGTCTGACTATTCAGCAGTTCCGCTCATATGAAGACATAAAAAAATGGCTTGATTTGACCGACTAATCTGACAAAGATATTTTACTATTCGGGTTTAGATGCTGAAATACTGGACTACAATTTGAACAACGAGTTCTAGACTATTCGTCAACATAAGCTCTTTCTTTCTAATAAATCAGCCTTCACCAAACAAAATTAATACAAAGAACCATCTCCGTGCGTAGACTGAACACCTTCCTAAACATGGATGAAGTTCCATTCATAAATGAACCAAACGACGAGAAATCATCTATAACATTTCGGTATGCACATGTTTCCATTTCTTAAGACTTCCTTTCCTTTTTTTGAGACAATGTCTGCACGAAGAAAACTTTTTTTACAAAATTTTACCTGCAAAATTCCTTGGTAACTGGTGGGTAATAAATTTGCGCGCCACTTTGTCCATGTTAAAGACGGGTCAGAATAGTGGAAGTTGGAGCGCCAACCGCCATTCTCTAGTTTCATGGTAACACGTACATACATACATAAGTCGTATTCTTTGTCCTTCAGATGCACTTTGACGTTTGAGGTTCATAAATTTTCGTTTTGCAAGTGCACTAAAGCCCGCACAATAGGGAACGCAAAGTCCTCCAAACGTCCTTTTTCATCTGCACTCGAATTTTCTATTTCCAGTCATACTGTCGGCGGGACTTTACCCTTCTCGAGAGTTAACCTCTGAAAATACAAGAATGCCAGTGACGTTTGACTTCATTTTGCTCTCATTTTAATCGCCTGGCATTTGGTTTGTTATTTCGTATCCCTTTCTGCTCCCCCCAAACATTTAAAAAAAAAAAGAGTCAAATTGAACGTTTACTTCTTTTTGTACCGATTCTCGGTTATTTTCACATAATTTTCGTCTTTTCTGCAGTGGTTCGGCGGCGAAAAATTGCTGTGCTTGGTGAAATCACCCCTTTTTCATCGTTAAACTGCCAACTGAGTGACATTTGTGCGAATGAGATTTTTTTCTGCATAGGGACGTCCGGAGGATGAGACCAGTCAAATTCTTCTCCTTCTTTTTGTAATCGGGTGATAGCAATAGTAATGGCAATGCCAGTGCACTTCTTATGGTTTCGATGACATTTTCACGGATGAGTTGAAAAATCTTATAAAATGCATTCAGCGTATTCAGCATATTTGACGGTGTATGAAGGTTATGTGTAGTGAGATAGTAATGAAAATTGAATGAATGTAAAGGTGTTGATAAAGAATTTCGTTTATGGTTTTACGTTTATAGTTTTCTTCGTTGAAGTTTGAAAGAGCTTATTAGAGAAGGAGATTATAAAATCTAAGTTATAAGTCTGGGAAAACAGTTCTTCGAATAAGAATAATCTAAACTACTTGTCTAAAATTGTCCAACTTTAGACATTAATTGTAGGGTGTGTTTATCATGAAAAGATGAAAAGACATAAACAGTAGAAGCTTCATTGTAGGCAGTATTAAGTAGTCAATTGAAGTTTTATATTCATTTACGTTTTCATAGACGATTTAAACGGTTTTATTAAATTAAAAAAGGAATCCGCTTTGGACACAAAGCAATAGAAACGAAGCTAACATATTTTGTGGTCGTTGATATAATGGAAGGTTGTACGGTGTAAGCCTAACTCTTAAAATGTGTGATTTTTTAAGCGTTTAGCTTTTAATTGTATATACAAAAAAAAACTCATGAAAATTGCATATACTTTTGCAATTTTCCTATTTTAAAGATTATTTCATGGAAATGTTGAATACGACTACACTTTAAGTGGTCTATAGTGAGAGTCCAATTTTGAATCACAGGCTGCTCAGGTAAAGTTCGTGCATTTTGGGCAAAACAACATTCGAAATCATTGAACGATAGCGGGCGTCATCATATGACGATCATCTTTGAAAAAATGTGGGCCAATGATTCCGCCGGACCATAAACCGCACCAAGCAGTGTATTTTTAGGAGTGGATTGACAGTTCTTGTATTGCCTGAGGTGAGCTATCTTTGGACCAAATACGGCATTTTTGTTTATTAACACATTGAAGAAAGAAAGAAGCGTATCTTCCTCCAGCTTTTCTTAGGCCCACTCTCCAAAAATTCGACACTATGTAAGGTCGTTCGGCTTCAGTTGTTGCACGAACTAGGTTTTAATAGGTTTTAGAACAAGATCCTTGCATAAGATCTTCCACGTAGTCGAGTAACACAATCCCAATTGCTCCGAATAGTGACGAATGAAGAAATCACGGTCTTTATTAACACTGGCGGATACAGTAGCAATACTATATTTTCCTCTGTAAGTACCCGGCATGGCCAAGACATGGCGGTAGTTGTTTGAAAATATCACTGTATTGGAAAGTACACAATCTATAAAGCATTTGTTTCAAGTTTGAAAGCGCCATATCGTTTAGTATTTGTTGGGCAGCCATCAATAGTGAATTTGTGAAAATGGACAAAATTTGTCATCGTTATGTGATACACTACTTTTATTTGAAAGGCCTCAGCCCCACCAATATAAAAGCTGCCAAGACCTAAGAAATAAATGCATTTTTTTTCCAAAACTTTTGTGTTTTCTTTGTTGGGTTGGGTACTATGGCATAAATTACTTGTTCAGTAGGTCGATTATTACGGTTATGCGCAAGAGGACTAGTCAGCGCAGGTGGAATTTTCGATACAGATTCGATTCGCAAGCTAAAAATTTGTTTCGTAAAATACTTCACTTAAAATTGTTCGTTCGTAGATCTCTGGGTAGAAGCTACTGTTGTCAGTCTTTCCCATCAGAAGCGTTAAAGTGGAAATTAAAATAGCTTTGTACTCGTATATGTATAAGTCGCTACGATCTGCGATCTTTGATTGTACGCAGAAATGCCTCTAAAAGAGTCGCTTTCGTGCGTGAACTAAACTGTTTTTAACAGCTTGGTTCTCAATAAGATTAGACTATTTCAGAGGTGTAACTTATCACTACAGCCTGTTTAGACATAATGTGATATCCTCGAGTTAAAATTTATTCATAATCGTTAATTTGTTAAGGAATTGGTGACAAACATCCAAGGCCGAAGGAGTTGCACGCTAGGTATTCCGAGCAAATAACTGCTTCTGTCATACCTCCTTCAGTAGAAAGCTAAACTATTGCCGCTACTAAATTTTATCTTTTGTGCTCTGGAAAAATAATTTCAATATTTTCTTCGTATTGCACAAGTTATTATTCATCTTTATGATTTCTGGATATGTGCCTCATCTATGTGTTTCTCGTAAAATCCCGCCGAGATGGGGATGGCATGCTGTAAATATATTTTTATGTAGCTTAATTTCATGATTAACTAGTGCTGAGTCATGCTAGCCAATTATCTTACAAATTTGTCTCAGGTGTTGATTTCTAGCGCTGAGGTCATTGGAGGTAATTCTTCTGATGCCTTTGACGACCAAGGAGCAATTTCTGTTAGACGATATGTATTACTCTATTTTTATGCTCAAATGATTAAGTTTTTACCTTTTACCTAAGTACCATTTCCCTTTTGAATAATTTTTATAGGCTAAGGATTCGCCATCTAAAAGTAGACATATCACAATCCTGCCAGACTATTCTATCATATATTTTCCTCGGACATAAAATGGCTGTATCTTGTGTGAACTACTGACAAAATAACCCTTAATAACCCATGCCATCGCTCTCCGTCAATTCATTGATAACAAAGCAGAACTGTTGGAGGCACTAGTTCCACCCTTGGTATAATTCGAGGCCGATTTAAAACCTCTTCCTGATCATAGAATCATAGCGCATAATACTTATTGGAATTCTACATCTGATCGAAACCAACTTCAATACCCTTCCTGCGATTTTAGGTTTAAACCACAGCCACATTGACACTTCCACTGGGGGGCCTACTGCAATCCGGAGGGCTCCTAGCTCTGATAGAACCATAATTTAAGTCTAGGTATAGACTGCAACCAACAGGACCTATGACAATTGTGTAGGGTGTGGCGGTCTCCTTACAGGCTTTCGGAGCTGACTTTTAGGCCATCTATGGTAAGAAAGTACTTTCGCTTCCGAATTTTATGTGAACATTGGCGACATGACTGTTTTTAGACATATGAGAGTCGTCTTTGCTTTTCATCTCAAACCATCACACGAGGTTTCGGCCGGAGCATTGTTGTACGTTAATTTTCTGACTGATTTATAGCATGGGCAAGACACACAAAGTATATTACTTCTTCAAAGTTACAGCTGCCAACTTTGACGTTCTGTCCAATTCGTCGATGTTGTGTGTCTCTTCTTGTTGACAAGCATAAACTTGATTTTGCCTTCACTTACCGTAAAACCCAACAATATCAATCAAGCGATGCTGAAATTTCTTTCATGAGGCAATGGCTCTTCTGATTAGATCTTACAAATGAGTTTGCGTAAGCTCTCCATAAAGTTACTTCCAGCAGCTTTAAATACTTTCAGCCATTAAGCCGTTAGGTCCAGAAGCATTGTTGAAGCTAAGCTTAGGTACTGTTGACCGCTGGATGTCGGGTTTTCTCTCCGTTATATACTCATAGTCTACAGAACAAGTATTTTCACATTCTCACCACCCACTGTGATTGTACTACAAGGTTTCCTTCTTCATCTCTATAGGTTTCTGTACGGATCTTCTTGCCTTAACATGTTCTTCTTACTTGTTGGTAAAATTTCTATAAAAACAAAAAATCCGTCAGATAGATCAATTTGGTTAAGCGTTTCATGATACGGAAACCGCGTTGTCTCTTTATATATATTGAGATGAGGAAATGGTGTCCTCGCATAATCTAAGTTCGTTGCCAGGCGTGGTGTCGTGTATGCTACGTTTGCCAACTGTCCTACCAAAGATGTCCTTTTTCTATCCTGTCGTTTAAATCACCTCGTAAGGTTTTTACATCGTCCTTAGGGCATTGATCATATGTTTTGTCAAGGAGTTTGTAAAAACCTTCTTTGGTGGGCTCTTCCTTGCTTTCTGTGGGGGCTTGAGCTCATATTAGACTCGTGCCTTACCCTTGATGCGAATTGTAATAAAAAGCTCCCTTCGACTTCGTGTCAAATCATCCAAATTTTCCCTGTTTCTCTTCCCTAAAGCAATACCGCAGTATATGTCACAGTTTTTATACTCCTTCTGCTCTGACCAGCCTCTGCTGATTGTTTAGCTGATCAAGGAATGTTCAGGGTTCAAACATTCTAAGTGCAGATCCGATGGTCGTTGTCCTTGTTTCGTTTGCTGGAGTAATCAAGGGTAGGTTCATCCATATCTGAGACTTGTTGTTGTTTCGGAACTTTATGGTTTTTCCGTGGTGGGAAAATTGCGACTTTCAACCTGGAGGACCAAGTCATTGGCTTTAACCTCTGGGACAAGAAACCGGATGCTACCATTGGCTTTTCAAGGGCGCCTCCGCACCATATCTTTTTTCAAGACCCTGCCTCAGTATTTAAAGATTTTTATTGACCCGAGTACAGAATTTGTAGGAGATAATCAAATAAAGCTTCTGCTAGGTTGACTTTGAACGTTACTGTTGATACAATAGAGGGGAATTTCTCCGTTGCTTGCCCTCCATCTGAGGAGCTCTTGTTAGATATGTTCCAAACACATATCACTTTTAATTCCATGGACCATTCAGTCCTTAGCACATATTCCATATACTTTGTTTCCCTTGTGCCTTGGTACAGTAAGGTGTTAAAAATTATCCATATACTAACATAGACATCATCTATCCGCCACAAAAAGATGCGTCAGTTAAGCTCTTTTAAAAGGATAAGTGTTTTGAAGTTTTTTTTCTTGATCCGGTTGATTGCATTCCACAATCTGTCACCCAACTAAATTGTCACACATCATTATGTAAATTAAAGCAAGATACAACTCTGTTGTTGCAGGCAATGAATTTCATTATTCATTCGGCTCAATCCTATGCTAATTTGATGTTATCAACACAAGACCCCCACACTGTCCACCACGAAATTGCTGTCAGTTTTGCCTATTATTTGTCAATTAGTAAATTATCGCGTTACTTATGTATGTGCTATATGCCTACGCAATGGTCTCTTTCAAAATACCATCTAATAGAGTCATTTTTCAGGAGCGGTCTCTGCGAGTACGACTGCCGCCAGCACTCCTAGGCAACAGGATATGAGTATACGAAGTTCAAGCACAACGTTTCTATTCCGAAGAAAACCCGTACTCCTTGAGTTTGTTACTACTAGGAATCCGTTTTAAGAAGTCGTCATATGAACACAGCACGACGTAATACTGGCACCAGCAACAGAAAGAACAGAGACCGTCGAAACAGCAAATTGCATGTGAGACAAGAATACAAGACAACAGAAAAGCGCGACGCGACGATGAATTTATTTTTGTCTTTCCACAATTTTCATTTTGATCAAACAGAAAATGGTTTTTCCTTTTATTTTGTGTTTTTTCTTTGATTTTTAAATTTCATTTTTTTATTTATTTTTTTTTTTTTAATAGAAAATTTGCAAATAACGACATGAAATACTTTGGAGAGCGTATAACTGTAGCGCGTACAGCTCATAGCGCGCGCGTTGTCTGTCGTGTGGGGAATCTGTAGTAAGCCGGGCAAGCTCACGCGAGTGGGATGTGGGATGAAAATCGCGCGCGCAAATCGTTTAGTATAGTGTGTTCAGTTTCAGTAATAACAGAAGTAATCACTGTCATCCTTGTCCGTTATGATCTTTGTTACGATCCTTCATTTGTAAAGCATTCCAACGAACCTAACGATCAACGCGAATTGCAACGGATCGTTGACCATTGTTTTCCGATTCGTACGTCCTCAATTCCCGACAGTCCATTAAATGGTAAAAATTCTTAAAAAATCGTTTCGCGCATTCTTCAGTGCCTTGTGTGAAATTCTTATTTGACACCGGTAGATACGACTGCAAGTTGCTTACCTCTTGTGGCTTGCCCTGTCGTCGTCCGATCACGGTATTTGTTGCTCCCTGGCTGTCAACCCCCGGTACTTGATGTCAATCGGATTTATCGGTTTCGAAAACGCGCATCTGTCTTGCATCTGTTTTTCGTCATTTTATAGTTGTTGGCATTCGTACATGAATCGCTCGTAGTCACTGTCGTTACTTGTATCGCTCTTCATTATACCGATTGACAAATTATTCGCAAATTCGTTTGGAAATCAATGGGATTGTTTGGAACGGTCTTTGCAGCGTTCGAGATATTTTTAGACGCGACAACAACTAAAAATACCAAAGCGGCTACGTAAGGAGAGCATTTCGAAAATCGAAAATACCACACACTCGGCCAAAGTGCCTTGTAGTATAGCGAAGGCAGATTATCAGCTTCGTTTTTTCTTTTAGTTCGAACTAAGAATGGAAGGAGTGTGTGCGAATATAAAAAGAAGAAGGAAGGTTAAGCACTATTGAATAGGAGATACAAATGTTTTGCAATGTTTTGACAAAGAAAGAGTTTAGAGCAGAAACTAAGAAAGACTGAGATCTAACGAAAAAGTCAGCTTATCTACTATTTAATGACAGTAAGGGGGCTAATTGCCACAGAAGTTTTGTATCAGGATAGCTATTAAAGTTGGATGGTAAGTCCTTTTATTCTTTAGAGCGTCGGCTCATTTTTATGTCAATGTTGACCTTCCTGTCAGAGTTTATTCGGTATTGTAGGAAATTTCACTTAGGTTCAGATTGACAACCCACTGTTGAGGCAAACAGTTCGGGACCTGTTTACTGCCGTGCTTCCGTATGGTGGATACCACCTTGTTCAAAATATCCACCTAGTGACGCGCTCATTTGACCTATTTAAATGTGCATTTTGTTTATTACGTTGTTGCAACTGATCTTGACATTCCCACCAAATTTTAGGGTTGCACGAGTAGTATGCCATTTGTGAAAACTAAAGGGTTGTGTTTACATTGGTTTTTTTTTTTTTTTTTGTTTACTTCTCGGCGATTTTTGAAATGAATACAAGAGCCGATCGATGAATTTGCATTATATTTTGTGTAGAAATTAAATTAACGGCAGAAAATCATTGGAGATAAGGAAAAAGTGTTTCGGCAACGATGCCCTAAATAAAACAGTGGTTTACAATTGGCATGCAGGCTTCAGTGAAGAGTGAAAACCCTTTTGGCAGAGCGTCAACATCAAATACTAAGAAATACCGACGTATGAAACCAAATTGGCCAACATATCGATTGGATATGTTTACGGTATTTTAATCAATTATTTGCGCTCGAGACGAGTCAGTGCAAAGACAACGAAGAGACGTAACGGGACAAAAGACATTTGCTTTCCTCTAAATGCTTGTTGTCATTTGATGCAGATTCATTGTCCTTTAAGAGAGTGAACGAACTTCGTCACTTCAGATGTTTGAGTTGAAATGTAAGAGTCCAGCGAGCTCGTCCATTTTCATTACAAAAGGCACGCGAAGCATATCGCTAAACACCAATAAAAAAAGTATCGGCGATAGAATGCAACTTTGTTGGATTCCATTTTGCATCTCCAACTCTTCCCCCAACTCCTTTCCACTATACAGAACATGATATTTAGACCCATAATAGCTATTAATTTGTCGAACTTGCCTCTCCTGCGAAAGGCAAGCCAGATAAACTGTCTTTTGACATTATCGAACGTCTACTCAGCAGGTGAAGTAGTTATCGGTATTTTACGCACTGTTCAATAATGATCCGCAGGATGTTGCTGTGGTAGGTGTATCTAAAGCGAAAACCTGCTTGTTCGGCATTGAATGTACCTTCCAGATGTTCCAGATGTACCTGCGGGAAAAACGCGAATGCCTTTCCAGCTTTAACACTCCATAAGACTATCTCTGCTGATGTTTTTTTAGATTTGCGGGAATACCATCAAGACCTACCGCCTTGTTGCTGTTCAGCGATCTCACCTTTACTGGGAGTGGAATTGAGAATTCGGGAAATTATTGCTTAGGGCAGCTAAATGCGAAATGCTTCTTCCACCTCTTGAGCTGATTGGTACCATTTAGCCTTTAGTTGTTGGCTAGAAAGATGGATGGTCATCTTTTTGTCAGCTCTTTGGTGACTCTGTAAACAATTCTGCTATCACATCTGTTCGCTGTTACCTCTGCTTCTGTGGCCAGGGCGTTGATATAATTACGTTTGTCCCATCGTACACTACGCTGCATTTCTCTTATTTTCTTTCAATACAGGGACTATAGCTTATTCTTCATTACCGCTAGGGTATCTACAATACGAACTTTAAGTAGCTTACGTTCTTGAATCTGACTCCAGTTATCCTCGGTAAGCCACGTGCTAAATCTTGTCTGCTATCTTTCAACAATACTCCCCGCTCCAGATGTGAAAACATGTTTTACAGCGTTCCGACGTTGTTGGATGGTTGTCGGCAGTGAGCTGCTGATTGTTTCCACTCCCAGAGTAAGTGATCCCTTAGCTGTTGGCGTACTGAGGGGATCTTTAGTCAGTCAATGTTATACCTGGTGATATTTCCGAGTCTTTGGACAGATGGAGTGCATAACACAATGATCTCGTACCAACCCCATGTAGGGTCCTCGATAGTTTCGGACGTCTAATGAAACGTCGACTAATCGCCAAGTGGTCGATGATTGCCTGTCAGTTGACACCCAGCTGACTATACAGCAGGTCTTATGCTTAAACATTTCGCATCCTATTACTAGTCGATTGATGTTGCAGAAATCAACAAATCTTTCACCATTGTCATTTAAGTCGCCAAGGGTGTGTTTCCCGATCATGAGGGCTTGCCTAAGTAGAATAGCACAGTGTTTCATGTTGGAGATTGGAGATCCCGCGTCAGACCATCTTATTTCCCTCACTCCCAATATGTCCAAATTATATCCAAGTAATTCGCATTACAATTGGATGAATCTAGCATTTCGGTCGGTTTCTGCGAGCATTTTTTCAGTAATGCAGGGTGCTAACACATGTTACCTAGACTAGAAACGGTACACCGTTCGTTTAAGTATTTATACATACAGTTGCCCGGGGAGCACTACTAGAAGGTGAAGCAATATCTATATCACAAACTTAATTGTTGCGCTACTGGCTTAAATTCCATTGTTGAGCAGTCAATAGTTTCCTGATCAATCGCAATGCAGCTCTCGAAACCATCCAACGTAGTGTTGCAGAATCTTTCAACTCATGTATTCGGCAATGGCTACAATAGATCAGAGAACTTTAAACTATCTCAGTGGAAAAGAATAATGTGGCCTGGGTTCCTAGATACAGTTGCCAAAATTGTCACCAATGAATCAGCCCTAATTCTAGAAATGGTTGCTACTTTCTACTTCAAAAATACTGATAAAATTTTTCCAAGTAAATCTGAAATGTTCAAATTAAATTCAGTGGCCGTGTTATAATCACAATTCCCAAGTTAATATATCCCTTAAACATAGGCAACCTCAAACTCATTGGATTGTTTTATCCTCCCTTCAGACGTTGCTAGCAGATAACACTGAACTGACACTGAAAAGATTCCTATTAAAAGAAGTCGCAACGTTTAATTATAAGAGAACGCAACAATGTATTCATACAGACGCATGGGCATATGAACAAATGGGTATCGTCTGGCTATTCGGTGCGTGATCGTGGTAATCTTGCAGTACCTATCTTAAGTTCCGACCTCCCTAACCGGGCGAAGTGCATTTTTTATTTGTTATTAAACACTTACAACATTGTTGCTTCCTTTGCCACTTCATATAGTCGTAAGTACTCTAGCTCCGATTTATTTTGGACGAAAGTTTCCAGCCAATTAAATTATAGGATTCCCTTGGCGGAGTAAAAATACTTTGAATGCGTTGCGGTTTTTCTTCTCTTGGCTTGGAATTATGTACATAATTGCGTGCGTTATATGGGACAATGTGGCAGTTGCGGTTTGAAATTGCCCTAGTCCATCACTTTATACGTAGACATTATCTAGTATGGTGGTCGGGTTTTTTCTTAATTAGATTTCAGAATAGATATAAATCACTGATTTTAAACAACAGCTGAATAGATCAGTAGTTTTGGACTTGAAGTGAATTCCATGGGTTTTAATTAGCCTGTTACTTATTCTGCGTGGTAGAGGTAAATCTAAAACTCTACGACGGGTGTTAGTCTGACAGACATTGTGTGAACCAAATTTTCAATGCTAGTGGAAAGATATTTCACTGAAGATGGATAAGTTTTTATCCCGCATAACTGCATGCTTATTATTTGACTCGGCGCACATGCTCGGTGGTTAAAATCGATTACTACTCTTCCCATCTAGGGTCTTGATGAGACACGAGTGTATTTGGGTTTGCTGGCTACTTCATCAGCTTTTATTTAGAGCCACTTTAAAAGGAAATTAATTGGAAAAGAATTACGCGAATTCAACTTAACTTTGTAAGGTAAAGATAAATATTCGAAGTATGTCACTCGTCTGATACCGATGTAATGTACTATATTTGGCTATGACGTTTTTTACATATAATTATTTTTATGTTTCACGGTAAGGCCTTGTCTATGTAGATTTCAAATTGCTTTTGGAAAGTGGGAAGAGCTTCTTTACCGAAAATCCTTTTCCATCACAATTTACTCGAAAATGGCATCAGACTCCTTGCCTCTCAATAGGTCTTACGCTCAGGCATGCGATGATGTTGTCGCCGTTTTAGCAGTTGAATCAGGTTAAGAAACTATTTGTCCTTAAGCGTCATCAAATTAAGACATAATCGATGGTTACTCTCTCTCCTCTCTTCTGTCGAATCTTTCGTTCTTTAATATTTATATGATCGGCAGTAGCAGTGATATTTGGTTCATCTTTCGTTGGAGTTTTTTTTTTTATTGGGATAGCACACCGACTGCTCTTAGACTGCTGTGAAAATTGGCATTTCCTGCCTTCAGAACTAGCTTTGGGTAAAGTTAATCCCAAAACTTAATGAGCCTTCGAAATATATTAAGAATATGACACTAGTAAGCGTGCGTGTATCTTCAAAGCAGACCAATATACAATCCTAACAGTCATGCACTTTATTGCAAATTAAAAGAAAGAAAGATAGAAGAAGGGGAAGATAGCTTAGCTAAAGTCGATAAACTATAGAATTTTTAGGATTCCACTCTTGTTCACTGTCGGCGTATCTAATATCTTCTCAGGATTTGAATCTGCTGAACCCATCTGCTTCTTCAGTCACCTCGCAAGCACCTAACAGTATATGGGATAGATGATTGATTACAAGTACGTATAGTGAGCTCGGTTCAAATATGCTGGATGCTGATACCCTTGTCTTCATGACGGCTCTGAAAATTGACCAACCTCTCCAGCTTTTTGAACGTTGCTCACATATTATATTCTGCTATGCTTTGAATCATCGTAGTAATAAATCTCACACACTACCAAGAGTACGGTGCTTTAGAAAGTTTTGAGAGTTTATAACCTTGGAAATGTCAACAACATCGCCAAAAGATTTGATATTTCTAAGTTAACTAGCCATTTGTTCAAGCTCAATTAAGCTTTGTAAGTTAACGCCTGCGACTCTTTAAGTTAGCCACCATCAGGCTTTATTCCGCATCCATTAAAAGGTACAAAGCTTTTTATTTGTGAAATTTTTAATGAGAAAGTAAAAAACACTTTAATCAAAGTATTAGCCATTGCTAGCTACATATTTTTTCCCATCTTTCAGGCAATTTATGGATTCCACGACAATAAAACTCTTCGTCTTTCGAAGCAAACCAAAAAGTCACCCAATTTTCGACTTCCTCATAGGATTCGAAGTGCTGCTCAGCTAATGTGTGTTCCATCGATGAAAACAAATCATAGTCGGATGGAGCCAAGTCTGGTGAATACGGCGGGTGGGGTAGCAGCTCCCATCCTTGTGCTTTGGTTGTATCCTGGACCAATTTTGCTTTGTGTGCAGGTGAATTGTCATGGAGCAAAATTACCTTGCCGGGTCTTCTGGACCAATCTGGTCGTTTTCGATAAATGCATTGTTCAAATTGATCATGTGTTGTCGGTAGCGATCTGTTTTAACGGTTTCACCAGGTTTTTGGAGCTCGTGGTATACCACACCACATTGTCTTCTTGCCGCATCGATCTGGCTTTGCAGTCGAAGTTGATGGTTGTCCCGGATTACCCCATGATTTTTCCCGTTTAGGATTCTGAAAATAGATCCATTTTTCATCGCCAGTAACAATTCGATGCAAAACTGATCTTTTATCATGTCTTTGAAGTAAAATTTCACCAGTTCTATTTTTTGGTTTTCCATCTCTCTTTTATTCAATTAATGTGGCACCCATTTTCCAGACATTTGGATCTTTCCCATAGCTTTTAAGCGGCCAGAAATTTTTTATTGTGCAACATTTAACATTTCTGATATATTGTCATCTTCATCTAATATTGTTTGCAATTTGGCGTTTTTAAAGTTTTTTCGTGGTCTTCCACGTTCTTCATTTCTCACATCAAAATCGTTATCTCTGAACCGTTCAAACCATCTTTTGCTTGTTGCTTCTGATAGAGCATCATATGCCTCGACAAGCATTCGATGCGACTCTGCAGCACTTTTCTTCAAATGAAAACAAAAAAATAATGCTTTCCGCAAAACATCATTTTCTGGTACAAAATTCGACATTTTTAACACTATGAAAAAATATGATGTTGTTTGCTCAATGACTTGATGTATACTAAATATGTTTGACAGGTATCATAGCAACCAAACAAAAAAAAAAATAAATTAAAGCCCGTTCACAATAAATGTTCCCTATCGAGACAATTGTATCTTGACGCAAATCGAAACCAATGGCTATAGTTAGGGTAAAATGGGCTTCAAAGATGGTATCTTTCATCCATGCCTTCGGGTATATATTATGGTTTCAGCCACCTTGGGTAATTCGGGTGGCATTAATTCATTACAAAGCGTGGTGGTGGCATGAGACAGTGACTAAATGCTCCGAGATCTAATGCCAAACCCAAATCCTAGCTTCGAGTTACAGAATAATATTGAAAAAAAAAAAAAATTGACAGGTACTGATAAACCCCTTATAGTGAAATCTTCTGTCATACGAAGCCTCTTACTCGAGTCCGTTATGTCTACCTGTGGATTTACCCCGGAACCCATAAATAGCCCTCCTGATTCAAAACATAGAGATATGATTCTCAGAAGGAAACAACTATACAGCATTCTCATTCCTCTGTTAGTAAGTGCATCCTCTGCGGTAATCAATATACAGGATCGCGAGTAGTTTCTCACAAATACCAATAGCACAATATCTACTGATAACACTGGCCTACAAACTTTGACTTTAAAAAATATTCTTCAAGTAAAGTAATTAATTATTAATTTTCACTTGCTGAATACGAAAATATGATAATAATTACATTCTGAAATTAGTTTCGGTTTTTTTTTTTTATTTACAAAAATCACACAATTTTTTATTGATTAGAAGAATTGCGACGTCATTTTTTCGCTAGCCTTTTCGACAAAGAGTCCAGCAATAACCCGTCAACATTGAAACGTTCCACTTGCCTTGATATTGTTTCTCCATGTTTGCGATGTCCTGATAAAAGCGCCCACCAATCACCATTGAAAGCCTCACAACTGGCTGGAAAAAAATTAATAAAACTGAGAACGTAAAAAGTAAAAATTTTCAGGGACATGTTTCAACCCAGTTTTATTTGTATGACGATAACATATTTGCAATGAGTTCAGCATATTTCGCTTTCTTATTTCCCAAGAAGTTTTTTGTCACAAGGCTGACCTTCTAAAACAGTGTCAAAATCATCATCTTTAAGTCAATGACTTATTTGCGGACCGACAGAAATACCTTCCTTTATCTGAGCTTCTGGATACCTCGGTTACCATTTTTCCGCGAAAGGCGGATCCCCTCTTTATGTCAAAGATTGCATTAAGCACACCGAGAACATGATAACAGCGCTCGAATCTATGCAGATAACTTCAATTTCTGTAAAAAATAAATCACTTAGACTACAATATAGCATCCTGTTATTTCCTTCCGAGATATATGGTAGGATGGCAAACAACGACCTTGATCGGCTCTTCTGCCCACTTAGGTTAAATTTTATTCTCGGTAGCGACTTCAACGCATCTCAACGAGAAGCAGCCTACTGTATAATGCAAGTTTAAAACGTGGTTTGACTTCTTTTCGACGAGTAAACCAACATATTGGCCCACCGACACAAATAACATTCATGACCTCGTCGACTTTTTTATTGCAAAAGACGTACCTACATATAATTTATACCTCACGAATACTGTAGAATGCTATCACCTCTGCTCATATCATTCACTAGTAGTTCTAAAAATCGGCAGGAGCATTCCTAAAATCGAAAGAACACTTATATTGACGAATAAAGAAACGAACTGCGACGGCTTTAGAAAAAACTGCAAGGAAAACATTGTCCATTGAGATAGAAAACGAAGTCGATAAGTTCGTGAAGGCTATTCAAAGGGCTACGTGGAATAACACACATTTTTTTATACGAGGACGGATACGAAATAACAGGCAAATGTATCCGCCCGACATCTAGGACCTTTTAAGTGAGAAAAGGAAAGTACGAAAAAGGTGGCAAAAATCACGTGCGTCCCTACACAAATTCTATGTGAACTACCTTTGAAATAAGCCAAGGCCAATGCTGCAGGATTTCTGGAACCATAAAACAACACGTTACCTTCAAAGCTTGACTGCTTTCAAAAAGCAGCCATCAAAGCCATCAAAGCCATCAAGTCTACCAAGAAACCGATAATGCACTCTCCGCCAGTACGGAAAGCCGACAGCGAATGGGCAAAAGGAGACGTAGAGAAAGCAAACTTATTTGCCGAACACTTGAAACCGTTCGAAGGACGACATTTTACTGAAGATCACGATGTCAGCACAGGGCAATTATAAAATAAAATACGTATCACTATGTGAGCTTCGGCAAATAATAGCAAATTTGAAAAATAATAAAGCTCCAGGATATGATCTGATTACGAGCGAGATTCTAAAAGAGCATCCCAAAAAAGCGCCAATGCAAGTGGAAAGTCGCCGAAGTTATAATGGTTCCGAAACCAAGGAAAAATCTTAACAGCAAAATATCGTATAAACCAAATTCGCTCCTGTCGATAACTGTGGTGGAACATATAAGTGAAGAGAGGCGACTAATTCCGGATCACCAGATCGGCTTAGGGTCAAGCATTCAACATTGAATCAGGTATATCAGATTATAAATTAACCATTCAAAAGTTCACGGAATTTATTCAGAAAATTAAAAATACAATTTTATTCATCTAAATCTATATTGTCCCCTTCAAAATAATCCCCATCGACTGCAACACACTTATGCCAGCGTTTGATCCAATCCTCGAAACATTTTTTATATTCGGTTTTCGGTATGTTCATCAGTGCTTCCTGCGATTTTTCCATTCCTCTCGGCTGCTGAAACGCGTTCCTCGTAGTGGTTTTTTAACTCCATTTAATTGACAGGGAGCCAAATCAGGTAAATTCTGTGGCTGTTGGATGGTATTTGTTACATTTTTCGTCAAAAAAATTACGAATTATTGTGGCACTGTGCGACGTTGCGTTATCATGGTGCAAAATCTACGAGTTTTCTGCCCACAATTCTGGTCTCTTTCGGTGAATTGCTTCACGCAAACCACTCATAACGCCCAAATAATACTCTTTGTTTACTGTCTGGCCTTCTTGCAAAAATTCATGATGCACTACACCGATGTAATCCATGAAAACCGTGAGGATTGCCTTATTTTTTGACTAAAAACGACGTATTTTTTTTTTTTTTTCGTCTCCGCTCATTTGGTGAACGCCATTCACTTATTCACTTGCCTAATGCCTGGATTGCGTGTCGTACTCATAAACCCAAGTCTGGTTTCCAGTAATGATCCTTTTGATGAATGTGGGATCGGATTCAGACTCGCAAATCATCTTTTTTGCGACGAAATGTCATGAACGGATCCACAGGCAATGTTCAAGTCCTCCGCTATCTCTCTGATGGTTATTATGCAGTTATTGACCAATATTTTTTTTACTGCCACTGCGTTCATCATCCTCGATTGACTCACGACCACTTTTAAACCGCTTTCTTTAGATAATCGTTGCCAAAGAACTTTTTCAACATTTCCAACCTTCGTGCACCTTAAATCCGTTTTTTTACGCAAAATTTAATACAAGTTCATTGTTGCAAATTTAAATCCATTTCTAAATTGTAAAAAAAAAATCGAAAACACACACTATGATAGATTTACTCTTGGCTACGTAACTTTTGCGAATGTCAAGTTATGACGCTAAGATTCAGAACTTAACAAAAAAAAAAAAAAACAGAACTCAACTCGGAACAATGGCAGCGCCACACGGTGACGCCACCGGGAACGTTTTGATCAAGGTGGTAAAGGCATTAATCTACCTAAGGTAAAGTATAATGCATACATCTTGTCAGGTGCGCCTACAACATCTCTACACTTACTAGATAGGATTCAAAACCGTGCGATAAAACTCATAGGTGATGCTTTTATCACTCAATCAATGGACACCATCGAAGACCGATGAAATGGCTCGTGTCTCACTTTGTTCTATCTCTATTTCCACCATGTGTTCCATATAAATCGCGAGTAGCATTACGCCCTTTCGAAGCTTCACTCAAACCTACTTTTGGACGTATTCCAAAATATCGTGATTCGTTCCTAAACCGAACAACTCGCTTATAGAATACCCTGTCGAGCTCTCTTTTTCCTAGTCATTGTAACATTCAGACATTTAAAACCCAAGTAGATTGGTACCTACCTTTCTTTTCTCTTTAATTTTCCGTCGCCTGTGCTGTGTGCGACATTTTAGGGGTACCTTAACCCCTTGAGTGCGTGCTATGAAAAAAAAAAAAACTTATTTTAAATTTTTTTAAAGAGTAATATTTAATTTGTAACTAACATAGAAACTCTTCGTTTTTTTTTTTTTCAGATTGCATCTAAATTCCAAACGCTGTAGGAATTGGTACTGAACGCAGTCATTTCAGCACAAGACACAAACTTTCATAACGTAACGCGCACTTAAATGTCAACAAATTGGCTTAGATCTCAGTCTACCGGAAAGGTAGCCAAATCATTACGTATACTTACAATTGGAACAATTCCTTGACATACAATTAAAAAGTTGTTACTGCATTCAATTAAAGTCCAAAGCAAAGCGTCATCAGAAAACTGACGTCTCAAAGACGCTGTGGCCCCCACGAATGCAGCCAATGGCGCCGCGGGGGCTCGCAGATTAATAGCGTTCATTATAACGCTTCTATTGACAACATGTTCAACGGCCAGGTCCCTCGCGGTGCCTATTATCAAGGAAAAACCTTTGGTCAGTAACAATTACTCAGCTATACCGCTATCGTCATGGTGCAAAACTGTAAAATTTCCACGGCGAACAGGCGAAAATATTTCAAACTCAACCGAAAACGAAGACGTGCGCGCCAGGCAGTTAGATTCTTTTGTAAATAATTCAACGGTAAAATTTATAGTGTTAAGTGATAAAGTGTCAAAGAAAAGTCCAAATGACAGTTTGAAGCTGTCAAATAGTGTAGGAATAGTGAACCAAGGTGTGATTACAAGTGAAGAAAGTGCTGCCAGTACCAGTGTAAATAGTGGTAAAAGTGTTTCAAATGAAATAAACGAAATAAGTAAAATTCTCGAAATATCAGAGAAGAAATATACCAGTGAGATAGTGTTTGGGATAAGAAGTAGAAATTCTAATTTAACCGAAGATAAAACAAATACGAAAAGTTCATCGTTTGCAGAAATTGGATATAAGTTTAACAAAGCAGAGTTGAAAGAAGAGAAAACGTTTTTGCAGAATTACGGTGAGTAGGTAATGATCGTTTTATTTTACCTAAATATTATATGTTTTCAGTCAATCAATCAATTAAATATTGTTGGAAACTACATTTAATGATTGCAATTTATAAGAAATCTATTGTATTACATATATTGACAATTTTATTAGAAAGTGCGAAACCTAACAAAAGTTAAAATATGTACGTTTTAAGTGGGGTTCTCGAAAGTTTATATGAAACTCAAGGATCTTTCTATTCTGATTCCGTTTGTTCAGAAAATAAGAAAGAAGTACAGAATTCTGAAAAGCCAAATTTTCACAAAAAATTATAATTTTCTGTCATATTTTTGTTGCATAAAGTAATTGAGTAAACGAACAATTATAAGTATTGGCGTCGTATTACAAGCTCGAATGAAAGTGCTTGGGATCTATTATAGATCTATACCAGCATACTGACTAGGTTAACAATATGAGATCGTCGCAAGCGTAGTGTTCCTTAAATTATGATAATTACTCTCTGTCTAAAAGCTTCAACAGAAAAAAAATCTTTATTTTGAGGTGGAAGAGCGAGACGAATAAGCGGAGTTTCTGATATAGCTCAAAGCCAAAAGATCTGCCTACAATTTAGGTGCTAGCTGTGTGTAGACCTAAATTTACCTTACTCTACCTTTACAACAAATCTAAATATTTGGAATCCATCCTGGACGACAAATTCTTTTTCTTCAACAAGCCGAGTCGAAAATATTGACGCGCGCCTTCGTGTAGTGTTTCTTACACTTCCAGACAAGACATGAGACTTATCACCGAGGAATGTCCTCTGCATTTAAAGGGGGCATGCAGACCAATTATATCTTATATGTCAGTTGTTTGATGGATTAAGCTTTCACAAAAATACGTCTTTGCTGCATATACCCAACTCTAAATAACGGTATCTCAGACTGTCTAGGTTGCATAGGGGCTTTTTATAGCACACTTCGCTCTGCTTTAAATGCACTAAAAAATCTCCCTCTCTTTGGAAATCATAACATGAGGAGCAATCTTAAAGTCATTTTCTGTTTACAAAGAGGTCACCTTTGGTACAACACGTTTTAGAGTTTGGGAACCTCGCAGGTCTGATGCAATGACAGCAGATCTCCTGTTACTGTGAAAATACTATTGCTGCCATAATTTTGAAATTTAAAAAATTCTTCACGGATGGCTCAAAAATCGGTGTAGGATGCGGTGGAGATGTTTTCTAGAGTACTAAAGATTAGATTTCGCCCTTTGTTTACCAATTTTTTGTGTTTCCTCCAAATAGAGTTATATGTACGTTACGTAATCTTGATGGGAATGAACTATACTATAGAGGGAACGCTATTTCTGGGTCTATAGTGAGAGCCAAGCTGCGATTGCTCTCAAACGAGAACGCAAGGCTTTTTTGAACGCAGCCAAAAGACTAAATATGCTTAGTCTTGTTTAGGTCTTAGATCGTAATGTGATCATGAAGAATGAAATCACCGTTCAACTTGCTAGATAATGAGTGGAAGGCAATTTCTCATTAAACTACATTAGGACTGCCTGCGTCCTCGGTAAGATTCCATGTTTACAGTTGGATTTTATTTAAACATAACTAAATATATCGGTAGACCAAGCGATTGTTTCACGACGTCTCTAAGAGGTCAGCGCCTCGCTTACTGTCTCTGATTACTGTCGGCGTGACGTCTACTTCGCTTTTACTAAGCACCTAAGTGTGTTAGAGTGACAAAACACCCTGCGAATCTTGCCGTGAGAATGATGATCACACTGCGGAGTACTATCTCTGTGAGTGTCCGGCCTATGCTCCTATTAGGCTTCAGGTACTCGGCTCTTATGTGTTGCGTCTTGATACTGTAGGCACCTATTCACTGAAGCGTTCACTCATCTTTCTATGAAATATCGAGAAATTCAAGTAAAACGAGCATCTAGGAGTACAATATTCGAGTGCTGGTTGCACTGACTTTTGAAAAATTGTGCCTCCGGTGTTGGCTTGTGAATTTCGCATAAATCTTTCAAATATGATGTTGAAGAAATCACATGGCAGCGCGTTACCTTGTCGAAATTTTTCTTACATCAAATACCTGGGTAGTAGAATTTTATGAAACAGAGAACGTTCTCCACAGTTATCCTCTCTAAACTGACGAGTTTGGTAGAGATGCCAAAACTTGACATGGCTCTGTAGAAAGATTGGTCTCTATTAATGTTCGTTCTTTATATCTTTTGGCCAAAAAGTCGTTTAGACGTTCTGGAAACACTTATTATTCATAGTTTTTTGCGACGATGTTCATCACATACTATATATACCAGTAAAAAAGCGTTTTTTGCTACGTTTGATCGGAAGAGTTTTTGGCTCTTGTGCTGAAAACATTGCTTCTCTAGATTGTAAATAGCATACATAATGCAGGATTTGCTGTCCATATCTAATTCGGTACTATCCTCTGAAATCATGTTCCCAAGATGTAGAAAGCCGATTACTTTCTCGACTTGCAATCCAGCAATGTCATTGGCATTGGTGTTATGTTGGGACATTGACTATAAGTTGTTGGCCATTTGGTACAGGTCTAATATCATATGTTGAAGCAACCATATGTCTTCAAAGTTATCTAGATTTTTAGAATATGATGTTATGGTCCATCTCGACATCATGTTTCCTCCAGACAGAGCTACACAGATCACATCACGGATTACTTCTAAAATAGAAGCGGAGAAAGAATGAGGCTTTTTCGCACTTCCCTGGGCACATCATATTCCTCTAACATTTTTCTGTTGTATAAGACATGACATTTACGCCGTCATAGCTAGCCTTTATAAAAGCGATTTGTTTTTCTGGTCAAGCTCTCCTACCCAAGGACCGGCACATAGCATCTCGATTCAAGATCTCCAAGGCTTTTTTGAAATCGATAAACGATGAATGAAGTGGGCGTCTGTACTGAACGCGTTATATAATGATGATCCGCAAGATGTTCCTGTAGTTGATGCAGGAGGATCTAGTTCGAAAGCCTCCCTTGAAAATATATATAATAATAACTTATTCAGTCTTACTGTTTTACTGTTTTACTGTTTTACGAAAAATATTTTTCATATTCTTCATACTTGGCCTTGGATTCAGAAATTACCCCCATCATCCGGGTCGGGTATTGGTCTGAAATCATTTCCACTTCGATTCGCAGATTTCTATTACAAATTAAAAAATCAAAGGAGTTCCACCGAAGGTTATTGGCGTTTGCTAACGTCAGCAAGGAATACACGCAAGGAATACATTCTCTATTGCGATTGCTTCTAGGCCAACATTAAACTAATATCCGAAAATAACTACCATATTCTCTATTCGCTTCACTTAGGAAAATTCCAAAATTCGAATAAACAAGAGGCTAATCCGACAAAACCTCTATACCCTCCGAATATTTTAAAGCCATTTTCAAAGGTTAAAGGAGAAAGCAATTATTTTCTATCCAAAAGCACCCTCGTCTGAGGATTATTCTTGGTCCTTCCTTCCGTTTTGCAGTCTGCACATACTGCTACTTGCAAGTGAACTCGTCCAGCGTCAGTCTATCTATGTACCACATGAAATCAGAAATCAACGTCCAGGGACCCTAAATGCAAATTCCATCAGATGATAAAGCAAACTTTTGCGCACTTCATTTATGCGTATCCAAATAAACCTTTTCCCAAACCATATCCAGTTCGCAGTTCCAAGCCTCCAGTCTACAGTCTTTAGTCCACTGCTGACATTTTGACTGCACATTTGCCTGACAAACACTGGTGGACTTAAACAAAAAAAAAAGAATCAAGACTTGATTCTCCGTACCCGAGTTTTACATTTATGCATGAATCACAAGTATACGGATCCCCGGATTGTATTTAGACACTGTAGGGAATGCAAAGAAGCAGCTTGTTTTTTGTGGTTTCATCTGGTTGTGACTCCCACTGTGTGTGTCCAGGTCCGCCTACAAGATGCCGTCTCATAATATTAATAATTCCAGCGCAGTTTTATTTTCTGTTTTTTCATTCCATGCTACAGAATAGAACTTATGTATGTGGTAAAGAACAAAAAAAAAAAAATGCAACCTCCCTGTCATGTGACCTTTAGCCTGGACATTGTGTCTGGACAGAAGAGCTACGAACTCCAAAAAATCTGTAGGAAAGTAGAGAGAAGAGGAGTAAATGTCGTCGTTCGGATTCAATTTGAACTTTGCACATGGACCGCAGTAAATCTGTCACGTATGGAATATAGTGCAGGTTTTTGGAGGAAGGATTGAGCAGCGGAGTTGAAAAGGGATTTGTTTTTAAAATGAGGAATAACGGAAAAGTGTAGGGTAGTAGTCCTGTATATTGGATATAAATCAAATTTCTCAAGTCCGAGAGTTGATACCTTTTCCTTTATAGGTCCTAGCCATCCGAAAAATATTTCAAACAAAATGACCAAGGATATCTTCATTCATTATTGTGCCCCATAGACCCGACGGGAATAATGAGGGTCTTGTGCAGAGTCTCCTAAATGTCTTTATGAGAGTAAATGGCCATTCTGCCAATGATGTCATCATCGTATGCAAATAGTAACATACATTTTTGAATTTGAATTTTATTACACCAGGCATACTCACACCAATTCTTGGAAATGAGTTGGTTTGTGTATTTTTTTTTTCTTAAGACAGCAGATCTTAATCAGCTTTTCGAGCAAAGCCTTGTTATACTTATGTTTAAATATTTCTAAAATGGTTTTGATCGAGTGGGAGTAAATAATGCCTTTTAAAGCTTTGCGTTGTTTCCGCCGCTTAACAGTCTACAGGCAATGTTTTCCATATCCTCATCACCGATTGTTTCATTGCTTATTCCTAAAAGCCCTAAGTGTTGCCTTGATAAATTTTTCGTTAATATTTCGAACATTGTTTCTAGAGTACTACTTCTTCCTTTTCCTGTGTTTTTTCTTGTTTTTTCTAAGATCTTATAAAAACTTTTGCGAAAAGAATGAAACATCTCGTGAAAACAACAAGCTGGTCAGTCAGGTGAAACCTACTAGGCCGGAAGTATTAGAAAAATTCTGCAGTAAGAATAAATCGAAAACTCTCTGTTTCATGCTTGAGACTCACTTTCCAAATAAACTAGTTAGAATCAACTCACAATCACCTGCTGTTATCAAAATTGCAAACGAGCTGAGAAACATATCACGCAGTAGCTTGTATCTGTTGTAGTGACGGATTCTGTCATTAAAAATGCTTACGTCCGGCACTTATATCTGTTTGGAAGACTACCATGTTGGATTTTACTCCTCGTTAGGAACACTTATGTTTGTTCTCTAACTAGAGATACACGGAGAGGAAGAAGCACAGTAAAACTTCGCTTATGGCCAACGTGAACCCCCTGACCACTTCAAAGCAAGTTCGAGAAAGCAAGGTTTCTCTGAACGCAAACGGAGAGTTGAATTCATTGAGCATTGTTGCGTCCCAAATAACAATGGGGTTACAGAACATGGTCGCAAGATAAAACTTGGAGAGTTTCTCACTTCCCGAATCTGTATTAAAACTTTTTACAGCTTCGTTTAAGGCTTCTATTGAAAGGTGGGCCGCTATACTTCAACTGAATGTGCTATGCATAACAGACACAGCATCCTGCGATGCTTACTGTGCAAGTGCATCTTTCAACGAAAGTCTGAGATATTCTGGTAAAAGCCTCGTACAAGGAATAAAATAGACTTGTTCTTTATCTGAGTGCTCTGTTTTGGCAGGGAGAAAAAAAGAGCTCCGTGTGAGTGGTCAGATGAAACCCAGTACATTGGCTGTTGCATCTCTAATGGCTCTTTGGCATCGATATCACGGAAGCTCGATCGAAAAAGTTCCTATTTTTTATAAAGATCTCAGCTATGTTGGCTTCTGATATAGCCGTAGAGGTCCCTTGTTGTAACTAGGTAATGGTCCAGTTCTACAATGGCCATGCAAAATGTCAAGACAGAAACTGACTCACCTACTTCGATAATTGTGGATTCAACCAATTTTGTCAATTTTATGGGGCTTCAAAAATGGATTCGATACAAAACAGGCATAACACCAACCAAGGAGTGCGATGGGATAGACCTGACAAAAAGAGGATGAAAAACTGTGATATCTACTTTGGTGAATGTTACAGATAATCACAACGAGGCAGGAAGACTTACGGAACAAGTCTTTAACTTCAGCCATGTAAGCGAACGATTCACATAAAGAGTAAATTCGCAACATAAGCTTAATAAACGCCTACGCCCCGACAGAGGAGAATGACGGCCTTATCTAAGATTACTTCTACGAGCCCCTCGAAAAAATCTTCGAGCAATGCTCTAGGTATGACGTGAAAGTCTTTGGCGATTTTGATGCCACGCTAGGTAAGAAAGGCATTTTTACTAGCACACGGTTTCAAAGCATTGATCCGTAAAGGAATCTGAATAATAATATTGCGGTCGAAGCAAAGCACACATCCTAACTTCCTACAACGAACATTGACTCGGACTATTACCCCGTTTCGGATATCTGTAACAGCCCAAAACCAATGAGCATCCAGAAATCAGAAAGGCCATCTCTGAAGTAATGAATTTCAACCCGCAACTACAAAGAAACCGTTGGTTCGACGACGAATACAAGGAGGTAAATCTGGACTGGAAAAATAACGAGAGAGAGAGCGGCCGCTTGCGAGCTCTACGAGCAAAAGAGAGGAGCAGTCTCTTCAGCATCCCGCATATTAAATCCTTTCTACCTTAGGACCTTCTGACTGGCCTCTAATTTTAGATCAAATTTTCACATTTTCAAATCCATAAACACCACCTTTTCATCGATTTCTAAGCCGCATATGATAGCGGAATAAACTTAAGAGGGTCATGCCTAGATTTGGCATCTTTTCCAAGCTCATTCGACTATGGAGAATGCGCACTTTTACGTCAAGGTCGGTCATGACACCACCGAGTGAGACAAGGATTTAAACAAGGCAATGCGTTGTCATGTGATTTTTTCAAAGAATCACAATTCTTGAAAGAATTGTGTAAAATTCGCAAGTCAACTTCATCTTCTTTAGTAAGTAAAAAAACATTTTTGACTGTTCGCTTTTGTCACTTTTAAATTTAATGCTGAAAGTATTCGTACAAGGACAAATATGTACGAGTATGTTGGTACTTTTATTACACCGAATGGAAATTTACCAGTAATTTGGATGACGAAATACCTAAAGATTATCTTGCACTGATTTAACTGTGGTTCAATTGACAATAAGACAATTTGCAGATCGCGTTGTCTGTTGGTGGATGTTGAATAGATAAAAATTGTGAGCTAATCAAGCATATCACCTCGCAATAAAGTAACTGCAGTTTGTAAAGTTATCCATCACGCAAATTACAGTACGCTCATACATTAAGTAAGTTTGCTCCCATGCAGGAAGCTCAAGATTTCTTATCGAAGTGCGCCGTTGACAAATGATTCTCATCCAAATGTGTGCTGTTAGTAATCACCATAGTTTTTCATACTTTTATTGTGATGCTTCTCCCACCGCAATTTCTAAGTAATAACGAGATCCACTGCGCGTGGGGAACTAACTACTTCAACATTCCACAATGGCGAAAGTTGTAGCCAATATTATTCACGCGCGTAATGAAATAAGTTTTCACAAGAATCTGAGGTGCTTAATTACACAAAAGTACATACCTATATATAATGTACACCCTGCCTGACTCGAACTGCAACCAACTTCAGACTGCCATAATTTCCAAACCGTTCATGACAGTGAGCTTAAATTTTGACACATGACAGATAATTATTATTTACAAGCCTTTTAAACGATTTGCGCCTCAGTTGTGTTGAAAAATTTTTATCCGCGATGGAATTCAAACGTGATAGTGTGATTGCTTTATATTTGGCTGGAAAACCACAAGTAGCTATCTCAACTGAATAAATCATTTGTGTCTCGCACCATAACTCGTTACCGTGATACTGGCAACGTTGCAAAACGCCATGGAGGTGGTCATAAAAAACAGCAACATCGGCAGAAATGGTTCGGAAAGTAAAGGCTCGAATTGAGCGAAATCCGCGCCTAAGTGGAAGAAAAATGGCTCGTGAGCTCAACATATTGTTGGAACGGATGCAACACATACTGAAAAATGAGCTTGGGCTCAAGCTATTGAAGTTCCAAAAACATTTGTTATCGATCAATATGTCAACAAAGGTCCTTCGAAAATTTACACTTCCGGACGGCCATAAGAAAGCAGTCAGCACCGATGGTGATGGTTTGGGCTTCCATAACCGCCGATGGTAGCTCCCCGATTGTATTTCTGGACTGTTTCGTCAGAATTAATGTGATTGTATACCGTGAAACTGTCTTAGAGGCAGTATTGAATCCTTGGGCAAGAAATCCTTCTGTCGGAGACCGATGACATTTTAACAAGAATCGGCACCGTCTCACAAAGCGCGCGTCAACCAAGATTGGTTAAAAAACAATGCTCCACACTTCATTTATTCGACACAATGAATTTCAAATTCCCCAGATGCAAATCCGTTGGATTTCTCTGCCTGGGGTATTTTGAAGGCGAAGATTGGCACTAAAAAATACCAAAGTTTGGACCACCTCAAACAAGCACTTCGCCGGGAATGGGCCAAAATACCGCAGAGCCATACCGTCTGAAGGCCATTATTCGCGCCAAAGGTGGACATATTGAAAACTACTCATACAATTTGAAAATTTATGTATTTTCCAACATTTTTTGCTTTGGCACAATAAAATTTATCAAAAAATAAAAAAAATTATAGCATTTTAAAAAGTTGTAGTTCGAGTCAGGCAGGGCGTATGTACTATTTAACCATTGGTTACTAATCAAAATAAATTTTACACGGTGACTATTCAAGGGTCAGTCTGACCCTACCATAAAAAAATGTATATTTTGTTAAAAAAATAGAAATATTCAATTAAAACACACTATTTATGGTGATACGAGTATATTCAATAATGAAAGGACACACATCTGCTTATTTTCTAAACAGTTTGAACATACATACATACGCAGTTGCCGGGGTATATTTTCATCGTAAATCCACTGTCGAACACAGAATAGGCATAACACTATGCCAAGCCAGCGAAGGTAGTTAAGTCGATTTTCTGACTTTCCAATGACTGCATCATATTTAACTTTACTATGTACGCCTGTGATATTTACCATTGTATTAAATAACACCATCGGTCACCGTCGAGTAGCCCTGGCAACAGAGAAGTTGGCGCACTTTTGATCCAAGGCGTCAACCCCAACTTTAGTCTTATTGGATTTTTTGAGAACATGTGATGTCATTATTATTTTAGCTGTAAAGCCAAACAACGGCGACTCTACTTCTTTTGTTTTAAATTCTCTCTTGTTTGGCTTCATAGCCCCTACATATGGTATCTCAGTTTTCGGGACCACAGTTCATCGACTACGTCAATAGAGAAGAACCAATTGTCGCCAGTGATATTCCGATTAGATCCTTCAACTAGAGGTACCAAGCAAAGTACAACTTGAGTTGGTAAAAACTTGTCACTTTTAGCTCTAGTTGGTACGGCGTTTAACATGTAGTGGATTTTGGCATCAGTCAATATCACTATCTTCAGGCCATATCTGGGAGTTTTTTTTTGGCATATACATGCGAAAAGTACATCGTTCACTTAAAGGTGCTAGCATCTCATCTACAGTAAGTGGTGCTCAAAGAGAATAGTGATTTTGGCAATGAGTTATCCATTGTAGAGAAAATGTCAGATATAGCTGCTAACTTGTTAGCTTTCGGCCTTTCTCTTCTAGTATTAGCATCATTGGATCTCAAGCAAGACATCAAAAATATAAAGCGGCAGAGAGTTATTGCACAACGAAAAATGTCACGTCCAGTACCAACTAATGCCCAAAGTGAAGATAAGTTTTCATGATTCAATTTGAATAAGACCGGCAAATAAAGCAATCTTATAAATGCTCGTAGTTCAGTAATAGTTGTTAAATTTAAAACTGTTGGTCTCCATATAGTGCGGGATAAATGAGCGCGCTTAGAACCTGTTGAACCAGTTCAATTTTGGCATTTGTGTGTAGAATGATTGTCTCAAGTATGTGTTTGTCGATGAAGAGGTCAAATACATCTGCAAGTTATATCTATGGGCCTAAAGTGGTTGCTGGTTCTTTAGGTTTTCCCACTGATATAGATATACTATTGTGAGCTGGAGTTCAACTTTGGGCTGGAGGTTGTTTGGCCCAACACATACAGTTATTTTTTCCAAAGTAATAGTTAGACCGCCGCGCTGTAGAAGACTCAGGTGGATTTGGGATCGGGGAAATCCCTTCGTCTCTTCCTCTTCATCGCTGGAATCGTTATTATGCGTAAATTTAGTATGCGTAAAAAAGCGTTTTCTCTGTTGTCAGCAGTAAAAGGTAAAGAAGAAGCAGGATGTGGTGTTGTGTCAACATCCTCCTCATTCAAATCATCATCATCAAGGAAAGCATTATCGATCCCTTCATCCGTAAGCATATTTCTACGTCGTTGCTATTCAAGAGTCAACTTGATCCTGTCACTGCTGTTATGGTCCGAAATAAGCACGAGGGCAGGGTTGCCTAAGAGTTATTGTTCAAAAATTTAGTTTTCAAAGTTAACAGGGTCATATAGACCCTTTTGATACCTATATTCCTATACATATGTATAATGTGTTTCGAGAGGATTAATGATGGAACACGCTGTTGAATTTCTGTTCTTTTCAATGTCAAAATGCGTTTTTTGCTGTCATGTCGTTCATAGACTTTATCTTGAGCGTCTGTCTGATATGCCTACCAATCTCTGCAAAACGCAACTGACCTTGTGCAAATGTCAAAGAGCTAACCAAATCTTCATGTATCATGCGGTGTGCGAATGTGTATCTTTTTTGCTTATTTTTCGTTGGAATGTCAAAATTCCCATAACTCCCAATGAATTATGGGAAATACCTAATTGCCATGTTCCTCCCAGTCGCGTCCTTAATGTCAGACTGGAAACCAATCTGGCTGGCAATCAAAAAGTCTAAAACTCCTCGAATACCAGGCAGATGCCTCTTATTGCACCGTTAAACCCGACCAAGCCAAGAGACAGCCAAATCGTAACCATCGCTTCAAATCACCATCTGTCATGTCGCTTCCTTCGTTGCGCGTTTCTTCTCTTGTTCCCTCATTACCTCTAGCAAAATAGTTCTTTTATTGGCAATTTTTCACCTCTTAACCGTTTTTTTTTTTTTTGTTTTTTGTGTGTAATTTTTTTCCTTTTCTCCAATTTTGGGAAAACGTTATTTTTGGACTCCACTCAAGTAAAATCGTGTACCACAGTCTCTGCCTAAAGTCCCGCGTAAATTTTTGTGTGTGCATTCTCAAGTCGTTGACAAATTACATGTCGCTTGCGACTTTTATATGGCCGATTTTTTTTTTTACCAACAATACACATGTGTGTAAATAAAAATACATATGTACATACTATATTTCGCGTCGTGTTGTGTGTGTTGAGACAAGAAATTAAAGGGACGTCCGTGGTGGTGGAGAAGAATTTTCGGTTATTTTTGCGGTTAAATTTTTGGTCTTGGATTCTTTTTTTATTTTTATTTATTTATTTTTTTTTTTATTCTCATATAAGGACTCGAATTGGTTTGTTATAATTGACAGACGCTTATTTATGATTGCTTGACACTGCTAATTGGCGTGGTGTGCCGTCGCAATTTAAGGCAGCATCCCTGCTGTGGAGACGCAGACTCAAAGACATAAATTTTGAAAAAAAATTCGCGGATATCGATTTCGCTGCGGTGACATCACTTTTTTTTTTTAAAATGATCAACACCGCGTTATGAATCAGGGTTTGGATTTTATTTTCCAGTAATTGTAGAGGAAAACTACTGTTATGTAGTTTGTTGAGTAGGAAAAGAAAACTTGCAGAAATGCTTTATTTATTTTTTTTAGACGACGACACTCGTATAACATATTTGTATGTAGATACTATGTTGGTACCGAAATAAACAGACAAATTCACGAAAAAGTAAATAGGTAGGTACATGGTGTATCTGTACATTAATTTTCATATATCTACCTATTAGAGTTTAACCTTCCGTGCTCACACATTTTCTCTAACACATTAGTCAAATGTGTCAGTGCCTCCTTTGGTGTTATTACAATCATTTTGGACTTTCCTGATTCTTGATATACCGCATCTGAGTAATGCGCCGTGGATAGAAGTAAGACGATTTTCGTTTTTTTGAGGTCTTATCCTCAATAAGCGAATTATGAAGTACCATGTTTCGTCCTAAGTAGAAACTGTGGTGGTATCTCCCTCTTGTTCTTCCGCAGAGTACCTACCCAACATTATCAGATTAAATTCCGAGAGCATCGTCTGGAACAGAGAAACAGAAAAGAACCAGGAATCCTGATCCATTGATATACTAGGTGGGATGAAAAGTAACCTCCTTGGGAATGAAAAAAAAAAAAAAAAAAAACATTTTTTTAAATGTTTTTTATTTTATTGAATATAGTTTTCTTTTAGTTTGATACACTTACTCTAGCACAAAGTTCGACATATTTGAGTGAAAAAAAATGATTGTTGTTTACGCTTCACCGGCAATAGACAAGGCAATGACCTTGTACATCTGCCTATGCCGATAATATGAAAATCTGAAGTTTTGAATGGAAAATACCGTAGTAGATGGTTGTTAGTAATTTGTTTGAGCATACAATTTTCAGGTTGGAAAAAATGGTGGAGTGTATTGCGAAAATAGATGATTTTTGAAACTCATTCTGCAATCGACAATTAGTTTCAAGTACATTTTCAACTGGAAAACATTTGTCACTGCAACTAAAAGTTTGACAAAAAGTCGGAAAAGACGAAGCAGAAGCACAATGGCAAGTTTTCAGTTTCTAATAAATAATATCTTCGATATTCCGGAGGACGAAATTAAACTTCTGCCTCAGTGCCGATTCGTGCAGATGGATGAAAATACAAACTCGTAGTTTTTGTTTTAGGGCTGATGTTCAGCGAACCTTAACTAACTTCTAATAAGTAAAGATTCCACATAAGATCATATACAAAGTTCACAAGACTGTCGGAACCATAGGAACATAGCCTGTTCATTTACGAAAGCAGTAATAAAACCTTTAAAATTAAGTTTAAACAATGAATTGACATAAATAAGGAAGAGAAAAGGTCCTAACGCAGACTCTTGAAGTACTCCTAAGTTGGAAAACTGGATTTCACTCCGGCCTTCGCAAATTTTAATTCTTATTGATCGATTTGAAAGGTAAGATCCAAACCAAAGGAGCATAAACCCACGGAAACCAGCTAGCTCGAGCTTTCTCAATAAGATGGGGTGGTTAACCATATCAAAAGTCCCGCAGTGACCGTTTTCTAGAGCATACTAGAGCAAAAATGATAGATAGCACACGAGTGCGAAAGTGTCGTCCGTGTCATTGGAAATTCGACGCATTCAAGTGGAGGAGACATGGCAGTATATTGTGCAGCAATCAGATTGACCTTGTCTAAAGAGCTGACAGCCGGAATGGCAAATAACCATTGGATTGAAGGACGAAGCAGAATTCTTAATATTTTTGACGAACGGCTAAAAGTTTTTGCTACCATTGGGACAATGCAAAAAACTAATTTGCATTTTGGTCGTATTAAAGTTACATACACTTAAGAACGATGTTGCAGTCGTTCCTCTCACTGATGGGTCTGTCACTGAAAAAGTCCATGAAATTTTGCAACTGATGGAGCAAGACCGGCACGAAAGCTGTCTGGAGATAGCGGAGGCACTAAAGTTTGGAATCATCTAAAACGAGCAGGGTAATCAAATAAGCTCAATGTGTGGGTGTCACATGAATTACCGCAACCATCTGTGAAACCCTGTAAAAAGTAATGAAATGGAACCATTTTTGAAGCGATTCATTACGGGCAATAAAAAATGGGTTAAATACGAGAATATCCAACGCAAGCGACTTTGAAGCCTGGATTGACGTCAAACAAGGTTATGTTTGAGTGTTTGGTGGAATCAAAAGGCAATTGTCTATTATAAGCTGCTAAAACATGGCGAAACGGTCAATTCGATTCTCTACTTTGCACAACTATACCGTTTGAAAGAAGCTTTCAAGAAAGAGCGACCATAATTGGCCAACAACAAAGGGAATTGTCTTCCATCACGACAATGCTAGGCCACACACATTTTTGATGACCCGGAACAAATTGACGAAGCTTGGTTGGAAAATTTTGATGCATCTATCGCCACGCATGGACCTTGCAGCCTCTGATGATTTGTTTCACTCTTTGCAAAACTCTCTTGATGGTAAGAACTTGACCGACCTAAGATCCGCTGAAAATCACTTGGCCAAATTTTTCGCTGATCAACAGAAATTCTACACCGATGGAATTATGAATCCAACCGGAAAATGGCAAAAGGTTGTAGATAATAATTAGTAGTAGTAATTGACTTTATTTCATTAAAAAATGTTACAAAAAAAAGTTTCTAAGTTTATTTTTGGTTTGGCCCAAGACCGTCTACCTGATTATTATTTACATAATTCAATATAATTTTGTTTATGACATATAAATATTGAATAATACGGATGTTTTAGAAGTCTCCCTCGATGATGCGTTTTCCTGATCCCAGCCTTGTTTTCCGTTTAAGATATCTTGAAACTTCCTCTTCCAGAATTCCCTTAAAATTGGACATATTGCTAGAAAGTGTAGTACATCTTCCCTTACTCTCATATTGCAGATATTGCACAAAATTGGTAGCTCTGGTCTGTTCGGTATATAATTCAACTGAACCAACTCTCCTCTCATTTTGAAAAAAGTGCTTATTTTATCTGTCGTAAAGCAGTTTAAAAAGTAAGTTCGTTCTTCAAGGTTGTATTTTATTTTGCTGTAGTACTACCCATATTGTAAAGATTTCGCTCCACTAACATATTTCTGATATATAATATTGCCAGTTTTTTTATCAGTATATAAAATCGCATTCTTAGAGAATCAGACTGTATGTCTGGTGTAATAATACATTCTGATGCAAGACGCTCCCACTCTTGCACTAGAGTGCCTCTTGTTCTTATGATGAGCGTAAGTACTTTTTTCGGTAGCCTTTCTTCCTCCAGCGCCATGACTCTTACTATATAAATAAAATGCATTTTTAATGTGTTCAGAAACATAGGGAGCTTTCCCGTTTCTAAATGTAGCATATAGTGCTACTAGGCAATCCAAATATTCATAATACCATCTGCAAACATGTGAACGGGGATATTTGTTCGGTGCAGCTCAATTCCACCTTTAACAGTGTCTGTTATGTCGTTTATATATAAAATAAACAGTAGCGTACTTAATATAAAACCTTGCTTTACGCTCTTTGCAATCTCAAAACTTTCGGACAAGTGATTTCATTCCAAACGAAAGATATGTTATTTGTGTACATTGCTCGCAAAACATTAACTACCTTCGTAGATATTTCACATCTATGGAGCTTATATAGGGCTTTCCAATAGGGTCCTGACAACTTTGAATTTAATTTGTGAACGCACTCTTTCACTAATCATCAAACTGTCACTGTCAATTTATTCAGTAAACTCAACATTTTCATCATGGTAAAGTACACTAACTAGCAACGTCTGCAAATTATAAAAATTTTCTTCAGATATTCGGAATTGGTGACTGCAACTTTAAGAGCGTTAACTTCAATTTTCGGTCGTAATTCTCGTCCTAGTAGACAGGTAATAACAAGTTTAGTGCAAAAATTTGAGTCTACATAGTCGTTGTTTGATGTTGCTGTGTTGGTCAAAGTGTCGAAAATATCGCTGCCATTCAGACGTCCGTAGCAAACGATCCAAATCAGTCAATTCCACGGCGTTCTCAAGAATTCTGAATAGCTCAGACCACATTATGGCGTATTTTGCGTAAGGATATTGGTTTACACCCATGCAAAATCAAGCTGACTCAAGAATTGAAGCCGATGGACCATTTGAAGTGACCTACGTTCTCCGATTGGGTTCTGTAGAAGATGCGCCAAGATAATGAATTTCATCGCAAAATCATCTTCAGTGACAAAGCTCATTTTTGGCATTGCATTGGCATATGCATTATTGGTCAAATAAAAACCCACATGTGCGTCATGAATCACCACTTCATCCACAAAAAATAACTGTTTGGTGCGGTTTGCATGCCGGCGGCGTTATTGGGCCATATTTTTTCGTCGACGATAACGATCGTCACGTTACAGTGAATGGTCAGCGTTATCGCCCCATGATCACCGATTATTTTTGGCCCGAATTGGAAGATATGGACTTGGACGACATGTGGTTTCAACAGGATGGTTGACAAGCCACAGAGCACACGCTGCAATCGATTTATTGAAGAGTAAGTATAATGAGCGTGTTATCCCAGGACATGGGCCAGTCGATTGGCCGCTTCGTTCGTGCGATTTAACGCCGCTTGACTATTTTCTGTGGGGCTACGTTAAGTCATTGGTTTATGCCAACACGCCGACGACGTTGGAAGAGCTCAGAGCCAACATTGAACGCGAAATAGCGGCCGTTTCGGCCGAAATGTGTGGTCGAGTCGTTGAAAATTGGGTCCAACTAATCGACCGCTGCAAACGTGTCCGCGGTGGCCATATGAACGAATTCGATTTCCATTCATAAATATGTTGATTGTACTTCAAGCCAATAATAAAGTTTTTGAAATATCTCAAATGGTTTGCCATTTATTTAAAAAAAAAGTTGTCAAGTCGTTATTAGAAAAAACTATAGAATAGTGCCTCTCGAGGAATAGAATCAAAAGCTGCTCGAAAATCTACAAAAAATGCGTAAAGCTTTTTGTGGTTTTCTGGTAGATTTCAGCAATGTTCGCAAGTATGAATACCTGATCGATCGTCGAGTAGTTCTTTCTGAAACACGCTTGAAATTCATGGATAGTTTTCGTCTTATTGACCCACTCAATAAGTCTTTTAAAAAGCACTGCTCCAAAAAGCTTAGTTAAAGTATTTAAAAACGATATACCTCTGTAGATCATTATAGTCCCCTTTCTTGTGCAGTGGAAATGAACTCGATTTCAGGAAGTTTCCTGGTATATCTGCATTTTCAAAGACTCGATTGAATTCTGATACAAGCCCACGCATACAATTCTTATAAAATTCAATAGAAATACGGTCGTCTCCTGGGGCTTTGTTATTTTTAGCATTCTCGATTACATATTGTACCCATTCAGAGTTATCGGAGCATCTCAGAATACGTCGGCAATCCGGGGCGCTGCATATTGAAACGGTCGGGATGTTTGAGTTGCGTTGAGCAGATTTGAGAAGTGGTTTTTTAGTTGTTCAGTTTGTACGCCTAGGGCCATAGTATTTCTTCTACCATTAATAATTTTGCTAGCTTTTTCATATGAAAACTATTCTTAAAGTGCCTATTTGCTTCTGCGTATACATAGAAAACTGAACGTATTGGTGTTGTGCGTTCTTACTAGCCTGAGAAATGCAAAAGACGCATTTCTAGCTCGCTTGCAATCAATATCAAATCACTTTTGCTTGCTGCTACCGTTGACATATTTTATTGAATTATTTTGTGGTGTCTCCCTTTTAATAATTTCTATTAGCTTTTCAATATTTATCATGGTATTCGCTTTTATCAAAGTTACGAGCTCTCTATTGAGGTTTGACTGATACAAAACAATAGTCTATAACAGAACATGCCGACCCACGAAGAAATGGGTCGCAGGTTTTATCCTTAGAATTACGGTTTGTATATATCGTTGGTGTGCCCAATCCACTTATAAAGTTATTTTGCGAAATGCCTATTCTTGCGTTAAAGTCGCCGATAAGTACTAGATTCGCTGATCCTAAACTATTCAACAGATCTATTATTTTGTTGTAGTTTCGCGCCCAATGATTACAATTTAGATATATCGGCACAATGTGGCACGTGTTAATGCCCGTTTTCAGCTCAAGTACGTACGATCGTTCTATGCTTTTGAAGTTGATCTTTGCTCCCTCTATCTGCTTCCAAACGAGCTTGTTTTTACCTTAGGTTTGAATTTTAATTCATAATTCATGAAAATACTCTTAAATTCCTAGTAAATGAGTTTCAAATAATAGAAAAAAAATCAAATTCCTTTATATGGTATAATTAAAATTTCTAAAAACATTTTCTTATTTTTTAGCCCTGCTACATTATAACTTAGGATTTTTAAACTTAATAATTTTATATTATTCTGGTAGACTGATTCTTCTTAATATAATAGTTCGTGCAAACTCCCACTTAAGTGGCACCCAACTTGGTTACAGCGGTTGTTTTGGGTGTGTTTATGTCTTTAGTTACTTGACGGCTTTTCCAAATGTCAGATTTGTCCATGTTAGTGCTTTGGTTTTGCAATTCATTCGCACAATTTTTTGGGGATGACGGAATTTGCCCAGACATTTCTTGAACAATCCTTACACCATATTCACTGCCACATTTCAATCCGTCTGAAAAATCCCAAGTAAATAATTTTCCTCCCACATGTAACTTATCGTCTCTTAATGCAAGTCTTTGCGGATACCTATGTTTGTGTTTCTAAGTTTGCTTGCTTTACGTAGGATGTTGATAGCTGTGTCCCGGGATTTCATCTTGATGATTATTATTGCCGTGCGCTTATCTCGGCTGCTAATTCTGTAGGCAGATTCAACGGCAGCAATTTTTTCGCTTTTTCTGTCGGATCGCTGACGCTCTATGACTGGAGGTGTACCACAACATTAGATTTGATACTTTTCAGCTAAGCTTTTCCATTTGCTTTTCCAGAAGCCTGTTATGATTTTCCAACTGCGCAACCTTTGCTGAAATCTCGTTTTGCTTTATTTTCATTCCTGACAATTGGAAGTCAGATTTCGAGACAAGTTCTTTTGCGAGGTTTCTATTCTTTTCTTCCAGAATCTTCTTTAGCTCCTCAATGGTGATGTCAATTATAGTTTTCGATGTCATATCGTTGGAATTTCTACCAGATCGCCGCTTCTCACAATTAAAATATTCTGGTGAAATTTCTTGCAGTACCCTTTTGCTCATTTAGTGACGTTAACTACCTAGTGCGATTTGAACGTCAGTTTTGTGCTAGGATTTACTCTGATTTACGTTGGCTTGTGTGGTCTATATTCTTAAATTCCACTTAAAACCAAAATTGTTCATTTTTTTTTTTTAGTTTTTCTCGTTTTATTTAAATGTATTCTCGGAGCACTTCTATAAAACAACTGTACTATGATAGAACAGTGTTGCCAACCCTGTCCAATATAATAATGGCTAATATGTACCTGATTGAAATTGATTTTGAATAAAGAAATTTTTCTTTCAAAAATGTATCAAAAAACCGCGGAGACTTTTTATATGACCGATATTTTCCTGGTCCGACAAATCTAGAGGGGAGATTTGTGTGGTCTGAGGGGTGTGGGCGGGGGTCTATCTGTGTTTGATTAAGTTGCAAAACAGCTGAATTCCTGATTCATAATAATAGACAAACAAAAAGTTGTTCTAAGCAAATTTATGAAGTGAAAACGGTAGGCGAAGTGGCACCGTTTTTCTGAAATAGCATTCTGTTATTGTACTCGAAATACAGTAACAAAAACTCATCGATCTTTCAATAATATACTTCAGAAATCACTTTCCCCCTCTACTTAAGGAAATAAGGGCCAAGCATCACTCCGCAGAAATCGCAGTTTGAATGTGGATGTTGGACAGTTTTAACCTTTTTGATGACGTTAGGGTTATTCACATGTTTCGGTTATTTGCAAAGCTTCTGATTTGAAAACAGGCTTCATATATACCAATTTACATGGACTGGTGTCGCTGTTGAAGTTGATGATCCCGGATAAGTTTTGTTAAACATCGTCCCATCTATTTTTTAATCATAGCCCTGGTTAAATATTGATCGACCATGAATTCGCGGTGCGCATCTTCATCGTTAACAGTTCGTTGCTTGTTTTTAAGCTGTTACACTTTAAATTTGTAAGTTTGATTTGTAAGACATACTCCCTTTAATGAAATTGATTAACTCTGTCAGCTTATCTATGAACATTTCTTTCGATATTGCCACCAAGAATTGTGTCTAGATGCAAGTGTATCCAGCTCAGTGTGTCCTTCTAGGATTCATAGGAAAAACAGAATTTTTCACATCGTCAACTATCTGTTTCTTACCACAAAACTAGGAAAGTTTCTTTTGTTATATACGAGTATAGTGAGGTTTAAGGTATGACAGTCTTAAAGGCCCTCACTTTTCGTCTTTTTATCGCTTCTTACCTATGGCGTGTAATTTGAACTTGCATCGCGGACTAGATTTTAGTTTGAGTCTGTAATCATTTGTACGTCTTTTCTTGTCTTCTTTTTTGTCTTAAAAAAAAAAAAACAAAAAGGTCTTGGACTACAGCAATCAGCCCGAACTTTTGTTTGGGTTTCTTTTAATCTCCCTTTTTCCGGGAAACTAATTTCTTTAATGGTAGTGGGCATCAGCAGCGGCCCCTATCTTCTTGAACTTCTTGCTGCTGCAGTAGGGATTTCGCACTAAAAACTACTAAATTAATAGGGGCTTAGATGATTTCCACCTATTGCAATTGTTCAAGCTGACTTACAGAAGCGCTTATAGTTTAGTTAATTCGAGATAACAGATATATCTAAATCTATACCTTTTTACTAATCCGAGTTACGGCTGGACATTAGAGCATTTAGGCATACGAAATGTCCTTTATGTTAAATGCAATGCAGCAGCAGTCTCCCGTCAACGACAATGAGTAGTTGTTATCGTATTTATGGGATTCACATGTTTCTCAATGTATTTTTTTTTTTTTTTTTTTTTTTTTTTTTTTTTTTTTTTTTTTTTTTTGTTCGGGAGCCCTCAACAGTTGCTTGATTTGTATCAAACTTCCTTTCAGGAAGGCAAATTCCAATTTGAACCCTCGGAAGAGGATCAATTATTTCTGTGCCAGAACCACTTCGAATATATACATATTATGCGGTACAATTAGCTCATCCATAACCATTTCTATTTCAGTTTGAGCATTTTATGCTTTTGTATTGCACCTTTTCTTTTCTTCCGAAACCGACTTCCCTCTCACAAAAGAAGAAAAACTCTTTTGACTGCTCAAATTAAAAGTAGAACTCCAAACGCTTGTAGAACTACAACAGCTTTGAGGTAAGTAAGCTCTGTTTCTACTTACGAGTATTTCCATAATTGCTTATTAAGAACTCCTCTTTGTAAAAAATAAACTAGGTTAATGAGCAGACTTCCTTAGACATCCACTGCAGCGACATCAGAAAATTGCATACCAAACAATCTAACCATTGATCCGCAAGCCCACCTACCTTATAGCTGGAAATTGTCAAAGCTCCCAACTCAAAGGGACAAAGTAATTGGCAGCAGGGACTTTTCAGTCCTCTTTATTCCAAGTGCACTTGATTACAAATTGTTCAGGAAAATATTAAAAAAGAAAAAAGTGTTCCGACCGGCAAATGCGTAAGGAAGATGATGTCGAGGTACTTAGGATTATAGTTAGAACTCTTTGCGATACCCAATATTAAGTACCTGGTGCTCTTCCTGTATGTCGGTCTTCCTGTCTGCATATAAGCCTTTGTAATGCAAGAAGAAATACGCCTACTACTACTGCAACAACTTCTCCTTTAGGAGATACGAGCATATTTGCACGAGTAAGATGTTTTCTTTGATTGCTTGTGAGGAGTAACTCTCGACGAATGCTCAAAGGAAAACTAAGTTTCGTTTGAGAGGTTGCTTCTAGTGTTTATTAGGCGAATATGAGGCACTACGCTCTTAGAGGTACTTGTTTCGGTAATTTTTCTTTTTCTTGTTAATTCCTACACGGCTTTGCCTTAGAAGAAAGCCATTGTTTGCCTAAGCAGAGGATTCTTAATGCGAAGCAGTAATTAACCACGGGAGTGGTTTTTGTTCTAAACAACCAAGTCCAACTCATTTGAGGGAGGAATTTTTGTGAACAGGTGTACTATCTCAAGATCCCATAGAAGCGAAAGTATCTCTACCACAACTCATCATCTCATCCTTCAGTTCGTAGCAGCAATTTGCAGTTTTGCAACTTCCCAGACATACGGACAGCACCAGCAAAGCGAGTTAAGAAAAAATTCCTTTTTACCACCCACATGAACTCTATCTCTGGAAGCCAATATGAATTATCCATGTTCCATAGAATTCCTACCTTATGTCTAGAGAGCTTTCCCAGCCATCTACCTAAGCCAAAGGGTTTACTTTTCGTGGGCATTTGCTGGTGGGTTGGTTAAAGAGGTAAAACTTGTCAAACTTACTAAACAAACATTTGAGTGTACGAGTACATGTATATGGTGTACTCTGGATACAGTAAATGGAACTTTTTGCCACACTTTCAATGTCCCATGAACGGATAGTGAGAGAAGTAAAAAAAAAAAAAAAACACACACATTCCTCTCGTCTAGACAAGCAGACGGACAAAGTGTAGCCAGCTTTACTGTAATCAAGCCGAGCTATGTGACTTCGTTGGGGGGCTGATTGATGTTATACCTTGGGGACAAGACGACAAATACATCAAACAGTACCACAATGGTGACAGTTGATGGCGATAGATGGGTTTTCCATGTGCCCGACTGGTGGATATTGGATGCTGGATGGATGGCTGATTGCTATTACTGCATTGCATTCCACCTGCAGTGCTGTAAATTCCTAGACAAAGTGCAAAAGTAAAACATTTACGGAGATCATCGCAGTGTGTGGTTGTTCCTTTTAAAAAAGGACTACACTACTTTGTGCACAAAGAAAGAGATTGTCAACCACCCTTGCCGGCAAATAACTTATGATAGGAACTTCATGATTTTTGTTGACTCATTTCAGCTGTGAAAGTGAATGAAAATATCCTCAGTCATTTCAAGAGAAAAAACCTTCGAAATCCTTCCTTTACGTTGACTGGCTTTGGGCTAAAAACTTCAACGACGAACAATACGAGTTGTACAACAACATCAACCTGGTCAGAAAACTGCGCATCAGTCGCAGGACATATAGAATGAATGTACGTCAATGCTCTGGTCTACAAAGTCTTCGAATCTAACTCGGAGGAACAACGCATTAGGGGAAGACCTCATTTTAGGTGGCGCGCACAGGTAGAAGAGGACCTCAACCGACTTGAAGTGCGCAGCTGAAGGCAGTTAGCTAAATACCGGACTAAATGGAGAGGCTTGTTAGTTGAGGCCCAGGTTCACTCCGAACTGTAGCGCCACCCAAGTTAAGTAAGTCATTTTAGCTGACCGTAGGTATATGGGATCTAAGTTTTCATTGAACATATCCTCAAAAGCTTTTTTACTACCTTTCCTCGTTTAACCTCATGATTCAAGCATATAAAAGGAAGAAAGTAATTTGACTCTCTCTCTCTAATTTTTTTGCTTCTGTTCTGTGAACAATCAACCGTGGCCGTGGATGGTAAATTCTGTCCTTTTTTCTTAAAATTTTCACAAGTTATAAACTCTTATTTTATGTAACCGATTTATGAAACTATTACTTATTACCAACTAAATTGTCATACTAAATTCCACTTCTGAATTATTTAATTGAATTATTTATTGGGTAATTTAATTCGTGCGGTTTTTTTTTCAAAATGTGAACGTTTATTTTGAGAAAAACATGTACAATAGTATTATTCAAAGTATTGCCCATCTGAAGCTATGACTTTTTCTCATCTTTCTGGCAATTTGTAGACCCCAACCCAAAAAAACTGCACCGGCTGGGCAGCCAAGAATGAATCAAGCCAATTTTTAATATTCTGCTCTGATGTGAACCGTATTTCAGTGAGGGCGTTCTGCATCGACCTGAACAAATGGTAGTCAGAAGGGGCAAGGTCTGTGCTATAAAGCTGTTGGGGTAAGACTTCCCATCCACTGTTTTTTAAATAGTTCTTAACCGGAATAGCAACGTGGGGCCGAGCGTTGTCATGATGGAAAATTATTGCCTCCTGTCTGGTCGCACATTCCGGGCATTTTTCGGCTACTGCTCTCTTTAAACGGATTAATTAACGGATTAACCCATCTGATCCCACCAAATACAGAGCAATACCTTCGTGCCATGGATATTCGGCTTTGCCGTTGATTTGGCTGGTTGGCCGGGCTTCACATATGATTTTTTGCACTTAGGGTTTTCGTAATGGATCCATTTTTCATCACCAGTAACAATCCGATGCGAAAATGACTTCCTTTTGTGGCGTTCCAGCAGCATTCCGGACATGCAAAACTGCCTTTCGACGTTTCTGGGCTTGAGTTCATGTGGAACCCAATTTCCTTGCTTTTGAATATATCCAGCTGCTTTTAAACGTATTGAAATGGCTGCTTGAGTGACACCCAAAGATTCTGCGAGCTCTTCTTGTGTTTGGCAACAATCTTCATACAGTAATGCTTCCAGTTCCTTATCTTCAAACTTTTTTGGCTGCCCAGGAAGTTCATCGTTTTCCAAGCCAAAATCACCACTTTTAAATCGTGGAAACCACTTTTGGCACGTCCACTCAGTTAGTACATGTTCACCATAAACTTCCACCAAAATACGATGACTTTCGGCAGCAGTTTTCTTCATGAAGAAGAACTCCCCGCAAAAACACTTTTTCAGGCACAAAGTTCGACATATTTGAGTGAAAAAAAATTATTGTTGTTTACGCTTCAAATGAATGACATATACTGAAATGACGTACAATGACAGTAGCTATCCAACACATGTTCCAATGGAATAATAACAATGGAATAGTACAAGTTACGCCATCTCTTAGCAAACCGCACGAGTTAAGTTATAAACCCAATACTTAAAATAAATAAATAAATACTTTTCCGCGACATATCATATCATATCTTCTAGCATTTATTTGTGTTTGTTCCTTTGTAAATTTTTACACTTCTGAGCAGGTGAAACTATATGACTATTGGCAGTGGTCGCGTACTACTGGCTGAAGAAGTACTTTCTTAGCTCTATCATCTTTGATATTTTCCTTTAAAGAACCTGTAACATTTCTATGGTGCTCGATCCAGGAATACTTGAAATCGAAGTTTGCTGGTTATGCTGGCTTTTTTAAGATCTCGATAAGAACCCTATACTTTGATGTTACTGATCACGCAACAGTCATGGATCGGTTAAGTAACAAAAGCAAGTCACAATGGTTTGTAACGTATCAACTTAACAGAAGCAATGTCAAGACAGCAGCCATGTTGAGCAACTAAAATTAGACAGGGTCATTGTAGCGCTCTTTGGAGTAACAGGCAATCGCCACAATATCTTACGAAAAAAACTTAATAACCACATCATTGAAAAAGACAACTATAATGAATTGCGAAGGGTCTGAGATAAATTTTAAGACCCTTGACGGATGTCGTAGGTGATTTTATCTTTTTTATAAGCTTATCTTGCAGTTATTAAGGATAGAATATCTGGCTCTGTAATGCCCTATTATCAAAATACATCGTTCAGTTGAATTTTTTCATACTACTTAAATACCACAGGTCAAGTGGTCAAGTGGTCAAGATCAGCTACTTGAGTGCCAGTGACTGTGCAGACGAATGTACCAAAAGTGATCTTTTAGCTATCATACCTCTTTATCGAATTTATGATCCCCAATAGCTGGCAGAATTAATTTTGTCTTACAACGACAGTCTTTTCGGTCGAAAGACAGCAGAAAAGTCATTGACTTCTTTGGGACGTCGGGAAGCACTCCTTTGAATTGGCTGCAACTTAATGTCACCTACGGTTGTATTCATTAAAAACCCAACTATTAATGGAAGCCGTAATGGATTACGAAGACAGTCTACAGGTATGGTTCAGCTTCTGCGTAGTTCTCCTTTAAGTGAACTCATTTTCCGCCACCTCAATTGCTAGCTACATATTTTTTCCCATCTTTCAGGCAATTTATGGATTCCACGACAATAAAACTGTTCGTCTCTTGAAGCAAACGAAAAAGTCACCCAATTTTCGACTACCTCGTAGAATTTGAAGTGCTGCTCAGCTAATGCGTGTTCTATCGATGAAAACAAATGGTAGTCGGAAGGAGCCAAGTCTGGTAAATACGGCGGGTGGGGTAGTAGCTCCCAGCCAAGTGCTTTGGTTGTATCCTGAAACAGTTTTGCTTTGTGTGCAGGTGTATTGTCATGGAGCAAAATTACCTTTCCGTGTCTTCTAGACCATTCTGGTCGTTTTCCTATTAATGCACGCTTCTAATTGATCATTTGTTGTCGGTAGCGATCTGTATTAACGGTTTCATCGGGTTTTAGGAGCTCGTAGTACACCGCACCTTTCAAGTCCCACCAGACACACAGCATTGTTTTCTTGCCGAATCGATATGGTCTTGCAGACGAAGTTGATGGTTGTCCCGGATTAACCCATGATATTTTCCGTTAAGGATTCTGAAAATAAATCCATTTTTCATCGCCAGTAACAATTCGATGCAAAACTGATTTTTTCGGTTTTCCATCTGTCTTTCATTCAATTAATGTGGCACCCATATTCCAGACTTTTGGATCTTTCCCATAGCTTTTAAACGGTCAGAAATTGTATGTTGTGCAACGTTTAACATTTTTGCCACTTTTTTGGTGATCTTCCACGTTCTTCATTTCTCACATAAAAATCGTTATCTCTGAACCGTTCAAACAAAATAGCAACAAATAGCAACCAAACAAAAAAAAATTAAGGTCCTTTCACAATAAATGTTCCCTATCGAGATTTTTGTATCTTGGCCCTCACTTTATACCGGTACACCTAGTAGACAGCTTTAGAAGTCTTACAATATAAAAGCAGCAGGTGAATATTTGTGTAAAAGCTTTTTCCATCAAGCAAATGTAAATGTAGAGAACTCTCATTTGTAGCAAGCTCCCATATTTGTCCCTAATACCGCCAGAAAGCTGACAGCGCCTTAGAGGTTTTCAGGGCGGTGTGTTTAATTTAAATGAGTTTGCTCTTTAGGACGACACCGAGATACATTAGATACTTACTTTCGGTTGAGAAATTCATGACGCACACCCAGCTTCGTTTTTCTCGTAAAAAGAACTACCTCAGTTCTGAGAGGATTGCATGAAAGCCCAATTCTAAAGCCTCAATCGTCGATTAAATATAGGGCTGCCTAGCCAACTAAAATATGCCGATGGAAACGACCACGTCATACTACTTGTCGTGCGCATATTCAACGCTGATTCCTGCATTCAAAGAGCAATGCAGCATTCTTTCCATGCTCTTTAAAGAAGAATTAAGTTAGACTGATAGTTGTGAAGATCAATTTTCGGTATGAATGCTAATCTCAGTGACCTTTCTTCGAAGTGAATGTACTTCACCACCAGCTTTCATCTTCTTCTAACATTTGTCCAAGCTACTTAGTCACATGCACTTGGAAACATTTTTCCTCAAATTAAGTTACATTATGTTCTTGGGTTGAATCCAGAATACTAGAGCTGGGTGGCACTTCTTCTACAATATATAGCTGGACAAGATGCTACGAAAAACATGTCGTATCTGGGTCTCATTTTTAAAAAGAAACTAAGCTGCAAACCTTGCATTTAAAAAAGGGTCAAACAAGCTACTGTAACTTTATTGTAACTCTCTTGCAAACAAGCCATTGAAAACAAATGGGGCTTTCGATCTTGCATAACGCACTGGTTATACGTCTCGGTTATAAGACCGATACTTACCTACGGGGTGGTAGGTAAAACAATGAAGTCAACTGCAGAAAACTAAGCAGAGTCCAAAGAACAGTATGTCTGTGCATGAGCGGAACTCTACGTAATACTCCCTCTGCGACACTAGTTATTCTGTTTCACTTGACACCACTCGGTATTTTTAGCAGACAAGTACAATGCTGCGGCTGCAGCTACTTTCCTTAAAGCAACTACACAGTGAACAAATAAATTATTTGATCACGCTAATATTCAATACACTAGGAGTCCTTCCAAAGAACATCGATTACATTATACCACAACGTTAGTTTGACAAAGCCTTTCATGTAAAATCCCCTCTTGATCCTTCTGAGAGTAAGATGCTTTCATAGATGACAAATCAATCTACTTCTATACAGATGGATCAAACACTGACAAATCACTGTGGCGTGTTCCAGGTGGAAATTTTGGCTGTTGAAGAAGTCCTGTACTAGTTACCGATCTTTTATGATTATTTGTCAAATATTTTCATTGCAGCTTAATCTGTTGTTCCTGATTGGGGCCCGGAGTTAAATTGTGTTGTTTAAACGTTGGTCCTTATGTTAGTCTTTAAATGAATATCAGCTTATTTGTTGCTTATTTATGTTAAAATATTTTTTTCTTAAGCATCTTTCACTCAGACTGCTGGCTGGAAAAATTACATAAAAAGTAAAGGACATCCTTGTTTGTCTTAAAAAGTGGCAGATTCTAAGTGGCGAGCTAAATTATCTGCGTAACATACGTGTTCGTTACCGATCGCTCCTTTGTGGGCAGAGACCTAGTAGAACTTGGCATTTGGTTGAATTTAAAGTATATTGAGTTCATCACAAAAGCGGTTTACAGAATTAGCTTTTATGGTAGTCTGTTACGTTATTGTCCTTATTGTTGATAATGCGGCTGGCTCTGCTACACTCAATATCTTTAACCTATACGACGAAATGAACGTCATTTATTCGGCTGCTCGGAGAAATTATTCAGTCCTATCCCTTTCCGCTTAGAGAGATAAAGTAGAATGGCATTTCAAAGTCGTTGTGGGATAATATTGGAGCATGAACCTAGTTCAGTCGATAAGATTATGACATGAACCTTCGGCTTTGGTTTCCAACCGTTGAGGTAACGCAGTCGTATAGCAGCTTTGCCTGCAGATTCTTGCATGAATAAACCTAAGAGCAGTAAATCAAAGATAATTTCCAGGCTTCCAGTTGGCGTTGATCCCATGCTACATACAATTCTCCACACTTTTGCCATTAACTTGAGACTGGTAGTTTTGTTTGTAGATTATAACCTTACTTTGGGTCGCAAACCTGTAGCGAATATCCAGCTGCAGGTGTAGAAGACGAACTTTCAAACCTTCTGGGAGCAGCTTTCTGTAAGTATGGGTCGCTTTGGCACGTGCTGGTATTTCCCCAATTTTTGCAATTTTTAAGTCATCTGTGAAAGAAGATCTAAATGTAAAGAACAACTCTCACGATTGCGGACAAATCAAAGGCGAATACAACGACAGCAACTGGTATTGGCGCTGAACTCTGTATCATCCTGGTACTCTTACATGCAATTTACATATGTTATTCCCACTCTTCAAAACATTTGCCTTGTATTTCTTTTGCAGAATCCCGAACAATGCTCGACCGACAGTTGTTAATGAAATATGATATTTTAGATGGAAAAGGATGGCTTAAGAACAGCCCTTTGAAATCTCTGTAATACTGGAACTGAATCTAAATGTGCACAAAGTCCGACACTACTCTTCGATTTTCACAAAATTCCTATGTAAGTCTGAAGTCATATCTTAAACTGTAGAAAAACTAACAAGGATTACGAGTAAATTTGTACTCTTCGACATAACCGTTGGTTGATCAATTTCAAGAGTCAGATTTCTGCATCGCTTATCAGAAAATCTTTCTTTCAAACAACTAAATGGAGATACAAATACAAATGTTAAAAATGTTATAAATGCGTGCGCATTTTATCCTCGGTTAACCCTGCATCTGTATCTATTTGACAACCAATCGCCCATGTTTGAGCAGAAACTAGTTCTAGACATCTATAAATAGCCACTAATATAAATTCTGCTTTCTTAAAATAGGTCTTAACCTCGGACACAAAGAGAGAGAGAGAGACTCCACAGAGAATATTATTATCGACATCCGTTGCAAGCACCGTTCTTACGGTTCGATCGATTCCCAGACATCAAGACTGGCCACAATTGACAACATAACCTGCTTCTCAGCGACTGGACGTAGGTTGGTTTCACATAACAAATCTCACATTTCCATTCCCATTCCGATTCCCATGGCTGTGCCAGTTCGTCTGATTATCTAACAAGTGGATGGGAATATACACCAGCACCGACTAGAAGAACAACCAGGGTTGAAGCTATTCGTGAAGGCAGCCCACATGGTAGATTAGTCAACGATTGACACCAGATTGTCACGATGTCGCGCAAGTCCGTTTAAGGATAACAGTGTCGCATTTCCAAATGCGTGGGTCGTCTTGGAGGGAATTCTCGAGACAGTTTTCTTTTTCCGGATCTCATTCCGCAGACACATGTCTGCGTATGAAAGTCACTGCGAGTCGACCAACAACTTTTCCATGTACATACATAGCCATGACAATAGCTCCACTTTAGAGGAGCATTAAAAATGCATGAGCACGTCGTCAGTCGGGGTTCTGCTTTAATTTTTTTAGTTTTTGCTACGATTCGCTCTATTTCAGCAGTTGGTTGTCGGCATTGTTACCAAATTACACATTCCCATAACGACTGAACGGCGTCGATTCGGTGAGTGTGACCGTTTGGCATAGCCTAGAGGCCGGTTGGCCCCAAAATAGTTGACCACAGTTCTGCACACCATAAATATTTAAATTTGGTAATTGCTGCTCGATTAGGCTGCATGCAGTGAACGTGTCTGTTTGTTTGTCTGTTTTGTTCAATTTCAACTTAAACTGTGGGTCGACTGTGGTGTTATGATATCAGCCCGTGGTGGCTAGACAGTTTGTCTGGTGGTCTTGATGTGGTTTTCCCCAACAGCATATTCGGGGCGAATGTACGATGACCATTTCACGTACAAAGTCAACTGAACTTGGAGGTGGTCGTGGTGGTGGTGAAAAAAAAAAACCACAAAATCCGACTGGGAAGCAACCTACATCAGATGGCTAGCTAACTTAATGCCATGTCCCTCTCTGTATCTGAATGGGCTCGGTTAATAATCTAAGGCCAAAGCCAGAGCCGCAGCCATAGCTATAGTCATAATCATAGCGAAAGCCAATTGACAACGCAAACGAAACCTATGGCATGCATATAATTATCTTGTCTCGGTGTCGCTGGCCGTTCGTCGGCGTGGATTTGAATAATTAATCGCGCGCCAATCATTTTTCGGCCTGTGCATGAACATTTTTAATTTTTGTTCTTTTTTTACGTTACAGTCGGCTATTGTTGCTGGTGTTGCGATTGTGAATTTTATGAATTTTTGTTGCAACATTTTCCATGTGGGAAGCCACAACAAAACCAACTGTAGACAGACAGCAGACATCAGACAGCAGACAACAGGCAGACGGGCATTATGTGTGGTGTGCTGCACAATGTCCATTGCACTGCACTACATCTACTAAATATATCACATGCTGCCGTTGCAATGTTCAGTAGTGGAAAGATGTTTTAGTGTCGGCAACTAAATGCTCCGGGGGGTGGGGTAGGTGGGGGGTCTTTTTATGTTAGTCAAGGGTGAATGCTCAGAGGAACTTGCCTCTAAAATATTAATCGGTCGTCCATGCATAGGAATATACTGAGAGCGAAGCCCTCAAGTTCATATACTATTTTTCTAATGTAACAATGTCATGTTTAGATACTACTTAAAAGAAGCCAGTTTGGGTACCCAATTAAACCAAAAAGTTGTAAGACTTCTGGGTGCTAGAAGATCATTTCCGGTTAAGTGAAACTGTAGGACAGTTGCAACTTGAAGAAATAATTGAACTCCAGTCTTATAAAGGCTTTCAGAGCCTTGGTTTAGGCCACAGTTATCTCATTTTAAGTCAATCTTCAAGGATTTTATGACAATCTTATTGAAGTTGGTCTTATGAATATCCTCACTTATGGGTCAATTGTTTGCTGGCCTACACAAGCAGAATCAGTGGAATCAGATTTTAAAGATCTAGGCTGGACTAAAAACAATACAACCTATTGAAGCGTGTTCTTACGTATTTAACCTCTCGCATTGTGTAAAACAGTAAGACGAAACCGTATAGTCATTGCAAGATTTTGAACTTCTTATCCCCGAGCTAGGTGTAATTGTAATTGAAATCATGTCTACAAATTAGATTGGCACAATAAAATCGATTTTCTGATTGGAACAGAGTGTAAAACCATTATTCTACCTTCTACAATCCTTACCAATGTCATAAGGAGATAGACTGCGGTGTAGATTTAGGGACCTTTTCAACTGAAGTAAGAATCTCAAAATCTTAAATTTCTCTCAAATGTCTAGGTACTAGAAATTGAGCACATATGTATAGGGTTTTCAAATAGGGACTTGATAACTTTGAATTTAATTTGTGAATGCACTCTTTCACTAATCATCAAACTGTCACTGTCAATTTATTCAGTAAACTCAACATTTTCATCATGGTAAAGTACACTAACGAACTACGTTCTCCGATTGGGTTCTGGAGATGATGCGCCAAGATGATGAATTTCATCGCAAAATCATCTTCAGTGACGAAGCTCATTTTTGGCTCAATGAGTTCGTCAATAAGCAAAATATGCGTTATTGGTCGGGTGAAAACCCGCATGTGCTTCATGAATCACCACTTCATCCAAAAAAAAAAAACCGTTTGGTGCGGTTTGCATGCCGGCGGCGTTATTGGGCCATATTTTTTCGTCGACGATAACGATCGTCACGTTACTGTGAATGGTCAGCGTTATAGCGCCATGATTACCGATTATTTTTTGCCCGAATTGGAAGATATGGACTTGGAAGACATGTGGTTTCAACAGGATGCTGCCACAAGCCACACAGCACACGCTACAATCGATTTATTGAAGAGTAAGTATGGTGAGCGTGTTATCTCAAGACATGGGCCATTCGATTGGCCGCCTCGTTCCTGCGATTTAACTCCGCTTTAAGTCATTGGTTTATGCCAACACGCCAATGACGTTGGAAGAGCTCAGAGCCAACATTGAACGCAAAATAGCGACCGTTTCGGCCGAAATGTGTGGCAAGTGGTTGAAAATTGGGTCCAACGAATCGACCGCTGCAAACGTCCCCGAAGTGACCATATGAACGAAGTCGAGCTCCATTCATAAATGTTTTGATTGTACTTCAAGCCAATAATAAAGTTTTTGTAATATCTCAAATGGTTTGCCTTTTATTTAAAAAAAAAGTTGTCAAGTTGTCAAGTGCCGATAGCCAACATTTAATTAAGATGATCTATTCAAAAACCGTCTTCTCCAAGAATGTTAAGACTAAGCGTTCAGCCATTGTAACATAAAAGAACACTTATACCAAACACGCTGGATGCGAAAGTCACATACTGGTATATTAGGCTGAGCTGCACGAGCCCACCTTCTCTCTAAATCTTGCGAGCGGGTTAAATATTTAATGTCCCATGGATCTCCTACGGAAAACAGTCAAGACTACCAACCTAAGTTGACAAGCTAGCCATACCAGATTCCGCCCTTGGTGACTTATTTCCAGAGACAGTTTTTCTTCATTGTGTGTCATCAGGCTCAGTTTAATGTGGAAAACTGTGTTATGTCAATTAATGTTTGGCCATGTAACTAGCATTAAAATGCTAAGAATGGTGAAGAACATTGCGAGCCATTGGTCAATCGGTACACACACTTCCAAGCGAGAAATTTTCGTTCGAAAAATTCGCGATGAGATTGCTTTCGGTCTTAACAGAGCAGAGCAGGAAATGTCATTCAGCACAATTTCAAGAGAAGGCAGGCCAAAACAAGACACGGCTATTCTTTGTAGATGCTATTGATTAAGATGGAATAAATATCGATCTACAATTCATAGATTTTCTAGTGGATCTACCGTAGTGTGTATATTTGATCAATTGTTGGCAAGCACGGTCTAAGACTTCACTAGCAGGGATCAATTAGATAGTTGGAAAATTGTATGTGATGTCGAAGAAGACTGGTTCCTCTACAAAAGGAGCAGTTTAAAAGATCTGCTTTCTTTTAGATGGGCAAACGATGCTGATGTTCAATTCATCAGGCACACTTTCCCGTGACCAAATCTTAGAAATAAGTTGGTAGGCTGTCCCATCCGACGGCTTTAACTTCATTTTGGTAGGATCAATGAAAGTCTTGGCTTTGCTCATCCATCTTGAATAGATCGTTCTGCAATACAATGAAATTTTGGTTGCCACCACTGGTTTTTCTATATCCTTAGCACCGACTGTGACTTTACAACTTTATTTCCTTGCTTAACTTTACAAATTTCTTTCGGGGTCTTGTTGGCTAGTCATGTCCTTTCCGTCCTTTTCGTTGCCCGTGCTCTTCATGGATCTTTCTTCCACTTTTGTGTGTTTAAACCAAGAAACGTTATCGTCCCTTTTTGCAAAACTCTTTCGTAGGCTACTTGTCTCGCATATGTATGTTTGCTTGTGCTCTTTATGTTACCAGGTATTTTGTGGGAATTCTGACTAATGACTTACCATCAATGCTACAGATCTTCAATACTTGATCCTGGTTGCATATACTGGGTTGTCGCGATTGCACCCGTTCATCATTAATACTTCACTCTGTATTGTTGATGCATCTGTGATATACGTAAACCATGGCTGCAACTAAGTAATAATCCAAATCTACAAATACATTGGCTGCTCGGTATGTTGGGACATTTGTACTGGAGGAGTAAATAGGTACTAAGACATTTTTCAGACATGATGTCGTTATACTTTCTTACTTTAATACTAATCATATGTGACTCCCCTATTTGATGCGAAAGTCAAATACTATCATACAATCGGGTTTAAACCCTTCGTAGCGCTGAACCGCTTTTTGCAAGATTAGAGAGATACGATTCATTTTTTAAACGTTCTTTGAAGTTATTTTTCTACTTTGGTTTCGAATCTAAGACCCCACATAAAAATGGTGTTAGCCGAGATGGTTTGAGCTCAGTTAACCAATCTTTGGGGCATTGAACATGGGGTTTGGTCTCATCTTAGTGTAGAAGGCAACCTCCGTCTCCGAGGATTTTATCCCTAGCGTTCCCAATTTCTCACCATAATTTGGGTACGGTTGAGCTTTCGCTTATATCTGAGGGAAATCTAGCCAGGATGTCTACATTATCAGCATAGACCGTCGACATAAATCCATCTCCTTTCCATATTACAAAGATTTTGTCCACAAAGTCGCTTCTTCCATCCGAGCATTTTGATTGAAAATTGAGCTTACGAGTACTCGTATGTTAGCGAGTTTAGTGTTGACACTTGAAGCATTCAGGCGTTAATTTTTACTCTGAAGTTAAATATTTATTGGTTTCTTTGGCGAAAAATCAGGACTTTAATATGCGTTGCTTTTACTTAAACTGCACGGCTCTGCAAGTACCGGTTTTGCACCCGATTCATTGTTTTAAATGGGTTCTTCAGAATTGGTAGCATACTTGAATTATAGTAGAAGATTATTGCTTTTCACAAACAGATTTCTGCGAACACTATTTAAAAAAATCTTTATTTTTTAATAAAGTTATTAACTAAAGCTAATATCAAAAACAAAACGGCTAAAATTCCATCTTCGTAATCAAATTATCTAAGAAGCACCAAATTGGACAACAGTTTGACATGTAACAACTGTAAAACAGCTTAACCCAGTTTGTAAATGAGCACACGAGAATACCAGACGTTGATCTTCAAACCACAAACATCCCGGATTTTTTTTTTCGTACACTGACTGCACAGTTAGATAAAAAATTCCGAAGAGAACTGTATGGCAATATCGATCCCCCCGCCGATATGTTCACAAACATTATTTTCTTTGGAATGAAATTTCATCCACCATCGGATGAAAAAAATCGAACCAAAAGAAAAAGCCTGGTCTTTTCTCCCTAACAAGACCAACTCGACCGAAGAAAACCGGAAAAAGTTCAAACGAGCCAGGACTGACTTAAGCATGTAAAATTCCAATATGAGTAACTGAACTAAGGGAAAAACACTACAAAGTTGTTGGTCGTTCGCTAAAAATATTTTATCACTCTCATTTACAACGGCTTACTAGCTGTCAGATCTTAAGACAAGGTGCACTTCGCAGAAACCTCAACGTTTCAAGATTGTATCATTTTTTCACATACACTAAAGCGCGTTGAATCTTCTATACGACGAAACGACTTGCGGACTCGTGTAGTACAAGACTGCTCAAAGACCTCAGTATAAACAAATCCGCTAGTCCGTATTTGTATATCTTCCCTTCTTATGAAGAAGTGTTCATCCATTCTGACAAAACCATTGCGTATGGCTTTCATCAATCCTATTTATTACTTAGCACTCTTTCAGAGAAATTAGAAAACGTCATTGTCCTAAATCCGCAGAATCATTTCACCTACGTCCCTTCTTTATTAGGTCATGCAAATGCGTATGTATCATAAGCACAGTTAATATCTCGAAATGATAACAAAAGCTTCTCAATTTCCAGCAGTAAGGTTTTTGTGACAACACGTCTACCGTTGGTTTGATGGGATATTTCACCAAAAATGGGCCTTTAGTCGAAAATTTGTGCACTTTAAATCAACGAATCTGTTCCTCAATAGATTAGAAATTACCTTTTTGAATGTTCAATTCAAGAAGTTATAAACGGCTTCAAGTTTGATATGTTGGTGTGCCACAGGGCTCCATTCTGCATCCCACAATTTGTTAAATTTTCAGTAAAGATCTCTTTCATTTCAATATATTACTTTGCTAATGAGATTACATATTGAACGAAGGCGATAGAGAATTCTGTCCCCCATACCTAGACTAAATTAATAAAGCAATTACTAAACTATTTAAAGAGGATATAGATGACTTGACATGCACCAATTCATGATATGATCAGAGGAAAACATGCTCGAAGCAAGAAATCTTAGCATCATCTGTCTGATTTACAAGAAAGGAGAACTATTTGACTGTGCCAACTTTAGAGGAATAAACTCCTTGCCTATAACATATTTTCTGCTGTATTATCTGGACATCTGGAACCATTCATGAAAAACTTGATTGCGGTTTCAGGCCATGAAAGTCAACTACGGATCATATATTCACACTACGGTAGATCTTAGGAAAAATACAGGATTTTCAGATCGACACTCACCATCTATCTGTGTTATCATGGTTTGGTTTTAGCATTTTATGCATATGCAGACGATACGGCAATAATTCTTAATCACAAGGACTTTGAAACTGCTGAAAAAATTATGTAGGGATAGTTCGACGTTGTTATATCTTGCAACATATTTTGCAACTATACAAAACTATGACTGCTTACATACGGTAATAATTCATCAGCTTATTCGGGCTGATGGCTGTTGCTCGAAGATAATGGTTAATGCCTTAAGGTGCCATCATATAAATGGAGCACTAACTAAAAAACTCAGGAAATCCGCCTTCGCACTTTTTCATTCTAGCTAAAAATGTAGCAATAGTAGTGACTGGAAAAAATCAACAAGCCAACTTCCATAAACAATTTAGTCTCCCAAATAAATGTTACGAAATAACTACTAATACCAACCATCTTTCTTTCTTTAGCATTATTAAAGTATTCATGCCCACTTGTGTGTTAAGTTCTTAAAAAAAAAAAACTAAATTGACTAACAGAACCCTAACTCATAGAAACTCGTAGAAACTTGAACCTACTCGAAAACGAACCAAAAAGCCCTTGGCCGTTTCTAAAAAAGGATATTGCACGTTATTTTTAGTCCCGTTTACGAATATATTGACGAAGAATTGAGTCAGGGATGTACAAATCCAACATTTGAGATGGCTGGACGTCATAGCTTTGGCTTTAAGAGTCTTCGAGTCTAACCCCAAGTGATTGCGGAAGAATAAGAAGACGACTCTATCTGAAATATATATGCATGTGGCCCCTATAAACTTCGAGTGCGAGATAGGAGACAACTGGCAAGAGTTTGTGCTATAGTAGCTCATTCAACTCCGTTACTAACATTAATAAATGAGGAACCCTCAACCAAGCGAAATTTAACATCGATATCGACAAAAGAAAATTATGCATGAATGGCACTTGCATCATTTAAGCCGAAAAGATTTCCTTTTCGATAACAACCTACAGAGTGATCACATTTTCCACAAGGTATGTAAGAAATACTTTCCCGCCTGTCAACAACCTCGCCACACTGAAAGCATCGGTTCCCACTAGATCACCGAAATCAAGCAATGTTGGGCGCGGTAAGTACGTAGGTAGGTGACCACATGGGAACTCAGTACTCCGCGTGCTGTTGATAAAACGCGCCACATGGGCATAGTACCCCGGCGGTAAATCCCAGACCCTACAAATTAATTTGCATCGTTCCCTTGATAATAATAATAATAACAACTTTCCCGCCTATAATCTCGCTCAATTTATAATACGAGTATGTACATTTGGTTTCGAAAACGTAATGCCAATACTCTGGAACACCGACGTATTGTAACTTGCCTCACCTTATTCTATCATTATCATTATCATTTTATTTATTAATTTCTTAAGGTTTAACAATTTTTATATTTTTCCGCGAAGCCTCATTGGCTTTTCTACAGAAGATTGCGTATTAAAAAAGTTGGTTAACAAGTAAACAAATGATCAAGTTTTTTGAGTTAAAATTACAATTTAAACTTGGTTACATTTTTCTATAAAAAAAAAAAAAAAACAATTGGAAAATTTTCATTATACCTATTTTAAATTAACTGATTGCAAAACATTATAGATTTATACATTTAAAAATAAATTTTTAATCACTTTTTTTCTGTTTCTGTGTAAGTTCGTTATGTTTCTTAGGTTTTCAGGTAATTCATTTAAAATTAAAGGAACGCTATATATAATATATCTGATCGAGTTTTTTCAAAGTGTTTACTCTAGGTAAGATGGCTGTCAATGATTACTCCAAGATATTTATATTTAAGCCGTTAGTCTTACCACTTTACAGTCACTAGTTAGTGTTGTCACTTTATATTTCTTACATTCTTATCAGTTTCTCTTCTATGGCTTGCTACAACTCGACCATCCTGACTTGTAATCGTCCCGATTTCCCCCTTTGTCCTTCTATATACAATTACGTGATTCGTTTGCTCTCGTTTGTAACCATGGTTGGCTGCTTTCCATATTCTTTCTGGGTTCTGAGTTCTGGCTTACTTGAAATCCTTCTTCATCCTTCACTATGTACCGATTATTTGACAAAACCTTTTCAATTTTATACGGACCCTTAAACTTAGGGGCTATCTTCTTACTAGCACCTGGGGTGCTGATAAAGTTCTTCACCATTACATAATCTCCTTTCCCATATACCTTATGCGTCCTGTTTCGTAACTAATTATACAATATTCCTGACACTTAATCACCTTATTAGCAGCTCTCGTTCGTATTCTCTCTAAATCTCTCTCATTTTCCTCCTCGTAATGCTCATTAAAACTCTCCTTCTTCCAATAAAATTTAACAACACACTTTACCTGGTATTCTTAACGGACTATTATTTATTCCCTGAAACTTAACATTTTCTTCATATGAATTAATAACTGCTGTTGGAACGTATCCCTGCCTGACTATGCTGGTCGAGCTGCCGGTATCTAGTAGTGAATGGCCTCATCTGCTTCGTCTTCTTGGTGTACGTTGTATATCGGCTTCCTGCTAAGCTTCTTCCGCTCTGGACAGTCTGCTGCTATATGTCCCATTTTGACACGAACGTGACAAGCGCCTTTCTCTCGTTGGGAGAGAATTGCAATTTTAGCACCTGATTTGGTTCCTTGCTGTATCACTCCTTCGCTCTCGTTGAACGGCTTCCATTCGTTGCGGCTTGCGTTGTTTTATTTTTGAAAAGTCTTGGAGTAGTTGTGCCTTTGTAGAATAGCATTGGATGAGTGCCTGTAGTCGTAGCGATTCTAAAACACATTCAACTAGCTCATCTTCGTCGATTTGAAAGCAATTTGAAAGAATGATCTTGTAATTAAAGTAGTCCGTAAAACTCTCATTCGTCTGCCACTTCCTGTCTTTTAATTTCCGTCGCAATACCATTTTGTTTTCCTTTGTACTGACCAGCTCCTTCATCTGTCGCATCAATTCGTCCACTCCTTCTATCAAAAAATTCAGCTTTGAATGCATCGACTCCAATGCCTTACCTTTCATTTTTGGCTCGTTGGTATTCTGCTTCGGCGTCTTCCTCTGTCCACCGCTGAGTGAACCGTTGCGATATTGTTGCCTCTTCTTCGATGTTACCGCTCGTTGGTGCTTCGCTGCGTTGTTCGAATGGCACATCGTTTAAACGCATCACGAGCACATTTTTGACGCCGGCTGTGGAAAGCCCAAGACGTAGTAGCCATTTGCACAACTCTGCGGAGGAATAATCCGACACAGCAATCGAATGCTCCATTTTGTTCTCTCCTTTTGGTTTTTTTTTTTTCACACTCGTTTGTTTAGTTCAATTTCGTTCTTTATTTTTTTCTTCTTTCCACTTTGACAATCGTTATTTTGTATTATAATTATTTTTTTGTTGGATTGGATCCCACTACTGATTTTTAGCCGTTAGTCTTATCGCGAATAAAACAAACACAGTCCTTTAAAAAAAATAATTTACGCTCTTTATTTGGTTGCTTAATAGGCGTCTGTATTCTACAGTGTTTGACTTACGACTAATCTCCTACCTACCGGCAGACTCTTTTCCTAGTATGGCCACTTTACAATCACTAGTAAGTGTTGCCACTTTATATTTCTTACATTCTTATCAGTTTCTCTCCTATGGCTTGCTACAATCTGATTCTACTACTTCGATAAGCTGTTTTGGTGTCGAAGCACATGAGTCATTTTCGAACCGTATTTTCTGCTGTGTAACGTTATGATGTGGGCTTCGAATATGCATCATTTTAGTTTTGCTGCGTTGATTAAAAGACCATTGTCGTGACACCACCTCTCTTCCAGCATTATTTCAGTCGCTGTTGGGAGAGATCTGTGACGAACTACTATCGCTGTGTCATCTGCATAAGCAAATGGTATACTTATCTTAGAAGTACGTAGAAGTTCATTTGTATATAAAATGAAAAGAATAGGGCCTAATTTCGATCCTTGTGGGACGCCGTAGTGCACTTGTTCCATGGAGCTATACACGTTCTTGATTTTTACGCAGAACTGGTGGTTCTACCTATACGTTCGAGGGCTTCTAAGAGTTTTGTTTGGTTAAGGGTATCAAACGCCTTGCTAAAATCTATACACAGTACTAGTATAGTATAGTATATGGTGGCTTTTATTTAAGCTCTCATTGATACAATTTGAGAACTCCCCTAGCAGTGTTACCGCGCTTTTTCTTTTCTGAAAGCAGTATTGACGTTGGTGAATAAGTGAATATTTATCAATAAAATTGTAAAGATGATTAACCATTATTTCTTCCAAACATTTTTCCATCACTGGCAACATGGATATAGGTCTATAGTTACTTATTTCAGTTTTTCGATCACCCTTGTAAATTGGTCTTACTATTGCAATTTCACCATAAAGGTTTTCAGAATCTTTCCTTCTGTCAGATTTAAATTTATCAATTTGCACAATATGGGGGCAAAACTATAAGCGTGTTGTTTAATATCTCCTGCTCGGATACCATCGGCCCCTGAGAATTTGCGTTCGTTGAAGTGTCTTATTATATTAAAGACCTCATTGATGTTGGTTTCAGTTGTAAATATTGTATTCCTGATGGTTATGTTCTGGTGGTTCGATGTGATCTGCGGACAATGATGTAATATTTTATGTACTTGTTGGGAATGTCTTCCCATTGTCTCATTTATTAAGCCCCATGTTTTGCGCGGATCTCCTCTAACCTCGATAAACTTGTTTTTATAGAATGTTGACTTCTGTGTTATTTTATTTTTATTTCCTTCTTAATTTGTTTCGAAAATGTTTGTATTCAGTTTCGTAGCTTAGATTTGACCTATTGTTTTTCCATTTTCTATAAAGACCATCCCGTTTTTTTACATTTTTCACTTAGCTCAGGACACATCCAGGCATTTACTTTTTTTAGTGTTCTCATGCATATGGATTTTGTATTTACTCGTATATCTTAAATTTCCATCCATCTTCTCACAGAGATTAACAGAAACACCTTCATTTAATACTTCGTTCCGGTCTGATTCAGATATTAGTCTGTTTACTTTTTTGTACTTGTGTATGGTGCAGATATGATTTGTTTTTCATTTGGTTTCATTGCTTCTTTGTAGTAAAGGATCGTGTTATGATCCCTTAAACTACTTTCAATAACACAAGACTTAATTCGATATTCAACTGTGTTAACTATGATATGATTTATTATAGACTTTGTTCCGCTTTTTACATCTATTCTTGTATACATATTAATCAATTGCATTTACAAGGCCTAATGACGCCAACATTTCCAAATAGTTTTTTACATGATTACAATTAATATCACAAATATTAATACTAATATCCCCAGAAAAGTTATTCTTACTTTATTTTTTATTTCGATAATTTTCGATTTCTTCAAGAAATGCTTTTTGGCTTAATCCAGGTAGTCTATACACACCAAAAAGGATTTCTTTCTCTTTGACTATAGAAATTTTTATATGGTATGGTATGTAGTCAATATTATTTCGAATGTACATTAAAATACCTTCTCCTCTACGATTTGTTCTATTTATAAATTCTGGTTTATGAAAACCATCCAGTTTATAGTATCCTATTTCATCATCTTCAATATTCGTTTTCACAAGAACTATAATGATTCATCGTAAGGTTTGGTTAATAATTTAGAATAAAATACATATTTGCATTTACTTTTTAAAAATGATATCATGTAAATATTGACCGAGACTACGTTTTAGGTGGTCCATTCGAAAGGTCTAATTTTAAGCGACTCGTTCGAGCATAACGACTGGTATCTCGCGGATAACACCAATAATTTTGTCTTCCAAAGCGTCAATCGTAGCTGGCTTATTTGTGAAGACCTGATACTTTACATATCCCTAAAGAAAATAATCGAAAGGTGTGATATCTCATGATCTGGGCGGCTAATTTACCGAAGCAAAACTTAAAAATTATATTAAGTGCTCACAAAAATTATTTCTCAATAAGTCCATTGTTTCACGCGCTGTATGGCTCGTAGCACCGTCTTGTTGAAACCAGAGTTCACCGAGACCATGTGCTTGAATCTTAGGAACCACATAGTCTGTTAACATGGCGTGATATCGGTTACCATTGACGGTAAGATTCTGATTTGCCTCATTTTTGAAGAAATATGAACCAATGATTCCGACAGCCCATAAACCATACCATACCGTTGTTTTTAATGGATGTAATGGTAGCTCTTGGTACTCTTCAGGTTGATCATTAGCCCAAATACGTCAATTTTGTTTATTAACGTATCCAGTGAGCCAGAAATGGGCTTCATCACTGAACAAAATTTCACGATAAAACACCGGATTTCCATTGAGTTTTTCTAGAACCCATTCATTGAAAATATGACGCAAATTCAAGTCGCCTGGCTTTAATTCCTGCACAAGTTGAATTTTGTACACTTTTAGGCCTAGATCTCCACTTAAAATACGTCAAGCTGTCGAATACGCCAAACCAAGCTGCTGAGAACGATGACGAATTGATTCGTCACGGTCTTCGCGTACACTCTCAGCTACAGCTGCCATAATCTCTTCACTACGTGCTGGATGTGGTCTAACCGGTCAAGTATCATCCACTTATGTAAACTGGGACTCAAATTTGTGAATGGTTTTGGCAATATTGGTCTCAGTAGGTCGATTATGCGCACCGTAAGTTCCCAGAATCGCACGAAAAATATTTCTCACAGAACGCTGATTTTCGTAATAGAGCTGAACAATTTGGAGACGCTGCTGTGATGTGAGTCCCTCCATGAGGACTTGCCAAATGATACTGAACAAAAATGACAAAGCAGTTTGATAGGAGTCATGCGTGATCTGTCAAAAAAAACCTATATACAATAAAATCAAACCTCACGATGAATCACTCCTTACAAGGGGTTTACTTGTTTTGCCTTTTCTTTGGCTAACCAGAGCAACTGTTTGTAATGTTTTGTCAGCTGATTGATGATGTAAACAGTCACCAGCAGATCTTCATCGAAATTTCCAGCAACAACCGTGACACCTGTCTCGTCGTGAATGTTTTATCAGTTTACTCTCAAACCAATGTGTTCTTATATTCCCGATAACTTAATGCCAATCATCGAAACCAGCATTCAAAGGTTCTGTTGGGTAAAGTGTTGTTTGGTAGCCTGACCTGGCCAAAGTTATTAATTTCCTCAAGGTTTTTTGACAACATTGCACGAGAAAATTTTTCAATCTTTATAGTTGACCCGAGGTTTGAAATTATGAATCAATTTTGATCTTTTCTAACTTACTTGTTGTCTGTCGACCAGCATTATAAAGAAGTCCTATTAAATTCCTCCAGAAAACGTTAATTTTTTCATCTGTCTTTCGAGGACATCGTCTATCTTATCTCTAAGGAAACATTTTCACAAGTTAGCACGGACGTCTGTGTTGATTTTCTATTGAATTCTTATTGTCCATCAATGTCAGATGACCTTATTTTGCTTCTTTCATATATTCAAGCATGACCCCTGCCTGCCCATGTGAAAAGTACAGCCCCTGACTTGAATCTTCAATTGTATCCATTCTCCAAAATTTATCTAGCTAAAGTCTTGCAAATTCGATAAATTCCATAAAATCCTCACCACTGTTGTCCAACAAACAAGACAAACATTAAACCCATCTACAATTTTACAAGCGACAAGGTTACCTCTCACCCAAAAATTACATCCTGCACAAATTTAGGCAGTAAAAAATCATTTAGCCGAAGCCTATAGTCTATGGTCCACGGGGGAGCTCCTAACTACGGCTAATAATTATAAAAACAAATTTTAACTTTTTACGAGATGAATATTCGTCTGGCGGCGGCAATGGAATTGAATTAGGTTCGCGCGTTATGCGATGCGACAAAATGTTCAAAAGTCAATTTCTGTCCATAAAAGTTGGCCAGTATCCCTTCCCCGCCAATTGGGAGTTTTTGCATATCAGTTACCAACGACCACGACCGCCAGCACAATTATTCCCAAAGGTGTGTCAGCCAAAAAATAAAAATAAAACTTAAGCGAGCCCCCCGCTACGTTTGTCACTGTACTGTTGGCGATGTCGTTGGTTGCTGGAGGAGGCAGATTCGAAATTCAGAGGACACTTAAGTTTCTGACTGTGAATCCAACAGGGTTACAATAAACCCCAATCTCACGGGACATATCGGTCATTGAGCCGCAGAAAAAAAAAAATCACTTTGGCACTCATGTGACTCCTTTCCAGCCCTTTGCGGGGCCGGTGGAATCGAAGAGCTCAGGAATTATTTGGACGATTGGTAAAAGCTTGATTAACTTGATTGCTTAGCACTTGATAGCATAAAAATATTCTTATTCCTGATATCATCTTTTAACGATTATTTGTAAAGAGTTGCCAAATTACCAAGTCACACGTCTGCATTGCTTCAATCCTGTTTTAAGGATCAATGTCATGCTATTCACTCTCAACATTTATAAATCTTTTCAGTTGTCGTATCGTTTTTAACGTTGCCATTGCCATCGTTGCTTTGATTTGGATGTCATCATCTTTATCATCATCATCACTATCGTCGATGCAGATCCACAAAGTTAAAGTTCAATATTTGAGGTCAATTTAAGCGCTGAAGGTAGTTTACTTTACCAGATGAGATGCAGGAATTTTACTGCACATGTCTGGCTGAGAGAGGTTTTTAATGACACGATTTTCATGATGACAGTCAACAAAGGATATTCGTTGAAAATTTATGAAGATAGCCGTAGATACTATACTAAGAGAGAATGGAACATTTTTATTGTCATTCGAAAAGGTGGACAGGTATAACCTGCAAAGCCGGAAGAATTGGTTTTTACGTTTAAAACGCACATAAAACGTGATTTTGATAAGATTTTGTTTTTATTACGAATGTGATTCACATGGAAGTTGTGAGTGTCGTTTCAGAATGACAAAATATTTTTTTTAGTATGCAAACTGTGGGGTCACTAAAGGTCTGTTTTAAAGTCATTCGGTCACTAACTGCCATTGATATCCCTAATAAAGGCTCAGTACATGCCCTGCTAAAGTTTTATTGTTTTTGCATCTGATGCTGTTCTACGGCAGACGAAAGCAATGATAACTTTACCATGAGAAGTAGGTACCTGCTTTAATGATGGCAATTTTTTAAATAAATACATTTGGTGGTATTAGTTGTCTATTTTTTTGGTTGATGTTTCTTTAAAAATTGTTGTTCGCCAAAAAACTAGTTCAAATTGAAGGAGTCCTTTCAGTCCAAGGCATGACTTAAGGGGAGATCAAAACCAATCGATTGATCCCACTTCCGCATTCTATTTCGCCTTTAGAATCTGCAGAACTATTACATAAAATTGTACAGAGGATTAAATTCTTGAAGAACAGAAAAGGGAAATATTTATGCAACATTATCACAAAAGATCTTTAAGCGTTCCAGAACGAGTCTACAGAGCTTTGTTCATAAAAGAGTGAGTCAATACCCAATAGTAGGCTTCACAATTCAACGCAGAAGTAGAAGCAGAAACCTCCAATGCTGCACAATGATGCAATGGAGTCATTTTAAAAGAAGGAGATGTAGTTCTTCTCGCTCAAGTAAGAACTGATTGCATTTATAAAACCAGTGGAACAGAGCAGAGACTCCGCTACTGAATTTCAGAGAAAAGTGTTAGATGATCGTGTACTTTTTATTTCCTAAATGAAGGTGAGATTATAGCAGACGTTTCTAAAATGCGTTGTAGACCTTTAAGAGTGCACCACGCACCACTCATATCTTTCAGGATAAGGTTGGTTAACTCGATAATTTATGAATCACTGAGATTTGTTTGCATTTGCCTTTGAATGCATTCTCTGAGGATTGCCTGGATTTTAAAAGCTTTTGACATCTAATTGATAGTCATGTTGCAAGGGTCATCTGAAAGTAGGCATTATAAATAATATTTGGCCTGATTTATATGTTTTAAGGACTGCTTTCATACTGCAAAATTGTACAGATAAGCTGGAAGACATAATAATATTTGAAAAGCTGTAATGTAAAGAAATTTAAATAATTTGAATAATTCGGCAGCGCAACCATCAAGTCTGTATCCAAGTGCTTACCTTACCTCCCAATGGAGTTCTGTGGTAACTGCAAGCAGGTTAAAATGCCAAAGACATGCTCGGCCAGAAGCATTATACTGGCTTACACCGTCATAGGGCTCACAACACTATACGAAGAAATTAAAAAGATGTGACGAACTAACTAATGGCTTCGGATAAAAATGGACTCACTGTTGTCGACCCTAGTAATCATTTAAATGACAACGACATTTAGATCCACTCGTGGAATGTGGTAACGGCCTTTATTCGGATGCGGAAACGCAAAGCAAACACACCGTTTCCTCATCTTTCCTTCCTAAACAAGGAGGTTTCCTGATGACCAAACGCTGAATCAAATTGATTATTTTGCGATAAACGTAAAACGTTTCTAGGCGTCCAAACGTTCCGGGAAGCGAACATTGACTCGGATCACCGCCTCGTTACAGCCAAGGTGCGAATGTGGATTTCCTTATCGCCAGAACAAAAAAGGACTACTGTGAGAAGTTGTAACGTAGAAAATCTGTAATCGCAAGATACCGCCAGGGTCTCCGCCGAACGCGTATCTCAAAATTTCTCAAGGACTTTTGTGCCAGTGGCAACGCTGGCAACATGCCATATGAAACGCCGTAGCTGATGTGCACACTTTTCCTGCAGATTGTATACCGACAAAGGAGCCTTACATGCCGCCGTCAGGCAAAATAGACTATTCAACTAAGACGATGGTAGCCAAAACTTCCGTCCACCTGACTAGAACGAAGTAAAAATAGCAATATCTAAGCTAAGATCCAACCAAGGTATTCAAATCTGCTGAAAATGACTTTATGGAGATCATGCACCAACTCATTTCTCAGATCTGGTCAGAAGAGTATATGCCAGATGAATGGAATCTCAGATCGGTAAAATAGGAAACCCCCCAACTGCGCCAACTATAGAGGTATAAGTCTCGTCAATATCGGATACAATATCCAATCTACCATGTTGTGTGAAAGAATAAAACCCTTCGCCCACTAACCTGATTGGTCTCTAACAGTGCGGTTTCAGACCAAGAAAGTCCAAATTCGACCAAATTTTCATACTCCGTTAGATCCTGGAAAAAACTTTAGAAGCCCAAGTCGACACTCACCAACTTTTCATCGATTTTAAGGGCGCATATGACAACATTTATAGAGATAAACTATATCAAAAAAAGGTTTTACAAAAGGCGACGAGCTGTCATATGGTTTCTTAAACATCATACTTGAAAGAATTGTGCGGAACTCACAAGCAAACAATGAAGGCACAATCTTTCAAAAGTTTGTGCAACTACTAGAATACGCCGCCGATGACATCTGACATCAACATAATTAGGAGAGTTCAGCGGGCTGCCACCGGTTCGTTCGCTAGAATTGAAACAGATGTTGCGAAATGAAGACAAAACCAAGTATACCCGTATGCTCTACAAAAAGGGACACACAATATCGACGAATTGGACAGAACGTCAAAATCGACAGCTATAATTTAGAAGTAGTAAACCAGAGACAAGCATTTTAATTGCACACAAAATCCCGCAGCTGTCGCGCGTTAAGCTAGTTCGGTTAGAGCTTTCGTTGACAATTGGGTTTCACACGGGCATAACTGCAGATGGCAGAAGATTCTATTTTGCCGACAGGCCGAACAAATACTTCACGATCTTTTTAAGAAGTCGACAGAGGTCTGCGATTGCAGGTTGCTTACTGACTTTTTGATGGGGCACTACGCTTTTGTTAAACAACTAAATGTGCTACGACACTTACTATAAGAGTAATGAGAACAACTACCTCTGTGAGTGCCCGGTCTACGCTCGCATAACAATGCAGATACTTCTGAGTATACCGACGGAGTAATTTCAGTAAAAAGAATATACAAGGAGCACAATGGACTAGTTCTAAGTTGGAGTGCTCTGTTTCAAGTGTTCTAATTCTCGAATTCCCTAATTATAAAAAGCTGGCTTAACAATGTTAAATTACTGATTTGTTGCATGAATCAAGCAAAAAAAAGTTGGTTTTATCTCCTGATTTCGGATAGCCGCGACAACCACTTAGGACTGACAAGTTGAAGTCATATATTTTTGCAAATATGGTTAAAGGAGTAGAGTATCTCTAAACAACATTTTAACGGAATACAAGAACCTTCTATTTAGTGTATTTAGTTAAGGTGTAGACGGGTTATGATCTAGAGCTAGAACCCCTAGAGAAGCCTCCGGCTTAGAATCCTTTCTTGTTATGAGGTAAGGATTAAGGTTAATGAACAAGGAACTCATCAACAAATTAAAAACTGAACTCAGAAAAGCTCACCAAAGTCATAAAAGTTGTTCAGGGAGGTCCTCTTAAAACTAGAAATTTTATTAAAATGTCGGCTCCAATCCAGCCATTTCTGGCCACTTTTGGATGAAATCCAGTGAAGTTTATACTTAAATTTTGTTGAGAGACACCACCACTTACGAGTATGTGGAATCTCTTAGGGACAACCCGTAGTATGGGCAAAAAATCTATTTAAGTTCATATGACTTGATAGCGTATTTCCTATTGAGATTTAACACAGTTTGACCCAATCAGGAATGGAGTGTAATTCAGACTTCATACTTGAAAAAGGTAAAACTCCCATCTTTATCCTAACGACTTAAGTCATATAAGAGAGTAATTTTTTCTTCTTAAAAACCTGATGTTGACATCCATTCTTCATCTCAACCAGAACGTATGAATAAATCAAACCTTGCTCTCGACGTCTCGAAAGGAAAATATTATAAAAGCCTTTCCCGATATTAAGGCTGAATTTAACAGTATGTTGTGAAAAGCAGACGCTCTAATAGCACCACTGTCCGATTAGGGAGTAGCAAGTTTCCTTAGCCCTGGCAATAAACTATGACAACCCTCAGATTGATAATATAACAGTGATGGGATATCGTAATGTGATGATATCTTTTCCCTTGTAAAGAATGTAATAGACTACAAGCGTCTTCTATTAGGATACAATTAAAGAGAAAGAGGAATTCGCTCTGAATCTAAATAGCCGCCCTGCTGCTGAAAATCTGGGAAAGATATCTGGACCTAAAGTCAACAGTCTGCTCAACTTCTTTATTTGAGCACCAAATTATTCGATCATTAATTAAATCAGGTCCTAAACAGCTTAAGAACTTTGGCTTTCACAAAACGCGTTATATACCCAAAGTGAGCCTGTTCAATGCATTAGCCAATCTCAACTTAAGTCCCAATTTTGAAGCCCTCTGAGTATTTATGAACATACATACTTATTTTCTTATCGAGTGATATAACACGCCGTCGTTGTTTGAGCATAGACATCAGTCCGACTCATAGACCTCCACAAATTCTTTCTATTCCTCTTCACGACTCCAAGAGCTCTCACGCAATGTCCCAAAATTGACAAACCTTACAAAACCACACGTGGGGCTAGATATCACCTTCCTACCCCTTTCAAAAACTTACTTACTTACTTACTTAAAACTAAAATTTACATCTTTAACATCCTTCTCCAAATATGTATGTATGTGGTAAGTACCGTCAACGTACTGTATACTCGTATATACCATATGATACATACATGTCTCCGTCGTTTATGTCAACGTCTGCTGGTTTATCAACTGTTGTCACTGCAAATTACGGACATAATCTACGAAGTAGTTTACCTAACATTCCTCACTGTGAGAACAAAAATAAACGGAGTAGACAAACAAACAGAACGAGTTAATGCTAATGGGTATCTCTTCAAGGCCATAACCGGTAATCATCGCATCGTTTTATGAAATCCACAGCTCACAACCCATTGCTAGGTCTGCTCCCAAACTTTGGGTGGGCTTGCATGTCCAGACAGATAGACAATAAAAACATCATCGTTTGCCTTCCGAGTTACACGTGCTTACTAAAAGTTTTCTTTTCTCCCCCAACTACTGAGCTACCTTTAATCACATAAACGAACACGAGCGCTCGAATTTAATTAGAACAGCCGGGCTCGATGGCGGACGAATTTCGTGGCTGATGAATTCCGCTGAGTTGTGCTTTCATTACTTCAACACGCACCTTACAATTGGAATTAAATAACATTGGGGTCAAACAAGTCACACGTAATGTCTTTCCACTGTTTTGGGTGGCAGTATAAACAGGGTGACACAATCCTCAGCACCGATAAGTAATGAAAATCCGAAATGTCATCAGTTTAATCAAATTCCCACGGCAAAACCAGACTACTGAATGCGTGAGTTGGTAGAGCATAATAATGACTTTATAATCCCCTCGCTTATTGAATATTCGCTTCGTCGGAAACACTGAAGCACCGCTAGGTTAACCTGTCAAACAAAAAAAAAAAAAAAAAAACACAAAAAACATTGCTCTTGCTCCAATTTTTCAACTCATGAAAGAATTATATGTCAGTGAATCCAAACTCATAATTAGAGGGGACTTTAATAGTAACCTCCTTGAGGACAATTTTCTGCTTGACAACATGAGAGTATCGACAATAACATGTTTTCAGCTAATTCTATTAGTCTAACCCATTTCTGCGAAATTTGTAATACCTACGCTTTTGGATGTACTGTCATATAAGTATTTTAGTTATTGATCTTCAAATGATCAACACAATCCGTCTTCAACGCTCATGTTCAGCTCAGTTTGTCCCCAAAACTTTAAAGTTCGATCAAAAGCCCTGGCTTACCGCCGAAATTAGCTAACTCATGCAGTTTCGCAATCAAGGTTACAATTGCTGGAAACACACTAGGTTGGTTTCGCATAGCCAAAACTACTGCAATCTTCGTAATCAAGTCGTTTGTAAGATGCGAAGGCTGTTTGATGAATATCCGGATTAGAAATGACAACGCAACTTTTTTAGGTTTTTACAGTTTATTGTTCAATGTAATTCCCTTTCAAATCAACACACTTTTCCCAGCGTTGCTGGTATAGTATGTATAGTACGACTTTTGTTGGGTTGCAAAATATGATTTCCTCGTTCGACCCCTATTTCTTTCCGAGGAGCAATTTTTTAAGGTTTGGGAACAAAAAGAAGTCGCAGGGAGCCAAATCCGGCTAATACGGAGGATGTGGTAGCAATTCGAAGTGCAATTAGACCTATTTGGCTGTAGCAACTGCAGAGGTGTAAGCCGGTGCCTTATCGTGGTGAAAAAGCACTCTTTTCTTCGCCAAACGTAGTCATTTTTTCTTCAAATCGGCGTTGAATCGGCCCAATCGAACGTAGTATGCTCCTGTATTTGTTTTTCCCTTCCCCAAATGGTCAATGGGGATCACAGCTCGCGCGTCCCAAAAAACGGTGAATATCACCTTTCTGGTCTTTGCCTTCTTTGGAGCACGTTGACCGTGTAGAACCTATTTTTTCGATTGTTCTTTGGTCTCTCGTGTACCAATGAATTTATATCTCATCGATGGTCATGAAATGACACAGAAACTGCTTCAAATTTCGATTAAACAGAGCCAAGCACGTCTTTGAAGTGGTCTCACGATTGCGTTTTTTTTTTTTTCGGTGTGAGCAAACGCTTCATCCACCGCGCGGACAGCTTTCTCATGACCAAAATCCTTTCCAATTGTGACTAACGCATTGAAATGAGATGACTCATATCTTAGCCAAGTCGTGAATATTCACTGTGCGGTCCGCCAATACAAGATCATTTATTTTGTCCACGGTTTCCTTTGTGGTAACCGTTTTTGGGTCACCTGGGCCCGGTTCATCAAGAACCAACGGGTGACCACGGCGACACTCTGCAAACCAATTGTAAACAGTTGTATGGGAAGGTAAATCTGCCCCATATACACAAGGTAATAATAAATTCGGTTAATACAATAAATGGCAGCAGATCTTGAATACTCTTACAAAGGGTGAGCCAACAGCTAGTGTGGAACTTTTCATTAAACTAAACACACACTTATTATGAAATCAACGTAGAGTCTTATTGATTAGTTAAGTTCGGTCTATGACATTTATGAGTAGGATACAACATCGTTAATGTAACCCCCACGACTTCTGTTGCAAGTGACCATCCGAAGGTCAAAATTCTCAATGAATTTTTGAAGAATAAGTTGGTCAATGGCCGCAATTTCAGTTTGGATATTTTGTTTGAGATCCTGAATGGGAGCTTGGTTATTAGTTTAAAATCTATTCTTCAAATAACCTCACAGGAAAAAGTCTAAATTTGTCAAATCACATGACCTTGGAGCAAAATAAACTTCTCCTCTAATCGAAATAATGGGTTTTTTTTTAAATTTCGTATGCAATAAATTAAATGATTGATGACTTGTGTGAGCGGTAGTACCATTCTTTTGAAACTAGAGGTCTTCCAGACCCAATTCATTCAATTTTGAGGAAAAAAAAAAGCCGGTCAACATGTTGCCAACCAATGATCCGCACCATACAATGACTTTTTTTGGGGTGCATTGGTTTTTCGTGAATCTCGTATACGTTTTCCGATCCCCAGAAACGACAATTTTGTTTATTTACGTACCCACCTATCCAAAAATGGGCTTCATCGGAAAGGATCTGATTCCAAAACAAATTGTCCTGGCGATCCACCATCCAGTTAACAAATCAGCGACGTCGTAGATGGTCCAAAGGCTTTAATTGTTGTGTAATTTGGATTTAGACGTGCAAATGAAGATCAATTTTTAAAATTCGGCGTAAAATGAAATATATGAGGCCCAATTGTTGACTTCGGTGACGAATTGCAGTGCCTGACTGATTTTGAACACTTTCGTTCACAGTGGTGGTATTTTGGCGTGTACATGCTGATATGGAGTTTGACCGGATACCAAACCAGTTTCTTCAAAAATGCGTTGTTGCGTGATAACATCTTTCAAAAAGTTCAACCCCACTCAATAAATCATTGAAACCAGTAAATGAGAGTAGTAGCAACCACACCATCCACACCATCTGTTAGCTCAGCCTTTCTTTATTTTATTTTATTATTATTATTTTTTTTTAATCTATATACAAATTAAAAGGACAATGGCATTTGAATTGTATCCAAAGAAACTAGTCTACGGCCTCTGTACATAAAAAAAATCAGAATGGTTCAGATACATCCAATGAATACTTGAATGCGACGTCATTTGATGTTTGACCATTAGCCAACAAATATTATTCCAGGAATAGCTCATTTCATCGGTGCCAATGTTTCTTTTCGTGAAATGTTTGGTCAAAACTTAAGAGAACCCAATGAAGTTTTCTCGTGTCATTAACGTTGGCATTTTAACTGTCAATACTCAACGGACAGAATTGATGCTGTTGTGTTTTTTTAAGAAATTTTCTATTAAAGTATGGTCGCTATCACATTTTAAATGAGTGTGTCCGGTAACAAGGCAATTATGGTGGATTTCATTTAAACTACTTTTATGGTCCAGAGCCAGCTGAAACATAATTGGCAATATATTACTCCGATTTTCTCTAGGGCACGAATATGAATAGAGAATGATCGTCTCTACACCATAAGCTCCTTGCTGTGCAATACTTCGTACCACATATAGCAAAATCTTCGTATTGTGGTGATATTGCAAAACATAAGATTGAACGGCCATAACTTTGTCTTATAAAATGAAACACTTGCAGAAACTTTTTATCGCTCACTGAGCAGTAATTCCGAACTACGAAAACGAACTATGAAACAAAAAATCGACAATGATTCCTAACTCCGATGAAACGAAAAAGCGACATAAAGTGGTTCTCAACTCCGATGAAATGAATCCTTTTGCACCTACTAGATGGCATTCAAAATCGTACGATAATATATATTATGTTAATGACACTAGTTCGTTGCTTCACGATGTTGTATCATCGTGTAGGGAATAAAAAAAGAGGGGGTAACGCGCGTGGTGCGGCAATAACTCGTGGTTGAGTTACAATGTATGAGTTACGTGCATAGAAACAACATCAGCACCGTCATCATTTCTTGAAACTCGTAACAACATCAAAAGCAAACCCAACACTTAACAGAAAACTTCAGCCTAACAGCAAAATTTAGGTATGGCTTGGCTAGGTTTTGTTTTTTGCTTTGTATTATTCAAGATATTATGCTATACATTACTAAGTTAGTTAAAGATAATAAGTCAGTTATGCGAAAGGCCTTAAAATAAAAAGACATATTCAAATATTTAAGTTGTTATTTATTTATAAGGGCTAGACAAATACATAACTCGAGCAAGGGATAACGATGCTCTATTTCGCGTCCGTACTATAGACTTGAATAGGCATATGGAGTCATGGCTGGCTTCGTATGAGTATGGAGAATTCTCAAGGCCTCAATTTACATGGTGAATTTGTTAGTAAGCGTTTTTTTACTAATTATAAAGTTTATTTTATTAATTTCTTTTGGAAACACTTCTTAAATATAAAATTAACATTCAGGATGCCAGACGCTAGACGTAAGGTTCTATATATGGTATGTACTCGTATATACATATATCAGCCGTCTCCTCACGTAGAAAATGCCAGAAAGAATATGCCAGAAAAGTTAATTTGGTTTAGAGTCATCCGAAATGCTAAGAAGCGCTGTCGATCCGCGCGCCATCTGTGTGCCAAACCTCCAAACTACTACTTTTGCATTTTAGACTGAACACATGTGAATTAGCTATCTTGTAGAATATGTGTCATCAGTCGTGAATCATTTGTACAGTGTGTCGAAGTTATTGAGGTTATAAAGAAATGAGAAATATTCCCCAAAAAATTCCTCAATAATGAAAAATGGCTTCTTTTATCAAATAAAGTTTTTTTTTTAATTCTTGTAATCTACTGTGCATCCTCATTTTAACTTTTTGTTGAGCTTTGTGGAGATACACTTCTATTGTCTAGCATTTTAGGATGACCATTTTTTTACCTCCTCTTTTTGTTTAAAATGATGTCCTGATGCGGTATTAGCTCGTTCTCCAGCTGTTGCTTTTTTATCAGCATCACATATTTTGCACGTATCATTTTGAACTTCAAATTTAGGGGCTTGAAAACAAAATATTCTTGTGCTTATCGGTTTTGATGTAGAATCCTGGGTCACTGCATTTCTTATACAGATCGTACAAAACCTGCAAATTCAAGTTATGCTGCAAATATCGTGTTGAAGTTTATTTTCTTGAATAATAGGTCTCGTATGCTGGGAAGCTATGTTATTTATAAACTCTTTAACAAGAGCTATGTCTTTTTTCTTCTTTATCACAACATCTATGAAATCTCTTGTTTCGCCAAACACGTTCAGGAAACAATTTTTACCTTCGTATTTTGTATTTTGCTGGGGTCAACAAGGCTGCCTCACAGCAGTCAACTTGTCTTCAAGGTGAAAATTATATGCTATGTGTGGCCCTAATCAAGGTGTCATCGTGTATGGTGTATGCTGTATCACAGAGAAAAAATTCGGGTTTTTGAAAGGCAGCGCCTAAAGATCTGTCTCGGCTTATACAGAACAGCAGAATTAGAGTACAAAAAAAAAAAAAAAAAAAAACACAAGAGAGCCTACGATGGGGCTATACTGAATAGAACTGAAAATTTCCTGATTAAGGTGATTCGAATACACATTGCAAGTTTTAGTTCAGCAATCCCGGATGTAGATCGGATAGATACTGAAAAACATTACATACACCGAATTCTGGGTGGCTTCAAGAAGGAGAAAGGGTTGGCTCGCTCTCCTAGCTCGGTACGTTACTAAGGTTACATACGAGTACTCCTCTAATTATAAGTCAAGTTAAGAATAGTAAGAAGGATCTCGTGAAAAAGCCGCGGTCGTTGACATGAGGCGAAATCTCTTAGACATCTTTTTTCAAAAGATAAAAGGAAGAAAGGAATTTATGTCCATTTCATGTGTACATAGCCTTCCTATCAAAAATTGTTTGAAAGAATTATGCGCTTATAAATATCCTTATAGGAGAGCTGAACTTCTCAAAGCCTTTGGCACTATAGATCACGGTAATTTGTGTGTAAGACTCTCAAGGCTGTACAATATTTTGCCCGCCTCCTAGGCAATAGAAATTAGGCTGTGGCAGTTAATGATTATATTTTAGAATTTCTTCCCACATTGAGAGATGTTCCTCAGGGATCGAGGTCCACTTCTGTTCTCATATGGTTCGGTATCAAGTGTTCAAAGACGTTTAACGGAAAAAGACGGTGCTCAAAAATCGTCTTATGAGTCTTAGAGTCTTGGGTCAATTGGTGAAAATATCTTTTAAATTCTTTCATAGCATTCTTACTGATATTTTGGATATCAAACTCGTCACCAAACAAATTGCTCCAAAACAGCTGAATTTTGTTCAAAAAGAGCATCGGATACAGGTCGCTCCAGAGAAGATTTCCCAAGCTTGCACAGACCCTATGTTTATAAAATGCATAATGTCTGGGGACAAGACATAGGCTTACGAAAATGACATGCCAACAGTCTTCGGAATAGCGTTTCGAAAATGAGCCAAACTCCAAGAAACCGCGACAAAATCAGTGAAACTGACAGTTTTGGCCGATTACAGCAGTGTATATAGTTTACTCCAAATTCCTTTCAGAGGGACAAAATCTGAATAAGGATATTATCTAGGATAATATCTAGGAAAGCGTTCAGATTTTTGGAATGGCAATTCATGGATTTCGCACTACGATATATGGTAGGTGAATTACCACAAGCCATTATGTGCAAGCGTTTTTAGTGACTCGACAAATGTCATCGATCAAATACTATACTCACCTGATATGCATTCGCCTGACTTTTGCCGAAGCTATAATTACCACTTCGAGGCACAAGTTTTGAGTCGATTGAAGCCATAAAAAAATTCGCTAAAGGGGCTAAAGGCCATACCTCAATCAGCCTACAAAAAATGTATGGAGGACTGATTAAGACGTAATTGTATTACAAGCAATGGGGCCTAGTTTAAAAGCGATAAAATAAATTTTGAATACTTAATACACACAAAGTAATAACGGCATTGTTAGTAAAACCTACGGTGTACTTCAAACTTTGTAGATCACACAACATTACAAACCCATTGTCCCAATCTAAATATATGGTAGTGAAGGTTTCGGAAATTGAAGTTACTCTACCAAATGAAAACTCGTTGTTGCTCATAACAATACTGTACATTGTACATACACATATAGTATATAGCCTGCGGAAATGTAACACGACATCTTCATTTTCCAGACAAATTCTCAATGAATTTACAGAAACGGACAAAGTTATTCACACATCAGCATATGCCATACTAAAATCACCAATAAAGCAAAACTAAGTCATATATATTGTAAACTGTATTCTTTATTATATGATCGTGAAACTAGCGCTTGGGTTAACTGAACGACCATGTTCCTTCGTAGCCTGAACGACTGCGTTCAGGCGTCCATAATGATTTTTGACAGTTGTTAGTTTTTTTTTTTTTTGTAAAATAAAGGATTACGAATCAGACAGTTGAGTGAGCTACACGTTCTTCTTTGGGATCTTTTAAAATCGTATATAATCGGGAACATCTTTTGCGGAAAAATATAATTTAGATGCGGGGTCGATTCACCTACAAGTTAACTTTAGTTAAGAAAAAAAAATATATCTTATAATTCAGTAATTTATATAAAAAAAGGAGAACAAAATTACACCCGTGACTTTCATACAAGATGGCGAACCGAATGAACCGGGCTGAAATAGCTGAGGCATTGCAGGATGATGGGATAGATTTTCCCCAAACAGCCTTAGTCTATTGCGTTACAGCCATACCTACTGAGCAGCCACAACCGCCACACAACAACCGAGAACATTCACCGCCACCAGCATTACCGAAAGCATCTACCGATAATATTCCCTTACCATTACCAGTTGATAATATTGGAAATTTGCACACTGAAATAAGCCGATTAAGAAAAATGACAGAAATTGCAAAACTCCGGGCCGAATTTCGGGCATTAGAAGTCGATGACACAGATCAAGAAAACCGAAAGCATCAACGACGCCTGGAATTTAGCGACATCGAGTATTCCCTACAGAAATTTAATGGTGAAGATAACTATGGAGTGCAGAATTGGGTTGATGATTTCGAAGAAATCCTGGCGTCTGGTCGAGTAGACGAACGAGATAAATTAATTTTTGCTCGTCGGATCATATGATCATCACCATACAAGCTCACGATTGGAAGTCCCTTAAAGACCAACTCATTATGGAATTTAAACAAAACCGCTCCCTTCAAGATGTGTATGCAGAACTTGCCAACCGACCCATCAATCGAAAGTAATCTATTCAAAAGTACATGATCGAAATGCAAGGAATAGCCAGTTATGCCGACATCACCGAAATGGAACTAGTTCAATTCATCCTAGACGGGCTTGGAGACGTAGGAGCCATTGGATCTATACTTTATGCAGCACGCAATATAAAGGATTTAAAGGAGTCGCTTATGTACTACGAGCGACGCCACACTCAAGCCCTAATCACCCGAGCTGGTACTCATAGCCGGATATCATTAAATAATCCGTCAACCCGTGCAACGCCTCCTAATGCAAATACCGTGAGTAAAGAGAAAACGCCAGCCGAATGATGTTTATCGCCGACCGAATTTTGTAAACCGCCAACCGAGAGACCCGAACAGATGCTCATATTGCCGCGTAATCGGCTACCAAGAAACCGAATGTTTGAAATCCCTCCGGCCACCAGGCTGCTGTTTCAACTGCTGGGAAATGGGGCACCAACACAGAGACTGCCCAAGGAAACGTAACATCACGACAGCAGTTGCAGACGCTAGACTGGTCGTCGGGTCAACGTTAAGCGCTCGTGAGGATGAAGGAGAGGATGAACTTGCTGCTCTTCAGTTGGTAAGTGTCTCTTTTAACAGCAATAACATTAAACGCAATGGTAATACGACTTTTGTTGCTTTATTTGACACTGGTAGTCCGGTGAGTTTCATCCGTAGATCCATCGTGCCTGAGGAATCGAAAAATAAGCTTTTAGAGTATACACATCTTAAAGGACTAGGAAACGCGAAGTTTTCTTGATAATATATTACTAATCCCAATCTTGATTGGTCGTGACCTATTGAAGAAGTTGGGGATTGTGTTGAGATTTTCAACTACAAAATAGCATATAAAGAATCTGTGCCAATTTCAAAACGTTAATTAAAATAACAGTCTTATTTTAACAATATGCAATTCCTCTGAGCCAATAAAATTTAATCTTAAATCGTGTTACCGTGTACTTGGATTGCACTTATTAGACTTATCATTCGGTTTGCGATCGGTTAATCATAATTTTAAGCAAGGAATAACGTCGTTTGAGAAACTTGATGAACTACCGTATGCTCTGAATGTAGACCGCCAGTTATTTAAATCCGAGGTTGTCGATATTGGTAACAGATATCATGACGAATGTAACCGACTGCTAAATGAATATCTTTCCCTGAGACAATCCGTTGAGACTCCCGTTAGGCGTACTATGAAAATTCGTTTAATATCTAACGTGCCATTTTATCATACTCCTCGTAGGTTATCACACCGCGAAAAGAAGGAAGTTTCGAAAATTGTTGAGGACTTGTTAGCGCAAAATGTTATCCGACCGAGTAACTCGCCATACGCTTCTCCCGTTGTATTGGTTCGTAGAAAGAATGGTGAGATGAGAATGTGCCATAGACTTCCGAGACTTAAATAAAATTACAGTACGAGATAATTTCCCTTTACCCTTGATCGACGATTGCATAGAATACCACGAAGGTAAGACTTGTTTTAGTCTGCTTGATTTGAAGAGAGGTTTTCAACAAATGCCTATGGATGAGCATTCCATTCAATACACATCGTTCGTCATCCCATTTGGTCAATTTGAATATTTACGAATGCCCTTCGGCCTCCGAAACGCGCCATCCGTTTTTCAATGCCTCTTATTTTTCAGTATTCAATGATATGATTCGATCTCGTGAAATAGTGATATACATCGATGACGTGTTCACACGTGTTTGGAGCAGTTCTTTTGCAAAAACAAGACGACGGTAAGTGGCATCCTGTTTCATATTACTCTCGTCGTACTACTCCTGCCGAATCGAAATACCATAGTTTTGAGCTAGAAACGCTCGCTTTACGCCGATTTCGTGTTTATGTGGAGGGTATCCCGATTCGTACTGTCACCGATTGTAATGCCCTAGCTCAGGCGTTGTCTAAGAAAACCCTCAATCCTCGCATCGCTCGTTGGGCGCTTGACCTAAAAAATTATAACTATACAATTAGCTACCGAAAAGGAACTGGTGTGTGTCATGTCGATGCGTTAAGTCGTTCACCGCTTGATGAAATGACCAAGGAAGACCATAACGGTCATTCCGTCCTTTTTGTTCAGGATGACGATATAGACATTTACTTACATGCCACTCAATCCAGAGATCCCGTCCTGACAAATATTCGTGACCAATTACAGGAAAAGCAAGTGGAACCGTTCAAAATGTCCAACGGCTTAGTTTATAGCCGTATGGAACAAGTCCATCTCGCCTTATATGTCTCAAACGAGATGGAAACTCCGGTTATACAATTCATCCACGAGAGGATGGGACATTTAGCTTCGTCTTCATTACTGGTTCCCATCTATGTGTTGCAAAATTCAAAGTTATATTGAAAACTGTATCCGATGTATCATTCATAATCCTCCGCGCCATATATAGGGTTTTCTAACAAAGACTTGACAACCAATTAAACCAATGACTTAACGTAGCCCCACAGAAAATAGTCAAGCGGCGTTAAATCGCAAAAACGAGGCGGCCAATCGTCTGGCCCATGTCTTGATATAACACGCTCACCATACTTACTCTTCAATTAATCGATTGTAGCGTGTGCTGTGTGGCTTGTGGCACCATTCTGTTGAAACCACATGTCGTCCAAGTAAATATCTTCCAATTCGGGCCAAAAATAATCGGTGATCATGGCGCGACGAAAAAATATGGCCCAATAACGCCGCCGGCATGCAAACCGTACCAAACAGTTATTTTTTGTGGATGAAGTGGTGATTCATGAAGCACATTGACGAACCCATTGAGCCAAAAATGAGCTTCGTCACTGAAGATGATTTTGCGATGAAATTCATCATCTTGGCGCATCTTCTCCAGAATCCAATCGCAGGACGTACGTCGCTTCAAATGGTCCATCGGCTGCAATTCTTGAGTCAGCTTGATCTTGTATGGGTGTAAGCCAAGATCCTTACGCAAAATACGCCATAATGTGGTCTGAACGATGCCGAATTCTTGAGAACGCCGTGGAATTGACTGATTTGGATCGTTTGCTATGGACGTCTGAACACTATCGATATTTTCGACACTTCGACCAACCCGTTGTCTCACTGACACGGCAACATCACACAACGAATATGTAGGCTCAAATTTTTACAATAAACTTGTTATTGCCTGTCTACTAGAGCGAGAATTACGACCGAAAATTAGAGTTAACGCTCTTAAAGTTGCAGTCACCGACTCCGAATATCTGTAGAAATTTTTTTTATAATTTGCAGACGTTGCTCGTTAGTATACTTTACCATGATGAAAATGTTGAGTGTACTGAATAAATTGAATATTTAGACGAACAAAGGGTTGCGGACCAACCTCGCGATTTGAGCGGTATAAGGAGTCAAAAGACAAAAGTCCCAAGAAAGAAATGAATCGCAATATGCTAAACGTAGTGTTTTAGCTCGGAAATACGAAGAAGGCAAATATGTAGTGATCCGTAATGTTGGCAATTCAATCGGCCAGAACAAGAAATTGATTCCGAAGCATCGTGGACATTACGTTGTTCATCGAGTGCTTCCAAACGACCGTTATATTATCCGGGACATCGATAACTGTCAAATAGCACAAAAGCCATATAGCGGCACACTTGAGGCTGCAAGACTAAAGCCTTGGGTCCGGGCCCGAGGTGTTTCTTCGGAGGGGCATGATGTGGACAATAAGGGAGACACTAAATCGAGGTCGATCTAAGTCAGATTGACCGAATGTAAACTGTATTCTTTATTAAATGATCGTGAAACTAGCGCTTGGGTTGACTGAACGACCATGTTCCTTCATAGCCTGAACGACTGTGTTCAGGCGTCCATTATGATTTTTGACAGTTGTTGGTTTTTTTTTTTTTTTTTTGTAAAATAAAGGATTACGAATCAAACAGTTGAGTGAGCTACACGTTCTTCTTTGGGATCTTTTTAAATCGTATATAATCGGGAACTTCTTTTGTGGAAAATTATAAAATATATATATATATATATATATATATATATTATTTGCTTTTGTAATTTATTATTACTTTCTTTACTGATTAGAAATCAGTTTTTTTTTCCTTTTTTGAATAAGTTTAAGACAAATTGAGATGTATGTATGTGAATAACTCTTCTCTATAGCATGGACGAAATTATTCACATTAAATCTTTTAATGCTTATATTACGTTTTTTTTATGGAGACACTAAATGTAATGTGTTTGGTGTTGATTGGAAGGATACCCTAATAAATTCAATGTTTCGTTGGTTTCTATAAGTGGAACACAGACACGCGTCATTAAGCACTCGCAATGGGTCGAAAACAAAAGGAAACAACAGAAGCTGTGCGAAAAGTGATTTTGGAGCTACGTTAACAAAACAAATCCTACGCGGAAATTGGCAAGATCGTTAAAAGAAGTCATTACAAGATCTGCAGGATCAAACGTTTTGTGGAATCATCAAATCTTACAAGCCGACCACACAAGAAATGTAAAAAGAAAAAAATCCAAAAATTACAACATCTGAGATAGCTGCACGCTGCATAGTGCCGGTTACAAGTCCCGAGTGGCTAGGAAAAAACCTTTTATAAGTAAAGCAAATAAAAAGAAGAGGATAGAATTTGCAAAATCTTACATAAGACAGGCCTACAGATTTCTGGAACACTGTGGTTTTCTCATATAAAAGTAAGTTCAATATATTCCAATCAGACGTGAGAATACGAGTATGGAAAAATTAAATATCGAGTTTGAAAAAAATAATATTTTGAGCACGGTCAAGCATGGTGGTGGGGGGGTTATGATATGGGGCAAGTGGTGTAAGTAACTTGGTATTTATTGATGAAACAATGAGTAAGTACGATTGTCTTTGAAAATGAACCTTGATCAAAATGTGCAGAAACTAAATCTTGAGAACAATTTCTACTTTCAACAGGATAATGATCCCAAGCATACTGCTCATATAGTGCGTGTTTGGATCATTCACCACTTCCCGCATATTCTTCCGACTCCCCCTCAATCACTAGATATGAATCCGATAGAACATCTGTGGAATGAACTTGTAAATTGTATGTTTTTGCATACAATTTCGGGGAAGGATCAACTAAAGCAGCTTTTACTGAAAAACTACTGAAACTACTCAAAAACTAGTTCATTCAATGCCAAAAAGGTTGAACGAGGTTTCGAAAAGGAATGGTTGGGCCACAAAATATTAAAAAGATTTTAATAGCTTATTATGTAAACATTTTGACGGCTGTGTAAATAATTTTGTGACCTTAGGTATTTGAACAGAATTATATATTTTTATTTTTATTTTCTGTGAATAATAATTATTTTGTTTTTTTGTTATGTTTAATGTGGTATTTAATCAGTTAATGTTTTTGAAGTTAGCACTTTCGTTTAATAAATATTGAAGTTTAATTCAAAAACTATTTGATGTGTGAATAATTTTGTCCGTCTCTGTATCTGCAGTATCTCTTATTAATAATGCTCTTCAACATTATACAGACACATCGACCCAGTTGTCTTTTTGATAAATTACAAATGTCCTTATCATTGAGATCGAGAAACCTTTGCATCCGAGATATACTCGCATATCTGAATGCCAGTTTTTTATCAACACTATCCTGTTGTGGAACACCTTATCAAGTTATACATAATAAGAAGAATAAAGGATGCAAGATGTTTTTAGAAAGAATTGAGGACTCCCCTGTCTGTTTAGAACATCAAAATATATCACATTTTAAGTTTTGTCTTTACTGTTATTTCATTTTTAATTAGAATAAAATATTCATACATACAGATATACAAATGTGAGTCCTAATATTATAATAAAATTGGTTCGACAAATCATTGTAATTTATGTTAGGCTTCCATGTTTAGGTAAATCAAATCAAAGAGCCTATACTATCTTATAAGATATTTGCAATCAATGTAAATAAATAACTATTTTAAATAAACCCAATTCGGCGCTTCATCACATACATAAACAAGTCTCCGTACTTATGCAAATTACCGTTTATTCCTCTAATGACCTAGAAATTCTAAAAATGACTAAACCGGTGCGCGATGGCAATGAGCATGGCTACGAAGCGGACGAGCAAGATAACGTAAAAGCAGGCAACGCCACACCCTGCACTCTGCACTCCGTACTCCAAACAACAAACTCATACAGAAGCAAATATTATACTTCAAGGACATCTCTGATGGAGGTGTGTTGCTGACTGACTGACTGACTGGCTGGCTATGGCTGGCTGGCTGGCTTTGGCTTCACCGACAGCTTGTTGCGTAATATCTTTACTGGTCGGCGTTGTTGTTGGTTTGTTTATTTTCCTTATGTCTAGACATCGGCAGACTATAGCTCCACTCATAGACGACGGCGACGCTGTGAAACTGACGCAGTTGGTCATGTCGTCGGAAAGCACGAGAGAGGGTGGTGTTGCTGTTGCTGTTGCTGATGCCGTGTTATTTTTGTGTTGCTGTAGTTGTTTTTATGGTTGGTTGGCTCGTCTCGTCTCGTCTGGTCTGGTGTTTTGTTTTCGGCAACGTACACCTGAATGTGTCTGGCATTGGTGAATAATAGGCCAAGGGTGTCGGGAACTGTGGGGGATGGGGCTGGGATTGAATGTCGGGCAATGCAGGAAGCAAAGCGAGTAGAACAAAGATTTGGTTTTTTTTTCAGATATATATTTTTTTTTTGGCGTTTTTGTTGTTTTGGGATTCCAGTGCGCGTCGTTAGCAGGTGATTTACTGCGAATTTGGAAATTTATTGCGTAGACGAGAGGTTAATCCTGTGGTGGTGAGTGAGTAAGCTTGCATGGAACGAATAAGTAATTTTAATGTCGGAGATACTAATGATAATGAAGAGGGACACAAGAGAGAGGGTTTTTTTGTTATCAAAATCAGACTGTTTTTCTTTTTTTAATGCCGAAAATTTCTGAGTGCTAATTAGGAAAATATCTATACCATGTCTGAGGACCTGTAATGGATTTGTAGGAATCGCATAACTACGTCAGGACCGAGGAAGAAGTCTTCTTGCTAAGTGGGATTCTGCAAATCTTTAAATCATTTTTTTGATTTTGCAATCGAGGAAGTACTGGTTTATTTTTTGTTTGGGAACGGGCTGAGTAAAACATACCTACGAAGACAAACTCGTTGGATACATATGGAATGTGTTATTGTAGGTCACATATATGTATGTATGTACCCGAAAGGGCTAGTGAACCAAGCAAAATGTATACATACCATATATAGTCCCAATAGGGACTTGACAACTTTGAATTTAATTTGTGAACGCACTCTTTCACTAATCATCAAACTGTCGCTGTCGATTTATTCAGTAAACTCAACATTTTCATCATGGTAAAGTACACTAACGAGCAACGTCTGCAAATTATAAAAAATTTTCTACAGATATTCGGAGTCGGTGACTGCAACTTTAAGAGCGCTAACTCCAATTTTCGGTCGTAACTCTCGCTCTAGTAGACAGGCAATAACAAGTTTAGTGCAAAAATTTGAGTCTACATATTCGTTGTGTGATGTTGCCGTGTCAGTGAGACAACGGGTTGGTCGAAATGTCGAAAATATCGCTGCCGTTCAGACGTCCGTAGCAAACGATCCAAATCAGTCAATTCCATGGCGTTCTCAAGAATTGGGCATCGCTCAGACCCCATTATGGCGTATTTTGCGTTTTGGCTTACACCCATACAAGATCAAGCTGACTCAAGAATTGTAGCCGATGGACCATTTGAAGCGACGTACGTTCTCCGATTGGCTTCTGGAGAAGATGCGCCAAGATGATGAATTTTATCGCAAAATCATCTTCAGTGACGAAGCTCATTTTTGGCTCAATGGGTTCGTCAATAAGCAAAATATGCGACGTTATTGGGCCATATTTTTTCGTCGACGATAACGATCGTTACGTTACTGTGAATGGTCAGCGTTATCGCGCCATGATCACCGATTATTTTTTACCCGAATTGGAAGATATGGACTTGGAAGACATGTGGTTTCAACGCTACATTCGATTTATTGAAGATTAAGTATAGTGAGCGTGTTATCTCAAGACATGAGCCAGTCGATTGGCCGCCTCGTTCGTGCGATTTAACTCCGCTTCACTATTTTCTGTGGGGCTACGTTAAGTCATTGGTTTATGCCAATACGCCGACGACGTTGGAAGAGCTCAGAGACAACATTGAACGCGAAATAGAGTCGTTGAAAATTGGGTCCAACGAATCGACCGCTTCAAACGTGCCCGCTGTAGCCATATGAACGAAGTCGAGTTCCATTCATAAATATTTTGAATGATAAAGTTTTTGAAATATCTCAAATGGTTTGCCTTTTATTTAAAAAAAAAGTTGTGAAGTCGTTATTAGAAAACCCTATATAAGGCATTAACAACGACTGCGGTTCATTTTGCTCAAAGTTGCCTCAAATGTCTCGTTAAAACTACGATTTCCTGTCGATTTTTTTGAATGAAGACTAAGTTGGTCTGTCCATATCCAGTGATGCAATTCAACATACTTGTACAGTTGTGACCAAAATAAACTCGCCTGCCAAGGTTTGAGACGTCTTCACAATTTTGGTCAAACCACTTGATCTCGGTAGCCAATTCATTGGTCCATTTCTCGATATACCATAGGTACATATGAATCTAATATAAGCTCAAGGAGAGATGTTTTCTCAAAAAGTGTTCACAAAGTGGATAGACAAGGGCCAAATTATTGCAATTGATAATTGTTAATGTTCCGCCACATTTTTAATCATTGGGACTATAGTTTCTTTTGTATGTACTCAAATTATGTTCACATGTTGTTAGCTTTGCGTCATGAAAAGTGAATGTGGAAGGTACGAAATTTATCCACAACACGACAAAAAGCAAAGTCGGAATGAGTCTTATTATCAATAGTTGTGTGGATGCAAAGGACCAACAGCGCATTAATGGTAAAACCTCAGCTTTAAGTTGATTTGCTGAAGCCCATTTCTACTGTACCAGTCGTCGAGAACGTCTAGGGTAATCTTTCCTTTTATGCAAACAGTTCTCAGGTATGGTCCAATAGATAGTACAGATACGAGTACATCGTCTACATACCATATGTATATGCATATACGTACTCGTTCCGCTTTTTAAGAACATTAAGCAGAAAATCGCTCAACATGCCTCAAAGTCATCCAGTGTCATCACAGAGATTTTATGTCTTTTCGCAAATGAGTTTGTATGAAGAATTTTTTGAGGTTTGAATAAGCTTTTATTTTTTGATTTTAAATTCTTGGCAACTATCTCGACAGTTTCGTTTTGGTTTTGCAGCCAGATTTTGCTTTCTGGCATTAAGCCGTGTCGCAGCCCTCTGTTTGGGTGTTAATTAACTTTCACATTTTCTCCGTATTTATTTGCGTCTTTTAAACTGTTGTTACGGTCAGCCTTTCTAATTTGGAGCTTGTAAGCTAGAAGATTTTTCTTTCCGAGATCACTCAACAGTATATTCCTGCAATATATAATTTTAGTCAATCTGAACTGCAGCCCTGGTTGCTGTCAGCACCAAATTTGCTCAAACCTTCTTATATTTTAAAGCCACCACAGAGTGGAATTTATTTCCTTTATACCAATGTTCTGATGGGGAAAATCATCAACAAAGGAGTATATTGCCTTGTTCCTTTTTCCTCTGTTCGATTCAGAAGAATACGGGGTAGATTTTTGGTTTCGATTAGCGTGGCTTTCGCTTAACTGTTTTTGTTTATCATCGTTACTAATTTTGTATACTATTAAGGACACACGTCTGTATCTGAAGTAGATTTGGTGGGTATGGTAAAGTTACTCCTTTGCTTTTTTAACCAAACCTAAGGAGGCGTCTGTTGGTAGCCAGCCTCTTCTGAAGCCCGTTTAACCTCTTCGGTTGAATCAAGACATCTGAAGAAGTATTCTGATCAACCATCTCATCCTTTCCGCCACTCCTTACATGATGAGAAGTCAATCGGTGCGTTTTTTTGTTTGGTTTTGTCAGAAGGACATCCATATTATGTGTCTTGGATGTAGTTGCAGACAGAGTTCCCCGTTACATATATGTCCTCCTACAAAGTTTGTGAACAAAACGATCAAAATGGAAAGGATATGTTCATCTGCCTTTGCTAAAGTCCATAACCTTTCGCTGGTTAGAACCTTTTATAAAGTGTTTCTTAAAGAGGCCATATTAGACAATTTCCTTCTTAAGCCATAGAAACAGCGATTGGTTACAGCAGCTTTTCGTTTAATTTCTAATGAATTGCCATTATCAGAGTCAAGATTTTTCCTAAACTTTATGGATCAGGGCTCTCGGGAAAAAAGATAGAAAACAGAACATGGCCCTGTATAGATAGTCTGTAAGGGGCAACTATTCTATAATAGTATAATTGGTCAATTGTGGACCAACTAGGCCTAGAGCCAATCCGTTCGTTACAAATGGTTTCAGCCGTTCACAGAATATGGCAAACAAGACCTTCTATGCTATGTTTAGGAGACGTTTCTATAGTTGGCGCAGTGTAGGTGGTCTCATTTTTAGTAAATTTTCTTTTTTCTCTGGAGAAGCTAATATTCCTACTCCTTTGCTAATTGAGCTCACGTTCTACTGTCGCCCTTCTAAGCAGCGGCGCTTCACAGGCGGGTTGATTTTCTACGTGCTTACTTGCACTTTTTTTATTGGTTGGCTGACACCATCTCTTTGCTGTGGTACGAAAGATTTTTTCTTATGTAATTTAGCATTAAAATCGCTTAAAACGATTTTTAAGTCATACATATACGTGGGGTACTTTTCGTTGGCTTTGTCGAGGAATTCGTAGAAATATGTTTTGGAAACATGGGGCTGACGTCTATTTTTTAGCGGTCTTGTCAAGTTCCGAATCTTCCCTGTTGTCATTTTACGTTTTCCGTTATCAGTAAATCCAAAGAGTAAAATGTTCTTAAATGTTTGCAAGTTATAACGACTAGGAAATAGAGAGCTTAACAAGGCATACCATAAAGGAGTTGTACGGCTAAGAAACGAATTAAGATATTTTAGAGTACTAAAAATGGCTTAAGAGTGTACTGATGAGCATTCACAGCGAGACGGGTGTTGAGGTTAAAAGTTTAAAGGGGCAAAATATTGTTAATTTCGGAATTTAATGAGCTTAACGCAAGTTGCCTTTCCCGTTCTACAGTCGAAGAGCAGGACGAGCTAACTGTCGTTAGCAAAGGCATATATTATATAAGAAGTATTGTAGCAGACAAGAGATCATTGATGAAAATTAAAATGAGTGACGGAAACAGGACTGGATGGAAACCAATCAAGACAACTTTATTTCAATGTTCCGAAAGGTAGTTTTTGATTCATTGAAGAAGAGTTTCTTTTATCCCAACTGCACACATTTTCGAAAACCATCCTTATGCCAAACTATGTCAGATGCCTCAGAAATATCAAGCGCAACTATCTTGCAACGGTTGATGTATGCTTTTCAGTGAGGCATGCCATTATGTGTTATAGGCTTCTGCCTATAAATTTGCAAACAAAGCCCATTTGGACGAGAACAGTACCCCGAAGCTATATACTATGTAAGATGACCACAATTGATATACAGTCATAGTGACAGCACTTTAGATCACCATAAAAAATTTATTCAGGCTGGCGGGAAAACGTATGTCACAAATGGCGTTAAAAGATTTGCATTTGCATAAATTTTATGTCCTAACAGTGACTTTAAACTTTTTTTGACTAAGACTTTGTAAACATACCAGTCCTCAAAAAGTGTAAGAGTTTCGCTGTTTGCGATTATTGAAATTTAACCAAAGCTTTCGTTCTGGTATTTTGGTGAAACGAATGCTCTTCCTGATGACCCAGGAGGTCAGAGTTTCTTGCTTGAATATCTGTCGTAGCTGCTTGTTGAAGTATATTGCTTAAATGGTGCATGAGAAAACTCAAATGAGAATAATGCTTATCCTACTGTTAATGGCAGTAATAAAATAAAAAAAAAATATTTGAGAATTTTTTCCATAAAAATGACCGCATCTTGCCTTATATGAACCGAGTATTGCTGTGCAGGCACAAGTCTTATGTTTACTTACTTGCTTACGTCTCGGCCGGACTAAGGACCTGATGGATGATGAGCATTATTGATGCATGCAAGACCGGCATTATCATAATGAGCTAGTCAATACATTCGGAAAAGATTTGCTTATATCTTCTGTGCGCTGTCCAAAATAAGACGTCGCATTGAAAATCTTAATACTAATGAAAAATGATTTCATTGGCATTGAATTTTTTAATGCCAATTAAAGAGTAGCAATTATGAAAGAAAACTATTTTCATTGAGTGATGAGGCATTTTTTTATTTTTCTCATTTTCTCAAAATGATCGTCGCTCAAATTTTGACGACTGTGATAGTTAACCATGCCAGCGAATGAAAAAATTATACCAACTGGAGCTGAAGACAGTAGTGGCGTGTTATATTTATAAAACATATGGTTTGTAAGTAAATAGTCATAGAGTAAATTCATTGCGTTGTTATTACTATTCAAAAAACTCCTTAACTCTTTAATTATAAAAGCACTCTCCATGTTCTTATCAGTTGAACCGACTCTTAAATTAAAGAAAATTCTTTTTGGAAATGTATCGCAAAGGAAAGGAGGAAAGGAGTTTCTTTCCAAATTTGAAGTAATTTGGCACAATTCATAATTTTGACTAATGGGCAAGTTATAGCAGCAATTACGATATCTATCCGAAGCATCTTGCATGTCTATAGAAACTTCCTTTAAATATTTGGCAGGCGGTGAGATAGCAAATTTATAAATTTTTGCTTTCAGCGTCAATAAGGTTAGTGCAAGGTTACCGAAACAAATGTCTTCTTCTTTTTGTAATAAATCCAAACCTTCGGCAATTGGTTTCATAAATTAGCAATATTCTTACAATAGTACAAAACTGTCTACATCAAGAGCGTTGGTTATTTCGGCCAACTTACACGAAAATGATAATAGTTGCCTTAGATTGTGATTTCATAGCTTTGGTGTAATTTCTGTTACAACACCTTAATATTTTCAGATCAGTGATAATTTATGATCAGTATAACATATAATCAGGATACTATGTATGCTCTTCAGTTTACTTTTTCATTATGTAATGATGTTTTTCGTAAACCGCTTCAGTTTTTCGCAATGCTTTTAAAAAATCCGATGTGGCTAGTAAGTTTATCGTGTTACTCGCACATCGCACATGTTTCGAAATCTGCGGCTGCGGTAAAGGTAGTGAATATAATTACATTGTTATTATTTTATTGGAACATGCGTTGGAAGCTTCTGTCATTGTGCGTCATTTCAGTATATGTCATTCATTTGAAGCGTAAATAACAATATTTTTTTTTTTTCACTCAAATATGTCGAACTTTGTGCCTGAAAAAGTGTTTTTGCGGGGAGTTCTTCTTCATTACTTTAATATGAAGAAAACTGCTACCGAAAATCATCGTATTTTGGTGAAAGTTTATCGTGAACATGTGCTAGCTGAGCGAATGTGCCAAAAGTGGTTTACACGAATTAAAAATGGTGATTTTGGCTTGGAAGACGATGAACGTCCTGGGCAGCCAAAAATGTTTGAAGATGAAGAACTGGAAGCATTACTCTATGAAGATTGTTGCCAAACACAAGAAGAGCTCGCAGAATCTTTGGGTGTCACTCAAGCAGCCATTTCAAAACGTTTAAAAGCAGCTGGATATATTCAAAAGCAAGGAAATTGGGTTCCACGTGAACTCAAGCCGAGAGACATCGAAAAGCGGTTTTGCATGTCCGAAATGCTGCTGGAACGCCAGAAAAGGAAGTCATTTTTGCATCGGATTGTTACTGGTGATGAAAAATGGATGCATTACGACAATCCCAAGCGCAAAAAATCATGTGAAACCGGTTCAACCAGCCAAATCAACGGCAAAGCCGAATATCCATGGCGCGAAGGTAATGATCTGTATTTGGTGGCATCAGATGGGTGTGCTGTATTATGAACTGCTAAAACCGGGTGAAACCATCAATGGACAACGCTACCGAACACAATTAATTTATTTGAAGAGAGCAGTAGCCGAAAAACGCCCGGAATATGCGACCAGACAGGAGGCAATAATTTTCCATCATGACAACGCTCGGCCCCACGTTGCTATTCCGGTTAAGAGCTATTTGGAAAACAGTGGATGGGAAGTCTTACCCCACACGCCTTGTAGCCCAGACCTTGCCCCCTCTGACTACCATTTGTTCCGGTCGATGCAGAACGCCCTTACTGAAATACGGTTCACATCAGAGCAGAATATCAAAAATTGGCTTGATTCATTCTGGGCTGCCAAGCCGGCGCAGTTCTTTTGGGATGGGATCCACAAATTGCCAGAAATATGGGAAAAAGTCATAGCTTTAGATGGGCAATACTTTGAATAATACTATTGTTTATGTTTTTTTTTTCAAATAAACGTTCAAATTTTAAAAAAAACCGCTCGAGTTAAAATATATACCAAATACATCAGTATAAAGTAAGAGAAAAAAAAGTGTTACTGACATTGGATTCCGTGTTCCTTAAAGGCCTTTACAAAATGACTGTCATTATCCGTTACGGTGCAAATCAATTGATCTCGTCAGTAATACTGAACTGCGTATTGATTTCCTGGATAAGGTCAGCGATTCTGAGATAGGTGTGCGATCCGCTGATAAGGCGACATACTAATGCACCTGACTTTCTTTTACAACTATGATACTGTTGATCCAATGGCAGATGTACCCGAAAAATGATTTCCACTTGAATCAATCTTGAAATTTATTCATCATGGTTTCATAATGTTACATACTTTAAACCGTGAGCACCTAACCTCACTAATGTTTAGTTTAATTCCTGAAACCATTTCTTCATATTTTGAATCAAGAAAATCACTGATAAAACGTCGCGACTTTACTGTCAAATGTGTGCCCTTAAAAAGTGACACAAAGTTCCGATGTTCCACAATTGACATTGGTGAAAATGCCGCAACCACGAATTTTAAAATTTTTTCATCAAAAATGGTTTTCCTTTTCTTTGAAACATAAGCCGCAAAAATGTGTTTGGCTTCAAACAAGTTTAAGATCAAGTAGGGGTAATTCAACGTGAGGTTAGATTCTCAATAGACTTTTCTTGATAGATCACGCGTGACTCCTATCAAACTGCTTTATCATTTTTGTTCAGTATCGGTTGGCAAGTCTTCGTGGAAAGACTCACACCACAACAGCCTCTCCAAATTGTTCAACTGTATTACGAAAATCAGCGTTCTGTGAGAAATGTTTTTCATTCGATTCGAGGAACTTACGGTGCGCATAATCGACCTACTGAAACCTCTATTGCCAATACCATTCGCAAATTTGAGTCCCAGTTTACATTAGTGGATGATACTCGACTGGCTAGATCACATCCAGCACGTAGTGAAGAGATTATAGCAGCTGTAGCTGAGAATACATGCGAAGACCGTGACGAATCGATTCGTCGTCGTTCTGAGCAGCTTGGCTTGGCGTATTTAACAACTTGAAGTATTTTATGTGAGGATCTCGGCCTAAAAGCACGCAAAATTCAACTTATGCAAGAATTGAAGCCAGGCGACTTAAATTTGCGTCATATTTTCAGTGAATGGGCTCTGAAAAAACTCAACGAAAATCCGGTGTTTTATCGTGAAATTTTGTTCAGTGATGAAGCCCATTTCTGGCTCACTGTAAACGTTAATAAGCAAAATTGCCGTATTTGGGCTGATGAGCATTAGCAGATGGAATCATTAGCCCATATTTCTTCAAAAATGAGAAAATCAGAATGTTGCCGTCAATGGTAACCGTTATCGCACATGGTCACATGGTCTCGGTGAGCTCTGGTTTCAACAAGAAGGCGCTACGAGCCATACAGCGTGTGAAATAATGGATTTATTGAGAAATCATTTTGGTGAGCACTTAATTTCAAGTTTTGCCACGGTAAACTGGCCGCCTAGATCGTGCGGTATTACACCTTTAGAGAATTTTCTCTGGGGGTATGTTTTCAGGTCTTCAGAAATAAGCCAGCTACGATTGACGCTTTACAAGTCTACATTATTTGTGTTATCCACGAGATACCAGTCACTATGCTGGAGCAAGTCACCCAAAATTGGACCTTCAGAATGGACCACCTCAGACATAGTTGTGGCCGACATTTACATGATATCATTTTCGAAAAGTATTGTAAATGCCATGAATTGTTCTATTGTTTATGTTCACTTTCAAAATTATGTGCTTTACTTTACATTATAAATCAAACCTCACGATGAACCACCCTATACTTTTTTCTTGCAAATATTTTTGGTTCATATATGGGTGTTTTTTCTTTAAATGTTGCAAGAAGTTAGAAGTCACCCATGTGGAGCCACTTAATGTAAAGAACTACATAATATATATAAAACTTTCAAATGCGAGTTATAATTTTAAATAGCCAAGAAATCTATAGCCATTAACATTAACACCAACAGTAGTACCAGCAACATCACCAAAAATTTAGATAACTGTACCGTTTCGTTTCGTTCTTAATGCATTTTTTTTTGGAATTAATGTACAAAAAAAAAAAAACGCTTAAAAATAGCTTAACTAACTTATTGGCCGTATGCGGGCGCTCTAGGCTAAACCTAATGCTTAAACTATGTCTTTCGACCAATGTACTTATAAGTTAGTACATATCTGCTAAACGACATTGTCAGATACCGAATTTTGAATTTAACAATCATGTTGTCCAGTTGATATACACATTTTTTTTTCTTCTTCTTCTTTATTCTCATTTAATATAATCTTATACAAGTAGTTATAACAATCCATGAAACATGAAAAGAGATGAGTTAGTGACATTAATATATATACAAATAAATAGAGGAAATGTCATTTCAAATCTAAAAATTGCATGAAAATTTAGCAGATTATTTAAAAGAATAACAAAAATGGATAAAAAACGAAAATTAAAATAAATGAACTTATAAAGTGCAACAAGATTTCAGATTCATTGTGGTCGTAACTAAAAAGCTACAATTTTACTTTTTTTTATAAATTCGGAAAGTGATTAAATGGTTCGTATTTGTACGGGTAGTCTAACATATTTAATAATTTACCAGAAGTGGTCAAAAGTTTCTCATGCTTGAAGTACGAAAATGGGGAATACAGACGAAGATTTCTTCGAGTTGTTACGTAGGTGATAAACATCTGAAATAGGGCTTTGTAAATATCCAGCTCTCTTACAAAATATTTTGAGTACTTTGACGATGCCTTACGGGTAATATTTCTAATTTCCTGAATAATTCTATTGAATAAGCCAGACGGCTTGCTTTTTTTTGAATAAAAATCTACTGCTGAAGTTTAGTAAAATATTCACCACCCCATGAGCTTATTCCATACTGCAATCTGAATTAGAAAAGCCCCTGATAAATTGTCTTTAATGTTTTGGTAGAACAGTAATTATTAAGGGGATTAAAAATACGTAAGAATGATAACAAATATGATTTTAAGCTGGAAATGTGGTCGTAATAACTCAAATTTTGGTCGATAATTACACCTAAGTCTTTGTACTGTTTAACAGTTGCTGATATGATCACTTAGAAGAACACCCGAGCTTTGTTCAGCACAGTTAATTTGTTAATTTTGGCTGCATGGAAGCTGATTTCAACATTTGGTGGTTCTTTTACTGATAAACTGAAGAACATCAACTTCGTTTTATTGCTTATCTGTTGCTTGTGTATTGCAAACCAGAGTAGGAGCAAATGTACATCGTGGTTAATAACCACAACTAGGTTTAGATTGCTTGCCGCGCTATAGAATATAGAATTAACACAAATTTAAAACAGAATGATGGGACCAAGGACAGATCCTTGGGGTACACCTATATTTACTTTTTCAGCATTGCTTAAAGTATCTCCAATTTTTACTTTTTGAGTTCTGTTTTTTTAGATATGATGTAAACCAATCCAGGATAAATCCCCGAAAACCTGAAGAATGCAATTTATCCAAAAGAATACTATGGTCAACCATGTCGAAAGCTTTTGCAATGTCAACGAAGAGTCCGGCACAGTATTTTTTGCTATCAAGACCTTTGTAGAGGAAAGTACAATAGTCGAGTAGAGCATCTTCTGTGGAGAGGCCTTCTTTGAAGCCAAATTTTTTTTCACTGAGGAAATTATTTTTGTTGAGATATTTCACAATTTTACTTTTGACAGCTCTCTCAAATACCTTCGGTATTGAGGAAAAGTAACAAAATTGGTCAATAATTGCTCTTTTCTTTTTTGCCGCTCTTTTTATGAAGAGGGATTATACAATATTAGCGCATTTTCAAGAATCATTAAAATTTCCTGCAAATACGCTAAAATTGTAAATATAAGCAATAATGTCAACAATATTTAGTTTTTTTTTCTTGTTAGATATTCCATCATAACCACAGGAATTTGAGTTCTTTAGTGAATTTATTGTCTTTAACAATTCAAGACCTGATATAGGTTCAAAAAAGAAACTATGCCTTAGAGGAATGTTATTTAAACCGAATGTACAGCAACGACTGCGGAGTTTTTAGGGTTCATAAGTGTTAGACAATTCTCCCCAAGAAGAAAAATTTTACACCCCGACTGACTCGAACTGCAACTTTTTAAAATGCTATAATTTTATTATTTTTTGATAAATTTTATTGTGCCAAGGCAAAAAATGATGAAAAATACATCAATTTTTTAAATTGTATCAGTAGTTTTCAATATGTCCACCTTTGGCACGAAAAATGGCCTTGAGAAGGCCGAAGAAAGCATCACACGCTGCACGTGGTCCAAACTTTTTAGTGCCAACCTTCGCCTTCAAGATACACCAGACAGAGAAATCCAAAAAATTTGCATCCGGAGAATTTGCAATCTATTGTGTCAAAGAAATCAAGTGTGGAACATTTTTTAACCAATATTGGTTGACGCGCGCTTTGTGAGACGGTGCCGAGTCTTGTTGAAATGTCCACGGTCTCCGACCGAAATGATTGTTTGCCCAAAGCTTCAATACTGCCTCTAAAACAGTTTCACGGTATACGATCGCATTAATTTTGACGCCACGGTCCAAAAATATGATGACCGTCCGAAGGTGTAAATATTCGAAGGACCATTGTTTGTTGACATATTGCTCGATAACAAATGGCGACTCATCGGAAAAAACCAAATTCGGCAACTCATCACTTTCGTGCAAGCGTAGCAACTCCTTCGCTCTTTCGACTCTAACTTTTTTCTGTTGCTGTTTAAGATCGTGCTCATTTTTCAGTATGTGTTGCATCCATTCCAACGATATGTTGAGCTCACGAGCCATTTTTCTTCCACTTCGACGCGCATTTCGCTCAATTCAAGCCTTCATTTTCCGAATAATTTCTGCCGATGTTGCTGTTTTTTTATGACCACCTCCAAGGCGTTTTGCAACGTTACCAGTATCACGGTAACGAGCTATGGTTCGAGACACAAATGATTTATTGAGGTGCTGGAGGGCTCTAACGATAGCTATTTGTGGTTTTCCAGCCAAATATAAAGCAACTACACTATCACGTTTGAATTCCATCGCGGACACAACTAAAACGCAAATTGTTTAAAAAGCTTGTAAATAATAAAATTATCTATCATGTGTCAAAATTTGAGCTCACTGTCATGAACGGTTTGGGAATTATAGCAGTCTGAAGTTGGTTGCAGTTCGAGTAAGTCAGGGTGTATAAACACGTTGCCACTGTAGTCGGATCTGCAATACATAACCTAATAATGTTGTTCATAATCTACGATAATGAAGCATTCAACAGTCAAACTTAATGGCTCATTTGATTCGACGTCGAAATGTTTTGCTAATGAACAATGTGATAAAATGAAGCACAAAATCAAACACAGCTATGTGCCTAGCTAAAAAATCCAACTTATTGCTTTTGTTTATGCTTCTCAAAGGCATCGATATAGATGATGTAGCCTTAGATGGAATATCAAAACTGCTTAAATCTATATCTGAATCAATAAATCTCATCGATTTCGAATAAGATGAAGGATCCAAACCATTTTCTTCTATATTAGCCATATCGATTAATTTATTTAACGATAGAAGAAACACAAATTTCGTTCGGTTATTACAACAATTAACTGTCTAAACCTAGTGGAACAAAATGGAATGTGCATGTAGCAGAAGCAGGAATCTTTGCTTCCAACTACAAACTCTCCATAGAACTAGGAAAACATATTTCTATTTTCCAAACAGAATAAGAAAATCACACATCAGTATATTGTTAGTCTTTCAACTTTGAGTCTAAGCTGGCTTGGGACCGTCGCCTGATTCTTTTACAGCCTACTTCACATAATACAATCACTCTAACATAATTCCGTGGACACAGAGGCATATCTGGGAATGAAACAGCAGATGAACTTGCCAGATTATTTGCCAACACCCCATTCATTGTTGAACCCTTTTGTGGTTTACCAATTAACCATATAAAGAATGAGTAATCACAACGAAAACGAAAAGAAATACTACCTACTGGAACACATATACTCGTACTAGCTAAAGACATGTCAGGAAATTTATTATGCCATAACTCGGCTTAGGACTAGATATTACCTAATGGGCAAATATTAATTAACAAATAAATAGAGGACAGCACAGAAGACGTTTTTGAGTCACAGTGCTCTCTTGGCCATACATATACCATCCTTAAAAAATATATATAAATTAAAAAAAAAAGAAACAAAATTGTGTAGGTACTTTATTTTTTCCATACCCTTCATTAGCATTGCAAAATGGATTAACTTCATTAAAATTGTTCAATGTTAATGAAAGAGGAAATGAATTAGCATTGCGCTTCTCAATGCTAATGAAACTTTTTTTTTTTTTTCATTGGCATAACTTTCACTTAATGCTAATGCTGTTTCTAATTTCATTAGTGTAGTAAGGCATTGCTCCCATATCTGCATATAAGTCAAGTAAGAAATCAGCCTCATTTGCTTTAGCCGCATTACAGAAATTTATAACATCTCAAACATCCGGTATGAGACCCTACAATGAGGTCAGCCCAAACAACTGATCTCTGTTCTTTCAGACCTCAATTTTCAGACACAAAAGCAACATCTCCAAAGGGTTAAATAAATTTCGACAATCACCCAGTTATTGCTCCGAGGTAATTGAAATGAATTCCGGTTTATCGTACCAGTTTGGCTGGTCTCAGCGACATCGACACCGCAACAGATTCCTGTCAATTTGATTAACACCACCCTGCATAGCTTTATTTTCGTCGTTGTCTCACTTTTAATTGTCTGAAAAAGATCTGTTTGTTCGTCTGAGCCAGACTACGAATAAGTGAGTAAATATTTTTTGACTCAGATTTCTCGTAAACCTGATTTCAGTATCACGAACTCGCCGTCGCCGATACAAATTTATCGTCCAATGACTCGAATCGCGTTTAATGTTATGCCGTAGAGGGGACTTGGGGTTACATCGAGTCACTGGCCAGAGAGAAGCAATTCTCTGTCACTGTCATTAAATGAGTTAAAGCTCCCGCCGAATTCGTTTTCACCCAAGTCTTGCACATAAGAAACGAGAGTAGCCAAAGTGAAAAGAAGACCACAACCAAAGCCAAAGCCAAATAAATTGCCAGAAAAACAAAAGGTACATAGGTATCCGTGCGTCGTCGTGGCCGTACCTCGTAATTGAAACTGGAAAACGTGTTCGCCTGCTGTTTTTTTTTGTTTTTTTTTTTCTTTTGTATTTATTTATTTTGTTTCGCTGTCGCACATCTCCAGAGATGCACCAAAGCATGAGGTGCATCATCAGATGAACAGATGAACGGATGAGAATGACAGTCACAAGAGATCCCGATGTGAGTGGTGTACTATATATGGGGGCACTGTGTACGAATACAATACGGTGTCCAGTCAGTCTTTGTTCGCAGCTGACTGACTGACTGTATGACAGCAGGGGGTACGCTTTCTTCGATCATCTTTTGGTCTTGCATCCTTAAATCGAACAGAACAGAAAAAATTCCAACAATTCCAATGCAAATGGAAAAATGGACAGCCCACTGAGTTGTCGCTTACTACTGTTTCCCGCCGTTTCATCATGTGGGAACATGGCAAACAGAGTTCTCTTTGTTTTAACAATAAGCAATCTGACAACTGTTGTTCCAAGGAAATACTGAAAACAATGAAAAAATAAACTCCCAACCAACAAAAACACAAGCAAAACCAAATGCAAAAAAAACGAATGCAAAAGGAAAAAAAGGCAAACAGGGTATCGAAGAAATTGCAACCGATAATAATTATTTTTATGGAGTCTAGTCTACGTCTAGACGGCTTTTTACTTGTCATTCGTTGTTGTGTTGGCTTGTTTTCAGCGCCCCCTCCCACCTGTTCTTCGTTTACCCGACGCTTAGTCGATGTTTTTGTTTTTTAACTTTTTTTTTTCACTCCTCTTGGACGAGGCTTTTTTTCGCTGCCGTTTTTGTCTTCATCAGTTGGTGCTTTATCGCATGGTACGAGTAGTACCTGCACAAACGAAATCTGGGTCCGACAATCAGGAGCAAAAGAAGAACTAAAAACCACGAACCATATTTGGGAAAAGAGCTCCTAATCATTTACTAGGAGTACAGAACTCTAAGTAGTACCGAGCAGAGACAGACTCTAATTCACAGTTTGGAAGCAGCTGTGCGTAAATTCGTGCCCGTAGTTTTGACTGTTGGATAAGGGCCAAACTCAGTTCGGTTATGTGACATCCTTGTGCTTCTAAGGGTTGTCTTGGGTTAAAATCTATGCTGCCCCATTGTCACCACATGAACATTTTCATACCAGAAGTGGTATTCATATTCGAAATGGCGTTTGTATCCTCCTTTGTCTGGAGCTCGGTTTTCGCCCAAAAAAACCGAATTGGTATATTCCTGGATGAAGGAATAGCTTTTTTTTGTCTGCTTTCGTCGTTGTCCGGATTCCACGATTTTACACTGTGGTTGGACCATGCTAGATGCAGTTTTGTGCAGCAGTAAATTGTTTCATGTGTTTTGAGACATGGCCAGCCCAAGGATAATCTAATCGCATTGCTGTGGAAACAGTCCTCTTTTTCAGGGGACTGTTCAGAAACTATGCAACTGAATGTGAATCTGTAAAACCCACTTCTCGCTCTTGTTGCAATAAAATCCAAATCGTATACCTACTTCCGCATGAGCTATCAAAGACTAAAACCGCTAGAGCCATAACCACAGTAGGTTCCATGACATAGCGAAATCAGCCACCGTACAGAAGAAATGCGAATGTGAAACCTTTTGGCGGCAAAATGGAAAAAAAAAAAAATCAATTCGCGCGCTGCAGCAGAATGTCGACGAAAGATGGTAAGTGTGTGTATAAATCGTGTGGTGGCGGGGCATTCATCGAATTCTAGATTCTTGTTCTCTGTGCAATTTTTCAGCTTTAAAGCAACGGCGTTCGTGACTGACGTGTGCGTTTTTTTTCGCACCGTTGTCATTGGTCGGAATTTTTTGTTTGTTTTACTTTTTTCACTTTTGGAATTTTTTAATTTTTGCTACTTTTTTTTTTTTTTTTTGTTACTTAGTGTCTAGACAGTCAAGGTGCTACGATAGCAGTCCGACTAATCAACAAGACAAGACATTCTCCCGCTGGTTCGGCGAACACTGAATGGCGCAATTGTTTTGTAATGCTCTGACTAGGGGGTATCTAATTGTTGCCAGCAGTATGCGGGTACCTACTTTACTCATGATGCAAATGCTGTTGGGGGAGATTAATATTGTTGCTTTGTCGCATCGTCGTTTGATGGAACACAATGAGGTGGAGATGTGCAATTTCAAAAAGAAACGATAAATCCAATTGGGAAGTAGGTAAGAGCATTGCGAGGAAATTGATTGATAGTTAGAGTCTAGACTACGGTAACAAATGGACTGTGAGGTAGTCGAACCGGAAGACGGAAGTCATAGTGGACTTCAGAGTTCAGTGTACTTGTCTTGAATTTTTCAATCTTAAGACGATTTCTGTAACAACTGTGTAGTCACTCTGACGTTGGAGCGAAACAGTTGCAAACTGAGCCTGGTGTTATTAACGCTGTTTTTCAGACTTTTGAAAGTCGCCGGACGCAACGGTATGGCATCAAATATCTCTCCAAGTTCAAAACATCGGTTCGCACTCGATCACTGAAATTAAGCAACGTTGAAAGCGTTACACAAGTTCACCGAGACAATGCTTCTTAAACAAGCAAAATTGACAATATTTCGATCTCACGATTTGTCGAACAATCTGAGGTTTCGTTCGTTTTCCGATGCAGCAGCTTTTATAGGTGTCAGTAGCTCTTCCGTTATTATTACTGACATACTGAAATCCTGCCACCCCTCGAGCGGCATAGTGCTTCAACAACGTATGCCCGCCATCTTGTAAGGATTTCTGCAATATGTTTTAACTAACTCCAGCTCTTTTGTAGTAGTCTCAACTCCTCTTCGATTGTCCTTCGCCTTATTTTAAGCAAACCCTGCCGCCCTGCTCCTCCGCCTGGTGGGTGAGTGGATTTCATTTATAAAGGGTGAGCCAACAGCTAGTGTGGAAGTTTTTATAAATCTAAACACACATTTATTATAAAATCAATAAAGAATTTTATAAATTAATAAAGCTTGGTCTATGACAATTTTGGCGATTAAGGAAGCTCTGTCCTGGCTGAAGAAAAACGTGATATCTGGAAAGGATATTCGCATTTTTTGCGGATAGTCAGACCTGTATTAAGTCCTTGGACTTGGTCTCACTAAATTCTAAAATCGCCCTTGAATGCCGATTATCTCTTACGGAGATGGTTCGTTCAACCTACATCTTTGTTGGTTGCCGGGGCACAAAGACATTCCCGGGGATTTTAGGGCCGACGAACTCACCAAAATTGGAACCACTTCACGGGAAAAGGGTAGCAAAGGTAGACCGATTGCTACGTGTAAATCAATACTAAAGCTGGATGCTAATAAAAGAACAGACCTTAGGCGGACTGTTGGGCCAACATGTTTAGCGGCCAAACAGATCTGGCCAAAGCTGGATCAGAATTGGTCTATGAGTCTGATCCTTCTAAATAGGAAACATGTCAGCGTCATCATAGGTGTCATCACTGGACACTGCATGCAGAAGGCCTTTAAAAACGATTTCTGTCGAAGTGCATGGACGGGGAGGAAGAGGAGACAATCCTCCATCTACTCTGTACATGTAATCCCAGAGAAGAAAACTTCACTTCAGGACAATAGCTTAAACAATCTAAAAAATATAGACGCTACCAATAATCTAAGCTTCACAAATAAGCTCAAATTGGCTTCATGTGTAAGAGGATCACAGATCCACGTGAGCTATAATATATATATTACTATTGAGTACAGTAGAACGTGTATTTGTAGTTCAATGCTCCGATGTGTCGGTTTAAATCTGCACCCCGATGAAAAATATTTCCGCTCATCAAAATCGCTTGTAAATATTTGTTTCTCTGATTGTTCACTGGCTATGTGCTGGACCTACACGCTAACAATATTTTACTTTTTGTGTTTAGTTATCAGTTTTAATGCCATTAGTCGGTGGTAAATTTTAATTTTGATGTATAGGGTGATTTATCGCGAGGTTTGAATTTCAATAAACTTTTTTTGACAAATTACGCGTGACTTCTATCAAACTGCTTTGTCAGTTTTGTTCAGTATAGTTTGGCAAGTCACCATGGAAAGACTCACATCAAAACAGTGTCTTCAAATTGTTCAACTGTATTACGAAAATCAGTGTTCAATAAGAAATGTTTTTTGCGAGGAACTTACGGTGCGCATAATCGACCTACTGAAACCACTATTGCCAATACCATTCGCAAATTTGAGTCCCAGTTTGCATTAGTGGATGATACTCGACTGGCTAGACCACATCCAGCACGTAGTGTAGAGATTATAACAGCTATAGCAGAGAGTGTACGCGAAGACTGTGACGAATCGATTCGTCGTCGTTCTCAGCAGCTTGGCTTGGCGTATTTTACGTAAGGATCTCGGCCTAAAAGCGTACGAATTTTAACTTGTGCAAGAATTAAAGCCAGGCGACTTAAATTTGCGTCATATTTTCAGTGAATGGGCTCTGGAAAAACTCAATAAAAATCCGGAGTTTTATCGTGAAATTTTGTTCAGTGATGAAGCCCATTTCTGGCTCAATGGATACATTAATAAATAAAATTGCCGTATTTGGGCGGATGAGCAACCCAAAGAGTACCAAGAGCTAACATTACATCCATTAAAAACAACGGTATTGTGTGCTTTATGGGCTGATGGAATCATTAGTCCATATTTCTTCAAAAATGAGGCAAATCAGAATGTTCAAGCACATGGTCTCGGTGAACTCTGGTTTCAACAAGACGGCGCTACGAGCCATACAGCGCGTGAAACCATGATCTTGTTGGGAAATCATTTTGGTGAGCACTTAATTAATTAGCCGCCTAGATCGTGCGATATTACACCTTTGGAGTATTTACCCTGGGGATATGTAAAGTCTCAGGTCTTCAGGAATAAGCCAGCTACGATTGCCGCTTTGGAAGCCAACATTATTCGTGTTATTCACGAGATATCAGTCGCTATGCTCGAACAAGTCACCCAAAATTAGACCTTCCGAATGAACCACCTCAGATGTAATCGTGGCCAACATTTACATGATATCATTTTTGAAAAGTAAATGCTGTGAATTGTTCTTTTAACTGATAATACAAATTTTAAGTTCACTTTTAAGTTTATGTATTTTATTTTACATTATAAATCAAACCTCACGATGAATCACCCTATATATTCAATTTTTCATTTACCCCACCGGTAAGTTCCAGACGTTGGGGTTCTATCACTCGGGTAATCTAATTAGATTTCGATGCTCTTTAGGCCCATCTACTATATGTTTAAACGCCTGCAAATATTTTGGCCTATCCTGGAATACAGCACATAGATAAAGCGCATCGATTAGCAAACTCGTTTAGGGACTAACAAACAGTTTTGGTTTTGTATTTGAGTATTTTAAAATAAGTTTGAGCCAACATATCCTAAAGCAAGGCGCTTAGCAGGTCAGTGTTTTTTAAGTTAATAAATAAGTGGCACAGTTCTTAACCATACGCTGATCCTCATGCTTGAAGACTCAGAATTACTTGAGCTGAAGGAGCCTATGATCTTCATTGCTGGCCGGTCTTTACTAAACGCTACGATGCTGACAGACATAAGACAAAGGCTCACAGAGTGAGTCGATATTTAGTGTGAAAGAACTATGATACATTATGTAATACTGCATAGCTTGTACCTATTTTTGCTTACATAAATGTTTAGCATTCCATATTTGTAGAAAACTAATGTATGAGTATATACCTTCCTAGCGTTTAAAATTATCAGTTTAATATCTATTCGAATGTGGGCATATGAATGTATCTTACCTATATAATCACACACGCTAAATTCTCGTATCTCTAATCGATTTTCATCGCCGTCGAATGAATAACCAATTCGAACCATCCAATATACTTATGTATGTATGTATGTATGTACTTAGGTCGCAATGTCTAGCCAAAGTCAATGATTTATTAAATTAAGCAATTTTACGTAGCTATATCTGTTTTGAACGTTAACCCACCCGGAAATAGTTGAATCATTCAGCTCAATCTGAGCAATAATGGTGACTGGGACTAAAGCTGTACAATCATCGTATCTGTTTACCAGTGAACTTGACTCACTGGCTTATTGACTCACTGTCACATAGTGTGCGTCCCAAAAAATGTGTGACATTTACTCACCAATTAACAGGCAACCTCTAGACGAGTAATTAGAAGTCGAAAAACTCTGTATCTCTGTCAGAAATCATTTCATAAGAAAACACACCCCAATTCGCAGATGAACAAGTTTTTTTGCCAATTTCGGTGAGAGAGAAAGAACTTCAGCCAACCTCATCTCTAAATTCCGTTCTACAACAGATGACGTCTCATCGCTAGTGCATGATTGCGTTGTGTTCATCTGCCAAAGAAAATATATGTATTTTCACTGGGCCAATTTCTCAGTCTGCCATTTGTCTGGCTAAGCAGCACCGGGGACGTCTATTGCCGCCACCGTCGCCGGTATCATCGTGCCGACAAACAGAGACATAAATATCATAGTTTATTGTCACATGCGAGTTGGTTTGTGTACCTTGAGTACGTCGTAGCCGCCTGTGACGCAGTATATGTTATTTGTGTGCTGAAATTGCAATCAATTTTCCCAGACAACCAAGAGTCAGTCAGTGATTGCTAGTGGCACTTCCATAGCTACCACTATACTTTATGCTACTGTAACTGCTACTGTAATCAAGTCAAGATACGTATACAATCACTGCCACTGCGGTGAGCCATGCTAAAAGATTCCGATTACGAGTCGGTGAGCAACAGCTTTATTTATTTTTAGAAACCGCGCTATGCCTTTGGCTACCGTTTTAGCGCACAGATTTGACGATTATACGCCACCGATCCGACGATGTTAAACACCGAACAATAAACATCGGGAGAGGGGTACGCCGAGCAGTGACAACGAAAAGGAGCCATCACCCAGGTATTTAAACAAAAAAAAAAAAAAAAAAAAAAAAAGTCGAGAACATGATTCGTCTTTGCTTGCGGCTCTATGGTTGGGGTAATTTATTAGCTCGCAACAATGTTGCAGGCAATTAAGGAATGTTCTGGCCTTTGGCGGGATGTTAATTCTATATTCCGAAACAAGTGAATCAGAAACAGAATCAGATACAACCTTACAGATACAAAAGTGACGAAAACAAGTTGCAGTTCCGCAAATAGCTTGGGCTTTTAGTTGATTTTTCTCTTTCCCCAATTATTTCTGGCCAGAATACTTGGTGGTTCCTTGGTATGGCACAACACACCACGAAATTCCACCATAAGACGATAATCAGAAAGTGGTAACAAGAATTAATTAATTGAAAATTAATTATTTGAAAAAATAGTGACGATCTGTCTTTCTAGATTCAAATGATTTGGTTATATAGAATCTCATTATAGGATTGTGGATTGTGGTGTTTATTTATTGAAATGGTAACTACTGAATGTTTTTTCTATTATAGGCAAGTCCCCGTTTACGGGAACATTTTAAAGGCAAAGTGGCAGTATAATTATCTATAACCAGTTTGGGAAGTGGTGGTTTGGGAAGGCTATTGACTGGGTCACGGCTTGCAGTTTGTGATGAGACTGTCTATTTCGGACGACCGTAGTGTCTGAGCTTTGAAATATCAATTTGCATTTTAGATTTTGGGGCGATAAGTAACTGATAGAGTAAAATTTGGTCAATGAGACAACACTTAGTAAACGTTATATGCTAGAAGTAACGATTTTTATTTCCCTTCCCCATTCTGCTGGATGGGAAGGCTTAAGCCTCGGGGGTGTTGTGCTATATGCATAGACTGCTCAAGCAGAGGGTCGTAGGTTCGAATCCCGTGCAAGGCAATTCTCTGAAAAGTCTTTCCGTAGAATTTGTATATAGTTATATGAAAATCCCGTATGCGTTAACTCTGACATGAAAGCATTACACTGATGTTGGAGTGGTTGCTGGCTGGTCTAAATGTAACGAACTAACAGCTAGCACATACTAAGACCCACTGGTTGAGGATGCACTGGCTCCAGTTTGACAACCACCTCTGGAAAAATTTCGAAACCTAATACACCTGAGTTTCAAACTACTACACCAGCAGCCCGCGCCCTGGAGAAAAGTCAGTAAAAGGGTATTCATAGCGGGCACGTTTGCAGCGGTCGATTCGTTGACTCAATTTTCAACGACTCGGCCACACATTGCGGCCGAAACGGCCGCTATTTCGCGTTCAATGTTGGCTCTGAGATCTTCCAACTTCGTCGGCGTGTTATCATAAGCCAATTACTTAACGTAGCCCCACAGAAAATAGTCAAGCGGCGTTAAATCGCACGAACGAGGCGGCCAATCGACTGGCCCATGTCTTGAGATAACACGCTCACCATACTTACTCTTCAATAAATCGATTGTAGCGTGTGCTGTGTGGCTTGTGGCACCATCCTGTTGAAACCACATGTTATCCAAGTCCATATCTTCCAATTTGGGCCAAAAGTAATAGGTGATCATGGCGCGATTCACAGTAACGTGACGATCGTTATCGTCGACGAAAAAATACGGCCCAAGCAGTTATTTTTTGCGGATGAAGTGGTGATTCATGAAGCACATGTGGGTTTTCACCACACCAATAACGCATATTTGGTTGAGCCAAAAATGAGCTTCGTCACTGAAGATGATTTTGCGATGAAATTCAACATCTTGGCGCATCTTCTCCAGAACCCAATCGGAGAACGTACGCCGCTTCGAATGGTCCATTAGCTTCAATTCGTGAGTCAGCTTGATCTTGTATGGGTGTAAATTAAGATCCTTATGCAAAATACGCCATAATGTGGTCTGAGCGATGCCCAATTCTTGAGAACGCCGTGGAATTGACTAATTTGGATCGTTTTTTACGGACGTCTGAACGGCAGCGATATTTTCGACACTTCGACCAACCCGTTGTCCGACTGACACGGCAACATCACACAACCAATATGTAGACTCAAATTCTTGTACTAAACTTGTTATTGCCTGTCTACTAGGGCGAGAATTACGACTGAAAATTGGAGTTAACGGTCTTAAAGTTGCAGTCACCGACTCCGAATATCTGTAGAAAATTTTTATAATTTGCAGACGTTGCTCATTAGTGTACTTTACCATGATGAAAATATTGAGTTTACTGAATAAATTGACAGTGACAGTTTGAGGATAAGTGAAAGAGTGCGTTCAAAAATTAAATTCAAAGTTGTCAAGTCCCTATTGGAAAACCCTATAAATATATGATCGCGGAATTTATTCAGAAAATTAAAAATACTAGTTTATTCATCTAAATCTATACTAAATCCCCATCGACCGCAACACACTTATGCCAGCGCTTGATCCAATCCTCGAAACATTTTTATATTCGTTTTCGGTATGTAGATTAGTACTTCCTGCGATTTTTCCATTACTTCTTCTCGGCTGCTGAAACGCTTTCCCCGGAGTGGTTTCCTAACTCGATTGAATAGAAAGAAGTCACAGGAAGCCAAATCAGGTGAATTCGGTGCCTGTTGGATGGTATTTGTTGCATTTTTCGTCAAAAATTACGAATAATGATGGCACTGTGCGACGGTGCGTTATCATGGTGCAAAATCCAGGAGTTTTCTTTCCACAATTCTGGTCTCTTTCGGCGAGTTGCTTCACGCAAACGTCTCATAACGCACAAATAATACTCTTTGTTTACCGTCTGGCCTTCTGGCAAAAATTCCTGTGCACTACGTCGTTGTAATCCATGAAAACTGTGAGCATTGTCTTCTTTTTTGATTAAAAATGACGTGGTTTTTTTGGTTCATTCAATAGCCTGATGTCTGGATTGCTTGTCATATTCATAAACCCACGTCTCGTTTGATGAATCTGGGATCGGATTCAACCTCGCAATTCATCTCTTTTGCGACGTCAACACGGTCTCTTTTTTGCGTGAAATTTTGGTCTTTTGACACTAACTTTGCTGCTATACGACGGAAACCCAAATCATTAACCAAAATGTCTTGGACGGATCCATAGGCAATGTTCAAGTCCTTCGCTATCTCTCTGATGGTTATTATGCAGTTATTGACCAACATTTCTTTTACTTCATCAATGTTTTCGTCGGTTATCGATGTCGACGATCTGCCACGGCGTTCATCATCTTCGATTGACTCAAGACCACTTTTGAACCACTCGTGCCACTGGTAAACGACCAACTTCTTTAGAGAATCGTTGCCGAAACACTTTTCCAAAATTTCTAACGTTCGCGTACCGTTTAATCCGTTTTTTACGCAAAATTTAAAACAAGTTCGTTGTTGCAAATTTGAATCCATTTCTAAAATTGTAATAAAAATCTCCAACACACACATTGATAGATGAACTCTTTCCTACATAACTTTTGCAAATGTGAAGCTATGACGCTAAGATTTAGAGGGAATGTCAACAACAACGTGTACCAACTTAACAAAAAAACAGAACTTAAATCGGAACAATGGCAGCGCCTTACGGTGACGCCACCGGGAACGTTTTGATCAAGTTGGTATAAGGCATTTATCTACCTAAGGTACATACTCAACTAAAAATTAAACGAACACGGTTATAAAATGTACTTTCCAAGAATTTTGCGTGTTGTTAAGGAAAGACACAAAATTCGATAATCAAATTTGCGCACATGCAAAGCAACAAATTTATTTAAATATTTCAGCAAAACGAAAGTCAATTAGATTTCCTGGTTTAGTCTTGGTAAAGGTATGGATACAAATTAAAACGTACGTCAAGAAGTTGTAAGGCAAACTGTGCCACATTGGGCATAAAAATTTCATTGAATTGAGTGAAAACATCGAATAATGCTACGAAGAATACTCAACACCAGAAATCCCATTGATTTACTCGGATAATTCTACCTGAATATATACATTTGTCGGCACAGCTAGGCAAATCAAATAAGTCTCGCACGTCAATCATGTTTTTATCACTACCATCCTTCTTAATTCCGACTAGCAGGAAGGAGGAAGTAGTACTTTATTTTTAAAAAACAAAAATAGCTTAACACTCAAGAGGGTATGACTACTCTTGAAATGCCGGAGCACGTGTTAAGTTTTTCGGAAAATTTTATAGAGAGAGAAAGATGTTTGGGCTGAGTGGTTATATTCGCTTCATGGATGGCATGTAACATTTAATGGGGGGACTAAATTATCAGTATAACTTGTTTTGTTGTTGTATTTTAGGCAACCATTCATCTCGGGAGATTTTAGTTGCCAGAAAAATGTCTTTCGGGCACGGCTAGTATTGAACATCAATATACAATATACTTGTATATATAATATACAAGCTCACCGTATACCATTCATCTCGCCCTAAACGAGGAGATTTTTGTCTTTATACAGCAAACACGTCTTATACAAAAAAAACATCTCCGGAAACTTTTTCTCTGATGCAATCGCATTAAATTATAACATTTAAATACTAGGTGGAGTGAAAAGTAACCCCCTTGACCGCCAGAATGCGCTGCCACTGCAAAAAAGGTTATGGTGCCTTGAAGTCCGTTCATATTTAGGCAGACATGCCAAATTTCAGTGCAATACTGTCTTTAGTTTTGTTTTGACAGCTGATTGTTGTTAAAGTGTTTGGAATCATGTTGAGTATGGACAAAAACTATTTTCGTTCTCTCATAAAACACTATTTTTTGAGAGGAAAAATGGCGAAGAAAACAAAAGAAAAGTTGGATAAATATTATGGGGGTAATGCTTCGTCAGATTACACCGTCAAATATTGGTTTCGAGAGTTTCGTGGTGGTCGCAACTCCACTACCGATCAAGTCCGCAGTGGCAGGCCGTCCAATGGGATTACAGAGGCCAATGTCAAAAAAGTACATGAAATGGTGTTGGCTGACAGGAAAGTGAAGGTGCGCTAGCTAGCAGATACCACAAAGATTAGTACTAAGCGCACACGCCATATTTTGGGCAATATTCTGCATATGAAAAAGTTATCCTGCCGCTGGGTGCCACGCATACTCACTCCTGACCAAAAACACGAACGCGAGAGCACTTCGAAAGAGTGTTTGGATTTACTGATGCGGAATCGGGCGGACTTTTGGCTTCGATTGGTAACTGTTGAACACCAGAGAACAGAATGAGTGCCTGGAAATGGACTGAAGCCGGCCGAGTGCTCCGAAGCGACCGATTGGTCGGAAAGGTTATGGTGTCGGTTTTCTGGGATTGTCATGGCATACTCTTCGTGAACTAACTCGAAAAAGGAAAAACCATCAACAGCGAGTATAACTGTGCATTATTGGAGCGATTAAAGGCCGTTATCGCTGCAAAACTACCTCACATGTAGCGAAAAAAAAATTTTGTTTGTGCAAGACAATGCACCGGCGCACAAGAGCATCGCTACCATGGCTAAAAAAAAATGACTTACGGCTCCAATTGCTGTCGCATCCACCGTATTCGCCCGATTTGGCTTCCTCGGATCATTATCTCTTCCCAAACCTCGAAAGATGGCTCATCAATAAAAAATTCAGCTCACACGAGAAAATCATCGACGCCACGGAGGAGTATTTCACAGACCTCCGGACGGGAGCAAGAAGTTGGAAAATCGCTAGAGTAAGTGTATCAAACTAAAAGAAGACTTTATTCAATAAAATAAAAAAAAACATTTACAAAAATGTTTTTTTTCATTCCCAATGAGGTTACTTTTCAGCCCTTCTAGTATAACATGGCAAGAAAGAATCAAATTTCTTGTTTTCTTGCCAGATTTGAATATAATTTTTGTGTTTTTGCCCTTTAAGGCAGCGCAAACGGATTTCTGACCTTCTAAGACGGCAAAACTACATTGTTCGCATTTGTATATCTGCTCTACATCAATAGCCACCTCAGAAAGAGGTGAATCAGGATGAAATCGTATTGAGTTACAAAGTAAATGCATACTACATCTAAAGGGAAGTACAAACATCAACACTGTGTTTTGAATATTCGGTAAATATTAACATGGATTCTACTTTTATCAATAAAAAACGAAAGGAAAATATTCTCATCATCTTTGTCTTCATTCACCTTTCTAATTTATAGAGGATTTCTAGATGCTCCGATACTTATAGTACATTTCAACATATCTTACACATCTTTTACACTCGCCTCGTCTACCGCATTTATCGAATAACAAAGTGGGAGAAACACAATTTACTTTTTTTTTTCACCCGTTTTCTCAGCAACCCACCTCACACCCACTGCATCCTTAGATCAATCCATGCACGTGAAATCCATCTACGAGAAAAAGCTAAAATTGGCATTTGGCAGCGGCTTCAAATTTTGTAATGCATCGAGTCCCTGTACAATTATAGAATTATTTTTAGGACATCAGAAACATCCTGCTATGCATTTACCACTCGAAGTTATGGGCCTAAACTAAGGCAAATATATGTTTGCTAAATCAGGAAAAATCCTTCATGTTCTCCCGAAAGATTTTAGACATATCAGTCTGTCAAACTTTTTTTTAATTCTCGCCATTCAGGTTAATTGTAGCCTTATATTCAGAAGGTTATCAGACTTCCAACACGCCTATCAAAACTGAGGATCGTTTAAGACCGCACTACAGTATCTTACTGTAGGAGTATACCATACACTTCAGAGTGAATCTCTGTTTCATGCTTGAGAAGTATGCACGAAGTATTAAGGTATCATGTATCATCCCACCAAAAATAAATATCAAAGCATATTTTCAGATTTGCCGAAGTGGTACCTAGTTATCATCTTCAACAGCAGACTGTTATGGAAAAGGAATGTTGCCGATCGAAACAAAGAAGCTCATGTTTCTTGTACTCCTCGAATAAAACTATAAGCTCAAAGTGAAGCCTAAACTCAGTGTCATGTACTTTGCTTACACTACGATAGTAAAAGCAGTTCTCAGGAGTCCTGCACCGAAAAAGAAGACTAAAATCAACTCACTAGAAACCACAACAGACTGTAGTTGAGGCATCACCAGGGCGTTTAAAACATTTCCGGTATGCAATTTGCCACTATTTTCGGCCTTAACCTGAATATCGCAAAGTCATTCAGAATAAGATCTTTTCCATTTCCAAACGCGAGTCAAAGGCTACCATAGGCCTAATCCAAGATATCAGGATATTCAGGATTTAAGGCCTTTACTTGGCTCAAGCTGAATCCAATATCATCGGCAGATATTTTAATACTACATAGATAGGCAAGCAGCAATCAGGTTCTTCGAACACCATAAAATCAATCTGCTGCGAATCCTTTAACAAGATACCTACTGTGATGGGTTTCGGAGATTCGTTAATCTGAGAGGACTAGCCAAACTCATATCATTTGGAATAAACAGTTGGTAGCTTCTCGGAATGAATCAACAAATGTTCTACACCAGAATTCCAAATTCCTCCACCAATCCCAATGAAACAAATAGTTGGAGTCACTTAATTTCAAAAACAAGTTTTAGACATCTTTATTAGCAACATTTTTCAATCAGCATTTGTCCATCATTTCACTTCCTCCTTGCATTTTTCTTCTCTTATCTTTTTGTTACCAGACACCTCATTCACATATTTATTATTATACCGTATTCCATATCAGTTTCTACATTGTTATATATAAGGTGGCCCTATTGTCCTAGGCTATATCCTTGGAATAGAAGAGAAAAAAAATTAATGTTTTTTTTTTTTTAATTTTTATTTTGGCATTTAAGTTACAATATTTTGCCATCAAGTTTTGAAAATAATTTGGCGTAAGTGGCCGCTTCCATTGTTAATTATCATTTTGACTCTTTTTATGGCATTTTCCATGGTTTTCTGCAAAACTTCGGGCGATATGTTCTCCACTTCTTGTGGCTCATTTACATAAGCCCGTGACTTAAAACCTCATAGGAAGAAGTCTAGGGCGATCGTTCTGGCCAGTGCAAATCGTCAAAGCGATATCAGCCGATCGAGAAACGCCTGCTTTAGAATGTGGGTTGTGGCCCGTTCACTATGCGCCATCCTGCTGGAACCACACGTTCTCCAATCCCAATTCATCCAATTGAGGAACAAAAAATTCATTGGTCATAGCTCTGTAGCGCTTATCATGGAAGCCAGCAAATTCGCCACATCTAATGTACTATCTTCAACAGCTTTTCATTCTCGCAAGTGTCGCTTAGAAAATTGCATCTTCCATATTGTGTGAACCTCAGAAATCCCTCGTCTGTCACAAGCTCTTCATCGAGAATTTTCTTATCGTAGAGCTTCGAAAATAATAAAAAGGTATAATATCGTACAACAACAAACTATACGGGCCCCACGTTGTCATTGACCTGGAAAAAAGGATCCGAATGGAGTTGGCTGAGTTATGATTAACAGTTGGATGCTGACCTTTGGCTCATATTGCTTTTGAATCCATCTCAAAAAGACAGCACAATAAACAAATGTCTAAACTCCAGTTGCACACAAAAAGAGTTAGTTCCCTACGAGGGAATAAAGACGTGATGACGCAATATAAACGTAAAAGATATAATAGCGTGGTACAGTGCTTTTAGTACGTAAGTGTTCAAAAAAGCTGTAAAATCGCATGTCTATTGTTGGAAAGCAACATTATGCAGGAGGACTTATATTCAGGCCTTGTCTTCTCAAAATATGGAATTCAGAAATAACGATGACAGTTTTACTTCTACTTCATCCCCTCAGCTCTCCTAGACCTGTTCTGGTCCTATTCCGATATCGATTTCACAAACCCGATCCTCATAAATGGTCAGTGCATTTCCAACCAGGTGCTCCTTAAAAGTCTTGTATACATCAAAGTCTCTTTTGTTATTACATCTTTATGATGCCTCATAAATGTTGTAAGGACTTGGATCTTTCGGAGGAACTGCATCAGGGTATATGATTAAATGTTTCAAGTGATTCTTTTTCTCCCTTTACCACACTCGCTCCAAGACATTGGACAATGACTTGTTGACTTTCTTTTTAACCCTGTGTCCACTATCCATTTGATTGTGGTTCGGGTCAAGGAAAAAGGAATGAATGAAACGTCGTTTGACCTCTACTCGACCATATTTGCACTTGTGTCTATTCGTTGAACTGGAAAAGTTTAATCCTTGGAAATTTACGACCCATTTTCCCAGCATTGGCAACAAACTATGTTGGAAGGGAAGAACTTTACCGATGACTCCATTGTTAGTTTTATTTACAATGAAACCAATTGGTCTGGACGTGAATTATAATTACTTCACTAGTGCATAGCTCCTGCTTGCATCGATGGTTGCCTCTCTTAAAGCAATCAGTTTGCAAATGAAACGATGTATTCGTACTCGTAATATGAGTCTGGATCCTGGTAGTAGGTAAGAGTTTGCATTAGTCAAACAAAAACAGTGAACGAATGAAAGTTTATCACCAGGAGAGGTATCCCTCCATATTAAGTACGGCTATCGTTGAACCGATACCAACGAAAAAGTTGAAGAGGAGCCTAGTGTCTGAACAATTGTTAGTCATAGTTGGGTTATTGTTTGTTTTCTCTGTCGACTGTTGTAGGTAAAGGAAACAAGTAACGGAATCGGTTGAGTGTTTAAACTATGTCCGACGAGGTCTACGAAAATATTTGGTCAACCCGGGTGATTACAGAAAAGCGACATTTTGACGCTTGTGCTTTTACAAGAGTCCATTCTTATTGGTTTTTGAGTAAATCAGTCTGATATATTGGCTTCCATTGATTGGAGCAGGAGTGAGAAACACGTGAATGCATTGAAAGTACCATAGAAGGGATATCACATGAAATGTTTACCAACAGGAAGTACGACTCGAATTAAATGCGAGAAGGTTGTAAGGTCAGGCGATTTTACTATGTCTGGAGTGGATCGACAATGAACCTTTTGGTTTATGAGTAAGTATGTTGCCGTTATCTACTTCAACTTAAATAAGACAGGACTAGGCTTGGCTTTTCTGATCGACTCCGGATTTATCGGATTAAATTTATGTTACAAAGCTTAGTCGTCACCAAGTCGTTTACAAAAGAGTCTAAATGACTGTTTAAGCGGATTCAACTGTCTTATATATTACAGCAAACCTTAAACACGTAAAAGTTTTCTGTGGATGTCCAAAAAATCGGAAAACAAAATAACACAACAATTTTTGACAGCACTACAAGAAGTAGATAAGTTTGTGATAGACCAGGCAAAAGCAAGCAGCGCTACAAAAAAATTAACAAAAAAATGGACTTTAAACGTTCAAGATATTGGATGACTACACCGTTTTTCCAATTAGTCTATCAATCTATTATAAGGAACTCAAAATTAAGCGTTAAGAAGTCGCATCTTATGTGCTCGGCTTCAGTAGAACCCCAATCATATGGAGTGAAACTAAAGAACTGCAGATAAGGAGGAGAGACTTTTTATGAGTAAAGAAAACTGGAAGGACATCGGGTTCTTCGTTGATACATGTCATATCCATCTTAGGTGACTAATGAGTATTTTTATGATCTGATCAATGTCATCTGCAACTATGCAGCTTGTAGGGTTCATCATTACTTCTCCTTTTCTGAACCCCGCCAATACAAAATAGAAAAAATTTTGAGGTAAAAACGGCCAAGGATGTCTAAGTCCATCAATCCGTCTGCACTGTAAATCAGGACTGGGATGACAAACTTAAATATTACGATTGCTGAGCTTTTGAATGCAATGGGAGACGGCGTGTTAAAGTGTATACACCATCTCAGGTTTTGTCTAAGGAAAGTATGCATGATGTATGGAACTTCAGCTTTGTTTGCCATTAGAAAGAAGACCGTATCAACTACCGCAACTGTGTATGGATCAGGCTATCCACAAAATTTGAAAAATCTGAAAAAATCTTTTCATAGAATTTGTATATAGTTTTATGAAAATCCCGTCGACGTAAACTCTGACATGAAGGCATAACACTGATGTTGGAGGGGTTGCTAGCTGGTCTAAATGTAACGAACTAACAGCTAGCATATACTAAGACCCACTGGTTGAGGATGCAGTGGCTCCAGTTTGACAACCACCTCTGGAAAAATATCGAAACCTAATACACCTGAGTTTCAAACTACTACACCACCCGCCCGCACCCTGGAGAAAAATCAGTAAAAGGGTATTCATATCCCCTTCGAGTGCGCGCGGGATTATAAAAAGAAAAAAAAACTTTAGTGTCAGTCAGTCAACAATTGACTAAGGCAATAGATCTCATTGAGAATCCAGGAAGTTCAGATGGATTACCGTCGCCTGTTTGTCTATTCAATGTCGCGTATGACAGGAATTTAGAGTGAATATAGCCAATATTCGCGGGTAAAAAAGTAATAAATTGGGTGCGTATGTCCACGTTTGCAAACATAGACCAGCTATTTTGGCACTTAGTGAAACACAGGTATATCCCCACCCATACGGCATTTACGTGCGTAGTAATGTAGCTAACAAAATTCCACAACAATGTAGAACTTGTTCCGATCGAGAATGCAATTTCCTGTGGTTAAAATTCCATCTCCGTAAGAATATTATCCACTATTGCATTATTTATAGAATCCCCAGACTGGACAGCAATTCAACATTTAATGAGTTTGATTCGCTGTCTGACTCCATATAAAGAACTGTATCCCTGTATCATACTCATACTGAATCATCAATACGGGCGATTTTAATATAAACAATTCTGTGTGACTTCGACATTCTGTACAGACAACCCACAAAAGACGGTGTGTTGAGAACTTCCCTGTTTAAAATAAATTAACCCAGCTTGTAAATGAGCCCACACGAATACCAGACATTAATAATCATAGCGCCAACAGCCTGGACCTGTTTTTAAATTCTCACCCTGATAAGTACACCGTTGATGGGTTCTACCCTCTAGGCTTGTCAGACCATTGTGTCATATCAGCTGATTTCTCGTACACCGAGACTCCTAAAAGAACCGTACGGCAATACGAGAAATCCAATTGGAGTGGTCTTTAAGCTTCTATAGAAGTTTCAGCTGGTCGTTATGTTTCTTTGATAGCGACGTGGATGCCGCTGCTGATATGATCAAAGGCACTATTCTCTTTGGAATGAGATCTTTTAGTCCTCATCGGATGAAAAGTATCAAATCAGAAAAAAAGCATGCTACGACTCGAGCTGTAAAGAGGCTGCCAGGGCGGGAGAAACGTTGTTTCGATTCTTCAAGACCCGACAGTGGAAAATTGAGAAAAGTATAAGCGAGCTAGGAATGACTGCAACATCTCTCTTAAGCGTGTGAAATTATAATACGAACAAAAACTGAGGCAAACAATTCTATAATGTCCCAATGGTATTAAAAATTTTTGGTCGTTCGTCAAATACATTAGAAATTCTGCCTCATCCTCCATCCCAACGCTCATTTACCATGACATTCCAGCACTCAGCTTTTTGGACAAGGCTAATCTGCTTGCTGCGGCCAGTTCAATACTCTCAGTTTGTGCTTTGTCACCGCCTACACTTGAGTGCGTCGAATCTTTAATAGGACAAGTCCACTTTCACGCACTTTTACACGAACTCTTGTAGTAGCAAGAGTTCTAACAGATCTTAACATTCACAAATCTGCTGGTCTAGATAGTATATCTCCCCTTCTTTTTAAAAGATGTTCTTCCTCGCTGGGAAAACCACTGCGTAAACTTTTCTATCAATCCTACTCTTTAGGACTCTTTCCGAGCAGCATTTGTAAAGCCCGTCACTAAAAAGGGCGAATCTTCTCTCTCGTTCTACAGACCCATTGCAGTTACGTCCCTTCTTTCCAAGTCATGGAAACGTTGATAAGCCGTCAGCTCATGAAATATCTCGAAACATGAAAATTTCCCAATGACCGGCTGTATGGTTTTCGTAGCCATCACCAACACTGGTGATTTGATTGCATGTCTCACCGAAAAGTGGAACCAACGGGTACATCAATCTGGCGAAAGCAAGATAGTTGCACTTGATATTCTTAAGCATTTCAAAGAGTTTGGTATGAGGCTCCTTAGTCGAAAATGAGTGCTTTTGGAATCGACTACTCTCTTTTTCAATGGATTAGTAGTTACCTTTCGGAACGTTTAATTCAAGTTGTTTTGGATGGTTTCAAGTTTGATATTCACAAAATAAATGCTGGTGTGCACCAGGGCTCCGTTCTCTTTTCGACACTGCTTTTAATTTTCATCAACGATCTCTTGTCTGCTACTTCTAATCCAATATATTCCTTTGTTGACTACAGTACTCTCTGCTTTTCATTTTCATTTCCTCTTTTACTCTTTGGCTGTAGAACGAAATGGCAGCGTATGTTAAGCTCATTAAATTTTGATATTAACAGCATAACTAATTGAGGAACCCTGTTAGTTATTCAGCAGAACTGAATGCTTCCAAGACACAATGCTGTCTGTTGTCGTTAAAGCGAAATTAAAACACCCAGCCATTGTCCATGAATGCCACTTCATCTTCACACATCGTCGAAACCAAAAAACTTTCCATTCTCGGTATGTGTGTCAATGACAGCTAATCATCCCATATTCGGAGACGTCAAAAATGTCTAGATTTCGTTAAGCGATATAAGAAGTATCTAACACTGATCTGGCCTCAATTTGGTCGGGTGCGCTCAAAGTATCTATGACCTGCTAGATAGAATTCAAAACCGTGCGATAAAACTATTTTTGTTTTCTCTAACTAGCTTGGAAGTTGTGAGAGGGCTTAGCAAGGCTCTAAGCGCAGCTTAGCTGTCGCTGCTTCACCTCCTCCTCCGGTTCTCCGCTATATAGTTCGCTGCCATCAGGATTGAGTATATTTCTGCTTGAAAAACAAATGCAAGCTTTTTTACAAGTCGATTTTGTATTTTTCCGCAACAAGAATTCCGATGTCATTGAATCGGATGGCGGAATCATCGCGCAAGTTCATCGAAAGATGGTCTTGAGAGTGCAGCCCATGATATGAAAATCAAGCGGTGGGAGATTCATCAATGCGTCTAGAGCGGAGCCAGGAGTGCTAGGGAGATAAAATTCGTAGGTGATACTAATATCACTCAGACAATGGACAGTCTCGAACACTGACGTAATGTCTCGTGTCTCACTCCGTTTTATCGCTTCTTCCACCACCAGTGTTCCATAGAACACTCTTTCCATCCTACCTGATACTTAAATTTCTTGAACGCAACAGAACTGAGCTTGAAAGTATTGAAACATTGGCGGCAAAAATGTGTTTAGCTTCGAACAAGGTTAAGATCAAGTAAGGGGTGATTCATCGTGAGGTTTGATTTTCAATAGGCTCTTTTTGACAGATTATCCGTGATTCCTATCAAGCTGCTTATTCAGTTTTATTCAGTATCATTTGGCAAATCATTACAAAAGGACTCACACCATAACAGTGTCTCCAAATAGTTCAGCAATATTATGAAAATCAGCGTTATGTAAGAAATGTTTTTCGTGCGATTCGAGGAACTTACGGTGCGCATAATCGACCTACTGAAACCACTATTGACACTACCATTCGCAAATTTGAGTCCCAGTTTACATAAGTGGATGATACTCGATCGGTTAGACCACATTCAGCACGTATTGGGAAGACTATAGCAGCTGTAGCTGAGAGTGTACGCGAAGACCGTGACGAATCGATTCGTCATCGTTCTCAGCAGCCTGGCTTGGCGTATTCGACAGCTTGGCGTATTTTACGTGGGGATCTCGGCGTTCAGTGATGAAGCTCATTTCTGGCTCAATGGATACGTTAATAAACAAAATTGCCGTATTTGGGCTGATGAGCAACCCGAAGAGTACCAAGAGCTACAATTACGTTCATTAAAAACAAAGGCATGGTGTTATTTATGGGCAAATTCTGATGCAAATCAGAATGTTACCGTCAATGGTAACCATTATCGCGCCATGTTAACGAATATGTGCTTCCTAAAATTCAAGCACATGGTCTCGGTGAGCTCTGGTTTCAACAAGACTAAGCAAGAAATATTACATCATACAAATCTCTTTCACGGAACCGCTTACATGAGTATAAGCTCTGGATCAACATTTCCATGATATTCAGGCAATTTCATGTCGAATGCTTGCGTTCTCCTTCTAAAGTTTATGTCTTATTGGCATAGACCAAAGACTTAATTCAGCCCGAAAGACAAGAGTTTGATGGTGCTAATTCAACAGTCACTAAACTTCGTCTTCAAAGTGATAGCAGTCTCACCTGATTGTAACCATCTCGTCGGAATTATCTCGGATATATCCGGTACGAAAGTCACATAAAACAGTCAATTTTTTTCGTTTATGGAATTTATGGCTGCTGTTGGAACACCTTTGGTTATTCGTCGATTCGAATTTTTCCATCACGCGCTCATTTATCGCCTTATTTTAACGATTATGATTGGAGATAGCGCACGTAAAGTAGCGTCCGTAACTGAACGGGAATATCGATAAAAAATTTGCATAATTTCTAAACATTATTGAAGCGTACTCGTATGTATATCTATTCATGATTAAATCATTTTACAATCGGAGATTTGGTTTACCTTGGCTCTTTTAGCCCACCTAACCACAAATGGTGCGAGAGCACTGACATATCTCCATCCATATGCCAGAAGCATGAATGTGTATATTTTCTGGTTTTGAATCTAATAGTTGATTTGATACATCTTTCGGTACTTTCATATATGCTGCTCCAGAACTGTGAATGTGCGGAGAGCATGGAAACAGTAATAATTTACAATGTCATTGAATGCAGAATCAATATTATGTGGTACATTCATGAATCTGAATCCAAACTATAATGTGTAAGCAACGCAGCTGCTATGAATGTGCAAAATTCGTGGATCCAGCATGTGCTTTTAGCTAGAAAGGTCCAATAGAGTTAAGCGGCTCTTTTATACTCATGTGTTTGTGTTGTTCGCATTGTGGTTGCTTAAGATCATTAGAAATCACTGCTACTTACTCGTACTTTGTTAAATTCTTTACTGTTATATAGAAAAGTTATTGAATAAAAAGCAATGAGTGAACGAACGAAGGATTGCTTCAGCTGGAAGAGCTAGAGGCAGTTCAGTTATCATCAGTGAGTGGAAAAGTTAAGCACTCCTTTTTATTAGTGTTATCTTATAAGCAATCAAAATACTTATCCTATTACCAAAATTCGAAGCCAGTGGCCTCAACTTTAAGAGCGCTTACACCAATTTTCGGTCTTTATAATCGCCCCACCCGACTCGCAATTCGTAAAATGATGCAAGAATTTGAGTCTTAATTGTCAGTGCAGGTGAGAGAAAGATATACAAGGAGTACTGAACAAATCTGTTGCCAACGACCGAAATCAATTCATTCCACGGCGTTGGCAGGAATTGGGCATCGTTCAAACCACATTGTGACGAATTTTGCGAAATGATCTTTACCTACGCCCGTATAAAATTAAATTGACTCAAGATTTAAAACCAGATGAAAATTGGAACTAGTTGAAGCTCATATTGGTATTTGGATATGGTAATAACTGATTCGGAATTTCATTGCCAAATTATCTTTAGCGATGAAGCTCATTTCTGGCTAATGGCTTCCTCAACAAGCAAAATATGCGCTATTGAACCACATGCGCTTCATGGGACCATACTTCATCCACAAAAATTGACTGCTTGGTGTGGTTTTCATGCTGGCGGCGCGGCGTGGCTAGGCCATATTTTTTCGTTGGTTTTTTCGTTGATAACCATCACGTTACAGTTAAGGGAAATCGCTAAAGGGACATGTTGAGACGTTATTTTAAGCTACAATTGTATACGCTCAACATTGGTGGGATAAAGTTTTAACAGGACGACGTCACTTGTCACACAGTGGGTCAAACAATCGAGATGTTGAAGTTGAAAACAAAAATATATATTCTTTAATGGAAAACCCGATAGAAATTCTACTGATGTTTTACTGGCCCGAAAGCAACTATTTTGTTTCGACACAATAATTTTTTACGTGTTGGGTGAACACTTGGCGACAACGATCATAATGATCAAGTACACGATCAGGTGGATGTGGAAATATTCTCTGGTCATTTAGACGACAATGGTGCTACAAAAATGTTTCTATCCTTGAAGAGGATTTTGAGGTATACTCAAGAAGAATATGAACAAGATGAGTCATCGGTAGTGATGAAAAGACCGCTCTTTGCAAGAATAAACGTAACTACAACAGTTGCACTGACATAAGTGAAGAACAGTGCGTGTTAATCAACAATACGTTTATTAGATGGATAAAAAGAGAACAACGCGAGATTTGGAGACTAGGAGAAGAGTTTTACTTTTCGCTGCAACTTCACTGTTTCTCGTAATAACAATATTAAGGATATTTGTGTATCGCGAATTTTTCATGGCCACATTCAATGTATTGGATGGTAAGAAACTGTGTGACTTTATCCAAGCACAGCCTTGTAAATCGTGACAATCACTACATTCCATATAACAACATTTCTAACGAAACGGCAAACTGTATCCATCGGCATATTACTGTCGGGCATGATCACAAAAAAATATTTCTTAGCCCCTCAATCAATGAGGACTAAACTCTTGCCAAAAGTGATTGTACAGAATATGTCAATGCTTTACGTGAACATATGTCGTATTGACTTAAGTTCATGGGATGTCCTTACATCTATGAGGACCATGGGGTAGAAGCCTGGCCAGTGCTTACCATGTATCAGTATTACCAAGTCAGAACATATGTTGAGGGTTTGAGTTGAGGCCGACCTAAAACCTCATGCCAATCTTAGGGTGACGACACCCAACACTTATTTACTACTCCACAACGGGTCAACCAACTTTATGGCAGGTTTGTAACTTTAAGTTTAACTGTGACGCCTACCTCTTTTAAGTCAGGCCGGGACTAAATTCGAGGGCTCTAACTGACATAGTACAAGCTATTAAGTCCTGTTGGGACTATCGGTAGGCTTACAGGAACTTATGACCGACCGCTTATAACTGCTAGCAACCTTTAGTTGCGTTCAAATCTGAAAATCATTACAATAAGACCAGCATCGCTCTAATACTAAGTTATTGATAGCCGTAGCCTGAATATGGCGAGAGATCAGTGATTGTACTGCGGCCGAAAAATTTTCCTTCGAAAAATGAGGGTTTATAACTTGACAATGTACAACACATATAATGGAGAAGGACACTATCATCTTTGGGACGAAACTCAAGGAAGCGTGGAAATCTCTACCAATAGGTAATGTCTCAAAGTAACATTTCTGCCGGTAAAATAATGTCCTATGGGTATGGAAGACAGCAAAAAAATGAAAAGTCCAACGCACTGTGCATGGTACCTACACTGCCAGAATCATCCTATCGTCAGAATAATTGATCATAAATGTTTTGAAATCGGACACACAGAAATGGTATATGATTCCATACATTCAAAAATTGAAACACAATCCAAGAATGCGCGTGAATACGTTCTTGATGTTGTATGTTGTGCACCCCTGCTTCATTATGTACTACACTCACTTTATACATGAATATACACCCTGCCTGGAACTGAACTGGAACTGAAACTTTTTAAATTGCTATAATTGTTTTATTTTTTAATAAATTTTATTGTGCCAAAGTAAAAAATGTTGGAAAATACATGAATTTTCAAATTGTTTCAGTAGTTTTCAATATGTCCACCTTTGGCGCGAATAATGGCCTTGCGACGGCCGAAGAAAGCATCGTACGCTACACGCAAGTGGCTCTGCGGTATTTTGGCCCATTCCCTGCGAAGTTCTTGTATGAGGTGGTCCAAACTTTTTAGTGCCAACCTTCACCTTCAAGATACCCCAGACTGAGAAATCCAACGGATTTGCATCCGGAGAATTTGCAATCCATTATGTCGAAGAAATGCAGTGTGGAACACTGCTCTTTAACCAATCTTAGTTGACGCGCGCTTTGTGAGACGGTGACGAGTCTCCGACCGAAATGATTGTTTGCCCAAGGCTTCAATACTGCCTCTAAGACAGTTTCACGATATACGATCGCATTAATTTTGACGCCACGGTCCAAAAATACGCGCGGAGAGCGACCATCGCCCAAAGCCTGCTTTTTGGTGGCTGTCCGAAGGTGTAAATTTTCGAAGGACCTCTCTGGAAATAAACTCGGTCATTTTGTTTGTTGACATATTGCTCGATAACAAATGGCGACTCATCGGAAAAAACCAAATTCGGCAACTCACCACTTTCGTGCAAGCGTAGCAACTCCTTCGCTCTTTCGACTCTAGCTTCTTTCTGTTGCGGTGTAAGATCGTGTGCTTTTTAGAACTTCAATGGCTTGAGTTTGGGCTCAATTTTTCAGTATGTTTTGCATCCGTTCCAACGATATGTTGAGCTCACAAGCCATTTTTCCTCCACTTCGACGCGGATTTCGCTCAATTCGAGCCTTCACTTTCCGAACCATTTCTGCTGATGTTGCTGTTTTTTTATGACCATGGCGTTTTGCAACGCAGCCAGTATCACGGTAACAAGCTATGTGCCAAAACACAAATGATTTTTTCACGTTAAAGTGCTGGATTGCTCTAACGATAACTACTTACTTGTGGTTTTCAAGCCAAATATAAAGCAATCACACTATCACGTTTGAATTCCACCGCGGATAAAAAATTTTCCACACAACTGAGACGGAAGTCGTTTAAAGGACTTGTAAATAATATTAATTTTTTGTCATGTGTCAAAATTTGAGCTCACTGTCATGAACGGTTTGGAAATCATAGCAGTCTGAAGTTGGTTGCAGTTCGAGTCAGTCAGGGTGTAAGTAGTCCTAAACAGAACTGTCAATATACAATAAAGCGCATTATCGTACTAATCACTGGCGTTTCAACTTCTCATTCTGCCTCGTACATAACATGGTGTCATGGTAAATTCGGTGTAAAACTTAAACAAAGTTAATAAAACGAAAAAGGTTTTTGGTAAAATGACGGAAAGTGCTGCTGTTGGTGCCCAAACGACAGTCGCGATGGTAATTTTGTGAGGCTTCCGGGATATTTAAAAATTGTCGACTCTAATATGACAGCAAAATGGAAAACTGGATACAGCGATACAAATGGTAAGCGGTAGCAGCAGAATTGGACCGGACAGAAGAGGCGAAAAAAATTTGAGCATTATTCAGGCCAAATTTGCAGGAGATCGCAGGTTGATCTCTTATGTATAGACGCCGTTTACAATGACGGAGTCGACGCCAACTCGGTCTGGTTTGAGGATGTTATCTTAAATGGAAAGAAAATAAGAATGTGTTGTTGAGGTTAACGCCATCAAGAACCAAGCGTCTGGTAGGGTTTGTGCATAACAAAGTAGAAGTCTTGGGTGATGTGAATGCCCACTGTGCAGTCCGAAATCAAAATACCAGTATCAATTTCAAAACGTATCTCCTATATAAGGTAAAACAGGTTACGAGGAATTGAATTTAGTTTTGCATGTGAGCGAATTGAATGTTGACGATTCTACTTTTGATGGTCTGGGGTGCGTTCGAAACTATGTCTACGATATAGACTTGGTAGAGAACCCTATATTACGAATTCATCCTGAAAGGAAAATTCCTTATGCATTGCGGTTATTGCGTCAAGAAAGAAATTGATAAAATGGTTTAATTGGGGGTCTTAGCTAAAACCAAAGAAGCTACAGAAGCGGTATCACCCATTAACGCGAGAGGTTATCTCAATGATTTCACGTGCTGGGCTGAAGCTTAATAAAGAAAAATACGTTTTCTGTGTCATCTCAGTAAAGTTCCTAGATCATCTCTTGACATCGGATGATATTCGTGTAGACCAGGACAAAGTCGACGTTATTAGAAGATTCAAGGAACCAACAAATGTCGTCGAGATGCAAAGGTCCTTGGAAATGATTACCTACCTAGGTAAATTCATCGTCGGTTTATCTGAGACAACTCGGCCACTACGCCAGTTAATTAAAAAGAATGTTGCATGGCAGTGGACACAGGAGCATAGAGAGACATTCGAAAATTTGAAAGGAATTATTTCAAGCACACCCATATTGCGTTACATAGCCTAGGAGCGGTGCTGACACAAAACGGTTAAAAGCGTCCACAGATTAACAAAGAGGCCTTAGCCATACGTTTCGCATGCAAAAAATTCCATCAATACGTTTATAAAAAACGGCGATTTGGAGGCGATTTTTAAAACAACCTTTGCACTGCGCTCCGAGCAGATTTCAAAGTATCTTATTCGTACCATATTCGCCGAATATAACCTACAGAAAAGGCAAAGACATTTTAGTGGCTGATGCCCTAAGCCGGGATTGCAACCAATCACAAGACACACAGAAATCCGAAACATGAGAATAGAAACTTCAAATAAAATTCTTTAACGCCAGTTTCTGTAGAAACTCGTAATCTTTTACATAAAACATGATACGGAGCTGCGAGATGTCGTCAAATATGTACAAGACGGATGACCACAGGACGTCTCTTAAGTTACGGCGAGAGGCAAGCCATATTGGACTTTTAAAGACGAGCCGGGTATTGATGGAAAATATTAACAAAATCCGAAAAAATTGTGATTCCTTCCAGCTTAAAGAAACGCATGCTAGAAAAAATTTATAATTGTCACCAAGGAATTCAAAAATCACTTAATCGCGCACGAAGCACTTTGTTTTGGCTTGGAATGTCGGACGACATAACAAACTGCATAAAATCTTGCGTCATCTGCCAGGTAAGGCAAACTTCCAAACCAAAGAAGCCGTTCATAGTGAAAACAATCCCAGAACTTCCATGGAAGATTGTATTCACCGAAATATTCACGTTCCGAGGTGAAAATTATCTGCTAATCGTCGATGGCTACTCAGGTTTCTTTGACTTTCGCCGTCTAGAACGATCCACCTTAAAAGAAAAAACAGGTCATCTGAAGTATTGGTTCTGAACTTTCGGAAAACCTGTTACACGTGTTACACCTGTTACACTTGAAAGCGACAACGCGCCCCAATTTTCATCTAAAGAATTCAAGGACTTCTCAAAGACATGGGAATTTGTTTATCAAACATTAAGTCCTTACTATCTACAATCGAATGGTCTGGCTCAAAGATATATTCAGGAAGCAAAAAGACTCTTAAAAAGGTGTTCTAAGGATAATACCGATAACGATCTTGCATTAATCAACGTGATAAATACACGGTAGACAACGGTATGGAAAGACCTAATCAGAGATTGATAAGTCGTTTAACAAGATCCACACTTCTGCTACTACAATCTCGATTGAACCCAGGGTCGTAGAAAAGTCGATCAAAAGATGTTGAATCTAAGATTTAATAGAGCTATGCCATGACTAATGGCAAAAATCAAGAAACATTCCAATACGGTAACAAGGTATGCGTACAAAAGGGACCTGGCGATTGAGTATCCGGAGAGGTCATAATGAAGAGCAACGCTCCTCCCTCTTACATCATTCAACAGATGATGGAAAACTGATAACCCGTAATTCTTCGCATATCAATAAAACTTACGCTCATATCATTCCCAAAAAAAGCCCAAATGTTAATTCACAGACGCAAGTCACACAAGCCACCGAGAGTCCAAAGGGAAATGGACAATTTGTCACCAATCCAGCGAGTGCCGAAACGAGTACTAACCAAAATCAGGACGAGAACACTGGTAACAATGACGTCACTCGAAGTAGTGATGACAACATAAAAACTCTATGATCTTAAAAAGCGAAATGAGTAATCAAAAAATTGATGAAAACATTAAGACTGCGAATTTTGTGACAGCAAAGAACATCAAACCCGATTTCCAAAAAAAGACATAGTCAGATGAGGATATAAGGGGTGATTCATCCTGAGGTTTGATTTTCAATGGGCTTTTTTTGACAGATCACGCATGACTCCTATCAAACTGCTTTATCAGTTTTGTTCGGTATCGTCTGGCAAGTGATCACGGAAAGACTTACAGCACAACAACAACTGAATAGATCACATCCAGCACGTAGTAAAGAGACTATAGCTACTGTAGCTGAGATTGTACGCGAAGACCGTGACGAATCCATTCGTCGTTGATCTCAGCAGCTTGGCTTGGCGTATTTCACGTGAGGATCTCAGCCTAAAAGCATAGAAAATTCAACTTAAGCCAGGCAACTTAAATTTGCGTCATATTTTCAGTGAATAGGCTCTGAAAAAGCTCAATGAAAATCCAGTGTTTTATCGAGAAATTTTGTTCAGTGATGAAACCATTTCTGGCTCAATGGATACATTAATAGACAAAATTACCGTATTTGGGCTGATGAGCAACCCGAAGAGTACCCAGAGCTACCATTACATGCTATTATATGCTATTGGTCCATATTTCTTCAAAAATGAGGAAAATATCCCGCCTTGTTAACGGACTATGTGCTTCCTAAAATTCAAGCACATGGTCTCAGTGAGCTCTGGTTTCAACCAAACGTCACTACGAGCCATTATATTTACATTATAATTCAAACCGTACGATGAATCACCATTTAATAGGCCTTTTCAACCGAGGGCTTTGGAGGAGAAGATGAAACAGCGATCAGAAAAATTTGCAACAATAACTACCCTTAACTAGAGCGCAATATAGGAAGATCTCGTCATAGCTGTTGCATATATGTATAAAGTGACATTAACAATCTTGATATGCGGAACTAATGGAATTGACCACAGACTGCGCTAACAGAAGTGGTTTATCAGTTAAATTCCATTTCCAACTCGGACTATAGCACCATCTAAATAGGTATCGGACTTTGATTATGGAACCTGCAAGTGCTGTTGTACTTGGATTTGTGGAAGCCCCCGACTGGAAGGTAGTTAACCCCCATACTCAGTTCTCCTTCTGAGTTTTCTGTTCTGACAAAAAAAAAAGGATCCGACTTCTGAAAGAATACAATTATTTTTCCCCGTTTTTGACATCTAATTGAATATATAGAGTGTCTCCGAATCTTTCGCTATTCCATCTTTATCTCTTAAAAAATTTTTTTGATTTTAGTTCTGAACCTCACTGCTCGTTTGACTCTTTGTTTCCAAATTTAATCGCAGATTTTAGAAAGTAGTTCGATTAAATTTATCAAAAGCTTAGTTCTAGTTCATCAACCAGGAATCACTTGATATGGTACTTAGAGGAAGAATTACATTGCCATGACAACCAATCGTTTGCTAGAAGGAATGTCAGGTTGAAAAGCAAACAACTACGTTGCTCTTATATATATTATGATTTAATCCCTCCAAATCGTATGCTAGAATATGCGGAATCTAAATTTACCTATTACTGCCAATCCATGACGTTCTGTTTCAAAATTAACTTGCAGTCCTTGGTCGTATTTTCATCACAAGTTTTGTTTTTATTAAAAAAAAAAAAAAAATTATCGTAAAAATTTGCAACGAGTCGTGATAGAGACATACAGCAATTGTCCTTCATAATCCTATACTACATTACGCCTATAAAATTATGGTTCACATAGTTGCAGCACTTAAATTGGATCTAGTTCCACCCGATTTAACTCAGCGGTTTTCGAAACCAAGTATGCACATTTGACTAGTCGTATTGGTGACATAGCCTCACAATGTAATCGTAACCTACTTGGCAAAGGATACCGGAATTTGAGCCTTTCTGCAAATAATGCGAGTACATGTGGAGTGTCCTTTGTTAGAGGTTGCCCAGCGAAGAAAGCCAAAGATTTCCCTATAGCATTGAGTCACCTCGTAAAAAGAATGACGAAGGACTTCTTTGGGAGCAGGACATTAAAACGAATGAATAGAAGTGTTAGTATGAATTTGTCTGCATGTGAAGACCTAAAAACTGTACAGTGCAGTGGCAATAAAACAAAATTAAACGACACCCATGTGCCCAATCGTTCTTTTTTTGCCTCCTTACAAAGTGCTTGTGAGTTTGAATTGAAGAACTATCCAGTACTACAATCCTGACCATTTTTGGCAAACATTCTTTCAGCAGTCTATGCATTTCACTACAGATATATTATATATTTATGAAAAAAAAAAGTAAATCTTTCTCCTTAACAACGAAGGATAGGCGTTCAAAACTGTGACTAAAAGATTCCCATTCTTCAAATCACTCAAGCGACCAGAGCCGTGGGCAGACATGATTATCGTTGCTGGTGTCCTTTCGGGTTTCAGACACTCCAAATGGAGTCTGAAGTGAATTCTTGTTATGACAATGATTACAGACAGCGCCAGTACTGATGTTTTCAATGTTCTATTCTACTGCTCCAGTTTCTCATAAAAGTATGGAGGAGCAGAAAAGAAAAATTTATTGATTCAGTGTCCTTGTTGTGGAATTGTTTTAACGCGTGTTTTGTTGGCTTCTGATTTATTTCGGCATTCGTAAAACCAATGGGAAATGACCCAATTACCGCGTTTATAAAATAAATTCGGTTATGTTCGAAATAAACCATACCCAGTCACAAAGGATAATGTAACTGGGGTTTCCTAAGGGATTTCTCCTTAATTTGTTGCGTATACGTCACAGTGACCAGATTTTTTTGTCTTGTGGATTATGGTTGTGGATATTATTTAAAAAAAAAAAGACTGCAAAAAACGAAAACAATCATTTTCAACATCATTTCAGAAAATTACATCTCTGAGATTTGGATACTTGAACATGAACTAGAACTTTATAGTATACCGGGTTTTAACTTTCATTTTAAGTGCAATGATACATATGAAGCAGGAGAACTTACTGTGTTTACTGTTGTAATCTAATAAGTGCGGATGTAAATAAAGTTTTTTTGCATATGTGAATCTGCGATAGTACACACTTTTAAACGTGCATTGATCATACCATTTGGTAGACTTTATCGTTATCCAAATTGTTCGCTTGTTAGTTCGAGTTCGAACTACAAGATTTCTGATCATTGTATGGCAGGCCTTTTTTTAAATGTTAACAGCCAGATAAAGAACTCATATAATTTATAACACGATAACTCTGTAATTAATTACGATCGAACAGCCGTCTACCTTTAAGGAGACCCGTCTATAGGTTTTTAAAAAGTTTTCCAATATTTTAAAAGATCATGTCGCAACATGTTCTCCGATAATTTCAAGAATAATTAATAAATTAAACCTTGGATGTTGACAATTTTATTAAAAATGGTGAATTATAAAAAAAAATTAGGAATCAAATGCAAAAAAACATCTCAATAATGCTCACCTTCATAATCTCAATGAAAAAATCTGCAGAGAAATTATTGCTGATGTTCACACTTTTAAAGAAAATTATTATGTGAATAAATTTCAATTACTCAAAAACAATATTGAAATAGAATGGACAATTGTAAACGATCTACTCAACAAAAAAGTATCTCTGAATAATCATCTCTGTGATCTTCTCAACATCAAATACATTTTCTGATGCAGGTTTTGATTCATTTGATGATAGCTTCTCATGCTGCTTAAGCGCGGATAATTCCCAAGTGCATACTTTTGCTTTTGATCCGGTAACATCTTTTCAATTGCTAAGAACCAAAGAATTGTATTTTTTTCGAATGATTTTATTAAGAGAATCTCACTCTATATTGTTGATGTATTATCGCTTGATCAAAAAAAAAAAAAAAAGAATGTTGCTGACATTTCCTCTAAATCTTAGCGTCATTGCTTGACATTTGCAAAAGTTAAGTAGACAAAAGTAAAGGCGATTTTTTACAATTTTAGAAATGGATTTAAATTTGCAACAACGAACTTATATTAAATTTTGCGTAAAAAACGGATTTAATGGTGAGCGAACGTTGGAAATGTTGGAAAAGTGTTTCGACAACGATTCTCTAAAGAAAACGGTCGTTTACCAGTGGCACGAGCGGTTCAAAAGTGGTCGTGAGTCAATCGAAAACCGACGAAAACATTGATGAAGTAAAAGAACAATTGCCTATGGATACGTCCAAGACATTCTGCTTAATGATTTGGGTTTCCGTCGTGTAGCAGCAAAGTTAATGTCAAAAGACCTCAATTTCATGCAAAAAAGAGACCGTGTTGACGTCGCAATGAGATGATTTGCGAGGCTGAATCCGATCCCACATTCATCAAAAGGATCATTACTATAGACAAGACTTGGTATCGTACTCCTAAACGCAATCCAGACATCAGGCAAGTGAATGGCGTTCACCAAATGAGCCGAGACCAAAAAATCACGTCGTTTTCAGACAAAAAAGAAGGCAATGCTCACGGTTTTCATGGATTACAACGGTGTAGTGCATCATGAATTTTTGCGAGAAGGCCAGACAGTAAACAGAGTATTATTTAAGCGTTATGAGAGTAGGAAACTCGTGGATTTTGCACCATGATAACGCACCATCTCACAGTGCCATCATTATTTGACGAAAAATGCTACAAATACCTTCCAACAGCCTCCGAATTCACCTGATTTGGCTTCCTGTGACTTCTTTCTGTTCAATCGAGTTAAAAAACTACTAAGGATAACGTTTCAGCAGCCGAAAGGAAGTAATGGAAAAATCGCAGTAAGCACTGATAAACATACAGAAAACCGAATATAAAAAATAGTTCGAGGCTTGGATCAAGCGCTGGCATAAGTGTGTTGCAGTCGATGGGGATTACTTTAAAGGGGACAATATAGATTTAGATGGATAAACTTGTATTTTTAATTTTTTGAATAAATTCCGGGAACTTTTCCTAATCAAGGTGGTATTTATAATAAAAGTATTTACTGTGGTATTTTTCTAGACTGAGTAAAAGTTGCTAAGGTGTTACTTAGCTTTAAAAAGTGGGAAAGAAAAAATTTAAATAATTACAGGCCTATTTCCCATCTTTCCGCTGTTTCAAAATTTTTTGAGAAAGTCATTAAAAGTACATAGAATCGTCTCGTTTTTAGAGCGCTATTCTTTTTTTAGTCCAAATCAATATGGGTCTATAGCTGGCAGATCAACCGAGGCTGCTCGATTTTTAATTATATTGTAATTATGAAAGCCTTAATAACAAAAAAGAATACTGCTGCACTTTTTATAAATATAACCAAGACATTGGATACTGTGGACCATAAGTTACTACTAACAAAACTAGAAAACGCTGGTTTTAGAGGTTTTATGCTCAATTGGTTTTCTTCGTACCTTAAAAACAGTAAAAAAGTAGTTAAGTTAGAAGGTAAATTGAGTAATAGCTTGAATATTAAAAAAGGTGTTTAACAGGGCTCGGTGTTGGGTCCAATTCCATTTGCAATCTACATCAATTTAATCTTTAATCAACGATTAAAAGGGCTAAAAACCGGGTTTGCAGATGACATAGCTTGTTCGTATTCCAATGCTTCCACCTCAGATTTATTTAGATAAAAATTATACCGAGAAAAACTTAAACATTGTTTTAGTAATCATACGCTTTTCAAAAGTGATGAAACGAAAATTATGATATTTAGCCTATTATCTAATATTACGCAACTCTCTAAAATAACTAATCACAGTACAGATTGTAAATATATGCCGATTAGTTCCAATAATTCTGGAAAATCTAGTATGGAAAAAAACATTTAATTCCAATTTTAGCTGCTTATCGAAATGTTTTGTAATTGTGAGGGTACAAATTAAATTAGAGTGCGCATACTTACTTACTTAGAAAGTATAATGTTTTATATAAGATTGTTTTTGTCTCGTAAACTCTTAGAAACAAATTATTACAGCTCAGTACAACCAAAGGTGCAATACGGTCTAGTTTCTTAAGGGGGAACATATAGCAACAAAATCCAACCTTAGCTAATGGTGTAAAAACATATTCTAAGAATCATTTTGGGAAAAAAACGTCTAGAACACAGTTTTTTGCCTTTTTGCAACTCTTTAATACTTCCGCTCAAACACCTTTATTCTTACAAATTGCTTAAAATATTTTACCAAAGGAAAAAATATAATAACGAATATCAGATCGTAATCACACCGTTCATGGGCTTCAAAGCAACGATAAATTCCTAGCTTCCACTACTTTCGAAATTTTTATACTTAAGTTCCACCAAGAATTTTTAACCTACTACCGCTGGCCTTACACTGTAGTACCGTTGCTCTGTCGTTTTCTCGAGAAGTAAAAAAATGGCATTTTGATTTAACCTTCCTACGGTCCTCGGATCATTTTTGACCCATTTTAAGAAATAAATTAAGTTTTCTCTAAGATAAAATTTTTGAAGGACTTGATGACTTTTTCTAAAGTATTGAGCTGAATACAAAAACGTATGGTTTTATAAAAAAATGTTAGGAACGTTGCGACGTACAAACTTTTTATCGTCTGCGTCCTTCGGGTAAAATTTGACCCAACATATGAATCGGTATTTTCAGTTTGCTTTGATTTGTAACACATGGGCTGAAAAATCCGTTTTATATTGGATCTATAACTTTGCGGTTTGCGATTTTGTCTTGGAAGACGATGAACGTCCTGACCAGCCAAAAAAGTTTGAAGATGAAGAACTGGAAGCATTACTCTATGAAGATTGTTGCCAAACACAAGAAGAGCTCGCAGAATCTTTAGGTGTCACTCAAGCAGTAATTTCAAAACGTTTAAAAGTAGCTGGCTATATTCAAAAGCAAGGAAATTGGGTTCCACATGAACCGAACTGCTGCTGGAACGCCGCTAAAAGAAGTCATTTTTGCATCGGATTGTTACTGATGATGAAAAATGGATCCATTACGACAACCCCAAGCTCAAAAAATCATTTGTGAAACCCGGCCAACCAGAAATATCAACGGCAAAGCCGAATATCCATGGCGCGAAGGTAATGCTCTGTATTTGGTGGCATCAGATGGGTGTGCTGTATTATGAGCGGCTAAAACCGGGTGAAACCATCAATTGACAACGCTACCGAACACAATTAATCCGTTTGAAGAGAGCAGTAGCCGAAAAACGCCCGGATTATGCGTCCAGACACAAGGCAATAATTTTCTATCATCACAACGCTCGGCCCCACGTTGCTATTCCGGTTAAGAACTATTTGGAAAACAGTGGATGGGAAGTTTTATCCCACCCGCCTTATAGCCCAGACCTTGCCCCTTCTGATAACCATTTGTTCCGGTCGATGCAGAACGCCGTCATTGAAATACGCTTCACATCAGAGCAAATTATTAAAAATTGGCTTGATTTATTCTTGGCTGCCAAGCCGGCGCATTTCTTTTGGGATGGGATCCACAAATTGCCAGAAAGATGGGAAAAAGTCATAGCTTCAGATGGGCAATACTTTGAATAAAACTATTGTACATGTTTTTCTTAAATAAACGTTCAAATTTTGAAAAAAAAACCGCACTAATTAAAATATATACCAATAGTAAAACACAAAATTTTTGCAAAATTCAACTTTATTTATCAATATAGTTGTCTTTGCGGGCGTTACACTGATTGAAACGATTTTTCAATCTTTCGATACCAGTTTTGTAGTACGATTTCGGTTTAGCCTCAAAATAGGCCTCTGTTTCATCGATTACTTCTTCATCGGTCTTAAATCTCTTTCCGGCCAGCATTCTTTTGGGGTCTGCGAACAGGAAATAGTCCCTGGGGGCCAAATATGGAGAATACGGTGGGTGGGGAAGCAATTCGAAGCCGAATTCATTCAATTTTGCCATCGTTTTTATCGACTTGTGACATGGTGCATTGTTATGATGAAACAGCACTTTCTTTTTCTTTAAATGCGGCCGTTTTTCTGCGATTTCATCCTTCAAACGCTCCAACAACGCAATGTAATAGTCGTTGATAGTCTGCCCCTTTTGGAGATAGTCGATGAAAATTATTCCATGTGTATCCCAAAATACGGGTGCCATAACCTTGGCACCCTTGGTCGTTTTGGACGAGGTTCGTCGCCTGCTCGCCAATCAGCTGACTGCCGACTTAACTCGGGTGTGAAGTGATGGAGCCAAGTTTCATCCATTGTCACATACCGATGCAAAAATTCGGCTTTACTGCGGTTGAACAGCTTTAAACACTCCTCTGAACCATCAACACGTTGTTGTTTTTGCTCGACTGTGAGCAAACGCGGCACCCACTTTGAACAGAGCTTACGCATGTCCAAATATTCGTGTATGATATATCCAACACGCTCTTTTGATATCTTCAGAGCCTCAGCTATCTCGATCAACTTCACTTTACGGTCATTCGTAATCATTTTGTGGACTTTTTTGATGTTTTCATCTGAAACAGCCTTTTTTGGATGTCCACTGCGTGCATTATCTTCGGTGCTTGTATGACCACATTTAAATTTTTCAATCCACTTGCGAATAGTTCATTCGGCTGGTGCATAGTCCGGGGAACACTTATCAAGCCATTTCTTTGCATGGGCTGCATTTTTTCCCATCAAAAAGCAATGATAAATCAACACCCGAAATTGCTTTGAATCCAAAGCTGTAGTCCGACAGCTTTCAAATTTATACACGTATCTTTTGAAGGTTGGTACTAACTGAAAATGGTATGGATTTAATTCAAGTGGTGCCCTCTCTTAGAAACAGCACTGACTTTTCAGCCCTTGTATTATGTCACTATATTGCTCGGTCAGATACATTGTATCCCTACTGACTTTTTATTTACTTACTGATATCATATGTGCCCTTATGGGGCTTTGAGAATCACTCAGGCCATTACATCATAGTTTTCAATTCTTAACGACATGTGTTAACTTTACACAGTTCTTTTCTTTTTGCCGAGACTCCAAGGTTTCACTTTTTTAGAGATTTTTTTATCGTAGTTACTGCGAGCAGGACTCAATTTCAGTTTTACTCTCTGCAGAGGTAACTACAATAAAAATTAAGGCTCGTCGGTCTGTCACTTAGTATTAACAGATACTCACGGCTTCCTCTTGATTTTCCGACAAGTATTCCTACAACATGCCAGCACTCGTAAATGTTGACATGGATTTTTAAGTAAATTTTCAGGCAGATCGTAAACTTGTATGCAAAGTGTTCCTTTTACTTAAGGGATTGGTGTTGAAGAGTTCGGTTGATTTTTCACCGTTGACATTGCCCTCTCTGAGGCAAAAGTATTTCGATGGCATCTGTTATTGCCTACCTATGCGTTAAGGTTTTCTATTAATACCACCATATCCCCGATATTCGTTGCCATTTGTTAAAAGGTCTCCTTGAAATAAGTACTTTGCGTACTCATGAATGTAGTCGGACGTTTTTCTCGAATACCAGTCAGTAGTTACACAATCGCAATCCAAGCTTCGAACTGCATCAATCTGGTCACATTGTATCACCTTTCATTCAGACTTGAACCGCTAAACTATTTGTTTGCCTCATTTGTCAAGAAATTTGTCTTTGACTAGATTTCATTACATAAGACAAAAAGGATCATTCAATGTGAATAGCTTGATTTTTTTACTTGGGAGCAGCTAAGCAAGGATGTGTAAAAGTATGATTCTAAGAGGTGTTTTGATCCATCCCATCCCATCCCATCTTAATACTGTCTGAGGATGCTGATTACTGTGCCTATTTGCCTCCCAGTAACATAGCGGGGACCATATTTTAATATTCCGTGATCAAAAATCATATGTATATGTCCTTTTCGACCTCAATTGACCTCAGTTTTCATTTAGTCAGTGTTCAATCTAAATATTTACTGGAACCTTTTAAGTTATTCCGCACTTAGAACACCAACTAAATACTACCATTGCAAACACTATCTCATGTCAACAGAAACCTGAAGTCGATTTCATTAAAAAAAAAACCCTTCATCGACATTTCCTACAAAACCTGTGAAAGCGATTCAAATTCATTTACCACAGATGCCAGTCACTCACATTCAAATCAAGAATGACGAATCATACTTTTCCCCTATCAACTCACTCACCTTGTGTTAATTGGAATTTTTGAAATTTTTTTTTGTCACCGATACCAACGAGAGTATGTTAAACTGACAGATAGACAGATAGGCAGCCTCTTGGAGATTGTAAAGTCGTTTATTACCTTTTGGTCCACATATCGTTCTTCATGCACAGCACATTGCCGTTGTTCAATCAATCTTTGCAAAGGTGGAAGCATTTTGAATCCTTCTTGCTTCCTCCCGCCATTTAATTCTGTACCATGAATATAGTGTTTATTTTTGGGAACATTTCATTTTGCGCTACTTATTTGCATAATATGTAGTCACATGGATGTATAGATGGTTCGGAACGATAGCCCATGTTTGGGTTTTTGCTCATGTTTGACCATTTTTCAGGCGCAACAACGTGTCGAACAAATTTAACGTGACAAATGACAGGAACTGTGAAAACCAAATCGGAAACTGTGACTACATTCACAGAGGAGTGGAACGTTGTCATGGTGTGATAGATCACCATCACGTTTTGTGGTCGATTAGAGGTGCCATCGTGATGTGTGGTTAATCCCTTCTCTAATACCATTCTCCTAGCTGGTGTTGGTAGCATAGTAATATATCTTTGACAATTCTTGTGAAGGAAGAAGGCAAGGCGATGTGCCCGTATTCACTCGGTCTTTTGAGCAATTTAGCAAAGAGCTTCAGGATTTGCATTTTTTGGCGGGATTTCCCCATACCTTCGAAAACAAATGGCCAAAGATCGTAAATCTCACCGTACTCTCGTCGTGGTATGGAAACTTCGTGCAATCGACCATAAACGAAAAGTATCTAGCTCTTGTATTCATAGGAACTGCACAGAGAGAGGTTATTCTGATAATCAAATGTTCAAGAGGCAATGTCTCAGTGTGCATAGGTTATGTAGGTGCAATAGGATGAAAGCTGGTCGGTTCGTCGGTGGCGGGTTTTTGTGTATTTATGGCCTTCACCGATTCACATAAATTTGTCTACTGCGAGCCGAGAATTGGTGATTTATTGAGAGAAGAGGCATGTGCCTCCACTGGCCGACGAATACTTGCTTCTGTTTACATTGTAGACTGTTGTACTATGCCCATTGAATGTTTGGTTGGACATGGGACCCACCTTAGACCCAGCTATTGCGGCGTTTTTTTTTTTTTTTTTTTTTTTTTCATGTGGCCCAACTCCTGGTCCCGACCTAATGAGGAGAATTATAGATTGCATCGCAATTTGAAAGTATAAAATCGTGTGGCGTACGAATATGTGCTCATTTTGGAGAAGGGGAGATTTATGTTCTCAAACAGCATGGTATACGGAACGTGACTAGTCTAGAGCATAGTGTGGAATGTTTTCATCCGTCGGAGGGTAATTAAAATTTATGCAATATTGTATATAGTATTCGTATACGTATAAACTAATATGTATGCAAATTTTGTTATTTTAATTTCGGATTCATTTGCATGGATTAAGTGGTGGGGTTGTGAAGTTTATCGGTTGAACTGCTGGTTTTTGTTGTGGGGGAGATAGCTGACGATGTACTCTTTAAGTTGAAGTCAATGACCAATGGGATTAAAGGTACAAGAAATTCGTCCAACGAAGTACACCCCATATAAGCGAATATTCTAAGAGGCATTATTGAAAAGTAGAATATTTGTTCTTTGAGATTACGTTCCCACTGAGTTGGACAATTAGACAAAAGCCGCATGTACGTGACAACTCTTGATCAAATACAATAATATACATGCCGAAGCTTCTTTAGAAGCTGTAAAATCACTGAATACTTGAAAGATGTGCCTTTATCTCAAAATTAATTTTAAATTCGGCATCCTGAGACCTTCCCTTACGATATATTAACAAATTAATTTTCTCAAGGAATTTCTTTTGTACAGGTAAATATGGTGTATCCGTTTAAAACAGAGCAGGTCTTCGTAACAAAAAAACTTTTGCTCGATGTCCAGAAAAGTGCCAGGCTCATTTAGATATCAAAACAACGGTGAAAAGAGAATGTAGCAAAACGAAATCAAAAATTCTATTGTAGTTAGGGATCTATAACTCAAACCCAAGCCATAAGGGTGGTTAGAAAAGAACAAAGTGGTAGCCTGCAAAGACATAACAGGAAAATGAAAAACTATGACAAATACTAGGATGACTTCTACTGAGAACAGAAATACCGCCTATTTGGATGCGCATTTGTTGTAATCCGTAGACTAAGGCAAGAACTCTTCAGCTTTTGGTAGGAAGGACGATGTTATTTAAGAAGACCTTTTGCCGCCATAATTGAAAAGCCTACACAACACTAAATCTGGGAAGGGACTTTGGCATTTGTAATTGTAATTGACACATATCAGCGAAGTGGAATACCACCATAACGATCACTAGATTTCTTCACCCCAGCTTTCACAAAGGGACATGTCAGATACCTGATTATCAAACTCAATTCATCGCTTCGCGTCACTCCGATCTGATCATTATCAAGTTGGAGCTGATCTCTTGGATATCTTAAACATGTCACAATGCTGGAAATTTTTAGGAAAAATATCGTTGAATGACAGCAATCGCACCAAACTGCCGAAATCTTCGCTGCATTAAATGGTAACGATTAGTGGCATCAATGCTATGGTGTCGTGCTTAGTTTCTGGCGATCGAGCTTATGAAACCCGTTAATATATAAAGAGTGCAGGTAAGGGAGAAATCGAGAAAGTGAAGAGTAATTATTGCATAAATAACGTTCGAAAGTTTTACCAAAATGTAGAAAAAACATGACGATGCAACAAGACCTGAACTTACAGAGATGAGCAATGAATTTGATTAGTTACAGTCAGACTGAACGAACCATTCCAACCAAAATGAAGTAAAAACAGCGCCACAAGGCTACCAGAGCGGAGAACTACCGCTAAATGGTAACATCATTTGCGTGATTTTTAATATTTTGAATAAGAGCCTAAAAACTGCGCCAACTATAGAGCCACCTTCTTGCAATCGCGTACAAGATATTGTCTGTCCTATTGTGTGAAAAGCCCAATACTCCAAAAAATATTCACACTACTGCAGATAACAGAAAAATCCAAGAAGACCAGATCTATACACACCACATACATATATATGAGCTTCACAGTTATGGCATCGTACCAAACTCGTCAGATTATTCAGAATAACAAAGAAGAACGCTCGCTGATCTGTAAAAGCTGAAAACAATTTCACTGAGGTCTTTGTTATCAGAAAAAGGCTTAGCTATAGTGATGTGCTGCTGCAAGACGTCTTTAAAACAATTTGTATTCTAAGCCCACGAGCTAACAGTCTTTCAAAAATCAGTGTAACTCTGAGTAGGAAGGCCTCGCCAAGAAAAACTAGGAAGGATTTTTAGGTTTTTGAATGATTTTTGGTCATGTTTGCTCTGACGGTATTTGGAAGGGGTGGTATAACAGCGAACTGTTTTAGCTGTACAGCCATAATGACTTGTTAAATATAGATTTTTCACTCCTACCTGAAGAGCCTTCCATTCCTATCCAGAAGAATATTAGTACCGAACTTGACGTGCTCCTTCACTATAGGTATTTTAAAGGTAGAACTCCAAACATATGTACTTATTCAAATGTAGAATTCCGGTAAGATTAGGGTATCTATCGGGTGAAACATGTCATGAAACTCATTATCACCTTATGATGTATGTCCGAGGATAAGTCAAATCTGAAAGATTGTAATGAAAGATAGAGTCTTCTATATAGTAAGGGCCAGTGCATGTAACGAGTAGATTAAGGATAGTCCATAAAGAGAAGAGTATCCTGATTGATGGTGCCGAGAAACACTAAAATCTAAAACTCCTCTTCACATTCCTTTCACATACGTCAGTATTATTGCCAAAACGGTATGATAAGCACCAGCATCGCTTTCAATGATGTGACTCCGTTCTCTAGGTTATCCCAGGAAGAAGGCCAATATGATCGTGAGCCATATATGCTTCTTGCTTTTCTTTGTGACTTTTCACTTATGAGTCGACAGTGATGGGTTCCTTTTGACTTTAATAATTTGAAACATTTTTCCCATGGAGGAAGGTTTGACTGGAATTTACTTGAAATTCTCAGTCTACTTTGGATAGGTTCCTTAGTAACAACCTCGTACTTAGAATCAGAACAAACATCCCTGCGATTAAAAATTGTTATTTAGTAGAGATTTCAGATATGATGTTGAGAAATTTCACAGCTTAAAGTTTTCCGTCTGCCACGGTCCTGAATAAATCGTGCCATCACCGTGGCTCTTTCGAACAGCGCGATCAATTTTGCCGAAAGATGTCAGAAGGTTTTAGTGTAGTACTGGTTGTTTTGCACATAAGAGCACTCTAGAGCGTAAACCAAGCCAGGCCATGCTTAGATTTTGAAGACGCAACTGATGGATAGCTCTATTTAAATGAGCAACTCTTGTAGGCTTTCGTTTCAAGACTTTTTGTTATCTTGCACCATTCCTTGAAAAATTGCAGTCTATAACGAATAAGGTGCCTTACATGAGGTAGTCGTTGGTTTTGGAGCTACAATGCTTTCGCCATATAGAGGAAATATAGTCTTAATGTAGAAAATATACAGAGGTGGCAATCCAGTCTCGATTCAAGTTCCATATAAAGTATTGTAGTACTTCTTTGCAAAGGGTAATTCATCGTAAGGTTTGATTTGCAATAGGCTTTTTTTGACAGATCACGCGTGACTCCTATCAAACTGCTTTGTCATTTTTGTTCAGCAAGTCATCATGGAAAGAATCACACCACAACAACGTCTCCAAATTCTTCAGCTGTATTACGAAAATCAGCGTTCTGTGAGAAATATTTTTCATGCGATTCGAGGAATTTACGGTGCGCATAATCGACTTACTGAAACCACTATTTGAGTCCCAGTTTACATAAGTGGATTATACTCGACCGGTTGGACCACATTTAGCACGTAGTAAAGAGACTATAGCAGTTGTAGCTGCGAGTGTACGCGAGGACCATGACGAATCGATTCGTCGTCGTTCTCAGCAGCTTGGCTTGGCGTATTCGACAACTTGGCGTATTCGACAACTTGGCGTATTTTACGTGAGGATCTTGTCCTAAAAGCGTACGAATTTCAACTTGTGCAAGAATTGAAGCCAGGCGACTTCAATTTGCATCATATTTTCAGTGAATAGGCTCTGGAAAAACTCAATGAAAATCCGGTGTTCTATCGTCAAATTTTGTTCAGTGATGTAACCCATTTCTGGCTCAAAGGATACGTTAATAAACAAAATTGTCGTATTTGGGCTGATGATCAACCTGAAGAGTATCAAGAGCTACCATTACATCCATTAAAAACAACGATATGGTGTGCTTTATGGGCTGCTGGAATCATTGGTCCATATTTCTTCAAAAATGAGGCAAATCAGAATGTTGCTGTCAATGGTAACCGTTATCGCGCCATGTTAACGGACTATGTGCTTCCTGAAATTCAAGCACATGGTCTCGGTGAGCTCTGGTTTCAACAAGACGACACTAAGAGCCATACAGCGTGTGAAACAATGGACTTGTTGAGAAAACATTTCGATGAGCACTTAATTTCACATTTTGCTGGATTGTGCGAAATCATACCTTTGGACTATTTTCTCTGGGGATATGTAAAGTCTCAGGTTTTCAAAAATAAGCCAGCTATGATTGCCGCTTTGAAAGCCAACATTACTCGTGTTATGTAATTTAAATGACCTCTGTGTATGACTCTGCAGTCTGCAGACGAATTGGAACATAATTTGCCCTTTAATTTATGACAGGGCATACTGCAGTTGAATTTTGCAGCAGTGGTTGTTTAAAATGCTCTGCCAGTATAGGTATTTCGATTTCCTAGTCAAACCATATTCTTGAGTTTCGAAAGGACTTGGTGGCGTCCGAGATACAGGAAGTAAGTATGCGTGGACAATATTAAATTCACAAGCTCAAACAAGCATGTGTCAGCAAATTGTATCTGGCAATATCTATGGTATAACATCTTGGAGCCCCTGTGTCTTGCCTAAAAGTCCTCCTCCTTCCCAACAGAAAAAAAAAACTTTCTCCAGAAGTCACATCCGCATCAATTAAGCTAATTAGAGGCGATTACCTCCCCCAATAGATTTTCAGTCTTCCTGTGTGGCGTTACCTTGTAGCAAATTCTGCTAAAATGCACAAAAGATAAAAATAACTCTTCAGAATGTGGGTTCATTTTCGTTTGCTTTCATTTTGCTTACCCTTCTTTCAGTAGGATAATCCCATTTGACTAATCCGTAGTTAACCGGGAATTCTGTCTCCGACAACTTACGACCAAATACTATGGGCATATGACCTTTATCGAGACTGCGGACCAAGAAATGGTCAAATGAGGTCTTGATGCAAACTTCCTTAGCCGCCCAAGCTCTCACTCTCCTTCAAATGTAACTAAACGGATTGACTAGAAGTAAATAGCTTAGCTCAGAAGAGGGTGGTATTTATGCATCTAATGCCAATGCACCTTACCCCGTTGTGTGGGTTGTTTGCATTCAGTCTAGACGAAGGATAAAAATTCTCTGTGTGTGTGATGAAATTTTAATTCACGGTAGATAAACATATCTTCTACTGAGTGCGGTAGAAACTGAGTCAGCCCCTGCCTTAACTTCCGTAACCACGTCAAACAACCGCTTACCGTTAACGCTCAACGTTTAGAACTAGCTCATACAAAGCTCCCACCTCCCTTTTGGAAAGCATGGTGCAAGGGATGATGTGCAATGTTGAGATGGAGCGTTTGTGGTAGCAAGCTGTTGGCGGTTGTCGTGCGGGTGGTAATGATGATGATGGAGACGATGGAAGTCTGGAGTCTTCTATTCAAAATAAATACCAAGATTGAGAGGGTGGCAAGAATCAAAGTAGAAGTGACTCAACTGCCGAATCAATTAGGTTTGATTATTCTAGACCGTTTGTTTGCAGAGAAATTCGATTTTAGCTCCAATTTATTTTGGTCTTCCAGGGTTGGTGAACATTTTTTTCCCTGGGGCGGTAAACAAAAATGATAGCGTCAAATGCCGTCCTTAGAAGCTGCATTGGTTTTCCGTGTCGTATTCAGAAACATGTTGATATGGGACGCTCAAATGTATTCTCAAGATTTATTTCTTCTGAGATGGTCCTTATTTGTGAAGATAAGCAAAGCACCACACATGCCTTTTCCAGAATATTATTTTGAACTTTGGGTATTTATCATTTGTGTTACTTTACTCAGCTCTACGTTCAAAATTTTCTAAGTCACATCCACGTTAATTTAGGACGCCTAAAAGACAATTCCTAAAATGGTTGCTTTTAGCCAGGTATATAAATCCTCTGGCGAACGTTGTTCCTGAACAGTGAGCCACACATGCCGTCTGACAATACGAAAGGCAGTGGATCTTTCGTCATTAATATTTCGCACTGGTTAAGCTTAAAATTTTCAAATTATGTGTAGTCGTCACTCTCGAGGTGTCACCTTTGGATATTGATTTTCAATTTACGGCAGAAAATCAAACTTCACGTTTTCTGTAGATCTGTCGGGAGGTAGTATTATACATATAATAATGATATTGCTGACTTTACTTTAAAATTTGGTTGTCAGTATCTTATTACCAATTAGATTAAGGGAAGAGAAACTCTGTCACAAATTCTTGGGTAATAAATAATCGTGCGCTTCCCAACGCGAATAGGGTACAAACTTTTCCTTATTAGACATGTCTGCAGTTTCGGAAGAAACTCTCACAAATACAACGACTATTGATTCCAGATCTTCAGATTACGATCTCTAGAATTAAGTTAAAGAAAGCATTTACTAATCTTAGGAATTGAATGTGTTATCAACCCAATTTGGCCTAAATTTTCCATGTAGTAAGTTGTTAAGACGTTCGTAGTAAGCAGGATATGCTTTGGTAGTTGATTTGAGATTACCTGTTTTGCAGATCTTACCTTTGGTACTAGCACGTGATATTTTCCCATAGTACCTTAGTGTCTAGTAGTAGTAGTAGTTATTCTAACTAAAACAGCAACATGGACATCCGGTTAAAGGCTTTTCTGGTTCGTAAATCCATGCAGGGGAATTCGGTTGGATGTTCGACTGGATCCGATTCTGAAGACTGACAGATTGTTGTGCTTCTGGCAAAATATCAGGCTCCTTAAGGTCAATACATGCAACCACGCTTTAAAGCTCGTCGATATGAGCATATACACAAATGAAGAAAAGTTAAAACCGCATGATGATCACAGTTGATCTCTCAAGACGAATCTGCACGCTTATATGTGCGGTCTTTAAGCTATTTTGCGTTTTTTCCTTTTATCTGCCTTCTAGAGCTTTCCGTCTATGATGCTAAAGCATTTGAAAAATCGAAGAGTAACATCGAACAAAAGACGCCCTGATTCGACGTTAAATCTGGCTTAGGAGGACACATAACATGAATTTTGATTTCACTCATCTAACATACTCAAACAAGCCCCCACCGATTTAGAGATTGAACCAATGTAATCGGGTCATTGGATTTCGGTGGCTACCGGATTGAACTACGCAGAGAGTCAAGGAACGATAAACTCCAATAAACTTGACAGTTGGTTGATCAGATTGCTCCCTCTGATGGCTTGACCCAACTACACTTCAACTTTTTTGGTATTTTTTTAAGGGGTAAGGATGCGGAAACCGATGTCACATCCAGTGTAATAAATTATAAAATTTTTAATTACTCTAACAGTTGCCATATTGTATCAGTGTCGACGGTTTGGGCTTTAAAACGAACAGACCTTTAAAAAGGACCATACGAACAGAGCACACCTAAGCTGAATGTGCTCAGTTAAATGTCAAAACGCGCGTGCAAAAGAACCGCGAAAAAAAAAACAAAGGGCAGCCTAGTTGATTGTGTCAGCCATTTTCTTGTCATTCCTTTGTTTGAAGCCCAAGCCGACGCCACGAGCTCGCTAAAAAATAGTAAGTGCCATTATTGAAATCAGATCGAATAGAATCGAGTTGAAATGATCAAGATTATCGTTCTTGAATTCGGCTTTGGCTCTAAACTTGCCCAAGTTCACAGCCAGGGGACACGTTGCGCCGCCGCGCCTGTGCAATAGCCAACAAGGGCTACAATCCGGAAGGATGAAAATTTAATGCCGCAGAAAAATCCAGTTCCAAGCAAATTTCGGAGTGAAATGAATGACTCGTTTTTGATACTACGAATTGAGAAGGCTAACAACGACAACAGTTTAGATAATGCATAGTAAGTCTACAGCTTAAATTAAATTTGGCAGAAAGCCAAAGCAAAGAATGCTTTAATCGGAGGTGTGAGGGCTCTAATATAGAAAGCATTTTCTACCATATATTCATCGTGAGGTTTGATTTTCACGCGTGACTCCTATCCAACTGCTTTATCATTGACAAGTCATCATAGAAAGACTAACACTACAACAACGTCTCCAAATTGTTCAGCTGTATTACGAAAATCAACGTTCTGTGAGAAATGTTTTTCGTGCGATTCGAGGAACTTACAGTGCGCACAATCGACCTTCCGAATCCACTATTGCCACTGCCATTCGCAAATTTGAGTCCCAGTTTACATTAGTGAATAATACACAAACGGTTAGATGACATCCAGCACGTAGTGCAGAGACTATAGCAGCTGTAGCTGAGAGTGTAAGCGAAGACCGTGATGAATCGATTCGTCGTCGTTCTCAGCAGCTTAACTAGGCGTATTCGACAATTTGGCGTATTTTATGTGAGGATCTCCGCCTAAAAGCGTACAAAATTCAACTTGTGCAAGAATTGAATCCAGGCGACTTGAATTTGCGTCATATTTTTCAGTAAATGGGCTCTGGAAAAACTCAATAAAAATCCGGAGTTTTATCGTGAAATTTTGTTCAGTGATGAAGCCCATTTCTGGCTCAATGGATACGTTAATAAACATGTTCCATTGGAACATGCGTTGGAAAGCTATTATCATTGTACGTCATTTCAGTATATATCATTCATTTGAAGAGTAAGTAACAATAATTTTTTTTCACTCAAATATGTCGAACTTTGTGCCTGAAAAAGTGTTTTTGCTTTTTTACTTTAATATGAATAAAACTGCTGCCGAAAGTCATCGTATTTTGGTGGAAGTTTATGGTGAACATGCGCTAGCTGAGCGAACATGCCAAAAGTGGTTTGCACGATTTAAACGTGGTGATTTTGGCTTGGAAGACGATGAACGTCCTGGACAGCCAAAAAAGTTTGAAGATGAAGAACTGGAAGCATTACTCTATGAAGATTGTTGCCAAACACAAGAAGAGCTCAAGGAATCTTTGAGTGTCACTCAAGCAGCCATTTCTAAACGTTTAAAAGCACCTGGATATATTCAAAAGCAAGGAAATTGGGTTCCCCATGAATTCAAGCCGAGAGACGTCGAAAGGTGGTTTTGCATGTCCGAAATGCTGCTGGAACGCCACAAGAGGAAGTCATTTTTGCATCGATTGTTACTGGTGATGAAAAATGGATCCATTACGACAACCCCAAGCGCAAAAAATCATATGTGAAAACCGGCCAACCAGCCAAATCAACGGCAAAGCCGAATATCCATTGCAAGAAGGTAATGCTCTGTATTTGGTGGGTGAAACCATCAATGGACAACGCTAACGAGCACAATTAATCCATTTGAAGAGAGCAATAGCCGAAAAACGCCCGAAATATGCGACCAGAGACGAGGCAATAATTTTCCATCATGACGAAGCTTGGCACCACGTTGCTATTCCGGTTAAGAACTATTTAGAAAACAGTGGATGGGTAGTCTTACCCCACCCGCTTTATAGCCCAGACCTTGCCCCTTCTGACTACCATTTGTTCCGGTCGATTGCAGAACGTCCTCACTGAAATACATTGTAAAATCAATTATTATCATCACATTATAAATCAAACCTCACGATTAATTACCCTTTATGTATAGTATACATACTTAGTAATTCTGTGCCGAGAATCTTCACCATAGGAACCACAATTTTTTAAATTTTTGGGCCGCTGAATTTGTGTCATTCAGAAAACGAACGGCTGATGAGCTAATGTATCTTCACATGCAGGACCATGCGTACGACACTATTTATTTTATTTATTTATTGGGTATATATTCTAATTCGTCCGGTTTTTTTTTTTTTCAAAATTTGAACGTTTGTTTAAGAAAAACATGTACAATAGTATAATCCAAGGTATTGCCCATCTGAAGCTATGACCTTTTCCCATCTATCTGGCAATTTGTGGATCCCATCCCAAAAGAACTGCGCCGACTTGGCAGCCAAGAATGAATCAAGCCAATTTGTGATATTCTGCTCTGATGTGAACCGTATTTCAGTGAGGGCGTTCTGCATCGACCGGAACAAATGGTTGTCAGAAGGGACAAGGTCCGGGCTATAAGGCGGGTGGGGTAAGACTTCCCATCCACTGTTTTCCAAATAGCTCTTAACCGGAATAGCAACGTGGGGCCGAGCGTTGTCATGATGGAAAATTATTGCCTCGTGTCTGATCGCATATTCCGGGCGTTTTTCAGCTACTGCTCTCTTCAAACAAATTAATTCGGTAGCGTTGTCCATTGATGGTTTCACCCGGTTTTAGCAGCTCATAATACAGCACACCCATCTGATGCCACCAAATACAGAGCATTACATTCGCGCCATGGATATTCGGCTTTGCCGTTGATTTGGCTGGTTGGCCGGGTTTCACATATGATTTTTTGCGCTTGGGGTTGTCGTAATGGATCCATTTTTTATCACCAGTAATAATCCGATGCAAAAATGACTTTCTTTTATGGCGTTCCAGCAGCATTTCGGATATGCAAAACCGCCTTTCGACGTCTCTCGGCTTGAGTTCATGTGGAACCCAATTTTCTTGCTTTTGAATATATCCAGGTGTTTTTAAACGTTTTGAAATGGTTGCTGAAGTGACACCCAAAGATTCTGCGAGCTCTTCTTGTATTTGGCAACAATCTTCATAGAGTAATTCTTCCAGTTCTTCATCTTCAAACTTTTTTAGCTGCCCAGGACGTTCATCGTCTTTGAAGCCAAAATCACCATTTTAAATCGTGCAAACCACTTTTGGCACGTTCGTTCAGCTAGCGCATGTTCACCATAAACTTCCACCAAAATACGATGACTTTCGGCAGCAGTTTTCTTCATATTAAAGTAAAAAAGCAAAAACACTTTTTCAGGCACAAAGTTCGACATTTTTGAGTGAAAAAAAATTATTGTTGTTTACGCTTCAAATGAATGACATATACTGAAATGACGTACAATGACAGTAGCTTTCCAGCGCATGTTCCAATGGAATAATAACAATGGGATAATACAAGTTACGCCATCTCTTAGCAAACCGCACGAATTAAGTTATTTATTTTAAGTATTATTTATTTAATCTTTATTCTTTTTTTCAATTTAATACATTACAGATAATTCAATATGTTAAAAAAAGGAATAAGATAGCTGATGTTTTATAATTTAAGAACAATTAATTCTAAATTAGTGTTAAACGACAATTTATTATTTTTTATACAACAATTCAATAATTTCAATAATTTTAATGCGGTGTAGCAATAAGTAAACTATAACAAATAAAAAAATAATAAAACAAATGTTCATAATACATTTCTAGAACATTTTTAACGTAACATTCTCAATAAATATTCGATATTTCCATGATCAATAATAAATAATCGGTGCTGTATAAGCTTAGTGAAAACGTTATAGTTATGTACTACGCGACTTAGATGAAGTAGTATGTTAAAATATTGTATGTTGGGACTATAGTTGTGTAAAATTTCTAAAAATATATAAATTTTTTATTAGCAAAATTTTAAGTTTTTTGAATAAAGGCTAGATATGTGCTCTACGATAAGATCTAGAAAGTATATAAACTAGATGTTTTTGTGGAATCAGAACAGGTTCCAATGTATTTAAGTTAGATGCTCCCGAACTGATATACCATAATTTTAATGAAGCTTTATTGAAACAATAAGGTTTTACAAACTAAAGTTTTCAAGCAACTAGAATTATGTGTGATCTTTTTGTTCGGGTATGATCTTTCTAGTTTAAATTATTATTTATTGAGATACCTAGATACTTAGAAGTTTTAACTGACTCAATTTTGAAGTATTTGTCAGAACATATGGTAAGTTACTTCTATGGAAGGAAGAATTGCTTACAGTCATGTGCGTGAAAATAAAGATAAAAATCACTTATAACACTTCCTGATATTTTAAAGCGGGTGGGTTTAGTTTTTCCAAGTCTTCTTCAATTTCCGCAACACATTTAAAATGACTTTGAAATTTCTTCTTACAATTATTTTAAGATTAACATTGATTTAGTTGATTACGAGATCGTTGATTGCAGCAATGTTCATTAAATCGAAAAATATTGTAAGAGGCCATTGGCGACAGTTTCTTAGAACACTGTATTGTTTACACATTTTATCAAGTAGATCAACTGTACTTGGAAAAATTATTTATTTCAGGCGTTCTTCATGAGTATAGGGATAAATGATTGCATCACAATGCATTATAGAGAGTGAGTTGACCGACTCGTGTAGGGATGTAGGACACAAGAGTCGCGTCCTTTTGAAAACCGAAAGTTGAACTCTTAATTGTTCTCGTTTTAGAAGCTTTGAATTTCTTAGATATTAGATTTCATTGTGGTGGATTTGTTCTGCAACAGATCTTTAGCCAAAGGCGGGTTCGTAAGATAATTGTCTATTATCACATTACAACCTTAAGTGTAAGGTTGCTCCAGAACTCTATGATCAACGTCGTTCACCTTTCGGTTGTTCTCTATCAGTAACATCATCAGATCTTAGTATACGTATGAGAAAGCTGAATCTATTTATTGACATTATGGTATACAAAATTTCTAAGCCAGTACATTCTGTTCCGTCATCCATTTCGCGAGATATTACATACAACAACCCCAAAAAAGCTTTAATTTCAATAGCGTCGATGGGTTTAGCGTCCCTGTCTCTTTGAAATTCGTCTTTAATTTTATTGATTTACAAGGTGTGTTCAAAAAGTAAGATGACTTTATATTTTTATAGAAAAAAAAAATTCTCAAAGCACTTCTCGTAATCTCTTTTTGGTATATATTAGCTTTGAGCTCTTCCAGCGACGCCGCTTTTATTTCCATAATCGTTACACATCTTTATCTTTTCAAGGGTTTCTTCAGGTTTGGGAACAGAAAAGTCGCATGGGGCCAAATCCGATTAAAATGGTGGCTGAGGAATGTTTTTCGTGTTGTTATTGGCCAAAAAATTTCTCACAAGCAATGATGAATAAGCAGGTGCAATGCCATGAATTGTTTTTCAACAGTTCCGGACATTTTTTTTATTTCTTCTGGCAAACGGCGCATAACTTTAAGGTAATACTCCTTATTGTCCGTACGAACTTGAGGTAACAACTCTTGATGCACTACCGTACGGAAGTAGAAACAACAGATAAAAACAGCGATCAAAACTTTGACATTTGATGGAACTTGGTGAGCTTTTTTCGGTCTTAGCTCTCCTGGGTGCTTCAATTAGGACAATTGGGCTTTGGTTTCGACGTCTTTACCATATGCCTATGATTCATCACCAGTTATGACCCTTTTACGCACGTCAGGTCGATCATCTTTGAAGTCATTCAAGAGCTCCTGGGCGTTACTCATGTGACGGTTCTTCTGGGAACAAACTTCGCTTACATGCTGACGCGTCATGCCCAAAACATCTAAAAAAATTGCATGACACCAGCCTTCTTCTCTTATGGTAATTCGACGATTTTCCAAAACAATTTTCTTCACAGCTTCGACGTTATCATCTTTTTTTGATGTGCTGGGGTGGTCCGAGCGAGGTTCGTCATTGGCATCTTCTTGGCCGTCTTGGAAGAGCTTGTACCACTTGTTAACATTTTTTTAACTTACAGCAGATTCACCGTATATCACTGTCAACATTTCAAGTTTAAGAGCAGTTGATTCCATTTTTTACACAAAATTTGATCCAAATTCTTTGCTCCATGTTTTTTATAATTGATAATCGCCGAGCATACCAAAACTTGTCTAACCTTTCTATCTATTAAACTAAGTATGCTATATACTAAAAACTGTGCACATATGTTCGGGAAATGTGTACCAACATAACAAAAAAAAAACAATTTACATACAAGGATATCCATAATGTTTTGTGTGAAAAGAAGTTATAAACTTGATAGCGGATCCTTTGCATTCCTAGCTGCTCCTTCTTTTGGGCCTAGTAGTCTTGCCCGAATGTTATGGAGATGAGATCGAGTTGCTGGTGGTATTATACCATTTGAACACTTGTAAAGTCCAAATTCTTCCAGAGAAACATCATCCAAGGAGTCTTCAGAGTCGATCAATACAGTTTCGAATTTACGGTTTTCTACTCGAAAACCAGGGATCGGAAATCCGGTAGCGGTGCATGTTTCAAATTTTACATCAGAGTACAGATACAGAGCATATTTTACATTGGTACACTAACACTCGCGCGGAGTACTAGGATTTTGGCGCTAAACCAAAAGCAAAACCGTTCCTCGTATAAGTCACGAACTGACTTATACTGACTTGTCGACAAATTAAATGAAGAGGGCTTTCCTAGAAAAAAAAAAGTCAAAAGCAGTTGATGGATTCTTTTCCGAGTAAACCGATACCTGATAGTCAATACCTTACTTTTTTTTAGCTAAAACAAACTTTTTATTTCTCTTACAACTACACATATTGAGAGCAGTGATATGATGGTCTGTTATACAATAATTATGTACTTTACCATGTGCAATAGGATCACACTTGATCCTATTGATGCCTTAAAGTAGTCAGATTTGATAAACTAAGCACAACACTTTATGTAAGCACTTTTATATCCAGCATACCTAAAACGTAACAAATTATAAAGAAAGAAAAAAAAACTGACCAAGAAGTTATAACGTTAGCCGTCCCTATGGCAAGGCTGAACCTGCTGGAGATACGTAGCACCACTTCGTCTGTAAAAGGTTCTGCTCCCCTCCGAGAATTGCTCAATCGTCATTTTGATTTCGCCTAACCAGAAGAATCTAAACTCATCAGATGTCATATAAGATGGTCATGTCAGGGATTAGACAAAATATCATGCAATCGGGTAAACCCTCCTCCAAAAATCTCATCAAGTTCTAGCCAAAGCATCTTATGAACCTTTTATTTCGGACTACAAATTAAGAATTAATCCATACATCCACAAACCCATCCCTTCAAAACGGGAAGTTCCATGTAAATAGAAATCAGAAATTTCCAGTCAGCCATTATATTGCAGGACAAGCATACTCGTATACACCTACGACACTGCAAAGGACAGATATCCACTAACGTGTTGTGATGCAACTCAACAACACAGAGTTTGTACGAGTAGATACAGATACAACGACGTACGGGAGCATCAAAAGGCTATCTCAAGCAAATTAATGCAATTGCTAGCCCATTGGGTTGGAAAATGCACTGAAATACAGGGACGATGAGATTTTGCTGGCGTCGTCGGTATTCATTACCATCCTCGCCGACGACAACGACGTCAGTGTCATCGTCGTCGTCGTCGTCGGTAGTCTTAGTCGAGATTTGAACTCGAAGTGGGCTTTGATAGACGTAGAATGTTACTGGTATGCCAAGACTAGGCAGCGGGGGAGCACTGAATTATGCGTCTTATGGTGCTGCTACTGCTGTTGCACAAACGTTCGACTAAAGTCGGATTCATTTGTTTTGCATGTCAGTTATTTGTAAGCGACAAAGAGTTTGGCACGCTTGAGTTGGATGGTTTTGTTATTGTCAGTATCCTTGCCGCACATAAGCCATGACTAGTCTAGGTCCTGCTATCTGTTAGTCTAAAAGACGCAATAGAGGAATTGCTATTTGCTATTTAAAGTATCCTGACTGGTGTTTCCGTGTTGCCAAAGGAGACTTTATCTAATATCAGACCAAGTGTGAAGGAGGAGCTTTGATTTGATGATTAATAGTCGAAAACCCCAATAGATTATCACGTCCATTAAGACTATTTTGGGATTTGTTTTGGAATTTATTCGAAATTTCCAATCGGCCTAACAGTTGTGAACTTGTTGTGCACTCAAAGCATTGTTAGGTTAATGACTTGCATGTGTTCGACTTGATTTTCCCCTAGAGATTTCACTTTAGACGTAGGCACATCAGTAATTATAGTTGAATGCCGGGTTGTGTGCTTAAAATTGCTGGTGTTGCTTCACTTAATCGGTTGAGGCCGAAGAGCATCGGTATGGGGTACATTTTGTATTGGATCCGGTATTCTGGAGAGTGGGATTCTCAAAGCAACATATAAAGACTGATGGATGGTTAGTTGGATGCGGATTAAGGCTGTCTGGGGATTTTGTGGTGGATTAGTGGGAATTGCCTGATTCAATGGAAATGGAAGTTTACTATATTCTTCACCTCATGATGGTAGGAACATTGCATTCTTCTTAAATTGAATGTATAGACTACTCGTATGTGACCTGAATGAAATTAATGTCAGGAAGGCATGTTGCATTGAGGAGGATGAGGAAGCACATTGTCATAATTTAATCTGACTTGGTACCATATCTTTTTAAAATTTTTCATGAAAAGAAGTGATCTTTAATTTTTGAGTTTAAAGCCACTTGCTCCGGGTTATATACATATTAGAAAAGAAGGCATTTAAATGTGTTACCATCGACTTTTTTTTAACGTTGGAATTTACGATGCAAATTATAGATCTCCCTTATAGTCCTCCGAGAAATGTAATAGATTGGTTACGCTGAAATCGAGCTACTTATATTGTATGAAAAATGACAGAATTTTTTAAGAAACTTGACTTTCACCATCAAATCATTCTCGTGCTAATGAACACAAACTAAGCAGTTAGCTTTCTGAATTTGCAAACCTACAAGCCAGCAATCGTCGGTTCTAACTACATACAACATTTGCAAATAAGAAAAAGGAGCAAAACAACCGGCTTTTCTTTTCTGACGTTTTAGCCTGAATTAGCTAGAGACTGCAAGGATTTTTTAATGTGCAATCTCCAGTATTCACTAATTAAATCTTTGAAGAAAGATACATGTGGTATCATGATGTCTGCAACGATAGATGCAAGCCTAGTTGTCGCTTAAAGGCAACCCTGTATTTGATGCACAGTTGCTATGTAACAACAGAATTGCAAAAGTGATCTTGCAAAAAAATCTTTATAGTATAGAAGAGGTTAACGTTTCTATAAAACGAACACCTAAAGCATTTGTGCAACGCACTTATCGATAAACACAAGTGTGGCTTTCAACAAAAAAAGTTTGACTACATTTTTCAATACATTTGGGACGAATCCCTAAAAACCGCTGACGATGGTGAAATCAAAACTCGTCACTTATTCATCAATTTTAAAACTTCATGCAAGTGCACTTATTGCATTTAGATCCACAAGGTGATAGGCAGTTTTGTAAACCTGCCGTATGTAATTATTTTCGTTCAGCTATTTTGGGCAATGTAGGAAAAACATTTTCAAACGTTCAAGGTAGTTGCTGGATTGCGGTACGTATATGCGCCTTAATGGAGCCTCTTCAATTGCTGCTGAGCCAGATAATGCGCAGAGAATTAGTCCACGGAACTCATTTTCTTCAACAAATCTGCCCAACTCCTATGATACACCGACGACATCGACATCATTGTCCCTGTCAATGTGTCGACAATCTTTGCCAAAAAACATTTGTCCACCTCCTATGACAATACTTCACTGCTGGCAAGAAAAACCTCAATTTGGTTAAGGAACTTATCTTCCTCGAAATAAACATGAACACAATGACTAGACAATCATACCACCTTGATCAAAATTGATCCCGGAATTTAGGAATTTATTTAGAAAATTAAAAATACAAGTTTATTCATCTTAATCTAGGTATATTGTCTCCTTTAAAGTAATCCCCATCGACTGCAACACACTTATGCCAGCGCTTGATCCAATCCTCGAAACATTTTTTATATTCGGTTTTCGGTATGTCCATCAGTGCTTCCTACGAATTACTTCACGCAAACGTCTCATAACTCCCAAATAATAGCCTTTGTTTACTGTCTGGACTTCTGGCAAAAATGTAAGCACCACAAAACACTGATCCTTAATGGTCTTTTGGTAGTTCTAAATAATAAGAAGAAAAAGAGAGAATATAAGCACACAAAAAGAAGAGAAGAACTTTAGTAGCTGTATCAAGATGTAGGCCTGCGAGTAGTTTAAAAAGCAAAAACATGTGATATCGAGCGAATGGACTATAGTTCTCCAATCAATGGGAGCATGAATAACACCGCCAAACCTCGATCAGGAGATCGAAAGTGCTGAAGAACTGGAAACTTCATACCCAGTATCGAAAAATATGGAAGAATATCATATCTCGAGCATACGAGTATATAGTACTCTTACTTTTGAGTGAGTATTGGTTGGTTTTTAATCAGTCGAATTGTTACGATGCCAGTACAAATGAAATGATTTCTGCACAAAGGGACACTAAGTATCATACTAAGGAGGTAAAAGGCCCCTTGTTCAACTGTCGTTGTGATTGTCATAAATCACCTTTGTTGCAATCTATCCAATAACTTAAATATCTTTTCTACAATAGCTACGATAGAAATGTAGGACGATCCATAAATTTAAAACGTATACCTGTGTATCACGTAGACTTTACTTGATTTGTAATGGAACTACAATATGATCCGATGTAAACTTCGACTTGAATTGCTTTCTTGATCAAACGCTAACATATCTTCGACGCACCAAGTTAGTTGATATTTGCTTTCCCAATGTCCGATTGATACAAAGTCTCTGTGTCCCGGAGCAATTCCATTCATTTCCCAGAAAATCCTTGCCATCTAAGCCAATGAATGTGCGCTTTTCCTATCAGGTCAACGCTATTATGATAACAGAAGGTTGAATCTCCATGCAACTGCTGACTAATTGAAATAGTTTGAATGGTCCACTCTTTACGTCTACTATTCTGGGAGTCTGGGTTCGACTTCAACTCCCAGCCTATTCAGCAACATTTTTCTGACGTCAGCAACTTTTCGGAGGGCTAAAACTAAAGGCAGAAATGTATCCCTATGAAGGCATTTTTAGTTGTATTTCCTTTCCGCGGAAAATCGAAGGTCACTCAGTCTTTATTCAAAACGACTAAACAAAGTAAGATGCGGTGCTTTTTAATGATTTATTATAAAATCTAGCAATTATTTTGCCATTGCTCCTTATCGTATCTTAGCTTTCATCATTGTGTTAGAAGCACAAATAGTTTGCGGTGGTCACCTACAAGAGGGTCTTTGGATAGTTTATAGCGGTCATATTGTTAAAGCAATATCTGTAAAATTTGATGTGAATTTTGCAAAATCACGATGAAAGTTTATAACGTTGAACAACGTCTGCAAATCATAATTTTTTTTAAAAATCAGTGGTCCGTTCAAAAAACATTACGCGCATTACGTGATTTTTATCATCGCCACAACCATCCCGCTGTGTCGCCTATTCGACGTTTAATGGCCAAATTCGAGTCAACCGGTTCGATTAATAATCAAATGATTACCGTGCATGAGGGGCTGTTCTGCGACTTCAGCTTGGCGAATTTTATTTCGGAATTTAGGTCTGCAGCCGTATGAAATCCAACTCACCCAGAAACTTTAGGTTAACGGCAATAGACAAAGCCATGTATTCGGTAAATGGGCCTTGGAGCAGTTTGAAGTTGATCCAAATTATTGTACTCTAAGATTTTTTGATCAATAAATATGTGAAAAAACAAATTTGTCACCAGCACAAAATGCATTCCGAAAAAATCACTTTTTGACGGATTTTGATCTTTTGAGAACTTGCACTGCCATAACCGTCAATGACGAGCGCTACAGATCGATGATAAGCACCTTCTTGTGGCCTAAACTGAATGATAAGGTTACCAACTAAATGTGGACGACGCTACGTACCACACAGCGCATGCACGATGACCATTCTGCACCAGCGATTTGAGGGCATATATATCTCCAAAAATGACATGAACTGTCCACCGAACTGTTCTGTGGGGTTATCCTAATCAAAGGTTTATTTATGCGAATAGATCGCAAATAGTTGATGCAGTCAAAATCAACATAACGGATGCCATCCAACAAATTCCGCCAGATTTATGGGACAAAGTCATCGAAAATTGGACCTCCCGAAAACTTGCCATTCTAAACTTAGTGCCATAAAATGTTCTTTTTAAAAAAAAAAAAAAAAACGCGAGTTTGCCATGCAATACAAGCCATCAACTGGCGTAGTCTAACTGCTAGGCTACCACAAGAACTCCTGGCGACCAGAGAGAGTATTTTCTATTCTGAAAGCCAACAAAAATGACTTCTCACTGGCTAACAGCTTACGACCTGTGACACTGCTCTTCTAAATCTATTGAACAGATGACAAGAAATGTCGCCCTCGACAGCGCATGACGAAGACAAAACACTAGCCTTGCTGCCGATGCCGATTGCGGCCAATATGTGTTTATGGTGGTGAACAGGGGCACATGACATCCTGTGCTGTGTTCACTGCTATGCTGACACTCTTCGTAAAAACGTTTTCAACAATTCTGTCATCAACGCTCAGGAAAATTAAGACAATGTACCGTCTGTTTATCGACATTTTGCTCTAAACCACAGATTGCCTGAGCTTTTAGTCAATCCTTACAAACTGAGATTGTTTTTTTTTTTAAAGAAGGAGGAAGCCCAATAAGTACTTAAAGGGTTCGTTATTCGCTTCTCCAACGAAGTGTCATCTTGAATTGCAAACTTCTTTTGACAAAATATTTCGCATCGAAGACTTTTAAGAAGCTGTACGTTTTTTAACAGTGGTTTGCCACTGAGAAAGGTCCTTTGAAAGTTCACTGCTATGATAGAATGAAACCAGGAGTAGTGTGCATTCGATTACTCCCGAAACTGATTACGGATTAAGGATGTAGGTCTGATATTTTCGTGGAGGATGTCAATCCTTAACTTTACTACTCTTTAGATAAAACTATACTCTATGTTGTTGTTGTACCTTTTTGCACTATTTCCGTTTATGCAAGCTGAACTGAAAGCAATTAGAGAAACGTTTACTTTGATTCAGTAGAGGCTTCTTTATTCGATTTCGACGTAGTTTATGTCTTCGTGAAATACATACGAGTATGTCCTATACATTAGGACTGGGACACGAATGAAGTTTGCATATGACGTACGTACAAATCACCTACCCATACTAGGCTTATACTACACAAGTTTATGATCATTCTGTGGAAAGGAGAAGGCTACAACAAAACGTTTTTACTGTTATCCTCTCGTATCAGTGAAAAAGCATGCCCAGCCATCTGTTTCTATTTATATTTAGGCACCATCAACCGACATCCTTATTTTTTTAATACATAGGCATATGTACATTGTAGCAATACTATTCCACTACCTTTTTTGGCAAAAAGCGTCAGTCAATTAAGCGGTTATCATCGCTATGTTAAATTTCTTCTTTCCTTGCGAATCAATGTCGTTGTCATTGTCCTAGCCAGGCTCATACGGAACCCATTTCATTCACTATCAACTTCCATCTCATCATGATTTAATAAAAAAACACTGCCATCACCATGTAACAACTTCCGCCACCATGATGTTTTCTTGAACACTTCCATCCAGCATTTATATTTAGGCACCATCAACCGACATCCTTATTTTTTTAATACATAGGCATATGTACATTGTAGCAATACTATTCCACTACCTTTTTTGGCAAAAAGCGTCAGTCAATTAAGCGGTTATCATCGCTATGTTAAATTTCTTCTTTCCTTGCGAATCAATGTCGTTGTCATTGTCCTAGCCAGGCTCATACGGAACCCATTTCATTCACTATCAACTTCCATCTCATCATGATTTAATAAAAAAACACTGCCATCACCATGTAACAACTTCCGCCACCATGATGTTTTCTTGAACACTTCCATCCAGCATTGTCGTCGCCATCACCATCTGCAGCTGCTATTGCTGATGGCACACACCATAGCTGCTAACTCTGCTGCTGTGGCTGCAATGAACCATGCAATTTGTATATTCATGTATCTAATTATCGTCATCGTTCAAGTCGTCGAATAATATGATATTTGAGCCATGATTGCAATTCTTCCAGTGCTGATTCCAGCCCCAAATGCCATGACTTAGACCATCACTTCTGCACACACCGTCTCCAATATAAAATTGCGCGCTCTTATCATCATCATAACGACGTCTTTCTTGTACTCCATAAAGGGCAATTCGTCGCCGGGACGTAATGACTACGTACGTACAGTGAAGTCCACTGTCGACCATGGACGGACTTTTTTTTTTTTTTTTTTAATGCATTATCTTCGCAGTCTTTACCCAGAAAGATAAATGGTCGTTTGTAGAGTTAAATTTCCGTAGATACTATTACGGATTCCCATACTTACGTACGACTACACTGGAGAATGGAAATGCACATTACCTTTTGCGTAAAGATACGAAAGATCTGGGAGGCGGGCAGTGTAATGAACCCTGAACACGAGTTAACAAATCATTTCGCAATCCCGCTCCGATTGTATCTCTCCCTCTTGCCGACCAACTGACAGCTGCATTCTTTATCTTTTCGCAAAGGAATTTAGTCTGTAAACAAGTGAAAATCAAGAACAAGATACACACTCACCGTGTGTGCGATGTGAAAATTAAATTTCAACAATTAAGTATCCGTCCATAAATTTACAATGCAGCCGGATACTGTCATGCCAGAGACGCAACATACAACCCTTTTGCTTGACTAAAAAGTTTCTCAAAGGTGTCTGCTCCTCTCGATCTTGTCCTTGGTGGGTGGTATTTTGAATTCAAAATTTGTGCAGACTGTCGCGAACTTACGTGGAAGAGTCTCGACTCGACAGCAAATAAGAGTTTTCATCTCCGGATTAGAGGACGAGGGGAATCAAACTTTTTGGGATTTCTTAATTAGCAATTACATTCTGACTCGACACTGAATGGAGACATTCCTAAAGAGCGTTGGTATTCACACCTGGAGTTTGACTAGGATGACATCCAGCATCTAAAGTTAAAGTTCCTTTTCAAAACAAATTTAAGTCCATGAAAGGATGGGGAGTAAAGGTTGATGAGTGATTTTCAGTGGAAAACTTTTCGTATTTAGAGTATTATTAGATTTCTGTTGGGTAGATACAGGAACGAGTAAGGCTAATGTTAAATGAAATTTAATTTTTTGGAGTAGCTGTCAGTGCTGCGGATATTTTGAACAAAGTATGCTGGAAGCAGTTTGATTTGTGAGGCTCTTAAAGAAGAGGGAAGTGTTATATCTCTTGTCCAGTGGTTGTGGGAGGTTCACTTAGATCAGTTTAATTTTTCAATTACCGTTCTATTTTGTTCCTCTTACGGACCTATTTAATCACGTAAGGATATGGCACCCTTGGGACAGTAAATCTGTCGTACTTTCTGGCGAGATTTATTTACAGGATACAAAAAGATATTCTGTATTTTGATGACTACACCTACACACTAAGGCCAGGAATATGCATTATAATATTGAATTTACTAACCTCTACAACTTGTTAAGTGAAGAGGAATTCTTAATTCAGTAAAAGATAGTCAAAGAATGCTTATTCGATAAGGACATCGAAACATATAGTCCCTAGGTAGACCATTCTTTTTTTTCCGGCAGTTCGCAGAAGGTTCCTTCAGGTTCTGCAAAACCCACTTGGAAGGTTCCTACAGGTTCAGCAAAACTACTTGGTCTTGCCATTGACCATGTTGCCTTATCAACAAGTGTCCAAGAAAGACATCGATAACGTAAATTGGCATGTAATTGCTTTATGAAAACCAACTTGAAACCGGGTTCTTAGATTAGAACCATCTCGGGCTATGACACGCGTGATAACATAGTTTAGCCTCACTTAATACCCACACAAAAACTAAAGGTGTGGAATAAACTCATCTGTAGTTTAGGATGTTTCAGGGGTTCCACATTACTATATGACGAGCAACCGGAAAGACCGAGAACTAATCTTTTTCTGTCGAATTCACCCTCACCATTAAACAAAATATAACTCAAATTCGTCGTTTCGTCAGCATATTTTAATATGATTCGGTACTACGACCACCACCAAAGACAGTAGTCAAACTCATTGAATACAGCAGTTCCAGAAATAGGCACGGAATACTTTTTCAAGTAATGGCAAATGCAACGTAGGAAACAATCATATCCTGGTCTTCATGCTCACACCTAACCTGGTTGTCAACCAAATACTTGAATCGAAATGGGACGAAGAGAAAAAGAAAGATTTTTTGGGTCAGTGGTTTTGCCTCTCTATGGATGGCATAGATTTGGAAGGCAATACATTACCACTTGAGCCACGGCCTCCCACATTGCAAACACTCAGAAGATCAGAAATCGGGACCATCTGACTCATGCTTGAATTTCATTTTCTCAATAACCTGGTCACAATAAGGTCACAACCAGCTCGTATCACTGACGCTGCAAGAGAGTTGGCTGACAACTGACATGCCGATGCAGGCATCAGTGATCACTTGTAGCCAATAAATAGACTGTTGCTTCCTTTCGCCGCTTTAAGCAGCCTTTCACCAATGGCATATATCCAACTATGACACAAAAAATCGAAAACCTCACCTTGTTCTACAGCCCTTTTCATCACCAATGCTCTATTGAATTTGCAATGCTCATCATGTTTACATCTTATGCACACAATATCTTATGGAATCCCCTGCCGAACTCTTTATTCATTAATTCTTACTCGTTGTAACCTGAAAACATTCAAAACCAACTTACATGGGTGTGTCTCCTTCTTTCGTTCTTCATTTTCGTTCGATCTCGCTGTGTGCAAACATTGAGGGCGTGTTAGTTATATTTAAAAAAAAAAAAGACCAACTGCAAGCAGCTCTGAAGACAATTTGTACATCTAGAAAAGATCGATCGATACGACCGCTTTGATACAAAAATCACTGGAGTTTTTGAAGACTGTTCTTTGACTCTGGTCTTGTGAACATGGAATTATATCAAAACTCCTGTTGCTGAGAAAAAACGAAATGGCTTTTCCCTATGCTTTTCCCTTTTCAGTCAGAATCTAAGCCAGGAAAAGAATGAAAAGAAAAAAAAAAAACTGATCTAGGATATGGCGTTGGTGTCTTTTAAGTAGAAAACCACGTAAAACTTCACCACCCGTTAAGAAAACTTCCGTATGTCTTCCAAACAGAGATCTATGTAATCTTGATGCTAACGAACTACGAGTATATCGTATATCTGTAGAACCTTTTAACGACATAAAAGCTAATTCGAAAATGCAAGTCGAAAAGCTGAGTTCACGGAGTCTTGTTTAGGTCTCAGATCATAATGCGATAACGGGAGACGATGGTCTAACTAGGAAAGGTACAGAAGAGATATTCTCAAAACCTATACCTTTGTAACGACTACACGTGTCCCTTTGAGAGCTTACATTGAAAGTTAGGTTTCATGTGAGAGACTGTTAGAACTATGGCGCAACAGCGAAGCACAATCTCTGTAAGTGTCCGGCTTACTCTTGCTTGATATGGTGAGTGCTGCTACTGTTAGGCATTTTATTGTTGAAGCCTGCTAAAGTAGCTTTAGGGTAAGATGCGCTATTTTAGGACCTTGACTGCTGCCTATTGAAGATATAATGGGCTTGATCGCCATAAGCGTATCAATAAAAGCGTTGCTGTGATCTCTGCGCAAGAAAGAGAAAACCTCGCATTCTACCCCAGTTTCGGTTTTGAGGATATCCGTTTGGAAGTGAACGATTGATTTAAGACCTTACCACGATTTAAGAATTCGTTGAGTTCAAGCTATGGTCCTTCCCATTGCCAAGATTTCGTCCTCCCCAATGAGCCGGATGACGTCGAAGTCGTGTAGCCTGCTTTTTATGCTTTTGGGATGAAAATGTCATGCACTTCACACTTAAAAATGTTCCCAAAAAAACTAGTTTATAGAATCCACTGAATATATACTTGAGTCTTGGAATAATATCATATTTTTCTCAAGTTTCCGAAACAGCAGTTTTATTCTCCTGAATTTTTCAACTGTCTTCGAAGACGGGAATACAAAATGACGGGAAATGAAAATGTGCTTTTATGTAAACCAGCCCAAAAACCATCGCCTCTCATAATAGTGGATACAAGCGATCCGTCATAATATTTCTTCGATGAGACGTTTCGCTGGTTGACTTGGTGGAACCACAGGAGTTCCTCTTGTCGAATCTTTTCTCTTCTTTTCCATGACAAACAGATAGGTATGTCAGATATGTTAGAGCTTCAAAACTTTTACCAGAAAAGACGACAAAACCGATCCAAATAAATACAGACTGTTTGATCAAATCGCCTGCTGCACCGAAATTCTTTTTGAAAACAATAAAATATACAGAACATAGTACGGTTGATTATAATTTTCATTGAAACCCACACAATTCGTAGCCTTCAGATGTGTTCTCCGCCATCCGAACGTCAGATAATTTGCTATTTCGCCATATCATCTGCCACCTCCTACCAAGCCATCCACCTTTTACCAGTCACCGGTTCAGATAACGATCGCAATTGTTCTACCATGTACTGCAATTATCCATGCAAAATGCATTTGCTTTGCGCTATCGGCAGAAATCTGGAAGAATCAACTCTTGATGGCGCGCCATGTAATGAAATTCAGTTCCATCCCGACGGCCAATGGCCAGGTAACAATGACGATGAAGATCACTGCTGCTGCACCACCATGGTAAAAATAAAAGACATGCGCACAAGTGCAGCAATTCTGAAGGACATTGTCGCGGCTCTGAGACAGAGAACATCCAACCAGAATCAAACCAGTTAGACCAGTGTCATGTCTTGCATTTGAGTTCCTCCGAACACAGACCAAATGGCGAGTGAATAGATACCATGTTCCGACAAATAAAAAAAAAATAAAATAAAGAGAATCCGGACAACGCTATATTATGTCTGTCCACCTCTGAAGCACGCTGCCCTGTCAATGTCCACAGAGTAAAAAATTTTGTAACATCCGAAGTCACAGGCAACAAATTGCGTGCGCACAAAAACAACCAACATCTTCTCGAAAAGTTATTTCGAAAATCAAATCCCAAACCCAATCGATTGTCTACGGTGCAACACACTGCATGCTGCAAAGACGTTAACGATAAAATAAAAAACGAAGAGGCGCGCCATTGGGACCTTTTCTTTGGGCCGTCTGTCGCTTGATTCTCATTCTTTTAGTTGGGAAGAGAGTCAAAGCTTGGACACAGTTGGGTTAATGACTTCTATGGCCTGGTCTAAAAATAAACGCGTGCTCCAAAGGATACTCCAGTAACTTAATCCATTTTATCTGCAGTGCTGCAGTAGGTACCATGTATCTGCTGCAGTGGAGTTCAACAACACAATGGGGCCGAGCGGTCCACGATAAGATGAGGCTGTGTAGCTTTTCCCCGCCCATTTGGTCATTTCTGCGCTGGGGATGCCTAAGACTTGAGAGTGTGATACCACCGCTGGTGGCTGTGATGATCTCGGGAGTTGGGAAAGAGTGTACGCCATGTAAAATTCTGCGAGGTGAATGGACACGCGATTCTCGTTGAATTGACCGCGGTGCACTTTGTTCAGAATTTTACAGCAGACGTAATTTTTTTATTTTTATTTTATTGTTGCTGTTGGTCATCATGCAGTTTGTTGATCTTGGCTGCATTAAATTCTCCACTGAAGATCGCGTCTGAAGGTGGTGAGGAGGTGTATACGCGGGCTTTTTCGGATGAAACATAAAAATGTTGTCAACGTGTCGAGAGTGTAGAAGTTGTTGTTGCAGAAGAAGGTCAATGCAACTGTAGAAGGGGAATAAAAGATCTTAACGACATGAGATGCGGAATAACGATACGAAATAGATATCTTTGTTAACAGATGGTAGTGACATTATCAATGGATAACGAACTTTTCAAACTGTTTAGATTCGTTTAGTTTTCTCTATATCATTAAGTAGACATTCGCGAGAGATTGACTGTAGGAAACAACCACCACTTTGGTTTGATTGATTAAACTTGACAATCACTTATGATCACTGACAATCAATGATCACTAAAGATCGTTCATAATCAATAATAATAACTAAACATTTCTGGAGATCACTGATGATATCTGAAGATCACTGATCATCACGGTTACTAGTGGTCATACCTGATGATCCCATTAATCCTGCTAGTCTTAACAGTTTTAATTGAGTATTATAGGGTGATTCATCGTGATGTTTGATATATAATGTTAAATAAAATACATAAGTTTGAAAGTAAACTTAAAATTTTTATTATCAGTTAAAGGAACAATTAATGGCATTTACCTCTTAAAAATGATATCATGTAAATGTTGACCACGACTACGTCTGAGGTGGTCTATTCGGAAGTTCCAATTTTGGGCGACTCGCTCGTGCATAGCGACTAGTATCTCCCGGATAACACGAGTAATATTGACTTCCAAAGCATCAATCGTAGCTGGTGTGATATCGCAAAACCGTAGCACCGTAGTACCGTACCGTAGCAAAACGTGAAATTAAGTGCTTACTATAATGATGTCTCAAGAAGTTCATTGTTTCACGCGCTGTATGTCTCGTAGCGCCGTCTTGTTGAAACCAGAGATCACCGAGACCATGTGCTTGAATTTCAGGAAGCACATAATCTGTTAACATGTCGTGATAGCGGTTACCATTGACGGTAACACTCTGATTTGCCTCATTTTTGAAGAAATATGGACCAATGATTTCACCAGCACATAAACCACACCATACCGTTGTTTTTAATGGATGTAATGGAAGCTCTTGGTACCCTTTGGGTTGCTCATCAGCCCAAATATGGCAATTTGGTTTATTAACGCATCCATTGAGCCAGAAATGGGCTTCATTACCGAACAAAATTTCTCGATAGAACACCGGATTTTCATTGAGTTTTTCCAGAGCCCATTCACTGAAAATATGACGCAAATACAAGTCACCTGGCTTGAATTCTTGCACAAGTTGTCGAATACGCCAAGCCAAGCTGCTGAAAACGACAACGAATCGTCTTCGCCTACACTCTCAGCTACAGCTGCTATAGTCTCTTCACTACGTGCTGGATGTGGTCTAACAGATCGAGTATCATCCATTTATTTAAACTGGAACTCAAATTTGCGAATGGTATTGGCAATAGTGGTTTCAGTAGGTCGATTATGCGCACCGTAAGTTCCTCGAATCGTACGAAAAACATTTCTCACAGAATGCTGATTTTCGTAATACAGCTGAACAATTTTGAGACGCTGTTGTAGTGTGAGTCTTTCCATGATAACTTGCCAAACGATACTGAATAAAAATGATAAAGCAGTTTGATAGGATTCATGCGTGATCTGTCAAAAAAAGTCGACAATGACGATGATGACTATGATGACGATGATGACTATGATGACGATGATGACTATGATGACGATGATGACTATGATGACGATGATGACGATGATGACGATGATGACGATGATGACGATGATGACGATGATGACGATGATGACAATGATGACGATGATCACGATGATGACGATGATAACGATGATGACGATGATGACGATGATGACGATGACGACGATGATGACGATGATGACGATTATGACGATGATGACGATGAATCACCCTATAGATGATAAGTTGCCAGGAAAAGAAGTTGTACATCTAAGAACAAGCTTACAAGTACATACTTCAGATTGCAGAAAATCGAGCCTGCGTTTGAACATTCCAGGCTAAATGAGGAAAGGGACGCTGTCTGTCTCTGATCCATAGCCTTGTCTCTGATCCTTAGGATGAAATCATTCAAGATAAAGGTCGAATAAGTATTCTTAGTTTGTACATGCGCTTAAGCTAATCATCAGCGTTGAATTTTTGAACTATCAATGTTTGCCATTTTCATAGGACGGATATTTAAAAAAACAAACGGTTTTTGAAATTTCTCTCCTAACTCTGTTGCTATGTCCTGTCTACTTTCAAGCTTTACTCATCTCCTTTTTGTTTTCTTTTTACCCAAACGTTCAGATCTTCTCTGCTTTAAGTGTCGTTGATAAGAAGAAATACATCATTTCATGACTGTGCGTCGGTAAAATATGGAACTGAAGTACTGGCCCCGTTCTATTTTACAATTTTACAGGATAATATCATATTTGCCTTGTTGAACTTCGATTGAATTCAGTGCTTCACCTTAAAAGTTCACTGTGAAACGTGTTAACTGTTCTACTTGTTCTACATTATATGCTTCAAAAAGTGATACATCGTCGCCTTGATTACTATCCTTAAAAGTGTTTAAGAAGACTTCAAAGTTATTTTCATTCTAACTGCAACATTGTTTGACATAGGGTTGGTGCTTAAAAATATATCGCACCATCATAGTACCACAATTAAAAAAAAAAAAAAGTTAAGGAAGTCGAGTCATCCTTTGAAACGCCTTGTCTGGCACACGGTATTTAGTCGATCGTTACGATCGTTGGGGGATAAATTAGAAATTGTCGTCATGTACATAAGCTTATACTAACAACGTCATCGTTTTATGATGGCCACATGAAAAATCTTATCCATAAGATCCATTTGAAGATATCTTGTAAGGATACGCATGTAGTCAAATGAAGGTAAGCGACATCTGTTAAAAAGCTTTGTAAGATGGATTTTGACATTTTTCTTAGTTGGCAGATGGTGCTAGAAGATGATGGTGCGTGGATTCCCCTAATCAATCTTCATTTACTTTGCTCTATTTTTATAGAGTATCATACAAGTATCTTTTCAATAACACATCAGACACCGATTTGAGTTGTACAAATATTTACAAAAATAACAATAACAATCGCAATGAAGCACACACAGCGAATAAACACTCAATCATCACGAAAACCTGAAACACACCTATTAAGAGGATATCTGATTATAGATAAATCACATATTTAATAGAATTCTGCTATCGAAGACCCAATTTTTTTAATATGAAAAGAATTACTAAAAAATATAATAACACCGTCACGAAAAAGTGTAACGCTGTTGGGACAAATTACTCTTGAGATGACTTTCAAAATTTTGCGAAAAGGAGGCATTACTGTTACACATTAACTTCCGTATATCTAAGAAAGGTGGATTTGCTTCTCCCACCAGATTGTTTAAGCAAGTGCTTTCTGTACATTCGCTGATGTTGGTCAGTGTAAAATATTTATGCTATGTATATATACATACTATGTATCCTGACTAGAGTTAAAGGTCTTCTGGTCCTTTCTTATAAATCGTCAGCTCCTCAAACACCTCGAAATTGGTGATTGAATGATATGTCTCTTTGTAAAAATAAGGTCCACACCCCCTTCTGACTGCACCTGACATTTTAAAGCCATTTGGTAGAATCTAAAACTAGGTCTTTTTATGAAAAGATTTAAATTTGACGATAAACGAAAACGTGCAACCGTCACGCAGAAATCAATAGCAATGCAAATTCTAAGAGCTTGGTTAAGTAAGTGTAAGTCAGATTGAGAAGTGTAGATATTTGTTCTAACGTCAATTCAGTTAATGCCAGGCTAGAAACCACAATCATATGTACATAATTTTTCCTGCATAGATAGAAACCTTTATTATAATCGTCGCCACCTACTTATCATTTATAAGCCAACTTAAGCCGATAGCCTATGGCTCACATAGGCTATTGTAAATTGTAAAACTCTTTATACATCTCGAAAGTCTTCCGCGAAGCCCCGAGACAGAATGCTTCCTTCATAAAACTTCGTTCGTCATAAAACGGCATACCATGGCGTTGTTAATCCTTTTCCTTATAGCGGCTATCAATTTTGAAATTGCATCAGACGTAGTTCTTGAGTCACTAATGCAGCCAATCGACAGGGCAGTAAATTGAAAAAAAAAAAAAACCATTTCCAATAAACTTAATCGGATTTCTTCATCAATTTATTAATTAGTTAATTAATTACAGAGTCCGCTGAGTGCTCCGAGAGTGCACAAGTGGACTTGGTGCATACAGCCGTGCGTCTGCTTCGCTGTCTATGCACTCAAATGTTTCACAACTCTAGTCTTCCGTATCTTCTGTAATTCATTCCTAGTCATTTCCTATCTTTCTCTTTGTTTTCCAGTTCTTGTTGTGCGTCGCAGATTTGTTATCCCTTCTGCATTTCCTTCTAGTTGCAGGGGCGGGGAGTGGTGTGCTGCTGGTGTTGTGTCCGCGAAGCTGAGTCTAAATTGAATTATAATAATTGCAGAACACGCTTTTTTTTTTTTTTTGGTTCTTTTGCTGAAATTCCCTTTCTCCTGGTTTACGTCTTCATTTAATTTGATTAATCGAATCGATGATTCAATCGTTTATCACCCATGTGGGATTGGCTCCTTCTTCTTTTTTTTTAAGTCTTTACCAGTAACGCAGTAACTGGAACTAGAGATGATGATGGGGTACAGGGGGTGTATTCATTAAGCTTGCAAGAGGTTTTCTTCTTCTTGCTTTCCTTCTAATTTCATGTCTACTATTTACCTTTTGTGTTTGTTTGTCTCGGAACAGAATATGAAAATGAGTAGCACACTCGAGCTTTTGATTAAGTCGACGGTGCTTACCTGGGGTATATAAGCTAACAACAGATGACGGGATTTATGAATAATTTTGCATAAACCTTTTTTTTAATTTTTTATTCATTTTCATTTTAATATTTATAAACGGTTAAATAAAAACGGCCGTAATGTTATAATAATAACATGAGGACGTCTTGGTGAATAGGTTTTTGTCTTTTGTTTATAGGGTTAAGTGCATGGGTTACGGATACCTGAACATAATTAACAAAATTGTGTCTGAGAGATGTTTCAAGGAACGATCCGGTGTGTGATAGCAGGAAACCCGAATTAAATGGTTAAATTTCACATTTTTCAGAAAAAAGGGATAATGAACCGGCCGAACTAAGCAAAAATATAATGCCCGTCAGGAATTATCTCCATAGTTCTCCTATCATATTCATTCCGAGTTTGCAGATTGTGAGCTGTTAAAAATGGTTTATGTCAAGCATTGACGCAAGCCAAAACACGTAGGTAATCTTTAAGAGTGTTACCTGTACAGGGGAGTTCAAGAAGTGAAAAGAAATTTAAGATGAAGGGAGTTGGATAATTAGCTACAAAAAATTCAGTGAAAAGTTGATACCATTAGGCTACGTCTGGAAGAATAGAATTGCAAAGTTTTTACATTACATTTCAAATTTTTTCAAGTGCCACAAGCTCTTCCAAGATGGCTGACAAGATGCCAATAACGAACCTCGCTCTGGACGTCCCAGCACATCAACAAAAGACGATAACGTCGAAGCTGTGAAATTTATTTTAGAAAATCGTCGAATTACCATAAGTAAATTTGTTGAGGATGTTGACATATTGGTTGGCTCGTGTCAGGCCAATGGATTTTAGATGTTTTGCGCATGAGACAGGTATCAGCGAAGTTTATTAGGAAGCTTCTTAATTTTCATCAGAAGAACCGTCGCATGAGCATCACTTAGTAGCTCTTCATTGACGTCAATGATAATGCTGAACGGGTAATAACTGGTGACGAATCATGGGTATATGGTTATAACGTCGAAACCAAAACCCAATCGTCTCAATGGAAGCACCCAGACAGCCAGGACCGAAACAGCCATTTGACCGTGTTCCATCAAATGTCAATATTTTAATCACTGTTTTTCGAATACTGTCGTACAGTCAATAAGATGTATTACCTTGCACCGCTGTGAGAAACAATACAAAAAAGAACTCCGGAATTGTTGAAAAACAATTTATGGCTTTTGCATCACGATAATGCACCTGATTATTCGTCTTTGCTTTTGAGATTTTTTTTTGCCAAAAACAACACGGCAATCATGTCTCAGCCACCATGCCTGGAAGATACCAAGGCTATATCAAAAAGCGCTTGTAAGAAGTGCTTCGTGGATAGGAAAAAGCTTTGGCACAAGTATATTATATCTGGAGGAGTTATTGATGAATAAATAAATATTTTTTTATAAAAAAATCATATAGTAGTCCTACTTTTTGAACACACCTCTTATATTTGTGGAGTGATTAATATGCTTAACTAAGATTGATATCTCATAAAACGCTGCCGTATTATTAAAGGCGCTGCACGAACTTGTCTGAAATAAAAGAAGTAAGAAATACGAAATCATTGAAGCGAGGTTAAGGCTCTCCCTTGCCTTCACCAAAATGACTTAAACTGGTTCTCAAAATAGTAGAGGACAAATTTAATATGAGCCAACACCGTCGTTATGTTATGAAAAACCTTTTGCAACTTCTGGCGTAGGAGCTAATGGCTTACTTAAACTAACGCTACAAATCGCACGTAATTTTCTCAGTGCAATACTGGTGATGTCGATTATTGTGGTTAACCGGAGAAGTACTGCCTTAATAAAACTGATTTAGGCCGGTAACACAACAATGAAGTTCTGAATGTACTGCCTGCTTAACCGTCTAGTAGTGGTCCGCTCTCTGATGGCGTTGATAGGATCGTGGGCAGTGGTTAGCTTCATTGTCTCACACACTAAATGTCCGCAGTTCAAGCCATAATGCACCATAAAAAAAAACAGTCAAATCGGCTCTTTCATTCGCTGTTCGTAGCTGGAAAAAAATCATGAGTCCTTCTACCTGTAAACATTATTAGGTTGAAGGCCTTTTCTCACACAGGACTCTAGCACAATCAGTTCATTCTTTTTTCTTAACTGTAGATTATATATATAAACACGTTGTTTAATTTGTAAGCGCGCCCAATTCAGCATATATAGACCGGGTAATGTGAGTGATGATGGTGAGGCGAAGTGGATGCGTACCGCCACTTTATTGATACACGGTATGCGTTCAGAACTTTCCCAAAATGCAGAAAAATAATTTGTTGTTTTTCGGTTGCCACCCATTTGACGGTCAATGGCAAACCTCCAAAAGTGAAGTCTCCTACCTACGAAAAGCTCTCTTAATCTCACGTCTTTCGGAGTAGGAAAGATTAGAGCTTCATCGCGGTGTTACGGCAGCAACACTAAGCAAACAAATTGGAATTGTCACTTGTTAGATAGTTAGTTAATTTCAGGCAACTTGTAAGAGGTGATTCATCGTAAGGTTTGATATATAATGTAAAATAAAATACATAAATTTAAAAGCGAACTTAAGCTTTTTATCATCAGTTAAAAGAACAATTCATGGCATTTACTTTTTGAAAATGATATCATCTAAATATTGGCCACGACTACGTCTGAAGTGGTCCAAAAAATCAATTTTGGGCGACTCGTTTGAGCATAGCGACTAGTATCTAGCGGATAACACGAGTAATGTTGGCTTTCAAAGCGTCTACCGTAGCTGGCTTATTCCTGAAGACCTGAGACTTTACATATCCCCAGAGAAAATAGTCCAAAGATATGATATCGCATGATCTAGGGGGCCAATTTACCGTAGCAAAACGTGAAATTAAGTGCTCACATAGTACGTTATCATGGCGCGATAACGGTTTTCATTGACTGTAACATTCTGATTTGCCTCATTTTTGAAGAAGTATGGACCAATGATTCCACCAGCACATATGTTAGACCACACCATACCGTTGTTTTTAATGGATATAATGGTAGCTCTTGGTACTTTTCGGGTTGCTCATCAGCCTAAATACGACAATTTTGTTTATTAACTTATCCATTGAGCCAGAAATGGGATTCATCACTGAACAAAATTTCACGATAAAAACACCGGATTTTCATTCAGTTTTTCTAGAGCCCATTCACTAAAAATGGGAAGCAAATTCAAGCCGCCTAACTTCAATTCTTGCACAAGTTGAATTTTGTAAGCTTTTAGGCCGAGATCATCACGTAAAATACGCCAAGTTGTCGAATACGGCAAGCCCAGCTGCTGAAAACAACGACGAATCGGTTCGTCACGGTCTTCGCGTTCACTTTCAGCTACAGCTGCTATAATCTCTTCACTATATGCTGGATGTAAGCTGGGACTCAAATTTGCGAATGGTATTGTCAATAGTGGTTTCAGTAGGTCGATTATGCGAACCGTAAGTTCCCCGAATTGCACGAAAAACATTTCTCACAGAACACTGATTTTCGTAATAAAGCTGAACAATTTGGAGACGCTGTTGTGATATGAGTCTTTCCGTGATGACTTGTTTGATAGAAGTCACGCGTGATCTTTCAAGAAAAGCCTATATGTGGCCGCAACTCCACTACCAATCAAGTTCTCAGTGGCAGGCCTTTCGATGCGGTTACAGAGGACAATGTCAAAAAAAAAATACATGAAATGGTGTTGGCTAACCGGAAAGTGAAGATGCGTGAGCTAGCACATACCACAGATATTAGTACTGAGCGCACAAGCCATATTTTGGGCAATTTTCTGCATATGAAAAAGTTATCCTGCCGCTGGGTGCCGAGCATACTCACTCCTGACCAAAAACATGAACGCGAGAGCACTTCGAAAGAGTGGTTGGACTTGCTGATGCGGAATCGGGCAGATTGTTGGCTTCGATTGGTAACTGTTGAACACCAGAGAACTGAATGAGTGCCTGGCAATGGACTGAAGCCGGCACGAGTGCTCCGAAGCGGCCGAGAGAGGCTCAATGGGTTGGAAAGTTTATGGCGTCGGTTTTCTGGGATTGTCTTGGCATACTCTTCGTGGACTACCACGAAAAAGGAAGAACCATCAACAGCGAGTATTACTGTGCTTCACATGAAGAGAAAAAAAAATTTTGTTTTTGCAAGACAATGCACCAGCGCACAAGAGCATCGCAACCACGCAAAATCAATGACTTACGGCTCCAATTGCTGTCGCATCCACCGTATTCGCTCGATTTGGCTCCCTCGGAGCCATCTCTTCCTAAACCCCAAAAGATAAAATTCAGCTCACGCGAGGAAATCATCGACGCCACGGATGAGTATTTTATTCCCAATGAGGTTACTTTTCACCCCACCTAGTAATTTCACAGGAGATTTTCCAGCTCAGTGTTGCCCAATTCATCCAGCTCTGTGAAGAAATAACTTCACTCAGTTACCATTCTTCTCTTAGATAGGGTATGACGTGATCTCTAATTCCGCTCTTATTGACAAACAGAATAGAAGGATTGATTGACATAACTAAAGGGAATTTTCCCGATACCAGGGCACCCATAACTAAATACATGGAACCTCGTTAAAGAAAGGATCATAGCAAAAATTCCCACGCTTCGAAAAACTTTCCGATTTTCATATTTCACCTGGATGACAGAATTTCGCCATATAATTCGTACTGATGGACCAGTTCGCTTGCCTTTAATATAATGGAAAACCGCTAAAGGCATCGACTACATCGTCGGATGTTCTATTTCTCATCTTTGCTGATGCTGCTTCTACCAAAATCGTTTGAGTATACGTACGTACGTCAAGCCTTGTTACTGTGATGACATCAACTATAGTCTGTTGAGAGAGATCAAGCTCTTATGCCTTTTCAGATCTTCTTTGAATTTATCGTACAAATCTATGTATTTTGTCGCAAGACACGCTGTAACAATTTAATTTGCAATGTATTTCCATGTTTCGGATATTTATTAGGCTTGCAATTCTCTGGAATGCCCTTTTGCCCCGGCAATAAACAAAAGTGAATTTTAAATTTATCCATCGACAGTTTCCTTTGCAATTTATAAAGACTTGAGTGTAGCTTGGGTCTCCGAGAAAAAACGGATACCCTAGTATAGCTAGGAAACAAAATAAAAAGTTGAAGCAGTCGTAATATTGAGCAGGCAATTTTTCAATGGCGCTACAGTCCGAGGTGGACCAGGACATACCTCTCCAGCTAGCGCGATCTTTATGGCCAGCTTCTTCCAGTTGCACAGATGAAGTCCTTTTCACTTGTGTGTATCACCTCGTCCCCTTCTGCACTGTCCCACTGAATTGGAGTCGCTTGAGAACACCTAGCCATCTGAGCTGTGTTACTCGAGATTTTCTGACTCGATTTTCTGACTCGATTTTCTGGCATCGCTGTTGAAACGTATCCTCCATTTTCCATGAAAATGGAACTGCAAATTACTTAAAGAGCTTTTCAATCGAAGTGCCCGAAACTATTTCCATTCGGTTTCGTCGGTATCCAAGCTTGTGCGCCATAAAGTAGGACTAGGATCGTCATTGTGTTGTATAATGTTTTCTTGGTTGCTCGAGAGAGGATCTTACCACTCAATTGCCTAAGCCCAAAGAAACAGCGATTAAATAGAGTGATTCTTCGCATGATTTCTGCGGTGGTATCTTGCCGGTATTGATCGCAGGGCCGATCTCATCTTACTCAATTACTACCTCAAAGTTACAGCTGCCTATCGTGATGTTTTGACTTGGACGTCAATGTTGTTGCTGACAGCATAAACTTTGTTTTTCCTTCGTTGACCGTTAAGCCCAAACATTCCATTTACAGCTTGCTGTGTTGTTCCCATTATGTCAATGTCGTTATGCGGGTACCTGAACAGACTTTTGAAAGATGTTGCCTAGGGGGTTGACTTATAAGCTTCAAAAACGATGTTCTAAAAATTATATGACAATTCATAGCCTTATTAAATTTCTCTCTTATGTTAATATTTAAGGCCTCGGTTTTTCATTACCGAACTTGACGTAAAATGAGCTTCGCAAAAATGCCAAACCTAGACATGGCTCTCTATAGTTCGTTCCGCTATTATATGCAGCTTTGAAATCCATAAAGAGGTGGTGTGTATCGATTTGGAACTCCTGGGGTTTTTCCAGACCCTGTCGTCTGGTCTAAAACCACACTCATAGGGACCGGTCATATTGTTTACGAAGGGTATTAGGTGTTCACATAATACGGAAGACCTACTCGTATATGCGATGCTGACGAGACTGACGAGTATTATTATGTAGCTGGCGCATTTCAGGAGATTCATCTTCTATAAGATCGGAAACACAATGCCAACGAGCTGATTTATGTTCCGTATTCATTCATTACCTGCTTCTTTTAATGTCTCAGAAATTCAGCCATCGTGTCTAGCAGCTTTGTTGGACTTAAGCTTGGAAATCGTTTCATCTTGGTCAGTTGGACGGAAGGCCTGTCTTCGTCCAGGCAGAATGGTTCATTTTGCCTGACAATGGGATGTTGTTTATCTTCACCGTGTTACAGTCATAATTTTTCGAGATTCTCAGCACCGGTTCTATTGCGAAGTTCTCCATTCTTGCACAATTTTGCTCTGGTCTTACTGTAGGGCCAATCTGTACGTCCACTGTTTTTCCTGTCACATTCATCATTGAACCAGGTTTCTAAGGGTATCAGAGGTGGCCACTGTGATTGCTCTTTGGAAGTCACTGATCTTCTACTTCCTATTCTGATGGCATAGGATTTCTCGAGAGGTCTCTTGCGATTATAGCCGTTCGAAGTTGAAATTCCTCACAATAGTTGGGTTATTTTGGGTTGTTATGGATATCCATATCCGTACCCTGGCTCCAACACGGTAGTCTACGTTAGCTGATCGGAAAATTCGGGCATCTAAGACACTGGAGGAATGTCCTGCGTTGTTCAATTTGGTTGAAGGTTTGTTGATCAAGAGACAGTCAGGTCAATTTATGTAGATCAGGGAAGTTGGGAAGAGAAAAAATAGAGATACCGATGTGACTAGAAAATAAAGAGCTCGGCAGGGCATTCCATAAGTGAGTTGTATGCCTTACGATAGAATCGCTATATTTTAGAGAACGTCCGAAAAGGAGCTTGAGGACATACTGATGAGCATTCACAACGAGACGGGTGTTACGCTTAAAAGTTTGAAGGGGTGGAATGTTACTGGGAATTTCGTTGGAGCACTGGTGGTGAAAAATCTGATGCAAGAAGGTGAGACAGGAGATATTACGTCTCTGTTCAAGGGTGTTGAGTTTTATTGTTTTATTGTACGGTTTTGGATCCCACCCAGAAAGTGCAAATTGATCTTAGGGGCACCTGACCAGATGTCAGCATTGTACTCCAATTTTTTTCGGATGAATGCTTTATATACTGGGGCCTGATCAGACGGGTGAAGTGTTTGTATATCGCTTGAAGAAACCTAGGCATTCCGTATCATTTTTGACGACAACGAGTATCTGGTCGTTCTAACCTATTGTAGGTTGTTATTGACACAAATCCTGAGAATGTAAAGTGTTTCGGTTTTGACGAAACTTTCGTTTTGTTTTGGAAATTCCACTCTGTTGATAGTTACCCAATAAGTTATGCTGCTAATATCGGAATTTGATGTGCTTAGCGTAGCGTGAGTCCTGTTCTTAGAAACGAATACGAGAAGCAAAGAGTACTGTCGTCAGCAAAGGTGTATGCCATATTGGATAAGAAGTAGCACACAAGAGATCATTGATGAAATTAAAAAAAATGTCGGACACAGAACGCAGCCCTGAGCAGGGCAGCATTTATTTTGTGAATATTAGACTTGAAACCATCTAAGACAACTTGAATTGAATGTTCCGAAAGGTAGTTTCTAATCATTTGAAGAAGAGATTCGTCCATCTGAAATGCACGCATTTTCGACAAAAGAGCCTGATGCTCAACTCTGTCAAATGCCTTAAAAATATAAAGTGCAAGTATTCTGCTTTCGCTAGATTTGTGTACGATTTGGTTCCACTTTTCGGTGAAACATGCTTGAACTCTTGCTACGAAAACCGTACTGCCCGTCATTGAGAAGTTTTCGTGTTTCGAGATATTTCATGAGCTGACCGTTTTCATGTCCTTGAAAAGACGTGTTAGTGTAATGTTTCTGTAGGAGGAAAGAGACGGGCTGGAAAAATTCTGTTTTCTATTTGCTCGGAAGAGTTCTAAAGAGTTTGATTGTTGGAAAAGCCTACACAGTGGTTTTGCCAGCGTGGAATAACAACTCTTCATAAGAAGGGCAGATCCATGCACAGCAGCGGATTTGTGAATGTTACGATTTTTAAGTGCTCTTGTTACCACACGAGTGCGAGTGGATTCGTCCTATTAAAGATTCATCACACTCAATTGTAGGCGAAGACAAAGCACAATCTAGAAGTGTGAAACTGGCGGGAAAGTGTGTAAAGAACTGTGTGTCTAAAGAACTGACAGTTGAAATGTCATTATAAATGATTCCTCATTGGAATAAATGCTGCAAAGATGTCCTTGTCGCATCTGTTATCTGTAATAAACTCCATAGTAAATATTGTATTAGAAATTTTCATCCTCTTTTTGTCTGGTCCATCCCATCGCACTTCATGGGATCCGGTTATGTCTACCTTGTAGCAGTCGAGGATTTTCGCTAGTTGCTCAGCTGTAGGCGTTCTGTTAAGGATTCAAACACTCCACTCGCAGGCTATTTGCGTTAGAGTTGTGATCCCTATGAAGGCGAATGTCAGTCTTATGCTACTGATCGAGCATGCGATTGCCATTTTATCCGTTATCATGAATCATCATGGGAGGTAAGACACGCACTACGCTACCAACTGGATTGTTGCGCTGCTGAGCCAATCCAAGTTAAAGGGCAGCCAACAGTTACCCGCGTAGATCCACTAACATCAATTACGACCTCCAACATGTTTGGAATAAGTAGCCAAATGATTGCTTTGATGCCACCGATAAAATCTGCCTCCTATGAACCCAATCTTCTCGATGATATACAGAAACATTTCATTTAACCCGTTCAAAGCCTTTAACTTCCGATTTCCTAGTCCGTTGTGTTTTCACACAATCTCTTCTCATTATTTCCACATTTCGTGTAGGTTTAATGTGAAAATCTTGCACCATCACTTGCGACTTACAAATTATGCCAGGTAGCTCCATGTTCGTTCTTAAATCATCTTATCTGTTTGCCAAAGAGTTTATTCACTTCTGTCTGCTGCGAACGGAACAAATAAATTCCCGAAAAATAAATCGTGATCTAGAACACCTCACATGACCTCGTAGTCGTTGTCGGCTTGTCGTTATGGAGTTAGCACCTCCACCTGCCTGATTTCACAATATTGCCGCCGTCGACAATACCATCAGCATCCATAAGTCGTTGCCGCTGTTTATGTTGTTATTGTTGCTACTGAGTTCTGTTTTTTATCGCTGTACACAGAAACCACATTAATTGTGCCATCGAAAAAGTACACATAAATTGGTGAGTCGGGGGCGACGAATACACGTCAGCAATATCAGCGACAGACACAAGTTGGGCTTTCGTGTTCATATTCACGTTGCCACAATTGCTGCGACAGCGACGTGAATGCTATGGCACACACAGTCTGACACATTTGGGCTACAATGTCAGCACAAACATTGTACTATATTGTCTGTGTCTGACTTGGGCCGTGACGCATCGTCAACTCCTCAATTTTTTTTTCCAATTCCCAGACGAATAATATTTAATTATCCAACAGACGACATGACTTGTTGCTCGAGTACCGCTGTCCAACCACTATTTGTTACACGACTATTTCCGTCAAAGTCGTACCTACTGTCTTCCTCTCAATACATAGAGTTCATCTAAGTGCGGTAGTGATGTCGTTGCCCGATGGTGTCTGTGGGTAAGGTGTCAGATTGTCGGCAGCTGTCCAAACTAACAACCGAAAATTTGCGAACAATTACTCCCATCGATTCGGGCTCATTTACGGGCCACTTTCGTGTTTCCCACTGTCGCCGCTGCCGCCTATGAACTGAAAAGCGCTGAGTAATGGAAATGCGGCATAGATGTCAGAGTGATAGCGGGCCGTACAACTTGCTTGCGTAGTGACCTCGCATATAGCCAGACGGCGATGATAAGGATTTTTCGTGAAAAAGGCTGTCGAGACCGAAAGACACACGTGATGTTGCGTATAACCAGAAACCATTAACAGCTCCCATCAGTTTCTAATGTGCCATTGAGTTCTAAACTCTTCTGCAATTAGCACCGTGAAAACTTTGCTGTTACGATAAGGGTGATTGAGTTGTTTGTAGCCGAGTAGACAGCAAATAGAAAGATAAGTGTAAATTGGAAACGTGATAAGTAATATTATTTACACACAGGTGTCTGCAGGTACATACGTATATGTACCTAGCTATTGTTTTTTTTTCATGGCAAAATACAGAGAGTGGCGCGTTTTAAATACCAAGAATCTGAAACGGCACCTGAACGGAATGATATCTTTGAAATAATTTGTTATTCCATATTACTAGCTTTTTTGTTAAAAGGAAACCTAGGTCTAGTTTGAACAGGTTTCAAATTGGTTTTAGGTACTCTAGATAAAAGTTGCTTCTGCTGTCACTCAAGTTTATAGTCTGACTGGAAATGGGAATTTAGTGATGACGTTAAGTTTTTTTTTTAATTTATTTTAGCATTATGAATGGATTTGAAATTTTGTTTTTGGAGAGCTGTAAGCCGTTTCGTGTTTTTTTTTAAATTTCTTTGAACCTATTCACTAACGAAACAACGTGATGCGAATGACAGCGGTGCGCATGTTAAGATTCATATCTTCGAAGAAGTCCAGACCCAACAAAGAAAACACAAAAATTTTGGAAAAAAGTTTGTTTATTTTTCAACATAATCAAAAAGTTCGATGCCATTTTTATAATAAGAACTGTCTTGCTCCTCAAAATAGCCATTAACTGTTGACATCACTTCTTCATCGTTGGAAAATCTGACCACTGAGCCATTTTTTCAAGTTTGGGAACAGGAAGTAATCCGAAGGGACTAAATCTGGCGATTAGGGTGCATGAGGTAGCAATTCAAACTTTAATTCATTAATTTTGGCCATTGCAATAACAGATTTGTGAGCTGGTGCATTGTCTTGATGAAACAACACTTTCTTCTTAGCCAAATGCGGCCGTTTTTGCTTGATTTCTTCGCTCAAACGTTGCAATAAGTTCGCATAATACTGGCCGTTGATAGTATGTAGGCGCAAAAATTCTGTTTTGTTGCTGTAAAACTTTGCTAAACACTCAATTGAAGCATCTTCACGACACTCTGTTTGCACGAGTGTGAGCAAACGCAGCACCCATCTTGCACACAGCTTTCTCATGTCCAAATTTTCAAATAATATGCGATGTACCGCACTTTTTGAAATACCTACAATGTCTGCTAGCTCGTGCACTTTCATTCGAAGATCATCCTGTACCGCTTTGTGGATTTTTTTCACCATTTCTGGAGTCGTCACCTCATTTGGTCGACCATTGCGATGCTCGTCTTGGCAGCTCGTACGGTCTTGTTTAAGCTCAGTAACCCAAAATTTTACTGTTGTAAACGAAGGAGCAGACCCACCCAGAGTAGAATTCAGTTCAGCTTTTACATTGGTTGGGCTGAGGCCTTTCAAATAAATGTATTGTATTACATAACGATGACCAATTTTCTCTATTGTCACAAATTCACTGACAAAGTTCACTATTGATGGCTGCCAAACAAATACTAAACAACGTGGCGCTTTCAAACTTGAAACATATGCTTCGTTGACTGCGTATATATACAGTGATATTTTCAAGCAACTACCGCCATGTCTTGGTCAGGCCGGGTACTTCTGGGACCGTCATCATACTCTTATGTACGTGTCTATTTCTACCTTGTTAAACCCGAGCAAACTTAAACGATCACTCAAGAATTCTATAGTTATGTGGTGCTGAGATTGATAACCTTTTATTTGCAAATCTGGCAATGGCTTCATTCCTAACTTGAAATTCAAAGGTCCACTTATTTGAGCCATTTTTCGCGAGTGGCCTCGTAAAGATTTTCCGACTTTCTGTTCCTTCTGCTTGTCCTACCAATCGGGGGTTCATCTTAAAACTTCTACTGTATTAAGCATTTCGTTGCAACTACAGAGTCATCCTGCTCGGTATATGCTTTTCAATGCAATTCTTTCCACGAGGAGTGCCTTCTAACTGATGCCAGTACGGATACGATATGGAGATAAAACGCTAATGGTATGTACGAGAATACACATCAACGCGTTGTCTAAATGTACGAGTGCAGTTTTAGCTCGAATTTCGAATCGGATCTCGATACGTACTTGTCACCCTTAAAGCCCCATATTATGATAACATGAAATGCCCTGAGCTCTACAAGGAGTTGACCAAATTTGGGATCGTAGGGAAGCTTGTTCTGTTGTTTTGGTTACGTTAGAAAAAAACCGATGCTACATACAATACATACGTTTTTGAAATACTATAGCTCTTTGGAACTTATTCAAATTTTGAAAATTAGATACGTTATCATAAGATTTTCTTAATTTAGTTTTCGAAAAGGTATTATGTAAGGCAAGTATACTATGAACATAGAGGACACTATCTTAAAGATTTACGGAATATGTCGACGACATTGATCGCTGCCAGCGTATCGATATACGTGGTTTCTCGGCAAATTTAGATCCGACGAAACGAGTTGTTCCCAACTTGGAGAAATATTTTATCAACCAAGTCTAAGGTCTGTCAACTGAAGCAAAGTATCACACCCGGCAGTATTGCGTCACCACCTTGATCTAGTGAGGATAAATGGAGCTTAAAGCCGAACTACACACCTTATGTTCTGCCTTTAAATGGGAATGTACAAATCGGAAAATAAACAACAATGCTGCGGCCTATTGGGGTTCTCGGTACCCACCCTCCAAGTTAGAGAAGACAAAGAAAACTCAACTGAACATTGAATGAAGCTAGCTGAGTGTAGCGGCCATTGACAGCAGATAACCCCATGAATGTTGGAGAAATGGAAAAAGGTAAATTTCGTGTGATAAATTCGAATGAACATTTAGCATGTTTCAACCGCAACCCGGAATACGTCATTCGTTCTTACGTCATTTTATAACCATGGAAGGAAGATAAATTTAACACGACACATCAAAGACCAAGCGGCAATGAAAACAGTGGGTTTCTCCGGGCGAATTTTCGGACGGCAAACAAAATTATAGCGATACTCTTTTTAGATCACGGACTTATTGATCTACGCTCGCAGCTTATGTAAAAATTCTTAAATGTGGGACTAAGTCTATTGGTGTGCCTGCAAATTATGCCTTAAGTTGCTTTAGATAATACCCACTGGTTGTACTTTCTGACCATCTGTAATTGGCTTCATCTATCGCACCCAGTTTAGGCATGAGCTACCGTGCCACTTTTGAGAATTTCATAGCACTGTTGGGCTATCTCGCTTGACTATGATTTTGCTATAACCGAGTTCAGGGATATAATAACAACTCGACTATTAGTGCAAATAGTAAATATCACTACCAAGTATCATATTCCATTTCAGCCAATATAGAGCCTCTGAAATTGTCAAAATTACCACCCGCAAAGGTTTTGAAAGCGAAGAGAGATATTCAGTACGAATTACTCGAGAAATATACCTTGATATTGCTGTTACTGGTCCTCAGCACTTCCTGACAATATTTTCGTTGCCCGAGGCGATCTTCGCCCATCGGAACATTTGCACTAGCATCACATTGAAAGCTTGACATTCTGTTGATGGTTATTTGATCGGGAGACATAGACATAGACAAGTACAATAATGTTGCTATTATCTTATTAATGACAATATGCACAGTGATTACATAAGGGGGTCTGAGTTCAAACATAGTCCATTTGATACGATTGGGTACTCGTCTTCAGAAGTGTCAATGAGAATGGCAAAATCAGTTCTTTGTCATAGAAAGCGTTTTGTTTAACCGCAAAACAAGTCGTTATTTGATACAAGGTGATGCAAGAGTAATAACTTCGTTTAGAAGTAAAAACAAATTGCTTTCGTTGCGAAGATGATAATAATCAAGTAGCTACCAACAGAGTTTATGCATTCGTTCCATAGAATTTTTCACGGTTTTTCTAAAAACTCCCGACGATAAATTCTCTATATCTTGTTGAATGTTCTCCATAAAGCCATCCCTGACAACCTTATTTGTCAATTTGCGGCAGCAAGAAGTCGCTGGAGCTCACTAGTAACTCTCAGCATTATTGGCAAACCGTTCTCGATAGAATATGTATGTGGGAATCAGCTTTCGTCCGAAAAAGCTAATTAGAGCTCCATTACATACATGCGACTTTTCAGTGCTCATATCTACTTATTCACGTAACCGCACAGATGAAAATGCACCGTACCGCTTATCATGATTTTTAATGAAAATGCATTGCTATTGAGGTTATGCGGGACTTGGCTGTAATTTACCCGCAATTGGCAGCCCATAAACAATAGCTTGTGCACTATAGCACTCTTTACGAGAGCATCTTCAAGTCTTTCACCAAACTTCACTTCAATTGTTATCCTATTGCATGGCTCGTCGTCTGATATGTCTGAATGTTCTTTTGGAAATCTGCAGTCATAGCACTGACCTTCTTGGCTAAATGGTTGTTCCAGCGTAGGCCAGTCTCCTCAAAACAAGAATCTTAACGGCGTTTAGTTGGCGCCACGCTACTAGAGAATTCAAAACGAACTTGAAGTTGACATAATTATTCCGCGTTCATGAATAGAAAAAGTGATCCAAGCTTCGCCTACGTGTATTCTGCTTCTAAACTCTTCACAAATGTCAAATATTGCAATAACATAAGACTCCATTTGGAAATATGAAAGCATCTAACGGTAAGGTAATGACTTTTGCACTATCTTGTATCATCTGAGGCTTCTCTGACAGGCAACGAACTTCAACAGGAATCGGAATCAGCGACCAACTACATGTTAGTCGCCCATACATACAATAAAGTTTCCTAAAAAATAGTACATACTCCTCCACATTGCATGACGCAGTCTTCACATTTTTCGAACCATAAAATTTGAAGTTAGATTTTGAATCTCTTGCGTTCCCTCAGCCGATTGTCTATCAGATTTTCAATCAATTTCCTATTTCCAATTCATTCAATCGAATACTGCTATTAAAGTCCCAGCGGCAAACTTTTTTTTTTTATCTTTTCCTACGCCTCATGAGTCTTGCCGTATGTGTGACATTTGTTCACGATTGTGGGGTCATCTCCGTTGAATTTTCAATGTTTCACTACAATTTCAGCCAGTCCATCAACTGTTAATGCTCATCAAATTACACTAACACGTGTTTAAATTTTATTCATATTCAGCACCCCCGTTCCAGTTGCCCCATTGGAATGTTGATTTAATGATAACAATGACCAGACGCGTGCAATGCAAACTCAGGTGAATCATTAAGTGGAACTATCACCAGTGCGTCGCGTAACCCTGATTCAATGCACTGACTGGCTGTCTACTTATCGGGCGTTAGTACTTGTATGTCTCAATTCGTCTAGACAGTGATAATTATTTTATATCTCCAACAATGTGTTTTGCAATTAACGCAACGAATGCATGATTTATCGGTCACAGCCGAGCAATTCGGAGGGGGGAACATTTCATTATCATTGGAAAAGTTAGTGTCATGTATGTATGTTGTGTCAGGTGATGATAAACGTTTTTGTTTTTTTAATTAAGTAAGGGAAAGTTCTCAACCCCAGTCTTGCTCAGATTGTTGGCATAAATACATATTTACTTGTATTTAGGTAGAGTTAAGAGCCTTTCTACTCTATTGTACCTATATGACCTTGTTCTGGTTTGATCCCAGACTTTATGTTAATACTCATTTTCGGACTTATTTGAAGCAACCCCTGTCGTGTTTGTTTTTATCTTCGTCAACTGTCACTAGTAATTTTTTTTTTTTTTTTTTTTTGTGTTGTATATGTCAAATTAAGGAGAGTTGACAGCTTAACTACCCTCTGAGAGTCATACGGTCTAGTCAACTTCCTGCTTCCGGTTTTGAACACATTTAATAAGCCTCTTTGGATTTTCGTTCATTTTTGTTATTTTGTTTGTTTCTTTGTTCATCTGTTGGAATTGAACCATACAAGAGGGAGCAGTAGAAATAACAAATAAGAGGGATGCATTTCATAGTTAACACGGTTGTAATGCGTCTGAATGCGAAGTAGTAACAGTAGTAACAGTAACATATGTAGGAAATTTTTTTGGTTGAAATTGATTGCTGTGCCAAGATACCTCGAAAAAAAATGCATTGATCACCTAAAGGCAGTCTGCCACAATATTCTGCATATGAAAAAGTTATCCTGCCGCTTCGAAAGAGTGTTTGGACTTGCTAATGCGGAATCGGGCGGACTTTTGGCGGCGTCGATTGGTAACTGTTGATGCAGCTTGGATCCACTATTACACACCAGAGAACAGAATGAGTGCCCGGCAATGGACTGAAGCCGGCACGAGTGCTCCGAATCGGCCGAGGGAGGCTCTATGGGTCAGAAAAGTTATGGCGTCGGTTTCCTGGGATTGTCATGGCATACTCTTTGTGGACTACCTCGAAAAAGGAAAAACCATCAACAGCGAGTATTACTGTGCATTATTGGAGCGATTGAAGGCCGAAATCGATGCAAAACGGCCCCACATGAAGCGAAAAAAAATTGTTTTTGCAATACAATGCACCGGCGCACAAGAGCATCGCAACCACGGCTAAAATCAATGACTAACAGCTCCAATTGCTGTCGCATCCACCGTATTCCCAAACCTCAAAAGATGGCTCATCAATAAAAAAATCAAAAGTATTCTGCAGATATTCCGGAAAATTACTTTTCGGACGTGATCAAGAAGTTGCGACAATCGCTGGAATAAGTGTATCAAACTAAAAGGGGACTATATTGAATAAAACAAAAAAACATTTATTACATTCATATGTACATATATCTGTCGCAAACCTACTCTAACTGGTACGAAAATTTACTCGTTGACAGACATTGTTCTTGATTAAATTAAAAAAATTAGATTCAACATGTGACCTGATTAGACAAAACGAACGAGAGTATGTATGTATATAAATGCTTATTTCAAAATAGAAAAGTTAAACAGTTGACAGTACGAGAACTGTTTGATAAGTACCCAGTACTGAGTGTACCATTATTTAGTATATCGTCTCTTAGCCCGCCTGTTACAATTTGGTGACAATCCGACGCTTAGTTTTGTTTTGACAAACATTTCAAAACATCGTGTTAGTGTTAGTATCGATCCGTGATCTGTTACTTGTTATTGAGTGGAAAAAAGTGCGAGGAAATCAAGCCAATTCTCGATGGTGTGTATGAGACCCATTCACCTTCCCGGACAACCGGTTGCCATTGGTTCGCAAGACAAAATCCATGATCTCGTATTGATGAACCGCCGAGTGAAAGTTCTCGAATTGACTGAGATAGCAGGCATCTCACCTGAACGCGTTAGCCATATCCTGCACGAGATTTTGGGCATGATAAAGCTGTCCGCGCGATGGGTGCCATGTATGCTCACACCGGAGAACAAGCGGAATCGTTAGACCATTTTGAAGACGTGCCTGGCCCTGTTTAATCGAAATCCGGAGAAATTTCTGCGTCGTTTCGTGGCCATCGATGAGACATGGATTCATTGGTATACACCAGAGACCAAAGAACAATCGAAATAATGAGTTTTATCTGGTGAACGTGCTCCAATGAAGGAGAAGACAGTGCTTTCGGCCGAAAAGTTGATGACTACCGTTGACTATTTGGAAATGGAAAAAATAATTACAGGAGCATACTATGTCGATTTATTGGGCCTATTTGAAGTAAAAAGACCACATTTGGCAAAGAAAAAAATGCTTTTCCACTACGATAATACACCGACTCACATCTTAGATGTCGCCACAGCCAAATTGGTCGAATTGCACTGCAAATTGCTCACCTCCCTATTCCCAGGATTTGGCTCCCTGTTTACTTTTGTTTCCAAACCCTAAAAGATCGCTCGCCACAAACAAGTACGAAGAAGTCATCGCTGCCGCGAAGAAGTGTTTTGTAGGCCAACAAAAGTCGTACTATACGGAGGGGTTAAAAAAGTTACAGTACCCCTGGTAAAAATGTATCGAATTGAAAGGGGATTATATTAACAAATAAATTGTCAAAACCTAAAAAGGTTGCGTTGTCATTTCTTATCCGGGTATTCATCAAACAGTTCTCGTATGTCTAAGGTAACTGGTTTCCATTTAGAAAGTGGTAAAAGGGCTTAACACATGGGCTGAAAAAAAAGTGCCGTTTTATAGTAAAACACAAACATTTTGCAAAATTTAACTTTATCAATATAGTTGCCTTCGAGGGCGATACACTGATTAAAACGATGTTTCAATCTTGCGATACCAGTTTTGTAGTACGATTTCAGTGTAGCCTCAAAATAGGCCTCTGTTTCGGCGATTACTTCTTCATCGGTCTTAAATCTCTTTCCGGCGAGCATTATTTTGAGGTCTGGAAGTGGGAAATAGTCGCTGGGGGCCAAATCTGCAAAATGCGGTGGGTGGGGAAGTAATTCGTAGCCAAATTCATTCAATTTTGCCATCGTTTTAATCGACTTGTGACACGGTGCATTGTCTTGATGAAACAGCACTTTCTTCTTCTTCAAATGCGGCCGTTTTTCTGCGATTTCGTCCTTCAAACGCTCCAACAACGCAATGTAATAGTCGCTGTTGATAGTCTGCCAATTTTGGAGATAATTATTTCATGTGTATCTCAAAATACGAATGCCATAACCTTGCCAGCCGACTGTTGAGTTTTTGGTCGTTTTGGATGAGGTTCGTCGCCTGCTCACCACTCAGCTGACTGCCGACTTGACTCTGGTGTGAAGTGATGGAGCCAAGTTTCATTCATTGTCACATACCGACGCAAAAATTCGGCTTTATTGCGGTTGAACAGCTTTAAACACTCCTCTGAATCATCAACACGTTGTTGTTTTTGGTCGACTGTGAGCAAACGCGGCACCCACTTTGAACAGAGCTTTCTCATGTCCAAATATTCGTGTATGATATATCCAACACGTTCTTTTGATATCTTCAGAGCCTCAGCTATCTCGATCAACTTCACTTTACGGTCATTCGTAATCATTTTGTGGATGATGTTTTGATGTTTTCATCTGAAACAGCCTCTTTTGGACGTCCATTGCGTGCATCATCTTCGGTGCTTGTATGACCACTTATAAATCTTTCAATCCACTTGCGAATGGTTCGTTCGGCTGGTGCAGAGTCCGGGTAACACTTATCAAGCCATTTCTTTGCATCGGCTGCATTTTTTCCCATCGAAAGGCATGACATTCGCTCCCATCGCAAAAGTCTACTTTGATGATCATTAGATAAGGGTGCTAGGGTGTGAATTAAATATACGATACTCGTAGCTTCTATATGAGTAAGAACTGCAGTAAATTCGGCATAGGCTAGGGAGATCAGATGAAAAAATCCTTTCATGTGCAATGTTGCGGAACTCCCATGTGCGGAAATCTAGTTGGTACAGTCTTCTACTCGATTCCATCTTCTGTATTTCAAATATCTGCATTGCTTTGTCATTTTATAAATAGCTGATAAAGTTCATGAAGCTCATTCCGTGTTCATTCCAATAAAATTAATCCCACTACTGCTATAGATGTCGTCGGCGTAATATTACGTCGGCCCGTGACGCGTTTACATTTTCTGTGCTTTTTCAAATCGCTTTGACGATGATGATTCTTTGGAGCTGGACAGTTGCTACTAACTATCCAACAAAAGAGCGTGTTTTGCAATATCATTGAAATATTTTCCAATGGCAATTGTCATTCCGATAGCCAGGAAAAAAACTATTTTGAGGAGTTTGGTAGTTTGGATCTGCTAGGCTTATGTTGCATGATTTACTATGATGCTGGTGTTTATTTTCGCTAAAGGTAACAAACCAGTCATTTTAGTAGGTATAACTGCTTCAATAGAGCCTGTAAAATTACTCAACCGAGATTTGATTGTTAGAAATGACTTATGAAATGCTTGCTTTTTAACGGAAGAGATACCAGATTACGACTGAGGTTTTTTCTATACGAATCGAGCAAACCTTGATAGTCCGCAGCGTAGATTATTGCAGTGGCTAAAATTGCTCTCTCTTCATTGCGAGTGGTGTCAAGTGCGAAGAGTGTGGCTAGATCGGGAGTAGAGTATGGTAAGTATTCGCTAGCACTTGAATTAAGTGAGGAGGCTTGATCTCGATGAAGTAGAATGTGGTGTCTTTGTTTACATGAGCTGCAGTTTTGCCGTAGCATGATCGAGTTTGAGACAATTTTTGCATAGTTTTAGTGATGTAACTGGGATGAATAAGAACTGGTGATAGACGAAGGAAGAGATAGCACCTGGTAATCATGTGACCAGGTTTAGAACAGTGAGCATTTTGTCTGTTTCCGGTAACGGCAAAAGTCTTTAGCGGGTTTTTAAGTCTAGTGTGTACCTTGGGTCTAGGACTCATCTACGCTGTAGGCATTTGGCTTACCATCCCTTCTAATATCTGTGTAGTGTTTAAAAATACATGTATTTGGATATCTCCGGGTGGCAAGCTAGTAGATCAACGGGTGGCTCTGGCACTTCGTCAATGTTGCGCCATCCAATTTAAATGTTATTATGTACACTCAAGTCATCCCACAGCTATGTAGATCGTCCCAGTGATGCCAACGCTCGTAAATGTACATTAAAGGCGTCTGGTAAGATGCGAAGTGTCAACACGGAACTCCTTTGAACTGGTGGAGCGTCGATCTTCATCTGCTTCAAACGTTCGTGTGCAATAACTTCCTTGTTCTCGCACCTGTCCTGCAACATCTGGATAACCACCGGGTAGTTGGCCTGGCAGAATATGGTGTATTAAAGCTTTTCATATGCCAACTGTTCATCCTTATTGTTGTCTTGTTGCTTTTTAGGACTTAGTGGCTGCAAATTCTTTTATCCGTATCAATTTTAGACATTTTAATCTATTTTTGGTTATGTGTACTTCCAAGTGAGACATGAAAAAAAAAACTCTTTCTTTAGGAAATTGTGCTTTAAATAATAAGTCTGAATCTTAGCTATCACGTGGTGGACACCAAACGTTCTTGATTAATTAAACGACTTATACGATGTTCTCAAAAATCTGCGATTAAAAAATCAGGTTCAAAATGTGACGTGATGAGACAAGACAAGCGAGAGTATATCATTTGTTATTTTAAAGTAAAAAAAAAATTTATATTTGGTAACAGAAGGGCTTACAATTGAGTTGCTAAATCTTGAGAATGAAGGGCATTTTATATTAAGCCAAGGAGATACATTTTATAATACATACTCAACAGACATTTTATAGACAAGTGACCGAGAATAAAGGCTCAGAGAGTAGTACTGAGTGATGAAAAAGGAAATGCTGATAGGTTAAGGCATGTCAAATGAGTTGTTGAGAAAGCGCCTAGAAAGAGGAATAGCTAGTAGGTACAAAAACAATTTTTTCTGTCGGAACAGAGCACACAAGAAAAGAACTAGCCCATTGTACTCCAAAACAACAAACATATACACACGTATATAATATAAATAAAGAATTTAACAATATCCAGTGAAAATTGTGATAAAACGGGTTTTGGAAACAAAGCAAACATTGTTGTCATCTTTTCCGGCATTGTTTCAAGCGGCACCAGACTTGTCACAAATATTACTTCACTCCATTCTATGGAAAGCCTAGAGCAAAGTTCTCCATGCATGGATCACTTAAACATCTCTGTGAGCCTAAAAATGAAGAATGTAACTGGTTTTCTCCTTGCGTCGGCTACCTTTTCGTGACAAAAACCCTAAGTTTCTGAAAAGAAATAGTTGTGACTTCAAACTAAGTTCCAAAGCCGTCTAGACATTAAATTGTTAAACAGCTCACAAGTGTTCTCACCAGTGAAATTGGTGCTGCAACCAACAAAAGATGCATCTTTAGTAGATAAAAATCAGTTGATGCGGTTATATCGACTTTAAGAAACAACCCTGATGGGGGCTTTCCCAGAGGAAAAGGTCCGTTACTGAAACCAGCAGCCAGTCAAACCCCCACCGAGCGAAGTTAACGCTCACAACCTTTTTAACTCCAGGGCAACTGAGGGCAGAATTTCTAAACGCGTCTTTTGGGCTGACCTAGACTAAAGCAAGAATTGGTAAAACAAACGTAAACATTGGTGTTCTAGAACTGCGCCTATAGTCAATGTTTTCAAAATTGAGGCTGTTCTCTTTAAGAAAAATATATAACCAACTGGTCTGACTTAATTAGTGCTTAAAAGTATCACTATCCCTTTCTTCCGCCAAACTAAGTTTTTGAGTTTCATCCTGGATAACTTCTCTGTATTAAAACATGTCTGTCTCAGCTGCTTTCTTAGCCCCCTGGCTCTTCTCTAGACGCACGTATAGATATCCCTCTCCTTGATATTTATACTGTGGCATACACTCTCAAAGCGGACCCCCGTCCAATTATCAAGACTTCGCCCATTATTGAGTAGTCTAATAATAAACGGGGGTACAGCAAACATTGGCCTCATTGTAAACATTTTCCGATACACGCCACCGAAAGCTACAACAATGATCCTGCTGGTCATTAAAGTCCTGTTAAGCAAGACTACCGGCAGTACTTACCGGCACCTTTAAAAATATTGTACCGTGGGAATCAGGGCCCCCGAGACTTGGCCGGGAGTAGGTCTCCAAGTGGGAGCATCACGATGGCTATGGTTTTAAACCTTTGCCACAGGAAGGGTCTTCCAGTTGGTTTTGACCCAATGTAGAGTTGCAATAAGCACTAGATGCTATAACTTTGAGACCGGCAAGAGGTTTTAGATCGACCTCGACTCATATCAAGTGTGTACTAACAATTTAAGGCTACAAAAATACCTTGAGCGCGCACTTATTATATAAAAAAAAAATAATTTTTTTGAACGTGTTCCCTCAACACATTAAAGGAATAACAAAGAGTAATGGCAAAAGGTATCCTCGCTTCCATAGATGATGGACATTCCGTGAACGTATGTAAGTCTACACGAAAAGTGTCCACGTCGAACACAAGAGTCATCAGCGCTCTCACAGCCATCTTCCGTTTAAAAATGTGTTATCTTTGGTACAACACGCAATGGAATTTGCAAGATCTTACACACTGACTTAGACTCTGGTCTTATAGTCTTGCTGGTTGAAGTAATATCACCAGGACCTCTTCTACTGCAAAATACAATGCTTATGCCCAGAAATGGTTTCAGACGGAATCTGAACCAGGATAGGAATGTAGTCTTCATGGATGGCTCTAAAATCGATCTAAAATGCAGCGTTGGTGTCTTTCTGAAGGACGGCATGTATGGATGTATCTTGCGTCTGTCATTAAAGAAGAGACATATAGTACGTAATTCTATTGTCAATGAACTATATTTTACGGGATTAACGATAGCCATTCTGCGGTTAAAACTTTCAAAAACTCTCTCACGACTTGCAAGCTAGTTTGATAACGCCAGGCTTTTCAGAATGCAATCGGAACGCTGCGTTTACCAAGTCTTATTTCTTTCTCAGGTCACAATAGGATCACCGAAAAAGAAATCATTGATGAACTTGCTGGACAAGATTCAAAAGAGAGTTTTTTAGAACCGAATATGCATAAGGACTACCTGTGTCCTTGATAAGGGCTTTCACTAACAATTGGGTTCCATGTGAGCACGGCTGAAGACGGCATGATTCTCCAGGATACCATCAGTCCTAACAACTTTTCATAGAGGTCAGCGACCTTTTATTGCCGCCGCATTTTCTAAGCACCTACATATGTGTGCTAGGCATAAATGACACAACATCCCACAATGTTTGTTGTGCGAGTGATGATTACACGGCCAAGCACTAACCCTGCGAGTGTCCACTCTCATTGGGCTTTAAATATTCGGTTCTTATGTGGTGGGTGTAGTATGTTACATACTGCAGGCAATTTATCACTGAAGCGTTTACTCATCAAATAAAAAGGAACATACAAAAGTACAATGTACTAGTTCTTTGTTTAAGTGCTCTGTTCCAGCAGGAAAAAAATCCTTTTCAGACCTTTTTAAAAGATTTTCACTTTTCGCGGCGATGTCTTCTTTTATCTTTCGTTTTTGCACTCAGTCTCTTAGTTGTTGTGCATATTTTTGCGGTATCGATCTTGCGGTTAATCCTTTTGGGCTTGCAATCTTTAAAGAATCCAGTTTTTTCTGCTCCTATACAAAATTTGACCAAAATCTATATTATTAGATTTTGAATCTTAGAATACTTTAGAATGGTCTTGATGAGTTTCCTGTAGTTTGCTGACACAAAATTAAGAACAGAATACCTCAGCGAGTCGTGAGAAATTTTTTTATCTATAAGGCAAAGCTAAATCTCATCAACAAGAAACTCCACCAAGTGATATCTGATTTGTTTGCACTTATAAATATATCGTCTGACGTCAGCAATTGTTAGTCTTTTTCGTGTTTCTTTTTTTGTGACCTTGTTGCCAATTTCGATGAGTCTGTTTCTGTTACTATAACTCAGTCATCCACAAAGCATCAAGGGTCTATAAAAAAAAAAAAGCACAGAAAGCATAGACTCGGCATGTCATAGTCGGCGGGATAAATTTTCTTCCGACAAAGAGCAATGAGTTTACATGCGGATCGCATTTAACATAGACTCCATATGCAGCACTCCGCTTAGTTTTGATGAAAATTTTGCCACTCATGACATGCAGCGAGGTGGCTTGGAATGTCTGACTACTGCCCCAACTGTAAGAGATGCACAGTACCCAAGCCTTCCACTGAAAAAGGTCTAGGCCAACAGACGGCAGATGGGAGCGTACATACAAGTATACGAAATCCGTTGTCGCTTCTATCGCTGGTTTTAATTAACGTCACGCGGTATGATGTTGCTGTTGCTTTTGGAGTCTGTGTGTGACACTGAGAGGCCGGTACAAGCAGAGACAGACAGCAGCGCGGCTGCTTTGGCGGCCTTGTGCTGTCATATCCAATTGGCTAGCGAGTCAGGATAACTTTTGAGGTTTTTCTTTAAGATATATGTACACACATACATAGGTATTGCCTGGTTGTTCTTTTTGTTTGTTTGATTGCTTCCACTGCTGCTGTTGGGTTTTTTTCTGCTGCATTTCTGTAGCATGCCCCTACCTTGGTGTATGCATTAAATTTGATCTGCCAATACGAAACCCCTAAGTGCATTCCGTACAAGTCGGCAGAATGACAAAAACTATAAAAAAAACGACAAAATATTTCGTGTCATGAAATTTTTCGTCAACAACCGCCGCCATTGCCAAAAATACTGCAAAAGTGAATTTAAAAAAAAAAAAAAAAAATCGGCTCTCACTACCTAGCGCTATCATACTTGCAAGGGCCCAAAACGACACAACACAGCACTACAAAACCAATGAGGATGACGATGACGGCCATGACGACCATGACGATGACGACGACGATGGCGACGTTGATGACATCCTGCATGCAATTCGTATCAAATTACCCCCCAGTTTGCATTGCTTTTTTTAAAACACGGGATAGCCCAACTAAACTCTCAAATTATCGACAACGACAATGTCGTTAACGACGACAACGACTACGACTGCGACTATGACGGCAACGTCGACAACAACAGGAACAACAAAAACAAATCATACAACAGAGTGTGGCTGCTTTTTATTACTCTCTCTTCCTCTTTCTGAGTAACGACATTCGACTACAATTCTACTCCTGATGTAGACGACAATTCTGAAAATGCACTTTTCTGCTGCACTGAGCACGCTACATGTCCCCTTTCTCTGTGCTGGCTCTACCCATCGTTTGTGGAAGACTGGAGTCAGTAATAGCGGCCAACAGCAGGATGATAATATTCTGAGCTCTGCCCATAAGTGCATTGGCAGGACATCATTTGTATCGCCATCGTTGTCATCGTCAATGAATGCACTTTGAAGGAATTAACGAAGACCGACGCTGTAAAAATGCATCATGGATGCACACCGGGAATCGAGCTCGAGTTCACATTCGAATTTGGAGTCCTTTCCCATGGTGGAAAAGAGTCTCCCTGGCATTGTTGCTGGAGTTTTTTGTTCTTTAATCCTAGAGCGGCCAGGCGAGGTAGCGATGCATTTTAAAATGCATCTCCGAGGGATAGTACCGTTTTTTTTTTTTCGTCGCATTCACTCAGTGAAATGAAAGATGTTATCGACTGGACCTGAATCCATACTCTTTCCCCCATCCACCATTCAGGTTGACCATTAATGATGGGTGGATGGATGAATGCAAAAATACAGAATGCAATCAGAATGCATCTGCATTGGCACGTTTTGTTATGCACTTTACGAGCATACGATTATTCTCCATTTCTCCATAGTTTCAGTCGATGTGCAGTAAAATTGCTCAGCATGAAGGGATTTGCTGCATCGAAGTATCGTATTACAAAGTGCAACGCATACGGAGATTTCTGAATTTGAGAATGACCAAAGCTTGAATTTCAACTACAAATATGGCCTAAGCGGCCTTGGAATGAATGTATAAGTAAAGAGGTCAACAGAGCGGATGCTTGATTGCTATATTATTGACAAAGTGAATGTGGGATGCATCTAAACTATGCTTTGGAATGAAACTATCATGACATGGAGGCGAATTTAAAGTTCAACATTCAAACAAATTATAACAATTTACGAGTAAAGCTTAGCTCTAATTATCTGGACTTGAAGAGTTCTACCACCTCAAACTAAAGTATAACTGCATATATTTCATTTTAAGATTCCTATGGTTAAGATTTTTTTTTCCAAAAGTCATACAAAATAGAACCTTTTGCGCAAAAGAATAGGACTGGAATGGTCACGCTTGCGTGACCCGAACGTGGACGTGGACCCGAACGATGCGAAAAAGGTGAAGGCTGGTACTTCTCGCTGCTGTGATAAACGAGTTGGAACCTTGTGGTCGTCTGACAATCGACCAGTGGAAAAACGTCGAGGAGAAGTTCCAAGACATCCTGTGGAAAGAGTTTTCCACCACCGGAAACGGGGAACTTAAATTCTATGGCACTGGTTGGGAATTCGAGTATGTAGTTATCAAAGCACTCTAGGAAGACTGATTGGGTCAAGTATACAGAAGTAGAAAATGTATACATACCTGGACACCCAATCAATCATCTGTCATAATATTGTTAACTTAGATAGGACGGTAGAAAATATTAATAAGGGACTAACAATGGCTAACAGAACACCTAAAAGAGCTAAACCAAAATGGTGGAATAGGAAGATAGGTTTAAAAAAGAAGTAAGGAAACTCTACAATAGACCGAAGCTTTTCAGAAGCGACAGTACATGAAATGAGTACTACGAATGTAAGAAACAATTCAAGTATCTAGAGCATATAACAGACCAATAAGTCTGTCATCATTTATGATTAAAACTCTAGAGCGATTATTGGAGATTAACATTAGAAATAGTTGGAGGAATGGCTTTTAAACTGATTCACAGCATGCATATGTATATGAAAGGAAAATCTGTAGAAACCGCCCTGCACGAGGTGGTGAGTTGGCGATAGCGGCCTTCCTCGATATTGAAGGAGCCTTCAATAATGTGGAGTGCACCGCCATTATTATTTTTTTTTTTAATACCGCGCGCGCTCCAAGGGGATATGAATACCCTTTTACTGGCTTTTTCTCCAGGGCGCGGGCGGGTGGTGTAGTAGTTTGAAACTTAGGTGGTTGTCAAAGTGGACGGGACGAGCTAGTACCTCCTCAACCTGTGGGTCTTAAGTACGTGCTAGTTGTTAGTTCGCTACATTTAGCCCAGCCAGCAACCACTCCAACATCAGTGTTATGCCTTCATGTCAGAGTTGACGCCGACGGGATTTTCATATAACTACATACAAATTCTATGAAAAAGACTTTTTCACAGAATTCCCTCGCACGGGATTCGAACCCACAATCCTCTGCTTGAGGAGTCTATGCATAAACCACTACACCACGGCCACTCCAACAAAGAACAGGGCATTACAAAATGGGTTTGCAACATGCTTGAAAGTAGGAAAATAAACTGTTTCTTTGGGCAAAACTCGGTTAAAATGTCCGGAACTAGGAGAACCCCTAAGGGAGGATACATATCGCCACTCCTTTGGATGCCGGTTATCAATGACATCCTCATAAAGCTTAATACAATGGGTATAAGTGCCCAGGCATACGCAATATTTTAAGTGACATTATGGAGGTTACCCTGAAGACGATCAGCATTTGGTCAAAAAGCTGTTGTCTCAATGTCATCCATTCCAAACCGGAGCTGGTTCTTTTTACCAGAAAGTACAAGATACGGCAATTCAAACTACCAAAAAATTAACGAAGTTAAATTGTCCCTTTCTGAACTTGCTTTGGTGTACTGGCTGTAAACGGTGGTGGTAAAACCCATACTCACACACGGAGCTTTGGTGGAAAGCAACAAACAAGAAAACAGTTTACGGAAAATTAGCGGCAGTTCAAAGAACGGCTTCCATAGCCATTACAAGTGTGTTCCGTACCACACCTACGGCAGCATTGGACACTTTTCTGCACCTAACACCGCTTGATTTGCACATCAAAAACTTACACAATAGGGACTTGACAACTTTGAATTTAATTTGTGAACGCACTCTTTCACTAATCATCACCCTCCGATTGGGTTCTGGAGAAGATGCGCCAAGATGATGAATTTCATCGCAAAATCATCTTCAGTGACGAAGCTCACTTTTGGCTCAATCAATAGGTTCGTCAATAAGCAAAATATGGGTTATTGTTCGGGTGAAAACCCACATGTGCTTCATGAATCACCACTTCATCCACAAAAAATAACTGTTCAGTGCAGTTTGCATGCCGGCGGCGTTATTGGGCCATATTTTTTCGTCGATGATAACGATAGTCACGTTACTGTGAATGGTCAGCGTTATCGCGCCATGATCACCGATTATTTTTGGCCCGAATTGGAAGACATGGACTTGGACGACATGTGGTTTTAACAGTATGGTGCCATTGGACATGGGCCAGTCGATTGGCCGCCTCGTTCGTGCGATTTAACGCCGCTTGACTATTTTCTGTGGGGCTACGTTAAGTCATTGGTTGGAAGAGCTCAGAGCCAACATTGAACGCGAAATAGCGGCTGTTTCGGCCGAAATGTGTGGCCGAGTCGTTGAAAATTGGGTCCAACTAATCGACCGCTACAAACGTGCGCGCGGTGGCCATATAAACGAAGTCGAGTTCTATTCATAAATGTTTTGATTGTAGTTCAAGCCAAAAGTTAAGTTTTTGAAATATCTCAAATGGTTTGCCTTTTATTTAAAAAAAGAAAGTTGTCAAGTCGTTATTAGAAAACCCTATATTAGAAGAACTGTATCATCTGTCGCCAGACTTTTTTGTGTGTGATGGTATTATATTCTAGCACTTCTAGTATTCGTCTTAAAGATTGAATGGAAGGTTTTAACTTGTCTTTTTTTTAAATCATACCATACCAACACATTTTATGCCCGACAAATCACCATCATTGATTGACATAATTCAGCTTTGAGTTCTTGATCTTTTATACCACAATCTTATCTTCGTTTCCCTAGATTTACAATTAATAAACAAAATCCGTTCTGAAACATGTTTACATCGGGACTTCTGAGACACTAACTTGACCTATACTGCTTCAAAAAGGCAAAACGTCTAACAGATGTACTTCAAATCAACTCTCTAAGCAGCTCTAGAACGAAGTTCGAAAGCTTGGCGTTACAAAAACATCACTGAGCATTTAAGATGATGTGATGCTAATGTTGAAGAGATAAATAACAATTTTGCTGATGCAATACCATCAAAAACTATATCGAACAAATCATACTTAAAGCGACAGACGATTTCTCCGTTGCAACTGATCTTAACCACATAACACTTCTAACTCTACTTGACTTTTCTAAAGCCGTGGCTCTATAATTCTGTGTAATAAACTCTCTAACATCCTTAATCTCTCTGTCAAAATATTTAAATTTATCTTGTCGTAGCTGAGTGATCGTCTGCAAGCTAAATCATTAAATAACAAACTCTCTTCTTTAAGTTTTCTTCGCAAAAGTGTCCCTCAAGGCTAATTAGTGAGAACCTTATTATTTTCAATGTGTATAAATGATTTACCAATGTGTTTATCTCATTGTAAATTCCATATGTATGCTGACAACGTTCAACTGTATTTTAACTTTCCAATAGAGTTGATAAAAGATGGAGTATCAAAACAAAGCAAAGATCCATCTGCAATGGCATCTTGGTCATCTCTAATCAGGCATCACATTCATTTTTGTAAACCAATTTTTTTTTTTATTTTATTTAGCAGATCGTTGGCTTGGAATGATCATGTCATCCACCTACATCTTAAATCTACGGAAGCCTCCGTACTTTATCAACAACTGGAGATTACCTACCTTTACACCTAAAGCCAATACACTAATCGTTTCTATAATAACTTACGGCTGCGAGCTCTTTGCTACCCCCCTTCTACAGAATGTTAAACGTTGCGTTCAATTCTGCATGTTTTAAATTTAAAAAAAAAAATTACCATATCCCTGCAAACACTCAAAAGATACTCGCGCGTATTATTTACAACCGAAAGCATGAGTATTTGTATGACAAGATATGTGCTCCGTGAGCAAAAGCTATATAGAGGAATGCTTATTTTCGTTTGACGCCATTACATGTACAAGCTGCTGGTAAAAATCGTATCCGAAGTGAAAATAAAACAATTCAAGACAAGCCCAGATATTCCACTCTTTAAAATGTTCAAAATAGTCGATCTCCTCAAAATAGGGTGCTATACAGAAAAGATAGAAAAAGATTGGTTGAATTTTACCGCTCTCAACTAATCAGCTTTATTGCCAGTGATGATTCTCGAGAGCTTTCTATAATATTTTTACGTGGAGATACAGACAGAATTTTTAAAACCAGACTTCCGAACACGAACCACATTGGGTGGGTAGAGCAATTTATTCCCTAAAAATTTCGTTTTTGAGTTCTCAGATAAAATATTAACTTACTAGGACAGCACTGTTACACATCGTTTTATTTATTATGATAATCTATGTTAAACCATAGCTTAAATGCATTTTGGCAATTTAAGCTCCCTACAAAGATTTGCAGTTTTTGAAGTCATTGAAATCGAACGAAAAAATGCATGAAACTATCTCGAAGGCTACTTTGCAGAAGATTAACCAGCATTTGTGGTATTTGACTGATGATAAAAAAAAAAACACAGTTAGAACAGTGACCAAAACAACCGAAAGAACGGTCAAATTAATGCAGAACTTTCATAGTTTAATTACAGGTGAGGAGGAACAGAAACAGTATTTGTTACGCTATGTGCAAGGACACAGGATATAACATAACACTTGTCTACGACATGACAGAGTACACTGAGTTGGAGGAAAACGTAAAACAAGTGTTAGTTTGGCTATCCACCAAATTAGAAGCACCCTCGGTCATTCATCAACAAGCCTCGCAGTCCACTTTATCCATGTAACAACTGCCAAATATCACCACTCCACAATTCGATTGAGGCTAAGCAAGGTGGCACTAGTTGTTTGATCACTATTTGCAGATGGATTACATGTAGCCACCAACCACCATCAACATCAAGGCTTTGCATGATATGACAAAAGAATGTCTTATGGGCTTAGAAAACTTAACGGTTTGGGATCCAATTTTTCTACTCATTATTTATAAGAAATTGAATCGAAATACACATGCCCGTTATGAACAAAGTGGAGTTGCAGCCTATAAATGAAATACTTGAAATACGCTTTTAGTCGCTCGAAGCTCTAGGGAATAAGGGAAAAAGACTGAAGAGTCCAACGCCCAGACTAGATCCTCAGCTACATTGACTGCAATGAATAAGAAGCAACAAGCACCCACGGAGTATATTGCTTATAATGAAAACCATTGCACCAAATTCTTGCAATTGAGTCCATCCAATCGAAACAATCTAGTACCATATTTCAAAAAAGGTTCTGCAAAAACAGTCTCAAGAAAGGATATTTCGCCTCCAAGTACACAATTAGGCGATGTTAGAAATGCTCTAATAAACACAATACACTGCTACATAATGATGATATTCAATCACTTTGGTTAATGGCCAATACTTATACCAAGTGGCTTCAAAAGCAGTGCAATCCAACTCAGCCACTGTAAGTAAAACTCACTTCAAACAACATTGGAACATAAATCGAGTGCCATGCAATTCTGGACTTTGGATTCTAAATTAACATAATCAGCCAGCATCCTGTTAAGAGGCTTGGTTTAAAATCATCTATCTATCAACATGCGCATTCAAGGCATCGGTGAAGAAAAACTGAAGTCACAAAGGAGCGTTTTTCTTCGCCTTCTCAACCATTCGTGCTTAGTAATATTATAACAAAGTAACCGAGCAAAAGGTTGGATATCTCTTCCTGGAATATACCGCACAATATTCGGCTAGTAGGTCCTACCTTCCACGAACCAAATTGCATTGATGTTTTTTTGGGAACTGAGCTGTTTTTCCAACTCATCCCTATTAGGCAAATTAATCTATGGTTAAACCTACCCACATTGCAAAAACAGTTTTCGGTTGGATTGTAGTAAGAGGAGTAGAGCACCTTTCCCCAAAATTGGCTACATGTGATATGAACTCAGCAGAAGAAGAAGAAATATGAACACAACAATAAGTCGACTCTGGGACATCAAACAATCAGAAGTCAAACAAAAGAGCAAACAATCGCAGAACGACGATGTGAATCATACTTTGAACAAACGTGCCAAAGAGACAATAAAAGCCGGTTTATAGTGAGTTTACATTTCTGAGATGATCCAAAAACCCTAGGCCAGTCAAAGAATATGGCACTCCGGCGATTCCTATCAATTGAAAGAAGGCTGATGAACCAACCACAGCTGCGCCAGCAATACTCGTAAACAGCTTTTATAAAAGAATATCAGAAATTTAGAAACATGCAGGAAGTTAGTATCAACTCTATACCACCAAGTCACTATTTTTTTTCACACCACTGCGTGTGAAGAAGTGTTGGACGCCTCGATAAAAACCACAACTAATACCATATTTCACTCAACAACATTCTTCGAGATGAACTTTTTAACATACATACATCTTCAATTCCGCCTGCCCCGCTTCGTTATTACTACTCTGACATTAAAAAGATGTACCGGCAAATTTATGTTGATGATTAAGATAAAAATTATGAATTTATCTGCTGGCGAAATACCCACCGAGGCGCTATCGACAAGTTTTTGTACTTGGTGAATTTGATCAAGTTTAGGGAATCAAAATACTAGGTGGAGTGAAAAGTAACCTCCTTGACCGCCAGAATGCGCTGCTACTGCAAAATGGGTTATTGTGCCTTGAAGCCCGTTCATATTTCGGCAGACGTGCCAAATTTCAGTGCGATACTGAACAGCTGACTGCTGTTGACGTGTTTGGCATCATGTTGAGTATGGACAAAAACGATTTTCGTTCTCTCATAAAACATTATTTTTTGAGAGGCAAAACGGTGAAGGAAACAAAAGAAAAGTTGGATAGATATTATGGGGCTAATGCTCCGTTAGACTACACCGTCAAATATTGGTTTTGAGAGTTTCGTGGTGGCCGCAACTCCACTACCGATCAAGTCCGCAGCGGCAGGCCCTCCGATGCGGTTACAAAGGACAATGTCAAAAAAATACATGATAAGGTGTTGGCTGACCGGAATGTGAAGGAGCGCGAACTAGCAGATACCACAAAGCTTAGTACTGAGCGCACACACCATATTTTGAGCAATATTCTGCATATGAAAAAGTTATCCTGCCGCTGGGTGCCGCGCATACTTACTACTGACCAAAAACACGTACGCGAGAGCACTTCGAAAGAGTGTTTGGACTTGCTGATGCAGAATCGGGGGGACTTTTGGTGTCGATTGGTAACTGTTGATGAAACTTGGATCCACTTTTACACACCAGATAACAGAATGAGTATCCGGTCATGGAATGAAGCCGGCATGGCGTCGGTTTTCTGGGATTGTCATGGCATACTCTTCTTGGACTACCTCGAACAAGGAAAAACCATCAACAGCGAGTATTACTGTGCATTATTGGAGCGATTGAGCGCACAAGAGTATCGCAACCACGGCTAATAATTGCTGTCGCATCCACCGTATTCGTCCGATTTAACTCCCTCGGACTATTATCTCTTTCCAAACTGATGGCTCATCAATAAAAAATTAAGCTCACGCGAGGAAATCATCGACGCCACGGAGGAGTATTTTGCAGACCTTCCGGAAAGTTACTTTTCGGACGGGATTAAGAAGTTGGAAAATCGCTAGAATAAGTGTATCAAACTAAAAGGGGATTATATTGAATAAAAAAAAAAATGTTTTTCATTCCCAAGGAGGTTACTTTTCACCCGGCCTAGTAGGTTATCCCAAATACGATCTGTTGTCAAAAAGAAAAGTTACTTTTGAATTTTCGCGGGAACGTAAGCATACTTAGTTTTTTTTTGGCAGATAGATTGGTAGACCTTACACACTTGATGTGTTGACAGTGGCATATGGTGAGTATGCACTAAGTAAAAAAAAATGTTTACAAGTGGTACAAGCTCTTCAAAGATGGCCGAGAAGATGCCAATGTCGAACCTCGCTCTGGAAGCCCCAACACATCAACAAAAGATGGTAACGTCGAAGCTGTGAAGAAAATTATTTCGTCGAATTATTATAAGAGAAATTGCTGCAGATGTTGGCATATCGGTTGGCTCGTGTCAGACAATTTTTTCGGATTATTTTGCATCACGATAATGTACCTGCCTATTCATTGTTGCTTGTGAGAAATTTTTTATCCAAAAACAACACGACAATCATGAATCAGCCACCATATTCACCGGATTTGGCCCCATGCGACTTTTTCCTGTTCCCAAAACTGAAGAGACCTATGAAGGACTGAGATTTGCAACGGTTGAGGAAATAACAAGGGGGTTCCTGAAAGAGCTCAACGCTATACCAAATAGTGAATCTGAGAAGTGCTCCGAGGATTTGAAAACCGTCGGCAAAAATGTATTATATCTGAGGGGAATTACTTTTAAGGGGACACAATAATGTTGATAAATACATAAATAAATATTTTTTTATAAAAAATATAAAATCACCTTACTTGTTGAACACACCTCGTAGTTACGTTGCGTACAAGAACATAGGAAACTATGTCCAAAGTGTAAAAAGCAAACATTGACAAGGATAAACTCTCAGTAATATTTGCTTTAATGTAAAAGAAAAGTAAGTACCTTGCACCAGTACAAGTTCTTGACTTAAAATTTAACCTCAAGTCGGCACAGGTTATCGTTATCCTATTGCAATAATACTTTTTATTTATATAATTAAGATCAAATAGAAAAAATATAAAGTGTACATTTGGAACATCTTTGCAACTCCATCCTTAACTAACCGAATATTTCCGGGTTTGTTCGGTTCTTTTAAAAAAAGGTCGGCATGTACCAAATTATTTTCCAAAAATTTTCTAAATTTGATTAGGTAACAGTTTTTCAAGATCTGGATCTGTGTGTATTTTTTTTTTTTTTTTTTTTTTACAACTCACTGTGGCCGATAGCTGTCTGACATATCGTCGTTTTCGAGCCTAGCGTCCGCTTTTCATTAATCGGATTACTTCGTAATCTTCTATCGAGAAGAAATCATGCTTTTCATCTCAATTTCTCATACTGACTAGTGGAAATATTTCCGGTGCACCCCTTAGAATCCACCATCTAAGTGTATCCTTTAATTATTTCCTCTTTCATAAGATAAAAATACATAATCCACTATTCAGAAGCAAAAACGTTTCATAGATCTTTCCATTCCCATGAATTTTGACAGGAGTCATACGGAAAAGAACCTTAGTTTCTTCATCTAGCAACATTGCACGCTAGATATTGAATATTCGTGTGGTATTTCTGACTACAAATATTTACTCCACAAACTTTCAGTTCCTTCTATCTTTACTTCTGAGTGTTAACTTCGAAGCAGTTTGTTTGGTTATTATTTTGCTCAGAAGACTTGTGAGATGTCTGTGCTTCCTAATAAGCATTGTGAAGGATTTGCACATTATCTGCACTTTAATGACAGTAAGGCTCTCGTCGTCTAGCCATGGTTTTCCACCAACCGCTGCAGTGCTTCAATGTCTGTTTACCTCAATTGCCCAATTAAGTCTGAACTGCGTAACGAACGATAGTTTTCAAAGGCTTTTTTTTCTTATTGAGAAGCATTTTGATTATGATTTTTGGCCTCCCATTAAGTTTCTTGAGGGTTGAAATCACTAACGAAACCATTTTCAGCAGTAACAACAGATTCCAAGCCCTTTCCCCTAAGCGCTCGTTGCAAACGAACCAAATTTTCGGCGCCGTTTAATCTGCACATACATAGCTGTGCTTTCGTTTTCATAGTTTTCATAGTTCCTTATGAATACAGTTAACTCTTTAAGCTTATCGTTCAACACTGAAATGTCCTTTGGCAACGTGCCGATTATTGGCTTGCAGTTAGAATTTGCTGTATAGAATTTGCTGTATAGAATTTGCCAACCATGTAACTAATTTGACTTGTTCCTCTTTATCGGAATACAGGCGTCACTGGTTTTCAGTCAATGTATCTCACACTTCATGTTTCGATTCGAAACGTATCTGCTCGGAATTAAATTTTTCGATTTTCTAGCCATTAATTGATGTCGCTGGACGTGTCTGGATTTGAATGTAGTAGAAGTAGAATTTTCGAATGCCCGTGCCAACATCGCAATAAATTTCAAAAGGCTTCTTGAGGAATGAAATTGGCTTGTTTTCAACGAGAATATCCTAATTTTTCTTTAAAGATTTGTCACGGATCGGTGTAAAAAACTTTCCTTTAGTCTAAACTGATTGTATGTATTTAAGAAAGTTAAATAATAAACGTATACACGTATGTATGTATGCATTGATTTAGTTTTTACGAGTAGAGCACCTCAATCTGTCTTCATAAAAAGAAGTGTGAGGATCGAAAGTAACTCCAAGAATGTCATGAAGAGATTTGAGATTTCAAGACGTAGGAAGTAGAAGTAGGGACGAATGTTAGCCGAATCTGAAAAACTGCAAATGTCGCTTAACACATCTGTGAGTGCAACAACGTATACAGAAACAATTAAGGAAGCCATGCGAAAAAACGGCAACATTTGGCCAATACAAAAAGAGATCTTGCTAGAATACAAAGATATCAACAAAGAGATGATAGAGAACGTAAGAAAAGCTCATGGTGGAACGCAAACTGCTACCGTAAGTCTTCCTACAGAAATCGCGAGCAAGTTGTTGAACATCGAAAAAGTGCAGATCGGCTGGGTTAAATATTGAGATGTGTTGAGTTCGAACACTTTGCAAAAAGTTGCAAAGCCCTAACAACCGCATAGTTTTGTGCATTGGATGCAGGGAAAATGGCGACAACTTAAAATACTGCACAGACAAGCCAAATTGTTTGTTTTGCTGGCTAAATCTCAAACATTACGAAATTGCTCGAGATCTTTTAAAAAACACGGTTCGTGGTTACTGACATAGCGATTTTCTGCTAGCAATTCCGAAACCTAATTGAAAACAAGTGGTTCACCGATGCTGACTTCAAAATGGTCTTGGATAGGATCAATAAGGCCTCACATGAAATTCTCAACATGCACGGCACTATTACGACCCCATTTTTTCACAAAAAAAAAAAAAAATGCGCCGTTATAACCCTGAAGGTGGAGATCACGTTTAATTAAAATACGCCACCATCTCCGTAAATGATAACAAGGTATTTATCCAATAGGATCCTTCTCTATAACTCTGACAATGGAATTAGAACGTACAAAGTTACTGGCGCTATGCCACAAGGGTCGCTTTAAGGTCCCATACTGTGAAACAATATGTACGATTAAATGAAATGCCTATAGATTCAAAGCGAAACGTCCATTATTGGTCTTGCAGATGATGTTGCCTTGGTGTTTATTGCAAAAACGCTAAAGAAACATTAGCTCTATAGCAACGCTGGTCAACTAGCACCGGCTTCCAATCCATCGGTCATAAAACTGAAGCAATCCTGATTACGAGTAGGAAAATTTCCAAAACTACAACGATTAGAGTTGAAGGGCAAAAAATTCTGTCTTAAGAATTACTTAAGTATTTCGGGGCTATTATTTTTATCTGACTAACAGGACATGTCTATTTCGAAGAGTACAGTGTACAAAAATGGTACAAAACTGAGAAGTTAGCCTTACGGGATCAATTTGAAGAGTGTCCTCACTTCCGATAATATGGTATCGCTGCATACTTGCTTCAAAATGAGGAGAACTGGATTATTGTTAATCCTTAACATTAAACTATTAAAGCATCAACATAAGGCGAACAGTTAAATTAATCGAATCGTATGGAGTTAGCTGAGTTCTTAAGCCGACCCCGCCTTAAGGGGATACCACAGACAGAGTCTGTTCAGTCTAAGCCGGTAACAATTCGCCATGAGCGAAAGTCTGTGGACATTATTATTTTTCCTTGTTCGTCAAGAGTAAAATCATTCATATCCGACGCTGTTTGTCATTGTCCTCACAAGCAGTCTATCTGATATAGCAACTGGAGATGAACTGGTTATGAAAATAACTGCTGGCTTATGTAAGCCTCTAAAAGAATTCATGAACAATCTGGTTGGTCCGTATTAGTGCGGTTTCAGACCAGGATATCATATATCCGATCCTGATCAAATATTCACACTACGCATATCCTGGAAATAACACGGAAATTTCAGATCGACACCCGCTATCTATTCGAAGCTACGTATGACAGCGTACGTAGGGACGAGGAATATAACGCCATGTCTAGCTTAAAGATCCCTGACAAACTCATTAGGTTGTGCAGAATGTAAATATATGTAGAATTATCGATGCTCCATCTCGATCGCTTCTGAATTAACTGAGACCTTCAATGTCAAGAAAGGTTTTACACAAAGTGAAAGGCTGTCATATAACTTTATAAACGACCTAGAAAAATCGTACACAACCCAGTGCCAACATACTGGTAAGTGGCACTATAACTTGCTCTAGTGACATTTATGTGATTAAAGGAACACAGCGAGCCGTCAATGAAACGTTTGTGAGTATTTTGTCAAAAGCAGCCAAAATGGATGCCAAAGCGAAGTAAATGCTGAAATCAGGAAAGAAAGGACAACCCCGAAAGCTTAGCCAGAACGCTACCATTTCCAATTAAAATTGCGAGGCAGTAAATGACTCTCTTCCCCTTAACTCTTTAGTTACTAACGGGTACGACATCAGAACAGAAATCAGACGTAGATATACTCTTGCCAATCGCGGTTTTTTTTTGGCTGAGGAAGCATCACATACCAAAGTGATTTTCTACAAGATACAATAATCCAATGGATGGAATTCAAACATCAACAACAATATGCCCATATTGCAAAAGATAGTAAAGTCCAAGTTATATACAAACTACCCCAATGTAAATATACACAGGGTGATTCATCGTGAGGTTTGATTTTCAATAGGCTTTTTTTGACAGATCATTTGATCATTATTCAGTATCGTTTGGCAAGTCACCATGGAAAGACTCACACCACAACAACGTCTGCAAATTGTTCAGCTGTATAACGAAAATCAGCGTTCTGTGAGAAATGTTTTTCGTGCGATTCGAGGAACTTACGTAGCGCATAATCGACCTACTGAAACCGCTACTAGGTGGTATGAAAAGTGCACTGCTACTGCAAAAAAGGTTATGATGCCTTGAAGTCTGTTCATATTTAGGCAGACATGCCAAATTTCAGTGCGATACTGTCTTTAGTTTTGTTTTGACAGCTGATTGTTGTTGACGTGTTTGGCATCATGTTGAGTATGGACAAAAACGATTTTTGTTCTCTCATAAAACATTATTTTTTGAGAGGCAAAACGTCGAAGGAAACAAAAGAAAAGTTGGGTAAATATTATGGGGCTAATGCTCCGTCAGATTACAACGTCAAATATTGGTTTCGAGAGTTTCGTGGTGGCCGCAACTCCACTTCCGATCAAGTCCGCAGTGGCAGGCCCTCCGATGCGGTTACAGAGGGCAATGTCAAAAAAATATATGAAATGGTGTTGGCTGACCGGAAAGTGAAGGTGCGCGAGCTAGCAGATACCACAAAGATTACTATTGGGCGCATACGCCATATTTAGGCAATATTCTGCATATGAAAAAGTTATCCTGCCGCTGGGTGCCGCGCATACTCACTCCTGACCAATAACACGAACGCGAGAGCACTTCGAAGAGTGTTTGGACTTGCTGATGCGAAATCGGGCGGACTTTTGGCGTCAATTGGTAAATGTTGATGAAACTTTTACACACCAGAGAATAGAATAAGTGCCCGGCAATGGACTGAAGCCGGCACGAGTGCTCCGAATCGGCCGAGGGAGGCTCGATGGGTCGGAAAAGTTATGGCGTCGGTTTTCTGAGATTGTCATGGCGTACTCTTCGTAGACTACCTCGAAAAAGGAAAAACTATCACCAGCGAACATTACTGTGCATTATTGGAGCGATTGAAGGCCGAAATCGCTGCAAAACGGTCTCACATGAAGCGAAAAAAAATTTTGTTTTTGCCAGATAATGCACCGGCGCACAAGAACATCTCAATCACGGCTGAAATCAATGACTTACGGCTCCAATTGCTGTCGCATCCACCGTATTCGCCCGATTTAGCTTCCACAAACTATTATCTCTTCCCAAACCTCAAAAAATGGCTCACTAATAAAAAATTCAGCTCACGCGAGGAAATCATCAACGCTTTCGTTGCAGACCTTCCGGAAAATTACTTTTCGGACGGGATCAAGAAGTTGGAAAATCGCTAGAATAAGTGTATCAAACTAAAAGGGAACTTTATTGAATAAAATAAAAAAACATTTAAAAAAAAATGTCTGTTCATTCCCAATGAGGTTACTTTTCACCCCTCCTATGATTGCCAATACCATTCACAAATTTGAGTCCCAGTTTACATTAGTGGATAATACTCGACCGGTTAGACCACATCCAGCACGTAGTGAAAAGACTATAGCAGCTGTAGCTGAGAGAGTACGCGAAGACCATGACGAATTGATTCGTCGTCTTGGCTTGGCGTATTCGACAACTTGGCGTATTTTACGTGAGAATCTCGGCCTAAAAGCGTACAAAATTCAACTTGTGCAAGAATTGAAGCCAGGCGACTTGAATTTGCGTCATATTATCAGTGAATGGGCTCTGGAAAAACCTAATGAAAATCCGGTGTTTTATCGTGGACCTTCCAAATGGACCACTACAGACATAGTCGTGGCCAATATTAACATGATATCATTTTCAAACAGTAAATGCCATAAACTGTTCTTTTAACTGAAAGTAAAAATTTTAAGTTCGCTTTCAGATTTATGTGTTTTATTTTACATTAAAAAAAAAAACCTTACGATAATTCGCCCTTTATTTCAGAGAGGGCTGCTAAGGTATATTTAGCTCTCCCTTATACGCACATCGTATTATTGAAAACCAAAGAAGCAAAAGAATTCTATTTCTGCCAAGAGTGATGAACTCAACAATGTGCAAGGATGCGCGAAATATAAAGAACCAAATAGGTACTTAAACAGTTCGTTAAGATAAGGGGTCTATTATTCAAATGAAAGTGTCCACATCTTCTGTTTTTCGCAGATTTCTCGCGAAACCAAGAGGAATACATAATACGATCGACTTTTAACAGTAACAGTTTTGTTGTTGAACTTCATCCCCTTAGCACATTGCTGTTTATTCGAATGATTACATGTCGTATCCTAGCCATTTAGTTTAATCTGCCTCGTTAGCTTTCCAAACAGCATTCCATTGTATGTATACCCACTTGTGTCAGTGACACAGTCACAAGACTTGTTTCCTAGCAAAAAGAATGAAATCATCCAAATGTTTCCACTATATAGAATGCCAAGGTTAAGTTAGCAAGATTCCTAAACCTCCGACCTAAAACTAATTAGCAGCGGCTAGTTTTCAAATGAACAACTGCGGTCTCTAGAAGAATGGTGAACAAAAAAATATCCCATGATAGACACCATCATACAATTCAGTGCAAATCAAAGCCATTCGATTCACACATTCAAAATAGGTACACAAGTCCGCTTTAAATGGGTAAATTGCATGACTCTGCAACGTTTAAATAGCGCCGTCTATTGACTCATGGTGTTAGTAGAAAAAATTTAACAGGTGTCGACTCAAAGTGATTTTTAAATCACTTAACACCCCAACTCATACGCCTGTGTGTTGGTATAGCCCGATAGATTATTCCTAATTCCCTCTGTACTGTCACGGTACAGGCAAACTGATTAGATAACACACAAATTTCGTCAGCCGAAGGTCAAATGGTGTCAGTCCCGACACGGTTATAGTGACAACAAAACCACCCTGTAAATCAATTTACACCCTCTTAAGAATTTTCGCAGTAAGTTGCTGTATATGTTTTCAATAATCGTACGTGCTTTCAAACAATGTTACATTTTCACGGCAAATTGTCATAAGTACACCCCTCACGGCTGCCACATTCGAAAATCAAAAACTTTTACTGCTGCTTGAATCGGTAGCTACGAATGTGGATAGTTACCGCATTTAGTGGTCGATAACTGTGTTGACATCGACATAATGATTGCTATCGATGACAGGTGCGTGTTTTATGTGCTTGGTAATAGCCATGGCTGACTTAGTCACCAGGGTAGCGAGACGGCTTATCGTCAGACCCCAGACAGACAGCAAATATAATTTGATAATAATTAAAGCCCGGGCTGAACTGTATGTCGTTGTGTCTACGACTGCTAAGTCTTCGTTTACTGTGTTTGCATGCACAGTGAAACCAAAACAAAGCGAACGTCGACTATTTACACTTAGCCTAGACAGACATACATATGTATGTACATGTAGCCAACCCACAGGCAATGGTAAATGTTTATCTAGCGATGATAGCGATAAGCATAAACCAGGCCAGCTAAGGTATTCCTATCCAAATATGTGTACGGATACATTGTTGCTGCTTTGAGCATAGCCGAGCGCGACAGTGTGCTGTGCTGTGGTGCAGAGTCACTATGTATCTTAAGTGCGTTTTCAATTATCAATCTTGATCCGCCAGCAATTGCCAGTTACATTTTACCCAGCCGGCGAATGACTGGATAATAGGCTGGCGGCGCTGCCAAAGATTGTTTATCTCTGGTTTTAGAATATAGGCTAGTGGCCAGTGCTCCTTACAATGCCTTCCATGTGCTGAAGCCGATGTCGATGTCGATACGACGACGACCTTCGCAGAGCGCGTGCATTCCCAGACAAATTGCTAGCATAATGCGCACCAGTCGCTACGTACTAGTGGATTTATGTATAACGTAGAGAAAGGCCTCTTGACTGCAAAAGCATGTAAGCAACAAGTGCCAGTCCCGTAACTAATATCCGCATGCGACTGAGATTATGGCTACAACAACGATTGCGACTGCAACTTTGTTACACTTACATCATTCACTCTTGTACTCCCTCCAGAGTCTGGCATGTCAAAGCTTGAACTGACACTGGCACTGGAACTGGCACTGGCAATGATACTCATACCATGTACGAGTACCTTTAAACGACGGTACATGGTACCACGTTACTACTAGACTGGCGGTATTAGTAATTGTCGACGTCTATAGTGCTATTGCGAGCAATTTAATTGACTAACAATTGGAGCTATTGCACACACGTTCGGCTTGCTGCTCGCCGCATAATGCCCTCATCTCTTGCTACTCACGCTGGAATTATCATAAAACCAATTTGCGCCCGGGGTGCAATTATTTTAATTGAAAAACGAAAAGCTAAAATGCCAGAGGCGATGAGAAGCGAAAAAAACTGCAAGCTCAGCCGACAGTAAAAAAAAAAAAAAAAACGAAATTAACCACACCAACCACTGTCGTCCGACGTAAATACGTCGCGGTCGTCCGCTTCCCACTGTTGCACATAATCAAACTGACAACTGGCTGGCCGGCGGATGATTAGAATTTTCTTTTTTCGTTTGATGATGACGGCGGCAATTGCGAGTTGTATTGTTTTTTTCTCATTTCTTGTTGTCTGATGGTGAGTCGTCAGTGATGAGACATAGTTTTGCGATTTTGACCGAACACAACCAGGATGAGTACACCAAAATTGCATTTACCATAGAGTCAGTAGGAGACTAGCTCGTTATTGTATTTTGTTGTCAAGGTGTCGTAGGTCTGCTAGCTGCACAGTGGGCACTTATTTTTTAATTCAATGAACACCTGTCAGTGTACACGTCTTTAGTTCTTCTGCAAAACACATTTTAAAAGATCAGGCATTCATGCACATCGTTGTGGATGTGTAGTAGGTCTCATGAGAGCTACAGTTCAATATGAAAGAGGACCTGAACCAACAAATCTCATCTTTTAGTTGGGCTTAGTATTCACTTTCACTTATGCACGTGTGTCATATACCTATGCAGAGGTCTTTTTGAACTGATTTAGTACTTTGAGATAGACTCACAGACGCTTTTGTCTTCTTTTCTTATGTGGCACAAAATTAGTATTAGGAAACCAAAAGCTGCTCAACTCTTTTGATGAACTTCAGATTCTTTCTGGTAGAAATTTGAGAGATTGGGGATGTGTCGTCTCCTTAGGCGCTTAGAGCCACTCTGATCTGCTTGCGAACACTATATTAAATCTTCTGCCGAAGCAGTCTTAGATAGGTTGTCGTTAACCACGCAGATCATATCATTTGAGTGATTAATCTCTCCTGATGGTAGTAGCTGGAAAGTGCTGTTAACTGCCATCTTTTTTTTTAAAGATATGGAGTTGCGTTACACCACTGAAAGATTTTAAAGTTGCTGTGGGGCATGTGTGCATATCCGCAATGATGCCGAGGCACCAAAGTCTTTGTAGCCGCTGCAGCTTTTGTAAGACAGATTTCTTTTTTGTTGTGTTCCACCCTACTACTGATGAGTAGATGGAAGTGGGGGGACGTATCATCATTGAATATATATGGAATGGATGACCTTTGTGATTAATCCCCAGGTTTTATCATACATACGACGGCAAGCCCACATTGTTTTAGTCACTGTAAATTCTAATTTAGTTTTTTATCGAGAACCATTCCAAGGTATTTTAATTCGTCGGAAAACATAAGATCTGGTCAAGGCTTAGAGTTCTTTTACTAGTCCTTTACTGGTGTATAAAGCTTTACTGGAGTTGGTTGAGAAATGTTCTCGAACACATCAGTCGTTCACTATGTTAAGAGCAGTCTGAATCATATAGCAAACGTCTTTAAGGTGTTAAACTTTGACTCAACGACTAGTGGAATGAACAATACTCTTTTTGCACATGGCTTCCCAAATGGATTTATAACCGGTATTATCAAATGCACCTTCAATATCTAGGACAGCATGGTGTAGCCATCGTTGTTTGGGGCTATACGCAGGGTTCCGTATGCGATTCGGTTTGTTATCGCCTCTCCGCCGTATGAGTAGCTCACCAAGGTAGTGGCATTTTGCGCTCACTCTCGCAGAACGAGCTGCGTTTTCTGCTGCTTGACTTTTCAGTAGAGGTATAGGAACTCTACTTGTGCGTTCTGATATTTAGACCTGTGCTCATCCTTGCTTTAAGGTTTTTTTGAACTTTCGCCTCTTCGAAGGTTTCAGTGTAACGTTCCGGTAGATTTAACATCTTAGCAAAATTTAAAATAAAAGTCTTGCTAATGGATAATGGATGTCTTTACACAAAGTATTTGAATCTGAGTCGCTCAGAACTCAGAGTTGGCAGCAGACGTCCGATCTACAGAGCGGGAGGAAGGGAGTACAAGTACGTCCCTAGAAGTTAAAGTTTTTAAAGAGGCGTCAGTTTCTAATATTTAACCTTTTGTTAGATCAATTTTGATTCGCAAGGGTAATTGGGACATGAAAATCACCTAATAGTAGAGCCTATTTTCATAACCACTCTCTTAGTCATGTATCCCCCGGCGATTGCTATTTCACCTTGGGGTTAGAGTTTTTTTTTAAAAAGGAGTAAGTTCCTCGTCGTCACTCATTTTTGCCGATGTCGCCCACAGTTGCCTTGAGGCAGAAATGAGTCTTCTGGTGCCGTTTGTTCTTAGGGATCTTCCTACGATTTCACTCCACAAGTCCGCACCTAACTACCTTTTTTAAATCCACATAGGTTGATTATGGCGGTGGAAGAAAAACAACTGAATCAACTGCGGTCTCTCGAATGGCTAGCTATCAATGCCGCTTCTGAGCTTTATTTTAGTTTCAAAGTAGTCCTCTTTCTGTAAAGTAGCCAAAACTACATTTTAAAATTTGCCTAACCTATATGTACGTGAAATCTTCGAGCCTTTAATATGGTTAGTCTCTCCAGCCAGGTAGTTGTTTATAGTGCAGTTCTACAAATGCCTTAAGGTTCCCTTCAAGATGTGGTCGTCTTTTACTGTGCCGCCCATCGGGGTTAGACTTGAAGACTCTTTGAGCCGGACCTGCGGCGGAAATTCACTTAATATGGACCAGCCATCTCAGCCACTGTAGACGCTTGACGCAGTTCGTGGTTGAAACACCTTCTTCATTCCTCAGCTATGTATATAAGCGAGCCAAGTGCTTCTTCATCCATTCTTGACCGGATTCAAACTTCTGTGCCATAGAGAAGGACCGTTGGATCCTTGAATCCTGGGTGCTTGGGTCTTGTAGAATTCCAGTCTTGAATTTGTTCCCAAAAAACAGCAACTGGCAAGATTAATTCAGTATGCTTTCCTCTGACCATATTTTACAAATGATCTGGTGCATGTTCTCAACCAGACATCTCAAGCTGCTTTTAATAGCTCAGAAGGAAATCCGTTGACTCCGACAGCTTTATTAGACTTTAGCTTTGATATTGATATCTCAGCTTCGTCATTGTCGCATGTTTATTTAATTCTCTGATAAGACTTTCGAGTGTCGCTCTTGTTGTAACGCCTCCCATTTTCTCGATCCCGCTCCTTGTGCTCTTCCTTTCTCTTTCTGAGAGGCGTCCTTCTCTTTTTTTTCTGTTTCCAGAACTCTTGAATAGCTCTCACCTTTCGATGCAACGCAGATTTATATTCTTCTTGCCTACAATTGTCATCGTACCAGAGAGTTCTTGTGGCGGGGACGCTTTAAAACCAATTACATAAGAAGCAGGTCTGATGGCACGCCGACATCTTTCCCAGTGGTTTTCGACCGTTTGTGCATTGTAGGATTTTGAGAGGGGCTTGAAGAAAACACGATCGAGAATGATGTTAGAGCTCTCTTGCGATTCCATGTTTTAAGATCCACTATAGATGATCTTACGTGGCTCCGTTATGCTTGCGAAATCCGCATTCATACCCTAGCTGCAAGAAGGAATATTCTGAGTTGATATTAGCTCTTCGGAAAGTTCGAACATCCAGAATGCTCGAGGAATGTCTGGCTCCAATCACAATATTATCAATCTATTTGACGGGTGATTAATCAGGGGATAGTCAAGTCCCTTTATAAATGTTGAGATGCGGGATGCCTTAGTTTGGCATCCTTTTTTGCACTGCCCAAAGCGTTTGCTGGGGTTGTCAACGTTATACCTCTACGAATTCAAGGCTATTTGTTGTCTCTAAACTAAGTTTTTTTCCACGTTGGAAGATTTCTTTCGCTGCCATCTGCCACAACTATGGAACTTCTTTTATGCCTGGGCCCCTCTCGTTCTCTAAAGGAAACTTTGCACCAAGTAGCATTCTTGATGTCTAGTTTAAATAGTAATAGCGGTAATGGACAGAAGAAGCTCAATCTGGCTGCAGATTTACTGTCAGAAGTAGGCTTATGTTGTACTAGGTAGTTTCCTGTTAAAACACAGTTAGCAGTATATAGTACTTCCTGCTTAGAGGCAGCAGTATTTAAGGTGGCTTCGTACAGATGCCAAATAGAATATAAATCACTCGTAAAGAGTTCGGTCACCCTTGTGCTCACAAGATATCCAATTGCCATTATGGAATCCAGGTGAAACAAGCAGCCCTAAAGCCGGTAAAGAGTATCCATGAGTCATCACTAGATGTAGCAGAGAATAAACTAATGTACACCAAGGTAATGAATATAAAACCATGAGTTCCTCCATCTTAATCACGATCTGCAGGTAGTTTTCCTGACATAACGCTTCATTTTAAAACTTTTGGTGAAAGCACCGCTTTCTTCTACCTTTTGTCTCATTCGGAGCTTAAGCCAAGTTTTGAAGAATTTACCAAGTTTTCTCTTAAAGTGTATTTTGTTGATCCTTTTCGGAATCCGATATACCTTTGTTCTGGCTTGAATTCTAAAATAATATGAGTTATACGCTGTTAAACAAAACTTTGCAATATAGGCCTTATGGAAGAGCTTTCTTTTGAATACGGATGCATATCACTAAGTGGTAGGCAGAATGATTAATTTCATGTGTATTCGCCATTGATTTCCTTTGGATTTTCAACAGAACCAGAGGTACCAATACAAATTTGAACAAAGCGTAATTGTTTTTTTCGCTTGTACAGGGTGAGCCAACAGCTACTTTGAAAGTCTTGATTAAATTAAACACACAATTATTATAAAATCAATTTAGAATTTTATTGACTAGTAAATCCTGGGCAATGGCAATTTTAAGTGCAATACAACATTGTTCATATGATCACAACGGCTTTTATTGCAAACGACCATCCAAAGGTCAAAATTATCGATGACTTTTTGAAGAATAAGTGGTTCAATGGCCGCAATTTCAGTTTGGCTGTTATGTTTGAAATCCTAAATTGTTGCTGGATTACTGACATAGACCTTACTCTTCAAATAACCTCACAGGAAGAGGTGTCAAATCAAATAATTTTGGAGGCCAATCAACTTCTCCTCTAACCGAAATAATTTGATATTCCAATTTCGTATGCAATAAATTGATTAATTGATTATTTGTGTGCACGGTAGCAACATCTTGTTGAAACCAGAGATCGTGAATTTTCAATTCATTTAATTTGGAGAGAAATAGACAGTTAATGTGTTGCGATAACGTTCTCCATTCACTGCAACTGTCTCTCCAGGCGCATCTTCGAAAAAGTACGAGGTGTGTTCGAAAAGTAAGGTGACTTTTGAAGTTTTGCGAGCAACGTACGAGTATATTCGATTATCGAATTGTTTTTTTTTTTTTTGCTATGTTGGTGCATACCACTTTGGTCTAAAAAATATCGGAATTTATACAGAAAATTAAAAATACAAGTATTCATCTAAATCTAGGTATGTTGTCCCCTTCAAAGTAATCCCCATCGACTGCAACACACTTATGCCAGCGCTTGATCAAATCTTCGAAACATTTTTTATATTCGCTTCCATTCGCGTCCATCAGTGCTTGGTGCGACTTTTCCAATACTTACTCTCGGCCGCTGAAACGCGTTCCCCGTAGTGGTTTTTCAACTCGATTGAACAGAAAGAAGTCACAGGGAGCCAAATTAGGTGAATTCGGTGGCTGTTGGATGGTATTTGTTGCATTTTTCGTCAAAAAGTTACTAATAATGATGGAACTGTGCGACGGTACGTTATCTTAGTGCAAAATCCACGAGTTTTCTGCCCACAATTCTGGTCTCTTTTGGCGAATTGCTTCACGCAAACGTTTTATAAGGCCCACATAATACTTTTGGCATTCCGGTGAAAATCCATGATGCACTACACCGTTGTAATCCATGAAAACCGTGAGCATTGAGCATTTTTTGACGGAAAACGTTGTGGTTTTTTGGTCTCGGCTCATTTGGTGAACACCATTCACTTGCCTGGTGTCTGGATTGCGTGTCGTACTCATAAACCAACGTCTCGTCTCTAGTAATGATACTTTTGATGAATGTGGGATCGGATTCAGCCTTGCAAATCAACTTTTTTGCGACGTCAACACGGTCTCTTTTTTGCATGAAATTGAGGTTTTTTGGCACCAACTTTGCTGCTACACAACGGAAACCCAAATCATTACCCAAAATGTTTTTAACGGATCCATAGGCTATCTCTCTGATGGTTAATTTACGGTTCGATGATAGCATCGAAGCTGTGAAAATTGTTTTAGAAAATTATCATAAGAGAAGTTGCTGAGTATATTGGCATATCGGTCGGCTCGTGTCATGCTGTTTTATCGGATGTTTTGAGCATGAGACGTGTGTCAGCGAATCTTGTTCCGAAAGTTCTTAATATTGAGCATCGCTCAGGAGCCCTTGAATAATGTCAATGATGATCCTAACTTGCTCAAAAGGGTCATAACTGGTGACGAATCATGGGTATATGGCTATGACGTCATCGTCCCAATGCAAGCACCCAGGAGAGCCAAGACCGAGAAAAAACGGAATCGCTGAAAGAGCTCAAAGCTATACCAAAAAGTGCTTATGAGAAGTGCTTCGAGGATTGGAATTCGAGAGGGATTACTTTGAAGGGGACAACATTAATATTGATAAGTAAATAAATAAAGTCTCATTATTTTTTGACCACTCCTCATACAGGCCAATGATGCCGCCAGCCCATAATCTGCACCATACAGCACAATACATGCTTTTTTATGATGCATTGGTTTTTCGTAAATCTCGTATAGGTTTTCCAGAAACGACAATTTTGTTTATTTACATACTCATCCATCCAACAATGGGCTTCATCGGAAAAGATTGAGTTCGAAGACAAATTGTCCTGGTGATCCAACACCAGTTAACAAAGGTCCAAAGGCTACATTTATTGTGTAATTTGAATTTTAAAGGCGTGCAAATGAGTATCAACCTTTAAAATTCGTCGTAAAGTGCCATAAGTGAGGCCCAATTGTTGACTTCGGTGACGAATTGAGATGCCTGGCTGGTTTTGAACATTTTCGGTCACAGTGCTGATGTGGATGCCAAACTATTTTTTTCAAAACGCTTCACTTTTGAACTACAACTGAACAACAATCGCACTAGGGCGATTATGTTGACCGAAAAATTCATGAATTTTACGAAACAGTTAGCCTATTTTCGTAATAAGACTGAATAACAAAAAATCGTTGTTGCGTGGTAAACGACTCCACGACTAAAATTGCCAAGGATTGTATGATAGCTGTCAAAAAGATGAATCACATTGAATTCAGTGAATGACAGTAATTGACATCCAACATCCACACCATCCGTTGATTCGTCCTTAATTTTTATAACCTCTTCGGTTTTTGTTGCTTTTAAAAGTTGTTGTGAGCTTTATGTAATATGTTTATTTGGTTAAACATTTGTATATGTATATTCAAATGCGTTTTATAGAAACCATTATTATGTATATTCATATGCACACACGAACCTTGTAACTAATTGTACGACTACACCCTGCAACCAACTTCAGACTGCTATAATTTCCTAGCCATTCATGTGAATGACAGTGAGCTCAAATTTTGACACATTACAGATAATTTTATTATTTACAAACCTTTTAAACGATTTGCGTCTTAGCTGTGTTAAAAATTTTTTATCTGCAATGGAATTCAAACGTGATAATGTGATTGCTTTATATTTAGCCCTCCAAGACCTCAACGTGAATAAATCATTTGTGACTCGAACCAAAGCTCGTTACCGTGATACTGACAGTGTTGCAAAACGCTATGAAGGTGGTCATAAAAAAACAGTAACATCGGCAGAAATAGTTCAGAAAGTGAAGGCTCGAATTGCGCGAAATCCGCGTCGAAGTGGAAAAAAAATGGCTCGTGAGCTCAACTATCGTTGTAACAGATGCAACACATACTGAAAAATGAGCTTGGGCTCAAGCCACTGAAGTTCCAAAAAGCACACGATCTTACACCGCAACAAAAAAAAGTTAGAGTCGAAAGAGCGAAAGAGTTGCTACGCTTGCACGAAAGTGGTGAGTTGCTGAATTTGGTTTTTTCCGATGAGCCGCCATTCGTTATCGAGCAATATGTCAACTAACAAAATGACCGAGCTTACTTGCCAGAGAGGTCCTCGAAAATTTACGCCTTTGGACGGCCACCAGAAAGTAGGCAGCACCGATGGTGATGGTTTGGGCCGCCATAACCGCCGATGGTCGCTCTCCGCTCGTATTTTTGGACCGTGGCGCCAAAATTAATGCGATCGTATACCGTGAAACTGTCTTAGAGGCAGTATTGAACCCTTGGGTAAACAATTATTTCGGTCGGAGTCCGTGTACATTTCAACAAGACTCGGCATCGTCTTACAAAGCGCGCGTCAACCAATATTGGTTAAAAATCAATGTTTCACACTTCATTTCCTCGACATAATGGATTGCAAATTCTCCGGATGCAAATCCCTTGGATTTCTCTGTCTGGGGGTATTTTAAAGACGAAGGTTGGCAGTAAAAAATACCAAAGTATGGACCACCTCAAACAAGCACTTCGCTGGGAATGGGCCAAAATACCGCAGAGCCACTTGCGTGAAGCGTGCGATGCTTTCTTCGGCCGTCTTAGGGCCATTATTCGCGCCAAAGTTGGACATATTGAAAACTACTGATACAATTTGAAAACTGATGTATTTCCCAACATTTTTTGCTTTGGCACAATAAAATTTATCAAAAAATAAAAAAATTATAGCATTTTAAAAAGTTGCAGTTCGAGTCAGGCAGAGTGTATTATGCAGAACCCAATTTCATAAAGTATATAACATTGCAAAACCCTTTTAGAACTTGTAAATATGATTGGCTTAAGGAATATTCAGGATACAAGAGCAAGAAGATGCTTCAAACTAAACAAAAATGTATAGTATTGGATATATAACTCAATTCATGCGTTTTTTTTTTTTTCAATATTTGAAACGTTTATTTAAGAAAAACATGTACAATAGTATTATTCAAGGTATTGCCCATCTGAAGCTATGACTTTTTCCCATCTTTCTGACAATTTGTGGATCCCATCCCAAAAGAACTGCGCCGGCTTGGCAGCCAAGAATGAATCAAGCCAATTTTTGATATTCTGCTCTGATGTGAACCGTATTTCAGTGAGGGCGTTCTGCATCAACCGAAACAAATGGTAGTCAGAAGGGGCAAGGTCTGGGCTATAAAGCGGGTGGGGTGAGACTTCCCATCCACTGTTTTCCAAATAGTTCTTAACCGGAATAGCAACGTTAGGCCGAGCGTTGTCATGATGGAAAATTATTGCCCTGTGTCTGGTCGCATATTCCGAGCGTTTTTCGGCTACTGCTCTCTTCAAACGGATTAATTGTGTTCGGTAGCGTTGTTCATTGATGGTTTCACCCGGTTTTAGCAGCTCATAGTACAACACACCCATCTGATCCCACCAAATACAGAGCATTACCTTGGCGCCATGGATATTCGGCTTTGCCGTTGATTTGGCTGGTTTGCCGGGTTTCACATGATTTTTTGCCCTTGGGGTTGTCGTAATGGATCCATTTTTCATCACCAGTAACAATCCAATGCAAAAATGACTTCCTTTTGTAGCGTTCCAGCAGCATTTCAACGTCTCTCGGCTTGAGTTCATGTGGAACCCAATTTCCTTGCTTTTGAATAATATATAATGCCTGCTTGAGTGACACCCAAAGATTCTGCGAGCTCTTCTTGTGTTTGGCAACAATCCTCATAGAGTAATGCTTCCAGTTCTTCATCTTTAAACTTTTTTGGCTGCAAAGGACTTTTATCGTCTTCCAAGCTAGCGCATGTTCACCATAAACTTCCACCAACATACGATGACTTTCGGCAGCAGTTTTCTTCATATTAAAGTAATGAAGAAGAACTCCCCGCAAAAACACTTTTTCAGGCACAAAGTTCGACATATTTGAGTGAAAAAAAAAAAAATTGTTGTTTACGCTTCAAATGAATGACGTACAATGACAGTAGCTTTCCAACGCATGTTGGAATAACTAAGTTACGCCATCTCTTAGCAAACCGTTATAGACCCAATATATTCATCTTGAAAGTTAAGTAATGAGCAATTGAGCAATGAGCAAATATTCCTATCTCCCCTGTACTGCAGATTTTTGTTGAACAGAGTGTAGTTATCTTGTCAGCATATCTATTGGATGAGGCTTAGTCTATTACTTGCTGTCTTTCAAAGCCAAATCTTAGCTTTGATCTAATGATGTTGATAATTAAGTCAGACTGTAGTAGGCGTTCCAGCAAATTATGGCTTACCTCTCACCCTACACTTGATGTAGATAGCCTGTTGAAAGTGGAGAAACCAATGACCATCTTTCGTTTTTTTCGTAGTTTATAATTTATTACGTCGCCAAGGTCTTGAGAGTAGAACTGATCATGTTTAGATGCAGAAAGTAAATTCAGAACAATAAAAACAGTTCTCAGCCTTTCAGATTGATCATCTAGAACTGTGTTAACACGACACTCAGGGGTGGTGTCTCAGGGCCTTATCTCTCCCACGCATTTCCTGAACAATGGGAGATAACCTACATACAATGTCGACTCCAAATGGCGGGAAATTGCGAAACTTTTTCATCAGCAGAACCTATCAGTTTCAAAGGTTTACCCGCCGAGAGGGTGATGAAGTCAGAGAAGTATATGTATATGTATTTTCTGCTTTTCGGTGCTCCCACACCCTTTTTGTAATTATTAACGAAATTATCTACTGTGCCACGCCGGCACCAAGTTAATAAAAATCAGTTGTAATACGTGGGCCGCATAATTCAACCAACAGTGGACTTATTCTAATTGGAATGTCACCAAAGGACAAATGGGTTTCCCACATTATTCAAATTCAGAAAAGAGCTATCAATACACTGAACAACAGAACCTCAATCAAATTAATATCGCTGCGAAGCTGTAGTACACTAGATATCTGAAATTTTCAGCCATCCCAGCTGTTCACCTGGTAGTATAGTGCCCTACCTTGTTAATAATTTATAGGAATTGTTCTCCACAGGAAGCACCAAAAGGTGATACTGCGATTTTATTCACAGAAAGAAGTAGGTATCTACCTGCTCACAAGCAAAGTGAGGACATCGGCTTTTAAAGAAACAATAGAAACATGGTGAACAATCCGATTTCAACAAAGGTCTTATCTCTCTTTTCATTGTCTTTTTCGTTTTGTGCATAAAGAGAGAGACCTGTAGTTTTCTGCCGTTTTCGGAATTTTTATTTGAGCGAAAATTCCGACTTTCTTAGGTCTGACAGTGACTACAGAAAGGGTGATTACCAGAAATAATTTTGTTTTCAGCCAATGATCCATCAATCAAACCGCATGCCTCTTGCCTAATAGTCGGCGAAGGCGAACTTAATCATTGTGCCACAATTTTTTACCAACAGTTTTTACCTGTGCCAGAAGAAAAAAAAGTAAAGTTGTGGTTTATCTCTTATTCTCTGATATTATCTATGCATATGTGCAAATGACCTCCCTTATATTAGTGTTCTTGGCTTCGCAACAGCCTGTTCAAATCAAATTTCCAAAAGATATTTACTCGCTAAAATTATATGTTCACAAATCGTTTTTATTCCACTTATAGCAGTTTATAAATGCAACAACTTCCTTGAAAGAATATATCTCCTTTGAACAGGAACGCAAGCCCAAACCGGAATAAAAATCTAGATCCCAGGCATTGTTTCGCATTAACGCGAAGCAGCTGCACATCGTTGTCAAGTGTTTGCAACAAAAAACTGCCTAGACACGTCCCCTATAAAAAAAAAAACTTCGACGACGCGACGTGGCCCTGGAATCGAAAAAAAATTCAAAAAATCCAAAGGCAGAGGTAAGCACCGACTTACGGACACACAAAGAACCAACAACTAACGCTCTCATCATAATGTATCCTTTCTGTCTGTCTAAAGTTTTAATCCTTTTTTCTCAAATCCACCTAAATCCTTCTTAATTTATTGCACCTGCCCTGTACTCTGGGACTGAATACTGAACCTCTTTTTCCAATGTCCACTAAAAGGAGGGGTGCACATAAAAACTCACTGCTACTCTTCTGCAACGTGTATCTATTTTTGGTGTTAGTCTGAAGGCGCATACAAGCACAGAAAAAAATAAAAATATAATCCGCATCCGTAATCTGGAACCCAAGGACATATCACCACATGGACGCAGGAAGAGGTAGGTTCATGGCAAAAATGCATAAAATACCTCCCATCCACAATCATCCGCATCATCAAGCCGACTGCTAGCGGGTTTATAGGCTGCCAGGCTGCACAAAACAGGAAAACAAGATTCCAAAAGGGCTCTCAGCTCAGATATCTCTGGTCCCTCTGATTGGTAACTACCATTTGCCCTGGTCCATAACAAAAACATAAAAACAGAGGACAAGCGAGGCACAGCACAAAAAAAGCGAAAAACTAAATAAAAACACTCATCCATGGATCATCAGTGTTTTAACTGGCCCCGAAGTCTTGTCTTAGGTTTTAAAGCGAAAAAAAAACCTTCTGCGGGACTGTCCACAAACAACAAACACTTTCTGGTCTTCTGGATACGTTCAGACTATCTGTGCATCGGTAGTTTGTTAGGCTGTACCCTGCCTCAGTCGGGTAGGTATTTGATTTGCCATGGTGGCTAGTTCTGCTGCATTTCAGAAGAATTTATTGATGCCACTGGAAAAGGGGCCACAACACGTACACATATGTACATATTAAGATGCTGCCAAGGGATTGCTTAAGTGCAGCTACGAGTACATTCCTCACCTCGTATCTCTGTCCAATATGTCTGTTTGGTAGAAATTAGAATGCATGCGCGCACCTTCGAAACAAAGGTGATGCCTACGTGTATGGACGGAAACCGATGCATCGGTTTGGCATGGCATTAGCTACAGCAATAACAGCAACAGCCATCACCAGAGAAATGCATCTTCGAGAAGGAACCCTCTGCGTTTAATCTTAGTCGTTGCATCTGTACCTGCATTCTTGGGCTTTTTGTTCGTCCATTCGCTGGACAGCGATTTTGTTGTTGTCCATCTGTCCGCACATACATATGTACATAGGTAAGTACTACTACAACACGACTCACTACATGAAGATGAGCAACAAGTAAAAATTGTTGCTACATTCGTTTGTACTTGAACCTTCCATCTTGTGCTCCAGCTTCTTCTGTGCAATCTCTTGATGATGGCGCTGCGAATAATGATGATTCTTAAAAGTAGCAGTGGCACACAGATGTGTAATGTTTTTAGATCTTCAATCGAACTGGAGAAGAGTGATTTCAACAAGGTAGACAAAAGAGGGAAATTGAAACAATTACTGCATCTTGCAACAGCAGATTGCAAATTGCAAAGCCAACACAATTGAATTGCATCTCAGGTTGATGTGAAGTTTGTGTCACGACTTGCGCAAGCGCACCAATCTAGACAGAAGACAACTGACAGCAGATAGAAGACACCAGACATTGACATGGCGAATGTCTGAATTGTAAATTGGGCGGAATAATATGAGGTATTTCCGCTACAAACTGTGTGTAGTTCTGATATTTAGAAGACCCTTTTCGGGGGCATTGTATGACCAAGTGGTTCACAAGCGAGCAACGACTCTAAACAATACCTGTTGGATGTGGGTTTAAACTATTTTCCAGTTTGCGATGGAGAACAACTTTCGTTTCCGTTTCATGAAGTTATTACTCTAAGATGGAACTGATTTAAAGATGATGATTGTTGACTACAGTATCTGAACAATTATTGTTTCCACCAGGATGCTTTTCGACTTGGAGAGCACACGTGCTGGCAAGAACTACCAAGTTTTTTTTACTATAATTTTGCCTTTTTATATTAGAAGTGTGTGATATGAGGTGGCTGAGTGCCAGAAAGATTCTCGTCCTCTGTTGAAAGCTAGTATATCTTTTTTATTCGTGGAATAGACATAGGAATGCTACAAGAAAACTTGCTTATAGTCCACCAGTTCAAAGATTCATCAAAACTATTGCGATACCTACTTACTTTGCATACTTTACTTAAGTTACTTATTTATCGGACTCCCAATCGGTTTCTGGTTGAGTAGCAACCTCCCAAGCTCCCTGACATCCGAGATAGTTTGATCCTCAAGAGGTTCGGACTTTCTTGTCGCCTCTAACCTGAGGGTTATGATTTGACGAGCCACTACGATTATAGTCGAAAATTTTACGCTTTCTGGATAATATCCGAATTATGATACAGCTCATAGATTTGGCAGTTACCATATACCTTCGTCCGCCTCGTACATGGAACCGAATGTTCGACGAAGAATTTTTTCTTTCGAAAGTGTTCCTACTTATCGTCCAGCACTCGGCTCCACATAGCAGAACTGTCAGGGTCAATTATTTAATATTTGTAGAATATTTGAATGCATTTTGCCTCACCAAGCCGAAGGAGCAGCGATTTCATATGGTAACTTTTCGCAGAATCTCTATCTACATGGATTTATTATTTACTAGCTAGATAAGCTTCTTAATCACTTCGAAGTATCTATTGTCAGCAGTTATGTTTTGTCCTATACGATGCATCAATGCTGTTTTGTTTGTTGACAAAAAAGTTTTGTCCTCATTTACTCAAGGCAAATTCGCCTCGTCTGTTCTTCAATTGTCGTAAAAGCCTCTACGACGGCTCGCTGAGAGCAACCGGTGATGTCGATGTCGTCCGCCTATCTTAGCAGCTGAATAAATGTGTTGAAGATAGTGCATTCTGTTTAACACCCCTCCTGCAAGGAGTATCTGTTCTAGCTCTAGATTGAGGAAATAACATGCCAGGAACTGTATCCAAATTGCACAGTGTATTTGTGCAATATCCAGTCAGGGCCTTATAGAGCTCAAGATGATGAATGTTATCTACCATATGCGAGTTAGAAATCGAGATGGTGGGTCTCGACTTGAAATTGGTAAGTTGGTAAGTGTACTGCTGAAGTACAAAATATAGGACCACCTTTCTTGAAGATGGAGGAAATTCTAGTATTTAGTCTTCACTGACGTCACTAGCTAACCATCACATACGATAACTTCATTAAAATCAGGTTATATAAAACAATCAGGAACGCTTTAAGAGGGAACTTGACAGACTAGTACTCTGACTAAGCGCCAAAGTCGTACTTACTTAACGTAAAATAGTAAAACAGTATGGATACCCTTCGCGGTCAGGGTTATACTTATCCCATAGTCTTTTCTACCGCGGCTACAGCACGAATTCTGGAGATGATTGACGCCTCCATCAACATGCTAAAAAAAATCGGCGCCAACATTGGGGCTCACCTATTAGTTGCTAAATATGAGGTGATTCATCGTGAGGTTTGATTTATATTGTTAAATAAAGTACATACATTTTAAAGTGAACTTAAATTTTTTTTATTTGTTAAATGAACAATTTATGGCATTTATTTTTTAAAAATGATAGTATCTAAATGTTGGCTACGACTACGTCTGAGGTGGTCCATTCGGAAGGTCCAATTTTTGCCGACTCATTATAGCATAGCGACTGGTATCTCGCGGATAACACGAGTAATGTTGGCTTCCAAAGCGTCAGTCGTAGCTGTCTTATTCTTAAAGACCTGAGACTTTACACTTCCCCAGACAAAATAGTCCAAAGGTGTGATATTGCACGAACTAGGCAGCCAATTAACAATAGCAAAACGTGAAATTAAGTGCTCACCAAAATTATTTCTCAACAAGTCTATTGTTTCACGCGCTGTATAGCTCGTAGCGCCGTCTTGTTGAAACAAGAGCTCGAAAAGACCTTGAATTTCAGGAAGCACTTAGTCCGTCAATATGGCGCGATAACGGTTACCATTGACGGTAAGATTCTGATTTGCCTCATTTTTGAAGAAATATGGAGCAATGATTCCACCAGTCCATAAACCACACCATACCGTTGGTTCTAATGGATGTAATGGTAGCTCTTGGTACTTTTCGGGTTGCTCATCAGTCGAAATACGTCAATTTTGTTTGAGCCAGAATTGGGCTCGTCACTGAACAAAATTTTACGATAAAACAACGGATTTTCATTGAATATTTTCAGAGTCCATTCGCTGAAAATATGACGTAAATTCAAGTCGCTTGGCTTCAATTCTTGCAAAAGTTGAATTTTGTACGCTTTTAGGCCGATATCCTCACATAAAATACGCTGGTTTTCGAATACGCCAAGCCAAGCTGCTGAGAACGACGACGAATCGATTCGTCACGGTCTTCGCGTACACTATCAGCTACAGCTTCTATAGTCTCTTCATTACGTGCTGGATGTTATCTAACCGGTCGAATATCATCCAATAATGTAAACTGGGACTCAAATTTGTAATTGGTATTGGCAATAGTGGTTTTAGTAGATCAGTAGCACCGTAAGTTCCTCGAATTGCACGAAAAACATTTCTCACAGAAGGCTGATTTTCGTAATAAAACTGAACAATTTGGAGACACTGTTGTGATGTGAGTCTTTCCGTGATGATTTGCCAAAGGATACTAAAGAAAAATGATAAAACAGTTTGATAGGAGTCATGCGTGATCTGTCAAAGAAAGCCTATTGAAAATCAAACCTCACGATGAATCACCTCACGTTTGATTCAGATGACTTCTGCGACTTTCTCTATGACACATTCCGTTTATTGATGAGGAGAGTACTGGAAAGGCTCAGCTTGTTACGACTAAATTTCATCAGAGTAGACGGGTGTTGGTCAGTGTAAAGTTTTTGATGGCTTGTCCCGAAAACTGAAAAGGTCTGACGGGCTTCAAGAGAGGAGCATTCTAAAGTAAGCACACACCGCAAAGAGACTACAAGTGTTGTCAAAGACGCAAGATGAAATCGATCCTGCAACCAACAAAGGATGTAATTCGACAAGTGAACGGAGTTTGGTGTAAGGAAAAGACAACCCAACTCCTGAACAACACTATATTAATCAAATATGGGAGCTAACTATAAGAGAAATCTTAGAGTGAAGTGCGCTATAGCAAATGCAGACACTCAAGCCTTAAAATTCATATCAGCGCCTAACCTAGTTGCCAATATTTGTTTCGAAAATAAGACAACAAGTGATCAAGCTAAGGAGATTGCCGGTTGGAAAGAACTATCGAAGGCTTTCAAGTCAAGCAAATAGAGAACTGGATGCGAGGTCAAAAGAAAAAAAAAGAAATTAACTGGAAATGCTTTCAAGATGAGCTCAGTAAGTTCGTGATTGAAAGGTTGAGGACCTAACCCTTCAGCAAGCCCTGAACGGTTCCCTCACCAAATCTTTTCCGTTGAAATGTTCAGCAACGAAAAACTCCTACAGATCTTCCGTTCCAGGGTGGAAGGCAGATTTTCAGTGGCTACGTAAAGAAACTCAAATACTTCTGGAATAGATCGAACAAATCGAATCGAAAACAGTGAAAACATGCAACCTAATTAGAACTAGGTCACAACAAACTTTTATCATCGAAGCTGCAAGTGAGCTAACTAACAATGCATGCCAAAGTTAGTATCAGTTATCGGATTTGGAAATGGGTGAGGAAATCAAATACACTGTTGCTTCCTTGATTTTCCTTCCCTGATTTTCCGGTCTAGCACAGATGTCATATGTGTACTCAGCTATGCGAGGAAAAGGTATAAATTAGGTATAGAACGGTAACTCTGATGAGAATCGTCACTGCTAGCTTGGCACTGGTGTGTATACCGAAATTCTGGCGAACAGTGAAAGAAGACTTTTTACCGAAAGTTGGAAAAGAGTACTAAACGCTCACTAAGAATTTTAGATATATAAAAAATACTGAAAAGAATGGAGAGAATGGTCGATGTCACGTGCGCAAAATTGTTTTGCGAATGCGTTCTCTGTCTAAGATTTCAAAGTAAAGATCTTAAGAGACTGCACTTCGAAACCAGACTAAGAAGGAGCGCTGAGAACGCATACGTATTTAACAATCAGTGGCACATGATGTATTGTTAGCTGTGATGGCTTGGTAAAAAGGGGTTGCCAGTAACGTAACATTCTGCCTCCACTACTACGGTTCGTGCAACTTGACACTCCGCTTAACGCATTAAGAGATTGTTCTGCTGCTTAAAAGTTGTCTTCTTTCACTTATCTAACGAAAAACATCGTTTTGTGTTATTTTGCATATCAAACTTCTTTAAGCTTTCTGGATTTCTGACAGTGCAAGCGAGATTACGGCAAAGCATATCATAGTATGGATATGCCATCCGACGCCAGTATTCCGGTTACTACCGCAGTTACAAAGTTGAAGGAATGTTGTTAAACCTTAACAAATGGTTCCAGAACCGATCAATTATATGGCCATTTAGCCATTTTAGACTTCACTCCTCATAAGGAAAGCTTGCGTTCGTCTTCCATACTAGTCCTAAGCAACATATTGATGAGTATGAATAGTAAGGATCCTAATGTTCACAAATAGAAACAAAAACAGGACGGTATGTCTACATTCCTGGCTTGACATACTTCTCTTGTGAATTCGATTTCTTTTGTCATCTTGAAGGCACATGCTTCAACCGATTTCTCATCAAAATTATTCTCAAATATTTGCATTCCTATTTAAGTCGTATCTATCAGGTTTCTTACATCCACCCAATGGTTTAGAAAGTAAATCTCATTCTCAGAAAAATCGTTATAATATCCAATTCTTAGGAATTCTAAGCAATTCAGCAATCGCAACGTTGGACACAAATCCAATAAGACTGACTGCTGCAAATTTGTCAGACAAGAACAAATGGCTAAGACACTTCTGACCTTTAAATAGAACGTGTATTTCGCCAGTTTCTCCTTTGTGAAGAACCATTTAGCAAATGGGATAAGAAGAGCTTGACCGATAACAGGTCACCGAGGCTCGTGAATTTCAATTCACGTACTTCGAAAATTAAAATTTTTATTTGCAGGCCGATTCATTAGTCTACAAGTTTTCGGCTTCGTATGGTATACAAAGTCATACAAGATTCAGAATTCAGCATACCACCACCGCTTTAAACCCTTATCATGAAGTAAAATTTAAGCATGTCTCTGTCAAGCAGGCTTCAAAATTTGATGGAAATTTAGTTACTGTAAGATCTCACTCAAACGGCACAATTTGAAGAAGAAGTGACCTACACCGCAACTGTATCTTTCTCGTTTCTTTGGTCATTTTGCTACCATGGCGCCAGAGTATCGAAACAACCCACAATCCTGTCAAATTTATGAGCGAATTCAAATTTGCTCTCCCACTCATCTGCGACAAACACAAGCCAGATCCGATAATAATGCATCTCCAATGAGTTCACAGCTCATTTGGCATCAGCAATCAACAACTTGAAGCTCCAACTATCCAGACTTCCAAATTTGGACAACAAGGCCACCATATAAATATGATATTTGTATCTCTGCCTCTTCGAATCCGATAACCAAACCCAAAATCACATCATATCACACCCCCGCTGACGACAGTGACACGATGACATTGCCAAAATGACAATGATGGTGCCATATTCGGTGGATCCACTAGACGTGGTGCTATCGGCACTAAATTTAGCAACAACAAAACGCGACCATTTAGTCACGAAATTTCCGCAAATCGTACGTGATTTTGGGTCACACAAATTCGACGTCTGATTAGCTTTGACTGGCAACAATAGCGATAGCGTGACTTGGCCCCTTCTCCATTTGGTGGCAATCACCAGTTGGAGGACGAGCACATTAAAAAGAACGACTCCAAAAGGAACCCTAAAGTGAAGGCGAGAAAAATTAAAGCAAACAAAAGATATTTTAGACGGCACACATTCGAAAATGTGTCATCGTCAGCGAAAAAGTGAGTGTCAGGCGGTGCTTTGGACGCTGCAATCCACAACAGTTCAGAAGCTCAGACGGTTGGGGCAGTAGCAGTAGCTTTAACTTAAGTTGGCAGCCAGACAAAAACCATAAACATTTCGTGCGGTGATTATTATTGTTGTTGGTTCTGGCTGCTGTTAATGTTTTTTTTTTTTTTTTTTTTTTTTGGACTCTAGTTTGTCAGAGGCCTGACTTGGTTGGCATTTGCTGCTGCAGTTTTCGATTGAATTCGGTAGCCGAAATTGAAGCGCATGGAACGCATCAGACAGCGCTGCCTGGCTATGGTTGACGCGAAATTTGTTTTATTTCTTTTCTGTTATGTATCGCCAAGTGGCTGGAATGCTATTTTTGGCACATAAAACCCAGACGGACTGAAGCAAGAGGGTAATAAAAAATAAATAAAAATATAAAGATGATGTGCACGCGCTCCTTAGAGCTAAGGGAAGCAGGAGAGTGTCAGTGATGAATGGTGAAGAATTTTTTGTCCGAGGATGCAGATGTCAAATTTCTTTATCAATTGTAAACTAATAAAAATGCTGGGAAATAATAAAATAAATTAGCAAAGGCATCAATTAATGTTGGGGTGTGCTCGATTAAGATTCAAAAACAGTGAATCTAAATCTTCGCAATTTGCAAAGTACGGTGGATACCCATTAAAAGAAACAAGCAACCTTTCATGTTGTACAGATCTTTTAACAAACCAGTCGTTGACCTGGTACAATTTTTAAACTCCTTAATTGTTTCAGCCCTGATCTACGATACAAAAGACATAGGTAAAAGCAAAGTTTTCTCAGGTTGTCCTTAGAAAAAGGAAGAGAAAAAAACTTCGAGTGCACATAAAAATTAAACAATAGGACAAGAAGAAAATATAGAGGCAACACGAATAAGTAGAAGGTGACTTAAGTCAAGTCAACTTTCAGTGCGTAAGTGTAAAATAATGTCTTGTTGATCCTTATAAGCTTGCGAGCTGGATTTCAACGATTTATGGAGCATTGTCATATCGATCGAAAAATAACGAGATAATGTACGAGTATGTAATTCACGTATTTTTGGCGTTTGAATTAAATACGTCCATGTGATATAGTTTATATGTACGTAATCTCCTAATGTTAGTTTCAGCTTGCTCTCCTAAGATCTTGGGTTGAATATAGTATCTACGATGCTTTGTTTTTAAGGAATCCTCATCGTCAAGTATTCAATTATATTTGGCTTTTCTATAGGTGCTTGGCAGCATTAACTCAATGATTGCTTTAACTTTATTCGCAATATGTTGTCACTTATGTATAAGTATGCCACAACAAATGCATTCTCTTGCCCCACCTTGAACAGCGAAAGAACGAGTTTTTTTTAATAAATTAAGTTGTACAATCTTTTTTTTTTCGGATCGTGACGACAATTGGGTGATATTGAAACATTTGCTTCATTTTCCAGTGACTAAGGTGGTCACTTTCAATGGTTTTAGGTTTTTTTTTTTTACTCCCATGTTTCAAATCAACAACCTCTTTGCAATAGTTCTCTCCTTTCGGGGAAGTCGATGTTCCTCCCGTTTTCTGTAGAGTTTGAAATCACGACTAATCTTCTTTTGTATTATACAAACCATCCAACATTTACATAAGGTACAACAGATCCGTCATTCCTAGTGGCCTGTTGATAATATTACCAATTTTCTGTAGTTGTTGGTTTTAGTTTCGAGCATTTCAAAAATCTATAGGAGGCTCGATTAAAAAGGCTCTTGCAAGTGCAACTATTTTAATAATTGAAGTGCTGACAAGGAGACAAAAACAGCAGCACTTTTCACTCATCGGAGGAACTTAAGTTCTAAATATGTAAGTAAACTTCCACAATGGATTCAACTAACCTCGGCTACTTCGACATATTTCGAATTCAGTTAAATAACGACTTCTAATACCCATGGCTTTGGGAAAGAGATGGCGGTGAATGAGCTCTTACCGGGCCCATGGAAACATTCATTTACCCGAAACTGGCTAGTAACGCTGGTTTAAATCTACCTTATATCCCAGAGGTTTCTTTTTACAACGGAACCAATTCTGCCACAAAAGAAAACAATGTTATGAGACCCCCTAGCCACTACTACAAATGAATCTTTGTGTGCAGCTTCCAGTCCTGCAGATTGACGACCAACGAATTTCAAGTCGAGACCCAACACCTATTCGTCGGTTTTAAGGTCCTGTATGACTGAATACTTCACCCCTACAGGGTGATATCCCATTTCAAAACCTCGTCAAAATTAATTCAGATATATGTCTAATAAGGCTAGAAAACACACCACGAAACGAGCAGTTTTGAAACAAATCCTCCAAATAAACGTTCAAGTGTAAGCGCGGAAGACAAACGACATTAGCGTGTTATCATATCATGTTTTAACATTAAAGGAGTTTACCTGGTACTTAAACAATAAACCCGTACTTGGGGCTTGGCCAACTTCTTTTAATACGGCGCCACTTGCGATTAGGTCTTTCGAAACTACGTTGTCACTCCGGTAGGAATCAAAAGCTGTTCTAGTCAGAGAGTTATTATTCATTCGCTCTATATGTTTTTGTCAGCTGAGGCAGCTTATGCTCATTTTTCGGAATAGGACAATATCGATGTAAAGCTCGTAGAGTTCGATAATGACAGCAGGAATGATACCTCTTCTCTCTTTTACCGCCAGGCTCATCTTAGCTTCAAAACTTGCAATTGCTGATAAAGTCGATGTCGTTCTGACATAGAAGTCATTTCCAATCCTAACAAACCAGGTTTCTCAATGATTGTCGCGGTCTTAAAACCAACAAATAGGATAGGTGGGTGTCGATTTATAATTCGAGGTTATTCTCCAACACACGGGTATATCGTAATATAAAAATCTGATTGCATAGGCGATTACTTAGTACTGCATAGGAATTTTCTTAGGCGATGCTGAAAAAATTAGGCATGCAATGTAGATGTTCCATCCGTCTAGCATGTTTTCGTTCGACCATATTTTAAATATGATTTGGTATGAGCTCCTCACAAAGTCATATTCTGCCGCCTTTATTAGCTCAGCAATTAGCCTGTCAGCTAGCTCTGTATCGAATTGTACTTGAAAAACGGGGTTCAGTCAATCGGGTTTCCCTTAACCACTCAAAATTGCCCACCTCTCAAACAAGCTCAGGCCTCGCAAGGCTGCCGTAACTAACGGCTTAGTTTTTGAGTTGTTCAAATGAGACGGTGATTACTTTTTAAGAAGTATTTCTCAATTCTTTTGTAACATATGGTCGGTCGAAATCACGCCCGTTGTATAAAGGTTCAGTAGTCTTACCTTTTAAAGTAAAACCACTCATCCAATTTAAAGATATAATTTAACTTCTTCAAAGTGCCATGCGGTATCCTTCCACCGGGAAAGTGGGAGAATATCTGACACATCAAATGAGAAAGAAAAAGACTACAGATGGGCCTTAACAACATAGTCCGCTACTAAAGTATAGAGGAAAATTTGCCAGAATCTTTGAATTGAAAACATTTTTCTAAAACAAAAAACCTCACAAATGTGCCAGGAGTGATGAGCAAGACTAAGACTGTTTCTCTTCTACTGTTCCTAAAATGTAACTAAGTACACACTCTTCACCGAGATCGTTTATAAGGGTGATTCATCGTTAGGTTTGATATATAATGTAAAATAAAATACATAACTTTGAAAGTGAACTTAAAACTTTTATTACCGGTTAAAAGAATAATTTATGGCATTTATTTTTTAAAAATTATATCATAGATGTTGGCCACGACTACGTCTGAGGTGGTCCATTCGGAACGTCCAATTTTGGGCGACTCGTTTGAGCGTCAATCGTAGCTGATTTATTCCTGAAGGCTTGAGACGTTACATATCCCCAGAAAAGATAGATCGCACGATCTAGGCGGTCAATTTACAGTAACAAAACGTGAAATTAAGTGCTCACCAAAATAATGTCTCAAGAAGTCCATTGTTTCACTCGCTATATGGCTCGTAGCGCCGTCTTGTTGAAACCAGAGCTCACCGAGACCATGTGTTTAAATTTCAGGAAGCACATAGTCCGTTTACATGGCGCGATAACGGTTACCATTGACGGTAACATTCTGATTTGCCTCATTTTTGAAGAAATATGGACCAATGATTCCACCAGCCCATAAACCAAACCATACCGTTGTTTTTAATGGATGTAATGGTAGCTCTTGGTACTCTTCGGGTTGCTTATCAGCCCAAATATGGCAATTTTGTTTATTAACGTATCCATTGAGCCAGAAATGGGCTTCATCACTGAACTCGAGATCCTCACGTAAAATACATCAAGCCAGACTGCTGAGAACAACGACGAATCGATTCGTCGTGGTCTTCGCGTACATTCTCAGCTACAGCTGCTATAGTCTCTTCACTTCATGCTGAATGTGGTCTAAACGGTCGAGTATCATCCACTAATGTAAACTGAGACTCAAATTTGCGAATGGTATCGACAATAGTGGTTTCAGTAGGTCGATTATGCGTACCGTAAATTCCTCGAATCGCACGAAAAACATTTCTCACAGAACGCTGATTGTCGTTATACAGCTAAACAATTTGGAGACACTGTTGTGCTGTTAGTCTTTCCGTGATGACTTGCCAAACGATACTGAACAAAACTGACAAAGCAGTTCGATAGGAGTCACGCGTGATCTGTCAAAAAAAGCCTATTGAAAATCAAACCTCACTTGGATCAGATCCCAATTGATTTCATCACTCCTACTATCGGTTGTACCTATGCATTCCTTGAGGTAGTTGACGAGACTCAAATGCTCCACCAAATTATCTTATAAAAATCAAAATCTACCGGTTAAATATTAAAGGCTGATTGAACTTCAAAAATGCGTCCTCATTTTGCACAGTTCCAACGTTGGTTGGTTTGTTAAGTATCAGTATGTAGGTACCCAGCTTTAAGCACTATCGTAACAAAGGTAGGTACACAATTTGTATGCTATTCAATGTTTAGATACAAATACTTGTTATAGCCCATTTTCAGGATTTCCTTATCTAAAATTCGCTGTCGGAGAGGCAATGTTGAATTAATTATAATCCACAAAGCCACTTACCATAGACTTAGTTTGTATCTTTTTTATTTTCAGATAAATAAAACGACCGTCGATTATCTTTTGGAATTGAGAAGAAATAGTTGGAGTGTTTTCAGTCGAATCACCTGCTTATGATTTTTACTCAAGGACGCTCTACCAATAAAAAGGTAACGAAAATGTCGAGACAAAGAATTGTAAAGAAGTTCCTCCTGGTGTTCGTTTTTTATTGTAGTTTATACATACGTATATCTACATACATATGTACATTGGCACATACATAATACATCGTCATCGAGTGAGCTTTGTAGTAATTTTTTTTTTTATTCTAGCCTTTCCCATCGTTAATCCAGCTAAATTCAGTTATGGAAAGTAAGTACTCATTCGGTACTTTGTAGATTTTATTTATGTATGTACATACATCTTTCCTCCTGGATGCTAAAAAAAAATACAGTCTGCTCTCTATCCTATAATCAGGAACAGAGTATGTCAGCCATAATCAGATAAACAATGATCTTTAGTTTCATCACACAAAGTATGATAGTTGCCTTTACATTTATATGGTATGTACATACATCCGACATCAAAGATTCTGCCCTCATAAGCTGTCTGCCTTTGGTATGGTTGCATCACTCCAAAAAATCCATCTCGCACTAAATCATCATAAAATGCTTTAGCATCTGCTTCTTTAGTTAGCATCGCAGCCATCACTTTTGTTACAAAGATAATCCTTATACCCACCTTCGCGTATCGAATAAATTTCACCGCAACATTGTTGCCTATCGTGTTACAACAATCTTGGCGTTCCCCTTCGAATGAAACATGCATATGTATGTACTCGTATACTCATCGGCTGGCTGGTAGCATGGTCTTCTAAAGATCCACCACCCAGTAGTTTCTCAACCAAGGAAGAGAGCAACAGCAGCATGTACAACTAACTCACTGTCACTTGGCCAGCCCAAGGCACATTCATCATCAACCAGTGCGCGATGTGATTCTCTTTTTTTCTTTTTTTGTTTCCTCGACTTTATTTATGCATGTTGTGTAGTAGCCCTATGTCTGCGCCTGGTGGGAACTTGTTCCTGTTTTGTTCCCGTATCCCGTTAGCCTTTCATCAATGAAAGAACCTTCTTCGACATAAGTAACTACCCTAAGTACCTATAGCCTCGGTTTTATCCCAAAATAATCCTTCCAAATTATGACTAATATAAGAATATCCTTGTCTAAAAGCATGTTTTCCTCATCCATTCGAACCACTAGGTCCAATTCCAGGCGTAAGCTGTCATGGAAGGAGAATTCCGCCGCCTGCACGTTATCATTTAAATACTCTTAGACGCAACCAAAATGGGAAAAAAAAATGACAACATAAAGCTAAGCCAAAAGGGAACATAAAAACGAGAATAACAAAGCGACAATAAAAAAAAATAGAAAAAAATGTCCATTCCTCTAAGAGCTCTGTGAGGTCCTCCTGTCTGGTATTATGACTCTCCTGCCGAAACTTTTCCACACCGACAAGCACCATACAACTACTAACATCATTTATGCCCAACACCACTAGCAGTACCAGCACGAGTGCCAGAACCAGACAACCGGCATTCAAAAATCTCCTCCATTCAGGATGATGACGACGATGACGACGTAGACGACAACGGAGACGACGAAATAAACAGTGTAAAAGTAGACGCTGCCGACGATAAAGCCTCACCCCAAGACCGTCTGACTTAATGCATCAATAATGTAGGGCTACGCATTTGTTATAACGTAACAGGGTTCTTGTAGCTGATGTTGCTGTGTGTGTTTTCAAAGTTTGCTATGTATGGATGTGTGTGCAGTAGACACCCTTCGGTTAGCAAAATTTTGTGGTATGCTGGCTTGGCTTGGCGCAAAATTTAAATGGGTTAGCCGTAACCTTGAAATAGTCCAGACGGTATTTTTAGACGAAAAATTCCTCATGATTGAGTTTCTTGGGTATGATGACGGGGATGACTACAACTACAGGGACGATTTCAACAATAATGATGAGGTGAGGACTGTGACTACGGCTACGATGCTTAGTCAATGAAATGAAAGGACTACAGAGTCAAGACAGGAAACCGGATAAAAGGGATCAAAGTTAGGAAATGTGAGGAGAGTACATGTATTTGCGGTAGATAAAGGGCGCGCAAAATAATACTATGTTGATAGAGTAGTATTAGTAGACGGTCAAGCAGGGGGTAAGTTGCGCTGTTTTATTTGGGTGTACCTACAACGTGTGACATTGTTTTGATGGTTTTGTGTAGGTTACGCCAATTTTTGTTACTATGCAACCAACGGTGTTATTGTTTTTTTTTTTTCTGTTAGTGATACAGTAGTAGCTCTAAATTAGTGTAACAACGAGGATAAACTTAAGTCAGTCAGAGAAGTCTCCAAATATCCAGGTGAGGAATGCAGTGAATATAACCCAAGTTAGTTGGTAGGTAAGTCTTGTGACAGACTCATTAGGATCAAACTAAACCACACATAAATCTTAGGAAGTTTCTAAGCTCAATACTGTTAAGCTTTCTAGTAGCAGTAGCTGTATCCCTTAAGCAGAAGTGATTCTATCCAAGCGTTGCGGGAACGTACTATAATGAGTTTTATTCGAGAGCGCGACCTATTCGTTCTACAACCGCTTGTTAGAATTGAGATGACCTCTGTTCATTTTGGAACTCGAAATCATGATTAGAAGTTGTTCTGACCTGTCTAATCTAAGAATGGAACGGAAAATATTCAGTCCCGTTTGCGTTGACGGGCCATGGTGAAGAAAATTCAACGACGACACTGCGCATAATTGGCCTTAGATGTCGAAGACATGTAGAGCAAATGGACACCAATAATTCGACCCTCAGAGTCTTCGAATCTAACCTAGAGGGATTGTAATGGATTTGATTCACCAATTATACGGGGGACTGTGACCTAAAAGATCTTGTTTACCATTAAAGACTTCACTTTAGTTGGCGCGCACAAGTAGAAGGGGACCACAACCGACTTGGAATGCACAACTGGAGGCTAGCTAAAGATCGGACTAGTTGGAGGGATTTATTAGTTGAAGCCCAGATTCACTTCGAACTGTAACGCTACCTAAGTAAGTAAGAATAAGTGCTTCGAGCTTTCGATTCAAAACTTAGTGGACGTCGAGTAGGTTCCCAATACAGTAAAGATCTCGTCAACCGCAAGGTGGCATATGAACACTGGGAGAATATGGGCTTATGGAATTTATTTGGACATCTTTTTGCAGCTCGAGTTCTCCAAAATCGTGTTGAGAGAAACAAGGTTCCAGCTGACCTCTTTACGTGCTGTGAACAATCGCCTCTATATTTACGTTGCTGAACGCTCTTTTGATATCGAGTAAGGCCTTAAGAAGTTTGAATTCCATTAAGTGAAGTCATCATTCCATCGGTGATCGTACTTTATGGAAAAGCCTTATCTACAAATCTGCATGTCAAATACGCATGTTCTGATTTAGATAGATTAAGATAAAGTATCTGCCATATGTTACAGTATCTTCAATAGGAAAGACGATAGACTTACATGTTTGTCCGTTCTGACGTAGAGGTAAAAGTGGCAGGCACTCTCCACCAAATATTTAAAACATTACCTAGTTTAAAGTGTCCTTGGAAGAACAGATACTATTATCTCTGATATCTTGTAAATCCTAGTAGACAATTCAAGTCCTTACGGATGTCTGATCTTGTTCTGAATCAACTTCCAACCTTTAGACTCCCAAAACACAGTGTCACATTAAACTTTCCTATACCTCCCTCGCACTGATTGGGATTTAGAAACTTATTTAGCTAGAGAATTAATATATTATCCATAGATTCGTATGCCAGACTTGTTGATTATAACTTGTAAGCATTTAAAAACAATGTACATCAGTGCCTCTCTTTTCTTCCTCCCTAAATTTCCTTTGCCCGCGCTGTGTACAAACAATTTAAGGGTGCACAAATCTCTTGTGCGCGCGCTCATTGTAAAAAAAAAAAGTCAGTTTGCCCTAAAGTCGAACAAAAAAGATCAGGGATGTTTGAGAACATCATCGTGGTCTTTCGAATTAGAAGTATTTAGCCCAATCGCTCCACCAGGCCAAAGAAGAAGCACGCTGAGGTGCTGGATCTTCATATATATATGCAAGGAAGGTCAACTCCGTAACACTTTTAAGATATAATTGTCAATAATGGAGCATTTGGCAGTAAGTACTTCGTCTTGTTCTGATTTACTTCCAGAAACTGCCCTTTTGTCTGTTTTTCAAATGCCTTGCATGTGAATGCCTACTCATAGATCAGGGTGGCCGTGGCTGAAGTGGTGATGTATTGACTTGGAACCGTCTACGGATCCGGAGGTGCTCTTAAAGCTGCTCAAAAAGAAAGAGTGTGGCGGTCTCGAATTGGGAGAAGTCAAGGCTTTCACCATAGCCAAAGCCAAAATTGGATGGTTTATAGAGTCCTAGATTACTGGATTGTCCCACGTGTTGTTTGCCAAAGATTCAGACGAAATGCAGCCTTGATGAGTGAAGTGCGGAAAGCACCACAGTGTTCTAGGTAAGCGTTGAAAAAAAGCCAACTGTCTTGCGTCTTATGCGGGAACACAGGACACAACGCAAACTATCGGGGTTGTTGCAAATTCCAATACATCAAAAGAGTAAATCTGGCTCGGCAGCAAAAAATAGAAGTTAAACGTCCATGTATCCAAACACAAAGATCAGCCGTTACACCCAAAGTTACATACGCCCAAATTGCGGCAGGTAGCGGAAATACGATACAGCAAGCGAAGGTTGCTTCATCACATAGAGCACCTGCAAAGGCAGATGGCTCAGTTTCTATGACAGACTTTACGCGCTGCTGCTGGGGCTGACGCACTTCTAGTCGTAATAGGTACGTATGTACGTGGCTTAGCCAACCCTGAAGGTTCTTGCAGCGGATTTAAATTCACTGATTTGGTTTGAACGAAAAACCACATTAAAGGCCAAGCCCCTGATGCTCTTTTGGTTAACGGAACTAAGCTTACCAAAATACACAAGACCGACCCCACTTCATACAAGGAGCAGACGGTACGATATTTGTAAGAAAAGGACTGTAGACTGTGTTGTACTAAGATTCCAGGTGCTGGAAGCATGAATCGTGTATATCCCCCTCCGTAGTAGAAAAAGGTTGTACTTATAGTACATGGCGCCTAGTTCATCTCAGAGCTCGAAATACTTTTTCGATTCCTAAGGCAGGTATTGGATGTTATTTTCGGCGAAGATTTCATTTCCAAACATAAAGATAAGGGGAAATAATACAACAAATACTAGAGGAAACCAACTATTCAATTAGTGGGGTACTGTGTAATGTACCGACCCGGCCGAAAGACGACGGATAGTCCATCGTTTATAAGACACGGGTCTTATTTGGATCTCTTGATGTTCGACACACGAATAGAACTGAAAGGAACTAAACAACATTCCACAAATTGTCTACGCACTTTCGTGTCTGACAGTGACCATTGCGGTTTATTCAAAAGCATTCCTACAACTATACTAGGTTGCGTTGGACACACTTCTCCAGAACACTGGCGAGAGCACTCTCATCGAATTCGCTCTTCCCACCGTCCAACAGAAATCTATTAAACGAGAAGATTGACACGTTGAAAACGATACCTCCTATACTTTTTCCATAACTCAGCTACTGACCCACTACCCCGATATAAAAGTAGACTGCTGCCAAGATCAAATATAATTCGGAGATTACGACATTGAAGTCGTCGATCAAAAGCCCTCAAATATTACAATAATAAAAGAAAATTGCAAAAATTCTGTAAGTTTGTATTGGAATAATACCAGCAACCTTAATATGTACCCGCAAATAAATAAAATATGGTATTTCGGAGAAATAATCAAAACCGAATGACGAACAGCGAACACACAACGTACTTTTAGCAGCAAGCAAAGATCCAAATGAGGTCATTGATGATGACAACTTCTTTGTGATCGAGGATCTGCAGGACAAGGAAGAGGCTATACCACGGCCTAGAAAATCGAATCCTTGTACACAATTTTTACTTTCGAAATAAAATATTGAACTTGCGGTTAGAGAGCTCTGATTTCACGCAGTTCAGTGACAAGAATATGGAAAATAATGCATCGCCGCTGAGAGGGAACAACCCCCGTTCATTTCGAAGAAAACACTCCAAACGATCTTAAATGCAATAAGAAGTAAGAAATCAGTGATATCCGATGGAATACCAAACATTGTATTTTAACATCTCTCATTAGAAGAGGTGGAGATTTGTACCATCCCCAAAAGGGATAATAACACTTCCAATCTGGCGAATCTCCGGCCGATCAGTACTCTTCCAAACATCGGTAAGATCTTCGAAAAAAATGATTAAGAGAGTCCTAACTAAGTGGATTGGGGACAAAAATTTAGATCGATTAATTCAGTGTCAAGGCCGGGCATGATATCATTCATGTCGCGTCTAAACTGATTTCTGATATCCAATAGAACAAAAGCAAGAATCAGTGCACTGGTGCCTACCGATAGACTTGGAAAAAGCCTTCAATATGGTACACAGACGACTTAATCGTGTAAAGTTCAGGTCCAAAAATCAAAGTCATTAATATGCTCTTGCAAAGCGACTTCAATAAAATTAAATGATATTGCGCCGGCTGGAAGAAGTCGGAAACCAATTTGTTTGTTTATAGGTTTCGGAAAGAATTGACGAATGTTTTCAGTCGTCAGCCACTTACTTGTCGAAATGTGGTCAGATACCTTGAGACCTGGCTAGACCAATATTTGTAATTTAACAAAAGTATAGGTATTGCCCTTACAAAGAGACTGTTAAATAGCAGTCAACTCGATGCGATGGTGAAGGTTATCTGCTATATGGCCCTTATCTGGGCTATGCTTGTATGTCCCGTGTGTTTCAACATGAGAGCAAGTTCATTGAAAAAGGTTCGGGTGTTTGAAAGGGCTTATCTTCGCTCATACAGAACATTAGAGTCTGAGTACATACAATTTTATCCCAATGAGGTTTTGTGCAATTATGCAATAGGGTGAACCTAATAAGAGTGGGAAATTTCGTTAATAAGTTGACTGAAGGCACATTGCAAGAGTAATGACCTCACCGACCAACCTGATCTCCAGGGCTCACTATCTCAATTATATGTATCAGGAGATGGTTTTATTCTTCCAGAAGCGTTCCTCTACCTCCACAAAAAAGGTTTGAACCAAGACAGATTAGCGGTGCCTCTAATCTTAAACGTCGCTCAAACATCTGTGGCTTGTTGAAGGAGGAGAAGCTTCCTTGTTGAACTCCTTTAATACATGGAAGATTCAATAGGAAGCAGACTTGGTCAGCCCAGTTTTTTACCCGTGGCCAGCGTACATACATTAAGGTAGGATTATTGTAGTTTTAAGAAAAAAAGGAAATTTATAAAAATTAAAAAAAAAATAAATAAATAATAAAAAATTTAAAAAAAAGTAACGAAAGAACAAAATGATGGGTAATGGGTAATTCCTTAAAATAGGGGCTAACCTATACAAAAAAAATGTATTTACCTATTACGTTATGTTTATTTTTAAGAAGTAGTTGTAGTTGTTAGTTCCTATTTTTAAGTTTTATAATATTTATAATAAAAAAAGTCCATGTAATAAGTTTTTCCCTACTAAAAATCTTTTCATAGTTTCAATGGTAATAAATATAATAACAAAAACAAATATGTACTGTAGCGTCTATGTGAAAGTTAGAGTGCCCGCATAGAGTCAGTAAGTTAAAATAAAATAATCTTTAGTTAGTTACTTTTTTGTTTAACCTGTAAGCCTTACCGAATAATGAATTAGTTAAAATAAAAATGCATTTAAAATTAAAATGAAAATGTAGTATATTGGCTTCCAAATTGGACGGTTTTCAGTTCAATATTAGCCGCGTCCGAAAGACATTCTTTTTTTTTTTTTTTTTTGTTTCAGGCAACTTAAATCATGTAAGATGAGTGATTGCCTATAATACAATAGCAAGTCCAATTACTCTAATAATTTAGTCTCCCCATTAATTGTTGGATGTCACTAAGCCCAAATATCTTTCTTTCAATCTCTGGCCCATTTTCCTATAAAACTTAACACGTGCCCATGCTCTTTAAATGTAGTCATACCCAATTGAGTGTTTAGTTCTTAAAAATAATGAAAAAGGATCTATGACCATTTTTTGTAATGAATGTTCTCCATGACTCATTTCTTGTCTTCAAGACGATAAAAAAGTTTCAACTTGAATTTCGAGGATCCCTTACATCGATTAGTTTATAGTTGACTATTAAGCATTAGTAATTTTAGCTGATGAGAGGGTGCAACAATGTTTAAGTCTTTTACGAAGTAGTCTAAGTAGCTAAATTTTCCCTGTAAAACTTTTTCAAGGCAGGACACATAGAGCTTGTATTTCAGTCATCGGGTTACAATTATCCTTTTTTACCCGTTTGGTGATTTAGTGTATTATTTTTCGTTTTGTCTAGCTTTAAATAACTATGAGGGAAATTCTTCAAAGCCGGGTCTTTCTTTTTCACCTTTCACCTCAATTTAATTTGTGAACGCACTCTTTCACTAATCATCAAACTCTCACTGTCAATTTATTCAGTAAACTCAACATTTGCATCATGGTAAAGTACACTAACGAGCAACGACTGCAAATTATAAAAATTTTCTACAGATATTCGGAGTCGTAAAATCATCTTCAGTGACGAAGCTCATTTTTGGCTCAATGGGTTCGTCAGTAAGCAAAATATGCGTTATTGGTGGGGTGAAAACCCACATGAGCTTCATGAATAACCACTACATCCACAAAAAATAACTTTTTGGTGCGGTTTGCATACTAGTGGGGTGCGATTTAACGCCGCTTGATTATTTTCTGTAAGGCTACGTTAAGTCATTGGTTTATGCCAACACGCCGACGACGTTGGAAGAGCTCAGAGCCAACATTTAACGCGAAATAGCGGCCGTTTCGGCCGAAATGTGTGGTCGAGTCGTTGAAAATTGGGTCCAACGAATCGACCGCTGCAAACGTCCCCACGGTGGCTATATAAATGAAGTCGAATTCCATTCATAAATGTTTTGATTGTACTTCAAGCTAATAATAAAGTTTTTGAAATATCTCAAATGGTTTGCCTTTTATTTCATAAAAAAGTTGTCAAGTCGTTATTAGAAAACCCTATATATTCGACGATACGTTGACTCCGAATTCATTCTTCGCTGCTCTTTGTGTTCTTTCTTGTTTGCACTGTTGTGTAAACGCATAGCTGTCACGGCTATTATTTTGATGACTGTAGAGTATGGTGGCATAACAGAGAATTTCATGCATTCACTTTACTATGCCGAGTTTTAGTCTTTTGTTGGGCTAATTGCGGTTTAAATTCAGGCATGAGTTTTAATTTTTGAAAATGGAAGTTCTGGTATGTCTCCCATTGATGACCAGATGCTTGATCTTGATCAATCTGAAAGTAGCCGGGTTGCCAAGTGTATCTTCTAATGAAGGAATTGCGTAATTTTAGACTTATCTGCGCAGTTTTTTGGCCAGGATATCCCAGATAGATTCTGTAGAACGTAAGTATTCCCTTTAATTCAAATTTGTCTTTGTATACATAATTATAAATGTTATGGTAAAGAATTGATTGTGTGCGAATAACAGGCAGATGGCTGCTGATCTGATCTATCTCTAGACAGCTGATCCAGTTTCTCTAGACAGCTCTTTTTTTGGGCCGGAACCAGTCTATTTCCCCTGATCATAGAAAGTTATGTCGGCCATATGGTATATTGTTTGGGGACAATGTTTTGTTTTTTTGTTTGTTCTTTGATATGATAAGTCATTCATAATACTGTAGGGGTGCCTTACGCCTAATCGAAATCTAATCAATCTGGTGAACGTTTGATTGATCCTGGGATTTCCAAGGGTGTTTGTGAATATAAAGATTAGGGAATCGCGGGGTAGGCAAGACGCCATTAAGCAACAAAGTCTATTAACCTAAATCCATTATCAGAGAATTTGAATTAAAATTGTTCAGGACAAAAAGACACATAGAGAGTAAAAATATACCATATTTTTGGCACATTCAATTTACAGAAACACAAGACTTATTTTTTTTTCGGTATAAGTCACCGTAGTAACGTATATGCCGTAGAGTTTTATTTCCTTTTGCCTGGTTTTTTCCATCACATTTCTTGAATAGTAAGTAACATGTAGATATGAAGTTCTTTGTCCTTATTTAAATTGCATGTTTCGATAGCATTGAAATCGAAACGTTTAGCTGATTCGCAACAGTGGGTTTATTTTGGTCAGTAATGCAGATATGATATAGCGAAATGATACAGGAAAATTCGTGCCCCAGATGGTGGAAAAGGGTGATTAAGCAATGTAAGGCTGGAAACCTTATTGTCTGTATTTCAATTGTCTGTGCAATATTTGTGCCACTTATACCATAAGTGTTATCGCGAGGCTTTTAATTATATTTACTAGGTGCAAAAAGATTTTAGGAGCACCCAGTCAGATGGCACATTATACTAAGGCGTCACACTCCTCATATATTTAGACAAGATGAGTCGGCGTGAATTATGATATTTTTTGTGGAGGGGAACCTCAGACAACTTCGTCTTGCAGGCAGCTGGTAAAGATTTGTGCTAACTGGAGAATCATGTTAGCTGAGGCCCTGGTCCACCCTGGATTGTAGCACCATCTAAGTATGTAAATAAATCGAAGACAGAATAGAGTCCTTCGGCAAATCATCATTTATTTTGCGAATTTTAAACTTGAATCAGTCTAAACAGCTTGAAATGTATTAATAATTCCGAAAGTTCATTTTCGATAAAAGAGCCTTGTACCAGAGCCTGATTCAGTGAGACGTACCAGTGGACGTACCAAGATGTCTCATCAGCTGAAAGTTTGTCAGTTTTTCCATGAAGGTTTGATATCCTTTATTCGATAAATTATGAGTGATTTTATTTCAAAGAGAATACATAGCCTCAAATTTTTTATTCACTTCTCAAAATCTAACCATCCCATCATTGCATTTTCGTGGCTTTTTTTAGTTTGGCATACTTCCCCAACATAACGATGTTCTGTTCAATCAATTGCTCCCATTTTCTCGATTCTAAGAAAGCCTTCGACTTTCCATCCTTAGCGGATGCATTAGGCACTAAAGCAATTGGCTCACCAAATTTTCGATTTTATACCGAATGTTCTTTCATTTTCTTTGAATAAAGATATCACTTAAAGGATTCACCCTTCTTTTGTGAGCTCAAGCTTCAAAGAATCACATGCTCAGCAAAAGGCGTTCATTAACATATAAAAAAAAAAAATTAAATTATTAAAAAATATTAAAAACAAAACCTTTGCTAGTTTTAAAAAATCCTCAATTTCCTTGTCCAACATTTCCTTCTTCTACTGTAGTCAGACACACAATTTGTTGCACTCTTACCCCCATTACTATATTGCATTATTTTTTGTCTCGCCGAAACACAAATTGAAAAGAAAACAACAAAAAAACAAACACTAAAACGTGAGTACTACCCTCTCGTTTCTTTTCCCGCTTACGCAAAATCAACTTTTGCAAAAAAAGGTTTGACATTGAAATTCTCATCCAACGTAAAGATAATTTGGTAAATTGCTCAAACGTCCTTCATCGCACAGACAAACACGCACACCTTTAAGCGTTCCCAAAAACCAACACCAACACCTACAACAATTTAGCCAACAAGTAAACAATAAAAAAAAAACCCTTCTTGATTTGATCCTTGTGAAGGGGTGACTGGTTGCAAGTCAGTCTCCTTTCCCCAGTCTCTATCTTGTTTTTCTTGATTATTCTTGGTTTAAGCTTTCCAATGCCTTATACTGCACAAGTGCTGTGCAAAGAGCTAGAGGGTTGCCATTTCAAGAGGACTCAACCAGACCTTCTAAGGGTCTATACTCTAATAGTGTCGGACAAAAGAAATAAAACCAAAATGACACGAAAAAGTTATTCCTTCGTCTTCGTCTTTGACTATTGTTTATTGCTCTTTGGCGGGAATGGCTAAGTAGGTAAAGTCCACCCCTTGCTAAGTAAGGTACCGCTTCAGTATAAATAGCCAGACTTGATTATACAGCTGCTGACATACATAGATAATAGGTACAAAAATGTCCTAGATGGCCACTTGTTTAACTCATGAATCTTGTATTTGTATCTGTGCCCGAGAAAATAGGAAAAGGACTAGTAAACCATCCGAAGCTAAAAACTAGACTATGTGCTCGTGTGCATACATTTTGTAAGGAATCGACAGAAAATAATCGAGTTGATAACAAAAGAAGGCTCTGTTAAAGAAGAATTAAAAAGGCATGGAGCACATTTCGTTTTTTGTATAAAGTTTCGCTGAAAAGGTGCTTTCTAAACATTTTTGGTGGAAGTTTCTAGGATGAGTCGTAATGATAATCGATTAGATCTATGAGAGATTCCCGAAATGGATCAGTTTTTCGTCGGTGAGCCTCATTGTAGGATGCTCATGAATTGTACTCTGACCGCACTTACTTACCAAGATAAGCAGGAACAACACTTTGAGTATATTTTTTGCAAAATATTGACTGTTCAAGGCAGCTCTACTCAACTGATAATGACGAAAAGTTTGTGGACAGACACTCAGTACTCAGATCCTGTGTAGAAAGAAAAGAATAAAACAGTCTTTAGCGTAAAGATATAAAATTGGAGTATGTACGATGCTGGTAAATGGGAGTCATGTAGAGCAAAAACAATGCGAGAAGAGACTCATGCCTATGTTAGAGATCTGGCGCCCTGTATAAATAACAAAACCTTATTCAGTATTTTTAGCAGCAGTAATAGTATTATTTTACATAAATTCATACATATATATAGGGTGACTTATCGTGAGGTTTGATTTTCAATAGGCTTTTTTGACAGATCACGCGTGAATCCTATCAAACTGTTTTATCATTTTTGTTCAGTCTCGATTGGCAAGTCATCATAGAAAGAATCACACCATAACAGCGTCTCAAATTTAAGTCCCAGTTTACATTAGTGGACAATACTCGACCGGTTAGACCACATCCAGCACGTAGTGAAAAGACTATAGCAGCTGTAGCTAAAAGTGTACGCGAAGATTGAACCATATAGTAACTCCCCTTTTTGGGTTTGAAATTATCTGCTTTTTTGGCTGACCAAAGGGTTTCAACGCCACCATTAGTGAATCGGCCGTTGGCTTATGTAGAGCCCTGCAAGTGAATCATGCACCTTAAATAAAGTCCAGGATTCAGTTTTTGGTTAGGTGTAACGTTGCCATCTGTTGCTGTGCTAACCCGCAGTTTTTCTTTCAAGATAGTCTCTTTGATTTCTTTAGCTTTGGTTGTACAAATATTATGAGTTTGTCCGCTGAACTTTTTGTTTGCCTTGCTTTAGTTAAAGCTCGTAGAATGCCCTTCTGAATCTCTATTTTGTAAGTCCTATTTTATGTACAATCATAATCTTGTAAGCAAGGGTAGTGGATTAATTAGAACTGAAGTTAATAAAAGGCACAGATTCTTAGATACGCAACATTGACTTAGTTATAACGAGGACAAAACTTCAGCAATCTTTCGTTCAAGAATCAGTTCAACAGTTTGATAAACTGAAAACACGTTCTTTGCATTAATATGAGTGAAAGGCGGCATTATTTCGGGCTGAGATTTTCATCACATCTATCAGAAAAATGACGAAAATCTTCCAAGATGACTATACGTCATTGACACAAGTTCGGCAAGGATGAGAATCTAAAAAAGTAGGGTGTTCGAAAAGACCAGCCCACAGCAAACAAATGAAAAGTGAAGCAATTTTTTCAAAGATGTTGCACCTTTCAAACACGTGTTCATTTGACACAATCAGATTAGTATTTCCAGATAAACAGACACCAACACCACCTAGTAACAAAAAACCGCGGAGACTTTTTATATGACCCAATATTAAATGCGCTGCAAGTTCTGTTTGTCAATAGATGGCTCCAGCAGTAAATGCTAGTCGATTTTGATTTATCGATTTATCGATTAATGATTTATCGCTTCACACATTAGCGATTTTGTTTTGTGTGAAAATATCTAATTTTGTGCGAAATAATCGCCATTTGCGGGAAGTTTTGATTTTATTTGAAGAAAACGGAAGCTGAAGAGCATCGCGAGCTCCAAAAAGTTTATAGAGATGCTGCTCTAAGTAAAACAACGTGTCGTAATTGGTTCCACCATCGCTTCAAAGACGATGGATTTGATATTGACGACGCTGAATTGGAGGCATTGCTCGATTAGGATCCGTGCCAAACGCAAGAAAAGTTTGCTTCAACACTAGAAGTTAGCCGCCAAGCCATTTTCAAGCGATTACATGCGTTGGGAATGATTTAAAAACAAGGAGCTTGGGTTCCTTATGATTTGAAGCCAACGGACGTTGAGCGACGTTTTTTCGCCTGTGAACAACTGCTCCAGCTACAAAAAAGGATCGCATCGTGACAAATGATGAAAAATAATTTCATTACATCAACTCAAAGAGAAAAAAGCCATGGGGGCTGCCCGGGCAAACTTCTATGTCGTCGGCTTGGCCAGGTCGCGGTTATTTATTATGAACTGTTGAAACCCAACAAAACCATTACTGGAGAACGGTATCGATTTCAATTGATGCGATTGAGCCGAGCACTGCACGAAAAACGGCCCCAATACGAGCAGAGGTACGAACAAGTGATTCTACAGCGTGTGGGGTGGCCGTGGTGTAGTGGTTTATGCACAGACTCCTCAAGCAGAGGGTCGCGGGTTCGAATCCCGTGCGAGGCAATTCTTTGAAAAAGTCTCTTCATAGAATTTGTATGTAAATCCCGTCGGCGTCAACTCTGACATGAAGGCATAACATTGATGTTGGAGTGATTGATGGCTGGGCTAAATGTAACGAACTAACAACTAGCACGTGCTTAAGACCCACAGGTTGAGGATATACTAGCTCGTTCCGGCCAGTTTGACAACCACCTCTGGGAAAAATATCGAAACCTAATACACCTGAGTTTCAAACTACTACATATTCCCTTGGTGCGCGCGCGGTATTATAAAAAAAAACCTCCGGCCTCATGTTGCCAAACCCGTTAAAGCCTACCTAGAAACGCTCAAAGGGGAAGTCCGACCCCTAGGTATCAAAAAGTGATTTTTCAGATTTTACGTTGAGTTGTTGAATCTTCTTAAAACATCGATAACGTTCTTTGATCTTCTTTATGACCTGGTGAAAGCGTTCTCCTTGTTCGTCACTCACAGCTTCAAGATTTTTTGGACAGAAAAAAAATCAAAATGTGAATGCAAGAAAAGTATTTTCAATGACTTTCTGCAACGCAAATCCTTAGCAATCCTTAAATCCTTAACGTTCCTAACAACTTTGCGACTAACATTTCAGAACTATTGGCTCGATAATCTCCTAAAAACCCGTTTGTTACAGCTTTTAATGATGTTCAAGCTGCTAGTTCCTTTGTATTTAGTTTAAGGTCAAAACTGACATCGTTCATAAGTTTTCGTATTTGCAGTCCAACAAATATACCTTCTTTAAGTTTGGCATTACTTAATTTAAGGAATACAGATTTTAATTGTAAAACGCCTTTACCAGTTTTGTTCATAGCTTTTACGAAATTCTTCATTAAACCCAGCTTTATGCGTAAAGTTGAAAGAAGAAAATTTTGTGGTTCAATCAGAGATGAATATTTGACATTTAATTGTCCAGCAACAAATCCGATCTCATCGACCAATTTAACCGACTAATGTTTCTCTATAGTCCGATTGTCCCACACACAAAAAGCAGCAATACTTTGTGAAGCCACCCTGTAGTCCTAGTAACAAGGATATCACTTTTAAGTTAGCACAAACTTTCCAACTTGAGTCTCTATAATTTAAGTTTAGTATAAATTGCACAGTATCTTCTTTTTTTTTCAAAGTGATTGAATATACAACAGGTGTGGAGGGATATTCGCTACAATTTTTTAGAAAAACTGCTTTTGAACTCGTTTTATGTTAGATCCATCAATAAAGAGACGCCATTCATTTCTTCCGTAAATGATCCGTAATTCACTCATCATTCCGTTAATGTCGTTACGAAGATACATACATATCTTACTTTTTGGTGATAAAAAATTCCATTCTAGAACCGAGAATTTCAGACTGTCTGATGGATAAATTTAAGTCACCGAACAAATCATTCAACTCATTCTGCTGGATCATTTGCTGACGTTGCACATGGTTCTTGTGTTCTTGGCTTTCGCACAGGGAATTCTCCAGTATGAGGTATTGGCTTGGACGCAGAAGCTATTTAAGGGTATTCTATTTTATTCTTAACTTTTTTTTTTTTTTAACTCTTTGACTTGATTCATTTGTTTACACTTAATCATTGGAAAAGCAAACGGCATCGACTCCTTTTTTCCATTTAAGCATTTGTGTAGGGTTTTCTAATAACGACTTGACTTGGCCGAAACGGCCGCTATTTCGCGTTCAATGTTGGCTCTGAGCTCTTCCAACGTCGTCGACGTGTTGGCATAAACCAATGACTTAACGTAGCCCCACAGAAAATAGTCAAGCGGCGTTAAATCGCCCGAACGAGGCGGCCAATCGACTGGCCAATGTCTTGAGATAACACGCTCACCATACTTACTCTTCAATAAATCGATTGTAGCGTGTGCTGTGTGGCTTGTGGCACCATCCTGTTGAAACCACATGTCGTCCAAGTCCATGTCTTCCAATTCGGGTCAAAAATAATCGGTGATCATGGCGCGATAACGCTGACCATTCAAAGTAAAGTGACTATCGTTATCATCGACGAAAAAATATGGCCCAATAACGCCGCCGGCATGCAAACCGCACCAAGCAGTTATTTTTTGTGGATGAAGTGGTGATTCATGAAGCACATGTGGGTTTTCACCTGACCAATAACGCATATTTCGCTTATTGACGAACCCATTGAGCCAAAAATGAGCTTCGTCACTGAAGATGATTTTGCGATGAAATTCATCATCTTGGCGCATTTTTTCCAGAACCCAATCGGAGAACGTAGCTCGTTAGTGCACTTTACCATGATGATATTGAGTTTACTGAATAAATTGACAGTGACAGTTTGATGATTTATGAGTGCGTTCACAAATTAAATTCAAAGTTGTCAAGTCCCTATTGGAAAACCATATACATTCAGACCAGCTTAATTTACTATCTAATATAACTCCAAGATACTTAAAGGATTGCACGAAATCGATTTGAAAACAATATATTGAGCAAGTAACTCCATTGCTGAGATTTAAGTCGAATTTGCAACAATCTGAAGAATAGTAGAAGTTACAATCAGGCAAAACAGATGACCGCGACAAGTTGAAGCTTATTACTTTTGTCTTATTACTCAAAATTATTTTATGCAAAACAAATCAACATTTTAAGACTTTTATGTCTGCATTGATTGGAGATTTTCTTCCATAGAAGATAAGGATGGAATTGATAAAAATTAGTAAAAATTTATAAATAGTAAAGGGCCCAATACCGAACCTTGTGGTACACCAATAACTATATTGCACAGATTACTATAACTGCCATTTATTTTAATTGTTTGCGTTCCATCTAGTTATAAACAAAACCATGCATTCTTGCATCATACAAGTAGGATGAAATAGATAAGTATTTATTCATTCACTTTAAATATTAATATGTTAACCTTTCCAGACTGCCGATGAATCAGTTTTCTACTTGATTCACTAAGCAGTTCTCCACAGCTCGTCACATTCTAGGAGTATCACTTGGCCAAATTGAGTAGGTGATTAAGAGCTCACACACGCCAAAGTAATGGGGTCCATTAAACTGATGGTTGTACTGTGCAGATGACCTAGTTAAGAGAGGAAATAAAAGCGAAGGTAGATCGTATCGATAGCTGCTCTAGAAAAATGGCAAACTGGAGAAAGATTATCGTACCCGTTGCGGCGTCGTGTGGAATGGGAGTTAAATGGTTGTGGGTCGCCAGAGCATGGGCCTGGTATGGAATATTGAGTGGTCGCTAAGGTGAAGCAAGGTGATGGATGGGCAAACACGGGTTGTGGACAGTCCATTTTTAACATCGAACGAGTTCTGTGAGCAGTCTGGAAATTAATTCAATCGTATTATATTAAGCTGAGCACATGAAATACACTGCAGAAACTTAAAAGCCTTCTCAAGAATTTTAGAGCAGTCAGTCAGTTAGAGAAATCGGTATATAGTTGTTGAGATTGTTAATGTTAGACTTTCTACAGAGTGTAATTACTTCACCAAATTTAGGAGCAATAGAAAAATTCTCACTTGTATGCTTTGTGGAAGTGTCGGTAGAGTAATAAATCCAGCTGATCTGCAATAGAACAAATCTTAACACTCAGCTAAATTTTGAGTAAACTAACTAATGTCAAAGCAAGACTTCATTCTGTTCATTGACCTTAAAACTGCATTGTAAAAATGGCCTAAATCTGTATGGCACACGTCAGAAATATACATATCTTCCTTTTAGTTTTGTTAGGACCTAGACAAGATCATTAATTTAACTGATGATATCGCTGTAATAATCGTGGTAAAACATATGTACATGATAGAAAATCTGTTATGGGTGAAACGATCCATATGATCAAAAATTTACCAACCGAAAGATAGTGGAATCCGCAAATTTCCAAATTGGAAGCCTAGATAGATAGATAGATAGGTCACTTTAGATAGGACCCAAACCTAACTATTAAGTTTCATATGAGCATAACTGCAGATGGAATGGCTCTCCAGGATGGCGGCAGACCAAACAAATGCTTCCTGAAGTCACTTAGAGGTCAGCGACTTTTGTCTCTCAGTAGGAAAACTGAGAGCTGTGAGAGCGATGGATACACTGTAGAAAACTACATATGTACATATAAACTCGTACTCGTACATCTGCCTACATACACATCAGGCTGCAAGTACTCGGCGCTGATGATGCGGATGCTGATACAGTAAATATTTTATCACTGAGGTGTATACACCATATTTAGAGGTTAAGATTTGATTCGCTCGCACCATGTGCAGTGGCCGTCTGCTCCTGCATCATGGATGCTTTAACACGTTCGCAGACAAGGACTAATATGACGCTAAATTTTGTCATTTTTGTTGGGAGAAAGCGGCATATCTCGTCTAATTTGTTTTAATCTAAAACGCAAAGCGTAAAAAGTAAAAAACAAAATATTTCATAAAATTTCACAGGAAATACGCGTACTTTGCAACTACAGTCACCAGGACCGCTGGATATATTGTTTTTTTTTTATATTGTAGAGATTTTCTCGCTTAGACGTGTTTTTTTTTTTATTAGCGCGCGCTCAAGGGATTGCTATAACCTTAAAATATTTGTACACAGCGTGGGCGAAGGGAATTTAGGCGGGAAAAGAAGAGAGGTACCGATGTACGTTGGTCTTAAATATTTGCAAGTTATAAAGATTAGGAAATAGAGAGCCCGAAGATCATTCCATAAGCAAGTTGTACAGCTTAGGGACGTATCACGATATTTTAGTGTATGCCCACAAGTTGGCTTGATGATAAACTGACGAGCATTCATAGCGAGACACATGTTACGGTGTTGAATGCGGAATGCTACTGGCGATTTCAATACTGCACTGGTGGCGAAAATAGCGACAAAACAAAGACAGAAGGCATTACGTCAGTGTTCGATTCAATTGACTGACTGATATTAGTATCACCTGTAAATTTGTTTAATTATTATTTATTTGTTTTAGGAGCATCTGACCAGAGGTGGGCATTGTATTCCAATTTTTGGCAGATGAATGTCTTATTTATTGAGGCTAGATCAAAAAAGGTGAAATATTTCTTACACCGCTTGACGAAACTTAGAGCTTTCACAGAATTTTAGACGACATCGAAGATGTGGTCATTCCGACGTAAGTTGTTACTTACACACATACCGAGAATGGAAAGTTTTTCAGTTTCGACAATAGCACTTTCATGGATAATGGCTTCGTATTTAAGTTTCACTTTAATGAAAGCGGATAGCATTGTGTTTTGGGTGCATTAAATTGCATTCTCTTGATAGTTCTTCAATCGATTATGCTGTTGATATAGGAATTTAATGAGCTTAACATAAGCTGCCGTTCCCGTTCTACAGCTAAAGAGCAGGGACTTCAAGGACTCACGGGAACGAATATAAAAAGCAGAGAGTACTGTCACCAACAAAAGAATATATCCGATTAGAAGTAGCAGATAAAGGATTATCAATAAAAATTGAAGAGATTATCGGAGACAGAACGGAGTCCTGAGGCACACCAGCATTTATTTTGTAAATATTGAACGTTTCGAAAGGTTATTTCTAATCCATTGAAGACGAGTGTCGTCGATCCCAAAAGCACGGATTTTCGACAAAATAGCCTGATAGCAAACTCTGTCAAATGTCAAATAGAAATATCAAGTGCAACTATTTTGCTTTCGTCGTGTTGTACGCTTTGGTTCCACTTTTCGGTGAGACATGCCATTAAATTACCAGTGGACCTGTTCCTACGAAAACCATACTGCCTGTTATTGTTACTATCAGCGCTTCCATAACCTTGGGAAGAAGTGACGTACGTGCAATGGGTCTGTAGGAAGAGTGAGAAGAAAATTCGCCTTTTTTTCGGGACAGGCTGGACAAATGCTGTTTCCCATCTGCTTGGAAGGAGTCCTAAAGAGTAGAATTGATGAAAAGGCTTGCGCAATGGTTTTGCCAGTGAGGAAGAAAGCCACTCCAGAAGAAGGAGAGCTATACCATCTGGACCAGCGGATTTGGATGATGGATTTAGTGTTGGAAAAAACGCAGGACAAATGTGATTTTACACAAGCTACGAGTATTACGCCTGATGTTGTTATATTCCAAGTCCAAAAAAAGTATTTTAGTGCGGATTAATTGAATCTTTGAATTTGTTTAGAAGTGTATTTTCAATCCATTTGAATCTGTAAATTATTTTGCTTCTGTACAGTGTCTGGAAAATAAGTACGTTATGGACTACAGAAAAGAATTTAGGATTGTTTGAAGAAGTTAGTACTGGCGAATCTGAGCTTGGTGATGTTTTGATAGCGATGATCTATATCTAAATTACGGTGGACGATACATTTAACGAAACATTCCAGGAGGACCATGAAAAAAAAGTTCTACTTCATGGCACAGAAGATGAATTTGAATTTAATCAATCGCAAGGTTTCTAGTGAATGTTTCAATAAATTATGGAACGGAGATGGAGGACGAAACGAATATGCTCTTCGTTTATAAAACTCTGACCGACTAGTAAAAAAATCAATTGATACTCCGCTATTAAAACATTTGCTATGTAGGAGTTTGAACATTTTCTTGAAATACCTGAGTGTTTTGCAAGGCCAGACAAAAAATCCTTTCATTAGAAAAAAGAACCCTGTGTATAAAACAGTTTGTCACCATAGACACCATAGGAAGAGGTACGAAGAAATGCTAAGGTGTTTTAATTGTTCTTATGCGCAAGAAGCGAACCTTTCTGACAAGTTGCACAAAGTCATTTCATTGCTGAGCAAACTGATAACCATTACCTTATTATCCCCAAGAACAGTTTTTGATAGTCTAGTAAAGGCTAGGTACGTTATCAAATTTAACAGCCTTTGCATTCCTGATGGATACGTATTGAATATAATCATCTACAAAGCCAGAACTGAAGCAAATGAGGGTATGTCGAAAATCCAGATGAAAATCTTGTCCATGGTTAATTTTTGTAATAGCATATACCTAGCGAAGAAACTATTCGAACGAAAAACACATTGCAACGCTATCTTAAGAGGTAACATGCAAAGGAGTCCAAAAGCGATAACAAATATGAAACTAAAGAAAGGTCAATGTATCTGGAGCAGAAATTATAAAATTTACGTCTTTAAATGGAAGAACGAATGGGATGTGCTTTGTATCATAACAAAATACTATCCGAAAACCGTCGTTGTGACCAATAATTTTAACCAATTAAAGCAAACACCAAAAGAAATTGCGAAGTGTAGTGAATTTATTTCCGGTACCGACAGAAGCGACCAAATGATCAATTTTTATTCGTCTCCTCGATAGAGCATTAGGTAGTTCAAAAAGGTTGACTTTCACCTGTTGGATGTTGTTAAATGGAATTCTTTTTCTATAAGAAAAAATTCATTAACAAAGCTGCATTGCTTGACTTTAGATACTAGGTGGAGTGAAAAGTAACCTCCTTGACCGGCAGAATGCTCTGCTACTGCAAAGAAGGTTATGGTGCCTTGAAGTCCGTTCATACTTAGGCAGACATGTCAAATTTCAGTGTGTTTTGACAACTGATTGTTGTTGTCGTCCTCTCATAAAACATTAATTTTTGAGAGGCAAGACGGCAAAGAAAACAAAAGAAAAGTTGGATAAATATTATGGGGCTAATGCTCCATCAGATTACACCGTCAAATATTAGTTTCGATAGTTTCGTGGTGGCCGCAACTCCACTGCCGATCAAGTCCGCAGCGGCAGGCCCTTCGATGCGGTTACAGAGGACAATGTCAATGAAATGGTGTTGGCTGACCGGAAAGTGAATGTGCGCGAGTTAGCACGTGTTAGCAAAAACACGAACTCAAGAGCACTTCGAAAGAGTGTTGAGACTTGCTGATGCGGAATCAGGCGGACTTTTGGCGGCGTCAATTGGTAACTATTGATAAAACTTGGATTCACTTTTACACATCAGAGAACAGAGGACTGAAGCCGGCACGAGTGCTCCGAAGCGGCCGAGGGAGGCTCAATGGGTCGGAAAGGTTATGGCGTCGGTTTTCTGGGATTGTCATGGCATACTCTTTGTGAACTACCTCGAGAAGAGAAAAACCATTAACAGGCAGTATTACTGTGCATTATTGGAGCGATTGAAGGCCGAAATCGCTGTAAACGACTTCACTTCACTTTTGCAAAACAATGCACCGGCGCACAAGAGCATCGCAACCATGGCTAAAATGGTATTAATGGACTTACGGCTCCAATTGCTGTCGCATCCATCGTATTCGCTCGATTTGGTTTTCTCGGACTATTATCTCAAAATCTCAAAAGATGGCTCATCAATAAAAAATTCAGCTCACGCGAGGAAATCATCGACGCCATGGGGAGTATTTTGCAGGCCTTTGGGAAAATTACTTTTCGGAGGGGTTCAAGAAGTTGGAGAATCGCTAGAATAAGTGTATCAAACTAAAATAGGACTATTTTGAATAAAATTAAAAAAAAAACATTTAAATTTGCAATGTCACTTGTTTCATTCACAAATTTTTTTTTTTTCAATTTTCTTTTTAAAAGTAATTAAAAACATAATTCCTTATTTTATTGGAAAAATGTTTGTTTTCCAATTTCAGAGCGGCATTTTCCGGTATATCTTGGCATATGAAATACCTACCTTCACATACCTGTATGTAAAATTGTAATTTATTGGCACAGAGCAGCAAAAACATACATACATAAATCATGATGACAATCCTATTAGTTGGTTGCCGTTGATTTAATCCAATCGGAAAATAAGCTACACTGCGCTTCTTTTTCAAACACCGTTTTACATTTCAACTGTCCGCAAACTTGTTAACTAATATCCTTACAAAGATAATTGTATGTCAAGCAGTAGTTAAAAAAAAAAAAAAACACCACAAAGGAAGTCGAGAAAGAATTCAGGTCTTAAATAAGAAATAGTTAAACTTAAAAATTATGCGTCAATTTAATTGTTTCCTTCAATTTCTGTCTGTATCTTCTTAGAACTAGAGGATCTTCAGAAAAAAAGAAAATTAATCCTGAAATGTGCTTCTTATCCCACCCCTATCTTTTTACAACTTGAATTCTACATTTTGCTGATGTATCGCCACCATCATCGTGTGTAAGTCTAGAAGCCAAAGTAGACATTGAGACTTGTCCGCCTAGTTATCAAATCAAAAAATAAAAAAAAATCCACAGACCAGACTATTCATCGGTCTAAAGGAATACATTGAGTTCGATAATTTGTGCCTCTGACGGCACCTTTATCTGTGTATGCACTGCTCCCAAATGTCCCTCTCTTCTAAAGTACCTCTTTCCACATCTAATCACCTTTTACTTTGCCCTTTTCGACCAATCTCATCTATTTTACGCCGCTCATCGTCTGCGGTTGTCTGTCTGGCCTGGTGCCCTCTTGCACTTCGTCGCTCGTTCTTAAACAATATGTCGTCTCTGACTGCAGAATGTGTATCTTGCGTGCGCTACGTGGCTGCGTGGCTACGTGGCTGTATGGTCGACATGGACTACATGGACTACATCATACATTGTACCGTGTGCGAAAGAGTGCTCATTTTTGTCTGTCTGATAAATTTTTGTGAAGGACGCATTTTTTTCATACACTGACACTGGCATCGAATTAACTTCTCAAGGAAATCGTCTCTCGCATTATGAGTCTTCATGTCCTACTCCTTTTACTTCGGGCCAGTTTCTGACTAGAGATTCTTATGGTTCTAGATCTATGGCTGTAACTGGAGTTGGATATGCTGTATGTCGTGACGGAGTGCTCCACAATAGGTCCTGCATTTCGGTTGGAAGGGGCTAATTTTTTTATTTTTGTTTTATATGTCAGACAGTGTGCAAAGGCTTTTGTTGTTTAGTGCGTCCTTGTCGAAGCAGTGGATTAAAATCACCGAATACCTCTTCATCTCTTGAAGTTGATTTTTGTGTTTTTTGTCTCGATGACGGACTGCGATGTAGCTAGACATTGTAGACTGAACGATGTCTGTTGCGTGGAGGAAGATTGATTCACAGCAGACGACGACTCCCTTCATTTTTTGTTTTGCAGGACAGACAGTCTCTGTTAGGTGGATGAGTGGACATTAGAAAAATGGTTAAAGAACTTAGGTATCCGTATACTTTGCAGTGAGGATGAAATGGGGGAGTCTACTTGCAGAATGACGAAACCGAACCTGGATAGAGGATTTTTTTTTTTCTTCTTTATACCTAGAATGAGTGCTAGGCGAAGCAGTTTTTGATTGAATTACGTGTCTCTAAGAATAAAATTACATTGTAGTCAGCTACAAGGCGGTATGGATGGGATTAGTGTTGATGAGACAGTCAAATGATCCAACATTTGGAGGCTACTTTATTCACAGTATGCCCGGGAGAAACATTTGTTTCGAGATTAGTTTAGTAACGAGAGATGTTGCCGAGTGATGTCATCTATTGGGTTTGATAAACTGGACACAATTAAGATGATATGTGAACGTCATCAAAGGTTGAAATCGCTTGGGTGAATTGAGTTGAACGCTAAGTCTGTCATCGATTTGCATCACTTACATACATATGTATGTATCTGAACTTAGGCTCTCCGAGGAATTGATGTGTCTTGAGTTCGTTCGTCTTTTGTTTTTCTACTCTACCTTCAAGAGCCATCAGCTGACAATTAATTAGGTATTAATGTTTGCTAATTCAACCGAAGGTAGGTATTATCTTCAAATCGAATACATTCCTCAGGCTCAGTTTTCTGGCTGTAGCCTTTCTTGGAACATACCTTTTGATGAAACAGTGCTTTGTAATAATGATTGCCGGAATAGAGATCTCTCAAAACTTGGCGCAGGAATTTAAAACTGTCATCGTCATGCTTTAAGGGAGGTTATTTTAGTCGAATTAGAAGTCTCGCCAAACCACAGTTGCCTTCATAGGATCTTCACCAAGCTGTATATTGTGGGATTTACGTTTACTGCAAAGAAGCCGCTACAAACATAGTCGTATATATTAACAATTTATTCATATTTAATGATAATAAAATGAAGTTACATCTTCTATTTGAAGATGACCCAGCCTTCTTTGTCTAGGGAAAAAACGATTGGCAAGGATTATCCTTCATTTGATCTTAACGCTGGTGTCGTTGTTTGAATTGATAGTGAAGCCTAACTTGACAAAATTCTTAATTACCTCAAAGTTATATCTGCTGGATATACCAAGACCAAGGCAACAGCCCCGCTGACATTACACTGCTTTCTTTCGATTATGTCAATATTATCGGCGTATGCGGGTAATTGGACTTTTGCACTATTCTTTGAAGAATAACGTTAAAGAAATAGCGTGACAGAGGATCGGCTAGTCTAAATTTCTTTTTGACAACAAAGATCTCGGTGAGGTCTTTTCCGATCTTGATGGAGCAGCGCATTTTCCATAGTTATCCTACTACATTAACAGACGAGTTTGACATGGATGTTAAAACTAGACATTGCTCTGTACGAGTATAGCTCGTCTCTATGGATGCTGTCATACGCAACCTGGTGCCCATGATTTTTTTCCAAGGTCTGCCGTAGTGTGAATATTTGATCGATGAAGAACTTTCCTGACCTGAAGCCACACTGATATGGGGCGTTCATGCAATATGGCAGATAGTGTTTAGAGTTCAGTTCAGTTCAGAGTGTCTTTTTTCTTGAGAGTCAGACAAACAATGCTGAGGTCAAATTCATCGTGCCTACTTTCGTCCGACCATATTTTACAAATGAATTGGTGTATGCTCCTTGCACATAGTCAGGCTTTCCGCTCCAGGAGCTTTGTTGTACGTAAGCTTAGATATGGCTATCTTCTATCCTAGTCAGTTGGATAGAATTTTGGTCTACATCGTCTAAGTTGAAAGGTTCATTCTGTCTCATGGCGGTATTTTATTGCCATCATCACATAAATGCTATTTCCAAATCCTTAGCATCGACTGTGACTCTATTACTATGTTCGTTTGTTTATCTCTACAGGTTTCGGTTCGGGGCAATATTTTTTAACTGTTGATAAAACTTCCGAATCTCATTTCTATAGTAGCGTCTCTCAATTTCCTCGACCGCGCGCTTCTTGTGCTGCTTCCTTTTCCTCTACCTTCTCTTTTACCTCTCCTATTCTGCTCATGAGCAGATCTAAGCATTCGTTTTGTATGTATCTTGCTTAGCTGCATGTACTTGCTAGCACTCATCGTCGAGCCAGGGATTTCGTTGTGATGTTACCATTGGCCTTCGATACTTGATGCTGACACCATAGGATCCCTTAAACAATTAAAGGAGACTCGATCAGAAAAGGATTTGGCGATCTCTTGCAATTTTAGCCGTCCGGCCTAAAACTTCATCACAGTATTAGCTTACCATTGCGATGTTTGGGAAACCAGCAACCTTATCTTAACTACAGCAAGGTAATGATCCGAGTTGATGTCTTCCATTCGAAAACTTCGGACATCCATAATACCGTCGATCGCAATTTGGACAATCTAGTTGACGTTTGACGGATCTGAAGTTCTTCAAGTCCTCTAATGAATATCGAGATGTGGGAACCACGTACTAGCTACGACATTATTTAGTCCCGCCGCAAAATCGATTAGCCTGAATCCGTTATCGGAGGTAGTGTCTTGCTGGCTATACAAAGAAGCCCTATCTTCCTAGATTTGTATTAAATTCGCTATGGACAATTTCAAATACATAACTAGGGCAACTGTTCGTAAGTCTTATTAAAGGGTTTGTAGAAGAGCTCTTTGATGTCGTTAACTTTCTCCTCTGTGAGGGTGTGCGCGCATATAATGTTGGCAAATAGAGCCTTAATACGGATTGTTACTAGGGCGGAAAATCAAGACTTCTTGTCTAAGTCTGTATCTAAAAATAAATTTACATCCAAATAGTCGCTTCTTTTGCCGCTGATAACACTCACCACAGTAGATGTCACAATTTTTGTCCGACCCATGCCACCGCATTTTTTGATTGGCGGCAACATCTGCTTTGTAGCTGGATTGTCCCTCCGGGCCCCGCTAGTTGTTCGGCTGCACGTGGCAAGATATCGCAATAAGATATTGCTAGTCCATTTGATGCTGAAGAATGGTCAATCATCACATTGATTCGCTTCATCTGCCTTTAACTTCCCTCTAGGTGTTATCTATTTATCTATTCCGAAGGAACCCATTGAGTCTCTGAAAATTATTCTGCCCCTCGAATCAATCGGATTTTTCAATAGAAAAGAACAAGATTCTCAAAGAAAAAGATCTGGTCACCACAATTTCCGTGGACTTTAAGATTCGCGCTTTGAATTGTGCCTTGAGGCTGACCAAAGACGTCATCGACATTGTAAGTGAAAACATCGGTTCAAGCTATTTAGCACAGCCCTTCCTGCCGTTGCTGGAGCGAATCGACTTCGACGGTCTATCCAAACTTTGTGAAGAAGAATTTTGAACAAACCCAAACCACACTCATATCAGTGGCAACTAAACAAATTAGTTGAATTAGAATTAGAGAATTAGAGAAATTCGCAGACACAGAGTTTCTACAAAAGATTCGGATCAATTAGTGGATTCAAAGTGATCGTGAATGAATGGAGAAAGGTAAACAAATCTACCAGCAGATGCCCATTCAGCAAGGCGAACTCAATGAACTCAGTAAAAAGAAGAAGATGTAGCCGGTTTGTTACGGAGTGTTTTAGGATATTGTTGAATTGTATAAAAGTTTTCGTAACCTATATTATTTTTTCCATGAACGGACAGTGATACCCGAAGGACGAGGGATCGGTTAAGCCGAAGCCAGTAACCTGTTCGGGGATGTGAGCGCTGTCATTCGACCATTTAGGATTCATCCGCTATCATCGGACCTCCAAATATGTAGGAGTAGCCTGGATAAGGTCTTATTGTTTGTTGGTCAGCTCTCGTGCTTAAAAGTTTGGCAAGTCGAGTCCGGATGGAAATCGACCAGTATCCAATGGTTATCACTTGGAGGTAAAATAAGCACAATTGATGTGTAGAAACAGTTACAACACTGGGTATCGCCAGGCTTAGAGCTCTCAGCGTCTAACCTATTTCAACAGCACACAACCACCCATGTATTTAGATACGTGGGAGGAATGTATTGACTACGAGTATTCAATACATATACATACATTCATATATGTTTGTACATCCCATCTCCTTTCATCATCTTCCCAAAGTTTCGTCCTACTGTTACTTTTCTCATAAGAAGCTACCATTCGCTACCTACAATATCACAGTCGAACTTTTTCATTGAGCTCCACGCAAAATTTCCGTTCGATCTTATCACACAAATAGTTCTGTATTTAAACGCGCACGTTCTGCAACATCTAGCCGACGTTATCGTTACAAAGTTGTTTCCTATTGTCACATGCGATAATTCTATTTGACATGTTGCACTATTCTTATCTACAATTCATATGACAAAGGCCGACACACCGTTGACAGCATTGTTGTCTGTTAGGTTCCTGTTCTAGACTGCTTATCAGTCCTCTTAGCCAGACATCGCACTCGTATCTCGTCGCTTGCATCGTCATTTTGTACATAAGTACAACCCAGATAGCACTTTACATGCGTCATGCACATTTTTTGTTTTATTTTTAGTTCTCATAGAACCAGATAAAAGCGGAAAAAAACCGATTCGAGACGGATGAAAGAATCAAAAAAATTTCGAACCGATTTTAAGTGATTTTGCTGAATCCTCAACAGACGTACTTTTCAAGGTCAGTTGATGCCTTTGATAAGAGGTTAAGCGTGCCTAGCTACATCAGTGACGTAAGGGAGGTGTTGATGGAAAGAGCTTACCATTAAGTGCACTATCGATTAACTAATTCTATTGACTGCGGCAAATAGCGTGAGAGATTGCGTCATTTTTAAAATATGACGATGAATACGTAAAGACCTGGTATGTAGCTATAAAAGATTGTGCAAACTGATTACATGGGGAAATTCCATTCTAAGATGTGAGTCAGGCGAAACTTACAAAATTGTGGAAAAAAACACGAGTGGATGACAGAAGTGTCGGATTGGGGCAACGTGTTACAATTTATTCAACTTAACTTGTTGAAATGGTTCGAGTACGTGCTTTAAAGACGCAGTTTGGATAGAAATCGCTCAAAAACTTGACATAGTTTTAATGTGACATAAGAAGTCAGACGCTTCTAGAAATGTTTCAACAACAATTAAATTGAAAATTTCTTCAATGTTGTGGAAGTAAGCGTATGGAGCAAAATTTGCACCCCTGTGGTGGCAACCTTCTAATCGGCGGACACAACGGCCTTATTATATAAGTTCTATGGTTTGAGAATGCTGATATTTTGGAGGGTAATAGGAATTCTGTATACAGATACTTAAGCCGCTATGTAGCCTGGGGATGCATTATACTAATGGCTGATACGGTTTACTGAAAGTCTGCCAGACAGCGTGGAACATGCGAGTGTGCTCACCAAACCCAATTTGTTTGTACGTACTTTTTTTTTTATTGCTTACTCTCCGGATTGTTTGCAACTCATAACCAATCGTTTGCATAAGAACTTCAGATAAGGAAGCTAGTGATCAACCCTAGCAAGTCAAAAATCATACTTTTTTAGGAAGTGTCGCGCTTTAACAAGGAATTAATCAAAATTTATAAGCCGTACTCGTATAAGCATCTCGGGGTAGCTTTTCTTTTCTTTGGCTACTTTTTCGTGGTAAATCATTGGTTCTTACAAGACCCCAGTTCAGATCCCACTGAATAATACTTCACGTGGTCAAGTATTGCTATTCTAGAACACATTTGGACTATGGAGAAAGTATTGCAGAGACTCAGCCTGTTATGGCTAATGTCTATCTGTTGTTTTTAAACGGACTGCAATAGAGGCATACTTTGGAGGAAAATCACCTAAGAGAGAAAACCTGTAAAGCAAACTCGCAAATAGACGCCAACTGATATAGGAGACGTGAGTGCTTAAAATGAAAATTGGAAGAAACATAGGCAAAAGCAGATGATTTAACCTGCTCACAATCTGCAAAAGTAGTTACTCGGGTATACGGAACCTGGTTGTGGCGGTCAAATTCACTCTGAGAAACAATCTTAGTTGTGACTTGTCCGCGGTAAATTTGTGGCATTGTGTGAACTGAACTTGAATTTCACGGTTCCATCAAAGTCAAGTTCAACAATCCAAGCTCCAGCAACACGAAGGGAGATGAGCACGGCTTGCCTGTAAAGATGAAGTCATCACCCTCCTGACGCTTCGCAATGGGAAGTTTAAACGACGCTTAATGCAAATACTGTCTTGGCCAACAGTGGGAGCCAGCCAAAGAAGGGAATATATCAAGCTAAATGCTGCAAAATGAAAAACAGAGCTCGTAAACTAGAGTGATCCATGCAGCAAACTTTTAAACTCTATTCCTAGCGACGTTTTCTTTAAAGCACAGGCAGCCCTAGATGCTATTGATGATTGTTGCACTAGAAATAAGCTTTAATAGAAGGAAGGAAGCAGATTGTTTTGATTCATCTAACATCCGTTTCTGCAATGAATTTAAGTATTTGGTTGTCATCCTGGATAAAAATAAACCTTTTTGAACTAAACTTGTTACAATCGATCTTATGGACATGCCGTCCGATGCAATGACACCAGAAGTCCTGTTGCTGCGAAAATCGAAATCGGCTTTCCCAGGAATGGACTCGGCTAGAGTCTAAGCCAAGAAAGGAACGAAGTCTGGTCTTCAATAGGATAGCTCAAAAACTGATTTAGGATGAGGCATTAGTGTCTTTCTAGACGACTATAACGTTGGATTTCACTCCTCGTTAGGAAAACTTGCTTCTGTCTTCCAAGTGGAGATATATTAAGTAAAACTGATGGCAATGAATTCTCTTGCAAGGAATCGGTGGAGAAGGAGTAGTATCTGCGTCGATTGCGTCAACTATGTACATTTAGGTTGCTTAAAGCCTTCTTACCGAACCAGAGCTCAGATGACATTTTCTAAGGAACCGAATAATGCTCAAGACTGCCTATTTACTCATTTGGGGCATACACTTATAGTTGGGTTTCCTATGTGCATGCCTGCAGATGGTATGACTCTCCAGGATACTGGCATATTAAACAATTGCCTCTAAGATATCAGCGGCTTTCCTCAGTAGGAAAAACTGTAAACTTCGATGCCTGTTGTGAGAGTGATGAAATCGCTGAGCACTATCTCTTTAAGTGTTCAGCTCGCATGTTATCATATTTAGGTTAAGTTAGTCCACTGTAACAGGGTGTCATCGAATCCAGCATCGTCTCAAAACTTTCCATGATGGAGCATCTTCCAATAATATCATCAGCATATGCAAGGAGCATGACTTGGACGTCTGTCTATTTTAATTTTTATCGATACTGGAACTGGTTACATTCTTGAAACTATTCTGTCTCTAACTTCTTTCACTAAAGAGTACCACCTTTTCAGCTCGCGCTCCTTATGCGAGTCTTTCTCGTACATTCTTGGTCGCAAAATTCTTGGTCGTACCAATTGTTTCTCTTCAAACAAACCACTTGTTGGGCAGCTGTATGCATATGGCGGCAGGTGTAATTTCACTGCGCCCATATGTTGTTAAGTTGATGAGTGTTATGTTTTGTTTGGACAAGCTGGAGTGATGAAGTGTGGTAGCCAGATCTCGGTTTTTCCATTTTTTGCGCCATCAAAGTTTCGTGGCATGTGTTTACGCAAACTCTATCTACACTGGAATGAATGCGAAAGTTGACTGCGACGTAGTAATCCGAGTTCCTTTTTGATACCATGAATCATGCGGACAACCAATGCGATCAATCTGAATGTACTTTTGCTGGTTATGGTATAATCAGGTATACTTGTGTACATTTCGATGATGGAATTTTGTGTTTCAAACCACAATATTACACGGTGCGGGAAAATCCATCAAACTCAATCTATTGCTGTTCATAGTAGAGGGAGAATTATTCCTCCTTCACCAACATGCGTAGAATCGTGCATGCGTTTTCTTCGTCGGAGCGTGAATGTATATCTGGGTAATGCTAAAGAACTTCACCGGAATTCGGAATTGTTCGTTTATAGGTGTGAACCTGGACTCACGTCTAGATCTCGTGCTTATCATAACTCCTCATTCGAATACATCCTTTGTCATGTGGCAAATACAGCAGAAAGCGCAGGATGTATTCAAAGAGAATTTATACACCGTCCATCGCATTTTCCGAAGTACAGTGATGACAGCCTTATATCCCCGTAGGACATATGTATACCAGCTAGATAGAAACTGCATATTACAGGTATATACTTTACATATGTGAGTATCCACAAACCGCGGAACTTTTTACATCTTAGAGGTATGAGGAATTATTTTTTATTGATCTCAAGCCCTGCGCATAACCTTTTAGACTTGAAATTTTGTATACACATTTTGGATAATTATGTTAGTAGGTATAGCCGTAGACATTCAGGAGGCGCAACGTAGATTTTCAGGAAAAGTCAGTACTCTAAACATACGATTTAACGCTGCGATAGATAGTTCCACGAATGCGAACTGCACCTACTAAAACCCAACGTATTTGCTATCATCCACCTCTACAATATCTGTTTTGAATTCATCCGATATGTCCGCAGCGTTGTACCTTTTAAGGCCTATTTATGCACAATCTCAAAGTGTTGCCTTGCCATAGACTCTATTTGGTAGTCGCTTTGACTTTTCAATTCCCCCCCATCAAGCTACCCATCCACTTAAAGAAATTTTTGCAGAGCCCTACATTCGCCTTTTGAATTCTCATTCCAGAAAGTTGAAGGACTACAAAGCTAACAAACCGTCTTTTCAAAAACAAAGTCCACATTTACATGTTATGCTCAATCACATCGACGTCACCTTCCCCCGTCAACTGCGATGACTACGGTTGTTAGTTGTCTGGCGTGGAGCCCCCCTTCTATCGGTAATCTAACATAATTGGCGTTGGCATTCCTACGCAGACAATAGACAATGAAATAAAAAGAAAAATGCGAAATCGATTTTTATCCTCTCGAAATGACAGTCAGTCTGTTCAGTGTCCCTTCCGTTCTCTCTACATTATCACAACCCTCTCTGTCTCTCTACCAGTTGGAGACTGACCACCTACTGCTATAGTGGAAAGTAAATTCGGTCTGACCCAAAATATTTTAAGCACGTGTATGTGGTTGGCTGCTCTAAAGAGTGACTGAGGGGAAGAAATAAAAAAAAAAATAACTAAAACTGCATGCAACTTCGAGGCAGACAGACCAACAAAAAACCAAATCCACATACAGTGCTAGAGTATGTTAGTAAACGAGTAAACGAAACCAACGACTAGAACTCAACCCAATCCCTCCGGCTGCTAGTGACCAGTGTCCAATGTCCAGGCACACTAGCCAAACCCAACCAGCAGGACACTGAAAAGATTGCAACATGAAATTTATGTGCATATCCGATTGTGCACTCAGGACATACTCACAGGATACACACGGTCGGCGACGCTGGACTGAGGCACTAAAAAGCAAAACCGAACCACCAACAGCGGCTGCCCATTACCATTTGTCGGAATTGTTTCTCTCTCCGGCATGAAAAAAAAAAAAAGAAAAATACTCATGCGACACACATCCGAATAGACCAGTACACAGCCTTGGGTGTCTCCTTCGAATAGACATGCCCTACCATGCCATACGAGTACTGTAGGACGCTCATTCAAATGACACTTAATGCTCTCCCAGTTTCCAATGTCCACTGTCCAATGTATGGATACAATGTCTAGTGAGCAAATGTTCTGATGATGGTTCTGTGTCCTGCTGGTGACCAACCAGACCAACGGTGAGCACTTTCCGAAAGTAATAAAGTAACTGCAGCCGACATATCTACCTTACCTACACAGAAATCCAGATAGAAACAGTTCGCTGATGCCTGGGGAACTATGAAGAGTATTCGAGGACGAACACAACCCGTTCGCCATCATTCCATTCAAGTCTCAGGCTACAACAAAAGGGGTGACTATCGGCGGGTATTCGTATTTAAATTAGTGGTGGTCCTCCACGTTATAAGGCGGATTGTAAAGTCCTAAAATGTTATATCCTTTGGGTTTATGACGGAACTGAATTGAAAATAAGTTCACGTCGGCGAAGGAAAGGCGAGCTAACTGTGCGCAGTCGAAAGGGTGTTGGAACAAAAGGAATTAATTTATTGCACAGAGCATATTATCGGGCTTATTGGACTTTATATCGTGGTCAGTCACACAGAGCCGGTGAGATAAGAACGACTGGTTTCTCTATAACTTCCGGCTTACACTGCCACGACAGTGGTGGGGATCATGGTGGTGACACGCTTTGGATGCCTGCCGTCTGGTCTGGATGCCAAAGATGAGAATAAATTGATGAAGGGGATTTACTATATTCCATTAATCGAAGAGAACTCTGCCTTACCTGGTTAGTAATTGGTAACTTAATCCCGTGGCAAAGTGATAAGGCAACCCAGAAAGTTGTGGACGGTTGTGTGAGTAATGTATCTAGATGATAGGAGGTGAAGTGGTTTGGTTAACGGCCCTTGGTACATCGAAAGGAAAACAGAAACTGAGATTTCTTCGGGAATAAAGATTATTAAGTTTATTTATTAGAAATAGCATGAATGCCAAACGTAACTCAAGTATCGGTCTGTCATCATATTACTGACGAAGAATTATTTGGGTCATGAGATTCAAGGTATCGTAGGTCTGATGGATAACAGACGTGCAGCTCTGCAATGAATGAACTACTGACAGATTTTTAACAGAGGTCTCCGAGAAGTTCTTTCATACCTAGAAGAAGTTGTCCAGGTTACAACCTCTTAAAACAAAACAACTTCTTCTAAGTATACCATGTCGTGTTGCAGCGGGGATAGTGGCAATAAGTACAAGTTGGCAACATGCCAACTTAAAGTCCTGAGCTATGAACAAGAAGTTCCTTAATAAGCTTGCTCCACCAATCACAACCACATCAGCTGCCAAAGTGTGAGGGGTTATAGCCTAGGTCTACCCAAAATTATTTTCAACTTTCTGCCAATCTTTCTTCCTTTTATATTCCCTTCATTTGCTGCACTCTCAAAGTCATCTTCTGTTTGAAAAGAAATGGTCTCTAAACAATACGTACTGGAGTTCTGTCTTTTGATTTTGGACCTATGGACATACACCAGAACTCCTATTGGATATCCTGTGCTCGAAGTTTGTTGCGGCCAGAGAATGACGCAGGAAAGGAACTAATTCGCATTTTTACAAATGGCTTCAAAAACAATTAAGGATGCAGCGGTGGATAACGACAACGTTACACTTTACTCCTCCTTAGGGAAGCTTGCTTCTGTCTGTCTGCAATAAACTATATTGTGAAAAATCAGTGGAAGGGACGAAGTATCTGTGTCTGTTAGTGTACGTAAAGTTCCAAGTTAGTTTGTTTATATAATACCACATTGGACTCATTTTAAAATCTAAACTCATCGAGTCTTATTTTGGACTCAAGTTACAATGGACACACGGGAAATTGAATCCACAATGAACTCGCTAAACTATGCTCAGATGAGAGTTTCTCAAGGGCCGAATCTGCTTAAGGTCTGCCTGCACTCTCGGTAAGGAATTTCATTGATAGTTGTGTCTTATACAAGCACAACAGCAAATGGTATGACCTTCCACGATGTCGGCAAACTAAATAGTTACTTCCCGATATCTCCTGGAATGCAGCGACTTTCTAGCTGTCTCTAAGTAGAAAATGCATTTACTGCTTTCTGGCGTTATGTAAGGGCATTTCACTTTAACTAAGTTCTTTAGTGTGTTAGAGTTATGACGGCACCGCGATGAACTATTTTTGTAAGTGTCCTGCTCACGCTCACGTTAGACTGCAGGTCCTTAGCTCTGATATGGTAGTTGGTGGGACCATAAGCACTTTACCACGGAAACATTAACTCATCTTGGGTCATAATATCTTAAAAGCCATTTAACAACTTAATTCTGATGGTTAAATTTCTAATGCGGGTAGCGGTTTTGCGCTCTTACTGAAACAGTGTTTAAGAGGGAAATGACATCTTAAAAACAGCTAAACGTTACCTAAAATAGGTGATATCATATGCAACAACGAGCACTCTGATCAGTGAAAAGGAGGTCTTTAAACACAGGACGTATCTCTGGTTACGGAGCCTTAAGGGCTCGGGGTTGAATAAGGCTATATTCTTCCTCACATTATTTCTCCAGGATATCATAGTATTAATTGATATGAATGTCAAAGAACAAAATCAAATTGGCTTGGCTGATGGCAGTTGGCAGTTCAATCAAAAAATGAATCAGAAATCTATTAATGCAACAATACGGACATAGAAGTTAGAAAACTATCGAGTGATGGCATCTATGAATGGTTTAGGAAGCCAAAAATAATATCGGTCCGTTGTTATTATGCCACGTACTTTAATTGTTCAGAATTGCTGAATGTTGTGAAATTGGTTAGCTGTTGCCACCCTATGGCTTTGAATCTGCATATACGATTGCAGAGGTCGTTAAAAAAGAGTGGAAAAACAGCCACATGAAGGAGTAAGTATCAAAGGTGTATGCCAGGTTCGCTGAGATAGTGGCTAAGGGGGTGGTGGGCGCTTACCTTAATTGTGGAGAACTCTATTAAGCTTCCGTTGAAACCAAGGGAAGTCGCTGACGTAGCTGCCAAATTCAACGGAATTTATCTCAAAAACTATTTTTTAAAGGTCCGGGCAAACCTATCCAGTACCAGTCAGTACGGATGTTAAGGAAATGTTCCATAAGATACAGATAATTGAAGAGGATCAGCAATGCCAACGAATCTTGTGGAAAGATGGTGACAATAGAACAAAGAGGAACTGATGATGCTCGGTCTAAAGAAATTGTTTCCAGAGAAATATCCAGAAGCAGTAGAGTGGTTGACAAGGCGCTGATATGTCGAGGACTATTTCAACAGCCATGATACAGTGTGGATAAGGCAATAGAGGCAATAAAAATATGCAACTCTTCGATCTTGTGAAGATTCAATTGAATAATAACGAATTTCTTCGACAGATCTCGAAAAGTCATGTCGATCTAAAACTGTTCAGCATAGATTCGAATGATTCTGAGTCCATAGTATCCAAGTTTCTAGGAATGTTTTGAGAGCAATGTTCTTAAGATGTGGCTCTCTAATTGTGTTGTTTCTTGTATTCACATGAAAGTTAAATCTGCTTTTTACGCTATTTATGATGAGCTCAAAGCTAGTTCTCACTCAAAATGGTCTTTCTCTGTGGTAAAGAAATTTATTACATATCATTCCGGACGAATACCTATGCGGTGAGAGCTGAGTGTTTACAAAAATTCAAATGGATTCATTTCCTGAAAAAATTCGCTGCTCTAAACTTGAATCGATGGGTCTCAACTTCAAGTGAAATTTTGGAACTTTTCAATATTCTTAGACGGAGAAGGCACAATTCAAATAAGTTCAATAGGACAAAAGGCAGTGATTTCACACGCAGGCAAAAGCCATCCTCTCCTAGATATTCTCATTCCTAGATATTCGAGAACCGGTTTGGATCATCAGCATTCGACCAGCTTTTTAAACCTTAATATCAAATGAAAATGTGTAAGCTGCGTAAGGTAAAGTCGGTTATGCCGATAATCGGACTATTTTCAGAAGGACGTCTGGGTTTTTTCTTGATGCATTTCACCCATGTAGGCGTAGACTGTTTTGGACCCTTACTCGTGAAATTTGGTAGACGTACTGCTAAATGGTACGAAGTGATATTAATTTTCGGATTAGATCAGATGGTGAACTCCCTAACTGAGTATGCAACTAGGTACGAAGGTGTTCGTGAAGTTTTATACCAGTCTATTCGCTGTAGATGGAAGGCGCTTGGGAACGCCTGACCCAATCCGTTAAAAAGGCAGTGTTGAGTTTGTGCTGAGAGGTATGCTACCTCGTGAAGATGTTCTACAGGACACTCTTATTGACGTTTACAGTCAGATAAATCGTCGACACATATTCCAGTCAACCCCGAAGATCCTTACTCACTTCTGGGTAATTGCATGCAATTCCGAGGAGATAATAGTAACACTACTGCCCCGGGAATATTTTCTGAGCAGGACATACACAGCAAGCTTTATAGTCGAGGCTCTCAACATCTCTCAGACGCACCAAGTGGCACAAATTTTCAAAGGCAGTAGTAGTGGAGAACACTATTGTTGTCATCGATTCCCCAAAAAGCCACTGGAATTAGGAAATGGGGTGAGTTGCTAAGACATACATATGTATGTCCATCCCGACATTTTGTCGACTGTCCTTTTGCTACAACGTAAGCAAGGCGCTAGTCGAATTCTTATGTGAATGAATTTTGAACGCGACAGTGTTGCTTAACAGAATTTCCTTCCGCACTTGAGACTGTTTCCAACTGCCTTAAGTGTAAAAGGGTTGCCAGTATCAGTCGATAAATATCCGATGCTATGGATGAACCACGCATCGTTTGTGTCTGTGTAAGTTTTTCAGACGGAGTAGCATCAAATGCTTGATAGAAACATTCCAAAATTTAGAGATATTTTCAACAGACCTACATACCTACATAGTACATATGTATGGATGTACATCATCGGTCCTTGATGCTGTGAATAATAATATAGTAGACGCCAAGGGAATTCAATTTCTTTCAATTATAACCCATCGTGCCACCGTAAACCAGACAAACCTATCAAATTTCACATTGCTATTATCTATGTAGTATGTACATACATATGTAGGTTCATATCTTTTACACTACCTCTACGCTGGAATATGTACATATGTACATATGTACATAGGGTCAGTTGGGGTAAATGTAAACGGCCGTTATTTCAACATTTTAAAATAAACTGTCGAAACCCAGCCAAATAAAAAATCAGAATATGAAATGTCGCGACACCAGTGCATGTTATCTCTTGCAGCTGGCTTTCAGATTTCGTTGGAAATTTTAGTCGTGGAAATAACCTCAATCTCAAAAGTGAAATTCAATTTTGTGAGTGTTTTTAATTTTTCTAAAAAAAAGTGAATTAAACTGGAAGGTTAAGTAAAAAGACCGTTTTAAATATGAATTTTAAAATGCATTGAAGTATGTAGTTTCTTTGATTAGACCGCACTCTTATACAGGGTGAGTTTTTTAACTTGAGACATCCAAATTACTCGAAAAATACGCTATATCGCGAAAAATGTTTCAGAAAAAAGTCACACGGTTCTGATGGTGACCACGAGTTTGAACTTGAGACTCATTTTCAAGGTCAACCGACGGTCACTTTTGATTTTTTGCTCAGTCGTATTGCTCGTAGGCTTGTCATTTGTTTTTACAAACTGCGTTTAGCATAACCCAGAAACAACGACATGGGCGTAGCAGTATTTTGTTTCCTTCGGGGTTATTAATTAGAGTTGGTCCCCTTGCCTCCCACTGTGGAATCATTTAATTCTTCCCATTTCGACGTTTATTTCCCGAGGCTATTTCAACAAATTCTCGAAAATGTGACCATTCACTTCAATACACTTGTCTATCCGCGCTCTAAATGAACCAACAGAACTGAGAAATATTTCTGACGTAATCTTCCGGCAAGCTTCAGTTATTCGTCTTTTCACGTGTTGTTGGCTTTTTTCTGTAAACCTCACTTTTTAGGTAGCCCCACAAGAAGAAATCAAGTGACGTAAGATCAGGTGATCTAGCAAGCCATCGTCCGATCCATCGTTGATGGTAAACATTGTTCAATATGCCCCGGGCTACTGGGGAATAATGGGCTGGACAACCATCATGTTGAAACCACATTATTTGTCGCAGTTCCAATGGCAGTTCTTATAGTAATACTGGAAGATGGTCCCGCAAGAAGTTTGCATATTTTTCGCCATTCAAGTTGCCTTCAATAAAATATGGACCTATTAATTTATTCCCAATAATTCCCGCCCAAACATTAACATTCCAAGGCTGCTGGCGTTCAACTTGTCGCAACCAAAAAGGGTTTTCGGTAGCCCAGTAATGCATATTATGTGATTGGTGAAAGTCGACTCATCAGAGAATAACACCTTGGCGAAGAAAAGGGGGTCACGTTCAATTTGCTGAAGTGCCCATTGAAAAAAGGAAACCCGGTTGCGAAAATCCTCACTAGAAAGTTCTTGACGCATTGAAACATGATAAGAATGGTATTTATGCCGATGTAATATCTTACAGTCAGTCGTTTGAGAAATTCCTGATTCACGACTTATTTGGCGAGTGCTAATGTGAGGATCGTGTGCAACGGCACCTAACACTGCTATTTCATTGTCCTCAACAGCCACCCTATCTGACCGATTCCTTTTCTTTAGTTGCACACTAAAGTGTGCAATAATATTGCAAAGTGTGCAATAATGACTTCCTCAAAACAAATCTCGACCTTCTAAAACAATAACAACGTTGGAAACCGATTAATGATTTAGGCGTGCCTAAAGACCTTTGAGACAAAGTCGTGTGCCCCATTCGAATTCTAGGAATTCGACTGAGCAATGAAAATCAGGAATTATCATTTGAAAAATCAAAAGTGACGTTGAAAAAGGTTTCGGTTGACCTTGAAAATGGGTCTCAAGGTCAAACTGGTGGTCACCATCTTATGTGCCTTTCAGAAACTTGTGACTTTTGTCTGAAACATTTTTCGCAATATTTCTTACTTTTCGAGTAATTTTGATGTCTCAAGTTAAAAAAACTCACCCTGTATAACACATGGGCTGAAAAGTCACCGACGCCGTTTTATAGTAAAACACAAAATTTTTGCAAAATTCAAATTTATTTATCAGTATAGGGTATAGCCTTCGAGGGCGATACACTGATTAAAACGATTTTTCAATCTTTCGATACCAGTTTTGTAATACGATTTCGGTTTAGCCTCAAAATAGGTCTCTGTTTGTCTTTCATCAAGACAATGCCGTGATTTGTTTCATCAAACAGCACTTTCTGGGATTTCGTCCTTCAAACGCTCCAACAATGCAATGTAATAGTCGCTGTTTTTAATAGTCTGCCCCTTTTGGAGATAGTCGATGAAAATTATTCCATGTGTATCCCAAAATACGGATGTCATAACCTTGCCAGCCAACTGTTGAGTTCTTGACCGTTTTGGACGAGATTCGTCGCCTGCTCGCCACTCAGTTGACTGCCGACTTGACTCTGGTGTGATGGAGCCAAGTTTCATCCATTGTCACATACCGACGCAAAAATTCGGCTTTATTGCGGTTGAACAGCTTTAAACACTCCTCTGAATCATCAACACGTTGTTGTTTTTGGTCGACTGTGAGCAAACGCGGCACCCACTTTAAACAGAGCTTTCGCAGGTCCAAATATTCGTGTATGATATATCCAACACGCTCTTTTGATGTCTTCAGAGCCTCAGCTATCTCGATCAACTTCACCTTACGGTCATTCAGAATCATTTTGTGGACTTTTTTGATGTTTTCATCTGAAACAGCCTTTTTTGGACGTCCACTGCGTGCATCATCTTCGGTGCTTGTATGACTATTCTTAAATTTTTCAATCCACTTGCGAATGGTTCGTTCGGTTGGTGCAGAGTTCGGGTAACACTTATCAAGCCACATCTTTGCATCGGCTGCATATTTTCCCATCAAAAAGCAATGATAAATCAACACACGAAATTGCTGTGAATCCATTTTTTTCACAATAGCAAAAGTTGCTTCACTCACAACGCTATATCTCGAGAACTAATCGTCCGACAGGTGTCAAATTTATACACTTATCTTTTGAAGGTTGGTACTAACTGAAAATGGATTTATGGATTTATTTCAAGTGGTGCCCTCTCTTACAAACGGCACATGTATTAGTATGTCCTTTGTAGTTGTTTTTTGCGTGTTTACATCTACCCCGGTAATAATAGCATATGGGGTAAATGTGAACAAATTTTTGGGGTAAATGTAAACGATCATTTTACTGATTTATTTTCCATAACTCCTTTTTTAGTATTTAAAATGCCCCGAAAATATATACAAAAGAAACCACCAGCTGTTTACAATATTACTGATGCGTTCTAAGAGATGTGATGGAAAAGAGAATGCTATACCATCAAGCTGAAGAACGCTACAATGTCCGTAAATCTGTCATATTTCATAGAATTAAAGGCCGACAAGAATTATTTAATGCAATTTGGTTTGGGCGAGTACCCTCCATTTCAGTAGCAACTGAAAGCGAAATTGTTCAATGCCTTGTTTCTTGTGCAAATATGGGAATATCATGTGGCAACTGGTTGGGAAATATGTCAAGCTAACCGGTATCAAAACGCCATTTAAGGACGATACCTCCGGTGAAGACTGGTACTTAGGATTTATGAAGCGGCATCCTACACTGTCTTTAAAAAAAACCGGAACACTTGCAAACATTGAGACAAGATGCCAGATACCCATTTGTTGTACACGATTTCTATGATAAACTTCAAAAAGTGATGGAAGATAATAACTTGGCAAATAAGCCACAGTATTCAATGCGTATTCAACGCAGACGAAAGCGGATTTCACCATGATCCCAGCCGCATGCATGCATTAGGTGTTAAGGGCAAGGCTCTTAACAGTACATTCATGAGTATCAGCGGACGGTTCCACATTACCACCGCTAATAATTTTTAAAGGTGCTGTTGTTCAGGCAAGATGGACTTCTGAAGATGGTTTTCCGGGAACACTTTACGCATGCTCGGAGAAGTTGTACCATCAAGCCGCATTGTTGGTGTACGACGGTCATTGCAGTCACATAAGCGTCCGAATAGTTGAGAAAGCTGTGCAAAATAATGTGATATTAATGCGCCTACCCGGTCACCTAACTGATAAGTTGCAACGCCTAGATAAATGCGTATTTGGTCCAATAAAAACAGCTTGGGAAAAAAAATTATAATTTATGGGAAATCGCAAATGGGCAAGGGTTATTTGCGCATTAATAAACAGAAGTTTTCGAAACCTAAAATGAGTCTAGGAGAGCTGATAACATAATATCCGGATTTGTTAACACCGGAATTTACCCTGTGGATCGAACTAAATTTCCAGAAAACGAGTTTTCGCCACAAACTCTAAAAAGGCACCGTACGAATTCAAATGCTGATTCTTGGAATTGCCATCCGATGGATTAATTGCACAAGAACTTGCTGAAGGTAGGTACCTAAGTTTTTATTTATTTACCTAATGTACCTATGTAACAACATTGGTAAAGTAGGTAGGTACTAAATCAGGCAAATTGTTTTTCCAAATTAGGTGCAATTGCAACTCCTAGCAACGAAATAACTTCGGACAAAGAAAGGGTGCAAGAAAATGATATGAATAAAGCTAACTCAACTGAAACAGTAAGTGCACAACAGGCTGTTATGAAGACTGAGGCTTTACCTGGAACTTCCATCAACTTGAGATACCTACCTGTGCCTTGTTCCTATTCTACTATCTATAGCACGTGATTAAAACAAATTTGTTTCTATTTAAAAAAAGATGAATTTGTGTACTTCTCCGATCATTCTTTGATGGGTAAGGGGTACTATAAGGACGTGTAAGGGGTAAATGTAAACAATGCTATAGTAGATTTGTTAAGTAAGACATTCAAAGCAAATTCATGTCTGTTTACTTTAACCCCACACGCGAAATCCTAGCACTTAGGAGGCGCAAGTAAGATATCCCCATCTTATGCCATATGGGAGAAATGTAAACGCTACCCCAAATCACTTTAAGGTTCTCATACCTTAGGTAGTAGAATATCTGTAAATTATAATATAATATCCGTTTTCCAAATTTACGGAAATGTAAAAATTCAATATTTTTTAGTTTCCTGGAAAAATTTGCCTTAAGGAAATTGCAGAAACTGTTCCTATTTACCCCAACTAACCCTACGTGCATACATCTATCGACATCTTGACGGAAATTCCTGTTCGACAATATTTTCATCAACCCATTCAAACTGCACCTCTAATTCCGTCGTAATTAAATAGCTCCTATCATCAATGGATACAGCGACACAGCAGCAAAACAGTATTCCCAATCTACCTAATCATCGTCTATCAATTAATAGCCACTTCAGTGTCCTCAGTTCATGATAAGCCCATTTCCGCAGTTGTTTTGCGGAGACAAAACCTATCATTATCATCATTACGATGATCATCCTGGACATAACACGGCAAATCGCTGCAGGCAATCAAGGTACGACACGGATAAACCGTGTAGCGCCATAATACAAGAGACGCTTCATCAACGCGGCGACACAGCTCTCTGGCAGTAACACCAAACATTCGTACCAGAACTACATCTCGCGTCACAATCACCGTCGTGTTGCCACCACCGTCAGCAACATCACTGTCGCCACTGCGTGGGACTGACTCTCTATGCTGTAGAGTCACATCACATCGCAAACGAACAAATAGCCATCCGAGCAGTGATTGCTCTTCCAACTGCGACATATCAAATGTTGCTGGTCGTAGTTGGATTGGTGGTATTGGATATGGTGTTTCTGATGCTGATAGTGTTGGTGGTGTTGGCGGTACTCTGCAGTAGCAGCACAAGTATCTCTCATATCACATTATCATCAAGCATCAGGTTGGCTGTCAGTATAACGTTTATACCTAGTGCTGCTCGTGTTCGTATTACTGCTAATATAGGTGGTTGGGGCATTGAAGGTACTTTGATGGCATCTACAACGAATTCAATTAATGCGGGCAGCAGACTTCACCGTCATCATCAGCATCAGCTTTAGCTTTATTGTCAAGTGTATTCGCATGATAATGGCTACGCATTAGTACACACATGCCCCTTCGCCTCAGGGTTACTTCCGCAATTGTTTCTGAACCTTCCTTTACCCAGGACTGGCAGCCATCCTCTCCTTCGAGTGCGTGTGCAATTAAATTACAATTTTCATTAACTACGAACAACAATGAGGGCTTCCTTTTTAACAACGTTAATGGCGACGATGACAGCTAATTATATAACAGTGCTGCAACATACATATGTATATACTACATATTTGCATTAATAGAGAATGTTAAACGTACTTAAGAGCATTTTTATGGGATAGGCCGCCTAAATAGACATTAAAAGACTCCGACTACAACTACAACTATGACACCTCGCTATCGGTTCGTATCTCTCTCCCTCTCAGTGGTACCTCCAAAGGAACCATAGTAGCGTCATGTGACTACGTTCGTTAAGTCGCGCATAAAAAGTTGTACGAGTAAAAGCCGTAGGAAATATGGCGATGGCGGAAGACACTTAACACTCGGGCACTTTTAGGGGCTCAGCGAGACTACAAGTATATATGTACATACATATATTGCCGTGGGCTTGGACGCCCTTGAGAACACGACTAACAACGCATTGAAGCTGATGCAGTTGTTACTGCCGCTGTTGTTATTTCTGTTGTTGTTCCTATTAGGTAGTGTTGTTGCTGCGCTGACAAAGATGGCGTTGGCGATGGTAATTGTTGAATGGGAAATGCTGATTTCTTTAAAAAAAAAAAAGAAATATTTTAGCAAAAGAAAACACACCTGGGCCTATCCCATTCGTATTCGCATAAATTTTGCAAAAATGACAGATAAAAAGCAAAGCAGAAGGAACCGAGAGAAAAGACTAACAAAAATTCACATCACGTCCGCAACGGTTTAACGTTAGATGACAGTTGCAACACACTGTAGCGGTCAAACTTCACCTTGACATTGTTGAAGTGACTTGAATTCTTATTTTTCTTATTTCTCATTTCTGTGTGTGTACCTACGTGCTGTCATTTGACGTTTACTATACGACGTGTGATCAATTTTTTTGGTTTAAGATGAAGAGGCAAGGAATAAGGAAATGCGCTAATCTCTGGAGTTAGAGTTGGAGTTGGTGTTGCTTTTGGATTTGAATTACTTACCAGCTGCGTTTTTATAGGGGGACAAACAAAGTGCAGCCAAGACGACACTCAGCAATGCCATGTGGAATGTCAGTTTGTCGGGCCATTGCTGTATGGTATGCGTAGAAAAGGGGTGCAGCTACCACCGGCGGATGGCTGTCTGCATTTAAAGATATTGTTAGGAACGTACATATGTACCTATGATACATTCATATGTATATATGTATGCCATGTTATGTTGTTAGATGTTTGTATGATAGAATCACGACGCGGAAAAATATGAATGGAGGAAGTACCATATGTACTCGTATTAGGAATGGAAATGCGGTATGTCAATTGATTAAATAGGTGACTTCTTGTTGGATCTAGTTGAATCTACATAGTTTTGGAATTTTATTAAACAGGAAGTGAGAAAGAAGAAATCCCTTAACCCTAACGAAAGTTAGGGGATGAGCTACGGACCATCGTGTCGCCTGTTGGGCCAGCATAAGTACCTAATTGAGGTCATTTTTTCGCGTTCTTGTTGAATTTTTTTTTTTATTGTTGTTTGGCTAGGTAGGTACATACATATTTCCTTGAAGTTTTTGAATTGTTCTTATAAAGCCTGCTTCTAATGAGCAAATACAACACTGGCTTGATGAGTTATCGTTAGATTGAAGCGAAAGTGGAACAATTTGGAAGAATAAGACTTTGATTCCGACGATAGTCTAGCAGACTACATATTTTGCTAAATCTGACGACGGCATGGACAAAATGCTGGTACTTTAATTATTAAGGTGATGCCAACTTGATGCTGGTCTTTTCAACCGTCATCGTCCAGAAAAACCTTAAACAGATTTTTTGCGAGGAACATAGTTCATATTATAACAGGGCCAAAAGCAGACGGCATTAAATCAGACCCTTAGAGTGTTTTGAAAATTTTTTACAACTCGCATAATTGACATCAAGGTGAAGAAATATAAAATGCAAAATACCACTATAGGTATCATCGAGTCTTCTTGAAATACTAATTTTGAGCGGAGCGATAAAGAATAATCATTTTCGAGTAAAGAACTTCTTGATCCTACACTTTGTGGATCTAAAAACATGGCTACAATGAGCATGGATACCTTTCAATTGCTCATAGCTTTCTCGAGTAAGCAGAAAGATATTCGACAAATTTGCAACAATCCGAAATATTTGAAAATTTGTTATCGCACACCGTGTGTAGGAATCTTCATAAAGATGATATTAGAAGAACAACTGCTTGTATTCAAAGGACGATGTCCATTTCGAAGGTACATTTGTATGTCTATAAGAATAAGCTTGCCAAATATGGAAAAAAGGTCGTTCTAGTGTACAAAGTTAAAAAGAATTACATGTTCGATGCGTCCCCATGTTTACAAAAAACATCGATACATGTATTGGTTAACCTCTATGTAGTTACTATTGTAAGTTGCTTACAAAAACTATTCATGGGACGAAGTTCCATCCGTCTCGTTGGAACGTCCGTGTGTGATTTTCATGATAAATTCACTCTTGTCAGCTACAAACTGAAACTTTGAAATTCTGTCCCCTTGCTCTCCACCATGGACCTGACATTGATCCGGTATCGAAAAAGCATGCAATAATGTCTTACAACGAAACAGAAGGCGCCGTGGACAAATATGATCAACTGTGGGGTCATTCAAGTTACAGTCGCAAAACAAGGCTCTTTCTACTTTGCATATTCTAAGGTATGATAAATATGGCTGTATTGAACAGTTATACTAGGCGTGTTCAAAAAGTAAGGTGACTTTTGAAATTTCGCGCGCAACGTACATACATTCACGCGTTTTGGTGTGCTCGGCGATTTTTAATAATTATAAAAAATGGAGCAAAGAATGTGCATCAGAGTGCTCTAAAACATTTGAAATGTTGACAGTGGCATACAGTGAGTCTGCTTTAAGTAAGAAAAATGTTTATAAATGGTACAAGCTCTTCCAAGATGGCCAAGAAGATACCAATGACGAACCTCGCTCTGGAAGCCCCAGCATACGAGAAGTTGCTGAGGATGTTGGCATATCGGTCGTCTCGTGTCATGTAATTTTTTCGGAAATTTTGGGCATGAGACGTGTGTCAGCGAAGTTTGTTCCGAAACTTCTTAATTTTGATTAGAAGGAGCGTCGCATGAGCATCGCTCGGGAGCTCTTGAATAACGTTAACGATTATCCTGACTTACTCAAAAGGGTCATAACTGGTAACGAATAGTGGGTATATGGTTATGAGGTCGAAATCAAAACACAGTAGTCTAAATGGAAGCACGCCAAGTTCGATCAAATGTTAAAGTTTTGATCACTGTTTTTTACGATTACTGTGCCGTAGTACATCAGAAGTTTTTACTTCAAAGTCGTACGGTCAATAAGAAAGTAATGCACCTATTCTTAGAAGCAATCCGAAGAAAACAATCGGAACTGTGGGAAGATAATGCACCTGCTCATTCATCGTTGCTTGTGAGAGATTATTTGGCCAAAAACAACACGACAATCATGCCTCGGCCACCATATTCACCGGATTTGGGCCAATGCGACTATTCCCTATACCTAAAACTGAAAAGACGGAGATTGAGGAAATAAAAACAGCATCGCTGGAAGAGCTCAAGGCTATACCAAAAAGTGCTTATGAGAAGTGGTTTATATCTGATGAGCATTACTTTGAAAAATATTAGGTCACCCTACTTTTTGAACACACCTCGTATACTAGGATAGACTTAATGAAAGACTTAAGCAACGTTTTGTTTAAGGATTGGCCTTCCATCCGTTCAGAAAAGAGACCTTAAATGCGAAAAAGGATTCGTGAGTAAATAATTAACGGGTTCGCTACATTTGTAAATGAGCCAGGCATTATTGACGAACCAGCTATAAAGAAAGCTAAACGATCAGTATGTAGCTTTTGTCCTTCAAAGAAGAGTATTTATTGCTGCAAATAAAACATACTGCTAGAACACATGTCACTAAACTTCTTCCAATGTGATGAGAAATCAGGAACTAATAAGGTTCATTTCATTTTTCTGAACGCACATTCCGAACGAGAGACCTTTGAAACTGTTTGCATTTGAAAGGACGTCGAAATAGCTAGTTCTTTTGGGCGATTATTTTTTTTACAAAAATATGTTCTTTTTTGAAGTAAATTAAATGTATCTTTTATAAGGACCGAATTTGAGTTTTTATTAAAAAAAAAAAAAAATGTTAAATGAAAAAATCTGTTGCCTTTTTTTTAAGTATGCTTACAGGGTAATGTATGCTAGGGTTAATGAGTTGAAATGCAATCAAATCCTCTTAAAATAAAATTGTTCGAGTACGCCGGCACCAAAAGATTTCTCCATTATCGAAGAAAATCAGTCCATTAATACGTAGTTACAAGTCAGGAGAGCCTAATGAGTTTTGTTACCACATGATGAACTTGCTAATGATATTTAACACAATTCTCTACGGGGTCCTTCACTATGAAACTTACATTTTTTTGATGTGCACCTCTCCTTTTCGGGCTACGCAACCAAAGGTGGTACTTTGGCAACCAATTGGATGTAAAGCATCTGTTTTTATTGAATTTGGGATAAAAGGCAACAGTTAGTGGTTCTGGTGAAAGTGTAGTCCAATAGTCCAACGTTTTTTAAATATATACTATCAACTATAACCCCAGAAAGATAATCATATTTATTTATGGTGTAAAAGATACGTCTCATAGACGTATGGCACTTTTTAAGTGTATTTAATGAAACCCATAACCTTTTTATAAAATATTTATGTTTTATTTAATTAACAGTACAAATAAATCTTATTTTAAAGAATACAAAACAAAACGTAAACTGCATTACAAATCAACAAAAAACTTACAATAATTTACCGTGTACCGGTATGAAGTGAGTGTTTACCTTGAGTGGAGCAAAACTACCTTGACGTGCCTTCTGGCCCATTCTGTTCGTTTTTCGATCAATGCTTGGTTCAAATTGATCATTTGTTGTCGGTAGCGATCTGTATGAACGGTTTCACAAGGTTTTAGGAGCTCGTGATACACCACACCTTTCTGGTCCCACCAGACACAGCATTGTCTTCTGGCCGAATCGATATGGTTTTGCAGTCGAAATTGATGGTTTAGAATTCTGAAAATAAATCAATTTTTAATCGCCAGTAACAATTCGATGCAAAACGGATGTTTTATCGTGTCTTTGAAGTAAAATTTTACAAATGGTTTTTCGGTTTTCCACTTGTCTTTCATTCAATTCATGTGGCACCCATTTTCCAAACTTTTGGATTTTTCCCATAGCTTTTAAACGGACAGAAATTGTTTGTTGTGCAACATTAAACATTTCTGCTATTTGTTTCTGACTCAAAGTGTCATCTTCATCCAATATTGTTTGCAATTCGGCGTCTTCAAACTTTTTTGGTGATCTTCCACGTTCTTCATTTCTCACATTTCTTCACATCAAAATCGTTATCTCTGAACCGTTGAAACCATCTTTTGCATATTGCTTCTAATAGAACATGATCACCATATACCTCGACAAGCATTCGATGCGACTCTGCAGCACTTTTCTTCAAATGAAAACAAAAAATTAATTATGATACAAAATTCGACATTTTTACCACGATGAAAAAATATGATGTGCTTTGCTCAATAACTTGATGTATACAAAATATGTTTGACAGGTGTCATAGCAACCAAACAAAAAAATTAAGGCTCGTTCACAATAAATGTTCCCTATCGAGACATTTATATCTTGAATGATAAACGTCATTTTTATGTTCACCGTAAACTGCTTTTTGCATATCACACATGATACATAGTTTTGGCATTATGTGAATTTTTGATGGACAGTACGAGCAATGTCTCCCCTTTTTTGCAGCAGATTCTTCATTTGTCTGAATACTATTTTCGTTAGCATTTGGCAGCAATTCCAAAATAGTTTTGCGAAGGTCCTCTTCAAAATTGGAGCACCTAGCCTAGGTGAAGTGAGATCAGTACTTAGTTTTTTTATAGAATTTTTGCGGTTGAGAAGCTTTTCATTCCTTGACAGGATGTTTTGACAATAAATGGGTTAACGAAAGCTATGTTAAAAAGGTCATAAAGTACTGCCATTTGCCATCTGTTGCATGTCATTGTCGAACACATTTGGGTAAATGTGTCGACACCGCCTTTAGTCTAATTGCAATATATGAATATTTTTGGTTTTAAAGTTGTTTGGTTAATGGCACCTTCTTCATCGTAAGATGATAGCAAATATATTATTTAGATGGCTTTGGCTTATATGTGAGGACGTGATCACGTATTCTCCATTAGTTCAGGAATCTCTCGTTAGAAAGTGTAGACTGGAGCCGACTAGCGTACTATAAGCTCATAAGATTGCTGAAGTAAAAGGATTTTGCCAAGGGCACATAAGTAAACCAATTGTCGCAAGTGATATTATGATTGGTTCCATACACCAGTTTTTACAGTTTTTCTTATACAGTATTCACCTTGAGGAATGCTATTGGTATTGGTTGTCTTTCCGATGTAAGGAATGGTAGTAATCATATACTTTGTGCCGTTGTCACACCAATAGCTGCTCGTCAATAGTTAGATGTGATCTCGGTGTGTAATTGATCAAATACTGGTTTATTAACATGTCCCAAACTTTTCTAATACGTAGGTATAAATAGGTAGGTATCCCTAGGTAATATATCCCTAATCCTGATTGTTGGATGTAGTGATTTACAGCATCATTTATGCGCATACGTCTGATTAGAAATCAAATCTGTCATGACTCATAACTGCTACATAATGCGTTCCTGAAAAGGAGCTCTCAAAAATTTCTTCCGTTGAAAGGTGATTATCTTTCATAGCAGCGGATAATGTTAATATGTCCTATTGTCTCGATGAAAGCACGAATTTCAACTTCACTGGTGTCTCTAAAAGCAGCTCTAAACGTCTTAATGCTTTGTCTAGGTATATTCACCCTGCCTCAGTCGAACTGCAACCAACTTCAGGAAGCTATGATTTCCAAACCATTCATGACAGTGAACTCAAATTTTGACACATGACAGATAATTTTATTATTTACAAGCCTATTAAACGATTTGCGTCTCAGTTGTGTTGAAAAACGTGATAGTGTGATTGCTTTATATTTGGCTGGATAACCATAAGTAGCTATAGTTAGAGCCCTCCACCACCTCAACGTGAAAAAATCATTTGTGTCTCGAACCATATCTTGTTGCCGTAATACTGGCAGCGTTGCAAAACGCCATGGATGTGGTCATAAAAAAACAGCAGCATCGGCAGAAATGGTTCGAAAAGTGAAGGCTCGAATTGAGCGAAATACGCGTCGAAGTGGAAGAAAAATGGCTCGTGAGCTCAATATATCATTGGAACGGATGCAACACATACTGAAAAATGAGCTTGAGCTCCAGCCATTGAAGTTCCAAAAAGCACACGATCTTACACCGCAACAGAAAAAAGTTAGAGTTAAAAGAGCGATGGAGTTGCTACGCTTGCAAAAGTGGTGAGTTGCCGAATTTTGTTTTTTCCGATGAGTCGCCATTTGTTATCGAGCAATATGGCAACAAACAAAATGAGCGAGTTTACTCGCCAGAGAGGTTCTTCGAAAAGCTACACCTTCGGACGGCCACCAGAAAGAAAGCAGCATCAATGGTGATGGTTTGGTCCGCCATAACCCCTGATGGTCGCTCTCCGCTCGTATTTTTGGACCGTGGCGCCCAAATTAATGCGATCTTATACCGTGAAACTGTCTTAGAGGCAGTATTGAAGCCTTGGACAATCATTTCGGTCGGATACCGTGGACATTTCAACAAGACTCTGGACCGTTTTACAAAGCGTGCGTCAACCAATATTGGTTAAAAAAACAATGTTCCACACTTCATTTCTTCGACACAATGGATTGCAAATTCTCCAGATGCAAATCCGTTGGATTTCTCTGTCTGGGGCGAAGGTTGGCAGTAAAAAATACTAAAGTTTGGACCACCTTAAACAATCACTTCGCCGGGAATAGGCCAAAATACCGCAGAGCCACTTGCGTGCAACGTGCAATGCTTTCTTCGGCCGTCTCAAGGCCATTATTCGCGCCAAAGGTGGACATATTGGAAACTACTGATACAATTTGAAAACTGATGTATTTTTCAACATTTTTTGTTTTGGCACAATAAAATTTATCAAAAAATAAAAAAAATTATAGCAGGGTGTATTCTTTATTCTTGTGTTTGAGAAAAATTTCTATGTTTGTCCATTTCACTATTTTACTTACTATTTTTTCATCTGTTATAAATAAGTTAAAACACAAGATATTCTTGGATATTCTGGTTGGTCTATTATTTGAGTAAACAATATTTTGTGCAACGGTTCTATTGCGACTTCGTCAATAAATTCGTCTTCAGTGTCCCTCTGCACGCCGCACTGTGGGGTATTTGAACCCAAAACATGGCATTAACCCTATTTTTTTTTTACAACTCAAGAAAAAATGTATGCAGACTTCAAATAAAATACCGTAGCTTTCAAACAAACAAAATACCAAGCCACAGTGGCATTGCAAATTTGAATGTTTTTCGTAGATCACGTGTGCAGTTTGCAAAGCTTGAAAAACAACATAAAACATTTGTGCGTGGTTTGTTTTTTTAGAAAGCTAATTGGACAGGTTTTGAAATGGAATCGTTTTCTGAAGGTTTGTGCTAAACAAATAATAATAATACAATACTGTACGATGTGTTTTATTGTGTTTTGACTAAAAAACGTTATCGCACCTTTCCAGTAGCTGTTTTTCTCCTTAACCCCAAAATAAAATGGAAGATTTGTTTATGTTCCCGAGCAGTCCCAGATCTATTTTCTTTTTTAATTTGTAACTTAAGATGTTTTCTAATCGGGACAAAAAAAATAAAAAATTAACTGCACCTTTTTGCACCTTTCGGAGTTATCCGCAGTTTTGTGAGACCAGGTTAATTTGTTGATTTATTACGTATAATGTGGAATTGGGCAGATCTAATCTTCATTGTTGTTCTGTTTTTGTTTAAATGTGAGTGTTTAAACTTCGTGTTTATGTCAATTTGTGTGATCATTTTACCAAAACAGTTAGCCAATATTTCATATTGTTTGTAGAAACTTGCATTAAGTTGGCCGTCACTCGAAAGGACCTGTTCGAAACTATGAAGAGCGGTGATTCAATTGACCATGATGTATTGGGTTTATAACGTGCGGTTTGCTATAATTACAACAATAATTTTTTTTCACTCAAATATGTCGAACTTTGTCCCTGATAAAGTGTTTTTGCGGGGAGTTCTTCTTCATTACTTTAATATGAAGAAAACTGCTGCCGAAAGTCATCGTATTTTAGTGGAAGTTTATGTGAACAAGTGGTGATTTTGGCTTTTAAGACGATGAACGTCCTGGGCAGCGAAAAAAGTTTGAAGATGAAGAACTGGAAGCATTACTCTATGAAGATTGTTGCCAAACACAAAAAGAGCTCGCAGAACCTTTGGGTGTCACTCAAGCAGCAATTTCAAAATATTTTAAAGCAAGTGGATATATTCAAAAGCAAGGAAATTGGGTTCCACATGAACTCAAGCCGAGAGACGTCGAAAGGCGGTTTTGCATGTCCGAAATGCTGCTGGAACGCCACAAAAGGAAGTCATTTTTGAATCGGATTGTTACTGGTGATGAAAAATGGATCCATTACGACAACCCCAAGCGCAAAAAATCATATGTGAAACCCGGCCAACTAGCCAAATCAACGGCAAAGCCTAATATCCATCGCGCGAAGGTAATGTTCTGTATTTGGTAGGATCAGATGGGTGTGCTGTATTATGAGCCGCTAAAACCGGGTGAAACCATAAATGGACAACGCTACCGAACACAATTAATCCGTTTGAAAAGAGCAGTAGCCGAAAAACGCCCGGAATATGCGACCAGACACGAGGCAATAATTTTCCATCATGACAACGCTCGGCCCCACGTTGCTATTCCGGTTAAAAACTAATTGGAAAACAGTGGATGGGAAGTCTCACCCCACCCGCTGTATAGCCCAGACCTTGACCCTTCTGACTACCATTTGTTCCGGTCGATGCAGAACGCCCTCATTGAAATGCGGTTCACATCAGAGCAGAATATCAAAAATTGGCTTGATTCATTCTTGGCTGCCAAGCCGGCGCAGTTCTTTTGGGATGGGATCCACAAATTGAGAATCTTCTTTTGACATCCTTTGTACCTTTGCGGTTAGAAAGTGCACAACTGGTGATTATTTGTCAAAATTCACACCCTTCTTCAACTAGATACGAGGTGAGTATTGGCGAAAGGGTTACAGCTCACATTACTCACTTTCTTCTTTTTACCATGATTGATGGCAAAGTCTGCAATGCTGGTACTGAAACAAGTTCTACACAAAAGTGTTTGATATGTAGTGCCACTATAAAGAATTCTAATAATCTTGAAAAAATGATAAAAATTCAGAGTGACTCTTCGAAACTCAACTTTGGCTTTTTAATTTTGCATTAATGGATACGGTTTTTTGAATGCCTAATCCACATTAGCTACAAACTTTCGATAAAAAAGTGGCAAGCCAAAAGTGAGGTTCAAAAGGAAGCAGTTCGTGATCGAAAAAAATGTATTCAAGAACGTTTCAAGAAGGAAATGGGGCTTCTTATTGCTTGCCCCAAATCTGGGTTTGGTAGTACAAAACGATGGAAACACGGCAAGACGATTTTTTTCAAAATGCTGAACTGTCTGCATCAGTGACTGGGGTTGACATTAACCTGATAAAAAGATTTCATGTTATCTTACACACAATTTCAAGTAGACACGTAATCAATTTAATACGATTTAAAGAGTACGTTTTAGACACAGCAAAGTTGTATTTTTTTAAATTACTCATGGTATTACATGCCCCCTTTAGTTCACAAAGTTTTGTAACATGGAACCGAAGTAATACATGCCGCATTACTTCCGATTGGACAACAGTCAGAACAACTGTCAGAAGAGGCTCAAGAAGCCCAGAAAAAAGACATTGAGAGATTACGGGAAGGATATTCGAGAAAATAGTCTCGCTCTGAAACAATGGAACATGTTTTGAAGAAATTGCTTCTTACACCGGACCCTAAGCTCACAAGTATGAGAGAGCTACCAAATAATAATATCTCATAAGTTTTCTCCAGAAGTTATTGAAATGCAGTGCCCTGCGGAAATTTCGGACTTAGGTGAGGAAAACTTTGGCAGTAATAGTAGCTCAAGTAATGAAGGATAAAGGTATACCTTGGTGAAAAAGTTCCCAAGTTTTTCAGAAAATTAAAAATAAAAGTTTATTCATCTAAATCTATGTATATTGTCCCCTTCAAAGTAATCCCCATCGTATGCAACACACTAATGCCAGCGCTTGATCCAATCCTCGAAACATTTTTTTATATTCAGTTTTCGGTTTGTCCATCAGTACTTCCTGCGATTTTTCCATTACTTCCTCTCAGCTGCTGAAACGCGTTCAACGTAGTGGTTTTTTAACTCGATTGAACAGAAAGAAGTCACAGGAAGTCAAATCATGTGAATTCGGTGACTTTTGGATGGTATTTGTTGCATTTTTCGTCAAAAAATTACAAATAATTTGCACCATATTATCATGATTCAAAATCCACGAATTTTCTGCCCAAAATTCTGGTCTCTTTTGGCGAATTGCTTCACGCAAACGTCTCATAACGCCCACATAATACTCTTTGTTTACTGTCTAGCCTTCTGGCAAAAATTCATGATGCACTACACCGTTGTAATCCATGAAAACCATGAGCACTGCCTTCTTTTTTGACTGAAAACGACGTGTTTTTTTTTAATTGGTCTCGGCTCATTTGGTGAACGTCATTCACTTGCCTGATGTCTGGATTGCGTGTCGTACTCATAAACCCACGTCTCGTCTCCAGTAATGATCCTTTTGATAAATGTGGAATCGGATTCAGCCTCGCAAATCATCTCTTTTGCGACGTCAACACGGTCTTTCTTTTGCATGAAATTGGGGTCTTTTGGTACCAACTTTGCTGCTACACAACGGAAACCCAAAACATTAACTAAAATGTCCTGGACGGCTCTATAGGCAATGTTCAAGTCCTCCGCTATCTCTCTGATGGTTAATTTGTGGTTGTTGACCAACATTTTTTTTACTTCATCAATGTCGATGGTCTGTCATCTTCGATTGACTCACGACCACTTTTGGACCGCTCATGCCACTGATAAATGACCGTTTTCTTTAGACAATCGTTGCCGAAACACTTTTCAAACATTTCCGAAGTTCGCGCACCATTAAATCCGTTTTATACGCAAAATTTAATACAAGTTCCTTGTAAAAAATCGCCAATACACACAGAGATAGATGTATTCTTGGCTATGTTAACTTTACAAATGTCAAGCTATGACGCTAAGATTTAGAGTGAATGTCAACAACAGATGTACCAATTTAACAAAAAAAAGCAGAACTCAAATCGGAACAATGAGAGCGCCACACGGTGGTTATTCCGTTTTTTTTTTTTGTATCAAGTTGGTATATACCCAAATTAGTTAGAATTAAGCCTTAAATGCTTTACTTTTTTCTAGTGATTGCCGATTCTAGATGATTCTGAGTTATTTGAATTATTAAAAACTTAATTTATAACGAATTACTGCATATTGAAAACGAATAAAAAATGTTTTACCTACCCTAATACGCCCACCACCCACCCACAACATCCCAACTGCCCAAAAACCGATTAAATTTACTTGTAGTTGCAGGAAAAATATTTTAAAAACATTTTAAAAAAACTGAAGGGTAATGCCATGTTTTGCGGTCAAATACCCCACTGTGCGCCGGCCTCTAAGAGGTAGTCTTCACAAACACTTTCACATTTCACAACAAAATGTATCTGTAAATAATATTAAACGGTTTCTTCAAATATCTCTTAAAAATTTCATAATAGATAATCATACGTTTTTCAGACGTACGGCATATAACTTGTTACCACAGGTACTTGCTGTCGCGTCAAGCTCCAACTGCCGACTGAAATGGTTTAAGCAACCAACCACCGTATATTACCTTTCTCGGGTTAAGATGAATTCTCAAGGCGAAAACAAATGTCGAGTTTGGTCACTCCAAGCACCGATTTCAGATTTCGGATTTGTGAAATTTCCTGAGACTTTGGGGATTCAAATCGTTTTTGATAAGAATGAAGCAAAATTGTATCGTCTCGAGAGGGCATTTACATTCGTTGTGTTTGACGGTACTTTCCAGGAAATTCATATTTAAATTTCCGTTCGAACTAATGTGGAAGTATTTCGCAGACTTACTCGTAGACAAACTTTCGTCAAAGATAACTTGGGATAAGTTCTATGCAAATTGCTAAGAATAACTTTTAGGTCCCATGGTTGAGACCAAATTCGTACTGTCTCTAATTTATTTTTGCATGTTTATGGATTTATATGGGGATTTACTCGTTTTCTAGAATACGATTAGATTTTTCAGCAATGTTTTACGTGTACATACTTACTGGGTGGGTAAAGTAACCTCCTTGACCGCCAGAATGCGCTGCTACTGCAAAAAACGTTATGGTGCCTTGAAGTCCGTTCATACTTAGGCAGACATGTCAAATTTCAGTGTGTTTTGACAACTGATTGTTGTTGTCGTCCTCTCATAAAACATTAATTTTTGAGAGGCAAGACGGCAAAGAAAACAAAAGAAAAGTTGGATAAATATTATGGGGCTAATGCTCCGTCAGATTACACCGTCAAATATTGGTTTCGAGAGTTTCATGGTGGCCGCAACTGCACTACCGATCAATTTTGCAGCGACAGGCCCAACGATGCGGTTACAGAGGACAATGTCAAAAAAATGCATGAAATGGTGTTGGCTGACCGGAAAGTGAAGGTGCGCGAGCTAGCAGATACTACAAAGATTAGTACTGAGCGCACACGCCATATTTTGGGCAATATTCTGCATATGAAAAAGTTATCCTGCCGCTGAGTGCCGCGCATACTTACTCCTGACCAAAAACACGAACGCGAGAGCATTTCGAAAGAGTGTTTGGACTTGCTGATGCGGAGTCGGGGGACTTTTGGCATGGATTGGTAACTGTTGATGAAACTTGAATCTACTATTACACACCAGAATTGAATGAAGCCGGTACGAGTGCTCCAAAGCGGCCGAGGGAGGCTCGATGGGTCGGAAAAATTATGGCGTCGGTTTTCTGGGATTGTCATGGCATACTCTTCGTGGACTACCTCAAAAAAGGAAAAACTATCAACAGCGAGTATTACTGTGCATTATTGGAGCGATTGAAAGCCGAAATCGGCCTCACTCACATGAAACGAAAAAAAATTTTGTTTTTGCAAGACAATGCACCGGCGCACAAGAGCATCGCAACCACGGCTAAAATCAATAACTTACGGCTCCAATTGCTGTCGCGTCCACCGTATTCGCCCGATTTGGCTCCCTCGGACTTATCTCTTTCAAAACCTCAAAAGATGGCTCATCAATAAAAAATTCAGCTTACGCGAGGAAATCATCGACTCCATGGAGGAGTATTTTGCAGACCTTCCGGAAAATTACTTCTCGGACGGGATCAAGAAGTTGGAAAATCGCTGGAATAAGTGTATCAAACGCAAAATTAAATTTTTTTTTTTTTTCATTCTCAAGAAGGTTACTTTTCACCCTACCTAGTAATTTATTGTCTGTAATCGAAGTCCCAGTGCCTTTGGAGTTTTGGAAATGTGTGTTTCTGAGTAAGATGTTATAGGACAATGATGATTTGTACTGATTTTATCTGGTTGGATTTTAGGTATACGTATTCTCCAATCTTTTGATCATTTTTCATTAAACAAACTTGGCATATTACCGCTGTGTCATTAAGGAATGTCGTAACTAAAGTGTGCTTCGCCGTAGGCAGGTTTGTATATATAATACATTTAGAATAGAATTTGACCAAACACCTCTCCCTGTGGCACTTCAGCTTTTATCGGATGTAGCTCCGTCATTCAAATTGACAAGAAAATTGATTACTGATTAGATGTGGATTTCATACCTTGTCAAATTTTTTCCCATCGAATGCTCAGTTTACATAAATGTAATCTATTAAGCCATGGTCCTACTTGCTTAATCGTGCTATGATTAAGGAACATCAGGAACATCATCACATTTTCTCTATTATGGCAGCCATTTTTTTGAGAAACAACTTTGAATGTGTTGGTTATTACGTCTTTTTTCGTTTTTTCTACTAAGCTACATCTACATTGTGGAGAAAAGCAGCTATTTACACTTAAACCTTAAACAAGTGCTTTAAAAATCTACTCTTGGTAGATATTTCTCGAACTTTGACAGCAATATCAGTCATAAACCGGCCTTAAATTATTTGTCATTGCCCTTATTTCATTCCGATAGAACTTTTTTATCGGAATTTTCGATTCAGTTCGACTTGGCAGGTTCTCACAAACGTTTAGCATAGGTATAATCATTTTCCACATCGTTTTACACCCAAAATTTGTTGTCCAGCAAGTCATTTCACCATATGAGACACGATTCGGCTTAGTTGTTATACTGCTTTGAGAGTTGTAATTTAAGAGCCTCAGTTAACATGGATCGCGTTGTTATTCTCCAGCTAAAAAAAAAAGTGAATAATGGGTTTAAGGTGTACAATTTACAGACGATATTGTTAGGATTGGTGGATAGAGGTGACGGTTTACCATGAATCAAAGTGCTAAAACTAAAACGTGCCTTTTTGTTACCACAACTCGAGTGACCTGGTTAATGATATGTGTTGTTGAGGATGTGAAACAGTCGATGCCTAGATCCAGCCTTTGGAGTTAATAAAATAGATTAGATCCTTTACCCGAGATGTCGTTAATGTCGTCGAAGAATGGTTGGTTTAGTGCACCCAGTCTGGCTCCCGGCATTTGCAAAGGAAATGAGAGAGAGTTTGCTTCTCATTTTCATTCCCGCAACTGTGGCAATAAGCGTTGTAAAGGATGTCCAATTTGGCCAAATAGTCTTCAATTGGCCAATACCCCCTGATTATGCTGCGATTATGATATATCTGGACGGGTTCTGTTTGATACGTTTTTTATTCTATTCTTATTGTATATTGGTCATATCCTTGATATGGTGCAGTTACTTAATCCTCTCTACTAGAGGTTGGCCTTCTGTAGCAAGTGTAAATGGATTTGTCCTTTGTATGTTTTCTTTTATGTTACTGTGTCCTGGAACCCAAAACCCTATGACCCTAAGTCGTTCGCTCAGACACTCTTGCACCAGCTTTGGAATATGATAGCCGAATCGATAGCTTTGATAGCGGCTTGCCTATCTATGAGGATATTAATGTTTTGTTTGTTCATTGTGTTACGCCCGAGTTGCGTGGTCCGAATTGCCAGTAATTCCGCCTGGAAGACGCTGGAAAAGCCCGGCAAGCGGTATGATATTAATACCACAGTTCATCTTTGATCCATCGGTGTAGATAACCGCGTCGAAATCCTTTACTACTTCGTCTTTCTTCCACTGAGCTCTGATGGGCAATCCTACGAGGAATTTTTTCTTGAATTATAGTTTGGGTGTGATGTAGTCAGTTGGAAATGTGACCATGCCGTTTGGTAACGAGTCCAGGATGTTGCTGTGGCCGTAAAGCCGAACAGTCCAGTACGCAGTGGACCGATCTCAATAAGCCGGTTTTGTCTATACTGGCTGTTCCTTGGAATCTTTTTTATTGCGTGAGGTTATAATCTTAGCTCAACGCGAGCCACCATACTAGTGAGCCGTAGCTGAGAATTGGCCGAACTTCGGCTGTAGTTTCGGTCATGTTTGGTTGAAGTTAACACTTTTTGTTTTGCAGGCAGGCATAGAAGGCGACAAATGCTCTTACCTTGTGTTCTATGTTTTGCTTTTGCTAATTTTTGGGTCGAATATGATACCCAGATACTTAGCGCTGGAAGTAAGTGTGAGCGGTTGACTGTTAACAAAAGGAATTATCCTTCAGATCAAAAGGGTTTTGGTTTTGATAGTGAATAGCATCAATTCAGTTTTGGTCAGATTGACACCAAGGCTATAACTTGCGACCTTATCTAGAGTAGCCTCTATGCTTTCACTTATCACGAAAGGAAACTTTCCTGACACTAATATCACCACGTCATCCGCATATGCGTCCCCTTTGATCCTTTCTCCTTCTAGTTTTGCAAGAATTTTGTTAATAACCATTAGCTAGATTGAAGCAGAAATACGGCCACACTGTGGCATTCCTCTACGAGCGAATTTAGTTAAGTGACTGTTTGTTAGTGTTGCCTTAATAACACTAATAGTACTGAGCATAGAGACTGTCCATTGGCTAATAAATTCTTGTATGCCCAGCTTGGTAAGAGGTTTGCAAGTGACTTCAGTGTGTACGTTTTTAAATGCTCACTCTATGTCTAGAAAGGAGACTGGGTCATATTCTTTCGAATTTTTCGGCTGTTCGCACAACCTCATGCGGAGCCGTTTCTGTGGATCTTTCTTTGAGGTGGGCGTACTGTACTTTGGATAGCGATGATTCTTCTAGAATGCTTCGCATGTGGATCTTTACGACACGCTTTAGGGTTTTTAGTACAAAGGAAATTAAACTAACTTGCATGAAATCTTTCGAGGACTCATCCCTAAGTTAATCTACTTTCGGTATAAACACCGTTTGAAGGCGTCTCGAAAAGTAGTTCTGTTTAATACTGCAGCTTGTGAATATTAACACTAGCCATGGTGTTTTTAGATTTTGTGTTGTTTGTAGCAAAGCACGACAGGTAGTATGTCGTCAGAGTGCGGAGACTTGAACGGGGAGAAGCTATTAATAGCCCAGGAAATATTTACCTCAAAAATGATTAAATTGATATTGCTGTGGGATGTATACTGCCTCCGTGTGTGAAGGTGTTTATTCTAAATCTAGCTTTCCTATAAAGGAAGGGTTGGAATGTTCCTTGAATAGAATTTTTCTAAACCTGGTGGAATCTTTAGAAGTTTTTAATGATAAGCAAAATTCCATCCATTCTTGGATGTATTTATGGCTTTCTTATACAGACCTAAGCGGCCCTTGTAAGGCTCTCAGAAGTTGTATTTGTAGCAGATATTAAAAATCGCTGTGATCATCTGGCTGAGATTAGAGGCGTCTTTATTCCACCATAGGGGAAGTGTTTTTTTTAACAAAATTTAACTGGGCACGAGACTTTGTATGCAACGTCCATTATCTTATCGAAGGTCTTTACATTAACTCCAGTTCCTCGGTGGCTACACTCTTTATTTCGGATATATTTTTGAATTTTTTCTTATTGGCTTGGTAAAACTTGTTCCAATTACAATACCTCTCTTAAGGTTTCTTAATGGTTTAGGGGTTTCAACTCGTAGAGGATCCATTTGTGGTCTAAGAATGACTCCAGATTGGAAACTCTCTAACTTGCCACCATAAAGTTGTCATTGTTTGTTTTGAAATATCGAGGACCTCTTCCCATCCCATGAAAATTTCCGTACTAAGAAAGACAAGGTTTGTGCTCATGCCCTTGTTGGAGACAGACAGAAAATTTAAAAGTGACTCACCTCTTTCATTATCTTCTGCGCTTCGCCATACTGTATGCTTCGCGTTGGCGTCGCAGCCAAGCCGTAGTTTGTTCTCTTTGTTATGAGGGTGTCTCATGACCATGTTTGGTTCGCAAACTCCAGATTAACAACTTTTCAATCATTTAAGCTAAGGTTAGGACATAAAAAAAGCTTTATAGGTTTCTTAGCGAGTATGTATGTGTTGGGCTTACCGATAGTCAGATGTTTGTAGAACAAGTTGTATTGTTTCTTTTGAAGCCCTTCTATGGTCAAGTCTCTAAAGTAGGGCTCTTGGATGATGCCGATGTAAATATTTTGAGGTTATTGGAGGTACACCTAGAGTGCCTAAGATTAATCTGTATGACCTTCCTCATTATCCGTTTTTTCACGGATGAAGTTATTGTTATAAACCACTCATCGATACACTAGTGGCTTTAAACCCATTGGTATGGAAAGGCTCTATTTTCTGATTCTTGTCGTTTTCTTTGATTAAGATAGGAGACATTCAATGAGCTTTATCTTTTGGGTGGCTAGCTTTAGTATTGTTACGGATTTTGAAAGAAAATTTTCCATTAAAATACGTTTCTAGCAGTTTTTTTTTAAGTGCGTTAGGTTTTATGAACAAAATTTTGTGGCATAATAAGTTCATGTGTTCTTGGTAACCAAGATACCGAATTATGACAGCTAGCAGAGCCACTAGTACACAGTACAACAGGAAGGTACATATATGTATATCAAATCAATTAACAAATGATTTATCTGTTGAACAGTCTAAAAGTCCTAATATCGGGAATTAGGCATATAGCCATTCAACTGGTCGGAGATCAGAACGCCTAACAGCTGCTGTAAAACGTTGAAAAGACTGAACACTTTTAAAATCTGGCGTTCTGGGTTTTCGTTCAATGCATTTCGTATGAAGTCATCCTGTTGGACTTAGTAAAAACAAAAATGTGTCGGAATTATTCTCTCCTTTCTCACTTAAAGGGCTTCTGGTCCGTTGCAAGTCTCTGTCTAGTCTGAAAAAAAAACTGTATTTTGGCTTTGAAATAACTTCCGATCGCCTATTTTTTCCTAACAGTCATCACTTTTAGCTTTAATTTTTCGTTTGACACTTTTTCTTATGTATCTTCGTCATCCTTTACATTTGTACGTATGAACTCTTCATTATTTTCTGCGTGGTGAAAAAATCTTGTGCCTGGCTACTTAATTAATGATCGTCCGACACTGGGCTCTCTTTTTATTGATCTTTAAAGGCTGTGACAAGACGTCTTTCTACTGTCAATCTTCTGTTGTGTAGAACCTCCATGAGTTTCGATGTTGGCCGAATCTGAGTCTAACTAAAATGTTACATGATTTCCTTTTTGTCGTATCTTTTGAAGTTTGGTTAAGTCTTGCTTGCTCTTCACGTAATGTGAGTTTTAAGCCCAATTCGCTACTGCCAAGCTGGAAAGATATGGCTATTTTCATGCCTCTGGCAAACGGAGATAAAGTAAACTTGCGTCAATTGCACCATTTGGGAAATTGTAGAAGAAGAAGCTGTAGACCGGCAAATAGTTGCACCAACACTTTTATAAAGAGCACTTTCAAAACTAAGGCACAAAATTAAAACTATACGAATCAAACTCAAATGTGTTACTGCTTTTACTCCCCAAAGCTGACCTCTGACAACTGCGTGGAAGCTGTCCGAATTAGGCGCAGGACACCTTTTCAAGCACTCCTTCCCTAGGTATTTACGTCATCGTCTGCACGTTACAGATTTTCTGTATGGCTTTTAGTGTGACTCGCGTTAAAATTCAGGTGCACGATAGTTAAGCTATCTAAGCTCTTTCAGAAGCAATATTTTCAGCACAAAAAAAAGGTAAAACTGTTTCAATCCATTTCGGAAACAGTGCTTCTTTATGGGGGCACTACATAGAAATTTACCAACATTACACATATTTACATATGTATGTATGTACACATTATTATCGAATGCCGGACAACATGACATAACGCTCTAAGAACAAATAAACGTCAAAAAAATGGCAGTGGGTTGTCCAGATCTTACGTCACGAAGACAGTTTCACCACTAAGTACGTCATACTATTCAATTTATTTAGTGGACGAGTTGGCAGGCGAGGTGAAGGACAGTCGGTGAGGAATCAAGATATTTAATAATAAGACCCTGTGTCCTACGAAGGGACAGAAGACCTAAGTAAGTTCATCCCTATGCTGTTCGATCCAATAACCCCAAAGTTGTAAAGGAAGTTTTCCCTTTGTAATGTTTAGCCCTGAAAAAGATAGCATAGAATATGGGAGAAGCAATGTACCCATTTGAAGCCGCAGTGATGGTGAAAGCTGAACCTTATTAGGTGTTTATTACAAAATAGTCTTTCAGTCTTCCCATTCAGTGGACCAGTACAGAAAATGAACTCAAAAGAAAACTTCCCAGGACCTTTTTTTTTTGAACTAGTCCATTGTACCCCTTGTAAAGTTTCTTTTCATAAGGTGCCTACAGTACCAGCACCCACCTCGTCAGTGCAGAGTATCTGCAGCCTGATGCGAGCGTAAGTCAGACATTCAAAGAGATACTGCTTCGCGGTGTCGTCATCACTTTCGTAGCAAGCATCGCAGGATGTTGCATCACTTATAACCAGCACATTCAAGTGTTTTGCAAAAGTTAAATGCTAAGAGACCACAGAAAGGCCGCTGACTTCCTAGAGACGGGAAGTATCGTATTTGTTTGTCTGCCTACATCCCACGGTGCTGTGCCATCTGCAGTTGTGCTCGTATAAGACCCAACTGTCAATGGAAGACATAACAGAAGACGCAGGCAAACCCAACGTAGGTTCGGGTATTGAAAAACTCTCCTCCGAACCGTGTCTGACAAGTTCGTCGGCGATTTCATTTCCCGTGATCCTATTGTGACCTGGGACTCAGACAAGGGTCACTGAATTTTGCCTTCGGACAGCGTTCACTGATCTCTAGCTTGAAAGTCGTAAGAGGGTTCAGCAAGACTCTAAGCGCAGCTTGGCTGTGCTTCAGATGCATATGCTTCGCCTCCTCCATGTTTTCTCCGCAATATAGTTCGCTACTATCAGGATTGTATAAAAATTTCTGCTTATAAAACAGATGCAAGCTTGAAGTGCAATCTAACCAGAAAGACCAGCGCCACATCATATGGTTTTGGAGCCGTCCGTGAAGACCCGACTGCATTCCTTTCCTGACTCAGATTCTGGCCGAAGCCAGTCCTGGGTACAAGGAAAGGGGCACCAGAACAGGAGCTCTGGTGTCATTGCATCGGACGGCATGTCCATAAGACCGGAGTCATAGGACAGCCGGCGCGCAAGATCATTGAAGCTCCAGTACGTGTTGTACCAAAGACCCCGTCTTTTAAATCGGAAGATGGCTTTAAGGGTGCAGCCCATGATATGAATATCAAGCGGAGCCAGGTGTACTAGTGAAAGCCTTATCATAGCTGTGTAGATCCAAAGGACCCTTTTCGGTAACAGACCTCATGTCTTCCTCATAGCTCCTCAGTACTGCCAGAAGGCCGACAGCGCCTTAGCTGATTTCTTCGAAACATGATTAGTCCTGAGAAGTTTGTTATCTAAGATAGCACCCAAATATTTAACTTCTTTGGAGAATTGCCAGGCTAGCAGTGAAAATTCACTTCAGAGCTGCCAGCAGCTGGTCTATACCTTTTTGTAGCATAACCGGGTAAATGCCATCGGTGCCAGGCGACTTGAAGCCGTCAAAGGAAGCAGTAGCATGTTTGATGGCCTCATCCGTCACCACAACTGATGAGATATACCAGCTACGGCGTGTAGCTTAGTCTTAAGGGACCTGTTTAGAAGTTTTCTAGATTCTGGAAGACGCTACAGGTCTGTATCCCACCAAGGAACGGGCGATCGGCAGGATTGCTTACTAACTGGACATGCTGAACAGCTTCCTCAAGCTTTTGTTTTGTCCTGAGCTTAGGGGGAGCACTATGGTATTTTTCAAGCTCTTCCTTATATCGTGTCCAGTTGATTGTATGCGGATTCCTCCTCTTCAGCAAGATCGAGATCTGAATTCGATGTACATATTTATGATCTGACATGAAGATCTCCGATAGTATCTACTTTCCAGCCAGTAATCTCCTTAGCATACCTATTGGATAAAATTAAGTCGAAAACTTTCTGCCTTAATCTCGTAAAGCAGGACTTTAATTTCCAGTAGTACTGCCCACAGCCTAGGCTACCAAGACACATCTTAGATTTCTTATGAACGCAACCGACTGTCCTAGTCGGTTTCTTAAGCATAACTTCACAGTGCTTACTGACGTTTCAACTTAAGCGTTGGCTTTTGATTTTGACTGTGATGGCCATGGCCAAAATATATATTTTGTGCGAATGAATATTGTGAAGCATTCTCTGCAATTTTTGTTTGTATAATCAACCCTTTATCAAACCAGAATAGAAGGTAACCGATCGAGCTGCCGGCAGTTGGTGAAGACTCTGATCAACCCCTACCTTGCTTGATATGGCTACCACAGGATTTACATCAACTATTCTGTTTTATCTCCAAACAAAAAGCGCTGAATCGTCGACTTCAAAGAATATGAAGTTGGGCGGTAAAAATTTTGTTTTTGTCCCGTCATTGTGTGTAATGACATGTCTTTACAAAATAAGTTTTAATTATCTCCACACACTCGGTCTCACGACTTCTTCATGAACAGCAAATGTATTAATCGTTTTGGGCTTTCTCCAGCTCCTAGCCTTTTTAATATTCATCTATTCATTCAAAACCTCTAATCCACCCATATAACGCTTCCCACCACCGTCTGTGCCAGTAATATGACAGAATCCTTTTATCGATTCCACTACTCATTCGCAGTCGGCTACTATATGTACTTTACTCGTACAACGGTAATGACAATTGTTACAGCCTTAACGATAATCACCGTCAAAAAGACAAATGAAAGCCGAGAATCCACTTTCTGTCGTGAGCAAATTTATTTACGACAATGCAAGCAGCAGACATATTCGTAAACACATAACAACACACAACCACATTTATATATATAGTATTCCTCATCCCTAACTAACAAGGTAATATGCGCCACAAAGTCAACCCTTCAAAAGTTTTAGTGAGGACATCACCCACCGTTTCTCATTCGAGAATACCATAAAATCAATGCTCAACAATTTGGGTACACACGCATCCACCCCCTGGAATGGTTTTGTATTCCAAACTCTGGGACTCGTCTATGGCACGTTTGGATTCTGTTTCTTTATGTCTACGATACGAGTTCTACTACGAGTCCTTGCATTTAATAAAAGCCAGACATACGGAGGACGGGTGCAGTCTTATCCAAGAAGAGTCTTCTCTGTTCAATGATGGAACCCGGCTGAGGCTGAGTAGGGCTTTTTCAATTGCCGGCAGTGTAAGTACATCAGATAGTGTATTTGTATGCGTTAGAAGAGCTGCAAAAGCGAAGTATAAAGTAAATTTCCTTCCAACTCCTCACAATGAAAAAAAATAAAAAAAATTATCCACAAACGTTTAGATGAAGCAGTAGATGAAGAACGAGGGACGAATATGATAATAAAAGGGAAATTTTCGTCCTTAACAGACGTCCTCCAAACGGAAAGTGAGAGTGCATTTGGATAGGGTAGTCCGTAAGGGTGATGTGGTTATAAAGAAGGAATACTCGTATTGCTGCTCCCAGACGCTTGTGATTATTGTAGGGCCAGACAAACGTTATACACACCGTAGTAGAGCTATAGCCAGACAGACAGACAGAACGGAAAAGCGGCAGCGGAATTACAGTTTCAAAACTCTCAATGCGGGAATTAAGTCTATATTCCAGCGCTTACATTTGTGTGTGTGTGTACTGTTGTGAGCTTAGAGTCATGGTAAAGGAAAACCCTTTCATTATGGTTGCTGGCACGATTAGGGATGACAACGATCGGTGGGAGTAGCACGGCATATTACAGTATGGTACGCGGTCCATGACTGCATTTAACTGTTAATGCTGCAACATAATTGTAAAAGCACGTGAATTGCACGTGAATTGAAGTACAAATTCGAATAGGAATATGAATTGGAATTGGAATTGGAATCACAAATTCATAGAGTGGGCACAATTTGGCCTACCGAACACAATATGTGCATACGTACATACATACATATGTATGTTCGTCGCAGTCGCAGTGTATCCGATGTTTTACATTTCATTGAGAGTTGCACATAGACAGGGGTGTGAATAGACTGAATTTATGGAAAACCAGACGGAAGGATTTGAATTCCAAAAAGTCATTAAATGAAGCAGATCATGTATTATAGACGGATATGACAAAGATCTGCTACAAAAGGGAAAGCAGTAGACAGATAGCTGTACCACCATCGTGTGGCGCTCCCATTGTTCCGATTTGAGTTCTGTTTTTTTTTTCATTCATTCTGAAAGCCTGTCCAACTCTCCGGTACCCAGTGCTTGCATTGAGGTATTGCTAGCGTTTATACCAAAAACAGGTTCAACATTCTATTTGCTCACGAATTATCTCAGACTCATCAGTCTATTACTTTTTATACTTAAGACCCTCGAGAATATCCTCGATCTCTATATTAAGTGCATACTAAATCGAAGAAGACTGTCAATGTAGATGCCAGCATGCTCACGAAAAACAAAAATCGGTTCAGACTGCACAAGAATCCCTCTTACGACCCATTTATTACTTTCTTTCAAAGAGGGGCTTTTAGCAGTAACGTTGACACTACCTTGACCATCAACTCCTTTCGAGAACTCGACATAAATGAATTTGCAACTTGATCTACTTCATTTTCAAAAGTAAAAGCTAACATTCTCCAGTATGCCGTAGGCCTATCCCCCTCTTGAACACTTAAGATACATTGCATCATCCCACCCAAGTTAAATGACACCTTTCTGTGCTTTTTAGAGGAATGCCAAGCCATCTTGGACAGCAGACTGAAATATTAAGGAAATATTGCAGAGCGAAGCAAAAAAGCTCTTATTCAAGATGGCTTCATGCCGACTTTAAATACCTAATCCCAAAAAGGAGTAAATTGAGGAATTGAGCACAATTTTCATTTTCAAGACGACTCTAAGACAACTGAAGATATTGGTGCAGGGCTCTTCTCTGAGGACCTTTGCGTACACAAATCCTTCAGTCTACCCACATATTGTACAAACTTACAAGCCGAAATCTCAAATATTCAATCAAGCTCAGCCTCTTCGGGAATTGTAATATGCTCGTACATATACGTGGTGACGATGGAGTGATGGTTGACTCACTGGCTGTCACGCCATCTACCTGGGTTCGAATCCCAGTGGGAGCACAACAGCAAATTTTTCAAAATCGTCATGACCTTTTTGGCGCACAATGGCGAAAGTCAAATTCTGCCTGTGAAAAAGCTTCTCAGGTGAGCAGTTCCGAACCGGCAATAAACAGTAGGCCCTGCTTAGGAAACACAAATGAGAAATTAGACGAGAAATTAGGCCTTGGCCCACACCGGGCTGCTGCGCAAAAATATTTATTTATTTTTATACATATACAGTCAAGCAGCGCTCTTGAACTCGACAACATCAAACCACCAATGTTCTACCCCCAACCAAATGATACACATTCAAACGCTCTCTAAGACCAGTCAAAGGTGGATCCATCGGTGGATCGTAACCGATAAATAGAGGTCTCATCATCCCGATGAGAAGAAAAATCTGGAAAATCAGAAACATACATAATCACAGGACATTGTATCATTGGAAGCCACGCGCAGCAACTGACTTTTTCTCACAATGATTTCTATAAGAGCTGCAAATATGAAGAAGAATAGGAATCGATGGTCCACTTACTTTGGAACTGTCCAACCTTGGCCCGCATCAGGATCCAATCGCTATCTAAATAATAAAGATTTTTGCTTTATGAGGATCACTGCAAGATTGATTCGGAAATCGTGATCGGGGAAACCAACGGCAGAAGTACTTGTAGTGGTAGCAATTTCTCTTTCTGGATCCTATTTAAGGCAATAGAGAACGGAGTAACCACGGCTACAAGGGAATGGCCAGATTCAGTTCAAATAATCGTAAACGTAGAAGAAGTGTGGCTTCCAGAACTTGCGTCTGTTTAAATTCAGGATTTAATTTCTTTTACAGCATGCGTTTCTAGAACGAAGTCATCAGAACTAGACTTTGACTAGCCACTGATGAAGTTTGAGCGAAACAGACGAATCCATCTCACCAATCTTTTCATGGTTCCACACGTTGGTCAAAGAGTTCAAATTCTGTGCCGTGGGCTCAGTAGGAAAAAATACGGATGAATTGTTTCTATTGCAGATAACCTTAAATTTATTGATGTATCCATTCAAACATATATGTTCGAGGTTGAGTTAGATACTCCTTGGATCAGATCTTTGTTCAGAAAACCTTAAGGTCTTCGGTTCCTAAGTCTCCCATCCATTACGAGACAGCTAACGGGCGAAGAGAAAACATGGTTAATGAAACGTGTAGTGCAATACAATGCAACTACTCCTTATACTCGTAAAGTTAAAAACGATAATTTATATTGTATGGGTCCTCAAAGTTAATGAAAACATAATAGGTCTCGACTTGAAATTCGTTGGTCGTCGTCTAAATATTTGGTTTGGTTTGATCTACCTTGGATTTGTAAACTGAAACGTGCTGATGGCTTACTTATGAAATTTAGCTACATTGCGCGGGTGCACCTGGGCCTCAACCAATAAACTTCGCAAATTAACGCAGTCCTTGGCCAATTGTCAATAATTGCGCACTCCAAGATTGAGGATAGGATTCAATAACTCCTCAAGTCTGAACGTCTGAACGGTATCCACTAGCTCTTTATATCAGGTAATTGATGCGCAATTTTTCAATCAGATGCTCCATAGTCCTTCAGCGCTGCCTTCCCACCGATGCAGGTTAGAAGGGAGTATTCAAGAGATTGAAGATTATGCAGTCGATAAAGGTTATCACAGTTTGTTACTATACGTTTGAAGCTGTTTCTTTTGTGGTTTGAGATATGCGTATAACCTAACCTAAAATTTTGAAAATTTGAAAGGGAAAACTGGAAAATTGGCATAGAAGCTCCGGGATACAAGTGCAATTTAAATAGGGACATGGTACAAAAATCGCAGCTATACGTAATCATACACGAATACGAAAACAAACTATGTATGTAGATTGCCAGCATCTTAAAGGAGTTTCAGGAGTTTAAATTTTCCACCAGGGATTGAAATTCTGATGATTGCACGGGCTGTATATGATTATGGTGCTCATAAATGGACTGATAATGACGGCGACAAAAAGGTTTTCAAACAAACGTTTCGGAAACAAAAGGCGGAACAAACGTCAGTCTTAATGTACGGAACCAAAGTAGAGATCACCATACACTTCTCATGACAAAAATAAAACCAAACATGGAAAAGCCAAATAAAACAAAAGCCAACGAATCGAATTCTGACTTTGATTTGGATGACATTGAGAGGACTTCATATGGTGCTAAGCTGTGAGACAACTCCTAAACAGCAAATAAGAACAATAAAAACAAACAATGTCGACGATTTATCCGACGTAGTTTTTAGAAACACGTTCTTTGACTTTGTCGGGAAGTTTTCAGAAACATTCTTTGGAAGAATCGTCTATAGTATTTCCTTCATTTTACTGGAAATGAGTAATAGATCCATTTGTTGGTCAATCCTTATCCAGACTGTATTGGGTATGTATTTATGCTCCTGTGGATTAGCGGTCAACACGATTTCGGAAAGCAGTCTGAAGTTTTCATGTTCTTATTGCAGAATCTTTAGAAAATTATCGTAGAGATCCCTTGAATCTGCAATACCCCCTTGGAAACCAGTTAGGATTTCTATGCCATTTTTACTCATATTGACGCATGCACAGTCTACGAAGATCTTTTGTGTTAGGTATTTTCCTCTATTTTGTTACTCATCAAGCCTACGTGATGGTTACTCCTAATTTGAATCCACACACAAGCTTGGGCTTGCTGATAAAGTCTCAAGGTCTGCAAATGTCAAGTGCGTGTGGACCCTATGCGTCGAATGCATTTGCCTTAGACCTACTTTGTAGTAGCTTTGTGGGTAATGTCTATTTCTATATATACACCCTGACTGACTCGAACTGCAACTAACCTCAGACTGCTATTATTTCTAAACCGTTCATAACTGTGAGCTCAAATTTTGACAGATGACAGATAATTTTATTATTTACAAGTCTTTTAACAGATTTACGTCTCAGTTGTGTTGAAAAATTTTTATCCGCGATGGAATTTAAACGTGATAGTGTGATTGCTCCAGCACCTCAACTTGAATAAATCATTTGTGTCTCGAACCATAGCACGTTATCCTGATACTGGCAGCGTTGCAAAACGCCATGGAGGTGGTCATAAAAAAACAGCAACATCGGCAGAAATTGTTCGGAAAGTGAAGGCCCGAATTGAGCGAAATCCGCGTCGAAGTGGAAGAAAAATGGCTTGTGAGCTCAACATATCGTTGGAATGGATGCAAAACATACTGAAAAATGAGCTTAGGCTCAAGCAATTGAAGTTCCAAAAAGCACACGATCTTACACCGCAACAGAAAAAAGTTAGAGTCGAAAGAGCGAAGGAGTTGCTACGCTTGCACGAAAGTGGTGAGTTGCCGAATTTGGTTTGTTCCGATGAGTCGTTATTTGTTATAGAGCAATATGTCAACAAACAAAATGACCCAGTTTACTTGCCAGAGAGGTCTTTCGAAAATTTACACCTTCGGACGGCCACCAGAAAGCAGGCAGCACCAACGGTGATGGTTTGGGCCGCCATAACCGCCGATGATCGCGATTAATGCGATCGTATACAGTGAAACTGTCTTAGAGACAGTGTTGAAGCCTTGAACAAACAATCATTTAGGGCGGAGACCATGAACATTTTAACAAGACTCGGCACCGTCTCACAAAACGCGCGTCAACCAAGATTGGTTAAAAAACAATGTTCCACACTTCATTTCTTCGACACAATGGATTACAAATTCTCCGGATGCAAATCCGTTTGATTTCTCTGTCTGGAGTATTTTGAAGGCGAAAGTTGACACTAAAAAATACCAAAGTTTGGACCAAAGGTGGACATATTGAAAACTACTGATACAATTAGAAAATTGATGTTTTTTCCAACATTTTTTGCTTTGGCAAAATAAAATTTTTCAAAAAATAAAAAAATACCAGCTACTTTGTCGCCCCAATCTGTATTCTTGATGCTGTCATCTCTGTGGATGGTCAGAAGTGGAAAATTTTCAATTTATACGAGTACCTTCATCATAATAGATCCCCACCAAAGCATTTTCCTTTCCGGATTCTTTCTTTTTCAATCCTTAGGTCTGTTTTGTTTGTAATACATAATCATTACTGCGAGGTGTTAAGCAGTCAGCCCCAAGAGTATTCTTATGAGTATATGTATGTAAGCATTGCCCCGATTTTCAGCTGTTAGGTCAGTACTTGCACTTCGTTGAGAAACTTTCCCTCTGCTATCACTGGTCTCCTAATTTCATTGTTCGTCCATAGCGCCATGGGTGTACCTCCATGACCATATTCTTTTTCCGTATCTATTCTCCAAATGAGGTTTTCTATTTGCTATTCTTTGTCTACTCCGTACGATGTCTTGTTTGCGTTATTTTTTGCTACAAACGTTTCATATGCATACATCCGTCAAGCTTTCGAATCCTAAGCTTTGTCAAGTTAATCTTATGTTCTGTCAGAAAAATCTATGTACAATTTAGGCCACCTATCTATGGTAAATTCGGCGACTTACATAACTCATAAAACCATTCTGAGACTTACCCAGACAAATAATAATTCAATTAAATTGAATTGAGCCAGTTTAACCGACGAAATTATTTTATTGCCTTTAGATTTAATTCTGCTAAACAAATTGTTGTTCGGTGACCGTTGTCATAACCTTGACTTTGATTAAAAAAAAAAAAAAAAAAGAACACAAGTCCTGATGTAATTCACAAAAGAAATTTTCATGCGTGACCTTGAAAAATATTCGCTTCCACCATAAGCACACAAACGAAACATACATATAACACGGAGTAGACAAAACCGACAAAAAAAAAACAATGACACCGACTTCGACGACTCCACCTTGAATTCCCATCCTTTCCCTTGAAATGGTGCATATCACTTGGCTGACTGGGTTTTGTCTGGGCGCTCTAAAAGTGTTCGTTGTGCGCCTTACAATACCGAAACACAAAAACCCGTCAAGAATTAGTCGGTCGTAGTAATAATCTAAGGGGAATAGGAGGCAGCGGATGAATATGACGCGCCAAACCAAAAATAGAAAGAGATGGATACAGACCAAAATAAGGCAACACCGACGCTACCTATCGACACGACAAACCTTGCTCCAACCATACTCGTACATACATGTACATATATATATATTACGTTTGGGTAGTATAGACTCATTCCGCGTCGACGACTCGACTATAGGAGTATTCTTGAAGTTGTCGTGTCATTATTTTTAACCAACCGTACCTTTCGACCCTTTTCCCAATCATCCGCGCTCTCTGGTACAGGCAATTTAATGGCTCATCTCTTAGATATGCATCGTCGTAGCGTCGTAGTCGGCGTAGTTGCCTTAGTCTTCTCTGTCGTCGTCAGCATCGTAGTCAAAGTCGTTCTGTCCAGTCCAATGATGATGATGTTGGGTATAGTGGGTAGATATCCACTGATGGTGGTGCTTAGATAGATTTAACTGTTGAAACCAGCAACAGTTCATTAAAAAGAGATGTCTGGCTGTGGACTAAGACTGGTTGCTCCTTTGACGAGGAGCTTTAGAGGTAAACTGCATCAGTGAACTTTTGGTTTATCAAAAAGACTGGCCACCATAGACAACACTGTACGTACTAGATACATATGTATGTATATATGTACATATGTACCAGATGGAAAGGATTAGTCGATGTCAAAGGAGAAAGTTCTGCAAAACCCCAGACAGTCTGCTGCTGTTTTATTATTTATTTTTTTTTTTTTAATTATTTATTTATATGCATATCTCTAGAACGGTTTTAGATTCTCCAGGGTAGATTGGAAATTCAAAACTTTTGTTCACTTTATCCTTTAAAATGTAAGTCCGTCAGTTGACGAACATCACATTACATCGAAGTTCGAACACAACTGTGATTTTCTTCAAAAATCGAAAGGGATAGGTACTTATGAAGCAGACGGTGTTAAATGGTAAGCAATTGTGTATCGCCATATACGAGTATACATGTTTAAACTCTTACCTAAGGGGTACTGTTTGAGGATATGTCCTTTTAATTTGAAGGTCGGATTGATTGAAGTAAACCTTCAAAAATTTATCCAGTTATTCTTGAGATTTATTGTACTATTGCCAAAACTAAGCGAATCGAAACTATCTAATAAGTAATAGATCCTTGGCAGTAAATTTCATTCATCCTTTGCTGCAATAAACACCGCCGTGTTCACTCAGGATAGCAAAAATCGTTTGACTTTAACTCGTAAGAATGTTCTCATGTCGTTGCAATGCGATAAACCATTGCTGCAAATATAAGTTATTTACTTATGATAGATGGCGTACAAACTGGGATGGACCCAGACTTCCATTAATACTATAAACCTCTCCAGTTAGCGTTATTTTTAAGCATCACTTGGGCACTCGAAGATGGCTGAAGTCCCTTTTTACATCAACTTGTCCAAACACTTTTTTAATATCAAAGGTAAAGCTGCCTCTGACCTTTGCAGAGCAGCGAATGTTCTCCGTCCTCAAACTAGACATGTGTATCTATAGATGTCATAAGATATGTACATAATATGTTGCCGCAATTTCGAATAAAACTGATTGATAGGAGCCTATTACTCGCAGATAGTTGAAAAATGGTTTCGAGTGTTTATATTTACAATGCGATAGGCCAGATATTTTTTGCGATAAATGAATGTAGTTGGCGCAATTTATAGAGCGTCATTTTTTATAAATCGGTCAAACGATATTGAGGTTCTATTCTTTGGCATACTTTGTTCCGAATAATTATTGGAAATGAATTTATGTACGATCTCTGCTTAAATATTGTATATAGCTCGAGAGATAGGCCTCTTGTTCGACGGTATGTTTACTTTATTTTGGTCATGTGGATGGAAGTCAAGGATTTCTTCTGCCAGGTCAAATGATTCGTTTTGCCTTGCAGAGCAATTGACTTACCGCTAAACACTTAATAAAATTTGTAGATACTTCCATATCCTCAAAACTGCTTTTGAATCTTTTATTAAGTTTCATTGTTTATGATTTCTCGTCGAATCTTGTTTCCTAGCGAGTTGTCTTAAACTTTTGCTTAAATTTTTTTTATATTGTTCCGGGAACACTAATTTCCTATTCTGTCTATCGCGCGCTCCTGATACTTTTTTCTTTTACTCCTTATTTGTTTGTAGCGCAGCGACGCGACGCCTAGTGGTCGATATATTATGCAACATGTGTTTGACTCTCCAAATCATGGATTTTGTGGGAGTGAACAAGTTCGTCAGTTCATTCATGCACAGAGCGAATAATTTAAACTTTAAAAATTAATTTAACAGAGAAATTTAAAATTGGGGTTTACATTAAACGTAACGCATGATCCTGTTGAGTTGCGTTCCTAGATGCACTGGATGATTTAAGCGTGGTTCGTGGATTGGCGAAGAAGTTGTTAGCTACCTTATTTCCAATCCTTATTGATATCGAAATTTGTGTCGTGCAGCCTCGTGGCTAGCCTCATTGGTGGATTACGTGACTTTATACCGATGGTACCGATGATTTAGATTTATATTCTCGTGTATTGGGAAGTTTTGGTTGTTCTGAATCTTCATGAATTCCCTAACCAGCATACGATTATTTTGTCGCTTTAATGGAGGTGGGTTAATGTTGCTCAACACTGGGAGCCATTGGGTTGGCCTGCTTCTGATCGTGCCGATAACAGGGCGCATTGTAATATATAGCTGGCTATCTATAAACTTGCTATGTGTACTGTAGGTAGTCAGCTGTTGAATACACCAGACCAAGGGAAAGCTGTGCGCATAGAGTCAGGAGAGGAACCCCAGGAGCTCGATGCGAGTTTCTGAAGCAAGTTATTTCTCGTTTGTAGCTTGGCGGAAATCTTGAAACAATGATGTCAAGATTTCGAGTGGGAGATAGACTAGATGGTTATTTAAGTAGAAACACGCTGACTCAGTTTTGGTTAGACTAGGCATTAGTCTCCACTTCACAAAGTACGTTCCCCGCTCATCGAGATCATTTGTAAGTGCGTTTTCAATCAGCATCAAGTTCCGGCTCTAAAGGACTAAGGTTAAGTCGTCAGCACACGTCAATTTTTTGGACTGTACTTCCGGTATGTCGCAAACTAAGGGGTTGAACAAGAGTGACGCAAGAAATGATCCTTGTGGTAATCCATTGTTCAATTTTCTAGGCCTACTCACATTGTCGTTAATATGAACTTGAAGGGAGTAATTGCTAATCATGTTGGTAATTAAATTTGATACCTTTAATTAGTGTACGACCTCCAAAAGTTTAAAAATTATGTATGTACGCCAGACTGTATCGTATAGTATAGAACTCCTGTCTTTGGCTTTCTTTCGAAGCCAATTTCGATATTTGTTGTTAGAATCTGTACCTGATCTACGCAGATCAGCCAAAATGCTCAATAGGAACTACTTCATTTATCGCCCCAAAAATCCTATTGTAGATAAGATGCTTAAGGACCTTATAGCAAATGATTAAGAGGGCAATTGGTCTGTAGATCTCGACCCTGTCGTCTTACCTGTATTACCTCTACCTTAATTCTTTAGGCAAGATACCTGACAATAGAATATTGCGAAAAAGTTTGCATAACCAGACTTTATTGTTCTTGCTGTTGGCGATGAATTAATAGTTTGGGTGTGATTTTTATCGGACTTAGATTTAGAAGTTTTCACTATCCGATTACTGACATGTTCTGCGTTGATTATAGGCTTTTGGGACGAGATGGAGTTTACCACTCTTAGTTTGTGGAGTAAGCTCTATGCTTTTCTGCTTGAGCGGTTCAAATTTAAGCTTGCAGTGGTTTTCGTCCAAAGATGTAGAGCGACTGAAGTAGTTTTCCTGTAACTTTATGTTCACCGTTTCGCGATAACGTGGTTCTTGGGTATCGGGAGGATCTAACGAATATTAGAGTCGAGCTCTAAAACGAAGTTTTGGCAAGATGCTTTATTGAAGTTCCATCGAAGTCGAGGAGGGAGGTCCTTAGTAATATTTTTATACTGGCATCTAGTACTACGCCTTGCACCGATATAGCAAAGCACAGGTCGGGATTGAAACTTCTACACCATCTTCTTAAGTAAAAAGTGGCTCTGTCCTTGGCGTCGAACATAGGTATTAAGCGGTTTGCTTCAGCCTAATTGTCGTCGTCCACTTGGTACTTCCATAGATTGCTGGATGTTGGCACACGGGTAGTATGTCTGTGGGCCAGTGGCTATTCTTTGGTTATAGATGTCCACAATTTTTAAGCCAGATATAGGTATTGTCATGTTCCCTCGAGCAAGTAGGCTTGATTCGTCTTTGCAGTGTGTTTCTTGGAGGAGCACAACGTCTATTTTGTTCTCTTCCAGAAGGTGACACAGATGATCACATTTTGCTCTACTGATGCCTTCAATAATCAATTGATAGATACGGACTGAAGGTCCTATATCCCTATAAGTTGAGTGATTAGGATCGGTTAGGTGTGCATTTGTAAATTGTGCGCTACGATATATTAATTTCGCTTGTAACCTTGCCGGAAGTTCTCGAGGAGCTTGCCTATTCTTCGCACCCCAGTCCATCAGTTGCCGCGTTATAACACTTGATCACCTTGTATAGGACTGAAGGTATACACTGGCTGCAAGTTGCGATTTGTTGTGACCAACGTATTCCTGTGTGAATGTTTTTATTTTATTTTTTATTGAAACGTTAAAAAGTTGTTAATATTTTCGGATACTACAATGTACAAAAAAGTACATTTAAGGAACAGTTTTGACGAATTTTCAATAATTAACAGAATTTGTTTACTCAACACTTAACCACTTAAATCGTGTGGTTATATTCGCTTGAGTTTTCGGGTCTGTACAGTGATATCGTACAAGCTTACTGCTTCATGGTTGATATGTTGTCTGCGCTTTATGAAATGTGTTGTTGCATATTTGGAGATAATCCTTTCTATCCTTCCTACAATAGCTATATGTCGCGATATCAGTGCGAATTTCTTACATACCAAGAAGCCTTGACGAAGTCTCTGACGACTTTGTTTTGGAATTAGGATTAGAGCAATATTTGTGTGGGCAGTATACCCCCATAGTTGAATACCGTATCTTCGTACTGGTTTCAGTATCTGCTTATGCTTTGAAAGAGGAGATGAGCCAATGAGCCAGTTCATTTTTCTTAATTTTTCTTTTTTATATTAGCTTATCATCTATGTAAATTCATCCCTAGTTATCAAGCTGTGTTCGAATAGAGCTACTCAGCTTCTAAGAATTATATCTACAGCACTTTAGACATTTTCATTTGACCCTCGTTCATTTTTTGCAGCTGCCAGTTTATATGTGTCATCAGCAAATGTGGCTAGTGAACAATTTGGAGGCCCTTGTCCTTGGTGAAGAGTAGGTATAATACAGGACCTAGGATACTTCCTTGAGGAACTCCTACCTTAATTTCTTTGTGTTCAGAATATTAAGTATCTACTTGACAGATACGAATTCAGTACGTCTGTATATTTTCTCGGAAAAAGTGCTTTTAGTTTTTGAAGGAGCCCTATGTGCCAAACTTTTTCAAATGCCTTTGCAAAGTCTAGAGAAACTGCTGAGCATACGCTTTCATCCTCCAAAGCTTTTTCGATTTTTTTTCTATAATTAGCGCGTACTCAAGGGATTTGAGTCCCAAAATGATTGTACACAGGACGGGAGAAGGAAAATCAAGAAGGTAGAAAAGAGAAATACCGATGTACGTCAATCTTAAATGTTTGCAAGTTGTAATGAATAGGAGATAGAGAATTCCATAAGCGAGTTGTACGACTTAGGATCGAATCACAATATTTCAGAGTATGTCCGAAAGTGGCTTGAGGGCATACTGATGAGCATTTATAGCGAGACAGGTGTTACGGTTGAAGGGGTGGAATGCTGCTGGCGATTTCTATGGAGCACTGGAAATATAGACATTTCGCAGCATTTTTGGCGGCATCAAATATATGGTCTTTGTAACGTAGGTTGTTGTTGTCACTGACACACCTACCGAGAATGGAAAGCTCTTCGGTTTCGGCGATGCAGGTGTCATTCATGGATAATGAAGGTATTTAGACTTCGATCTAATGCCAAAAGACAGCATTGATTTTTGGAAGCATTAAATTTCACTCTGAGTACGGGAGCGAATATGAAAAGCAATGAATATATTGGATTAGAAGTGGCAGACAAGACATCATTGATAAAACTTAATAAAGCGTCGGAGACAGAACGGAGCCCTGGGGCACACCATTTTGTGAATATCAGACTTGAAGCCATCTTAGACAACTTGAATTGAACGTTCCAAAAGGTAATTTCTAATCCATTGAAGAACAGAGTCATCTTTTCGACAAAAGAACCTGATGCCAAGCTCTGTCAAATGCTTTAGGTATATCAAGTGCAATTATCTTGCTTTCCCCAGATTGATGTTGGTACGAAAACCATACTGCAGGTCATTGAGAAGTTTTCGCGTTTCGAGATATTTCAGGAGCTGACGGTTTATCAGCGTTTCCATGAACTTGAAAAGAAGGGTCGTAAGTGCACTGGGTATGTAGAAAGAGAGAGAAGATCATTCACATTTTTCCATCTTCTCGGAAAGAGACCTAAAGGGTTGGATTAATAAAAAAGCTTATGCAGTGGTTTTGCCAGCGAGGAACCACACCTCTTTAGAAGAAGGGGGGATATACCATCGGGACCAGCAGATTTGTGTATCTTTAAGTACACTTGTTACTACATGAGTGTGAAAGTGGATTCGTTCCATTGAATTTTCGACGTACTTAAGTGTAGGCGGGGACAAAGCACAATCTGGAAGTGTTGAACTGGCCGCAAAATATGCAGCAAGCAGATTAGCCTTGTTCAAAGAGCTTATAGCTGGAATGTCATTGTAAATGAGCGTTGGAATGGTATATAAGGCAGATTTTCTAATGTTTTTGACAAATGTCTGAAACTTTTTACTTCTACTGGGACTTTGTAGAATTTTAAGCCTCAGTTTTTGGTCGTATTGGAGTTTCACACGCTTAAGAAAGGTGTTGCAGTCCTTCCTGGCGCGTTTGAACTTTTTTCGGTTTTCCTCAGTGGGGTTGGTCTTGTAAGACCAAAAAAACATTTTTCTAACCCTAACAGCCTTTTTACATCTCGAGTCGTACCATGCTTTTTCTTTTGGTTCAAAGAGAATAGTATCTGTGATCATATCAGCAGCAGCATCCACGTCGTTATCGAGGAAACATAATGACCAGTTGAAATTCCTGAAGAAGCTGTTAAGTCCGCTCCAATTGGTTTTCTCGTATTGTCATACGGTGCTTTTAGGATAACTGTGTGGTCGATGTACGAGAAATTAGCTGATATGTCCGACGAGCCTAGAGGGCATAGCACATTGACCTTGTATTTATCAGGGTGAGAAGATAAAAACAAGTACAGGGTGTTGGCGCTATGACTATCAACATCTGGTATACGTGTGGGCTCATTTGCAAGCGGGGTTAGGTTGTTTTCCACAGCGAAGATCTCAACACACCGTCCTTCGGGTGTTGCATGTCCAAAATGTCGACGCCACCCACAATTATGTATATTGAAATCGCCCGTAATAACAATTTCAGTATGAGGATGCAGGGATACAATTCTTTGAATGGAGTCAGAGAGCGCATCGAACTCGTTGAAGGTCGAATTGCTGTCCAGTTTGGGGCTTCTATAAATAAAATAGGAGTGGATAATTTGCTTACGAGAATGGAATTTTAGCCACAAGAAGTTGAATTTCAGATTGAAACACGGAACACATTTTGGTGGAGCTTGGTAAGCTACATCACTGCGCACGTTAATGGCGAGACCGCGGTGATAGAAGAATAATGGCACTAGTTCGTATTCAAGTAGCTTCAGATCAGAGTGATTTGGGATGTGTGGGCGGGAATCCACCTGTATTTCACTAAGTGTCAAAACAGCTGGTCTGTATTTACAAACGTGGACGTACGCAGAAAATTGATTACTTTTTAGCCCGCATATGTAAGCTACGTCAACCTTGAATTCCCTACTCATAATCGCACACAAACACAAAAAACATAAATACCGACGACACTAAGCAAGGCTACGAAGTTAGAACTTTGACGTTGGCGTCCCGAATCAAACTTTCTTCCTTACAAGAAAATAAAACAGTTCACCAACAAAATTCACACTTGTAACCCGCTATTCATCGGTTGTTACATGCGCTCAACCGTTGCCCGTGCCGTATGATAAATAAAGCGACAGCAGCAACCAAGTGGAAGCAGCAGTACTATGACCGGGCGCAGGAGCGTTGGGATATCCGCACTGTGCTTTTTTTTAACCACAACAAACTTACGAATGCCCTTGCAAGTGCATGCACTCGTTGGCGGTAAGCATGATGACGTTAGTAATACGATGGAATTCTTTTATGATAGAATGTCTATCTCTGAAACCAAACTGAAGTTCTGGAATCATATTTCGGCCAGTTATGAATTTGCTTAGTCTCCTTAAAACAACAATTTTTTTTAAACAATTTCTATAAAATAGGCAAAAGAGAGATGGGTCTGTAAGATGATGGTTCATTTCGATTTTTTCCTGATTATATTACACTAACCTCTGTTGCACCTACACTTATTAAAACCATACGCTCTTTCCGGATTTGAAATTTTTAGTAGTCACCTATTTTCGAAGACGAAAAACTATGTAGGTACATTGAAAAGTGGATCGGTCAATGGTAGTTGGATTCAATCCACCTAAGCATCTCTGATTATCTATGGAAATTATTTGCAGCACTATACTCGTAAGACTAATGCCAGTAGCGTGCAAAGACTAAATAATGTCTCACCTAAAGGCTTCTTGATATGTAACGTCTGTTCCATGTCGACAGCGGACTTCCGTTGTTAACACTGCAACTACATAATCTCCATTGGTGCAACAGCCCCGCGACTTGGTTGCCATAAGTCAAGACTCCATTAGGCAAATTGAATTTAGTAAATTATCAGCCTAAGCGTATCCAATAAATTGTGCCACTCCAACAGCACACACAGCCATGTACGACTTTTCGATTTCGCAACAATGTTGCACCAACATATCATGTCGTTTGCTTTGGGTTTCCCCATCTGGCATTTTGTTGCTTTTCGCTGTTGCTGCTGTTTACTGACAACCAGCGCCACAGGCCGTCTGTCGTTTATACAACTTTTATACAAAACGAAACCCAGCAGCTACTTCTGTCGACGTGTCCTCATTGTCAGATTGTTTGATTGTCCGATTGTTATATCGTGCATGTGTCTATTGCCAACAGTGGAAAGATGCAAAAGTTCAGTTCGTTCCGTGATTATGCAGTGTGCCGACTGTCGGAACGAATTTTTACTTCATCTTCATTCCTGTACTGTACTACACGGTGGTTTCTTCTTTAACTTTTCAGATGCATACATATGTATGTATGTCAAACGCACGGTAGCATAATTTATGCTGAGCCACAAATCGTCGAGACAATTACATGTCTTCACTCTTTTGGTTTCGGTTTGAGGCTACTGATTTTCATCAGTCAAAGCTACTATCCATCGTATCGTTCCGAAATTCTTGTCGTTGGTTCGTTTGTAAGACGACTTTTCAAGAGATGCTACCGACAGAGACTCGGTGACTTAAGATAATGATTTTTTTGGGCCTCAACGGCGCGGCATATACTCGTATTCTCATGGTGATGACAGTTAATGGCAGAGCGGATCATAAAGGAAGTTTTGCCTTGCAGCAGTCGTACTACTGGATTATGCTTGGAATGCAAAGTGAAAGAACGTCTCAATGGCAACGTATTCGAAGCACGTTGCCGAGAGAACACGGCTTATGATTGCCTTCTGCTCACTGCCATGTGCCCACTGACGACTAATGACTAGGGACAGTTAGTAGAACGTTAGGTTTATTTGTATGGTATGGAAGGCGGCATTATGTTTGAAAAGTCGAATTGAGAGGCAATAATCACACTTTAATAGCTGACGATCACCAGAAAATCCCTGCTCATACTGTTCAAATAAAACATCTGTTGTAGGCGCAAACATTTTGGGCGAATAGGCGGATAGGACATCCACAATCTGTTGCCAACACGACACATGGTTTTAATAAAAAAAATAGGGGCATGCTCCATAGAGGTACGCATTACGCATCTAGCAGATAATTTTCTGTCAAAGCCGACAAGAATTCGAAGTTAAATTCGGGATACTACAGGGTTGTATGCTATCCGTACTATTGTTTATGGTCCGTAGACTGAAGATAATGTATGTAAGTTAGGTTTAGGCGGCTTTCAACATACTCTTAGTCAGGACAAAATTCATGGCTAGAAAGCGACATAAGCCATATGTCGAAAAACGACCAGAATCCAATGAAAATGACACATATCAAGTGAGGATTCAGCTGAGAAAAGTTACTTCTGAAGTGGCTTGATCAAGAGCAAACTAACGCTTTTTAGGCTATTTAGGTTTTGGTAGCGATATATTGTAACATAAAGTAAGAGAGATTCTTTCTGTTGCATGATGGGTTCCGTATATTCTATTGCTTCTAACTTGTTACTATAAGAAAGGGTTTCTAATATTTGAGAGAGTACGTCCTGAAATTCTTCTTTATTCAGCAGATTAGTGTTGACAATTTTTTTCTTCGCTATTTGAACCGCGGATACTATTTCGTTCAGTTCATCTTTAATTATTGTTAGCTTGTTGTATAACATCTGTTCATATTTGTCTATGCTGGTGCTGTCTATTCTCTTGATGATATTGTTATAAATTTCGAGAATTACTTGTTGTCAGGTGCTTTTTTATTTTGTATTAGTCGTTGTTATTTTCGTTGATAACGTTTTGTATTTTCAACAGATTGTCCCAATCTGTCGCATCAGGTGTGCCTCCTATCCACTTTCACGTGGATCCAAGCCAATTTATTGATCTTGCTTTCCCTTGGTTTATTCCATTTAGCTGTCTTAACAATCGTTCGGTTGTGGTCGTACAATTGTTAAGAATTATGGAAAAGAAGAAAACACTTTACTCACTGTACTCTCGTTTGTTTATATTTTAACAATTGGTTTTACATTTTCTTAAATACGCAAAAGCAAGCGGGACAAACTAACGACCGAGGTTCAATGAACTTTGCTATAACTCATGACAAGCGGTTTGTTATTTACTTAAGTACATGAGCATTAGATATCTGTTTTTCACAGGGTGAACGTATTTCGTTTTTGACGAAATATGAATAGCACATTTCAAAACGCCTATAATTCGGCCAACCTGATCGTGTAATCGTCCCGATTACCTGTTAACAAATAGTTTGATTCAATTTTACAATTCATTGGTTACTCAATACATATGAAATTATATGTATATATACATATGGGGTTTTCCAATAGGGACTTGACAACTTTGAATTTAATTTGTGAACGCACTCTTTCACTAATTATCAAACTGTCACTGTCAATTTAGTCACTAAGCTCAACATTTTCATCATGGTAAAGTACACTAACGAGCAACGACTGCAAATTAAAAGATTTTCTACAGATATTCGGAGCGTTAACTCCAATTTTCGGTCGTAATTCTCGCCCTAGTAGACAGGCAATAACAAGTTTAGTGTAAAAATTTGAGTCCACGTATTCGTTGTGTTATGTTGCCGTGTCAGTGAGACAACGGGTTGGTCGAAGTGTCGAAAATATCGCTGCCGTTCAGACGTCCGTAGCAAACGATCCAAATCAGTCAATTCCACGGCGTTCTCAAGAATTGGGCATCGCTCAGACCATATTATGGTATTATGGCGTATTTTGCGTAAGGATCTTGGTAAACACCCATACAAGATCAAGCTGACTCAAGAATTGAAGCCGATACCATTTGAAACGACGTACGTTCTCCGATTAGGTTCTGGAGAAGATGCGCCAAGATCATGAATTTCATCGCAAAATCATTTTCAGTGACGAAGCTCATTTTTGGCTCAATGGGTTCGTCAATAAGCAAAATATGCGTTATTGGTCGAGTGAAAACCCATACGTGCATCATAAATTACCACTTCATCCACAAAAATTAACTATTGGGCCATATTTTTTCATCGACGATAACGATCGTCACGTCACTGTAAATGATCAGCGTTATCGCGCCATGATCACCGGTTCTTTTTGGCCCGAATTTGAAGATATGAACTTGAACGACATGTGGTTTCAACAGGATGGTGCCATAAGCCACAGAGCACACGCTACAATCGATTTATTGAAGAGTAAGTATGGTGAGCGTGTTATCTCAAGACATGGGCCAGTCGATTGGCCGCCTCTTTCGTTGTCATTGGTTTGTGCCAACATGCCGACGACGTTAAAAGAGCTTAGATCCAACATTGAACGTGAAATAGCGGCCGAAATGTGTGGCCGAGTCGTTCAAAATTGGGTCCAACGAATCGACCGCTGCAAACGTGCCCTCGGTGGCCATATGAACGAAGTCAAATTCCATTCATAAATGTTTTGATTGTACTTCAAGCCAATAATAAAGTTTTTGAAATATCTGAAATGGTTTGCCTTTTATTTGAAAAAAAAAAGTTGTCAAGTAGTTATTAGAAAACCCTATACATATGTTTAAATATAACTTTATAAAAAAACTAGCGGACCCGACAGACGTTGTCCTACATGATATTTCAAGCGATTAGGGTAGATTAAACAAAGTATAAAATGAAAGACAAATAATATAATAATTTCATTATTCTTTATTTTAAAATAACATCAATTTTTCTAAAAGCAATTCGTTATAATCAATAATGTTTGTTTAATTTTTAATGCGTGTTGATGAACAATATTTTTAGTCAATTCCTGAGGAATATAAATGAATAAACTTGACGGTTTTCCAACGCGAGAACAAGCCACATACCGGGTGAGTTTTTTAACTTGAGACATCCAAATTACTCGAAAAATACGAAATATCGCGAAAAATGTTTTAAACAAAAGTCACAAGGTTCTGAAGGGGACATAAGATGGTGACCATGAGTTTGACCTTGAGACCCTTTTTCAAGGTCAAACGAAGGTCACTTTTGATTTTTTAAATGATAATTCCTCGTTTTCTGTTCAGTCGTATTCCTCAATGCAGCACACGACTTTGTCTCAAAGGTCTTATTCATTCAATGCTCGATACCACTGCACTGGCACGCCTAAATCTTTAATCGGTTTCCAACGTTGTTAGGGTGTTAGAAGGTCGAGATTTGTTTTGAGGAAGTCATTATTGACTCCATTGAAATTAAAACTCAAAGAAATTTGAGGTAGAGACAAATTGTCCTAAACTTATCTGAGAGTGTATGATGTGCACTCTGCCCTTTTTTTCTACTTGAACGAAACTGTACTTCATTTAGAAGTTCGATATTTGTTTTGAGGAACTGATTATTATTAGTAGCGTTTTCCAGATTAATAATGCAGGCTATTTCAATTCAAGAGAAAATTGAAATGATATTGATTTATGGAGAAAGTGGAAGGAACATCGATGGTGCTGTTGCTCTTTACGCCCAAGGTTTCCCAGACCAGATACGATCGCGCGCTTCCTTTTATCATTCAACAATTCACTGGTGAAGGAAGTGTGCAACCAAAAAAAAAGGAATCAGTCAGATAGGGTGGCTGTTGAGGACAATGAAATAGCAGTGTTAGCTGCCGTTGCACACGATCCTCACATTAGCATTCGCCAAATAAGTCGTAAATCAGGAATTTCTCAAACGACTGACTGTAATATATTACATCGACATAAATACCATTCTTATCATGTTTCAATGCGTCAAGAACTTTCTAGTGACGATTTTCGCAATCGGGTTTCCTTTTGTCAATTGACACTTCAGCAAATTGAACGAGACCCCCTTTTCTTCGCCAAGGTGTAATTCTTTGATGAGTCGACTTTCCCAATCACGGTACGGTCAATCGACATAATATGTATTACTGGGCTACCGAAAACCCTTTTTGGTTGCGACAAGCTGAACGCCAACAGCCTTGGAAAGTATGCAAACTTCTGCGGGACCATCTTCCAGTATTACTAGAAGAACTGCCATTGGAGTTGCGACAAACAATGTGGTTTCCACATGATAGTGGTGCAGCCCATTATTCCCAAGTATCCCGGGGCGTATTAAACAATGTTTACCATCAACGATGGATCAGACGATGGCTTGCTAGATCACCTGATCTTACGCACTTGATTTCTTCTTGTGGGGCTAACTTAAAAGTGAGATTTACAGAAAAAAGCCAACAAACGTGAAAAGACGAATAACTGAAGCTTGCCGAAATATTACGCCAGAAATACTTCTCAGTTCTGTTGGTTCATTAAGAGCGCGGACAAACAAGTGTATTGAAGTGAATAGTCACATTTTCGAGCATTTGTTGAAATAGCCTCGGGAAATAAAAGTCGAAATGGGAAGAATTCAATGATTCCACAGTGGGAGGCAAGGGGACAAACTCTAATTAATCACCCCGAAGGAAACAAAATACTGCCACGTCCACGTCGTTGTTTCTGGGTTATGCTAAACGCAGTATGTAAAAACAAATGACAAGCCTACGAGCAATACGACTGAGTAATGAAAATCAGGAATTATCATTTGAAAAATCAAAAGTGAGCTTCCTTCGACCTTGAAAATGGGCCTCAAGGTCAAACTCGTGGTCGGGCGATATCGCGTATTTTTTGAGTAATTTTGATATCTTAAGTTTTATGGTGCCCTCTGACGGGAAAAGAACGCATTTTTGAAAAAAGTGTTTCATGTAAGAGAATTGTAATTTTTCACGCAGATTACGAATCTGTCAAAAAAATAGTTGTTCCCATTAAAAAATCAAAAGTGACCTTCGTTTGACCTTGAAAATGGGGCTCAATTTCAAATTCGTGGTCACCATCTTATGTCCCCTTCAGAACCTTATGACATTTTTCGCGATATCGCGTATTTTTCGAGTAATTTGGATGTCTCAAGTTAAAAAACTCACGCTGTATAATTGGACATGTGAAAAGACCGGATTTTCTAGATCCAACCCACAAATCGACATTGTTTGACTTTGTGACTTATTAATAGTCCTGGCAAATGCCAAGCGAATCGGAAATTGCAGACGTGTGAATGGAATGGGTGAGTCTGAATAGATCAATGGGATTCCTGACAAGTACCGTTGCATAGCTTAGGTGCATTTAAATTCCGAAGCAAAATTATAGGTGAGGCAATTTTTGATCACAAGTTATGTGGTGGCATTCCCGGTAAATCCGGCGAATTCAAAAATTGGAAAGGATAGTTGACTGCTTCGTCACAATCGGTAACAGTGTCGATCGATTTGAACAATATCTCATTGCCTTGCAATGACTGTTGTATTTTTTGCAGCTAAAATAGCTCGTTCACGAAGCCACGCATCTTTCGTATTTACCATGTTGCAGAAATTGTCTGGCAACTTGATGCATTGTGTGTCTCCATGCAATGGCATTGTTCCATTTCCAATGTTGAGCAATTGCTTGGAGAATGATAGTGCCAATGGATCGTTTTGCAGTTGAACAGTTGTGTTAAGACGTAATGTACTGACATTTCGCCATAGATATGATTGTTTTATACATGCGTTAATTTCATCCGCATATGTAGCGGGTGGAATGACCGGCAATGTCTGTCTAACATCACCGGACAGCAGCAGTACAGCACCATCGAAAAGCCTGTTGTTATTATTTAGATTTTCATCATTCTATCGAGAGCTTCAAGTGAATGCTTGTGGGCCATAGTGCATTAATCCCAGACAATAATTTTGCATTTTTGAAAAAATTAAGCCATACCGGAATGCTTTTTTATGTTGCACACTGCATCTGGATTTGTGTGAATGTTCATCAAGCAAAGTGGCTGCAATACCTGATGAAGCAATTGCTAACGCAATATGATTTTGTGTTCGAATGCGCGCAAGTATTAGTGAGATGAGAAACGTTTTTCCAGTGCCACCTGGTGCGTCCAAAAAAAAAAAGAATTCACATTGTTCTGCTGCAATTGACAAATTAATTCGATCGTATACATTCTTTTGTTCATCAGTGAGTAATTGCTCATTATTTTCAACGAAAGTAGTTAAAGAGACCGTATCGAACTGTTGTTCGCGCTGAATCTCGTTGTTTATGATGTCTGTTGCTGAGCGGTTAGGTGAGGGCATACCAAAATGAATGAGTGGCATATTCGAAATCAGAATGCAAATATCTTCAATCTTTATTAGCGCCTCGTTATATATTTCCTGCGAAAAATCGATATTGGGATCTTAATCAGCGATCCGAATGCGATGCAGAATGTTGTCGCTCATGGAATCTTTATATTTGTCCCAGAGGACAGAGGTCTGAAATGGAAAACATGTCGTCAATAATATGGCAAATAATTGGCGAATTCGATGATGAGAGGAACTCAATCATCTCATCTGCATGTGTAATATCCCAATGGTTGTCATCTTCCAGTAAATGTAATTCGCGACACGTATCATGATATGTGTCATACAAAATGCCATTGACTGTTCGCAAGTATTGAAAGGACGTCGGTCCAGGTACATTAACCAACAATAAACGTTGTATCCTTCAACTGGAACACCTTGCTTTCATGGGTCCCACCATTTTGACTGTTTGTTTCATGTGAAATATCGTGGCACATCAGTATACATTAATGTCTTTGCGAATTGACTGGGAATACCTGGTCGGTTGCATAGTTCGAAAAACTCAGTTTATGTGGTTTTTGGTTCAATTGATGCACGTTGTAGAGCAGTCTCTTCCGTGAAATAAACGAGCTGTCCATTTTCAAGGTGCACAGCCAAATGTATAACAGCAGGGTCGCTTTCGTGTATCGGAAAACTTAAAATACGCCAAACTGCTGCATTGCTGCTGATGTATCTGCCCATTTGATACCGTGTTATTTCATCGTTTTCGTTAACATTTTGAACAGCAAATACAGCCATATCACTGCCCTAATATATATATATTTGCATATATATTTTATGGACTTCACCGAACTGCAGAGCTCAAAGTTTATGTGTGCTTTGTAGATTTTACACAGAATTGGTGAATACGGAACCACCCAGTGATTGTCAGTGTCAACTGTTGTACCATTTGACATGCGTAATTGATGTGATTGACCGCCATGATCAGTGTCTCTACGACGATCCAATGGATAACCATCGATATTAGTGATTGTATCATTTATAGAATTTTTTGGAATACTTTTCGTACATTTTCCATTGTCCATGCACTGCGCAGTCATGTTTATAGCACCGCATGGACCATGGATCATGTTAGCTGTAATAATCTCATACAATTCTTGATCGATATTCCGATCCGGAATTTCTGCTGAGATAATTTTATCAATTTTTTCAGACTGTATTTTGTCGACCAACCAAATCAAAATATGCCCGTGGGGCAAACCTCGTTTTTGCCATTCAGCAGAATACAACCAGCAACGTTTTTTGCCAAATACTGAGGAATGTATAATCAAGCTTATCAACGATTTTAACTTTTGTCTGAAGACACGTGCAGTGATATCGTGCCGATCTTTTGCAGTTTGACCTGGTAATAACGCAATTTTAATTTCATTCCATTTTGGATTAAACGTAAATGTAATGAGCAAATCTGGTCGTCCGTACGCACGCACAAAAGTCATGGCGTCTTGAATATATTCTTGCATATGACGTGAGCTACTAATATAGGATGATGGAAGAATATATGAAGTACCGATGTCGTTGATATTAGTTGTATGCACTGTGTTATCTCTGCGTTTGATTCGTATATCTCGACGTTCAAATGCGTCGCCAACCATAACAACCGCAACTTCATTAATGGTCGGTGCATTATATCGGCCCGCGTGCTGCACAAATGGTACTTTGTCTGCTTTGATGACGATCGTATAGTTGTCGTTTTGCAGTCTGTTTGAAGCGGTATTGAACAAGTGGACCAACTGGTTGTGATTTTGTAAAAACGCTTCTAAAATACCCACAATTTCTCGCTCCTCCATCTGCTCGATATGATTGTACTGGCAGCGTGCGTTTATTTGCTGCTCCTCATCACCCATGAAGTAGATTTGCATAAATTTCGAATCGGTATCAGGCATCGGCATTAAAGAACCAATTTGATGATACACTTGGCCCTGAATCTTAAACGTTGATTGAAAATTGCGACCATCCTCATTCTGAACGATTTTTGTTGCTCCAAATGATGTCATTGAAATTGAATTTGCGAATTTTAAGCAAAAACAATTTAGATTGAAATGTAGCTCCAGCTAATAGTGCTTTCAATGGTTCTGGCGGCGAATTCAATGGTGGCAATACAACTTTTCCAGACGCGCATCAGAAACCGGCCGATTCACCTTTGCATTTGAGTGCATGACGGTGTTGGCATTGTTTGTTCATAGCACCGATTACAATTTGTGAATGTGACGAATAGTCGATGTCCGACTCATATTCAAACGCAAGGCGAAGATGTGATGCACGTGTCAATGCGCGATACACTTGCAAACGCTGTTGTTCACGTGTTCTGAATGTGTCGGTGACTCGTTGACGGGCCAGTCTTTGTCTCAATGCATTAGCTCGAAGCCGTTCGTTGCGTTGCTCTTGACTTTCATTGGCAAGTGAAAAAAGAAAATTTGGATCCACTGGAAAGGAAAAAAGGCTCAGGACGAAAACGTAAAACAACCCAGAAGACGGACAATGTATTACAACTAATTAGCATGAAAGATCGCTTTAAAAGAGAGTTGAGTGAATTTCATGAAGTTGATCTAAGCATCGAAACTATACGCCGACGGCTACGGGAGATAGGTTTATATTGAATATGTAAAGAATACTGAAATTTCAAGGGATATTACTGAACTTCTAGTGAACTTGATGCCTTCTAGAATAAAAGTGGTTATAACCGCCAAAGGAGCAGCAACTCGGTATTGATAATTTTTTGGTAAAAGTGGCATATCTAATCATCTTATAATATATACACATACATAAAAAATGTATCGTTTGATTTTGTTAGCCAATGACTGTATTAAAATATTGTTAATATCTTTTTTCAAACATTCAATAAACCGATGGAAATTAGATAGAAATACTTGTAAACTACTGCGGAGTACTCAACAAAAATTTCATTTCATTATAAAAATTATTATCGTAGTTATTGACAATTTTCCAATCATTTTGATATGGTGCGATTTTAATGACCGCAAGCGTAACATATGGGCTGAAAAGTCAGTGCCGTTTTATAGTAAAACACAAAATTTTTGCAAAATTCAACTTTATTTATCAATATAGTTGCCTTCGAGGCCGATACATTGATTGAAACGATTTTTCAATCTTTCCATACCAGGTTTGTAGTACGATTTCGGTTTAGCCTCAAACAGGCCTTTGTTTCGGCGATTACTTCTTCATCGGTCTTAAATCTCTTTCCGGCGAGCATTCCTTTGAGGTCTGCGAACAGGAAATAGTCGCTGGGGACCCAATCTGGAGAATACGATGGGTGGGGAATCAATTCATAGCCAAATTCATTCAATTTTGCATCGTTTTCATCGACTTGTGACACGGTGCATTGTCTTGATGAAACAGCACTTTCTATTTCTTCAAATGCGGCCGTTTTTCCACGATTTCGTCCTTCAAACGCTCCAACAACGCAAAGTTATGTTCGCTGTTGATAGTCTGCTCCTTTTGGAGATAGTTGATGAAAATTATTCCATGTGTATCCCGAAATACGGATGCTATAACCTTGCCAGCCGACTGTTGAGTTTTTGGTCGTTTTGGACGAGGTTCGTCGCCTACTCGCCAACTTAGCTGACTGCCGACTTGACTCTGGTGTGAGGTGATGGAGCCAATTTTCATCCATTGTCACATACCGATTCAAAAATTTGGCTTTATTGCGGTTGAACAGTTTTAAACACTCCTCTGAATCATCAACACGTTGTTGTTTTTGGTTGACTGTGAGTAAACGCGGCACCCACTTTGAACAGAGCTTTTGCATGTTCAAATATTCGTGTATGATATATCCAATACGCTCTTTTGATATCTTCAGAGCCTCAGCTATCTCGATCAACTTCACTTTACGGTCTTTCGTAATCATTTTGTGGACTTTTTTGATGTTTTCATCTGAAACAGCCTCTTTTGGACGTCCATTACGTGCATCACTTGCGAATGGTTCGTTCGGCTGGTGCAGAGTCCGGGTAACACTTATCAAGCCATTTCTTTGCATCAACTGCATTTTTTCCCATCAAAAAGCAATGATAAATCAACACACGAAATTGCTTTGAATCCCTTTTTTTCACAATAACAAAAGTTGCTTCACTCACAACGCTATATCTCGAGAACTAATCGTCCGGCAGGTGTCAAATTTATACACTTATCTTTTGAAGGTTGGTACTAACTGAAAATGGTATGGATGTTATTCAAGTAGTGCCCTCTCTTAGAAACGGCACTTTTCAGCCGATGTATTGTATTAGGTTACAAAATAGGTGAGGGCCTGTTTGGATAATTTTTTCGGATTTCTGATGATTCTAACATAAACGAGTAAAAACACAATTTTGTAAGATGATTTTAACATAAACATACCAGCTGATTCTGTAGATGCTGATAGCTTCTAATCAATTTTATCATCTTTTGGTTTTAAATCTTTATTAAATCAACCCACCCGAATAGGCTCTTGCTTAGATCATATTTTTACAAGGCTTCATCGTAGAAATATTATCGGCTATAAAGCCGAAGCCTACGATCTGAGTATAATGAACCACAAACTATTTATTACTTTTGTAATAAATTGTTTAGCTCAAAAGGGTGAATTAAACTTTGAGTCCTGGAAAGATATTTGCAATATAGATATTGCTTTTGATCTCTTTCTTATATATCTATTTGCAGTCGGGGTCACAGAAAAGCATGCACTATAGTAAATCAAAGTGCCCAAAACAACGGATTACTGTTCCTTTATTGAATAAAATCAAACGGAAAAACCAAATTTATTCACGTGCTAAAAAACCTATATGTGCAGAACTTAAAACAGAAATACCTCTTCGTAGATATACTCCTACTTATTTTAGAAACAAGTTATCCAATAATATCGGAAACTCCAAAAAGGATGGGAGGTTGCTTATGAAATATTAAATAGATGTAAGCCTTTTTCTGATATCCTTATAAGCCATAACAATACAACCATCTCCGATCTTTCCGGAGTTTCTAATTTTTTAAATAATTTTTATACCAAGATTACCTTTTTTTTTATAGGATATCCCTGAATCCAATAGCTCTGAATGTCAATATGGTGCAACTTTAAAATATGAAAATTTCAGACAAATAGTTTCTTCTTCGAAGAGTTTACGGCTTTTGAAATTCATAAGCTAACTTTGTTTGTTAGAACATCTAGCTCATAATCTTTTCATCTTGTCTTAAGAAAAATTTCTTTCCAAATGCCTAACGTTGTATGTTATATTTTTAATGTTAGTATATAAAAGGGAATATTTCCAGAGTCTTTTCATAAAATAAACGATGTTAAGATACCTACTTATCCACCAATTTCCCTTCTTCCAGTCTTTTCTAATGTGTTTCAAAGAGTTATCTCTCTTCTTTTTTTTCGAAAGAATACAGTTTTTGAACAATTCTCAGTTTGGTTTTAAAAGTGGTATATCTACGGAAAGTGCTTGTAATATATAAATGAAATGAAATGCTTTATAGAAGTTCACAATTTACTACTAACAGAACTTTATTGTGTAGGGTTTATGATTAAATGGTTAAAATGAAAAATATTTTTAATTCATCAAAGATTAATAATACAAGCGTGCCGTAAGGCTGTGCCATGGGTCCTATTCTGTTTTTGCTGATGATACAGTTCCCTCTTACTTAAATGACTGTTATCTAAGCTTTTCATGTGACGTAAATACGACTTATGATTTGATATCTTCTTGCAAAGATGGTTATTTTAATTTAATTTTCAAATTCAAATGTTTATTTAAAATTATTAAGTACAATTATTAGAACTACCAAAAGATACGACAAACCTTGTGGGTTACTTGGTCAAAACACGACAGTCGACAATTTATTTTAAGATCTAAACACGTAACATTCGATACGAAAGGGATATTTGCCTTATTTATTGATAAGAAGGAGAAATTTTTGATTTCATATTGATTTTTAGTAATCAATATTGCCTACGACTTAGACTTGAAACAAGTGCATTTTCAAGAGTTCAAAGACAAAGTGCATGCACGTCTTCATTCACCCAACAAAAAAGCTCTTCCATTAGGAAGATGGTAGGATACATTTTGACAATAGCTAGCTATATCATTAATATATATGCAGAAAAGAATCGGACCTAATATGAAACCCTGTGGAACATTTTGAAGTAAAGATCTAGATTGAGAACATATCCCATTACTATAAGTTCTTTGATTACGACCAAACAAATAGCTCTATAAGAGTTTTATCGTATTTTGACTTCGTGATTCACATTGTCAATCTTCAGTGTTTTAGAGAAGTCAAGCAGTAATAAGACTGTTAAATGTATCTGATCATATTCTTGTCTGATATCATCTAGCTGTTGCACAACTAAGTTGTGGTCGAAATCCTGACTGATATGGAAAAATAAGGGAATTCATTAGAAGACGATCGGCAATCTGCTTGTCTATTAACTTCTCAAAAACGTTAGACGAAATAGGGAGTATACTTAAAGGTATATAATCAGAGAGTTCCTTTAGATTAAGTTTTTTAGCAATAGGGATAACCTTCGCAATTTTCCAAGAATCTGGAAAAGTAGATGAAGTGAAAAAGAAATTAATAATATGTGTCAATGGTACTTAAGATATATGTAAAAATTAATTTTAAGAACCGAAGAGGTAATACATCATATTCGATTGAGTTTGACTTAAGCTAAGTTAAATCATCAAAGACGTCTCTATTAACAACAGTCGCAAAGTCTTTGGTTAAATTAGTTCACAAATTTCTAGCTAACGAGAAATGATAACTACTTCTTATATTCGATAAGAATGAATTATTTAAATAGCAATCAGTGTTATTCTGTTTGCTAACCGAATCTAAAGAGTCTTGGAATCTAAAGACATATTTAATTTGGAAGGGTGGTAATGGTGTTTAGACTGTTGTGTTACATTATTGGAGTAGTTCCTGGCCTGAAGAAAAATTTTCCCAGCTTTTCGAAGTTGGTCTCTCTTCCCATTTGTGACACATTTTCCTTCGCTTAATAATGGAGTCAAGAACAACAGAAGAATGGAGCTCCAGAACAGTGTTTTGAAAGAAAGATAACAACACATGGGCTGAAAAGTCTTATAGTAAAAGTTTGATGGTAAAACATAAAATTTTTGCAAAATTCAACTTTATTTATCAATATAGTTGCCTTCGAGGGCGATACACTGATTGAAACGATTTTTCGGCATTTACTTCTTCATCGGTCTTAAATCTCTTTCCGGTGAGCATTCTTTTGAGGTCTGCAAACAGGAAATAGTCGCTGGGGGACAAATCTGGAGAATAAGATGGGTGGGGAAGCAATTCATAGCCAAATTCATTAAATTTTGCATCGTTTTCATCGACTTGTGACACAGTGCATTGTCTTGATGAAACAGCACTTTCTATTTCTTCAAATGCGGCCGTTTTTCTGCGATTTTGTCCTACAAACGCTCCAACAACGAATTGTAATGTTCGCTGTTGATAGTCTGCCCCCTTTGGAGATAGTCGATGAAAATTATTCCATGTGTATCCCAAAATACGGATGCTATAACCTTGCCAACCGACTGTTGAGTTGTTGGTCGTCTGGTCGCCTCCTCAGCTGACTGCCGACTTGACTCTGGTGTGAAGTGATGGAGCCAAGTTTCATCTATTGTCACATACCGACGCAAAAATTCGGCTTTATTGCGGTTGAACAGATTTAAACACTCCTCTGAATCATCAAGACGTTGTTGCTTTTGGTCGACTGTGAGCAAAAGCGGCACCCACTTTGAACAGAGCTTTCGCATGTCCAAATATTCGTGTACGATATATCTAACACGCTCTTTTGATATCTTCAGAGCCTCAGCTATCTCGACCTCGATCTATCTTGACGTTTTCATCTGAAACAGTATCTTTTGGACGTCCACTGCGTGCATCATCTTCGGTGCTTGTATGACCACTTTTAAATTTTTCAATCCACTTGCGAATGGTTCGTTCGGCTGGTGCAGAGTCCGGGTAACACTTATCAAGCCATTTCTTTGCATCAGCTGCATTTTTTCCCATCAAAAAGCAATGATAAATCAACAAACGAAATTGCTTTGAATCCCTTTTTTTCACAATAACAAAGGTTGCTTCACTCCCAACGCTATATCTCGAGGACTAATCGTCCGACAGCTGTCAAATTTATACACGTATCTTTTGAAGGTTGGTACTAACTGAAATTTTCAGCCCATGTATTATGCATTGACTACAGCATAATATGGCATTAATATCTGTGTGCAGTGTGTCAAAGTTTATGTTCTTATAGCCTTTATAAGTGAACGTTGTAGGGGTGGCAGTAAATGAAAAGTCTATTTTATAAGTCAAAAAAATTAAATCAAGGTCTAATATAGCGTCAAGAGAAATTTGCTCACAAAGAATTTTCCACATCTGACACAGCTATGAGATGGAGTAAACTTGGAATCGCTTTTGGAGCATACCGAGCTGGGGAGGAGTTTACAATAGCAAGACCATTTTCTACTATTAGGTCAAGAAATTCTCTCGATGAACTATTTTTTGTTAATATGCTGGTGTTAAAGTCTCCTCACAAAATTATGTGTTCGTAAAGAGCACTAAAGCCGGCTTACGCCGTAAAAAAGGGTGACGGACAAAAAGAATATTTGGCTTTATAAACAAGTGCGAGAAGACATTTACTATTTCCGTCCGTAAAATCTACTATTTTGTACTCATTGCTGTGAGCTGTAGACACTGATTTAGCAATTTCTAGACAACGGAGATTAGACCTGCAGTAAATTGCAATGCCACTAGGGAGTCCCTAAAAAATGTGTCTTAGGTAACCTAGTTTACTATAGTTAAGACTACGGGCATTGATCAGAGCAATTTTAAGCCGCCGATGAGTCCTTCTCAATATATTAACAACAGTTCCGACATTATTAAAACGTGCACCATTGCCCATGTAATTATTGCAACAACACATAGTTACACAAAGAAGATCGTGAGAGCCAGTATTCATATATTTATCGTATTGTGAAAACAAAGCGCACATTTAAACAGCAGCAGTATAAGATGGTTCAATGCACATAGATTGGTGATCAGTAATAAGACGAAATTTATTTTTTTTTTTTTTTTTTCTTTATACTGTCATTCCCCCATTTTCTTACGATTTCCTTTGTTACGTCATCCTGATCCCATGACTGCTTCCAAATAGAGCTAACTTGAACATTATACTGGATAATAACCTTAGTTAGAAGGACCATACTTTCTAAGTATCTTAAGCAGTATTTACCATAAATAAACTTGTCAGACAGCTTTATCATCTTAGCCAGTACAGTAATTTTCCTGGTTTGAAGTAAGTATATAATGGTTTATTGAAGTCAAAACTCCAATATGGCATATTCTGCTGAGGTGGAACAAACGAGTATTCCAACACAATTAACCCCCTAAAAATAAAACAAAAACATGTAGAATGTTTTTTGTAATAATGTGTAAAGCAAATATTAAAACTCAAAGCTTTGAAATTTTAAGAAATGCCCTTAAAACATTTATACTGTTACAAAGTCTAAAAAATATATTTCTTAAATTCTGGATTTTGCGAAACAAGATTGCATGTTGCGAGCGAATGCTAAAATCTTTGTGACAACACCAGTGATCCACAAAACACATTTTTCCCGATTTTAATTTGTTACTGCACCTCGTATATTTAATCTTTTACCGGGAAATCTTAGAGAGAGTGAAAACAGTGCAAAAAAAAAAAGACTTTCTTGTCTTAACTACCATACAATTAATAGCTTGTTTTTTACCAGTTTTGTATAATATAATCAGTTCTTTTTGTATAATTTTGCCAAACCATATATACTTATAAATTGTCTTGCTTCCTTCCCTCCCAACGAGCTTGATATGTAAGTTAAGGAATTCGCCCTGGCTCTCAATCAAATCTATGGCAGCTTCCTGCCCTCTTATTCAACCAAGAAACAAGAAAAAGCCGCACTGGTGGACATCAGCCCTAGGATCGCTAAGAAACACCTGCAGAAAAACTTTCAACCTAGCAAAAAGCACAAGAAAAATGACTGCCTGGGACTCGTACAAAGAATCCCTCAAAATATATAAAAAAATAACTGAGGAAAGCGAAGCGACAATCCTAGAGATCATTTTGTGATAAAATCACAGAAACCGCTAAGGCATCGTAGCTAAGAAAAATCCTCTCTACAAATCCTTTTTGCTACTGAACACCCACTTTACAGGTAGCTCCTTATTCGTGGCCGGTAATAACCCAAACAGGACTATTGCAACCGTGAACAAAATTCATGGTCTGATTACAAGAGACAAACTGCTTTGGGCGCAGCATAGCTTCAAACCATACAAGTCTGCTGGTCCGGACGATACAATACCTGTTGAGCTACAAAGATCTTCAGATATTATCCTGCCCACGCTAGAGAATATCATGAGAAGCTGTGTAGAAATGATCTACTTTCCACTGTCATGGAGAGAAGTCAATGTAGGTTTCATTCTCAAGGCCGGAAAATGCTCTCAAGTTGTTCCAAAAGACCCAAGACCAATAAGTCTATCATCTTTCCTTCTGAAAATTCTAGAGCGACTGATTGATATCCACAAGTGAACTAAAATTGATCCAAGACTTTTGTCAACGGCTCAAAGGAAAGCAAAATCGGTGGAAACGGCTCTTCATTCGCTGAGTAGCCACTTCGAACGATCCCAACAATATATGGTAGATAATACGCAATGGTTGCTTTCCTGGGCATAGAAGGCTCCTTTAACAACGTCAACGCATCCGCAATCACGACTGTACTGTCACATCTGAAGGTAGACTACTCACTTTCGGAGATGATTAGTCTTATGCTTAATAGCAGGATAATCAGCTCCAAACTGGGTCGAATTTCTGCTAAAAGATGTAGCAGCAGAAGTGCAAGGCGGTGTACTTTCTCCCTTTCTCTAGAACTTAGTGGTTAATGAACTGCTTATATACCTAAAACGGGAAGGTAGCAGGTTATTGCCTATTCGGATGACGTTGCTATAACCGTCTCAGATAAGCATGTTAATATCATCAAAGATCTCCTTCAGCTAAATCTTAACAGATTAACCCGTTGGCCGGATCGCTATGGATTGTTTGTAAGCCCCCATAAAACTGATCTTGTCCTCTTTTACAGGAAATATAAAATTCCAATAAACGGTACCAGTTTGGTGTTTTCCGATACACCAAAATATCTGGGTCTCATTTTTGACAGGAAACCTAACATTCAAGAAAGAGTCAAACAAGCTACAGTAGCTTTATTCTCTTGCAAAAAAGCCACTAGGAACAAATTGGGCTTTAAACCTCGAATAACCCACTGGCTATATATACATCTCAGTCATAAGACCGATATTTACCTACGGGGTTGTTTTCTGGTCGACGTAGTGTAGTGGTATATGCATAGACTCCTCAAGCAAACGGTCGCGGGTTCGAATCCCGTGCGAGGCAATTTTCTGAAAAAGTCTTTTCATAGAATTTGAATGTAGTTATATGAAAATCCTGTCGGCGTCAACTCTGACATGAAGGCATAACACTGATGTTGGAGTGGTTGCTGGCTGGGCTAAATGTAACGAACTAACAACTAGCACGTACTAAGACCCACTGCACTGGCTCCAGTTTGACAACCACCTCTGGGAAAAATATCGAAAACTAATACACCTGAGTTTCAAGCTACTAAACCACCCGCCCGCGCCCTGGTGAAAAGCCAGTAAAAGGGTATTCTTATCCCCTTGGTGCGCGCGAAATTAAAAAAAAAAAACTGCAACAAACTAAGCATAATCCAAAGAACAGCATGTCTATGCATAAACGTATATCTATGTTCTACTCTCTACTTGACACCCCTTGACATTTTCAACAGGCAAGTAGATGCGACTGCAGCTATTCGTCTTAAGGCGAATTCACAGTGGACAAATAATTTATTTTATAGAAATCCTCACAGAGAAAATCGACTACACCATACCTAAACTTTGGTTCGACAAAGACTTTCTTCCTCGAGATCCTTCTGAGAGGAAGATACTTTTATGAAGGATAAGTCAATCCACTTCTGCACAGATGGATCTAAAAGTGATAGCGGGGTTGGTGGCGGTGTTTTATCACCTTCCGTCTTCCAAATCACTGTGTTCAAGACAAAAATTTTAGCTATTAAAGAGGCTCCGTCCTGACTGAAGAAAAACGTGATATCTGCAAGGGATATACGCATCATTTTAAATAGTCAGGTCACTTTCAAGTCCTTGAATGCCAATCATCTCTTACGGAGATGAAAGAGCAGTTCAACCTTCACCTTTGTTGGGTGCCGGGCCACAGAGAGATTCCAGGGAATTGTAGAGCCGACGAACTCGCCAAAATTGGAACCACTCCACCTATTCTACCGGAAAAGGTAGGGATGCATAGGTATATTTCAATACTAAAATAAAAAAATACTCTTTTTTTGAACAGACATACCTGTTGGATGTCTTTACGAAAAGTGGGCAATTGACGTGGGCATTGATTATTATGAACCATTGAAAGCCTCATTCTGCCTCGGGGGGAAATACTCGTAGAGCTTTGAAAAAACATTGACTGACATTCACCTTGTTAGAGGTGGCGTTGTCATGCACATTATATCTCAAAATCTCGAGGACGACTACTTCGTCGATATTTTCATAGCCACTGAGGATTGAGGATGTCTTCAACAACGTAACTTTTATCGGCATATGTAATTTGACCACACAATACGTATTTGTGGATTAAATGCCAATGGAAATTCAGTTGTGGTTGCTAGGATAGACAGAAGTTGGCCACAAGTCGCTGTCCTGTCTCCGCTTCTCAGACTCATGTTGGTGCTTAGGCTTATGCTGACGTAGCACTTTAACGTGCTTTTAGTCATCATAAAATCAGAATTGTTCTTTTTAAGAGTAAGATTAAACTGACTGACTTAACCTATCTTGTTCCCTCGATGGCAGGATATGTAGTGATAGGATTAAGCATGTCTCGTCGAAAACCGATTTTGGCTTTCTAGCAGTATATGTGGGCTTCTGGTAAGATAAATGATCTGTTAATGACGAAGATCTTCGAGGTTTATCAAAGGCTTCAGTTGCTTGGTGGAATAACCTTTCGCGCAAATACTTACTCGTACATATGTGCGTCACATTATATTCACCAGAATGCAAGAATTATTTGAACGCAATGAGTCATTCCTGAGTTTGAGGCCACAATGAGAAATAAGGTCATCGATGAACTTGCTAGTCAAGACTTAGATGACTTCTCAGTTTGACAGTTGATTGCCTTATGAGAGCAATCGTAGACTGCATGAACTTCTCGCAAGTACGTAGACTAATATCTCTAAAAATGAAAGTGCCACTCTGGTGTCGGTCATCAGCTTGGTGTGTTTGACATAAGCGGTGATTTGCAGTTCAGATAATTCAACTCTAAATTTAGTTGTAACAAGAAAGAAGTTAAAATGTCCCGTAATTTGCCCTCTGATTGCTTGCACATTCAGAGTCCTGGACATATATATTACCTCCCATATATTGACACGTGGTCGATTCCTGAAATACTTTGACACTTATTTGACTAAACGATATAAAAGGTATCAGTGTGTGTAGCGACACATATTATATTTACCGTTCTTCTTTCCTTCTACCACTTCCAGCCATATGTTAGTCTATTCACAGGTAGTAGATTAAGACCTCGTAGTTGTGATCTTTCATCATTACAGCATCATCGTTCCAAAAGAGATTAAAAGTATCTCTACTCCAAATGTGTAATGTTCATGGGCTCTATGTGTTTTGCACTTTTCAGGTTGCACACGATATTTCCCGGAAAATTTAACAGTATTTATACAGCCTTTCTATATTTCTAATCTAATTGAAAACCTTACTTGCTCTCCAGACTGTTGGATTCAATTGACTTTCCAGTAAAATTTCAATAGATGGTTGAATAGATATCTCAAAACTCCACCAATTTGGGGTATTGATTCAGTTCCTTACACTTGTGATAAGTTGTACACTTGAAGTCCTACTGATGGGGGTCGTGCTTCACCTTTCAAGGACTCCTGATTGCAAAGAGCTCCGCAAACGATAACTACACGAGATAAAAAAAATAAGAAAATTAAAAAAAAAAAAAAAAAAAAAAAAAAAAAATCTAAAGAACTTCTCCTTGAATTATACTTTCAAATTGTGAACACCATCACCAATCATCAGGCGAGCTTCGGTCTTGCTACGGCTGGGTAAACTGAAAAGATCAACAACTTGAAGCCAAAATGCAAATTGCAGAGCCTTCTCCACTTCATCGTCATGGCAGAGAGTCATCCTCGGTCCTCATCTATAATGTGTATATGCCACAAATTCGAGTGCTATTTGCCATAAAGTCGTCATCAGCTTAAGCGTCAGTGTCGTGGTTGTTATCGCCATCCTCGGAGGAGTCAGTCGTCGTCATAGATGTGGTCTTTAACGCAGCACTCGATTTTTTGAAATTTTGGCGTATAAAGTTTGAAACTCCAGCTTGAGGCCTACCAATGAGGCCGATGATGTTCTTTTCCAGTTGTCTGTCTGTCCCTTCGTCTGTCTGGCTTGATTTTTGGATTTTTTTTTCTCCCCGTTTGTGTTATGCCTTTCTGATGCTGTCTGGCTGTCTGCGCATATAATTATGATAAGCCGTCTGACCCGCATGTCATCGTGGAATTCATTCCATTGTTGTTGCTGTTATTTGGTGAAGATGAAGAGAACGATGGTTGATATGCTGATGTTCAGCAACGGCAGAGGGTGATGATGCATAAAATCGATGCAACGAATGGAATACATTGTGTTGTAAAGCTGAATGTTTTAATGGCTTAGCGTTGGCACTCCATACGGGCACACACAATGATGCTGGTTGTTTGCCGACTGAAGTTCATACAGTTGGCAGTTTGTGGACGAAGTAAGGCGACTCAGTAAAGGGGAAGTTCTTAGAATGGCACTATTCAATACAATACTTTCAGTGTTCAATCTGTTTGTCGTGGCCTTGGTTGGTCACAATCTCGATTGAAGTTCAGAATGTCATCAGTGATTGGGAATACATAGAATCAATTACAAATAGTGATCTGAAAAGTGTATGCCTTCGAAGGAAATCGAGTATAGGTATATTTGACAGTTGACAGAAAGCAATGACAGCTGCCACTTCAAAGACATTTGAAATTGGAATTAAATTTTAGTGATTTGTAATAACGAATGAAGGAAGTTATTGAAATTGTTCGCTTCGAAAGAGGATGCCAGTTAGTTCTTGACTGGATGGGGAGTAAAACCGCCGTCAACTCTCGAGAGAAGATTCTTGGGATGGTACCTAACCAGACTGACATGGCATGTAATCATGTACCTACTTATTGTGAATTATCGAATTAGAATCTAGAAGCTGCAGTTTTTATATACATCAGCAGTCCTAAGCATATGATTTAAGCGCCTTTTGAAGGTCCATGATAACCCTTTTCCTATACGACTTGTTTATCTGAACTTGTTTGTTGTACCTAGGTAGTGATGATCACTTTTGTAACTGTGATAGCGTCTATCCGGACTTGACTTGACGAAAAATAACGAATTGCAACCCTATGTGGACTTTACACATTTAGATTAATACAGTCAGCATATCACATATCTTGTATGAGCTGATTTTTAAATCGCCTTCAGCTCCTGAGAATTCTCCTTTATCGCCTCAATCGTCTCAAAATGCTTTCTGCGAAGTGGTAACTTGAGTCGTGGGAATAGGAAAAAGTCACATGGAGCCATGGCAGGTGAATACGGAGCTTGCGGAACGGTATAAACGTTGTTTTGTGTACAAGCTGAGATATTTTTGCAACAAATTTTCGGCACAAGCTGCACTTCAACCCGTCCCATGCCCAAAACATCGTGCATAATGCTTTGCACCGATCCGAATGAGACACCAAGATCAGCTTCTATATCCCTGATGCTCACACAACGATCTGCGAGGACAATTTTCTTAACTTTAAACACTCGTACGCTTGTGTTTTCGACATTGAACGCCATATAACAAATGTACCAAACTAAAAAAATGCTTTTGATAATATCTCAAGCCCGGTTTGTTTGAATATCTATGTAAGGTAGCGATTGCTACCAAGAGTAGAAGTTGTACCAAGGTCCTGCAAATGATTTTAGAGGCTTCTATGCCAGACCACATGTACATTAGCCCTGTTGAAGAGAGGAATTTTGCAAACATTTACCTTTACACGCTTTAGCGAGAAACTCGACAGATCCGCCAATGTTCCGCCTAAGCTCATAACGAAAGAAAAGATAAGAAAAGTTGTTCAGAACCAATAGTTTTGAGCGGACGCATCCAGCCAGGAAATATTCCTACAGATAACCCGTTCAGTTATAGAACTCAGATTTTCCACGACTACGTAAGGAAACACGAAGTCACTTTAGACTAATTTGCAGGAAGAGTGCAGCTTATAATTATTTGAGAGCTATCGCAGTACTCGGTGAAACGAGCAAGTTATTGTTTGCCCCTTTAATTGGCCATACATAGTGGAAACACTCAGAAAATCTGATGAAACTACACCATATCTAGATTTCTCATAGTCGAGACTCACTTTGAAGATAATCTGATCAGAACCAGGTCACGACCAGCTGCCATCTTCGAAGCTTCAAGCGAGCTGAGCAACCAGCTGTGTCTGTGCTAGCCTGCCACTAGCATACATAGCGAACCTCTATCGAACAGTAAGAGTAGCCTTTAAACTGAAAATCATAAAAGATGACTGACTGTATTCTCGCCAAGAGATTGAAACCTTTCAGCCTGACTTTCTTCGTATTAAAGAGCATGGAGAGAAACGTCGAGTTTCATGTGCCCAAAACTTCTTTGCAAATGCATCATGTAATGCAACATGGCGATAAACGGAGAAGATCATGCGAGTATGCGCTTCAAAATCTGATGAACAGAATTGTCGAAGATTATAGATTGTAGAGCTAGACTTAGTTGACGCTTGGTGCACAAGAACCGGAACTGTTCACGACCTCTATGAACTGAAGAGGAGAGGAAAACACCGGTTTCTCGTGCGGTCGATCAAATTGAGGGATGCTACTACAGGAATATGATTTGGAAGTTTTACCAAAAGGTAAAACAAAACAAATAATGCTGTGGATTTGAAAAGGGAATTTCTGTAGATTGTATAATGGCGTTGGTGAACTAAATACCGCTGTATGGCAGAATAAATTTTTCAACTTGGACGATGCAGAGAAACAATGAAGTAACCTGAATAAAGTGAAGATGTTCAACATTAGTCCAAGAAAGTATCTGGAACGGACGGCCAGACTGGACGGAAAGAGCTCTTGAAAGCGGCAGGCGATGACTTGGTAAAAAGCATCCACCAACTTATCTGTAAAATATGATCGGAAGAAAGTATGCCCGATCAACAGAATCTCAGCATTGTTTTTTCAATCCTCAAAATAGGATACCAACTGCACTGCGCCAACTACGATATTGTGTGAGCGCCTCAAGTCATTCGCCAACAACCTGACTGGTTCATATCAGTCTAGGAAAGTCTACCATCGACCGAATATTCACACTGCGGTCGATCTTGAAAAAAACACATGAGCTCCAAACCAATGCACACCACCTGTTCATTGATTATAAGCCCACGTATGACAGCTATACGGAGCAAAGTCTAGTTTTGGCCTCCCTGCCAAACTCGTCCGTTTGTGCAGGATGACTACTATATGCAGAAAGTAGGCTGCTCCATTAAGGCTGGCAAACAACTCATCGAAAACTTGGATGTCAAAAAAGGATTTACATTATGAATCCTTTAACATCATTCTTAAAAGAATAGTGCAAAACACACACGGCAACGCAGGAGACACAATCTTTCAAAAGTCCGTCCAAATACTCGCATACGCCGATGATATAATTAGAAGAAAGCATCGTGATGAAAATGACACTTTCTTGAGTATTAAGACGAAAGAGGCGAAGATGGGTTTAACGGTCAAAGAGGGCAAGACCAAGTATATGCTGTTAACAAGAAAGGACACCCAACACCGACGTCTGAGACAAAAGGTCACCCTCGACAGTTATAACTTTGAGGTAGTTAAAGACTTTGGCTACGTGGGCTCCGCTGACAATTAAAACAACGGCACCAGCGCTGAGATCAAACGAAATATAACACCTGCCAGCCGTTGCTTTTTAAGGCTAAGGAGGCAATTGATTAGTAAAGGCATCCCTCGAATAACAAAAGTGGCTTTCTCAGTGATCTCTGAATTGGTTCTTTTATGACATTGCATTTAGACGTTCAAGTCTCTGTTATAATTCTTAAGAGAGCCCAGAGCAGAAGATTCCCTGATTGGGATACAGCGATATTAAAAACTTTGTTTCTCTGACGGCTCTATATTAAATATTGTATATACAATAAATAGTAACAAACAAATTACTTAAACAAACGTACCGAACCAGGGTTTCTATAGCTCCCTGTCAGTACCGCTCCGTCCTGTCCTGCATTGTCTGTGTCTACCTTTCTTTTTCGTCCTACTTTTTCATTTGCCAATTTACTCGAATTTATTTCAAAACTCACTTCCATCAAGGTTGGCCGTCTCCTTTTTCATTATCCTCGTTAATTTGATTTTATAATTTTGCAAGACGATGCTTTCTCGGCTTATAGTCAAATTAGAGTAAGCAATAATCAACTTTAAGGTCACTCCTTAGAAAAAACAAGAACCGGAGCAGCAACACAACAAAAAGCATTCACAAAAATTAATATTCTAATTTTCCAATCCTTTGTGTCAGATATCTCTCATCTTTTAGCCACGCGTAGTCAGTCAGCCAGCCGTTTTTCGTAGTGCTTGTATAACCCTTGTTTAATAGCCCTGGTTGTCCTGAGTGTCGTGGTTGTCCTAGAAGTACTAGGATACTGGTGTTCCTTTCAATTTTCCACTCTTCAACTTTTCTAATGAGTTTCTTGATGAGTTCCTCTCAGTCAGGGTGCATGGTTCTCTTTCCTTTTTCAATTACCAAGGCCGACGTTGCTATCATTGAAGATTTTCTAATATGATATTTTTTATGTTCGCCCTCCTGCTTCTGTTTCTTATTCCTTTTTTCAGAGCACAAAAAAAAAAAAAAAAAATTAATTCCACCCTTCGCATTGTTTCTTTTGATTCCGCGTCTCATCATTGGTAGTACAAATCGTACACAGCCTTATAATGTTCACAAATGTTGTTACTTTAATGGGAAGTGGGAACTCCTGAAGTCCTTTGGAAGAAGGAGGAAGACTTTTTAATGGTTCTTGGGTAGTAACAGTCAGATTCGGGTTTGATTTCTAGGATATTCTCTATTGAAAATGTATTAGCACACATATTTGCTGAGGGAATGGATTCATGGAATTTCACCAAGGAAAATGGAATCTATCGGAAGAAGGCGGCATTTACTATATTTATATCTCATTCTGTGATACCTCTCGAGGACGAGAAACACTAAATACGCACAAAACACGTGACTGCCCTCGTATTACACATAATACATATTGCTGAGTGGACAAGCACAAGTCGGTGTTTGTATCCTTGTATCCTTTGAACTGGTTCCAACCCCATTTATAGTATGTTATAAACCGTATGGGCATTCGAAAAGCGCTTAGCAACAAGCAATCCAAGCATCTCTATCAAGCTCTGCTTTTTGTATTTCCGCATATTTAAATTCCTTTTAGGAATCGTATGTACTCGTATCTGCATCTGTATCTGGTCTAGACTACATTTGCGACCTATGGTTAACACACGCGTAAACTAGCAGGATTTACACGTGTTAGTGTATCTGTACACGAGGGAACGAAGTGGTATAGATATATTACAATAGCAGATGAATTTTGACTGCGAGTACGCTGCTATATATAATACAACCCTGCGAGTTTCACTCGCGTGCATAAACCTTAGGCGAGATGAAAATCATTGCAGCAAGTGATGCATGCCGAATATGTTCATTGATGTTTGCAGTCCGTAGTATTTAGTAACCTTAATTAGCTGTGCTTCAGATTTGCAAGGAAGTGGAAGTAAAATCCCAGGTAACTTGGTGATTGATCCAGAACAACTTGAATTTCAAGGTCTTCTGGTGCATCAGGGAATACATTTAAAATGAAAATTGTGGATGACCTTGAACGAGTAAATGCATTTGTAATTGCATTTGGTCTATATTCAGTAGTCAGGGTGCAGAGAAATAAATTGTATTTCCAAGTTTGCAATCCACTTTAAAAGGCTCAGGCGTACAGATCTGGGAACGAAAGGATTTCGACAAAGCAAACGTATATCCTGGAGTGTTCAGTTGTCAGATTTATTGTTTGAATTCATTTTGACTTTAGGTGGGAATCAGAACTGATCCAGCTGATTTGGCACAGCGCGGTTCCTTTTACTTTTGAATTCTCATCAAAGCTGCACAGCCGTTTTAATGGTAGGATCATCTGACTTATTTAGCTGATTTTGCAGACAGAGAAATTTTGGAAGGCGACGTTTTGTCCTATTGTCGAATATATGATATTGCCTTCATTATGTAAGGAGAAGAAAGAATGTCAGGTTCACTTATGTCATAGAAAGCCCTTTGTGGAATGTATCGGTATGTACAATATCACAGGATTTCAATGTCCTTGTACCTAATGTGGGACATGAAAGTGATTGAGAGCTGCTTTCCAGGTAATTTATTTATGTCGAGAATTCTATTGATCCTTATTTTGGACGATTCTCCAAGTTTATCGACCAAGAAATATTCAAATGAGTTTTTTGTTGAGTTTGCATCTTGAATGATGTTGAGACATTTTATGAAGACACAGTCGTCGACACCTAAGCCCCTGCCCATCGACTTCTACTCATATCTCCACGTGTGAAACTTTTGAGCTTAGTACCTATGACCGAAGATAAAGTACTCAACCCCTGCCGGACGTCATTTGCGTGTTTAGCGGGTGACTAAGGCACTTCTCCTTCATCAAGAAGGCAGCGGAGAAACCACTGCGGCTGTAGACTGTTTGAGATACGTGGTGTACAAAGGTCAAGAAGGAGCTCCATGGTTGTACCAGAACCCTGAAGCAGAGATGGTGGTGCATAGGCCTAGATATTACACCAATTAAAGAAGTGCGATGGGATGAGCCGTGTAAAAAAACGAATGAAAAAATATGATATTTTCTACAGTGACTGCTTTAAAGAAGGTAGACGACACTTATTCAGATGTAGATTTGTTATTCGATGGAGACTGAAGCAAAAAGTCTTAAGCTTTTGAAATTTAGGCAATCGTCTCATAACAATCAGCTTCTAGACCACAGTCGGATAAGGATGACAGTAACAAGTGCGAATTATATGACCTGTAGGTCGAACATATGTATGCTCAATAGCACAGGTATGACACAAAAATTGTGTTAGGAGATCTTAGCATAGTACAAGGCTGGGTAACGAAATCGTGATTGAGCGGGTTTATCTGAAAACACAATTTGAAATACAACACGCCCCACAAAGGATTCAGGCTCTTAGAATTTCTAACGGGGCGTAAACTTTTAGCAGTCAGCACGCGATTCCCAACTTCTTAACATTCACGAAGGGACTTGACTACGCTCAGGGTAGCCAGACACTCCTCCAGCATTCCGGATGTCCGAACATTATAAGGAGTCATAATGTCGAGGATCATTACCTTGTTGTAGTTAGGGTACCAATAGGGATATCACAGGCACAACGGAGACAAGTAAGCCCACCAATGCTCTGCGTGAAAAAGCTGCAACCGCGAGTGACCGCTAAAATCTTTGCCCATAGCGCTTTCCTCAAGCTCTCTTCAAAACTATAGAACATCAATGGGAATGTTGGCAATGAGCCATCAGAGGAACCGCTTTCCATGGAATTAGATTCAAAGTTCTGTCGTAAAAGAAACTTCTACTTTGACCAGTAATGACTTTCGAAAGTTTAATCAGAGAATAAAACGAGCGGGATATTAATACAAAGCCAGAATGGACGTAGCATCGGATTACCTCATTTACAGTGGAGAAACTTAAGAAACAAAGTAAAATAAATAAACCTATTTTCGAGAAGTTAGCTAAGATCGAAAATAACTTCCACAATAAGCGAACTAAATCGAAATCGTGAATATGGAACGCGTGCTCAAAATACTTACTTTACTTGACTTGACGAATTAAAAATATTTATACGAGACAAGGATATTGCTTGATCTGTGAAAACCATATGAAAAGGTGAGGAACGGATCCTTATTGTATATTAAAGAGTCTATCGAATATACTTTAGACCCTAAAATAGAGGTCGAATATGTGCAAGTAATCACAGTGCGTGTGAAGAATAGACATAATTTCCACAAGAACCAACAAGATTAACTAACAAAAAATACTAATTGGGAATGCTTCAGGAAAGAAATTGAAGAAAAAGTAGAGCTGAACGTATAACTCAAGAAAACCACCAATTAGAAAAAGAGACATCTATGCCCTTCGACGCACTCATCCATAATATCAGTGAATCGGAAAGAGCTTCAAACACTTACACGATGGCAAATGCAACACTATCGGAACTTAGCAATGAATGACTGAAATAAGAAAATTCAAACCGAAGAAAGCTCAGGAGAAGTCCTTTCATTGGTGCCTATCATAGCTTTAACTTAGCTTATTTGTATTATTAACGCTGAACAGGACGTTAGAATACGTCCTGAGAGAGTGAAAAGTTGCTAAAGTCATAATCATCTTAAAACCAGGAAAAACTCCGAATGACAAGAAGTCTTTTAGACCGATTTCAGTTCTCGCACACTTACCGAAAATCTTTGGGGATAATTCTGAGACGTTACTGCCAATTATTGACGGAAACAATCTTATCCCTGAACAGTTTGGGTTTATGAGTTATTTATCAGGTTCATAGAATCACCGACGTAATTGAGAGAAAAAAAGATTTACGTAAGCATATTTCTTGATGTCTCGCAAGCCTTAAATAAGGTACTGACAAGGTATCTTGAGGAAAGAAATTTCTGTGTTAGACTCGCAATTCAAAGAGATTTTAGCCGGCGTACCGCAGGGAAGTGTTCTCGGCCCACTTCTTTATCTCCTATATATCCGAGACATACGCCAAGAAGAGGAAACCGTTCCAACTACGTTTGCCAATGATACTGCTATACTAGTAGTAGGTTAAACGATTGAAGAAACAACGGTGAAACTGCAAAGCACTCCCGATAGACAAAGGCCTGGCGAATAGTCCTCAATGAGACCAAATCTGTTCACGTAAATTCCTTATCAATTGCCTATCCTCATAAGCTTGGTCTGCGTTTCATGTGCGAACGAAACTAAATACCTTGTAATGACACACGACGAAAAGTTAAAATGGATGTCGCACGTAAAAAAAAAAATATAACTCGAAATCAAATACAGAGAAATGTATCTCTCAGTAGGTAAACATTTCAAGCTTAGTATCGAAAACAAGCTGCTGTTACATGTTATAAGGAAATGCTAAAGCCGGTGTAGAGCTATGGTGTACAGCTTTGGGGTTGTACGAAAAAAACGAATGCCGATATTTTACAAACTTTTGAAACTAAAGTCCTAAGAGAAATTTTCCATGCACCATGGTACATAAGAAATGACGACTTGCACCGAGACCTTAGAATTCCTACTGTCGAAGTCGTTATAAAAATACTTTGCAAGAAAACACAAAGTTCGACTTAACGGATATATAGGGTTTTCCAATAGGGACTTGATAACTTTGAATTTAATTTGTGAACGCACTCTTTAACTAATCATCAAACCGTCATTTACATTTACATTTTCATCATGGTAAAGTACACTAACGAGCAACGTCTGCAAATTATAAAACATTTCTACAGATATTCGGAGTCGCAAAATCATCTTCAGTGACGAAGCTCATTTTTGGCTCAATGGGTTTGTCAATAAGCAAAATATGCGTTATTGGTCGGGTGAAAATCCACATGTGCTTCATGAATCACCACTTCATCTACAAAAAAAATAACTGTTTGGTGCGGTTTGCATGCCGGCGGCGTTATTGGGCCATATTTTTTCGTCTACGATAACGATCGCCACGTTACTGTGAATTGTCAGCGTTATCGCGCCATGATCACCGATTATTTTTGGCCCGAATTGGCAGATATGGACTTGGACGACATGTAGTTTAAACAGGATGGTGCCATAAGCTACACAGCACGTTACAATTGATTTATTGAAGAGTAAGTATGGTGAGCGTGTTATCTCAAGACATGGACCAGTCGATTGGCCGCCTCGTTCGTGCGATTTAACGCCGCTTGACTATTTCCTGTGGGGCTACGTTAAGTCATTGGTTTATGCCAACACGCCGACGACGTTGGAAGAGCTCAGAGCCAACATTGAACGCGAAATAGCGGCCGTTTCGGCTGAAATGTGTGGCTGAGTCGTTGAAAATTCGATCCAACGAATCGACCGCTGCAAACTTGCCCGCAGTGGCCATATGAACAAAGTCAAGTTCCATTTATAAATGTTTTGATTGTACTTCAAGCCAATAATAAAGTTTTTGAAATATCTCAAATGGTTTGCCTTTTATTTAAAAAAAAGTTGTCAAGTCGTTATTAGAAAACCCTATAATAGCAATGCAATCCTAAAAAGAACTTGGAAGAGAGAAACCTATTGCGCCGTCTCCAAATGACCAAACCTTTGCACCAAGCACCATAAAAAGAAACCGCGTTAAAAAGCGGAACATGCAGGAATAGTAGATTTTTTTTTCTAAAGGACAAAACAGAACGGTTACCTAACTATAGCAGTAGCTGCATGTCTGTAGTTCGTGTAAAAACCATAAGCCGAGTCTTTTGATATAACTACCAAATGTCCTGTGATCGTGCTCGATTTCATGCAGGCTAATGATATGTTAAGAGATAGAAGCGCTTTTGTGCGCTTCAGTTCCACCTTCAGTTTTTCCCTTCTCCAAGTAGTTAACATGGATCACACCTCGCGCGTCCCAAAAAACGGTGGCTATCACCTTTCCGGCCGAAGGTACGGTCTTCTCCTACTTTGTAGCACATTCATCGGGTAAAACCCATTGTTTCGATTGTTCTATGGTCTCTGGTGTGTAATAATGAATCCATGTCAACATGTTCATGTACAGGGCCAAGTACGTCTTTGAAGTAGTCTCACGATTGCATTTGTTCTCCGGTGTGAGCCAACGCGTCACCCATCGGGCGGACAGCTTTCTCATGCCCAAAATCTCGTGCAGGATATGGCTTACGAGTTCAGTTGGGATGCCTGCTACCTTAGCCAACTCGCTAATTTTCATTAAGCGTTCCGCCAATACGAGATCATCGATTTTGTCTACGGTTTCTTCTGTGGTAACCGTTTTAGGGCCATGGTGAAACTCTGCCAACCACTGGTAAACGGATGTACGGGAAGTTGATTGGATCTCATACATACTATCGAGAATTGATTTTCTCGCAGGTTTTGGCACTCACTCACTCGATACTGCTCTTTTTCTATGGTCGCACGATGTTTTGAAGTGGTTGTCAAAACAAAATTAAGCGTCGGATTTTCACCAAATTTTGACAGACGGGATAAAAGAGGTTTTACTAAATGATGATCCAGTCATTTGGCGCCACCTATATTCCAATCTGGGTACTCATCAAACATTCTTCGTACAACGCTTATTTACAGTGCCGTTCCTGCTGTAAACTCTTTGGAGAATACGCACTTCCTAGCCACTTCCAACACTTCGGATTCGCTCATAATTGAGCATTGATCGTGTTCTTAAAGAATCCAATACACACAAACCCGTTAGATGGAATATTTCTTCTTCTTCTGTTGATACGATTTTGGATCAATCCTCTTTATGACCCTTTTCGAACAGCATTTGTTCAGACCATCCGTAGAAAATTTGAACTTTTCTGTTTATGAAATGTACATATCTACTTGTATACACGAAAATTTTTTCCCCAGAGTTCCGTCCTGTCTCGTACACTCTCTCCTCCTTCATATATTCGTTCCCGAACTCACCTCACATTGCTTTTGGCTGTGGATGAAGAGCTACAGCGTTTGTACTATTAGAGTTGATTTTTTTACTTATGAGGCTCAAAAGTAAGATACAATTTGACGTTTAAGGTAAGACAAAACGATATGTAGCTGGCTCTCCACACATTAAGATTCTTCTCATGCAGTATAAGTGTTTCTATAAGTTCGTTTTGAAATTGTGATTGTCCATGGATTCGAGGCATTTATTACGAAAATTCACATCAATCGCGGCAACGATGAGAAAAATTCGTGCCAATTACACACATGCCTTCCGTGACGTGTGTACGCAACATAATCAAAAAATTACGCCGGAACGTGTTTGCCCGAGACGTTCAATAGAAAATATCAGTAGTAAAGAACAAACAACACTATTTACTTACAATCTTGACCTCTTCACAGCCACATAAGGTGCAATTAACGCAAGAACTGAAGCTGGCTGACCACCAGCTGCGCCGACGTTCTCCAATTGGATGCTAAAATTGCAAGAAAATCATTTTCTCGATATCAAGATAAAACAAATCCTATACCTCATGTTGAAAACAATTTATAAGCCAACTGCCTAATTGCTTATCTTCTTCTAGGTAGTGGAAGACAAACTGCTGGTCGTATAGAAGTAAGTCCGGTGAGTACAGAAATATGAACTCAACCCTCGGTTTCTCTTTTTGGGTTGTTAGAAAATACCGTGTATTGAAATATAGGGATCGGCTGTCCAAAGATTTTCAATAGTGCTTAAAGTAGTGACTCGAAGAAGGGTCTTAAGCAAAGGAAAAGTCAATAAGTCCAAAATCGCAAAATTCTGTATAACCTAAGTCAGCCAAACGTGTTGCCGCTATTACTTATCCTGCCGTTCCTCGCTGTTCAGTAATCGTATGCTCTTCGGGGAAGAATCTTTTACCTTCTTCTTCGTTATATGTCCTATCCATCTCAGGTGATTGATAAGCAATTCTTAAAACACGTCGATGTCACTGTACAGAGCACGTAAACGAAAACGGGACCAAAATCACTCGAAGAATCTTGCGTTTAAAACAACGAAGCATATTTTCATCTGTAGTGCTTTTATACTATGTATAATGATCTTATATGTATACATCTAGAGCTTTCGTAATTTTTCCTGATAAGGCCTTATTACTCAGTTGCGTTTCTAGACCAAAAGAATGTACAATATACGATATTTTCGTGGACCGTGCAATCGATGCTGAAGTTTAAGTTGGTGCGTGCTCCTTACTAAGTTACCTCTTGTGGCCTTAAATAGCTCGGCAAGCAGGCCGTCCGCTGCGGAAAACTTGTTGATATTGCTGTACTTACTTAATTTTTATGGAAATCTTGGCTTTCATCGCTTGACTTTTTCATTCTGCCTTATAGCGGAACAGAGCAGAACCGTCGTTGATTCCAGTTGTTGGCTTGATACAATCTTTTTAAGTCTTGGTAAAAATTAAAACATTCATATTATGGAGTTGAAACCTACATTTCCTTGAGCGCACGTTTCGCATTCTCTTTCTTTTTCATCCGGAGATGAACACATGCTGCCCTCCCGTGTTGCTCGTAGAGCGCACAAATGGTTCTCGCCCTTCCACGCTCTTTTGTAGGGAATTGTTGTGATAAATCTCTGCGCATTTCATCAAATCAGGGTTTTTATGGTGGACCAGCATTTTGGGATTTTGATCCAGGTTACATAAGATTTGTGAAGAGGTTGAGGATAGGCGATCCGCGAAGTCTCCTTACAGTAAACGCAGAAGTACCTAAGCTATATTCGTAGACGTATTTTGGCTGAACTGTTTATTCAATCCCCAGCAAAACTGACTAGCTGTAGTCTAACATTTACACTAAAATGATTTTGATGTGATATTATGTTAGGGACATCTGGGCTTTTACGTGGGCAGATAGTTAACTCCACACACATTCGCTTCAAAGATCTGACCCTTTCTGAAACGTCTGCACAAAATGGGCTGTATATTCGGGAGCCAGAAGCGCGATTCAAAAGTATAAGAGCTCCTGTTTATTAATCACCGTCTCTATTTCAGTCCATAACTAGCTCTAGAAACCCTTTTTGAACTCAATTCTGAATACGTACAAGTAGCTTATATAAGGAATCTGCTATCCTAACTGTTGACGCCACTCTTGTATTAGCAAAGGAAGCTGACTCAGACGAATCCATTTAATTGCAGCTAGCCAACTACGAGGATATTCTATGAAATACAGGATATCGAACAATTTTGTTTAACTTATGCGTGTGTTTGGCTTACATATAGCGTCAAAGATAAATTTGACGTAATTTCTACAAAATGTCAACAAAATAAAGTCGTTAATTGGAGAACTATCAGGTGATTGACTCTTATTCAGTTAGAGGATTCTTATTGTGAATCCCCTGGAAGTACCTTAGGTTTTGCATATATGTTTCGCTCTCCTAGAAAGAAGGATTGTGTTTTCTTTGATGTCATCCTTTGGTTCTTCATTAACTATTCTCAGTTGTCCAATTATCCATAGGAACCCCTCGATCATAATCAAGATTTTCTATTTTTATCAGAAACACATCTTGTGATCAAGAAAGGTTTAAATCCTTTTCGGAAAGAAAGAACAAACCATATCTTTAAGAATATATCCGAAGACTATCTTTGTTGATGCTTGGTCTTTATATGGACTCCACCACTGTTAGCTGAGGAGTACTTTAGACCACCCGTTTTAGGGACCGGTTTATTCCCTACCTGAGATCTATCCCTATTGGACGAGTTTCTTTTGAGCTGCTCGAGTTAACTTTTGAGAATTTGATTTGCTTATTCAGCTCTTACTCCTTAGTCCTAACGCATTGACATCGACATCTTAAAGTATAATGGGGGCCACCGGGTTTTAAACCATTTTATCTGTATCAGGTGTTGGTTTTAACAGCTTTTAAGGATTTCTCTCATCAACTGAAATATCTGAGACCTTGTCTTTGAATCTACGAAAGGTAATTTATAATAATTGGCTTAACCGCAAGACTTTAACCTAACATTAGCGATCTAACATTAGGCACACGAATTCAAGACTATCTGAAAAAGTAAAGTACGTACTGTACTCTAAAGTTAATGAGGCAAGAGAAAATCATTTTTAGCCCACGGCCGTCGTCAAAAATGTTGTTAAATACATGAACCACAACTTGCAGACACTTAAACTCTACCAAACAACTAACCGCACATGTACTCGTATGTAGTTGCAAAATGCTGTCTTATTGGCATCTTAACATCCTGTCAAACCACTGAAGCTTTTTTATGACCCAAATGTTAACAGCGGAGCGTGACATTGGCATGTCATTAAAAACTGACAACTTCCACAACCGTCTACACTAAGTGATAGTTGAGTTTGTCAACTGGTTTTCTAGCTGCATGTTATCACCATAAAATGACTGCCACCGACGCCACCATAATAGCTCCCCAATTAGACGGCAAAATGTCTTTGCATGCCGTTCAAAGACAGAAATTTTATCCGTTTCATTTACCTAAGTATGTAGCAACATGCTATTTCTTCGTGCCAATCTCCAAAGCAGACATAAACCAACCTAAAGAAACGATCGATCTGTGGAGATCCTTTGGAGACACGTATTTGAAAACATTGATTGCTCGAACTGACACAGATACTCGGTGTCAGTGTGCAGTGTGTTGAAACTTTAAAGATGGAAGGTGTGTTGCACGGAATACAGTAGCATGACAGTCATAACGAGTAACACGGACCTACAGATATTGTTTCCGTATATCTATGTTGATTGCAATTAGATGGAGCTTCATGCAACCGATACAACCTTTGGTGGTGCTTAAATTTTATGATTATGGTAACAAGACTAATGAACCACTCTTCTGGGTAGTAGATTTGGTGTGAATAGTCCACAGAATGGCGAGTGTGGATACTGTGTGGAATGTGTACTGTGGCAGGTTTATTAAACGAAGCAACATTGTCACAATTTGTTGGCGGGACCATGGTAGTAGTAATAAAATATGGGAAGTTGATTCAATTGGAAACAGGATAGAATTGAAATATTCTACTGTTCACCTCGGATTGTTTGCTGATAATTGTGGTGGTAATGGATTCGTTTATGTTTTTTATCAAATTAATCAAATTAATTATTAATCAAATTAATAACGTGAAGAGAAAGCTTAAACAGATACCTGTTCTGTGTCTGGTGATGGTGAAATAAATCTGTCAAAAGAGATGTTTTGTTTCGATCTCCAATATGATTCTATTCTTAAATACTCACTAAATGTTGCTTAGTTGTTGGGGTATCAGTCGTGTCATTGGTTGATTGGTTCGCACACATATAAAGACCTGGTTGGGAAAGCGTGTTCTACAGCGTCACGCGAATCAGCTGGATCGGTTTTGCCGCGATCGTGAGTTTGTCAATCGTATTGTATTGCTCAAGACGATCAATGCTTCATACGCGGCTTTGAACTCAATTAAGAGATAATGTGTCTTGACTTGGAATTCGTTGGTCTTTCCCAGCATTTGCTTTGGTGTGAAAATTTGATTGACCGTCGATCTGCCGGGCCGAAATCAAGACAGGTACGTGCCGATTACTGTACTACAAACGGACTTACGACGTTAGGTACATGGATTCACCCCCCATGTTCGAAAAACTCTCCTGGCAGGCTACCGGAACGGGTGGCTTTAATAGCTTATTGATTGGAAGGAGGTTTCTTTCTTCAGTTATTACTCTATCTCTGCCTGATGCTTATTATGTAGCTGCTGCCAGTGCTGCTTATACAAATCTACTATACCCTCCGCTTCGGTGACTGTTGCTTAGCTTTCCTGAACAACATCCGAATATTGTTGCTATCACGGGACTCTTGGAGTCAAAAGTATCTTCTTTTCCACTTTCCTCGCCGCTTTTGTTTTGCACTGCAGTTTTTTCATGTGTTTATGTTCTATTACAGGAATAAAAGTGTTGTACTTAGGTCTACAGCATTTGGCTGCCAAATTTTGTTATTGAACCCAACGTTGAACTTATTTTCTTGACTCGCAGCTTATTATCGCCGGTTGTTTGAAACAAACCCACGGAGAAACGGTATAAGAGCTTCTCCAAAAGGGGTTGACAACTATGTATATGGGGATAGCCACAAAAGACATAAGAAGCACTGCGCGGAGAAGTGCCAGTGTATAGAGCCCAAAATGTTTTGTGGCAAAAACAAGATCTGAAAGTTTTCTCAACGGGTAAATAGTTTTACCTAAGTTTCGAAAAGCGGGACCGTCCCTCATCATGCAGAGCATTCTAAGAATTCCGCTGGCAGAATAGATAATCTTATCAACATCGTACATGATGATGACGTTCATATTCCATCCCGACAAGGATGAAATCTTGAAAGATATTGTATCTCCCGGCTGAAAGCTACTGACTCTTAGGGCAAAACAAAATGCCAAAAAGTTCCGGCGTATGGTACTAACAATTTCCTGTGGATAACAATACTTTATGGTGATTAGATATTTTGTTTAGCTGAAGGCAGACACCAACATCGGCTTTGAGATCCAGCGAAGAATAAATCATGAACAGAGCTATTACAACTTGTAAGCAAGTTAAGCTCGAAAATAAACAAAAATACGTTATACATCCTGCCTTATTGTACTACTCCGCTTACAAACAACGGTGAGAGGAGCTTTCTTGAGAAATAATTGTTAAAATACATATAGTTAACCATGCATACCGTATAAGTATGATATATGTATATGAGCTAGAGGCCGTAAATGACACAGCAAAGCGAATAAAAATGCCAGGACTCCGCTGTTTAGGTCATGTTGAACCAACGGCCAACAGCGTTCCGAACAAAAACGTACTCATTTCGAAATGTACTCATAAAACACTCAAAAAAGGATGTCCGTATACCCATAAGAAGGATGTAGTTCTCAACGCACTTGGTGTTTCCAACATGCTTCAGATGACACCGCATTTTGAAAAGACCAAAGCTGATCCTCCGTTGTACTGCCAGCTAGGAAGAAGATGAATTTAGTAAGCCCCCAAGCTACTTGACAAGACCAACTGTATATGCCCTACCATAAGGAAAAGACCTTTTAAAAGGCCTAAGTTAAGGTGACTGGAATGCGCTTGATATCTTTGAACCATATTGGGATACACAATGTCGAAATGGAGTCGGTAGTGGAAAACTCAAATTATTGAATAGATCCGGAGTGAAAAATAAGAAGGTTGACTTTAGAGGAGTTCTACAAGGCCACATATTGCTTTAAAAAAAGCAAAATCTATCTGTTTAAGGGCTTGTCATCATTTCTATGCATTCCAAAGTCATTCCAGTCCGACTTTATTCGACTGAGGGCGAATTGAGTGATGTATATCACAAGGTACCAAGATTAAGGGATAGTAAGAGACTTAAAAGATCACCTTCTTCACCCAGAAGCCAAACGATTATCCTAATAAATATCAACAAATGAAAGCTTCAAGATGAAGGAGTTAATAATTGGTTTTTACGACGACACACCTACTCTGCAATCCACTTTGTTTCAAAATTATAGTCCATCGACGTACTTTAACATCAACGCATTGCATCGAAGTAACAAAGTGAAATTGTGTGTCCTTTGAATGGCAATGAAAAAAAGGCAAAGCCTTCATCTCTCCTGCACGAAAAATATTTATACGAGCAACTTTAAAGCGACTAGACGCATTAAGACAACAAAGCAAAACACAGCGTAGCAGAAACCGACAAAAAAGAAGAAACAGGGAGCAAAAAGAAAAACAAAAGAGGAGGACTCAAGGACAATGTAATTGATGCGTCTACGAATTATACGGATAATATCGATTTAATTAGGTGAGCTGGCTTTCATCGATTGTTGTTTGCCATTGTCATGTTGGCACTTGAATGCATCATCTTCGTAGACAATTGCGGTTGATGACTATGACTATAGAACGAGCCAGTCTAAAGGAACCTTCCTCTACAACTCCAGGCCTGCTCTTGGCCCTCATATTAAAAATCCATTAAACAGGCCGAGTCTGTTGTGATTTATTCTCCACATCAGAGGATACTAAGCGATACGAACTCTGAGTTGTCTTTCACGAAATCGGTAAAGGCAACCTCAGACTGCTGATGACATATTGTGACTAGATGGAATTGTTTATACCGTCAGCAATGCGTAGACTTGTTTTTCATTCTGTAAACAAACGTATCTGATCTCTTGACATAAACATATTAAGGGCTTACGGAAGATTTGTTTGTCGAAATGTCAACATGACTTGTACACATTACAGCACCAGGCCTTCCCAATCGTAGAAAGATACATTTCATTGATGCAGGTAAACTTTGATCATAATCAAGGCTATCTGACTGATTGAGGCTATGTAAACTGGCCTAGACAATGCGTCATTTGAGCAGACTGTTTAATGGAATTATTTGTAGGTATCTGAGTCTAAGCCTTTGCCTTTTATGTTATTTATTCGGCGATTGCGATATATTTATTATATTGCACGCGCTTTCTGAATTTAGACTTTGGAATGTTTTTTTTTTTTTTTTTGTCGTTTTATTTTTGGGAACAAATATTAACACATCAATGTTAAACAACTGACTGTACTGGATCTAAGCATCTTTTATTTATTGCCATCGAGTAGAAACGTGAATTCATACTAATTGACTTGATTATGATCAATTGAGTAATGTTATCCACAGACTTTGAAATTCCAAGTCTGTCTCTATGTGATCACTAAGATTTAAAAAAAAAAAAAAAAATCAATTCTCACTATCTAATCAATAAAGTTGAACTTTGTGACTTCGGATACTCATATTTTGAGATCAGAATTGGATTCACAAACATAAGCCACAATCCACAAAGCCATTCTTGAGCGGAACCTCAATAAGTATTTGCCTGTCATTAGGACTACAAACAAATATTGGTGTGGGTATCTAAGAGACAGCAATTAGACATATCGAGATTAATCTTTTGAACTTCAAAGACTACGAGTAAATGAAAAATTGCCGTCTACATTGTTCAGATATGTCCTCAACATTTAAATAGTAATTTAGAGCTTTCAATTCATTAGATACATACGAGTATCTTCGGTGCTTGAGTCTTCAAGTTGGGAAAAAACCATTTGCCTACGGATAGCTATGCAATGATAACGCGCACGGCGAATTATTTTCACTTCCGTTCTGAGGGATGGTGATCAAATAAATACTCAAGATCCTTAAAGATTAAAGCTATTATGTTGTAACTAGTACGCATAGCATAAAAATTGCAGTTATGAGCAGATAAGGGATTTGATAAAGTCCATCTTGAATAAACTTTTAAGAGAGCTTATATAGAAGACTTCGGGGTAAGCCCAGCTAAGCAAACCCGGTTCACAATAATTTCCAATAGATCCATTAATCTTTCGAGAATTGACGGCAAGTTGCTGAATCCAAGAATAGTGTAAGGCAGCGGGACCTCTTTATGTTAATGGCAAAACAAACGGATATAAACAATATAAACAAATTTATTGGAATGAACTAGAAGAATACATGTGTCTTGGATTATTGAAAATCAACTGTAACTAATTATTCATTATATCAACAACTCGGTGGAATACGATTTGTCTCTCGATAGAATGGTGGTCATCTTACATATGCTAACAGAATTCATGCCAACAAACATATATCGTATTAGATTTCATACAATTTTGTTTGATAGAATTTATGTAAATAATATATATCATAATATGTATGTATGTAATTCCTGCCCTCCTTGTGAAGCGACTGCCATAGGAAGTGTGTTCTGGTAGGACCGGCTGGCGTGGTAGTAATAATTAATAGTCATCCAACAGGAGGTGTCATTTTCACTTTTGCGCCATTGTTGAATTGTGAATATTAAGTTATCATTTCGATTAGTATCGATAAAAGCTAGTTGGTTATTAAATAAATGAAATAAATAATAAATTAATAACTAAGTAAATTTAATCGATAAATTTAAACGTCTCGGACAGGTTAGTGAAGTGAAAACTCCAACTCGAGTTCGTCCGACAAGGTCAGCTAAAAATATCGACTGTGTGATGTTGCTAAGGGTGTAACTGAAAACCCAGATGAGTTCATTTTGAAACGATCACAGGGCTTGAGTCTATCAGCAATCACTTTGCACAGCATTTTTTCATAAAAATCTTGGCCTACATCCTTATAAGTTATAGTTGACAACCACCGTATGAGTGAATGGATTGCGTTACCAAACGATATAGACTGACCTTTTGTTGCTTGAAATTGATGTTATGGACGTAGATGACATTTATTTTCAACAGGATCTGGCCACATGTCACACAGTTGCTGAAACCATGGCTCTATTGCATGACAAATTTCTCGAAACGGAAACTTCAATTGGCATGCAGTTAAAGAAAATATTAGAGCTGTTATTAGAGAAATACAGCCGTAGTTATGCGTGATGGAAAATTTAATCTAAAGAATGACTATTTGTAGGCAGAGCCGAAGCGGATATTTGGCAAATTAAGTATTCCATTACTAACCTAAGAGTTTGTTCTTTAAACTAACATAAAAATATCACCACTTTTCATACTGCATTTTTCTGGATATACATACTAGGATAGATGTACATACTATTTGGAGTGAAAAGTAACCTCTTTGACTGACAGAATGCGCTGCTACTGCAAAAAAGATTATGGTGCCTTGAAGTCCGTTCATATTTAGGCAGACATGTCGAATTCCAGTGCGATACTGTCTTTAGTTTTGTTTTGACAGCTGATTGTTGTTGAGTTTGGCATCATGTTTAGTATGGATAAAAACGATTTTCGTTCTCTCATAAAACATTATTTTTTGAGAGGCAAAACGGCGAAGGAAACAAAAGAAAAGTTGGATAGATATTATGGGGCTAATGCTCCGTCAGATATCACCGTCAAATATTGGTTTAGAGAGTTTCGTGGTGGCCGCAACTCCACAATCGATCAAGTCAGCAGCGGCAGGCCCTCCGATGCGGTTACAGAGGACATTGCCAAAAAAATACATGAAATGGTGTTGGCTGACCGAAAACTGAAGTTGCGCGAGCTAGCAGATACCACAAAGACTAGTACCGAGCGAACACGCCATATTTTGGGCAATATTCTGCATATGAAAAAGTTATCCTGCTGCTGGGTGCCGCGCATACTCACTCCTGACCAAAAACACGAACGCGAGAGCACTTCGAAAGAGTGTTTGGACTTGCTGATGCGGAATCGGGCGGACTTTTGGCGTCGATTGGTAACTGTTGAACACCGGAGAACAGAATGAGTGTCTGTCAATGGACTGAAGCCGGTACGAGTGCTCCGAAGCGGCCGAGGGAGGTTCGATGGATCGGAAAGGTTATGGCGTCGGTTTTCTGGGATTGTCATGGTATACTCTTCGTGGACTACCTCGAAAAAGGAAAAACTATCAACAGCGAGTATAACTGTGCATTATTGAAGCGAAGAAGGCTGAAATCGGCCTCACATGAAACGAAAAAAAAATTTGTTCTTGCAAGACAATGCACCGGCGCACAAGAGCATCGCAACCATGGCTAAAATCAATGATTTACGGCTTCAATTGCTGTCCCATTCACCGTATTCGCCCGTTTTGGCTCCCTCGGACTATTATCTCTTCCCAAACCTCAAAAGATGGCTCATAAATAAAAAAATTCAGCTCACGCGAGCAAATCATCGACGCCACAGAGGAGTATTTTGCAGACCTTCCGGAGTTGGAAAATCGCTTGAATAAATGTATCAAACTTAAAGGGGACTATATTGAATAAAATATAAAAAACATTTTAAAAAATGTTTTTCCATTCCCAAGGTGATTACTATTCACCCCATCTAGTTTATACGAGGGCGGTCCCAGAAGTACTCGACCCAGCAAAGAAAACACAGAATTTTGGAAAAAATTCAGCCTTTCAGCTCTAATCGTATACACCTTTCCCAGCGTTGTTCAAAAAGTTCGATACTAAGATAATAAGAACTGTCGTGCTCCTCAAAATAGCCATTAACTGCCGACATCACTTCTTCATCGTTGGAAAATCTTTGACCACTGAGCCATTTTTTCAAGTTTGGGAACAGAAAATCTGGCGATTAGGGTGCATGAGGTTTCAATTTCAATTCAATTTTAATTTTATTCAGTTAAGGATGTACAAATAAGACTTAGTCTTTATATTATGGATAATATACAAAATTAGTTTAATATTTATATTTAACAGTAAGAGATACTTTAATCAGGAAAGGAAAAAAAAAAAGGATGGATAGTGTGGAGGAGGGGAATAGTAAAGGACAAGAAATAGTCTGCTGTTGCATTTTTATAGAATATGCTCCAAAATAGCATTCTTAAATTGAATTGCTCAAATTATTTATGGGCAGAGAACTCCAAGGACTAAGAAAAGGCGCGAGGAGTTCAAGTAGTTCGAGGATGGAGTTATAAGGCTGTATGTTCTAGGTGAACGAGCGAACTGAAGTTTTTCAAATAGGTATGGTGGCGACTTGATCTGAATAATTTTGTGCATAAGGACATAGCACCTAATATGCAAGAACTGTTGGAGCGTACAACCGAGGATATTTGTAATAGCCCATACACATACCTCACCATATCATTGAATGCCACAGTAAGTTTATGCTGAGATAGGGAGGCGAGTTTGCGGTACACTGCTGATGAGTAATCAATATACGGAACAAGTATGGATTTAACAAGTCTCAGCCTCGTATTAACAGGAGTAAAACTAGAGAACAGCCAAAGTTTGCGTAGACCTCCGTAAATTCATCCCACAGTGTTATTGATGTGGCTTACACAGGAGATGGATCGGTTTATCTTAAAACCCATGTTGGTTACAGTCTCGATGAACTGCAATTGCGTATCGCTGAGGTCAATGGGCGGCGGTAGTTCAGCATTGTGAAGTTTCTTAGATATTAAAATCAGCTGAGACTTTGCTAGGTTGAGGGTCAAATAATTACGTAGCGACCACTGGTAGATTGCGGATAAATCTTCATTAGACCTGCAAACAAGATCCTCAACTAGACCAACAGATCTAGATAGGTATATTTGCGCATCATCCGCATAGAATTGAAGACCAGCGTTTGAGCAAGCTTTGGGAAGGTCATTAATAAAGATGCAAAACAATATTGGACCAAGTATTGAGCCCTGTGGTACTCCTGCTTGTATATTCCTAATACGTGAGGATTTGTCACCAACCACATCCCTTTAACAGCGATTACTTAAGTAATTGGTTATGAGACGCGCCGAACTTCCACTAAAACCAAAATACCTTCTTAGTTTATCAGAAAGGATTGATTGGTTGACTGTATCAAAAGCTTTTGAAAAGTCAAGAAGGCAAAGTATAGTGAGGAAGTCCGAGTCATAGCCGATCTTTATGTCATCGAGAATTTTAACCCCAGCTGTAGAACAACTATGGTTGGCTCGAAAGCCAGACTGTACCGAAGCAAAAAGCTTATCATGATTTAGATGACTTGAGATTTGCTTGGCAAAGACTTTTTCAGCAGCCAAAGTCGATTGTGGTTTTTTCGGGACAGGAATGACTTTAGCCAGCTTCCAACTAGACGGAAATGATGATGACGTAATGCAAAAATTAATTACGTGAGTAATTACACGGAGAATGTGGGTTAATACCATTTTGACAAACCGGTTAGGAACTCCATCCTCACCAACGGCATCTGACTTGAGTGAATGAATGATGTTAATGACATCAACTTCCGATACAGCTTCGAATTCAAAAACTTTAATTCATTAATTTTGGTCATTGCAAGAACGGATTTGTGAGCTGGTGCATTCTTGATGAAGCAACACTTTCTTCTTAGCCAAATGCAGCCGTTTTTGCTTGATTTATTCGCTCAAACGTTGCAATAAGTTCGCATAATACTGGCCGTTGATAGTTTTTTCCTTTTTCAAGATAGTCAATGCAAACTATCCCACGTGCATCCACAAAAAATCGACGCCATGACCTTACTTGCAGGTGAAATGGTCTTCGCCTTCATTGGAGCCGGTTCTCCATTTTGAATCAATTGTTGTGATTGTTCTTTTGTTTCGGGTGTAAAGTGATGAACCCATGTTTCATCCATTGTTATGAAACGGCGCAAAAACTCTGCTTTGTTGCTTTGAAACTTCGCTAAACACTCAATTAAAACATCTTCACGAGCTCGAGTGTGAGCAAACGCGGCACCCATTTTGCACACAGCTTTCTCATGTCCAAATTTTCAAATAATATGCGAAGTACCGCACTTTTTGAAATGCCTACAATATCTGCTAGCGCGCGCACTTTCAGTTGACGATCATCCAGTACCGCTTTGTGGATTTTCTTCACCATTTCTGGAGTTTAAACTTAGCAACCCAAAATTTTACTGTTGTAAACGAAGGAGCAAACTCACCCAGAGTAGAATCTAGTTCAGCTTTTATATTGGTTGAGCTGAGGCCTTTCAAATAAAAGTATTGTATCACATAACGATGACCAATTTTCTCTATTTTCACAAATTCACTGACAACGTTCACTATTGATGGCTGCCAAACAAATACTAAACAACGTGGCGCTTTCAAACTTGAAACATAAAAAAAACAAAACAGCAACGGTGTGAGATATTAAATTGATTCTAACTTGATTTTGAAGCTACGTTTTAGCTTTTCTGGCAGCGCTTTAACCGCGTACAATATGTACGGCGTTATTCCGGCAATAGCGTGGCGAATGTTGGTCTCGAGCTCGTCTAATGTGATGGGCTTGTTAGCAATTAGTGAACTTACGGCGTTGTATATGGTTGTCCGGGTTCAATTCTTGAGTCAGCACAATCTTATACGGACGAGGCTCAAATCCAACCGCAAAATAAGCCAGGTTGACTCTCTGGCGAAGCCCAACTCCCCTGATCGGCGCCGAATCGACATTTCTACGTTTTCTTCAAAGCTGGCCACTACTCCGGCCATGATTCTTTATTTCCCGCAAATCTCTATCTGGTTGGTGGCTTAAGATCCAAAAGAGTGTACTCACGCTCAAACTTTTCAACGGCACGACGAATTCACTGCACACTGAAGCCATGTTGACGACCGACCTCACGACGAATTACACTCAGCCGGAATTTCGACAATAATTTTTAAAAAATTTCGCATTTTCGGCTAGCTTCAAACGATGATTGATAAAATGGCAAACCTTACTGAATAATTTGACAGCTGGATGTCATTTTTAACTTTGACAACTGCTGAAACATGACAATTGGAAAAGCTATTATTGCTATCTGGTCACCCGATATAAATGTCAACATGATCTTTTATTTGTAATAGTTCTCCGGAATACTGGATATTTGCTGCTCCGAGCTACGTGCTTTATGTCATCTGGATACTCTTTCCTGCAGAACATGCATGATGATTTCATGTCAGGTCGCAATGTGACCTTCTTTTTCACATCTTCTACATAACTTGGAGTAATCTTCTATGCTTCTGCATTGTGTAGCTATGTGGCCGAGCTCAAAGCATTTAAAACATTTTTTCAGCAACGTATTTTCGCGAGCGATAGAACGTCTGGTGGCGACTTACATATGCACCTTCAATTGTGGATTACCTTTTTTTTTTTAGCTTCATAGATATCCGATGGCAGTATGATGTGTAATAGTCCTTACGTTTGCTTGCTCTACCAAAGCTGTAGTATGTAGGGTGTCTGCTTGAGTAGGGTATTTATACATTACCGCGGTAATTCTTTCAGGCTTTACTATGTTAATAATCACTTTTTTTGGCATTACATCATGTATTCTTTTAACATGGCGATGTCGTAGGGAGCAAGCGCTTGCCATTTCGATTCCTTTTGTAGGCCTTCTTTCAGGGGTTGCCAGGAAGTTATACTAGGAGGCATTCCTATACGCCGTCCTGGAAGCATTTATTTCATCGGTTACCATTAAGGAGTAAAAGCAGACCTTCCTATACTGTGTTGTCGGGATGTGGATCCTGAAATTGCTTGAGTATTGCGGTGCTAAACGAGTTGAGACGTTCACACAATGCATTCTATAGTTTTTTCTTAAGACAAAAGAGCATGTAGGATCGCTATACATAAGTCCGAGTGGTTTTAATAAAGGCTTCACTAAGTAATTGATTTAAAATATAACAGAACGGTGGACAACCTCGTTTACATCACATGATAGATTATTGCGCTGTCTTTTAAGGGTTGAGAGTTGTTTGGTGCAAATATTTCTTCTAGTCTTCTCCAACAAGTCATTCTCAGTAATGATGCAATACAATATGGATTCTACATATGTAGACCACCACATACTGAGGACCTTAACATTTACGGAATTAACTCAGTAATAAAGTTTTCTACAAAACTGTCACCTGTCTCCCGATTAAGACCGTCTACAACCCCCATATGTATGCTTCCTTAAATTATACTAGGTACCTACTTTTGTTTTAAAAAATTCGCATCATTTCACTTCTGAGCAATAAACTTACGCTGGCAATATTGGTATATATAGAGATATGGTAGATACTCGTACTTGTTCTCTTTGCATTCATGTGGAGACGTTTCGAAACTTGTTGATAGTTTTCGTTGTATTTCCCTCCCCCGGTTAAAATATATAAACATGTGTTTACTGATAAACAACTACAGCTTTCAAAACGAAAAGTTGCTTGCACATTTATCCCTGACCCGAAAACACTGACTGACTAATGTGTGTGTTTAAAGTGAATGGCTGTTTACCAAGTCACTAGTGTTTAGAAACATTCTGCTAATGTTTCGTAAAGGCACATACCTATGCATATGCAATAGGCATGTATGGAAACAAACACACATCTATTCATCTTTGGGGTTATTATATTAAACGTACTCGTATATATAGTATAATTAGTTGGAACAGAAGTTTCCTGACTTTACCGTGGCAAGTACTCGTTTCAACATCATCATCATCATCGTCGTCATCGTCGTCGTCGTCGTCGTCATTTCGCATCTCTGACTAGGTTTGGGAAGAAGCCCCCTTCTTAAGGAGACGACTCTTATTCGGTTCTCAAACAAGTGACTTGAAGATGCTGAACGAAGATGACGGCAATGACGATGATAATGAAGATGAAGTGAGAACGGCTGGCAACAGACGATAAAACTTAGCCAAAAGATGAATAACAATAGCAAGTACGGGTATCTTGTTTATACTCATGTGTGATTTATTGACGTTTCATCCTGTGTAAGGAATACATCTACAATGTCGACAGAAGACGCATTTGAGATGAACATCTTCAAAATCTCAATGGAGACGTCGTATATAGAATTCCCTTATTCAGGAGGGAAATTATTCAGGAAATTCGACAGCACGTGATGGTAACTGATGGCAACTGGCGGCAGTTTACCATATACCAACTGGCACAGGCAAACGCCTGGTATGGAACTGGAAAAACTGAATTCAATTACATCTATAACCGCATACCTATATCCTGATGAACACATTAAAACTGGGTGTACAAATTATAAGAATAATAATGAACCAAAAGAGAATGTATGCCTTTACTGTATTACAGTCAGGAAGAGAAATAATTACACAACGTATGACTGACGCAGGGGCGGCTGGCTGCACTGTTGATGTTTACTTTTGAATGAAAATGAGAGGAAAGAAAGAGAAAAATATTATAAATTTCGTGAGAGCATAAATAGGGGGAACAGTGAGCATAAAATTAACCACTACACTCAAAGGGGTTTTTTTTTGCGGCGAAAAGCTTCTTCCAAAGATCGATTACCATTCTCCATAGAACAAGTGTTTTCATTGTGATGTTTCTTATAAAACTGACTGTCTATCCCATTCTCTCTTGGATTGTGATGGATGTCATTTGAATAATGCAACTGAGAAGTTCACAAGTGGTTTTGATGCATTGTTGCCAGAGTTAAGAAGATATATAGAACTCGTGATAGGGTAAAGTTTTACCTAAATTACTGTCAGGTCCCACCGTATGTTAGGTATTAAGCTAACAGAACTGCTATTCAGTAAGTGCGGTGTAAGGGGCAGGTAAGACCATTCGCATAGCTAGAGTACGGTTATACAAGGAGATATAAGGATCTCAAAATCATCGGACTGTCAATCAGATAGAGCATGCTACGGTCGACGCAGGATGATAGTAATTATTCCGTATTTTGGGCATTCGAATTAACGAAGACACAAGCAAGGACATTATAACTCACAGTAGTCACTTATCTTTTACAGTAAAGTAAATCACATTAATATTGTAGAAGATCAATGGCATCGTTGCGAACAGGATATCAAAAACGTTACCTCTGATTTACTAGTTTTTTTTTTGGGCTCTCACAATGACACCCAGGTTGGAATATGAATGCTGACAAGCATGTGCAGCAAAACGAGTTTGAGGATATTGGCTTGGCAGGACTGTAGGACTTTGTAAGAGCATATATGAAATGGGTCAGCCATCATTCCGCCGTCAGGCAGACTAGTCTACGCAACATTGAGTGGGAGAGCCAACAACTCATTTTACCCGACCAACATGAGATCTACGCATGGAGCAGCAAATGAGAATTTAATATGGAATTTGAGTAGAATGTTTTTGGCGGGTTCTGTCGCAAAGGGTATACATTATGGTTATTGTTGATGTGATGAAGGTCAATCATGGTGTTTAGTTCACCTCGTGCGTGGAGTGGTTTATTATCAGTAGATGAGGTAGTCGTGAAGAGTAACGAAATATGCCGCGAAATTTAAATTAAATTATTAGCTCTTGGATATGAGAAAAATAAATCGAACCTAATTAGGTACGATAAACAATATTACTATTTTATATATATATATATATTAGGTCTATAACTTAATTGCTAAGAGATGGCGCAACTTTTTTTATTCCATTGTTATTATTCCATTGGAACATTCGTTGGAAAGCTACCGTCATTGTACGTCATTTCAGTATATGTCATTCATTTGAAGCGTGAACAATAATACTTTTTTTTCACTGAAATATGTGCCTGAAAAAATGTTTTTGCGGGGAGTTCTTCTTCATAACTTTAATATGAAGAAAACTGCTGCCGAAAGTGGTGGGAGTTTATGGTGAACATGCGCTAGCTGAGCGAACGTGCCAAAAGTGGTTTGCACTATTTAAAAGTGGTGATTTTGGCTTGGAAGACGATGAACGTCCTGGGCAGCCAAAAAAGTTTGAAGATGAAGAACTGGAAGCATTACTCTATGAAGATTGTTGCCAAACACAAGAAGAGCTCGCAGAATCTTTGGGTGTCACCCAAGCAGTCATTTCAAAACGTTTAAAAGCAGCTAAATTGGGTTCCACATGAACACAAGCCGAGAGACGTCGAAAGACGGTTTTGCATGTCTGAAATGCTGCTGGAATGCCACAAAAGGAAGTCATTTTTGCATCGGATTGTTACTGGTGATGAAAAATGGATCCATTAAGACAACCCCAAATATAGGAATTTTATAAAATCTGTAAGTTTCATGTAACAGCGTTGTGTGGAACTGCCCTCTTTGGAACAATACTATCTGATCAACATATTTAATCAACAAATTATTTATGGCGAAAAATTCAATGGAACAGATGGGCTTTAAGAGCTGGTTTTACGAAAACAAAACCATAGAATATCAATGTACATAGGTATATTAATGAGGATTTACAATAATATAAAAAATATATACAAAAAGAAAGGTGCACAAGAAGAACTATATAGCGCCCTACTTTGCTGTGAAGGCCCTATAATTACATATATAACAGCAAATGTAGAAGCATCATTTCATTCTTTTTGATGTAAATGCAACTTTATTGTGGAAAATGGTTACAAATGAATCATTCAAGGTATTGCCCATTGTTAGAAACAATTTTTTACCATTTTTCTGGCAGAGCTCGAATATCATTACGGTGAAAGTGTTAATCTTTTGAGGCTATCCACGAATTAAGCTATTTTTTGATGTCTTTATATGAGCGGAACTGCTGATCAGCCAGACTATGTGCGTTCGATGACACAAGAATATGGTGGTAGGAGTAGGTTAATGGGTTTGGAAACGTGACCCCGAGCGTTGATATGCTGTGGAAACACTTTTTCGTGCCTCTGCTCGTATTGTGACCAATTTTCCCGCAGTGCTCGGCTCAATCGCATCAATTTAAGTCGATACCGTTCCCCAGTGATGGTTTCGTTGGGTTTCAACAGTTCATAATAAATAACACCGACCTGATCTCAACAATTACACAGAATAATCTTCGCACCGTGAATATTCTTCCGAAACAACGACGTAGAAGCATAAGCGGGTAGTCCCCATGACTTTCTTCTCATTGAGTTGCTGTAATGAATCCATTTCATCACCCGTCACGATGCGATGGAGAAAACATTTCCGTTTTTGCCAATGGAGCAGGTGTTCACAGGCGAAAAAACGACGCTCAACGTCTCTTAGCTTCAAATCATAAGGAACATAAGCTCCTTGTTTTTAAATCATTCCCAACGCATGCAATTGCTTGGAAATGAATTGGGGGGTAACTCCTAACGCTGAAGTAAGCTCTTCTTGCGTTTCGCATGGAGCAATACCTCCAATTCAGCGTCTTCGAAGGCTTTTGTACTTCCTTCACGCGGACGGTCGTCAACATCGAAATCACCGACTTTAAAGCGACGGAACCAATCACAGCACGTTGTTTCACTTAGAGCAGCATCTGCGTAAAATTTTGGAGCTCTCGATGCGCTTCAGCCGCCGTTTTCTTCGAATGAAAGCGGAAAATCAACCCGCAAATGATGATTATTTGGTACAAAATCAGACATTTTCTCAACTACAAGAATGTGACGCCAAAACAAAATCATTAATGTGTCAAAACGGTTTTCTTACCATATGTCTAATCCTGTTTTATGACGTGTTGGATATGTCAAAATCGACAAGCACTTTCTGCTGGAGTCATCTATTGACAAATAATTTAGTTGCGCACCTAATACATTTTGTAATAGTCTCTGGAGCTGTATCGAACTTCGGAATCTCGGCAGATTCTCTCTGTATGTATAAAATTGCAATGCAAAGAAGATTGTTAGCAAATCATAAGCAAACATCAGCAACACGATCAGAGCAAAAAGCAGTCGAAAACTAACTTGTATAAGGTAATTGAGTGGAAAATTCTAATTGAGAGCTACTAAGCTGACTTTGCGTTAGATCAGTATAATTCCGGTACAAAACTATAAAGTCTTACAAAGGCGTAGGAAATTATTCTCTCCCGTATGATGAATAGATTCATTTTTATTTGTGGGGAATGGACAAGCAAATTTAATATAAATCTATGTAGGCGAAAAAATATTTGTGCTCATATGGGTACCATGCAAGTTTTTGAATTCAACTCAGATGAACGACGTAGTTACAAAGAAAGTGACAGTGCCACAATAACACTTGGCTGCTCAAAGGAAAGTTTCGTAGAGAACTTCCCAATTAAGATTTTTTATACCGATGCCCTCCTCTTTGATGCAAACACTCTATCTATTGTGTATTTTCGCAATGTTTACCCTCTACGTTTCCGAGTCAAAGTGCAAAGGACAAGTTTTCGCACATAATATAAGTCAATTTTATGATTCTCGTGTTTTGTGATTTTCATGAGCACTATGGGCAAAATGAGTTTTCAGTATAGACCGTAAAAGAATGCCTCTTTTGGAAGCCAGACCAGTCATCCGTCTTCACAAATAAAGTCTACTCGATTCTGTTCCTAGATCCAGATGAAGTAAATTCTGGTTCCGCGCTTAAATTGGTTTTAAATGTATGTTGATCCTGAGCGTCCCGAATCCGTGCCCCGTTTGCACTCAAGAGTATCACGTTTGGATTGTTGTTGTTGCGAGTATCACTTAGGATAGTTTTTGTCCTTGCACCTATTTGATTATTCTTCATATGCCTCATATGATATTTTCAAAACCTTAGAATGTCCGACTCACGTTCACATTCTTACCACGAAAGGCCATGTTTAATATCATAGCTTATGCCTTTTAGTTTTCATACAAAGATTTCCTGTAAATTAAAAACGTCATATTAAGATTAAAAGATTTTAAATGTCTACCCTGAGGCCGACCATATGCGCATCTGGAAATATGTAAATTCTCTAAATTTATTCTTCTTTTACATAACGCGGCAACAATGCATTGAATTGCAACGCAATCGCATTTTGCAATATTTCATTTTGATTCTGGGAGAGCACCTTATAAAAACCAAAACATTGCCCCACTTTTCTACGCGATAAGAGAGCTTTTTCTCATTTTATGAATTCTCTCCGATTTTTTATCTCCTTCTTTCACAGGTGTATGCTAGAGATCACACTACATAGATCTATTTCCCCAATTAACATGTGGTTGTTGGGTTGTCATTGTCGTTGCCATTATGTCTCGCTATCTTATTGTCTTCTATCACTCACCACCCAAACGTCACCAACATGTCAGAGTGAGAGAGACACAGAGACTGAAAAAGGTCGACTGGAAAGCTTTTTACCACCACCGCAGTTATTACTCTGCGACGGCGCCAGCCACAACCATCTGCTTTCAATGAAAACATAATACAGCGGCAGCCGCAACACTTCAAATTCAATATCTGCTTTCGCCGAAGTTAAAATCCAACCAAGTCTAACCGTCTGTCGGTTCAGTTGCTCGGCAGACATCTAAGCGAGCGCATTTTTAATTTTCGACGGGATGGTTTCGCTTTCCCTTTAGTTTTTGAGTTTTTATTTTCCAACTTTTTTTCTTTCTAATTTTTAAATATTTATCATTTTAACAAAAAAAGAAAGTTTTAAACTTTTATCTCACATAAATAACCAAAGTCTAACAACTGAAAGGAATCGCGCACTTAACTCTAGTGCACTGTCAAAGTAGAATTTCGCTCCGAACTGTCATTTGTCAAAGCGCGAATAAGAGAGAACAACACAAAATAAATAAGAAAAACTACAAAAATCTGTCATTTTAGCAAAATCGAAAATAGAATTCGGTCAGTGTGTCTCTCCCAAAATTTTTCGAAAAGAATGAAAATTTGTTAAAAATAAAAAAGAAAATTCTAAAAAAGCAACAAAAAGAAAAGAAAAGAAAACCTTGTCGAATTCTTTGTGTTGAAATTATTAAAATCGGCATCGGCCCTATTGTCGCCTGAGTCGTTGGTTATTGCCGCGTCTTCCTTCCGACAACAAGGTGTCAGTGTTTAGTAGTAAAGTACATACATACATACGTATGTAAATCAAAAATAATAGAAAAAAAAAATCTTTAATTTCTTTTGCTTACGTTCCTTTGAAAAATAATCATTCCTACAACAAATAACAAAATAAGACAAACAAAACAAAAACAAACCAAAACACCATCTTGTAAATGTCACTTGAACTGTCAAAACTCAGACATCTGAAGCACGGGAACAGGAAATCGCCTGATATATCGATTTTTAGAACAATAAATCACCGTGTAACTAAGGGAAGCATTCTATTCACTTTGTAATTTCATCTCCAATGCAGCTTTGTCATCTGTCAAAAGTTAACAAACGTCAAAGTAAAGTTTAAAGTCAAACCAAAGATCGTTTTAAAGTAAAAAAAAAAATAAATTCAAGTGTAAACAAATAGCAAATTACTTAATTCATTTTGTCCTGTCATCCGTTTGATACAGAAAAAAAAGCTAATAAGTCAGATTGTGTAGTTATACTCAAAATTGAACTTTTATTTATTTTATGCATGAATAGGGGTATTTTTTTTGTTCTTTTTATTATGTCAATGCTTTAAATGTCAAGTGCATCATATTTTTCAATTAAGTGATAAAGTGGTTTATATAGAGAAAATTCAAATATATTAGAATTAAAAAGAAAGTCAAAACCGTTAAATAATTATCTGTCAAAAGTTATACTTCAAACACCTCACAGGCTGCAACGGAAGTACTTGTATTGTCATCCAGCCTCCAAATACACCCTGTAAGTTGTTAAATCTTTTTTTTTTTTTTTTTTAATTTTTTCTATTTTGACCAATGTTTATGCAAAAAAGTTGCCACAGGGGTCTGTGGCTGTGTCGCCTGTTCTAAATTTTGTTTATCATTTAACAGGGAGGGAGGCGATTAAGAGGTTGTTATTCATTTTAGAAAAGAAAGACAAATTTAAATTTTTTTTTTTTTTATTATAATTTTTTACCGGCTTAATTGAGTTAACACTTTTTTGATGAAATTTCGTTTGGGAGTGTGGGACTTGGAGAGTATTTCGAGCTGGGAAGGATGTGGGGACGTGTTCAGTATGCTCGTACGTTGGACAATTGGATATTTTTGTCGATTCCGTGTCTTTAGTCTTGTTGAACATAATGCAAGTAAATAAAATGAAAACTATGTTATAAGTTGTTCGTAAATCACGATATTTCGGTAGACCGTAGAGAGTTGAAACTTATGAAGGGGAACTTTGCGTGAAATTTTTGAAATTTTGAGTTAAAATGTGACTACACCGATTGCGAATTAATTTAAAAAACCATTTGGAGTGACTTTGTCATTTAATTGAACAGCAAATTGTTTTGGACAGTTGTCAGACATTTATTCCTATTAATGTTGTACATCCAAGTAGTGCTTCCAAAACGACAGGATTTTCAATAAATAGTAAAAAATATGCTGTCATATTTTGACAGACGACAAACAATGACATTAATAAAAGTAGAACGATACGCTCGTCAACAACGTCTTGAACTTTCACTATAACATAAAAATGGTGAAAATTTCACGGAAACAATTTTCTCAGACAAAAGCAACTTCTCATCCAGTAATTGGTTCAAAAGCTATTGGGATCAGATGTGAAGAACCAAAATTGTGCTCTTCCCGTACGCTCGCTTCTTTAGCGTAAAGTGTGACTAAATTTTTCGTCGAATTTTGCATAAAGTCTATAAGGCAGCTCAATTAATGTAAAAATTTTAACATGCTGACCATCATCAGGAGCTTCATAATTTTTCTGGTTGGGTGTTGTGGCAAATCCGTGAGGTTGATCGATTTAGATTTACCCGAATAATCATTTTGAGTGTCACACAACAAAAATATGAAAACCAACGTTTTGCGAGTAAGGTTTCTTGGCCAAGTTATTTCTTGAAATTGGAAGATCCATGTCCTGAAGTTAATTCTAGCACTCATTCATGTGATCGCAACATGCATTGATATTGTTTATAATTATTAATGGAAAACTTTCTTCCATCGATTAAAAACAACAATCAAACTTTTATTTCACAGAAAATAAGTGTTTTTTTTTTTTTATTAGCTAAAATGAAACCTCTTTGATTTGACCCGGTGAAATTTTGACAATTTTATTTAACAGAGATTGGTTGACAGTCGTTAAAAAAGTGTTAAATGACAAATACTACCGATAATAAACAATTTAGACATCCTTTTATATTATCTTCAAGAGTGTCACTATTTTTTAAAATGCTTCCAATGAAGTTACCTACCACCTAAACTCTTCATTTGCCTGTCTTATTAGGTTAATTTTGGCAATTTTTTTGTCTAAAATTCTAGAAAATTTATCTTGCAATCGCAGTGATATGTTCAGAAGAATTATGATTCAAAAAGTCGATCGATCGATTTAAGTGATTCTGGTTGTTACCATTTGAAAACTGTTATTTAGGTCCCAATTTCGTTCTAAAAAGTATGCATTTCGGTCTAACTTCACTGATCAAAGACATTTGCAATATGATCCTTAGTACTTAGTGAGGTACTACGGTGTGTAAAGTTATTCAGACAAAAACTCAAGGCACAAACCTTTAAAATGACTTAAATCGATCGATATGATCTGCTGAAGATCGTTGTCTTATAATTCGGCAAATCAATTGCTTGAACGTCAAAAGATAACCCAAAACAAAGTTGTTTTCCCTATTTTGATCAATGATCGCTAATTTTTTGAATAGGACATCGAAAAGCTCAGATGATTACATTCTTATTGTAAATGTAAATCAATTTGTTGATACTTATACTCTCTGTAGGCGAGTATTTATAAATCTATAAATACGTTACATGGAATCTAACTGACTTTAAAGAACAGCTGAATACTGTAAATGTTATGGTTCCATTGACACATTAGAGTTTAGCTTTCTACAAGTTTTGTTGAAGAACATTCGGCAATTAAAAGTAAGTACTCGCAAACAATTGAAACACGAATCATATCCCAGATTGTTCTAATTATGTAGATTAAAATTTGAGATGAAATTTTGATATTTAGAGGTATCATCTAGAGGTGCCAACCATGGTTTTAACATCATCCTTATTAATAGCCCAAAAAGTGAAAAAAAAACCGCAGAAAGCAACTATTTTTGAGAAATAGAGGAGATGTCGAACCAACTATACCAAAACAACTAACAAGGTTTCTTGATCCATCACCGGAATCCACCAATCTGGTAGTGTCCGACTGATCATATTTGTTACTTTCATCTATATACTTTGTATAGTATCAGCCGAAGCATTTATTATAATTGCTATACATCATCGCAGTTGGTTGAATATGACTGGCTGTTTTGCCATTTATTTATAGTTCATTTCAAGAATGAATTGAGGTCTGGAACAAGTTCTCAAACCAAGATGAAGAATTCCATGACATAGTGATTTTTTTGAGAAGGCCTAAACACGAAATTTTCTATTTAGGTTTGATCTAACTATTGTGACGTTCTAACTGATCTTTGTCGTCGTACATAGTTAAAACGATTTAAGTCTTGATAAGCAAACCAGCATCGGTTCGTCAATAATTTCAATTGATATATCTATATTTGTTTGGCACTGTTTAGAGGGGTTCCTTATTCTCTGTCAGGTCAACTCATTTTGCTCTAAATAGGCCTTATTTCGCTTAAGTTAAGATATTGTTATTTGTACTTAATCTTGATATGGTGAATGGAAATATTGTCTTTCATCGCAAAAGTTTTGTGGTTCGTTCTACCCGATAGCAGTGTTCTGCCGTTCAGTCGTTAAAAGGCCTTAAAAAGTTATTTATCAATATCCTCAGCACCGACTCTAACTCTACTACTAACCTCCCTTGATTTAATTTCAAGTAGGATCTCCGTTTGGGCCTTGTCGTTTTGACACGTCTTGTTATTTGGAATATTTCTGATGATTTCTTGACATCGATGCCACTGTTACATTTACATGGGTTTTATTGAAGAATATAGGAATGCACGATCCGCAACCGTGCTGGCGGTTGCAAGTGCAGTCATTTAACGTTGAGTCACCTGGTTAAATACGGTGACCTGGGAGAATGTCCTAATTTAATTGGTTAACCAAACCGTATAGTCTGTCTTTTCTGACCGTACAACCGAAGATGTTCTTTTCATCTTAAAACCACCATAAACGACGTTAGAGTCATACTTAAGGCATTGCTTGTAAGGCATTTTTTCAAAGAGTTTGTATTGGGTTTTTCAATAAGGACATAATAATTTTGTATTTAAATAAAACACAGAATAATTGAGATATCGGGTTGAAATTTGTTCCAGGTGTAGTACACATGTTAAATTTAAGTATAGAATTCGTTTTCGTTCATATGAGCACGATCGATTCTTTCGAGGCAATTTTCCACCACTCTTCCACACATATCGGCCGGAACGTTGGTAATTTCACGTTCGATATTTTCCCTGAATTGACATAAATCAACGACTTACCGGAATAAAAATTCAGTAGCGTTAAATCACTTGAGCGAATTGATTACACGATTATCGAACTTCCCCTTCAATAGATCAATATGTTTGACGAGCTTTGTGGCATGAGTTGGCATTTTGTTGAAATCACATATTGTATTACTGATTTCAAGTCCATAAAATGATGCCTAAAATTAACCTTCCAACATAGCTCGATAGCGAAGACCATTAACCGTAACATGAGGATCATTTTCATCATTTTCCGGCATGAAATCCATACCACACGGTCACTTTTGTGGATTCAATGGGGTCTATTGAAGTACATGTAGGTTTGTTTATGTCCAATAATGCATATTTTTCTTATTGACAAATCCATGACCTTCATCACTAAAGATGATGAAGCCGAAGAAGTTTCGGCGCTTCAAATGATCAAGAGGCTTCAGGTCTTGTGTTAATTTAACCTTGTTAGAGTGTAGGCTAAGTTCACGACGCAAAATTCGTCACAATGTGAACTGGACTGATTTGGTTCATTTTAAACTAAAGCTGCGGTCGAAAGACTAGTGCGTTGACTCAATGGTTAAGGAAGATTCAATAGTGAATATGTATAACATGCACTGTCTGTCTGGTGAGGCGATTATTACGATCGAAAATTGGACTAAGTAGTCTTAATGTTGCGAACACCTACTCCGAATTTCGATAGTAATTTTTAATAATTTCTAAACGTTGCTGCTGCGTGAACTTTATCATGATAAAAAAGTTAACATTGACTGACAGAACCATAGAGTGCGTTCGTTTTAAAATACAAAATTATTACGCAACCTTGATTTTAGTCTCGATGTGGATTGTTTTAGACAATTACTCACATGTTGAAGCTCAAAATTACCTTAGACTGTTGCTTACTAGCATTATTTTTTGTCGTTCTGGAGGCCTATCGGTGGTAAATCCGCCCTTGGTTGCTATGCTAAGCACAGGGCTCTTCTGCGACCTTTTAAGAAAATATTTATATTCGAAAGAAGAAGTGGGTGCATCTCAAAATCAAGAATCTCCTAAATGTCATACATCTGGTCCACCTTTTGAAATAACATAAACAAATTATTAAGAGACTTGTATATCATGCATTTCGTGTGTTATTATAATTTTCTAGTTCTCATCAGGGGCTAGAAAAAAAAAATCATGTTTGCACTATGAAAACACTGTTTGCCAAGTACGAGGTAGTTAGTGTGAACACGAATTTCATAATCGTACACTTGAAAGTGCCAATAAATTTTCATCACTCTTTTTTTTTCTTTCCCATTATCCAACATTTCATCGTCGCTGGCCACCGCCTTTTTCTCCGTCTATAGATTGTCGGCGCGAATCTAAGAATAAAATAAATTATAGAAACGTATCCATGATGATTAATTAATGAGTGACAGTAACAAACAATTTAATAAACCAACCGACCAGAGAGCTGACAAATGGAACAACAAAAAAAGCTCGTAAGTCGATCTCAAACGGATCTTATGTGGCTTAAGAACATGCCCTTTGTACTGAGAACTGGGAGGCTAGGTCAGCTCAGCGGTCAGCCCAGTCATAAAATAAAATGCTAATCGCAAATGCAATTAATGTTTAGTCCGTGCCAGATCTGCTTGGGGGTGTTATTACACCACCCACCAGACATATACCCAGACCATAGACCAGACAAATGGTCAGAGCAATTTGTCGGTCAAGTGAGAACAAATTACCATCTTTGCATGGTATTCGTATCTCCTCAGCGCTAGATATAATAGCAAGTTCTATTCTACGAGTATACACTACTCATACGGGTACTTAGACCACGTATACGAGTGTACGTTTGCAGATATTTAGGCCAGACGGTGTTTTTTTCATTCCGCTCGACTTTTAATTAACTTAACGCGATAAGGGCACAATCTATCACATAATTTTCGAGAATATTTTAGCGCGATAATAAAATTGTTCGCTGGGTGTGTGCTGTGTTGTCAGCTTTTAACGAATGGCATTGATGTGTACTAGCGACTGCCGAGTGTGCCTACGGGTACGAATACAGATATCGTGTGAGAATGTGTTCAAAAAGTAATGCCATAGGCTAGACAAAATATACAAACGCGCTTTAATAATAGAAAGCTAACAATTTATAAAGTCTATATGTACATAAGCTGGCTTGGTGATAAGAGCTTGGTAAATATACAACTAAAGCAGACGGTCGTCTGTGATAAGACCTTAAAGTCGGTGGGTACTGAATAGGGGTCTAGAACTGAGGGGGAAAAACACACACAGTCTTTTGACTGGCAGATACTAATCAGGTTGGACTTGGAACTTTTTGGTGAATGAAAACAGCTCGATGACTTGTTGGAGATACGGTAGAATGCGTTCATATATTTTTATATTTTTTCCTTCGTCTTTATTAGGCTGATGGATGTTTAGTGACTAAAGGTAAACAGAACGCAGATATATAAATATGTACTTGAAAAAGCGACATAAACGGAACGGGTAGAAGCGCCCCCAAGAATAGATCGTGTTTTTTTTTATTATTATTTTTTTTTTTTTATGGAAGGAAGTGTCAAATGTTGATAAGAGAAGATATATTTTGTTTTGTGACAACAGCTGATTAATGGAGTGGAATTTTTTTTTTCTTAAAGTGGAACTTAAAAACAAAAGGAGCCAGAAGATTAAGAAATCGAAGTTGGCCATGGCGAAAGAATATAGGGAGACTTGAAGCGCAAGGTCTAATCTTAACCATTAAAACTGTTCAATCTCGTTTGTAGTGTTTTACAGCATTATATTATCACGTCGGAGATGGTCATAGTTGAGCAAGAAATGTCTGGGACCTATCAGAACAAAAAAACAAATTTTTACTAACCACAGCTTCCGAATTTGAACTTACTTATTCGAGTACTTCGTACATACGTATCAATCTTTCGGTTGTATCTTCGAGCCCAAAAATTGCTAGCAAAAGAATGCATAAAAAAAAGTCTCTAGATGTCACTGAAGAAAATTACATCAAAGCATTCAGCTTCATTATATCACCTTGACCCAATTTCTAAGAATTCCAGATCTCTTCATTGGCGGACGTCATGGCGCGTTAAGGTCTTTAGAAGCAGACACGGATATCATTCATGCTTACTTCATACTTCACATTGCCTCTATGAAATTGGACAACATATACAAACATATACGAAGTGGAAAGGCACCTTAGAACTCAATCAGCTACTAACTTAGAATCAGTGTTCATCACAAAAGAAGTGACATAAGAGAGCCTCCAAATGCTTTGTCTTTATCCATATCATAGACAAGAACGCTATGCCACTGCCACTGAATTTTTTGTAATTTAAGAAATCACATGATACCTGAATGCAGGAAATTGATCAGACTTAAAGTGTGTCAGCGATTTCAAACGGTCAAACGTCTTGGATGATTCGTCCCTAACAGAGTGTCTGTGTTGCAAACAGTTAATGCGCAATCCAAGTGTAGTTTGCAGCAATCTACATCATTCAGTACTTCATCATTTTCAAGTTCCAACTTCAACATTGAGTAAGCATATAGCAGATCTAAAGTGCTTCGTGCAAGACTGCATTGCACTCTGTAGACATGCAGGAGTCATGTGTTTCTTGCTACGGTTTTGGTTAGTGTAAGGACAATAACTGGTAAATGTATCCCTACCCGAGCGCTTTTGGACTCAGGCTCGCAACTAAATTTGATTTTAGAGAATTTATCATAAGAACAATGATTGAAGCGAATAACTTAAAGGAATCGGGAGTATCAGATTTCCAGCTCGTTAAAATCAAGATAAAGTGACTTTGAAGCAGACGCCGTCTGTTCGATTCAATCATCGATAACATCAAATCAACCTGAGGTTCCCATAGATGTCAATGAATGGTGTATACGCTCCGATGTTGTACAGCGTGATCGCAATTTTAACAGACCGCACACATTCATAGGCACATCGGAGCTGATATTTGTTAACTAATGGCCAAGTAAAGGTGGGAGCAGAACTATCTATATTAGGAAACAATCGGCTTGGTTTGATTTTTGTTGGAAAGTTTAACCAGCATAAAGCAGCAACTCATACCCTTTGCAATTTGATCACCAAGGCACAATCGAACAATGCTCATCTATGAAGCTGCAGATTGTCAAACTGGACCGAAGAGCAGATCAATTGCAAAAAAACATTTAGCAGACCTAGGGTGCAAATGCCTCTTAAGGAAGATCCCAAAGTTGTAGGTGATTCGAGAAAAGATTTCTAGCATTGGCAAAAGGCATCGTAAAGATTCTGGAAATCAAGCATCAGTATGCGTCGTACATGAGATAGTATGAATTTCTGCGGTGTATGGAAGCGTCCCGATAGTTCTTTGACTAGATTTAGCGTTATATTCGATGCTTCATGTCGTACAACGACCGGTATATCTTTAAATGACATTCTGATGGTGATTTCAAAAGTGCAGCATTATCTATTTTCCATTTCTCTTTGTTTTCTTGCGCACAAAATTGACTTGACTTCAGACATACCATACTCGTACATACACAAAATATGTAGGATAAATTCACTTTCGGCTTTTTTATACTAATTGCAAACAATCTTGAGGCGAGAGAATACAAATGCAGAGTCTTTCGATTGACTACTATTACTATACATATGGGACATCGTCAGCATCATACCATGTCATCCGCTGATATCAAGACTTTTGCCTTGAATATCCAGTTGTAAAGTAAGACTTCTAAAGGGTCATCCATTTTGTGGTTCCGAAAGTAAATATAAATAAAACACATTTGTGATTTATTTTTTGATCAAATTTTTATTTCAATATATTGTTTGCATCTTGCCATTACAAATGGTATATAACCTCATTCAAATGTCCACCACAGGAGTTCATTCCGACCTGTCGAATATTCGTTTATAAACTGCATAAACACGATCTTTTGCAAAGCCGCCCCCAAAAAGAAAAAGAAAGTTCACATCACATCACAAATACGAAATAACGTCCAGAAAATTTTTTTTTGCAATAAAGCCAAATGTATTTCCATATCCATATCTTCGATTCGAGGTCAAAAATAACATTATTAACATTAACATTTGGCTTTTGCGATGAGAATTAACGGTGACGGTTACACCTTCCTCATTTTCGAAGATGTATGTACCAATGGCACTACCAGACCAAATTTCACACCATACAGTGACCTAACATATTGTGGATGCAATGGTCTTTTGATAGTTACATGTGGATTTTCACATGTAAGTTGAACTTTGTAAGGGTGTGCAAAATACGTCAGAATGTGCCGTAAGACAAGCACGACCAATAATACGCTCAGATGAAAGATTATGTCGATCATAATCTGTTCGTAATGCGTGAAACGTATCTACTACAGAATCACTATTTTTGTAGTAAGTTTTCACAATTTCAGCATGTCAGGACTAGATCGGGTAACAACACCCAGAACATAATATGGGAAACTGCAAAACATCGATCTTAACCTTGTTAACTTACAGATACAAGATACATATTTCCCAAAAAACGCTTTTTATTGTGATTCACATGGCTTCTCGGATACTTTTTTGAGAGCACAAGGTTGCTGTCTGTATTTCCATATAAAAACTAGGCTGGGAATATATCAGTTCACCTTCTACCCGCAAAATCCAAGTTAGCGTCGGTATTGACAAAGAGGTTACCATGGCTGGAATCGTGTGCTTCGTTACTTCTCTTAAGATTAGTTCGTCCCTCTTCTTGGAAGACATTAGTGGCCAATTGCGTATCCATTATACAGGAATTGACTAGTGCAGGTGCAGCATGGATTTATGTGGACAACAAATCCAACCCAACCGACATCATAAAACTCCTGATTCTACAGTCCGAAATTTGTATACCATCATTCGCATTAATGGCGAGCAACGAAAACATCCATTTTGGAGCAGGCAATGTACAATATATATTTTTGATACTGAAAATGGAGATCTTACTTAAAAAAAAAACTAAATTCGTAAATAATTGTATACAGAGCTTTCGTCTACTGCCACACACTTATAGAAAATTTTACAAAAAACATTTTTAAGGAAACATACCCAGAAATAAAAAAAAATTGTTGTTGGGTGAATTTTCTGTTGGCGAGTTCGGGGGTGCTGTGTCAAATTGTAAATGCATCCAACAAAGTAAATTCAGGAGCGATAATAAATTCGTTGCTTCAAAGTGCCGAATCAGAAAGCTTAATCAATTTCAGGAGCCCGAGTCCTTTATGACATATCTGATGCGTGTTGGTGGACGCCTTGAACCTTTCCGAGTTGCCGTATAATGCTAAACAACCAATTCTTTTGGCAATTTTGAAGTACATACATTAATATGGAACATACATCTAAAAAATTATTAAGCCTGTGCTCAGTCGATGGTGTCAATTTCAAGGCAGATGTTTTGGATCATCGACACAAAATCTGGCAGCAAATATTGTCCACAATTATCTGTGGTGCTTTCAAATGCGGCCAATGAGAACAAATAATGGGATAACTTCTATCTTCAAGAGTGTACAGCGCACGGCTGTTCTTAATCTTGGGCACAAAATAAAAAAAAAAAAAACGTATATTGGTGGTTTTGTATGTTTTACAACAAAAAGTCGTCCATATGGAAATTGTATCAAATCTATTATCTAATAGATTTCTAAAAAGAATTGACTCTCGTCATGGTATTTGTCGTCATATGTATTACACACATTTTGTGGGAGCTCAAAAGGAATTTGCTGAACTACGAAAACAAATTTATAATGAGAACATCCATCGATTCGTCTGGTCTCACGTTGGTGGCTTTTGGGAGTCTCCCGTTAAGTCGGCGAAGAGCAACCCCTTTACTATAATTTTGGAAGAGCTTTTTACAGCAGCAGCAGAACTTAAAACAATCCTAAATTCAAGGCCAATTACACCATTAAATGATCAATCAGCACTGACCCCAGGACATTTCATAATCGGACGTACGTAAATCTCCGGATTAAAATGTTAGAAGTTTAGCTACGGTATAAGCCTATGAAGGACAAGCTAACATTTAAAAAATACTATTGGTCTAGATAGTAATCAGCAAAAGGATGATGCATTTGACAGGCTTTACGACTTAATTTGCATAGTAGCTATTTTATTGAATATTTAGCGGGCGTAGGTCAAGATTAAACAAACAGGGCTACATTACCAATCGCCAACGGCGAATCGATTAATCTGGATCTTTCTCCAACTTTCTTTTCAGAGGCGATATTTTCTTCAACATAGTATTCCTTTAAGATATTTACGTTATTGCAACATTCAAAGAGTACTCGTATACGTTAAAATATATCCACTTTTCCACGAATGGCTTGTTCTGATGGACGATTTTTTGTGCCGCCAGAAACTCAAAAAGTCTTCTGTAATTTTCGCCAATTGAGTAAAGATTTTGAAAGTTAATTGTGATAATTTAGTCAATAGTGAGCCATATTTACAATCAGTGTTAGAGCTAGGTTTGATAGTTTGGTTTACTTTCAACATATCCAATACCGACTACCGCTGGTGATTCATCATCATAGGAACGCTTCAAACTTACCTTTTTTTTTACCGAACTTACGAACAAGATATGTATAATCGCTAGCAGCATGCTTGCCGCAAAGTTAGACCACATCGTTGGTTAATCCTACGCATTCTATCTACCTACATAAATAGGTAATCTGAGCATTTTGTTGTAATAGTGGTCGCTTTGGCTTATAACCTTTTACCAGGATTCCTTGTGGTTCCCAAAAATCTTTGCCTTATCTTCTCAATCGATGGTACGACGTTCTTCGGGACGAAAGAATTCCTGTCTTGACTCAATATTGTATTGTTGAGGCAAAGTCATATGTCCAATTACAATTTGTTGGTTTCTTCTATAGAATTGTTGCCAGCTCTAAATGTGCTTAAAACCTCGTTTCAAGTTTCTAGACTTTTTATTTTATCTATTAAACTGCCAAATTGAAGTCGCGGCAAATATATAAGTATCAGTCGATTCCATATACGCTCTAGACTGCCGTTAAGGTGTTTAAGGCTCTAGACTCTATTGTATTTCCTCTGCCTGTATTTCCTTTCCTATGAAGCTTGCAGAATTCAGTCGGCTTTGACATTGACTTCTAAAAATGTTTTAAGGACGCAATGGCACCCAGCTTTTCTTGCTATTTAAAATGTGCTGCATCTTCATTAACTGAAGCTGTATAGTGATCAATACCTAACCTTCTGTACTTCTCTCCTTAGTATTAGAAACAGTCCTGATGCTTCATTTTTCCAGGCAGAAGCCAAAAAGTGATCCTTGTCGTACCACCAGGAATGTGTGCTCAGAAACTGCGCAGATATATGTAAAATGTATAAAGAAAATGTGAAAAAGAAAATAACATAAAACATGTACATATGCAATCTTTAGCAATACTTTTGGATCTAAATATGTACAGCCATTGACAACTATTTTTGCGTCAAGGCCTCAAATTTATCTGGGACAACTAATTAGAAATAAACGCTGAAAAACCAATAAAAAAACGTAAGACAATCTTTACAAATAATGTTGAAACTTACCATAGGTTCTTATTATGACTAATACTTGGTTAGAAACCCCCTTTGCTTCAAAATAACCTCGCAACGACTTTGCATACACTCAATGAGACCACAACACTGGAATCGCATACCACGCTTCCTTTACCTTTTCAAACAAAACATACAAGTTCGAAATGTTTTGTGTACTGACGGCATTTTTAACATTCGTCCAAAGATGTTCAATCGGATTCCAGTCCGGACTGGATGATGGCCAGTCAATTACACGCATTGAGCCTCGTTCGGAAAATTGCTTGGTGAGCTTTGCTTTTTCAGTATGTCAACGTACTGTTCCTTGTTCATTGCTCCACCTCCATGCTTCACCTGGGATTAAGTTCTTTGCCTTTTTGGCCTTCGGACTCACCTGCTATCGTTCGGAACAATCCGATTGATCTTCGTTTCGTCACTCCAGAGTACAAATTTCTTTTGATTTGCCATCCAACAAGCATGGGTCTTAGCAAACTCGATACGGTGTTTCCTTTGAGACATTTTGACTAACGGCTTCTTGCGTGCAAGTCTCCCATGAAGTCTAGCTTCCGCTAAACGATGTGTAACAGTTCTTTGGGATGTACTTATGTCGGCTTCTTTCATAATTTCCCGTTGGATGACCTTAGCACTCTTCTTCGGATCCGCTTTCGACAACCGAATAATTTTTTTGTCGATAAGTTGTTTGGTTTTGCGGGGTCTTTTTTGACGAGGAACATTTTCTGTGGTGCCATACTTACGAAAATGTGAAATTGCGTCAAATACCAATTTTTTAGAACATTTTTGCTGTGTTGCAATTCCTTGGTAGGAGAGTCCCGCTTTGTTTAGCTCAGCAATAATAGTCTTACGCGTCTCCGGTGTACAATTCTTGCCTTTGCCCATTTCGAAAACAGTCTTCTACCACAATTTTCTTTGTTGAATTTACGTTTGCAAATGTTAATTAATATTATACTTACCAAAATATTATGTAATACTTAGAATAACTACACAAGTTTGAATGAACTTTAGCTTAAACAAAATGCTTTTTAATTAGCTTTCAACCCAGCGACTTCAATTTGTCAATTCGGGGTAAACCGAGACCTCAGCTAACTAGCCCCTCCAGTTAGCTAACTGCCTCTAGTTGCGCACTCCTAGTCGGTTGAGGTCCCCTTCGATTTGCGCGCGCCACTTAAGGCGAGGTCTTCTTCTATTGCGTTGTCCCTTCGGGTTAGACTCGAACTACATGTCCTAGCCATCTTAAAGGAATGACGCGCAGTCTTTTGACCAGTTCGATGTCGCTGTAAATCATTACAGCATTAAATCACCGTCTCCAAAGCCCGTCAACGCAGACGGGACCAAACATTTTACGAAGAATCTTTCTCTCGAAGCGACCGAGGATATCTTCATCCGCTTTAGATAGAGTCCAAGTTTCAGCACCATAAAGCAGGACTGGAATGATCAAGGTCTTATACAGAATCTCCTTAGTTGTTCGGGATAGGGCCCTACTACTCAATAGCCTTCGTTTAATTTCTTTTGAGATGTTGTTGTCAGAATATATAGCAGAGCCGAGGTAGACAAAGTCCCTCACTACCTCAAAGTTATAGCTGTCGATCGTAACGTTTTGTCCGATTCTACGATGTTGGGTGTCCCTTCTTGTTGCCCTCGTTGACCGCTAGACCCATTTTAGCCGCTTCCGTTTCTATACCAGCAAACGTATCAGTGACAGCTTGCTGAGTTCTACCAATTATGTCAATATCATCGGCGTAATAGTAAAATAGTAATTAAACGGACTTTTGACAAATCGTGCTTGTGTGTTGGGATGTGAGTTTCGGGCAATTCTTTCAAGTATGATGTTGAAAAAGTCGTACGACAGCGCGTCACCTTGTCTAAATCCTCTTTTGACATCAAAGGTTTTGGTTAGGTCGTTACCGACATTGATGCAGCAGCGGGCTTTCTCCATCGTCATCCTACACATTCGAACGAGTTTTGCAGGGATGCCAAAGCTAGACATGGCTCTGTATAGCTCGTCTCTATAGATGCTGTCGTCAGCGACTTTGAAATCGATGAAAAGATGGTGGGTATTAATTTGGATCTCTTGGGTTTTTTGGACTGGGTGGACTTTTCGGGCTTTTTTCGGCTACTGCTCTCTTCAAACGAATTAATTGTGTTCGGTAGGGTTGTTCATTGATGGTTTCATCCGGTTTTAGCAGCTTATAATACAGCACACCCATCTGATCCCACCAAATACAGAGCATTACCTTCGCGCCATGGATATTCGCCTTTGCTGTTGACTTGGCTGGTTGGCCGGGTTTCACATATGATTTTTTGCGCTTGGGGTTGTCATAATGGATCAATTTTTCCCCACCAGTAACAATCCGATGCAAAAATGACTTCCTTCTGTGGCGTCCCAGCAGCACTTCAGACATACAAAACCGCCTTTCGACGTCTCTCGGCTTAAGTTCATGTGGAACCCAATTTTGAAATGGCTACTTCTTGTGTTTGGCAACAATCTTCATAGAGTAATGCTTCCAGTTCTTCATCTTCAAACTTTTTTGGCTGCAAAGGACGTTCATCGTCTTTCAAGCCAAAATCACCACTTTTAAATCGTGCAAACCAATTTTGGCACGTTCGCTCAGCTAGCGCATGTTCGCCATAAACTTCCACCAAAATACGATGACTTTCGGCAGCAGTTTTCTTCATATTAAAGTAATGAAGAAGAACTCCCCGCAAAAAACACTTTTTCAGGCACAAAGTTCGACTTATTTGAGTGAAAAAAAAAATTGTTGTTTACGCTTCAAATGAATGACGTATTCTGAAATGACGTACAATGACAGTAGCTTTCCAACGCATGTTCCAATGGAATAACACAAGTTACGCCATCTCTTAGCAAACCGCATTAAGTTATAGACCCAATATTATTCCCATGAGTTCCAAATCTTAAATGTTCGTTGTCTATTTTGTGTTTGTTGCGGAAGACTATATGTACAGTGTGTTCCAGAAAAACGTGCCTTAAATTATTTCTTTTACTTTACTCATTACACATGTTTATAGCCAAATTATTATCCAGCAAAAGTTCTTGTTTATGGATACTTCTCGGCCAAAGGATTTGTATTCACACAAAACTTCGATGTACAATTTATGGTGAAATTTCGCTGAAGTGCCCAATCGGAGTCGTTGGAAAGAGGAAAATGGTATTAAAACATTAGATTGTCCGTCTTAAACTCCTGATGCGAATCCAAGAGAAAAAAAAAATAGATACAATGAAACAACTTGCGTTGGTCTTGAAGTAAATTTGAAGAAGCCTTAGTTTAGAATATGCGCAAAAACTTAAAGTCGCATAAGACGATGTCAAGCTATTAAATTGTAAATAGTAAAGGTGGCTGGACTCTAATAATATAATTGCATAATTCGTTTTGATATGTACTTTAGTAAAAAAAAAAAAAAAGATTTTATAAAATTCTGTCACTTTTCAGCGGTTTTTTAGACGCACGTTTTTGTTGAACACACTGTATGTTGAACCATTCTGCGGCAAGGTAGGCTTATTTGGTATCAGAAATTTCTAAAATAACGCTCAACCGTGTGATCTAAGATGCCTTTTAGCATAAATGTTCACTGTATTCCAAAAAATTTTGAAAATAAATGAACCTGCAACTGTTTATTTGTCACAAAAATCGATTCGCTTACAGGTTCCACTTAATCTGTTATGACTTAACTATCCATTAGGCATTCCATATACTTAAAAAGGAAGATTAGCGCAAAATATTTATTGAATCCATCCAAGATAAACACAATGTAAAAATATGCGCCCCAAAGGAGTTTTGAGCTGAATGTAATTGTTTTTGTACAATGCTAAAGAACTGTTTCTCTCGTTCATCATCAAAGTGACGATGTACATAAAACGTTCTTAAAGGTCATAAACTGTTCACAAGTCTTTGGATATTAGTTGTTTTTCTGCGAAGAAAACATGGTGTATCATTCGTTATCACTTCTAACAAACACTTCAATCCTAGCAACACTCACCTCTCTTAGCTTATGTAAAAAAAACAACAAATTCTTGCTTTTTTTGGGTCAAAGTTCAAGGCCCTAGCTTTTATAACAAACAAATCGAGGACGGTTGAATTTAGCAATCGCATCATGCAGAAAACCCCCTGCGTATTATTGTAATTTCCTGGGAAATTATCTGATATTATCTGATGTTACCGCGAGATAAGATTTAAACCCGCAGCCCGCAACAAAAGCAACTCCACTCACCTTATTTTCTGTGTTTGCTACGCTGTTGTTTTCGCGCACCGTTCAGTTTTTCCAGCCCACATAATTCACCCGCGTACGAGGCACGGTCATTCTTATTGCTTCATCTTTTGACGTTTTGCTATTATATTTCATTCTTGGTGTTTTTTTTCTCATATGCGTGACTTTTGTATTGTACCCGTATCTATGCGACCCAATTCATTCACCACAATAGAATATGTAACAGAAGTACGTCATAGCAACCATATGCACACTTTTATAGAACAAACCTTCGCAATCGCAACAAACTTTATGGGATTGCCTCTATCGGTGTTTCTCTATCATCCAGATTTTCCCATCTTCCCATGGTTTCATATCTCCTGCCATCTGATAGTGGTAGTGGTTTTCTTTCTTCTTTCGACGAATTCAAATTCGTACTCACCAAATCACTTCCCGTTCGATGAACCCGTGCGTAAGCGTGCAAGGTATTTCATCCACTCATTCATTGTGTCGTTGTTTACTTTTTTTTTCTTCTTTTTTTTTCTCTGAATTTCTTGTTTTTAGTTGCCGTTTCCTTGTACACACATTAACGCAAAGGGTATACACAAATTATGCGAATATGAAGAGAATAGTTCGTAGCACAAGATAATAGATACATCTACTCCATTCGCATATACGAACATACTCGTACACACTCGTATGTGTGGTAAGCAAAACTAGAGAAAATGGAATGCCAAGGTGGACGGTATGAAGTTGCTGCTAGATCTGAAACACTTACTACTCAAGAAATGCGCAACTATTTTGTATGATTAACACGAAACGACCAACATAATTACGAAGCCACAAAAGACAAAGCAGAAAGTCACAAAAAAGGTACGGACGTCTATAACCTGCAACCTTAGTAGTTTGCCTGACCCAGAGGCGGATCCAAGCTCTCTTGAACACGCCGACATCCTACCGACCTGAGCTTGAGGCTTTATCATCAACATAATGACATGTTAAAATGTCATATCCACTATTTGCTCTCGGATACGAGAGTGTATGGGTTTGTGCGTGCATGGAATTTGCTTTTCCATTCTTTCATTTGGATGTGTGTGGAATAGACGCTTTCGTGCGCTGAATTTATGGTCCGCTGACACTCGGTCTAACTTTACTCAATCAAAAACATCGAAATACTATGTATTTTCTACGCTCGGTTAAGTTGGTTATGCAAAGTAGGTACGCAACGTAGGTTGTAAGGGGTACTGCTCCGTTGTTGTTTTGGGATTCTGTTTTGAATGGAATGAATAAAAAAACAAATGGCATTTTGTTGTTGGAGAGAACATGGAATAAAATAGTTTTTACGTCGAAATTGTCTTTTTGGTTTGTAAAAAACTTTAACGTTGTGTACGTATATTAGATCACGTATTTACGTTTTAGCATTAGGATTAGCCTAAACCTTTATATTAGAAATTCGTCCCAATCCCATTAAGTGTCACATGGGAAAGGGAACTATTTTGTGTGCATGCTGTGACGTAGTAGTCTGCCGATAATTCAACAGATATGTGGGTCTTACCCGGTCGGCATGTTTTGTTTTTCGAATGTTAAGGGTGATTCATCGTGAGGTTTAATTTATAATGTAAAATAAAACACATAAATTTGAAAGTGAACTTAAATTTTTTATTATCGGTTAAAAGAAAAATTCATGGCATTTACTTTTTGAAAATGATATTATGTAAATGTTGTTCACGACTATGTCTATGGTCCAATTTTGGGCTACTTGTTCGAGCATAGCGACTGGTATCTCGCGGATAACACGAGTAATGTTGGCTTCCAAAGCGTCAATTGTAGCTGGCTTATTCCTGAAGACCTGAGACTTTACATATCCCCAGAGAAAATAGTACAAAGGTGTGATATCGCACGATATAGGCGGCCAATTTAACGTAGCAAAACGTGAAATTAAGTGCTCACCAAAATGATTTCTCAACAAGTCCATTTTTTCACGCGCTGTATGGCTCGTAGCGCCGCCTTGTTGAAACCAGAGCTCGCCAAGACCATGTGCTTGACTTTCAGGAAGCACATGGCACGATAACGGTTACCATTAACGGTAACATTCTGATTTTCCTCATTTTAGAAGAAATATGGACCAATGATTTCAATGGTAGCTTTTCATCACTGAAAAAAATTTCACGATATAACACCGGATATTCATTGAGTTTTTCCAGAGCCAATTCACTGAAAATATGACGCAAATTCAAGTCGCCTGGCTTCAATTCTTGCACAAATTGAATTTTGTACGCTTTTAGGCCGCGATCCTCACGGAAAATACGTCAAGTTGTCGAGTACGCCAAGCCAAGCTGCTGAGAACGACGACGAATCGATTCGTCACTGTCTTCGCGTACACTCCCAGCTACAGCTGCTATAGTCTCTTCACTACGTGCTGAATGTGGTCTATCCGGTCGAGTGTCATCCACTAATGTAAACTGGGACTCAAATTTTCGAATGGTATTGGTAATAGTGGTTTCTGTAGTCGATTATGCGCACCGTAAGTTCCTCAAATCGCACGAAAAACATTTCTCACAGAACGCTGAAAAATGATGACCTGCCAAACGATATTGAACAAAAATGACAAAGCAGTTTGATAGGAGTCACGCGTAATCTGTCAAAAAAAAAAAAAAAAAAAAAAAATCAATCCTTACGTTGAATCACCCTATATCATACCATAAATACATTTGTGTATCTTCTAGTGCTTATATATCATATAAATAAATTCGGTAAATAAAATGAATGTTTCACTTTACGTAACGACGTAATGTACCCGTCAAAGATTATTAAAAGTTTTTCTCAATCTCCTGTACTTGTTCTAAGATTCAACCTAAGCCTATAAAGCAGATACATTTTTGAACTTTGACAAGTCTTACATTTTTGACATTTTTGAATTTTACGTGGCAAACCTCAATAGTTCCTACAAAAATTACCTACACTATCATGGTTCATGTCTAAATTGCTTTCTTTCGGCGACAATCCTACATTTGACAGATCAACTTTACATATGCTTTCGTTACGTTATAGAAACGTCAGCGGACTAATGGTGTAAATAAATCAATGTGGGAAATTTGGAAAAAATTGCTGGGGTTGTCTAAAATGATGGAAAACGGGAGAGAGAACATCACAAATTCTTAAAAGGAGCTGCACAGATTAAACTAGTAAATTGGCTGGTGAAAAGTAAAACAATGTTAACAATCTTCGAGTTTTAAAAAGTAAAGTTTTTAAATAGCAGTCTAACATGAATTCGGTAGAATGTAATGAACAGCTTCAATAGCTGTCAATTCTTGAGTGTTTGTTTTGACGGTATCTCTTTCGATTTGAATCAATCTTAATAGTGTCTTTTAAGACTTCTATATGGAGTCAACAATTGCCTATTAATCTGCGGTAATTTAGAAGACAATTTTAACGGTGCAAGTTTTAAAACAACGAAAATACTACAGAAGGGTTAAAAACGACATTTGGCTCAATTTTATAAAGGCAAAGATGACAAGGAAAAATGTAACACCGCAGTCTGTACTGATCGGTGAATTTAATGTGATAATAATGCAAATCGACGAACGAATTTTAGACAGTATTTTGAAAAGGGTAATTTCTACCCAATCAGCACATAGAGAGAGCCTACAAACTAAGGCGTGCATTATCGGGACATTAACAATGGAAGCGAGTGTTGAGTGCTGTCACCTTTCTGGCTCATTAGAGTGCTAAACATTAGTCTTAGCAAGCAGTGCACAGTATGTATTTGTGTTAAGGGACGTCAGAAATAAAACGTTCAGACAGCTTAGGTAGGCTTCGTTTGGTCCGCGATTACAGTGGAAGTCCTAATAAAAGTTATTCTTTCAAAAGTACTTTCAAAAGAAAAAACCTTCGACTGAATACCGAAATGTTCTATGAAAACAGTAGCAATATCTTAAATAACTGCCGGAGAAAAAACATGTATACATGTAAATTCAGTACTAAAACTTGAGTACCCCAAGGTAGTGCTAACAGTCCCTTACTTTTAAATGTCTTGATTTTCCATTAAGAAATCTTAAGATAACTTAAATATACATATGTACATATGTATAAAGGCTTTATATATGTAGTATCTTTATCTTTACGGCAGATTCTAAGTTAAGTTAAAAAAGAATTAGTAGCAGTTGTCAAAATCGCCTTTATCACCTTATTTTTTGGTACTAAAGAAACACCCTACAAATTAAAAGTCCCCAGTAAATCACTTACGTGACACGTAACATGTCGAATTATATTTTTATTAAACAATCAGAACCTAATTTGATAGACATAGAATATCGTAGATTACAAGTAATTGCTTCGTTATATCCGGTCTACTGTACAGTTTGTGTCTATTGTTTCATGCGTGTGGGTTTATCTTGTCATAGAAGTTATATTTATGTACTCCTGGTTTCTATTTCAGCTGTCAATTGCTTTTATATACCCTTTCTGATACTTCCTTCAGAGGTTTTTGATCTTAAAAACATCCTGCACCACATCCGTCATCTCTTGTGGTCTCAATTACACTGAAACTAGATCAACTGCATTCGTTGGCATTTGTGGCTTTTGAAAGTGCTCTAACTTTTAAGTGGTAGTAACACCACACTGTAATGCACGAGTATATATGTGCATACATACATACGGGTACAATAATACCCGACGGTATCCAGGTCAATATTTTCATTTTTCACAAAATGTCATCTCCACTTGGCTGGGTTATTACTAAGCCCAAGTTAGAGGCATGTAACCAGAAGAGCTACGAGTACCACCACATCATTCAAAAATCTACCACAGTCATGAGTCGTGTGGTAGGATGAAGACAGTAGGCAGGCAGGCGGCAGCAACACTACCAAAAGCAATGGTAAATATCTTCTTTTTTTTTTTCTCCTGCTCTTCCTCCGTCAAACAAACTTCTCCATCAAGCAACCGCATACAGAAGAAGAAGACTGAAACCAGGAAGATATCGACCAACCCTCAAAGCCATTGACCTCATAATGGAGGTTTTTTTTCCACCCAGTTGGTGCTGTGTATTTCTTGTTTTTTTTTTTTTTTTATTTATTTATTATTATTATTGTGTTTGGTTAGCGTTGTACGTTTTAAAGGTTTTTTTTTTTCGCATTTCGGCACATTAGCATTCTTCAAAGGAACTCTCCAAAGGTAATACAACTTAAGGCACCCGGAATGTGTGGTAATTACAAGAAATTGCCGACACAGGTATTCCCTCTTTCCTCCTTTCTACTTACGTAGATTGTAACCATTGGGTGTTGGGCTTTTCACTGGGAAACTAGACACAGCTAACAAATGCATTAGCAACACTATCAACCATACTGGCAACATAGCTGGAGTTTTTTTCTAACAAAATGGGGGAAAAGGTTTCTATCGCTTACGAATGATTTGTAGTTAAGATTAAGTAAGTTCCGAAGAGATAAAGGGGGAATAGAATAAGGAAATAAAACAACAAGGGGAATAGCAACAGCAAGTAATTGCTGCGATGGAGTGTGTAACAGAGAGAACATTGAAGCGTCCTTAGAAACATTTTATCATCAACATCATCGTCACTGTGATGCAATGCTGAAAATAAAATGAAAGAACTACCATGAGCTAGGGTGCCGCTCTAAAGTGCTATCCTGCTTACGCGCAGGACATGTAGTTCAACAATGAAAAGGAAAATAAAAGAAAAAAACTGCTCCACAGTTAGTGCTCTCCGCTGATACACCCCGCAAAGTATATTTTCTCGTATTTTCCTTGTATGGTACATAGCCAGGGCTCAAACCATAGTCATAGCTAGAGTCACAGAATCATAGTAGAAACGTTGAATGTCCTTATGCAGTAGCGTATTCGAGTGTACATTGTATATACATAGTTTCTGACTACTGCACATGATGGTGTGGATGGGAATAGAAAAATCTATTGTCGTGGTGGTTGTTATCCTTATCCGTAAGAGTAGCATGGGGTAGATACAAATACGGATACGGATAGCTCGTACAGTGGCTAAAGGAAAAGGATAAACGTTGGTCGCTACCCCCATCATCATCGTTCACTACCTATCTTTCGGTCAATGACTCATTGACCTGCTTTGAGCTTTTTTCCCCGTTATTTCTTTTTTGTGTTTTTTTTTTTTTTTTGTTTCTGATTCCGCTTGTGCTCATGCTTAGTGGTTACGTACCAATGTTCAGAGGCGGGTAGTGTTTACGAATCCCTCCTATGGTTCGATGCAGATGGTAATTAGAGACAGGACTGGTGATAGAGAGAAAAAAATTGGTTATACAGTTATTTAGGTTTTTTTTCTGTGTTTTTTTTTTGTCCGCTGAAGCTGATAGAAAACAAGTAAATGCAGCGATGATAAGGGGGGGGTTAGGGCTTGATGACAATAAAATTCTGGCAAAGCACTAGGACGAGGAGAACGAGAAAAGGGAATTTAAATTAAAACGGATGGTACGAGTCCTGTTTTTCAGGAATTGTAAAAGTTAATCCTTGACTTTTATTCGGGTGTTCTCTGTTCTCTGTGTTTTTTTTTCCTTCCTCTACAGGTCGCTGCCTTTGATACTATTTTCTATGTACTCGCTTTGGAGGATTTGTTTGGCCGGAATTCCTTGTGGTATTTCATCGTTCATTGTACTCTCCTTACGGTTGTATTCAGCAGGATTGTTGCTACTCCTAAAATTGCTTCGTGAACGCAATTGTTTTTTTATTTTTATTTTTTATTTTTTTAATGGTCGTAGTGAATAAATTGAGGTAATTGAAGTAGCGAATAGAAATTAGGTTCTCTCGGAGTTGAAGAGTGTAAATTTAATTCAAAAGAATAAGGACGAGAATGATTCTTCCTTGTGCTTGCATTTCCTGGAGGTTGTTGAGATTTTAGGGACTACATAGGTACCAGGAACAATGAATAAAGATGACACGGATTTTATTATTTTTTTTTTATTCATTCTGTCTGTGACTGAAATTCTATTTTGTACAAGAAAGTCTCAGGAGTCGTTTGTTTGCTCATCTCTGTAAGTTCTTTTGTATTAAGAAGATCTCGAAAGTATTGCGGGTGTGGTGGAGCAGATCCTATGGGAAGTTACTTTGGGTTAGTGGTTGGGCGGAGTCCTTGTTCTGATTCTTGGGATTGTTTATAGTTTTTGCTCTTGCTTGGAAGTAGTTTTCTGGTCTGCAATAAAGAAAAGGCAGTCATACTATAGATTGTTGACTTTTTAAGCTTCTTATCGTTTCTATAGCGGTGTCTGAGAAATTGTTATACCCATGAAGAGATAAAGGAACGGCGATATACATATGTAAATTTGTGTATTACTCGTAGGGAAATAGGACTACCTACTAATATCCTTAAAAATATGTCTGAAAGCTTATGTCTGAAAGCATGTGAAAGCTGCTTACAATACAGTCTGTAGTTGGTTGCTGTTTAGTAGTAGATAGTAACTTGTACTGGATAACAAAACTGGTCATTATGGGAATCCAAAAGTGTCATTATTTTGAACTTGAGTCGTTTTGTGCTTTCACTACATTTTCCTTTACTAGATTTACATTTTTCTCCGTAAAAATCAGTTGCTTTGACCATTGGTCTAGCTGGTCTAGCTCATTTTGTAACAAACTTAATAAAAGCTGATCAAGTCTCCATCCCTGTGTGTGTTTGTAGTCAAATGTCAGACAAACAAAATAACGTATGTGTCAAATTTATAAGCTGCGTACTTTTCACTGGCGCCATCTCTTAGTTAAATCGGAAAAAAACCTTCAAAAACCATAGAACTTAAGACTCCTGGACTGGACGGTAGATGTGAATGCGATTTGGGTTGTAAAAAACGCATCTATGAATGACTCTGATTGATCTTCTTAATCTGTCAAACAGAGCTCGTTTTAACGCTGCGTTAAAATCATAGAAACTGTCACCCAGAACTCGTTCTCAACATTGCTGTGAATTCACTCGTTTTCTTATGATTCAGTTGCGATAGAACGAAAGTTCGTAGCTATACTTTGCCGTACTTAGAATTCAGTGACACGTTTTCGTGCGTCATATCTCTTACCACATACGGGTACACTAAAAGCACTTCCGCTCGGTATTATCACAGAGTGATACCGGTTTCAACACCAACGTCCATAGTACGAGTATACTTGTTTATTCATACAAAACTTTAATTGAAACGAGGTGCCACTAATTAGTCTTAACAAACCAGTTAATTATCATCACCGTTATTAATTACTTTGCACTTTTTCATAACAAAGCACTTTTTTCACAACAAAGCACTTTTTTCACACAAAAAAAAAAAAAAAAAAAGAGAAACAAACAAAAACACCATATCACTGCGGTGTTTCAGTTGTCGTTGCCAAGTCGTAAAAAGTGCTGTCAAATTATTTGACAATATGGTTTTGACGCAGTATTCGCAGTCGCTTCTTTGCTCGTTTAAGTAGCCTTTCCTTGTGACACTTAGCTGCGTCTGCTATAAATTATGAGATAAGCACGCTACAGTCATATTAAGCTCGCATGTCAAGTTACTGTGCAAGATGTGAATATTGTTTAAGCGACAGCAGCAAAAACGACCACAAACTGACGACGCCGGCTTTTGTGGGCGATAATTAATCGGACGTCAGTTATCGTATGTTTGCACTAATTACTCGTGCTTTCGTTTTGTTGCTATGCTTCTGATTGACAACTTACACTAGTCCCAGTCGTGGCAAATATGAATACTAAACTTACTTAACATGCATGGGAACCACATGAACCACATGAGAGATATAGGTTATGTGCAAACGCTCATATTCAGCACATGTTTGTGACAGCTGTCGCTATTGACATTTTCTACTCGACAGTGAAAATTTTATTTTATTTTTGCTCAAATTTAGCGAAATTTAAGAATGCACACAAATTCATTTGAAATTGATAATTTCGCTCAAACATATTGTATACGTATGTAAGCGGCACAGAGGGGAAAATTTGTCAGCAACATTCGGCTAAAAATGTGTTCATTTAGAGTGCGTTGTACATATGGTATCACCTACATGTCATACTGGAATAGTTATTGTAATTTTTTTAAGGAAACCCTACGAAGTGCTCTACTAACCAAACGTTAAAGGAGAATATGGTTGAATATAGTACATAAAAGTAAAATATGGAGTTGCGGAGTCGCATCATGGGATACGGCTGCGCATCATCTCGTAGTAGACTCTGATGTTGACAATACTCCATTTCGATGGCGATCACTCGGGAATAGATAAATGGCTAAGCCAAAAGCCAAGTGAATAAGTGAACAAAATGAACTGGACTATTTGCGGGGGAAGTTGTTTATCGTCACTTAAACCCGCGCGTTGCTTCTTATGAATGATACGTGGCCTCTTATAAATAGTTGGAGGGGGTCTAGGTGTCCCTCTTAATCTGGGAAATTCATTCATCTGGCAATAAGCTCTCTGCTGAGGGCGGTGAGTGCCATACTGTTTTGGTTCGTGTTGTCGTTGTACATTTCAATGATTTATTTTAAATTTGAATGTGTGCGTATGTAGCATTGGAAAATATACGAAAACTGAATTTGGCGGGAAATTCGTTGGAATGTTCAACGTAAGTAATACGTTGCGGAGACATTAGTCATAGTACCACTACTATTTGTGGTGGATCAGTTGATGCTGCAAGTTAGCTGAATGAGATTTGGAGTGGTTATAAGCATGAGTAACTCCTTATTATGTAAATGTATTCCTCTGTTGGGAACTTGTTACCGATTTGATTTACTTTTTGGTGTAATTGGTTGAATGTGTCTTGTTGTTAGGGTTTTCTTGTACTTTGCATGATCACTTGAAATAACTTCGTCCTGCTAATAATTATACTAAGCTGTGGAGTAAAAGGTTACATATTCTTTCAAAACAAGAGAAGCATATCAACTGGGATGTTAATGAACACAAATTACCAATTTCTAAAGCCCCCAACAAGAAACCGAAACTAGCCCTTCAGATAACCGGCCCTAATGGCTTAAAAGCTTCTACATGTCCAACAATTTAACTCATAGACAATAATTCGAACCAGCGGTTGTTTGCTGTAGATCTCAACACGTCAAATACACTGTTTGTATTTGTAAGTAAGGTGTTTCGTATTGTACCTAGATGTAGTTAACAACAAAGCTATGCCTTCCCGTAAGTGACCTCGCTCTTCACATGACATCAATATCAATGACATATCCTAGCAGATGAATAATGGCATTTCGCAGGGTTAAACGCTTGTTGCTATATTGTTAATTTTTATATTTTTAATATGAAATAAACTGATGATCTTCAATTACAATTCAAAGTAGGTATTTTTTAAAAAGAAATACGCCCGTAGCTTAGCTAAGACAAGTACAGTCTCTGAATTTGAATATGGTATGCCTGGTAACGTCTTTCATTTTGTAGTAGAAACAGATTGTCCTGTCGAATAAGAGTTAACTATACGGAAAAGGGGCAACTTATAAGACTTTTGCGGAATTTTTTTAACTATTAGCGTAAGCCAAACAGGCACACCACTCTGTTCTGAGGAACCAGGTTCCTTTTTGATCATTTTACACCATACCTGTCTAGGGTGGCACTTTTTCCTGCTAGGTTCGATAAGCGAATTTCATTGCATGTCTCGAAGTGTAAATGGCCTGAACCATACCGTTGCAGCACCGTCTTTTGAGGAACTAAGTTTCTTTCTTTTAAGTCTTTTTTACAAGACAAGCGTTTAGGCCAAGTGGATTCCATTGTTTGATATACTTTTTAACGTCGATGTCTTCACACCGTAGAGTGCGATTTTTCAGTCGCGTTAACATAACTTCAGGGTAGAGTCCCCGTTCGGGTTCTAAAATCCCCGCGACAAAAGACGCCCACTGCGAATATCGTATGGGATACCGTGGTCTCTTATCGCTGGGCTTCTATTCATACCTTCCATAGCCACTGTTCGGTCCAGAATTTCACCCTGCCGGCAGGAGGCAGATAATTGAAAACTCAGCGTGGCAAGGCTCCGTATCAACCATATCTACGCTTGGGAATATGCAGGCCCGTCCACCGTCTGCTCCTTGCTTTTTTTTTTGTTTTTTCGAGTAGGCGCAAGCACCTATGGCGTATGCTTGTTCGTGTGCTTGTCGGTATCCTCCACCGCAGAGCAACAGTCGCATTTGGATGATGCTTTCGCTACCATAAGGTGCATGCGTTAATATTCCGGCTGCTACCTTGGTAGTTTTAACAGCCGCGCTCTCTTTATGCTTGCCAAATATTACGAGTCTTGGGTTTAGCGTATATACCTGCCTGCAATGACTTCATTTCACGGGATGACCATGTGTCCATGCGAGCAAGTATACGCCCTACTACACTTACCTACATTAATTGTATGAGTATGAGTCGAGGCCGATCTAAAACCTCTTGCTGATCTTAGAGTCACAGCAAACAACAGGAGGACCCTTCCTGCTCTCACAAGAGGGCCTGCCTAGACAAGTCAGGCCCAGACCGAAGTACTGGGGCCTCCTGACTCCCATGGTCCTGGAGGCCGTTTTTAACTGGTCAAACCGTAGCAACCTTCGATGGTTTCATTTAAAAACCGTTGCAATAAGACCAGTACTTTGATCTGCCCCTGCTTTTCTTAGACAACGTCATTGATGGGCGAAGCCTTGATAATTGGGTGGGGGCCCCCCAAAGATAAGTCGTGAGTTTATCCACATTCTGAGATAGCGAAGTATCGGACTCGCGCGGACTATTGCACCCGCGACGTTTACACGGAAGCCCCCGCCGAACCATCTCTGATTTTTTTTTGGCCGTCAGCCACACCGACACTCTTGCGACCACACTAATAGAGTCATACTTGGTTTTCGTGTTGTATATTCGTATAGATATTTGAAAGCATTCAAAATGCAACTTTTATTTTTCCAATCTTCTTGCTCACATTTTATTTGGTGTCATATCGTTAACAGAAACAATCATTCAATGACATAGGTACGACTTTTTTCAACTGCTAACTCGCAAGAACTGATAAGGATCGTTTTCTTTGTTTATTTTAAGCGGTGTAAGGTATCTTTAAACAGAGTCATAAGGCTTATGTCCATAATTGCTATTGTCAATTGAATCTCTCGGTGTTCCGTTGCATATGCAGTACGGATCACAGCTACGAATAGTGGTGATGAAAATATTCATCCCTGAGGCGTATTTAAGTTTTTGACTTGTAATTTCTTGGACAATTTAATTTTATTTAAGACGTGATAAGCGGTAAATCCCTTGTAAATAACGTTTTAAAGCATTCTTTTATGAGAACTTGTTTCCCCTCGTGAGAGTATCCAAAGCAACCCGCGATTCATACATATGATGTAGGGATCTATACTCAACTCAATGTATTTGCAGAATTTTTATCACACTAAGGGAAGCGAGCGAGAAGACCTAATTCAAAGGACAGATTTTGTAAGTCTTTGAAGTTCTACCAACTTGTTTGTTCTTGACAAAATGTTTCTTATAGCAGGCAGTCATGGAGGAATGCAAGGATGCCCATATGTATTTGGTTTTAATGAAATTACATTAAAAACTGCCAATGATGTCAATTTAACCAAAATAATGTATTTTATCTCTTTGAATATGAACTCTGTTTGAAAAACACAAAAAAAAAAAAAAAAAGGATGCAAGTGGGATAGCACAATAAACTTTTTGAAGGATTTAACTGGTAGATAAGGTTTGTAAGCTTCTTTTTCGTTGCTACTATTCGATATTAACCGCTTAATCGACAACCATACCGAGAAATCTTCTGATCACTTCAATCAGTTATGGTGTTATTAAGAGGGTTCCTCGTGGGCAGGAAAAGAAATGAAAAATCACCCCAAAATAAAGATTGGCATCTCCTTAAAAATCTAGTTGAGAATTTTTTATTTTTTTTTAAATTTGTTTAAATAAATTCCGCTGATAAGAATACGAGTAACTGCTTACTGTGCGCATTGTTTTCTTGTTCTTTTTATGTTCTTTTTTAGTCTATGATAACGTAGTAGTGACACTGTTAAAAAATATGAAACTTAGCTTCAAACATGGCTATGGGAATAGTCATTTCTATATTTATTCTGTCAGTCATTCACTCGCTCAACAGACATATAGCTAATGATATGAACTTAGTCGATTAACAAAAATGTATTTAGACACTTATGTCAATCTAGTTTGGATAAAAAATATGCTGCGATACCTTATCCTCGGATAATATTTTTGAAAATATGAGGGGTTTGCAAAAGAACCAAAACATAGACTTTATTCCAACTAAAACTAACTACCTCTAAGTCTGTATTTAACAAAATGATGTCTTGTTGTTCTCGTTAAATACAAAAACAAAAATAAAAATTCAAGGAACCAACAAAAATTGGAAAAAAAAAATCATTTTACGTGTTGACAAAGTATCGTTCAGAGATGTAAAACTAAAAATATGTTCATCCGTTGAGAATTTCTTGATGTTTTGCATCCACAAATAGAAATTTTATTTTTAACAAGACGAGTATATTTACATATTTACTTTCGATTCTCAGTTTCGTTTTTTTTCGAATTTTTACGAATGAAAATATATATTAATTCGTGCGGTTTGCTAAGAGATGGCGTAACTTGTATTATTATATTGGAACATGCTTTGGAAAGCTACTGTCATTATACGTCATTTCAGTATATGTCATTCATTTGAAGCGTAAACAACAATAATTTTTTTACACTCAAATATGTCGAACTTTGTGCCTGAAAAAGTGTTTTTGCGGGGAGTTCTTCTTCATTACTTTAATATGAAGAAAACTGCTGCCGAAAGTCGTTGTATTTTGGTGGAAGTTTATGGTGAACATGCACGATGGTTTGGTGATTTTGGCTTGGAAGACGATGAACGTTCTGGGCAGCCAAAAAAGTTTGAAGATGAAGAACTGGAAGCATTACTCTATGAAGACTGTTGCCAAACACAAGAAGTAGCCATTTCAAAACGTTTAAAAGCAGCTGGATATATTCAAAAGCAAGGAAATTGGGTTCCACATGAACTCAAGCCGAGAGACGTCGAAAGAACAAAAGGAAGTCATTTTTGCATCGGATTGTTACTGGTGATGAAAAATGGATCCATTACGATAACCCCAAGCGCAAAAAATAATATGTCAAACCCGGCCAACCAGCCAAATCAACGGCAAAGCCGAATATCCATGGCACGAAGGTAATGCTCTGTATTTGGTCAGATCAGATGGGTGTGCTGTATTCTGAACTGCTAAAACCGGCTGAAACCATCAATGGACAACGTTACCGAACACAATTAATCCGTTTGAAGAGAGCAGTAGCCGAAAAACGCCCGGAATATGCGACCAGACACGAGGCAATAATTTTCCATCATGACAACGCTCGGCCCCACGTTGCTATTCCAGTTAAGAACTATTTGGAAAACAGTGGATGGGAAGTCTTACCCCACCCGCCTTATAGCCCAGACCTTGCCCCTTCTGACTACCATTTGTTCCGGTCGATGCAGAACGCCCTTACTGAAATACGGTTCACATCAGAGCAGAATGTCAAAAATTGGCTTGATTCATTCTTGGCTGCCAAGCCGGCGCAGTTCTTTTGGGATGGGATCCACAAATTGCCAGAAAGATGAGAACAAGTCATAGCTTTATATGGGCAATACTTTGAATAATACTATTGAACATGTTTTTCTTAAATAAACTGGAAAACGCACGAATTAAAATATATACCCAATACAATTCAGTCTAAAGTAAGCACGACTGTGGTAATCAGCTGACGAATGTACTTGTGTTCATTGATTATAGTAGAGCACTTTTTGCTGATATGACAATTCCGTTGGTAGAAGTGGTATCTTGATGGATTACCATTCATTAGACAATATAAGGACAAACTTCTGAGGGCCTTCAACTCATAACCGAAATCGACTTTCCATTGCGACCTTTCGAAGAGCCGGAGCATTTGGCAATAATTAGTTTCTTTGCTACATTTTCGCCAGTCAAAATGTGAAATTTTTCAAAAATTATCTCCCTACGGTTATTGACTTAAGATATTCGTACTTGGAAATATGAATTTTTAAACGAAACGGTTATCAGCAAGGTCCAGAATAACCCAACACGTTATCAGCAAATTGTTTAATATTTATGGATACTCGCATTCGTATGCCTTAAATCGTGATGTCTGTCAATCATCCATTGTGTCGCAGTAAATTGTTAATGGTCCTAGATCCGATTTAATCATAATCACAGTCTCGCTGGTTAAATTCCTACTTGGGTAGGTAATCGCTAACCTATCTATCGGAACAGTATCTAAGAGAACGTCGTTTGGGAGAGTGTTTTTAGGAGAGAGGCATTTTATTTTTTTTTCGTTTTTCAGCGCCCTCTAGGACCTTTGTTATTGTTAAACTGAGAATATGATGGAACAAATGATGCAAGTAACATTGATTTCATTGATTGAGAGTTGTTCGCTGTAAGAACTTTAATAAGTTCGTCCTCGGCTTAGGCTATCATTTGGGGACTTTAAAACAAAAGATCTACTCAAGTATTTTCTCTAAAGTGACGACCTGGGCGATTCGGCTTTTACTAGATCAATGAAATTTGGTGTCTGCATGAAATAGTCTACGTTTAAAATTTGTTGTACGACTATGTAGGCTTGGAATTGGGCTCAGTTTCGGAGCCCTTTTCGGCTGTCTCTTGGTCGTGCTCTCATTTGAATCTACGAGTAGATTATTAAGCGTCACTCGTCTTGTTCCAGGTCCTTAAGGACTGAACCGAATAAAATCTGTAAATTTTAATAAGGGCTATACGTCGCATGTGTAAATAATTAAACACCATGTTGCTCCCAAATTGTCTTTCACAGTCTGCAAAAAAAAAAAAAAAAACGGGCAGGTCTAAAAACGCGGAAAAAACAAAATTTCCAAAAAGTTAGCGAAAAGCAAAAAAGGCACTGCAAACACGACCCCGAAAGTTGTACGACTTAATTGGAAGCAGAAAGCCTGCTTGATTTTAGATAATGGAACCTACTTTAATGCCGATTTTAGTACTCTTCCAGGTGAGCCGTTTTACAATTCTTTTGAAGGAGATGTTCTTCTGCAGTCAGAAACATCGATTGGGGTGGAAACGTTTGGATCGAAATATCTCGTGTGGCAAGCTCTTTGCCAATGTGGACGCAGAATCACCCCGTTTGTTATAACTTTATAACATTAAAAAAAAAAAAACTCGGTATCAACATTATTTTGTCCAGAGCTGGCTTCAGCTCACTATGGTCAAACGATATTAAACTTTCTTGTGGCAAAAAAATATAGATTTTGTCCCAAAAGACATGAACCCACCTGATGCCCCACAGTGTGGTCGCATTGAAAGGTATTGGCTAAGACTAAATTGAGGAAAAGTAAGCAGTGTGCTAAGATTTTATTCATTTTAGTCGCAACTAAGTATAGTGATTGCCGATTTTTTCATATAAATAAAACACAATGAATAAACCTTTTGCCATCATTCTGGCAAGTTCATAATTCCATGTTCGTTGGACTTCTGATCTTTATTGGCAATAAACTGAACCAGGTACGATTTCACAGCGGCATCATTGAAATTTTTAGCTTCCAAAGAGTGGTTATCTGATGGAGCAAGGTCAGTGCTAAACGGTGTATGTGACAACAATTCCCAACCAAGTTCCAATAATTTTCGACGAGTGACCAAATGTGGCCTAGTGTTGTCCTGGTGAAAACTGACACCTTTTCGATAGACCATTTCTGGCTGTTGTTCGTTGATCACTGTATTTAATCTGTCCAGTTGTTGACAGTACAGTACAGTGATCCGAATTGATTCCTTGGAAGCAGCTCAAAATACATCACACCTTTACAATTCCACCATATTAATAGCAAAACCTTCTTTTGGTGTATATCAGCTTTTGAAGTGAATTGTGCTGGCTCATCAAGTCTGGCCCATGATCTTTTTCGATTGACGTTACTGTAAGCAATCTATTTTTCATCGCCAGTGATGATTCGTTTTAAAGAAAGGTCGGATTCATTGCGCCTAGGATGCAAATTGCAAGCGTTCATGCGCTTCGCTTTCTTTCAAATCATGTGGAACTCAACGTGACACATTTAACTTTTTTGCTATCTTTCGTATAGTAACACGACGATCCGACTCGATTGTGACTTTATTTGATCATCATTATGCTCATCTTGTCTACCTGATCGTTGTCCATCCTTCAGTGAAAAATCTCCAGAACGAAATTTTTTTAACCAATTCCGGCACTGCCTTCCCTTAAGGCTTCCTCACCATACGAGTACATATCAAAAAGAAATAAAAAATGACATAAAATCCCTCTTTTTTGCAGTCCATTTTAAAAGTAACGCCAACAAAAAAAAAAGTAAGACAATGCCAAAGTAAAAAAAAAAATATGCTCATTGACAGAAGCCATTAAAAAATATGGCCAAAGACATCTATTTGTGAAATCGGTAATTGCTTAGTTCCAACCCAATACGCAACAACGGTCGTAGCTAGATGCAATGATTTTAACAGGGGTACGAGCTTATCTATCTATCTATCTTAAAGTCAGCATCAATTAGAGAAAGAAAGAGCTTCACGCTGAATGATGTGATTTCACTGCCTGTATCGCAAGTTAACGTTGCTAGACTGATTTCTAGTATAAAGTACGTTAAGTTCCACCTGGTTGGACAGCTCTGAACTAACTGCTGTTCTTTCATTTTAAGAAATTCTTGTTTTTTGTTCAGTTCTTTAGTGGCAATGTTTAAGATTTAAAAATTTCAGTTGATGTGTGTGTCGTGCATGTCAAAGCCGAAGAAAATTATACAAAATCACATTGACGCACTGCGGTTTTCAAATAATTTTCCAGGAATCAACTACTTCTTCCAAACGCATTTCGATCGGTTTCCCAATCGTCCAGTGCAGCCTTCGTCAAGGTAAAAAAATATGCTCGGTCTATTCGAAATCTATAACGTGAAAGTTGAGAGTTATATACGTATCGCGCGCCCTAGAAGACCATCGGTCAGTGCTTAATGATACATATTTGGCGTCTTTCAAATAACTTCCAATTTTTGATTTTAGCCCGTCTAATTGTTGGCTCACCTGGAATGCTGGGCTTCCACGATCGACATGAATTTCCCAAACTCCTGACCTAAAAAAGCAAATTGATATGAGACATACGTGTACTTGCTCTTTGTATCTTAGATAGCGGAGAGGTGTGCGATGATTTGTTTGTCATTCCTATGTGCGAGTGCATCACATTAAAGGAGTTACCTTCGCCACATTTGATATATGGAAGTATATGTGTTATTCTTGCTAAAATATTTAAGGTGTAGTTACCATTAGGAAAAGATATTAGCTAATTCTCTACTGCTATCATTGTTGTCAAAGCTTGGCTGATTTTTTCAGCCCAGCCAAACTTGGTCGAAGCTTTACAATTTTAGTTGGGGGCTCCATTAATCTAGCTGATGATATTGAGAATGGTGTAGCGGGTCATAAAATGTCGTCGATATGATCCTCAAATCTACAATGTCTACATACTATAAACTAATTTCAACATCTACCGTCAATACTCCTATCTTAGTCATCGTTGAATTTTCCCTCTGGTGCTTAAGGATGAGATTCTTGTTTAATGGAGTAGTTGAATACCTGCTCTTGAACATAGTACTGCATATTTTGTAATTCGGTCCAACCTCTGTTTCTTCAAAATATTCCCATTCCCAACTGTTTTAAGGCATTATATATGAAAATAATTGAACAGACAAACACACAACAAGTAGTACTGGCTTTCTAACAAAACTATCAATAAAATTAGACAATCAATTCTGCAATCGTCTACCCGAAGTCTCCGCTACCTTTCACTACTTTTTCTTTCAATTTAATTTCGTGTCTGATACGTGTGAGAAGCAAACAAAAGAATTACCGCTGCTTTGCTATAGTTTGTAAACCATTTCAACAACTTTTCTTTGTGTGTTTATGGTTGTCTACAGTTTTTCATGATTCGTTTTAATATGTGAAACTATGGAATGGTAAAATGCTGGAGTAAATCGATTATCGCCACCCAGATGGAACAGGTTATTGGTAATTATTGATTTTATCTTGTAGCTTAATATAAATATACGATTTAACAGTAGGTACTATATCGCACTTCCAGATAATAAAATATTTAAATATTCCAACTATCCAAGTTTCCAAAACTATCCGGATAGGCACTAGGTACTACTAATCCTTTATCTGCGAGTAATACTTATCCTATTCCTTCATTCTACTTATCGCATCGCGGTATCTTTCAAAGATCAACGACAGCATTGTCAAAAGTTTATTCTATTCAGCTGGTGTTCCACTCTTTTCGTATGCTAAAAGCTTATTTATTTTATATATTAGATCTGATCTACTCCTGTGACACAAAAGAACTCACACCTAGTCAGCATACATACTACACATATATATGCATGCATATATATGTATTTATATCTGGCTAATTTCTCCAAATCTCTTCAAAAGATTCTAACAAAAGGAACGCCTTCTGTAGCTACTATCAAATTTACATAGGTACATATCATCTACACATGCCGCTGTTGTTAAAAAAAAAAACAAAAACAACAATATCGTGCACTCGAAAAACATCCAACAACTCCTAACGTGACCTACATTCTTAGATGAAACAAAATAAAAACGAACAAAGCCCATACAAAAAAATCTTTATTTTTGGATGTAGTCCTTTAAAAGTAAAAATAAAAACGAGAATCCGAACCAGAACTCAAAGGACTAAACAAAACAAGACACTACGTAGGAACGTACTACACACACGTTCGTCTGAGTAATACATATGCGATAACAATAAAGATGATGTTGAAATACAAAAATTAAACAAAAAAAAAAAATATAAAAATAATAATAATAAAAATCTATGAACACGGAGACAAATTTCTTGGAAATTAAACTCAAAGCAGCCAAATGTCTCTACAATCTATGTGCCTCGAAAAAGGGACACAATTGTGACTCTTCGTCGCCGTTGGTTTGGTTGTATGCATCCGTACAAGTCTGGTTCTTGACGCAAACTGTGTGTAGGTTATTTGGCGCAGCAGACTTATTGGTTCGTTCATTTGGCTATTTGCCTGCAGCTCTCTACTACTACTCGTCATCATCTAAGTTTCTTTGCATTTTCTCAATAAAAACTAAAAAATAAAAAATAAATTCGGTAGAATATCTACGAGTACGACACTTAAATATGTATCCGAGAAATACATGAATTTCCTGTGGAATGGTACCTACTCGAACCTTAACACAAAAGCAAGAGATTATGAGCATGCTATGTCTGAACATACTCTCGAGACGATGACTAGAAGAACTTGATGAATTTTTGTATCTTTTTGCAGCTAAAGATAGATTTTCAGAATAAGATCTGTGCCATGACCTAGGAAAGATATGATACAATTTTTTTTTTATTTTTTATTTTTGTGGTGATACAAACAAATTTGTCTAGTATCTCCTACCACTACACTACTCAATGTGTCTGGGCATTTGTGCTTTTTTTACTGTGAAATTTCTCGTTATCCATACGGCGCACAGTTGTTCTGAAAATTCATGAATTGGGTTTGGATAATCACTGAATTTGAATCCGTTTCTGAATCTGAATCTTAATCCGAATCTGAAATTTGCATAGGTGTGTCTGAGAAATAAAAAGCACTGTCACATGCGGGGATTGTTTTTATTAATTTTGGTTTTATTTTTATTTATAGTGTTTTTTATTTATTATTATTATTATTATTTTTGCGAAAGAGAAATACACTTGAAAAATGTATATCATGCGATCGAGAAAATATGTTAATGATTTTTAAAGGTTCGTTGGTCTTGTTCGGCTATGTGTGTGAAATGTGTTGTGGGACATTAATATACGGATGTATAAAGGAAAGATACATACTTTATGAATATTTTCTATAAGAATTAAAGAAATTTTTCTATTATTTCTATAAGAAGACATTCAATCCTCTTTCATTTACTTTTTATAATGAAATAGAAACAGCGGTTTCTTAAAATGGTGCAAACAACATGTGCGGGAATATTTTAATTATTTGCCGAAACTGGTTTGTAGCAACATGAGTTTAAATGTGATTTGTTACAAATTTAGTGCCTATATAAGTTGAAGTAACTTTGTAATTGTAGAAAAATAATTGAATATGGTACATCTACTAATTTTAGGATAAAACAACTCAACCGAATAAATTGAAGTTTCACTAGCAACATGTTTCAGAAACATTTGGCTTATAGGCAGAAAATTCAAAATATCCGACCGATAAATTTTAAGACGAGTGACAAGTAGTTAGTCATATGGTATAGTGCATTCTGTATACTTTTTTCTATATAATTAGCGCGCGCTCAAGGGATCATTATAACCTTAAAGTGTTTTGCACACTGTGCGGGCAAAGGAAACTTGGGAGAAAGAAAAGGGCGGTACCGTTGTACATTGGTCTTAAATATTTCATTTCATTTATTTATTTAGTTACCACTGTACATTTGAAAATATAAAAGATTCTTATAGGTAATGTACAGGTAAAATATATAGATAGAGTGCTTAAATTTAATAAATAAAGAATTTTAAAGACAGAAAATAGAAAAGTTCTAATACAATAAAATTGAATACAATTAATTGAAAGGAAATAGAAAAAAGAGTATTAGTACATTAATGTAGGTAGAATTGTAACTATGTATCTTTTGGAGAAATTTCAATAATTATTAGAAAAATAATAAATGCAAGTTAATGCAAGTTTTTCAAATAAATATGATGGTTGTTTTTTATAGATCAATTTGGCGAGATTAATACAGCATTTGTACTTAAAAAAGCTGTCAAGAGAGCATTCCAAAATTTGACGAGAATGGGAAAATAAGTGGTCGAACTTGCGAAGGTTAAAGACGAACCGAGCAATCGAATTAAAAGCCACACTGAGCTTTTGGAACGAGATCGAATCCATATCCGAGAACAGTTCGCATCCATAAGTTAAAATTGGCTCTCCTAGTGCCAGTCCTAGCTAACTTCTTTTTAATTGCAGTTGGAAGAAAGAGCTGACCAACTGAAAGGCCGCGTAAAGAAGCGTATATTTTGGATACAGTGCTATTAATATGATCAGCCAAAAAAAAAAAAAAAAAAATTTGCTACTGAAGGCCATACATAGGTTTTTCACATTGGATACTAATTCTACTTGGGTTCCATTCAGGAAAATAGGGGGGATATCACCGAGATGGGGTACTTGTTTAAATATGGTGATTGCCTTGGTTTTGGTGGGGTTCAAGATCAGTTTATTTTGTGAAGCCCAATTGGCGATTGCAGACAGATCATCATTAATTTTCAAAATGGCATCTTTGACAAGTATTAAAGGAAAGCTATAATACAACTGAACGTCATCGACATATACCACCTTGATCAAAAAATAACCACCGCGTGGAGCTCCCATTGTTCCGATTTGAATTCTGCTATTTTTTGTTAAGTTGTTGACATTCTTTCTAAATCTTAGCGTCAAAGCTTGACGTTTGCAAAAGTTGCGTAGCCAAGAGTACATCTATCTCTATATGTGTTGGCGATTTTTTACAATTTTAGAAATGGATTTAAACTTGCCACAATGAACTTGTATTAAATTTTGCGTAAAAAACGTTAGAATTGTTGGAAAAGTGTTTCGGCAACGATTCTCTAAAGAAAACGGTCACGAACGGTTCAAAAGTGGTCAAAAGAGGACTTGGACATTGCCTATGGATCCTTCCAAGATATTTTGGTTAATGATTTGGGTTAATGAGTTGGATAGTTAGATGTCATAATAGTATCATTAAAAATATGTGTTATGTGGAAGAGAATAAAATGTAGAATTGTTTTTATAAAGTCAGGGTGGATATCATCTAAGCCAATACATTTTGACTTTATAGCAAAAATAGCTTTGCCGGTTATAGGATCTACGACAGATAAGGTACAAGATCCTTTCAATGAATTCATGGTTAGACTGTGTGGTGGGGTACTTATTTCATTGGAGTCAGCATTAGCATAATTTTGGTTTAATTCCTCTACGTTCACATCACTGTTGACTACACAAGACTTTTTACCTAAACTAATCTGACGTGTTTTATTCCACAAAAACTTTGAGGACTTGTTGAAACTAAACTGGTTTGAGAATTGATTGAATTTAGCACGTCTTATCATCTGGGTTAACTGGTTCTTAAGCAGTTTGAAATTGTTCAACATATCAATACACCTACATATACCTTTTCCACCGTCGATAGTAAGAGTCCCTTAGAGCCATGATACTGCGGATGGAATTGGACATCCAGGGTTGGTCTCTGGGCCTAACACGATGAGTTCTTAATGGAACAAATTTTTCAAAAAGATATTGAATATTGATGTTTAGAATGCTTACTTGTTCATTTGTATCCGGAACCATGTATGTATATTGAGTGCCAATTCCAATTGCTGCATTCTTTAAATAATTTTGACACATTTGTGTTGCGAAAATCAAAATATTGAAAGGATTGATTTGAAAAAGAGTCGATATTCAAATCCTGAGTACAGAAAACTAGATCGTGGTACGGAAACACTGGAGGAGACAGTTGTTGATGATGTTTCAACAGACTCTTATCACTAACAATAATTACATCTAACAGAGACGGTGTTTTATTGGGGAGTTTACAAAAAACAAACTGAGAGCTTTCACGGCGTCCTTAAGACACACTATGAAGTTTGGAGAAAGGTAATTAAATTGCTCAATTATTTCGGCGAGTGCTTGAAAACTGGCAACATTTAGAGGGGCATAATTGTAGTTTGATCGCCGCTTAAAGCCTCAACAAACACAAAGTCATATGGATGCGTGGGAGAGGAATGAAGTAGAGGTCGAGATCTAATGTGACTTTTAATGTAAATTGCAGATCCACCTCCCGTTCGGCCATGAAGATCAGCACGATAACGTGGTTTAAAGCATCCAAGTTTCAGAGATGCAAATAACGTCAATCAAGCTATTCTCAAATACAAATCTAAACTCATCAATTTTATTCACCAGGTTTTGTGCATTAAAATGACAAACGCAAAGCCCCTTTTGTCGCTTACACGTAATATTCACTAAAGCCCTCAAATTTTCATTTATGACGCTAGTGTTGATGTTATTGTGGTAGGTCATAATAAAACATTACTATCAGGTGCGGGGTCGAACACAGAAAGAACTCAGCAACGACGATAGTTAGTTTAAGGTGAGATTGAGAAAAAATTACTGAAACATCACCAAAATAGACACAATTATACAAAAAAAATTTGCAAGTTATAAAGAGCTCGCCAGGGCATTCCATAAGTAAATTGTAAGGCTTAGGAACGAATCACGCCTGAAAGCGGGCTTAAGGGTATACTGATGAGCATTCATAGCGAGACGGATTTTACGGTTAAAAATTTGAAGGGACGGAATGCTACTGGCGATTTCTATTGGGCACTTGTGGTAAAAATAGTTATAAAACAAAGTGAGCCACGAGATATTAGGTCGGTGTTCGAGGATGTTCGTTGTCTGAGTGATATAAGCATTTATTTTGTGAATATCAGGTTTGAAACCATCCAAAATAACTTGAATTTAACGTTCCGAAAGATAATTTCCAATCCATTGAAGAAGAGAATTCTCGATCCCAAATGAACTTATTTTCGATAAAGGACTACGAAAATCGTACTGCCGGTCATTGCGAACTTTTCGTATTTCGAGATATTTTTTGTGAGCTGAAGAGAAGGGACGTAAGTGCAGTGGGTCTGTAAAATGAAAAAGATTCGCCTTTCTTAGGGACGGGCTGGACAAATGCTGTTTTCTTTGAAAGAGTCCTAAGGTGTTCCTGAGAACAGCTCTTCAGCTCTGGACCAGCAGATTTGTAAATGTTAAGATATTTAAGTATCTTTAAGATTCCACGCATTCAAGTGCAGGCGAAGGCAAAGCACAATCCGGAAGTGTTGAGCTGGCCGCAAAGTGTGTAGCGAGCAGATTGGCTTTGTCTAAAAAGCTGACAGCTTGAATGTCATTAGAAATGTTTGTTGGGATGGAGGGTGAGGCAGTATTTCTAATATTTTTGACGAACGACCATAAATTGGTACTACCTTTTGAATATTGTAGCATTTTTTGCCTCAGTTTTTGGTCGTACTGAAATTTCACATGCTTAAGAAAGACGTTGAAGTCATTCCTGGCTAGTTTGAAGTTTTTCCGGTTACCCTCCGTCGTGTTGGTTTTGAGGACCGAAAAAACATTTCTCTAACTCTAATAGCCCCTTTACAGCTCGAGTCGTAAGAAGCCTTTTCCTTTGGTTTAATACTATTTATCTGTTGAGAGATAAATGATCTGATTCCAAAGAGAATAGTGTAGTGGTACTAAAATAATGTAAGGTGAGTAGTTGCCTAGAATACAACAAGTTCAATTACACTAATAATTTAGTCTCCACATTAAATGTTGGATGTCACTCATGGAGCGAAATAACCACTAAAAACAAACATCTTTGTTTGCGTTTCTGTAACATTTTCTGGAAAACTTAACACAGGCTTTGGCATCATAAATGCACTCAAACCCGCTTGAGTGTCTAAATATTTATGTTACGATATTTGGGCTAATGTCTTCTAGTCGTTTGAAGGCCCAACGGCGTCTGAGCTCCAATTCTTGACAAGTTTTCTCTAACTCCCGTAACTCCTCTTTGATGTATCTGTTTCGATAAACTCGTATGTACCTCAATTCATCATAGATACTGTTGCATGTCGTAACGTGGGATCCATTCCATTTTAAACTAAAATTTGATATATGATATTTATACAACCTTGACGCTTAAAAATTTGTTGCCCTTATGCGGTTTACAATAATGGAATGGGGCGACATCGAACGCCGTGTTGTTATAGTAAACCTTCACAACAGCAACATGGCCAAAAGCCGTGCATTGTAAGGGCTCGAAATGCAATCAAAATCGCGCAGTTTCGAATCAGACGAAAACCACTGCGAAAACAGAAAATTTTGCCATGATCCATTTTGCATTATCAAAGAAGCTAGACAAGAAGACACTGGACACTTACTGACAGTTGCATTAAAGCAAAACTGCAATGTTCTGCGCACTCAGTAGCCAGTATTCAAAGAAGGCTCACTGATCAATTCGATTGAAAATTGAAGAATCTATAAATAAACTAAACCATCGAGTGCATGCTCGGTCATAAAGAGAAGCACCAAAATTAGATCCGAAAGTCGAACATGGCAAGAAAGGTATCAAAACTACAAAATCTTATCAAACAACTATTTAAGAAGAGGTTTTGAAATAAATTTCTTAACCAAACAATGTTTACTAACAGACCGAGAGCATTACAACAAGATTCTGTTTCAGTTCATAAAGCGAACAACTACACAATAGTGGCTCAAAAATAATTTTCCGGATGTATTATTACTGGATGACTGGCCAGCTGACAGTATTACAATTAATGGACTATTCAGGGAGGCTTGGCCTGTTCTACTTGACACCAAAATACTGTGTGTTTTAAGCGTGACCTTGTTTAAACAGTGAACAGTCTTTCAATGCTTACATACATATATGATGTATGCTGAAATAGGTGTTTCGGGTCATACTGAAATGAAAATGGTAGACATTTCGAATGAGTTCTCCAGTAAATATAATACGAATTATTGAAAAATGTTAACGCGTTCTCATTTGGTAATGTTCCTCTGACCATCCGAACTGCTATACGAATGCAATACCTTGAAGATGTCTCCCGCAGGCCGAACGGATTTTCAAAGTCAATGAATTGATATTCAACGACCAACTCAGTGATGAGTACAAGTAAATCTGAAGACTACGGCATTACATAACATTTAGATTGAAGTAAGCTCTGCCAACTCTAGGGCCAATGTTGGTCATGCTGTCAGATGAGAAATGTACCCGTTATATACCATATACTAGAGAACTGCAAAACGAACAAACTAATAATAAGAGGTTTTAGGTAGGCCCTTTTCGAAAACGTCATTTGATCGTCATTTTTGATTGTCAATTTGATCGTCATTGCAGCACATAAAAGTTGCAAACGTCAAACTACAAAGTTTTTTTTTTTTTTTGTGCTACCATTGCTACCTGATTTGTGTCGTCTGCATGATTTTTTTTTTTTTGCAAAGCAGATGGAGTCCTTAAGAATATTTATTGCGAAAACTGTGTTGGGAAATCTTAGTGAGAGTACAAGTAAAAATAAGGTTTTACTGAAACTGCTAAATAATGAGCGAACGATCCCAAAAGTTCGGAATTATCTGGATACAATTAAACAATTTCAGTCACATCAGGATGTCCAAAAGCATTATTTCTGGACGGCCATGTACGAGTTTGGAAAAGTGTCTGTACATAACTCTCTGGACGCTAGCAAAGAAAAATTCATACAGGGGAATTGGAGACCGGTTTAGTAAATCTCTCAGCAGTGTTTTTAAAAAAGTCATGAAAACCTGTAGGACTATTGTAAAATTAATGACAAAAGTTGTTAAATGGCCTGACTCTAATGAAGAAATTAATTCTGTAGTCGCCAAGTTCAACCATTTGCGTGGGGTTAATAGTTTTCCGAACATAGTAGGGTCCATTGCCTGTACGCATTTAAAAATCTCCAACCTACAAGTAGGTAGATCAAGCTACTACAATCGAAAGGGATATAATTCTATGATCCTACAAGTAGTACACATATTTTTAATCACATCACATGCAATAGTGATGGAGTTTTCACAAATGTGTTTTTGGATGGGCCAGTAGATCACACGATGCAAGCGTGTTTAAGGAAAGTGAGCCAGGGAAAAGACTGCAAAACGGGACATTGAAATCACCATGATTTTCATCGTTTTCAAATATCTCACCGATCAACAAGGATTCTCCCAGATTTGTATGGGGTGCATTTACGAAATGCCTTGTCCCGTATACCATACTGCGTCGAATTCTTCGAAATATTCTCAATTGGATGCTCCTCTTCCGGACTTGTTTATTTTTTTTTTTATTCGCTTGTAAGAAATAAACTAATTCGTATATTTTTTTATTATTTCGTCGCACCCAAAAGGCAAGCTACTGTAACAACATTTTCCGTCGAAAGCCACTCCACGCGGATCTTTTTGATTTCCTTCCTTTCTGGAAAGAATCTTCCGAGACCAATCTCATAGAGAGAAGTAGTTTGACCCTACTCCGGGTCTGGCGCTCCGTAATCTTCTTACTTCATACAGTAAATTACTACTTAGAATAAACAGAAAAACTTACCGTTCAAGACCGAGAGCAAGGCGAAGAAAACTCGTATAAGGAATCGCTATCCTTTTCTTTTTTTCCACAAACCAAAATCTATGCCTGTCAAATTTGGTTCACCCATCTGACATTGCGCAGCACAGATTTCTGGCTATCTTTCTGCTGTGCAAATGACACGCAAATGACGTTTTCGAAAATATGACAGAAGCAAACTGCGTTATCGATTATCAAGCTAATGCAGTTTGACTCTGAAAATGTTTTCGAACAAATGACTTTTGCAACTTGCGTTTACAAACAAACTGCAAATGCAGCTTTGATGCAGATGGCGTTTTCGAAAAGAGCCGTAGATAATAGCACGAATGCTCTATGTCACTACTGATTGGTGTTGGCAGAGGTTGAACCCAGATTCTCTTCCTTAATATCCAACAAACCTAAGCGCTGCGCGATGCCACTACCAAAGAAACCATCACTCATCTAATTATGTAGGACATAATTGTAGCCACCACACCTCATCTTTTATTCGTAAGACGTAACCGCAAAACTACGTTGCACTTCATTTTCTATTGTACTCAGGCAACTTTTTGCTGCACTCTGGCTATCGCTGGTAATCCTTCTAATTGCAATTAATTAAATTGAAAGCATCTTCAATAAAACAAATACTTCGACTGCAAAAATAAACAGTGAGAAGGACAAGAAAGAAATGTCAACGTACATCAGAAAAAAAGTGGAAAAGTAAAAAAGGCAGCCAGTCAGCCAGCCGATATAACATAATTAAGGGGAAGAATTCATCAGAACCCAATTGCATTTGACATTTCGACGACAAGTGTCATCGTTGTCATTGTCATCAAGTTAATCTCTTCGCTTAAAAGAAAGAAAACAAAAAAAAAAGACATAAAAATCCTGCTTAAGAGAAAAAGATTAAAATATCCATCTCCGCAACATTGTTGCAGCAACTTAATTACACGGCAATAGTGCTTTTGTTGCGTGCATGGTTGTATGGATGATGCTAAGATATTTTGACATCTTGCCGTGCGTACGCTTTAATACGTCACTATTGACTTAAGTTGACAGAGACTTTTTTATTTACAAATTCGATGTGAGTGTGAATTGAAGGGAGGTGAAGTTGCAGAGTTTCTCATGCGGATTTCCATCAAACACGGATACGTAAAAACCCATCAGACTGTGTGGTTTCACTTCAATCTCTGCCCGGGTTTGTTGTCGGTTTATTATGTTTCATCGTCCTATGGTGGCGGCATACATAAAAGCCGCAAGTGGTTGCCTCATATTGCATTCGGTTCTTCTGTTTGCATAGCTGCGGCTAAAAGAAACTAAAAACCTCATCTAGAGGACATGAAGCACGGACACCGAGCACGAACATGAATACGAATGCGAATGCGAATATGAGAATGGACTCGGTATTTGCACTCGTATTTGTATCATAGTTTTCTATTTGTAAATGGGGCTGATGTGAGGTTTTACTTCTTTCCCCTTTCACCACAATGAGAAAGGGTTCACAACGCTTCTTTTCAAAAGGGAAAAAGTAGAATATCCGTCAACCAAGTCAGCAATACTTCGAGACACAGATGTAAAGAAGTCAACCTACGAATATACGATTACTTGTATGCATTGCAATCAGATGGCATTTAGAGGTTGCATTCGCAATTGCAATTTGATATCTTATTGAGAGTTGTCGAGATGCTAGACATGAAATCTAGCTGGCTATCTGTTTGTAGTACCTAGTATCATTGTATAATTTTTTATTTGATATAATGTGATATCATTATCGAGGAAAGAAACTATAACAAAACAAAGGTGCTTTTCCGACTATGACGCGATACAACACAGGCTTATGGCAATAACTAGGTTACGAGTATAATGGAAGAGGTATGCCCGCCTATGCACTTGGCTGCATAGAAACTATCTAGTGCTCCAGTCTCAGTTTTAAACTGATTTTGTGAATGGAAAATGTAATTCAACGCAATGTCTAACAATTCTTTGAATAAATAAATTGAATACAAGAAAAGATGCGTAAATAGTTGGCAAAAGGTAACTTGTGCCGTTTTTAATTAGAGGGTGTTCTGTTATTTTATTTTATTTTTTGTTAGCCCCTTTCTACTATACAGTGAACTGTGGCATCTTTATCAGAGGCAAAGTAAATAGTCAAAGGGTTTTGGATGAAAGCTTTTTAAGAACTGGTACAATCAACGGTACTAACGAGACTTTTAAAACTTTCCTTAAGGTAATGGTAGACGGTCTTTTGAAAGATTTTCTTTTTTAATTGAATGGTAACTCTTTAGATCTTTCGTCGGTAGCTAGTTGGATTTTCTTTTAAAGAAGGAGATTTTTTACAAAGCGAAAACAAATTATCAAAGGGTTTTAACAACTAAGCAGGGTGTTATTGTGAAAAGATATTATACACTTTAACAAATTATGCTTTGAGATGTATGATATACAAGGTGAAAGCAAAGCCAGAGAAAAGTATTCAATCAGAAACCGACTACAAACTACTTGTAAAGCAATTTAAAGAAAGAACAGGTGACGAACAGTCCTTAATGGGGCCATACAGACCGATGTGAAAGAGCACTCGAGCTTAAGAACTAAAAATTTGAAATGTTGTTGAATATATTATATGGACTCACTACTGTTGAATAGAAGTAACTCGACCAGATTTTTGAATTTCAGCACTGTCTGCAAAGACCTTGTGTCCTTGGCATATTATTTTTAACTCTAGATGAAACTTTCGCACATCGTCATTGCAGGAGTACTATACCACGAAAATATCTCTAATTATTTTCTTTTACTATATGTCGGAGAAGAATTAATTGAAGAGTTTACAGAGTTTACGTATATTCGACAAATGACAACTGAATGAGGATTCGACTAAAATTTATACTGCTGTTTCGATTTGTCGAAACAAATGTTGGGTGCTCAGAGAACCTTCATAAAAGCAAGATAACGATCAAGTTTTCTCTTTCGATATTGAATAACGAAAAGCGCGTTTTAGCTACGTTTAGAGTTTGCTACAAAATTGTCTTTCATTCAAGATTCTGGTTAGATTGCAATAAAATCCATAAACGATCTGAGTTCCGAACATGTTACAGTGAAGAACCAATGAATCGACCAAAGACGTAGTCTTTGATTCAATTTTGGAAATTTCTCTGCCGATGCGTCCATTTATACTTTGTTTGAACCGATCTTGTGCACTGAGGTACTGTGCTGTCCTTTCGCAGGTACGAGAGTTCAATTATATTTGTGCGGTGGCATTCAGCAGCTCTAATCATCATTTCTGAGCTGCGTTTGAGACTGGCTTTGTCGTCCTTTTTTTACTTTCAACTTTTGTCTAGCTTTCTTTGGGGGCTTTTCACTTTTTTTTTTGTTTAATTTTCTCTTATTTTCGTTTCGGCTACAGTGATTATAATTCTTCTCCCTGTAGGTTTTAATAACTGCATTCCTTCATCCATCCTTGCTATTATGGATTTAAGGACTCCAATATCGAGTTCTAAGTATTTTAACGGTCGTTTAATATGATTTTAGAATTCTGGCGGCATGCAAACCAACTTCAATGTCATTTTATTAGCCATATTTCGTGTATTCAGCGCAAGAATTTTCTATTCAGCGGAACATTCAATTTGGCAAAAGATTCATACATTGAATTCTATGATTTTCACACTTTGACGTGGAGGTTCTCTTGCAGCTTGCTTAATGTTTTTGGTATTTTTTTTTTTTCTTTTTTATCTCTAACTGGGATCCGGGTGTCCATTAGAGCTTAGTCTTACATTTGTCTCCTTTCGTTTTTCAAATGTAACTACTTTTTCATTTATTGATAGATGTAAACCATAGAAAAAAGTCTTGCTACCGAGAATTGCGTTGATAGGTAGCAGCAGTAACCTTAAGGCTCAATCAGTTAGTTATTTGCTTAGATGACGTTCAAGTCTCAACCAATAAATATTTTCAGTTAGCGCAGTTTTTGAGAACTTGTCTTCAGTTATGGACTTAAAAATGGTTGAGTTCTCCTTCCACTTTCTCTAATCTAATTTCCTCCAGGTAGGAATCAAAGACTCTTCAAGTCGAAAAGTTGGTGTTCTTTTGCATCTCAAGCGTTTGATGCGTATTTTCCAACCAAGTCGATGTCGCTGCAAAGCTATTAGAGCCCATCAACGCAAACGGGACCAAAAACCACCCAAAGAATTTTGTGTTCAAAACGACCAAGGATATCTTATTTTGACTTTCTTTCTGCCAATTGCTAAAACCTTTCGAAAATTGTGCCTCCGGGGTTTCGGACAACATTCTCAAGTACATTGCTGAAGAACTCACATAACAGTTCTCGGTGGGATCGCTTACAAACCTTACACAAACAAAAAAAAAATTCTCCATTCATATTCGCCACAATCTTAAGAGTTTACCAAGGATGATGAATTTTCTAGAAAAAGAAAAGCAAGTCTTGCCGACCGGAGAAAGGCGGATTCCAACAATCAGTTCAAGAAAATTTCCTTGAATACCACTTTGATCAAAACCGTGTGGCGCTCCAATTGTTCCGATTTAAGTTCTTTTTTATTTATTTATTTATTTATTTTTTTTTTGTAAAGTTGGTACATCTGTTGTTGAAATTCCCTCTAAATCATAGCGTCATAGCTTCACATTTGCAAAAGTTATGTTGCCAAGAGTACACCGGAACATCTATCTCTGTGTGTGTTGGCGATTTTTTTTTTACAATTTCAGAAATGGATTTAAATTTGCAACAACGAAATTTTGCGTAAAAAACGGATTTATTTGATGCCCGAACGTTGGAAATGTTAGAAAAGTGTTTCGGCAACGATTCTCTAAAGAAAACGGTTGTTTCCCAGTGGCACGAGCGGTTCAAAAGTGGTCGTGAGTCAATCGAAGATGTTTAACGCAGTGGCAGACCGCAAATTATTTTAACCATCAGAGAGATAGCGGAGTACTTGAACATTGCCTATGGATCCGTCCAAGTTTTGGTTAATGATTTGGGTTTCCGTCGTGTAGCAGCAAAGTTGATGAAAAAAGACCTCAATTTCATGCAAAAAAGAAACCGTGTTGACGTTGCAAAAGAGATAATTTGCGAAGCTGAATCCGATCCCACATTCATCAAAAAGATCATTACTGTAGACGAGTACGACACGCAATCCAGACATCAGGCAAGTGAATGGCGTTCACCAAATGAGCCGAGACCAAAAAAACCACGTCGTTTTCAGTCAAAAAAGAAGGCAATGCTAACGGTTTTCATGGATTACAACGGTGTAGTGCAACATGAATTTTTGCCAGAAGGCCAGGCAGTAAACAAAGAGTACTATTAGGGCGTTATGAGACGTTTGCGTGAAGCAATTCGCCGAAAAAGACCAGAATTGTGGGCAGAAAACTCGTGGATTTTGCACCATGATAACGGACTATCGAACAGTGCCATCATTATTCGTAATTTTCCATCCAACAACCACAGAATTCACCTGATTTGGCTCCCTGTGACTTCTTTCTGTTCAGTCGAGTTAAAAAACCACAAAGGGGAACGCCGAGAGGAAGTTATGGAAAAATCGTAGGAAGCACTGATGGACATACCGAAAACCGAATATAAAAAATGATTCGAGGATTGGATCAAACACTGGCATAAGTATGTGTTGCAGTCGATGGGGATTACTTTAAAGGGGACAATATAGATTTAAATGAATGAACTTGTGTTTTTAGCGAGATTTCAAAAGGAAATTTGGCGATCTGACCGGCCTGTTCAAATTGGCAAAATGGGAGATCACATGGTCTGGTTATTGATGATTCAAAATCTTTAACGTTGCCCGTATCGTGATGGTGGTGCCATCGGCGCTCTCAAAAAAAAAAAAAAAAAACTCCAATAACTTTTTAACTGCAAATACCGCACCAAATAGTCACAGAATAGGCTCTTCGTTCATTTCATGTATATTCTTCGTGCCCCATAATGGAAAATTTTGTTTATTCACATGCCGCTTATTATGGTCTTAAATACGACAACAATTGATGAACGGTTTACACTTTATAAGGGAACATCTTCAGGTCTTTCATCAACATTTGACGTTATAACTTCTGCTGATGACGAATTGTGTTCATCGTTGTCTCTTTGATGTTTGTGGACTCTCTTGGTCGCCTTTGACCACGGCAGTGACATTTTCGGTCGAACGAACAATACAGAGCCGGCCACTTCTTGCGACATCACTAGTGGATCCAGTTTGCACGAGACGCTCAGTCAAACGCTTAATTGTTCGCGCACATGGTGCAGGACGACGAAATTCAAGATGCGTTAAAAAAAAAGCAGACCAAAAATTGGTCAAATAAGCAGTAACAATACTCGAAATTCTCTATTTGCCTACGAAATAAATATTGAGCACAGTGATCAATGAAGCCATTGGCAAAACTTACGGCACATTCATATTATGACATTACTTTTGCCCCACCTTGCATAAATCTCCTCGAATAAGCTTATGACTCTTTTCTGTCAAATCTTACCAATATTTCTGTCCAGATGCTGACGTTTTCTAAACCCTCAGCTCCACATTAATTCACATCGGTCTTTTCGAGATAGTGTAGTAGGATATGAGCCAGAAACAACCATAGTATATCCTATCCCTAGATTAAGAAGAAACCAAACAACGTACAACTCAGTCGACTGCGGTCAAAGAGAATCCACGTACCTTAAGTCATGCTCAAACTACGTTTGAAGCAATAGCTACCATCAAGTCGCCTTTTCCCGCGAGCTATTGAATAAAAATAAAAAATTGCAAGATGATTTTTTTTTTCACAAAGTGCGAAACTTCCTTTCTCTTCTTCTACTTCTTCTACTTGTAATGTCAGTTATGTCGCTTAAGTGCGCCACTTCATTGTTTCCAGAGAAAGCCTTCGTTTAATGGTTAAGGCTATTTTTTTTCTGTTGTTCTTTCGTATTTTTGTTAGAATCCACTTTTGTGATTCCATTACCCACACGCTTAGCCGTTAATCATCCCTGTGAAGCGATTCACTGCGGAGTGAAGTCCCGGAGTCCTGGAGTCCCTAATACGAAGATAAATGGCGTGACCACTTTATCCAACACATACAGATGCTTGCGTACTTGCACAAGCATTTCATATTTATTCGTTGGGAAAATTGAATTTGGGTCAAACTCACGAAACTAGCACATGGGCAAGATATAGAACTTTGGTCATAACCAATCCCTAACGTTGGCAGTGGTAGTGGTGATGATGGTATTCTGATTCTGGTTCTGGTTCTGCTTCTAGTGCTGATTTGATTCCCCCGCAACGTGGTTATGTTGTACATTTCTGTGTGTATATGAGTACTGACTGGAACCTGGAGGTTATGTTATCGATTTTTTTCTCTCATCAATCCTTGCTTGTATGGGCTGTGGAAGCATTCTTGCACAAATGAAACGGCGCGGAATTTTAAGAGAGGAAGGAAAAGCGAATTGGGACTGGTCAAGGTAGGTGGATCTGGATGACGGCAATTCTGAATTTTTTTTTTTTTTTTTTTTTTGAGGAGAAAGAAATTAGAATAAAGTCCTGGGAAGGACTTCCCTGAAATTTGTCTAAAAATAGGACACAAAGAAGCAGTAACATAAGAAACAACCTTACGCAACTTCTCTTGATGGTGTCAGTGATTAATGTCCTTGCCATTTCCTATTCATGGTTATACACTTTACTCCTTGTTTTCTTTGTGGTACCTACACACTCGTACTTAATTTTTTTTTCTTTTATTTATTTATTTTTGCTTCTCTTTTTTGTTTATTGTTCGTGAAATGTATGATGGATGGGTGGTTATTTGAATGGTCTGATGGTTTGATGGTGTGATGTTAATGTTATGAGCATAAGTACACAGGACCATATATGAGTACTAGCAATGTGGCATGGTTTGGTGGCATAGCAATGTATAATCCCCATGATGATGAAGCTTTTGAATATTCCTATGTACTCCAGTACTCGTATATGGTAGTCATAATCACGCGCATACATATTTAGATACTCGTATAGATGGATAGACAACAATGAAGTTGTCAAATGATTTATAGTGTCAATTGTCGCTGTCAATGAGAGCGTTACCTAGACACGTCGTCGGTTGTCATGGTGACAGTCTTGCTTATTGTTATTGTTAGGTACATGTTGTACTTAAGTATGCTTCGGGGAATAAATTAAAAAAATAAAAATTGAGATGAAAAATGGAAAAACAGAAAAGAAAACATGGACCCTTTTGCATTTAAAGCTGACAGAAAATAACTCATATCTGGCTTTAATAAGTTTCATCTGTCAGTTTAAAGGGAATTGAACTCAAAATTAGACAGGGAAGAATTGATCTTTTTGGTTGTGACGTTTTTGATACTAAAGGGTGATTTTTTTGCTGTTTCGTTTTCCAGTGTTCTATTTTTGACAGCTCACGTGTGATTCGTGACATGTGTCAAAGTTAAACATGTTCAGTTAGCTTTGTCATTTCATCATGGAAAGACTTACATCCGAACAACGCTTTCAAATTATTGAATTCGAGCTCAGTAAAAAATGTTTTTCGCACACTTCGACCATTTTATGATCGTCTAATTGACCTACTGAGCAAGCAATTCAATCCATAGTGACCAAATTTCACACCAAATTCATATGTACACGCTGTTGGACATCCAGCCACCTAGCCATTCGCGTAGAGTGCGTACAGAAGAAATTATTGCTGCTGTACCCGCCAGTGTTAATGAAGACCGTGATTTGTCCATTGGTCGCCGTTCGCAGCAATTGGGATTGTGTCACTCGACTATGTTAAAGATTTTATGAAAGGATCTTGGTCTAAAACCTACACAGCTCGTAAAGAACTGAAACCTAACGACCTGCCACAGGGTCGTGGGGTTGAATGGGTATGTTAATAAACAGAACTTCCGTATTTGATCCGATGAGCAATTTCAGGCAAAACAAGAGCTACCAATGCATCCTAAAAAATCCACTGTTTCGTGCGGTTTATAGTCCGGCGGAATCATTGGTCCGTATTTTTTCCAAGATGACCTTGAGAACAATGTTACTGTCAGTGACAACCGTTATCATTCAATGATTTCGAGCTTGTTTTGGCCAAATTGCACGAGCTGAACCTGGTCTACAGGCACGCAAATCGATAGACCATTTGAGGAATAATTTCGGGGAGGAACTTATCTCCCGTTTTGGAGCGGTTTGGCCGGCTAGATTGTGCTATGTGACTGGGGATACGTAAAATAACTCGTCTATGTCCGTAAACCAGCGTCAGTTGTAGCCTTGGAAGGCATTACACGTTATTATATTAGGGAGATGCTAGCCATTATGCTCGAAAAAGTGATTCAAAATTGGACCCTATGTATGGACCACTTAAAACGCAGTCATGGTCAACATTTATATGAAATAATCTTTGAAAAATAAATAGCAAGCATTGATTTACAAATTCAAATATAATGGCGGTGTATAGATACATGCTTACTCGTATTAGGTGCGCAACTAAGTTATCGCTGTTATTTTTTATGACCATGCAACTTTATTGTGAAAAAGTTGTTACAAATAAATCATTCAAAGTATTGGTCACCGCTAGCTACAACTTTTTCCTTCTCTCTGGCAGAGCTCGAATACCATTACGATAAAAGTGTTTATCTATTGTAGCTATCCACGAATTAAGCAATTTTTTGATGGCTTCATATGAGCGGAACTGCTGATCAGCCAGACCATGTGCCATCGTACGGAACAAGTAATAATCGAACAGCGCAATATCTGGAGAATATGGCGGGTGGGGTAGGACTTCCTATTTGTGCCTTTTCAGGTAGGTTCTAATGGGTTTTTCACAATCGACCAGCAGTTATTGCTGCAGCCATCTTTTGAGAACTTAGTTGCACACCTAATACTTACATACATATACTGAAGGGTGAGGCCCTTCATTATTATCATTTCTTAATCAATTTACAGCACTGTCAGGCCACCGCAGCTGGTTTTAGTAAATTAATACAGGAATGTATAGTATATGGTTTTTTTTTTGACGCTTTCACTACTTCTTAGTTTAACGATATTGAAATGCATTCTTCTATTGGACCTAAAACTCTAAATTTTCTGCCTGTATTTTTATACTCGTAAGCAGTTAAATGGGAGCTTCAAAATCTATGCCACATAGACATGTCTTCAATAATGCGTGCCCTTCAAACACGTCTACACTCGTAATTCATTTCCTTGTGCAATGCGAATTCTCCTCACTGCGGTTGTTTATCCATTACTTTTTCCATTACAAATCGTACAAATAAAATCGATCGACCCACACTTAAGAACGAAACAAAATTAACTCTTTGGCCTCCACTGAATGCCTGGGGTGTACTCGTATGTCAACCATCACTTGTTGATTGTATTCAGACTGAGACAAGAATTTACAACAGGTGGCCGAAAAACAGGATGTAGAACGATTGATGTACACATTGCACTTCTTACTCAGGATCTTGTCCATATTTTTTTTTTTTTTTTATATAATCCCGCGCGCGCACCAAGGGCATATGAATACCCTTTTACTGGCTTTTTTTCCAGCGCGCAGGCGGGTGGTGTAGTACTTTGAAACTAAGGTGTATTAGGTTCCGATATTTTTCCCAGAGGTGGCTGTCATCCACAACCAGTGGGTCTTAAGTACGTGCTAGTTGTTAGTTCGATACATTTAGCCCAGCCAGCAACCACTCCGACATCAGTGTTATGCCTTCATGTCAGAGTTGACGTCGACGGGATTTTCATATAACTACATACAAATTCTATGAAAAGACTTTTTAACAGAATTGCCTGGCACAGAATTCGAACCCGCGACCCTCTGCTTGAGGAGTCTATGCATATACCACTACACCACAGCCACCCCCTTGTGGTGTATGTCACGTATCTTCTTTCTCTCTGTCATTTCTAAGTCAGTTTGGCCAACCATTGCACCGTGATTGGGCTGCCAAAGATTTACATTTTTTTAAAAATCACTTATTGACCGCAACATTTATTTTTTGTCAAAAATTTTCTATAACACGAGTATATGAAGCTATTTTATATTTTTATTTTATTTTTATTATTTTTTATTTTTTATAATACGAATATGAACCGAAACTTTTATCAGAATGCGAAGTTTTGAAGAACATTATGTACACTATGTATCAGCAACAATGTTATATATTCATTTTGTATTTATTATTTGTTGTTATCATGAATTACGAGCCGCTTTCGAAAGTATCAATATAATCCCAGCGATGCTGCAGCAGCTTTTTTAACCCCTCCGTATAGTACGACTTTTGTTGGCCTGCAAAATATCGTTCGACCCGTACGACGAACAATTTGGCTGTGGCGACTGCGGAAAAGTGACCCGGTGCTTTATCGTGGTGGAAAAGTACTTTTTTTTTCGCCAAATGTGCTTGTTTTTTCTTCAAATTGGCGTTGAATCAGCCCAATAAATCGATGTAGTATACTCCTGTGATTGTTTTTTTCTTCTCCAAATAGTCAACGTGAATCACACCTCGCGCGTCCCAGAAAACGTTGGCCATCATCTTTCCGGCCGAAGGCACGATCTTTGCCTTTTGGAGAATGTTCACCGGGTAAAACCCATTGTTTCGATTGTTCTTTGTTATTTGGTGTGTACCAATGAATCTATGTCCCATCGACGGTCACGAAATGATGCAGAAACTCCTCTGAATTTCGATAAAACAGATCCAAACACGTCTTTAAAGTAGTCTCATGATTGCGCTTGTTCGCGGGTGTGAGCAAGCGCGGCACCCATCACGCAGGCAGCTTTCTCATGCTCAAAATCTCGTGCAGGATATGGCTAACGCGTTCAGTTGAGAGGTCTGCTATCCCAGCGAATTTTCACTCGACGGCTTGTCAATACGAGATCATGGATTTTGTCCAGGGAAAACGAGCAATATTGCTAACGCTAACACGATGTTTTGAAATGGGTTTCAACAAAACAAAACTAAACCCTCGTGTATGTAAAAAGAATCCTAAAAACACTTAAAGCAAACACACCGGCCGGGTGTGTTATCCGATCATTCCATTTCGGATTGTAAAATAATAAATCGCAAGTAATGGCGAACTAAAAAAAAAACTAAAAAAAGAACAATAGGACAAAAGGAAACAACAAGTGCATCATATTAATTAAAAAAATAAAATAAATAAATAAAAAATAATAAATAAAATAAAATAAATAAATTTTTTAAAAATGACTAGTGGGTGTGTTGGCTTTACTCTAACAAGCGTTTAAATCTTTTAAAAAAAATATTCACAATTTCTTAAAAATAAAATAAAAACATCTGCCTACGCATCAAGAGCAAGTCAATTCGTCTCTATGGTGTTTTGCTCCCTGCCTGTCTGTTTTTTGGTTTATCCTGTTTGTTCGAATTCTGTTTTATTGTCTATTGTCCGATTGTGTCTGTTGAGCGTTTAATTTAAAATCAAGAATGCCATCACATTGAAATTTGCAAACAAAATTAGATTGATGGGTTGGTGGAGAGTATTACTTGCAGATAAGAAATACTCGTTTAGTAGATGAGAAGAATGTGGTACGTACGAGTAGATGGATGCAAAAAAAAAGTATAAGTTCGTAGATCAGAAGATCTACTTGTGATGCCAAAGAAAATAGAAAATGTATATTAATACTTGTACAAATCGCGTAAGCATCAAACAGCATGGTTGACGATAGCTGAAGGTCGTATCGAGTAAGACTTAAAGGCGAGACACAATCGGTTTATCCGGTTGGTGTTAACTTGACTATGACGCTAATTGAATTAAATATTAATACAATATGAGTATGTCAAGAGACCATCGGAAACATGTATGTTATGCATTTAAATTTGAAATCAATTTTTGAACGAGATAGTAATTTAGAGGAAAATTAATTAAGCCTCTAGAGTCATGAGAAATATTTTAAAAATTTTTATATAATAATATGTCTGTCATGTTTTTAATTGTCATGAAGGAGGGCAATGACACTGATGATGATGATGTTGGTAAAAATTAAATTGCTAAATCGTCAGGTTTTGCTTTTTTAAAGTGTGAACAAAAACGCGTAACAAGACATTTCCTATGGATATATGACGAGATCTGGAAATGGTGTGCTTATACATTTACTCTACAACGTTGAATACTACTCAAAAGCATAAAACGATGGTATGCCGTAGGACTTCCATCTAGGACCTATATTTATCAACATTGAATTAAGCCACTATAAAGCTGAACTATCATCAACGGGTGGTTTGCAAGTGACTGGGTTAGTTTGTACTGCCATTGAAAATATTTGCTCTTCTTACTTAAATAAATCAATTATTGAATTATTGATTCAAGAAGGCTTAAATTGCCCGTCATCATTTAAAAAAATTTAATTCTTTAGCGCCATCTATTATAAAACCCCAACTGTCAATTAGCAACTTCGTACTCAAATAAAGAGGAAATTAGGCGTTAATTATTTATCTGAAAATCTGAAATCATCTGAAATCATTGCTGAATGAAAGTCAGTTCTACTTCATTTGAAGATTTTTTTTTTTTTTGTGTTTGAATTTCTAATTAAATTGTTTTTGAGAAAAACCTTAGCTTCGGGGATACCCAATATCTGAATTAAATTAACTCATTAACTGTTGCAAGTCGGTGCCCCTTTTAACTATGCTAATTTTAATATTTATGGTGTCTTGCGAGTTGTGAGAAAAATATTTTCCAAATGTGGGGATAATGGAATTTTTTTCTTTTTCATAACGAAGCGTGGCGTACAATCCACGGATTCGCAGACTTGTGATTTGTGTTAAAAAAAAAAAATCTAAACTGGTAGAGATAGTGTTGATAATTAAATTTTAATCACTTTGAGTTATAGCCTTAAATTAGCAAGAATGGAATACCTTTCTGATTATGGTATTAAACACTAGAATAAGATCAATAAACGTGAAGTAAAGATTTAATTAAGAAGTTCATGATAGATTTGGCTGGACTTGTACCTGCTAGTGAGAAGGTCAAAAAGGTAATGAAATGATGGTGATAAAAGAAACTGCTATTTAAATACGTTGAATTAATTGAATTATCTGAAATTATCTGAAATTACTTTTTTAATGATAAGATGTGCTTAAAACCACTAAACTAAACTAAAAGAATCTAAAAGTAGTTCTTGAGATTTGCGACGATAAACAATCGTTCTCAAACATCATCGTAAACGATGTATTTATTTACGACGATTTGTATCAAAACCATAACCTTTTTAGACTGAATTTCCCAACACTCTATCAATCATTCCTCTACTGTCAGCATTAAGTGCGGAAGACACAACGCAGTGTTGTAAAGAGGAAATGAATGTTCTAAAAACGAAAAGCGGTCGATCAATGCCATAGAGGATGTTAATGGTGCGCTCTTGTACATTTAAACAGTACCGGCAATGGTGGTTTTGACCGGAAATTAGAGAAAAGCAGTCCTGCTGAATGAAGTGAATACATGAACTTTCAGCGGATTAAAATGCTTTTATTCGAGAAGTTCTTCAAGTGATATTGAAAAACCTTTACAGACTGCACAGTGGTACTGACTTTGTGAGGAAGATCCAAATGAATATCAACGATCCAGTCCGGAGAGTGTTCGATGTATACTGAAAGGAAATTTTAAAAAAGATTTTGCTCCATTAAGCGTGGCCGGAGGATTTTAATCAACTTGGTATGGGCTAGCTCGTTTGTTATGAAGTTGTAAAGAGCTGGCTGAGGCCCTTCTCCTCATCGGACTGTGACACTACTTAAAATAAAGTTAAATTTAACTTCCATCCAGCTGAAAGGTTTGGGCCAAGAACACACATACATTTTATATTTGGAATTCGCTATATGATTGATTTTAGACAAAATATAAAAAAAACTGCATCGCTTTAAGTTCATATTGAGCATGATGTCCTTCCTGTCCTGCTTCAAAGTAAAGTATGTTCTACTAAAATATAAAAAACAAAATACCTATAAAGCATTTTTGGAAGTCGTCTAGCTCTAACAACGATATCCAAAGCCTGATATGACATTTCTCCTTCAACTTTTGAAATTCACCAGTGGCTAAATGACCACCTTGTATATAACAAAATGTCGTATGGTTTTGAATGTATGAAATTCATAATGAAATGAAACTATTTAAAATATTAATCGTTTATTTTCACTTTGTATCCTCACCAAGGTCACCCAAAATCATCAACCTTCATTCTCAAACTCTTATATATATATATATGTGTGTGTTTTTTTTTTTTTAATTTCTTTACTGTTAAAACCAAAGCAAATTTGACTTGTAAACCAAAGGTTTTCATCAAATTCCTGAACAAACAAAAGCACAATACATTTATTGACATACTTTATACACATCACATGCCTCAGAAGTGTTTCCTTTTGCACTCGTACTACAGTTCAAAGTTCAACTTAAGTTTCATGGTTAGAAAGGCCCAAGAAAACACACAGTTTAGGTTTAAGATCAAAAGTGCTTAAACTCACGACCCACATTGGTAGTCTATTCTCACTGTCCTCTCCACAGAGATAACGAAATCCAATTTCAAAATTATGAAATCTCCGTTTCAGTAAGAAACAACATAGAGATAGCAGATCAATTGGATTTCATGTTTTATTAGCCACACTTAATTGGATTTCTCCACGCTTTGCGTTATCGCTTTTAGGAAACTTCCTTTCGGTAACCTTTTAGCCTTTTTCGGAGATTTTTACAACCGTTCATTCATTATCTTTCCAATAAATCGCTGACAAAATCGTAAAAAAAAAAAAAAACAATGAATACACAATTCGTTAAGAGTAAACCATATTTTAATCAGAATCATTTCATTTGCATAATAGCCAGCACATATTTCGTAGATCACACATTCTCAGATAGATTGATAGCATTCACTTGCTATTCAGCTATAGAAATGGACTTCGAGATGTACGGATAGTTACCAGGTAGTAAATACAATATATACACTTGCTAACTCTATTTACGAACGTCAAGTGCATTTTAGAAGAGGAGGAATTTAAAAAGTCTCACTGAGTATGGACGAGAAGCGAATTGTTCTCTTGTCTATAATTAAAGCTCTTAAATTGCGTTACAGTCGACTAGGCAAATAAACAAATCCGATAGATAGGGACTTATAATTGATACAGGTGAACAAATCGGGAAAAATTCCTCCGAAATAATAAATTTAATTAAATGAATTTTCTTTTCGCTAAAAAAAAAATTCAATTGATATCAAATTGCCCTCATCTAAATGACCCCAGACATCCGCAGATAGATTGAGCTACTTAAACTATTGTATTTGAGTCATTTTCCGTACTTCACTTTATCCTAATAAAAACTACAAAACACTTTCAAATCAGTCACTTCCTCTTAAATCGTCAAAAAAGTTGTAAGCACATGAAATAACAATCCTAAACCTTGAGTTGTTGTTTCAAAGTGATAGCTCTCACTTTTTTTTTAAGAAAAGTATTGTAAGCACTCGATTTACATCAGCTGAATTAGCTAAATTAAATTACAAATAAACGAAAGATACTACAAAAAAAATTAAAATTATTAAAGAACTTAAATATATGAATGCGAGCCTATTTTAAGTTAGTTCAATACATTTCTTACTATGAAAAAAAAAATTAAAAAAAAAATAAAATAAAAAATATAAAACTAAATATAAATAAAAGAACAATTCAATTTCTTAAAATAAATTTAAGACATCAAATGTGGAGGGTTGTCGTTACCACATCAGACGTGTCTAGGTGTTACAGATCAATTTAGCTCTGCCAAATCTTTACTTAGAACAACAAAAAATTCAAATTTTTCTGTAAAAAAAGAAAAAGAAAAAAGAATCACCTCTCTCAATTTTATAAAATTGTGTCATCCAATGTACGCGCCTGAGAGCTGTAACCATCGCTGACGTCTAAATTAGATCTGAAGTAGTATTTACATGAAACAGTTCAAAAAATCTAACAAAACATAGTATAAGAACGATCAAGGGGGTTGGTAAAAAGACCGACGTGTCACTTTGAGATATAAATAAAAAACTTAATAAATAATTAAAAAAATAAAAAATAAATACAAATTTATCTAATATGCATAAATTTGCTAATTTGTTGTTTATCAGTTCGATAAGTCAGATATGGTATGTCACACTTGACATACTACGAGTAGGTAGTGCCGCTTCGATTCGATGTCAGATGGATTTATTTATTTTTGTCTGTCAGCTACTGCATTTGTAATGTGACAAGATTTACGATAAAGCGGAATCATCTGCCCTTATCTACAAAGACGACATGATAAGTTAAGTGAACAAATTTTGGTGTCAACGGAATAAGTTTTGTGTGTCATGAAATGTCGTAGAATGACTTCCGGCTGCTGGCATGTTAAATTTTTATTTTTTTTATTTTTCGAAATTCTTTTTCCATTAACAAATCGATTGTCTGGTACTGGGTCTGTTTATGCAATTAAATTGCAACTTTTTTTTTTTGTTTTGTTTTGGCCGTGAAGGTTATTTGTTATCGTAAAGCAATACAGTCTAGACGACTACGTAATGTTTATTGTATGATAAGTCGGTATTTTGTATTTTTTTTTTTTACGAGTATGATTCCCCCACAATGGGGGAAATTTATTTTATTTTGTGCCAGAAATGGATACAAACATTTGCCTGTTGTCTGTGAGATTGTTTGTAATATTCAAGAGCATTGTGTCTTTTCACTAAAACCAATGGGACCATGAAATTTATTTAAATTTCCAAACAATTACTCAGAAACACTGTCGTCATAGTCAGGGGAGAAAAAAAAAAAAAAAAAAAAAAAAAAAGAACACATACCTGATGTATCGGAATCTACATATTAGTCAGCCAAGAATTGGCGTGCGTAATTTTAATCAATTACATTTTATTTCCTTGACTTTTTTTTTATTATAGGTATCTACATTTTATTATATATTTTCCTGTCTGCAATGAATGGGAGAATGAAATTGCTTTTGTCTGGCTTAAAAGCAGCCGTACACGTGCGGCGGCTGTTAAAAAAAAAAAAAAAATGCATGAGCCAAATGGAATTTTTTTTTAACTGCGCTGACGTATAAAGTGTCAGGGTTTTTTTTTTATCTCTGAATGTTGTTGTAAATAAAGAATGCACTTAATAAAAAGATGGGTTTCGGCTCCATTGAATGACCTTGTACATAACTTGACTTTCGCTTAGCAATTCCTGGTGATTTAAAATCTGAAAAATCCAAGTCGTTATTTTGCTAAATAGACTGAATAATAGTGTCACTCTCTGTGTCATTGACTCCATAAGGCCCGGAGATATGAAGAAAGTGGTAGTTTTGAATCTAAGTATTTTTTCCCATCGACGACGAGGCAATGATCGTTACTTTTCTTTATTATTTATTTAAAATGAGCCCCCCACCCCCCAAACTTGTTTTTACTTAGAAAGCAGCACTGTACTCCTTAACAACCAACTATCAATAGACTATTTTTGAATAACCTGTATCATTTTGTTTGATCATGGCAGCTGTGAAAAGCAGACAACGGTGTGAATTTTAGTAAGGATGGAAAATAGTGAATTTCGTATGGCAACTTCATATGAGTGTTTAGCACTATTTCATAACAGTCGACGAAACTTGAATCCATTAAAACACACCGCAAACTAAACAGTTTAAACACTGCGTTTCTCCAAATGAATGGGCCCCGAGAAAGGCTAATAAAATTTTGGCGACATATTTTTGGGATGCACGCGACATAACAGATGGTTAAAAAATTCCCGATACTTAAGCATAAATCCGGAGAATACGGAGGATGCGGAAGTAATTCTGTGAGCCGGTGCGCTATCGTGGTTAAAAATCACTCTTTTTCGCCAAATGTGGCCGTTTTTTCTTGAAATCGGCGTTGAAACGGCCCAATAAATCGACGTAGTATGCTTCTGTGATTGTTTTTCCCTTTTCCAAATAGTCAACGCGGATCACACCTCGCGCTTCCCTAAAAAGGGTAATCATCACCTTTCCGGCTGAAGGCACGACCTTCGTCTTTTTTGGAGCACGATCACCGGTAAAACACATTGTTTCGATTGTCCTTTGGTCTCTGATATGTACCAATGAATCCATGTCTCATCGATGGCCACGAAACGAAGCAGAAACTCCTACGGACTTCGATTAAACAGGGTCAGGTACGTCTTTAAAGTGCTGAGCAAAGTCGGCACCCATCGCGCGGACAGCTTTCTCGTGTTAAGTTGCCTGCTATCTCAGCCAATTCGCAAATTTTCACTCAGCGGTCCATCAATAAGAGATCATGGATTTTGTCTACGGAATCCTCTATGGTAACCGTTTTTGGGTCACCTGGACGCGGTTCATCAAAAACCAACATGCGGCCAAGGCCAAACTCTGCGAACGAATCTGTCCCATACACACCATCGAGAATGGGCTTGATTTCTTCACAAGTTTTGCCACTCAAAAACAGGAATCGGATCACGGAGCGATGCTGCTTTTCCATGGTTGCACAAAATATTAACACAAAACTAAGCGTCAGATTGTCAACAAATTTTTAGAGGCGGGCTAAAAGAGGTAATAAATGATGGTACACTCATTTTGGCTCAGTAGCGTCAGCTATCTTCCAATCCAATCCGTTCACTAAACCTTCATATTATCCGTAGTTTATGCCCTGTTCTAAATCTGTGGAAATGGCTCGATGGAAGGAGATTGGGATCCATCGGCGAAATCATCGCTCAACCTCTTTATTTGGGAGGAATCAAAAAATTGGAATCTCGTTCGACGAAACAAAATGAACTCAAAGGAAACTATGCTGACAATTTTTAAAACTAATAACGCAATTTTCGAACAATATGTCAATATGAAAAGTTTTTATTAAAAAGTCTTGAGTTTTGTCCGCAATAAAATGGTTGAGGAAGGAATGAAAGAGGAAAAAAGTAAATGATATTGGATACAACAAGCTTTACATTTGACGAGATTTAATATTGGTTAAGATATAAACAAAATTGAGTTGGACTTCAGTACAATATTTCAACACAAGGAACATTCTTTTTTGCTGAAAAGATTTAATTTCATTTAAAAAGTCACAGACGTATTAATATATTCTTGTGTTAAGCAAAAGCCGTAAATTCTTAAAGATCTGCCTATGACAGATCGCTGGAGATCTTCTTTCGGTTATTGTGGTTGACCCTTTGTGCATATTCGCTTCCATGAAAAAAAATGTACATATACATAACATATATGTATATACTCGAACATAAGTAAGGGGTTCCTATTTTATCTATTTTAGATTAAAAGTAGTGATTCGATTCGGTTCGAAAAAAAAAAAAAAAAAAAAAATTGTAAGCACCTAGTTTGATGCATCTGAATTTCCCTAATTAAAATGTAAATATCTCTAAACGTCTTTAAAAAATATGATATAATAATATTGGACATTCGTCAGGAAAAGACTCAACTACTACAATAAATAAATTGCCCTCAACGGATGCTAATGTTATACAGTTTTCACATTTTGGTGGCCTCCTGTCATTGTCTCTTATAAAAACAAATTAGCTCTATCATATTTCGTCTTTTTTCTCAAATTATAAATTCACCAAACATTAATTCACGTGCTGAATACCTACCAACTTGAAATTCAGTACAATAAAATAAAATTAGCAAGAGAAGAAATAGAGGGAGAGACCGTACCGAGGTCAGGGAAATTCTGCAGCTGGCATAACACAGCAACACAGAAAATTTTTACTCGTTCACGCATAAATTCAGCAACTGCATTTGAAATAAAACATACTCTTCAACAATAATTCTACAATATGTGGATGTAACAAATGCTATAAAAGTAGTAGCAATCAGACTTTATGCCTTTCAGTAGTGTGGATGTGCATTAAAAATCAATAATTGGGACGTGATAAACCTTCCCGGTGCAATGCCGTCCAGCAGCGAATCTACAAACACATAGCAGGTGTTTATTTAACGAACTTGGTACTGCGGAATAGCTGCCAAAAAAGAAAATTCTTTTGCTTGTGCCAACACAACAAAGAAATATTATTCAACAGCAAATTTAAGCATGGATATGAGCATTACAAATAGTTTGTGGTCTTGTGCTAGGTGCAAAACACTACTCTATGTAAAAAAACATGGAAAGATTTTATTGGTTTCGTCAAAAATATTCCATAAGTAGTACCAGCAACATATTTAGCATACATAACCACATGAATATATCATATCTGAACTTTTGAACTCTTTCAACAACTTCCACTACTACGCAGGAGTTCGAATTCAAAAGACACATATTATTCAGCCGGCCAATTTGATATAATTTTTTTAGGGAATGGCTTGAGTGATAAGCTTGCGCGAATATGAAGTTTTATTTGTATTCTTTCTTTTTTGAAAAAAGTTTGCCTTGAAATATAATAGAGATGCCATTAAACTTGACCGGATCAGAATGATAGGAGGTGAGCTATCAAGCTTTGTGCAGAGGGATTACGGTAATTTTCTAATAAAAATTTACGGATTTTTCTTTTCTTTTTCCTTTGCGTTTAGATTTATTTCACTCAACAGTGGTTAGATTAGATGATAAAAAAATAAATAAAATAAAAAAAATATATATATACATATATATATATATCAGAGAAGAAGGACAACAGAAGGCTAATGATAATGGGGTCAGTGGACTAGTTTTGTGAGAGTTTAAATTTGGATCAATTGGTTATAAGCTCTTTGAATCAAGTTAAATTGTTTTCATTTGCCTCACGCACTTGACCTTTCAAAATGAAAAATACTTTGAGTTCAATGCTAAACAATTTAATAAGGTACGCAAGCAATATAAACGAATGAGCACTCTAAGCATAATAGAAATGATCATTCAACCCTTTGTTGATTAGGTACATGTCAGGAGACTTATCTTTGGTCGAAAACTTAAAATAAAATAAAATGTTGTCAGCACATATGACCAAGATGTAAAATGCACTCTTCTATCGAATTCAATATCTATCTAACATTTTGTGATTAAAAAAAAATTGTAAGAACCCTATTTTAAGGAGTTGATTTGGGCTAAAATTATCAATATCTATGAAAAAATGTTGGAAAAGAAAGTTTGAAAAATATAAATAATACTTTTTGAGTACGATTTTTTCTGACAAATTTTATTTTATTATATCATTACATTCATTGTTAACAATCAAATTTTTTCTTCTTGTCATTACAGGATATATTCTAGCAATAGCTGGGGTATCCTTTAGTGGAGCAACCATAAGCATTCTAATAGCGGTTTTGCATTGCTACCGTGCAGCGCGTCGAGCCACTACTGGGGCTCTGGCATTACCAATTCCACTTTTGCCCGAAGATCAGACCCCCTTACACGCGGAGCCGGAACATCCTGTACCCGTAAGTATTATAATATCCCAATCCGATCAAAATACATCAAAATTAAAACTATTGATAAGTAGTCCTGGGCTGGTATTGTTCCTGCGCTGGTACACAGATTTGTAAAGAGCACACTTTTCAAGGGGAATAGGTTAGGGCAGTTTGCTGCGGGTGTACCGTAACTGAATTTAACTTTTCTTTGAAAATACGGAAAGAAATAGCAAAGAATTGAATATCCCTTATGGAACCTAAAAGTATTGTAACGTTAACACTTTTTTTGTGCTGAATAGACGAAAAGATAAATTATACCACTTACCCCGCAATAGCGCAACCAACTCTTGAAAGGCGAGGATTAGCGAGGTGGGTGAAATTGTTGTGACCATCAAGCTCACCATACAAGTCTCCGAATTTGGATTTCTGAATTATTGGTGGCTTCATGGTATTCTTTTCGTAGTACCAATCTCTCATAGCTGATGGGATAAAATGAAATGGAAAGAACATATTTTTACGAAACCACACATTGCCGGTGACATGATAGTAGCGCGGCTCATAATTATGACCTTCTGGTTCACCCAAATTTGTGCAGGGATTCTGTGTGAAGGGCGTACAACGACTTAAATATATCTCTGCCATTAAACTGAGTTCATCATCCCATTTCTGCAAAAACAAAACAAAGAAATCACGACACAAAGAATTGCCAATACAAATAAAAATGAGACCGTACTAAGAGGACCATGTTGGAGACACGCATAATGCCTGCAATGCGATCTCTGAGACCATTCAGGCCCATAATGATGTCATCTTGAAATTCTGGGTCTCGTAAAATTTTGACTTTATCTTCACATTCAGAAGGAAAAATTTCGTCCACGTTCTAAAAAAAAAAAAAAAAAAAAAACACATGCAAAAGGTACGGTCCTACAGTGTCTAATTGGATCACCATGGCTCACCTCATCACGACATAGGGTGTGTGGGAAAATTCCACACACCAAATCACAATAATTCTTAAAGTTTCCAGACAGAAAAATCGATTCATTATATTTAAGGGTATAACTGCTGCAGTTTACTATAAGAACTAGGACAAAAATGATGATTATGTCGTGTCCCATTTGGTTTGAGGCGTTGGATGACAATTTTTTCTTTTATTTTTCACAACAAATGACCTCTCTTCCCCTCGGCTTCGTTTGTGCAATTAAAACTAAGTTTTTTCGCCTTTTTTATTACTGAAAATAAAATTCAGCGGATACTAGATGAAAGTTTGTTCTATGGGCTTGCTTTTGTTTTCACTTTTTTTCCTTTTTTTGTTGCAAAGTAAAGAGGAAATTTTTTTTTTTTTTTTTTTTTTAAATAATACTAAGGATCCTTGCATGTGGAAGGTAATTGTACTCTTGGTTTGGTGGCTCTTTTTTTCATGCGAAGACAAAAGAAATAATGTTCTCGTTACTGGTTTCAGTGGGTTTTATTTGTAAATTTTTGCTTTTTTTTTATTTTTTATTTTTGAGAAAAGTTTCGTTTTTGAAACCAGGATATGCTGTTACTATAAAAAGAGAGGAAGTGGGAATCCTTTTCTCGTACTTAATTTGGAACAATGCCCGGGGTGCGAGGATGTACATATGCTCGTACATAAGTAGTTTCAGTTTCTTCTCTTTCTTACTTGTTACATCTTAACAATTTTTTTTTTTTTTTTTTTCGTTCAGAAAATTGTAAGTTTGTTTTCAGGTTAACAACGTAATTGGACTGGGCAGTATTACAATGCCTATTGTTTGGGCGTTACATTGAAATTGGTTTTTTTTTTTTTATCATAAAAATCTGTGTATTCAGATTTTATACGCTCAGTTTAGTATCCAATATAATTCATCAAAAAACTTTGTTGGCTGTGTCGACATTTACTACAATGTGTGTCCAGTTTGTGTCCTATTTTTTAGCTACATTGTATTTTGACTTTTCATTAGTTCTCATTTAACTTGAAAGTTTTTGGATTTTTCCAAGAAAATAGCTTTTAGTGCGGGAATGGCTAGCTAAGTTCAACCAAAGACACAGGTTCAATAGATTCAAGCCAAGAGTGGGTACCACATTATGATGATTCGCTGCATACTAAAACCATCAGTCTGCTTTACTCATATGAATTGCTCATGGGAGCCTAGGAAGACAGTTTGCAAAATTGGTAACACCCAGATAATAGTGTGAAGAATAGAGGTTGCTTAGCACAGTGTTGCCTATGTACACAGATGACGGTCAGATTAAATTAGCTGCGGTTTCAAAGCTGATATCCAGCTAAGCTGTTTACAAAGTGTTTTTTACTTTTATTAGTCTGTATCTATGTTTTTAATAAAAATTCTGTCTATATAGAGCAAAGTGCAGAAGGTGAATTCCTTCAGTTGAAGGGATCGACGATACTACTCTTTAAAGTGCCGTAACTACTGATTTGCCTTGTATATCCTTTCGCGTTTTGTGCTTTAGACAGAATATTTTGTCACCAATTACATCTTTTACGTCCACATCTACTATCTGTTGCTGAATTTCTTATAGACACGATGAGACAAGGCAAGAAATGACAAGATGTGGCCTGCCGTGTTTGAATGTTTTAAACAACTTGCTCTTTCCAATAAAATTTGAGGACTAATCATGTTTAAGGCACTCAGTATAGATTAGCTTGAACATTGGATTAGATTAGCTTTCTTGTACTGTGATCTATTAGTTGAGCTATCTTCGAAGACGAGTGTACAGCGACGATAATGTGTGATCATAAGGATGTCTAGTGTCTCATACAGATAAGCATATGAGCTATCGCTTCTCTTTACTATGGATTCTGGCGATGGCGTCTTGATCAACATTTTTTTTAAACGAAACGTTTCACTGATTGAGAAAGTAGAACCTCAGCAGCTCTAACTCCCTCATTGCATCTTGTAAGCAATACAGCCCCTAGGCTGCAGAAAAAACTTTCAGATTTTCGCGATCCATCGGAGTGGACCATCCCTGGCGTTTTACCTACTGCTTTCAAGATATACTCATCTGACTCATTTCGACGATATCCCAGGTTTTCACATCGGTTGTATGGTTTTAAGGAGGTCGAAGATCATAATTTAGTTTTACCAATCCCACAGTTTGATACACAACATGTCTTAAAATTCGATGGCATCTTCCTGGGAAATACAGTTCAGAGCTACATCTGGTTATTGTATTTCAGCTTCCTGCGATTGAAGATTAAATTAACCAAGGCGAGGCATCCCGAAGTCCACCACACCAAATTGAAGTCCAATCCAGGATGTCTCGCTTCAGGTCAGACCTGCGTCGGTTTTCTTCTCCCGAATATGTCCTTCAAAAAATTTTATTTTATATTAACTTTTACATCTGTAAATATGCTTTCGCAACCGGAAAACTTAAAGAAATCCCAGCTCATTACTATGTATCAGTGAACCGTCTAAAATACATAACACACCTTTCAAGATATTTCCAACAGATACCATAAGCATTCTCAAAATCCAATCCTAATACAGTTTAATCTGACTGGTATTCCCACTTAGCAACCAATACATTCCCACAACGTCTTTCCTAAAGACTGTAATCTCTTTAAGCAAATCAAGACGAAAATAAAAACATGTCAAGGCCAAACAAATTACACACTCCCCGAATCCAATACTTAATGATTCCTTGGAAAAAATATTGCGCAATACTATTTTGCATTAAAGTGAAGGTCACCCTCTTTCTTTTAAATTGCAGTTTTCGTTTTTTTTTTTTTTTTTTTTCGAAAACCCGATCCGCCTCTAACAATTTCTAAGAATTTAAGTGTGCCAAACAATCAAACATGAGACTCGACGAGACACGCAACCAACATTTATCCAGTCTGTCGCCTACGCTCAACAAACTACGAGAACGACGAAACCAAGCAATAATGGTGAACTCTATCGAGATAAAAAGGACCCCAAATTGCTTGCACACGCATATATAAAAACGTACTTTTTCAGCCCATCTTCAGACACCAGACTTGGATTATTACATCTGAATGAAAGAAAATGGCCAATGCTTCCTCACACTCTGACGTCTGTCGTTTGTTTCCTTTTGCGAATACCTTGAAACGAGTACATACCTACGTCCTACATCCATCTCTCGGTCTGGCTCTATCCCTCTCATGACTAAACGAAGTAAAGGAACAACGATCCTTTCAAAAATCGTCTCTTATGTAATACACTCTACAACTCAAAACCGTAGATACACACATCACCCACCTTCCAAGGGGATAAAAGTTACGTCCGCAAACAACACCGCTTTTAACAAAGAAGAACCGATTAGAAAAGGTTTTCTTTTAGTCTTGTACAAGATTCAAGGGATGCTAGTAGCTATGTATATAGCTGTGATCGAAATTCTAATTTGCGTCGTGGAGCAGGAAGACAAGGATAAATACCCTCTAACTACCAACCTGCTGAATGCGCTGAATATAGGACAAATCGAAGTCAGAGCTCCATTATTTCGGGGAAATTCCTCAAACTAAATGAATAATTTTCGGGACGAGGATATCAATGGGATACTTGATGGTATGGTACGAGTAAACTAACGAGTCATATTCCGGAGAGGGATGAAAAAAAAGGACACAACTTGGTTTTGGGGACTCTGACTGCTTCTTGTTGCGCTTGACGCCCAATAAAATTTACATTTTAATTAAAATTGTCAAATTTCATGAATATTGAAATTGGGAAACGAGTAACAGTAACAGTAACGAGTAATACAGGGACACAAAGGTAAACATTTTATGAAGGAATTGAAATATCGCAAAATCCTCAAGGACATTCTCAGTTGCCTTGCAGACGTGCGTCTGCATAAATTTTCTAATTAGAATTACTTCAAAGCAAATCAAAAGTAGAAAAATAAAAAAGTATCTAATCAAGAAGTGATTCGTTCGGATACGGAAAAAGCTTTTAAGAAGATAAAATGCAGGTCACACTGCTGCGAAAAATTAGATTCGAGAGACAGACACAATTTGGTCAATGATATTGATTGTTAGTCTTGGCTTTGTTGTGTATGTCATTAGCAGATAGACGACGCATGCAAACTTTCAGTCTTGGCCTTTCTGGTAAAATTCGTTGGGTTTGTTTTGTGTTGGCGACAACCTAACCAACAGCACGTGTACATAATTAACTACCACTATGCGAATGCGAATATTGCCTTGTGCTGATAATAATGGTGGTAATGGGTAATTGGTAATGACGTTCTATCTTGCCTTGTTTTCGCAATAATGTAGAAAAAATAAATAAAAATTGGGTTCTCGTCTTCGTTTACTATTTGTTTCTGCTTCGATGGACTTTGTGTTAATGGGTTCCGCAAAGTAATGGTTCAGATGGTGGATGGAGACAATTAAAACGTCCTTTGATAATGGTTTCGAAATGCCACGAATTATTTGATAAAAGGAAGAAAAACCTGTAGGAGAAACATGATAAGAGAGAGAGAGAGATGGGGGGGGGGGGGGGGGGGGGTTAGAGAGAGTTAGACATGGGTGTGTAGTGTGTAATAGAAGATTTTTTTTTTTTTTGACATGAAAGAAATTTACGTTGAAAGGATGGAAGTTGTTAGTTTCTTGGTTGAAAATATTTTGTAAGCTCAAATGTCATTAAGTGCAGAAAATCTGTATTTTAAGAATGTTTACTTTTGACTTCTTAAATTGATTTAATGTGTTATTCAGCACAGCTGAATTACATATTTTTTGTTCAGGGACTCTAAAACTAAGCTAAGAAAGCAGTCTGTGAATTAAAATTAATAAATTATTTTGTAAATTTGTTGTTGAAGGTGGCAATATGGCATTTAAATTAAAAATGTGGAGCTAAATAAAACGTTGGTCAAATAAGACATTAAGTAGAAAAACACGCTTAAAAATGTGATCGAATGCATTAGTGATGAGTGCTTTCTGATAGTCTTATGTCTCAAAATGTATGAATGATGTACAATATTTCTTAATACCCTACTGAATCAAAGGTCTCGCTGTGATTTGAAAGCTGCAATCCTAAGAGTGTTTGCCATTAATTTCTTTTTTTTGGTCACCATGTTTCGATGATGAAGAATTTTTACCGATTTTAAAATCATCTGTAGACATAGTTTGGTATCCCTGCCAAACTCGTTAGATTGTTCGGAACTACGATGGAAAACGCTCACTGCTTCATAAATATCAAAAGCAATGTCATCGAAGCCTTTGATGTCAAAAAGAGTTTGACAATATGATGCGCTGTCATGTGAATTCACAGAATTTCACAGAAAATTGTACGAACCTTGCAGCCTAAAACGAGAAGTAAGATTTCTCAAACATCTATGCAACTGCTAGCATATGCAGATGACGTCAAAACCATTAGCTGAATGTGGCTATCACATAGGTTTAACTATCCTTGACCATGAAATACTATAAACAAAAAGGAACCCTTTATCTTGACAGTCGGATAGGTCACAATAGGGAGTTTTTACTTTGAGGTAGCTAGTGATTTCAGTTTCGATTAGTCTTATGATATATCTCGACAAATAGCCTGGTCAAGAAACATTAGCAATATTCTGTGCAATCGTGAGATCATTTTAAAGACATGCTGGGCCCAGTTTAATCGAAATCTGGAGAAGTTTCTGTGTCGTTTCGTGACCGTCGATGAAACATGGATTCATTGGTACACACCAGAGACCAAAGATCAATCGAAACAATGTGTTATACTCGGTGAACGGTCTTCATAAGAAGGCGAAGACTGTGCATTCGGCCGGAAAGTTGATTGTGGTTTTTTGGGACCCGTGGGGTTTGATCAACGTTGACTATTTGAAGAAGGGAAAAACAATCACAGCAGCACACTACCTCGATTTATTGGGCCGATTCAACACTGATTTGATGAAAAAACGACCACATTTGACGAAGAAAAAAGTACTCTTTCGCCACGATAACGTACAGGCTCACATCTCCGCAGTCGCCACAACCAAATTGGTCGAATTGCACTATGAATTTCTTCCCCATTCTCCATATTCTCCGGATTTGGCTTCCTGCGTTTTCTTTATGTCCCCGAACCTGACGGGTCGAACAAGGAAGTCATCGCGCCGCGGAGTAGTATTTTACAGGCCAACAAAAGTCGTACTAAGGGTTTAAAAAGTTGTAGCCCCGCTGGGAAAAGTGTATCGAGTTGAAAGGGGATTGAAAAATAAATTGTCAAAACCTATAAAAGTTTCGTTGTCATTTCCTATCCAGGTATTCATTAAACAGCCTTCGTGTATAAGAAGGTCTATTGAATGACGCATAATCAAAGTCGTATACTTGAACGCAATAATCCAGTGATTTTTAGTTCCGAATGTTATCACGAGCCTCGAAGGAGAAGATACGATTGTTACAGCGAACTCTGGAATGTACGTGTCAATCGCCTGAGATGGTAAAAAGGAGGGAGCAACTAGAAGCAGTTGACCAGGGCTACGCTAACTGATTGGGGCCCAAATCCGTCTCCTACTGTACCGTCATCTCAGTAAATATCTATCTATCACCTGCTGATTTCAACAATTCAAATTCAAAAGGCGTCTGTTTATGAACTGCATTATACCTAAAGTTGTAAGGCTAGGCTAAAGATGATTTAAGGTTTTGTAGTTCAAACTTGATTTTGTGTAGAATTTCGGTCTTTATTGCATGCTCTCTGGAGGCTTTACTAGTTCACAAAAAGAGTTCCAAGTAAAACCTGAAATATCCTTTTGGGCTTGCTGTTATCACTGTAGTTACCGGAAAATTGTCAGTTAGTTCTAGATATCGATTGTGTACAATCGTGTAATTACTTACGATCGACGGAATTTAACGCTGAAAACACGTTTTGTTTTCGAAAATTTATAGATTAACTCGATATATTTACCATATACTACAATCAGAATTCAGTCGTCAGTGAAACATGATTGCAAAACCAAGGCCAATGTAAAACAAAAAACCAATCAAGTTGAAATAAACTGAAAAAAAAAAAAAAATAAATAAATAAATAAATTGCAAGCAAACATTTAAGATAATCGAATTCAGCTTGAGTTCAAGGAGACACACATATGTAAGTCGAATTCACTTTAAAATACCCAAATTTCACATTTTTTCTTCACCTAGAGCTTAGATTTAAATTAATTTAATTCAGTACGATCTACGCGAGCCAAAAACCTCTCAATTTAAATTGCATACATACTCGTATATGTATGTTATATTCGTGTGTTTCGAAGATGCATACGTCCACCTTCTTGTGCTTGCCCTCTTTGAAGAGAAATGTGTTTTGTATACTCTCGTTGAAATAAAATCAGCTTATTTTTTATCCACAACATAAAATAATAAAAAAAAAGTCTGCAATCTAGTGCTTCGTCCTCCTTGTCGTCGCACCTTCATATCGAATGAATATGTTGGTAACATGAAAAACATTTTTGTTTTGACAAATTGTTCTGGGGTCGCCAGGTCCGACATGCACAAATTATACTCTGTTAAAAAAAAAAGAAAAAAAAAAAAAAACATCACTCTAAAGAACGAAACGAAACAGTAGGGAAGATTGGTTGCACTTGAATTACGTGCCTGTGTGTATAACGATTTTTTATTTTTTATATTCAACTCTTACTCTGCCTCATACGTATTTGCTGTTCTGCGGCTTGATGAATTTTTCTTGCTTTCAAAAGAGTCTGCATGTGCTTTCGAAACGAATAAATAAGAAAACAGTAAAAGTGTATTAAAGTTTGGGGCTGTTAATTTTTGCTAGAGTCCTCTTTGATGCATATGTTGTAGTCGACTATAATTTGAGTCAAATTAATTAAAGTTCACATTTTTCAAAAACTAACTAAATGGGAATATGAATATCACAACCTTTTATCTTATGAAATTATATACCATCTTTATTATCTATGCTGGAATGCAAAAATAATTTGTAAGCCCTCCTTTATAAGGCTTTCTAATCATGTTACAAGTACAACAGTAAATCTCTTTAAATAATTTATTTAGGGGAATAACCCTTAGCTTAATAATTCATTGTCTATTTGATTTCCGTCCGATCCCTGAAGCGGATACTTTAACTTTATACTTTAAACAAAGATAATCAGCTGGCTGAAAGGGTTCAAATGCTAGGAAGCATGAATAATTTATAAGTAATCCTTTAGTTATATAGAATTTTACCTAAAATTATTTAAAAAAAAAAAAAATAATAATAATAAAAATTATTGCCATGGAATTGATTCAGTTCAGCTGGCTAAAACATTTGTAAGCACATGAATTTTAATTGACCTTACCACTTTTACGGATCATTTTCTATTTAAAAATGAACAATTTGTAAGAAAATTTTGTAAGCACCTCTTCTAAAACCCTGCGAGGGAGTTTTTTCATCAATAAAAACAAAAATCCAATTATTCAATGCCACATTAAATTGAGCAAAATTTATTATACCAACATATACTTATGTATTTGTTCTCTTTGGTTTATTCCTTTTGAGGAAACGGTTTACGAAGTAACAATAAAATATCTCTTATCCCATTTGGTATCCATCGTACCGTGTAAACAATCCTATCTAGCGACGAAAGATAATGATTGAAAAGCTTCTGTCTATAGCAGATGAAATCAGACAGCTATCAACAAAAAATTATACATATGATGTCTATGTGCATGATTTCACTTAGAGAAGAAAAAAAAAAAAAAAATAAATAAATAAATAAAATAATAAAAAATAAAACAACAGCAAGCACAAGTCCTCACACTAGTTTTTCTACTCAATAAAATTGTGTTTGTATGGGAGTACTTGTACTCAAATTTGTATATACATACGTAGATGGAATGCAAGACGAACTGTAGAAATAGGAAAAACCATTACAATTAAAAAAAAAAAAATAATAATAAATAAATGAAGGGAGACAAATAGAAGAATGGCTTACAGTGTGCTGTGAAATAAAATCATATTCAGCACGTGTGCACTTTTCTTTCAAAGTGTCTAGGTGGTTTATAATAGTGGAACGTAGGGATTTGGTATTTCCCTCTCTCGTACTTCTCCCCGAAAAACTTCAGACTTTGTGGTGGTTTATAGACGAAGAAAAAAAGTCAGAATACAAGTACACAAAAGGCTATCAAGTTAGAGTAAGAGGGAAAACATAGGGCCGAGTAAATAAACATAAAGAAAAATGTATTGTCAGCGGAAGGTACTTATCTTTTATGAATGTGTGCGTAGTTATTTTATATAAAAGTGTCATTATAACGAAGAGGTATTGTGGTAGAACTTTTATTTGCTAGACTAGGTCAAACATGCGTCATTAGAATGAGTGTTTTGCTAATACTTATACATCTCCTATATGACGAAAAGACAGGCAGTTAAAGAAATGAAATACTCCTCGTATGACATGTTAAAAGCATCCTACCAAAAGACCAGTAGGTATCTATTTATATGCAAGGAAACCTTCTCGACATATTCTATTCAAATTTGAATTCCATAAGCAAAATGGCATGGCAAAAAAGGACGACGAAAAAAAAAAAAAGAAGAAAAAAACTGACGGAAAAAAGTGTACCGTATACACTTAGACTGAATTGTATTCAAGTATCTAACACTTAGTCACATACAACTACATCAGCAGGAAAAGCAAAATCGATTTTTGCTTCGAAGATTGGTGTACTTGAATCAAAAATGAGTTTTATTTATCCTTTTTCTTGTTTCCTGCAATTAAATTTACCTTGGTTATACGAGCTGTATAACATGCCATTCAAGTGGAGGACTTGAATGGCATGGAAGGAAAGCATCTTCTCAGCTTAGATTTAAAGCTTATCTGTTTCCTAGAAAATGCCGGAAAATCAATGATAAAAAAACGAATTTGAAATCTTAAATCATTTCAGTTTCTTTAATTTTTTGTGCTTAAATACTATATGTGCATATGTATTGCATATTTTTTTTTAAAATATTTTTGGTACTTAATTTTGACTTAAATTATTTGACACATGCGCTTACAATCATGTTTCTCGTCGAATCATACCTACTAATAACTTCCTGCACTTGGTAGATTCCCGTTTGCATCAAGGCGCTCCTACAAACGATAATAAGAATGCGATTCTACGAATAGGGATACAGTTCTTGAAAATAGATCGCGTATTCGTGATAAGGCATACAGTGCCCGTATCCTAAGGAAGGCAACCTCGGTATGGGTCAATGTGTAGGGGAATCTGAGCATTGGTCAGCAAATCGTGCACATATCTAAGTGAATATGTGCGGCGTATTTATTTCTTTGAGAGAAGAAGAAAAGAAGAGAGAGTAAAGTGTCGAATTCACAGTTCGACTGAAAAGCTTGATATAGGGTTTTCTAATAACGACTTGACAATTTTTTTTTTTTTAAATAAAAGTCAAACCATTTGAGATATTTCAAAAACTTTATTATTGGCTTGAAGTGCAATCAAAACATTTATGAATGGAACTCGACTTCATTCATATGACCAAAGCGGGCACGTTGGCAGCGGTCGATTCGTTGAACCCAATTTTCAATGACTCGGCCACACATTTCGGCCGAAACGGCCGCTATTTCACGTTCAATGTTGGCTCTGAGCTCTTCCAACGTCGTCGGCGTGTTGGCATAAACCAATGACTTAACGTAGCCCCACTGAAAATAATCAAGCGGCATTAAATCGCACGAACGAGGCGGTCAATCGTCTGGCCCATGTCTTGATATAACACGCTCACCATACTTACTCTTTAACAAATCGATTGTAGCGTGTGCTGTGTGGCTTGTGACACCATCCTGTTGAAACCACATGTCGTCCAAGTTCATATCTTCCAATTCGGCCCAAAAATAATCGGAGATCATGGCACGATAACGCTGACCATTCACAGTAACGTGGCGATCGTTATCGTCGACGAAAAAATATGGCCCAATAACGCCCCCGGCATGCAAACCGCAGCAAACAGTTATTTTTTTTGTGGATGAAGTGGTGATTCATGAAGCACATGTGGGTTTTCACCCGACCAATAACGCATATTTTGCTTGCCAACAATGAGCTTCGTCACTGAAGATGATTTTGTGATAAAATTCATCATCTTGGCGCATTTTCTCCAGAACTCAATCGGAGAACGTACGTCGCTTCAAATGTTCCATCGGCTTCAATTCTTGAGTCAGCTTGATCTTGTATGGGTGTAAGCCTTACTCAAAATACGCCATAACATGGTCTGAGCGTTGCCCAATTCTTGAGAACGCCGTGGAATTGACTGATTTGGATCGTTTGCTACGGACGTCTGAACGGCAGCGATATTTTCAACACTTCGACCAACCCGTTGTCTCACTGACACGGCAATATCATACGACGAATATGTAGACTCAAATTTTGCACTAAACTTGTTATTGCCTGTCTACTGGGGCGAGAATTACGACCGAAAATTGGAGTTAACGGTCTTAAAGTTGCAGTCACCGACTCCGAATATCTGTAGAAAATTTTTATAATTTACAGACGTTGCTCGTTAATGTACTTTACCATCATGAAAATGTTGAGTTTACTGAATAAATTGACAGTGACAGTTTGATGATTAGTGAAAGAGTGCATTTACAAATTAAATTCAAAGTTGTCAAGTCCCTATTGGAAAACCCTTTATATTTAAACTGGAAGACCATGAGCCTGCAAATATGGATGACTTAAAGAAAGAACGACAGACAAATACTAGCCGGAAAGCCGCTGAAAGTGAACTCGTGACTATAGATGAAAAAAAGGAGTAATTAGACCTCAGATACAGCTTTAACGACAGAAACAATGGAGCAATGGACGCGATGACTGGATTGATTAGCCTATGCAATAGTATTTCGGAAGCACGCAATTTCCTGCGCGAATAGAGGAAAACGAATTTAGTTCCTATATTCAAGTACAATAACGATCAAGGTTTCAAAGTTCCCTTGACGGCTACCGCCCGATCTCTCTTTATTCGGTCCTGTCCAAATTAAACAGGTTGATACGGATACTAGAAAAACAACTTAATCATAAACAAAACATTTTTAGAAAACGAAGAGACAGCAAACATTGCTACGTACTCATATGCTCGATTAAGCAGTGCATTCAGATTTGCCTACACGAATGCTTTCTGTACTTATGTCCATGGATTTAGAGAAAGCATTTGAGTTATTAAGCAACTCTATTAAAGGGGAATCGATAAAAATCTACAATGAGTATATAGGGTTTTCTAATTACGACTTGACAACTTTTTTTTAAAATAAAAGGTAAACCATTTGAGATATTTCAAAAACTTTATATAAACTTTATATACAGGAAAACCCTATATAAGGACTCCGACAATTGAGGCTAGGGTAGCTAAACTAAGCTGGGTTTCGGCGGTATTGAGTAAAAAAATTATTACTGTGGAAGAGGATGAGTGGAGAAATTTAGTGCCTTTAATTTGAGATTATGAGAGAAGAACTGCTAACAATTCCGTTGTCTACATAGAGCGTTTGTGTAAGACGCTTAATGCTTAATGAATTATTTGTGTTGATCCCTCATAAATTAAAATGTAAACATTCGGGGTTCGTCTGTGGTGCTTTCATATGGAAATTGATGATGAATCCACTCTCGAGACAAATTAGGCAGCACAATAGATGCTGAGCATACCCAGACTATATGCATCTGATAGTGAAAATCTAGGATTAATCTGTAGAAAATAGAAAGAAAAATACTTCCAGTTGTCACTGAATTGGGTGAGTTATCTTTTGCTTGCAACTTCTTTCATCAAATGGCTATAGAAAAACTAACATCTTCAAGAAATCTAAGTTGTCTTTTAAGAAAACTCGTGTACTTATAACTTTTTCCACTCTCTATAGGCAGCTAACTACCTTATAAAAAATTATTTCATCACGTCATGTGGTTACATCTCATTTGAATACATTCTTTTAGAAATCCTTCAAATTCTGAAATATTTTTTGTTTCCACTTTGATACTAACAAAATCAAAACCCGTCCATCTGGAACTCTATCTTTGTTTACATCGACAGCTGTCTAATGCAGCTTCATAAACACTACTCGTCTCTATATCAAAACCCGTATCATTTACGTTTTCACTGTTTTTTTTCTTTTCTCTTTTTTTTTTTTTTTAAAAAAACCTCAGACGATAAAAATAAATTTCCAAAACCAGGTTAATCTCACTTTAGTTCCACTTGAATGAACTTTAATCAGAAATCTCAAGGTCCTGTGATTTTAACCTACTTTCCTTATTTTTTTCATTCCATACAAAAAGTTTGAACAAAGTAAAAATAAAAGTTAAAAAAAAAAAAAAAAACACGTTGTTTCGCACCACCCATCTGTGAAACACGATCCAAACGCCTTGTCTCTGCACTCACAAATGGCAGCCGTGATCTTTTGTGATTCATAAACTCCCTAAGTGAAACTTCTTCTTGCTTTCAATTGAAACTGAGATATTGTTAAAGTCAGAGAGCAGCTTTTGCAATAACCGCAAGACAGTGAATAAAATTGACACCGGGAATTCCCTATAGAACACGCAATAATCTGCATCAGATTTGAAAATGTCGGTGTACATATATCATACATGCCGGTACTCAAACAGTTAAGAAGTTACTGTTGTTGACCAGAGCTGGATCAAATTTCAGATATAGAAAAAAATATTTTAAATTTAATATCTACGAGTAAGAGACCGGAAACCCTTTGGCATACATTATCGCAAGTTCGTCTGGAGCTATATTCAATGGTCTGGTTTCATGAAATTAAATCCGCTTGGTATCTGTATGGATAAGTTAGATCGAATTTTAATTTTGATAGGTATAACCTATTTATAGAGAAAATATATTTATCTACATACTTATATTTTACTTGAGAGTGCAGCTCTGATATACTGATGTATACTTACATTACACACATTTTGTAATATCCTGCCTCATTCAATTCGATTTACATGGTTGTATTTAATCACCTATAATATATAACATACAAACGTGTGCTAAAAACTACCAGAATTTCGAATAAAATAGAAATTTGCGAATTCAGCAACTTTAATTAAGGTGCTTACAACTTTTTACCCAACGAATAAGGAAAAAAACTAGTTGTGGCTGTTCTTGATCCGATTACTAGCTGTTACCCAATGTGCTTACAACATTTTGGGTATTTTTTTTTTTTTTTTTTTTTACATTACGAAACCTTTCTATGTACGATGTTGGAATTTATTTGAAAAAAGAATACATAGAATATCCATGTGAACAAATGCGAGTCATACTTTCATGTTTTCGTGCTATTCGCACATAATATGTTATGTATATGTAGGTACATACATAAATAAAAATCCACCGGCCAAAGATAGAAAAAAAAAAAAAAAAGAATATCGCCAACTCTGACGCAAATTGGCTTAAGAGACTATTGGCTAGAGAGACTTAAAATAAATTAACAACATTGTCGGCTGCTCCAAATACCTGAATTTCTGCCAAAAAAGGTGACTATTCGTGTGTCCAATGTATTTACGTGTAGCCTTCTTTATGTGACACATCCATTCAAACACATATTCATTCTGCCTAGATCCTCACAAATTACATCTGCATCCGCATCTGTAATTCTGATCTAGAATTCAACATTGACCACCAGCCACGGTTATTGGAATCTGGTGAACTCCGATCCTGTGCATAACATACGTTGCATTACGGAGTACGAATACGTATTTCGCTTCTCATCTTTTGAATCTTTATGCCAAATAATGAGGCTGATTGTCGTCTGTGTAGCCTTCACCGCATTGTGTCGGACTTTAACTTGTTGGGGGCGGCTTAGTAGAGGAGGGCGTGACGACTGTTCACTTGGTTAGATATCGATTCGTTTGGTAGGTATTCTCCAATGCATCGTGGGGGCAAATAGCAATAGCAATGGCAAAAGCAACGACAAACTAAGCAAACAACAGTGTGTTGCCTCACTTGGATCGATGCCAATTTTAGATTCAGAGCAATGAAATGCTAGACTAGACTGCATGATGCTGTTTTGTGTTTCGTCGTCGTTTTGTGTGTCTGGTGATTTTGAATGAAACTGTTTTTTGTTTTTTTTTTTTCCTTTTTTTCCTCTCTCTCTCTCTCTTTACAATCCATTGTTGATTTTGTTTCATTTTTCTTTATTTTTTCCTTTGCATCTCTTTATTTTTATTTTTTTCTTCACGTTTTGTGTAAAGATGTACATATCTCGACTCAAGCACATTGGTTCGTCTGAAGAAGAGGATGTGCATGCAAAATAACATTTCCGATCAAAGTGAATTCTTATTTTTGTTTTCTATGTTTGGCATATTATGGGGATTAGAAATGTCGAAATCGTGAGGAGAGTGTTTCCATGGAAGATACGGATTGTGGTAATTCAGGGAGAAATGATAATATCGGGCTCGCTGAGGTCAGTAAAGTGTCAAGACGAACGACCTTAAGTCGTTTGCTTTTTTTTTCTTTCTTCTCTGTTATGGTGAATTCATGAAAATTGATTAAAATTTTATGAGCAGAACTCTTATCTTGCAGATTATATGTGTCCGAAGGCTCTAGTAAGTAAGGATCGCCAATTTAGCTCGTGAAAACTAAATGCTTATAAATTGGGAAAGCATGATTGATTGTTACCAACACCCTCAGAAGTTATGTACAAATGTCTTATTCTTCCTTTGGCTCGTATTGTCATAGATATTTTCAGTACCAAATTGCGTACAGAAAATGTTTAAGTTTTTCTTTTTTTTTTCAAGAAAGAGTTCTAAGAATGAAATGGAGGGCAGGTGTAAAATATTACGAACCAGCTAGATAGCGATGACTAGTATTATCCTTCTTATAACAAGCATTTGCTTATTAGCTTAGTAATGAGGATCTGTTGCAGAATTTTTTCCTTACTGCGTTTAAGTGCTATTCCGTCCGTTCCTTACCTTTCAATTATTTATCTAAAACGGAAATCAATGGTTCTGGTACGGATTGACATTTTGTTCATGAGCATTTGTTATCAACAATCAACTTTTTTTAAAGTATAAAAACCCACCTCCAAGAAAAAAGGCACCCCGAATACAAAGTTGCTTTAACGCCAATCAACAAATCTAAACGTTTCCATGCTTACCTATGTTACATGTGTATATCCGGTAAGGGTTTAATAAGGAAATGGAAAGAGCACTTCGCAACGGTTCCGAATTTGAGAGCATGCACCAGTCCCTCTAGGATTAAAAAACTTCCATTGCGTTCGGTATGTTATCCAAAGTCGGAAAAATTACTTCATGCATTCGAATCTGTCAACCCAGACAAGTAGACGTGGTGCAAAATTGTTGGATAGGAGGTGAAAATACATAAATGTGTCACGATTAGTGATGGGAATTAAAGAAAACCCTCTCTCCGTCCACTCGTTTAAAAGTAAACAGAATTATAGATAAACACAAAATTGACTTTGCTAATAGAAAATATGCATCAGGCATTGCCATTTAATTTAAAACAATGCCACACCCCACTCGTTTAGACCGAAGAATCCGACTGAACAGTACAGAGATGGAGGTCAAAGCTGTTTTGAGTTCCAGAAGTTGAAATCTGTCGAGTTGCAGGCATTGATTATATAGGGACTTGACAATTTTGAATTAAATTTGTGAACGCACTCTTTCACTAATCATCAAACTGTCACTGTCAATTTATTTAGTAAACTCAACATTTTCATCATGGTAAAGTACACTAACGAGCAACGTCTGCAAATTATAAAAATTTTCTAAAGATATTCGGAGTCGGTGACTGCAACTTTAAGACCGTTAACTCGAATTTTCGGTCGTAATTCTCGCCCTAGTAGACAGGCAATAACAAGTTTAGTGCAGAAATTTGAGTCTACATATTCGTTGTGTGATGTTGCCGTATCAGTGAGACAACAGGTTGGTCGAAGTGTCGAAAATATCGCTGCCGTTCAGACGTCCGTAGCAAACGATCCAAATCAGTCAATTCCACGGCGTTCTCAAGAATTGGGCATCGCTCAGACCACATTATGGCGTATTTTAGTTTACACCCATACAAGATCAAGCTGACTCAAGAATAAAAGCCGATGGACTATTTGAAGCGACGTACGTTCTCCGATTGGGTTCCGAAGAAGATGCGCCAAGATGATGAATTTCATCGCAAAATCATCTTCAGTGACGAAGCTCATTTTTGGCTCAATGGGTTCGTCAATAAGCAAAATATGCGTTATTGGTCGAGTGAAAACCCACACGTGCTTCATGAATCACCACTTCATTCACAAAAAATATCTGTTTGGAGCGGTTTGCATGCCGGCGGCGTTATTGGGCCATATTTTTTCGTCGACGATAACGATCGCCACGTTACTGTGAATGGTCAGTTTTATCGCGCCATGATCACCGATTATTTTTGGCCCGAATTGGAAGATATGGACTTGGACGACATGTAGTTTCAACAGGATGGTGCAACAAGCCACACATCACACGCTACAATCGATTTATTGAAGAGTGAGCATGGTGAGCGTCTTATATCAAGACATGGGCCATTCGATTGGCCGCCTCGTTCGTGCGATTTAACACCGCTTGATTATTTTCAGTGGGGCTACGTTAAGTCATTGGTTTATGCCAACACGCCGACGACGTTGGAAGAGCTCAGAGCCAACATTGAACGTGAAATAGCGGCCGTTTCGGCCGAAATGTGTGTCTTAGTCGTTGAAAATTGGGTCCAGCGAACTGTACTTCAAGCCAATAATAAAGTTTTTGAAATATCTCAAATGGTTTGCCTTTTATTAAAAAAAAAAAAAAAAAAATGTTGTGAAGTCGTTATTAGAAAACCCTAAATATGTTATACGAGGGCTGTTTGATGAGTACCCGGATTGGAAGATAAATGTCGCTACTGAGTGTATTATCATTTAGTATAACCTCTTTTAGCCCGCCTGCCAAAATTTGGTGACAATCCGGCGCTTAGTTTTGTTTTGACACCTATTTCAGAACATGGTGTTAATGTTTTGTGCGACCATGGAGAAAGAAAGTATCTACGAGAGTATCGCGAGTTGAATACGTTAGCCATATCCTGCACGAGATAATATTAAAATTTACTACCGAGTCTAGTTTTTAATATTGTGTGACGCAATAAGGTTTGTAAGACAACTCAACAACTGTTACCTCTGTGGTTCTTAGCAGGCATGGAAATTCAATCGGCGAAGGTTTCCAGCTTACTTCGTTACATGATAGTGTGTTTTTTTTTTACTAAAGTGCTTACAAATCTTTATTAGCTAACCTCATCAATCAGCCTATATGAAAGGGGAAGTTTTTGATTGATAGCCATTTCTTTCATTCAAGTACGGCCATTCAGTATAGAGATGTTATGCGAGTATGTACGAGTATTGAAATGCCTATATGTTTTCCAAAATCCGAATAATCGGCAATGTTAACCACAGTGAACATCAGTTTAAGACGGCTTATTAATCACACTGACACTGAAATGAAAAGCTGGGTACCCTTACTTTAGTTTTCTCATGTTTAGAAATCTCTATATATTCAAGTTATTTGAAGGTCACGCGTGCAATGTTTCCCATCCTCTTGTATTATTCATCACCATTATCCTTGCCCTGCAATCTATGTGGTAGTTAGTTAAATGTGTGGTTATCAAATTGATTACATACATTTTTTAATTTAAATATTTTTTCCTTTTTCTGCATTGGTAAGACAACAGTAAAAAGTAAAAATCAAAAAAAATTTTATGCAAATTTTGTTTCACGGTGGCACGACAACAACAATCGTGTGAGAAAGCAAAAAAAAAAAAACGTATTTACTGCGCAGTCATCATTCAACATTCATATGCATCAACAGAAGGGTTACCTTGCGATGCAACGGCAGAAAAAAAAAAAAAACATTTAAAGGATTAAAGGAATATAGTCCTTGAAATGCTTTTTATGGTATTCAATAGAAACGAAGGGAAGGGCCTTCATTAAATGCAGCACGAGAATGACATGCAAACTGGCATGTTTTGGTGTGTTGCTTAAAAGGGTATAGTTCTCGTAGATGTCAAACGTAAATTGGTAACTGACGTGTGTGCTCTATTTGCATATGTCAGAGGATACCACGTATGCGCTATTCCACATAATTGAGAGATGAAATACTAAATTAAACATTAAATTGACGCGCAACGGTAAGGTTCCGGTGTAACCATCTAGAAAAATACATTTCTCTGTAAAAAAAAAAAATTCTTAATATACATATATATTCGTATGAATACCTTATAAGCACATGAATTTCTTTGTGACCAATAATGATAATATCATCTCTAATTCATAACACGTCAAGCAAAAGCAAAATTTCTTGTAAGCACACTTGGTTTCAATAAGATTTCCGTGTATCAATTTCCCGGCGATACTCATAAATATGGCAAATTAAGTGCTTACAACCATAAAATTTATAATCCAATTTAATTTTATTTTAAACCCACTTTACATCATAAATTGTTTGCCAGGCATCCTCATTACATATGCCCACTTTCCATTTTGATGAAAATATAAATTTCAAGTTCAAATAACGAAGAAATTTATTTAAAGATAACATACTCGTGCACAAGCCACACTACATGCATGTTGCCTTGTTTCTTAAAGAGTTGATGTTGTTGCCGGTTGTTGATTGTTGCTTGCTGTTTGCTGGTTTACTAAAGTTTCTCTTGGATTGGATGGATTATTGTTGCTGTACTGTTTGGTACCTCGTTATGACTGCATAAAATGCAAGCACGATACTGCAAAAATTTAGGTCGTACACGGTTGTGTAAAATTTAAAAAGCTAAAAAACCGAAAAAAAAAAAAAACGAAGTACATAATAAATGAATTTAAAAGAAAGCCCGAAGTAGACAGAAGTGGATACCAAATGGCAACAATAACAGCAGAAACAGATACAGAAACAACAGTCACACTTAAATTATCCCCAAACATTGTAATTTACATTTTGTGTTGTTTTTTTGTTATTTTGTTAAATTTCTTGAATTTTGTATGTCTGCTTGGAATGATTTTCTACGAAAAAAGAAGTGTATGCTGTACATAGGGCAGCGGTTTTTACTTCAACTTGTATGTATGTATATGGAAATTTGTATCTTAGCATCTGGGTATCTCTGACCACAGTGCAGTCTGTTGCACTCCAGACAGACAAAGGCAAATAAAAAAAAAACGAATAATCTGTAATTTTTTTTCCTCTGATCTCTTTTGCTTGGACAGAAGGAACAGAAAAAAAAATAAAATAAAATAAACAGAAAAACAAACAAAGACTAAATGTATGTACCATAAATGTTGCAGAAATATAATAATAATAATAAATAAGGAAACTGATATCGATGCGTGATGTCTCGCCATTCGTTGATATTGTTAAGTATGTTTTTATAGTCTGATTTGATATTTTTATATTGGAATTGTTTGTTGTCTCCCTGTTTTTTTTTTTTATTATTATTATTGGACTTAACATTTACGAGTGGCAATGGGGGAATTATAATTAAAAAAAAAAAAAAAAAATTGTTGAACTACGAGGTTGTAAGTCTGTTGCGAGTGTTAATCTATTATTTGGACTTGTCGAAATCAAAAATGTCGCATTTGGTGAAACAAACAATAAAGACAATTATTATTATTTTTTTCCTAATTCCTTAATTAAGGTGGTGGCGATGGCCTGATGGTTGGCTTACTGGCTGTCGCGCGGGCAATGGAAAACCTCCAAAAGTCAAATTCAAAGCTTCTCAGGAGAGCCGTTCGGGATCGGCAATAAACAATAGGCCCTACTCAGGAGTGTAATAATTCACAAAATTCACAAAGTGAGGCTTTATTTTTATTCCTTAATTCAATAAGCCTAATAGGGGTGCTTACAAAAAATACGACTCTAGGATTAGAGTTAATTTATTCAAAATTAAAATGAACATATGTGTGTGGCAACTTTTTTTTTTAAATAAAAGGCAAACCATTTGAGATATTTTAAAAATTTTATTATTGGCTTGAAGTGCAATTAAAACATTTATGAATGGAACTCGACTTCGTTCATATTGCCACCGCGGGCACGTTTGCAGCGGTCGATTCGTTGGACCCAATTTTCAACGACTCGGCCACGAATTTCGGCCGCCATTTCGCGTATTATGTTGGCTCTGGGCTCTTCCAACGTCGTCGGCGTGTTGGCATAAACCAATGACTTAACAGAAAATAGTCAAGCGGCGTTAAATCGCTCGAACGAGGCGGCCAATCGAATGGCCCATGTCTTGATATAACACGCTCACCATACTTACTCTTCAATAAATCGATTGTAGCGTGTGCTGTGTGGCTTGTTGCACCATCCTGTTGAAACTACATGTCGTCCAAGTCCATATCTTCCAATTCGGGCCAAAAATAATCGGTGATCATGGCGCGATAAAACTGACCATTCACAGTAACGTGGCGATCGTTATCGTCGACGAAAAAATATGGCCCAATAACGCCGCCGTCATGCAAACCGCACCAAACAGTTATTTTTTGTGAATGAAGTGGTGATTTATGAAGCACGTGTGGGTTTTCACTCGACCAATAACGCATATTTTGCTTATTGACGAACCCATTGAGCCAAAAATGAGCTTCGTCACTGAAGATGATTTTGCGATGAAATTCATCATCTTGGCGCATCTTCTTCAGAACCCAATCGGGGAACGTACCTCGCTTCAAATGGTCTATCGGCTTCAATTCTTGAGTCAGCTTGATCTTGTATGGGTGTAAACCAAGATCCTTACGCAAAATACTCCATAATGTGGTCTGAGCGATTCCCAATTCTTGAGAACGCCCTGGAATTGACTGATTTGGATCGTTTACTACGGACGTCTGAACGGCAGCGATATTTTCGACACTTCGACACATCACACAACGAATATGTAAACTCAAATTTTTGCACTAAACTTGATATTGCCTGTCTACTAGGGCGAGAATTACGACCGAAAATTGGAGTTAACGCTCTTAAAGTTGCAGTCACCGACTCCGAATATCTGTAGAAAATTTTTATAATTTGCAGACGTTGCTCGTTAGTGTACTTTACCATGATGAAAATGTTGAGTTTACTAAATAAATTGACAGTGACAGTTTGATGATTAGTGAAAGAGTGCGTTCACAATTTAAATTCAAAGTTGTCAAGTCGCTATTGGAAAACGCTTTACAAACTTATGCGCTTACAAAAAAAATGTTAAATGTTATCCGGACAAACAGTTAAAACAATGCTCATGGGTTGATGATGGAACTTTTGCACTTAAACATTATTTAGCGTACAAACAGCAGCTGCAGAACTTTAATAGATTAGGTCACTCTAGAATCGCCAGAAAATTGTTAATAACAAATGAAATATACAATATAAAAAAAAACTCTTATTACCTACTTATTTAAACAACACATTTTTAAAGATCTAGGTAGTAAAAACTTGAAAAAAATTTTAAGTTATAGAACTAAATACCTGGCGGCCTTGTACTATTCCTTTAAAAATAAGTACTTCGAGATATTTTCTGGCCATAATCTTTTGGGATATCATTTTTGAGGTCCTAAGGACCATTGAAAGTAATAAAAGTCGATTTTTTGAAAATGAAACTAAGGTTTTAACCATGAGCTGGAACGTCAATAACTAATAGAATACTCAACTCTTTAATCAGAAGGACATTCCAAGTTAGGGTTGCGTATACGGGAAACCAATCTAGGAACGAAAGATCGCATTATGTGATTTCCTAGATAGTGAAGATAATTTTCCATCCATCTCACAATCCAGAGTGTGGACAGCCAGGTATTTTTTCAATCCTCTTGGGGGCGCTTGTTATCGACGACTCATCAGTCAAACTAAAAAAAATTAAAACTTCAAAGCGATTTATGATACCGAAAGGCAAATATCCAAATCAACACCGGCTGTACTAGTTCTCTTTAGAAGTACACCAGCAGATGTCAGTCTTTATCCAACGCAATAAATTACCATACTTTGTACGAATCAATCCCGCTTCATCATAGCTGTACGTATGCTTTATTGAAAGTAACAGATGATATACGAGCGGGAATAGATAAAAACCTAAAGACTTTTGTGACTCTACTTGGCTTTTCGAAGGCCTTTGATACAGTGGATCATACGAAGCTTTTCTCCAAATCCGATAGGGTGCCATAGTTTGCCATCATCTGCTATCAAGCACATCAAAAAATAAAATTAGAAATAAAACAAACTGATTCTGTTAATAATGATAAACCAGACTTTATTACAACCTCAGCTGGAGTACCACAAGGATCCATACTGGGTCCTATGTTATTAACGATATTTATCAATGACCTTCTGAAAGTAATCAAATATAGGGTGATTCATCGTAAGGTTTGATTTATAATGTAAAATAAACTACATAAATTTGAAAGTGAACTGAAAATTGTTATTATCGGTTAAAAAAAACAATTCATGGCATTTACTTTTTAAAAATGATATCACGTAAATATTGGCTATGACTACGTCTGAAGTGGTCCATTCGGAAGGTCTAATTTTGGACGACTCGTTCGAGCATAGCGACTGGTATCTCGCTGATAACACGAGTAATGTTGGCTCTCAAAGCGTCAATCGTAGCTGGCTTATTCCTGAAGACCTGAGTCTTTACATATCCCCAGACAAAATAGTTCAAAGGTATGATACCGCACGATCTAGGCGTCCAATTTACCGTAGCAAAACGTGAAATTAAGTGCTCACCAAAATGATTTCTCAACAAGTCCATTGTTTCAGAGCTCACCGAGACCATGTACTTGTTATTATTAACAGTAACATTCTGATTTGTCTCATTTTTGAAGAAATATGGGCCAATGATTTCACCAGTCTATAAACCACACCATACCGTTGTTTTTGATGGATGTTCTGGTAGCTCTTGGTATTCTTCGGGATGCTCATCAGCCCAAATATGACAATTTTGTTTATAAACGTATCCATTGAGCCAGAAATGGGCTTTATCACTGAACAAAATTTCACGATATAACACCGGATTTTCATTGAGATTTTCCAGAGCCCATTCACTGAAAATATGACGCAAATTCAAGTCGCTTGGTTTCAATTCTTGCACAAGTTGAATTTTGTACGCTTTTAGGCCGAGACCCTCACTTAAAATACGCGAAGTTGTCGAATACGACAAGTCAAGCTGCTGAGTGTCTTCTCGTACACTCTCAGCTACAGCTGCTATAATCTCTCAACTACGTGCTGGATGTGGTCTAACCGGTCGAGTATCATCCACTAATGTAAACTGGGACTCAAATTTGTGAATGGTATTGGCAATAGCTGTGAAATTATAAAATATAAATTATGTTACTTAATTAATTAATATTGAAATACTGAACTATTTGGCAGGAAGTTGAACATAGTGTTCCCAAATTCATGGGCCAAATCCAAGCACTGCAATTGCCTAGCGTCTTTCAAGCTGGGCTTTATACCATTCAAGAATGTGCCAGTACATTCTAGGAACAAGAATGAAAGGTGCCCCCACCGATATATTAACGGATAGTCAAGCAGTTGTGAAAGCTATATTTGCTTACTTATCCAACTTTTCTGACGCCAATACCCTTCAGGACTTATCTAAAGGGAGCACAATCCAACTCTGTTGAGAGCCAGTATCAGGCAAAAGAATTGAAGAAAAAGTTCCAAGGCCCAGGCCTCTTCTGTGGCACCTCGTATTCACCAATCAATGCAACAACAAAAATTTGGAAGAACAAGGTGTGTCCATTTCTTAGGACGAAAAGAGCTATGAAACCCTTCCAAAATGAATCCAAATTCAGCTTTTTCAAGGGGCACTGCCAGTTCGATATCACTTACATAAAATCAGAATTAGTCAGGGAACTGAATGTCGCTTTTGTATGGAAGACAATGAAACCGCAGAACACGTACTGTGATCTACACAGCTTGGCTTTATATGTCTCTATAAAGAAACATTATTTTCTCTGAGAAATCTTAGTAACTGAGGAACTACAAAGTATCTCCATCATAGTGATCTTCAACTTTATAAAGAAAGTTAAAGCCACTGCCTTTGTGGTACAATAGTTGAAGTCGAAGTGCCCACTGCAATAAGGTGGTAAATTTCTCTTCTTTTTTTTTTGCAAAAAATGCAAAAACATCACTAAAATCTTGTTCTCACAAATGAGGTGATCCAAAATACAGTCACCTTCAGGATGGTTGTTAGCAATACAGATACGTGGGAGAAATATGTTTCAACAGTCAATATGATTTCTGTCCTAATGAAGCTTAAAAGCATACACATTTGCCAATGTCAAATTTTTAAAAGCAGAAGAAGGTCAGTAAAGATACATGCTCCTGAAGAATAACCTGATAAAACTTCATAGATTGTCTTCTTTCATCTACATTTTCTCTTGTGCCAAAGATTCTAGTCGTCTCGAATCAGAATTCCGAGATTTATAGCCCTTCAGCTCAAACATCCACTCTTTAGACCTACAGTATTTAAATAAAAATACAAAATTCCTTGGAAATAAAAATAAACGAAACATTTCCGAGTTGTTGGAACCCGAAATATTTAGTAGGCCCATACCTTTCACAAGCTGAATACAACCAACATCATTAAAATCTCTCCCGGAAAGACATTCCATTTCACATCAATGCAAATTCTACCCAGCTGAATTATACTTTATGCATTCAGTTGACCTTTTCGTCTTAAAGTAATCTCATTTTACTAAATCTTGTAACACGTGGATGTCTTCTGCATTCCACATCGCATTATTTATTCATTAAGGCAGCAGAAGACAAACAAATAAAAATAAAGAAAGTCAAATTTCAATGTAATCCTCGTTTGATATTGTTACCTCTGTTTCTATGGCTGTCGAAAGTATCTTTCGTATGTGCATGTCGTTACAAACAACAGACAGACAAAGAAATATCCATATAAGAAGGATTTTTGCTACAAACGTGTAATTATGTACATACATGTATAATGTTATTCTTTCTTTGGAATACAAAATCATATAGAGAAGGTTTTATAAATTAATCAAACAAACACCTTTGCAATCTGAACATGGACTTTCATTGCTTGCATTGGTAATTACCTATTATATTACCTCAGAGACCAAAATCACATATAACGACAAGATACATATTTGTACATACTTCTAAATATATATAAAAATATATATACAGGGTGAGTTTTTTAACTTGAGACATCCAAATTATTCGAAAAATACGTGATATCGCGAAAAATGTTTCAGACAAAAGTCACAAGGTTCTGAAGGGGACATAAGATGGTGACCACGAGTTTGACCTTGAGACCCATTCAGGTCACAGGTCACAGAAAGTAACTTTTGATTTTTCAAATGATAATTCCTGATTTTCATTGCTCAGTCGTATTGCTCGTCGGCCTGTCATTTGTTTTTACATACTGCGTTTAGCATAACCCAGAAACAACGACGTGGACGTTGAATTCTTCCCATTTCGATGTTTATTTCCCGCGACTATTTCAAAAAATGCTCGAAAATGTGACCATTCACTTCAATAGACTTGTCTATCCGCGCTCTAAATGAACCAACCGAACTGAGAAGTATTTCTGGCGTAATCTTCCAGCAAGCTTCAGTTATTCGTCATCACGTACACATGTCCTCACGTGTTGTTGCCTTTTTTTTGTAAACCTCACTTTTTAAGTACCCCCACAAGAAGAAATCAAGTCACGTAAGATCAGGGTATCTAGCAGGCCATTGCCTCGGACCCCCTCGTCCGATCCATCGTTGATGGTAAATATTGTTTAATACGCCCCGGGCTACTTGGGAATAATGGTCTGGACAACCATCATGTTGAAACCACATTGTTTGTCGCAACTCCAATGACAGTTCTTCTACTGGAAGATGGTCCCTCGAGAAGTTTGCATACTTTTCGCCATTCAAGTTGCCTTCAATAAAATATGGACCTATTAATTTATTCCCAATAATTCCCGCCCAAACATTAACATTCCAAGGCTGCTGGCGTTCAACTTGTCGCAACCAAAAAGGGTTTTCGGTAGCCCAATAATGCATATTGTGTCGATTGACCGTACCGTCATTGGTGAAAGTCGACTCATTAAAGAATAACACCTTGGCGAAGAAAAGGTGGTCTCGTTCAATTTGCTGAAGTACCAATTGACAAAAGGAAACCCGGTTGCGAAAATCCTCACTAGAAAGTTCTTGACGCATTGAAACATGATAAGACTGGTATTTATGCCGATGTAATATCTTATAGTCAGTCGTTTGAGAAATTCCTGATTCACGACTTATTTGGCGAGTGCTAATATGAGGATCGTGTGCAACGGCAGCTAACACTGCTATTTCATTGTCCTCAACAGCCACCCTATCTGACCGATTCCTTTTCTTTGGTTGCACACTTCCTTCGCCAGTGAATTGTTGGATGACCCGATAAAAGGAAGCGCGCGATCGTATCTGGTCTGGGAAACGTTGGGCGTAAAGAGCAACAGCACCATCGATGTTCCTTCCACTTTCTTCATAAATCAATATCATTTCAATTTTCTCTTGAATTGAAATAGCCTGCATTATTAATCTGGAAAACACGCGATCGTATCTGGTCTGGGAAACGTTGGGCGTAAAGAGCAACAGCACCATCTATGTTCCTTCCACTTTCTCCATAAATCAATATCATTTTAATTTTCTCTTGAATTGAAATAGCCTGCATTATTAATCTGGAAAACGTTACTAATAATAATCAGTTCCTCAAAACAAATCTCGACCTTCTAATACCCTAACAACGTTGGAAACCGATTGATGATTTGAGAAAAAGCTCATTCATTTTATTATTTGAAAAATCAAAGGTGACCTTCGTTTGACCTTGAAAATGGGGCTCAAAGTCAAACTCGTGGTCATCATCTTATGTCCCCTTCAGAACCTTGTGACTTTTGTCTGAAACATTTTTCGCGATATCCCGTATTTTTCGAGTAATTTGGATGTCTCAAGTTAGAAAACTCACCCGGTATATGGGATGGGTAGGTAAGATAAATAAAGTGCATGGCCCCGAATCGGTTTGGCTGTTTCGTTTTGTGTAAACCTCATCGCAATGTAAAATTCGAAAAAAAAAAGTTATTTTCAATGTCACTTCATGTAAGTAGGATTGGAGTGTACTCAGTGAATGGGCTGCGTTTAGTGGAGTTTTCAACTGATAATTTGGGATATGGTTTTCACTTCAAAAGGACATCTGATCATAACTTGTTTATTTCTTCTTTGGCAATATTTAATCTTAAAAACTGGGTGCTCTGGGAGGAAAATGTGGAATTTTGCAAATCATCCTCTAAATGCCCCACACCATTCTTTAAAAAACAAAAACAAAAAATTTATTCATATTATTCATCTGTCTGCCTTTTAGTCTTTGAATTCCTCTGAAATATTTGTAAGCGCATCATTTTTAGATGAAATATTCATCCATGACCTACCTGAACCATGAAATGTTTAAATCTGTATATTTTTTTTTTCAGATGCTATCGGTACAGTCTGCCGGCTGCGCGGGAATGGAGCGGCTCGGCGTTCCGGCCCGCACATCATTAAATACACCACCCGACGATAGGTTAGTACACCCTATTTTATTTCATCATAATGTCTATTTTATATTATTTTTATTTTACTAATAGAGGACACATAAGTCGAAGGATGCGTGTAGATACCCGTGATTTACTTGTACGAGATACAAACCTACTTAGTGATAGACAAATCCGAAATAATAATCATATACATCATTATCATCGCGTTGGATGTGGTAGTAATAATAGTAGTAGCTATAATAGTTGTAATAATAGTAATATTCGTATTGGAATTGACGCATCAACGATAATGACTGCTGCTCAACAGCAACAACAGGTAGTCGCTGCAAAACTTAAACCAATAAACAATGATAATCAACATCAACAGCAACAACAATTGCAACAACAAATTCGATGTCCACATCATGTCCCACTACCTGACAGTGAATGGGGTCAAGATCGTGATCTGCAGATACGTTCGCGATATCAGGTTAGTTCAGATAATGTTCTACGAAACTTAGCGTGAACTAATGCTTATTTATTTTTGTTTTGTTACCCTTTTAATTTTTAGCAATCAGAAATAACCCGTTCGTATATAAAACCACCTCCAAATAAAACAGTTTTAGACGTTCCAGAACAATCCTATAACTTTTACTCATCAACAACGCTATCGACAACGGCGTTAATTGCCACATCGGGTATTTCGTGCAATGCACGACCAAATCTAACTAATCAACATTTTAATAATCATCAAAATTACCAACTTCAACAATTACAACAGGCATCATGTAACAGTGGTAATAGCAATCACTCGCAACAACAACCATCAGCTTTATCCCAGCAACAGCAACAACAACAGCAGCAGCAACAACAGAAATCAAAATCATTTGCAATAAAATTTTGGCGTAAACCTAGTACTAAATCGCCTACTGCACTTTGTTCCTCATCATCGATATCATCGAATTCCTCTTTATCATCGAGTGCATCGTCATCGTCCTCATCGGCATCAACATCTTCATCTTCGTCGTCGTCGTTATCAGCATCAGCATCAGCATCGTCTTCATCGTCATCATCGTCATCATCACCATCATCGTCGTCTGTATCTACATCGTCGTCATCATCATCATTGTGCTCATCAGCACAAACACTTCCAATATCAACGGCTGCATCTTTAACAGCAACCACATGTAGTTTTGGAGCAGCAGCACAAAATCAAAATAATCTAACACCCACCACTAGTAATATTACCTCGACTTCATTTTTGACGACAGTCGGCAGTATGACCGCTTTAAGAGGTTCACCGTCACCTCCATTAGCAGTGACAGTTCCCGTGGCGGCAATTACATCACCAAGTAATACGTTTCATCATAATCAGCAACATTTCCATTTACAACAACAACAACAACAACAACACCAACAGCAACAACAATTGCTTTTTGTTAATAGTACAAATTCCAGTAACTTATCATCGACCTCTCTGCACTCGTTAAAAAGCAGTAGTTGTAATTTATCACCAACACGTAGTACATCCCCATGCCCCACGACATCGTCCAAAACTATCACAACCCGTGTGAATACAAGTACACCAGCAACATCTATAGATTGTTGCTATGCACAAGCAACCAGCATTCAAAGATCACATTCTTTAAATACAGCACAAATGTCTTCTACATCATCGTCATTATTGTTAACATCCCGGCAACAACAACAATCAATCAATAACTGTGGTAATAGCAATAGCAGCAGCAGCACTAGCATTAGTAGTAACGATAGTATGTCAAGTTCCAAAAACTATCAACATCATATTTGACAACATACAAACGTAGTGATAATTAGCTGAAATACTAAATTAAGGGATTGTACTAAATTTTTAAATAGCCACCACCATCATCATCATCTTCACATGCATTTGATGGATCCCTATTCAGGACCACAAGCTGCTACCATGCGTAGCTTTTAAGGCTGACTATTTTTCTATCTCCCACAGTAATACCCGGTGCATATTTTCATTTTAAAATTGTTCATTTTTTTAGGGTTTCAATCTAAAATTGTTAAGATAAACAAGAAACAAAATTTACAAATATCCTCACATATTTTCTCTATTTGCATCTGTTTCTATCCTTTTAAATGTGTATCTTGTCAGTATGTATAGCCAAAAGCCATATGTTTGTATATTTAGAAATGAAGTAAATCAAATTGCGATGCAGATAAATTTGTTGTAAAAACTACGGCACATGATAAGCCAGAATTCCAAAAAAACTAAAAACAAGTTTAAATCTACTATACTTTGCATCACGTCTGCTATTTCTTAATCGATCGCCTAACTGAAGAGTGACATCTTTTTTTTTTTTTTTTTTCGTTGTTTATGTAAGAGAAGATAAAGTTGTGTTCTATTAGAAACTAAATTACTCGGTTGGTTTAGCTGAATTGGTTTTAACTTATAGTAGAATGAATTGAAGACAGAATTTATGAGTATGTTAATGGGATAACATTTTACTGAATGTGAAATACCACCTAAAAATCGATGCTGAATTGATCTAAATATATTGCTATGTTTTGCCAATATTAAATTACGTTTTACCAATAACAATTCAAATTATGCACTATATATCTACCAATGTCTAGAAAGATGACATTGTAAGTCTACAAATGCCGGCAGCTCCGAGTTGTCATATTTTTCTATCTTATTTTGAAACAGTCGCACTCGGCTTTTTTGACTGAAAATGAAATTTATAGAGCTGCGTAGAGCAAATCAGGCTTTTGTTCAAATTAGATGTGGTACTTTTTGGTAGTTATTGGATTAAATTAGGGCATCTCCAACCCCGAGACTTGAATTAAATATATTATTCATCTTAATAGGCTACCTCAAATTTCCAATTTAATGATTTTATCATATGAAATACGTACATAGATCAGAGTTGGCAATGAACCGTAAATCTCTTTCATAGGGATTCATGGAAAGCTAAAATATGTTGATTTATATTCACATTTTTTCTAATGTTCAGATTCCTTTGTATTGTGCTGAATAAAATGCTTTCTTTTTCTAAGATAACTAAGATAGTTAACTATTTCTTCTTACCTTTTTCGATTGCACTTTGCCACTCTCGGTGTCTTAATCTTTAAAATATGTTAAAACATCATTTGGCCAGTCATTCCTTCTAATTTATATAAACGTTCAAGGGAACACTTGCTATTGCTGTTTCGTAGGATTCACTGGATTTATCTTTTCACTCTATTTACGATGAATTTGCTTAGACATGAGATTATCCATCTTTTTAATAATTAGTTTTCCTTCTTGCCTTTTGCATCATTCAAGACACAATTTCATAACTTTGCTTATTTCATAATCTTACTCACCATTGTTCCCTTGTAATTCATTTCTCACTTTCTTAAGCTTGATAGGCTTACGGGCTGTGTATCCGCATATTTGTCTAGGCACTGCACCTTGATGTGAGGGACTTTTACTTGCGCATCTTCCGCGGCATTTCTGACTCTTGATGAGTAATGAAAAAAAAAAAGCTTAACTTTATCTCAGTATATTCCTGGTGGATCCATTATGATTCCTTTTTACCGGTACGACTGCAATGTTCTCAGAAATTGTGAGTTATTGGATAGAGAGAGATGTTATCTTTGTTCAGTAAGAGAGACTAGAGAGACTCGAGCGGTGACCTTAGAAATGAGGTGTATCTTGGTAAAATGAAGACATTATCGCGGCATCTGTACATAGGTCTCACAATCTTTGAAAATTTGTAGTTTTTTCGCACTTATACTTTATTTTTTCTCTGAAATTCCAAGACGGACGATTTGGTTCAGCGCTTGATCAAATACGAATAAATTCTATTATGCACTCTTTCGTTATGATTTCGTGGACATATTCATGTGACCAGATATTCAGCCCTTCAAGTAAATCTTTCAGGCAGCGTCATCGAGTATGTGTTTACATTTTTGATACCATATCAACTGCTTTTATGTCATATATGTACATATAATTTAGTAGAATACATGTACAATTATATATGTGTACGTATGTGTTGTATTACATATGAATAGTTCATTGCAGTACAATACTAGCGGCCTCTGTGACTGTTTTTAACTCATCGTTAAAGATCCTTTTACAGAGAAAGAAGTTCTTCAGTTGTTTCATTTTATTTATTATTATTATTTTTTAAAGTGTTAAGTGTAAAGTTCACTCAAAAGGGTATAAATACTCTCAAAACGTCAAAGCGTGTAATTTTCGTATTCAAGGCAATCGCAAATGGTTCTAATTACCTGAATCTTCCTTTTTGGAATCCATTGAACTACCTATCACTTAAACTTCGTCAAGGTTTTGACATATACCTTGAATAACAACTTGAGAAGCTAATAAAACATTGATAATAAATAAATTTTGATGTAAGTAAAGGGAATCTGGTTTCAACTGGCAAAATTACTGCATTGTTGAAAGCTCTGCCTAAGCTCCATGTAAATTCAAGAGTAAGAAGAGTTTTTCTGTTCCATTTATTAGATAAGAAAAAATGCAAGTACATCAATAAACCAAATCGTTCTTTTGCTAAAAAAAAAAAAAAAAATAAAAAATTTTTCGATTCCCCTTTCTCTATTATTCACTGACACCTAAAATTAAGAAAAAAATCGACAAAACCTCAAAGAAGCCAGCAATATGTCTACAAAACGTATGGCATACTATTCAGCTAGCAATACGCAGTGATGTATATCACCGCTAAGTTTTACTCTCAGTTGTATGAAAGCACACATCGATTCACTCTGTATTTCTGTTTCCGAACGAAGAATTGGCGTAATATACCAAAATCTAATTGCTCAATAATCACCTTCTAAAAACAAAAAACAAATAAATAAAAAAATAAAAACAAAAACTAATTACCAATTCAGCTTAATCAATTTTTAATCAATTTAAAATATTATTCTCAATTTTATTTAATTAAAAATAAACAATTTCTATTAGTCAAAATATTTTCCTTAAAACAAATTTAACTAGAATAGGAATTATTTTTTAGATAAACAAAAACAAACAAAAGAAAAACTGAAAGGTTTCAATTCATATTCTAATTAATTTTTTTACACTACGCTTGCTATAAAGGCAAAAAAAAAAAAAAAAAAAAAAAATACAAAAATTCTACTACTATCAACAAGAAAATAAAATAACCTCTTTCTCACTACAAATAGCCATTTTTGTACTTTAAACAAAAACCCCATGAAAATCATTAACCACAAAATGCATAAATGTTTTATATTCCTACAAAATTTAAACACCAAATTCAAATTTCCTGTATCAACCGAATTTTTGCAAAATATCTCCAAACTAAAAGTATAAGAATAACAAAATTTAAAAAAAAAATTTAATACAAATATATCCGTGGTGTCATTATAAAGAAAAAAACAAAAAAAAAAAACAAAACTACATACACAAGTACGATTATATTCATAAAATAAAATAAAAAAAAAAAAAATCGTTACAGCGATATTATTATTATTTTTATTTTTAGTCAATGTATATAGTATAAAATACCAATTATTAATTTGATGTACACAATAATAGCAAAAACATTTTAAAATCTCTAAATGTAAAAAAAAAACAAATAGTAGACAATTAAAATATAGAGCAACTAAACATAAAGTTATACAAAAACAAAAACAAAAACAAAAACAAAAAATAATATATTTTTGTATTTTATTTTATTTTTTTTTTTTATTTTGAAATTCTATCCTTGTTTATAGTGTTATATTGAATCCATACCATTTTGTTGATATTGTATAGCTGATTACAGATAAAAAATAATTTATATCAGATACTTTAAAGGAGGTGTATCAATTACTACATTTTTATATTTATTTTACTTTCCAATTACTCTTACTATTATTTATATAAAAAGAAATAAAAAAAAAAATTATTCTTGTACTATAACTACTCGTGTAAATTCAAATTAAATTTAGGTTCTTTTGTTTTGTTTTAATTTATTTAAAGTAACGTCAACAACAAAAATTTGCCGATCTACCTCCTACAATCATAATTATACTACTAAACACACAGAAACCGTTCTATACAAAACTACTTGCGCTAATATTCTTTTTATTATTATTATTATTATTTTTTTTTTTCATTTCATTTATCAAAAATTATTTTTTTAAGTTTATTTTTTTTTTCTTAAATATTTGTATTGAAAGTAAGAATTAAAAATAATATAAAATCCAAGCCGTCGACTGATATTTTTATGAAATGTTAATAATTCCGAAACAACGTGTAAACAAGACAAAGAATAGGAACTGAAGAAAATAATTAAAAAATAAAACAAAACAAAAAAAACAAATCTATAAATATTTTATTTATCAAAAAGAAGAATCAGATTTAATGTAAAATATAAAATAAAAAGAAAACAATTCTTATGTATGGTGTAATGTATAAATTAAATTTGAAAATGGAAACAACATAAAAATGCTATGTGAAGAGTATTACCATTTAAGGACAAGCTATGTAACATACAACTTTAAAATTCAATGAAAGATTTATTTAATATTAACTATTAAAAAAATATATTTAATTTAATTTGTAATTTAAACAAATCAATTTCCTTTTGTATATTGCATATTTTATTATTAATAAAACTAAACAAAAAAATCAACAATTAAATGCAATCTATTATTTTTATTTCTCTTTTTATTATTTAAAAATCTAAAGACAATTTTCATGTTATTATAATTATTTATTTGTATAAAAAAAAAAACACACACACATAAAAACAAATAAAGGAAATTGAGGAGGATTAAATAAATAAATGGGGGACTACAGTTTATACATATATAAATATATATATATATAAATATAAATAAATCTATATATTATATAAACTATAATTACAAGCTATAATTAAGTAAATGCAAAAAAAAAGAAAAAAAAACAAAATAAACAAAAATATTGATGTATAAACAAATTAGTGAAATTTTTTTAAAACAAAATATTGTTGTTGTAACAAAAATTTAAAACAAACAAACAAAAAAAAACAAACAAAAAAAAAACAAAACAAATCTATTTAAAGAAAAAAAAGAGTAATATAAAAAGAAAAAGAAACAAAGTAATAAAAACTCATTAAACAAATATGAGAACAAATCAAATTAATTTTGCGGTGTTTTATTTCAATCATTCAATACCATTTGTTTCTATAGGGACATATACTCAAAAACCCGAATGCAGACGGAGCGAACCATTTTATTTTTTCTGTCAGAACAGAGCATTCAGACTAAGAACTAATCCATTGTAATCCTTGTAAATTCCTTTTAAATTTTACAGTCTTTCGAAAGCCTACAGTACCAGCACTGTGCCTGATGCGAGTGTAGGCCGTTCATTCACCGGCCGTGCTCCGCGCTTTCGTCATCACTTTTACACTAAGCGTCGCAAAATGTTGCATCACTTATGCCCAGCACTGTTATGTGGCTTGTAGAAGTGGACCATTAAGACGCTAGTGAGTCTAGCAGTCTACGAGGTGTGTTCAAAAAGCAAGGTAAAAACATCCTTAATTTGCGTTTGACAGATAGAAAGGTTAGACGTGTTCTGGTGTGCTCGGCAAAGAATTTGCATCAAATATTGGCCCTTATTCCGGTTGTCACCTCACTTTAGTGAAAAACCTCACAGTCATGTCAACTCACTTCGCATTATGTATTCTCGTTGTCGCGTGACGTGAGTAGCAAATGAATTGAGTCCTGAATCGAGTATCGATTGTTTTGACGTTTGAAGTTTTAAAAGTTGACGCGACGAATTGAATTAAAAGTGTAATCTGTAGATCTTATAGACGTTTGAAGTTTTAAAGTTGCTAATAAAAAGTGTTAATTAAAAATGAGTTCAGTAGAATTGTGATTTGACGATACAACTGATGACAGTGAGGAAGAGAGAAGTCGAAATTTAACATTAAGGAGGCGAAAAATAAGAGACAATTCAAATCCCTTGGATATGCCGGATACAATGTATATTTGAAAAATATTATATTAATTTTCAGATTTGTCAGATATTTTAGAGTTTCCAAGGAAGCTTTTAATTTTCTCCTTAACATACTCAATCGTAAAACTAAACCTGCTACAAGATGCTTTGGCGTACTTCCCATTATTAAATTAACGGTAGCATTTCGTTTCTTCGCAGAAGGAAGTTACCAAAAGGGAACTGGGAACGGCTTTAATGTGGGCGCAATCTACATGTTTCAAAATTTGCAGCGAAGTTTTAAATATTTTCGAAGATGAAATTTGCGCAGATTTAATTAAATTCCCGGAGGAAGACGAGAGAACACAAAATAAGGTGGCTTTTTTTTAAATGTAGATTTCCTGGTGTCATTGTGTCGACGGCACACATGTGAAAATTATTTCTCCGGAGCATTCAATTCAGCATTTATATTAAAATAGGAAAGGGTACCACAGCACAGAAGTGGTGTGACTCGTGGTGAGTATAAGATGTATTCGATTCTTCTTGAAGCGGTGGTTCACCTGTTTCTTGTGCAATTAATGCATCATAATTTAGCCCGACACAAATATTTGGATGTCATCCTGTATCACAAACTTCTTTGAACTAAACGTGTTAGGTCGGCAGTTAGACCAATTATATCCTACGCGTCGGTTGTCTGGTGAAACATACTTTCATGAAAATACGTCACTACTGGTTTAAACACACTCCAAAGAACATTCTACCTGGGATGGATAAATGAATCTCTCTCCCCTTCATATCTATATCATGGGCTGCACTCTCAAAGCCATCTTCCGTGGGTTCGAATCCCGTGCGAGGCAATTCTGTGAAAAAGTCTTTTCATAGAATTTGTATGTTATATGAAAATCCCGTCGGCGTCAACTCTGACATGAAGGCATAACACTGATGTTGGAGTGGTTGCTGGCTGGGCTAAATGTAACGAACTAACAACTAGCACGTACTTAAGACCCACTGGTTGAGGATGTAATAGCTCGTCCCGTCCAATTTGAAAACCACCTTTGGGAAAAATATCGAAACCTAATACACCTGAGTTTCAAACTACTACACCACCCACCCGCGCCCTGGAGAAAAAGCCAGTAAAAGGGTATTCATATCCCCTTGGTGCGTGCGCGGTATTACAAAAAAAAAAAAGAGAATTGTTAAATTTTTGCAAAAAAATCGTTTTATGCTGATGGGTTTAAATGCCAGAATTTTCTCTGATGACCTAGGAACTAGGTTATTGTTCAACCTTCCTTCGGACATTTATTAGACTACGATCTGGGTATCGATGAGGGCATCATCGTGAGCGATTTGTTATATATCAGGACCTGTTCAAATCTCTAGTATCTAATCTAAAGCCTTACACAATATCTTCAGAAGAGATAGCAAGGCAATATTATCTCTGGTGGATTCATGCACACAGTGCAGTTCCAGACAGTTATCCCCCCAATGGAATAGCAAGAAGATACTCTTGTAAACAGTAATCACCTGATCTCTTATGTCCAACGTAATCATTATTTTTTTATTTTTTGGCTAGGAAATAGTGGAAAAGCTAATACGACGAGAAGCAGCCTCGTCCTGCTTTAAGTACTGTGCGGTTCTCACATATAAAAAACTACCTTAACATCTTTTATCTTGACAGCATCCACTTCAGAACTCTCTCTAGGAATGAACAAATATGGCTCCAACTCTGATAGCTCGTTAGCATTTTTTCGACCATGTTTTCTGGGCTGATTACATTGATGCTGCTTTCGAGCTCCCGTCATTGTGAGTGATCCCACCTCCTGCAAACAAAAAAAGTGTGGTCTATCTGGTCTAATGGAGAGTCCCAGTACGGACAGACTGGAGTGTTTGCTTTACTGATATTTTGAAGAAAGGTATTAAAATATCCGTGTCCGGTGAGAAACTTCTTTTATTTATAATTAACGCGTGTTCAAGGCGTTATTATATCTTGAAAAGATTTGCACACATCGCAGGCGAAGGAAACTTAAGGAGCAAGAAGTGAGGAGTACCTGGGTTGAAGTAGTAATTTACTTCACAGTGTTTGAGTCCATTCCATTTAGTTACTTCCTTGATTTGCGAGTTCCAGAGCTCTTAACACTACATTTTCGTGAGCTCCTTTGTCTCCTCGATCGTCGCTTTCACCCTAATTACCGCCTTTTTGTTTTAAACGTACTTCCTTTCTGCGACTACAAGGACGGCTGGTTCCGACGCAGTTCGATACGAGCTTGCAACGCGTCTGGCTTCGTATCTCTGCAGTGCTGCCATCTGCTTCCTCTACTTTTCTTGTCGGAGTGCGTCTGCTCCAATCTCGCAGCCATACGAGTATAGATGAATGGCGGATGTGACTTTCGTTGTAACCTTCGTTTGCTGGCCGTAGGACCTTCTACCTTTGCTATCAGTCTGCTTAGTGACATTGAAAGTTTTGACGCTTATTCCGATAGGGACTTTATATGTTGCCAAAAGATGAGTTTCCTATTGATAGCCGGTCAGAAGTCTTTCACTGGTTTTTTGCTTATCATAGCTTAAAGCCCGATTTGGAAGTTAACGATGGTTGGCATACTTTACTTGGTCAGAAGGACTATCTCGGTTTTTTCTGTAAGTAGGCTAAGACCATGTTCATCCAGCTATGAGATCACCCGTCTCATAACTTGTTTCAGCTTCATTTGAGCGGTGAAATCATCTGCATACCTTACCAGGAATGCATCTTCAGGCATCTCCATCCGAAGTATGCCATCGTATGGGTAGGAAAGTGTTATCCATTTCAGCACAGCGGCATTACAATAGAGAGGGTTATAAACTCAAGTGCTCATTGAGGAGCACAATCATAATGCCATCTTCTATAAAGACGTCAGCGCTACATCTTTGATTGTTTAATTAGAGCTGCCCGAAAAGAATCGGCAGTAATTCTTCTTTTAATCAAACCCAGTCTCGAATGCAGAATGCAAAGGACAGGACGTGTCATACCGTAGCTGTGTAGATCCGAGGGAACCTTACGGTAACAAGTCCTGTTTTGCTAAAAGCAGAAATCTAACAGAACATTGACAATTTTCAAAGCGACCATTACTAATTAAAAGATCTAGGATGACCCCCACATAGTGTGATCTGTCGAAAAAAAGCCATTACGAACAAACAATATAGTAGAGATGCGCAGGTTTAAGATCTGACAATTGTAGTCCTGATCAGACCATTAGAATTGACACATCACTTGTATTTTAAAGAAGAGAAAGAGAAAACGCATAAGGCTGGCTTACACCCGGCAGGATTCTGTCACTGACATCGGCCATAATGGTTCGTCTACTGGAAACGACTAGAAGCGACTTTTTGTCTGGCCAAAGTTGATAAGCCTTCGACAGCTTCGATTAAAATGCCAAATACGTGGTTTTCTTGTTAACGGCACATTCAAAGTCACCTACTTAAAACAAAATGTGCCTCCGTTGCCAGGCACTCCCTTGCATTTAGACCCTTTTCAAGTAGATTTTCAACTGCAGATTTTCAAACAGTAAACATCCCTTTGAACATAACCTACAAACACAACAGAAAATATCCCCTGTTCATTGCAACAAGTTAAAGACTCTTCCCTTCTCAAACAATAACTTAAGACTTTTTTCCTAACTACTAAAGCTGGAAAGTATAGAAAACATATACTTTCGCTCCATTGCGTTCCACCCCAGGCACTGGATGGAATGACTCCATCCACCACCATAACTTCATTTGCAAAACCTAAACGTCCCAATTCCTACTTCAAAGTACCAACCATCACAAAACCAGACCAGAGAAAAAAAAAAAGGAAGTAGCAAAAACAAACCAAACGAAACGAAAGGGAATCGGAAAAAATCAGAAAAGTAGAATCTGTCTATGCCCAGTGGTAGTCGTCGTTTCCAATACCCAGTACCTAGAGCAGACAGAAGATTTCCCTGAAACCAGTGGAATGCAAAGCAACTTTTAACCTAATGTCGTAACTTCTCAGAGTTGGGGTGCCAAAGCTGCAACCCTTATGACCTCCCCTTACATACCTTACTAACATCGGAAGAATGTACACAAGACAGCCGAGTAGGATGGGACCAACAAAATAAGGGTGAAATGTTAGTTTCCCCTTTGTGTTCAGTCATTCAGAAGTGGGTGTAGATGACAGTGGGGTAAAAGTGATTTCGAAAAGCATACAACAAGCAAAAAAGTACCTAAAAGGAGACGAAAATAACAAAATAACAAGAAAGAGAAATAGAAACAGAAAAAGAGGAAAACAAAAAACAAGACTACGTTACGAATCCTTAGGTCGCTTTAACCCTCTACGTAATCATCTTTTTGTCGCTATTGCTGTAGCTTTGCTCTATTGCTACTACTGCCGTCTAGCCGTCTGCAATCGATCCAAATGACTTCAATCCTGGAGAGGTTTATGCACATTCTTCCAACCTGATTCTCGATGTGCTTTGAGTCTAGGGCCGTCGTTACCATCGTTGCCGACGCTTTGTCTTCTCTAGCTTCCATGTAAATGTGTGCATTGTCTTGTGCTGTACGTATCCTAATGGCATTACAAAAGAAAGACTTGTGATGTGGAAAAACAAGGACGATTAGGACGATAAAAATGTAGACGCATCCCCAGCTTCACCTCTTGGTTGCTCACAGATTTGCATACACTATTAAAGACCCACTGAGAGGCGGTAGTTGGAAACGAATATGCGACAGTTGAACAATAAAGTTGCCAATCGGAAAGCAAACGTTTTTCGGTTCTTCGTAGTAGTCCTGCTCTGAGAAGGCACATACAAGTAGTGTATGAAGGTACGTAAGTAGGTTGCCGGGAATTTGGCATGAGATTGGACCTGAAAACAAGGACATTAAGAAATCGTTTACATGCATGTACAGTACGACGGTGAGAGTATGTAGGTTCCCTTTAGCGAATATCCACCGAAAGCATTTGAAACGAGGATGAACCAAATGCTGGTAGGAGGTATTTTGTGAATAATCACTCGGGATACGACAGATAAGAATGTCTGGCACGTTAAATACCAGTGCCTAAAGTCGGTTGAAATGGTGACGAGGTAGGTATTTTGTTTTTTGTTTTTTTTTTTTTTTTATTGTGGCTTGCAGGCTAAAAAAAATCTGTAAACATGTGGGGGGTAAAAATAAATGACACTGGGTACATGGAAACCAGCGGTAAATATTTCAAATTTAAGGATGGCTAGGCTACCCAATTAAGGTCTGTTTAAGGTATCTGTTTGTGAATTCGAATGTTTAATAAAAAACATATATTAATTATTGTAGCTTTTGAGGGACATTGCTGAGTATTTGAACAGGACTCGCCCTGATTTCTCCATCCGTGCAATTAAAAGTGCACTTCCGTTTGGTAAATTTATACGTACCTATCCCTGTCTTAAATTTTATAACCAATATATACTTCCGCTTCTAGATGTATGCGTAATTGAGTAATGGGTTTGCTCGTATATTAGAGGCCTATCTATCTCGAACACTATATTTTAATACACGATAGGTAGATATGGACGTAAAATGTGTGTATAGCCTGATCATCTTATCTTTATCAATGAAGGGTCCAGTTTTGGTAACGGATAACCTACCTTCAAAACCCTTTGCAAGGGTTTTAGATTCCCTGGTACCTGGTATGGAACAGGCTGAGGTTTCTGAATGTTATACCAATGATGATCGTCTCTTTCATCCTCGCCGCAATGTGTGAACAACTAAATCCATATATCAACGATCTGATTGCCCCGTATCAGTGCGTTTTCGACAGGGTAAGTCCAATGTGTTAAACCCTCCAACATTGAAATTTGGTAATCGCATGAGATACAATTTTCGCCTTATTCAACGCATGTCCCTTAATAAACCTGGTGAAATGCTGAAGAGTTATGGGTCAATCCAGAGATACTTCTCGTACCTCGGTAAAGGCGATAAGAGCGTTTCGTATTTGGAAATGATTCTAAAGTTGTTACAGTTAATCGTAGATGGTCGAAATTTGTTTTTTTTTTTTTTTTTTGCTGTCAGAACGGAGCACTCAGATCAGGATCTAAGCTAATGTACTTCTGTACATTAGTCTTACGTAAAAAGATGAGTAAATGCTTTTCTGATGAAGAACCTACAGTACTAGCACCCAACACATTAGCTTCAAGTAAGCTCCTACAGCTATCATCGCAGTATGTTGTGTCACTTATGCCAAGCACAATCAGTTATCAGCAAAAGGTTGTACCTATCGTACATTATACGTGTGTGATACCAATGAGCGGTTTGCAGTCATTCCTACTGAGGGACAGCAAAAAAGTGGATGATCTTTTAAAGACATCGGGAACAATTTGTTAGGTGTGCCGTCATCATGGAAAGTCAGGCTACCAAGAAAACCCAACTGTAACCGATGATGCACACACTTCTTTTTCAGATTCGGATTCTGAGAAACTTTGCTCTAAGCCCTGCTAAGGTTAATTGGCGATCACTTTTCCTTCGACCCCATTGCAAATCAGGGCCCAAACAAGTTTCAGTGACATGAACTTTTCACGACCTTCAGAGAATTCTTGCATTCTCCAACTAGATTGTAAGTGGTGAGAGGATTCAGCAAAACTTTAAGCATTGCTTTCCTGTTACTACAGATATTTTGGCCCCTTTACTTATTCTTCGTTAAGATTTCTTACTTTACCTTTTGGAAGACAAGTGCAAGCTTTTCCAACGAGGAGTGGAATCTTACTTTGCTGTTGTGAGTACAGTTCCTTTGCTATATCAGTTTTAAAGCTATTCGTGAAGACCAGACCACATACTTTTTCACATATGATCAGCAGTTATTCAGTCTTCTGGAGAGCTATACTAAAAAAAAAGATCATGAAGATATTACAAATAAACCTGAACCACAGCAGAATAGCTCAGGATATCTTTGTACAAACGGGAAAGGACGAAAGGGCAGACGTTATCATGATCAGTGAGTCCTATAATAAATAATATTGTAACTAGATCTGTTACAAGGCAAAACAGACAGCAATTTAGATATGCGAACGCTATAGCTTCCAAGAAACAAGCAAACAAACAGAAGGAAAATAAATCGGACCCATTTTTGGAACTGCTACGCAAGACCCAGGTTGCATGCTGGACAATCTGACTGCAGATACGCTCCAATGATCCCCAGTGGTTAAAGAAGGCCACTTTAATGCATGGCCCACAGAGTGGAGCAGCAGACTCACTTACGAGATGTGCTCAAAAAGTAAGGTGGCTTTATATTTTTATAAAGAAATATTTATCTATTCATCAATATGAATGTTGTCTCCTTAAAGGTAATCCCCATTAGATATAATATACTTGTGCCAACGCTTTTTCCAATCCTTGAAGCACTTTTGGGTATAGCTTTGAGCTCTTCCAGCGATGCCGTTTTTATTTCTTCAATCGTTGCAAATCTCCGTTCTTTCATAAGTCTCTTCAGTTTTGGGAACAGGTACAGGAACAGGGAACAGTTAAAACCCTTTTGAGCAAGTCAGAATCATCATTGACGTCATTTAAGACCTCCTGAGTGATGCTCATGCGACGGTTCTTCTGATCAAAATTAAGAAGTTTCGGAACAAACTTCGCTGATACATGTCCCATGCCCACAACATCCGAAAAAATTGTATGACATGAGCATGACATGAGTCAACATCCTCAGCAATTTCTGTTATGCTAATTCGATGATTTTCCGAAAAAAATTTCCTTCACAGCTTCGATTTTATCATCTTTTGTTGATGTGATGAGGCGTCCAGAGCAAGGTTCGTCACTGGCATCTTCTCGGCCATTTTGGAAGAGCTTGTACCACTTGTAAACATTTGTTTTACTAAGAGCAGGCTCACCATATGACACTGTCAACATTTCAAGTGTTTTAGAGCAGTTGGTTTCACTTTTAACACAGTATTCTTTGTTCCACAATAATTGAAAATCGCCTAGCACACCAAAATACGTTTAACCTTTCTATCTATCAAAAACAAATTAAGTATACATACTACCTGCCATAAGTTCTGTTACACAATTTCCAACGCTTAACGTTCAAAACTTCTTGCGGGAATAGAACCGTTAATTTTTTTATTTCAGAACACGTGCACTGATCAGAGAAGAATACTAGTTAGCTTTTTTTCAGTTACCAAACTATGTATTAACATGGAGGAGTGTTGCGTTACATAGAATCGACTCGCGGTAATAGCGTTGCATAAGTGCGAAAAGAGTATTGGCCAAATTTTCGCTTTGCTAAAACCACTCGGAATATCGAGAATACTCGATTCTCGGGCTATTGCTCGCTTCGGCGAAATGTCTGGAGTAGAGGACAGGCCAAGAAATGGTCGCCCGCGCGTCGTTCGTACGAATACGGTAGTAAAGGCAATGCGTGAACGGATTCGGAGAAATCCGCTTAGGAAGCAGAAGATCATGTCCAAGGAATTGGATATATCAACCAGAACCATGTCTAGGCTAATTCGGGATTATCTGCATATTAAAGCTTATCGTCGGTCTACGGGTCATTTTATAACTTCTTAAGCAAGCGACTTTTGCAGTGGCACGCGGACAAGGGCCATGAAAACATTCTGTTTACGGATGAGAAAATTTTTATCGTGGAAGAAGTTTTCAATAAACAAAATGACAAAATTTATGCTAATCTAAGGAATCGAAAAAGTTTTTTCAAGAGTTCAACGTGGACATCATCCCGCTTCCATAATGGTTCGGTGGGGGGACTCTCACCATGGTGTCACATCCCTCAATTTCTGTGAAAAAGGCGTAAAAAATGGTGCAAAGGTTTACCAAGAAGATGTGCTAAAGTGTGCTAAAAGATGGATCTCCCAACAGGACTCTGGTTGAGTATATACTTGAAACTGTGCACATATGTTCGGGACATGTGTACCAACACAGCAAAAAAAAAAATCGAATGTACATATCCCGCGAAATTTCTTTCTTTCTTTCACTTTACTTTTTGAACACACCTCGTACGTTAGAGGATAGACCCTACTGGAAGCATTTGCTCCACTAAAAATAAGTACCGTTATTGTGGGTATGGCTAACACTTATCGGAATGCGGGAGAAGGCTCCATCGTCGACATCACCTTTGCGAGCAATTTTAATCTAGGTACCATTAAGTGAAGTGTCATGCGATATTAATGGAGACCAAGGAAATGAGACCAGCCCATCATGGGTCATGCGGCAAGATAGGTGACAGCAAAGCCCTGGACCTGACGGCATCCCGAGTTACACAATGAAGGCGGCTATAAAAAAAAAACGGAATTTTTCATAGCAATAATTCAAAAATGTCTGCAAGGAAGCTGAGGTAAAATTTGGATAAAGCCGTAAAATACTAAAAAGTCACTGCGGAGGTTCCACAAGGATCGGTCGTAGGGCCACTGTTATAGAACATAATGTATAACGGAGTATTACGACTTATGTTGCTCAAGAGAGTAACGATAATTATATTCTCAGACGACATTGCCGCCGTGACAGTAGCCAAACATATCCTTGAAGTGGAATCAGTCAAAAATGAAACATCAATCAGATAAAAGATTGGCTTATTTCCACCGGATCGGAGCTGATCGATCATAAAATCGAAGCTGTTCTCATAACAGGGTAGATGGGTAGATGGGTAGCCGAACCAATTAAGAGAGAGTTATGTTGGACAGCAAACTGCAATACAAAAAGGACTGGGCTATATATGTTGAAAAGCCTTGAAAGTACAAGCAGCTCTGTGGCGAATATTGCCTAATATCGATGGATTTAGATACTCTACTTTCGATAGTAAAAACATTAATCCTTTTGTATGCTGCCACAAGCTTGGCAGAGAAACTAAGAACAAAGGAGTCTTAAAGAAAACTATCGTCAAAATGTACATAGTCTTTGCCGCTAAGGACAGTTAACGGTTTTCGAACCATCTTACATGTTATAGCTGGAATGGTCTCCGCTTACATCCTTGACGAGACGAGACTCTAAGAATGCTTAACAGGAAAAACTTTATCCAGCACAACCCCAACAGCATCAAGACGATAAAAATAAAGAAAACGTAACGTCAATAGATATTTGGCAGGCTAATACTAATACAACAAAGGCGTCCATCGGCGACACAATACCGACAGTTGAAGATACGGGGACTGTAACTACCAGCTAATGCAGTTCCGATCTGGTCACATTCGCTATCAGAATTAGCTCACCTTTTTGCTAAACTGCCAAATCAGAAGGAAGGCACAGAGCATACAATATTCCACAGTCAATAAATGACCAAATTCTGTGTTCAGAAGAAAATTGGTTGGAGATTCGCACATTCATAACAAACGTGCAAAACGAGCTGCGAAGGATCAAGTGAATAAGGCATGCAGATGCAACAAATGTTGAAGATGTAGAATATATATAATCCACAGTGTGTAGGCTGTGGATTAGTACGAATTCGTATTCCCGGAATAGCGCCTTCTGGCAGCCCGGACTAGCGTAACTGAAAAAAAATTAAATAACTGATCTCATGTCTTGTCGAAAGCCCTTTTACACTACCCGAAACCGAGGTTTCTCTGTAGGTTTTCTAAATAATATGCTTAGTCTGAAGACGTTTGTTATCTTTGAAGACACCCAAACACTAAGCTCGTTTGGAGACACGGGTGGCAATGCCTTTAAGCACTAGAACTGAACTAAAAAACACCTTTCGAAAGATTCAATGCAAATTAATTTCAAGTTTACTATCCATAAAATAAATGCTGGTGTGCCCCAGGGCTTCGTTCTGTCTCCGACATTTATAATAATCTCTCGTATGCACTTATAATTTTGCTGACCCAGCACTCTCTGCTTTTAATATTCGCTCCCGGACTTATGCCTCTGCTTACAACTAATAGGAGAACCAACAGAACAGAAATGAGAAGAATGCGATAATAAAACACCCAATGTAGTTAGAGGATCATCCCAGCGTTTGATTGTGAAACTCCTGACTCTCCTTTAACTTGAATAAGAACAGTAACACAATAATCAAGTTCGTGGCATAGTATCTGCCCTACCTCCCAGTAATGTACTCGGTAACAGCATGAATAAATCCGTTCTCAAGCAGGCTAAAATGACAAGTGCGAGCTCGACTAGTATTATGAAATTCGCCTACGCTGTGAAAGGGCTCACAACAGCTAACAGGCTCGGAGATAACGGATTCACTGTTGATGACTCTGACAAACGACTAAATAACAACGATCGCGTGTAGTAGAAAAACTAGTGGAGGTGGCTGGTGCAAAGTGGACATAAGCGCAATCCAAAAAATGCGATGAAATGGATTGGACAAAAAAAGATGAAAAACTGATACCTACTGTGAAGAATGTTCCAGACAATGACCATAATCATCGCAGTGTTTATTCGGAATATTTAGCCAACAAGTCTTGAGCGTCAGGCATGTAAGCGAACGCCTGAAGAGGATTAACATAAATGTTTAATAAGCCAACATAAGCCTCATAAACGTCCAGGTCTCGAAAGAGAAGAAGGACTACATTCCGAAACACTGATTCTACCAGCTTCCCGAGAAAACCATCAATGCAATAGAGCAATGCCCTAAATATGATGTGAAAATCGTTTTTGACGATTTTAATGCAAATCTTGGCAGGGTAATACAGTGAAGAAGTACAGCCTTCATGCCTTCACCTCAATAAACGTATACAGGGTTATTAATTTTGCGGCGACACGTAATATAACTATACCTAGCACACAGTTTCAACACCTTGACCTCCATGAAGGGACCTGGCTGACTCCTGGTCAACAAACCATCAACCAAATTGATCATATTGCGATCGATGCAAGGCACTCTTCCATTGTTTTGGATATCCGAACGTTCCGAGCGCTTAACATCGACTCGGATCATTACCTTTTTCTAGCCAAGGTATGAGTGTCCGATCCTGTAGAAAGGAGATTCCCCGAACTGCGTCCATTACAGGGGAATAAGTCTCCTCAATCACATATAAATTCCTTCTGCCGTATTATGTGAACGCCAAGAAAGTCCACCATAGATCAAATTTTCACATTACGGCAGATCCTGGGAAAAAATCCAGGAACTCCATTGATTTCATGTAAAGGGATGCTCATTCAACTATTCAGGATGACGATGGAAAATGCATGCTGCTATGTTATGGTAATAACAAAACCGAGACCTGCGATGTCAGAAAAGGCCTTTAACAAGGCGATGCGTTGTCACTTGATGGTTTGTATATCATTCTTGAATAAACTGCGAAAATCTAAAGTGAACTCCAGAGGCATCATCTTTAAAAAGTCTGTTCACCTACTTCCATATGCAGATGAAATTGAAATCATGAGAAGAACACAACGAACTGTAAACTGTTTGCAATTGCTGAACCAGAAGCGGCAAAGATAAGTTTAGAGGACGATAAAAGAAAAAAGTTTATGCTGTCAACAAAGAGGAACGATAGAGAGCTACCAATTTGAGTTGGTAAGATAAGGAGACTTATCTGTTCTGGCTGTACAGCGATGCCGACCTCGTCAGAAAAACTCGGATAACCCAGCTTAGATGACTAAGCTAACTTAAACGCTTGGGACACTGGCGTCTCGGCCAGGAAAGACGTCCAGCCCACAGGGACAAAGCAGTAGAGAAAGACATCATCTTAGCTGGAGTGTACAAGTGAAAAGGGACCTAAGTCAATAAAAGACTGGGCTATCTGGAGAGCCATATTAGCTGAGGCATTGGTTCACCCTGGACTGTAGCGACGTCTTAGTAAATAAGTAGGTCAGTAAACACCCAGCCGTTATCCATAAATGGGACTTGCATCGTCAAAACCATTTTCAGTATGTGTGTCAGTGACAACCAACGTTTGAATGATCACATATTCGATGTTGGCAAAATTGCTGAGAAATATCTAGGTTTCCTCAAGCGATGTAAGGAATGCCTCACCCCTTCTTATTAGGCCTGGAAATATTGGAGCACAATGCTCACATTTGTTAAGATGATTCGAAGTCCTCCCTGCACTTGTTAGATAGAGCTCAAAATTGTGAGAAAGAACTCATGATCGAAGTTAAGACTGCACAATCAGTTGATACCCCTGAGTACCGACGTAAAGCCTTCTGCCTTATTTTTTTATATCGCTATTTCCATGTCAGTGGCATTCCGCCCCTTAATGCTTTCAATCGTAACACCTGTCTCGATGTGAATGCTTATCGGTTGCTCTTTAAACCTTTTTTTGGACGTACTCTGAGATATTGTAATTTTGTTCTAAGCCGCACACCTCTTCCGAGCTCTTTATTTTCTAGTCATTATAAGCTGCAAACATTTAAAACCAACGTACATCGGTACTCGTACTTTTTTTCTTTCCTCCCTAATTATTCTTTCCCTGAGCTGTGTGCAAATATTTTAATAGTACACAAGAAAGATGCTTGTTAAAATGGTTGAAGGCACTATCATTTCAAGCACCGTGTGCTTCCACTAGAGATAATGATTGTTGATCAGTATATCGGATTCTATTAAAGGTCAGTAAAATCTTTTCCTCCGGTTTATAAACTTACATATGCCCACCTTCTACAACAAAATGATCAAAGTCGTGGCAAAATGTTACCTCAATTTAGTCCAATCAAGGAACCTGGTTTATTTTTTCGGCTATACATCGTCGACATATCCTAGAAACATGTTATAAACGGTGCTGCTCTTGTTTTTTGAAAAAAAGAGTATACATGGGTAGGTGTGTCACCTCCAAATTTGGTTTCTCTTCTGCATCATAGCCCTGCCAACTACCCTTAACTATCCCGGCATCTGAATTTCAAATTTTAATTAAATTTATGTTTTCTTCTCTCCCAAAAATAGTTGTCTACCACTAGAGCTGCAAACTTTCCCAGCAATTCCGTTGCGTGCTATTCGCCTGTTTTAATGCATACATCAGCGCCAGTACATCGTCATCCCATTTTGGTAGCAAATCGAGGGAGTGAGAAAATATTTTCAACTTTCCCGACACACAGATAGATATTGTTCTTGGCAATACATATATACATAAAACTGTAATTTGAACTGAAAACCCGTAGCGTCTAGCTACAAGTGTGTTGACAACATGACTCCGACAAGGACGCTCTCAGTAAAACTTTGTTCATCGCGGCTTGCATAGGAAAATTAAATTTTATTCAGTCAGACAGCCAGTGGGCGAATGTATTTGTATCCGAACTCATGCACAAGCTTGTACTCGTATATCTCGTATCTTGTATCTGAAGGCAAATATTACAACTTTATCGCCTCTAATTGAATTGGCGAAAATCTCCATCATACAAAGATTAAAAAATAACAAGTGCTTCCGTACCGAGATTTCAAACGTGCGAACTTTGAAAAAAAAAGAAAAACCAGAGCACTCCCGCGTCCTTACAAGTAGCCGGCAAAAGCTAACTCGAAAGTTGGCTTAGACATCTAAATGTGGTAGGTATACGAATGAAGGCAAAAAAAAAAACCATTTTGTTTATAACCTTCCGAAGTGAGTTTTTGGGATGCTTTGTTGGAATTTTTGTAACTTCGCCTACACACATACAGTAATTTAGCGCAGCGAAGCCCATCGCAACGCCGGGAAGAACAAGCTACATGGGTGGGAGGATGGTTATTCGAAAATCTTGAAAATTACGAGTATGTAACCTTGGGTCAGTTGGTCTTAGGTTTTGCACTGATTCTGACTCCGGCCATGATTCTCAGAGAATCCATGTTGAGTGTGTAAAACAATGAGGAACAATGACAATGGGAATAAAATGAGGATGACCTTGAGACACGACGCCACACTTTACTGTGCTGACGACAGAGAGAATCGATTACAAGACCGAAGAGGGCAGACGAGTAGACGACGACCGGGGAATTGTCAATAAAGTGGCAATACAAGGAGTACGTATGACTTAAGAAGAAAAATGCGTTTCGATATTTTTAAGAGAGAACCAGTCGAGGTTAAATGGGAAGCAAAGCTAACAAGGGACGCGTAGGTGCGCATTTTTTGATTGTGTTGTTCTTTCCTTCTACCATTTTTTCTTTTTGTTTATTTGACTCCTTTGGCTGACTTAGCCCAAGTGACGCGGCATTCGTTGCTTCTACTGTGCTATGTGCGATATGCTCATTTGGGGATTGTTCAGTTAACAAACAATCCTGAGTCGACCAAATGTCTGCTTAAGCTTTTACATTTTACTCTACTCAGTTGTGTGGGGCTGTATCCTTGAGACACAGAAATTCCTTAAAAAAAAAAAAAAAAAAAAAAAAAACAAATCCAAAGTGCCCTTTGAGTGTGGCATGGATTAGAACACGTGCTAGAGGTTTAGGTGAGATTTACACGGCTGCAGAGGCGACAGCAATTTATGAAGCTTTCGGTGGATTGGACAACGGTAAACGGGGATTATTATAGAATGGGTTGATGTTCTTGATTAAAGTCGGCAAGGAGATGAAATGTGGAACAGTCTGTAGTATCTCTCTTCTTTGGTGGTGGAGTATGGTTTAAGTTTACAAAATTCTGAGTGTGGTAGGCACGTAGACATTGTTGATACTTGGAACTGCGTAGGGGCAGCATTGGAAATTTTGAAATGGCGCTGCCATTTGCCACAGTGTGCTTATGTAAAGAACATTCGCAAAATTTACATTTGTAAGTAGCGCTTAGGCAAGCAAACCTTTTTGAAATGTATGCTAATGATATTCGTTGAATGTCGTGCCTCCCAACATAAGGGTTATTTTTCAAATTAATTCATTGCAAGTCATTTCAGAAGAGTGGAGAACGTTTGGGAGGAGAATCACGAATAGGGTGGTATAGAAAGATACTCGTTGAAGTAAGTAGGTTAGTTAAGATTGCAGTTAAGAACTTAGTTAATATTTATGTCCCATTATCCCAGCTGACTTAAGCTGACTGTCAGAGATCATGTCCTATCCATATTTAGGGTAGTTTGAGACTGTTGAATTGTTGAAATATAGTAGAAAGTTGAAAAACAACAAAATCCACGAGAGCGAATAGCCTTCTAGCATAAGTATTCAGGACAGAAGGCAAGGAGCCTTATGGGGCTAAGTTGAATATGATCAGATAAAAGAAGTGTCAAAATCAACTATCGAAAGATTGCTTTTCTAAGTATAACGTATTCGATTTTATTCAATTATTCAATTATTTATTCAAACACCGTCCGGTTATTTACGTTGCGTATGGACAGCATAAAAATTGGTATAACAGAAGCTGCAATCAACAGAAGTTGCGAAAACATTCCATCCTTTGTTGGATAAGCCAGATTTTAGAGAACAGATATTATTATTCGGCAAGGAAACTACAGGAATGAGTCACACCCTTCAGCATGAAAGTCAAATCAAGGATTTTTTTTGTGGTGGTCGGGTTATAGGATCATTTAGGATCATAAACGCGTCTTCGATACAACTTGGCAGCGTTGCCACTGGTACTTGACGCTGGCGGCATAGGAGCTGTTGAGATTTTCCGGCAAAGACTCTGACGGTCTCTTGCTATTGAAGCCTTTCTATGGTATAAATTAAATTATTATAAATTTATTTACTTTAAAAATAAACTTTATTATTCGGATTCTTCTAACATGAATTTATGTTACTTAATAACTAGTGTCTGTGGTAAGGACGTGATGGAATGCGGGATCTTCTATTTGCTCATCTAGCCTTGCAGTTTCTTTGGTATTCTTTTGCAATGCAGTTTATTGTGTTTACCTTGAATTGAAGATCAAGATAGACATAATGTTGTCAGTTGAACGTGAAAAATTTGGGATGATTACACAAGCCTACCAGCCGTTATCCGTTATCCCTTTGCATATCAGCGCTGACGCCTCGCAATTTCAAACTACTGTAAGCGAACTTTTATAGAGACGTTATGTATTTACTTCGTATGCTCTTCTCGATTTCATCAAATCGCCACTTTCCTCGCGGCTTAGCTTGTATTAAGCCTAATTCGATTTCACAATAACACTGATAAAATAAATCTAAATGCTTTTTTTGACAGATCGCGCGTGGCTCTTATCAAACCGTTTTGCCACTTTTGTTCAGTATCGTTCGGCAAGTCATTCTGAAAAGACTAACACTACAACAGCGTCTCCAAATTGTTCGGCTGTATTACGAAAATCATTGTTCTGTGAGAAATGTTTTTCGTGCGATTCGAGTAACTTACGGTGCACATAATCGACCTACTGAAACCACTATTGCCAATACCATTCCCAAATTTGAGTCTCAGTTTACATTATTGGATGAAACTCGACCGGTTAGACCACATCCAGCACGTAGTGAAGAAACTATAGCCGCTGTAGCTGAGAGTGTACGCGAAGACCGTGACGAATCGATTCGTCGTCGTTCTCAGCAGCTTGGCTTGACGTATCTGACAACTTGGCATATCTTACGTGAGGATCTCGGCCTAAAAGTGTACAAAATTCAACTTGTGCAAGAGTTGAACCCAGGCTTGACTTGAATTTGCGACATATTTTCAGTGAATGGGCTCTGGAAAAACTCAATGAAAATCTGGTGTTTTATCGTGAATTTTTGTTCAGTGATGAAGCCCATTTTTGACTCAATGATGAATGATGTACAACCCGAAGAGTACCAAGAGCTACCATTACATCATTAAAAACAACGGTATGGTGTGGTTTATGGACTGGTGGAATCATTGGTGGATATTTCTTCAAAAATGAGGCAAATTAGAATGTTACCGTCAATATACCGTCTGGTCTAAACAAGACGGCGCTACGAGCATTACAGCGCGTGAAACAATGGACTTGTTTAGAAATCATTTTGGTGAGCACTTAATTTCACGTTTTTCTACAGTAAATTGGCCGCCTAAATCGTGCGGTATCACACCTTTGAACTATTTTCTCTGGATATATGTAAGGTTGACGCTTCGGAGGACAACACTACTTGTGTTATCCACGAGATACCAGTTGCTGTACCACCTCAGACGCAGTCGTGATTAATATGGAAATGATATCATTTTTAAAAGGTATTTGCCATGAATTTTTCTTTTAATCAATAAAAAATATTTGAAGTTCACTTTCAAATTTATGTGTTTTATTTTACATTAAAAACCAAACTTTACGATGAATCACCTTGATCAAATAACCACCGTGTGGCGTTCCCATTGTTCTGATTTGAGTTCTGTTTTTTTTTTTTTTTGTTAAGTTGATACATCTGTTGTTGACATTCCCTCTAAATCTTAGCGTCAGAGCTTGACATTTGCAAAAGTTACGTTGCCAAGAGTACACCAGAACATCTATCTCTGTGTGTGTTGGCGATTTTTTTAAAATTTCAGAAATGGATTAAAATTTGCACCAACGAAATTTTGCGTAAAAAACGTATTTATTTGGTGCCCGAACGTTGGAAATGTTGGAAAAGTGTTTTGGCAACGATTCTCTAAAGAAAACGGTTGTTTCCCAGTGGCACGAGTGGTTCAAAAGTGGTCGTGAGTCAAACGAAGATGATTAACGCAGTGGCAGACCGCAAATTATTGTAACCAATAACATAACTTGAACATTGCCTATGGATCCGTCCAAGTTTTGGTTAATGATTTGGGTTTCCGTCGTGTAGCAGCAAAGTTGATGAAAAAAGACCTCAATTTCATGCAAAAAAGAAACCGTGTTGACGTTGCAAAAGAGATAATTTGCGAGGCTGAATCCGATCCCACATTCATCAAAAAGATCATTACTGTAGACGAGTACGACACGCAATCCAGACATCAGGCAAGTGAATGGCGTTCACCAAATGAGCCGAGACCAAAAAAACCACGTCGTTTTCAGTCAAAAAAGAAGGCAATGCTAACGGTGTACAACGGTGTAGTGCATCTTGAATTTTCGCCAGAATGCCAGACAGTAAACAAAAAGTATTATTTGGGCGTTATGAGACGTTTGCGTGAAGCAATTCGCTGAAAGAGACCAGAATTGTTGACAGAAAATTCGTAGACTTTGCATCATGATAACACACCGTCGCACAATGCCATCATTATTTGTAATTTTTTGACGAAAAATGCAACAAATACCATCCAACAGCCACCGAATTCACCTGATTTGACTCCCTGTGGCTTCTTATAAAAAATGTTTCGAGGATTCTATCAAGCACTGGCATAAGTGTTTTGCACTCAATGGGGATTACTTTGAAGGGGCAATATAGATTAAGATGCATAAACGTGATTTTTGATCAAGGTGATATTGCATAATGCCTGGTAAGTTAAGGCGTTGTGTTTACGACCCAAATAAATTTTGTACATTTGTGGAGAATTTATTTCCAAAGGTCAGCGAAAATTAATAAAAAAACACTGTGATCCGCTTGTATTATGCTTACTTCAATATTGAAATTTTCAATCAAGATAAAGCTTGAGCGACTCACGGTGTATGTAAAATATGCACTGAACATTTTCGACAATGGGAGAAAGGTGCACGTAAATTTTTGAAATTTAGAGTACCGATGATTTGGCGAGAACAAAAAAATCATCATAACGATTCACTATGGAGTAAATGCATGAAAAAGTGAGACAAAATTATTTTTTGACTTCAATGGTAAGATATCCGTCTAAAATGAGAGAGACTCTGTATAAGACCTGCTCTCTTCGTCAGAATTATTATTATCTTCTCCTTCAGAGTCATCTAATGGAGGTGGAACCGGATGCTTAGATATTAGCACGTCAATAGCTTCATTCGAAAAAGATTTTACAGGATGAGGCCTATAGCTTGTTATTAGGGGGTCAAATGTTAATAATAATCGATTAAGAGTATCAGCATTACAATTTTTTCTTGAGTAATTAGTCAAGATAGAGTCTAAAATGCTTATTTCGAGCTTCTGCTGCTTCTTCAGAAAGCTGTCCAATCGGAAAAATTGCATTTATAATCACGATTGATCCATGGATTAATATTTTGTGCATTGTTTGCGTCATCGGATGCCAAGAATACAGCTTTACATAAAGTTCTGCTGTATCGAATGCATATTTACCAAACTTGAAAATATCGATTTTATATCCACTGGATAGAACTTCTAATATAATCTTCAGCTTATAAATTAAATGAGTGCCCACAATTGTTATTACGGCAGAGAGTTGTGGATCATTAAAAAAATCTACAGCTTGTATTGCCATCATTCGAACTACTGAAACCTGGCTTTGACATCCACAGTTAAACCGAGTTGGTTTTTGAATTTTTCTTGTAGTTCTCTTTGGCTTTCTTTGGCAATATCTTTATCTTCCTGTGTTCAAAGTTGCCATTTCTTTGATGGTATCTTATAAGCAATATGCAAAATGGTTTCGAAACGACGAATCCGTGCCTGTAGAATTGATAATCTGAATTTTTATGTATTTGTGTAAATAACTCTTGATTTTGACAAATCATTAAACTCATTAGATCAGCGTTACAAATATTGCAATCAATTATTGTATTGTACAATATATGCCAACGTTTGTTTACTTCGATGGGCTCAAAAATCCAGTTTTGCTTTCTATAGAGAATTTATCTGCGATTCTATAAAATTAATCTCACTTTGGGTAATATCCTTAGTTTCTTCAGTAAAAATGAGTCTTATAGGTCGACAACACCTTGGGGATGATGGCGTCGGATTTAGCCAAACGATTTTCTCATTTGAAGCGCATAACAATCGCAAAGGCACAAAAGAACTTTGAAATATGTTTGCATCGGAATCTGAATGGTTTTCGAACTTTTGCTTATATTGGGTTTGTTGTGAACCATTGCAACCCTAATCTGAGATAAGCTCTAAAAATTTCATTTTGTATATGTAAGGTGATTCATCTTAAGTTTTGGTTTATAATGTAAAATAAAATAAATAAATTTTGCAAGTAAACTTAAAATTTGTATAATCTGTTAAAATAACAATTCATGGCATTTACTTTTTAAGGAATGTTGGCCACGACTATATCTGAGATGGTCCATTGGTCCAGTTCGATCATAGCGACTGGTATCTCGTGGATAACACGAGTAATGTTGGCTTCCAAATCATCAATCATAGCTGGCTTATTCCTGAAGACTTGAGACTTTACATATCTCTAGAGAAAATAGTTCAAAGGTGTGATATCGCACGATATAGGCGGCCAATTAACCGTAGCAAAACGTGAAATTAAGTGCTCACAAAAATGATTTCTCAACAAGTCCATTGCTTCACGCGCTGTATGGCTCACCCATACCATGTGATTGAATTTCAGGAAATACATACTCCATTAACATGGCGCAATAGCGGTTACCATTGACGGTAACATTCTGATTTGCCTCATTTTTGAAGAAATATGGATCAATGATTCCGCTACCAGACGTAATGGTAGCTCTTGGTTTTCTTTGGGTTGCTCATCAGCCCAAATAAGGCAATTTTGTTTATTAACGTAACCATTGAGCCAGAAATGGGTTTCATCACTGAACAAAATTTCATGATAAAACACCGGATTTTCATTTCGATTCGTCACGGTCTTCGCGTACACTCTCAGCTACAGTGGCTATACTCTCTTCACTACGTGCTGGATAGGGTCTAACCGGTCGAGTATCATCCATCAAGTGGGACCCAAATTTGCGAATGGTATTGGCAATACTGGTTTCAGTAGGTCGATCATGCACACCGTAAGTTCCTCGCATCGCACGAAAAACATTTCTCACAGAACGCTGATTTTCCTAATACAGCTGAACAATTTGGAGACGCTTTTGTGGTGTGAGGCTTTCCATGATGATAACGATAATAAACAAAATTGACAAAGCAGTTTGATTGGAGTCATGCGTGATCTGTCAAAGACAGCGTATTGAAAATCAAACCTCACGATGAATCAATCCTTACATCCGTAAGTGGTGATAAATTTGCAAGTTAATCTCAGCCAGAGTTTCAGTAACTGTGATAGGCTCTGAGTCAGGATAGCAATCATTTTTAGTTTTTTTGAGTGTACTGTAACTCTGAAACAGTTTCTTGTTGCTTGTTGTTACAATTTCGTATTGCTTTCGGGATAAACCGGCTTCGAAAGAAATTGAAAGCGCTTTAAGAATTGACATTTTTTCACATTTAGGAGTAGGACTATTCTTCAATGCTTCATTACAAACTTTGGCTTTTCCTGGAGAATGAGCTATTTCTTTAAGGACTTTTGCAGATACTGCCTTAACAGATTCCCGCAGTTTTATTTGTTTTGCAAAAGTAAGTTCTCCTGTTTGATGAGATCCACGAAGTTCTTCAGTTTGTCTGCAAAAATCATCAAACTATTTAGATAGCCGTCCAGTTCTAGATTTATTTGGAATTTCAAAATTCCCCATTAGCAAAATTTCATTTTTTTTTTTTAAAAAAAATCCTTTTCAACTCTATTACAACCAAACCATCTGCTCTTAAAATCAAATCTATAAAATAAACCATTCGATAAGTCAAAATGAATTACATTATTTTAATTTAAATTCAAACCTTAAATGACATATTTAAGTTTTAAATTCTTCGATTTGATCCTCTTCACAACAAGCCTTATCTAACAAATATTTTTCTAAGTAGACCAATTTTGCTTTAAACCCAACTTCAGACCATGTGTTCATTACCTCATATAACAGGTGTACCGGTATAAAGTGAGCGTTTTTTTTTATGAAAATAAAACATTGATTTTTAGTGGGGAAAGTAAAAAACATTTTACTCAAAGTATTGGCCATCGCTAGCTACACATTTTTCCCATCTTTCAGGCAATTTATGGATTCCACGCCAATAACATTGTTCGTTTTTTGAAGCAAATAAAAAAGTACCCAATTTTCGACAACCTCGTAGGATTCGAAGTGCGAATGTGTGCCCCATCGAAGAAAACAAATCTTAGTCGGAAGGAGCCAAGTCTGGTGAATATTACGGCAGGTGTAGCAGCTCCCAATCAAATGCTTTGATTGTATCCTGAACCAGTTTTGCTTTGTGTGCAGGTGCATTGTTATGGAACAAAATTAACTTGTCGTGTCTTCTGGCACATTCTGGTCATGGTTCAAATTGATTATTTGTTGTCGGGTCGATCTGTATTAACGGTTTCGCCGGGTTTTAGGAGCACGTGGTACACCACACCTTTCTGGTCCCACCAGACACACAGCATTGTCTACTTGCCGAATCGATCTGGTTTTGCAGTCGATGATGATGATTTTTTTCTGTTTAGGATTCTGAAAATAAATTCGATGCAAAACTGATTTTTTATCGCGTCTTTGAAGCAAAATTTCACAAATGATTTTTCGGTTATCCACCTGTCTTTCATTAAATTCAATGGTACCCATTTTCCAGACTTTTGGATCTTTTCCATAGCTTTTAAACGGACAGAAATTGTTTGTTGTGCAACATTAAACATTTCTGACTCAAAGTGTCATCTTCATCTAATATTGTTTGCAAATCGGCGTCTTCAAACTTTTTTGGTGGTCTTCCACTTTCTTCATTTCTCACATCAAAATCGTTATCTCTGAATCGTTGAAACCATCTTTTGAATGTTGCTTCTGATAGAGCATGATCACCATATGCCTCGACAAGCATTCGATGCGACTCTGCAACACTTTTCTTCAAATGAAAACAAAAAATTAATGCTTTCCGCAAGTCATCTTTTCTGGTACAAAATTCGACATTTTTAACACGATGAAAAAATATGATGTTGTTTACTCAATGACTTGATGTATACTAAATATGTTTGACAGGTGTCATAGCAACCAAATTAAGGTCAGTTCACAATAAACGTTCCCTATCGAGACGCTCACTTAAACTGGATGATCCTTCAAATATGTCAAAATTTACGTTTTTTTTTAGAAAAAGCCTTAAATTGCGTAAAACATCACTTTTTCAAACACAAATAACAAACAAACCTGCAAAAACCTGTAATCATTTTTTTCTCAACTACAGCTTTATGATTCACTTTATCATTGTACACAAACAACTCCACGGAATTGGACAGAAAACAACAAGAAAATTAAGAAAGAAATAAATAAAAAAAAAAAATACATTTTTATAGGCATTTTGTTAAATTAAATCACAAAAAATATTTCAACACAAATATTTAAGATAAAATTTTACGAATATATGAGAACACACCTGCTTCTGAATTATACATATTAAAAACACAATTTTGTGTTGCAAAATCTTAAATAAATAGTTAATCTAAAATAATACTTTTTTTTCTTCAAAAGTGCAAAAAAATTATCCTCTCGTTTTCACTGACTTTGGCCTAGTGCTGTGGCCAAATTAGTTAGAGTAAAAAAAAAACAGTTTCTTAATTTGTAGGAATTTGTTTACCGTTTGGTGTTGGCTTTAATTCTTAACTTTGCAATTGAAAAAAAAACGGATTTTTTTCTTGTTTTTGTATGCATTTAGTCCACTGTGCGAGTGTGACTTCTGTATGACAACTACCATATAGTGCCACAAATGAAAATATCCTAATATTTGTTCAGCAATAAGACCAATTCCTCATTCAATACCAGTTTTTCATCAGCTACTACAATGTCAGGAGGATGAAATTTAAGGATCTGGAGCTTCTCAAGTGATGACTTTGAATGCTCTGTAGAAACATCGAAACCTAAAACTTTTTCACAAAACAAATTTAATCTCATCAGAGACTTAGATCGTTGTGTTTACAAGAGGGAGTTCCAAACACAAGAATCCGTCCAAAGATTTGCCTTTCAGTACCTAGATGTTGTCCGTGGAAGTTTCCGTCTGTGTCCACTACGATTATACTTGACGTTTAAAGAACATTCCTTTTCCGCTGCCAGCCATCTGCTTTTGGATTCTTCCAGCGGACAATCGATATATATATTTTAATTAGTTTGTCTTGTTATTATTAATTAATAATACTTTAATAAAATTGTGAATTACTTAAGCCCACATCTGTATTATAGATGTTTCAAAGGAACGTGCTGAGCTGCTAGCATTAAGTTTAAAAGAAAAAAATTGTCTATCCTCAGATGTGCGAATTACTTTCTATCGCAGGAGTGAACAAAACTTATTGCAATTTTTTTTTTTCTGGTGAAAATTTTGTATATTGTAGTGATGTGAGAGGCTTACTGACTTTCATGGGCTTGGAGACCTATCAGGCAAGTGACTGGCGTCTCTTTATTGACAGCAGTAAAAGAAGTCTAAAGGTTGTCCTTTGACATAATGGCAATAAACATGCTCCTATTCCAATTGCCCACTTTATTTGTAATCGTATGAAAGAAGAATATGAAGTTATTTCAGTTCTATTGCAGAATATAAAATATGTCGAACATAAATGGGTTATCTGTGCCGATTTAAAGATGGTTAATTTTTTGTTAGGTCGACAAAGTTTTATTTGTCTCTGGGATACACTGGATACAAAAAAAATGGCTGATGATAGATGCTATGGTCTTTGGTGAAAGCAATGTGATAAATGAGCCTTCAGTTTCCCAAGAAAGAAACATTCTTCCGCATTTGCACATAAAATTTTGGCTAATGAAGCAATTTGTGAAAGCTCTGGACAAAAATGGACAATGTTTTCGGTATATATATATTTCTCAGAAATTTCCTGGATTAGGTGATGAAAAGTTAAAAGCAGGCATTTTTGATGGACCCCAAATATGTTTATTAATTAAATTCTCTACTAATTTTGAGGCAACTATGACTGAATTAGAACGCCTTGCGTGGAAATTATAAGGCTAATGGTTAGTTAAGGAAATGCTTCTTAACTTTAAAAATGTTGGCTGTAGTATGAGTACACTACCTCCAACGTCATATAGATCGGTTTCGGCATAACATATGAGATCTTAGCGAAGAACAAGGAGAACGCTTCCATCAAGATATACAAATGATGTAGAACAGGTATCAAGGAAGATGGGACGTTCATATGATGGCAGACTATTGCTGGGGAATTATGTGCGATTGTTCAAAACAACTTGACCTTAGAAAATCTCTTAAAAGACAACTTCTTCACGTATATAGTAAATGCTCTACTACACCCTGACTGACTCGATCTGTTGGTTCAGACTGCTATAATTTCCAAACCGTTCATGACAGTGAGGGATTTGCGTCTCAGTTGTGTTGAAAATTTTTTATCCTCGATGGAATTCAAACGTGATAATGTGATTGCTTTATATTTGGCTGGAAAACCAGAAGTAGCTATCGTTAGAGCCCTCCAGCACCTCAACGTGAATAAATCATTTGTGTCTCGAACCATAGCTCGTTACCGTGATACTGGCAGCGTTGCAAAACGCCATGGAAGTGGTCATAAAAACCAGCAACATCGGCAGAAATGGTTCGGAAAGTGAAGGCTCGAATTGAGCGAAATCCGCGACGAAGTGGAAGAAAAATGGCTCATGAGCTCAACATATCGTTGGAACGGATGCAACACATACTGAAAAATGAGCTTGGGCTCAAACCATTGAAGTTCCAAAAAGCACACGATCTTATACCGCAACAGAAAAAAGTGAGAGTCAAAAGAGCGAAAGAGTTGCTACGCTTTGTATGAAAGTGGTGAGCTGCCGAATTTGGTTTTTTCCGATGAGTTGCCATTTGTTATCGAGTAATATGTCAACAAACAAAATGACCGAGTTACTTGCCAGATAGGTCCTTCGAAAATTTACTCCTTCGGACGGCCACCATAAAGCAAGCAGCACAGATGGTGATAGTTTGGGCCGCCATAACTGCCGATGCTCTCCGCTCTTATTTTTAGACCGTGGCGTCAAAATTAATGCGATCGTATACTGTGAAATTGTCTTAGAGGGAGTATTGAAGCCTTGGGCAAACAATCATTTCGGTCGGAGACCGTGGACATTTCAACAAGAGTCGACACCGTCTCACAAAGCGTGCGTCAACCAAGATTGGTTACAAAACAATGTTGCACACTCCATTTATTCGACAAAATGGATTGCAAATTCTCCGTATGCAAATCCGTTGGATTTACCAAAGTTTGGACCACATCAAACAAGCACTTCGCCGTGAATGGGCAAAAATACCGCAGAGCCACTTGCGTGCAGCGTGCGATGCTTTCTTCGGCCGTCTCCAGGCCATTATTCGTGCCAAAGGTAGACATAAGGAACACTATTGATACAATTTTAAAATTGTTGTATTTTCCAACATTTTTTGTCTTGGCTCAATAAAATTTATCAAAAAATAAAAAGAATTATAGCATTTTAAAAAGTTGCAGTTAGAGTCAGTCACCTTGGAATTTTGAGGCAACTATGACTGAATTAGAACGCCTTGCGTGGAAATTATAAGGCTAATGGTTAGTTAAGGAAATGCTTCTTAACTTTAAAAAATATTGGCTGAAGTATGAGCATAAAAGTAGCAAATTCTTTATTTACAGATGAATTCTGATATCGATTCTGCGGTGTACAAAACAAGACTGAATCAACTGTGTTAGTATAATTTTAATCGCTTAGCCCAATGTACATTGAAATTTTGTTTGTTAGCATTAACAGATGAGAAACAAAGGAGAACGGAACATACAAAAGAGAGATCGGCTGACAAACATGTTTTTCCTTAATCTAAGTGGTATGGGAGCTGGGAAAAACCTTACCGTGTTACATATGTGATTCGAGTGGTTTTGGTTCACTGTGTCGTATGTGGAATATGTATCATATGTGGACGAGTATTTTATTTACTTAACTCTTTTGTATTGGCCGATCTTAAATGTATCTCAGGATAATTGTTTATTGTTATTATTGTTATCAATTATATATCATTATTATCATTGTTATATGTAATAATATTGAATAGGGGCAAGTCTTAGCAGAGTCTAGAATACTATAACATAAATTTAAATAATTTACTTAATTGCGTGGATTCAATGTTTTTTTTTCTTTAATAATTATTGGGTCTATAACTTAATTCGAGCTAAGAGATGGCGTAACTGGTATTTTTCCATTGTTATTATTCCATTGGAACATGCGTTGGAAAGCTACTGTCATTGTACGTCATTTCAGTATATGTCATTCATTTGAAGCGTAAACAACAATAATTTTTTTTTCACTCAAATATGTCAAACTTTGTCCCTGAAAAAGTATTTTTGCGGGGAGTTCTTCTTCATGAAGAAAACTGCTGCCGAAAGTCATCGTATGTTGGTGAAAGTTTATGGTGAACATGTACTAGCTGAGCGAACGTGCCAAAAGTGGTTTGCACGATTTAAAAGTGGTGATTTTGGCTTGGAAGACGATGAACGTCCTGGGCAGCCAAAAAAGTTTGAAGATGAAGAACTGGAAGCATTACTCTATGAAGATTGTTGCCAAACATAAGAAGAGCTCGCAGAATCCTTGGCTATCACTCAAGCAGCCATTTCAAAATGTTTAAAAGCAGCTGGATATATTCAAGAGCAAGGAAATTGGGTTCCACATGAACTCAAGCCGAGAGACGTCGAAAGGCGGTTTTGCATGTCCGAAATGCTGCTGGAACGCTACAAAAGGAAGTCATTTTTGAATCGGATTGTTACTGGTGATGAAAAATGGATCCATTACGACAACCCCAAGCGCAAAAAATCATATGTGAAACCCGGCTAACCAGCCAAATCAACGGCAAAGCCGAATATCCATGGCGCAAAGGTAATGCACTGTATTTGGTGGGATCAGATGGGTGTGCTATATTATGAGCTGCTAAAACCATCAATGGACAACGCTACCAGACACGAGGCAATAATTTTCCATCATGACAATGCTCGGCCCCACGTTGCTATTCTGGTTAAGAACTATTTGGAAAACAGTGGATAGGAAGTCTTACCTCACCCGCCTTATAGCCCAGACCTTGCCCCTACTGACTACCATTTGTTCCGGTCGATGCAGAACTCCCTCACTGAAATACGGTTCACATCAGAGCAGAATATCAAAAGTTGGCTTGATTCATTCTTGGCTGCAAAGCCGGCGCAGTTCTTTTGGGATGGGATCCACAAATTGCCAGAAGGATGGGAAAAAGTCATAGCTTCAGATGGGCAACGCTTTGAATAATACTATTGTACATGTTTTTCTTAAATAAACGTTCAAATTTTCAAAAAAAACCGCACGAAAATAATCATATACCCAACACAATACATTTTTTTTATTTGAACGTTTTTGTATATTTACAATAACAAAATTTATATTATGTTGCTACTGCCGGTGATGGTTCGAAGAGTCTAATGCAGTTGTTTCGCCGGGCTTAACCGTTTCCGATAGATACGCATACACATTAAAGTTTCGTTGGTGGATTAGAGGAGGGATACGAGGGGGTTTTTAAAACTTTCAAACGTACCTTAGATCTAAATGTTCCATTTCAAGTGTGCAATTTATGATTTCCTGGAAATTGCGAATAAATCAAGCATGAATAAACCTCTTTCAAAGTCGATTTGAGTATTAGACCATGCTTGCACTACTGATTTTTACGTTTATTTCTAATCTTCTTTTTATGCACTTTTCGTTTATCTTTGCCACCTCATTTTGTTATTGCAGTGCATGGTGGGTTTTGATATCTATTTGCCAATTTATTTTTTCTATCGTCTTCTTCATAAATAACTTCGGAGGGTGTAAAATTCATTGGGTCTTTGCGATTTTCGTTACGTTTGTTTAAGTTTGTTGTTTATAATTTTATTCTTCTTGGGTTTTGATTTATTAACGTGACCGGTTAGTATTTCGAATAGTGTGAGTCCTGTCGCTGAATGAATGGAGTTGTTGTAAGTTAGAACGGCTTCATTTATGACCTCGCTTATATGCTTATTCTTACACTGGTACCTTATAATGCGAATCAGTTCGATGCTAGTGGAATGGAGTTGTTCTATTGGTGCATTGCCAGTGAAGCTTTTTGCGCATGTTGTGTCAAGATGGACGTCGTAAATAGTCAGAAAGTCTTTGAATATGGTTGATATAAATTCGGTACCATTATCAGTATTTATTTTTTTAGGAATACCATGATGTGCAAAAAAGATTTTTTTTTTTTACGGGGCGAACTTGCTAAATTTATCAATAATTGTTAAAAAAATGTTCCTTATGCACCGAATATATATCTAGTTGAACTACTATACTCCTCCGTGGCGTCGATTATTTTCTCGCGTGAGCTAAATTTTTTATTGATGAGCCATCTTTTGAGGTTTGGGAAGAGATAATAGTCCGAGGGAACCAAATCGGGCGAATACAATGGATACGACATCAATTGGAGCCGTCATTGATTTTAGCCATGGTTGCGATGCTCTTGTGCGCAGGTGCATTGTCTTGCAAAAACTAAATTTTTTTTCGCTTCATGTGAGGCCGGTTTGCAGCGATTCCGGCCTTCAATCGCTCCAATAATGAACAGTAATACTCGCTGTTGACAGTTTTTTTTCCTTTTTCGAGGTAGTCCACGAAGAGTATGCCACGATAGTCAAAGAAAACCCACGCCATAACCTTTCCGACCCATCGAGTCTCCCTCGGCCGCTTCGGAGCACTCGTGCCGGCTTCAGTCCATTGCCGGGCACTCATTCTGTTCTCTGGTGTTAAACAGTTACCAATCGAAGCCGAAAGTACACCTGATTCCGCATCAGCAAGTCCAAAGACTCTTTCGAAGTGCTCTCGCGTTCGTGTTTTTGGTCAGGAGCGAGTATGCGCGGCACTCAGCGGCTGAATACCTTTTTCATATGCAGAATATTGCCCAAAATATGGCGTGTGCGCTCAGTACTAATCTGCTAGCTCACGCACCTTCACTTTCGGGTTAGCCAACACCATTTCATGTATTTTTTTTGACATTGTCCTCTGTAACCGCATCGGAGGGCCTGCTGATGCGGACTTGATCAGTAGTGGAGTTGCGGCCACCACGAAACTCTCGAAACCAATATTTGATGATTTTCTTTTGTTTCCTTCGCCGTTTTGCCTCTCAAAAAATAATGTTTTATGAGAAAACGAAAATCGCTTTTGTCTATACTCAACATGATGCCGTGTTTGGCGTCAACAACAATCAGCTGTCAAAACAAAACTAAACACAGTATCGCACTGAAATTTGACATGTCTGCTTATATATGAACGGACTTCAAGGCACCATAACCTTTTTTGCAGTAGCAGCGCATTCTGGCGGTCAAGGAGGTTACTTACTTACTTACTTACTTCACTCCACCTAGTATTTCTAAAAATCTTGAAGGGGTTTCGGTCAACTCATACGTTAATTTAACTCTATTTTGGCTGTATTTGATTAAATTACATACCTCGCAGGTATTAATTAGTTTTGTGATCAGGTTTTTCATATTGGGAAAATAGGGGTATCTTTTCAGATGCTCTAGGCTCTCTACTATACCCCGATGATTGGATTTTGGATCTTCTAGTTTGAGCCTACACCGCACGAGCTTAGAATGCGGATCTTTTGAAAAAAAATAATCAGGTAAGGGGCTTGTGGCCCGTTATGATGTAAAACCTTCTTCCAAATAGATAAGGGGAAGTATTTTGTTGCCCAAACAATTGTAAGAAGCTCCCTCTCAATCACGCTATAATTTTGATCAGATTTTGATAAGGTCCCACTTGCAAAACAAAATGGTTTATCCACCTTGCGATAACACAGTACCAAAGCCTTATAGTATTTCCCTTTCGAAGATACTCTGTCATTGGTTTCGTAAGATTTGCAAAATCCTTTATGAACTTACGATAATAGCCGAGCAGTCCAAAAAATGATTTTATTTGCTTCGAAGTTCTTGGTACAGGGAAGATATTTATTTTTTCTTTTCGCAGAAATTCTGCTTTTTGCCCATTGTCTTCGTCGCCTGGACTGATCTCAATTTGGTGGAATCTTGAAGTCAAAACTATTGTGCCGAAATGCACACACTTACCTAGTTTGTCCAATATTTCACCGGAATCGGGTACTTATCATCGATAGTTCTTTTCAGTTTGCGGTAATCTACGACTAATCGCCACTTCTGTTTAACGGAGGCTGTCTTTTTTTTGGCACATTCCATATGGGGGCGGACCATGGGGAAAAACTTGGCCGTATAATACCCTGATTCAGCATATCGGAAATTTGCTTTTGGATCTCGGTTTTGTGTAGGATAGGAATTTCGTCTCGAGTTTTTATTTGATGTTTTACATAAGCTTTTGTCCATCCTTAAAAAATATTTCTTTATACTCTTTGCAAAGATTTCTGATCGCTTTCTCTTCATCATGACTCAAATGATCAGTCATTAGTTTAGGTCCACCCTGTACGTCATTTATTTCGCTTTGTATTTAGGAAAAATGATGGACTCGAATGATATAGCTCAAATCGGCTGTTCTACTACGAATGTTTGTGAGCGATATGAAAAGTTGTTTTCATTTCGAAAAAACAGTACCAATTCTGTGGTCTATAGACTCCTACAGGGATTAATAAGTTTGGTAGTATGGTGGTAGGCTTGACGTAAATATCGTTGTTTTCAATGTCTACGGACAAGGAACAGATATTTCGACTAAAACTTTAGACGGTATAAGGTGTTGACGCAATATTTAACTTAAAAGAAAGAGTAATGTTATCTTTTCCGATCTTAATAAAGGATTTCACAAGATATATTTTGATGTTAAGTTCTTTAAGTATGTCAGTACCAATAAGTCTATCAAAGTAATTATGGAACTTGAACAAAAGGTAGGGCAGCAATTTTTTTTGTTTTAAGTTCTGGATTCCACTTAAGGACACCTTCTGTGCAACAAACTGCGAGTTAAAAATGGTTTTGATTTCTATTGGTTGAATTTGTTCGAGTTTAAAATTGTTTACTACTGTAGAACTAAGGAAGGATTTGTTGCTACCTGTGTCGATCAGGAATTTACAGTCATAGCCATTAGTATTAACCGTGATATAAGGTAAGAGATTGGAGCTGAAATTGTTCATGTCTATGTATCCGATTGCTGTTGTGAGGCAGTCGTTGGAAAATTTTACGTCGTCTAACTCGTGTTCTATGATTATTGCTTGTCCGGATGAAAGGTGGCCGTTAAGCCCGGAGTAATGTTTTTCTAGGTTTTGTGGTTGTGCACAGGCTTCTTGTTCATTATTCCAATAGGGGTTATGACAATGACATTCGACATTAAACAGCCCAGAATTTCGGGAAACTTGGGTTCTACGCGAAAAGTTGTCTTTGCTTCTGCGTGTACTAGCACTAGAGACTTCCATTAGAAACTCTGTCTGGGCTTTGTTGGAATATTGCTGATATGAGGTTGGTCTTTCCTGACTTACTGATTGGTTGAACAATTGGTCTCTAGAAGGCTGTCGCGGTTGACTTTATGAGCGGTGAATTTGTTTGATGAGTTTTTACGAGAGATTGGGGACATAGGATAGGACACTTTGGGACTCTATATATATATATATATATATATATAGAATGGGTATCAACGTATCTATCGTTAATTGGACTCACCTCATTATTTTTCTGTCTTCTGCTTGCAAAATGTACATATGTTGTCGCTCACCACTTGTTGAATCTTAAATTTGATATTGGTTAACTTTGTCTTTTCATTCAAATTCAATTTCAATGCTTATTCTTTTCAAACTGCGCCCGATAAACTATCGATTGGAGCGAACTTGCTTTACCACGAAAAAGTTAAGCTACTGCACTTCACTTGACTGCGCCAATTATCACTTAGGAGAATTTATTAAAGAATCTTTTATTTTTTGTTTAATAGCAAATTCTTTATTTACAGATGAGTTCTGATATTGACTGAATCCACTGTGTTAACATAATGTTAATCACTTAGCCTAATATACATAGAAATTTTGTTTGTTAGCATAAACAGATGAGAAACAAAAGAGAATGGAAAATACAAAAGAGAGATCGGCTGAGAAACCTGTTTTTCCTTAATCCAAGTGGTATGGGAGCTGGGAAAAACCTAGCCTGGTACAAATGTTCTCTTCGCTAGGGTTTTGCTAACTTCTCATAGCTCGCGCTCAAGGAAAAGAGAGGTACCGATGTACATTGATCTTAAATGTTTGCAACTTATAACGACCAGGAAATAGAGAGCTCGGCAGGGCATTCCGTAAGCGGATGAGATGGATGTTACGGTTGAAGGTTTAAAGGGGCGGAATGCTACCGGCAATTTCAATAGAGCACTGGTAGTGGAATAGTGATAAAACAAAGTGGGACAGGAGATATTACGTCGTGTTCGAGCGTGTCAATCGACGGATATAGGTATTTAGTATCACCTATGAGTTTCAATGTACGGTTTTGGATCCTATCTAGCAGAGATGTTTTAAAAAGTTGGCATTGTACTCCAATTTTGGGCGGATGAAGGCTTTATATTTACATTCAGGACATATCAGAGGGGGTGAAGTATTACTTACATCGTTTGAGGAAACCTAGACATTTCGCAGAATTTTTTGACGACATTGACATACAGAGAACGGAAAGTTTGTCGTTTTAGACAGCGTAAATGCCATTCATGGTAAAAGCAAGGTATTTAAATTTCGCTTTAATGACAGCACACAACAATGAACTTTGGAAGCATTTAATTCCATTCTGTTGATAGTTCTCCAATTGGTTATGCTGATAATTTCGGAATTAACTTAACATACGCTGCCGTCTCCCGTCCAGAGGGTACTGTAAATGAATATATTGGATTAGAAATAGCAGATAAGAGATCTTTAATGAAAATGAAAAAAGAATATCGGAGACAGAACGGAGCCCTGGGGCACACCAGCATTTATTTTGTGAATATAAGACTTGAAATCATCCAAGACAACTTGAATTGAACATTCCGAATGGTAATTTATTATCCATTGAAGAAGAGAGTCATCGATTTCAGCTGCAGCACACTGCATTCAGTTGAGTACTCTAAGTCCAAGTGCGCCCCACCTAAGTTGAGGTCTACCTCCAATGCGTTGTTCCTCCGGATTAGATTCGAAGTCTCTACGGTCGGAGTATTGGCTTCATTCGGTGTATATTTTTTAGCTATAACAGGCGGCTGATACACAGTTTTCTGAGGCCGATTGATGTACAGCTCGTATCGGATATTGAATCTACTCCCCTACCGAATATTTTTCGAAGAAATTTTCTTTCGAAACGGCTCAGGATATCTTTATACGCCTTCGATAGGGTCCACAGTTTTACTCCATAAATTGGGACTGGGATGATCAAGGTCTTATGTAGAGTCTCTTTAGTAGCCTTAATACCCAATTGCTTTCTTAGCCCAAAGAAACACGATTGGCAAGAGTGATTCTTCGTTTTATTTCAGTTGAGGTGTTGTTGGCAGAATTCATAGCAGATCCAAGGTAGATAAAAGTTACTAACTCAAAATTATAGCTGTAGATTGTGAAGTTCTGTCTAATTCGTCGATGTTGTGTGTTCCTTCTTGTTGACTGCATATTTGTTACATGATTTTACACTCATCTACCGCCAAGCTCATTTTGGAATCTCCCGTTCAAATGCTAATGAACGCACCGGTGACTACGATTCTCGGTTAAGTCGTTACCGATCTTAAACGAGCAGCGACTGTTCTTAGTCGTCATTCTGCACAGATAGACGAGTTTTTCTTTTTCTGGAGAAACCGATATTTTTCCCATCTTTTCTTCTCGTAAAGATCACGAGCAGCTATTGTCCTTAGTTGCGTAGTCTCTTATGGCACGTTGCCACTGGTCTTCGGTACTTGATCCTGGTGGAATAGGAGTCTTGAAGAGATTTCGATAAACGTGTTTGACGAGCATTTTGGGGACCTCTTGCGATTGCAATATTCTACGTTAGTCCTTCTTTATTGTGACACTTGCGAAATCCGCATTCGCGCCTTAGCTGCAACAAGGTGGTGATCTGAAATGTCCAGAATAATGGAGGCATGCTCTACGTCTTTTGCAGAAAGATCAATTGGATTAAGCGTTTGATGATCCAGAGACCACCATGTTCCCTTGTGTGTATTGGGTAGACGAAACAGTGTGTTTGCTATAATAATATTCCGTTCCACCGCAAAGTCAACAAGCCTAAGTTCGTTCTCAGATATGATGTCGTGTAAGCTATGCTTACCAAATGTCCTATCAAAGACATAGATGAACTAACCTAGATGGTAAACTTTACTAACTTTCGCACAGACTCCCTGTAAGTGAATTAACAACACTTTGTACATCTTTACAAGTAAAGTTGCTAGAATGAAAGCGATTTACACGTGGATTTAAGTAAGAGGGAGAAAGGGAGAGAAATTGCCATTGATGACAATTCACACGTATTCACAGACAGAGTGGCACGGATATCGGCGATCAGTAGAAATCGGGTTTTGGTTTTCCTGGAAAGTTTGCCATCTATGAGTATGTTAGTTCATCTATGATCCTAGCGTTAAAATCGTACTATGCGATACTTTGGACAGTGCTCGTATTATGTTTTGTCGAGGAACTCGAAGAAACATTCTTTGTTGGTGTCATAGGAGGAATGGGTGCATAATAGACTTATGTTGGCGAATTTGGCCTTGCTGCCGATTTTCATAAGACGCTCGCTCACGTGTCGGAAGCTCAAGACTTCTTGTCCAAGTCTGCCGCATATGACGAACCCGCGTCCGAATTAGCGCTTTCGTTTCTCCCTATAGTATACGATGTATCACAGTTTTTCATCCTCCTTAAGTCCGGCCCATCCCATCGCACTTCCTGGATGGCGGTATTGCAACGATGAGCATGACCTGTACTGATCTGTTTCTTTTCCTAGTGGCCACAAAGATTGTTATCTCATTTCGGTGCGCTTTTGTTACAGTCCAAACATTCCTCTACTTCGACTTTTTAAAAAAGTGCCTTTTGATTGCATAGTCGCAGTGACTATGTCTATTCTGGACAAACGTGACCGCATTTGATTGGTTTAAATTTTGATTTCAATATGTATCTCGTATGTATATCGAGACTTTTTGAGTTGCCGTCTTGGCCATTGTCGATAAGTTAATGTTCCTGCATCCATATATGTACACCAATTTTCGGATTTTTAGTCTCTCATGTATTAATGTGTGCTGTCAGATAAGCATATGTTTATCCCTGTTCTTTTCTCAAAAGTTAACGTGTTTGATTGATCTATAACTCTAGTACTACTATTTTCATGACTTCGAAAACTACTCTCACTTGAAACAAATAACCGCTACTACGCCTGGTAAAGAATCATCCCCAAACCGATCAAATTGTAAAATCAAAAGATGCATGCGCCTGAAGGAGCATGCGGATAGCATAAAAGTCATCTAAGTCATATCCAACGCCAAACATGTAATTCCGCACTTACCCTCCATTTTTTTATTTTTTTATTTTTTTTTGTCAAAGAACTTTTGTGTGTCTGGCAGGATAAAAAAAAAAAATAAAATAAAAATGCGGACAAGGATGAGAATAAGTGCTATAGATGAAGACTAGACGAAAGCAATTTACAAAGAGTGAGGCATTACAAAAGGATTTATTTTTGTTGCTTTGTTCGCATCCCATTGAAATGTTAGTGTGCAGATTACGATGCTTCGTGAGCTGGCTTTTGTTGGTAGACGATTCAAAGAATTTCCAATTCAAGTCGAGCGAATTATGTAGGTCAGATCTAAAACACGCTTAAGGTTTATAAATCAAAAGGAATTGATGTCACTTGCAGCAAGTGAGAGACAAAAGAGTCCTGGGCAGTATTTTGGTGATAATTAAGTGTAATTGTCTCTTTGGTCGGGGAAAAGATACGAATTTGTGATGACAAAAGTAGTGTTAGTGACAGATTTAGTCATTCTTTACTCTAACATTAGATTGAAAAGGGTAATATGACTTTTTATTCGAAAGATATTCATTTGTTCAACCTACCAATCAGGTAAATTCATTTCAACATTAAGATGCAAAATTCGAGAAATCTAAAAGGAAACCGAATGAAAGTATGTTAATTTGTTGGAGATAAAAAATAAATAAATAAGTGGCGTCTGAAATTCTCGGTTCTAGACTACAAAAATAGAATCTTTTATTACCAGAAGGTAAGATATCTTTGCCAAGGAAAAATAACAAACATTTAGCTACCATCTTTACACAGAACGAATCCATATGCTACAGTAACGCATTAACGGATTGATGAATGAATTACGCAGTTCTTCTAAATAATGCCAGCGAATATCCCTCTCTACCTGTAGATACTATGCAATTTATACTAAACTTAATAAAGTATAGAGACTTAAGTTGGAAAGTTTGTGATGACTTAAAAGTGCAGATATCAGGACTACAGGGTGGTTTTACAAAGTATTGCTGCTTTTTGTATATGTGAAACAATCGAGCTATAAAGAAACATAAAAAAAAAAAAAAAAATAAATAAGTGGCGCGACAGTCCGGTGTGGGCCAAGGCTTAGCTTCTCGCATTCTTTTGTGTTTTTCACTTTGTGAATTTTTGCACTCCTGAGCAGGGCCTACAGTTTATCGCCATGGCCCTTGTTCAGTTCAGTTTAAATGCATTTTTTTATTTTCTTATATATTAATTCTTATAGGCTAAACAAAAAAAAAATGCTTAAAAATTAGCTTAATTAACTTAAAATTATCTTAATCTAACTTACTGGCCCCATGCGGGCACTCTAAGATAAGCCTAACACTTAATCTATGTCTTTCGACGTATCTTACAGTCTATCCTTATTTTGATATTTACATTAATTAAGCCTAAAACTAAGAAAACAGATTTTGGCAAAAACTTAGTAAATGGACTTGCCCTTGTGCTCCTACCGGGATTTCTTTTTTGTTTTCAAAGTTTATGTTTGTGATATTAATAAAATGCATCACTTTGTAAAGGCAGAGATGAATCAATAAACAAACTCAGAAGTGTGAGATTATAATCAGTATATTGCAATAAAGTTAATACCGCGTGTTTAAGCAACAAAAATAATATCTGCAGAGTGGATATTGTTTCTAGAGTCTGCAACAGCGTTTAGACTTGCAAAGTCACCAGAGCTAAACTGGTATTAAAAATTCGCATACAAAAAGCGGTAGAAGATTTAATGGAAGACGAACTTTTCAAATTGGTGTAGATGAATCCCGCTTCAAGAAAACCTGACCAGTATACTGAGGATTCAACGTTTCCAGAGGAGGAACACCTCGAGGAACAGTTGGCATCAGAAAAGCAATGAAATGTGGGAATTGCAGTTGGAAGCGACAGAGTTTAATCCAAGTCCAAGTGCAAGTTACAGACCATGAAGATGCCATGACTGCATTCAGTCGAGACAATAGTTACCTTATACAGCGATGGATAGGACAGTTTGAAAAGTAAGCGGATGTAATAAATCTGAACGGAAGAGACACACTCATCTGTGGTAAACGTCTTCTTATTGGAACTACAAACTTGTTTGTCAGAACAGTGAAAATGAAAAGTTGGTTCGAGTGAAAATTCGCGTCAAAATATGAATTTATGTAAAATGGTTGTCACTAACCCCGGTAAGCGAGCCCGGTAAGCGAAAAGAACGCCGTAACCTCCTTGAGAATAATTTTTTTTTCTTTTAATATTTTTTATTTTATTCAATACAGTCCCCTTTTAGTTTGATACACTTATTCTAGCGATCTTCCAACTTCTTGATCCCATCCAAAAAGTAATTTTCCGGAAGGTTTGCAAAATACTCATCCGTGGCGTCGATGATTTCTTTGCGTGAGCTGAATATTTTATTGATGAGCCATTTTTTTAAGTTTGGGAAGAGATAATAGTCTGAGGTAGCCAAATCGGGCGAATACGTTAGATGCGACAGCAATTGGAGCCGTAAGTCATTGATTTTAGCCTTGGTAGCGATGCTCTTGTGCGCCGGTGCATTTTCTTGCAAAAACAAAATTTTTTTTCGCTTCATGTGAGGCCGTTTTGCAGCGATTCCGGCCTTCAATCGCTCCAATAATGAATAGTAATACTCGCTGTTGATAGTTTTTCCTTTTTCCGCCATAACCTTTCCGACCCATCGAGCCTCCCTCGGCCGCTTCGGAGCATTCGTGCCGGCTTCAGTCCATTGCCGGGCACTCATTCTGTTCTCCTATGTGTAATTGTGGATCCAAGTTTCATCAACAGTTACCAATCGACGACTAAAGACAGTATCGTACTAAAATTTGGCATGTCTGCCTAAATATGAACGGACTTCAAGGCACCATAACCTTTTTTACAGTAGCAGCGCATTCTGGCGGTCAAGGAGGTTACTTTTATAGTATTATACCTAGTCCTGCCATAAGTTCTGTTACACAATTTCCTTGCTTATCGTTCAATATTGTGTAGCTTATCGGGAATAGAACCATTAACTTTTTTTCAGACAACATGCACTGTGAGAAATGTTTTCCGTGCGATTCGAGGAACTTAATATATGGGCTGAAAAGTCAGTTTCTAAGAGAGGGCACCACTTGAATTAAATCCATATCATTTTCAGTTAGTACCTTCAAAAGATACGTGTATAAATTTGACAGCTGTCGGACGATTAGTTCTCGAGATATAGCATTGTGAGTGAAGTAACTTTTGTGATTGTGAAAAAAAATGGATTTAAAGTAATTTCGTGTGTTGATTTATCATTGCAGCCGATGCAAAGAAATGGCTTGATAAGTGTTACCCGGACTCTGCACCAGGCGAACTAACCATTCGTAAGTGGATTAAAAAATTTAAAAGTGGTCATACAAGCACCGAAGATGATGCACGCAGGTGACGTCCAAAAGAAGCTGTTTTAGATGAAAACATCAAAAAGGTCCACAAAATGATTACGAATGACCGTAAAGTGAAGCTGATCGAGATAGCTGAAGCTCTGAAGATATCAAAAGAGCGTGTTGGATGTATCATACACGAATATTTGGACACGCGAAAGCTCTGTTCAAAGTGAGTGCCACATTTGCTCACAGTCGACCAAAAACAACAACGTGTGTTCTACCGCAATAAAGCCGAATTTTTACGTCGGTATGTGACAATGGATGAAACTTGGCTCTATCACTTCACATCAGAGTCAAGTCGGCAGTCAACTGAGTGGCGGGCAGGGTACGAACCTCATCCAAAACGACCAAAAACTCAACAGCCGGCTGGCAAGGTTATGGCATCAGTATTGTGGGATACACATGGAATAATTTTCATCGACTATCTCCAAAAGGGGCAGACTATCAACAGCGACTATTACATTGCATTGTTGGAGCGTTTGAAGGACGAAATTGTAGAAAAACGGCCGCATTTGAAGAAAAAGAAAGTGCTGTTTCATCAAGACAATGCACCGTGTCACAAGTCGATGAAAACGATGGCAAAATTGAATGAATTCGGCCACGAATTGCTTCCCCACCCTTCGTGGGGAAACGGACTTCTCAACCCATGTGTTACGGTGCGCATAATCGACCTACTGAAACCACTATTGCCAATACCATTCGCAAATTTGAGTCCCAGATTAAATAAGTGGATGATACTCGATCGGTTAGACCATATCCAGTACGTAGTGAAGAAACTATAGCAGCTGTAGCTGAGAGTGTACCCGAAGACCGTGACGAATCGATTCGTCGTCGTTCTCAGCAGCTTGGCTTAGCGTATTCGACAACTTGACGTATTTTCCGTGAGGATCTCGGCCTAAAAGCGTACAAAATTCAATTTGTGCAAGAATTGAAGCCAGGCGACTTGAATTTGCGTCATATTTTGAGTGAATGGGCCCGGAGAAACTCAATGAAAATCCGGTGTTTTGTTGTAAAATTACGTTCAGTGATGAAGCCCATTTCTGGCACAATGGATACGTTAATAAACAAATTTGCTGTACTTGCGCTAAAGAGCAACCCGAAGCGTACCAAGAGCTACAATTACATTCATTAAAAACAACGGAATGGTGTGGTTTATGGGCTGGTGGAATCATTGGTCCATATTTATTCAAAAATAAGGCAAATCAGAATGTTACCGTCAATGGTAACCGTTATCGCGCCATGTTAACGGATTATGTGCTTCCTGAAATTCAAACATATGGTCTCGGTAAGTTCTGTTTTTAACAGGACGGCGCTACGAGCCATACAGCGAGTGAAACAATGGACTTGTTGAGAAATCATTTTGGTGATCACTTAATCACGTTTTGCTACGGTAAATTGGCGGCCTTGATCTTGCGATATCACACCTTTCGACTATTTTCTCTGGGTATATGTTATACGATTGACGATTTGGAAACTAACATTACTCGTGTTATCTGCGAAATACCAGTCGCTATGCTCGAACGATTCGCCCAAAATTAGACCTTCCGAATGGACCACTTCAGACCTAGTCATAGCCAACATTTACATAATATCATTTTAAGAAAGTAAATGCCATGGTACGTTCTTTTAAGCAATAATAAAAATTTTAAGTGTGCTTTCAAATTTATGTATTTTATTTTTTATTATAAATCAAACTTCACGATGAATCACCCTGTATTAGAACTCTACTATAAACATTTCAAACAAGAAAAATCATTTGTCGATCCTACATTATATATATTGGTCATGATTACTGGTATATATAATATATATGTATTATTGTATTTACATATTTTAGTAGGAAGAAATTTCTCATGGCTTATGTTGTAATTTTGGGGAGAGATTTCATTACAAAAACAGATTTAGTGCTTCCAAGGACTGGCACAGAAAATGTTAGCAGCAGAAATGGACATTCTCAGACAGCATTCAACTCCATCAATCGTCATGGTCTGTTGATGAGTTCATCTAACAAATGTTAAACAATAATATGAGGGGGAAAGGTGGATTAATATTATTCCTGTCTGCCCAGCTGTTCGCCTTATGCTTATAAGATTGAACTTCTAATATTGGGTCATATAAAGTCTCTGCGTTTTTTGGTATATTTAAAAAAAAATTTTATTTATTCAAAATCAATTTCAATCAAGTACATACTACCTTGATCAAAAAGTTCAGAAATGTATTGAGAAAATTAAGAAATACAAGTTTATTCATCTTAATCTATATTGTCATCTGCAAAGTAATCTCCATCGACTGCAACACACTTATGTCAGCGCTTGATCCAAACTCCGAAATATTTTTTATATTCGGTTTTTGGTATGTCCATCAGTGCTTCCTGCGATTTCTCCATTACGTCTTCTCGGCTGCTGAAACGCGTTCCTTTTAGTTGCTTTTTAACTCAATTCAACAGAAAGAAGTCACAGGGAGCCAAATCAGGTGAATTCGGTGGCTGTTGGATGGTCTTTGTTGCATTTTTCGTCAAAAAATTACGAATAATGATGGCACTGTGCGACGGTGCATTATCATGGTGCAAAATCCACGAATTTTCTGCCCACAATTCTGGTCTCTTTTGGCGAATTGCTTCACGCAAACGTCTCATAACGCTCAAATAATACTCTTTGTTTACTGCCTGGCCTTCTGGTAAAAATTCATAATGCACTACACCGTTGTAATCCATGAAAACCGTGAGCATTGCCTTCTTTTTTGACTGGAAACGACGTGGTTTTTTTGGTCTCGGCTCATTTGCTAAACGCCATTCACTTGTCTGATGCCTGGATTTAACGACGTCAAAACGGTCCCTTTTTTCCATGAAATTGAGGTCTTTTGGCACCAACTTTGTTACTACACGACGGAAACCCAAATCATTAACCAAAATATCTTGGACGAATCCATAGGCAATTTTTAAGTTCTCCGCTATCTCTCTGATGGTTAATTTGATGGTTAATTTGCAGATCAACGTTTTCGTCGGTTTTAGATATCGATGGTTTGCCACTCCGTTCATCATCTTCGATTGACTCAATTCGATTTTGAACCGCTCGTGCCACTGGTTAACGACCGTTTTCTTTAGAGAATCGTTGTCGAAACACTTTTCCAACATTTCCAACGTTCGCGCACCTTTAAATCCGTTTTTTACGCAAAAGTTAATACAAGTTCGTTATTGCAAATTTAAATCCATTTCTAAAATTATAAAAAATCGCCAACACATAGAGATAGATGTACTCTTGGCTCCGTAACTTTTGCAAATGTCAAGCTATGACGCTAAGATTTAAAGGAAATGTCAACAACAGATGTACCAACTTAACAAAAAACAGAACTCAAATCGGAAAAATGGGAGCGCCACACGGTAACGCCACCGGAAAATTTTTGATCAAGGTATTATGGTCCATTATTCTCTATGACCTTTTGCCATTTTCCGTGTAGCTTCATAATTTCATTGGTGTAGAACTATTATGGTTTATCAGGAAAAACTTGGCCAAGTGATTTTCGACAGCTCTTCGGTCGGCAAATGTTTTACCATCAGGAGAGTTTTGCAAAGACCGATACAAATGTCCGGGTGGATGCATCAAAACTTCCCAACCGTCAATTTGTTCCGGGTCATCAAAAATGTGTGTGGCTTAGTATTGTCATGATGGAAGACAGCTCACTTTCTGTTGGCCAATTCTGGTCGCTATTTCTTTATAGCTTCATTCACGTTCTAGCAGCTCATAATAGACAATTCTCTTCCAATCCCACCAAACACTCAACATAAACTTGTTTGCTGTCAATTCAAGCCTTGAAGTTGTTTGTGATCGGTCACCGGTCTTTGACCATGATCGCTTGCGTTGGATATTCTCGTATTTAATCTATTTTTCATTGCCCGTAACGAATTGCTTCAAAAATGGTTCCATTTCGTTACGTTTTAGCAGTGTTTCACTGATGGTTATTCGGTCAATTAAATTTTTTTCCGTTAATTCATGTGGCATCCAAACACGAGCTTCTTTGAACAGCCTAAACATTGATGTTTAGTGCCTCCCATATCTCCAGACAGCATGCCAGTCATGCTCCATCAGTTGAAAAATTTCATCGACTTTTTCAGTGACTTCCGACTTCCGGAACGGAGTCGAACAAACCACTCCTAGGTCCGCCGTTCACTCACAGCATTTTCACCGTAAACTGCACAAATTTTTTGGCATGTTTTTGCAGCATTTTCCCCTTTTTTTATAGTAAAAAGCATCACATAGCGTATTTCTTCAGATATTTCACTTATCTTACACAGTTGTCTTCACAAAAAATGTAACCTGACATGTGACCTTTCAAACACGTGTTCGTTCGACACAATCAGATTAGTGTTTCCAGATAAATGAACACTAACACCATCTAGTGACAAAAAACCGCGGAGACTTTTTATATGACAAATTATTTTGGATAATTTGTAGAGCAAGGCTATTATTTGAGAGTCGAATTCTTCTTATATATCCAAAACTGTGTTGGATTATAAAAAGAATAAGGAACTCTGCATAAATTTTTGAGAACAATTATCCCTATCTTTTCATTGAATACCATTTCGGGCCTCTGTCGAATATGTCTCTCTTAAAGTTGACAAAGTTCATCAAACTCTACCCCATCAACGCAAACTTATCTTCGTCAAAAAGGTTAAGCAATCAAAGCTTTATTGATTCTCGATAACGCGATTAGCCATCCTCCAGAAAATGATCTTCAAAGTTCAGATGGCTGCATAATAGCCATATTTATGGCTCCAAACATAACACCTTTAATCCAGACGATGAATTGGAATGTTATCCGTCTGACAGAGATGTACTACAGAAAGAATTTGTTGTCTTCCATTGTTGCTATCGGCCACAACATTGTTGATTCAATGAAATCAATTTCGATTAATGATGCCGTTTTCAATAGAAAAATGTTGGAGTAACGTTCTTAAATGAAAAAGATGACTGTAACGATGAAGAAAACATGCCATTAGGTGTTTTAAAATCTCAAAACAACAATTGCACGGCCGATAGCGTTTCTAATGATAACATTAATTTGCTAAACCGTATCCACCCCAAGGTTTGGCATATCAATAAAGAAGTCAATGTTTGGAATGATAACAACATAACTTCGGATATTGAGGTTAATGAAGCCGAAAACGAGGACGAAGAACAAAAACATTACCATCCTACAAAAGATTCTATCAAAAGCCTTGATTAAGCATGGTTACAGACAATGTGCAGATAATAATACAACCGACTACTCGGATATTTTGGTCCTGAGGAAAATTCAATCTTGAGCAATGCAAGTGGTAGTTGCGGCTACAACAGTACAAAAAAGGTAATAAGCTATTTATCCAAAAGTTAACTGTATGTTTGTCTTCCACTTGCGTGAGCCACCTGGGGCGGATTCGAATACTTGTTGAAGTCGTTGAACCTTCACTCTTCGGGCTACGTCGATGTCGCAATACAGCCAGTACACTTACCGTTTATGCAGACGGGACCGAAAATCACTCAAAGAATTTTTCGCTCAAAGCAGCCAAGAGCACTTACATAAATAAGGCTGGGATTATTAAGGTCTTATTTAGGTACACTTTTGTTATTCGAGAGAGTGATTCGCTAGTCAATTACCTTTCTAGTTAAAAGAAGCAGCGATTGGCAAGAGTTATTTTTGGTTTGATCTTAGCGCTGGTGTCGTTGTCTGATTCGATAACGGAGCCTAGGTATAACTACCTGAGTGTTATATCTGTCGAGAGTGCGGTTCTGTCCGAGACGTCGGTGTCCTCTCTGGTTGAAAGCATATACCTGGTCTTGTCCTTGTTGACTGTTTAACTCATCTTCGTCGCTGCCATCTCAATACTCGATGAAGCGTTACTAACATCATGCTGCTTTCTTCGGATTATGTTAATATCATCGGCTTACGCGAGTAATTGGAAGGACTTTTGAAAGATTGTGCCTCTTGTGTTGGCGCGTGAGTTTTGCACTATTGTATCAGCGCGTCGGCTTGTCCTTATTTGACATCAAAAGTCTCGGCGAGTTCTTTGCCGACCTTGATGGAGCACCGTGCTTTCTCCATCGTCCATAGGTGGTGTATATCGATTTGGACTTCTTCAGCTGATATTTTGTCGATGGTGGACTTTCCTTGCCTGAAGCCGCGTTGATACGGACCAATCAAGTTGTTGACGAACGGCTTCATGCGTTCATACAATACGGCAGAGAGGATCTTTTAGGCGATGCTAAGAAGACTGATACCTCTATAGTTGCTGCAGTTCAGAGGGTCTTTGTTCTTGAGCATCAGAAAAACAATGCTGAGGTTCCATTTATCGGGCATACATTCTATCATCTGACCATATTTTACAGATAAGTTGGTGTATGCTCCTAACCAAGCCAACACCTGCCGCTTGGAAGAGTTAAGTGGTGAAGCCGTCCGCTTCAGCAGCTCTGTTGGATTTAGGATAAGATATGGCTATCGTTACTTCATCCAGGTCGGGTGAACGAAATTGTTGAGCTACATTGTCTAGGTTGAAAGATTCATTCTGCCTGACAGTGGTATTTGGTTTGACATCACCGTTAAAGAGTCTACAGAAATGCTTTTTCCAAATCCTCAGCATGGATTACGACTCTACACAATGTTTCCTTGTTCGTCTCTGCAGGCTTCGGTTTGGAGTTTTTGTCCGTGGCATGTTGTTTTTTTTTTTTTTGGCCTTTTGGTAAAACTTCTAAATCTCATTCCTGAAAGAGCATCTCTAAATTTCCTCCTGAGAAGACTGTGTTCGTCTTTCCTCTTCTGCTCGTAGAGAAGCAGCTCCAATCCTTCTATGCAGCGCCGCTTTATATGCAACTTGCTTATCTGCATGTAATTGCCGATTCTCGTCGTCAAACTTCGGGTTTCGTTATATTGGCCGAAACCCAGTACATCAGAGGCGGCATCTCTGATGGCTTTTTGTTGATGTTGCCACTGGTCTTAAAAGAAGGAGAAAAAAGGGAGACTTGATCGAAAAAGAATTTGGCGATCTCTTGCGTTGGTAGTCGTCCGACTACCACAGTTTTAGCTTGCCTTTGCAATGTTCGGGATATCTGAAACCCAAGCTGTCCCTGATAGGTGATTGATCCGGGGTCTCCAAGTCTCTTTTTAAATATCGAGATGTGGGAAACGTGTGCTAGCCATGGCAATGTTTCGCGCCGCCGCAAATTCAATTAGCTTGAATTCGTTATTGGAGGTAGTGTCGTGCAGGTAGTACTACCAAAGATGCCCTCTCTTCCTTGCTTTGCATTAAAGTCCCCGAGGAAAACTTTGATGTCATATCTAGGGCACTGCTCGTAAGTTTTACTTCCATACCCACTCCATTGTCTCAGAATGTGTTAAGTTTTTTGAAAAATTGGATTGAAAGAGAAAGTTATTTTGCTTCATGGGCGCCATCCCATATTTAAATTCTTAGTGGAAATTGGTTTGTTGTTCATTTCCAATCAGTTACTCATCTTACTTGATTTTTGTTAACTGAAGAAGTGTATGTCTTTCGGGTGCGGTTGCGATTCGAACAGCGAACTTTCCGATTTGGAAGGCGCTGCTTTTATTGTCGATAATAATCGCCGTAGCAGATGTCGCAGTTTTTCATCCTCTGTTTGTCCAGCCTCATTTCTGTGATGGCGGGAATATCGGCTTTGTAGTAGTCTAACAAAACACCCACTCCTAGTTGTTTCGCTGCATATGGCCTATGTATTGAGGGACCTATGTATTGAGGACCCTCGTTTATTAAGGGCTTATCCGCCACCAACTTTTTTCCAAGACCCTTACTTAGTCTCGGAAATCCTTACTGACCTAAGTTCCAAATAAGTCGAGATAGCCCGGATAAGGTCTTGTATGGTTTGTTCCGGGATTACTTTACCGTTGATTCCATCTAGGAAAATCATTCGCTGTTCCGTTTATAGTGCTGCTATTTTTGTCTGGTGGACTATACATGCGCTTATAAGATTGGCAAACCGAGCCCGGATAGAGGTAAATCTGTCATTTTTTAGTGATTTATCAGATGGCAACTAAGTAATTGCCGATTTTTTTTATATAAATAAAATACTTTTTTTGAAATAAAATGAATAAACCTTATTCAATGATATATAGTAGTTTCCATTTAGTTTTATGGCCTTTTGCCAACTTTCTGACTGGAAAAGGTCATGGCTTTACCAAAAAGTGCTTATGAGAAGTGCTTCTAGGATTGGAAAAATTGTTAGCACGAGTGTATAAAATCTGAGGGGGATTACTTTGAAGGAGACAACATTAATGAATTTTTTATTTATAAAAAATATTAAGTCACCTTACTTTTTGAACATACCTCGAATACATACTTTCCATCTTATTTATACCATCTAGTTGTAAAGTTCTACATATATAACTTTTCCGGTCTTTTTAACATTGTTCATTGTGAGGAATGGTTGATGGAGGTTATTTGTTAATCACGACTTATGTTTAGGTCTCCACGATTTTTTTCGACGAGGTGTATCCCACGTCGAACTCGAACTCACCAACAATGTGCTGAATATTTAACTTTCAATGCCCTAATAGTTTGCAGTGTATGATCATACAATGATCATACCTAAAAAAGTTATTAAGTTTTGGCGAATTGCGCGATCTTAATAGGCATTTCACTAGTTCATTTCGCGTTATAATGTTATCGTAGTATGGAAAGCGCCATCCTACTGAAACCATTTATCGTCCATATTTTGGAACCAACAACAATATTCATTGATCATTGTTCGGTAACCTTGGTCATTGGCTGTTACGCGAGCTCTGGCATAATTTTTGAAAAAGTTAACATAAGGACCGAGGTTGTAACCACAAACGGAATTCTTTTGGCTCACAAACCCATTAAACCGAAGGTGAGTCTTGTCACTAAAGATAATTTTTTAATAAAAAGTGAGCTAAGCACCCAGGGTGAGTGCTGGTATATTTGGACCAAACATCAGAATATTGTTACCAATGTGAAAATTTCCCAGCATATTTCAAGTAGAAATACACGCCGTTCAGGTGCGCGAAAATCTTATCCTCGATAAGGGAATAAAGGTTGTTCCCATCCATATACTCACGGACAGTCAAGCAGTTAAAAGAGCATTAGGCTCTAATGGCATTGACTCCGAATCGTGCGCTGCTTTAATTTATTACAAGATCTTTCTCATGAGAATAAAGTAAAACATTGGTATGTGCCTGGTCATATAGATATTGACGAAGTAATGAAATAACCAACGAACTGGCTATAAACGGTTCGGCTAATTTTTTTATCGGCCCTGAGCTGTTCTGTAATATTCCAAATTCAGCAATCTACTCAGCAATAAGGATTTGGGAGAAGAAAATGTGTAATCATTTTAGGAAAACATCCCAGAGTTTCGCTAAAATAGCCACTAAAAAAGAGGTTCTATTTAGGAAACTGGCTGCCGTTTTTGCATTAAACACGGCAAAACTGCGAAATACATGCCTCTAAGTGCCTTAAAGGGACGACACTTCTTTAGAGAAATTTTTACCCCTGAAGAAATTCTCAAAATCTCCACCAGAGATTCTCAATTTCATTAAAAGATTTGAGCTTTTCTTGGCTACGTAATAGTGATATTTTGATACAAAAAATCTCTTCGGTCACAGTACCCCAGCAATTGGCAGGTCAAATCCTTAAAAAAAAGAAAATAAATAAGCTACGGCATCAAGCTGCTCAGTTTTAGTGAGAGTGGAAATGCACCTGCTCCTGCCGAAATGATGAAGTCAAAAAATGGCCTAATAGCTATTTTAAAAAAAAAAAACCTTGAAAACAGTGACGAAAGAGCATCGAAGGAAAACATTATAAACTTGTTGTCAGGATTGACACGTTATTCGTCCTCAAGAATTACATCAGAAGAAATTTCAAGTTTCGAATTATTTTCTCCACCTCTTTTGGTACGTACTAATTGGCTTACACAAACATTGACGGTAAACGCATATGCGATGAAGAATGGACTGATATTTAAAGCACTGATCTGTTTACATTCATTGGACTTCTTTTATTGGCTGGTATTTTTCGATCAAAAAACGATAACTCTGAAAGTTTATGAAACTCTCAAAGAGGTAGGCCAATATTTAGAGCAACCATGTCACTAAAGACTTTCAAAAAAAATATCTGGGGTGATCAGGTTCAATGACAGAGAAACTCGAAGTGAACGGCTTTTGTTAGACAAATTTGCTCTAATTCGTGAACTGTGGAATCATTGGGTTAATATATCGTATAACCGAAGTTTTACAATCCATCTGAAAATGTAACAACAGATTTTTTTGTTTTGTTTTTGTGGGTAGGTGAGAAATCTTCATAGATACTATAAGACCGGTGCTTATAGTAGTGTGGGATTCTTACTCACTAAAAAAACACCTCTCTTACGTAGACTACGACTGAGTTCACACTCAACAAGTAGTTCTTCCTTTTTGTTTTATTTTGCTTTAATAAGCAATTTCCCGCAATAAATTTGTCTCGTCAAGGATCTGTTGAACAGAAATATTCGTATGTCCTTGTAGTCGATTTTTGTGTTTTTGCGAAAACATTTTAATTTCGTTCTGAACGTTTTCGACTCCTAAGTCTCTGTGGATATCATCGTTTCTAATGTACCACGGTGAATTAACAAACCCTCGGCGAACTTTGTTTTGAAATGTCTGTAAGACGTTAACGTTACTAATTTTGGTACAACTCCAAAGCTGTATTCCATATGCCCAGACCGGTTTTAGCACTTGCTTATATGGCTGCAATTTTTTCTAAACTGAGCTTTGAATATTTTCCAAGAAGCCAGTACATGTCTCTATACTCAATCTCAAGCTCTTCACGTTTTTTCTTAACCTGTGCTCTCCATTTTTTTGAGTGTCATACTAAGATATTTTGCTTCGTTCGTGAAAGGAGTTTGTACTGCGTTAATAAACACCGGCAGATTGTCAGTTTTATTGAGAGTGAAGTTCACATGGACAGACTTGTTTTCATTAAGTGTGATTTGCCAAGTCTTTGCCCAATTGTTAATCCTTGGAAGGGCGCGTTGTAACTTAGCATCGACTTCTTCGAAGGTTTTACCTGTTGCAGTGTCATCAGCAAATTTGGTTACCACAGTATCGTCCTTTTGCTGTATGTCGCAGGTAAAAAGCAAATATAGCAGAGGAACAAGTACACTTCCTTGCGGTAATCCTGCTTTTATTGTCTTAAAATTGGAATATTCGTTTCCGTGTCTGACACGGAAGAGTCGGTCATCTAGGTATGAACTTAAAATATGAGACAGTTGCTAGGGTAGGACTTGTCGAAATTTATATTTCAGGCCCTCGTGCCATACCTTATCAAAAGCTTGCGAAACCTCAAGGAGTGAGCTTGTACAGACTAGCTTACGCTCGATTCACTTGGTCATTTACATCGGTCATTTGATGCACTTGGTCAGCAGTAGAGTGTTGGCTTCTAAAATCAAATTGATGATCGGACAAGAGCGGATTTGTGTCAGTAGTATCTCTCCCGTAATTAAGTCCTATCCGGACGTTTTGTTGGGCTTAAGCGTGTCTACAACTTGTCTAAGTTCCCTAAGAGTAGCGTTTTCTATTGGAAGGTTCGTCGTCACGCCTAGCGTATTGACATTCTCTGGAAGCACTTCCCCGTCGAATGGTCGGCGAAAACATTAGCTTTTCCTTTATCTTCCTTCGCCTAGTCATTCTGGTTTTTTCTTATTGGCACCACGTGTATTTGGGGCTCTCGATGACTTGTAACGGCTCTGCATATGGAGCAATTGGTACCTTTTGGTGCTGTGAGGCTTTCTAGGTAGTTATTAATACCTAGGTTATTAAAGCCATTGATCGATTTTTTCAACAAGTTGCAGGGCCTATTAAAGGACGTTTTATCTTATTAAGCCCGAGTTTCATGCCAATTTTTCCGCGCTCTTCGTTTCTTCCTTATCATTACCGATATTGGCAACTTTGTTCGATTCGCGTAACGTGTGATTCCAGGCCGCCTGCTGTATGACTTCAACAAACCGTTCAACTTCTTTTTCAAGTTGATACGACGTTTTAAGTGGTACTTTTAACTCAGTATTTTCGACAAGCTTTTTTCGGAAATCTTCCCAGTGATTTGTTGGATATTCTGGGTGTTCTTTGTTTCTTAATCAATGATTCGCACAATGAAAGTAAAACTAGCGTTTACTCTTTTTCCGATAAAGAAGAAAATCAGATCGCTTGTTTTGGCTACATCCGAGGGCCAGTACGTCGGTCTGCCTGTTGAGTAAAACTGCCAACCACATTCCATACCAGCCCTGTAGAGAGTTTTGCCTTTTTGTGAGATATATCTTGAGCCCCAAAAGGTGAGCTTTGCATTAAGGTCACCACCAATAAAAAAAGATTCGTCCAATTCATGTTTTTCTATTTTTAGCGCGCACCGTGGTCATTTGAAATTTGTCAAGTTCAATTTGTGCTTCCAGAGAGTGTTCAATGCAGTCTTTTTAAATAGGGATGACCCGCCTCTTGTGTTTCCCGCTGGATGATGAGCGTGGTAACCTTTTATTTTTACGCGTGATTACGTCGTCAGGTGAGTTTCAAAAATTGAACATATATCAACTGCTTTTTCCTGAATAAAAATATTTAGTTCATCAAGCCTTTTCTGTAGGCTATTTTGTCATGATTAGTTACACAGATTTGCTTCGATCGAGTTCTTCTAGTCTCTCGAGAATTACTGAGAAAACATTTGAGGCAGGATCAGGTGAATCACAGTAGGTCGTATTTGCTCGCGCCGCTATTTGCGCGTAAGTTTTTCCACTTTTCACTTGAGCGTTGTTATTTTTGACGTTGTTGTTATTGGCAATTTTAACGGCCATCATGGCGTTTGCTATCTTTTCCTTCCTGAAAGGCTTAAGGGTAACAATAGATGAATAGATGGTAGTGTTCAGAAGCAGATGTCTATCAAAGCCTGCGAAGTACGGACTCAAATTTCGGGTACTTTGTGATTCTGCAACGAGCAATATTCAATTATATACAAGAAAGGAAGTCGTAAGTACATCTGAAAGAAATTAAGGCATACGTGTAGTTCTTGATTTAGTTGTAGGACTAAGGGGGCATAATCTTACAACTGAATACGCAAACACAATTCCAAAAGAGTAAATTTAAAATGAAGACCATATTTTCATTAAAAATATCTAAACTATTAAATTATGAACCACACCAGTATTAATTAATCAAATATTCGTTTTCACATAGTGTACAGACAAAGGTCAGACTGAACGACTACGAATTAAAAATTCCTGATCTTTCGGCGTACCTCCACTTACACATATCACGTTGACGCATTGTAGGCTGTGTAAAGTATCTTGACGCATAGCCTACAAATTGACAAATAGCGATCTCAATTGGTCGATTATACCAAAAATAAACCCAGTTATCTTCTATACGTTGCGCAAATTGAAGACTATCTTTAGGCGGTTTAAAGAGTCAATTATGCACTTATAATTGCATAGTTATGGATGAAGGTGTTGTTGGATGGCGCCCTGCTAACGGTTTTCGAATTTCAGTGCTATTCGTTTCTTTTTTCATGTTTGTCTGTTTCATTCAGTCGCAATGCCACACATGACGATCTTTGTTAACAGTTAACTATTTCTTTTTTCACCGACATACAATAGTTTTTGTTGGTGCACTTATTACTATACACGCTTCGCGCGCTTCTATTAACGAACATTTTGGAACTTCAATAGGCACTTGGTTCTAAATTCACCCTCGGGTTTGCGTTAATATTAGAGGTGCGTTCAGAAATGGATGTACGCACGTGATCCTACACAGCTTTCAAGGTTGGAAAAGTTGACAATGTGGTTATTTAGGTTTCGAACAAACTTCTATAAGCTCGAAGCCTAATTTTTAACCATGCCCTATGGATCGTTGTAAAGGGCAAGGAGTTTATACTTCAAAGTTAAGCCTATCCAGGTCAACACAATTTATAGGCGTAGTATTGTATGAGTACAAATGGTAGAACTTATTCCTTTCAAAACAATCGCTTTATTCAATAAAATTAAGAATTCAATAGCTTTTCTCTACCACTTCATCGCTACGCATAATCCACAGTGAAAATGTGACTTTAGAATTGACTTGCACTTCTTGCGGGGACGCTCAAATTTATACTCTCCTGACATCTTTTAAGAACTTTCTGTACTATCCAGCATTCTATACAACTTCCATTTTACCTGAGTATTTGCTAAATGTTTTCATTCTCTAATGGGTGAGTCTTAAGCTATTCAATTATGGAAGTGTTTATTGCAATAGATTGCAACCTAAAATATTGTATAAAGGTTACATCTCAAAACGTAGTAAGGAAAGTAACATTAGCCTTTGACTCTTTCCAAATGTCATAGTGCTACCTACATAGCACTATGTAGGTAGATTTTCTAACGTCTGTAGTGTACTACTAAGATCCAGGGGATAAATCAGAACGAAGTTCGGGATCAATCAGGAGAACATCAGCAGCGTCAATTATGCCCAACCCAGCGTCGAACTAAACAGATTTAAGACCACGTCTCCATACAGTTTCGTTGGTAGACTCCACCAAAAACGATTATTTGATTCCAATACTGCTCCTTGACAGGAGATTATTTATTAATATTCCCGAAAATGAATGAAGCATTGGACCCACCTGAACCTGAACTATCTTCCTATATCGATGGATTTGGAAAACCTTTGGGTGTTAACGCTTCGCTAAGAAATGTATCCCTAGTTTTTTGACCTGTCGATAGTATCCGATCCTTCATCTATCCTTCTTTTTGATCAACTATCACTAGACTGTACTTCTGGCCATGAGATGAACCTGATCGACATGTGGTCCCAGCATAGAATGAAAGCAAAAAGCGACGCCAAACGGTCGATGGGTTAATGCCTAAGAACGTCGTAGTATTGATGTTAAATGATGTTCTTCAGCGGCACTTCGTGCTACAAAAGCAATGTTTCCAGTAGGTCTACTAGACCTCTTTCGATCCTCGAAAGAACCAGTTTCTTCAAATTTTTTCACTAACTAATGCAACGGATCAATTAACCACTCTTTTGGATGATTATTTACAGAAAAAAAAAACACAATTTTTAAAATATGTAAGGGGTGGTTCATCGTGAGGTTTAATTTTCAATAGGCTTTTTTGACAGATCACGCGTAACTCTTATAAAACTGCTTTGTAATTTTTATTCGGTATCGTTTGGCAAATTATGATGGAAAGACTCACATGACAACAGCGTCTCCAAATTTTCCAGCTGTATTACGAAAATCAGCGTTCTGTGAAAAACGTTTTTCGTGCGATAAGAGGAACTTACGGTGCGCATAATCGACTACTGAAACCACTATTACCAATACCATTCGCAAATTTGAGTCCTAGTTTACGTAAGTGGATGACACTCGACCGGTTAGACCACATGCAGCACGTAGTGAAGAGATTATAGCAGTTGTAGCTGAGAGTGTACACGAAGACCGTGACGATATTTTCACGTGAGGATCTCAGCCTAAAGGCATACAAAATTCAACTTGTGCAAGAATTGAAGCTAGGCGACTTGAATTTGCTTCCCATTTTTAGTGGGGCTCTAGAAAAACTCTAGAAAAAACAAAATTGCCGTATATGGGCTGATAAGCAACCCGAAGAGTACCAAGAGCTACCATTACATCCATTAAAAACAACGGTATGATGTGGTTTATGGGCTGGTGGAATCATTGGTCCATATTTATTCAAAAATAAGGCAAATCAGAATGTTAGCGTCAACCGTTGTCGCGTCATGTTAACGGACTAAATGCTTCCTGAAACATGTTCCCGGTGAGCTCTGGTTTCAACAAGACGGCGCTACGAGCCATACAGCGCGTAAATCAATGGACTTGTTGAGAAATCATTTTGATGAACATTTAATTTCACGTTTTTCTACGGTAAATTGGCCGGCTAGATCGTGCGATATCACATTTTTGGACTATTTTCTCTGAGGATATGTAAAGTCTCAGGAAGCCAACATTACTCGTGTTATCCGCGAGATACCAGTCGCTTCGCTCGAAGGAGTCGCCCAAAATTGAACCTTCCGAATGGACCACCTCAGACGTAGTCGTGTCCAACATTTACATAACTACATTTTCAAAAAGTAAATGCCATGAATAGTTCCTTTAAACGCTAATAAAAAATTTAAGTTCGCTTTCAAATTTATGAAAAGACTGAAACCCATGACATCTAGACGCGATTTTTGAAACACCCTTTCTCTAACTACCATATTGTAAATTTACAAAATCAAAATTTTGTATAAAAAAATAGCAAACAACTTTCTAAAATACAAAATAATAATTGTCGTTAGAACTCAGATCCTTAGCACGATACCTTCAAAACCCAAGTTAATGATTAAATTCCTTGCTCCAATGAAATATATGGATTCAGCTGTCAAGGAAAAGACAATGTTACCAACTCATACCAAACTTCTCTTTGTCACGGGACTTGTCATTGGTTGTGGCATAGATATCTGGGGAAGCTACCAATCGTTGAGCGGGATTCTCAAGATCGTCATAGAGTCCAGGCGGCAGGTTGCACTTAATCCTAAGCCTTTAAAAGATCTTGTCCGTGACATATATCTGCAGTCAAGCTCCTGATCAAACCTCTCCTAATGAAGTCCTCCGAGTTCTAGTCTTGACAATCCACGAACTTCACGAACTTTTCGTGACAGCTAGTGTCCTTAATACTGGTAGGTGGTACGTAGCGTACCATTCTGCTATTTGTCAAATGTGATTTTTGCGTTTGCGTTATTTGTCGTTTATTGGCTTAGAAAACGTTTTGGAAGAACTCCTTTATTTTTGAAACATTGGACAATGCTTCAATGGGTCTGCTCCTTTTGGTTTCTAGTCAGCTACGATCCCTCTCTTCTGTATCCTGCAGATGGGTTTCAGGTTTTCATCTTACACAGCGTGGTCTAATTTGACTTACACTCAATTTGGCCATCCGTAGTTCCCGACGACCTGGAGAAACGAGTCCTTCTCTGCCAAAATTAAGTCTTTTTCAGTCTTCTTACTAGGACGGTTCAGGATGTTAAGGCATGAGTTACTCTTGGGTTGCTTTGTCGATTTGGTCATCGACAACTTCTTCTTCTAAATCCTCATCTAACAGCGTCGCTAATATCGAAAGAAGAAAAAGCCATATAGCTTAGCAGATATGAACTGCTAAATTAAAAAGGATCTTCAGTTTATAAACTACCGCGAATTAAGAAAAGGTTAATTATACCTAATACACTACCTCAGGACGAATGTCTCAACTGGGTTGTTATATTGTACATGGAGCACAAGATATGGAGAAACAAAACTGAATGTTGCATGTGAACAATGTTAACTATCATAAGAACCTCCAAATGTTCCTATATCAGTGTGGAATGGTGAGTGCAGACCCTAATACGCTCATAATGTATTGTACCTAAAGACTAAGTTAAATGTAAGTCTGCAAAAGCTGAAACCTTTAACATAACTTTTGTGAAGAAAGTGGCATAAGACAGTAGAGATGTTGATGCATTCCAACAGAGAATAGAAACTATCTTCAAAATCACTAATACTCGTATTCAGAGAATAGAATTTACAAAACTTTAGCACTTCCCTACTTAACTCGTTCCTTTTCAGAAGTTCCAAAGGCTGTAGACACATTCCACGCCAGTAATCTTCTACATTGCCACCAAATAACTACGTCTATACATAGAGTAATGCCGTACAATCGTTCCCTCTGGCATTTCGTTCAGCTTTTATTTTTGAATATTTTATCAAGTAGAAATAGAAAAAAAAAATAAATAAATAAATAAATAAATAAAAACTGCCGTCTATAACTTTATTACAAAATTCAATTATTCTATCCAATTATGATAACATTGTAAGGACATTCGGTGACTTTGTAGCCAGACATTGTAACAATCGGTGAGACATACTTTGCCGATTGTTCCCATTCATTGAATCGACTTTTTGGCCATCCTATCATTCCTGTAAAACAGATAAAAACAACAAATTTCATTACTATGCTTGCAAGGATTTCATGACGATTCTATGATACACCAACTACAACAGACTACGAGTACAACCTCAGGCATATCAACTCGATTTCGTCTATGGTATTGTCCGACGGAAAACTCCATTTTAGACTAGAAACCAAAATGAAATGTCGTTAAATTAATTACCATTTGACGTCTCTGGTAGACGGATGCTACTGCCGTCACCAATCCTTCGACTTTTATCGTTTAAAGATCCGAAACTATCATTTGCCTTAATGTTGGTGTCTCTATCGCTGGTACTGTCTCCTTTATGAATCTTTTTGCTAGAAATATCAGCACCTGAGGCCATTGCCGATGTCGATGATGACGATGTACTTGTATCCCCACATCCGTTGTTAGCCTGGTCGTCATCTTTCAAATATTTACTTTGCGCTTTTTGCAGACACTTAATTGTATGGCCTTCGGCACGTTGCCGACCGCAGCGACATTTAGCCACAAGCGATTCATACATGTTCTTTGAGAGGAAGTATGAGTCACCATGTCCTGTATAGGTGTAGGGATGAATGGCTGTAAATAGACAGACAAATGATATTTCTAACAGAGCTGCAGAATGAGTAATCCTTGCTGGTCTCACCTTCGCAATCACCGTTGGTTATGGTACGAATGAATCCATTGACTTCATCCTGATTGTAGAAACGGTTTAGGTTTTTGTCGGTTAGTTTGCCCCATTTATCAGGATAACGACGTCGGGAGATATTTTCCAGTTCCACTTGCTCCCTTCTGGAAAGGGAAAAAGAAACAAAGAAAGTTTTGAAAAACATTTTTTCTTCTTTATTGTTGTTCTCTTCGTTTTTTTATTTTTTTTATTTTTTATTTTTTACAGAAAGAACCTTGGAAGTTTTGTGGCAGATGTGCGGTGCGCACATCACCACAAGGATAAAAGTACATAAAAGATAAGAGATTACACTTAGGGATGGTCTATCTCAATGTATAGATTGTCTCTAAAGAGATTCGACGCTCAGAATAATCTAAAGGGGGCGAAGATAAGTATTCATAATTCAAGTTGGATAATCCAAGTTTAACTGACTACCAAACCGGTCGGCGGTGCTAAGTATATTTATTGGCGAATAGTTTATGGCTATGATTTTGCAAAGGAACAAATGTCTCTTGCTTTTACTCACGCACTCAGTCATGGAAATGCGGAGAAAGATGTTCTGGAACGCCATAGGAGTGTGCCATAGGACTGTGCCATAATCGAGTGCGATGGCGGTGTTTAAGATTCAAAGATACATAAATTCGATTGCATGTATGTAAATCAGGGAGGAACACATTTGGTTAATCGGAACGGGTGTGTGCTTTTGATGATGAAGTTCATTGTGTATAAGTTATGTACATAGGGCGGATGTGGAATATTTTTTGTTTTTTTGTAAATTTATACCATGTGGGCATGGAGTCATAATTTAACAGATGTCTCGTCTTGGAATACTCATATCAGAAGGACCTAGGAGCACATTATTATTTATTCAAACACATTCGAAGGAGTTTTGTGATTGACTGCTCTCGGGGTCTAACAGGGGTACATATAATTTCCTGGCAGGCTCTATGCAAATGTTAGGGCACTGAAATCATTGATCAAAGACCTGGAAGGAGTCAATATTGAACAATAGGGTTAGGTAAAATATGTAAATTGTTTAGTAAAAAAGATTGCAATGTAGTATTGTAGTAGAAAGTAGATTAATCGGTAGCTTTTTTTAAGGACATGGATACTTAACAATCCAGTAAGCTGATATTGAAAACAACATCATCACCGAATGACGAGCTACTCGATAGCATGCGATTAAAGCGCACTTAGGTAACTTGTATATTATTTGGGCCGAAAAGGCTTGAGCACTAAGAAGATTTGTTCACAGCAGTCAATCCATGAATTTTAGATCGATACACTTAATTACTACAGTTCAGGGTGAGCCTGGACCTCAACAAACAGGCGTCTCCAGTTATTCTTTAGATAACTGCCTTAAGTTGCGCGCTTTAAGTCGGTTTTTAGGTCCCCTTCTATTTGTGCGCGTCACTTAAGGCGATGTCTTCCCCAACTGCATTGTCCGTCTGAATTAAATTCGAACACTCTGAGGGCCTGAGCATTGGTGTTCATTCGTTCATATTCTAACCATCTCAGGTGGCTGATGGGCAGTTTTCTGACTTCAGACTGACAGTTCTCTAAAGCCCATCAACACAAACGGGACCGAATATTTTTCGAAGGATTTTTCCCTCGAAACGACTCAGGATATCTTCATGTTCAATAGGCTTCATGCTTCTACGCCCTGACTGGGATGATCAAGGTTTTATAAAGATATTGCCTTCTTAGCCCAAATAACTACCGATTGGCAATAGTGATTCTACGTTTTATTTCTGCTGATGTGTTGTTGGCAGTTTTATAGCATAGCCAAACTAGACAAAGTAATTTCCTACCTCAAAACTACAGCTGTCGATTGTGACGTCCTGTCGAACTTGTGTCTCCCTTCTTGTTGACAGTATACTAGGTGTGTTCTAGGTGTGTGTAGGGTGACTTGTCCCGAACATATTTTCACAGTTTTAAGTATATAGCATGCCTAGTTTGTTTTTAACAAATAGAAAAGTTAAACTTGTTTTATGTGCTCTGCGATTTTCAATTATTTTAAAAATAGAGCAATGAATTTGCATAAAATTTTTTGTAAAAAATGGAATCAATTGCTCTAAATCTTGAAATGAAGTCTTGACAGTTACATACGGTTAATCAGCTCTAAGTAAAAAAAATGTTTACAAGTGGTCCAAGCTCTTCTAGGATGACCGAGAAGATTCCAATGACAAACCTCGCTCTGGGTGCCCCAGCACATCAACAAAAGATGCTGAGGATGTTGGCATATCAGTCGGCTCGTGTCATGCAATTTTTTTGGATGTTTCGGGCATGAGACCTATGTCAGCGAAGTTTGTTCCGAAACTTCTTAATTTCTCCTGTATGACGTCAATGATGATCCTGATTTGCTCAAGAGGGTCATGGGACTAATCATGTGTATACCACCTTGATAAAAATTTGAATTTATTCAGGAAAATTAAAAAATACAAGTTTATTCAGGTGAATTCGGTGGCTGTTGGATGGTACTTGTTCCATTTTTCGTCAAAAAATTACAAATAATGATGGCTTTGTGCTACAGTGCGTTGTCATGGTGCAAAATCCACGAGTTTTCTGCCCAAAATTCTGGTCTTTTTCGACGAATTGCTCCACGCAAACGTCTCATAACGCTCAAATAATACTCTTTGTTTACTGTTTGGCCTTCTGGCAAAAATTCACGATGCACTTCACCGTTGTAATCATTGAAAACCGTGAGCATTGCCTTCTTTTTTGACTGAAAATGACGTGTTTTTTTTGGTCTCGGCTTATTTGGTGAACGCTATTCACTTGCCTGATGTCTGGATTGCGTGTCGTACTCATAAACCCACGTCTCGTCTCCAGTAATGATCCTTTTGATGAATGTGGGATCGGATTAAGCCTCGCAAATCATCTCTTTTGCGACGTCAACACGGTCTGTTTTTTGAATGAAATTGTGGTTTTTCGGCACCAACTTTGCTGCTACACGACGGAAAGCCAAATCAATAACCGATTGCGGCTATTGACCAACATTTCTTTTACTTCATCAACGTTTTCGGTTTTCGATATCGATGGCTTGTCACTGTGTTCATCATCTTCGATTGATTCACGACCACTTTTGAACCGCTTGTGCAACTGGTAAGCGACCGTTTTCTTTAGAGAAACGCTGCCGAAACACTCTTCCAACATTTCCAACGTTCGCGCACCATTAAATCCGTTTTTTTTACACAAAATTCAATACAAGTTCGTTGTTGCAAATTTAAATTCATTTCTAAAATTGTAAAAAATCGCCAACACACCCAGAAATAGATTTACTCTTGGCTACGTAACTTTTGCAAATGTCAAGCTATGACGCTAAGATTTAGAGCGAATGTCAGAAACAGATGTACCAACTTAACAAAAAAAACAGAACTCAAATCTGAATAATGGGAGCGCTACACGGTGGTTATTATTATTTATTTATTTTTTTGATCAAGGTGGTATTCTTCTGACGTCGGAAAAAAAGCCCAATCGTCCCAATTAAAGCACCCAGGAGAGTCAAGATCGAAAAAAGCACGCCTAGTTCGATCAAATGTCAAAGTGTTGATCACTGTTTTTTTTTTTTTTTTTTTTGATTACCGGAACGTAGTGCATTAGGAGTTGTTACCTCAAGTTCGTGACCGTACGGAGTATTACCTTGAATTTATGTGCCGTTTATGAGAAGCAATACGAAAAAAAACGTCGGCAATTGTGGGAAAACAATTCATGGCCTCTCACCTGCTCATTCATCGCTGTTTGTAAAAAAATTTTTTAACCAAAAAACGACACGACAATCATACCTCAGCCATCAAATTCATCGGATTTGGCTGGATTTCCTGTTCCGAAAAGCAATGAGAACTATGAAAGGATGGAGATTTGCAACGTTTGAGGAAATAAAGACGGCATCGAAGGAAGAGCTCAAGGCTAAACCAAAAAAAAATTGAAAAAAGCATTGGCTTTTCGTATATTTATATCTAAGGGGGATTAATTTGAAGGGGGCAACATTGATATTGATGAATAAATAAATAGTTTTTTTTTATAAAAATATAAAGTCACCTTACTTACTGAACACAACTTGTACATACTTGGTTTTGCCCTCATTTACCGCTCAACCCATTTGGCAGCTTCCGCTTCAATACTTACAATCGCAGCGGTGACTGCCAGCTGAGTTCTTCTAATGATGTCGATATCATCGGCATATGCCAGTTTTTGCAAGCTTCTGCCTCCAGTGTTCATCTGTGATTTGCACACAATTCCTTTAAATATGACGTTAAAGAAGTCATACGAAAGCACGTCTAAGACCTATTTGGACATCAAATGTATCGATTCAGTCATAAACGACCCTAACGGAGCAGCGAGCGTTCTCAGTCGTCTTCTGCACAGATGGATGAGCTTACCAGGGATGCTAAGACTAGACATGTCTCCACATATAAAACTGATGCGGCCTTAAAATCGATGAAAAGGTGATAGGTATCGATTTGAACTTCTTGAGTTTTTTTTTCCAGCATCTGCTAGAGTGTGAAGATTTGGTCGATTGTGGATTTTCCTGGTCTGAAACTGCAATGATATGGACAAATCAGGTTGTTGACGAAGGGTTTCAGACAGTCACACAATATGGGAGATAATAACTTGTATCCGATGTTGATGAGACTTATACCTTTGTTGTACATTTTTATCGATTTTAAGGCCGCATATAAAAGCAATGTATGCCTTTATACTCATATATACGGACTTTGCAGATCAAAAAATAGTTTAGTTAAGTCGACGCTCAAAAATAACTTAAGAACATGGGCATCATCTGTTAAGTCTTCGTTAAATAAGTCACATACGCTACGAAAGTCGTAGAGTGATGTCAGAACACGGTTGTGAGTATCGCGTATCGAATATCTTATGTCCGATTGGTTTTCAAAGACTTAAAAAACAGCTCTCTAATTCTGAATTTCTCTTAACAGCTCTAGTCATCTCATGTCATTTTCATTTGGTTTGATACTTTGATATCCTTCATACTGCATCAGAGCATCAATCACATTGATTTCGTTATTTAGAAAACAGAACAACCAGCTAAAAAGTTGCATAAGAAGGTACTGAGTTTCAAATCTCTCTCTTATATGATTGTATGACCTTATGCGTAAATTTGTAAGACCGTAATCATCCAATGGACTTTGCCAAGAATGGAAATCTTTCATCTTGTGGGTATAGACGGCAAATGAAGAAGAAGATACAACACCGAACTTCACAGGGAGGGACATCCACTTAGTCAAAAAGTCAAAAGAGTCTGAATACAACAATTACGATGATTGGGACGTGTATAGCGCAACGGCTGAGCGGATTTCGAATCCATATGAAAAGGACAATACAATAAAGTCTCGACTCAAGGCTACTTGAAACGTTGAAAGGGAGAAAAGATCTCAAACTCAACAGTGAATGGAAGGGTTTATATTTTGAGCCATAAGTCCACCGAGGACTGCGATTCCAGAGCCATCTTTACTGAAATTAACATTGTCATAGGGAAACTCTTTCTTAAAGACGACATGAACCATCCTGGCTAGACTTACATTGACTACTTTAGGTATGGGTTCAACGCTTACGGCTTGCGAGTCACCAACAATAGAACCATTAAGGGTCAAGTCCCAAACTCTTGACACCTTGAAACAACTTTAAATGTGGTGGATCATTCAATTTGAAATATGAGTTCGACCTATTCGAAGGAAGCATTTTATATTGTTTTTGAATTGTATCTTGTTAAAATTATTTTCATAGTATCTGTCTGCATAACTCAGGTCCACCAAGTGGTAATTCCTTACCCTTTGTATTTAGCCCCAGGGGGCTTGTCTTTGCTAGTAGCCAGAGTTTTTACTCTCCAAAATATCAATTGCACTGAACATTGTTGAAAATAATTGAGGTGGTAAAATGTGTTCAATAAATGAACATCATATGTTTGTATCCGTTGTGGGAGTAAATTTTTATCAACTGAAAAGAAAATTGATTTATTTTTAGCTGGATGGTGCACAATGGCATCAATGTTTGAAGCATCCCCAAAATGAATTAAAATTTAATCAAAAGCACAATTCAGAAAGAATAATCGTTTGTCTAGCCACCGCAATTGATTTTTTGAAAGCAAATAACCCCAAAGTTGAATGTTACGCCTCCGGGGGTATTGTCATAGAATTGGTTTCCACAACAATGGCACGTTTGTGATGCGAGTTTTTTTCTTCTCGGTTTCTCTTGGATTTAAGGTGGAAAATCGAAAATAAAATTTAAAATGTCAGTGTTTAAAATTCTCTCTTATTGTTGTGTTGTTAAAGTTATCGGGAGTTAACGGATCTGTCTTTGTTAAGGTACCGTAGTTGGGTAAATTTACTTTCTTTGAGTATTTATAATCCCGATGATGGTCATTCCATAAAATAATATAGGAGGGCTGTTTGATGATACCCGGATTGGAATATAAGTGGTATTACCTAGCCAAAATGAGTATACTATCATTTAGTATAACCTCTTTTAGTCCGCCTGTCAAAATTTGGTGGGAATCGGACGCTTAGTTTTGTTTTGACACCCATTTCAAAACATCGTACGACCGTGAAAAAAGATTAGTATCGCTCCTTGATCCGATTTTTGTTTTTGAGTGGAAAAACGTGCGAGGAAATATGACCCATTCACCTTATCGTACAACCGTTTGCCATTGGCTTGCAGAGTTTCGCCGTGGCCGCACGTCGGTTTTTGATGAACTGCACCCAAATGACCCAAAAACGGTTACCTCAGAGGAAGCCGTGGACAAAATCCATGATCTCGTATTGATGGACCGATGAAAGTTCGCGAGTTGACTGAGATAGCACGCATCTCAATTGAATGCGTTGGCCAAATCCTGAACGAGATTTTGGGTATGAGAAAGCTGTCCGCGCAATGGGTGCCACGTTTGCTCACACCGGAGAACAAGCGCAATCGTTGGACCACTTCAAAGACGTGCTTGGATCTGTTTAATCGAAATCTGGAGGAGTTTCAGTGTCGTTTCGTGAGCATCGATGAGACATGGATTCATTGGTATATACCAGATACCAAAGGTTTTACCCGGTGAACGTGCTCCAAAGAAGGCAAATACCTTGCCTGCGGCCGGAAAAGTGATGGTCACCGTTTTTTAAGATGTGCAAAGTGTAATTTACGTTGAATATTTGGAGAAGGGAAAAATAATCACAGGAGCATACTACGTCAATTTATTGGGCCGACTCAAGGTCGAATTGAAGATAAAAATGCTCTTTCACCACGATAACGCACCATCTCACACCTCCGCTGTCGCCATACCCAGATTGGTCAAATTGCTGCACAATTCTCCGTATTCTCCGGATTTGGCTCCCTGTTACTTCTTTTTGTTCGCAAACCTTAAAAGATCGCTCGCCGGAAAGAAGTACGGATCGAACGAGGAAGTTATCGCCGCCGCAGAAGAGTATTTTTCAGGCCGACAATATTCGCATATTAACGGAGGGGTTAACAAAGCTGCTGCACTGGTGGGAAACGTGTGTTGAGTTGAAAGGGGATTATATTGAAGAACTAAATTATCAAAACCTAAAAAAGTTGCGTTGTCATTTCATAATCCGGGTATTCATCAAACCGCCCTCGTAAGCCACTCGGCGAGGTGTCAAAGCCGCCTTTGTACAATAGTATTATTCAAAGTATTGCCCATCTGAAGCTATGACTTTTTCCTATCTTTCTGGCAATTTTTGGATCCCATCCCAAAAGAACTGCGCCGGCTTGGCAGCCAAGAATCAAGCCAATTTTTGATATTCAGTTCTGATGTGAACCGTATTTCAGTGAGAGCGTTCTGCATCGACCGGAACAAATGGTAGTTAGAAGGGGCAAGGTATGGGCTATAAAGCGGGTGGGGTAAGACTTACCATCCACTGTTTTTCAAATAGTTCTTAACCGGAATAGCAACGTGCGGCCGAGCGTTGTCACGATGGAAAATTATTGCCTCTTGTCTGGTCGCATATTCCGGGCGTTTTTCGGCTATTGCTCTCTTCAAACGGATTAATTGTGTTCGGTAGCTCATAATACAGCACACCCATCTGATCCCACCAAATACAGAGCATTACCTTCGCGCCATGGATATTCGGCTTTGCCGTTGATTTGGCTAGTTGGCCGGGTTTCACATACGATTTTTTGCGCTTGGGGTTGTCGTAATGGATCCATTTTTCATCACCAGTAACAATCCGATGCAAAAATGATTTCCTTATGTGGCGTTCTAGCAGCATTTCGGACATGCAAAACCGCCTTTCGACGTCTCTCGGCTTGAGTTCATGTGGAACCCAATTTCCTTGCTTTTGAATATATTCAGCTGCTTTTAAACGTTTCGTGACACCCAAAGATTCTGCGAGCTCTACTTGTGTTTGGCAACAATCTTCATGGAATAATACAAGTTACACCATCTAAGTTATAGACGCAATATATTAGGTGCGCAACTAAATTGTTAATAGATGGCTCCTGCAGTAAGTGCTGGTCGATTTTGGCATATCCATTTCATTATGATCAAAGCTTAGACATATGATAAACAAACCGTTTTGACATATTCGTAATTTTGTTTTGCTGTCTTATATAGTACTTTTGCTTCGGTGAAAATGTCTGATTTTGTATCAAGTGATCGAATGAAGTGTTGATTTTCTTCTTTAATTCGAAGAAAACGGCTGCTGAAGCGCATTGAGAGTTCCAAAAAATTTATGGAGACGCTGATCTAAGTGAAACAATGTGCCGTGAATGGTTTCGTTGCTTCAAAGAAGGCCAAAATCCTTCGAAGACGCTGAATTGGAGGATCAGTGTCAAACGCAAGAAGAGCTTACTTTAGCATTAAAAGTTACCTGCCAAGCCATTTCCAAGCAATTGTATGCGTTAATTCAAAAACAAGGAACTAGAGTTCCTTATGATTTATAGCCAAGAGAGGTTGAGCGTCGTTTTTTCGCCTGTGAACAACTGCTGCATCGCCAAAAAGAAGCGTTTTTTTCATTGCATCGTGACGAGTGATAAAAAGTGGATTCATTAAAGCAACTCAAAGAGAAGAAAGTCATGGGGATTACGTCGTCGGATCGGCCGAATATTCACGCTGCAAGGGTTATGCTGTGTATTCGGTGGGACCAGGCCGGTGTTAATTATTATGAACTGTTGAAACCCAACGAAACCATCCCTGGGGAACTCTATCAAATTCAATTGATTCGATTGAGCCGAGCATTTCTCTAGCACTGCCACAATACGAGCAGAGGCACGAAAAAGTGATTCTTCAGCTTAACAACACTCGTCCTCACGTTGCCAAACCCGTTAAAGCCTACATGGAAAACGCTCAAATTTGAAGTTCTAATCGCCATTTTTCGCAGATATTGCGCCGTCCAATTATTACTTGTTCCGTTCGGTGGCACATGGTCTGGCCGTGTTCCACTCATATGAAGACATCAAAAAATGACATAATTCGTCGATAGCCTCAAAAGATAAACATTTGAACCCTAACAGTATTCGAACTCTGCTAGAAAAATGGAATAAAAAAACAGTAAATCTCACGATGTTAACAACAAAATTTTCCGATTTGTTGGAAATCGAGTCTTGCCGTATATACCAGACCCGGGAACATAAGAGCTATTTCTTACATGAGACACCAAAACTATGTACATATGTAACAAGATGTCCGGGAAAACACGCTTTGTTTTAAAGAAAGTTAGGGATCAATTAATTTAATTAGTAATTTACCATTTGCCCTTTCTATTCGTACTTGGCAGAGAAATACATACTCGTATATGTACAAAAGGACTTACATTTTTCCAATTTTTTTTGAGGGATCCATTTTAGATTTATTTATTCTTCGAAGAAAGGTTGCTTTAGCTATTTTATTTTTTCACCAAACACTTCCACACCAAATTAAACTCTAATCATATCTCCTTCCATGTATCATAGTAAGGTAATCTCCAAGACAACCTACCGATATTTGTTTACTAAGCAAATCGTAGCAACGAATTGGTAAGAAGTTGCGTTACAATTCCTAACTGAGCTCCATTTGAGTAAATAACCAATAGGTATAAGTAAAAGTACTAAATCGTCGTATGCTATATCCTTTTAAGGACATTTGAAAGGAAAAAAGTTGTCTTCATATGTACTCGTATAATAGAATGGAAATGATGTGCTCCTTATAGTTCGAGTACTAAGGGACAGACAGAATAATAATATGGAATACATTGTCGAGGATTTAAAACTCGTTTGAGTGTAATTTATATCCTCAGACTAAATAAGGACATTAAATCGTAAGAGGCAGAAGGAGTAAGTAACCGATGTGAATGTCAACGCAAAAACAATTTTATATTATTCAATATTATCAAAAGAAAAAAGAAAAAATTTATGACATGTCAAATAACTTGACAAAGAAAAAATGCCAATAAGTCGTATTGGATTGAATCTGGTGGTGGTAAATAGGTCCAATGAAGAGAATGCAAAATTGCTGAGCACTTTTGTCTGCCGAATGACGCATGGAAGTAGGTAAACCTTTGCTTTGGAATCCGAAGCCAATTGAGTTTTTGATAAAAAGGAGACAGGAGGTTTTTTTTAGATACAATGGACAACTCCTAAACTTAAGATATCTTGACAGGTGAAAAAAAGAAAAGAATCTTTGTGATAACTTTACCCAATTAGTTGTTGATTCGAATTTCCATCGAAATTTAATGAAGGCAATTCGTAAACTTTCCATTTTTTTTAAATCGCTGCCTGAAATCGGATTATATAAATCCTTGCTCTGAGTAATGCATGCATAATTGTACTTTTTGTATGCTATCAGCTTCATCTGGGTGCTCGAACCATTGTAATTCACTTAACCCTTGACTGTTAAATCCTTGGCCCAAATAAATTACAAAAAAAGGAAAAAAAAATAAAATAATAAACAGGATTTCGTGTTCAAATAATCGTCTGCATTGGAGAACTGGCTTCGGCACATGAACTTTCGGAACACCACCCCAAAAAAGGAGCCACCTTTAAACACAACCGATCTCCTGCAGAGTGCATTTTGCGTTTGCCCATCGCCCATGCATTATCCATGCAGTAAGTAAACACACCACTACAGACAGAAAATGACTGGAAATGCGTGTAAAACTGGGATACTGTTGGTACAACCATGGCGTGGGGTATCCTTTTTGGCAATGTTAACATTTTGCTCAGACTTTGGAATATGCCCAACTGTTGTCATCGTAAATAACAACGGTAAATCATTATCTTTTCGCCATTTTTATGATATCCTTTTTGGTTGCTGTTTTTTTTTTTTTTTTTGTTTTTTTAATTTTTGTTTGTTTTGTTTTTCTGTCTCATACTGTTTACTTGCTGGTTAGTGGTCCATTATCCATCCGCTTTGCGTGGTCGTTGGTGGGTTTATCAATTCCACTTGCTTTTTGTTTCACAGGACGTTTTTATTGCTGCGAGTCATAAATATTTCGCAAAGGAAGGGGTTTTAAATTTCTTTCAGCAGCTTTACTTAGACGGTCCTTTAATTAAATTCACCACATATTCAACTCCGTTAAATTGGTTCAAGCGAAAGGAAGATTGCCAGACAGATAAATTGACATTCGCTTGAAGGACTAGTGACAATTGCACAACAATTGCCGTAGTTTTCGATATTGATGTATTTATATGACTTTCTAGATAGAAATGGATTCACTTAAAGCTTGAATATTGTCGACAAAAAATTAGGTTGGGTTGAGTCACTTCCCGGGTCCATTGTGTATAGATGTGCCTCTATACATGTATATAAGTCTACCCAGGAAACTTACAATTTTAGGGACCTAACTACATCCGAGCTTAATAATTGTTATTACCATGAAATATCTGAATCAATATTCATACACATACGAGCACATATGTACATACGTATCACTGGAGTGCTTCTTAGCTCGATGTTGTTTAGATTCTCATGCTCGTCAAAGAGTCAAGGACGAGGGGAGATGACATTTTCGCTACACTGCTATAGATAGTAGTGGCCAGTTATTGAAATCTTTTCAACCCTCGGTGGGGATATGGTGACAACGGCCCTTGTACGCCATCACTTCACCCGTACACAAATGTCTGACAGTATTTAGCTACACTATCATGCATCGAATTCTCAAAGGGCGCTACACTCTTCTACTTCGCAAAGGCTGTAAGCTTTGGGTAAAAGACTTGGTTACATTCCAAATATGTTAGAACACCATGCTGAAGCGGAACAGTCTCATTTTTTTTTTTAAATTTAAAAAAAGCAAGCCAAAGATGACTTTAGCTTCCTGTGAAACAGAGACTCAAAGCTTAAACATTGTACAGCTATGGGTGCATAGCTTTCTATGCCCGTAGCGTAGACTTGTAGCCACCTCAACTAACCTAATCTTACAACCGGCTAAGCAAACATCAGGAACTAGACATATCTGAAAAGACTTGTTTGATATCGGAATTTCTTTGCATTTTTTTGGGTTCAAAGCTGGTCCATTTATAGTTGCCCATTCAACCATCACCCATTTTTTTAACTCTATGAGATAGGTAGAGTTGAACATCGTCAGCGTAAAAATGAATAAGTGCACGTGCTTACAAATAGATGCTAAGTCATTAATATACATGCAAAACAAAATTGGGCCCAATATTGATCCCTGAGGAACCCCTTGAGAAACTGACCGGAGACCTGAGCGTTTGCTACCAACAACGACTATTTGTGACCGTCCACATATAAAGTTTCGAATGAGCCTTACAGATCTTTCACTAAAACCATAATAATTGTGCAGTTTTCAACAAAGAATGGCATAATTCACTCTGTCAAAAGACTTAGAGAAATCAAGCAGGCAAAGCAGCATCACAAATCCTTTGTCAAAATCTTGCCTGATGTCATCCAAGATTTTTACCATGGCGGAGGAACAGAAATGGTTCTTCCTAAAGCCCGATTGGAATGGGCTCAGCAAGGAATTTTCAGCGAAGTATTTCTGAATTTGTGACTCTATTACTTTTTCAAAGACATTTGACAGACAAGGTAAGATACTAACAGGTCTGTAGTCAGAAGCATCGGAAGAAGTGGTCTTTTTAGGAACAGATACAACCTTATCACATCCGCATGAGAGGAGTAGTAGATGTTGTTATACAAGAATTGATTATATGTGTTAGATGGCTTATGACGTGCGGTAAAATAAGTTTTATGAATAGTAGTGGCAAGCCGTCTTCACCAATAGCATTTGATTTTAAACCTTTAATAATACAAAGGACATCAACTTCCATTACTACTTCAAAATCAATTTCCTGTTCAAAGCGTCTGCTGGAGACAACGTCATACTTGAAAAAATCGGCAGCAAAATCATTTGAAACAAAATAATCATTCATTTCGTCTAAACCAATAGCGCAGCTCCTGTCACTACTAACAACAATGCCAACTTGGCGTAGATTTCTTCACAGTACCTTGGAGGGTGAAGAAGTGCTCAGTTTAGATGAATAGTAGTATCACTTAGATGCACAAACAGCATCGGTTGCAGCGTTACGAGCAGCTTTGTACCTGTTCCAGTTACTCGATGTTTGACTACGCTTCCACGCTGTTCTTTAGAACAGACCAGGGACACTCACTGCTTTGGATCGTGACAGTTTTTGTTGGTACATGATCATTAAATAATTGCATCACAAGCTTCTGGAAAATGGTTAGCTTTTCATTTGGATCGGCAACATTCTGCAACTCCACCATGAGACTGGAGTGATCACTATAAACAAAGGAGCTTGAGGAAGACTTGTGTTTAAAGACATCATTGTAGGTGCAGAATAAAAGATCATGTTTACTGACACCTTCGAGAGAGATCTGATCAAACAGTAAGACAGAAGGTGAATCAGATACAATAACAAGGTCTAAAAGACTCGGTGGTGCACCTGGCCAGAAACATATTGGATAGGAGTTATTTACTATTTCCAGGCCACTTGCCGCCCCCATATCTATATCTTGATAAGACTGCGAATCATTTTTAAGCATGTTGGCAATAAAATCACCACAAACGACAGTGTTATTAAATAAATGGGTGAGTTCCGATAGAGAAGAGAACTCAGGAACTTCTGCAATCAAATACTCAACATAGTTTCTTAGCGACTTTTTTATGGCTTTACATTTTAAAGTTTCCCTGCAATATATGTATCGCAACACCACCTCCCGTGTTGCTCATATCCAGATATTTTATAAAACAAATTCTCAATTCCAGGTTCAAACCATGTTTCATCAACTTGGTATAATTAAGATAATCAAGTTTAATCCGCGCATTAATCTGACATACCTTAAACCCACTTCTTTGACATGAAAAAACGTTCAACATTGTGCGAGTCTGAACTTAATTTATGCTACGACTATGACGAACGTTTATGCTATCGAAATGCATAAACAAATAAAGTGCAAATCAAGCGTCGTATTTTCGCTTGTGGACAACTGCTCCAGCGGCAAAAAAAGAAGGGTTTTCGTCATCACATCGTGACGGTTGATGAAAAATGGATTCATTACAGCAACTTAAAGATAAGAAAGTCATGGGGAACACCCGGTCATGCCTCTACGTCATCGGCTCGGCCGAATATTCATGCTGCGAAAGTTATGCTGTGTATTTGGTGGGACCAGTTCGGTGTTATTTATTATAAACTGTTGAAACGCAACGAAACCATCACTGGCGAACGGTAGCAACTTCAATTGATATGACTGAGTTGAGCACTTCGCGAAAAATGGCCACAATACGAACAGAGGCACGAAAAGTGATTCCACAGCATAACTTATATGATTACTTAGTTGCGCACCTAACAATACTAAGTAAGTTATACTTTATTTTGTTTAGTTGCTTTTAATCTTTTTGGCATAGATTGTACCAATTTTTCACCATGCGAGACCGGAATATCATTCCATTCGACCTATAACACTATTTCTAAATATTTTTTACTACATATTTTGTAGTTCTTAAGCTGGTTTTCCACATAGCTCCAAATACATATATTCTATAACATTTACATCAGAGGACTGAGGTGGTGTTTCCAGTACATTTTTAAATTTGATAAATTTGAAGTTGTAAAGAAGACACAATCTGGTGTTACGAGCTTTGTGCTTGGGTTCGTTGTCTTGATAGGAATAATAATCTTCATATATTCTTAATTGTTCCGCACTTTGAGCCAAATTTTTTCTAAGTATGTCACTGTACTTGTATTGATCCATGCCTCCACTAATGATGACGAGATTTCTGTGTCCAGCAGCAGACATACAACCCCACACAGAAACTGATCCACCTCCATGTTTAAATGTTGGACTCAAACTCTCTTTTAGTTCCTCATTATATTTTCGCCAAACACTAGCCTGTCCATCAGAACGAAATAAATTATGTTTACTCTTGTCCAAGAACAAAACACATTTCCAGAACGAGAAGTCCTTACTCCTTTAATGTCTGGCAAATTTCTTTTTTTTTTAATTCTAATTCTAGTGCTGATGAACGGTTTTTTTCGGGCGACTCTGTCGTGTAGATTTTTTTTCACAATACTACTCGAATCGTTTCAGGATTTATCTCCTTATGGAGCCAATTTTTAACTTCCGCTGAACTTGCCTGACATTTCATCGTTCATCTTCTTCAGTTACCTTCCTTGACCTTTCAGATTTTGGTAAATTATTTAGTAAATTGTGGTTTTATATCTTTTTATAAAACCTTCGAACGTTTAGTGGATTTGTTTTTTCTTTCTTTATTGTTCAACTGCTTTTGACATTTGAACGCAGAAAAGGTAAACTGTAAGCTAAAGTGCGAAAACATTTCGACTATCCCATTAAAGAATTGTGAAAAAAGTTCAGTGTGTCCATGTGTCCGGCTTATTTTTTGGGATGCTGGATTTAAAAATTTTTTTTGTACTTCAAAAGCAAAAATTCAAAGTTTTGTATGTATTTTTGAGTAAAAACGCAGAAATCTCAACTGTCCGACTTCGTTTTTGACCAACTTTACGCACGTGCATGATAAATATTTATACATACACACTTCCATGGCTACGTCACTATACATCCAGATACTTATAAATATGTTTTTCAAATTACTAGCTCACTTACTCATCAACCAAAATACTAATAAGTTAGCGAGGCCGAGGGTAACAGATACTACGTATTAATATAAGGGGTGATCCATCGTGAGGTTTGACTTTCAATAGGCTTTTTTGACGGATCACGCGTGACTCCTGTCAAACTGTTTTATCAGTTTTGTTCAATATCATTTGGCAAACTATCATAAAAAGCCTCACATCACAAAAATGTCTCTAAATTGTTCATCTGTATTGCGAAAATCAGCATTCTGTGAGAAATGTTTTTCGTGCGATTTGAGGAACTTACGGTGCGCATAACCGACCTACTGAAACCACTATTGCCAATACCATTTGCAAATTTGAGTCCCAGTTTACAGTAAGTGGATCATATTCGACCAGTTAGAGCACATCCAGCACGTAGTAGCTGTAGCTGAGAGTGTACGCGAAGACCGCGACGAATCGATTCGTCGTCGTTCTCGGCAACCTGGCTTGGCGTATTTTACGTGAGGATTTCGGCTTAAAAGTGTACAAAATTAAACTTCTGCAAGAATTGAAGTCAGTCTTGATTTGAATTTGCGTCATATTTTTAGTGAATGGGCTCTGCAAAAACTCAATGATAATCCGGTGTTTAATCGTGAAATTTTGTTCAGTGATGAAGCCCATTCTGGCTCAATGGATACGTTAATAAACAAAATTGCCGTATTTGAACTGATGAGCAACCCGAAGAGTACCAAAAGCTACAATTACATCCATTAAAAACAACGGTATGGTGTGGTTTATGGGCTGGTGGAATCATTGGTCCATATTTCTTAAAAAATGAGGCAAATCAGAATGTTAACGTCAATGGTAACCGTTATCGCGCTATGTTAACGGACTATGTGCTTCCTGAAATTCAAGCACATTGTCTCGGTGAGCTCTGGTTTCAACAAGATGGCACTACGAGCCATACATCGAGTGAAATAATGGACTTGTTGAGAAATTATTTTAGTGAGCATTTAATTTCACGTTTTGCTACGGTAAATTGGCCGCCAAGATTGTGCGTTATCACACCTTTGGTCTATTTTCTCTAGGGAAAGTCTCAGATCTTCAGGAATAAGCTACGATTGGCGCTTTGGAAGCCAACATTACTCGTGTTATCCGCGAGATACCAGTCGCTATGCTCGAACGAGTCGCCCAAAATTGAACCTTCCTAATGGACCACCTCAGACATAGTCGTGGCCAATATTTACATGATATCATTTTCAAAAAATAAATGCCATGAATTGTTCTTTTAACTGATAGTAAAAATTTTAAGTCCACTTTCAAATTTATGTATTTTATTTTACATTATAAATCAAACCTTACGACGAATCACTCTTAACTTATGTCTAGTTTAGAAACACAAGGGAAACACAATATCGACGAATTGGACGGAACGTCACAATCGACAGCTATAGTTTCGAGATAGTAAAGAACTTTTTTTACCTTGGACCTGTTATGAATTCTGCTAACAGCACCTCAGCAAAAATAAAACGAAGGATCATTCTTGCCAATCGCTGTTCCTTTGAGCCAAAAATTTAGTTGAGTAGTATGAATCTATCCTGAAAAAATATGTAGGGGCTTACTACTCATGTCAAGGTAGCACGGATCCTATAGGAAGATATCCTCTGACGTTTCAAGAGAAAAATTTTTCAAAAATAATGGTCATGATACCAGAGAATGTTCTGTTACAATTCTGAAGTGCGCGAATTGTGTACGCTACAATGAAAAATTCTAATTAAATCTAGATATAAACCACGATAGTAGAGACGCGAACTGTACAGTATATAAAAGATAACTACAATCAGAAAAAAACAAAATCACACATTAGCAATTAAAAAGCATTCGCGGTTTGTATTCCAATATGCAAGGCTTAACAGGAAAACTAACTGACCTTCAACAAAATTGCGCAGATTCAAACCTCGACTTTATATTATTAACGGAAACGCATACAACTGAAAAAGTTGAGGATGCCGAAATCCTTGTCGATGGGTTCCAAAATCCGTTCCGCGATAGTCCCGTTCCGTGATAGTGAATCCAGACATACAGGTGGTGTGTGTGTTTATGTAAAAAATGGTTTTAAAGGAAGCGATATTCAAAAATGTATGGAAGATAGGATTTGGTGGCTTAAGTGTAAGATAACTTTTAACAATTGTTCAGTGTATTTAGTTGCAATTTATCGTGCACATACCTCATCCAAATGTGAATTCTGTGATAAAATGAAAATGCTACTCGTAGACCTATTAGAGACAAATAAACGATTTATTATTGCCGGGGATATAAATATTAATTGGTTAGACGAAGCAGATCCATACAGAAATATATTAAAAAATAATATAGAAATAGAAAATCGGTGCAAACAGGTCGTGCTTGAACCTACACGGATAACAAATAGCAGCAAAACATTGATCAACTATATAATAACGGAATCGGGAAGCAATGTAAAGGCTAAAGTAATCATTGATATGAAAATTAGTGACCATGCAACATTATTAATACAATTATTCTCACTAAAAAAACATACAAAGAAAAATATATTAAATACAATTAAAATCCTAAAATGTAGAAAACCACATTTTTTTTATCAAAACTAAGGAACAGTACCGCAATACAGAGCTTACATAACACTCAAGACCCAAGTATAATATTGTAGGTAGAATACTTGAGAATGAACTTTTAAAAATAACGAACATGTTAGTAGTTACTAAGGTGTTAAAAAACGAATCAAACGACTGGTTTAGTGAAATGTTATGGAACATGAAACGGGATAAAATTGAAAAATATCAAAGGTGTCGATTCTCAAATAGTGAGGTATTATGGAATGACTATCGTGAGTCTAGAAATAGGTACAAAATAGAAATAGTGAAAGCAAAAATTTAAAATATTAAACGAAAAGGAGAACTATCAAAATGTATGAAATATGATGAAATTATCAAAATGAATAAAACTTTAATAAATTTAACATCTTTTTCATAGATAGTATTACTGATATAAATAGAACCAAACCCTTTGTACAGTATACCCCGCTAAACACCAATGTGAGTGCGTCTTCCAAATTTAAATGTATTGATGTTCAATATGTGAGAATGATATTAAAAACTATGAACCAAAAAAAAAAAGACTTTAATCGTATAAGTCCTAAAATGCTGCTAGATGCAATGAACATAATCGGTCTTGTTATTGTGCACGTTATAAATCGTTCTTTGTTAGCCGGCGTTTTTCCCGAAACCTGAAAAGAGTCTGTTTTAACCCCCATTGAAAAAATACCAGGTACCGTACTTTGTGAAAATTTCCGTCCTGTTAATGCACTTCCTTGACACGAAAATTTTTTAGAAAAAGTAGTCCAAATACAATTAGAGGAGTACTTCGAATCAAATAGTCTATTCCTAGAAAATCAATCTGGGTTCAGTGAATCAACACTGAATAATGTCATAATAATCTGGAAAGAGAAAAAAACCTCAAAAAAGCGTTCGAGACTATCGACAGAAGTATTCTCTTGTGTAAATTAAAAAGTTACGGCATTATAAGCAATGAATTAAATTGGCTTGAATCATTCCTGAGTGGTCATACCCAACGAACGATTGTAAATGTCGTGTCTTCCGAAAAGCTGAAACGAATTTTGGGGCTCCTCAAGGTTCAATCCTTTTTATTATTTACATTAACGACATAAAAAGTATACTAAAGCACTCAAAGATAGTATTATTTGCGAACGATGCCTTTCTTTTTATATCTGGAAAAATAATAAATGAGTGTGAACAAAAGATCCAACATGACATACTCAATCTACACAGATGGCTGAAAATAAACAAACTAAAGTTAAATGTGTCAAAATCAAAATGTATGCTATTTAGTTATAGTCATAATCTTAACTTAAATGTAGAAAGCCCATTATTGGAACAAGTCAAAAGAGATTAAATATTTAGGTGTTATTATTGATCATAAATTAAAGTTTAATTTGCATATTAATTATATTATTAAAAAAGTATCAAAAAATATATATATTTCTTAAGTAGAATACGTAATAAGTTTTCAACACTAAGTGCAATAAATATATTTAATGTAATGATCAAGCCACATTTTGAGTACTGTTCGTCAATTTTATTTTTATGCAGTGATAACTTTTTACTAAATATACAGCGATTACAAAATTAAGCAATGAGGATAATTTTAAAACTTAGCAGATATACATCGGTATCTCTAATGTTAAATATGCTAATGGTTAAGTTAAGTGTCACTCAAAGAATTTTAGTAAATGTTTTATGTTTTATATTCAAAATAAAATTAAATATGCTACCATTTTACTTACAAAAATACATGCGATATGTGCGACAATCTCAACTATACAATTTACGAAATGAAAATGACTTACGATTGCCATCATACCGTTCGAATGCTACACAAAATAGTATTGTTTATAAAGGCTTTAATCTTTTTAACTCATTACAAAGTGAATTAAAAAATTAAATGAATTTTGCCACATTCAAAAGATAAGTGATTCATTTTGTAAAATACAATTTTCCTTATAAATAAATATAAGGTTTTCTTTGTTGATTGTTCTTTTCCTAAATATAAGACTACATGTAAGTTCTATGTAATTTTTGTAAATTTTAATGAATTAAAATGGTGGATTATCTACTAAATAAATAAATAAATCTCGGAAATTAGTGATAATAAGGAAAACCTCGTACTAGGTGACGTCAATATTAACACTCGAGATGTGAATAACTTGTTTAAAAAGACATGGAGTTGATGGCCTCTAAAGGGTTGACAAACGACATCAAACGACCCACTAGTGTTGATATATCAAACAACACTGAAACGTTTATTGACCATATATTGTATATGTTAGCATTACCGAGCTGGACATGTACTCAGCGATTATTGAAACTGATCTCTCTGACCATTACGCCGTCTTCCGAGTATATGCAACGAAAGGTTAAAATGGCACACTAACACTGTAAAACTCAGGTAAAACACATTAATCAACAAAAAGTTAATGAGCTAATAAATCATGCAGACAATACCATAATTTCGTAATAGAAATGAATAAAATATACGCGGAAGCATGTAAAACGAGCACAACCAGAAGAACACGGAAACATTAGCCATGGATCACGCCCGAAACAATCCCATACTCGTATATAGGTGATGGAAAAATAGCCCGAGGTGTAAAATTGAAAGTGAATAAAAGCACAAACGAGAATATTAATAAGAACATCTAATTTACAAACGTCAAATATTATAAACAAAAATTCGTAAATGCTCAAAATGACCCGAAGAAAACGTGGAGTACGTCAATGAACTTCCTGGAAGAAAAAAACGCTCGGTAGATAAAAACTATTAAAAACAATTTTCCAGAATCTGACGAAGGCTTCAAAAACATAGTGCTGAATTCGCGGAACAATTTCGAATCAAGCGGCAAATATTATTCATGCCTGCGTCACAAAAACTTCAAACCATGATAAACAAATAAGCAACGAAACCTGAAGCTTATAAGATACTCTCTCAATTAAATAACAAACTTTATCTCAAAATCAATGCTATGTATTTTACTCCGGCAATCACTAAAATAATAAAAAGTAATATATATGACACATATGTGTCAGTGCTATGTGTCAAAGCTGATGAAAATGTCTTTAATTCTCTCCATTTACTCGTACAAGGGAGGGATAGAAAACGACACACAGATTATTGGAGGTCGATTGCAATTCTATTAGCTGTTGAAAAATGTCTAGAAAAGATATTTGTTAAACGGATTAACTGTTTTATGTCGAAGCACAACGGACTTCACCCAAACCAGCACGGGTTTCGAAAAGGCAAGAGCACCCAAATATTATTAGGAAAATTTACTAATGCGGCATTAAATAAAAACCTTCACGTAGTGGTACTTTTAATCGATTTAAGCAAGGCATTCGATACTTTGACACATGGTAAACTTGTGGAAAATGTCAGCAGACTGGGATTGAGAGGAGTCGTGGTAAGCTGGTTCAAAAGCTATCTGACTGATATAACGGAGAACTTTGTTTTTGAATGTTTGTAAGACTTAAACGTCACTAGTTTTGGTACAACTTCAAAGCTGTATACGATACTAACTTGATCACGGAATAACCGCGGTGTGGCGCTCCCATTGTTCCAATTTGGGTTTTGTTAAGTTGGTACATCTGTTGTTCACATTCCCTCTAAATCTAAGCGTCATAACTTGAAATTTGCAAAAGGTACGTACATCTATCTCTGTGTATGTGTTGGCGATTTTTTACAAATTTTGAAATAGATTTAAATTTGCAACAACGAACTTGTATTAAATTTTGCGTAAAAACCGGATTTAATGGAGCGCGAACGTTGGAAATTTTGGAAAAGTGTTTTGGCAACGATTTTCTAAAGAAAACGATCGTTAACTAGTGGCACGAGCGGTTCAAAAGTGAGCGTGAGTCAATCGAAGATGATTAACGCAGTGGCAGACCATCGACATCGAAACCGACGAAAACATTGATGAAGTAAAAGAAATGTTGGTCAATAACCGCAAATTAATCAGAGAGATAGCGGAGGACTTGAACATTGCCTATGGATCCGTCCAAGATATTTTGTTCAATGATTTGGGTTTCCGTTGTGTAGCAGCAAAGATGGTGTCAAAAGACCTTAATTTCATGTAAAAAAGACACCATGTTGACGTCGAAAAATCCAGCCTTATGCCTGGATAAGTGAATGGCGTTCAGCAAATGAGCCGAGACCAAAAAAAACACGTCGTTTCCACTCAAAGAAGAAAGCAATGCTCACTGTTTTCATGGATTACAACGGTGTAGTGCATCATGAATTTTTGCCAGAAGGCCAGACAGTAAACAAAGAGTATTATTTGAGCGTTATGAGACGTTTGCGTGAAGCAATTCGCCGAAAGAGACCAGATTCGTGGGCAGAAAACTCGTGGATTTTGCACCATGATAATGCACCGTAACACAGTGCCATCATTATTCGTAATTTTTTGACGAAAAATGCAACAAATACCATCCAATAGCCACCGAATTCACCTGTTTTGGTTCCCTGTGACTTCTTTCTGTTCATTCGAGTTAAAAAACCACTACGGGGAACGCGTTTCAGCAGCCGAGAGGAAGTAATGGAAAAATCGCAGGAAGCACTGATGGACATACCGAAAACCGAATATAAAAAATGTTTCGAGGATTGGATCAAGCGCTGGCATAAGTGTATTGCAGTCCATGGGGATTTCTTTGAAGGAGACAATATATGTAGATTTAGATGAATAATTTTTAATTTTTTTAATAAATTCCGAAACTTTTTTGATCAAGGTAGTTTGACCAGACCGGTCTTAGCACTTGCTTATATAGCAGCAATTTGTTTTCTAAACTGACCTTGGAATAATTTCCAAGAAGCCAGTACGTGTCACTATATTTAATCTCAGGCTTATCACGTTTGTTTTGTAACGTGTGCTCTCCAGTTAAGTATAACGTCGAGTGTTTTAACAAAATATTCGTGAAAAGGATTTGTACTGCGTTGATAAACACCGGTAGATTGTCAGTTTTCTTGAGAGTGAAGTTCAGATGGACAGACTTGTTTTCATTAAATGCGATTCGCCAGGTCCAATTGTTAATCCATGTAAGGGCGCGTTGTAACTTAGCAGTTGCTTCTTTGACGGTTTTAGCTATTGCCAAAAAGGCAGTGTCATCAGCAAATGTGGTTACCATGGTATTGTCTGTATGTCGCTGGTAAAAAGCAAATATAGCAGAGGGACAAGTACACTTCCTTCAGGCACCCCTGCCTTTATTGTCTTAAAATTGTAATATTCGTTTTCGTGTCTGACACGGAAGAGTCAGTCATCTAGGTATGAACTTAAAATATGAGACAGTTGTTCGGGTAGGACTTGTCGAAGTTTATATATCAGGCCCTCGTGCCATACTATATCAAAAGCTTGCAAAACGTCAAAGAATGCACTTGAACAGACCATCTTACACTCGATTGTTTTGTCAATTACATCGGTCATTCGATGCACTTGGTCAGCAGTAAAGTGTTGGCTTCTAAAGTCAAATTGATGATCGGACAAGAGCGGATTTGTATCAGTAATATGTTTAAGACGATTATGTAAGATTCACTCGAAAACCTTCGACATAATCGGGAGGAGCGTTTGCTATATTTGCCTTCTTTAAAGGTTTTAGGGTTTGACCGCTGTTATGATTTCTTGTACTCGCTAGCCCTGTGTTTTTAGAAGGCATTGTTTTGGATTGATTACGTCGTTTTTGCAACTCCTTTGCGACTTCACAGCTTCGATAGTTGGGTGGATGTTTTCCCCTGCAGTTGATGCATATCGCTGGGGACTCTTTCGCAGCACTGCACTCTCTCGTCAAATGTTTTCCGGTACATTTCACACAGCGAGGCTCCTTTTGGCAGTAGACCTGAGTATGGCTGAATCCCGACACGTGTACCATGGGGCATCAGCCTCAAGTTTTCTTGCGGAGATTCAATTTTGACAATAAGTCCTCAAATTGAATTTATAGAATAAATCCTTTATAGACTTTCGGTTTTGTCGGAAGTTAGCCTAAAAAGGGGGAAACCGCGTCTTGTGGTTGTCCTCTTGCCTTCAATACTGCGCTGTTTTTGCGAAAGTAAATTAAAGGCGTCGATTATTTTTAAGCCTTTATTTTTAAGGTCAAATAAAATGTTTTCTTTAGGGCAAAAGGCGTGCAAACCTCTAGCTACCACGCGTATGGATCTTTCCGCTTTATTTTCGTACGTATGCCATTGAATTGTCAAGGCATGTAATTCGTTCGCGAAAGCGAACGCTAATTGTCTGGATTAAAGACAATGACAGTTCATGTATCGTTATTGCGGGATCTTACTCTGTAGTCGGTTGAACACAGTGTTTTCAAGATTGTGTCTAACTTGTTATAGTCCGAGATTCTAAAAACATTTTTTTTGGTATTAGAGCTAGCTGGCGTCCCTGTTTGTTCATTTTTAGGAGAGGAATCAGCTGTGCGTTTCTTACGTGGTGTTTTTTTAAGTATCCAGTCTGTTTCTTGGACTAGCTCTTCTTCGTCCGTGTAAAAACTCGGGTTTTCCGGGTAATCAAGTCGCGAAACAGACTTGGTTTTAGATTGCGTCTTAATGGCATCTAATTCCTTTTTAAGTTCGGCGCAGAGCAATTCCATATTTGGGAGTCTATCGCGGAGATCAGAATTTTCGAGTTCGGCGTAATATTATCGCCCAAAGCTACCGACTGTGCTGGGTCTTTGCTTTCGTACGATTTTTCCAGCGATCGCAACCCTTGAAATTTTTTTTTAAGGGGTCCTGGTTTGTGTTTGTATTGCGTTGTATAGTGTATGTAAAACTCATTTTAGCTCCCATGATTACGGGAGAAAGGGTAGTCCGTCTGTCCAGAGGTAAGCATTAGACAGACGGCCTGTCTCCCTCGAACTCTTTAATATAAGAGATCACCTTCAAAAGAACCACGAGATGTATTTTTGACAACGAGTGCCTCTAATGCCGCTGATATGCTACATATATGGTCCATTACTTCCCGCTCCATATTTTCTTGTACTAATAGATACAAGTTTTCAGAACAAGAAACAGAATTGTTTTATCTTTTCGCGGAAATTTGAGTTAGTACATGTTTAATTTTCACACAAAATCTTTTACTACTGACTCACTGATTCTTAATAACCTGTCCCTTGTTTATTGATCTTTCGATCTTAATTCATGATTCGGGTACCTAACGAATGTAATTTTTATTTTATTTTATTTTTTTTTTTTTTTTTTTTTTTTCATTCCAGTTTAGAATAATCCTACCGACTGGGCCATAAATGTTTTTTATCTCACGGAATTTAAAAAAAAAAAAAAAACTCTAATTTTATTCTAAATTCTTTTTATTGTTTTGCAAATTGGTGATCAATACTAACTAAATGAGTAACCGTTTATCAGCTTTCAGATAAATGCGCGTGGGGACCTGAAATGCGACACACTTGCAACAATTCGGCTTAGCGTTTTTTGCTATTACGTGTGCAGAGTTGACCTGCAAAAGTGTGGAGGAAAATAAAGAGAAAAAAATTTAATTGAGATCCAAAAATCTAGAGGCTCCTGTTTCGTACGGGATATGTAACATTCGGAATTTCCGGGTTCTTTCCAGGCTATGCCATAAGGTAAATATATGGTCGTTGATGGACTTACCAATTCTAATGCCACACTCATAAGACTCTATTAGATTGTTTATATAGGGTTTTATGCTTTCCCATATTACAGTAAATATGATTTTGTAAGATGTTAAGGAGACTTATTCCTTTGTAGTTGGCGCAGAGGATCTCCCTTAAGAATCTTTAGAATCAAACGGTGCTGAGTTACCATTCACTGTGCATACTTTCATCTGAACAGATTTTACAGATAAGATGGTGCATATTCTTTACAAAGTCATCTCACGCAGCCATAAACAATTCAGTCAACTCCAGCAAACTTAAGATTGCTGTCTAAAAATCTTTTTGGTCAGGTGAATGAAGCTGTTGTCGACCACCGTCCAAGTTGAAACCAATCCGCCTGACTGGTCGTCTTCACCGTTAAACAGCCTGCAGAAAAATTACAAATTCTTAGTACCGACTGTGAGTCCACTATTACGTTCCTATCCTTTTTCTACATCGCTCTGTTCAGGATTTGTATCCTTTTTACGTTCTTTTGACTTTTTGCTAGAATTTCCGATCATCTTTCCTGAAGAAGAACCTTTTGAAAGCTACTTAATAATGCGCTGAATAATACATAATATCCGATTCGTTGGAAAACAGCAGTGGTACATTCAATCTCGAAAAGGGATAAAGTAAGAACTAACCCTGCTATTCTTCGGTCAATTAGTTTACTTCCAAATATTAGCAAGGTGTTTGAGAAAGTGGTAAATTGAGCGCTGTTAAGGTGGGTTGAGGAAAATAATCTAATTCCGGAAAATCAGTTTGGTTTTAGGGCGAGGCGTGACACTATTCATGCGCGTCAAAGCTATTCTCCGACATATAATGGAATAAATAGAAGAACCAGTGTACGGGTGCCTGCCTCGTTGACTTTGAGAAGGCCTTTGACCACGTATGGTTAGAGGGGCTTTTCTATAAAGTGACCAGGATGGGGATGACCAAACCTCTGCCATATATGATTTACGTCATGAGAAAGAAGTTTGTTGTAAAATATAACAACGTCACAGAGGGTTGTGCTTTCTCCGATACTGTGTAACATTTACATAAGTGGTCTATAGACGTCAATGATCAATACTCTTCTGCAGAGTGGTTTCTATCATATTAAGGCGTATTGCGACGATTGCAAATTGAATATCAATTTTCAGAAGTCGGAAACAATCTCCATTGAGATGGGCTTCTAGGGATACCAGGAGAAGCGAAGTGAGATATCTTGGTATCTGGCTCGATAAATTTTTGTATTGGGTATGTAATTTAATTCGTGCTGTTTTTTTTTTTTCAAAATTTTAACGTTTATTTAAGAAAAACATTTACAATAGTATTATTCAAAGTATTGCCCATCTGAAGCTATGAATTTTCCCATCTTTCTGGCAATTTGTTGATCCCATCCCAAAAGAACTGCGCCGGCTTGGCAGCCAAGAATGAATCAAGCCAATTTTTTATATTCTGCTCTGAATTAAACCGTATTTCAGTGAGGGCGTTCTGCATCGACCGGAACAAATGGTAGTCAGAAGGGGCAAGGACTGGGCTATAAGGCGAGTGGGGTAAGACTTCCCATCCACTGTTTTCCAAATAGTTCTTAACCGAAATAGCAACATGGGGCCGAGCGTTGTCATGATGGAAAATTATTGCCTCGTGTCTGGTCGCATATTTCGGGCGTTTTTCGGCTACTGCTCTCTTCAAACGGATTAATTGTGTTCGGTAGCGTTGTCCATTTATGGTTTCACCCGGCTTTAGCAGCTCATAATGGATCCATTTTTCATCACCAGTAACAATCCGATGCAAAAATGACTTCCTTTTGTGGCGTTCCAGCAGCATTTCGGACATACAAAACTGCCTTTGGACGTCTCTCGGCTTGAATTCATGTGTAACCCAATTTAATTGCTTTCGAATATATCAAGCTGCTTTTAAACGTTTTGAAATGGCTGGTTGAGTGACACCCAAAGATTCTGCGAGCTCTTCTTCATAGAGTAATGCTTCCAGTTCTTCATTTTCAAACTTTTTTGGCTGCCCAGGACGTTCCAAGCCAAAATCACCACTTTTAAATAGTGCAAACCACTTTTGGCATTTTCGCTCAGCTAGCGCATGTTCACCATAAACTTCCACCAAAATACGATGACTTTCGGCAGCAGTTTTCTTCATATTAAAGTAATGAAGAAGAACTCCTTGCAATAACACTTTTTCAGGCACAAAGTTTGACATATTTGAGTGAAAAAAAAATTATTGTTGTTTACGCTTCAAATGAATGACATATACTGAAATGACGTACAATGACAGTAGCTTTTCAACGCATGTTCCAATGGAATAATACAAGTTACGCCATCTCTTAGCAAACCGCAAGCTGTAGACCCAATATTTTGACAAACATATAAATGCTGGTTTTGTTGGGGCCAAGAATGCTTTAGCCCTGACAAGAAGGATGTTTCACGGCAGTCATCTTGTCTCCAGGGTGAAGGTATGACCTGTATGCTACATATGTGGTACTAATCAGGGCAGTCATCTGGTATGGTTGTCCCGTGTAATTTAATGTAGTGCCGTATCAGATGGAAAGGATTCGGGTGTTTGAAAGGCAGTGTCTTAGGACCTGTCTCGGCTTGTACAGCACTCCAGAATCACAGTATAAAAAATATTAACCCAACAATGTCCCTTATAATAGGACTTATTTGCATAGGATTGATAATTTCCTGATTAAGGTGATCCGAAGACACGTTGCAAGGGCAATGACTAATGACAATAGCCTGATCTTCGGGGCTTATTACCCCAATGAACTGTGCCACGAGAGCTCACTTCTGACAGACTTATCTCGCCAGAGGCTTTTCTCCATATTGATGTTAAATTGTTAGTGTAAATCAAGAATAGTATCCCGGTAATATACCACCAACACCGCGGTGCGAGAGACAGGCGGCTCAGGAGCTCCTTCAACTTAGTCCCAAGGTTGCGGAAAGGGGTCGGAACGATGCCGAGAAAAAGAAACACGAATTCTGGTGGCTTAAAGAAGGGAAGAGGGTTAGCTCGCTTTTCTAGTTCGGTACGTTATTAAGGTTGTAAGTTGTAAGTTAGATAAATGATAGTTAGGGGGATACCGTGGAATGACTGTCTTCGTTAACATGAGGCCGAGCATGATGTTGACGAATGACAGACGCTCGAAATCCCAATTGGGATGGTAACCACCCGGTCCGAGAGGCTACGAGTGCTCACCACCCCTATTATACATAGATAAACTAGGTTAAGTAGCTCAGATAGGTTAAGAAGAATAGGGCCATCATTTTAAGTTTTACACAAAATTCAAAAGATATGGCATCTATGGTAAGTTTTTTTCCAAAAACTATTTTTCTTAGAAATTTTACATATTTTGTAATTAATTGATAAGATTAAGCGTAGAATAGTTTTTAAATCCGAAAGGCAATAGTTGAATGAAATTGTTAAGTTTAGTGCGTTCGGTAAGAGCCAGTTGCTTAAATGAGTATTGTTGACTTGTTGTCAAATAACATTTAACAATTTTTGTTTAGAATGTAAGTTTATAATGAAAGAAACAATAAAAATTAATTTAAAAGTAAAGTAAAAGTAAGAACCTTTTCAATGCTTAATTCTTTTTCTTTTTAAAAAGCCCAAATTGTTGGCAAGCAGTTTTCGTTCTTCCTTGCAGCGTCGCTTTGTGTTTCGCCGGGTAGTACCTAACACATCAGATGCAGCATCTACGGTAGCTTGCTGACAATGATTTCTACACTTGAATTTGGCAGCATAGGACTTCTCGCGAGGTTTAGAAGGCTTGATCTGAAAAGGCCCTAGCAGTCTCCTGCAATTGCAGCCGTTGCCGTCCGTGTTATCCGCATTCGCTACAACAGCGTAGTGGTCAATGTTAGCTCTTCGGAAAATTCGGACATCCATAATATTTAAACTGTATCAACCGTCGATCACAGTGTGACCAACTTGGTTGATGGTTTTTTGATCAGGTGATGAAGAGAATGTTGGAGTGTGTGAAGCAATCGTATGGTGACTTTGTAGCCAAAGGTGTCCCCTTTTCTAACTTTTGAGTTAAAATCATCAAGATCTTAACTTCATGCTTAGGACGCTGATCATAAGTTTGGGGGAGTATATCGACGAAACAATCTTTGGCAAAGTCGTCTTCTTTTTCTGTGTTATTCGCACACAGGCTTGAAACTTCAAATAAGTAGTAAGCAGTATAAAAAATACCTTACCTTAAGTTTTTCAAAAATGACAAACACATTTATTCTGGGGGGAGTGGTATTCCTTCAGGAATTAAACCCAGACAATTTGTTTTATACAAAATAACTCACTTTTAAATTTTACAATAATTTACACAGCTGGGTTTTAATTAATGGCAACACTACCAGACAGAGAGTGGAAGCTGTAAAACCACAGGAGATCACCTAATGGTTCTAAAGGATTTCACTTAAATAAAACTTTCACTCCTTAAATACTTTTTAATTTAGCCTCTCGCTCAGACTGTGTTATGTGGAGATCATATATCATAAACGTAGAAGCATACACTTGATAAAATTCACTAATTCCTGGATTGGATGCCCATCATGAAAGCAAAGTTTTCCCATCTCCAGTTCTGGCACTTTCAATCTTTTTTTTTTCACTTGATACATGAGAATCTCTTTCAAAAGCACCCATATACGCGCACAAACGAGTGTACACCTTTAAGACAAAAAAAAAGAAAACAATCACAGCAACGACTAACAACAGGAGTACCAAAGAAGACTCTAACTCAAGTGGAAAACGAACACTTGGAAAAAAGCAAACAAAACTTTCGAAAGTAAATTAATTTCAATAAATTCACAGATCGTTAATTTCCCACCCTACGAGTACACGATATATAGTATACCCCATCCAATTAATGCCCCTGCAGTGGCTAGACGAAACTGCACTGGATGTTAGATCCTACATCGAACTATTTCTCCTGAGAGGGTAGTAGTTAAGAACCAAAGTTAAGTCAAAGTCTAGGCTGGAGGTCCTTCTGGAAGTTCTCTTTGAATTTTTATCGTCCTTCGGTAGTTCCTATTTCCTCCTGGCAATGGAAGGAAGATGAGTAAGGAAACTTTCAAGTTTCCTAAAAGTTTATCAAGACAAAAAAAGGAAAAATAAACTCAGAGAATCAAGAATAGTTAAGGGCGCTGGAGCTTATGGAAGGCTAAAAAGAGTTAAAGTGTCGTGCAAGTTGACTGCCATGGAAAGGATTGGGTGAGAGGCTTGTCTCTTGGTGTATTTCTCTTCTGTAGTTTGATGCTACTGAACGGCGCATTAATGGTTTCTTAAGTTTGCCATAAGTTTTAGACCGCTTCCGGCGCATACAGGTCTCGTAGTAGTAGTAGTAGTAGTGGCACTGTGGGTGGTTGTAGTAGTTTTACTTTGTACAAGGGATGAAAAAAAAAAAAAAAAAACGAAGACGGGTTTATTTTTTCAAGAATCCTTTCGAAGAAAAGACAGAAAAAACAAAACGAAGTGTGTCTGGACCAAAGATTCCGGGACACAGACCTTTTTTTTGGGGGTTTCCGTTGTTTTTCGCTTTTGCATAAACGATTAGCGTACATGGTCTGCTAGTTACGAACTGCCGGGTAACTCTTGGTGAGGGTGGTTGTGGTTTGTATTGGATGGGTTTGCGTTAGACGACGAACTTGTTAATTGGTGATGAACGGTTTTTTATTCTCCCTGGATAAAGGCAGGGGATTGCTCCCTTCTAGTTACTTGATTATGTTTGGGATTAAGGTTTGGAGGATATTATTTATTCTCTTTCGAAAGTAAATTATATGATTGTAGTCTTTAAATTTAGCTCTAAATTGGTAGACAATTGATAGACAATAGACGGTGCTCTGTCTATTATCAGCACGGACATCTGTTACCTAAATCAAATAATTACAATTACCTAAATCCAAAAAATAAAGGATCACACAATTTCAATTACGTTGAGCTACTTATATGGGCTTCTTCGACGGTTTTCACGAGTAAATTGGAAAATCTGTCCTACTCGACATTATATCTTAAAACGGACGAAAATAATTAAAATTTGCAGCGAGGAGTAACATAAGAATGTTTGGCGCGATTTCTTCGTGTCAAGCGGCTTCAAGCGGTGTGAATACAAATATTTCGCATGCCACAACCACACAGATAACCTTAAATGGGCTATAAGCTGAGACTGCTTCAAGGAAAAACAAACTGCATTAATCCTTGTTGAACGATATATACGAGTTTCCTTATGAATGCCTTATATATTGTGGCCAGATCAGAGGGAGTAAAATATTTCCTACATCGCTTTAGGAAACCTATAAGTTGTCACTTACACACATACCAAGAATGCAAAGTTTATCGGTTTCGACGATGTAAGTGCCATTCATGGATAATGGCTGGGTATTTGAATTTCGCTTTAATGACAGCAGACAGCATTGAGTTTTGGAAGCATTAAATTCTACTCTGTTGCTAGTTCTTCAATTGGTTATGCTGTTAATATTGAAGTTTAATGAGCTTAACATAAGCTGCCGTTCCCGTTCTACAACCGAAGAGCAGGGGCGTGAATCCGGGAACGAATATGAAAAGCAGAGAGAACTGTCATCAGCAAAGGAAAATATTGGATTAGAAGTAGCAGACAAGAGATCATTAATGAAAATTAAAAAGAGTGTCGTAGAGAGAACGTAGCCCTGGGGCACACCAGCATTTATTTTGTGAATATCAGACTTGAAACCGTCCAAGACAACTTGAATTGAAAGTTTCGAAAGGTAATTTCTAATCCATTGAAGAAGAGAGTCATCGATCCCAAAAGCATGCCTTTTTGACAAAAGAGCCTGATGCCAAACTCTGTCAAATGCTTTAGAAAAATCAAGTGCAACTATCTTGCTTTCGCCAGATTGATGTATGCTTTGGTTTCACTTTTCGGTGAGACATGCCATCAAATCACCAGTGGACCTGTTGCTACGAAAATCATATTGCCGGCTATTGAGAAGTTTTCGTGTTTCGAGATATTTCATGAGCTGACAGTTTATCAGCGTTTCCATGACCTTGGAAAGAAGGGATGTAAGTGAATGGGTCTGTAAGAGGAGAGAGAAGAAGATTCGCCTTTTTTTAGGGACGGGCTGAACAAATGGTGTTTTCCATCTGCTCGGAAAGAGTCGCAGTGGTTTTGCCAACGTGGAAGAAGGGGCGATATGTCATTTGGACCAGCGGATTTATGCATGTTAAGGTCTTTGAGTACTCTTGCTACTACACGAGTGCGAAAGTAGATTCGTCCCATTGTAGATTCGACGCACTCAAGTGTAGGCGGGAACAAAGCATAATCTGGGAGTGTTGAGCTAGCCGTAAAATGTGCAGCAAGCAGATTGGCCTTTTCCAAAGAGCTGACAGCTGCGATGTCATTGTAAATGAGCGTTGGGATGGAGGATGAGGTAGAATTTCTAATGTTTTTTGACGAATGACCAAAAATTGTTACTGCTTTTGGGACATTGCAGTATTTTTTACCTCAGTTTTTGGTCGTATTGGAATTTCACACTCTTGAGTAAGACGTTGCAGTCATTTCTGGCTCGTTTAAACTTTTTTCGGCTTACTTCTCTCGGGTTGGTCTTGTAGGACCGAAAAAACAATTCTCTAACCCTGACATCCTCTTTACAGCTCGAGGCATACCATGCCTTTTCTTTTGGTTTGTTACTCTTCAACCGATGAGAGATAAAGCATCTCTTTCCAAAGAGAATAGTTTTTGTGATCATATCAGCAGCGGCATCCACGTCGTTATCGAGAAAACATAACATCAGTCGTTCATAGATCTCAGCGGAGTAAAGTTGTGTTTCGGCTTTTCATTGAGCAGTGATCGGCTTTAGTTACAAATTTGGTTAAATCTAGAAAGGCTCCAATTGGCATAGAGGTAATGCGTGCGATTAAGAAACTTGAAGTCGTGGGTTCGACTCCGAGTCAAAGAAACGTTTTTTTTCTTCATTTTTATTTAAAATTAAAAAAATATTACTAACTACATCACGCGATGGACTGTGGAAAGCGGTCCGCTGGGCCAACAGCGGAATCTGCTGAAAAATCAGGTAAGGTGTCGAGTGGTTCAAGCCAAGAATCTAAAGCCATTAGCTAAACAAGTACAACGTCCCAGCCTTCCAAATTCCATTGAAAAGCTGCCTGGCGGAGTGAGAGAGAGTTGAGAGAGAACAGCTTCGCTTCTTTGGCGTCATCCGAATCGGAAGATGAAGACGAAGAATTGAAGCATATAGATAGTAGCATCAAAATGCTACAACAGAGAGTGCTAGCCATAAAAGAAAATCAAATGGTAAGAACGAAGAAGGAAAAGCAAGAACAACTCCGACAGAAAACGCAACTGGCTCAAAAACAGGCCCAAAAACAAAACCAAAAAAATACATTAACACAAGTTCTACAACAACACCAATAAAAACTTAAGAACCACCAGCAGCAACAACAAGAGCAGCCACAACAACGGCAGCAGCAAAAACAGCAGCAGCCACAAAAAGACCAGCAGCAGCAGAAACAACAACGACAGCAAACAAAACAGCAGCAGCAGAAACAGCAACAGCTGCAAGAACACCAGTCGAAACCACAGCAGCAGGGGGGACAACAACAACAACAGAAGAAGAAGACGGAGAAGATGCCTCCTATCAACACCTATAAATTAGAGGTAAACGCCACCAAGGACCTATGTTGGGGAACGATCGCCATGTCATCCACTGTTCCAACCCCTTCTCCTGGTTCTGCTTAAAGAGAAGGAGTGCGAAGAGCTCAAGTTTGTGGAGGTAAAGCCATTTACCACAGCGAGAGCAAGGCGGAAGAAACGCCTTATTTGAAGACGCCGAATTGCAAACAATATTGGATGAAGATGACACTTTGAGTCAGAACAAATGGCAGAAATGTTAAATGTTGCACTACTCACAATTTCTGACCGTTTAAAAGCCATTGGAAAGATTTAAAAATCTGGAAAATGGGTGCTACATGAATTAAATGAAAAACAGATGGAAAACCGAAAAACAATTTGTGAATTTTTTCTTCAAAGACAGGATGAAAAATCAGTTTTGCATCGAATTGTTACTGGCGATGAAAAATAAATTTATTTTCAGAATCCTTAACGGAAAAATCATGGGTTAATCCGGGACAACCATCAACTACGACTGCAAAACCAGATCGATTCAGCAAGAAGACAATGCTGTGTGTCTGGTGAGACCACGAGCTCCTAAAACCTGGTAAAACCGTTATTACAGATCGCTACTGACAACCAATGATCAATTTGAATAATGCATTGATCGAAAAACAACCAGAATGGGCCAAAAGACAGGGCAAGGTAATTTTGCTCCATGACAATGCACCTACACACACCAGAAAACTGATTTAGTATTTAGAGCTACAAAGGTTCTCAGTTATTATCCTGCCCACGCTAGAGAATATCATGAGGAGCTGTGTAGAAATAATCCACATTCCACTGTCATGAAGAGAACTCAATGTAGTTTTCATTCCCATGTTGTTCCAAATGACCTCAGACCTATAAGTTTATCATCTTCTGAAAACTCTAGAACGACTCGGGCTAAAATTGATTCAAAACTTTTGTCGACGGCTCAAAATGCCTACTGTAGAGGAAAGTCGATGGAAACGGCTCTGCATTCGCTGACTAGCCACATCAAATGATAGAACGATCCCTACAATATAGAGCGTACATAATGGTTGCTTTCCTTGACATAGGGGGCGCCTTAACAACACCAACATATCCGCAATCACGACTACGCTGTCACATCTACAGGTAGAAGACTCACTTAGAGTGTTGATCAATCTTATGCCTAATAGCAAGATAATCAGCTCCAAACTGGATGGATTTGTGTTAAAAGATTTGTCAGCAGAGGTACGCTGCAAAGCGGTGACTTAAACGATCTAAAGATTATATACATTAACAGGCTCCTGCGCTTTATCATAGATCCAAGTGGATCTGGTGGGTTGATCTTTTCCAACTGCCACTTTTACCTACCTACCTACCTATCTAGACATAAGAGAAGCTTATTTACCCATGCAAATGGATCAACGAAGTGCAGATTTACAGATAATCTCAACTTTGCGGCGGAATTAACAGTAAAAAAACTGATATACGATACCAAAGCGGCGGTTATTTGGCAGAAATACATCCAATAGATGTATGTTATTCGTAATTAGCCAATTTAACGCTGTTGGACTGCGGGTCAAATGCAATAAATACATGTTTTTTGAAAATTCTATTACCTACCTAGGCTATGGTACCATTTCAGCGAGAAGACTTAAGAAAACGGAAGACAAGGTCAAGGAAATTTCGGATACAGCAGCATCTAAAAACATTACCGAAGTGAGAGGCTGACTAGGTCTGATAAACTATGTCATTATGGAAGGTTTCTGAAAAATCTATTTGTTAAGCCGCATCTACTCAATTATATTCTACAGAAGGATGTTGTATTCCATCGGAATAAGGAATACGAGAAAGAATTTAATTTCATTAAAGGTTCTGGTTCAAACCTCGTTATCGTTGGCCAATGATGAAAGCCCATACAGACAAGGAGCAGAACTGTCACATACTCTTCCGAACGCTTATGCTTCATGATTTTTATCAACCTTTGAGAGGAACCACAGTCAGATTGATAAAGAACCTGATACTGTTACGGATATGAAATAAAAATTTCAGTCCGACTATAATGGCAACTCGCATGCGGCACTATTCTCAATTTCTTCAACGTTTTAACTATGACATCGTTTTCCGTCCGACAGACGAACAGTTCTAACACAGACGCGCTTTCGCGGCTATCGAGAGTTCTCGATGAAAGCAAATGCAGCAATTTGAAACAGATCTTGTTACGCAGGAGCAAATTACGAAGGAGACGAGCAAAAATGAAGTACTAAAGGATGTATATTTTTCTTTATTGGCGCTTAAGATTCTTCTGGAGACGGATTTCGAAGGTAAAAATTAACAACTTTCCTTACCTCAAAATAGGGATTTATAATAGGGACTTGACAATTTTGATTTTAATTTGTGAACGCACTCTTTCACTAATCATCAAACTGTCACTGTCAATTTATTCAGTAAACTCAACATTTTCATCATGGTAAAGTACACTAACGAGCAACGTCTGCAAATTATAAAAATTTTCTAAAGATCTTCGGAGTCGGTGACTGCAGCTTTAAGAGCGTTAACTCCAATTTTCGGTCGTAATTCTCGCCTTAGTAGACAGGCAATAACAAGTTTAGTGCAGAAATTTGAGTCAACATATTCTTTGTGTGATGTTACCGTGTCAGTGAGACAACGGGTTGGTCGAAGTGTAGAAAATATCGCTGTCGTTCAGACGTCCGTAGCAAACTATCCAAATCAGTCAATTCCACGGCGTTCTCAAGAATTGGGCATCGCTCAGACCACATTATGGCGTATTTTGCGTAAGGATCTTGGTTTACATCCATACAAGATCAAGCTGACTCAAGAATTGAAGCCGATAGACTATTTGAAGCGACGTACGTTCTCCGATTGGGTTCTGGAGAAGATACACCAAGATGATGAATCTCATCGCAAAATTATCTTCAGTGACGAAGCTCATTTTTGGCTCAATGGGTTAGTCAATAAGCAAAATATGCGTTATTGGTCGGGTAAAAGCCCACATGTGCTTCATGAATCACCACTTTATCCACAAAAAAAAACTGTTTGATGCGGTTTGCATGCATATGGACTTGGACGACATGTGGTTTTAACAGGATGGTGCCACAAGCCACACGCTACAATCGATTTATTGAAGAGTAAGTATGGTGAGCGTGTTATCTGAAGACATGGGCCAGTCGATTGGCCGCCTCGTTCATGCGATTTAACGCCGCTTGACTATTTTCTGTGGGGCTACGTTATGTTATTGGCTTATGCCAACACGCCGACGACGTTGGAAGAGCTCAGAGCCAACATTGAACGCGAAATAGCAGCCGTTTCAGCCGAAATGTGTCGAGTCGTTAAAAATTGGGTCTAACGAATCGACTGCTGCAAAAATGCCCGCGGTGGCCATATGAACGAAGTCATTATTAGAAAACCCTATAGTTGGCAATAGTACGTGGGTCGATCGATATATTATCGAACGAGAGAGAGGGTGGAAAATGTTAGTCTGCGTTGTGTTGAGAAAGCACTGACAGAGGAACTTATAGAGCTGGGTGAATTAGTATACGAAGCTGCAAGTGAAATAATAATAATAATAATGTGGCGACGGATGTGACCATTAAACACACTGTTGTTTCCTTTGATGGCTTGCAGTCGCCTAACATATATCCAGTGATACTGCAATATAAAAAGGTAAAGACCACCTGCTGGTAACTCTGAGGAGAATCTTCACTACTGGCCTGGCACTGACATATGTACATATCGAAACCCTGGCAAACTGTGAAAATTGCCAAGAGTTTCAGACCTTTTCGTTTAATTTCCTTCATATTCACATGTCTAGTGTCATGTGAGCAAAATTGCTTAGCGAAATATTAGTTTTTTTGGATAAAAGCAATGCTGGTGAATTCCGGATGTTGACTGTTCTCTCAAAACGACCAAGGATATCTTTATCGGCTTTAGAAAGGGTCCATGCTTCGGAACCATAGACCCGGACTGGGATTATAAGCGTCTTATATAGGTTTTCTTGGTTATTCAGCAGAGGGCCATACTACATATTTGTCTTCTCAGTCCAAGGAAACAGCGATTGGCAAGCGTTATTCTTCGTTTGATTTCTGAAGAAATGTCATTTTCAGATGTGATAGCAGAGCTGAGGTAGACAAAGTCCCTTACTACCTCAAAGTTATAGCCGTCAATTGTGACATTCTGACCGATTCTTCGATTTTGGGTGTCCCTTCTTGTTGACAGCATATACTTTTTTTTGCCCTCGCTTACCGCTAGACCCATTTTTGCCGCTTTTATACTCGCAAACACACCAATGATAGCTCGCTGTGTTGTACCAATAATTTCAATATCGTTGGCCTATGCAAGCAGTTGAACAGGCTTTCGAAAGATCGTACCTCGTGTGCTGGCTTGTGAGTTTTTCAAAATGCTGTTAAAGAAGTCACATGACAGAACGTCGCCTTGCCTAAATCCTTTCTCCATTGTCAACCTGCTCAAGCGGACGAGTTTGGCAGGGATGCCAGACCTTGACATGGCTCTGTATAGCTCGTATCTGTAGATGCTGTCAGATGCTGTTATATGTGAGTATTGATCTGAACTTATTGGGTTTTTTTCAGCATCTGCCGTGGTGTGAATAGTTGATCAATTGTGGACTTACCTGGACAAATACTTTCAGGCGCTCGCACTAGGGATGCCAAAACTGCATAGCTCATATCTGTACATGCTGTCATATGTGACTTTAAAATCGATAAAAAGTTGGTGAGTATCGATATGAATTTATTGGGTTACAGGATCTGTCGTAGTGTGAATATTTGGTCAATTATGGACTTACCGGGACTAAACCGCACTGTTGAGCCCAATCAGATCATTGACAAATACTTTCAGGCGCTCGCACAATACGGCAAACCAGATCTTATATGCGATGCTAAGGAGATTGATATCTCTATAGTTGGCACAGCTTAGAGGGTTTCCTTTTTTGTGAACCGGGGAAACGATGCTGCGGTTCCATTCATCATACCAAATATTGGAAATAAGTTGGTGTATGCTCTTTACCTATTCATCTCCCGCTGCCTTAAATACTTCGACTCACTGTTTAATGATCTCAAAAGTACTGAAATCTGTAGCTGTTCTATCTGTTGGATCGTGTCCAGCGACTGCCTTGCTCTAAAGCGTTGACAGCGCTAGACGTCATCAACGATTATTGCACTAGAAATTGGCTTTCAGTCAATCCTCTCAAAACCGAGGTTTTTTCAGGACAGACAAAGTTGACTGGTCTGCCTTATTTGGGCATCGTCATTCGATTCTCCAACGAAGTTAAGAATTTGGGTGTCCTACCAGATTGCAAACTTCTTTGGACTAAGCATGTTACGTCAAAAGCCTCTAAGGCGCAGTGGTACTTCTGGCAGTGTAAAAAATCCTTTGACAAGACATCTGGCCGAGTGTCCTTTGGTCCTTTGGATCTACACAGCTATGATAAGTACAATTATATCCTATGCATCGGTTGTCTAGTAGAAAAAGCTTTCACACCAACACTCAAATAATTCTTCCGTTTATAGAGGAGTAGGCTTTGATAGAATACGAACTGCAGTTCTGCTGACTTTTCCTGCCGAATTTCTTTTAACTCTGGTCTTATGGACATGCCGTCTGATACTGTCTGATCCTGTTGCCGAAAAAGCATGAAATCAGTATTCTATGTGCCTAGGTGTACTTTCGGTAAGAATCTAAGCCGGGAGAGGAATGGAGTCGGAGCTTAATGGATTTCTTCAAAACCGATTTAGGATGCGACGCTGGTGTTTTTTTTTCACTTCGTGTTAGGAAAACTTGAGTCTGTCTTCCAAGTGGAGATAAACTCAATCCTTATGGAAACGGACTGTACAGTGAAGAATCGGTGAAGAGATTGAAGCATTTGCATCTGTTGCGGCAGTCAAACTACGCTTAAGTTCAAGCTAGTTTGAGAATGAAAGGTTTCACTGAACGCAGTCGTTATGCAGAATTAACTGAAACTTGTTTGCGTCGGAGGTCACAATGAGATCACGAAAATTAAGATCGCCAAAAAATATTGCTAGGCATGACTCAGAGAATAATTTTTCAGGATCCTTCCCTACATAAGGATTACTTGCCTCCTCGGTTAAGGCTTCCATTGACAATTGGTTCTCATATGAGCATAATTCCAGACTCTCCACTTGCTGGCAGACTAAACGAATACTTGCCCAAGTCTCTAAGAGGTCAGCGGCCTGGCCGTTTTCCCTCCGTAAAAGAGACTGCAGGATGATTACTGCCGCCGTGACGCGGTACTACGTCTTTGCTAAGCACTTAACTGTGCTGGAGATAAGTGACACAACGTCCAGTGACGATTGGTGGCGCTAAAAATATATCTACAAAACGCGCATCTGAAACTACTTAGTTCACGAGGTTTTTGAACTCCGTTAGATTTTACTCGTTATTTGTACAATAAAAAGAAATGTCATTACTGTCATTCTAAGTTTTATAGGGTGACTCAGAAGCTAAACAGGTTTTTAAGCTAATTGCTTTTTCTCTTGTGGTGACCAATGCTTTTTGAATTTTTCAATACGACTAATTTGAAATTGAAATTCCAGAATTTTGATTTCAAACGAGTTACTAACTGAATCTGTCAATTTTGATGTCTTTTTAGAAAGAAGAAAGATAATAATTAAAAATTAATTCAAAAATCAGCTAAATGAAGTTGTTCGATAATGCAGCGGTCATTAGCGCAAACAATTGTTCATGTGTTATGATCATGACACTATGTATCAAGTGGATTGTTTGATTCGTTCTGGGTCTGTTGCTATGACTCTTCGGCAATCAGTCATTCCTAAGCACTAGAGCTTTATAATTAGCCATTATGTGTACTAGCGTTTCGCTTGATTACATCCAGTGCCGATAGCTTGGCACTATCAATACCATCATGTACATAGACCAGTTGTTAGGTGTAGCGGCTCCGAAAAGTGTTAGTATTGTGCTGTGAGTCATAACATGTTACGTTTTGGATGACCTTGGAGTCGGCAGCAAAAAAAAAAAATAAATTCAATAAATAAAAGCAGCTCCTTCATTCCTGGTTTCCCGGTTTCTTTATTTTTAGTTTTTATTTATGTACTTATTTTTTCTTGCCTTGTTTTTGACTAAGCACTTATGTATGTTTGGGCTGCTGTGAATCTAGTTAAACCCGTTTGGCTGCACCAATTTATTGCCTGTTACGTCTTGTCTGACTAGAAAGCACACTGCAGAAGTAGAAGATGGTACAAGAAACATAACAAATCGGTGAATTGCTTTAATAGCTCATAAGCGATATGCCAGTAACTGCGTTCGACCGTTTGTTTAAATACCAGAGCAACCATCTCATTCTCATACATTAAAAAAAGCTTTTAGATACTCGTATAAGAGTGAGCGGATAGTGACTAAGACATAGTTTCTACGTTTCTGGTGCCTTTGTTGATTTTCCATGATATTGAATATTAATGCCTTTTGAATTTGCCACTACGAGTATCAGCGTTACGTATATTTGTTGGCTTTAACTTTACTACAATAGTTTCAGTTGACGGTTTTATTTGAAAAGCGATCGTCAATCAAAGTGGTTCGATATGAAATTTTCCGGACAAACAATCGTGATCGGTAATTTAATTTATTTGAGAATTTTTATATAATCGTTATTTTGACATGTTGTACACTTATTTTCCAGGAGTTTCGATCCTATTTTTCTGTTCTTCGGTAGCTGGAAGAAATATTAGGAAACGTCGGCAGTCTGACTTTACTTTTCCTGATGATGATATTTTTGATGGTTTTGGAAATAATGCTGCTGGTGTTGGAAATATTTTTGATGATTTCGATAATCGATTTCAACAATTCCCTCCACGGCCATTCCCTCAGCCGCAGTTTCCCCCACAGCCACGTCCCGAACTATCTACACCGCAATTTCAGCGGCCACAATTTCAACAGACACCGGAAGATTTGGAGCCAACCACCAATCAGCAGGCTTCTAGAGTCCCGCTTATACCATTTATCACACCAGGACCACCGGCTAATATTAATTCTCCCACACAAGGTACAACTGTCATGCCTGATACTGTGGTGACAACGGAATCACCCGGTTTCCTGAACTGCATGACCAATTGTCCAACTACCTCTGAGTATAATCCGATTTGTGGTACCAATCGGCAGTTGTACTTTAATCGGCAAAAATTTGAATGCGCGCAAAGATGTGGTGCACGTAAGTAGAAGATATCTCTGTTAAACTTTCCGAACAGTCAGTGTAAATGTCATATTTTTACAGAGGTTCAAGTATGGAGGCTTGGATCATGTGCAGGCTTGTTTGCCATGATGAGGGGATAAGGCTGCAATGAGGACCCTTCATTAAGTCTGCGAAACAAAAACAAAAAAAAGAAGAATATTCTGTGAATATGAATGTGACTGTGAATGTGAATAACTATTTTGTGATTTAACAATTTAAATAATTAATCTTGTTATTGCCTTAACGGTGTGTAGATTACATAATTGACAGGTGGGTTTCTGTCAATTATTTTTTTTATATTTTTATTTTTTTTTTTCGTTCTTCTCTTGTAAGATTGGCTATTAAGTTATTTAAGTCTGATTTTAAGTGTAATATAAACAAGTTATTGGCTCAAGAATCTATGTTCTGCAAAACCGTATGTGAGCCGATTTTGTATAATTTGAATGAATTAATGAATATGGCACACGGTTCTTTCAGTGAATGTAAACATAAGTCCGTATGCCCTAGTATGGTGATACGTAGATAGATTGTGTCAACTCATCAATAGCGGAGATTTGTACTTTCTATGTTTGATATTCGGTTAATGAACTGCGTATATTTCTAGTAATCGTAGAAGAGTTGGAAGAGGAAAAATACTGAAAAAGAACGCTTGTTCTGAATGAGTTATGTGGTGTCCTGACTCGAACTGCAACTTTTTAAAATGCTATAATTTTTTTATTTTTTGATAAATTTTATTGTGCCAAAGCAAAAAATGTTGGAAAATACATCAATTTTCAAATTGTATCAGTAGTTTTCAATATGTCCACCTTTGGCGCGAATAATGGCCTTGAGACGGCCGAAGAAAGCATCGCATACTGCACGCAAGTGACTCTGCAGTATTTTTTCCCATTCCCGGCGAAGTGCTTGTTTGAATTGGTCCAAACTTTGATACTCCAGACAGAGAAATCAACGGATTTGCATCCAGAGAATTTGCAATCCATTGTGTCGAAGAAATGAAGTGTGGAACATTGTTTTTTAACCCATCTTGGTTGACGCGTGCTTTGTGAGACGGTGCCGAGTCTTGTTGAAATGTCCACGATCTCCGACCAAAATGATTGTTTGCCCAAGGCTTCAATACTGCCTCTAAGCCAGTTTCACGGTATACGATCGCATTAATTTTGACGCCACGGTTCAAAAATACGAGCGGAGAACGACCATCGGCGGTTATGGCGGCCCAAACCATCACCATCGGTGCTGACTGCTTTCTGGTGGCCATCCGAAGCTGTAAATTTTCGTAGGACCTTTGTTTGTTGACATATTGCTCGATAACAAATAGCGACTCATCGGAAAAAACCAAATTCGGCAACTCACCACTTTCGTGCAAGTGTAGCAACTCTTTCGCTCTTTCGACTCTAACTTTTTTTTGTTGCGGTGTAAGATCGTGTGCTTTTTGGAACTTCAGTGGCTTGAGCCCAAGTTCATTTTTCAGTATGTGTTGCATCTGTTACAACGATAGTTGAGCTTACGAGCCATTTTTCTTCCACTTACGCGGATTTCGCTCAATTCGAGCCTTCCCTTTCCGAACCATTTCTTCCGATGTTGCTGTTTTTTTATGACCACCTCCATGGCGTTTTGCAACGCTGCCAGTATCACGGTAACGAGCTATGGTTCGAGACACAAATGATTTATTGAGGTGCTGGAGGGCTCTAACGATAGCTACTTATGGTTTTCCAGACAAATATAAAGAAATCACACTATCACGTTTGAATTCCATCGCGGATAAAAAATTTTCAACACAAATTATCTATCATGTGTCAAAATTTGAACTCACTGTCATGAACGGTTGTAAATTATAGCAGTCTGAAGTTGGTTGCAGTTCGAGTCATGCAGGGTGTATTAACTTATTTAAAAGTAAGACAAGGGACTTATGTTTTGATTTTACGAAGACAAGTCGATGTAGAGATTTGTCTCTCTAATAGTTATTTGATGGTTTTATGGAAAAGAGTATATTATACTTCCTTTTTCTGTTTAGGATCGCAGTTTACCAATCGGGAACCTGCCCCTTAACAAACATGCCTCTTATTGTGATTAAGTGCCTTCAGTTGTGCTCCGTTAGTTGATTGAAGTTATCCTCCAACTGTGTGCTCCAATCTAGGCAAGGTCGCCTTTACTGAGTTTTAAATTCAAAGACGTTTTTGGCTGAAGCACTCCAGCAGCAACGTTTCTAACGTTGCAGTTATCCTATTCGCTGAATGCGCTGCCTGTTTTCCAAACAGACAATATGACTTTCGCCTGCCGCTTTGAGGAGTGTTTATACCTCAAGGGATGATGCTTTTTTAGCTTATAGTTATCTCTTGTTATATTCTCAATAGGCAAAGTTTTTGAGAAAGCCGTTAATTCTCCAGTTTTGGGATCGGTTTCCATAGCGTTATTATTTATTATAAGACATGCTGCGGATAAATTTTTAGGCAACGCTATTTATCTCAATTTGAGCTGGTCCAAGCATAGATTAAATCTAAAACAATATTTTCTCAATTCGTCAATTTTACCGACTCCAGAAACCTTGTTCTATAGACACTTAAAAAATTGTTTGTTATGTTTTATTTCATTCAAAACAACAGTATGGGTTTACTTGTTGTGGTGATGATTATCGAAATGATATTCAACCGATGACTGTCGTGCAAAAATATGCCATCGGAAAAAAGAAGCGAAACCTATCGTTTAGCTCATTCTATGGACCTTTTTAGAGCTGTAGAGGTTTCAACTTTGAGACATGACTATTTCTTATTATAAGCAGGCAACGAACCTCGTCCAAAACGACCAAAAACTCAACAGTCGACAGGCAAGGTTATGGCATTCGTATTTTGAGATACACATGGAATAATTTTTATCGATTATCTCCAAAAGGGGCAGACTATCAACAGCGACTATTACATTGCGTTGTTGGAGCGTTTGAAGGACGAAATCTCAAAAAAAACGGCCGCATTTGGAGAAAAAGAAAGTGCTGTTTCATCAAGACAATGCACCGTATCACAAGTCGATGAAAACGATGGCAAAATTGAATAAATTCGGCTACGAATTGCTTCCCCACCCACCGTATTCTTCAGATTTGGGCCCAAGAGACTATTTTCTGTTCGCAGACCTCAAAAGAATGCTCGCCGGAAAGAGATTTAAGACCGATGAAGAAGTAATCGCCGAAACAGAGGCCTATTATGAGGCTAAACCGATATCGTACTACAAAACTGGTATTTTATGTTTTACTATAAAACGACGCGGAATTTTCAGCCCATGTGTTATGTATACTGCCATTCGTCCTTTAACTAATCATAAAATAAATTCGACTAAAATCTTTCTCTTCCTATTTATAAAGGCACAATCCTGAGTATCGACGATTGGGTAGGTAATAATTCAGAAGACCGAATCTATACTGACGACTGTAGTATACCTAAGCCGTTCAGCCAAATGGTGACAACGAATATTCCACTTTTAAGACAATAAAGGCTGGGGTGCCGCAAGGAAGTGTACTTGTTCCTCTGCTATATTTGCTTTTTACCGGCGATATACCGCAAATGGACGACACTGTCCTAGCCACATTTGCTGATGAAACTGACAGCTGAAACAGTCGAAGAAGCAACTGCCAAGTTACAACGTGCCCTTACACGTATTAACAATTGAAAAAAGACTTGGGAATCGCGCTTAATGAAAACAAGTCTGTCTACGTGCACTTCACTCTCAAGAAGATTGAGAATCCACAGGTGTTTATCAACGGAGTACGAATTCCTTACGCGAACGAGGCCAAATATCTCGGTATGACACTCGACGCTAAACTAAAATGGAGAGCACACGTCAAGAAAAAACGTAAAGAGCTTGAAATCAAATATAGAGATATCTACTGGCTTATTGGAAAGTATTCCAAGCTTAGCTTAGAGAACAAACTGCTGTTTTACAAGCAAGTGCTAAAACCGATCTGGACATATGGTGTACAACTTTGAGGTTGTACTAAAATTAGTAACATCAACGTATTACAGACATTCCAAAACAAAGTTCTTCGAGGTATTGTTAATGCGCCGTGGTACATTAGAAACGATGATATCCACAGAGACTTAGAAGTCGAAAACGTTCAGAACGTAAATAAAATATTTGGGCGAAAACATAATAATCGATTACAAGGTCATACGAATATTTCTGTTCAACAGATCCTCGACGAGACAAATTTATAGCGCCGTCTGAAAAGGACTAAGCCTCTCGATCTAGCGCGGTGATTAGCAGCGCGTAATTTTCCTAAAGTACACAGGAATATTCAATGGAAAAACGCCAGGATATCTTATAAAAACAAAATAAAATGCGATAGAAGAACTGCTTCTTGAGTGTCAACTCAGTCGTGGTTTGCATAAGGGAGGTGTTTTTTAGTGAGTAAGAATCTCACACTTCTATAGGCTCTGGGCCCATAGTGTTTATGAAAATTTCTCACCTTCTCACGAAGAAAAAAAAACAAAAAAAAATTGACTAAAGAGTTCTTCATCCTGATTTGCTACCACCTGGAAACATTAAACCAATGAACTAAAGGTGAAACCATAGAAATACTTGTAGTCTCCAAGGAACTAGGATACTACTGGCTACCTTTAAATTCGTTTCCAATAGATTTTTCCAATCGAGAGTGCTTAAAATATCATGTACCGACATCATCACAGCAATACAGTTTTTCTCCCCCATAACGATTCTCGCTGGTGAAGAAAGTAATGAAAAAGAAATGAAAACAACTTTTTAGCTTTTAGTCATCCGCCTTGCTCGCTTCACCCGAAGAAAAACTTATCACGCTTCTTCTGAAAGCTCCAAATGATTCAATCTCTAAGCATGGTTTTTGCAGATTTGTTTGGACTTTAGGCGTTTTTAAGGTATGAAAACATTGAAATTCTGTGGTGTTACAAATGGGGCTTGCCTTGCCTCAGTGCATAAGGCTACCACTTTGTTTAACCTTAGCTTTTAGTTTAGCCAACAATAAAAGGACTTATAAGAAACAAAATAAAAAAGAAATGTTTGCAATAGACTCTTTGTTCTAGACACAGTAAGGCATAGGAAATTTCCTCTCTTTCAGATCAACATAGAGCCACAGATTCTCTGTCTTTCCAGAATGCATTCCGAATCAAAGCAAGAATCTGGTTATAAATATATATAACAACACATCAGCAATTGAAAATAGAACATCAATGCTTACTTACTTAAGTTTCGCTACAGTTCGCGGTGAACCTTAATCAGTTAGTTCAGTCTTAGATAACTAAAACACTAATTTTAAATGGGAAAGTAAAAAAAGATTTTCTTCAAAGTATTGGCCATTGCTAGCTACACATTTTCCCATCTTTCAGGCAATTTATGGATTCCACGCCAATAAAATTGTTCGTCTTTTGAAGCAAACCAAAAAGTCACCCAATTTTCGACTTCCTCGTAGGATTTGAAGTGCTGCTCAGCTAATGCGTATCCCATCGATGAAAACAAATTGTAGTCGGAAGGATCTAAGTCTGGTGAATACGGCGGGTGGGGTAACAGCTCCCAGCCAAGTGATTTGGTTGTATCCTGAACCAGTTTTGCTTTGTGTGCAGGTGCATTGTGATCATTGGTTGTCAGTAGCGATCTGTAATAACGGTTTTACCAGATTTTAGGAGCTCGTGGTACACCATACCTTTCTGGTCCCACCAGACACACAGCATTGTCTTCTTGCCGAAACGATCTGGTTTTGCAGTCGAAGTTGATGGTTGTCCCGGATTAAACCACGATTTTTTCCGTTTGGGATTCTGAAAATAAATCCAATTTGCATCGCCAGTAACAATTCGATGCAAAACTGATTTTTTATCGTATCTTTGAAGCGAAATTTCACAAATTGTTTTTCGGTTTTCCACCTGTCTTTCATTCAATTCATGTGGCACCCATTTTCCAGACTTTTGGATCATTCCCATAGCTTTTAAACGTTGTTTGTTGTGCAACATTTAACATTTCTGCCATTTGTTTCCGACTCAAAGCCATCTTCATCCAATATTGTTTGCAATTCGCCGTCTTCAAACTTTTTTGGTGGTCTTCCACGTTCTTCATTTCTCACATCAAAATCGTTATCTATGAACCGTTGAAACCATCTTTTGCATGTTGCTTCTGATAGAGCATGATCACCATATGCCTCGACAAGCATTCGATGCAACTCTGCAGCGCTTTTCTCCAAATGAAAACAAAAAATTAATGCTTTCCGCAAGTCATCATTCTCTGGTACAAAATTCGACATTTTTAATACGATGAAAAACTATGATGTTGTTTGCTCAGTGACTTGGTGTACTATATACTAAATACATTTGACAGGTGTCATAGCAACCAAACAGAAAAAAATTAAGGCCCTTTCACAATAAATGTTCCCTATCGAGACATTTCTATCTTTACATACCAGTACCAGTACCAGTAAGTACCAGTAAACCTGGTACTTATGCGCGCCACCTAAGATAAGATCTTAGTTGTCCCTCCAGGTTAGATTCGAAGACTTTGCAGACTATACCATTAGAGTTCATTTGCTCTACATGTCTTCGGTGAATGATGCCCATTTGTATAACTGGGTCGATGTCACTTGACAGTTTGTTTAGTTCATCGTTGAATCTTCGCATTCAAAGTCCGTCAACGCAAACGGGACCGAATATTTTCTGACAGTTTTTTTTCTCGAAGCGATAGAGGATATCTTCATTCACCTTCGATAGTGTACATGATCACGGCCTTATATACATTCTTCTTAGTTTTTCGAGACAGGTTCTAAATAATCAATTACCTTCTTAGCCCAAAGAAACAGCGATTGGCTAGAGTGACTCTTCGTTGTATTTCTTGCTTAGGTATTGTTGGCAGATTTTATAGCAGGGCCATGGTAGAAAAAGTCATTTAAGACTTCGAAATTATAGCTGTCGATTGTAACGTTCTGTCCAATTCATCGATGTTGTGTCACTTCTTGTTGGAAGTGACAACCCGCTGAGTTTTCTCACCTGTGTCGATATTATCAGCGTACGCTAATAGTTGCACAGACTTTTGAAAGTTTCTGCCTCCAGTGTCCAATTGTAAATTTCATATAATTCTTTTAAGTGTGATATGTGATGATGATGATGATAATAATTCGTTACCAACTTTGACGGACAAGTTTGGCAAGGATAGCAAAACTAGATATGACTCTATATAGCTTGTATACTGCGGCCTTAAAATCGATGAAAGATGGTGGATATCAATTTGGATTTCTTGAGTTTTTTCAAGGATCTGCTAGACTGTGAAGATTTGGCCGGTTGTGGATTTTCCCGGTTTGAAACCGCACTGATAGAAACCAATCAGCTTGATGGCGAAGGGTTTCAGATATTCACATAATATGGAAAATAAGATCTTATATCCGATGTTGAGGAGAATTATACCTTTATAGTTAGCACAGTTGAGGGGTCTCCTTGTTTGTGAATCGGGCATACGGTGTTGAGATTCCATTCATCAGGCAAACACTCTTCTTCTAACCAGATCTGAGAAACGAGTTGATGCATGCTCTCCACAAAGTCATTTCTAACAGGTTTGGATACCTTGCCAGTACGCTATTAGGTCCAACTGATTTGTTGTATATTAGCTTTGGTATTGCTATATTTACTTCGTTTTGTCAGGTCAGGTGGACGGAAGTTTTGGCTATCATTCTCTAAGTTGAATGGTCTAACAAGCTGCCTAATGGCGGATGTATACCGGAAAAATGTATAGCTATTAGTAAGGCTACTTACGAGGTAAGTAGCAGATGGTGTAAAGTGTCAGATGACTTTGAATTCAATAGTGGAGTACGTCAGGGCTATATACTTTCACCGTTGTTATTCCTGGTAGTCAACTGCGATTTACTTCGGGTAGCACTAGTTGAAAGAAATCAAAAATTGAGTTGGACTCAAAATGACTCAAAACAATGGATCTCCACCAAATCTCACAAAATGTGAGAGGTAAGCTGAGGTAACGAAGAAGGGCTTAATATACAATAAATGCGAGAAAAAACAAAAGCCCTGAGCATTTCGAACTCCAACGCTCAAATCAACATTACTGGGCAACAGGTCAAGAAAGTCAAAAACTTTCTATACTTAGGAGGGATCATCTCGACCGACGACGGCACCGTCGTTTGGAATTCTATCAAAAATCTAAAAATCTTGAAAAGCAATGTTATCAGCACAAAGAGACTGTTCAATTTCAGCGTAGAATCAGTGCTACTATACGGGTGTAGTATAGTTGGAAGGTTACCAACATTGTCCCTTCAAGACTGCTAACCTTCGTAAATAGATGCCTACGTAACATTTTTTGGCCGAACCGCTTTTCCAACAGACGGCTTTATCTGAGAACGGATCAACAACCTATAGAACTCACCATAAAGTGGCAATGGATTGGTAACACCTTACGCCGTGAAAATGGCCCATATATGTGAATACATACCATGCAATGGGACCCAGTCAGGCAGAAGATCGAGGCGGCCTAAGCAAACATGGCAAAGAACAGTCGAAGAGGAATCGAGACTATTTCTAAGGAAACTTTATCTTTCAACGAACGACTGAGAAACTATTATAAAAGTATATAAAAGGAGTACAATAAACTGGTTCTCGTTTGAGTCCTCTATTCTGACAGGAAAAAAAAATGCCGAAGCTGGTAGTAGTGCTAAGGAATCATACATTATACCTAAATCTCAAGGATGACGACTTATATATAAACCACGATAAAGTTACTGTTACTGCTCCGATCTCTTGAGGACTTTGATTTACCATAGAGTCTTCTACCCCCAAAGTACTGAAGAACTTTCAGGTGTCCCACTATTCAACCTTTACAATTTGTGAAAGGAAAGAACAAAAAGCGCTAAAATGTGACCAACCGCAGTGATGAGTATTGTATAATAGTAAATCTACGAAAACGAAATTGTAGTGAAGGAGAGACAGTTCTACTTCACCGGGCTATAAACCTGAAACAACCCATGCTTTTAAGAATTTTTCAGTGTGGACGCGGCTTTAAAAACATCAACATGATTTTTCCTAAAAATCTTACTTCGAGAAGAGGACCAAAACTACTCCCTATCATCAACAATCAACTTTTCTAATAGAGCCGTGGTTGGAATGTGTTTCCAATGAACTATTTTTATCTAAGTCAATTATACTTGTATTTGCAAGTAAGTCTATAGAAGAAAATATATACTTTGAAAGCACGTACAAAATTCTCGTCTGTAACTAGCCCTAGTACGATACAAACTTGATATACTGGCGAACGGATCGAGAATCTAATTAAACTCATCTGTGATGAGTGTGGAAAAATGGTTTCTTCTAAGACAACGATAATTTTTTCAAAAGCTTGTTGTCTTTACATTCAAATAAACAAAAACGAAAAATTTAAAAAGTCAGCGATAAGCTGAAAAAATGATAACTGACCCAAAGACGTCGACAAAAACACAGATAGACAACAGGCAAACATCTCTAATGAAATTTAATTACGATTCGTACTTGTACAATTGAACAAGTGATTAATTGCGCGCAGTCTACAGCTTCTGGCTTCTCAAATCGCCATCCGATTATCAAATTTTTATTTTTAGTTTGAATTTCAAAGAATCCAGAACAGATCATGAGATCAACAATTCTATTGGGTAAGTGATCTAAATTCTGTACAATGTCAGATCATCCTGTTTTTTTTTTTTTTTTTGTGTGTTTAAAGGTTGTGTTTTCTGGGTTGTAGTTACTGTACACTCATTTAGTACAGTAGACAGAGAGAATAGTGACGAGTCTTCTTTAATTCAGAAACGGCAAGTATTTCAAGATCGTTCTAATGCATATGATCCTAGGAATCAAACACAGCAGTTCCAATGGGTGAAGGTCAATAATCAGTGGGTCAGAAGTGATGGTACCAAGTTGCCAGGCTATTCACAAGCAAATGTCCCCTATAACCAGCCAAGTTACAGTCCTACTCCAACACAGCCAACTGGAGGCGGGAACACTTCACAACGCCCGGGACAGTCGACTCCTTCTGCAGTAATACCACAACAACCACAAGGTGCACCTAGTCATCAAGACTCCAAAAGGGAAGGTTCACTCGGTTGGAATCCAAACGCAGACCGTGAGTTGACACAAGATAAACCACAGCAGACAACACCACGTCCAGTGCCTACTACAACGCGTATCCCAGTTCTCCCTCAAACTCCTCCAACAGCCTATAAACCACCGTCGCCAACTCGTCCAATCAACACTCCATTTGGATCTGGTCAGCAACAAAGACCCACTGGTGGCCAAAATCGATGGAATCCAGATGCAAGTCTTACCTACGGGACCGCCGGACATAATGTCTCTCCTGGGCATCCATCAAATCAAAAACCCCAACCCCAACCACCCCGTGCTGGAGGAAGTAACCCTTGGTCCAACTTGTAAAACCATTTTAATAAATACACACACATACTCAGCTCTAATTAGTAAAAATAGTTTTTAATGTAAAACTTAAGGTTTGTCCCAGAAAGACTGAGTCAGCCACTTATCGTTGTTTTGATTCCAGATCAAGGTGCCCTCTTTGGGCACTGGATCAGACGGGTTAATTGGTGTCCATTTACCAGACGCCGGGTCATAGGTAAAAGTCTTGTTACTATTCGACTGAGGGTTTTCATCTAATTTCTTCAGATTTGGCTGTTCAGGCTTAACTATTTCATACTCCAAAGACGGAACATTGGGAATTGGCTTGGCAACATTCAAAGGAATATCACGAGCGGACATCAGTCCCACCAAGGTGGCTGTAACAAAAATGAGGAAAAGAAACTGTAAATTTAAGTAAACGTTGGGAAGTTATGAAATAATATTTACCAACTGCTAATAGCAACAGAGTGATCTTCATCTTGGTTTCAAATAACTTGTAAGCAAACGTCAGCGGCTCACACTGAAAGGTTAAGTAAGCAACGAGTTAAATAAAAACTCAAACTAGAGCCGGAAAAGATAATCACTCGGAGAGCTTGAGAGCTTTTTCGCCTTTTCTCTTAATCAGTGCTAATTGCTAATTTATTCCAATGTTGTGAAAATTAACAGCAAATGCGTTGCTGAAACGGAGACGCAGACACATGATGTTTGCTTTGTGACAGCTGAGCTTTGTCGTATGCGAGAGATGAATACTAATGAGGATCAATTATTTGAGTGTTTTGTTTGTCTCTTCTGTCTTGTTGAAGTTTTTGATCTTGCGACTTTGTGTCAGATTTTAGTTCCTAAAGCCTAAGGTAGTGATGTCATTTGATGTTTGTTTATAGTTCTTTCTCATCAGGTTTCAGTAGTTTTGATCGTCAATTGTTTGAAAAATTAGCAACACTATCATAAAGTGTCTTTTGAAAACGACTGAACTTTAAAAGGAGGATGTACGTCATATGAATGCCCGCGAATTAACCAGCGGTGGCGTCGACGGATGTTTGATTATATGTGTATGACCTACATATAAGGTTGTACCACACGAAATTTCCAAGTTTAAAGTAGAAATTGAATGCCGATAGAATTTGTTTATAATTTTTTTAATTAATCAAAATATAGTCCGTTGAGATCTACGACTCTCTTCCAAGGTGGTTCAAGGTCAAATATTCCTTTTTGAAGTGAAATCTTTTATCGCTTTTTGGGCAGTAATCCCAAGCACCTATGAAACGAATCTTTAGTCCATTTTACACCCGTTAGATGGCATTCAAAACCATACGATTCTTGTACTTGTAAATGACACTAACATTATCTAATAAGGATGAAGTGATCGTTGCTTTACGATGTTGTAAATTCTCCTAAACACCCATCTCATAACCAAATGCGATAGGAAACAGGAGAATTCAGCTCGCATGTTGAGGCAACTCGGGCAGAATGAGACGTGGGAGAAGAAAAAAAAAAGGCGACAGACTCGGAGTTGGGACCAAAAAAAGGGAGGGGTGACGCGCGTTTTGCCGCACAAACTGGTTTGGAATGAGCCATGATGAAAGAAGCGTTGTGGATGAGTGCACAATGCACGAGTTATATTAATAGCAACAACATCAGCATCGTCAGCACCTAGACGTTGGTAACAACACCAAAAGCATCAACACCACGTGACGAAGAACTTCAGATAAACAACAAAATTTGGCCTGGCTTGGCTTTTTTTAGTCAACGCCAAGAAGATAAGCAGTATAGAATAGCCCAGCAAATAAACTTCTCTAGCGACATCGGTTGACCTAGACTGGCAATATCAGTATTAGCAATGCAAGCAAAACTACATGATTATTAACTGTTAGCTATCAACTGTTTATTGTACAATGGTTTGTAATATTTTATGTATTATGCTAAGTTTTTTGAATTTTTTTTTTTTTAATTATTGTGCGCTCAAGGGCTTATTAGTATCCTTAAAATGTTTGCCCATAGCGCAGGCGAATGAAAATTAGAGACGAAAGAAAGATAGGTACGTTGTACGTTGGTCTTAAATGTTCGGAAGTTATAATGACCAGGAAATGAAGAGCTCGGCAGGGCATTCCAGTAGCGAATTGTACGGCTTAAAAAGGATCACAATATTTTAGAATACGTCCGAAAGAAAGACTTGAGGGTATACTGATGAGCATTAATTTAACCGGGTGTTACGATTAAAAGTTTGAAGGGGTGGAATGCTGCTGGCGATTTCGGTGGAGCACTAGTGGTAAAAATAGCGATAGAACAAGGTTATACAGGAGACATTACGTCGACGTTCAAGGGTGACGATTGACTGTGTAATATTGGCGCACCGATGAGTTTTATCGCACTTGAGGGGCACTTGACCAAATGTGAGCATTGTACTCCAGTTTTGCGGGATGAATGGTTTATATATTGAGACCGGATCGAGAGGGTGAACACTTCTAACATCGTTTCAGGAAACCTAAATATATTCATTTCAACGTAAGTTGAATGGAAAGTTTTTCAGTTTCAACGATGCAAGTGCCATTCATGGATAATGGATGGGTGTTTGAATTTTGCTTTAAGTTAGTTAAAGGTTTTACTTCGTTTGAAGTAAAAAGAAAATAATCGAATAAGTTTTGATTTCGATCTTGTGTCGCATACCGACGCTCCATCTCGTGTCCGTACTGTAGACCTGCGTAAAAGCACTTAGAGTCATGGGTTGATTCTTATGAGTATGACGAAATATCATAAAAAAATTACATGGGAATTAGCTATGTTGTATCACTGGCCCGTTTCGTCAGTCATGCTTTTTGTTATTTATCGAGTTTACGTAGCGTGTTCATGTTATAAAGAAGTTAGAAATACTCCTCAAAAAATTCCTCCATAATGAAAAATCGCTTCTTTTACCAAAAATCGCTTCTCTTTTTTTGTAAATACTTGTAAACTAGGGTGAGGATCCTCATTTTAACTACTTATATTTATCGAGCGAATTTTCGTTTATAACCCCTAGAAAGCAGGGGTGAAATGGCTGACTTTTTTTTTTTTCTTTTTTTTGGAAAAGTCCCGACTTTTTGACGCTATGATATCCTCAAAATCTTTTATCACCTCTGCTCGGTTTCGAAAGATTCTCTGCTGAGAAACTAACTACAAGAAACATCAAGAGCATACGGTGGATGTGGATGTGGAGGTGGAGATGTAGCACCTTTACGATGGAAATATTTGGGCGGGAGTGGGGTATAAAAGAGAAATAATGATGTACGTTAATCTTAAATGATTGCAAGTTATAATGAATAGGAAATAGAGAGCTCTGCAGAGCATTCTATAAGCGACTTGTACGGCTTAGGAACGATTCAAGATTTTTCAGAGTACGTCCGAAACTGGGCTTGAGGGTATACTGATGAGCATTCATAGCGAGACGGGCGTTACAGTTGAAGCTTTGATCTGATCAGATGTTGACATTGTATTCCAATATTGGGCGGATAATTGCTTTTCATATCCAGGCCTGATCAGGTGAAATATTTCTTAAATCGCTTGAGGAAACATAGCATTTAGCAGCATTTTCGGCGACATCGAATATATGGTCATTCCAACGTAGGTTTTCACTGACGCACATACCAAGAATTGAAAGTTTTTCGGTTTCGACGATGCAAGTGCCATTCATGGACAATGACTGGGTGTTTAGATAGTTTTGGAAGCATTTAATTCTTCTCTGTTGATAGTTCTCCAATTGGTTATGCTGTTAATTTCGGAATTTAATGAGCTTAATAAAGAGCAGGGACGTTAGTCCGGGAACGAATATGAAAAGCAGAGAGTACTGTCATCAGCAAAGGAATATATTGGAAAAGAAGTAGCAGACAAGAGATCATTAAGGAAAATTAAAAAGAGTGTCGGAGACAGAAGGGAGCCCTGGGGCACACCAGCATTTATTTTGTGAATAACAGGCTTAAAACCATCCAAGATAACTTGAATTGAACGTTCGGAAAGATAATTTGTAATCTATTGTGGGTGGCCGTGGCTTAGGTGGTAGTGTATTGTTTTCCCAATCGGACTGTTCGGGGTTCAATACCAGCCGTGACAGAAAGACTTTTTTTCAGACAACTAAAACCTCGTGAGAGTAATGGTTTCCCAAATATAGTACAACATCAAGTCAATTTACTCTAATAATTTAGTCTCCCCATGAAATGTTGGATGACACCCATGGAGCGAAATAGCCATTGAGCCCAAACATATTTCTTTCTCTTTCTATCCCATTTTCCGAAAAACTAACCACATGCTTTGGTGTCATAAGTGTAGTCATACCCACTTGAGTGTTAAATTCTTTAAAAAAAAAAAAAAAAAGTGAAGAAGAGAGTCATTGATTCCAAGTGCACGCATTTTCGACAAAAGAACCTGATGCCAAACTTTGTCAAATGCCTTAGAAATATCCAGTGCAACTAATTTGATGTATGCTTTGGTTCCACTTTTCGGTGAGACACGCCATCAAATTACCAGTAGACCTGGAAAACTATCCTGCCGGTCATTGAGAAGTCTTCGCGTTTCGAGATATTTCATGAACTGACGGTTTATCAGCGTTTCCATGGCCTTGGAAAAAAAGGATGTAAGTGCAATGGATCTGTAGAAGGAGACCTTTTTTAGGAGCAGGCTCACAAATGCTGTTTTCCATCTGATCGGAAAGAGTCCTAAAAAGTAGGATTGATGAAAAAGTTTACGCAGTGGTTTTGCCACCGTGGAAGAATACCTCTTCAGAAGAAGGGGAGATATACCATCTGGACTAGCGGATTTATGCATGTTAAGATCTTTGAGTACTCTTGCTATTACACAAGTGCGAAAATGGATTCGTCCCATTAAAGATTCGACGCACTTAAGTGTTGGGATGTAGTATGATGCAAATTTTCTAAGGTTTTTGACGAACGACCAACAATTTCTACTACCATTGGGACATTTTAGTATTTTTTGCCTCAGTTTTTAGTCGTATTGGAATTGCACAGGCTTAAGAAAGGCGTTGAAATCATTCCTGGCTCGTTAACTTGTTTTTCGGTTTTCCTCAGTAGGGTTGGTTTTGTAGGAACGAATAAACATTTCTCTAACAATGACAGCCTCTTTACAGCTTGAGTCGTAACAGGCCTTTTCTTTTGGTTTGATACTCTTCAGCCAATGAGGGATAAAGGATCTCATTCGAAAGAAAATGTTGTCTGTGATCATATCAGCAGCGGCATCCACGTCGTTATCGAGGAAACATAACAACCAGTTAAAATTCCTAAAGAAGCTGTTAAATCCGCTGCAATTGGCTTTTTTGTATTGCTATGCGGTTATTTTAGCAATCTTTTCTGTAACTGTATGATCAGTATACGAGAAATTAGCTGATATGACACAGGGATAGCATATTAACCTTGTATTTATCAGGGTAAGAAGTTAAAAACAAGTCCAGAGTGTTGGTGGTATACTCTAACTATCAACGGCTGGTATATGTGTGGGCTCATTTGCAAGCTGAGTTAAGTTGCTTTCCGCAGCGAAATCTCAACACACCGTCCTTTGAGTGTTGTCTGTCCAGAATGTCGAAGCCTCCCAGAATTGTGTATATTAAAACGCGGATTAGATTGTGGTGGAGTTTGGTAAGCTACATCATTACGTACGTAAATGGCGAGACCGCAGTGTAAGAAGAATAATGGCACTAGTTCGTGCCAAAACAGATGGCTTATATTTACAGTTCGGACGTACGCAGAAAAGTGATTACTTTTTAGCCCGCGTATGTTAGCTACCTCAACCCAGAATTCCCTACTCATAATCACAAACAAACACAGAAAACACAAACACCGACGATATTAAGCAAGGCGGCGAAGTGAATATTATGACGTTGGCTAACCGATTGTTGTAGGTATTATGCCCATACAACAAAATGAAACAGTGCACCAACAAAATTCACACTTGCAAACCGCTATCCATCTGTTGCTACGTGCACTCATCAATTTTTGGTGCCGTATGATAAATGCAGCAACAGCAGTGAACAAGTGCAAGCAACAGTACTACGCCCGGGGACGGGAGAGTTTGAATACCGGCACTATGCTTTTTATAAAACACTTCACTGAATATTTTTTTGCACCCGCGTGTTTTTTTTTTTTTTTTTTCTTGTTCTTCTTCTTCTTCTTCAACCACACACGATCAGCAAACTTGCAAACGAGCAGTAAAAACTTGCGACTGCACTTTGTTGAGGTGCACGCTCTCGTCGGCGGTCAGCACGGTACTGGCTGTTCAAACAGAGCGCGGTCAACAATTCATAAGCATGAAAAGAATGCGACGGCCAATTTTCTGTTCTAATTTTTTGAAAATAACGCTAGACCGCGCTCTGTTCGGCCAGGTCTTTAAGATACACCACCAATTTTTTTCTTTTTCTCACTCAATAACTTTCATATCAACGTTTTGCTGGATAAATCTGTAAACTAACAAAACATTCAAGAAGAACAAGAAAAGGCATATCATTTAAGAGTCTTGTTAGTTTTAATTGATGCCGCGAGAACTTTGGAAGGCAAGGATTAGCTTTTCGTGGTCACGACGACTCACTAGAGGACAGCGATGAAAATTCTTGACAAATTGCCCTTTAATGAAAAAATGGTTGCATGAAGCATCAAAACTTACACGTCATGTGAGTAGAAGTAAAAATAAAAAAGCCATCGTAAATGAAATCAATAAAGCGGGTATTTTTTCTGTCATGGTTGACACAACTTCAAATTCATCACATCAAGATCGACTTTCTATCAACGTTCGATACTTAGTCCAAACAAAGGACAGATCTGTCTAAGAATGGCTGTCGTTCTAACGAAAAAAACGGGAGGAGAGTTGGCTCAAAAAATCGTAGTAACCCTTCAGCGACTAGGGATTTCTGTAAAAAAAAAAAAAACATTGTCTTTCAATATTATGACTTGTAACGGTATCCAGCAAGAACTGTCAGAAAAATGCGGTAAGAAAATTCCTTACTCGTACATTTCATGTCAACATATTCGTTGAAACACCATGCAATGTGAATGTTTTCATCAAAAAGTTTTTCAATGTTTTGGGAGTATTGTACGCTTTCTTCTATTGCAGCACAAAACGTTTTCAACTTTCGCGTAAAAAAATTCATTGCAACTAAAGAATTTGTCAGGAACTCAATGGTCAGCTGGAGCTGAAGCAATCAAGGCTATGTGGATTTCTTCCAAGGGCATTATGTATGCTTTGTAAGAACAAGATATCGATGCAAGTTCTTTTGATAATAATGCATGTACCTACCTCCGTTTCTGGTCTTCTGAAAAAAATCTTGGATTTTGATTTTACTCTTTATATAGGGTTTTCTAACAACGACTTGACAACTTTTTTTTAATTAAAAGGCAAACCATTTGAAATATTTCAAAAACTTTATTATTGGCTTGAAGTAGAATCAAAACATTTATGAATGGGATTCGACTTCGTTCATATGGCCACCGCGGGCACGTTTGTAGCGGTCGATTCGTTGGACCCAATTTTCAACGACTCGGCCACACATTTCGGCCGAAACGGCCGCTATTTCGCATTCAATGTTGAATCTGAGCTCTTCCAAGGTCGCCGGCGTGTTGGCATACACCAATAACTTAACGTAGCCCCAAAAAAAAAGTCAAGCGGCGTTAAATCGCACGAACGAGACGGCCAATCGACTGGCCCATGTCTTGAGAGATAACACGCTCACCATACTTACTCTTCAATAAATCGATTGTAGCGTGTGCTGTGTGGCTTGAGGCACCATCCTGTTGAAACCGACCAATAACTCATATTTTGCTTATTGACAAACCCATTGAGCCAAAAATGAGCTTCGTCACTGAAGATGATTTTGCGACTCCGAATATCTGTAGAAAATTTTTATAATTTGCAGGCGTTGCTCGTTAGTGTACTTTACCATAATGAAAATGTTGAGTTTACTGAATAAATTGAAGAGTGCGTTCACAAATTAAATTCAAAGTTTTCAAGTCCCTATTGGAAAACCCTATACTTTTGTAAAAATCTCATGCTTAAGGTAAAAAATTTGACAGAATATCTAGGAGCGGAAGAGCTGATCGTCACGCTTTATTGTTGATTCGTAACTAATCAGTATCATTTCAACAAATGAACGACGATGACGATCAAATCGACGCATAAATAATAAATTCATCTTCTTCATTCGTTGAGAAATCAACGATCAGTTCAGAGAATGATTTTCTGAAACATCACAGAACGTGCCATGTACCAAGAGGAATTGATAAAAGTCCAGAAACCGCTTTTGATTCCCAAACATTTTATAGAAAGGATTTTAGAATGGTTTTGCCAGTTTTTATAACGTGTACAAACGATAATTTAAAAGATACTTTTTCAGCATTCAAACCTAGTTGACAGAGGCAATGGCACAATAGCATCAGTGAATTCCATTGTAAAATTGAAGCCCCTATTTTTTAAAGAACATCCAGAATGTTTGCTTTCTGAGTTGCAAATTGTTCTTGATTTATGTAGAAGGTGTAGAAATTTCGAAGACAACAGTGGTGTTCAATTTGAAAATTGTAATTCTCTTAGCGCACAAACTTGTTTGCTTCATTTTGACTGCTCCTGTGAAGTTAGCTTCTTGTGAACATTCATTTAGTAATTAAAAACTGGTTTTAAATTATTTACTATACGTACGACAATGGATGATAGTCGCTTGAATGCATTGATGTTGCTTTATTCTTCGAAAGATAAAGCTGACGAAATTCATTTAAGAGAGGTCATCGAAAAATGGACTTTACTAAAACACGGCCAAATTAAAATCTAACATGAAATAGTCTAAATTTTATATATTATTTATATAACGTTTTTATTATTATTAAAAATTATTTGTTATTTAGATAAATTGATGCAATAATAATATTTATTTATTTATTTTATTGTTATTAGTTATTTATTATACATCGCTGTAAAGAGTGTCTATGCCTTATATTTCCCCAACATTATAAATCCCAATTTTTTTAAGAGGCACACATAGTATGACCGCCAAAAAAAGTGATTTTTGAAATTTTTTTAAAGAAAAGCACCACATCAAATGTTTTAAAATTTTGAGGATATACTTATACATAAATAATGAATATATACTGAAATTTTCAAAGAAAAAAATTAAATTTTCAGCAAGTTATTCGCTATTTCCCAAGTCACAAAAAAAGGTCTTCCACTGATGCAGTGATTGCGGCTTTCACCGTGGCTAAAATCAAAAAAAGAAAAAAGATTATTCAACGAGAAAATATTGGCTATAAATTGAAAATTTTAAATTTAACGAAATGGCAGAGTTTTGAAAAAAAAGTTGAATTTTGCCCGAAAATTTTATGACTGTTGTCCCACCAAAAATTACATTTTTCATACAATCAAAAAAATCAAGGGTCGTTAGATAGAGAAACATATACAAAATAAGAAAAAAAAAGTCAAAGCGATCGGATGATTTGTCTTTGAGTTAATATTGCAGTACATGTTAAAAATTTTGTTTCGAGAAAAATGCGTTTAAAGATAAAATTATTGACTTTATTGTTATAAATAGATCAATACTAAGAGCTAATCTACTATTCCAGGGCCATATAATTAACCTTCATCTTCTTCTTCAAAAAGTTGCTACTCTTGATTCATCTGTGCTTGTGATATGATCTCTTGCTGCAGGTCCACCTATCATTCCCATCACATTAATTATTTTTAAATAATTTAATATTGAAGTAGGAAAGTAATTTAATGAAACCACTGCGAAGGGGTTTCGAAATAAAGTGCCAAAGTAAACCATTGTAGCTTTCGTTATTTTTCTGCAACAGTAAGTTGTTAATGGTACATATGATTTGTAAAAATATCGATCTGGTGTGCTCCTGCAGACGATCTCCTAAAGGTCCACCACGAAAAAGTTGTTCAGCGGTGATCACGATATCTCCGGTTTAATTCATCTGAAATCAAAAAAACCCTAAAAATTATTTTAATGGATAGATAAAACTAGGTATTGATCGGAGGAATAATCAAAATTTTGATTTTTGACAAAATGGCAGCTTCGTAAAAGAAATTCAAATTTTTGACCAAAATTGCCATGTAAAATTATTTAAAAAAGTAGAAATAATTATCCGAAATCATATTGTTTCGATCAATATCTGAGAAATAACAAGTGTACCGGTACCGATAGGGAACATTTATTGTGAACGGGCCTTAATTTTTGTTGTTTGGTTACTATGACACCTGTCAAACATATTTAGTATACACCAAGTCATTGAGCAAACAACATCATATTTTTTCATCGTATTAAAAATAGCGAATTTTGTACCGGAAAATGATGACTTGCGGAAAGCATTATTTTTTTTGTTTTCATTTGAAGAAAAGTGCTGCAGAGTCACATCGAATGATTGTCGAGGCATATGGTGATCATGCTCTATCAGAAACAATATGCAAAAGATGGTTTCAACAGTTCAGAAATGAAGAACGTGGAAGACCACAAAAAAGTTTGAAGACGCCGAATTGCAAACAATATTGGATGGAGATGACACTTTGAGTCAGAAACAAATGGCAGAAATGTTAAATGTTGCACCACAAACAATTTCTGACCGTTTAAAAGCCATGTCTGGAAAATTGGTGCCACATGAATTGAATGAGTGACAGATGGAAAACCGAAAAACCACTTGTAAAATTTTGCTTCAAAAACACGATAAAAAATCAGTTTTGCGTCGAATTGTTACTGGCGATGAAAATTAGATTTATTTTCAGAATCCTAAACGGAAAAAATCATGGGTTAACCCGGGACAACCATCAACTTCGACTGCAAAACCAGATCGATTCGGCAAGAAGACAATGCTGTGTGTCTGGTGGGACCAGAAAGGTATGGTGTACCACGAGCTCCTATCCGGTGAAACCGTTAATACAGATCACTACCAACAACAAATGATCAATTTGAACAATGCATTGAACGAAAAACGACAAGAATAGGCCAGAAGACACGGCAAGGTAATTTTGCTCCATGACAATGCACCTGCACACAAAACAAAACTGGTTCAGGATACTTGGCTGGGAGCTGCTGCCCCACCCGCCGTATTTACCAGACTTGGCTCCTTCTGACTACCATTTATTTTCAGCAATGTGACACGCATTAGCTGAGCAGCACTTCGAATCCTACGACGAAGTCGAAAATTGGGCGACTTTTTGGTTTGCTTCAAAAGACGAACAGTTTTATTGGAGTGGAATCCATAAATTGCCTGAAAGATGGGAAAAATGTGTAGCTAGCAGTGGCCAATACTTTGAATAAAATGTTTTTTACTTTCCCATTAAAAATTAGTGTTTTATTTTCACTTCATACCGGTACACCTGGTATACTGGCAACTTACTCCCTACCGCTTTTTCTATGTCTGCCGGTGCGACTGTTGCTGCTTCTGTTTATCCGACTATTGCCATGCTATGCAAATGTTACATAGATAATTTTTTTTTACTTACATGGAGTCATCTATTCCAGGGCCACAAGATGGACACTCCGTAGCATTAGTAGGTTCTAGTACCTCAAATTGATGTTGTCTACGAGCCATTTTTTCCTCTTGCGTGCTCCGATGCGTTCTCAAGTCAGAGATCATGACGCACTCTGCATCCTCTTTCTCGTAATATAACCATGGGAAATGTATTCCCATTGCATTCATGTAATATGAAATTGAAATTGTACCTTCATTGAAGATCCCGGCAGCGATATAAGTTGATATTTCAACAATTTTTGAGCAACACGGTACGATTTTAGGTGTTATTTTCCATATCAACTGATTGTTGATTTATGATCATTGTTGTTTTGCTTAAAACCACCATGCTGCATTATACATATTTTCAACAGAATCACAGAGTCTCCTGATTACCAAAGCTATAGTAAACTGTCGACTTATCGATCATCCAAAATCAAGTTAATTCAACGTAAAACTGAGATCAGAAAGTTAAAACTGAACACACGAATGTAAATACAACGTGGCAGAACTGTTTGAAGTGATGTTCACTTGTTTCGTACAAGAAATAGCTCGAGTTAGTCATCAGAAATAATATGGACTATTCAAAAAGTCATTTAATACCTGGGAACACAAAGAAAGAAAAGAGCAGCTGCTACTCCGATTTTTACTCCGTCTAGATTTTTAACAGTACGAAACGTCCTTAAAAATATGCGTATATGCAAAATATGAAAAAATATTAGCAAAGAAATGGAAAGATCACTTCGAAGAACTGCTAAACGGGAAAGCAGCTCCTTTATATACTAGTATTGAATCAAAAGGAACAATAAATCACTGCAAAGGAAATGAACAAGAGCAAGGAAACCCGATTACTAAAGAAGAACTTATAGCGGCTTTAAAGAAAGTTAAGAATTCGATCGCCCCAGACATAGTTGAGTTGGTCCCAGAACTCCTTGAAAGCATACTAGAATTTTTAGGAGTCCCAAATCTAGTGTGGAAGAAAAATAAAATATCAAAAGAATGCAAATACTGTATCATCTTATCAATCTACAAGAATTGAGACACAAAAAATTGTAGTAACTATAGGAGAATTACCTTGCTCTCCATTGCTCTTAAGATTTACTAGTTGGGGTGAAACCTCCTTGAAAGCCAGAATGCGCTGTTACTGCAAAAACGGTTATGGTGCCTTGAAGTCCGTTCATATTTAGGCAGACTTGCCAAATTTCAGTACGATACTGTCTTTAGTTTTGTTGAGTATGGACAAAAACGATTTTCGTTCTCTCATAAAACATTATTTTTTGAGAGGCAAAACGGCGAAGGAAACAAAAGAAAAGTTGAATAAATATTATAGGGCTAATTCTCCGTCAGATTACACCGTCAAATATTTGTTTCGAGAGTTTCGTGGTGGCCGCAACACCACTACAGATCAAGTCCGCAGAGGTAGGCCCTCCGATGCGGTTACAGTGGACAATGTCAAAAAAATACATGAAATGGTGTTGGCTGACCGGAAAGTGAAGGTGCGCGAGCTAGCAGATACCACAAAGATTAGTACTGAGCGCACACGCCATATTTTGGGCAATATTCTGCATATGAAAAAGTTATCCTGCCTCTGGGAACCGCGCATACTCACTCCTGACCAAAAACACAAATGAAAAATTCAGCTCACGCGAGGAAATCATCGACCCCACGGATGAGTATTTTGCAAACCTTCCAAAAAATTACTTTTCGGACGGGATCATAAAGTTGGAAAATCGCTGGAATAAGTGTATCAAACTAAAAAGGGACTTTATTGTATAATTTAAAAAACATTTAAAAAATTTTTTTTTCATTCCCAAGTAGGTTACTTTTCACCCCATCGAGTATGAGACGATAAAGAAACAAAAAGAGGAACAGCGGAAGAAAAAATTCCCGATTTGCAAAGTGGATTCAGACTAGCACATAGTATCCAGGATCACACTTTTACAATACAATAAATTATTGAGGAAATTCTGGCGTAAAATAAAAAAAAAGAGATGTGTTCAAAAAGTAAGGTGATTTTATATGACAAATCTCCCTTTGGGAACAGGAAAAAGTCGCACGAGGTCAAATCCGTTGAATATGGTGACTGAGGCAAGATTTTCGTGTTGTTTTCGACTAAAAAAATTCTCGCAAGCAACGACTTATGAGCATCGAAGCCGTGAATTGTTTTCCCACAATTCCGGAAATTTTTTTTATAATTGCTTCTCGTAAACGGCGCACAACTTCAAAGTAATACTCCTTATTGACAGCATGACCTTGAGGTAAAAACTCCTGATGCACTACGCCACTTTAATCGAAAAAAAAAAAAAAAAAAAACAGTAATCAACACTTTGACATTTGGTCGAACTTGGCGTGTAAAAACAAGGTCTTTGAGACGAATGAGCTTTGGTTTCGACGTCATAACCATATACCTATGATTCGTCACCAATCATGACCCTTTTGAGCAAGTCAGGATTATAATTGACGTCATTCAAGGGCTTCAGAAGTTTCAGAACAAACTTCGCTGTCTCCCGTCATTGGCGTCTTCTCTGCCATCTTGGAAGAGCTTGTACCACTTGTAAACAATTTGTTTTACTTGGAGCAGACTCACCGTATGTCACTGTCAACATTTTAAGTATTTTAGAGCACTTCGTTCCATTTTCAACACAATATTTGATGCAAATTTTTTTGCTCTATAATAGTTAATTGAAAATCGCCGAGCACACCAAAACACGCCTTGCCTTTCTACCTGTCTAAAACAAACTAAGTATGCTATATATTTGAAACTGTGAACGTATGTTCGAGACATGTGTACCAACACAGCAAAAAAAAAAAAAAAAACATCGATAATCGAATCTACGTTCCCCTCGAAATTCATACCTGCTTCATAGATATGAAAAAAGCAGGCGGAAGATATGGAAAAGTCAAGATAATAGACAGGGTAGCATATTAGGCCATTTGTTGTTCTAATGTGCAATGGATGAAACAATAAAACGGGGTATTAATAATATAAAGAGCTTTCTAGTGGGATATAAACAACTTCAACTAGTACAATTATATCTTTGCGCCATCGCAGATGATGTTATACTCTTCGCGAACTCGGAGAAATATTTAAAGGAAAATATAAAAATATTTAAAGACATCTTAGTAGCACAAAATTTACAACTTTACACAGAGAAAACAAAAGTAATGGTAATCGGCAGAAAAGAAAAAAACACCAAGTTAACGGTTAACGAAGTAACACTGGAACACGTTTCAGGCTACAAATATCTGGGCAGCATGTTCAACAGCAATGGCAATATATAAAAGGAACTAAGGACAAGAATCAAAATGACAAACAGAATTCTTGCGGTATTGAAGCAAAAATTTATCGATCTTGAGGAGATCAGTAGAAACACTAAAATCTTGATCTATGAAACAATGTATCTTTTGGTCTTATTACATGAAGCGAAAAACTGGGTCCTTACAGATAGACATACTACTACGAACGTCCAAACAATGGAAACTAAATACCATATCTCAGTTAAAAAGATTTTGACACATCCAAAACGTCATGCACCAACCTTAGACATATGGTAAACAAACCGTTTTGACACATAAGTGATTTTGTTTTGGCAAAAAAGGAAGGGTTTTCTTCATCGCGTCGTGACAGGTGATGAAAACTGGATTTTTTACAGCAACTTAAGGAGACATGTGAAGACATCAAAAAATAGCTTGATTCGTGAATATCTTTAAAAGATAAACACTTTTACCGTAACGGTATTCGAGCTCTGTCAGAAACATGGGAACAAGTTGTAGCTAGCGATGAGCAATACTTTGAATGATTCATTTTTAACCATTTTTTTACAATGAAGTTGCATTTTCATCAAAAAAGAGCGACACCTAATAACACAAAAAAGCAAATTACACGTCAGTGTTGCCAAATTACCTGAAATTTAATAGTTCACGCCGATAGCCATTTTTTGAGCTCCGAAAAAAAATCCACCTAAATATTTTTTTTACAAATTTGTGCAATTTAAGACTGCTAGAACAGACCTTATAAGTCACCAAATGAACGGTTTGGAAGTTCTGTCTACAGAAAGAATTTTCAGTAAAACAAAATAAAAGATAGTTACATCGAAATGATGAATTTATGGTACATTTTACTTTAATACGACCTAAATATCGTTAAATAGCAAAGTGGCAACCATTTGAAATTAATTGTGAGAATGAGGAAAGGTATGATTTGAAACATTGAACATCGGATAGAATTAAAAAGATATCGATCTAGAAAACAATAAAAGTCAATTAGAGCCGAACGTATGAACGTAATAAGAGAAGAGTTAGTTTGTTAGTTCACTTGTAACTAGTGCTGGATATTGTTGAAAGACTATTTCTGCGGTGATAATTCCGCTGGCAGTCAGAACTAACCTGGGCAATCAAATTCAAGATGAAAATGGAATGAAGGTAGCAATATCTAAACTGGCAAACTGCCTGCAGAGCTATTTATGGCAGCTTAGTCTAATGTCTTAGTAGCGAGCTTACACCAACTTATTTCCAAGATTTATTGGAATGAAAATTTTGCCCGATACTCAAGAAAAGAGACCCTTTCAAGTAATATGTAAACTTCAATAATGTATGACTTCTTCAAAATTTCCTACAATACGCCCCCATAACTTTTGTCAATAACCTACAGAAGAATAAAGTCAAACATATTCGTGTACCAAATTTTTTTACTTGGGTAGATCTGAGTAAAAACCACGAATTTTAGACCGAGACAAATGGCCGGGTATGATAGTTTTTATATAGAAACGAATTATATAGAACAAAGTCCTATTTTTGTAGGTTGATGATTAAGAATGAAGGCTGTTCCACCAAGATTCTATACTTAAATAGGAATCCACACGATTTTATTTTATTAGATATAACTTCAAGGTAAGTAAGGTGCCAAAATCTCCGCTACTAACTTTGAACATCAATGCTAAGATCTTATGAAGAACAACTCATATAATCGCTGCTTCTTTGGGATAAAAGATGAATGAGAACAAAGCGAAAGTGAACAACTAAAGCGACATATAATTATAAGATCTTTATCACCCCAGTTCTTCTCTATGAGCATAGGCAATGAATTCAGACGAAATTACAACGCCTAACTGTGCGGGTCTTACAGTGACATCGACCTAGTTAGAAGAGTCTGAACGCAATAATGATGACTGAGGCATGTGTAACAAATCAAAGCTCCGAAAATCTTCGAATCCACCCCGTAGGGTCACAGCAGTCGAAGAAGTCAATCCGTCACATTAATTAGTACGGATAGAAGGGCTTGCAGTTTGAAGACCAGATCTAGCTCGAACTGTAGCGCTATCTAAGGTCAAAGGAAATCTTCTTTAACCAGGGCACAACCCCATATGATTCAAAATGCTAATAAAAGCAGAACTAATGAATAAGAAACCGTATACGATAGCTCAATTTTCGATTGACTCATTAGCGTACTTGTATGTTTCTGAATAAGATTATTCTCGTTAATCAACAATAACTATTGTAATTAAAATTACAAATTGATAGTAAATTGAATTTCCACATACTCCTTATCTATTTTAGTAAAACGAGAATTACTAAGGCTAATTACTAACAAAGTGTAATTTTTTATGACTCACATTTTATGGATTTAAAAAGTCACCGACGTCCGGGTTATACTAATACCATTTAATCACTTTATTTTCTACAGTACTTTTCCAGTCCACAGAATTTTCTAGACTAATAGTCTTGTTGTCGGAATATAGTAACTGCGTGACTTTGTGAAACCGAAGAAAGAAGAAAAAGTCAAAACTAACTGCAATGCACATAGGATTGCATCTTTGGTAATACAGTGAAGAAGTACATACATCAGGCCTTCTCGTCCAGAAACGTACACAAGGTTACTATACCTAGCACAATGTTTTCACAAACGGGACCTGGCTGACTCATGATGAACAAACTGTCACCCAAATTGGTCATATTGTGATCGATGCAAGGCACTTCTCCAGTGTTTTGCAGGTCCGAATGTTCCGGGCAGCTAACATCAACTTCTGTAGCCAAGGTATGGATGCGGATTTCCGTAATAGTCGGAAGCCACGGAAATATTGTGGGGACGTTCGACTTCGTAGGACTACAATCGAAAAAGGTTCCCAAAGAAGTCCAATGTCGTCAGAATAGAACGTAAAATACCAGTGGCATAATTACCAAAGACCATTCGGAAAGGCTGCCTATATTGTATTAAATTTCAACACGCCCCAACAAAGAAATTCCTGCTTCGATGAAGAATGCAGACAAGCAAACCTGGAAAAACAACTAATGTACTGGGCGCACCCACAGAAAGTAGGGCTCGTGACTTCTACGAGAAGAAAAGAAGGGAAGAAAATAAACTCCTCAGAAAGAGAGTACTCGATCGAAGCCTTAGAAAGCTGTTACCGAAAGAACGAAGTTTCGAAGTTTTATCAAAAAATAAAACGAACATACCAAAGCTATAAAGACCAAATAGAAATGTGCAAGAAAACCTTATAGTGGAACCACAATCGGTACTGAGAATCTGGAAAGATTATTTCTCCAGGTTTTTAAGCAATGTTGACAAGCCTAGACAAAGACAATTGGACATCATTTAAGTTCACCCAACTAAGATGAAGACAGGACAGCCATTTTTAAGCTTACGTCTTACAAAGGTCCTGGACCTGATGGCTTAACTGCCGAGCTGTTTAAAACACCAGGTGATGACTGGATACGGAGCATACATCAACTCGTCTCCCAAATCTGGGTCGACGAAAGTATGCCCGATGAATGGAACCTCAGAAGTGTTTGTCCGATCCTAAAAAAGGATAATTTCCCGAATTGCAACCACTACAAGGGAATAAGTCTCCTCAATATCGCTTATAAAATACTGTCTGCTGTATTATGTAAACGCCTAAAATCTTTCGTTAATATCATCTTTAGAGATGAACTATTCAGACCCACGTCCTACCAAGCTCAGTCGATTATGCAAGATGACAATAGAGAATAGATGCTGCTTCGATCAGTAACCGAGACCAAACCAAGACTTTCGTTCTTGCAACATCATTTATGAAAGAATAATGTGCGAAACTCAAAAGTTTAATTCAGAGGCACCATGCTGTTACTCGTATATGCAGACGACTTTGACATAATGAGAAGAACACAGCGCGCTGTCAATGGGACGTTTGCGACTCTAGAAGCGGCAAAGATGGGTTTAGCGATCAGCGAGAGAAAAATAAAGTTTATGCTGTCAACAAAGTGGAACTCACAACCTCGACGGCTAGGACAAAATGTCACAATAGGGAGCTACAACTTTAAGGTAGTGGGCGACTTTAGCTACCATGGCTCGGCCATCACTCTGACCACCACATCTAATCGCTGTTTCTTTGGGCTTAGAAGGCAATTGAGTAGTAAAGCCCTCTTTCGAGTATCCCTGCTTTACGTCGCAAAAGCGACGAGCACTGACGATTAAAAATCCTCTCGGAAGCCTCGAGAGAAAAGTTGTCGATCTCGTTTGCAACAATGAAGAATGGATGAGACACAAAATGTGTGTGGCGCAAAAGTGAAACGGGATCTCAGCCAACTTCGTGTGCACAACTTGATGCAGCCGGTAAAGACCGCGTTAGCTGGAGATGCATATTAGCTGAGGCTTGGCCACCCTGGACTGTAGCGACATCTTAGTAAGTAAATTAGCGATGTTGACGAGCGAACAGAGAACTCTGCAAGCTGTAAAATGACTTCAGCTGGGTCAGAAAACTCCGCATCAGTTGCTTCATATGGCTTGGACAATAAGAACACTCCCGCCCGAAGAGATTTTGGTTCCCACCTGAAAGGACAGAGCAATAGAGAAGAGCTTGTCTTATATGGGGCGCATAGGTGGCAATAGACCTCAACCATCTTGGAGGGTGCAACTGAAACCAGTTGGGGATAGCCGTGGTGTAGGGGTATATGCATAGACTCCTCAAGCAGAGGATCGCGGGTTCGAGTCCCGCGCGAGGCAATTCTCTGGAAAAGACTTTTCATGGAATTTGTATGTAGTTATATGAAAAATCCCATTGGCGTCAACTCTGACATGAAGGCATAACACTGATGTTGGAGTGGTTGCTGGCTGGGCTAAATGTAACGAACTATCAACTAGCACGTACTAAGACCCACTGGTTGAAGATGCACTGGCTCCAGTTCGACAACCACCTCTGGGAAAAATATCGAAACCTAATACACCTAAGTTTCAAACTACTACACCACACGCCCGCGCCCTGGTGAAAAGCCAGTAAAAGGTTTGGACAAAAACCTCTATAGCTAGAAAGCCTTTTTCGTTGAGTTTTACACCAGGTTGTAGTGCCATCTTAGTAACCAAGTTAGATTTAATACAATAATGGCGGTTACTAATGTCTATCACTGGTTATTTAAGGCTGCAATTGATTGCGTATGGCTGTCAATGAGAATATACGAGTTTCTATATAGTGCATATGTAAAATACATAATACCTCTCCACTACTTTATAAAGTTACTGAAAACTTTTCCACCAAAACAGTTGCGAAGAATTACAAGCTTTTTTGATGGATCATGTGAATAAGGCTGGCAATTTGCACATCAAATCAGCTTAAAAGTGGTAAAATGGCGCGGAAAGTCTGCGGTCTCTACCGATCGAAAATTTGAATTTTAGATGTAATCGAATAGTCATTGGAAAATGCTGTTCAAGTTCCGATCAAGTTTTTTTTTAAAAATATGCTAAGGGAAAGATTATTGGATACGAATCAATTGAACACTGTAACGGCTAGACTAGCCTTGGCCCCGAAAACTATTTGATTGAGTATTGAGTATTATTGGAAAAAACTTAGAAGACTAGATTGGATTTGGTTTTGATTTGAATGCTTGATATCAACCACTACGGGTTTTGTAAAACAAGTATCATACTCCAATGTACGAGTATGAATGACATCATTCCAAAAAATTCCCAAAAAAATTAAAATCAATCTTAGCCACATATACAAACTTTGTAAACAAATTCTTTGGCTCCGCACAGATGAAAAGCTTCTCTGATTACATTTTTAATTAAATTAGTTGCTAAGACAACCTTCGCATGTGTTGCCATGAAATGGTCGATAGGTGATAAGCTGTTCCAAAAACAAAACACTAAAATTCTTCGATCTAGTTTTTATTGTTCTATTTTATAGTAGGACCCCGAAATTCAATGTCACTGCACCATCGCCTTACTATCAGTCTTATTTAATGTACTATGATGCACACGTGCCAGATCGGACCATCGATACATCTGTGAAGAGATTCAGTGCTTAGATATTAGATTGCCAATTGGATATGTAAAAAATTAACTTACTTGCTCCACATCTGACTGCACATTGGAATCGTCCAAGATTGTGATAGTTCTGAGAATCACTGCCACAAATTGGGTTGTACTCAGATGTGGTAGGACACCGACCTAGACAATCGTAGAATTCGCGTGATGGGGTTGTTGATTGAACTGTTGGAGTGGATGCGGTTGAACTAGTAGGAAGTTGGGGTGAGAAAGGGTTTTGGTTGCCGTTGCCATTGACATTGCGATTGGGATCCGGCTTAGGATTAAATCCGATGTTAAAAATTTGAGGACGCGCACTGACTGTTGCTGCCAGAACTAGGACTATGAGAGAAAGACCTTTTATAGAATAAGTTGATCAAATGATTTATCATAAACTCACCACAACAGAGAGTAATTTGAAGGTGGGATAACATTTTACACGTATCTTAAAAATGCAAATAAAGGTACTGAAACGACCTACACGAGCTCTGTGATTAAACTTGCTCATTTATGCCCAACGGCATGATATTTATTCAATCTGAAAGTTAGAAACCTGATTTTCTAGAGAGAGGGAGAGATACGCCTTCGAGCTCTTCACCAGCTGGTAAGTGTGAGTGATCACTGATCACTGATCACCCTCAGTACAATCAAAATAATCTTCCAGACAAGTTTTTTTTTTTTTTTTTTTTGTATCATCTCATAATGATTTTCGATTAAGTACGAAGTAGCTTCCAGTGCGTCATAAATGCAGGTATTTAGCTCTTGAGTATACTTACCGATCGTAGTTATTCAGTGGGGCATTACTGGAATGACCGTTTTTCGGATGATCTGCAACGAATAAAATGCAATCTTTTAGTGACCCTTTTAGGTGCTTTTTTCTTTCTGGTAATCCACCAAAGTGGACTGGTTTTGATTTCGGGGACAAAGAGACAGCTAGATAAATCGCTGAATTAATCGCTGTCGCTTACCATAGGGTTTTTCCTGAAAATTAGCACAGCAAACGCACATTGAATTATTTGGTGTGATATTGACGGAAATCCAGACGATTTGTACTTATCACGGTTAATTTTGCGCCAACGGTCGAGAGGCCAAACTAAAATAAACCTGTTTGGTATTGATGTTTAATATACAGATGTGTAGGTACGATTACCTATGTTAAATTTTTTTCGAGGGAACTCCATTTGAAATATATGTAATTACAGCGGTAGACGCAAACTAGAACCAGCTAAGGTAATCGCACTCTTATACGAGTTTCTTTTTGGAAACAACTTAAATCACGATCTGAGCTGACTAATGAAATGCCAAATGGTTTCGACGAAATATCATACGTACCCGTACTTTTGCTCATTCGATGTTGGAGCCAGTTTTGCCTCGTTTTGGTGACGTTAATCACAATTCAGAAAAGATCACAATTGAAATCAAAAATGTCTGCCCAGTTGGTTGTAAGAAGTTAAAAATAATATCCATGCCTACCAATTAGCACCAATGACAAGAAATTGTTGTGTAATATCTGAATAACTAATTAAATGGAAATCCGAGAGAATAAAATAAAAAGTTCATATACATTATTCAAGGACATTGGATGTTTTTTTTTTCTTTTTTTTTTTAAGAAACAAGTCACTTGGAAATTCGGAAACTAGTCTTATGCACTACTTGTATGGTATGTTGCTCTTAATGAAATTGCTCTTTCTTTCCAAGAAAGGTGACAAAGTGATTAGATCACCCATCACCGGCTAAGACCTCTAGGTTAATGCGAGCGTAAGCATTGGAGGAGATGGCGTCATTTATGCTTAACACACTTAAGGGCTTACCAAAATCGTGGTGCCCCTTATGATGCCGATAAGAAGTCTACAAACTTTTTCGCCAAGGGGCAGCAGAAAGGTTGCTGACATTTTAGAGAAACCCTAAAGACGGTTCGTTGGTGATACCTATGTTATCTAAAACCCAGACAAAGCTCATTGAATTCAAATTTTTAACTGCGTTCAAAGAAGTGTCTCATTTGCAATCTAACTAGGAGATGGTGAATGGCTTATGAAGGCATAAAACCAGCTTGGCAGTCGCCACAGGCAATTTACCAAAATTCAAAACTAAAAAGAGCCGTGTTCAGAAAGACTTTCAAGCAGTCGAGACACCCGGATTTTTGGAGTCTGGTAAAAGCAGCAGGGACCCTTCGTATTTACAGGATTCTTTATTCATCCGAACTACTGACGAGTATGATAGAATTGGTCTTGACGCGTTTTTGACTTATTCAGTTTAATCAAATTTTCTTTCCAATATGGCACTCAGATACTTAACTTCATTGCAGAAACGGAGGATGACGCCGATTAGTATTAGATCAGATAAACCAGTCAGTTCCTCTTTTCTTGATTTGAATGAGACCATTTTTGGCTGAACGTCATCATTTTTTGTTGAACGCATTTGGCCAGTCGAACTTAATTGCTGGACTGCTTTTTTGGTTAGAGAGAGAGGAGAAATTTTCGGCATTGTATTTTGAACTGTCTGAGTGTACAGGAGCCCTTGAAATAAAAATCCATATATTTTGTAATTAGCCTTACAGTTTTGTTTTATTTTAAAACCACTTCAGGGTCTTGTACAATAAATTTTGGTACCTCCTGTGAGGAAGTGGCTTAGCGAAGCGAGTTTAATTTTTCTGGCAACAATGGCGGACTTGAACAAACGTGCTACCGCTGTTACTATTGTACTATAAAGTGCATTGCTGCCAAAATCATTGCGGATAATTACCATGACGACGAATTTGGCCTTCGACAGGAGGAAAGGTCATTGCGTATGCACTTCGATCGGTTTGTGGCTGCTTATGACTTGGTTATAAATTCAGCGAAGCCTAATTCATTGCTTCAGCACTTGATTTTCGCTACATGAGCGAGATCAAAGGCAGACCACGAGGATGATGCTGCGTTGTTACGTTCAGCCCACTCAGATTTTACGGTGGACTTAAAACTAGATCCATTATCCGTTCCGATCTTCGATGGTAAATTTTACAATTGGCTCACATTCAAGGACACGTTCAAAAAGCTGGTTCATTCCCAAGTCTTCCCTATTAACTTGGAAAGTTACGATGCGATGCAGTGTCTTTGATTGGTGGACTATATACTGGTGGCTATGAGGTGGTGTGGAAGGATTTAACATTTCGCTACGATAACTCAAAACAATTAGCGGAAGTCCATTTCTCGCGTTTGATTGGCTTAAAACAACTAGGTAATGAATCGACTACGACACTCCTTTCCATAGTTGACACGGTGGGGAAGTCAATGCGTGCCTTGGTCGTACCCATTAATACGAAACTCGCAGTAGCGACACAACAGGCATGGAGCATGAGCTGTATTTCCAACGACATTCCTAAGCTGGTAGACCTCCTGAAGTTCGTGGAGAGATGCGCTCACAGTTTGGCGACAGGCGTACTGAAATGGAACACAGTAGACAGCAACAATGCGCAGATTGCAAAAAGGCAACCAACTAATCCGAGTTACGTACATCATCGAATTTGGCTGTCACTACACTGGCAATTGTGAATTCGGCAACGAGAGCTCTCATCGTATCAGTCCTTCTCCGCAACTATTGGCATTACCTGCCGTTGAACGCTTTGAAAAGCTAAAGGGCTCTAATCTTTGTTTTAATTGTTTGAAACCAGGCCATGCAACGACGGCATGTGGCTCAAGAAATTGCCGTTAATGCAACGGAAGACATCACACATTGCTCTCCCGTTCATTAACAACTGTGGCTACACTATTGGCAACTAGCTAAACCACTACTTAGGCATCAGCGGTTTCACAGGCTATTGAAACCCCACGGACAAGTCAGGCGCCACGAAATCACATCTGACTAAATGGCAATATCAAGACGTGTACCCTTGTCAGTAATCGTCTCGTTCTTTTGGCAGCCGCATATGCGAGGATCACCGATGGCTTTGGCGACAGCCATCAGTACCGATTACTGTGTTATCCAGGCTCACAGGTTAGCTTTATGACTTCGCGCTTTTTTAACAATTTGTTTCTCCACAGGAACAAAAGCGAATTACGGGTAGAGGGTGTTTGAAGTTCTGTAACGACAGCTGCCGAGCAGTTGTTTAGCTATCATCGAATTTCAGTTCATTCTTTGGCTTCGAGATTGAAGTTCACACCATCGAGACCATCAAATCACCTATGTGATGATCTATGTGAGGAACTCTTCAAGGCTACTACCACCTGAACTGCAGAGGGTCGTTACATAGTGCAATCACCATTTAAGCCAGATGCACTCATACTTGGTAACTCCCACAAATTAGCGCTACGACAATTTCATCAACTGGAGCGGAAATTGGCTTTGGATTTTGACCTTAGGGAGAAGTATGTGGCCCTTATGAGAGAGTACATTCGGCTTCTTCATATGAATGCGATTTTGGATCAACCAGGAAATCCATCACAATCGTACTACATACCCCATCATGCCGTGGTGACCAAGTTCCGAGTGGTATTCAATGTCTCAGAGCAAATAACAACAGGCATCTTACTTAATGATACACAACTGGCTGGGCCACTCATACAAGAAGTACTTGTTATTATTAAATTTCGGTTTCGACGTTTTACCGTAGCATTATCAGCAGATGTGGAGAAAATATTCCGGCAGGTGCTAATCGATTACAAACATAGGCAATGGCAACGAATTTTATGGCGAGAATATACGGTTCAATTGCTCACATATCAGTTGGCGACTGTGACTTATGGCACCGCAAGTGGACCCTATCTGGCAATTCGTGCAATGCAACAATGTGGCTTGGATAACTCTAACAAATTACCAGATGGTAACTGGGCGGCAGCGGCGCGAGCAACATTTTGCGGGACTTCTACGTTGATGATTACTTGAGTAGTGCTTTATGAACCCAACAAGCCACCGAGCTCACAAAAGATATTGATTTCGTACAAAGGCAAGGTTTTCGATGCGAGACTTACTGTTGACCAAGCGCAACGTGATACGCTCCATGGAGGCATACAACTTATGATGCAGACGATTCGAGAGAAATATTGGATAATTTATAAGGCATCAACGTACCATGGCCACACAGTGCATGGCATCGTTATCACGCTCTAGAATCTTACCAGCTCCACCATTTTCAAAGGCAGGTGTGGACTACTGTGGCCCGTTCCATATGCGTATTGAGTCAAAACACGTACGTTCGGTGAAGAAGACATATGCCGCTGTGTTTATTTGCATGTCCTCAAAGGCTGTACATATTGAGTTAGCTGAAGACCTCTCTGCAGAAGCATTCATCAATGTGTTCACTCGGTTCATCAATCGTCGTGGCCCATGTTATCATCTATACAGCGATAATGGGACAGCATTTGTTGGTGCGAATCGCATATTACAAACCGATCTTAAGCAATGGCATAGTGCTTACGCGCAGCAAAGCTTGGGACGAAATCCATTTATTACGACTACTTACATACTCTACTAGTCCACATTGAAGCGTGCCTTAATTCACGTCCACTGGTGGCTTTGCACGATGACATTGATGACCAGATGGCTCTCACCGCAGCGGATCTACTTATTGGCCGATCAATTGTGTCTGTTCCAGGCACACCAGTACTGGAAGTACCAACACAGCGACTAAACTATTGGCGTCAATTAAGACAAATGAAACAACATTTTTGGAGATGGTGGCAAAATGAATACTTGCTAACATTACAACAGCGTTCGAAATGGCACCAGGCGAGAAACGACATCAAGGTTGACGATTTTGTTATCATCAGCAAGATAATCTACCAGCAACACATTGGAAACTTCATCCAGGCGATGACGACCTTAACAGAGTCGTTGCAATCAGACATGAGAAGGCGAATGCACTCGACGGATACAGAAACTATGCAAGATCTTGGACAGTCCTGTAGTACCCTTCCAGGCGGGCAGGATGTTCGTGATTTGAATGAGACCATTTTGGGCTGAACGTCATCATTTTTTGTTGAACGCACTTGACAAGTCGAACTTGATTGCTGGACTGCTTTTTTGATTAGAGAGAGAGAAGTGTTTTTTGGTATGGAATTTACGGTATTGTATTTTGAACTGTCAGAGTGTACAGAAGCCCTTGAAATAAAAATCCATATATTTTGTAATCAGCCCTACAGTTTTGTTTTATTTTAGAACCACTTCAGGGTCTTGTACATCCTCCTTCTCGGACGGACGGACTACTAAAGGATGATTTTTGATGCACCGTCAACTTCGTTTGTTGCTGGCTGGCTTAAGAGCAAACAGACACTGGGCATGATCTGAAAAACACTGCAGTAGCACAATATTCATATAAGTTAAGAAAACATTTTACATCGCTACACCTATTCATTCGTTCTTTTTCCGGTCAGCATCCGAAACCAAAGTTTTGTTCACGAACACTGCTTAAATTTGCTACGATACTGATCCGTCAATGGCATGCTGTCTAGCCGAGTTACACATTGCTACATTTGACTCCCGGTAACTGTCAACTGTTGCCCCAAATCAAGTATAACTTCTGCGATCTAACTATCTCAACTGTGGATTCGTCCTGCTGGCGTTTTGAATACAGTAAAACCTGGGTAAAGCAAAAAGGGCGCCACGTGATTTTTCCAGAAATCACAAAACCTTCACGAGAAAAAAAAGGAAAATCATCCCCCGAACAGCAAGAAAAAAAACGATTTTCCACCACGTTACAACGGCTGCGTTGGGGCTCAACGATTTATTTATTTTTTCAGTTAGCGGAACACTCGGCGGTAGGGTGACTCGCTATTTTTACAATTTCGCAAATCATATTGGGTATATATTTTAATTCGTGCGGTTTTTTTTTTCAAAATTTGAACGCTTATTTAAGAAAAGCATGTAAAATAGTATTATTCAAAGTATTGCCCATCTGAAGCTATGACTTTTTCCCATCTTTCTGGCAATTTGTGGATCCCATCGCAAAAGAACTGCGCCGGCTTGGCAGTCAAGAATTATTCAAGTAAATTTTTGATATTCTGCTCTGATGTGAACCGTATTTCAGTGAGGGCGTTCTGCATCGACGAGTGAGGTAAGACTTCCCATCCACTGTTTTCCAAATAGTTCTTAACCGGAATAGCAACGTGGGGTCGAGCGTTGTCATAATGGAAAATTATTGCCTCGTGTCTGGTCGCATATTCCGGGCGTTTTTCGGCTACTGCTCTCTTCAAATGGATTAATTGTGTTCGGTAGCGTTGTCCATTGATGGTTTCACCCGGTTTTAGTAGCTCATAATACAGCACACCCATCTGATCCCATCAAATACAGAGCATTACCTTCGCGCCATGGATATTCGGCTTTGCCGTTGAATTGGCTGGTTGGCCGGGTTTCACATATGATTTTTTGCGCTTGGAGTTATCGTAATGGATCCATTTTTCATCACCAGTAACAATTCGATGCAAAAATGACTTTCTTTTGTGGCGTTCCAGCAGCATTTCGAACAAGCAAAACCGCCTTTCGACGTCTCTCGGCTTGAGTTCATGTGGAACCCAATTTCCTTGCTTTTGAATATATCCAGCTGCTTTTAAACGTTTTGAAATGGCTGCTTGAGTGACACCCAAAGATTCTACGAACTCTTCTTGTGTTTGGCAACAATCTTTATAGAGTAATGCTTCAAGTTCTTCATCTTCAAATTTTTTTGGTTGCCCAGGACGTTCATCGTCTTCCAAGCCAAAATCACCACATCAGCTAGCGCATGTTCACCATAAACTTCCACCAAAATACGATGACTTTCGGCAGCAGTTTTCTTCGTATTAAAGTTATGAAGAAGAACTCCCAGCAAAAACATTTTTTCAGGCACAAAGTTCGACATATTTGAGTAAAAAAAAATTATTGTTTTTTACGCTTTAAATATATGACATATACTGAAATGACGTACAATCACAGTAGCTTTCCAACGCATGTTCCAATGGAATAATACAAGTTACGCCATCTCTTAGCAAACCGTACGCAAAAGTTATAGACCCAATAAAAAAAAAAAAATTGCTTATTATATTTTCCCAACTGGAAGAGGAATTAATCAAAAAGGCATTTACGAGGGCTGTTTGATGAATACCTGGATTAGAAATTACTATACAACGACACCTTTTTTAGGTTTTGACAATTTATTTTTTAATATAATCTCCTTTCAACTTGATACACTTTTCCCTGCGGTACTGCAACATTGTTAACCCCTCCGTATAGTACGACTTTTGCTGGCTTGTAAAATACCCCTTCGCTGCGGCAATGACTTGCTCGTTCAACCCGTACTTCTTTCCGGCGAGCGATCCTTTAAGGTTTGGGAACAAAAAGAGTTCGCAGAGAGCCAAATCCGGAGAATACAAAGAATGGACCCCCGCCCAATTATCAAGGCTTCGCCCATCAATGACGTTGTCTAATAAAAAGTGGGGGCAGAGCAAATATACTGGTCTTATCGTTAAGGCTTTCGATATTTACGTTACAGTACCATGGGAGTCAGGAGCCTCCCAGATTTCGGTCCGAGCCTGACTTGTAGAGGTAGGCTCCCTTGTGGGATTGTCATTGTGGCTGTGGTTGACCCAAAGTGGAGTTACTAACGCTGGGTGCTGTGACCCTAAGATCAGCAAGAGGCTATAGGTCGGCCTCGACCCATATCAAATGTGGAACTTTTTCTTCCAACACAAGTTCTACTTTGGTATATTTTCGGTGGCAAATAGCTATGGCAGGGCATATCCTTGCTCTTATCCTGGCAGGTGTCCGCGGTAAACACGAGAGACGTTCTGTAAATCGATCAATTTGGCTGTGGCGAATGCGGAGGTGTGAGCCGGTGTGTTGTCGTAGTTGAAGAGTACTTTTTTCACCAAATGTGGTCGGTTTTTCCTTAATCGGCCCAATAAATTGACGTAGTATGTTCCTCTGATTGGTTTTCCCTTCTCCGAATATTCAACGTGGATTACACCTCGCGCTTCCCAAAAACCGCTGGCCATAAACTTTCCGGCCGAAGGCGTAGTCTTCACCTTTTTAGAGCACGTTCACCAGGCAAAACCCAGAGTTTCGATTGTTCTTTGGTCTCTGGTGTGTACCAATGAGTCCATGTCTCATCGGCGGTCACGAAACGATGCAGAAACTTCCCCGGATTTCGATTAAATAGGACCAAACTAGTCTTTGAGGTGATATCACGATTGCGCTTGTTTTCTGATGTGAGCAAACGCGGCACCTAAGATCTCGTGCAAGTCTTGAATTCTTAAAATTGAAAGAAACGAACCTAAAATTCAATGTTTTGCTTGCAATGAATCATTTCATGCAAAGTGTGTAAGCTTAAAAAATGTGACATCGAGTTCTACAAAAAAAAGTAATCAAGGTTACAAGTGTGATAGCTGCGTAAGTCTACGGAGAAAATCTCTTTTGCCTGATCTTGCTCCGGCTCTCATGACTCCTACTGCAATATCGAACAACAAGACCGTTGTGGAAGCCACCATGCAACAGATTACTTTGGAGGTGAAAGTCAATTTGCTTAAACAAAAAGAGAAACAATGTGGAGTTGACATCGTTGGTGTTCCTGATGTGACAAATGCAAATCTGCACGAGAAGGTAATGAAGCTGCACACAACACTGTTGGTGTTGGTGTTCCTATTGCCTGTGATGAGATTGAATCTTATTACATTAAAAATACATCTAAGTCGAAAGCAAACAACAAAATCAAGATCAACAACGTTGTAAGCGTACGGTTCTCTTCGCTTTCGTCAAAGATGAGAATTATGAACAAAATGCGTGTCGACAAAATCAGACTTACTTCTAACATCTTTGGAATTAAAGACGGCAGCGTGAGAGCTTGTGGTAAAAAGGAAAATAGCAGAATTTTCATAAACGACACACTCGCCGGATACACAAGATCTCTTCTTTTGAAGGCAAAGCAGCTTAAACAAAAAATCATTCATCAGTTTGTTTAGATAAGAAATTCATTGGTTCTCATGAGAAAAAAAGAAGGGAATAATTACCCCTATCCCCTTCGATATTCTAAAACCTTTTCGACACGACAAATTTGTAGTAGAATCGTCAATGACGTCAGTTTATATTTATTTGGAAATTATATGAAATTATTTCAAAAAGTTATGTTAGGATTGAAAGTTAAATAACAAAATAGACATTAAAATATGGACAATATTGCGATTTTTTGTTTTCTTCTTCATCTTCTGATGATGAAAATTATGAGTGCCAAAAAAATTATCCGAAAAAAAAATAACACAACACTCGAATCCTTTTGATTTGCCTAATAAAAAGTAAGTCTGAAAGCTGAAGTAAAATTTGATATTTTTATTAGGTAAATTTGTTTTAGGTTTATATAGGGTGATTCATCGTGAGGGTTGATTTTCATTAGGCTTTTTTTGTCATTTTTATTCAGTATCGTTTGGCAAGTCATCATGGAAAGATTCATACCACAACAGCGTCTCCAAGTTGTTCAGCTGTACCACGGGAATGGCCGTGGTGTAGAGATATATGCATAGACTCCGCAAGCAGAGGGTCGCGGGTTCGAATCCCGTGCAAGGCAATTCTCCGAAAAAGTCTTTTCATAGAATTTGTATGTAGTTATATGAAAAATCCCGTCGGCGTCAACTCTGACATGAAGGCATAACACTGATGTTGGAGTGGTTGCTGGCTGGGCTTAATATAACGAACTAACAACTAGCACGTACTAAGACCCAATGGTTAAGGATCTACTGGCTCGTCCCGTCCAGTTTGATAACCACCTCTGGGAAAAATATCGAAACCAAACACACCTGAGTTTCAAACTACTACACCACCCGCCCGCGCCCTGGAGAATAGCCAGTAAAAGGGTGTTATAAAAAAAAAATCAGCGTTCTGTAAGAACGTGCGATTCGAGGAATTTACAGTGCGCATAATCGACCTACTGAAACCACTATTGCCAATACCATTCGCAAATTTGAGTCCCAGCTTACATTAATGTATGATACTCAACCGGTTAGCCCACATCCAACACGTAGTGAAGAGACTACAATATAGAAAATATAGAAAACTGTGACGAATCCATTCGTATTGTTTCTCAGCAACTTGGCTTGGCGTATTCGACAACTTGGCATATTTTACGTGACGATCTCGGCCTAAAAGCGTACAAAATTCAACTTGTGAATGGGCTCTGGAAAAACTCAAAAAAAAAATCCGGTGTTTTATCGTGAAATTCTTTTCAGTGATGTAGCTCATTTCTGGCTCAATGTATACGTTAATAAACAATATTGCCATATTTGGACTGATGAGCAACCCGAAGAGTACCAAGAGCTACCATTACATCCATTAAAAGCAACGGTATGGTGTAGTTTATGGGCTGGTCGAATCATTGATCCATTTTTCTTCAAAAATGAGGCAAATCAGAACGTTATCATTAATGGGTATCCATTATCGCGCCATGTTAATGGACTATGTGCTTCCTGAAATTCAAGCACATAGTTTCGGCGAGATCTGGTTTCAATAAGACGGCACTACGAGCCATACAGCGCGTGAAACAATGGACTTGTTGAGAAATCATTTTGGTGAGCACTTAATTTCACGTTTTGCTACGGTAAATTGGCCGCCTAGATCGTGCGGTATCATACCTTTGGACTATTTTCTCTGGGGATATGTAAAGTCTCAGGTCTTCAGAAATAAGTTACGATTGACGCTTTGGAAGCCAACATTACTCGTGTTATCCGTGGGATACCAGTCGCTATGCTCGAACGAGTCGCCCGAAATTGGGCCTGCCGAATAGACCACTTCAGACATTTACATGATATGATTTTTGAAAAGTAAATGCCATCAATTGTTCTTTTAATCAATAGTAAAAAATTTGAAGTTCATTTTCAAATTGATGTGTTCTATTCTACATTATAAATCAAACCTCACGATGAATCATCCTTTAGATTCAATTTTTGTTCAGTTAATGTCTTTCTGGAGAATTTTCCTGTTTTCCTGAATAACCGCAAATGTAAAAATATAATTTTGGTAGGTGATTTTAACATCGATCTCTTGACTCCTTCATCTGAACTTGATAACTATCTGTCATTATTATCTTCCTTTGGTTTTGCCAGTTTACTAAATGAGTCCACCAGTATATTTAAAGATTTTATTTCTTGATTAGATCATATGTATATTTATTAGACTATATAGAAATAATTCAATGAACTATAGAACGATTACCTTTGAACTTAATATAAATGATCATTTGCTAACATCTATTTAGCTTGATCTCAGTCTGACCAGCGCAAAAAAATACAATTCCTCAAGATTTTACAATAATTGATTTTGATGCTTTAAAATTTGCTTTAGCTTTTGAGTTTAGGGATGAAGTATATGGTTTTCTAATAACCATAATGGGCAAACCATTTGAGATATTTCAAGAACTTTATTATTGACTTGAAGTACAATCAAAACATGGAACTCGACTTCGTTCATATGGCCACCGTGGGCAAGTTTGCAGCGGTCGATTCGTTGGACCCAATTTTCAACGACTCGGACACACATTTCGGCCGAAACGGCCGCTATTTCGCGTTCAATGTTGGCTCTGAGCTCTTTCAACGTCATCGGCGTGTTGGCATACACCAATGACTTAACGTAACCCCACGGAAAATAGTCAAGCGGCGGTAAATCGCACGAACGAGGCGGCCAATCGACTGGCCCATGTTTTGAGATAACACGCTCACCATACTTACTTTTCAATAAATCGATTGTAGCATGTGCTGTGTGGCTTGTGGCACCATCCTGTTGAAACCACATGTCGTCCAAGTCCATATCTTCCAATTCGGGCCAAAAATAATCGGTGATCATGGCGCGATAACGCTGACCATTCACAGTAACGTGACGATCCTTATAGTCGACGAAAAAATATGGCCCAATAACGCCGCCGGCATGCAAACCGCACCAAACAGTTATTTTTTGTGGATGAAGTGCTGATTCATGAAGCACATGTGGGTTTTCACCCGACCAATAACGAATATTTTGCTTATTGACAAACACATTGAGCCAAAAATGAGCATCGTCACTGAAGATGATTTTGCGATGAAATTCATCTTCTTGGCGCATCTTCTCCAGAATCCAATCGGATAATGTACGTCGCTTCAAATGGTCCATCGGCTTCAATTCTTGAGTCAGCTTGATCTTGACCAACCCGTTGTCTCACTGACACGGCAACATTACACAACGAATATGTAGACTCAAATTTTTGCACTAAACTTGTTATTGCCTGTCTACTAGGGCGAGAATTACGACCGAAAATTCTAGTTAATGCTCTTAAAGTTGCAGTCACCGACTCCGAATATCTGTAGAATTTTTTTATAATTTGCAGACGTTGCTCGTTAGTGTACTTTACCATGATGAATATGTTGAGTTTACTGAATCAATTGACAGTGACAGTTTGATGATTAGTGAAAGAGTGCGTTCATAAATTAAATTCAAAGCTTTGACAACAGGTTTTCCCTATTGGAAAACCCTATATATAGAGCCTGTGATCCATCCATTGCATTCAATTTATTTCTTGACAGGCTTCAAGTTTACTTGATATTATGTAGCAAGAAAATTAAAAAATATATATCAAAAACAAACATTTAAAAGAGTGGATGTCTGATCTTTTGAAAAAAAATTCGTAAAAAAATTATCTTTTCAAGTTTTATAATAAAACATTTCAGCAACTTAAGGCTGAAAATAAGTTATGATAAGCTGTCTGAAGAACTGAAGATCCTTATACCTTTTCAAAGAGATGCTTATTTTAGTTCTTGAAAATATGGGCAATTCATAAAAGGAATGAAAGATTGTCAACCAAATTTTAAACAAAAACCAATCTGACGCGTAGTTAGTTCGTAGTTAGTATTAATAAAACATACGTATCCGAGCCATTGGAATTATGACTTCTTTTGTCAATGTCAATGTGATGGTAAAATTGTTTTTAATTCATGGAAAAGACAAGTTTTTTCTTTGAGTCTTTCTCGCCATAGGAAATACACAAAATTATTCAGTCATTGAAAATTCCAATTCGAAATCGTGTGACATTTTTTGAAAAACTTACCTTTTTTGGTTGCTGGTGTTTTATCTAGCTTTTTTAATTTTAGCATTCAAAAGGGTATCTTCACTGATTCACTTAAGACAGCTGTTGTTATCCCTTTGCACAAAAAAGGGGATTTTATGAATTTAAAAAATTATCAACCAATTTTTTTATTATCAGTCTTTGCAAAGGTTTTTGAAAAAGGTGTAAAATCTAGAATGATGTCCTTCTTGGATAAAACGAATTTTTTAGTAACTCACAATTTGGTTTTCGTAGTGATTGTGCAGTGCAATGTATTCTAATCTTAATGAATCCGATGTTCCGGCTACATAACAAAAGCATTTGAAGTGGTCGATAATAGCATTTTGCTCAGTAAGTTATTCAATGCTGGTTTCAGAGGATTTATACATGGTTGATTCACTTGTTATCTAAAAAATTGTTGTCAGAGAGTTGAGTCCTGAAAATTTCATTAACATAGGAATTCCTCAAGCCTCTGTTTTGCGACCAATCTTTTTTTTAATTTTTGTTTTCTTCCAACCGCTAAATGGCAAAATTACAGCGTTTACCGACGACACTGCTTTGACCTACAGTTGTTAAAGTTATTTGAAAACTGTGATTTAGAAATTATGTGTCGTTGTTTTAAGCTACACAAATTGGTTTTAAGTAAAAAAAAACGAAGTTCATGATTTTTGATATCAAAGGTAAATTCTATAGTGATATGCCCCTATACTACCATTCGCCTAATTGCAAGAAATTCAAGTTGTCGAAAACCTGTATAACCAAACGACGAATATAAAGCAATCTCATTTGATTCGAAAACCTGTTGCACTGTCAACTGCTTTGCAATTGAGCGCGTTGACGTTTTTAATTACTTAGGAGTTATGATTTTGAACTATGAAATGAGCTGGATGAATCATACTATGTATTTAAAACAATTTTTAACCCTTACCTGATCTGGTGGGTCCATTGGACCCACAGTTAATTTCCAAACATGCATAAAAACCTCTATGACCGTCGCAGCTACCTGCACTTATACAATAGATACCTATCCTCAGTAAGCCGAAGTGTTTAAAGACAAAAGGACGTGTTGTGATTGTCTCTCCTTCGGTGAGCTTAGCTATCTAACTTTCAGGTATATTTTTTTTCGAAAATCCGAATTGTGGTATTTTAAAACAAGAAAATTGTCACAGCAATTGATAAATCAATGGATAAGTTAGGAATTATCCAGTGATGAGGATGAAATTGCGCAAAACTCAAGATCTAGGCAAAATAATATCCAAAGCCATTCAGACAATGATTTCTCTGGCAGTGATGAAAAGTTCATTATAACCAGTGACTATAAATTAGACTCGGAATTATCTGACAGCGAAGGGAAAAAGATACTGCGACCGGATACTTTTATGGAAAAAATAGATTTAAATGGGCAAAAACACCACCTGCAAGAAATACCCATGTGAGTAACTAGAACATCATCTGATTGCCCTGCACTGCTTCCCGATCTAGACCTGTTGAGCCATTTGATCCAAAGAAGCATTCCAAAAATAATGCGGATATAAAAAACCACTTGTACTCACTTGGACAAATAATAAACTATTGGTCTTTAGAAACAATATTGTTTGCAATTCGGCGTCTTCAAACTTTGTTGGTGGTCTTCCACGTTCTTCATTTCTCACATCAAAATTGTCTCTGAACCGTTGAAAACATTTTTTGCATGTTGCTTCTGATAGAGCACGATCACCATATCCGTTGACAAGCATTCGATGTGACTCTGCAGCAATGCTTTCCCCAAATCATCATTTTCTGGTACAAAGGACATTTTTAACACGATGAAAAAATATGTTTTTTTCTCAATGACTTGATGTATACTAAATATGTTTGACAGGTGTCGTAGCAATAAAAAAAAGGAATTAAGGCCCGTTCACAATAAATGTTGCCTATCGAGACATTTGTATCTTGACGCTCACTTTATACCGGTACACCTGGTAGTGTGTCACTCCTTAAAATTATTTATTTCTGCCCTCTGGCCTCTACCGGTTTTGTATTTGTTTTATGTTGTTATCGTTTATGGTTGTTGATCTTTGCGTTTGGTGTTGTTATTTTTATGTTTTTGTTGTTGTTTGTTGTCGTTAGTTTGTTGTGGATGCTGTCTTATTACTTAACCGTCCGCCTGCAATGCTGCTTCTTCGGTAGTGTGCTGGCTTATAAAGGGTCGTCTTCCCTTCACCAATCGAACCTGACTTTTAATGCTGGTACGTCGTTGGGGTGTGCTTGATTAAGATGGCTGTCCGTCTACACATCACTGTTACTCCTTCATTGGGGTGCTACTATGAAAGAGATCGCCGTCTCTCAATCCATCGATCAGTTTGCTCGGTGCTAGCTCTCTGATTATCTGCATTTACATCAATTTTAGTAATGTGTTGCCGGTTTTCGTTGTGGGATATGGTGTTCCTCCAGCCTCAGTATTAATTTGGGATGTAGACTCCAGGGATCCTCTTCTCTCACCCGTCTTCATCGTGTTGGGGTGTCTGGCTTGAAAGGACCATCCGTCCGCACCCGTCGGCGACTTTCAGATGTTCTGTGTGTTGGAACCCATTGCGAGTCTCCCATCTATTCAACGGTGTTCCTGGTAGACCTCCTGTCGCACCTTGGCTTTTGGTTCATTGTGAGTCTCCCTATTATCGTTGGGGCTAAATCGACCGAATTTCCTCGTTTTCTTCTGCCTATAAAACCACCCGTACAACCTAAGTGGGTTGTTTTTCGTGTTCTGGGGTTGATGTACCAGTTGCTGTTGGTATCATGGCTGCGCTATACCTCCGCCAGAGTTTGGTGTTCTCACTCAAAGAAAAGCGCGACCGAAGGACTTCACACGGGAAAGAGAGCCTAACATGCTGCGGGGAAATTTATGGCACCAACATGCCATCAAAAACTACGTTGCCGAGGGTGCTTCCATAATCGATGAAAATATTCAAACCACGTTTAATGTGCACATTCAACGCTAGGCTTGATCCGGGAGACAGTACGACTACATCATTTGCATGATTTCAACATGAAAGATGTCAGACTGGTAGGTCTGAAGCTATTGCCGACATTGTAGTCATTTTTTCCAATTTTTAATATGGAAGCAATTCTTGCTCTCTATTAACCAGTAACAGGCTAGATGTGAAGATTATCTTCATAGGTGGTTGCAGCTGACCTATATTTGTTTGCAGTATAATTGGAAATATGCCATTGGTGCCAGACGAGTTTTAGCCATGCCAAGACCTAGTAGCTTATTTAATGTCCCCTTCTGTTATCACAATAGATACCAGTTACCAGATAGCTCACTTGCAGTTCCTGTGATAGAACCCAGTTAGATCCGCTTCTGGTCCAATAATCTCGGAAGTGAATCTTAAGCATGAGATTGTCTAGAGTCCCTTGCAGGCTACGAACAGCTTCCTCTACCTTCCTCTTCCTATATCTTAATTTTAGGATTGTTCATGGTAGGTGGTGAAATTGAAGTCGCCACTATGCAGTAAGACAAACTCACTGTCACTTTCACTCATTAAGAGTGAAATTAAATGAAATCAACAACCACATCACAATTAATGAAACTATCAGCTTCGAGCAGCCTTCAGTCAGTTACGTCTTTAAAGCCTTATCCGACAGTCTCGTCAAACTGATTCCTCTTCAACTGTATACAACAGTGACTCTTATAATTGATCACATGTTTTGAAATATAACAAAGTAAAGGGGTTTTCTTATAAAATAATGTATTTCTTGTTAAATAAAAATAAACAAACTCCTTAGACTTCAATGTTAAAACAAAAAAAAATCGGAATTGATTGCTGAATGCATATCTCTGAAAAAAAAAAAAACATAAACAATTTATTATATATATCTCCTCCTTTAGCAGACAAAATACTTTTCACTCTTCTTGACATGGAGTTTACTAAGTTCGAACATACTTCTGAAGGAGTTTTATCCCACTCAAGCTGAACTCTGGACCATAATTTGCCCAGGGTTTTAGCCGGAACACCATAACTTAGACAATTGCCTTTTAATGTGCCCCCAAAGATGTTCTAATAGGTTTGAATATAAAGGCTAAGGATGCCACTCCAGAACTTCAAACTCATTACATTGCAGCCAATTTTTTGTGACTTTGGCCGTATCCGAAATCGATCTATCCCATTTTTGCAAACTTGATTCTAGGTAAGGTGTCAAGATGTCCACGTACATGTGAGCTGTCATGCGTCCTTCGATTCTCTTGCACATGCCTACACGATTAGAAGTCATGCACCTCCAAAGCACTAGGTTATCTTCACCAAATTTGACCGTTTGTTTAGCCAGCTTATTTTTCCAAACCCACAAAACCTACACCAAATCGGTTTTTTTGTCTCATCTGACCAATTAACCTTAGCACAGCCCTCTTCAGTCTATGCTTTGTACTTATTAGCAAATGCTTGACGAAGAGTTATGCCTTTTTGTTAATAGAGGCTTTTTGGCTTTTGCTCTACCTTTCAGACCAGCCTTTCGAAGTACTCTTCTTACTGTTTCAGCACTGACATTAACGTTGGTTAATAATGTACAGTGTTGAACTTTAACAGCATTACTATACAGAAACGTTGACAATTCTGGAATATGATTTGCTTTCTTTCAGATGAATTTGTTTGAATCTTCAAGCTTAGTGCTTTTCTTAGTGAGCTTATGAAGCCTACAGAGAATACAGTTGACTTAAGCGTTTTTATTTATTTTTTTTTTTAATCCTCATCCTGTAAAACCCCCTCCTTTAAATCTTGATCTCTTATCAAAAGGTGGAAAAACTGTTATATGTTCAGGTAAATTGTACTTACAAAAGCTATAATTTGCTTATTTAGTTACATTTACTACTTAATTTTTGCAATTCAATAAGTTCTTTACCTTTAAATTACAAGAATGTGATAATTCACAAAACTGACCACATTGAAGGTCTTACCAAATCGACTACAAAACTACTCTGCAGCACATTAATTTTCGGATAATTACAACAAAGTTGCATGACGCGTAAATAGCATTGCTAAACATATGGACGATTAAGTAAAGGAACTTAAAAACGGTGACATGAAAGAAAAACGCAGAAGTATGAAACATATGATCAATTCTAACCTCACACCTCGCACTGAAGTGATACCGACTGAAAACGTTGATGAAATTTTGCAACTGATGGAGCAAAACCAGCAAGGAAGCTATCTGGAGATAGCGGAGGCACTGAATATCAACCGTGTGACAGTTTGGAATCATGTAAAACGAGCAGGCTACTAAAAACAGCTCGATGTTTTGGTAGCACATGAATTAACGCAAGGAAATTTAATTGACCGAATAATAACCATCAGGGAAACGCTGTTGAAATGTGAGAAAATGGAACCATTTTTGAAGCGATTCATTACGGGCGATACAAAATGGATTAAATACGAGAATATCCAACGCAAGCGATCATGGTGAAAGGCGGGTGACCGACCACAAACGAATTCAAAGCCTGGATTAACGGCAAACGAGGTTATGTTGAGTGTTTGGTGCTATTGGAAGAGAATTGTCTATTATGAGCTGCTAGAACGTGGCGAAACGGTCAGTTCGATCTTATACTGAGCACAACTCGACCGTTTGAATGAAGCTATCAAGAAAGAGCGACCAGAACTGGCCAACAGAAAGAAGGTTGTCTTCCATCATAACAATGCTAGGCCACACACATCTTTGATGACCCGTAACGGATTGACGGAGCTTGGTTGGGAAGTTTTGATGCATCCACCGTATAACCCGAAACTTGCACCCTTTGATTACCATTTGTTTTGGTCATTGCAAATTCCATCTCTTGATGGAAAAAAATTGGCCAACTGAAGAGTCGCTGAAAATCACTTGGCCAAGTTTTTCGCTTATAAACCACAGAAGTTCTACACCGATGGAATTATGAAACTACCCGGAAAATGGCAAAAGGTCATAGATAATAATGACCAATAAGTACTTGATTGAAATTGATTTTGAATAAAGAAAACACATTTTATATGAATCAATATTCCAGACCTTGTAATCAACACGGAAAGCTTGCGACAAACGAGGTGTTTGAAATTCCGCAGCCATCGCACATTCGATTATCAATTTTTTTTTTTTTTGCTATGTTGGTACACATGCATAGCATACTTAGCTTGTTTTTGACAGATAGAAATAGTAGACGTGTTTTGATGTGCTCGGCGATTTTCAATTCTATATTATAAAAAAATGGAGCAAAGAATTTGTATGAAATTTTGTGTAAAAAACAGAAATGTTAACAGTGGCATACGGTGAAGCTGCTCTAAATAAAGAAGATGCTCTTCCAAGATGGTCGAGAACATGGCAATGACGAACCTCGCTCTGGACGTCCCAGCACACAACAAAAGATGATAACGTCGAAGATGTGAAGAAAACTGTTTTGGAAGAACGTCCAATTACCATAAGAGAAGATGCTAAGGATGTTGGTATATAATATAAGTCGGCTCATGTCATGCAATTTTTAAAGATATTTTGGTCATGAGACGTGTGAACATCGTTCAGGAGCTCCTTCTCTGATCCTCACTGATCTTTCGAGGATCACAAAAAGCATTGGCATAAATGTATATCTGAGGATGATTAATATGAAGGGGATAACATTAATATTGATGAATAAATAAATATTTTTTATAACAATATAAAGTCACCTTACTTTTTGAACACACACAACTCGTACTCGTAGAAGAGCAGTATCAGTATTGGAGATATTCATCTGAGAAAATATTGAAGATGTTGAAATGGTCTAGATGCATGCACAATGAAAAAAGTGTTGTCCTTTGTTTTTTTTTTTTTTTCGAGTTTTTGTTCACGGTGACGAAAGAAACATAGATTTGGATATTGATCTGCACATTAGTTTTCTGACCTATTTGGCGGGCTTGAAAGCCTCAAAATGTATGATTCTCAAGCTGGGTTCTTGACGTAGAAAGGCTTATTCACTCAAAATTTTCTTGCGTAGAGGATTTTTTTCTGAAGGTTCCGGTTTTTTTTTTTTTATTCAGACCACTTTCATTTTCTGCCTGTGATTCGAACCGTCCAAAATTAAATTTTCATCTTAATTGTATTTCATAAGCAATTAGAACCAAGGCCTACTCTACAACACTGTTTTTCATATTGGTTTTTCGTAAACTTCGAGTTTTTGATGACTCTGAACGACGGGGGAGCAAGAGACTTCTCCAAAGGCCCTCACCGGGCCAAACCGAACCAGTTTGAGTAGAAATGAACTTATTAAACTACTGAGCCACCGTTAGTATCAAATTTGTATGTACTCAAACCCTTACTAGTTGCAGCAGTTTCATTCGAACCATGTGGGAAAGAAAACCATCACTGAAGTTGTTTTTACTGGTGCATATGAGCACTCCGGCCGATTTTCGTTTCGTTGGTTTCACTCGAACTCTCTTTCTTGGTAGCGTTGAATGGCTTTATGTTTCTTCGAAACGACTGAAGATGTCTTCATCCATGCTTCAGTGAAATAAGGTAGGAATATACCTACTGATCAAGTTCTTATATAGAGTCTCCTAAGTTTTTCGTGAAATGGCCTTACTACTCAATTGGCTTCTTAGCCCGAGGAAACGTTTGGCAAGAGTTAGTTTAATTTCTATGGAGGTATTGTTGGCTGCCTTGTCTTATAAAAGCACTACGTAAACTTTTTCATCGATTCCATTGTGTAGGACACTTTCTCAGAAGTGAACAAAAAACCTTTCCTGAGAAAAACGAATCTCATTCTCTTCCCTCCCACAAACCCATTGCACTTAGGTCCATTTTTTCGAAGATTATGGAAATGCTGATAAATTGTAGGCTCATGAAATATCTAAATACACGAAAATTTATTTTCTTATTGACCGGCTGTATGATCGATCTACTGATGATTTGATGGCATGTCTCACCGAACAGTAGAAGCATCTAAATCTACAGCATCTGGCGAAAGCAAAATAGACGTACATGGTATTTCACAGACAAAAGACAAAGTTTGGTATCAAAAATACGTGCGTTTAAAATCGACATTCAATTCAAGTTGTTTTTGACGCTTTCAAGTCTGAAATATACACAATAAATGCTATGATAAGAAAAATCCAAAAATAAATGATATGCCCCAAGGCTCCATTCTTTCCCCGACGCCCTTTCTAATTTCTGACGTAAGTACTGTTTCTTTTTTTTTTTTTTCATATTCGCTCTCAGACTCATGTTCCTGTTGGTCGGCTAAAGAACGGGAGCGACAGGCTTATAAAATTCCGATACTAATAGAGGGTGACCAGGTTTGTTAAGAACAATAGAAGAAATATTAAATTAAACAACGACGGTGTGACATATAAAATTCAGTTTTATTTTAAAGCAACGTTCATGTCATAATGTGTGAAGTAGCACATAATTCAAATGGCCGCCTCGGCTTCGATGAATCGGTCCAATATGTGCGGCGTTATTCCGGCAATAGCTTGTTGAATGTTGACCTCGAGCTCGTCCAAAGTGGGTGCCTTCATAGCGTAGACTAAGGACTTTAAGTTAACCCAGAGAAAATAATCGAGTGGTATCAAATCGCATAATCGCGACGGCCAATTGATGAACGCTCGCCGTGAGATGACCCAGTCGTCAAAATTCAGAAATGGGCCACGTCCAAGAAGGTGATTTTTTGGCTAAAATCCGGATTTCCGTTCAACATTTCCAGCGCCCAATTAGCGAACTCACGGCGTTGTCTATTGTCGCCTGGCTTAAATTCTTGCGTCAGCAAAATCTTATTCAGATGCAGGACCAAATCGAAATGCAATATAAATCGGGTTGACTCTCTGGCAATGCCCAATTCAGCTGAATGGCGCCTCATCGACATTTCTGGGTCTTCCTCTATACTGGCCGCTACAGCAGCTATGTTTTCTTCATTTCACACCAATCACTGTCTGGTTGGTGGCTTAAAATCCACGCTCAAAATTTTTCACGTTGCGACGAATTGCCTGCACATTGGAGCCATGATGATGACCAACCTCACGACGAAATTCACGTTGCGTATTTACAACTGAGCCGGAATTTCGATATTTTTTTTAATAATTTCCACACGTTCGGTAAGTGTAAAACGATGCGTTTTACTGAATATTTTGAAAATTGGATATCATTGGTAACTTTGACAGGTACTGAAGCATTACAATTGGAAAGCTATTATTGCTGTCTGGTGACCATTTAGCATAACTAATTGGGGAACTACCGACCGAATGGAATGCTACCAAAACACAATGCTGTCTGCTGCGTAAAGGCGGAATTTAAACACCCACCTCTTATCCATGTGTCATCATCCATGCATTATCAAAATTATTTTTTATTTTTTTTTTTTTTTTTTGTTCATTCTTGTTATATGATGACCATTAGTCGTTGTTACTCCATATGTCCTGGTCATTACTTCTTGGACAATCTCATCAAGGAATTAAAAAAATTGTTTGCTCCACAGCTCGTAATTAAATTTGAATGGTCGTATGGAAAGTAAACAGCGAATTTCTCTGCCTTTAAAGCGTAAAAAATATGGAAAAGAATATGCTTTAAATACAATAATTGCTGGCTTTAATCCATTTGTCCGATTTGTAAGAAAGATGTCCGCCCTATTTGCACCAATCTCTATGGAATACTCATAAATAATTCGTATAAACACCTTAACTGAGGTGTATTTCAAAAGTTCTGAACAGCCCAGCCATGAAAAGGAAAACAAACAAATGACAAAGAAAACTCAAAAATTTTATAATAAGTACAGAAATAAGTGTATAATGTAATATGTCTTAAATTTTGTTCTTAATTTCGAATAAAAGAAACAATTCAAATAATTGTTCTCGCAAAAAGATCACAGACAATAATAACGCATAAAACGTTCAATTTTAGTCATTAATCTGTGTTCGAACTCATTTTATATGTTTAGTTCGGTTGAATCCTTAATCAGTAACTTTACTTTTTCCTCGGTTAATGGTGTTGTTTGTTCTTGATTCAGTAGATCCAATTTTACATCGGTTAATTGCTCTACTTCAGTAGTAGCTTCAATTGGCTCATCACCGATCAGTGGCTCATCCAGACCTTTATTTGCTGATGGTGATGGTCTGTCATCATTTATTGGCGTATCCTCATTCATTTTTTCTGTTTCTGGATTTTCATATTTTTCTGTACTTATATCTACAGCCATGGTTGCCACATTCTGTGACTTGTCTTCCGTTTTGATTAAAATCTGCAACTGTTCACCACTTATTGACTTTGTGTTATCATCACTTACCGACTTTATTGTTTCGTCGTTCATCGATTTCGGTTCTTCTGTATTCTGTTTGTGTGACTGTTTTTCACTCTGTGATGTTGTTCGTTTTTCTTTGTGCACTAGGTTCTTCTTTTTTTTATCCGTTTGCTTCGCATTAACTGGATTCAGTTTGTCAGCATTCATCGGTTTAGCATCGTCAACACTTACTTGCTTCACCTTGTTATTGTTCGTTGATTTCTGAATTTCTTCATTCACCAAATTTACTGAGCTCACTTCATCATCAGACTTTGCCTTGTCGTTATTCTTTAGCATCTTCTTAAGCCGTTTCTTTTCTCTTTTTTCCTCTCTTCCCCCTCTCTCTTTTTTACCGCGGTGTTGTTTCAAAATTTTCCCATCAGCTGAAGACATCGAAATTAACGTCTTACGTTTACTTGAATGGGCTTGCTTCTTAGTATGTTGTTCACTGTTATTTCTGATCCGCTGCTCCAAGTCTGGTGTAATAAAAAATCCAGTTAACTTTCCATCCCAGCTAATTAGTGCAACGTTAAGGGGTGAAAACATTTTCAATTCGACTGGTGGTTTAGAGGAGTTCTTCTCGGAAATGGTAATCACTCTTGGTGCTTTGCTGGCATCAACTACAGTCTTCTGGAGTTTAAATATAATATTAATCGTGTGGCCAGTCTCAAGGGTGATAACTTCTAACATGTTTCGATAAATATCGGTAACAACTGCTCGAAGAACGACCTTTCCTTTTGCTTTGACATAGCGATGGAAAAAGAGATCGGCGCTTTCCTGACCAGCGTTCTTAGCATTACACTTCTGATCATTGCAGATTTTTGCCAAGATGTGAAGTTCTTCTACTGTGCGCTTAGGCGGCGGGGTGTACTCCAATGCAGCACTGAGGAGTCTGTGAGAAAATCAGATAATAAAAATCCAAATTTTATTTGTTTATTATGAATGAAAAGTCACCTATGAACCAAAATATCCGGATAACGGCGAATTGGGCTAGTAAAGTGGGTATAGATTGGAATAGCCAATGCATAGTGAAACAGTTCAGATTCTGATTTCACATTCTCACTACAAAAATATCTAGATCACAAAACAAATAAACAATAAAACAAATCTCAATCAATAGAATTAGGAGAGAAGATAATTTCATAAAACATACTTAGCTCTCATCATCGGCTTGGTCAGCAAGTAGTTCATGCCCGCTAATAATACGTCTGGCATTGCATTCTCTCTGCATATGGTCTTTAATCCTTCGAGAATCGTTTTTGTAGTACTCATGTCCAATTCAACGCCCACTGCTGACAGTTTAGCCTTAACATTTTTCACAGCAGAAGGCTTCGGTGGCAAATGGTTTCGGAGAAAGGAAATTTCCGGAAAGCATTTATAGATAAACTGAGCGACAGACTGATTGGCAAGCAACATGAACTCCTCAATTAAGAAGTTTGCCTTGAGACGCTGCGCTACTTCATACCCAATTGGTTCTCCAGTCTTTGGGTCAAACTGGAAATAATATTGTGGCTTCTCAATTGACAGAGATCCATTTTCAAAACGCCTTTCTCGCATTATCATTGCCAGTGAATTCAATTGGCGGACGCGTTCGACAATATCGGACACAGTAAACCCGTTGAAAATAGTTGGGAAATCGTCCATGGTGAAATGCTCATTAGGGTTATCGATTATTTTTTGTGCATGTTCGTAGGCAAATTGTGTGCACGAACGGATGATGGATCTGGTGTATCGTGTGGATATGACCTCTGCCTTCTCATTAATTACCCAGAAAACTGAAAATGCAAATTTATCCTCATCCGGAAGTAAGGAACACTTCATACAGAGTGCCTTCGGCAACATGTGAATCACCTCGTTAACGAGGTAAATGCTTGTTGCACGCAACTTCACTAATTCATCCAATTCGCTGCATTCTTTTAGAAACTGCGTCACATCAGATATGTGCACTCCGATTTCAAAGCAACCGTTTTCGAGGGCCTTACACGACATAGCGTCATCCAAATCACGAGCTGTGAGAGGATCGATAGTAAATATGCATTCCTTTCGAAGATCCTCCCTCTTATGCATATTCGACTTAGTTATTACTGTTGGTTCAGTCCACATCTGTTCAAAACGCTCCTCAAAGGGTTTGACATCAATCAATTTGTTATGCACAAGGATTGCCTTGATTTCGGATTCAAGATTTCCACATTTTCCCACAGGTTCTATTAACTTGCCGATGCAATGGCCGCTCTGTTTAAATTCGATTATTTGTGCAATAAACAAAAATCCCAGAATGTCGTCGGAGTTCTCGTTGCATAAAAATTGCTTACCTTGCTCCACCGGTATGTACATCAATGGTGCCTTCATATTGCGTGGTTTGAACTTGTAGTATTTACCATCAGGTAGCTTGATTATTTCTTTAAATGCTATCACTCCAACGAGCTCTCGACACCCCAGCTCTTTGGCAATGCAAATTACAAATGCTCGGTGTTTTGTAGTCTCATTCAAGTTGGCTTGGGTTGCCATCAAGGTTTCTACTTCATTCTCGACCGTACTTTCGTTTGCATCTAAATTTATGAAAAGCATCAAAGACAACTGTTTGTAAAAAAGGACAATTCAAAACTTACCAATCTCTTGTTCATCTTTTTCATGTCGTTGATTTTCGATTGGTTCAATAGCAACTACAGATTTATTTGGATTTGGCGATGATTCCTTTGAATTTCCGGGCAAATTCCTCACAAATGCTCTTACCAGATCACCATCCATTGCGTATTTTCTGACTGCCATTGATGACACAACAGCATCAAATTCGTCTCCAAAAGAAATGTACGCCTGGTGGTTATTTTTGGCACTCACTCGAATTTCGCATTCTACTATCTGGCCCAAGTCAGCTTCTACACATTTCAGTGCAAACTTGTTCAAATCATCTCCAAGTTTGAATTGCAAGTCAGTATATTTTGGATTTCCGTCTTCGTTATCACCCCATACTATTTGATTGATATGTTTCTCGTAAAGTTCTAGCAGTTTCTGCTCATCTACCAGTTTCCTCACTTGAATTCGTCGGCGTCTAGTTTTATTTTTTTTTATATCAGTGGCCACATGAACACCTTCAGGTGCTAACTTAACCGATTTGTGATCATCATCGTCGTTATTGTCTTCGTCGTCATTGTCGTCGTCGTCGTCGTCGTCAATGTCCACGCTTGTGGTAGTATAGTCACTTTGAAATGATTGCCTAATGTTAGAGCACTTACGTTGTGGTTTTTGTTTCTGCAACCACATTTGTTGAAGCAATTTATGGAGACGATCGATTTCATTAAGGACATCTTCTTCAGTGAGATCAGTTGTCTGAATGTCTACCTCCGAGGGAATACGAAAAACATGTTCCACATTCATCAACTTGGATTTTACATGCTTAACGCGTTCATGGGCCAACTTTACCATATGATCAAGGCCTGACCGCATGCTTCCTGTTCTTTGTAGTGATTTGTGCTTTTTCGTGCGTCGTTCTTTTATTTTACTTGACTTGCCCGTATTTGCAGATTCTTTTGGACGAGATCTTCTGCCACTGTTACCTGGTTCGACTGATAATTTCTGTTGTGCGTGATTTGAACTGGACGTTGAAGGTTCTGATACCGTATGCTGTTGTGACTCCATTGTCTTGTAAAATTATAATGTTATAGTAATTCTGAGTTGTTCTTACTATTATTTCCAAACAATAGGGTTTGCTATTTCATAAACATGGGAAAATGTATAAATGTCAAAATGAATTCAAAACTATTGCTCTGGAGTTGGCAATGATGTGACAGTAAAAATGACGTTTACCTAGGGTAAGTTCATACTGTAAAAAAACATTGATTGGTCGAAAAAGAAAAAAAAATTCTTTTTCAATATACTAAATTCTGTTATTTAGCGGAGTGGGACGACTTAAGGAATGCTATTGCGGTTCGTTAATACTGCTTGTAGTCAAATAAAAAAAAAATCGTTCTTTAGGCCCTTTCATGCCCTAGATGAGTCTAGGGCGCATTATTACGGATACGCCACACGGATAAAAGGAGAACATAATGTTTGGGATGTTTGGGATCATTGGTACATAATATATGAAAGCCCTATTCTGCATGGCATTTCTTCTACATTGCGGATCTAGGGGAGAATGGAAATATTCACGTAAGAGCTCGAACAACAAAACTTATTACAGTAACTTAAATTCGATATAATATGCGTTCGAGAAACTACATGGGGAAATATCGAAAACAACCTTGCTAATTGAAGTGGTAAGCGAAAGTTTTATTGTAGAACTGAATAAAATAATAACGGAGTGCCCATAATCTTGACATCGACAGCGGAGCAACTACGATAGATAAAATCGTAAGCGTATAAACGTCACAATCGACTAAATACAATAAATTTTATAATTGAGCATGAAACTTGTATTAGGAGGCAGTGCGCAATCAAAAACAGAAATATTTTGGTTTGCCTCTAAATCGAGTATCAAGAAATAACATATCACATGTCGGTGAAACTAATCTTAAAACCCATAAGCAATCGACAAACATTAAAAGAATTGCAGCGGGCAAGCCAGCTAACATTTTAAAGATTGGAACAAAAACAAATCACAAAAATTCAATCTCTGAAATAGGGAACTACAGAATTCGCAATAGATGAAAAAAAAATACTTTAAAATGTTATTAAAAGAAAAACTTTTTTGTATCAAGGCAAAGGAGATATAAGAATTTGCAACATCTACCGATTGGTTTCACTAAAATACCATAACATGAAAATATACGAGATCTGTAGTTCTAAATAGTCGACAACGCAATGACATTAGACTCTATGAATATCAATGTGCCTTTGTACAATAGAATACAGGCAACATCTCAAGCGATTCAAAGTTTGGGCAAAATGATGGAAAAACTTCGAAAGATCTGCATAGTGTCTTCATCGATTTGGAAAAATCGTTCGATGGAATTCGCAGAGATCTTACACAAATTGCGTTTAGATTTAAAAATATAGCCGGTACTTGCATAGCAATAATATGCCATATGTATGGTGGTAACAAAATGAAAATTAAGTCCACTGCATCCAGAGAATTACATTTTTATGTCGAGAAAAACTTTCTTTCTACTATTATAGACAACAACATAAAAGCTCAAGCTACTCTTAAGCTCACCATGTTGTAAAATACCTCGTTAGATTAATATTTTACGTATTTCGTTCTAAACGGAATGATTTCCGGCTCCTGAAAGTTGATCTCCAACTTCTAGTCATCGGAATATCGTTTTGTTTTATAGCAGACGCGTTGCGATAGCATCTTAATGATCTTGATCCTTGGATCTAATAAAGACATGATGAAGAAATCTCACAAGATCGGTTGTGAAGGCGTTCAATTAGATCGATGAATTAACCGCTTTTGAAGTTTGATCAACGGCTTTAGTAACATAACCTCTGAGATATGTCAGTCAATAAACTGTCTGTGTAAGGTTTTTAGGCTCGCTTGTCTATGTGCTTATACTCTCATCAGTGATATGTATTATAGGAGTGTGTATAAATTTGAAAAATCTTCTCCAATTCCGTTTGGAACTTTTATTTTAGTCCTGTGACCATAATGATCACAGTCATTCACAAATATGCTTGCAAAGTTTATAGTGTGCTTGTTAGTTATATACGAATGTCGAACTCTCCTGATAAGCTTTTTCATAGGCAGAATTTGACTTTGGGAGGTTTGCTATCCAAATAAGAACCATGTCTTGGAAATAGCAGAACATAATACTGAGCTGATCTCACCAGTATAGTGTTTGGAGTATCATTTCCCCGATTTGGGTGCTTAACATTCCCGACTAAAGAGAATCGAAAAAATTTCTCGAGCTCTGGTCGGTTTCTTCATACACGATTTAGGCGGCCAATTTACCGTAGCAAAATCTGAAATTAAGTGCTCACCAAAATGATTTCTCAACAAGTCCATTGTTTCACGCGCTGTATGGCTCATAGTACCGTCTTGTTGGAACCAGAGCTCACCGACACCATGTGCTTGAATTTCAGGAAGCACATGGTTAGTTAACATGGCGCGATAATGGTTACCATTGACGATAACAATCTGATTTGACTCATTTCATTTTGAAGAAATATGGACCAATGATTCCACCAACCCTAAAACCACACCAAACAGTGGTTTTTAATGGATTTAATTTCAGCTCTTGGTACTCTTCGAGTTGCTCATCAGCCCAAATACGGCAATTTTGTTTCCATTGAGCCAGAAATGGGCTTCATAATTGAATAAAATTTCACGATAAAACACCGGATTTTCATTGAGTTTTTCCAGAGCCCATTCACTGAAAATATGACGCAAATTCAAGTCACTTGGCTTCAATTCTTTCACAAGTTGAATTTTGTACGCTTTTAGGCTGAGATCCTCACGTTAAATACGCCAAGTTGTCGAATACTCCAAGCCAAGCTGCTGAGAACGACGACGAATCGATTCGTCACGGTATTCGCGTACTCTCTCAGTTACAGCTGCTATAATCTCTTTACTAAGTGCTGGAAGTGGTCTAACCGGTCTATTATCATCCACTAATGTAAACTGGGATTCAAATTTGCGAATGGTATTGGCAATAGTGGTTTCAGTAGGTCGATTATCCGCACCGAAATTTCCTCGAATCGCACGAAAAACATTTCTCACAGAACGCTGATTTTCGTAATACAGCTGAACAATTTGGAGACACTGTTGTGGCGTCAATCTTTCCAGAATGACTTGCCGAACGATACTGAACAAAAATGATAAAGCAGTTTAATTGGAATCACGTATGATCTGTCAAAAAAGCCTATTGAAAATCAAACCTCACTATGAATCACTCTTTATTTAACGTTGTAGCTGAGCCATTTGCCCCTACCAAGATAGCCAGTATGTCATATGTTGCTTCCGGTGTTCTAGCTGTTGAGGCCTAAGAAACAACCTTTGCCTGTTGTACCGTTCTTCTTGACGCCATTTGCGTACAGGTGAACCATAAAACTACGTGAACTGAATTTTCAATTTTTTCTGTAGCTCCATCCCTACCTAGAGCGTAATAGCGTTTCTCTATGCATCAATACTGTAATTTTTTTTATTGCTTACCGCCTTTTTATAGACGTATGACGATATCTCTTCATTAAATCGTTTAACTGCTATATTACGTGTTCTAGCTCTAGTTTTTTAGCCATTTAGAATGCAGCATTTCTATTAGTCATTTAGTTAACTAATGAATTATTTAATTGCTAATCTTTTACATTCACAACTCAAAATGCCCACTGAACACGCATCAAGTGTCACTTTGGCAGGATATTTTCCCGCCATTTTCAATTTTTTATTTATTCACTTTTGACAAGCGTACGATGGTTGGAAAGAATTCGATTCCGAAGTAATAAATCATTTTCTTTGGCAGCAAATTTATTAATTGAATCTGCCGAATAGTTACAAAATTAAACATCTCATTTAATTTCTATTTTACTTAATTCTCACTTTGGAAAATAGAAATTCCAATTGTGTGCACGCGTACGACGCACTCTAATGAAAAACTTTGAAAAAGAAAACTTTCTGCCAGAAGTGTGCTTTGCTGGGGGCTCGCATCGGATTTTCTCAGAATCTGTGGTGTCATCACAAAAATTTGTTAATCCCACAGAAATAGACTTCACGCTTTAAGGGGTCAATTGGATGTTGGAATAAAGAAATTCTTGTTGTTCAAGTTGCTTTCTAATGTTTGATGTGTAATTGCAGTGTAATTGTGCCTTGATGATTCGATGAGAATTTCAAAGAAATGAGCGAAATCATCGATTATGGGAAAGATAAATCGAATTCGGCCGATTTGGCTGGAGTTGGTTGTGTAGCATCCTCGCCCGGGAGTCCAGTTGGTAGTTGTACACCTAAATCATTCCCATTTGTTATTAAAACGCCACGTGCAGACAGTAAGCTTATTTTGCAGAATATGGAGGAGGTATTAAACTCGGTGAAAAGAAAACACAAGCAAAAACATCGCAGGAAGAGGGAGCAAAAAAAGAAGGCTCAGCAGGAGGCGGAAGCAGTTGCAGCTGAAAATGCAGCAAATCGAGATTCAAACAAAGTCAGCCAGAAGAATTCGAAGCATCCGTTGCAGGAGAGCAAGAAAAATGTTGATGAGTTGGCGTCGGCAGAAATAAAGAGTCCCATTAAGAATGCAACAATTTTGGATCACTTTAGTAGAACTCCAAAGAAACAATTAGACGGAATTGAGAGTAGCTCAGCGGTGCCGGTTAATGGAGTGGCAGTTGCAAAGAAGGCAAATGCCTTTGAGGTGATGATGAATGCAAGAAATAAATCGATCGGATCGAATACACCTGGGAAGGAGGTCGTAGAAGATGCTGTCGATGATGCGAGCAAAAGTGCAAGTGTCAAGAGGAAAATGTTTCTACAAGATTGGGCTGAGCGAAAGGGTGGTCGCAAACGTCGACTGGATGAAGAAGCGAAGGATGCCTACATAGAGAAAACCATGAGACATCGAGCGAAAAGGTGAGAGATAAGGTCTTGTTTGCACGATGATTCTATTGTAATGTTATTTACTCTGTAATTACTTATTTGTAGTAACAAAGTTTGTTTTGGAACAACTTGTTTGTATTTATTTAGAGGAATTATGATTAGTTTTTCTTTATTGCCTTCTATCCTATAGAAGGCAATTTGTTGCCGGGTTGCGGGGTGTATTGATTGCGTTTGCTTGTATTGTTTTTTATGTTGGGGCTGACATTCATTGAAAGTAGTATTTGTTTTTAATTTGTGAGCTACACTCAGTGTGAATCCTAAGATAGTGGACTATGCATCTTTCCTTAGTGTAGCTGTTAGTTAAATTGTAACTATGCTTACTTCATCTGTAGAATCTAAAAATTCTTGCGAACCTAAAATCGATAAAAGATGGTGGATACTGATTCGGAGAGATTTTTCGTCGGAGTGTGAAGATTTGGTCGTTTGTAGACTTTCCTGGTATGAAACCGCACTGAAAGGTTGATAGGATTTTCGCACAATATGGCAGATAAGATCTTGTATACGATGTTGAGAAGACTTACATATCTATAATTGTCCCAGTTGAGGGAGTCTCCTTTTTTGTGGATCGGTCATACGCTGTTGAGATTCCATTCATCAGGCATACATTCTTCGGACCAGATATGAGAAATAAGTTGGTGCATACTCTCCATAAAGTCGCTTGCAGCCGTCTTGAATACCTTGGCCGGTAAGCCGTCATGTCCAGCTGATTTGGTTTGGATTTTAGCTTAGATCATTAATTCGTTTTGATCATGTGGACGGAAGTTTTGGCCATCATCGCCTGAATTGGGTGGTCTATTCTGGCTGAAATATGCTAACCATCGACTGTGACTTCACTACAGGTTTTCTTCTTCATCTCTAAAGGCTTTCTTACTTGACACGTTATTTTTACCTCTTGGTAAAATTTTCCTCTCAATACCTTTGATTGCGCGCTTCTCGTGCTCTTTTTTTTCTGGAGAAGCCGATGTTCTTTCTGTTTTTTCTGCTTGTAGAGCTAATGAGCAGCTGCTGCTTTTTAGGCTTCTTGTTTACCTGCTTGTGCTTACCGCCATGGTGGTAGTTGGGAGAAATACAGCACATCAGTTGCGGCATCTCTGATGTTACAATGGCGCTGGCGGCATAGGAGCTGTTGAGAAATTTCGAGATACGCGTTCGGTGTAGATTCTGGCGGTCTCTTGCAATTGCAGCTTTTCCCCGTTATATCTTCTCACAGTAGCTCTTGTTTTTTTCTGGCGCTTGGGAAATCCGCATTCGAACTTTCGCGGCAACAAGGTGGTGAATGTTTGAACGTCCAGGATACGGGAGGCATGCTTTTTGTCTATTGCAAAATGAACAATTTTATCTAGCGTTTGATGATGCGCTATGTTCACTTGTGTATATTTAAATGAGGAAAACTTGATCTTGTTATAGTGACATTGCGTCACGCCGCAAAGTCAATAAGCCTAAGTCAGTTGCCAGACGTGGTGTCGCATAAGATGTTCTCCTTTCCTATCCTGGGGCCATGCTTCGGACGTTGCTCATACCTAAGTCTTGTCGAGTAGTTCGTAGAAACATTCTTTGATGGTGTCATCCCTTTTCTTCCGTTGGGACTTGTGCGCACATTAGGCTTATATTAGCGAAGAAGACACTCGCTCAGAAGCTCAAAACTTCTTGCCTAAGTCTGACGCATAGGGAAAATCCGCATCCGAAAAACGGTGTTTTTTTTTCCTGAAGCAATCAACATAATATATATCACAGTTTTTCATCCTCCTTATGTCCGGCCCATCTAGGAAGGATAGCGATGATATTTGTGTAATAGCAGTGAAGGGCCTCTGCCAATTGCTCGTACAAATCCAACGATTGTCAACAGTGAGCTTATTTTTATCCAAGGCCATTAATTGGTTCATGACCTATTTTAATCTCTTCTGTATAGACTTGTGAGCTCTATGACAGCGTGAGCCAGTATTATGCTACTGGCCGGCCATGACCCTGCCATTTAAGTCTTCATGAGTAAGGGTTTACTCATGCAGTTACCGGCCACTACCACTGGGAGGTAAGCAAGCACTTCGCTACAAACGTTATTGTTGCGCTAATCGACCAATCCAAGTTATAGCACACTCAGTAGTTTCTCGATAAATCGCCACGGAGTTCCCCTTTATTACTTAGGTCAATTAAATCAAGCGATTAGTTTGTGTATTGTTTCTTTGATTTCTGATGAGGTGTTATTATCAAAGTTGATAGCGAAGCCAAGGTAGAGAAATTCCCTTGAGACTCGCCAACCAATAACTATATATTGGTTAAAGCGTCCGCCGAAAAGAGCACTGACACGGTATTAAGGAGTGAGATGCCTGAATACACTTCTAACAATACTGAGATTCCATTCGTTGGACATACCTCTCCCAAGTCATCTGCTGTTCCATTAAATAATCCAGAAGAAAAATGCTACTTACACCAAAATCGATGCTTTACGAATGTTACAACAAATCGCTGCTAGTCCATTCTCTTCTGCACGGCGAACAGCTCGGACTTTGAACAATTTTGCAGTCCTTAAGTCGTTTCTTTTTCTCCCGAAGTAAGGGCTTTACAGTAGGCGTTGTTTGCCTATTTTCAAATCTAATCTTTTGATGACATCTTACAGACCGTCGAAATCCTGGACCTCAATCAGAATGCTTTTCCAGTCAGCTTCTTAGGTAATTGCCTCGAATTATAGGAAGTGAATATCTACGAAGATCCTTTCGCTCAAAGCACCTAAAACTACGCTGAATAATTCTTTTGTATTTTCCTTTCGGCTCGAGATAGTTTTTTCCAATCGTATTGCATTTTTAGCCCACAGAAACAGTGGTTGGGAAACCCCGTTGTTCCCTTGATCTTCGCGCTCATGTCTTTGCTGAAGATCCCTGCGCAGCTTAAGCGGATACATTTTTTTATCACCTCAAAATTATAGTTTTCAGTTGGCGTGGGTGTTTATTGTTCTTTGTTCCTAGGCAGCACATATTTTGTTTTGCTTTGATTAGCCGCCAGACTCATCCTTGCTGTTATTGCCTCAATATTATCAATGACAGTCATACCATGTCATCCGCATATGCAAGAAGTTGGATAGACCTTATCCTCTAGTATTGGCTTGAGAGTCGATAGACTCGTTATCCTGGACAAACATACGAACGAGTATAGACGCTATCAGAAGAAGACTTAAAATCGACGAAGATGTGGTGAGTATCGATTTAGAATTCTTGGGTCTTCTTCGAGTCCTGCCGCAGAGTTAATATTTGGTTGATGGTGGATTGGTCAGGTCTAAAACAACCGCTTTTATATATATCTAGCAGACTGCTGACGATAGGTTTAAGACGTTCACATAAACATTGCTTGCGAAGAAATTGCATCAGATGTTTAGAGGCTTATAACCTCTTGTTTCATGAGTAAGAGAATCACAGATCGTCGCGGCATCACAATAAGCCAATAGGATTAAGTGGGTTGGTCTTTCCAACAGCCACTTTTAGCTACCTATGACCTCTTAACCCAGTTCAAGAGGCTTAGGACCGATTGTATTCGTAGGCATCCGTTCCTCTGGAAAACTCGGCAGCCAAGTCGTCGGCTGCCATGGGTATGTTGCATTTGAGTTTGGAATTTTTGGAGTTTTGATCACGAAGTATCCGTGGTGTAGTGGTATATGCATAGACTCCTCAAGTAGAGGTTCGCGGGTTCGAATCCTGTGCGAGGCAATTCTCTGAAAGTCTTTTCATAGAATTTGAATGTCGTCGGCGTCAACTCTGAAAAAAAGGCATAACACTGATGTTGGAGTAGTTACTAGCTGGGCTAAATGTAACGAACTAACAACTAGCACGTACTTAGACCCACTGGTTGAGGACGCACTGGCTTGTCCCGTCCAGTTTGACAACCACCTCTGGGAAAAATATTGAAACCTAATACACCTGAGTTTCAAACTACTACACTACCCGCCCGCGCCCTGGAGAAAAGCCAGTAATAGGGTATTTATATCCCCTTGGTGCGCGTGCGGGATTATTAAAAAAAAAAAAAAAAAACGTAGACGGAAGTTTTCACATTCTTTCGCCTAAGCGCTAACGGCGTCTTTACCATGCTGTTTCCTTGTTTGTCCTTGTTTGTTTAATTACGGGTTCCGTTGATCTGAAACATCATTTTTACTTTGTAAAATTTCCGAACTCCATTCGATCTCCTCGACCACACGATTTTCGAACCCCGTTACCGTGACAGAGTGCTCGCTGGCTTTTATTGTCGAATATCATAGCGGCATTTTCTGATGGCATCCTTTGCTACTGGTTTCTCACACTTGATACTGATGATGCAGGACTACGTTATAGAATGAGGCAGACGCGATCGGCAAAAGCTTTTGCGTTATTTTGCGATTGTAGCGGCCCGATGTTAAGGCTTCTCACAATATTTTCCCGGTGCTGTACTTGCTTTCGTAGCCGCATTCGCACCTTAACTACTACAGCAGTGGCCCGAATCAATGTTGACACCTTGCGATAAGCAGATCTCTAGAAAACAACATGAGTGTCTTGTCAATCGCAGTATAATTAACCTGGCTTATGTTTTGATCAGGAGTTCGTCATGTGCCATTGTAGGTCCGTTGATAGAAGAAACTACAGTGTGCTAGATTCGAGCGTTGGACATACGAATTCTTCTTGGAAGCCACGAGTTTCTTGGGGATTTGTAATTGCCCATCCAGCTGTCCACCAACTGCTGATAACCAAAATAGCTTGAGTTCACCCTTATGTCTACCCTTGTGTTTGCAGCGCACTGAAGCCTTTACCCTCATCTATCATATATTCCCTTTTATGTAAACAAAAACGAAAAAAAAACTTTTAATTGAAATAATATTTCACACGACTTTCAGGTGTTATCGGGAAATTTCCGGAGAATAACACTTCATTGGTAAAGAGCTTGTACCTTTCACATTCGCTATTTTATTGTTCCTAACGTTCAATAAATTTAAATCGATTTTTGTTCTATTCTGCTTATTCTATCGTAATCTTCAACTGTAGAAACAGTTTATCTCCACTTTGGAGATACATATTAGGATTCATGACCATACCATATAACCAAGTTGTAAGATGACGAACTGAATATCAGCAGTAGTTGCAGGTTTTTCTCTTGTCTTTATTTCAAAAAATTTTTTGCGATATTCTTATTATGACACTACAAATTGATTCTTTTCCGGTTTTTTTCTTTTAGATTAAAGACTATGCTCACAAATGGCCACTCGGAAAAGTCTGAAGAAAAAGAAAAAGAAAGAGATGAAGAAAAGCCAGTAAAGCCTATTGAAAAGCCAAACGAAAAACTTCCAACAAAAACGACACAAAGCAAAACATTGGGTCGCAGATCGAAACGGAGCTCTCGACATATACGTCGACTATCATCTGTAGATTCCGTTGAATCACCTGACACCACGAGTCAAGAGTCAAGCGGTTTTCTAGCAAAACTATCGTCACCGATTAAAAAGCGAGATAACTTATTGGGATATTTTCCAAAAAAGTCTTCACCCGCCGAGGAAACTAAGATCAAAAAAGAACCACCCACTGAACTGGCAACTGAAGATTCAACACCAAAACGTACAAGACGCCACTGCCGATCGATTTCACAAAAGGAACCTAAAGAAAGCACGCCCAATGTGAACATTGATAATGAAGTGGAAACCTTAACTGCATGTGGTCGGCCTAAGCGCCAGTGTTTAAATAAGCCCAAATATAATCGTGATCAAACACCAAGTCCCGCGAAACTTGAAGAGAAACCCAACGTTCGAGCAGGTAAGAAAACCATAAAAGAAGAACCATGTGAAATCGAAGTTATCGATTTGGATACTGAAAGCCCAAAGCAAACTCCAAAGAAACTCGCACCACTCTTTATAAAAACTATGCCTAAGCCGAGTCCGAATCCCGAGACGCTGCGAGCAAAGCAAGAATTCCTAATGTCTGGAGTTCCGGAGAAACTACGTCTTGAAATAGCCAAACGAAAACAGTACGAACAATCGTATGAGGAGGCTATTGAGGAGTTTCCTAGGATAAGTCACATTAGACAATTGGGACCTCAAGAAGCCATGGATGCAGTGGATTTTGTGGTAACATATAAATTTCGCAAAGAAGACGATGACCAGAAGATACCGTCGAGAAAGATTCGAAAGCGTGCGATAGGTGCCTTTACAACTTGTACAGCAAAAGATTTTCGAGGACAACCTAAACATAAAAGCGATATTTCAAGTGGTCCAATTCCATTATCACAAATCGAGAACAAGCGTTTTATCATCAAAGGTTGGAAAGTCGCCTATGATCGGTTTCCAACTTTCAGATGTTATAATCAGCTACGTGAAAAATATCGATACTTTTGCGCAATCGATTCAGGACAAGAAGCCGAACAAGTCGCGGAGTCTTTTGTTGTGACCCGAAGCAGTGGACGGCGGTCTCTTTCGAAAACCAAGTTTGATCCGAATGCTGAAGAGGAAAAACCACCACCATCAGCACCGAATGGAGAACTTCTTTTTACGGAAAAATACAAAGCAATGTCCTCCGACCAGGTGCTTGTTAATATGTCACCAGTCAATCAATTGAAAGAATTTCTATCCTCATGGCGAGGAGCAATACGTGGCAATGATTCTTCTACATTCGATTTAAATGATTCCAATAGCAGTAATAGTGCTGCCTGTAATTCTGTTGTTCTCTTGGGGCCGAATTCTAGTGGAAAGACCAGTGCAGTGTTTGCTTTAGCAAACGAAATGAACTTTAACGTGCTAGAAGTCAATGCAGGCATGAAGCGCACAGGGAAGAAACTTCTGCAGGAGCTCCAGGAAGCCACGCAGTCGCATCAAATTCGCAAAGACACAAAAGGAAAGGGTAAAACTCTGCTAAAAATGACACTGAATGGCATGAAGAAAAAGAAATTATCGTCAGACAATAACGATTCTGAACATGAACTCGAACAGTGTGCTAGAAAATCCTTGATTCTTATAGAAGACGCAGATGTTTACTTTGAGCAATATGATGCTGGTTTTGTTGACGCCCTTTACACCCTGGCATCTACTTCAAAACGGCCGGTTATTATAATTGCTACAAACCCCAACTGTCAACACCTTCAACGTTTAATAAATCAAAACGTGATCGAGTTTTCTTCGCCGAATGTTTTGAACATTTCGAAGTTTCTATCGGTGCTGTCGCTAATTGAAAATTGTCCAATTGAACTGAACGATCTCGTGAGTTTGTATCTCCTTAATCGAAAACATCTCAGAAAGACCATACTCGAGTTACAGTTCTACATTCAAAGTGGTGGCGATCGTCCGAAAGCAAAGAAAACCACATCAACAGACGAAAAAACGGGTGTGCAATTCTTTGCTTCGCCAACAAAGAGAAGATTTTCCGTAGAGTCGATCACTATTTTAGAATCAGCAATAGACGATGAAATCGAAAAAGGTAAAAAGAAATCGGACAATTCTGAAGTGACTTTTCACAAGGGTTTATTTGAGTTCTATACCATTTGTCAGAATCTTAAGTGCCGCATACCCTTTCCTGTTGATTTTCAATTGCTTCGCACAAACCTACCTGAAATCTTCAGTGTATCCAGAAATCTGCAAACAACTTCTGCGTCTACACGAAGAAAGTCTAAAAGTCCGAAGAAAGCATGGTTGAGTGCTGCTAATAAACCATCAGTTACAAGATCATTGAGCGATTTCTATGGGAATTTGTCAGTTGCCACGATGATTTCGAGTGTTCAGGATTATGAGGATCGCCTGACAACGAATCTAAGAGAAGATGTTGCCCATTGTCTGGTAGAACGTGCAATTGAAAAGAATTTGGCTGCTGGACATTATGCCTATAATTTATTTGACACCCCACAAACCAGGTGAGTACAGTTTATCTTTATATAGGGTTTTCTTATAACGACTTGACTTTTTTTTTTAATAAAAGGCAAACCATTTGAGATATTTCGAAAACTTGAAGTACTTGAAGTACAATCAAAACATTTATGAATGGAACTCGACTTCGTTCATATGACCACCGCGGGAACTTTTGCAGCGGTCGATTCGTTGGACCCAATTTTCAGCAACTCGGGAACACATTTCGGCCGAAACGGCCGCTATTTCGTGTTCAATGTTGTCTCTGAGCTCTTCCAACGTCGTCGACGTGTTGGCATAAACCAATGACTTAATATAGTCCCACAGAAAATAGTCAAGCGGCGTTAAATCGCACGAACGAGGCGGCCAATCGACTGGCCCGTGTCTTGAGATAACACGCTCACCATACTTACTCTTCAATAAATCGATTGTAGCGTGTTCTGTGTGGCTTATGGCACCATCCTGTTGAAACCACATGTCGGCCAAGTCCATATCTTCCAATTCGGGCCAAAAATAATCGGTGATCATGGCGCGAGCTTCGTGAGCTTCGTCACTGAAGATGATTTTGCGATGAAATTCATCACCTTGGCTCATCTTTTCCAGAACTCAATCGGAGAACGTAGCTCGTTAGTATACTTCACCATGATGTTGAGTTTACTGAATAAATTGACAGTGACAGTTTGATGATTAGTGAAATAGTGCGTTCACAAATTAAATTCAAAGTTGTCAAGTCCCTATTGGAAAACCCTTTATAAAGGAAATTAATAAAATTGCAGAGAGTAAGTGTCTCTGTAAATTTAACCCTTTCAAAGCTAACAATATCAATTCACCACATATGAGGTACTCTTCTTCTTTAATTAAAATCCGAAAAGCTGATTTGGTGGGATGTGTTACGATTGATATATGATTACATCTTTGCTGATAATACCGTGTATACAACATTCACGTATCGAGTCTTTGACATGATAAGACCTACATATATCTGTGGGATTACATCTTGATTTGCTTGAAACCCTGTAGACTTCGTCTGGTTTAGTATTATTTATTTGTAAATAAGAAGGGCTTCCCCGTCTCTTTCTCACACGCTTCCCTCTGGTAAAAAATATCAAAAAGAAAAAGTAACTACGCCATTAAAGGTCAGGAACCACATACCATCTATTTTTGGCACTGGCAATGAACACCGGTGTATGAATATCATATGATCTGCAATCTTATCTAAATCACTTTTTATAAACCATTTTATTAGGGCGTTCCCTAAGCGACGTCTGTCAGTAAGAACCAGAGATGCCGGTAAACTTTTCAAGGTAAAATCGATATTGAATATAGACACTGTATGTGCGCTTATAGGGAAATACATAGTTACTAAATTATTTGAGCTTAGACATTAAAAAGATTAAGCACAGTTGCATATAATGCTGTGTTTGTACCTCTAGGTACACGGTTTAATCGTAAGGACGATTAGTTGCAGCACAACACAAAAATCCATCGGAATCGTTGATATTTATAAATAAAAAGTGTGAAATTTCGTTGTGGAATGAGTTAGTGTTACGGGGGTAGTTTTGTATGGTCATCTCAAAGAACACAATTCGCATTGGACTGACATTTTTAGGAAGTTTCTACAGCTTAATTGCTTAATACCTCCTGTCGCGGTTGTATTGCAGTGTCGAGTTTTTTTATTAGCTTGTTTGAGCTCATCCATCCAAGAGATCTTGACTTTAAATGGCTGACCGTCGCAGGGAAATTTTTCTAGTTTAACTGTATAATCGTCAATCGTAGCTGGCTTATTCCTGAAGACCTGAGACTTTACATATCCCCAGAGAAAAAAATTCAAAGGTGTGATATTACACGATCTAGGCAGCCAATTTACCGTAGCAAAACGTGAAATTAAGTGCTCACCAAAATGATTTCTCAACAAGTCTATTGTTTCACGCGCTGTATAGCTCTTAGCGCCGTCTTGTTGAAACCAGAGCTCACCGAGACCATGTGCTTGAAGTTCAGGAAGCACATAGCGATAACGTTTACCATTCACGGTAACATTCCGATTTGCCTCATTTTATTTTGAAGAAATATGGACCAATGATTCCACCAGCCCATAAACCACCATACCGTTGTTTTTAACGGTTGTAATGATAGCTCTTGGTACTCTTCGGGTTGCTCATCAGCCCAAATACTGCAATTTTGTTTATTAACGTATCCATTGAGCCAGAAATGGGCTTTATCACTGAACAAAATTTCACGATAAAACACATGATTTTCACTGAGTTTTTCGCCTGGCTTCAATTCGTGAACAAGTTGAATTTTGTAAGCTTTTAGGCCGAGATCCTCACGTAAAATACTCCAAGTTGTCGAATACGCCAAGCCAAGCTGCTGAGAACTACTACGAATCGATTCGTCACGTTCTTCGCGTACACTCTCAGCTACAGCTACTATATTCTCTTCACAACGTGCTGGATGTGGTCTAACCGGTCGAGTATCATCCACTAATGTAAACTAGGACTCAAATTTTTGAATGGTATTGGCAATAGCACTGAAACCACTATTCATTCTATTATGCGCACCGTAAGTTCCTCGAATCGCACGAAAAACATTTCCCACAGAACGCTGATTTTCGTAATACAGCTGAGCGATTTGGAGACCCTGTTGTGGTGTGAGTCTTTCCATGATGACTTGCCAAACGATACTGAACAAAAATGACAAAGCAGTTTGATAAGAGTCACGCGTGATCTGTCAAAAAAGCCCATTGAAAATCAAACCTCACGATGAATCACCCTATAATATGAAAATGTGCGATAGAGTTTTACTAGGTCGAATGAAAAGTAACCTCCTTGACCGCCAGAGTGCGCTGCTACTGCAAAAAAGGGTTATGGTGCCTTGAAGTGCGTTCATATTTAAGCAGACATGCCATATTTCAGTTCGGTACTGTCTTTAGTTTTGTTTTGACAACTGATTGTTGTTGACGTGTTTGACATCATGTTGAGTATGGACAAAAACCATTTTCGTTCTCTCATAAAACATTATTTTTTGAGAGGCAAAACGGCGAAGGAAACAAAAGAAAAGTCGGGTAAATATTATGGGGCTAATGTTCCCTCAGATTACACCGTCAAATATTGGTTTCGAGAGTTTCGTGGTGGCCGCAACTCCGCTACCGATCAAGTCAGCAGCGGCAGGCCCTCCGATGCGGTTACAGAGGACAATGTCAAAAAAATACATGAAATGGTGTTGGTTGACCGGAAAGTGAAGGTGCGCGAGCTAGCAGATACCACAAAGATTAGTACTGAGTGCACACGCCATATTTTGGACAATATTTTGCATATGAAAAAGTTATCCTGCCGCTGGGTGCCGCGCATACTGACTCCTGACCAAAAACACGAACGCGAGAGCACTTCGAAAGAGTGTTAGGACTTGCTGATGCAGAATCGCGCGGACTTTGGTAACTGTCGATTGGTAACTGTTGAACATCAGAGAACAGAATGAGTGCCCGGCATTTGACTAAAGCCGGCACGAGTGCTCCGAAGTGGCCGAGGGCGGCTCGATGGGTCGGAAAGGTTACGGCGTCGGTTTTCTGGGATTGTCATGGCATACTCTTCGTGGACTACCTCGAAAAAGGAAAAACCATCAACAGCGAGTATTACTGTGCATTATTGGAGCGATTGAATGCGGAAATCGCTGCAAAACGGCCTCACATGAAGTGAAAAAAAATTTTGTTTTTCCAAGACAATACATCGGCGCACAGGGGCATCGCAACCACGTCTAAAATCAATGACTTACGGCTCTAATCGCTGTCGCATCCACCGTATTCGCCCGATTTGGCTCCCTCGGACTATTATCTCTTCCCAAACCTCAAAAGATGGCTCATCAGTAACAAATTCAGCACTGACGTTTCTTCAAAAATCACCTGAACAAAAAAAACCCAAAAGAGTACTTCTCATAGCCAATTTTGAAAAAAAATTGATTTATGACAAAATGGCGGACGTTTGAATGTAAATAGTGATTTTGATTTTTCTGGCACGAAGGAATGAAAGTCGGTTTGCACGATGAAAACGAAACTACAATTTTAAAACCGACTTCTCGAGTGCTTTCTCCTGAGAATACAACATCACTATCACACTCTTTGCAATTTACATACACATTCCGATGTCTCTTGATCAATCTTCAATTCTTGGCACTGGAACTAATTAATATTCTCGGCAGATCGATGAGCTTCTCGAGAATCTTTATTTCTGATATCCATTTTCTTCAGAGTATAATTATCACAAACGAAAATTCACTGCAACGCATAGTTGCACGAAAGGCAAGGCACTGATAAAACGTGTCTATTTCTGGTAAATAATAACAGTCGTATGATCTTCCCGCTATACCTAGAGCCGAGCATTGCCTCTCGGTTCGATGTCGCAAAACTCGTTTCACTCTCTTAGCTGTAACTGGCTTATTTATCGAAATATTGATTTGGCGTTTTTACCAGATATTTCCTGAGACCTCAAGCTTTGATTTTTTCGACCATGTTAAGTGTATAATGATTACGGTACAGTATCAGTGGGAATAACGAGAGAATTCGAAGCTAAATTTTGAGTACAATAAGGCGGCGTACAAAGCGAGTTGCTTTTTAATGTTGTTGTTGCTATTGACGCAACAATTGATGAGTCTGGAAAGACTCCCTTCTTTTCGCCAATGAAGGCGCTATTATATGCAACGTTTAACAATTCGATATGGGTTAGAGGATAACGAATATCTTCGTTACTGACGTTTTTCCGACATTTGACTCTTGACATTTATGTATGTAGAAGCAGCCATCGTGTCAAAATGCGAACAATTTAAAAAGTTACTTCTAACGTTAAGCCCAAAGGAATTTGCAATGACGATGTCCCGCATAGTCAGTTTGGGTTGCCTTAAATGGCGTAAAAACTCTACTTTATTTTGTGACAAAAAAATGCCACTTCAATTTAAAGGTTTGTTGTTTGTGACAGTCGTTCGTCCAGCCTTAACATACACATCTCAGTGTTGGACAATGTGTGATGATAAAATATTAATTCAGAAATGTCAGCGTGTATAACAAACCGTGACCTGATAAGGAGTACGTGCATTTACGGAGGTCTCTACATTAAGGAACTGATTGTGGGCAAACTTCTGGCTGAGCAAATCAGACATGTTTAATCAGTTATCACAAGATAAGTCATTTAGACCTCAACACTTCATACCAGTGCAGGCCAGTTATCGATCATGATTTCATCCGCCTGTATGATTAAGTGCGATTTTATTTCTCTTCTTATTCTATGCTGCTTGAAAATATTCGGTATTCCCTCTGCTTTAGGGTATAGTTTTCCCCGTACTTTTACAAAGAGGCTGTGTTCCGAGTCTGAAAAAATATTTTGATATCCTCGAGGACAGAGGATAGGACTTCTTATTGCTTCTTTTTCTTGCAAAGGATTTTCTCATCTTTCATCACCATCTACAAGGTGGGGTGAAAAGTAACCTCCTTGGGAATGATTTTTTTTTTTTTAAATGTTTTTTTATTATTTTCAAAATAGTCCCCTTTTAGTTTGATACACTTATTTTAGCGATTTTCCAACTTCTTGATCCCGTCCGAAAACTCATTTTCCGGAAGATCTGCAAAATACTCCTCCGTGGCGTGATTTCCTCGCTTGAGCTGAGTTTTATTGATGAGCCATCTTTTGAGTTTTGGGAAGAGATGCGACAGCGATTGGAGCCGTAAGTCATTGCGATGCTCCTGTGCTCCAATGCAGCGATTTCGGCCTTCAATCGCTCCAATAATGCACAGTAATACTCGCTGTTGATGGTTTTTTTCTTTTTCGAGGAAGTCCACGAAGAGTATGCCATGACAATCCCAGAAAACCGACGCCATAACCTTTCCGACCCATCGAGCCTCCCTCGGCCGCTTCGGAGCATTCGTGCCAGCTTCAGTCCATTGTCGGGCACTCATTCTATTCTCTGGTGTGTAATTGTGGATCCAAGTTTCATAAACGGTTACCAATCGACGCCAAAAGTCCGCCCGATTCCGCATCAGCATGTCCAAACAGGAGTCAGGAGGTCAGGAAATCAGGAGTGAGTATGCGCGGCACCCAGCGGCAGGATAACTTTTTCATATGCAGAAAATTGCCCAAAATATGGCGTGTGCGCTCAGTACTAATCTTTGTGGTATCTGCTAGCTCACGCACCCTCACTTTCCGATCAGCCAACAGCATTTCATGTATTTTTTGGACATTGTCCTCTGTAACCGCATCGGAGGGCCTGCCGCTGCTGACTTGATCGGTAGTGGAGTTGCGGCCACCACGAAACTCTCGAGACCAATATTTGACGGTGTAATCTGACGGAGCATTAGCCCCATAATATTTACCCAACTTTTCTTCTGTTTCCTTCCCCGTTTTGCCTCTCAAAAAATAATGTTTTATGAGAGAACGAAAATCGTTTTTGTCCATACTCAACATGATGCCAAACACTTCAACAACAATCAGCTGTCAAAACAAAACTAAAGACAGTATCGCACTGAAATTTGGCATGTCTGCCTAAATATGAACGGACTACACCACCTAGTATTGTTTGTGTTTGGCAACCTTTTTAATGATGTATAGACTCTGACCTTCACATTTATGCTAAAGCGTTTAACCCGATTCATTAGACTGTATGCAGCTTTTGAAGTTCTCTAATACACGATAATGGTCAAAACATATTTTTTCTTTTCTAAATATGAACACCTCTGGGAGGTTGTTTGTTCAGCAGTTAGATTCTCTGGAGATAATTACGTTACTTGTATACAAAAGCCCGTGGTGATTTGTACGAACTTGTTCTGTTACCATATAAGGATGAACGCAGATCAAAACTAATTAACTTAGCACCGAGTACCTTCTTAACGTGTATTTTTTTATTCGTTCTTATATATTTTTATTTTTTACTATTAAGTAAGCAAATTTCCAAACTTCGTTTACAACAAATGCTAAATCTTTATACTCAATCACTTTATCTTTTTTTTTACAGTATCACCTTAACGAACTTTACACCAATTATAATGAAGCGATCATCTCGTTCCTTGGCATTGGACTATGAACCATCTCTTCGTTCGATTTGCCGTAGTGAGAAAATACGCTCATACTCGGAACGACGTGGATCCCGTTTTTATCATTATCTTCGTAACAGTTGTGTTAATCTTGGTTCATTTTCCACGGATTACTTTGACAATGCATGCGACCTCTTGCTAGATCCTTCTATCGAAGTTCTGCCCTCCCAAGAGTCACAAAAAACAAATTGAACATATGGATTGCCAGCAACATTTATTTTTTTTTCAGTGTGTTCTTAGGTCTCAGACGGTAATTTACGTTTCTAAATATCCTGCATTCAAAACTAGAGTAGGCGTTGGTATTTTTTCTTTTTTTTTTAATTTTTAATTACTATTTTGTGTATTAATATTTTTCATCTTAAACATTTTTATTTCTTATTTAAAAAAAAAGAAACAAATTAAACTATAATCAATCACTGAACATGTATATAAGCTAAGGTCCCTTAAACGACTAAGATTCTTAAGTTTAGTAGAAATGAAATAAATAAAATTATTTTCAAACACAAAACAGGAACTTTATTCTTCGACGTTTATCTGATTTGATGCTATTTAATGTTGCTTGACTGTCACTGATGGATTGCTGGTAGTGTTTTTTTCCTACTAGCGACTTCTGAAAGAGAGAATAAATTAATAAGCAGGATTTTTTTGAATCGGTTTCTTGTCATTTACTTCAGTTACAATGCCGATGCGGTATTTTTTGAGATCTCTGGAAGCATCTGAGGAGTGTCCTGCTTGATTGAATGGTTTTGTAGCATCTTTTCCAGCGTATTCAGTTATCAGTTCTCCACCACCGGGATGTTGATCGAGAAAATCTGTGACATCGTAGACACCACCTTTTATAATGATCCAAATACGACTACCGTTCTTGCCATTATGACTGGCCACCTCGGCTAAAGTGTATGAGCGTTCCTGCATTCTGATCCGTTTCGAAATTCCAACTTTAGACGAATGGTTTTCACTGTCACAATTGAAAGCTTTTATACGATTGAGAATCACTTTTTTTGCAGCCTGAGCTTTTCGATAAGAAGTGTACATATCATACCATGTATATCTGTATCAACTGGAAACGTTAGAAACGTTTTTCTGTTTTTCATTATAGTTTGGGTTCTGGTACGAATTAAATGATAACAAAGTCGTGACTGTGATAAATGTTGTACGACGCTTTGATAAAGGTGAATATAAATGTGAACAATTAATTAGAAAGATTAAAATCGAACGTACGTGAGAACTTACCCTTAAACACACTTGTTATTTGTCAATCTACGATTACTTTTGGTAAGCATTAAAAGTTCCATTCAGGAAAAATTTCAATTGAGTGTAACATTCAAGTACTTCAATCTAGATAGATTGATTTATATGAGTATTACTTGTCCAATTAATAACTTGATAATTGGTATCGTTAGTGTTAAAATAAACTTTTTAAGGTTGGTGGTTATCAGGCAGTGATTGCAGAACAATCAGAGCACTGCAGTTCCTATGAAATTACTGCATGCACTTGAAAAGATTGCAACCGGCTCCCTTTTTTTCTAATCACTTCATGAGGAAATAGTAATTAATAACTAAATAATTAGAACAGCAACAGAATAGTTTATCAATCGAAAAATGATTACTTAACACAAGGTAACAACACCTCTGTTGTGAATCCAAATCATTGAGTCACGTGGGATAGTTAGTTACTAGTTTAAAGTTGGTTTGGGTGCATAAAAAATCCATAGGATAGGAAGAAATGACTGACTGCCAACGGTTAACTCGTAAGACTACGTTTATTTGTAATTTCTTAGCTTGCTTATACATTGGCTTACGAGTAACTCTACTTATTTCTTACGTTAACATTTCTGTACCCTAATTATTATTCTTATTCATTACCAGTGCTGATGTTGAAAATTGCTGGTTATTTTCCTATGAAGAGCGCCAGCATCTTTTGCATTCGTCGGAGCCATATGTAATTAGGTCATTCACTTCGTTCACTTTCCCGTGCGCGAACTTGTACAACCACTAAACCTCTAGGGGACGATTTCATTATGTAATACATGGTGATGTTTCTAAGAGAGGGCACCACTTGCATTAAATCCATACTATTCTCAGTTAGTACCAACCTTCAAAAGATACGTGTATAAATTTGACAGCTATCGGACGATTAGTTCTCGAGATACAGCGTTGTGAGTGAAGCAACTTTTGTTATTGTGAAAAAAACTGTATTCAAAGCAATTTCGTGTGTTGATTTATCATTGCTTTTTGATGGGAAAAAATGCAGCCGATGCAAAAAAATGGCTTGAAAAGTGTTACACATTCGTCAGTGGATTGAAAAATTTAAAAGTGGTCATACAAGCACCGAAGATGACGCACGCAGTAGACGTCCAAAAGAGGCGGTTTCAGATGAAAACATCAAAAAGTTCACAAAATGATTACAAATGACTGTAAAGTGAAGTTGATCGAGATAGCTGAGGCCCTGAAGATATCAAAAGAGCGTGTTGGATATATCATACACGAATATTTGGACATGCGAAAGCTCTGTTCAAAGTGGGTGCCGCGTTTGCTCACAGTCGACCAAAAACAACAACGTGTTGATGATTCACAGGAGTGTTTAAAGCTGTTCTACCGCAATAAAGATGAATTTTTGCATCGGTATGTGACAATGAATGAAACTTGGCTCCATCACTTCACACCAGAGTCAAGTCGGCAGTCAGCTGAGTGTCAAGCAGGCGACGAACCTCGTCCAAAACGACCAGAAACTTAACAGTCGGCTGGCAAGGTTATGGCATCCGTATCTTGGGATACACATGGAATAATTTTCATCGACTATCTCCAAAAGGGACAGACTATCAACAGCGACTATTACATTGCATTGTTGGAGCGTTTGAAGGACGAAATCGCAGAAAAACGGCCGCATTTGAAGAAAAAGAAAGTGCTGTTTCATCAAGACAATGCACCGTGTCACAAGTCGATGAAAACGATGGCAAAATTGAATGAATTCGGCTACGAATTGCTTCCCCACCCACCGTATTCTCCAGATTTTTCCACCAGCCACTATTTCCTGTTCGCAGACCTCAAAAGAATGCTCGCCGGAAAGAGATTTAAGACCGATGAAGAAGTAATCAAACAGAGGCCTATTTTGAGGCTAAACCGAAATCGAACTACAAAACTGATATCGAAGGATTGAAAAATCGTTTCAATCAGTGTATCGCTCTCGAAGGCAACTATATTGATAAATAAAGTTAAATTTTGCAAAAATTTTGTTTTACTATAAAACTGACTTTTCAGCCCAGTGATAATCGTATTTTGGAGAAGTTTAAACAGAAGTGATAGTGCCACTCAACCAACTATATTTGGGGCAATGTTCATAGCTAAATTTTTGTAATTGGATTTGTAAATTGTAAAAATAGAGGTTTTCCCCTAAATTATGGTAAATTGGGGCGCTCATTGTAAAAGTAAATCTGAAGCCAGCACAAGTGTAGAAAACTTGTATTTTTATTTGTAAAAGAACTTAGAGTATCATAGTTAAGTGTAATATACTTATGTTCTCTTTTGATAACACTCTAAGCGTTCTTTTCAATTGGACTTCACTTCTTGCTTTTCAGTGATTTAATTACTCAAAGTATTAATAAATATAAATATCAGTTTCCAATACTAAAACAATCCGCCGCGCCGTTAAAGAATATTTTCGAATAAGTAGCTGTTTTAATGGCAGAGAGAACCAAATTCGTCATTTGATATCGCCAATCGAAATTACGTGCACGATAGCGCGACTAGTTAATCAGATAACCAGTGTAATTACTTTGAAAAAACGTCCGTTGAATTATTGGTACTTATAAGTTGAAATTGGTTATAAAGATGTGTAACGAAAATAATTTATGTACGTACTTGCAGATGTTATTGTTATGGGTTATGAATGATAAGAAATGTGAGAAAAAGGGCCTTTTGGACTCCTTGTCTTTTCTCACGTGCAGTTCATTCATTTTGCACAGACTCGCTTGTTCTTCATGTGTTCGTTGATATTCTTTGGATTCGGATTTCATTGGTGGTTAATGACAGAGGCTAAGTAATTGAGTTTTTCGCAATCTGACGAGATATCTCCTTGTAAATAGATGTCAGAAGTGCGGTTTGCTGCAGCTTAGTAAAACTGATTTGTTTCTTTTTCTTGTTATCAAGAGTCGTCCCTGACTCGTCAGTTTGGTGCTTCAATGAAAATCTTCGACAATGAAATTTTTTACAAATCTGGTTGTTCCGCGCTAGCAGATTTCACAATGTCAACCATTGATTCTCCTGTGAGGTTTTTTTTTGCTTGTCGCCTGTTTGTGGGTTGTGATGGTACTTCTTTTAATTTCCAACAACTCCTCTGCAGTTATCGTACGTGCTAACTATTTTTCCGCATCTCTTTTGCAACGTTCATAGTCTAACTCGAGATGTATTTTAACGGTTTCACTACCACTCTTGTTCTTAGTCCACGATTATTACCGCCATTTTCGTCTCATCCTTCCACCTACGTTTCTTTATTTTTATGGAGTCCGCCTTTTAAAACACTGAGTAGAACTTTGCACAGATCTCCGTATATATTCCATTTAACGACCCATAGGCGTTTACAATATTCCACGTTTTGTATACAATTATAAGTCTTATTGATATAGTCGGTCGCTAATTTTGATGTGCTTGTGATTTTATCTATGCTGTGTACTTAAATCAACCTTCAACATTCAACAGGCTTTCCGTGTTGAATACAAAACTCATAGCATTCATATAGGCACCATGGGTGTGGAATAAACGCATCTCTGGTTTCGGATGTTTAAGGGGTTTCACACCACTTTATTAAGAGCGATCGGTTAGACCGGCAGCTTGTCTACATGTGACGAATTCACTCTCACCAGCTAAGCTTGTGAAATTTTGTAATCAAGATTTAGTTGCTGCAGATATAAGCTACATAAGCTTCTGCTTATTTTCGCTATGATTCGTTAATGCCGCCACCACCGGAGGCGATAGTAGAACTTATTAAATATTGTGATTCCAAAAAGATGGGACTTATCATATGCTGTGATGCTTATGCTCGGAACACTTTCTGGGGCAGTAGCAAATGAAAGTGAGAGGTAATCATCTCCTGGATTTCATACTATCGTCTGACCTGGCTGTCAACAATTTTGGCTCTCAGCGAAGTGTTGTTACGAGAGTAAGACAACAAGTAATCGACTTGACTTTATCCATCAGGTATGCTAAGAACTATCGGACATCTCCATGTCAGACCATAGATACATCGAGTTCACATCGGATGCGAGGCCTCGACCTTCCTGAAGGGGAGGAATCCATCCCTAAGCTCATGACAAACATGAACGGCACCCTCACCAAGAGTTTCGAAATAACATAAAGGCATGTTCAGCTAGTAAGCAATCCTGCAGATCGTCCGTTCCTTGGTGGAAAGCAGACCTGCAGAGTCTTCGTAAAGAATCCAGAAAAATTATAAACAGGTCACTTAAGTCTAATTTGGAGGAAAATTGGATGATTTTAAGAAGCTTATTCGGAATTCGAAGAGAGCCACTTACAAAGCTTTTTGTGAAAAGATCGAAACTATCATTGAAATCAGTAGGCTTGCCAAAGTCCTCAAAAGGGGAAAACCAAGCAGGATGTAACCACTCAAAAAATCTGACGGTACCTATACTGAGTCTAAAGGAGAGACTCTCCGTCTCACGCTCGAGTCTCACATCCCAGGTAACCTAATCGAAATCAGCTTACAACTAGCTGCTATCAACGAAACTGGTAGTGAGTTTAACAACGCAACTCGCCGTAGCTGGTATATCTCATCGGTTAACAAACTTCTGTGGACTAAGTATGTTACATCGAAAGTATCTACGGTGCTGTTCGTCGGTCTTCTGGCAGTGCAAGACATGGGGCCTATCACCGAGAAGGATCCTTTGGAACTACACGGCTATGATAAGGCCAATTGTATCCTATGCGTCGGTTGTCTGGTTGAGTAAGCTCTCGCGAAAATGCGTGATTGCAGCTTTTACCAAACTTCAAATAACGGTTTGTCTCGGATGCGCGCTTTCCCTAGCACTCATGTCTAGACGCATTGATAAATCTCCCTCCCCTTGATATTCATATTATCGACTGCACTCTCAAAGCCATCATCATTCGACTAAAAAAGTGGTCTTTGGAACAATACGCACTGGAGCTTTAGTGACTTTGCGTGCCGGGTGTCTTATGACTTCGGTGTTATGGACATGCCATCCGATGCAATGACACCGAAGCTCCTCTTGCTGAAAAAAAAACCAAATCGACTTTTCTTGTGTCCAGGACTGGCTTCGCTCAGAATCTGATCCAGGAAAGGAATGCAGTCGGGTCTTTCCGGACGGCTCCAAAACCAGTATAGGATATCTTTCTGGAGGACGACAAAATTAGATTTCACTTCACGTTAGGAAAGCTTGCATTAGTTTTCCAAGCAGAAATTTACCTGATGGCAGCGAACTATATTGCAGATAACCGGTGGAGGGGGCGAAGCATTTATATCTGCAGCGACAGCCAAGTTACGCTTAGATTGCTGGACCCTCTTACGACTTCCAAGCTAGTTCGAGAATGCAAGAGATCACTGAATGCAGTCGGAAGGCTAAATTCAGTGGCCCTTGTCTGGGTCCCAGGTCACAATGGGATCACGGGTAATGAAATTGCCGATTAACTAGACACGCATAGTTCAGTGGAGAGTTCGGCGGGATGTAGGCAGACCAAACGAATGCTTCCCGACGTATCTAGGAAGTCAGTAGATGTGTGCAATTTTTAATTTTTTTAAAACAAGTAAATATGATTGGCTTAGGATACATTTAAGATACAAGAGGAAGTGCTTAGAGCTAAACAAACATATATTATGTATGTTAAGAGTTTGGTAATCAGGTTCGAAACCAAATTCTAATTGTATTACTAGCTTCTTGACCGGATAAGTTTTTAATTTTTTATTTTCTTTCATTAAGAATGGCTACCGCCATTTCAAATGAGTACCTGGTGTACCGGTATAAAGTGAGCGGCAAGATATATACAAATGTCTTGATAGGGAACATTTATTTTGAACGGGTCTTAATTTTTTTTTTTTGTTTTTATTTGGTTGCTATGACACCTGTTAAACATATTTAGTATACATCAAGTCAAATAAGCAAACAACATCATATTTTTTCATCGTGTTAAAATACCAGAAAATGATGACTTGCGGAAAGCATTAATTTTTTGTTTTCATTTGAAGAAAAGTGCTGCAGAGTCGCATCGAATGCTTGTCGAGGCAAGTTTCAACGGTTCAGAGGTGACGATTTTGATGTGAGAAATGAAGAACGTGGAAGACCACCAAAAAAGTTTGAAGACGCCGAATTGCAAACAATATTGGATGAAGATAACACTTTGAGTCAGAAACAAATGGCAGAAATGTTAAATGTTGCACAACAAACAATTTCTGTCCGTTTAAAAGCTAAGGGAATGATCCAAAAGTCTGGAAAATGGGTGCCACTGAATTGAGTTAAAGACAGGTGGAAAACCGAAAAACCATTTGTGGAATTTTGCTTCAAAGACGCGATAAAAAAATCAGTTTAGCATCAAATTGTTTCTGGCGATGAAAGATTGATTTATTTTCAGAATCCTAAACGCAAAAAATCATGGGTTAATCCGGAACAACTTCGACTGCAAAACCAGATCGATTCAACAAGAAGACAATGTTGTGTGTCTGGTGGGACCAGAAAGGTTTGAGATCCTAAAACCTGGTAAAACCGCTATTACAAATCGCTACTGACAACCAATGATCAATTTGAACCATACACAGCAAGGTAATTTTGCTCCATGACAATGCACCTGCACACAAAGCAAAACTTTTTCAGGTAACAACCAAAACACTTGGCTGGGAGCTGCTACCCTGCTCACCGTATTCACCAGACTTGGCTCCTTTCGACTACCATTCGATGGGACACGCATTAGCTGAACAGCACTTCGAATCCTACGAGGAAGTCGAAAATTGTGTGACTTTTTGGTTTGCTTCAAAGACAAGGAGTTTTATTGGCGTGGAATCCATAAATTGCCTTAAAGATGGGAAAAATGTGTAGCTAGCAATGGCCAATACCTTGAATAACATGGTTTTTACTTTACCATTAAAAAATACCGGTACACCTGGTATTCTAAATATCATAATATTAATACCTTACAAATAATGTATAAAGATTAGGTGAAACGACATAAATCAGATGTTTATTAACGTACCGCCTTAATCAAGATCAGTTGTATATGCTTTGGTACGTCCAAGTTCTATCAAAATGCGTGAAATTTTTCGATCACTTTTTGACGTTAATCACTCAATAACAGATCATAGAGCTAAGCACAAAACAAGCGGAGTTCTCAAGTCGATAGGAATGGTACAGGGACTTTTCTTTACCTCGTTCCAAATGAAATATTTTTCTTTCGCTTCACTTCGTTTTCATTGTTTCACTTTGTTTTCTTACAGCAAAAACAAAAAAAAAAAAAAAACTAAGCAACGTGGAATAGATTCATAATTACCCACATCGGAAGCTCGACAGGATTCGTTCAGGAAGGGACGTTTAAGCTTTGTCTTCTCCTCATAAGGATATGAATGTCTCAATGTATAAAAAGTGGTTTGAAAATGTCTTCAAACTTCTTGAATCCAACTCCGTCACAATAATGGATAACTCTACGTATCATTCAAGATAAGAAGAAATCAAAATGTGATTTAGAGGAAATAACTTAGTATTCGAAGAAAACATGTTGAAATCTGAGTTATTGGATGTTGTTAAACCCCGCAAAGACAAAGTTGAAGTATACCTGGTAGATGAACTGGCTCAAATGGTAGGATACAAAGTACTGCGATATGAGTTGATATGGGCTCAAAAAAAAAAAAAAAAAAAAAGAAGAACTTTCATGATGAAAGATATTCGGATACTACTGACAGAAGCACTTTGAGAAATTGAACGGTAAGAAATGGCTTAATTGCGTCAAACATGTTGAGCTAAAAGTGAGCCTAAGATGCAAGATGTGGGTGTTTTCGCCGAAACAATAACAGAGGAGATTGCTATAACTAACGAAGGCTGTTTGATGAGTACCCGGATTGGTAGGCGCTACTGAGTCAAAGTGAGAATATAATCATTTAGTATAACCTCTTTTAGGCCGCCTGTCAGTATTTGGTGAAAATCCAACACTTTGTTTTGTTTTGACAGCCATTTCAAAACATCGTGTTATTGTTTTTTGCAACCATGGAAAAAGAGCAGTATCGCTTCATGTTCCGATTCTTGTTTTTAAGTGGCAAAACCTGAGAGGAAATCAAACACATTCCCGATGGTGTATATGGGACAAATTCACCTTCTCGTACAATCGTTTACCATCAGTTCGCAGAGTTTTGCCCTGGCCGCATGTCTAGGTAGCTCAAAAACGGTTACGACAGAGGAAACTATACAGAAAATCCATAATCTCGTATTGGCGGACCGCCGAGTGAAAATTCGCAAGTTGGCTGAGATTGCAGGCATCTCAATAGAACGCGTTAGCCATATCCTGCACGAGATTTTGGGCATGATAGCGATGGGTGCCGCAATCGTGAGACCACTTTTTCAAAGACGTGCCTGGCCCTGTTTAATCGAAATCCGGAGACATGGATTCACTGGTACACACCGAAGATCAAAGAACGATTAAAACAATAGGTTTTACCCGGTGAACGTGCTCCAAAGAATGTGATGAACAGTTGTCCGGACAGTTGCCGGAAAGTTGACGGCCACCGTTTTTTTTTTTGGGATAACCACATTTGGCGAAGAAAAAAGTACTCTCCCACGACGATAACGCACCGGCTTACACCTCCGCAGTCACCATAGCCAAATTGGTCAAATTGCACTACGAATTCTCGGGATTTGGTACCCTGCGATTTTTTTATTTTTATTTTTTTTGTTTTCAAAGGAAAGAATTACAGGTCGAGCGAGGAGTATTTTGCAGAACAACACAAGTCGTACTATACGGAGGGGTTAAAAAAGTTGCAGCACCGCTGGGATAAGTGTATCGAGTTGTAAACGGATTATTTTGAAAAATAAATTGACAAAATCTAAAAAAGTTGCATTGTCATTTCTAATCCGAGTATTCATTAAACAGCCCTCGTAAATAATGCGATTGACAGCGGGTATTAAGATGATAGCAACTTCATTTTTGCGCTCTGTTTTTTAGTAATAAATTTCGTACCCTTTCGTGGGCTCTATTTTCGACATTTCTTGAACCAAGAAATTACATTTCCGAAATACATTTCCCAGTTTGAAATATTTGCTCATCATTGATGAACTTTCCGTTTCACTTTACGAATGTACTATATAGCACAAAAAGAGCGTAAGTAAAGAAAAACATCCTTTTATATTTAAATTATTTAATATATGTATATTTTTTAATTTACAAATAACTATTCCATTTGTTTTCTTAGTTTTCCAATCCGTTGATTGAATTTCAATATATGTATAACTATACTATATGTATATATATAATATTTTTGTTTTTCTTAATTTTAAGACAATATCATGATTTACTTGAAAAAATGTATCCCTCTCGAATTCCGCTCTAAAAAAAGAACTTATGTTTAGAAATTTATTTTACACTTTTCTTTTTCTTTCTTTTGTTAGCTTTTTATTTAATTTTTTTATTTTTAAAGAAGTTTTGGTTTTATATGTATATATATAAAAAATTCTATTTTATTAAAAAAATTACATTTTTTTTCCAATTTAAGTTTTTCAAAAAAATGCTCTCAGATGTTTGTTTTTTGTTGGGTTTCGCTAACAATAAGAGAGTATCTATTTTACAAATGATTTTCGTAGAAAGATTTTTTATATATATATATGAAATTTGTCAGGCTTAAAATATATGGAATTATTCACACACATTTATTTGTTATTTTATTATATATAAATGAGTCAAATTTTAAATGTCTATATATGCACGTGAAAGTGTTTCTTTTATTTGTTTTGATTTTGTTTTTTATTTTCTTAGTCGCCAATTTTAAAAATAAGTAAACTAACTAATTTAAGTTTTGAACAGGATAAATTCTTAAGATTACTAGTGTGGTGTAAAAAATTATTTATCTATAAATAAACTATATAATGTATCTAACAAAAGTAACGAAGCTCATTTAATCTTAAACTAAAATGAAACGATTTCACCAGCTAAACTTAAGTAGTATCTATCGTATTTGGATTTTAACCAGTTAAAATTCTTCAGTTAAGGCCACTACCAGTGCGTGGTTTTTTTTAATATAAATAATAAAAAAATTAATAATCATCAAAAATAAAGTGATAAACTCAGTTTTTTATTCTTTTTTTGGCACCAATATTTGAGTTAGGAGTTGTGGATTTAAGGTAAACTATTTTCAATTTAGTAGTCACACAAAAAATCTGTATCAAACAATATAGATACTCGAATACGACTAGAATGTATCAGTTTGTGATGTTTGGTGTAAGTACAGATAAGGGAAGCCACGCCTGTGAGCTTTTGTTAATTAAATAATATTTTTTTATGTCACATCCAGGCGATCAAAGATGGTAGCACAATCGTTATGAAGTAGTTCCGAAGACCGTATCGATATTTGCTGGCGAAAAACATTATTATTAGGGGTTAAAATTATTTAAAATATTTTAGTATGTGTACAGTTCTGTAGCAATTTAATACTCTGTCAGCATAACTTACCTAGGTGAGCGGACAGTTTAAAAAGATTTCAATAAGTTCCCGGCAAGAATTTATGTTTCTTTAAAAAGGTTAAAGTTCCAATGGAAACTTCTTGAATGTATATACATTATACACAAATGTAAAGAGTCATTTCGCAATTTACTGCCAAATTAATCATTTCTAAAACATGATATATCCACCATAGCTTACATAGAAGGCTGCACGTGGTAGGATGAAGATTCATCGTGATAAATCTGGATGACAAGTTATACGAGTAGACTCTAAGATGTTGGGCGCCAACTTGCTGTGATTCGCGTTAAATTCCTCGACTGAAAAAGTTGAAACTTTATGCAAAAATTTCATCCGAGCGTTTCGGAGTTAAATTTGTTTCGACTAGCAGCCAAAACTTTGCGAAACAAAGGGCTTTCCTTCGATATGCTGGATAAAAATTCTTTCACACGTGCAAATTTTGATCCTGTTCATATTTAAGGGCTTATACGCAGTTAGAATTTTCAAAAAAATAGATTTTTTTGTATTTTCGTAATGTACATGTATATCTGACTTTATTCCCTTCGATCCGATATTCCAAATTGATCTGGTAAGTACTTTTCGAGATATACGCATTTGTGAGGATGCCTCGGACTGTTAAAAAAAGTAGGCGGATTACAAATCGGAGTAGAAGCTGATTTTGTAAAGAGTAAGACTTGTAACAGAGAAATAAAATGTGAAACAGCTTCACAACGAGATCTTAGTTTTAAAATCATTTTGCTGTGATAAGTGAGAGACACATGCCATAAATTCCAGTCCTTTTGTCAAGCATTTTTTGTGATGAGAATTCTTGGGATAGGATGGAAAAGTGCAACAAAATTCTGTGGATTGATGGACATGCCAGCTTGCTTGACACAAAATGCTTATGGGTTAATTATTGAAAATATTTACCCTTGTGTGAAAGAAGCCACCAAAAAACTTCTCGAAATAGCTTGTGCTGAAGAAAAAGATGCGACTGGTGAAAACCAAGGTGATGAAAGTTGTGAAGAATTAACAGTATCTGTCGATGGAACCTGCAAAAAGCGAGGATACACTTCTTTATACGGAGTAACATCATTGATTGGATATTATACAGAGAAAATAATCGAAATTGTTATAAAAAGTCAAAAAAAAATTGTTGAAATTGCAGCTTACATCGCTGCCAGGATTCCATTACCCATGGCTATATAACGAGAAAGAGGATGCAGAGCTCGGCATGATCTCTGACTAAAGAGCGCATCGGAGTACGCGAGATGGAAGAATGGCTCGTAGACAACATCAACTCGAGGTACTAGAAGTTGGTGATGCTACGGAGGATCCATCTTATTGCCCTGGAATAGATGACTCCTTGTAAGCAAAAAAAAAAAAAATAAATAAATTATCTATGTGTAAACTTCTTCCGAAATTTCAAACTCATTTTTTTCAAAACTATGTTTTCGAAGTCGGTGATGAAAATTTCTAAAAAAAAAAATGGCTCAGCCGATCGGTCTGAAATTTTAACACAGAATTTTTCTCAGATATTGCTTTTGTAAAATAAAATACCTATTCAGAAAAAATTCATAAAAAACGTCTTTTTTCGTTCTTGAAACTGCGTTTAACTCCTTAAGAGCTCAAAAATATATCGAAAAGTTTCTGCGATATGGACCTAAGAAAAGCGTCAACTTAGCAGAGATGTACGCGTATTAGCATTAGGGGGGTCATGATCATGTCACTAATTCATGTGTTACCGTCCTCTATAAATGCCAATGAACAGTGAATGCGATGTTTAAGTCACCATGGAGAAAAACAATAAACAGTTTGATGACAAATAAGTGTAAAGGATTCGACTGACTGAAGAAGGAACATAGGAGCTGTGAAAAAATGCTCGTACTAGAGTAATGAGGAAATTAGTATCGAGCTAAAGAGTAGAGTATCGCGAAGAGTATCGCTAAAAAAAAAAAAAACATTCTGGGCTTGCATAAAGAAAAGCTAAATAGTTGACAGTAAGTTTTCAAGACCAATACGTAGGTCTCTCTCCTCTTTTTCTTCCATTCGAGTTCTTCAACCGAAAAAAACATTGAAAAACTGAAGGAAAATGTGGTCGATAACCGTCATTCTAGCTTAAAAGAGGCAATTCATGATCTTAACACCTCTCATTAGTCTGTTCATTCGGTTGTGGTGGATATTGTTGGCATGAATGCGCATCGCCGCACATCTCCCAGCTGGCTACGTTAATTTAACTGACTCCGTTTGATTTCCTTAAGAACCCCAAGCTAAAATTGCTGCTCAAGGAAACCCGTTTTAACTCCATCGGAGCCATAAAGCAAAGAGAAGCAAAGCCCGAAATTGATGACACTAACCACCTAGAGCACTAAAATACGATAGCTGAATTCATGTAGACCGTATCTCCGATTTAAAGATCACTGATGACACAAGCAAGAAGCTCCATGCGGCTACAAGGCGGCTTCGTCTTACAAGTAGGCATATTAAATAAACTGGAAGTCCATTCAGTTGGTAAGCAACTCAACTTAACTCACCCCTAGGTATCCATTACGCAGTTTTAATAATGAATCCCTTATAAGACGTAATTAGATATTATTATCATACTATAGAACATCTGAACGGATGTAAAGGACATTTCTTTGGAAGTGTATTCCATCACCACGCAGGAGTTGGAGCAATACCAACAGAAAGTCATACCACTAAACCTCGGTCACTACCTCATTCAGATGCCTTTATTCCGCGCAAAAATTTAAACTGAACTTTCAGGACATCAGTAAGTCTATGGACCAGTAGATGGAACGAAGAGCAGGTATAACAACGGATGTTTCAACAAGAGGTGTAGTATTTGAAAGATCTATTATTTTTCAACTGATGCATGCAGGGTTTGCATATGGTTACAGGTGTTATCTACAAATTTGGAGTATTTGGAGTATATGGAGTATAATAATCAAAAAATTCGTAGAGACGGGCTCAGCACAAGATTTAAAGACGACCAAACGTGTTCGAAAGTGTCTAATACGACGCAAACAGCTCCATTCGTCACCGTTATCAGGACATTGACATCTCGACAGCTACACTGCACTGAATTTTGACGAAAGATTTGGCTCTCCATTCGTTAAAAGCCCTTGTAACGCAAGAAGAGAAGCCGCCCTCTCTCGGATCCTGGAAAACATGCATGCTGACATTAATTTTTGCAAGAAAATCGTGTTTTCGAATGAGGCTCATTTCCACACGATAATAAGCAAAATTACTACATCTAGGGCACCGAAAATCTACGAGTGGCTCAGGAGATGCCAATGCACCCATAACGAGTAACTCTTTGGTGCGGTTTATGGACCGGAGGTGTCATATAGAGCGCGCTACCACAACATGATAAACAATTTTGACCTAACGATTTCTACTATCAACAGGAAGGTACTACAACAAAATAATCAGTTTTTTGCGCTTGGAGGCACTCATTGGTGGTCAAGATCGTCCGATTTAACACTGTTAGACTTCTTTCTTTGGAGCTATGTTAAAAGCAAGGTCTGCGTCAACCATCCGCAAACATTTCTAACTCTGAAAGCGAACATTGAAGCCGTCATTACTGAGATAGAGCCCCAACTAAATAAAAGAGTGTTTGAAATTTTAAAGAAAAAAATGTATGGGTCTGCAAGCAAAATCGAGGAGGTCATTTGGAAGATATTCTGGTCCATAAATAACCTCCATGTGTCTACTCTATAAATCAATATGGGTATCAGATTTATCTGAACAATTTTTATTGAAAAAAAAAAAAAAAAAAACAAATCCTACACCTCTAGTTGAAACACTCTCTACAATAAATAGCTTTATACGTAGCACTCCTTCGAAATGGGCTATAGTTTAAACTATAAAAGTATTTGAAACAGTCCTTAGTCAGATAAGATAGAACGGAACAGTTCTTTCATCATAAGTCAATTAGAAGACTTTGTGCTGCTGAAAATATTTTCAAACGGCACTGTCGAAAAAAGGCAAAACAACCCTAGTTCTAAGATTTCGCCATTTAAGCGAACGCTTCATAACATCAATACTAAGTACTTATGTCCTTAAAGAGGATAATGATGACATCATCAAAGACGATTTATGCTGGCATAAATCGAACATTGGCTAAGAAAGTCATCTTTGAGCGGTTTATGGGAATCTAGATTCGAATATTTAGAATTTGTAACGGAGCGTATTAGCGTTCTAGATGTTAGAACTTTCCGATGTTAGAACATCGACTTGATCATTGCGGTTAGGGTATGAATGCAGATATTAGAGGTACAACAGAGTCAAGTAATACCGCCTAATCGTTTTCCCCTCAAGCTATTTCCAAATCTTATTCACAACACACAAAATATAGATCATGTTGTTGTCAACGAACCATCAGAGAAACTGCTTCTGATGTGAAGTAGAAGAAAATATATAAAGCTCTGCTGCATCAAAAGACGTGGAGAAGGAAAGGGAAGAGTACAGGGTTATCGGTATGAGAAAGCAAGAGAAGTGCTTGATCTATGAAATGCACTGATGTTTGAAATGACGTTCGAAAGCTTTATCAGAGAATACAACGAACATGATAGGGATAGAATTACACCATGGAACTCTGCAAAGATGAACATGGACAACTAGTAGTAGAGACTAAGACATCTGCAGACTTTATAACGCGATGGTGGTCAAGAACCATTTACCTTGAAAAATAAGGACAGAGTATTCCGTCCTCCTGACCTAGATGAAGTTAAGGGGCAATATCAAAGCTTAAGTATGACAAAGCTGCTGAGCTACTCGTATTATAAACAGCCCCAGCCGGTAATTGTTTTCCGTTTCAAACGGCAGATAAATCCGGAAAACGCTCATTTGAGGATTTTCAAGTAAACGAGAAAAACAAATAGCAGCTATTTCAACCTTTCGCACTACACTTGTTGTAGTTCCTAAACTAAGTTCCTCTGGCGGCATGTCCGATCCACACGAACGGATACCTTTAGGTGCGCCAACTATACAGGAATTAATCTCTTAAGCATAGCCTATAAGATAAGCGTCTAAAACCATTCATGAACAACCTGGTTGGTCCATATTAAAGTGGTTTTTACCATCAATCAAATATTCACTGTACCGCAGATCGGCACTTCTTGTTTTTTTTTTTTTTTTTGTTTGACAACATAATACCCGGACTCTGCACCAGCCGAACGAACCGTTAGCAAGTGGATTGAAAAATTTTAAAGTGGTCATACAAGCACCGAAGATGATGCACGCAGTGGACGTCCAAAAGAGGCTGTTTCAGATGAAAACATCAAAAAAGTCGACAAAATGATTACGAATGACCGTAAAGTGAAGTTGATCGAGATAGTTGAGGCTCGGAAGATATCAAAAGAGCGTGTTGATTATATCATACACGAATATTTGGACATGCGAAAGCTCTGTCTAAAGTGGGTGCCGCGTTTGCTCACAGTCGACCAAAAACAACAACGTGTTGATGATTCAAAGGAGTGCTTAAAGCTGTTCAACCGCAATAAAGCCGAATTTTTGCGTCGGTATGTGACAATGGATGAAACTTGGCTCCATCACTTCACACCAGAGTCAAGTCGGCAGTCATCTGAGTGGCGAGCAGGCGACGAACCTCTACCAAAACGACCAAAAACTCAACAGTCGGCTGGCAAGGTTATGGCATCCGTATCTTGGGATACACATGGAAAAATTTTCATCGACTATCTCCAAAAGGGGCAGACTATCAACAGCGACTATTACAATGCGTTGTTGGAGCGTTTGAAGGAAATCGCAGAAAAACGGCCGCATTTGAAGAAAAAGAAAGTGCTGTTTCATTAAGACAATGCACCGTGTCACAAGTCGATGAAAACTATGGCAAAATTAAATGAATTCGGCTACGAATTGCTTCCCCACCTACCGTATTCTTCAGATTTGGGCCCAAGTGATTTTTTTCTGTTCGCAGACCTCAAAAGAATGCTCGCCGGAAAGAGATTTAAGACCGATGAAGAAGTAATCGCCGAAACAGAGGCCTATTTTGAGGCTAAACCGAAATCGTACTACAAAACTGGTATCGAAAGATTGAAAAATCGTTTCAACTATATTGATAAATAAAGTTGAATTTTGAAAAAATTTTGTGTTTTACTATAAAACGGCACTGAGGAACAACTCGTCATGGACTATGGAGAATTCTGCTGTCCCATTAAACTCAGTAATCAATAAATTGAGACCATCAATGTTAAGAAAGAAAAAAAACCTCTGCGGTTTTTTGTCACTAGATGGTGTTGGTGTTCATTTGTCTGGAAACACTAATCTGATTGTGTCAAACTAAAGGTGACATGTCAGGCTACATTTTTTGTGAAGACAGCTGTGTAATTCGTTGCTCGTGTTAAAAGTTATACTGATTTGAATATGAGTGAAATATCTGAAGAAATACACTATGTGGTGGTTTTTTACTATAAAAATAAGAAAAACGCTGAAAAAAAATACCCGAAAATTTTGTGCAGTTTACGGTGTGAATGCTGTGGTGAACGCCGGATCCAGGAGTAGTTTGTTCGATTCCGTTCCGGAAATTCCGATGTAAAAGATGGATCTTGCACTGGTCGGCTTGTCACTGAAAAAGTCGATGAAATTTTGCAACTGATGGAGCAAGACCGGCACGGAAGCTGTCTGGAGAGAGCGGACGCACTTAACATCAACCGTATGACAGTTTGGAATTATCTAAAACGAGCAGGCTACTCAGAGAAGGTTGATGTTTGGGTGCCACATGAATTAGCGCAAAGAAATCTAAATTTAAAGCGAAACGTTGCTGAAACGTTACGAAATAAAACCATTTTTGAAGCGATTCAAAATGAAGCGATGAAAAATGGATTAAATACAAGAATGTCTAACGCAAGCGATCATGGTCAAAGGCCTGTGACTGAGCACAAACGACTTCAAAGACTGGATTGACGGCAAACAAGGTTATGTTGAGTGTTTAGTGGGATTGGAAGTTAATTGTCTGTTATGAGCTGCTAGAACATGGCGAAACGGTCAACTAGATCTTCTACTGTGCACAACTCGACCGTTTGAATGAAGCTATCAAGAAAGACCGACCAGAACTGGCCAACAGAAAGGGAGTTGTCTTTCATCATGACAATGCTAGGCCACACACATCTTTGATGACCCGGAACGAATTGGCGGAGCTTGGTTGGAAAGTTTTGATGCATCCGCCATATACCATTTGTTTCGGTCTTTGCAAAACTCTCGTGATGGTAAAAATTGGCTGACCGAAGAGCCGTTGAAAATCATTTGACCAAGTTTTTCACTGATAAACCACAGAAACCGATGGAATTATGAAGCTAACCGGAAAATGACAAAATGTCATAGATAATAATGAATAATATGTACTTGATTGAAATTGATTTTGAATAAAAAAATGTTTTTTTTCAAAAATGTACCAAAAAAGCGCGGAGACTTTTTATATGACCCAATATAATCCATTTTATTCCTGATGACTAATTCGAGTTATTTCTTGTACGAAACATGTGAACATCATTTCAAACAGTTCTGCTACGTTGTACAGTCGTGTGTCAAGTTTTAACTTTCTGTTTTCAGTTTTGCGTTTTTGATTCAATTAAATTGACTTTAAATGATCGATAAGTTGACAGTTTATTATGGCTTAGCAATCAGGAGACACTGTGATTCTGTTGAAAATATGTATAATGCAATATGGGCAAATTACGAGTATTATCATTATTGATAATAATGCCCGTGTCGGAGAAGATTCATAGTGTTGTTGGCAGCGAGCACAAGCTTCAGGCACGTTATCTTCATATAAGCATGAATATCTGTCTTAACCACATGATGTTGCTGAAGTTATCTTTCCAATTTATACAAATCTCACCGATAAATAGAAGATTGGATTATTGGAAAGTTGTGTTGGTGGTTTAATGCAAAACAACAATGAGAACTACAATCAGTTGGTATGAAAAATTGCTCCTAAAATCGTTCCGTGTGGTTCAAAAATTGTTAAAATATCAGCTTACATCGCTGCCGGGATCTTCAATGAAGGTACAACTTTAATTTCATATTACATGAATGCAATGGGAATCAGTTGTCCACGGTTATATAACGAGAAAGAGGATGCAGAGCGCGCCATGATCTCTGCCTTGAGATCTCATCGGAGTACGCAAGAGGGAAAAATGTATGCTACGGAGGGTCCATCTTATTGCCCTGGAATAGATAACTCCATGTAAGTAAAAAAAATTATCTATGTGTAAACTTCTTCCGAAACTTTAAACGCGTTTTCCTCAAAACTATGTTTTCAAAACGGTAATCAAGATCCCTTAAAAACTGCTTAACCGACCGGTCTGAAATTTTAACACAACCTTCTCAGATACACTTGCGGTCATAAAAACCGCACCACCTAATGAGTTCTCAAAAAATGCCTAATTACATCAGGCCGTAAGGGTTTTTTTCATACTAATGAAGGGTATTCCCCATAGCGGAGTTCGGCCTCGTATTCAATACAAAAAAAAAAATCTATTTGAATTGAGTTGTGACGGTGACAAGTAAAAAAAAGTTGAATGTCTGGTAAATATCATCAACTGACTCGGGATAAAAAAGTTCAAGTATTGACTTTAGTCGAAGAAGGGCTTATCTATCGTGAGATTGCGGTTAAAATAGGATGCTGTGATTCAACTATCATACGACTGATGAAGAAAAAAGAAAATTTGGATTCACTGGAAAGGAAAAAAGGCTCGGGACGAAAACGTAAAACAACCCAGAAGACGGATAATGTATTACAACGAATTAGCATGAAAGATCGCCTTAAAAGTGCTGTCCGTATAAGAGCACTTGAATTCAAGTTGATCTAAGCGCCGAAACCATACGCCGACGGCTACGGGAGATAGGTTTATATGGAAGACGACCAGCGAAAAAACCTCTTCTAACCACAAAAATGAAAAAAGCTTGCTTGACGTGGGCAAAAAAGTACGAAGATTGGACGCAGGATGATTGGCTATGTGTGATATGGTCCGATGAAAGTAAATTTTATTTGTTGTGTGTCGACAATTTGCCATACGTACGACAGTCAGCAAGTGAAAGGTTCAAGGACGAGTGCATAGTCAAAACAGTGAAGTTTCCTCAAAGCCAGATGGTTTGTGGATGTTTTTCTTTTTACGTTTTGGGCCCTTTGCACTTTGTTAATGGAACTATGAACGCTCAGAAGTATGGAGAAGTAGTAAGGGAGTTTTTGTGTACCAGCAATTGAACAGCATCATTCGTATACTGACAAGTGTATTTTTCTAGATGATTCTGCACCTTGCCACCGCGCCAAATCCGTAAGTAAAGTGTTAAAAATCAGCTTCTAGATGTCTACTTTATAAATAATAAACAGACAAGTAACTAGAGTCTTTCAATAATTTTCAGCTCAAGGCAACGTTTGATGACCTTGGAATTACCAGACTAGACTGGCCAGCTAATTCGCCCGATTTAAACCCAATCGAACACTTGTGGCTTGTAATGACATGTAAGGTGGCTGACCATAAACCAGAGAGTAAAAAAAAGCTAAATAAAGTTCTGAAACATGTATAGTATACTGAAATTTCAAGGGATATTACTGAACTTCTAGTAAACTAGATGCCTTCTAGAATAAAAGCGGTTACAACCACCAAACGAGTAGCAACTAGGTATTGATAATTTTTGGGTAAAAGTGGCACATCTAAACATCTTATACACACATACATAAAAAATGTGTCGTTTGATTTTGTTAACCAATGACTGCATTAAAATATTTTTAAAAAATAAGAAAATTAACTGATTTTTCTTTCTTTGTTAATATCTTTTTCCAAACATTCAATAAACAGATGGAAATTGGATAGAAATATTTATAAACTACTGCGGAGTACTCAAAAAAAAATTTCATTTCATTATAAAAATTATTACCGTAGTTATTAACAATTTTTCAATCATTTTGATATGGTGCGGTTTTCATGACCGCAAGTGTATATGCCTCAGGTATCGATTTTAGAAATACGATTTCGGATAATTATTTCTATTATTCGATTATTCCTTCGATCTATACCTAGTTTTATCTATCAATTGAAATAATCTTTCGGGTTTTTTTTAATTTTAGATCAACTAAACCGGAGATATCGTGATCATCGCCGAAACCCTTTTTTTATTATTTTCGAGGACCTTCAGGAAATCGTCTGCAGGAGCACATTAGATCGATATTTTTTACAAATCATTAGTGCCATTATAAACTTAGATGTTGCCACTAAATGTAGCTATACTTTTTATTTTTGTAAAATAAAATACCTTTTCAGAAAAAATCGTAATTTTTTGTTCGTATAACCCCAAGATTAGTGTCAAGATTAGTACTTTAGAAAGTTTCAACATGGATCACTGATCTAGATATAAGTTATCAATAAACTTGTATGGTACTTTCATATTTTAGAAAACAGTAATCGGAAAAAAAAATTCTTTTAAAGAAATATCAGTCATGATGCATACTTCAGGACTCCCAGACTATACCTATGCATTTTTTTAATTTTTTTATTTTAGGAGCTTTAAATGAGGCAGGTATTGACCAACTTTTGGTGCACCGTGAGTTCGGTGGTGGTGCATTAATTCTTGAAGAATCGGAGAATGAATAACGTAATGAAGGAATCCGAAATGGTCAAACAAAAATAATTTCGAACGTCCTCTCGTAAGAGAAAGAGATAGCAATATTGCAGATGAGTTTGTGGCAATAAATGCACCTTTGACACTTTCTGTGAGGTAACACTTTGACTATTTTTCGAGCTACCTTGATGACATATTTTTTGAGGAATACGCCAGGACCTCAAACACGAGCTGCCTATCTTCTTTTGGAAAGATTTTGAATATAAACTCCGAAGAATTTCCCAAACATTTATTGGGTGTAAGCATCCTTTCAGCATTATTGAGATTTCCAAAATGCTATGGGAAGTGAGAGCCAGATACTCTTTGATAGATGACAATCTAACAAGAGATAGATTCTATCATCTCAGGAATCACTTGAAGGTTGTGGATGAAAATGATTTTACTACTAGATTTTGGAATATTAGGCCTATTTGTCAACGAATCAGAACCCATTGTCTCAGTCATGAGAGACCATTGGATGTCAGCATTGATGAACAGATGATACTTTTTGAAGGCATAATTCCTCTAAAAACTCCACTTCCTGAGAAGCTTAATGTGGCTGGCAAAGTAATGCTTGCTCTTTGACTGAAAATACTCTTGTTTTTATGGAACCTTATTCACCGAAGTATTTTTGGTTCAGATACATGAATGGTAAGTAGAGTACCCAAGAAAGTGTTATTCAAAACAGCCAGCCAAATGCGAAAATGATGAGGCTCATATGATGAATTTGTTAGGAATGATGAAAATCCTTGTATAATCTATTGGTTTGATAACAAATCCATTCTTTTCGTATCCTGTGTTCATTGAGTTGAGCGCCGCCGCTGCTTCATATACAAATTTATAATGAATGCATGGGAAGAGTTGACTTGTTAGACAGAGGTTGTTTTCGAAAACGTTACTTAATCGCATTTGACGTTTTCAAACAAAACAAAAAAATGTTAGTGAGAGTATAAGTAATAACATGTCCCGGTGAACATTAATCCATAATGTACCTCTTTGATTTTTCAAAAGAGAATCCACATTCCAATTTTGACATACTTTCACGTTCAATGTTTAATCGACTCGACCCATACTTGGGTAGGAACAGGTGATGGAATTCTAAAAAAATAATATTATAATTAGTCTGCGTAATCCGATTCAGCCATCATTTTTGACGCATCATTATGAACATCTGCCCTGGAAACATAGCATTGTCGTACTTTTGCAAACGCATTGTGATTTATAATGTCGTTTTCGAACACATGACTTCCACAGCTTGTATTTAAGAACATTTTGCAAAAGCAATTTGATGCAGATGACGTTTTCAAAAACGGCCAGAGTTTTAGGAAAATATGCAATACACAACCGGATAAAAAAGTGGACACTTAGATCCTTAGAATATTTTATGGACTTCTTGATGGTTATTTTGACCTTCTTTACCTTTTGACTAGATATTGCTAAAAATTTAATTCAGCAAATCAAAATTTTGGTGACGAAACACAAAGTGATTTTGACTTCGAGGTAGATGAAACTAGAACTAGAAAACGGCGAAGTTAAGCCAATCATTACCTCATCAATGTACATGCCAGAAATAACGAATACTAAGGGTTCGTACATCTTCAATTATAGGGGACCAAATTGTTGTAAGGTTCAACAAATCGAGAAGCATACGTGTATTCTCTACAAACAGAAACTGTTTCAAAACAGAAAACGAATAAAAATGATTCAAATCACTAGTATCACTAGCGATACCTCAGATACAGTCCTTAAATCCCTTTTGAAATAATTTTTTAACTCCAAATCAGTTTTCTTATGACCCAAATGTTTTGTTTAAGCAAAAAACCATTTTAAATTTGAAGTATCTGAAGAGTCTAAAAAATAAAAACAACTAAAAATCATAATTTAAAGTGCAACAAAAAATAAAAACCAAAAAATCTATTGTATACATAATTGTCTGTATTTTATTTTTATTACATTACGAATGGTATTGTTCAATTAAAAATAAATTTAAAAAAAAAAATAATAATAATCTTTACCTTAAATAACTAATTCGAAAAAAAATATATATATATAAACTTTTACAATTATAAATATCGAAATGTGGCTTTTTCAAGAGGCATCCCACGACGTCCTCTCGAGAATTTATTTTCCCCCGGATAGTACCTATGTATGTATATGCTGCGGCATACGTATACATATATTCAATTTTGGATTTATATTTTTTAGTCAGTCGATATATACTCGTATTAGTAAAGAAAGAAAAAAAAAAAAAAACAATTAAAGCAAACATAAGCATAAGAACATGGTCAGATATAGTCAAACTTTAAATTTGTTTTTATAAATCAAAAATAAAGTTAACGCAGTTGCTTTTTTATAAGAAAAAAAAATTAAAAATTATAATCACTTAGCTATTAACACTATGTATGTTATTTTATCTTTTTGTTTACTTTTTTAATTAATTATTATTTTTTTTTTTACTTTTTTGTAGTTATGGAGTTCTACAAAGAATTGATTTATTTCATTTTGAGTTTTATCTATTAAATTTATGTAATAAAAATTTACACTACTACGATCTCTTTTAAAGGCGCCTTGTTTTGGATTTACATTTTTATTTTTGTTTGTTTTGTTTGTATGGTCTTTTAGTGAGTTTTTTTTTTTTTTGTTACATCTTCTTCATGTTTTTTTTTATGATTTTGTGATGATTTCCAATCAACAAAATACATTTAACTCAATTTCTGTATACAAAAGAACATTTGTTTCGATGAGAAAACTAAGTTTAATTTGTTTTTGTTTTTTGTTTTTTTTTTTTACATTTGGCAATATTGATGAGCGTTTTTTACTTGAAAATTTTAAAATTATTAACTTTTTACATACTTACGAGAGTATAACAATTTGTTGGTTTCCAAATTACAAATTTTTATTTTTATTTTCATTCCATGGAATTTTTTGATTTGTTGGTTTTTTTTTTTTTTTAAACATTTCTTAGATTTTTAAAGTTAGTTTATATATGCTATATCTATTTATATATTTAAATTTAAATTTATTAACTATAATATTTCAATTTGCCTTTACGGATATATACATATATGTATATATATGTGTGTATATGTATTGTATTTCTATAAATATTTATTTTTTCTTACTTATAATTTGCAAACATTAAATTGTTCATACTTTTTCATAGAAAAAATATAATTATATATATATTTTCGTTTTGTAGTTTTTTTTTCTGCTTTTTTGTTTTAGCTAAAAATTTTCTTAATTATTTAAATTTCGCCGATTCGATTAGATTATTAGAATAAAAAGAAGAGAGACGAAGAAAGATGCAAATTTCTTTCTCGAAAAATCGAATTTGTATCGTTTATGTAAGATTTTCAAACTGAGTTCGTTAATTTTTATTTTTATTTTTTTCCTTGTGAAAACATTTCGAAAGTTTTGCACTTTTTTAGTCATTTTGTTTTTCTTTTCTAATTAGACAATGAGAAATTGTACAAAGTTAGATGAGAATTAAAAGTTTATTTAAGAGAAAAAGATTGCAGTTTTGTCGGAAATAGTTGGGATTTTGATTCAATCCATGAATTAAAAGGGAGTTGGAGATATTGTATGTAATCCACAGAGTGGAAAGGGATCATGCAATATAACATATGGAAATATATTTTTAAGTATCCTCACCGTACTTACATATGTCAGACGACGATGGAATTCGATCAAATCAATCAGATTTTTGTTTTTGGCGAACATTCCCTCGAGTAATTAATGATCGCGATTGTATTGGCGAGACCAGGACTAGGAGAGACGTAGAACAACTATAATGACATAATCTTATGGCATTTTCGTTTGGGCAGTCAGATGCCTTTGTTTTTTGTGTATTTTTATTTCCATCCGAATTATTATTATTATAATTATTATATTTGTTGAGGATAATAAAATATTTTTATTTTTCAAACATATTTGCTTGCCACTCAATTTGAATCAATTTGAACACAGCCGATTACACAAAAATAGAAATCTATGTAGATTGACACACAATACTATTTGACGTTTATACATTTTGAAATAAAATCCAGGAGAGAAATTTTGATTCTCAAATGAAAACGAGAAGCAAAATTTTGTTTCAGAAAAAATTAGGGGAAAATGGTTTTACGTCACTTTTCTTCTCCGGAGAAAGGAAAACGCCATTATAATAGATACAGCAGACAAATAGAGGAGAATTCATCAACCCAAAACATTAAGAGTTGGGAATTTTGTTTTTATCTATTCCCACCTTGCCTATGTCATATGAGATCCAAGGTACAGAACTAGAGACATTTTTTTTTATTTAAATTAATACACTGGTACCATTTATTCGAAGACGGGTCAGCTTAAGATTTATAAAGATTTATAAAGATTTATAAATATTCTGAAGAAGCACATGCAAACCTGAAGAAGAAATAGTGTTAGAATGGGATTTAATCAAAAGCATAAAGAGTTTTAACAATCTATATTGGATGTTACATATGCACAAATGAAAACACTATTATATTCCAGTTCTGAAACTGGTTAAATACTCTTAAAGATCAATTTAGTCTGGAGGTCGACCAACAGTTTTTCATTTCATTTTACATACGAGTAAAAGTAGTCTCGAAAGGGGCTTTAACTCCGAAACTGTTCAAAGTGGCAGTGTTTCAAAGACTTTCTAAGATACGAGCGGTTTTAAAGACGATTTACCAGAAATTTGAGAAGACTCAGAAATTCTAAAATAATCTGTACTGATTCCTGCTTATTGATTTCGAGATCTTGAAGTTCATTCGTAGATGTTGGTCTCTTGTTTCAATCATTTGACTTTACGAAAAATATTAATGCCCTGAGAGCGTTGTAAATTCGTCGTTAAACTACATATGAAGTCAACGTTTTTTTTTTTTTTTTTGTTTTTAATGTCCAATAAAGTAAGTTGTCTTTAACATTTTGGAATTAGAGCCGAATGAGCTGAACAGATCGTATCTTTAAAGAATGGTTGCAACAATTAATATAACTGCAATAAATCAAGTTATTAATAAATTTCTGTAGAAATTTAGTAGTGATTCCTCAAAATAACAACCTTGGAATATTTTACTCATACAGCATAAATAAATATTGGTTGGGCGTTGGTTTCTTCTCTATTTAGTGGCTCACTTTTCTCATTTACAAAAAAAAAAAAAAAAAAAAAAAAAAAAATCTTAAAAAGGAAAGCGAAGATCTCAATGATTGACGAATAGGAATTCTTTGTGCGATTTACGATTTCACTTGTTGATTTTGGACATTATTTGGTGCCCACTCTACGAAATACAAGAGACAGATAGGCCTTGCAACAAGCTATAACAAAGTGGTTGTGCTCTTTTATGGAATATCAGACTTGAAAAAACGTGAATGCCCATTATGGTACAATGACATAATTTTGGTAGACAGATAGTTCTATCGCAAGCAAACAAAAACTTATGTCTTCAATAACAAACTCCTTTCAGCGTTCAAATACGGGCCAAAAAAGAGACAGAAAATAAATGTTCTCAATGAGTAGAAGAGGATTTTTTAAGGATAAAAAGTGACTCCATCAAAAGAGAAAAACATTTGAAATAGCGAAAACAATAAATCTTATTATAGAAGTGTATTACATTACATTATTATGAACATAGAGGAGGAGGTGTATTACAGATGTACAGATTTAGAAAGCAAACTTGTCATTATGATTTCCCTTATGCCGATATACACTATGTGTACTTCGACGTCGAGACAGATGTTTGAAACAAAATATAAATATGTAAATTTATATAGGAATTATTGCGTCGAAAGGTGTACTTTTACGCTTGAAAGATAAACAGAGTAAACAGTGTTGACTTAAAAAAGTTAAAAAAAAAGAAAGGATTTGGATGAACTTGATTTTCGCAACAACGATACATTAGATTTTCTGCAAGAGTAAATAAATAAAGGCTTTGTCTTTCATTCTCATTGCACCCTTTCATTATTTCATGGAACATGCATAGTTGTTGTCGCTTGGTAGAATAACGCTATTAAAAGTGGTATCTTTGTGTACACTGCTTCGGTAGTCAAATCAAAAAATAATGATAGGCCCATAATGATGAACTAGAACTCTAAACACCAGTTCAATTGCAATCGAAAGAGTTAAGCATTTATGTCATACTCAATAGTCAGTGTCCCCACATCAAATACCCTAGTTCCATATGGCGAAAGCAAAACTAACAGCATCTTAATATGCACGCTGCAGCTCCTGGGAAATATTTTGGTATTTATCTGTGTTAATAGAACAATATTGTCCTAGATTTTTGATCGAAATTTGCATGATAAAAAGGCACGCACAAGCAATGTTTCAATTAAGCTTTTTTATCTTATTTACTGGAAAACTCTTACGAAATACACCCACTGACACTTGGTCTGATTGTGCATGATGCGCTGATGCATATTTCAGTGCAATTCATAAAATATCTGTTACAACCATTCAAAATAGTGATGTTTCTTCATCTCAAACTATTCCGCACAGCACTGCCCCTCAATAGGTTTATAGTTTAAATGCAACTTTTGCTTCAAAGACTCTATCCTACGTTCAATACAAAATAATAATAAAAACAAAAAACCTCACTCAATATAGTCTTCATTCAATTGCTTATTTCGTGTTATATCTTCATGTCCTTTTAACACGCTTGCTTACTAAACATTTTGATTATTTATTTTACATTTTAATGGAAGAAGACTCTAACTACAATTTGTTTACTTTTATCTATTCACTTCCTTTTTTTTTAGTTGTTTGTGTTATTTTCTTTTTCTTTTGTATACTCGTTTAAATATATATATATATATAAGAAACAGTACATAAAAAATCGCAGTTTATTGAATTAAAGATAAACGGATCAAATTACAATCTACTTAGGAGTATGTATATAAATCTTTTTTCTGTTTTTTTTTTATTTATTTATTTTAGATATGAGAAATCTACTTTCCTTTGACGAACATCCAGACACTCATAAGTATAGTTAAAGAAAGTAAGAAAAAAAAAAGAACCAAAATAGTTATATGTATTTTGTTAGACAAAACAAAATACTAATTTAAAACGCACACAAGATTATAAAATTCAATTTAAAGATCTATAAGTGTATGTTTGTATAGTAAAGTTTATAAATTTCTTTAATATTGAGTGTGTATTTTACAAAATAATAAATCTAAAAAAAAAAAAAAAATAACTACATACATTTATAATACATACAAGCACACGCGCAGACAGACGTTTGTTTCTCAGTAGCTCAGACAATGAGAAGAAGAGAAAAAAATAAAATGCACTTACAAAATTACAAGTTAACAGATGGAATATATGTTTTTTGTTTTATTTTTATTTTATTTTTAAAACTTGATGACCTCCGGGGTATAAGTAGTCGCGTTTAAATTTTAATAGAAAACCTTTCTCACAATATCCCATTCGTGTAGTACTGATAGCCATCGTAGAGTTTTGTTGAGAGACTCTTTAATGAGTCTTGAACGAGTTGTTCTACTTTACGTTCCATTTCCTGTTCGGTTAGGTTCATGTGAAAGCGTTTACGGAGATTCTGTACGGTGCCAGAGCAACCATTCTTAAAGCATGGCAATTGAGCATCTAAATGAATGAGAGATAGTTTAGGATTGCTGGTAAAACAAGAAATTCACATCATCTATACTTACTGCTGCGCATGATTTCGACAAAATTAATAATTCTGTCCATGTGCTTGCGCGCTGTCATCATGCCTACAAGTAGCAACCGATTAAATTCAGTCCATAGTTCTGATGAAGTTCCACCCATAACGTCAACAAATTCTGGAGTCAATTTGAACGGTGATTGTTCGAATCCTGAAAAAAAAAAGAGTAACAGGAGACAATTTAGCATAAAATTAGAAGACTGAGATAAGTGGGTTTACCTAAATTCTTTGGCGATATGCTGAGAATGAAACCGAAATCTATGTGAATTAGATGACCATCTGAATGAAGGAGAATGTTTCCATTATGCCTGCAAATGAAAAGGAAAAAATATAAGAAAAAACAATCTAAAATAGAAATGTACTACTTAAACATCACTTTACAACATATATTGTCTCCTAACAAGGCAACCAATAATCCTTATCGTAAAAGAAAGTACCAAAGTACGTGAAGTACCAACAAAGAACTATTTTTCCAAAAATGCATGGATAAGTTTAATAATTCACCAAACCCTTAAGAGAACCTACTTCTCATTTGCACGGATCAGCATAGCCTTGTGTACGGACTAGGTCTAAAAGGAACGAATAGTTTATCATTTCCCAGACACGGCTCCTATAAATAACCTTTTACCACGAAATTGCGAAATCGGAGAAGTCTATTTTGTATATTTTTTGTAAAGGGTAATTTTTTTTAGGGGTACGTTTTCCAATGGGGACTTTATGAGGGATCACGCATGCGTCTTGTCACACTGATATGGTATTTTTGTTCAGTATTGTTTGACATTTCATCATAGAAAGGCTTGACCCGGCACGGCGTCTTCGGCGTTTTACGAGGAATGTGGTTCATGCACTTAGAGCAACTTATGGTCCACATAATCGGCATACCGAAAACACAATTTGCTATATCAGCGAAATATTTGAAATCCAATTTTCATTATTGGATAATACGCGACCAAATACATCACATTTAGCATGTAGTACAGAAAATATAGCGGTGGCGATGACAATTCAGCGCCATTCTCAGCAGTTTATCTTGTCGTATGCAACAACTTAGCGTATTTTACTTGACGATCTTGGTTTAAATCATTCAAAATTCCATTCGTGCAAGAACTGAAGTCGGCCGATCTTCCGAATCATCAGCTTCAAGAAGACCATAAGCAATATAGTTGTGCCCGGGATGCGGTTCAACCCGAAAAGGTTCAAGAGCTACCATCACACCCAAACAAAATAACTGGTTTATGAGCTGGTAAAGTCGACACACGGTGTCGCGCCACGACAACGGACTATTTACTGTCCGTTCAGCATTATCAGCAGCGAAAAACAAATTTTATATCAAATTACGATGGGAAGAGCAGGAAGGAAGAACTCCCTCATCGAGGCTTATAAGAGTGGGTGCTAAATTTTCTCCCAAGAATGGAGGCAACGCACTAAGAATCCTAAAGAAGGCGATTAGAGCTCGTGATACATTTTAAAATGGAAAACAGTAAAGATCCAGTCTTACAATTTAGATCATCGTTGTTAAGGTGTGAAAAATATATAATGTGTCACTTCTAAGCTCCTTCGGTTGATCAAAACCAAGATTAACTGCACAATAGCAGCGCCGTTTCAACCCTATCATCGCCTTGTTATACTCGTATATCTAGAATTTTGAAAGTTTTTTGACAAACTTTATTACATGCGATAAGATAAATTCTGTGCCCTCTTATATTTGCTCTTACCAGAAATGTAACAATCACAATAATTTTGATTCCTTAAAGATCACATGTGAAAATTTTCTCGCATGAAGGCTTAAATTGCAAGTAGGAATATTCTAGAACTAGGTTACGTGGGTAAGCATTCGAAGAACATAAGGTCCATTTGCTAAAAAAAAGTTACAATTGCGCTTTTTGATTACTGTACTCGAATACAGTACAATATTGATATTGTAAACAGGTTTGTAAATTGCAAACAGGTTTGTAAATTGTAAACAGGTTTGTAAATTCGATATAAACTTAACTTCTTGGGAATTAGGGAAGCAAGACATTTTGGCGTCCAAGAGTATAGATAGTGACAATTTTTTACTCCATAAAAAAAAAATCCCAAAAGAAAAGATGGATACAGTATTGCCCACTTGTCAAAAAAGTTCCTTTTGAGTTTATTTTCTTGTCAACATCATGGCAAAAGAATACTCGCAGACGGATTGCGAACTAGTTTAAGAGGCGTTACGATTACGACGTCAACAACACAGCACCGGACAAGAGTATCGTCATCGATATTTCGCTTCGGCAATACCAATTGCCATGTTGTGGGAGGCAGGAAGTTTAAGCATAAATACTTCTAAAAAGCCATCTGACAACCAAGAATGACACAAAAACCGGCGATAAGTACTAGTAGAAGCTGTCTAATCTACTCTCAAAACAAAAGGCTTGGAAACGTTGAAAGCCATGATGGAAACCACTGTAGAATAACGTACCACATCTCTTAAAATTTTTTACGACACCCAAAACCGAATAAAGAAAACCTTAAAGTGGCAAAAACGAAAAATACGAAAGATTGTTCTCCCTTCCCCCGGGAAACGCATGTGGCTTACTGAAAACTTCTGACGACTAATTTTGACGAACCAATCGCTCTCAGAATTCAAATGGAGTAACTTCAGCCAATGAATGGCCGCAGAAGCAGACGATAGCAGTACACAAATAAATCAAAACGAACCATTGCTTCCATTTGCACTCTAATTCTTAACAAAGTTGAAACGAAAACTCAGGGTTAGACCTTAATCAAAATTTCTGATAAAAGAAGTTTCCAAGATATCCTCAAATTCTCGCCTTTCTATATCAGCAGCATTCTGCCCATTGGTATAGAGCACATCTATAGGGTTTTCTAATAACGACTTGACAACTTTTTTTTAAATAAAAGGCAAACCATTTGAGATATTTCAAAAACTTTATTATTGGCTTGAAGTACAATCAAAACGTTTATGAATGGAACTCGACTTCGTTGGACCCAATTTTCAATGACTCGGACACACATTTCGGCCGAAGCGGCCGCTATTTCGCGTTCAATGTTCGCTCTGAGCTCTTCCAACGTCGTCGGCGTGTTGGCATAAGCCAATGACTTAACGTAGCCCCACAGAAAATAGTCGAGGCGGCCAATCGACTTGCCCATGTCTTGAGATAACACGCTCACCATACTTACTCTTCAATAAATCGATTGTAGTGTGTGCTGTGTGGCTTGTGGTACCATCCTGTTGAAACCACATGTCGTCCAAGTCCATATCTTCCAATTCGGGCCAAAAATAATCGGTGATCATGGCGCGATAACGCTGACCATTCACAGTAACGTGACGATCGTTATCGTCGACGAAAAAATTTGGCTCAATAACGGCATGCAAACCGCAGCAAACAGTTATTTTTTGATGGATGAAGTGGTGATTCATGAAGCACATGTGGGTTTTCACCCGACCAATAATGCATATTTTGCTTATTGACGAACGCATTGCGCCAAAAATGAGCTTCGTCACTGAAGATAATTTTGCGACTCCGAATATCTGTAGAAAATTTTTATAATTTGCAGACGTTGCTCGTTAGTGTACTTTACCATGATGAAAATGTTGAGTTTACTGAATAAATTGACAGTGACAGTTTGATGATTAGTGAAAGAGTGCGTTCACAAATTAAAATCAAAGTCGTCAAGTCCCTATTGGAAAACCCTATATAAATACATATATGTATCACAAAAAAACTGTAAATTTGAAGTTAAAGAATGGAAAAGACGGTAAAGTATGAAAAAAGAATACGAAAATGTCGATGTTAAACAGCAGTTTCCTGATCAGGAAACTCTACAACAGAAAGAAGACGCAAAGGCAACAAAAGAAATATCACAAAAAATGTAAGTGATCATAAAACAAAACAAACTTTGCAAATTTGCCTAGAAAAAAATATCATGGTGACGAAATGAACACGAGTAGTTCATGTACTTGCTTAGAAATTCAGAACAATCAAAGGTTGACCCTATGAAAGACCTGCCAGATATACATAAATCTGCAATAGATTTATCATATAATAATCATTTTTTAGCAATTCGAATATAAATCTCGTTTTAGCATTTCTGCAAAACTCATCTGCCTTTATACAATGAATTTTGAAGCCAGACGATAAGTGCATGTGCCTGCTCTTTCAGGATCATAGAAACTGTTAAAATGGGTTAAGTTACCATTAAATATAATAATAATAACCTCGACTTACCTATCTTTAACTTGCAGTAAATACGAAATAAGACAGTAAGCTGCACAGCTTTGTACAAAATTCTTTTGTGCAGCTCGGAATCGTTCACCTTCAGCATCACCATACTCATCAATGAAGTAATCTCTTAAACTTTTATTTGAATTCTTTTTGATTTGGTGCAATGATACAGTATTTAGGATGGGCTCAATCAGACCACTGTCATTGGACAAACAGACAATTTTGTATGGTCGCACCCAGAGATCAACGTTTTCTTCATCCCAGATTATTTTAAACATCTATTTAGGAAAACAATATCAAAAGATGGTTCAAAAGTGTGATTTTAATCTGTAACTTACCTGAAGAAGCTGTGTAGCCATCAATTCTTGTCGCAAATCATCACCGCATTTGACTATCGCTGAAAGCAGACGCCAATTGGAAAGGTGTCCATATGGCGAGGAGTCTCGAATTTGTTTTTCCTTTTCGTGCCATGGCTCCTAGAAACAGAAACATACGTCAATGAGAGTTTCATTGAAATGAAAATTAAAACAAACCTTCAATGCAGCTGCTGAAGGATCTTCTGGATCATTGCTAAACGACTTTGTGTTTTCACAGTTCAAATTATTACAATGTCTTGTCCGGACATCACCAATGTTGAACAGTGCAGGAATTGCTACTAACACAGGGCAAAAAAAAAGAAAAAAAAAAAAAAACAACAAACAATTATAACAAGAACAATAACTTAATCGAAAAAAAAATTGCTCACCCATACCTTGATCTCTTGAGTCGCAAGAGTCCAAGGACATTTGAGATATTGAATCTCTTTCACACAAGTGCTTATGCATGTTCAAATACTGCGCAGTGATTTCATCATCCTCTTGTGACCACACATCGTCTTCTGTCACGTGCAACACAGAGTCCAGCCCATTATGTGAATCCGATGAAGATTCAGAGACTTTTTCATTTTTTCGCAAACCATTACAACAATTATCTTTCGATTCCAAGTGTTCCTCACTCTTTGTGTGCCTCAGACTGGGCATCATCTTTAAAATCACTGGCGATGAATAAATATCGTTTACCTCCACAACTTCTACATAAATGATGTATGGTGTTTTGTCCTTTGAATTAAGAACGGCAGTCTTCTCTTCAGTGATTCGAACCACATGGTGAGGAATGTCTGAATACAATGGTAACCAAACTCGAGCGGGTAAATTTTTGTTGATTAAATTTAAAAACATTCTCAAAGCACTGGTTTTCTCAGCTTTCGATGGCAACGAAGTCAGATTCTTACCAACGTTGATCAGTGCCTTCATGAATTCCTTTTGTGGAGCTGTTTTTGGAGCACCACATGTGCAAACTGTCTTATGACCAAGTAAATCATTGACTGTACCACGAACCGATTCGAAACACGTGCATCCATTGTCAAATGCTCGTCCAGAAGTCAAATCACCCAAACAGAGTTTAGCTGGAGTCGATGGGAACGGTAGGGATGGCATTTTGGCTACTGATAATCGAGATCCACTTAAAAGTACGGTGGCATCCGACTGAGAACGATGATGAGTCTTTTTGGCGGGTGATGAGACTATTTGTGTTTTCAACTGTTTTCGTTCCTTCTTGGAGAAGATCTCTTTCATCAAGGCCAATTGGTTTTTCTTGCTTGATAAGAAATTCGTGTCCACTTGGTAGTTGTATGCTTCCAACAACCATAGACATTTTAAAGAGAAGTCTACAGATTTTCTGCATCGAATGGTCAAGTATGGATCGAGTACCTCCGCCAATTCATCCATCTGAATGTACATCACAATTAGCTGGGGAATATATAAATCCACCTCAATGTCAGGGAAACTAAAAATCTTATTCCCGATAAAGCTCAGCACACCTGGTTCCTTGGAATAGAACAGATAATGGATGGCAAAGTGTATATTGAAGACGGGCGATTCAAAGAAACGCAACAGCCCGCTTGGACCCTTTTCAGTCTTGGTTGGTTCGCTGGATGGTTCCTTTTCTCGTACAAAACATTTCACGACTCCAGGAACTGCTTTAAGCTTATTCAGCGAAGAAACTGATCCCGATTTAACCATAATAGGCTTAATTTCGGCTTCAGTTGTCATTATGGATGTTACTGGTGTTACAGTAAGTGTTGGCAAATATCGAGTTTCTTCTGTAGGTGAACTGACTTTACTAGCCGCTGCTGCAGCTGCTTTTTTACTAGCATTTGACGAAATCAAACCAAAGAACTCCTTCTTTTTGGATATGTCTGTTGGAGATTTGACATCATTCATCACTGTAGTGCTGTTCTCTTCACCAGCTTTGATTTTCGCCGCATTTTTCTTCTCGTGATTATCGATGATACTCTGTGCTGTACGGAAAATTGCATTCTTTGTCGCTCCGAAGAAATTCTTAAAGAGCACCTCATTTCTAATGTGCTCCGATTTATTTGCTGTCTCTAAAGCGTCGGATTTTAGAGTTTTACCTGTAGACACAGGTACTCCGTTTTCTTCCGTTGACTGAGGCGTTGGCGTTGTCAAATCACTGCCATTATCATCAGGCACTGGTGGCGTTGGACTATCAATGCATATTGGTACGCAAATTCGATTGTTTTCCATGCGAATCGCTGTTGACATATTTTGATCCCGATGATAACGACTCTTCTCATCGGAAACTGCTTCAGCTGTTGGAGTAGTTGGATCATCATGTCTTTTACGCGGTCTCAGCGTTTGACAGTCGGTTTCTAGTGATTGATAGAAGCATAAATCTGATTGTAGCATACCGTATTCCTCATCCATGGATGTCGTCTCAAGAATTTCAATGCATTCTTCTTCGGCATCCATTTCACCAGAGTCTAGACTTTCGTGGGAATGGCGGATGCGATTTAGCGAGACCTGATCTGACTCAGAACCACAGATTATTCCTATAAAACAGAAAAAAGAAGTTGATTAGCCTTGTTGGAAATACTAATTGATGGAGTTTATCTTGTATTTTGAAATGAGATTGATGGGGTAATTGACTAATTACCCACCCAATGACAAAATATAAAATGCTTCACCTGAATCGTCAGAGCCCAAACTGGTAAGGTCTTCACGTTTTTTATTATTACTTTCTGGCACTGCAACTTTGGACGATGGAACTACTATTTGAGGTTTATTACAAGTACCGTTGCTGCTGGGATTTTCACTCGATTTTGGTCTTGGGCAGGGTTCAACTATGGAGACAAAATTTTAAAAATTTCTTCATGAGTTTCGATTTAATCAATTTCTTTGTTGTTGTTACCTATGACGCTGGAATTTGCGATGGAAGCTGATGATGGCGTTGATGATGATGATGATACTATACACTGTTGTGATTGGCCGGCAATACCTGTAGTTGAAATTGGACTACTGCTGCTCACTGTTGATGTAACAATTTTCGAACACATTGTCGAACCAAGAATGGAATTTGTGCAAAATGTCGTTTCGCTTTCGGCATTTGGAGATGATACTTCAACCTGAAATGCCAAGAGAATTTGGAAAAATTAATTTCGTTTAAAATCTAATGAGTCACGGATGATGAATTTAAGGAGAGTAGAAAAGTTTTAAAATGAAAAACGCCTCCAAAAGAAAAGAACTAGTAGGCAAGTTAGGTTGTCTGGTTGGAGATCTCAAAGCAGACAGCAGGAGCCAGCTACAATTGAGTAAAAGGAAACGAGAAAACAGATAAACTAGCCATATGGGATTAGATCTGGACATCACCTCGTTTAACAGATGTCTGTATGTACTGCTTCGGATGAAAAACATGCTACAAAATGTGTCCCCGAAATTATAGCAAAGGTCGTACGCGTATATGTAAACAAAATAAAGGAGGAACGATGCAAAACTGATTTTTAAATTATTGAGGAACAATTTAGGGAGTTCAATGTTAAAAAATGTAGAAGATTCACTATTAAGTGTAATTATTTTGATAATACGACCTCACATGATGTCAAATATTTCCCGAAATGGATAACGAAGTGCACAGGAATTTTAGCAGGTTGAACGAATATGGATTTAGATCTTGGCGATCGCACTGTAAGACAATATTTTTCGTTTGTTTAGCTCGATGATAAAGCCAATAAAAAGAACGTGTCAAGGGAAGAAGACACGAACAGAAGAGATCTGCATCTATAGAGACGAAGACGTAAAGCTTGTAGTAGAGTCACAGTCAGTGCAGAGAATATGGAAACTTTTTCTGCAGACTATATAACAGCGAAGAAGCCCAACATGCAGCCTTCACACAGAATAGATCATACAACTTAGACGATAATAGGCAAAACTTCCGTCAGTAAAGCAATATCTAAGCTAAAATCCAACAAATCAGCTGGACCTGACGCTTACCGGCGAATTATTAGCTGCTGGAAATTACTTTGTGTGGAGCATGCACTAACACAGAACTGGTCAGAAGAGTGTATGCCTGATGAATGGATTAGTCCCTATCAGTGCTGTTTCACACCACAATAGACCTTCACAGCAAAACTTTACACTTCGGCAGATTCTAGAAAAAGCTCAAGAAGTCGAAATCGATAACCATTATATGACAGTATTTATAAAACCATGTCTGTCGCATGTCGCATCCCTGCCAAACCCGTCCGTTTGTGAATGAAAATTGAGAACGCTCGTTGCTCTGCCAAGGTCGGTAACGAGACCTTTGATGTTAAAAAGGGTCATGTGGCTTCTTTAACATCATACTGGAAAGAACAGTGCGGAACTCACAATTGAACACAGGAGGCACAATCTTTCAAAAGACTGTGCAACTGCTGATGATATTGAGATAATTGGGTGTTACCGTTACAGGTGTTACCGGTGCCGCTACTTAGTATTGAAACGGAAGCTACTAAAATGGGTTTAATTGTAATGCAGGCAAAATCAAGTATATGCTGTCAACAAGAAAGTACATCTAAACATCGCCGAATTGGATAGAACGTCACAATCGACAGTTATAATTGCGAGGCTGTTCAGGAGTTTGTCTACCTTTGATCTGCTATGAATCCTGCCAACCAGAATTTAGCAGAAATAAAACGAAGACTCACTCTCGCTGTTTCTTTGGGCTAAGAAGGCAATTGGGTAGTATAACTTTATCTCCAAAACTAAAGAGATTCTATACAAGAATTTGTTTATCCTAGTCCTACTTTATGGCGCTAAAAAATGGTGGATTAAGATATCCTCAGTCGTTTCGAGAGAGAAATTCTTCGGAAAATTCAAAGCAATTTCGTGTGTTGATTTATCATTGCTTTTTGATTGGAAAAAATGCAGCCGATGCAAAGAAATGCCTTGATAAGTGTTACCCGAACACTCTGCACCAGCCGAACGAACCATTAGCAAGTGGATTGAAAAATTTAAAAGTGGTCATACAAGCACCGAAGATGATGCACGCAGTGGACGTCCAAAAGAGGCTGTTTCAGATTACGAATGACCGTAAAGTGAAGTTGATCGAGATAGCTGAGGCTTTGAAGATATCAAAAGAGCGTATTGGATATATCATACACGAATATTTGGACATGCGAAAGCTCTGTTCAAAGTGAGTGCCGCGTTTGTGTTGATGATTCAGAGGAGTGTTTAAAGCTGTTCAACCGCAATAAAGCCGAATTTTTTCGGCTTGGCTCCATCACTTCACACCAGTGTCAAGTCGGCAGTCAGCTGAGTGGCGAGCAGGCGGCGAACCTCGTCCAAAACGACCAAAAACGAAACAAAAACTCAAAACTCGGCTGGCAAGGTTATGGCATCCGTATTTCGGGATACACATGGAATAATTTTTATCGACTATCTCCAAATAGGACAGACTATCAACAACGACTATTACATTGCGTTGTTGGAGCGTTTGAAGGACGAAATCGCAGAAAAACGGCCGCATTTGAAGAAAAAGAAAGTGCTGTTTCATCAAGACAATGCACCGTGTCACAAGTCGATGAAAACGATGGCAAAATTGAATGAATTCGGTAACGAATCGCTTCCCCACCCACCGTATTCTCCAGATTTGGCCCCCACCGACTATTTCCTGTTCACAGACCTCAAAAGAATGCTCGCCGGAAAGAGATTTAAGACCGATGAAGAAGTAATCGCCGAAACAAAGGCCTATATTGTGGCTAAACCGAAATCGTACTACAAAACTGGTATCGAAAGATTGAAAAATCGTTTCAATCAGTCTATCGCCCTCGAAGGCAACTATATTGATAAATAAAGTTGAATTTTGCAAAAAATTTGTGTTCTACTATAAAACGGCACTGAGTTTTCAGCCCATGTGCTATGTGGGCAGATTATGAGTCAGCCAGTATTGCGCGTGCTCTGTTTTTTCTCTCTTTGCAGTGATTTCGGGAAAAAATGTGGCAAGGAAACACATATCCAACAGACACATACAATTTTTAAATCCCTGATCAATGATTCAAAACTTATTATCGGCTTCGCCTGGCTTTCATCGTCGAAAGCACTACAAGACCCTAATCTGGAATATTATGTTAAAAAAGCAACCTATGTGCTAGCCACGATAATACCTCGAAGCGGTGGTAGGCTAAAATAGTGAAAGAGAAATAAAGAACAGAAATGGCAGAAAGAAATCGGCAGCAATATGACAAGCCTGTTCGGAAAGCTCCAGAAATTTATTCCATCATCAAACCATGGACAACGATAGAAAGAAGGGACTGGAAGTACAGTTCTGTCTATGCTCGACGACTATCGTAAATACGTATCTTTTTAGTTTGTTATATCCGTGATGTCACAACGAGGACGACGATGCGGATAATGCGTTTTTTGCTTTAAATGCTTCGCAGAAAACATATTAAACCTGTTAACCCCGGAGGGTCACGAAAGTTACACGACGTGATAAGAGGTCGACTATTGAAGATCTGCTCATTTATAGAGTTCATAGTACAAAACATCACTAAAAAAGAAAATTGACGGAAGCAGTGTTTCTTTTAAAGTTCCAACGCGGGAAATTCTTCTTGGCGCCACGGTTATCTGTCAACTACTTTCGCTTGACTGCGTTATCTACGGTTTTGTTTTTTGGGATAGATTCGACATATCATAGATCCGGAACATTGGTATTTATTACTTAGTGTGTGCCAATCACCTAAATCGACGAATTCGAGTGATCAGATCACATTCAACAGTGTGAGTTGAATGCAATTACAGCACTATGGGTAGTGTTTATAATCATATTTCAATTTACTGCCTTAATTGTGGTGCTAACAACTTAATTACCAACGCAGGTCGTTTATTTTTCAAAAATATTTCAAAACCGAAAATAGACTCGCATTCATAACTTTCCACAAATCGTACATACGTACTTGCATGGGATATCTCCCAAACTATGCGGACGCACGCAAACTCTCTTCAAAAGTTTTAAACAAAAAAAAAGTGGTCAAACCTAATGTCATGTCTATTCATTCCGTCGATTTGTTTGTTTATCTATTTGACTACGATTGAGTTGTGACGGAATTGTGGTATTCGTATCTTGAAGATATAAACACTCGTACGCACATAAAAACCCAGTCGGTGATAAATATAATCGCCCAGATAAATGTTTGACAATTTGTGTGCGGAGATTTGCTTTGTGGATAAATGATTGGATTTTGAATGAATGATTTAAGATTCCGAGGTCTGTCCTCGGATTATCTTGGCTTCATATGAAGGACAAGATTCATAGTCTCCAAAATTTTACATTAAAACAAACACTTCAATTGTAAGCAGTTTAATTACTTTTGTATCTATGGGATTGCTTTTTTTATTGTTTACGAATTTGTTCTCTGTTGGGTTGAGGTTAATTTGTTTATTGGATTGAGTTTTCCTTTTTATGCATTCAGATAGAGTAAAGAAAATCACGGATTGAACGAATATAAAATTGATATTCTGTTAATTGGTTGAAAGAATTATTTGAGATTGATTGATTGTTGTAGTTTGAGGTACTTGACTAGGTAGTAAAGTCTATTAAAATGTCAAAATATACATTTGGACTGAGCTGATTGTCTGATTAGATATTGATACAAAGTTAGGATGTTAAATGAGCACAAAATTAAAAGTGATATTCTTTTTGGAAACCTAAGGAATGCTTAGGGAGCCGATATAAGACATTTGTTCCATTCTGTACTGTACGGAGTTATGTCTGCCAAGCTATAACAAAAGTTATTTACTTTGTAAACGATATGTTGGCTCAAACAAGACGGGAAAGAGCTTCAATTGTTTCGGGACTTCTTGGTTTAACTACTTTGTGGAATGAATAAAAACGTTCTTTGGGGTGACTCCATAAGAATGAATTCGCTGATTTTTATGCATGTGTGGTATATGCATAGACTCCTCAAGCAGAAGCTCGCGGGTTCGAATCCCGTGTGAGGCAATTCTCTGAAAAAGTCTTTTCATAGAATTTGTATGTTGTTATATGAAACTCCCGTCGGCGTCAACTGACATGAAGGATTAACACTGATGTTGAAGTGGTTGCTGGCTGGGCTAAATGTAACGAACTAACAACTAGCACGTACTAAGGCCCACTGGTTGAGGATGCACTGGCTCCAGTTTAACCTCTGGGAAAAATATCGAAACTTAATACATCTGAGTTTCAAACTACTACACCACCCGCCCGCACCCTGGTGAAAAGCCAGTAAAAGGGTATTCATATCCAATTGGTGCGCGCGCGGAATTATATATATATAAAAAAAAAAGATTGCTTCTACGAGCTCCTTGACTTAAATCAAGTCCACAAGACTCTCTCGTCGCGCGTTGTTTTAAAAGCATGTATAGATATTTGGAAGACTATTATAATAAAACACAATCCGATGACGATGCCATTGTTTTTATTGATTAGTTCTGCCTAATGATTACTCATTTTTGTTTTGTGGTTCACTTGTTGTTATTGCGCTAAGATAGGTTAGATTTCACCCGCTAGAAAGGTGATTTTTGGAATTTAAACCAGCGTCATTCCATTCCCCTTTCACTTATATATCGATAATACCCACAAGCTAATTTTTGATATTATATCTCAAATTTAATCGATGAAACTCGTTTTGATAATCGCAACCGATTCACGTCATTCGTCACTTGACTATCGAAGCTCTTAATCGTACACTCATAGAACAGAACAAAAAATAAGAAATAAAAATAAAAAATAAAAAATGTATTGCCAGACCGATGAGCCACGACCTCAGTCCCAGTGCCCAAATCTTCAAATGCACTTATTAGATTCCACCATAGGAAAACACACCGTCAGATACGACTACAACTACGAACTGCGAGCACAAATCTGTGAAACTTACCTCAGGTATCCGCTGTAGGGCACTATCTAAGCTGCGATTTCGATGATGTTGCGTAAGATTGATGCGAGTATTTGTCACTTGTGATATTGGTGGCAAGAGTATTCCCATTGATCTGTAAAAAATAGCAGAAAAACAAAATTATTAGCAATAAATTGAATACAATAGCAACAAAAACAACTAAAACTACTTAATAGACACACTCACAACAAGTTTGTTGGATCTGCTTCTTTCTATTTTTTTTTCTCCTTTTGAAGCGAATAAACGAACGCTCTCGTACTCGTACTTCGTAGTGCAAAAAGTGAAATACCGATCACCATAAGTGAAATTGTTGTTTCTTTAACCTACGAGTACTCCCTCCACCCTATCACACACAACGTGTAATCCACAAAAGCAATTAAGAAAGTTTTTTTCCAATTTGTTTTAAGCTTTTTTCACTCGTTTTTTTTTAAATTTTTTTCTATTTTGTTGTTGGACTTTTATCAGTTTTCGATCATTAAAAAAAGAGCTGCGGTGGCGTGTAAAATGAATGTGTCATCAACTGACATGAAATGAGAGCGCAATAAGAATACCGGAGAGAGAAAAAAAAGATGAGAGTGAGAGAGAGCTTTAAGTGAGCTTAGGACTTGTAGTTCTCAGAAATAAGGCCTGTTATCAGGTGACAGACAGACCTTTTTCATTTTGTTTTGTTTCTTTCTTTTTGCAATGATAACAATTGTTTTGGGAATTTTTCTTTTATTTTTTTTTGTGGGGACAATTTGGGAAGTTTCAGAGCGTTTAGCATACAAGGGAGCTTTTGGGAAAGCGCTTTGTGTAGCTATCGTAGCCGTATTGTGGGGCGTATGCGTAACAATCTTTCTTTAATTATTATCGAATTAACTGCAAAACTTATTTTCGACTGCGTGTGGACGTACAATTACATTGGAGGTAAAAATAAATGTGAAAAGGACAAGGTCGGGCTTTTATTAGAAATAATAATAAATTTAACCTCTACATTAAGTTGATCGATAAAAGTGATCTTCGTGACGATCTTGAACAAAGATTATCAGGCAAGTTACATCATAACTGAGGAAATTTAATCAGTCTCTCCAACGAAGCTAACTATTTAGGCGTCATTCTGGATAACACATTTCTTTGGACTAAACAGGTCAACCTTCAAGGCGATGTTTTACCTACTGGGAGTGTAAAGGAGCTTTCGGTAAGACATGATGCATTTAACCGGGAATCTACACGTCACTGATTCTGTTACCAGACTCCAAAAATGGACTGCTCCGGCTTACACGCATTGATGAATCTGCCTATCCTTGCTATACTTATCACGGCTTGCACTCTTAAAGCCATCTTCTGTTTTAAAATAAATGTTCTTTGATATAGCACGTATTGGGTTACCATATTGATGACCAGGAGAGGAATATATAATGGTTGGGTCTTCACGGAGCTCTAAAACCGATTTAGGATGCGGCGCTGGAGCCTCTCTGGAGGACGACAACGTAGGATTTCACACCCCATTTAGAAAACTTGCATGTGTCTACCAAGGGGTATATACGCAATTCTGATGGCAAGACACTACCATATATTACAATATGAAGAATCGGTGAAGAATGCGAAGCATTTGCATATTTAGCGACAAACAAGACTTCCCTTAATACCTTCCTCAATTTCCTCACAACTTTCAAGCTAGTTCAAGAATGTAAGACTTCTCTGAACATAGTCAAAAGACTAAATCTCAGTCTTGTGTGGGTCTCATGGCGGTAGTGTTTACGTTCCTTTGTTTCAAAGAATGGAATTAATTTGAAAACCGCAAGGACATTCTCATTAATCACCAAAGGTAAATTTTCAGGGTGTTTTAATGAAAAAATTGTTCTTTTTTTTTTTAAAAAATCTGGAACATGGGGCCAGCATTCAACGAATTGTTTTTCTTTCAATTGCCTTAGTTTATTCATATGCCGAAAAATTCAGAAAATGTTTAAGCAACATTCAGATTTGGCACAGTCTTATAGTCCATAAAAATAAAAAGTATCAACATTAGAATTTCCAGTAGAACTTGCAGCATGACTCTTGGTAGCATTGCTGATGAGTTCGCGATGTTAATGCCCACATATGGTTCAATGAGTAGGCCCTATTGTGATGTACAATACAATACATTGACAACTAAAGGGAAAAGGAAAAAGTAGCACGGGTGTCCAAATCAGGGGCATACGGGAAGTGGTTGAGAAATGTGATTTTTAGCCAAAACAAATCGGCCACAAATGTCGACCGATCGCGCAACAAATTCCAAATTCCTTCTGCGATAAACGCTTAAAAAAACCCACATAGAATTGTGCGTTAACTGATTGACCCTGTGAAACGACTTCTGTCTGCACAATATCCTTTGAATCGTAGAAGCAAATCTACGTTGTCTTCACTTTTGACTCCTCCAAACGAGATTTTTTGTTGTCACAATGTTGTAAAGGAATTTTTTTGTTGTTTTCGGTCTTATTGATGATATCCTTCGAATGTTGAATTCTAAGCAATTTTTGCTTTGTTTTTAACGGATGAGACAAACATACTGTTACTTCAGACGCAATAAATCTGCTTCTATTCGTCCAATTTTGACAGTGAAAGATCTACCTTTCCGATGCATTGCCAATAGATGGAACGAACAAAAGTTTGTAAGGATAAACCAAGAATACTAAAATACTCGTATGGCCCCAATTTAACAAATCTACCATACAATTAAAACTGATCGCTTAAGAGATAGAAGCTGGAGGGCACACTATAGGTTTAGATTGGAGAGGAATGATCTAAATATTAAAACGTCAAAGATTTTGTCTGATAGCTAAGACGGACCGGCAATTGTTGATTATCAAAATCGATCTGCGATGCACTGAATGGTACCCTTTTTTCTTTTGACTACCTAAGTTTCCTTCACCTGCGCTGCATGCAAACAATTTAAGCGCGTGCGTAATTGAAAAAAAAACCTAGATTCATAAAATTGGCGGAGAGTTGCGAACGGAAAACTGAGCCAAGTGAACGTTAACCTGAAAAAAGAAGTCTAAGGGAAAAACATTGAGCGTACATAGGTAGAGGAGGTTGCCATGTTACTTGAGGGTATGTTAGCTCCAATTAGGATTTTCTAAAAAAAAAAAAAAATTAGAAACCGTCAACATCCGCTCACTTTGACTACAGTAATTTCCAATGCCCATAAAATCAAATTGTCATTGACCTTTTGATTGATAGTTAAGAATTTATTAATTTATACCATACTCGACCAAAATATGTACACAATCTGACAGGTTTCGTCAAAAAAAAAAGAAAAAAAAAGCAAGTACGAACAAATTGAGCACAACTGCTCAAAGTTCGTTAACATGAATACGAGCACAAAGTCTACATAGTGATAGAGTAGTGTGCTAATTCCTAGCACCAAACCAACTTCTCACAATCGCTTCTGATTCGGAAGAGATAAAAAACCTTAACTTTGCCTTCTGTGTTAGTGTATAGCAATCTTGATTGCACCTTTTTCAACCGAAGGTCGTCTGGTTTACCACATGTTACTTGATGCATGCAAGCATGCAATCCCACCATCAGTACCATCACTTTGGTCTAAAGTGAAAAAGTCTCAGTCTATCTCTAAGCCACCAGCGGCACCAGAAAAAACTCACTCAGGCACACAAAAGGTGGCAGGTTAGATGGCATGCAGTTTTTAAGTTTTTATTTTCTCTCTTTTTAGGCAATGTATGAGTACGAGTACGAGTATCTAATAGATATGGATATCTCCAAGTCATGATATTGCATTTAAAAAAAGAAAATAAAATTCCAATGCAGGTTGCTTTTGCAACGTATCGTATAGCAACAATTTTCCAATGTTCAGTGTTAGAAGTGGTGGCAGCATAAAAGACAACATCTTGGCCATGTTTCCAATCTGGTGTCTGTCGGGCTAGTTTAGTGTCTCTCAGTCGAAAAAAGTTTCACTTAACTGCCATTGGGCTAGGCCGATATAACCAAATTAAGGTGCACTATATGGTGCAACCAGTTTAAAAAATAAAAAAAAATAAAAAATACCAAAAATAAATTAAAATACTTTAGATGGAGGGTACGATACACTTAGATTCACCACTTCTCCAACACCAGTCATGTAGTAGATACAAACAAAACAAAAAAAAAATATATCAGAACTAAGAAACAACACTTGTGGTGATATTAATTATATTGGACAGGAGGTTTAGCTATAGAGATACTGGTATCGATGTATACAAGTATGTGCAACGTGCTGGTTCAGATCATTTTCACGGTGCATGCGGATAACACCAATTTCGTGAAAATGAAATCGATTTCTTTTTCTTTAGAAAATGTTTTTTTTTAAAAAAAAAACCCCGCTTACATCCATTAAGGAAATGCCTGACTAAGTTGTTTAGATAAAGAAACAGAAAAACTGGTAAAGCTATGAGGTGTTTCGGTTTCAATTTCTAGAGATTTAATTTTTTTTTTTTAATTGGGGTGCCACAAGTGTACCACTTTTGATCTAAACTACTTGAGCGATACAATGTTTTAATTAAGGAAGTGTATTTTAAGTCAACGGATATAGTGGAAATAGATTAGCATTGAATCTGGAAAACAAAATATCGGCAAGAATGTTGTGCGAACGGCAAGTCTGGCAACCTCTAGGTTATAATAATATGAGCTGGAAGGGGTCGCCAATGTCTAGATAGATAGACTTGACTGGGTGGGTTTGAATTTGATTTAACCTATCATAAAGACAGTGCGTTTAATTAGTTTGATACACTTTAACATCCTGCAAAACTTTATAAAATAGTGTAAGCATTACCAAGGCGAAAAATATGTAACTGAGACAATGCCAAAAGTTAGTCCATGGAGTACTGGAGGCAGCTATGAAAGTTTGGCGTGCTACAATTCATTAAAAATAGGAGTGATTCACGCAAAACTTACTTGTAAGTTTGATAAAAGGTCTTTTTAAAGTCGCGTCCCAGATGTCAGGAGTCATTTTTGACATTTGTGAAGTACAATTTTAACCATTATACGCTAGAAGAACGCATTAAAGCTATTAAAATTTATTATGAAAATGATCGACCTTTAAAAAATATAAAGATACCGTAAAATTAGTGGTTTTTTTTTGTTGAAAATTAGTGTTTAATCGGTATCAGACCGGAAAAGGTCTGATAGTCCAGAAAGTGGCGCCCTACTGTAAACATTGCTGTTGAAGCACGAAGTATCCCTGAAGAACCTTCAACATCGTCATTATGACGTTTTCAGGAATTAGGCATTCATCCATCGGCTGCTTGGTGTATTTTGAATAAGGATTTGCATTTGCATCCTCACAGACGATCTTAATTTTAAAAAGGATGGAGCTACGAATTACACAACACGTGCAAACATTGAGCTATTGCGGTCTAAGTTCCCAGGTCGATTAATTTCACGTTATCGTGACATAAACTGACCACCTAGAACACCGCATGGAACTGTCCAAGGTCTCATACTAATTTACATAGCGACGCGTACCTCTTTTACACATATATATTACGAGATCAGTTACGACATTGGCGGTAAGAATTTCTTTTTCTCCACACTCCAACAAAGAAATAGTTTAGTGGGCTCCGTGCATATTCCTTTTACAAGATTTTATCTGCCCCTTTCGAAAAAACATGAGTAAACGCTTCAGTAACAATACGCCTACAGTACCAATACCCATCACATCAGTTTTATGCGAGCAAAAATTAGAAACTTCAGACGACGTCGCCACCACTTTCAAAGCAAGCATCGCCGGATGTTGAAACTCTTTTGCCTAACACACTTAGGTACAGAACAGGAATGCTCCATTACGAAGTCTTTCCTGATGAATGACGGCAGGAAAATCGATGACATAAAATACAATAGACTCAATCAGGCACTTGTTTGATTTGCCAATTGTTTACACAGGAAACTAGCTTGCAGAACCTTTACGCAGAAACTGGTCCTGAGAAACCTGCACTGCGCCTTTATTAGCAAACTCATCAGCGATCTCATTTACGTGATTAAATCGTAAACTGGGACCAACATAAAAATCACTGAAGTTTAGTTTAGTTTGCAAATAGTTAGAAGATTCAGTAAGGTCTTCAGCTTAACTGCCGTTACCAACGCAGATACATTGCCTCCTCCACCGATTCTTCACAATATATGTATTGTATGTTAGTTTATTGCCATCAGGTTTTTGTAAGCATATCTCTGATTGGTATAACAAACACAAGTTTTTGTAATGAGAAATTAAATTTACATCGGTTTTGGAGCCGTCCGTGAAGACGAAACTACATTCCATTTTTAGTCATCAATGTTTTACTCCAGTACGTGTTGTAGTAAAGACCACTTATTTTAAAATGAAAGATGACTTTAAGAGTGCAGTGTATGTGTGTATTGAAAGGAAGGATGTTTCTAGAGCAACCAAGTGTTGTAGAAATAACCTCATGCAGCAGATACAGACCGTTCTTTAGAGTCTGGTAAAAGCAGAAGTGAGATACGAGTATTTTCGTGAAAGCTTGTTCCACCAGACAACCTACGCTTAGGATATCCAAAGGAAGCTCTTCGATGAGAAACCCCTCTTGTCAGCTCTTTTACACTGTTCAAAAACTGACAGTGCTTTGGAAGTTTTCAACGAAGTGACGTGTTTAGTCCAAAGAAGTTTGTTAGTTAGCTTTTTTCCTTTTAGAAAAACGGGTGGTGATGGCTTTAAGTACTACATCGATTGAAGAGATGCCTGCGCTTAAGACATGATCTAACACAGTGTAGCTACATTGTCTGCATATCCCGATATTAGTAAGACATAATTATAGATATGATTTGCTGGGCTTTAACTGACTCCAAATGATATCTACTCGTTTTATGAAGAGTGCAGTCAAGGGCCTGTAGCTTAATAGGAAGTCTACAAGTGGTGCTGCAGAGATGATGCAAGAAAATTACGCGGAAGCCTACTCGTACATTGGTAACGATGGAAACGTGGCTATAGGGTCCGAACCGATGCTGATCTTGATGGATGATTAATGGCGTTTGCTGGCCGAAATTCCGCTGTCAATATGAATGAACCAATTCCATCCACTTGAAGACGTCTGAATAGTGATAATCAGAAAAAGACCGCTGGATCAGACGATACTTTTTTAAATTATTAAAAATAATAATAATTTTTGATATTTGCAAAAATTATGTAGCCAAGAGTACATCAGAACATCTATCTCTGTGTGTGTTGCCGATTTTTTACAATTTTAGAAATGGATTTAAATTTGCAAAACGAACTCGTATTAAATTTTGCGTAAAAAACGGATTTAAAGGCGAGCGAACGTTGGAAAAGTGTTTCGGCAACGATTCTCCAAAGAAAACGTTCGCTTACCAGTGGCACGAGCGGTGCAAAAGTGGTCGTGAGTCAATCGAAGGTGATGAACGCAGTGGCAGACCATCGACATCGAAAACCGACGGAAACATTGATGAAGAACATTGCCTATGGATCCGTCCGAGACGTTTTAGTTAATGATTTGGGTTTCTGTCGTGTAGTAGCAAAGTTGGTGCCAAAAGACCTCAATTTCATGCAAAAAAGAGACCGTGTTGACATCGGAAAAGAGATAATTTGCGAGGCTTAATCCGATACCACATTCATCAAATGGATCATTACTGGAGACGAGACGTGGGTTTATGAGTACGACACGCAATCCAGACATCAGGCAAGTGAATAGCGTTCACCAAATGAGCCGAAACCAAAAAAAACCACGTCGTCTTCAGTCAAAAAAGAAGGCAACGCTCACGGTTTTCATGGATTACAACGGTGTAGTGCACAATGAATTTTTGCAAGAACGCCAGACAGTAAACAAAGAGTATTATTTGGGCGTTATTAGGCGCTTGCGTGAAGCAATTCGCCGAATGAGACCAGAAAATTCGTGGATTTTTCACCATGATAACGCACCGTCGCACAGTGCCATCATTATTCGTAATTTTTTGACGAAAAATGCAACAAATACCATCCAACAGCCACCAAATTCACATGATTTGGCTCCCTGTGACTTCTTTCTGTACAATCGAGTTAAAAAACCTCTACGGGGAACGCGTTGGGAATTACTTTGAAGGGGAAAATATAGATTTAGATGAATAAACTTGTATTTTTAGTTTTCTGAATAAATTGCGGAAACTTTCAAGATGGTATATCAACTCTTTTATAAAATATGGTTGGGATGCTCGATTAATAAAATCTTTAAAATGTTTGCTCCATTTTCTAAATGATAGAGCCTATGCGCTGCCGTACTAAGAAAGTAAACATTATCCTTAATATCGCGTACAAGATTTTATAAATCGCATTGCATACAATTTTAGAAAATAATTGTTGAGGTGTTGAATTTGAATGAAATCAATTTTAAATCGATAAGGAGCATATGATTATTAGTGTTAATAGAGGCGAACTATAAAGCCCTTTGATGTTTAAAAAAAAAAAAAACATTTCAACACCAGCTGTTTTTAAAGCTCATAAAACTTAAATCGATTGAAACAATGTCTTCTACTTTGATAGCAGTGGTCTTCAACATTTGTCTTCGGTTTCCATTTTACCGACTTGAAATCGTTGGATGAGTATTAACTGCGTACATCTTGTTTCAAGGACATTGCTAGGTCTTTCACTAAGAAAATAACCAGTAACACTACAGTCGACTTCATATTTCATAACCATTACTCACTCTACCCCAAATGGCCGTCCCGGCGATTATTTAAAATGGATTTTCCAAAAAGCATCTCGTTATCATTTTTAAGATAAAGGAAACTATTGTATTCCAATACCAACGAGCTCGAGTTTACTTAAAATATTCGAAATCCTAAAGTGTAGACATTCCATATTGAACACTTTAGGAAAATAATCGCCCACTTCTCACAGAATAAAATTTTCCAGGAATACATTTTTTTCCAACGTCAGAGATTGGGGTTCCCTTTTTTCAGAAACATTCCCTCCTTTTTGTCTCACATAGCTTAGGGCCTTTGACCCTTACCATTTATCAGCATCAAAAAATAATTAGTACAAGCCAAGCCGGATTTTAGGTTAAAGATCCACAAAAGTACCATGCAAAATTGATCTCTTTCAAAGAAAACCTTTTTCACCATAAAGGGGATTAGACCCGAGGCTTAGTTCTTTGTCATTTGTGCTTCAATAACTCAACAAGGACATGACACTTAGTGTACTCTTAGTGGTAGTCATATCTGTTACAAAAAGAAAACATAATTGGTCATATCCAGCTTGGAAAAGTGGTAAATTACTTCATAAATCGTATTTAGATACACACCCACACGAATAGATGTCGTCCCTGATGAAATAGGAATACCATCTCTTCTTGCCAGGTCCAGGTCATCATAAACAAGAGATTTCACCTGGTGTTTCAAGATATCACAATGCATCCTCCTAGTGTCTTGATCTAAATTGCTCTACACCGATAAAGCTCAAGTGATTAGTATTCCCAAGAGGCACCCTTAACAACTTCGTGTTAAACTTAATGAAATTAATGCCCGCGGGGCAGTTGAAGGAGCGTTTCTGCCTCAAACTAAGGTGTTTATTAAATACTGGAACAAATTTTCAACTTTTCAAATTAGAAAATTGTGCCGGAGGGTGGTAGGGGATGATACAAAAGTGAATTTGGAAAAGTTCTATTGTTTTGAAGAGACATACTCTGTCTGGTTTAATTGGTCCCGATTTTCCACTTTCATTGGTTCTGTGTTGGTTAAATTATGTGGGAATCTCATTAAAGAGTAGCGAATGGCTGGAGAGAGTTTCAGATTTTATTTATTAGTTTATGAGTTTGAAAAGTAGGAATTTTGGTTTAATGATGTGAAAATCTTTATGTGACTCGCATTCAGATGGAAAGTGTTCCATTTGTAGATGAATTATATTCGTACTATGGCGAAGTTTTTGTTTTTCTTTTTTTGTTCCAGAAGTTAGAAATAACTTTCAATTGGTAATTGTTGAAGCAGACATTCTCGTTTGGTTATAACTAAATCACAGGGTGGAGACTGTTTACATGGAAAGTCCAGAGGAAGTGGATCTTTCCCCAAAAGTTGTAAAAAGCATAAGAATTATCAATATTAATGTAATGCGAGCAATTTTAAAAGCAGTTCTTTAGTTGAATTTGTGTAAGAAATACAAGCAAACATCTTTAAAACCCCAGGACGAAATTAAGTTCAATTCAATTCAATTCCCATTTAAAATACTCGTACTAGTGGCAATAAACGAGGATACATTAGGTTGTAACTTAAGTATTGCGCAATTTTTGAGTGTCAATTTAATGTTAATTTAGTTGCACCAAAAGCAAAAATTTAGTCGTCAATGTAACGTCCTTCATTAGACAACACTTCTGCCAACATATCCCGCAATTTCTTAATGGTTTTCATGTAAAAAAAAATATCATCCCGAGGCCTAAAATTATGTACATTAAGTTTTGCAGACTTTGGAACAAGCTTAAATCTTGAGAATAAGACGGATGCCTCAGTTTTTCCTAACCGAACTTCTGTAGCTGTGTAAAGGTGATCCAAGCTGTATGAGGGCGAGCGATAGAATAGAAAAGCCCCTCGATTAACCATACCCGGCTGTATCTGTTCTAGTGCCAACTAGTGCACAAAATGTATTATTTCCTTAGCATCACACCATGCAGACTATAACACCTTGAGCGGATGAAGCCCATCTCTGGTATGTTGTGCTCGTCTGTCTCTTGGACTAAGTCACTGAAGGCGACGTTTAATGATATTGTAAAGAATCCATTAATCTTCGGTACTGTGGGTAGGTGAGAAAAGTCTTCACAGACACTATTCGCCCGAGACAGAACAACACCTCGCTTCTACTGGTTAACTGCGAGTAAAATTTGCTTATCAAACAGTTTTAGTTCTAAAACTATTCGCGTTGGACAGGTAGCTTTCGAGCAAAAGTACCTGTTATGGCCCGTCAATAAATGCGGCTAGTTCTTATTGCGCTTAATCGAACGGTTTAGATCTTTGTAGTCGACGTACGAGGAGTATAACGTTGTTGCAATGCCCATGAAGACGAATGCGGAGTTTTTGAGCAGATTTCGTTATTTTCGTCATCGACGTTAGTTATTCCTATGTCCCTGTGGATATCTTTGTTTCTGATATACCATGGAGCATCAACTATGACGCTTGAGTTCATGTGGAGCCCAATTTCCTTGTTTTTGAATATATCCAGCTGCTTTTAAACGTTTTGAAATGGCTGCTTAAGTAACAACATAAGATTCTGCGAGCTCTTCTTGTGTTTGGCAACAATCTTCATAGAGTAATGCTTCCAGTTCTTCATCTTCAAACTCTTTTGGCTGCCCAGGACGTTCATCGTCTTCCAAGCCAAAATCACCACTTTTAAATAGTGCAAACCTCTTTTGGCACATTCGCTCAGCTAGCGCATGTTCACCATAAACTTCCACCAAAATACGATGACTTTCGGCAGCAGTTTTCTTCATATTAAAGTAATGAAGAAGAACTCTCCGCAAAAACACTTTTTCAGGCACAAAGTTCGACATATTTGAGTGAAAAAAATTTATTGTTGTTTACGCTTCAAATGAATGACATATACTGAAATGACGTACAATGACAGTAGCTTTCTAACGCATGTTCCAATGGAATAATACAAGTTACGCCATCTCTTAACAAACAAAGTTATAGACCCAATATATGGTTAGATTCATGAAGATGAAGGAAGAAAGGATACCGAAGATAGTGCTCACCCAAATGCTGCTTAACGGAGGAAAATGCGTTCAAGGCTGGGAAAATCTAGCATCTCAACGTGGCTTCAATCTCCTTGTTACACCAGATGAACAGCTAGACCCCCTAAAACATAAGTTCCACACATTACTGGAGAAAACAGGCCACAGAATTTGCAAAGATTTTGTAAATGAAGCACAGTCATCGGAATTCAGGACATATACCAAATTGAATTATAATTTGCAGAATATAACCTATTTTCTGACTAGTTACAGAACGGACATGACAAGCATTATCATTAGGGAAAGAGGTGAACTGATAAATTTAAGCTTAATGTCGCACCGCCCAGAACTTTCACTTTTGTGTAACTTCTGCAACCTCGAAGAACGAGAGGATGTATTCCGCTTCGATGCAATATGCTGCATCCTCAAAGAATTCCGCTGCAGATTCTTTGGGGCACAGGTACTCAATATTAATGAACTGACGAGCATCTTAAACGGTGACCAAAACTGGGATAAATTATATAACTAAGCAATAATCGCACTGCGCTATAGAAAATGCAGAAAATGCATTTTAGAGCAAAACTTCTAAAAATAACACATTAAATTGGTTAAATTACTTGTACTACCCTGATAAAAAAAAAAAAACCGGAATAACCAGTTTGGCGCTCCATTGTTCCGACTTGAGTTCTGTTTTTTTTTTTTTTTTGTTAAGTCTGTCTGTTGTCTGTTGTTGACGTTCCCTCTAAATCTTAGCGTCATAAGATTTGACATTTTGACATTTTTAAAAGTTACGTAGCCAAGAGTACACTATCTCTGTGTGTGTTGGCGATTTTTAACAATTTTAGAAATGGATTTAAATTTACAACTCGAACTCGTATTAGATTTTACGTAAAAAACGGATTTAATGGTGCGCGAACGTTGGAAATGTTGGAAATGTTGGAAAAGTATTTCGGCACAATTCTCTAAAGAAAACTGTCGTTTACCAGTGGCACAAGCGGTTCAAAAGTGGTCGTGAGTCAATCGAAGATGATCAACATAGTGGCAGACCATTGACATCGAAAACCGATGAAAACATTGATGAAGTATTGTAAAAGTAATGTTGGTCAATAACCGCAAATTAACCATCAGAGAGATAGCGGAGGACATTGCCTATAAATCCGTCCAAGACATTTTGGTTAATGATTTGGAATTCCGTCGTGTAGCAGCAAATTTGTTGCCAAAAGACCTCAATTTCATGCAAAAAAGAGACCGTGTTGACGTCGCAAAAAAGTTGATGATTTGCGAGGCTTAATCCGATCCCACATTTATCAAAATGATTATTACTAGAGACGAGACGTGGGTTTATGAGTACGACACGCAATCCAGACATCAGGCAAGTGAATGGCGTTCACCAAAAAACCACGTCGGTGTTAGTCAAAAAAAGTTTTTACGCAAGAATACTTTTAGTTCGTTTATCTTTTCTAATAATTCGTTTGCGTTCCAAGTTAATATTTTGAACAACTGCTTCATATTCATACTTGAGTTCCTGTTTTGCGAGTTGTATGCTCAAGATTGCTCAATTTTTCAAACGTGAGTTAATTTGTTTTGCTTTGCTCAAGTCTCGCGAGAATTATAGATAAAGCTTGTGAGATTGGATCTGGAGCAATACCACTTTGTTTATATTTTTAAAAATGCTTACAATGATGTTAACACAATAAAATTTGCAGACTGAATGAGCAAGATATTCTAAATACTAATTTCTATAATATTTTCAGCATTAAGTTGTGCATTTTATGGCAATTGGAAAATAAATCCCGGAAAAAACGCGTATTCTTGTGTTACAACCTGATATTTACTTATAAGACGATGGCTCTGGTACCGGAGAGAGAAAGCTTACAGACCTTTTCATATTTTGTCAGCAAGTTTTAATACAGCAAACCAAATTTCTTATCCTAAAGATTCTTATAATTTGTTATGCCTTGTGGAACAAAGGTCTGAGAAAAAGATCTATTCATTGTACCCCTTACATGTTCTTCCTAATGTTTTTCAAATAAAATTGAGTAATTGTTCCAGCGAATAATATCTGTAACCTCATAGAGGAACTCATCTTAACTAATTCTCATATTAAGCATATGCAGAAGGCTGTTTCATTTATGACTAGACCATTAAGAAGGTGAAAAACCCAACTGTCAATATAAGTCTTAAACGAAGATGCAAACATTTCAAGAAACTCTTAATATAGATTTAGGTCCTAAGAAGTATTTTATGAGCCTTGCTTCGCGTGTATTTTTGCAATTTTAACCGACTATCAACGAACGTCAATCACACAGACCGACCACTTGGATGGTCTTATACGTCTTTAACAGAAAAAAAAAAAAAAAAACAGGAATGTCGGTATTTTCCGTAACTACTGATCATTGGCATATGACTTTGCAATGCAAAAATTGGCCGTATCGAAATTTGATGCGTATCTACATATGGTCCCGACAATTTACAAATTATTTTAGTGCGCCAACAATATAAGAAATATCTTGGTTTGGTATCTCTCGTCTCTTAGTTACTGCTTATAGAATAAGTGTAATGGGGTAACTTATGCAGATGAAGTCTCACCGTATCTATCAGGGAAAAGGTTCACAAGCACTCCCACAAGCACAGAGCTGGTTGGCATGCAAGCTAACTAGCATCGCTCTAAGTTTCTTGAAGAGTGCCATATGACTGGGTATCTTTTGGATAGCAAACTGAAAAAAAAAAGGAATAAATTTCTACTCATGCAGGAAGCGCTGGGCCAATCCTTAAGTTTACCCATATGCCGTAGTATATTCCGACCGAAATCTCGGATACTCATCAGCACCATAAAATCGAGTGTAACTTGACTTATCTCTTAACGAGATACCTTAAGGGCATAGAGTCTCACTCTTTTGAGTTCAGAATTGTAAGCAGCTTGACAATATCAAGACACCAATGTTTTATGCTAAACAAATGACAGATTCTCATGCGCTCTCTAATGTCAGTCAACTATAAACTCATTGGGATAACTGTGGAACATTTAGGCTTATTGGGTTTATCCTGAATCCCAAATTGGTACGAAATTACAACAGAAGGACCGTGCACAGTATCACAAAAGATCAGAACTCGAGACAATACCCGATGAATGTCTGGGTAAAATAAAACCAAAAAATTATTACGTATGGCGGATGAATTCACTAGACTGGATCAACGGCTAGGTCAGTGAGGATTTTTTAGGACTATTCAGCGTCCTGAAACAGAGATGGTGGCGGATGAACCCTTTTTGGGTCAACATCCCCGAAGTGGGTTTCTGACACCAGAAGACCCGGCTCCTTTCGTCCAATGAGTCCAACAAAGGGCCTGGCCTTCCAGGTTAGGGGTTGTACGCCGGGATAACTGCCTGACTGCGTAAAACATATCTAGTTGCGAAGCAATAACAAGCTTCGGATACGGATGATTTTACTGTTGACGAACCATGCAAACGAAACAAGGACAAAGAATTTCGCATCTGAACGTGGAATGCTAGGTCCCATAATAGACCGCGTGCAGCCGAACAGCTGGCGGAGGCCCTTAATTGCTATAAACAGAACTAACCGCTATCCAAGAAATGCGATGGGATGGACCGGGCAAAAAGAGGATGAAAAACTGCGATATTTATTTTGGCGACTGCTATCGGCAAACAAAAACAACGCCTATTTGGATATGGATCCGTCGTTGGAGGCAGACTTAGGCAAGAAGTCTTCAGTTTCAATTATGTGAACGAGCTCCTCACGACAATCCACATAAAAACTAAATTCGCCAACATTAGCCTAATATGCGCGCATGCTTCCACGGAGGAGAGAGACGACGACATGAAAGAGAGGTGAAAGGAGAGATGACATTATACTTGTCTTATGTGATTTTAATACAAAGATAGGAAAAAGGACATCTTTTGTAGTACTGTCGGAAAGTACAGCCTACACGACACCATCTCTGATAACGGATTTAGGCTGATCAACTTCGCGGCAGGGCGAAAAAGTATTACAGATAGTACTCGGTACGCTAGACACTCCTCCAGTATTATGAATGTCCGAACGTTCCGAGGGGCCAACATTGACGCGGATCTCTACCTTGTTGTAGCCAAGGTACGGTTTCGGATATCCCGAACACTGCCAAGACAAGTAAATACTGTAAGGAAGTTTGGTGTTGCGCGGCTTAAGTCGCAAGAGATCACCAGATCATTCTCCGATCGAGTTTCTCTCAATCTCTCAAGAGGTTCTATGCAGCCATCATTACTCATTAAAGACCGGTGGCAGCACTGCCAAAAAGTCATCAGAGACACCGCCTCTGAGGTGCTCGGTTTCACTCGACCACCACAATGAAACCCTTGGTTTGACGACGAGTGCCGGCAAGTACATGCAGCGAAACAAGAGGCATACAAAGCGGCGCTGCAAAGAAAGACCAAATCTGCTCTTGAGCTCTACGCGCAGAAAAGAAGAGACGCACACCGATTTCTCGCTAGAAACGCGCGATAGAAGAAATAGAGAGATGTTACAGTAGGAATGAGGTTCAGAAGTTTTATCTAAAGGTAAAAAGAACTTGCCAGGGCTACAGAGCTCGAACCGAATTCTAAAAGGACGAGTAAGGGAACATCATAGTAGAATCGCAGTCGGTGTTGAGGATATGGAAGAACTACTTCTGCAAACTATTCAACAGCGATAACGAATTAAATCCCGCTAGCAGGCAGAATGAACCATTCAACCTTGACGATGAAGACCAACAATTTCGTCTACCCGACTTGGACGAAGTGAAGATAGCCATATCTAAGCTTAAGTCCAACAAAACCGTTGGAGCAGATGGCCTAACCGCCGAGCTATTTAAACCGGCAGGCTATAAACATGAACCAACTCATATGTAAAGTATGGTCGGAAGAAAGTATGCCCAATGAATACAACTTCAGTCGGTGAAGAACTCACCGAGACCTTCGATGTCAAAAAAGGATTTAGGCAAGGTGATGCGCTGTCATGTGACTTCTTCAACATCGTTAATGAAAGAACAGTAGATAGCGCCAGAGGGATTATCTTTCAAAAGTCCGTTCATCTACTCGCCTATGTCCGACGTCTCGGACGGAATATCACTATAAACAGATATAACTTTAGGGTGGTTAAGGACTTTGTCTACCTAGGCTCCGCTATGAACTCAGACAATGACACCAGCGCTAAGATTAAACGAAGAATAACTATAGTATTGCCAATCGCTGTTTCTTTGGACTAAAGTGACCTTTTAGAAGACCCTGATCATCACAGCCCTTCTCTATGGTGCAGAGGCATGGAGTCTATCAAAAGTGGATGACGTTACTCTTAGTTGTTTTGAGAGGAAAATTCTTCGAATAATTTTCGGTCCCATCTGCATAGACTGTGAATGAAGAAGGAGATACAACGACGAACTGTATGGGCTGTAGAGCGACATCGATTTAGCCAGAAGAGTGAAGGTCCTTAGTAAGTAAGCTGTCATAAATATGAGTGCAAAAAATTTAGGAGGGCATCTTCTGGATTTCGAACTGGTTGTAGAAAATAGAACACAATGGCGTAAACGCTGAGTTTACCTGATGTAGTAAGTCTAAGTCCTAAGGTCCGAAGTAGATCTTCAGAAGCATACAAAAACTAAAAAAAAAAAAAAGATTAAACAAATAAATTCCCAAGTTGCCACATGTCAAATAAAACGCCATGAAAATACAGGTGATGCGCAGAATATTAATGAAAACCATATTCACCCGAATTGTTCGAGTCCACTCAACCGAAATTGCAATTCAAATGAAACATTTAGCTCTCAGTTTTTTAATAAAAATTAAAGGAGGCACAAAAATTGTTTTCAATGCAATCACCTCCCAATCAACCGACATCAGCGTTTGTCAACACCAGTTTTGTAATCAATCCATGTTCACTGGACCGTAAAAATGAAATACCTTCACGTCATCATCATCCGTAAAAAGGATATCACATACGGGAATATGTTTTCCCATAAATCTTCATACACTCTCCGCCAAAAACTAAGCAAATTCAATGAATTTCAAGAAAGTGTGTACAGAATTTTTTATTTATTCCCAACAAATCAATCAAAAAGAAAGGAGAGAAAAGAGGGAACCATCCCACCATCCCATAGTATCTAATATATCGTAGTAATAAAAATCGTTTTAAAATACTCGTACATTTGACATTGACACTTGACAGATAAGTGACAACGAACTTCGAACACACCTTTGATGCCATTTTATTCAAGTTCGAATTTCGAATTTGAATCTTAGGTGAGATGTATGGGATGGATTTCCGAAAATCCCATTAAAATTCTTCACTCACTACGGACAGTCCCTAATCCAAATGTTAAAGTTGGGCACAGATAAAATAAGTCTGTATAGACTGACCGGATTAGAGGAAATTCCCTTTTGATTGTAGGTAGACCTTTAAACAAATGATGGTAATTTTGAATAATAAATCGTCGTTCACTCATTCACTCACTCACTAATTCACTCATGCAGGTTATTTTGAATTCTCGAGCGTCTCTCCCACGACAACACCTCGATGAGAATGAAAAGGTTTCATCTGCAACATTGGGGATGTAAATTTGAGGCGATTTGTGTGCGCAGAGCGTTGGTGGAAGGCATCTGTACCTTGAAGCAATTTGTCTCATATCTAAGGCTATCTCTACTGGTTTCGAATGCATGGACCTGGCTCATTCATCATCAGGAGCAATCGAAGAGCCTTTTTATCTAGTCGGCGGCGGTTGTTTATGAATCGGATTACTCATGCTGTCGAGGAAACACACTATCATTAAAAATTAATCATCCTTAGCGGTAGAGATTTGTTATATGTAGATTTGTGAGTCATTTTAAGAACGGATGTACCCGGATGGTACGTTCATATTGTTGTTGTTTAATCGTAGAGAGTGTAAACTCTATCTAGCTTCTTCATCGCTGTGGATTGATAAGTGTTTTTTAGTTCCCATGAACTTTTAATTATATATTCCATTGTCAATTTAATATTGATAGTATTGGTGGAGTAATAAACAAATCAAAGGTACACAAAGAAGCAACAAATAAAAACTAATACGCCTCAGTCCAATTGAAATTCGTTGAATCAATCACGCTTCCTATTTTGAAGGTCATATACTCGTAGTATTGTACCATATCTTGTTTTGAATGTTTTTGTATTTTTTCTGAATTTTACTTTTGCACAAGTAATTTGCATTTTAAAGTGAGTGGTGTGGGATAGTTGGTATTGATTGTGGACGACATTTAAGTTTTAATAAAGCCAATTTGGATGATATAATCATTTAATGGCGGTGGTGATAGTGATTTGTGGGAGATTCAGGATTGTTTTATCTTTTTCTTCTTGGAATCAGATATCTACTTGACAAGGGAAATCAAGAACAAATGAGGGATTTGCATAAGTTTTTAAAATATATTAACGCAAGTAATTAACAGGTTCCGTGGTAGTGGCTAAATAACTTAGCCTGTGTCTAGAAATTGGTCTTGACTTAATGGTTATCAGTTTATTTGAAGTCAAATTGTGACCGTACTATCGAAAAAATGCCGTTAAATGCATATACCTACAACTCATATGATTCAAGTTGGAACTTGAAGCTCTAAGTAAGCCAAAAAAACACACAACAACACACAACAGTAGCATGTGACAGAATAAATTACTGACAGAAATTCTGTTTCTTTTCAAAACAGTTTCAAATTCTGTTGATATATGCATGTAAGGACGAGACACACTTCTGATTCTAGCTACGGTTGGAATACTACTCCTGGCATGGGAACCTCTTGTGTTTTCCTTTTTCTATTCAATGAAACGTATGCAACAAGTTATCACATATGCCATTCAAAGATAATTTAAAAGTATGAGCCTAAAAGCGCCGTCCTGAGGTATCTCAAGAATTTCATGATTTTAGCAAAAAAAAAAAAAAAAAAAAAACGCTACAATGGAACATTGATCGTAAGTAATGTTAAGTACCGTTTGAATTCCCAGAAGAACAACATACTGCAGTGTACTTAACTTGAAATGTTTTACAAGAGATCAACTTCTGGGCGCAGTAGTGATATTGTGAATAAATGGCCGTTCATTGCAATAGAATTTGAATAGGAAACTGCATTGAAGAGCATCTAGTTGTGAACCAAGGACCAAAGTTTCTGATATCAAGGTTGTACATTTAAGCAAGTTAATGACTAGGGTTAAGATTCCTAAACAATGAGGAAAATCCTCTGTGATCAAACATATTTCATCTTTCCCTTCTTCATGCGTCCTCGCTGCATCATTGGGGTAATTCTTCGAAGATTGCAACTGCAAATAAACAAAATAAAACACTAATTCCTCCCAAAATGGAAGGCAGAGCCGCGGAAACACAATACTTCCTTAAAGATCTTTGGTTATCGAATAATGACGGCTATTGAATAAGACTCTAAAATTACTGAGTTCTGACGAATTGCTTATTTTAATTTCCCCATCATTGAGGAGTCTGATATCGCGGATATACCATGATGTAATCAAATAATGACGACCAGATTTACAATTTTACACAATGGCGGATGAGAGATTTTTCGATATCTCTAATGGCACCCGTCAACTTTTCAGCAACTTGTTTGCCACAAGATCAGCTGTTTATCATGTGATAGGCAGTAAACTTGACACATTGTGAGATAAGTCGACAATTTAGAAGTTAGGTTTCCGTTGTCCAAACAGTTCAGTTAGGAGTCATTATCAAAAAGGAATCCGGCAACCATTTTTCTCATACCTCCAGGACGTTGTCGAATAACATTTGCTTAAATCAACCGCGTCAATATGCTTATCAATCTGTACCAATTCAGAAAGCATCCAAAGCTAAGAAGCGGAAACACTGCAATTAGCAGATGTAAGAACACAACAGTGGATTCACCTACTTGTCCTGGCAGGACTAAAGGATTCTTAGAAGATAGGAGTCCGGGCAAAATATAGAACTAAGCTACAAAGATATCATACAATAGTATGTGGCCTCACAGAACTATACTTGAGATTTTACTCGTAATAGTGATAATCTACCCGTGGTCTTGACGACGGCGACCGTCTTAAGGACACAAACCAACATACTAAAAAACAAAACCGTGTAAATTAAGCCCTGACACCTCTTCATGGGTCAGGGCTTAATTTTTTTTTTTAAAAATACGTTTGGCGGACTAGGCTTTAACGATAAATTATCTTGTTACGCTTCAATGCCATCAGATTCGACAGGTCAGAGTGTGGTTTTTGATGTTGAATGTCCCACTACTTCAGCGGCGACAAAGAAAAGAAATAAATCAGCCTCCATGCCCTATCGAAATTAAATGAAATTCAGAACGTGGTTTTTGAGCCAGGCTTGAGTCCACGGTTAATTTCCGAATAGTATTTTTGTTGAGGATCTCCATAACGTTCTCTAAAACGTTCGTTTTACAAATTTTCTTCGAGGTTATGACACCTTTCTCGCAGAAATGGAGCTTGGTGACCACCTCGTAGTTGATTCCCTACCAAAAAGATCTCAGAAGCTGGGTGGTGGCCACATTGAACTCTGACGATAGAGCATACTCGTCATTGTTGTGTTAGTTGAATGGTGAATATCTTTTTTTCGATAAAAAGAATTCATCTGTGATTGTTCTTCGCATACTGGCGAGGCAATATTTTTGATTTTGACATACGTTTCACGTTCAATGCTTCTGTGAGTATGTGGTCGGTATGTCTCTTGTACGCGCTGAGTCTCAAAACACGATTTAAGATGTGCGACATGTTTTGCTTGCTGATATCTATCTCCCAAAAGGGGATTTTCTGCTGCGCAGCGGATTCCAATAAATTCGTTTCTCTCCGGCTTCGATGACTTTTGTAGTTCGCACAGTGCTCGGTCGGTTGGATTTTGCACAATCGACTATTTCACCAGTATCTTCAAATAAGTTCACGATGCGTTAAACAGAGTTTCATGTGATTTTCAGTGGTCGTAAAATCCGAAAGATTTCGCTTTTGCGTAGCGCTACAACTACAACTAAGGTCAACAACTTTTTACGCGGTAAATTTACATTAATGTCACTTGTCAAATAGCGATTATGTCGGGGTGAAAACGTTCATTGGTTCTTTTGCAATGTCAATGTGGTCATTTCGTGTATCAAAAAATTTGCTAGTATTGGGTAGAGCGATGCGTCAAGTATAGATTTCCGCTCGTTCGATTCCCTTTTAGTAGAACTTCGACAGCGTAGAACGCTCATTTTAAAATCGAAAAACGGATCTATTACATATTTCTGTTCACAATGACAAAGTCAACTTTGACATGTTTATAAAGGTGAAAAGAAAAAGTCAACAATAATATAGCCCCAATATGACTACCTTCTAGCATCCCATCGAATCTCAACGTTTGGCAGGTGTTTACCATCTCTTCCAAAATCAAACACAAAGGCTATACCAAAACCTATGAAATTTGCGTGCATCATACAAGCAGATATATCAAACTCAAAGAGCACTACATATATCTTAGGCCACATAAATCAAGACAAAGTCCATGTATCTGAACAAAACAAAGACAAAAGTTGAGCGTGATATATGGAATCTTGTTAACTTCTACGGACATGCAACCTTCTGGCACAGTATAATGCTAACAGTATTGTTTCAGTCACCAAACTTTATATATCATCCTCGATGTTTTCCTTTTCAAACCAAGCCAAACAAAAAAAAAAAAAAAAAAAGAGAACAGTCTCCATATGACAATATGCACGTCACGGTCAACAACTGCAGTTCCACCCACCCAGACGGATAGACGGAGTGCTTTAAGTCAGGCCCAACTCTAGAACTCATACTCTTCACCTATGTAGTTCTCTGTTTGGCGTCCTCGTACAAAATGCAGCTGAAGGAATGGGCATCATGGCATTGAATGGCAAGGACAGGGTGGAAAAATCGATAAGGGAAAGACCGAGTACGAGTGAGAGTTCTCGTATATATAATAGTGGTACCCTTGGTGTACGTTATTATAGTAGCATTCGTAGTTTCAGCAAGAGTTTGCTGAATCAATGCCAGTATATATGTACATAACTTTCCATCCATTTCGTTCTATCCGTCGTTTTTCTTTTCTGTAAATGTGTGTGTATGTAACGCCGTCAATTGAGGTAGGTAATAAAAACGTTGACTCATTGCCGCCATACTCATAGTTACAAGTGCAAATACACGCCACCAAGGTGGGAAAGAGTAAATTAGGGCGAATGAAGGATAAGGAAAGGATATAAGGGATTGCGAATCCACTCACCCGTATGATATCCATTTGATAATTCAGGTGGAATGGGCACACAATTACAGTTACTTGGACATTTCCACGAAGTAAAAGTACGAATATATTTTCTTGGAAGAAACTATTCTTGACAAAATGTGATTTTGTAGCGCCCACGGGAGCAATGGTGTTAGAAAACGCCCTTGGGCTAGGTCTTACGAGACATTTCTTTGGTTATCATTTTTTTTTTCTGTCAAATCGTCCTTCATCGTTCTGTCGTTAGCTAAGCAAATGTGAAAATAAAAAGGGTAATGCTGAAAGAAGCTCTTATGACGTATAAAATCCTCTCCTTTTAAATGGTAAGGCCGTATGCGCCAAAAATGATTATCCTAAGGGGCATTGAGATGGTTGAATAATTTGGGATGTATCGCTGAAAGTTAAATAAGGAGACTTTAAGGGATGGATGAATTTTGGTATACTACGTATGTCGTATACATATATGTATCTATGTATGTAAGGTGGAAGGATATTAACGAAAAAAACGTGACAATGTACTTTAGGGAAGGATATCTACCTGTGAGTGTTGCTAGGTGAAAGCAAACGAGAACCAAATAGAATCAATTTCATAAATATTGGATGGGGAAATTGAAATCAATCTAGTCTAGTCACATGTAGGGCAAATGCATGACAACGCCCCTGTTGAAAAAATATCTTTTGTTTCAACCCAGAGGATCGTCATGGCATTAGAGGAAAGTCTTGGCTAAAGTTGCACCCAGAATGCACCTCAGACAATTATGTCTATTGAATATTTGGGAAATAACAGACAACATCGAGCAGATGATCGAGCAGTGGACAGAATGTCAGTATCATCCATAGGCACCAGGTGATAGATAGATAACAATGAAGATAGACGCTGGTTTATAGGCGAAAGTTTCATTATTTAGATGTTCGAAGTTTCCAAACAATCAACATCGATTGACTAGGACCAGGACCTTAGTGTAGCCAAGGTACGAATGCGTTTATCTGGGACACATAAGCATGAAGTTAATATTTCAAGAAAATTCTACATCAATTAATTACACTCGTATGAGACTGCCAGGGCCATATGAGACTGCCGATATGGGTTAAGCACGATCCACCTAGACCTAAATTGTAGGGCCCCCCATAAGGGAAAAATAAGTATATAGGCCCGCTTATCTGAATCCTTCGACAAAGTAGTGGTCGCTATTCTTTGACATTTCACAAACCTAGCCCGATCGATAAAATCTCCCAAAATATACTTGTGGCAAGTACCTCAATGTCCAACATCTTTCTACACCTCAACTGTAACTTAATGTCCATATCTCTGTAAGAGGCAATTTCACACCAACCACCGGGACATTAACTTGCTGGATCGTATGGAAAAATACGTGGATCTCCTAAACACATATGGGACGAATGCTGTAAAAATCGCTACATGTACGGCATTGGGAACTATATAACATACTAGGTGGAGTGAAAAGTAGCCTCCTTGAACGCCAGAACACCAGAGAACAGAATGAGTGCCCGGCAATGGACTGAAGCCGACACGAGTGTTCCGAAGCGGCCGAGGGAGGCTCGGTGGGTCGGAAAGTTCATGGCGTCAGTTTTCTGGGATTGTCATGGCAAAATTTTCGTGAACTACCTCGAAAAAGGAAAAACTATCAACAGCGAGTATTACTGTGCATTATTGGAGCGATTGAAGGCCGAAATCGCTGCAAAACGGCCTCACATGAAGCGAAAAAGTTTTGTTTTTGCAAGACAATGCACCGGCGCACAAGAGCATCGCAACCATTGCTAAAACCAATGACTTACGGCTCCAATTGCTGTCGCATTCACCGTATTCGCCCGATTTAACTCCTCGGCCTTTATTTTCTCTTCCCAAACCTCAAAAGATGGCTCATCAATAAAAAATTCAGCTCACGCGAGGAAATCATTGACGCCACGGAGGAGTATTTTGAAGACCTTCCGGAAAATTACTTTTCGGACGGGATCAAGAAGTTAAAAAATTGCTGGAATAAGTGTATCAAACTAAAAGGGGACTATATCGAATAAAATAACAATTTTTTTTTTTTTCATTCCCAAGGAGGTCACTTTTCACCCCACCTAGTACCAATCGTAAAGTGACTCTGGTGAACTTGGCAATGAAATTCTGAAGCTTCGGGCCTGGCAAATCGACTATAGACCAAATTTTCACACTGAGACAAATCCTTGAAAAGATCAACGAATTTTAGGTCGAGACTCACCACCTGTTCATCGACTTCAAAGATGAAGACTTACTCTAGGAAACCATTGCTACTTCGGTCTGGCAAAACAATAGAGCTTAACACTTTTAGCTCGAAGGACGAAAAGTATACTTTACAAAGCCTTTGTACTACCAGTTCTGCTGTATAGCGCCGAGTGCTGGACGATAAGCAGAAAGGGAAAGCTGATACGGGGCTCCTTTGAAAGAAAAACTCTGCGACGGATTTTTTTTTCCTGTGTGCGAGGAGGGCGAATGAAGAAGAAGGTACCACCGCGAACTCTATGAGCTGTATAAAGATGTAGAATCCAAAATGGGTTGTTGTGCCAGAAATCATCGATGCTGTGGGGTGCTGATATTGCAAGATTCTTATGTAACTTAACCTAAAATTGAGGCATACTTGGCATTAGTTCCACTCGCATACATTTAATATAGCATGAACATTTGGCCTTTAAAAAGTTAGATACCGCATAATTTGACAATCGCTCAAAACAAGAGTCAAGTCGACTAATCCAAAGAATTGTTGAAAAAATTCAATCGCGGTGCTGCAAAAGACGTGTATAAGATCGTGATAGGCGTCGAATCATAAATCTATCCATATGAGCACGGGTCAAACAACTGACTTTTTGAGCACACAAAACATCGAATAAGGTAGAGCCCTCATTTGGCACTCAATGACTTCTTTTTATTCCCGCACATCAAAAATAAATTACGAGGTCAATGTTTCTCGACGCCTAACGAAGCGTCGATGCGTTTGAAACGCATGTTTTGGAGTCACCTCATTCGGAGTGGAAAAAGTACTTCGAAAATTGTTTTAAATGCCTAACTACATTTCTCAATCTGTTGAAGTCACCGTAAGTATTTTATTTTGTAAGATGCCACTATCAAACTAGAATCGAAAATCTTTGCCACTTATTGACGGTCACGAAATAACGCAGAAACTCCTCCAGACCCAAGCATATTTTTGAAGTGGTCTCACGATTTCTCTTGTTCTACGCTGTGAGGAAACGCGTCACCCATTGCGCAGACATGGGTGCAGAATACGGCTTACCAAAATCTCGTGCAGAATACGGCTTACGCGTTCAGTTGAGATGCCTGTTATCTCAGCGAACTCGCGAATTTTCAGTCGGCGGTACGCAAAACGACATCATGAATTTTGTCCATGGTTTCGTCTGTGGTAACCGTTTTTAGACACCCTGGGCGCGGTTAATCAAAAACCGACGTGCGGCCAATGGTAAATGGGCTTGATTTCCCCACAGGTTTTGACACTCAAAAACAGGAATCGGTTCACGGAGCGATACTGCATGGTTGCAAAAAACACTAACACGATGTTTTGAAATGGGCGTCAAAACAAAACAAAACAAAACGTCAGATTATCACAAAATTTTGACAGGCGGGCTAAAAGAGGTTATACAAATGATGATACACTCATTTTGGCTCAGTAGCGCCACTTATCTTAAAATTTGGTTACTCATCAAACAGCCCTCGGTCGATTTATCCCACTTTGCGCTGCCAGGATAATATCAAAGGTCTGACGAAATCAAATGCCGATTTCTGAAAAAACGGAAAGAACATATCAGAAACCAGAAAAAAGTTTAGAGAGCGATGGCAGGAGATACATATATTTGACACTCTGCAGATCTTTTCTTTATGACCCTTCCAACACTTCTACTTATATCTCCACAAAGCCCCACTTATGTACCTTTCATATTAATTCCTAATCCTCAAAAATCAATACATTGATTTGCAATCAAATAGAAGATAGAACTTCTTGTCATCATCGCAAATCACCTCAAATCCTCTGCAAGACAAAAATCAGGAAGGATTGACAAGACAACAAAATCCTATCCCAAATGACCCTGAACTATAACTCACAGCCTAATGTCAAAGATCTTAAATGTTGACCAGATTTTCTCCTTCCTATTGAATAGAAAATCAATCTTATAACACCCATTTGTCTGTTGTTTCTAAAAGCCAGCTGTCAACCTTAATCCATTTCACAAACAATCCAATTTCTGTTTGACATTTTGCGCCCGTTCTTCTCTGCTTACGATTATAAGCGGCATCTACTATCTTCTACTACAACTTTCTACTGCCTTGACACCTCTTCACATACACACACACACAATAACAAAAACAGACAGAAAAATACCAACCAAACCGTAGAGAACCTGTCAAAAAGTTTAAAATGTCATTCCAAGACAACACCAAGTGTCGTTCGAAACTGGAGATGAAAAATGTGAAAGCAAACATTGGGATTCAATTAATATGGCCGTCTTAATTTTTTTTTTTTCATAAAGTTCAATGGACAACGGTAAGGGCAATTTATGTGTGCAAAAACCTGCTTAAAATTTATTTGTACGGTTGCGAGGGGCGACAGAGGATTAGTACTGTAGTATGCAGATACTTAAAACTTGAAAGGTAATGTAATACCCAGTCACGATGACAGCTGTGAGAGAAAGAAAGAGAGAGAGAGAGAGCTATTTGAATTTTAATCTAATTAGTCACGTCTTTGCATGCTTTTGTCATCGCTGGTGAGTTTGGGAGTTTGAAAAGTATGTGGCAAGCTTTACCAAAAGACTATAACTCAATTAGGAGAGGACGAACATGGACATAATTAAGATAGATCATTAGGTACAGTAGCCAGGGAATCCAGTTAATGTCATATTTTGGCCGTCGGATAGGACAATGAGATGGAGGGTCACTTGTCTAGGTTGCCTAACAGCCGACAGTATGAACTACGGTCCACTTTTAGAATTCTGAGTTTTAAATTGTTTAAATATGAATAGGAGAAGACAAGATTTAAATCCTTGTTCTTTGACTTAACAGACATTTAAAGACAAATTAAGTTCAATCGATTAACACATATGACAAATTGCGACAACAAACTAATTTTATTTAATTATAAGTAAACAACAGTGACTTGAAGGCCTTCACAATGTCTGACAATCCTTACGATTTCCATTGATAGTTGGGTTTCATATGAGCACAACTGCAGTGAGCATGAATCCCCAGGTTGCAACTAAACCAAACGAATTCTTCTTGAGTTTTTTAGGAACTTAGAGGCCTTCAGACTGCTTACTCGTTTCGCGACGGGGCACTACACTTCTGTTAAGCACTTAAATGTTCTCGACATATGTGAGAAAACATCCTGCGGTGCTTACTGTTAAAGTGATGACTGAACCGCGGAACATTCTCTCTGTGAATGTCCGGTTTACGCTTGCATTAGGCTGCAGATTCTAGGCGTTGACGTGGTCGGTGCTGATACTTTCGGGACTTTATCACTAAAATGCTCTAACTCATGCTAAGACTGAAAGATTCAATTAAAAGGAACTGACAAGGAATATGATGGACTAGTTCTTTGTCTGAGTACTCTGTTCCAATCTAATCCAATCGTATTATTGAAAAAAACCAAGAAAATAATATCGAAGACCTTGGTGGAAATGCGACAATTTTTAGCAGCACGATACTATTGCAATTAAGAGTTGCAGTGCACCTGTGGGGGGGAACCTCAGCCATCTTGGAGTGTGCAACTAGAAGCAGTTGACCAAAGACCCCGATAAACTAAAGGTGTTTACTGGTTGACTTCCACATGTAACCCGATCTGAATAAACAAGCTTAGGCAAAGGAAACCAACTCATGCAATGAGTTTAGTCTGGATGGAGTTTGGGTGAATCCGTAGTATTTTGGCGTTATTTTGTCAAATATGGATTGTGTGAATGTTGCCAAGGCTGGTTCACCGCCCAATTATCAAGTCTTCGCCCATCAATGACGTTGTCTAATAAAAAACGGTAGCAGAGCAAATGTATTGCTCTTATCGTAAAGGTTTTCGGTACTTACGCCTCCGAATGCTGCTACGATTTGACCAGTTACAAGCGGTCGGTCAGAGGTCCTGTTGGGTGGCAGGACCACTGGTTGTCCATACCAGGACTTAAAACACGGTACCATGGGAGTCAGTAGACACCCGGATTTCGTTCCGGGACTGACTTGTTGAGGTCGGCCCCCTTGTGGGAGCGACATGGTGGCTGTTAAACCCAAAGTCGCGGGAAGGGTCTTGATCCAATGTAGAGTTGCAAGATACTGGGTGCTTTGACCATAAGAGCAGTAAGAGGTTTTAGTTCGGCCTCGACCCTTACCAAGGGTGGAACTTTTTGCCTCCAACACGATTTTGGTATCAAAGAATTGACGATGAGCGATGGCAAGGCATATCCTTGCACCCATGGATGTATGGGCATCCCGTGAAATTAGGCCTGAAAGGCAGGAGTTCACGTTTCTTACGTGAGACGTTTTGTTGCTAAGGTTGTCATCCATATAAGAATTAATCGTGCTGATCTATTTAGACTATGAGAGGGTGAGGCAAGAAGTTCTCAGGGAATCATAATGATAGTTCTAGACATGGTTGTAGAGATAAAGTTGCTTAGCTCCCTCGCGAACAGAGGAAAGAGAAAGAAACTAAAAAACGAGTATACTACTACTAAGATCAAAGTTCTCCAGCAGCGATCTATATTCTTAAATTGTTCATGTTGACAGAAATTGGTGTGTTAACAGACAGACTATCTTGCCTTTACAATAGAAAAATAAGGATGAACTAAACTTAGAGTATATTTGGATCAAAGTCAATTACTTCAAGAAACAAAAGAAAATAAGGCATCCATTGATTGATATAGTTAAATGTAAAGAATTAGAACCAAAACATTATCTGGCTCTTTAGGGTTCATAGCGAGGCCACATAAATATGAACCTGACGTTGATAGACATCCGACCTTCTAGGCCCTTCTTATCACGATATCATATGAGCTAATTTCTCCTTAAAGAAAAAATTTCCTTAACAAATTGTATGGTAATAGGAGAAAAAAAAACTAGAAAGGACTTACGTAATCTCGTAACGTGTTCTTTAAAAACGTTAAGTAAATATGTTTCCCCCGTAACTACGTGGGCGTCGCTTGGTGAAATGATCCTTAAAACTATTCTCTCTAAGATCCTTAATCCCTCAAAGTATGAAGACTTTTCAAATCAAAAGAAAAGGCGTGTTACGACTCGAGCTGTAAAGACAGGCTTAAAGAGGTGTTTATTTTTAGTGTTACAAGCCAGCAATAAAGGATCGCCCTTCTAATGTATATGAAGTTCCAATATGACAAAAATTTAAGGCAAAAAATACTACAACATGTCAAAGCTAAAGGTGTCAAAATAAACTAAAAAATGTTTGTCAATAGACGGCTCCAGCAGTAAGTGCTGGTCGATTTTGACATATCCAAAACGTCATGAACCAAGCTCAAACTTACTGATTTTGTGCGTCATATACTTTTGGTTGTGTGAAAATGTTTGATTTTGCGCCAAATAATCGTCATTTGCGGGAATTGTTGATTTGCTTCTTTCATTTGAAGAAAACGGCGGCTGTAGCGCATCGAGAGCTGCGAAAAGTTTACGGTTTACGGAGATGCTGCTGTAAGGGAAACAACGTGGCGTGATTGGTTCCGTCGCTTCAAAGACAGAAATTTTGATGTTGACGACCGTCCGCGTGAAGGAAGGCTAAAATCCTTTGACGACGATGAATTGGATGCATTGCTCGATGAGGATCCATACCAAACAAGAGTCCGCTTCAGCATTAGTAGTTACTCGCCAAGCAATTTCCAAGCGATTGCATGCGTTGGGAATGATTCAAAAACAAGGAACTTGGGTTTCTTCTGATTTGAAGCCAAGGGACGTTGAGCGTCGTTTTTTCGCGTGTGAACAACTGCTCCAGAGTCACAAAAGAAAGGGTTTTCTTCATCGCATCATGACGAGTGACGAAAAATGTATTCATTACAGCAACTCAAAAAGAAGAAAGTCATGGGGACTACCTGGTCATGCTTCTACGTTGTCGGCTCGACCGGATATTCAAGCTGAGAAGGTTATGCTGTGTATTTGGTGAGACCAGGTCGGTGTTATTTATTATGAACTATTGAAACCTAACGAAACAACCATCGGGAAACCGTAACGACTTTAATTGATGCGATCGAGCCGAGTACTGCGCGAAAAACGGTCACAATACGAACAGAGGCACGAAAAAGTGATTCTATAGCATGACAATGCTCAGCCTCACGTCGCCAAATCCGTTAAAAACTACTTTGAAACGATGAAATAGATAGTCCAACTCCACCCACCATATTCCCCATGCGCCTTTCGATTCATATGAAGACATCAAAAAATAGCTTGATTTGTAGATAACCTCAACTTTTCGAGCTCTGCCAGAAATACAGAAAAAAGTTGTAGCTTCTTTCAATACTTTGCATGATGCACTTGTAATATTTTTTTCCAAATAAACTTGCATTTTCAACAAAACAAAAACAAAAAAAAAAAAAAAAAAATAAAATAACTAGTCGCGCACCTACCTAATAGTATAAATTTTTGGTCGTATTCCAAAAATTAAAAAATACTTTCTGATCATCGATTTGAAAGTGCATTTACATTACTTAACCAGCTGCCGTCTTTTTGGAGAGACCAATCTGCCTGCTGCGCATTTTGTTGGCATATCAACGCTTTAGGGTTGTAGTGGTGATTTGATGACATGTCTTACCGAATAGTGATACCATGGTCTACACCAATCTGGTAAAATCACAACAGTGCAACTAATATTTAAAAATTTCATGTTTTGTCGAAAATACTTGCATTTTCTTTTCAATTAGAAATAACCTTTCGGAATATTCAATTCAAGTTGATTTGGGTGGCTTCAAATCTGAAATTCTCAAAATAAATGCTGATATGACAGAGGGCTCCGTTTTGTGTCCGACATTAATTATCTCTTGTCTTCTTTATACTTTCTCCCTTCGAGAATGATAGCGGATGTTAAGCTCATTGAATTCTGATATTAACAGCATAAATACTCATAATTGGGGAATCATCAACTGAATGAAATCTAGTTCTTCCAAAACACAATGTGGGGTCTGCCGTCGCTAAAGAGAGACTTAACCCAGCAGCCATTCTCAGTATGTATGTCAATGGCAACCTATGTGGGAATGACTAAAATGATGATGTCGCCAAAAATTCTGCAAAATATTTAGATTTCCTTAAGCGGTGTAAGACTAACTTTACAATGTCTGTACTGCCAAAATTTAAATATAATGCCCAGTTCTGGCAGGTGGATTTAAAACTAGAAAGGATTTAAACCGTCCAATACTAGATGGGGTGAAAAGTAACCTCCTTGGGAATGAAAAAACATTTTTTTATGATTTTTTTGGATGATTTTCTCGCGTAAGTTGAATTTTTTGTTGATGAGCCATTTTTTGAGGTTTGGGAAGGGATAATAGTCCGAGGGAGCTTAATCGGGCGAATACGGTGGATGCGACAGCAATTGTAGCTGTAAGTCACTGATTTTAGCCATGGTTGCGATGCTCTTGTGCGCCGGTGCATTGTCTTGCAAAAACAAAATTTTTTTCGCTTCATGTAAGACCGTTTTGCAGCGATTTCTGCCCTCAATCGATCCAATAATGCACAGTAATACTCGCTGTTGATGGTTTTTCTTTTTTCGAGGTAGTCCACGAAGAGTATGCCATGACCTTTAAAACCCATCGAGCTTCTCTCGGCCGCTTCGGAGCACTCGTGCTGGCTTCAGTCCATTGCCGGGCACTCATTCTGTTCTCTGGTGTTCAACAGTTACCAATCGACGCCAAAAATCCGTCCGATTCCGCATCGGTAAGTTCAAACACTCTTGCGAAGTGTTCCGCGTTCGTGTTTTTGGTCAGGAGTAAGTACGCGCGGCACCTAGCGGCATTATAACTTTTTCATATGAATATTGCCCAAAATATGGCGTGTGCGCTAAGTACTAATCTTTGTGGTATCTGCTAGCTTGCGCACCTTCACTTTCCGGTCAACCAACACCATTTCATGTATTTTTTTTGACATTGTCCTCTGTAACCGCATCGGAGGGTCTGCCGCTGCGGACTATCTCGGTAGTGTAGTTGCGGCCACCACGAAACTCTCGAAACCAATATTTGACGATGTAATCTGATGGAGCATTAGCCCTATAATATTTATCCAACTTTTCTTTTGTTTCCTTCGCCGTTTTGCCTCTCAAAAAATAATATTTTATGAGAGAACGAAAATCGTTTTTGTCCATACTCAACATGATGCCAAACACGTCAACAACAATCAGCTGTCAAAGCAAAACTAAAGACAGTATCGCACTGAAATTTGGCATGTTTGCCTAAATATGAACGGACATCAGGGCAGTAGCAGCGCATTCTGGCAGTCAAGGAGGTTACAAAAAAAAAAAAAAAAAAATACTGTGTGGCGCTCCCATTGTTCCGATAAGTTGGTACATCTGTTGTTGATATTTCCTCTAAATCTTAGCGTTATAGCTTGACATTTTCAAAAGTTACGTAACCAAGAGTACATCTATCTCTGTGTGTGTTGCCGATTTTTTTACAATTTTAGAAATGGATTTAAATTTACAACAACGAACTCGTATTAGATTTTACGTAAAAAACGGATTTAATGGTGCGCGAACGTTGGAAATGTTGGAAAAGTGTTTCGACAACGATTCTCTAAAGAAAACGATCGCTTACCAGTGGCACGAGCGGTTCAAAAGTGGTCGTTAGTCGATCGAAGATGATGAACGCAGTGGCAGACCATCGACATCGAAAACCGACGAAAACATTGATGAAGTATTGTAAAAGAATTGTTGGTCAATAACCGCAAATTAACCATCAGAGAGATAGCGTTGGATTTGAACATTGATTTGGATTTCCGTCGTGTAGCTGGATCCGATCCCACATTCATTAAAAGGATCAATACTGGGGACGAAACGTGGGTTTATGTGTACGACACGCAATCCAGACATCAGGCAAGTGAATGGCTTTCACCAAATGAGCCGAGACCAAAAAAACCACGTCGGTGTCAGTCAAAAAAGAAGGAAATGCTCACGGTTTTCATGGATTACAACGGTGTAGTGCATCATGAATTTTTGCCAGAAGGCCAGATTGTAAACAAAGAGTATTATTTGGGCGTTATGAGACGCTTGCGTAAAGAAATTCGCCGAAAGAGACCACAATTATGGGCAGAATTCTGCACCGCACCGTCGCACAGTGCCATCATTATTCGTAATTTTTTGACGAAAAATACAGCAAATACCATCCAACAGCCACCGAATTCACCTGATTTGGTTCTGATGGACATACCGAAAAACGAATATAAAATTTGTTTTGAGGATTGAATCAAGCGCTGGCATAAGTGTGTTGCAATCGATGGGGATTACTTTGAAGGGGACAATATAGATTTAGTTGAATAAGCTTGTATTCTTAATTTTCTGAATAAATTCTGGGAATTTTTGATCAAAGTGGTATGCATCTTACCTTACCTTATTTTATGGCTAATTTCGCCACCAGTGCTGCAATAAAATGGCTATCATATGGCTGGCAAAATATTAGGCGTCGACTGAAGGTAGGAAAATAACTTTCGGTTTGCTAATGATTAAGATTACATGAAACGAGTACTTATCGGTTTTATTTAGCCTAATAGAACACTTTGGTTAAGTCTCAATTAAGTAGGGTCTAAATGAATCCATTGTCTCCGTCTTTTCAGGAGGAAATGCCCCTAATTATATTTCGATCCCATTGACATAACTAAGTGAGCTAGTTTCTATGATACCACAAATATGGATACCTAAACAAAACCCGGGTGAAGGTTTTTACAATTTGACTCCACGTAACACTTTTTAACAAAAATTTGAAAAAAAAAAAAAAATTCGTTACCCATTCGTTACCCATTCGTCCCAGATAAAACGATGAAAAATATATGGCTGACAAATAATTGTGACTTGGAAATATATATATTGTATATATATATATATATTTTTTTTTTTTAATTTCCAACTCCCGATTATATTATATATGTATAATTGGCTTCATCAAGACCTGACTATTCGTAGAAACAAATCCAAAATAATTGCACAACCACCTTTCACTTGTATCGACGGCCAATCTAATTCAATCCAACAATTCCATATACGCCATCTCGCCTTCGTAATTATTTATTGGAATAAAATTTGCACACAAATGATACAATTTACAATTCTCAATTTTTTTTAAAAATTTCTTCATTTTTTCTTTTATCATTCCCTTCTATAGAACCACTCAATTTGAGTGCGCAAAGATGAACATGGAATGTAACGATTAGTTCAACTTAAATCCAGCTACCTCCGATCTGTATCGGCAATTATTTAAATTGTAAATTTCAAATCGTCGATTTTATAATTCCAATTGAATTGATTTAATTTGTTTTGTGTTTATTTATTGTATGTATCTCATACGATTTACAAATAAATACAATAGTTATGGAGTAAGTTGTGCCATAAACTCTATAAGTAGAGATGTTGCTCAGTTGCTTATTTACCAATAGTTATTCGTATACTATGAAGTTGGATGTAGTTGCGAATGATGGTAAAAACGTGATCCGGGTTCGATTAAAATTATCAATTTCCTGATTTCCATAGAATTTAATTATTTTTTATTTTCGAACTGCGGTAGAGCAGTTAATTGAGTGCAATTATTAAAGACGATCACAGGCAATGATTGGGTGCCTCCAACAATAGAGTTGTGGTATTGCGTTCACTCACGCGATGGTGCCTACATTCACATATACTATATTTTTGACGGTATACTCATATTGACTTCCAGTTTGAAAATCTCTATTTGCTTAAGGATTGGGTGTGGACGACGGTTAAAGGAATTTAAAACTCATTTGGACGTTTAAAGGCAACTAGATGTGACTGACTTTGATCACATTAGCTTCATTTTTAAAGCGACAACTATAGGAATAATGATATGAATCGCCAACCACATGCAATCGAAGAACAAAGAGAGAATTTAGAGTTAATTGTAGAAACTGTAAGTAGGAGAAGATAGAGTGAAACAATCCCGAAACATTTCTTTAGGTGGGTGTCTAGGGGATTGAATAATGTGACAATGGCTAAGGTTATCGTTTTTACTCCTTCTCATGACACTTACCCGGTAGACCTGAATTACGAAGTAAGTGTCATCTGGAAAAATTACTCTTTCTCAATCTTCTGCAGTCTATGTGCTTCTTTTCCAAGCCATAAGCAAGTTGTACGGCTACGAAACAATCACGATATTTCAGTGATAAAACAAGGTGAAACAGGAGACATTACGTCTGCTGTTTGATAGATATGATGAAAGTCATATTGGATCGTATCTAACAAATAAGTATTAGGGACACCTGGCCAGACATGGGCATTGTAGTCCAAATTTGGGCGGATGAATGCCTTATATATCGAGGCCACATCAGAGGGGTTGGAATATTTTTAAGATCGCGTGAGAAAACCTAGGCATCGAAAACGTGGTCATCCCAACGTAAGTTATCATTCATACACATGGAACGAAAAGTTTTTCGATTTGTACCATGCAAATGCCATTCATGGATAATGGTTGGGTATTTAAATTTCGTTTTAACGACAGCAGACAGCTGTTCCCCAATGCGTTAAGCTGTTAATATCGGAATATAATGTGCATAACATACTCTGCCGTTCCCGTTCTACAGTCAAAGAACAGGGATGTAAGTCCGGGAACGAATATGTAAAGCAGAGAGTACTGTCATCAGTAAAGGAATGTTTTGGATTAGAATTAGCAGACAAAAGGTCATTGATGAAGATAAAAAAGAGTGTCGGAGACAGAACGAAGCCCTGGGGCACCAGCTTTGGTTCCACTTTTCGGTGAGACATGCTTTCAAATAACCAGTGCATCCGTTGCTACGAAAACCGTACTATTAGTATTTGAGAAGTTTTCGTTTTTCAAGATATTTCATAAGCTGACGGTGTATCAGCATTTCATGACCTTGAAGAAGTGAGGGGTCTGAAGGAGAAAAGAGAAGATTCCCATTTATTAGGGACGAGATGGATAATTGCTGTTTTCCATCTGCCCGAAAGTCTTGAGGAGTAGTATTGATGAAAAACCTTACGCAGTGGTATTGCCAGCGTGGAAGAATATCTTTTCAGAAGAAGGATTTGTGAACTGTAAGTACCTTGGATACACGAGTGTAGGCGGGGACTAAGCACAATCTAGAAGTTTTGAGCTGGTCGCAAAATGTGCAGCAGGCAGATTGGCCTTGCCCAAAGAGCTGACAGCTGGAAAGTCATTATAAATGAGCATTGGGATGGAAAATGAGGCAGAATTTCTAATATTGGGGATATAACTTAATTCGGTTTTTTTTTTTTCAAAATTTGAACGTTTATTTAAGAAAAACGTGTACAATAGTATTATTCAAAGTATTGCTCATCTGAAGCTATGACTTTTTCCCATCTTTCTGGCAATTTGTGGATCCGATCCCAAAAGATCTGCGCCGGCCTGGAAGCCAAGAATGAATCAAGCCCTGATGTGAGCTGTATTTCAGTGAGGGCGATCTGCATCGACCGGAACAAATGGTAGTCAGAAGGGGCAAGGTCTGGGCTATAAGCAGGTGGGGTAAGACTTCCCATCCACTGTTTTCCAAATAGTTCTTAACCGGAATAGCAACGTGGGGCCGAGCGTTGTCATGATGGAAAATTATTGCCTCATGTCTGGTCGCATATTTCGGGCGCTTTTCGGCTACTGCTCTCTTCAAACGGATTAATTGTGTTCGGTAGCGTTGTCCATTGATGGTTTCACCCGGCTTTAGCAATTCATAATACAGCACACCCATCTGATCCCACCAAATACAGAGCATTACCTTCGCGCTATGGATATTCGGCTTTGCCGTTGATTTGGCTGGTTGGCCGAGTTTCACGTATGATTTTTTGCGCTTGGGGTTGTCGTAATGGATCCATTTTCCATCACCAGTAACAATCCGATGCAAACATGACTTCCTTTTGTGGCGTTCCAGCAGCATTTCCGACATGCAAAACCTCGGCTTGAGTTCATGTGAAACCCAATTTCCTTGCTTTTGAATATATCCAGCTGCTTTTAAACGTTTTGAAATGGCTGCTTGAGTGACACCGAAATATTCTGCGAGCTCTTCTTGTATTTGGCAACAATCTTCATAGCGTAATGCTTCCAGTTCTTCATCTTCAAACATTTTTGGCTGCCCAGGACCTTCACTGCCTTCCAAGCCAAAACCACCACTTTTAAATCGTGCAAACCACTTTTGGCACGTTCGCTCAGCTAGCGCATGTTCACCATAAACTTCCACCAAAATACGATGACTTCAGGCAGCAGTTTTCATCATATTAAAGTAATGAAGAAGAACTTCCCTCGCAAAAACACTTTTTCAGGCACAAAGTTCGACATATTTGAGTGAAAAAAAATTATTGTTGCTTACGCTTCAAATGAATGACGTATACTGATTTGACGTACAATGACAGTAGCTTTCCAACGCATGTTCCAATGGAATAATAACAATGGAATAATACAAGTTATGCCATCTCTTAGCAAACCGCAATTAAGTTATAGACATGGTAGTATTTATTGCCTCAGCTTTTAGTCGTATTTAACGCTTAGGAAAGACGAAGGCATTCATTGCTCGTTTGAACTTTTTTCAGTTTTTCAGCTCGTTTTTTTCGGTCTGTCGGGTTGGTTTTTTAAGACCGAAAAAAATATTTCCCAGACTCTGACAGCCTCTTTCAGATTGAGTGCTGCCCTTCTGGCAGGAATGACAAATTACAAAATGTCTACTAAGAAACACAATGATTGCCTTTGATAAAGATTCCTACTCCTCTGCTCTGGTCTCACTGATCTGAGACGTACTGAGTCCACACTGGACTGTCAGGTTCACGATTTTTATTTTATTTTTAGGGGTCCTTAGTTCTTATTCTTTTGTATGAGTTCTACACCATTAGTGCTAACTTATCCCAAATAATCACGAAGTCATATGTTACATCACGAAGTAGTAAAATAGATCATATACTGCGGCTGAGTTTTGAGTTACTTTGAGTTAGATCCGTAAGAGGTGCGGTTGGTTGGAAGATAAAAGAGACGAGGACATTGCAAATTATGAGGGTTGGTGTTAAAGCAAATAGAGTTGTAAGAGATTCGCAATCAACCGAACTTTAGAGGATTGGGTGAGTGAACAAAATGCCTGCAAGGTCCCTGTGTTCCTCAATGGTATTCAAATAAATACGGTTGAAGTGGTCTTGATACGGAGGTCTGATAAAAGTGTCGTTGCAGGGTACTCGAAGATCAGACAAAGAAATCAAAGATGAATGTTCCCAATTGTAGACTCATGAATTCGCTTGACCGGCGTATTCAAACAGGCGGCAAACATAGGTAATGTAGAGGGATCTGGAAAATTCTTTGAATCACGGTTTGATAAACAGATCTATATGTATATTATGTCAGATAGAATGATTGAGCTGGTTGCGCTTTCGTGGTAAGGCGTTAAATTGTAATTTGGGGCCGCTAAGCTCTTGCAACGGCTAACAGAAAATTTATCGAGGGCATCTTGAAGAAGTTTGGTATCTTATGGCGAAGAAAAAGGTAAATTAAAACCTTTTTAAGATTATTTATATCATACTAAAGATAAAAAGAAGAGGTCCTATGTGGCCACCTTGTGGAATAACAGAGCTGACCAAAATGGAGGCTGAAACAGCGTTTTTAAAACAAACACTAATAGTGGTTTTCCAGGTGAGAAGACATCCATTTTAATAATACGAGTCCAAGACCGAGAATAGACTATTCAAAAGGGATCAATTGATGACGAAATCACTTGCAATTTATCTACATTTCAGGAAGAAACACTTTTTAAGGGACGTGGGCTGGTAAGAATTAATTATTAAATTGTTGTAACTTGTATTCATTATTAGAGTAGCGTTGTTTAGTTGGAACAATAAGAAAATGGTTGGTGCCCAAGAGAACCATCCATAATTTGTATCTTTCGTTTTGTAAGGAGAAAAGTCTTTGATTATATCTACTATGGCGAGAATAGAGAAATGGAATTGAATATTGTTTTACAGAAAATAGAGAGAACATAATAATTAAGGATAGATTGGTAAATTCAAAGGAGCAACGTCTTTATGAAGAGAGAATTTTGCAGAAGGTTTAAAGAGTTATGGGAAGTAAGATGCGTAACAGAATACTACTCAGAATATTAATTTCACCTGTTGTAAAAGTAACACCTTATTGTGTACCAACGTGATTTGGGACGCCTAAAACACGATAAATACTTGTTACCCGATCAAGGAAGAGACATTTCTTAATAGAATTGAAGCGATAAAAGAGGATTGATTATCTGAAGGTGATGAGACATACTTAAGTCTTCAAGATAAGGATAAGTCAGATAAATCAACTATTCAACAAACATTGTTAAATGCCGGAACTATGTGAGAAGTCTTACTAGTCTTTCTGCTTATGACCATAATGAATAGCTGGTTCTTCCTCTAAAACCATGATGATAATTGTCTCGAGGTCAAAACAGAAAGGAATGCTTATCTTAATAAAATGTATTCCCCGTTGACTTTCTGTTTTTTCAAAAACATTGGTATATTGGCAAATATTTCATATTTCACATTTCATTCATTTAATTTAAACGAACAGCTCACGAGCATAAGCCTAATAATCCGAAAATTATTATTTTTCCTAAGGCTCCATTTGATCCATTTTACACGTGTTACACATGTTAACACGTGCTGATAAAGTCACAACTCCCAATCCACCCGCTGATTATGAGATTTCCCTTCATCCATACGTACGTCCACTTAACTCTGCTACCTTGCAACTTTAATCCGTTCATTCACCCCTATCACACAACAAAATCGAGGGCTCTTAATTAATCCCCAAAGTATAGCAAAGTACATTAAACCATGATTACTATCGTCCACATTAACTCAACTCAACTCGTTAGCCAACCGAAAATAGAAAACAACTCTCCACCTAGACGCAATGAAATTAATTTGATCTCCTCCATTTGGTCAACAGAGGAGGCTAGGGCAGTGCTAACAACTTGGAACCCACTACCATATACGGAAATCAAGTTAGAGTCACAGATGTTGATTCATAGTCCAATAACGACGAGTTGGTTCCCTGGTGTTACCTTGTCTTATGGCTTCGCTAACCACTCTTGTGGTGAAAGTATTCTCTATCACCGATGACCGACCACTGGATGTCACCTTAGATTGTCGGCCGTTCGTCATCATCTGGTGGTAATGTCTCTCTCTATTCGTCCTCCTGACGCTTTCTAATCTTCACTCGGGATAGTGAGAAGTTTGTCGGTTTGATTTGTTCCACTTTAACTTGCATTTTGTTTTTGCGCTAAAGCCGTTTTCCGGGATGTTAATGAGGAAAAATTACCACCAAGGTGGTTGTGCGGCAGTTTCAGCCAGGTATTGATTTATATACCCTGTACGAGTACGTACGATTATAACCACATTTCTCATCGTGTGGTACAGTCTGTGAGTTACCAGTTGGTATACAATGTCGGGAATTACAATATATACCGTCACTACTACAAATATCAGTTAATTCAGCGGCACCAGTATTAGTACCAGCAATGTACACAACCAGAAGTATCTCCACCACTATTACCGTCAGGAGGCAGACAGTACAACAAAAAGAAGGCGAAAGGATAGAAAGTGCTACTCCGGTTTGGTTTGGTTCGATTTTGATAGACGAGACGATTGGAGCTGTAATTGGTAGAGAAACGACGAATGAGAGGATACTTTACCCTAAATGCCATTGAACTTGGGGTTCGTTTGTAGGTGTTTTTTTTTTTTTCTGATTTTTTTTTTTTTTTTTCCCCTCACTAGCACTAGCTTAAGGTGGATACCATGGCAAGTTACCAATTATTCAGGTATTCTGCATCCGGACAGGATGAAGAGTCACTTCTGGTAGAGAGAAGTTATGTGGCATGAAAATTGAGAAGGAATTCGTGGCTTGTGAGGAGCTCCGAAGGATACGATAGGAGTTTTGCGTCTGTCGCCGCTCTTTATTTCTGGAAGAGAAAAGTCCGCCTTGTTGTATGATTTATGAACAAACTTCTTTGTTGTGTTTTATTTGCTTGCATAACGAGTACTCGTTGCATGCAGTTTGATAAAAATAAAGGATGCATGCAAGGAAAACGTTATTAAATTTAGATGGTCTCCTTTTACATAGGGTACGACCGTATTGCCACAGTCAAGGGAGGAAAATGAACTTTATAAATGCAATTGCAAGACCACCAGATATAAAGCAGGAGAAAAAAAAAAAAGAAAAACAGTATTCTTGTAAACGTGTTTGAGTTAATTAAAATGAAAATTGCTTACCGTTATGGGGATAGAATATTTCAATTTAATAGATTTGAGAAAAAATGACTGAAAAGAGCAGGACCAACAGGAAGGACAAATCTTACAAAAAAAAACTTGGTAAATTTATGATTTAGATGAGTGAAGGGGTTTTTGGAATGATGAATGTTCAAACTTCGTTCGATTAGTTCTTGATTCTATGATAAAAAATGGCTCATTAAAGCACTTTTTGGTAAGACTATCGATGATATTTTTTCATGCAATAGTCTGCAGAAAACTTTTATCTCAGAGTTTCATTGAATTTGAGAAAAAAAAAAAAAAAAATAAAAATAAAAATAAGTGTAGGTTGGCTGGGGCTAGTCGCATAGTACTGGGAAAAAACTTTCTTGGGCTCACGAGAAAAAGACTTTCAGGATCGTAGAACATTTTGGGGTAAAACCATCGTCAGTGGGTGAGACTGTTCACCCCTTCTCTAGAAAATACTTTATAATGCTGATGTTGGCGTCTGGGTAAACATATTGTTACATGTATTCAAGGCTACTGAGAGAGAGATAACTCACAACTTTACACAGTCTTACAGTCTGCAATCCTAGCTCGGTCTCGAAGAAACAAGAATTTTCTACAGTTTCATACCGTATCGACATGCTCACTTCTCCCATGTACAGCATTGATTAGCCTCGGTATAACGTAATGCGACAACAATTCAGTTGACATCGTTTCGTAAAAGCGGAAACGATTAGTCATTCTGAGCAAAAAGCTGGAATCCGTATAGCTTTCGGTAAATATTTCGGACAGAAGGTGATACTCAAAGTTTGAATCACAACAGCGTCAGAAGTAGAGAAATCAAAACTTGAAAAAAGGTGGAAAATACAGTATAGCGCAGGATTCTTGTGTGATGTTGTAAAGGTAAACACATCAAAGCCTTAGCTGCACAGACCGAATATGTGACGAAAATAAAACAACGATACTATTAGGACCGTTTATGCTACTTCCAGCGAGCTTATTTAACGACGCAATTCCAAACTTAAACCAAAGTATAGACTTTTGCTTGCTTGTAGGAAATACTTCACGAGGATGTTTAATTTATTCGCTACAGTCCAGCTGGTTTCAACATTTTAAAGAAGAAAATTCGCACCCGAAACACTCCCAAGAAATAGAAAGATTGCAACTGTAACTCCATCAGCCACCCACCAGAATCCTTGCGGAACCAGTTGAACTATTTAAAATCATTGTAGCAAGCGCACAATAAGGGTTTATCGCAAAATTTTAATAAACGAATGATCGAACAATATCCAGAAAAGACAATCCGATGGAATGGCGAAAGTTAAGTTATGCACCCTTACATGCTGTTGGAGAAAGCAACCCACTTAGGCCAATTAGTTATTGTGATACCAAGTGGGTCTGTGATCCTTCTAATCTTGGAACCATTTTGGACTGTAAACGTCTTTCCAATGGCGAAAACGTCGAGAAAGACTTACAGCTAGGCCAAAATAATAGCGAACATTATCCTGAGTTTTTTCGGCGACAAACTGAACTGGTCGTAAGCAGTGTTCTTTTTTCTTTTTGCATAGGACAACATATAAACATACATATATGAAGTCTCATTTTAGTGACGCCAAAACTCAAACTCATCCGCCCTTACGATGCAATAATTTCGCAATATATTTACCAAAATCACCACGTCAAAGTCATCGAAACGGAATGATGTAAGCTTTGGCTCAAATCTTAAGGAAAAATACTTTATATAGGGTGATTTTTGACTCAAACTGCTTTGTCATTTTTGTTCAGTATAGTTTGACAAGTCATCATGGAAAGACTCACACCACAACAGCGTCTCCAAATTGTTCAGCTGTATTACGAAAATTAGCGCTCTGTAAGAAATGTTTTTCGTGCGATTCGAGGAATTTACGGTACGCATAATCGACCTTCTGAAACCACTATTGCCAATACTATTCACAAATTTGAGTCCCAGTTTACATTAGTGGACGATACTCGACCGGTTACACCACATCCAGCACGTAGTGAAGATATTATAGCAGCTGTAGCTGAGAGTGTATAGTACGCGAAGACGACGAATCGATTCGTCGTCGTTCTCAGCAGCTTAGCTTGGCGTATTCGACAACTTGGCTTATTTTACGTGAGGATCTCGGCCTAAAAACGTACAAAATCCAACTTGTGCAAGAATTGAAGCCAGGCGACTTGAATTTGCGTCATGTTTTCAATGAATGGGCTCTGGAAAAACTCATCGAAAATCCGGTGTTTTATCGTGAAATTTTGTTCAGTGAAAAAGTCCGAAGAGTACTAACAGCTACCATTACATCCATTAAAAACAACGGTATGGTGTGGTTTATGGGATGGTGGAACCATTGGTCCATATTTCTTCAAAAATGAGGCAAATCAGAATGTTACCGTCAATTGTAACCGTTATCGCGCCATGTTAACAGACTATCAGGTGTACCGGTATGAAGTGAGCGTTTTTTTTTTTTTTTTTGTGAAAGTAAAACACCAATGTTTAATGGGAAAGTAAAAAACACTTTATTCAAAGTATTGGTCATTGCTAGCTACACATTTTTCCCATCTTTCAGGCCTTTTATGGATTCCATGCCAATAAAACTATTCGTCTTTTGAAGAAAACAAAAAAGTCACCCAATTTTCGACTTCCTCGTAGGATTCGCAGTGCTGCTCAGCTAATGCTTGTCCCATCGATGAAAACAAATGGTAGTCGGAAGGAGCCAAGTCTGGTGAATACGGCGGGTGGGGTAGCATCTCCCAACCAAGTGCTTTGGTTGTATCCTGAACCAGTTTTGCTTTGTGTGCAGGTGCATTGTCAGGGAGCAAAATTGCCGTGCCGTGCAAAGACCTTGTCGTCTATTCTGGCCGATTCTGGTCGTTTCTCGATCAATGCATGGTTCAATTTTATCATTTGTTATCGGTAGCGATCTGTATTAACGGCTTCACCAGGCTTTAGGAGCTCGTGGTACACCAAACCTTTCTGGTCCCACCAGACACAAAGCAGTCGAAGTTGTCCCGGTTTAACCCATGATTTTTTCCGTTTAGTAATAAATCGCCATAAACAATTCGATGCAAAACTGGTTTTTTATCGAGTCTTTGAAGCAAAATTTCACAAAAGGTTTTTCGGTTTTCCACCTGTCTTTCATTCAATTCATGTGGCACCCATTTTCCAGACATATGTAGCTTTTAAACAGTCAGAAATTGTTTGCTGTGCAATATTTTACATTTCTGCCATTTGTTTCTGACATGTCATCTTCATCCAATATTGTTTGCAATTCGGCGTCTTCAAACTTTTTTGGTGGTCTTCCACGTTCTTCATTCCTCACATCAAAATCGTTATCTCTGAACCATTGAAACCAACTTTTGCATATTGCTTCTGATAGAGCACGCCTTGACAAGCATTCGATGCGACTCTGCAGCACTTTTCTTCAAATGAAAACAAAAAATTAATGCTCTCAGCAAGTCATAATTCGGCATTTTTAACACGATGAAAAAATATGATGTTGTTTGCTCAATGATTTGATGTTTGACAAGGTGCCATAGCAACCAAACAAACAAAAAAATACCAGGTACAGTGCTTTTTGAAATTCAAGCACATGGTCAAGGTGAGCTCTGGTTTCAACAAGACGGCGCTACGAGCTATACTGCTCGTGAAATAATGGACTTGTTGAGAAATCATTTTGGTGAGCACTTAAATTCACGTTTTGCTACGGTAAATTGGCCGCCCAGATCGTGCGATATCACACCTTTGGACAATTTTCTCTGGGGATATGTAAAGTCTTAGGTCTTCAGGAATAAGCCAGCTACGATTGACGCTTTGGAAGCCAACATTACTCGTGTTATCCGCGAGATAACAGTTGCTATGCTCGAACGAGTCGCCCAAAATTGGACCTTCCGAATGGACCACCTCAGACGTAGTCGTGGCCAACATTTACATGTTATCATTTTCGAAAAGTAAATGCCATGAATTGTTTTTTGAGCCAATGATAAAAATTTTAAGTTCACTTTCAAATTTATGTATTTTATCTTACATTATAAATCAAACCTCACGATGAATCAGCCTATATCAAAGGTATACATATATTCTATTTCGGATACATTTTAAGGCCTAACCGTCTAAACAAATCTATTCTTGGGCCTTCAGCTTTCGAACATACCAGGCGTAAACTTTTAGAGTCACCTAGCACTTTCAAATATGAAAAAAGTTGTTCTTTGTTATAAGATCTTCAAAGCAGACATTTTCAAAACATTTTCACATAAATTTCCAAAACCTTTCCTTGTTTATTATTTTGGTAAATCGAAAAAATCTCATTGCAATATCTTTGAGTAAATAGTGAGTACTTTTTGAGTGGTTATGAGAATTTTTAGTTATTTACTTAGTTTTTTTTTTTTTTCTTTCTTTCTTTTAAAACTTTGAACTGGATTCTCACTAATTTTAAATATAGTATACCTCCACATAGACAAAATTTGTCCAACTATTGCATAAAATCCTATCCGAATGCAATTATGAGAGAATGAAACAAGAATGCAAAAATTCAAACTTTGCCTAATTTGCATTTTCTTCTTATTTCAAATTTGCAAGCTGATTCTTTTATTTTTTTGTTCACATTTCACCTTCTTTGTCTTCCGAATTTATTTGTTTCAATCGAGAAGAGAATATAATTTCGTAATTTATTTGTTAAGTTATTCACTCAACGAAAAATTGTCCTCATCTTTCTATTTTCGAATGGTTTTTCGTTTTTTTTTTTTTTTTTAATTTTGACAGAGAGAAAATAAAATATACTAGCACTTTGAGCAAAGGTAAAGCACTAGAATATTTGGTATCCATTAGGTCCTAAAAGAGTTAGTTAGGAAAATAAAACAGAGGAAATTAATCCTTTTGAAAAGAATAAACGATCTACTTATACAATCTTTACACGTGTAAGTTGTTATGTTCTTTTTTTCTTACAGAAAAATTAAAATAAAATATATATATATATAGTATATAGGAAATAAAAACTGTGAAAAAAAATTTTTTTTTTCTTTTGAAAGAATTGACACGAAATTAATAAAATTATGTTTTGAATGTAGTGTCTGGCAAATGACCACCAAGGTCAGCTGCCACAGCGCATTCAGATAGTTTCATTTGTGATTTTTTTTGAGTATTTTTTGTGGATATTCCATGGTATCATAATTTGCCAGTGAATTCTGAACAGAAATGTCAAAACAACTATGAATTTCAAATTTGATTTACGAGAAATGAAAAATTTGAGCTCTTAAAAGCAAACCAAGATAACAAATAAGCTGATGAAACTCAGATATCAACAAGAAACAGGAAATTAAAGATTGATTTAATGACTAGGTATGTACAATGCAGGGGGACTATTTTCACCCCCTGCAAGTTATAGGCCGTTAAAATGAGGAACCTCTGATTTCAAGGTAAAAATTCTTAAAAGGCCGTAGCTTTCTAACGAATTCAGCTTTAGAAACCGTTGTGCACATTTTTGAAAGAGAATTTCAGTGTGCATAAAATTTCGATGTTCGAGTTTGGTGAACGCTAGCCAAAATTATGGCTAACATTTTGAAAAATCGTTGGACCAATTTCATCAGAAAATTGCGCTTCTTTTGTCTTCTCTTCATTATCTACGATTTTTATGTATGACTTTTCCATCTTCGAACAACGGAAATTATTGCAAATTACTATTTTATTCAGACAAATGGATCACACAATAAATCTAATATTCCTTTAAATAGTTACGTTGCCCGTGCCTTTGGATGCACGTTCTAGCGTGTTTGATGATTTCAGACTTTATTTTTTCATATTTTATTTCATATAAAAACTTAAAGCCAACATAATTTATTTAACAAATCAACTTAACATTTTAAATAAATATTAATGGCGATCAATATGTGAAGCTTATAGTTTCAGTTTTTTTAATTACAAATAAGACTACCACATTTAATAAGGAATCAATTTTTTTAAGATTAAAGGAGAAGAGAAAAGACCGACATGTAAACTATTAAATAAACGTAGCGTAGTGATCTTGTAGAAGAGTGAAAAATGTGTTTTCCTTATGATCGGTACATTTAATAAATTCTGGCCATTGACCCGTATTTTATGGGACTCATACTACTCAATCTTGGGGAGTAGTGACCGGAGCAATCAAAAAATGCTTTCGAAACTTTATAAAAATATAAATGTTTTAGAGGTAGTGCTTTAAGGCTCTTGAATAATTCAAAACTATGGGTTCTGCGATTAACTTTGCAACTAATACGTATCGGATGTTTTTGCTTAGGAGGCAGTGGATCAGCAAGTCAATCCATATTGCAACTTTGATTTAAATAACCCATTACAGACTACTTTTAAAATATATTGACTTGTGATAGATTTGCCTCAAAACGTAATTCAAACATTTGCACAATTGAGACGTGTGTTCTTTTCAACTTAACCTGCTATTCAAAATTATCCCCAAATTCTTAAAACATTCACCACGTTCAATATTAAAACAGCCAACAGAACACTTGTTTTTAGCATCAAAAAGGATCTTACCAAATAGATGAGAACACATAAAAAATCATAAATTTCGTTTTTTCACTTATAATCAGTTTATGAGAAAAAATTGCGTAAAATTTCTAAATCATTAGTCACAGATATATATAAGTCAAAATAGTTTTTTTTTTTTTTAGAATAGGATAAAGAGGTATCGTCAGCAAACGCTCTAATTTGACCTTTGAAAGGTTGAACGAAAAGTGAATTTACAAAAAAATAAAAATAGGATCGGTCCCAGAGCTGAACCTTGTGGAACGCCTAATTTAATGTTTTTTCCGAACTTAAACAATCACGAATTTTAGTTTTTTGTTTACGATCTCTTAGATAAGACGCAAACCAGTCATAAACAGTCTCTCGAAAACCTATCCTAAACAGTTTTTGTACCAACAAAGTGTGGTCCACCATGTCAAAAGCCTTGGTTATATCTATAAATAGAGTCGCAGCAGTCTGAGATTCGTTCAAACTTTAATAAAGCGCACTACACAATTTCAAAACTACTTCTTCAATCGATTTACCTTTTCTGAAGCCAAATTAACGAAATTAATTTTGTCCGGAAAAGATAACATTCTTGTTTTCATACCTTTTTCATAAAAATAAAGTGAAATTGGACGGTAATTGTTAAGACGCGTAGCTTCACCTTTTTTGTGCAGTAGAATAACCACTGCCAGCTTAAGAGCATCTGGAAATACTCGTTTTTGCATACTTATATTAAAAATGTGCATTAATACGTCAGAAAGGTTGTACGAAATATTCTTTAAAATTTTACTGGAAATCATATCACTTGATGTTGAATTAGACATTTTAAGATCATTATAATATTATTTATAATTTCCAGTGACGAAAAAGATTCAAAGAAAAAGCTGTCACATTAAAAATATTGTACTATCCGAACATTGAAAAAAACTTAAAGGTGGAGCATTATAAGTGTTGAGACTTATATTAGAAAAATAATTATTAAACAGATTGGCCAGTACAAAAGGATCTTTAACTAAAGAACTGCCATCCAATATAGAAATATCAGCCTTTGGTTTAGTTCTATAGGGTGATTCATCGCCCTGCTTTGCCATTTTTGTTCAGTATCATTTGTTAAGTCATCACGGAAAGATTTACACCACGACAGCGTCTTCATATTGTTCAGCTGTATTACGAAAATCAGCGTTCTGTGAGAAATGTTTTTCGTGCGATTCGAGGAATTGACGTGCTCACTGAAACCACTATTGTCAATACCATTCGCAAATTTTATTCTCAGTTTACATCAGTGGATGATATTCGACCGGTTAGACCACATCCAGCACGTAGTGAAGAGGCTATAGCAGCTGTAGCTGAGAGTATACGCGAAGACCGTGACGAATCGATTCGTCGTCGTTCTCAGCAGCTTGGCTTGGCGTATTCAACAACTTGGCGTATTTTACGTAAGGATCTTGGCCTAGAAGCGTACAAAATTCAACTTGTGCAAGAAATGAAGCCAGGCAACTTGAATTTGCGTCATATTTTTAGTGAATAGGCTCTGGGAAAACTCAATGAAAATCTGGTGTTTTATCGTGAAATTTTGTTCAGTGATGAAGCCCATTTGTGGCTCAATGGATACGTTAATAAACAAAATTGCCGTATTTGGCCTGATGAGCAATCCGAAGAGTACCAAGAGCTACCATTACATCCATTAAAAACAACGGTATGGTGTGGTTTATGAGGTGGTGGAATCATTGGTCTATATTTCTTCAAAAATGAGGCAATTCAAAATGTTAACGTCAATGGTAATCGTTATCGCGCCATGTTAACAGACTATGTGCATCCTGAAATTCAAGCACATGCTCTCGGTGAGCTCTGGTTTCAACAAGACGGCGCTAGAAGCCATACAACGCGTGAAACAATGTACTTGTTGAGAAATCATTTTGATGAGCACTTAATTTCATGTTTTGCTACCGTGCGATATCACACCTTTAGACTATTTTCTCTGGTGATATGTAAAATCTCAGGTCTTCAGTAATAAGCCAGCTACGACGCTTTGGAAGCCAACATTACTCGTGTTTTTCGCGAGATACCAGTCGCTATGCTCGAACGAATCGCCCAAAATTGGACCTTCCGAATGGACCACCTTAGACTTAGTCGTGGCCAACATTTACGTGATATCATTTTCGAAAAATAAATGCCATGAATTTTTCTTTTAAACGATAATTAAAATTTTAAGTTCACTTTTAAATTTATGTGTTTTATTTTACATTATAAATCAAACCTCAGGATGAATCACCTTATACTTAAGATCTGGTTAACAACTTCTTATTCGTTTTTAGAATTACCTAAACTATCAGCGAGTTTATTACTGAAAAAATTATCTTTGCAACGCGATATTTCAGTTTTTAGCTCTTTCCAAAGCTTATCGTAATACCATTATTCTTATGGAATTTAACAAATATATGATCTAAGGAGGACCCTCTCATATGTAGGTGTGTTCACTGAGGAGCTGAAACCAAAAGAAGATAAGATCGCCAGAAAATTATCAACATCACGTGAATTAGACAAAATATTTTTACGTGGTTTTTACAACTTAAGAAGTCCAAAATCTCTTAAAAAAAAACTGTATACTCCAACAAAATTGTATTGAATTCCAGAGAATTTAAAATTTAAACAAATTATATCTGCGGTTTTAAGAACACTCAATATCACTCCAATAAAAGATCGCCACTCAGTTGAATAAGAATTAATTAGAGACTTCGTTTTCATAAATCCAAATTTCAGAGACAAATATGAAATCAGGCAAATGATCAACAGATGCGCAAGAAAAACATCGAAATTTGTACGTAAACTACGAATGTTTTGGTGAATTACTGATAAGCCTGGATAAGAATCTATGTAAGAATGATTTATACAAAACCAATGAAATTTATGAAATATCAAAACCATTATTTAAAAAATCCTCATAATTACTTAGTTTGATAGCTTTTTCGCTTACCTTCTTTCTGATGAAAATAGACTGCAAATTAATGTTTGGTAAAATGCCTCCTAGCTCCTCTGCCACTGTATTTATTCTCTCTTGAAGCTCTTCTCGACTTGAAATCTCAGAAAAAAAAATCAATTGGCGTTAGATCAGGAGATCTAGGTGGCTACGGAAAAGAACCAAATCGGCCAATCCATTGTCCATTAAATTTTTGATTTAAAAACGAAGTTAAATTATTGCTACAATGATAAGGAACACCATCGAGTTGGAAAACCATTCATTACCTCTGAGCAAGAGGAACATTTTCCAGGAGTTCTGGAAAATGGAATCTCAAAAATTCTCAACAGAATGTTGAATTTAGGACATGTGAAAGTATGAATGGCCCGATTAAAGTACTACCTAATATGCCGGCCCAGACATTCACGCTTAATCTTCTGTAAATTGGTATAAAGGTAAGAAAAACATCTGCATTTCAACTGAATCTTTAAGTTTGAGAAGATGTTGTTCGTGTCACGTGGATTAGTGGGAATTTCGTTGGTTGGTAATGCTCATGTCAGTCAAACATACATGCCTTGGATGGTCCAAGTATATGATGATCTAGCCTTTTTAATGTAAGCTGGTGCGGGACAAATGAAACAAGATTGTCCATTTTTTCTTCATTGTCATTGCAGCTTCTGCAGGAACCATTTTAGGTGAAGTCCAAACATTGAGCATGTTTCCTACATAGGTACACTTTGTCCACTTAATTCGATACTTGAAAAGTCCATATGAGCATATTCGTGAAGTTCACAATTACTTGATACATTGCAATGGTGTCGTACTCAGTAAACGAAGGCAGGCCTTTTCTACCCACGATCTTAGATCGTAGTACGTGAGGAATAAGATAGCTGTTTGGCTTTTGATACATAACAACACATATCAGCAAGCGACTTATTTAATAATAGTGAACTCGGTCTGAATGACAATGTAATGGATCGGAAAGTTTAAGAGGCAAATGAATTCACTAGAGTTGAGTGAGTTTCAAATGGTTCGAAACTGTTAACCACAACTAGACATGACGTCACTGTGCCATTAGAGCAATGTAGAACGATCAGTTTATAATGGTACAAAACAATTTGTTTGCCAGAATTCTTTGGAGAAATAAGGAAAAGCAGCCGCCGAAAATGGACATTTTCCACCAAGACAATGCCAGCTCTAACAGGTCGCCTCAAACAAGTGATTTTGGGCACTCAAAACATCGAATTAATGGGCCATTCGCGGTACAGCCCTGATTTGGTACTCGATGACTTCTTTTTATTCACGCACATCAAAAATTAATTGCGAGATCAACGTTTTTCGACGCCTAAAAAAGCAATTGACGCATTTAAAACGCATGTCATGGAGTAACCTCGTTTCGAAAATTGGTTCAACCTAGTAACCTAGCATAAATGCCAATTGGAACTGGTTAGCTAAAGCATTACCCAAGTCAACAAATTCTAATTTGTAATAGCGGTCAAAATACAAGATGCTAGACTCTTACTGATGGAGTTCAACATTTCTTAGATTTTGGTCCTGTGCTGCTAACTGTAATATGTGATGCCATATGCTTGCCAGGTGCAATCCAGAAGTGCGAGTAACTGCCAATATCAGATGATAAAGCGATCACGTAAATGGTCCTACAAATACCAGAAATTACAGGAGATTACTACAGAAATGGGCGGTAAAGATAACAAAGCACTATCCTTTTAAAATTTTAACGTTTCTATTAAATTTTCCAACCCGTTTGATAACTTTTTGAGTAGAAGTGCTTGACACAATTCGTTGTCAACTTTTCATTTCCTTTCATAACACGGAAAAAGCAAAAGCAAGGATGTATTGAAAACAAGAACGAGACGAAGGCTATACCAACTTAAAAAAAATACCTTTAGATCCTTACTCACACGAATAGTCAATTCTTCCCATCGTGGAATATCTTTATATGTACGTCGACAGACAGTCGAAACATGTAGTCTACAATGTGGGTCACAACACAATCTACGTCTTAGACTTTCTAAAGAAAAAACGCCCCAAATAAAGTGTACCATACCACAATCTCTGTTGTCCCCTTTACGAGCTTATTCGTTTGATGTGTCTTACTTTTTATATAAAAAAAAAAAAAAAAAAAAAAAAAAAAAAAATCTTCAACAATCCCAATAGAAAATAAAATCATGAAAATCGATTGCTGGAAGACCATTTTTCTTGTACTTTCATCGAATTACTTTCATCGTCGCACACACCTTCTCAATTGAGCACACCCTAAGTTCTTTCCTGTTTTTGCCCTTTCAAAGACAAATACTTGTCCAAGGATAATTATTATTGCACTATTGGCGAAATTTAAAAACCCCAAGTGAACATAAAAAGCCAAGAGAAACAGAAAAAATTAGAACTAAACCTTGACAAGGTACTCCACCCTTGTTGACCGCATATGCATACATGTAAGGTCTATATGCCAATGCATACCATTTACACTACCAAAATCACTTCACTGGCTTCCGTTCCGTCCTCTACTAGCCACAACATCAATTCTGGCCTGAAAAAAAAGAATTGCCCCAAGTGCGCAAAAAAGAAAAAAAGATACAAAAACAACTTTAGATTGCCAAGCAACAAGCACCTCGTACGTCGTACGCCGTATCTGTTCCATGTCCAGGTGAATGCTGTCCCACCACCTGCAAGCAGAACACGAGTAATATTTGTCAGAATAAGCAACCAGGGAAAGGCAAGAGAGACCGGAATATGTAAAAAAAAAACACTTTTAGCTCAGTCTACTCGTACATGAGAATTAACTTTCGCTATACGAGAACCTAACTCACGACCGTAGCCGTTTTCGACGACGACGACGTCATGACGAAGTATGTTAGGAGCAGGAACATAGATACACATCTATAGCTTCCACGTGTCGTGTCGCCACTTTGGCCATTAACATGACCTCCCAATCCACCAACAGGCAGCTGGGCTTGTGGTCATGCAGTCATCGTCTATATTATGCACGACCACGATGGAGTCTGCAGTTGGGGCGAACAGAACAGGTGCAGCCATCATCTGAAATTCACTTTGAATTCTTTTTTTGTGTTTGCTTTGTTTATACATATGCATACGAGTATATTGATATGAGAGTGAGCTTAGTTCTGCAAGCAAAATCCTAAATGAAACATTTTACAGATGTACTCTGTGTTTGGTGGGTAAAAAGGTAGCCAGTACTGGCGTCACCACCTGCGTTTCAAACGACCATTAAGAGTTTTCGTTAGTTAGCCTGTCTCCTGTGCCGCCTTGTTGATGTTAGAGGGAAGTTAATTTAATTTGTTAGCTTGGTATAGGAAATGAATACGAAAAAAATAAAGGAAAACATTGCTGCGGTAATCAAATCTCACAAATAGGAAGGATTGGCTCTGGAAAATACCCCAATGGCGGACTGGTTTACTATTTAATGGATTGTTGCGCTTATCTTTAACTTGCAAGGTTAAAAAAATTTGACTACGTTGAGTAGATAATAACTCACACAATGGCTTATAAATGAAAAAGATCGGATCATAACTTTGGCTGGAATATTTATTAAAAACTTGAGTGAATATTTGAGTGCTTATTGAGTGAACATTGAATAATTAAAAAAAAAATCATTTTAAAAGTAGTTGAAGCTCTTTTTGGAACATATATAGGGTTTTCTAATAACGACTTGACAACTTTTTTTTTTTAAATAAAAGGCAAACCATTTGAGATATTTCAAAAAATTAATTATTGGCTTGAAGTACAATCAAAAGATTTATGAATGGAACTCGACTTCGTTCATATGGCCACCGCGGGCACGTTTGCAGCGGTCGATTCCTTGGACCCAATTTTCAACGACTTGGCCACACATTTAGGCCGAAACGGCCGCTATTTCGCGTTCAATGTTGGCTCTGAGCTCTTCGAACGTCGTCGGCGTGTTGGCGTTAAATCGCACGAACGAGGCGGCCAATCGACTGCCCATGTCTTGAGATAACACGCTCACCATACTAACTCTTCAATAAATCGATTGTAGCGTGTGCTGTGTGGCTTGTGACACCATCCTGTTGAAACCACATGTAGTTCAAGTCATATCTTCCAATTCGGGCCAAAAATAATCGGTGATCATGGCGCGATAACGCTGACCATTCATAGTAACGTGACGATCGTTATCGTCGACGAAAACATATGGCCTAATAACGCCGCCGGCATGCAAACCGCAGCAAACAGTTTTTTTTTGGATGAAGTGGTGACTCATGGAGCACATGTGGGTTTTCACCCGACCAATAACGCATATTTTGTTGATTGACGAACCCATTGAGCCAAAAATGAGCTTCGTCACTGAAGATAATTTTGCGACTCCGAATATCTGTAGAAAATTTTTATAATTTGCAGACGTTGCTCGTTAGTGTACTCTACCATGATGAAAATGTTGAGTTTACTGAATAAATTGACAGTTACAGTTTGATGATTAGTGAAAGAGTGCGTTCACAAATTAAATTCAAAGTTGTCAAGTCCCTATTGGAAAACCCTATACTTAAAATTGTATTCTACCGAATCAACAACAAATTCAATAGATACCCTTTTTCAAAAGCGGTACCCGACAATTAAACTCTTAGATCAATCAAGACTCACTAACATTTCACCGCGATTTATTTGAATTAGGTTTTTTTTTTTAGTTTTAAAACCTTATACCTATGGAAATAAAAAAACAACTCACCGGAAATCCAAGCTTAAATTCCTCTGATGTGTCGACAGTCGCTTCGGTTGTCCATTATTCGACGTCGTGCCATTACAACCGTTCGCCTTATTACCGCCTCCATTCATCGCGGTCGCATTAGGTCGTCCATGTACCGACGGCATTGAGTGATTCATAAATCGACTCAAACTTAAGCGAGGTTTCGTATAACGAGCACTCTTCGGCGTTGTAGTTGCTGAATTTGATAGTTTTATACCATTGCATCCACCCAAACTACTATTTCCATTAGGCATTATGATTGGCAATGTGATATTATTCGTCGTCGCCGCTGCTTCAGTTGGCACTGATACACTGGTTTCACTGTCTGCACTCGAATTACACTCATTTTGAGTGGCATTTGTGCCGGCTGTAGTTAGTGTTGCTGTTGATGGTGTATCAACAATTGTTGTTATATCACAACTACTACTGCTACTACTACTGCAACTACTACCGCCATTCAGACTTTTCGCAGGACTACCATTCTGTGCTTGTGGTACAATGACAGTGCTTTGACTTAACTCACTGGAACTACTCGTACATGCTGCTGATGATGATTCATCATCATCCTCTGTTGTTGCCGTACAGCTACAGTTAGTCCGATGCGGGCTACTAATGCTAACTGTATCACAATTTTGCTGACCTAAACTACAATTGCTTCCGACCGTGTCGACAATGACTGGTTCAATGATGGATGCCGGCGATGCATGATCAACTACATCGATGCACATAAGTGGGCGAAAATTCATTTTATCACCTTCGAGAAGGTCATCTGGATTGAGTGCGACTGAGGAAAGCATTTTTGTGGCCGTGTCTATTTCACGTATGTGCCTTAGGTACTGATATCCATTCTCTTGTGGACTCAAATTAAGCTTCTTGCCATTTGGTGTTGAGTGATTTGAATTTGAGTTACTTCCTGATCGATGGTTTTTCTCATTGGGTATGGTGTTGTTGGTGTTTATTGCAGCTCCTCCTCCACCTCCTCCACCACTTCCAGTTACTACGGCATTTGAATTATTTGAAGTTGCCGATTTTTTCCCTTTAAACGCCGATATGACGGAATTCATTTTAAGGATTGAGTGTTTTGTGTTGGAGTGGAATCTACTTGCACTTTAGGTGAGACATAAAAATTCTGTGTAAATGGTAAGTTGAGAATTGTGAAAATTGTAAGATAAATGAAATGAGTTTCTTCTTTTATCTTGTCTGCTCTTCGTGCGTGTGTGGTGGTCGAATTCGTTTTATTGAGTGACTTTGGAGTGCTTAATGTTCTTTTTCATTTTTTTTTTTTTAAATTTTTTTGTTTTATCAAAAAAGAGAGTGCATCACAACCATTAAAAACATTTTACTGACAAAAATTGTTCACTCATTTCTTCAGCTCATTCTATAATAGATATTGTGTCGACCCCATGTTGACATTATTCCGTCGTTTATTTTTGTCTTCGTCGTCGTCGTTGTCTGTCGCCTATAAGAATTGCAATACGCAAAAGAAATTAAAGGAAATGATTAGAAAATGATGTTTTTTCTTTTTTATAGTGAAAAGAAAAATGGAAAATATAAAATAAAAAAGAAAAAAGATGACAACTGAAAATAAAAAGCAGTAGCGCTGCGCTGTTGTTTAAACGCAAAATGTTTATTTTACAGAGAAACGCGTACGATTTGACATAATGAAGAGCATGTGAGTAATATCATTATGCTGCGATTAGCTTGACATAGATACAAATACTCAACAGAGTCCACATGCACACAACTAGGTCGTCCTTGAAATGTGGCGCTCGTTAGGCGTCTGTTGTCATTCTCGAATGTGTATACCTATGCACAGGCTTAACTTGATTCAACCCGACTCCTCTCGTCGCATCCTTATTCTATGGTAAGTGAAACGAAACTAAACAAGGATGCTGTGCCAAATGAAATGCGAGTTTGTATGTACACAAATGCATACATGTATTGTTTAATAAATATATTACAAAAAAAAAAAAAAAAAAAATGAGGTCACAAACTTACTTAACAACAACTTAACGTTGTTTTTAGTGAAGGTTTAGGTGGGGATAGATGCTGTCTGGTGTTTGTCGCTTTCATTAATAACCTCAACAAGACTGCAGTGTTTCAGCTTTCATTCATTACTCTTAGAATCCACTTAATTAAGCATCGTTAAATATACGAGCAGAGTAGACGTTTCTAGAGTGGTTCATTTTGTTAAGAAATTTTATTTAAGCTTTGACAAGACTGTCTCCGTTAATGGATTTTATATAACGAAAAAATTAAAAAATAATAAATTAAAATTAATTAATAAATAGCTTAGTGGATGAAAAATCTTCTTTCTTTGAATTACGCTTAAATTGGATAAATAACCTCACATTCTTGAATGATTAAGTGATCGTGAACTTTTTGTCGTCAAAGGATTCAACTTGACAGAAAATCATTAATTATTTTACGAAATTTAAGTGGCCTACTTCGCACAATTTGTAAGGAGACTATTTTGACGACGGAGTAGCTTGCTTGTCACAGAACCTATAACTAGGCCACGAATACTATACGACTACATAACGTGCAGACTTAGCCTACGTAAAAGACTATCGTCCTTTAGCCGTTCCGAGTCGGAAGAAAACTGTATGTCCCTTCATAAAGTCCCGTGCATAAAGTAACACACAGCGAGTGAAAAGTTAAGGTCATGATCCACACCGGTCTACGTCGGCATCAATTTATTTATTTACTTTTATTCTCGAATTTCCCACTCTTATTGGCCTTTTGAACCATTTAAATGTATGCTGTTCTGAAGGGCTATGTTCTTAGGATTAGAAGCAAATTACCGCTGCTTTCACCAAACTCCACCGAGCTGCTAGTGTCGGCTGCATAGAGGCCTTCACTAGCACACCTAGCTCTCTCTAGATGCACTGATGAATCTCCATCCACTTGATATTTAAAAATAAGTAATCTGTAGTACGTCGATTGTCACTTGAGTCCGATCTTATAGACATATCAGGGCACCAGAACTTCTCTTGCTGCAAAAATACGAAATCGAATTTTCCAGTGCTCAGGATTGTGTCTTTTGTGTCTTTTGTGTCTTTAAAAGCGTCCTTTAGATGAGACGTATTTTTAGAGGAAAACGTTAGATTTAAATCTTCCTTTCGAAAACTTGCGTCTGCCTTCAAAGAGGACACCGTCGTACGTAAACGCAACCCTGATGACTGATTGAATTGACAACAAAGTAAAAAAAGTTTTTTGATTCTTGATTTTCTGAAGGCTTTTTACTCAAAGATGACCAACGTTCTTTAAGGCCACCTAAAATTGATGACTAAATTAAAGTCATTACCGAGAAGTTAGATGCATTACTCACAACAAGTAAAAAGTAAATAAAAGGGCTTACTAAGTAAATAACTTGCTTAGGTGACGCTACAGTTCAGGGTTAGCCTGGGCATCAAATGACAAGCCTCTTCAGTTAGTATTTACCTAATTGCCTCCCCTTGTACTTGTGCGCGGCACCTAAGTTGAAATCTTTCTCTACTGCATCATCCGTCTGTGTTAGATTCGAAGACTCTGCAGGCCGGAGCATCGATTCGCTCTACATGTACCAGCCATCTTAGGCGGCTGATGGGCGGTTTTCTAACTAGGTCGATGTCGCTCATATTCGTTCGTCGTTGAACCTTCTCCTCCGAAGTCCGTCAACGCAAACAGCACGATATATTTTTCTCCCGAAACGACTGAGGATATCTTCATCCGCGTTCGATAAGGTCCATGCTTCTGCGCAGGGACAGGGATTATCAAGGTCTTATATAGACTCTACTTAGTTTTTCGGGATAGGGTCTTACTATTCAATTGCTTTCTTAGTCCAAAAAAAAAACAGCCGATTGGCAAGAGTGATTCTTCGTTTTATTTCTGCTGAGATGTTGTTGGCAGAATTCGTAGCAAATCCAGGGTAGACAAAGTCTCTTACTACCTCGAAATTATAGCTGTCGATCGTGACGTTGTCCTTCTTGTTGACATCATGTACCTGGTTTTGCCCGCACCGGTGAATTCTCCTAATTATGTCGATATCATCGGCGTACACTAATAGTTGAAAAAACTTTTGAAAGTTTGTGCTTAAAGTGTTTAATTGTGAGTTCCGCACAGTTCTTTTAAGTCATATGACAGCAAGGGTCTCAGTTAAGTCATTACCAACCTTGATGGAGTTGGTTACGAAGAAGAAGAGTTTGACATGGATGCCAAAACTCGGCATGACACATGATCATCTTTATAAATTTGTCATATGCGGCCTTAAAATCGATAAAAAGATGGTGGGTATCGATTTGGACTTCATGAATTTTTTTCCAGGATCTGCTGGAGTGTGAAGATTTACTAGATTGTGGACTCTTCTTGTGTGAAAACGCACTGATAGAGACCAATCAGGTTGTTGGAGTAGGGTTTTAGACATTCACACAATATGGCAGATAAGATTTTATATCCGAAGTTGTGAAGACTTATACCTTTATACTTGGCGTAGTTGAAAGGGTCTCCTTTTTTTGTGGATCGGGCATACGGTGCTAATATTCCATTGAACAGCCATACACTCTTCTGACCATTTCTGAAAAATCAGTTGGTGCATTAGGCCATTTTGATTTGTTGGATATTAGCCTAGATCTTGGTATACTTACTTTATTCTGGCTATGATCGTCTAAGTTGAATGGTCTATTCTGTCTGACGGCGACATGTTGAGCTTCTTCGGCCTTATACAGTCTAAAGAAAAAAGTTTTTCCATATTCTTCTTCTTTACGGGTCTTGTTGGCTCGACAAATTCTTTTTACCTGGTGTTTAAACTTCCGTACGTTTTTCTTGCAGTAGAACCTCTCAATACCTTCAATCGAGCGCTTCTCGTGCTCTTTTTTCTTGTTCTGTAGAAGCCGATATTCTTCCCGACTTTTTTGTTCATAGAGCTAAAGCAAAAAATCAAACAAAAACGGCCGCATTTGGTTAAGAAGAAAGTGTTGTTTCATCAAGACAATGCACCAGCTCACAAATCTGTTATTGCAATGGCCAAAATTAATAAATTAAAGTTTGAATTGCTACCCCATGCACCCTATTCGTCAGATTTAGCCCCCTCGGATTATTTTCTGTTCTCAAAGTTGAAAAAATGGCTCAGTTGTCAAAGATTTTCCAACGACGAAGAAGTAAAGTCGGCAGTAAATGGCTATTTTGAGGAGCAAGACAGTTCGCGAAATTTCAAAACTCACTTTACTTTTTGAACACACCTCGTACACTCTTATGACCCGATCTGAGAAATAAGTTGGTGCATACTCTCCATAAACTGATTTTCAGCAGCTTTGAATACATCGGCCGGTAAGCCATCAGGTCGACCTAATTTGTTGGATTTTAGATTAGATATTGCTATCATCACTTCATTCTGGTCAGGATATTTGGTTACCATCGTCTAATTTGAATTGTCTATTCCGCCTGTTGGCGACATGTTCCATATTTTCAGCACGGACTGTGATTCCACTACAAGATTTCCTTTTTCGTCTCTATATGCTTATGTACGGATCTTCTTGCCTTGACACGTTCATTTTACCTGTTAGTAAAACTTCCGTACGTTCATCCTGGAGTACAAATTCTCAATATTTTCGATCTCGTGCTCATCTTCGTTACTTTTCGCTGGCGGTCGTGGAAAATCCGTATTTTCACTTTTGGCTGCAACAAGATGGTGATCCGAGTCAACGTAGGCTGCTCGGTACGTTTGGGAGTCCAGAATAAGTTTGATGATCCGGAGACAGCTATGTCCGCTTGTTAATGAGATGCTTGAGATGCGGAAAGCGTGTGTTTGCTATAGTAATATTTTGTCCTGGATATGCTTACCAAATGGGCTATCAAAGATGTCCTCCTTTCCTATTCGGCCCACTACGATTTTAGCATCATATTGGGTTGTACGATATAAAATATCCGATTTTCGCTTAGTCGGAAATAAGAAGTTCTCGAGTCTCGAACATTTACGAATTTAAAATGGGACATAATGCGTCATTGGCAATGAAAAACATTAATGACGCATTTCAAGATGTAGCTATAAACGAACGCTAGATTACACAAAGCATGAGAGGAAAGGTTATGAAACTCGATAAGTGGATACGACGCCTGGAAAACTGCGAATCGCTTATATTAAGTGATTGGATGCAGATAAAAATCCAAAATACACCCCCAAGCCCGATTTTCACCCAAAAAAGGTTATGGTGACAATTTGAAAGGACCAATCCACTTTTCATTTCTTCAATTAGGAGAAACAATAAACGCTATGAAATATTGTGAGGAAATTGACATATTAGATGCCAAATTAGCTGAAAAGCAACCTGCGTTGGTCATAGGCACGGTCCGATTCTTTTGCATGAAAATGATAGACCCCATACCTCACAAGTAAAGGTGCAAAAACTGTTGCAGTTGGAATTTAAAATTCTTCCGCATCCACCGTACTCTCCAGGTATTTTCCCAACGAAGCCTGTTAAGGATCCGACCATTTCACGTATAGATCCGAAGATTGTTATCCTTTAAGCGTTTGTCAGGGTCGTCAACAGTAAATCTTTTATTATACGAGGCTATCAGCTGGCTCTTTATATCTTTTTTATCTCGTTTCTATACGGCTATGAGACCTATAACGGCGTAGGCAGGTATAATATAGGGTTTTTCAATAGGGACTTGACAACTTTGAATTTAATTTATGAATGCACTCTTTCACTAATCATCAAACTGTCACTGTCAATCTATTCAGTAAACTCAACATTTACACTAACGAGCAACGTCTGCAACTTATAAAGATTTTCTACAGATATTCGGAGTCGGTGACTGCAACTTTAAGAGCGGTCTTAATTCTCGCCCTAGTAGACAGGCATTAACAAATTTAGTGCAAAAATTTAAGTCTACATATTCGCTGTGTGATGTTGCCGTGTCAGTGAGACAACGGGTTGGTCGAAGTGTCGAAAATATCTCTGCCGTTCAGTCGTCCGTAGCAAACGATCCAAATCAGTCAATTGGGCATCGCTCACACCACATTATGGCGTATTTTGCGTAAGGATCTTGGTTTACACCCATACAAGATCAAGCTGACTCAAGAATTGAAGCCGATGGACCATTTGAAGCGACGTACGTTCTCCAATTGGGTTCTGGAGAATATCCACCAAGATGATGAATTTCATTGCAAAATCATCTTCAGTGACGAAACTCATTTTTGGCTCAATGGGTTCGTCAATAAGCAAAATATGCGTTATTGGTCGGGTGAAAACCCACATGTGCTTCATGAATCACCACTTCATCCACCAAAAATAACTATTTGGTGCGGTTTGCATGCCGGCGGCGTTATTGGGCCATATGTTTTCGTCGACGATAACGATCGTCACGTTACTGTGAATGGTCAACGTTATCGCGCCATGATCACCGATTATTTTTGGCCCGAATTGGAAGATGGATGGTGCCACAAGCCACACAGCACACGCTACAATCGATTTATTGAAGAGTTAGTATGGCGAGTGTGTTATCTCAAGACATGGGCCAGTCGATTTTCCTCGTTCGTGCGATTTAACGCCGCTTGACTAATTTCTACGGGGCTACGTTAAGTCATTGGTTTATGCCAACACGCCGACGATGTTGGAAGAGCTCAGAGCCAACAATGAACACGAAATAGGGGCTGTTTCAGCCGAAATGTGTGGCCGAGTCGTTGAAAATTGGGTCCAACGAATCGACCGCTGCATACGTGCCCGCGGTGGCCATATGAACGAAGTCGAGTTCCATTCATAAATCTTTTGATTGTACTTCAAGCCAATAATAAAGTTTTTGATATATCTCAAATGGTTTGCCTTTTATTTAAAAAAAAAAGTTGTCAAGTCGTTATTAGAAAACCCTATATTATACAGGGTGACTGACTCCAACTGCAACTTTTTAAAATGCTATAATTTCTCTTATTTCTTGATAAATTTTATTGTGCCAAAGCAAAAACTGTTGGAAAATACATCAATTTTAAAATTGTATCAGTAGTTTTCAATATGTCCACCTTTGGCGCGAATAATAGCCTTGAGACGACCAAGGAAAGCAACGCACGCTGCACGCAAGTGGCTCTGCGGTATTTTGGCGCATTCCCGGCGAAGTGCTTGTTTGAGGTGAACCAAGCTTTGGTATTTTTTAGTGCCAACCTTCGCCTTCAAAATACCTAAGACAGAGAAATCCAACGGATTTGCATCCGGATAATTCGCAATCCATTGTGTCGAAGAAATATTGTCTCTAAGACAGTTTCACGGTATACGATCGAATTAATTTTGACGCCACGGTCCAAAAATACGAGCGGAGAGCGACCATAGGCGGTTATGGCGGCCCAAACCTCTTTGGCAAGTAAACTCGGTCATTGATATTTTGAGCTCACGAGTTTTTTTTCTTCCACTTCGACGCGGATTTCGCTCAATTCGAGCCTTCACATTCCAAACTAATTCTGCCGATGCTGCTGTTTTTTTATGACCACCTCCATGGCGTTTTGCAACGCTGCCAGTATCACGGTAATGCGCTAGGGTTCGAGACACAAATGATTTATTCACGTTGATGTGCTGGAGGGCTCTAACGATAGCTACTTGTGGTTTTCCAGCCAAATATAAAGCAATCACACTATCACGTTTGAATTCCATCGCGGATAAAATTTTTTCAACACAACTGAGACGCAAATCGTTTAAAAGGCTTGTAAATAATAAAATTATCTGTCATGTGTCAAAATTTGAACTCATAGTAATGAACGGTTTGGAAATTACAGCAGTCTGAAGTTGGTTGCAGTTCGAGTCAGTCAGGGTGTATGTAGTTTCCTCGGAAATATGTACTGACAATGTCGTGCGTCAGTTTTTTGATAACTATTTCTACCTTGGGTGCATTTAAGAGCACTTCTTACATGTGATTTCCCACTCCTAGCCATCACAAAGCATCGGGAAGACTCAATTTGTTTTACGATCCCATACTCCAAGCCCGATATTTAGAAGATAAATTTGTGCGTCATATACACAATATAATAATCAACATTATCTTATTTTTTTACTTTCTTATACAATCAACCTTGAAAAAAGAAAACACTTTAACTTGGTTCTTATCTATTAATTCGCATTCTAACTACCGAATATAAAATAAAAATCTATTATATGTTCCAAATTCCTACGCCTTTGGCAATTCAAAAGCCAAAGTTCCGCGTATCTACATATTTCGAAAATCTCTATTTTTATTACCTGAGAAAAATATAAACGTCTCATCTCTGATCTGTCCGTTCGGTAGTTGGTTGTTATTTTCCTCCACACATATCTCCATTAATATAACCCAGCATGCGTTCAAATATCGAACGTTTATATTTTATGAAAAATGAATCACCTCAGTCAGAGTTTATAACCCACGCCCGAGATAATAAATCTTTTTATCTATTTATTTATAAATTTTTATTTTTATTTTTATTTTTTTTTTTTTTTTCAGGGAAAACAACACACGCAGTCATTATCACTTGGCAGCGTCTAAGCAGGCATAGTTTTTATTTATTTTTTTTTTTCAAATAGCATAGTTGGATCCAACTACAGAAAGTACTCACACGCACTTTTGAAAAAATTTCCTAACTCGCTCTACTTAAAATTCCGAACCAAAAAGTCAAGATGACCTCACTTTTGACTAATCTGATTGATATTTCCAGCAAAATTTAACACACGTCGATGTAGAACCCCTGTAGACTGTTGTAAATTAGATCTAGAATCGGCCTATATCGATGGTAACCTTGAAAATAAGAAAGAAAAAACAACACAGAGTTCACTCATTTAGACGGCGTATTTTGATACACTATAGGGGGGGCACGTGCTGGCGATTTTTTTGTCATAAAATACCAAACAACTATACAGTTTATCGGTTGCAGAGTAGCCTCTAAGCCCAGAGGAATTCGGGGAATTCGACTTCTCTCCGCCACATTTCCCAAAAAATTAAACAAATGAGTGGGAATGTATGTTAATATTCACTGTCATCACGTCGACTGTTGCGATTTGCATCTTTATATAGGCCCCCATGATACTAGTATATGTATGTTATATACGAATATGTATTCTTACATGAAAAGAATCTAACAAAAGATGTCTCTTTAATTTAAGAATCTCAGATACCACCTACCACCCATCCGAATGAAAATTCCCATATACTGATTTCTTCATGAGTACAATACATCTGCTATAGACGTTTATTCGTAGCATACTTGTTCTCAAAATCCATCCATAAAGCAACTGACCTTGAGATACATTTTCACATGGAGTAATTAGAAGAAAATTCAGTGCGGCATGCTAAAGCTTCGAATAGATGAGGTAACCACCTGTAAAAGAATTTAATAACCTCAGTGGGCTTATTATCCGACAACAGTTACCCGCAGAGAAGAAAAATTACGCGCGCAAGAAATATAAAAACAAACTCAAAAGAACTTCTGAAAAAAGAAGGCGTGTTAAGCCCACTTTTTTATCAATTAACCTAAATCTAAGCTTCTACGTACGAGTACAGTACAACATGGCGGTAAATTTTAAGTTCCATACCGTCGATGACGGGGCCGATGTCGGTGTCAGTGTCGGTATTGGTTGTCAGTGATTATGGTTAAGACGACGTACCGCAATTTTTGTTACCATCGCGCTTTGTTGGCTTCTTATATCATATAAGCTGTAGATACTTTTTATATCCAATGAGTAGTCGTACTATGCGCACGTAATACCATCAGTAACGATTCTAGAACAATGTTTGTTTATTATTTAATCATTTGTTTACCACCGAGGTTTACGTACTTTGTTCTTTATTATTATTTCTTTCTTTTCTTTTTTTATTGATCGCTTCTGAATAAGCAAGGAGTCAAGCCAAGCGAATGGAAAGGCAGACCAATAGCAAACAGAGTGTGGGTAAGATTGGAGATAAGGGTGTTGCACATGATACGAAACGCGATGGTAAACAAATTCCGACATTATGTTCTGAGTTTTGTGTTTTGTGGTGGGTGAACTCTATGTTTGAGTTGTGGTAAAATCGTTGACCGCATTACTTACTTCTTCCGGTTCCGCCTTGACTTTCAAATCTAAGAGATCATTTGGTTCTTATTGAAGAGTTGTATACAGGATATATGGTAGATCAATTAAATGCTTTATCTGGCGATTTGATCTTTTTGCAAATTATTCGCAACATGCTGAAGGACCAGTCTTATTTATTTAAAATGAGTAGAAGATAGACATTTGAGGCATATTGTAGAAAAACAAACATTCGGGGTAACTAATCTTATGGTGTGCCACATCGTGGACCAATGCGTCCCCTACTTTTATTCTCTCTTTTGAGATATGATACAAAAATTGATTGCCTTCATACAAACAAAGCACCACATGTCTGTGCGTCCCTACCATACAGAATTTATTGATTTTTCTAAGAAAAGACATCACTTGAATTTGTTGTCTTGTTTCTCCATTGTTGAATATAAATAGAAAACCGTGTTATGACTGCAGAAGACTTATCTATTCTAATATTATTAAAGCTTTTGTCATGAAAATAGAATCAAAATTCAATTCGCCTTGGGGTTAATAGCATTTGTGCATTAGAGAATTTTTTTTTCCATCTCAATCAGGAAGCACTTTCACTACGAGAATTTGTGTTTTCGGTATGCTTAAATGGCCTGTGGAGCTTATTTGATGGTGTGTATGTAAATATTTGTTTTCGGTTTCATAGAAAATGATAAACACTTATTACATAATTTGGGAATATTTTATTTATTGTTACAAAAGATCGCAAAAGTATGCTTTGTAGGTATGTACTACGTATGAAGTGAGCGTTTTTTTTTGTGAAAATAAAACACTGATATTTAATGGGAAAGTAAAAAACATTTTATTCAAAGTATTGGCCATTGCTAGCTACACATTTTTCCCATCTTTCAGGCAATTTACGCATTCCACATCAATAAAACTGTTCGTCCTTTGAAGCAAACCAAAAAGTCAGCCAATTTTCGACTTCCTCGTAGGATTCGAAGTACTGCTCAAGTAGTAGTCAGAAGGAGCTAAGTTTGGTGAATACGGCGCGCGGTTGGGATAGGAGCTTCCAGCCAAAAGCTTTGATTGTATCCTGAACCAGTTTTGCTTTGTGTGCAGGTGCAAAATAACCTTGCCGTGTCTTTTGGCCCATTCTGGTCGTTCTTCGATCAATTTATGGTACAAATTGATCATTTGTTGTCGATAGCGATCTGTATTAACGGTTTTACCAGGTTTTAGGAGCTCGTGGTACACCACACCTTTCTGGCCCCACTTCTTGCCGAATCGATCTGGTTTTGCAGTCGAAGCTGATGGTTGTCCCGGATTAACCCATGATTTTTTTAGTTAAGGATTCTGAAAATAAATTTATTTTTCGATGCAATTCGATGCAAAACTGATTTTTTATCGTGTCTTTGAAGCAAAATTTCACAAATGGTTTTTCGGTTTTCCATCTGTCTTTCATTCAATTCATGTGGCACCCATTTTCCAGACTTTTGGATCTTTCCCATAGCTTTTAAATGGCCAGGAATTGTTTGTTGTGCAACATTTAACATTTTTGCCATTTGTTTCTGACTCAAAGTGTCATCTTCATCCAATATTGTTTGCAATTCGGCGTCTTCAAACTTTTTTGGTGGTCTTCCACGTTCTTCATTACTCACATCAAAACAGTTGCCCCTGAACCGTTGAAAACATTCTTTGCATGTTGCTTCTGATAGAGCATGATGGCAATATCCCTCAACAAGCATTCGATGTGACTCTGCAGCAATGCTTTACCCAAATCATCAATTTCTGGTACAAAATTCGACATCTTTAACACGATGAAAAAATATGATGTTGTTTGCTCAATGACTTGATGTATACTAAATATATCTGACAGGTCTCACAGCAACAAAACAAACAAATGTCCCTATCGAGACATTTTGTATCTTGGCGCTCACTTCATACCGGTGCACCTGGTATGATATAACCACACAGATGTAAGTATTGTCATGTCATAATGTAAGGGCTTGGGATGTTCGGATCTCATTTGAGTTCTTAATGAGGAAATGGATTCTTCGGATGTTTGCAGCATCACAGTTATGAGATCATGATTTGTGTTGGATCGATATGATTTCCTTGTGTTATGTTCTCTAAAATTCGTGGCATCTTTATATCTACTTCCCAAAGCATCCTCAGATAATTGTTCAATAGGGAAATCACGAGTTCTATTGCTCGCTTCGGCGAATTGTCTGGAGTAGAAAACAGGCCAAGAAGTGGTCGTCCGCACGTCGTCTGTACAAATGCGGTAGTAAAGGCAGTGAGAGAAACGAATTCGGAGAAATCCCCTAAGAGAGTAGAATATTATGTCCAAAGAATTGAATAATCAAATAGATCCATTTCTAAGCAGATTCGGGATGATCTGCATATGAAAGCCTATCGTCGGTCCCCGGGGTCATCTTCTAAAAAAAATTAGATTGGAAAGATGCAAGCGAATTTTGCAGTGGCACGCGAACAATGGCCATGAAAACATTCTGTTTACATATGAAAAAAAATGACAAGATTCATGCCACTTCATCTAAGGAAGCGAAAAACGTTGTTCCAAGGGTTCAACGTGGACATCATCTTGCTTTCGTAATGGTTTGGTGGGGGGTCTTCCACTATGGTGTCACATCCCTCCATTTCTGTGAAAAAGGCGTAAGAACTGATGCAAAGTTCACACAAAGGTGTGCTACAAGGTTTGACCAATACCTTGTCTGCTTCAGCGCACAAAGCCAGAACCACGCAGAAATAGTTCAGAGTCAATGTTTCTGGCTTTATATCAGCCGAAGATTGGCCGTCGGGGAGTTCAGACCTGAATCCACTGGATTATGGTTTGTGGTCGAAATTTGAGAACATAGCCTGTAAGACTCCCCACAGAAATTTGGAAAGCCCACAAGCACACCGTTTGGAAGCTTGTGTTAAAGCAAAATCAGTCATTTCGAGTGAATCCATTTTTTTTTTTTTTTAATAATCAATCCGAGAAGTGTGGGCTCGAAGGTATTGAGAGATTCTACTGCAAAAATATCGTACGGAAGTTTAAACAACAGGTAAACACAACTTGCCAAGCCAACAAAACCCGTAAGAAGAAGAATATGGAAAAACTTTTTTAGACTGTATAAAGGCGAAGAAGCCTAACATGTCGCCATCAGGCAAAAGAGAATATTCAATTTAGACGATGATAACCAAAACTTTCATCCACCTGACCAGAATAAAGTAAGTAAAGCAATATCTAAGCTAATATCCAACAAATCAGGTAGACAAAATCGAGATGATTTGAGAAGACCATGCACTAACTGATTTCTCAGACATGGTCAGAAGAGTGTATGCCTGTTAAATAGAATCTCAGTGCCGTATGCCCGATCCAAAAAAAGGAGACCCCCTTAATTACGCCAACTATAAAGGCATTATAAAGGTTTTCTCTCGGATGTAAGATTTTATCTGCCATATTGTGCGAATGTCTGAAACTCTTCGCCAACAACGTGATTGGTCCCTTCCAAATCTTCAAACTCCAGCAGATACTGGAAGAAAGTCATGAACTCCAAGTCGATACTTACCACCTTTTCATTGATTTTAAAGCCGAATATGACAGCATTTATAGAGACGAGCTATATACCTGTAGAGTCTAGAGTCATGTCTTATTATGGCATCCCTGCCAAAGTCGCCTGTCTGTGCACAATGATGACCTCTTTCAAGGTCGGTAACGGCTTTGATGTTAAAAGACGTTTTAGACAAGGCGACTTCTGTGACTTCTCCAACATCATACCTGAAAGAGTTGTGCGGAACTCACAACTCACTGAGAACCGGAGGCACAATATTTCGATAGTCTGTGTAACTACTGGCGTACGCCGATGATATTGGCATACGAGTAATTGGGTTTAGCAGGACACAGTATACCACCTTGATCAAAAAGTTCCCGGTGGCCTCACCGTGTGGCGCTTTCATTGTTCCGATTTGAGTTCTGCTTTTTTTTTTGTTGTTAATTTGGTATATCTGTTGTTGACATTCCCTCTAAATCTACGCGTCATAGCTTGACATTTGCAAAAGGTACGTAGCCAAGAGTACATCTATCTCTTGTTTCGAGGATTGGATCAAGCGCTGGCATAAGTGTGTTGCAGTCGATGGGGATTACTTTAAAGGGGACAATATAGATTTAGATCAAGTTGGTATTATTTCATTAAGAAACGGCAGTGTCACAGTCGACAGCTATGATTTCAATATAGTAACGGAATTTGGCTTCCTGCTGCTGTCTTCTATCAATTTTGCCAATAATACTAAGCAGATATAAAAACAAGATTCACTCTTGCCAATCTCCGTTTCTTTGGACTAAAAGAGCAATTGAATAGTAAGGTCCTATGCTGAACGGTCAAGGAGACTATGTATATAAGACTTTGATCAATTCAATTCTACTTTATGGCCCTGAAGAACGGACTCCGAGAGCAGATAAAGCTATCTTCTGTCCTTTCGAAAGAAAAGGTCTTCGTACAGTATTCAATCCTGTTTGCGTTGACGGATTTTAGAGGAGACGAAGGTGGCGTCCACAAATAGAAAGAGGCCTTAACCGGCTTGGAATGCGAAATTGGAGTAAGTTATCTAAGGTTTGGTCTAACTGGAGAGGCTGGTTAGTTGAGGAACAAGTTCACTCCTAATTGTAGCGTCACCTAAGTGTGTACGGTGCCTAACTAAATGCAAATTCTCATTGCAGTACAAAAGGCAGTGATTAACCCTCCACCCTAAAGGGTAACAAGCCACCTCAGCTGTTATCATCGTAAAGACCACTTAACACACTTAAAAATTTTGACCAGATAAACGCCTTATTTGTTGTGGCCAGGTCAGAGGAGGCGGAATATTTCTTACACCGCTTTAGGAAACCTAGACATTTCGCAACATTTTTGACGACATCGGATATGTAGTCATTCTCACATATCGAGAATAGAAAATTTTTGGTTTCAACGATGCAAGTGCCATTCATGGATAAAGGTTGGGTATTTAAATTTCGCTTTAATGACAGCAAACAGCATTGCGTTTTGGAAGCATTAAATTCCACTCGATTGTTAGTTACCCAATTAGTTATCGGAATTTAATGTGCTGTTCTTCCCGTTTTACATCCGAAGAACAGGGACGTAAGTCCGGGAACGAATATGAGAGGCAGAGAATACTGTCGTCAGCAAAGAAGTTTATTGGATGTGAAGTAGAAAACAAGAGATCATTTACGGAAATTAAAAAGAGTGTCTGGGACCCACCGGCATTTATTTTGTGGATATCAAACTTCAAACCATCCAAGACAACTTGAATTGAAATTTCCGAATGACAGTTTCTAATATTGATCTGTCAAAAAGATCACGCACATTGAATTCAGTAAATGAGAGTAATTAACAGCCAACATTCATACCATCTGTTGGCTCATCCTTTACTATTGGAGATTAACCATCCTCCCGAACGCATCATAGTAACAGGATAATGTAATCGACTGTCTGTCACTTCTTTTAATAGTTTTTTATGTGACGATATTTCAGTTGAACGATGGCGAATGATTGTAATATAATTGATATCCAAAATAATATCATATTTTGTTTTACAAATGCATTCAAAGAGTTTATTTTTGATTTTAAAATTATAAAAATTATAATCTTGTAAGCGAAATTGACGTTAAGAGCCTCAGACCTTCAATAATATGAAAAAAAAAAAAAAAAACAAAAAACAAAATGCACTCAGAAGACAAGGAGGCGACAAAAGAAGACTCATTTTTGACCCCTTCATCAATCTAAGGATCTAGTTAAACTCTGACATATTTAAACCACAGGTCTGAAATAAACTTCAGAACCAGCTTTCACCACGGTTTCTGAACTGAGGAAAAAAAAAACTGCATTCCGGCAGTTATAAGAAGATATGGTAGTCTTCTGATCAACTAACCAGATCCTAACCATGGTAATCAGAGTAATCAAATTTTGACCTAAGTATGGTGCGCATTTAAATTCTGGAGGGCCAACATCGACTCGGACCATTGCTTTGTAGTGGCCAAGGTACAAATGAAGATACCCTAACACCGCCAGAACGCTGCAATCAAAAGAAATCATGAGAGTTTATGGTGACTAAGAATCCCTTAACCTTCGCTCGAAGTCCCATGCTGCTTGAATCTTGCCCCGAAACGAGATGCCACTTCTGATGTGCAAGATTTGCGAAACCCAAAGCTTGACAATAATTATCAGCTGCCGCATGAAGAGAATTTTAAAGCATATAGAGCGGAGAAGGGCTAGAGCGGCTTGTGAGCTCTACGAGCAAAAAAGGAGGAACGAACGACGAAGAGCACTAGATGATAAAATTGGGAGATGTTATAACCTATTGACAGATTCGCAGTCAGTGCTGAAGATATGGAAGAACCATTATTGCAGACTGTTGTGGAGATAATATTTAATATTCTGCTGGCAGAACTAGCCAACTAGCTAAACCTAAGTCCAGCATTGCGGTCGGTTTAATACCACGTAGTTGACGGCTCTTAAAGACTTTGTGAAGAACATGCACCAAATCATCTTTAAAATATCGGCGAGCGAAAGCATGCCAGATTCATGGAACCTCAGCACCTTATTTTCAATCTTGAAGAAAAGACTAGACTGCACCAACTAAGGAGGCATCTTCTTAACAGCGTCTATCAAATCTTTTATGCCACAATATTTAGACGCTTAAAACCTTTTATCAACAAACCAATTGGTTCTTATCAGTGTGGTTTCAGGCCTGTAAAGTCCACCATTGGCTAGATTCTTACAATACGACAGGCCTTAGAAAAGATTTTAGTGTTCAAAATCGACAATACGAACTACGAGTATTTATCGATTTAAAGGTCACGTATAACATTGTATGTATATAGGAAAGAACTATGCGAAATCAGGTTTGTCCGGTTTCTGTTCCGTGAGGGTCGATAATGATTTTACCAAGACCCTTGATGTTAAAAAAGGCATCCAACAAGGCGTTGTTCCACATGGTACTTGAGAGCATTTTGCGAAATACGTAAACTAATACGAGAGGCACAATCCTTCAAAAGTCTGTATAATGTCTCTGTGGATGACATACAGAGACGTACTGAAACAGAAGCAGCGAACATGCTCGTAGTCCTCACAATCGACTGAGCTTTAACATGTATTTTAAGTTTTTTTTTTTTTTTTTTTTGAAACTCTAGCGAAATGCAGGTCTTTCGGAGCATAACGATGTTTTTTCATCATTATCCGCAAACGTTGGACCACATTGTCAACCTGTGGGTCGCCGGTCAACTACACAGACTACACCTTTTTAATGGCGTAGTCTGATAATAAACGGTCTTATGGACAAGGACACGAGAGTTGCAACTGATGTACATACTCGAGACATATTTGAAGGTGTTTCAGTCGCCAGTCGATATATGAGATCTTTGGCCTTGCTGAGACAGAGAATTAATTCTGAATCAGGAGAACTTAGAACTTCTGGGTTGGTCATGGTGGCTGTGGTTTAAACCTAAAACGATAGGGAGGCTTTTGTAACTGTTGTTGGAAAGCCCCAAAAATGTAGGAAATACTATAGAGTGCAATGATCTACACCCTGACTGAATCGAACTGCAACCAACTTCAGACTGCTATAATTTCCAAACCGTTCATCACTATGAGCTCAAATTTTGACACATGACAGATAATTTTATTATTTACAAGTTTTTTAAACGATTTTTTTCAAGGTGATAATGTGATTGCTTTATATTTGGCTGGAAAACTACAAGTAGCAATCGTTAGAGCCCTCCAGCACCTCAACGTGAATAAATCCTTTGTGTCTCGAACCATAGCGCGTTACCGTGATACTGGCAGCATTACAAAACGCCATGGAGGTGATCATAAAAAAAAAGCAGCATCGGCAGAAATGGTTCGGAAAGTGAAGGCTCGAATTGAGCGAAATCCGCGTCGAAGTGAAAGAAAAATAGCTCGTAAGCTCAACATATCATTGGAACGGATGTAACACATACTGAAAAATGAGCTTGGGCTCAAGCCATTGAAGTTCCAAAAAGTACACGATCTTACACCGCAACAGAAAAAAGTTAGAGTCGAAAGACCGAAGGAGTTGCTACTATACGCTTGGATGAAAGTGGTGAGTTGCCGAAATTGGTTTTTTCCGATGAGTCGCCATTTGTTATCGAGCAATATGTCAACAAACAAAATGACCGAGTTTACTTGCCAGAGAGGTCCATCGAAAATTTACACCTTCGGACGGCCACCAGAAAGCAGACCGCCGCCGATAGTCGCTCTCCGCTCGTATTTTTGGACCATGGCGACAAAATTAATAGGATCGTATACCGTGAAACTGTCAAAGAGGCAGTATTGAAGCCTTGGACAAACAATCATTTCGGTCGGCGACAGTGGACATTTCAACCAGACTAGACACCGTCTCACAAAGCGAGCGTCAACCAAGATTGGTTAAAAAACAATGTTCCACACTTCATTTCTTTAACACAATGGATTGCAAATTCTCCAAATGCAAACCCGTTGGATTTCCCTGTCTGGGGTGTTTTGAAAGCGAAGGTTGGCACTAAAAAATACCAAAGTTTGGACCACCTCAATGGGATTTCCACAGGAGGATCAAATGATCGAGAATGGGGATAATGCTCCTTTGAATATCAGGGTGGTGATTAAAGTACTTCAATCCTATATTGGATGGGTTTCCACGTAAAACTCTAAAAACGTTATGTAACATATGTTGACCTGCCCTTCATAGAGCCGCATTAACTGCCTAGAACTACATAGCTAGTGTACTTTCAAGGTATGCGTCATTTGTTTCACCAATCGGCACATGTTCTGATCACGTTTGCCTTTATATAATGGAAAAAGAAAGCTCCGCTCCGATCTTTCTTAGATTGCTTAGCCTCTTTTCCATAGCGTTCGTAGTCTAACTCAATACGGATTTTATCGTTTTCTCTGATCATCGTTTATTTATTGACTTTACAGTCCTGACAGAGTTTCACATAACTTGTGCGCTTTGTATAGTACTTCCTCTTGGTTTATGGAGTTTTGGAGTGCTTCTATCAGATTAAGCGTTCATAACTGTTTTTCCTTATTTAAGTTGTTCTATTGTATTCCCTCGACTGATTCCGGTTTTTGTTGGTTTTTCCTTGATCCATGTCAGCAAAAATCGTTACAAATAACAAGAAATGAAAAGAAGCAATTCTGCTTATGTAATTGTCATCATGCGTCGTTTACTTTTGTCAATTTCATGTAAACATTGTCAATAAGTGTTTGTTTAGGTTTTGAGTGAACGACTATCTACACACTCAATAAACACTTGACCTTATAAAGATAATACACAAAACTTTAGGATATATTCATTGCGTAAATAGAAAGATACGTTCCAACTTATTTATTTACTCAAACTAGAGAGTAAATCGTCTAATAGTTTCCTTAAATAACGCTACTTGGAGTTGCATTAGAAGATAACATAAAGTACTCAGATTTGTTTTGAACTGATTTCATAAGCTAATTGGAATAGGTTTGGTTAATTGCATTTTTTGCAATTGGGTGTACTTGGGCGGAAACGACAATTTTTCAAAACAAAAATGAAAATGAGTTTTTGGTTAGTTACTGTTATATTCGTTTGAATATATGTATATATAACAGCGCTCAATAAAACCGAGGTTGGCAAAGGATATACGAGTGTAAATGATTGCTCTCTCTCACCGGAAGATTCAAATCCATTAGACTGACATCCTTTTGCCTAGGGGCAGCTTACAGATTTTCCATCATGACAATGGAATTTCAGTTTGCTTCTGCCATGTTGGCGACTCTCAGTTGGTTAAAATAGTTATTTTTCTCATCCTTAGACTAACTATTCGTCATTGTGTTATCGTGATTTTAGTGCGAAAAATGGTTAAGAGGATCCTTATGGCAATCCAATTAATTACCGAATGCATTACTGGTCAATTTTTTGTCGCTCCATATTCATAGTTGCTTTCGAATTTAGTTAGATGGCGCTACTACCATAGATTGGCGCCTAAATTTGTTCCTACTTTCCTGTTTTATCACACTTCAAAGTCAAGCTTATACCAAACAAATTTATCTTTCAAATGGCCGTGTAGGGAATCGTCAAAACAACTGCTGATACAACGATCACTCTGTGGTATTGTATCCATTAGCAAATGGGATTTGGTAAACTACATTCCATCCGGAATCGACTTGCCAAACTTACAATTGCCAGTGCTGAAATCAAGCGAAAATGGCAGCACTATGAACGGGACAGCGGTTGAATTCCCCAGATTCAAACAACGGTGAAATAGAACCCTGGAATAAAGAAAACAATCCTAATTTGGTCTACGCTGACATATTTGGAGTTCAGGATGGGCTTGGTAAACAGATAGTGGCGGATGAGCGTATAATGGACTAATGGCATCATTCACATTCCCATCATCATGTTTCTGGCTTCGGGCTACCCGTCCTAGGAGTACCTTTAATGTAATTAGCCTTCCAGGTTGAGGGTTATGCCGCTTGGGTAAGTACCCAGCCATAAAAAAAAAACTACGGCCACAAAGCAACAACCCTCGGATACGAATGGATCTACTGTTGACAACCCCTGCAAACGAAACAAGAAAAACGAACCTAGGATCTGCACGTGGAGTGTTAGGTCCCATAAGAGGCCACGTGCAGCCGAACCTGCAGCGTGCAGCGGTGGCCCTAGACTACTGCAAAGCAGATGTAACCGCCATAAAAGAAATGCGAAGGGATGGGCCGGACAAAACGAAGATAAAAATACAACATTACCTTGTTGTAGCAAGTTTGATGTCGGACGATGACGTTCACCAGAGCTCACCAAATCCTTTTCCAATCGAGTCAACCTTAATCTCTTAAGTGGTACTATGCCGCCATTATCAAGTATCAAAACCAAAACCAGTGGAAACAATGTAAAAAAAAGCCATGAGAGATCGCCTCTGATGTGCTGAGTTTCACTCGGCCGCTATAACCAAAGTTATGACGACTAGAGTTGCTTCGATTTCTAAGGAGGAAAGGAGGAGCAAGGGAAGCAGCGAGGTAATTGCCACTCGAGGAATGAGATTCGGAAGTTTTACCAAAAGGTAAAAAAAGAAACATGCTACGGACACAAACCCCGAACCGAAAGCTGTAGAGACGATGCTAAGGACTTGGAAAGAGCATCCTTGTAGACTGTATAACGGCGATAACGAAGCAAATACCGCTGTCAGGGAGTATAAACTTTTCAACCTGAATGATGTAGACAAACAATTCCATCCACCCAACCTGGATGAAGTGAAGATAGACTGGAGCTAACGGCCTGACTGCCCGGCTCTTCGAAGCGGCGATGACTTGGTATGTAGCATACACCAACTCACCTATAAAATATGGTCGGACGAAAGTATACCCGATGAATGGAACCTTAGCATTGTTTGTCCGATCCTCAAGAAAAAAGACCCTCTTAACTGCGCCAGCTACAGTGGCATCAGTCTTCCAAAAATCGCCTACCAGTTTCTTTCTGCGGTATTGTTAGAACACCTGAAGCCGTTCGTTGATAACCTGATAGATTCACACTGTGGATCGATGATCACTGTGGAAAGGAAAGTTCACCATCAACCAAATATTCACATTACGACAGACGTTGCAAAATCCATGAACTCCAAATCGATAATCAGCACTTTTTCATCGATTTTAAGACCGCATATGACAGCATCTATAGAGACGAGCTATACAGAGCAAAGTTAAGCTTTGACATCCCTGCCAAACTCGTTCGTTTGTGCAGGGTGACTATATAGAATGCACGGTCCTCCATCAAGGTTGGTAAAGAACTCACTGAGACAAGACGATGCGCTATTATACGATTTCTTTACACATCATTTTTGAAAGAATAGTGCCAAACTCATGCGCCAACACAAGAGCCACTCGCATACGCCGATGATATTAATATAATCGGAAGAAAGCAGCGTGATGTTAGTGGAGCTTTCGCGGAAACGGTGAAGACGGGTTAAACGGTCAATGAGAACAAGACCAAGTATATGCTGTCAACAAGAAAAGACACCTAACATCGACGTCATTCTCGACAGATATAACTTTCACATAGTTCAAAACTTTGTGGAACTAAGCTCCACCATCAATTCAGACAACACTAGCGTTGAAATCCAACAAAGAATAACTCTTACCAATCGCTGCTTTGGGCTAAGAAGGCACTTGACTAGCAAAGCCCTCCCTCAAACAATAAAAGTGACCCTTTACCATACCTACTTTATGGCGCAAAAAGCAGGAGGAGATACAACGACGGACTGCACGGCCTGTACAGCGACATCGACTTAGCCAAAAGAGTGAAGATCCAACGACTGAGTTGGCTAGGTCATATAGAGTAGAGCGGGTGGACACCAATGCTTAGGCCCGAAGAGTCTTTGAATCCAAACTTGATGGACAGCGCAGTAGAGGAAGACTTCGGCTCAAGTGGCGCACGCAAGTCGAAAAGGACCTCAATAATCTTAGCGTGCGAAACTTGAGGCAGATAGCTAAAGGTCAAACTGACTGCAGATGCTTGTTCGGACTGTAACATCACCATAAGTAATTAAGTTCGCTCTCAAAAGGCCTAATCGATGCATTTAAGATGTCGAATGAGTTGGAGAATTATAAATATCATATAAAGAGTCCTTGGATAAAGAATACATACTGGATTCACCTTAAATGCTTGACATATTAGTCAGATTCTGAGTAAACTCGAAACCTTCCTTCACTAAGCTGGACTGTGTTTAATTTTGGATACCATATTTACTCGTTTGTTTTGAAACCGATACATCTTCTTTCTTGAGAAATAGTGCCTCCCAATTTTCGCTATCTCTCGCCCAATTAGCCTTAAATTCCTTAAATCAACTTTATGTTGCATCACATCCTCACCTGAAAATAGAAGAAGATAATTTCAAATTAAATTTCCAAAAGCCATTGAAAAACAAAAGAGAAAATACACACTGACAACTTTAGAGACAAAAATATAAACCACAAACTCATTGAAAAGATAAATTCATTTCGTTTTTGTGTAATTTATTCCATAAAATAATTTCCCGCCATTCAACAAATCCAACATATTCAACAGTAAACAACATTCCAACGACCAAAAATAGTTTCCACTCATTAGGAATTCCACTCAAAACAGCTTCACCCCTCAAAATTTACATGAAACTTCAACGACGTTACTCCTCCATGTTTAGACAATTGTCGACTGTTGTCTTTACAAGATTGCAATTGGAAACCTTGTTGTTATTAAAGTCTAAATCAGTCAGAGACTTGTGCATGATGAACTTCTTTTGTATAAAAATGACGATAATGGCTAGCTCTACATGGGAAGTTAGATAATACATTGAATGTAGGAAGGCCTATCGTATGCCACTTCAAGAAAAAAGAACAAAGTACGAAACCTTTGAATGAATTTTCAACCTAAAAAAAAAGGGGAACCATGAGACAAACACGAGAAGTGTGGTAGGGGTACAATTGAAAGAAAATCAATAAAATTCGACCTCCGCGCGTATTCACACACCGCAAATTGATGGTGTCATTGGCATTCGGCCCCATTTCCAAGCACACTAAGCACATCAAGCTATGGTATACTTATATTGACGGTATATGACCGTATTCTCGTATCATGGCGTTGCCATTGTAGCGCATACTATCACGATGCATGAGTACTCGTACGAGTATATGAGTTACCCGTATTGTATTTCGTGGACAAGGTTCATCGTCTAAAACGAGTGTGACAGCCATCACAGAAGATGTGAAGTGGAGGACGGATGGTGAACTGAAAATTTGCTAAAAATACGTGGAGTGCCTGCTAATAAATCATGTTGTGTGCCATATGTATGAGCTGAGTGCTCTATGTACTGAGGCAGCCCGCTTCTATAGAAATGACCACCTAAGGGTAATAAGGTTTTTTTTTTAGTACAATTATGCATTCTCTTCATTAAACGGCACAAGAGATACAATTGTCCGTGCAGTAATTGTCCAGCGATAGAAATCTGGGAACCAAAGTGCATCCTTTGCGGATTGGATTTTGTATCCAAAATCTATATTCATGTGTGTAGATAATATTTAATCCTCTTCTCAAAACTAAGAGATTTGCTTACGTTTCAATAGAATTCAAATAATCTTGAGCTGATTTGGAATGCAGGGCGTAACGCTATACGAGTATGATATGTATAAGTATATACGGCTGACTTGAATACTTTAGCAGAAGCTAATGCGTATCTGTTATAGTTTTGATCGAAAATATCAATCAAACTGATGATGGGTTACCATAAAGAAGAGGATTCCGAGTTATTAGTCGCAGATAAGTTTGGTAAGGGAATATCTAATTTGAATCGGGAAATGGGATGTGCACGAAATACCGATGTGGGCTGAGATATTTTTTATGAAAACTGATAATGTTTGTGCCGCCAATTGGGAATTTTTTGAATGAATTTTGCAATGGATATCCCAGTCTCCACCAATGATGAGACAAACAAAGGTATCTATCTGCTACTCTACTTCTACTCTTATTCCATGCAAAATTCCAGATACCAGATACTTTATCCAAAGACGTTAGTTTAGCATCGTGAAACGAGTTTGTGGTAGCTAGTGGTGTCGACATTTTTGTCTGCAGTTGCAGTCATGCTGAGTAAAGAGTGAATACCTCATGTGAGCTTTTTCCATGCATTTGGGGCTCTATCTTTTGTTCAAATCGTACCACAACGATTTAGTCTTATGAATTTGTTTTAAGTGCGAAAAACGTGTCTGACTGTTTTACTAAAAGATGCGGCTCACACCGAGCGTTTATCAAAATTTGGATTAATCGCTGCTTACAGAGAATACTTGCCTTCTAATTGATATGTCAATCCACAAATGTGTGACAAATATCTTAAAGAAAGTACACTAAACAATATTGAGATATCGAGCGTCTGTTAAATAGATATAACTTTCGATTAATTATGACTGCGAGCAGTAAGCAACAGGCACCAATAATTGCGCTGCAATAAAAAAACAAAATAAAGACAAGTGCCAGCCAGCTTTAATTTAAATATGCAAGCTCTTCTAAGTTGGAAAATGGTAAATTGACTGAACACAGAGTTCAACGTCTAAACCTGAGAGAGCACATCCCCTTGAACTTCAACCTAAATGCATGGAAACAGATAGACCCTTTCTTGCCTTTAAGCAGATAGACGTTCAAGGGAAGAATCCCACCGACGAAACGATTGATGATAAGAGCTCTATATGACCTAATGCCAGTGCTCGTACTCCGAAAGTTGAACTTGGGAATAGTTATCTAGCCTTCGGTTTGAGCATTATGCCGTGGTTGGTTTACAGCAACATAGAATTGAGACCAGCTCTAAGAGTTGATTTGCTATAGCCAATTGACTGCAATCAATGGGATAATATCCAAGGCAGCCAGTCAGCTAAGTAGATGAGCCTTAAGATGTTATCAAAGAGGATTGCTATGACCTTCTAGAAGGAGGATATTGGGCCTATCAAAATCATAATCGGAAACTTCAAAGAAGAGGTAAGCAAACGAGACAACTTTCTGCGATTTATTAGATTTTTAACAGCAGATGGCTGGGCCAATTATCAAGCTTTCACCTATTTATAACTTTGTTTAATAAAAAACAGGGTCAGAGCAAAGAACTGGTCTTTTCGTAACGATTTTTTGAATTTGACGATACTAAAGGCTGCTTCAATTTGACCAGTTACAAGCTGTCATAGGGCAGAGGTCTTTTTGGCAACAGCAACACCGGAATTCCAATCAGGACTTAAATCACAGTACATTGGCAGTCAGGAGTCCTCCAGTCGGTCTGGGTCTGACTTGTTGAAGTAGGCCCTCTCCTGTTGGTTTAGACCCAATGTAGAGTTGCAATTAGTACTGGGCGCTGTGACTCTAAGATTAGCAAGAGATTTTAAATCGGCCTCGATTCATACCAAAGGTGGAACTTGTGTTTCCGACACGGTTCCGACGTTGTATTCATAACACATGCAAGCGATGGAAAGGCAAATCAAGTCTTCACAGACCCAAGACACGGCTGGTTAAATCGACGAGCCAGAGCCAGGTAGTATTCAGTACAAGTTTATTATGAACGACCAGTATCGCGTTATCATAAAAAAGATGGATGAGGCTAAGGTAAAAATAAGAAAACGAGACAGCTGCCTGTCAGCCCGTAGCCCATAATTTTTTAAAAATTAAAGAAAATCCAAACACTGACGCACAGAAAATTAGAAGTTTATAAATTACACTGTCACTTACCTGGCAAAGAACAGGGAGATAGGACAAGGACTCATGTCCATCCTTAGTTTGGAAAGGTTTGAGTTAGTTATCCGAAAGCTAAAGAAAATTAAGGCCACGATTTTATCAATCTCTTAAAGCAGACATGCTTGCATTATATTTTCAAACACCACATTCAAAAAAAAAAATGGACTTTATGACTTGTATGAATAATTGAAGCCTGCGTTCAAATATTTTCTGAAACACCCTTATCGGCATGTAGGAATATGTCTTCCGGCCCTACAGATCCTTGATGAATCCTAGAAAAACCGATCAATTTTAATTGTAGTAGACTCAACGGCGCTTGTCAGCGCGGTGTGTGTTAGCTTTGTGTGAATAACTAGGACCGATGATTGTCGCCTTGTTTTTGGCCAAAATCTTTCTCACAAGCAACGATACATATACCTATGATTCGTCACCAGTTATGACCCTTTTGGACAAGTAAGGATCATCATTGATGTCATTCAAGAGCTCCTGATACACATGTTATGCCCAAAACATCCGAAAAAATTGCATGACACGAGCCCACCAATATGCCAACATCCTCAGCAACCTCTCTTATGGTAATCCGACGATTTTCTAAAACAATTTTCTTCACAACTTTGAGGTTAACATCTTTTGTTTATGTGCTGGGGCGTCCAGAGCGAGGTTCATTTCTCGGCCATTTTGAAAGAGTTTGTACCACTTGTAAATATTTTTTTTACTTAGAGCAAATTCACCGTATGCCACTGTCAAGATTTTATGTCTTTTAGAGCACTTGATTCCATTTTTTACATAAAATTTGATGCAAATTCTTTGCTCTATAATAATTGAAAATCGCCTAGCGAACCAAAATATGTCTAACCTTGCTATCTGTCAAAAATAAATTAAGTATGCTATATACTTAAAACTGTGAACATATATTTGACACATGTGTACCAATACAAAAAAAAAAAAAAAAACGTTTCCCTCAAAATTGCAAGTCACCTTACTTTTTGAACATACTTCGTACGAGGATGAATATGACGAGGATTAGATATGACAACACAAATTTTTTAGGTTTCGAAAATTTATTTTCAATATAATCTCCTTTCAAATCGATACACTTATCCAAAATACACAAAATTCACTTATCCAGAAAGCAAAATACTCTTCAGCAACGGCAATGACTTCCTCGACCGACCGTCGACCGTCGGCGAGGGATCATTTAAAGTTTGGGAATAAAAAGAAATCGCAGGGTGTCAAGCCCAGAGAATGCGGAGGATTGGGGAGCAATTCGTAGTGCAATTCGACCAATTTGGCTGTGGCGACTGCGAAGGTGCGAACCGGTGGGTTATCGTGGTAGAAAAGCACTTTTTTCTTCTGCAAATGTGGTAGTTTTTTCTTCAATTCGGCGTTTAATCGGCCCAATAATCAACGTGGATCACAACTCGCGCATCCCAAAAAACTGTGGTCTTCGCCTTCCTTGGAGCACGTTACCTGGGTAAAACCCATTGTTTGGATTATTTTTTTTTTTTGTCTCTGGTGTGTACCAATGAGTCCATGTCTCATCGACGGTCACGAAACAACGCAGAAACTCCTCCGGATTTCGATTAAACAAGGTCAAGCACGTCTTTGAAGTGGTATCACGATTGCGCCTGTTCTCCGGTATAAGCAAACTCGGCACCCATCGCGAGGACAGCTTTCTCATGCCCAAAATCTGGTGCAGGATATGGCTATCGCGTTTGGTTGAGATGCCTGCTATTTCAGCCATGGATTTCAGCCGAGATCATGGATTTTGCTCACGGTTTCCTCCGTAGTAACCGTTTTTGTTCCACTTGGGTGCGGTTTATCAAAAATCGACTTGCGGCAACAACAAAACTCTACGAACTAATAGTAAACGGTTGTACGGGAAGGTGAATGAGTCCCATACACATCACCATGGGCCTGATTTCCTCGCAGGTTTTGCCACTCAAAAACATGAACCAGATCAAGGAGCGATATTCCTCTTTTGACGGGCGGGCTAAAAGAAGTTATACTAAATGATGGCATACTTATTTTTATTAAGTAGCGCCACCTATCTTCCTATCCGGGTACGCATCTTATCAAACAATCCTCGTATGTGCATATATTGGGTATATATTTTAATTCGTGCTTTTTTTTCCAAAATTTTAACGTTTATTTAAGAAAAACATGTACAATAGTATTATTCAAAGTATTGCCCATCTGAAGCTATGACTTTTTCCCATCTTTCTGGCAATTTCTGGATCCCATCCCAAAAGAACTGCGCCGGTTTGGCAGCCAAGAATGAATCAAGCCAATTTTTAATATTCTGCTCTGATGTGAACGTTATTTCAGTGAGGGCGTTCTGCATCGACCGGAACAAATGGTAGTCAGAAGAGGCAAGGACTGGGCTATAAGGCGAGTGGGGTAAGACTTCCCATCCACTGTTTTCCAAATAGTTCTTAACCGAAATAGCAACGTGGGGCCGAGCGTTGTCATGATGGAAAATTATTGCCTCGTATCTGGTCGCAAATTCCGGGCGTTTTTGCATATTCCGAGAGTTTTTCGGCTACTGCTCTCTTCAAATGGATTAATTGTGTACGGTAGCGTTGTCCATTGATGGTTTCACCCGGTTTTAGCAGTTCATAATACAGCACACCCATCTGATCCCACCAAATACAGAGCATTACCTTCGCGCCATGGATATTCGGCTTTGCCGTTGATTTGTCTGGTTGGCCGGGTTTCACATATGATTTTTTGCGCTTGGGGTTGTCGTAATGGATACATTTTCGTCACCAGTAACAATCCGATGCAAACATGACTTCCTTTTGTGGCGTTCCAGCAGCATTTCGGACATGCAAAACCGCCTTTCGACGTCTCTCGGTTTGAGTTCATATGAAACCCAATTTCCTTGCTTTTGAATGTATCCAGCTGCTTTTAAACGTTTTGAAATGGCTGCTTGAGTGACACCTAAAGATTCTTTCACCACTTTTGGCACGTTCGCTCATCTAGCGCATGTTCACCATAAACTTCCACCAAAATACGATGACTTTCGACAGCAGTTTTCTTCATATTAAAGTAATGAAGAAGAACTCCCCGCAAAAACACTTTTTTAGGCACAAAGTTCGACATATTTGAGTGAAAAAAATTTATTGTTGTTTACGCTTCAAATGAATGACATATACTGAAATGACGTACAATGACAGTAGCTTTCCAACGCATGTTCCAATGGAATAATACAAGTTACGCCATCACTTAGCAAACCGCAAACGCAATAGTTATTCTTTTGAAATCATTGGCTGGACATAAAGTTTTCTGTGTGTTTTATGACTTTACAATCGAAAACCGCATACCTCAGGGTTGTATAAAACATCCGATACTTTATCAGTACTGACTGGTGCAAACGAAGGGTTAAACTATACGAACCCAGTTATAACAGTTCCCTTATAAGATCGAACCAGGTTGATTTTAAGAATGCAAAACATGAAAATCGGTGTTGCTTTTCAACCAGTGAGATACAGTCATCGAATCTGATGTAAGAGTGGACTATAAATAAGTCATGCAAAAGCTTGCCTAAAGCAATCATTCTATCAGAGTGTGGAAGATAACCAAGCAGATTTATGCATGTGCCTATTCTCTCTGAGAATTTCTCTTATTAGCATTTTTCTGGCGATCTCTATTGGACTTTCAACGCTTCTTTGCTCAGCACAATTTTTAGAAAACCACCACTTAATTACTTGCGTCAATTGAATCAAAAATCCAACTTCTGCCTTAGTATTGACGTCATATAGTAAGCCACACCCTTGTTAATTGGATTCCTTTTACACAATTATCATCCCACGAGATACTCAGATTCCAATACGGATAAGGATAGTTCCATGTTAATTAATTTGTTTCCATTACTTCATGGATTGAAAGCTGCTCCATGGATGAACTTTCTGACCTCTATATACCATTCAAGCCTCCGAGAACCATTCATCCTTAAGTACAATTTCTTACTTTTTTTTTTTTGCAGAGAAATCAAAATTCAATCATCATCGTGGCCCCTTGTGAAATATGAGATTGGAGGAAAGGATCTCTGAAAAATGAAGAAAATACAAAATAAATTTCCCAATCTTTTCCAGAAGTGATTTATGCCCTAACACATGGTCATGGAATAGCATTGAAGAGTGGGAAGGAGTTTGTGGAGTGGTCGTTACAGAAATCCGAGATGTGAATGGTCACAGAAAACGACTCTCGAAACGGTTTGTGACAAAAGATAAAGTCGTTATTCTAAGACACGCTACAGAGAAGAGCAAAAGGGAAAGGAGGCAACAAAGAAATGGTCCTTTATGTTTCATAATAATTTTTTTTTTTTATGTTTTGACTACTTCTTCCTTTTCAATTTCGATTCCCCTTATTGAAGATACTTTTAACGATTTTTTTTTTTTTTTTTCGTTTAAAAAATCGAAAGGAAATATGGAAATTGTACAATATTGTGGGGCTGTTTGTTTGTTTTTTTTTTTTTACAAAATTCATATCTCTTTCTAAGATGAAGATACAGTTACAGTTATATATTTTTTATTCGATTTTATCTGTAAGATACTTCGTAGCAAGTGCAAGCGTAAGGGTAAACAGAGATTTCGACAAAAAGAGACCAAAAACTTCCAACTGTGTATCCGTCGTTTTATGGCCTTCATCTGCATCTTTCGGTCGAATCTACAAAAATCATCTATTTCAGAAGACGATGTAAATTCTATGCAAATATCTAGATGGATGGATGAGACAGGCGATTTGAATGCAAACTGGGAGCACGAGAGTTCTCTAGCGCTGAGCAAACAGTACGGAAAGGAAGTATCAAAAAAATTGCAACAAAGTTTGTGCAGTAATCGTAAAGATTTTCTCTTGAGACGAATGAGGAGATTTTATTTGTTTTAGTTGCGTGGGAGACTGATTGTAATTTCATTTAAAATCCCACCAAGTCGCTCTTGAACTGCGATCTTATTTCTTACCGCTTCGGTGAGCGTCCAATTTTGATATTCTCAGGGATTTGTGCATTATAAATAAAATTGCATTACGTGAAGTTGCGGTTTCAGTTTGATGCATTTCTGATTTAAATGGTTAGCAGTTGGATTTTATTAGCCTTTGGCCTGTACCCATATTAGTAGTGCGAGGGTGTTCACTCAGGTGATACCGTTTCAGTGGCTGATCGAAAGGATACTAAATTGTAAAAGTGGTGCTAAGAAGAAGTACTACCAACCAGATAGTGGGGTCATAAACGTCAAGAAAGACAACTAATGTGGTATATTTAGCGCACTTGAAAACACACAAATATTTTGTATTATAAGTTTTTTTTTTTTTTTAATGATATGCCTCAGGGTACTATTATTGGGCCTATTTCATTTTTTCAAAGGATACTGACCAAAAGAGACATTTGTGAATACTTTTGTATTCACTTCCCAGTGAGTAGTTGGACAGAAGTCTGTCGGAAATTCCTACGTTCAATTCATACTTGACAAACGAGCTCGTAACATGAACTAAGGGTATCAGTTATACTCAAGCAACAATGAATTCGTATGATAGAAGTAATTCATTTTTATGAATTTATAGAAACTAGACGGCAATAGCTGATATGATAAGCTGTAGACCTAGCGATTTCCGACAAGCGATGATTTGCTAAGCACCTATGTAGTGAGGAATAGCCTCTGCAACCCAAAACTGTATTGGCTCTTTAAGTAATAATTATTGTGCGTTTATTATTTGGGAACTTCTTCTTATATTGCTAAGTGAAAAGCACAAATTGCAAGATCCGTTCGCCAAAAACAAAAGGCCGTTAGAACGTCAGATTCTGACTTACGAAAAGTCTTCAACAAGTAAGGTGACTTTTGAAATTTCGCGATAACGTATGTACATTCGATTATCGATTTATTTTATTTTATTTTATTTTTTACTGTGTTGGTTGGTACACATGCTCCGAATTTATTTTCACAGTTGCAAGTATATAGCATGCTTAGTTTATTTTTGACAGATAGCAAGGTTAGACGTGTTTTGGTGTGCTCGGCGATTTTCAATTATTATTAAAAATAGAGCAAAGAATTTGCATCGAATTTTATGTAAAAAATGGTATCAAGTGCTCTAAGACACATGAAATCTTGACAGTGGCATACGGTGAATTTGCTCTAAGTAAAAAAAATATTTACAAATGGTGCAAGCTCTTCAAAGACGGCCGAGAAGATGCCAATGATGAACCTCGCCACAGCACGTCAACAAAAGATGATTGTTTTAGAATATTGTCAAATTGCCATGTTGCTGAGAATGTTGGCTTACCGACCGTATGCTCGTAACATGCAATTTTTTCGATGTCAGATTAGCAGACTTCTCTTATAGCAGATTACGAAGAAAATGTTTTCGCTTTGTCTGCTTTCTATTGTATTAATTTGGAGAAGGATTTCAACCGCATGAATTCACAATTGCAACCGTGTGCAGATCATTTCTGTTATTGATGTTGTTCGTACCAATTAACAGAGCAAAATCTCAAGGTAAGATGTCGAATGCTTTTGCAATTTACTTTGTACGTCAGGGTTGTATTTTATCACCGCTTCTTTTTTGTTCATAATCGGTAATGGTTTTTGCGCCGCACTGTCATAGGAAGCAAAGGAAATCAATTAGGATGTCTTAATTAAAAAACTTACAACATTTAAGCCACGACAATAATATCTGTGTGCATATGCGTAGGGTTACTGGCCTTTAGCAGATGATTCAGAGGCAAATAGAGTACTAGGTGCGGTGAAAGGTAACCTCCTTGGGAATGAAGGTAAAAAAAAAAATTTTTAAATGTTTTTTCTATTTTATTCAAAATATTTGAATATCAATATCAATATCAGATTTTCCAACTTCTTGATCCCGTCCGAAAAGTAATTTTCCGGAAGGTCTGCAAAAAAATTTTTTATTGATGAGCCATCTTTTGAGGTTTGCGAAGAGATAATAGTCCAAGGGAGCCAAATTGGGTGAATACGGTGGATGCGACAGCAATTGGAGCCGTAAGTCATTGATTTTAGCCGTGGTTGTGATGCTTTTGTGCGCCGGTGCATTGTCTTGCAAAAGCAAAATTTTTTTTCGCTTCATGTGAGGCCGTTTTGCAGCGACTTCCGCCTTCAATCGCTCCAGCAATGCACAGTAATACTCGATGTTGATAATTAGTCCACGAAGAGTATGCCATGACAATCCCAGAAAACCGACGCCATGTTTTGCAGAAGTCCACCCGATTCCGCATCAGCAAGTTCAAACATTCTTTCGAAGTGTTCTCGCGTTCGTGTTTTTGGTCAGGAGTGAGTATGCGCGGAACCCAGCGGCAGGATAACTTTTTCATATGCAGAATATTGCCCAAATAATGACGTGTGCGCTCAGACATTATCGCACTGAAATTTGGCATGTCTGCCTAGGCACCATAACCTTTTTTGCAGTAGTAGCGCATTCTGACGGTACAAGTAAATATATGTAAATGCGACCGAGAATAAGATGTCAGCCTTTTAAACTGTTTGGCTAACATCCCAAACGCAGCTGTTCTGTAAGTTGGGCGAAAGTCTAGAAACTCAATGTTTAAAGCACTTAAAACTATTACCTTCTTCAATATATTATGTTGCACCCCTTTAGCAAAGCAAATACAATTTTTTTTGCCAAACCCGTTCGTATAGGAACAGCTCCAAAGGAGTCAACAGACATCACTTAAGGGCGAATGAAGTACCGGTTCATCTATCACGCTATAATGCTTAAAGGTTTATAGAAACTTGGTCATTGCTTGGACCGTAAAGGCTACTATTGAATTCATACGGCAAAATTAAATTACTCGCATGAATATTGCATATTTCGTCACCCATTCGACCGGTAAGATATTTATATTTCACTCGTATGCGTTAGTATTCGTAGAGGATTGGCGAGGCAGCATATAAGCGGAGTATTCGTATGAAGTTTGCTATATTCACTAGCAAGGCATTTTTACAACCTTTACAGCGTATTCGTATTGAATTTTCATAAAATTCGTAAAATTCGTTACAGAGAAGTCTCCTTCTGACATCTAGTGGTCGTATTGATTCAAACTCCAGGGATCAGTGAGGCTGTAGTTTCGAATAAACTAGCCAATTTTACAGGAAAAGTTGAGGTTTTTCTAATGATAAAATGCCAACAGTTGTCATCCTGGGGCACGAGAAAACTCAAGTCTTAAAATAAGATCATTTTTTCCACAATTTCCAGTATTAGTATTAGAGGGTCACAACACTTTTGAACCCTTGAGTTGAAATACTCTTGAAAATGTTCTGGCCCGTTGCTTCTAACAATTTACGGTCTGTCAAATACTACTTAAAGCAATTTTAGATGTTCTACGTGTCAAAAAAAAAAAAACCCTAAAAAAAAAGCTCGTTCACTACTCCAATTCTCATTCAAAAGTACCCGACCAGACCAGATCCAACCTGGGCAAGTCAGCAAGTGCAAATCCAGACGCGGCATTGAAATGACTCCATGAATGACAACAATGGCGTCGTTCTTTTTTTTTTTCGTCCTCATTTATGTTACGATATTCCCTTGTGTAAGTTTGTTTTTTTCTTGGTCTTGTCTTTACCACAGAATTGTAGTATATAGTATGTACTGTTCCATCATCATCATGGTCGTAGCTATCATCGTTTTAGTACTCCACTCCATCTCCACTTGACAGAAGACTTGTGAACGACGTCTTGCCGTACGTACGTACTATCATTAGGGTGGAGCTGGTTGGATTTGGTAATGGTGATGATGGTATTTGTGTAATGTAGTACGGATTCTCACGTAAGCAGGTCCTATTTCTTGTGTTTACGTTGAAGAGGACCTGAAGTCGAATAGTATTCGTAGTCTATTGCTTGCTGTAACACAGGAAGCTCACTTAATTTGAAGTTTTACTCTGTGAATAGTTTTTTTTTTTTTCATTTTTTTTTTTTTTAGCTGCCACAACATTCTCTGTTCCCCTTCTTCGGATTCGCCTTTTGGGGTCGACGCCGGGAAGAGTCTCATTTACGTTAACAACGGGCTCTTCGTCTTCCACCTTATTCGTCGCTATTCTTTTTTCAATTTTTCTCTTGTTGAGTTCTTGACTTTTTCCTTTGTCTGACTTTTGTGTGGTGGTTTGATGCATAACGAAACAAAAAATACGACTTCGAAGTGATTGACGAGAATGGTTTTTGTCCCCTTTGTTGTATTTCTACCTCCTCCAACAATAAGTATCCGCATATCATTGAGGCAGAATTTTCTGCAGACAAATCTATCTCCATTTAGTGGAGGATCTATCTATTTATCTGCACTCCATCAAAGAATGGTGATTTCTGATGATAGGTGATGATTTGTAATTTTTCTTTTTCCCAATATTTGTTATCTTTGAAATAATATAGAATAGTCAGTTATCGAAGAAGAAAAGCAAGCCACACATACAAATAAGAAAAAAGAAAAATAAATTGAGAAAAGTTACTTTAAAAACTGGAATCATCGAAGCGGAATACAAAAGTTTTTCTGTCCACAATGTAGGAGGACACGTGCAAATAGCAGGGAATATTCCAATTGATTTAACAGTCAATCTTAGGAGCAGGTCGTTAGATTTCAAAAATCTCTACATTATGGACATTATCCTCTGGGGCATCGTACACTTTTTCGAATTTGTTTGCTTACCTATTTGTTTTTTTTTTTTTTTTTTTTTGCTATGGAATTTGATTTTGACTTGATGAACTTTTTAATCGGAAGTATAAGTATTATGTTGTTCAATATTTGTAGAAAATATTGAAAAAGTTTGAAATGATTTGAAGGTGAACGAACCCAGGTTGAAGACACTTGCAAGGCGGGTTGGGTGTTACACGATTAGGAAAGTACATCAATTGTGCTAGCTTTTTAAAATTATAGTCGTTGGTAACTAGTCTAGTCAAAATTTTTACAAATTTTAGGTGCAGGTGTTGAGCAACATAATATTAAGAATAAACAGGCAATGCCGCCAAAGGTGTTTTTAACGCCAAAATAGTAAAAGTAAACATCTTCGTTGGTTTGATTTTAGGCCTATTTGTTTTGTTCTGGACGGAATATGAATATGGCTACACTAAGGATACATCACCTTAATATTCATGGAGCATGGACTGATCATGTTGTGAGCCTCGCAAAAGTCTAAGTACTTTACATGAATGTCCGAACTTTTTAGACAACACATTTAGACTCCAATCACTATCTCGTTGTTAAAGTATGTACGCCTACGGCTTCTCTGATAACAAAGAACGACGACCGGGGATATGGATATGTGCTACTCCAGGAATATCAAATCTTCCCCATTATATGTGACATTGCACATCATTCAAAATCCACCTCGGCTTTCCTGGCAGTGCTTCAAGTGATTGGCTTGATAACGTAGCCTAAGGACTTGACGGAGCCCCAGAGAAAATAATCGAGTGACGTCAAATCGCATGATCGTGGTGACTAATTGCTGAACGCTCGTCGTGAAATGATCCAGTCGCCAAATTTCTACTCCACAATTTCGAGGGTTGCGTCGCTTGTATGGTATTTAGCGCTATTTTGTTAGAACCACAGCTCGGATATATTGATGCTGTCGAGCTCTGACCGCAGGAAGTCGGTTAAAATCGCTCTGCCAATACCGGTGACTTCTTCCTCATTTAAAAAAAAAATAAGGTCCGACGATGCCGCCATATCATAAACCGCACTAAACAGTCAATCATTGTGGATTCACTGATGCTTGGCCAAACACCTTTTTTTTATAATTTCGCGCGCGCACCAAGGGGATATGGCTCTTCACCAGGGCGCGGGCGGGTGATGTAGTAGTTTGAAACTCAGGTGTATTAGGTTTCGATATTTTTCCCAGACGTGGTTGTTAAACTGAAAGCAGTGCATCCTCAACCAGTGGGCCTAAGTACGTGCTAGTTGTTAGTTCGTTACATTTAATCCAGCCAGCAACCACTCCAACATCAGTGTTATGCCTTCATGTCAGAGTTGACGCCAACGGGATTTTTCATATAACTGCATACAAATTCCATGAAAAGACTTTTTTCAGAGAATTGCCTCGCACGGGATTCCAACCCGTGACCCTCTGCTTGAGGAGTCTATGCATATACCACTACACCATGGATTGTGTTCGCTCCAATAATAGCAATTTTGCTTGTTGACAATGGGCCTCGTCCGAGAAAATGATTTTTTGGCCAAAATCCGAATCTCCGGCCAACATTTCCAGCGCCTAATCTCTGCGAACTCACGGCTTTGTCTATGGTTGTCTGGCATCAATTCTTGCTTTAAAACAATCTTATACGGATGTAGACCCAAATCCAACTTCAAAATAAGACGGCTTGACTCTCTGGCGATGTCCAATTCAGCTGATTGACATTTCTGGGTCTTCTTCGATACCAATCTTCAGACTAATTTCTGTCTGGTTGATGGCTTTCAAAGATTGTACTCAGGCTCACACCTTTCCACGATGCGACGAATTGCCTGCATACCGAAGCCATGATGACGACCGAACTCACGGTGAAATTCACGTTAAGAATTTACAACTGAGTTGGAATTTCGATAAATTTTTTTTAATAATTTTCGCACGTTAATCAAGCATAAAACGATGCATGATGAAATGGCAAACATTACTGAATATTTTAACAAATGGAAAAAGGTCACTCGTAATTCAGAAAACTGTATAGCAAGGCGAATGCTCATAACAAACATCTTAGTCGATTGAAACTGTCGGAAAACTGTATAATTAAGGCCAGAAAACTTGGTGAGTGCAGTAATTCAAAAGACTCATTCGATGGTGTCATCCCAAAAATTAGCAATGATATACAAGTAACTGCGCACGTTTTAAAAGCCAGTTTTTAATTCATTTGAACACAATACTCAATAGAACCTATTTCTCATGTGCAAAGCCATTTTTGGAGAATGCGTCCTGAGAATGAGTCCAATCTCCATTTTTCAAGTCAGAGAAACTCTATTTCGAGCTAAGGATTGCAAAGCCCAAGGGTAGGTCAATAAGTCCCTGAAAATGAACACAAACATCGCTGCCACCCCAAATCCAACATTTTTCTTGTCAATAAGCATTTTCTCAAAGGACACACCCAAATTTTCAGACAGATCTGTCAAATAGTTTTGTTGTGACAGCCATTTGAAACCGGCACTAACGAGAATTTTCATAAAATGGGAAAAAGTGAATTTCGTGTGCTCATTAAACACTATTTTTGGCGCAAAAAAAAAAAAAACCATCACGCAACCCAAACAAAAAATTGATATGAGAACTCTTCACTATCGATTGGAATCATCCACCACTTTCTTTACTCAAGTGGCGCCAAACGCCATGGTCGCCGCACCAGAATGGTCAATAAAATTCACGGTATGATACTGGAAGAATTTGAAGTGGCTACAGTGATTAAAGTTTTGCCAAAATATTTGGATATAAAAAAGCTATCCGCACGATGGGTGCGGCGTTTAACAAAAGCAATTGTTTGACAGCTTTGAATGTGTGTTTGACGTGGAGTTTTGGTGCGTCTGTTGGCCAACAAGGTCATGGCGACAATTTTTTGGGATCCGCGCGACCATCGACCACCTTGAAAAGCGAAAAAACAATTACCAGCGCCTATTATGCAGAGCTGTTGGATCGATTTGATGCCGATTTGAAGCAAAAACGTTCGCATTTGGGGAGGAAAAATGTTCTTTTACCCCAGGACAACGCACTGACAAAATTGTATGAATTAGGTTACGAATTGCTCCCTCATCCAGTATATTCTCCAGATTTAGTCCCCTATGACTATTTTCTGTTTCTAAATATGAAGAAATGGCTCAGAGGTTAGAGACTTGGGTCCAATGATGAGATCGCCGGTGAAACAAACTCCTCGGGAGAAATCGTATTATTTGGACATCATCAAAAATTTGGAGAAACGTTGGACCAAATGTATCAACTCAATTTCCTGAAGAGGAAAACAGCTCTTCAAAGAATTCTGCTCAGAGTAAAACCAAATCTTTGTATAACAAAAAATAGCGAAATTTTTTTACTAACCGAAAACCAAAAGTGTGCGTCTTGTTATTGATTTCTAAGCTGGAACCTTTTATATTAGCATGGAGTGGTGATAAACTATCACAGGGGTTCAATACGGTGGTAGGAGTCTGATAGGCTGTATACCAAGCCCCTTTGTTTTCGCCCTATATATCGCCGATATTATTGATTGCCTACCTGGAGGAATATCATTCTCCGGCACCTTCACCAGGGCTTTTCGATATTATTTTCTTTTTTTTATTCATTTACGATCATCTTGCAAATCGAGGGACACTTGCGAGGACGAAATGGTGAACTTTCAACAGTGAACCTATACACACATCAAGACATATGCTTTAAACGTCAACGTATAGAGAGATTTATAAATCGCTGCGGCGATCTCGATTTTCGAAGCCACTTCACGGATCTCATAAGTAAAAGATCGAGCGTGAGGGCAGAAGACTCGCAGCCGGTTATATGATCGACGGCTTTAAGTAATTTCATTTAAACAATTTTGTATTACTCTTTATATTATATGTACATTTGTACAAACATGGCAAAAAATTAAATAATCCAACAAGATTCGAACATTTGAGCAGACTGTCAAACGATTAGGACTACTCACACTCCACTATCAGGAAAAATGACTTATTTAACATGGGCGATGAAAGCCAAGATTTCCGACGAAAATGAAGTTAAAATAGCAATACTATTGTTTTTTTTATTTTATTAGCGATTTTCCAACTTCATGATCCTGTCCGAAAAGTAATTTTCCCGAAGATTTGCAAAATACTCCTGCGTGGCGTCGATGATTTCCTCGCGTAAGGTGAATTTTTTATTGATGAGCCATCTTTTGAGGTTTGGGAAGGGATAATAGTCCGAGGAAGCCAAATCGAAAGAATACGGTGGATGTTTTAGTCATTGGTTTTAGCCATGGTTGCGATGCTCTTGTGCGCTGGTGCATTGTCTTGCAAAAACAAAATTTTTTCGCTTCATGTGAGGACGTTTTGCAGTGATTTCGGTCTTCAATCGCTCCAATAATGCACAGTAATACTCGCTGTTGATGGCTTTTTCCCTTTTTCGAGGTAGTCCACGAAGAGTTTGCCATGACAATCCCAGAAAACCGACGCCGTAACCTTTCCGAACACCTTTCTCTGGTGTTCAACAGTTACCAATCGACGCCAAAAATCCGTCCGATTCCGCATCAGCAAGTTCAAACACTCTTGCGAAGTGTTCCGCGTTCGTGTTTTTGGTCAGGAGTGAGTATGCGCGCCACCTAGCGGCAGGATAACTTTTTCATATGAACATTGCCCAAAATATGGCGTGTGCACTCAGTACTAATCTTTGTGGTATCTGCTAGCTCGCGCACCTTCACTTTCCGGTCAGCCAACACCATTTCATGTATTTTTTTGGCATTGTCCTCTGTAACTGCATCGGTGGGCCTACCGCTGCGGACTTGATCGGTAGAAGAGTTGCGGCCACCACGAAACTCTCGAAACCAATATTTGACGGTGTAATCTGACGGAGCATTAGCCCCATAATATTTATCCAACTTTTCTTTTGTTTCCTTAGCTGTTTTGCTGTTTTATGAGAGAACGAAAATCGTTTTTGTCCATACTCAACATGATGCCAAACACGTCAACAACAATCAGCTGTCAAAACAAAACTAAAGACAGTTTCGCACTGAAATTTGGCATGTCTGCCTAAATATGAACGGACTTCAAGACACCATAACCTTTTTTTTTGCAGCAGCGCATTTTGGCGGACAAGGAGGTACTAGGTTACACCTAGTACTCGTCGGAATTAAAGTATAACAAGTTCTTAGACAGAACATCATACTCCGAACTAATAAAGGCTGCGAAAGCTTATTTGTTAGAAAGCATATTTCAACACTTGAACGAGAAAGGAGACTTTACATATAGGGTTTTCCAACTTTATATATAGGGTTTGATAACTTTGAATTTAATTTGTGAACGCACTCTTTCATAAATCATCAAACTGTCACTGTCAATTTATTCAGTAAACTCAACATTTCCATCATTTCGCAAAATCATCTTCAGTGACAAAGCTAATTTTTGGCTCAATGGGTTCGTCAATAAGCAAAATATGCTTTATTGGTCATCCACAAAAAATAACTGTTTGGTGCGGTATGCATGCCGGCGGCGTTATTGGGCCACATTTTTTCGTCGTCACGTCGTCACGTTACGTTACTGTGAATGGTCAGCGTTATCTCGCCATGATCTCCGATTATTTTTGGCCTGAATTCGAAGATATGGACTTGGACGACATGTGGTTTCAACAGGATGGTGCCACAAGCCACACAGCACACGCTACAATCGATTTATTGAAGAGAAGGTATGGTGAGCGTGTTATTTCAAGACATGGGCCAGTCGATTGGCCGCCTCGTTCGTGCGATTTAACGCCGCTTGACTATTTTCTGTGGGACTACGTTAAGTCATTGGTTTATGCCAACACGCCGACGACGTTGGAAGAGCTCAGAGCCAACATTAAACGCGTAATAGCGGCCGTTTCGGCCGAAATGTGTGGCCGATTCGTTGAAAATTGGGTCCAACGAAAAAGTTGTCAAGTCTTTATTAGAAAACCCTATATAAACTACGTACAAGATCGAACGCGGTTTTCGGCTAGGTAAGTTCACAATCCACAAAATATTTAACCTGTGGCAGATCTAAGAGAAATCACAAGGAGTTGACACTGCATATGAGAGCATCTAACAGAAATCTACCCAAAAAAAATAAAAATAAAAAATAAATAAAATAATAAACAGGACCATTAAGTGGAGCCCTGTGAATCTTCATGTTGCACCATTTCCAATGAACAATCTTATCTTTTGTCTAACAATTACTAGAAGATAACGATTAAATTGGATTCACAATACAGGTCATATAAAGTTCCGAACGGAATGCCTTTTTTTCGAAGTATCTATATATCTACATATATTCAGTCCCGATCTTGAGAACGTTATTTTGCTCGATGCTTTGTCAGAGTGCTTCTTGTATAATAGGTGTGCGATTCCTTAGTCTTAAGGTGACCAAAAAGATCAATGGCCTTGTAACAAACACCAAACACCACAAAGAATCAATTAAACACACCCCTAGCTCTAGTTCTCCAAGAAGTTTAGTAAAAAAAAATGCGCAGGAACTGAGCATACCAGACGAAAACAATACTGAATGACAAAACTTCCTGGAAAAGATATGAATACGAGTACTGCACTGGGACCCCAAATATATCGTTTTGGCGTCAGGATAAGAAACGGTATTGACCCAGGACAGGTCGGAATCAAAAGAGTGAAGGATATAATTAGGTTTTTGCCTAAGAGAAAACTGTATCGAATGTGTATGCGATAAATCACCACAATAAAACCTTAATTGACGAACAATTAAAGTACACCAAAGAAGCAGTAGAAAATATAGGAAAGCTAATATCAAAATTATCAGTGTACCGGATTAAAAACGAGTGCCAAACCGGCCACTTTTCATCAGCAAAAGTGCTGCATCAACTTCGCACCTGGACGACGTCAAAGACTAATGTTGCAGGAAGTTAAAAAAATCCGATATATGCCTACAGCGCTATCATGACGAAAGTTTCTAACCTGATGAAAGGCTGACTCAGCAGGAAAAGAAGAAAGTGGATGGACAAGTTTAGAGAATACTTTCCACCTAAAATCCGTTTTTATCTGTGCTAGAGACTGCTTTTCATTTCCTGTTTTCGTACATGGAATGGGTTACGTCTAAGGCAGCGAATGTGAAGATGTACATTGTACATCCTGACTGACTCGAACTGCAACTTTTTAAAATCCTATAATTTTTTTTACTTTTTGATACATTTTATTGTGCCAAAGCAAAAAATGTTGGAAAATACATCAATTTTCAAATTGTATCAGTAGTTTTCAATATATCACTTTTGGCGCGAATAATGGCCTTCAGACGGCCGAAGAAAGCATCGCACCCTGCACGCAAGTGGCTCTGCGGTATTTTAATCCATTCTCGGCGAAGTGCTTGTTTGAGGTGGTCCAAACTTTGGTATTTTTTAGTGCCAACCTTCGCCTTCAAAATACCCCAGACAGAGAAATGCAACGGATTTGCATCCGGAGAATTTGCAATCCATTTTGTCGAAGAAATGAAGTGTGGAACATTGTTTTTTAATCTTGGTTGACGCGCGCTTTGTGAGGTGCCGAGTCTTGTTGAAATGACCACGGTTTCCGACCGAAATGATTGTTTGCCCAAGTCTTCAATACTGCCTCTAAGACAGTTTCACGGTATACGATCGCATTAATTTTGAGCATTAATACGAGCGGAGAGCGACTATCTGCGGATACGGCGGCCCAAACCATTACCATCGGTGCTGCCTGCTTTCTGGTGGCCGTCCGAAGGTGTAAATTTTCGATGGACCTCTCTGGCAAGTAAACTCGGTCATTTTGTTTGTTGACATTTTGCTCGATAACAAATGGCGACTCATCGGGGAAAACCAAATTCGGCAACTCACCACTTTCGTGCAAGCGTAGCAACTCCTTCGCTCTTTCGACTCTAACTTTTTTCTGTTGCGGTGTAAGATCGTGTGTTTTTTCGGAACTTCAATGGCTTGAGCCCATGCTCATTTTTCAGTATGTGTTGCATCCGTTTCAACGATATGTTGAGCTCACGAGCCATTTTTCTTCCACTTCGATGCGGATTTCGCTCGATTCGAGCCTTCACTTTCCGAACCTTTTCTGCCGATGTTGCTGTATTTTTATGACCACCTCCATGGCGTTTTGCAACGCTGCCAGTATCACGGTAATGAGGTATGGTTCCAGATACAAATGATTTATTCACGTTGACGTGCTGAAGGGCTCTAACGATAGCTACTTGTGGTTTTCCAGCCAAATATAAGGCAATCACACTATCACGTTTGAATTCTATCGCGGATAAAAATTTTTCAACACAACTGAGACGCAAATCGTTTAAAAGGCTTGTAAATAATGAAATTATCTGTCATCTGTCAAAAGTTGAGCTCGCTGTCATGAACGGTTTGGACATTATAGCAGTCCGAAGTTGGTTGCAGTTCGAGTCAGTCAGGGTGTAGATTGCCTAAATCCGTCTTTCTACTGAAGCCGTTCAAATTCTTCCGCAGAATTAGGTATACTCAGTGATCATATAGTGAAATAACTATTTACAGATCAAACCACAGATCATAGAAAAGCAGTGTAAAAAAAGCAGAACAATATGTTGTCACCAGAACAGACAGGCAAATAAGGCACAGTCCACAGCTGCATAGACCCCTTTTTTGGTTTTTTCTGTCAGATTTTCATCGATTGTACTATTTTTATGTTTCTTTTACTGGAATTTTTCCGTCTTTAATAGAAAGCGCCGAATACCTGACGCCTGATACCAGTGAAACCGGACTTCCACACAGCAAGTGCAGCAGAAAGTTGTGTCTATTGTGCCTACCTCACTTGTGTTTTGCAAAACCGTATTTCCTCGTCACAGTCTTTCCTAGTCGGTGTTCTCATGGCGATCTACAGTCTGCTGAGAGACCGCAGGAAAGTCATTGATCTCTTAGAGTAATCGGAAATTATTCATTTGGTTCGACGAAAATTTGGACAGTCATGTAAACTGCAATTATGCTCATATGAAACCCAACCATCAATGGAAGCTCTAACTGGGGACGTAAGCAGTTTGGGTCCTGTAAAACTCTTCTCTGAGCCTTGCCTTGCAAGTTCATCACTGATCTCATGTTCCTGTGCAACATTTTTCCTAATCAAACATGAGCTTTCGAAAATTCTCGAAATAGCATTGTACCCTCTTATAAAGAAAGAAGAGGTACCACTCAAAAGGGTGATAGGTCAAGAAGACTTGATGTCGGGCTTATATACCTGCCAAATATTCGCCGAAAGTCGGGGCAGATTTTCCGAAATCTCTCAGTAAATGAACCTGTGACTTTTAAGTGGCTGAAAAGTATGTTTGTCAAGCTTACGCTGAAAGACGTATTTGTGTCCTTCCCTCAATTGTTCAGTCTTGAACGAAGCAAGAAATATATGAATAAACTTCGGTTCAAATGTATTATCAGAAGAAAAGTATTTGTCTTCTATTGCGTCATATGGTATTATTACTTACACCAATTGGCTACCTATTCAATGAGATGCCTCCCCCGAATCTGGAAAAAGCCCCAGTTTCTTACACGGCGCACTGGATGTAAATCAGTAAGTAAATATCCTTCAATTGCCGTGACACTCATTTCACTATTCTGTCCCATGTTTTTTTTTACCATAAATAAGCTGAACATATTGCGTTGCGAGAAAAGCAAGATGTAGCACTTTTTTCTTTTACAACGTACATACATATGTTATCGCCTTCAAAATAGTCCCCATTGGATATTATGCACTTGTGCCAGCGCTTCTTCAAATCCTCGAAACACTTCTCAAACTTCTCCTTTAGCTCTTTCAGTGATGCGCTTTTAATGTCATCTATGCTTGTAAAACGACGGTCCTTTAAGGTTCTCTTTATTTTTGAAAATAGAAAAAACTCTGGCGAATATGGAGGCTGGGGCATCGTTAATGAAGTGCCTGGCCAAGTCGATGAAATATGTGTATGTCGGAAGCAGTGGACTTAAATTAGAGCCGTTACTTGTAATCGGAGTCTTCTCGGAAAATAACTTATTTAAGTCATATTTGTCCTTCTACCAAACAACTCTTTGGTTTAATTTGGTCGAATAATTATACATTTCCACAGAAACCACAGATACTTGTATAGAAAAAGAAAATATGATATCCGCGTGACCACAAGGATACCTTTCCACTACATATATCACATCACTTTAACAACTCACAATTTGGGAATACCGCATTTTTTCAACGCTTCGTTTCGTATTTTTGTATACGACGGTCTATTCTGTCTTTCTAGATGGACAGATATATAAGTCATCACCTCGTAACCTATTCTTAGATTTATATTCACCTAAAAATAGCTACCCTCTTACGAAGACACATTTCCATCATGCGATGAGTATCGTATCAAATCGTAGTTACAAAATGCGAAATAAAAAGTTGGAGCTGACAGCATGATGACATTGGATAGAATCTTTCTTTTAGACAAAGCTCCGAAAAGGAACGATTCGGGTTGTAGGGTTTAAGTTTACAGATAGGAAATACTTAACACTGGTGAGCTCCTAAATGGTAGATTTACTTTATTAGGTCAGTAGGGCAACCACCCACATGGTATTGACATGGTTTCATTTCAATTTGATCATAAACCTGAATAGTAGGGGACTTACAGCAGACGCCTTGGGTTTACCATGTTAAAGTAATTGAAATTAAGCTGCCTTAATTGGATAAGGTTTGTTTAATCTTACGGCTTAGGTTTGGTTAACTTTTGTTATTTCTGTTACTCACATACAAGTACTGAAGGTCAGTTGTCAGTGGCGTTGTCGTTGGCTTTGTTCTCCTTCCAAGGATCTGACATAAGACAAACAAAAACAAAAATTGTATCATAAAAAAGACAACAAAAAGATAATAAACTCGTAACCATGTCACACCATTTGTCTTTGGCGGTTATATGTCTTCACTTCGTGGTCAACAGCGACGATACCAACACCGACTGTGGGAGGGAACGTCGTCGTAGTCCTCATAACGAAAACAATGACTAACAGTCTGTTAATATACCACCCTCTCAGCTAATTTTGAATTTTTGTGTTCCTTCTCCCAAACTAGATTCCGAAACAATGGCTTTTCGTTCATGACGGAGCCGGAGAATGAAACACGGTTGACAGGCACCTTTTTTGGGGTTTCGGCTGTTCATTGGCTTCCTTGATTTTTTTTTTTTTTGTTTTGGTTTTTGCGGGTTATGGTTTAACTACAGGGTGGGAGCATGCCAACTTGCCAACACATTGTTGATGTGAAACTTACGTAACCACAATTTTTTTTTTCTTTTTTTTTATGAATTTTTTTTACAGGCCCGCATTTTGATTATATTCAAAGGGTTTCTACAGAGGGATATCCGTATCTGTAAGAACAACTGTTGCTTACGAGTTTGTTTGTATCACATTGTAGCCAAACAAAGGTCTACCTTTTCCAGATCCCATGGGGCGGGAAGAAAGTAAAACAACAGAGGCTAAACATATTGATTTCAAAATTGAATAATGCTTGCGAGGGTCATGAGTAAGTAAATTGCGATAATAACAAGTGATGCAATAACTAACTGAGTACGTGACGGGTCTTAAATGCTGCTGTAGGTGAATTTTGTTATGGGAAATATAAATCAAATCGTATCCAATCAGTCCCCTGAGTTCATGGGAATAACTCTAGACTTTGATGGATTCAGTACGTGCCTCAATTAGAATTCATTTGGTCAATTGATTGTAAGCAATTTATCTTGATTTCTGGAAGTATTTTGCTGAATTGGAACAAGTTGTTGATGTCGATTATAGAAATAACTCTTTATAGCTACTAAACATTGATTAAGATAAAGTTCTTGCCTTCCGAAGAGATATACTACAATGGTCTATCTTTGCTTGACATTTAAATCCCAGTTGTAAGATACTCAGAGTGAGATAAAGTAGAGAACATCGATACTAGACCTGCTATAATACGTTTGAAAGCCAGAATTTATAAAAGATTGTACCCTACTAGTTAGTTTTGTTTTCAATTTGACTAGGACAAATGGTATGCACTATGTTCTTTATGGGACTAGGGGACTTTATGGGACCATCGACAAAATATTACAAATCGTCTCAATAATTTTTATATAAAAAAAGTTGTGGAAATAAAGCGGAAACTTGTGGGACCCCATCTCGTATGCTTTTTATTTCCCTGAACAGACCTAGACTTTTGTTGAGATGGCTTTTGCCATTGGTGTCCATCAGTTCGCTTGGATTGTAAAATAAGAAAACGGTTTCAGGTGAAGCTTGGCAAAACTAAATATGACAGGCAAAATATTAAGCCAACACATATTCAACCCAAGTCAATCTTTATCATTTAGTGTGCTGTAAAGATGTATTAATGGGCGACCAATTTGGTTTATCTCACCTGAAGGTAGTTTTGTTGTCCCAAAGAGCCTTAGAAGATAAGCTACTTAGCAAGTAGCAGTAGTTTAGATACTTCTTTTAGAACAGAATATAAGCCTTGAGTTGCGCCTGGCTTCCTTAACCGATCAAATTTTATTGTAGCTTGAAGCATATCATGAGGGTGGGTTATACCAAATGGTTACTCAAATAGAACATGTTGAGAGCTGTGCGTACGAATGTTACACGGTAGAACGTTTAAATAATCGAAATGGCGAAAGCATGAATATGATCGCTTGTGAAGGCTCTCTTAATCGGAAAGCTGCGCTGGTAGCTGTTTCTGCGGCTGGCATATGATGTTTTGCTTTAGAACGAATACACTGTAGGAAATTGCACAGTAAACGGCACAAATTTTTAGTCTTTCCGGCAAGCTTGAGGCAATGTGTGCTCTTTTTCTTATTCACTGACAATATGGAAATGACCTCCTTCTGACCTTCTTGCAGTTCAGAGGCATCAACCTCAATGGCATTGGCAAATGCAATGATTTAACATCAGAACCTTTTTAGATCTACGAGTATATGAGGAAGAATAGAATTTTTCCTCCGTTTATATATTTCATTAGGGCTTTCTCAACATTAATGGTATTAGCAATGTTGGGTTATCTTCTCACATTGACCATTTCAGTGTAATCGACAGGATAAAGTTGTAGATACAAGCTTTTAAATTTAGGTTACCCAAGTTTCTCGAAGGTATCGAGTCAGAAATTTGATATTACCTGTAATGCTTCTAAACTATCTAGCGATGAGCATCATGGAAACCAAGTCATTGAGTCGAGGACATGGAAACTTAGATGAAATGCTTTATCTGGTTCTGATTATTCTGCGAATTTTCACAAATGGTGGTTTCATATTAAAAAAAAAAAAAAAAAAAAACTGGTACGAGTATCAACCCTTGTGGTAGCACACAATTTTTTACAGTATTTGCTCATAATATTACAAATTTAAGAGTTGAAGGCTAGAAAGAAATTCTGTAATGACATTCATATTCTCCCACAATTCTCAGAAGACTCCTCACTCCCTCATGAGTAACAGTTAAAGCAAAAAACCGATTATCTCAAGTCATTTTCCCAAGTAAACGTCTTTTTTTTTACTATCATACTAAAATCATTTTTAATTGACTAATTTTCTTAGAAGACTTCTTCAGTCTCGACTTTAAGAACACATTAGAAGTTATGACCTAAGCATTTTTAGTTACCACTACCTCCACACATATCTGCATAGTCAAACCGCTGCATCTTTTGTATCTTAAGAGATACTAATTACGTTAAACACTATATGGTAGAAAGGTGTTTTCTATCTATTCATCAGATAGCCCACGCGGGTAACAAAATAGGATTTAGGTAATGGGACCAATGGTATGTAATTACACTTACGATCTAACATGACCAGAAACCTCATCACCAATAAATGAGGTACTCGTACGAATACGTGCATCTAACACACGTCTGCTGATGTAAACATAAAAGAAGTTCGTTGTAATTACTTTGTCATTACCTTGGTCCTACACATTTACCTTTACGTAATCCGTTGGAATCATCTAAACTCCCCATTGGAGCACCGCTTCTAGATTGTCCTCACCTTTTGCGTCATACGTTATTCGTACGAGTAATAGTGCGGTGAAAATTATTCACTTCCAAACTAATTACGGTTTAATTGCAAAGCTAGGAAAGAGTTCATCTATCCTTCGGGATACTGTTTGTAATTACTTCTCGGAGTAACAATCAATCCTGGAGATTTGGAGTTTTCAGATTTTATCTCTCGAGACCGGAGCATCGCGTACGTGGATGTTAATGTAATTGACATCAATAGTATCCGTATGTGAGCCATTTTGCCTGTCGTAATTTCCATTTATGAATCTCATTCTCTCTAAAAAGTTAAAATGGATACAAATAGCCTTGAAGGGGTGTTTCTGTGATTTTTTGTGAGGGATGTGTATATTTTAAATTAAATGGATGTTTTGTTGTATGCAAAAGTGAGGGTTATTGGGGTTAACGTGCGAATGGGGGCCAATCACTTTATTTGCATTAAGCGGACGAAATTTCGCCGTAGAACTTATGGGGTGAAATACGAATACAAGTACGCAACCGAGCAAATTGGGCTTTGTCGGGTTTTCGGTGACTAATGACTTAGGTTTCGGATTTTAAATTATTTATCTACACGGAGAGGGTGTATAAGGGTTGATGACGGTTTTAAAAGTAGGAAACTATTACGAAGCAATAAATGGTAGTTTAATACTATTATGTGGGGTGAACTTAATATCATTTTTCATTTTTCATTTTATATATTGTATGAGGGAATAGAATTTATGAAACACACTTACTTTTAAATATGTATAGATTTTGGGATGATCATATATCTACATATTTATATGAGGGTCGATTTAAAACTAAGAAGGCTCCCAACTCTTTTCCTTGCCAATAGTCCATTTCATTGGATGATACTTGAAGTCCACTGACATCTAAACCACTCTTAGTAAAATATTAAACAAAATTTGGACATTAGAAATTCAATTTCATCTGGTTTCTGTGCTGGATCGTCAATCAATCGACATTTTTAATTTCGGCGATAATGAAACAATCTGTACAAAGATGCTGCTCTGAAAATGGTTACTACAATGTACTTTTGAAAAGGTTGCCCAAAACAAACCTAAGAAATATGATACTTCTGCTTTCCTAAGATAAGAAAAATGACACCGGTTGTTTTCTTGCACTCTTTATAAAATGATGCAAAATGTGTTGTCAAAGCTTTACTAAGGGGTACATCCTTTTGTTTTAGTATCATAACCAGAAGATGTTTACGGTTCTCATGTAAAATTTTTAAGAAAGAATTAAGAATAGGCACACACTGGGTTCTGAGTTCATCTGATACAGCACGATGTGATAGAATATTGATACTCTAAATTCAACAAAGATATTAGTTATGTGACATCAAATACATAAAACGACAGCGTTAAGGAATTTGTCGATTTTTTGCAATGTCAAGCATCTATTCATCGGAAACAGACCGATAGCCGGTAACGCAGTGAAACATGGGCATCATCTTATTGAACTTCATGAATGGACTGCATCCGTGATGAAGGCTCGTGTTCACACCATCCAACCTAGAAGCGAAAACAATCAGCAGATCTGAATGTGAAACAATGAAGTAGCATTGTACATTTCTTTAATTACTTAGGGATCTAAACTTGTGGTGTATTATGTAAAAAGGAAGTTTGGCGTAGTAGACAGGAGCAACCTCTTAGATGTACAACATAGTAAGGCCGCCCCAGCCCCAAGCAACGTCTGTAAACAGTCTTAACAGCGGAAACCACTTTGGAAAGAAGCAGTGAGGTTCCAAATTTGAAAAAGCGTTTAAAACCAACGGATTTCAGGAAACGCGAAGCCTCCAGCACTGTAGAGATTGCAACCGCGATTTAGATCCCCAAGAGGAATAAGGCAGTGAATCTTGACATGTGACAATGTTTCGAGCTGTTCTAGGAAAAACGACAGAACTTTGAAAATCCATCGTAGCAATTTCATGGGTAAGTGAGAGTGAAATAAAATGAAATAGTGAAATGGCCGCAATAACACTTAGACATTGCTGAATAGAATTAAAGAACAGCTAGATTTAAATCCCCATTCACGGCCCTGCCATGAAAAAAAAAACCCTAAGCGACGAAGCAAAAACAAACTTCGGGACGGATCTACTGCTGAAAAGGCCTTCAAATACTAGGTCCCTTAATAGACCATATGTAGCCGAACAACTAGCGGAGGCCCTAGACTGCTGCAAAGATGTTACCGCCATCCAAGAAATAAGAAGGAATGGGCCGGACAAAAATAGGTAACAGCTACTACGGCAGCGCCTATGTGAATGCGGATTTTTTGTTGAAGGTAGTAAGTAAGACTAGATTTGCCAACATTAGCCTTATATGCGCGCACGCCACAATAAATTATACGAGCTCTTGAACTAGCCTCTACAAGCAGTGCCCTAGCTACGACATTTTAATTTTTCTCAGCGACTTTGGTAGTATTGCCGGAAAGTATAACATGCACCACACCACCTCATTCAGATTCAAACATATAAACTTTGCGAAGGGGGGAAAAACTTAGAAAACTCTTGATCAACCAGGGAATTTGACGTCGGATAGCTACAATCGCTACGCAAGATGCATGGAAAGCGGCTCTATATAGACGGACTAGAACTGTTCATGAACTCTATGACCAGAAAAGGAGAGACGAATGCCGGAGGAAAAAAAGGAGCTCGAGAAGAGCAAAATCGAGAAATTCAGGTATGCTACTTCAGGAACAAGATTTGGAAGTTTTATCAAGAAGTAAAAAAAAACATGTCCCGGACACAATCCCGGACCGAAGCCCAAGGAGACGAACAAGGGAATATCGTAGCAGATTCGCAGTCGATGCTGAGAATTGGGAAAGAGCAAATTCTGGACTGTATAACTTCGATGACGAAATAAATGCCACTGTCAAGCAAAATGAACCTGTATGATGTAGACCAACAATTCCGTCAACCCGGCTTGGTCGAAGTTAAGATAGTCATATCTGAGCTTAAATCCAACAAAGTTATTAAGCTGACGGCATGACTGTCAAGCTCTTCCAATCGGCTTGGTAAGGAGCATACAACAACTCATCTGTAAAACACCCGGCTTGGATGAAGTTAAGATAGTTATATCTGAGCTTAAACTCAACAAGGTTATTAAGCTGACGGCCTGACTGTCAAGCTCTTCCAATCGGTTTGGTAAGGAGCATACAACAACTCATCTGTAAAACACCCGGCTTGGATGAAGTTAAGATAGTTATATCTGAGCTTAAATCCAACAAAGTTATTAAGCTGACGGCCTGACTGTCAAGCTCTTCCAATCGGCTTGGTAAGGAGCATACAACAACTCATCTGTAAAATATGGTCGGACGAAAGTAATTCCGAAACCCCAAGCATTGTTTGTTCGATTCTCAAGAAAAAAGACCCTCTTAACTGCGCGAACTACAGTGGACGAGTGTTCTTAACATTGCCTACAAAATCCTATCTGCCGTATTGTGTAAACACATGAAGATTTTCGTCATATCGACCAAGTATTCACAAGACGGTAGATCTTGGAAAAACCGCATGAGCTCTAAATCGATACACACCACCTATTCATCGATTTTGAAGCCACGTAACACCATATACGAGCTATACAATTGCTCGCATACGTCGATGATATTAAAATAATCGAAAGAAAGCAGCGTGATGTCAGTGGTCAATGAGGGTAAGGCCAAGTATATGCTGTCAACAAGAAAGGACACCTCGCACCGACGTTTCAGACATAACGTCACACTCGACAGATATAACCTTGAGATAGTTGAGGACTTTGTCTTCCTAAGTTCTGATATCAAATCAGACAACGGCACTAGCGCTGAGATCAAAGGAAGGCAAGTGACTACGAAAGCTCTCTCTCGAGCTTCAAAAGGTAACTTATATAAGACTAATAATCCCAGTCCTGCTGCGGCGCTGAGCCATGGACTTTATCAAAAAATGGCACCTCAGCCAACTTAGCTTGCGAAACTAAAGGGAGCTAGCTAACGATTGAGCTCGGTGGAGATGATTGTTGGTTGGTTGGCTCAGTACCACCCCGGACTAGAGCACTACCTTAAGTACGTAAGCATCACGGTGTCTAAATAGTGACAACATTTATAAGAAACCAACCTTCAGTACCAACACTTACAACAGCAACACTAAATACTTACAGTCAAATACTTACAGATTGAAAGCCAAAAATTGTTTAGCAAGCGTCACAGAGCGTGGTGAAACCATGCCTCGCACAGATAGGTGCTAAGCAAAAGCATAGTTTTTTTTGGCTTTGGACAGCAGTATAGTGGCTGACTTTTTCAAGTATTTCAAGTATTTCAGTATTCGTTAGGTTTAACTGCAAACGTGAGAGTCATGCCATCCAGGGTTGGAATCATAACAGATTCAAATGCGAACGAATATCTTAACCGACGACGCATGTCCTGAAAAGTTCTCTTTGAGTCATACTCATTTTCCGCGATCCTATTGTGACCCAAGACAAAGTCCATTCAATGCAAATAAAAAAGCCTTGCAATTTGAAAGTGTTGAGAAGGTCTACTAATGCCATAAAGAGAGCTAGATTATCTCTTCACACTGATATACTTCGCCCATTTTACTAATATACATAGTTCAATGCCATCAGGATTGTGTATGTTCCCGCTTGGAGTACAGACTAACTAGAGAAGTCTTGGGTTGATGTCTTCTATACAGACGCCGGCACCAGATCCTAGATCGATTCTTGAGCAGTCGGTGAAGATCCAACTACTAGCCCGCATTCTAACCAAATGCAGTGTTAAGTATTAAGAAAGCTGTCTTGTTTTCAATAACATTTCCATACTATCAGAATCGAATTAAAGTCACCCAATTACAGTCGAGACTCCAGTACGAGATGTCCTGCTACTAATTTTGAAACAGAAGATGACCTTTAGAATGTAATCTACGGTATAAATTTCAAGGGCAGGGAGATTCATCATGTGAGGCCGTTTTGCAGCGATTTCCGCCTTCAATCGCTCAAATTTCTACAGATATTCGGAGTCGGTGACTGCAACTTTAAGAGCGTTAACTCCAATTTTCGGTCGTTATTCTCGCCCTAGACATGCAATAACAAGTTTAGTGCAAAAATTGAAGTCTACATATTCGTTGTGTGATGTTGGTCGAAGTGTCGAAAATATCGCTTCCGTTCAAACGTCAGTAGCAAACGATCCAAGTCAGTCAATTCCACGGCGTTCTCAAGAATTGGGCATCGCTCAGACCACATTATGGCGTATTTTGCGTAAGGATCTTGGTTTACACCAATACAAAATCAAGCTGACTCAAGAATTGAAGCCGATGGACCATTTGAAGCGACGTACTTTCTCCAATTGGGTTCTGGAGAATATCCGCCAAGATGATGAATGTCATTGCAAAATCATCTTCAGTGACGAAGCTCATTTTTGGCTCAATGGGTTCGTCAATAAGTAAAATATGCGTTATTGGTCTGGTGAAAACCCACATGTGCTTCATGAATCACCACTACATCCACAAAAAATAACTGTTTGGTGCGGTTTGCATGCCGGCTGCGTTATTGGGCCATATTGACCATATGTGAATGGTCAGCGTTATCGCGCCATGATCACCGATTATTTTTGGCCCGAATTGGAAGATATGGACACACAGCACACGCTACAATCGATTTATTGAAGAGTAAGCATGGTGAGCGTGTTATCTCAAGACATGGGCCAGTCGATTGGCCACCTCGTTCGTGCGATTTAACGCCGCTTGACTATTTTCTGTGGGGCTACGTTAAGTCATTGGTTTATATCAACACGCAGACGACGTTGGAAGAGCTCAGAGCCAACATTGAATGCGAAATAGCGGCCGTTTCGACCGAAATGTGTGGCCGAGTCGTTGAAAATTGGGTCCAACGAATCGACCGCTGCAAACGTGCCCGATATCTAGGGACATGATCCTACAGAAAGCACGTCTTCTGCATACCCCTGAGCGTACACATAAGAAGTATTACGAGAGTTAAATAGAGTCCGGCAACAGTGTAGACTGGACGGTGATCTACTGGAAACACCTATTCACTTCACCATCATATCCAACACCCTCAACCAGGATTTCGTTCACCGTCATTGTTTAAATCCACAAAGCTGGCGATCCTACGTTTACCCTGTGTTGCCTGGAAAACACCCAATGCATAATTCTTCTAATAAAGTCTTACAGTTTTGGGTACATGAATCTCAATCATCCTCTTTTAGAGAAAAAGAAGACAGATAGGTATGAATTCTAAGCATATTACGATCGACGTATGGTAAAACTAGAGCAATCTGACAATTGACAATCGGATCCGTACTTATTGGCAAATAAATCACGAAGGGAGATGCATATACCGGACGTCAAAATATCGGTCAAACGGACGTAATGTCTAGAGACTTTCAGACATTTTTACTACATCTTCTCTCAAAACCTACCTAAATTTTGCTTGCATCAATGCAGAAGAGACATTTCCAGCGCCATAAGCGACATTTATATAAGTTAATCACCGCACAAGATTACGTTGCCAAATTCCATTCCCACAGAATTCATGCAGGTGGCAGATGTACTGCACATGCCGTTATCAGACACCTAGTATCAACGCACAGAATATTTCTCAAGGTGCATTATTGTTGACGCTATGTCTGCACCTGAGCAAACATCATTTCCGCACATTATTAGTAGCAGCAATTAGAAATAAGTTTCGGAGTTTTGGTAATTAAGTTCTCTTAGTGTAACACGTAGTGTTAAGCAAATTTTTTAATAATAAAGTTGGCGTTTAGCCGTCAAATAAAAATTTTTTTTTTATGATTTTTAAATAAATAAAAATTTAACTTATATCCTCAAGTACACATCCGATGATGAGATTGACAACATGCAAACAGACAATTAGGTTTTCATTGGTACTATTTCGGCAACTGAACAGAAACCGAAAAAGTGGTTTAAGGAGAAAATACAGCAAGAATTTTTATGTCGACGGGGGTTTTATGATTCAAGGACAAATGCACATCCATGTACAAAGTATCAATGATGTGGGAAAAGGTTATACCTCTATGTCCCTTTAATTTTGGTAAAACCTAGTTGGCAGAAGATATCAATATAAAGTGAAAGGCTTCAGCTCGATAATTGCTGATTTATCTAAGGTCGTCGATGGCAATTCTAATGTCTTTCTTGTTCTCATCAACCATTTGCTTGTGGCCGTAACAATAATAACGAATTAAGTAACAAAAAGAGCGCACATCTTTCCATTTGAACGGTGACCAAAGGAACCTGATGATGAGCCTTTCCCACCAATTCCAATCAATTTACCATTTATGGTAGACCCCAGTCTAATGGCCATTAAGTGATTCCACTAACCAGAAAAACCACATAAAAATTGTTGTACATTGCTCCCAACATGCCATCTTGCCTAATTGCGTTTCATTCTCTGTTGGCTAGTGTCGGCATATTTGTAAAATTTAAAAAAAAAAAAAAAAAAAAAAAAAAAAAAAAAAAAAAAAAAAAAAAAAAAAAAAAAAAAAAAAAAAAAAAACAAAACTTGTACACAAGCCGCTTGGGAGATAAAACAAATCACAAAATCTCAAGGTCGCATCTGTACTCGAATTCACTCCATCCACTCCAAACACCCCATACACAAATGTGTTAGTAATTTCTCGTTTTATCTCAGATATTCGTTCTTGCACCCCCATACTCGTGTATATATATCAAAATCTGTTTAAATGACTTGGTCTGTACTGGATCTGTTCCTACAGATATTTAGCCTAATGTCACTTCAATGACAAATTTATACTCTTTCACATTACGTTCATGGCTTCACAGCTGACGCGGCAGAATACCGAATATAATAGACCTTGTCATTACCTCGATTTGCCTTTCAATTTTTTTTACTCTCTCTCGCTGTCGATTGGTAGTTTTGCTCGTCGTCATTTGTCGATTCTTTTGTTAATAGAAACCTGCGATTATCTATCATAAGTTAGACGAACGAACCTGGCTTTCTCACTCACTCTACCGACCAACAAGATCGTACCATTGAACTTGACAACCTTTTTTTTTGTATCTATGTATGATGTATAATACCTTTCTGTTTGGACTTGTTACAATTACATGTTAAACTGGATTTAATATCTAAAACCAAAGCCAAAGGTGAAGGTAAACATTGTCATTTCTTGGGACAGGAAGTAGAAAATTAAAAAAAAAAAAAAGCTATCCAAACAAACGGCTGGAGAGACTCGGTTCCAAAGAACAACTCAAAGTAGTGCTGCTTCTGAATCTCATTATCATTAATTAGCCCCGCAGATACTCACTTATTCATACAAAGTTGTTCGTGTTTTCTTGTTCTGAGACACTTTTTTGAATTTTTATTCTCATCTTGCGATGAAGATACTTTTGTATCTTGGTACATATGTACGTTGCACCGATACAACACTCAATTCAAATTTTCAATCTACAAGTAATCACGGAACGGTTTGATAATTTCTGGATCGTGATAACGTGAGTGACCTTGTCTATGATAATGGGCTCGAGATTACGATATCTACATACATATGTACTCGTACATATTTGCACTCGGAATTTATTTTTCTTTAAATAGCGGTACGGGTAGGAGTATCGATATATTTTGCTTTGGTGTTCGGGTTGTTTCAGTGTATGAGCTTGTGGTTTGAATGGAAATTCCTGAAGCCGGTTTTAGTCAGATTTGAAAGGTAACTTACTGTTTAAGATGTGGTTATTATTAGACAAACTATCAACTTTGGAATGTATCTAATTCCAATGAATATGGATGCGGTGAAAAAAAAAAAAAAATATTTTTCACCCAGTGGAGTTGTAGATAGCTTGGGAATTAAATAGTTGTTTTCAAATATTCTTGAATCAAAGCCCTTGGTTTGTATTGTTTTTTATTTTATTTAAAAATGTTTACCGGGATTAACTGAAAGTCATATCTGCTTACCTTACGAAAAGCAGGCTAAACATGTACACATATGCAGCAGCGCATAACCATCGGCAACATTCTTTTCATTGGAGATAGATTTTGAAAGAGCGCTGCTTCCCGTATCTACAGTGATGTGCAAAATAATAGGGACAGCCATTGGAATATTTGGGAAAAAAAATATTTGACATTGTTTTCAATGTCAAATAATAAATTTATACATAAAATGGCCTAAAATTCATACATAAAATGGAAAAAGGAAAGAAAAAGTTTCACATCCTCTTAAGCGAGCTCTTGGCAAGTCCTTAGTGGAATAGCTTCCGACGCAGCCTTAACGAATGTCCACAAATCATTATTATTGGACGCTTTTACGCACCTTAATGCCACTTTTACCTCTCGCCACAGGTTTTCAATCCGATTAAAGTCTGGCGATTAAGAAGAGCAGCTTAAAACATTAAGTTTTGTTTTTTTGAAAAACATTCTTTTGCACGCTTCGATGTGTGTTTAGGATCATTATCCTGTTGGAACACCCATCGAAGAGGCATATTGTCGTTCACATTGGGTAGCATGGTACTCCACGGCTGTCATAGTGCCCTCTATTGTGTGAATGGGACCTACACCTTGATAGGAAAAACACCCCCATACCATGATGCAGCCCCCACTTTGTGGGGTATTTGTGTATTTGTTGCAATATGCGGTATTGGGCGATCTACGCACTTGCGAACTGCAGCGATCTGAGTTAAATAAATTTACTTTTGTCTCATCAGTCCAAAGGATATATCAGCTGAATGTTCCTCTGCAAAAAGCAACCTTTTAGCAACATTGCTTTTAGAATGTTCGCTTTAAGCATCCTGCGTCTATTAGAGGTGTCGACATCCAGGCTAAACTCTTTTTCAATGCGCTGGATGACGCAAAGGGATTCTTTTTTATGGTATATAGCGCAATATCCTTTGTTTGAGAGAGGGAGACATTTTAGGTTTTCGCCAGCGAGTTTCTGCCGTAGATTGCCATTTTGAGGCATTTTCCACCATTGTTTTTGAAAAGTCAACAATTTTAACAATTTCTCGGTAAGTCATACCGTTATTATGGAGATTCTTAATCTGCTTCCTCTCCTCAGCGCTACAATGCTGTTTTCGACCCATTTTTATTCACAATTTCTATTAAAGTCATAAATTTTACAATGTTCTGTGAAAATAAACTCTTATCTTACCTATTAGATTCAAAAACGTACAACCAAAAACAATGAAATATTAATTTAAACGGTTAGAGCTGCCCTTTGATTTACAAAGACCAAAGCTTAAGATCCTGTTGATGTTTTTTTTTTTTTCGCTCAACGTTGAGAGAAACTGGAAGCTTTTAAAGCATCGGCGTAGAAGTGTCCCTATTATTTCGCACAACGCTGTAAGTAGACCGAATTGAAGGAATTTGAACGTCATGTCATAAAGGGATGGTAATTAAAGTTTAAGGACATCTTGATGACGACAACACTTAAAAAAAAAAAAAAAAAAGGAATGCCAACCCCAATTTTGGAGAAAGCCGGAAAGCTACTACTTGGTCTCGCTAAATAATGTCGCGACGTAAAGACGTGACCTGCTTGTTTCTACAGTAAAAATCGTTCTGATGAAGAAATTTATATCAGGTGCGCAACACTAAGTTCTCAATAGAAGAGATGGCTCCAGCAGTAAGTGCTGTTTTGACATATCCAAAACGTCATGAACCAAGCTTAGACTTATACTGATTTTGTTTTGGCGTCATATACTTTTGGTTGTGTGAAAATGTTTGATTTTGTGCCAAATAATAGTCATTTGCGGGAAGTGTTGATTTTCTTCTTTCATTCGAAGAAAACGGCGGCTGAAGCGCATCAAGAGTTTAAAAAAGTTTACCGAGATGCTGCTTTAAATGAAACAATGTGCCGTGATTGGTTCCGTCACTTCAAAGATGGTGATATCGATATTGACGACCGCCGTGTGAAGGAAGACCAAAATGCTACGAAGACGCTGAATTGGAGGCATTGGTCGATGAGGATCTGTGTCAAATGCAAGAAGAGTTTGCTTCAGCGTTAGGAGTTACCCGCCAAGCCATATCCAAGCATGCGTTAGGGATGATTGAAAAACAAGAAACTTGATTTCTTTATAATTTGAAGCCAAGGGCAAAAAATGAGGTTTTCTTCATCTAATGATGAAACTGATGATGTAATGGATTCATTACAGCAACTAAAAAAGAAGAAAGTCTTGGGGACTACCCGGTCATGCTTCTACGTTGTCGGCTAGGCCAATATTCACGCTGCGAAGATTATGCTGTGTATTTGGTGGGACCGGCTCGGTGTTATTTATTGAAACCCAACGAAACAATCATCGGGAAACCGTATCGACTTGAGCCAAGCACTGCGCAAAAACGGCCACAAACGAGCAGAAGCACGAAAAGATGATCCTTGGCATGATAACGCTCGGACTCACAGAAACCCTTTAAAACCTACCCCACTCGCCATATTCCCCAGATTTGGCTATCAGCAGTTCCGCTCATATGAAAACATAAAAAAATAGCTTGATTCGTGTATACTCCAAAAGGTAAACACTTTTACCGTAACGGTATTCGAGCTTTGTCAGAAAGGTGGAGAAAAGCCGTAGCTTGCGACGGGCAATGGACTTGGACAAAGCTTCTTACGAGGTTTTAGGCCGAGATACGACGTGCCAATCTATTTACATTTTAGCAGGTATGACTTTCGCATTAATGATGATCACACAGTTCGAACTGCAAAGCCTTTACTTTTATACAAAAAAGTAGTTTCTAACTGTTTTCGTGAAGAAAAATATCTGCTGTGATTTTGCAGAGAATCGTAACGTAGAGCGGTGCCATAGGCTCAGGCTCTTCGTCATCGTCATTTAAGTTTCTTAACTTAACTCTTTCAGTTTTTGCAGCGTTTGTCCAGCAACATATGGCCTGATGTTATTATGATGGAAGATGACGCCTTTTAAATTAACCAAAACTGGAAGATTTTTTTGAATTTTTTTTATTAAGCTTAGAGGGTTGATCAAAGTACTTATTCGGAATAATTGTTTCGAAAAGTGAAAGAAACTCGAAAAAAACGGTACCCCTGGAAGCCCACCAAACAAATAACAATACCTTCATTGGATGCAAGCCAGCTTTTGCCAAGTGTTTTGCACCTGCTTGTTTGCCACACTTTTCTAGTTGCATGTTGTTGTTTTCATGGCGTCTAAGCAAAGATATGGACACAGAGACGTGGTCTAGTTTATTTTATTCGTCAAACAATGCAGCACCCACGTGTTAATTTTGGAAATGAATCCAAGTTTCTTTTAAAGGCGAAATTCTGACGATTGCCTCTCAGCAATCTCCCTAGTTGATATCTTCGGGTTATTTTTCCTTAGCCTCGCAGAGTGTCGTCATCAATCTCGGAAGGCTGCCCAGAACGTCCAATGTCATATAATCGTTCCAAAATCTACCAAACAAAGTAGGAGCGCGATCCGAATAAGCGTTCTGAATATTTCCTCTTCAAAACTCGTACAGCATTAAAGTTTACAGATAAAATGACTTCTGATTTTACGACCTATCCACTGGTATACAAGTCCATAATGTAAACAATAGTTGCTTCATGCAGCAAATTTTCCGCACGAACATGATCCAATTTTGAATAACTAAAATGCTTTCAACTTCCTTTCTACTTGTATTTTAAATATGGCAGGGCTCACCTACGAAGATCATAAAGACGTTTCTTTACTCCAGGAATGGGCTACCCGTAATTTCTCCCATAACGGAGGTGGGGTTTGAATTTCAATAGGATTTTTTTGACAGATCACGCGTGACTTCTATCAAACTGCTTTGTCATTTTTGTTCAGTATCGTTTGGCAAGTCATCACAGAAAGACTCACACCACAACAGCGTCTTCAAATTGTTCAGCTGTATAACGAAAATCGGCGTTCTGTGAGAAATCTTTTCGTGCGATTCGAGGAATTTACGGTGCGCATAATCGACCTACTGAAACTGATCACATCCAGCACGTAGTGAAGAGACTATAGCACCTGTAGCTGAGAGTGTACGCAAAGACCATGACGAATCGATTCGTCGTCGTTCTCAGTAGCTTGGCTTGGCGTATTCAACAACTTGTCCTATTTTACGTGAGGATCTTGGCCTAGAAGCGTACAAAATTTAACTTGTGCAAGAAATGAAGCCAGGCAATTTGAATTTGCGTCATATTTTCAGTGAATGAGCCCTGGAAAAACTCAACGAAAATCCGGTGTTTTATCGTGAAATTTTGTTCAGTGATAGAGCCCATTTCTTGCTCAATGGATGCGTTAATTAACAAAATCGCGATATTTGGGCTGATAAGCAACCCGAAGAGTACTAAGAGCTACCATTACATCCATTAAAAACAACGGTGTAGTGTGGTCGCCCAAAATTGGACCTTCCGAATGGACCACCTTAAACGTAGTCGTGGTCAACTTTTGCATGACATTATTTTCAAAAAGAAAATGCCATGAATTGTTCTTTTAACTGATAATAAAAATTTTAAGTTCACTTTCAAATTTATGTGTTTTATTTTACATTTTAAATCAGACCTCACTATGAATCACCTTTACAACAAAAAGCAACCTGACTGGTTTAACTCAACTAGTGGTAAGTGGCGTTACGATCCTATTTCCAAATGAAGAATAATATCTGAGAGTTATTCTAGATAAAAAGCAACGTTTTAATCAAGTTCGGAAATTTCAAACAATATTCGCTGTCAGAGTTATGATATAGCACACAAGTAAGCAAACCAGTAAGCAAGCAAAGACGCACCGTTTTAGGGAGAAAGAAAATTATACAATCTAAACCTGCATCTTTTAATCACAATCGCTTAGATGATATCGTTATAGGGAATTCTACAAGCACTTTGATTTTTAAAAAAGGCTTTAGAAAGGCTCGCAGTAACATCCATTAGTCAAACTAGGGTAACTTTTAAAAGACTTTTAGTGCACTTATGTGGTCTATTTGTGTGAAAGGTAGAACTGTAAGAAAAATGGATTTGTCTATTAGATTGCTCTCATTTCCTTCAGATTCAACTATTTCTTGTCATGTCTAAAAATTAATTCTAATTCATATTTTATAATGAAAATATCACGACAAGTAGTTCTGCCTACGACAGCATTGAGAACAATCATTACTTTCAAACGTTGCGTCATCGAAGTAATTGTCGGTGACATTGCTACAACGTTGAGCATTTTATTTTTATTTCTCTAGATCAACTCAATTGGCAGAATTATCACATTATCACGTCAGCTGGACATCGCTGAAATGGATTGCTTAATACACAAATGCAAGCGTTAGATGTTAACGTGGTTACCGTCTCATTCAACCACCTGTAATTTGCGAAATTTATATCAGCATGTGTTAAGCAGAAGAAAATAGCATCTCGATGGAAATGAAGATAATGTCCTGTGTAAAATGACGCAATTTTAAAAGAAGTATGTACGTCATGTGACGTTAACAGTCAGCATCGTCCACTCTTTATATTAGCCATTTGTCAGTAAGTGTTTTTTCTGGAATATCCCTAACATCCTAACACGCCTATGGTGTGAATGCGGGTCAACCGCAGCTCTCAAATCCACATAGGAGATAACTGGCTCCCCTAAAGTGTCCCAGAAATCGCCTGAAGGATTTGCACATCAAATATTATATTCAGAACTTCAACAGGCCATGTGCAGCCGAAATACTAGCAAAAGTCCTAAAAACTGACGGGCAAAAGGAAAGTGCAAAATTGTGACTAACACTTATACGGTGGTGTTGCCAAAGAATGTTTTTACGCCCTTCTCGACCAATCGGAGAGCACGTGCTAAATAACACCACGCTAGCAAATAGACTTGGGCTTAACTTCCATGAGGGTGGGAACAGAACGTCATACCTTCTGAAGTCCACAGCATATACAAACTCATTTCTAAGACTTGATCGGATGAAAGTTTCTCTGATTAGTAGAATCTAATTGTTTGTCGACCCACAAAAAAGGAAACTCTCTAAACTGTAGTATACTATAGTTGCACCAGTCTACTTGGCAATTCGTACAAAATATTGTCCGCCATATTGTTAGTCTACAATTTACTAAAAATTCACAATACGGCGGCTACTATAGAAATCCCAGGACTATATCGATTCATACGCTTGTGTTGCCGGACTTTGGAGAAGTAGATCCAACAACGAATTCTACGAATTCGAAAGCAACACTTATTATTATTTTTCCGGGAACTGTTTGGATTCTGTGTTTAAAACTTGTTAGACTGTTTTGAATTAAGGAGATACGAGAAGTAAGTGAACGTACGAGTAGTATTCATCGAGGTCAGAAGAAAAATTAGTAGTTAGAGAGATACCAATGCACGTTGGTTTTGAATGTTTGAAGGTTATAATGATTAGAAAATTAGGAAGTAATAACGATATTTTAGAATGTGTCCGGATATGGGCTTAAGAGTTGGGAGTTTAAAGGAGTGAAGTGCTACTGGTGGTGTAGGAGTGAATTGGAACAATGGAACAAGGTAAGGCAAGAGACCATACGTCAGTTTTCGAAGATTTCAGTATAGAAGTATAAGATTTTAAAAAGTATATAAAAGAGACGCACCCATAACTCTAGATGAAATTGAATTGAAATTGAATTGCAGCTTCTCGGAATCGATTATATTTCCATTGCAGAAGAAAGGTGAATACAATCACCTGACAGTGTGTCTGACTCGACGATAGGCCAGATATTTATGCTTACGAACATTACCAAAATCTACAGCTTTGCAAATTTTGATTTTGTTTCCTGAGAGGCACTTTTCTACATCGAGACCAGAAAAGAACGATAGAAAAAAATAAATTAAATAAAACAACAACGGTGTGAGGTATAAAATTGATACTGGCTTTATTTTGAAGCTACGTTCATGCCATTCAAACGGCCGCCTCGGCTTTGCTGGCAGTGCTTCAAGCGGTCGGTCCGATTTTTGAGGACTCGGTTCAATATGTGCGGCGTTATTCCGGCAAGAGCTCGTCCAAAGTGGTTGGCTTGATAGCATAGAATAAGGACTAACGGAGTGGTGTAAAGTCCCATGATGAGTGCTCGCCGTGAGATGACCCAGTCGCCAAATCTCTCCTTCACAACTTCGAGCGTTACGTCTTTTGTATTGCATGTAGCGCTGTCTTGTTAGAACCACAGTTTGGATATATCGATGTTGTCGAGCTCACAGAGACCACAGAAATTCGGTTCGCTCTATACCTGATGCCATTGACTGAAACGGTGTCTCCTACCTCATTAAGAAAGACATACGGTTTGGTGATGACGCCATGCCATAAACCGCACCAAACAGGCAAGGAAGACGTCTGGCGCCCTCAAATCTGGTCCAAATCTCCAAAACGGGAGCCTGGAAATGGGCGATTCAAAATCTCCATTATTGCCCTAGATGTATGAGCAGTTACTTCGTCTTGCTGTAAATAACAATGCTTGACACCTAATTCAGCTACTTACGGCAAAAAGAAAACTCGTTTAACATCTGTCTGTATCGCTCACTAGTTACGGTTACGGTTACGGTTACGGTTACGGTGGTGCGGTTGGCGTCCTCACTTTTTCACTGCAACTGCCGCATCAAAAAGTCACTTTAAGGGAATGCAATGCCTCTGTGCATTTAATGTGGATTCTTTGTTTGTTTCTTCACATAACCACAATACAGAATCATCATTTTCTTGCACCAGACTTAGCAGAGCAGGGAGTAGGTTAACTTCACTTGACGGTCAGCACGCAGCAATTGGTGAACGGTTTGCTCTTTATAGTGGAACATCTTCAGGTCTTTCACCAAAATTCGACGCAAGGAACGTCTGCTGTCTCGTCGATGTTTGTGGACTGTCTCGGTTGCCATCAGCCATAGCAGTGATTTTCTCCGTCTAACGAGCAATATGGGATAGGTCACTTTTTACGACAATACTTAATTTTTCGCGAACATGGTACAACGAAAACGAAGAAAACGACGGCGAAATTCACGCTGAGTTAAAACAACAGACCGAATATTGGCAGTAACAATAATTCCACGTTCTTCAAGTGTGTATCACTCCATTGCTTGTTGTCAACTAAGTCTCTATCTGTCTACAACATAAATGTCAACGCACAATGACACTCTACACCATTTGCAAAAATTATGCCACACTCACCGTAAGACATTGCTTTTGCCCCATCTTCCTAGGAATATCATAGACAAAATCAGGTAAACGGCCTTGGCCCAAAACAAGATAGACTTAGATATTGGGTGTATAACTTAATTCGGTTTTTTTTTCCAAAATTTGAACGTTTACTTAAGAAGAACATGTACAATAAGTATTATTCAAAGTATTGCCCATCTGAAGCTATGACTTTTTCCCATCTTTCTGGCAATTTGTGGATCCTATCCCAAAAGAACTGCGCCGTCTTGGCAGCCAAGAATGAATCATGCCAATTTTTGATATTCTGCTTTGATGTGAACCGTATTTCAGTGAGGCTAGGTCTGGGCTATAAAGCGGGTAGGGTAAGACTTATCATCCACTGTTTTCCAAATAGTTCTTAACCGGAATAGCAACATGGGGCCGAGCGTTGTCATGATGGAAAATTATTGCCTCGTGTCTGGTCGCATATTCCGGGCGTTTTTCGGCTACTGCTCTCTTCAAATGGATTAATTGTGTTCGGTAGCGTTGTCCATTGATGGTTCCACCCGGTTTTAGCAGCTCATAATACAGCACACCTATCTGATCCCACCAAATACAGAGTATTATCTTCGGGCCAAAGATATTCGGCTTTGCCGTTGATTTAGCTGGTTGGCCGGGTTTCACATAAGGGTTGTCGTAATGGATCCATTTTTCATCACCAGTAACAATCTTATGCAAAAATGACTTCCTTTTGTGGTGTTCCAGCAGCATTTCGGACATGCAAAACCGCCTTTCGACGTCTCTCGGCTTGAGTTCATGTGGAACCCAATTTCCTTGCTTTTGAATATATCCAGCTGCTTTTAAACGTTTTGAAATGGCTGCTTGAGTGACACCCAAAGATTCTGCGAGCTCTTCTTGTGTTTGGCAACAATCTTCCAGTTCTTCATCCTCAATCTTTTTTGGCTGCCCAGGACGTTCATCGTCTTCCAAGTCAAAATCACCACTTTTAAATCGTGCATACCACTTTTGGCACGTTCGCTCAGCTAGCGCATTTCACCATAAACTTCCACCAAAATACGATGACTTTCGGCAACAGTTTTCTTCATATTAAAGTAAGGAAGAAGAACTTCCCGCAAAAAAGGCTTTTTCAGACACAAAGTTCGACATATTTGAGTGAAAAAAAATTATTGTTGTTCAAATGAATGACATATACTGAAATGACGTACAACGACAATAGCTTTCCAACGCATGTTCCAATGGAATAATACAAGTTACGCCATCTCCTAGCAAACCACACCAACATAGACCAATACATTTGTGTTGCAACATTGAAATGCAATAAAGTCAATTGCTACTACTATAACAACAAGTCACACAGGAAAATTTCGTGGGGTGATTTATCTATTGTACTTGAGAAAGCTTTAAAGAAGTAAGATATATGGAAAAGCTTAAGCAGTAGTTTCTCCAGCATGGAACACAACATTCAAATCAGAAGACATAATCTGGAAGTATTTTTTAGGTTTAACAGGAATGGGTGAAGCAAACTGTTGTTGATAAATCCAAACTACGTACCAAGCCGATTACCTTATTCAAAAAGCTGACAACTGGAATTTGATTGTAGATTATGGCTTGCAGTCATTCGATATTTTTTTTTTTTGATTTCCAGATCACGTTACACCCAAAAATATTGTTCCCTAACCTTGTCAGACAACTTACAGCTCGATTTGTACCACACTCTTTTCATTTGTTTGATTCTCTTTTTCCGATGTGTGATGAAGAATTTCAGAATTTTTGTGAGCATATCAACAGCCTTCATCGAAAAAACAACTATTCAATGGAATATACTCGTAAAATGTGTCAAAAGAGGTCACACAAAGGAAAAGCATCTAACCAACAAGTTAACTAGAAGATGCTGACAGGTTCCTGGGACAGTATTGAACAGGTTATTATAGTTCAAGTGAACAAAAATACGCACAAAACAATAAGGAGATACTCAGAACATTTAAATATGTCCGTGCATGTGTGCAAATATTTTACGGGTACGGTATCTTGATTAAAAAAATTAAATAACAACCTAAGACACAAAACTTTAAAAGTCCCTTAACATTAAGAGCCCTTGGATGTGGTGTAGAAAGCTGTATAAAATGAATCACATGCATTTTTTTTTTTTCTGTGACTTTCCATGTAAAAAATAAATGTCCTGGTACAACTAAAGATGTCCTTGCTCATCCCTTGTTTCGATCGAGATCTTTCTCAAACAAAACTGACAAACGTTGCACAGTGGCATCTACCATAGTCTGATATGTATCTCTCTACACCGATTCATTTTAATATTCTGGCCCAGATCCTTAAGCGTGCTTAGTGTGCACGAAACTATTGCTCGTGTCAGGGTTTTTCTATTTTTAGTTCTCCCTCGTCAGGCACATGTATTCGTACAATGATTGAAGCAAACTGCAAAATACGAGTATCCAGCAACAGGAAATGATTTGCATTTCCTATTCCCTTTTAATCATGTGCATGTGTTCTCCTTTAACTTTTCGTTTCCCATCAATATAATATACGCTCAATGTGTTTCGCTTGAATGTATCATACACGTTGTCAATAGTAATCGTAAAGTGCAATTCAAATGAGACACCTGGACAGAAATGTATCCCCAAACAAGGAAGACCCAAAGCCATAGTTCGTTATGGTCTTTACGTTTTGATAGAAACGCGGGAAAAGTGAATCACGAGCGCAACATCTAAATTTAGATGTCCTAACTTTTAGAGGGAGAGTAAAAAGTCTGTTTGAGTTCATAGCCGTCATGGTGTTAAGCCCCCCCCATATCGACGTGCTCATCGTCGTCAACATCGCCATCGTTGTCGTTCTGTTTTCTATTCAAAGAACCGATGTCGACCATGTTGGCTTTGCACCTAAGTCTACTTTGATATTTATGGCCAAATCCATTCGGTGATAACCGCGACGACAACGATGAGAAAGATGATGACGTAGACGACGACGTTCATGGCAATAACGACAGTGGTATGAATCAGTTTTCCAGAGCTCCCTTCGAACACTAATCTATTTACGTACATCTAACGCTAGTGCCATTTACATTTCACTAGATTTGGCACAGAAGTGAATGTTAACAGATACCAGGAAGGTGCATTCCAGAAAAATTCACGCAAAGCCGACGACGTTTCGAAGCGAAATCTTGGTGGTTTAGTGGCTGTTGGTTGTACTCCCCCTGACCAAAACTTTAAATGAGCACATATTTTTCTAGAGTCCCTGACGAGATGGTGGTTGTTTCATCCCAGAGTATGTGTTCCCCCGACCATTACCTTCTATGTGCTTTTGTTTTTCTTCAGTTAGGTTTGTTTATTTTTTAATTTAAGTTTTTATGGCCCTGAGATTTTATGTTTTAGCATTTATCGTCGTGGAAAATTGCTTTCGAAAGGAGATTTGTTATTTTCTCCGTCGATCCGGTGTTTCAATTGCTTCGACAGAGATTCTGTTTTTTGTTTGGTTTTCTGGTATTCCGAGGACAAGTAGATTAGACTTGTGATATAAATTCCCGAAGTAAAATCTCGTGGAAATATTTCGGCGCAAAAAGTTAAAAAATAAAAAAAATAAAAAATAAAAAATAAAAAATTATGATCCGGATTCGAAAATCAGATTCAAGGAATGGGAAGTCGTTTGAGGAATTAATGAGAAGGAAAGGCGTTCGACTATGACAATATGGGGATGGATGATGAAAATTTAAGATTTAGGTGGGTCTTACGACTCCTTTTACCTTCTTCCTTATAAGCGAATGACAACATTTGAGTAAATGATTCGTAAAGTTATTTTTTAGAGAAAGAAAAATAGGTATAGCAGAGTTGGCAATGGGTGTGGAGAGACTTTCATGGCACAGAATTTTGATTGCAACATTTTAACACAAGAAGTAACAAATCTTCACTTTCACGCAGCATTTCTTCGCGTAAAAGTACGACTTAATCTTTGCACCTTTACTCCATGAGCGATAAATTAAAGATATTTGTAATTGGTACGAGTTATATTTGAAATAGTCCAATAAGACTAGATTCTTCTTAAATTTTAGGTCTCCTTTCACCTATGAGGGTCAGAAGGTTTTTCTATACTTGTTGTTCCTCCGGCCCTTCAGATGGAATTGCAGTCTCTTCTTAACATTCATTCCTCTACATGCCTAGTTATCTCGGGATTTTTCTCACCAGGTTGATGTCGATATATGGCTCTTAGAGTTCGCTGTCAACGCAAGCGGCACTAAAAACCTCACTGAGATGATAAGGAGTCTTTTACTCGTATAGTGTCTCTTTGACAAGGAATTATTATCGGCAAGTGCAACTTTTCGTTTGATTTGAGTTGTTTTATCAGTGTAGATAGTGGAGCCGAGGTGACTGAACTTTGACTATTAGTTCTATTCGTCAATTCGTCCATCTTCTCCTATGGATAGCACATACTTGCTCTCATTCACAGCTAAACACCCATTTTTTTCACTCCGTTTGCAATATTTACATTTGCAAGTAGTTGCACATGCTTTTGGAAAATTATATCAAGTGAAATGGGTATCATTTCGCAAAATTGAACGATGAAGTCGAAAGCAGCAGGTTTAGTTGATGAGTTCAGCAATGTCACGAAATTGGTTTAACACAACACCTTACGCTCTTTGGTATAGGTCATGATTTAGTTCAATTCCAGTTGACAAAATTTACCTGAAGAGCAAAACTAAATAAATATACATTTCGCGTCGAAAACCTTCAAACCACTTTATAATTAGACCAGCTACAAATGTAAGTATATGTCGGTTGTTCGAAAATATATCACTGCTGCTGTAGCCAAAGTGTTGAAAACAGTCTGTCTCGGGTAGATGCGGGCTTTGCCTAGCATGTCTAGCATGCAGTGGCACCTTTTGTTGTTGCTCCGAAATTATGAAGTCAACTTATCCTGTACTAAGCAATGATTTCGGACAGAAATGGCTAAAAAAGATGACTAAAAAATCAACCTGGGATGCGACATGGGTGTCTTTTTGGAAGACGACAAGGTTGGAATTAACTCCTCATCCACATCAGTAGAAAACACTTTCAAGCGGATTTAAAAGAATTGTGGAGAGTCGGGCGACAGCTAAGATGACCTTAGAATCTTGCTAAGCCACCTGGACACTTCCAAGATAGTTTGTGAATGCAGACTAAATTCACCGAATTTTGTTTGAGTCCCAAGTAAGAATGAGATTGTGGAAAATGAAAACGCCAATGAACATGATGGGCAAGGCTCAGAAAACAATTTATCAGGACCCAAACTTACGATGGCGTGTATTGTAACTATTTCTGTGGTAATCATCGGGTACTGGTCGATGTGCATTGGACTCGACTTGTCAAGCTTATAAGCGCAAGTGCTGACCAGAGGCCAAAAATTGCAGCACTATAAACGGGATAGTGGATGAATTTCGCAGATGGTATCAACGATGAAGTAAAATCACAGAGTAAAGTCAATAAGACCTTACCCGGGTACCCCGACATATTTGGAACTCAGGCCGATAAGGATTACCGAGATTAAGTCAGGTCCCTGGATAAGAATTGGTGGCGGATGAGCGAACGGCAGTGGTCACATCCTCGAATGGATTACTGCCTTCGGTCCAACCGACCCCACGTACTAGGGGAATTTATAATGGAACTGGCCACCCAGGTTAGGGGTTGTGCCTCGGATTCGGACGTGGAATGTTAGGCCACGTGCAGCGGAACAGCTGGCTAATGCCCTGGACTGCTAGAAGGCAAATGTAAACGTCATCCAACAAACGCGATGGGATGGGCCAGACAAAACGAGGATGAAAAACTGCGATATCTACTACGCCGATTGTTATCGACGCCAAAAGCAGCCCCTACTTAGATGCAGATTTGTTGCTAGAGGCAGACTTTGGCAAGAAGTCTTGAGTTCCCGGCATGTTGATGAACACCTCGAAACAATTGAGAGATGCTAATCCAGGTATGAGTTTTGCAAGTTTTACCAAAAGGTAAACAAAAACATGCCACGGACACAAACCCCGAACTGAAGCTCGTAGAGATGAAAAAAGGAACACTTTAGTAGAGTCGCCGTTAATGCTGAAAAAGACCAATTCTGTAGACTGTATAACGACGATGACGAACCAAATACCGCTGTCAGGCAGTATGAACTTTTCAACCTGGACGATGTAGACAAACAATTCCGTCCACCTGACTGGGATGATGTGAAGATGGATATATCTAAGCTTAAGCCCAAAAAAGCTGTTGGAGCGGACGGCATGAGTGCCAGGCTCTTCAAAGCGGCAATGACTTGGTAAGTAGCGTACACTAACTCATCTGTAAAATATGGTCGGACAAAAGAATGCCCGATAGTTATCAGTCTTCCTAATATCGCCTACAAGTTTCTATCTGCAGTATTGTGTGAACACCTTAAGCCGTTCGTCGACAACCTGATTGATTCACATCACTGTGGCTTCAATTACGGAAAGTTCACCATCAACTAAATATTCACATCGCGGCAGATCTTGCAAAAACCTATGAATTCCAAATTGATACATAGCACCTATTTATCGATTTCAAGGCCGCATATGACAGCATTAATAGAGACGAGCTATACAGAGCAATGTCTAGTTTTGGCATCCCTGGTAAACTTGTTTGTTTGTGCAGGGTGACGATGGAAAATGCACGCTTATCCATCAAGGTCAGTAAAGAACTCACCGAGACCTTTGATGTCAAAAAATCACGCTGCCATGCGATTCCCTTAACATCATTCTTGAAGGAATAGTGCAAATCCCACGCACCAACACAAAAGGCATAATCTTTGAAAAGTTCGTCCAATTAATCGGAAGAATAATCTGCTAACAACTTAGCCAACGGCACCAGCGGTGGGATCAAACAAAGAATAACTCTTACCAATCGCTGCTTCTCTGGGTTAAGAAGGCAATTGACTAGCAAAGCCCTCTCCCGAACAACAAAAGTGTCCTTATATAAGACCTTAATAATCCCAGTCCTGCTCAATGCCGCATAAACTTTATCAAAAATGGATGAGGGTGCTCTTGGGTGCTTTGAGAAGACAATTCTTCGGATGATTTTCGGTCCCGTCTGCATCGACGGTGAGTGGATGAGGAGATACAACGACGATTTTTACAGGCTATACAGCGACATCGATCTAGCCAATGAAGGTCCAACGGCTGAAGTGGCTGAGTCAGATCAACAATTCCCCCGAGAGACACCGTTGTTAAGGAAGACCGCGATTCAGGAGGTGCACATAATTGTAACAGGACCTCAATCAACTTATCGTGCGAAACTGGAGAAAGCTAGCTATAGATCGAGCTGTCTGGAGACGCTTGTAAATTAATGATGGGACTGCCTATATCCTCAGTTAGAGCTTCCATTGATAGTTGGGATTCTTTTGAGTGTAACTGCAGATGGCATGACTATCCAGGGTGTCTGACCGAGTGTTTCCCAAAGTCTCTAAGACTGCAGACTGCAGATTCCTCATTGGGTTCGTAACGTGGCACTACGCTTTTTTTAAGTGCTTGAGTATGCTAGGTTTTCCATCTAGAATTCTATTGAACCCAGAGATATTAATCATCCTATCCGCAGATTGGTCAGACTTGATCGTCGTCGATTTGTAAAAAAAATTTAAAGAAAGTTCGCAGCAGAATGCAAAATGTCCTAAAAGTAGGGTCAGTAGCGTTGGAGAAAACTTCCCAATTAACCCCTGAAAGCCTATATTAGTCCCCTCCAGTTGTAGAAAAATCTAAGTGTTAGCCAGATCTCTCTGAACGACAGTAATAGAGTTCTTACAAAGAAGTTGAATATCTAGCAGTACATAGTTCTAGATAAAATTCTAAATTGGAACTCATAAAAAAAATAAGAAAATTACTAAAGCTACCAAAGCCATAAGGGCTAGAATTCGTATGCTTGGGAAGATGAGGGATATTCCCAAGAGTCACCCTTTGCATCTACACAATAATGGTCAGACCGATCGTTTCATACTCGTCGATATCCGGGCGCTAGGCTTAGTTGCCGTTAAATCTTTGGTTATCTTCACCCCACTTCATATGTATATATGTACGTTTAACGTAGTGAACGACAAGTACAGAAATCCCGAAACCCAACTTCAAACCTTAAAGGCAACAAGTGGTATACGGATGGGTACAAAATTAACGATGGAATACGTGCAGGTATCTATGGCCCGAAAACAAACGTTGCAAAGCCAGTGGTGAAAACTCTCAGCTTCTTGCCATACAAGAATGTCCCAGTATTATTCTTGGAACAATAATGAAAGAACTGAAAGTGTTCAACTAGAGCGTGTTTGACCCCAAATCGGTGCTAATACTCCTAAGGACATATCGAAAAGAAACAAAGTTAAACTCTGGTGGATACCAGCACACAAAGGTATCGAAATAATCCCGAAAAAAAACTGATTATCGTCTTTGCATAAAAGGCGCCATAAGAAGATATTGCGATTCCTCGGTCACTAAAATCTCACTGAGAAAGTAAAGTATCTGCCCAAAGTGATTCTCAAGAGGCTCATCTGGCATCATCAATGTGCCCGCCGCAATTGGCGGTTTAGTACCCCTAAAATAACTTGGCACAACATCCTGCTTTGTTTGCCGTGAGAGTAATGACGGCACCTATCAGGCCACAAGTATTCGGTGCTGATGTGATGGGTACTGGTACCACATATAGGCGTTTTATGACTGAAACACTTATCCATTATTTCACGAGAAGTTGAGAAATTTCACCACAAAGAACAAATATATATCAATGCCTTCTCTTTGAATTGGCACGATGTTCTCCATAACCAAACATTTATATTATCGAAACTCATGAAAATAAATAAATAAATTTATCTTACTATGCTTGGTAAATAAATGTTTCTTCTTTATTACGGCCAGAACTTACCTGAAAGAAAAGAAAAAGAAAGAAAAAAAGAATTAAAAATTTGCAAAGGATGTACATACGAGTCATAGAATATAGTAAGGCAGTGGTAGAGTGCATGGAAAAAAATTAGGACTTAAGACGTCGTAAAATGCATTCAAAATTAATAAAAAATACCAGAGTGCAGAGCTGACCACCGACGAAACAAGAAAAGAAAAAAACATTGCTACCCTAAATTGGACAGCAATTCAACCTTTAACGAGTTTGATGCACTGTCTGACTCCACTCCCTACATTTGTTTTTAATTTCTCATCCTGATTAATACAAGGTCAATGTGCTATCCCCCCTAGTATCGTCGGAACTCTCTCGTACATCGACTACACGGTTAGAGAAAAGATTCCGAAAAGAACCGTATGGCAAAACGAGAAAGCCAATTGGAGCGGACTTCACCGCTTCTTTAGAAATTTGGTCGTTATGTTTCCTTGATAGCGACGTGGATGCCGCTGTTGATATGATCACAGTCGGATTGGGAACTACCTTTTGAAACGATCAATTCAAGTTGTCTTGGATGGTTTCAAGTCTAATATTCATAAAAAAAAATGCTGGTGTGCCCCAAGGCTCCATTCTCTCTCCGACACTCTTTTTAATTATCATCACCGATCTCATGTTTGCTACTTCTAATCCTATTCTTTGCTGAAGACATATCTAATTGGGAACCACTAACAGAGTAGAATTTAATGCTTCCAAAACACAATGCTATCTGCTGTCGTAAAAGCGAAATTTAACCACCCAGCCATTGTCCATGAATGGCACTTGTATCGCCGAAACCGAAAAACTTTCCATTTTCGGTATGTGTGTCATTGAGAACTTACGTTGGAATGACCACGTATTTGGTGCCGTAAAATATGCTGCGAAATGATTCCTCATGCCATGAAAGAGATACTTTGCCCCCCTCTGATCTGACCACAATTTTAAAAGTCATTTATCCGCCCAAAACTGGAGTACAATGCCTACATCAGGTGCAGGTGCTATCTGCATCTGCTAGATAGCATTCAAAACCGTGCGATAAAACTCATATGTGATACTAATGTCAATTAGACAATGGACACCGATGTAATGTCTCATGTCTTACTCTATTTTACTGTGTTGAACCACCAATGCTCCAAAGAAATAGTCAGTAGCATACCGCCTTTTTAAGCTTTTAAAAGTAACACACATCTCGCTATGAATATTCATTAGTAAACCCTCAAACCCTTAAGCCGTAAGACTCGCTTATAGAATGCCCTGCCTATCATTATAACCTTCAAGCATTTAAAACCAACGTTCATCGGTACCTCTCTTTCCATCCTCCCTGATTTTCCTTCGCCGGCGTTGTATGCAAGCAAGTAAATTATATATATAAAAAAAAAAAAAAACTGAGATCCCATTTAAATTATAAAGGGTTCCCAATTTATCTTTGGGAAACATCGGTGAGATACAGGATATACATATTATTAAGGTCTGAAGTAAATCTGACTTTTAAAATAGACTTCCTTCTCATCTATCGTAAAATACATAGAAGGTAACTCTGCTCCGACCCGAGGACTTCTTACCTTCCAACCGCTGGACAACTACTTAAACCTCCAATGTGCAATGTGATGTGAAAGGTCTATCAATACTTACTTTGTCAACTGACACTTTTGGATTGTGACATTATGCCATAACGAACTCTAATAAAAGTGCTAATGATTCTTAGAAAATAAAACTGTGCACTCTACGTTGTTCCGCTTTTATTGCTAAAACTGGTTTACTGGCAAGGCTCAACAAAACACAAATTCAACAAGGTGTGGTGTTAGAAAAAAAATTTAAATGATTTACCATATGGTAACCATCATCCAACATTTATCAGACAAACGCCTACGACTGTTAAGCACACTAATTGGCTGAGTTGGTTGTAATTTCATTCGCAAAACTAAATTTTTGCAGATTTTGGACTTGAATTGTTTTAACTTTATTGACAAGTGTGCTAAATTAATTCTTCGCGGTATTCAGTGACGTATTGTAGTATAGCCCATTGACACTTCATCTTGTCAAAATCGTTCCTTAAATTGATCAAGAAACATATGGCAGTTCAAAAGTGACGCAATGCACTACATAATGGATGTTATTAAGTTATAGTTGCTCATTCCACTTTTTTTTTTTTTTTTTTTGGTATTCAAATCGGTTTGCCTAATCTTAGTACTTCTAATTTAGTTTGGGACTGTTCTAGATGCTACCGGCAATTGCTGAACAATTTTCTAAGTATGCCACTAAGGCTTGTTCTCCTTTGGTTTAATACAATAAATATTGGGTGATTCACCGTGAAGTTTGATTTATAATGTAAAATAAAATACATAAATTTGAAAGTGAACTTAAAATTTTTACTATCGGTTAAAAAAACAATTCATGGCATATTTTTGAAAATAATATCGTGTAAATGTTGGCCGCGTCTACGTCTGAGGTAGACCTTTCGGAAGGTCCAATTTTGGGCGACTCGTTCGAGCACAGCGACTGGTATCTCGCGGATAACACGAATAATGTTGGCTTCCAAAGCGTCAATCGTAACTGGCTTATTCCTGAAGACCGGAGACTTTACATATCCCCAGAGAAAATAGTCCAAAGGTGTGATATCGTACGATCTAGACGGTCAATTTACCGTAGCAAAACGTGAAATTAAGTGCTCAACAAAATGATTTCTCTACAAGTTCATTCTTTAACGCGCTGTATGGCTCGTATCGCCGTCTTGTTGAAACCAGAGCTAACCGAAACCATGTGTTTGAATTTCTGGAAGCACATAGTCTGTTAACATGGCGCGATAACGTTTACCATTGACGGTAACATTCTGATTTGCCTCATTTTTGAAGAAATATGGACCAATGATTTCACCAGCCCATAAACCACACTATACCGTTGTTTTTAATGGATGTAATTGTAGCTCTTGGTACTCTTCGGGTTGCTCATCAGCCCAAATATGACAATTTTGTTAATTAACGTATCCATTGAGCCAGAAATGGACTTCATCACTGAACAAAATTTCACGATAAAAAACACCGGATTTTCATTGTTTTTCCAAAGCCCATTCAAGTCGCCTGGCTTCAATCCTTGCACAAGTTGAATTTTGTACGCTTTTAGGCCGAGATCCTCAAGTAAAATACGCCAAGTTGTCGAATACGCCAAGCCAAGCTGCTGAGATCGACGACGAATCGACAAATCATCACAGTCATTGAGTACAATGTCAGCTACAGCTGCTATAATCTCTTCACTACGTGCTGGATATGGTCTAACCGGTCGAGTATCGTCCACTAATGTAAACTGGGACTCAAATTTATGAATGGTATTGGCAATAGTGGTTTCAGAAGGTCGATTATGCGTACCGTAAATTCCTCGAATCGCACGAAAAACATTTCTCACAGAACGCTGATTTTCGTAATACAGCTGAACAATTCGGAGACGCTGTTGTGGTGTGAATCATTCTATACTTAATCCTGGATCAGGAAGCCCGTATTTGAATATCCCTTAAATAAGTCGAATTTTGATCTACATCTTCAGTTCGTTTGTACGGACAGAGAATTCGACAATGATAGTTTCACTGAGCAGATCTTAGAAATGTCAGGAATTTAGGATACAAATGTATAACTTTTATCACATTTTCGACTACGTGGATCATAAGTTCAGAAATCTGAATTTTTTTAAAGAATCGTTCTCCTGAAAGCAGGTCCCCAAGCTTTTCACCGTCTTCAAAACCAGTTGAGAAGAACAAAAAATGAAAAGCTCGGCTGGGCGTTCCATAAGCACAACACGATCACGATATTTCAGCGTACGTTCACAAAAATGGGCCAAAGGATAAACTAATGATAATTCATAGCGAGACGAGTGTTGAGAGAGCACTAGTAGTGAATAGATAGAGGTTAAGCTAGGAGCATTGGGTCAGTGTTGCAGGACTTAAATTGACTGGGCAATGTTGCCATCACCTAATGAGTTTTATGGCTATGTTTTGAATCCCATCCAGTAAGAGCAGAGAAGTTTTGAAACCACCAATTTTTGGCAGATAAATGCTAGATGAGAGGGGCTGAAATATTTGTAACATCGCTTAGAGAAACCGAGACATTTCGTAGTATTTTTCGCGACATTGAATATGTCGTCATCCTTACGTAAATTGTCATCGATACACACTCTGAGTGTGGAAAGCTTTTCGACTTCGTCAATGCAAGTGAATAATATCTGGATGTTTACTCGTATATTTCAATGCAATGTCAGTGATGCCAAATTAAACCACCACTCATGGGGTTAAATTTAATCCTTCACTGAAAAACTGCTTCATGAGTTAACTCTGGATTAATTTTAGCACCGAGTTAGTAAACTCTTGCTAACTCGGAGTAAACTCAGCTCCGAGAAACTTGGCCTAAAAGTAGACACGTCGCGGTCGGTCGGGAAATGAATATTGAAAGCTGTTATGATATTAAAAGTGAATTTTATGAGATGTGAGCCTTACCTCTAGTGGGGGGTCTCATAATAAAGAAACACCTTGTACTATGGTTTGTGTGTTAGGGCAGTGAATCATGGTAAGCATACTTGAAAAGGTGGTAGAGAGGAATGTTTGAAATGCATGCTCATTATTATTCTGAATGTACAGCCTTGAAATCATATTCATCAAGGTTTTAAGTTATCTCTGTGATGACAAGCTTTATTCTTTAAAAATATTTAGTGTAGAATCTATGATTGTAGTCTAATTTTTGTTTTGACAGGCGGGGTTATACCAATTGATCGTACACTCATTTAGGTTCACTAACGCCACCTATCTTCCAATCCGGGTACCCATCAAACGGTCCTCGTAGTTATGAACACGAGGAATCCAACTAATATTGAAAGTCTTGACGTACTTGGCAGGCGATCCTACTGCAGAATTCATCTAAAAGTCGCTTTAGTTCGTAAATACAGCTTTGCTGTTGCTACATATGCGGGTGATAGGTCCTGTTCTTAATAAAATTATTCATGTTGAATAGAATTGCGAACATTATGGCTTGAAATTTGAAGGCCTAGTATCCATAGTTACCGTCCTTTAGTAAGTAAATGCAACATATCCTTAATAAATATCATCTTTAAAGATTTGACTGCATGTATATACCCAATTTTCAGGTTATAGCCGAGGTTCTGGTGTCATTATGCCAGGTTATACATACATATATAAAATTATATCCAAAGCAGTATTAATGAACAATCGATGTGGAACCTTATCGGAAATGCTGGGTAAGTAATGTGAAAGACCAGTAAGGTGACAGATTCATAAGTTGAAATGGAGATAAACCTTTATGTAGGGTCCAATGAAAACAAGACCTAATGATCTCATGAGAACGCTTATTCCATCAAACATTCGACGAAGATCTCTCCGGAGCCTTGCAGACATTCAAAATTCACGATGGAATCTTTTTAGGCTAAAGAAACTTGACACGTTTAATCTTAAGTTCGCAACCCAAGATATCACCCAGATAATAACCAGTGGAGGGAGAGCCTTCTTGTTTCACAGTATAAAAGCATAGCGTCACAAGAATCTGTAACAACAACATTTGGATAAAGCTAACGTCGCTTTCAATGGAAATTTAATTCAAGTAGAAATCGTGTCCAGCAACATTTGATTATGCGGGAGCATAAACGATAGAACTGTTTGAAGAGTCAAACGAAGGGTTAAACAGATAAATGCACCATTAAAGCGGCGACCTGTAGGCCAACTTCTTTTACACATCGCACCCGGTTCAGTCCCTAACAGGAAGATCTTGTTTTATAACTTTCAAAAGACTGACACAATTATTTGGACAAATGAGCACAATACCAGACATTTTTATTATAAAAACTGTCCCCAATAAGGGAATCCTCAAATGAAATCTTAAAATCTCTTAAAAAGCTACCATTTGAATTCCCTTTGGAGTTTCACAAGGACCAATTCCTCAAAATTGAATTCATTCAAAAGTCTCCACATCCAAATGTTCGCTCATCAACTTAATTTCATCTCCGCCGGGATAATAAATCCTTTACACTGCAATTTAAAAATTTTAACAAGCACGACAAGGAAGTGCAAATGAACTAAAGCCGCTTGTCGACGATGACGACAACTCATTAATTTCTCTTCTTCAACCTACGAATTGCCTTTTCACCAACAAATAAGAAAAAAAAATTAAATAATCCGATGATGCAGCGCAATAATGAGCTCGTAACTCACTGCGACGAAAAAAAAAAAGAACGAGCAAAAATGAGTTAAACAAAAAAATTTATAACAAATTGCTCATGGAATTAACGGTTTCGAGAGCTTTCTCATCAGGAGCAGTAATCAAAAAAAGAAATTTAAATCTCGGCGAAAATGTGTGTCAAGTAAGGATGAATAGCCCCAGGATAACCAGCAGCAGACATTACTTGCCCTCCTCTTTACACACTCATGCATTCCATGCTTTGAGGCAATGAATTGACTCCAACTGACACTCCAACGGGGGGTGTGTAGGTGAGGCTGCGACACGGTAATAAAGTCACCTTTACGAGTACATACACTGAAATCCTTGAATAAATTACAAAAACAAAGAAACAAGAAGAAACAAGAGTAGTATACAAAATGTAATGGACACTCGAGAAATGAAAAAATTATTTCACTCGGTCTGTGGGTTGAGTAGTCAGTGAGTGAGTGAGAGTGAGTATATGCAAAGCCCAATGGCAAAAGCTTGGTCTTCCGCGTAAAATATCGTAGAATATGCGTGTATCTCTACAGGTAAATATGTGTATAAAGCCAAGCCTGAGGAGGATCTCTTGTATACTCATATTCGCCAGGATGACAACCGAGAGACAAGGTGAATTAAAAAGATTTAAGTGAGTACGTGAACAATTAAATGAAATGAATAAGGGGGTACCCCTTCCAGAAAGGTTGACTATGCTAGAATACATATCTATTTTCCTGCTATTCATGCGGTTTATATATGGAGTGTAGGCACAGGGTTATAGTAAAGGTTTACCCCTAAAATAGGCGCACAAAGCATGCTTCAGTAGAGACTACTACATGGTTTATTTAAAGAGTTGAGGAGTTGTCATATTAATGATTTAATTTGCTCTGGTTGTGTTTGCAAGATTTGCCATTGTTTGGTATGGGCTGAATGAGTTGAGTTTTGTTTGAAAAGGGTTTCCGCTTGTCAACAATTGTGTAACGAGAAGTTCTCTTGGATGTAGAAAATTTTCTTGTTAACGAAGCAATTTTAATTAGGTTCCAGAGAAGTGAAGATGAAAGTAAGAATTTGTACGTGAAACTTATTATCTCTAAATATGACCAATCTAAACTTTCCTTTTGGAAACCTAACTGAGTGGTGTTCCAAAAACGGGGAACGAGGATTTCGATCCGTAAAACAAGGTTCCTCTTGAAGCGCTGAAATTATTGACATTATTGACATCTCACCTGTCTGAGGTTTCTCGAAGAATTGTTTAAGAGTGTTTTAGTACTATATAATCGAATTTATCAAAACCAGTTATGAACATTCTATCTAAAAGTGTTTTAAGAAAGAGGCCAGTTCCAGCCCCTATGGGTATACGCAACAATCTTAATTTCATCTAACCACTGCTGATGCATTATGTCGGCGGCCGTACGCTGACTAAATATGCAGAAGTCAATAATCAAAAAGTCTAATACATAGAATCCCTTTAGACAATTAAGTAAGTTTGATGTCAACAAATTGAAAAACTCTTGATCAATTCGTGCTCGGCCACTGAACCTGTCGTGGGGAGGATTCATCAATTGTTTAAACTAGAAAACCATATGACAAACAATGTAAGGCAGGTAACCCACAAAGCACGCCCACGGAAAAGGCCCAACTGCTAAGAAATGTTTTGAGATAGTAATGGGTATTTTCTTTTGAATTGGCAAAATTTACAGTGACTACCAATTTGGCAGTTGACAGCTGATTGGTTTTCAGTTTAGTTTGCCATTTCACCAACATTAGACTTACACCAGAACCGCTAAGTCCATTTTGCAGTCGACATAATAGTGCATAGCCTCAGCAAGTATCACAGGCTCTAATTGATAATACGCTGTTGCTCCTATGGAACGTAGTATTCAGGAGGACATGGACGAATCAATTCACCGATTCTCTTGCAGGAATTGAAGATATTGGATCATATAAAAAGTCTCCGCGATTTTTCCGTATATTTTTGAACAAAAATTTTCTTTATTCGAAATCAATGTCAATCAAATACATATTGGCCATTATTATCTATGAACTTTTGCTATTTTCCAGGTAGCTTCATAGTTCCATCGGTGTAGAACTTCTGTGGTTTATTAGCGAAAAACTTGGCCAAGTGATTTTTAGCGGCTGTTCGGCCGGCCAATTTCTTACCGTCAAAAGAGTTTTGCAAAGACAGAAACAAATAGTAATCAGAGGATGCAAGGTCTGGGTTACACGGTGGATGCATCAAAACTTCCCAACCAAGCTCCGTCAATTTGTTCCGGGTCATCAAAGATGTGTGTGACCTAGCATTGTCATGATGGAAGATAATTTCCTTTCTGATTGCCAATTCTGGTCGCTCTTTCTTGAAATCTTCATTTAAACGTTCTAGCAGCTCATAATAGACGATTTCCTTTTAATCCCACTAAACTCTCAACATAACCTTGTTTGCCGTCAATCGAAGCTTTGAAGTCGTTTGTGGTCGGTTAACAGCCTTTGACCATGATTGCTTGCGTTGAATATTCTCGTTTCTAATCCACTTTTCATCGCCCGTAATGAATCGCTTCAAAAATGGTTCCATTTCATTACGTTTCAGCAGCGTTTCACTGATGGTTATTCGGTCAGTTAAATTTCTTTGCGTTAATTCATGTGGCACCCAAACATCGAGCTTCTTTGAGTAGTCTGCTCGTTTTAGATGATTTTAAACTGCCATACGGTTTAAATTTTTATTACCTCCGATATCTCTAGATAGGTTCCGTGCTGGTCTTGCTCCATTGCAAAATTTCATCCACTTTTTCAGTGACAGGCCGACCAGTGCGAGGTGCATCTTTTACATCGAAATTTCCGGAACGGAATTAAACAAACCACTCCTGGGTCCGGCGTACAGTAACAGCATTCTCGCCGTAAACTGCACAAATTTTTCGGCATGTTCTTACAGCGTTTTTCCCTTTTTTTATAGTAAGAAAGCATCACATAGCGTATTTCTTCAGATATTTCACTCATATTGGAATCAGTATAACTTTTAGCACGAGCAACGAACTACACAGCTGTCTTCACAGAAAATGTAGCCTGACATGTCACCTTTCAAACACGTATAAGTTTGGCACAATCAGATTAGTGTTTCCAGATAAATGGACACCAACACCATCTAGTGACAAAAACCCGCTGAATGCTAATAAAAAAACAGACCTTGGATGGACCGGTGGGCCAACATGTCTAGCGACTAAATGGCCAAAGCTGGATCTGAATCGTTCTAAAAGTCTGATTCTTTTAAATAGGAAACATCTCAGAGCCATTATAGGTGTCATCAATGAACACTGCCTTAAAGGCAAGCATGCAAAAACGCTTGGCGCTTTTACAAACGATTTCTGTAGAAGCTGCATAAACCTTCTCTGTACATGTCCAGCTCTCTCCCAGAGAAGAAAACTCCACCTAGGAGTCTTCTTCTAACACATGGGCAGAAAAGTCAGTGCCGTTTTATAGTTAAACACAAAATTTTTGCAAAACTCAACTTTATTTATCAATATAGTTACCTTTGAGAGCGATACACTGATTGAAACGATATTTCAATCTTTCGATACCAGTTTTGTAGTACGATTTCGGTTTAGCCTCAATATAGGCCTCTGCTTCGGCGATTACTTTTTCATCGGTCTTAAATCTCTTTCCGGCGAGCATTCTTTTGAGGTCTGCGAACAGGAAAGTCGCTGGGGGCCAAATCTGGAGAATACGGTGGGTGGGGAAGCAATTCGTAGTCGAATTCATTCAATTTTGCCATCGTTTTCATCGACTTGTGACACGGTGCATTTTTTTGATGAAACAGCACTTTTTTTTCTTCAAATGCGGCCGTTTTTCTGCGATTTCGTCCTTTAAACGCTCCATCAACGCAATGTAATAGTCGCTGTTGATAGTCTGCCCCTTTTGGAGATAGTCGATGAAAATTATTACATGTGTATCCCAAAATACGAATGCCATAACCTTGCCATTCGACTGTTGAGTTTTTGGTCGTTTTGGACGAGGTTCGTCGTCTGCTCGCCACTCAGCTGACTGCCGACTTGACTCTGGTGTGAAGTGATGAAGCCAAGTTTCATCCATTGTCACATACCGACCCAAAAATTCGGCTTTATAACACTTATCAAGCCATTTCTTTGCATCGGCTGCATTTTTCCCATCAAAAAGCAATAATAAATCAACACACGAAATTGCTTTGAATTCATTTTTTATCCATTTATATCTCGAGAACTAATGGTCCGACAGCTGTCAATTTTATACACGTATCTTTTGAAGGTTGGTACTAACTGAATGGTATGGATCTAATTCAAGTGGTGCCCTCTCTAAAAAATACAGATGTTACAACCTCTCCTGCGCTTCATCATAACCTTAAATTGGTTTCATGACTAAGAGGATCATAGATCCACGTGGCAGTACAACGGGCCAATAGGCCTAAGTAGGTTGATTTTCCAACCGCCACTCTAACCTATTTAGGCAATATATTCTTAAAGATCTAGTTAAAATTTGAAATGGATTGGTTGAAAATTATTCAAGTTATGGGTGCGGCCAACTTGAAAAATGCAGTTTTGAGATAAAAGTTATAGAAAGTCAGAAAAAATTGTGCAATACCTTTAATCTGCGATGCCTGCTATATATATGTATGTACAATAATTGGCCTTCTATTGAAATTAAATGCGATCCTCCACTCTTATGCGCTCTATGTCAATCTCCAAGCACATTTCGTGCCGATATCTAAATCCATCGCTTTCATTTTGTGCACAATTAAAAAAACTGCAATATCAAACACAGTTTTACCACTAGAAATGGATTTGATGTCTTATATTACGGTTTTGAGAGTATAACCGCCGATGCATCGAATACCATAAGAAGATTGTCTTTGGTTAATTCTTCGTAGACTGGCTTGATAGCTTCATACACTTCAATTGGAAGAACTGGCTTATGTTTGTTCTCAGCTAAACTATTTGAATCCTCTCCGATCGGACATTAATCGTGCAGCGGTTTTGCATCAGTAAATAATTTATGATCTAGTGAATCACTGAATTACAGTTCCTACGAATGTCTAATCCATAATAAATAGAGGGTTCGTCTATTAGTTTCAGTGTCGATTTGCCCCTTCCACCGAGACCTTTTGTAAGCTTTTTTTAAATTACGTAGGCGGGTATCTATTCGCTTTTGAACGTGGTCCATACACTCTTTCTTGGGTACTGTGACATTCTTATAGGGCTTAACATCAGTAATGACTTTATAAGTCTTAGAATCACCGTCACCAATACGTATAATTGGTTTATTTTACCTGGTACAAAGCTTCGGATCGCTGAAACATCTGAACAGCTACATCGACCTCCATTTTTCCCTGCTGCCTTGTAAAGGATGATTCATTGTGATGTTTGATTTATAATGTAAAATAAAACACATAAATTTCAAAGTGAACTTAAAATTTTTACTATCAGTTAAAAGAAAAATTCATGGCATTTACTTTTTGAAAATGATATCATGTAAATGTTGGCCACGACTACGTCTGAGGTGGTTCATTCGGAAGGTCCAATTTTGGGCGACTCGTTCGAGTATAGCGACTGGTCAATCGTAGCTGGCTTATTCCTGAAGACCTGGGACTTTACATATTCCCAGAGAAATTAGTCCAAAGGTGTGATATCGCATGATCTAGGCGGCAAATTTACTATAGCAAAACGTGAAATTAAGTGCTCACCAAAATGATTTCTCAACAATTCCAATATTTCACGCACTGTATGGCTGGTAGCGCCGTCTTGTTGAAACCAGAGCTCTCCGAGACTATGTGCTTGAATTTCAGGAAGCACATAGTCCGTTAACATGGCGCAATAACGGTTATCATTGACGGTAACATTCTGATTTACCTCATTTTTGGTTGTTTTTAATGAATGTAATGGTAGCTCTTGGTAATCTTCGGGTTGCTCATCAGCCCAAATACGGAAATTTTGTTTATTAACGTATCCATTGAGCCAGAAATGGGCTTCATCACTGAACGAAATTTCACGATAGAACACCAGATTTTCATTAAGTTTTTCCAGAGCCTATTCACTGAAAATATGACGAAAATTCAAGTCGCCTGGCTTCAATTCTTGCACAAGTTAGATTTTGCACGCTTTTAGGCCGAGATCCTCACGTAAAATACTCCAAGTTGTCGAATATGCCAAGCCAAGCTGCTGAGAACAACGACGATAACAACAACTCTCAGCTACAGCTGCTATAGTCTCTTCAATACGTGCTGGATGTGGTCTAACCAATCGAGTACCATCCGCTAATGTAAACTGGGACTTAAATTTGCGAATGGTATTGATGTGCACCGTAAATTCCTCGAATCGCACGAAAAACATTTCTCACAGAACCCTGATTTTCGTAATACAGCTGAACAATTTGGAGACGCTGTTGTGGTGTGAGTCTTTCCATGATGACTTGCCAAACGATACTGAACAAAAATGTCAAAACAGTTTGATAGGAGTCACGCGTGATCTGTCAAAAAAAGTCCTTTGAAAATCAAACCTCACTATATAGTACTTTGAAAAACAAGTTCTCCGAGATATTTCCTGGCCATAATGTTTTGTGATATCATTTTTCAAAAATCCTAAAGTGGCTTAACCCCTTAAAGTGAAATATTCGAGAAAAGTCCGGTATTTTTTGCACAACAGTGTATGTATTGTACATACATATCTGCATTTCAATTCTCTTTTTTATTTTTATTCATTTCCAACTGCATACACCATTGCTCCTCTACAAAAGCCCATTAGTTCTACTTTAATGTCGACTGAAACATGGATTGTTGGCAATGTTTGCCTCCTCGCATCACGCTCTTCACTTTATATAATTAAAAAAAAAAAAAAACGAATGATATAGATATGTACCTATGTACATATATACAAGGATGGATAAATATCTACACAAATACACCATAAGAGAAAAAATAGGAACTTTCCGGAATCCCTCCATTCGGATGCTGCCGGTACGTTTCTGTCCGTTTCGGATCTCATGAATATCCCACTTCATTTTTTGTTGCCCCTGTTGCCGCTGGTTTATTCTAGCTCACTGTTTGTTCTGTGTTTTGGTTTAATTTTTCCTCTTTTTTTTCATTATTTTCTGTTGAACTTTCGCCCCATTGCACTGCTTGGTAATGCAAAATAGGGAAACCAGGAGAACTGAACAAAAAAAAAAACCACACAACTGCTGCCACAAAGCTAACAAAGCGTATAATTCACCCTTTTCTGCTTCTTCCCTTCACCTAAAGAATTGATGTGGAAGGCGAAAGGGGGAAAGAAAAAAGCAGAAAAACAACAAAAACAAAAACTTCAACTAAATGCAAAAAGTAACAAATGTCTAGATTATACCTTAGCTCTTCCTCGCTATATTATATCCAAACGCAAAAAACGAAATTAATGAAAAGAGGTTACGTCGTCATTTCGTCATGTCCGATTTTTTGGGGGCGAAGAAGTTACAGAATTCCGTCCCGACATTGGCACACAACCCGTTTCCATTCATTTTTTTAAGCGGCGAAATTAATCCATCGGATTTAACAAGGGATTAAAAAGAAAAACCCAAATTCTCCACATTCTGACAGATACGGATAGCTGCAAAGCAATTTCAATTACAAAAACTGTGTACTGACGGGTGGTGCAAAGACAAAAAAAAAAAAACGGAAGATACAGATACCAGCAGGAAGACAACCGGACGTAAACCCTACTACTCCTTCATTGACGCCAAGCTACGTCACCGCATAATCGGTTCGTTGAACTTCCCTTCTTCAGCCGGCTGGCGACGGGTGAAGTTCATTTTTGCGCGAAATTACATCGATGAGACACCCTGCACATGACACGCAATAACAAAGCGGTAGTCCTCATCGTAGATACTGCAGTCGTTGTGTTGTCGTTGTTTCTGTTATTGTTTTATGGTTGTCAGAATGCCAAGAGTGCCCTGGTGGTGTTTTTTTCAATCCTTCTTCCATTACTATATTATTGTTCCAGGGTAACTAAAGACTAAATCCAATAAACTGAAGTCTGCTGAAGTGCGTGTATCCGTAGATGAATACGTATGTGGATACTCGTATTCAACTCATCCCTTGGAGTATGCTTCGGAATGCAATATGCGCGCGCTTTAAAGGAAATTGTATCTGATGACATTGTCGACATGAATATCGCACAACTCTGCTTGGGGAGTGGGGTGTGGCCCAATTGTATAAAAATTCTACGAGAGATGTATTTTATTCCGACGACGATTCTACTTGGCGTTGCATTATCTGGAGCAGTCACAAGTTTTTTTCCTTTCATTTTCGTAAATGGTTGTGTTGGTTCACTCGAAACTTGGCAACTCGATTTTGTGATTAAATGGGATTTCATTTAGGAAACGCGTATTTTGGAAAAAGAGAAAAGTGAGAGTGTGAGTTTCATAATATTCTGGAGAATGTCGGGTTTGGGGTTTATGGAAATCGTCTGGATATTTGACTTTGCACTCAAGTTGACTAAAAGGAGACTTCTTAGTCCAGATATTTATTGGTGTTTATCACAGTAGCAGTTCATACTCAGCAAACACGATTATTCATTAAATCGGAGATTTGGGTCCTGATATTAGGTACTTCCCTATGTCAACAAACTATGGATTGCCAGCGTGGCAATCTTCCAACTTATTAGCTTGAGTGTAACTTACTTACGTTCCCATCTTAATATTGAAGTTGAGCAAAATTTGTAAGCTGTTTTTAAAGGACTGTCCATCTTCTTTTAAAAGATACCCAAGGTGACTTCTAAGTATGATAGCTTTCTATACCCAACAATCAAAGTTTTTGCATTTCATCATTTGTGACCTGCTTAACTCTTAACATCGATCGAAAATCGTGTGCATGTCTCGATTTGATTGTTAACAGGGAGCGCTATGGGTTATGTCCTACACAACAATCACATAGAAACCACTGATTTTTTTTTGAAGAGCAAGTTCAAGTCTAGATCAAAGCGGTACAGAGAATTCCATGCCGATCGCTGATTCATAATCTACGATTCTGGTAATAAATTCAGTGTCCGTATATTGTGTGCTAAAATATCAGTTAAGCCAGGAGTGAGATATAAAAGTGAGTCAATTAAAAATCAATTTGTAATACAGAGATGAATGATGCTTAGAACGCTAGGTTTAAGTCCCATTTATTCAGCTTTACAGTGACATTTCAGGGAAAATCAACAAATGACAACCAGCGGCATGTCGATTAAAGTAAGGAGATCAGTAGAATTTCGACTGATCGGTAACATTGTGATTAATGGCTGATCGAAGAAATTTTATCTCAGTAACATGTGACTCTTAAAAACCTTTCCTCTACAGAATACTGATCCTGCCAGTTCACAGGAATGAACCTGTGTTTTATCAACCGAATCAACGAAGATGACACGAACGGAGCTAGAACTCTTGGTGCCAAAAGAACTCAATTTCATGCAAAAAAGAGACCGTGTTGATGTCGCAAAAGAGATGATTTGCGAGGCTGAATTAGATCCCACATTCATCAAAAGAATCATTACTGGAGACGAGACGTGGGCTTATGAGTACGACACGCAATCCGATCCGATCAAATCAATCAAAAAAACCATGCCATTTTCAGTCAAAAAAGAAGGCAATGCTCACGGTTTTCATGGATTAAAACGATGCAGTGCATCATGAATTTTTGCCCGGGGGCCAGAGTATTATAAGGGCGTTATGAGACGTTTGCGTGAAGCAATTCGCCGAAAGAGACCAGAAACGCACAGTCGCACAATGCCATCATTATTCGTAATTTTTTGACGAAAAATGCAACAAATACCATCCAACCGCCACCAAATTCACCTGATTTGACTCCCTGTAACTTCTTTCTGTTAAAAAACCACTACGGGGAACGCGTTTCAGCTGCCGAGAGGAATCACAGGCAGCACTGATGGACATACCGAAAGCTGAATATAAAAATGTTTCGAGGGTTGGATCAAGCGCTAACATAAGGGTGTTGCAGCCGATGGGGATTTCTTTGAAGAGGACAAGATAGATTTAGATGAATAAACTTGTATTTTTAATTTTCTGAATAAATTCCGGGAACTTGATCAAGGTGGTATATGGTACGTTTGTAACTGTCATAAGTGTAAAAATAGTGTTAAATAGTGTAATATCTTTATAAGACAAGTCTAAACATTTCTCAGTAAGATCAGTGGTGTAACTATCATTGAAATGGTAATCCTAAGATGATGACAAGTGGAATTACGATAAACACTCGGGTGAATATAATTACACTTAAAATGCTTGAGCATGTGCTAGGTTTTTTTTTTTAGGAAAATGGGACAAAAAAAGAAAGAAAAATGTTTGGATTCAGTGGTTATTTCGCTCCATGGGTGGCATCCATTATTTAATGGGGATTGGGATTGAACGATTTGCAAGACAATACACTATCACTTGAACTAAGGCCATCCAACAAGGCTGATCATAAGATGGTGATATACTTTTCCCATAGGTGCTGGAACTTTTTTAACTACTCCGTATAGTACGACTTTTGTTGGCCTGCAAAATATTCCCCCGCGGCGGCGATGACTTCCTTGTTCGACCTGTACTTCTTTCCGGCGAGCGATCTTTTAAGGTAAAGGAACAAAAAGAAATCGAAGAGAGCCAAATCCGGAGAATTCGAAGGATAGGAGAGCAATTCATAGTGCAATTCGACCAATTTGGCTGTGGCGGCTGCGAAGGTAAAAGCCGGTGACTTATTATGGGAGAAGAGCACCTTTTTCTTCGCTAAATGTGGTCGTTTTTTTGTTTAAATCGGTGTTGAATCGGCCCAATAAATCAACGTAGTATACTCCTGTGATGGTTTTTCCATTCTGTTTGCGCGTCTAAAAAAACGGTAGCCATCAACGCTACATGTTCACCGGGTAAAACCCTTTGTTTCGATTGTTCTTGGGTCCCTGGTGTGTACCAATGAATCCATGTTTCATTGACAACCACGAATCGACGTAGAAACTCCTCCGGCTTTCGATTAAACAGGGCCAAGCACGTCTTTGAAGTCGTCTTACGATTGAGCTTGCTCTTCGGTGTGAGCTAACGTGACACCCACCGCGCGGACCGCTTTCTCATGCCCAAAATCTCGTGCAGGATATGGCTAACGTGTTCTGTTGAGATGTCTGCTATCTCAGCCAACTCATGAATTTTCTTGTGGTAACCGTTTTTGGGTCACCGATGTGCGGCCACGGCGAAACTCTGCGAATCAATGGTAAGTGGTTATAAGGGAACGTGAATGGATCTCATATACACCATCAAGAATGGGCTTAACTTTTTCGCAGGTTTTGCCACTCAAAAACAAGAATCGGATCATGGAGCGATACTGCTCTTTTTTCATGGTCGCAAAAAACACTAACACGATGTTTTGAAATGGGTGTCAAAACAAAACTAAGCGTCGGATTGTCACCAAATTTTGACAAGCTATACTTATTTTGGTTTAGTAGCGCCACCTATCTTCAATCCGGGTACTCATCAAACAGCCCTCGTTCGATACGAGTAGATTTAATTTTGAAAGCGGTTTTAAGGAAAATAGTTGCTGCAGTATAGAGCGTCTCCCTTCTTGAGGATCGGGCATGCTTTGATCCGGCCATACCTTATCTCTTATCTCATGAAGCCATATATGGTAGGTTTTAAGTTCAGATCTTCAGACCATAAGTTTCATTTCAACGAAGTTTTTGCCTGCAGCTGGATGCTGAGCGCCTTCCCTGTTAAACAATCTACAGATGTAGTCCTTTGAAATTTTTAGCTCTGGTTAAAGAAACCAAAACAACGTATTAGATATGGACTGATTTTAGCTATTTTATTCAGACGAATAACGGATTCGAATTAAAAACATCACGATAAGAAGAGTTCTAACTATGCTTAATCAACAACGTTGTGAATTATATAGCCAGATGGACATCGACACCCAATGTTTCAGACATTTGAGAAAAGAAAAACCTCAAGCTAGGCTTGACGAAAAGTCGATATTTTAGGAGTTATCTTTTGGACGTCCGAAACAGTGATTGTTTACCTTCGCTGCTCAGAAATGGATGAATATTTAAAATTTTCAAATTGGAATCTACAAAACCTCTGTTCCCGATTTGACTAATCGCATATCCAACGTGGTTCTAATATTCGTTCGAAAACGGAAGTGGAAGTAAATTATGTTAGACATAAGAGGTGTGTTCAGAAAATAACAGGAATTTTTAAATTTCGCGGGTTTAAAGAGCCCCGGACGACCCAGCACCTCAACAACCGATGAAAACGTAGAAAGGGTGAAAGAGATGGTTAGGAACGATCACCGAATAACAGCCAGTGAAGTGGCCAGATGTTGGCATATCGATTGGCTCATTTTCAATTTCTTCAAATGTTTTGAGTACGAAAAGCGTGGCTCAAAATTTGTTCCAAAATTGTTGAACATTCGTTTGTGAACGTGTTCGTTAAACATAGCACCGTGTGAATTTTTTCTATTTTCAAAAATAAAGAGAACCTTAAAGGACCGTCGTTTTACAAGCATAGATGACATTAAAAGCGCATCACTGAAAGAGCTAAAGGAGAAGTTTGAGAAGTGTTTCGAGGATTTGAAGAAGCGCTGGCACAAGTGCATAATATCCAATGGGGACTATTTTGAAGGCGATAACATATGTATGTACGTTGTAAAAGAAAAAAGTGCTACATCTTCCTTTTCTCGCAACGCAATATGTCCAGCTTATTTATGGTCAAGCAAACATGGGACAGAAGAGTGAAATGAGTGTCGCGGCAATTGAAGGATATTTACTTACTGATTTACATCCAGTGCGCCTGTAAGAAATTGGGGCTTTATCCAGATTCGGGGGAGGCATCTCATTGAATAGGTAGCCAATGTGTGTAAGTAATAATACCATGACGCAATAGAAGACAAATACTTTTCTTCTGATGATACATTTGAACGGAAGCTTATTTCTATACTTCTTGATCTGTTAAAAACTGATTTTGATTATTATCTTAACAATTGAGGGAAGGACACAAATACGCCTTCCAGCGTAAGCTTGACAAACACCCTTCAGCCACTTAAAAGAAAAAGTCACAGGTTCATTTACCGAGAGATTTCGGAAAATCTGCCCCGACTTTTGGCGAATATTTGGCAGGTATATAAACCCGACATCAAATCTTCTTGACCTATCACCCTTTTGAGTGGTATCCTCTTTTTTCTTTATAAGAGGGTACAATGCTATTTCGAGAATTTTCGCAAGCGAGCAGCTCATGTTTGATTAGGAAAAATGTTGCACAGGAAAATGAAATCAGTGATGAACTTGCAAGGCCAGGCTCAGAGAAGAGTTTTACAGGACCCAAACTGCTTACGTCCTCAGTTAGAGCTTCCATTGATGGTTGGGTTTCATATGAGCATAATTGCAGTTTACATGACTGTCCAAATTGTCGTCGAACCAAATGAATAATTTCCGATTACTCTAAAAGATCAATGACTTTCCTGCGGTCTCTCAGCAGATCGCCATGAGAACACCGACTAGGAAAGACTGTGACGAGGAAATACGCTTTTGTAAAACACAAGTGAGGTAGGCACAATAGACACAACTTTCTGCTGCACTTGCTGTGTGGAAGTACGGCTTCACTGGTATCAGGCTTCAGGTATTCGGTGCTTTCTATTAAAGACGGAAAAATTCCAGTAAAAGAAACATAAAAATAGTACAATCGATGAAAATCTGACAGAAAAAACCAAAAAAGGGGTCTATGCAGCTGTGGACTGTGCCTTATTTGTCTGTCTGTGCTGGTGACAACATATTGTTCTGCTTTTTCTACACTGCTTTTCTATGGTCTATGGTTTGATCCGTAAATAGTTATTTCACTATATGATCTCTGAGCATACCTAATTCTGCGGAATTCAGGCAATCTACACCCTGACTGACTAGAACTGCAACCAACTTCGGACTGCTATAATTTCCAAACCGTTCATGACAGTGGGCTCAACTTTTGACAGATGGCAGATAATTTCATTATTTACAAGTCTTTTAAACGTCTCAGTTGTGTTGAAAAATTTTTATCCGCGATGGAATTCAAACGTGATAGTGTGATTGCCTTATATTGGGCTGGAAAACCACAAGTAGCTATCGTTAGAGCCCTCCAGCACCTCAACGTGAATAAATCATTTGTATTTCGAAACATAGCTCGTTACCGTGAAACTGGCGGCGTTGCAAAACGCCATGGAGGTGGTCATAAAAAAACAGCAACATCGGCAGAAATGGTTCGGAAAGTGAAGGCTCGAATTGAGCGAAATCCGCGTCGAAGTGGAAGAAAAATGGCTCGTGAGCTCAACATATCGTTGGAACGGATGCAACACATACTGAAAAATGAGGTTGGGCTCAAGCCATTGAAGTTCCAAAAAGTACACGATCTTACACCGCAACAGAAAAAGTCGAGTCGAAAGAGCGAAGGAGTTGCTACTATACGCTTGCACGAATGTGGTGAGTTGCCGATGAATCGCCATTTGTTATCGAGCAATATGTCAACAAACAAAATGACCGAGTTTATTTACTTGTTTACATGAGAGGTCTATCAAAATTTACACCTTCGGACGGCCAGCAGTGATGGTTTGGGCCGCCGTAACCGCCGATAGTCGCTCTCCGCTCGTATTTTTGGACCATATTAATGCGATCGCATATCGTGAAACTGTCTAAGAAGCAGTATTGAAGCCTTGGACAAACAATCATTTCGGTCGGAGACCGTGGACATTTCAACAAGACTAGGCACCATCTCACAAAGCGAGCGTCAACCAAGATTGGTTAAAAAACAATGTTCCACACTTCATTTCTTCGACACAATGGATTGCAAATTCTCCGGATGCAAATCCGTTGGATTTCTCTGTCTGGGGTATTTTGAAGGCCAAATAACAAAGTTTGGACCACCTCAAACAAGCACTTCGCCGAGAATGGGCCAAAATACCGCAGAGCCACTTGCGTGCAGCGTGCGTTGCTTTCTTCGGCCGTCTCAAGGCCATTATTTGAGCCAAAGGTGGACATATTGAAAACTACTGATACAATTTAAAAATTGATGTATTTTCCAACAGTTTTTGCTTTGGCACAATAAAATTTATCAAAAAATAAAAAAATTATAGCATTTTAAAAAGTTGCAATTCGAGTCAGTCAGTCACATTTGACACATCCAGTAGAAAATATATAAAACGAAATCAATGGTCAATTTGGTTTGTATATAACAATGGTGACCCCAATTCGTGATCCAAAATACAATGAAAGCGTAACCATTATCGCTTCGATCGCCGACAGCGTCTTGTTTCGAATATTATCGCCTGCCTAGCATTAAAACCTTCCAGAATGCTAGCTAGGTGTTTTGTTATAAACGCATTCGCATAAGTTGTTGTACACCTATTAATGGTGATCCTATAATAGTTACTCTCGTCCGTAAATATCCGCTAACTAACAGACTTTCAAAAAATAAGATCCTTCTGTGCATTTGATGTCAGAAAATATGCTACACCATTACTTCTATATTGAGTAACTAACGTTACATGTTCTAAAATGAAAGCACTAAATCGATTACTCTCAAATTTTGGCCTAAGCACGCATCGACTTATGTGTATGGTTACGAGGGAGCACTACGAAGAGGTTAAACATAATGTAAACCCGATTGTTTCGCTTCGTATTTTAAGTAGCAATTTCTCGACTATTCATCGCTCAAATCCCTAAATTGAATAAAAGACGTCGACGACCAGTGTGTATAGTATAATGGAGCCCTTAAAACTCAGACCGATTAGTTTGGGTCGATGCTATTTTGTATTCCGACAACCAATTTAGATTCTGATTACAATTCGGAAACAAAGGGTTAATCAATATGATTTAGTATACTCCGATGGCTGATAGATCACAGAAAACCACAAACTGCATCAAAACATCGCCAACATTCACATATGTACGTATATGCACACATTTCCCTGCTGTCGATAATCGGCTGTAATCAATTTATCAAGATTTAACGAGAACGGTAAATTGATTACATAACGACTTTTAATTCGATTCACCTTCTTACTTAAGGCTTTTCTTCATTGTACTTTCTCCCTTCATTTGGATTGGGCGCAGAAGTTCATAGAAAAATGTAAAACCTCCTGTCATTCACCCCATTCTCTCGATTATTTATTTAAATTTAGTGCCCGCGTCTAATAAGCGCGGACTCAACTTGAATTTCAACACAACAATACGGAATAGTTTGCTGGCTTAATAGCTAGCTTTTGGTAGCCTCCACCTTAATTGTACCCTCGCGTTTTGTTGGAAAAAGACTCACGCGACAACTCACATCGTACCAATTCTATTCACGGGTTTTTCTTAACCCCACCCATTCAAATTAACGTCATTCCGACCCGCATTCCAAGACAATTGAACCAATTGTCATGGCCGGCTCTAAAAATACGTATTACTTGTATGTATATGTTGGTTCACATAAATAAAAAACCAATTTGTTTAGCCAAGGAAGAACCTCCAGTTCGATGAAGCGGACTCATTAATAGAAGGCTATCCATATTGCATTGCCACGAAACTGGTAAAGAAAACTTCATTGAGTGAAACGCGCTAAAAGCTGATGTACGAGTACTCGTCCTCGTATCTGCTGTACGAGCATCAACTGTACCATACATTGACGCATAAATGAAAGTGTGAGCTGGAAAACCTGAGTGTTTACTGTTTGTATCTTGTATTTATGGTAAACTCTAACTTGTGTATCACCACACTTCACGTGAGTGAAAATTGAAACAGAAACGATTTGCTCTCGTTTCTTTACCGCTAGATCTACTTTTAAGTTTTCCTGCTTCTCCTCATCCCGCCACGAAGGCTATGCCAGATCCCAGATCCCGGTGTACGAGAATGTCTCGAGATGATTAGGTCCCATGTTCATCTTCTCTGTCAATCTCCATAAAGACCGAAGCCGCCAATGCAATAGGGTGCTATTTCGAACCAGCAATATAGGGGCAGAGTATTTGTATTCCTATTCGTATTCGTATTCGCATTCGTAATTATGATTGAGATGCATTATAGCGTTGCACAGATTGCCAACCAATCAAGCAGCCGACTGTACACGCTTATTGAGGGCAATTGAATGCGCCTAGTTATAGAATTGGATTCAATTTGAATGCTCTGAGTATTAATGCCAACCGATTTTGTGATTCTATGATTAGGAAAGAGCTGAAGCGCGAAGCAACTGGTACTTAGTGCTTGAAATGAGTGCCGGAGTATACTTATAGAAAGTCAACCACCGATCAGGTTACGTAAGACATGGAGGGGACCACTGTTTGAACGGAGTTTTATTTGGTGTTGATTCAACCGTTTTACGTGCCACTAAAGTTGAATGACGACAAAAGTGTGTGATAAATGGGGGCAAATTTACAAATGTTTCTACAGATGTTGAAAGAGACCCATATTTCAGGCAAAACCAATTTATTCATTAAAACCTAAAAAATTAAATCAGATTCTTATGTTATTAGAGTTGCCTTACGATTCTGTGTTTGGCCCACTACCTTTTACAGGTCATGGACAATTCTCTTCCAGCTATTGAGCAAATAATCGCATTATCGTTGAAAATGTCTCATCTCCTTATTTTTTTTAAGCACAAGCCCAATATAATGAAGACTTCTGAAAACTATTTTCTGTCGATACATATACTAACATTTTAGAAGGACATGGCGACATGGGATCAGATACAGATATTTTCTGTCACATTGTCATTGAGGGAAGTTTAAAAAACTGCACTCAAGAAGCAGTGCTGAGGTGTCTAATCTGAGATCGGTTTATTCAATAAGGCTATTGCCACGATACTGTGTTTCATAAAACAACGAAAATATGTGGAAGCCAGGAAATTAAACGGATTAACAGTAAACAGTCTTTATTTCACTTCACGGACAGGTACGTTGACCTAAGCTTACATTTCATGTTTACAACACATACTCAAGCATATGTAGACTTATTCATTATGTATCGTATTCTCATCTCTTTTATCAATCTCTTTTACTTAATATATATCAATACGGACACAAAATATTGTATAACTACATTGGCTAAAACTATGTGATAATCTGGATAGAAGGATAAGGATAAGAAAATCAATTCATTGTTATGATGGTACTATGGCCACTTGTGCAAGGAAAACCCTTTAACAATTAATGGACATCCAATTCCTTGCCTGTAATAAGGTTTCGACGGCAGTACCAGTAAAAAAAAAAAACAACGACCCGCAGAAATATTGGTACCTAATGAGAAAGGAGTTGAAATGGTTTGACGTTCGTAACATTCTTAGGTTCCGTTTCGAAACCTTTCTATATCTCATATCTTTTAGGTCTGTGTGGACCTATTGTGATGCCCGGGTGGGGGTTTGAATAAGGGTTCTAGTTCTGGTCTCCAGTCTCGTTGGTTGCTGTTTGGTCTCTGAACGGATCTAAGACGTCTTGTTACATCCAGGAATCTGAAAAGAGCTTTAGGGTGATTCATTGTGAGGTTTGATTTTCAATAGGCTTTTTTGGCAGATAACGCGAGACACCTATCTAACTGCTTTATCATTTTTGTTTAGTATCGTTTGGCAAGTAATTATGGAGAGACTCACACCACAACAGCGCCTTCAAATTGTTCAGCTGTATAACGAAAAACAGCGTTCTGTGAAAAATGTTTTTCGTGCGATTCGAGGAATTAACGTGCGCACTGAAACCACTATTGTCAATGCTACCTGAAATTAAAGCACATGGTCTCGGTGAGCTCTGATTTCTACAAGACGGCGCTAGGAGCCATACAGCGCGTGAAGCAATGGACATGTTGAGAAATCATTTTGGTGAGCGATAGATAGATGGATAGATAGATCATGCGATATCACACCTTTGGACTATTTTCTCTGGGGATATGTAAAGTCTCAGATCTTCAGGAATAAGCCAGCTACGACTGACGCCTTCGAAGTCAACATTACTCGTTTTATCCGCGAGATACCAGTTGCTATGCTCGAACGAGTCGCCAAAAATTGGACCTTCCGAATGGACCACCTCAGACGTAGTCGTAGCCAACATGTACATAATATCATTTTCCAAAATTAAATGCCATGAATCGTTCTTTTAACCGATAATAAAAATTTTAAGTTTACTTTCAAATTTATGTATTTTATTTTACATTATAAATCAAACCACACGATGAATCACCCCATATCAGTGAAGCTGCAGATAGTTCTGAGAGGTCTGGGAAGTAATTACTTCTTAAAGTTGTTTGTCTGAAACTGAGGCAGTGACACAAAAAGTGGGGGTATTCTCATGTGAGTCTGTGTTCCCACAGCCTCTGCAGAGGTCATCATCGGTAAGGCGCAGCTTTATTGCGTGCGACTGTAGAAGATTATGGCCTGTGAATAATCAAACAAGCGTATATACTTCAATGTGCTTTTGAAGAGAATCTTCTTCTGGATTTACTGAGTTCCAGCCATAATTGTCTTGAGGTCTCACAGGTTGGAAGGTTTTTCCACTGTTCATTGGCTTTTTTTTCGATCTTGTATTCTCAGAGTGCAATATGAAGTTTTGAGACTTTGATCTGCCAGTTTCCTTTATAGGGAAGTTCCTTTTCGAGCTAGCTCGTCTGCATACTCATTACCTGTGATCAGGGAGCCAGCATAGTGTAACCTTATGCCGAACGCAGTCTTAAGCGCTTCATGATAATGCTTCACAGGCCTCGGTTTGATTTTGACTGCCTTGATTACCTTAATGGCAGCCTGGCTGTCAATAAATATAGTTATATGCTCATGGGATTCTGCTTTTATTGCCGCAATATCTCAGTATGGAAGACATTGCTATAGTCTATATACTATAGGTTCAATTGATAGGAAAAGATTCTGGCGACGGTTTCTATCTCCATATGTGATACATCCGTGAAAATGGATATCGAGTCTGGTATCATTTGGTTCCGGCCCCATTCCTATCTGCTTGAGAAAAAGCAAGCGAATTGTGTTTCAAAGTCGTGATGGGGTATTATGTAGTCTTATGTAGTTTATGGAGCATAAACCGTGTTCACAAGATTGCTTGTTTTAATTGTGGATTGTCACCATATTAAGCTGCATATGCATATCCCAAATACACAGCTGAAAGCGAAGAAAGCGGCTGTAGCTTTCTTTACATTCATCGACATTGAGTCTCAAACTCGGTTTACTATCTATGTTAGTACGATACCTAGGTATTTAGCACTGTTGGATAGTCGGAGGATTGTCCCATCTGTATTTTGCGGGTTGATTCCTAGATCACAAGGCTTTTCCCATTCTCCAAGGATTCTAAAGGTATAGTTCAGAATTTCACTCTTTGTGGAGAGGAACTTGACAGTGGCTATAAGAGCCACATCATCTTTGTATGCAGTGGCTTTTATTACTTCCTTTTTAAGATTCAGAAGTATTTCATTAACAACTAGGGTCCACCGAAGAGGAATAATACCGTGTTACCTTGCGTTGCATTGATATTCTTGTTGCGGAGCATACAGATTATCAGGTTCTTTAATGCAGAATCAACTTCAGTGTTGGCTAGGTTTCTACTTATAGCGGAAATGTTGACAATGTTGAAGGCACCTTCGATGTCAAGGAAGACTGCAAATATATACTCTTTGTCGTAAAATTGTTTTCCATCGTATTGACAACTTCGTGTAGTGTCAAACGGCAAAAGCTTGGCATAAAGGTTTTGGCTTATCTGTTTCCTTCGTTTTCTCTCCAGAAATGAAGCTTCTTTTCCTCTAGCCTGGTTTTAATACTTCCCTTTATTGTATTATTTGATAGCCCACAAAATGGTCTTGGTATCATGAATTGAGATGCGCATCCTTTTCTGGCTAGTTTCTCCGCTTTTTCGTTGCCTTTATGTCCATTGTGTCCTAGCACCGAAATCAGATGAACTTTATTTGTGATGGCCAGTCGTTGTAGTAGTTGAAGGCAGTCCCAAACTAGTTTTGATTTTATTTTAAAAGCGTTAATTGCAAGTAGGGTTGCTCTGCTGTCGGAGGGACTAAAAATGTTTTTGTTTGTTTTGTGCCTGTTTATATTCTCTCGAGTGCAAAGCTCTATTGCATGGATTTCAGCCTGAAATACGGAGCTGCTTGTATCCATACTGGCATGTATGTATGCATTAGTGTGAGGAACGTATACTTCGGCTCCAACTCCCTCATTGTTCCGTTTTTGAGGCGTCTATGTACCATATACGTGAGTCCTTGGCAAATGTTAGTTTTTGCTGTTCTTGATTCCGTTTCCGTTTTTAGACGATCTGGATATGTAACCTTAAAGTTGTGCCGAAAGTTATATCGTGGTAGACATTTGTCTTTTAAGTGTATTCCAAGTAGTTGTTGTTTTTTTTCTAATTCATGAAGGATTTTAGCATGAACTAGTTTGGAATTGGATTCATCTTCTGTGATGAGTATGTAGACATAGCGTAGCTGTTGGTGCGGTTTTGATTGCACCAGTTGCACAGACACAGGCTAGTCTCTATAATTTGTTGAGTTTGGGCTGTATATACCTCTGCATTGCTTTATGCCACCAAACAACGGTGGCATACGTGATAATAGGTCTCTTTATTGCTTTGTACATCCATAGTGTCATTCTGGGATTAAGTCCCCAATTTTTTCCGACTAGACTTTTGCTGGTCTATAGTGAGCTCCTGGCTTTGTGAATAGTCTTAGAAAGATGAGTATACACGTACACACATCCGGTGTGATTCCTAGATATTTGACTTCTCTCAAGAACTCTATTGTTTCATCGAAGAGATTGGCATTTCTGAATCTTTTTCGCCTTCTTCTCTTGGTGAATTTAACAATGGTGCTTTTCTTGGGATTGGCTTTCAGGCCAACTTTGGTTGGCAACTAGGTTTAAGGCCCTCTGGAGGCGATCGAGATTGCGTCCTCGAATTTACCTTTGATTAGGATAGCAATGTCAACTGCATATCCTTGGTCTTAGAAGTCATCGTTGCTAAGTATAATCAGTAGTTTATAACTACTATGAATCATAGTAAAGGTGATAATACTCCTCCCTGAGGGCATCCTTTTGTAGCTATCACACTGAGTTTATTGCTGCCTGATGAGGTTTTTATTGTTTTATCCTCTAGCATACATTTTATCTATTTACATGTGGGGCCGTCAACTCCCATGTTTTGAATGCCTCTATATATCTGGGAGAATTCTGTGTTGTTAAATGCTCCTTCTATATCCAGGAAATAACCAACCGCTACCTCTTTATCTCTGAGAGATTTTTCAATTCTTGTGGTAGGATTTTGTATGCCGTATGTGGCTGATTTTCCAGATTTATAAGCATATTGATATTTGTGAAGGGGGTTCATTTGAAGTGCCCCGCCTCTGATATGTCTGTCGAGGATTTTTTTCATAGTTGAAGGGTTGAAAAGAGTTGACTAGCCAAATTATATTACCTTCATGAAAAATTTCCTTTGCTCTGTTCCACTCCTCTCTGAGCGGTCTATTTATCCTTCTCTGGGGAGGGTTTTCTTGGACTTATAGAGCTATTGTCGTGTCTGGGAAATGTGTTTCGGCTAGGATCTGAAGAGTCTGTAGCCCGTTTTTGGCGTATGAACCGAATTTTATTGAACCGATAGGTTTAGTGTGCTTCATCTAACCCTATCGGGGTTTTCATCTAGACAAAAGGCTGATTAACGGGGAGAATGCTGCGGTCCGAAACGGCTATGATGAGACTATGTTTTATCGTGTTCCTCCACTGAGATTTTTCGGGAATAAGCTGAAACAAATACGAATAATAAGAAATACAAATACGTGTCTATTGCTTTCATTAGATTTCAAAGGGCACACCTGGTTATATGGGTATATTCCGGCTAAAAATAACTGATATTAAGTACAGCTCGATGGAATTTCGATGACCTTGTTTTATGAGTCGTGTCTCATAACCTTTGAAGGTCGTCTAAAGTAAGGACATCAGTTGTTGGAAAAACATGAATCTGTACTTTAACTGGCTTAATGTAGTTTATATCTGCATGAATGGCTCTAAATTAAATTAAAAATAATGCATTGGCATCTTGGTATTAGGTCACAATTGTATCGCAGATAATTAAATCTATAAAAAACATGCTAGGCATGGTTCATAGGAGTAATTTTCAAGATCTGAACCGGCATTCAAAGTACCTTCGTCCTTGGCTTCCTTCATGTCATGTCGTTAATGGCGTGAAAACGCATTTACCATCCTAATGTGATTGATATGTGTTTATTTAAGTAACACAACCTCCTACGACGGCTGCAAATTCTAGACTTTATATGCTGTGGAAGTTGCTGGTAGTGGAAGACATTTTTTTTCTACAAACGAATGACCAATCTAAGAAAAAGGACATGCGGACAGCGATTAGATGTCGATCTGAACGTATTCAACGAGAATCAATGAATCTAAGCAAAGACTTAGAGTTCCATTACCTCGCATTAGATGAAGCGCATGCGTTCCTACCGTAAACTCGTATAAAGCTTGCTTTGCCTCTATAATGTGCAGAATTAGATGGTGCTATTGTGTGGTGATAGCTTGGATCCCTGATAACGAAAGCAACGTGATGAGAGCATCCACACTATTATCAGAAAATACACTAATCCGCGACGACCACCAGTCTGGTGCTCGTGGCCTACTATACAATCACATGAATAGGCTACAGTCTCTATATAATTGCCAATTGAGTCTCTAGATGGGGCTTAAAGTATGATAGGCTTATTTTTTTTTAAGCTTAACAGACTCGAATTGAAGACTTTTTTGATCATTATCTCTAGTTGAAATCGCTTGGACGAGAATTTGAATTAATGTACTCAATTGCTGCTATTATTATTGTAAAGGAAGCCAATTTTTACTGATCTATTAGCTTATCTCTATGAGGAAGTACCACTAGCAATATTTATTGACTCCATAAGCTCCACACTCGTATCTATCTTACGAATGAAAGGAATGTGTTATCAACAAACCATAACCAGACGACTGTTAATTGCCCTCCATAGCTTTTTTATTAAGCAATGTCCCCATTTGACGCTTTCTAAAATGTAGCAACTCTAATGACATCACATACAATACATACATCTAGATCCCCGAGGGAGAAACATAAATTCCATCAAACTTGAGTGGTATAGTATCTTATCTACACGTACAACACCAACAAGATGTCTTCAACATAAAATAGCTCTTAACAAGTCCAAACAACAGCAGCAACAACAACGAAATTAGTTTTAGAAGAAGAAAATTTCCAATTAAATATCTCAAGTCATGCCAGTATGGAATAGCATAACTGACCCCACTAAAGAAAACTCCGAATGTAATCGTAAGTGCGTTGCATGGTACTTGTACGAGCATCTATACGTATCTATTAGGGGAACCCCCCACTTTAAGGAATGCGATGGCAAAGAAATAAGGACCAATTAACGTTACAAGGGGCCAGTAACAATACGAAGAAGAGCACAACAAAAGAAATAAAAACAAAAACAAACTTTCTATTACAGAAGTTAAACTTGCATGAACATTCAATTATTCAAACCACCCCATCCGTCACACTGACGAATGATGGAAAACGAAAAATGAACTCAAGGGTCAAGCGCAAACAATTGAATTCCTTAGCAATATCTCAATTCCAATCTTAAAATTTTAATCTTGAAAATCGTCGAGTCTTGAGAATGAATTAAGACGTTACAGGCAGACAAGGTTAAGCGTCTGTCAAAGGCGACTGAATGACAACTTTTGCATATCAATCAAATGGAGAGTTTCCGTTTTTTCTAAATTCGGTTTAAAACATAATTCGCATGTTTTTGTCTGTCTGTGCGATTTGTCAATGTTTGAATTTAGTTCTCACATGATGTACCACTTAGGATGGACAATCGCTTTCAACAGCCCTCGTCTAATTGACTTAACAAAAACTGACAGCCAAGAACGGAACTCTTTAATTCTCAATTTGAAATCTACTAACATGAAAAATTTAGCAATCGTTTTACGACTACCCACCAGTTTACCTTAATTGGCTTCACAACGATACTATTTTATGTGTGCATAAGTATTTATTACACCAACCTGTAATAGAAAGAAAAGAACAGTTAAAAAAAAAAAAATAAAAAAAAAAAAAGAAAACAAACAAGATCCATAAGATACTCGTATACAATATGATTGTGAAATTTTGTTGCATAAGACTAAGACACCAACTGAACCTTAATATCTAAAGGCTATAGATACACGTATCAGTTTGCCAAAGCAACGACCATCAAGCACACAGCATTGCATTTATGTATTACCCTCGCTATCTACACATTTAAGATGGCTTCAGGAATTCTCTTAGCTTTGGCATCAGATACGGATACAGACAAACGAAAAATAAAATAAAAACACTATCGCATGACATGACATATCGAATGGCAGACGAGAGAAATCCAATCTAGCAGTCAGTTAAGAAATAAATCGGGAGAAAATTTATGCTTTTGGCATGGTTACTGGGCGACTTTTGCTCAACCGAAAATCAACTACAGCACCAGGAGCTGCCAGAGACTATTCAGAATGTCAGCGATGGAAAAATCTATAAAAAGAGGGAATTTTGCCATTTTTTATGGTTATTTCCTGTGACCACCCACTGGGTTCCATTTTAGGTTCTTGTTTTTGTCTTCGTAATTTTTAAAGTGCTGATTAGTTTTATTTTCGAAAGAGTTTGTAATTATGGTTTCAGAAGTTCTAAGGTATTCTTAAATCTGGGAAAAAACACATAAGATATAGGATGCGACATTTATAGGCTTTATAGGAAGAACTTTGTGATGATTATTAGAGACGGTTGCCATATTTACGTAGATAACGTACGTTTTTAGAATAACTCATTCTGGCAAATGGCATTGGAGCACCTTCAGGGTATTTATAATATGTAGTAGTTCTAAGAGGGATAACTAAGCGCACAAGGTATCAAGAACTACTTAGATGTAAGAATAATGCAAAAGTCCTGCTCGGTATTTTAACGGCCTAATTCACGTATACGATTATGGTACAATATAAAGGGTGATTCATCGTAATGTTTGATTTATTGTGTAAAATAAAACACATAAATTTGAAAGTAAGCTTAAAATTTTTATTACCGGTTAAAAGAACAATTCATGGCATTTTCTTTTTGAAAATAATGTCATGCAAATGTTGACCACGACTACGTCTGAGGTGGTCCATTCGGAAGATCCAATTTTGAGCGACTCGTTCGAGCAAAACGACTGGTATCTCGCGGATAACAAGAGTAATGTTGGCTTCCAAAGCGTCAATCGTAGCTGGCTTATTCCTGAAGACCTAAGACTTTACATATCCCCAGAGAAAATAGTCCAAAGGTGTGATATCGCACGATTTAGCCGGTCAATTTACAGTAGCAAAACGTGAAATTAAGTGCTCACCAAAATGATTTCTCAACAAGTCCATTGTTTCAGGCGCTGTATGCCTCTTCGCGCCGTCTTGTTGAAACCAAAGCTCAACGAAACCATGTGCTTAAATTTCAGGAAGCACATAGTCCGTTAACATGTCGCGATTACGGTTACCATTGACAGTAACATTCTGATTTGCTTCATTTTTGAAGAAATATGGACCAATGATTCCACCAGCCCATAAAAAACACCAAACCGTTGTTTTTAATGGATGTAACGGTAGCTCTTGGTACTCTTCGGTTTGTTTATTAACGTATCCATTGAGCCAGAAATGGGCTTCATCACTGAACAAAATTTCACGATAAAACACCGGATTTTCATTGTTTTTCCAAAGCCCATTCAAGTCGCTTTTAGGCCAAATCCTCACGTAAAATACGCCAAGTTGTCGAATACGCCAAGCCTAGCTGCTGAGAACGACGACGAATAGATTCGTCACGGTCTTCGCGTACAGTCTCAGCTACAGCTGCTATATGGTAGTCTCTTCACTACGTGCTGAATGTGGTCTAACCGGTCGATCTAACATACTAATGTAAGCTGGGACTCAAATTTGCGAATTGTATTGGCAATAGTGATTTCAGTAGGTCGATTATTCGCACGGTCAGTTCCTCGAATCGCACGAAAAATATTTCTCACAGCACGCTGATTTTCGTAATGCAGCTGAACAATTTGGAGACGCTGTTGTGGTCTGAGTCTTTCCATGATGACTTTCCATACGATACTGAACAAAAATGACAAAGCAGTTTGATAAGCCTAATGAAAATCAAACCTCACGATGAATCACCCCCTATAAAGAAATGTGGTGGTGGAACTATAAGACGAAAATAGCTGAAAGGAAAGACTTTCAGACGTGACTAATACAGCACAAATGGCGAAACAGATAAAATGTGACCTGGCATGGACTACGAAAGGTCCAATAGGAGGCGAAGAAACCTGTTGCTAGAGTACATGCGATGGCAGCAAAGGTATTGTATTGGGAACCAGACGAGGTACTTTTACAACCTTTAAGCAGCCTATAATTTTAACATAGCATCACAATGCAGAAAAAACTCGGAAGAGATTCAATCTTTGAAATATATTGAAGTCAAGCAGGAACAGGGAAAAAGTACGAAAACAAGTTACTTAACAAGAAAATTCACACGCAGTACCATGCCACGAATAGGAATTACGTGGATTCGCAGAAGTCTCAATATTAAAAAACGGCCGGCCTCACCAGCTAGGGTATACGGAATTGAGCAGCTTGTAAAATGGTTCTTAGGTCGGTGCTACTAATGCACATATAGTATGTACCGGTTAAAAGTACTACAGTAGATGCAATTATACGGGTTGCATATTTGAACGATTAATAAAAGAAAATGATTAAGATAGCAGCTGCCTACCACTTTTAGAAAGGCGTTTAAATAAGCCAACATCCTTTCATAAATAGTTAGTTTGAGGGAGTTGTAGGAACGAAAGAGTCAGTTACACATTCATAAATTGGAGGCATTTTAAAATTCATTCTCAATTTTTGGTGGTTTACCACAGGTTTCCACTCTGGGCCCTCATTTATAAAGACATAGGTATACATGTATGTTCAGTGAAATTTTTGAGGATTTCGGGACTCTGAGCAAAACAATTCCAACGAATTATGACGTTAATGTTAATGAAGCGTTAAAAAATTGTTCCTTAGTTAGAATAGTTTCATGGAACTACCTTGGAATTGACAACCATAAGCACAACACAAGTTAGAAAAAGGAACAGAATTGTTTCTCCATAAATTGTTCATGTAGGTCCTTAAAATCTTTCAACATTAATAACATATGTAGGTGGTTAACGAAACATATGAAAAACTTGTCTAATGTATTATTAATCCTTTTAGTGCTCAAAGAGCATCGAGTGCGTTCAGAAACTAAGTGTGATCAAGGAATGTTGCCAGGCGCCTTAAGCGCAGCTCAACCACTCATTTATACCATTCACAATATGCATCAATGACATTGAATTACGTATGCCTTGGCTTAAGAGAGGTACACACGTTTACAAGAATTGAAATCTAAGAATATTACCATATATCGGTTTTGGAGACATTAGTTAACATTCGAGTTGCGGAGGAAATTTATCAATGCGTTCTGTCTGAAGCAACACACGCGTAATACTGGAGGCATGTAGATCCTAAGGACTTTGCTTTATTACTTCAATGAATTCTACAAATTTGTAGCTATCTTGGACACGGGATGTAATCGCGAAGCTGTTTAGCTCACAAAAATATCAAGCATTCGCTTCAACCTTTTTGGCAAGGAAGAGGTCAAATCAATAAGGCCAATACACTTGGTGAGTGACTATTATATGTAGTTCAAGAGATCAAGTTTTCATAGTAAGACACTTCACTTTAAATCATTAAACTTATTTAAGTAACTAACATGCCTCGCCGATAAGCTCAATTCCAAGCAAGCTGCGAAGGCCAAGATGACTGAAGTGTCCTTTCAGTAGCTTACGCCACTTAGATAAAGTATTCTGTTTAAGAGTTGCCTCACTAGGGTGGATCGAAGATCTTTCGGGCTAGAGCACTGGTATCAATGAGCTCTACATGATCTGGTCTACTTATTCAGCTTGTGACTATTTCGTTGCTGTAAATCCGGTAGAATTCTTCGTTGTAGCAATTACTCTATACTCCATAAACGAAGACCAGACCTACGATTACGCGTAGAATCTTTCGTTAAAAGCAGCTTCGAAGTGAGTTTTTATCCATTCTGGAATGCACATGCCTCTGCATCGTACAACAGGACAGTGTTGAAGAGGTTCTTATATAGCAAGAGAAGCCTTAGTTCCCATCTTATTGTAGCTCATAGAAACAGTGGTAACAAAGAATTATTCTTCGCTTAACTATCCGCATTGACGTCAAGACTGGTGTTATGTCTACCTCAGAACTCAATAAATTTGTCTAGTTCCTTTTCTAGCCTGCCCTAGGTGCTCTTAAATTCCGTCTATTTAAAAAACTCGTGGTTTAACATTTAATTCATGATTCGATAGATTCGAACACAACAAAACAAATTATGGGTTGTTAGAGCGTCTTTCTAGTAGCGTGAAATGCACAGAATCTCAGGTACAGATACTATCAAGTACTAGCAAATGTTTTGGTAAGCGAAATGAACGCATTCATTCTCAAGAACCAATGGATGTATCCACTTTAACTCGACGGCTATTTGACACGTGACATAGGAATATAATCAAAGTCCCCGCGTAAAATGTGGTTTTGCGTAATCACGGAATGGGGTCGCTCGAAAATCGTTTTATTGTAATTAGCTTGTAAGAATGCAGGTACGAAATAAAGCGAAATCGTTCGGCTGTTGCGGCCACTAAAAATCAAACGAATCTTTGTGTATTGTACCGTGAACTTATTTGAGGAAACTGGTGGAACAGTCGACCGTGCAAAATCCGGTCATCCGCGCAATGTGCGAACGCCACAAGTCATTAAAGCTGTGAAGAATGGAATTCATCGAAATCCACTTCGCAAGCGGAGTACCATGTATCATCAGATAGATATCAGCATGGGACTGGGCGCATACAACAGACACACATAAAGTGTATGCACTGTTATCATGACCTGCGTTTGAATTTTATTCGAGAGTTAAACGTAACCACCACCGAGTTTCTGTGATGGTTTGAAAGGAGCGTTTCACGATGAGGTCACCGAGCTTTATTTCTAGGAGAAAGGTGTCAAAACCTTGGCGAAAGTGTTTAAGAGAACATTGTGGCGCCCCCCAATGACATATTATTCGCAAAAAAGCCGTGGAGCTTTCAACAAGACTCCGCTCCAGCTCATAAGGCAAAAACGACCCAAACATGGCTCAAAAACCACGCGCAGAACTTCCGAACAAATTATTATTGGCCATTTCGTAATCCATATCTCAATCCTTAAGACTACAAGATTATAGTCGGTTATAGAGACTATGGCTTGCACTACTCAACATCCAAGTACTGAATTCTTGAAGCGCGCTCTTGTCCGTACACTGGAAAATTTTCCAATGCATGAGGTGCGTATTGCAATCGATGGGTGTACGAAATGGGACCATTTCGAATAAGTTGTTCTGATTTACTAGCAGAGGTTTGATTTTCAGATCAAACTGCTTTGTCATTTTTGTTCAGTATCGTTTGGCAAGTCATCATGGAAAGACTCACACCATAACAGCGTCTCCAAATTGTTCAGCTGTATTACGAAAATCAGCGTTCTGTGAGAAATGTTTTCTGTGCGATTCGAGGAACTTAAACCACTATTGCCAATACCATTTGCAAATTTGAGTCACAGTTAACATTAGTAGATGATACTCCACCGATAAGACCACATTCAGCACGTAGTGAAGAGTTTACAATATAGCAGCTGTAGCTGAGGCTGTACGTGAAGACCGTGACGAAACTATTCGTAGTCGTTCTCAGCAGCTTGGCTTGGCGTATTCGACAACTTGACGTATTTCACGTGAGGATCTCGGCCTAAAAGCGTACAAAATTCAACTTGTGCAAGAATTGAAATCAGGCGACTTGAAGTCAGAATGCTATCGTCAATGGTAACAATTATCGCGGCATGTTCTGAAATTCAAGCACATGGTCTCGGTGAGCTCTGGTTTCAACAAGACGGCGCTAAGAGCCATACAGCGCGTGTAACGATGGACTTGTTGAGAAATCATTTTGGTGAGCACTTAATTTCACGTTTTGCTACGGTAAATTGGTCGCCCAGATCGTGCGATATCACACCTTTTGGATATGTAGAGTCTCAGGTCTTCAGGAATAAGCCAGCTACCATTGACGCTTTGGAAGACAACATTACTCATGTTATCTGCGAGATACCAGCCGCTATGTTCGAACGGATCACATCAGACGTAGTCGTGGCCAACATTTACATGATATCATTTTCAAAGAGTAAATGCCATGAATTGTTCTTTTAATCGATAATAAAAATTTTAAGTTCACTTTCAAATTTATGTGTTTTATTTTACATTATAAATCAAACCTCACGATGAATCACCTTATACTCGGTACATAACAGTTCCGATAAATGTTACATGTTTATGAAGGTGTTCCACTAGGTTTCTTGTTCATGCCTCTTTTATTGACTTAGTACTACTATACATTGCAGCTAAATAAAAATAAGCTCCTGCTTGAAATACGATATTTACCAATTGTACGTTCAGGAATTTTAATCATACGGAGCGTGAGTTCTTAAATGTCGCAGCGGGCCTCTGCGAAGTCATTATACCTTTTGTTTTGCAAGAGTCCGATGTATCAGTTACTAGGTATTGCAAAGAAGATAGTCAGTGTTGTTTTCTGTCTATCATCAGGAATTCTTGTTACGATAATAGGTCTTACTTGAGAATATGTATAAAACATTCTCCTCCATCATATCTTTCCTTGATTTGCAGATATCAAATGCAAAAGCACTGGTCTAAAGTAGACTTGTCTTAAATTGGAAATTAGGTTTTGCTGCAAATTTGTTATTACATAACTACTTTGTAAATGCCATAATAGAATCATATACAATATTTAGTTCACTTCACCCCATTTCTGACCTAACTACTGCACCATCCCAGGTGGAATCCAAATATCGGTTCACACTAAATCGTGTGGAAAAGAAGAGGCCAACTGACAGCTGGCATCTGCATTATTATTTATTATCACTTTATTGTAGTAACAATAAATAATAATATATCTCATATGCGGTTTATTTTACGTGACATAGCGCCACGAATTTACTATCGCCTGACTATTTTTAAATAAAAATTACATCACACCTCCAATATAAAACGAATGGCAATTAGAAACCCCCTTTTCAACAGCAAAATGGCGATATTTTTTTTTTTTTTTTTTCAAATTCTAGTGCCAGCAAGTACCTAGCTATAGGAGATAAAATTCCTCACTTAATTCGATGTGCAATCGGTAGCAACACTTGGTGCTGTGTTCAATGCACAATCTGTCTCTAGTCTCTAGAATCTACAATAGTTCAACACATCGTGGCCATTGTTTTGTGTTCCGACTATGACACGAAGTGAAAAATTAACATACGTGTCATAGACAATTGTAGTATCAAGAATGTCAAAATCTAATCACCGACTGACTACGAATACAAGTAAAACATTTTAAGAAAAATCGAACGCACTCCTACCACCAGCTACATAAGGTGGCATTGTTAAGTAGCCCAAATGGCAAAACATCAAAACTGACTGTCTTCCCCGTCTGTACCGTTTGTATCGTTTATCTTCTTATAGGGCACTTGTCACTGGGAAACGTATTTGGCATAGTGACTAAACAATAACGCGTTTCCGATTGAAATACATAAAATGGAGATAAGTCTTTGCAATGTTGACACTTCCTTTTGAAAGGCTTTAATTCTGTCTGTACTTCTATTTTGAAATTACTTAAGCTCAGAATTGAACAATCAGTTGGGGAGCGGTGCATGCATTTTTTATTTTCATTTTTTCAAGTCAGACGTTTGATAAGGCAATCTTCATACTCAGTGGACTGAACGACGGAACGGGATAGTGACTTTCTGACCTCGTCAACTTGCCGCGTTTCAAATCTATCTTTAGACACTTAGTCAGCGTGAATTAGGTTCCCGTTAAAAGATCAAAAGATACGAAAACTAGTCGCTCGATAGAGGAATGATTGTAGTTTTTTTTAGCTGAAAGATTGCGATTTTCACAATCCAAAGAGCAGACTTAGAGGAGGGGGTGATGTTGTTTTTGTTGTTGTTGTTGTTGTTTTGTTTTGTTTACGTTCTTTTGTACTTTGTGACCGAGCCAGGGGAAAAATATTTATTTCCTTGTTACTCACTCGGAAATTTATGGCGAATAAAAGTATTTTTATGTTTTTGTTTGCTCGCGAATTTCGTCGAATTTTCAGATATTTGGATTTTGCTTTTGTTTTCGAGAAAATTTCCTACGAATAGCTAGTTAGTCGAAGGACTGAGGCACCTGATGTGAATTTATAAAAATATGTTGCGCTCCTCACAATCACGTCGCATTTTGTTGACTGAATGTGATATGCAGATCATATGCAGGGGGAGACGGTTGTGGTGTTTATGACGGCCACGATGACAGCATTCAAACTGGCATTGAACAAGTTTTTATTCACCCCAAAGGTCGACTGAAGTCGATAAACGTTCAGTTCCTGAAGATACTTTAACTGAGGCGTTACTAATTAAAATGTACTCGACATTGAATTTGAGATATTATATTTCCTGTTCATGTTGCAGGAAAATCAATTTCATAAAGTTCGATATGAGATTTAAAAATAAAAGATATGCCATAGTAGTGTCGTTTTGGGTCTCTATTTTTAACCAAATTAAAACAAAAGAGGCACACGGTACAAAAAAGAACACTCGGTTAGGGTATATAGTGAGAACAGTAATTGATCGTACTATGGACGTTATATACTAGCAAAGACAAAGACAACATTTCTAGAGACTCGTACATCGTAACTATAGCTTATCGCTCTGAAAAATTAATGATTCAAATTTGACCGCGTCGAAAAATAAAATGTCTTATTTCATTTGCTTTGAAATTGAATAAATGATGAATGAATAGGAAGAGAAAGGAGAAGAAATACCTTGTTGAATGACAAATGGTAACTCATATACGGTGAGTCTGCTCTAAGTAAAAAAAATTGGTACAAGCTCTTCCAAGATTGCCGAGAAGATGCCAATGACGAACTTCACTCTGGACGCCCCAGCATATCAACAAGAGATATTACCGCCGAAGCTGTGAAGGAAATTATTTTGGAAAGTCATCGAATTACCATAAGAGAAGTTGCTGAGGACGTTGGCGTATCGGGCGGCTCGTGTCTTGCAATTTTTTCGGATGTTTTGGTAATAAGACGTGTGTCAGCGAAGTTTGTTCCGAAATTACTTTATTTTGATCAGAAGAGCCATCGCATGCAAGTGCTTCTGTAGAAATGGTATTCGAAAAAATTAACAGAAACCTGCGGGGATAAGGATGGGAACGTAATAGAATCGTAGTCACCGCTAAAAATGTTTAACTTATTGGGTATGTAATTTAATTCGTGCGGTTTTTTTTTTCAAAATTTGAACGTTTATTTAAGAAAAACATGTACAATAGTATTATTCAAAGTATTGCCCATCTGAAGCTATAACCTTTTTCCATCTTTCTGGCAATTTGTGGATTCCATCCCAAAAGAACTGCGCCGGCTTGGCAGTCAAGAATGAATCAAGCCAATTTTTGATATTCTGCTCTGATGTGAACCGTATTTCAGTGAGGGCGTTCCGCATCGACCGGAACAAATGGTAGTCAGAAGGGGCAAGGTCTGGGCTATAAGGCGGGTGGGGGAAGACTTCCCATCCACTGTTTTCGAAATAGTTCTTAACCGGAATAGCAACGTGGAGCCGAGCGTTATCATGATGGAAAATTATTGCCTCGTGTCTAGTCGCATATTCCGGGCGTTTTTCGGCTACTGCTCTCTTCAAACGGATTAATTGTGCTCGGTAGCATTGTACATTGGTTTCACCCGGTTTTAGTAGCTCATAATACAGCATATCCATCTGATCCCACCAAATACAGAGCATAACCTTCGCGCTATGGGTATTCGGCTTTGCCGTTGATTTGGCTGGTTGGCCGAGTTTCACGTATGATTTGTCGTAATGGATCCATTTTTCATCACCAGTAACAATCCGATGCAAAAATGACTTCCTTTTGTGGCGTTCCAGCAGCATTTCGGACATGCAAAACCGCCTTTCGACGTCTCTCGGCTTGAGTTCATGTGGAACCCAATTTCCTTGCTTTTGAATATATCCAGCTGCTTTTAAACGTTTTGAAATGGCTGCTTAAGTAACAACATAAGATTCTGCGAGCTCTTCTTGTGTTTGGCAACAATCTTCATAGAGTAATGCTTCCAGTTCTTCATCTTCAAATTTTTTTTGGCTGCCCAGGACGTTCATCGTCTTCCAAGCCAAAATCACCACTTTTAAATCGTGCAAACCACTTTTGGCACGTTCGCTCAGCTAGCGCATGTTCACCATAAACTTCCACCAAAATACGATGACTTTCGGTAGCAGTTTTCTTCATATTAAAGTAATGAAGAAGAACTCCCAGCAAAAACACTTTTTCAGGAAGAAATTCGACATATTTGAGTGAAAAAAAATTATTGTTGTTTACGCTTCAAATGAATGACGTATACTGAAATGACGTACAATGACAGTAGCTCTCCAACGCATGTTCCAATGGAATAATACAAGTTACGCCATCTCTTAACAAACCGTACGAATTAAGTTGTAGACCCAATACTTCTGTAGACTGTTTAATGGCGTGGACGAATGACATCAGGCTGTTAGGTAAAATAAACCATTCAACTTGAACGATGGTCGTTAAAAACTTCATCCAACCGATAAAAAAAGTACAAATAAGACTGCAAGAAAAGATGCACGACCCGCTGAATTATTTGAAGAAGAGGGGATTGGAAAAAAAAGGAATTTTAAATTAATAATCACAGGACTTATAGAGTGAAGCTATGTATTGTATTGACACGGATTAGAATTAGTGACGAAGTGTTTCATGATTATTTCAACATCATACTTGGGTTTAGTGGTAATTCAAAGCTTGTTTAAGGTGGACTTTATAAGCTTTGCCTAAGACGGACGAAATGCCCTTCCTTGTTTCGAAAGAAAAATTATTTGAGTGACTTTCGGTTAAGCTTTCAAGAAGTTGCACCAACGAGCTGTTGGTATGAACCACATACAGCGACATTGATCTCGTTGAAAGGACTAGAATTTTTCGACCACGATAGCTAGAACTTGTTAATCGAATGAACTCTACGGTCGGAACAACGCTGTAAAAGAAAACCTCGCGCTTGGTTTACGCAACTGAAGACATCGAGATAATGTTCATCTTGATCCACAATAAACTGAATTTTGCATGTCAACGAAGAAAATGGATTATAAGAATTTCAAATAAGGCAAGCTTGAAATGAATAAAATTTCAGTGAAGTGCACGACCTGATCAACCAAGAACTTTCAAGAGCTTTTAAAGGGTGCTTTTAGTGAACACGGTGGCACGTTGAAATAGTAGTCGGAGACTTCTATTTCTTAAATGGTGGCTTAAATGGTTCATTATCACACAAAGAGTGATAGGACTTTGGACTTCTGGCAAATACAAGTTGAGTTTAAAAATTCGAAGGGCATATGGCCTACTTCAAAGTTGCGGATTTTCGTCGTTAGCTGGCTCGATTTAATGCTGCTAATAACGTAGCCGCCACTGACCGCCAGAAACTATGGATTATCAATCCAAGAGTGCCTTTAAGTGCTCCAACTACGATTATGGAGAACAATACAATCACCACCTCTGTTGACGAGTATAGCTTTACTTAAAAAAGGAGATAGGGTTGTTCCACATTCAGTGTCCTCTTTTTTGCATAAGAAATATCTTAGCCACTTTCTTCACTATGACGAGGAGAACGTATATTTATTTTCAGTTTTTACATTTGTGCGCAACTATATGAAAATCCTCCCCAAGGAAATGATTCATATACCCACGAAGGATTGCATCAATGCCTAGTAGCATGTTTTCCTTCCGATGTCAGAATGCATCATTGTCTACCAAGAGGTTTACAACTGTTTAGAGGTGTTTCCTTCATGTTGCCTTATAGTTCTCTTATTGGATGCTATTTAGACTTCCGGCCACCAGTTAGTTTTGTTGACAATGTTGGTTATTTGTCCTTAGCAACGAGGACAGCGTAGGAGAGGAAAATCACGTCCTTGGTGATGTGTGTAATTTGGCATTGAATCGACCGGAAAACTTTAATTGCTGGCTTAACCTTAGTTGGCTTGTAGCCATAAATACTGTGTCACCTAAAAGGTGTACATAAAAGTTCTAATTCTGCTGGCATTTGTGTCAGCTGCCTATCTCTCAAGACCCAGCATGCCAATCTTTGTATCTGAAAGATTTTCGAGTTTTAAGCTGATCTGGACCTTAAACAGTCCGGGGAACACTAGTTTTCTGAATTAGAGATTAGTAGTAGTAGCACTCCGAATCCTCTTTCTTGTCATTTTATGAACCAGCACCTGTCGAAGGATGGTGCTTCAGCGTAATTTATTTCTGTTTTTAATTAAATTAAATTCTTAATTTAATTTTCAACTAAAGGATGACGGATGACGATGAAAATATCGTCAACAATAACAACGCAATCAAAAAATCAGCATCCTGACAGTGGAACGAGAGTACTATGTTAACCGTTAAACATCAAGTAGTTACTGGCCTAACCGTATTAAAGGCAAATAATCAACTGACTCCGCATTTAAACGTTAGGTCACCCTCACACAACCATCAAGGACACGTTGTATAAAAAGGATTTTCCTCTCTGTATCCCACAGGGAATGATGAAGACAAATGCGCTCGCATAAAAGGTCATGACAATTTAACAAAATAATGCGTAGGAGTAGATAGTCCCCAACGAACACCCCTAATCCTCCCCCCACAACCCTAGTTGTAGTACAACAACAATATTGCCGCTTTACCAACAACCGGAAAGAAGAAATACCAAAGAGACACAACGAACATAAGAACAAAATATCTCCGCCATTCCATCTTGGATAAAACTTGGATCTTCATCCCATGACCACGACTTGGAAACGGACTTATCCCTCTGCGGAGCCAACTCACTAATCAGCAATTACAAAAAAAAACAAAAAAAATAAAAAGATAAACTCCACTTAAAAAAGGTCAGAACTGGTATATAGTCGTTGTAGTATTCCCTTTCCAAAGTATTCATAATTTACCCATTAACACTGCTCATAGTCAAATAAGTTTTCGTTCTCTGTAGTCGTAAACTCACAAATGAGCACTCGTCGTTGGTATGTACGAGGTACATATACCGATACATCCAACAACATTAATTATGCCGTCCAAGTACTTTTCAGATACTTTTACTGGTTTATGGCCTATTGTCCGTTGGTTGGCTATTTCCTTCCTTCTGTGGAACTAACACTGTTATCGCAAATAAACAGAGATACACCCGGACAGAGGTTAGAATTTGATTTATCTCAAAGTTCTACTCTATGCACTACAAACAAGTGCTCATAGTTCCAGGAAGTGAAGCAATGCGCATATAAGCACGGATACTGCACAGCGCACACTACAATATAAAACGCACAACTCACTCCTCACTCATTGCTGCAAAGCAGGTTTTAGGTAGATTAGAATCGGTGTTCGGAACGTGATAAAAATAGTTAATCACGTTCCATAGAGTAAATGTGCTAAAGAAGCCTAGAAGCGGCGGCCCTTCGTCCATTTATGACTTCCGACATTCGATTCCGATGTCTTTGATTCTGGTCGGTTTTGAAATTCAATCCAATCTGATGCCCAACACACGGAACATTACTTCAACAGCTATTCGAACTTCTGGTGGCTGATGTCCATTAGAGAATACTAATTGGATATGGGTGCGTTTTGTTGCCTCGGTGGGGGTGTAGAGTTCTGTTTACCACAGCTCCAATGGACTCTGGTGTTGATTGTTTGATAGGAGAACAAAATCTTTTTTTCTTTTTCCTTTTGTATTTATTATTTCCGAACCAGTGGTAATCAAATGCTGTATCTAAGTGAATCTGGCAACGTAGAGTGCGTATTAACATGAGACCCACAGGTTCAGACAACGTCATGTAAGCCGTTTATTAACCCAAACACCACTTGGCTACGCAAAATGAATTCAGCGCTTGAATCCATGCAAAAACACCTAAAAAAACAAATCAACGCCAGAACTCATATCGTTAAGGTTGCCTAAGGTCCCTTTTAGGATCCTAAGAAGTCCACATATGCATAGGAAAATAATTTAAAGAAGCCGTAATAAATCGGACATTTTTGCACCATTGCCAATTATTTGTCGACAAAGGAAATAAATCTTGAACTTCAGGTATGTGCTACTTAAATACCCCAAATAAGCCAGATATGGGCCAATGATCCCCATAGCGGAAAAGAACTTTGCCAATGATTGCTTCTACGTACTCTTCGGCAAGATATCCGAACAATATTGTAACGCGACATTAGGATGTTTCATCCGTTTTGTAATGCCAAATTTATACATGAGGAAATTTTTGCAAACACGAACTTAGACTAAGTTAATGGGTCTGAGAGACAATGGTCTCTTCATCAAAAAACGGTCAACTAGAGGTCCAATACACATACTTGATACTCGAAGATCCCGAGAATTCTTCACTACAGTCTTCACGGCAGATGCCGTGGATACGTATATTTCAGGGCACAAAAAACAATAAAGAGAATTTATACTGTGACCGAGCCTTCCTAGAGCCCCTAGAGCAATCAATCCAACAGCTTCCTGTTGCCATCACTAAAACAGAATCTGCCAAAGACGGATGTTAGCTATTACATCTTGAAAGAGTGTCACCACCACTCAAAAAAATTTTTTTTAAGTTTTCCAGTGTATAACCTGGACATCGAACCCAGACATCAGGGATCCAACGAACTTGGCCACAGCGCCGGGCGATCACTTGCAAGACTTACTTCTGCACACTGTCTGCAATTAGAGGTTTGTACTGATTTGACTTACTTAGGTGGAGTTACAGTTCGGGGTGAACCTGGACCTCAATTACGAGTAACAAGCCCCTCCAGTTTGTCTCCTTTTACTTGTGCGTGTCACCTAGGATGAGGTCTTCCTCTACGACGTTGTCCTTCCACAGGCCGGAGTATTGATGTTCATTCGCTCTACAGGTCCTAGCCATCTAAGGTGACTGATGAGCAGGTTTTTGACTAGTTCGATGTCGCTCTACAGCTCAGTTAATCGTTGAATCTTTCCCTCCAAAGCCCGTAAACGCAAACGGGACCGAATATTTTTCGAAGGATTTTTCTGTCGAAACCATTGAGCACATCTTCTTCCGGTTTCGATGGGCTTCTGCTCTATAAATTAAGACTGGGATGATCAAGGTCTTATATAGATTCGCCCTAGTGTTTCAGGATAGGGCCTTACTATTCAATTGCCTTTCTTTCTTTCTAAAAGAAACAACAAGACTTGCAAGAGTGATTCTTCATTTTATTTCTGTTGAGGTCTTGCTGGCAGAATTCATAGCGAATCCAATGTAGACAATGTCCTTCACTATCTCGGCCTCGACGGAGCAGCGAGCATTCTCAATCGTCATTCTGGAAAAACGGACGAATTTGGCGAGGATGCCAAAATTAAACATTAGTCTATGTAGCTTGTTTTTATAAATACTTTCATATGCGGCCTTAAAATCGATTAAAAGATCATGGATATCGATTTGAACTTCTTGAGTTTTTTCCAGAATCTGCCGGATTGTGAAGATTTTGTCGATTGTGGACATTCCTGGTCTGCCACGATACTGATAGGAGTCAATCGGGTTATTGACGAAAGATTTCAGACGTTCGAACGTCGATGTTAAGGAGACTTACACCTACCTATACAGGTAGGTGCAATTAAGGGGTCTCCTTTGTGAATCGGGCAAAAAACGGTTCTGAAATTCCATTCATCAGGCATACTCTCTTCTAACCAAATCGGAGAAATGAGCTGGTGTATGCTCACCATAATGGCTTTGAATACCTCGGCTGGTAAAGCCATCAGGCCCAGCAGCTTTGTTGGCTTTAAGCTTAATATAGATATTCCTATCCATACCTCGTTTTTTTAGGTGGACGGAAGTTATGTTTATCATAGTTTAATTTGAACGGTCCATTCTGCCTGACGGCTGAATGTTGAGCTTAGCCGCTGCAAAAAAACCGTTTGCAAATTCTCAGCATCGACCGTGACTCCACCACTTCTTCATCTCTACATGCATCTGTACGGGTCTTCTTGCTTTGGAACGTTCTTTTTACTTGTAAGTAAAACGTTTTATTATTATTTCTGGAGTACAACCACTAAGCATTTTCGATCACGCGCATCTTCAGCTATTCTTTCTTCTTCTGAAGAAGCCGATGTTCTTTCCGTCCCTTCTGCTTGTAGAACTCAAGAGCAATTCTCGTCATTCGTTGTAGCGCTGCTTTGTAGGCTTCCTTCTGAGGAGAAATAAAAAGGCTGAGATAACCGAATGATGTGGATTGAAGTGCAGACCATTTCAACGCCATATTATCCATAAGCAGAAATATCTATACATATCAACATTGGAGGAACACAATTTAGACATTATTCATGCAAGTTACAACTTAAAGTTCGAGTCTTCTGCATTGAACTGACATCATATACATGTACATACTGTAATTGTTGCTTATGCACTACTAGTTGCGGAGCTACGTATTCAATGCAGTGCTGCGTAAATAGTGCTTTTCAAACAATTGTCTACCATCAACCAAATAGACAGAAATTTTAGACAGCACTTCGCTGACATCAATTAATACGATCGTTGACGAGGAGATCCCAATGGCTTTGCGAAACAGATTATGATACTAAAACGAGGGCGACCTACACTGATTCGAAAATTCTCGTTTAATTACACTCATGCTATATTGCCTTTAAATCTGGAAGGGAGACCTACCATACATAAATGCGTGTATTAGAATCGTAAAGTAGGCAAAAATCAATTTGATTCCGTCAGTGGTAAATCGACCAGTGCAAGCTTTGCATATTCTATGAACACCCTTGATTAACCTTGAAAGCTTTTCCACAGTTGTTGACAGAGGTGGTTTAGCAGTTCTTTAGAACAATCATCTAGTTTAGGTACCCGTAAATGTTCAGTTTAGTGCGCAATACCTGCCTATACTAATGACGGACCTCCTGATTAGCTGAGCCACGTTTACCCTGAAGGCTGCTGTATGCCAAAAACGAATTTTCCAGCATTTGGGAATAGCTGTGGAAATTGTGCAAAATGAGCTGACCCTAGCAAAGAATAATGCTAGCCAGGATAAGAAGCTCTAAAGATGCCGTCAATAAAGATCTGCACCAGCTTTTTCGGTATACTCGTAGTAAAATAGATACGTCCAAACCTCTTATTTGAAAAAGATTGTACGTTTTTTTTTTTGCTTTATAAACCTGGTGAAGCCATTCTTTTTTAAGATCTTGTAGTCCATTTCAAATGTCACTTCAGAAATCAAATGACTTGTTTCAAAAGTTTTCCAGAGACTGGCTTCCAAACCGATAGAATCAATTGAGTCATTCCAAAGGTCAATCCACATATGTATGTTATATTTCTCAGTCACAACGTATCGGCCGGCAGTTCAATTGCATTGTGGGTTCAAAATTAAACATGCCAATAACTAGGTGTTTATTCCGTCACTATCAACTATCAAGAAATCTTGTTCAACAACATGAACTTGATGAAATAATTTTCTTTTGCCGGATTCCAACATGAACTCAGACCAACTATCGTTCAGCACCTTCTCAATTGTTTCTTTTTTCGTCGGTTTGTACTTGAAATAGTTCATTGGCATTAGATGTTTTATTTTGGTATGTACTTTCGGTTTTAGATACACATATCCCAGCTCCGGAACCAGCAGCGTACACTTAAATCAATTACTATACAAGCTAACGTAACACTGTTCGAACTTGAATTGTATTTCTTCTGACTGATATCTAACCTTGAATGGGTAAAATAAAAATCTACCACCTCAGCTCTGTCTGTCTATACATAAGTCAGATCTAGTTTGGGTGGCAGGCTACCAAAGCCAAAGGCGCTCCTAACCTTTCAATGTTTACTCCAAACAAATAAGATACATCGTTGATATCAGATCTTTTTTATGATGATTCGAACCTTTTAGCTGAGCGTCTTTAAGAGATAAACACCCACTGACACTACGGGTATATACTTGCTACTCCAAGTACTTTATAAACAAATTATTGAACGCCGTCGCAGCCTGTTGGATAGGAAAGGGCGCCCCTCCAAAATTAAATGCCCTTCTAGCTCGGTACAAGTAAATTACATTTTTAATTACACGAGAGGGGGTTCCATTTATTCTCAAGCAACAAGTTTTTTTTTTAATTTTTCAAACAATTTCTATTCGAGTTACGAGTACATAAATAGGAAAATCTGGAAAATCGTTTTCTTGATAAGAGAGGGTATACGAGTACCAGACAGTGAGTTAATAGAAAACACCAGAGGCGGCAGACCGTCAAAAGGAATGCATGCGTTAAGTGCATGCACATAATCGGACCCTGGACGGTCATGCATCATCGAAAAATAAAAACGTGAGTTGAAAATTATTATTTTAACTTTTTTTTTTTTTCGTTTAGACAACAAAGAACATGTCAATGCCTTGGGAATATTGCTTTGATAGTCTTTTGAAATATTTCGATGATCAGCAGACTATGAGGAAGATGTAAGTAAATGAATTTATCTGGTAAACTTTCGGTCAATTGACTTACCTTATTCCTTTGCTATCATGTCTCCGGACCAGAGGTGAGTACAGGTCTTGAAAATAAAACAGACCGCCAGTTCAGGCCTTGAAAATACGACATTGGCTAATAATAACTTTTGTTCATAGGCTTGGAAGGCCAATTTGCAAGGACTTGTTAAGGCCACCTCAACTGGATGACATCACATACACACGCACAAACATTTTAGAAGCCTCACGCATTTCAAAAAAAAAAAACTAGCAGCAATCGAAGAAACACAGGTCCTCTCTCTACTATATATTCAGCAATAGCGCGGATTTAGATCTAGGAAGGCAAATTAAGCTCATCAGATAGGAGACCAGGAAGCAAAATCTTAAAGTATTTGCAAGATTCTTCAACCCGTCGAAGATGCTGTGTTTACCTAGAACGTCTAGGCACTGGAATTGCGAGTTTCAACATATTGCGAACATATAATGCTACCAGAACTCCGGTGTTTGCAGTGTGTATGGAGATTCGGCTATAATTGCTGACACTTGTCAGCATTAATTTACACGTTTTCGTTCAGGATATACAGATCTTGCTGATGCTGTCTATTTCCACCCACCATAGATGACAATCAAATCTTGGCTGCAGTAACCATTGACAGGCATTTGACGACACGGGAGATCGCTCAGCGGTTTAACATCACCCATACAACCGTTTCGCAGAGACTGAAAAGGCTTGCAATGTCGAAAAAGTTGGATGTTTGGATTCCTGACAAACTCAGTCAAAGAAACAATTTGAATCGCATAATGTTCTGTGAGTCTTTGTTGAAATGGAACTCGCTTGAGTCTTTCCTGAAAAGAGTGGTTACGAGAGACGAAAAATGGGTGGTTTACAACAACATTCGACGCAAGAGGTCGAAAACGTTCCTTTTAATCCCAATAAGGTCATGTTGAGCATTTGGTGGGTCTGGCCAAGTGTCCCTTACTTTGTGTTGCTTCCACGCAATCACAGATTTAGTGACAAAACAAAGATTGAATTCATTTGACTGGGAAGTTATGCAGCACCCATCGTACTCTCCAGAACTTAGGCCTTCCGACTAATGGACTAAAGGCAATTCAATTTCGAAGATAAGCTTAAAATATACCTGGAAGCTTTATACCGAAAACATATACATATATACTGCCACGTTTCCATAGAAGCCTATTTATTTGAACATACCTTCGCTCCCCAAGTTGGAAACTGTATGTGCATCTCTTGTCACGGATCCTAAGGCAGCTACATACCATATTTGATTCCAGCTTTATTGGTCTTTAAGATCTAATTTGAGACCACACATGTGGACATAATGTTTCAACGTGGTTTCTTTTTCTGTTGAATCAGAGCACTCAAACAATGTATTCAGAGGAGTTGTAAGACTCACCTGAATTCACTGTTTTCTTCTCTTTCCATACGCTTGTGCTATGCCTTGCGTACTTAAAAGATATCAACACTCCCTTGAGCGCGCGTAAATTATATATAAAAAGGACCAAAGGACTGAAACTTTTATATCATACAGTATTTAGCTAAAGCATAGCGCCCTATTGCGAAGCGAAAAAGCACTATGCAATCTCATTCCCTAATGAACTTAAAATTTTCATTATCGATTAAAAGAACAATTCATGGCATTTACTTTTTGAAAATGATATCATGTAAATGTTGGTAACGACTACGTCTGAGGTGGTCCATTCGGAAGGTCTAATTTTGGGCGACTCGTTCGAGCATCGCAACTTGTATCTAGCGGATAACACGAGTAATGTTGGCTTCCAAAGCGTCAATCGTAGCTGGCTTATTCCTGCAGATCTGAGACTTTACATATCGCAAGAGAAAACAGTCCAAAGGAGTAATATCGCACGATCTAGGCGGCCAATTATCGTAAAAAAACGTGAAATTAAGTGCTCACCAAAATGATTTCTTAACAAGTCCATTATTTCAGGCGCTGTATGGCTCGTAGCGCCGTCTTGTTGAAACCAGAGCTTACCGAGACCATGTACTTGAATTTCAGGAAGCACATATTCCGTTAATATGGCGGATAATGGATGTAATGGTAGCTCTTGGTATTCTTCGGGTTGCTCATCAGCCCAAATACGGAAATTTTGTTTATTAACGTATTCATTGAGACAGAAATGGGCTTCATCACTGAACAAAATTTCATGATAAAACATTGAATTTTCATTGAGTTTTTCCAGAGCCCATTCACTGAAAATATGAAGCAAATTCAAGTCGCCTGGCTTCAATTCCTGCACAAGTTTAATTTTGTATGTTTTTAGGCCGAGATCCTCACGTAAAATACGCCAAGTTGTCGAATACACCAGTCCAAGCTGGTGAGAACGAAGACAAATCGATTCGTCACGGTCTTCGCGTACACTCTCAGCTACAGCTGCTATAGCCTCTTCACTACGTGCTGGATGTGGTCTAACCGGTCGACTATCATCTAATAATGTAAACTGGGACTCAAATTTTGCGATTGTTATTGGCAATAGTGGTTTCAGTAGGTCGATTATGCGCACCGTAAGTTACTCAAATCGCACGAAAAACATTTTTCACAGAACGCTGATTTTCGTAATACAGATGAACAATTTGGAGACTCTGTTGTGGTGTGGGTCTTTCCATGATGACTTGCCAAACGATACTGAACGAAAATGACAAAGCAGTTTTATAGGAATCAAAGGAATCTGTCAAAAAAGCCTATTGAAAATCAAACCTCATCATGAATCACCCTATATCTGGTTGCTGAACCTTTTTGCGGTATCTTTTAGTCTAAACTCATTAGCTAACTGAGCAGATGTGGAAAAAAAAAAAAAAACAGATTCGCTGGAGCATCAAATGTTTTTTGAAATGAAGCAGGCTTAAGGAAACCGACTACTTCAAAAATATGTTACCTTCTTTCGTGACTGTGAAACTCTTTAAGTCTTAATGGGTCATATACAATATTTCTCAACCTTATTCTGGAGACTAATAAGGCATCAACTAATAACATACACAAAGTCATAAGGAAACTTCAGGAATTTCTAATTGACTACCCGTTCCAACAGCAAATTCTTTATTTTACCGATCATCTGAACAACGCAACGCGGACTTATTCAATAAATCTAGCGTTCAGAATTTCAGATGGCCAGAAAACCAAGCTATAAGCTATAAGCTCTAATGTCGAACACGTCTAAGTCCTTAAATACACATCTCGAAACTGAACACAATTAGGATCGAGTTGATATCAAAGGTTTTTTTTTTGCAGGCCTGATGTATGTATTGATGTACATATCTATATTTATTACCGAAGCCATAAGCACTCCAGAAATATACCAGGTGTATCGGTATGAAGTGAGCGTCAAGATAGAAATGTTTCGATAAAGAACATTTATTGTGAACGGGCCTTAATTTTTTTTTTTTTTTTTTTTGGTTGCTATGACACCTGTCAAACATGTTTAGTATATGTTACATCAAGTCATTAAACAAACAACATCATATTTTTTCATCGTGTAAAAAATGTCGAATTTTATACCAGAAAAGCGCTGCAGAATCGCATCGAATGCTTATCGAGGCATATGGGGATCATGCTCTATCAGAAGCAACATGCAAAAGATGGTTTCAACGTTTCAGAGATAACGATTTTGATGTGAGAAATAAAGAACGTGAAAGACCACTAAAAAAGTTTGAAGATGCTGAATTGCAAACAATATTGGATAAAGATGACACTTTGAGTCAGAAACAAATGGCAGAAATGTTTAATGTTGCACAACAAACAATTTCTGATTGACTATAAGTTATGCGAAAGATCCAAAAGTCTGGAAATTGGGTGCCACATGAATTAATTAAAAGACAGATGGAAACCCGATAACCACTTGTAAAATTTTGCTTCAAAGACACGACAAGAAATCAGTTTTGCATCGAATTGTTACCGGCGATGAAAAATGGATCTATTTTCAGAATCCTAAACTGAAAAAATCATGGGTGAATCCGGGACAACCATCAACTTCGATTGCAAAACCAGATCGTTTCGGCAAGAAGACAATGCTGTGTGTCTGGTGAAACAAGAAAGGTGTGGTGTACCACGAGCTCCTAAAACCTGGTAAAACCGTTAATACAGATCGCTATCGACAACAAATGATCAATTTTAACCATGAATTGATCGAAAACCGACCAGAATTGGCCAGAAGACACGGCAAGGTAATTTTGCTACATGACAATGCACCTCCACACAAAGCAAAACTGGTTCAAGATACAACCAAAGCACTTGGCTGGGAACTGCTATCCCATCCACCGTATTCACCAGACTTGGCTCCTACCGACTACCATTTGTTTTCATCAATGGGACACATTAGCTGAGCAGCACGAGGAAGTCGAAAATTGGCTGACTTTTTGGTTTGCATCAAATGACGAACAGTTTTATTGGCTTGGAATCTATGAATTGCTTGGAAGATGGGAAAAATGTGTAGCTAGCAATGGCCAATACTTTGAATAAAATGTTTTTTTACTTTCAAAATAAAAGTTAGTGTTTTATTTTCACAAAAAACATCACTTCACTTTCACTTCATACCGGTACACCTGGTTTGTATGTTCATGATCAGCATGAACCCATCTCTATCCATCTCCAGTTGAAGCACATGACTACATGGTTTAGATAAAACATCGTCGACTCTATCCAAAACAGTTCTATAAATTCAATTTAAATCATAAATTATCCATCATCATCACCCAGGTATGCATTCCGAATCGTAGGCCTTAGCTCCTTAAAAATTACTTTGGCTAACTTATTCATTTTAAGTGTAAACAAGAGTCAACTGGATCTCTGTTGTCTTTCGAGTACATGCGGTGAGTTATTTTCCAAAAAAAAAAAAACACGTTAACACGTATTTTTATATCTCTAACTCTGTGGACAAGTATCCGTGCAATGTTACAAAACAAAAGACCCAATAAGCGACGGCCTCTTATGCAATTATTTCAAAAAATAAGAATAAAAAACGACGGCGATGACTACCATACATACGATCGCGATAAAACTGCTGAATTAGCTAATCAAGAAATGACAATAAAAATGGAAAATACTCTCCTCTCCACCAATTGCGGGGAATTGGTGAAGGCTAGTAGTCTCAAGACGCTTTTTGTTGGTCGGTTTGATTGTACTCTTTTGTTTTTGTTATTCATGCAGTCATTTAAACGGTTGTCTAACTGTATATGTAGATCAATATCACAGCCAAAACTTTGTTTAGATAAGACCGGGAAACTGAGAAATCGAGGAAGACACGAGCTCACTGATAATCCATATAAACTTTCCAACTAAGCGGTGACAATTTTTTGGCATTCACTGTGCGAACTCATGTAGGGAAGCGTATTACTAGAGCCTAAAACTTGGCTCATATAAAATTCCAGGTGTGCAGTGCATTGTCACATACGGTCGCGGCCTTATTGTCAATTCCCCCATTTATTTTTTATTTTTATTTTTTTCATCACACAAATGTATGGCAAGTCGGCGGTCATTAGCCCTGTTTTAGGTTTAATTTCATGCGGCTGGCCATGTCTCTGTCTTTGGCGTGGAAATCGAAAGTGAAAGTATACTGAGCAGCGGTAGTGTTTGTAGGAATTTTTATTTTTTTTTCCTTGCAAATTAGATACCCTGTCATACATAGGTAAACTCAGGTAAACAAAAATTACGACTTAAATTGCTTGTCACTCTCGATGAGTTGACAGGTCCGACAGGCACTGACTGCTGACATTTGTGGACACGGGGGTATCATGAGAGCGCTCTGTCGTAATTCACATTTGTCATAAATTTACACAGAAGATGTAATTATGGAGAAAACATTGTAAACAGAGCGATATTTGAATGAGATAAAGGGCATATTGACAGTCTGTGCCGAAGTTGATGGAGGTTAAGACATGTGAACCAAATCGTTTCATAGATATGGACAACACATTTCGTTTCTCTAAACGAATATTGTCCAATTTGATTGAAGTTTAAAAGCAGTGTGAGTGCAAAACGTTTGTCTATCAATGTAGAGCCTTTGTGTAGAAGTTAGAAGTTATCACCTTTCAATTGATAAACAGCAGATAAGCTTAAAAAATGTTCTACCTCAAGTCGGAGGCAACTAGCCCATATTTTTAAGATTGCGACTCAACAAAATAAAAAACTCAAGCGCAAGAGCATAGGCCGCCATAGCCCGCTGACAAAGGAGAAAGCGAATCGCTGAGGATAACTAACTATTACCAACATTTTGCAGTGTGCTAAAACAAAAAAAAAAAATATTTATTAATCAAAATTTATTACAACTATACCAGTGCTTCACCAAATCCTCCAAACTTTGAGGTATGGCCTTTAAGTCCTTAACGATTTTTTTTAATGGCTGAATCTACTAAAAAAAACTTTTTCGAAGTGGTAATTTTAGTTTCGGAAATAACTTCAAAACAACTAAAAACTCTTGCACAATAATGGCTTTGTGAGAAGGTACATCATCATAAATTGACATTCCATGTCATACCCGTAAAGCTATGTCAAGGCTCCAGTTGTTATACTACATGGAGTGAAAAGTAATCTCATTGACCGCCAGAATTCGCTGCTACTACAAAAAAGGTGCCTTGAAGTCCGTTTATATTTAGGCAGACATGCTAAATTTCAGTGCGATACTATCTTTAGTTTTGTTTTGGCAGCTGATTAGTTGTTGACGTGTTTGACATCATGTTAAGTATGGACAAAAACGATTTTCGTTCTCTCATAAAACATTATTTTTTGAGAGGCAAAACGGCGAAGAAAACAAAAGAAAAGTTGGATAAATATTATGGGGCTAATACTCCGTCAGATTACACCGTCAAATATTGGTTTCGAGAGTTTCGTGGTGGCCGCAACTCCACTACCGATCATGCGGTTACAGAGGACAATGTCAAAAAAATACATGAAATGGTGTTGGCTGACCAGAAAATGAAGGTGCGCGAGCTAGCAGATACCACAAAGTAGTATTAGTACTTAGCGCACACGCAATTTGGGCAATATTCTGCATCTGAAAAAGTTATCCTGCCGCTGGGTGCCGCGCATACTCACTCCTGACCAAAAACACGAACGCGAGAGCACTTCGACAGAGTGTTTGGACTTGCTGATGCGGAATCGGGCGGACTTTTGGCGTCGAGTAGTAACTGTTGAACACCAGAGAACAGAATGAGTGCCCGGCAATGGACTAAAGCCAGCACGAGTGCTCGATGGGTCGGAAAGGTTTTGGCGTCGGTTTTCTGGGATTGTCATGGCATATTCTTCGTGGACTTCGTAGAGCGCTTGAAGGCCAAAATCGCTGCAAAACGGCCTTACATGAAGCGAAAAAAAATTTTGTTTTTGCAAGACAATGCACCGGCGCACAAGAGCATCGCAACCATTTCTAAAATCAATAACTTACGGCTCCAATTGCTGTCGCATTCACCGTATTCGCCCGATTTGGCTACCTAGTACTATTATCTCTTCCCAAACCTTAAAAGATGGCTCATCAATAAAAAATTCAACTCACGCGAGGAAATCATCGACGCCACGGAGGAGTATTTTGCAGACCTTCCGGAAAATTACTTTTCGAACGGGATCAAGAAGTTGGAATATCGCTGGAATAAGTGTATCAAACTAAAAGGGGACTATATTGAATAAAATAAAAAAAACATTTAAAAAAAAATTTTTTTCTCATTCCCAAGGAGGTTACTTTTCACCCCACTTAGTAAGTTTCATGAACGTGGGGTATGTGGAAGCTCAGGAAATCATGTCTTCAGCGACCTGCTTTCTACGATGGCGGTCTCAGAAGTACCCGGCCTGACCAAGACATGACGGTAGTTGTTTCAAAGTATTGGAAAGTACGTAGTCTATAAAGCATATGTTTCAAGTTTGGAAGCTCCACGTTGTTTAGTATTTCTTTGGCAACCATCAATAGTGAATTTGTGAAAATGGAGAAAATTGGTCATCGTTATGTGATACAATACTTTTATTTGAAAGACAAGACAAGAAACAAGACGAGACAAAATAACATTCAAAGAAATGGATTCAAAAGGGAGAACCGACTCCAAAGAAGGCGAAGACCGTTTCATCTGCAGGCAAGATCATGGCGTCGAATTTTTTGAGATGCGCGTGGGGTAATTTTCATTGGCTATCTTGAAAAAGGAAAAACTATCAACGGCCAGTATTATATGAACTTATTGCAACATTTGATCGAAGAAATCAAACAAAAACGGCCGCATTTGGCTAAGAAGAAAGTGTTGTTTCATCAAGTTAATGCACCAGCTCACAAATCCGTTATTGCAATGGCCAAAATTAATGAATTATTTTGCACCCTATTCGTCAGATTTAGCCCCATCGGAATATTTTCTGCTCCCAAACTTGAAAAAATGGCTCAGTGGTCAAAGATTTTCCAAAGATGAAGAAGTTAATAGCTATTTTAAGGAGCAAGACAGTTCTTATTATAAAAAGGGTATCGAACTTTTTGAAAAATGTTGAGTTGTTTTGGAACAGGTCCAATGGTGACTCATTTCAAAATATCTGTGAGAACGCTGTGAACGAACTTAAAAGTTGACGGGATCGAGGCAAATTAACTACTACTTCACGGCCTTCGTTGAATATTTTACATACACGATTCGCCGTATGTCTTCCGCAACATTTTCAACGATTCAGCACACGAAATTTCATTTAAAGCACAAAATTTAAGATAAACTCTTTGTTCAACTACGTTTTCCATTTCAAAAACCGAAGAAGACTCAGAAGCAGATTCCCCTCAAATTTCGTGCACTAATTTAGTATAGTGCTACCAAACTATGGAATTAAAATGATGGCGATACCTTTTTCGCACGTATTTTGAATAATAAATTCCGGATACTGTTTACACAGAATAGTATAATAAAGGATGATAAATAGAGTCAAAGACGACGTCAGAGACATACCCAGCTATAACCCTATCATATGAGGATTTTCCGGTATCTAGTCAGGTTTTCGAAATAAAGAAGGTGAGAAGGGAGCTTGGTAGCGCTCAAACTTCAAATATACTGGCACTATCATATATCTAAAGCCCTTTAGATTGGGGACTCTCCCTACCCGGGTTTAAATTTCTCTTAAGCGGACTATTAAAAACAAATAGCAGTGTCAAGCAAATTTACACAACATAAAGGAAAAGAATATAAGAAAGTTCGACTTAAATGTGTTTGCAATAAGAAAAATCTAATCAAAGACGAACCACAAGGGAATAGCCTGGGGGCACAAGTTATCGAGTGAACATATATCATACGTGATCGAATGAATTTGGGATGAAGGCACACGATAGCTCACGTATTGAATGGAAACTTTAAATTGGAATAGTAAAAGTCTATTACAACTAATTTCTAACAACTATTAGGTATCCTTTGACAAAAAATGAAAAAAAAAAAAAATCCTGCGACAAATTTATAATAAGTTGCTATGTATGCTACTACACGATGACTCTTAAGTCAGGACTCTTTTCTCCTTTTTGTTTTGAGTTTTCATTCTGTGTGGCTTGTGCTATTACACGGTGACTGTTTTCCATGCCTCTAGTTTGAAAGTTTTCTTTTATTTTTTCTTTCGGTTGTGAAGTGTTTAGAGCTCTCTAGCAAACATTTTTAATTTATTCTTTTGGCCTTTAAGAAGTGCAAAATGGAATTAGAGGATTTTTATAAATTTCTAGATTGTACATCAATGGCTGTAGAGCATATGGATACAACTCTGAAGATAAATTGAAGATGAAGTGGAGGAGAAGAAAAGAATGTGGGTTATAGGGATGAACAGGGTTCATACAATTTCAACAAAGCGTCTTTTCTAAACTATTTAACTATCAAACAACCTTTCAATTGCTTCTGTCCTTGATAGAACATGATATTGCAAAAAACAACACATTGATGAGAGACGTAATTTCACCGGGGGAAAAGCAGCTACTTTAAGGTTCCTAGCACAGATTACCAAACAAGACTGTCAAAGCTTTCTCTGAGTAAAACCTTGCCTAAAATATACAGAGCTATTTGGAAAAAATTGGAAAAGACATACCTAAAAGTGACTTTGTTCTTTTTTTTTCGTTTTTATAAGGTGATTCATCGTGAGGTTTGATTTATAATGTAAAATAAATCACATTAATTTGAAAGTGAACTTAAAATTTTCATTATCGGTTAAAAGAACAATTCATGGCATTTACTTTTTGAAAATGACTATGAAAATATTGGCCACGACTACGTCTGAGGTGGTTCATTCGGAAGGTCCAATTTTGGCCGACTCGTTCGAGCATAGCGACTGGTATCTCCCGGATAACACGAGTAATGTTGGCTTCCAAAGCGTCAATCGTAGCTGGCTTATTTCTGAAGACCTGAGACTTTACATCTTGTTGAAACCAGAGCTCACAAAGACCATGTGCTAGTCCGTTAACATGGCGCGATAATGGTTACCATTGACGGTAACATTCTGATTTTCCTCAATTTTGAAGAAATATGGACTAATGATTCCACCAGCCCATAAACCACACCATACCGTTTTTAATGGATGTAATGGTAGCTCTTGGTACTCTTTGAGTTGCTCATCAGCCCAAATACGGCAATTTCGCTTTTTAACTTATCCATTGAGCCAGAAATGGGCTTCATCACTAAACAATATTTCACGATAAAACATCGGATTTTCATTGAATTTTTCCAGAGCTCATTCATTGAAAATATGACGTAAATTCAAGTCGCCTGGCTTCAATTCTTGCACAAGTTGAATTTTGTACGCTTTTAGACCGAGATACTCACGTAAAATACGCCAAGTTATCGAATACGTCAAGCCAAGCTGCTGAGAGCGACGACGAATGGATTCGTCAAGGTCTTCGCGTACACTTTCAGCTACAGCTGCTATAGTCTCTTCACTACGTGCTGGATGTGGTCTTACCGGTCGAGTATTATCCACTAATGTAAACTGGGACTCAAATTTGCGAATGGTATTGACAATAGCGGTTTCAGCACCGTAAGTTCCTCGAATCGCACGAAAAACATTTCTCACAGAACGCTGATTTTCGTAATACAGCTGAACAATTTGCGAACGCTGTTGTGGTGTTGTGAGTCTTTCCATGATGACTTGCCAAACGATACAGAACAAAAATGATAAAGCAGCTTGATAGGAGTCACGCTTGATCTGTCAAAAAAAGCCTATTGAAAATCAAACCTCACCATGAATCACCCTATATATTAAGTCTTTGTCCCCAAAGACTTCTTGCATGGATTGCTCTAGCAAGTCTGGGGTGAAGGCACTTCTAGCTCCATCTGATTGTGCAAATGAATGTCTTATAAATCTCCACCTTTAATATTTCACCAAGGCGACCCCCCTTTTTGTTGGTGGAGTGTTTTGTAGTGGGGACACTTTCCCTTAAAATTTTCTGGATTGCCCATGACGCATTCTTCTGAATTGTCTCATCCCAGATGTTGAATGGGAGAGAATCGCTGACGTTGGAACAGCATAATTTTACTTGCCTTAGAAGATGCCAATTGCAAGTTAATTTATGTAGATATCGGATGTAAGGGAAGGAAAAATGACGCAGGTGTATTGCTACCAAACGATTTGAAAAAAATAATGCTTCTCCTCTTCAAAAAAATATAATGAAGCCCTACCCATTTGCAACAAAATTTATTTTTTTTTATTCAAAATATTGACCATCGGCTTCTACACATTTCGCCCATCTTTCCATCCGTTTAGGAATAGCATGCCAGAAAAACTACATGTCTTTTGCGGCAAACCATTCGTCGAGCCATTTTCCAATTTCCTCGAAATCGTCGAAATGGGTCTTTCTCTAGTTTTGTAGTGTGAGACGGCTCGTTGCCGTGTAACAAAATCACTTTGTCTTCAGGCCCATTCCGATCGTCTTTCAATTAATGAGTGGTTTAAATTAATCACTTGTTGACGATAGCAGTGTGTATTAACGATTCCGCCAGGCTGCAAGAGTTCATAATACACAATACCGCTCTGATCTTACCAGACACAGAGCATGGTCTTCTTGCCGAAGCATGAAGCATGAGCATGGCCATGGTGTTGAAGGCTCAGCTTCGCCAAATAAATCCATTTTTCGTCACCCGTCACAATTCGATGCAAAAATGATTTACATTCGTGGCGTTGGAGCAGAACTTCATAAGTGACTTTGCGATTTTCCATTTGACGTTCATTCAAATCGTTGGATCATCATCCAATAACTCCTTCAACTGCTCTTCTTCGTATTTTTGTGGTCAACCAGAGCGCTCACTGTGTTTCACATTGAAATTACCATTTTTAAACTGTCGAAACCATGTCTCACATGTTCTATTTCATGGAGCGTGTTCACAAGCAAACGATGACTTTCAACAGCCTTTTCCTTTTATATAAATATGAATAGTAATGCGTGCCGCAGATGTTTGTTTTCAGCCAAAAACTCGACATGATCACTGAATGATAAAACCAAGACGCTAGTTTTTGGCGGACTCAAATTGTGTGTGTTTCTAGTTAAATGTTAGTCGAACAAAATGGCGTATGTGTCAAATTAATACGCTGCGTACTTTTTGCTAGCGCCATCTCTTAGTTTAACCGGAAAAAACTTATGCATATACCTGGTAAATGTTAAACGTCTGGACTGATCTTACCAGAAATGTTGGCCGAAGATCCGAATTTTGGGCTAAAAATCATCTTCTCGAACGAGGCTCATTTTTAGCTCAGCGGCTATGTCAACAACAAAAAAAAAAAAATTTTTTTCATTATTGGAGCGAACACAATCTACAAATGATTGGCAAAGTAGCAATGCATCCACAAAGCTTGACTGTTTGGTGATGATGCCATTGCTGCATTATCGGACCTTTTTCCTTTCGAAATGAGGAAGGAGACATCCGAGCTGTGGTTCCAACAAGATGGCGCTACATGCCATACAAGCAACGCAACAGTCGAAGTTGTGAAGGAGAAATTTTGTAACTAGGTCAACTCATGCCCGCCGTGATCATGCGTTTTGACACCACTCGATTATTTTCTCTTCCTTACTCCTTTGTCTACGCTAACGAGCCAACCACTTTTTACGAACTAGAGGTTAATATTTGGCTCGCTATTGCCAGAATAATGCCACACATATTGGACCGCGTCATCAAAAATTGGACCGACCGCTTGAAGCACTGCCAGCGAAACCGAAGCGGCAATTTGATAGTAACGTTTTAATTTTGCCCTCTTTTTAAGTACAAATCAAGTCCAATGCTGCTTCATTTCAGTGTCCACATGGTGAACAAGGCCACCTTGTTATCTTGAAGTCAACAACAACCCATACATTTCAGCCTTTTTATTTTTTTCATTTCATTTCATTTAATATAGTCATATAAAAAGTTTCAGCGGTTTTTTTGTCACTAGATGGTGTTGGTGTCTATTTATCTGGAAACTCTAATCTGATTGTATCAAATGAACACGTGTTTGAAAGGTGACATGTCAGGATACATTTTTTGTGAAGACAGCTGTGTAATTCGTTGTTAATGTTAAAAGGGGAAAAACGCTGCAAAAACATGCCGAAAATTTGTGCAGTTTACGGTGAAAATGCTGTGAGTGAACGCCGGACCCTGGAGTGGTTTATTAGATTCCGTTTTGGATATTTCGATGTAAAAGATGCACCTCGCACTGATTGGCCTGTCACTGAAAAAGTCGATGAAATTTTGCAACTGATGGAGAAAGACTGGCACGGAAGCTATCTAGAGATAGCGGAGGCACTAAACATCAACCACAGTTAAAAATCATCTAAAACAAGCAAGCTACTCAGCTATGAAAAGTGGATTACATACGAAAATATCCAAAGCAAGCGATCATGATGAAAGGCCGGTGATCGACCGGTTGGATTGACGGCAAACAAGATTATGTTGAGTGTTTGGTGGGATTGGAGGGAATTGGCTATTATGAGCTGCTAGAACGTGGCGAAACGGTCAATTCGATCCTCTTCTGTACACAACTCGACCGTTTGATTGAAGCCTTTAGGAAAGAGGGAAAAGAAACGGAGTTGTCTTTCATCATGACAATGCTAGGCTACACATATCTTTGATGATCCGGAACAAATTGAGGGAGCTTGGTGGAAGTTTTGATGCACGGACTTTGCACCTTCTGATTACCATTTGTTTCGGTCTTTGCAAAACTCTCTTCATGGCAAAAAATTGGTCGACCGAAGAGCCGCTGAAAATCATTTGGCCAAGTTTTTCGCTGATAAACCAAAGAAGTTCTACATATATGGAAATATGAAGCTACTCGGAAATGCCAAAAGGTCATAGATAATAATGGCCAATATGTATTTGAATGACATTGATTCTGAATAAAGAAAATTTTTTGTCAAAAATGTACCAAAAAAACGCGGAGACTTTTTGTATGACCTGTTATTAAATTAAAATTTTAAAAATTTAAATTTCAAATAAAGTTAAATTTAAATAGAGAAAAAAAATCGTAGCTATTTCAGGATGCTTTTTCCATCTGTTATGGTCTTTTTTTCTTTTGACCCTATCCTTTGACATTTGTACTATTTAATATTACACACAAGACGTCTTCGACTTAAGTCCACTGTGCACTAGATCCTTACCTGAAAGTAGAAAAACAAAAAACTGAATGAATATTTATTAATATACAAAAATGGAAGACAAAATATGTAGGTACACAGCATATGATATTTCACTAAGAAAACCCAGATCTAAGATCAAGTACAATATGTGAACTTAGACTCATTACTAATAGGACGAACGAAGCCCGCGACAGATACCTTCTCCCTTCAAAAAAACAGGATGGTATATAAAATTATACGTAAACAAAACTTAAAACAGGGATCAACATTTTACCATACATGGAGAAACGAAATACGGAAGGGTTACCACCATAATACTATTCAATAAAATTTCTATTCCAGCAGAAGTCTGACCTAAATTTTCGATGATAACCACCTTTGTGTCAACCGCATTTGAACACAAAAGCGGAGACGATAAATGAAGGATAAAGAATCTCATCTTTAGGTGGGCTACAACTGAAATCAAGAGAAGGTGTAAAGTCGAAAAATGGCAGTTTCCACTAAAATTCAAAGTCGTAAGCCTAACGTCAGACCTTCTAAAACAGATTCTTGCATCGTCTGTGTGGCGTGGAACCCTCAGATATTATCCAAAAATTTGTAAATCTTTGAAAAGATCAATTCACTTGCCTATGTTAAAAGCAAGAAAATTTAAACATTCCTGAATACTGCAACCGATATTTTTTAGTCTTAAGGTTGCCTCAAAGAGTGCTCGTCTTAATTTTGATTTAAATTTTAAATAAAACAAAAACTTTCTGAGAAATTATAAAAATTTTAATTTAATAATAAAGTTGACATGTGGCAACAACAAATCAGCTTTATTTGCAATCACGGATTACCATAAATATGCTAGGATTTAGACAAAAAAAAAATTGGACTTATAAAAACAGAAAAAGCAGTATAAAGACGTTAAATCACACGATCCAGGCCGCCAGATGCGGTCGCCCAAACCGAAGATTGCCCCATCACGGAATGTGTCGTGCAGTAATCACATTGTTTCAACGGAGGTGTGGTAAGAAATATTTTTCTGTTGGGTCCACATGTCATTGAGATAATATGCATCCAAGGCGTTGGGACGCTTAAGGATGAAACACATGTGGGTTTTGTCACTCCGAGTGACGAAATAGGCAATTTTGCCTAATGACCTTAGTATCAGCACGAAAACGCGCTACATAGCGCTCCTCCAAATTGTCCAATCGAGACCGGATTGATGCTTTCTGACTCTCGGCCACATTTCTGGCGAATAGCCGTGATGTTTCTTGCTGAACGGCTCGAATTTTTGATTATTCTGATGTGGCAGGTTGTAACATAAGTATTGCGTAAGTTTTGAATGTCTGATGTATGTTATATAATTTGCACCATATACAAAAATTAAGCGGTCAATTCAATTTCTTTCATTAGACAACAACACATGCCCACTTCTCAGGCCTCCGAAGTCTTTTTAGATGTCGCGATGATGTCCAAGAGGCTCTTGGATTTTTTTTTTTTTATAACTGTAACTGTGTGCAGGTGGTCCTAGATGAAATAGCACACGCCTTCGATTAATCAGGAATGGTCTGGTTACGAAGCAAAAGCTTAGTATCCCACCATAGAGACAGTAACAACTTGAGCTGGTGAAGTCCATTTCGTATGATGGCCTATTTTCTGGACTAAGCCATTGCTGGCTGCATTTAATGTTGTTGTAGAGACATTCTTCATATCCAGCATCTATCTGGTTAAAAACAGACAGAAGCGCAGGGCAAGCTTCGATTCTTTGCAGACGATTATTTAGGGATAAATGGCAATGACAAGTAAATCCACTCTTTTACGGATTGGTCTAAGACTGATAGCAGGTTTACTGGCGGTGTTTTCTCAGAAAAGGTTAATCGAAGGCTCTCCTTCCGCCTTCCAAATCACTGTAGCATGTTCCAGGGGTCCTGTTCTGGCTGAAGGAAATCGTGATATCTGCAAGGGACATCTGCCGAAATCAAATCCCTGGATTTAATCTCACAAAACTCAAATATAGCCCTTGACTGCCGATTATCTCTTTGGGAGAGGGCAGAGCAGTTCAACATTTAATTATGACGAACTCGCCAAAATTGGAGCCACTCTATCTATTCTTCCAGAAAAGCAAAAGGGTAGCATCCGTATACCGATCAGTACATGCAAATTAATGTTAAAGGTGGATACTAATAAAAGAACAAATCTTAGGTGGAATGTTTAATCAACATGATTTTGATTTTTCAAAATAGGAAACATTTCAGCACTTTCATAGGTACCATCACTGAACACTGTCTTATAGGCAAGTATGCAAGATGACTTTGCATTTTCACCATTGATTTCTGCAGAAACTGCATGGGCGAGGAGGAGACAATCCTTCACCTTCTCTATACATGCATTTATGAGCTTTCTTTTAAAATTACTTGAGCGATCTAAACAATATAGACGTTAACAGTCTCCTACCGTTTATCAAAAGCTCAATAGGTTTCCAAGAGTAGGAGGATCACAATGGGCCAATAAACCTATGATAGTTTGTAATACATGGGCTGAAAAGTCCGCGTCGTTTGTAAGAGAGGGCAATACTTGAATTAAATATTTTCAGTTAGTACCAACCTTCAAGAGATACGTGTATAAATTTGACAGCTATCGGACGATTAGTTCTCGAGATACAGCGTTGTGAGTGAAACAACTTTTGTTATTGTGAAAAAAACTGTATTCAAAGCAATTTCGTGTGTTGATTTATAATTGCTTTTTGATGGGAAAAAATGCAGCCGATGCAAAGAAATGGCTTGAAAAGTGTTACACATTCGTAAGTGGATTGAAAAATTTAAAAGTGGTCATACAAGCACCGAAGATGACGCACGCAGTAGACGTCCAAAAGAGGCGGTTTCAGATGAAAACATCAAAAAGTTCACAAAATGATTACAAATGACTGTAAAGTGAAGTTGATCGAGATAGCTGAGGCCCTGAAGATATCAAAAGAGCGTGTTGGATATATCATACACGAATATTTGGACATGCGAAAGCTCTGTTCAAAGTGGGTGCCGTGTTTGCTTACAGTTGACCAAAAACAACAACGTGTTGATGATTCAGAGGAGTGTTTTAAGCTGTTCAACCACAATAAAGCCGAATTTTTGCGTCAGTATGTGACAATGGATGAAACTTGGCTCCATCACATCACACCAGAGTCAAGTCGGCAGTCATCTGAGTGGCGAGCAGGCGACGAACCTCGTCCAAAACGACCAAAAACTCAACAGTCGGCTGGCAAGGTTATGGCATCCGTATTTTGGGATACACATGGAATAATTTTCATCGACTATCTCCAAAAGGAGCAGACTATCAACAGCGACTATTACATTGCGTTTTTTGAGCGTTTGAAGGACGAAATCGCAGAAAAACGGCCGCATTTGAAGAAAAAGAAAGTGCTGTTTCATCAAGACAATGCACCGTGTCACAAGTCGATGAAAACGATGGCAAAATTGAATGAATTTGGCTACGAATTGCTTCCCCACCCACCGTATTCTCCAGTTTTGGCCCCCAGCGACTATTTCCTGTTCGAAGACCTCAAAAGAATGCTCGCCGGAAAGAGATTTAAGACTGATGAAGAAGTAATCGCCGAAACAGAGGCCTGTTTTGAGGCTAAACCGAAATCGAACTACAAAACTGATATCGAAGGATTGAAAAATCGTTTCAATCAGTGTATCGCCCTCGAAGGCAACTATATTGATAAATAAAGTTGAATTTTGCAAAAATTATGTTTACTTTTCAGCCCATGTGTTATATTGAAAAAGTGCTTCTTCATGTATTCTCTATTGATTGTAATTTCCGCGAATGTGTCTAGGCGTTCTAAATTATGACTCTAAGACAAAAGAAAAAAAAAACTACTAAGAAACGGTCAGAGTTCACCTCTTCCACCCGTAAATGTAGAAAACATTTCCCGTGTCTCACATTAGAAAGCATTAGGTCGATCTATCGAGCTTTGATTTACCAACTCAAGATATCTTTGTTGAGTATTTGACTTCCTACTTTTGATATGCATTGCAATGATGATATTCAGAGAAAAATATTGGTACGCCACAGTCGTATCGAAATCTTTACACAATGTCACGGTTTTACTCGCCAACACCTGCTTGGTAGGTCATTATATGTCAATGTCATGTACCAAGCGTAATCAAAGCTCGACATGTATTTGGAGCAACACTCAACTCACTCAACACTTAACAAGAGGATATGAGCGTTGGTAAAGTGATAAGGTCATTTGTTAAATGACATGATAAAGTGGCTGGCATAAGCCAAAGTAAGCAATTTAACTGCTCGTTTCCTTTAGATAAACTTACGTCTAAAAAAAAAATAAACATAATAATAATAGTAATGATGTGGCCCTCATAACGATTAAGGCTTTGGACTACCCACAATCGTTCCAAGGTCTTTACACGATGATTTCGGGTACCTCAAAGAAAGACTCTCCACCCATTGTCTTCTACATTTCTCTCTAAGTCTAATAACTTTTAATTTTTTTTTTTTTCGAGCAACTCAACGGGGTTTCTGCCATCAAAATAATAATAAAAAATAAAAGAAACCGAAAATATTTCCTTCCAAAAACTTTACCAACATATTTATCTTTGAAAAAAAAAAAAAAAATAAAATAAAATCTACGCAAAGTAAACAGGATTCATGGGGTAAAATAAATTTCAAAAATTCATCTCAGGGTTCGTTTAGAATACATTTCCAAAACTGCAAATAAACTCTCTTCCTCTTTGGCAATTATCTGGTGTAGCTGGTAGCTCTGGTGGTGGTTGGTGGTGGTGGTGGTGGTTTTGTGGGTATAGCTATTTGTAGCTACGTCTGTGGTATCCGTGGTCAGTTTTTATGACACATTCTAGGGACAAAATTAACTCGCCGGGAATATTACGTAATTTCATCAGACTTAACAAATGTGATGGGTTTCTAACATATCTATTCAAGGTGAAGTCACCATCCTTCCAACACATTTAGATTTATGTTGGAACAATGAGCCAAGTTAACTCGTAGCTAGAAAAAGCAGTTCTTGATTACACCCACAGGGATACGACAACTACAAATCAGATGAAGGTAACCTGTAGATGCAATGTTTTTATTTTTTCTTGTAAAAAACAGTCTTACACACGTCATTGGTAGGTATATTAGCACCGTCAACAGGCACATCAACGTGATAAACCTCATTAACAGTATTCACAACAGCACCACCCTAATCATCTGTATCTAAATTGCAGGGTGGGATTTGTTAATTTCACTTGCAATCTTCCTTTTTAAACAAAAAAAAAAAAAACGTTTAGTGGTAGTACCGGAAGATTGAGTTAAATGATGTCCTCTATCGAAGAAGAGGTACGAGCAAACGACAGGATATAATCAAAAATCGGAGATGGAGCTGAATTACGAGTATTCGTATCTTTTGAATTTTTTTAATTCTGCAAGGTTGCTAATGCATACCGCAGCCCATGATCATAATCGTAAAACGTATTTAAAAAAAATCGTTACGACTTCTTACGGTTCACCTGTACAATGCTCTCGCTTTTGGAATCACTGGCTCTGTGTCTGTGACTTTGCATCTTTGTATCTGTGGATAGAAATAAAGTTTTTGATGATGGGGTTGTGGGAATTAATTACTTTTCATTTACAAACGCTGTGGCGCCTGAATTTTCTTTTGTCCAAAATTTACTTCAACTATAAACGTTTTTTGTTTTCATCAGTCGTTTACTCATTTCTACCTGCTTTGCGTCTTCATTTTGCGTAAATAGTTTTCGTTTTCATTTTCTTTATTTTTATTTTTTTTTTTTTTTTGATATTTTTATATTCTGCTTTTTAATGCCAAGTTAAGATTGAAAAATGAGGGCCTCTCAGTTCAGTATTTCAGTGTAAGGAGAAGAATAGAGTCAGATTGAATTACATATTCGGAAAGTAGAAGGGGTCCGATGAACGGTTGGGTAAATGGGCAATGGAAAATGAAACTAAGAGTGAGGAATTAATTAGTTTTTTTTTTTTTGTGTAATGAATAATGGTTGAGAAAGTGTGTGGTGCTTAATTTATGTTTTTTAACAGCTTTTTTGTGCGGATAATTATGGAACATTCGTTATATTATCTTTCTTTTTTTTTATTTTGTTTGAGGGATGAATTTGAATGGAATTTCGTAAGTTCTGTTGTGGTTTTCGAGGGTATTTTTTTTTTTAAAGATACAAAAGATAATACATACAAATGTATTATTCACCGTGACGACGAGTTGTTAATGGTGTTCATGAACATTGATTGTAATTCGTATAATTCACGTGCTTATGATTAAATTAAAACGGAAAGATTTTAATAATTTTAGAAGGCGTGTAGCATTCCAGGATATGAGCTGTGAATAATGAATAGTTGTTGACAGTGACAACTCTTTCCCACTCGAAATCTTGACTGTCAATCAGTAGCAAACCTTCGCAGAACGAAATATATCTTATTTCAAAAATGAGTGCTACACTTGCGGTCATAAAAATTGCACCATGTCAAAATAATTGAAAAATGAAATGAAATTTTTGTTGAGTACTCCGCAGTAGTTTATAAGTATTTCTATCTAATTTCCATCTGTTTATGGAATGTTTGAAAAAAGATATTAACAAAGAAAGAAAAACCAGTTAATTTTCTTATTTTTTTAAAATATTTTCATACAGTCATTGGTTAACAAAATCAAACGATACATTTTTTATGTATGTGTATATAAGATGTTTAGATGTGCCACTTTTACCAAAAAATTATCAATACCGAGTTGCTACTCGTTTGGTGGTTATAACCGCTTTTATTCTAGAAGGCATCAAGTTTACTAGAAGTTCAGTAATATCCCTTGAAATTTCAGTATTCCATATATGTTCCAGAACTTCATTTAGCTTTTTTTTACTCTCTGGTTTATGTTCAGCCACTTTATGTTTCATTACATGCCACAAGTGTTCGATTAGGTTTAAATCGGGCGAATTACATAGCTGGCCAGTCTAGTCTGGTAATTCCGAGGTCATCAAACTTGTCTGTTTATTATTTATAAAGTAGACATCTAGAAGTTGATTTATAACACTTTACTTACGGATTTGGCGCGGTGGCAAGGTGCAGAATCATCTTGAAAATGCACTTGTCAGTTTACGAATGATGCTGTTCAATTGCTGGCACCAAAAACTCCCTTACTACTTCTCCATACTTTTGAGCGTTCATAGTTTCATTAACAAAGTGCAAAGAGCCAAAACTATCTAACTTTGAGGAAACTTCACTGTTTTTACTATGCACTCGTCCTTGAACCTTTCACCTGCTGACCGTCGTACGTATGGCAAATTGTCGGCATACAACAAATTAAATTTACTTTCATCGGACCATATCACACATCGCCAATCATCCTGAGTCCAATCTTCGTACTTTTTTGGCCACGTCAAGCGAGTTTTTTTTCATTTTTGTGGTTAGGAGAGGTTTTTTTCGCTCGTCGTCTTCCATATAAACCTATCTCCCGTAGCCGTCGGCGTATGGTTTCGGCGCTTAGATCAACTTGATGAAATTCACTCAGCTCTGCTCTTATACGGACGGCACTTTTAAAGCGATCTTTCATGCTAATCCGTTGTAATACATTGTCCGTCTTCTGGGTTGTTTTACGTTTTTGTCCCGAGCCTTTTTTGCTTTCCAGTTGATCCAAATTTTCTTTTTTCTTCATCAGTCGTACGATAGTTGAATGACAGCATCCAATTTTAACCACAATCTCACGATAGCCAAGCTCTTTTTTTTACTTGCCACCGTCACAATTCAATTCAAACTGATTTTTTTGCACTGAATATGAGGCCGAACTCCGTTATGGGAAATACACTTCATTAGTATGGGAAAAACCCTTACGAGCTAATGTAATTAGGCATTTTTTGAGAACTCATTAGGTGGTGCGGTTTTTATGACCACAAGTGTAAATTGCCCAAACAGTGCATTTATTGAAAATATAGGATAATTCATCGTGAGATTTGAGGCTTTTTTTGATAGATCACGAGTGACTCCTATCACACTGCTTTGTCATTTTTGTTCAGTATAGTTTGGCAAGTCATCATGGAAAGACTCACACCACAACAGCTTCCCCAAATTGTTCAGCTGTATTACGAAAATCAGCGTTCTGTGAGAAATGTTTTTCGTGCGATTCGAGGAACTTACGGTGCGCATAATCGACCTACTAAAACCACTATTGCGAATACCATTCGCAAATTTGAGTTCCAGTTTACATTAGTGGATGATACTAGACCGGTTAGACCACATCCAGCACGTAGTGAAGAGACTATAGCAGCTGTAGCTGAGAATGTACGCGAAGACCGTGACGAATCGATTCGTCGTCATTCTCAGCAGATTGGCTTGGCGTATTCGACAACTTGGTGTATTTTACGTGAGGATTTCGGCCTAAGAGCGTACAAAGTTCAACTTGTACAAGAATTGAAGCCAGGCGACTTGAATTTGCGTCATATTTCCAGTGAATGGGCTCTGGAAAAACTCAATGAAAATCCGGTGTTTTATCGTGAAGGTTTGTTCAGTGAAGAAGCCCATTTCTGGCTCAATGGATACGTTAATAAACAAAATTGCCGTATTTGAGCTGATGAGCAACCCGAAGAGTACCAAGATACCATTACATCCATTAAAAACAACTGTATGGTGTGGTTTATGGGCTGGTGGAATCATTGGTCCAAATTTCTTTAAAAATGAGGCAAATCAGAATGTTACCGTCAATGGTAACCGTTACCGCGCCATGTTAACGGACTATATGCCTTCTGAAATTCAAGCACATGTTCTTGGTGAGCTCTGGTTTCAATAAGACGGCGCTACAAGTCATACAGCGCGTGAAACAATGGACTTGTTGAGAAATTATTTTGGTGAGCACTTAATTTTACGTTTTGCTACGGTAAATTGGCCGCCTAGATCGTGCAATATCACACCTTTTGACTATTTTGTCTGGGGATATGTATTCTCAGTTCTTCAGAAATAAGCCAGCTACGATTGACGCTTTAGAAGCCAAAATTACTCGTGTTATCCGGGAGATGCCAGTCGCTATGCTCGATCGAGTCGCCCGAAATTGGACCTTCCGAATGGACCACCTCAGACCAACATTTACATGATATCATTTTCAAAAAGTAAATGCCATGAATTGTTCTTTTAACCGATAATAAAAATTTTAAGTTCACTTTCAAATTTTTGTGTTTTATTTTACATTACAAATCAAACCTCACCATGAATCATCCTATTTTGGTCGAAATGAAACAATTGGTGTATGCAAGTTTGTGTAAAAAGTTCGTGAGACTGGCTTACTTGCAGGCAACACTGACGGTCCCCGTCGTCATTCGGAACGCATCAAGAAGAATGTGGCTGCTGTGGCCGAGAGTATTTAACTCAATCAAGGAACATTGACTCGCCATCGAATCAATATCAACAACTCAATTCTTCACGCACCACCTTGACGAGAATTTTGCACAAAGATCTCAGATTGGACAAAGTCCAACAAGGCAAACGACCATCCACTTCGTTATCGCTTCTCAGTTTGTGCCTGACGAGCCGCATTTTTATCTCGGCGGCTATTTTAACAAACAAAATTGAAGCATTTGGGGATGGGAAAACCCGCACGTGATTGTCGAAAAGTCAATGCATCCGCAGAGTGACAGTTTGTTGTTGTGTTTAGGAGCAAAGTGGAGCAAAAAATTTGCATCAAATTTTAATTAAAACACATGTTGACAGTGACATACCTACGGTGAGTCTGCTCTAAGTAACAAAAATATTTACAAGTGGTACAAGTTCTTCCAAGATAGCCGAGAAGATGCTAATGACGAACCTCGCTCTGGACGCCCCAGCACATCAACAAAAAAAACGTTGACGCTGTGAAGAAAATGGTTTTGGAAAATCGTCAAATTACCATAAGAGAAGTTGCTGAGGAAGTTGGCATACCGGTCGGTTCGTGTCATGCAATTTTTTTTGGATATTTTGGTCATGAGACGTGTATCAGCGAAGTTTGTTCCGAAATTTCTTAATTTTTATCAGAAGAACCGTCGCATGAGCATTGCTCAAGATCTCTTGAATGTGGTCAATGATGATCCTGATTTGCTCAAAAGGCTCATAACTGGTGACGAATCATGGGTTTATGGCTATGACGTTAAAATCAAATCCCAGTCCTCCCAATGGAAACATCCAGGAGAGCCAAGATCGAAAAAAAAAACGGCATCGCTGAAAGTGCTCAAGGCTATACCAAAACGTCCTTATGAGAAGTACTTCGAGGATTTGAAAAAGCATTGGCACAAGTGTATTATACCTGAGGGGGATTACTTTGAAATGGACAACATTAATATTGATGAATAAATAATTTTTTTTTTTATAAAAATATAGTCACCTTACTTTTTGAACGCACCTCGTAAGTTCCCGTAAATAAATACAATATTTCGAAGAATTAAAATGATCTGCGCTTAGAGATCGCTAGAACCATGGACAATGAACTACTTATAATAGCAGGCATAATGATGATTCCTTTATGATAGAAGATGTGAAGGTACAATCTACAGAAGAGACTTGTTTGGAAGTGAACAAGACTATGTCCAAAGATCCTCAGCAGAAAGTATTGTCCTCTACTGAGCGACTTTCTAAAAGTGCACAAATGTATTTATTTTTCTAAAATAAAAGGCAAAACTATTAGATACCGTTAGTTCTGAAATATGTAGAGTCCAATCAGTGAAAGTTCGACATACACGTTGATCATTTGGCTTTAGCTCTTGGTTCAATAACATCTTATACGGACGTAAAGATACGTCTTTTCGTAAAATATGTCACAGTAACGTTCAAAAGATGTTCGCGGAATCGGTTGATAGCGGTCTTGACTTGCAGCAAGAGCAATAATCTATTTAATTCTATTTTTTTTTTCACATAACGCTCAATGTTTGCTTATCGGGACGATTATAACGACCGGAAATTGGATTTAATGCATGTGACGTAGTCATGATTGACTACAAGTTTTGATTAAAGCGTACCATATACCTTTCCATGGTTGGTAGACAATTTGGAACACAAATGTGGCATTTTTCAAAAGATAATATGCCTGAGTTTAGAGAAAAGTTATTGGAACGCTGAATGCCGTCATTGGTCACAACCATGACCTAGAATACGAAATCGTTGGCACAACTTGTACCTTCAAAACAATTTAGAAAACTGGCTATTCAAGAACTCGGATTTAACTGTCATGTTATCAGCGACGATAGAGATAATACCCCGTTCATTTTGAAGATAGTATCCAAACCGTGGTGTGGCATCTGCGATAACTATTCCTTTAAATCTTAGTTCCTGATCGCGTCAAACAATAAGATTGCGATTTAAGAGTCCTTTAAATGGAAAATGTTGATTATTTGTTCGATGTGATCGACGCTTGAACTAGTTCATCACTTTCTGTGAGAGACAATGATTTCTGGATAGTATTCATTATACTATCAATCTTCTTAATCGCCTGTCAAGCAATTTTAAGTTAAGTCTTAGTATCTGAAATGCTAAGGCTTTTGGTTTTAGACGTATTAATCTTTTCTCTGCTTTTCTTAGACAGTACTGCGCGAAAAACATCACTTTTTATCACAAAGTAAAGAAGAGTGATAAAATCATTGATCATGTTCAGAACTAGCTTCGCTCCTGTTTAGGGAACACCAGGACGAACACACACGTATGTATATATTTCATCGCTTTCCCGAGTCAACCAAAAAGTCTTCTTCAGAAACGAAACTTGAGGATCATCCTTTCGGGAGGCGAATCATAATACGCAGTGTTTTAATGAAAGTGCTTCAGCAGATCTTCATCCGATGTTAGTAAGGAATCGTCTATAGTTTTCTTGGAATATTGCTTTGAACTGCATTTTGGTATTGGGTATATTATTTAATTCGTGCGGGTTTTTTTTTCAAAATTTGAACGTTTATTTAAGAAAAACATGTACAAAAGTATTATTCAAAGTATTGCCCATCTGAAGCTATGACTTTTTCCTATATTTCTGGCAATTTTTGGATCCCATCCCAAAAGAACTGCGCCGGCTTGGTAGCCAAGAATTAATCAAGCCAAATTTTAATATTCTGCTCTGATGTGAACCGTATTTCAGTGAGGGCATTCTGCATCGACCCGAACAAATGGTAGTCAGAAGGGTCAAGGTCTGGGCTATAAGGCGGGTGGGGTAAGACTTCCCATCCACTGTTTTCCAAATAGTTCTTAACCGGAATAGCAACGTGGGGCCTAGCATTGTCGAACACTGATTAAATGTGTTCGGTAGCGTTGTCCATTGATGGTTTCACCCGGTTTTAGCAGATCATAATACAACACACCCATCTGATCCCACCAAATACAGAGCATTACCTTTGCGCCATGCATATTCGGCTTTGCCGTTGATTTGGCTGGTTGGCCAGGTTTCACATATGATTTTTTGGGCTTGGGGTTATCGTAATGGATTCATTTTTCATCACCAGTAACAATCTGATGCAAAAATGACTTCCTTTTGTGGCGTTCCAACAGCATTTCGGACATGCATGCTGCGATGTCTCTCGGCTTGAGTTCATGTGGAACCCAATTTCCTTGCTTTTGAATATATCCAGCTGCTTTTAAACGTTTTGAAATGGCTGCTTGAGTGACACCCAAAGATTCTGCGAGCTCTTCTTGTGTTTGGCAATAATCTTCATAGAGTAATGCTTCCAGTTCTTCATCTTCAAACTTTTTTGGCTGCCCAGGACGTTCATCGTCTTCCAAGCCAAAATCACCACTTTTGAATCGTGCAAACCACTTTTGACACGTTCGTTCATCTAGTACTTGTTCACCAAAAACTTCCGCCAAAATACGATGACTTTCGGCAGCAGTTTTCTTCATGAAGATCTCCCTGCAAAAACAATTTTTCAAGCATAAAGTTCGACATATTTGAGTGAAAAAAATTTATTGTTGTTTACGCTTCAAATGAATGATATATACTAAAATGACGTACAATGACAGTAGCTTTCCAACGCATGTTCCAATGAAATAATAGCAATGGAATAATACAAGTTACGCCATCTCTTAGTAAACCGCACGAATTAAGTTATAGACCCAATAAAAAAAAACATTTTACTCAAAGTATTTTCTATTGCTAGCTGCACATTTTTCCCATCTTTCAGGCAATTTATTAATTCCACGCCAATAAAACTGTTCGTCTTTTGAAGCAAACCAAAAAGTCACCCAATTTTCGAGGATTCGAAGTACTGCTCAGCTAATGCGTGTCCCATCGACACACAGACACACACCAGACACACAGCATCGTCTTCTTGCCGAAACGATCTGGTTTTGCAGTCGAAGTTGATGGTTGTCCCGGATTAACCCATGCTTTAGGATTCTGAAAATAGATCCATTTTTCATCGCCAGTAACAATTCGATGCAAGCCCGATTTTTGATCGTGTCTTTGAAGCAAAATTTCACAAGTGGTTTTTCGGTTTTCTATCCGTCTTTCATTCAATTCATGTGGCATCCATTTTCCAGACTTTTGGATCCAATATTGTTTGCAATTCGGCGTCTTCAAACTTTTTTGGTGGTCTTCCACGTTCTTCATTTCTCACATCAAAATCGTTATCTCTGAAACGTTGAAACCATCTTTAACATGTTGCTTCTGATAGAGCATGATCACCATATGCCTCGACAAGCATTCGATGCGACTCTGTAGCACTTTTCTTCAAGTGAAAGCAAAAAATTAATGCTTTCCGCAAGTCATCATTTTCTGGCACAAAAGAAAAATTAAGGCCGGTGCACAATAAATGTTTCCTATTGAGACATTTGTATCTTGACGCTCACTTCATACCGGTACACCTGGTACATAGAGAGAAGGCTTGGCCTTCTTAGCCCAAAAAAAACAGGGATTAGCAAGGGTTATTCTTTGTTTGATCTCATTGCTGGTGTCGTTGCCTGCATTGATAGCGGAGCCTAGGTAGACGAAGTCCTTAACTACCTCAAAATTATATTTGTTGATGGTGATGTTCTGCCCGAGATGTCGGTGTTGGGTGTCCTTTTTGGTTGACAGCATATACTTGTTCTTGCCCTCGTTGACTGTTACACCCATCTTCGCCGCTCCTGTCACAATACAAAGCGCCATTGACATCATGCTGCTTTCTTCCAATTATGCAATTATCGGCAATTATGCGCCTATGAGTTATTTACCGACCTTGATGGACCAGCGTGCATTCTCCATCGTCATGCTATACAAACGGACGAGTTTGACAGGGATGATGACGACGCTGCCTTAAAATCGACGAATAGGTTGTATGTTGTATCGATTTGGAGCTCATAGGTTTCTTAAAAGATCCGCCGTATTGTGAATATTTGGGTGATGGTGGAATTTACTGGCCTGAAGCCACACTAATATCAACCAATCAGGTTGTTGATGTTCACACAATATGGCAGATAGAATCTTGTTGGCGACATAAAGAAGACCGATATCTCTGTAAGTGGCGCAGTGCAGAGGGTTTACTTTCTCGAGAATCGGATAAACACTGCTGAACTTCCATTCATCGGGCATATTTCCATCTGACCATATTTTACAGATGAGTTGGTGTATGCTCTTTGTCTAGTTATCGCCTCCGCTTTGAAGAGCTCGGCGGTCAAGAGTGCACACCTAGTGTGAAATTAAAAAAAAAAATTTTTTTTATTTCATTTTTAAAACTTCAAATGAATATCTCAAATAGTTTTTGAGTTCAGCAGCCGTTCAGCGGTCAGATATCAATCATTTCATCTTTAAACGCGTTTTTCTCGAAACTACATTTTTCAAATTTGCCGCAGTTGTAACTCGAAGACAAGTCATCCGATCACTTTGATTTTTTATTTTTTTTTGCTTATTTTGTACATGTTTTTCCATTCAATGACCCCCCAGTTTTTCGATTGTATGAAAAATGTAATTTTAATGGGCCAAAAATCATCAAATTTTCGGACAATTTTTTTCTGTCTCTGTCATTTTGTTAAATTTTCTTTTTTTTCACAATTATGGGTCATTGTGTAGGAAATACTTTCTAGTTTAATAATCTTTTTTTTTTTTTTGATTTCAGCCACGGTGAAGGCCGCAATCACTGGAGCAGTGGAGGATCTTTTTTTTATGTGACTTGGGAGAAAGCGAATAACTCGCTGAAAATTTAAAGGCTATAGAAGTGTACCTTACTCTAATGCGCTACAATGGTAAAGCTCGCCAAATACAGTCATTCAAAATCATAGCACCTCTATCCGAAAACCTTTTCCTAGTAAACCACTCGGCCTTCTTTAAACCTACGCTTACGCAAAAGACACGGCATTGAACATTGTCACTCATCATTTGTTGCCCCCTTCACAATTTCTACTTCATTTCATCATTTCCAATCAACAATGCTGTGAAAAAAAAAAAATAATAATAATAAATAAACAATCGTATTCCACAAGGTTCCCTTCACAGCCCACTACTTCTTTTCATTTGAATTTCTTCAATCGATGTCACCATCTTCATTATAAGTGAGTAGTCAGTCACTGTTATTAACACGACCTTGCAAGGCATGCCATTCCAAACATCAATCAACAGACCTGAAAACCTAAAAACAACTCAATTTTGTCAACAACCGGAGAAGTAGATTAAAGTGACAAGCTTGGTATCAAATCAGAGGAAATGGAGGAATCTACTGAGGGTAGTGGTAGTGGTAGTAGACAAAACTGGATGCAAGCACTTCGGGGACCATATCACGCTATCTTGAGACATGTACGCGGTTGACAACTATGTCATTGCGTTCAAAATAACTTAGTTGGATTGCTTTCTGAGTCCGTTGTTGTTGTATTTGTTGTTTTTATGTCTTCCATTGCCGATATGAAGACGGAAATTGCATGACGGCAAGATAGACTTGCTTATCTGAGGAAATGCTAGTTACAAACGAGTAGACGCAGTATGTACTCGTATTTCTGGTAAGTCTATGGAACGGAACTCATGCATCCATATCCAGTAGCAATACGAGTTACATTTCATTTCCTCACTTAGCTTGGTTGTGCAACATGCAAGGCGAACATGCTGCGTACTATACGTCTTACAATTCGTTTTCCATCCAAAATGTCAACACTTTGACCGAATCTCTGTAGTGGAACTGGGAATACTTACCATTTGCAGAAAGGGTTTACAACTTTTTATTATTATTTTTTTTTTTTTTATAGCAACAGAGGATTTAATTACCAAAAGGGTTTTACCTAATATCTGCCACTGCTTTCAATGGCTTCTGCGGGGAATGAAAGCAGGTTTACTTCCCTTTGAATGGTGGATGCAGTTAATGCATTTCCAGAATTTTTTTTTTTTTTTTTACATAAATTCCAAACTCTCCCTGTCTCGAGTGGACACTAAACTCGACTCGTTTACCATGACGAAGATCTCAAAAGAGATATATTTCCACTTGGATGGATGATTCATTTGCTGGACCTGGACACGATTTATTTCCATATTCGGTACGCGTCCGTTTGACCCTTGTTATTGTTAGAACTGGTGGCGGCAGTAACAGACACTAACAGGTACTCCATCTTCGCTGACTGACCCTTTTTCCTACTCTCCAATACCAATAGCGTGGTTTTGTTGGCAGAAACATCTAACATGACCATCACGGTGGAACACATAAATTGATGAGGGATGAAATGTTATACGCTTCGCTGAATGGTTGACGTATGGGGTAAACCACACAATGGCTCCATAGATGTGGTTGTCTTCCTAATAGGCTTTGTGTTTAGGGCAATGTGTGATAAACGGCTAACACATCGAAAAATAAAGGAACACAAACAAAACGTTACAACATAATGTTTTAATAAAATAAATTATGATTCACCTCATTAAAGCAACTCAAAGAAGTTGGTAAGTACTAGTTGGGGCAGTCTTCTTTGGCAACATTGATGCTTGGCCGCCTAATTAGCCTACATTGGCAGAGACATTAGGCCTGCCATAAGCACATAATAAGGTTACATCATTAAGATATAATTTATGAAACGATTTTTATGGCTACGGCCCCGTGCGTTATCAGTAAAGACACACAAACTTTGATCGGTGGTTTTCCTTTCTGGTTTGTGCAAAAGTTAATTTGATTTCAGCTGGTTGGCTTATTTTCGATGCCTTAGAAGAAAATTTATTTAGGGCTATGCTGGAGGCTCTTTTATGGCGACTATGACCTACTTATGAAGACGATTTTCGCTGTTAATAGTTCGATTCGGTCGATGTTACAAACACCTTGCCAATAATGGTTAAAGCCCAACAGATTGCAACACTTTGAATAGAGAAAAAACAAAGTTAAAAAACTGTTATTGACTCTGATTTACTCGGAAATAGTAGTCGAAAAACAGAAATCTGTAGCGAAGAACGTCAAAAATTTATGGAAAGGCGCAAAAAGCAGTCCAGTCTGAATCTTTTGACTAACAGACAATACGAATTAATTGACTTCACATCAGTGCGGTTAGACAAATATTTGTTACGCATGTCATGCATGTCGTCTTGTATTGCAGTTCGCAGGTCTCTATCGTTCTCCTCTTACTTTAACACGCCATTTATTCCCTAAACACAGTGTCGAGTTAAGTCAGCAAAAGTTGATCCTGTGCTGTAGTTTTTGATGTATGTACATCCTTTGAACTTGATGTTCGTTTCGTTGGTTGTTCATTAATATGCAACAGGTTAGGCAAAGATACCTAACAAATGCTGTCAGGACATTTACTTATTATAATTAACATTGGTGTTCTTTTCGCTCTACGCGTCATAACTATCTCAGGCACTGAAGCGCAGTTTCAGTTTGTACAGCTCGTACAATTCGTCGTTGAATCTTTCCCTCCAAAGTCCGTCAACGCAAACGGGACCATATATTTTACGAAGAATTTTTCACTCTAAAAGTATAACTGGGATGATCAAGGTCGTATACATAGTCTCCCTTATCTCCCTACTTAATTGTTTTCTTAGCCCAAAAAAGCAGCGATTGACAAGAGTGATTCTTCGTTTTATTTCCACTGGGGTGCTGTTGCCAGAATTTTTAATAGACATGGAGCCCCATTCGACTGTGCCGTTCTGTGTAACCAGGCTAACATCGAAGACACAAATTGGGTGGTGGCTTAATATTCGAAAAGTGTTGAAGTACTAGCGTAACCCTTTACCTAACTTCCTTACACATAAGTGTCTATAAAGCCAAATTTTTGATAGCCTGAAGGACAAATCTGTAAGATCTTGCTTCAATAAGGTACTCGGCAGAATATTTGAGCAATATCCTTGGCATAACGCAAGGATCGTTCTTGATGATTTGAACCTCAAATAAGGGGGACATCTCTAATGGCACATAGAACATGCTTATGGCATATCCACACCACCTCTGGTGAAGAGCTCAAGCTTATGGATTCTAAAGCACGGTGCAACATCTTCTTACGCAGATGAAGTAAATTGACCACATATCTAATATGGATATCCCGGACGTCAAAACACCAGCAATATTAAGATCAGTCAAGTCTAACCAAACATTTTAAAATTAGCTGCCGGGTAGCAATTCTGAAGAGAACCAGTATGGCGTATAGTAACAGCATTTGTACTGAAATGGTGAAAAGACGACAACACGCTCGCCAAGAGCTTCAGACAAATCAATATGACTTGTTGAGCTTTATGTGTGGAAAGCTACTTGGAGAATGAATCCTCTGGCCAATTTGTAACATACCTGTTAAAGATTTTGTACCTTTACCTTATTTAACTTGACATGAAGATGGCGCCCTTCTTCTGCCACTTCTACTTTTTCATTTCGTGTGATAAGACCTAATTTTTGATCTTTCATATTTAATCACTTCTTTACAGTGTAATCTAATTCCATTAGTAAAACTTTATTTCGTTTATCAGCTATCACATTTGCAAAGCTTTATTTAGTCAATACCTACCAATGAGCACAGGCATTTCTAGACGTAGTCGACGCTTGGTGCATTAAAAATGAACTTTCAATCAATCCTCTCAAAACTGACGTTGTCAGTATTGGTGCTTACAGGCATCAATAGAGCAAAGTGTTTAAGTATCATTCCGGATAACAAGCTTCTTTGGACTAACCTTATTGCGACGAAAACGTCCAAGCAGCTGTCAGCTTTTATCGATTAAAAGCTGCTTTCGGCAAGATATGAGATTTGTCACCAAAGGATATCATCTAGATCTACAGGGCTGTAGTAAAATGAATTATTGTTCGATAGGAACAATAAGTTTGTCACGTTGCTTTAGCAAGGTTCTTAATGCGGTTTGTTTCGGAGTTTCCCCCAGCACTCCTTTCTGTGGTTTAAATTCATATCCATTAATATTCATATCATGAGCTGTGCTATCAAAGCCATCTTCCATTTGAGAAGTGCTATTTACCAAAACACACACTAAACTATTGATGACCTTACGCCCCGACTGTTTTTTGACTTTTGTCCTATGAGCATGACGTCTGATGCAATAACACTAGGACTCCTGTTGCTGCGAAAGTACGAATCCAGATTTTCACGGATGGCTCAAAAACCACAGCGCTGGTCTCTATTGACAGGGAACAACATTGGATTTTATTCCTCAATTAACGATCCTGGTGATAATTGACTGTATTGTGAAGAATATTTTGAATAAGCGAAGTTACTGCTTTTAAACCGTTACTGGACACTCTCAGCCAGTTTCAAAACGCGCAGTTGCTTTGAACGCAATCGGAAGAAATATTGTTAGTCTACTCAACTCACAATGGGAACTATATGTCCCTAATATCCGCATAACCTAATGATATGTTCCCCCATGATGCCGGAAGACTAAACGAGAGCTTTCCGATGTCCTTAAAAGGTATGCGGCTTTAATATGCGGTCCGTCAGTAGAAAAGGCTGCAGAATGCTTATTATTCACGAAAAGACACTCAGCTTTTGCTAATTACCTGAGCGTCCTAGGTATTAGTGACAACTGCGACGCTGAATGTGATAACTGAATATGTTTATATCAGACTCTAGGTACTTACGCTGATGTGATGGATGCTGGTAATCTAGGCACTTTATCACTGAAGCGTGTACTTATCTTTCTATGAAATGTCATATTTCAGTAAAACACACAAGGAGCATAAATTACCATGGAAATTCTATGACGCGGAACGACTCTTACATTTGAAATCAAAATCTGCCAGTGGAAACTTCTACATGTCACACACCGGTTCATAGGCTATGTCAGTTTCGTTGACATCACTTGAGTTCACAAAAAGATCTAAAAGTCATGTCAAAAGACATTTGCATTGATTTTCGACATACACATACATGAATATTAACAATTTGCGAATTTCTATACACATACTCGTAAGTTAAATGAACGCTTGAAAGAATTCGAACAAAGAACAACCAACCTACTTGTCTAGAATCAGTAAACAATGACATTCTTGTGCAAAGCATGCACATCGCGGCCAATTCGAACATGACATTTAATTCACAGAGGGAGGTTTCTCTAAGTTTATCTAAATTAAATCCAAACGGAAGAACTTACATAGGTGCAAACCATCACCCGATAATTAATCCGACCTATCGTAGTTTATCTGCAATTTTATTTAGTCTCGAATGCACTCACGCGTCAAAATATCAGTTGTCAAAAGAACTTTTGACAAGATAAAGAACACCAACCAATCAGAATAGAGCCAAATTAACTGAAATTCTCGACTTAAGGCATCAACACATTAAGACAAGATAAACTCAAGTTAAAAGTTTTTTTTTTTTTTTAAGTCAAGGCAATGGCTTTTTTTTGGAAAATAATGTGCCCTCAAAAAATCCCACATTCCTCTTATTTCAACTAACCGCAGAAACACAAAGCAAAAAAAAAAAACATCAAAAACACGAAAGAAAGACAAAAAAATGTAAATAAAAACAGAAAATTGCCAACGCACTGTTGACCGACGCAAACAACAAATGTAAGACAGAGACAAAGCAAACATCTAAAAACCACACAACTTAACACACCCAAGTGAACTCTTTCTTGCACAAAACAGGGGCTTCCGTATGAGATGCGAGAATTCTTGAAAACGATCATGCACTAGGCACGATGTTGTTTGTTATTTTTGTTGGTTTTGCCTGTTGTTTTTGTTGTTACTGCTATTTCTGATGCTAGTCCCTCTCACCAATTAGAGAGAGACCAAACGAACAAGAAAGGACTGAATTTATTGGAATTTGGACCCTAAAGTGGCAAAATATAAAATTTCGACGAAAAAAGAAAATATTTTTGGAAATAAATTGTTGGTTGAATGGAAATATAAAATAAAAAAGAAGGTGCAATGGCCATTTGTCTTCGCTGTTGTTGTTTTCTTGAGACAATTGTGATTATTCGCAGTTCGAATTTCGAAATGATGTCAGAGGTTTAAATTTTGCCAGCAGCGGTTCGAGTTTGGGTTGGATTTATGGCCAAGCTACCTACTTTATATTCGTTCATCTTCTCACCTTTGATTTTGTTGCTGTCTCTTTTTCGTTCTAGATACGTTTTGCTTTTTCTGCAGTCTATCGTGGTTTGCAGGAATTTCCAACTTTAACGAGATCACTGAATAGATTATAAAAACGAAAGAAGATAAAAATGCAAACAACCCAATGGTTTGAAAGATTGAAAAGTATCTACAGAAACCTGTCTTGTCTGATGGGTATGAGATGTATTTAGATACCCTCCATGACATGCTTAACGAGGTTGGCTTCATGTGGCGAAAAGTGGAATGGAAGATGGAAGTTATTTAGGTGGTGCATGCTGCACATGACTTTTGTTCTTTTTTTTTTGCAAACACAATCGAGTTTGATAGCGGATAGGATGATGAAAGGGCAAAGGAAACGGGAATTTCCCTTAAAATATGTATGTTCTTGAATCGTATTGGGAATGCGAAAAAGTGTTGTGTTGAAGGAGAGCAGTGTTGCCGACTTAACACTCTGTAGTCACTAATAGTAGGATACCCTGTTTGATGTTTTAAAACTGAAATTTGTCAACGCATCAGTTGTATGTAAAAAGTATGATGAAGACGTATGCAAAAACATACAAGTTTATTCATCTAAATCTATATTGTCCCCTTCAAAGTAATCCCCATCGACTGCAACACACTTATACCAGCGCTTGATCCAATCCTCGAAACATTTTTTATATTCGGTTTTCGGTATGTCCATCAGTGCTTCCTGTGATTTTTCCATTACTTCCACTCGGCAGCTGAAACGCGTTCCCCGTAGTGGATTTTTAACTCGATTAAACAGAAAAAAGTCACAGGGAGCTAAATCAGGTGAATTTGGTGGCGGTTGGATGGTATTTGTTGCATTTTTCGTCAAAAAATTACGAATAATGATGGCACTGTGCAAGTGCCACACCACGAGTTTTCTCCCCACAATTCTGGTCTCTTTCGGCGAATCGCTTTACGCAAATAATACTCTTTGTTTACTGTCTGGCCTTCTTTCAAAAATTTATGATGCACTACACCGTTGTAATCCATGAAAACCGTGAGCATTGCATTCTTTTTTAACTGAAAACGAGGTGGTTTTTTTTGGTTTCGGCGCATTTGGTGAATGCCATTCACTTGCCTGATGTCTTGATTGCGTGTCGTACTCATAAACCCACGTCTCGTCTCCAGTAGTGATCCTTTTGATGTCTGTTCTTTGCGTGAAAATGAGGTCTTTTGGCACCAACTTTGCTTCTACATGACGGAATCCTAAATCATTAACCAAAATGTCTTGGACGGATCCATAGGCAATGTTCAAGTACTCCGCTATCTCTCTGATGGTTAATTCGTGGTTATTGACCAACGTTTCTTTTACTTCATCTTTACTTCATCAATGTTTTCGTCGGTTTTCGATGTCGATGCCATTGCATTCATTATCTTCGATTGACTCACGACCACTTTTGAACTGCTCGTGCCCTGGTAAGCGACCGTTTTCTTTAGAGAATCGTTGCCGAAACACTTTTCTAACATTTCTAACATTTGCGCACCATTAAATCCGTTTTTTTACGCAAAATTTAATACAAGTTCGTTGCTGGAAATTTAAATTTATTTCTAGACACTTAGAGATCTAGATTTTCACGCTTGCAATGTTCAAGTCAGACGAATAGTAACAGAAGCACATCTGGAAAAATAATCTGCTCAGAGCCCAACGTTGACTACACAGAAACCTCCTTCATTTTTTTTTTTTTTTAATGTTAAAATTCGGATGCCATAATTTTTGTCAAATACAGTGATGCCTAGGCATAAAGTACATAGAGTCGATAATCTAGGTTTAGAAGATATTTATTTGAATCTGTGTATTATTGAGTGACCACGTCGCAAGTTGAAAACTAATGTCATAAAGTAGAATCGAGAACAGTTTCTCGATCTAATCACAAGCTGCATTCAGTTCAGAAAAAACTGAAATGGAAATAAGACTTCTAGGCACCGAAACCAACAACGGCAAATCAACTATAGATACAGAAAAGACTGTGGAATTAGACGGGTAATAAGGGCATGTCAAGTTCGGATCGAAAAGATCTACACAAATAACTTCCAGATAAAACGTTTTAATGACAAACTATAGGGCTTCAAAGTTGTTTCGACTTCAAATTGTTGATCACCCGATTGTGATCTGGGAATCAGCCAATGACTCAATCAATTCAACTCCATAGATTAGTCTTGCCCTCTCGAGCTAGTTTGAAAATGTTCATGGGGTCAGTGAAGGCATTGACTATCGCCGGCAGTGTTTGATGTACTTTTCCGAATCTATCCCCGACCTGTTATTAGGGACGTCTGAACCAATTTTTCGGTTTTCAAACTATTTAACATGATCCAAACAACGTGATCGCGAATATAAGTTGTTGAAATGGATTCACCACAAAAAAATTTATTAAGAAACACCAGGCCTTTGATATTGAACAGCTATATCTCCCAAATGATCGATCTTTACTTCAATGGTTGGGTAACATTTCCCCAATCGGACATCCAAAACGTGCAATCATCACGGATCCACGAAATGGTAGGATTAAGTACAAAATCTCCCTTATAAAGATTCAAAGACGGTCATCTGTACAACCAGAGATCGTTTTAGTTCGGAAGTAACGAATAAAGAGGGATGGCAGTCTGATGCATTCTAAAGCACAGCAATGTTTATCTTTATCCCTGTAAGTCCTAAAGAAATCACTGCGAATACTTAATTCCCCAATATGATTTTATTTTTTTCTGGACTCTAGAATCGAGCCTATGTATTGTAGATCATGGTTAGGTTAGGTTAGGTTAGGTTTAAGTGGCTGTTGAAAAATCAATCTACTTAGGCCTATTGGCCCATTGTGATGCCACGTGGATCTGTGATCGTCCCCTACTCTAGAAACTATTTGGAGCCCTTAATAAAGCGTAGGAGACTTTTAATGTCTATGTTGCTTCAGTCACTTAAGTCGTTGTGGAAGAATTCCTTTATGTGGAGATTTATTTGGGTGAGAGCTGGACATTGTCTCCTCTTCCTACTCATCCATGCAGCTTCGTAAAAGTCGTAAGTAAACATGTCAAGCCTTCTGGCATGTTTACCTATGAGGCAGTCTCTAATGATGACACCTATAATGGCGCTAAAATGGTTATGTAGGTCATAAAAGTCCATCTATGGTTAGCCGTATAGAGTTTACTGTTTGAGTTTTTACTGCTCGTCACAGAACACTAGTGTTGCATCAGTGGTGCAGTACGCAGTAACCTTAAACCGCTATCGATCTGATCATTTGCTTGCTGTGTGTCTAAGTTTATTACAATACCCGTCATGGGTATAGTATTCACACTAAGAAGAGCCATTAGGAATAGCTGAAACTTAAGCTTTAAAGACGCTACAGAGGTCTGTTGTACTCGTATGCTCAAAAAAGACACTACATTTGCCTGTTTTAGATACGTCTGTTTAAGCGGAGACGATTCCATAAAGAAAAACTTCGCATTGTCACTATTTATTCCGCTCGGACATTAAGTAAATTAAGTCTATGCTAAGGAACACTTTATTCGAAATGACTGCTATGTGTTAAAGCACGACTTGAGAAGCTCTATCTAACTATTGATTGCAGCATGCACCAGGTTCATTGGAAAATTATATAATGCCCAAACAAGAGCAGGCCAATCAACCGATGGTATTTAGTCCGATGACTAATAGTGTTTGCTTTGAGAAATGAGATAGGATTTTGTTGTAATATCAACAGTTTGTTGGTGAACTTGTTTGATTGAGCGGCTCAAAACAGTTGTTTAATAAACATTAGTCGGGATCATTATCATAGTTCACTTCCTACTAAAGCATAACTAAATTTGAATAGTGTCGACATTTATCCTTCAGAATAGAGTCGACAAGATTTTGTTGTCTGATTTGAGATTACACAGCCTTGACACTCGAAGACTTTACTGTGCTGGCTGTCCTCGAACTCATTCCGTATCTTTGAACAATTTCACAGTATGGTACACAATATTAATTAATTTTTTGAAGCAGTCGTAATACCTGAAAAATTCTCAGCTTTTTTTATATTTAATTTGTGAAACTTAACTGAAACAACACGATTTTCAAAGTTGCCCTATTTAATAATTGTAACAACTGTCAAACAGCAGTCAACATCAAATGAATGCGTTCAATACGCCATCTAAAATGAATGCGTCTCATCTTGTTTCATTTTGGATTTATTTATAATATAATTTGCGAAATTCGAATCTTAAATATGTCATGTAATAAAATGATCACTTAAAGTCTAAGAATTCCCCAATTCTATAATATATTATCGGTCACAGTGGCAACTTCTACAATACGAATACAGTTATTATCTTGGAAAATTACAAAATTGCCAACATAATGGCGCTAGTACCTACGACATTTATTTTCAAGTATATATTATGGGTATTACCCAACAAATTATGATGTTGCTTTTATGTTCAAAATTGCTTTACGAAAGTGATATTGAAATATGTCATTGAGCCAAAAAAAAAGGTTCAATACAAATCGAATGAAGTCATCCGAAAAATCGGCTTTTACTCTATTGACAGATTAAGAAATTTTTGGACATGTTATTGACATGCAATTTCAGTTTGTTATGTTGTATATGAAGTAGGAGGCAAGATATGGATTTGCGTAATTTTTTTTATTTAAACATATTTTACTTATCATGTTATTGTAAAATATTGTATTTTTCTGTGATAGATATTAATTGTCAGTGCAATCAGTAAGCGTTTTGTAGTCTTTGCTAGATATGTATGTTAGAATTCTGGGTAACCAATCTGTATTTGTTAACAGTTATCTGGAAAGTCAAAATGCTTCTCAATTTAATGTCTACCGTAAGAAAATCCTGGATACTGTCAACTAGAACCTGAATTTCTTCAGGAAGAAGTCAGATAATATGGTAATGTACCAGAATAATGCGATGGATGCGATGTCTATGGCATATGGTATACAAAGTGCGTTCTAACGTTAACGGGACTTTTTCAAAATAAGAAAAAAATTTTTTTGACTAAACCGATTTATTTTATTCAAAATAGTCCCCTTCCGACTCAGAAAACTGATTTGTACGGTCTAAAAGCATGTCGAATGAGTGTTTTAGGTCGTCGGCCGAGATCTCCTTCAGGATGTCGGTACAAGCCTTTTGGATGGCTTTTACGTCCACAAAATGCTTTCCTTTCAACGACAAATTCATGTTTTCAAAATGGCAAAAGTCGCATGTTGTCAAATCAGGCGAATACGGGGAGTGGTTAACAGATAAAATGTGATTTTTAGCCAAAAAAATCGATGAAGTGGCACATCATCTTGCAACAAACGCCAACTTCCGTCTGCCCCTTATTCTGACCGGATACAACGAATACGATGCACCAGATGGAGTTGTACATTAACTGTACGGCCCATTGGAACGAACTCCTTGTGAACAACGCCCTTGGAATTGTTAAAGCAAAGCAACAATGTCTTCACTTTTGAATTCTCCAAAGAAATTTTTTAGGTTTTGGCTCGTCTGGCGCCTTCCACTCGGCACTTTGGCGCTTGGTTTCTGGATCATTTTGAAAACACAAAGTTTCATCACCAATTACAATTTTGTAGAGGAGGTTTTTTTGTTCTTTTTAATCTCCTTGATGATGTTGAATTCTGCGGAATTTTTGATCGCCAGTAATGACGACATAAACATACTGTCACTTCAGACCCAATAACTTCGTTTCTATTCGTTAAAATGCCATGAAATTTTGATAACAACCTCCATCCAATCCTGAAGAAGCAGTGAGAAATGCCGGAACTGATGTATTGGATTCCAAGAGACTGTGCCCACAAGACCACTGGTTAATCCAGAGTTTATTTAAGCTCAGTGCAAAACTGTTCTCCTACGAAGTGGCTCAAAAAAAAAAAAAAAAAAAACAGCGCAAAATCAGCGATCGGGAACTTAAGGAGATATAACTCCAAGTACAACCAGTTTTACGAATTTACGAAAAGGCAAAAAAACGTGTCAAGCTAACAAGAGACGCGTAGAGTTGGGCAGTGGAAATCACTTCTCCAGACTGTTAAACGAGGGCACGACATAAATTTCACTGTCAGGCAGAACGAGCGATTGAACTTAATGAAGACTACTCGACCAAAATCAAGTAAAGATGGAAATATCAGGAGATGGCTTTGTAGAGAGCATACTAATCCTTATCTTCCTTAACTTTTTATGTCATCTTACAGAGCTGGGCCTCCTTTATTCAGAACTGGGGAGGCGATACTAAGTTTCCATTCCTAAAAGGGTTGGTGTCTGCTACTCAGCAGATTATTCCCTCCAGTTTTACAAAGTACGGCGGTCCCCTGTAGTGCTTTTGCACTTGATTTTGGATATGGCTATTCTCATTTCATTTTCTTTAAGTGAACGGAACGGCGGTATTTTCTCGACTTCGCCGTTTAACACTACACAGAAGTGATTCTTCGAAACATTAAGGCAGACTGAGTATTTAACATCCGTTCCAGTGTTCATTTTTAAGCTCCGGTTCGTGTTTGGTTCCTCTAGCAGATTCATTTTTCCGAACGTTATTTCTGCAGCAGCATATTTTGATCTCCTCGACATCGCGGTTTTAAAGCTCGCAAATGTTTATGTTCGACGTTTCTCCTCCGCTAGTACGTGCCAAGTAGCACGATACACCTCCGATTTGGGTGAGTGCCGTAGCAAATTCAGATGCGGCATTTCTATATTTTGCAATTTTAGCCAAATATTCTCACAGTATTTTCCCCGATGTGCTGCCTTTGATATCCGCATACAAACCTTTACTACTTCTACATAGTGATACGAAACAATGTTGGTACCTCCAAATGTGCGGACGCCTAGAATATTGGATGAGTTTTTTTCACCTATCTGGTAGAGATCATACGTCAACTTATTTTTAACATTTTGTCCGAGAAAAGTATATCTGGAACATTTGCTCCGATTTACAGTAAAGGGGACCCCCTAAATTGTCCCAACTCTAGAGGCATTAGTCTCCCTAAGTTCATTTGTTAAAGATCGGATTGGGTCCTCGCAGAACGGTTTAAAACACGGTTATTTCGAAAATGACTAAATGCTAACTTAGGCAAGTCCCTTAAATTGTATCATCGTATCATTGTACATTGATTTCAAAGCCGCACACGGAAGCATCTATTGAGCTGTACAGAGCATACAGAGAGAGAATTACGTGAAACTCGTCAGATGAAACCAGACCCTAAGCTTCCCAAAACTCTGGGCAACTAGTTGCATACATTGATGACATTGACATCACTGGTAGAACGCAGCGCACTGTCACTTGGGTGTTTACAATCTGGAAAAATGGATTAAGCATGTGCAAAGCCCAATATCTAATATGTGCTGTCAAAAAGATGGGCATATCATACTGATTTTGTCTAGCTTTTTTTGGACGAGCCAGCATGAGAAAAGCTTACTGAGCGTTAATACCGTGTTTGCTCACTTCGAACCACAAACATGTTCGAATGAACATTTCCAACGATCTGTTGGAAGCGCATTAGATCAGAATTTTGGCGCCAAATAATCATACCGTAGAAACAAAAACAAAGTCAAAACAAAGGAGAACTTCAAAGAAGAAATTGACTTAAAAAAAAAAATAAATCAAAAAATCAAAACATCAGAGGCTGCAATAACGAAAGTCTACGAATTTTTTGAACTGCTTGAACAGCCTCCTTATTTAGCACATCTAGCCTCAAACGACTTGTTTTGTTCCCTAGACTAAAGAATGCGTTCGAAGAACCGAGATGTTCGTTGAATGAAGCGATCATCAATATAGTTCGTAAGCAACTATTTCGCCGAGAAAGGCGAAACTACCATTTGGACGGATTGAAGAGATGAGAGCGTCGGTGAGGAAAGTGTATAGACAAGGAAACTATGTAGAAAAGTAAAACTTAATTTGAACAACCCTCGTAACAGTGAGCTCTACAAGCTGTACAGCGACATTGACCTAATCAGAAAAGTACGGAATAAACGCCTGAGATTGCTAGCACATATCATATAGAGAGAAAAGTGTGGAAAAGTCTTTGATTTCTATCTTTACGGTGACCCAGTAAAAACATAAGACCCCGGTTTATTTTTTCGACATGGTTCCTCACAAGGTCCACCTGAACTATAGGTCCATCTAAGTAAATTGCACTTCCTCTTGTTAATAAAACGAGCAAATATAGCACGCAACAAAATATACTTACTTACTTACTTTAGGTGGCGCTGCAGCCCGGAGCGCACTTTGTTGTTCGGGAGAAGGATTTGGTAGCCAAATGCCTTTTTAGTCGTTCTCCTACTACCTCAAGATTATACTTGGTCCTGTCCTCGTTGACCATGAAATACTATGAAATACCGTCTCAATACTAGTGAAAGCCCAACAGACTTCACGGTGCTTTATTCTGAATATGTCAATATTATCGACGTATTGTAAGGAATTGGAAGATTTTGCCTCTTGTATTGGCAAGCGCATTGCCTTGTCTAAAACCTTTTTTGACATCAAAAATCTTGGTGAGTTCTTTGCCGACTTTGATGGATCAACGTGCATTCTCTATCGTTATCCTATAAAAACGGACAAATTCGGCAGGGATAACGAAGCTAGACATTATTTGGTCCGACCATATTCCAAGGATGAATTGGTGTATGCTCCTTACTAAGTCATCGCCTGCCACGATGTCAGGCCATCTACTTCAACAGCTTTGTTGGACTTAAGCTTAGATATGGCTATGTTCACCTCAACCAGGTCGGGTGGACGGAATTGCTAGTCCACATCGTCCAGGTTAAAACGTTCATTCTGCCTGACAAAGGTTATCGGTTCATCATCACCGTTAAATCTCTACATGCTTCGGCTCGGGGTTTGTGTCCATAGCAAGTTTATTAAGTTGTTTAGCTTCATATACTTGGCGGCACTCGTCGTCAAACAAGTGGTTTCGTTATGGCGGTCGAGTGAGAGCCTGCACACTAAAAAGAAAAGGATTTGGCAAATTCTTGCGATTGTAGACGCCTGAGGTCAAGCTTCTTCACAGTATAGCTCGCCTTTGCGATTTTCGGAATACCCGCGACCGTACTTTGGCTATAACAAGGTAATAATCCGAGTCAATTGGGCGATTGGCCCCTTGGAAACTTCAGACATGGAAACTCATGACTTCTTGCCTTAGTCTACCTCTAACAACATAACCGCATTCATACAGGCGCTGCTATTGCCGTAATCCTCGTTTTATCCGGTCCATTCCATTGTATTTTTTTGGATGGCAGTAATATCTGTCATTGAAGCAGTCAAGGGCCTCTGTTAGTTTTTAAGGAATTCATCCGCTGTCACCTTTACAGTGCTGATATTTTTGTCTGCTGGTCAACACTCGCACTTATAGGTTTGGTAAGTCGAGTCCTGATGGACATCGACCAGTACCCGATGGTAACCATTTAGAGATTTGTTGATTTTTTTTGATTGTTTTGTTTGTTGATTTGTAGAAACAGTTACAACACTGGGTATCGCCGGGTTGACACGAAGCAACATAAATGTTTTTTTTGACATTTTCGAAATATTCATCGGAACAACCACATTTATTTGAATTGGAATTTCAACAGAGGATACACAAGTTGGGAATGAGTTCCAAAATCTGGTGTCATCATCGCGAAAACAAAAATCAATTTATACAATATGGTTAACATCGTCAAGTATTTTGACAATATATTCTTAAATTGTTAATTTTGACGACAATGGAATCAACATCAATTTTAGCAGTTTAAAACAGCAGCATCTATAACCACAATACATTGGTTAGTATATCAATTGGGAGAATGGAAGCAACGTCAACAACTGTGCATAAGACGAAGAAGATCATTAAAAGATCTGCGCTAAAGGCCAACAAATCCGTAAAAAACGCATCAAAACAAGTCTTGTTGATTTCTGTGGCACAAAGCATTCCCCAACGCACAATCACTCTAGCTAATTGCTAGCTAATTATCATCATTTTTGCTGATTGTTTTCTCTAATCCACTAGTGATCAGTTTTTTTAACACTCACCCAACTGGACTCAATTAAAACATAACTTTGACGAAGTTTCAAAACAACAAAATTCGAAGCCTCACGGCAACACTGTTAGCGCGTTTATTACTTTAACTGGAAGTCCACTTGGAAATGGGGGAAATTTCTCTTTTGACAACACGAAAAGGACCAAAGGAAACTACCAAAAAGCAATTGAGGTAGCGCCCTTTTTTTTCTCTTCTTTTCCATCTTCTGACAGCAGGCAAATAGAAGGAAAAAAGAAAGAAAAAACCGAAACAAAAGGAAGGAAAAAACAAGGTCCACCATTATTCGGGAAAGACCTCCTCCTCCAACCCGAGATCACTTGTAAATTGCAACATGTTTCCCTACGTATCCCAATCACTTATCAACATCCGTATTTGTATCCGTTTGCTCTTACCTTAAATCATTTGAAGTTGTTTATGAAGATCCTGCAGATGGATGAGCGAGAATGCCACAAACAAGAGCACAAATTGTTGATAAATTCACCAACAAACCGAATGGGAAGCGAAAAATATCCAAGCGCCACTCCTTTTTCGTTTGGAACGCACCCGTTTCACGTTGTTCGTGCTCTTCGATACGTATCCCGTTCACGTTCACGTGTGTTTGTGTGTATGTCTCGCGTAAATTGGACGTATCCAGGGTACTCGTACGTACGTACTACAGCGCCGTATCCTTGATTCCGATTTCGATTTCGATTTTTTTTTCTTTTTTTCAAAATTTCAATTTTGATTTCGTTTTCGATACTAAAAAAAAGGTTGGGAAAAGATACTTTTTTCTTGTTTTGAGATTTTGTTGTTTTGTATTTCTTTGAGACACTTCACATGGGCCCCTGGCTGTGGGGGCGAGGGCACAACTTTCTATTGAACTTCTGTCGTGTGTTAGTTGGCACAAACGGCAATTCTTTTTCTTCTTTTTTACTCTCTTGTTATTCACCACAGACTGAGATGGAATTTTTCACTTTTTGTCGAAAATTTTGAATTCAATGCGGACTGCGACAATGACGAACAAACGGGGCAAAAACAGCGAAGCAGCAGAAAAAAAAACAGAAGCAGAGACAGAAAACCGAGAATGGGAAGAAAAATTGTCGTACAATAATTGAAAAGGAGATGAAGAAACACACGGAGACACAGAGATGAGATAAAAAAAAAATATTTTCACTTTGCTGTGCCGAGATTTCTTTGGATTTTGCTTTGGCTTCAGCTTTAGCACACTAAAATCAACAAACACTGGGTTTTTGTGTTTACTTTTCGACGTTTATGTCGCCTTTGAACACTTCGAAACGGTAGATTGTTGAATTGTCGTAGAAAGGAATCATATCCGTCGTCCGAACAGATTGCAAAGGTGGAAAACTTGGCAGAGAATTTGTATTTTTTTTTTTAGTTGTATTCCGCGACGAAGTCTAAGACGAGTTCAGCAATATTCCGTCCTCCTCTGCGCTCGAATCAGCTAGTACTACAACAGAAGATCCCATTCGACCTCGCTGGACTGGAATTCGATTGGAAGCTGGCGAGGAGAACTTTGCTTGAATTTTCCCAAATGTACGATGTGTATTAGGAATGCGGTGGAAGTGGGACGGGATATTTTCTTTTGTTTCCCTTGTGGTGTGTTGAGTTTGTAGATACTTTGACAGTTGGCCATAAAAGTGTTCGCTGGGGCGGTGAAATTTGAAGGTGAATTCAAGATTTCTAATTTGTTGTTTTGGGGTTATATATAAGAAAAGTCATAATTTATGGTTTTTGTTTTTAAAAATTTACAATGATTTTGGGTTACTTTTAGTTCGTTATTACTATTTTTTTTTTTACAGATTATAAAGAATGCTATAAAAATTCATAACTTGATCCGTCATGTCCAAGTATTCATCCCAATGAAGATGTTTGAAATCTGTTACTGATGATCTATCTGTGCCAATTCGTTGAATTTTTGCTCAATTGAGCATCCCTAGCACATTCCATAGGCAGATTTTGAAACTGGATTCGAAGTTCTTTCCACACAAAATTCAATTGGTCGAAGAATTCCTACCACGGAATGCAAAACAATGGCTGCAATCAATTCAGCTAATCGCAGATAATTCAACCTTCTTATACGAGGCATAGGGACTCCACTACTCTTATGGGCCATCGTGTTCGGTTTATAGAGATGTACGTATCTCAGCTCTCTTTCTAAGTCTTCCCCAGTTGTGCTGATTCCTCTACGACCATTTTTCGCCAAGTACTTCTAGGTCAGCCCACTCGTCTGTCTCTCAGCGGAAGAGGGTTCCATTGCATCGCTTGACTCGCAATGCACCCATGACCTCTCCGAACTGTATGTCCACTGCCACTTAAGTCTTCCTATGATAGAGTCAATGGGTTCCTGACCTGTTCTCCCATGAAGTTCATCATTATAGATACAGTTGGGCCAAGATATTTCGCAGACTTCTATACGCTAACGTTTGTAGCTTTCTTGTGACAGCGGGTGTGACTTTCCAAGTGCTGCACCCATAAAGAAGCACTGTTTCAACATTGGAGCGGAACAGTCGTAGCTTTGTCTTAAGGCTGATAAAGTTGTTTCTTCATAAAGTCCGTATGTCTAATTTGGTCCCGCCATCAATAGAGACAATATTCCTAAGATAGACCAGATGTTTGAGGTGTGATTGCAAAGTCCACTGAATTCCTCCATTTTCAGTCGACAATGCTGCATGCAGTACATCACTTATCATCAACAGGAACAATATTGGTGACAATATACAGCCCCGTCTAACCCCACTCTACGCAGAAAATTACATTTGGATCCATCATATGTAGCCTTGATAGTAGCAATCAATTTATCTGAGATGCCTTTTCTGCACAAAGCAAGCCAGATAAATTCTTTATAGACACTGTCGAACCCCTTTTCGAAGTCTATAAACAGCAGGTGAAGTGGTGATCGATATTCAACGCACTTTTGGATGATGATTCACAAGGTGTTGATATAGTCCTCACAGGAAGATCCAGTGCGAAATCCTGCTCGTTCGGTGTCAAGTCTGTTTTCGAGATGGTCTTTTGTTCGCTGCATTTTATGCTATTACCTTGGCTACTGCAGTCAGCACGCAAATTTCTTGCCAGTTTTCGCACTGCGTAATGTCACCTTCCTTTGGGAGCTTGACAATCATTCCCCTTTTCCACTTTTTAGGAAAACTCTCTGTTTCCTAAGCTTTTTCAATGAGTGGGTGCAAGTGCTCACTCGATGTTGTTGCCGCAACTCGTAAGAGCTCTGCGGGAATACCGTCAAATTCAACCGCTTTATTGTTCTTTAGTGCCTTGATTATAGTAAAGATTTCTTCTTTACTGGGGGACACAGTGCGGACTCGGGAATTTATTACTACGGGTGGATCATTGGGCGTTGGGTTCACTTCACTGGCGAAAATGCGGTTTAAAACCGCAGAAAAGTATTTCTTCCACCTTTTTAGCTAGTCCTCATTCGAAAATAACAGAAATCCATCTGTGTATTTTACCAGGTGTTGTTTAGAGCTTTGGACACCTGTGAGCTCCTTGGTAATTTTGTAGACGGTCCTACTGTAGACACATACTAGCGTCCTCTTCTGCTTCGGTAGCCAATGTGTTGTTATAGTTACACTTATCACGTCGCACACTACGGTGAACTTCTCTCATCTTCATGCGATATACAGACTCTAGCTCGTTTCTCACTGTTGCTGGAGTAGCTGGGGTGCAAGCTTTGAGGTGTTTTCCTTCTTCGGAGCACATCAATAGTTTTCGATAGTGTGGGTTCCATGCTGCTGATTGCTCTCAATCCTTGTGAAAGTTGGTTCACTAGTTGTTGGCGGACTGCTTGATCCTTTAGTCTATTGGTATTGAACTTAGGCATTCGGGTGCTTTCTTGGGATCTCCGAATGGCAGCTGTATATAAACTTACGGTAGCAACCATCAGATGTTGGACCCATTCCCATGTCTGCACCGCTTCTGTTAAGAACGTCCTGTATGTTAGAACCACTCCCAGTACCTATCAAGTTTCAGTTTCAACAGCTCTGTCCGTTTATCGCTATTTTACAAAGTTCACCTCTTTAAATAGGCGCTGCTTCAGCTCTTTACCATAGCACATATTAATTCCCACCCAAGCCCAATAATAAACAGGGATAGAGCGAACACTTGTCTTATTATAAACGTTTTCCGATTGACGCCACCAAAAGCTGCTACGATTTAACCAGTAAAATTACATGCTGCCAGTCTTTAAAATCCTGTTGATAGGCAGGACTACCTATAGTCCTTATCGGAACTTTTAAAAATAAGGAACTGCTGGGGTCGGGGTCCCTCGGACTTTGGTCACGATGGCTGAGGTTTAAACCAAAATCGCAGGATTTATTATGTCTTCCAGTTAGTTGTGGCCCGATGAAGAGTTGCAATAAGTACTGAATGCCGTGACCCCAAGATCGACAAAAAGTTTTACGTCAACCTCGACTCATACCAAGGGTGCAGCTTGTGTCCTCAACACAAGTTTCGCTTTGGTATTGCACTACTAATGTGAGTAAGGGTTTGATAAGCCTTTACTGGCTCCCATGGATGTATGGGCATTAGCGTCGAATATTCAGAGGAGTTCAAGTGAAGTTATCGATGGAGCTGCGTCTGGCAGCCCGTCTTTGAATGCAACTTGGGAGTTCCTCCACTAAAACGTCAAAATTGTGCCTTTTCTGAATGATGCATATGTATTGACGCTTACCCAGTACTTGCGGAGGGTGGTCCGTGTATTGAAATTAATTTGTGCGATTAGGCTCTTAAGCGTCACATTTGCTTCTCGGGTTTGGGACTGATTATGGTGGAGTGGCTCTGTACACTATATGTATGTATGTACAGAAAGAATAAACGCCTTTCCATGACTGCAAGACGAATGGTGGGTTATGAAGTCTCACAAGATCAATAAATTGAGAAGTTAAATGGACATCTTGTGCACTACCAAGCTGATTCGGAGATAAGATTCGCGATGAAATATGACGACATAAAGAGTTTGTTAACCTTTGCTTGTGAATAGTTCTAGCTTACGGCATTATTTGATGTCATAGTTCTCATTTGGAATATTTATTGCGAAATTCATTGAACGCTTTAATAACTACGACTCTGCCCTTAATTACTGAAATTAAATGAAGTCATTTGGTCTCATTGCTTCTTTGAACTAAATCACTCAATACCTCTATTGATGAAGTCAATTTAATCGCTTCAAATGGTGGTTGTTGAGTTCTACTGATGAATTGACTAATTACCGACCCTTTAGGCAGCACCTGTGGATTGTCATTCATTAGATACTTACCGCAACCTCCTTCTGCTTCACCCCCACCAGAACCCAAAGTTGTATTTGCAATGCTCACATTCCATCCTGTATGGACTATACACACCTCTCGTGGCAATTTGAAAAGCATAACTTCATCTAGAACTTCTGTGAAAAACCATTCCGTCTGGAATATGATTAATTGCTATCCACTCTAAGGGAGCGTTTTCATTATATTTGCAAACAAGTTCTAACTAATCTCCGGCCACTCTGTCTGTATATAGGTGGGACGAAAACAGTGAAAACAGTGAAAACAGTTTCTGTGTATACACATCATCGAAAATCCACAAAACAGCAATCCAAATCCATGTCCATGTCTGTCAGGACTTGAATCTGGTTCCTGGTTTCGGTACGGGGCCTTGTATCTCGTATTCCCTATTTCCTATTTCATATCCATGGCCATTTGCCTGATTGTTGTCCTTGGGGACTACACTGAATGTGAATACATACGAGTATTCGTATCTCCATTTCCAACCCTCAAATCTTTGATTCTGTACGAGTGCTTACAATTTACAATACAACATTCACCAACTGCGCTCGTTGAGAGCGATGAAAGTGGAAAAGCAATTGCATTCGTTGCGGCACTTCATCCCATTTGGTCGTTTGTGTAGTTGAGACATCAACGTGGATGCTACGTTGTAAACATGTAAACAGAAAACTTTGCTCTTTTTATGTGGCGACCCGACCAACGATACGACAGAGAATAGAGTGGAGTGAAGTCTGGGATAACGTTGCACGCGTTTATGCTATTGAACATCCCCAAGAGTCAGTGTATGTTGTATTCTAGCTCTCCTTTATTTATTTGGTTGGGTGCGAGAGGCGGCTATAGACTGAAAAGGGCTATTGAGTCGAATCTTTTTCCGCAATAAATTGGTTTTGATTGACGCATCGATGAGTCATACGAGAGTTTTCGTGGATAGGAAATATATTGGATGGGATCCCCTTAATGTTGTAGCTCTTTTGTATGCGTGGGTGAGTATGTATATGTACATATATTTATTTTAGTAGTCCACTAGGGGTTGTTGGGATTATTTGTCAGGGTTTCTTTTCAGCGGAGTTCGGATTCGGAAGTGCACTTTGTGGAATAATATTTAGTGACACGAGGCTTTAATGTGACTCTGAGGGGAGGAAATACTGTACTCTAATCAATGAGCCAGAAATGGAAAACGATTGATGGAATTCTGCATGCGGATATATGTAATTGATTCTTTACGACATTCTTCCTAAACAGTTTTCGTTATAGCATTCGTAAATATTGTAGTACGTCCAACACTCCAATCATAAATCCTGGAGGTTCCGTTCAGGTTTTGTTGCTGTTTTACCTTATTGTTAATCTTGCAAACATAATGTCTACATTCATTGGCCTCAGTTAGGCGCTTTTCTGATTCCTTTTTATAGGGTTTTCCAATAGGGACTTGACAACTTTGAATTTAATTTGTGAACGCACTCTTTCACTAATCATCAAACTGTCACTGTGAATTTATTCAGTAAACTCAACATTTTCATTATGGTAAAGTACACTAACGAGCAACGTTTGCAAATTATAAAAATTTTCTACAGATATTCAGAGTCGGTGACTGCAACTTTGAGAGCGTTAACTCCAATTTTCGGTCGTAATTCTCGCTCTAGTAGACAGGCAATAACAAGTTTAGTGCAAAAATTTGAGTCTACATATTCGTTGTGTGATGTTGCCGTGTCAGTGAGACAACGGGTTGGTCGAAGTGTCGAAAATATCGCTGCCGTTCAGACGTCTGTAGCAAATGGTCCAAATCAGTCAATTTCACGGCGTTCTCAAGAATTGGGCATCGCTCAGACCACATTATGGCGTATTTTGCGTAAGGATCTTGGTTTACACCCATACAAGATCAAGCTGACTCAAGAATTGAAGCCGATGGACCATTTGAAGCAACGTACGTTCTCCGATTGGGTTCTGGAGAAGATGCGCCAAGATGATGAATTTCATTGCAAAATCATCTTCAGTGACGAAGCTCATTTTTGGCTCAATGGATTCGTCAATAAGCAAAATATGCTTTATTGGTCGGGTGAAAACCCACATGTGCTCCATGAATCACCACTTCATCCACAAAAAATAACTGTTTAGTGCGATTTGCATGCCGGCGGCGTTATTGGGCCATATTTTTTTGTCGACGATAACGATCGTCACCTTACTGTGAATGGTCAGCGTTATCGCGCCATGATCGCCGATTATTTTTGACCCGAATTGAAAGATATGGACTTGGACGACATGTGGTTTCAACAGGATGGTGCCACAAGCCACACAGCACACGCTATAATCGATTTATTGAAGAGTTAGTATGGTGAGCGAGTTATTTCAAGACATGGGCCAACCGATTGGCCGCCTCGTTCGTGCGATTTAAAGCCGCTTGACCATTTTCTGTGGGGCTACGTTAAGTCATTGGTTTATGCCAACACGCCGATGACGTTGGAAGAGCTCAGAGCCAACATTGAACGCGAAATAGAGGCCGTTTCGGCCGAAATGTGTGGCCGAGTCGTTGAAAATTGGGTCCAACGAATCGACTGCTGCAAACTGGCCCACGGCGGTCATATGAACGAAGTCGAGTTCCATTCATAAATGTTTTGATTGTACTTCAAGCCAATAACAAAGTTTTTGAAATATCTCAAATGGTTTGCCTTTCATTTAAAAAAAAAAATTGTCAAGTCGTTATTAGAAAACCCTATATTTTGTTGATGTCTGTGTTCGTTCTATCTCCTCTGCAGCGGCGTCTTGGGTATTTTCTATTTTCCTCGAGGATGTTATCGTGTGGTTGAGTGAAATTCATCATCAAATACTGCGCCTCAAACAGCTTTCTACCAATATTCTGGTCTGTCTTTTGTGTTTGATTCTATGTACTTATCTGGTTGAGTTCGTCAACAATGAAATCATCCCTGTTAGAGACCGTTTATAATCAATGTTCCAAAGTGGCTGCTATGTATTAGGTGTGCAACTAAGTTTTTGATGCAAATGCAACTTTTTTTGTAGAAAAAATGGTTACAAATGAATCATTCATAATATTGTTACGGCATAAGTGTTGATCTTTTGAGGCTGTCCACGAATCAAACCATTTTTTGATGTCTTCATATAAGCGGAACTGCTGATCAGCCAGATCATGTGCCATCGAACAAATCAAGTAATAATCGGACGGCGTAGTATCTGGGAAAATATGGCGGGTGGAGTACGACTTATCATTTCAGCGTTTCCAGGTAGGTTTTAATGGGTTTGGCAACATGAGGCCGAAACTTGTTATGCTGTAGAATCACTTTGTCGTACCTCTGCTCGTATTGTTACCGTTTATCGCGCACGGCTTAGATCAATCGCATCAATTGAAGTCGATGCCGTTCCCCAGTGATGGATTCATTGGATTTCAACAGTTCATAATAAATAACACCGACCTAGACCATATAATTAATGAATATTCGGCCGAGCCGACGGCATACAAGCATGACCGGGCAGTTCCCAAGATTTTCTGCTCTTTGAGCTGGTGTAATGATTCCATTTTTCACTACCCGTCACGATAAAAAAAACCCTTGTTCACAGGCGAAAAAACGACTTTCAACGTCCCTTGGCTTCAAATCATAAGGAATCCAAATTCCAATACATGCAATCGCTTGGAAATGGCTTGACGGGTAATTCCAAATGCCGAAGAAAGCTCTTTTTGCGTTTGGTACGGATCCTTATCGTGTTTGAGGGATTTTACTCTTTCTTTACACGGACGGTCGTCAACATCGAAATCACCGTCTTTGAAGCGGCGAAACCAATCACGGCACGTTGTTTCATTTAGAGCAGCATCTCCGTTAAAATTTTTGGAGATTTCGATGGTTCATGACGTTTTGGATATGTCAAAATCCACCAGCACTTACAGTTGGAGTCACTGCTGGAGGAACTTAGTTGCGCACCTAATAGTTTTATAGGTATACATACGTATGTCTGAAATTTTAATTCGCAATCCTATTACATTTGGGAGGCTGCGCAAAGGATTGAGCTGCGGGTTAGGAGCGATAACAGTTTTTGAAAGTTGATCGTGTTCTTTGAAGGTGTAGCATGTGTTTTAAACATACATGAAGCGCAAAAGAAGAGAGCTCATCCGCCACATCATCAGGAGTCATATCTGATTGCTCTTGAAAACGTTTAAAAAGTTGGCGCAGATCATTATGGTTAGTGGAGAGGCCTTTCTTGCTGAATAGAAACTATTTCAATTGGGAGAGGGAATAATTTATGCCGGCCATATTCCCCTGGAACAGCAAGGTGCTTTCCTGAAGTTGTCTTTGACGGAAGTACGGGGTATAAAAAGGAAGGTGGTGAGGTATTAGGGTGGGAGTCTTACGTAGAAGATGAAGAGGGTTTTAAAATATTAAAATATGGTAGCGAATAAAGTTAGGGTAAGCCCTTTTGTTTGAGTGGAATAAGGAGATGTTGTTAAGTTTTTTGAAAGGGCTTTACGGAGGATTAAGATTAAAAGATACGTGGAAGATTATTTTGTGTAATTTAACACGCTTTACCGAGCCGAAAGCAGGGACTCGCCGTCTCATGCTCTAGTCCAACTTCCCAGGTAACCTAATCGAAACCAACTCATGACTAGCTGCTATCAACGAAGCTGGTAGTAAGCTGAACAGCACAACACGCCGTAGCCGGTATATCTCATCGGTTGTGGTGACGTATGAGGTCATTTAACATGCTATTGCTTCCTTTGATGGTTTCAAGTCGCCTGGCACTGATGATTTTTACCCAGTTATGCAACCTAAAGAGAATTTTCACTGCTAGCCTGGCACTGGCATACATGCCGGAACCCTGGCGAACAGTGAGAGTGGCCTTTAAACCGAAAATCGGAAAGGAGGATTACTCGCCCGCCAAGGGTTTCAGACCTATAAGGCTGACTTCCTTCATACTGAAAAGCATCGAAAAAATGGTTGAGATCCATGTGCGCAAAACTCCTACCAATGGGAAAGACCCCTCGAGATTGCGCTTCAGAATCTGGTTAGCAGAATTGAAGACGCATTCGACAAGAAGGAATACGCCTTGGGCATTTTCATCGACGTTGAATGTGATAACGCAACTTTTGATAGCATGTGCAAATCGGCCACTGGTTTTGTGGGTAAAAGCAATATTAGTGAATAGGACATTGATTGCCGATGCTGGCCCCGCCCAATACGTAGTGGCGGGTGTAAACAGGGATTGACCGCAAGGCGGCGTTCTGCCTCCACTGCTATGGTACATGTTGGTCGACTCATTGCTCAACGCGTTCAATAGTTCTAACGTCTCTGCACAAGCATACGCTATATTATATAGCTGTATTGTCTGATCGTGTCTAGCGACTGTCTGCTACAAAGCAGCCTTAGGTTGTTCTATTTACGGGACGGAGGAAGCTGCCTGGTCTGTTTCGTCTAGTGCTTAAAGGCATCACCATCTAAGTATCTGGGTGTTATCCTGAATATCAAACTTCTTTGGACTAAACATGTTACATCGAACGGTTTGCCTCGGATGAATGGGGTCTTTGATGACCTTGCGCTCCGGCTTTCTTATGACGCCGGTCTTATGGATATGCCGTCCAATGCAATAACACCGGAACTTCTGTTGCGGAAAAAATACGAAATCGGCTTTCCTTGTGCACATTACTGGTTTCAGCCAGAATCTGACCAGGAAAGGAATGCAGTCGGGTCTTCATGGATGTCCCCAACATGTCTTTCTTGAGGACGACAACGTTAGATTTCACTTTACGTTAGAAAAGCTAGCATTTAAGCAATCCTAATGGCAGCAAACTATATTAGAGATAATCGTTGAAGCGGGCGAAGCATTTGCATCTACAGCGACAGCCAAGTTGAGCTTAGAGCCTTGCTGAACCCTCTTACGACTTCCAAGCTGAAAGACTAAATTCAGTGATCTTTGTCTGGGCCCCAGGTCAATATGGGATTACGGGAAGCGAAATTGCCGAGGAACCTGCCAGGCTTCCATTGACAGTTGGGTCTCATACGAGCACAACTGCATATGCCACAACTCCGCACTGTAGAAAGTCAGCGGCCTTTCTGCTATCGCTTAGCAGGAAAGACTGCAGGTTGCTTAATGGCGTCATGACAGGGCATTACACTTTTGCAAAGCACTTAAATGTGCTGGGTGTAAGTGACACAACATCTTCGGATGCTTGATGCGAAAGTGATGATGAATTGCAGATTAAAGCATTTTAGAAAGTATCGAAGTGTTGTATGATGCACACGATAGGGGCTGAGATTGCACCGGTGTATCATCAATCTACTGAAAGCCATCCGAATGTGATCTGCAATTTCGTTTAACATTACGCGTGATTCGGTAATCTCGTTGTTTAAATCACTTCTTTGTTTGGTGGAGAGGGAATGCTGCTTTTGGACGGATCTTAAAGATAAAAATCGAGGGAAGAGCTTAGAGAACTTCAAGAGTCAATTATTCTCAACTTACATATACATACATATTCATGTAGTTGATTAAAATACGCCTCAAAAGGTATCCTGAATCCATCATGACCCCTGCCGCATCAATTCTCATTGAAGCTGAAGATATTTGAAATTCTCCGAATTTTCTTTCTATGAGTCAAATCACATTCTTGCTCTTGTACCGAGACAATAGTCAAAAATGCTATACAGATAATTTGCTTTATACTTCGAACCTGCATATGTACCGATATGGATATTTAGGGAAACATTGCTATTCCCTTTTTTTTATTTCCAGATAAAAAAAAAAAAATAATGACCAATCTCGTCAGAGGCCATATCCTGCTGTGATAGTTGGATAAATTCGCACGATAAGTCACGATTTCGTCAAAAATGACATCCTCAACCTATTTACCCGGAAACGTGGAAGATAACAATGTTTTTCATGTCCCATCCCTTCCGCATTCCTGCCTACCAGTTCATGTGAAACTAACATTTCAGCCTAATTAACCTATGACCTGGTAATTACAATATCTCATCCCTCAACTAGTGACCATTAGGAATCACTGTTCCACTCACGTTCTCACCGAGTATCCCTTTTTCCGGACCTCAACACTCTGCTTTAGTGCTTCGCCTCAAATTCAGCCACACAATTCGTACAGTCATTTCAACATTTAATTTACCTCAAAGCTGTCGGTTGTCGGTTGAATGATAGTTGTTTAAAATGTCCTTCGCCGTGTTGGGAAAGGTGAAGCGAGGACATGACTGTGGTTGGTAATTTGAGTTCTTCTTTTTTTGCACGTGAAGTTACTGTTCTCTCAAAATTTGGGTCATCAATCATAAAAGATATCACCTTTGACATAGAACTGGAGATTGACAGGCAAGTAGTTTAGTAAATAGTTGAGTCACTCAGGTACTTCGGCCCGTGCAAATGCGTACAAATACACACGTCGGCTTTCATAAGTTTCATACATTAGCAGTGGGTGAGCTTATATGCTTACTTTTACTCGATGGAAGTAGGTATACTAGAAATTGTGACACTGATAGCTCGTCCGTGCTTCTAGACCCTCACTAGACATTGTGTAAATATTGAATAGAGTCCTTTGTGTCCTACTAAGTGACAAAAGTGGGTTAAAGTGATAATCTTCTGTCGTTATCCCGTTTCTTTGTTTTGTTGTTGTTTTTTTTAAAGAGGAAAACTGCTATTTTCATATTTTTTTCTGCTTTTTCTCTTTTGGGATAAGGGTTGGTCAAATTGGAAGGATTTTTTGTGTCATGTGTTGACTGTACCATCATCGAAAAAAAAAAAAAAAAAAAAAAAAAAACGGAACCACAACACATGTCCCGTATGTCGGCAGTCGGTTCATCTGTAATTGCTTTAGAATCCTCTGAGTTGCAGTTTATAGCAATCAATAGGGATGTGCCTGTATGACCGTTGATATTGAGGGACTTACCCTGCACAGCCGTTAAAAGATGATGGTGGTAGTGGTTGATTCTGTTTACGTTACAAAACATTAGGTGAGAATAATGGATTTTCCCTCCAGGACTTACTCGTATACAAATGGCCATGTGCCGAGTTGATATGGCACACAATTCAGGACGAACAGATTCAGATAAGGCACAGAGGGTTGGCACTGAATTGAATAGTTGTACGGGGAGCGTACTACAACATTACACAGAGTTCAGAGCACACCCAGTTTTAAGGGTGCGTTCGACTATTCGAGACTACTTGAAACACCCTCGGTTACGGCTTAAGTAGTATAGCTCTCCCAAATTTAAGTGTTACCCAGGAATTTCATTAATTTCTGAGTTTTTCCGTTTTCTTGTTCTTTTTTTTTTTTTTTTTTTTTAAGAGATTCCTTTGGGTGTGTTCCGGCTAAATGGGTCAGGACAGAGGGATTATGCCATGAAATGTATGTTTGATTGGGAGCAAACGAGCTGTTTGCGGTCTCGGATTTTGGTCTGCGTGGTTCTATTTCGGCCAAACCAGGTTAGAAGGGCGTATTTGCCTTTGCTTTTGCTAAATGAAATATTGAATTTTATTAGCCGAGAAGGAAAAGAAGGACCAGTTGCAATTTGTTTTGGGATAAATTTTATATTTTCGTAGAAAATGACTAGGACTAACTCTATGCGGGCAAAGGGAAGGTAGGTTTCTGGGATGTTTAAATTAAAAATTTGGTTTCAAATTATTTTATGGCAGCTTATTATAGTGGGACTTGCTATTTATGTTTACATGAGGGGAAAGAATCTAATTTATTTCATTTGAAGATCGTCGGAGAGCAATTGAATTGTGTGGTAATTGTTAAGAGGGAAAACAGACAAATATTTGGAAAATTCATTAAATTGATTGGTATGGTTGGATTTTTAGAAAAATGGTTTTCTTGGTTTTTTTTTTGTTTTTTTTTTTTTTTGTATTGTAATTACCTATAGAGAAATAGCACTAGACAACTAAAATAATATAATTTCGAAGGCAGTCGTTTACATTAAGTGTCATCTGGCACAGCACATCGTATTCAATAAATACAACTATTCAAAGGATCCAAACCTCAAATTTGTTTAATATCTGCACTAACATTTGACTGCTATCAGCAGAGTTGCTTAAAATGAGCTTACAAAATGAGGAGCCAAGATTCTCAATCTATTTTGTATTTGACGAGTTATTCATACGAAGTATATACGAATATACGAATATACTTAAGGATGGTGCACTGAAGTCCATGAGCTTTGGATGATCTTAAATCCTATTCGATGTAAGTCCGATCTTATGGACGCATCCACGTTATCGTAAAGGTTTTTCTCTATTCTCTATAAACCAAAGATTACAACGAGATTCTTTCGCTTGAAGCAGTCAAGATATATTTCATCCTGTGTTTATTGTTTATTGTATAGTGTCTTCGATCAAAATAGAGGTTTGCTACTTACCGGCTGTTCTGGCCAATAAAAAGGGTGATTCATAGTGAGGTTTGATTTATAAAGTAAAATAAAACACATAAATTTAAAAGTAAACATATTGGCCAAAACTACGTCTGAGGTAGGCCATTCGGAAGGTCAAATTTTAGGCGACTCGTTCGAGCATAGCGACTGGTATCTCGCGCATAACACGAATAATGTTGGCTTCCAAAGCGTTAATCGTAGCTGGCTTATTCCTGAAGACCTGACACTTTACATATCCCCAGGGAAAATAGTCTAAAGGTGTGATATCGCACGATATAGGCTGCCAATTTACAGTAGCAAAACGCAAAATTAAGTGCTCACCAAAATGATTTCTCAACAAGTCCATTGTTTCACGCGCTGTAGGGCTTGTAGCGCCGTCTTGTTGCAACCAGAACTCACCCAGACCATGTGCTTGAATTTCAGGAAGCACATAGTCCGTTAACATGGTGCGATAACGGTTACCATTGACGGTAACATTGTGATTTGCTTCATTTTTGAAGAAATATGGACTAATGATTCCACCAGCCCATAAACCACACCATACCGTTGTTTTTAATGGATGTAATGGTAGCTCTTGGTACTCTTCGAGTTGCTCATCAGACCAAATACGGCAATTTCGTTTATTAACGTATATATTACATTGAGCCAGAAACGGGCTTCTTCACTGAACAAAATTTCACGATAAAACACCGGATTTTCATTGCGTTTTTCCAGGGCACATTCACCGAAAATATGACGCGAATTCAATTCGCCTGGCTTCAATTCTTGCACAAGTTGAATTTTGTACGCTTTTAGGCCTAGATCATCACGTAAAATACGCCAAGATGTCGAATACGATTAGCCAAGCTTCTGAAAACGACGGCAAATCGATTCGTCATGATCTTCGTGTACACTCTCACCTACAGCTGCTATTATCTCTACACTACGTGCTGGATGTGGTCTAACCAGTAGAGTATCATCCACTAATGTGAATTGGGACTCACATTTGTGAATGGTATTCGCAATAGTGGTTTCAGTAGATCAATTGAGTCCACCGTAAGTTCCTCGAATCGCACGAAAAACATTTCTCACAGAACGCTGATTGTCGTAATACAGCTGGAAAATTTGGGGAAGCTGTTATGATGTGAGTCTTTCTATGATAACTTGCCAAGCGATACTGAATAAAAATAATAAAACAGTTTTGATAGAAGTCACGCGTGATCTGTCAAAAAAAGCCTATTGAAAATCAAACCTCACGATGAACCACCCTATACATATACAGTCATCATCATAAACGAAAAATTATTCTCACATTTTAAATACTGTGTCAGAATTCTTTTGTTCAAAAAGTCGCAAATTTTTTTGAAATCAAAGCTTTTGGATTCCTACTTTGAGAGAAGCGTAGAACCGACTGATATGGGCAGGGATATGGTTCTGTACAACTTATCTGTGCAAACGGTATCATACTTGAATTAAAACATTGAAGATTCGTCGGGTATCGTAGTTCAGGAAATGTTTTATTCATCGGAATTTTACAGATGAATATGAACATGCCCCTCGGTAGAACATTTTCTCGAGCTCTAGGTAATGCATCCTGAAAATTTGTGAGATTTGAATTTAGATATTGCTTTTCTCACTTCATTTTAGTAGAGCCTAACATTTTCAATATCATCATCACCGATTTCAACTATATCTCTACAAGTTTTGGTTAAACTTCTGAACGTTATTTCAGGTACCACTCCATTTTCATGACTGAACACTTCCTCTCCCCTTTTACTTGTACAGCCTAAGAGCCGGTGTTATCTTTGTATGGACCGCCACAACTTCGTAGGCGAATTGTTTTACTACTAGTGCTTGCTTTGACTTCAAACTACGTTTAAGGTTGGAAAATAAGTGAAAGGTTGTGCGGTCGCAGCCTTTCAAGGTTATATTTATTCACACTATTTTCCAACTGTTATGGCATTTGAAATATACGAAGGCGCATCTCGGCTGCAGCTAGGTTCCGATCCGATATTGAGCGCTCGAAATGTTCGTACATCTATTGTACTGCAGGTGTGTCTTCTACCGATCTTGTACTATCTTGGATGATAGTTTTATGGTGAATATTGGGTTGAGGAGTCTTTGTTTTAGTTGCGGTTTTGAATCCGCAGAAAAGTTCTACTGTCGTGTAGACTATTCTTTTTGGCTACGGAAGATGTCTTCGTTTCCTATTTTAAAAATTTTTGATAATTTGGACTTAATATTTAGGACATTGCTAGGCAGGATTTATCTGTGGGTGTACAAGTGCGTATTAAGCTAAAATTTTGAGATGTAGCCTTGTAGCGAAATATAATAATAGTCACAGGGTTTTATACTTCCGCATTGTTCGGCGAATATGCGAATATTCTATATATACATCGTTATCCGACATCCGTCCATTTACAAGGCTGTTGGTTTTTCCGTAATAGTAGAATAGTTTGCTGTCAGGTAGAAGAATGAAAGTCGAGTCGTTCCTCATAGACATAAAATAAGCAAAGAAGGCAAGCAAATTAAAACCGCCGGAGACACAAATTTATTCAATTTCCTCAAGAATAAAACCTTATCTCGATTGGAATTGGATTGGAAAAAATTGGTTTATAATAGTTGTGAATGAGGGGAGAACCAAGTATATACGATACTATAAGCAAGATGAGGCTTACAATACCCCGAAACAGACAGAATGTCACAAAAGACGTCTATATCTTTGAGTTTTGAAACTCCCTCGTCTTCGCTTTTAACTCAAATGGTGATATCAATTGAAGAGCTATACCTGGCAGTCGATAATTCTTCGGCCATGGAAGGCAATTGACGGGTTGGAAGGCAATTGTTGGACGGCCTTAAGCAATGCAGTCAATTAGTGCAAACTAAGCCGAGTCCAAAGAAGAGCATGTCTATGTATGTCTATGCATACGCTCTACTTCCTCCGCGGCACTGGATATCCTGTTTCACATGACACTCCTCAATATCGTCAGTAGGGTGCAATAGCAGCTATTCGCCTTAAAGCGAGTACACAGTGGATAAATAATTTATTTGGCCACGTCAACATTCTTAATATATAGGGTTTTCCAATAGGAACTTTACAACTTCTTGTCATTTTTGTCACGTCACTAATTTGTGAACGCACTCTTTCACTAATCATCAAACTGTCACTGTGGATTTATTCAGTAAACTCAACATTTTCATCATGGTAAAGTACACTAAAGAGCAACGTCTGCAAATTATAAAAATTTTCTACAGATATTCGAAGTCGGTAATTGCAACTTAAGAGCGTTAACTCTAATTTTCGGTCGTAATTCTCGCCCTCGTAGACAGGCAATAACAAGTTTAGTGCAAAAATTTGAGTCTACATATTCGTTGTGTGATGTTGCCGTGTCAGTGAGACAACGGGTTGGTCGAAGTGTCGAAAATATTGCTGCCGTTCAGACGTCCGTAGCAAACGATACAAATCAATCAATTCCACGGCGTTCTCAAGAATTGGGCATCACTCAGACCACATTATGGCGTATTTTGCGTAAGGATCTTGGTTTACACCCATACAAGATCAAGCTGACTCATAATTTAAAGCCCATGGACCATTTGAAGCGACGTACGTTCTCCGATTGGGTTCTGAAGAAGATGCGCCAAGATGATGAATTTCATCGCAAAATCATCTTCAGTGACGAAGCTCATTTTTGGCTCAATGGGTTCGTCAATAAGTAAAATATGTGTTATTCTTTGGGTGAAAACCCACATTTGCTTCATGAATCACCACTTCATCCACATAAAATAACTGTTTGGTGCGGTTTGCATGCCGGCGGAGTTATTGGGCCATAGTTTTTCGTCGACGATAACGATCGTCACGTTACTGTGAATGGTCAGCGTTATCGCACCATGATCACCGATTACTTTTGGCCCGAATTGGAAGACTTGGACTTGGACGACATGTAGTTTCAACAGGATGGTGCCACAAGCCACACAGCACACGCTACAATCGATTTATTGAAGAGTAAGTATGGTGAGCGTGTTATCTCAAGACATGAGCCAGTCGATTGGCCGCCTCGTTCGTGCGATTTAACGCCGCTTGACTGTCTTCTGTAGGGCTACGTTAAGTCATTGGTTTATGCTAACACGCTGACGACGTTGGAAGAGTTCAGAGCTAACATTGAATGCGAAAAAGCGCCCATTTCGGCCGTAATGTATGGCTGAATCGTTGAAAATTGAACGAAGTCGAGTTTTATTCATAAATGTTTCGATTGTACTTCAAGCCAATAATAAAGTTTTTGAAATATCTCAAATGGTTTGCCTTTTATTTAAAAAAAAAAAGTTGTCAAGTCGTTATTAGAAAACCCTATATTAGGAATCCTCACAAAGAACATCGATTACACTATACCCGAGCTTTAATTTGACAAAGACTTTCATGTAAGCTTCTCCTCTAAATCCTTCTGGGAGGAAGATGCTTTCATTGAGGACAAGTCAATCCACAGATGGATCTAAAACTGATAGTGGGGTTGGTGACTAAATAAGGTAAGTTTAAGCCTCTCCTTCTGTCTTCCAAATCACACTTTACTTTGCTCTAGGCGGAAATTTTGGCGATTAAAAATGCTCTATCCTGGCTAAAGAAAATCTGCAATGGATATCTGCTATCAAGTCCCTGGACTCAGTCTCATTAAATTATAGATCAGCCCTTGAATGTCGATCATCTCTTAAGAAGATAACATAGCAGTTTAACCTTCACCACAGAGACATTGCAGGGAATTATAAGGCTGACGAACTTGCCCAAATTGGAACCATTCTACCTATTCTACCGGTAGCATCAGTATACCAATCGCTACATCCAAACTAATATTAAGCCTGGATGCTAGCAAAACAACAGACCTTAGATGATCCGTTGGATAAACATGTCTAGCGACCAAGCAGATCTGGCCAAAGCTGGATCTGAATCGCTCTAAGAGTTTGATCCTTCTAAATAGGAAGCGTCTCACCGCTATTATATATATATGTCATCACTGGACACTGCCTTATAGGCAAATATACAAGAAGGCTTGGCGCCTTTACAAACGATTTCTGTAAAAGACGGACGAGAAGGAGGAAGAGACAATCCTTCATGTACTCTATACGTGAGCAGCTCTCTCCCAAAGAAGAAAACTTCACTGAGGAGCTGTTTTCTATAACGACTTAAGCGATCTTAAGAATATAAACGTTAACAGTCTCCCATGCGCCTAGACTGCTATAAAGCAGATATCACCGCCACCCAGAAAGTGTATTGGGAAGGGTCGGGCAAAAGAATGATGAAAAACTGTGATGTTTACTTCGGTGATTGCTATAGGGAACGTAAGCAGCGGCTGTTTGGATACGGATTTGTTGTAAACAGCAGACATAGAAAAGAAGTCTTGAGCTTTCGACATGTGAGTGAACGCCTTATAACAATCCCTATCTAAGGTAAATTCGCTAACTTTAGCCTTTCTATGAGTCTCTATATATAGGCGACTTTAATGCCAAAATTTGAAAGATTGGAAAGGAGGACATCTTTGGTAGCACAATCGGAAAACATAGCCTACACGACACCACGTCCGGAAACGCACTTAGGCTAATCGATTTCGCTGTGGGACGTAACGTTACTACAGCAAGCACACGGTTTCCTAACCTCAATATACAAGGAAACATAGCAAACACCAGATCAGCAAACTGTCAACCATATTGATCATGTTGCGATTGACGTAAGGCACTCCTCACTACTTAGTTGAAGGTATGTCTACGGATATCTCAGACGCCACAACAATAGGAAAATACTATGAGGTGATTAAACGTTAAACGGTTGCAATCGCAACAAGCCGCCAGAATCTTTGCCAATCGCGTTTCCCTCAACCGATCGATGCAGCCAGCATCAAGAGCTGAAGACCAGTGGCTTAGATGCCGAGAGACTATCAGAAATACGGCAACAGACGTGCTGGGTTTCATCCGCCCACCATCACGAGACCCCTTACTTGATTAAAAATGCCGGCAAGCACATGCAGCAAAACAGCACGCCTACAAAGGATCGCTGCATAAAAGGACGTAAGCGCTTCGCGAGCTCTATGAGAAAAAGAGGAGAAGAGAAGAAACCTTGTAGTAGAGTTACAGCCGGTGCTGAGGCTATGGAAAAACCATTTCTGAAAACTGCTAAATGGCAAAGGCAACACAAATTCCGCTGTCAGGCAAAGCGAACCATTCAATATTGACGATGTAAGTCAAAAATTCCGTCCATCGGACCAAAATGAAGTGAGGAAAGTAATATCTAAACTAAAGTTGAACAAGGCAGCCGGGCCGGACAGCAAGAGATGACTTGGTAGAGACGCGCTGTCACGTGATTTCTTTAACATCGTTCTTGAAAGAATTGTGCAAAACTCACAAGCTAATCCAAGAGGTACGATCTTTCAAAAGTCTGTTCAATTGCGTGCATACACGACGATATTGATATTGTTGGAAGAAAATAGGGAGCTGTCACTGGTGCATTTGCGAATATAGGAACAGAAGCGGCAAAAATGCGTCTAACGGTAAACGAGTACAAAACAAAGTGTATCCCTTCAACAAGAAGGGACACTCAAAATCAACGAATCGGCCAGAATGTCACAATCGACAGTTATAACTTTGAGGTAGTAAGGGACTTTGTCTACCTCGGCTCTGCTATCACATCTGAAAACAACATCTCATCAGAAATCAAATGAAGAATAACGCTTGCCAATGACTGTTTCTTTGGGCTGAGAAGGCAACTGTGTAGTAAGGTCCTCCCCTAAACAACTAAGCAAACTCTGTATAAGACCCTTGTAATCCCAGTCCTACTCTATGGTTCCGAGGCATGGACCCTTTCTAAAGCGAAAGAAGATATCTATGGTCGTTTTGAAAAAATTCTTCGTAAGGTATTTGGTCCCGTATACGTTGACAGGTTCTGGAGGAGACGATTCAACGACGAACTCTACGAGCTATACAGCGACATTGACCTGATCAAAAAACTGCGTATTGGGCATTTAAGATGGCATATATGTAGAATGAACGAACACCAACGCTCCAGCCCGCAGAATCTTTGACTCTAATCCGGAGTGACAACGCAGTAGAGGAAAGTCTCGCCTTAAATAGCGCGCGCAAATGGAAGGGAACCTCAACCAATTTGGAGTGCACAACTGGAAGCAGTTAGCCGTAGACCGCGCTAATTGGAGAGGCTTATTGGCTGGGACCCAGGCCTCAAGCAAAATTACCTTACCGTGTTTTTCTGGCCGATTATGGTCGTTTTTCGATCAATGCATGGTTCAAATTGATAATTTGTTGCCGGTAGCGATCTGTATTAACGGTTTCACCAGGTTTTAGGAGCTCGTGATACACCACACCTTTCTGGTCTCACCAGACACACAGCATTGTCTTCTTGTCGAATCGATCTGGTTTCGCAGTCGAAGATGATAATTTTTTCCGTTTAGGTAACAATTCGATGCAAAACTGATTTTTTATCTCGTCTTTGAAGCAAAATTTCACAAGTGATTTTCAGTTTTCCATCTGTCTTTCATTCAATTCATGTGGCAACCATTTTCCAGACTTTTGGATCTTTCCCATAGTTTTTAGAGGGTCAGAAATTGTTTTTTGTGCAACATTTAGCATTCCGCCATTTGTTTCTGACTTAAAGTGTCATCTTCATCCAATATTGTTTGCAATTCGACATCTTCAAACTTCTAACTCAAAATCGTTATCTCTGAAACGTTAAAACCATCTTTTGCATCTTGCTTCTGATAGAGCATGATCACCATATGCCTCGACAAGCATTCGATGCGACTCTGTAGCACTTTTCTTCAAGTGAAAGCAAAAAATTAATGCTTTCCGCAAGTCATCATTTTCTGGCACAAAATTCGACATTTTCAACACGATGAAAAAATATGATGTTGTTTACTCAATGACTTGGTGTATACTAAATATGTTTGACAGGTGTCATAGCAACCAAACATAAAAAAAGAAATTAAGGCCCGTTCACAATAAATGTTCCCTATCGAGACATTTGTACCTTGACGCTCACTTTATACCTGTACACCTGGTACAGTAATTAAGTAAGTAAGCATTGGTCTTATTTTAACAGCATTGGTTGGTCGGCATTTGTTTAGTTTGTAAAAAAAAAAGAATTACTTTCAATTTCCTAACGGGATGGTTGAATTATTTTTCGCAGATTACAAATTACATTTTCTACGTTTAAATGTCAATATCAGTTGAACAATAAAGACAAAATGAGGCGACGATGTGGTATATTTTATGTGATCGAGCATTTTCATGGGGGCCAATCAGTTCAAGAAATTGAAAAAATGGTAAAAACAAGCCACTCAACTATCGGAGATATTATAAAAAGATATAAAACCCACAATTTATTAAACAACTTACCAAAATTTGGAAGGCCAAGAAAGATCACTGAAGAAGATGAAAGATGGATTGTCAGGCAAGTTTAGAAAAATCGCCGTCTAAGTATTCCCAAGCTAACAGCAAAAGTGTAAAATTATTTTCATAAAGAGGTAAATCCTGAAAAGATTGGAGTAGTGTTGCAACAAAAAAAAATAAATAAATAAATAAAAAATCTACTCCGCGGATTTGCCCGAAAGAAACGAGGCAGCCACCTCGGTACCTTATTATTTATTCTGATCCCTAATGATGTTGATTGCATCATTAAAAATCCATACATATCTGTTTATGTAGACGATATGAAAATCTTGAGATATATATCATCTTCCTCAGACAGCCTACCACTACAGGAAGATTTAGACAAATTTTGTACTTGGTGTCATAAGAATTTCCTTGAGTTTAAGGTCAATAAGTGTGAGGTTATAACGCATACCCGTAAGCATCCTCTACTTCACCTCGCTTCTATCTAATATTTAATCTGCACGTTTCCTTAGTGAGTGAGTTGCGTGATTTATGTATTATCTGTGATAAGGAACTCAATTTCCTTTCTCATCCTAATAATATAATAAAAAAGCCAACTCTGCCCTTGGTCTCACCAAGCGCTTGTCTAAGAAGTTTTCCAAACCTTATGTTACCAATTCTTTTATATAATCTTTGTTAGTCCTCTTCTTGAAAATGCAAGGAAAGTTTGGTCACCCTAGTACAGAACTCACCTCCTCCAGATAGAAGCGATCCAACGAAGGTTTTTACGATTTGCTTTACGTGGCCTTCCCTAAGATGAAAGCAAAAACTTGCCACCATACACTGATCGGCTGAAACCATTAAATTAGCAACCCCTTTCGATAAGCCGAAAAGTTGCCGATATTCTGTTTATTCATCAAACCTTAGTTGGTCATATCGATTGTCCCTCCTTACATAAACTTATTTCCTTTAACACTAATCCACGCAATCTTAGGTGTGTGCCACTTTTCCAGCTCAACCTGTCTCTCTTTGACTACCACCTCAGCAAACTCTCCCTCAAGAACGTTCTTATTTCCACCTATTCCCTACGTCCTAACTTTTTTTGAACGCTGAAATTTTTAGTTTTAAGAATATGTTTGCAATAAGCCTTAATAAATCTGACCGGAGTTGACGCGGGTCTCAAATCAAAACTCTACGAGCTGTACAGAGACATCGATCTGATCAGTGAAGTGAGATGGTTATGATTTGGAATGGAAATCAACAATCTTTTCCAAAGTCTTCGGTCCCATCCCATCAGAAAGAAATTTCAGTTATTTTGAAGTGCGTAAAAGTAGGCAGTTGGACAAAGATTCAATCATTATACCCTTAACATTTTATAGTTCCGTTAGATATTCATTTTTTTATTCTGCAAACTACAGAGGTAAGTTTTCTACTGGTTCTATTCGCATGGAATACGACCGGAAAACTGAGTTCGTCAACTTTATTACTTTTATGTCTTAGACGCGCCTTAAATTTTCATTTAAAAAAAAAAGAACATTTTTCCTACAGAAATATAGAAATATGGGCTTCGATTAAAAATTAAAACGAATGAATTTTTTTCAAAACTTTTTTTTCTATCTAGTGGGTCACTCAATGGTATTGTAGAACAAATTATTCGAAATAGCCCCTATTTGTCCGCCAGTAACGGCGAGGTCAGTGTGATTACATATCAATTGCAGTATGTACCTAATGTATTGGAATATTCTCCACTGCGCGGAAAAAGGGCACTCTTCAAAGACTCAAAACTTGAATGCGAGGTGGAGTAAGTCACAGTCTCAGGAATAGACTTGTCGTCTAGAAGATTCAGGTCTAGGTCTTTCAGATGTCCATTTATCCGTGTAAATGAAGTTTGGAACATAGATATTGATGCATGTTTGAGTCGTTTTTGCTTTTTGAGCTGGAGCGGAGTCTTGTTGAAAGGTTAATCGTTTATTTGCGAATAGTGTTTTATTGAGGAGATCTACAAAGCTCACTTAAATTACCGATCGATACACCTTCGCTGAGGTTTTGACACCTTTCTCGCAGAAGTGGGGCTCGGTGACCCGCAGACCATCACAGAAGCTGAGTGGTGGACACGTTAAACACTCGGAACGAGTTCAGATGCGTGTCATGATGGAGTGTATACTCCATAGTTTTGTTTTTTGAATGATTCTTCAACGGCGAGAATTTTCTTCTTAGTTAAAAGTGTTTGTCTGTGACCGTTCTTTGCGTACTTACGAAGTAAGGCTTTCGTTTTTGATTTACGTTTCTGTTTGTGTATATCTCTTGTATGCTCTGAATCCAAAAGAAGGTTTTAAGATGGGCGACATGTTGTCATTGCTGATATCCATCTCCCGAAATATGATTTTCCGCGGCGAAATTCGATTCGAATTCGATTGTCTACGGCTTTGTGGACTTGTGACGCTCGCACAGTGCGCGGATGGCCGACCACTTCAAGAGTATCTTGAATAACTACGCGGTGGCGGCAGCATTCGAAAGATTCCGCCTTTTTCTTAGCCGCATTTTGCAGGCCCCACTCCATGATTGCAAACAACTGACGTGAAAAAGTTTTTTTTTTTTTTTTTTGCATAAATGTTGGATTGCGCTCCTTGGTTCTTGAGAATGAACCGAATGTTCATTTCGTGTACTAAAACATTTGCTAGTACTAGGTATGCTATAATATAATAATTCTGCTAAATATCGTCTCTATAATCATTATAAATTTCAGGAAGTATTATCTTAAAACAAAAGTCACTCTCCCACCTCAAAACCAAAAATAAATTAAATTATACTAACTAACTAACTATACTATAATTAGAATTAAAAGTAAGAAATTTGCCAGGCTTTATTAGGATAAGGACTTCTCATTCTAGAAACGTGTTTTATACTCGGACGAGAGTAATACTTGGGATAAAAGTCCGTGCCGTTTCTAAGAGAGGGCACCACTTGAATTAAATCCATACCATTTTCAGTTAGTACCAACATCCAAAAGATACGTGTATAAATTTGACAGCTGTCGGATGATTAGTTCTCGAGATATAGCGTTGTGAGTGAAGCAACTTTTGTTATTGTGAAAAAAAAATGGATTCAAAGCAATTTCGTGTTTTGATTTATCATTGCTTTTTGATGGGAAAAAATACAGCCGATGCTAAGAAATGGCCCGGACTCTCCACCAGCCGAACGAACCATTCGCAAGTGGATTGAAAAATTTAAGTGGTCATACAAGCACCGAAGATGATGCACGCAGTGGACGTCTAAAAGAGGCTGTTTCAGATGAAAACATCAAAAATGTCCACAAAATGATTACGAATGACCGTAAAGTGAAGTTGATCGGGATAGCTGAGGCTCTGAAGATATCAAAAGAGCGTGTTGGATATATCATACACGAATATTTGGACATGCGAAAGCTCTGTTCAAAGTGGGTGACGCGTTTGCTCACGGTCGACCAAAAACAACAACGTGTTGATGATTCAGAGGAGTGTTTAAAGATGTTCAACCGCAATAAGGCCGAACTTTTGCGCCGGTATGTGACAATGGATGAAACTTGGCTCCATCACTTCACACCAGAGTCAAGTCGGCAGTCAGCTGAGTGGCGAGCAAGCGACGAACCTCGTCCAAAACGATAAAAAAAACTCAACAGTCGGCTGGCAAGATTATGGCATCCGTATTTTGGGATATACGTGGAATAATTTTCATCGATTATCTCCAAAAGGGGCAGACTATCAACAGCGACTGTTACATTGCGTTGTTGGAGCGTTTGAAGGACAAAATCTCAGAAAAACGGCCGCATTTGAAGAAAAAGAAAGTGCTTATTCATCAAGGCAATGCACCGTGTCACAAGTCGATGAAAACGATGTCAAAATTAAATGAATTCGGCTACGAATTGGCCCCCAGCGACTATTTCCTATTCACAGACCTCAAAAGAATGCTCGCCGGTGGTAAAAAGTCTCCGCGGTTTTTTGGTACATTTTTGGAAAAAAAATTCTTTATTCAAAATAAATTTCAATCAAGTACATATTGGGGATTATTATCTGTGACCTTTTGGCATTTTCCGGGTAGCTTCATATTTCCATAGATGTAGAGCTTCTGTGGTTTCAGTGGCTCTTTGGTCGGCCAATTTTTTACCATCAAGGGAATTTTGCAAAGGCCGAAAAAAATGGTAGTCAGAGGGTGCAAGGTTCGGGCTATACGGTATATACAACAAAACTTCCTAAATAAGCTCCGTCAATTTGTTGCGGGTCATCAAAGATGTGTGTGGCCTAGCATTGTCATGATGGAAGGCAACTCGCTTTCTGTTGGCCAATTCTGGTCGCAGAGTAGAGGATCGGATTGACCGTTTCGCCACATTCTAGCAGCTCATAATAGACAATTCCCTCCCAATCACACCAAACACTCAACATAATCTTGTTGAACCGTCAATCCAGGATTTAAATTCGTTTGAGGTTGGTCATCGGCCATTGACCATGATCACTCGCGTTGGATATTTTCGTATTTAATCCATTTTTTATCGGCCGTAATGAATCGCTTCAAAAATGGTTCCATTTCGTTACGTTTCAGCAGCGTTTCACTGATGGTTATTTGGTCAGTTAAATTTCTTTTCGTTAATTGATGCGGCACCCAAACATCGAGCTACTTTGTAGCCTACTCATTTTAGATGATTTTAATCCGTCATACGGTTGATGTTTTGTGCCTTCGCTATCTCTAGATAGCTTCCGTGCCATTCTTGCTCCATCAGTTGCTTATGTGTGGCGAAAACCTAACAAGGAGCTAAAGAAAGACTATAAAACATGGAAGTGGATCGTATTTTGTGTGGGGTTGTATGCCTGCTGCTGGACCCGGATATTTCAACATCATTGATGGAGTCATGGATCTATACAAATACATTGACTTACTTAAAAAAAATTTGGCTCAAAATGCAGAACAATTAGGAACAAATGACGATTATTATTTCTATTAAGACAGCGATCCCAAGAATAAAGCTTTTAAGACCCGATTGTGGCTTCTTTACAACTTAAAATTTAAAAAAAAAAAAAAAAAACATTTTTAGAGCTAATTGGACAATTAGCTTAAGAACAACACAATTTGTAATAAAAATATTTAGAAATAGTGTTAAAGGTAGAGTGGAACAAAATTCCGGTCTCGCTTTGTGAAAAATTTGTACAACCGATGCCAAAAAATATTAAAACATTCTAATGTAGTTTTGACTCACTTTGCTTCCGGGTAAATACTATACATAGGTCACTATGTTGCATTTTTTCGTTCTAAATGCAGAAAAAGCTGTTTTTCTCACCTCTTTGTTTTGTCATCCTTGCCGCTGAAATATTGTATTTTCCTGTACATAATTCAACTTTACTCTCCGCTTGTTCACTTTCTGTCTGGCATTCGCTTTCCTGGCAGAAGTCAGATTCATCATTAACCGTATCAACAAATTTCTGCTAATATCTTGCAATATGTAGATGTTGGGTTTCTAGTATTTTCAAATGACATTATTGAATAAAAAAACACACATGCTCGCTGGAATGTTGACAGCACCCTTGAATTTTGAACAATTTGTCATGGTTTACTTATGTATCTAAAGTTTTTTACAGCCATCTTTATTTATTAAATAAAAGACAACAGAAGGGTTCTGAGATGACAACGGGTGCTGTTAGCCGCAAAGTATGACATTTTTGAAAAAATGGTATTTATGGTGCTGACTAACCACTTAACGGCTAAGCAAATAATAACACAGCGTGACAAGATTTTGGTAACATGAGTGATGATATGTGTAACTGTGTCTTTACAAACAACCAAAACTGTCCCATCACGTCAACTTCTCGTGTTATTGACGTATTTATGAAAGCGAGCTTCATATGTTAAGTGCACCAATAATTCAATTCAGTTGTCTGTTTCGGTCATTTGGCAATCGGATTAATTAAAAAATTACTTTAAGTTGTGTTGAGTTATTGGGTGCACAACTCGCTGTTTGTCAATAGATGGCTCTAGTAGTAAGTGCTGCTTGTGTTGACTTTCTTCTTTTATTCGAAGAAAACGGCGGCTGAAGCGCATCGAGAAACAACGTGCCGTGACTGATTCCGTCGCTTCAAGGACGGTGATTTCAATATTGACGACCGTTCACGTGAAGGAAGGCCAAAATCCTTCGAAGACGCTATATGGAGATATTACTCGATAATGATCCGTGCCAAACGCAAGAAGAGTTACCCACAAAGCCATTTCCAAGCGATTGATTTGAAAACAAGGAACTTGGGTTCCTTATGATTTCAAGCCAAGAGATGTTGAGCGTCGTTTTTTCGCCTGTGAACAACTGCTCCAGCGGCAGAACAGAAAGTCTTAGGAACTGACCGGTCATGCCTCTTCGTCGTTGGATCGGCCGAATATTCACGCTGCGAAGGTATTAAATGGGCCAGGTCAGTGTTATTTATTATAAACTGTTGAAACCCAACGAAACCATCACTGGGGAACGGCATCGGCCTCAATTGAAGCGATTGAGCCGAGCCCTGCGCGAAAAGCCGCCACAATACGAGCAGAGGCATGAAAAAGTGATTCTGCAGCATGACAACGCTCGGCCTCACGTTGCCAAACCTGTTAAAACCTACATGGAAACTTTATTTAAATCGTTCTATAAAGCAAGATAAAGAACTGATCCTGCAATTGTTGTGTCGATGCCGTTTGCTATTCCAATGATTTGGTGTGAACAATCAATTGATGACTATTATTTTTGTTTAACTAAAGTCAAAGGGTTTTCAAAAACAAAACAAAATACACTAAAGTAGCTTCTGTGTCTATACCAATACCTCATAGTGAAGAATTTCCGATGCCCACGCCAAAAACATAAGAACCATGTGCAAACTCAAGTGATGAGGATGACCGTGAAGTAAATTAGACGTCAGAGAAGTAAATATCTGAAAGTTCAGGGGAAAACTACACATGATTCAGCTGCAAGAGTTAAATGATTTGTTCCGTAACTTAAATTTATTCATCAGACAGTCTGAAATTCTCAGTTCCATACTACAAGAATGGGATCTGCTATTATCAGAAACTAAAATAACTTTGCCAAGGAAAGGAACAAACATTTAGCTACCTTCATTTATTTTTTACTTATTTTTTTTTATTCTCAATTATTTGCAATTATATATAGTTCTAATACTATAATACATAAGTCAATTAATATATATTAAGTGCTTAAAACTTAAAGAAGGTGCTTCCTTCCTTAAATTAAGTGCTACCGAATTTAAAGAAGGAATATTTGTTGGACAGCAAATACGAAAACTTATGAACGATGTCAATTTTGACCTTAAGCTATGTTATGAAATGTTAGTCGCCAAGTTGTTCCAAGTTCAACAAGTTAAAAACGCAAAAGCTGAATCATAGAATACATGTTTTATAATAAATAAGAATTACAAATATTTACGTTTTAGAATGAATAAAATGAGTTTACCTTTTTGAAATTTTAAGGTTCAATGCCAATAGTCACTTCTAAAAAGGTCATATAAAAAGTCTCCGCGGTTTTTTTTCACTAGATGGTGTTGGTGTCCATTAATCTGGAAACACTAATTTGATTGTATCAAACGAAAATGTGTTTGAAAGGTGACATGCCAGGCTACATTTTTTGTGAAGACAGCTGTGTAATTCGTTGCTCGTGTTAAAAGTTATACTGATTTTAATATGAGTAAAATATCTAAAGAAATACGCTATGTGATGCTTTTTTATTATAAAAAAAGGGAAAAACGCTGCAAAAACAAGCCCAAAAATTTCTGCAGTTTACGGTGAAAATGCTGTGAGTGAACGCCGAACCCAGGAGTGGTTTGATCGATTCCGTTCCGGAAATTTTGATGTCACTAAAGATGGCACGGAAGCTATCTAGAGATAGCGAAGGCACAAAACATCAACAGTATGACGGATTAAAATCATCTAAAATGAGCAGGCTACTCAAAGTAGCTCGATGTTTGGGTGCCGCATCAATTAAGAAATTTAATTGACCAAATAACCATCAGTGAAACGCTGCTGAAACGTAACAAAATGGAACCATTTTTGAAGCGATTCATTACGGCCGATAAAAAATGGATTAAATACGAAAATATCCAACGCAAGTGATAATGGTCAATGGCCGACGACCAACCACAAACGAATTTAAATCCTGGATTGACGGCAAACAAGATTATGTTGAGTGTTTGGTGTGATTGGGAGGGAATTGTCTATTATGAGCTGCTAGAATGTGGCGAAACGGTCAATCCGATCCTCTACTCTGCGACCAGAATTGGCCAACAGAAAGCGAGTTGCCTTCCATCATGACAATGCTAGGCCACACACATCTTTGATGACCCGCAACAAATTGACGGAGCTTGGTTGGGAAGTTTTGTTGTATCCACCGTATAGCCCGAACCTTGCACCCTCTGACTACCATTTTTTTCGGCCTTTGCAAAATTCCCTTGATGGTAAAAAATTGGCCGACCAAAGAGCCGCTGAAACCACAGAAGTTCTACATCTATGGAAATATGAAGCTACCCGGAAAATGCCAAAGGGTCATAGATAATAATCCCCAATATGTACTTGATTGAAATTTATTTTGAATAAAGAATTTTTTTTCCAAAAATGTACCAAAAAACCGCGGAGACTTTTTACCACCGGCGAGCATTCTTTTGAGGTCTGTGAATAGGAAATAGTCGCTGGGGGCCAATTCGTAGCCGAATTCATTTAATTTTGACATCGTTTTCATCGACTTGTGACACGGTGCATTGCCTTGATGAATAAGCACTTTCTTTTTCTTCAAATGCGGCCGTTTTTCTGAGATTTTGTCCTTCAAACGCTCCAACAACGCAATGTAACAGTCGCTGTTGATAGTCTGCCCCTTTTGGAGATAGTGGATGAAAATTATTCCACTTGTATCCCAAAATACGGATGCCATAATCTTGCCAGCCGACTGTTGAGTTTTTTATCGTTTTGGACGAGGTTCGTCGCTTGCTCGCCACTCAGCTGACTGCCGACTTGACTCTGGTGTGAAGTGATGGAGCCAAGTTTCATCCATTGTCACATACCGGCGCAAAAGTTCGGCCTTATTGCGGTTGAACAGCTTTAAACACTCCTCTGAATCATCAACACGTTGTTGTTTTTGGTCGACCGTGAGCAAACGCGTCACCCACTTTGAACAGAGCTTTCGCATGTCCAAATATTCGTGTATGATATATCCAACACGCTCTTTTGATATCTTCAGAGCCTCAGCTATCCCGATCAACTTCACTTTACGGTCATTCGTAATCATTTTGTGGACATTTTTGATGTTTTCATCTGAAACAGCCTCTTTTAGACGTCCACTGCGTGCATCATCTTCGGTGCTTGTATGACCACTTAAATTTTTCAATCCACTTGCGAATGGTTCGTTCGGCTGGTGCAGAGTCCGGGCCATTTCTTAGCATCGGCTGTATTTTTTCCCATCAAAAAGCAATGATAAATCAAAACACGAAATTGCTTTGAATCCATTTTTTTTTCACAATAACAAAAGTTGCTTCACTCACAACGCTATATCTCGAGAACTAATCATCCGACAGCTGTCAAATTTATACACGTATCTTTTGGATGTTGGTACTAACTGAAAATGGTATGGATTTAATTCAAGTGGTGCCCTCTCTTAGAAACGGCACTGACTTTTCAGCCCATGTATACGAAAGCGATACGTGATACAAGTTAATCATTCCTACGTCCTTAAAAAAAATTCTCAATTGATAAAGAAATACTTCATTTCACGAATATTACACAATAATTTACAAAATTGAAGGTCCTATATGCGATGCAAACAACTGGAAGTCAACAAACTCTGACACTATACTTTCCACAACATACTATATGTGATTTCTTAAAAAAACCGCTGACACAACCTATAACTCCTTGGGCAATTAACAAGCTCAATATCTCAAGTATATGACTTTGAGTCGCGGTAACATCTTTCCACCATATGTGGTTCTCACAATCTGATTACTATAATGCAAAGTGTGTTGGAAAAGAAATGTAACACAGTTTTCAGTCTCAGTTTCATCTCTTTCGAGGAACACATTTTCAGTGAGTGAAAAACCGAAGAAAAATAAGAACTTCTCCTCCTCCACTCGTGAAATTTTTATTTATTGCCCCAAATTGAGTGGATCGCACTGATAATAATGGGATAGAGGCAACACTTGCTGCCATACATGCGGATTCCATCCGTCGCCGCAGCTATTTTTGTTCAGATCTTTCATACCAGACAATCAGATCTATTTATCTGATTTTGCTTGAATAAAGTAAAACGAAAAAGATACACACAATAACTGGACACTGTCTGAATTCACTCAAGTGATTGTAGTTGAAAGCTGAATGTGGGGACTCTTCTACGTGGCTAATGCTGCTAATCTAAGAGTAACTAAAAGTAATGGGTTCCAGAACAGTGGGTATCAAAAATTATCAGTTTATTACTCTTTTTAGTTTTCATGGACAAAATCAATCCGATTTAAATAGTTGTATAGCATCATGTATAGACTTTAATGAGTTTTTAGTTTAAAGTTGTGATAATTCTAAAAAAATCGAAGATTTGGCCTACTTCCTCCGATGTTATTGATAAGTCTTGTTGCTACACTGACTGCTTTCGATAAACCTCCGTCGGAATGCTACCAACCTTACCAAAGCTTCGGTTCTAATACCGAAATTAAACTTTTGTTACCAACTAAGCATTTTTAAGATCCTTTTTTCTAACGAAGCGTTTGTAAACGCGTTGATTGCATTTATAAGAACCGCTGTTTTTTTATTTGCTTTTATTAACAAATCGGTATTTACGCCAAAAATTCTTAGATAATGCTGCACTTCGAGCGGCAATTTTTAACACTAGGTTTGGTACGCTTATACCATAAATTTGTCGATAATTCATTTTGGTTTGGCGTTGCCATTTCGGCGTCCGACTTCTTAAAATCAATTAGGAGTGGGGTACTAGCGCTGGGTGCCTTATAAAAGGTGATATGCTATTGCATTTATTTTCATTGATATTGTGCCTGAAAATATTGCAACAAACTCATAGTTCAAGGCTAGAGATACACTACATACCAAAGGTTTTATCTGGAACCCAGCTGCTATTAATCTCAAATTTTTATTCGTAGAAATAGCTAGTAAGCTTTATAGTGCAACTGAAAAGTGTACAATCTTTTATTTCTCTTTACAGAGTGATGGAAATATTGTTCGCGTTGTATTTGATGTTTTTGTTTTTCATCCCCACTGTACCTATTCGCCTTTATACAATCTTACTTAAACTACAATCGTATGTCCCACTTTAATACCATTTTCTACGCTGCTGGCAAATGCATTTATCCCTCGTGCAAATTAACTTAAAGCAAACGCATCTTCAATTCCATGGATTGTCTGTGCCATGCCGGATACTAGGCAATTTGATGCCGTCCATGTGACACTTTGAAGCAGTCCATTGACCCCACTTCAAATCATCGAAGAGAATTCTTCTCTGTTTTCATCGCGCGTCACAAAAAACAGGCCTTCTTCTCATAACGACAGACAACGACAACGACAACAACAACGGATTTTTATTGCTCAATAAAGAGATACAATTACGCAATAATAAAAATAAATTCTCTAGCCACATATCAGGGTATCAACAACAAATTTAGGGCCCACACAGATACACACAGTCACATATTTAAGTCTGCGTTTTAAAAGTACTCATACTTTAGGTGGATATTTAAGTCAATTGGTAGAATGGAAGAGCCAATAAAACTACCAATAAGGAGGCAGTAGCAGTCGTCGCTTCTATCCATGTGTCGATTTATCTGAGAAACATCAACAACTAGACAGAGTTAACCCTCTTCAAATGATGTTTGTTCAATTAGTTCGATATGTGGTCGTCTTCTATGTTCAAGACAGATCCCTCCCCATCTTCTTCTTGTTCTTTTATTGTTTTTTTTTTTTTTTCAATTTTATTTTGTCGATTTTTCATTGTATGTTGGGCTCTTAAAGGGGCATATGGCCATTTTGGTGTCTTATTTAATCGATATTGTGCCCAAAAGGGTAGTTTGGTGCTTTATTTGACGTCGTTTTAGGTTTAATTGAGATTGATTGACGAGACTTGACACGAGTACATTAACCAAATGTTTTTGCGGAATTGCGGATATTCTTTACAAAACATTTAATCCTTAGTCGTTCCTTTAAATACAAGGCCGAATTAAATGTATAGTGGCAAGAATGTACAATAAACTCATAAGTGATACGTAACTTCTCTGTTACCCATATATTATACTTACCAGTGCAGACAGAATCTAAATCCATTCGATGAGCTCTTCTATCGAAAATACCGAGGGCATCCGCATCCTATTTTTATAGAATCCATTGCTCAACATGATTAATGCTATGATCGAGGATCAATCACCGAAAATGCAGAAAAACTTATACGTGGCACGTAATGGATGTCCCCTTGAAGTGCAATCGTATTCCTTATTGATTATACGAACACAAAGTGCAAGTATTGGCTGTCTGCTCTAAAGCGTAAAATAAGATGGGCCGTATGGCCAATCGGTTAAAAACTGGAGTTGTATGAGAAATATTTACTCGGAAAGTACTATAAGCTGTCAAAATTTGTTTAAACATGGCAAAGCCGGAAACTGTCATTACTGGTTTTCAGCAAGATCCGGAGTTAAACATCTAGATGACCTTACCGGCTTTACAGTCTTGTCAAATCAACCATCAACCTGCTCCATCTACCGCAATGTTCCTCCTGCTTCTAATTATTTCCAGCTGGCAGAAATCCCCATACTAACCCTCCACGTGGGTTCCAGCCGAAACCACCACAGTTGTTGTATTATAAGACGGTGGTTAGCTAAAACCGGAAGACAAGACTGCAGAGTTCCCAAACTCCTCAATAGTTTAAGCCCTAGGACTTTTCCCCTGACCTTCGAATTATCTATGTACCTGATCTCAGGGATGGTGTGATCACAATTATTTTATAAAACCGTGTCAAATAAGGCAAGGCTGTGGTTTAAGCCGTTCACGAAAGAGTTCCTTCAGACGCACAGGCAAGATCTTTTGTAGTCTAGCCTCAGCCTGATGTATCGTCTCTGCCGGAACAGATTCAGACTTTTCCAATAAATCAAGAACCGGAAGCGTGTCGCTGGCGCACCTTCTGAACGTCGACAACCTGAAACTTAACGATACCAGGGAGGACACCTTTTGTTCTCAGGCAACCGTCGAGATAGGTTTCGAGTCTGAAGAAGAATTGCTAGATTCGGACTCGTACGTAACTATAATGGATAAATTAACTCAGAAACCGGCTAGAAGCAAACCTGCTAGACGCAAGAGAAATTATAAAACTTCCCAAAAGGATCTCAACACTTCCAACAAATGAGATCGGGCACTAATCCGAAGACATAAAGGCGGAAACGCCTAAAACTTGGTTCTTTTGAACGAAAATCAACAGGGAAAATATGGTGAACCCTACGGATCCAAACTAGATCAAAGCCAAGTAAGTTGACAAATAAACATCTAAGACTCCTCAAAAGAATCAAGAAAATTACAAACCAGCTAAGCTGAATCTCCCGTCAACCACAGGAAGATGATACCAAAGCGAGCTGTTCAAAGCGGAAAAAGTCTCGACTTGTTTCAAGAGCACTCCCGTAAAGCTGCAGATAGCCATAGTTAACCTTCAAATCCCCGATGACAAAATTAAACAGGTCACTGGCGCAAACTCGAGGACCACATACTAAAAAACCATCTGCCCGGGTTTTCATTTTCGACAAAGGGAGCCCTGCAAAAAGGGGTTAAAGTGGTTGATTGTGGGTATGAACCATATCTGAAGTTCCGCAACAAGATCATCTCTACAACACAACTGGAGAACCCTAAAAACAAACCTCGTGGATGACTATTCCCAAAACCGGCTTTCCTCTTCACCATCACATAAAAGTATGGGCCCCTCGTCGTCTTCCTGCACCTCACAAAGTAGCAAACATCGTGAAACTAATTGCCATGCAAAACTAAGATCTCGTTGTAAGAGAGTGGGTATTACTCAAATCTAGGCAGGGCCACAACAATAAAGGAAAATATCTACTTTTTGCGGTAAAAGCCGGGTGTGATAAAATACGGGGTAGGTTGTCTAAAGATAAAACTAACTGATGATGGCAAAAGCATCAAAGAAGTTGAAAGTTGTGCAAATTAACTTGCACCACTGTAAAAAAGCAACTTTTGATCTGATCCTCTTTATGTTGACATGGTTTTAATCCAAGAACCCTGCGTTCTGGAAGAATGCGATCTTTTCTATTGAAAAGATACAGGTAAAATCAGAAGCTTTATTCTATCCAAAGATTCACTTAATATGCTCTATATATCCTATACGGTGACAGGAAGCTTAGAGAAAAAGGTGAAAAATATCACCCTAGTCTCAGCTTACAGATAACGACCTTCCATCGACAGAATGGCTGATCTGGGAATCGGCTGCGATACCAATGCACACTAAAACCTATGGGCAAGCACAGACTTCAACGACAGGATTGAGTGATTTTTTTGAATTTGTTATTTCTTCCATACAAAAAAAAAAAAAAAAAAAATTGTGAAAATAAATTTTGAAATTCTAGCTAAACAAACTAGACGGCGAAATTCAATAGGATAAGCGAACCCATGGAACCACCGGCAGCGGTGTACCTTCCTGATCGCCTTTCCATTGACTCTGCCGTAAGCCATGTAATTTCAAATATAGGGAAAGCCTTCATTAAGAACTGTTCCACCTCTAGTCCTCACAAGCCTTCCGAACCCCCTTAGGGAAAAAGCGAACTAAAAAGTCACATAACAGTGGTCAGAAGATTTCATAGAGAAGCCAAATATACTAGAAGTGAGGGGGATTTTACCAAATATATCCCTGAACTCAACTCCTACACAAGAAACGTAAGAATGGCAAAGAAACAATCTTGGGAAAGTACCAACGAATCAGTTATGTCAAGAAAAGTCCTATCGAAAGTCTAAAGTCTAGACAGAGAAAACCTGGGAATCACTTCGTCTGCTTCTTATAGAAAGTCACTGCCCAGGCTGTAAGGATGTTGATGAACAGGTATTAACTGGCACCACAATATCAACTCCAAACGAATCCATAATCTCTAGCTTGTTCTCAGAGAATAGAATGACATGGGCGATCAAATCGTTCATTACTTACAAACCGGTGGAACCGTTCATTACTTACAGAACCGTGAAGAAAATTGTTTTGGAAAATCGTCGAAGTACCATAAGCTGAGGATGTTGGCATATTGGTCGGCTCGTTTTATGCAATTTTTTCGGATGTTTTGAGCATGAGACGTGTGTCAGCGAAGTTGTTCCGAAACTTCTTAATTTTGATCAGAAGAACCGTCGCATGAGAATGGTTCAGCAGCTCTTGAATGACGTCCATGATGATCCTGATATGCTTAAAAGGGCCATAACTGGTGACGAATTGTGGGTACATGGTTATGGCATCAAAACCAAAGCCCAGTCTTCCCAATGGAAGCAGTAAGGAAAGCCAAGACCGGAAAAAGCACGACAAGTTCATCAAATGTCAGAGTTTTGATGACTGTTTTTCTTTTTTCAATATTACTGTGGCGTAGTGCATCAGGAGTTTTTACCCCAAGGTCGTACGGTCAATAAGGAGTATTACTTTGAAGTTATGTGCCGTTTTCGAGAAGCAATACGAAATAAAGTCAGGAATTGTGGTAAAAGAATTCATCGGCCTAGCATCACGATAATGCACATGATCATTCATCTTTGCATCTTTTGCTTCGACGTCAGCACATGAAGTTTGGATTGAAAATATTTTCCCAATTTTTTTTTTCCCAGGTCCCGGTAACTTCTTTAGAAAGTCTTTGATATAACTTTCACACGTTGATAAAAAATGTGCCTTACGCAAGGCTTTGACGGAAAAATCCTGCTGCAATTTTAAAAGGTAAGTATCCCATAATTCTGTCTCAACGTCGACTGGTCGAAATTGCGGAATCGTGGAGAAAAGAGCTCTTAAATGCACACTCCAAGGTTTATGCATTGCTCTGCATTATACTTTCCATCCTCAGCAAAAAGCTTTACAATTTCTTGCAGTGCGACTATGTCCATTCCCACTTCCTCGTCGCCACTTGTTGTATTTAAGAACACCGCCTGATTGTCCAGTGCTATTAGGATATTTCTTTCTTCCACCTGACTCTCAAGGAGGTCATCCAACGCATCCAGCAAAGCAATCATCTCACCCCGGTATACTGAAGTGTGCTTCCCGAGGCTAATGTGACGGGCTAGTTCCAGATCTATTGAAAAGATACCGGCCCCCGCTCCGCCATCCATCATGGATCCATCTGTGAAAATCATGATTTCACCATTCCTCTTTTCTGGAAGTAATCCATTCTCAGTACGAGTTTTGTGATACTTTCCCATAACCTTTGTTATACCATACATTGATATGTTCAGTTCCCTAATCTCGGTTTTGACAAGTTTCAGGATCCTCCTGTGTCCACAGATGGTACACCTATTGTGGCATTTCGCACCTCGATGCAGACGAAGTGCTGTTAGGGTCTCTGTTTTCTTAATAAATAAGTCCAGCGGTGAAATCCCTAAGATCACTTCCAATGCGCATGTTTGTATTGTGCGTATTGCACCTGTAATTCCTAAACATGCTAAACGTACTATGCAGGTGCTTCTTAGCAGTCTTCTGGGAAGCTTTCGCCCACCATACAACCAAAGCGTAGGTGATAATGGTTCTAGTAGTCATCGTTTACATCCAATATGCTGACCTAGGAGAGAGTCCCCACCTTTGTTTCCATACACATTTGCACTGACGTAGTACCCTTTTTGCCTTCCGGACCTTCTCCCCAGAGTTCCAAGTAAGTCCAGTATCTAGGTATAATCCCAGATACTTATTCCCATATTTAACATATTGTCCACCTATCTTACCACCCTACGTTTTCCAAGGCTTGTTTCAGACTTTCAAAGCATATCTTATCGAAGGCACCTTTAATGTCCATTATAGTGGTCATCGCAATGACCCTGGTATTTAGCCCTTCCTACGCAGCGCGTACTACTTAATGTAGCGCTGTTTCTGTAGACATACCTGACTTTTAGGCTTGTTGTCTACTATGCAAAGGATACATCTTAAGCGCCGTACTTTCCATATAGTCCATCACTACCTTTTCCATTGTTTTTAACAGAAAGGATGTTGGGCTGACCAGTCTGAAGGACTTTGCCTCGGTGTAATCCTTTTTCCCCGGTTTTTGAAGAAAGGCCACCTTCGTCTCCCTCCATGTAATAGGGATGTAGCCAATTGCTAAGCATACAACGTATATATTCCTGAGCCTTGGTGCAATTAAGTCTGCTCCCCATTGCATTAGACTTGGAAATATACCATCTGGTCCCACGGTTTTGAAGGGTGAAAACATTGCTATCGCCCCCTTGACCGCCTCTGATATCACGATCCGTTCTGCTTCCGTTCTCTTTGCTCCTTGTTTCCTGGGCGCCCAGGGTTGATCTGGCTTATAGCTTCCTAAAAATTGAATTTCATCAGGACCTCGTTTATCTGAATAAGAGTTTCCACTATCTCCCCGATCTTGAAAACTGGGTCTCTGGAGACAATTTTTTGTAGTCTACCGACTTCCTCCATGACTCCCTTCTAGGTCGTCGTAGAGTAACATTCAGCTCTTTCTTTTTCGCCTTGTATTCATCCCAAGTTGCGGCTCACAGCCTTCTTTAGCTTTTCAAGTTCCCGTGCTAGGATCCTGTTTTTCCACTAGAGTAGGTGTACAAGACGCTCGGTACGCATCTTTAACAGCTGATTGCAAATACTTTAGCTGTGATTCTACATGCCAAGGATTTTCCGGTATTCCGAAAGCCATTACATTCAGTTTTTCCTCCAACACCTCATGGTACTTTATCCTATTCGTGTTCATTGGAATTCTGATATATTTCCGATCTTTCTTTCTTTTAGATCCATAACGAACATCGACCGAAATGGCTCTGTTATCCGAAAATGTAGCCTGATCCATTACCCTCCAATTTGATACCCTTTCAATTATCTTGCAACTGCACAGGGTCACATCAATCACTTCCCTTCGCCTCACATCCACGAAGGTTGGCTCTTTTCCCCTGTCTTAGATAACTAGATCCTTGCATGATACAAATTCGAATAGCACTTCTCCTCTATAATTATCGTTGGTATTGCCCCACACTGTATTATGTGCATTGGCATCACAACCAATTTTTAGATCCTCGTTCCTGTTCCTGCATGCATTCACCAAAGACTCTAACTCTCTTGTCGGAGGAGGTTCTGGCGTATTATATGGCAGGTACGCAGATGCTTTGACGAAACTTCCCGCACCTGATCCTACTCGTACTGCTACTAGGTTTGGGGCACACAGAATCGGTAATTTATAAGCTTGAACTCCGTGCCTTACCAGGATACAGGACCTAATTCTTTCGCTGGTTTGCACATGATGCAATTCAGCTATGCTATTTGGGAGTCCTCTAATCTTTCCTCTAAAAATCCAAGGCTTCTGTATCTGGGCTATATCAAACGAATCCCCATCATAACATTTACTCAACATCGCTGATGCTGTTTTGCTGTGATGAAGGTTCAATTGAATCATCCTAAGCTTTTCCCGGTACGGTCCCACCTCCCGCCCGAACAACAATTTATAACTGATCTTCGATCTTCGAACTCCGCCATAAGCGCAAAAGTCCTAACAAACAAAGTTCCCGGAATTTATTCAGAAAATTAAAAATACAACTGCAACACACTTATGCCAGTGCTTGATCCAATCCCTGAAACATTTTTTATATTCGGTTTTCGGTATGTCCATCAGTGCTTCCTGCGATTTTTCGATTACTTCCTCTCGGCTGCTGAAACGCAGATGTTGGATGGTATTTACTGCATTTTTCGTCAAAAAATTACGAATAAGGATGGCACTGTGCGACTTTGCGTTGTTATGGTGCAAAATCCACGAGTTTTCAGCCTATAATTGTGGCCTTTTTCTGCGAATTGCTTTGCTTACTGTCTGGCTCTGTCTGACTCATGATGCACTACACCGTTGTAATCCATGAAAACCGTGAGCATTCTTTTTTAACTGAAAACGACGTGTTTTTTTTTTTTTTGGTTTCGGCTCATTTTGTTAACGTCATTCACTTGCCTGATGTCTGGATTGCGTGTCGTACTCATAAGCCCACGTCTCGTCTCCAGTAATGATCCTTTTGATGAATGTGGGATCAGATTCAGCCTCGCGGTCTCTTTCTTGCATGAAATTGAGGTCTTTTGGCACCAATTTTGCTGCTACATGACGGAAACCCGAATCATTAACCAAAATGTCTTGGACGGATCCATACGCAATGCTCAAGTCCTCCGCTATCTCTCTGATGGTTAATTTTCGGTTATTGACCAACGTTTCTTTTACTTCATCAATGTTTTCATCGGTTTTCGATGTCGATGGTCTGCCACTGCGTTCGTCATTTTCGATTGACTCACTCGCTCGTGCCACTGGTAAATGACCGTCTTCTTTAGAGAATCGTTGCCGAAACACTTCTCCAACATATCCAACGTTAGCGCACCATTAAATCCATTTTTTATATACAAATTCGTTGTTGCAAATTTAAATCCTAAATCTAAAATTGTAAAAAAGCGACAACACACACAGATATAGATGAACTCTTGGCTACGTAACTTTTGCAAATGTCAAGCTATGACCCTAAGATTTAGGGGGAATGTCAACAACAGATGTACCAACCTAACAAAAAAACAAAACACAAATCGGAACAATGGGAGCGCCACACGGTGGTTATTTTTTGATCAAGCTGGTACGAACCAATTTAGTAAGTGTTACCTACTCGAAGAGAAGAAAAAGTCAATGAAATTCATGAATAGGTTAACCCTGGATGGTGTTTTAAAGCAGCTAGACCTGGACACGGGAGCAGCAGTGTCACCAATGTCTTGGCGACAAATACACAAATCAAATGTTCCATTTTGGAACTAGACAGATCATTCGGTCCGTTGGATATCCGACAGTTCAGGTGAGATATGGCAACGAGACGGCAAACGCCAACATCTAGGTTATGCCAGGTAAGGTGGGTGTAATTTCTTTAAAGTTGCAATGCTAAAATTAAGTCAAGTAAGTGAGGCGACTTTGCATGCTTTACAAGCTAAGTTTAGCGTCTAGATCTGTTTCAGTCTGGTGTTGGGAAAATAAATAATTTCGAAGCGACATTATTTGTCAATGATAGTACTAAGCCAATTTATAGTATATTCCCACCGGCAAGGTTCTCTATGCGCTTTAGAGAAAAATGAACGAGGGTTATATTGGTAGTGCCTATTATGAGGAAGATAGGTCAATGAAGTTATGTGTCGATTATAAAATGACATTGAACAAAGTGCTCAAGAATATCTACTTTCCAATTCCTTATGTGGAATACATTTTTGCGATTTTTTTTTTTGCGGAGAAGAAAAATTTTTACAAAATTGGATTTAAGCGAGGCTTATCTGCATATGCCATTGGATATAAAAGAAGACTATAAGGTAAATAGGTTAATGCTTGGCACGAAGATAGAACCGGCTATTTGGCAGAAATACATTATGCAAATTTTGAATAATATACCTGAATATCTTTTGAAGGTTAAATAAGGTTAGACTTCGCATTAAACTCAACAAGTGTAAGTTTTTTGAAAGATCTATAACGTACCTGGGTCATATCAGACGAAAGATAAAATATAAGCCATAAGCGATGCACCAACCCCAAGAAAGCTGGGTCTAGTAAACTACTATGGGAGATTTTTGAAGAACCTCTCTTCAAAGTTAAATCCTCTGTACCATCTGCTACAAAGGAATATCGTTTTCAACTTGAGTTAAGAATGCGAGAAGGCGTTAAGAACCATAAAATCGCAAATAACTTTGGAAGTAGTTTTATGTGCATATAATCCAAATCTGCGCCTGTCGCTGGCTACTGACGTGAGTCCACTTGGACTAGGAACTGTACTGTCACACATTTTTTCAGACGAATAGGAACGTCCCAGGAAACCTCTATTTTCTAGGCTCTTACAAGATTTTTTCGATATTTTAACGAACGTAAATTCACACTTATAGCGGATCATAAGTCCTTGGTTTCAATTTTTAGCCCTAGCAAAAGTTTACCAAACATGGTGGCCACTCGCATGCTTCATTATGCGTAGTTCCTTCAAGGGTTCAATTGTGATATTGGTTTCCGATCGACGGGGGATCACGACCTTGCGGTCAGACAAATTAATAAATGCGAACGTAGTCACATACCACCAAATGCACCAAATGAATCTCGTTCCCATTACCATAAAACAAATTGCAGAGATGACTAGCAGAGATCCAAAACTAAAGCAAGTATACAACAGCTTAGTTTTGGGAAGAAAACTAATCAACACCGGGTTCCAAGGTAAAGACTACCAATTTTCTTTAACTAGTGGTACTATTCTTAGAAACAATAGAGTGGTGATTCCTGGCTGAGTTGCAGTCTGCTCACGTTGGAATCGTGAAGATGAAGGCATTGGCTCGGAGCTATGTCTAATTGCCCTACATTGACTCTGACATCGAAGATATAGCACGAAAATTCTTGGCTTGCAGAAGTATTCAAAATCAACCATCGAAAGAGATACAACATCCATGGGAATACCCATCTACCGTGTGGTAAAGGGTAAATGTTGATTTTGCTGGACCTTTTTTTTTAAATATTTCCTGATAGTGATGGATGTGCATTCAAAGGCTCCTAAAATTTTCCAAATGAATAATATAAAAGCGGAACTGTTAATCGAAATTCTACGCTACCTTTTCGCTTGGTATGACTTACCATTGACGTTAATCAGTGACAACGGGCCCAATTTCACCTCAAGGGAATTCAAAAACTTCATAAAAGGAATCGGTATCAATCATAAATTCACTGCTCCGTACTACCCTTCCACGAATGGTTAAGCTGAACGTTTTGATCAAAATATGAAAGTAGTTCTTCGAAAATTAATAAAAGACCCCGGCAATATTGTTTATAAACTTTCTAATTATCTTATGCGTTGCAGGAAAACCCCAAGTTCCACAACCAGTGTAGTGGGTGTGGTTCAGCGGGATATTCGAATAAGATTGGATTTAATACGTGCAAACACTGTCGACAACATAAAGGAGAAGCTGAGTGGCTTATATGTTATGTATGTGGGTTACACCAGCAAGAACAAGAAATGGGAGTTTGGAAAAATTGTACGCCAAGACAGACTTCTTCATTATTTTATCGATGTTCATGGTAAGCTTTTGAGAAGGCAAGTGGATCAGATACGGAAGTGCAACAAAGATTCCTCGCAAGCACCAAAAGAGCCGGATATAGAGATCCCTTATTCGAATCTCTGACTTATAACTAGTGTTCTCAACATGGCTGCTCCTATACAAACGACTAGAGATGAGTCTTTTTCGATGTATCTGCATCCAGAAAGTGCCCTCTCTACCCATCTGTCAACAAAGCAACAAGCAACCAATAGAGCCGAAAGACGTCAGACGCAGGGTAGAGTCAAACTTTAGTACCCTAGGTGGCCGTGGTGTAGTGGTTGAGGATGCACTGGCTCCAGTTTGACAACCACCTCTGGGAAAAATATCGAAACCTAATACACTTTATGCGCGCGCGGAATTATAAAAAAAAAATCTAAAAGTAATGCATGCAAATGGAAAGGAATCCCAACCAATATACACCCTGACTGACTCGAACTGCAACCAATTTCAGACTGCTATAATTTCCAAACCGTTCATTACTGTGAGTTCAAATTTTGCCACATGACAGATAATTTTATTATTTATAAGCCTTTCGAACGATTTGCCTCTCAGTTGTGTTGAAAATTTTTTATCCTTGATGGAATTAAACGTGATAGTGTGATTGCTTTATATTTGGCTGGAAAACCACAAGTAGCTATCGTTAGAGCCCTCCAGCATCTCAACGTGAATAAATCATTTGTGTCTCGAATCATGGGGGTTGTCAAAAAAATAGCAAAATCGGCAGAAATGGTTCGGAAAGTGAAGGCTCGAATTGAGCGAAATCCGCGTCGAAGTGGAAGAAAAATGCCTCGTGAGCTCAATATATCATTGGAACGGATGCAAAACATACTGAAAAATGAGCTTGGGCTCAAGCCATTGCAGTTCCAAAAAGCACACGATATTACACCATAACAGAAAAAAAGTTAGAATCGAAAGTGCGAAGGAGTTGCTACGCTTGCACGAAAGTGGTGAGTTGCCAAATTTGGTTTTTTCCGATGAGTCGCTATTTGTTATAGAGCAACATGTCAACAAACAAAGTGACCGAGTTTACTTGCCAGAGAGGTTCTTTGAAAATTTTCACCTTCGGCCACCAGAAAGCAGGCAGCACCGACGGTGATGGTTTGGGCCGCCATAACCGCCGATGGTCTCTCTCCGCTCGTATTTTTGGACCGTGGCGTCAAAATTAATGCGATCGTATACCGTGAAACTGTCTTAGAGGCAGTATTGAAGCCTTGGGCAAACAATCATTTCGGTCGGAGACCGTGGACATTTCAACAAGACTCGACACCGTCTCACAAAGCGCGCGTCAACCAAGATTGGTTAAAAAACAATGTTCCACACTTAATTTCTTCGACACAATGGATTGTAAATTTTCCGTATGCAAATCCGTTGGATTTCTCTGTCTGAGGTATTTTGAAGGCCAAGGTTGGCACTAAAAAATACCAAAGTTTGGACCATCTCAAACAAGCACTTCGCCGGGAATGGGCCAAAATACCGCAGAGCCACTTGCGTGCAGCGTGCGATGCTTTCTTCGGCCGTCTCAAGGCCATTATTCGCGCCAAAGGTAGACATATTGAAAACTACTGATACAATTTGAAAATTGATATATTTTCTAAAATTTTTTGCTTTGGCACAATATAATTTATCAAAAAATAAAAAAATATAGAAATTAAAAAGTTGCAGTTCGAGTCAGTCACCCTGTAGTGTAATTAAATAGAAAAGTGTGTTACTACTTAAATATACATATGTACATATGTCTTAATGTTGACAACTTAGACTACTCCCATTAAATATCCACTAAAGCTTCATTCTTCAAATTTCTGAATAAAGAAAAAGGTTTTGAAAACCACATAAATAAACTGGAGAAAAGAAAATGCCAGATGAAATATTTTATATGTCAAATATGTTACTTCTCGATACACCCACAACAGAGACAGACAGAGCATCAATTTATCATCTTCTGGTGCCACTTATGAAAGTCGTCAATTCTTCGAGAATAGAATTAGAAATAGAATTTCTATGAATCACTGGCACAAATGTTTACACAACCTTAGGATACGCACATACCGGAAATAGTGATGATGTCGTCAAATTGTTTCCATAATTCACTTAACATTCCTGACAATGTGACACTGTCAAACAGTGTACTATTCTTTTTTTTATTGGCAGACAATTGCCTAATAACTTCTATACATCTGAAATGAAATACGACGTATGTACCTATGACGAAACGTTACAGTTTTTGTTCAATGTTTGGCGTTCACCCTTTCAAAAGGACGATTTCCTTCAGACATATGAAACGAGTAATCCAAACACAGACTAAAGTAAAGTCGTGAAAAACCGGGGAAAACTTAAAGAAAATCGAAACAATAACAATAAAAGCAGAAACACTTTAATTGCGGTAAACACTTTTCACCAAAATCCAACTCAACGAAGTCGTAAACAGTCGGCTTCAGCATTCGAAAACGATACTCTTCTATACATACATATGTATATTGTACTATAATACACTGTGGCTGTGACTACTTTCGAATGCAAGTAGAGTAGTGTATGGTACTTCCGAATTCTCTTCGAGCTATACTTTGTAAGCGCATTTTACTCGTAATGCGAGCCAAACGCCCGTTCCTGCTATTTGGCATGGAGTATCCGTATCAAGCCAAGGTTAAGGTTGCCTCGTCCAATAAAATTAATTTACCAAGCGCCCTCGATTTGACAGGGCTGCTAAATTCATAAGTGAACATGAAGGCATGAACGTCGATGCGACTCGTGAGCGTGGCTGAAAGTTGGTGAGAAGTCATGAGTGTGAGTATTGAATTTACGATCTTTCGAAATGATTGACGTTAACATGATACTGCTGTCGGCTGGGCACACAATACACTCCACCATCTGCCACTTGAGTGAGTTAAGAGTGAGTCGGAGCAACCGAAGGAACGGACCCTTACTCTTAAACGGTGACCCTTCTCATTCGCAGTGAACAAAGTAAACAATTTTGAATTGAACTTCAACGCGCGAGTTAATGTGTTTATCTTGAGTTTTTGAGCCATTCCGTTTTCGTTCTCGTTGGCGTAGTCATTTTCAAATTTAAATTAAACTGACGTGTGGGAGTGCTGTCTAATAGATTCAGATGATGGAATTATGCATTTGTGGGATGCGTAAGGAACGTGACTGTTAAAAAAGTCTCTAATAAATGAAATGATAATCAGACATGACGAAATGCTTGGGTCTATATTTCTATTTTTAGACAGAGGATACTTCTGTGTGTTTATCTGATGAAGAATGTCCTGCTTAGGATGAGAATAATCCTCATTGGAATGGCACCCTTGTGAATTGAAATAAAGTAGAACATTGCCAGTGAACCCTGTTTCGGGAAATCAGATTGAGATTTTTCTATTTTCTGTGTGTTATTACGTTTAAGAGAGATTTAGGCTGGGTAATCGTATCTGATGCGATTGATTTGATACGAGTACGAGTACTTTTAATATAAAATGTGAAACGTTGGTAGTCTGAAGAAATAAATGGTTATTCAGTTGGAATTTTATGTCCAAAGACCACTTAAGGGATTACTTTCTCAGTAGTGTTGTAGATAGAAAGTGAAAGATGTATGTTGTGATGTCAGCGGCATATGGTTCACAATATTAATTGAAATACAAGTACAATAACCATTCGGATTTTACTCTACCTTTTCAACTGATGTTTTTGACGCTCTGACGTCCGAGATCGCTTGATTTTTAAAACAGAGGTTCGATCTTGTCCTTTTCCTAGGGGTTGATGGCGATTCTCTCGAGCCGAACCAGTCTAGTCGACTTATATCATTGTTTTAGGTCACAATTATATCTTGGTACAACTTTTACAGATCGCAGATTTATGCATATTTTCCCTCATTCGCCGTACGCCTATACGGAACAAAATAGACAACGAAGAATTTTTCTTTCGAAATTGTCTGCTTTACTTTCCTGCTTATCATACAGCTCTCGGCATCGTGAGTAAGGTTAGAAGTTTTGAGCCTGGTTGCCCTACGAAAAAAGATACCAGCAATTATGGTGACAAATTTACCAAGTCCTGTACAGAAGCGCCAGAGAAATAGATGGAGAAACACAAAACTCCTGTACATTACCGTCTGTAACGTAATGTGACGCCATGGTACAGGTGGGATTTACTGGATTCGTGGACTTAGTTCCCTCTCTTTGTCTACCGCTCCAGAGATGACCATATAGATGACCACGGATAGAGCCAGGCGAACGGCCTGGAGACTCTAACAGATAGACGGTCTGTCTCCTCTCTTGATGCCCCTAATGTCGACACCCCAGCAATGGCCGAGAGCCCACCATAAATTCTACATTGTTTGATTAAACTGTTAAACACTTGTAAAAACCCCCCTACCCTCAAAATAGTTAAAGACCAATTTGTAAAGCAAAGCCTACAATTCGTTCATTTGCCTCATATATACCATATATCTGCAAGAAGGTTTATGGGCCTCCTAATATATTACGGGTACGGGAAAATAGTTTTCCTTCCTATGCGGCGGTCTGAATTGAATCTCTTAACCTTTGATTTGGTTTCGGGTCAGAGGTCTGCCCTCGAATCGGAACAACGGGTGGTTACTACGTTTTTTTTTTGTCAAAATTGACTGTCAATTTTGAGGATTCAGTCTTTAGATTTCGTATGCTGCACCTCGATATATATTTTTTTTTTTACTGGTTATCAAGGAAATAATGTCTACAGCAAGCGCCTTAGAGTTGGGTTCCTTTTCTTCTTTGACGGTCTCAGTCAGAGGTACCGAATAGATTGCAACGACTTATTCTAAATTCTATGTTTCGACAATTTATTTTTCAATAAAATCCCCTTTCAACTCGATACACTTTTCCCAGCGGTGCTGGAACTTTTTTAACCCCTTCGTATAGTATGACTTTTGTCCTCGTTCTACCCGTACTTCTTTCCTCCGAGCGATCTTTCAAGGTTTGGGAACAAAAAGAAGCCGCAGTGAGTCAAATCAGGAGAATTCGTAGTGCAATTTGACCAATTTGGTTGTGGCGACTGCGGAGGTGTGTGCCGGATCGTTATCGTGGTGGAAGAGCTTTTCGTCTTTTCTTTATATCGGAGTTGAATCGGTCCAATAAATAGACGTATTATAGTCCTGTGATTGTTTTTCCCTTCTCTAAACAGTCAATATAGATCACACCTCGCGCGTCCCAAAAAACGGTGGCCATCACCTTCTTTGGAGCACGTTTATCGGGTAAAATTGTTCTTTGGCTTCTTTTGGATTCATTGCATGTCTCATCGACGATCACGAAATGACGCAGAATTGATTTCCTCGCCGGTTTTTTCACTCAAAAACCAAAATCGGACCACGGAGCGATACTGCTCTTTTTCCATGGTCGCAAAAAACACTAACACGGTGTTTTGAAATAGGTGTTGAGCAAAACTTGACTGGCGGACTATAAGAGGTTATATTATATGATGGTACTCGTACTCATTTTGGCTCAATATCGCCTCCTATCTTCCAATTCGGGTACTCATCAAACATCATCTGCAAAATTTTGTGGAATGAAATCATGATCAATATGTAGAATTTCACTACCGTTTGCCAATTATTGAATCATCAGTCTTAAACGTTCTATCTGTAAGACTAAGGTTTTTGTAATGTAAATTGACCTTGTCAGATGAGGGTTGCAAAATTCTTAAGACCATCTTTTGATAAGACCAAGCAATTAGTCTGCTTTAATGATTGTCTCATCAATATGCGAACGGAAGTTTAACTCTCTATCGTACAATATTCCAAGCTCGCGAAGGTATTAAACCCAGGGTACAGGTTGGTCATGCAGAAAATGAAGTCGAGGAATGGATTGATTGGACTTACGTGACAAAGTCCTAGATTGACATTTAGAGCCATTATGTTCAAAAAAATTTTTTAGACACCAACTGGGAAAACTATTGAGGTCTTCTTGAGAGAGAATAGTGCTTTAAGGTGAAGAAAATAGTGTCATCGGCGTAAATGGTTAGGGTGCAGTGTTAATTAATACCCTCAAGATTGCTTATAGTTAAAATGAAAAGGAGGGGACCTAGATGGCTGCCCTGTGAGACACCAGAAGTGGCTAAAAACGGGGCTGATAAGAAAACATTATTTAAACAATATGGTATCAAATCCAAGTGAAGTTTGAAATGGATTAATTGATGAGATTATTTATCGAATGCTATAGCAAAATCTGTAGCAATAACATCGATTTCGATGCCATTCCCTAGTGCTGAAAGGGCGAGGGATACGAATTCGACTTTTGTAGTAGTTGATCTATCTTTTAGAAATCCATGCTGACTGGGTGGTATAAGTGACTTACACTGAAAGCACGGTAGTTAGTTACTTCATTCATTGATCCCTTATTGTAGACCAGGGTTATAAAAGACGTCTTCCAAACGTGAGGGAATTCCTCTTTTGTGAGGGAAAAATGTGGAGAGTAGGCGCGAAAAATTGGAGGCACATTTTTTGAGAAATATTGCTGGGAGCCCTTCTGGTCCGGGTAAAAATTCATCGTTGTGATTTTGTTACTTTTCTTCGATAAGGGTAGGAACAAAAGATTGATAGAGAGGGGTAAATATAGAAATTTGTAAGGTACTTGAAATATATGGGGTCAGGTACGAAGAAGTTGTCTGCAAATGATTGTTTAAAAAAGTTTGCAAAATAGTTGGCGATAGTATGTGGGTTGGTCTGTGTCAAGAAAGCGCTGATAAAGGCAGTGGTAGAGCTGGGTGAATTGAACGTAAGTTCCAAGATAGTTAGAGTAGTCCTAGAATAAGAATTGATGCGAAGAAAAACTGCCCTTTTGTTTCGTAAAGAGCGAAATTTTCTGTTATACCAATGAGGGGAAGTAGATGGTGTTTTATGCCGAGAAAAGGGGACGTAAAGAGAAATGGAATTTAATATTTCACTGTAAAATATAGAGACAGCATCAGATAAAGATAGGTTGGTGAAATCAAAAGATTTGCTAAGATAAATACTGATTTTGAGAAAATTAGCTTTATGGAAGTTGTAAGAAGAGATACTTGGAGAAGAAGCGGACTGTAGTGAAGAGTTATGGTGAAAGGAAAGAGAGAATCGGTGGAGGGGATACGCATTTGCATCTGTAGCGACAGCCAGGCCGGGCTTAGCGCCTTGCCGAATCCTGTTACGACTTCCAAGCTAGCATAAGTATGCAACAGATCACTGAACGCTAAGAAGGCTAAATTCAGTGACCCTCCTCTGTCTCAGGCCACAGTGGGATCACGAAAAATGAAATCACCGATGAACTTGGCAGACATGGTTGAGAGGAGAGTTTTTCAGGACCCGAACCTATGCAGGTTCTGCCTGCGTCCACAGTTAAAGCTTTCTTTGACAGTTGAGTCTCATATGAGCACAACTGCAGATGGCACAGCTCCCCGGAATGCAGGCAAACCAAACGAATGGTTCCCGACGTCTCTAGAAGGTCAGCGGCGTTTGTACTGTCCCCCTGCAGGAAAGACTGCACGTTTCTCATTGGTTTCGTGACAGGGCATTACTTTTTTACAAAGCAAAGCGCATATACATTTATCTATTCACGTCTACCAGTGAATATCAAACGATCAAGAAACACAAATATATTTATAAATGAAGTCTCTAAATACTTAGCGCAAGCTTGCTGGTGAAATTTCTATATCTTTACGTCCTTCTTTTAAATCTTTTTCCTTCCAACATCTTTTCTTCCTCTTTTTAGATATAAGTTTCTAAACAGTTATTACTATACTACTAGGTGGAGTGAAAAGTACTGTAACAAAGGTTATGGTGCCTTGAAGTCCGGCAGACATGCCAAATTTCAGTGCGATACTGTCTTTATTTTTGTTTTGAAAGCTGACTGTTGTTGACGTGTTAAGTATTTGAGTATGGACAAAAACGATTTTCGTTCTCTCATAAAACATTATTTTTGAGACTCAAAACGGCGAAGGAAACAAAAGAAAAGTTGTATAAATATTATGGGGCTAATGATCCGTCAGATTACACCGTCAAATATTGGTTTCGAGAGTTTCGTGGTGGCCGCAACTACACTACCGATCAAGTCCGTAGCGGCAGGCTCTCCGATGCGGTTACAGAAGACAATGTCAAAAAAATACATGAAATGGTGTTGGCTGACCGGAAAGTGAAGGTGCGTGAGCTAGCAGATACCACAAAGATTAGTATTGGGTTCACACGCCATATTTTGGGCAATATTCTGCATATGAAAAAGTTATCCTGCCGCTGGGTGCCGCGCATACTCACTCCTGACCAAAAACACGAACGCGAGGGCACTTCGAAAGAGTGTTTGGACTTGCTGATGCGGGATCGGGCGGACTTTTGGCGTCGATTGGTAACTGTTTAACACCAGAGAACAGAATGAATGCCCGTCAATGGACTGAAGCCGGCACGAGTGCTCCGAAGCAGCCGAGAAAGGCTCGATGGGTCGGAAAGGTTATTTCGTCGGTTTGGGATTGTCATGGCATACTCTTTGTGGACTACCTCGAAAAAGGAAAAACCGTCAACAGGAAGTATTACTGTGCATTATTGGAGCGATTAAAGGCCGAAATCGCTGCAAAACGGCATCACATGAAGCGAAAAAAAAAATTTGTTTTTGCAAGACAATGCAATTTTTTTTTCATTCCCAAGGTCTTTACTTTTCACTCCATCTAGTGTTATTCGAAAGTGATGACGACACCGCGGAGCACTATCTCTACGAATGTCCGGCTTACGCTCACATCAGGCTGAATGTACTCGGCGCTGACGTGTTGGGTGCTGGTAGGCACCTTATCACTAAAGCGCTTACTCATCTTCGTTACACTGAAAGATTTGATTAAAAAGAACTTTACAAAGAGTGCAATGGACTAGTTCTTTATGTGAATACTCTGTATAAGTTTGTTCAAGACCTTGTTAAAAGCACAAAGAACTAACGCTTTAAAAAAAAAAAATAGCAATTACAATAGTTTGACAGTATTCCATTTCGAAAACGGGATGCCTCTAAAATACAAGCGTGTTCTCAAAGGGATTTCGATTTCAAATTCATGTTTTGATAGATAAAGTAGTTCAATGGGATGGAGTCAGCCCAATAAAATACTATATATCTGTATTTTATACCCAATTACCTACTATCATTCTTTCTTTCTCCGACAATGAACTGTATCCGATTAATTTTTTTTGAAACTTACTTTCAATTAAAAGGAATAATCACCAGCATATGGTTCCCTGATTGTTCTGCTACTTAATATGAGAACTGTGATCTCAAATAAAACTCTGTCCCATTCAATAATCAAAAAAAAAAAACACATTTATACTTTTGTGTCACCGCTTTCAACAACTGTCAACAGTTTTTGATTTTCTTTTTGAGAATACGCCACCAGCATCCTGCATGCCAAGTCCTCATTTTTATCAGCACCCGTTTAAAGTGCCAACACGGGCAGATTCAATGGTTTTCCATACCAATTACCGCACTTCACAGCACAATTCATGCACAATAGAGAGGAAATGGCATTTGAATGTTAAAAAAAAAAAAAATAAAAAATAAAAAATTATAATAATAAAAAAAAGATGAAAACTTTTGAAAAGGAATTTTCAAATCTTTTATCTTTGCGCGCATTCCTATTCCGGAAACACTGAATTACAAATACAACCGAGTATTTGGGATTTTTGCTTACGCTGTGCATATGTTAAATGGATTCCTTCCGCTCCGTTCTGCACGTACGAGTATCTTTCCATCTTTGTTGGTTATTTCCATTTCGAATTTCATGCGCACACGGCCGGCCATACCATAAATGCATAAACGAACGCATTCCCGACTGTCGGCCGGTATGGCTCCCTCAATATCGCATGTACTCGCATCTGACATCAGATTCAACGACTTACAGCAGCGAGATTTATTGGAATCTTGCCTCCAAAATTGGCCCCAGCCATAGACGACTATATGGGTGCATCACAAATCGCTGGAGTTGGATATTTCAAACGGACGCCACTTCGATGATGATGTGCCATATTATTAATGATCTCGAAATAAGTCCGAGGAGTGAACCTCCTTCCGGCTTCATTTATGGGGGAATACAAGAGATTTCGAACCATTTATTCATGTGGGGTGCATCCAAAGCTAAAATTGTAACAGTGCACCGAATACTGGAGAATCTGGAACTCATGCGTTTTTGATCGGGCGGCCCTTAAATCTTCGAAAAGATCTCGGGAATGATCTTGTTGTTCGCTCATTAATTGTGTAAATGACTTTTCTTTTCATTTTTTGTGAGTCTTTCCACTGGGGAGCTGGGTGATATTTTTTTTTCTTTTTTCGTTGTTTTCATTTAGAGATATTTTTAGAGGAAGCGTCAAAACCATGTCGTTTACATTACACCGATTAGAAACAGAAAAGAAATTAGAGCACAAGCACAACTCCTGTGTCTATATATGTAAGTATTGATTAGAAGAAACATTAAGGGGGCGAAAACATTTCAATACGATTAAGTTGTTTAGAAAGAGGTCCAAGAAGAGTTTCATGAACTTGATTGGAAGAAATATTTGGGAAGTAATAGTATTTGATTCACAATTCAATGAACACAGGTTTACACAGTCCCATGAGATGAGAGAGTTATAAATGGAAAAACTAATAAAAATATCCAGAGTTACGGATACAAGACACTTTTCATGTCAATGATTCATATAAAAGCCTTTCAACAGGAATTTGAAGGATTTTCAAAAGACAATAAAATGTTTTATTCTTAAAATGCCTCTTATTCTGATTTACATTTGAAGTGATTTTTTGTGTTCAGCAAGTTAATGAATAGACGATGTCAAATTATAAAGAGAGCCTACCCCGACATGTGTATCTATAAAATTCTTATATCGAGTTGTTAAAAAAATTTAAAAAATTTATTCATTTGTGTTGTATTGCGCCGTTGTATCGTTGCACGACACACATACGCACAGACCGCTGACAACCTTCAAAGTTGTAACTATGAGACCTCACTGCATTTAAAGTGGCGGATGGACTGACATGAACCTGAGCCTCAATCAACCGTTTACCGCAGTGTTGCGCTAATCATCTTCGCAACTGAGAAGATAAATGTCGCTGTATAGCCCTTACAGTTCGTTGTTCTATCTTCTTCTTTAAATTCTGTTCATGCAGACGCGACCGAAAATAACTTGAAGAAACCAACCCCATTTTGTACGCTATAAATAAAGTCAAAACTTTCTTGCGATACAGTAGGAATGAGATTATAAAGGTCTTATACAGTTCTTTCTCTGGTGTTCGCAACAGATCAAATTTTCTCATTACCGCTGATATCAGAAAAACCTAAGAGTTCCAAATCTATACACACCACATCTTTACTGATTTCAAAGCCGCATATAACAGAATCTTTAGAGGTGAACTATACTCATATAGAGCCATTTCTAGTATTAGCACTATGAAGGATGACAATGGAGAATATAACCTGTTCCGTCCAAGTTGGAAATGACGTTTTGACAGCGAACCCAGCCCAGAGAGACAACGTAGTAGAGGACGACCTTATTTTAGATGGCGCACAGAAGTGAAAGCATCTGTGCAGCAAACATCGGATGCGCAACTGTAGGCATCTGGCCAAAGGTTTATTAGCTGGGAATCTGAGGCACTGTTTCTCCATTTAAATAAGTAAGTGAGTAGTCTTTGATGTTGGGCAAAACCATTGAGTAAACTTTTTCATCACTCCTAATTAGTACTCTTTCCGAGCAAATAGAAAACATCATTTGTTCAGCCCGTCCCTAAAAAAGGCGAATCTTCTTCTCTCTATTTCTACAGACCCATTGCACTTACGCCCCTTCTTTCCCCTTTTTTATGGCATGTTTCACCGAAAAGTGGAACCAAAATGTACATCAATCTGGAGAAAGCAAGATAGTTGCATTTGGTATTTCTAAGGCATTTTTCAAAAATGCGTGCTTTTGGGATCAAAAGCTTTTCTAATCTTCAATGGATTAGAATAATCTTTCGGAACTTACAATTCAAATTGCCTTGGATGGTATCAAGTTTGATATTCACAAAACAAATGCTGGTGTGCCCCAGGGCTCCGTTCTGTTTTCGAGTGGATTTTAATGCTTCCAAAACTCAATGCTGTCTGCTGTCATTAAAGCGCAATTTAAATAACCAGTCATTATCGATGAACAGCACTTGCATCGTCGAAACCGAAAAACTTTCCATTCTCGATATGTGTGTCGGTGACAGCTTACTTTGAACTGACTACATATTTTGTCTGTCGTCAAAAATTTTGGGAAATGTCTAGATTTCCACAAGCAATGTAAGAAATGTAGGGTAATATACAATAAAAATCTCTGCAGTTTTTTGATACATTTTTGAAAAAAAAAAAAAAATTCTTTATTCAAAATCAAATTTAATCAAGTACAGTCAGTACATGTGCCATTATTATCTATGACCTTTTGTCATTTTCCGGGTAGCTTCATAATTCCATCGGTGTAGAACTTATGTGGTTTATCAGCGACAAACTTGGCCAAGTGATTTTCAGCGGCTCTTCGGTCGGTCAATTCTTTACCATCAAGGGAGTTTTGCAAAGACCGAAACAAATGGTTCTAGCTGCTCATAATAGACAATTCCCTTCCAATCACACCAAACACTCAACATAACCTTGTTTGCGTCAATCCAGGATTTAAATTTGTTTGTGGTTGGTCACCGGCCATTGACCATGATCACTTGCGTTGGATATTTTCGTATTTAATGAATTCTTATCCCGTAATGAATCGCTTCAAAAATGGTTCCGTTTCGTTACGTTTAAGCAGCGTTTCACTGATAGTTATTCGGTCAAATAAATTTCTTTGCGTTAATTCATGTGGCACCCAAACATCGAGCTTCTTTGAGTAGCTTGCTCGTTTTAGATGATTCCAAACTGTCTCACTTTGTTTTATCGCTATTTCCACCACCACTGCTCCATGAAATTGCCAGTAGCATTTCGCCCCTTCAAATCTTCGACCTTTACACCCGTCTCGCTATGAATACTCATCAGTATACCTTCAAACCCACGTTCGGACGTACTTTTAAATATCGAGATCCGTTCCTAGGCCATACAATTCGCTAATAGAATGCCCTGCCGAGCTTTCTATTTCCTAGTCGTTAAAGCTTGCAAACATTTTAGACCAATTTAACATATAGTACATCGGTAACTCTTTTTTCTTCCTCCCTAAATTTCCTTCCCAAGCGCCGCGTACAAATATTTTAAGGGTTCACAAATTCTTTAAGTGCGCGCGGTGAGTGGGTGTTAAACGTCTTGCAATCTTTAGGTGTGATACTGACTCCTTTTCTAATAACTCTTCTAGGGGCTCTTTTGTTATAAAACTACCGTATAAGAAGTCCAGAATCTAGGAAATAGTTCTGTAGCGATAAACATTCTTTTCTTAGTACGTTTAAACCTTCATCATTTGAGAAGTTCCTTTTAAATAAAAATATTTATTTTACACAAATCACTAATTGTGAAAGTACTCGTAAACCTTACATATGGTGAAATGTAGAAACAATAGAAACAAAATATTTAGAAACGAACGAATGTGTTTTCCACATTAAATTTGTCTTTTCGTCTTTGCGGCTAAACTTTTCGAAAAGACCCGTTCCTAATTGTATTGACTCAGTTGATGGCAAACATATCGCAATCAGATGCCCACCCAATAGCGGAAGTCATACTAAAAACACTTCAGCACAGTCCTGATGGCAGTATGTGATGCGAAATATTGGTTTACAAAGGCTGACATTGGAGCATATGGTAGCCAAAGTGACGGTAAGTGAGGTAAGAAATTCATATTAAACTCTTAGCTCCTTGCAGCACGAATATTAACGTAATGTTTTAATTTTACGTACGAATATTACATATAAATAGTTTCGGGAAGAGACTGTTGGAAAATAATCTTCCTATCCTATTCCTGACCCGAAAATGTTGCCTACGCAACAGGTCCCGTGTTACGTTGTAGCTGATGCTGCCTTTCCGCTATCAAGAAACCTGTATATAAACTGTATACCGGAACACTGCTGCCACCGAAAGAAAATTTCAGCAAAAGGCTTTCTAGAGAACTCTTTTGGAATTCTAGCCTTTCGTTGGCCTATTTTGTTGACCACATTACATACAGTATTGTGCAAAACAAATGCAAGTTTTTCCCAAATGCAGTGACTCCCTTATTAATTACCCTGGTTGAAATATTTGAAAGAAACCTGTAGTGTTACTTACAGTTTAATATATATGTAAAAAGAAATAAAGAAATCTCTAACATTTGCGTTTTTTTTTTTTGTTTGTTACTAGTATACGATAAAACAAGTTAATTCCAATTGAAGGTGTGCAAAACAAATGCAATTTTTAAAATTTATAAATTATTGTTACTTATAACTTCCGCACAACTTTTTGACATGGAAGCAATAAGAGAGTTTGTTAACTCATTTAAAATTTTAAACCACTCATCCTTTTTGCGAGGCAAACCGTGTGCCTTTAAGCGTTGTTTTAAAATACCACAAAGTTGTGGTGGCAAATCCAAGACGTTAACTTCTCGAGCCGTGAAAAAGTCTTTAACAAGTTTTGATGTGTGCTTTGGGTCGTTGTCTTGTTGAAATCTAAACAACAACGGCATCTCTTTTTCAGCATATGGGAGCATAATATTATCTAAAATGCCCTTATATACACACCGGTTCATTATTCCTATTGTTTGGTGTAAGGGGCCATACTAGAAAAACACCCTCACCACCAGTAGGTTCGAAAGGGTTAAACTGATCTTTTGTTTCAATGGAGATGTTTTTCATCAAGCGGAGAAGAGTCTGCAAATATTGTATATCATCATTGTCGTCAGTAGCTTGCAAATTCGGTGCCGGTGGTAACATTTGATCTTGCAGCAAATAGTCTACTAATTTGTTAATGCGAATTATCCGTCTTCTTCTTCTTCTGAAGAGAAGAAGAAGGTGCGCGCGCACCAAGGAGATATGAATGCCCTTTTACTGGCTTTTTCTCCAGGGCGTGGGTGGGTGGTGTAGTAGTTTAAGACTCAGGTGTATTAGGTTTCGATATTTTTTCCAGAGGTAGTTGTCAAACTGGACGGGACGATCTAGTACATCCTCCTCAACCAGTGGGTCTTAAGTATGTGCATGCTAGTTAATAGTTCGTTACATTTAGCCCAGCCAGCAACCACTCCAACATCAGTGTTATGCCTTCATGTCAGAGTTGACGCCGACAGGATTTTCATATATTGTAACTTCATACAAATTCTGTGATAGACCCTCACCTTGAGGAGTCTATGCATATACCACTACACCACGGCCACCACTACCAGTTGATGATGCAGGAGAATCTTCAGCTGTATCCTCAACTGCATTGCCGTCAATTGCTGGGCTGGAGGTGTCTTTAGCTTTAAATGAATAACATAAAACAAAAAGTGCTTGTCGACGAGCCTTTTGTCGAACACCCCCTTAGAAAGCTCAACTCTTCGAACAACTCCCGGACGATTTCCGTTTATGCTCTCTTACCGGAAAGCATGTTCTGCTTCCTCAAATTCCATGAAAATCCTTCCCTCTAAGCGCTTTCCATTTCTTTCTACATTCTGAGGCTAAATAAATAAAATTATCCGAAACATAATTTTGAAAATTTATTTACATGATTTGCCGTTTCCTTCGATATAACCTCCCCCATGCCTTTTCCTTTTTTATTCTATTAAAGAAAAATGTACGAATATATATCTTTTTTTTTTCTTTCACTTTCAATAAGGAGATGAATCATAGTCCGCCACTTTTCCAGTAATGTAAGTAAATAAGCGACTGAGTTCGCTCTCACTTATATTTGCAAGTGAACGAAAATTAAAACGAATCGACTCTGGGGACCTATCATGATTGCCTCATAAGTTTCTATGTAATCGCACGTTTGAATATGCAGGCGAAAGATGATTATGGTTTTCCACATTGTTTGACTTTTCGCGCACATTTACTAGGTGGGGTTAAAAGTAACCTCCTTGACCGCCAGAATGCGCTGCTACTGCAAAAAAGGTTATGGCGCCTTGACATGCCAAATTTCAGTGCGATACTGTCTTTAGTTTTGTTTTGACAGCTGATTGTTGTTGACTTGTTTGGCATCATGTTGAGTATGGACAGAAACGATTTTCGTTCTCTCATAAAACGGCGAAGGAAATAAAATAAAAGTTGGATAAATATTATGGGGCTAATGCTCCGTCAGATTTCACCGTCAAATATTGGTTTCGAGAGTTTCGTGGTGGCCGCAACTTCACACTACCGATCAAGTCCGCAGCGGCAGGCCCTCCGATGCGGTTACAGAGGAAAATGTCAAAAAAAATACATGAAATGGTGTTGATTGACCGGAAAGTGAAGGTGCGCGAGCTAGCAGATTCCATAAAGATTAGTACTGAGTTCACACGCCATATTTTATGCAATATTCTGCATATGAAAAAGTTATCCTGCCGCTGGGTGCCGCGCATACTCACTTCTGACCAAAAACACGAACGCGAGAGCATTCGAAAGAATGTTTGGACTTGCTGATGCGGAATCGGGCGAACTTTTAGCGTCGATTGGTAACTGTTGATGAAACTTGGATCCAGCCGAGGGAGGCTCGATGGGTCGGAAAGGCTAAGGCGTCGGTTTTCTGGTAATGTCATGGCATAACAAAATTTAACACATGGGCTGAAAAGTTTTATAGTAAAACACAAAATTTTTGCAAAATTCAACTTTATTTATCAATATATTGTAGTTGCCTTCAAGGGCGATACATTGATTGAAACGATTTTTCAATCTTTCAATACCAGTTTCGTAGTACGATTTCGGTTTAGCCTCAAAATAGACCTCTGTTTCGGCGATTACTTCTTTATCGGTCTTAAATCTCTTTCCGACAAGCATTCTTTTGAGGTCTGCGAACAGGAAATAGTCGCTGGGGGCCAAATCTGAAGAATACGGTGGGTGGCGAAGCAATTCGTAGCCGAATTCATTCAATTTTGCAACAGTACTTTCTTTTTCTTCAAATGCGGCGGTTTTTCTGCGATTTCTTCCTTCAAACGCTCCAACAAAATGTAATAGTCGTTGTTGATAGTCTGCCACTTTTGTAGACAGTCGATGAAAATTATTCCATGTGTATCCCAAAATACGGATGCCATAACCTTGTCAGCCGGCTGTTGAGTTTTTGGTCGTTTTGGACGAGGTTCGTCGTCTGCTCGCCACTCAGCTGACTGCCGACTTGACTCTGGTGTGAAGTGATGGAGCCAAGTTTCATCCATTGTCTTATACCGGCGCAAAAATTCGGCTTTATTACGGTTGAACACGTTGTTGTTCTTGGTCGACTGTGAGCAAACGCGGCACCCACTTTGAACAGAGCTTTCGCATGTCCAAATATTCGTGTATGATATATCCAACACGCTCTTTTGATATCTTCAGAGCCTCAGCTATCTCGATCAACTTCACTTTACGGTCATTCCTAATCATTTTGTGAACTTTTTTGAGGTTGATAACCACTTCTAAATTTTTCAATTCACTTGGTTCGTTTGGCTGGTGCAGAGTCCGAATAACACTTATCATCAAGCTATTTATTGGCATCGTCTGCATTTTTTCTCATCAAAAAGCAATGATAAATCAACACACGAAATTGCTTTGAATCCCATTTTTTCACAATAACAAAAGTTGCTTCACTCACAACGCTGTATCTCGAGAACTAATCGTCCGACAGCTATCAAATTTATACACGTATCTTTTGAAGGTTGGTACTAACTGAAAAGAAACGGACTTTTCAGCCCATGTATTAGAGTCGACTTTAGTGTTGAAAACAATAAATCCTTAGCGGACATACATGGCGTAAGTCAGAAAACAGTAAGCACTGTAATAAAAAAGGTCGTAAGTGCATTAGCCGCTAAACTTCTCCAATTCGTCCATTTTCCTGAAACGGCAGAAGAAATAAGGCGGACCAAGAGGACATATTTTGATGAATTTGGTTTTCCTCAATGCTTGGGTGCCATAGACTGCTCGCATATTAAGTATAGGACCCAGGAGATGAGGTTGGATCCCGATATCGATACAGGAAGGGATTCTACTCACTTAATGTTCAGATTATTGTTGATGCGGAAAGCAATAACCTAGATATCGTTGCACACTAGAGAGGAAGTGCTCACGATTCAAGGATATTTAACGCATCTTCAATGAAAATGATATTGCAACAGCTAAACCGCATGGGGGGAGTCATATTTGGAGTCATACTTGGAGTGTCGTTGAACGAACTTTCGGTCAGCTGAAAAACTGCTTTCGATGCTGCTTTAATGGGTTTCATTGCGATTTGGAGGTGGCAAAATATGCGATTGCAGCCCTTACAGTGTTATGGAATATCGCAAAGCTAAGAAATTGTCCCATTATAGAAGATTCATCTAATATCTGTAAGTAAAGAGAATATTATGAAGACCATGAAGCTATAGTGATGAATTTGAACGCGGGGAGACAATTTAGAAATAATTTTATTTCAAGTTACCTTTGAAACAGAAATATAATTTTTCACTTCTAATTGAGTACATGTAGTTGCTTTATTCATTTTTTCACAGTTTACATATTTAATTATAGTTCATAAATATTTACAGCATTAACATAGTTCATTTTATAAAATTTTACATAAACTTGTACGACAGTACTTACATAGTTCACTTAAAAACGTATTACCTAATTCATTCAATAAATATATCGTTTTAAAACAAATAAAACAAAACATAATAATGGGCAAAAATTAAGAATTAGTGAGAAAGTAAAGAAATTGAAATAAAGAAAGTAACGCTCATGTTGTGAAACCGAATTCAATTCAATTTGTTGAATTATAACATTCCTCTTTCTTTACTTTTAAATTAATGAACATTAGTTTCTTTTCTTCAATTTCTTTTTTTATGTTGAACAGTTCATTTTTGTGTTGTATTTCCAACTAAATTTGTTTAATCCTCTTTTGAAACACTTGCTCACTAAGGCTTAATTTTTGCCTTTTATTTGTTAGTGTTTGTAAAGTTTTTCTTATTTTAGCTAAAGTGATCGATTCGGGATTTAGATCTTTATGAAGTCAAATTCTGTTATATCATCCGTAAAGTCGGCTGAATCGCGAAGTCAAGCTCATCAGGTTCTTTGAGCTCATTTCCACCACCAGTTTCCGCATTGCTCTGTTCGGAAGGTAAAATTATGTGAGCGGCCATTATTTTTCATCCGTCCCCACTGCGCTTTTATCTTATTCCGTACGAATTAAGCTCCTCGCAGATTTTTTTTCATGCCTCCACCTTCTTAAAAATCATTGATTGGTTATTAATCTGCAGTCCACTATATTAACATATTGCTTCACGGTGTCATTTTTATTCCCGAACTGTCATTCACAATTGAAGGTGTAGGTCACAATAGATAGCTAAAATCGACTTTAGATAAAGTTGGTTTATTAGAGTTTTGGTTTAGAGTCAACTAACTAAAGTAGACTTTATACAGTTATATACAAATAACAGCTTTTGTTATTTCTAAGGACCAATGACTTACGGCTCTCAATTTCTGTCGCATTCACCGTATTCGCCCAATTCGGCTCCCTCGGACTAATATCTCTTCCCAAACCTCAAAAGATGGCCCATCAATAAAAAATTCAGCTCACGCGAGGAAATCATCCACGCAGACCTTCCGGAAAATTACTTTTCGGACGGGATCAAGAAGTTGGAAAATTGCTAGAATAAGTGTATCAAACTAAAAGGGGACTTACAGTATGCAGCGAAAGTCTTGATACCCCAACCCATTTTCTCTTAATCGCAGGATATTATGTTATTATATGCCTTCAAGCAAGTTGTTTCTTTGCTCATAATATACACTTGCGATCTCAAAAACCGCACCATATCAAAATGATTGAAAAATTGTTAATAACTACGATAATAAATTTATAATGAAATGAAATTTTTGTTGAGTACTCCGCAGTAGTTTATAAGTATTTCTAACTAATTTCCATCTGTTTATTGAATGTTTGAAAAAAGATATTAACAAAGAAAGAAAAACCAGTTAATTTTCTTATTTTTTTTAAATATTTTCATACAGTCATTGGTTAACAAAATCAAACGATGCATTTTTTATCTATGTGTATATAAGATGTTTAGATATGCCACTTTTACCAAAAAATTATCAATACCGAGTTGCTCCTCCTTTGGCGGTTATAACCGCTTTTATACTAGAAGCATCGAGTTTACTAGAAGTTCAGTAATATCCCTTGAAATTTCAGTATTCCATACATGTTCCAGAACTTTATGAACATAAACTCTCTGGTTTATGTTCAGCCACCTTACGTTTCATTACATGCCACAAGTGTTCGATGTTAGTCTGGTAATTCCGAGGTCATCAAACGTTGTCTTGAGCTGAAAATTATTGAAAGATTCTAGTTACTTGTCTGTTGTTGTTGAAGTTGATGAATAACACTTTACTTACGGATTTGGCGTGGTGGCAAGGTGCAGAATCATCTTGAAAAATGCACTTGTCAGTATACGAATGATGCTGTTCAATTGCTGTTACCAAAAACTCCCTTACTACTTATCCATACTTTTGAGCGTTCATAGTTCCATTAACAAAGTGCAAAGGGCCCAAGACGTAAAAAGAAAAACATCCCCAAACCATCTGGCTTTGAGGAAACTTCTCTGTTTTGACTATGCACTCGTCCTTGAAACTTTCACCTGCTAACCGTCGTACGTATGGCAAATTGTCGGCACACAACAAATTAAGCATTTTTTGGGAACTCATTATGTGGTGCGGTTTTTATGACCGCAAGTGTATGTTTATTTGTACATTTTGAAATCCAAAAATAAAAAACCAAACAATTCATTCAAAAAAATAAATAAAATAAAAATGTTCCGTTGCATCCAAAAATAACACAGCAAAAGTGTCGATACTCTTGGTTTATGTATGTTTTTTCTTTACAAATATAACGGTAAATTTTAAGCGATAAGGATTGTCTATCAGAGTATGATATATTCAAAGAACTAAACCTATTGTTCAAAAAGTAATCAACAGATATAAAATAGAAAAAAGAATCGAAAACAAAGCAAGATTTGGGCGTCATCGGGCCTTAACGGCTAGAGATGAACGAGCGATTGAGAAAATTATTCAAGAAAATTCTTTTGAAAGTGTGCCGGAGATAGCAACAACGCTAGAGAATTCTCTATATATAATTGTTTCAGCTGACACAGTATGCAGGTGCATACAAAGAAAGGGGTATAGGTCCTGCACTGCTAGAAGAAAGCCTTTAATCAGCGAAACAAATAAAACGAAACGATTAAACTTTGCTAAGGAATTCAAGAATAAAGGATTCGACTTCTGGGATAAGGTTCAATTTTTTTTGCTCAGATGGGCGTTCGAAGGTGTGAAGAAAACCAAATGAGGCTTTAAATCCGAAAAACACGAGAAAAACGTTAAAGCACGGAGGTGGTGGTGTTATGGTATGGGGCTGTATGTCCACGTTTAGTGTCGGAAACTTAGTCATAATTGACGAAATCATGACAAAGGAAGTGTATTTAAAAATACTGCAAGAAAATTTGCTTCAAAGTGCACAAAATATGGGAATTGTCAACGATTTTCACTTTCAACAGGACAATGATCCCAAACATGTCGCCTAAATTGTAAAAATGTGGTTGATACATAGAGCCCCTCACTTGCTTGTAACAACCACACAAGGCCCGGATGTCAACCAAATAGAGCCCCTTTGGGATCATTTAGAGAAACGCTTACGCAAACATGTTATAATGTCAAAGCCCCAGTTGAAAGCCTAAAAAAAAATTAACGCATTCGATGCCAGTATAGTTTAAGATTTGTTATAATTTTCTTCAAGGGTATCACAGCACTTTTGCTGTGTTATTTTTGGATGCAACGGAACATTTTTATTTTATTTATTTTTTTTGAATGAATTGTTTGAATTTTTTATTTTTGGATTTCAAAATGTACAAATGAACATATATTAGAGCAAAGAAACAAGTTGTTTGAAGGTGTTTACTAGATGGGGTGAAAAGTAACCTCCTTGTTCTTGATCCCGTCCGAAAAGTAATTTTCCGGATGGTCTGCAAAATACTCCTCCGTGGCGTCAATGATTTCCTCGTGTGAGCTGAATTTTTTATTGATGAGCCATCTTTTGAGGTTTGGGAAGAGATAATAGTCCGAGGGAGCCAAATCGGGCGAATACGATGGATGCGACAGCAATTTTGTCCATAAGTCATTGATTTTAGCCATGGTTGCGATGCTCTTGTGCGTCGGTGCATTGTCTTGCAAAAATAATTTTTTTTTTCGCTTCATGTGAGGCCGTTTTGCAGTGATTTCGGCCTTCAATCGCTTCAATAATGCACATTAACACACTCGCTGTTGATGGTTTTTTCTTTTTCCATGTAATCCACGAAGAGTATGCCATGACAATCCCAAAAAACCGACGCCATAAACTTTCCGACCAATCGAGCCTTCCTCTTCCGCTTCAGAGCACTCGTGCCGGCTTCAGTCCATTACCGGGCACTCATTCTGTTCTCTGGTGTTCAACAGTTACCAATCGACGCCAAAAGTCCGCCTGATTCCGCATCGGCAAGTCCAAACACTCTTTCGAAATGCTCTCGCGTTCGTGTTTTTGGTCAGAAGTGAGTATGCGCGGCACCCAGCGGCAGGATAACTTTTTCAAATGCAGAATATTGCTCAAAATATGACGCACTTTCACTTTACACCATTTTCATGTATTTTTTTGAATTAATCCTTTTTAACGGGCTTGCCGCTGCGGACTTGATCGGTAGTGGAGTGGCGGCCCCACGAGACTCTAGACACCAATATTTGACGGTGTAATCTGACGGAGCATTTAGCCCCATAATATTTATCCAACTTTTCTTTTGTTTCCTTCGCCGTTTTGCCTCTCAAAAAATAATGTTTTATGAGAGAACGAAAACCGTTTTTGTTCATACTTAACATGATGCCAAACATGTCAATAATCAGATGTCAAAACAAAACTAAAGACAATATCGCACTGAAATGCATGTCTGCCTTAATATGAACGGACTTCAAGGCACTATAACCTTTTTTGCAGTAGCAGCGCACTCTGGCGGTCAAGGAGGTTACTTTTCACTCACCTAGTAATAACTGTGATGAAGAGAAAATATGTTGGGGTATCAAGGCTTTTGCTGCATACTGTATGTACATACATATTTAAAAATTTTTTTTTTTAATTTTCTCTAAGGAGGTTACTTTTTACCCAACTCTCCGCGAAACGACTTCGTTTTTTGGAAATTGAAAGAACGAACACTTGGCGTTTTATGTTGGAAATACATTTTGTCTTTCTATTAAATAAGTTGCCCAGTTTATTTAGAACAACTTCTACTTCTACCACACAAATTTTTTATTATTTATTTGGGCCGATCCCGGCGGTACTGCAATACCGGGCCAACCCGCGACAGAGGTGGAGCAAGCCCCTAGCACTCCGTCTATTTCCAAAAATCAGTTTAACATTTGTTGTCCCCCGATGGGGGATCTATCAGATGTTAAGCTGATAAGAACAGATACTACACTTTGATCTTAGCCATAAGGCCGAGAAGCGATAACTTTTCCTTGTTATGTTACCACTACATAACTGTATCTGTTACACCTAGTCAATGTGAATCATAACATCAATCGAAAAAATACTGTGTGCTTTGTTTTTGTAATAAAATCGTGAGTCTTTCGTTCCGTTACTATCAACAATATTTCGCGCTGTACTCGTATTGTACTGTATTGATGTTGTTTTGTTGTTTTTTCTGTTCGTGAATATTAGGTTCTCTACTTTTGATTTTGCAATGTGTATTTTGTTGTTGTTGTATCTATGACTAAATTCGCATTTTAACTGGGATTCCTGGTGAAGGGATAAATGTAAATCTTGGGGGTAAAAATGTGAAATGGCAGTTGGATGAAAGTTATTAAACATCTGCACTGCTAGTGTATCTACAGCTGCTGATGAATCATTGTTGGGTTCTATTAGTTGTGTCTCAAATTTGAGATATTATGTGCATATGTAGGTATATACATATGAGGAGCACAAATGAGTACATGTTTGTGGTTAGTGTAATCAATGCTGTAAAATAATAATGTTAATTAATTAGCGTGTTCAATTCCAAACAAAACGGTATATTATGCAAAACCGAAAACAAACAAATCCTAAGAATAAAACAAACAAAACAAAAACAACTCCAATGTACTCAATTTTGTACCCAGCGTTGTTTGATATGTTTTCCCGCAAAAATATCAAAGTTTACCGTGAGAATTGTTTAAATATTGGATTATATATAAAGTCTCCGCGGTTTTTTGTCACTAGATGGTGTTGGTGTCCATTTATCTGGAAACACTGATCTGATTGTATCAAACGAACACGTGTTTGAAAGGTGACATGTCAGGCTACATTTTTTGTGGAGACCGCTGTGTAATTCGTTGCTCGTGTTAAAAGTTACATATAACTGATTTGAATATGAGTGAAATGTGATGCTTTTTTACTATAAAAAAGGGAAAAACGCTGCAAAAACATGCCGAAAATTTGTGCAGTTTACGGTGAGAATGATGTGAGTGAACGCCGGACCCAGGAGTGATTTGTTCGATTCCGTTCTGGAGATTTCGATGTTAAAGTTACACCTCGCACTGGTCGACCTACCACTGAAAAAGTCAATGAAATTTTGCAACTGATGGAGCAAGACCGGCTGCTGAAGCTGTCTGAAGATAGCGGTGGCACTAAACGTCAACCGTATGACAGCTTGGAATCATCTAAAACGAGCAGGCTACTCAAAGAAGTTCGATGTTTGGGTTCCACATAAATTAAAGCAAAGAAATTTAATTGACTGAATAACCATCAGTGAAATGCTGCTGAAACGTAAAGAAATGGAACCATTTCTGAAGCGATTCATTACGGCCGATAAAAAATGGATTAAATACGAGAATATCCAACGCAAGCGATCTTGGTCAAAGGTCGGTGACCAACTACATACGAATTTAAATCCTGGATTGACGGCAACAAGGTTATGTTGAGCGTCTGGTGTGATTGGAAGGGAATTGTCTATTTTGACAGTGCTAGAACGTGGCGAAACGGTCATGTCGATTCTCGAAGCTTTCAGGAAAGAGCGACCAGAATTGGCCAATAAAAACGGAGTTGTCTTCCATCATGACAATGCTAGGCCACACACATTTTTGATGACCCGGAACAAATCGGCGGAGCTTGGTTGGGAAGTTTTGATATATCCATTATGGTAAAAAATTGGCCAAGTTTTTCGCTAATAACCCACAGAAATTCTACACCGATGGAATTATGAAGCTACCCGGAAGATGGCAAAAGGTCATAGATAATAATGACCAATATGTACTTGATTGAAATTGATTTTGAATAAAGAAAATTTTTTTCCAAAAATGTACCAAAAAAATGTGTTCTTTTGCGTGCGGTAAAAATTTTTTATAGAACATTTTATTCAGTAAATTAAAGAAATTCAATAATTACGTAGCTCTTTAAAAAAAATAAAGAAACTATCACGAGATATTGAAGACAGTGTTGTAGCTATGACAACGAGTAGCTCCTAGACGCGAATGATAGCTAAGCATCTTAATATAAGCCAATCAGTGGTCATTAAAGGGCAGAAAAAGTGAGCTTGGGTGTAAGCTACAAATCAGATGCTGTAAAAAAAAAATTAGCGGACGCAAGTCTTATGATAACGCAGATGAAAAGGGACAAGTGTTTAACACCAAGAATGCTTCTATAGTATAGCAATGCATAAGCTTATTAGTCGATCGACTACAAGTAGAGCTCTCCACGACATTGGCTACATCTCAGCGGTAAAAAAATCAAAACCTGCACTGTCGGTAAAAAATGTCAAAGCACGGTTGAAGTTTGCCAGAGAGCACAGAAATTGGACAGCGGATGACTGGAAACGTGTAGTGTGATCAGACAAATCAAAATTTAATCGGTTTCAGTCTGACAGAAAACAATATTGCTGGCGCTGCTCCGGGGAGACCATCCAAAGGCACCATGTTAAAGAAACAGTGAAGCACGGCGGAGGGAATGTCATGGTATGGGGTTGCTTCACATGGTGGCACGTTGGACCACTTCACAAAATCAAGCGAATAATGAAAAAAACAAGATTATCTGCGCATTTTATAAGAGCGCCTATCCTGATGGGGATGTCATATTTGTCGTATTTATGCACTCTTTGTCAATCTCCAAGCACATTTCGTAGTTGTCCGGGCCGATTTTTAAATCCATCGCTTTCATTATGTGCAAAATTGACGCAAACCCGTCTTTGTACACGCAAACTGCAATATTCATAGCTATATCCAACACAGTTTTACTACTAGAAATGGAGAGTCGAATTGAAACTTTTATTATATTTTTAAGTACAATCGCCGATACATCGATTAAGAAGATCGTCTCTGGTCAATTCTTCGTAAACTGGCTTGATAGCTTCATACATTTCAATTGAAAGAGCTGGCTTGTGTTTGTATTTAGCCTAACTATTTGTAGCGCCATTAATCCTCTCTGATCGGACATTTATCGTGCTGCGGCTTTGCATCAGTATCTACAATGGCTAATCCAAAATAAATAGAGAGTTCGTCCATTAGTTTTCCCGTCAATTTGCCACTTCCACCGAGACTTTTTGTATTCTTTTTCGAATTACATAGGCGGGTACCCATTCGCTTTTGAACGTGATCTATACACTCTTGCTTGAGTACTGTGACATTCTCGTACGGCTTAGCATCAGTAATGCCTTGAAAAGTCTTAGAATCACCGTCACCAATATAATGGGTGTATTTTACCCGAAACATCCCAACAACATCAAATTTAGAGATGGCCACAGAATACAAACAAATAAGTTTTCCAGGTAATCCATCATATCACGATCTTATTTTTGTAAATTTGGATATACAGGTTAGTGTTCCTCCCTGTCCCATAAAATATTTCTTCGGAGATTTCAGCAAGGTGAATGGATCTGGATCTAACTCGCGATGTTATTAATTGTCCTTGGCAACTTTTTTGGAGAACTTATTCAGTCGATGATACTTTTCAATAATTGGTATAGTCACTTTTCGAGAAGCACTTTCCGATGCCTTGGTTCTCCAAAAATATAAGAAAACTTATTTTAGAGGGAGATAGACCATACTCCCGCTGACGACAAAATCACAGTAGAAATAATTGGTATTCAAACAGGTTGCAAAGAAATAGAACGATTGCAGAGGTAAAAAAGCCAAAGTGCTGCATAAGTTCCCAGCCAAATGAATTTAGCTTTTGTTTTATGTGTGGTCTAGCGTTGTCATGATGGAAAACAACGGGCTTCCTGTTCGCCAACTCTGGTCGTTTTTCTTTCACTGTTTGCTTTAAAGTATCGAGTTGAGAGCAATATTTACCGGCATTTATTGTTATGGCCAGTCCCATCAAATGCTCAACATGACTTTTTTGGGATGCAAATCTGGTTTGCTGACCATTTTCGGTGTTTCGCCAGGTGCGCGCCATGACCATATTGAAGGACCCTTCAATAACGTGGAGTGCATTGCTATTAAAAATGCTCTACTAGACGCTTATATCGAAAAGGGCATTACAAACTGGGTTTGCAAAATGCTTGCAAGTAGGAAAATAAATTGTTCCATTGGGCAAAGCTCGTGTAAAATGTCCGCAACCAGGTGAACCCCTCAGGGGGGAATCATATCGCTACTCCTATGGGTGTTGATTATCAATTATATCCTCAAAACGCTTAGTACAGTAGGTATAAGTGCCACGGCATATACAGATGACGTGGTCATAATAGGGCAGGGAAAATACTCAAATATTTTACGCGACATTATGGATGTTGCACTAAAGTCGATCAGCACTTGGGCAAAAAGCTGTGGTCTCAATGCCAACCCTTCCAAAACGAAACTGGTTTCTTTTACCAGAAAAAATGTAGCAGAAAGAATCAAAAATGTATACTACAATAGTATAATGCGCTTTTTATCTGCAGAAAAACAGTAGGAAAAAATTGGAGCATAAAACGTGCTATGATGTATTGACTGTTTATGGTGGTGGTAAGACCCATACCTACATACGGCGCACTAGTATGGTGGAAAGCAACAAACAAGAAAACGGTTTACGGAAAATTAGCGGCGGTTCATAAGCCATTACAGATGCGCCCCGTACCGCTCCTACGGCAGCATTAGACAGCTTTCTGCACCTAACACCGCTAGATTTAGAGATCAAAAAATTTGCCGGCAACTAATATGGGTAATATGGGTAACTTCAATAGCAGTAGTTTCAGACATGGTACGGTCCTAGTGGAGCTACTTCCAGACAATCCAATTCTAACAGATAAAATTCCTTCTTTGATCGACTTCGACACCCCGTTTGATGTAATATGGTATATCCGGAAAGGAAGGACTGAGAAAAAATGCAATAATCAGATCAAATTGATAATCAAAATTGATCACGGACGGCTCAAAAACAGGGGAAGGAACAGGGCGGCTCATCTTATGCAGATGATATCGGTATTCGAAAGAAATATCGCTATTTACATCGATAACCAGGCCGCACTCAAGGCAATGGAATCAACCAACAACCTGATACAGTCCGAGGCTGCCGCACAGTGCTCAGGGCACTATGCAGTCAGAACCAGGTAAGACTGTGCTGGGTGCCAGGACACTTCAGTATTACAGGAAATTAACAAGTGGATGAGCTTGCAAGAAAAGGTGAGCTATTCGACAATAGTGAGGTTGCCAACATCAAACCACCCCTCTGCATAGTGAGGGCCACTATCGAGGAAAAAATCACAAAATCACTGCCCACCTAAGGTGGTCAAGTCTTGAAGGACAAAGGGTATCCAAGCCTCTCTGGCTGCTTTTTAACGGCAAAAAATTTAGGAAGTTAATAAAAATAAACATCGATAATCTTAGGACAGTTATAGAAATGCTGACAGAATACTCTCTCCTGTGGAAACACGCAAAGTGACCCAAATTATCAGATATGGTAATTTGCAGATTCTGTGGTGATCTGCAAGTTGTTGAGGACATAACACATATACTGTGTGAATGCAAGGCAATATCACGTAGTCGAAAAAATTTTGTAGGGAAATACTTTTTCGAAAACCTAGAGGAAATCGACGACAAAGACTTTCAAGGCCTTCTTGCATTTTGGAAGGAAATTTAATGTTTCACCAGGGACATTGTTTAAGTTTTTGACATTTGCAGACAAATTCAACTAAATTTCAACAGAAGACCAAACTGGTGTACATTGTCACGCAAATCTAGTAATAATACACATTAAATACCTGGACGAATATTTTCTATGGTAAGATCATATTAACGAACTTAGAGCGAACTGAAAAAGTGCTTTACTTGCCATGACTTCTCACTTCAATAGAAGTTCGAAGCCTTTTATTCAATACTGGAATCAAGATTGAGTTACAGCATAAAAATCTTGGAACATTCCTCGAACAAACACTTGGATGAGCTCATTAGCCTTCAACATCAAGCAATCATAAAAATCAATAGAAGTAACGCCAATTTAAACGCCTTAGACATTAAACACATGTTTTAAATGACTTCCATACTAGAACACGGAACCGAGGTTGTTAAGAAGTCTCAAGATTTAACAACAACTACGGCAAAAAAACAACTTAACAAAGTAACTCCTAGCGCCCCTCCAGAAAATTCGAAAGACATCTATAATTTTAAACATCGATAGAAAAGAACTGGCGCAATTTATACTAGTACGCAGTTCGCAATGTAAATATTTGAAATAGTTAATGTATAACTTCACCTCACAGCACGCGTCGCAGGATGTTGTATCACTTATTCCCAGCAGACCTCTTAGAGGTGTCGGAAAGCACTCGTTTGGTTTGTCGGCACCTTAGAGCCTCATGCCATCTGCAGTTCTTCTTATATAAGAACCAATTGTCAACGTAAGTCCTAATCCGACCGAGGGATCAGGCAGACTTAATATAGGTTGGGGCCCTGAAAAACTTTCATCATCACCGGCGATTTCATTTCCCGTGATCTTGTTGTGACTTGGGACACAGACAAGGCTCAGTGAATTCAGCTTTCCCACTGCGTTCAGTGGAGTATCTTCAGATGCAAATCTTTCAGTACAGATGCAAATCTTCGTCTCCTTCACTGATTTTTCACAATACCATATAGGTCGTTGCCATCACGATTGCATATATATGGTATATCCACTTGGAAATGCAAGTTTTCCTAACGAGGAGTGAAATCTAACGTTGTCGTCCTCCCGAAAGGCACCAGCGCCGCATCTTAAATCGGTTTTAAAGCCATTCAAGACGAGCCAACTACATTTTTTCCTGACTCAGATTCTTTCCGAAACCACTCCCGGTGGTATTTCGTATTTTGTATTTTTTACGCAGCAGGAGTTCTGGTGTTATTGTATAGGGTGATTCATCGTGAGGTTTGATTTTCAATAGGCTTTTTTTGACAGTTCACGCGTTACTCCTATCAAGCTGCTTTGTCATTTTTGTTTAGTATTGCTTGCCAAGTCATCATGGAAAGACTCACACCACAATAACGTCTCCAAATTGTTCAGCTGTATTTCGAAAATCAGCGTTCTGTGAGAAATATTTTTCGTGCGATTCGAGGAACTTACGGTGGGCATAATCGACATACTGAAACCACTATTGCCAATACCATTCGCAAATTTGAGTCCTAGTTTACATGATACTCGACCGGTTAGACCACATCCAGCACGTAGTGAAGAGACTAGCAGCTGTAGCTGAGAGTGTACGCAAAGACCGTGACGAATCGACTCGTCGTCGTGCTCAGGAGCTTTGGCTTGGCGTATTCGACAACATGGCGTATTTTGCGTGAGGATCTCGACTGAAAATCGTACAAAATTTAACTTGTGCAAGAATTCAAGCCAGGCGACTTGAATTTGCGTCATATTTTCAGCGAATGGACTCTGGAAAAACTCGACGAAAATCCGGTGTTTTATCATGAAATTTTGTTCAGTGATGAAGTCCATTTATGGCTCAATGGCTCAATCAACAAGATGGAGCTATGAGCCATACAGCACGTGAAACAATGGACTTGTTGAGAAATCATTTTGGTGGGCACTTAACTTCACGTTTTGCTACGGTAAATTGGCCGCCTAGATTTGGACTATTTTCTCTGATGATATGTAAGGTCTTAAGTCTTCAGCCAACATTACTCGTGTTATCCGCGAGATACCAGTCGCTATGCTCGAACGAGTCACCCAAAATTGGACCTTCCGAATGGAGCACCTCAGTAGTAGTCGTGGCCAACATTTACATGATTTTATTTTTAAGAATAAATGCCATGAATAGTTCTTTTAACCGATGGTAAACATTTTAAGTTGACTTTCAAATTTATGTATTTTATTTAACATTGTAAATCAAACCGAACGATGGATCACCCTATAACACAGGGCATGTCCATGGGACCAGAGTCAAATGACAGCCGGCCCGCAAAGTCATCAAAACTCCAGTGCGTGTTGTACCAAATGCAACCTGTCTTTGAACGAAAGATGGCTTTGAGAGTGCAGAGAGTGATGAATTGAGGTAATAGATGGTACCACCTGTCAAATTTTGGTTTATCAAAGATTCGACGCACTCAAGTTTAGGTAGGAACAAAGCACAATCTTTAAGTGTTCACTTTTTTTATAATTCACGCGCGTTCAAGGGATTTGAGTACCTCCCCTAAAATGCTTGTACACAGCGCGAGCGAAGAAAAATTAGGGAGGATGGAAAGAGAGGTGCCAATAAACGTTGGTTTTAAATGTTTCAATGTTATAATGACTAGGAAATAAAGAGCTAGGCAAGGCATTTCATAAGTGAGATGTGCGGCTTAGAAACGAATCACGATACTTTAGAGTACGTCCGAACGTGGGCTTGAGAGTATACTAATTAGCATTCATAACGAGACGGGTGTTACGGTTGAAAGTTTGAAGGGGCGGAATGCTAATGGCGATTTCTATGAAGCACTGGTGGTGGAAATAGCGATAAAATAGATTGAGACACGTGGCATTACGTCGGTGTTCTGTTAGTGGTTCCCCAATTAGTTATGCTTTTGATATCAGGATTTAATGAGCTTAACATACGCTGACGGCAAAGTGGGCAGCAAGTTAAATGGCCTTGTCCAAAGAGCTGACAGCCGGGATGTCGTTATAAATGACCGTTGGGATGGAGTATGAGGTAGCATTTCTGATGCTTTTGACGAAAGACCAACAATTTTTACTACATTTGTGACATTGTAGTATTTCTTGCGCTGTTTTTAATTTCACAGTTGACAGTGCCTACATCTTCAAAGATGTAGCTGCCTATCAATACGCTTTATCCTAGACATTGATGTTAAGTGTGTCCCTCACCGTTGGCAAAATTTATTTTGTTTTTCCTTCTTTGGGCACTAAACTCAGCTCGCTCTTTTCTTCCCACTATGACAGTGTCATCTGCGCATGCGAGTAACTAAACAGACTTTTGATAGATTGTGCCTCTGGCGTTGACTTGTGAGTTTCGCACAATTCTTTCAAGGACGATGTTGGAAAAGTTTAAAACTACGCATCATCTTGTTTAAGTCCTTTTCTGAAATTGAAGGTATCGATTTACACATTATCAACCTTGAAAGAGCAGCGTCATTGTGCATAGTTGAATGAGCTTGCTAGGCGTGTTAAAACAAGATATGACTATGTATAGTTTGTCTATAAAGATGCTGTCATATTCGACTTCAAAGTCGACGAAGATGTAGTGTGTATCCATTTAAAACTCTCAGGTATGTCATAATGTGAAAATTTGATCCATGGTGGACTTTCGTGGCCTAAAACCACACTGATAGGGGCCTTGAGATTATTGACGTGTAGTCTTAGGAACACATACTTTTAAGAAATCTATACCACTGTTGCTGACGTAGTTCAGGAGATTTCTCTTCTTTGGGATCGGACAAACAAACCATTCGCCTGTAATTTTTTTTGTAGACTCAGAAACCTGTAGTTATAAATGCTACAGAATGAGCAAATAAAATCTGAAAAGAAGAGATTGCGAATGCAAGCTACCTGAAGGAGATTCCTCCATTGTATTGATGGTGACCTATCAAGTGACCCGCCGTAATAAAAGAATGAGGAAAAGAAGAGTATCTAATCAATTCATTAAAATTGGAATTGGATTTAATTTACAGGGTATGCAAAATTATAGCGTTGGATGCTTCCAGTAACATAAGAATGGCAAAGACGTTTTGGACCAAGTTACGAATACCTAAAAACTAAAAACGAGTACGTAATTGCCTACCAACACCATGCCCATCAGACCAGGGCTATATTGTCTGCAAGCCAACAGAGAACAGAGACGATCTGCACGTCATCGTGCCTCATCCGACAGCCACAACAAAATTCTTGAATCAATTAAGACTGCTAACAAACAAATGCAATGAAGCAGGTGTCGTATAAAGTGGGGACATAAAAGTAGGACATGAACCAAACCAAAACAAACCAAACAACTGATCTGCAATATATAATCGGATTAAAGCTCCTATATGACGAAAAAATGGAATTTCAGTATAGTTTGTGGGATCTGACAATTGGATTTCCATAGCGGAAAACCAGAGCTTTTCTGGCTGTCAACACAGGCAACGGCACCACAGTATAATTCAACCAAAAACTCACTCCTGAAGCCGCTGCTGCTTAGAGCCCTTTCAAGCAACAAAGAAAATTCTCTATAAGATCCTTTTCGGCTCAGTCCAATAAGGCACACTACTAGATGTTTTATATGAACTCGCTGAAAGGGGGTCATCACTTGGCTGTCATATTTGATAAGGGACCGGACAAATATAATATAAAGTAACATTGTCACATAGGGGTTTGAAAGAATTCTTTAGACCATCGTTTGATAAAACCAAGTGATGATTTGGCTTTAATTTTCTCTATGCTCTTTTATAGGGTGATTCATCGTCAGGTTTGATTCATAATGTTAAATACACGTGTTGGATGTAGTCTAACCGGTCGAGTGTTATCCCATAATGTAAACTGGGACTCAAATTTGCGAATGGTATTGGCAATAGCGGTTTCAGTAGGCCGATTATGCGCACCGTAAGTTCCTCGAATCGCACAAAAAACATTTCCCACAGAACACTGATTTTCGCAATACAGCTGATCAATTTGTAGACGCTGTTGTGGTGTGAGTCTTTCATCGATGACTTGCCAAACGATACTAAACAAAAGTGATAAATCAGTTTGATAGGAGTCATGCGTGATCCGTCAAAAAAGCCTCTTGATAATCAAACCCTACGATGAATCACCCTATACATGATAGTCGGACTATTATTTTTCTGATTTTCGGTACAAAGGCTATTCTCACTGTTCACCAGTGAGATGAAGATTTTCTTCAGAGTTGCCAGCAGCTGGCATTAGTCGAATTACGAATTAGTCTTAATTATTAATTAATTATTCAGCACAGGCTTGCTTAGGAATTCAAGAGTTTGATGCGAGAAGGACTTCATACAAAGAATTCCATTTTTCATATAACAGCCTTCAACTATACTTGAACGCAAACATTATGTCCTTTTGCTAGCTCCCACATTTGGTCAATACTGTGTTTATATCAATGTCGTTCATTCCAATTCGAAGCCGCAGAGAGGTGACACCTTATAGGTCATCCGGTCTAGTCCCCTTTGGCGGTTCGGGGTTTTCTTGGAGGTTTTACGCAAACAGTCAAGTTCCGTCCACTCGAACTGCAACTTTTGCAGGTTTTAGCATCGGATTTAACTCGATCTTGCACACGGGAGTTGTTTTTTAGCGTGGATTTCACGCAATACTGAACTCGTATTAATCCACTAAAGATAAGACTATTTTACTGTAACTAGAGATAAGCATATGTTTCATATAAATTAGAAGATAAGAAATACACTTTACTCCTGCGTGAGAGCAAAATAAGGATTTCATTTCCATGCCAGAATAAGGGTCGATTGTTATCTAAAAGAATCTAAGTCTGAAGACTTAGAAATAAAGAAAAATAAAATCAGTTTCGCGTCAGAATTCACACACTGCTTTCGTTGACCTGGACTACAACCTTAGCTGGATATAGCACCGTTAATCGTGTTCTGGTAAATCCACCGCTGGAACTGCAGTCCATGTTGTACCGGTTTCACTAGGGCATAATACGCACAAAGATCCATCAGACGGACGTAAGAAGAGGGGGCAGTTTCAGTTTCGAGAGGTTGGCCGATTTAAGAGGCTGTTACTTCCCCCGACCTGTTTCTCTTCCCAGTACTGCCGTACGTTTGTCCCACGTCTTCTTTTTTCTCTTCAGCTGCTTCTTAGAAGGTAATCATTTAAAGTGTGCCTTTCGACTTTTTTGGTTTCCCAAAACAAATCGTCAATAACAGTACTCTTACCAACCATTTGTCTATTCTGATGGATTTTAACAGTAACAGGCACAGCCTCCGGTACTCCGGTTTTAGCCCAATATCTACCAAAGGTGTCGTAGAAAGAACCGCATTGGTTGTCGGATTCAAATGATCTTGCAACATTTGGGTTAGTGCCTAAATCGTCGAGATCCTTTTTCAAATATAATGGTCAGTTCCTCCAAAATTCGTGGCCGACTGCGGTCGAGAAGAGCACGAGTGGATTGTCGCTTATGCGAGTACCACCCGGAGTAGTATCCATAAGCTGCACCTCAGTACTGTTAACCATTTGAAGTCTGGTTTAGAGGTCTTTGGAGCTTAATTCGAGTCTCACCTTAGATCAGGACCTTAGGACTTTGACTCTTAAGCTCTCCTGCCACATCAAAGCAGCCAAAGAAAAGAAGGGATTTAAATATTGTTTCGAACTTTATTGAAGTTGGGTGCTCTTGATCGAGAAGGCTGAAAGACGAAAGTGTCTCATGCAGAGCCATAAAATTAGTAAGTCCAGCTTCCGGCAGGTCCTTTACAAATTCCAACTAAAAAGAATCAACGGATAGGATTTCTTTTTTTTTCTATATTTTCATTAATTCCGTAGCATACGAGTATACCTGATCTGATATTCATAGTTTCCCTGATCAATGTTTGGTTAACCCCAAATTTTTTGTCATAAAAAAAGTAAATTTTATGCCTCTTCCACAAGGAATTCATTCAAATCCATTTGTTTTTGTTGACTCCAATAATTGTTGTATCCTCATTGCTCAAATATTTCCAACCCTGTCTACAAATAAAACTTACAACACTCCTTCGTAAGTTTATTCGTTTTTTCGAAATAAAAACAAATTGTGCACATATCACGCCCAATATCACTTAACTTAAATTGAAAAATGCATTGAAACCCTGACGTTAAATGGCATCCAAAAATGCTGTAGAATGTTCTTCCATATTTTATAATTACCCAACAACCAGTCACGACCAACAAAGCATACCATTCCCGTTTGGAAATTTTTGTATTAACTGCTCTCTCTCTTTCCGAGTAGCAATTCATTCATGGAATTTGAAAATTGCAAAATCCAGAAACCGTATGCTAGCATACAGACACACTTCATCGTGTAAATTGTTGTTCTCCCCGACTGAATTGACTTGGAGTCCTATTAAATATTCTTCACGTTTCGTTACATTCATGCCCCAATTGCATTGGAATTACAAGTAACATAAACATATGCATCTGTTGCTGTCGAATCTACAATGCTTAAGTACACTTTGTTGTGGTTTAGTATTGTACTACTACACTGCTGATATACAGATTCTAAATCGCTGTGCCAAGAGCATTCATATCTGTACTTTTTGTTTCGCCTTCTGAAAATAAAAAAAGAAAACACATGTTTCGCTTCTCCAGCGTGTACACAATGAACATAAATAGATCAGCTAAAGCGCCAGTTAAATGCGGATAATTGCACAAAATCGAGTTGTGGTAAGAAGCATAGGCAGCAACATACGGATAAATAGCATCATGTGTGTGAGGATGAGCAATTGACGGTTTTAAAAAAGTCAGTATACGAATCCATGCAGTGTGCAACTAAGTGTAGATCATTTGGGAAAGGGAGAGAACCGACAATTCACATAGGAAATGCTTGAACTTCGTTCATTGGGTTAGTAATGACAAACGGAAATCCGAATTTTTTGCAATTAAATGGTAAAATAATTGCCATGGAGTTAAATAAACCACAAAGAGGTGTAATCAATAGCAGGGTGGAGTACTGATCAAAGGCGGATATACAGAGAAGACATGTGAGATGCACGTAAAAAAGCAAAACAAAAACCTTTGCTTATTGTTTAAGATCTTTAAAACTTTATTTACAACAAAACCCACAAGAACCCATTCAACTTCTTTTCTTGCCACCTCTTTGTGACTTCCGCATACTTCTCTTTCGATTCTCTGCTTTTTTTATCGTATTTTCTTCTTGCCGTTTCTTAATGAATTCCAAACGTAATCGATTCTTCACAATTTGATCGGGATTTTTCAATTCCTTGTCTATGCCCATGCGCTTCTTCTGTTCGACCTTCGCGTTGTGACGAGCGTGTCGACTCACTGGATAGCGCTTTTCATGTGTAAGTGGTTTCTGCATTTCATCGTCGCTACCAGCTTCACGTTGCAATTGCTCTTCGATCTTTGATTTTTGCTTCCATTCGGTGTAGCGACCAGTTTTGAAGCTGGCTGGAATCCAAGCACCTGATTCTGTACGAATTTTCCCATTTCTCGGATCTTGTACAGGAACCATTTTCTTTTTGATTCGATCCCACTTTTTCATGCCAGGTTTGTGTTTCAGTTCTGGAGCCGAGGTTCGTTCAAAGACGCTGAACTCTGCATTCATTGCTTGGCGCTCAAAGGAGTTGATAGCTAGGCCATCTTCGGTGTGTTTATCCGCTGACTGATAGGGGATAAAGTTTTCATTGTCCTTCTTATGCATCTTCTTCTTTTTAGTTTTGGGTTTGTATAGTTCATCCATATTTTTGCGCTTCTTCGGCGCGACTACCTTGTCAAAGGTTTTAGTGAGTTCCTCTTCGTCTAGTTCGGGTTGGATCTGTGAGAACATCAAAATGTTAGAAAGGTCTGAGATTTAGATGCGCAAATAAAATCTACCTGATCTTCCTTTTCATCGATTTCTGCTTCTTTCTGTTCCTCTTCTCGGTCCTGTTCTTCCATTTTCAACCGGAATTTTTCAATCACCTCTGAGTGCTTCTCACGTTTCTCCTTCATCACGGTGAATTGAAGAGATTTCTGGTTGCGGTTCAACTCGAAAATTGTCTGATTTGAGAAACTGTTTCAATGAACTATTTGAAGGCGAGTCTGCATACTTACCCCAGGTGGACGGAAATTCCTCATCTGTACAATTAAATTGTGCTTTTCGTCCTCTAGTCGTCTCTGTTCTTCTTCTGTATTCTTGTTTGGTTTAGATTTCTTCTTGGTACTGGATGCCGATGCCACTTCTAAGGCAGTATTGGATGTCATGAAATCTTCAAGGGGTTTAAGACTGTAGAACTTAATGGTCTTTACACGTTTGTTGGCATCTACTGAGGCTACCGGCCTTGACGCCAGGTATTTTTTGTATGCATTCTCACTAGTTCTCATAACACCCGCCTGGATGGAATTTTAGTCTCAAAATAAAGTGCAAAAACAAGTAAAACTTGACTCACGATGTGATGACTGTTTTTATATTCCAGCACTGTCAAATGCTCCTCTTCTAACAGATCCTGTGGAACGATTCCAATCGATTTGTTGTCGTTGATCTTGAAAGGTCTGTTCAAAAACAAATGCAGATCCAGCAAATGGGCTTGATCCTCTGTAGAAAAAATTGAGTAGGCTGTACCTGTTCGACCAGCACGAGCACACCGCCCAACTCGATGGACGAATAGTTTGGGCTTGCCTGGGAAATGGACGTTGATAACGTAGTCCAGGCTGGGAATATCAATACCTCGAGCTGCGACGTCTGTTACTACAAGCACGGACACTTTTTTGTGGACAAACTTGGCGGTATTAATTTTTCTCGCTGACGGATCTAGGCTGGAGTAGACCGGCGCGTTAGAGATGCCTGCCTGAGTCAGAATCTACACGGAAGTCAACAAGGAATATTTAAAATTGCCGCAACTTTGATTTTACGTTCTTACAAATGAAATGAGTTCTACATGGTGTTGGGTACCAGCAAAGACCACCGTTTGGGCATCCTGTGGAATAGTATACTTAAGCAGAACTACTAGAGATGTATAACGCTCATCAGGGCGGCAGGAGAGAAATTTCAGAGTCAATCCTTCAGGAAGCTTTGACTCCACATCTATAAACAGAAATTAATCACATATTGCAGGTTCATCCCTACTAATCTTACCTAATCGAATCAAGACCGGATCACTAAGACCAGCCTTAGCGAAGTCAATCAAAAGTTTGGGCAATGTAGCACTGAACATTACCATCTGCTTAGATGATGGCAAACGATTCAATGTCTCATTAAGCTGCTCTCCAAAGCCCATTTCAAACAGCCGATCGGCTTCATCAAAGACTGCGTACTCTATAAGGAATAGTCACCACATCATATAAATTTTTAAGAGATTCTTAGGTTCTACTTACGAATAGAGCTCAATTTCAGATCCATTTCCACGCACAAATGCAAAAATCTTCCAGGCGTAGCGACAATAACATCCGGACATGTGTGTATAGCAGAGAATTGTGAATCCATAGAATCACCACCGAGTACCAAAATCGTTTTCAAGTTCATAAACCTACCGATCTCCTTGATGAATTTGTACGTCTGAATGGCCAACTCACGAGTAGGTGAAAGAATCAATGCACGAGCCCCTTTGGTGGGTTCACGGTTCTTTAATTTCTCAAACATGGGGATGAGAAAGCAAGCAGTTTTTCCAGAGCCTGTTTTAGCCATAGCAACGACATCACGACCTTCTAGGATCAGCGGAATTGTCTAGAGTAATTAAGTAATTTGAGTTTGAAAAATGCTGTGGAATGTATGTTAGAAAAGTACCTTTCTCTGAATTGGTGTTGGAACTTTGTAGCCACGTTTGGTAATACCTTTCAAGATATCAAAGCTCAATCCCATCGACTGGAAACCGCCAGTTTTCTTCACTTTCCCACCGCCTTTAACGGGTTTGATATCAGAGTCTGATTTACCACCACCATCCAGAGATGGAAAGCCGGGAACTTCATCAGTCTTATGCTTTTTCTGTAGACAATTTTATTTGATTCTTTTTACTGTCGATGGAGAATAATTTGTCTTACCATTTTGAATGCGGAATATCACAATAAAATATATCTTTGAATAGTTTTCTTAAAACTTTTATTAAAAAACCAATCTGTTGGCACGAAGTAAGTTCGCACGTGTTGATAAACTTCAGATATCTGACAACAAAATGACATTTGGTTCCGTTTTGCTATGTTTAGAAATAGATGTCGATAAGGTAATTTACTGGTTCAGAGTTTATATTATAAAAGTCAGTCTACATCAAACGTCCCCTCTAATTAAATAATTTTTTAATGCAAGTTTTAAGAATGTTAAATTATGATCATTATAGACAAAAAATCTACTAGTTGATATTAATATAACAAATAATTTGTAAGAGGAGCAGCTTATGTATAAACGTGTAGAGCAATCATCCTTAAATTTGACAATCCCTTTTAGACTTTCTCCAGTTACGCTCCACCAGTTGAGTGATGACCCTACTAACCACAAGCACTACCTTAGGTTAAATTTACCATTAATAGCTTGTCATATTGTTGTGGATTCAAGCTGGAACCCTCAGTCTGGATGGCTGCTCTAGACCTAACTTTCTTAATCCTTAATCGCTGTAGACTAAGCTCCATTGAGAATCATTTCAAAGAAGCTACCGCTAGCGAAAATCACTAATTTTTTCAGTTAAAAAGAATCAAGCAAGATGAGTAGTTGACTAGAAAATAACAACAAGCCAACTTCCACTAAAAATTTAGTCTCCACATTAAATGTTGGATGCCACTCAGAGAGTAAAATAACCACTGAGCTCAAACTTCTTTCTTTATCTTTCTATCCCATTTTCCAGAAAACTTAACACATGCTGAGGCATTATGAGTGTATTCATACCAATTGAATGTTAAGTTCAAAAATAAGAGATTGTCCATTCGTCTACGCCGTATAACAGAACAGGAATATTTGGGATACTGCTAAAGCCATTCTTGCTTTCCCAATAATCACACATGTATTGGTTTTACCTTGAGAGTTGTGCGATGTAAGTGAAATCGTATGATAGCGCGTAGCACAGGCTAAGGCCTTTTTTTAATGACAATACAGCAGGTGATGTTTGTATCGACTTTAATAAAACAGCGGGAGTCTTCCATTCACGTGCTGCATAACCAAGCGTTTTCGGCAGATATTCTTTTATTTAGACATTCAGATAACATAAAAAAAAAGCCTCACGTTTTAGCACCGTAGAGACGATGCTAAGATTCAATTCGTTGGGCATCTATTTAGCTGAGCATAACAAATTTTACAGATAACCTGGTGTACGCTTCTACCAAATCATCAGGCTAGATTTGTTGTATTTGATAGTCAGGGCAACGAAAGTTTTAAACCAGTTGTCTCTTGACAATGTTATTTTTTTCACCTTCACCGTTCAACATTCTATAGAGGTCGTTGTCCTAAATTTGCACCATCAACTGCGTAACTACTTTTAATTTAATTTTTCATTTTCTGGACCTAAAAATATAAATGCAGGTGTTCCACAAGGTTCAGTTTTAGGCCAACTGTTATTTTCTCCTCTTAATAACGACATCCCGCGCATCGTTAAAAACTGTAAAATTCACATGTATTTTGATGATGTGATAATTTACTTCAGACGACCTATTGGTCTTATGGATGATTCCATTGCAAGAGCAAAACCTTAAAAATATATCTAATTGGTCATTTGTTAACAAATTGAAGCTAAACCCTGAGAAGACGGTGTGCATTATTTTCTCAAATAATAAAGTTTGCCGCACTGATTTCTCACTCGTTGTTCTCAATGGCAACCCAGTTAATATTGTGGATGCAATTGCAGTGACGCAACAAAAGACACAATAAAGTTTATTTTGGACTACGTAGTTTAAGATACTTAGCGCCTTTTTTGCATCATTCGGTAAAAAGAGGTTAATTGTAACGCTTATAATCCCACTGATTTTATTTAACTGTTATGTGTTTCCCTGTTTAGATAGTATCTGTAGACGTAGAATTAATGTTGCATTCAATAATTGTGTACGTTTCATTTATAATATCCACAGGTCCTGTAGTTTTTCTAATTTGACGTCCTCTGTACTTGGCTTAAATTTAAATTTGTATTTTAAGTTTCGCAATATTCTGAAGCTCTTTAAAATCATACAAAGAAAGTCTCCCATTTACCTTTATGAAATGATTTATTTTTTGCAATAACTTATAAATAAATAAAAAAACTAATGATTCCTTCGTTCACGCGTTGCATTGGAGAGCGATCCTATCTCCTATTTCCTATTCTTTCGGATAACAGCATCACTTTTTGAATTTATTTTTAATTATTATTTTTTGGCTTTTTGTTCTTTAGTAGGTATACATTATGTTCTTTTCTAATGTTGGCTGATTCCTGAAGGCCTGAGACTTTACATATCTCCAAAGAAAATAGTCCAAAGGTGTGATATCGCACGATCTAGGCGGCCAATTTACCGTAGCAAAACGTGGAACTAAGTACTCACCAAAATGATTTCTCAACAAGTCCATTGTTTCACGCACTGTATGGCTAGTAGCACCGTCTTGTTGAAACCAGAGCTAACCGAGACCATGTGCTTGAATTTCAGGAGGCATATAGTCCGTATACATGGCGCGGTAACGGTTACCATTGACGGTAACATTCTGATTTGTCTCATTTTTTAAGCAATATGGACCAATGATTCCACCAGCAAATAAACCACACAATACCGTTGTTTTTAATGGATGTAATGGTAGGTCTTGGTACTCTTCGGGTTGCTCATCAAACCAAATATGGCAATTTTGTTCAGTAACGTATCCATTAAGCCAGAAATGGGCTTCATCACTAAACAAAATTTCACGATAAAATTAGAGAATTTTCATTGAGTTCTTCCAGAGCCCTGAAAATCACTGAAATATGACGTAAATTTAAGTCGCCTGGCTTCAATTCTTGCACAAGTTGAATTTTGTACGCTTTTAGGCCGACATCGACGACGAATCGATTTGTCACGGTCTTCGCGTACACTCTTAGCTACAGCTGCTATAGTCTTTCACTACGTGAGTATACGGTGTAGTATCATCCACTAATGTAGACTGGGATTCAAATTTGCGGTTGGTATTGGCAATAGTGGTTTCAGTACCGTAAGTTCCTCGAATCGCACGAAAAACCTTTCTCACAGAACACTGATTTTCGTAATACAGCTGAACAATTTGGAGACGCTGTTGTGATGTAAGTTTTCCCATGATGACTTGCCAAACGATACTGAACAAAAATGATAAAGCAGTTTGATAGGAGTCACGTGTGATCTGTCAAAAAAGCCTATTGAAAACAAACTTCACGATGATTCACCCTATACAAATACAAATACTACGATGTGGGCGTTGGTTTGGGTTTTGTTTTTGTTTTTTTTAAACCTGTTGAGTATTCTCCATTATCATCAGACTGGACTTTATTGTAACGGTTTCCAATAAAACCTCGTCTTTATTTAAGTAGACAACTTGTGGGTTTGCTTTTTCGGGATTTGCCTTAGTGTGAGCTTTCCTGTTCTAAGCCCATATCAGAGAACATACATTTTTTTTTGGTGAGCAGGACTTGATCTAATGGCAATGTAACCTCCTTTGCTTGCCTTTTTTAGACAGCATAGCATAAATGTATGGTCAATATTGACGTAAAGAGACGGTTGCCCTCCCTCTCCAACCGAAAAATAATTTAACATGGGTTAAAAGGCTAACCCGCAGGGGGCAAACGACGCTGGAACGTATAATTGTCAATTATAAAACAAAAAATACACTAACAAATTTAAAAGAACGCCTTCAAAATCTCGAGGAACAATGGCAAGAAATTGACGGTACAGATAGTGAAATCAAGGCCTCTCATGCGGATGAACCGAGTCATCTGATTTAGATGTTGTAAAAACAAGAGAAGGAAGAAATTCCCAGAGAACATTAAGATGCATCATCGCGCTTAAAAAGAAGGTCGTTCAACAGGAATAAAATAAATACACCTGCAACAACCAATAAAGTTATATGGATGATGAGAAATCAGGAAACTTTAATGAACACTCTACAACGTACATTAGACAGTGTTCAGGAACCTCAATCCTCATAAAAGTGCTTTTGTGATCTTAAGGGAGATTAAAGTCAGACAAACTACAATAAAATAATATACAGGAGTCAACATACCAATGATAAGGATGGATACATTAAATAGAAACTACAGTCCAGAAACATTAGTAGGGTTTGGGGTAGGAAGTATTGATCGACACGTATGACGGTTGTTAGATGAATACCCGGATTAAAAATGACAACGCAACTTTTTTAGGTTTTGACAATTTATTTTTCAATATGATCCCCTTTCAACTCGATACACTTCACAGCGATGCTGCAACTGTTGAGCTGCAAAATACTTCTCCGCGGCGGCGATGACTTTATCGTTCGATCCATACTTCTTTCCAGCGAGCGATATTTTAAGGTTTGGGAACAAAAAGAAACCACAGGGACCCAAATTCCGAGAATATGGAGGATAGGGAAGCAACAACACGTAGTGGAATTCTATCGATTTGGCTAAGGCGACTGCGGAAGTGTGAGTCGGTGCGTTATCATGGTAGAAGAGTACTTTCTTCTTCGCCAAATGTGGTTGTTTTTTTTTCAAATCGGAGTTGAATTGGCCTAATAAGTAAACGTAGTATGCTTCTGTGATTGTTTTTCTCTTCTCTAAAAACTCAACGTGGATCACGACTCGTGCGTCCTAAAAAACTATGGCCATCACCTTTTCGGCCGAAGGCACGGTCTTCGCCTTCCTTGAAACATGTTCACGGAGTAAAAACAATTGTTTTGTTCTTTGTTGTCTGGTGTGTACCAATGAATCCATGCCCCATCGACGGTCACTTCTCTGGATTTTGATTAAATAGGGCCAAGCACGTCTTTGAAATGGTCTCATCGCGCGGCCAGCTTTCTCATGCCCAAAATCTCGTGCAGGATATGGCTAACATGTTCAGTTGTGATGCCTGCTTTCTAAGTCAACTGACGAATTTTCACTCGGCGGTCCACCAATACGAGATCATGGATTTTGTCGACGGTTTTTTCGGTGGTAATTGTTTTTGGGCCACCTGAGCGCGGTTCATCAAAACACCGACGTGCGGCCAAGGCGAAACTCTGCAAACAAATGGTAAACGGTTGTACGGGAAGGTGAATGGGTCCCATACATACAATCAAGAATAGGCTTGATTTCATCGCAGGTTTTACCACTCAAAAACAAGAATCCGATTATGGAGCGATACTGCCCTTTTTCCATGGTCGCAAAAAACACTAGCACGATAGTTTGAAATGAGTGACAAAACAAAACTAAGTCTCGGATTGTCACCAAATTTTGACAGGCGGGCTAAAAGTGGTTATACTAAATGATGGTATACTCATTTGGGCTCAGTAGCGCCACTTATCTTCCAATTCGGGTATTTGTTGACATCGTTTCCCTGTGCTTTTATTTCATGTATTAGAACTCATTTAAATTATGAAATACGCGGTGGGATAAGTTCAATGGATCGTGGTCTATTTTGATGATATTGTCTTGATTTTATATTTCGTCGCAGGATTTCCATTTGACTGCAATTTCTATTCCTTCCGTTGTTCACGTCTTCTTCTTTCTACAATTTTTAAAACATTAGCTTTCTTTTAGAAATAAAAAACATACAAGACAAGATATGTAAATAGAAAAATTATTATTTTGTTTTGTTAAGTGTGTGTAAATATATGTACACAATTCATTATGTATGTACCTGACATACATATATCTGAATAGAAAAAAAAAAATTAACAAAATTCTTCTCTTATAAACGAAAACACCAAGTTTGACTCCAATAAGCAGCGTTGCACAATTCATTAAATTCTTTTAAGTATGCACATATGTAAAAAAAAAACACCCCTTTAGACTCTAAACTCTAGTAACAAATATTTCTTCTTTTTTAAAGAACTAACAACGTCTGACTTGTTAAGATCTCTCCTCTTTAACTCTAATATAAGTGTGTATTTACATGGAAAAAATGTATAGTGAATCTTAATGTACTCGTTATGACGTATCCGTAAGGATATGGATGTTTATGAGTAGAGTATGCTACTGTTACGTCATGAATTAGAAATAAGATTAAGACAAATTTCAAGTATTTACAAAGCAATGGTCCGAAACAAATGGAAATGCTACATTTCAGAGTACTCTTCTTCTGTGTGCTCGACGAGAAGTAGTGTTTCCAGTCGCTCTAATCGATTTCGAAAATCTTCCTTTTCTTTTTGGGCGATTTCGTATTTTCTTCGCAGTTCATCGTTTTGCTTACGCAGTTCGAGTAGCTGTCGACAGATTTCAGGTATTGTCAGTAGAGGAATTACAGGAGTACGATCCTGTTTGCCGTCACTCGAACTTGCCACACTGGGAGATCGAGCGAAAGTAAGTCGTGTGTTGTTTGTGTTGGATTGAAAACGAACCGGTAATAGACGGTTGTTTTCAGTTGTTTGTTGGACAGGCGGATGAATTATTGTCGTTTGATGTGTATCAATGTCGGAGGAGTCTTCTTGATCACTTTCAGGCGAAACTTTTACTATGTTGGGTGGGAGATCGTTGTCTTCTTCGTAGTCTGGATAGTCTATGTCTTCTTGATGTACGATAGGATTTAGTTTTTGAATCTAAAATAAAATTACGTGAGTATATGTATGTACTAAAGGATATATGCTACTTTAACCTCTTCAATAGATCTTCTGTTGACAAATACCTTCTTGCCATCTGTACCAATTTTAACCAATTGCGATCTGCAATTATAAGAGAACTTGTTAGCAATTCATTAAGGAGTGCTATAATACAATTAATTACTTATTTAAGGAAGTTTCGATTTTCTGAAGAGACTTGAGATTCCCACTTCCGTAGAGCTTTTTGAAATCATTCAGTGAAATGATTCGAATGTTCTGGAATGAAAATTTTATCACAATCCATTGGAGTGGAGGAGAACTAAAGCCGGTTTTACCTTATACGGTTTATCGCCATTAGCATTTGTGACGAATTCCTTTGTCGTGGGTTCTTTTACAAATTCTCTTGGTTTTGCAATAATGTTTGGACGGAATTTCGTTACCGGTTGAACGTGAGATGCTTCAGTTTTTATCTGAGTTATTGCCGTATTGGTTTGTGTACCTTGGCCGGTTTTAACAGATTCTGGGATTTTATTAACGCCACCCATTCGCCTTGTTTCGTTTAGAAGTAGCTTGCCACCCTCCGAGAGGACTAACTGTCGTCCGTTTTGAAGAGCTGTGGTGAGGAGATTATTCGAAGTGTCTTCATCATCTTTCATCATAGAGATACCGTGACTTTTGAGTAAATTTATGGCAGAGTGGTCAAATAGTTTTGAATCTGAAAAGTTATTTAATCATTTGATTTGGTCAATCAATTGTCTATAAATTAGGAAGTTGATTTTAAATACCATCGATATCGGCTAAATGATCAAGGTTGTTGTCTTCTATAATATCATTGTCTGAACTTGTTTTGATTTTCTTCACCTGTGGCTCATCATCGTCTTTTGTTTGGCCCATTATTGAATTAACTGCTTCATTTGTTTCTTTCTAGAGTTGAATTGAAATAAGAAAATTATTTATAAGTGTTAGATTTAGTATTTATTGGAAAAGTTTTACCATGCACACTGAATTTTGAACAGACAATTCTTCATCAGTTACCTGGGAAACAACAAAGATTATTTCCCGTTGAAAGTAACCCCCCACAAAGCAATTTTACTCGTATTGCAATAAAATAAAATAAAATAACTGCAACAATATGCTCATATGACAAAAATTTCATTTGCGGTTCCAAGCCCCATTAAGGGCTGAAGAGAGCAACAGTCAATAAGGCCATAGACAATTTCAAATCAGACTTCACTGACAGTCAGAGCATGCGTTGCCAGGAAAGCCAGGTAAAATAAGGATTCAATTTACTATTGCTTGCTTCAAAGAGCAAATGAGAAAAGGATTTGTGTGTGTGAGTGCTCTTAGACTTAATAGACGAATAATGTTAATGCTGCCTATGATGACAGTGTTATCTAACTAGCACAAGTTTTCTACACCTAAGCGCCTTCAAAGAGTTCGAAAAACCTTCAACTGAATTGATCATGTTACGACGCGACACACAGGTCTGGTGTTTGGATGTTGTTCTAAAATTACTTACCTTCTTACTTAAGATGGACATGAACCTCAACCAACAGCGTCAACCCAGCTAGCTCAATATTTAGCTAGCTGTCTCCAGTTTTTGAGGTCGCTTCCTTCCTCCTGGGTCGCGGTCTTCCCCTTCCACACTTTGCCTCGGGGGCAGAGTTGAAGTGTTTTCCGACCGGAACATTGGTGTTAATTTTTCACTCAAAGCAGCCAAGAGCATGATAAAGTACATGCTTCTGCGCATATGGCAGGACTGGGGTTAAGATCTTATATAGGATCACTTTTGTTGTTCAAGAAAAGGTTCCCTTCTTAGCCCATAGAAGCAGCGATTGACAAGTTATAGACAAAAATTATTCTTCGTTTGATCTCAGCGCTGGTGTCGTTGTCTAAATTGATAGTGGAGCGGAGGATAACGTTCTATCCGAGGCATCGATGTTGGGTGTCCTTTCTAGTTGACAGCATATACTTGGTCTTGTTCACCTTGACCATGAATAATAGTCGCAAAAGCGCAACAGACATCACGATGTTTTCTTCTGATGTGAGTAATTGGATGGACTTTTGAAAGTTTGTGCCTCTTGTGTTGGCGTGTGAGTTTTGCATTATTCTTTCAAGAATAAAGGTTTCGGTAAGTTTTTTTTACCGAACTTGATGGAGGAGCGTACCTTCTTCATCGTCATCCTGCACAAGCGGATGAGTTTTGCAGGGATGCTAAAACTAGACATTGCTCCTTATAGCTCATCTCTATGCTGGAGATGATGCTGTCATACGAAGCCTTAAAACTGATAAGTGGGTGGAGTGGAGTGGGCTCATCGATTTTTTCCAAGATTTGCCGTAGTGTGAATATTTGGTCGATGGTGGACTTTCCTGGCCTAAAGCCACACTAATATGGGCCATTCAAGTTGTTAACAAACAGCTTCTGGCGTTCACACAATACAGGTAGGATCTTCTAGGCGATGTTAAAAAGACTGATGCCTTTGTAGTTGGCCCAGTTAAAAGTCTCCTTACTTGAGGATCGGTCAAAAAATGCTAAGGTTCCATTCATCGGGCATACTTTGTTCGGCTATATATTACAGATGAGTTGGTGTATGTCCATTTGTATGTCATCATTTGACGCTTTGTAGAGCTTAGAAGTCAGGTCGTCGACTCTAGAAGCTTTGTTGGACTTAAGCTTAGATATTCAGGTTGGGTGGACGGAATTCTTGGTCTACATCGTCCAGGTTGAAAGGTTTATTCTGGCTTACGGCGGTATTTGGGTTGTCATCGCCGTTAGACAGTCTACAGAAACTTTCCTACTATGTTACCTTGTTTGTCTGCACAGGCTGCGGTTCGGAGTTTACGTCCATGTCATGTTTTTTTTTTACATTTTTGTAAAACTTCCGAATTCTATTCCTGGAGTACCATCTCTCAATTTCCTCTACCACAGGTTTCTCATGCTTCTTTTTCCTCCCAAGAAGCCGGTGTTTTTTCCTCTTTTTCCCGTAAGGCAGCTCTAGTCCTTCCATGCAACTCCGCTTTGGGTGGCCTAGTGAAGCCCAGCACATCAACGGCAGCATCTCTGATAGGTTTTTTGCAATGTTGCCACTGGTCTTCGATAATTGAAGCTGGCGGCATAATACCTCTTTAGAGATTAAGGGAGAGTCGATTGGAAAAGGATTTAGCGATTTTAGTCCGGATAATCGCACAATCAATCAAATAGTTACACTAACCCAGTTCCTAGTAAACCTAAGGATTCCAGATCGATACACATAACCTCTTTATCCATTTCAATAGCGCATCTGACACCATCTATAGAAGTGAGCTATATAGAGTAGTGTCAAGTGTTGGCATCTGTTGTAAATTCGTCTCGAATTCTCGCTGTACAACTGCTGGCATATCCTGACAATATTGATACCACAGGAAGAAATCAACAAGCTGTATCTGGAACATGTGCAGATATGTTGCTTTCATAAGAAAAAAATTGTAAAACGTTATGTTTATCAAAGTGTCTTCAAAGTTAAAAATTAGTATGAGCAAGAAAAATGGAACAGGCTTAGAAATTGGATATCTGAAGACTTAAACAAGACATCAACTTTATTTAAACGCAGTTACAAAGGCTAGTATTTCTACCATTAGTATTAGCAACATATATAGGTCAGGGTACACAAAAGTAAGCCTTTTGATAAATCCTCGATAGATGAGGTCAACATTGGAGATAGACCCTTACCCTTACGATTGAAATCATTCCGTGACGAATTAGAGGACACTCTGTATAAAACTTAACACTCTCATCTTGTTTTCCTCCCCATAGATGAGCAGCGTACACAATTTTAAATTTGCAGCTCCGGGAAATATATTTGTTGGTGAAACAATTTCTCCAAGGAACGTTGACTTTTGCTTTTGGCTTCGACTATTTTTTTTTTTTTAAGATTATTCTCCATTTTGAGATTCCACGTGATTTGCCGTGAAGTCAATGAAGAATGCATACAGTTTCCCATTCTTTAAGATACCATTTTAATCAAACTCGTGATTAACTACGGAGAATTCTGGCCAGAAACACGCTTGATATTTCTTGAGCGGGTTATTGGTGCCTATTCATGCAGTTAGTCGACTTTGCACTACCGCTGTAAAAACTTTGTACGACTCATCTAAATAGGAAATACCTCCGTAGTTTCCTGGATCCGCCTTACAACCTTTTATTTACTAGGTGGAGTGAAAAGTAACCTCCTTGACCACCAGAATGCGCTGCTACTGCAAAAAAGGTTATGGTGCCCTTGAAGACATGCCAAATTTCAGAGCGATACTGTCTTTAGTTTTGATTTGACAGCTGTGTTTGGCATCATGTTAAGTATGGACAAAAACGATTTTCGTTCTCTCATAAAACATTATTTTTTGAGAGGCAAAACGGCGAAGGAAACAAAAAAAAAGTTGGATAAATATTATGGGACTAATGCTCCGTGAGATTACACCGTCAAATATTAGTTACGAGAGTTTCGTGGTGGCCGCACCTTCACTACCGATCAAGTCCGCAGCGGCAGGCCCTCCGATGGCCAGGTTACAGAAGACAATGTCAAAAAAATACATGAAATGGTGTTGGCTGACCGAAAAGTGAAGGTGCGCGAGCTAGCAGATACCACAAAGATTAGTACTGAGCGCACACGCCATATTTTAGGCAATGAGAGCCCTTCGAAAGAGTGTTTGTACTGGCTGATGCGGAATCGGGTGGACTTTTGGCGTCGATTGGTAACTGTTGAAAATCGCTAGAATAGTGTATCAAACTAAAAGGCGACTATATTGAATAAAATAAAAAAACATTTGAAAAAAAAATTTTTTTTCATTCTCAAGGAGGTTACTTTTCACCTCACCTAGTAAACGGGAAAAATGACGGCTTCCACGAAACGATGCGGGATCTTCCCACTTCAAAAATGTTGTTGAAGAAGTAAATAAAATTGGTGTTAAGTTCGTCGGTGCCATTTTTGTAGAATTCGATAAATATCCCATCCGATCCTTCCATCTTACCATCCTTAAGACTATTTAGTTGTTCAAAAGCTTGTCGAACTGAACCTGAAAAATGGCCTTAGTTTGGTGTTTATGACATATTTGCCACCATTTAGTGTTTTTTGCCATTTTCCAGAATTATGAAGAATGGCCGTTTTCGAGCCCCTGATTCATAATAATGACCATAATGGTGTCGTTCCTGTAAGATAGCGAAACGCCAGTTGTAAGGAGAATGTTGCAGCTGCATGCGATACGGTAAGTTAAGATCGCAATCAATCGGTTCCGCACCGTTCTCAAGAGCTGGTCATCTCCCGAACGCTTCTATAGCGTATTTTGCGTAAAAACTTGGTCATGCATATGTCTGTATATGATCGTATTGACCCAAGAACCAAAGCCAGATCACCATCTTGCACCTCAAACTTTATTGGAAATTGAAAGGGATCCGGAATTTCACCAAAATATCATCCTCAGTGACGAGGTGCATTTTCGTTTAAATGATTTTGCTTACAAGCAAATTTGGTGATTTGCGGCTTAAAACCTTTGGATTATCCTTCTTTTTGTGCTGCAGATTAGAGTTTACAAATCTATACCGCAAAGTCATAAACTTCAGACGACCTGGAGGTAAACATTCGACGTTAAATTGCCGGAACACCTCAAGAATTATACGGAAAAGTCTTCAAAAATTGGTTCCAGGGATCATAACAAATGATATCATATCAAACAAGAATTTTATTCATACCTTAAACACATGTCCTATTATTAAAAAAAAAAACATATTTGGGGGCATCTAATGTAAACGTTGGAGATTTGGATTCCACTTTTTGCTACATACACAACTGTATGTAAGAGGAGAACGAAGATTTACTTTTTTTTAGGGAAGGGACAAAGGCTGTATTCCAGCTATTAGTCCGCAACAGAAGAATAGGTAAAAAAAAAAACTGAAGGGGTTTCATAAACAAGCAAGTATAAGGGCCAATTGACCAATTACTTAGGTGTCGATCAATATTTTTCACCTGTCTCAGTTACTAAATCTTAATAACCAGTCAAATCGTGTAAGTTTTTGGGCGTTTTTTTCTTATTTCAACACACCACCTTAGTATTTTTTGGGATTAACGATTTTTGTGCTTAGATCATTGCTTCCCATTGAGTTCATCGGTGTATCCTCTGCTCCAATGCAAATGAGGCAATAAATTACTGAAAGAATGACGTCATCATTCTTGTTATTGGGTTTAGTTTTTATAGTTTAATTTTTTTTATTTGACGGGATAATCTCTTTCTTTTGAAATGTTTCCTCAGACCATAAAATCAGCAACTGATAACAGTAATTATAATCTTGATGGCTGCACAATTCTTTCTCACTGCTTAACTACTGAGCTCAACTAGTTAGAATATCTAAGTACTTCATATTTTGACGAAGCCATATGTGTTCTTTATCCTTTTTTGTTGCCATCATATACAATTTGGTTCTCGTCAATATAAAAACAAACTTTTACCGCTTCTGTTTCCGTATTAGAAACATAAAACAGATATCTTTCTCGCAAACATTTTTCGCGGAGTAGAAAGCACTTTTAAAAGATTATACCTCTTGTATTCGTTCCTTTATCTTGTACCATCCTCTCAAGTAAATGTTTTGAAATTGAAAGTCGTAGTTGGGTGAAAAGTAATCTCCTTGGGAATGAAAAAAAGTTTTTTTTCAGTTTTTTTTTGTTTTATTCAATATAGTCCCCTTTTAGTTTGGTACACTTATTCTAGCGATTGTCCAACTTCTTGATCCCGTCCGAAAAGTAATTTTCCGGAAAGTCTGCAAAATACTCCTCCGTGGGAAGAGATAATAGTCCGAGGGAGCCAAATCGGGCGAAAACGGTGGATGCGACAGCCATTGGATCCGTAAGTCATTGATTTTAGCCATGGTCGCGATGCTCTTATGTGCTGGTGCATTGTCTTGCAGAAACAAAAATTTTTTTCGCTTCATGTGAAGCCGTTTTGCAGCGATTTCGGCCTTCAATCGCTTCAATAATGCACAGTAATACTCGTTGTTGATGGTTTTTCCTTTTTCGAGGTAGTCCACGAAGAGTATGCCATGACAATCAGAGAAAACCGACGTCATAACCTTTCCGACCCATCGAGCCTCCCTTGGCCGCTTCGGAGCACTCGTGCCAGCTTCAGTCTGTTGCCGGGCACTAATTCTATTCTCTGGTGTGCAACAGTTACCAATCGAGGCCAAAAGTCCGCCCGATTCAGCATTTGCAGGTCCAAACACTCTTTCGAAGTGCTCTCGCGTTCGTGTTTTTGTTCAGGAGTGAGTGTGCGCGGCACCCAGTGGCAGGATAACTTTTTCATATGCAGAATATTGCCCAAAATATGGCGTGTGTGTTCAGTACTACTCTTTGTGGTATCTGTTAGCTCGCGCACCTTCACTTTCCGGTCAGCCAACATCATTTCATGTATTTTTTTGACATTGTCCTCTGTAACCGCATCGAAGGGCCTGCCGCTGCTTACTTGATCGGTAGTGGAGTTGTGGCCACCACGAAACTCTCGAAACCAATATTTGACGGTGTAATCTAACGGAGCATTAGCCCCATAATATTCATCCAACTTTTCTTTTGTTTCCTTCGCCGTTTTGCCTCTCAAAAAATAATATTTTATGAGAGAACGAAAATCGTTTTTGTCCATACTCAACATGATGCCAAAGACGTCAACAACAATCAGATGCACTGATGCATCACTGCAGTAGCAGTGGATTCTGGCGGTCAAGGAGGTTACTTTTCACTTCACCTAGTTATTCTCGGATATTACAACTCGTCAAAGGTTAATAAAGCCCATTCATGTAGCCTTAAAATCGCTCGAATCTTTGAGTTACGATTTTAAATTTGGTTTTTTTTTTCGTTATTCTGGTAAAGTGGGAATATCTTGGGTGGGATCTGTCGATAAGCTAACAATATTGTATTTTAATCTATCCTCTTCATGAACTTATCGTCGTGACAAGCTCTGCCTGACTAAATGCAAACAAAAAACGAGTCCAATCACGATAAAACTAATCCACACATCAAAAAACTACACATCCAAGGACAAAAGGAAGTCATTCATAGGAAGTAGAAAAAGAATTGGACAAGAATTAAGAAAATGATTCCACTACATACGCATGCACATTATGAATTTGTTAGCCTCTTAAAGTTCGCAAATTATATGAATAAACAAAAGAAAAATAAAAAGCAATCAGTCAACATCACTTTGATCAACACTACACACTCACCTCATGTTGTTCGTTAAGTTTTTTGTTTTGTTGAAACTGTCTTGCCGCTTCTAACTCCTGTAGTATGTCAGCCTGTTCTGTGACTACAGCTATAGCTATTGGTGTTTTTGCAAATTTTGAAATAGCCGTCACATCTGCATGGTGTTTTAATAGCAGACGAACGATACCTTTGTGGCGTTTTTCCACTGCCCAATGAAGTGGCGTCATTCGGAGCTTTAACAAATAGAAGTTCCTTTTAATCGGCAAATTGAATGTTAGATTTTTTATTTTAATGTTACCATGTCTCTGGGATTTAATGCACATTGATGTTCAATCAACAGTTGGGCTATTCTTTCGTGTCCATAGAAGGCGGCAAAATGTAAAGGTGTACGATCTACTTTAGTACGTGCATCTTTATTAATGCCGGAAGTCACCAGCAGTTTACAGATGTCATATCGGTCATTCATTGCCGCAAAATGAATTGCCGTCATCCCAAGCTAAAACGGAAATAGTGACAGAGAACCTTCAAATAGAATTGAATTGAGAAATATTTCCGAAACTAACCCAATCAGAAGCGAATGGTGCACCCTTTCTCATCATTGCCTCAACGCCATTTATATCATTGTCCCGGGCGCACTGTAGCAACTTTTTTCCCAAATCCATCACAGAAGCCTGTATTCTGTTGTTGTTCATTATTATGTCAGTGGTCTCAGTCATATTTAGCTGATTGCTTCCCGAATTTACGCGCTAAAATCGAATCACATTTAAAGAGAGTTTATGAGGTTTTTTTTTGTTTTTTTTTTTTTTTTTTTATAATAAAAACAAAAACAAACAACAAAACCAACCAATTTCATGTTAACTAGGTTCGCAAAATGCGAATTTGAGTTGAGGACACTTCCACCTGTGACGCCGCTACCACCGCCATCGTCTAAAGGATATACTTTTCCGTCCGAACGTATAGCAGCGATTATTTTATTTCCCACCATTCCTTCTATTCCACTCACTTTCACCTTTTATTAAAAACCTATTGATTTCCTTGAAAAATAGCAACAAATTTCATATAAAAAATTTATCAAAATAAACGAAACTTGTATAAAAAACATTTCGGAATTCCTGTGGCGGCTGTCAAATCATGTTTGACAGCTGAGTGTTGTGTCAAATTTAGCGGAAATATTTCGACAACAAATTGCAGTTTTTTTTTTTTTGTGCAATTTTTTTTTTTTTACAGACTAGTGTAGCAAATTTAGTAATTACATTCGCAATATAAATATATAATTGCGTATTTAAAAACAAACGATACTGGATAAGTGTATTTGTAAGTGTATTTGTAAGGAAAGTCCTGTAGCAATTAAACAACAATGGAAGCAAGTGTTTTCCAGTTCCGCTAATCTCAAAACGGAAGTCAGTAAAATGGGCAATATTAAATTTTTACGCGGTTTTATTAAATGAATTTCATTACTAGTTGAGAGATCATATTTTGTAAATTATTAATAATTTAGTTTTGTTAAGATATACAATGAGGGTACTTACAATTATTTGCGGGAAATGTGCGGTCTAGACAGATTGTCATGAAGATAAATTGTGCACTCTATGAATGGATTTCAGCTTTGAAATAATTTTGACGTTTACCGGTGCAATGGCGGAATGTTGCTCTGGGTTTGTGTATTCAATTTGTCGGTAATGTAGAATGGCAGGTAGAATTAATTGGGCTAGGTAGTGTTTGAAAATAGTGAACGGGTACGTTTTGAACGTTTATTTCAAATTGAAATTTCATTTATTTTAAATCGTTTTCGTGGATAGTAACGTGTCAACATAGTGGTACCTTTGATGTTATTTAAATATTTAATGTTCCATACATTATTTTTGTGCGACGAAATCAATGTATAAAGAGTTATATGTACATTAGATGCGTCCCCATTTCCGTGTTAAATAAAATGAAATTACATTTTTATTTTGAATTGAAATATAATTTATACCTAAGTTGTAAAATATGCCGTTATTTTAACCTTTACCACAGAATCCTCTTGCAAAAGGGGATGCATTTTACACAATTTTCCAAGCTATTTACGCTAATTGGGCAACATTCAAGCAATTTCTGCCTTTTTGATATAGGCCAGAGATAAAGAGACAGCGCCAAAGAGAAGAGCTTAAAGTTGTTAAATCGCACTGTTATTTTGCGGATAAGACGATTACTTGCTGTAGCAAATCGATTGTGGCACGCGCTGTGTGGCAAGTGGCATAGTTCTATTGAAACCAACTGTCCTCCAACCCTTTCATTTCCGTTTTATCTTTAAAAAAAGACTGCGAAAGCAGTCTCCAATAATAATCAATAACCGACTCACCGGCATCATCTCAGAAAAGTATGGCCCAATAACACCTCTGCAATGAAAACCACACCAAACAGCTGATTTCTACGTATACAATGGCTGCTGTTGAAGCACTTCTTACCGTTCGCTTGGCCAAACGTAGCAATTTGACTTAATGATAAAACCAATTTGTCAAAAACATGCCTTGCCATTGTGGATGATTTTTCTGTGAAACGTAGTCGTAACTGACTTCGAATTTTTATAAGAAATTTGAATGACTTGTTGAAGCGTATACTTTTCCATGATTAAGTGGTAGATAATCTGGAGCACATATACGAAATCTTTCAAAATGCAAGTTTAAAGAAGTTCTACTGAAAAAAATGAGGCACATTTAATGAAAAACACTTAAAAAGTGGAGACAAATTACAGCGTCCGTAGAATATTTTCCGCGAAAATGCCTAAAGTTATGGCAATTGTTTTACAAAAAAAAAAAAATTAATGCAGTTAAACGGGGTGTTAGAAGCCGCATAGCGCTCTTATTTACCTGACTTGAAAAATATTGTATGGTTTGGTATGATTCCGTTAACGTTGGCAGTTATCTGTTCAATAAGTCATCAAGTTTCATCTCTCCGGATCTATCCAATGTGTTAAAAACCTTTGAACTTAGGGCATAACATAGTATATATGTTAACATGACTAACATGACATTTTTGGGAATCCCACTAGACTAATAGTTAGATGTATAAATACGATATCGATTTGTAAGAGGTAATACATAGTTTGTAGCCTTTCCAAGTTTCTAAATTGGGATTCCTAACTGACTCGCTCATGCATACAATAGCTCCATATAATTCAATCAGGCTTTTCGAGTTAGCCGAGTAAAATGATGTCCCGATAAGAAAGTATCCTTATATATAACGAATTTTATCACACAAAGTGTGATTCTACCGAAACGGGCAAGTGCTTCTCTGCGCCATATAGCAGGACCAGAGTGATAGAGGTCTTACAAAAGAGGGTTCTGGTACCTTATCGCCTCCTGTGCCTAAAGAAGCAGTTTTTGATAAAAGTGATTCTTTACTAATGCCATTGTCTACTTGTAACTGCGGAGCCAGTCCTTAACTTCCTCGAAGTAATAACTGATTCTGGCCTACCTTAACTTCATCTAGGTCAAATGGTCGGAATTCTCTATCATACAAAAATTATGTATGGAACAACACTTCTTATAAATTCAATGATTGCTTGCTTTGATGAAATTTTCGACAATAGTTTGGAATAACGTATATACTATATAAGGTCTAAACTCCTTCTTCAAGGCTTTTGTGGTTATGGGCTTTTTAATATACACAATCGCACGATTACATGGCCAATTCTGGTCAGACTAACGGGAGAATACACATCCAGTGAATGCCCCGTGCAATAATGCCAGTGTTTGAGTTACACATATTCACTTGAGGTACAAAAAACTGGGTTACTGTACAGATACCACTCGTCATTAACTGTCATTGCTAACAGAGTCGTTGAAGGAAAACCGTCCAGGAATTCCTCAGGCAAAAAATCCACACAAAACCGTGACACTCTTGGGAGACTTTTTTTTTGTCATAAAACACATGTGGGTTTTTCTCACTTATGATGTAGCAATTTGGCTGCCATGAAGGGCCTCATCGCTGAAGACGATTTTTCTATTTACATGACCCGGTCACCTCGGTCGTTGGACATCCATTCTTCCGGCTAGGTCGGTGTCACTGTACATCCAATACAGTTCGCTGAACTCAACGTCTATGCAGTCGGGCCAAGCGGCTAAGAACTCCCTCATCCATTTTTGATAAATTCCATGTCTCTGCATCATAGAGCGAGGGCTCTCACTTCCATTCTTAGCCCAAAGAAGCAGCCATTGGCAAAGTTATTGGTTTCATCTTAGTGCTGGTGTCGTTGTCTGGATTGATAGCGGAGCCTAGGTGGACAAGGTCCTTAACTATCTTAAAGTTATATTTGTCGAGGGTAACGTTCTATCCAAGACGTCGGTGTTGTGTGTTCTTTCTTTTCGACAGCATACACTTAGTCTTGCCCTCATTAACCGTTAAATCTATCTTCGCCGCTTCCGCCAACAAACGAACGAGTTTGGCAGGGATGCCAAAACTAGACCTCATTTTTATATATGCTGTCATACGCGGCCTTAAAATCGATGAATAGGTGGTGTGTGTCGATTTGGAGCTAATGGGTTTTCAAGAGTTTTTTTTTTTTTTTTTTGAGTTTTACAAAAGGGTATTACTACTCTTAAAAGACCGGAGCACGTGTTAAGTTTTTCGGAAAATTTAATAGAGGGAGAGGGAAAGATGTTTGAGCTCAGTGATTATTCCGCTCCATGAGTGGCATCCAACATTTAATTGGGAGACTAAATTATAAGTGGAAGTTGGCTTGTTGATTTCTAGTCAACTACTCATCTTATTAATTTTTTTTTAACTGAAAAAAAAAAAAAACGAATGCCTTCTGAATTGTTAGCCAGTCCACTACCACTTGAGCCACGGCCACCCACAATCTGCCGTAGTATGAATATTTGGTCAATGGTGGGCTTTCCAGTTTTCCTGTTGGAAAACTCACCGTTCACTTTTTGTTATTCAATAAATAAATTGAGAACTTTCTTTGGATTCTGTATGCAGGATGATGTAAAATAGTTTTCCTAGAAATGTTCAGTTTATTATTACTATCAGTTACATTCTGGCGAACAGCCGTGATGTTTTCCGTTGAACAACTTGGACGAGCACATGTCCCTGGCTTGAAATAATAATTTTTCTCAGGTGATGTATAGGTTGATATAAAATTCTGATAACCAATAATTAGACGAAAAAATTGTCAATTTTCTTAGTAAAAAGAATCAGCTCCACCTTGGCCGAGCTTCTTCGTACACTGAGGAAACCGAAATTTATCAGTGTATTTGTGTCAGTCATGTTGGATTTAAAGCGCTCCCTGTTAACTATATCGTTTTGGCCATCATCATTTTTGAATAAATATAAACCAGCTTATAAAGCACGCAGTAACTATATACATATGTGGATGGAACGGTGTCTCAACGAAGGTCTGTTATGATTTAACTGAAAGATTCAGTGTCAAAGATAGACAAGGCGATGCACTGTCAAGTGACTATTTTAAGATCGTTCTTGAAAGAATCTAGCAAAATTCACTGGCCAGCAAAAGATGCATTGTCCTTATTAAGTGCGCACAATTGCTAGCTTACGCGAATAACAATGATGTGATTGGACGAACACAGTGAGGAGTCAATGAAGATTTTGTGAGTATCGAGGCGAAAGCAGACAAAATGGGTCTGAACGGGGGTAAAACAAATTATACGAGGTGTGTTCAAAAAGTAAGGCGACTTTTAAAATTTAGATTTTCGATTTTTTTTTGTTGTGTTGGTACACATAACCCGAATTTATGTTTACAGTTTCAAGTATATAACATACTTAGTTTGGTTTTGACAGATAGAAATGTTAGAGGTGTTTTAGTGTGCTAGGTGACTTTCAATTATTATAAAAAATTGAGCAAAGAATTTGTATCAAATTTTATGTGAAAAATAGAATCAAATGCTCTAAAACACATGAAATGTGGATAGTGGTATACGGTGAGTCTGCTCTAAGTAAAAAAAATGTTCAGAGTTGTACAAGCTTTTCCAAGATAGTCAAGAGGATGCCAATGACGAACCTTGTTCTTGACGCCCCAGTAATTTGCTGATAACGTCAAAGCTGTGAAGAAAATTATTTTGGAAAATCGTCGAAATACCATAAGCTTAGGATGTTGGCATATCGGTTGGCTTGTGTCATGCAATTTTGTGTGTATTAGCGAAGATTGTTCCGAAAGTTCTTAATTTTGATCAGAAGAACCGTTGCATCGCTCAGAATCTCTTGAATGACGTCAATGATGATCCTGACTTTCTCGAAAGGAGAGCACACAGCAGAGTCAAGACCGAAAAAAGCACGCCAAGTTCGATCTAAAGTCAGAGTTTTGATCACTGTTTTTTTTTTTCGATTACTGTGGCGTAGTGCATCAGAAGATTTTACCTCAAGGCCATACGGCCAATAAGGAGTTTTATCTTGAAGTTATGAGTCGTTTGCGAGAGGCAATACGAAAAAAAAACTTCCGGAATTGTGAAAAAAAAAATCATGGTTTTTCATCACGATAATGCACCTGCTCATTCATTGTTGCTACAATGATGCTTCAACCACCACGTGATTTTACCCCATGCGAATTTTTCCTGTTCCAAAAACTGAAAAGATCTATGAAAGGACGGAAATTTGCCACGATTGAGGAAATGAAAACGGAATCATTGGAAAAGCTCAAAGCTTTACCAGAAAGTGCTTATGAGAAGTGTTTTGACTGTTGATATAAAAGCCCCTTACCAATCCGGTCCAGCTTTTTGATGCAGAGGTTTGAACTTTGTCGAAAGTAGATGAAGAAGCAGTTGGCCGTTTCGAAATAACATAAAACGCGTGACTTTGGAATCCGTTTGTATTAACGGAGTATAGAGGAAGAGATTAAACCACGAACTGTATGAGCTCTATAACACAGAGGCTTGAACCTTGCCAAAAGTAAATGAAGAAGCACTTCGGCGTTTCAAGATAACATACAGCGCGTGAAGAGATTAAACCACAAACTGAATGAGCTACACAGCGACATCAGTCTATGGATCCTACGTCTGAGATGGCTGAGCCATTTTGAGCGAATGAAGATCACAACTCCGACCCGAAGAGTCTTCGAGTCTTATCCCAAAGAACGATGCAGAAGAGGATGATCGCATCTAAGGTGCCGCTCGCAAGTATAGGTAGACCTGAAGCAACTCGGTGTGCGTCACCGAATGCAGCTGGAGGGAGATTGTGCAAGCTGGAGAGGCTAGCTAGTCTTAGATTCCCCTCGGACTGTCGCGTCATCCATGTAGTTCAGCAATTTAGTAAGTATGACAGTTGTCTCTATCGGAAGCCAGACGTGTCTCAACTTTTATCACCAGATATTCGTTTGGTATTTTCTGCAGAAACTCTTGAAATTTTTTAAGCTTACGCACAGGGCAAGCTCATCAAAAATAAATAAATTAAACTTTCATTTTAAATAAATAAACAATTAAGAGTTGTTCATTTAAATTCATTATATTTTCAATTTCAGTCGTATATAATATAATGTCGATTATTACATACACAGTTTTTTTCTTGGTTTTAATTTTAATTTTCTTCTAAATTTTAAATCTTCCTACTATTTTTGTTTTTGAGTATTTACGAGTATTTTATTGTTTTCTTTTTTTTTCTCTCTTTCAAACAGTTTGGTTAAGGAAAACTCAAAAAAGAATATTTTCCCATTATTTTGGCAAGAAAATCATAAAAAAATGTGGGTGGGTGAGGAGAAGTTGAATAAATTCGGAAGCACACAAAACAAGTTAATGCGCGCAGTAAATGGTTACAAAGAAAGCACTCTGGGGGATCACATTTTTGGGACTTACAATACATTTTTTTTTTGGTTTTCTTATTTTTATGGTATATTCAGTTGGTGTTGTCAATAATTTAAATTACTATTCAATTTAGCAATAACAATTTTTTTTAAATCGTTTTACATTTTATTTTTTTAAAACAATTATGAGTGAGAAGTGGTTTTGGTTTTTGGTTTTTATTAAATTGACTAGAAACCAACAATAATCGTTATTTTCTGTTTCTGTGGGAAATTGAATTACATGTAATTGTGTTTATTTAGTTATTTTAGTTTTTAAATTTTCTTATAGACTAATTTTTATATTTAATTTTTATGGTGTGTCTCCATCAAATAGATTTTTGCAGTTTTTTCTAAGACCTAAGACTTAAGAAATATTTACACCTAATATAATTGTGTTGGTGGAATGCTTTTGAAGCATTGCATCGGTAAGAATCCTCCAAAGTACCGTTATTGTAGAGTTACTTAATTTTATAGTTAGACTATGTAGTGTTATAAACTAATTATTTGCTTTCTTTTTACACAAAGTCTGTGTGTATTGTTTAAATTTTTTTCCTTCTTAAATTAAAAATTATTTTATTATAAATTTTTTTTTCTTGTTTTTTTTTTTAAATCTATTTTAGTATACAGAAATATTAATTTTTTTTTTTTTTAAATATGTTTGCATGTATAATTTATGCAATAATGTGTATAATTTTAAGTGGTAACTACGAAACTTACAATTGTATATAGAAATGGTAAAAGTGTTGCGCTTCACTTATAGGCAGTTGTTTATTTTTTCTTTTCATAAAATTTTCTATATAACTATTTTTTCTTTTGCACACACAGAAAAAAGATTGGAAATATGTATTTTTTAGTTTTTTTTTTTTTTTTTAAATCTTTACTTTCAAGGATTTTAGAAAAATATTTTTGATAAGTGTGGAATTAAATTTCCTTTTTTCGAAATACTTCTTTTGGTGTATATTCTACGCTAAATTGTTGTGATTCTGTTATCATATTTGTGAGTTCTATAAATATTTTTTACGTGATCTCAATTTTTAGTATTTTTGTCGCTAATTACTGTTGTTTTTGGTTTTTAGAAAGTTATGTAAGACAGTCTCCTATATATTTTCTTATTTAAGCTAATTTATTATGCGTTTTAGTTACAATTGTAAGGTTTGTGTATATTTTTGTCTTTTTTTTTTTGTGAAATATTTCTTCACTAAATCACCAAAGTTAATGTATGTTTGACACATGATTTGACACAGATTTACAAGTCAGAGGTTTAATCATTAAGTGACTCTTTATTAAGTCGCATTTAAATGATTGCAAAATGGGTTTTGTTTTATATTAATGATTTTTCTGTTTTTGGAACAGATATGGTGAATTACAATGCAAGACTACGTTGAAATAAAAAACAAAAATTTACAAAACAATTCATAACATACCGAAATGCCCAACTTTTTAAAATTCTTTAAAAGATTTTAATTACATTTTTTGTTGTATTATTTGTGTTAAGCCTCGTAGAAGTATCATCTTTTGACTGGAGCTGGTAAGCTAAATAACGAAAAACTGACTCTGCCGCCGAATATTTTCCAGCTTTGCAGGTTAGCCCTACTACACGCTTTTCCGCGACACTATAAGTATCGGTTGACTCAGCGATTGGCAACGCAAAAGTAAAATTTATTGATTACCACTTTGGTAATTGAGTGTGGACAATAAGTCTATCCCTGGAATTTGAATCCAGATGCACACAACTAGAAAAGAAAGCTTATGCGACATAATATGGACGAGTTGGCACTGAGCGAAGTAAGATTGTCTTAGTTGGGTAAGCACGTTTCGACTACCAAGAACAAGGTCTTACTCTACTTCGTAAAACCAGCCGAAAGCTTAATGAAGTTCAGAAAAGAGTATAAAACCATGTAGTGATCGGATATTGTAACGTCCTGTCCTGCGACAACGGCTTCAAAAATATTCCAATAGTTCGTTCCTCTACTTATTATAAAAGGCCACTTAATGAAGAAAATTCATGTTCAGGCATTGTAACATCTATGATGAGCACTAGGCGGATTAGCATCTAATGAATGTTCCCGAAGTCTATATGCGTTATTGGTTTCTTAGGCCTTAAGACTACAGGTAGGACAAAAAAAGTGCGTACGCATATGTACATTTATACTTTCATTACCGTTAACACGGACAATGCGAATAGACTTTTGAACAAGCAACTTTGAAAAATGTTAGCTCCCGCGCACCGTAGGTGGGAAGCGAGTAAAAATTGCGGCTTCAATCACATTTTAAGGAGAATATCAAGGAAAGATACTCGTATTATATCGGTGGAGATTTAAGCCTAAAGAGGTGAAATCACTATGGTCTAACTATACGCAGTACCCTTATGAATTAAGAGCGGCAGGTAACCAAGAACTACCTGCCTACCTATCTGACATTGATTGCGGTTGCTGGCCGTGGCCAATATGTGGTGACGAGTGTAAACAGGTGTTGCTCGCAAGGCGGCGTTCTGTCTCCAATGCTATGATGCATGTTGGTCGACTCACTGCTCAACGCCTCAATAGTTCTAACGTCTTTTAGATCGTGGCTAGCGGCTGTCTGCTCTAGACGTGATCGACGACTGGTGCACTAGTAATGGGTTTTCAGTCAATCATCTCCAAACTGAGGTTGTTCTCTTTACGAGAAGGAGGAAGCTGCCTGGTCTGCAACCCCATCCAATTTTCCAAAAAAGCTAAGTATTTGGGAGTTATGCTGAATAACAAACTTCTCTGGACTAAACATGTTATGTCGAAAGCATCTAAGGCGATTCGGATTTCTGGCAGTGCAGATGAGCTATTGTCAAATCATAGGGCTTGCCACCGAGAAGGGTCCCTTGGATCTATAGGCTATGATAAGGCGAATTATATCCTATGTCTTGATATTTATATCATAGGGTGTACTCTCAAAGCCGTCTTCCGTCTATAGTAATAAGAAGTGTTCTTTGATGACCTTGCGCGCCGGCTGTCTTTTGACTCCGGTCTAATGGATAGAATAATGCAAAGACACCGGAACTCCAGTTGCGGAAAAAATACGAAATCGACTTTCCTTGTGCCCAGGACTGGTTTCGGCCAAAATCTGAGCTAGGAAAGGAATGCAGTCAGATCTTCACGGGCGGCTCCGAAAGCAAAGTAGGAAGTGGCGCTGGTGTTTTTCTGTTTTACGTCACGTTAAGAAAGCTTTACAATTTCATCCATCCGGAGATTTACGCAATCCTGATGGCAGCGAACTAAATTGCGGAGAACCAGTAGAGGAAGCGAAGCATTTGCATCTGTAGCGATAGGATTTGCTGAATCCCCTTACGACTTCCAGGCTAGTTCAAGAATGCAAGAGATCACTGAACGCAGACGGAAGGTAAAATTCAGTTACCCTTGTTCCGTTGAAAGCTGGGTCTCATATGAGCACAACTGCAGATGATACAGCTCCCCGGGATGCAGGCAGACCAAATGAATGCTTTTCGATGTTTCTAGGAGGCCAGCGGCTTTTCTGCCGTCCCTCAGCAGGTAACACTGCAGCTTGCTTACTGCTGTGACAGGGCATTACACTTTTGCAAAGTACTTAAATGTGCTGAACATAGTGTGGCACAACATCCGAAAGTAATGATGACACCGCAGAGCACTATCTCTGTGAATGTCGGACTTAAGGTCGCATCAGGCTGCAGGTACTCGGCGCCTACATGGTGGGTGTTGGTACCGAAGGCACCTTATCACTGAAGCGCTTACTCATCTTTCTTCATAAGACTGAAAGTTTTCATTAAAAGGAACTATACTAAGAGTATATATAGTATAGTTCTATGTCTGAGTGCTCTGTTCCGACAGAAAAAAAAAACGAAAAGAAACGAGAGAAAGATCGACATAGACATATAGACTTGAACAACTTAAATCAGAAAATAGGACAGACCTGGGCGCACAAATTGTGAGAATAGCTGTAAAATACAATTAACTACGAGGAAGAACTAAGCGCGAATGTTATGTGGAACAACTTTGGTGAAAAATCTAAGAGTAGTGCAAAAACTCTGCTCGGTTTTTTAAAATGCCTGTTCCAGATAAATGTTGGTGATGCGATTAAACAAAAATAGCGGTAAATAATTAAAGGCAATCCTTTCAATGTGTATTAAGTTAGTTTTATGTCACATTTTCGCTCCGGAAAGCAAAAAGGAGGCCATTGGTATGATCGTCATTTATTTTGCATTCAAAAATGTCATGTCAATACAAAAAAGTAATATTAAACCAAATCCTTATCAAAAGAAAAACATAAAACTAGTCCGCAATAAAATCTGAACTTTTTCTGCAGCCACAACTGAAATCTATAACTAATCTGCAAAAGTATGACGATATGTTGAGGTTTGTGAACACAAGGGTAATTCAGTTTGACTATGTTAGTAATGCAGAAAATCTGCACTATTAAACGAAACTAATGCAGTTGTTTGCTAGCATGACGTTTTTGAGAACACCCACCCTCTTAAGTACAGGCGACAAACGGAAACCTCGGGTTCCAATGGCTCGTGATTTCGTTTATTAAAATGATGAGAGCAAATCGAGTTCCTTAATAGTGTTTTTCTTGTTCCACTGTTTAAAGGTAAATACGATACAAGAAATTGCACCAACTGCCGATCTGGGAAGCTAATGTCACAAATTATGAAAATATACAAGGAAGTTCCAGGTAGGTGACAACGCACCGTTATAATACACTTTGAAAGATTACATATCGTTTTCTTCAACTTGAAAAGGGGTCTAAGAATGTAGCGTCTGCGCTGTAGTAATGGTACCCAATATGGATGATAAAATTAAACAAACCACACAGCGGGCATAACCGGGGAATTCAAAGTTAAAGTTGGAGTAGACCAACGCAGAGTACAAAGTCCATTGTATATATTTTAATGTCGTTCAACAGCTTTTATTGAAGCTGCATATTAAAACAAGTCCTGAACGACTTCATTTTTTTCGCCGATGATACCGCTGTTATAAGCAGCGACATGACAGCTCACCGAGCAACTGTTAATATTTGGAGACAAGCGCTGCATTGCCGTTTTCCCAAACTAGCAAACTCAATTCTTTACATCGTGCAATAGTGCAAAACAATTTAAATACTTAGGCGTTGTCGTTAACCCGCAAGGAATTTGTAATGACAATATCGCACAGAGTTATTGTTGGGTGGATTTCTTTCATGACACCATTCAGATCACAATTTTGGATGATGTACGAAAAGTATAAAAAAAAGCTATGAAAAGTAAAACCCGTCATCGGGGTAACAAAACCTGATCTAATAAGTTGGCACATTCGTGAGAGTTTTCACTTAAGGCTGGGCAACAGGTTAAAAACTACAAGAAGGAATAGAGGCTTAATAGCTAGCCTTGGACGATTTAAGTTTAAGCTCTTGGCCTCACTAACGAGATGATTTTTAATATAGCGGGCGGTAGAATGGTTGTTACATTTTATGTTGTTGTTACAACTTATTCAACCGCACAAGCTGTGCAGTTGCAATGCAAATATATAAGAGAAATGTGTAACGTTAAACGTAATTATCAGGTAATCGAATGTTCAATTCACCTCTGTCATTCTGTCAACTTTCCTATTCTGCCAAACGGGGGAACACTACCTTGCCGGCATTAATTCGCAACCATTTCGAAATTTGTAAATAGTAAAAGTTTTTTAGTATTTTAAAAAAAAGTATTTGGATAGTGTAGTTTTGTATTTCCGTTTTTAAATTAAACGCGGAATTATATAAACAGAAGGGTACGAAGTAATATACGTAAGTAAGCACAGGATGTAATGGCTATTCATGATGAAACGCAAGGAAAATTCTATTGTAACAAAATAGACTGTTTTTAAAGATTTATAAAAAACTTCCGACTAAACAAAAGCGAATATCAAAACGTTTCGGGTATTTTGGAGTCCGATTCAATTACGCCAAAACAAAAAGTGACTGTCTGCTTAGTGGTATGTTAATTTCTTTCTGCAATAAAATATTAGCCATTCACAGCTGCAACACTGACTGAATTTGGGAAACCGTACTGCGCTAAAAGTAACCTACGAATGGAATCAATCAGCAGCTCTGATTTAATTCCTTTACGGATGTGTAAAGAAAATGTTTTCAAGTAGGAGTAGCGGAGAGCAGAGTTTAACGCTATGTAGTGGAGCATGTCAGAAAGAGGCAGAAAAGCCACAACACGGGTATCAGCAGGCAGGAACTTTACAAGGAGTACAATAGACTAGTTCCTTGTCTGAGTGCTCTGTTCCGAAATTCAGCCGGCACACAAAGTCTAATCGTAGAGCGTATTTCACTGTGAAACGAATAAGTCGTTGTGTATTGATGTCAGATCTATAAGAACCTATTACAGCAAAAGAATAGAAAAATTTGCTTTTCAACGAAAAGAGGTATACGAGTATACCCCACATGTACCATATGTTCCAGATAAATTAAAAATATAAATGAAGCTAAACCTGAAAATGACCACAGTACTTATTATAATACAGTTGCTTCACAATATTCAAATACTAGAACATCGTAGATCTAGACAGGGTTTTCAAAAAGACTGATACGAATAATAAGCCCGCGAGGCGATCACTCCAATTTCTGATGGGAATAATTTCCATCGGTGAGCCGATTCGCGAAGAATATCTGATCTAGCGCAATAAGATGGTGATTGCATTGGATGGATTATTTTTCACATTAAATCCATAAAGAAGCAATCACGCCTCTTAGTATGGAATAAAAGAAAAAGCCGAGCCATCAAATATAGAAATGATAAACAGTTTGGGGAACGCAACTAAACAAATATGATTAGAGATGTTCTAATGGTTTTCCGAAACAATAAAGAGGTACCCTGTCTATTCCTTTTTTTATACGTGCTAACCGATAAGTAGGACTACATTTTCCCAGTGTCTTGTATACGTTTGCTGTGTAAATAGTTTAGTCACTGGTACTAATTTGTTTTAAATCAATACAGCGCACACGATCCTTTCAACTAGGCAATCTTTTTTCAATTAGTGAACTTTTACAAACTGCATCATATCTTAGACGTCATTATCGAAAGAACAGGAGTTATTTCTAGTCACTGTACGATTTTATACTGCATCAACCAACAGCAATCACTCTTATCTGCTAAAAATAACGAGGTACAACGCCGTAGATATAAAGTACACTATGACGAAGTTACGCACATAGTTTTCAGAAGACTGATGACGCGGTCGTTTTTAAGGCTCAAATCAAACTGACTGCAGTAATTGTTAAGTTTGAGCTATTAGGCTAGTACCACTGCGTATTATTTAACGTGTGACAAAAGACATAACAACCTGCATCGAATAAGGATCAATTCAAGATTCGAAACGCTTACAATTAAAGCTGAATCATTCAACCATAAGCAGTGTGGCGCTAACGAATGCACAACGAAACAACAAATTTCGCTACAAATATAGAAATTTTCCACTTCTTGATACAAAAAACTTGTAAATATTTTTTATTTTCAATTTTCGAGTCAATCTGATGCATGGCAGCCTTTCACGCGTTTAAACTTAAAACCAAAAAAAAGAAAGGAATCTACAAAAATGTAAAATGAGGAAAAACAAACAAACACAATTAAAAAAAAAAATTAAATTAAGATTTATTCATAAATTTAAATAGAATTAACATTAATTACTCACAAATAAAAATATTTATCCCTCCAGGTTAATCTTAAATTATCAACAAAACGAAATATGGTATACCTATAGTCAATCGAACGACCGAAAATCTTATAACTTAATAACAAATGAAAGATTACTTCCATTCCAAAGTTTTAAGTATAAACTCAGAAAGTCAATGTACACAAAAATATATAGAGGATTAAAAAAAAGTCTTTACAACTGTACAGAATAAAATTAAAGAAACAATAAGTTTAAGAAAATAAAATAAAATAAAAATGAGAAGCGAAATTGTCTTGCGGCTTGTTTGTTGTTTGCTTGCTTATTTTTTGTTTAATTTAAATAACGAAATATAGAACAATTGTTTAGACTTACGCATAAATTGTACAACATTAATAAAAGGTATGTTTTTAAATTCCTAATTGACACACAATTCAATTATATAATTCTTCTTTTGTGGATTGAAATCGACTTCGACTCTACTTTTTAATTTTTACCTTCTCAATATGTATTCCTTCACGATGATGAACCCGATGAGTCTTTAGCTTTATTTTTACCCAAAGCAGGGCTACTCTGTGACGAGCTATCTGAATTGAATGTAATAACACTAGGATTATGTGTAGGTGATTGATTTGGAGTGGAATTCGTACTCTTTGACTTGCGGAACCAATTTCCAATACGACGACGACCCAGTGAACCAGTATTGTATTCATAACCTTCTTTCGAGTTAACTTGTCGAGACTTTTTTGGCAGAGTATCACTGTATTTTTGTAGTTTAGCTGGAGATTCAAGGGTTTTCTCATCGTAAAGGTTCTCTTTCCAATTCAGTTGAACACTGCTATAGTGACTTTCTCCGGTTGGCGTTATAATAGCCGTCGTCGTCATGGCTTCATAATCACTATGATATTCTCTGTCAGATAAATTATCCTCCTCATCGCCAGCCAATTCGGAGATAAAGAGATTCTTTCCACAAAATTGTCGTTCCAGTGCTAAGGTGCTTAAGAATCGTTTCTTACGATTTGCACTGCGAAAACTAAAATCAAACCACTTGTTACGAGATTCACAAAAGATGCGAAGAGCATTCTTGACAGTGGCTCCGAAAATCTTTCCATCAGGTAGATTAAGAATACGACAGTTGTCGAGGAATATTCTTCCTTTGTAAATGAAGTGATTGCGCTTGAGAATGTCCTTCTTACAGTAGATCAACTGATGATCGAAAAGGAACAGGGTGTAAGTGTTGTTCCAGAGATTAGGTGATACACGAGTTGCATCGATTTGAGTGAAATATCGGGTACTGTGGAAGTGTAGAGGTGGTCCAGTGAAATTTTCAAAACTTGATTGATGGCGGGCTAAATTTTCACTATGACGTTTTCCTAAATGAAAAGCAGTTGCTTTAAAAACCAATCGAAACTGCAACACAAATTTTATATACCTTCATTTACAGCTTCGGTGACTTTTCTCATGGCATTTAGAGCAGCTTCGAGCATTTCCTTCGAATCAACAATATCCAATAGACTAGCATCGATTTCATCAATTGGTTCACCATTTTCAGTGCCACTGCTGTATGAGCTCTTAATAAGCTCAGCCAAATGGAGCGGATAACGACAGATTCTCTGAATGGGAGCAAGTAAATGGGCGGATAATGGTAACTCAGGCAAATTTTCTGCTTGGCGACAGCTAGACATAATAAAAAGGTTCATTTGTAAAATTATAAGTTTTTTTTAATGGTTTCAAAAAAAAAAAAAGAAAAAAAAAACTCACTTTTCAAGGACAATTTTAGCTTCTTTACTGCGTGAATAAGTCTCTAGCTCTATTAATGCTCGGGGGTATGAGTTGCAATATGTTGAGTACACCAGAAATCCCGATTGCTAAACGAGACAACAAACTCTTTAAATATCACTCAGATAAAACTAACCAACTCTTTAACTAACGTTTTGTAAAAATACTTGTGCAATGCGATCCAGTTCAATGCCACGTCTCAATGAATCAAGGAAACTCTGTTGGAACTTCCAAATACTCTCAATATTCGAGAATATCAAATTCAGACTTTCAGTTGAGAATATATCAATTCGCTTTCTCATCGATGGAAGATATCTACAAAATACAATGAAAGACATGTTTATGTGACGACATAAATACAAATAATTTCAAATTTAAAACAGAACTTACCCAGTGCATAGTGAACTTAAAAGCTTCACATAATTAATCTCTGTTTCAAGTAACTCCTTGACAGCATTATTTCTTAAACAAATCGCTTCAATTTCCATCTTCTTTGGACTTGCTTCTGATGCTGGATGATCCACAATAATTGTTGTAACATTGTTTGGACTAACACTGCATGTGGTAGCAACGAGCGTTTCATCTAGTGATGGTGAAGTAACTTTACGTTGCCGCTGAATAAATGTGCCATCCGTTTCATGATATTGAATAACACGGACAAAATCTTTGGGAAACCAACCCAGTTGTGGTTCGAAAATACTTTCAATGACTGCGTCATTCTTTATTCGTCCATACCACCAAGGGCCGACTTCTTTGCGCAGGATTTCGACTAGATTACCACGTTCAAGGGCAAGTTCTTGCTGACTGGCTGGAGTGAAGTTATGCAGAATTTCCGCATACATTGGACGGTGTTGAACTGAAATTATTAAATGGAAGAGTAAAATTAGTTTTGAGCGTTGAATTGGAGAACTTGGCTTTTGTAATGTTCTATAGAGAGCAGGAACGCAAACTAGTTTCAGTTAGCTCCACAAATGGGGAATATCAATTTTTCAGTCGCTTATCAGACGCTACTTGATCGAGTTCTTTGATTGAGACATTGTAATCACCTGAGGGCATTTATCTTTGGTTGTAGGTTAAGCGCAAGGGAACAAGATAAACAACTATTATATCTGATATATATTATGCATGATGAAAAATTGCTTAGATTTTCTGTCTAACAAAATATAGACCTCTGGCGCGACAATCAAATGTTGTCAAGATAATTGAGATATCACAAAATTACGTCATTAGAACGTAATAACAAATCACACCAGAGCATCAAGGCTAAAGTGAAAAAAGAGAAAAGAATGATAATGGTCAGCACCAATAAAACATGCGCCGTTGGACCTATTAACTCCGGAAATTAGTATACAGTGAGAGATTCGAAACAATTGCTTAAACGATTATCTTAAAATCACTGTTAATTAATTGTTAGTGGCACTGTTACAAGGAAACTAAAAAGGATTTAATGAGTTCTATCTGCCTACAAATACCCGCAGACGAGCGAAAACATACTTTCACACTTCCTTATGTAAGCCAACTTCAGACAGAGGATGCTGAACAACAGGTAGTGACAAAAACATAAATATCAAAAGGCTTATTGTCTTGAAAAATAGGAATAGGATCCCCTTATCTGGACAAGAAATGTGCAGACTCAACAAAAAAGGCAATTTGATAAATGACTCCACTTCCCACTGTAAAGGGAATGTATTCGCAAAACTTAATGCACGCACAAACACATTTCAAGGGTTAATCGGCACTTAACCCTTTTAGTGGATTCCTTAACTTATCTCTCCCCGTCTGGGTTTAAATCGAAGATAGCTCCATAGCCATTAAGACAAATTGAAGAAGGTCAAAAGTATCTGATTGTCGGTCATTTACTTAACTTGGTACAACTTATAGAGAATATTTTATTTACCTTCATGGCAGTCATGCTGTGATGATACGCTGTCTGTGTCACTTTCATCGGGATCTGCATTAGAAACAAAATGAAAAAAAAAAAAAAAATTAACTTTACTGTGCAAGTTTGTTGTATATAAAAGAAATCTCACCAATTCGCGTGACTCGGTCGAGTCCACTTGGTTGACTTAGTGACCTCCTTGCTGGCAATGAAGCCGGTGCCATACGACTATCATAGCTTTCCATTTTTTTTAATGCCTTCGCCTTGGCTGTCAATGCAGATGTATGTGAGCTGGTTGCTTTAGCTGAATTTGCACGACGTATTCTTGCCTTTGGCGTTGATGTTACTGTTGCTCCATTGATTTCCTGATGAGAGATTAATAATTTCAATATGAAAAACACATAACAAAAAAAAAAAAGAAATAAATAAATAAATCCTAACTCCAACAGTGCAAGACAATTTCCACTTACCATTCCAGCAAAAGATTCATCGTTCTCCAGCTCAATTTGAATTCCAGAATCCCCACTGTTACACTTATCACGACGATTGTATTTAGTCTTTCGACGCTCCTTACTTGACCGCCATATTAACGGTCCAAAGCGATACTTTGCTGTGTTATCGCTCATCTCAAGAACTGGCACAGGGATTTGTTGTAAAAGTGATGCCGATTGTTGTTGCTGTTGATGTTGTGTTGGAACTGCAGTATTGTTCATTCCTGATGAGTTGCTACTACTGTTGCTGCCGCCGTTCGACTGTTTGTTGAAATTTGAAAATGTTCTCTTAAATTTCTGCAGGACACCAGTAGATGAAGTCGATGATGCTGTCGATGTGCGATTACCATTTACCAGGATTGTATTCGTACTTGATGAGGAAAGCTGATGCTGGTTTGTGTTTTTGTTGTTTTGGTGGTGGCTATTGTATTCAGTCAGGTTAGTATTTCTTGGATTGACATCGAGTGGGTGGTCTGAAAGTGAAGGACTAGAGACTGCACGTATTTGGTGTTGCTGGAAAGACAAAAGAAATCAGAAATATTATCTATTAACAGTTCTATGATCGGTAGGGTATGAGTTAACAATAGTTGAAGTGAAACAATAAGGAGGACTGACTTTGTAACACATTGAAAGGTTTTACAATACGTAATATTGTGATGCAAGTTCAAGGATTCCAGGTTGCAATGATGATTTGATCTCATCTCTATTGGGGATAGTATCGAAACAAATCGTTCTATTCTTAGTTTGGAGTGTGGTTTTATTTTAACTGATGGTAGTATAGGGCAATCACAATGCAAAGATTCTCAGAGCCTGATGGAATTTTTTTTACGTAACATTGAAATCTATGATTTCAATCAAACAAAGGTCAGTGTTTATTTTTAAAGTGAGCATGCATCAGGCAAGTTTATGAGGTGTTAGTTGAATTGAGGATTGCCTTAGTGATGAATTTAAATATGAAATTCTGCGGTAACACTTTGTAATATCCACTGAGGTACCAATTATATGATAGTTTAATTGATACTTGTAAGTCGTTGTGAGGCATAAGCTGACAAAAGCGGACTGGAAAGGATGTGGTGTGCATGCTATTAGATGCACTAAAGTTGAAAGGTCACGAAAGCTTCTATTTCTGTCGCCTGCTCAGGTTTTTAAATAATGAAAGATAAACAGCAAAGTATTGTAGTTTTCCCAAAATATTCTGTACTTGGTAAAGTATCAGTGCTCGGGGAGATATATGCTCGTTTGATATAAGTTGCACAGAAATTGCACCAATTATTTCTGTAATATCGTTTGAAACTCATTTGCCAATAGTCTACTGCTTAGTCAGACAACTTTTTTTAAAATCTAAAACTTCCGAACAAATCGATTTTTATTTAATGTCCAACAAATCCAAGAAATCATTAAGATGACAAACAAACGCAGTTTTTGAGTCATAATTTGAGTGAACAAGAAAAAAAACGAGAAAAATGCGATTAGGATTTACCTATACCGAAGCCAGTTCAAGTTTTGATCAAAAAATGTGTTTACATAGGCAATAGCGTGTTTATCTGATTGTTAAAATTTTAAGAAAATAGAGGGTTTCCAACAAGAGGTGTCATTTTAAATTTCGTGGTAACATATTATTGAACTGTCAACATTTAACTATCTTTATGATGACTTTTGATAAGTAAGAAACTAGGAGTGTACATTAAATATGGATGGAGACACAGTCGCAAGTGTGGAGATATAGAAAATTCGCTATAAAAACGGTGAACATATCGTGGAAAAACCTTGTTGAATTCGTATATAGTGACTTAATCGATAAATTTGAACGTCTCTGAAAAGTTGGTGATGTGAATACTCCGACTCGTAAGGTCAGCTGAAAATATCGCTACCGTAGCTGACAGTGGAACTGAAAAACCAGATGTGTCAATTTCGAGAGGCATTCTGTATAGATATTTTGTCCTACATTGTTATAAGGTCCAGTTGACACGAGAATTGAAGCCATCAGGCCACTCACAAAGCCGTACTTTCGCTAATTTGGTGCTGGGAATGAACGAACAACGTCATGATTTTTTACATGAAATTATTTACAAATGTTCATTTGTCTGGGTACGTAAACAAACAAAACTGTCGCAGATGGGGCTCCGAAAACCCAAGAGAAATAGTGGAACAACCTATCCATCTACAACAAATGACAATTTGGTGCGGTTTTTGGGTTGGCGTGTCCATGGGCCAAAATTTTTTCGAAAATGATGCTGGTGCGACAATTTCAGTGAATGGATTGTGTTATCGAACAACGTTGACTGATATTGATGCGTTGAACGTGAAAGACGTTTATTTTCAGTAAAAAGGCGACACATGAAACGCAACTGGTGAAGCAATGGCTCTATTGCGTTACAAATTTCCTGAATGGAATGGGAGACTTAATTTAATACTTTTTCCTCTGGGGCTATGTTAAGGATAAAGTCCACGCCAATGCTCCACCAATGTTTCCTGAACTAAAACAAAATATCAGAGCTGTTATTCGCGAAATACAGCCGCAATTATGGCAAAACGTGATGGGAAATTTCTTCAAAAGAATGACTATTTGCAGACAGAGCCTAGGTGGACATTTGGCAGATGTGTTGTATTCCATTGCATCCAGAGTTTGTAATTTAGATTAAAATAAAACTATCACCACTTTCCATAAAATTTTGGCGTTTGACATCTCTTGTCGGGTGACCCTATATCTACATGACATGCTTACAATTGCTGTCGATAAAAACAAAGCGGTGCGATATAATAAACCTCCTTGGGAATGAAAAAAAAATTTTTTTAAATGTTCTTTTTTATTTTATACAATATAGTCCTCTTTTAGTTTGATACATTTATTCCAGCGATTTTCCAATTTCAAGATCCCGTCCGGAAAATTTTTTCCGGAAGGTCTGCAAAATAATCCTCCGTGGCGTCGATGATTTCCTCGCATGAGCTGAATTTTTTATTGATGAGCCATCTTTTGAGGTTTGGGAAGAGATAAAAGTCCGAGGAAGGCACATCGGGCGAATACGGTGGATGCGACAGCAATTGGAGCCGTAAGTCATTGATTTTAGCCGTGGTTGCAATGGTCTTATGCGCCCGTGCATTGTCTTGCAAAAACAAAGCGATTTAAAGCGATTTCGGCCTTCAATCGCTCGTCTATATCGTTTTTGTCTATACTCAACATGATGCCAAACACGTCAACAACAATCAGCTGCCAAAACAAACCTAAAGACAGTATCGCACTGAAATTTAACTTGTCTGCCTAAATATGAACGGACTTCAAGACACCATAACCTTTTCTTGCAGTAGCAGCGCATTCAGGCGGTAGGGAGATTACTTTTCAATCCACCTAGTAGTGAATAAATATTTTATTGAATTATATAGGGTTTTCCAATAGGGACTTGACAACTTTGAATTTAATTTGTGAACGCACTCTTTCTTTAATCATCAAACAGTCACTGTTAGTTTATTCAGTAAACCCAACATTTTCACATATGGTAAAGTACACTAATGAGCAACGTCTGCAAATTATAAAATTTTTTTACAGATATTTGGAGTCGGTGACTGCAACTTTAAGATCGTTAACTCCAATTCAGTCAATTCCACGGCGTTCTAAAGAATTGGGCATCATTCAGACCACATTATAGCGTATTTTGCGTAAGGATCTTGGTTTACACCCATACAAGATCAAGCTGACTCAAGAATTGGAGCCGAAGGACCATGTGAAGCGACGTACGTTCTCCGAGATGATGAATTTTATCGCAAAATAATCCTCAGTGACGAAGCTCATTTTTGGCTCAATGGGCTCGTCAATAAGCAAAATATGCGTTATTGGTCGGGTGAAAACCCACATGTGGTTCATGAATAACCACATCATCCACAAAAAATAACTGTTTGGTGCGGTTTGCATGCCGGCGGCGTTATTGGGCCATTGGGCAGAGGCAGGCCACCGATGCGGTTACAAAGGACAATGTCAAAAATATACATGAAATGGTGTTAGCTGACCGGAAAGTGAAGGTGCGCGAGCTAGCAGATACCACAAAGATTAGAACTTAGCGCACACGCCATATTTTGAGCACAATTCTGCATATGAAAAAGTAATCCTGCCGCTAGGTGCCGCGCATACTCACTCTTGACCAAAAACACGAACGCGAGAGCACTTCGAAAGAGTGTTTGGACTTGCTGATGCGGAATCGGGAGGACTTTTGGCGTCAATTGGTAACTGTTGAACACAAGATAACAGAATGAGTGCCCGGCAATGAACTGAAGCCGGCACGAGTGCTCCGAAGCGGTCGAGGGAGACTCGATGGGTCAGAAAGGTTATGGCGTCGGTTTTCTGAAATTGTCATGGCATACTCTTTGTGGACTACCTCGAAAATGGAAAAACCATCAACCGCGAGTATTACTCTGCATTATTGGAGCGATTGAAGGCCGAAATCGCTGCAAAACGGCCTCACATGAAGCGAAAAAAAATTTTGTTTTTGCAAGACAATGCACTGGCGCACAAGAGAATCGCAACCATGGCTAAAATATCAATGACTTACGGCTCAAGTTGCTGTCGCATCCGATTTGGCTCCCTCGGACTATTATCTCTCCAAAAATCTCAAAAGATGGCTCATCAATAAAAAATTCAGCTCACGCGAGGAAATCATCGACGTCACGGAGGAGTATTTTGCTGAAGTTGGAAAATCGCTAGAATAAGTGTATCAAACTAAAAGGGGACTATGTTATATTGAACAAAATAAAAAAACATTTAAAAAAAAATAATTTTTTAATCCCAAGGAGGTTACTTTTCACTCCACCTAGTACATGATATCATTTTCAAAAAATAAATGCCATGAATTGTTCTTTTAACCGATAATAAAAATTTTAAGTTCACTTTCAAATTTATGTGTTTCATTTTACATTATAAATCAAACCTCACGTACATTATATACGTACAATCTAAACTGATATTATCAACATTTCGCATTCTTTGGTCAGTCGCAGTTTTGGCGTTCATAAGAATCATTTGTGTACCTTGCCTTTCCATGGGGATTTCAAACTTGTTTATATCCCCTCCTATCAACTAGGTGTAGTTCAAAACTTTTAGGCAGAAAATATCATATGAAAAGGTCATACGAATTCAAAATAAATCTATCAATCAAGTAGTTTATCAATTACCAGACATTCAAATATCCGATGTCCTGAACTATTCCGATATCTTGGACACTGTAAAGCACATAAAAAAAAAAACTGATTTCATCGTTCAAAATTTAATCGGAGCCACGTTTATTTATTTGTTGCTATAGAGGAACAATCTATGTGCAATCCACATGGAGATACCAATTTGCACTTATCAAATGAACAATTTGTCACATCGTAAACACATAATACACTTCAGACTTCATAATCAAGGCAAACCCCGGGGAAATGAGATTGTCAGGGTTCGTTTGCTCTGAGAAAACGAAAAAAAAAAAAAAAAAAATAAATCCCTAAACAGAATTTTTGGAAATTAAAACTAAATCGCACCTCTTCCTCAGTAGTAAGATCAAACTCCAAAAATCTGATATAACCATACGAATCCACTACATGAGAGAACACCATGTTCTTCATATTTCGCGATAAATTTCGCACCGCACAAAGTCAAGTGAAAAATTAAAACAAAAATAAAACAAGATAACGAGAACACCTTAGGAAATAATGTACATTTCAAGTTTGCGACCAAGAACCAAAAAAACGTGTATTGACCCGTCTTAATGTTATCACTGATAACATGAAACTGAAAAGCTGACATACAAAAGCGTCAGCATTAACACAAAAGTTTAGCTCTTATCGACAAAGGGATAACAGCTGATAGATTAGATGGTTTATACCCCATAAAATCCGATAAATTTACAACTGATGGTGGGCAATAGGCAAATGTTATATGATTGGATGCAGGTAGAGTTATTAATTAGGAAATTTTATAAAAAAAATCTGGTAATTTGGAATTATATATTTTGATTCATTTGGGGAATGTCACAATTACGTGAATATTATGAGTTCTCAAAGAAAAAAATCACAAAAGAAACGCCGATGGGACACAGTTTTTGGAAATTGGACAGCCATACACAGAAGAATATTTTCTATCAGCAAATTTAAATAACATGTAAAGATGTTCGGTTTTTCTCAATGTGGAACGTATTTCATGTTTTATGTTGCATTACCTTCATAAAGAGACTGATTGCCTAAGACATGGCCTAAGGCAAGTTAGCGTCAAGTGCTTGCTTTGTCTACCAGTGGTGGCATGACTCCATAAGCACATTTATAGGTATGCAGCCTAAAATTCCAAGTGCTAAACAAAACTCAACGTTGGATAAAAGAGCAGCGGAAGATCCCTCTAGACGGGAATAACCTTGTTCCACACATCCAGCCTATTCTCCTGGTTATCTTATTTTAAGGTTTCAGAACCAGTTGCCAGGGTTTTAAGTAGATATGGCAGCGGAATAAGTTATATTAGGTCAACGGTAGCACTCATAACCTCGTATGGATCTACTAACACCGCTGTAGATAGCCCGTTATGACCAAGCGGTGACACAAAGAGCTTGAGCCTCCAGGTCGGAGGTAATTCATCGAGTTAACTCTTAACCATTGCTGACGATCCACGAAAATAGAAAACGGGAGTAACCAATGACTGTTTTTATGAGCTCCCCGACATGACATATGCTCAAAGTCCTAAGCATGATGTTTTAAAATCGTTTTAGGCGATGAAAGACAACTCACATATCAAAATTTATGAGGGGATCTACAATATATAGATACCATTGGGTACTTTCAGTGTACAGGATTTCTGAACGTTCTAAACGGCCAACAGAGACTTGAACCACAATCTTGTTCTTTGCCAAGGTAAGAATGTGGATATCCCTATCGCCGCTAAGAAGAGCAAATACTGTGAGGAAGTTTGACGTCAGGAGGCTACAGTCACCCACCACAATTATTCATTTGTCCCTTCAATAAACTGATGTCGAGTATCTCCGCTGCTCGGAAGCGCATTGGAGCATGTATATGTGTTACGCTCCTTTCTGGCCTGCCGACCATACAATTGTTGTATTGCCAATAACGAAAGAGGATGGTCACCGTTCATAGTTAAAAAAAAGCACGCTGATATGCATATACGAGCATTTTACAAAATTCTCCAACTGCTCACTTCTCCCATCAGTATACTGATGTCGAGTACCTACGTTGCATGGAAGCACATTGGAACATGGATATGTCTTACGGGTGAAAGACGAAGAAAACAGACGTTGCCGTTTCAGCGCTCCTTTCAGGCCTGCCGACCATACAATTGTGTTACTGGAAATAACGAAAGAGGATGGTCTTCGCTCATCGTTAAAGCATAAGCACGTTAATGTGCATCGTTCGATGGAATTTAAAGATTTTAATCCGCATGCGATTCAAGTTTGTAATTTTCGAATTTGCTTTTATGCTGCTTCATTTCGAGCTTTTCAATAAGTCTAGCTTCTCGCATTCGCTGTTTTTGGATGTTCATGTTCCGCATCTGCCTGTCCTTTACGCGATTCACGTTTACGATCAGCAGTATTTTTTGGCGTAGCTTCTTCGTTTAGGAGACTCCGGCACTGATTGTTCCTTCCATTTCGCATGCATTTTGCCGACACAAAGAACACGAGTAGTGAAACGCTACGTTACGAAGTAACTTTCACATGAAACTGAAGAACAACAGCAAATAAGCACTAGCCCCTGAACGATATGCAATGAAAAATTGTTTTTAATGCTCGGTACACAATTAGAAAGTACTGTGAACTACTAACATCAACACTAGTCCCTGAACGATATGCAAAGAATAAAAGACGATAACGCAAAAATGATGCACAAAAGAAATATGGACTCCCAGCGCAAAGGCATACTCAATCTATGTCAAAATGACCATAAAGTGTTCTTTAAACTCGGTCGACGCACTGCGCCGCCAGCATCTTGTGTGCAATCCAGAGGTAAAGTTACCAACAAGTCACGTGCTAGTCGTGTGCTAGCTTGCACCCGGCTTATACTGCGAAACCAGCGGTTTGAATATGAAAGACGGCTGGCGCAAGCAGGGAAACAGGAGGACTACAGCGGCGGGAGATTATTAGAAATGCATGCACCGAAATCATCTCTAAAAGGCGAAAGCTTGGCAGATGGATGGAACCTCAACAGGAACCGCAGATACCGTCTGCGCGAACTATTGAGGCATTAGCCTCCTCAATACCACTATCTCCACCGTACTATGTAATCGCCCAAAACTTTTTATTAAACAACCAATTGGTTCTATTCAATTTTATCAGTTGTTGACAATAGCGATCTGTAGTAAGAGTTTCACCAGGAAGTAAATGGATTTTCCTGGATATATCCATTATTTTTTGCGCTTGGCATTGTAGAAATAGATCCACTTTCCATTGCCAGTAACAATTCTATATTTCTGCCGATCAAGCCAAATTTCAGGAATGGTTTTTTGCCTTTCAATGACTTTTTTAATTGATATGGAATCCATTTTACCTTCTTTTTGGTTTTTTTTTTTTTTAGAGTTTTTAAACATTTGGAAACAGTTGTACGATTAACTTTTAATGCTTCTGCAATCTGTTCTTGTATTTGAGGCGAGTCTTCATTTAATAACGCGTGCAATTCTGCATTTTTCTCTGGTCTTTTATTTTCTGTGTTGTGGATGCGAAAATCACCATTTTTGAAACAAGCAAACCAACGTTTACAAGTCCTTTGACATGGAGCCTGTTCGCCATAGACTTCCATAAACATGGTTTTATTTAAAAAAAAAAAGTGGAATCAAACTGCTTGCAAGAGGCCCTCTGGCATTAAATTCGACATTTTTAGGGCGCCAAAAAAAAAAGTTGTTTGTAATACGTGATCTTTTAACATAGCAACATTGCAAAAGTGGATAAAAATTTACTTTTTAAATATTATTTCATGTAAATGTGGACCACAACTACGTTTTAAATGGTCAATACGAATATTCCAATTTTGAATCAATTTTTCGAGCATATTGGCTGGTATTTCGCTAATAACACGTGTAATATTGTCTTAACATGTTAATTTGCTTAACATGTCGACCATGTTCTAAATCATTGAACGATAACAGACGCTAATGAAGGTAACGTTATACTCACGGTCATCTTTGAAAAAAAAAAACACACAAAATCATATACCGCACCGAACAGTGCACTTTTCCGGGTGCATTGGCAGCTCTTATATTGCCTGAGGACCATATATGGCAGTTTTGTTTATTAACATACCCATTCAACCAGAAATTAAGCTTCGTCCCTAAAGACAATTTGTCGATAAAAAAGCCAATCTTACTCTAGCTTTTCTAAGGTCCACTCACTAAAAATTCGACGTTGTGGCAGGTCGTTCGGCTTCAGTTCTTGCGCGAGCTATATTTTGTAAGGTTTTAGAACAAGATCCTTGTGTAAAATTCTCCACGTAGTCAAGTAACAGAATCTCAATTGCTGTGAACGGCTGTGAATGACTGTAAATGGAAAAATCACGATCTTTTAACACAGCAGCGATATTTTCCTCTGTACACCCTTTACGCATACAGATAGGTGGTTTGACGTCCAATAGCGTGAATTTGATGCGAAATTTTGTTCACTTCACAGAGCACAAATTTTGATAATAAAATTCAATAATTTGTAAACGTACTTCGGGTATAAGCCCTTCCATAATGAAATGATAATGATAATCATCAAAATCAATCAAAAAATCACCCTTTACAATCACAACCTATAGCATACTGGATTGAAAGTTGTTTACCCTCCAAAATACCATATTTGTTATGATTGACACAGTTCTCTTGATTTGCTAGCTTTTCGAAAATTTGAACTTTCTTTTAACGTTATGATATGTTGTCAACGTTAAGATATGTTTTCCACTTACGAAAGTTCGATCATATTTCTATGTTGAGACGGTCAATCTTCAACAATTTATGAACTATCGCAACTGCTTATGCCGTACTTATACCGTAAGATGCAATTTCATAGAACTTCCAGGACTGGTACTTTAATTATTCTTTAACACAAAAACTAACCGCCTGTTCTTTGTTCAAGCTGTTAGGCTTTGGAACTTGTTGCCATGCGACAAGATATTTTGCATATTCTCTCTTCAATCATTCTCAGAATCTATGATGCAAACATGGGCACAAATAATTAATAAAAAATACAATATAGTAAATATTTCAAAAAATTTAACAAATTCGTATAAGTTGTATTATATCAGGTTGGCAACTACCATAAGTAATTTTTAAATACAACGAATTAAACTTTAATCAATGATATGTTTTCCATTTTGTTCGATAACCTTTTGCCATCTTTCTGGCAACTTCATAATTCAACGTTCGTAATTTTTTTGATCTGAACTGAATCAAATGCGATTTAACAGCGTCACACTCATTGAAAGTTTAAGCATCCAAAAAAGTTTTGCAAAGATCGAAATAAATGGTAATCTGATGGAGCAAGTTCAGGGCTATAACATCAATTCCTAACCAAGCTTCAAGAATTTTTGGTGAGTGACCAAAGATGTATGTATGTGGCCTAGTGTTGTTCTGGTGAAAAATGACACCTTTTCGATAGACCAAATCAAGCCAGACAGTACAAATCCGAATTGATCGTTTATTCCTTAGAAGCAGCTCAAAATACTAGGTAGAGTGAAAAGTAACCTCCTTGACCGCCAGAATGCGCTGCTACTGCAAAAAAGGTTATGGTGCCTTGAAATCCGTTCATATTTAGGCAAACATGCCAAATTTCGGTGCGATACTGTATTTAGTTTTGTTTTTACAGCTGATTGTTGTTGACGTGTTTGGCATCATGTTGAGTATGGAGAAAAAGGATTTTCGTTCTCTCATAAAACATTATTTTTTGAGAGGCAAAACGGCGAAGGAAACAAAGAAAAAGTGGGATAAATATTATGGGGCTGATGCTCCGTCAGATAACACCGTCAAATATTGGTTTCGAGAGTTTCGTGGTGGCCGTAACTCCACTACCGATCAAGTCCGCAGCGGCAAGCCCTTCGATGCGGTTACAAAGGACAATGTCAAAAAAATACATGGAATGGTGTTGGCTGACCGGAAAGTGAAGGTGCGCGAGCTAGCAGATACCACAAAGATTAGTACTGGGCGCACACGCCATATTTTGGGCAATATTCTGCATATGAAAAAGTTATCCCGCCGCTGGGTGCCGCGCATACTCACTCCTGACCAAAAACACGAACGCGAGAGCACTTCGAAAGAGTATTTGGACTTGCCGATGCTGAATCGGGCGGACTTTTGGTAACTGTTTGGTAACGTCGATTGGTAACTGTTGAACACCAGAGAATAGAATGAGTGCCCGGCAATGGACTGAAGCCGGCACGAGTGCTCCGAAACGGCCGAGGGAGGCTCGATGGGTCGGAAAGGTTTTCTGGGATTGTCATGGCATACTCTTCGTGGACTACCTCGAAAAAGGAAAAACCACCAACAGCTAGTATAAATGTGAATTATTGGAGCGATTGAAGGAGAATGACTTACGGCTCTAATTGCTGTCGCATCCACCGTATTCACCCGATTTGGCTCCACCGGACTATTATCTCTTCCCAAACCTCAAAAGATGGTTCATCAATAAAAAAATCAGCTCACGCGAGGAAATCATCGACGCCACGGAGGAGTATTTTGCATACCTTCCGGAAAATTACTTTTCGGACGGGATCAAGAAGTTGGAAAATCGCTAGAATAAAAATAAATAAAACTAAAAGGGGACTATATTGAACAAAATAAAAAAAACATTTAAAAAAAATTTTCTTTTTCATTCCCAAGGAGGTTACTTTTCACCCCAACTAGTACATCCAACCTTTCCAATTCCAGCAAAATAAATGTAAATCTTCCTTTGGTGGATATCAGTTTTCGAAATGGATTATGCTGGATCATCAAGCCTGGACCATGATCATTGTCGATTGACGTTACTGTAAATAATCCATTTTTTATCGCCAGTGATGATTAGTCTCAAAAGAGAGTCGGATCCATTGCGTCTAAGAAATAAACTGCAGGCGTTGATGCTTTGTTAAATGAATTTCTTTCAAATCATGTAGAATCCATATATCAATCTTTTTAACGAGTTTCGTACGTTTTGAGTGTTTCCCTTTTTTGCTATCTGTCGTACAGTAACATGACGATCCGACACGATTATGGCTTTAATTTAATCATCATTAAGCTTATCTCGTCGAACTGATCGTTGTTAGTTTTTCAGTGAAAAATTACGAAACGAAATTTGTCTAACCAATTCCTGCACTGTCTTTCTTTTAAGGCTTCTTTACCATACACATTTTGTAACTTTTTAGCAGCTTGCGCTACGTTCTTTTCTTTACGAAAATAAAAAAGTAAAATAAGACGAAAATGCTCGTTTTTGCACTTTATATTAAAACAGACGTCAATTTGCTTCTAAAACAAAATAAGACTGACAGCTAACAAATGTCAAAAAGAAAGTAATTAAAAAAAAATATGGCCAAAGACATCTATGTGTGAAATCGTTGCCAACCCAATATTTTTATTTTTTTGTTTTTAATTCTATAAAAAAATGTATACCGTCAACTTATTATGAAATAATATATGTACTTGCAAAAGCGCCTAGTTCCTAATCATACAATCCGCTAATTTGAAATCAATGTGAAACTACAGAGCAAATGTACAGTACATATTTTTCTTTTTAATTGGTGAAACATTTACATTTCTGTTTTCAAAAAAAATTCGTGGGAACTTTGCACTTTTTGTAAAATACATCGCATTTTTAAAGTGCAGGAAATTATTTTTTTTGAAAAGTTGTAAAGTACAAAGTGAAAAGTAGTTGGTGAAATAGGACCCAGATCACTTTTTTTCCTTGGTCAAGGGTCTAATTTTTAGGGCTTTTGCAAACGCTATTCTGTCAAAACTTTTTGAAATACTGAGTATTAGCAAATCTCGAGTTGATTCACCGTTTTTCAATAAAAAAACTACACTGCGAAACTTTCTAGCATTCAAACAAAATAAATGTTTCTACAAAACAAATTAGCGAAATAAATTAAAAGTAATACTGTACAGTTGCAAATTATGTAATTTAGGGAAGCATAGATAATTTGTTATTGGATTAACAGTACTTACAAATTTTTTTTAGCAAAACCGTGCAAAAAATGAACCATTTAGGAAGCATATGAATATAATCGTATTTATTAATTTATAAGAAATAAACAAGAAATACTATAATTTGCTGATAACAGGTGACCAGATAGCAATGATAGTTTTTCCAATTCTTATGTTTCAGCAGCTGTCAACAGAAATGACATCCAGCTATCAAAATATTACGTAAGGATTGTCATCTCATGACGCATCGTTTTACGCTTGCCAAACGTGCGGAAATTATTAAAAAAAATTTATCGAAATTCCGCCTCAGTCGTGAGGTCGGTCGTCATTATGGCTTCAGTTTGCAGGGAATTTGTCGCACCGTGGAAAAGTTTGAGCGTGAGTACATTCTTTTGGATTTTAATTCACCAACCAGACAGAGATTGGAGCGAAATGAAGAAAACATAGCAGTATCGAAGACTTAGAAATGTCGACTCTGCGCCAGAAAGACAACTCGGTTTATTTTGCGGTTGCATTTGAGCCTACGTCCATATAAGACTGTCCTGAAGCAAGAATTGAAGCCAGACGACCATAGACAATGCCTTAGGCCCGCTAATTGGGCGCTGGAAATGTTGGACGGAGATCCGGATTTGGGCCAAAAAATCATCTTCTCGGGCGAAGCCAATTTTTGGCTTAGCAGCTATGTCAACAAAAAAAATTGCCATTATTGGAGCGAACATAACATAATCCACTTGTGTTCGGCCAAGCATCAATGCATCCACAAAGATTGATTGTTTGGTGTGGTTTTTGGTATGGCGGCCCTTATTTCTTTCGAAGTAACCGTAAATGGTCTCAGGTATAGAGCGATGTTAACCGACTTTCTGTGCTCAAAACTCGACAACATCGATATATCCGAGCTGTGGTTCCAACAAGACGGCGTTACACGCCATACAAGCAACGAAACGTTCGAAGCTGTTATTATTATTATTATTATCAAGGGGAAAGATACAAATTAATTTGAAGGGTCCGGGATTTAACGCCGGGGTACTTTGCCCATGTCTCGCGTTTTGTCAACAGCACGCGGAGTACTGAGCTCCCATGTGGTCCCCCATCTACGTACTTACTGCGCCCAACACTGCTTGATTTCAGTGATCTAGTGGGAACTGATGCTTTCAGTGTGGCGAGGCCGTTGACACGCTCAAAGTTGTAAAGGAGAAATTTGGCGATTGAATAATCTCACCGCGAGCGTTCATTAATTGACCGCCGCGATTTCACCCCAATCGATTATTTTCTATGGGGCTACGACAAGTCCTAAGTCTATGCTAACAAGCCAATCACTTTGGATGAGCTCAAGGTCAATGCCAACGAAGCCGAAGCGGCCATGCCAACGTAGCTTCAAAATAAAGCCGGAATCAATTTTATGTCCTACATCATTGTTGTTTTATTTAATTTTTTTTTCCTATCTTTCTTATCTGCTTACCCCTTATTACAATAAACAATTTGTTTAAAGTTTTCTCTAAGAAACACGTGCCTGCTTTTGTTCGTCACATAGGTTCCACAAAAGTAAAATCGTCTAGCTTTTCATACGATATGCAACTTATTCTATCATCAGATACACTTGTAAGACAACATTTTTTTGAATTACTTTCAAAATCACATTGTACTTCCAAATCACAACTCAGGAACCCAAAATTTACCCTCAGATACGTACGTTCCACAAAACTTCCGATCCTTCAATATTCTTTCCCGTTTAAAAGATACTTTCGTGTGTTTGGGTTTTTCTTTCATGCATGTTTAAGGTTTCAATTCATTCATGTAAAGAATCAATATCAAGTTAGAGTATAATTTGAGATACTCCGCACATGTTTGGTTGAATTGACAAACCACAAACTGATGCTCCAAGTTGAATGCATCCACAGGACAGTTTATTTGTCTTATTTTTCTTTCACATGATACCTACTGTATATGGTAGATGCAAAGTTACGGGATCAACATAGTTGTACGTACGAGTAAGTACGTACACGCACTCCCTGAAAAACCAACAATGGAATTCAAGATGTCTTTGGTTTCTCATCTCTATGAAGGTAATTTGATCAATGAGGGAGCTCATCGATTTTCATAATGTAACACCTTACAATGTGAATGGGACGGAATCGTGGAAAACAAAGTTACTGACGCTAGAAAGGTTTTAAAAGATAACATGACTCGCACGAGGTTGGTTTTGTTTTTCTTTCTTCTCTTTCCAAAAAGTCACTGTACGATAAAGTTCAACGAACATATCATTTGAGCCGTTTGATATTAGAGAGATTATGAATTGTATCAAATGCCGGGGTTTGGTTACATTATAGGATTGTAATGGATAGGGAAGATTCCATTAATGGAGGAGGCGAAGGATTGAAGAGCTTCAGAAGTCTATACACTGCTTATGGTAGATAATAAAAAGTTGCTCTTAATCCAACCAACAAAGTTCATTCGATGCTTACACTTATATTCAAGTTGAGATACTTTTGCTATAGAAAAACTGGTTAAACATATATGAAGGGTAACTAAAAGAATTTATGTATCGAAACAATCCACGGTCTCCTCGACAGTGCAAGTTTTCTCCTGTTTATACGAGTATTATTCTATGAAAGGTTGAGCTGTCATAGCTGTCATAGAAAAAAAGATACCTACATTGGTTTTGAATGTTTGCTTGGGAATTAAAGAGTTCGACAGGGAATTCCAATCAAATTGTACCACATAGAAAGTATTAACGGCATCCTAAAGTACGTCCGAAGTTGAGCTTTAGGTAGAATGCAGTACCTTTTACAGAGAAAAAAGTGTTACTATTCAAGCTTTAACTATTGCAGACAGAATTTTTATATTTGGAAGAATTAAATTCCATTCGATTGGTAGTTTCCCAATAATTTATTCTAGTTTCCGTTCCATAGCCAAATGACATCAAGGAAATAAGTCCGGCAACGAATCTGAAAATCAGTAAAGAAACATATGGAAAATAGCAGGCAATAGATCATAATTAAAATTAAGAAAAGTGGCGAAGTCAAAACAGAGCCTTGGGGCACATCATACTTATTATATGAATATACCACTTGTAACCGCCCAAAACAACTAGTAGTGAACTAGTTGTTTATAGTCATTTAAAGAGGAGATTCATCGATCTCAAACGCACGCATATAATTACTTACTTCCGCTTCTACAGAAACCCAATAGTGTATTATGCTATTGAATATTCGAAAGATCTAGTACAGACAAATACTTGACACAATTTCGGAACTACGAGCTGCCTGCGAAGTGCGTAGACAAGTGTTGTCCAAAGAGACTGCATTTCATCCAACGAGCGTTGGGATCAAGAACGAGGCAGAACTCCTAATGTTTTTACCAAGAATCAAATATTCTAATACTTCTGGTACACTGTAGTGTCTTTGGTCTTAGTTTCGGGTCGGAGAGGAGCTGCAGTATGAGATGGATGTTGCACTTTTTTCGACTTTCCGTCGTACCAGTTCTTGCCTGTGGTTTGATACTCTTTTTTTCTGAAATGCTATAGAGTATTATAGAGAAGCCCCGGCGGCGTCCACAAAGCTTATCCAAAATTATAATTACTAAGCTAAGTTCATAAAAAAAACTGTTAAATATACAACAATTTTTTGCGGCGCTAAAAAGAAGCAAGACAGTGAGAGACCTTCCAACAGAAACCGCTCATTTTCCTCGTCCTTCGACCTAAACGGGATTTAGAGAAAGGGTTCTGTCATTCGATTTGTTGATGGTTTTTGTGACATCCGATTGCAACTGGTGAAACAAACTTTTACAAACAAACTATTTACCCTATGAAAGGCTATGACAAAAGTTTAAATGATACAAATTGCATTGACCAAGGAAACAAATTGTGGATGCTTACCAAAGAAAAGTGAGTTTACATGAGTTTAAGCAGACGGCGATGATGTAAGTGCCTTGTTCTACGATCCCTATTATCCTAAGAAGCCGTCAATCATAAAATTAGCTTAAAACATCTAAGTGCGCGTATTCTGAATCTGTTAGACTTTTCACGAGGTCATTTCAGCTGAAATAGAGGGCTTGAATGGAGCGATCTACTCAGTGCGATAGATGCAGCAATTTTTGTAATTTGCAGCTGGCAGCATGGAACTTTTCGAAAGATTTTGCATTCTAGTGCAATTGCATCTAGACTACAAGTGGTGATCCAAGGCAATTTTGTTGACAGCTTTCGATCAGGCGATTGTCAGATCTTTTCTCAGATATTGAAGTTTGAAAAGAGCGAGTTAAACCAAATTTCGCACCGCCGGAAAACCGATACGTATTCCTATGTGTTGTCTTGCAAACATATCTTCCAACTGTACCGAAAAATTATTATACAATAACATGACGAAGAAGCTCAAATAAGAGGCATCCGGTCTACGAAATTTTTCTGATGCAACGCCTGGTTTAAAACTCTTCACTGGAAAGACTGCGGCTTCGAAGGAAAGATACCTCGTCGCAAAAATTTTTTTTTGTCTGTGAAAACAGAGCACTCAGAAAAGAACTAGTCTTAGTAAAGTTCCTTTTAATGAAATCTTTCAGTCTTATGAAAAAAGATGAGTAAGCGCTCCTAGAAACATTCATTTAGTCTGCCTGCATCATGGGGAGCCGTGCCAAATGCAGTTGTGCTCATTTGAGACCCAACTCTCAACGGAAGCATAGGTTCAAGTCCTGAAAAACTCTTCTCTGAACCATGCATAACAAGTTTATCGGCGATTTTATTTCCCGGGATCCAATTGTGAACTGGGACGTAGACAAGGGTCACTGAATCTAGCTTTCCGACTGCGTTCAGTGATCTTTTACATTCTTGAACTAGCTTGGAAATCGTAAGAAGTCGCATTTGGATGCAAATGCTCCGCCCCCTCCACTGCTTCCTCGCAATATAGTTCTCTACCAGCAGGATTGCGTAAATCTCCACTTGGAAGACAGATACAAGCTTCCCTAACGTAAAGTGAAATCTAACATTGTCGTCCTCTAGCAAGACACCAGCGCCACATCCTATATTGGTTTTGAAGCCGTCCTTGTAGACAAGACTGCCTTCCTTTCTTGGCTCAGATTGTGGTCGAAACCAGACCTGGGCACAAAGAAAGTCGATTTCGTATTTGTATTTGCAAAAAAAGTTCCGGTGTCATTGCATCGGACGGCATGTCAATTAGACTGGTGTCATACCACAGTCGGCGCGCAAGGTCGTCAAAGCTTCAGTGCGTGTTGTATCAAAGACCATTTATTTTTAAACGGAATATGGCTTTGAGAGTGCAGCCCATGATATGAATATCAAGGGGAGGGAGATGCATCAATGTGTATAGAGCAGAGCCAGGAGTGCGGGGGAAAGACCGTATGCATCTGACACAAACCGTTCTTTGGAGTCTGGTAAAAGCAGCAATCACGTATTTTCGCGAGAGCTTATTCCACCAGATAACCGACGCACGGGATATAATTGGCCTGATCATAGCCGTGTAGATCCAAAAGACCCCTCTCGGTGACAGGCCCCATGCCTTGTTGATATCTTCTCTGCACTGCCAGAAGGCCGACAGCGCATAAGATGCTTTCGGCGTAACAGGTTTAGTCAAAAGAAGTTTGTTATTCAGGATGATGTACAAATACTTAGCTTTTTAAAGAATTGGATGGAGAACAACCTCAGTTTTGAGAGGATTGTCTGAAAACCCTTGATCACGTCTAGAACATGCACCATAGCAGTGGGGACAGAAGAGCGCCTTGCGGGCAACCCCCGTTTACACCCCCCAACACATCTTGTCAACGGCGAGCATCCGCAATCAGTGTCCTTTTCACCAGCATTGCTTTTATCTAGTGATTCGTTTACGCCGTGTTGTCTGGCTGAGTTACACATGCCGTTAAAAGTTGCGTTGTCGAAAGCACCCTTAGCGTAGATGAAAATGCTTAAGGCGTATTCCTTCTTGTCGAGTGCGCCTTCAATTCTGCCTACCAAATTCTGAAGCGCACTCTTGCAGGATCTTCCGAGTTGGTAGGCGTGTTGCATCGCGGACAGAGGATACATTCGCAAAGCGGTTTAGCGCACATGGACCTCGATCATTCTTTCAATGCTTTTCAGCATGAAGGAAGTCAGGCTTATAGGTCTGAAACTCTTGGCGAGTGAGTTGTCCTCTTTTCCGAATTTCGGTATAAAGGTCACTCTAACTGTTCGCCAAAGATTCAGTATGTTTGCCAGTGCTAGACTAGTAGCTGCCAGCAGTGGTCTATACCTTTTGTAACATAACTGGCTAAATACCATCGGTGCCAGGCGACTTGAAGCCATCGAAGGAAACAACAGCATGTTTAATGGCCTTATCTGTCACCACAGCCGATGAGATATACCAGCTATGTCGTGCTGTGTTGTTCAGCTCACCATTAGCTTCGTTGATAGTTGTTATATGTGAGCTGGCTCTGATTAGGTTATCTAGGAAATGAGACTCAAGCATGAGGCGGAGAGTCTCTACATTCGATTCAGTATAAATAACATATGGGCTGAAAAGTCCGTTTCTAAGAGAGGACACCACTTGAATTAAATTCATACCATACCATCAGTTAGTACCAACCTTCAAAAGATACGTGTATAAATTTGACAGCTGTCGGACGATTAGTTCTCGAGATATACTGTTGTGAGTGAAGCAACTTTTGTTATTGTATAAAAAATGAATTCAAAGCAATTTCGTGCGTTGATTTATCATTGCTTTTTGAAAAAATGCAGCCGATGAAAAGAAATGGCTTGACAAGTGTTACCCGGACTCTGCACCAGGCGAACGAACCATTCGCAAATGGATTGAAAAATTTAAAAGTGGTCATACAAGAACCGAAGATGATGACGTTCAAAAGAGGCTGTTTCAGATGAAAACATCAAAAAAGTTCACAAAATAATTACGAAAGACCGTAAAGTGAAGTTGATCGAGATAGCTGAGGCTCTGAAGATATCAAAAGAGCATGTTGGATATATCATACACGAATATTTCAACACGCGAAAGCTCTGTTCAAAGTGAGTGCCGCGTTTGCTCACAGTCGATCAAAAACAACGTGTTGATGATTCAGAGGAGTGTTTAAAGCTCACACCAGAGTCAAGTCGGCCGTCAGCTGAGTGGCGAGCAGGCGACGAACCTCGTCCAAAACGACCAAAAACTCAACAGTCGGCTGGCAAGGTTATGGCATCCGTGTTTTGAGATACACATGGAATAATTTTCATCGACTATCTCCAAAAGGGGCTGAAGAAAAAGAAAGTGCTGTTTCATCAAGACAATGCACCGTGTCACAAGTCGATGAAAACGATGGCAAAATTGAATGAATTCGGCTACGAATTGCTTCCCCACCCACCGTATTCTCCAGATTTGGCCCCAGCGATTATTTCCTGTTCGCAGACCTCAAACGAATGCTCGCCGGAAAGAGATTTAAGACCAAAGAAGAAGTAATCGCCGAAACAGAGGCCTATTTTGAGGCTAAACCGAAATCGTACTACAAAACTGGTATCGAAAGATTGAAAAATCGTTTCAATCAATGTATTGCCCTCGAAGGCAACTACAATATATTGATAAATAAAGTTGAATTTTGCAAAAATTTTGTGTTTTACTATAAAACGGCACTGACTTTTCAGACCATGTGTTACCGTCAGATTTTCTGAGTGGTTCCAGATTACTTGATCTTAGCCTTTTGATGACTTTGACCAGCCTACTGGTTTCACCGACAATTTCGCAAAGGTCTTTATAAGAGGAGCTCTAACCTTTTCAAATCTTTTCGATTTGATCTGTAAAGATTCCAAATTAGTCTTAAGTGTCTTCTCATTTCTTAACGAAAACGCTTCAGGTCTGCATTCCACCAAGGAACGGGCAATCTGCAGGATTGCTTACTTCTTACTACATTCATCGTCAATTACTGTGATCTTTGTTCGACAAAAACTGAAGAAACGAGAAACACGATCACGAGCTCTATGTAATAATTTACAGGTAGCCCAAAACCAAGCCTGAATTACAAGATTGGTTGTGTGGAGTTTAAACATTCCTCAATGATAGAAGAGTCATTAAGTTTTTTTTTATTATTTTTTTAGTGTAGAGTAGGTTACGGAGATTAGGAAGGACGGACAAGTTCATATTGCCTCAAGATACAAATACCTTTACATTGATGGTAACAGTTATACATACAACCTATACTTTCGACAACACGATTCGACTGTTATACCCCACAATGATAAACTAGTTGTATGAAAACAGGATGCCCTTAGTGCCCTAATTATTCCTGATACTTGTTTGAGTATCCTTGCCACTAAGCAGGCTAATACTTATATAATACTTATGCCTACCTATTGTTTTGTGCCTTCATAGTCTCAAAAACAAATGAATGAAGAAAAAAATAAAAAAATAAAGTGGGGTGCTCTCTTGTCCTAGATACATAGATACTGCGAAAGTTGGGGATTCCCTATGAAGCGAAAGGGTAAATCACATTTGTGTGTTGTCTTTCAAAATTATGTCTAATTAGAGTAGTGGTAGCTTATGTAGGACACGTGTGCTAATTCGAAAACGATAGGCGTATATACACTGGTTTTATAAATGACATCAAAAAGCCATCCTCTTTTGATTGAAAATTACGTCACTAACAAGAATAATGTTGACATTTTGACAATGCATCGTAGTTGATGGGTATTGATTGGCACCTACAGTCTAAATCTGAAGGGATTTGCCATTTATTTTGCTTTTGGAAAGACAATTTAAACTGCAAATATAGGGATAAGCGAGGTGATGATCTTATGATTCAAGCCTTGGATCTGGGAAGTGGTAATATTTTTATTTATTGCAGATGTTGCCTATGTGACTTAAAGGGTCAGATGTCAGATGTCCAGCAATAAATTCATCATCCATAAAGTTCTTGACTTATGGAAGTCAATATAGCAGATACAATGAACTCCTATGCAGCCAACAACTAAAGATACACATGCTTTGGCCTCCACATCGAAACTTTTCTCAACTAAAGATTGATATACAATACAAAACCTACGAGTTCAAGGTTTCCCGTTCCTTCATAAAAAGAACATCAAACCTGACATCTAAAAAAAAATAAACCACCTAAACCAACACATAAAACCTCATCTATCAAAAAAAAAAAAAAGGAAAAAAGAAACTGGTCAAGCGTACAACTAATCAAAAGAATGTCAAAGTACAAAAAAAAAAAAAAAATTGACAACTAACTCGAAGGCTATTCTCTCTGTATATGACGTATGTACGTCATTTGGCCGGACAAAAAAAAAAACACTCTTTTGTGTATCATTCGGATTTATTCACTCAATTGAAGCAAATTTATTACAACACCGACTTAGTCTACCCCCTATCTCTTGACCACTCCTAAGAATTCCTAACAACTGTGCTCTCGGATGACATAATTTTTGAGTAAAAATAATCTTTAAACTGGTTAATTGATTAATTTTACGAGTGTTCGTGGCTGGACAAAAATAAATCAACCTTTGGATACTCTAAAAACTATAAAAAAATCTGAATTTTATCAGATTTCCAGAATTCTAGGCGTTTCAAAATTCATGGAGGTATCAGAGACAAGGTATTGTCATAAAATCAGAGAAACTGACACGAATATCTGTCGTTCATTAACTTGTGCGACCCAATCCATTATGAATTGCAGCTGTTTCCTCGGCAAATCGCATACAATAATCCCTCGTTAAATGCCATACCTAATACAGTTTCAAAATCTGTTAAAAGTCACGTCACAAGGAGAGAGATTTGAGCAGAAGTTCCATAACGTCTTCGAAATGTCTATTTTTATTAATAAGGACGCCAAAAGGAGTCCCTTTATTAAAATTTCGACAAAGTATGCAATGCGTCCTCAATCCGTGCCTGGCGCTTGGAACAACAAATGCCTTCAGGAATCAATCTCAATGAAAAAGTATCGAATATCATCGATAAAATAAGTTGTGGAACGTATTTATCTTGTTTTTAGAAAAAAATATTTCAAGAATCCAATGATACAAATGCACAGATCCTTAAGGAATTTCGCTTCATGGATTTCACTTAACATCCTCTGGGCACACATACCCAGATTTTTTATTTTATTTTTTTTTTTTCTACATAATATCCCTTATTCTCAGTCGCTGTCTTTGTATTGTTGATTTCCATGTCAAAGCATGCTCTAGTGCCATATGCCGCCTTATTCAACCTCGTTTGTGTACCTTACCACTGTTTCTTTAGAGATAAGACGTGCAATGAATATGCTCTGTACCCTAGTGTATCTGCAGTCGATATTGTTGTGTTTGATTCCAAAAATAGAAGATCCTAAATAGTTTGCTCTAAATGTGAATCAGCTTCCTTCCTTCCATGTCTCGCACGGTCTTTTTAAAGAAGAGAAAAGTTTCTTCGGTCTTTTTCATCTATTTGGTCTTTTTGGCGTTTTTGAATTTCCTGCCGAGTGGTGCTCAATAAGCCCATGTTGTGCCAATGCAATGTCGTCAGGGGAGGTGGCTATGACAAATGTTTTATGTGCCAACTAAAAGTCGCTCTGCTGATGTTGTACGAGTACGTTGTAAGTAAGTAAAGATGCACTTGGTGGTAAAGATGACTATTTTGGTCTATAAATAGTCGTCTGTAGGAATGTATTGTCGGTGTTGAGATAGATAGAAACCGAAAGACAAACCATTTCGGTTGAGGTATGAGTGCACGCAAAAACTGTGCGTAGTGACATTTTTACGGTGAGATTAAGGTCTGAGTTATGAAACTGCAACGAGATGTTAGTCCATAAGAGATGACATCAGTTTGAGGAATGTGTTTTGTGGGTAATAACTCACATACTTTAGAAGATTGCTGCTCTAAAGGAGATTACGATTTTAAGTGCCACTGACATAAAATTTCTGACAGCGAGTAGTTTGTTTGGAGTTTTGTGGATTTTAAACGATGAAAAATGTCATTGAGTTAACAAAAAATTTCGTTGTTTAGTAGTTTTCTGTTTCAAAGCGACTTTAGGTTATTTGCTGTTGCTTTTTTTATGACTTCAAGTGGCGTGGCAACGGTGGCATATATCCATATATAGACCAGATACTGCTACTCTAAAGCGAATCATTACTGCTATCCTTGCACTAGCATATGTTCATACCGAACATCTGGTCTTTATGCTAAAAATCAGAAAAAAATAACTATGCACTGGACAAGAGCTTCAAATCTATCAATCTGACTTCCTTTAAGTTGAAGAGCATGGAGAGAATGGTGGAGCTTCGTGAGTTCAAGACCGCTTTGCGTCAAAAATGCAATATGCCTACCAATGCCGAAGATCCTGCTGGGTATTTTTATCGACATTAAGGGCATTTTCATGAGAAACAAGAACTTAACGCATTCAATAGTTCTATTGTCTGCGCTCAGTTATATGCAGAAGACGTATCATAGCTACATACAATATATGGAACTGTTCGTTGCATAATGCCTAACAGACAGCTTGCTGTTCTCTTTATGAGAAGTAGGATGCTGACTTGCTTGATTTCTTGTTACCATCCGTTTCTCCAAACTTTCTCAAGCTGAGTATTAGTGCCATCTTAATTTACAAACTCTTTTAGACTAAGAACGTCACATCGAAAATATCCAATAAAATGTTGGCTTTTTGGCAGTGTAAAAGAGCTTTCAGTAAGGAATGAGTCTTGTCACCGAGTAAAGTCCTTTGAATCTGCACGACTCTAACAAGACCAATTATATCCTTTGTGTAGGTTGTCTGGTGGAATAGGGTAGGGTAGGTAGGTAAGAGTGGCGGTTAAAAAAGACCAACCCACTTAGGCCTATTGACCTATTGTGTTGCCACGTGAATCTATAATCTTATTACTCATGGTACCAATCTGAGCTTATTATGAAGCGCAAGAGACAGTTAACGTCTATATTCTTTAGATCGTTAAAGTCATTGTAAAAGAAAGCTCCTAAGTGGAGTTGTCTTCTCTGTGAGAGAGAAAAGTCCTCAGGTCTTCCAATCTAAATCAAGAATATCACCTAAGTGTGCTTAGCATAAGAGACACATCTTTCTTCAACGTTTGCTATGAGAGTGATGGCGACATTGCGGAGAACTACCTCTATGAGTGCACAGCCTTGTGCATCAAGCTGTAGGTATTCGGCGCTGATGTTAGGTACTGATGCTGTAGGCATTTACTCATCTTTATACGAAATACGAATCACTGAGAAATTCCAGTAAAGGGAGCAAAGTCCGATTCTGAGTGCTCTATTCCGGATGAAAACAAGGCTTTGAAGTTATATTCCCGCATTTACTCATAGTTATTAACCTTAAAAACAAGAGGTAAGCAAACATCACTACCAAATTCCTTCTAGTGTCGTCAAAAACAAACAAAAAAATGACAGTCTGGTTTGAACCGTGGCCTAGTTTCTCCAACCAGGTGGTTCATTTTTCGATTCATGGAAGTCTCTAGAAATATAATAATCAAAATAATAGAGACACAATAGGAAGCGCAAGAGTGTTTTCCGATCAAATATCCTAAAATCGATGCAAGAGTGTTAAATGGCAAAGTTTAAGGCAGAAGTCTAGTGACAGAATAGTCAGTAAGTAACTAGGAATAGCGGTTAAGTTATTTTTTGTATCACATTTGGCTATTATAAACAAAATTCCCCTGGCATGCAAAATGAACCATTCAAATTAGAAACACTACTCTCTATTTATTATATGGTGTGAACGCGTGACAATATGATGAATCATTACCAGAAAGAGGAAAAAAATCTTCTACAAAGGACAATAAGTGTCTACAAAAGAATTGAAATGCTTTTTTACAGGGTGTTTTTCATTAATATGTTGTAATCCAGACGTATATGTCTAAAAGTTTGACCAAAATTACCACTAAGATACCCTTCATGGAGATACTACTACAAGTCACTTCCCAAACAAATTAATCCATCACACTCGTATCAAGTGAAGAATTTAAAAATGAAAACCATTCACATTTTAGAGCTACCACTTAAGCTGCACACTTCAAATGAAGAGAGAAAAGTATCTCAAATTGAATTCACTACCAGCTAGTACTCGTACCAGTAGCACTTAAGATTCAGACAACCAGAGGTCTTGAAATTTGTCCCAAATACAATGCTCGACAGTTTCTTAATAGTTCATTCCACCTGAAACAAGGTGATTGTCGTTTCCATTGCTCCATCTAAACCTTGAAATGTGTACAGATTGGCATTTTTTTTTTTGTGTCATTTATGCCAGATGCATATCAAGAACCTGCCTTCAGTCTACGATCTGAATTCGGAGAGCCCACTATTACGAAACATCTGTCGCGACAGAGTGTTTCAGTGTATTTATATTTTTCAAACGAGATCTGTGGAACTCTCAATCTGAGCCATCGATTGGGAATTAAATTAGTCCAGTTACAGGCCAGACAAGTAGACAGCATTTAATAAATTATTCAAAGGGGGAGACACAACGGTGCAAGTAAGTGTGGGCCAACAAAGTGGACAATCCCAACCCACCTGACCAGAAATTCACTTTCGTTTTCAATACTGCATAAACTCTGTGCATTCAATGTACTTTAGCTAAAACCGGATTAACCAAGCACAAAACAGATGAACAGATCAACAGACAGACAGAAAGACTTTTTTGACTTTAAAGTCCGAAATGCTACAGTATTGACTGCTCGTAATAAGCCCGCCACTGTCGAGACAAACATACTCGTACCCGGGTAATTGTATCACGAATTACATCCAGCTTTGTGGCCCAATTTATTTTTGTCGGCCTCTTTATTTATTTATTTTTTTTTTTTTTATTGAATTCCAATAAATCTTCGGCGTAAGAGCTTGTCCCTGGCAAACTTGTTTAAAGAATCCCAATAAAAAAAAAAAAATAAAAAAAAGTTGAACGCCGCAGGGTGGATTAATAGGCCTAAAGTGGATCTTAAGTGGATTGGCTGCAAGCATAAGTATCAATTTGGATTCTTTATTAAGAAAATTGATTTTTCAACTCTTCGGTAAACAAATTTAAACTGATTGCTGGTTTGAGATATAATACTTTATGGAAAGAGTATTATCGACCTGATAGTACGTACGAACAATATGGTACACTCGTACATGTCACTCTCGGTCGTCTAACATGTCGTTTAAATGTGTTAATTAAAATTTCATTTCAATAAAAAACATAAATACGAGTACTCGTAGATACAAAATTCATCTAACATATTTGCAAGTATAATGATATATTGTTATTGAGTTGTAACTGCACCAAGATGGTAATTATCAAATGTTCTAGTACGTGCCGTATCTCTCTACGAGTATTTAGAGTATAAAATAGTATTCGTATCTGCTTGTATGCCAATAATTTATACAGTTTCATGGATATTGATTGTTTTAATTGTTATTCGTATTTAATTTTTTTCCTTTTTTCTTTTTTAAGTAACGCTACAATGAACCTTATGCGGAAGAGAATTTACGTTCCACAAAATATTATGCACTAACTGTTACAAATTTTCTAAAGGAGTGGCTGAAGTTGTATAATGGTATGACTCCGACGGTATGCGGCTATAATTAAGAGATGTGTTCTGCACGGCTTAGTAAATTGATTGCTGGAAAATTGATTTTTTTTTAAAAGTTTAGACCGTATAACCGTGCAGTTGTACGTCATTTTACAGATCTTAAAGAGTAATTGTTGTACCATGGTAGATGAATTGTATTACAAAGATCGGTACTAAGAAAACCATTTTAGGTACAATATACATTGTAACGATATCCACATGTCGTCAGATATTCTACAATATATTGGGTCACATAAAAAATCTCCGCGGTTTTTTCTCACTAGATGGTGTTGGTGTCCATTTATCTGGAAACACTAATCTGAGTGTATCAAACGAACACGTGTTTGAAAGGTGACATGACAGGCTACATTTTTTGTGAAGACAGCTGTGTGATACTGATTTGAATATGAGTGAATGATCTGAATAAATACGCAATGTGATGCTTTCTCACTATAAAAAAGGGAAAAACGCTGTAAGAACATGCCGAAAAAACTATGAGAATGCTGTGAGTGAACGCCGGACCCAGGAGTGGTTTGTTCGATTCCGTTCCGGTAATTTCGATGTAAAAAGTGCACCTCGCACTGGTCGGCCTGTCATTGAAAAAATCGATGAAATTTTGCAACTGATAGAGCAAGACCGGCACAGAAGCTGTCAGAAGATAGCGGAGGCACTAAATATCAACTGTATGACAGTTTGGAATCATCTAAAACGAACAGGCTACTTAAAGAAGCTTGATGTTTGGGTGCCACATGAATTAACGCAAAGAAATTTAATTAACCGAATAACGATTCATTACGGACGATAAAAAATGGATTAAATACGAGAATATCCAACGCAAGCGATCATTGTCAAAGGCCAGTGACCGACCACAAACGACTTCAAAGTCTGGATTGACGGTAAACAAGATTATGTTGATAATGTTGAAATTGGAGACAGCTTGCCAAAGATCGTGCTGGCTGGAGATGCTTATTGGTTGAGGCTCAGGTCCAAACGAATTACAGATACACTACGTCCTACGTAAAGCTGTGTGTCTGCAGTACTTAATATGTAGTAAACAAATAAGAATGTAAGTGGGCTACTTTGGGTAACTTTTACGTAGTTGAATATATTCAACAGGAACTGTATCTAAAAAAAAAAAACAAAGCATTTGTCGCAGATGATACTAACTAGGTGTCCCAAAAATTAAGTTTGAAGGCGAGCTTAGAGAGCAAGACTTTCAGGCTTTACACCAACAGAAATAATTGTTCCTTCTGATTCTCCCAATTTGTATACCAAGTTTCTGAGATTTTTGATACAATGGTTGTAAGTTGCGGCTGGCAACACATACGTTTATTTAAAAATTCATTATATAAAAATGTACTTACCAAATTATTAGATGATAAATCCCTTTTTAAATCACTGCTTCCGCTAATGCCGATGACACTTACACCGTCATTCGTTGTCGTTGTTTCAAATCTAAAAAAAAAAAAATCGAACATCAAATCTTTGCCAAAAACGTAATTCATTCAGAACTTCTACAACAAAATATTTTATTACATCTCATAAAATTAAAACGTATGAAAGTAAACATCAACCCTTTTATGAAACAAATAAATCCTAAATCTTTTCCAAATTACACATAATAAGGTCCATCTTACTTATAGAATTAGGGTCAGCAAAATTTTATGAAATCCTATGAATGAAATCCTTTCAAAAATTCCAACAAAGTAAAAATCTAAAAGCAATTAGTCTGGAAAACCCCAAATATAAAAATTTGTCCTGATTTCGTGGAATTTTTCCACCTTGCCACACATGCATTGAAGTTACCTGAGGGTCGGGCTGCCTTTATCTTTACTTAAATTCCAATCTGTGTATAAGCATAAAAAAAAAAAAAAAAAAAAAAAAAAACGATGACAAATAAAGGACAAATTACAAGACATTTTGGCTGTTATTGACAAAAAGACAAAGTGACTAAATCTGAAATATGCTATTCAATATCACGTGCAAGTTTGACACAAAATTACAAACAAAAACAATTTCATGTTCAATCAAGGAAACTCAGAATACAAAAAATTATTGAGTGACATTGACAAAAGGGACAGATTTGATTAGATTATGAATTAAGATAATAATAATAAAACTATTAGGTGCACAACTAAGTTATCGCTTTTTTTTTATGAAAATGCAACTTTATTGTGAAAAAATGGTTACAAATGAATCATTCAAAGTATTGCCAGAACGTGTTCTCATCTTTTAGGCAGAGCTCTAATACCGTTAGGGTAAAAGTGTTTATCTTTTGAGGCTATCCCCGAATCAAGTCATTTTTGATGTCTTCATATGAGCGGGACTGTTGATCCGCCAGCCTATGTGCCATCGAACCGAACAAGTAATAATCGGACGGGATAATCAGTAAATATCTGAGGAATATGGCGGGTTGGGTAGGGCTTCCCATTTGAGCGTTTCCATGTGGGTTTTAACGGGTTTCGCACAGTGAGGACGAGCGCTGTCATGCTGTAGAATCACTTTTTTGTGCCTCTGCTCGTATTGTGGCCGTTTTTTCCAAAGTGCTCGGCTCAATCGTATCAACAAAAGTCGATACTGTTTCCAAGTGAAGGTTTCGATGGATTTCAAAAGTTCATAATAAATAACACCGAATTGGTCCCACCAAATACACAGCATAACCTTCGCAGCGTCAAAATTCGGCAGAGCCAACGACGTAGAAGCATGACCGGGCAGATGCCATGACTTTCTTCTCTTTGAGTTGCTATAATAAATCCATTGTTCATCACCCCACACGATGCGATGAAGAGAACTCTTCCTTTTTTGCCGTTGGAGCACTTGTTCACAGGCAAAAAATCGACGGTCAACGTCCCTTGGCCTCAAATCATAAGGTACCCAAATTATTTGTTTTTGATTCATTCTCAACGAATGCAATGGCTTGACGGGTAACTAATGCTAAAGCTCTTCTTGCGTTTGACACGGATCCAATTCAACGTCTTCGAAGGATTTAGGCCTTCCATCACGAGGACGGTCTTCAACATCGAAATCACCATCTCCGTGATGATGCTGAAGAAGCATCTCCCTAAACATTTTGAAGCTCTCGATGCGCGTCAGCCACCGAAAAAAATTCAACATTTCCCACAAATGAAGATTATCTATTTGGAACAAAATCAGACATTCTCACACAACCAAAAGTATATGACGCCAAAATGAAATCACTTATGTGTTTGAACCGTTTGCTTACCATGTCTATGTTAAGCTTGGTTCATGACTTTTTGGATATGCCAAAATCGACCAGCGCTTACTACTGGAGCCATCTATTATTGCGCTCTAATATGTGTAATAAAAAAAATTAAGGATATATACTATAAAATTAAAATTAATAGAATAATATACCAGGGCTGTTCGAAGTGTACCCGGATTGGAAAATAGGCGGCGCTATTGAGTCAAAATAAAAGTACCATCATTTAGTATAACCTCTTTTAGTCTGCCTGTGACAATTGGTGACGCTTGACGCTTAGTATTGTTTTGACACCCTAACTTCAAAACATCGTTTAGTGTTTTTTGCGACCATGAAAAAGGAGCAGTATCGCTCGGTGATCCGATTTTTATTTTTGAGTGGCATAACCTGCGAGAAAATCAAGCCAATTTAAGAAGGTGTGTATGGGACCCATTCACCTTCCCGTACAACCGTTTACCATCAGTTTGCAGAGTTTCCCCGTAGCCGCACGTCGGTTTTTGATGAACCGCGCCCAGATGGCCCAAAAAGGGTTACCACAGAGGAAACCGTGGACAAAATTCATGATCTCGTATTGGAGGACCGCCGAGTGAAAATTCGCCTGTTGGCTGAGATAGCAAACATCTCAACCGAACGCGTTTGTCATATCCTGCACGAGATTTTGGGCATGAGAAAGCTGTCCGCGCGATGGGTGTCGATACCCAGTGTTGTGACTGTTTCAACACAGCAATTGTGCTTATTTTAATTTCAAGTAATAACCATAGGGTACTGGTCGATGTCCATCCCGACTAGACTTGCCAAACTTGTAAGCGCGAGTGCTGACAAGTAGAGAAAAATAACAGCATTATAAACGGGACAGTGGATGAATTCCCCGGATGGCATTAACGGTTTAATAAAGCAAATAACCTTACCCGGGCTACTCCGACATATTTGGAGCTCAAACCAGTAAGAATTTCCAAGTCTAAGTCGGGGTCTTGGAAAACAGATGGTAGCGGATGAGCGCTTAATGGACCAAAGGCAGCGGCCACATTCTCTAACTGGCTTCGGTCTAATCGACTCCTCGTCTAGTATATATAATGAAACTGGCTGTCCAGGTTGGGGGTTGCCACGCCGGGCTAACTGTCCCGTCATGGGGGAAAAAAAAATCCAGTCACGAAGTACCAACAAACCTCGGATACGCACGGATCTATTGTAGATAACCCCGGTAAAAGAGACAAGAACAACGAACTTGAAGGTAACTTGAAAGGTTACGTACAGCCAAGAAATGCGATGGGATGGGTCAGATAAAAAGATGACGAAAAACTACGACATCTATTACGACGATTGTTATCGACAGCAAAAGCAGCGCCCATTTGGATGAAAATTTTTTATTAGAGGGAGGCTTAGGCAAGAAGTTTTGAATTTCCAGCATGTTAAAGAGCGCCTCGTTTGCCAACATTAGCCTTAAATGTGCGCACGCTCCTGCAGAGGATGCCGACGCTAAAGATGTCTTTTATGTTCTCTTGGACAAGACTTGGACAAGCAGTGTGCTAGCTATAACATTAATATTTTCCTCGGAGACTTTAATGCCAAGCTAGAAAGAGAGGCATTTTTGGTAGTACTGTCGGAAACAGTAACTTGCACGACACCATATCCGATAACGGGTTCAGGCTAATCATCTTTCCCGCGGGGGGAGGGGGGAGCATCGTCATAACCAGCCAGAGGTTCCCGCATTTCGAAATTCATAAGTGGACTTGCGGTCGACGCAAGGGACTCCTCCAACATTATGGAAGTCCGATCGTTCCGAGGGGCCGACATCAACACGGGCCATTACCTTGTTGTAGACAAGGTACGGTTTTGCTATCCTGAACATCGTACAGACAAGATAACACTGCAAGATGCATACAAAGCGGTACCATATACAGCGACTAGAGCTGCTCACGAGAACTACGAGCACTGTGAACAGAAGAGGAGAGATGAAACCGGAGGAAAAAGAAGGAGCATGAGAGGGGCGGGATCGAGGAAATTTATAGATGTTACTCCAGGAATAAGATTCGGAGGTTTGAAAATAACATGCTACGAATACAAACCCCGAACCAAAGCCTAAAGAGTCGAACAAGACAAGACAAGACAATTATTTGTAAAGAGGGTTTCCATAGACTGTATAAAGGTTAAATGAACGTTTCAACCTGGACGATGTAGACCAACAATTCCGTCCAGCGCACTTGGATGAAGTGAAGTAAAGCCATATTAAAACTTAAATCCAACAAAGCTGCTGGAGCGGACGGCCTGACTGCAGAATTTTGCACTAATTCACCTGTAAATTATGGTGGGACGAAAGTATCCCCCATGAACGAAACCTGAGCATTCTTTGTCCGCTCCTTAAGAAAGGAGGTCCATGAACTGCGCCAAATACAGAAGCATCAGTCTTCTTAACATCACCTACAAGATCCTATCTACCGTATTGTGTGAACGCCTGAAGCCGTTCGTCAATAATCTGATTGCTCCATATCCGTCCACCATATCAGGAGATCTTGGAAAAAATCCATGAGCTTCAAGTCAAAACACACCACCTATTCGTTGATATTAAGGCTGCGTATAACAGCATTAGAATGAGCTATAAGGAGCAATGTCTAACTTTGGCATCCCTTCGGAACTCGTCCGCTGGTAAAGTATGATGTAAAAGATGACTATAAAGAACTCACTGAGACACTTGATGTCAAAAAAGGATTTAGACAAGGCGATGCTCTGTCATGCGATTTCTTTTACATCATTCTTGAAAAAATAGTGCAAAACTCACGCACCAATAAAAGAGGGACAATTTTTCAAAAATCCGTCTAATTACTTGCATACGTCGACGAAGTTGGAATAATTAGTGGCGTTTTCACGAGAACTGAGAAAGGACACCCAACACCGATATTTCGGACAGAACGTAACCTCTTCCGATATAAATTTGAGGTAGTTAAAGACTTTGTCTACCTAGGATCCGCAAGGACACGAAGAATAACGCATGATAATCGCTGCTTCTTTGGGCCAAGAAGGCAACTAGTAAAGCCCTTTCTTGAATAACAAAAGTGACTCAATATAACATAAGATCTTAAAGATCCCAGCCTTGTTCTATGGCGTAGAGGCATAGGTTTTATCACAAATGAATGAGAGTGCTCTTGGCTGAACAATTCTTCGAATGATTTTTGGTCCTGTAACAGGATAGACGGGTGAAGAGTGAATGTCCAATAACTGAGATGGGTGGGTGAAAATCAGGTGGCGCACGCAAGTGCGAGCGAAACTAGAGGCAGTTGGCAAAAGATTGAGCTGGCTGAAGACGGTTGTTGGTTGAGGCCCAGGTCCAGTAAGAGGAAATTCTGAAGGGTAGAATTGGTGTTTAATTCTTACTTTTTATTTATAAGCTTTAATGCATCGGCAGAGGGGATTTCGCCGCACAATTAGTTATTTAGCAGCCATAGTCATAATTTGCTTACCATACATGCATAGCCAAATATGTCTTTATGTGATCTATGTAGTTTAAAGGGTCTCTCGCTGAAATTTTCGATTTTAAAGCATTACTTATGTGTTTTAGGACCGTATTTTGCAGCCGTTGTAGTTTTAGCAAGTGGGTGTCTGAAGCGTTTCAAATGTATCATACCTCAACTTTGTTTCAAATAGAGCCTGATAGATATGCTTTAGGATACTCGGCGTTAAAAAGAATCCTAACTGAACTAGACCATATCGAGCTCTTCTTAGACCCGACCCTTAGTTGTCTATAAAGTCCCAGGTAAACTAACTTTTAAGTTTTCAACGAAAGTTAAAAGTTTTTAAATAAACGGTCTCATTGAATCCTATTGCAAATTACAGGAAGTAAGAAGTCACATCGAAAAAATTTGGTATAAAGAAATTGTCGTCAGCTATATCACCAGGCTTTACAATTCAATGCCAAATAGAGTCGAATTCCTTATGAAAGCCAAAGGTGGCCACACCACATATTTAAAAGGGGGAACATCTTTTTTTTTTAATAATTCTAACAACTAAAGTATCCTCATTAAAGCAGCAAAGTAATGTTAACTTAATGTTTTAAGTTTTAAATCAACAAATCAAACAGCCTAATTATTTTTAAAGGGTTGTAATTATTACAGATTTTTTTCCTGGAAAAGATCTTCGCGTCAATTCTTGTGGTTACATCATTTAAGATTGACCTACCTGTTACGAGCAAAAACGAGACCACAGTAAACAGCCCACATCAAAGAAAAAAAAAGTTTGTTTTACTTTTGGATCCTAGTGTACATTCACACCCTCAGGCACACCAACGCCACACGGATAAAAGGAGAATAGTATGAAAGGACGTACATGAATACATTCCCGTCCGGCCACTTATTATATGTATCGCAAGTTGGAACATCGCGTTCGCATAATTATGATCAAAAATTTCGAATAAGAAAACGTATAACGACTTCAAATCTGGACAACGTAAGTATAGCCGAAGTAAGCGAGTCGTTAAAAAGAACGGATAGTTGTTATGCAGTTGGACCGCATCACATACCTTCCGAAATGTGGCGACAATCGGATGAATTGAACTTAAATGTTTCGTTCGATTTTGTTTAATAAAATGATGAGTGGTGAGCGAATGTCTAAACAACGGAAGGAGAGATTTTTTGTTTTCTTGTAAGAGGGCTGTTTTATGAGTACCGGGATTGGAAGATAGGTGGAGCTACTGAGCCAAAATGAGTATACCATCATTTAGTATAACCTATCTTAGGTCGTCTGTCGAAATTTGGTGAGAAGCCGACGATTGTTAGTGTTTTTGCGACCATGAAAAAAGAGCAGTATCGCTTCGTGATCCGATCCTTGTTTTTGAGTGGCAAAACCTGCGAGGAAATCAAGCGCATTCTCGATGGTGTATATGGGATCCATTCACCTTGCCGTACAACCGTTTATTATTGGTTCGCAGAGTTTCGCTGTGGCCGCACGTCGTTGATGAACCGCGCCCAGGTCGCCCAAAAACGGTTACCACAGAGGATATCATGAACAAAATCCATGATCTCGTATTGGCAGACCGCCGAGTGAAAATTCGCGAGTTGGTTGAGACAGCAGAAAGTGAACATGCCCAAAGAAGGCGAAGACCGTGTCTTCGACCGGAAAGGTGATGGCCACCGTTTTTTGGGACGTGCGAGGTGTGATCCACGTTGACTATTTGGAGAAGGGAAAAACAATCACACAGGGACCACGCACGTTGATTTATTGGCCCGATTCAACGACGATTTGAAGAAAAAACGACCACATTTGGCGGAGAAAAGCGCTCTTTTACCACGATAACGCATCGGCCCGCACCTCCGCAGTCGCCACAGCCAAAATGGTCGAATTGCACTACGAATTGCTATCCGATCCTCCGTATTTGGCTCCCTGCGACTTCTTTTTTTCTCAAACCTTAAAAGATCGCTCGCCGGAAAGAAGCACAGGTCCAATAAAGTGGTAATCACCGCGCGGAGGAGCATTTTGCAGGCCGACAAAAGTCGTACTATATGGGTAGTATTCAGTTTAAAGAGGTTTGAAAAATAAATTGTCAAAATTTAAAAAAGTTGCGTTGTCATTTCTAATGCGAATATTCATCAAACAACTTTCGTATATCGACTTAAACTCCAGTCTTAAAAAGTTGAGGTGTGTTGTTCTTTCTAATCGAACACAGTGTTACCCAGACAAGTAATAGCCGTTCTACAAATTGATAAATTTTTTTACTTTGTCCATAAAGCTCCAATCGCCTGCTGGAAGTTCTAATAGCAACATAACTTCTAATAGAGAAAGTTTCATCTGTAGATCTTAGGATGTGACGGTCAACCTTGTTTTTTTTTTTTTTTTAGTAAAACGTTGGTATTATGACATCTGCATTTTTATACAATGATTCTGTATACCGGAGAAGTTTTTATTATACATAATACAGGATCCAGATCAAGAAAAAGCTAAGACCATCATTATTTTCTGGCGCAGTAAGAATTGGACTTCAATCCACTCATAGAACAGATCTGAAGGTATATACATTGTACATAACTCACCAACTGGTAACGCATATTGACAAAGATTTAGGACCGACTTAAACTATACACCCCACATGAAGTTATGGGAGACTTGTAAAGCAGTCCTCATTATTGCTATTAACTATTCATATTAGTAATGCGATATTCCTTGCTGATAATGGAAACTTCTCGGTTGCCGGATGCATCCGTAAATAATGGGGCTAAGGACAGATCCTTGTGACACATCATTGAATATCCGATACTACACCCTGACTGACTCGAACTGCAACCAACTTCAGACTGCTATAATTTCCAAACCGTTCATGACAGTGAGCTCAAATTTTGACACATGACAGATAATTTTATTATTTACAAGCGATTTGCGTCTCAGTTGTGTTGAAAAATTTTTATCCGCGATGGAATTCAAACGTGATAGTGTGATTGCGTTTTATTTAGATGGAAAACCACAAGTAGCTATCGTTAGAGACCTCCAGTACCTCAACGTGAATAAATCATTTGTATTTCGAACCATAGCTCGTTACCGTGAACTTGGAAGCGTTGCAAACCGCCATGGAGGTGGTCATAAAAAAAAAACAGCAAAATCGGCAGAAATGGTTCGGAAAATGAAGGCTCGAATTGAGCGAAATCCGCGTCGAAGTGGAAGAAAAATGGCTTGTGAGCGCAACATATCGTTGGAACGGATGCAACACATACTGAAAAATGAGCTTGGGCTCAAACCATTGAAGTTCCAAAAACACACGATCTTACACCGCAACAGAAAAAAGTTAGAATCGAAATAGCGAAGAAGTTGCTATGCTTACACAAAAGTGGTGAGTTGCCGAATTTGGTTTTTTCCGATGAGTCGCTATTTGTTATAGAGCAATATGTCAACAAACGAAATAACCGAGTTTACTTCGAAAATTTACACCTTCGGACGCCCACTAGAAAGCAGGCAGCACTGACGGTGATAGTTTGGGCCGTCATAACCGCCGATGGTCGAACTCCGCTCGTATTTTCGGACCGTGGCGTTAAAATTAATGCGATCGTATAGTGAAACTGTTTTAGAGACAGTATTGAAGCCTTGGGCAAACAATTATTTCGGTCGAAGACTGTGGACATTCAACAAGACTCGGCACCGTCTCACAAAGCGCGCGTTAACCAATATTGGTTAAAAAACAATGTTCCACACTTTACTTCTTCGACACAATGGATTGCAAATTCTCCGGATGCAAATCCGTTGGATTTCTCTGTCTGGGATATTTTGAAGGCGAAGGTTGGCACTAAAAAATACCAAAGCTTGGACCACCTCAAACAAGAACTTCGCCGGGAATGTGCCAAAATACCGCAGGGTCACTTGCGTGCAGCGTGCGATGCTTTCTTCGGCCGTCTTAAGGCCATTATTCGCGCCAAAGGTGGACATATTGAAAACTACTGATACAATTTGAAAATTGATGTATTTTCCAACAATTTTTGCTTAGGCACTATAAAATTTATAAAAAAATAAAAGAAATTATAGCATTTTAAAAAGTTGCAGTTCGAGTCAGTCACCCTGTAATTGATTTCTTCGAAACTTCGATTTAGACTATGAAATTTATGACTAGTTTTCCTTATACTTCTCAGTTAGTTTCTCACATCATCAGATTTGACACTAAACATTACCATATACACTTGTGGTCTTAAAAACCGCATCACCTAATGAGTTCTCAAAAAATGCCTAATTAATGCCTAAGGGTTATTCCCATACTAATGAAGGGTATTCCCCATAGTGGAGTTCGGCCTCGTATTCAGTGCAAAAAAAAAATCAGTTTGAATTGAGTTGTGACGGTGACAAGCAAAAAAAAAAGTGAAATGTCTGGTAAATATCATCAACTGACTCGGGACGAAAAAGTTCAAGTATTGACTTTAGTCGAAGAAGGGCTTGGCTATCGTGAGATTGCGGTTAAAATAGGATGCGTCATTCCACTATCGTACGACTGATGAAGAAAAAAGAAAATTTGGATCCACTGGAAAGGAAAAAAGGTTCGGGACGAAAACGTAAAACAACCCAGAAGATGGACAATGTATTACAACGAATTAGCATGAAAGATCGCTTTAAAAGTGCTGTCCGTATAAGAGCAGAGCTGAGTGAATTTCATCAAGTTGATCTAAGCGCCGAAACCATACGCCGACAGCTACGGGAGATAAGTTTATATGGAAGACGACCAGCGAAAAAACATCTCCTAACCACAGAAATGAAAAAAGCTTGCTTAACGTGGGCGCAGGATGATTGGCGATGTGTGATATGGTCCGATGAAAGTGAATTTAATTTGTTGTGTGCCGACAATTTGCCATACGTACGACGGCCAGCAGGTGAAAGGTTCAAGGACGAGTGCATAGTCAAAACAGTGAAGTTTCCTCAAAGCCAGATGGTTTGGGGATGTTTTTCTTTTTACGTTTTGGGCTCTTTGCACTTTGTTAATAGAACTATGAACTATGAAAGTATGGAGAAGTAGTAAGGGAGTTTTTGGTACCAGCAATTGAACAGCATCATTCGTATACTGACAAGTGCATTTTTCAAGATGATTCTGCACCCTGCCACAGCGCCAAATCCGTAAGTAAAGTGTTATACAATAAATCGACTTCTAGACGTCTACTTTATAAATAAATACAGAAAAGTAACTAGAGTCGTTCCATAATTTTCAGTTTAAGACAACCTCGGAATTACCAGACTAGACTGGCCAGCTAATTCACCCGATTTAAACCCAATCGAACACAACACAAACCAGAGAGTAAAAGAAAGCTAAATGAAGTTCTGGAACGTGTATGGAATACTGAAATTTCAAGGGATATTACTGAACTTGTAGTAAACTCGATGCCTTCTAGAATAAAAGCGGTTATAACCGCCAAAGGAGGAGCAACTCGGTATTGATAATTTTTTGGTAAAAGTGGCATATCTAAACATCTTATATACACATAGATAAAAAATGCATCGTTTGATTTTGTTAACCAATGACTGTATGAAAATATTTTAAAAAAATAAGAAAATTAACTGGTTTTTCTTTCTTTGTTAATATCTTTTTTCAAACATTCAATAAACAGATGGAAATTAGATAGAAATACTTATAAACTATTGCGGAGTACTCAACAAAAATTTCATTTCATTATAAAAATTATTATCGTAGTTATTAACAATTTTTTAATTCTTTTCGGTTTTTATGACCGCAAGTGTATAGGTATATGGAGACAACCAGTGACCTCTATTATAAAAAAAAGACAAAGTCTGTGTGTATTTTCCTAAAAACAGCAAACAGAGACAGCTTCTTGGGTTTACGAAACCCTACACCCATAATCCACACGAAAAAGTGTCATTCCTCCGTAACTTAAAACATCGAGAAATTCGCACGATTATCCAATAAACGATCAAATTTACCGCTCACTTGAGAGCATATACAGAGGCACATTATTAACGTTACTAATGAATTGACATCGATTTGCCACTTGACTACGTCCACTTCCACATAATTTTTTTTTAGTTTACATATTTATCTGCGTAATTAATTTCCCATATATTAGTACACATCCCTTTCATAGTAATTCTCTTCGATATTTTTTCATGTGTCCCGAAACACATGTCCTCGTAATTCATTAATATTCACAAGCACATATCGCAATATCAATCGGATAACCTGATCACCCTGTGCCTGGTGATGATGATGATGATAGACAATACCTTCCTGGTTGTGGAGATGTTGTACTCCCTGCTGGAACCCTTTCGTTTGATCCATTCATGGATGTGCTGTATGCTGGCATCGGTGAGAAATATGTAACACGAACCCGTGTGAGACGGAATTGTCCAGATGTAAAACGCTCTCGATACGTAACCATAACCAGGAAAGTGGAGTCTATTCGCAAAATAAAAATAAAAACCGAATTTTCAAATTTAATAAAAATCTGCAATAACAACGTGTATACCGAACGATACACAACAACCGACTATGAAAAGTAATTGCGCTGATTCTTCTTACAGGCAACTATTGCCAGGCATCAGTTCAACGTTCATTTTTAAGATCTCAACAACAGCTGTTGAGTTTTTCTTTTTGTTCATTCTTTTCTTGAAAAGGATATTTGATACGTGTATCCTCAAACACCAAACATCCTCTTGAACTCATAGTTCCATCTCATTTTCTCTACCACTTCAAAACGATGCCACAAATTGTGTTTTAAAGGAGTCTACTGTAAGCCGGAATCATTTACTTTTAGTAGGTGTACATACAACGGAGGGATAGACGTCAGGACGTTTTTCTCTTTCAGTCACCCAGTACAGTAAAACCAACGCCAGGTTTAATACACGCTACGTGAGTGGATTTCTCAAATCCCTATTCCCTAAACCAGTTCCAGAGAGGCCGATATCCAAAAATTGAGTGCCTTTCCCATCTACCTGTTTTGGTTCCAATCTTTATTTTTATTTTTATTTTTTATTTTTTTTTTTTTAATTTTATTTTTGAAAGACCATCTGCATTGTGTGGCGTGTGTTAAGTTTGTATCTTCGTCGTATCTTCGGGATATGAAAATTAATTTTTCTTTTTTTTCAAGTAGACAATCCTTTTTATTCAGACAGAGTGCATTGTCCTGCCTTCGGGAGTCAGCTCCTTTACGAAAAACACTTGCCGAAATCAATAAAAGTGAAACGAAAGAAAAAGGAACCACGCGACTTTTTGTTGTGTTCTCGATTTTGGAAATTTATTATTTAAAACAGATGAGAAGGAAGGGTAAAGAAGGAGCGAGGAGTATCTACTACTGGAGTAAACCTTTATCAGTGATGCCACTTTGAAGAGGTTTGTCAGGAGTAGATTATAATAAACTTGGAACTTGCAACAATTTTAAATAAAGTATTAGTTGCACCCTTTTCATGTTAACTGTTATTTAACCCGTTGTTTCCATGCTTCTTTTTCGCAGAAATTTTTTTTTGGATTTTAGTCGTTTACAATCGTGGAATGGGGTGATATCGAAAATCGTATGCTCCTCCGCGGAAGCGATGACTTCCTCGTTTGACCAGTACTCCTTTCCGGCGAACGATCTTTTAAGGTTTGAGAACAAAAAGAAGTCGCAGGGAGCTAAATCCGGAGAATACATGGGATAAGGGAGCAATTCGTAGTGCAATTCGACTATTTTGGAGAGAAAGAGAAATTTTTTCTTCGCCAAATGTGGTCGTTTCTTCTTTAAATCGGTGTTGAATCGGCTCAATAAATCAATATACTGCTGTGTTTGTTTTTCCCTTCTCCAAATAGTCAACATGAATCACACCGCGCGCGTCCTAAAAAAAACGGTGGCCATCACCTTTCCGGCCGAAGGCACGATCTTCGTTTTCTTTGAAGCACGTGCGCAAGGTAAAACCCATTGTTTTGATTGTTCTTTGGTCTCTAGTGTGTATCAATGAATCCATGTCTCATCGACGGTCACGATGGATCTCCGAAGTGGTCTCACGATTGCACTTGGTCTCCGGTGAGAGCAAACACGGGATCCATCGCGCGGACAGCTTTCTCATGCCCAAAATCTCGTGCAGGATTTTCACTCGGCGGTCCGCCAATATGAGATTGTATATTTTGTTCACGGTTTCTTCTGCGGTAACCGTTTTTGGGCCACCTGGGAGCGGTTCATCAAAAACCGATGTGCGGTAAACGGTTGTACGGCAAGGTGAATGGGTCCCATAAACACCACCGAGAATGGGCTTGATTTCCTTGATGGTTTTACCACTCAAGAACAAGAATCGGATCACGGAGTGATACTGCGTCGGATTGTCACCAAATTTTGATACGCGGTCTAAAAAAGTTTATACTAAATGATGGTACAATCATTTTGGCTTAGTACCGCCACCTGTCTTCCAATCCGAGTTCTTATCAAGCAGCCCTCGTATAATATGGCAAAAGTTAAAATCTTTGGGACCTTGCGAACACTCTCGGTTTTGTTTATGGTACTAATTAATTACTCGATGATATTGGTGGAGTACGTGACCGCTAAAGATCCGACCGTTTGTGCATTGTGAGGACTCCGGGAGCCATCAAATCCGCTCAAATCAGGCGCTAATCACTGAGAAAGCAGAAGATCTTTACAGGAAATGAACAATTCGCAAAAACATATGTCTCGCATCATTAAAGAAGACTTGGGACTTAGTGCTTAATATACACTGGACACCTGCTAACAGTTCTGCTCAAAACCTGCCCAAAGTTCTCTTAAGGCGGTACACTAAAAATTCTCACTTACAAATTACGTTCGCCAACGAAAAAATTTTACCGTTAATGAAACTTTGAATAAGCAAAATGACCGATCTCGGACATCAAGGTTTGAAAGAGGCCACCACCCAGCAAGTGTAATGGGATGGTGGGGAGTGAGCTACAATGGCATAACCAACCTCCATTTTTGTGAAAAATGAATCAAGACTTCAACGAAAGTCTACCAAACCAATGTTTTGGAAGATGTCGTTAAGCCGATAAGCCGAACAATCTTCGCAAAGCACTAGGTATTCTAATAAGATTCTGCTCCAGAACACTAGGTAAAAACCACCCAAGAGTAGCTAAAAAAATGTACTCAACTTCATATTATCGGATGACCGGCCAGCTGGTCCGGACCTCAACCGCTTTAAAGCAAATAGCGGCTATTTTAAATGAAGTCTTCCATAACTTGTAGTCAAGTATTTCACAAATAAAAAGCGATTGAACAGAAAGAAGTCACAGGGAGCCAAATCAGGTGAATTCGTAGGCTGTTGGATGGTATTTGTTGCATTTTTCGTCAAAAAATTACGAATAATGATGGCACTGTGCGACTGTGCGTTATCATGGTGCAAAAACCACGAGTTTTCTGCCCACAATTCTGGTCTCTTTCGGCATATTACTTTACGCAAACGTCTCATAACGCCAAAAAAATACTCTGTCTGTGGCCTTCTGGCGAAAATTCATAATGCACGACACCGTTGTAATCCATGAAAACCGTCATCTACCAATCTATGGTTGATGCTTTGCACCCTGCTAAAGAGTGCACTAATCCAGTATATTCCTTCTTTTCATATTCGTTTCTAGACTACCGTCCCTGACATTCTGCAGCTGACCCCCAAAAGCGAAATTAAAACACGCAGCCATTATCCTTGAATGTCACTTTCATCGTCGAAATCAAGACATTACTCGATGTCGCCAAAAATGTTGCAAAATATCTAATCCTCGAGCGAAGTTGGTCTGGCTTCAATATACTGGGCACTTATTCGCCCAAAATCCGGTAATAAGAATCTATATTACGCCAAACGAAAGGATAGAGGAGTTCCGACAAAAGAACTTAATAGCTGGAATTAAAGGGGAGGTCCTGGTCAACGAAGACTTCAATGCTGGAGCCCAGGATTGGGGGATGCCATCCACAGACTCACGAAGAAGGCAAATATTTGAGATAGCTCCGAGATGCGGCCTTAATACAGTAAACGTAAAAAAATCACCACATCATCAAATCAATCGAAAATTCAGGAGACCTAGATATGAAAGAACCATTCCGGATGTTACCTGCGGGACGGAATTATCATCCGCACGAATAGAGAACTACGAGGGGACCAACGAATTCCAAAATAAAATTTAACACCAGCTCTGAGGTGGAATGTTAATAGAAATGCTTCTCCCGTCTATAATCGAAGAAGGAAAAGGTGCTGGACTTCAACTCTAGGGTGATGCAGAAATAAAAATTGAAGCCACAATGCAACTCATAAGGCGCATGTGATGCTTGGATGTCCTGAATATGTAGCTCCAACAGAAACAGGGCAGAGAAGATAGCCGCCTTTCGGAGGAGACGCACAGTCTCAATGGAAGAAGAAAACACGCTTAGCCTATGGAAGACATAATATCGGAACTTAAAATCACAAGATCTTAACTCAAGAGGATCTTCGCCAAGACTTCAATTGTGACCTCTGGGGATAAGGCTAAAAGTTAGTCATGCAAAAACTAGGATCTCGGACGACCAACGATGCCCTAAGAGAAGATGAAGCGCTTAGAAGACAACTTACCTTGTCGGGCCTCCTGAAACGACTCTGGCCCATGACAGGAATTTCAGCTTTTAACGAAGAAGAATTGGGTCTAGCTGTGAAAACCCTACAATAACGAAAAGCATCTGAACCGGACGGAATACCGACGGAAGTGCTGAATGCGAGTGCCCAAACATGCCCACAGCTACTGCTGAACATGTATAACAGTAGTAGCCCTTGAGGAAGAGGTCTTTTTTAGGAGTCGGAAGACTAACGGCTTGGTACTAATCGGCAAAGAAAAAAAGACTCGAATTCCTACCTGCGTACAGACCACTTTGCATGCTGGACACTGCACTTGAACATGCTTTCAACATTCCAGTTTACCTCTTGCGGATGCTGAAGAACATCTCATATTATGGCATAATTTGCATGGACACGGCTTCATGGTAGGGTACGTAGATTCGTCTCAGTGATTATATCAGAGAACGTTCAAATAAAGCTAAGCACGGCCTTAGTCTAGCTACAGGAAAAAACCGAGATAGCTCTTCTGACCATGAAGAGAATCTCGACAATCGTTAACTTCCAAATCGGGTCCTAAGTTATAACAAAGAAGAAAACAGTGAAATACTTGGGAGTAACTATCAATACAAAACTCTTCTTCTGGAAACTCTCGAAGTCCGTATCGGAACCACCGTCGAATTCCACAATCTCACTAAGCAGACTCATTACAAACGTAGGAGCTTAATACGACAGTGGCAAGAGCCCTGGAACTCGGAAAATAGAGAACAATGAACGGCAAAGCTGATTAAGGGCATGGCTAAATGAAATGGACGGAAACACGGCCAAAGAAACTACCACGTCATCTGGTTTCTCACTGGACACGCATATTCCCGTATGTTACACTTTTCGTTTGCAGAAGATCTGAAGTTCAGCGAAGGGATCTGCAAAGCAGCATTGGTGTAATCAGCCCAGAAAAGCTTGTCGAAAGGTTGCTGACGAGCGATCTGACCTTGAGCCAAATTTATGCCTTCGTAGAAGTCCCATTCAGCCCAAAAAAAGGGAGAGAAAGACGCAAATATATCTCTAACAGACTGGTGAAACCCTCACCAGCAATATACTCGTAGAATAAACCCGCACACGATAAATATGAAAATACAGGATCCAAAGTAGAAAGAAAATGACACCACTCTGAAGTAATGGGAAAACGGGTTTGAAGTAGATGGTTTTAAGATGAAAGGAGTTAAGGTGGTTTTTAATTCGTTGAAAGTGCCACACTACTTGAAGCATTGCGGGACTGGTTCGTTATTAGCTTCCCCACCATCTCTTGGCAAGAAAAGAAAAAAAAGAAGAAAAATAACAATGCAATGGATATGTGATTTTTTCGGAGCATATAATCGATTCACACTCATACCATTCACTCACATACCATATTTCTGCGAATTCTGATTTCATCGAAATCCGGACAGCGTTATTGGGTAAGTCCAAAGATTTGAGTTTAGTTGACAGAGTTCATGTCTGTATATGATTTTTTGGTATAACTCTATTTCGTATACTTAGTTAGGCTTAATTCAAGTTCGCGGAAAGAACCATCTAAGATTTTCAGCTGATGTCACCAAACAAAAAGTCGAACTGTGTTACCATGTCGCACTCTAGGCTACACTCCATAATTGGGTATGGTGACACGAAAACGCGCTTAGCTACTGCTGGGGTTAATGCAATTTGTGATCGTAGAGCATTCCATAACTTTATCAGTCTACAGGAGTTTTCACGAAGGCCGTGCTTTTTTTTTACTTGCCAGCCTCCGGCAATAACATATCTTTCGCTTCTTTAGTTGCTTTATATACTCAGCTGAATTTGTGGCAGTTTTTGTGGTCAAACATGGTGCTCCTAAGTCAAGGGCTAGTATTATCCCATCGTACAGACCTTGCATTTCTATCGTATTTACCGATGTTTTCTTTGATATTAATATATTTTATCACGATGAAAATATTAAAAAAGGCGTTCTTTTTGCTTATCAAAATTTATTCGGGCTTAACACTTATCCCAGTATGGATTTGGCTGAAAAAGTCCTTCGCCATTATGATGCCAATGGAAGAAGTTCTCAGAGGTGTTAAAAAGCATCAAAACCATTCTGTATTCATGTTGGCTTCGAGGGACTTGGCGCTATAAGAATATGAGAATACAGAGTTGCAATATGGAGCGCAAAGTTTTTAATTTGTGTCTGGGATTCTTGCTTCCCAGAGATATAATCCAATAGTCGTCATCATATGCTCGGTTCTTATCTAAGGCATAGTCTCGGCTTAATAAGTGCAAACCATTGCTTTGTATGCACGCTAAAGTTCGTCTTTGAGAGGCTCTAACAATGTCCATTATTCAAACTCCTTCTCTGATTTTTGCAGCTGCTCGTCAATCTGCTGCGCGTCATAGCTTGACATTTGCAAAAGTTACGTAGCCAAGAGTACATCTATCTATGTGTGTGTTTGCGATCTTTGGACTTAAATTTGCAACAACGAACTTGTATTAAATTTTGCGTGAAAAACGGATTTAATGGTGCGCGAACGTTGGAAATGTTGGAAAAGTTTTTCGGCAACGATTCTCTAAAGAAAACGGTCGTTTACCAGTGGCACGAGCGGTTCAAAAATCGTCGTCAGTCAATCGAAGATGATGAACGCAGTGGCAGACCATCGACATCGAAAACCGACGAAAACATTGATGAAGAAAAGAAGTGTTGGTCAATAACCGCAAATTAACCATCAGAGAGATAGCGGAGGACTTGAAAATTGACATTTTGGTTTGAGTAATGGAAAAATCGCAGAAAGCACTAATGGACATATTGAAAACCGAATATAAAAAATGTTTCGAGGATTGGATCAAGCGCTGGCATAAGTGTGTTGAAGTCGATGAGGATTACTTTGAAGGCGACAATATAGATTTAGATGAATAAACTTGTATTTTGAATTTTCAGAATAAATTGCGAAATTTTTTTGATCAAGGTGGTACAGGAATTTTCATACATGCGATCTAACCATTTTCTAACTGCATGGACATAGTGTACGAGGACGCCATCCAGTAGTATATGAGTATCATCTAATAACTCTGGTAATTTGTTTCGCCAAAATTTCAGGTAGATCAGTTTATTACCCAATATTCCTGCCCACACATTGACGTTGAACTTATACTGAAAAGCACTGCGTTTCATGGAGTAGTAATTGCTTTCTGCCCAGGTGTGTAAAACGTGGAAATTATTGATTCCATCCCTGGCGAATTGAGGCTCATCCATCCGTAGAATCTGGAGCTCATAAAGCTTCCGAAAGGTATTTTTTCAGAATGTAAATGAATCTCTCAGTCCCCGGGTTGTAGCTTCTATACTTGTAAATACAAAGTGGGGCAAAAGTAATGTCACAGTGTGAATTATCTGCCATTTTGTTATTTGTTTATTTGAATGCGTAAAATTAAGTTGAAAAAATGATATCGGTCAAATGACCATTTACTGAGTTGATGCACATTAAGCTCGTTTTATGGCATTTTGAATAATTGCTCGCAAAACATCTGGCTCCAAATTTGTGATTTCTAGGACTTCAATGTTGACTTTCAAGATTTGCAAGGTTTGTGGTTTGCTGTCGTAACCCCGAGACTTCAAAAGACCCGAAAGGAAGAAATCTGAAGTTCAAATCGCTAAAAGGGGAGATCAAACGGCCTGGAAATTGGCAATGCAAAATCTAGATGTTGCACGAGCTGTGTGAGCGGTTGCTCAGTACTGCTGCAATCAACACTGCTCAAGACTCAAATCAAGAACTTGCGGCAAAATACTCGTTAACATCTCTCTGTACGGTATCTGTACAGTTACTTTGAGTTGTTGCAATGCCTCTTCATGCATTTTATGTGGATTCTCCTTGCTCCAGAAACGCAAAATTTGCATTATTTACATAACCACTTAAGTGGAAATGGCTTTCGTCGCTCATTAAGATTTCGAAAATGAAATAATTCCCTTCTTTCACCAGGTAACTAATTGGACAAATTCGACGCAACGAACGTCTGCTGATGCCAATTTGTGTGCATCGTTGTCTCGTCGATGTTTGTGTACTCTCTCGGATGCCTTCGGCCATAGCAGTGATTTTCTCGGTCGAATGAGCAATACGGAGCCGGCCACTTCTTTCATCTTTAGTGGACCCAGTTTGCAGGAGCCCTTCAGTCAAACACTTGATTCTTCACCTACATGGTGCAGGACAACGAGGAAAACGACGACGTCGCGTCGCATTAAAACAACACACTGGAAATTGGTCAAATAAACAGTAACAATTCCGCGTTCTTTATGTGTGTATCGCTTCATTGCTTGTTGTCAATTAATTCTCTATTTGTCTACAACACAAATGTCAAAGCACAAAGACACTTGACGCCATGATGTAACACATTATGACATTACTTTTGCTCCACCTTGCCTAATGAGTGTATAATTATCCAGATGTAGGTTCTGCTTGAAATAAAAATATCTGCTTAGTTGTCTGAGGCCGGTATTTAAATGGTTTCTAACGTAATGCGTAAAATCTTTAAAGCTGCGACCGCCTTCTGTTAAAGTGGAATACGTCTCCTTCCAACTAGAAAATGTCCTGACATTTGGAGCAGTCCTATCAGGGTATCGTCTCAGATATTCAAATCTCTTTTGTTGATCATTACCATTGTAGAAACCATAGACACAAACCACATCTACGTATCCTTGTGTTGAAAAGTCCATCATCGAAGTTTTTATGAGTAAGACGTCAATATCTAGGTTAAAAACTACAAACTTTTCACGCAAATAATTTTTTATTATTTCGTCAGAGGTTTGCTTGTTTTTTTTTCAGAAAAAGGACCTGCTATTTTTTTTTTTTGACCTGAAAATGCAAATGCTCTTTGCGAATTGTAAAATTTTAATCGCGTTCCACAAATGTAGAATCCAATTTATGTACATTCGCTCCTTCGTATTCATTACCTTGGTCACGTAAACCCTTTAGAGAATGCTTGTACTCGAATAAAATCTAAAAAATACACCGAAAAAAATAACCAACAGGGAAGATGAGGTCACCTATAATAGTTGTACACAAATCTCCAGCCTCATTTCGGTTGTGAAATTCAAGGCAAATTCATGGCAAATTCAAGGAAAATTAATGGAAAATTCATGCGTAAAACCGTATTTCCTCTTCCGCTATCAGTTTCAAAAAAAGTTTCACTTCTCCATCTTTCTGTCATTTAGGTTGTTCCCAAATATATTTTCTAACCAAATATCCAACATCCAAGCATGTGAGTAAATAATTTATGAAATATGAAGCAGGTGTAGCATTGTGTTAAGTTGGTCGTTTTCATTTCCATTTCTCCTCTCATAAAGCTCAAAAACCTGTTCAGCAGATTGCATCGGCAGTGTCAGAAGTACTCGTAGAATCGGGGAACGGTTTAACTTTAAATGTTGAAATTTGGACTCCAGCACAAGTGGATATCGAAAAAAACAGGAGAGTAAAGGAAATATTCAAAATAATTTTCTAGAATGGTGAATATTGCGACTGTCACCTTGATGGTTAAGCTAGGATCACGGCTAAATGAAATAAAGTAGTCAACAGAGCGTAAGTATTGCCTTAACGATGATATTTAAGGAAACAATGTACGCACGATCATTTTGGGAGTTCACATAATATAGTAGACCACAGTCAGCACGGAAGAATTCAATAGACTTCTTAAAACGTTCGCAAAACGCCTATACTCCAAATAATTAAAAATAAAATGAGAATCAGTTGACAATCGCCCGATGATCGGCTTTGATGGGTAATGTGTACGAGTATACATAATAAATCTTCGGATGGTAAAAAGGATCTGGAGCAATTAACAAAGTATGTTGACTGCAAGCTCACAAGAAAATTAAGCAGAAACAAGACACCCTTTACCCTTTACCCGGAAATGGTTTCAGAAATTTTGAAAGAAAAAGTTCTTCATGAATGTCTTCAAAACCGACCTACATAAAATGCAGCGCTGGTGTCTTTCTGACGGACGAAAAAGTTCAATTACACTCCTCGTTAGGAAAATTTGCATCTGTCTTCTAAGACGAAAAATATGAACCCCTGATTGCAATGAATTATATTGCGACGAATCTATGAAGGTGGTATCTACGTCTTCAGCGACAGCAAAGTTATGTTTAAAGTTTCGATTTCCTAGCTATTTCCTAGCTAGAATGGAAGGCTTCCTGAACTTTTGAGGAATCGAACCTGCGTTAGGAGTGCCTGCGTCCTCGGTTGGGATTTCCATTGACAGTTTGGTTTCAAATATAATTGCAATAAGCATGACGTCGGCAAACCAAAAGAATGATTACTGACGTCCATAGGCAAGTGCGATAAAAATTCCTCTTCCTCTTTATATAGGGTTTTCTAATAACGACTTGACAACTTTTTTTTAAATATAAAAGGCAAACCATTTGAGACATTTCAAAAACTTTATTATTGGCTTGAAGTATAATCAAAGCATTTATGAATGGAACTCGACTTCGTTCATATGGCTACCGCGTACACGTTTGCAACGGTCCAATTGTTGGGCCCAATTTTCAACAACTTGGTCACACATTTCGGCCGAAACGGCCGCTATTTCGCGTTCAATGTTGGCTCTGAGCTATTCCAACGTCGTCGGCGTGTTGGCATAAGCCAATGACTTAACGTAGCCCCACAGAAAATAGTCAAGTGGTGTTAAATCGCACGATCGAGGCAGCCAATCGACTGGCCCATGTCTTGAGATAACACGCTCACCATACACCATGGCCCAATAACGCCGCCGGCATGCAAACCGCACCAAACAGTTATTTTTAGTGGATGAAGTGGTGATTCATGAAGCACATGTGGGTTTTCACCCAACCAATAAGGCATATTTTGCTTATTGACGAACCCATTGAGCCAAAATGAGCTTCGTCACTGAAGATGATTTTGCGATGAAATTCATCATTTTGGCGCATCTTCTCCAGAACCCAATCGCAGAACGTACGTCCCTTCAAATGGTCCATCGGCTTCAATTCTTGAGTACTTAAGTACTTTACTATGATAAAAATGTTGAGTTTACTGAATAAATTGACAGTGCCAGTGTGATGATTAGTGAAAGAGTGCGTTCACAAATTAAATTCAAAGTTGTCAAGTCCCTATTGGATAACCTTATACGAGCAACTTCTACAGAAATGAAAGAATTGAATATATCCTCTCCTGATGTTGATCAGCTCTCTTGATTGTTTGGAGTCAAATATGGCCTATATGACTCTAGTTTAGATCTCTCACAGTTATGCCGATTAGTTCACCTTTGATTCGCTTTAGGAAGCGATTGAAAGTCTGTCATTTGTTTTGCGTAGAACATTAGTGACTTAACGATGTCAGCTTGCCTTTTATTTATTTCTAGGGAGTCTTGCCCGCTCATCATCATCTTTAGTCGTCTCGTTGAAAATTTATGGTGGTTGAAGTTAGGGATCTTATTGCTGCTTGACTGCCTATGTAATATATACACGAGGTTATTGGATTCAGGTTGAGTCAAGCAGCTCTCTGACGAATATTGCGACTCAGCGTGAAAGACTGTACAATGAATACCAGGTGTACCGGTATGAAGTGAGCAATTTTTAAAAAAACATTTCATTCATCTATCCCCTCATATCTATCCCCTCATGGATTCCACGCCAATCTTTTAAAGCAAACCAAAAAGTCACCCAATTTTCGACTTCCTTGTAGGATTCGAAGTATTGCTCAGCTAAGGCGTGTCCCATCGATGAAAACAAATGCTAGTCGGAAGGAGCCAAGTCTGGTGAATATGGCGGGTGGGGTAGCAACTCCCAGCCAATTGCTTTGGTTGTATTCTGAACCAGTTTTGCTTTGTGTGCAGATGCATTTTCATGGAGCAAAATGACCTTGCCGTGTCTTCTAGCACATTCTGGTCATTTTCCGATCAATGCATGGTTCAAATTGATCATTTGTTATCGGTAGCAATCTGTATTAACGGTTTCACCAGGTTTTAGGACCCGTTGCTACACACACCTTGCTGGTCCCACCAGACACACAGCATTGTCTTCTTGCCGAATCGATCTGGTTTTGCAGCCGAAGTTGATGGTTGTTCCGGATTAATCCATGATTTTTTCCGTTTAGGATTCTGAAAATAAATCCATTTTTCATCGCCAGTAACAATTCGATGCAAAACTGAGTTTTTATCTCGTCTTTGAAGCAAAATTTCACAAATGGTTTTTCGGTTTTCCATCTGTCTTTCATTCAATTCATCTGGCACCCATTTTCCACACTTTTGGATCTTTCCCATAGCTTTTAAATGATCAGAGATTGTTTGTTGTACAACATTTAACATTTCTGCCACTTGTTTCTGACTCAAAGTGTCATCTTCATCCAATATTGTTTCCAATTCGGCGTCTACAAACTTTTTTGATGGTCTTCCACGTTTTTCATTTCTCACATCAAAATCGTTATCTCTGAACCATTGAAAGAGCATTGATAGAGCATGATCACCATATGCCTCGACAAGCATTTGATGCGACTCTGCAGCACTTTTCTTCAAGATGAAAAAATATGATGTTGTTTGCTCAATGACTTTATGTATACTAAATATGTTCGACAGGTGTCATAGCAACCAAACAAAAAAACAAAAATTAAGGCCCGTTTACAATAAATGTTCCCTATCGAGACATTTGTATCTTCATACCAGTACACCTGGTAAATAGACTGAAGAATTGAAGTATTTAGAAGTCCTCAAAAAGGATATGAACTTTTGCGTTATTTCTATTCGTTCCTTTTTGGAAACAGCTGATTGATATCGACGTTAAAGTCGGATTCACTTCATCGAAGATTTTTACAGACCATGATGCAGCGTGAGTAGACTAACATGTCCTACATTTAGCACTTCAAATTGCTCAGTGTCTCTCAGACAGAGGCTAAAGTTAATTACAGTCTGCATCTCGAAAAAGTTTACAGACAATGCGCCAGTAAGTTGCATTATTTCTAACAGGCTCATATTACTTCGCCTTACTGACCATTAGTGAGAGTTGGTCATTCAACCGAGGTGTACATCCAGTGCAGGATATTGGATTGTACACACCACATTGATCCTACAGGCTTCTTGCACGAACAAAAGATATTCAGAGCTCTGCACCATTATATTTTCACCTCAGTTTGATGTCTAGGATAAGGTACCTGACACAACTTAAGTAACTCATTGAAATTCCCCTTGAGTTTTGTAAACGAGATTCCTTGGTTGTCATTTCTTTGAATGCATCAGAGCCACGCTCAGGCACTATCTTAATAGGGGTGGATGTAGAACCAATAAATCTGAATTTAAGTTTCTGATAGGAGCATTAAATCGTTCTTACTATCAAAAGGCGGTGCTGCCTGATAATGCCACATCAGAATCGGCTAATTGTGGTGCTTTTTCTCTTTATTCTTCTAGTGATATTGATTCTTTGCTTTTGAAGACGAGATCTATGAACTTAGTATTTGAGACTCGTTAGTCTTTACTTTGAACTTAGTAGCCGTTCAAAACTGGTATTTAAAATCAGGATGTGCTTTCAAAGTATCCTCTTCGTCATAGAGTCTGTTTTAATGTCACCAACAAGATTCGGAGGGATCGATGATTGCACCGAAAATGTTTTTTGATCTGTTGATCATCTTGCCGAATCTTACAGTAGTAATAGCGCCGTTAAAGATATTGAGTTGTACTTTGTACACGCACAAGGTAAGGCTAAGTTAAGAACATAATGAGATGAAGATCATAAATCTTCTAGACATGAATAGAGCTCCTTCTGACTTAAGCGTGAAAGTAAATCTGAAGAAATTAGCTTGAGAGTAAACTACCAGACACACAAAATCGGATTCGGCAATTGTACAAAGAAAGGGAATCTGTTATGAAGTATCCCATTGCATATTCGGTGGGAGAAACATCGTAGTTATGTAGTCAATAGACTTAGAAAATAAACAAAAACTCGAAGGAACTGCACTATTTTCAAGTTACAAAGACAAAGTTAAATAAGTGCTAACCTGTTTCCTAAAGTAAGAATTATATTTTATAGACGACAGCTGACAAGGTCAACCGGTAGTAATGTGACATTTGGTAATTGAACTCATGTTTAATGCGTTTCCTACTCTCATTACGCTTCAGGTGAAATGAAATTGGACGATCTTATCCAAGACAATACTAAATAGCTACCTAATTACTTTTGGAAAAAAAATTCGATTAATGTGCACAATAGCAGAATTCGGATTAGGATTCTCAAGAGAGTCATAAAGCAAAACGCCTACAGAAAACTTTATCGCAACCCTAACATTGATGAAATCTCAAATCGCTTTTAGTACTAATTACAATCATCACATCCCATTAAAGAAATTCGCACAATAAGCTAGTTACTCCTTTTTATCATTACGCAACATGTTGTTGAGGAATTTTTCCACCATCACTAGCATTAGAATAAGTAGCACTCTTAGAATTCCAAAAGAATGAACACAGGCTCAGGTCTATAAATATATTTCTTGGCTTCAGAAACTGCTCGCTTGGAACCACCATCACTCGCATCTTTTATTTCCATTTTCACAATTAAGTGGCGGCAATATTCGAATCATTTGTTTAATCTTCCTCCTGATGCCTCGAACAAAATGTCCTTATCTGGCAATCAGAGAAATGCTACAACGAATCACACAGAAAATGACTACCCAGAACCAGACACAGAGTGGAGACGTCAGCATCAGTGAAAACTGAAATCGTTCGTTCGTTGTGTCGAAAATTAATTACCACCATCACCATGAGGTTTTGTTGTCCTTGTTTGGTCTTTTTGCCTATCAGGAAGCTGAATGCGTACGTCTACTCGTACTCCAGCTCCATAGAGTGTGAATTGATCCATAAGATAGAAGCACTTCGCATGGTCCATTGAATGCAAATCGTTAAAGATACGAATACTTTTGTATCTTTTTCATTTTATACGTGTATCTGTGGATTTTATGGTGAAAGATAAATCCACGGTGACGAGAGACATTTTCGACATTAATCTTCGTACATTCTAAAGATAGAGCCACTCGATATACCCCCCGAGGTTGGGCAATAAAATTATGAAAGCCTACTGTGTCTCTGTAAGATGGAACAAACGGCTGAGGCTCAATTAAAATATGCAACCTGACGGATTAAAAAAATATATAAAAGAAACTCCATTTAGTACATTCAGGCATGCATTAAAATGGCAGCGTATGCCCGGCAGCCAAATACCTCACCAGAAGGAGACACCAGAAGACACAGTTCTTCCTTTGCCTGCTTCCTATCACGTATGCTCGATTGGACTTATAACATAAGGTAAAGATACGACCAACTACGCAATATTCTACACCTTAGGTGGATTGGAACTGGAAGATAAAATACAACACACATATCAGGAGAAAGGTGAATCTCAGTTTGCGCACACCGTCGATCGAGAGGTTTGCGATGTTTGTAAGGATTGCAGGTAGAAATCAAGGAGTTACTCATAGCCTTGTCGATTTTTTTTTTTTTATTTGCAAGCCTCGTGTGTTGAGGTAAATTTTTTTATTTTTTTTTTTGGATTCAAATTTACCGCACTGCGGGAAATATTTAGTTTGTAATCTTACACATAGGCCGTAGATAGACAGACAGAAACAGCGACAAACAGACGGGATTGCAAATTTCGATTTGTCACGCTGAAGACAGTGGTCTTAACGATAAAAGGAACAGGTATTCGGACATATTTCTAGAAATATTTGTTTAAGAGACTTTCACCAAATACTGGCAATTAGAAGATAAAACCAAAAACGACAAATTGCCGAATAGCCTTTGAAGAGCATAAAATTGTTAATTGTTTTAGTTGCGAGTAACAAGTTGATCTTCGCAGTTTACACTGGGAAAATAATTCTGAATACCTAGAGCTTAACGATTGAGGATAGAATGCTAATCCGAACATCATTTATCTTCTTTTGTATTAATCTACCTAAGTATGTGTGTTTCTGAAGACAGAATTAATTCAAGGAAATCCCAATAAGGTATACATATTTGGTTAAGGATCAAAGAAAATAATATAAGTGGACTTCATCGTTTACCTATTTTAGAACGTTGCTGTGAAAAGAAAGAAATAATAGAAATATCACTGTTTATGATGATTTTAAGGTTGCTAGTTGGTTGGTAGATCTTTTCTTTGTGCCGTGTCTATATAGAATAGTATTATAGCCATAGGCCAGATGGGTGCTTTGTGATTGAAATGGTGTTCAAAAGTTGGATCTATTGTTCCCATTTCAGTCATCTCCAAAGCATTTAAGAAAACATTGCCTTTCATTGAAGGACATTAGGTGGCGGCAGCTTCTCGAGTCTTCATTAAGCCCTAACACCCAATTTATTTTTCGGTGATGAAGATGATATGAAAATGTCATCCATTACAACATAAAAGCTCCTCGCATTTTCGTGAGTTTCTGCTCTGGCAACGACGGATCATCATTGCTTTCGTCCTATTTTTATTCCTTTTTTTCGTTAGATCCTTTCATGATCGAAGCTAAACTGTGATCCGTGACAATTGTAAATCTAACTAATGGAAGGGAAAAATAATGCACTTATGATGTATTAGTTAGCCAATGTTTCTGTGAAATATTAATTCTATAAATAGGCTTTGGCCCTAATCTATTAGTGTTTCCTCCTAAGATACAAAAGCCTTACTTGATCCAGCGCACGTCGCTCCCGGTTTGTGACACCAAGTATGTTGGCATCTGTGATCGCTTGGTTCTTAAACTGTCACACAATCTGAGCCTTCTGATTTTCTTCTAGTATTTCGATATTTGGGCCTGCGTGGCAATTTATAAGGAAACTGCTGATTAATCCAATCAGTTGATAGCGAACAGCTTGCATCATCTCTCAGCGGTGATCCCCGATAACTTTGCAAAGGCATGTCCGGCCAGTAGCATTACTGTGGCCTACGCTGTCATAGAGCTTACAACCTTATACGGAATAGATTGAAATATGTGACGAATCAACTAATACCCTGGGGTAAAAAAAAGGACTTATTGGACTTAAAGGACAACGACCTTTGGACCTGCACGTAGAATGTTCGGACTCTTAACTGGCCACGTGAAACCGAACAATTAGCAGAGACCCTTGACTGCTATCAATCAAATATCACCACCATCCAAAAAGTGTGATGGGATGGGCCGGACAAAAGAAGGATAAAAAACTCTGATATACTATCTACTGTGGTGGTTGCTATAGGGAAAAGAAACAGAGCTTATTCGGATCAAGGGTAAATTCACTAACATATGCGCCCATGTCTCTACGACAGAAAAAGACGAAGCCACCAAATAGTGTTTCTATGAGTTCATCGGCAAGATGTATGAGAAATGTCCGGAGTATGGTGTTAAAATCGTACTAGACGCTTTTAATGCTAGGGGAGGAAAATAGAACAGTTGATAAATATAATCCACGCGACACCACAACTGGTAACGGACTTAAACTTATTGACTTTGCGGCGAGACAAAATTTTAACATAGTAAGTATTGGGTGATTCATCGTAAGGTTTGATTTATAGTGTAAAATAAAATACATAAACTTGAAAGTGAACTTATAATGTTTTTTATCAGTTAAAAGAACAATTCATGGCATTTACTTTTTGAAAATGATATTATGTAAATGTTGGTCACGACTACGTCTAAGGTGGTCCAAACGGAAGGTCCAATTTTGGGCGATTCGTTCGAGCATAGCAACTGGTATCTCGCGGATAACACGAGTAATGTTGACTTCCAAAGCGTCAATCGTAGCTGGCTTTTTCCTGAAGACCTGAGACTTTACATATCCCCGAGAGAAATAGTCCAATTTAACGTAGCAAAACGTGAAATTACATAAATGCTCACCAAAATGATTTCTCAACAAGTTCATTGTTTCATGCGCTGTATGGCTCGTAGCGCCGTCTTGTTGAAACCAGAGCTCACCGAGACCATGTGCTTGAACTTCAGGAAGCACATATTCCGTTAACATGGCGCGATAACGGACCGTCTTCGCGTACACTTTCAGCTACAGCTGCTATAGTATCTTCATTACGTGCTGGGTGTGGTCTAACTGGTCGAGTATCATTCATTAATGTAAACAGGGAATCAAATTTGCGAATGGTATTGGCAATAGTGGTTTCAGTAGGTCGATTATGCGCACCGTAATTTCCTCGAATCGCACGAAAAACATTTCTCACAAAACGCTGATTTTCGTAATACAACAGCTGAACAATTTATAGACGCTGTTGTGGTATGAGTCTTTCCATGGTGACTTGTCAAACGATACTGAATAAAAATGACAACGCAGTTTGATAGGAGTAACGCATGATCTTTCAGAAAAAGCCTATTGAAAATCAAATCTCATGATGAATCACCCTATATTTCTCATTTCAATATACAAAAGGATACATGGCGGTCTCCGGAACATCAAACGTTAAATCAAATTAATCATTATGAGGTAGACGCAGGGCATGCCTCCTGGACATCTGAACTTTAGGGGCAGCCAACATTGACTTTCCAGGCACCACAATAAAGAAGAACTAGTGTGAGAAGATATAACGTAGAAAAGCTACAGCATGAGAAAGCCAGAATCTGCGAAAAGCCTATCCCGAAATCTCTCAACAACTCCTATGCCCCCAGCATCAAGTACCGAAAACCAGTGGCAACGATGCCAACGTGCCATCAGAGACTCCGCAACACCCGACCATCAGCAAGAAATCCCTGGTTAGATGAAGAATATCGGCACAGGCAGCTAAGCAAAAAGCATACAAAGCGGCGCTGCAAAGAAGGAACAGAAAAGACGAAGCGATCGAGGATATGAAGATATTGAGAGATTGTACTCCAGAAATAATGTAGCGAAGTTTTACCAACAGATAAAAAAAAACGTATCAAGGGAAAAGACCCGTACAGTAGCCTGTAGAGATGAAGAAGAAAACCTTGTATTGGAATTACAGTCGGTACTGCGAATATTGAAAAGCTTTTTCTACAGACTGTATAACGTCGAAGAATCCCTACCTTGGAATAGACAATTCAGCTTAGACAATGATAACCAAAACGTCCGTCCACCTGATCAGAAAGTAGGCAGACCTCACGGCTTACCAGTCGAGGTATTCAAAGCTGCTGGAAAAGACTGTGTGGGCAGCATGCACCAAAACTCATTCCTCAGATCAGGTCAGAAGAGTGTATGCCTGATGAATGGAATCTTAGCACAGTATTCCCGATCCACAAAAGAGGAGACACCTTTAACAGTGTCAACTCCTTAACATTGGATACAAGATCTTATTTGCAATATTATGCGAACCTCTGAAAACCTTCGCCAACAGCCTGATTGATACCTTTTAGTGCGGTTTCAGACCAGGAAAGCCCGAAATCGACCAAGTAGTCCAAATCCATACCTACCATCTTTTCATTGGTTTTAAGGCCGCATATGACAGTAATAGAGACGAACTATATAAAGCCATGTCGAGTTTTGGCATTCCTGCCATCCCGTCTGTGCAGAATGACGATTGAGAACGCTCACTACTCCGTTAAGGTCGACAGCAACTTAACAGAGACCTTTGATGTCAGAAAGATGACGCGTTGTTATGATAATATCACCACTGAACTTATAACTGAACACCGCAACTATAGGGTTTTCTAATAACGACTTGACAACTTTTTTTTTTTTAAATAAAAGGCAAACCATTTGAGATATTTCAAAAACTTTATTATTGGCTTGAAGTACAATCAAAACATTTATGAATGGAACTCGCCTTCGTTCATATGGCCACCGCGGCCACGTTTGCAGCGGTCGTTTCTTTAGACCCAATTTTCAACGACTCGGCCACACATTTCGGTCGAAACGGCCGCTATTTCGCTTTCAATGATGGCTCTGAGCTCTTCCAACGTCGTCGGCGTGTTGGCATAAACCAATGACTTAACGTAGCCCCACAGAAAATAGTCAAGCGGCGTTAAATCGCACGAACTAGGCGGGCAATCGACTTGCCCATGTCTTGAGATAACACGCTCACCATACTTACTCTTCAATAAATCGATTGTAGCGTGTGCTGTGCGGCTTGTGGCACCATCCTGTTGAAACCACATGTCGTCCAAGTCCATATCTTCCAATTCGGGCCAAAAATAATCGGTGATCATGGCGCGATAACGCTGACCATTCACAGTAACGTGAATGAAAAAATAAAATAAAATTTGAAATAAAATTTGAGCCAAAAACGAGCTTCGTCACTGAAGATGATTTTGCGATGAAATTCATCATCTTGGCGCATCTTCTCTAGAACCATGATGAAAATGTTAAGTTTACTGAATAAATTGACAGTGACAGTTTGATGATTAGTGAAAGAGTCCGTTCACAAATTAAATTCAAAGTTGTCAAGTCACTATTGGAAAACCCTATTCTAGCGTACGCCGATAAGATACCGACATAATTGGGAAAACCCAGCAAACTGCCCCCGGTAATTTCTCAAGCTGCTAAAATGAAATTGGCGACAAGTGAGGGTAAGTTCGTGTATATGCTGTTAACAACAAAGGACACACAACATCGACGAATTGGACGGTACATCACAATCGAGAGCTAGAACTTCGAGGTAGTAAAGGACTTTATCGACCATGGCGCTGCTATGCATTTTGCCAACAACACCTCAGGAGAAATAAAAAGAAGACTCATGTTTCCAATATCCCTGTTTCTTTGGGCTAGATTACGCCCCTATTTCGAAAAACTAAGGATCCTCTATATAAGACCTTGATCATCCCAGTCATAAAAGCATAGCGCAGAAGCATGGCGCAGAAGCATGGCGCAGAAGCATGGCGCAGAAGCATGGCGCAGAATCAAGGCGCAGAAGCATGGCGCAGTAGCATGGCGCAGAAGCATGGCGCAGAAGCATGGCGCAGAAGCATGGCGCAGAAGCATGGCGCAGAGGCATGAACCCTATCGAAAGCGTATGAAAATATCATTCGAAAAATATTCGGTCCCGTTTGCGTTGACGAGCTATACAGCAACATCGTTTCGGTTAGAAAAGTGCGCATCAGTCGCCTGAGATGGTTTGGACATGTAGAGGAAATAGACATAAATCCTCCGGCCCGCAGAGTCTTCGAATCTAACCCAAAGAGACAACGCAATAGAGAAAGACCTTACTTTAGGTGGCGCGTACAAATAGAAGGGGACCACAACCGACTTGGAGTGTGTAACTGAATAGTTAAAGCCCGGTCTAACTAGAGAGGGTTGTAAGGTGAGTGAGGTTCACTCGAACTGTAGCGCCATCTAAGTAAGTACCCAGAAATTTGGCACCGTAAACTGTACCAGACAAAGCCAGAGCTGTTATAGGGCATATTTTCGGTTTATTGAAAAAAAAAAAAAAAAAAAAAAAAAAAAAAAAAAAAAAAAAAAAAAAAAAAAAAAAACTGTGAATATCAGGACGGTTCGTTATGTTATAAGGATATTTTACCATTTTACAGGGCTTGTTTTAGACAAATCCTTATTACTCTTGTGTGCCTTTTTCAATCCTCTCTACATGTTCTTATTAAAGCAAAACAGGCTGGGTATTTGTTTAGAAATCTTCAGACATCAACAACTGAGTATTCAAAACTTGGGTTGATCCAATAGTGTAACATCCCTGTTTCTGATGAAATGCACGGCAAGTGTGCAAGGTATAGTATTCTCTAGTCTAGAAAAAGTGGGCAATCTAAGTGACTGAAACCCTACCGCTACTGCAATTGACACCACGGCTCGGATAAAGGCTGTTCAATCGATGACGACTTTTGCCTAACGCTCATTGATTAAGCTAGGTTTCTAGAATATGAACACTCTTCTCGATATAAGTAATGATATTTATATTATGATACTTACTACAAACTGCAACGTGAGTTTAATAAATCTAAACTATATACATGGGAGTGAACGTGATAAAGTTGACGACAATTAAGACATCTTTAATCCCTGCTAGATTCCATGAGGAAAGCTCGCTGCCCCGTGAGGGTCGGTCATGATTTTAAAGAGACTTTTGATGCAAAAAAGGGTTTTGATAAGGCGGCAACCGTCTTGCGAAAGCCAACACCAGAGGCCAACACACAGTCTGTACAGCTACTTGCTTTAGCGAATGCCATAGACATTATCGAAAGAACCCAGCGAGCACTTATTAAGGCATCTAAGTGTTGGTGTAGAAGCTGCGTAAGGAGGATCAAAAATAGGACAAAACAATAGACTGCCTTAATTTTGTGGTAGTCAGACACCCAAGTAGGGAAGTTTGGTATCAAAGCTATTTCGCGGAAAGCCAAATCAGCTTCTTATATAATCGTCTGAATCCTTTTCTATGCCACAAAGGGATGGGCTTCATAAAAAAAAAAATATGAGAAAGTGCTTGACTGTTTTGAGAGAAAAAAGAGCCAGAGTTCACCGAGCCCATAAACACCAGCATTCTAGCTTAGAAAGTTTCCAAAACCATCACTGAGGAAAATGCTGCAGAGGATGTCTTCCCTTAGGTGGCGCGCGCAATTGAAGGGAGACTTTAAGTTTGTGTGCGGAGTTGGTAACAGCTAGCAAACAACATGGCTGGCCACTCTACCATGGCATGTATTGCCATCTAGGTAAGCAAGTTAGTCTATGAACGTCTTAACTGCGTCTTGAATTCGAAGATTCATTAAAGAAATGGCTAGAGTTCTTTAGATATTACAATACAAGGACTCTAAGACTTTATGGAGGAACTACGAGTATAAACATTTATCAATATTTAACTCCTACCTTATTTCCGCAGCGTAGTCGTGCTGCATAGTCAACTTAGTCAAGAAACCGTTGAACTCAATCCCACTACGTATTTCTGATATGTAAATGTCAAATTCAACTTAAATCATTACTCAGGCTGCCTGCTTAATATGCAGTTATGGTTCATACATTAGAGCTCCCATACACGCAAAATTCGACACAATTTCAATGGCAGTTACTTCAATATGTGTATAATTGCAACAAACAATTGCATCAAGCTCCCAAAATAATTCTCAAAAAAACTCTGTTTGTTAAATGTTTAAATTACCGTTAGAATAAAAGCATTGCCTACTTCAAGCAATACATTCCACAAATGGTTTCCACGTTGAGTCATCCCGCATCGTTGACACCTGTCAAAAGTCAACTTTTATCAATTACCACAAAGAAAAAAGAAAAACAAAATTTTTAAATGTCGGCGAACTCTTCAGCGCACAACTAAATAAAGCAACGAAAATTAACAAATGAAGTACAAAAAAAGGAGAGGAAAAAGAGAATTACAAATTTGTTTTACCGTCTACTTGGTTCCCCACAGTTATTCTGCTGACATTTTCTATTTTGAAATTCTTAGTCGTCCGCGCGCCATCATTGTTTGCCAGCTGAACGACAAAGTTTTCTGGCCACTGACCAGCGCTACGTCTACAAGAACTGCACCTCGTTCTCGAGTGCAAGTGCTTCTACAGACATTTTTTTTAATTTTTTTTATTTTTTTTAAAGCTTGCATTGCATATTTTCGTTTTGTTATATGTAATTCTTTATTCGTAATTTCATTTCCCCTTTTATGTAGAAAATGTATTTCGACAAAGTGCTGGCAAAAGGGTGACTGGCTACTCGTAGAAAGACATAATTGGCGAGATGTTAATTAGGTAACGCAACCGTTTCTGCGATATAATTTGCATACTCTTGCACTTGCACGACAATTACGCCATCTTCATTGGGTGTTATGAAATTTAATTGATGAAAGAATTTCAGTGTGTATATTCTCTTTTGTTCGTTCTTGATTTTATAAAGTGTGAGAAAAAATTGAAGAGCCGAGAACTTGAAATTTTAAGAAAATATACGGAGTGCCGCAAGGTTGCGCACTAGGGCCAATATATTTCCTTTTTTTTGTTTTGTTTTTGATGAGACATTAATGTCAATATTTAGTGTTGGTAATAAATGTGTTATAAAACAAAAACATTTTGGGGTTTCAGAGGATTATTCATACACCATGAGGTGGAGTGGTGAATGTGCATCTTGAAAATCTGCACTCATGTCGCAAGAACTTATCCTAGCTTAAGGAAAAATAAAAAAAGAAAACACACATAGCTGGATGTTGGAAACCTTTTTGGTGGATATTTATCTTCCATTTTTCATGGATAAATATTTATCATCCTCTCGACTATTCATTATTCTTGCAGACAAATTTTTATGCAAGGCAAACATGAGGTAGTTTTGGTATTTTTATTTTCAACGAATCTTCCGGTCTACTCGTACTTACTTCCGGGGTGAGGGTGTGTTTGACATATGTGCTTTTGGAGACGCTAGGTTGAGAGGATTTTTTTTTTGAATACGGTGGTAATGTCTACAATTGGACTATTAAATACATACCTATGACTGTCATGTTTTATGGATTTTTGTCAGTAATGTTATGGTTTCCGGATTTGACTATTGATTGACCCTTTCCGAAGAGTAATAGAAGTATAAGTACGCCATTAGGTGAATAAAATCAGTATCTTGAGAAAGGTAGACTACAAAATATAATTGAGAATATTGTAGTATCTAGCACAAAGTCTGACTTATTGGTATACGTGGATTTGAATTGGCTTGTTAATCAAGGAAGAACATTTCATTGTTAATCTATTACACAAGATTTGATTCAGAAGATAAACCCAATATGGTAGTCATGACTGTTAAGTATGTGGAGAACGATTTTCATCAAAATTTTATCGAGGGGCTAGAAGAAATGTTTCATAAAGTGGTTGGTGTTGAGAATTCTATAAATGTATATAAATATCATCACAGCAGTTGCTCTTTTAAAGCATTTATCAATGACTAGGAAAGCGAGTCCAGATAGATGTCACTAGTGTTTAAGGTAGCTACCTGCCGTGAAGGCTAAAGCCCACGGTGTGTCTTCGCACGAGATATCAAAACAATGCGTTGATAAGTGCCCTTCGGGTTATATAGGGTTTTCCAAAAGGGACTTGACAACTTTGAATTTAAATTGCGAACGCAATCTTTCACTAATCATTAGACTGTCACTGTCAGTTTATTCAGTAAACTCAACATTTTCATCATGGTAAAGTACAGTAACGAGCAACGTCTGCAAATTATAAAAATTTTGTACAGATATTCGGAGTCGCAAAATCATCTTCAGTGACGAAGCTCATTTTTGGCTCAATGGGTTCGTCAATAAGCAAAATATGCGTTATTGGTCGGGTGAAAACCCACATGTGCTTCATGAATCACCACTTTATCCACAAAAAAAAAACTGTTTGGCGCGGTTTGCATGCCGGCGGCGTCATTGTGCCATATTTGTTCGTCGACGATAATGAACGTCACGTCATGGCGTTAACGCGCCATGATCACCGATTATTTTTGGCCCAAATTGGAAGATATGGACTTGGACGACATGTGGTTTCAACAGGATGGTGCCACAAGCCACAAAGCACACGCTACAATCGATTTATTGAAGAGTAAGTATGGTGAGCGTGTTATCTCAAGACATGGGCCAGTTGATTGGCCGCCTCGTTCGTGCGATTTGACGCCGCTTGACTTTTTTCTGTGGGGCTACGTTAAGTCATTGGTTTATGCCAACACGCCGACGACGTTGGAAGAGCTCAGAGCCAACACTGAACGCGAAATAGCGGACGTTTCGGCCGAAATGTGTGGCCGAGTCGTTAAAAATTGGGTCCAAAGAATCAACCGCTGCAAACGTGGCCGCAGTGGCCATATGAACGAAGTCGAGTCCCATTCATAAATGTTTTGAATATTGGGTCTATAACTAACGGTTTGCTGAGAGATGGCATAACTTGTATTATTCATGTATCATTGCACGTCATTTCAGTATATGGCATTCATTTGAAGCGTAAACAACAATAGTTTTTTTTTCACTCAAATATGTCGAACTTTGTGCCTGAAAAAGTGTTTTTGCGGGGAGTTCCTCTTCATGAAGAAAACTGCTGCCGAAAGTCATCGTATTTTGGTAGAAGTTTATGGTGAGCATGCGCTAGCTGAGCGAATGTGCCAAAAGTGGTTTGCACGATTTAAAAGTGGTGATTTTGGCTTGGAAGACGATGAACGTCCTGGATAGCCAAAAAAGTTTGAAGATGAAGAACTGGAAGCATTAATCTATGAATATTGTTGCCACACACAAGAAGAGCTCGCAGAATCTTTGGGTGTCACTCAAGCAGTCATTTCAAAACGTTTAAAAGCAGCTGGATATATTCAAAAGCAAGGAAATTGGGTTCCACATGAACTCAAGCCGAGAGACGTCGAAAGGCGGTTTTGCATGTCCGAAATGCTGCTGGAACGCCACAAAAGGAAGTCATTTTTGCATCGGATTGTTACTGTTGATGAAAAATGGATCCATTACGACAACCCTAAGCGCAAAAAATCATATGTGAAACCCGGCAAACTAGCCAAACCAACGGCAAAGCCGAATATTCATGGCGCGAAGGTAATGCTCTGTATTTGGTGGGATCAGATGGGTGTGCTGTATTATGAGCTGCTAAAACCATGTGAAACCATCAATGGACAACGCTACCGAACACAATTAATCCTTTTGGAGAGAGCAGTAGCCGAAAAACGTCCGGAATATGCGACCAGACACGAGGCAATAATTTTCCATCATGACAACGCTCGGCCCCACGTTGCTATTCTGACTACCATTTGTTCCGGTCGATGCAGAACGCCCTCACTGAAATACGGTTCACATCAGAGCAGAATATCAAAAATTGGCTTGATTCATTCTTGCTGCCAAGCCGGCGCAGCTCTTTTGGGATGGAATACACAAATTGCCAGAAAGATGGGAAAAAGTCATAGTTTCAGATGGGCAATACTTTGAATAATACTATTGTACATCTTTTTCTTAAATAAACGTTTAAATTTTGAAAAAAAAAAACCGCACGAATTAAATTACATATCCAATATCTCAAATGGTTTGCCTTTTATTTAAAAAAAAAAGTTGTCAACCCTATAGTAAGTATACTATATACTTGAAACTGTTCGGGACACGTACTAACACAGAAAAAAAAAATAAAATAAAAGAATCAATAATCGAATGTACGTAGCCCGCGAAATTTAAAAAGTAACCTTACTTAACTTACTTCGCATATTAGTGGATACCAGGATAATGCATTCATATATGATGAAGGATGGTATATAAGGTTTTTTTTATTTAATCAAAATAGGATTCGTTGGCATCTATGACTTTCTTCCAACGTGATACAAGGCCAAATATTCCTTTTTCGTAGAAGTGCTGAATTTTTGAGACAATAAAATTTTCAAAGGCTTTTATGACATCCGGAAGACCTTCTGCCGGCAAAATGAATCCAGATTGCTGAAAAGAAATCAGTAGAGTACGGTGGATGCAGAAGAATTTCAAATCCCAACTCCAACAGTTTTTGCACCGTTACTTGTGAGGTATGGGGTCTATCATTGTCATGCAAAAGAATCGGATCGGATGATAAGTGGATTGGTCCTTTCGATATTCACCAAATTGTCACCATCAACTTTTTTGGGTGAAGATCGGGCTTGAAGGTGTGTTTTGGATTTTCATCTGCATCCAACCACTGCACAGATCCTTTACAATTATCGAGTTTCTTTAGCTTTCCTATGCGAGAAAGGTGTCGACTTTTTGTCATTGGGGATACTCTCATACTCTGTGTAATCTCCCGAATCGATTTTATTGGGTCCACAACTACCGTTGCTCGTAAAACATCGTCGTCAACTAACGCTTCCAGCTTTCCACGTGGTTCATTTTAGGGGCTGAAATCTCCCGAACGGAACTTTCGAAACCAACATCGTATAATGTGTTCCTTTACCGCTACATCCTCAAATGCGTCACTAATGTTATTCATTGCCAATGAAGCATTATATTTGAACTGCCGAGAGCATGGTAAATAATTCCTAAATAAAGGTACTTGTAACGAACCCTAAAATTCTCACACGTCAAGCACACATAGTACTTTATTTTTTAAAAAAAGAAAATTTAATGTTCACTCGAGAACTTCTATAGCTAAAATTGGATATTTTACGTGGTACAACCCAACATTCACAATCTTAAGTTGCATATTTAACAGAAATATAGTCTAGCTATGTGTCATAGGTTCCCAACTTTAGCCACTTGATTCCTGAATGGCACTTATTCCGAACAAGGTTTAGAAACCAGGGTGTTGTGACTGTGATCGTCACACTTAGGTCACACTTTGACTATTTGAAAAATATTTTAGTTTTAGAGATCCACGCTTAGTTTAAATTGTTCAATCTCAATTGGGGAATATAACATTAAATTGTCTTGACTCACAGTTTTCCTTCCAACAAGCATTGTATCAAACTGGCACTTACCTAAAAAAGAAAACAAAAATAGTTATTACTAAATAAAAATAAAAAAATAAAAAATAAAAAATAAAAACGTGTGTCTATTGTGTATAGAGGAATTGAACAAAAGGAAAGTTCCGAAAATCAAATAAAAAGAAAACTTTGTAACCGACTGAATGGCAGTGTCACAAAAAGATTGCCAGGATGATCTAGATTTTAGAAAACTATAGCCTCCTCGTTTACATTTCCTAAAAGAAAATCAGCTTTTGATCTCAAAACTAAAAATTCCACCATCACCCTAAATTCCATAATTCTTCTATTCCAATTAGTTATCTGAGTTTAATTTACATCCACTTCTAAATGCAGGCAAATTTGTATATTTACGACGTAAACAACAAAACCAAACAAGTCTTGTCCTCAATTTGTAAGATTTTTGCTGCTTCTTTGGAGCGGTTGCATCCAACGCAACGGAAGGAAACCCAATTAGAGCCAACCTCACTTCAAGTCTAACACGTTTTTTTTTTTTTGTCTCCATAGACATGGTTAGGTTGTCTGTCATAGTTGGCACACCCACGTTCTACAGATAGATCTCCATCATAGAGCCAACTATTAGATAGACAGTGCACTAGCTGCTGACAAAGCGATTTTTTTTTCTCATTTCCATCATACCACGACGGATAAAAAACGTCGCTCCCACACTATCTAGTGATGTAGTGTGTCATATCAACCATCATCATTGTCATCATCAGCACCATCATCAGTGAGCGGAGTAAAACACAAACGAACCCTCAGAACCGATTTGAAATTTGACTCACAAATTTGAAATGTCCCGCTCTCCTTCAATTTGGTTCCAGCAACAGCTACAGATAACCCGCTCTAAGGCATTACATAAGGCGAAGTGGAACAGTCACACAAAAGCATGACTCCCCGACCACGTTGATTCTCGGAGGCATGTGTCTGTGCAACAACGGATGTAGGCAAAGGCAGTAAAAAAAAAGTGGTTTAATAGGACCAGGCAAAGACACACAAACCTACAGGGAGCACCGACATTGTGATCAGACCCCAGAAGGGAAGTCGTACAAAAGTGGAGGGAAGACCCCCTTTCCAGACATGACAAAGGAACGGCGAAGAAACAGTAACAACACCATTGTTGGCCGGGTCGGTCGGTCGGTCGTCTATCTTTTGGCATAGTATCTGTGGCTGGTAAATTTAAGTTGTGGTAGTGGGGCTAGCAAGTCATTTGCTGGATGGAGTTTTTGTGGATGAGCCCTTCGTGAAGGATGACGGACTAGCTGTTGGCACTGAAAATGAACGGTTCTTCCAAGGTGAAGGAGAGTTAGATGTACATTAGTATAGAGTGCGGTACATGTCTAGTCGCCTTCACAAATTTATCAGGGTAGAACCTTGGAGGACATCTTCGTCATCATCATCATCATTATCAGCAGTATCAACGTATATACAGTTCGACTGTCGACTGATTGTAAACGAAGCCGTCGTCGCTCATTGTGCTTATACTTTTGTTTTACATTTGAATCTCTCTCAACCCAACCCAACCATAGTCTGGCTATGATTTTGTGGACGTATCCATAGCTCTCTAACTCTGAAAATGGCTTTTGATCTGGGTATTACTTGTAGAGTATTTCCTTTTGATTTTGTTTCTTATGGAACCTTATGCGGTTATGCCGGGAGTGGGCTGATGCTTGCCTTGGAGCATCTTAACTCGGTGACAATGACACGGGTGCAGATTGAGATTATTATGTGGTCTGGTGGAGAAATCCGGACGTTGTGGTTTTCTTCTTTTCTCTCTTTATTTCTTTCTTTCATTTTTCTATAAAAAAGGACGCATGACATTCAGATCTCTAACGGTTCTCAGGGATTTATTTTGATATTTAGCTGCTTTTACATAGTGTGACGATTTGTCAGCTTTTATGACACAGATACAGACAGAGTTGATTAATTTAATGTGGCTTTCGCTTTGGTGCAGGAAGTGAGAGAACAATGATTGAAACTTGTCAAGTGCGGAGCAGAAAAGCTGAATTGTGTGCTAGAAGTTCGTAGATCGGTAAATTTATGTGTTCCGGACGAGTTTGTTATGGTGCTGAGCAAGATTAGAAGTCTTTTCTCTACAAATGGATTTGTCATACTTTGACGACAGACTAGTTTGGTGTTTTGGAGATAGTCGAAATAGTTTATGACTTGCAAAGAACAGATAAAGGAGATCGTTGCATTGAAGATATTAAAGAACTACCTACCTACGCGATATTTGATAGAATTCAAGTAAAGGTAATTTGGTATAGGGTCGTATCAATGTGTGTGAATGTTAATTTTGGAACAAATTTTTCTTCATATTCACATCTGTAAAGATGCCACATGCTGTAGAAATAGGGTACTCACTGAGAGGCGCCAACCTAGCGATACCCAATGTTGTACCGTGTCTACGAATAAATTGGGCTTATGTACAATATTTTAGCTCCAAGTGGTAACCATCAGGTATTAGTCGATGCTCGTACGGACTCAATTTGCCAAACTTATAAGTGAAGTGATGACCAACAGATAAAATTAGCAGCACTATAAACGGGGGAGCGGATAAATGGAATTGGAAATGGAATCAACGGTGAAGTAAAATTCCAGAATAAAGCGAGCATATTTGGAGCTTAGGCCCGTAACGATTTCCGAGACTAAATCAGGGTCTGCGTAAAGAAATGGTGGCGGATGCGCTCTTAATGGACCAACGGCAGCCCTCACATCCCCGAACGGGTTACTGGCTTCTGCCTAACCGACCCCTCGTCATAGGGGTATCTATAATGGAACTGGACCTCCAGGTTGGGGGTTCTGCCGCCGAGATAACTGCAAGCCATGGAAAACATAAACTACGTTTAGAAGCAACAACAAGCCTCGGATACGGACCAATCAGCTGTTGCAAATAAAACAAGGACAACGAATTTTGGATCTGCACGTAGAATGTTAGATCCCTTATTAGGCCACGTGCAGCCGAACAACTAGCGGAGGTCCTGAACTGCTGCAAAGCAGATGTTACTGCCATCCAGGAAATGCGATGGGATAAGCCTGACAAAAAGAAGACAAAAAACTGTAAAATTTACTACAGCGATTGTTATCGATGGCAAAAGCAGCACCTATTTGCATTCGGGTTCATTGCTAGAGGTAGAATTAGGCAAAAAATCTTGAGTTTGCGTATTAAGGCTAAATTTACCAACATTAGCCCCGCAGAGGAGGAAAATGACGACACCAAAAATGGCTTGTACAAGCTCTCGGGAAAAATTTATGAGCAGTCTTAGCTATGACATTAAAATTGTTCACAATGAATTAATGCAAAGCTAGGTAGAGAGGGCAACTTTAGTACTGTCAAAAAGGATAGCCTTCACGAAACCATCTCTTATTAGGGGTTTCGGCCTAATCGACTGGTGGGGCGAAACATATTCGTAGTTAGTACGGTTCCGACGTCTCGATATTCACAAGGGGACTTGGAGGATTCTTGATTAATCAACCTGCAGTATTATAAGAATCTGAACGATCCAAGGTGCCAACATCGGTTGCAGATATCCTGAACATCGCACAGTATCGCTAATACTGTAAAAGATGTGCAGGCAAGCACATGAAGCTAAGCACGATGCATACAAAACGGATTTGAGCTGCTCACGAGCTCTACGATCAGAAGAGGAGGAACGAACACATGCTACTACGCCAGGAGTGAGATTCGTAAGTTTTACCAAAAGGAAAACAAAAACATGCCACGGACACAAACCCCGAACCGAAGCCTGTAGAGATGAACATGGGAACATCGTAGTTGAGTCGCCGCCGATGGTGAGAATTTGCAAAGAGCATTTTTGTAGACTGTATAACGGCGATGATGAACCAAATACTGCAGTCAGGCAAAATGAACATTTTAATCTGGACGATGTAGACCAGCAATTCCGTCCACCCCATCTGGGTGAAGATAGCCAAAGCTGCTAGGCGATGAAATGGTGCATACACCAACTCGTCAGTCCACCATATCAGAAAAGTTCACTATCGATTTTAAGACCGCACATGGCACCATCTTCTAGACGAGCTATACAGAGCAATACAGAGCAATGTCTGTCAATGCATTCCTGCCCAACTCGTCCGCCTGTGAAGGATCATGATTGAAAACCAACTTTGCTCTATCTAGGCCGGTAAAGAACTCACCGAGACCTTTAATGTCAAAAAAGGATTGATAAAAGGCGATGCGCTGTCATGCAATTTCTTTTACATCATTCTTGAAAGAATAGTGCAAAACTCATGCGCCAATACAAGAGGGACAATCTTTCAAAAATCCGTCTAATTACTTGCATACGCCGAATATGGTATAATCAGAAGAAAACAGCGTGATGTCATTGTGGTTTTCACGAGTATTGTGATGGAAGCGGCGAAGATGAGGCCAAGACTAGGTATACAAGTATACAACACCGATGTTTCGGACAGAAGGTCACATCGACCAATATAAATTTGAGGTGATTAAACTATTTGTTTACCTAGGATCCGCAACGACACCAGTGCTGAAATTAAACGAAGAATAACTTTTGCCAATCGCTGCTTGTTTAGGCTAAGAAGGCAACTAGAAAATAGAAAGGCAAAAAGAAAAATGAAAGACAATCTTTCAAAAATCCGTCTAATTACTTTCATACGCCGAATATGTTGGCATAATCAGAAGAAAACAGCGTGATGTCATTGTGGTTTTCACGAGTGTTGTGATGGAAGCGGCGAAGATGAGGCCAAGACTAAGAATACAAGTATACAACACCGATGTTTCGGACAGAAGGTCACATCGGCCAATATAAATTTGAGGTAATTAAACTATTTGTCTACCTAGGTTCCACAACGATACCAGTGCTGAAATTAAACGAAGAATAACTTTTGCCAATCGCTGCTTGTTTAGGCTAAGAAGGCAACTAGAAAAGCCCTTTCCCGAACAACAAAAGTGACTCAATATAAGACCTTAAATATCCCAGCCTTGCTTTATGGCATAGAGGCATAGGTTTTATCACAAATGAACGAGGATGCTCTTGGCTGTTGTGAAAGGAAAATTCTTCGAATGATTTTTGCATAGACGGTTGAAGAATGAAGTCCCAGTAACTGAGATGGACACCAATGCTCCGGTCTAAAAAATCTTCAAATCTGTCCCCAAGGAAGAGTGCTGTAGATGGGAGCTTAACCAACTTAGTGAGCGAAACTTGAGGCAGCTGGCTGGAGACGCTTGTTGGTTGAGCTACAGTACCATCCCGGACTTGTTCATACTTGTTTAAATTAACATCAAGAGTTCGTTAGGTGCTCTGGACTTTTATAAATAACCTGATATAGTCTGTTCGATACAGAGACATTCATGTCATTCTTTAACAACCTTGTGTATTTACGGTAGAGAGCTACAGTCCAGAGTAGACGTTGACCTCAATCAGCACCCTCTCCACTTAGCGTGGTGTTTGGCTAATCGCCTCCAGTTGCGTATAAGGAGTAGGTTAAATCTTATTTCCAACTGAACGCTGCACCTAAGTCGAGCTTCTTTTTTACCGATTTGTCCCCTTGGTATGGATTTCAAGACACATCGTCGGACTGGACTTTTGGTGTTCATTCAACATGTGTTGTGATGAATGTCAATGTATAGCCCATACACCTCATTGTTATATCGTTTTGAAGCAACAAAAGTTATTTTGTTTGATTCAGATAACGTCCATTGTACCTTGTAAAGATGCATTCTTTTACATCAAACATCCCGGTGGTGCCGTTATGGACTTTTGCAGCGAACATTCACCACATTACGAGTTTTATAGGGATACTACAACTTGACATGGCCTTATATAGCTGGACATCCCCTCTATAGATCCTGTGATTCCCTACCTTAAAATCTATGAATTAGTGGTGGGCATCGATTTCGAATTCTTGGGTTTCTCTCAAGATCACCTTACAATGAATGTCTGGTCCGTGGTGGACTTACCAGTCCTAAACGCACGCTGAGAAAGAGCTTAAAGATTGTATATGCTTCTAAGCATCCACAAAGTACGGGAGATACAATGTGGAACACGTTGTAAAGAGGGTCTCCTTTCTTTAAAATCGGACAAACCATGCTGAGATTCCATTCATTGTTTTTTTTTTTTTTTATCCTGTCGGAATAGACAACTCCATACAAAGAACTAGTTTCCATTGTAATGCTTGTATGTTCTTTTTATTGGAATTTCTCACTTTTTCGCAGAAAGAAGACTAAAGGTTCAATAATAAAGTGCCTACAGAATCAACACCTACCACAGCGTCGAGAGCCTGCATCCTGATGCAAACGTAGGCTGGGCACTTACAGAAACTGTTCTCCGCTATGTCAGTATGTCATTATCACTTTCACAGCATGGGTTTTAGGATGTTCCGTCACTTATTTCTGGCACATGTAGGTGCTTGGCAAAATCGGAGTGCCCCGTTACGATGTCAGTAAGCAGTCAGTAGTCTTTCCTACAGGAAATTCACAGAGCTCTTGTAGACACCGGGAAGAAATCGATTAGCCTGCCGGCGTCCTGTAGTCATGTTCACGTAAAACCCAATCGTGAATGGAAACGCTAATTGACAACGCAGGTATTCCTAACGAAGGTTTGGAAACTGAAAAACTGCTCTCTCAGCCTTGGTTAGCAAGTTCATCGACGATCCTATTGTAAACTGGGATCCAAACAATATTCATTGAATTTAGCTTTCCCACTACGTTGAAAGAAGTCTTATAATCTCGAAATAGCTTGGAACTCGTGAGAAGGTTCAGCAAGGCCTTATCTACAGCTTGGCTTTCGCAGCAGATGCAATGCTTACTTCTCTACGACGATTCTAAACAACATAGCTCATTGCCAGTAGGATTTCTTGGCACAGAGAAAATCGCTTTTCTATATTTGCAGCAACAGGAGTTCAGAGTTCATTCCATTAGATATGTCCATAAGTGAGACACAAGTCCATTAAAATCCCAGTGCGTGGAATGCAGATTCATAAATGAATCAAGAGCAATACCAGGGAAAATCCCAATGCTGCCGAAACAGACCATTTATTGGAATTTAATATAAGCAGCAGTGACGTATTTTCGCGAGATTGTTCCACTAGACAACCGATACAAAGGATATAGCAGTGTAGGTCCAAAGAACTCTCCATGGTGACAAACCCCATGTCTTGGCGAAAGCTTTTTAACACTGCCAAAGAGCAAATAGTGCCTTTTAGCTATTTGACGTGACATTAAATTATAAATATTCGTTGGAAAAACGAATGATATTGGGTATATATTTTAATTCGTGCGGTTTTTTTTTTTAAATTTGAACGTTTATTTAATAAAAACATGTACAATAGTATTATTCAAAGTAATTCCCATCTGAAGCTATGACTTTTTCCCATCTTTCTGGCAATTTGTGGATTCCAACCCAAAAGAACTGCGCCGGGTTGGCAGCCAAGAATAATTCAAGCCAATTTTTGATATTCTGTTCTGATGTGAACCGTATTTCAGTGAGGGCCTTCTGCATCGACCGGAACAAATGGTAGTCAGAAGGGGCAAGGTCTGGACTATAAAGCGGGTGGGGTAAGACTTCCAATCCACTGTTTTCCAAATAGTTCTTAACCGGAATAGCAACGTGGGGCCGAGCGTTGTCATGATGGAAAGTTATTGCCTCGTGTCTGGTCGCATATTCCGGGCGTTTTTCGGCTACTGCTCTCTTCAAACGGATTAATTGTGTTCAATAGCGTTGTCCATTGATAGTTTCACCCAGTTTTAGCACCTCATAATACAGCACACCCATCTGATCCCACCAAATACAGAACATTACCTATGCGCCATGGATATTCGGCTTTGCCGCTGATTTGGCTGGTTGGCCGGGTTTCACATATGATTTTTTGTGCTTGGGGTTGTCGTAATGAATCCATTTTTCATCACCAGTAACAATCCGATGCAAAAATGACTTCCTTTTGTGGCGTTCCAGCAGCATTTCGGACATGCAAAACCGCCTTTCGATGTCTCTCGGCTTGAGTTCATGTGGAACCCAATTTCCTTGCTTTTGAATATATCCAGCTGCTTTTAAACGTTTTGAAATGGCTGCTTGAGTGACACCCAAAGATTCTGCGAGCTCTTCTTGTGTTTGGCAACAATCTTCATAGAGTAATGCTTCCAGTTCTTCATCTTCAAACTTTTTTAACTGCCCAGGACGTTCATCGTCTTCCAAGCCAAAATCACAATTTTTAAATCGTGCAAACCACTTTTGGCACGTTCGCTCAGCCAAACTTCCACCAAAATACGATGACTTTCGGCAGCAGTTTTCTTCATATTAAAGTAATGAAGAAGATCTCTCCGCAAAAAGACTTTTTCAGGCACAAAGTTCGACATATTTGAGTGGAAAAAAAATTATTGTTGTTTACGCTTCAAATGAATGACATACACTGAAATGACGTACAATGACAGTATCTTTCCAACGCATGTTCCAATGGAATAATACAAGTTACGCCATCTCTTAGAAAATCGCATGAAGTTAAAGACCCAATACTATAGATGAGTCAGACCAGTCAGCTTGTTTCTTTTGGTAGAGAGAACAAACTCCGGTTTCAGAAGACTGACTGAAAATCCAATTCTAATGCACTAATCGTCGATCATGTTTAGAGGAAACATTCGCTACTTGAGATGCAAGTACATCATTTGCATATTCCTGAGCGAAGACCTCTTGAGAGTATAGCAGTGGAAGCAGGACGTTGCTTTGCGGGCAGCTCCTCCATCACATAGGGGGGATTGAGATTTCCCATATTTTTAAGGATCAGGCTAACAAATTCTTTTTTTAGTTTTGAGCTTGGGTAAGAGTTTTAATAGGATTATAAACTTTCTTAATGCCGTGCTGGTTATAGCTTCGGTTATAGTGAATTTTACTAAATCCTACCTGTTTTCAATTGCTTCTGTGTAGTAGATATAGATATGATATGGATACGCTGCATCCATTGATATATCAACATCTTGCTGACATCAGTATCAGAACCAAGAATTAAGCCTTTTAAGATGCCACAAAAACTATTCTATTGCTCATCTAAGCCTTTAATTACTGATCGTGTACACTTTCTTTTGTAGAAGATCTAGTTTCTTCCATACCCGTTGATCCATATTATTCAACAGTGTCTAACCGCTGGATTCAATTTAAGTCATTTCATTGGATTTTCGATATTAAATATCGGGTATTTTTTTTAGAGGTATAGAACTTTTATTAAAAATAGATCACAGAAAAATGTGTGAAATGACCAATATTTTGGCTTTATTAGTTCGCAAATTTTATGGCATTTAGTGTTTGAAAGCAATTTTGGACTGTTTTTTCCACTATACGAGTAGCTGGCCTTATTTAGGCGCAATAACGCGCCGAATGTTGGCTTCTAAGTCGTCAACAGCATACAGGAGTGACAAAAAGAAGTCCAAAGAAGTCCAAGCACATGATGACCTAGGCGGTCAATTGACAGGTACATTTCTTGAGACGATTCGTTCACCAAATGTTTGTCCCAATAAAGTAAGGGTTTGACCCGCTGTATGGCATGTTGCGCCACCCTCCTGAAACAATTTGTCAATAAGACGATTGTAATTGACACAGGGAATCAAAAAATCGCGAATCATTTGCTTGTTGCGCTCGCCATTAACGATAATGTTGGCTCCCTCTGCAGATTTAAGAAAAAATTTACCAATTATGCCTACGGCATGCTTTTCGGAATATAATGGGGTCTCGAGAGTTTCGTTAAGATTGTGTTGCCTCCAATTTTGCTTGTTAACATACCGATTAAGGCTGAAATAAGCCTCATCACTGAAGATGATTTGACGCTGAAAAATCGGTTTAACTTTCCGTTGATTTTCAGATCATTTACAGAACGTACGATGCAAACGATGGTCTGTTAACTTCAGTGGCTACATTAGTTGGATCTAATACGGGTGAGGGCCTCTCTCCTCACAACTCTCCTCACAACTCTCCTCAAAATGTTCGACGTAGTGAACAGGCAGAGGCCGAATTGCTGAGAACGGGGCGACATCGAATATATAAATTTGGGTCCTCCGTCACACTCTCCTCTACAGAGGCGATGGCTTTTTCGGTACGCACACTATAAGCTCGTGTTGGATGAATATTATCAATAACAGTTTGTATACATTGGATTTATGTCCACAGTATTGCGTATAATTTGCTCAGATTGACGACTACGAGCATGATTTGTCTTTACATGGTAATTTACCAAAGTATACTCGTAATGAACATAAATGTCAAAGACACGTGCCCAGTCTGACGGTTGGTTTGACAGATAAACTTATCGAACGTTCTCTACCTCCTTTATTATACCTTCGTTCTGAACCAAGTCTGGATTAGCAGATGCTGCTTTACTCAATAAATATGTTAGTTCTCCTTGGATGTCCTCCAATTTTCTGAATGATCTTCTATCAAAAACCTGTTCTGATCCAGATGTCTTTACATGTTCACTTGTTAACTCTTTTTAGATCTTTCTAACTCTATTTGACTCATGTTCACACGTCAGAACTGTCTTTCAAAAGTCAATTGGAAGTCGAAATTACTCTCCATTTACAGTAAATGAAATCAATTTCCATTTCCCCCATGGTCTGTGCAACAACTTGTGCTGAAAAGTAATTTCAACTTCGAGTCCACTTCCCATAAACTTGCTCATTTATGCAAATAGTTGGCATTAACACCAGATTAAGACTCCGCTCTGGCTATGTGTCTAGTGTGCGACTCATGCTCGTGAACGTCATCACCCCTTTTAAATGCAACGTCTACGGTTAAATCGCAATTCCAGACAAATAGCCGTTCACGGGCAACATACTCGTAGATATCTACATATGCACGGCTTGGCTAATGGTATTAACCCGATTAAGGCTCAAAACTATAGCTTTGCGAATAATTGAATGGCCAAGTGAATCTAGAGATACGAATTGGTTGTGTAAGGGTACTCTTACACTATTGCAACCATTTGTCGGTATCGGTGGTCAGCGTCCGTCGTCAGTTGTCTAGCGCTCAATTGACCCGACCAATGCCGATTCGATTGCCATGTGCTTGTGTAATGAGCAAGTTCATATGAGACAAACTAAAGCTTGAGATGGAGATGAAGCGACAGAAAGATGGTAGATGGAGATGATGATGCGGTAGAGATCACCATTGCGGGATCAGGGGTACGAGTTCATGGTAATAATTGAATAATTCGTTCAGCACATCCAGTAAACCGATACAAAAGCGAATGTTTTTTTTTCCTCTGCTTTTTTTTTTTATTGGAATACTCGTAATCATTGCAATCTTCGGTCTTGAGAAGAGAAGAGGATTCCGGTGATGGTTCTGATGTTGACGGTGGATGGTGATTTCGGTGGACATGGATGTGCGATGTCTGCTATTTCTGGGTGTTGGTCCAAGAGATCCATCTGACTACACACTAGTAATTCGTTTCAGGCAGCAAATTATAATGACGAGCTCGCATCAGTGGTTGAAGTGGCAGCTGCCGGAGACTGATGGTTCCCATATGTGATTAATAACAACTTGGTGAACAGGGGAGTTTTTTGCGGCGTGGTAAAGTGCATATTTGTGGCATCAGTGATTCTTAATTTATTGATGACTTAGCTGAATTTTTGTTTGTTTGCTGGCGATGGCTGTCTTTTGCGGAAGTTGTTATGCAATGTGTTTCATTTCGAGGGAAGAGTCACAACAGATATTTTTTTGCTTGACTTTATAATCCACTTAAAGTTGTTTATTTAGAAAACCGTTTTAATAAAACCAATATACTCGTAATCGACATATTGTACGTTCCTACTTCGAAGATTGTTAGTCAATATTGCAGCTCATAGATCTGTTTTAAGTGTTTTGTGGAAAACATGTTCTTTGGAATAGACAGTAGAAGTCAATTACATGCAAGAGGAAGAAGAGAACACTGAATGGCCACAAAAATCTTATGAAAGTTGTTCAAATTAAGGAGTTAAACAACAGAAATTGGCTCTTCACGAATGAATTTCACAAATTAAAAAACAATTAATCGGAGAGTCTAGTCTTGAATGTCAAGAAAAGTGTCCACTAGGCTTGGCAAAAAGCCAATCAGCCTTTGTTTCATCAGCTCTATCATCGTAAGGTCCTTAGCAAGGACATAGATTTGTACGCATACCTCGCTACCACTGGCTTCATTATACGACAAAGAATTGAGAAAATGAGTTCTTTATAAAATCTGTGAACATTTGGAAGCCACGCCGTCCGAGTTCAAGGTATTCGTTCAATAACTGTCGTCGCAAATGTCTTCGCTTATTGCTTTCATAGCGGCATAGACTCTTAGACATTAAGCCTTTCATGCATGCAAAAAACCCGAAGAAGAATGAGATGTGGCCGGTGCTATATTTAGGATATGCTGCATAGAATTTATTCGTCTTTCTTGCTCAGTGTTTGATTTGAAGAAGGTCCTCTTGGATAACTTGAAGACATATACGGTTTTCCAACAGGGACTTGAAAATTTTGAATTTACTTTGTAAACTAATCATCAAGCTGTCACTGTCAATTTATTCAGTAAACTCAACATTTTCATCATGGTAAAGTACACTAACGAGCAACGTCTGCAAATTATAAAAATTTTCTACAGATATTCGGAGTCGGTGATTGCAACTTTAAGAGCGTTAACTCCAATTTTCGGTCGTAATTCTTGCCCTAGTAGACAGGCAATAACAAGTTTAGTGCAATAATTTGAGTCCACATATTCGTGGTGTGGTGTTGTCGTGTCAGTGAGATAACGGGTTGGTCGAAGTGTCGAAAATATCGCTGCCGTTCAGACGTCCGTAGCAAACGATCCAAATCAGTCAATTGGGCATCGCTCAGACCACATTATGGCCTACTTTGCGTAAGGATCTTGGTTTAAACCCATACAAGATCAAGCTGACTCAAGAATTGAAGCCGATGGACCATTTGAAGCGACGTATGTTCTCCGATTGGGTTCTGGAGAAGATGCGCCAAGATGATGAATTTCATCGCAAAATCATCTTCAGTGACGAAGTTCATTTTTGGCTTAATGGGTTCGTCAATAAGCAAAATATGCGTTATTGGTCGGGTGAAAACCCACATGTGCTTCATGGATCACCACTTCATCCACAAAAAGTAAGTGTTTGGTGCGGTTTGCATGCCGGCGGCGTTATTGGGCAATATTTTTTCGTCGACGATGACGATCGTCACGTTACTGTAAATGGTCAGCGTTATCGCGTCATGATCACTGATTATTTTTGGCCCGAATTGGAAGATATGGACTTGGACGACATGTGGTTTCAACAGGATGATGCCAAAAGCACAGCACACAGCACACGCTACAATCGATTTATTGAAGAGTAAGTATGGTGACCGTATCTCAAGACACGGGCTAGTCGATTGGCCGCCTCGTTCGTGCGATTTAACGCCGCTTGACTATTTTCTGTGGGGCTACGTTAAGTCATTGGTTTATGCCAACACGCCGACGACGTTGGAAGAGCTCAGAGTCAACATTGAACGCGAAATAGCGGCCGTTTCGGCCAAAATGTGTGGCCGAGTCGTTGAAAATTGGATCCAACGAATCGACCGCTGCAAACGTGCCCGCGGTGGCATATGATCGAAGTCGAGTTTCATTCATAAATGTTTAGATTGTACTTCAAGCCAATAATAAAGTTTTTGAAATATCTCAAATGGTTTGCCTTTTATTTAAAAAAAAGTTGTCAAGTCGTTATTGGAAAACCCTATACATATGCGTTGGATAATGAGAGCGTGGAACTAGGTTTTGCAAAAAGGCCTTCAATCTTCGACCAATCTAAGTAAAGTCAAAATTTGCTAATCACATTCAAACGAAAGAATGTGTTACTCTTATTTTGGGTTGTTGCACAGGAAAATAAATGCTGGTATATCCAGCCCCTTAACATGACTTTAAGATTGATAGGATAAACGACTTTGTGGTGGCAGACAACATAATCCTTTCAATGTTTACAATGGGATATCACGATATCCAATGCAAAGCATGCTTACAGTATTCTGTATGCCAGAAGCTCGCGAGTCACATGAAACAAGGACATAAACTGTTTATGAGATCTTTGATAGCAAATTAAAGAAAGAATACGGGCTTATCCGAAAGAAGAAGAAATAAACATAGAGACACCACACGTGGCCTGCATGGCGATTAATTTGAAAACTGCTCAGTGTCCTATAACTTGAATTGGGCTAGTAGTGCAACAATCAACTTTGTAACGAAGTGCTTGCCTTACCTCCCAGTGGTGGTCCCATATGAGCAAAACCGTACTCATACAGGCTAAAAATGACAATGCCCGGCGAGTAGCACTGTACTGGTCTACACCGTCATACGACTCACAAGCCTATACGGAACAGATTAAAATATGTGATGAACCAACTAATGTCCTCAGATAAAAATGGATTCACTGTTGTAGACCTTATCAAACGTTTAAACGACAGCGACCTTCGCTTCCCCATGTGGAATGTTCGGAACATTAGCAGGACACATGCAGCCGAACAATTAGCAGAGACTCTTGACTGCAAGGTAAGCATATGCAACTAAACAAGAAGCTTACAAATCGAAGGTACAACGAAGGTACAACGAAGAACGAGAGCTGCTCGTGAGACAGGAAGAGCATCGTCTTCTACAGAGGAAGAAAAAAGAGCATGATAGCCGCAATCGAAGGTATTGAGAGATTGTACGCCAAGAATAACGTATGAAATTTTTACAAGTAGGTGAAAAGAACGCGTTAAAGTAATAAGAACATTACAGTTGCCTGTAGAGATGAAGAAGGAAGTCTTGTAGTAAGGTCACAGTTGGCGTTGAGAACAAGTTCAGACGAGGAAGCTCAACATATGAGCAAAAATCCAACGAATCAGCTATTTCTGACGGCTTACCAGCTGAGGTATTCAAGGCTGCGGGAAATGACTTTGTGGAGAGCATGTGCTAACTCATTTATCAGATCTTGTGTATAAGCCTGATGAATGGAATCTCAGCACCGTGTGCCCGATACACAAAGGAGGACACCCCCTCAACTGTGCCAATTATAAACTTTTGAGTTTAAAAAAGGTCACCGGCGTGTTCACAGGTATTGAAACGGAAGCCATCAAAATGGGTTTAGCGGTATATGAGGGCAAAACCAACAACATAATGTCACAACAGACAGCCATAATTTCGAGTAATTTCGTAATTTCGACGATTTGTTCGAACTGCAGGTGTAGAATGACGCTGAAGTATTTAAAAAATTTTGCAATTGTTAAAAGGATATTCGGCGTTATCATAGAAAGTGGTGAAATGCTTCGGTTTAGGCGCATAGACATATGGTAAGAAGACCACAACCAACTACAAGTCTGGTATACATATGTGTAGGCTTTGGATTCACTCTGAACTGAAGTGTTATCTAAATACTCGTAAGTAAGTAAGTGTACGCAGCGTTTTCCGCGTTGGTATCTGACAACCCATCCGTTCTTTAATTCTACCGCAAGATTGGAGTCCTCTCCTCACTCTCTTTTAATGTTTGTACGATTAAGTCGGTAATTTTCTAAATATTAGGTGTCGATCCTTTATTTTGAGGCCCAGGATGATAACATACAAATTTTGCAGAGTAAACGAAATTATAGGCCAAAAGGCACTATCGACATACCACCTTGATCCCGGAATTTATTCAAAAAATTAAAAATAGAAGTCTATTCTTCTAAATCTATATTGTGCCCTTCAAAGTAATCCCCATCGACTGCAACACACTTATACCAGCGCTTGATCCGATCCTCGAAACATTTTTTATATCCGGTTTTCGGTATGTCCATCAGTTTTTTTCCATCGATTTTTCTATTACTTCCTCTCGGCTGCTGAAACGCGTTCCCCGTAGTGTTTATTTTTTTTTTTAACTCGACTGAACAGAAAGAAGTCACAGGGAGCCAAATCAGGTGAATTCGGTGGCTGTTGGATGGTGTTTGTTGCATTTTTCGTCAAAAGATTACGAATAATGATGGTACTGTGCGTTATCATTGTGCAAAATCCACGAGGTTTCTGCCCACAGTTCTGGTCTCTTTCGGCGAATTGCTTCACGCAAACGTCTCATAACGCCCAAATAATACTTTTTGTTTACTGTCTGGCCTTTTGGCAAAAATTCATGATGCACTACACCGTTGTAATCCATGAAAACCGTGAGCATTTCCTTCTTTTTTGACTGAAAACGACGTGGTTTTTTGGTCTCGGATCATTTGGTGAACGCCATTCATTTGCCTGATGTCTGGATTGAGTGTCATACTCATAAACTCACGTCTCGTCTCCAGTAATGATCCTTTTGATGAATGTGGGATCGGATTCAGCCTCGCAAATCAACTCATTTGCGACGTCAATACGGTCTCTTTTTTGCATGAAATTGAGGCCTTTTGGCACCAACTTTGCTGCTACACGACGGAAACACAAATCATTAACCAAAATGTCTTGGACGGATCCAAAGGCAATGTTCAAATCCTCCGCTATCCCTCTTATGGTTAATTTGCGGTTATTGACCAACATTTCTTTTACTTCATCTTTACTTCGTCAATTTTTTCGTCGGTTTTCGATGTCGATGGTCTGCCACTGCGTTCATGATCTTCGATTGACTTACGACCGTATCACTGGTAAATGACCATTTTCTTTGGAGAATCGTTGCCGAAAGACTTTTCCAACATTTCCAACGTTCGCGCCCCATTAAATCCGTTTTTTACGCAAAATTTAATACAAGTTCGTTGTTGCAAATTTAAATCCATTTCTAAAATTGTAAAAAATCGCCAACACACACAGAGATAGATGTACTTTTGGCTACGTAACTTGCAAATGTCAAGCTATGACGCTCAGATGTAGCGGGAATGTCAACAACAGATGTACCAACTTAACAAAAAAAAAAAGAACACAAATCGGAACAATGGGAGCGCCGCACGGTGGTTAAACCCTGGTATCAAGGTGGTATTGCCATCCAACGAATGCGTCTCAGGCCATACATCTGGCAGACTTAATTTGAAAACACTTCATGGCTGATCCAGTGCGACGCTGTATGGTAGTGTGTTTCACTGTAGTTAACAACCTGCGTTATTCGTTATGTTTTCTAAAATTTGAGTCACCTGACTCTATTTCCTGGCCTTGGGAAAGAAAAATGAACGAGTACATAATATAGCTACTTATGTACCCCTTTATAAGAAGATACGTTAGATAAACAACATTCAATTCATTTATCCATGTATACATGTTTGTTTAAGGTACTTCTTATGATCGACAATCTCTTTATCATCACGGTAGGTCTTTCTAATGATCTCATATTTAGTTCAAACCTATAAAGTGTACGCAGTTGGGTATGGTGTAAGAATTTCCCCCATCGTAAATACGACATTTTCTTAAAACAAAGTGCACCTTATCGGTCCAAAAACAGAAACTTGGGGAACACCAGTACACATAACAAAAACTAAACACTACGAATATCGTACGATCGTTGAAAATGTGATACCATCGTAACGCTTCAGAAAAAAGCACAACTTAGCAACATGACGCGTTAATTAAACACAAAACTCATACGTCACTACATTGGTAATTAAGACTTACCATTATGGAGGCTTAGAAAAAACAATTGTTAAAGCAGGTTAACTTTCATAAATCTGTTTTTCTTTTTTAATAAAATACGAGTACGAGTGCTCTGTTCATGCAATGCTAACGCGTACTAAAGCCCCCTATTCAACATTGCCATCCAATGGAACACAAGTGAAATTGATAGTGCGTTTCATAACTGCACGTAAAGATACTTGTACTTGGATCTGAAATAAACAATTGCTTACGCTATCTACTCGTAGTTCGAGAGAGGGCCACATAAAAACAAAATTAATTAATTTATCTTCCAACAGTAAAAGACTGTTTTATGCTCGTGCAGATATATTAGGAGTACTTTTAGCCAGTTGCAATTAAAAAAAAATGCATCTGTGAGTTTTGGTTTTATCTCTTTGTGCTCCTTGTGTTCACATCTGTTCGCTTCAGTTAATGTTTATTCGCTCTGTGCACTCGGATTTAATGCTTGAATTTTTTCTCACTTTTTTGTAGGGCCTAGAATAGCGATCTACGTAAGACCAACTGACGCTGTATTTTTCGGATAACAATGGAACACAGGAGGAACTAACCTGGTTAAACCGCTACCGTTTTGGAGATAATCTTTCAATTCAACAGTGAGCACTCGGATCTGCTTTGTTTGGATTTACTTTAAAAACCAACGTGATAGTGGTACGAGTGATGTCGGAAGTAAAGGTTGCCCAACATCGATGAAGATGACTTTAATCGGCACTTAGATGTACCATAAGTACTTATGGTTTCCACGTAATACTCGTAGAGATTCGAAAAAATTGAAATCTGAAGCGGAAGTGAATGACAGTGTTGGTAAACTCATAGCGGAGGTTTCTCAAAAGATGCATACTCAATGGTATCTGCTACTACTTAATGAATAATTAGTGTCAGTCAGTTTAATACCAGGGGGCAAAGTTGAGTGTCGAGTTGAAATGCCATAATGTTAAGGTGTTTTTGTATTTTTTTTTTTTTTTTCGTGTAGATCAAATCTCGGGAGATGACTTGGTTAAAGGTTTCGATTTATTCGACAGGGAAAATGTAGATCTTAATCGTTTGCGGATAACAGCCAAAGGCTATTAGTGGATGTGTGCCTTTTACAATGGAATTTTCTGGCAGTGTAACGCTTGAATAAAACTCATGCAATGATTTTTTTTATTCTATTTTTTTTTGTTGCACAGTTACTACGAATAACAAGTCTTTGATTGCATAAGACGTTATATTGAAAATCGATGAAGGATAACATGAAAGAAAGTTGCTTAGACCGATTATGAGAGTGGGCTCTAAAACGTATACCCAAAATCGGGTGCTGTTTTCATTGGATTAAGATCTATCTTAAAGAAATAAATTGCTTGCTTGATAGTTTCCACAGAACAAACTTAATTCAAAATTAACAAATTACTTCCTTCGAAACTGTAAGGACAAGATTGTTTTTGGTATAGTTCTTGGGTCTCACGTTCTATCTTTTCGTTTTTGATTTTATATTTTGCGCGCGCTTAAACGGTTATTAGTAATCCTTAAAATGTTTGTACACAGCGCGCTTCAAGGAAATTTAGGGAAGAAAAGGGAGAGGTACCGATTTACGTTGGTCTTAAATGTTTGCAAGTTACAATGACAAAGAAATAAAGAGCTCGCTAGGGTATTCTATAGAGCACTGGTGGTGGAAATAGCGATAGACGTTACGTCGGTGTTCAACCGTGTTCGACTGCAATAAATGCGTCACTTTTGAGCTTTTTCGCACGGTTTTGAATCTTATCTAGCAAGTGCACAGATGTCTTGTGGGAACATGGCCACATGTGGGCATTGTCTTCCAATTTTGGGTGGATAAATGCCTTATACTTATCTGAAGGAGTATTTCTTTCATCGTTTGAGGAAACGTAGACATTTCGCAGCATTGGACATTGACACACATATGGAGAAGGGAAAGTTTTTCGATTTCGACGATGAAAGTGCCATTCATGGATAATGGCTGGGTATTTAAATTTCGTTTCAACCACAGCAGGTAGCATTGTGTTTTGAAAGCACTAATTTCCACTTTGTTGATAGTTCTGTTAATTTTGGAGATTATTACATGTTTTATTCCTACATCCGAATAACTATATGAATATGAAAAGCAGAGAATACTGTCAACAGCAAGGGATTATATTGGATTAGAAGTAACTGACAACTGATCACCGATGAAAATTAAATTAACTGAGGCACACACCAATGTCAGACTTCAAGACAACTTGAATTGAACGTTTCGAAACGTAATCAAAAAGAGATTCATCGAAGAAGTGTATTTGTGATCAGAGGAAGGCAAGAAGTCTTCAGTTTCAGACATTTAAGCGGACGGCTGATTACAATTAGTATTAAGTCTTAGTTAGTCAATATAAAGAAAACGATGACTTTGCCAAAGATTTGATTCTGTGACCATTAATTCTAAGAGCAATGTCGTAAGCATGACGTTAAGACCAACCTTCCGGAGGCGGACATAACAAACATTCTGTCAAAATTTAATCGGGACTAAGTTACATCAACAAAATTTCTTTGTTTCCTTTAAAATAGGCTCCATTTGAAGCGGTATATTTTCTCCAACGAGCAATCCAGTTAAGCATACATTTTTTATAGACATATTCCGACGATCTCAGTTCTTCAGTTCTTACAGGGTGCCATAACTGGAGAATATAGTACTTGGTCGATCACATTGAAAGCGTTTTTAGTCAAAAAGTCTTTCACAAGGATGGATTTGTGAGATGGTGCATTGCAGTAGTGCAAAATCCAAGAGTTGTTCTGCTACAATTCCGGTCTTTTTCAGGAGATACTCTACCTCACAAGGTTCGTAACGCCTAAATAATATTGTTTATTCAATATTTGACACACCGTCTCGGATGAAGCATGTATTCAACAACTGTACGACTGACTTTGAACGTTCTATTCTCTTTTAATGCTCTTGTTCCCGATATAACGCGTCCTAACAATAACTTACGTTCGCAACATATAACTTCAAGCAAAAACTTTGCTCAATTTTTTTTCCATAGTAAATATCGCCGATAGCACTTGAGGTTAACTAAAGGCTTTGGCTACTAACACAAAATAGTTAATAGATGGCGGCCAAACACAGCGTCAAAATGGGTGACAACTTTACCAACATTGGAAAAAAAAAATATTTAAGTTGGAAAGACTCGGTTCCAGTTGGACCTAGCATAGTCGGAAAACAGGCTGTCTCAGGCAAATTGACTTCACAGCAGAATTGTCATAGCACATGTTTTCGAAATGCAAAAAGAAAAAAAAAAAAAACCTGTACCAAACACAGCCCTAGTATACTGCATACTGCTGTCTGAATAATTTCGAGAAGCCAACATCCACTCTGACCGCAACCGACCAAGTACTCTGAAAGAATTTGACGTTTAACGGCTAGAATCCCAGGAGACCGCTATAGCCTTTTCTGATCGAGTCTACCAAAATCTTTCAAAGAATTCTACTGGTATAGTGCCGGTATAAAGTGCAGAAGACCATCATAACGAAATCTATGCCTTGGTGAAGAGTATCGGTAAGTATATGCATCGAAACAAGAGGCGTTGCAAAGGATGAAAACTATTTGACCAAAGACGACAGCCATTTGCTGCTGACAAAAATTAATAAATAAGTAGAGTGGCACTCGGTAGCGACCATGGAGAATTGCTTCTGCAGAAATGATGCTCGGAAGTTCATCCAAAACCCATTTTAAACCCATTTTGAGTCAGTGTAGCTTATCTTTAACAAATCGATGTATCGACTTAGTTTAACACAAAAAATGTAGATGGCGTTAGTACCGCGTGACCGCTTTTATTCGACGACTGATCGGGTTAAACTACCTACGTGCTTTTGAAAAATCAGAAAAAGATCAGTAAAAAATAGAAAAAAGTGATAAATACTCTGTGTGTATTTCGAAAATATAGGGCGTGATTTGATTTTCAATAGGCTTTTTTTGACAGATCACGCGTGAGTCCTATCAAACTGTTTTATCATTTTTGTTCAGTATCATTTGGCAAGTCATTATGAAAAGACTCACACTACAACAGCGTCTCCAAATTGTTCAGCTGTATTACGAAAATCAGCGTTCTTTGAGAAATGTTTTTCGTCCGATTCGAGGAACTTACGGTGCGCATAATCGACCTACTGAAACCACTATTGCCAATACCATTCGCAAATTTGAGTCTCAGTTTACATTAGTGAATGATACTCGAACGGTTAGACCATAGAGACTATAGCAGCTGTAGTTGAGAGTGTACACGAAGATGGTGACGAATCAATTCGTCGTAGTTCTCAACAACTTGGCTTGGCGTATTCGACAACTTGGCGTATTTTACGTAAGAATCTCGGCCTTAAAGTATACAAAATTTAACTTGTGCAATAATTGAAGCCAGGCGACTTGAATTTGCGTCATAGTTTCAGTGAAGGGTGAAAAACTCTATGAAAACCCGGGGTTTTATCGTGAAATTTTGTTCAGTGATGAAGCCCATTTCTGGGTCAATGGATACGTTAATAAACAAAATTGCCATATTTGGGTTAATGACCCGAAGAGTAACAAGAGCTACAATTACATCCATTAAAAACAACGGTATGGTATGGGCTGGTGGAATCATTGGTCCATATTCCTTCAAGAATGAGGCAAATCAGAATGTTCCCGTCTATGGTAACCGTTATCGCGCCATTTTAACGGACTATGTGCTTCCTGAAATTCAAGCGCATGGTCTTGGTGAGCTCTGGTTTCAACAAGACGGCGATACGAGCCATACAGCGCGTGAAATAATGAACTTGTTGAGAAATCATTTTGGTGAGCACTTAATTTCACGTTTTGCTACTGTAAATTGGCCGCCGTCAACGTGCGATATTACGTCTTTAGACTATTTTCTCTGGGGATATGTAAAGTCTCAGGTCTTCAGGAATAAGCCAGCATTACTCGTGTTATCCGCGATATACCAGTCGCTATGCTCGAACGAGTCGTCCAAAATTGGATCTTCCAAATGGACCACCTCAGACGTTGTCGTGGCCAACATTTACATAATGTCATTTTCAAAAAGTAAATGCCATGAATTGTTTTTTTAACCGATAATAAAAATTTTAAATTCACTTTCAAATTTATGTGTTTCATTTTACATTAAAAATCAAACCTCACGATGAATCACCCTTTACAAAGTGAGTACATGTATTTTGTGGTGTAGTGTGGGCAAGTTTTTCTTTGTGAGAGGCTCAATATATGATTAATTTGTTTTCCTTTTAAGAATGACTTTCCGACCTCTTCGGGATGGCAAAAGAGCCAAGATGTTGAATACTAACGAAGGCCGTGAAGACGACGTGGAAGATGAGGATGACAGTGTTGCAGATGCAGATTATCAAGCTAAGAATGAGATTGAGCAAGAGCAGTTTTCTAGCGATGAAAATGAAGATGATGAAGTTTACCTTCTGGAGATTATTCATAGTTTAGAAGACAGTGAACCTGATCCGTCTCCATTTACTGACGCTGTTCCAACTGGATCGCAATGAACCCAATGCACATCCTACTTAACTCAACCTGCGATGGAAGAAGGAAAGCCTGTTTTTGTATGAGGAAACGAAAACTTATCAGCAGATATTTTAGAGCTTCACACGCCGATCAAGATTTTCTTGTTTTTGTTTTCTTATGATTTTATTGATTTCATTGCAACATAAACTAATTTATATATTGTGCAAAAGGATCCCAATAACAGTTTTCGGGTTTTCACAACAGACATTCGGCAATTTATTGGCATGTGTATATCATGTCTTTGATCAATTTCCTCTAGTTAAAAATCATTGGAATGAAGTGAAAATAAAACACTAATTTTTATTGGGAAAGTAAAAAACATTTTATTCAAAGTATTGGCCATTGCTAGATACACATTTTTCCCATCTTTCAGGCAATTTATAGATTCCACGCCAATAAAACTGTTCGTCATTTGAAGCAAACCTAAAAGTCAGCCAATTTCCGACTTCCTCGTGCTGCTCAGCTAATATGTCCCATTGATGAAAACAAATGGTAGTCGGAAGGAGCCAAGTCTGGTGAATACAGCGGGTGGGGTAGCAGCTCCCAGCTAAGTGCTTTGGTTATATCCTGAACCAATTTTGCTTTTTGTGCAGGTGCATATTCATTGACCAAAATTACCTTGCCGTGTCTTCTTACCCATTCTGGTCGTTTTTCGATCAGTGCATGGTTCAAATTGATCATTTGTTGTCGGTAGCGATCTGTATTAACAGTTTCACCAGGATTTAGGAGCTCGTGGCACACCACACCTTTCTGGTCCCACCAGACACACAGCATTGTCTTCTTGTCGAATCTATCTGGTTTTCCAGTCGAAGTTGATGGTTGTCCCGGATTAACCCATGATTTTTTCCGTTTATAATTCTGAAAATAAATCCATTTTTCATCGCCAGTAACAATTCGATGCAAAACTGATTTTTTATCTCGTCTTTGAAGCAAAATTTTTCAAATGGTTTTTCGGTTTTCCACCTGTCTTTCATTCAATTCATGTGGCACCCGTTTTCCAGACTGTGGGATCTTTTCCATAGCTTATAGTCAATCAGAGATTGTTTGTTGTACAACATTTAACATTTCTGCCACTTGTTTCTGACTCAAAGTGTCATCTTCAACCAATATTGTTTGCAATTCGGCGTCTTCAAACTTTTTTGATGGTCTTCCACGTTCTTCATTTCTCACATCAAAATCGTTATCTCTGAACCGTTGAAACCATCTTTTGCATATTGCTTCTGATAGACCATGATCACCATATGCCTCGACAAGCATTCGATGCGACTCTGCAGCACTTTTCTTCAAGATGAAAAAATATGATGTTGTTTGTTCAATGACTTGATGTATACTAAACATGTTTGACAGGTGTCAAATTAAGGCCCGTTCACAATAAATATTCCCTATCGAGACATTTGTATCTTGACTCTCACTTCATACCGGTACACCTGGTATTTCAAGAAATAATGTCCGTAAAGAAGTTTGAAAATATTGTCGATTTATACATATAAATGATAATTCCCGAAACTTTCCCCGCGAACATACGGAATTCGACAGACTGTTCAGACTTAGACCACTTGTTCAAAAAATTGAACCAAACCTTTGCCAAAATTCATTTAGAGCAATATCTTTACCTCGATGAGCAAATATTGCTCTACAAAAGCAAGAAATGACTTTAAAAGTTATAACCCGAAATAGCCTCATAAATGGGGCTATAAGATTTACGTTCTTAGTGGGGTTTTTGGATTTGCGTACAAAATCGAACCCGAAACTGGCTCAAAAAATGTGGTACTACCCGACGAATCTGATCTAATCACATCCTCAAATGTTATCATGCGTCTATCACGGGAAACACCTCACAACCAAAATTACAGATTGTATTTTGGTAATTGTTTTACAATTTTTCCACTGCTAGAATATCATATTGTACTTGTCAAAAAATGGTGTACTAAGTCTTTGTCCTGTACGTCGAAACAGGATTCCAGATTGCAAATTACCTACACACAAAGAAATGTCCAAAAAAGACAGAGGCTATTCTGTTGAGTATGTTGCTGATGTCAACGGTGTGGATGTAGCAACCGTAGCTTGGCCAGGTGGTTGACTTGGCATTAACTTTTGTAGCCAAATTCACCTGTGAGGAGGTATGACAAACGGTACATATCCATTGATCTTCAAAATATTGTTGGAGAATACAATCGCTACATGGGTGGCGTAGATCTAGTCGATAGCATCATGGGTGACAGATTCGTATGTTTTATCATTTATTGGATTTGAGCATGGCAAACACATGGCTGCTTTACAAAAGAATTCGTAAAGCAAAGGGTTCGCAGAATAAACCGTCACACTCCCTTTAAATTTGCTTTTATTCAAATACATCTTTTGATTAACGTTTTGCTCTCTTTTTTTTTTTAAATTTTATATTTTGAGGGTTAAGATTTTATCTACCTTCAACAACTTGATAGGTCCTTATCAGAGTGGTTTTAGGCCTGGTAAGTTCGCCATCGACCAGATATTACCTTATGGCAGATCATGGAAACCCAGGAACTTTAAGTCGATATCCACCTTCTCATTGAGAGCCATGTCGAGTTTTGGTATCCGCATGATCTGCCTAAGAAGTATTGCAATGGAGAACACTTCCTGCAACGCAAAAGTCGAAAGTGACACCACCGATGCATATGATATAAAAAAAAGATTTCTATAAGGTAACGCGCTGTCTTATGATTTCTTTACCATTATACTCGCACTTGAAGTAACTCACAACATTGTGATAGTCTGTATAACATTGACATTATAGTCATTGAAGCAGAAACAGTGAAGATGGGTTATTTTGTCGCGAAGAAGGGACACCCACTACCAAGAAAATTCTCTTAGCTCGGACGGCAAGCCTCAACTACTCGGCATCCTGCTGAAAATGCATACAGTGGCATCAAAATTGTGAGAAAAGTTGGAATTCATCCGCTCCGATGGCCAGGATATGTTAACTAATGAGCTTATGTGCACTATGTGAAAAATTAATCGTACTCTACACATTGCAAGACTTTGCCATATAATTCAGATTACCACATTTTCGGACATGGACGAGAATGATCTACATTTTAATATGGATCCTGAACACAGAGAGAATTTAAGATCAACTTTTGGGGGTTTCTGATTGCCTAAAGTTGTCAGAAATTATTTTATTTTGTTTTCGGTGTACCGCTTAGATCTGAATCCAGACTCAGATCTAAAATTGTTTCAAGGAAATCTAGCTAGATTTTGGATACTGTGGCAAGGTTTTAAAAAAACTATTTGTTTGTTGACTAAAAGTAAATCAGGAAGGAGCAGCTCTTTTGGTCTAGAATATTGTGGTAGGGCAAATTTAGAGTTCCTCAAGAGAGTAACATTAGAACAACTCTATCAAATGATTATCAAACCTTGGATAAGAACCATCTGAAGTACTTCAAAAGACCAAGTTCAGTCAAATTTCCTGATTCACAGCCTGATAAGTGTGCAAATTAATACCCTTTGAGTACACTGGCACCTAAAAAAATTCAAAGCTTTATAGTTAGAAAATTTGAAATATGGCCACCTTTAAAGGGTAATAAAAGTTAAGAACTCGCACAATTAAGGCGATAAAATTCTGACTGTAAAAAATAAATCACAGTGCTTACCCTAGAATTTCTTATCCTGTTGACTCTTTATTACACGAAAAGTTAGAATTAACAGAAATTGTGTATCATATCTCCTCAGGCAACCAACTTAGCACATAAGGTTGCTAATTTATTACCATCCCTATGGTAAACCTCATTCTAGTCTCCCGTCTAACCATTCAAGTAGCTTTCCTCTCACATCGTTTATTTAACCGCAATTACTCGTATGTTACTTACATTACAAACATGTGCCCTCCCATTGCACCGTAAATATTCTTCACCATGACAAGGACTACGAATATGATTATGACTTCCACCATGCCTCCTTCTTTGTAAGAGAGCAAATAAATTACGGTTGTCAAATAAAAGTTACTCCACATTGTGACATTAAACCATGCAATGCCTTCCGCATATCACACACAAGACACTCTAGTTCTATCGTAGGCGTCTTTTGCCCGATAAACTGAGGGATAAAAGATACGAGTACAACAACACCCGCTTAGTCTATAGCATCTGTCAGAAATCTCTCACACTTTGTCGCCTGATGGTGATATCACAAAGTCTATATCTTTTGATTCGATTTACGATGTAACACCAACGATAACGGCGGCAACTGTTGCATGTACTTACAGACAAATCAAATTCTCCCATCCCCCTCTACAATCGATTCCACATTGGCGCACTGGCCGTGCTATTTGACACAGTAAACGTCAAACCCTACTACAAACACAAACTCATTCAAACTTGTGCCTATCCGCAAGGATTACAATCTTAAGAGCAATAAAACGAGGAATTTTATTGCGAAAGCAACTTTGCGTTCGTACGGACATCTACGACTAGGGAGTATTTGTATCTGTAACTTCGAGTATATCCTTTTGTTTGTCTGACTGTTGGCTGTTAGTTAAGTTGAGTGTTAGCCCGTAGCTGTTGTGACTGTTGCTGACGTTGACGACTTGTGACTTGCTAGAGTGCTTGATGTCGAACATGCAAAGGTGGTGTCTTTTCTTGTTTTTTTTTTTTTTTGTGGCAAGATACTCGTAGACGAGAAGATATAAATCTTGAGAGTGCAAATGGAGTCCTAAAGAAACGCTAGTGCAGACCCTTTAAACGCAATTTTATGTTCTTGAAATGTTAAACGAGGGTCTGATTGGATCCATGTTTCCAGCAATATGTATACATACACAGATGTTTGTGATTAGGGAACCGTTTTCATGTTCTTCTCGTCCACTAAAATGGACATTCGGCTAGGGCATGTTTTGAGGAGCAATTTGAGTTACATGAAAGGCGTATATTTTGCATCGGACGGAACTAACTTGTCTAATTGTGCTGAGTATATGTACACCCTTTGCATTCCAGGATGTTTTATTTTTTTTTTTTTTTTTTTTTTTTCTTTCCAAAGAAACTTAAGATCTTCATGTTGTCTGGGCATATTCAATTTTATTTTCTGGTTTAATGGATTGTAGTTGAGTTGAGATGATTTTTATTTATTTATTTATTTTTTTTTTTAATATACGAGCTCTGTCCTGATCCGTTGTAAGAACTCTTTATTCTCGGGTATATCTCAATGTCTAGGAGGTGTCAATACCAATTATTTCTTAACTGCCCTTTGAAAGTGTTCCATTTCAAAATAATTACCAATTTTCTGTTTGAAAACCTGTATGGGTTCAGTTCTGGAATGCACTTTAATTTTTCTATACATATCAGGTGGTTTGAAAAGTTCTTGGTCAATTCTTCAAAATACCTTTCATTGCAGCCATATCTTTTTCTGGCGATGACAATCCTTATGATCAAAATTCGTCTTATGCTAAGTTGTGGATGAAATTAAGTTCATCGTTGGCTCTTCTTTCCTTGGCAGAGCTGCTTCACTTTTCATCAGTTGAACCTTTAAGAGATTCAGAGATGTTACTGTAAGAATGAGATTTGGGAATTTTACCAAAAGGTAAAAAGAACATGTTAGGGCAACGAAACCCGAACTGAAGCCTGCAAAGACAATTAAGCGAATATCGTTCGAAAAACAATTTCTGCTGAATGTTTAACTGCAAAGACGAAAACATCGCTGTTGAGCATGATACATCATTTAATCTGGACGAAGACGTCCGTGCACCTAACCAGAGCGAAGTGAAGATATCTACATATCCAAATGTAAATCTAACAAACCCTCTGGATTCGACAGTTTACCAGAAATGATCTGGTAAGGATGCACCAGCTTATATGCAAAATTTGGTCAGAAGAACGCATGACCACTGAATGGAGTCAGAGCACCTTTGTCCGGTTCTGAAAAATGAGACTCCCTGAACTGCGCCAACTATTAAACGTGACATACAGACCCTTGTAATAATGTTTTGTCACTGATCGTCAACAGCCTGATAGGTCCATAATGAAGAGCCGTTTTGGCTATACAACGAAGTGAATCTTCTCTTACAGCGATGAGGAGGGCTATGGACGGATACCATTGATCAAGCATGAAGGATTTTCGATTCCACCCCATTGCGGTAACGCAGTATAGAAAGACCTAACTTAAGGTGACACATGCAGTTGGAAAGGGCCTTGGTATGGGTAATTAAAGGTAGGTAGCTAAGGATCGAACTAGCTAGAGGGGCATGTTAGTCGAAATCCAGGACCTGCCTGAAAGATGCCTTGGCCTTGAATAGAGAATTCTTTTGCATCCTAAATTACAGCACTCACAAGTAGAAGGGAGGTAAAAAATGATGGCATTCTCAGAGCTAATAGCAGCGCAAACAATATTTAAAGAGCACATGGATTCTTTAACAGCAAAACTAAGTTGGGATTAATAGTAGAATCAAATTTGTGGTAATGTGCTTACTATACATGTCTGCTTATACATCAAGGCAAAGACAGCAATTGTAAGAGTACTTGCAGTTCTAGACTACGTAACCTGGATACCTCTCTGCGTTACTGAAAATTTCTCGCTCTAAAACCCGAGTGAGATATCTCATAACGTTTAGCACCGTTCAAAAAATTGCCCACTGGAGTATGGAATAGGTCTAATACCACTATAAGAGCATCAAAATTTAATATTTTTTGACAATCTCATTGGGAAATAATTTGCAAGATTAGTTTCAGAGTACAAGTCTTTACAATTTTACGGTTTTACCCCACAACGGAAATTTCGTCTGAGGATGAGAAGGACACATACTACAATCAAACAGAAGTCAGAACGATGGATTTGTAGATTCTTACAATGACAATCACGTTGTCACAGAAGGTACTCATTTGGAACTCCTATAAAGTCTTTAATTACAAATGCACGCTACTCAGTCAAAGAATACTTTTCTGGATGTTGGAAATATACGAGGATAATACGAGTTCACCATCTTCATGATATCTTCTGCCCCACTACGCGCTACTGCAGTTCGAATATCCCAATATAGCACAATATTATAACCGGTCAGTGGACAAATTAAGGAATCTCTCAAACAATCAGCAACAAAACGATTAGGATCCTAAAAAAAGTTTCTTCAAATCCAGTGCTGAAAGAATTGCCGGCGGATTGCAGTAAAGACATAGGCCGTATCTTTCCAAGGATATCATTTGATACATCGACAAACAAGAACAAGAAAGTCGCTTTTCAGCTAGCAGCAGGTACTAGATGGTAACAGATAAGAGGAGTACAGGTAAGCGTACAAAATGACAAGCGCACCAGCGGATTATACATCAATAGTTGCACGCAGGTGCGACAATAGAACTGTTTATAGAATCATTAAGGAGCCTACGGGTATCCGCACCCAAAACTCTATGAAAGTCTGAAAGTCTTAGATGGTTTTTTGCTAATATGAAATAAGGGCCAGTTTTGAACCGCATTATTCCTTACATTTTACAACCAAATTACGGATAAATTGAGGTAACTACGAAAACAAATACCTGAATACGCATCACAAGTCACTACATAAATGAAATCCCTAAGAAGATCTGAGCATCTACAACCAACAAGGCGGTATAATTCTACGACTTATCCTTCCAACTTTTGCAAGTCCCGTCAACAATGTCGACGGAGCTATAATAAATGCCGAGACCCTCCTAAGAAATAAAAACTTTTGCATTAAGTCTGCGAACTGAATGTGTCTCATCGGCATCATATAGTAACTAAGTTCGTCGGCCATTACGCCTGAAGACCTGGGTTCGATTCCCAAATCATACACTGAAAAACAGGAAATTGAATTTATAACGCCAACACCCATCGGTGAAAGGTTCTTCTTGTTAAAAGGCCTCTCACTCTTTCGCCGTCTTGTTTTGAGCACACAAGATGGAAAGACAAATACCAGAACTGATTGGACACAAAGTTGAGAAAGAAGCACCGAGAGTGAGAACGATTTTTGGCATATTGCAAGAAACCATACACAATAGCGCTTGGAAGTAGTAGAGGTCCTCAGGGGAATACAGGACATACATAAGTAAACGCAAGTAAGGCGGCTCGGCCGTAGTCCCAACTTTAAATATAGTTTGCACTCCAGATGCTTATAACAACTTTTCTAATCGAATCAAATTTGGCCGAAATATTTTCCTTAAACGATTCCAATTTAGAAGACAGTCCACTACCACCAATCCTTCGGATCGTGAAGTTCCGGGGATGCCCTAATTATTTAGAGATATTCTACACATACACTGAACTAAGCCTCGATTCAACCTATGAAACGATCTCTCGAAGTAAATTAAGAAACTAAAACCCTTCGTGCATTGCTTTAAAATACTTATTTCACAAAGTTATGATGCTGAAACTGACAATGAAAATAATTGTTCTCTGTCAGCAAGGACATATTTTTCTGTCCATCTATTGCGCCTTATTAGCCTCACATTTCATTTTGACTCAATTTGTCCAAGTGGAATTGGCCACGGAAAGTGGCACGGCGCGCATTTAAAAGTATCGTCTTTGAAGGTCTGGTACGAATTCGGGTAAATTAAGGGTTACTATCCAAGTGATTAACCGGAAAAGATTCCAGTTAAAGCTACTATTCGAAACTATTTTTATAGCACCGGCTAAGCTCGGTTTTTTTGTCAGTTATCCTGAACATATACTCGTATCCAATGGAATGGGAGGATGAGTTATTAAAGCGACAACCTGACGGAAATATAAAAAACAAGTGATTTAAATTGATGGATAAGGGTAAAATTTATACCAGTTGGTACCCTTTAACCAAAGGATAAACAAAATAATCCAATGTTCTACCATCTACTCAAAAGTTTTTCAAAGTAATTGGGAGCAAAATTCAAAGTTACAAAAAAAAAAAATTACCAAAACCGCTCAAGTTTTCCACCATTCAACAAGAAAAAACAATTTTTCGCCGTATAAAGACCCAAAGCGCATTGACCCAGACCAGACACTCAAACGAACTGGTCTTACATCTGAAAATTCCCACGCAAGAGTTTCGAATTTCCACAATCTATTCTACACCACACAACATCGCAAGACCACTTTGCGTGCCATTCACTCTCCAAGCACTCACTTTAGGAGCGCTACATTACAAGTCAATCTGAATCATTGACCTTACATTTCCACAAGCATGACCAGACCACTGCAACCAACTAACCAACATATCCAACACAGACCCCTTCCTACAATTAGTCAATCGGTTTATCCAAAACACTTTTCTGTGCTCTCCCTTTCGTTTCTGCCACCACTGCTGGTCTTTTAATTGTGTAGTCGTATCGGATTGATTCAATTTTCGCCTTGCGCCAGTTTTATTAAATCAATCCAACCGAACAAGCAAACAGCAAAGCCAAAAAAACCCACAAGCTGAACGTGATCCTCATCCTATGGTCGGGAAATGCGAACACAAAGCCCCCTATATGGTATTCCAACCCCTTCCTCGAACTACTAAGGGGTTTTGGGTCACCCACTGACATATCGTATAACGGAAATCAACTGTAGTCTCATGTAGCGCTTGTGTGTACGAATAAACGAATCAAAATCACGGAAGCCAAAGTGACAGCAGGTGGTCGACTGACAATTTTCCACGCGATACCCGCCATTGTAACTATATCATACCCCCTCGTCCTATGCAAACGGGCAAGTCCCCAGATCGCCTGACAGTTTTTTTTGCAAATGAATCAGATTAATCCGAATTCCGAATACACTGCGGCCTTAATTTCGTTTGTTTCAGTCTCAGCTGACCTTGACTCAAATTGGCCTAATTGCAATAGACGACTGTTTTCAGTTGTCTCCCATGTCTGTCCAAAGTTATTTTTGCTCGTTAAAAAAGATACATTTCTACACCTAGTATACCATTTTTCCAATTCTCCTTTCCTTAAAAGAAAGCCGATACGACACGCACATATTTTGAGCTGACCTTTTGGGGGGACTCCCTCTAATGGGTCAGGTCAACGTAAAAAGACCCCAATACTCTCGGACACAATTCAAGAAAATCGAAATAAATTTTATGTACGAGTATGTATCTGTGAATGGTTTTCGTTTAATTAATTTGTGAGCCCTCATCATTAGGAGATTCTGCGGGCATGAGGTACCAATACACTGTGGGTGTTAGCACTGGATGACGTAAAAGGAAGAGGGAAAGTCAGAGATCACTGATGGGTCGTGCTTAAGGAAAATATTTACGAGTATTGGGGTTGAAAACGGTCGAGGACGTCTAAAATAAAGGGTAAACTAATTAGAGGATAATTGTTTAATAAAACGCATTGTTAACGGGATTTACAGTGATTTTTTAGGTTTTAAAGTAAAGGAAGGCGTGGGTGAATACAAAGATGGAAGAAGAAAATGGATTCGGATCCGCTTTTCAGTGTTAAGTGACATTATTTTGTGGAAACCTTAGTACGCTAAGAATAATCATTTGTTTGCAGAACTTTCGAGTAGCCTGGACCGATATCCATAAAACAAGTATGTACAGTAAAAACTGAATAAGTGCATCAGCATTGTCGTCCAAAGTTGTGAGTTACTTCTTCAATCACTTAGCTATAAATATCTGGAACTGTTGGAACTGCGATAAAAAAGCACATCTTCAAAGGAAGTGTAAAAAACCGACACGACGAAAAAGCTGCCGTCACTGCGGTAGAGAAGAAATCGACAGAAGCAGCTACCAAAAAGTTTCCGCAGCCATCAGCCGAGAAATGCTTAAGCTCCTACTCGCCTACTCGTACTTTGCGAGGCAGAAATTGGTAGCAGGAGTTGACGACCACTGAACCTTCATCCAAGTTTCGCTGGCAAAACGATGCAATAAAATTTTCTTTGTGGATGGCAGCAATAGATACCCGTGCCACGGGTAACACACAGCAGTTACAGCTTGCGACCAGCTATGAGAGAAATGGTTACGGTATATGGTGTAGTCCGAATAAAAATTCACCTGGCCCGAATAGTCTTCCCTCACGTATGTCTGACATATCTGACGAGTGCCTCGTTGGTACAGATTTCATGAAAGAGCATAGACTTTGGAAATATGGAAACATGGAGATACCAATGGTCTTACGAGTAAAACTCGTCATTTGCCGAAATCAGGTTGTAGGGCATTCGTCGGAAGCAATCATTAAGGCAAAAGTGGAAGCTGGTCCTGGTAGTTAGCGATTCCATTTAATGGAGCCAGAAAACAAAAGAAACTTCATGATCGGAAAGACCTTAATGGAATCGAAAACGACATGATTGGCCCATGTCTTGAGATAACACGTTCACCATACTTACTCTTCAATAAATCGATTGTAGCGTGTGCTGTGTGCTGTGCTTGTGGCACCATCCTGTTGAAACCACATGTCGTCCAAGTCCATATCTTCCAATTCGAGCCAAAAATAATCGGTGATCATGGCGCGATAACGCTGACCATTCACAATAACGTGACGATCGTTATCGTCGACGAAAAAATATGGCCCAATAACGCCGCCGGCATGCAAACTGCACCAAACAGTTATTTATTGTGGATGAAGTGGTGATTCATGAAGCACATGTGGGTTTTCACCCGATCAAAAACGCATATTTTGCTTATTGACGAACCCATTGAGCCAAAAATTAGCTTCGTCACTAAAGATGATTTTGCGATTAAATTCATCATCTTGGCGCATTTTATCCAGAAAACAATCGGAGAACGTACATCGCTTCAAATGGTCCATCGGCTTCAATTCTTGAGTCAGCTTGACATTGTTTTGGTTGAAACCAAGATCCTCACGCAAAATATGCCATAATGTGGTCTGAGCAATGCCCAATTCTTGAGAACGCCGTGGAATTGACTGATTTGGATCGTTTGCTACCGACGTCTGAACGGCAGCGATATTTTCGACACTTCGACCAACCCGTTGTTTCACTGACACGGCAACATCACACAACGAATATGTAGACTCAAATTTTTGCACTAAACTTGTTATTGCCTGTCTACTAGGGCGAGAATTACGACCGAAAATTGGAGTTAACGCTCCTAAAGTTGCAGTCATCGATTCCGAATATCTGTAGAAAATTTTTATAATTTGCAGACGTTGCTCGTTGGTGTACTTTACCATGAGTTTACTGAATAAATTGACAGTGACAGTTTGATGATTAGTGAAAGAGTGCGTTCACAAATTAAATTCAAAGTTGTCAAGTCCCTATTGGAAAGTCCTATATATAGGATAGTGATATGGAAGTTAAACGAGCGTCAGATAAGACACAATGACTTCAAAATAAGTCTGAAGAATCAAGCATTAACAGGACGAAAGATGGAGGCCGTACTTATTAGAAGAAGTGAGATGAAGGAGCAAAATTTATGGTCAAGGTTATATAGTGTGATTCATCGTGAGGTTTGATTTTCAATAGGCATTGTTTGACAGATCACGCGTGATGACGTTTGGCAAGTCATCATGGAAAGACTCAAATTGTTCAGCTGTATTACGAAAATCAGCGTTCTGTGACAAATGCTTTTCGTGCGAGGAATTTACAGAGCGCATAATCGACCTACTGAAACCAATATTACCAATACCATTCGCAAATTTGAGTCCCAGTTTACATTAGTGGATGATACTCGACCGGTTAGACCACATCCAGCACATAGTGAAGAGACTATAGCAGCTGTAGCTGAGAATGTACGCGAAGACCGTGACGAATCGATTCGTCGTCATTCTTAGCAGATTGGCTTGGCGTATTCGACAACTTGGTATATTTTACGTGAGGATTTCGGCCTAAGAGCGTACAAAGTTCAACTTGTGCAAGAATTGAAGCCAGGCGACTTGAATTTGCGCCATATTTTCAGTGAATGGGCTCTGGAAAAACTCAATGAAAATCCGGTGTTTTATCGTGAAGGTTTGTTCAGTGAAGAAGCCCATTTCTGGCTCAATGGATACGTTAATAAACAAAATTGCCGTATTTGAGCTGATGAGCAACCCGAAGAGTACCAAGAGCTACCATTACATCCATTAAAAACAACGGTATGGTGTGGTTTATGGGCTAGTGGAATCAATGGTCCATATTTCTTCAAAAATGAGGCAAATCAGAATGTTACCGTCAATTCAATGGACGGTGGATTTGCCGATTTGGTCATTTTCCCCAGCCACCTAGATCTCCGGATCTAACGCCAATGGATTTTTTTTTCTGGGGAGCCATAAAAGAAAGGGTTTATTTGACTGAGATTTGAAGTCGGGAAGAGCTCTAAGAGAGAATAAATACAGTAGCAGAGGAGCTAGGAGGCATTTTACCAAACATTAATAAAGAACTAGGTTGATGAACTTGCCAATGTCTTGAGGATGTGTTTTGAACAAGTGCTTCTTTCGCAGAAATAACGCTGGGCCTTTCCTACATCTTGCTTGCAGAACCCTATTTATGCCTTGTAGGTTTCTGAATCTTATTTTGCCTAAACAATTTTGTACAGTTAAACTTCTTCCTACTTTCGCAGCACAGTTTTTGGAGATTTGTTAACTCTTTGTCATCTTTACAGTTGGATAAGATGGGGTAATATTGGGTTGTTCAATCAGTTCCGCTTTTTTTACGGTTTAAAGTTGAATACATATTTTTGGTATAAAAGCTTACATTTAATTCATCTGATATTGTCCATCATGGACTATTACTTTCTTCCAACGTTCTAAAGGAGACACAATGCCTTTTTTGTAAAATTCAGCAGACTTTTGATCTCATCTTCGAAATTGAACTGTCCATCCAAATTGTTTTGGACAGAGCGAAACAGATGGTAGTCAGAATGAGCAAGATCTGGAGAGTACGGTGGGTGCTGCATAACATCCCAGGTAAATGAATTCATATTTTGGTTTGTCACTAAAGCTGTGTGTTGTCTGGCATTTACATGATGGAAAACAATATCCTTCCTTTCGCAAAATCTGGCCATTTTTCTTCCACTGCCTGTTTCAAAGTATCAAGCTGAATACACCTCACCAGTCCCACCAAATGCTCAAAATGACCTTTTTGGTATGCAAACCTTGTTTACCGACCGATTGCGGTGTTTCACCAGGAGCGCACCATAATCTCTTACGCCGAATGTTGTTGTAAACCACATTTTTCGGAAAGCCTAAAGCGAGTTTCATCTCACATAGACCCATAAACCATTATGATATCCATAATGTTTTTTTTCGTGAGGAACCCAAACATCCACTTATTTCGACATTCCAAGCTTTTTCAGTTTCGGCGAAATGGTTGTATGGGCGATGTTAAACCGTTGAGCAATCTCCCGTGTCGTTAAATGCCTGTCGAAGGTAATACCAGCCAAGATTTGATTGTCGTCTGTGGTAGGTAGACGTCCAGAGCGAACAGCATCAGCAATGTTTGTATTTCCTAAGCAAAAGTGTGTAAACGTATTCACACACGCAATTCCCGTTGCGCCTCTGTCACTTTGACACCATTTATTTTTTAAAAAAAGCAAAATATGTCGAAAATGCACTTCCTTATCCTCCATTTAAAAAAAAAAAAAAAAAATATTGAGCACTTAGAACACGTCCGATCGAAACAAATTCTCGTAGTAATGTAAAGGATAACCCGGTCTATTGGAGTCACAAAAATTTCATAACGGTATAAACAGAAATTTTCTAAAACGATGAATACTACTTCCAAGAAAAAAAGAATGCAAAACTTTTCGAAAAACTCTATAGATGGAGTGAGTTCGTTGTTGAGCTCGTGAAGTCAAGTCAAGTCAAGTTTTAGCAAGGATATCAGAATATGATCCCCACTATCCAGCCAGTTTGACGTGTTGTGATTTGTTTTGTTCGGCTTCCGACAATGGCCGAAGATTACAATGGGAGGTAACTGCCTGTTCCTTATCCTGAACTCTAAGTATCGGTATTCTACGTAGGAATATTTATTTGTAGCTTTCCAGTTTTATATCGAATTAAGGGGTTTATTTGAGACAAAAGTAAAGCCGAAGTTATACGAAAAACCGTCACAATCTATCTCTCCTTATTAAGCCGACCACTGGTGCTACTGCGTAGACTATTTAAACGACCTATTGAATCCTCAAGTCTGTATACTGTTTTCAAAAAAAAAAAAAAAATTGATTTGTAGTTATTACATTCCTTTGCATACATATGTCTGCAGGCTATTCTTTCGACCCGAACTCAGGGTTTGGTCATTTGCTTCGTTGTAACTGCACATTATAAAACTTTGTAACATCCTCTGAAAAATTCTAAAATAAAGATACTTTACTTTGTACTCATATATGTTTAAATCACTATAGTAACCTCACGAACTTCCAAGTGTTTCTTTTAGATTCTCTTTAACTTGAATCTTCCTCCAGGACATACTGTCTCAGTTCGTTGTGTGTCTGTTTAGATCCTTCGAGTCTGTTCAATTTTCAATATTATATAATATATCTCTCCGCCATCAGGATACACACTTAATAACAGACATACATACAAGCACAAGCACTTCGGGACTTGAGCACTCGCCTGACAGGATGTTTATCTGTCCTTCAGTTGCTTTTATTTTGATTATATTCGCTCTTTTTTAATATGTAGCTTTGTTTACATATGACGACAAAAAAAAGAAGAAAGATTGGGAGAGTGAGAAAAATCTATGCGACACGATGCACTTGACAACGACAACGAATGTAAAGTGATATGTTCCTGGTGTACATCCTGTATCTACTTCCATGCCGCACAGAACTAAACAATCACTGCGTGCTTTTTACGCAACGAATGCAATTGTAGATCCTTAAGGAGGTGCAATGCATTTTCAGTGGGTAAACACAAAAATAAAGGGTTGCTCCTGCTCTTTGTAACCTTCTCCGCATCGTTATAACCCCAGGGATAAATGCTGCCAGGGACAGATTCTCTGCATCCCAGGTTTGACTGTGTGTTTACTTCTAGATTTAATGGCTGTGATTATGGTATGATGACTTTTCGGTCTAAATAGATGGATTTGCCATGTTTATCCTAGAAGACTATATTACAAATGCTTGTTGAATATCAGGATTTTATGTTCTTGTCATTAATTCTAAATGTTAAGGAGTAGGTCCACGCCCCTGTCGTTCTTTTAAGCACTCACTCGTCTGTCTTTGTTTTTTTTTGTTTTTTTTTTTCGGTTTTCGGTGATGAAATTCGAAATCCCATTGAATGATTATGAGTATCTTGAACAGGAAAGCAGCTAAGGTTTCTAGTTGAATTAGAGTCGAAAATCTACGGAGGAAGTTGGATATCCACAATCAGAATTCTATTGGTGTGCCACTTTGTGTAGTGGCTACCACCATGTCGTGATGGAATTTAAATTCTGAACATGCAATCTTCTTCCAGAAACCAATGCATGTCCAATTGGAAAGATTAATGCAATAGTTTGTACAGAGGGCATCACATTGCTGTCGTCACTACTATATATCGTGTTTGGTGGAAAAAAAAAAAACCTGCCAACCTACTTTCAGCGGATGAGTTATGATGTTTCTTCCTTCTAAATCAGGTATCGCTACGAATACCAGGTGCTCCTCTAATTAGAAAAGCACGATTGCGGTTTTCGTTTGACGCTACTATTATCGTGTTGGCAATTAAATTGTGATTTAAAACTGCGCGCACAATACAACAGCAGAAAACCGCAGATGCAGTAGTGCAAGTCGGCTAAGCTTTGTAATGCAGGCACTCTGCCACTAGACATTTCGTCAGTGTAAAATAAATTCTCATTGATGGGGATATGTCGGTTTTGAAGGAGAGCTGTTCGATTCAAGTTAAATTTTCGACGATTAATCGTCATAATAAATTCATTTCTATTAAGTGAATGTTAGGTAAGAACTTCGTGATGATTTTTTAACATGTGTTTGTCTACGGTATTGGGACTAGGTAGTTTCCAAATCACGGCTGTATGATATTGTGTCTGAATTTCTCGGAAATACAGCGGACAGTGCATGAATAGTGGTTATAAGGGACGTTTCTCAGACTAAGTCCTGCTCTGGCAATCAATTGTTGCACTTTACCTTAACAAAAAGGGCATCACTTACTGATAATAATCCATTTGTGCTTAGCATCAGTTTGGTTTTACCAATCTTGGTACTCTGAATGATCACTTAGAACATGAGGACATGGGCCAACTGCTGAGCACATTACATTTGTTACGTAAAGCTTTTTGGCATCCGCAATCACTTGACTCTTTAATCAAAAATTCCAGTCTTAATTTACATCTGAAACCAGGGGCTACCTCGGAGTTTGTGGGTTATCGTTCATTCGCCCAATGTAGCCGACCAAAAGCAAACTTCGTATCTTAACCATTTAACTATACTTAAGTAAAAATAATTTTCTAGGATCAAATGATAGGTGAACCCTTTAGCTACTTCGAATGTCACTGACAGTGACATCAGGACAAATGTCCTGTTGTTGTCGGTATTTATTATACATTGAGATCTGTTCAGTTCTGATTTTCTAGAAACCTAAATTCCAAGGAGTATAGAGTACAGTTTTTTTTTGGAACGGAAGCCACACTGCTAAAAATGTAAACAGTACGCATTCCAGGACTAAAACACATCTTTACACTCAATTCTGAAAACGGACCTTGGTTTTAGGTTTGTTAGATGTCAAAATGATGGTTGGGTGCTGCAAGAATAGGGTAGACACAGAGAGATGTCAACCTGACCATAACCAGCGTTGTAATTGTGCTCATTTTAGCCCCAAGTGGAAACTAATATTGTCAAACTTATAAGCGCGAGTGCTGACCAGCAGACAAAAATAGCAGCACTATGAACAGCGGATAAATGCGAAATCCATGGAATCAACGGTGAAGTAAAACCCCAGAACACACCAAGTAAGAGGTTATCAGAGCTACTCCGACATGTTTGGAGATCTGGCCGTTAAGGATTTCCGAGACAAAGCCAGGCCCTTAGAAAAAAGATGGTGGTGGATGTGCTTTTAATGAGCAATGGTAGACCACACATCCCTGGAGTTACTGCCTTCTGTCTAGGCAACCCTTCGTCCTAATCAAAAAGCTTTCCATTATCGGTGTGTGTGTTAATGACAACTTACGTTGCAATGACCACATATACGATGTCGTCAAAAGTGCTGCGAAATGTCTAGAATTCCTCCAGCGAAGTAAGAAATACATTACCCCCCTTGATCTGGCCTCACTATTTAAGGCATTTATCTGCCTGAAATTAGAGTACAATCCCAAATCTGGTCGGGTGCGCCCAAAGCATATCTGCACCTGCTAGATAAGACTCAAAACCGTGCGACAAAACTCATAGGTGATACTAATATCACTCAGACAATTGACACCCTTGAATACCGATGTAATGTCTCTTGTCTCACTAGAAATCGCCAGAAACATTCTGCGGCTTCAAACTTTCAACCGTAACACCCATCTCGCTATGAATGCTATCAGTATACCCTCAAGCTCACTTTCGTATGTACTCTGAAATATCGTGATTCATTCCTAAGCTGAACAACTCCTTATGGAATATGAAATAATGACAACGAACTTCGGATCTGCAGGTGGTATATTAGGTCCCTTAATATGACACGTGCAGCCGAAGAAATAGCGAGGTCCTGAACTATTGCAAAGCAGATGGTACGCGAAAAACTGCGTATCTACTACGCCGATTATTATTGACGGGAAAAGCAGCGCATATTGGCAAGAAGTCTTGTGTTTTCAGCATGTTGACGGCACTCTCCCAGTATTATGTACGATCCAACATTCCGAAGGACCAACATCGATTCGGACCATTACCTGTGAGGAATTCTAACGTCGCGAAACCCTTATCTTAATCTTAATCTCTTTAGGGGTCCTATACCACCAACATCGAGTATCGAAAACCAGGGACAACATTGCCAAACAGTTATCAGAGATGCCGCAGTCTCTGATTTGTTGGTTTTAACTCGGCCAATATAACGAAGCCCGTGGTTTAACGACGATTGCCGCCAAACACATGCAACTTAAGCAAGATGCACAGAAAGCGACTCTAAATAGAGGGATTCCAACTGCTCCTGAGCTCTACGAGTAGAAGAGGCGAGGCGAACACCGGCTTCTCATAAGGAAAAAGAATTAGAATGAGAAGCACGCGCTTTAGGAAATTGAGGAATGCTACTCCAGGAATGAGATTTAGAAATTTTACGAAAAAAACATGCCGTGTCCGTATCCCGAACCGAAGTCTGTAAAGACGAATAAGGGAACATAGTATGTACTATAATCGCAGTTGAGGCTGAGGATTTGGAAAGCGCATTTCTGTAGATTGTATAACGGCGATGACGAAAAAAATGTCGCTGTCAGGCAGAATGAACTTTTCAGCCTGGACGTTTACCAGCCGTTCACCTGACCTGGATAAATTAAAGATAGCGCATATCTAAGCTTAAGTAGAACAAAAATTGGGGCGCAAACAGCCTTACTGATAAGCTCTTCAAAGTGGAAGGCTTCGATGACTTGGTAAGGAGCATACACTAACTCATCTGTAAAATATGGTCGGACGAAAGTATGCCTTCAGCATTGTTTGCCTAATCCTAAGGAGATCCTCTGTACTTCAAAAGCATCAGTCTTATTAACATCGCCTGCAAGATCCTATCTGTCGTATCGTGAACGCTTGAAGCCCTTCGTCAACAACATTGATCAGTGTGGCTTCAAGCCAAGAAAGTTCAGATCTTGGAAAACACGAAATCGATATACACCAGAGTGTGTATGTTAGCGTCTACAGAGACAAGAGATAGCAAACCCTGCCAAACGTGTCCGTTTGTGTAGGCTGAAGATGCAGAATGGACACTGCTCCATCAAGTTCGGTATAAAATTCACCGAGACCTTTGATGTTAAAAAAGGATTTAGACAAGGCAGTGCTCTGCCATGTGATTTCTTTAACATCATTCTTGAAAGAATAGTGTTAAACTTACGCACCAACACAAGAGGCACAATCTTTCAAAAGTCCGTCCAACTACTCGCATAATCAGAAGAAAACAGACTAATGTCAGTGGCGTTTTCACTAGTATTGAGACGGAAGCGGCGAAGATGAGAGCAAGACCAAGAATATGTTGACACAAGAAAGGGGAAAGGACACCCAACACCGATGTTTCGGACAAAACGTCGCCTCGACCGATATAACTTTGAGGTAGATAAAGACTTTGTCTACCTAGGCTCAGCTATCAAACGATCAAACGAAGAATAACTCTTGCCAATCGCTGCATCTTTGAGCTAAGAAGGCAATTAACTAGCAAAGTCATCTTTCGAAAAACGAAAGTGACCTTCTTAATAATAGCACCCTGCTCTATGACGCAGAGGTATGGACTTTATCAAAAATGGATGAACTTCGGGTGCTTTTCGGTCATGTTTGCATAGACGGTGATTACAGGAGGAGATACAACGACGAACTGTATGGTCTCTATGGCAACATCGAGTTAGCCAGAAAAATGGTCCAATGACTGAGATGGCTGGATGGACACCAATGCTCTGGTCTGAACAGTCTTCGAATCCGCCGCCGAGGGATAGCGCAATAGATGAAGACCACGACTCACGCAAGTGGAAGGAGACTTAAACTAATTTCGTAATGTGATCGTAAGGTGACGTCCAGGTCCACCCCGGACTTTAGCGCCAGCTTAAGTACGTAAGATGTCAAAAAAAAAAAATTGCTTCTAAAAAGGATTGGCATATGGGACGAGAGAAGCGGAAAGTATTTACGGGAAATAAAAGAATATATTACAAACAAACATATTTCACTGATGAAAACTGGTTAAGTGAAAGGCACACTCAGTAAAAGATATGGAAAGACACATTAAGGGCATTCAATACAGGATTATCAACTGGACTCCAGTCAACATCCGGAAAAGTAAAGAGACTCATAATTATCCACATCGGAAGCTCGACAGGATTTGTTCTGGAGGGGATTTAAGCATTGTCTCCAGCAAAAGCGACGATTTTCAATGTTTTAAAAGCGGTTAAAAATGTCTTGAAACATCTTGAACCCAATTCTAGCATAGTGATGGATAACGCTACGTATCATTCAAAAAACGAAAAAAAAAAAAAATAAAACAAAGCGCCTTCATCTTCCACCAGAAAAGAAGAAAATATAGAGCACAGCTTTCGAAGAAAACATGTTGAAAGCTGAGGTGTTGTACACTTGGTATACATGACAGGATAGCAGAATACATAGTGTATATTGCAATTATGAACGAAACACAACATCGTTCATGTGACCACCACGGCTTTTGTTGCAAGCGACCATCCGAGGGCCAAAATTATCGATGACTTTTTAAAGAATAAGCCCGCAGTTTCAGTTTGGATTTTATGTTTGAGATCTTAAATTGTCGTTGGTTTATAGACTTTACTTTTCAAATAACCCCACAGGAAGAAGTCTAAAGGTGTCAAATCGCATGATTTTGGAGACCAATCAACTTCATTAATCGATATAATGCGATCTTCAAATCTCGTAGGCAATAAGTTGATTGTATGATGGCTTGTGTGGGCGGTAGAACCATTCTGTTGAAACCAGAGATCGTGTAGACCCAATTTCATTCCATTTTTGAAAAAAATATTCGGGCAACATGCTGCGGTAACATTCTCCATTCACGGTAACTGTCTCTCCAGCCTCATCTTCGAAAAAGTATGTGTCAATGATGCCGCCAACCCAGTGACTTTTTTTTTAGGATGTATTGGTTTTTCGTGAATCACGTATGGGTTTTCCTGTCCACAGAAACGACAATTTTGTTTACTTACGTATTTATTATTAAGCTTATTGCAAGTATACATACTTAAAACTAACATTTACACTGAAAAACTAAAGGGTGGGAGCGGTTAAAAGAAAGTTACGTGAGGCATAGGGAGAGTTTGCTGAGATGAAACTCGAAGAGAGGCAGAATATCGTTAATTCGCGAAGCATCCTAGATATTGGCTCCAGGTGTCCGTAATTCGTTCTGTGGAGATTGAGCCGGAAAAGTGGCATAAACCTAAGATTGTGTGGATTGGTTTAAAAAAAAAAAATATAGAAAGGGATTGTAAATTTATAAGTTTCAGTTGGTCAGTGTAAGGTGGTAAGTTTTGGTTATCATCCCAAGGAAGATCACGTAAAGCAAACCGTAAAAACTTGCATTGAACAGCTTCCATTCGGAGGATGTGAGTTCTGTAGTAGGGTGACCAAACTTGGTTAGCATATTCAAGAAGAGGCCTAACAAAGGTTATGTAAAAAGATTTGGTAACATAAAGATTGGAAAACTCCTTAGACCAGCGCTTGATGAAGCCAAGGGCAGAGTTGGCTTTTTTTTTATTGCACTATCAATGTGAGAACAGAAATTGAGTTCCTTATCGCAGATAACACCTAAATCGCGCAACTCATTCACTAAGGGAACAGGCAGATTAAAGATTGGATAGCAACGATGTGAAGTAGGGGGGCGTTTACGGGTATAAGTTATAGCCTGACACTTATTGACGTTAAGCTCAAGAAAATTCTTCTGACACCAAGTACAAAATCTGTCTAGATCTTGCTGCAGAAGTAGGCTGTCTGAGGAAGATGATATATTGGGTATGTAATTTAATTCGTGCGGTTTTTTTTTCAAAATTTGAACGTTTATTTAAGAAAAACATGTACAATAGTATTATTCATCTGAAGCTATGACTTTTTCCCATCTTTCTGGCTATTTGTGGATTCCATCCCAAAAGAACTGCGCCGTCTTGGCAGCCAAGAATGAATCAAGCCAATTTTTGATATTCTGCTCTGATGTGAACCGTATCTCAGTGAGGGCGTTCTGCATCGACCGGAACAAATGGTAGTCAGAAGGGACAAAGTCTGAGCTATAAGCGGGGTGGGGTAAGACTTCCCATCCACTGTTTTCCAAATAGTTCTTAACCGGAATAGCAACGTGGGACCGAGCGTTGTTGTGATGGAAAATTATTGCCTCGTGTCTGGTCGCATATTCCGGGCGTTTTTCGGCTACTGCTCTCTTCAAATGGATTAATTGTGTTCGGTAGCGTTGTCCATTGATGGTTTCACCCGGTTTTAGAAGCTCATAATACAACACACCCATCTGATCCCACCAAATACAGAGCATTACCTTCGCGCCATGGATATTCGGCTTTGCCGTTGATTTGGCTGGTTGGCCGGGTTTCAAATATGATTTTTTGCGCTTAGGGTTGTCGTAATGGATCCATTTTTCATTACCAGTAACAATCCGATGCAAAAATGACTTCCTTTTGTGGCGTTCCAGCAGCATTTCGGACACGCAAAACCGCCTTTCAACTTCTCTCGGCTTAAGTTCATGTGGAACCCAATTTCTGCTGCTTTTAAACATTTTGAAATGACTGACTTGTGTTTGGCAACAATCTTCATAAAGTAATGCTTCCAGTTCTTCATCTTCAAACTTTTTTGGCTGCCCAGGACGTTCATCGTCTTCCAGGCCAAAATCACCACTTTTGAATCGTGCAAGCCACTTTTGGTACGTTCGCTCAGCTAGCGCATGTTGACCATAAACTTCCACCAAAATACGATGACTTTCGGGAGCAGTTTTCTTCATATTAAAGCAATGAAGAAGAACTCCCCGCAGAAACACTTTTTCAGGCACAAAGTTCGACATATTTGAGTGAAAAAAAATTATTGTTGTTTACGCTTCAAATGAATGACATACACTGAAATGACGTACAATGACAATAGCTTTTCAACGCCTGTTCCAATGGAATAATAACAATGTAATAATACTAGTTACGCCATCTCTTAGCAAACAGCAATTAAGTTATAGAATGTTTGAATTTTTAATGATACAAACAACATCATTAATGGTCATAACAAATAATAAGGGATCAAGTTGGCTGCCTTGAGGGACTCCAGAGGAGGCTTTAATTGGATCAGAAACCATGGACCTAAATAGAACATAGTAAAGTCGTTCGTTTAAATAGGATTGAACCCAAGTTATAAAGTTTATTTGGAAACAACGAGCCTTTAATTTTAGAAGAAATATATCATGAGAAATTCTATCAAAGGCTTTGCTGAAATCGGTGGCAATCACATCAATTTCATTTCCAGATTCCAGTGCACATAAAGTGCTGGTTTAGGGAAATAATAGATTTACAATGGAAAAGCATTGTGTATAGGTAATGCTCTCAAAAAGTTTCGGAATGCAGGACAGCTTAGCAATTGGTCGATAGTTAGAAATATCGTCTTTTCGACCTTTTTTATGTAGGTGAAAAATAAACGACATTTTCCAGGTTGAGGCGAATAATCCTTGGGTGATAGAAAGCTGAAAAAGAGCTGTAAGAGGTTGGGCTAGGTGCATTTCACATTTCTTTTAAAAATATAGCGGGAAGATCATCAGGGCCAGCAGAATAATCATCTCTGAGGTTTATTAATTTTATCTCTAACTTGCTCTAAAGTTATAGACACCGACGACGTACGTTCGAGGTGCCGGTCAAGGGCGTAGTGCATGTAATCGTAACATGGAAGCAAAAGGCACTTTTGTTGCCATTACATGTCGTAAATAGTGAGCATGGGTCAAACATAATGGGTTTAGATTGGTTAAAGGCATTTAAGTTCCCTCTTAGCAGTTCAACAGAAGAGCTAGTCCACCAAATGCGCCACGAAACTAGAGAGGAACTTGCTGCTCAGGCGAAATTACTTTGTGAATCTTATAAATAGGTTTTAAGTCCAGGTCTAGGACGCAGTACTCAGTATGAAGCTTATTTAAAGTTAAAAACGGGCTTCCATTCCGCCATCACTGACCATCAGCCCCTCGTAACGATCTTCAATCCGAGCAAAAAATTTCCAAAAATGACCATTCAATGCTTACAGCGCTGGGCAATCACGCACATGAGCAATACGTATTCTATATGCTATCGACCAACAAAGCAGCATGGCAATGCTAACTGTGTTTCACGACCAGATAAGGACCTCGACAAATCGAAAACATGTCACACTACGGACTGTATCTATGATTTGGTGGTTAATGATTTCAATTAATTCCTCAGTCGCTGCCAAGAATTCAAAAAAAGATTCAACTCTTAGCCGGGTGGTATGGTACATTCAGAATGGTTGGTCGAGGCAGTCATCGAGTAGCGAAGCCAATTTAATTCCTTATTTTCGACGCAGATTAAGCTTAAGTGTGTGTACTAATGTTGTTTTATTGCAGACAGATCATACCAGAGTATTAATCACGCATTGCCTCCAGTCGCGCGTGCTTTCATTGCTGCACGAAGTTAACTGGGGAGAAACCAGAATGAAGTAGATGTCTCGCCATTATTGCTGGTGGCCCGGAATAGATGAAGCAATTCACCAAACAGTTTGCCAGTGCTCTGCTTGTCAGATCAACGCAAGTCATTCTTCGAAGCAGTATTCTAGTTGGCAATCCACCGAAGCAGCCTGGGAACGCATCAATATCGATTTTGCGAGCCCTTTCGAGAAACGCATGTGGCTGATAATCGTCGACTCATTCTCGAAATTCCCATTTATCGTCAAGATGGCCTCAACACAATTCACGTCAGTTAAATTTCAACAATTTTGCAGCCGTCATTCCATCCAGCATGTTACTTCCGCTCCTTTTAACCCTAAGTCCAATGGAGCTGTAGAACGGATGATACGGACGTTTAAGACGGCGCTAACAAAAATTCTCTACGACACCACTCAGCCCGATGATGCTTTACAAGGATTTTTGTCCTCGTATCGGTCAACACTAGGCACCGATGGGATGTTACCGGCAGAGAAGCTTCATGGACTTTGTCATTGCACCGTTCTATCCGCCTTGTGTCCAGATCATAACAGGCAGCATGCAAAAGCAAAGCGATCTGAATTTGCCATAGGTCAAGCTGTTTTTGTTCGACAGTCATCCAAGAATTGTTGGGAAGGCGGATGTATTGGGTTGAAACGGAATTTGGCACTACTTGACGTCGTCATCAGAACCAAAGAACAGTCAAAGCTGATAAAGAAACATCTTCTACTTCAAGGAAGCAGGCAAGTAATAATTTCGCTTTTACTAATCCAGCTTTGCATTTCAATCCAGATGACTCACATCCAATGAGGAAGAATCATAAAGCAGAAAGAGATCTTGCCGAACAAGCCCATCTCCCATCCGTACCAATGATGAAAGGTGAATCAACCATAGAAACGTATCCGACATCAGCCTCCGTGATTGAGCTCACATCACCTGTTGAAGCAGAACGTTCGGTACCAGAACATCATCAACTGTCAACTAGTCCTATATCATCCGAGCTAAGGCGGTCCGAACGCTTAAGGAATAAGCGAGTCAGGTTTAGTTCCAAATAAGTGTGGAGAAAACTGTTGTGTCTACCAGAGGGAGCTGTTTACTTGTAGTAACCTTCGAGCACGAAGATCTAGATGGCGTCTAGCGAAGTTTCCGTTGTTGACCACCATTACGACATTGACGTTTGGGTTCTTTTTTGCCTTCGCCTATCCTGCATTTTGACTTCTTCTCGGTTGCACGTGTCGCCACCGCTTCTCGATTAATTTTCTTTTTGTGTTGTTAATAACTTGAAGTTTTCTTAATAGTAATAAAAAGTAAATATAGAGACTATAATTGACAATCGTATCACTAACCGACTAAAATTCGAAAGTTCATCCAGCTTTCTCCTCCAGCTCCTCCAGCTCCTGAGAATGGTAAGTCCAGATTTTTGCTAAATAGGGCATAGATGGTAATCTCTTCGACTCAATGCCTTTCTGGTACAAACACGGTTGCACTCACTGGCCATTCGTAGCTTTACATGTATGCCTAATGTTCTCGATTTACACCCTGACTGACTTGAACTGCAAGCAACTTCAGACTGGTATAATTTCCAAACCCTTCATGACAGTGAGCTCAAATTTTGACACATGACAGATAATTTTATTATTTACAAGCCTTTTAAACGATTTGCGGCATAGTTGTGTTGAAAAATTTTTATCCGCGATGGAATTCAAACGTGATAGTGTGATTACTTTATATTTGGCTGGAAAACTACAAGAGCCCTCCAGCACCTCAACGTGAATAAAACAAGGCTCAATTTGAGCGAAATCCGCTTCGAATTGAAAGGAAAACGGCTCGTGAGCTCAATTTATCGTTGGAACGAATGCAACACATACTGAAAAATGAGCTTGGGCTCAAGCCACTGCAATTCCAAAAAGCACACGATCTTACACCGCAGCAGAAAAAAAGTTAGAGTCGAAAGAGCAAAAGAGTTGCTACGCTTGCACGAAAGTGGTGAGTTGCCGGATTTGGTTTTTTCCGATGAGTCGCCATTTGTTATCGAGCTATATATCAACAAGCAAAATGACCGATTTCACTTGCCAGAGAGGTCCTTCGAAGATTTATACCTTCAGACGGCCACCATAAAGCAGGCAGCACCGATGGTGATGGTTTGGGCTGCCATAATCGCCGATGGTCACTCTCCGCTCGTATTTTGAACCGTTGCGTCAAAATTAATGCGATCGTATACCGTGAAACTGTCTTAGAGGCAGTATTGAAGCCTTGGGCAAACAATCATTTTGGTCGGAGACCGTGGACATTTCAACAAGACTCGGCATCGTCTCACAAAGCGCGCATCAACCAAGATTGATTAAAAAACAATGTTCCACACTTCATTTCTTCGACATAATGGATTGCAAATTCTCCGGATGCTTTGAAGGCGAAGGTTGGCACTAAAAAATACCAAAGTTTGTATCCGGGAATCTTCGGCCGTCTCAAGGCCATTATTCGCACCAAAGGTGGACATATTGAAAACTACTGATACAATTTGAAAATTGATGTATTTTTCAACAATTTTTGCTTTGAAACAATAAAATTTATCAAAAAATAAAAGAAATTATAGCATTTTAAAAAGTTGCAGTTCGAGTCAGTCAGGGTGTAACAACAAATGAACGTTTTATCCTTTCGTATTAGAAGCTTTAGGATCAATTTTGCAACATCCGATTGTTGGTTTATTGATAGCAAAAATTCAATTATGTTAAATCCTGTTGATCCCACAACGTAACATATTCTAACATATTCTCAATGTATGGACATTGTTTGGTATACATATAGGTATGCACATTAGTATTCACGGTTTCAAATGAACTTCCCTTTTTTTTAAATAAATGAGCAGAACCAAAAACAATTGTTGAGTTCGCTTTGGCTAGTTAACTTCAATCAGTCTGGCATAAGAACCTGACTGGTTACCCTTATAACAGTTTGTAGACTGTCACTATAACAATAACCCTTATCACTTTGCTTCTTTGCTTTATTTCATTAGAATTCTCTAGATTGTATGTGCTTTAGTGAAAAATCACTATGTGCTTTTGATTACGTAAATTCTTATCACCAAATCGAATGAGAAGGGCGTTGATGTTTGTAATCTGTAGATTCGCTGTAATCAGAGATAGTTAAGTGCCTTTCGTTATTGATTTTTAATTCAATGTCATTACTATCTTGTAACATATGCATGTTACAATCTTCCCCTGATTGTACGATAGTATACAATTAGCGAAGGGAAATTGTATGTGTTTGTCGTGGGTTATCGGATCAGTTTGCTGCCATCAGCAGAGATTCTGGGAAAAACCTGAAGTAGTTTGGCATTGAAACTTTTCATGTTTAAAGCTGAATTGATGGTGTGTACATACATCAAGGTGTATCAAGGTAATAAATCGTTGATAAATATGCATCACTTGAATAAATCCGGATAAACAGGGATAGACCCGAATAAATCCGATTTAATGCAAATTTGCAACACTTATCACTAGAAATTAGTAAAAATGAAGAAATTTTTATGCCTGAACTCTTAATATTCCCCTCAGACAGAGAACATGTACTACAAGGTGCGGTTTCTATCCTCTCTGGCGATGGTGCTTAAATGATCCCAAGATGACTTGAACGAATCTCATTTCATTGCAAATTACATCCCTTCACCGCATAATGCCATATACTGGGTGTACTGGGTGCACATTATGTAACCCTAAACATACCACTAAACTTACAAACCTCCTACTTTTGCACTAATGGCATTACATCATTTCATTCGTGTTCATGGCGTCCTACACAGTCTGTCTACATAAAAATCTCCCTCCGAACACGGATAGTTATTCCCTTAAATCAACGCCTGAGTTATTTCGACGAGACTAACTGAACTTTTTCTATCGTCTACGTCGAGCAATTAATTACGAAAAAGTTCCGATATTTATCCTTCATCCGTTGAAAATTGCACACTCCTCTGAAAGGATTCGAAATGGGTAACTTAAAACTGTTAACCACCCTCATTTAGCGCCCATAAGTTGTTGTACTTGCATTCCTTAATGACTAACTTAAGTTTGTTAGGGTTTGCAGTTTAATGCAGTTTATAAGTATATAAATTGCATGTGCGTTCTACACTCTTAGTCAGTTTTGAAGAAAAAAAAAAAGAGTCCACAGGGGTTGACACCCTAAAACAAAACAAAAAAAAAAAAAAGGAAAAACCGAAGGGAACGTGGAAAACTCATTTCAATATCTTAATTAGAAACTACGTTTCGGTTTTGTTTTTTAATTTTTTTTTTTCATTTTATTCGTGTTGCACACCTCTTCGGCTTGCTACGGCTCTCTTTTCTATTGTACATCCTTTGGTATGAACTGTGAAAAAAATATAAAGTGCAACCCTACATATGACAGAAAGCGACAGGACACTTTTGTAAACAAACGGAAGGATAATAAAGAAGACGAAGCAGAGAAAAGAAAAGGGCGACTTCCTGACAGAGTTTGTAATTAGAACCAAAGAAGACTATGGGGAATTTTTTTTCTTTGTTCTTAGGATTTTCATCCGAATGTTGTTGAATGTACATACAGTGGGTCCTACAGAACAGGATATAGAAGTCATTTGCGCATGAATTCTATAACTCAAAGTCTGACTATACGAATTGTGTTATTAGTCAATATTAATGTTGTCCCCTTTAAAGTAATCCCTCTCGGGTATAAAACACCTGTGCCAACGCTTTTTCTAATCCTCGAATCACTTCTAATAAGCACTTTTTGGTATAACCTTCAGCTCTTCCAGAAATGCCGTTCTCACTCCCTCAATCGTTGCAAATCTCCCCTCTTTCATAGGTCTACTCAGTTTTGGGAAGAGGAAAAAATCGAATGGGGCAAATCCGGTGAATATGGTGGCTGAGGCATGATTGTCATGTTGTTTTTGGCTAAAAAATCTCTCACAAGCAACGATGAATGTGCAGGTACATTATCGTGAATGAATTGTTTTTTTTTTTTTTTTATACAATTCCGGACGGTCCGGAACGGTCCGGACTGACCGTACGACCTTGGAGTAAAATCTCCTGATGCAATACGCCACGGTAATCGAAAAAAAAAAAACAGTGAACAAAGCTTTGACATTTGTTCGAACTTGGCGTACTTTTTTTGGTTTTGGATCTCCTTGATGCTTTGGGCTTTGATTTCGACGTGATACCCACGATTCTTCGCCAGTTATGACCCTTTTAAGCAAGTCAGGACCATCATTGACGTTATTCTAGATCTCCTGAGCGATGCTCATGGGACGGTTCTTCTGACCAAAATTAAGAATTTTCGCTGCCCGAAACTTCCGAAAAATTGCATAACACGAGCCAACCGATATACCAACATCCTCAGCAACTTCTATTATATAAATATTTTAATGATTTTCCAAAACAATTTTCTCCACAGTTTCGACATTATCATCTTTTGTTGATGTGCTGGGGCGTCCAGAGCGAGGTTGGTCATTTTCATCTTCTCGGCCACCTTGGAAGAGCTTGTACCACTTTTTTTACTTAGTCTAAGAGCACTTTATCCCGTTTTTTACACAAAATTTGATGCAAATTCTTTGCTCCATTTTTTATTTAAAATAATTGAAAATCGCCGACCAAAACACGTTTAACCTCATGTGTCCATAAAAAATATCGGTAATCCAACACACATTGCCTGTGAAATTTCAAGTCACCTTACTTTTTGAACACACCTCGTACATATGTGGTTCATAAAATAGGTACTACCTTCGACGATATCATAAGACGAACGAATATTAGCATATTGACATATTGACAAAAGTAGGTTAGCAATCGAAAAAAAAGTTGAAAATACTATCTTTCCATCAGTAACCCCTAGATCCACTATTATTTTGGATGACTTTTTGCATCCTGTTGGGCATAGAATAAATAAGCTTGCGGCAAGTCCTTATAGCAGTGCCCTACCATAATTCTTTAACAGTCTTATTTCGACCCAAAGACTCTCTTTTGGGTTTAGATCGGTGAAGAATAATATTAACACCGTTCTGCTAAAACTAATCACATTGCCTTGTTGAAATATCACTGAAGTGTCATTTCTTCTTCTGCAAAAGGTAACCCAACATCTTCTAGCATGGTCTTGTAAACAAACTTCTTCATGTTTACGCCGCTAATGAGATGGATTGGGCCTACCTTTACCGCGAGAAGCTTCCCAAAATCATTATAGTACCCCGTGTACTGGGGGTTGAACTCTTATCCCTTAGGATGTCTAACATTTAGTCTCGTCGCTCCAGAGAATACTACGCCACTTTCTTTAATATTCTGGACCACAGCGAGACTTGTGACAATATGCAAATGCTTTCTGCTTCTGTATGTTTACTTTTCTAGGAAATGGAACGTTACGAGCTATTCGACCTGGTAGATTCGCGTTGCCCAGTCGGCGCCGCACAGTTCTGGCTTATATTTGGTTATTAACTTTTTTCTTTGACAGTCCCCGTGATTCAGCGATTAATTTTTACGATTTATTTTGCCTACAGACCTTCTTTCCTCAACCGTACAGTGTTCCGCAAGTTTCATCTATTATTGACATTAACAATAGTTTTCAATTGATAACAGAATTGCGACTTCAAACAAACCTTCTGACCAAAATTGGACCTTAAAAGCGTATTTACACATTTCAGTGACCACAAAAATTCAGCTTTTCTTCACAAAACTCAATTTCTGCAATTGTCAATGTAACATAAAATAACGGATCTTTTAATTGAACAAGGAAGTAGTGCTTTCACTCGTAAAATAAAAACGCGATATTACATAGACCTCAAATAACAAGTCCCTTCAGTTAGCCCGATTCTTAGCCAGCTGCCTCTAGTTGCACACTCCAAGTAGGTTGAGGTTACGTTCTACTCATGCGCCCCACCTAAAGTAAGGTTTTCCTCTAGTGGGCTGTCCGGCTCTACATGTCGTAGCTATTTCAGTCGATTGATGCGCATATTCAGGACCGAATATTTTACGAAGAATTTTTATCTCGAAACGAACTAGAATACCTTCATCCGCTTTCGATAAAGTTCATGCTTTAGCGCCATAAAGTAGGACGGGGATGATCAAGGTCTTAGAGTCTCCTTAGCTTTTCGGTATAGGGCCTTACTACTCAATTGCCCTCGTAGCCCAAAGAAATAGCAAATTGCAAGAGTGAGCTTTTGTTTTATTTCTGCAGAGGTGTTGTTTGCAGAGTTCATAGCAAAGACCCTTACTACCTCGAAATTACTAGGTGGGATGAAAAGTAACCTCCTTGGGAATGAAAAAAATTTTTTTAAATTTTTTTTTTATTTTATTCAATGTAGTCCCCTTTTAGTTTGATACACTTATTCTAGCGATTTTCCAACTTCTTGATCCCGTCCGAAAAGTAATTTTCCGGAAGGTCTGCAAAATACTCCTCCGTGGCGTCGATGATTTCCTCGCGTGAGCTGAATTTTTTTATCGATGAGCCATCTTTTGAGGTTTGGGAAGAGGGAGCCAAATCGGGCGAATACGGTGGGTGCGACAGCAATTGGAGCCGTAAGTCATTTATTTTAGCCATGGTTGCGATGCTTTTGTGCGCCGGTGCATTGTCTTGCAAACACAAAATTTTTTTTTCATGTGAGGCCGTTTTGCAGCGATTTCGGCCTTTAATCGCTCCAATAATGCACAGTAATACTCCCTGTTGATGGTTTTTCTATTCCATGACAATCCCAGAAAACCGACGCCATAACCTTTCGACCCATCGAACTCGCACCGGAGCACTCGTACCGGCTTCAGTTCATTGCCGGGCACTCATTCTGTTCTCTGGTGTTCAACAGTTACCAATCGACGCCAAAAGTCCGCCCGATCAATCAGCAAGTCCAAACACTCTTTCGAAGTGTTCTCGCGTTCGTGTTTTTGGTCAGGAGTAGCGCGGCAGGATAGCTTTTACATATGCAGAATATTGCCCAAAATATGGCGTGTGCGCTCAGTTCTAATCTTTTTGGTATCTGTTAGCTCGCGCATCTTCACTTTCCGGTCAGTCAACACCATTTCATGTAGTATTTTGACATTGTCCTCTGTAACCGCATAGGAGGGCCTACCGCTGCGGACTTGATCGGTAGTGGAGTTGCGGCCCCACGAAACTCTCTAAACCAATATTTGACGGTATAATCTGACGGAGCATTAGCCCCATAATATTTATCCAACTTTTCTTTTGTTTCCTTCGCCGTTTTGCCTCTCAAAAAATAGTGTTTTATGAGAGAACGAAAATCGTTTTTGTCCATACTTAACAAACACGTCAACAACAATCAGCTGTCAAAACAAAACTAATGACAGTATCGCAATGAAATTTGGCATGTCTGCCTAGATATGAACGGAATTCAAGGCACCATAACCTTTTTTGCAGTAGCAGCGCATTCTGGCGGTCAAGGAGGTTATTTTCCACTCCACCTAGTACAGCTGTCGTTCTTGCACCTCCTCGCTGTTGTGTGCCCCTTCTTATTTGTAGCATACAATTGGTTTTGTCCTCAATTATCGCTAAGCCCATTTCAATACTAGCGAACGCACCAGTGTTAGTCCGCTGAGTCCACCCAATTATAGTATGTCGATATCATCGGTGTAAGATAGTATTTACACAATCTTTTGAAAGATTGTGCCTTCAGTATTCACTTGTGTGTTCTGCACAAATCGTTCAAGTATGATTGCTAAAGACATGACAGCGCGTCGTCTTGCTTAAACCTTTTTTTTCCAGGATCTGCTGGAGTGTGAAGTTTTGGCCGATTGTGGACTTTTCTGGTCTGAAACCGCACTGATAGGGACCAATCAGGTTATTGGCGAAGGGTATCAGACGTTCACACAATATGGCAGATAAGATATGGTATTCGATGTGGAGGACACTTATGCCTCTATAGTTGGCGCAGTTGAGAAGGTCTCCTTTTTTATGAGTCGATCATACGGTGCTGTGATTCTATTCATTTGGCATACACTCTTCTGACCAGATCTGAGAAATGAGTTGGTGTACCTCGGCTGATAAGCCGTCAGGTCCAGCTGATTTGTTGGATTTTAGCTTAGATATAGTATTGTTTTCCTTACTTCGGTCTAATCAGGAGTTTTGGCTATTATCCTCAAAGTTGAATGGTCTATTTTGCTTGACGGTGGGATGTTGTTTTTCCATATTCCCAGCACCGACTGTGACTTTTCTACTGGCTTGTGTATGGGTTTTCTTGCCTTAGCACGTCTTCACCTGTTGGTAAAACTTCCGTACGTTATTCCTAGAGTGCAACCTACTTCTTCTAGAGAAGTCGATGTTTTTTCTATTTCTTCTGCTCGTAGCAGGGCCGCTGCTAAGAATTCGTTTGTTTTTAAGAAGTTATTTTTGATTAGGCCGGTACAACGTACGAGTAATTCAACTTTCTTCAAATCATTTGCGGATACTTTACTTCTTCTCAACTGTCTTGACTCAAAGGACGGGCTTGATTACCTCGCAGGTTTTGCCACTCAAAAACAAAGAATCAAATCACGGAGCGATACTGGTTTTTTCCATGGTCGCAAAAAACTCTAACACGATGTTTTGAAACGGGTGTCGAAACAAAACTAAGCATCGGATTGTCCCCAAATTTTGACAGGCGGACTAGAAGTGGTTATACTAAATAGTGGTACACTATTTTTGTTTCAGTAGAGCCACCTTTCTTCCAATCCGGGTGCTCAACAATGTGATAATGTGAAGTGAAGTAAACCTCAAGCAAGACAGAGAGATTCTCTACTTTCAACTTAGTGTAGGGCCCTATTAGATTTTCTGAATGTTGTCAATCTGATTGATTTAGACCTTTTGACGACTATGAACAGTCTACTAGTTTCACCGACTATTTTTCTAAAATAGGTACTTTTCGGAACCCTTCGATCTATAAGATTTCAATCTTCCTCGAAATATATACGTCTTAAGTGACCTGTTTATAAATTATCGGGCTTTCTTACTATAGAACGGGCAATTTACACGAAGTTTTCCTGCTGTTCTGTGTTCAGATGGAGCTCTTTCATAAAGCTCGTTTTTCGAGTTCCTCTTCTTTAACAAGGTAGTAAGCTTGTACCCTACCCTGAATTCGATGTAACTGTGGTCTGACATGGAAGACTTCCAGAGAACCGAAAAGCCAGCAGAATCCAAACAGAACATATAGAACCACCGGAACTTCTGGATGTATGCAAACGATTTAGCAATAATAAATCGCCTGGATTGGACGACATACCAAATAAGGTCCTTAAGCTAGCCGTCAAAATAAATACAGAAGCATTCGTGGAAATGTATAACAAGTGTTTAACAGAAGGGGTTTTTCCAGACCAATGGAAAAAGCAACGGCTTGCGCTGCTGCCCAAAGGGAATAAACCACCAGATGAGCCCTTGTCATACCGTCCCATATGCTTACTAGACACGATGGGTAAAATACTGGAGCGAATTATATGCAACCGATTGGAGGTGTTAATTGATGAAGCCGGAGGACTCTCAAACCAGCAGTATAGATTTAGAAAGGCTCGCTCTACAATAGATGCTATTCGGAAAGTGACTACGACCCTAGAAGAAGCCATTCAGGGCAGAAGATGGAGAGGAGGTACCAACAAATATGGCGCCGTATTTATTTTGGACGTCAAAAATGCGTTCAACTCTGCAAATTGGGGGCTTATAGTACACTCTTTGAGGTCAATGATAGTGCCGTGGTTTTTAATAAAATTATGCTAAGTTACTTCGACAATCGGTTCCTACTCTACGATACTGTACCACATAACTGGTGGAGCTCCACAAGGATCGGTACTAGGATCTCTCTTATGGAACATTATGTACGACAGGGTTCTAAGGCTTGGAAGCCCGATTGAGGCTAAAATCATAGGCTTTGCAGTTGATATTGCAATCATTGTGGCGCCGAAACGCCTGCAGGACATATATTCAAAAAGTTAGACAGTGGATGGCAATAGTTAGGTTAGAGCTGGCAGAACATAAAACGGAACCAGTCGCAAGGAAAGAGAAACAATCACCATCAGGGTAGACGATCACGATATAACATCAAAACCGGCTATCAGATACAAGGAACACCTTGAAAGAACGTGCGACAAAGCTGCAAAGGAGAGCGCTGTCTTATCCAGAATAATGACAAACATAGGAGAACCCAAACAACAAATGAGACTAGTTCTGTCAAGGGTGGTGCAGTCAATCACAATGTATGCGGCACCAACATGGGCGAAAACATTGAAAATTAAGTCATACGCAAGAAAGACAAATTCTGTCAACAGACTATGTGCTCTGAGAGTTTGATGTACATATCGGACAGTGTCAAATGATGCTATATATGTCATTGCGGGAATGCTACCAGCAGATATATTGGCTACTGACCTACAAAAGAAGAGAGATATGGAACCAGTCTACAGAGGGGGGATGGACCTACCGACTTATACCCGATATTCGTAAATGGGTAGAACGTAACTACGGAGAAGTAGATTTTTACTTAAGTCAGCTCCTAACTGGACATGGTTGCTTTCAATCATATCTATATAGGTTTGCTCTGAAGGAATCTCCCCTCTGTTTAAACTGCGGTGCGTCTAGGGCAGATGCGCAGCATGTATTTTCCAGTGCCCACACTTCAGAGCAGAGCGCAGAGAACTAGAGAAGAAAATTGAAGATACCTACTCCTAAAAACATCGTAAACCATATGCTAACATCAAGTATAATATGGGATGCGGTGAAACAGGCTGCGGCTAAATAATGAAGGAACTTTAACGGTGGAAAGAGTCAGAGAGAAAATCAAACCCAGACGGCATCTCTAATACCACAAAGAACAGTATATACTGTACACAATATCGATCCAGCAAACGGAAAAAAAGGGCATAAAGTGCTTACCAGCCCCTCGAAGTAGTACTTAACGGCAGTTCCGCGAAGAGAGTCGTAGAGGTATTGGCAGGGTGTGGGTTAGTACCAAGGCGCATCCCCGAAATCGAGAACTTGGGGTTTGTAGTAGTAGTAGTAGGATCCCAAGCATACTACTTGTTGTCTTACTTGCGTACAATATAAAAAATGTTGTAGTAGTCTAGTGATGAAAAATCTGTCCAGGATCACGAAGTGCCCCAATTTAATACGTGACTTTTAAAGAGTCCCAATTTGCTTTAATGAAAAGATGATTCGCTAAAGAACATTTTTGGTCATAAAAGCTGTTGTATAATATTCTCAAGAGTCTTTATTTTTGATGACGAACAGACTTCGATGAGACTGGCACAGTCTAACAACAACTAGGATCAGATTAAGTAGGAGCATGTAAATGGATATAAGAATTCTATTAAGAAGAGTGGACTTGTAGGTTTAATCAGGTACAGGGGTAAAACCGTCCTAAATGAGCCCATAACCACAGCACGCCGCATAGTAAGATTGTTTTTAAGGTCGTTTTGATTCGGTATTCTCAGCATTGAGATAAAATTATAATGCAATTCCTCAGAATTTCACTTAGCCACTCCAATTATTTAAACATTCCTTCAAAGTTCTTGAATGCTTTGCTTTGCTACTCAAATCCAACATCTCGGAGGATGGATTTACACTTTTTCTCTCACTAATGGATTCGTTATTTCTTCAACACTTCCCTTTCCAATTTGCAAGACTTCGAGCGAGGAAAATATTTTTAAAAACATACGGTGATTCATCGTGAGGTTTGATTTATAATGTAAAATAAGACACATAAATTTGAAATTGAACTTAAAATTTTTGTTATCGGTTAAAAACACAATTCATGGCATTTACTTTTTGAAAGTAATGCAAATGCTCCAATAGTCCAATTTTGGGCGACTCATTAGAGCATAGCGACTGGTATCTTTCGGATAACACGAGTAATGTTAGCTTTCAAAGCTTCAATCGTAGTTGGCTTATTTCTGAAGACCTGAGACTTTACATATACTCGGAGAAAATAGTCCAAAGGTGTGATATCGCACGATCTAGGCGGCCAATTTCAAGCAAAACTTGAAATTAAGTCCTCACAAAAATGATTTCTCAACAAGTCCATTGTTTTACGCGTTGTATGGCTCGTAGCACTGTCTTGTTGAAACCAGAGCTCAACAAGATCATTTGCTTGAATTTATGGAAGCACATAGTCCGTTAACATGGCGTGATAACGGTTACCATTAACGGTAACATTCTGATTTTCCTCATTTTTGAAGCAATATGGACCAATGATTCCACCAGCCCATAAACCACACCATATCGTTGTTTTCAATGGATGTAATGATAGCTCTTGGTTCTCTTTGGGTTGCTCATCAACTCAAATATGGCAATTTTGTTTATTAACGTATCCACTGAGCCAGAAACGGGCTTCATCACTGAACAAAATTTCACGATAAAACACCGGATTTTCATTGAATTTTTCCAGAGCCCTTTCACTGAAAATATGACGCAAATTCAAGTCGCCTGGCTTCAATTTTTGCACAAGTTAAATTTTGTAAGCTTCTAGGCCAAGATCCTCACGTAAAATAGGCCAAGTTGTTGAATACGCCAAGCCAAGCTACTGAGAACGACAAGGAATCGATTCTTCATGGTCTTCGCGTACACTCTCAGCTACAGGTGCTATAGTCTCTTCACTACGTGCTACCACTAATGTAAACTGGTACTCAAATTTGCGAATGGTATTGGCAATTGTGGTTTCAATAGGTCGATTATGCGCACCGTAAGTTCCTCGAATTGCACGAAAAACATTTGTCACAGAATGCTGATTTTCGTAATACAGCTGAACAATTTGGAAACGCTGTTGTGGTGTGAGTATTTCTATGATGATTTGCCAAACGATACTGAATAAAAATGACAAAGCAGTTTGATAGGGGTCACGCGTGATTTGTCAAACGAAGCCTATTGAAAATCAAACCTCACGATGAATCACCCTACACATTTTTAAAAGTGCCAACCATCGATTTGCTGACGTGCTACAACATAACGTATTTGTATCTCTGCTAACAAATATTTACTTCCTTCAACAATTTTATCTAACCCAAAGATTATTCAATAGTATAATCCATGTCTATCAAATATTGACACAAGGGGACAATTTGTATGGTGGCCTCAACAGTCTGTAACCAGCGCCGCCGGAGAGGATGGAATATCCATCAGTGGTAATAGATACAAATGATATATGTATATCAAATCCCAAGAAACGGTATACGAATCTGTTTTGATTCCGTACAGACACACTCGTATCTTTGGATGCGCAACAATGTCTGTTTTTTTTTTTTCACCAATTCTTCCACTTACTGGTATTCTTGTTCTTACTTACATTTGACATGCAAGCCAACCCAAGTATCTCAACCGTGTTGTAGGTTCTCGTTAAAAACAACCATTCGGTTGTGAAAAATTCATGAAGAGTTGGGAAATAAAGGGGAAACATAAGGCAAGTTTAGGTGCCCAGGTAGTTTATCGTTAATAATTTTCCATCCGAGTTGTACTTTTGGTAAAAGCAACGAAGAACGACGTTCAGGCAGGAGAGCCTAGAACATTATGAACGTCTCAATTACGTGTACAATGGAGTAAAGAAAATTCGTAAATTACAAAAAGAAAAAAAAAGTTATAATAATAAGTTTTCATTTACTTTTCCCCTGCTCTTCTAGCTGCAGAAGTGAACGAAGCCAACGTAAGGTCAGACAAGTTTTTCTTCCTTCAGCTAGGCCTTTGTTTTTCTGAGACGTGGAAAGAGGTTCATATCGTAATTATTTTGGAAAAAGGTTAATGTGAGGAAAAGGCGTTCTTTGGGTTCATTTTGTATTCTTTTTAATTCAGCATGAATTGAATTCAATTAAAGGTAAGGCATTAGTTTGGGTAGACTTTAAAGAAAAATCTTTGGCTTACTGAGTAAATATTTTTATTTCTGTTAGAGTTAACTGTCATCAGGGCGCCTGTGCTAAATGGGCATTAAGTGTAAGCCCAGTTAAAAAGAGGATATATTCCAATGATAGATGCTATACCTAAACATACTTTAACACTCTGCCCGTGAGTCAACATACCCGGATGTATGAATATAAACAAATTAAACAACTAATCAATGATAGCTTGTTAGTACGAGTATGTGGTATTATTCTTTTACAATAGCTTCCTCAAAAGGTATTCAGCGACCATGGCGGTGTGTCATTAGAGAAGAGGCATTAAATATAAATAGTTGTGCTTGGTGTGTTCAACTATACTTTCGCAACATATGTTCGCATAAAGTGAATTCCCTTCAACCATACTTAATTTAAAGCTATTTCTTTGCTTCTGAAAAGGTCCCAGGAAATGAGGCAATCCAAGTGTAATTGCTTTGTGTGTACATACCTACAATTGAATGTAAATGGTCCTTGACCCTGTTTAAGCCTGTTGTTTAAAAGTCTTTAAATCAACCTGAATTACGGATTTTTTCTAATTCATTTCGTGACCCTCAAAGGTAAAAAAGGGACCACCCATTTTTTTCAGGTAGAAAAAAAAAATACAGGCCCTTATTTTGGATAAAAAATAAGCAGACATATTAATCTAATCTTGGGAAACAAAAAAGAATGAACATCAAGTCCCAAAGAAAGGAGACCTTACACAGTGCGACAACTGGAGAGGAATTTGTGTGCTCCTTCAGTAGCCAAGGCAATAGCAAAAATCGTTTCGAGCTAGATTTTCCTGTATGGATCACATCAACACCTTGCGGATCATCATCATCATCTCTTGGCGGAGAACGGTCGAAGAGAAATCAGCAGAACTGGGGAGGAGTTAGAGAGAGTTGAGATACATCTCCAGAAACCGTACATGATGCCGTGCACGAGTAGTACAAGGGCTATACCTCGCAAGGTTAACCTCACGGACATAATATTAGGCCTCTGTTTAGGCGAATACTTCTTCGTCGGTCTTAAATCTCTTTCCGTCGAGCATTCGTTTGAGGTCTGCGAACAGGAAATAGTCGCTGGGGGCGAAAACGGTGGGTGGGGAAGCAATTCGTAGCCGAATTCATTCAATTTTGCCATCGTTTTCATCGATTTGTGACACGGTGCATTGTCTTGATGAAACAGCACTTTCTTTTTCTTCAAATGCGGCCGTTTTTCTGCAATTTCGTCCTTCAAACGCTTCAACAACGCAATGTAATAGTCGCTGTTGATAGTCTGCCCCTTTTGGAGATAGTCGATGAAAATTATTCCATGTGTATCCCAAAATACGGATGCCACAAACTTGCCAGCCGACTGTTGAGTTTTTGGTCGTTTTGGACGAGGTTCGTCGCCTGCTCAACACTCAGCTGACTGCCAACTTGACTCTGGTGTGAAGTGATGGAGCCAAGTTTCATCCATTGTCACATACCGACGCAAAAATTCGGTTTTATTGCGGTTGAACAGCTTTAAACACTCCTCTGAATCATCAACATGTTGTTGTTTTTGATCGACTGTGAGCAAACGCGGCACCCACTTTGAACAGAGCTTTCGCATGTCCAAATATTCGTGTATGATATATCCAACACGCTCTTTTGATATTTTCAGAGCCTCAGATATCTCGATCAACTTCACTTTACGGTCATTCGTAATCATTTTGTGGACTTTTTTGATGTTTTCATCTAAAACAGCTTCTTTTGGACGTCCATTGTGTGAATCATCTTCGGTGCTTGTATGACCACTTTTAAATTTTTCAATCCACTTGCGAATGGTTCATTCGTCTGGTGCAGAGTCCGGGTAACAATTATAAAGCCATTTCTTCGCATCGGCTGCATTTTTTCCCATCAAAAAGCAATGATAAATCAACACACGAAATTGCTTTGAATCCATTTTTTTTTTCACAATAACAAAAGTTGCTTCACTCACAACGCTATATTTCGAGAACTAATCGTCCGAAAGCTGTCAAATTTATACACGTATCTTTTGAAGGTTGGTACTAACTGAAAATTGATTTAATTCAAGTGGTGCCCACTCTTAGAAACAGCCCATGTATTAGGACTTACATCTGGAAAATTAGATCATTCACCAATACAGAAGCTACAACCGGGGACTCGAATAAGCGTTTGGTATTCTTCAATTAGATTCAGAAAAAACACTTAGCATAAGAAAACGTTATTAGCCGAACTCTATAGAAGGATGACCCCCAATTCACCAGGGATATCACCACATACCTAGGCAGAAAGCAACCCTCACTCCATGAAACACAGAGCTATTCACCATAAATTCAACATCAATGTGTGAACAGGCATATTGAGTATGCTTGGCTTCTTCCAAGGATTAATTCGAAACTTTAATTCAAAACAAATTACCAGAACTATCATATTAGGTAATATGCCACAGCAACAAAGAAAAACAAAATGTCTCGCAAAATAATATCTATTCCTCTTTGGATACAGGTGTTGAATTAGATATTCAAGTCCACCCAAACGAATTCGTCTTCACAGACGACATCAAAAATCTCTCGAAAAAAGGCCTTGTATTTCTTACGCTTGTGTGAAACTTCAGTACTTTCCCATGAAATGAAAAAAAACACTAAGGATATTCCCATCTTAAAACATGGTCAGAATCCTTCTTATCCAAACCGCTACAGATCCATTAGCCATTAGCCTGAACGGATGAAGTAAAATACGAAGGCTGTTTGATGCATACCCGGATTAGAAATGACAACGCAACTTATTTAGGTTTTGACAATTTATTTTTCAATATAATCCTCTTTCAACTTGATACACTTTTCCCATCGGTGCTGGAACTTTTTTAATCCCTCCGTATAGTACGACTTTTGTTGGCCTGCAAAATACTCCCGTATTCCCGTATCTCGTACTTCTTTCCGTTGAGCGATCTGTTAAGGTTTGGGAACAAAAAGAAGTTGAAGGGATCCAAATGCTGGGAATACAGAGGATGGGGGAGAAATTCGTAGTGCAGTTCGACCAGAGCCTCCGCCCAATTATCAAGGCTTCGCCCATCAATGACGTTGTCTAATAAAAAGCGGGGGCAGAGCAAATGTGCTGGTCTTATTGTAAAGGGTTTCGATACTCACGCCTTCGAATAATACTACGATTTGACCAGTTACAAGCGGCCGGCCAGAGGTCCTGTTGGGTGGCAGGACCACCAGTAGTCCATACAAGGACTTAAAACACGGTACCATGGGAGTCAAGAGCCCCCAAGATTTCGGTCCTTGCCTGACTTGTTGAGTTAGGCCCCCTTGTGGGAGCGTCATTGTGGCTGTGGTTTAAACCCAAAGTCGCGGGAAGGGTCTTGACTTAATGTAGAGTTGCAAGATACTGGGTGCTGCGACCCTAAGAGCAGTAAGAGGTTTTAGGTCGGCCTCGACCCTTACCAAGGGTGGAATTTTTTGCCTCCAACACGAGTTCCGCTTTGGTATCAAAGGAATGACGGTGTACGACGGCAAGGCGTATCCTTCCTCCTATGGATGTATGGGCATCTCGTGAAATTAAGCCTACCAGGCAGGAGTTCACGTTTAACACTAGAGATATCTGCAATTCGACCAAGTTGGCTGTGGCGATTGCGGTGGTGGGAGCCGGTGCGTTATCGTGGTGGAAGAGCACTTTTTTCTTCGTAGTTTTTTTGTTTTTTCTTTAAACCGGCCCAATAAATCGACGTAGTATGCTCCTATGATTGTTTTTCCCTTCTCCAAATAGTCAAGGTACCTATATCACGATGGCACAGTCTTCGACCCTTTTGGAGCACTTTCGGCGGGTAAAACTCATTGTTTTGAATTTTGTTTGGTCTCTGGTGTGTACCAATGAATCCATGTCTTTCCGACGGTCACTAAACGACGCAGAATCTCCTACGGATTTCGATTTAACAGAGCCAAGCACGTCTTTGAAGTGGTCTGACGATTGTACTTTTTCTCCGTTTTGAGCACACGCAGATCCCATCACGCGGACTAGTTTCTCATGTTCAAAATCTCGCTCAGGATATGGCTAACGCTTTCAGTTGAGATGCTTGCCATCTTAGCCAACTTTGTCAACGGTTTTCTCTGTTATAACCGATTTTGGGCCACCTGGGTAAAACTTTGCGAACCAATGGTAAATGGTTATACGGGAAAGTGAATGCATCCCATACACATCATAGAGAATGGGCTTGATTTGCAGGGCTTGCAGATTTTGCCACTAAAAAACAAGAATCGGGTCACGGAGTGATACTGCTCTTTTTCCATGGTCGCAAATGTTTTGAAATGGGTGTCAAAACAAAAATAAGCGTCGGATTGTCACCTATCGGTGATGCTATGTAAATGATAGTACATGATACAATCATTTTGGCTCAGTAGCGCCAGCTATCTTCCAATCCGGGTACTCATCAAACAGCCCTCATATGTACATTCAGATACATAATTACAGAGTTTTATGTGGTCAACTATCTAAATTCACTACTTCGCCGACGGTGGTTCACATCATTATTCGACGAAGAAACAGTACTCTCCTTTTTCTTGCCCAAATTTTACCACAGTCATTTTAATAATGTTGCGATATATACTAATACTATTACTCAGCTTCAGAAAGCATGTAGGTACGTTGTATGTTTTGAAGTGGAGTCCTTTAAGATAGCATCTTTGGGCCACTACTGACTACTGGCTTGTGGTTTTCAGGGTGTGTTTACATCTCCAAAAATGTTTAACTTACGCCTAAGACTTACTCATTTTCCAGACGCATATCCTTACATCAAAATTGAATGAACTTACCTGAAAAAAAATAAAAGAACATTATTATCTACCAATCACCAATTTTTAGCTTGTCAAAATACCTATTACACAAGTCAAAAACTGAAAACGGATAATTTATCTTGGAGACAGAGGTAAAAAAATTAACTTCTCAGATTTCCCTTTCAAAGTCTCATTAATCATGTGCTCCTCGTCTAAATGCACAAAGTGTAACTCAAACCTGCCCTCGGAAACATACTCGTACCTACAGCTAATTGAATGGAAATAAAAATTGTCTATTCCATAAATGAAGAATGAAAAAGCGTGAGCTGCCCGTAACCATGGTGTGGTACTATAGTTCCAATAAAAATGCAGATGCAGATAAGAACAAAAACAAGAAGCCCCAAGTTTTTCGGTTACAGATTTTCTTCAGAAATTTTTGTGAGTGGCGAAGCTTGTAAAAGTAGAAAGCGACAACGAATGAGTAAATAAAATTTAAGATGTGAAAATACTACTCATAGGTGGTCAGATTTAAGATGAATGCCCGTTGTCCGGATTTAAGTGCAACGATTGTAACAGTTACATATGTAAATTTTATAGAACAGTTGAAGCAAATCGAATTTACAAAAAAAATCATTGTATGTACTATAGGTATAGAAGAAGAATAATTCAACGACTTGACGGGTGCAAAATTCCCTTGTTTCAGAATGACGTGTATCTTCTCACTTATTTTCCTGTCTAAATCTACCCTTAAAGTTGAAGCCAACTTGCGAATCCCTCCTATGATAACAAAATTCTTAGAAATTCTTTTTATTATTACGCAACCCTCGTCATAAACAATCCGTCTGTCAGAAAAATACCTCAAGAGCATATCTAACAAATCAGTTCCCCAAAAAAAAATTCTAAAATAAGAACACAAAGGAAACTGAACAAAAGCAAAACTAACCAAAACTGAGAAATTGAAAAGCGAGTTCTTGTTTTGATGATGTCATCATTCTTAAAAGCACACTCATCGTCATATGGATACATCATCATCCATCCGTCGACAGCCGCACGGCAGACCAAGTATAAACAAGAAATCAGCGAGTAAAACCGGCTCTAGCCGTTGGCAAATTGCTTTTATGAGTACGAAATACATACTTCAATCCAGAGCATGGTACAGATTCCAGTGTAAAAGACGTCACAGAGCACGATCTGGAATCAAACATGGACCACGCTGTGATGGTTTATAATTTCCCCCAATTAGGTACAACAAACCATCAAAGCCATTCTCAAGTCTGCGGTGTCCAATTCGTTTCAACAAATCGTCCAACTTTGAGTGCTCATACTCGTCGTACTCACACTCATATCTCAGCTCCTCGGCATCCAAGTTTCCTGGCCATTTACTATACTCGATGTTTGTTTTGATTTGAAATCATCTCCACACTCAGCATGTTATCGGTATTTGGTGCCATTGCCTACCGATGACGACGATGTCATTTGCAATTAATTTATAACGATGGAAGAAAATTCGGATGCCAGAGCCGGTCCCGAGATGTTAACTTGACTGATGGCAGACTTCTCTATCGACACGATGAGTAGGTGCTCGTTATTGTGTCACCGACTGCACACTTAGTCTCGCGTGTTTTTGTTGACATTTAGCTTGCGAAGTCATAATAATTGCCAAACGTTGGCTGATTCAATGGAAATCAATTTGTTTCTCAGTAGACATCAATTGACATGGAATAGTTATGCAGCCAGCTGACACCACCGTTGTTGTAGCTGGAACTAGATTCAAATCTGAGTCAGCAGCGATATACATTCTCATATTATTCTTTTCTTGGAACTATTATTTGCATGGAACGGCGATTGATTGCTTTTCTTTTTTTTTTTATTGAACAGCGAAGCAATGTTAATCATCATTGAGCAATGCAACACTTGTTGGCTGCTCTAATTACCCCTTCACCAGAGATTAACACAGATTCGGAAACGACAAAACGTAAGAGGGGTGAGCAAAACACGACAATACAAGATTTTCTTCCAGAGGAGGAAATAACTTGTTAAGCGAATTGCCAACTGAGAATTGGAATTCACGAAGTTAAAGTGTGGGGATTTCCTTCTGACCCAGTAATCTCTGACATTCAAGGAAAGTTAGTTAAGATTTTTTTTTTTTATAGTGTGGTAATTGTTTTTATGAGTTGTGTACCAGATGTCAGAAACAATGTACTACAAAATGTTACACCCTGCTCGATTTAACAGAGGACTTAGGACTCAGTATTGAGTTTCCAAATCAGTTCACTTACGTCCTACAAGTAGCTACAACAATATGATGGGTGTTCGCGACCTTAAAGACTGAAACGACAAGGGCCTGCGCTAGCAACTCCAATTCGCCTAAGCACTTTTTGTTCACCTGACTTAGGACAAGATCAGATGGGTTTGATCTGATTGGCAACACATTGCAATGTTACAAGCACCTACATACCAACGCCAAAATGCTTCTGGAATCTTTAATGATATCTGATAATGATCGCATTAGAGTAGTAGAGGTGACACGAACAAGTAGAAAGGGAACTCTAGTTAGTTAAAAACCGAACTAACTGGAGAGGCTTGTTAGTTGAGGCCCAGGTTTCTCGCGAACTGTAGCGCCACCTAAGTAAGTAAATAAGTTTCTAAACAACAAATTCCATTTATTACAGATATTGTCAGACAAAACTCACTTTTCAAGTAACCATATCCTATCACCGGAAGTACAAGTGAGCTTAGTTATAAAACCCGTCGTAGAGAGAATATGTAATCGGTTGCGATGACAGGTGAGATTATTAAATACTCTGCTAATTCATACCATCACTTAAGGTCATCCAAAGGCTACGAAAAGGTACAGATTAGATCTTATCAACTTTGAAGGTAATCTTCACTGCACTGGCCTACATGCAGAGATCTGCAAGATGCCTAAAGCAACAATCTTTAACCAATTAGTTTGAATTCCTTTCTTGGGGTTTGTCACTCACTAGGGTCCACTGAGTTTACATGCCTACAATTACAGTTCTTTGGTGGAATAAGCTTTTTACGCAAGACCGTCATCTATTAAAAGAGAAGTAATTTTGGGTACAAATCGCAGTAAATTTTTGTTGACTTTATGTGTGCTATCTTTCGATCCAATGACACCGGAATTTTGATTTCTGTGGAAATACAAAGTCGACTTTCAATGCATTCGGCCAGAATTTTAGCCAGAAGATTAATTTATATAGAATAAAGTCTCTGATGGGAGCAGAACCCATTTAGGATGTGGCATTGGCAGCTTTTTGGAATACGAGGTGTGTTCAAAAATTTATTTATTCATCAATATTAACGTTGTCCCGTTCAAAGTTATCCCCCTCAAATATTATACATTTGTGCCAACGCTTTTTCCAATTCTCGAAGAGCTTCTAATAAGCACTTTTTGGTATGGACTTGAGCTCTCCCAGCGATGCCGTTTTTATTTCTTCAATCGTTGCAAGTCTCCATCCTTTCATTGGTCGCATGGACCAAATCCGGTGAATATGACGGCTGAGACATGATTGTCGTGTTGTTTTTGGCCAACAAATCTCTCTTAAAAGTAAAGATGAATGAGAAAATTCATTACCGTGATGTAAAAGCCATGAATTGTTTTTACACAATTCCGGACGTTTTTTTCGTATTGCTTCTCGCAAACGGCGTATAAATCCAAGGTAATACCCCATATTGACCGTACGACATTGAGGTAAAACCTTTTGATGCACTATGCACGGTAATCGAAAAAACAGTGATCAAAGCTTTGACATTTGATCAAAATTTTTCGGTTTTGGATCTCCTGGGTGCTTCCATATACCCATGATCCGTCACCAGTTATGACCCTTTTGAGCAAGTCAGGATCATCATTTATGTCATTCAAGAACTCCTGAGCGATGCTCATGCGACAGTTCTTCTGATCAAAATTAAGAAGTTTCGGAGCAAACTTTGCCACTGTTGCCACTGTCAACATTTCAAGTGGTTTAGAGCATTTGATTCCATTTTTTTATATAAAATTTGATGCAAATTCTTTGCTCCGTTTTTTAAAATAATTGAAAATCACCGACACACCAAAACACGTCTAACCTTTCTATCTGTCAAAAACAAAGTTAGTATGCTATATACTTGAAACTGTAAACATAAATTCGAGTTATATCGAAAATCGAATGTGCGTTGCCTACGAAATTTTAAACGAAGCCATACTTTTTGAACACACCTCGTATAATAACCGCAAAGAACTTCATTCGGTAGATAATCTTGAATTTGTCTCTCGAGTGGAGAAATATCGTGAAAAAAATTTTGTCTGAGGAATAGGTAAAGGGGAAAATTATTACAATTGCGTCTATAGCGACAACCAAACTGTGCTTAAGGCCTTAATGAATTTTCGCCCCTCAGAGCCCTTTTAAGAATGCAAGGCTTCTTCGAACGCAGTTGAAGGACTGAATTCAGTGAGTCTTATCTGGATCCCAGGTTACAAGGGGGTTGCGGAAAATAAGATTACCGATGTACTTGATAGGCAAGCTCAATAAAATTTCTCAGAACCTTAACGCACAGTGGGACTACCTGCGGTCTCATATAGGGCTTTTATTGACAAGTGAGTCTCTTATAAGCACAATCGTAGATGGCTCATGGTTGCCTCCTGGTTGCAGTTAGATTAAACAAATGGTTCAGGAAACTTCTATCCAACAAGCTGTTAGATGGTATTTGTTGCATTTTTCGTCTAAAAATTTCGAATAATGATGGCACTGTGCGGCGGTGCGTTATCATGGTGCAAAATCCACGAGTTTTCTGATCACAATACTGGTCTTTTTCGGCGAATTGCTACACGCAAACGTCTTATAACGCCCAAATAATATTCTTTGTTTACTGTCTGGTCTTCTGGCAAAAATTCGTGATGCACTACACCGTTGTAATTTTTGACTGAAAACAACGTGGTTTTTTGGTCTCGGCTCATTTGGTGAACGCCATTCACTTGCCTGATGTCTGGATTGCGTGTCGTACTCATAAACCCACGTCTCGTCTCTAGTAATGATCCTTTTGATGAATGTGGGATCGGATTCAGCCTCGCAAATCATCTCTTTTGCGACATCAACTCGGTCACTTTATTGCATGAAATTTAGGTCTTTTGGCACCAACTTTGCTGCTACACGACGGAAACCCAAATCATTAACCAAAATATCTTGGTCGAATCCATAGGCAATGTTCAAGTCCTCCGCTATCTCTCTGATGGTTGATTTGCGGTTATTGACCAACACTTCTTTTCTTCATTAATGTTTTCGTCGGTTTTCGATGTCGATGTTCTGCCACTGCGTTCATCATCTTCGACTGACTCACGACCACTTTTGAACCACTCGTGCTATTGGTAAACGACCGTTATCTTTAGAGAATAATTGCCGAAATACTTTTCCAACATTTCGCGCACCATTAAATCCGTTTTTTACGAAAAATTTAATACAAATTCGTTGTTGCAAATTTAAATCCATTTCTAAAATTGTACGTAAATTTTGCAAATGTCAAGCTATAACGCTAAAATTTAGGGAGAATGTCGACAACAGATGTACCAACTTAACAAAAAGAAACAGAACTCAAATCGGAACAATAGGAGCGCCACACGGTGGTTTTCTTTTGATCAAGGTGATATTTGCTCTGCAACACTTCTGCAACTTCTTTTGTGAATGTCTATCTACTCCTGCATAAGTACTAGGTGGGATGAAAAGTAACCTCCTTGACCGCCAGAATGCGCTGCTACTGCAAAATAGGTTATGGTGCTTGAAGTCCGTTCATATTTAGGCAGACATGCCAAATTTCAGTGCGATACTGTCTTTAGTGTTGTTTTGATAGCTGATTGTTGTTGACGTGTTTGGCATCACGTTGAGTATGGATAAAAACCATTTTCGTTCTGTCATAAAACATTATTTTTTGAGAGGCAGAACGGCAAAGGAAACAAAAGAAAAGTTGGATAAATATTATGGGGCTAATGCTTCGTCAGATTATACCGTCAAATATTGGTTTTCGAAAGTTTCGTGGGGCCGCAACTCCACTACCGATCAAGTCCGCAGCGGTAGGCCCTCCGATGCGGTTACAGAGGACAATGTCAAAAAACTACATGAAATGGTGTTGACTGACCGGAAAGTGAAGGTGCGCGAGCTAGCAGATACCACAAAGATTAGTACTGAGCGCACACGCCATATTTTGGGCAGCGGCCGCTGGGTGCCGCGCATACTCACTCCTGACCAAAAACACGAACGCGAGAGCATTTCGAAAGAGGGTTTGGACTTGCTGATGTGGAATCGGTCGGACTTTTGGCGTCGATTGGTAACTGTTGATGAAACTTGGATCCACTATTACACATCAGAGAACAGAATGAGTACCCGGCAATAGACTGAAGCCGGCACGAGTGTTCCGAAGCGGTCAGAAAGGTTATGGCGTCGGTTTTCTGGGATTATCATGGCATATTCTTCGCGGACTACCATCAACAACGAGTATTACTGTGCATTATTGGAGCGATTGAAGGCCGAAATCGCTACAAAACGGCCTCACATGAAGGGAAAGAAAATTTTGTTTTTGCCAGACAATGCACCGGCGCACAAGAGCGTCGCAACCACAGCTAAAATTAATGACTTACGGCTCCAATTGCTGTCGCATCCACCGTATTCGCCCGATTTGGCTCCCTTGGACTATTATCTGATCATCGACGCCACGGAGGAGTATTTTGCTGACCTTCCGGAAAATTATTTTTCGGACGGGATCAAGAAGTTGGAAAATCGCTGGAACAAGTGTGTTAAACTAAAAGGGGACTATATTGAATAAAATAAAATAAAAAACATTTGAAAAAAAATTTTCAATCCCAAGGAGGTTACTTTTCACCCCACTTCACCCCACCTAGTATATAGACCTGAGTGAATGGGTAGTGGTACTTAAGGCATTTTATCGCAGAAGTGATAGAAGATGATTACATAGCTAGTTCTATGCTTCAGCGTTCTCTCCCAACAGAAAAAAAAGAAAGAGCTCTCCAGAAAATTTTTAAAATATTTTTAAGTAGCGACAGAACTAACGGTTATCGAAACCTATTGCAGCAAACGCATGACTGATCAAGCATGAACATTGGGATTTTATGAATCAAAGCAATCTTCTGCTCTGTATCTTTCTGTATCAACCAAATAAATATTTTGAACTCAACTCAATTGAAATTCATGTTTCCGATTTTTTGAAAACTGTGGCGCGTTAACCGCTGTTTTATTAAAATGCTGTAGGTCCAAATCGAATAGGAATGTGAATCATAAGGTGTTTGACGAATACTATCTCTTCTGGCTGAAAAATAAAAAAAAAAGTTGATTGCGTTGATAGTCGTTAGAGATTTTCTAGAACTCAAATACTTCTATTAAACAATGTGTATGTACAGCGAGTATTTTGTCCGAACCCGAACCCGAACCCGAATTCGAATTCACGATACCTTGGAAGAATTCTTTCTGATAACTTGAACAGAGGACTTTTTTCCATTTTCAAATGACACGTATACGATTATAAAGGACGAGAGTTATTCCGAATCGATCATAAACACAATTCAGCGCGATTACGTTGAAATGAGTAGCAGCCGACGCACTAAACTGCGTCTACGAAAATAATCGGTCACAGTTGGAATACTCTATTATTTACTGGGGCTAGTTTAAAAAGTTTGTCTATAGATCATGCCTAGTTTCACAAAATTCAATTTTTCCTTATATGCATGTTTTTTAGTTGATATTGACTAAATATCTAAGCTTCACCAACAATAAGCTACAAAATTGTAAGACTCAATACTTCTCACTAAGCTGATTAAACTTACCGACGATTTCCATAACGAAACTACGACGTATCTCTGACCATTCGACATTCAGCTGTTTCAACACAAATAAGCAGTTTCCATCTGATTATTACCATCATTATCATAATTTCGAAAAAAAAAAAACTTACAATCCACACGTTCCTATTCACTTCACAGCGCAACAAAACGTCGAAACCGTACTTAAACGAAATCTTTTTGTTTCATATTTTCAATAACTAAAAAGTGAAAATAGAAAAAAAAAATGTTCATAAATAAACTTCGAACTGCATCAAGTTTAGCTTTGTATTAATTCTACCTGTGCTCTTCAAATCAAATGCAATCTACATCCATCTACGTCTAAACAGGTTGAAGTAAATATTTAAAATTTTCACATTCAAATTCTGTATATTGTACAGATATAGAGATATTTGGTCTGAATTCAATTTTCCAAACAATCGCTTGCCAAATAAAGGGTTAACCAACAGACGTCGGACCATAAACCAATCTTGCGCCGTGCACAGATCTAATCAATTTACTTTTTTTTTTCAAAAATGAAAATTCGTTCTTCTAATACAGTGGGGGGAAAAGAAACAATTCTTCAGTTTTTCACTCGTTGAATTCTGTGTCTGGATGTCGGCCAACATTTCAGAAAGAGAATTTTCATAATTTGCCGAAACCGAGGGATGGTTTTGTCCGGCTGGGGGTAGAGGCTTATTTCATTAACAAATTTAATTTTTTTTTATTTATTTTTACTTTTTTCTCTTTTAAAGTGAAGCCTTGAAGAGGGTATTATTTTGAAAATGTACATACGTTCAAAGTCAAGATATTCATATCTTTCCATAGCAACACACAGAGACCATCACAGTGTTGGGTCGTTTATTTGAAGCGTGCGCTACATTGCTTTGTTTACATTCGGTTGACCGAAAAAAAAAAAAAAAATCTCTAATTAATCAGAGGAATTCTTGATTTAGAAAGTTCCCTTCCTCCGGCATGTTTGGTTTAGTGGAACACGAAACAAGTGAGCCCAAAGTCAGATGCATGTTTGGGAAGAACAAGTATTTTTGGATGACGGATATTTTGATAGTTTTCATCACTTTTAATTCTTGACGAGCGGGCATCCTCTTATCGTTCTGTCAACTTTGACCGCATTTTTGTTTTTTACCAAATGTGGAGCTCCATCCACTCTAAGTGTACTTGTATTTATGTAGCCATTTGAAGTGACCTTGTTTTGCTTGTGTTTTGATTATGATTCCATCCATCCATCCGTTTATTCATCCATCAATCCACCCATCCAAGCAAATATTTGTCTGTCATTCTCCTCTCGTGCCAAGTGTGAATCCGATTTTGGCGATTCAATCTCCCAATCGTTTACGATCGTCGGAGATGTACATAGCATCTTAAAATTGGTGAATGTTGTTGCTGGTTTAATGTTTTCGATCTGCAATTGGGCCGGTCTGGAAGTCAATGATTCAGAAGATATATACTCGTGCCACTGAATCTATTATGTTATCAAGGCAAATGCAAATTTTAGAGGTCGCCTCTCCTTGGGTTATGAATTACAGTCGCTTAGTTATCTTCGATTCAATATTTGTTTGAACAGATGATAATGATGTTGATTTTGAGAATTGAACCGAAGAGATTAGACCCGGGCGGGGAAAAACGTGGTGATTTTGCTTGCTATTTCCGTATCGATTATGAGTTTATTTTATTTTGTGAACTTTTGAAATTGTTAAATGCGAAGTTTATGCGTTTCTGAACTTGATTGATGCTGGGTTAGAGTAAACTAAAAATTGAAAATATCAGTAATGTCAGATAATTTAAAATAAATTAACGCCAACGGTTTCGACAAGGCTTTAAAGCGGGTTAAACGTCTGTGTATGGCCTTTTTCTCAGAGCTATGTTTACAGACTTAGTTATAGAGGTGACTATAGGGAAATATCCTAGCAACTAGACCGACAAAGGTAACTAAATGAAATTAGTAATAAAATCGATAGAAAGGTCACATTTGCCCGCTTGTACGAATTGATATTGCTAATTTTTAAAGCGTAGAAATATAGAAGGTCTTAGATGGCTACCCTGAGGTATGGCATTTCTTGGGGCATTAAACAGGTGTCTCACTGCTCGTGAGAAACGTGACTATGGGTTTTTCTTTATTTCAGTTTGTAGGAAGACATTCTGGTTGCTGTATTTAGGGGTAAAAAGATAAAATGGATTGGTATTCGGTTAATCTTTTGTGTCAACGTGTAGTCATTTTAAGAAATCCATCGTGTTTATTACCAGTTTTATTGTCAGACAAACGTGGATTTGAACTTATCGTCCTGGTTTTCACACAAAACTTCGCCTAATTCGCACCATACAAATCCATGGTCAAGGAGATCTCCGACAAAGAGTTTTCTTACAATATTCCGGTTGTGTTCTCATTTCAAGAAAAAGGAAAATATTAGAAGAATGTTCGTTTCAAATATGTTTAAGTATGTACTATCTTTGAGTTATGTGAAAAAAGAATACTACTCGCCTATGCTAATGGAACAACAATCGATAACAATTTTACTTAACTGTGCTTTAACAAGAAGAAAATTTTTGAATAATTGTTAAGATATTTTGAAACCTCTAATGCTTTATAAAGTAGACGCATGGGGATTATTTATGGAACACAATATCATCCAAATGACGGCTTCGACGTTACTTGCAGACGCTCATACTTTTCTCAAAATTGTCAATCACTCTTTCAAATAATTGGGGCTCTATCTTGCCAATGGTGTTCGCTTTCAGAGTTGGAATAGTTTACAGATGGTTGCCATAGATTTTGCTGTTAACATAGCCAAAAAAAAGAACTCTAACGGTTTTAAGTCGCACGATCTTAAGATCTTACACGGCCAGAAAACGTCGTGTAAAATAACTCGATTGTTTCGTGACTTGTATGGCATGTAGCACCATTCTGTGCTAGATATCCGTGTGATATCCGTATCCATATCCTCGAGCTCCAGTTTCAAAAAATTGTTTATCATGTCTCGATAGCGCGCTCCATTGACCGTAATGGCTTTTCCGGCCTCATTTTCGAAAAAGTACGACACGATGACACCTCCGGTACAGTTACTCGTTCTAGGTGCGCTGGCATTTCCTGAATCACTCTTGAATTTTGATGTAGCAATTTGGGTTATTAACGTAACCGTTGTTCCGAGACTGAGCCCGTTTCTAAGAATTTTTGATTTCTTCGTTCACTGTGTATCACTTAATGGTAGATTTCTCAAATTTTAATAATCTACCGGTTCACCGCACCTCTTATGGTTCCAACGAACCAATCTCCCGTAATTGGTAATTGACTTTAATTTCTCAGTTTTTGATTTCAATTCGAGCACTCCTCGTCTCAAACTAGATCTCCTCCGCCTTTCTCTTGGTCCCTAAGTCTTATGTCTCAATTAAAAATTACATCAAAAAAGTGGTTCCCGGTAAGTGTAAACCTTAAGTAAACCTTTATTCAGGCAGGCTAAATTGGTCTACGCCGTCATAGGGCTCGCAACCCCATAAGGAAGAGATTAGAAAGATACGACGAACGAATCACTGGCTTCGGATAATAACAGATTCACGAGCCGTTGGCGATCTATGCAAACGTTTAAAGGACAACGACCTTCCTATCTGCACGTGGAATGTTCGGACGCTTAAGAAGTACGTGCAGCCAAGAATTTAACAGAGTCCCTTGACTGTTATCAAGTAGATATCACAGGACGATGAAAAGCTATTGTGTATACTATGGTGATTGCTGTTGAGAAGAGAAACAGTGTTTATTCGGATGCGGATTTGCCACATACCGAAGACTTAGACATTAGGCCTTGAACTTCCGAAACGTCAGGCAGAGTCTAATGACAATTCTGTACTGAAAATCAGTGGCAATGCTGCCAAGATATCATTAGATACGGCGCAAAAGATGCGCCGGATTTCACACCCTGGTTTGATGAAGAATGCCGGCAAGCAGTTGCGACTAAACAAGAAGCCTACAAAGCGGCGCTGCAACGAAGGATGAGAGCTGCTCGTGACTGCAGACGAGATCGCGTGAAGACATAACAAAAAGGTATATTATTTCTGCTATGAATTCTGTCACCAATACCTCAGCAGAAATAAGACGAAGAATCACTCTTTGGGCTAAGAAAGCAATTGAGTAGTAAGGCCCTATCCCGACAAATCAAGGAGACTCTATATAAGACCTTGTTTATGGCGTTGCAGCATGGGTTCTATCAAAAAAGAATCAAGCAGAGTTTTTAAATCTAATCCGGAGGGGCAACGAAGTAGAAGAAGATCTTAGGTGGCACGTACACGAAGAAGGTGACCTCCACCGACTTGAATTGCGCAACTTGAGGCAGTTAGCTAAGTATCGGGATAACTGGAGAGGCTTGTTAGTTGAGGCCCAGATTCACTCCGAATTGTAGCGACACCTAAGTACAATAAATTAATAAAATTTGCCAATCTTTCCTAAAAGATGAATGAGATCTTCAGCAATACAGGGCATAGCGGCCATAATACCAATGCAAGCCACCTGGGCTTGACGCGTAAGACAGACATTTACAATCACGAGAAGTTCGCGGTGCAGGCTTCCATCTCGTCGGTGTTGCTTATTTCTATTACAGTAAGGTGACAGGTAACACCATCTTACTTCAAGGTTAAGGCCCAAGTTCAGTTCACTCTCGGTGAAGAACAGACAGTAGAGGCCTATGGCTACGACTAGTCAGAAACCCAATGGTGAAGTTTTGGTGAGAAGCTCCCACTTATCATTGATTTAGTTGTTTTGGTCATAACAGCAAGTAAATCTAGGCAATAACAGAAGAATACAACATTTTCTGAGACAGTCCAATATATTGGAACTCAACGCCTGATTTCGAAGTTCTTCTGCCCTGTTAGTCTTAAATGTACAATAGTTCTCCGATTACCAATTATTGATAATTGCTGTGTAATTTCTTTTGACCTTAAGCTTTCAACCACCATATCATCGTAATCCGATTATATGGGTATAACTTTCCTTCTAATTACACAAAACACCCTTCTTAGTAAATTCGTTTCCAGGCAGTCTCAGTTACCAATCAATTGAGCGAATTCCACTTCAAACTCAGACTGGTCAAACTACGAGCAAAATGAAAGACGGCAAGGCATAAACGTCACACAAAAAACAGATTCACATACAACAACTTAACGAAACAAAAAGCGTAGGCATAGGGATACGTACTGGTACACATCACTCCAACTGAGTGATGGAATGAAAAATTACCCAGGAGCTCTTTTTTGATATTTCCACCATCGAATGGGGACGAGAGTAGGCAGTCGGAATCGGATCCAGAGTCGGAGTCAGAGTTGGAGCTGGGTGGAAAACGGTAAACAGGTTTTACATTCCTCCCACTTGTTACGTATGTTCCATGTGTGTATCAAAACAAGTGTACAAGCACTCATGCCCATGCTTCCAGTCATAATCCCGAGTCGCTGTCGTACTCTCATACTCATAGTCATAGACGAAGCTGTTTCTATGGCATAAGAGTATAAGTATCTAGCTACCTCCGCAATACTTCGGGTCAGTCGAAGGGAAAATTATGATTACAGTCTTGACAATTGATAGGTGAGTAATGAATGCTCATGTTTGCTCGTTTGTTGGCTTGTGTCCCATTTTCCATGAGGCTCATTTCTGTGGTGGGACGAGTTGTTGCTGTCGTTGTCGTTGTCGTTGTCGACTTGGATACATTTTGCTATACTCGTGCCGATGCAAGAATAGTAATGTGCTTTCTGGGGCGAAAAATTATGGAATTTCACTCTACAAGAAATGAAGTTCCACACCTCTGCTTTTAATTAGGAAAATTTTTTTGACAGCTAATTACCCTGCAAGCTGAATACTCGTTTCCTGATTCCTGATGTCCGATCCCCGGGTCTACTTCTTTGTGCGAAGACATGAAAGCAATTAGAGTAAAATTTTCGCCAATTAGAGCAGTTAAATGTGCTCAAGTGCTTTTAGCTATCGCAGTAGGTAATCAGGTGAAGAAATTAGTACCCCAGATGGTGTATCTGAGAGTCAATGTACTTGAATGTGTACTCGTATGTGTGGGGGCGTTTGAATTTTTAATAATTTGATTTACATCAAAGCTTATGTTATAGTTGAGTTGGCGACGGGTAAGTTTGGAGCAAATGGAAGGGAACAATTGCTTTTTGGTCATTGTGTCGGAGGGATATAATGATTTGTTAATATGTATAATAGTACCCTTAAAATCCTTGCACACAGCGCGGGCGAAGGAAAATCACGGAGGATGGAAAAAGAGGTACCGATGAACGTTGGTTTTAAATGTTTGAAGGCTATAATGACTAGGAAATAATGAGCTAGGCAGGGTATTCCATAAGCTGTACATTATGGAAGACGTTATTCCTAATGTAGGGCCGCAAACGGTCGAACATGTGATAAAACATTTTCTCAAAAGAACAGGTTTTGGAATCTACATATGTGCCTATAAAGGCTCAGATGTATGTCCCCATTTTGCTATCGAGCTCATTTGATGTCGTCAAGTCAATCTCAGCCACAGCAGCACTTGTAGTAGAGGACGTTTAAGATTCATTAATCTTTTCCGTGGTTTTTTAAGGCAGGTTGCTCGGCATTCTCCTCCGATGCAAAATACATAAGTGGTAAACTAAATCCCAACATTTTACTTATTACGAGTTTTCGGCTTGGAACTTCTTTTGAACCTGCTTTGTACACGATCGACACTTTTGACTGTTCCATATTAAGTTTAAGTCATTAGTGGTACAATGATGTTTTCAATGAAGTGGTTGAATAACCTGTCAGTTATTTGCGCTGCAAGTCAGTAATACTGCTTAGTTTAGTCTGAAAATCTCTGTGAAGGGAAGAAGATGAAGTTAATATGATGCTACAGAAATTTTTAAGTCGGATTTAGGACTGGAGTAAGAAAATCATGCTTTTTGGCCCGATCAACCTTGTGACATAGGATAAAGAGGATAACCGGAGAGTGACGTTAAGGGCACAGCATTTAAAATATAGCCGTCGTGATAAAACTCTGATAGGTATACATAGCTAGGTTTCCTTTTGAGATTTCTCTGATAGGGCATGCGACCTGACACAAAATAAGGTGGATATCACCTGATGGGTAAGTGGAAAACCAGATCAATATGGAGATAAGCTCCCGTCTTAGAAGTATTACAAGCCAAATCTGGAGAATACGGAGGATGGGGGAAGAATTCGTAGTGCAATTCGATCAATTTAGCTGTATGAGGTATGCGGAGGTATGAGCCGGTGCGTTACTGTGGTTGACGGGGCACTTTTTTCTTCGCCAAATATGGTCGTTTTTTCTTTAAATCGGCGTTGAATCGGCCCAATAAATCGACGTAGTATGGTCTTCGCCTTCTTTGGAGCAAGTTCACCGGGTAAAACCCATTGATACGATTGTTCTTTGGTCTCTAGTGTGCATCGATGAATCCATGTCCTTATCGACGATCACGAAACGACGCAGAAACTCCTCCGAGTTTCTTTTAAACAGGGCCAAGCACGGATATGGTTAACGGGTTCAGTTGAGACGCCTGCTATTTCAGTCGATTCGGGAGTTTTCACACGGCGGTCCGCCAATACGAAATTACGATTTCCTCTGTGGTAAACGTTTTTGGGTCACAAGGGAGCGGTTCATTAAAAATCGACGTCGGCCGCCCACGGCGAAACTCTCCGAATCAATGGTAAACGGTTGTTCAAAAGGTAAATGGATCTCATACAAACCATCGAGAATGGGCTTGATTTACTCGTAAGTTTTGCAGCTCAAAAACAAGAATTAGATCACGGAACAATACTACTCTTTTTCCATGGTCGCAAAAGCCACTAACACGATGTTTTGAAGTGGGTGTCAACAACGAAACTAAGCGTCGGATTGTAACCAAATTTAAACAGGTAGCTTATTTTGGTTTAGTAGCGCCACCTATCTTCCAAACCCTCGTAACTATCTTTTTCTGGTGAATTTATCCAATAATTATGTACCAAAACCAACAAAATAATTTTGATAAGCATATTCAGGTACAGCGTCCACACTCTAGGTAGGTAGATAGGTAAAAATGACTGCTGGAAAGACCAACGCACGTAAGCCTGTGAATCTCTTACTCATGGAATCAATTTGAGCTTATGGTGAAGCGTAGGAGACTCTTTTTGTCTATATTGTTTAGATCGTGGAGGATTGTCACCTCTCCCTCCTTGTTCATGCAGCTTTTACAGAAATCATTTGTAAAAGCGCCAAGCCTTCTTGCACGTAACGATTGGTATACCTATACTACCCTTTCCCAATAGAATAGCTGGAGTGGTTCCAATTTTTGAGAGCTCGTCGGCCCTACAATTTTCTGAAATGTCTCTGTGACCCGGGATCCAACAAACGTGAAGATTAAACTGCTCTGCCATATGCTTTTGAAGATATCACGTTTTTCTTCAGCCACGACAGAGCTTCTATAGAACCCTTGTAGTTCCAGTCCTGCGAAGACTGGCATTCATTTGGCGGTTGTGCTCCTTCCTGCAACAAATTCTACAGTTTCGATTATTCTGTGATAATTGCTTCCTTATACGGATGACAACAGATTGTCACCTTTCTTCTTGTATAATGTGAATAGATCATTTGACGGTTTTGAAATGTCACCTGTAGTAATGTGTGCTAAGTCTTCTAATTATGCACATAGTAGATTGTCTTTGTAGGAATAGATGCCATACAATAATAGACATAACTATTCTCGCGCAAGATATAAGTAAAGACAGCTTAGTCATAACATCTCAGATGCCTTGTCCCGACGATTAAGACTTGATTGGTCACAAAAACATTTAAAGTGTTTTAACTTGCTCTTCTTGATAACGTTTTTGGTATTATACCAGTCTGATCGTGTTCAACAAAAATTGTTGAATTTTAGCTTGAAGGCAACTAATGATTTTATTTCCACGTACGATCAGTGGTACGTCTACTTCTTTCGATGGGTGTTCTTCAAGGCATTCCTGCTCGCTGTAGATAGTTGATAGCACAGAAACGCATACGACTAGTTTTTTTTTTTTTCAAACGTGACAAGCAGCTTCCTTTTCATAATAGAAAGCCTTAGGGTTTACAAAGGGTTTTTCTTTTTCTATATCGAGTATGGTTCCATAATTTTCATGGGTATATTCCTTGCTGATCCACTCTATTACATTTCACAACAGGGAATTGGTCACACTTTCTACTTTCGATGCCTCAGCAATAACTAGTTTAGCAAATGCCACGAATAAAAAAAGCTTTTCCCTGAAGAATACGCTAACTACATAGCCTAAAGGAGTAAGAACATCATTACAAGGAATCTCGAATACAGAATTTTAAAAACAATAAGAACAACTAGTTTTTTTTTTGAGAAAACCGATTTATTTTATTCAAAATAGTCCCCTTCCGATTCGACACAGCGGTTTGCACGGTCTAAAAGAATGTCGAACATCCTTCAGAATGTTGGTACAAGCCTTTTGGATCGCCTCTACATCCACAAAAGGCCTTCCTTTCCTCTGTAAATGCATTTTTCCGAAAAAAAAAGTGGTTAACAGAGTTGAAATGCTGCCCGATATTCTAATTTTATTTGCCTCTTTGACGTTTGGCACGTTTTACCACCAGTCACCACCATCCTTAAAGGTGTTCTTCGGATGTTTAACTTTGAGCAATTTTTGGTCGTCTGTATTTAGTGCCGATGATACTGTTACTTCAGACGGAATAACTCTGTTCGTCGAAATGTCATGGAATTTTGACAGTACATCAGTGAAGGATCTACTTTTCCTTCTGAGTTGATGCAAATTCGTGCTCGTTTTACGGCATTTTGAATTGTTGACCGGAAAACATCTGCCTCCAAATTAGTGATTTCTTCTTCAATGTTGGCTTTTAAGACTTGTAAGAAGACTGTGTGCCTTGTTGTGGTAAGCGCGAGACTTCAAAAGGTCACAAAGAAAGAAATCTGGCTGATCAGTTCAAATCGCCACAACAAGAGCTAACACGGCTTCGAAATTGGTGATTCAAAATTTCTATGTTGCTCGAGATGGGTGAGCGGTTGCTCGGTCCTGCTGGAACCAACACAATTCGAGACCCAATTCAGCAACTTGCGGCAAAAAAAACATCGATAAACATCAGTCTGTAGTGCTCATCGGTTACGGTTACGGTGATGCTGCCGGTGTCCCTAAAAAAAATAAGGGCCAATCACTTTTTCATTGCAAATGCCACCAAACAATCACTTTGAGGGGATGCGATGGCTTCTCGTGCATTTCATGTGGATTCTCCCTATCCATAACTACTTGAGTGGAAATGGGTATCCAAAATGGATTTAGGATACGAAATTTTGCACCAACCTAAACAGAGCATTCGGGAAAAATTAATCTCGCTTGATAGTCAGCAGGCAGTAATTGATGAACGGTCAGGCCTTTCTCCAAAATTCGACGCAACGGACGTCTGCTGATGCCACATTGCGTGCATCGTTGTCTCGTTGATGTTTGTGGAGTCTCTTAGATGCCCTCGGTAACAGCAGTGAATTTCTCAGTCGAACGAGCAATACGGGGCCGGATAGTTCCTACGACATCTTAAATGGACCCAGTTTGCAAGAGGTTCTCGGCCAAAAGCTTCATTGTTCGCCCACATGGTGCAGGACGACGAAGAAAACGACGACAATATTCACACTGCGTTAAAATAACGCACCGGAATTTTTTCAAATAAGCAGGAACAATAATTCCGGGTTCTTCAAGTGTATATCGTTACATTCTCTATCTGTCTACAACATAAATGTCAAAGCACGATGACACTTGACACCATTTGCAAAAACTATGGCACATTCACACTACGACATCACTTTTGCCCCATCTTGTATGTGCAAACAAAATCTTTTCGACAAGTCAACAGAGGCGCGAATTTAGTTTACCGATTCTATGCTGTTTGTGGCACATAAAGTCCTATCTTTAAGGCTAATTAAGAAAGTCAATGACCTTCTTATTGGCAGCGTGAATTAGGACAATATTTGGATTCTGCACCTTTATACGGTGACTTTCTGCTGGTTCCTCTATCCTAGTCTTCTTTGAAGGCACATTATTTCACTTCGCTCTACGTTTACGTAAGTCATAAGTTTTCCATAATTCTGAATGCCTCCTTAATTTCAAAATCATTTTTCATTTTCCATTTGAAACAAAGAACTCTAAATGCAAACCCTACGTTAAGTCACACACAGTTACCCGAGCATAAGAAAACTTTAAAATATCTAAACTTCAAAACTCCACAACCAATAGAATCTACTGTGTGTAGCAACGGTGGAACTTTTCCTTAAAAAAAAAAAAAAAAAAAAACAATTCTACCTGAACCTACAATGAGTAACATCAACCTGCCTGCTTTGGACATTCTTCAATTGGAAACGTGTATCCGGTGTTGCCGGTCCAACTTTGCCATCAACATAAATCCAACTCAAAAATTCTAGTAAAGTATGTCAGGAATAGATTTAAACTTTATCACCATTCATGCATGACTTACTCGTGTCGCGTAGCGCATAGCCTGCCCCAACCGACCAACCTACGAACAAGTCATGGTTCCAATTTGCCATTCAAGCCTTACAAATCGACTTGGAATAGAAAAAAAAAAATTCCAACTCTAGCATTTATCTGCAGCCATCAGGCGCAAAAGAGATTTAGGCGCGTGCTGAGAATATAGAATGGGTTCCCACCAACACTGAGTACCCCCACCTCAGTTGATGGCTGATCCAAGATTAGATTCCTCCTGGGCAGAAGCACACCAGTTGAATTAGTCTTACTCACACAATACATACCATACTATAGACTGTGGTTTGAGTCTTGTGGATCTGGCTATGTCTTCTTGACCAGAAAAAACCTGTTCCATAGCGCGGTTACAAATTGATATCCCATCGGGACAATGTGACATGGTAAGATGATGATGATGGCTCTATCCACCACCATCTACTGCTGGGCTGGTTCCTTCAGAAGGTGGGTGTCTGTTCAGTTCAATGGTCAAGTGAATGCATCATTGAATATTGAAACCCACTAGCGACAACAAGACTAATTAAGCTGTCGTCCGACACTTTGGTTTGTTGATCCAGTCACTTATGACCAAGTCACGGCATCAATTGATGAATAGACAAGTCATTGACATGCCTTTGCTGTCATGACATTCGAGCTGTGAATGCCGATGCTTGAAACCTGTGAGAAGAGTAAACACGACGACGGGCGTCAATTAGACCGGAGCACTAAACGACATAGACTCACTCCAGTGATGAATCAGTAGTGCATCCGGGGTTGTCCGTTGTTATGTGGTTGCGAAACCGATCATGGCATCAGATGAAGGTAAACGTGGAAGTCATGCTGAAGTACAGTACTGGAAGTAGTAGCGCAACTTAAAATGCAAATATACCCGAGCCCATTTGTATCGTATCGATAACGTGGTAATTGATCGTTCGTTTATCGATGACTTCAGTGGCAGTTGTGGAATGGTTTCCTTTGCACATATGTTGAGTGTTTTATCAAGTCCGACCAAAAGGTCGTCGACGTACTACTCGCCGCAGTTGTAATCGTAATCGTACTAAGTTGTCGTTGTTTATGGAGCTCTTTGTGTGATCAATGCGAAATGGCAGACGGAAATCCGCAAGTTGTAACAACTTAGGCACTGCTATCTGGACTTAATTGCGTGAAACTATTCGAACGTAGGACAAGGTGTACCTGCTTGGTTGTTAGAAGTGTTTTTTTTTTTTTTTAATTACTCCAAGTTTATGGAGAGAAATTGAAAGTGGTTGGGCGGTGGTTTGGTTACGACATTCTATTACTGCCTACGACTTATTTTTTAATTTTTTTTTTTTTTTAATTACTTGTCGTTAAACACTTCTGGTTTTTAGGCAGTTTTTCTTGATAAAAAAATCGAGAAATTGTTTTGTGGAATGTTGAGTGTTGAAGTAGAAACAGGTTCTGTGAAAGAATATGACGAGTTTGCTTTAGATATCATGTTTGTGTTTACTTTGGCAGAGCTTATGAGTTTGTTTTCTCAGGGTAAGATTAAGATCGCCAGAGTGAGCAATCCTACCTACAAACATAACTTCGTAGATCCGCTGGTTATTATTTTCTGTCTTTTTTTCAAAGCATTGATTTATTCGTTTTGTCAATCAGATAATGGCATTTGACATTTGAGAACTTTACCAAGTATGTACAGACATATATGTATGTGAAAGGATACGAAAGCCTTAGAAATACCAAAAGATATTTGGTCCAGGAGTGATATGATACGATATGATATAATTTTAGGCCTACTACGAAATGACCATGAAAATTACAGTCACATCTAATCAGCGGAACCGGACGAGATATTTTTCTAAAGGGAGTGTTCAGCTCTTCAGCCTTTTCTCATGTAAATATTGTACCTTTGGGGTTTCAAATGAATTCCCAACTTATTGTAGAATACGCTTCTGCTGGAAACCTATTTGACCACTTTGATGACCAGTCCATGCTCCAAACTTCTTCATGTTGCTTCATTTTTCTTAACAGCATTCAAGTCTCTGAGATCTTCACAATCCTTCACAAAGAAGAAAAGAGACTGTAGGCAATTCGGGAATTTGATCTAATAACTAGTGCATTGTACAATTGAATGTGCAATTCAATTTCACTGCAATTTATCAGGCTATTGTGCTAAAACCCACAACATTAGAGTACCTGCAGAGTGCTGGTAGCGTACACTGGACACTCTAGATATAGTGTTCTGCAGTTACACTATAACGCTCACGGAAAGCGTCCCAGAATGTTGTGTCACCTATATATGCCTAGCACACCTATATAGTAAGCAAAAGCATGCTCCTCCGTGTTACGACGCACAGTGGGTAAAATGGCCAATCTAGGAGGAAATAAGTCAGATTTGATTGCATTGTTGATTTTGTTGCATCTGAGTGACAATATTTGATCTTAAACGATTGATTCTGAAAATATTGGGTCTATAACCCAATCCGGTTTGCTAAGAGATGGCGTAACTTGTATTGTTCCATTGTTATTATTCCATTGGAACATGCGTTGGAAAGCTACTGTCATTGTACGTCATTTCAGTATATGTCATTCATTTGAAGCGTAAGCAACAATAATTTTTTTTTCACTCAAATATGTCGAACTTTGTGCCTGAAAAAGTGTTTTTGCGGGGAGTTCTTCTTCATTACTGAAAACTGCTCCCGAAAGTCATCGCATTTTGGTGGAAGTTTATGGTGAACATGCGCTAGCTGAGCGAACGTGCCAAAAGTGGTTTGCACGATTTAAAAGTGGTGATTTTGGCTTGGAAGACGATGAACGTCGTGGGCAGCCAAAAAAGTTTGAAGATAAAGAACTGGAAGCATTACTCTATGAAGATTGTTGCCAAGCAAAAGAAGAGCTCGCAGAATTTTTGTGTGTCACTCAAGCAGCCATTTCAAAACGTTTAAAAGTAGCTGAATATATTCAAAAGCAAGGAAATTGGGTTCCACATGAACTCAAGCCGAGAGACGTCGAAAGGCGGTTTTGCTTTTCCGAAATGCTGCTAGAATGCCACAAAAGGAAGTCATTTTTGCATCGGATTGTTACTGGTGATGAAAAATGGATCCATTATGACAACCCCAAGCGCAAAAAATCATATGTGAAACCCGGCCAACCAGCCAAATCAACGGCAAATCCGAATATCCATGGCGCGAAGGTAATGCTCTGTATTTGGTGGGATCAGATGGGTGTGCTGTATTATGAGCTGTTAAAACCAGGTGAAACCATCAATAGTCAACGCTACCGAACACAATTCATCCGTTTGAAGAGAGCAGTAGCCGAAAAACGCCCGGAATATGCGATGGAACTATGGCAATAATTTTCTATCATGATAACGCTCGGCCCCACGTTGCTATTCCGGTAAAAAACTATTTGGAAAACAGTGGATGGGGAGTCTTACCCCACCCGCCTTATAGCCCAGACCTAGCCCCTTCTGACTACCATTTGTTCCGGTCGGTGCAGAACACCGTCACTGAAATACGGCTCACATTAGAGCAGAATATCAAAAATTGGCTTGATTTATTCTTGGCTGCCAAGCTGGCGCAGTTCTTTTGGGATGGGATCCACAAATTGCCAGAAAGATGGGAAAAAGTCATGGGCAATACTTTGAATAATACTATTGTACATCTTTTTCTTAAATAAACGTTCAAATTTTGGAAAAAAAAACCGCACGAATTAAATTACATACCCAATATCTAATACTTAGTTTAACATTTTATAAAAAAATAACAAAATTTTCAACGCTTTATCTATTTATAACATCATTAAAAATATTCAAATATTTTCCAATAGTACAAGAATTATTTACAAAAATTCGTCGTCTCCATCATCTTCTTCATTATAATCTTTTGCTTCCTCTTCTTCATCACCATCTTCTTCTTCCTCTTCTTCATTATAGCCTTGCCGGATCTGACAATAAACGAAGAACATCTTCGCTAAGAGGATGTTTATTATTTTTTTTAAGAGAAACAGCTCTTGAAATTGAAGAAATATTAGGATCGGAAGAAACAAATAGTGCATTCAGGAGATCCCGCAGAGTTTCCTTTCGAGACATTTTTCTTTTGTGGAATTCTCTGAAGTTTCTAAAATCTTTATTTCTCGATTCTAGAGCTTCTTTTGAGACCATTCCAATAAGAAGCAGAGTAGATTTTATAATGTCTGCACCATGAATGAGTATTTTGTGAACGCTAGAAGGCATGTAGTACCATGGATACAATTCTACGTACAACTTGGAGGTCTCCATTGTATACTCCCTAAAAGCTTCTGCGTTAACTGCGTAACCACAAGCCACTGTTTTTAAAATAATATCTAAGCGTTTATTAAGATTAAGGTCGATTTCAGTTATTCAGGAAGCAAGAAAAGGCTGCTGGAAAAATCTCCTCGCAGTGTTACCATCGTTCGTGGTACCATAGCCTGATTTAGGTATGCTGACTAATAAATTAATTTTAGCCTTAAGTCTGTCAATGATGTTCTTTTTTGTGTTTTCTGTTAACTGCTTGTCTTCTAAACTTGAAATTTTCCATTTTTTATTTTTGTAGGTAGTCGATATGCAGTATGTAATAGGCACTTGAAGCACCTTATCCAAGCGTGTAAAGTAGACAAACCGAATTCGTATAGGCTTTCTTTGGGTCTCAACTGGGTTATTTTAGCTAGATCGTTCATTATTTTCAGTGTAGCCTCGCAAATTCCACACTGCAATAACACTAAAGGTTTTCCCGTCTATCATTGTCAAACTAAAAACATGGGAAATGGTAAAATATATACCACGAATAGTAGCCTGTGTCGAAGTTAATGAATTAATTTGAATTTTGACCGTTTCAATTTCTCTTTGGATCAATGCAGAGCTTTCTTTTTGAAAAATGAGTTTGATCGGCCGGCAAAACCTAGTTGATGATGGCCGTGAATTTTGCCATATAATGTTACCGTTCATATTGGCCTGGAATGGAACAATACACACAGCATATAAAAAAGCATCTGTTTTCACTGGGCTGGTATCATCTTCTCTAAAGGCTTGCTTACATGTTGAATGGTTTGCACTTCTATCATAGCCCCACTTATATATGATCGATATATTTTGACTTGAAATATCTGTTTGAAGAACCTCTTTCTGAGACAATCGACAAGCCCTTGCAGGGTGACTTCTTCCGAAATATCGGATACGCTTATAAAGGCTTTGTTCAGGTAACACTTTGTCTTCGCCACTTGCAAAACATTGTACGGTGGATAGATATTTGCATTACGATATTTAGCTGCCGTTTGCATTAAAATGTACGATTTTTTCGTAAAATGCCCATCTACATATAAAGCCAGTGCTTCCTCAGGCGTATATTTAGTAATAGCTATAGATGGAGCAGATAATGCCTTTTTTATCTTCGTGGCCCTATTTGGGGAAACTTCCAACAAGTTAATTAGTTTAGCAGCATCCCGTTTACCGGCCTTTTGGAGACTCAATCGCGCAGCAATCGTCAACTTCTCGCAACTTTCGGTTTCTACAAGGGTGGACACTTTTAAGCGTTTTGCACAATCTTCGCCGCCTAATCCACCTTTCATTACGCTTAGAGGTAAAATTTTGCAAAATTTGTTTTGTCTTCCTGCACTGCTCTTCATTTTCACTATTATCTAACCCAGTTTTGTTAAAAACAAAGTTTATAACAGACGCACTCCTTTTTTTTGGAGCATCTTCTCTTCGCCAAACTTCGAAAAGCTCCCTTTTGGAAATCGACATGATTACCTATAGGTATTGAAAAAAAAACAGAAAAGCAGATAATTGCAATTTATTTCTTTTGTAACTTGCTGTGCACTTAGTGGTAAAATATTAAGTTTAAACCATTCAACGGTAGCTGGCGGATGAGTTAGTTAAAAGTCAACAAAAGAACGAGAAACCACGATTTAGGCCATGCTAACGCTATTTTAACGCTATTTTTGTAAACAAAAACGAAAATTAGCACTAAACTAAAATATTTCAATTAAAATATACCTTACAATTACGAAATATGTTGAAAAAATATGCACTCGGCCCAAATTTAATTAGCTATGTGACCACTTGATTGTGAAAAGGAAAATGAAAGTGGACAGTTATGAAATGACAGTTATTTCCCCCTAGAATGGCCATTTTGACCACTGTGCGACGCCAGTAAGCTGTCTATATGCTTTCCTATTGAGAGGCACCAAGAGAGTCGCTGACTTTTGACAAATATCAGGAGACATTCGTTTGCTCTGTCGGGATTCTGCACTTATGTTTACATGAAACCAGAAACAAACCTCTGAGCCTTGTCTAAAAAAATCATAGTGCTTATTTCCCACGGTCACACTGTCGCTCAAACGAGATTTCGTGTATTCAGCTTTCCAAGTTCATTTTCGAATTAGTAGTGTGAAAGGGTTCGGCAAATCAAACCCTGACTGTCTGTCGCTATGAACACAGATACGAGATGTGTACAAAAAGTCAGGTGACTTTATATTTTTATATTTTTTTATTTCTTCATCAATATTAATATTGTCTCCATCAAAGTACACCCCTCAGATATAATATACTTGTGCCAACGCTTTTTCCAATCCTCGAGGCACTTCTCATAAGCACTTTTTGGTATAGCCTTGACGTCTTCCAGCGATGCCGTTTTTTATTTTCTCAATCGTTGCGAATCTCCGTTCTTTCATAGGTCTCTTCAGTTTTGGGAAATGGGGCTAAATCCGATAAATATGGTAGCTGAGACACGATTGTCGTGTTGTTTTTGGCCCGAAAATCTCTCCCATGCAACGATGCAGATGCAGATGCATTATAGTGATGCAAAAGCCATGACTGGTTCTATCACAATTCCGGCACTTCGCTTGCTTCTCTTAACTTCAAGGTACGACCTTGATGCACTACGCCACTTTAATCGAAGAAAACAGTGATTGGCTCTCCTGGGTGCTTCCATTGGGACGATTGAGCTTTGGTTTCGAAGTCATAATCATATACCCATGATTCGTCACCAGTTTTGACCCTTTTGAGTAAGTTAGGAGCATCATTATTGCCATTCAAAAGATCTTGAGCGATGCTCATGTGACGGTTCTTCTGATCAAAATTAAGTAGTTTCGGAACAAACTTCGCTGACACAAGTCTCACGCCCAAAGCATGACATGAGTCGACCGATGTGCCAACATGCTCAGCAACCTCTCTTATGGTAATCCGAGGATTTTCCAAAACAATTATCTTTTGTTTATGTGCTGGGGCGTCCAGAGTGAGGTTCGTCACTGGCATCTTCTCGGCCATCTTGGAAGATCTTATACCACTTGTAAACATTTTTTTTTACTTAGAGTAGACTTCAAGTGTTTTAGAGCACACGATTCCACTTTTTAAAATAATTAAAAACCGCTGAGCACACTTAAACACGTCTAACATTTTTATCTGTCAAAAACAAACAAAAAGTATGCTATATGGTATACTTGAAATTGTGAACATATGTTCAGGATATGTGTACCAACACAGCAAAATAAAAATCGATAATCGAATGTACGTTGCCTTCGAAATTTCAAAAGTTACGTTACTTTTTGAAAAAACCTCGTACTTCACCTACGTATCATTGGCATGAACAAATAACCGAGTGCCAGATGACGGTCATGAAAATTCCAATGCTTGTTCTGATGCATCTGATATAATTGGTCTAATTATAGCCGGGAGCTCCTTTACACATAGGTTTTCGACATCACGAAATTAGTTCAGAGAAGTTTGTTATACAGGAAAACATCTAAATACTAAGATTCGTTGGAGAAAGTGAGGGTGATGCCTATAAGCATTATATGAGTCCAACCAATTAGCTTCCTTCTTATCCTAAAGAAGAACAACCTAAGTTTTACGAGGATTTACTGAAGCCCATTTCTAGTGCGTCGATCACTTCTGCAAGTTATAGCAGACAGTCGCTAGGCATGATCGAACAGAGAGTACGTTATCTTTATATGTCTGATCGTAGACCTTAGACCCATTGAGGACTATTACATATTGACAGCAGCCCGTAACCAGAGTCCTATTCGATCGCTTTGCTCTTTTCCACAAAACAAGTGATTCATCTACGAGTGTGGATTGCTTGAGATACCGACGCCGTTAAAAGCTGCGTTGCCGAAAAGGTCTTGAGGGTCAAGTAAAGCATGTATAGGGTTTTCTAATAACGACTTGACAACTTTTTTTTTAAATAAAAGGCAAACCATTTGTGATATTTTAAAAACTTTATTATTGGCTGGAAGTACAATCAAAACATTTATGAATGAAACTCGACTTCGTTCATATGGCTACCGCGGGCACGTTTGCAGCGGTCGATTCGTTGGACCCAATTTTCAACGACTCGGCCAAACATTTCGGCCGAAACGGCCGCTATTTCGAGTTCAATGTTGGCTCTGAGCTCTTCCAACGTCGTCGGCGTGTTGGCATAAACCAATGACTGAACGTAGCCCCATAGAAAATAGTCAAGCGGCGTTAAATCGCACGAATGAGGCGGCCAATCGACTGGTCCATGTCTTGAGATAACACGCTCACCATACTTACTCTTCAATAAATCGATTGTAGCGTGTGCTGTGTGGCTTGTGGCGCCATCCTGTTGAAACCACATGTCGTCCCAGTCCATATCTTTCAATTCGGGCCAAAAATAATCGGTGATCATGGCGCGATAACGATGACCATTCACAGTAACGTGACGATCGTTATCGTCGACGAAAAACTATGGCCCAATAACGCCGCCGGCATGCAAACCGCACCAAACACTTACTTTTTGTGGATGAAGTGGCGATTCATGTAGCACATATGGGTTTTCACCCGACCAATAAGGCATATTTTGCTTATTGGCGAACCCAGTGAGCCAAAATTGAGCTTCGTCACTGAAGATGATTTTGCGATGAAATTCATCATCTTGGCGCATTTTATCCAAAACCCAATCGGAGAACGTACGTCGCTTCAAATGGTCCATCGGCTACTATTCTTGAGTCAGCTTGATCTTGTATGGGTGCAAGACCACATACGCCATAATGTGGTCTGAGCGATGCCCAATTCTTGAGAACGCCTTGGAATTGACTGATTTGGATCGTTTGCTATGGACGTCTGAACGGCAGCGATATTTTCGACCAACCCGTTGTCTCACTGACACGGCAACATCACACAACGAATATGTAGACTCAAATTTTTGCACTAAACTTGTTATTGCCTGTCTACTAGGGCGAGAATTACGACCGAAAATTGGAGTTAAAGTTGCAGACGTTGCTCGTTAGTGTACTTTAAAATAATGAAAATGTTGAGTTTACTGAATAAATTGACAGTGACGGTCTGATGATTAGTGAAAGAGTGCGTTCACAAATTAAATTCAAAGTTGTCAAGTCCCTATGGGAAAACACTATATTTACAAGGCAGTCTACAATGTTTTGAAGCGCAGTCTCGAAGGTTCTTTCTCTTTGGCAGCTATGTTGTATTCGCAAATCAGTTTTGTCTACTTAAGAAGTCACCAAAAGCCAACATGGAGGCGCTAAATTTCCTATACCTCACGGTTGCAGAGACTTTCTGGTGGGAATGTCTACCTCAAATTGTTTTATGTTCAAGCAGGACTCGCTCTGTTGAATATAAGGTTATCCAAATGTAGATGGTCTTGAAATACAAATTGGATGACAAACAGGGATCAGTTTCCCTTATTTCCGCATATTCTGCCAATTCCTATCGATGCAAGCAAATAAGCAATTAGATGGAATATAATAGGAGATGCTTGGAAGACCAATGCCGCATAGTTGGGATAATCCACAGGCAAACTGAGATCACACTCATTATTATTATTATGAGTTTTTGTCACTTTGCGTTGATTATTGGACCTAAGTCAATAAGAAATCTATAGAATTGTTCCATTCAAAGTCTTCTTCTCGAATGTGAGTCTATAAGTAGGTTTCCTTGATTGTCTGGACGCTTATATCCGGTATTATAGTCCCTGATATGTTCCATTTATCATTTGGTAAGATTCCAATTGATTGATTGTAATGATGATGATGTTAAAGAAGTGGGACTATCGTGAGGATGTGAATATACATACGTACGATTCGTACGCCATGTTGAAATCTGCCTCTGGCAACACAACTTTTTTAAATTTTTTTTTTTATTTTATTCAATGTAGTCCCGTTTTAGTTTGATACACTTATTCTATCGATTTTCCAACTTCTTGATCCCGTCCGAAAAGTAATTTTCCGGAAAGTCTGCAAAATACTCCTCCGTGGCGTCGATGATTTCCTCGTGAGCTGAATTTTTTATTGATGAGCCATCTTTTGAGGTTTGGGAATAGTCCGAGGAAGCAAAATCGGGCGAATACGGTGGAAACGACAGCAATTGGAGCCGTAAGTCATTAATTTTATCCGTGGTTGTCTTGCAAAAACAAATTTTTTTTCGCTTCATATGAGGCCGTTTTGCAGCGATTTCGGCCTTCAATCGCTCCAATAATGCACAGTAATACTCGCCGTTGGTGGTTTTTCCTTTTTTCTCCACGAAGAGTATGCCATGACAATCCCAGAAAACCGACGCCATAACCTTTCCGACACATCGAGCCTCCCTCGGCCGCTTCGGCGCACTCGTGCCGGCTTCAGTCCATTTCCGGGCACTCATTCTGTTCTCTGGTGTAAAATAATGGATCCAAGTTTCATCAACAGTTACCAGTTGACGCCAAAAGTCCGCCCGATTCCGCATCAGCAAGTCCAAATACTCTTTCGAAGTGTTTTTGGTCAGGAGTGAGTATGCGCGACACCCAGCGGCAGGATAACTTTTCATATGCAGAATATTATCCAAAATATGGCGTGTGTGCTCAGTACTAATCTTTGTGGTATCTGCTAGATCGCGCACCTTCACTTTCCGATCAGCCAACACCATTTCATGTATTTTTTTGACATTGTCCTCTGTAACCGCATCGGAGGGCCTGCCGCTGCGGACTTGGTCGGTAGTGGTAGTTGCGGCCATCACGAAACTCTCCAAACCATTATTTGACGGTGTAATCTGACGGAGCATTAACCCCATAATATTTATCCAAATTTTCTTTTGTTTTCTTCGCCGTTTTGCCTCTCAAGAAATAATGTTTTATGACAGAACGAAAATCGTTTTTGTCCATACTCAACATGATCAAAAGAAAACTAAAGACAGTATCGCAACGAAGTTTGGAATGTCTGCCTAAATATGAACGGACTTCAAGGCATCATAACCATAACCATAACCGGAAAACATAAAAAAAAAAATCCACAAAGAGTGCGTAAGGTACATATACCAATGATATTTTGCACGAGTATTTGGGTATGCAAAACAAAAGCTTTGATCGAAGTGGCGGTACCCACACTGTGTTAATGACTCAGTTCGCTGTTTAGAGCAGTTTAAGCGAAATAAAAAGAATTTTTTCCATGCGATATGTGAAAATAGATGAAACATGGATTCTGCACTATAACCTGTTCGCAAAACTCAAAAAAATTCTCGCCGGAAAGAGATATTTTGAGGGGTTGGACAAATCATTCTATCAGAAAGGAATAGAAAGGATAGAAATAGAGGGAGACTATGTTGATGAATGAAGTCGAATATTTCATATGTTAGTCTCGGTATAGTATCCTAACACTGCACAGGCAGTTCTGGTTTCCTTTGGCTGAATCGTCAACGATATTATCATAGGAAGTATGTATTTCGTATCATCCACTGATGACGTCGGATTTCGTGTTCCTTGCTCGCGGTACTCTATAAGCTGAAACGCGAATGAATTGCCGCGTTTTGTTACTCTGATCAGAATAACAGCCTACGTATAGTAGGACCCTTCATCTGATAGGACCCCAAGCAACACTTGAGATAGCTTGGTGTACACAGAAAGTCCATAACACTTTCTGTATATGCGAGGGACACAAGGTACAAAAAAACTTGAAAAACAAAGATTCTAATGAGGGAACAAACCTCCTCAAGATGTTTCAACCTTAATACTGGAAGTATAACATACATGTGCCTTGTTTCCTAACATTTAATTAGTAAAGAGTTTGAGAAATTCTTCGGTTCCAGATTTTCAGTAAAATGACATTTTGTACGTTGACATTTAAGTATGTATAGGTACCACTACTTTTTTTTTTTTTTTTTTTTTTTTTAAAGATAGTCCCATGTGTTTTGAATTTTATGGCCGCTCCACTAATGGACTACCAAACGTGACTACACTGGAATTGAAAAGTTTATTTGAATTCAAAGCACGCTTCGGTTGTTCGTCTCTGACCACCCTTCACCTGAATTCCAAACATTTCGACATATTTTCCTTCATTTTCTTGTGCAATTTTCTCAGCACCTCTTAGGACTAGTAGAGCACAACTATGCGATGCAAGTTATGCAATTTCGTAACTCAAGTGCCTCTTTTCTTTAGCAACAAGTCCTTGTGCTTATTTTTGAAAATATTTTAACAAATATCTCAGATAGACCAAAATAGAATTAAAGAGAACTGAATAGGCTACAATCATGCGAGTCCTTGGTCTCAATAAAAATCCAGAACATCATTTGTGCTAATAGGTTTATTGTTTTGCCTCGCTACCCCTTGTAACGACATATATATGTATATAATGTGTTATTCGTGTGTCCCTCTGCATATTCATCGTTCGTGTTTTTTTTTTTTGAACAAAAGAAGTGAAGCGATGTAACAATTTGTACGTACACCTGTACACTTACGTTCTTCGTGTGTCCATTAGCAGAATAAAGGCGACGGCAGGATGCAAGATAATACCATCAAAAGTTGGATTCCACAGCGATGGAATGAGCCTGGGAGGGAAAACAAAACAAATTGCTGCTCACCACAAACTTTCACACACACGTAAATAGTTACCCCTCAATCTCTTATGGAATTTCACTAAGTATATCTGGGGATTTCGTCTTCCTTAAGAATGCTTGAAATTGCTTGAGAACTGAATGTATTCGTATTCGTACACGACTACACCAAATTAATGTCGGTTTTGCTTGCGAGGATGAGGAGAAAGAATCTTCTACGGAAGGAAGTAAAATGGTGTAAGAAGAAAATTCGAATACATGTTGTCCTGGCAGCTGTAGTTATATAGTAATAGCAGCAACAGGTATACTTAGAGTTTTATGTGCGCATCCTGTGTTTCTTGAGGAAATTACTTAAGAACCTCTGACTCTACCTTTAGCTTGCCATTACCCACACCATTGCCACTACCACAGTGGCCAGGCATAATCTTTTAGGTGTCCTTATTTGTGTTCTCTTTCTTTTTGTTTTGTTTTGATGGTCTATTTGGGTTAGAATGTTGTGCTTAGAGTGCTATTTTTTTTCATCTAAATTACAGAAGGTGATACATAAATTTGTGTCAACTAAAAAGCAAAATAAAAAACAAGGAGAGAGAGAGAGAGAGAGAGAGTTCGTTGAACTTTCCTGCCCTGCATTGTGACCTCCTTAACATTAAAATCCTTTCAAAATGTCACTCTTAGTAATGAATCAGAGTTATTTATTGTTTCAGATGAAAATTAAGAAGAAGTTATGGTTGCTTGTACATGTAACTGAAACGGAATATCCTTAAATAGAACTTTACAATTTAATGAGTGTAATCGAAGGATATCAATGAACCCTGACATGTCGCTATGGCACATTTAGGTAACAAGAAATTATCCATGAAATTGGAAAAATATTATGATAGTCATTTCCCCATCCTCCGATCCCCAAGTTCGACATCAGTTAATGCTTGCCAACGAGAGAAGGACCGTTGTCATAAAAATATTTTTGTAAGAGGCGATTTCCTTTTTCTACTTTTCTTTTTAGAATGGAGGATCCTTGAATTTTTATTACGCGCTTTTTGGTATTTCTGGAATGAATACCGAAATTACAATAAGAATACGAATCTTTTGTTGAAATGTGTTTTTTTTTTTTTTAGAAGAGGCACTCAGAGGACATTATTGAACAATGACACAAGTCCTTTCGAATGATTAAATATTCTGATTTTCAAGATGTTGTCAGGAGACTGTTTCGCCTGCAGAATTTTGGGGGATTTGAAAAGAATTAGATTTCATTACCATTACCAGTAGACAGAGGCGGACAATGGGGCAAATAAATGTAACCCCAGTTGTGGTCGGTGTCAAAAGCAGATTAAGCCAGATTATAGATTAACGAATGACGTCAAAATGAGAAACAGAATGCGAAGAAGTATACTTACACTTGAGATTGGAGAGGTGAGAATGAATAGTAGATCGATGGTAAAAGATTTACTGTAAACCAGATTGCCAAGCAAAAGTCAAAAGCCATGGCCAAAGTTCTGGACACAAGCGAATGAAAATTCTTTTGGGCGTTTCGAGAGAAAAGTTCTTCGGTCCCGCTTTCATCAATGGAGACTTGAGGAGATGTTTCAACAGCTCGTCAGAACATCGGCCCAGAAATTTTTGGACTACAACCCAGAGAAATAACGCAGTAGAGGATGACCTCATCTTAGGTAGAACACACCAAAGGAAGGGGACCTCAGCTAATTGTCTCAGCTAAGAGCTCAACTGTGCTAGAGCGGCTGGCTTGTGCTGAGCCCTTAGAATCTTGAATAGCGAGTAAAGCAGAAGGTGCAGGGATAAAGAATGAAGTGTATCTGGTCGTCACTTTCTGTATAAACGCCTGATCTTGTTGACAGTAGATAAGCAATTGTTCTTAGTTATTTCTCAGATCAGCTCTATAGTTTAAGCATCTTTTAAGATTTATATATGATTACCTATTGTAGATGGTTCTAAATCAGGGTTACCTCTTCTTGTTCTCAAATAAAGTCGTAAATGGTTTAGCTTAAAGGACTGGTACCCATCCCAATTAATGGTTTACTATAAACCGCCTCAACTTGACGCTTAAGGGTGACATCGTAATTATATTGCAACGTTAAAGTAGGAAAGTAGCGTGATATGTTTGTAAAGCTTTAGACATGACACGACTTGTTGATTTCTGCAATGCAAGCGCGCCTTGACATTGGAACGATATACATATATGTATCTGAGTACCGGATCAACCGTAAGATCATCTAGTTTCCGTCTAATAGGCAGCGAACATCAAAACAAATAGACCATGATCCGATAAGCCGACAATTCAGAAGTTGGTGTTCCGATATCCCGAAACAGGCGACAAGATGGTATTGGAACGGAATCATCTCGCAGTAATGCAAGAACGAATTCGTACTGAATTCGTCATTAAATTTTATAGTCCGCCTATAGTTCAGCTACCATTTTAGCTTAGAAGTGGACAAAGGGAAAATCTGGGAACACAACTGCAGACTACAGCTGCAGGAGATCCATGAAAATTGTTTTAAACAAAAGCATTCATATTATGAATAAGTATAATCACGTCATCTATAGTAATGTTGCAAAATTCTTGTGAAAACCTGTACTTTGAGAACTGCTCCTCGGAAACAAACCAGACTTAAGCAAGCAGATGCAATACCCCGTGAAGTCTTTAATTGAATCCCGGAACATGAGCTCATAGTACGACGAGCTAAAATGCAAGGAACTAACTTTTACAAGCTATATGGGTATGAGTATTATAGGTCGGTAAGAGGCAGGGATATACGAGTAGCAGAGAACTATCAGCAAACATCAGGCGATGTTTAATTTTTTGGGAGTTGAAGTTCTTATTGCAGCAGTCTCATCATTTATAAAAATCTGAACTTGAAGTAAGGCGATGCGACAAGAGAAAATACAGTAATAGGTAGGGCCATCTATTTTAATGCCCAGAAGTAAACTTAGAGAAGGAAAAGAGAGGTACGGATGTAATTTGGTATTAAATGTTTGCGATTTATAATGACTAGGAAATGGAGGGTACGAACATGAGTCCAAGAACGAATATGAAAAGCAGAGAGTATTGCCGACAGCAAACGGATATATTGGATAAGAAATAACAGACAAGAGATCATTGACGAACATTAAATTTAACGTTTTCGAGCTTGTTGCCAAGCTCTGTAAAATGCCATAGAAATATCAAGTGCAACCACGCTTTTCAGTGAAACATGCCATCAAATCACCAGCGGACGTGTTGCTACGAAAACCGTATTGCCGGTCATAATACCTTTGGAATTGCCTCAGTTTTTGGTCGCATTACACGCTTAAGAAAGACGTTGCAGTCATTCCCAGCTCGTTTGTACTTTTTTCGGTTTTCCTTAGTAGGTTCGGTCTTGAATGACCGAAAAAACTATTTTCTAACCCTGACACCCTCTTTAAAACTCAAGTCCTGCCACGTCTTTTCATTTCGTTTGATATATTTCGTCCGATGAGGGATAAAAAGTCTCTTTCCAAAGAGAATGTTGTCTGTGATCATATCAGCAGCGACATCCAAGATGAACAAGTCCACCTTGTTGGTGGTATGACTATCAACGTCTGGTATTCGCATTGACTCATTTGCAGCTGGGTCAGGTTAATTTCCGTAGCGAAAGTCTCAATACAGCGTCAAACGGGTGTTGCCTGTCCAGCAAATTGTATATATTGAAATCGCCCCTAATAACGATTTCAGTATGGGGATACAGGGATACAATTCTTTGTATGGAGTCAGACAGCGCAACAAACTCATTAAAGGTCGAATTGCTGTCCAGTTTAAGGCTTCTGTAAATAAAGCAATTGTGCATTGAATCCCGGGTTGGAACAGGGATTATATTGTGGTGGAGTTTAAAAAGCTACATCACTGCGCATGAAAACTGCTAGACCGCTATTCGTGTTCTACCAAGTGCCAAAAAAGCTTGTCTGTTTTTACAAACGTGGTCGTAGGCAGAAAAGTCTTTACATTTTAGTCCGTTAATTCATTACAAATGCTAAGAAACGCTGCGAATTGAAAATTCTGAAGTCCGTTTACCGAATCAAATTGTTGTAAGTTCTAATGCCCTTACAACCACAGGTCACAGTGTACCAACAAAATTCACACTCACATCTGGTTAAGTGATGTTGGAGGTTGATGAAGTCGCGGTTATTAGAAGACGAATGGAGCACTCAACATGATTTTGTAATTAACAGCCGCGCGATGATGTCACTCTGCGCACAATTTAGGCCCTAAATTTGAGGAATTTGAAGCCGAGCCAGTATTAGCGGCATTCATACTGTAATCCATCAAAGCAAGCTCATGGGAAAATGAGCGCTTCTGGATAGAATGGAACAAACAGCGATACGTTACCTACAAGGATGTAAATATACTAGGTGTACCGGTATGAAGTGAGTGTCAATATACAAATGTCTCGATAGGGAACATTTATTGTGAACGCGCCTTAATTTTTTTTTGTTTGGTTGCTCTGACACCTGTCAAACATATTTAGTATACATCAAGTCATTGAGCAAACATCATATTTTTTCATCTTGAAGAAAAGTGCTGCAAAAGAATTGCAAACAATATTGGATGAAGATGACACTTTGAGTCAGAAACAAATGCCAAAAACGTTAAATGATGCAAAACAAACAATTTCTGACCGTTTAAAAGCTATGGGAAAGATCCAAAAGTCTGGAAAATGGGTGCCACATGCATTGAATGAAAGACAGATGGAAAACCAAAAAACCACTTGTGAAATTTTGCTTCAAAGACTCGATAAAAAAACAGTTTTTCATCGAATTGTTACTGGCGATGAAAAAAGGATTTATTTTCAGAATCCTAAACGGAAAAAATCATGGGTTAATCCGGGACAACCATCAACTGCGACTGAAAAACCAGATCGATTCGGCAAGAAGACAATTCTGTGTGTCTGGTGGGACCAGAAAGGTGTGGTGTACCACGAGCTCCTAAAACCTGGTGAAACCGTATGTATAGATAGCTACCGACAATAAATCAATTTGAACAATACATTGCTCAAAATACGACCAGAATGGGTCATAAGACACGGCAAGGTAATTTTGATCCATGACAATGTACCTGCACACAAAGCAAAACTGGTTCAAGATACAACCAAAGCACTTGGCTGGGAGCTGCTACCGCACTCGCCGTATTCATTAGACTTGGCTCCTTTCGACTACCATTTCTTTTCATCGATGAGATACGCGTTAGCTGAGCAGCACTTCGATTCCTACGAGGAAGTCGAAAATTGGGTAACTCTTTGGTTTGCTTCGAAAGACGAACAGTTTTATTGGCGTGAAATCCAAAAATTGCCTGAAAAATGGGAAAAATGTGTAGCTAGCAATGGTCAATACTTTGAATAAAATGCTCACTTCATACCGGTACACCTGGTATTGTTGTTCTTGGTTGTGGCAAAGTTAATAGCAAGCATAATTCTGGAAAAGGTTTAAGGAAAACCTAAATTTAACTTTCGATATCGAACAAAAAGGCTTAACACCTCACCGATCTCATAATTGTATAAAGTTTAGGTCTACTCCTTACACACTTTTATCAATTTTAACAATGTTTTCGGCAGTATTTGTGAGACATTCCTAATAGCTGCACATAAGCGATGTCAAGTTGTACACAGCGGTAAGATGGTCATCAGAATTGAGATGACAAAATCTATGAAGAATCGATGGTTTCAAAACTGAGACCAGGCAGTGCGAGGAAAGTAATCATTGGATTTTGTCAAATCTTAAGGCGTAGAAACAACTCTTTGCAATGAAATTCGCTGGTTGTCCTACACAGATGTGGAATAGAACAGTTTAGGACGAGTGGGGAACAATTGGCTCGGGTTGAAGAAGGTTGCAAAGAAGTTGCAGATTTAAAACAATAGACACCCAGTCAGAAAGTAGCTTAGAATAATAGAAAGCATTCACTTGGTCGTCTTATTGCTGACTTCCAAGCGCATCTACACAACTCTTAAAGTTTTTGTTTAAGCTTTAAGACTTTAGAAAAAATATGAAGCTCGTATGTTCACCTTCGCATTACGCCTCCCCATATAAAGTCCTATTCAGATTCAAAGTTATGTCTGTATCCAGTGTCTATGACTATGTAACTTTCCTTGCGAATGATAAATAATAACTCTACCTACCATAACGAATGGGAACAAATGGAAATGTGGGCGTTCTATGAGCAGGTTTCCTGTTGCCATGGAAAGTTTACAAATTTATTTGCACGTCACAGTCCCTAGTTACCTACATCTGACTTCGAGTTTAGTTTGAAAATGCGAACTTGTCAATCTGTTACTGAAGTTGACAATTCATTTGCCAAATTTCAAGGACCTCTCACACTAGGATGATATGTATAATATAATATTAACAATTATAACCCGACAAGGACGTCTCTGAGGAAAACTTTGTGCCACAGAATCATCGACCCTTTTTCATAATTAAAATCAAAACAGATGCTAATTCAAGGGTGGAATGGGAACAATGCCACAAAGTATGTATCCGTGCTGATTGCGCAATCCACATAGAAAATATCATTATCACAAGAATAAATTACGAGTACAACCCCTGTTCCAATTAAAATTAATACAAAAAGCTGAGCTGCAATGGAAGAGCACTCACATTATATTCCTGTCGTTCATGTCGACTGAATGCCAACTGTGACGTTCTCCAGTTATATTGCCAGCGACTCCAGCTACTGCTGATCCTGTAATTGGTTTGCTTCTTAATCCCACAACAGTGGTTATTGTCACATTTGTATCGCTACTCGTGTTGGTGTCCTTTTTGGTGTCCTCCTCATCCGGCAAGTACCATTTGGTTTGGCTACCACGCTCACCCTCGTCATTGTTGTTATTGTTCTCGGTGCAGGGTTTCTTGCACAGATGTCCACTATCGAGATCAAATTCTGTTACAGATTCGCGACCACTATCACATGTTCCTCTTCCACCTACTCCAGCTGAACCAACAACACTCTCACTGTTTTCTTCAATTTTCAAATCATTTTCCATTGAAATTTTCTCACTGCTCCCAATTGTTGGGACAAGAATTACTTCAGCCATTTTCATTTGAAAAAAGACAAAACTTTCTGGAATTACTTTTCCTTTTTTATGTTGACCGTCCTCTGACAGACGGCACGTCGTCGCCAGCAGGGTATACCACCTTTTCCCGGCAAAATTTCTGCACTAACTTACACGCACACAAACAGGCGAACACCAAACACCAAGCAACACTCGCGCGCACTGCAAATTATATTCCAAAATTCGAATTACGAAAGAAATTTGAATTCCACAAAACGAACAGTTCCTTCGTTCGGGATTTCTTTGCTTCTCTCTGTCAGACTTTCAGGAATCGAATTCGGATTGCCCTTGTTCCCGGTGGACTCTGACTTTAACACTAAATTCGACAATTGGGTGGAAATTCTCAGACTTTTTGACACTTTTTGGGGAGACTTTTGCACATTTTCGCATTTTTATGAAACAGTTAACCGGACAATGAGTAAACAAAATGAAAATCGATCTTAACCGAACTCACAGCAACGAAAAAAAAACGAAAAGTAAGTGAAGATGAAGAATTGTAAAACGAAATAAGCGCAACTGAATCGTGTGGTTCGTATTTTAGCCGTTTATTTGTTGTTTACACTCTCACGGGTTTTTTATCAATGAACAGGCCGAGAGGGAGAATCTGTGGGAACCTCTGTTGGATGGCGTTGCCGATGCGATTGTGTGCAGTGAATTTGTGTGTGCAAGGGAAGCAATTTTAATGAAACTGAAGAGAGAGGAACAGCGCGAATTATTTTTTGGTATTTGAGTGTGCGTTCGATTGGAGAGAGGGAGATGTGATACATACAAATGTTTGGAAGGTACTGATGGAAATTTGTTTGAAAATAAGAAGAGAGAATTTCGGGCAGATGTTACTTATGTGAAGGCATTGCCAGGTTAAGATTTGTCGGTTTTCAGTTAAAAGATTTCCGAAACTACTCGTCGTGCCCTTGTACCAGTATTCTTCCAAGCAGTAAGTACAGTTGGAAATTTGTAGCACCAACCACAGCAGCAATTGAAGACCCATCCACGAATTCCCACAACTCTCTTGCTTCCAAACAAGGACTTTTACAAAAGAAACTGCACGAGCGCCATCGTGCGTTTGGAACTTAAATTAACCTTTTGGCGCATACACCGAAGCTTATGATTTCGAAAAAGATGAAAGAAGATCCGGTTTGCACCGAAAAATCAACCTTTAGTTCGGTGATTCTCTCATCGACATAAATAGCCCTGTAAATTAAATGCTTCGCTCGTGCTCCTTAACACTTTTCGACTCTTCTCTTTTGGACAACATTAAATCTTTGGTCCAAGCCAATAAGACAGAAACTTCAGATGACATACAAGCGAACATTTGACGTCAAATTGCTGGAATACCGGTCGATCTATGCGAAAACAAAAACTTCATCACATGACATTCTCGATGTCTGAAAATTTGAAAATTCGAATCTTGAAAAATTTTATAAGGCAACAACTTAACATTCGCTGTGCAACAGTTTGAGGACCATGAACAAAAAAAACTTACCGAAATTCCACCCTAATGGGGCGAACATCTTTCCCAACGTTCCTCTTTGTTTTGTTGTTTTGTTTTCTTTTTTTTGTGGAAAAACTTAACCCGAACCACCCTTAACAGAGAGAGAAAAATCTCTTTGTACTCTTATAATCCAAGAGAGATAAATAAAATGCAACAGCTGCTTTCTGTTATCAAAAAATCAATAGGTACGAACCCCTTGGAGAGAAAGTAGGTAAGCAATATGATTTCCTTTAAATCAAAATTGACTCTAGTGCGCATGTTCTGTTGCACGTACGAAGAAACAGGACCAAGGAATGAAATACCGGCATCAGAGAGTGCAAAATGGAAAATATAATGCAAGTGCAATTGCATAACGCCTTTAGGTATGCAATTACTATTCCCCAAGACTGTTACACTCAACATTCGTTACATAACAGAGAATTTGGAGCGACAAAAGTCAAAAAAAGATAAAAGCGGATACAGGGTTAATATGTCTGGGACTGATATTCCCAATGGCGAAAAAAATCTCTTCCTCCTCGATTTGGGACAGGGAGTTGCGAAAAAATTGTCTCAATAGCAGTGAAGATGAAGGAAAACGAAATGGCATTACAGTTTGAGAATAATTGTGGCGCCTTGAAGTATGCTATGTTTTATGTGATCAAATGAATAGAAATTGAAAGCAGTTCTAATTGAATTTGGTGAGACAGGCATTTAGCTACATAGCTGGATGGAAGTGTTGTCCGAAAACAGAATGAAATCGTGTTGGGCGGGGGTAGGGGTAGGTTATCTGAACTTCAAAAACGACTCAATTTTACAATATTTAGCGTGGACGAACTTCGTAGTCTGTAAGAAGTAATTCTTTCTTTCTTTTGTCGGAACAGAGCACCCAGGCGAAGAAATAGTCCATTAAGCTCCTTGTATGCGAGCGTAGGCCGGACACTCACAGGGATAGTGCTACTTGGTTTTACATCACTCGAGTAGCAAGCGTTGCGGGATGTTTTCGTGACGCCAATACTGAGGGACAGTAGGAAAGTCACTCACCTCTTAAACACGTCGGGAAGTATTCGTTTGTTTTGTAAGGACGTATGCAGTCCTAATGCAAGTTCGGGTTTTGGAAAACTCTTCTCTGAGTCTTGTCTATGAAGTTAATCGGCGATCGCATTTCTGGTAGTCCCATTATGAGTCAATATATTCAGCCTTGTATTTTCGAATTATCTTGGAAGTGGTGATATGTTATGGCAAGGCTTTAAGCGCAGCTTGGGTATAGCTATAAAAGCAGACATTTCACCTACGTACATTGATTCTTCTTCCCAAGAAAGTTCATTTTTATCAGAATTATCATATGGTATCTTCGCTTCGAGCACAGGCGCATGTTTTCCCTTTGAAGAATGAAATCTAACGTTGTCGTTCTCCAGAAAAATATTTGCACCGCAACCTAGAATGGTTTTGAAGTGATCATGACGACTCGTGTACTTTTCTTCTCTGACTCAGAAAATGTACGAAAATTCCTGGCCATAGAGAAAGCCAGTTTCGTACTTTCGCAGCAACAGGAGTTCTGAGCCCAGCAGAGCCGCACCAAGGCAAAGAATTTTTAGTTTAAATGACACTCATCGGTAACAGGGTCCCATGTCTTGACAAAGGCTCCTTTGCACTACCAGAAAACCAACGCGTTTAGTCAAGAGAATTTTAGTTTAAAATTAATCATTGGCTGGGAGAAGGTAAGGTGAGTCTTTAATGCCGCATCATGTTAAACAATCAAAAGACCAACACGTGTATTCAAACATTTTGAAGTCCGCACCTCACGGCATCAATAAGAATAATTACCTATTCTCCGCGTAAAATTGTTTTTAACATGATAGAGACCCGAAGCACATGGCTGAAAATGTGCAAGATTGGCCTCAAATGCAGCCATTTCATTTCTTAAACTTGTCAGCTCAAAGCCCAAGTCTCAACTCCATCGAGAATCTTTGGGCATACCCTTAAACTGCTCTTGCAGAGGGTATGCTGGACTAAGTAACCTGCAATCTTAAGTTACTTACCTAGAGACGTCGGGGAGCATTTGTGGTCTGCATGGTCTGCCTACAACCTGAGGAATCATTTCATCTGTAGTTGTGCTCATATGAAACCCAACTGTCAATAGAAGCCTTAAAATAAGGACAAAGGCAGACCCAACGTAGGTTCGGGTCTTGAAAAATTATTCTTTGAACCTTTCCTGACAAGTTTATCGGTGATTTCATTTCTCGATATCCCATTGTGACCTGAGATCCAGACAAAACTCAGTGAGTGGCTTACAGAGACGTCTCGCATTCTTGAATTAGTTTGGAAGTCGTTAGAGGGTCCAGCAAGGCTCTTAGCAGCTTGGCTGTCGTTACAGATTCAATTCAGTTCTTCACAATTTAGTTCGTTGCCATCAGGATTGCATTTTATTCCGATTGGAAGGCAGATGCAAGTTCTCCTAGTGAGAAGTGAAAACTAACGTTGGAGTCCTCAAGAAAGACACCAGTGCCACATCTTATATCGGTTTTGGAGTCGTCCGTAAAGACCCAAATTAATTCATTTCCTGGCTCAGATTTTATCTGAAACCAGTCCTGGAAAGTCGATTTCGTATTTTTTCCGCAGGAGGAGTTCTAGTGTCATTGCATTAGCGGGCATGTCTATAAGACAGCAGTGGCTTTGAGGTGTGCTAGGGAAAGTCCCCATGTGTACATTCAGAGAAGCCATCTCGGTGTCAGGCCCCAAGTCTCGCCGATAGCTCCTTCACAAAGCAGTTTTGCGCACATGAATCTCTACCATTCTCTCCATGCTTTTCAATATGAAGGAAGTCAGATTTATAGGTTTGAAGCTCTTGGCGAGCGTGTAGTCCTCCATTCCGATTTTCGGTATAAATGCTACTCTCACTGTTTGCGAGGGCTCCGATATGTACCATATGCCAGTGCCAGGCTATTTGTGAATTGAGACTCGTTAAATTACAACGAAATAATGCCTGCAACCGAGTATCCTGCTGTTGAGCTTTGTGTTATAAGAGGTAAGACGCGATATCGCGTAGGCGACAACATTATCTCACTCTAGAACATACCTGATGCAGGTCGAAAACTATCTATGTCGAGTTGAAGTTTGTGGGCCGTAAATATGTATGGCAAAACTACGGCCTTCTAATAATCGTATGTGTTGAGGAGCTCCCGTTTGTTGGTGCTGTACATGGTCTGACTTAAAGTTAATTTGTTGGAAGAAAATCCTAAGCGCTGCTAGGATTCCTGAACTAGCTGCTGTAGGGCAGCACCTACAGTGATGCAAATGCATCTGTCATTAAAACCAATTGACACTTCGGGTTCGGGTGTGCTAAGTTTGCTGGTACTTACCAAAAGCACTGATGGTGTTCTCTGTCCATTAAATTTTATTGCGATCCTGATTTCCTTCAATAAGACTTAGAAGATGGTCGCAAGGACACGATGAAGTTCGTACACTTGTTTAAAAATTCGGATCAGGCCAACTTTCGATAGTTGAAATGACATGACATTGATGGCTATTCCATTTTGCTGGAAATATTCAAAAACTTTACGGAGATGGTTGATATGCTCTTCTTGATTTCATGAAGCGATAAGAATATCTTCAATGCAGGCGTGGGCAAAATTGAATTTACAACAAATCATTGGAATGTTTGGCTGGCGTTGCATGGACCAAATGTTTTTTTTACAAAATTCAAAAAGTCCTTTGGTGTGTCACATACCTCTACGGGAATTTGGTAGTTTGCACGTTGAAGATCAAGCAAAAAGAAGATCTTCTGGTAGGTCAGCAAAAACGTGATATCCTATATATGTGAGACTGGGCATCTGTCCGGTACTGTGGCTGCCTTTAAAAGTCGGAAATCGCCACAGTGGCGCCAGTCTTTATTGTCCTTGGGAATCATGTATGTATAGTGAGATAGCTTGTGGACTCTCAAATGGTCGAGCATAACTTGAAATCTTTCACGTAGTGCTGGTGAAAATGTCGGTGAGCCTCTTGTGAGTATTTCACACCGTGAAGTTTTTGTATTCTGAAAAAAGCGAGTTGAAAGAAAATTCACAACAAACATTTGTTAACTGAAACGAGCTCGAGCGTGTTAAACTACCAATGCAACAATGACACACCAGAGAGCTCTTATAAAGAAAGTGCGGGAGAGAAGGAACAAAGTTCACAACATGGCAACATTGCTAGCAACATCAGCAACAACAACATCGGCAGCAAGATCTATGTCAACGATTGTCTCACAAGTTATTCAAGATCATTATTAAATAAGGCAAGAGAACTCAGAACTAAAAATGTTCGTAAATTTGTTTGGGTTAGAAATTCTTGTATATGTGTAAGGTTAAAAGAAGGATATGGTGTTATAAAAATAAATTCATTTGAAGAAATGAATAAATAATGTCGAATAATATGTTTAATTAAAATTCTCCTTCTTCTACTCCTCTTAATCTAAAATGCTTTTGTTTAAATCATCAAGGAAGCAACTTTTCTTCTGGTTTTCCTATTATCCACCAGAATACATATTGTACATGGGCTGAAAAGTCCGTTTCTAAGAGAGGGCACCACTTGAATTAATTAAATTTTCAGTTAGTACCAACCTTCAAAAGATACGTGTATAAATTTGACAGCTGTCGGACGATTAGTTCTCGAGATATAGCGTTGTGAGTGAAGCAACTTTTGTTATTGTGAAAAAAAATCGCTTCAAAGCAATTTCGTGTGTTGATTTATCATTGCTTTTTGATGGGAAAAAATGCAGCCGATGCAAAGAAATGGCTGGATAAGTGTTACCCGGACTCTGCACCAGCCGAACGAACCATTCGCAAGTGGATTGAAAAATTTAAAAGTGGTCATACAAGCACCGAAGATGATGCACGCAATGGACGTCCAAAAGAGGCTGTTTCAGATGAAAACATCAAAAAAGTCCACAAAATGATTACGATTGACCGTAAAGTGAAGTTGATCGAGATAGCTGAGGCTCTGAAAATATCAAAAGAGCGTGTTGGATATATCATACACGAATATTTGGACATGCGAAAGCTCTGTTCAAATTGGGTGCCGCGTTTGCTCACAGTCGACCAAAAACAACAACGTGTTGATGATTCAGAGGAGTGCTTAAAGCTGTTCAACCGCAATAAAGCCGAATTTTTGCGTTGGTATGTGACAATTGATGAAACTTGGCTCCATCACATCACACCAGAGTCAAGTCGGCAGTCATCTGAGTGGCGAGCAGGCGACGAACCTCGTCCAAAACGACCAAAAACTCAACAGTCGGCTGGCAAGGTTATGGCATCCGTATTTTGGGATACACATGGAATAATTTTTATCGTCTATCTCCAAAAGAGGCAGACTATCAACAGCGACTATTACATTGCGTTGTTTGAGCGTTTGAAGGACGATTTGAAGAAAAAGAAAGTGCTGTTTCATCAAGACAATGCACTGTGTCACAATCAATGAAAAATTGAATTAATTCGGCTACGAATTGCTTCCCCACCTACCGTATTCTCCAGATTTGGCCCCCAGCAACTATTTCCTGTTCGCAGACCTCAAAAGATTTAACACCGATGAAGAAGTAATCGCCGAAACAGAGGCCTATTTTGAGGCTAAGCCGAAAACGTACTAAAAAACTGGTAGCGAATGATTGAAAAATCGTTTCAATCAGTGTATCGCCCTCGAAGGCAACTATAGGGTTTTCCAATAGGGACTTGACAACTTTGAATTTAATTTGTGAATGGACTCTTTAACTAATCATCAAACTGGCAATGTCAATTTATTCAGTAAACTCAACATTTTTAGCATGGTAAAGTACACTAACGAGCAACGTCTGCAAATTATAAAAATTTTCTACAGATATTTGGAGTCGGTGACTGCAACTTTAAGATAGTTAACTCCAATTTTCGGTCGTAATTCTCGCCCTAGTAGACAGGCAATAACAAGTTTAGTGAAAAAATTTGAGTCTACATATTCGTTGTGTGATGTAGCCGTGTCAGTGAGAAACGCTGCCGGTAAAACGTCCCTAGCAAACCATCCAAATCAGCCAAATCCATGACGTTCTCAAGAATTGGGCATCGCTCAGACCACATTATGGCGTATTTTGCATAAGGATCTTGGTTTACACCCATACAAGATCAAGCTGACTCAAGAATTGAAGCCGATGGACGATTTGAAGCGACGTACGTTCTCCGATTGGGTTCCGGAGAATATGCGCCAAGATGATTAATTTCATCGCAAAATCATCTTCAGTGACAAAGCTCATTTTTGGCTCAATGGGTTCGTCAATAAGCAAAATATGCGTTATATAATAACTGTTTGGTGCGGTTTGCATGCCGGCGGCGTTGTTGGGCCATATTTTTTCGTCGACGATAACGATCATCACGTTACTGTGAATGATCAGCGTAATCGCGCTATGATCATCGATTATTTTTGGCCCGAATTGGAAGATTTGGACTTGGACGACATGTGGTTTCAACAGGATGGTGCCACAAGCCACACAGCATACGCTACAATCGATTTATTGAAGAGTAAGTACGATGAGCGTGTTATCTCAAGACATGGGCCAGTCGATTGGCCGCCTCGTTCGTGCGATTTAACGCCGCTTGACTATTTTCTGTAGGGCTACGCTAAGTCATTGGCTTACGCCAACACACCGATGACGTTGGAAGAGCTCAGAGCCAACATTGAACGCGAAATAGCGGCCGTTTCGGCCGAAATGTGTGGTCGAGTCGTTGAAAATTGGGTCAAACGAATCGACCGCTGTAAACGTGCCTGCGGTGGCCATATGAACGAAGTCGAGTTCCATTCATAAATGTTTTGATTGTACCTCAAGCCAATAATAAAGTTTTTGAAATATCTCAAATTTTAAAGAAGCTTTTGACAACTTTAAAGTTGTCAAGTCGTTATTAGAAAACCCTATATATACTCTCCGAGTCTTAAGATGTCGATCGTTTTTCGTCTGTACTTGCATCGTTTGGCCTTATGTCTGTTCTTAATGAACCTACGCATCTTAATGCATGTTTAGATCATATTTTTATAAGATTTCATAAGAACACTCAAGTGTAATATGAAGCGCTTGCTTATGATCTAAAGATTACTGATCATTCGTTTCAAAAAATTAGAAGGTAGGGAAATGCTTGAAACAGTGGATGTCTATAGCACTTTTAGAAAAAGTAAGGAAGAAGAAACATATCTGCTTAGTACTTAAAAAATACCGTAATAATCATAGATTAAGCAGTTACTATAAGAAGATTTGCCGCGAGTTTAAATCTGAAATACCTAACTTCAGAAATAGTTACTCGTACTACAGTAGAAAATTAGCTTGGAGTGTTGGTAACTGTTAACGAAATTTTACATAAGAAAAAGTATAGTAGTGACATTGTACTGAAAATTAACAACTTTACAATTTCTGATACTGTCGAGATTGCTTACCAGTTTAATGATTTCTTTGCAAACGTAGGAACTTCTCATAGTTTATCAAACTATTTCAACTCAACATCGTGTACTGATGATAGTTTAGTGGAAAAGAGATTTCAACCTGAATGTTTCTTCTTTTTCTTCTTGAAATACAAAAAATCATAGCTTCTTTAAAATTGTCAAACTCAACACCATTAGATAACATCTCTAGCAGAATTTTAAAAAAATATATCATATCAGATCTCTGATGTTCTCTGTTTTATTTTTAACTCTTGTGTCTACTGGGTGGAGTGAAAAGTAGCCTCCTTGACCGCCAGAATGCGCTGCGGTTATGGTGAATTGAAGTCCGTTCATATTTAAGCAGACATGCCAAATTTCAGGGCGATACTGTCTTTAGTTTTGTTTTGACAGCTGATTGTTGTTGACGTGTTGAGTATGGACAAAAACAAGGCAAAATGAAGGAAACAAAATAAAAGTTGGATAAATATTATGGGGCTAATATTTTCGTGGTGGCCGCAACTCCACTACCGATCAAGTCTGCAGCGGCAGGCCCTCCCGTTCTACAGCTGAAGAACAGGGACGTGAGTTTGGGAATGAATATGAAAAAACAGAGAGTTCTGCCATCAGCAAAGGAATATGTTGGATTAGAAGTAACAGAAAAGAAACAAGAGACAAAACGGACCCCTGGGGTACACCAGCATTTGTTCTGTCAATATCAGACTTGAAACCATCTAAAAACTTGAATTGAACGTTCCGAAAGGTGATCTCTAATTTATTGAAAATGAGAGTCGTCGATCTCAAAAGCACGCATTTTCGACAAAAGAGACTGATGCCAAACTCTGTCAAATAGAAATATCAAGTACAACTATCTTACTTTCGCCAGATTGATGTATGCTTTGGTTCCATTTTTCGGTGAGACATCACCAGTTGTTACGAAAACCATACCACTGGTCATTAAGAAGTTTTCGCGTTTCGAGATATTTCATGAGCTGATGGTTTTTCGGCGTTTCAATGACCTTGGAAAGAAGGGCCGTAAGTGCTATGGGTCTATAAGAGGAAAGAAAAGAAGACGGGCTAGACAAATGCCGCATTGGTTTTGCCAGGGAGGAATCAGTCTTCTTCAGAAGAAGAAGATCAGCGGATTTGTAATAGATCTTTAATTACTCATGCTTCTACAAAAGTGCGAAACAAGATTCGTCCAATTTAAGATTCAACGCACTGGGGATGAAGCTCAATCTGGAAGTGCTGAGCTGGCCGCAAAGATCTGACAGCTGGAATGTCATTATAAATGAACATTGGGAACATTGTTTTCGATGAACGACCAAAAACTTACTACCTTTGGGACATTGCAGTATTTTGTCGTATTGGAAGTTCACACGCTTAAGAAAGGCGTTGTGGTCATTCCTAGCTCATTTGAACTTTTTTCGGTTTTCCCCAGGTTTGGTCTTGAAGGACTGAAAAAACATTTCTCTAACCCTGACAGCCTCTTTATAGCTCTAGTCATACTACGCCTTTTCTTTTGGTTAGATACTCTAAAGAAGGTGTTAAGTCCGTTTCAATTGGCTTCCTCGTACGGTTCTTTTAGGAATCTTTTCTCTAACTGTGTGGTATGTGTACGAGAAGTTAGCGACGAGCCTAGAGAGGAAATTAGATCAACAGTAAACTTATCAGGAAGAGAAGTTAAATACAAGTCCAGGGTGTTGGCGCTATGACTACCAACGTGTGGTATACATACGTGTGGGCTCATTTAAAAGCTGGGTCAAGTTGCTTTCCGCAGCGAAGATCTCAATACACCGTCCTTCGGGTGTTGTCTGTCCAGAATGTCGAAGCCACCCAGAATTGTGTGTATTGAAATCGCCCGTAATAACGATTTCAGTATGTGGATACAGGGATACAATTCTTTGAAGGAAGTCAGAAAGCGCATCGAACTCGTTAAAGGTCGAATTGCTGTCGAGTTTGGGGCTTCTGTATATAAAGCAATTGTGGACTGAATTTTGGATTGGATCAGGGATTAGATTGTGGTGAAGTTTGGTAAGCTACATTACTTCTCACTGCGAGACCGCAGTGACAGAAGAATAATGGCACTAGTTTGTAGCCAGAGAGCTACCTGTGTTTCACTAAGTGCAGCTGGTCTGTATTTAAAAACGTGGACGTACGCAGAAAAGTGATTACTTTTTAGACCGCGTATATAAGCTACGTCAACTCTAAATTCCCTAGTCATAATCACAAACAAACAGAGAAAACACAAACACCGACGATGCTAAGCAAAGTTACGAAGTCAAAATTCTGATGTTGGTTTACTGAATCAAATTGTTGTACAACAAAATTCACATTTGCAACCCGCTATCCATCGGTTGTTACATGGACTTAGCCATTGCCCGTCTCGTATGATAAATAAACCAACAGGAGTGACCAAGTGCAAGCAAAAGAACTTAGACCGGGGCGAGAGTTAGGAAACCCGCACTGTGCTGTTTTTTGTTTTGTTTTGTTTAAGACACTGCGCGCTTCTTTTGTTTTTTTTATAACACACGAGCAGTGAGTGTAAAAAATTGCGAGTGCACTTGCCGTGTGTCTACTTGTCGGCGATTTAACTGGAAGTTGAAGGACTCTGCAGGATGCCAGCAGTCTAAGCTAAGGTTTTACTAAACTCTCTAGTGTTGTAGGCATTTTTGAGACAATATCCTCTGACAAGAGCTCTGAGAGTGACGACGATATTCCCGAGCAATATCTTTGTGAGTATCTGGCCAACAATGGCACCAAGTTGCAGGTATTCGGCGTTCATTTGGTCGGTGCTGGTACTCTACATAATTTGTCTAGAAAAACTGAAAAATTTCCGTAAAAAGATCATACTGTGAAGTAGTTTTTTGTTTGAGTGCTCTGTTGCGACGAAGAAAACAGTTAAGTCACCCTCAACGACCTTACCGTCATGTTGGGAACACTATTCCTATGTTTGGTCGAAATTTTAAAGGCCGAAGATCTTTTTAAAACCAAGGCAGACTACTAAATGTTCTTATAGGCTGCATCCACTCAAAAATACTCCACACCTACATTATATCCAATCCATCACTACCATTTCTAAGTGAATAAACAGATAAGAGGTATACCATATGTGCGTATTCAAATTTCGGTAAAGTGCACATCATCACTATGCTTTGCTCCCTATTTAGTTATGCATTGAATCGGACCTTTGTAGTCCTCTGTGGCACTTGGATCTCTCCGGTCAAACACTTCATACTGGCATCCCACAGATTGACAAAATGCTAAATCCGAAACTTGAATATCGAAAACCCAATAAATCTGTCCTTGGTAATAAACGAAATTCCCAAGTGAGCCATGCAGTAATTACACAATACAACGAAACTTTCTCTAGTACCTGCCATAAAAAGCAAGAGCCCATCCTGAACCAATTTTTGGACACTCCAGCACACATCATCGTCATCAAATGAATTTATGATGTTGAAATTGAAGGGAACTGGGGGAGAAGAAGGATGGGCGTCATTTTTCAGTCTTTGGTATCGATCCATTGAACGATTCTTGACAACGACGTCAAGGATTATTGTTACGAATTACAAGTGGTTTTTATGACAAAGCGGTGAATGACAGTTTGCAGGACTATCAATCCAATGGAAGTTATTCAAATTATCCATTCCTGTTCTCTATACCATATACCAAATAACAAATCAGCCAACATAATCATTTATTCGATTAAATTAATTGTTATGAGTGTAACTCGGCACAGATATTAAATTGAGGGGGAGCTGATGGGTGAAAAACAGGAAAAAAGGCAAATAACTTGGGGCCATCTCATGGAGCAGAAATCAGGATAACACTAATTACGTGCTTTGTCATTAGAGACAGGAGGAAGTACCAGTCTCTGTGAATTTTATGTCTTTCTCCTTTGTTCGGTTTGGTAGAGCTAAAGCTGGTGCTGGATTCTGGTGATTCTGGAAGGGATCAAGGAGTGTGGATAATGACTTGAGCTGATTCATTTGATGACAACCTTAACGGTTTCCTAATTATATAATACTTCCTTTATTTGAAATGGCCGGAAATAATACAGCGCAATAAATGAAACCTAATGGGGGTGAATGCTTTAAGACACTTGAAGAGTTCTCGAGATCTCTAAAAGGCGGCAGTGGCTTACTGACTCTGATAATGATTCGAGGGTGGTGACCTTAAGGTCGTGTAGAGGTTTGGTGTATATGTGTTGCTGTATGAAGAAGTCGATCATCGGCTTGAGTTTTTCTGATGCCATTCTTAAGAAAGGGATAATGGATAGAGAATACCAGGAACAGAAAAAAATTAAATTCGCGTGCAGTTTGGTAGCGGTGGCATCGATGGAAGTAGCAATAAAAAGAGTGAAATTTTCGCAGTAAATGTTAAGAGGCAGATTAGCGCAGTAGAAGTGGTATTCGGCTAATAAGGGCTTGTAAAGTGTGACTAGATAAGAGCGGTAAGAAAAAAAATTAAATACAACAACGGTGTGGGATATTAAACTGATTCTAGTTATTTTCAAGCTACGTTCATGCGTGGAATAGCACATCATTCAAATGGCCACCTTGTCGCTGGCAGTGCTTCAAGCGATCGGTCCAATTTTTTATGACTTGGTCTCATATGAGCGGCATTATTCCGGCAAAAGCGTATCGAATGTTGGCTTGAGCCTGTCCAAAGTGGGTGGCTTGTTAGCGTAGACTAAGGACTTGACGTAGTCTTAGAGAAAATAATCGAGTGGTGTCAATCGCATGATTTTGATGAACGCTTGCCGTGATATGATCCTTCACAACTTCAAGCGTTACCTCATTTGTATGGCATACAGTGCCATCTTGTTGGAACCACACCTCGGATTTTTTTTATAATACTTCGTGCGCACCAAGGGGATATGAATACCCTTTTACTGGCTTTTCCTCCAGGGCGCGGGAGGGTGGTGTAGTAGTTTGAAACTCAGGTGTATTAGGTTTCGATATTTTTCCCAGAGGTGGTTGTCGAACTGGACGGGACGAGCTAGTACATCCTCCTCAACCAGTGGGTCTTAAGTACGTGCTAGTTGTTAGTTCGTTACATTTAGCCTAGCCAGCAACCACTCCAACATCAGTGTTATGCCTTCATGTCAGAATTGACGCCGACGGGATTTTCATATAACTACATACAAATTCTATGAAAAGACTTTTTGACAGAATTGCCTGGCACGGGATTCGAATCCGCGACCCTCTGCTTGAGGAGTCTATGCATATACCACTACACCACGGCCACCCCTTATATATATCGGTGTTGTCGAGCTTTGACCACAGAAAGTCTGTTAACATCGTTCTGTACCTGAGCCGACCATTGACGGCAACGGTGTCTCCTTACTCATTTCGAAAGAAATATGGTCCGATGATGCCAGCGTGTAGTAAGCCACACCGAACGGTCAATCATTGTGAATGCATTGGCGCTTGGCCGAACACTTGTGGATTGTGTTGGCTTCAATAATGGCAATTTAGCATGTTGACATAGCGGTTGAGCTTAAAATGGGCATCGTCCGAGAAGATAATTTTTTGCTCAAAAACCTGTATTTCCGGCCAATATCTCCAGCGCCCAATTAGCAATTGTTCTGTGAGCACAATCTTACCATGTACGGATATAGGCTCAAATCCAATCGCAAAATAAGCCGGTAAATCCAAATTCAGTTGATCGGCGCCGAACCGACATTCCTGGATCTTTTTCGATACTGGCTGCTACGGCGGCTATGTTTTCTTCATTTTGCACCAATTTCCGTTTGGTTGGGGCTTAAGATCCAAAAGAGTGTACTCACGCTCAAACTTTTTCACGGTGCGACTAATTGCCTGCACGCTGAAACCATGATGACAATCGAACTCACGAAGAAACTCGCGTTGCGTATTTATAACTGAGTCGGGATTGCGATAGTATTTTTTTGATAATTTCCGCACGTAAAACGATCATGAATACGATTACTAAATATTTTGACAGCTGAATGTCATTCGTAACTTTGACAGATGCTTAAACATAGGATTTGGAAAAACTATTGCTATCTGGTCACCCATTACAATAATATTAATAAGAGTGGACATTTTCGCCATTAAGTTGACTCGAAGGCACATTACAAAAGCAATGACCTCTTCGAACAACCTAATCTCCGGGTCTTAATACCCGAATTATATATATCTTGAGAGAGTACGCGTTCCTCTACCTCGATATGAAAGGTCTAATCCAAGACAGATTAGCGGCGACGCAAATCTTCCACGTCACTCGGACAGTTGCCGACAGGCGGCACAACAACAAATAAAAACGTTGGTTCCAGGTGCTGGAACATGTATCGTGTACATTCCTCTCCGTAGTGGAAAGCGGTTGTACAAGGGCTCCGTCTATGTGCCTGACGCTACTCAATCCACATTATTTATCTCACAACTCGAGACACTTTTTCTATGCTTAAGGCTGGAATCGGAAGAGGATTACTTTATAATCGGCGGAGATTTCAATGCCAAACATTTAGATTGGAGAAATAATATACCAAACACTAGAGAAACGTGCCACTTAGTTGGTAAGGTCTGCACAGTGTTTATATCGACTCAGTCTAAAGGCGACGGATAGTCCGTCGTTTCCGAGATACCGCTTCTATCTGGATCTCCTATTGTTAGACAATCGGGAACAATTGACAGGCATGAACCAACAAACCATAAACTGTCTAAGCGCTTTCGTGTATGACATCAACCATTGGTTTGTTCAAAGGTAGATTGAACACATTCTCCAAAACATTAACGAGAGCACTCTCTTCAAACTAGCTCTACCCACTGTTCAACAAGAATCTCTCTAATGCAGTGATTGACAGGTATCTCAAACTAATGGACGAGACCATAAAACGAACAATGGGCAATACGATACCAATGCATGTTCCGCAAAGCAACTATTGACGCACTCCACTAACATAAGAGTAAACCGCTGTCGAGATTTAAAGTTGGATACAGATAGTTGACTGACAGACGTAACCAGCAGTTCATTATATTGAAGTATTCGATCTGCTCTGTTATGAGAATCAGCAACCCGAATATGTTCCCGCAAATAAACAAAGTATTTCGAAGGAAAAATCTTCCATGTCTAGGGATTGGCCGAACGATGTTCAACGAGCAAGTACTGTTAACAGCAGGCATAGATCCAGAAGAAGCCGTTGATGATAGCAACTTCTTTGTGGGCGATGATTCATTGGTGATACAAGGCGAATGATGTCATTGGCTTGAACCGCGAATTGAAAAATCAGGTTCTCTTGCGCAATTCCTACCTTTAAAATGATATAGAGTACGAGAACTCAAAATTCATTAGGTTCAATGATGAGAATATGGCAAATAATGTCATAGCCAATGAGAGTGAGCTTGAAAGAACAGAACCATGTGATCTTCGAATCACTGAGAAGTAAGAGATCAGTGAGAACCGATAGAATTCCAAACATTGTGCTTCGATAGACATATACACCACCCTGTTCAATTTGAATAAATCCCACTCACATTGGCAAACAACGGCGGTGCATCCGATTCCCAAAAGGAATAAAGGCACGGCCAATCCGGTGAATCTTCGGTCGATAAGTCTCCTTCCAAATATTAGCAAGGAATTCGCAAAAGTGATCAATAGATTCCTGCCTATGTATGTTGCGGACAAACATTAAGTTCCGGATAGTCAATTCGGTTTTAAGGCAGAGCATGATATCTCACATCCCGCGTCTAAACTGGTATCTAATATCCAGTGGAACAAAAGCAAGTAACAATGCACGGTTGTCTGCCTAATTAACTTAGAGAAGGCGTTCTACTCTGTAGTGCTAGAGGAACTTTCCTTCAAGTTGAACAGGCTGGGCATAAATAAACACCTGCTGTACATTCTTTTTGATATGCTCCCTCCCTAGTGGACTTGCAACAAGGTGCGGTTAATTCACCGATTCTATTCAACATATATTTACATAAGCAATCTTGTGAGTTTCACTCACTATGGCATAGCGTACGCAGACGACTTGATCTAGTTTACCAATATGCTCTTGCAAAGCGACTTCGATAAAATCGAACGATATTGTGATGGCTGGAAGTTGAAGATCAACTTTTGGTAGTCGGAATTTATTCTGTTTAGGACGCCTTTATCTGGCGTCTGAAAGTTTTCGATCGTGGTACAGCACGGGTAGCCACTTGCTTGTCGAAATGTAGTCAGATACCTTGGGATCTAGCTAGATCAATATCTGTATGTTAACAAACATAAAGATGTTGCTCTGGGCAGAGACAAAGGTGCCTTTGCCCCTACCAAGAGACTGTATTACTATATAACAGCAAATTCAATGTGGGGATGAAGGTGATCTGCTACATGGACCTAATCCGGACTATGCTTGTATTTGGATGTGCCGTGTGCTCCAACGTGAAAGCAAGTTTATTGGAAAAGATTCAGGTGTTTGGGAGAGCTTGTCTTAGGACTTGTCTTCGCTTGTACAGAACACCAGATTTTGAGTACATAAAACTCTATATTAATGAGGTCTTGCACAGTAGGGTGAATCTAATAGCAGTGGACTATTTCATCAACAATCTGATTCGAAGGCACATTTCCAGAGCAACAACCTTGACGAACAATCTGATCTACGGCGCTTATTACCTTCGTGCCCGCAGAGGCGTTCCTCTATTTTGATAAAAATGTGCTGAAACAAGAAAAAGTTAGCGGTGTCACTTATCTTCCATGAACCTTGAACAGCTTCAACTATGACAGAGACATCGTACATGGCAGTGCGAGGGAGTCGTGATTTGATCGATGTTGAGAAATTTTCGTGGTTGCAGATAGGGAGGAAACTCCTTCGCCGCTTGCTTTTAATTAGGGGTAGCCCAATATGGGGGCAAAGTCGCCATGCTAAATATTTAAAACCATGGCCGGCTTGCATAGTTTAGGTAGGATAAAATCGTATGATTTAAACAAACTATTCATTGTTCACCAGAACATCAGAAGTTTAAGAGAGAACTCAATTTTTTTTTAGAAATTGGAGATTTTTGATCAACATAATCTCCTTAAAGAGTGATAAATACATTCATTCTAACGCTTCTCTAACTTTTCGATGATTTTTTCGTACAACAATTTGTCTTTGTTCTCAAGATGGGCCTCAGATTCGGCAATCACTCCTTCATTTGAGTCAAATTTCTTTCCCTTAAGCATTTGCAAAAAGGCAATAGTCGCTATCGGTCAGATCTGATGAGTAAGGTGGGTAGGGATTTGAAGCTAAATTCAATCAATTTAACCATCGTTTTCACTGACTTGTGACGCGGTGTATTGTATTGGTGAAACATTAATTTTTTTCTTTTGCACGTGAGGCCGTTATTTTCTTGATTTCAACACTCAATCGATCCAATAATGCTATGTAATATCCGCTATCGATAGTTTTACCTCGATGAACAAAATATCATGCGCGTCTCAAAATACGGATGCCATAAACTTTCCAGCCGATTTTTGCATTTTTGATCGCTTTAGACGGCTTTAACTGGCTGCTATCCACTCAGTTGCCGATCGTTTGATTCAGGTGTGTAGTAGTCTAAGTATAAGAAATTCTTTTTATCTTGCTTGAATAGCTACAAACAGCGTTCTGAATCGTCGACGCGTTGTTATTTTTGGCCCGGTGTGAGCAATCTCGCATTCAAAAGAACCAATTATGTGAGTATGCTTTTTTAATTTGCTAACATCGACATTTCTGTGCCATTGAGCATGAATGGGATGGTGAAGGTCTTATAAAGGCTTTTCTTTCCCTAGTCTTTCTTGACGTCGGCTCTTTTATCTTTTTAGGCCAAAGAAACAGTGATTGGCAAGTGCAATTCTTTGTTTAATTTTGGATCAGGCAATGCTATCAGATCCTTTGCTATCTTTAACTTAAAGCATCATTCTACACAATCTGACGTATTTGGTAGGAATGACTCTGCATAGCTATCATACTTTCAAGGAATAATGCGATTAATATCGCTCGGTATTTCTGATCCTCTATCTGCTGATCGATGCTGAGATCCGATCCGGCATAGTTTACCCCGTACCAAAGTTGCTTTAAATTATTCGTCAGTAAGTCCATCTGTTTTCTCAGCCCTATTGTTCTTTAGTTCAGATATCTGTATTCAGTGTGCTCTTGGTCGAGTGTTGGGCGTCTTCGCGGTTAGATAGCCTGTAAAAGTAATCAGCAAAAGTCGTGATTCTACTATTACGTTCCCATCTATATCTCAGCATCGTTTTTTGTGTCGTTTGGAAGTTCTTTTCACATTTTGGTATAACTTTCAAACTTTCAGCAGAAGCCCCTCTTTATTAATCGAGTGCTTCTCTGCTTTTTCCTCTTCCCTTAAGGGATTTCGATGTTACTCTCTTTACTAATAAAGTTTGGAGCAGCATATGCATAGCTGCCTTGTACTCCTCTTGCTTCGATGCAAGCACTTACTGACGTTTAAAATTTAGTAGACCAAATTCGGTATCTCTAATTGTTTGATGACAGTGCCGCCTTTGGTCTTACAATACATATACTGGCAGCATGAATTTCTCGAAAGGTTTTGAGAGACTCAATCAAAAAATGATTTAACTGAAATTTTTTGGTCGATTATCCTAAATCCATTTTCATAGATGGTATCATGTAGACTATGTGCTGCCAAAGATGCTCTGCTTTCCTAACTTGGATTTAAAATCCCCAAGGATATTTTTAACGTCATGCTTAGAAAATTGCTCGTAAATCGAGTCGAGGAGCTCGAAGGAACAAACTTTCGTAAAGTCGTTTTCTCTGTGATCGTAAATCAGGGTTACATTGGAGAACTATTTGATTGTAATAAGCTGTTTGCACAGATTCCTGAAGTTCAAGACTACTTGCCTTAGTCTACGGTTTATAAAAAATTTAGAACAAAATAGACGTTGCTTCTGTTATCTGTGCCGGTTATCGTAGTTTTTCACCCTCCCTTTGTCTGGTTTATTCCACCGATATTAGTGGATATCGGTGATATCGGCTTTTTAGCAATTCAAGGCCTCTGTAAGTTGTTAGGCTTCATGTAGAATTGTTTTCCTTACCCAAGAGCCTGCAACTTGCGTTGCGCCCTATTTGGAAGCGCAACTTAGAGTTTATTCGATTTGATCTCTATATCAGCTCAAAAAAAGTAGGCCAAACATTCATGCTGACTGTTGACGCCACCACTGATTCGGTGACTTGCATCCATCTCCTGTACGTCCTGTAGTTCAGTTATTTCTGACAGGAGATTATAATGTTGCTATTCCTTCTGCACAACTGTCAACACAACCAAGTCCGGTTGGATGAAACCAGTACTGGGAGGTAAAATAAAAACAAGTGATGAGTTACGAGTATCAAGATTCCATAAACAAAAGCACAATGCTTCCAAGGTTTAAGCAACTGACAGATAAATAAAAAAAAAAAATATTTTACGGAAAATATAATAATAAAATTAGATACGTCCGATTTTCCTGAAAAAAAAATTAAACAAATACTAATGCCGGTTGAATAAAGCTCAGTAAGTGCCTATCTAGGGGACGGTCTTTCTGTAGTTGAATTATATTTAGCTTAGCTCCACTTGCCTCTACTTTAATGTTTTGAATCGTCCGATCAAGTGTCAAGCTCTTAAGAACTTATTTTTATTTCTAAGCCTCTCCTTGGCGTAAGGCTGTCCATATGAACTTATCGTTCATTTTGTTAAAAGTGTCCTCGAAGCAGGTAAATAAACATCTTAAGCAGAGCACATATAGATCTATAAATCTATATGTGGTTGATTCTGCACATGATTTTCTGGATATTTTTTGTCAAAAGTAATACAGACGCCCCCCTTTTTTGAAAAACGATAATTTTTTAATGGGCTTGCTTTGATTTCAATAGTGCTGTCTTCGATCCCGACGCAGCTCCGAATAAGTTTTAGGGATAATTTTATCTGATTCAAGTGATTTTACCAGAGAGTGGGTTAATCAAAAGAGGAGCCCGCATCCGGCGGCGATAGTGTAATTGGACATATTCACAAGATTTAACTGCTACCACAATCGTAAATTTTGTTGTTGTTATGTCAGTTCAAGGTTAAATACTGGGTCTATAACTTCATGCGGTTTGCTAAGAGATGGCGTAACTTGTATTATTCCATTGGAACATGCGTTAGAAAGCTACTGTCATTGTACGTCATTTCAGTATATGTCATTCATTTGAAGCGTAAACAACAATAATTTTTTTTCACTCAAATATGTCGAACTTTGTGCCTGAAAAAGTGTTTTTGAGGGGAGTTCTTCTTCATTACTTTAATATGAAGAAAACTGCTGCCGAAAGTCATCGTATTTTGGTGGAAGTTTATGGTGAACATGCGCTAGCTGAGCGAACGTGCCAAAATTGGTTTGCACGATTTAAAAGTGGTGATTTTGGCTTGGAAGACGATGAACGTCCTGGGCAGCCAAAAAAGTTTGAAGATGAAGAACTGGAAACTTTACTTTATGAAGATTGTTGTCAAACACAAGAAGAGCTCGCAGAATCTTTGAGTGTCACTTAAGCAGCCATTTCAAAACGTTTAAAAGGTTCCACATGAACTCAAGCCGAGAGACGTCGAAAGGCGGTTTTGCATGTCCGAAATGCTGCTGGAACCCCACAAATGGAAATCATTTTTGCATCGGATTGTTACTGGTGATGAAAAATGGATCCATTACGACAACCCCAAGCGCAAAAAATCATATGTGAAACCCAGCCAACCAGCCAAATCAACGGAAAAACCGAACATCCATGGCGCGAAGGTAATGCTGTGTATTTGGTGGGATCAGATGGGTGTGCTGTATTATGAGCTGTTAAAACTGGGTGAAACCATCAATGGACAACGCTGCCGAACACAATTAATCCATTTGAAGAGAGCAGTAGCCGAAAAACGCCCGGAATATGCGACCAGACACGAGGCAATAATTTTCCATCATGACAACGCTCGGCCCCACGTTGCTACTCCGGTTAAGAACTATTTGGAAAACAGTGGATGGGAAGTCTTACCCCACCCGCCTTAAAGCCCAGACCTTGCCCTTCTGACTACCATTTGTTCCGGTCGATGCAGAAAGCCCTCACTGAAATACGCTTCACATCAGAGCAGACTATGAAAAATTGGCTTGATTCATTCTTGGCTGCCCAGCCGGTGCAGTTCCCAACAACATCGTTGGGATCAGCAGCATTAAAAATGCAGTCGATTGCATCAACAGCTAGCTGGTTACCTTGAATTGGTTGAGAGGGACGAATATATCAGCAACAAATATATAGGTTGTGTTTTCAAATAGTATTTTTAGCGCAAACTAATTCAAAGAATAAAGAGGACGATTTTTTGAAGGGTCTAGACTCGAGACGAGAGTGTATAGCTAGAAGTAAACCACGGCTATATAAATTCTCCTCTTGTTCCATCGTCACGCTGTAAATCGAAGTAGCTATCCATCCAAAAACGGTCTTCATCAGAAAAAATCAAGTTCGATGGCAAATTGTCTTGGCGATCCAACATCCAGTTAACAAATTGGCGACGACGTCGTAGTTGGTCAAAAGGCTTTGTTAAGTAATTTGCATTTTATATAGGCTTTTCCGATAGGGACTTGACAACTTTGAATTTAATTTTTGAACGCACTCTTTCACTAATCATCAAACTGTCACTGTCAATTTATTCAGTAAGCTCAACATTTTTATCATGGTAAAGTACACTAAAGAGTAACGTCTGAAAATTATAAAAAAACCTTCTACAGGTATTCGGAGTCGGTGACTGCAACTTTAAGAGCGTTAACTCCAATTTTTGGTCGTAATTCCCGCCCTAGTAGACAGACAATAACAACGAATTAAGTTATACACCCAATACTTTAAATTTAAAAACAAAAATCCATAAATACACCCCTGGACTAACATCTCAATGAAATGCTACTAAGCAACACGTTTATGGCATGTATAGTCCTCCTTTGGGATACTTATGTTCATTTTGACTTTAAAAGATTTTAATACGAAAATATTGAACACTAAAAGACTCAAGTAACAGAGTTAAATCAACTACAGAATGATGCAGGTTGACTTCTTTTCCTCTTCGGGAGCAATCATCCCGTAACTCATATACGTACGAGTAAGTCGTAAAGCACTTGCTACGAAATTGGGAAACGGAATTGGGTTCATACAATTCATTTCTAGAACAAAAGAACCCATAGGACTTTCGAAGCCCTCTACAAAGAAAGAGAATGAAAAGAAAAAAATTAAGAAAGACAATATCCCTGCAGTTAATAATTCTGCTGAGCAATAAAAGAATATCCGTGTGGAAAGTGCCTGAAACGTTCAGCGAACATTGCACAACAAAGGGGATATAATTATCCAACTGCCCTATTATCATTACCATCGGTCCGTCATTCAAAATGGTCAGTTAATAAGAAGGAACAAAAAGAGGGAAATGACGTAAGAAAAAAACGACGTCACAATAATACGGAACTTAAGTAGAAGATAGCAATTTTTGGCACGTTCTTTCTATTTTTTTTTTTTTTTTTGAGGTCTTTTCCGGATCATAATAAACAGATAACGTGAACTAGGAACATAATAAGCAACTACTAAGAGGACTAGAAGGATCAAGAAGGACTTGAGACATCAGAAGAACCAGAAGGAATAAGAGGACTAAGGGGCAGGAATACCAACAAAAAGGACTTGACAGAGTATTATACATTGGGGTAGGATTGGTATCAGTGTTGGTTTTATTAGAGGGTGGAAATCTCGTTGTCATGGAATCTTGGGAATCGTCACTTAGCGAATATTTAACAGACGCAAGAATGCATTTTTGAAGTGGTTATCCTGTGTGTTTGTTATTTTTGATGATAACAAGTTATTTTAGGTTTCTTGCTTCGCAATTAAATTAATCTACTCCACAGAAGAAGGACATGCTCAAGTGGTTGTGTCACGTTTGCTCTAACCTAGATTCTAAGGTTAATATTTTTTTGGGGAACGGTATAACTCTTAAAATGAAGTAGCCTTTCGTTTTGTAACAGACAGTTAAGATGTGAGAGGGAGCTGAAATAAATGAACCAGGACAAGGATGCTTTTATGGTTTTTGGCTCTGTGAAGGTACTCCTCTGACCAAAACTGAACAGAATATGGATTTGAAAAGCAATTAAAAGGCGAATACGGCTCAGGGGAGATAGATTGGCCATGAGCTTTAGGTGGATTATTTAAAAATAGATTTAAATTGGACTAATGAATCCGAAATTGTACTGGGTTTTGTAAGTGAATAATGTATCCAAGGGCGACACAGCATTCAAGTGTTTTATTTCACGTTCTTCGAAGTGAAATTTTTCTCTAATTGGTAGGAGTTTAAATTGAAATGATTGTGGCTGTAATGGATGTAAAGAACAAGGTAGGGTGCGGAGAAACAGCGGTAGTAAGTGACTCTCTGTTCTACCAATCCACATGATATGGTAATTAATTAAGACCATTTCTCCGGGACACACGCACAATCCCTATGCCCGTAAACTTAAAGGACTGTGAGCAAAAAATTGAATATTGGCTCCTGTTTGAGTAACCGCTATGGTAAAGCTAATTTTTGCTTTGAAATCCTTTGAAATTTCGAGGGCAACGTACATTTTATAAAAAATGGAGCAAAGACTTTGCATCAATCACTTCGCAATCAGTCAGCGATTTAGAAGCAGTCTACAGTACGTTGGTAACAGAAGGGGTGCGTATCGCATGAAGATGGGAGAAGCCCACCGTAGCAAGCGACGTGATAAGCGTAACTATATTAATGCAGTGGCTACAGAAGCAGAAGAAGCCGCTAGTAGGTGTGACAGTAGGATCATCTACAGAATTACTTAAGAGCTCACAGGTGTCTAAACTTCTAAATAACACTGGCAAAAGACTCAGATGAATTTCTGCTAGTTTCGGATGAGGAATAGATCAAAAGGTAGAAGGAGCACTTTCCTCCGGTTTTAAACCGCGTTTTTTCCCGTAGTAAAAAATTGCCGAAGACGCACTCTATCTCCCACTAGAGAAGAAATCTTTACCTTAATCAAAGCACTGAAGAACAACAAAGCGGTCAGATTTGACGGTATTCCCGCAGAGCTCTTACGAGTAGCGCCAACAACATCAAGTGAGCTCCTGCACCTACTCATTGAGAGAGCTTGGGAAACAGAGAGTTTCCTTGAAGAGAGTTTCCCAAAGAAAGAAGACGCAGTGCGAAAACTGGAGAGGAATTGGCGTGCTGCCTCCAGTAGCCAATGTAATAGCTTAAATTGTTTTGGAGCGAATAAAAGACGACGCCGAACAAGCAGGATTCTCCAATGGATCGTCCTGTGTGGACCACATCAGCTTGTGGATCATCATCGATCACCACTTCACTTGCTGTTCATAAAATCATCAATTGTGGTTGTCGTTCACTCCAAGACGAGTTTCACGATATTGCAAGATCGTCATGTGACTTATCGTGGCATTCAGACAAGCGTGGGCATTAGTTTCACTCGCATACATTTAATATTGCATGAACATTTGGCCGTCAAAGAGATTTCTTCACTTTGGATATCGCATTAAATGTTGAAAAAACTCCATCGCAGTGCTTCAAAAGATCGTGACAGACTTCAAATCATTTATCTATGCATGTGAGACTGATACTTAACCGCAGTTGATTGTATGGGGCTTCAAGACGAACCAAATCCAATAAAAGTTGTTGGTGCCCGAGGTATTTTGCAGCAAATGGTGGCTTGCTTCTTCGGAAAAACCGGATATTTCGCCAATGTGACATAGAACGGTCAAATCGGAATAGACACCAGAATTTGTTTTTCAGAAGTTTTTAAAGAAATAATAAAAAGCAATCGCTTAAAGTGAATCATTCTCCAACAAGATAATACGAGCTCTCACAGGTCGGTTCAAACAAGTGACTTTTTGAGCTTTTAAAAGATTGAATTAATGGGTCATTCGTCGTACAGCCTTGACTTAGCACTTTTTATTCCTGCACATCAAAATTAAATTGCGAAGTCAACGTTATTTGACTCCTGAATAAGTGGTTGAAGCGTAGAAAACGGACGTTTGGAAGTTAACTCTTTCGGAATGAAAAACGCATGCAAAAGCGTTTTTTATGAAAAAGTAAACACATTTTCGATGATAAATATTTGCTTTTATTTGTTTTTCTCAAAACTTAAGTAGCAACTTTCGTATGCACCTTAAACTGGAATTTCGCAGTCCTTCGTAAAAAAAAGTGGATTCAAAATTATTAATTGTTACATGCGAATATAGGCTGCAAACTCACAGAGTTAGTACTCCGCGTTGTCATTATTACTCTGGCAGCAAGCTGTGCGTGTAGTGCCACTGATTCGTGCTTAGCAGTGCCTTCGTAGTGCCTTGTTACAAAGTCGGTGAGCAGCCTACATTTGTTCCTACTTAAGGATAGCAGGAAATCGCTGCCGACCTTTTAGAGACGTCAGAAATACTCATTTTGCATGAAACTCTATAAAAACCCTAAAAGAGGTCCCAAGTATTCCTGACAAAGGTTTGGGTCGTACCCAAAAAGACTCAGTGAATTCACCCTTCTCACGGCTTTAAGTAAGGTCTTGCATTCTCTGACTAACCTGGAAGTCGTGAGAGGTTTCTGCAAGGTTTTAAGGGAATCATTACAATTCGTTAAAACGAGATCAATATCTTTCATCGTTAGGTTCAAGATGAATGGTCCAAGATGGCTACCTTAAGGGATACCAGATGTAGCTTTAATAAGTTTAGATATTGAGGATATAAAAATGACTCTGTACTCTCTGTAAACAGAATTTAATCCATTCCACAAATATGGTATAAAATCCATATTTTTTTGTGTTACTTTATATTTTTATAAAAAAAATATTTATTTTTTTCATCAATATTAATGTTGCCCCCTTAAAAGTAATCCCACTCAGATATAATACACTTGTGGCAATGCTTTTTCTAATCCTCGAACCTTGAGCCTTGAGCTCTTATAGCGATACCGTGTTGTAAATCGTTGCAAATCTCCGTCTTTAGTTTTGGAATAGGACCAGATATTTGTAACCACTTATGACCCCTTAGAGCAAGTCAGAATCATCATTGATGGCTATCAAAAGCTCCTGAGCGAAGCTCATGCGACTTCATGCTGTTCTTCTGATCAAAATTAAGAAGTTCAGAAACAAACTTCGCTGACACATATCTCATGCACAAAACATCCGAAAAAATCGCATGACACAAGCCGATCGATATGCCAACATCCTCAGCAACTTCTCTTATGATAATTCGACAATTTTCCAAAACAGTTTTCTTCACGGGTTCGACATTATCATCTTTTATTGATGTGGTGGGGCGGCCAGAGCGAGGTTCATCATTAGCATTTTCTCGGCCATCTTGAAAGAGCTTGTACCGCTTGTTAACATTTTTTTTATTGAGAGCAGATTCACCGTATACCACTGTTAACATATCAAGTGTTTTAGAGCACTAGATTCCATTTTTTGCACAAACTTTCATGCAAATTCTTTGCTCCATTTTATATTGTATAAAAATTGAGAGTCGCCGAGCACTCCTAAACCCATTCTACTTTTCTATACTAACCATGCTATTTACTTGAAACTGTGATCATATGTTCGGGACATGTGTACCAATCATCGATAATCGAATGTATGTTGCATGTCGAAGTCGAACAAAGAAGGAATCTAATCCACTATAATGGGATTTCCTGGTAGTATCTTCGCTAGGATTGTGCCGTGTCTGACACTACTGCTCTAGAAGTAACTCATATTATTGAGTCGTATCGTAATGTTGCCAGCGGTTTTTTTGATCTGTAAATCAAGTCGTGTTAGGAGCGGAAAGCTCTCTAATGCTGCCGTATGGGTGGTATGGAGCGCACCTGTAATGGCTATGTAAGCCGTTCTTTGAAACGCCGCCAATTTTCCGTAAACCGTTTTCTTGTTTGTTGCTTTCCACCGTACTAGTGCGTCATCAACTTTTCCTAATGATCTTTCGATGATAAAAAGAGCATTATGTGCCTTTTTGATTATTTTCGTTACGTTAAGATGCCAGTTCAGTTTTTTGTCCAGAATCACAACCATTGTTCGAGAGGAACAATTCTACTCCGTTGAATTTTGGGAGTCTGAGTTGCGGTATCTTGTACTTTCTGGTAAAAAGAACCAGTTCCGCTTTAGAAGGGTTGGCATTGAGAACACAGCTTTTTGCTCAAGTGTTGATCGTCTTCAGGGAAACCTCTATAAGGTGTTTTAAAATATTTAACTATTTTCTCTGCTCTAATATGACCACGTCATTTGTGTATGCCGTGGCATACAAAACTAAGCGTTTTGAGGATGTCATTGATAACCAGCACCGAAAGGATTGTTCATATGATTGGCCCCTGAGCGGTTCCCTTGGTTACGGATATTCTAACCGAGTTTTGCTCAATGGAACAGTTTATTTTTCTACTTGCAACCCAGTTTGTAATGCTCTGTTCAATGTTAGCATCTACTAGAGAATTTTATATGGCGGTGTATTCCACTTCATTAAAGGCTCCTTCAATATTGAGGATGGCCGCCATCGCAAACTCACCGAAGTGTCTTAGGTGTTTAGGTGTTTAGTTTCCTCATCACATCGAGAAGGGTGGTTTCTATAGATTTTCCTTTCATATGTACATGCTGTGACTCAATCGAAGAGCCATTACTGCATCTGCTCTTAATATGAATTTCCATAATGGCTCCAGGGTTTTAAGCATGAATGATGACAGACATATTGTTACATGTCCCTGTTTCCAAGCTTTAGGTATAAAACCACCTAAGCTTGTCTCCAAGCCATGTACCCTATTTTTAGACTGTGTCTAAGAATTTCCATAATTTTTTGGATTGCTACCTCCGGTGCTTTCTGTAGCATAATCGGTAGAACAACATCTGGATCGGGGGATTTGTACGGCTTAAAGGACTGAATAGCCCACCGTAATTTTCCATATTAATGAGAACACCTATTTCCTTTTCGGGGAAAGAGAGAGATCAATGTTTTCAGTGTGCCGTAACATGCCAGGGTCATCTGATACTGTAGGATACCAGGAAAATGGGTTTCCACCTGCGTTTCCAGAATCTCTTGGCTACTTTCAGCCCAGCCTTAATTTTTCATGAGGAAGCTAGCAACGCTCCCTTTCTTTGAAAGTAATTTGCGTTACCTCGGAGCTTTGTCTGTTACTGCAATAGATTCGCAGAACTTCTGCCAATCATACTTCACTTCCGAAAAGCTTCTCCCTATTATTTCCTAACCTTTCGGTTCCATTCCACCGTTTTGGCTGAGTCCTTTAAGATAACAATATCATCGCAGGGAATTGATTGCCTATTCAGGTGTATATTTACCACTTCGGTATACTATACTTGACCCAATCAGTCTTCTTCTTCTTAGGATTTCTTTGAAAACTACTTACCCTGTTCTGAAAGTTCACCTTGAAGCGTATTCATTGAGAAATCGACATGGACGCATCTATATTTGTAGCAGCATCAATCAAAAACTTCACTGAGTGAACTACAGGTCTATAGGAGTTAATTAGTTGGGAGGGGTGACTGTCGTATGTTAAATTGGTCATATAATATCCATTTACATCCAAAGGAACCTCCACGGTGATAATCCCTATTTCTCCGAAAGATTCTTTGTATTTCCAGAAAGTCGACAGCGCCTCAAGGATATTTATAAGTGTTTGCTGTTCAAGTTGACTCCTATGAAAATATGTAAATACTAAGCTTTGTTGTAGAAACGGTGGGATAGTACATCAACCTTCTACTTATCAGGGTGAGAAGTTAAGAACTGATCTAGTATTCACGTGGGCTCATTTATAAGCTGGATCAAGTTATTGTATTTTCCGCTTCGAAGATCTCAACACACCTTGGGGTGTCGGCTTTCCAGAATACGGAAGCCACCCAGAATTGTGTATATTGAAATTATCCGTAATAAGGATTTAAATATGAGGATACAGGGATACAATTCTTTGAATAGAGTAGGATAGCATATGAAACTCGTTAAAGGCGAATCGCTGTCTAGTTTGGGGTAAGATAAATGAAGCAGTAGTGGATAATTGCTTGCAGAGATGGAATTTTAACCATGAAATCGAATTCCAGATTGGAACAGGGGTTACATTAGGTGAAGTTTGGTAAGCTACATCACTACGCGTGTAAATGGCGAGACGGTAAATAAATGGTTCATAGCCAAATAGTTGAAGAGTGATCTGAGATTCAGAGATGCAGAGCTTTATCTGTGTTTCACCTGCACTATATTTGTAGGTGTGAATATAAGCAGAAAAGTGATTACTTCTTAGTATGCGAATTTTCGCTATGTCCACTCTAAATTTAAACCGTAAACCCGAAAGTCTCTACATTTTCTAGTGAGACAAAAATCTCTGCCTCAGCTGTCAAAGGTAGTCCCCATGGAGGTGTTCTCTTACCACTCTTGTGATTACTGGCCATTGAATACCTACTGATAAAAGTTAGTTATATGGGCAATTAAACAATAAGATACCATATGTCGAGGACTTAGTCATAAAAGTGAAGCATAAACACCCTAACATGCAGACTGCTCTAAAGATAGCTAAAAATAGTAAACGTAAATCCCAGTAAAGCTACACTTGTTCCCTTGAGCCTGCAGCAGAGGCTCAAGCAGAAGTTGTGTACTCCAACCAAGTAAAATATCTTGGCATGGTTATCGATAAAATACTAAATTGTAACTCACATATTATGCACTACTTACATGTGGTGCTGCCGTTTTCGAATTCAAGAAAAAACAGAATTTTTTCTGTTTAGGAAGGAAAAATAACAGATTCCAATCAAAACAAAAGAAAGTATTGAAGCCAGGCGATTTGAATTTGCGTCAAATTTTCAGTGAATGGGCTCTGGGAAAACTCAATGAAAGTCCGGTGTTTTATCGTGAAATTTTATTCAGTGATGAAGCCCATTCCTGACTCAATGGATACAAAACTGCCGTATTTGGGCTGATGAGCAACCCGAAGAGTACCAAGATCTACCATTACATTGCCATACAATGTACTTGTTGAGAAATCATTTTGGTGAGCACTTAATTTCACGTTTTGCTACGATAAATTGGCCGCTTAGATCGTGCGATATCACACCTTTGGACTATTTTTTTTCTGATGATATGTGAAGTCTCAGGTCTTCAGGAATAAGCTAGTTACGATTGACGCTTTCAAAGCCAACATTACTGGTGTAATCCGCGAGGTACCGGCCGCTTTGCTCGAACGAGTCGCCTAAAATTGGACCTTCCGAACGGACCACCTCAGACGTAGTTATGGCCAACATTTACATGATATTATTTTCAAGAAATGGATGCCATGAATTGCTTTTTTAACAGATAATACGAATTTTAAGTTCGCTTTCAAATTTATGTGTTTTATTTTACATTATAAATCAAACCTCACGATGAATCACCATTTGGAACATATGATGTCAATTGGCAAAACGGCCAGGTTACTATTGGGTCTAAAACCTAATTTGCGGTTTGCAATTCCATTGCCATTATTCCATTGGAAAGCTACTGTCATTGAACGTCATTTCAGTACATGTCATTCATTTGAAGCGTAAGCAACAAAAAATTTTTTTTCTCTCAAATATATCGAACTTTGTGCCTGAAAAAGTGTTTTTGCGGGGAGTTCTTCTTCATTACTGAAAAATGCTCCCGAAAGTAATCGTATTTTGGTGGAAGTTTATGGTGAACATGCGCTAGCTGAGGGAACGTGCCAAAAGTGGTTTGCAGGATTTAAAAGTGGTGATTTTGGCTTGGAAGACGATGAACGTCCTGGGCAGCCAAAAAAGTTTGAAGATGAAGAACTGGAAGCATTACTTTATAAAGATTGTTGCCAAACACAAGAAAAGCTCGCAGAATCTTTGGGTGTCACTCAAGCAGCTATTTCAAAACGTTTAAAAGCAGCTGGATATATTCAAAAGCAAGGAAATTGGGTTCCACATGAACTCAAGCCGAGAGACGTCGAAAGGCGGTTTTGCACGTCCGAATTGCTGCTGGAACGCCACAAACGGAAGTCATTTTTGCATCGGATTGTTATTGGTGATGAAAAATGGATCCATTACGACAATCCCAAGCGCAAAAAATCATATGTGAAACCCGGCCAACCAGCCAAATCAACAACAAAGCCGAATATCCATGGCGCGAAGGTAATGCTCTGTATTTGGTGGGATCAAATGGGTGTGCTGTATTATGAGCTGCCTAAAACTGGGTGAAATCATCAATGGACAACGCTACCGAACACAATTAATCGGTTTGAAGAGAGCAATAGCCGAAAAATGCCCGGAATGCGACCAGCCACGAGGCAATTATTTTCAATCATGACAACGCTCGGCCCCACGTTGCTATTCTGGTTAAGAACTATTTCGAAAACAGTGGATGGGAAGTCTTACCCCACCCGCCTTATAGCCCAGACCTTGCCGCTTCTGACTACCATTTGTTCCGGTCGATGCAGAACGCCCTCACTGAAATACGGTTCACGTCAGAGAAGAATATCAAAAATTGGCTTGATTCATTCTTGGCTGCCAAGCCGGCGCAGTTCTTTTGGGATGGGATCCACAAATTTCCAGAAAGATGAGAAAAAGTCATAGTTTCAGATGGGCAATACTTTGAATAATACTATTGTACATGTTTTTCTTAAATAAACGTTCAAATTTTGAAAAAAAAACCGCACGAATTAAATTACATACCCAATATAATAATTGAAAATCGCCGAATCGATAACAGTAGCAACAGACGCAAATACACGTTGTGTTCGTCGCTTCAAAATTCAGAGATTTCGTCTGTTTGACTAGTAGCTATTTGCACCTGATATAACCGGACTATCTCTGAGGGATCACAACTAATGCTTCAGTTATCTCTGAGACTTTTAGTTTAGCGAATTAGATTCCTTCCCATTTCACTCTTTTTCAGCTCTCCATCAGAAAAGTTCGAGCACTTCTATTTGACAGCCGACTACGACAGAGTACAAAAATGCTATAAAGTGCAATCAACCATCAAAATACTTTTCCTTAAGATGTTCCCCAATCGTTCGCGAATTTATTTAGCTACTATCTACCTTAAGTTCATTCAGACTCTCATCCCTCGTTCGATATCTGTAAAATATCTACACTGAACGTGAAACGTAGATAAAGAGTATCTATTTACAATATCGTAACACGATTTCACTAATCAGATTTGTTTCCTTTTTGTATATAGGAAATGGGTCTTAAAAAAAAAAAAAAAAAAAAGCATATCCTCTTCTTCAATAGTCGCCACAACCTATTTGATTGAACTCTCTTCACATTTGGGCCATCATTTCGACGACAAACCGCGATTTAATCGATTTTCCCCCCTCTGGTAACGAGATGCAAAGAAAACGAATCTCTCTAATGCTTCCATGCCATTACATTCGCAGAACCCATTCGAATATTTCAACTTGTAGGGTACTTTGGAATTTAGTCGTACTTAAGCTCCGTACAACAGGAATTTTCTGATTTACAATGTGATTGGGTTCGTAAAATCCCTTTCTGTCATTTCTCCCAATTGACTGGCATATACCATACATAAAACAAAGTTATGCAGAGCAAAATATCTGGAAACTACATACCTGCATATGTACAAAATCTGTGCAGGAATTTTAATCAGTCAACTCTCTCTCTACCCGAACTGTCCGATTATGAAAAAAATAATTTTTATTCTTTTCCATAATCGAAACCGCTTGTTAGGGTTTTCCACATAAATTCCTCTCCATCCGTAACCCTATGAAGCCTTTTTGACATTCTGAATTGTAATATCTAGAGGCAAGGCAATAGCCCTACCCCGTTAGCATTCCGATAGATTTTAAAGTATACTCGTACGTAGCAAATTGCACTTAATTAATTTTCATTGTGTTGGCGAGGTTGTTTTCCGGCTTCGAATTGCGAATATTACTTGGATGAATGTACTCCAGCGGTTACACGAAGTTTCCATCTTTAACATCCTATTTAGGGACGCGGTGAAAATAATTAAATCCATCCAGAACATACACACAGAATAGAGATACATATGGCATACTAGTAATGGGCAATCAATGTGGGATCACAAAAAAAAGAAAAAAAGAAAAAAAAACCATAAAAGGAGGGTAATGACAATGAGTCTTTGTCCAAAAGATAAAAGATATCTAATCCTGAAGATAATGGAATGAATTACACGACTGTTATCGAGTTTCTTTGATATCCTCTTTTTTGATGTTAAAAGGACGTATGAGTAGAAAACACATATTCGAATACACACACAATCCGAGACAGACAGACAGACGGTTTTCTGATTGTATCAAGTTATTCCATAAATTGCCTCAAGTACCAGACTTGTCGTTCGTTTATGGTTTAGAAGTATTAAGCAATGGATGGCTCGTGAGATGATTTCGGAAAGCTAAACAATCAATTCTCCAGAACGTTCAATAAAATTTCAGCAAATTGATTTTGTCTGAAGAAGAAACGTTACCGGCAAAAAGGAAATGAAATTTAATGTCTTAAAGTTACAGAAACATTCCACAATTTTTCCAAAAGCAACTCGACCCTGAACTAGATACTGCTATCGTATATGCTGAGCTGCTATTCGGGTTACATCCAGTCCTGAACTAAATATTCTATTCTTAACAGCTGGTTTGGTTCTAACTCTGCTTTCTGTTTTCGCTTACCAGTTTGGATGAGGTGTTTTCTAATTGTGTGCATAACTACATGAAGCAATGTCTGCCTCTACTACGATGATCTTCTGGGGTGGATGGAGTCGAACTTTGTCGAAGCAATGCTTCGAAGCAGATGTCCCATCAGCTCTCACCTATGTACTATTATATGTATATTTGTGAATGGTAGTATGAAGTTGTGATTACCCTCCTATGCTTTAGAAGTCAAACGGGTACAGCCAGAAAAGACATAGCACATAGCTATGCCCGTTTCATGGTGTAACACAAATTTGAGCAACAATTTATAGGAAAACATGAATCTTAACAGATCGAAGCAAAAATAAGAGGGCCTCATATAAAGACTTTTGCGAAAAAATCGAAACAGAAAATAAAACCAGCAGGCTGATCAAAATATTCAGTCGGATTTAATCAGCCAGCCTGAAAACGTTTTTTTACCGGAATCTGATCCGCCAATTGCGGGGGCACTGCGACCTAAAAGATTAGTATTAGGAAGTCAAGAGAGGCTCAAATCTTTCGGTGACATTGAGAATTTTTCTAGAAATAAATTTTAGCACTTAGAGCCATGCATTCACATAAAATGTGTTCCGCAGTTTCGATGTCTTCCATGCAAAGAGAACATTCAGTTTCCTGAATAAGACCTATTTTTTGTAGGTGTTATCGAAGGTGGCAGGATCCAGTTAGAAGTCCAGCCAGTTTTCTGATATCATTCCTTTTGCCGACCCATAGAGTCTTAAGTAGGTAGTCGAGGACTTCGGAGAGAAGATACATTTAGTCCATGTCATCTGGGTAATTAATCTCGCCTGTTTATATTGGGTATATAATTATTTTCGTCCGTTTTTTTTTTTTTTCAAAATTTGAACGTTTATTTAAGAAAAACATGTACAATAGTATTATTCAAAGTATTGCCCATCTGAAACTATGACTTTTTCCCATACTTCTGGCAATTTGTGGATCCCATCCCAAAATAACTGCGCCGGCTTGGCAGCGAAGAATGAATCAAGCCAATTTTTGATATTCTGCTCTGATGTGAACCGTTTTTCAGTGAGGGCGTTCTGCATCGACCGAAACAGATGGTAGTCAGAAGAGGCAAGGTCTGGGCTATAAAGCGGGTGGGGTAAGACTTCCCATCCACTGTTTTCGAAATAGTTCTTAACCAGAATAGCAACGTGGGGCCGAGCGTTATCATGATTGAAAATAATTGCCTCGTGTCTGGTCGCATTCCGGGCATTTTTGCTATTGCTCTCTTCAAACCGATTAATTGTGTTCGGTAGCGTTGTCCATTGATGGTTTCACCCAGTTTTAGGCAGCTCATAATACAGCACACACATTTGATCCCACCAAATACAGAGCATTACGTTCGTGCCATGGATATTCGGCTTTGCGGTTGATTTGGCTGGTTGGCCGGGTTTCACATATGATTTTTTGCGCTTGGTGTTGTCGTAATGGATCCATTTTTCATCACCAGTAACAATCCGATGCAAAAATGACTTCCGTTTGTGGCGTTCCAGCAGCATTTCGGAAGTGCAAAACCGCCTTACGACGTCTCTCGGCTTGAGTTCATGTGGAACCCAATTTCCTTGCTTTTGAATATATCCAGCTGCTTTTAAACGTTTTGAAATGGCTGCTTGAGTGACACCCAAAGATTCTGCGAGCTCTTCTTGTGTTTGGCAACAATCTTCATAGATTAATGCTTCCACCACTTTTGGCACGTTCGCTCAGCTAGCGCATGTTCACCATAAACTTCCACCAAAATACGATGAATATCGGCAGCAGTTTTCTTCATATTAAAGCAATGAAGAAGAACTCCCCGCAAAAACACTTTTTCAGGCAAAAAGTTCGACATATTTGAGTGAAAAAAAATTATTGTTGTTTACGCTTCAAATAAATGACATATACTGAAATGACGTACAATGGGAGTAGCTTTCCAACGCATGTTCCAATGGAATAATACAAGTTACACCATCTCTTAGCAAACCGCATTAAGTTATAGACCCAAAAAAATTATAAAGTCACCTTACTTATTGAACACACATCATATGCTCAGTTTACCTGCCCGGTAACTCCAGTCACTTGGACAATTTTCCGCTCAAGGGACAGATTAAGTACTCTTCTTGATACGATACGGATGATTTGTTTTAAAAAATAACACAATTGATATACCACGTTATAAAAGAAATTTTATTGTGCAAAACAAATGTTATGTTCGGGTTCACGATTAACAAGCAAAAGGAAAAGAAGGAACAATTTTGTTTTCCCACAGCACTTGCTTGGCCTTTTGCCGCTGCTCTCACCAATGTGCTTGCTGTGGTGCAAACAATGATAAAGAACGAAGCGATATTATAATGCGTTTGACAAAAACTACTGTGCTAAGAAGAACCTGTAATGCTGTGAGGCAAACGCATGTTACACGGTCTTGAGCAGGCCAAACTTAAGCAAACTCCACTAGAATTTACAATATAAATTCAATTAATATACAAATTCTAAGCTGGGGAAACAACCCCAGGTTTATAAATAACATAAGCACAGAGGTATTAGATCTCAACCTGTAGTGCATCGGTACAAAAATTCTTATAAGGAATTGGTGTTTCTCGTCCGAAGATTTCATGTTTGACCATCACCACATCCTATGCAACCCAAATCCACAGGCTGGGGCATATATTGTCAACAACTCATGGATAACCTTGGTAAATGTAAAACAAACATCAGAGGTATAGACAATCTTGAGCTAACTCGTGATAATCTCAATAAGTTAGTCACTACTGCCTTTCATCAACCTAGCCCAGAAAAAGAAAAAAGAACAGGCAATCGACTTAACCCCTGGGGGAACAAAAAAGTTTACCTAAATTTAGAACAGAGACGAGAAAGCTCTTCATCCAGGCTAAAAGTAATGGTGAATACAGAAAAACCCGCACCAAGTACAACTAATACTATATTAGAAGGGCCAAGAGAGAAATTTCTGTCACAGAATCTATGGCACCAAAAGTTGTGCCCGCATTCCTAAAATACTCTCTAAGCAGCACACTAATCCTAGCGGGATGGCAAACACGCCGAAACACACTTCCCAGACTCGACGATAATTCCAGAAGCCCGAGAAAATCCTCTCCAGAGATGGATAAACAAACCACTCAGAGAAAACTGGAATAGAGCAAAGGAAATTTTTCATAAAGGAAAAATAATTTAGGCTATCAACAACTCTTTTCAAACCTTCAAATATCCTGCTGAGGATGGAATAATCTCGGCTTTACTACAAAAGGGCATCCCGCAACTGCTACCTATGCTTATTAACTTAATCAGAGCTACGCGTGGGGAGACTTAAGAAAAAAGTGGAAGGAAGTTGTTGTCAAATATATATATCCCTAAGGTAGCCTCATTTCTTTTTTTCTCAAAACCATGGAAAAAACCCTCAACAGACTTATCAGATACGTGGGACTTCAAATGCACCCCCTTCACAAATATCAATATGCCTACCAACCTGAAAAATCAACCACATAAGCTCTACAAAATCTTACAACAAAATCTCTCAGAGATAAAGAGGTAGCAGTCGGTTGTGTACAGAATTCTCCCAGATACAATATACGAAGTATATCGTATAGAAGTATTCAAAACATGGGAGTTGACGACACCGCATGTAAGTGGATAAAACAATAAAAACCTCATCAGGCAGCAATAAATTCAGCTACGAAAGGATGTCCCCAGGGAGGAGTACTATCACCTCTATTGTGGTCTATCGTAGCTAATGAACTATAATGGCTTCTATGTTCAAGGATATGCAGACGATATTGCTATCCTAATCAGAGGAAAATTTGAGAAAACAAAGTTCGCCTCAAAGTCAATCCCAAGAAAAGCACCATTGTTAGATTCACTAAGAGAAGAAAGCGGGGAAATGGCAGAATCTTCGGTGAAACAATAGAGTTCTCAACGGAAGTCAAATATGTAGGAATCACACTGGATGAAAAAGTTACGTGGAACACTCATCTTTCTAAGACTAACACTAAGACAAGGCTAGGACCACACTATGGATCAGTAAAAGTCTAATCGAAAAAATTTGGGGACTTAATCTAAAAATGTAGTAATGAGACCCATCATTACGTATGCAGCCGCAGTTTGATGGCATAAAGCAACGCAGAGTTCAACACAGGGTAAACTCAACAAATTGAACAGATTAACCTGTGCCTGTGCAACTGGTGTAAAGAAAACCGCACCAACAGCTGTGCTTGAAGTTATCCTAAACATCCCAAATGTCCACCATGTGTTCGGCACAACTCTAATGTTACATTTCCAGACCGTTTTAACTGGAAACAGGGCTCACATGTATGGTACCCAGACTGATTCTAAACGTGACAATGAAGGAGTTGGAGTAGGAGTATACGGTCCTCGCACTAAGCCATACATACCAGTATAGATACAAACAGCTCCGTATTTCAGACTGCTGAAAGCTTTGTGTTCGAGAGAATCTCAGCAGATTTAAGGGGTGATCTATCGTGAGGTTTGATTTTCAACAGGCTCTCTTTGACAGATCGCGCATGATTCCTATCAAACTGCTTTATCATTTTTGTTCAGTATCGTTTGGCAAGTCATCATGGAAAGACTCACACCACAAAAGTGTTTCCAAATTGTTCAGCTGTATTACGAAAATCAGCGGTCTGTGAGAAATGTTTTTTGTGCGATTCGAGGAACTTACACGACCTACTGAGAGTAAGTTTACATTAGTGGATGATACTCGACCGGTTAGATCACATCTAGCACGTAGTAAAGAGACTATAGCAGCTGTAGCTGAGAGTGTACAAGATACAAAATTCAACTTGTGCAAGAATTGAAGCCAGGCGACTTGAATTTGGGTCATATTTTCAGTGAATGGCCTCTGGAAAAACACAATGAAAATCCCGTGTTTTATCGTGAAATTTTGTTCAGTGATGAGTACATTTCTGGCTCAATAAATACATTAATAAACAAAATTGCCGTATCTGGCCTGATGAGCAACCTGAAGAGTACCAAGAGCTACCATTACAACCATTGAAAACAACGGTATTGTAGGGTTTATGAGCTAATGTAATCATTGGTCCATATTTCTTCAAAAACGAGGAAAATCAGAATGTTACCGTTAAAGGTAACCGTTATCGCGCAATGTTAACGGACTATAAGCTTCCTGAAATTCAAGCACATGGTTTCGGTGAGCTCTGGTTTCAACAAGACGGTGCTACGAGCAAACAGCGCATAAAACAATGGACTTCTTGAGAAATCATTTTGGTGATCATATAATTTCACGTTTTGCTACGGTAAATTGGCCGCCTAGATAGTGCGATATCACACCTTTGGACCATTTTCTCTGGAAATATGTAAAGTCTCAGGTTTTCAGGAATAAGCCAGCTACGATTGACGCTTTGCAAGTCAACATTACTCATGTTTCCGCGAGATACCATTCGCTATGCTCGAACGAGTCGCCTGAAATTGGACCTTCTGAATGGACCATCTCAGACGTAGTCGTGACCAACATTGATACTATTTTCAAAAAGTAGATGCCATGAATTGTTCTTTTAACCGATGATACAAATTTTAAGTTAGCTTTCAAATTTATGTGTTTTATTTTACGTTATAAATCAAACCTTACGATGAATCACTCTTAATAACAAACAAAAATATTTACCTAGTCTCCGAAAGCAGAGCAGCCCTACGTGTAATTAACATCTTTGAAATAAAATAAAAAACTGGTTTGGAATTGCCTTCAACTGCTACAACTATTGGACACCACAAATAAAGTTCATCTAATTTGGGTGCCAGGATACAGCGGATGTGAAGGCAACGAGAAGGCAGACGAACTAGCCAGGAAAGTGTCAGAATCTCAATTCATGATGCCAAGACCATCCTTAACACAATATCAATTAACACTATAAAAGCAAATAATATGGTAAAACCTATCAAGAGGGAAAGAAGCTACATTTCTGGAGAAAAACCGAAAGAAACAGACAAGCCAAAAACTTTATGCCAAAATGTTGCCACAAAGAACAAAACAATTACAATGCAATCAAGTAAAAGGCAGATTTGACTGATCTCACAGGGCACTGCACTGTGGACAAACACCTGATGACTATGGGTATAGCTCAAGACAATACTTATGCGGAATGTGCAACGAGGACGTAGAAACATCAGAACACATACTATTTAACTGCAATGATCTAATCGAAACACGTCAACCTTACCTAAATAAATTCTACCTAGAAGCGGCGGACATATCTGCTAGCCCATTTTAAGACTTAGCCGCCTTTCTCAGAAAATGCGGCATCAAAATAAGCTCTAAATGGAGGACATCGATGGGATCTGGGATTCATTATACCACCTACCGCAACAATCTTAATTTAGTCATTAAGCTTTCCAAATCTTCTGAAGAGAACGACATCAGTTTTGAAAGGATGCACTGAAAACCCATTCCTGGAGCATGTGGTTCAATGTTTAATGCCGACTGCGCTTTGGAGCAAGCAATGTAAGCCATGATCCGATAGACACTACAACTACATCATTTTCGAATTCCTGAGAGTAGACAGTAAGAAATTGGGAGCGTTTAGCAAAGGGTCGACAGATATGCACAATAGAAAAAGATTACCACCATGCGGACCACCCCTGTTCACTGCCACCGTCAATATTCATCGTAGTTACCTCCCATTACTAGGGCTCCGTTTACCAGCATCCCTTTAGTGTCTTAACATAGTAATTTATCCACGTTATGGATGCAGTCATAAGTGGCGTTGTCGAATACAAATATACCAAACGCGAACTTATTCTTTTCGGTCATTCAAATCGTTTGCATTACGCAGACGAGTGCTAGACTAGCACTATCTTTAAAATTGAAGCCTAATTCGTAATATCTGTGCCAGACTTTTTGAACCTATCACATAAAGCATCAGCGCGGCCTTAACAACCTCATCTGCCACCACAACCAATGTCAGATACCAGGTACGGCAGTTTGTATTACTCAGCTTATTTGCATCTTCAGCAATGGGACCTGGTTGTGGTCCAGTTTTAATCAAATTACCAGTGAATTATAAGCTCTAAACTGAGAGGACCTGCTTTCGAAATCAGATTTCTAGGTGTTTTTGGCATGGCTAATTTACTATTTTTTTGAGGATTCTAGTTTCTATAGAAGGCCAGTATATTTTTGGGCTATCATTCCAGTCGTTGTCTATATTATATTAGTCTTTAGTTCTTCCGCGCGACGGGAACTTAGCATGAGCGTAAATCTTCAATGACACCGGTGCAGAGGGTTTAGTCGCAAAGACTCAACGACTACGGTCGGCTGAGGAGTGGTGAACTAAGAACAGCTAAATCTGATTCATGTGGTGGTGTCGGCATATAGCAAATCGTGCCGAAGAATACAAGGTTGGGCGCCTCTCTCTCTCAGGAGCCTTGGATCGGGCCTGTTATGCTTACCCTTAGCCAGGTATCGCGGCGCTGTCTTAATCTTTCGAACTAAATTCAATTTAAAATTGAAAAATCGAAAACCAACAAAATGTAACATAGACGGTTCCTGTCCAGGAAGAGGTAGAGGTGAGTGAAGACGAAATCTCGACTTCGCCCAACTCCCTCCTGGTAGATGTAATGGAAGAAGCGGAGCGATAGTGATGTGTTCGAAAGAACTCTCACTAACGAGAGCGATTTCATCGGTGAGTAGACTGGTACTTACACCCTTGATGCACAGGGCAGGCTCTCGTTCGAAGAGGCAGCTGGAAGATCTGCTGCCGAAGCCACCTTCAAGAGGCAAAGAAATAAAATTCAGGCTGTGGTGGTAGAAAAAGTGGGAGCGGCTGGCCCAGCCGCTAAGCTTGCTGACTCCATAACCGCTGCTAAGAGTGTAAAGAACGCACACCAAAAGGCAATGGTTTTGATAGGTAACGCTAGGCGTAAGGTAACAAAATATGAGTGTTGTGAATGGGGGAAAGCCATTCTGGTCAATATATCGCTCACTCATCAGGCGGCAAGTGACGATGATGCTGCTGCTGAGGCGGGAGGGAAAATCGATCAGGCCCCCTCTAACTCCGACGGGGCAAAATTAGAAGAGAGGGCCAGCGTCTCTGGAAAGATGACGATGACGTCGTGTAACCAAACGATGCAAAAATGGTGAAGGCTGGTAATTCATCTACATTGCGTTCTAAAACAAATCGACCCGAAAGACGAACTTCTCGTTGACGTGATTATAGAGTTGCAGCCTAGCGGTCGCCTGACAATAGACCAGTGAAAAAACGTCGAGGATAAGTTCCAGGACCCCCTGTGGAAGGAATTATTAACCACAGGTAACGGGGTAATTTTATTTGATAGCGCTGGTTGGGAAGGTGGGCGCAAGTTTATAGCTTGCGGAAATAAGCCTTCTGTGGACTTTCTCAGACGTTTTGTTTTGGAGGTATGCTAAAATGCACGAAGGTGGCGGAGTTGGCAAAGTACACTGTGCCGACAGCATGGGTATGAGTTCCGTGTTCTTACATGTACCCTGAGAAGTTTCTGGGAACACTCCATGGCAGAATCCGGAGCTTAAAGCCGATAAATGGATAACTCTCTCCGAAGAAGGAATAGTTGTTCTTATTAATAGGTAAAAATTACGGTGGGCTATTCAGTCCATTAAGCCGTACAAGTTCTCCGGCCCGAATGGTGTTCTACAGATCTACAGAGAGCACCGGAGGTAGCAATCCAACAAATTGTGGAAATTCTCAATTTCAATTAAGAACAGATGCAGTAAGATGCTTTTTGATTCAGTCACAGCATGCATATATGAAAGGAAAATCTGTAGAAACTTACCTGCACGAGATGGTGGGGTAAATAGAGAAGAGTCTACACTGCGGTGAGTTTACGGTGGCGGCTTTCCTCGATGTTGAAGGAGCCGCTCTGGTAGACGCTTACTTTGAACGGGGTTTGCTGGGTTTGCAACCTTTCTGCACCTAATTCCACTTGATTTACAAATCAAAAAACTTGCTGGCAAAGAGTGCGATACGACTTACTAATATGGGCTACTTCAAGAGCAGTACTTTCGGACACGATACGGTCTTAGCGGAGCTACTGCCAGGCAATCCAATTCTAGTGGATGAGATTCCTTCCTTTGTCGACTTCGATATTTTGTATGATGTAAATTATCCAGAGAGGGAGGACTGGCAAGCAAGTGAAATAATCAGGTCAAATTAAATTGCAATTTTCACAGACGGCTCGAAATCAGAGGAAGGAACAAGTTCTGGTACCTTCTCAGAATACCTAGAACTAAGAGGTTTATAAGACTACTAGATGCAAGCAGTGTCTTCCAATCAGATGAGAACGGTATCCGAAAGAGGTATCGCTTTCTACATCGATAGCCAGGCCACACTCAGGCAATAGAATCGACTAATATCATCTCTGATACAGTTAGGGACTGTAGCACAGTGCCCAACACACTATGCAGTCAGAACCGGGTGCCAGGACACTGTGGTATTAAAGGAAATGAATACGCGGATAAGCTTGCAAGAAAAGGGGGGCTACTAAAAAATAGTGTGGTTGCCAACATCAAACCACTTCTCTGCACAATCAAGGTCACTATCGGGGAAAAAATCACAAATACTGTTAACCTAAGGTGGTCAAGTCTTGAAGGACAAAGTGTATCCAAAGCTCCCGGGCCGCTTTTTGATGGCAAAAGATGTAGATAAAATTAAACAGGGATAAGCTTAGGACAGCAATAGGAATCCCGACAGGAAACTCTCATCTGCGGAAACACGCAAGGAGATTCAAGTTATCAGATGCGGATATTTGCAGATTCTGCGGTGATCTGGAAGCAGTTTAGGACATAACACACATACTGTGTGAATGCGAGGCAATATCGCGTAGTCCAAGGAAATACTTGGCCTTCATGGCTTTTGCAAAAAAGTTAGGTGTTTCACCACCGAGATTGTTTAGGTTTTTACCATTTGAGGACAAATTTAACTGGTTCCACAGGCATCACGATGGGCCCGTTTTGGTGTTAGGTGTCTGTGAGATGGCATACCCCTGTTTAGCCTAACCTAAGTTCAAGAGTAGAAACAACTACAACTTGCATGCTGCACCAATTCAGACGTCGTCCAGTTTCTGAATAGTATTCTCTACCATCGGTCTTGTTTGGAGCTAGCCGGAGTTTTAAGTTTATTCCTTGGTAATTTTTTGAAGAGGATTAGGTCTATTACTAGCCGTCTCCTCCTGTAACAAATATTGGGTTTATTGCTCAGCCTACATTTGATTCAGGATAGATAATTTTCTGGTTACATGTATTCAAATGTCAAGTGGCATCGCTGAATGTCAAAGAGCTTTGGTACAACTGTGCAATATTTGGATAGTGCTTAACGAGGTACACACAATAAATCTTAAATTCTTCCAGCTAAAGAAAAAACTTCTATTTTGTCCGAAATCTGAGCATTGGGAATTTGCAACTTTCTAAATAAATTAAATTTTTTTTTTTTTTTTTTTGAAATAAAAACACTCGCATTGAAAACAAAGTTCTGTGGGGAAAAATCTTTTTCATTACCACATTTACGAAGATATGCTCTGGATTCTTATTCGTGTGAACTTTGAGTGAAATTAAATAAGCAATTCAAAATAATTCGAGTATAAATTTTGGCCGCCCTTCATTTTTAGGCCATGAATTTCATGTTTTAGAGATAGACAATCGCTGCATTTAGGTGGTGAAAGTTGTTCATGTACGTTTTTTGAATATCTAAGAAGTACCCACATACCACATACTCTTAGACAATGACAAAACGGATACAGTCTCGCCTTTAGGTACAATCAAATTGATTTTTTACTCCATTTGGATACTGCCTTCTGTAGAAGTGAAAAAAGAAGAGAAAAGGAGCAACGAAGATGCACCCACAGCAATTTAATACATTTAGCCATGAGTAAACGCCATCGGGGACGACCGGAGTTATGCGTCGACTCGTTCACAACGTCACCCATGGTCCTTTATGTGAAATTGCGAAAGTTTTTCATTTCTTCTACTGAAAATTTTAATCAAATCTCTCTGCTTTTCTCAGGCGTAAAAAGTTTATGAATTTTCATTCATTCGAGAGTTGCAATGCGTTAAAAAACGTACACTATCCGTCAAACATAATAGCGTCCGACTTCACTCAACCAACTGCATACGTGACGAAGCTTAACGATACAAGGCGACGGTGTTAGAATAGAAAACGTAAGCGGATTACACAAAGTGTAGGTTGTGGATGGTAAAAAAAAGGATATTTCAAAAGTTATCCTTTATATCCCTACTCACTTCGTTGGCAAACAATAAAAATGGAACACGGCAGTTAATTTGAATAGAGTTGGAGTTGGGTTGTTTGTTTTTTTTTTTTTTTTAGATTTTCTCTTCAAAATCTGTCCTGCTGGCATTCTTTTATGGTTAAACTTGAGAAAATTTGCTTTATGTCTTCTTTACAAATATACGATAGGAAATTTATGTATTTCATTTAGCCGTACTCCTTTTACTTGTTAAAGAAAAGAAATGAAAACACTCAAAGGACAATCAAATGAATATTCATTAGTGTGCAGTGTATAGTGTGCACTGTGCGCTAGTATCCTTTATCCTATTAAGAATGGAAGTTCTCTTTTCTTCAAAGTTTCCTTTTCATTTTTTTTTTTTCAGTTTGGCTTTTGTCTTTCATTATCATCAGAAAGGGGTGACTTGTCGGAATACTTTATATCTTTAGCAAACACAAGATACTGCACATACGCCGGACGTTGGTGGAATGATTTTTACTTCTTGCAAATAGATAACCGATGTTTACCATTCAAAGTTCTATCTGAAAAGAAAAGAAGTTACAATGGAATTGACATAGGGCTTTCTGGAAATCCATTAGATATATCTCTTCAAATATATCCTTCATTTTCAACGGACAATCTGTACCACACTCCGGCGTATACGTAACTTTTTGTAGGTTTTGTTCCTACAGGAAATCAAATACGATAGTTCGTTGGGAATGCCTTTTTCATTCATATTTTAATTGCCCTCCACTAGGGTATATCCTTTTAAATGAATTTCCTATTTGGAGAAGATATTTTATACTCCATTGTGTATGAATCTGTGTGGTGGATGGAAACTATTGCAAGGTGCACCCGGAGGACGTTGGAGTTCGGAGCACAATTATTAACACTTACACAAGTTGATGCAATAATTCTGGTATTGTATTTCCAAAATCATGTTAGCATAGACCATGTGTAATGATAATAGAATTATAATGCGAACTCATTTGATGAAATAGAAGTGAGTGTAGAGAGCCCGTAACTGACCTGAAAGCAGATATCTCTCAACAAGGATCCACAGTGATTGATAATTTTCAGGGTATCCAATTCTATGCGAACTCATTTGATGAAACAGAAGAGAGTGTAGAGAGCCCGAAACTGACCTGAAAGCAGATATCTCTCAACAAGGATTCACAGTGAGAGATACTGTTCAGGGTATCCAATTCTATTATGTGTATGTGTATGTTAGTAATTGGATGTTGAAAGCAGTAACAGATAGTATATGGTGTTGTTGTTGAATGTATTTTTGTGGCTCTATCTGGGCAAGGTTAAATCAAATTGCTTTCGCAAGTGAAAACATAATTCGATGGAATCTTAAGCATACATATACAAGCTTCCCTAAGTCAGTTGGAGCATTCTAAGCATTAAGAATTTGTCAGAATTCAGTAGTACGAAAATATACATGGTTGCAGTAGAGTATATAGAGAAAAATTCATGATAGATAGATTAAACGATTTAAAGCTAGGAAGCCTAAAATGTGATATCTTCTGTGGTGTGTTGGCCTAGGATCATAGTTATTAGGCGACGTTTTCTCTACGATGCGTCGTTTTTTAACCCGAATTCAACAGAGCCTTGCAGTGTCAATCTATTGACGACTACTCAGCTTTTTTATTTTCAGTAAACATCGTATGTGTGATTGAAAGAAGGACGAAATAAGCCGAAAGGGAAGCTATGCTAAGAGCTGAAAGCAGGCTCAATGCGAGGGTCATCCAAGGATCAACACACAGAAAATCTATGCTATTGAAGAGCTCCAAAAAAGTTTGTGGCTTTGTGTGTTTTGAACGTGAATGAGAACGTTTTTACGGCTGAATTCGATTTAAATCCCTTACATCATCCTGGAGCATCAGAGAAGCACTATGACGATGAAAGGGATTCATAATCCAAGGGAAGGTGAGCCGTCAGCAATTATACTGAAAATAATTTAAACGAGACATTGTTGTATGGAAAGAGCTAGATGGACCTCCTAGCAAGAAAAAAAGGTTGCAGAATAGTTCAGAAAATCAGCTCTGAATTTGCATCGCCAGTAATGTTAGTCACAAAGAAAAAACGAGAGAAAAGGATGTGTTGTGACTTCTGTTAAAATAAGATGTTTAATGATCATCAGTCGTTAACTGATGATGTGAAAGATTGGTTTCTTTAACACTGGACTAAGTCAACGGCTTTCTGAACCCAAGAAAATATACTTTGTTCATCGTTCATAATGGAATCCCCTTCGGAATAAGCAACTCATCAGTAGTATTCAGATTTATCTTGGCAGTATTAGAACCATTAGTCAACGAAGACGTAGTTCAAATGTACGTGCATAATGTGATTTTACCAGCAAACGACGATGAAGAGGCTATGATGTGGTTGAAACGAGTGCTAGAAGTGGCATTAGATAGAATTAGATGAAATGCCAGTTTCTTAAGCGATGAATACGACCATCGCATGAGAAGACTAATTTCTTAGAAAACTATCCGAAGTAAAAAAGAAAAAAAAAACAAAACGCATACAACGATGTTTTGGTTAAAGATCGTAAGAAGACGACTTACTGATTTGTTGCAGAAGGTTGCCCCTGAGAAACGGGCTGTATAAATCGAAAGTCATCGGGCTGTTTGATCAAAAGCTATAAAACAGATCCATTAGTGAGTAAGAACGTATGTTTAGCTGTACTGTTACAAAAGGACAATGAAAATAAAAAAACTTCATCCGGTTTAATAAACGAGCTAAAATACGAGTTCGCAGAAGGAAAAGTGCTATTCCGATGAATTGGAAGCTTTAGCAGTCTTATGTGCACTGAAGAAATGGAGAATTTATATGTTAAAATCGCCACGAACTGTACCGCATTCGTGACGTTTCTTCAGGATAATAATGTAGTCGGTTCAACGTCGAGAATGGAAAATTTTTCGGTTTCTACGATGCAAGCGCCATTCATGAATAATGGCTGGGCTTTAACAATAGGAAACAGCATTTAATTTCAGTCTGTTGATAGTTCCCCAATTGGTTGTGTTGTTAATATCGAACAACAACTTCAACTCTTAGGCAGCCGAAGAGCAGGGACATGATTCCGCGAACGAATATGAGAACCAGAGCGTACTGTCGTCAGTAAAGGTATATATTGGATTAGAAGTGATAGACAAGAGATTTTTGATAAAAATTAAAAAGAGTGTCGGAGACAGAATGGAGCCCTGGGGTACACCAGCATTTATTTTGTGAACATCAGACTTGAAACTATCAAAGACAACTTGAATTAAACGTTCCGAAAAATAAGTTCCATTGAAGAAGACAGTCAGACGGGCTGGACAAATGCTGTTTTCCATATGCTCGGAAAGAGTTGTAAAGAGTAGGATTGATAAAAAAGTTTACGCACTGGTTTTGAAAGAGAGGAAGAACATCTCTTCAGAAGAAGGTGAGATATACCACCTTCGGATTTGTGAATGATCTTTAAGAACTCTTGATACAACGCGAGCGCGAAAGTAGATTTGTCTCATTGAAGATTTGACGCGCTCAGGTGTAGGGGGGTACAAAGCACAATCTGGAAGTGTTGTTGAAGCAGTCATTTCTGGCTCGTTTAAACTTTTTTCGAATTTCCTCGTATCAACCCGATCTTGAAGGACCGAAAAAACATTTCTCTTACCGCTTCACAGCTCGAGTCGTATTACGCCTTTTCTTTTTATTTGATACTCTTCATCCGATGAGCGATAAACGATCTCATTCCAAAGAGAATGGTGTCTGTGATCATATCAGTAGCAGAATCCACGTCGTTATCGAGGAAACATTCTTTAAGTGTTATATCCGCTCCAAGGGGCTTTCTCTTATTGCCATACCCTTCTTTAAAAATCTTTTCTCTAACTGTGTAGTCAATGTACGAGAATTAGCAACACTCGGTCCTTCGGGTGTTGTCTGTCCAGAATGTCGAAGCCACCTAGAATTGTGTGTATTGAAATCGCCCGTAATAATGATTTCAGTATGAAGATACAGGGATACAATTCTTTGAATGGAGTCAGACAGCGTATCGAACTCGTTAAAGGTCGAATTGCTGTCCAGTTTGAGGCTTCTGTAAACAAGAAAATAGTAGATAATTTGCTAACGGAGATGGAATTTTAACCACATGGAGTTGAATTCCACCGTCACTCTACAACATTTTGCAAGAACTATAGTTCCAGTTAGGTCGAACTAGTGTTATCTCTATATGAGCTGCTTTAATGTATTTAAATACCAGGTCTATAGGGAACTTCAACACTAAGTCAGTTGGTGGCAGATGAGCACTCGGATAAGAAAAGGTCCATTGTTGACGATTCTGCAAACGAACGAAAGACTTTTGTGTCTGCACGTAGATTGTTCGGACCTTCAACAGGCCACGTGCAGCCCAACAACAAGCGGAGACCCTAGACAGCTATAAATTAGATATCACCACCATTCAGGAAGTGCGTTGGAATGGGCCGGGCAAAAGAAAGATGAAAAACTGTTATTTTTACTACGGTGATAGTAATCAGGGAACGTATTCAGCGTCTATTTGGATGCGGATTTGTTTTAAGCGGTAGACTTATTCACTAACATCAGCTTTATATGCTTTCACGACTCAACAGAGGAAAAGAACGATGCTACCAGAGAAAGCTTCTATGATGTCCGATGTAGCTGTCTTTAATGCCATATTTGGTAGCACAATCTGAAGACAGAGTGAATATACGACACTACATCTGGAAACGGACTTATTTTATTTGATTTCGCTGCGAGATGTAAAGTTCTATAGCAAGCACACGGTTTCCTCATCTAATCGAACATAACGGACTCCAGATCAGCAACCTGTCAACCAGATTGATTATGTTGCGATCGACGTAAGGCACTCTTTAAGTATTTTAGATGTCCGAACATTCCGAACGGCCAACATACACTCGGACGACTACCCACAACAACGAGGAAATACTATGAGGAGATTTAACGTTGAACGGTTGCAATCACAACAAGCCACCAGAACCTTTGCCGATCGCGTATCTCTCAACCTCCCGAGAACTCCTTTGCAGCCAGCATCAGGACCAGTGACTTAGATGCCGCGAAGCCATCAGAAATGCGGCAACTTACGTACAGGGTTTCACCCGCCTACCACCATGAAACCCCTTGTTTGATGAAGAGTGCCGCCAAGCACATGCAGCAAAATAACATGAAAAAGAAAAAGCATAAAAAGCGCGCGATCGAGGAAATAGACAGGTGCTACTCCAAGAATATTGTTTGGAAGTTTTACCAAAAGGTAAAAAGAAAGTGTCAGGGTAATGAGACCCGAACGGAAACTTGTAGAAGTGAACAAGAAAACCTTGTAGTAGAGCCACAGTCGGTGCTGAGGATTACCATTTCTGCGGACTGCTAAATGGGGAAGACGACACCCACCGAACTATTTAGGGTAGCAGGAGATGCCTTGGTAGAGAGCATATACCAATTTGTTTACAAGATTTGGCCAGATGAATGTATGCCTGAGGGATGAAACCTCATTTGCCCGGTTCACAACAAAGAAGACCCTCTTAACTGCGTCAACTATAGAGGTATCAGTCTCCTAAACATCGCATATAAGTTCCTTTCTACCGTATTCTGGAAGCGCATGAAGCCATTTCTCAATGATCTGATTTACCTCTATCAGTGCGGTTTTAGGCCAGGAAAGTCCACAATTATCCAAATATTCACACTATGGCAGATCCTGGAGAGGTCCCAAGAAGTTCAGATCTGTATCTTCCGCCTTTTTAGCGATTTTAAAGCCGCATATGACAGCATCTACAGAGACGAGCTATACAGAGTCATGTCTAGTTTTAGCATCTCTGCCTAACCCGTCTGCTTATGCCGACGATATTGATATTATTGGTAGAATACAGCGAGCTGTCACTGGCGCTTTTACGAGTAAAAGAGCAGAAACAAGAAACGGGCTTAAAACAAAGTATATGCTGTTAACAAGAAAGGACACCCAACATTGACGAATCGGCCAGAATGTCACAATCGAAAAATTCTTCGAAATTTATTTGGTCCGAGGAAGACCTTGCTTTAGGTGGCGCGCGCAAGTGGAAAGCCCAATTGGAGGCAACTGAAGTTAACCAAAGACCGCGCAAATTGGAGAGGCTAATTGGTTAAGGCTCGGGTTCACCCCGGCTATAGTCCGCCTAAGTGAGTGAGTAAGTAAGGGCCTTAGAAAAGCCGAAGGAAAATCCGCCTTTTTGGTCCAGACATAGCCGGCGCTATCATCAATGGCGCCCGCTATAGTTTAATGATTTCAAACTTGTTTTTGCCTAAAATGCAAACAAGCTGAAGCTGGTCGATAAGTGGTTCCAACAAGACGACGCTACATGCCATACAGCACGCGAGTCGATGGACGAATTGAGAAATGAGTTCAGTGAGCAATTTGTCTCTAGTTTTGCACCGGTGAATTGGGCGGCTAAATCGTGCGATTTGATGCCTTTAGACTATTTTTTATGGGGATACATCAAATCACTCGTCCATACCGATAGAACAGCGCCTTCTAGCCTTAGAAGACAACATTACATGTGTTATTAGCGAGATACTAGTCAAATTGCTCGAAAAAATGATTCAAAATTGGACTTTCCGTATGGACCACTTAAAATGTCGTCGTGGTCAATATTTACATGAAATAACCTTTAAAATCGCAAGCATAAATCTATCAACTCAAATAAACATTTTATACACTTTTGCAATTTTTCTGTGTTTTTTTGACAATTAAAAACCAAACGCTCAAAAAAATCATCCACTTCTACCACATTTATAGCTTACAGATCGAAAAAGCCTATTATACATTCTGTTTTTAAATTTTAATAAATGAAAAATTCCTAAAACAAAAAAACATAAGACTAAATAAAGCATATTATGCGTAAGGAATTGTATTTTCTCATGTAATACTGCCGCTAAATAAGGTCATTATAATTTGAGAAGCAAAATCCTTAATTCCAAATAAAACCGATTCCTCAGTGCTCCTCCACTCCTTTCCGCCAGAAATGGGGAACTTTTCTCTATAACATTCTTCCCTTAACCTCTCCAAAAACCGAACTCATTGCTGTCACATGGTTGGAGTGCTCATATTTTTTTCGAAATTTAAATTACTTTTCGACTTCTGTTTGAATTTTAATCTTTTAATCGAAAGATATTTTATAAAACTTCTCCCCATTTCAAAGCACTTTACGTAATGAATCAAGGTGTTATGAAGTCGCATCGACTCTTGGAGCACTTTTTCGAGGAAAGAGCAAACGCATCCGTTGTTTTTTTTTTTTTTTTTTTATCCATAGGCAGAGTGATATTTGAAATAATAGCGACACTTCCATGCAAATGGTTTAAAGGCTTCCAATTTATCTTCACGTTGAGCGAAGAAAAATAAATCAATAGGATTTCAAGCTTAGAAATATGGTAAACAAACCATTTTGACGCTTTACGGATTGTGTTTTGGCGTCATATTCTTTTGTTTGTGTGAAAATGTCCGATTTTGTGCCAAATAATCGTCAATAAACGGATCCTGTTCTAAATAAAATATTGTGTTGTGGTCGGTTTCGTTGTTTCAAAGACGGTAATTTCGATGTTGGCAATTGATGAAGGCCAAAATCCTTCGAAGACTCTGAATTGGAAGCATTGTTCGATGAAGATCCATTTCAAACGAAACCTGTTAAACTATTTCCAAGCGCTTGCATGTGTTGCAAATGATTGTAAAACAAGGAACTTAGGTGTTTATGATTCATTAAAGCAACTCAAAGAGAAGAAAGTCATGGGGACTGCCTGGTCTTGATTTTTAGTCGTCGGCTCAGCCGAATATTCATGCTTCGAAGGTTATGCTGTGTATTTGGTAGGACTATGAACTGTTGAAACGTAACAAAACCATCACTGGGGAGCAGTATCGACTTCAATTGATATTTTGAGCCGAGCACTGTGCTAAAAAATGGCCACAATATGAACAGAGCAACGAAAAAGTGATTCTACAGCAAGACAAAGCTCGGCCTCACGTTGCCAAAGTTCTACCCCACCCGTCCGATTATTACTTGTTCCGATGTACGATGTCCCATGGTCTGGCTGCTAATACGAAGACTCAAAAAAGTGGCTTAATTTGGGGATAGCCTCAAAAGATAAACAATTTTACCGTAACGGTATTTGAACTCTGCTAGAAAGATGGGAAAAAGTTGCCATCTTTGGCAATACTTTGAATGACTCATTTGTAACAATTTTTCACAGTAAAGTTACATTTTCATAGAAAACCAGCGATAACTTAGTTGCGCACTTAAAAGAAAGTGCAGTTCTCTATCCTTAAATCTTGAAATATTGAGGAAGGTACCGTTGCTGTCAAAGTAACACATTGTTAAATGACGAAATATCCTTCGGACTGATAACACGAAAGTTAGTTTATTTAATTTGAATCGCTTCAATGCCCAATACGACGTATTGCAATAAATACAAAAAATGCAAGAGGGGAAAGATTGTGGGGGCTGCATCATTATAAAGGGTGGTTTATCGTGAGGTTTGATTTATAATGTAAAATAAAACACATAAATTTGAAGGTGAACTTAATATATTTATGATCGGTTAGAAGAAAAATTCATGGCATTTACTTTTTGGAAATGATATCATGTAAATGTTGGTCACGACTACGTCTGAGGTGGTCCATTCAGAAGGTCCAATTTTGGGCTCGTGGTATCTGGCGGATGACGCAAGTAATGTTGGCTTCCAAAGCGTCAAACGTAGCTGGTCTATTCCTGAAGACCTGAGACTTTACATAACCCCAGAGAAAATAGTCCAAATGTGTGAGATCACATGATTTAAGCGGCCGATTTACCGTAACAAAACGTGAAATTAAGTGCTGACCAAAATAATTTCTCAACAAGTTCATTATTTCACTCGCTGTATGGCTCGAAGCGTCGTCTTGTTGAAACCAGAGCTCACCGAGACCATGTGCCTGAATTTCAGGAAGCTTATAGTCCGTAAACATTGCGCGATAACGGTTACCTTTGACGGTAACATTCTGATTTTCTTCGTCTTTGAAGAAATATGGACCAATGGTTCCACCAGCCCATAAACCACACCACACCGTTGTTTTCAATGGTTTAATGGTAGCTTTTGGTACTCATCAGGTTGCTTATCAGCCCAGATACGGCAATTTTGTTTATTAATGTATTTATTGAGCCAGAAATGGACTCATCACTGAACAAAATTTCACGATAAAAAACCGGATTTTCATTGAGTTTTTCCAGAGCCCATTCACTGAAAATATGACACAAATTCAAATCGCCTGGCTTCAATACTTGCACAAGTTGAATTTTTTACGCTTTTAGGCTGAGATCCTCACGTAAAATACCCCAAGTTGTCGAATAGGCCAAGCCAAGCTGCTAAGAGCGACGAAAAAACAATTCGTCACGGTCTTCGCGTACACTCTCAGCTACAGCTGCTATTATCTCTTCACTACGTGCTGAATGTGGTCTAACCGGTCGAGTATCATCCACTAATGTAAACTGCAACTCAAATTTGCGAATGGTATTGGCAATAGTGGTTTCAGTAGATCGATAATTTAAGTTCCTCGAATCGCACGAAAAACATTTGTCACAGAACGCTGATTTTCGTAATACAGCTGAACAATTTGGAGATGTTGTTGTGGTGTGTTTCTTTCCATGATGACTTGCCGAACGAAGCTGAACAAAAATGACACAGCAGTTTGATAGGAGTCACGCGTGATCTTTCGAAAAAGCCTATTGAAAAGCAAACCTCACGATGAATCATCCCTTATATGGATGCTTATCCTACCAAGGTGCAGGTCCCATTCACAGAATTGACGGCGGTGTCCTCCGTGGACATACTGACGAATACAATTTTTTTTTTGAAAAATGGGATAAAGAGAGAAACAAAGATTTTGCTGCATGGGTGGCATCCAACATTCAACATTCTTCGCGGGAGTTGGTTTGTTTTTAATTTCTAGTCAACTGCTCAGTTTCAGTTTATTTCATATCTGAAGCTTATATATACTTAAGATACAAGGTATACCACCTAGATCAAAAAAATTTTTGAATTTATTCAGAAAATTAAAAATACAAGTTTATTCATCTAAATCCATATTGTTCCCTTCAAAGTAATCCCCATCGACTGCAACACACTTATGCCAGGACTTGATCCAATCCTCGAATGGATCCTTTTTTTATATTCGGTTTTCGGTATGTCTAACAGTGCTTCCTGCGATTTTGCCATTACCTCCTCTCGGCTGTTGAAACGCATTCCCCGTAGTGGTTTTTTAACTCAATTGAACAGAAAGAAGTCATCGGGAGCCAAATCAAAAGAATTCGGTGGCTGTTGGATAGTATTTGTTGCATTTTTCGTCAAAAAATTACGAATAATGATGACACTGTGCGAAGATGCGTTATTATGGTGCAAAATCCACGAGTTTTTTGCCTACAGTTCTCTCGGCGAATTGCTTCACGCAAACGTCTCATAACCCCAAATAATACTCTTTTTTTACTGTCTGGCCTTCTGGCAAAAATTCATGATGCACCACACCGTTGTAAGCCATGAAAACCGTGAGCATTGCCTTCTTTTTCGACTGCAAACGACGTGGTTTTTTTGGTCTCGGCTAATTTGGTGAACGCCATTCATTTGCCTGATGTCTGAATTGTATGTCGTACTCATAAACCCACGTCCCGTCTCCAGCAATGATGATTTTGATGAATGTGGGATCGGCTTCAGCCTCGCAAATCACCTCTTTTGCCACGTCAACACGGTCTCTTTGTTGCATGAAATTAAAGTCTTTTAGCACCAACTTTGCTGTTACACGACGAAAACTCAAATCATTAACCAAAATGTCTTGGACGGATCCATAGGCAATGTTCAAGTCACCGCTATCTCTCTGATGGTTAATTTGCGGTTATTGACCAACATTTCTTTTACTCGTACTTCATCAATGTTTTCGTCGGTTTTTGATGTCGATGGTCTGCCATTGCGTTCATCATCTTCGATTAACTTCCGACCATTTTTAAACCTGTCGTGCCACTGGTAAACGATCGTTTTCTTTAGAGAATCGTTGCCGAAAAACTTTTTCAACATTCCCAACGTTCGCGCACCATTAAATCCGTTTTTTCCGCAAAATTTATTGTAATATTGTACAAGATCGTTGTTGCAAATTTAAATCCATTTCTAAAATTGTAAAAAAATGTCCAACACACACAGAGATAGATGTACTCTTGGCTACATAACTTTTGCAAATATCAAGCTATGAAATTTTTGGAAATCACCAAGCATTTGCATTTATGTGGGTTTAAACCGTTTTTAACCGACCAGCTCAGAATTTCGGGCACAATTTTCAATTAGACCAAGAAAACAACTCTGGTGGATTTGAACGTCCTTTGCACGTCAAAAGAAGTGGGGCCTAAAATTGACCCTTGGGGAACCAATTGGGTCAACGAAAGGAAATCTGTTAAAACGTTATCAATAGATACAGCCCGTTTTCCATCATTGAGGTTCTAAATAAAAGTTGAATAAAGCACGTAGTTTTTTGCAGAGTACTGTATGATTGACCGTATCGAAGGCTTTGTAAGAGTCCAACAGGATCAAGAAGGTGACATTGTCTGCATCTAGGCTTGCTCTTATGTCTTCTACAACTATAGTTAGAGCGGTAGTACAATTCGGCTTTGGACGAAAGCCAGATTATTATATCAGTACAGATATGCACTTAGTTGTTTTTGCATAAGACGTACACAACCCTTTGAGAGAAAAGGCAGAGTTGATATGGGCCTGAACTTATCAATAACTCCATTTTTGGGAATTTGTAAAATTTTTGCACTGTATTCATAAGGTGCGTGATATAAGGAAAAAAAAGGAAGAATGGCTTCAACAAAAGATGGATGGACTTCATCAGCACCAACTGCATTTGATTTACTGGAGAACAAAACTTTCAAGAACATCCAAGTTATTAACCCCGATGAACACAAAAGACGTACTCATCTTACATGGTTTTTGTAAACTGAGAAAATGAATGCCTTTCGGTAGCAGTTGGGATTCAAACACCGTACCTTTCGATTTGGAAGCCAGTCCTTTACCACTTGAGCAACGGCCAGCCACCCATGCTACCCTATGCGGAGGGTATTCCAACGAAGTGCTGAAGTAGCTATTAGATTAAAAATTTTATTTATTATATTCTACACCCTGACTGACTTCGAACTGCAACTTTTTAAAATGCTATAGTTTTTTTTATTTTTTAATAAATTTTATTGTGCCTAAGCAAAAATTGTTGGAAAATACATCAATATGTCCACCTTTGGCGCGAATAATGGCCTTGAGACGGCCGAAGAAAGCATCGCACGCTGCACGCAAGTGGCTCTGCGGTATTTTGGCCCATTCCCGGCGAAGTGCTTGTTTGAGGTGGTCCAAACTATGGTATTTTTTAGTGCTAACCTTCGCCCTCAAAATACCCAAACAGAGAGATCCAACGGATTTGCAATCCATTGTGTCGAAGAAATGAAGTGTGGAACAATGTTTTTTAACTAATCTTGGTTGAAGCGGGCTTTGTGAGACGGTGCCGAGTCTTGTTGAAACGTCCACGGTCTCCAACTGAAATGATTGTTTGCCCAAGGCTTCAATACTGCCTCTAAGACAGTTTCACGGTATACGATCGCATTAATTTTGACGCCACGGTCCAAAAATATGAGCGGTGTGCGACCATCGGCGGTTATGTCTTCCCAAACCATCACCATCGGTGCTGCCTGCTTTCTGGCGGCCGTCCGAAGGTGTAAATTTTCGAAGAACCTCTCTGGCAATTAAACTCGGTCATTTTGTTTGTTCATATATTGCTCGATAACAAATGGCGACTCATCGGAAAAAACCAAATTCGGCAACTCATCACTTTCGTGCAAGCGTAGCAACTCCTTCGCTCTTTCGACTCTAACTTTTTTCTGTTGCGGTGTAAGATCGTGCGCTTTTTGGAACTTTAATGGCTTGAGCCCAAGTTCATTTTTCAGTATGTGTTGCATCCGTTCCAACGATCTGTTGAGCTCACGAACCATTTTTCCTTCACTTCGACGCGGATTTCGCTCAATTCGATCCTTCACTTTCCGAACCATTTCTGCCGATGTTGCTGTTTTTTTTATGACCACCTCCATGGCGTTTTGCAATAAAAAAGATGGGGTGACCGTGGTGTAGTGGTATATGCATAGACTCCTCAAGCAGAACAGAATTTGTATGTAGTTATATGAAAATCCCGTCGGCGTCAACTCTGACATGAAGGCATAACACGGATTTTCGAGTGGTTGCTGGTTGGGCTAAATATAACGAACTAACAACTAGCACGTACTTAAGACCAACTGCTTGAGGATGCATTGTTTGACAGCCACCTCTGGGAAAAATATCGAAACCTAATACACCTGAGTTTGAAACTACTACACCTCCCGCCCGCGCCCTGGAGAAAAAGCCAGTAAAAGGGTATTCATATCCCCTTGATGCGCGCGCGGTGTTATAAAGAAAACCCTGCCAGTATTACGGTAACGAGCTATGGTTCGAGACACAAATGATTTATTCACGTTGAGGTGCTGGAGGGCTCTAACAATAGCTACTTTTGGTTTTAAAGACAAATATTAAGCAATCACACAATCACGTTTGAATTCCAAAGCGGATAAAAATTTTTTAACACAACTGAGACTTGTAAATAATAAAATTATCTGTCATGTGTCAAAATCTGAGCTCACTGCCATGAACGGTTTGGAAATTATAGTCAGGGTGTAATATCAATTTTTTTTAAAAATTTTTTTTGTTTTAGTTAATTAATAGCCGTCCCTATTTTTTTTGCACGCTAATAAAAAAGGTAAACCATTTTTTTTTTGTTTTAATATTAATGGAAAAGTTTTAATAATAATAATAAAATATGTAGTAAATAAATAATTCATAAAAAATTAAAAGAAAACATAAAAGCTAAGAGGTTCTAAGTTTTTTTTGATTTCCCAAAAATTCTCATGGGTCTCCCTATTATTTTGCACATTACTGTATCCCCTACCTGAAAGATTCCCAAATAATTCTTAATTGGGCTGAGGAAAACCAACATTATTCAAAGAATTTTAGAGTGAACTTAAATAAGAACTTTTCTCAAGGACATTCAGTAAAACAAACAATCTTGGAGAGAACTTTGTCTTCGAACTTTGCCATTCGAATGTCGCCTTCAAATTCGCCTAATCTAATTGTTTTTTTTTTGTTTTTGATATTTTAAGCTGATGAGGTGAATTAGGGGCACGACATTCTTAAGATGGAAGGTAAGGTACTCTACTTAACCAGAGTTTAAAATTTTAAGCACTTCCATCTCGCTGTCATAACAAAAACGTCAGTCATTCAGTTAAATTTCATTGAATGCCGCTGATGGATAATTCAAATCCTTTCAAGTTAATCTGTATTTTGACACTTATTCTCAACCCTTCATTCCTCTCCTGTGCGATGAATGAAAAGTTCGGTGTTACCTGAGAAAATGGCATAAAAAGTTTTGTGCAACATTTTACGTCAACAAAAGACTTTAGTAAATCTTTTGATAGATTGCCATACAATGGAAGCGCCATAAAAAGCTATACAGGCACCTCTTTGAGATTGGAAACCAACTTCATTTAGAGTAAAATTTATAGGCTAAGTCTGAATTTAATGGCACCAAGTGCTTTGGCTTCCTATCCGTATGACCAACGGACGAATGGGATATGGATACTTCATCCAGAGAGTCAATACCAATGTACCATCATCAATCAATCGTCATGGCTTTAGGGTGGAACCTATCAATTAAAGGATTCGATTTAAAGAATTCTATCCCAACAACAACAAGCAGGGATATAGAAAAAAAGGGGTTAACGCGTAGTGTGCCCATAAATTTTCAATTCGATTAGAAGCCCCGCTGTACACTTTGTTTGGCAGTTCCAATTTTTTGGTTAAGTCAATCTCCTTAGAGGACTGCGTCGCTATTTATCAATCACCAGAGCATGACGGAGGTCGGATGTGCAAACTTTGAAAAAGTTAGAAGGAATAATGGACGAAATGGATTATGTGGGTTTTTTTTTTTAAGTTTTTTGAAAGAGATTATTTGTGAATTTGTTGGAACTACATATTGTACTTGAACGGTGGGGACAACTTGATAAAAGTTTCTGCAAACAGGATGCGTCGACAGTTCCTTATTTTCTATTTGTTTGGAGAATGCACAGAGGTCTAAGTTTGTTGTTAGAAAAAAATGCAAACGTGAATCTGAATTGAAAATTTTGAACACAATCATGAGTTCCCAACAGTGTTGATAATTTTGAAAGACTTTTAACAAAGCAGCACCTAAAGTTTCTGAAGTTTTTTTTTTTACAATAGTATCAGAAGAATTCTATTCATATCTGTATCATGACCCGTTGGAATCTTGAAATATATTTGGGTTTTCTAAGATCTCTCTCTGACGCATATTTAAATAGATTCATTCCTGTTTTTATCGTTATTTTGTAAAAATGAAAAATTGTGGTAGGGATACCAACCCTAGGCAGGGCTTTACATTTTACCATCCGATATTATGGGAGCCCTTATACCGAAAAAAGCGATGCGTGTTAATTTGGAATTTCAGGGTAAATAAGGTGCTGTAGTGTTGATTTAAAATATGGGATTTTCTGTTCTTCAAATATGCTAATGAAAGCCTATGGGGCTTAAGTGAAGAGTTGTAAATATTAGCAGATAATGACGGACAGGTTTATGTAGGATCTTGTGGTCAGTATTTAGCTATTGAAAGAAGTATCGTCTTCCTCGAAATGCTATTCATTGATTTTTTTGTCATAAGACCACATTTTATAGATGTAACTCACAAGTAAGCTGTCTCTTCCGAAAGTCTTGATTGACAGTGTCTTAATATTGGTTTCCAAACTCTAGTAATATCGGGTGGATACACCAATTTTCTAGGTAGTGAACGGTTTAATTTGTTTGGTTGTTGGTCATCGCCGCGCCGTTGTCCTTCAAAAACTTCGTTTTCACAAATTCTCTGGACTATTAGTCTGCTATTTGTCATTTTCATCGACTCAACATGTTTAATTCTGTGTTTCGTATCTATGGGAGGTCCTTTTAGGTAAGGTTTAAACTGTTTTGTGGATCTCAGGCTTCTTAGTAGCCTACATTTGTAGCTGTCTTAATGGTCTCCTGACAAAAACACGATAACAAACGCTTGCTAATAGTAGCTGCGGTATAAATGCGGATATCAAGAATAGAAAAGGACCGAGAAAATACTATGAGAAGTTTTTATATCGAACTGCAATAGGTCGCACTTCAAGGCGACCATAAATAAAAAACTTTCGATCTGATGATGAATGCCGGTGGGTAGACAAACAAGCGACGCCGTGCGCTAAAATAATGATAGCTATCGTACCAGAAGTGAAGAAACACAATTTCCCCCAAAAAAAAAGACTCTAAAACGTTGAAAACGTCGAACCCGGACGACGTTTGCGAAAATTGCAGTCCACATAACACAACTTTCCAAAGCTAGGAGAAATGATCGGATGAGAAGCATGTACAACCTCATACTTAAGATTTGGCCGGCTGGTCTTTTCGATGAACTAGGCATCGTCTGTCTAGTCCTGAAGAGAGGGGATTCGCTGATTGGTATTAACTAGGGTGGCATTAACCTGCTTGTCGCAATCCTATGTGATAGCCAATCTTAGAGAAGACCGAAGAATATCAAATCGATACACATAACCTCTAACGTGTTGCTGGCAGAGACGCATCTAGTTTTGACCAAACTCTTTCGGATTTGCAGGAAATCGATGTTGAGATGCCATCATTCTACCAAGGGTAAAAGAAAAATCAAAATCGAATGTTTTGACATTCAATTACAATAAATTTTTTAAGTTTTAGATACGTTATCATGCGATTTCTTTTATATCGTCCTTAAAACTATTTTGCGTAATTCAAAGACATAGGGTTGGTAGAAGAGCAACATTTTAAAACTCTGAATTACATACTCGTCCTCCTTGCGAATAGAAAAGACATAATTGATAGAAATCAGTGATTTTAAGGCAGAAGCAGCAAATATGGGTCTGGCTTTCATCAATTTTCCGTGTGACTTTTGATCTTGATAGTGCGTACGACAGAGTGTGGATGAAAACTATTCTCAATTATAGAATACCATTTCTAAGTGGATCTCAAAAGAGGCGATCGTATTAATGTCTTCAATTGTTTTGCGCCACCCTCACTATAAACGCATATAGAGAACAACTGCTACCAGATTCTTACGGAAAAAACAGCCTTATTGGCCGCCACATGTATCTTGTGTAGAATTCCATTTCAGGAACACTTGCTATTATGGAAAATGGGAAAAGTGAAGCAATTCGTCGACCATATAAATGTACATATGTATGTCGTAGCTGCATCTTTTATCCACAGATTTCAAGATGTCTTTTGGGAATCCAAATTGGGAAGCTACAAATTGGTCTGAGATTTTACGGATGAAATTGTCCTATTCACTTAGGAAATTAGTGAAATTAGGATTTCATCATCTTTGCTTTCTATTTTATGATATTATGTAGTAGTATCTTCGTTTGCACTGATCACCAATTTGTCTAATCTAATCAAACAACTTGGATAACGAAGGAATGGAATGGAAAAATGGGAAGGAGTCTATGTTATGAAATCGAACAGAAGAGTCTCAGAGATTTGGTAAGCAAAAATTTACAAAATCGCTTTATAAGGAAGAATATCAAAACGGTCAAAGAGTTATTTCCGAGATATAACTTTAAGAGCCAAAGTATCAGAGGCAATAAGCGAAAAAAAGAAAAGAAATGGTGTACTACAAGGTTCCAATCTAGTTCCCATTCTGTTTATATTATATACAAATGAAGTCCTTTGTTTATTCAAAACAATAAGCTGCCTACGCTTACGATGTAAGATACATTTACTACAACATAAGTTCAAACTGAAGCGACGATAAAATTCTGTCAATAAATGCGGCCATTTATTAAAACCAAATGACCAAATTTTTTCAGGTTTTTGATTGAAATAGTAAAGTAGGTATACTTTTACCAAATGTCAAGTAGGTATATTCTTACCAAATGTCAAGGTGCGAGGGTACTTAATATCTAAAGCAAAAATTCCATAAGAAAACAAAAAATGATGCCTAATGTCTGAACAAAGAAGATCTTTGCATTGAATATCAGATGATTCAAATTTTGAAACGAGGATCAATTCAAAATTATAGGACAACAAGTAAAGATATTTAAAGACTTTATATTCCTTGGATTGGATATGTATATTCTGGGCTAAGAGTGAGATCGAATTGCACTAGAAACTACTTAGTTGGCGCTATAGTTCCATTGTAAATAAGATAGTCATTACCCAACTGCATTCAGTTGAGCACTGCAAGCATTTCGAGGTTGCCTTTTACTTGTGAGTCCTACCTTTAGCCGAGGCGTTTACATTGTGGGTCTATTCATATACAAGCCATCTCGACAGATCGAAGCGCATATTTCGGACCAGGTTGGTGTTTATACATATATTGGGCCAAAAATCGATCACAGAATATTGAAGTTGTCTACTAGTACTTCTGTTTTTATTCATGTTTCTGCGCCATAGAGTAGGACTGAGATGATAAGTGTCTTCTTTGCATTTTTTCAAAAAACGACAAGGATGACGCCACCAAAGACATATGAGGAATGCCCAAAGTATGAGGTTAAAACCGTACTAGGCAATTTCAATGCTAAGATAAGAAAGGAAGACATCTTTAATGGGGGAGTTGGTAATCATAATTTTGTGTATTGAGAAGAAATAACCGTGACGTATAATTTATTTTATATTATTGTAGGTGCACTAAGTTCTCGTTGTTTGTCAATAGATGGCTCCAGCAGTAACTGCTTGTCGGTTTCGACATACCCAAAACGTCATGAACCAAGTTTAGACATATGGTTAAGAAATCCTTTTGACACATTAGTGATTTTAATTTGGCGGCATTCACTTTTGGTTGTATGAAAATGTCTAATTCTGTGCCAAATAATCGTCATTTACAGAATGTGTTGATGTGGTTCTCTCATTGGAAGAAAACGGTGGCTGAAACGCATCAAGAGCTCCAAAAAGTTTACGGAGATGCTGCTTTACCGTGATTGGTTTCGTCGCATCAAAGACGCGTGAAGGGAGGCCAAAACTCTTTGAAGACTCTGAGTTAGAGGCATTGCTCGAGGAGGATCCTTGCCAAACGCAAGAAGAGCTTGCTTCAGATCTTCAGCCAAGCCATTTCCAAACGATTGAATGCGTTGAGAATCAAAAAAGAAAAAACTCAAAGATAAGAAAGTCATGATGACTGTCCGGTCGTGCTTCTACGTCATGGAGTCGGCCGAATATTCACGCTACGAAGGTTATGTTTTTTATTTTGGTGGAACCAGGTCAGTGTTATTTATTATGAACTATTGAAACCCATCGAAACTGTCACTATGAAACAGTATCAACTTAAATTGATGCAATTGAGCCGAACACTGCGCGAAAAACAGCCACAATACGAACAGAGGCACGAAAAAGTGATTTTACAGCATGACAACGCTCGGCCTCACGTTCCCAAATCCGTTAAAACTTACCTGGTAACGCTCATATTCTTCATACCTGTTGCGTTCGATAACACATGGTTTGGCTGATCAGCTGTTCTGTTCATATGAAGATATCAAAAAATGGCCTGATTCGTGGATAGCCTCACAAGATAAACACTTTTACCGTAAAAGTATTTAAGCTCTGCCGGAAAGATTGGAAAAAGTTATAGCTAGCGATGGGCAATACTTTGATTGATTCGTTTGTAACCATCTTTTCACAATAAAGTTGCATTTTCATAAAAAAAGGAACCGCGATAACTTAGTTGAGCACTCAACACTAATTTAAAATTCTACTGATGGTAAATAAGAAATTGAAAGTTAAAAGGAAGATTAGTCGTTTGGTTGTGTTCAGGATTCTAACATTTTTAGTACGGACGGATCACATAACTTACACGACCCTACTTCTGAAAACGGACATTTACTGATTGGCTCTGCGGCGGTACGAAATATTACTATAGAAAGCACACGGTTTCCTCATCTCAATATACCATACATAACGGGACGTGGCGGTCTTCGGATCATCAAACACTAAATGAGGTTCTTAAGGCATGCCTCCAGTATTCTGGACGTTTGACTTGTTGTACTAAAGAAAGTTCTACCAACAGGTAAAAGAATGTAGGTAAGAAGACCCCTACAAAAGCCTGTACAAATTAAGAAGGAATCCTTGTAGTAGAGTCACGGGCGCTGCTGAGAATGTGTACAAATATTTTCTGAAGGCTTCAATGGCGACGAAGACCAACATCTCACCTTCATGTCAGGCAGAATACACTATTCAACTTAGACGATTTTAGCCAAAGTCTACCTGGCCAAAGCGAAGTAGGGATAGCTATATCTAACCTAAAATCCTACAAATCAGCTGGAAATAACTTTATGGAGAGCATGCACCAACTCATTTTTCAGATCTGGTCAGAAGAGTGTATGCCTGATGAATGAAATTTATGAACCATATGCCCGATCCACATAAAGAAGACACCCTTAATTGCGTTATCTATAGAAGTATAGGTCTTCCCAACATTGGATACAAAATTGTGTCTGCAATATTGTTTGAGCGTTCGAAACCCTTGGTCAACAACTTGATTGGTCTTAATGTTCACACTTCGGCAGATTCTGGAGAAAACTTAAGAAACCCAAATCGATATCCACCATTTTTTCATCGATTGTAAGGCCGCTTATGACAGCATTTAATGCGATGAGCTATATACCAAGAATCTTGTCTAGTTTTGTCATCCCTGCGAAACTCGTCCGTCTGTGCAGAATGCTTATGGAGAACACTCGCCGCTTCGTCAAAGTCAGATACCCTCAATGCCAAAAAAAAGTGTTAGACCAGGTGACGTGTTATCATGTTAGAGATGTCTTAACATCATACTTGAAAGATTTGTACGAAACTGGAGGCAGAATCTTTAAAAAGTCCGTGCAACAACTAGCGTACGCCGATGGTATCGATATAATTGGAAGAACTCAACGGCCTGTTACCGGAGTGTTCGTCAATATTAAAAGCGAAGTTGCCAAATGGGTTTAGCGGCAAATGAAGGAGAAATCAAGCCTATGTGTCAACAGGTAGGGATTCACACCATCGGCAAATTGGACAGAATGTCACTATCGACAGCTATAATTTCGAGGTAGTAAAGGACTTTGTATACCTTGGCTAGGCAATGAATTCTGCCTACAACAAATCAGCAGAAATAAAACAAAAAACCGCTGTTCTCAATCGTTGTTTCTATGAGCTAGGATGGCAATTGAGTAGTAAGACCCTTGATCATCCCAGTCGTACCTTATGGTGCAGAAGTATGAACCTTATCGAAGAGGGATAAAGATTTCCTTTAGAAAATATTCGGTCCCGTTCGCGTTGACAGTCTTTGGAGGAGAAAATCCAACGATTAACTATACGAGCTGTACAGCAACATCGACCTAGTAGAAAATTGTGCATCAGTCGTCTGAGCTGACTAGGGCATGTAGAGCGAATTCGTAGCGTAAAGCGTAGAGAATAACTCACCTCAGGTGGAGAGCACAACACAAAGGAGACCTCAACCGACTTGAAGTACGCAACTGGAGGTAGTTAGTTATAGACCGGAGCTGACGAGTAAGTAGGTAAATAAAATTTTTTGCAAAAAACCTTATACCTAATTCAGTTGCTTTCTTTGGCCAAGGAAATAAGGACTGGCTGTGTAAGTCGGCATTCAATTTATAATGAATTTTCAATATGAGGGACCTGAGATAGACTTTTGTCCCTAACCACCCCAAATTTACGGCTGATTTGTCAGACTAAATCATCGATTTTGTACGTCTCTTCTTATATAAAACATATGCTCGACATTCACAGCAAGAAACTATGTCTATGGTATTGGTTTGCAAGTTTCACACAATTTTCTCAAGTATGGTGTCACTGAAAGTACATGAAGTCAAGGTCTCTGTGGAAATGAATTTCATCTTCAGTCTACACAATCTGGGAACCTAAAACTAGAAATAGCCCAGTATCTCCAGAATCTCCATGGATTCTGTCATATGTGGCCATGAAATCGATGAATAGCTGGTAAGTATCAATCTAGTCCTCTAGAGTTTTCTCTAGTATCTGCAGTAATGTGAATAATTGATCAGTTGTAGACTAACTGGGTCTAAAGCTGCGCTAACAGTGGGCAACCAGAGCATTAAAAATGGCTTTGGGTGTTCACATATTTGCAGATATTGTTTCTTTAGCGGCACTCTCCTATTTCCCCTATCTTTGTCCTCTGAAGCTGCTTTGTTTTTCTTCCGTAAAGTCGTTGTTCCCTCTTAATGGTATGGTACTCGTAGCCCCTCTCGTCCTTCTATGCAACGTGGCTTCGTAGGGCCTTATTATGTAACATGTGTTTGTTCGTATTTTTTATCAGATCACCTTCGGGTGGATGGTCAGGTGAAAGCCTCTACATAGGTTCAAACAGTTCTCATGATTTCTTGACATCGATGCTACTGAAAGACGATCAACGTGAAATCTTCTACAAGTGCTCTGAGCTATACTCGCGTACTAGTTAAGCTATATAAGTAAATCAGCAGTTAAAAACTCTTAGAACTCTCGAAAGAATATTTTGATGCTCTTCATTTCTTCTTGGTACCAAAGTTGAAGATATTATCACACCACCTCCGAAAACTGATCAATGAAGAGAATGCTCTAAAATGTCGAACTAAAACGAAGGGTGCAGCAAAACTGGGACAAACTTTGGAGATGTGATATCTCAACTGAACCACTGCAATGGTGAAAAGGCTCAAAAACAACGAGGCAGTACAACTTGACTAAATCCGACGGTGTGGGGACTTACATCTGTCGTAGAGCAAGGCGAATGAAATTTGTTAGAGAAAAGCTGTCGGCAAAGTTTGAAATCGAAGGTAGATGTAGCCTTTTACCTATGCTAGCCTGATTGCATAGAGTCACCCAACAACATTTTTATGAAAACTGCTGATGTTTTTATCTTAGTCTAAGGCACAAATCCTGAAGTTAGCAATGAAATACAATTATGCCAGTTGTTTGTTCCGTCTCTTGCCATTCCTTTGATGAAAAACTTCATCAAGTTTTCGTATAATTGCGGCTGTATTTCACGAATAACAGCTCTGATTTTTTCTTTTAGTGCATGAGTCGTTTGATGAGTGTTGACAAAGACTTTATTTTTAACACGGCCAGTAAGAAAAAAGCCTAACATTGTTAATTTGCACGATCCCGGCAGTCAATTTAAGTCTTAATTTCGAGAAATCATAAGTCCGGGCAATTTTTCACACAATAGACCCATTGTTTCATTAGCTGTGAGGTATTTGTTGCCGTCCTTCTAAAAATAAACGTCGTCCCCTTCCAGGCAAAAAAAAAGTCAGCCAACATCGTTCAGTAGCGCAATCCACTGAAACAGTAGCACCATCATCATTTAAAAAAAAAAAAAATGACCCAAGGACACCTCCAGCACAAAAACCACACCAAATTGTCACCCATTGTGGATGGAGTGATTGCTCCACTATTTCTCTTCGGTTTTCGGAGCCCCAGATGCGACAATTTTTTTTTGTTTATGTACCCAGTCAACTGGAAATGAGCCTCATCACTCAGAAAAATTTTGTGTAAAAAGTACGGTGTTGTGCATAGTCTCCTGGCTTTAGCTCTTGCGTCAACTGGAGCCTATAAGCATGAAGGCCATGATATTTATGAATGATGCATCTCGAAAGAGACACAACTGGGTTTCCAATCCCACTCTCAACTACGGCGCCTATATTTTTAGCTGACTCTGCGGAACGAATACGAATTGGAGTCTTCACATCATTAACCTGTCCTAGACGTTCAAATAGCTGTGCGAGTTGTTTGTTTGATGTTAACCAAAACATAATGAACTTATGAAACATATCGGCGATATTTTTACCATTTTTGTAATGAATTCTCACGATTGCAACAAGTTGCCCGGGTGCGAATTTTTACTAATCAAAAGTGATCGCAATGATAGCTGATACCTCTTGTTGGGTGACCGTCTATTTAATAATTTGCGCTGTTTTTTCACTTCTGTTGTAGAACTATAAAAGTTTGATGCCTAAATATATTGAATCGGAATCAAGCGAAATCAAGAAAGTAACGTCGGTCGTCGTAATAAAAAAAAAAAAAAAACAAATATAATTGGTCTAGAAATCGTCTCAATTCGTAGTGCTGGAAACCAAATCATAGTTTAATGCAGTTTCGATAATAAAGAGCTTAAGGGATCACTCATTCTATCAGTTCGAAGATCTATCACCTGTCGATAATGATGAGAAAATACGCAGAATAGTAGCTGATACATCCTCCTCTTCCCAAGAATAACATAAATTAGTTTCTCTTTAACTCTGTAAGTGCTTGGCCAAAATATTGAACGCTTGTGCTGCTAGTTTTCGTAGGTATCAAGTATCATACGAATAATTTAAGAAACGTCTTGAAAACTTCCTCTACTGTTGGATTTCTAATTCCAATTCCAATTTATTCAGCATAATTCTGGTAAGTTTATCTTAAATTTATTAACATCCCTTATCTAGTGATCATAATCTCATTGGAAATATACTAGCCTGTTTGGTTTTTGTAAAGTTGAATTGTCACGTAAACTCTGGCACTTTAATCAAAATTCAATTACTCACTTCCTGTAACTGGCAAAAATTAATTTGTCAACAGACTCTTCCGAGTGCATTATACGATTTGTTATTTAAGTCTTCTTCCGCCTTTCGTACGTTCACCAACCGCGCGAATAGATTGCAGTTAAATTTTGTTAACGCGATTGATTCCACAAGATGACGTGGAACTTCCATTTCAGTGAAAATCCCCGTAGTCAGCATGATAATACAATCATCGTTGTCCTCCAAAAATTTCATATTTTACTGCATGGTATCTTGTTGATGGCGGCGGAGGCGCGGGAGGTGGAATGGAGTACATAACTAAACACATACCATATGAGAGCCAAGTTGATATGCACTTAAGGATTTAACCCTACCCTTACTTGATGCACACATGTAGACACGTTGCATGCAAGTTTGACACGCTACTACTAAAACCTTTCGGTGGAGTGTAAAAATATGTATTCCATCAAGGAGAGTGCACTCACTATCCGTAACAATTTTACATGCATTAAAACACAGCCATGCCACAGGCCTTTAACTTCTACGATAGTCACGTAAAAACGAATACAAAATACAACGTCATGCAACCATGCTCTGCAACTACACTAGCATACAATCTTCATCCACATTCATCCCACAAAACTATCGGAACCGCAACGATGACAGCTGTCGTTCTAAACTGTCATTGGGATGCTAAAGCTTTAATATCTTCGAGGACATATTCTGCGCTACAAAATTAATTAGAGTTCTTGTTGTTATTGTTGATAGAATTGTTGATAGAATTGCAGATACAATATCAGGGAAAGCCACCCTCACATCTAGGAGTGCAGTTGATTTAGGAAAACAGACATCGACAATCTAATTGAGGCTTCAGATTCAAGTGTGAGTAATATTTCAAACGCTCGACTTGAATAAATCGGAACGAGTAATTTTTTGTTTTTCAAATGACAAAAGCGACACTGAAACCCGCAGTTACGAGAAAGGACGAAATCCCAGTATAGATCCTATGTTATTTGCCTAGATGTTCAGATTTTTTTTTTTTTTTTTTTTTTTCAAATAAATGGTAAGGTCATACCGCACATATTTAATGGAGCTGCTCGTTCCTATTAAAGGCCAGCATTGCTTGAACTTGAAATCCCAACTCAGACAGAATTTTCTTTGATGTACTTGAATTTAGGGATACGCGTAAGTCACTGACGAGCATGGGACAGAAATCCTACTTCGATTAATAAATGTCTGATTGCTCTTTCTTCTAAAGAACCAAGTAAAGGTGAATGATATCAGTACATTCAGTGTCATTCTATAGCCTGATAAGGACTAGAGTCGATTGATTCACAAATAATCAATATATTTTATAATACAGTTGTTTTGGGAGTATTGTTCAGTGTTCTATTTTTGATAGCTTACTCGTGATTCGTGACATATGTCAAAGTCAATCGTACTCGGTTAGTATTGCCATTTCATCATGGAAAGACTAACATCCGAAAAAGGTTTTCAGATTACAGAATTTTATTGTTAAAATTCGTGCTCTGTAGAAAATGTTTTTCTACAAGCAATTCACGCCATAGTGACCAAATTTCGCAACAATTTCACGTTATTTGATATCAAGCTATATCAAGCTTAGAGTGCCAACAGAGGAAAATATTTGAAGACCGTGATTAGTCCATTCGTCACATTTCGCAGCAATTGGGATTGTATTATTCGACTGTGTGGAAGATTGGTCTAAAACCTTTCAAAATATAGCTCGTGGAAGAACTTAAACCGAACGACCTGCAAAAGCGTCGAATTTTCGGTGAGTGGGCCTTAGAAAAGCTGGAGGAAGATCGGCTTTTTTTTTATCGAAAAATTGCCTTCAGCGATAAAGCTAATTTCTGGTTGAATGGTTATCTTAATCAGCAAGACTCCTGTATTTGGTCTGATGAGCAAGCTCAAAATGCACTGTTTGGTGCGCTTTATGATGACCGTGAGAACAATGTTATCGCCAATGGAGCCCGCTATCGTTCAATGGTTTCGAACTAGTTCTTGCCTAAATTACATGAGGTGAACCTGGTCGACAAGTGGTTTCAGCAAGACGGCACTACATGCCTATCTTTCATGTTGGACCGGTGAACTGGCCGGCTAGATCATTCGATTTGACCCCATTAGACTATTTTTTATGGCGATACGTCAAATCACTCGTCTATGCCGATAGACCGATAGTTCGATAGAAACGTGTTATTAGCGAGATACTATGCAATACCATATGCTTGAAAAAGGAATTCAAAATTGAATTCTCCATATGAACCACTTAAAAGGTAGTCGTATCGATATTTACATGAAATAATCATTAAAAAGTCCATTTTTTTTTTATAATGAGCACGCGCACACGGGATTTGTGTACCCTTAAAATGTTTGCACACAGCGCGGGCGTAGAAAATTTAGGGAGGAAGAAAAGAGAGGTATCGATGTACATTGTTTTTAAATGTTTGCAAGTTATAATTGCCAGAAAATAGAGAGCTCGGCAGGGCATTACATAAGCTAGTTATATGGCTTAGGAACGAACCACTATATTTTAGAGTAAGTCCGAAAGTGGGTTTCGGAGTATACTGTTGAGCATTCATTGCGAAACTGGTGTTACGGGTGAAGGTTTGAAAGTGCGGAATACTACTAGTACTAGTACAATCACTACACTGGTGATGGAAATAGCCATAAAACAAAGTTAGACAGGAGACATTACATCGGTGTTCGAGGCTGTTAATTGATTGATTGATATCAGTATCACCTATGAATTTTATCGTACGGTTATGAGTCCTATCTAGGTGCAGAGATGCTTTACGAGCACCTGAGAAGATGTGAACATTAAACTCCAATTTTTGACGAATAAATGCTCTATATATTGAGCCCAGATCAGAGCAGGTAAAGTATTTCTTACATCGCTTGAGGAAACCTAGACATTTCGCAGCATTTTTGACGACATCGATTATCTGGTCACTCCAACCAAAATTTTCACAGACCCACATAACGAAAACGGAAAGTTTTTCGGTGTCAATGATGTACTATAAGTGGCATTCATGGATAATGTCCGGGTATTTAAAATTCGGTTTAATGTAAGTCGCGTGAAGAAAAAGAGGCAATATGCAGATAACAAAAGAATAAGATTATTGATTCTAAAGAAATCAAAGGCTGTTCTCGTTGAGTTCATATGATTCATACCCAAGTGCCTACATACTATATATTTACGTGCATAGTTGATGCTCCTCCAAAAACTGGGAATGATAAGTTTAGAAAACTTTGCTTAAATGTGTTGCAATCATCGTTTTCAAGTCTGTTGTATCTTTTTTTGTTCCAAAGTTTCATACATTTGCCGTCCACTTATAGATTGATTTAATCAGGTTGAATGGACAGATTTTTTTTCTGCGCGTACGTTGCAAGCTACTTGATTACGGAGATTGCAGTAGCTCCGACATGCGTATCCGATCTAGTGTATTTCCAGTGATTGTAAGCTTGATTACGAAACCGCATACGTTTTGCTAACAATCGGAACATAGAACATACGTGTATATTGATTATAAGAGTTGTTTAATTAACAAGCGACTTTAAACTATCTGATGACATCAAAAACAAATATTTGTGAAAGCGATACAGGGTGACTGACTCGAACTGCAACTTTTTAAAATGCTATAATTTTTTAATTTTTTGATAAATTCCATTGTGCCAAAGCAAAGAATGTTTAAAGATACATCAAATTTCAAATTGTATCAGTAGTTTTCAATACGTCCACCTTTGGCGCGAATAATGGCCTTGAGACGGCCGCAAAAACCATCGCACGCTGCACGCAACTGTCTCTGCAGTATTTTGGCCCATTCCCGGCGAAGTGCTTGTTTGAGGTGGTCCAAACTTTGGTATTTTTTAGTGCCAACCTTCGCCTTCAAAATACCCAGGACAGAGAAATCCAACGGATTTGCATCCGAAAAATTTACAATCCATTGTGTCGAAGAAATGAAGTGTGCAAAATTGTTTTTTAACCAATTTTGGTTGACGCGCGCTTTGTGAGACGGTGCCGAGTCTTGTTAAAATGTGAACGGTCTACAACGGAAATGATTGTTTGCCTAAGGCTTCAATACTGTCTCTTAGACAGTTTCACGGTATACGATCGCATTAATTTTGACGCCACGGTCCAAAAATACGAGCGGAGAGCGACCATCGGCGGTTATGGCGGCCCAAACCATTACCGTCGGTGCTGCCTGCTTTCTGGTGGCCGTCCGAAGGTGTAAATTTTCGAATGACCTCTCTGGCAAGTAAACTAGGTAATTTTTTTTGTTGACATATTGCTCTATAACAAATAGCGACTCATCGGAAAAAATCAAATTTGGCAACTCACCACTTTCGTGCAAGCGTAGCAATTCCTTTGTGTGTTTTTGGAACTTCAGTGGCTTGAGCCCAAGCTCATTTTTCAGTATGTGTTGCATGCGTTTCAATGATATGTTGAGTTCACGAGCCATTTTTCTTCCACTTCGGCGAGGATTTCGCTCAATTCGGGCCTTCACTTTCCGAACTATTTCGTTCGATGTTGCTGCTTTTTTATGACCATCTCCATGGCGTTTTGCAACGCTGCCAGTATTACGGCAACGAGCTATGGTTCGAGACACAAATGATTTATTCACGTTGAGGTTCTGGAGGGGTCTAACGATAGCTGCTTGTGGTTTTCCAGCCAAATATAAAGCAATCACACCGTCACGTTTGAATTCCATCGCGGATAAAATTTTTTCAACACAACTGAGACGCAAATCGCTTAAAAGGCTTGTAAATAATAAAATTATCTGTCATGTGTCAGAATTTGAACTCAATGTCATGAACGGTTTGGAAATTATAGCAGTCTGAAGTTGGTTGCAGTTCGAGTCATCGCTAGGATTTCATTTTTCACTTTGCTGTTGTATTTTACGGCCAATGCTGAACTGGTAAGTTAATACTTTAAGACATTTTGGGATTTATCTGGTTCTTTTATAAGCATTACTATGCCACCTGCATTGTAAGGATTATTACAATTACTATACATTCCACAACCGCGAATATTGTAATCGCGTTGTTTTAGACAAAATAATAAAATCAGGCAAAAAGTTCAAAGAATCAATACGAGCCTCGAAAGTATTGAAATTTTTTCTCATACTACGGATATTTTGATGTTAAAATAAAGCAGAATTAAAATGTTGGTAATTTTTTAACGTTTTCTGAAGAGTTAAAATTCATTTTTAAATCAACAGTGGAGGACTGCTTGTAAATGTACGACATCCTCAAAAGGTCTGTTTAATTTGAATTGCACCATTCCTTCCTTTCTTACACAAAAATATTACATTTTTCCTAATTCATAAAAATTTGTATTTCTTCGTCATTTTAATCTTCTTGGCTGCATTGAAGATTTCACGTACATGCGGTGTCAAGCTGTCGTTATTGTTAATATTTGTGTTGTCAAAATGTGACAACAGTGAGCTTATCCTTCCCCTTCGCTTTCATACGTTTTTCCTTTATTTCTCGACGAGTCAATTGAATGTCAGGAATGTTACAGTTGCCGCCAATTTGTTGAGTTCTTTTTATTCCTTTTATTTTTCTTACATAATATATATACAATTTTCGCATAATTGTACTCTCAAACTACTAACACCCGGTATATTCAATATTTCCAGGACATTGGAGAGATTGTGCTCTTATTGTTCCAGAAAATTGATTTTGTCTTCTAAAACATTGACCTTGGACTTAAGATTAGAGTTTTCCTTTCGTAGTGCGGATATGACAGACAAAAAATTTTTGTTTACATTTACTAATATTACGAAAAATGATGATTTGTTTAAATTGCCAAATTTCGAGACCCACTGAACGGATTTAAGTAGAGTTTTACCATTCGACGAGTAAAGTTAGGCTAGATGAGGTTAGTAATCTGGGGCCGCTATTCTTTATATTATCACACTTAGATCTGTTTCACAAGTATACCTTCTCGAATTGTCATTGGCTATGCCACATTTGTTGTAGAGATATTCGTCAAACAAGGTCGAAAGTTTTATAGATGTTGTATAAGGATTGCCTGTTTTATTTTTTTTCAAAGTAAAGTGCACTTGGTAATACTCGAAGAGAATGGCAGACTATAAATTGTGTTATAAATAACAACAATTCAAGCATGACTAGGTCCCATCTACTGTGCAATGATGGCATCACCACTGATGATCCAATCACAGTTTGTGATACCTTTAGTAGATATTTCTCTACAATTGGTATTGACTCTTTGCACTGTAGTCATTGTACTAAATGTAACTTAGTCAACGAGAGTGTTCATAGAACAAGCTTTTTCTTTGAAAATTTTACTGGCTTAGAAGCTGCACTTAATATTGCTGAGGTACTAGCTTATATTTTCAATCAAATGTGCTACCTCTATTCAAAAAAAGGTAATAAAAGTGACAAAAAATAGCACAAGGCAACAAAATTAGACTTTTTTTTTATTGCATGCAATTTTATAACTGTTGTTTTAAGGTCGCTGATTTCAAATATAACCTCAATTTTTCTCTAGCAGCTTCAGTTTTTGAGATACAGCTACCGGCCATATTTCTTACTAGTTTCGCTAAACTTTTATAAAACTGATTTTTTACACAATATCCACGTCGATGTTGATGCTGGAGCAATAAAAACAGCCCTTGTGAACCAACTGAAGGAAGAAAATCTTATAAAAGAAAATTTTTTGATATGTAGTAGTGGTTTTTTAAATATTTTTTTCTTAAAAAAAAACAACGTTTTTTTAATATCTCAAAAAACTAAAGCTGATACAAAAAATCAGACTTTAGATCTAAAATCAGCACCCCGAAAATCTATAATATTAGTCATAATATTGCATGCAACAAAAATGCTGTTCCCTTGTGTAATTATAGGCCCATATCGCTACTACTTTCAATTTCACAAGTATTTGAAAAAGTTCGTTGTTGCAAATTTAAATCCATTTCTAAAATCGTAAAAATCGCCAACACACACAGAGATAGATGTACTCTTGGCTACGTAACTTTTGCATATGTCAAGCTATGACGCTAAGATTTAGAGAGAATATCAACAACTTAACCAACCAACCTAACACACAAAAAAAAAAAAAAAAAAAACAGAACTCACATTGAAACAATGGGAGCGCCACATGGTGACGCCACAGGGAACTTTTAGATCAAGGTGTTAAGTCAACAAAAAATATATGGAAAACCTTAAGATAGCTAAAAATTGGGCGAACATTAAAGCGCCTGACAAAGTTGACTGCGACCTTATAATCAAAAATTTGTCACAATGCCTACATCTCTCGCAACCGAACCCAGGCAAAATACCTTTGAACCATCAGAAATTCATGCCCATAATGAATATCTTGGTTTCATATGCGTAAAAGAGGCAACAGGTATCGACGAAATTGATCCCAGGTTCATAAAACTTCTGTTTCCATATATTGTGCCGTTCGTGACTCATATTTTTTATCACATCATTACCACCTCTTAATATCCGCGTGAGTGGGAAAAGGCAAAAATTATTCCAATTCCTAAAACAGGAAGTAGTGAATACAAATTCATTGCAGTTCTGCCTTTTTTGAAGTAAGGTTTTCGAAAAAGTAATTTTAAAACAAATTCAAACATATTTGACATGGTAAAAACTTTTTAGCAGTTGTCAGTCAGGATTTCGTCCTAAACACAGTTGCAAACATAAGGAAGTCGCTGGATAACATTTTTTTTAGCGTTTTTGATACTTTTAGACTTTTCCAAAACTTTCGATATGGTGAATCACGTTCTGCTATGTGGAAAATTTTTAAAAGAGTCTGCAAAGCTAATGTAATTTAACTTAGTAAAGAGATTGCAATATGTTGTGGTTAACGCAAAATCTTCCAGCTTCTTTAAAGTTTCGTGCGGAGTTCCATAAGGTTCAACACTTGGGCCTATTTTGTTTTCAGTGTACACTAACGATTTGTCTCTTATTTCTCGACGTTCCCTGATCCATATGTATGCCGATGATGTCCAATTGTCTTTGACATCCTGTTGATATTTTGCACGAAATTGTTATCTTAGCCATAAATAGGAAGGAACTACATGTTTCACCGTTGCCGCCGATCAAACTTGGTCAAGAAATCGCCCTATTTGTCAGAACTGTTAAAAACCTTGGACTTATCTTTAATGACACCCTTACCTGGGATGAGCATATTATTGTTGTTATCGGAAAGGTTTGGGGAGGTCTTCGATTGCTCTGGCCAATGAAATTGTTTACACTACCTACAATAAGGAAAATGCGGACAAAAACGCTCTTACTGCCAATTTTACGATATGGATGTGAGGTTTATGGTAAGGTTGATTGTGGAAGTAAAAGAAGGCTTCATGTTATTTTCAACAATATCACTCGCTATGTGTATGGACTTCTAAGATTTGATGAGGTATCAGCTTATTTAAAACGCCTCGTCGGCTGTTCATTTGACAACCGCTCCCTATCTTGTTTGCATCATATAATGCAGACACATCAACCTGAGTAACTATATTTTAGATTATTTTTTCCGCGTTCGTAAAGGATTTTCGTTTCGATTCCAACAACATATTCATGCCTAACCTAACATGCAGTCCGCCTGTGGAACTCTTTGCTTACTGAAGTGAGAGGAGTAAGAAAAACGAAAAACTTTAAGTCTCTACTTTTGAGGCACTTAGCGCGTTTGTATAATTGGAAACCCTTTATCGTAATTTTTTTTTCTTTTCTAAAATTGCCCGCGAATTTTTCAAAGTCATTTTACTTCTTGAACACACCTCGTACCTTTCTTTTCCGATGAAGAATGATGGTTATAATCGATGTCAGTAGCAGATTATAACAGATAACTACCATAGCATTTGAACACAGATCAGGATGTCACCAAAAAGTTTTTTTTTTCGCAACAGAGTACTTAAAAAAAGATGTAGTACTTTCTGAAAATTCTCAGTCTTTTATAGAAAGTTAAGTAAGTCCTTCATATACAATATCATATTCAGATACCATGGGTGTGGAATAAGCGAATCTGTGGTGTAGGATGTTTAAGAAGTTTCACATCGCGATCGGAAGGACCAAGAACTTGTGTTTATGTGCCGAACTTACTGCTTAAACGGTGGGAGACTTGGACAATTTTGCAATAAGGGTTCAATTGCTGCAGACATAAGCTACGAAACGAAGGATGACACAAATTCGTTATTGCGGTTGATCATTTTGCTTATGATTCGTTATTACCAATATTACCAAAGTCGGTAACTCAACACATTGAATACTGTGATACCAGGCAGATGGGCATTATCATATGCGGCGATGCTAATGTTCAGAATATTTTTTGGGGCAATCATCTCCTGGATTTCATATCATCGTCTCTCCTGGTTTTTAACAATGTTAGGTCCCAGTAAAATTGATGGGGACAACAACAGATTCAACAGACAGGTGAAGGAGATCACCATGTGGAAAGTTCTATCAGTGATTTCCCTGTCACATGTTTCCATTTCGCACATCTATCATTAAATGAGGCCAAAGTGACATTCATGACACGCTGTCTTATATATGCGACCGAATAGTCGCAGAGATCTTTTTATGATTTTAAAGCCATTAATTCAAGTATATGACCAGTTCCAGACAACTAAATGAAGAAACGACAAATCCTACACTGTTGAAACAAAATGAATATTCTTATAAAAAAAAACTTTAAATAGTTTTCCAAAATTCAAAATAGCGCGCTCTCAAGGTGTTGTTTAACCCTTAAAACGTTTGCACACAGTTCGGAAAAAGGAAACATATGGAGGACGAAAAAAAAGGTGTACCGATGTACATTGGTCTTAAATGTTTGCAGGTTGTAACGACCAGCAAACAAAGAGCTTGGTAGGGCATTCCATAAGCAAGTTGTAAGATAGTTTAGCGTACCTCTGAAAGTGTTATGATAAGCATTTATACCAAGACGGATGTTACGGTTAAAATGCATAATAACATGAAGATGGTTTGGTGTTTAGAAATCGACAGAAAAAAAATCGAAATTAAAAAATTTAAATAGACCAAATGCATATAAAAATATTGTACATACAAAATCTATCTGATTTGAAGTGAAGTACTATAGAAGGACAGACTTACCCACCGAATATGAATATGAGAATGACTTCAAAAAAAAAGCCACGCATCCATTCTGAGCGGCAACTCACGACCATATCTTGGACCTAATTTTTTCTGTCCATTTCCTCCTCCTCCTCCAGCAGGAGGATAACTCGCTGGTACATTCTGATTTCATTTAAACTAAATTATTCTCCGTTTAAATTTAGAATGACAGTTTGACAGATAGCAGAAGCGATGAGAAAGCTTAAAAGGATTTTCAATAAAAGTACTGCGGCAAGTGCTGTATAATTTTTAGAACTTTGCTTCCGAAATGTGGGCTAATTGAATCTTCTCAAATTATTTAATGCTCCTGGGGGTATCATCTGCTAACATCACAAAACAATCATCTGAGGAATTTATTACAAAACAAAATCATGGTCCCTTTCACTAATTTAGATTATATTCCAAAGAATGTTCCCATGGACCATGGGCTTGGAACAATTCCCTAAAACCTTGAAGCCTTTCTTGATTGTGGGTGTTTGCTGTTAAGAGGCCAATATTTGGGTGTGCAAGCCAATGATATTGATAAATTTCTTATGGGTTCAAGGGTGTGTGGCCTCTTTTCTCCTTGTTGTAAAGATAACAGATGTACTATGGGTATAGGCACGTAGAAATGTTTTCCTTGTTTTGTGGATGATTTTGTGGTTTTGTGATGATTTTACCAGAAATAAACCAGAAATGGGATACTTAGTTTACTAGATCAAATATACGAGTAGATATAGCATTTAATTTTTTCTTTATTTATATATCAAACGAAGCTGTCAAGGTCTATAAGTTTCAGAGGAATTTCACAGGACAAGGAGTGGAGTGAGTTTTAAAGGATAAGCTTGAAATGTTGATGGCTTTATTAGGGCAAAGTGCCTAATTTGAACATAGTAGTGATGGTAAAAATTAGGGTCGAAAATCTCATTCCGAGAGGAGGGTTTGAACCTTTAAATGGTAAGGTCTTTTAAAAGACAGCAAGACGGAGGATAAACGTAGTTGGGCACCCCTTTATCTACTAAATAAGTAAGGGTGCGCTTCAGTTTGTGTCATCTTTGGGATGCCCTCCGACTTAACATATACGTACCATACTTAGAGCGAGGCCTTTCTCTTGTGCTAGCCATCCAAATAGAATTCGAAGAATCTTGGGAGCAGTGACTAATATCCATTCGCCTAACTCTGCAATCTCAGGGGACTGATGAGCAGTTTTTTAATCACATTAAAGGCGCTGTATAGCTCATAGTTATATATATGACGAGCATCTTGATATTAGTGTAGTTTTAAACGCTTTTAGGTGGTACCATCGACCGAATTCACTCTGCGTTAGAACTTGAGAAAGATATATAAGGTTTTCTAATAACGACTTGACAACTTGTTTTTTTTTTAAATAAAAGGCAAACCATTTGAGATATTATTATTATTGGCTTGAAGTACAATGAAAACATTTATGAATGGAACTCGACTTCGTTCATATGACCACCGCGGGCACGTTTGTAGCGGTCGATTCGTTGAACCAATTTTCAATGACTCGGTCACACATTTCGGCCGAAACGGCCGCTATTTTGCATTCAATGTTGGCTCTAGGCTCTTTCAACGTCGTCGACGTGTTGGTATAAACCAATGACATAATGTAGGCCCACAGAACTTAGTCAAGCGGCGTTAAATCGCACAAACGAGGCGGCCAATTGACTGGCCCATGTCTTGAGATAATACGCTCACCATACTTACTTTTCAATAAATCAATTGTAGCGTATGCTGTGTGGGTTGTGGCACCATTCTGTTGAAACCACATGTCGGCCAAGTCCATATCTTCCAATTCGGACAAAAAAAAACGGTGATCATGGCGCGATAACGCTGACCATTCATAGTAACGTGACGATCGTTATCGTCGACGAAAAAATATAGGCCAATAAAGCCGCCGGCATGCAAACCGCACCAAACAGTTATTTTTTGTGGATGAAGTGGTGACTCATGAAGCACATATGGGTTTTCACGCGACCAATAGCGCATATTTTGCTTATTGACGAACCCATTGAACCAAAAATTAGCTTCGTCACTGAAGATGATTTTACGATGAAATTCATTATCTTGACGCATCTTTTCCAGAACCCAATCGGAGAACGTACGTCCCTTCAAATGGTCCATCGGCTTCAATTCTTGAGTCAGCTTGATATTGTATGGGTGTAAGCCAAGATCCTTACGCAAAATACGCCATAATGTGGTCTCAGCGATGCCTTTCTTAAGAACGCCGTGGAATTGACTGATTTGGATCGTTTGCTACGGACGTCTGAACGGCAGCGATGTTTTCGACACTTCGACCAACCCGTTGTCTCACTGCCATTGCAACATCACACAACGAATATGTAAGATCAAATTTTTTGAGCTAAACTTGTTATTGCCTGTCTACTAGGGCTAGAATTACGACCGAAAATTGGAGTCACAGACTCCGAATATCTGTAGAAAATATTTATAATTTGCAGACGTTGCTCGTTAGTGTACATTACCATGATGAAAATGTTGAGCTTACTGAATAAATTGACAGTGACAGTTTGATGATTAGCAAAAGAGTGCGTACACAAATTAAATTCAAAATTGTCAAGTCCCTATTAGAAAACCCTATATAATCTATATAAAATCTATATTCCCCACCTCTTAATCGGAGTTTGATATTACATATAACAGTGTCTTTAGAAACTAACTAAAGAGCGTCATGTCGGTCTTGATGTCTTGATGTCCTTGTCAAACTCGTTCATGTATCCAGAATGGCAATAGAGAACTTGCGCTAGTTTATTAAAGTCGGAATAGAGTTGAACACTAGAGACATAATATTTCAAAAACCTGTCCATGTTATCGAACATGCAGCGAGATATCTGTGGAAAATTTGTAAGACCATGACGTGTGACGTGAGTTAAGGTCGTTTTTATCAAAAAAAAATTGGCTTAGTGAAAAGAATTATTTTAAGTGGAATTATAAACAAGCAAAATTATCATATCTGGAGTGAGGTAAACCCCCAAGAAACTGCAGCCACAAAAGTACTCAAAGCCTGAAAAGGAACTGAATTCAGCTTTTGTTTTGTCACTAAAGCTGTGTGTGGTTTGGCGTTGTCATGAAGGAAAACAACTTCCATTCCGTTCACTTACTCTGGCCGTTTTTCTCCCACTACCAGCTTTAAACTAGTAGTAGAAGTAAAGGACACCTCGCCAGTTCCACCAATTAATCAGAATTGACCTTCTTGGAATGTAAATCTTGTTTACTGACCGATTGCGGTGTTTCTTCATTTCAGGAACGCCTCAACAAAGATTCACAGACGATCATACGATTCATAATGTTTCTTTTACTGAGTTCGTGAGGAACCCAAACATCCACTTTTTTCGATATTCCAAGAATTTTCAGTCTCTATGAAACGGTTGTACGGGCGATGTTAAACCGCTGAGCAATCTCCCTTGTGGTCAAATGATTTAATTGTCGTCGTGTAAACTAACGCTGACAAGTGTCAACGCTTATACCCGAATCTTCATGCGCCTGAGGATTTTGAAGTCAAAAATAGAGTACGTCAGGGGTGTATTCTGTCACCATTATTGTTTTTGAAGGTTATCAACGATTGATTACGATTGACACCTTGAGTACGCTGATGGTGTTTGCCTACTTTCACATCGGATAATGAACCTGAGGCGAACAAAGAAGGGCTCAAAATAAACACAGCCAAAAGGAAAACCCTTAGCACTCTAAGCACCCGCGCTTAACTTAACATTTCCGGACAGGAGGTCGAGAAAGTTCATAACTTTCTATACATAGGTAGTGTGGTCTCGGCTATCCCCGGTGGCGACGATCTGGATTGGAATTTTATCCAAAATCTGAAAAAGCAATGTTTTCAGCTTGATGCGACTGTTCCCAGTGCGGGACCTTGCATTGGAACAAGTTGAACAGCCGAACCGGGCTGCAGCACTTCATAGTTTACATCCTTATAATTATAATACCCACACCATATGTTCTCTGATACCTAACATCAGCTTACAGCATTTTCCTGTGCCTGTGTCTGTACTCTGTAAGCAACTTCAATGAAGTTTCAATTTATTAAAAAAAAAAAAGCAGTTGTATCCTGTCGCACCATACGTAGTAAATTCTGCGCCATAATGCCATAGTTTTTCCAGCTGAAATCACAGAAAACACTTACTTCTAATGGAGCAGATAGTTTCGGATCTACGCCAAATGCAATTTATTTACAATAAATAAAATTGGTTCCAACAAACTAAGGCAGACGTGTTCGATGTAGAAGGTAGAAGAGAACGTGTTGTTAGCTTCTGGCTGACAATGGAATGGAGACTTAAATATGTATATTCCAGAGTAGGTACACGCTTGTTATTGTTAAGATTGTGTTGTGTATGTTATGTCAGAGCATGTTTTTTTCTTTTGCACATTATAGTGGGAGTCTGATCAGTGGCAGCGTTTTTTGGTAGGTTTTTCCTTGCAAATTGCAATTATTTTTCTTAGCTCTGCATGTTTTGTTGTTTTTTACATCTAACGTGTACGTTATAGCGGATTCTCCTCGCACTCGCTAAATCTAGTCATCCATGATGCTGTTTCAATGTTTTTTGTTTTTTTTTTTGACGCAGTGGTATCTTTTGACACGTTTGTGAGTTTATATATTTTTTCCTAGTTCTGTAAACAGATGGTCGGTTCTAAAAAAAAAAAAATCTTTTTAGTTTGACACTAAAACCCCTATGTACGACCAGATGGGAGAATAGTGAATATGGTATAGGAACAATTAATTTAAACTGGTTTCGATGATTTCTAAAAAAAATTATCTCAAATAAATGTAGGTATACCTCAAGAGTCTATATTAGGAGTTGTATTATTTTTTTTTTTTTATAAATGACATGGAAAAGGTACTGTAACATTCTTAATTTATTTTTTTCGCTAGTGATGCTCCATTATATTGTATGTATATTTCCGGTAAAAATATTAACCAGTGTATAAATAAATAAAGAACTACTTTGGTGCAACTCATTTGTGTTTCTCACTTTGCGAATTTTTACACTCCTGAGCAGGGCCTACTTTTTATTTCCGGTTCCGAACAGCTGTCCTAAGAACCTTTTTCATAGGCAGAATTTCATTTTCGGAGGTTTTCCATTGTCCACCTGAAGGGTGATGACGATTTGAAAATTTGCTGTTGTGCTCCCATCGGTATTCGAACCCAGATAGGTTGGCGTGACAGCCAGTGAGCTAACCATCATTTCATCGCCATCAACTGTGTATAGAAAAAATAAATAGTGACTTAAGTGCAATATACCCCTGACTGATTCGAACTGAAACTTTTTAATATGCGAATAATAGCGCGAAAGCATCGCACGCTGCACGCAAGTGGCTCTGCGGTATTTTGGCCCATTCACGGCGAAGTGCTTGTTTGAGGTGGTCCAAACTTTGGTATTTTTTAGTGCCAAACTTCGCCTTCAAAATATCCCAGACAGAGAAATCCAACGAATTTGCATCAGGAGAATTTGCAATCCATTGTGTCGAAGAAATAAAGCGTGGAACATTGTTTTTTAAGCAATCTTGGTTGATGCGAGCTTTGTGAGACGGTGCCGAGTCTTGTTGAAATGTCCACGGTCTCCAACTGAAACGATTATTTGCCCAAGGCTTCAATACGGCCTCTAAGACAGTTTCACGGTATACGATCGCATTAATTTTGACGCCACGGTCCAAAAATATGAGCAGAGAGCGATCATCGGCGGTTATGTCTTCCCAAACCATCACCCTCGGTGCTGCCTGCTTTCTGGCGGCCGTCCGAAGGTGTAAATTTTCGAAGAACCTCTCTGGCAATTAAACTCGGTCATTTTGTTTGTTCATATATTGCTCGATAACAAATGGCGACTCATCGGAAAAAACCAAATTCGGCAACTCATCACTTTCGTGCAAGCGTAGCAACTCCTTCGCTCTTTCGACTCTTACTTTTTTCTGTTGCGGTGTTAGATCGTGTGCTTTTTGGTACTTCAATGGCTTGAGCCCAAACTCATTTTTCAGAATGTTTTGCATCCGTTTCAACGACATGTTGAGCTCACGAGCCATTTTTTTTTTTCACTTCGACGCGGATTTCGCTCAATTCGAGCCTTCACTTTCCGAACCATTTCTGCCGATGTTGCTGTTTTTTTTATGACCACCTCCATGGCGTTTTGTAATGCTGCCAGTATCACGGTCGCGAGGTATGATTCGAGACACAAATGATTTATTCACGTTGAGGTACTGGAGGGCTCTAACGATAGCTACTTGTGGTTTTCCAGCCAAATATAAAGCAATCACACTATCACGTTTGAATTCCATCGCGGATAAAATTTTTTCAACACAACTGAGACACAAATCGTTTAAAAGATTTGTAAATAATAAAATTATCTGTCATGTGTCAAAATTTGAACTCACTGTCATGAACGGTTTGGAAATTATAGCAATCTGAAGTTGGTTGCAGTTCGAGTCAGTCAGGGTGTATACATATGGCTTCAAGTAAACCGTCTTATTATAAACGTTGACAAATCTAAATGTATGTTCCTTAATGTTGATCTATTGTACTATCACCTGAAGTGAATATATATGTAAATTACTGTCCTATTGAAGCTGTGCAATCTTTAAAGTATATTGGTGTTATAAAAGATAATGAATTCAGGTTAAAAGAACATGTTGAGTATACCACATATGTAAGAAGGTGCCCAAAAAAATTCGAAAAAAACCTCTCAATAAACACTGCAATAAAGATTTGCAATGTAACTATTTAATCTTATTTCGAATATTGTCTCATTGTATAATTTTTTTGTGACATTGTTACGTGAAAATCATGGTCAAAAGATGTTCCACTTCCGTTGGTCCCTTTGTTGGTCCTGTTTCGCCTTCTTGCCTTTTTTTTGTTTCGTCCTCGTTCTTTTCTTCTCTGCATGCTCTGGATGCCATTGTTTCAGAGATGACTAAATTTATAGGTACCCCGTGTAGAGCCAGGCAGACGGCCTAGAGACTAGTAGACCCACAATGGCCGAGAGCCAATCCTAAATCTTATATTGTTTGCTTCCAATGATAATGACTACTAAAACTCACAAAAACCCAAATTCAAAGAAAGCTCACGATTCTCCACGATCCGTTTGCCTTCATTCGTATCTGGAAGGAGACTTACCGGTCCCGGGTTATAATTTTTTGGGAATGTTTCCTTTTAAATTGTCCCCAAAAGTGTCCCGTGTCCGGGTTGGACCTAAAAAGTACTCGACAGATAGAACGAAGACGACAAAACATCACAGGGAGGATGTCAGAGCTCTGGAAGTGAGTCCCTTTGCTCTGGCAAAAGCCGAAATGCGCGGGTAGTTCAATTTTTAACTAGCCGTCATAGCGGAGAGTAGCACTTGTGAAAAATGAAAACGTAAACAACACGTTCAACCAGCTAAAGAAATAACAATTAACGAACCAAAAAAAAAAAAAAAAAATCACAGAAACAACGCAAAATGAACGAGAACCAACCCGAGGAGAAGACATAAGCGGAACCTTACGTTTGAAAAAAAGGAGAACAACAGAGGAAGATACCGATAAATCAACCCCATAGTCGATCAACGAAACAACGAACAAAAGCTACAACAACAAGAGTGACTGTGGCGGGAAGTACACATTCTCCAACCCCAACATCAGGACAAGAGCGACTCCAAGTAGGCAAGAAAATTCATAGATAAGTACTCCTTTGAATGTTTCTCAAATAATTGTGTGATCTTCACGTAGTTGGGAGTATTTCTGATTCGCGGAATCTCGTGAAGTTCTTTACCGTGCTCTTGGTAAGTCCCGTAACCCTTTAGCGGTTACTTTTAAAACGTTCGCGACCCCGTTGACTCCCCGTGAGTCAACCAGCTTTGTCGTCGTACGAAATCGTGGCCATCAAATTGGGTGTTCAGTTTTTTTTGACTAAAACTTGAGGTGAGCAACCTTTTCAGTGTCCCCTGAATGAGATTTCTTTGTGTAATGTACTGCTCCTGAACAATAAATCCCACACCAACAACATCTTGCGTAGCGGCGAGTTACAAACTCTGCATGAAAGGAAAGAAATTCACCACCAACATCTCACTGTGTAGTGGCACCTTCTAGGAAATTCAATGACCAAGCTAACGTAAAGCATAGGTTGCTATGCAATGTACCTAGTCCTGCCATAAGTTCTGTTATAAATATTATTAAAAAAAATTGGATTTACTCAAAATAAGTGCCTTTTGCCTTAACACAAGCTCACAAACGTTGTGCGGATTGGGCTATAGCGGCACGTACGGTTTCCATGATGATCGTGGACGCTGCTCTGGTTAATGCTATTTAAGGCTTTCCAAATTTCTGTGGGGAGTCTTGCAGGTCATGTCATAATCCAATGGATTGAGATCTGGAGTCTCCGACGGCCAATCTTCTGCTGCTATAAAGCCAGGAATATTGACTCTGAACCACTCTTACGTAGTTTTGGCATTGTCCGCTGGAGCAGAGCCCTGTTTGAAGATCCATCTGTATTAATTGGAAAGAGTATTGGTCAAATCCTCCATAACACCTCTAGCACATCTTTTTAATAAACTTATGCACCAGTTTGTATGGTTTTTTTTTTTTTTTTTTTTTAAATGGAGGGATGGTGAGAGACCCCCCACCAAACTATTACGGAAGCGGAATGATGTCCATGTTGAACCCCTGGAATAACTTTTTTCGCTTCCTTAGATGAAGCGACATAAATCTTGTCATTTTGTTCGTTGAAAACTTCTTCCACGGTAAAAATTTTCTCATCCGTCAACAGAATGTTTTCATGGCCATTGTCCACGTGCATCTGCAAAAGTCGCTTGCATCTTTCCAGCCTAACTTAATTTAGTTGAGGAGTTAGAAGATGAGCCGTGAACCGACGATAGGCTTTCATATGCTGATCATCCCGAATCAGCCTAGGCATTGATCTGCTTGATACCATATATCTAATTCCTAAGAAGATTTCTCCGAATTCGTTCACGCACTGACTTTACTACCGCATTCGTACGGACAACGCGTAAGGGACCACTTCTGTGGCGGGCTATTGCTATAAACGAATATTCTCGATATTCCGAGTGGTTTAAGTAACTCGAAAATTTAGCCAGCACTCTTTTCGCACCTATGCAACGCTATTACCGTGACACGGTTCCCTTTAACTCCATGTTAATAGTTCGCAAGCTGAAACCAAACTACATTCACTGATCAGTGTATGTGTTTTGAAAAAAAAGCTAACGGTTATATTCCTGCAAGAAGTTTTGAACTATAAACGCTGGAAATTGTGTAACAGAATTTATAGCAGGACTAGGTATCGCGTGCAGCCAAACAGCTAGCGGAGGCCCTAAACTGCCATAAAGTAGACCTAATCGCCATCCCAATGTACCGGGAAAAAATAGGATGAAAAACTACAAAACCAACGCTTATGGATGTGGATTCGTCGTTGCAGGCAGACTTAGGCCAGAAATCCGGCGCGCAGACCAAGGGGATATGAATACCCTTTTACTGGCTTTTCTCCAGGGCACGGGCGTAGTAGTTTGAAACTCAGGTGTATTAGGTTTCGATATTTTTCTCAGAGGTGGTTGACAAACTGTGCATCCTCAACCAGTAGGTCTTAGTACGTGGTAGTTGTTAGTTTGTTATATTTTGCCCAGATAGCAACCACTCCAATATCAGTGTTATGCCTTCATGTCAGAGTTGACACCGACGGGATTTTCATATAACTACATACAAATTCTATGAAAAAACTTTTTCACAGAATTGCCTCGCACGGGATTCGAACCCACGACCCTCTGCGTGGAGTCACTACACCACGGCCACCCCGTAAACGAGCGCCTCATGAAAATTCGCATCAAGGCTAAACTCGCCAACATTAGCCTAATATACGCGCATGTCCCCACGCAGGAGAAAGATGACGACACCAAAGAGAGGTTCTACGAGCTCTTAGACAAGACATACGAGCAGTGCCCTAACTATGACATTAAAATTGTCTTAGGTGATCTTGAGGATAAGAAGAGAAGGCATCTGTGGTAGAACGCTCGGAAAGTACAGCCTACATGACACCACCTCCGATAACGGATTTAGGTTGGTCGACTTCGCGGCGAGGCGAAATAGTGTCATAGCTAGTACGCCGTTCCCGCATCTCGATATTTATAAAGGAAGATGGATAATTCACGATCAATCAACCGTCAACCAGATTGACTACATTTCTATCGATGCACGCCACTCTCCCAGTATTATGAATGTCCAAAAGTTCCGAGGGGCCAACATTGACTCGAAACACTACCTTGGTGTAGCCAAGGTACGGCTTCGGATATCTGGAACACCGCCAGGATAAGTAAATACTATGAGGAAGTTTGACGTCGGACGGCTAAAATTGCAACAGATTATCAGATCCTTCTCCGATCAAGTCTTTCTCAATCTCTCAAGAGGTTCTATGCAGCAAGCATCAGGCATTGAAGATCACTGCCAAAAGGCCAACAGAGACGCCGCCTCTGATGTGCTTAGTTTCACTCGACTACCACAACGAAACCCTTTGTTCGACGACGAGTGCCGGCAAACACATGGAACGAAACAAGAGGCATACAAAGCGGTGCTGTAAAGAAGGACCAGAGCTGCTCGTGAGTTCTACTCACAGAAAAGAAGAGACGAACACAAAAAGAAAGAGCATGAGAAGCTCACGAACGACCAATTATTCCATCTACCCTACCTGAACGAAGTGAAGATAGCCATGTCAAAGCTTAAGTCCAACAAAGTCGTTGGAGCAGATGGCCTAACTGCCGAGCTATTCAAAGCGGCAGTCGATTACTTGGTTAGAAACATGCACCAACTCATCTGTAAAATGAATGGAACCTCAGGAACAGAGCCATGTCTAGTATTGGTATCCTTATTAAACTCGTCCGCTTGTGTAGAATGACAATGGAGAGTGCACGCTGTGCCATCAAGGTAAGTAAAGAACTCACCGAGACCTTCGATGTCAAAAAAGGATTTAGACAAGGCGGTCATGTGAATTCAACATCGTTCTTGAAAGAATAGTGCAAAACTCAAATGCTAACACCAGAGACTTTCAAAAATCCGTTTATCTACTCGCCTATGCCGACGACATCGACATAATCAACAGAACACAGCGAGATGTATTGACACGGAGGCAATAACATCAGCGCTGAAATTAAACGAAGAAAGCTCAGAAAGCTATTAAGTAGCAAAGCCCTCTTTCGAACAACTAAAGTGACCCTTTATCATCCCAGTCCTTCTCTATGGTGCAGAGGCATGAATGAGGTTACTCTGGGTTGTTTTGAGAGGAAAATTTTCGGTCCCGTCTGCATAGACGGTGAATGGAGGAGAAGATACAACGAAGAACTATACGGACTGTATAGCGACATCGACATCTAGCAGAAGAGTAAAGGTCCAACGACTGAAATTGCTGGGTCATGTAGAGCGAATGGAAGCGAATGTTCTGGCTCGAAGGATCTTTGAATTAACCAGAGGGACGGCGCAGTAGAGAAAGACCGCGACTCAGGTGTATAAGTACAAGGATACCTTAACCAACTTAGTGTGCGAAACTGGAGACAGCTAGCTAAAGATCTGGCTGGACACGCTTGTTGGTTGAGGCCCAGGCCCACCCCGGACTGTTACGTCATCTTAAGTAAGTAAGTAAAGCATATTCAATTCAATTTAATCAGTAGGTTTGACCGTCCGCAGAAGAGTTATATGTGGAGTGAATGGACTTCTGGTTCCATTAATTAAGTCATAAGTGATGTATTATAGTTCGGGTGGATGGCTGTGTCGAAGGTTTTGCTGTTTATTGTTGCAATATGGTGTCCAATATTACACACGAGTGATTATGTATCGAAGATAACTTCGAGCAAAGGATCAGACATTTTTGAGAGAATTGTTTGCTCGACGAAGACGAAGACGCAGAGAGCTTATCAACTTGCATTTTTTTTTTCGATTGGAAATAACCTGCGCAGAATAGATAGCTTCGATGTCACATTTTATCCAGGTGAAGTAAAGGAGTTTTTTCATTTCTGGATCTCATGGAGTCTAACTCGACTCGTAACTCTTCAACACTTTTGACACTGTTTATACTCTTGCACTAATCGCACGAGAAATGGAAAATTCGGAAAATTCTTTGATAAACACTTGATAAACACTGCAATGAGCCCGCGCGAAAGGGATCATGAACACCAATTAAATGTTTATACATAGCAAGAGCGAAGGAAAATTAAGGAGGAAAGAAAAAGAGGTTATAATAATCAGGATATACAGAGATCAGCAGGGCATTTCATCAGCGAGTTGTGCGGCTTAGAAAAGAGTCACGATAATTTATATTACGGCCAAAACTGAGCTTGAGCGTAAACTGATGAGATTTGAAAACGTTGAATGCTACTGGCAATTTTAATGGACTAATGATGGTGAAAATAGCCACAGAACAAAATAAGGCAGGAGACCTTTCGTCAGCGTTCGAAGGTTTCAATTAACTGTGTTTTGAATCTATCTAGCAAGTGCGGAGAGGTTTCATTGTATGTTTACCAATTTTGAATAGTTAATTGCTTATATATTGTGGCAAGATTAACGGGGTTAAGTATCTCATATATTATTTCAGGAAACCTAGATATTTCGAATTTTCGGTGCCACACATACCGAGAATAGAGGGTTCCTCGGTTTTGACGATGCAAGTGCCATACATGGATAAGAGCCGGATTTAACAGCAGAATGAATTGAGTTTTCGAATATGTCAGAATTAAGCAACATATACGGTTAATTTTAAAATTTAATTAGCTTGACATACGCTGCTGTTTCCGTTTAACAGCCGAAGAGCAGGAACGGCAGAGAACTGCAGTAGTAGATAAGACATAATCGACGAAAATTGTCACAAAAAGAGTGTCGATGACAGATGTTCTACACCAGTATTTTTTTTTTGGATATCAGACTTGAAACTCTCCGAGAATCTTCGATCACAAGTGGACGCATTTTCGACAAAAGAACCTGATGTCAAATGTCTTAAAAACATAAAGTGCAATTACCTTGTGTTTTCTAAATTGGTGTACGCTTTGGAATCACTTTTCGGTGAGGGATGCCATCAGAACACCAGTGGTCCTGTTGCTACGAAAACGAAAAAGAAAGGTTCCATCTACTCAAAGATAGGTCCAAAGAGTAGGACTGATGAAAAAGCTTAAGCAGTGGTTTTGCTAGCGTTTATATTAAGATCTTTAAGTACTCTTGTTACTTTCATCCCCATGATTCATGATTTGGACTTCGAGGATTTTCTCGATGGTCAGCTATTGTGGTAATAATTGATTAAATTAGGGCTTGTCAAGCCTAAAAGTGCAGTGATATGAACCTATCAGGTTATTATCGATTGGTTTGAGATTCTCATCTAATATAGCAGACAAGACTTTGTACGGGGTAATAACGAAGCTGATGCCCCAATAGCTGACGTAGTTTTTAAGAGTTTCCATTTTTGTGAATCAAATAAACGATGCTAAGGTTCACTTTATCAGGCATACTTGGCTCCAAACTATACTTGGAAATGAGTTGGTGATGCTCTCTACTATATCATCTTTAGCTGTCTTAAATAGTGTAGAAGATAGGCAACATTTACATGCTTACCGTTACCGTAAAAACATCCGCTCACCTGGTCAGAATAAGGTAAGAAAAGCAATATCCAAACTCAAATGCAATTAATCAGCAGGAACCGCCTGGTCAGTTGCTGACCTTTATAAAACTCGAGAAAATGATCTGGTAAAGAGCATGCATCAGCTTATCTGTAAAATTTGGTCATAGTAACAAATTCCTAATGAATGCAATCTGAGTATCTTCTGTTATGTCCTCTAGAAAGAGAAACCCGTGAAGTACGCCAACTATAAATAAAGTCGCCTAAAGTTGATCGGCGACTATTTGTTTCTCCCTTTTGTATTATTCTTCGCCGAATGACCAATTTTGGCTTCCACAAACTCATATTAGGAAGGCTTCCATTAAATTTATGTTTGATTATCGCATAAGCAAACTCTCCCTCAAGACCACCTTCTACTTTACTATACCTCTCATTCTCTGCTCCCACCCTACTATATAGGACTAAGCAAAAGTTTAATTAATTTTTAAGTTTAGTAATATATGTAGCTCTGGCCTGTAAATATTCGGCATAATAAACATATCCGGTATTGAGCCGGTCCTCAATCCATTCTCAACTACTGCATCTGTCAATCAGTGTTGCTACTTCAAAAATAAACAAGAAAATTACACTGAATTGTGTCAACAAAATGATTTGAAGCCATCTCCAGCTAAATCCCAAAAACTGCAGATATTTTACTCAACAAAAGCAAAATGAGGTGTACTTTTACCACAACTGATGCCTCTACCTCCTCAAGGCGACTTTTGCTTCAGCACTAATTAATTTATTCTCTGACAAATAAACTTAGGAGGAGAAGGAGGTCGATCTCATTGCTCTGCTCGTTCACCAATACTCGTATCATCGTACCAGGCTTTGAACATAAATTTTAAATGAGCCCAGCCCGGCCATCTATCGCAATTTATTCGTAAGTATCCGCCTTCGGGTGAGACCTCTTTCCCGAGTCGAAGATAGATTGTTTGAGTTTGATGAACTTTGCGGAGTGACATTTTATAATTTTGCTTAGCTCTTCAGCTGTTCTTTGCCATTTTTTGTGGTATAGAGCGAAGTAGCGCTCTGACATTTATTGGTTTTTTTTTTTTTTTGATTTGTTTCGCTCACTAAATGCCTTGGAGATGTTCTGAGTACGTCTCTCCCTCGAGGGTAATAAATCAGCACATTGAATCCTCCTAGTGCTTTTCATTAGGTTTCGTCGAGAATAAGTTGCATGTCTCCGCTTTGAAAGAGTATCTTCTCACCATACAAATGAACAACGCAGCGGTTTGGTATCGTTATCCCTATGGCCATAGTGTAGTGCCTTGAGATTGTTAAGTATTAGACACTGGTGCTACAGATACGAGTACTGCGAATACAAATACTTTTTCCGGTGGCATACTCGTTACATTTTCCAGAAACGAGTAATCGATATTCGAAGGTTGCAGTTACGAGTAGGTTTACTGCACGAACGATATTACTTGTTCTGTTTGTGGTTGTATCGGTGTCTATTTTTCTCGGACTTGGGTGGAAGGAGGGTTCTTTATTACTTGAGTATGATTGCGCTTGGTGGATGTATGATGTTCCAACAGCATTGCCAAAACGGTGGGTGTGGTGAGAGTTTAAGGGTTCTCGTTATTTGAATTATGACACCGAAGGAGAAAGATATTTCACCGACAAACAAAAAGAAATATAAATAGAAGAAGATGATGAAGAAGAAGCTCCTCGGTGAATCCACGAGAACTGCAAATGAGGCAACCATCTGTACTTTTCTGTTTTGTAGTTTTATTAACGTGACCAGATGGCTGTGGGTGTTCTTGAAATTCAGACGAGAAGTAGTTACAGTAAGAGGATCACATAATTGGACAGCAATTCGTGCTGCAAAAAAAAGGATAAACTTGTGCAGCGATTGCAGAGGAAGAATACGGTTTGGATGCAAGGACTTTGTTAGAAGAATATCCGGTGAACTTAGTTATCGTTGAGGTCAGGGTTGAATTTTGAATTTAAAGACACTCTGTCGAGATAGAAAGTTTTCTCGCCACTTGTGAATAAATGTGCGGTTGTGCTGGAAGTTCTCGCATTTATTTTGGTTTAGAGAGAGGGAGAGATAGAACGATAGCCGAACACGGAATAGGAAGAATTAAAATATCTAGGTTTTGCATTAATCTTCGAGTCTCGAATCCAGAACAGTGTATTGCTGACTAATTGTTGATTGTTTAACATATTCTTCGGCAAATGGCCTTAAATATGTAAATACTATTTGAAGATAAAACCCAACTCTCAACCAGTTTCCTAGACTTTTGTAGGGCTCAAAACGATGAATGCAATGTTGAAAGTCAATTGAAATTCGAAATTAAATTTGGGAATATATGCGGGGGTACTTTCCGTTTGGTCTGCCTAGATAAGGCGTGATGAGTTTACAAATCATATTGGGTTAAATCCTGTACTCGACAGCATGGATATATCTCGATAGTTTCTTTCTACTTTGTAGATGAAGCACAAGAAACTTGTTTTGTTCACCTATAGTTTGTTGTTAGTTTTGTAAACAATATATGGTTGACCAAGCTGCCTTCAGCAGAAGTATGACATTACGTTTGCTTTCTTGTAAGCTTGATTATTTAAGAATAGGTAAGCTGTTTTGTGGCATCATGCGTATTCTTAGATTTGGAAACCCGGAAAATGATCACGATGAACTGCTAGACCTCTATCCGAGCATTGAACTTGTCGAGTTGTAAGGGCTGAGTTAGGTCAATGAATCTCAGAAAGTTTCTCCAGACGAGTCCTGAAACTGATCCTGGGCTGTATCAAGGTGTCATACATCTCCAAAAACAGCTCAGTCGCAAACGAAGTATCCGTATACCTGGCGACCTCCGGATTAGCTAGCCTTATCTGCAACATCCCTATATGTATCAGAAATAGAACCCGCACCTGGATTCCAGCTGAACCCTCCTCACCAGAAAGCATTCTGGAGATCATCAGGTTCAGCAACTCAACCCTTCCGACTCATGACTGGAAGGAGTTAAGGGGCCCTTATAGATGCGCGTTGATAGTGATCAATAAGGAATCCCTTAACCCTCTAGTGCGGACAAAAAGGCATAATTCGGTTCGGTTTCGAGGCAATACACCTAAGGGTCTATAAAAAGGACGAGTTGGATAAGTAACCTCCTCCTTCTTTTACCGAAATTGCAAATACAGCCTTAGATTTGGGAATGTCGCTATCCTTTCCAGTAATGGGCAGCAACGACTCCAATTCATCCGAGGTGGCCAATTAGCCGTCGCGGTCGGCCTCTTCTTCTGACACTCTGTCGGAACAGGCGAGTCACTTTTGGATTATATTATAAGTACTTACCTCACTGTTTGCAACATTAGCAATGAGCTCACTTTTATAATAAGAAACCGAAAGAAAGTGCAAGTTATCACTCTTGTTTTTGACAACATCACTCAAATGCTAACGAACTAGATGGTATCGTCTGAAAAATCATTTTCAGACCACAAGTACACCAAATTCAGCCTGAGTGATGTTCCCCCAGCCAACCAGCATTCCGGAACTATCGAAAATTTGATTAGCCAAAATACAGAGGAACTGTAAAATACAGTCCCCCTCGTGACACAACGAGCAAATTTAGATATTATCCTGCCTATTCTAGAGAGCATCATGAGAAGCTGTGTAGAACTGATCCACATTCCAATGTCATGGAGAGAAGTGAATGACGGAAAATGCTCTCATGTTGTTCCAAAGGACCTCAGACCTATAAGTGTATCATTATTCCGTCTGAAAACTCTAGACCGACTGATTGATATCCATATTTGAGCTTAAATCGATCCAATTATCAACGGCTCAATATGCCTACTGTAAAGGAAAGTCGGTAGAAATGGCTCTGCATTCGCTGACTTGCCACATAAAACGATTCCTACAATATGGAGAGTATATAATGGTTGCTTTCCTGGAAAAAGATCCGCAATCACGTCAGCAGGGGCACGCCGCAACGTGGTGTCCCTTCTCAGAGGATATCCGCATATCCGCTATCAAGTCCCCGGATTTTTAAAATCGGGAAGGGCAGAGCAGTTTAAAATTCACCTTTGTTGGGTGTCGGGCCGCTGAGACATTCCAAGAAATTGTAGGATTGACGAACTTGACAAAATTAGAACCAATCTACCTGTTCTGCCGAGAAAGGGTAGCATCGATATACCAATCGTCACGTGCAAATCAATATTAAAGCTGGATGCTAATAAAAAAACAGACCACAGGTAGACTGTTGGACCAACATGTCTAGCGACGAAATAGATTTGGCCAAAGCTGGATTTGAATTGCATTCAGAGTCTGATCTTTTTCAACAGGAAACATCTCAGCGCCATCATAGGTGTCATCATTGTCATCATTGCATTATAAGCAAGCATGCAAGAAGGCTTGGCGTCTTTACAAACAATTTCTCTAAAGTCTGCATGGACTAGGAGGAAGACTAGAAAATTCTCCATCTCCTCTATACATGTTCACCTATCTTCCAGAGAAAAAACTCCACTTAGGAGCTTTCTTCTACAATGGCATAAACTTCAGTTTAAGTTGGCCCCATGAGTAGATTCACGTGGCAGCACATTGAGCCCATAGACCTTAGTGGGTTGGACTTTTCAAGAAAGAAGAAACTAGTCCTTATGATCAGCACTGGCAATCGGCCTTGGTACTCACTAAAGTTAATTTAACAACAGTCAATAACCTTATAAGGTCAAAAGAAATTCTTCTGACAGTTTAACTCTTAATAAAATGGTTAAATGGGACCCAAGCGGCAAATTTTGAATTGCTCGGTCTAAGGGTCGCACTCGGTCGTGCGGAGAAAAAAGGACACATGATGGTGTCGCTAAAAATAATAAGTTGATCGCAATCACTCTACCTGAGCCAAGAAGTTCAAGATTTCTGAGATTCGTTCTGTTGATATTTTTGCAACCATGATTTTATAAAACTATTGATTATAAGGGATTGTCGGCTTGCGTGTGCATAAGACTGCTCTGCGAAAGTATCTTCTGTCAAAGATGCAACTCAGAATTTCCCACAAGACGGCTAAGCTACTCTCACTGTGTACATACTTTGACTCACTACTAAAGGTTTCTATCAGAACAGAGCACATTAACAAAATAGTAATCCATTGTACTATATTCCTTTAATTTTCATTTTAATAGAATATCTCAGTCTTTTAGAGTCAGATGACTAATCGCTTTGGGGAAAAAAAAGCCTTGCACATTAAGGTGCTTAGCCAAAGCGTAATGCCCTGTTAACACGTCAGTAGGAGGTCTACAGCCTTTCCTACCTAAGGACAGGATGACTTTTGACTTCGGTTCAAAAGGTTCAAAGGTTCGTTTGATTCGATATGTAGAACAGTGCTAGTTCTGTAGACTTGGCAGCAGCGGATCTATACATATTTGCAGCATAACTGGGAGTATACCGGCCATTTTGAAGCAAATATTCGTCACCACAACCGATGTCAGATATCAGCTACGTAGGGCTGTATTATTTCTTTAATCTTTAAGGATCCCTGTCATTTTTTAAATTAGTCTCAGGTAATCTGTATTCCGTAGATAGTCGCTACAGGCCTGTAGGAGTTTTTCATAACAGGATACGTTTCATATAGTAAGGGCAATGTACAGGTTCTGAGCAGCTTCCTCTAGTATAGATTTTTTCTAATAACGACTTGACAACTTTTTTTTTAAATAAAAGGCAAACCATTTGAGATATTTCAAAAACTTTATTATTGGCTTGAAGTACAATCAAAACATTTATGAATGGAACTCGACTTCGTTCATATGGCTACCGCGGGCACGATTCCGCCACACATTTCGGTCGAAACGGCCGCTATTTCGCGTTCAATGTTGGCTCTGAGCTCTTCCAACGTCGTCGGCGTGTTGGTATAAACCAATGACTTAACGTAGCCCCACAGAAAATAGTCAAGCGGCGTTAAATCGCACGAACCAATCGACTGGCCCATATCTTGAGATAACTAGGTCACCATACTTACTCTTCAGTAAATCGATTGTACCGTGTGCTGTGTGGCTTGTGGCATTATCCTGTTGAAACCACATGTCGTCCAAGTCCATATCTTCTAATTTGGGCCAAAAATAATCGGTGTTCATGGCGCGATAACGCTGACCATTTTCAGTATCGTGACGATCGTTATCCATTGATCCAAAAATGAGGAGAACTTACGTCGCTTCAAATGGTCCATCGGCTTTAATTCTTGAGTTAGCTTGATCTTGTTTGGGTGTAAACCAAAATCCGTACGCAAAATACGCCATAATGTGGTCTGAGCGATGCCCAATTCTTGAGAACGCCGTGGAATTGACTGATTTGGATCGTTTGCTACGGACGTCTGAACGGCAGCGATATTTTCGTCACTTCGACCAACCTGTTGTCTCATTGACACGGTAACATCACACAACGAATATGTAGACTCAAAATTTTGCACTAAATTTGTTATTGCCTGTTTACTAGAGCGAGAATTACGACCGAAAATTGGAGTTAACGCTCTTAAAGTTGCAGTCACCGACTCCGAATATCTGTGGAAAATTTTTATAATTTGTAGACGTTGCTCGTTAGTGTACTTTACCATGCTAAAAATGTTGAGTTTACTGAATAAATTGACAGTGACAGTTTGATGATTAGTGAAAGAGTGCGTCCATAAATTAAATTTAAATTGTGAAGTCCCTATTGGAAAACCCTATAGTTAGGTTTTTTTTTTAATGATTATCACTTTTCAGAATACCAAGTCTTTGTATTCGATTTGGAATTACATAGTACGATGGTACTTTTCACCTGCCAATCGATGCTGTCTTTCCCTTGAAACAAATGTTGGTTGAGGCTGATATGATCCAAAGTGTTCGAAGTTCTATATTTTAGGCTCCATAATATTCAACACGGCCAGTTGTCGCCTTTGGTAGTAGAGGGAACATATGTAATTCTCCGCTCGTTTCATACTTTGAGATTGCAGAAACTAGTTTGGTTGCGGAATCGCCCAGTAAGTCATGAGATTGTATTCGATATAATAAAACAAGTTCACAGTTTTTTTCAGATTTGATGTAAAGTTGCAGATATTACGCCGTGATTCTCAGTTATTCAAGAGCTTGCTGTTTCGAGCATGAGAGTTCTGTTTTTCTCCTCTGCTTTTCTTTGCTTTATTCGGACATTATGGGGGTAAATTCACAGCAAATGTCGATTCTCTGGATGGATTTGGCCAACTTCAATCCACCTAAATTATGACCTTTACCTGGTTGGCGATGATTTCATCCGGACATAGTATTGCGGTAAAATCGTTATTGGCAGTACTTGCAGCGCGCATTATCAAGCATATGATGCTGATATATAGTCTGCAGGGTCATCCATTGCGAAGTGGTCCACAATTCGCCTTTTAGCCGGTTTTAGAACTGATGCTTTCAATCTACTTGAAGCTGAGTGTCTTATGAAAATCCGCATCAATAATATGTGCCCATGCCCCTATGGAACACAAGGTCGATGTCACCAAAGAATATTATTACGAGTTCCTCGACAAGATATACATATGAGCAATGTCCAGAGCATGACAATCGCCTGGACTTAGGCTTATTGACTTTGCGGCTAGACGAAATATAACTATAGCAAGCACATGGTTTACTTATCTCAATAGTCTCTGGATCAGATGCTAAATCGAATTGATCATTTTGCGATAGACCTAAGGCATGCCTTTCGTATTCTGGACGTCAGAATGTTTCAGGTAGCCAACATTGACACAATTCACTACCTTGCTGCAGAAGAAGAACTGCACTGAACGGCAAGCACATGGAGCTAAGCAAGAAGCCTTCTACGAGCAGAAGAGATTGAAAAACATCGGCTATTGATGTTGAGAGGTTGTACTCCAGGAATAAGATACGGCAGTTTCATCATCAGGTAAAAAGAAAGTATTAAGACCAGAAGCCTGTAGAGATAAAGAAGGACACCTTGTAGTAGAGTCACAGACAGGTTCTGAGAATATGGAAAAACTTTTTATGCAGCCTGTGTTACAGCGAAGAAGCTCAACATCCCGTTGTCAGGCAGAATAGACCAGAACGAACTAAGGATACCAATATCCGAGTTAAAATCCAACAAATCAGCTGGATCTGACGGCTTGCTGGCCAAGGTATTTAAAGCTGCTGGAAATTAGTATTTGGAGAGCATGCAGCTACTCATTTCTCAGATCTAGTCAGACCAAGGAGACACCCTCAACTGCGTCAATTATAGAAGTGTAAGTCCTCTCAAAATCGAAGTCAAGTTTTTATCTGCCATATTGTGTGAACGTCTGCAACCCTTCGCCAATAACCTGATTTGTTCCTATCAGTGCGGTTTCAGACCATGAAAGTTTATGAACTCAGCGGGCTGTCACCGGTGGTTTAGCTGCAAACGAGGGCAAAACCAAGTATATGATGTCAACAAGGAGACGTACACAACATCAACGACTTGGAAAGAACGTCGCTAGTTATAGTTATAATATCGAAGTCTACCTTGAATCTGCTATGAGCTCTACCGCCAACACCTCAGCCGAAATAAAACGAAGTGTCACCCTTGGCAATCGCTGTTTCTTTGTGCCAAGAAGGCAACTTGATCATACTAGCCCTACTTTATGGCGTAAAAGCCTGGGGCCTATCGAAAGCAGGCGTTTCGAAAGAAAAATCGTTTGAAAAATATTTGGTCCCATTTGCGTTTGCGGGCTTTAGAGGAGAAGATTCAACGACGAACTATACGAGCTGTGACAGTGACACTGACCTGGTCAGAAAACTGAGCATCAGTCGCCTAAAAAATTTAGGACATGTAGAGCGAATGGACACCGTATAGTCTTAGAATATAACCCCAAGAGACAATGCAGTAGAGAAAGACCTCATCATAGGTAGTGCACACAAATAGAAGGGGACCACATTCGACTTAGTTGTGCGCAACTGGATGCAAAAAGAACGAGCTTCCTGGTGTGGCTTGCTAGTTAAGGTTTATGTTCACCCCGAACTATAGCTCCACCAAAGATGAAAATGAAGAATTTGATTTCAAGTGAGTGGTCCGAGTCAATGTTTTCCCTCGGGACATTAGACATTCGGTTAATCTGGCTGACGGTTTATTATTTGGAAATATGTTAATACGGTCGTACGGGAAACACACACAAGCCACAACAGTGCTACGCTCCGTCGCTAATGTATTAGCATATAAACTTTGCCGAGGGTTGTTTCGTACAATAATTTCCAACAGTATTACCAATGAAACCCTTCAAAATCGCGCAGAGCAAATTCCAAATTGTTCGATATAGCTCGATTTGAAGCTGTTTTTGGTGTGTCGTGAATAGTATTCTTCATATGAATGGTGATAAAGTAATTGTTCAAACTGTTGAATGTCAAATGTTGAATCCTCATCAAAAGAAGCTACCAGGTGGGGTGAAAAGTAACCTCCTTGGGAATGAAAAACATTTTTTTTTAATGTTTTTTTATTTTATTCAATAAAGTATCCTTTTAGTTTGATACACTTATTCCAGCGATGTTCCAACTTCTTGATCTCGTCCAAAAAGTAATTTTCCGGAAGGTCTGCAAAGTACTCCTTCGTGGCTTCGATGATTTCCTTGCGTGAGCTGAATTTTTTATTGATGAGCCATCTTTTGAGGTTTGGGAAGAGATAATAGTCCGAGGAAGCAAAATCGGGCGAATACGGTGGATGCGACAGCAATTGGAGCCGTATATAATTGATTCTAGCCGTGGTTGCGATGCTCTTGTGCGCCGGTGAATTGTCTTGCAAAAAAAAATTTTTTTTCGCTTCATGTGAGGCCTTTTTACAGCGATTTCGGCTGACGCCATAACCTTTCCGACCCATCGAGCCTCCCTCGGCCGCTTCCGAGCAGTACTGACGGCTTTAGTCTATTGCCGGACACTCATTCTGTTCTCTGGTATTCAACAGTTAAAAAATCGACGTTAAAAGTCCGCCCGATTCCACATCAGCAAGTCCAAACACTCTCTCGAAGTGCTGTAACGTTCGTGTTTCTGGTCAGAAGTGAGTATGCGCGGCACCCAGCGGTAAGATAACTTTTTCATATAAAGAATATTGCCCAAAATATGGCGTGTGCGCTCAGTACTAATCTTTGTGGTATCTGGTAGCTCGCGCTCCGGGCGGAGGGCCTGCCGCTGCGGACTTGATCGGTAGTGGAGTTGCGGCCACCACGAAACTCTTGAAATTAATATTTGACGATGTGATCTGACGGAGTATTAGCCCCATAATATTTAACCAACTTTTCTTTTGTTTCCTTCGCCGTTTTGCCTTTAAAAAAATAATGTTTTATGAGAGAACGAAAATCGTTTTTGTCCATACTCAACATGATGCAAAACACGTCAACAAAAATCAGCTGTCAAAACAAAACTAAAGACGGTATCGCATTGAAATTTGGCATGTCTGTCTAAATATGAACGGACCTCAAGGCATCATAACTTTTTTTTGCAGTAGCAGCGCATTCTGGCGGTCAAGGAGGTTACCCCACCTAGTATTTCATTTCATTGTCCTTTTGTTTAGCCTGTTGTATAGGCTGATTCATCGTGAGGTTTGATGAAAATAAAACACATAAATTTGAAAGTGAACTTAAAATTTTTATTTTTGGTTAAAAGAACAATTCATGGTATTTGCTTTTATGAAATGATATCAGGTAGATGTTGGCCATGACTATGTCTGAGGGGGTCCATTCAGAAGGTCCAATTTTGGGCGACTCGTTCGGGCATAGCGACTCGTATCTAGCGTATTACACGAGTAATGATGGCTTCCAAAGCGTCAGTCGTAGCTGGCTTATTCCTGAAGACCTGCGGCTTTACATATCCCCAGAGAAAATAGTCCAAAGGTGTGATATCGCCCGATCTAGGCGGCCAACTATCGTAGCATTAAGTGAAATTGAGTGCTCACCAAAATGATTTCTCAACAAGTCCATTGTTTCACGCGCTGTTTGGATCGTAGGGCCTTCTTGTTGAAACCAGAGCTCACCGAGACCATCTGCTTGAATTTCAGGAAGCATATAGTCCGTTAACATGGCGTGATAACATTCTGATTTGCCTCATTTTTGAAGAAATATGGACCAATGATTCTACCAGCCCATAAACTATACCATGCCGTTATTTTTAATGGATGTAGTGGTAGCTCTTGGTACTCTTCGGGTTGCTCATTAGCCCAAATACGGCAGTTTTGTATCCATTGAGTCAGGAATGGGCTTCATCACTGAATAAAATTTCACGATAAAACATTGGATTTTCATTAAGCTTTTCCAGAGCCCATTCACTGAAAATATGACACCCATTCAAGTCACCTGGCTTCAATTCTTGCACAAGTCGAATTTTGTACACTTTTAGGCCGAGATCCTCACGTAAAATATGCCAAGTTGTCAAATACTCTCTCAGCTACAGCCGCTATAGTCTCTTCACTATGTGCTGGATGTGGTCTAACCGGTCGTGTGTCATCCACTAAAGTAAGCTGGGACACAAATTTGCGAATGGTATTGGCAATAGTGGTTTCAGTAGGTCGTAAGGCCGTAAGGCCGTAAGTTCCTCGAATCTGATTTTCGTAATACAGCTGAACAATTTGGAGACGTTGTTGTGGTATGAGTCTTTCCATGATGACTTGCCAAACGAACTTAACAAAAATGACAAAGCAATTTGATAGGAGCCATGCGTAATCTGTCAAAAAAAGCCTATGGAAAATCACACCTCACGATGAACCACCCTATATAACACTTTTTGGATGGTGGTTATACCTGCTCTGGAGGAGTCAAAAGCATCCGTAAATTGTTCGGTTGCAAGCAAGGTATGTACCCGAATTTTACTTTTTCATGGGCAAACCGGAAGTTTGTTTTCCTTGTGCCCCAACCCACAGGCACAGGCACTTTCTATAATCCTTTGTACTTAAAGGGCTGAATATTGAAATGAGTTGTCAATTTCACGAATATATGAACTGCCGTTAGTCGTTTATCTTTTTGTAACCATATCTATTCAAGCACCCTGAAAAGCACTGAAAATCCTTATTGACTCCAGGCTCGGATATGTTGAAGTAACTCCTATAAGGGATCTGTTGTAGCATGCTGACTAATGACGCTACCTCTGATTTCATCAAGAGAATTTATCCATCGTTATCGAGGGACAGATTTTTTTGTCAAAATTTTCTTCTTGCTCAGCGCTCGTTGATGTGTAGTCATAGTCAAAGCAGCAGTTCACGCCGGTGGATGCCCGCCCTAACTGCCATTGTCTCATACAAACTTATAATTTTTATCCAAACGATAAATAAAAATTAAATGATTGACTTGTTTCGCTGAAATTTAAACATTAAGCACAATACCAACTTACTATCTACGGTAGAAGATAACACCTTGCGTGTCACGAATATCAATCAATTCAATGACAATTTGAAATAATGTTACAATGACGGTTGTAATGAACAAAATAGCAAGAAAATTCTTTATGAATAATTGACATCGTTATCAATTAAATGTGCACAAATGCATAGCTTCATTCAGGACACGTGTGTATGTATTGTATTTATAAGTTCTACCCACACAGATATGTTACGCGCACTTGTGAACCTCTTCATGTCCGTCACACATGAATGCACTTAAGTATTTGTATAATCTATATTCTACAGCAGATGTCACACAAACCCAATGCAAGGACATTTTTGAAAGAAAACCGGAAACCCTTACCAGAAGAAGCGACATCTATGCAAGTCAGTGGGGTGGACAGACAGTGTAGTCGAAAGCGGATGTAACATCCCTGTAGTATTGTTTTGTTGTATGAGTATCAAGGCCGCCATAACCATCCGCAAGAGAGAATGAAAATATGCAAAACGAAGGACTCCCATTCAAAAGGGAGTAATAATCCTTAAGCTCAAAGTTTGGTGTACGAGTATCTGAGGTATTAAATGTAAAACCATCGCAGCTGTAACAATTGAGATTGCCGAGCGTCACCACGAGTGTAACGAGAGTTGTGAATTCAACAGGAAGTTGCTACTGAAGGATTCCTGTCTTGCTTGGATACCTGAAAAATTTGGTTTCATTCCTTCTTTGTTTCAACAAGGACGAACGGTAGTAAAGAGGGAAATAACGAGTGTAACAGTTGTTGGGAGGGGGGGGGGGAATATATCTAAATCAAAAAATACCTACTCACCGTGATTCGGATAGATTTAGAATATTCGGCAGCGATACACTACGGAGTCGTTCACGTGCCGCCAATGTCGTTTCCGCAAAGCTATTTGCATGCGTGATTACGGTTGATGTGGAATTCTGCTTCGATGTTGCTGTGTTGCTGTTGGTGCTTTTGCTGTTGTTCTGCTTGTTGTTCGAAGTCCTGGGGAAGATAAAAATTATTTTGGATTTTCGAATCAAAACAAACTTTGAAGTTGCTTTGGAAGTAAAGTTTCCGTTTTAGTTTACTTTTTTTTTTTTTTTTTTTTTTAAAGGATGATACCTCAATGGATGGGTGGTTGAAGTGAAGGTCCCACAGAAATCTGCAGGTGTTACTGTATTTGTATAGGGTAGTTTGAAGGGTGGATTTACATTTAGATTTTACCCAATTTTTAGTGAAGAATCGTAGTACAGAAAAGGATTTGTTTCGAATCATTTGCATGCAGATACATTGAAGTTAGGTCTGGAAAAAAGATGGATTTTGTTGGGAACGATGAGAATTAGGAGGACATTTATAACATCGTTGGGGTTAAGGGATTTCCGTAAGCCCTTACTACTGTGAGATGGTTTAGGGAAACATGGGAACAATTAAATTAAGATTTGATTGGAAAATCACTTTAAAGTAATAGAGTTGATCAAAAGTGAAATGCATACACATGTTATTTGGACAGATGTTTGTTTTGGGCAAAACAACTGAACCACAACAATGGGAAATCGATCTGAGCTCGAGGAGATCTCAGTTTGCAATACAAAGGGTGGCATGCTTGTATGAATATTTAGGGTAGAGGTTCACAGCATTTAGGTAGAAAACATAAACAAATGGATCGAACTAGGACAGGACGTACGTGTTTATCGTGGAGATGGTCTTCCAGAGAGTATTACGGCTTCAATTATTTGGCTATAATCCATAACTAAAATCCAGGGTGCTCTGTGAAGAGCTGAAAACATTAAGAGATATTCAAATAGATAGTGAATGATGAAAACCAGTACTTCTAAAGTCAGCAAACAACAATAACTTCGAATTTAACGTGCCCTGACCAAAAAGCTACAGTTTTTCTTAAGCTTGAAATTGGGTATACGAATACCCTTTTACTGCCTTTTCTCCAGGGCGCGGGCGGGTGGTGTAGTAGTTTGAAACTTAGGTGTATTAGGTTTCGATATTTTTCCCAGAGGTGGTTGTCAAACAGTGCATCCTCAACCAGTGGGTCTTAGTACGTAGTACTAGTACAACTAATTCCTTACATTTAGCCCAGCCAGCAACCACTCCAACATAAGTGTTATGCCTTCATGTCAGAGTTGAAGCCGACGGGATTTTCATATAACTACATACAAATTCTATAAAAAAAGCTTTTTCAGAGAATTTCCTCTCACGGGATTCGAACCTGCGACCCTCTGCTTGAGGAGTCTATGCATCAGTTTTTTTCAGTTTAAACGCATTTTTATTTTATTAATTCATTAATTCTTACATGCTAGACAAAAAAACGCTTAAAAATTAGCTTAAATTACTTAAAAAAAAAATTATCTTATTCTAACTTACTGGCCCCATGCGGACACTCTAAGTTAAACCTAACAATTATATTTTGTCTTTCGACGTGCGGTACAATATTAGTTTTTTGAATTAAACGTAATTAAAATACTAATTAAAAACTAAGAAAATATTTTTTTTTTAATTTAAAAACTTAGTAAACTAACATTTTTTTTTTTTTATATTATATTATAAAACTTAAAACTAAAACTTAAAACTACCTAAAATATACATTAGCTTAGCCTACTTAAATTATCTTAATCTAGGTATTATTCCTTTTTTTTGTAGAAGGTTACCCACTTCTGTTTTTTATTTTTTTTTTTTTTGTATTTTTTTTTTGTTTTTATTTTTTTTTTTTTTTTTTTTTTTTTTTTTTAATTTTTGTTCTTAACTACTATCTTAAACCTACCTAAAGCTATGTAAGCCGGCCACGGCTAAAAATTAGGCTGACCAACTCTGCTCCTTATTGGAGCTATCCTGTACTAGAGGAATTCGACGACGTAGATTCCCCTCCTTCAATCAGCCACCAAAATTGTTGGTGCTGCCGAGCAACATCCCTAATGTCGCGACTCCCTACCGACCTACTGAACCGGAGACGTTCCGCACTGCCGTGTACGACGTCTCTGTCGTAGTTAAGTCGCCTGTCCGCAGCTGTTCGAGCGATGTGGAAGATTAACGGCACCGCTAATCTATCCTGGATCAGACCTTTTTTATCTAAGTAGAGGAACGCCTCTGGAGGAATAAAGCCGTCAAAGCGTACTCTCTCGTGATACATATAATTGGGGTAGTAAGCCCCGTAGATCAGGTTATTCGACGAGGTCATTGCTCTTGCAATGTGCCTTCGAATCAACTTAATAACAAAATTGTCCACTCTTATTAGGTTCGCCCTATTGTACAAGACCTCATTAGGATAGAATTTTATGTACTCAGACTCTGGTGTTCTGTATAAGCGAAGACAAGTCCTAAGACAAGCCCTCTCAAACACCCGAATCTTTTCCAATAAACTTGCTCTCACGTTGAACCACACGGGACATCCAAATACAAGCATGGGCCTGATAAGGGCCATGTAGCAGATCAACTTCACCCCCGCATCGAGTTGGCTGTTATAAAACAGTCTCTTTGTAAGGGCAAAAGCACCTCTGGCTCTGGCCAGAGCAACATCTATATGTTTGTTAAAATACAGATATTGATCTAGCCAGATCCCAAGGTATCTGACTACATTTCGACAAGCAAGTGGCAGTCCGTGCTGCCCAATGATCGAAAACTTTCGCCAATTCTTTCTGGTATCCCTAGAGGCCCCAGACAACGGCGTCCTAAACAAAATGGTTTCTGACTTCTGAAAGTTGATTTTCAACTTCCAGTCATCGCAATATCGCTTAATTTTGTCGAAGTCACGTTGCAAGAGTATATTAATGACCTCAATCTTTGGACCTGATCTGTACGCGATTAAGTCGTCTGCGTACGCTATGGCATGGTGAAGTGAACCTATAAGATCACTTGTGTAAATATTGAACAGGATCGGCGAATTTACCGCACCTTGTTGCAGACCGTTTTTAATGTAAAAAGTTCTAGCAGAAGTCACATCGCCATTTTTCACGATGAACTGTCTATCTGTTAACATGTTGTAAAGAATATAAAGCAATGGTTTACTAATGCCCAGCCTGTTCAGCTTGAAAAAGAGTCCCTCTAACCATACGGTATCGAAGGCTTTTTCCAAGTCAATCAGGCAGGCACCAGTACACTGGTTCTTGCCTTTGTTCCATTGGATATCAGAAACCAGTTTAGACGCGGCATGAATAACATCATGCCCCGCCTTGAAACCGAATTGATTATCCGGAACTATATTTTTGTCCTCAACCCACTTAGTCAGGGCTCTATTGATCACCTTCTCGAAAACCTTACTGATATTTGGAAGAAGACTGATCGACCGGAGATTCGCTGGATTGGATGTGTCTTTATCCCTTTTAGGGATTGGATGTACCACCGCAGTTTTCCAATGCGCTGGATAATGGGCATTATTCATCGCATTGTTAAAGAGGATGGTATAAATGTTCACAGCTTCTAGTGGGAGATGTCTAAGCACAATGTTCGGTATTTCATCGGTTCCCACTGATTTCTTACTTCTAAGTGATTTGAAGATCGTTTGGAGCTCTTCCTTTGAAATGAACGGGGGTAATACCCTATCGTCGGCGATGACATTATTTGCCATATTCTCGTCACTGAACTGAGTGAAACCCGAGCTCTCGAATCGCCAGTTCACTATTTCATTTCGAAGGTAGAAATTATGCACGAGGACTCGACTTTCCAGGTCGTGGTCCGGGCCAATGATGTCATTCGCCTTGTACACTTCCTGGAAAGTTGCTCCTATAGCCTCTATCTTCTCCTGCGGATCTTCGATCACAAAGAAGTTGTCGTCATCAACGGCCTCATTTGGATCGATGCCTGCTGCTAAAAGTAGTTGTTCGTTGTTCGTCGTTCGGGCGATTTTAAGACATGGAAGGTCGTTTTGATTTTTCCTCCGAAATATTTTATTTATTTGCGGGAACATATTCGGGTTGCTGGTGTTTACAGCCCGAATTTTGTTGTTCCAATACAAACTTACAGATTTTCTGTAATTTTCTTTTATTAATGTTTGGAGGTTTTTGATCGACGACTTTAATGTCATGATCTCCGGGTTGTGTCTGTCAGTAAACTGTCTGTACAAGGTTTTTAGTCTTGACAGCAGTCTACTTTTATGTCGGTGCAGTGCGTCAATAGTTGCGTTGCGGAATAAGTCTTCGTTGTCAGTGTGACGATACCGAGGTACCGTTTTGTTCATTGTTTGTTTAATTGTTTCGTCCATTAGTTTTAGATATCTGTCAATCTCATCGTTTGACAGATTTCTATTGGACGGTGGGTAGAACGAACTCGAGTAAAGTGCTCTAGTCATTGTTCTGGAGAAGTGTGTCCAACGCACCTTACTATAGTTGTAGGAATGCCTTTGAACAAACTCTTCCAATTCCGCATTTTCGTTCGGAATGGTTATTTCGGTACTAAGACCGCAATGGTCACTGTCGTACACAAAAGAACGAAGACAGTTCACAGTTTGTTGGTTAGTGCAAGTCAGATGTATCCGTAAGTCGAACAGCAGGAGATCCAAATAGGACCCATGTCTAGGAAACGACGGACTATCCGTCGCCTTAAGGCCGAGTCGATACATTATACTGTGCTGACCCCACCAATTGAATAGCAGGTTCCCTCTAGTATTTGGTGTATTATTTCCCCAATCACTATGTTTGGCGTTGAAATCTCCGCCGATAATAAAATAGTTTTCCTCCAATTCCAGTCTCAGAAATCGAAAAAGTGTCTCGAGCTCTGAGATGAATAGGGTGGATTGAGTAGCCTTAGGTCCATAAACAGACACCATGTACAACCGTTTTCCACTACGGAGCGGGATATACACGATGCATGCTTCAAGCACCTGAAACCTACGCACTACACGACTATATATTCTTTTAAAACGTATACCTTTTCTTACGAAGATCGCAACGCCTCCTCCTTGTATGGAGTTGGGTCGATTTCTTCGTATTATTTTATACATTCTGTGCCTCATTTTGTGTCTTTTGGTAAGCTTAGTTTCGCTAACTAAAAGTACATCAGGGGATTGGTCTTTAAGCAACTTGAATAGTGCAGCTCTTCGCTCAATCCTTATCAGTGAATTAACATTCACTGCAAGGATCTTTAGGGTTTGCTCCGCCATGTACGTACCCATTACGACTGGCGGTGCGTTAGTCCCGGCAGCAATGCGTAGATTTGATCCACGCGCGTAGCTTGTTCGGTTATCTGACGTTGAAGCTGAGCCATCTGCCCCTGGATAGAGAGCAAGATAGCTAGCATGTCAGTTCCGGGTTCCGGTGCTTTAGGCGCTGGGGCCTGAGAAGCAACCTTTGCTTGCTGTGCCATGTTCCCCCTACCTGCTGCCATTTGGGCGTAGGTAACTTGGGAAGTAACGGCTGGTGTTTGAATTTGTACTGGTAGACGCTTAACTTCTACCTTTTGCTGCCGAGCCAGATTTACTCTTTTTATGTACTGGAATTTGGGACAACCCCGATAGTTTGCGGTGTGTCCCGTATTCTTACATAAAACGCAAGAGAGTTGGCTTTTTTCTGACGCTCCATCCCTACCCAGAGCGCATTCTTCTGATTTGTGGTTCTTACCGCACTTGACGCATCGAGGCTGCATTTCGCAGTTCGACGCGGCGTGCCCGAACCTTTGACAGCGAACACATTGCAACATGTTATCGCTCCGTTTTACTTTTTCCCAGTGTACAATCTGGTAGTCTAGGACTTTAATACTCCTTAGACCATCCAGTTTGCTATCGGGAGTTAGCTGAACCAGAAAGAACGGTAGTTTCCGTTTCTCCCTTTTGGCTCTAGCTGTAGTGAATGGCTTGACTCCTACGAATTTGAGTTCGTCGCACTCTTTCTCTTTGAGCAGCTTTAAGAGCTCCTCCGGATCAGTAGACGGTTCTAATCCTTTCAGCAGCATTGTTTGCAGCTTTTGCCCCTTCGGGGTGAAGGAGAAGAACTCCGTCGTCGAATCCTTTAACAATGTCTTAATTTTATTATAGCGCTCCACTGTATTGCAGTGGATCGCATGCCTATCTACACTAAGTCTTTTGATAAAAAAATTGGAGCCTATGGCCGACTTACACAGTTCAATTGTGTCCTTTAGTTCCATCCTAAAAGTATTTATAGGTGGAACCCTTTGTTTTTGCTGTTGTTTTTGCTGCTGCTGTTTTTGTTGCTGTTTCTGCTGTTGCTGTTGTTGTTTCTGCTTCTGCTGCTGTTGTTTGTTCGTTAGAGCTTGTTCAATTTTTTGTATTTTTGGTTGTTGTATATTTTGTTGTTGTTTAGTCTCGTTTGCTTTTGGTGTTTGCTTCGATATCGAGAGCTGATGATGATGCTCTTTCTCTCTTCGTGCCATTTGCTTGGCTTTAATTGACAGCACTTTTTGTTGTAACTCTTTGATGCTGTCGTTAAGAGCTTGGACTTCCTCTTCTTCGTCCTCTGACTCAGAAGCCACCAGAGATGCGAAGCTATTTTCACCTCCCATATAGCGGCCTTCCCCACCATCCGACACGTATGGGTATTCATACTGTTCCTCTGCTGCCATTCTTGAAGTTGTTGGCGCCTCTTCCATTACTTTACCAGGCAGCTTTTCGGTAGAAGTAGAAAGGGAAGGGCGCTTTACAAGGTTTGGAGTTGGCCTTAGCTTCCTCCGAGGAGTCTATGCATATACCACTACACCAAGGCCACCCCGTTTCTTGGCTATGCATACGAAGTATTTAAATGACAGATGACGTACAGCTAGAAGCAAGTCTCTGTGCTGTTTAGTCGGATCAAACACATTTGAAAACAATTAGGAATGAACGTGGCATGAACCATAATTCTGATTTATTCTGATTTCAGATAAATTTATGTTCAAGAAAGAGATAATAGTTGCAAGATAGGTTTTCGAGATTTCTGAGAGAAAAAGGATAATTATCTATTGAGTATATAGCTTACGTTTATTTAAGAAAAACATGTATTAATCAAAGTATTGCTCATCTGAAGCTATGACTTTGTCCTATCTTTCTGGCTATTTGTGGATCCCATCCCAAAAGAACTGCGCCGACTTGGCAGCCAAGAATGAATCAAGCCAATTTTTTATATTCTGCTCTGATGTGAAGCGTATTTCAGTGAGGGCTTTCTGCATAGACCGGAACAAATGGTAGTCAGAAGGGGCAAGGTCTGGGCTATAAAACGGGTGGGGTAAGACTTCCCATCTACTGTTTTCCAAATAGTTCTTAAACGGAATAGCAACGTGGGGCCGAGCGTTGTCATGATGGAAAATTATTGCCTCGTGTCTGGTCGCATATTCCGGGCGTTTTTCAGCTACTACTCTCTTTAAATGGATTAATTGTGTTCGGTAGGGTTATCCATTGATGGTTTCACCCGGTTTTAGCAGCTCATAATACAGCACACCCATCTGATCCCACCAAATACAGAGCATTACCTTCGCGCCATGGATATTCGGCTTTGCCGTTGATTTGGCTGGTTATCCGGGTTTCACATATGATTTTTGCGCTTGAGGTTGTCGTAATGGATCCATTTTTCATCACCAGTAACAATCCGATGCAAAAATGACTTCCTTTTGTGGCGTTCCAGCAGCATTTCGGACATGCAAAACCGAATTTCGACGTCTCTCGGCTTGAGTTCATGTGGAACCCAATTTCCTTGCTTTTGAATATATCCAGCTGCATTTAAACGTTTTGAAATGGCCGCTTGAGTGATCCCCAAAGATTCTGTGAGCTCTTCTTGTGTTTGGCAACAATCTTCATAGAGTAATGCTTTCAGCTCTTCATCTTCAAACTTTTTTGGCTGCCCAGGACGTTCATCGTATTCCAAGCCAAAATCACCACTTTTAAATCGTGCAAACCACTTTTGGCACATTCGCTCAGCTAGCGCATATTCACCATAAACTTCCACCAAACACGATGACTTTCGGCAGCAGTTTTCTTCATATTAAAGTATTTCAGGCACAAAGTTCGACATATTTGAGTGAAAAAAAATTATTGTTGTTTACGCTTCAAATGAATGACATATACTGAAATGACGTACAATGACAGTAGCTTTCCAGCGCATGTTCCAATGGAATGAATGAAAAAATACAAGTTACGCCATCTCTTAGCAACCCGCACGAATTTAAGTATAACTTACGAATCTAAGTTATAGGTAATATGAAGACGATGACTCCGAAGCTTCTTACTAGTTTTCTTCCAATTCTTTGGAAAGAATGTGATGCTTGCTGGTGCAATTTAGATTGATTTTCGGTCGTTATACATCTTGTCTTCAGAATTTTTGCTTATTGTCGAATAACTGGGTCTGTTTTTCGATGCTTCTTGCTCTCAGTCTGTTATTCCTAACGGTGACCTTGGTCTTGGTTTTGTAGACAGAAGGAAGGGAATGCAGATATGTTTTCTAGCTAATTAATGTGCCCACACGTATATCAGATGTTGATAGTTACATATATCGCCAAAACCCTGGACTTGTTTTTAACTTCTCACCCTGATAAATATAAGATCAATATGCTATCCCCTCTAGGCTCGTCCGACCACTGTGTCATATCAGCTAATTTCTCGTACATTGACCACAAGTTTAGAGAAAAAAATCTTTAAAGAACCGTATGGCAATGCGAGAAAGGCAGTTGGAGCGGACTTAACAGCTTCCTTAGGAGTTTTAATTGGTCGTAATTTTTCTTTGATAACGACATAGATGCCACTGCTGATATGATCACAGACACTATTCTCTTTGGAATGAGATCCCTTATCCCTCATCGGATGAAGAGTCACAAATGTAAAGACTCAAGCTGTAAAGAGACTTTCAGGCTTAGAGAAATGATTTTTCGGTCCTTCAAGACCGAGCCAATAGAAGAAAACCAAAAAAAGATCAAACGAGCCAGGAATTACTGCAACGTCTTTATTAAGAATGAGAAACTTCAGTGTGATCAAAAGCTGAGGAAATAAAGAGCAAGATAGTTGCACTTTGTATTTCTAAAGCATTTGACAGAGTTTGGCATCAGGATCTTTTGTCGAAAACACGTACTTTTGGGATCGATTACTGTCTTCTTCAATGGATTAGAAATCATTTTTCGGAACGTTAAATTCAAGTTATTGTGTTGGATAGTTTCAAGTCTGATGTTCACAAAATAAGTGCTGGTGTGCCCTAGTGCTCCGTTCTGTCTCCGACATATTTTTCAACTTTCATCAGTGATATCTTGTCTGCTACTTGTAATCGAATATATTTCTATACTGACGACAGTGCTCTCTGTTTTTCATATTTGTCCTCTGACTCACGTCATCGGTTGTAGAACGGGAACTCTAGCATATGTTAAGCTCATTAAATTCTGATATTAACAGCATAATTGAACTTTCCATTCTCTGTATGCGTATCAATGATAACTTACGTTGGAATAACTACATATTCGGTGTCATTAAAATTGCTGAGAAATGTCTAGGTTTCCTAGAGCGATGTAAGAAATAATTCACTTCCTCTGATGTGGCCTGAATATATAAGGCATTCATCCGCCCAAAATGGGAGTATAATGCGCCAAAAACATCTCTGCACCTGCTTAATACGATTCCAAAACGTGCAATAAAATTTATATGTAATGCTGCTTTTACCCAATCTATTGAGACTCAAAAACAACGTAGTGTCTCCTGCTTCACTTTGTTCTATTTCTTCTTTTACCATCAGTGCAACACCGCCTCCTTTAACTTTTAACTGTAAAACGCTACGAATGCTCATCAGTGTACCCCAAAGTCCACTTTCGGATGTACTCTAAAATATCGTGATTCTTTCCTATGCTGTACAACTAGCTTAGTCATTATAACTTGCGAACATTTAAGACCAACGCTCATCGGTATCTTTCTTTCTTTCCTCCCTAGCTTTCCTTCGCCCGTGCTTTGTATAAACCAGAAGCTTTCTTCAATGTGTATAAAAGCCGATACATTAAATCTTTAAGAACGCAAGCGTATACGCTCTTCAGTACTTACAGTAAGGAACACTGTCTAAATGGTACTCAATCTAAGGGCAGATGAAGGGTTTTTAAGGACCGCTTTGTAATCGTTGATAATATTTCTACGTCAGAATTTAAAACGGTTGTATGCCCGAATATCAAGTAAAGGAGTGGATTTGGAACAAACTTAGCTCTTATAGGCAAGAGATTTAACTCGAATAATAATAATTATTATCAATTACTCGTACACCTAAGAAGCCTATAAGGCTCTACGGCCTCGTTTCAATTTGAGCGACCTAAGGGAAATTTTTGGCACAAAAATTCTGAGGCATTCAAAGGTTCATGCATTTTTCGCTAAAGGACTTGTTTTTGAGCGACTACATCATTCGCTTTATATAGTTCCCATTCATTCAGGCTGTTGTCATTGCCAGCCTTGTCAATTTATAGCGCCAAAGAGCTATGGAGTACTACAGGCCTTACTTACTTAACTACTCTAAATTATGGTATATCTGTCAAGAGTCACGTTCTGTTTTGACTGTCTCTTGACAGCATATGCTTGGTCTTGCTCTCATTGACCGTTAAACCCATTTCTTCTACTGAAGTTTCAACACTAGCGAGAGCGCGACTTACATCACGCTGCTTTGTTCTGTTAATGTCAATACCATCGGCATATGAAAACAACTCGGCGGAATTTTGAAAGATTGTACCACTTGTGCTGACGCATGAGTTTTGAACTATTTTTTCAAGAATGACACGACATCGTCATCCTGCACAAGCGGACAAGCTTAGCAGAGATGTCAAAACTAGACATTGCTCTGTATAGCTGGTCTCCAAATATGCTGCTATACGCAGCCTTAAATCGATGAATAGGGGGTGTGTATCGGTTTGGAGCTCATGGGTTTTTCGAAGAATATTTGGTCAATAGTAGACCTTCCTGGTTGTTGACGAACGGCTTCGGGTGTTCACACAATACGGGAGATAGGATTTTGTAGGCGATGTTAAGAAAACTAATAACCCTGTAGTTTTCGCGGTTCTGATCTTAAGGATCGGAGAAAAAAGGCTAAGGTTCTATTAGATGACATCCTTGATGGCTATTTGGTAATCTCCACACTGGTCACATGCTGGTGGCGCAGGGTCTCCTAAGAGATTTCGCGACGTTAAACTTCATCACAGTATTAACTTGTCTGTGAGATGTTTGTGATATTCGCAACCGTACCTTAGCCAAAACAAGGTAATGGTCCGAGTCGATGTTGGTCCTTTGGAAGCTTTGGACGTACATACATAATATTAGAGAAGTGCCTTGGTTCGACCGCAATGTGGTCAGTCTGGTTAACGTTTGATTGCACAGGGCTTTTCTAAGTCCCTTTATGATTTTCGAGATGCGGGGACTGCTTGTTACCTGTAAAAATGGTTCGCCCCGCCACAAACTCGATTAGCCTGAATCCGTTATCGGATGTAGTGTCTTGCAGGCTATACTTTCCGACAGTACTACCAAAGTTGCCCTCTCTTTATAGCTTTGTATTAAAGTCGCCGAGGACAATTTTGTCCTGTTATAGCTAGGACACTGCTCGTAGGCCTTGTCCGGGAGGTCGTAGCAGCCGTCTTTGATGTCTGTGGGTGCGTGCTCGCATATAAGGTGAGTACTGGCGTATTGGAAAATTTAGTTTTAATACGGATTGTTACGAATCGCTCGCTAACATGCAGGGAACTTAAGACTTCGTGCCTAATCTTACTCTAACAACATATTCACATCCAAATAGGCGCTGGTTTTGCTGTCGATAATATTCGAAATAGCAGATGCCGCAGTTTATCATCCTCTTTTTGTCCATCCATCCCATCCCATATTTTGGTTTGCGGAAACATTTGCTTTGCAGCACTCCCTTCGCTAATTGTTCGGCTGCATGTGGTCTATTAAGGGACCTAACATACCACGTGGAGATCCGAAGTTCTTTGTACTTGTTTTGTTAGTAAGGGTTGTGAACAGTAGATCCGTTTATATCCATGGCTTGCTGTTGTTTCGTACCTTAAGTTTTTTTTTTTTTTTTTTTCAATGGCAGGAAAGTTACCCCAACCTGCAAGGCAGGTTTCATAATAAATACCCCTAGGGTGTGAGGTCGGTTAGACAGAAACCAGTAAGCCGCTGCTATTGGTCCATTAAAGGCTTCTCCGACACCATCTCTTTTCCAAGACCCTGACTCAGACCGGATAAGGTCTTGTTTGTTTTATTCCGGGATTTTACTTCACCGTTGATCCCATATGAGGAATTTAAAGTGCCGCTATTTTTGTCTGCTTGTCAGCATTTTAACTTATAGGTTTGGCAAGTAGAGATCGGGTGAACATCGACTAGTATCTGATGATTACCACTTGGAGGTAAAATAAGAACAATTGATTTGTAGAAACAATTTTAACAATCTGTATCGCCAAGTTTACATTTAAAGTGCCTACCCTCTTTCTACAGTACTCATTCATACCGAAGTTCGGTATGCTGAAAAATATTTTGAAAACCAATTTGTTCAGTTGGTACCAAAATTAGCCGGAAACTATTTAGTGAAACGCGCAATTCGTACTTATGGACTGTGATAGCACCTGCAAAATGAGAAATGCTCTCGCATATTTTTAACTCTTACGTTTTGCGGATTTAAAAATCGCGAGATGCATTCTCTACTGAAATAAAAAATCAATATTTGATGGTCTGTTAAAAAAAAAAAAAAATTACGAAAGTTACTATCTGGCGCATGTGGTACTGGGGTTTCCTGCTCGGATCCATCTATAGCATCTCAGGAGAGTTTCACATAATATGGACCTCCTTGCTTATGTACTAGACTCTTTCCCCGTTCATACATGCATATACATACCGAACTATTACTGTTAGAACTTTGGTCTAAATCTTAGTTTGCAGATCAAGATGGGACATTTAGTCAGACTGAATATTGGGTTAAATAAAACTATATGAAGGTATCTTAACGTAGCGCGGGTGAAAGAAAATAGGAGAAAAAGAACGACAGATACCGATAAAGTTGATGAAGGTTTGCAGGCCACACTGAGTAGGAAAAAGGGAATTGGGATAGAACAAATTAAGGCAAGTGACCTTAAAACAATGTTGACGAGTGTGGATTGATAGGGCAGTATTGGCATCACCTTCGAATTTCAAGAAGTAATTTCTAATCAGTTCCAAAAATATTGCTTTCGCAGAATTGTTGCAGACTTTAATTCCACTTTTCGGCGAGACATGCCTTTAAATCCCAGTGGACATGTTGGTGCCAAAAAACTATGCAGCCAGTCATTTAAAAGTTTTTATGGTTCGAAATATTTTACCAGCGTTTGTATGACCTTAAAAGCAAGGCTATAATGTTTCTGCCACCGCAGAAGAGCAGAGATATACAATCTAGAGTACCTTTTTGTCTATATTGAAATCTTTTTGAATAACCGTGCTTTATGCTACATGAGTCCGACGGTGAATTCCTCTTATAGAACCTTCCACGAGCATTGTCATTCATTTGAAGCGTAGACAACAATAATTGTTTTTCACTCAAATATGTCGAACTTTAATATGAAGAAAACTGCTGCCGAAAGTCATCGTAGTTAGCGCTAGCGAACGTGCCAAAAGTGGTTTGCACGATTTAAAAGTGGTGATTTTGGTTTAGAACACGATGAACGTCCTGGGCAGCCAAAAAAGTTTGAAGATGAAGAACTGGAAGCATTACTCTATGAAGATTATTGCCAAACACAAGAAGAGCTCGCAGAATCGGTGCAGCTCACTCAAGCAGCCATTTCAAAACGTTTAAAAGCATCTGGATATATTCAAAAGCAAGGAAATTGGGTTCCACATGAACTCAAGCCGAGAGACGTCGAAAGACGGTTTTGCATGTAGGAAATGCTGCTGGAACGCCGCAAAAGGAAGTCATTTATGCATCGGATTGTTACTGGTGATGAAAAATGGATCCATTATGACAACCCCAAGCCCAAAAAATCATATGTGAAACCCGGCCAATCAGCCGTTTTGGCAAAACGAAGGCAATGCTCTGTATTTGGTGGGATCAGATGGGTGTGCTGTATTATGAGCTGCTAAAACCGGGTGAAACCATCAATGGACAACGCTACCGAACACAATTAATCCGTTTGAAGAGAGCAGTAGACGAAAAACGCCCGGAATATGCGACCAGACACGAGACAATAATTTTCCATCATGACAACGCTCGGCCCCACGTTGCTATTCCGGTTAAGAACTATTTGGAAAACAGTGGATGGAAAGTCTTACCCCACCCGCCTTATAGCCCAGACCTTGCCCCTTCTGACTACCATTTGTTCCGGTCGATGCAGAACGCCCCCACTGAAATACGGTTCACATCAGAGCAGAATATCAAAAATTGAATTAATTCATTCTTGGCGCAATTCTTTTGGAATGGGATCCACAAATTGCCAGAAAGATGGGAAAAAGGCATAGTTTTAGATGGGCAATACTTTGAATAATACTATTGTACATGTTTTTCTTAAATAAACGTTCAAATTTTGAAAAAAAAACCGCACGAATTAAAATATATACCAATATCAAGTACTTTGCGAAATGTGTAGCAATCAGGTTGTCCCTATTCAAAGAACTGGAATGTCATTGTAAATGAGCTTCCTAAAAGAGGATGACCAATTTTTTGACGAACGACCAAAAATGTGTACTTGTGGAACTATACGTAATATATTACTCTTTACTTGAGTTGGTATTGTTGAAACTTTGTCTGTTTTAAAAAAGCGTCGCAATCACTCCTGACTCGTTTAAGATGCTTTCGCTTTGCCTCTGTCGGGTTGATTTTCTAAGACGAAAAACATAATTTTCTTATCCCCATCGATTTTTTTATGCTCAAATCATTAGACGTCTTTCTTTTTAGTCAGAGAGATGGCTAAGAAGTTTAAAACAAGATGGGGGCATGACTCTCAACGTGAGGTATTTGTGTGGGCTCATTTATACGGTGGGCCAAGTAATAGCGAAGATCTTCGGATCGAATGCCAATATTAACCCGAATTGTTTATATTGAAATCGCTCTGGAATAACGATGTCAATATGAGGCTACAGGCCTACAATATTATGGATAGAACAATGAGATGAAAATGGCGATCTGATAGGTTTTTTAAGCACGGACCGTCTTTAGTAAGACTACGAACGTTTCAAAATTAAGGCGAAGAAGGTGGCAGCTACGGGATTTGCAGAGCCAATAAAAGCACTGTATCGAGAATTAGAAGTTGCACTGTAGCAGCCTATATGCAAGAGACAGAAAATATTGTAGAAGAACTGCAACGTCAAATCACGGACAAATTACCTTTTCTTTTTTAAAATGTTGAACAACGAAGAGAGAGATCTAATCTTCGAAATATATTGAAGACGATCAGTCATTACTAAGTGAAGAACTCGCACGAAAAAAACATTCCCTCAATTGTCACGCATGAGAAGGAAACTTCAGATTTCATGGGAACTCAAGTTAGCGAAAAGGTAGAAAGAATGAGCCGGGATCTTGCAGAGGGATTAGATAATAAACTCTTCTTGTTCCCCTACATAAAGGCAAAGACGACACGAGAAACTGTAACAATTATTAATCGATGAATCTAATATCCTATGAAAATATGTGTGTAAACGAGTTCTTGACAATAGCAGTCAATGAGGTCTTGAGGGAGTCAGTTTAATATACAAATCGGTATATCATGCGATATGTACGATAACTGGAAAACTTAGAATAAGAGTTGGAGAACACCAAGGTAGTGTAAAATCTTCTGATAAATGATTGACGAGTACGGAACGGCCAAGATAAGGCTATCATTAGCAATGACGCGAAGTTTAGGCGATGTAATATATCGGGATACGGATTAGAAAATGAAAAAGTTAGGAATGCCAATCGGTGTGGCCTAATAAGAAGTCGAACGCCGTAGTCTCCATATTCAAAAACCGATAGTGGCAAAACTTCAAACAATGAAATTCATTGTGTCCCTGAAATTTAAAAATAAAACATCATTCTCACTAACGTGCTGCTCCAACTAGAAGCGGCCTGTAGAAGAGAATGATCTGATAATTTAGCCAACCTTACAAGCGTCAATTTAGCGGATAAGAGGGAGAAATATGCAGCATTAAATACCTATATAATAGTACGCATAACATCTTTCAACGGTTAATCAAAGAAGAAGAAATTTAGGGCCTACAAAACGGTCCCAACTCACCTTGATCGAATGCTATCCCCCGCTGTCCATTCACTGTTTGGTGAATGTCCGTAACGTCCACCGCTACCAGAAGAAGTTCCACTCGCTGTCGGCGAACTATGATAGTCACGTTCCCTTGTGATTGGCATCTCACAATCTCCCAAAAATATCGATACAGTCGATGTTGAAAGTGGACTAAGGGTTGGCCTACTCTTTGCTGTAGTAGTGCCATCTTTGACTCGAATTGATGTCATCGAAATGTTATTCTTAACAGTTATAACATCGCGTTCTTGTTTGAAATTACCGTTTTTAAAAAAACCACGTGAATCACTGTTAACACTTTTGACACTTGACAGTTTTGCATTGTCCGATTTGATAAGAGTTGTGCCACCACACTCGTTTGACATATCAGCACTTCGTGTTGTCCTCATTTGACGTTTCATCAATTGTTGATGTTGCGGTGGCTGTTGCAATTGCAATTGTGAATGAATAGATACTAGTGATTGTTGCTTTTGTAGTCGTTTTTGTGGATGCGGCTGTGATTGTGGCTGTGGTTGCCGTGGTTGACATTTAGCTTTTGACATAATTTGATTGTAATTGGCGCCACAGTGTGGCCAAAAATCACAGGTACTAGCGGTACATGAACTGAAAAAACACAAAAAGAAAAGGGGAAAAGAAAAAGAAAACAAGAATCACACACAAAACATTCACAGGTGATGAAGTTTTTGTTAGTTTTTTTTTTTTTTTTTTTTTTTTTGGTTTAGTTGGACAGTAAATTAAGCTTTTGACATAACCTTGACACTTGCTTTGACATTTTTTGCATTAAAATAGTGAAGATAGGTGAAATATCTTGAGTGGTGGTGGTGGTGGTATTTAGTTAGTGGTGATGATGATGGTTGGTGATTTAGCGGTTACATACATTTTTCTACTTAGCAAAGTTTTTTTCTTTTTTTTTAAATTTTAAATTTAAGCTGAGAATTGAGTTTAAATTTTTTTTTAGTAGCAGGATGGTTGCATTCTATTATATATATTTTTTTTTAAGTGAGGGTTAAATGTTTTGAAGGTTTGATGGTGCTATATATAGAGATGCAATAATGCGAATACATTTTAACGGTTATATTGGTTAGTTTGTTTATTTTTTATTTTTTTTTGGTCTTTAATCATTCTTTAGTTAAGCACTACATTTATGAATTTTTTTTTTTTTTTTTTTAAGTTTTACGTTGGATGATTTTGATTTTGAGCTCTTATTGCAAATATAAGGAGGGGACTAGACACTAGTCATCTAGGGTTTTAATTCTATTCAAGCTGTTGTAGATCAAGAAAAGACGTTTCAATACCTTCCTCGGTTGGTTCCTTGATGTGATCGTTGCTGCTGTTGCTGACGGTATAGATACTCGGAACGGAGTCTTTCGTCAGCAGTCATGATCGTTTTAAATTCGTTCGCTGAATCTGGTGTTAGGCTATCCCGTGAGTTGTGTAGCCGATCAAGTGAATAGTTACTGTCACTAGGTGATTGATTGGGTCGTTTAATGGTGGTGGGATGATCGTAGATCCTTTCACTGCTGCTAAGAAAGTTTAGTTCGCTATTGCCACCGGCATTGATTGTTTCACGATTTTTCATTGATTGAGGGATATCGTAGTCGCGACTAAAATCCATGATCGGTGATCGATCGAGTGATCGTCGCAGCATGTCGTAGGTTAGTTCATGGTCACAGAGTCGGGTGCCGTAGTTTTGCGGACTAGTCTGACGTGGACCCAAAGTAGTACTGGAACTAGTTCCCGAAGACTGTGGTGATGGCACCGGAGAGGATTTGCGTACCTTTCGAAGACCAACATCGGTGGTTTGTAGGTAGCGTACGGCATTATTGGTATTTCCATTGTTATTGCTTGGTTCCCTGTAATCTTCATCGAAAGATCGACTCTTGTCAACAAAGTCTAGACGAGTAGGCACATTTTGATTGCTGTACGTACCGTAATCGAAGTCAAACGATCGACTCTTGTCTATATCAGATGATCGTAGATTGCGATTACTATTGGCATTCGTGATTAAGATCTGCTGGTGAGTTTGTTGATTAGTTGTCGTGCGGATTGTTGGAGGAAATGCACTATTTCCGGATGATCTCATTGAAGACTGATGGTAGATCGGCGGTTGATTAGGTGGAAGCGTCTGCCCCACGCAAACCACCATTTTATGCGATCGGTTTGGTGATCGTTCTGACAATTGAAGTGATCTGTGGGAGAAGCAAATCTTAAGATTATTTATTTTGACCAAATTCAAATAACTTACCTCGATCTTCGTATACGATGATCTTCAGCGGCTTTTGCATTTCTAGCAGCCGATCGTCGATGAGAAGTAGTTGGTGGTAGAACATCATGATCCCTTCCACTATAGCTTGAGCTAGATGAACTTCTTGAAGCGCTCAGTGATTTGTCTTCAAATTTCTTGTTTCTTTCAAGGGTATTGCTACGGGAACCGGAATTCTGTCGAGATCCCAGAGATCCTTGAGATCCTTTTTTACGACGATCTTCCGGTGTTAGTGATCGACTTTCTGGTGTAATTGACCTTTGTTTTCGTAAGCTGCTTGACGAGCTATGCGAGTCATTGCGATCAGGTGTTAGAGAACGCTGTCGCTGTTGTTTATATGGGGACATGTTATGATAATTTGTGGTCAGAAATTCAGTTGATTCATCCTCTTCATTGTCCAATTCGTCATTGGAAAGATCTATAAAAGAAAGACGTTGGAATATATTAAACAAATATCCCATCCAATCTTTATGTCAATATTCATTGTCATTTGACCATTGCTATTGTATATTGCATCTGGGTTGACTTCCACCCACAATTTTTATTGATTTACATGACAATGGGAAAAAAGTTACAAATGGAATTGAAAACGACGAACGTTCTGCAATTTTGGTATTTTTTCGTAATTCTTTTAACCCCGTATGTACTCGTATAATGGCAAAAATATGAAATTTCACTTTCAAGGACAGCTGCCATGGCAGACTGTGTCCTTGCTGCCCTTTGGGGAATAATAACGAAGTGATGGTATTCGTAGATGTGAGTGGTGAACTGTGCATATTACAATGGATTGTAAAGCACTTTGAAAGTTGGGAAGGTTTTTATTCTTATTTTCATCGTATCCAGGACGAAGGGAATTGAGCAATGAACGTTTTGTGAATTCGAATTAAATCGTTTCGAATTGTTTTTTTTTTCCCCTTGTAAATTCAAAGCATTTTATAGTTTTTGTCGACGCAAGTGTGGAAATGGTGAGCATTAGGGCACATATAAATTCGATATTGAGCCAGACTAGAAATGGAAATGTTAATTTTTAAACGGACGGTTTTGAATTTTTAGTGAGATGGTTGGTATTGTTTTAAGAGAAGTTTTTTTTTTTTTTTTTGTTTATGCATTGTTTCAGGTTAAAATGCAGTGAATGAGTTGCGCTTTGTGTATGAATACTTGATTTAATTATTGACACTTGAAAATTTTAATGAATTTTAAATAAAGTTGAAATTCAAGTGACATTCTACGAACGAAATTTGAACCGAACAGAGGTAAAGAAGAGCGGATGTTATGTAATACCCTGATCTATGAATAAGTTCAGTAACATTTCAGAGACTAAGGGACTGTAAAAACTCAGCAACTATACTCTCTATGTCTCCTTGGTTGCAGGGAGAGGTACCAATGATTTCTTAGAGGGTTTCAGATGCGAGTTTAAAGGTCAGAATGTGTATGTTTGCAACACAAACTAATTATCATTGTAATTACATTAAGCGAAATGAGCTTTGATAGCTCTGATTTTTTCTTTCTTCTAATCACTGATTCACAATGTGAATTAAAAAAAAATCCATAAAGGAAGTCTTTTGCTAAGATAAGAATAGAAGATCGGAGTCCGTCACTTTTGGCAAACCATTGCCAGATTTTAAACAGTTCTTCATACAAGATATCTCTAGGTAATCTGTTGTAAAGACTGCTAGCTCCAAAAACAGGCACAAAAGTACGGAGATAAGATGTACGTGAACAGAGCACTTTACCAACGCGGCGTTGAAAGTAAAGTAAAAAATGCGCTTTGGGAATGTATAGTAATATTCGACAGTATTCTTTAGAAATATAGAAGGAGTTAGAAATTCAAGACCCTTATACCACCTTGATCAAAAACTACCGTGTGGCGCACCCATTGTTCCGATTTGAGTTCTGTTTTTTTTTTTTTGTTCAGTTGGTACATCTGTTGTCGACATTTCCTATAAATCTTAGCATCATAGCTTGACATTTGCAAAATATACGTAGCTTAGAGTTCATCTATCTCTGTGTGTGTTGACGGTTTAAATATGAAACAACGATCTTGTATGAACATTGGAAATTTTGGAAAAGTGTTTCGGCAACGATTCTCTAAAGAAAACATTCGTTTACCAATGGCACGACCAAAAGTGGTCGTGAGTCAATCGAAGATGATGAACGCAGTGGCAGTCCATCGACAACGAAAACCGATGAAAACATTGATGAAATAAAAGAAATGTTGGTCAATAACCGCAAATCAACCATAAGAAAGATAGCGGAGGACTTGAACATTGCCTATGGATGCGTCAAAGACATTTTGGTTAATGATTTGAGTTTCCGTCGTGTAGTAGCAAAATTGGTGCCAAAAGACCTCAATTTCATACAAAAAAGAGACCGTGTTGACGTCGCAAAAGAGATAATTTGCGAGGCTGAATCCGATCCCACATTCGTCAAAAGGATCATTACTGGAGACGAGATGTGGGTTTATGAGTACGATACGCAATCTAGATATCAGGCAAGTGAATGGCGTTCACCAAATGCGCCGAGAACAAAAAAACCACGTTTTCATGGATTACAACGGTATAGTACATCAAGAATTTTTACCAGAAGGTCAGACAGTAAACGAAGAGTATTATTTGTGTGTTCTGAGACGTTTGCGTGAAGCAATTCGCCGAAAAAGACCAGAATTGTGGGCAGAAAACTCATGGATTTTGCACCATGATAACGCACCTTCGCACTATGCCATTATTATTTGTAATTTTTTGACGAAAAGTGCAACAAATACCATCCAACAGCCACCGAATTCACCTAATTTGGCTACCTGTGACTTTCTGTTCAATCGAGTTAAAAAACCACTACGGGGAACGCGTTTCATTAGCCGAGAGGAAGTAATGGAAAAATCGCAGCAAGCACTGATGGACATACCGAAAACCGATATGTAGTTTTTCATATATTTTATAAGTTTATGTAGACAAATACTGTTCCTGGCGTCAATGTAGTGTTTGGGAAACATATGTATCTAGCAAGCACTTCGCGTACTGTGAAACATGATTATATCTTCGTAGCCCATTTTCAATTATTATAAAAAATGGAGCAAAATATTTGCATAAAATTTTGTGTAAAAAAAGAAATTAAGTGCTCTAAATCATTTGATATGTTGACAGTGGCATACAGTGAGTCTGCTCTAAGTAAACAAAAGTGTTTACAAGTGGTACCAGCTCTTCCAAGATAGGTGAGAAGACGAACCTAGCTCTGAACGCCCCAGTACATCAAAAAAAGATGATAACGTCAAAGCTGTGACGAACAATCTTCGAATTACCATAAGAGAAATTGCTGAGGATGCTGGCATATCGGTTGGCTCGTGTCATGCAATTTTTTTGGATGTTTTTGGTATGAGACGTGTGTCAGCAAAGTTTGTTCCGAAACTTCTTAATTTTGATCAGAAGAACCATCATATGAGCATCACTTTTTTGGCCAAAAACAACACTCATATTCACCGGATTTGACCCCATGCGACTTTTTCCTGTTCCCAAAACTGAAGAGACCTATGAAAGGACTGAGATATGCAACGATTCAGGAAATAAAAAAAGGTCAAAGCTATACCAAAAAGTGCTAACAAGAAGTGCTTCGAGGATTGGAAAAAGCGTTGGCACAAGTGTTTTATATCTGAGGAGGATCACTTTGAAGAGGACAACATTAATATTGATGAAAAAATAATTGTTTGTGCATATGTAAAAATATAAATTCACCTTACTTTTTGAACACACTAGTAGCCTATGCTGAGACAGAGAGCGTACAATTAACACATGGGCTGAAAAGTCAGTGCCGTTTTAAAGTAAAACACAAAATTTTTGCGGAATTCAGCTTTATTTATCAATATAGTTGCCTTCGAGGGCGATACACTGATTGAAACGATTTTTCAATCTTTCGATACCAGTTTTGTAGACCGATTTCAGTTTGGCCTCAAAATACGCCTCTGTTTCGGCGATTACTTCTTCATCGGTCTTAAATCTCTTTCCGGCGAGCATTATTTTGAGGTCTCCGAACAGGAAATAGTCGCTGGGGGCCAAATCTGGAGAATACGGTGGGTGGGGAAGCAATTCGTAGCCGAATTCATTCAATTTTGCCATCGTTTTCATCGACTTGTGACACGGTGCATTGTCTTGATGAAACAGCACTTTCTTTTTTTTCAAACGCTCCAACAATGCAATGTTATAGTCGCTGTTGATAGTCTTCCCCTTTTGGAGATAGTCGATGAAAATTATTTCATGTGTATCCCAAAATACGGATGCCATTGCCATAACCTTGCCAGCCGACTGTTGAGTTTTTGGTCGTTTTGGACGAGGTTCGCCGCCTGCTCGTCACTCAGCTGACTGCCGTCTTGACTCTGGTGTGAAGTAATGTAGCCAAGTTTTATCCATTGTCACATAACGACGCAAAAATTCGGCTTTATTGTGGTTGAACAGCTTTAAACACTCCTCTGAATCATCAACACGTTGTTTTTTTCGGACGACTGTGAGCAAACGCGGCACCCACTTTAAACAGAGCTTTCGCATGTCTAAATATTCGTGTATGATATAATCAAAACATGCTCTTTTGATATCTTCAGAGCCTCAGCTATCTCGATCAACTTCACTTTACGGTTATTCGTAATCATTTTGTGGACTTTTTGATGATTTCATCTGAAACAGCCTCTTTTAGACGTCCAATGCGTGAATCATCTTCAATCCATTTGAGAATGGTTCGTTCGGCTGGTGCAGAGTCCGGGTAACACTTATCAAGCCATTTCTTTACATCGGCTGCATTTTTTCCCATCAAAAAGCAATGATAAATCAACGCACGAAATTGCTTTGAAGCCATTTTTTTCACAATAACAAAAGTTGCTTCACTCACAACGCTATATCTCGAGAACTAATCGTCCGACAGCTGTCAAATTTATACACGTATCTTTTGAAGGTTGGTACTAACTGAAAATGGTATGGATTTAATTCAAGTGGTGCCCTCTCTTAGAAACGGCACGGCACTTTTCAACCCATGTATTACAGTCAAATATAAACAGTGGAACATGGAAGTTCACGTTACTGGTCGTTTGCATATTTATGGCTGGAGCGGTATGGTCATGCATTACCAAGGTATAGACCTAGTATACCCTACTCAACGGGTAAAATATCTAGTAGCTGTCGTGAGAAGGGACCGAAGATTATGAGCTGAGTTAAAATGAAGAAAGAAGGCAGTTCGTTACCTTACCTCGCCGCGATCTGGACAACCAAAATTGTAGTAGCTTAGATTTATTTATGAGAAATTGAAGAAAACTTTAAAATAACAGTATCAAATCTTTTTCTACATATAATAGAGTCGATTACACGGTCAGGATAGCCGAACTGAAGTCATTTGTTTAAAAGTGCTGCGTTGTTTTTTGACACAAGTGTAAGCCTCATTAAGAGAAAAACGAAAGCACAAGGGAGGAAAAGGTAAATCTGGTGAAAGGGTAATCAAAGACGGAAAAGTAAAATCAAAGGTAGAGAAAAAGGCTGAATATTAGGATTTTAAAATGAGTAACTAAGATAATTAATACACTACAGTTAACAGCAGTTACATTGACGAGTAGCAGTAGCAACAACAACGACATCATTAGCAGTAATTATTTGTACATCTTCACACCTTTTGATGAAAAAGCTGTTTCCGTTGGCCGTCTTCTTGGCATAAAAAATATCGGCGTTGGTGTACACACTGAACAATTGTTTCTTTCTTTTTAGGCCAAGCGCACATTATAAAAGAAAGCGAAAATGTTAAGTAAGGTTCCCATTCAAATAACAACTGCGTTTAATGGAATGCCCATGTCATTTCCGCCTTTTTAGATGAAAAGCATGAGCTAAGGCAGTTGATGGTCTCGCAAAATTTGTGGAGAGCATGTGGAGATAGGTGTTCTTCCCATGTCATTTCCGCCTTTTTAGATGAAAAGCATGAGCTAAGGCAGTTGATGGTCTCGCAAAATTTGTGGAGAACATTTGGCATATTTTCATTTGAAAGACGCCAAAGAGTACAGTTAATTTTCTGCCAAAAAGCGTTAATTTCTTCAATATTCATTTGAGACGTACTTAGCTGAGGCAGGTTCTTCAAGTTTATCTATTCGCGGGACTATGTTGGACATTGTTTAAGCTGGCAAAAAGTTGAGTCAAACGTTCTTTTATTTCTTTAATTTTGTAGTTGAATTAGGCAGGCATTTTGTTTATTTCTTCAGTGTTCTGCGTTGCATAATAACGAATACTTAGATAGGTGTTCTTCCAAAACTTTCGCAGTTCGAGCAGCTTTGTCGTTGTTCACAAGTTTTGATGATGGTGAAGGAGAATTTGTACTCGTATTTGAAGAGAGAGTGTCTTTCTGGTTTTTTTTGCGAGTAGTGACACCAGATATGGACGACATGATTGCTTGGGACTGGGAATAACAAGACCGCGGAAAATAATATAATATATGTACTATGTACCATATATATATTTTGAAAAATTAAGACTTAAGAAACACTGATAAACTTTAGACTGATATAGACTCGAAAGACTGGAAAAGCACGTCGCTTCGGTATAACTTCGAAGAGTACTCGTAGCGCGGCCAAACCACAATCTGTTGTTCGTCTGCACAGAAAAAGTGAAAGTGAAGGTGAAGAAGAGGAAAACGGAGTCCCATCTTTTGAATCACTATTTTCTGTGAATATACATTTCTCAATCAAAAGGAGGAGAAAGTAAGGTCTATTTGGGTGCGGATTTGTTGAAAGCGGCAAAAAAGGGAATAAATCTTGAGCCTTCGAGATGTGAACGAAAGGGGCCGTAAAAGTCCACATCAAGAGTGATCTCTTCAACAGTAGACTAAAATGCGCAACTCCCAAGCCTTTGCCAATCAAGTATCCTTCGTCGGTGCTTTAGAACATGCATAAATGGCTGAAGATTAGTAGTATCTATGCCAGGAAGTCGTCAGAAAGTCTTGAGTTCTAGCTGACCGCCCACATGAAACAGTTGGATTTGTGAAGTGCGGCGGTAAGTACATTTAGAAAAGATCATATCGCCTTTAAAGCGGCCTTCTTAATAGGATCCGGCCTCTTTGATGTCGGTACGTACCATAAACATTGAATAATTTTGACATTTATCAACTGATCGACTTGAAAAGGCAAGACGATTGAAACATCAATTTAGTACAATTTTTACCATGAGTCGCTTCACACCGAAACAACACGCCAAAATAGCGACGCTGTGCATTGAAAACAGTCGTTCAGCTGCGTCAACTCAAAGTGAATATCGTCGAAAATATCGTGGCCAACTAGCGCTGTCTGACAACACTATTCTTCGTTTGGTCTCGAATTTTGTTGAAAACGGGACAGTGAAAGATCGTCGATATGCCGTTTATCAACTGTCCAAGACGTTCCAATGAACTGGTTGAAGCAGTATGAGAAAGTGTTGCCGAGAATCCACATGTGTCGGTTCGTCATCGCGCTTAGCATTTTGATAATCGACGAGGCCCATTTCATATTCTCTGGCGCCATTATCAAGCAAAATTACCATATTTGGAAACGGAGAATTCACACGAGATCCATAAAACACCATTGCATGGCCAAAAATGCAAAAACAACTATCATTGGGTTATTTATCTTCAAAGATGGCGAAATAGTCGATGGTAATCAGAATCGGTGGATGTTGGCTCATTATGTCTGCCCACAAATGTGTGAAAAAGGTCTGAACGGCTACTGGTTTCAACAAGACGGTAAGCCATGCCACACTGCAAATCAAACAATGTAGTTTCTGCAACGAAAATTGCCTGGGTGTATGCAGTCTAAAAATGGCGACATGGACTGGCCACCCAGATTTCCAGACCCCTCCGGACTTCTTTTTGTCAGGTGATTCGAAAAGCAAAGTGTACGGCAGCAAGCCTCAGACCATTGACGGGCTTAAGGCAAACATTCGTGCGGAAATCATCGCTATACCGCTCGAAATGCTAGAAAAAATAATGGAAATAAGGGCGGTCACTTAATTGATGTTTTATTCAAAAATCAGTCCAAATAAATTGTAAACGACCTATACATACATACCACACATACCGACATAAAAGATGCTCGAGGCTCGAGTAAAGGAGAATAGAAAAACACTGGTGAACACATAAAATTTTTTACTGCTGGCTACAACAAAAACTTTAACTTAATCGGTGAAAGCCAAGATTTCCGATCACCCGAACAAAATGGAGTAAAAGTAAAAATATCCAAGCTAAAATATTTCAAGGCAGTCAAAAGGAAGAATCTATTTGTTTAGCTATTTAAAGCAGCAGGGAGAGAAGATACATTAACTCATTTTTGAAATTTGGTCGGAGGAAAGTAACATATGTCTGGTGAATGGAACCGTAATGTCGTCTGCCAGATCGACAAGAAGGAAAGATATTGACATTGTGTGAATGCTAGACCCTTTTTTCAATAATCTAATTGAGTCCAATCTTTGCGATTTTAGGCCGCCGCTGCTATTTACAATGACACTCCGTCATAAATCAAATGAAACGTTTCTCTTGCCAGTTGCTATTCTTTTGGCCATAGAAAGCATCTGTTGATGGTCTTTAGGGAAGAAAATTTAAGAGCGAATTCTATAAGTTGTTCAGCGACATCCAGAAGTGCTCAGCACTCGCTTGAGTTTGCGTACCTGAAGACAATATTTTTGTAACGAGACAGTATTACCAGTAAAAAATGCACATGTCTTCTGCAGTAGGCTAAAGACACTGTAGATTAATCTGTAGTTACAGCGATGATAGAGTCAGGTTCACACCTGAAAAATAGAGCAAAAAATAAATACATAGGTGTTTGCTTATGCAGATGTCCTTGCGGCAGATGCTACCGCATATTTTAAGAGACCTTGTGCAAAGCACCCTAAAAGAATAAACACAAAACCAAGGTCTGGGCATAAATCCAAGCAGAGGTTCTCAAACGGGCGGCTTTTCTTTGAACGATTCTGTACTCAACTAGGTTGGGAGGTTAACATCTAGCAAGACCAACATACAAATGTAAAATGGCACTTGGGAAACAATGGGGTTTACCATGTCAATTTAGCCATCAGTCGGAAAGTTCGGTCGTCAGTCCTATACTAATGTATAGTAAAGCAGTATCTGGACAAACAGATCAGCTATTAGATATTAGAAAAGTTGCAAAGATAAGCCCGCTTGTGTTTGAGCGGAGCTCTAAAGTTTATCTCCACTGGTGCGCTAGACAAATTTGTTCATCTTCTTAATCTAGAGATCAAGCGAAGGAGATGGACACCTCCACTGACAGAGGCTTTCAATCTAGCTCTCAGTGGACCAGATTACAAATTGGCCACTTGTCCGTTCTAAAAGCAACACAGATTATTGGCTAACACATCAAAAATAACGTGACTTTCCCCATATTTGAAAGCGAACTCAGTGCTTCAATTCCGAATAGGAAAAACCGAACAGGATATGTTTAGCTGAGTAGAAAGAAAGAAGAAACCGCATTTTATTAGCTGTTGTGCTTCCCCGTTCTCTGAAACCGTCCGGATGATTTGTCTTCTGTGATAATCTTTGAACCCGATTCGAAATTACGGTTAGTAGATTCCTTGGGGATTAGCGTAGCGTTTGATCGGGAAACTGCTGAGTATAGGACACTTTGATTGATCCAACAGCGCAACAATCAACTTCGTGGCGAAATGCTTACTTTATGTCGCAGTGGTAGTCTCAGGTAACTGCATGAGTATATTTTTACTCATGCAGGCTAAAATGGCAAAGGCAATCCCGGTCAGTAGCGTTATACTGTCCTTAGCAGTCATAGGGCCCACAACCCTTAACGGAAAATATTGAAATATGTGACGAATGAACTAATGGCCTCGCTTTTAGATGAACTCACTCTTGACGACCCCAGCAAACGTAGAATGTTCGAACCTTTACGTGTAGTCGTACAATTAGCAGAAGCTATTATTCAGACATTATGGTGAATACTATATGGAAGACAAATGCAAGAAATCTTCAGCTTTTTTTTATATTTAATCCCGCGCGCGCATCAAGGGGATATGAATACCCTTTTACTGGATTTTCTCCAGGGCGCGGGAGGGTGGTGTAGTAGTTTGAAACTCAGGTGTTTCAAATTTTTCCCAGAGGTGGTTGTCAAACTGGACGGAACGAGCAAGTGCATCTTCAACCAGTGGGTCTCAGTGCGTGCTAGTTGTTAGTTCGTTACATTTAGCCCAGCCAGCAACCACTTCAACATTAGTGTTATGCCTTCATGTCAGAGTTCACGCAGACGGGATTCTCATATCCAAATCCAAAATTCTACGAAAAGACTTTTTCAGAGAATTGCCTCGCATGGGATTCGAACCCGCGACCCTCTGCTTGAGGAGCGTATGCATATACCACTACACCACGGCCACCCCGTCTTATGGTAATCAGCATAAAGGCTAAATTCGTTAGCATAAGCCTAATATGCGGCCATGCTTCTACGAACAACAAGGACGACGACATAAAAGAATGTTTCTATAGGGTTTTCCAATAGGGACTTGACAAATTTGAATTTAATTTGTGAACGCACTCTTTCACTAATCATCAAACTGTCACTGTCAATTTATTCAGTAAGCTCAACATTTTCATCATGGTAAAGTACACTAACGAGCAACATCTGCAAATTATAAAAATTTTCTACAGATATTCGAAGTCGGTGACTGCAACTTTAAGAGCGTTAACTCCAATTTTCGGTAGTAATTCTCGCCCTAGTAGACAGGCAATAACAAGTTTAGTGCAAAAATTTGAGTCTACATATTCGTTGTATGATGTTGCTGTGTCAGTGAGACAACGGGTTGGTCGAAGTGTCGAAAATATCGCTGCCGTTCAGACGTCCATAGCAAACGATCCAAACCAGTCAATTCCACGGCGTTTTTAAGAATTGGACATCGCTCAGACCACATTATGGAGTATTTTGCATGAGGATCTTGGTTTACATCCATACAAGATCAAGCTGACTCAAGAACTGAAGCCGATGGACCATTTAAAGCGACGTACATTCTGGAGAAGATGCGCCAAGATGATGAATTTGATCGCAAAATCATCTTCGGAGACGAAGCTCATTTTTAGCTCAATGCGTTATTGGTCGCGTGAAAACTCCCATGTGCTTCATGAATCACCACTTCATCCAAAAAAATAACTGTTTGGTGCGGTTTGCATGCCGGCGGCGTTATTGGGCCATATTTCTTCGTCGATTTATTGAAGAGTAAGTAAGAGTAAGTGAACGTGTTATCTCAAGACATGGGCCAGTCGATTGGCCGCCTCATTCGTGCGATTTAACGCCGCTTGACTATTTTTCGTGGGGTTACGTTAAGTCATTGGTTTATGCCAAAACACCGACGACGTTGGAAGATCTCAGAGCCAACATTGAACGCGAAATAGCGGCCGTTTCGGCCGAAATGTGTGGCCAAGTCGTTTAAAATTGGGTCCAACGAATCGACCGCTGCAAACGTGCCCACGGTGGCAAGAAGTTGAGTTTCATTCATAAATGTTTTGATTGTACTTCAAGCCAATAATAAAGTTTTTGAAATATCTCAAATGGTTTGCCTTTTATTTAAAAAAAAAAGTTGTCAAGTCGTTATTATAGTCATCTGGATAGGAAAAGAGGACAACTTTGGTCAGGCAGTTGATGAATCAAGCCCACATGACACCACGTCTGGCAACGGACTTAGACTTTTGGATTTTGCTACGGGACAAAATATTACTATATCAATCACAGGGTTTTCTCATCTTAATATCCACTTGGAAATATGACGATTCTCAGATCATCAAAGCCTAAATCAAATCGATCATTTGGAGATAGATGTATGGCATGCCTTCCGGGAAGACAGCATTGATTCGGATTTCCACCTTGTTGCACATAAAAGATGAACTGCTGTGAGAAGATATTACGTAGAAAAGTTGCAACCGCAAGAAACCACCAAAATCTTCTCCGAACTGGTATTTCGAAATCTCTCAACAACTCCTATGCTGCCAGCATCAAATACCGAAGATTAAAGGTAATGCTGTCAACGTGCCATCAGCGACACGACCACCACTAAGAAATCCCTGGTTTGATGAAGAATGCCGGGGCTGCAAAGAAGAGCGAGAGCTGTTCGTGAGCTCTAGGAGAAGAAGAGACGGTAAGAATATTGACTTCTAGAGAAGAAGAAAAAAGAAAGGTTGTACTCCAGTAATAACGTACCGTAGTTTTACCAGTAGGTAAATAGAACGAGTCAGGGAAAGAAGACCCTTACAGAAGCCTATAGAAATGAAGAAGATAACCTTATACTAGAGTCACAGTCGGTGCTAAGAATATGGAAAAAAAAATTCTGCAGACTGTATAACGGCGAGAAGTCCAACATGCCGTCTTCAGGCCGAAAAAAATAATAGCTAAAACTTCAGTAATAGCAATATCTTAGCTGAAAACCAGCAAAGCGGCTGGACACTATATAGAGGCATGCATAGTCTTGACATCTTTGACAAAGACCTCCGTCTGTGCAGAGTGACTATTGAGAACGTTCGCCTCTTCGTCAAGGTCGGTAGCAACTTAACCGAGACCTTTGATGTCAAAAAAGGTGTTACACCAGGTGACGTGTTGTCAAATGACTTCTTTAACATCATACTTGAGAGAATTGTACGGAACTGGAGGCTAAATCTTTCAAAACAATAAGCGTACGCCGATGATATCAACATAATTGGAGAAACTCAGATGCCTATCACCGGTGTGTTCGCTAACATTAAAACCGAAGTTGCCAAAATGGGTTTAGCGGCATATGAGGGCAAAACCAAGCCTTTGCTGTCAGCAGGAAGGGACATACAACATCGACGAATTGGACAGAACGTCACAATCGGCAGCTATCACTTTGAGGTAGCAAAGGACTTTGTTTATCTTGCCAAACAACACCTCAGCAGAAATAAGTGTGTCAAGTAAGATTAAAACCATGCATATGCAAGAGAATGCGATTTTATCCAACAAATACCCCAATACTAAATCGTTCCAAGACGGAAACACACAACGATTCTTCTTAATGAGACTTAACACTACCAGGGGAATACTGTAACTCGTAATTCGTGAAGCAACGGAAACGAAGATAAAGAAAATTCCCTAAAAAGTTCATATGGTGTTCTGTCAGTCCCATTAAGGAAATTGCCTTTACTATATTGGTATCACTTTTACTTACCAGATCTTGCACCGCTATCACATGAATTAAGGCGTTGACTAATGCTTGTGTCGAAACTGCGAAACCTTGACATATTTGCTATAGATGGTGGCGCCACCATCGCTCCTGAACCCTGTATTCGTGATGAAAATTGCGCTTTTCTCGATCGGCCATTTCGATCGAATTGTGACTTTGATTTCTCCAGTTTTCTTGGTTGACTATACACAGGTGGCGCTTCCTTCACTGACGAATTCAAATAGGCAGTTGTCAAGTTTTGCTGGTATTTGGGCGAATTATCCCGACTCTTGATAAGGGTGGTCTCTTTCTTCGTCAGATAATTCGGTGAACAACCAGTGAGGGTACTAAAATTCGGTGATCTATCTCGCTGAGGTGGGGGTTTATCAGAGAGATTACAATCGAAACTTCTCGAAAATGTTTCCACATAATTGTCTTTGGAAGGTTTTCTGGTATCATATTCAAAACTTCTACTAAAGACCATGCCACCTTTAGTGACTTTATTGGGGTCATACTTGACTGGTTTACCACTGGTGATTATTTGAACACGAACTGCAGTATCGGGCCGCTCATACTTGGCCTTAGAGTCTTGAAACGCTGGGGGTGGTGATAGTATCGGTGTTATCGGGGGAGGTGACTCAGAATCGAGATAAGTTTTCACCGGCAAAAAACCGGGTCGTTCGTTAAGAATGCTGGCTATCTGTGGATCAACAATCTTATAGCCTGGTTTCATGTAATTCCTAGTTGCAGAGGTGTTACGTCGTGCCTCATTACGAGTGATCAGCTCTTCAATTTTACTGCCGGAGATTTTGGGCACCGCATAAACTGGTTTCTCTCGACCTGTATTATCGATTTGTATAACTCGAATGGTGTTCTTAAGATTACCACCTGCACTGCCGTTTTGGTGATTATCATATCGTAGATAGTTAGCTTTACGGTTATGACTACCCGGAGAGTTCTCATCGTTTATTCGTTTCGTATTCACTTGCACCCAACCGGATTTATTGAGGAATATCTCATCGTTACACTTCTTGACGGAGCGACTTTCACCAAAAAGATATGTGGGTTTCTGTGAGCTGGAAGCAGCCGAAGTTTGACTTAAGCTGTGATAGTGCATTTTTCTAGCTTGCAGCTTCTCGTTGAAGCTTCGAGTGGAAGCTTCTAAGCTTTCACGCCTTTTTGCTGCGTATTGTTGGTATGGTGAGCGTTTCGAAGTGGAAGGATCGTTTACATTGTCCTCGGGTGTGGTTATGGAGGATGACGTTAGATGACTTATGTTGGGCGTTGGGCTAGGTCTTGAACGACTTCGTCGTTTCTTAGGTGGTAATGCCGGTAGTGGTAAATTTGAGATGTCAATTTTGTCCGGAATCGATGTTCGGTCGTTGGAACTGCAGCGAGAGTCTCTAGTCAAATGGCTGTCATCAGTTGAGGCTGCTTCACTTGTTGAATCAATACAGGAGTACTCCTGTCGTGCCAGTGGTGGGCGACGGTTGCTATCGGTCTGTTGTCTTTCTGGTGTTAGCTCTCTGAAAAGATAGAAACGGCAGAATTAATAAAAATTCATTTAATGTAAAGATAGCCTTTAACATATAAAATAATTTCTTTAAATGTTTTGAGTGTATTTAGGTGTTAATAGACTGAAGTAGGTAGTCTTTAAGCAGTGCCAAAAGAGCTTTTGTATTAGCTGTTGCCTTGCATACAATCTGCATTCGTATTTGACTGACTTAATTTCGGGATCTCGGGAAGAACAAACGCGCAGCAAAACAGAGAGCGGGTCAAAAGTACATCAGCTTCTTTGTTTGAGAGAGAAATAGCTAAAGAAAGGATATAATTGCCAACGTACTATTTGAGTCATAGCCCGCACTGAAAATCTAGAAGGATTTCTTCCGTAGACTGTTAAATGATGATGACGAAGGAAAGTGTAGGATGACAAACAAGAATTTTGTCTAAATGATTACGAAGAAACTTGGAACACAAAGTCTGACCTAAGAAACAATAAAACTGCTCAAGGTCTTTGATGTCTGTTGGAACCTTGTTATTTCTTTTCCTTGGCGTTTGCAGTTTAGGTTGCGAACATGTAAGGCAAATTCTTTGATTATTTCCCAATGGGGTAGGTAAAACGGTTATAGTTACTGTTCAAAGAAGTTCAAGACAAAGTTTCCGTGTGACGTCTACAAATAACCACTAAGGGATCCGGCCAACATCAGAGAATTTGTATAATTGAGTTTAAAAAGAAAGTATCAAGCCCCCTGCTCTGGATAACGACCACAATTTTAGATAACAATCGATGCAAACGTTTTCGGGATAACGACTTTCAACATTTTCTTCTTTTATCGCAGTCCTAATGGCGAATGACGTTCGGGTGACGGGCGACAGACAGAAAAGGGGTTTTTAAATAAGCCTCCTCAGGTCGAACCATATTAGCTATGAATTTATACGGATGTATGGATAGGTACGAATTTGGTACGAGATTTGGAGGCGGCGGAGGAGACCATGCAATCAAAACTGACATCCCAAATCTTTTATTCTGCACTCTCACCTCTGTTATGCAAAAACGCTCTGATTTTGACAATGTATTCGCATGGAAACAAATATTCCCCTTTATGATGACAGTTGTTTAAACGATCACCAAGATCGATATGAGAGTGAAAGAAGAACGCAATATAACAACTAAAGTATAAGAAGGGTGCTGAGCCGGGTAGCCTACTGGTCGAGCTATGTAACTCCACAGAAGAGGATTTGGTTCAAAGCATACACAAAATACTTTCAAGACTCATCAAAACCTCATCAGAGATTGGTCGATCCACAAGAAAGGAAACACTCTATATTGCACTTACTACAGAGGTATTATATACAAAACTTTGTGTGACCAATTAATCAGCGATGCGGTTTTAGGGCGGGTAAGTCCAGAATTTTTCAAATATTCACACTACGGTAGATCATAGAGATTATTCAACAAGTCCATATCGATATTCACCAGATAATTATTGTTTTGACAGCACCTGTAGAGACGCAGAAGGCATGTCTAGTTTTGGTATCTCTCCGAAACATATTGTGCAGAGTAAGAATGGAAAGCTCGCTGGTTCGTAGAAGTCAAAAGCAATTTTATCAAGAACTTTGAAGTCCAAAAAATGTTAAGGCAGTATGATGTGCAAGGATGTTCTTCTTTGACATCAAATTCAAGATTATTAACTGTACGAATATCGCAGGCCAAGACCGGGAACAAAATTCCCAAAAAATCTGAGCAACAACTTGCACATACTGATGACAATAATACGAGTATCACTTGCAGTGCACTGCAAGTGTCAGTAGTGCGTTTGCAAGCATAGAAACAGAAGCGGTAAAAACCACTACAGACAGCTATAACTATATATAGTCATACGACCTGTATTGCGACATCATCTTGGTCAGAAAGTTGTACAAGTTGACATGCAGAGTGAAAAAATTTTAAAGTTTCGGCCAGAAAAGACGTCGATTTCTACCTGGAAGAAACTGCGCAGTAGAAGAAGTTCTCGTCTTAGGTTGTTTGTACGGTGGAAGCGGACCTTAATAATGTTTTAGTAACTGGAGGACGCACAAAATGGAGAGATTTATTGGGTGAGATTCAAGTCCATCCGGGGCTGTAGCGCCATCTAAGTAAAAATGCCGTAGGGTAGGTAGGCAGGTGAGGGTGGCGTTTAGAGAAGTCCAACCCACTTAGGCCTATTGGGCAATTGTGCTGCCACGTGTATCTATTATTTTTTTATTCATGAAAGCAATTTGAGCTTATGATGAAGCGCAGGAGTGTTTTAACGTCTATATTCTTTCGATCGTTTAAGTCATTGTAGAACAAGTGGAGTTTTCTTCTTTAGGAGAGAGCTGAACATGTACAGGGAAGGTGGAGGATGGTCTACTCTTCCTCCTCGTCCATGCAGCTTCTACAGAAATCGTTTGCTAAGGCGCCAAGTCTTCTTACATGCTTGCCTAAAAGGCAGTGTCCAGCAATGACAAATATGATTGCACTGAGATGTTTCCTGTTTAGAAGGACAAGACTGTTAGAGCGGTTCAGATCCAGCTTTAATATTGATTTGTATGTGACGATTGGTATATCGATGCTACCCTTTCCCGGTAGAATAGGTAGAGTGATTCTAATTTTGGCGAGGTAGTCAACCCTACAATTCCTTTCAATGTCTCTATTGCCCGGCAATCAACAAAGGTGAAGTTAAACTGCTCTGATATCTCCGGTTTAAGTATTTAATGACACAAAGTTCAGGGACTTGACAGGGGCCTGGCTATCCAAAAATATGCGTGTATCTATCCTCAGTCAGGATAGCTCTTTTAATGACCGAAATTTCCGCTTGGAACACGCTTCACTGATTTGGAAGACGGAAGGAGAGGCAGACTTAGATTATCTGAGAAAACACCGCCAACAACCCCGCTATCGGTTTTAGATACATTTGTGCAGAAGTGGATTGACCTGCATCCATCTTCTTCCCAGAAGGATCTAGAGGGGAAGCTTACATGAAAGTCTTTGTCAAACCGAATTTTAGGTATGGTATAATCGATGTTCTGTGTGAGGTTTCCTAATATATTAAGAATATTAGCGTGACTGTCTCCTGTATAGTCTAAAGCCGCGGAGGAAGTAGAACGTAGAACTCCGCTTATGCATGGACATGATGTTCTTTAGATTCTGCTTAGTTTGTTGCAGTTAACTTCATTGTCTAAGGCCGTTCACCAGACCACAACCCCGTAGGTGAGTATCGGTCTTATGATCGATATGTATAGCCAGTGGGTTATTCGAGGTTCAAGGTCCTATTTGCTCCCAATGGCTTTTTTGCAAGAAAATAAAGCTATTGTAGCTTTCTTGACTCTTTCTTGAATGTTAGGTTTCCAGTTTAGTTTTCTATCAAAAATGAGACCCAGATATTTAGCTGTATCCGAAAACACTAAACTGGTACCGCTTTTTGAGGGAAGGTCTGTAATTGGAATTTTATATATCCTGGAACCAACGCATAAATCTGTTAAGATTTAACTGAAGGAGTTCTTTGATGGTATTAAGGTGCTTACCTTAGACGGCTTTAGCAACGTCAGCCGCATAGGCAATAACCCTGCTACCTCCCGCTTCCAGGTATATCTGCAGTTCATCAACCACTAAGTACCAGAGAAGGGAAGAAAAGAAACCGCCTTGCGGCGTATCTCTGCTGACACATCTTTTAGCAGAAGTCCCACCCAGTTCGGAGCTGATTATTCTGAATTTTGGTCACAGTTGCAGTAGTCCTGTTTGGGTTACTTCTGGCCGCGAATAAGGAGCCTCATGGAACGTGGGCGTCCAGTAGCAGGTTCAGTGATTCATCACTTGAAGTTGTCCAAGAGCCATCGGTTTTTTTCAAGCAACTAGGCGTCATAGGATTTGTAGAGAGGATTTTTCTTAGCTGCGATGCCTTAAAGGTTTCTGGGATTTTGGTACAGAATGATCTCCAGGATTGTCGCTTTGCTTTCCTCAGTTCTTTTTTATATATTTTGAGGGATTCTTTGTATGAGTCACAGTCAGTCACCTTTCTTGTGCTTTTTGCTAGGTTGAAAAGTTTTTTGCAAATATTTCTAAGCGGTGCCAGTGCTGATGTCCACCAGTGCCGCTGTTTCTTGTCTCTAGGATAAATAAAAGGGCAGGAAACAGCCATTGTCTGATTGAGAGCTGGGGTTAATTCATTGACTTTCATGTCAAGCTCGTTGATGTCACGCAGGGGACTTGAGAGTTCAGAGGATAGGGTTTCTGACAGTATTCCTCTGTATTTTGGCCAATCAATTTTTCGATAGTTCCGGAATGCTGGTTGGCTGGGGTTGTACCTGTGGTCTGAAAATAAGTGATGTTGTCGGAGACAATCGGAGCTGGGTAACGGAATTAGAAATATCATTTAGAGAAGCAAAACGTAGCCCACATGACCACGTTTTAACAATAGCGACACGTAGAAAAAGATATGCATAGCCTTCAGCGGCAAATAATCGTTTCAATAATGTTGTGGACTGCATTCTTTTTTAGCTATAAATCATTTTTGAAATGTGAAAAATAGATGTTGAAACTCTATAAGCTCACGATATTTCCTAATACGTTGCTCGACCATTTTCACTATGGAAATCTGATACGAATTTCAGACTTCGCTTATAAGTTGATGTTTTTTTACCTTCCTGGACGAGGGACATCTTTTATGCTTTCAAGGACATTGAACTACGCTGTATTCACCAACAAATCTCAGTTAAAGTCCGACTAATTTTGACTTATTTCTGTAGGGATTTTGCCAAAAAAGCTTCTTGAGCAGTTATAGTGCCCGGGAAAATCGCAGACTCCGTTTCTATCTATCACTCAGCAAACACTTCTAGGACTATACAATCAGGTAAAAGCGTGCAATTTGTATTAAGATTGCATTATTCACTAATCAGTGTTACCAATTTGTGCATTATTTATGACTATCATAAGATGCTCTATTGGGATATAAGCTTTTTTGTCTTTAAAGCTAGCAGAGAGCAGAATATTTATTCGAACAGTGGTACGAGTGTATGAAGCTGAGTATAGGAACGTCGAAAAATCTGATCCAAACCCATAATAGTCTCCAAATCAAGTTGATGTTATCCATTTTAGACAAAGGCTAATAGAAGGAAGTCTTTAATATCAAAACAGACATTATATTGCCATGCCTGATACCTTCGGGAATTTCCCGTTCAACATAAATTATCGATAAACAAAGGCAAATTCCCAATCACCATTAATGTCCTCTTCATACGCTGTGTGTGTGTTAATATATCTTTTGAAATGAGACACCTGGACAACATTAATTCCCAAGTAATTACCATCGATTATCATACCATTGTCGATTATTGATTGAAAATAAACACACATTCCGCCAACATATGTCTAAATTCAAATATTTATTATAATTTAGCATTTTCTTGATTATGTATGTGTGCTCATCATGTTACTCCCGAAGTATGAGGACTTAAACATAACACACTCGTACATAACACTTCCAACAACCTTCAGTCAAAATCAGTTCGTAATACGCCACCATAATCGTCACAAAGATGGGTGTCTTCAATCGTTTCCCTCTTTTCTTTGTTCAAGCAACCAATTCATTTCATCAACTCGAATACCATTCCACGAACCTATTTACTATCGGAAATGTGTATATTCATCCGAACTACTGAAACGAATATCTTATGTCAAATGCAACAAGGAGAAGCGCATAAATTAATATCCATCGTCCATGTCATTGTTTCCTTTTTGGTGTCCTTCTCAGCATCATTGAAGTCGATGTCACGATTATGATTAATGGACGAACGCAAAACTGACAATGCGATTTAACGGGGGAGTAGTCCGCCCCCAACCACTATCAACCCTCGCCCGATCCACAAATTTGTTGTTCCGGAGTAAGTTATGAATGATATCCACTCCCAGCATGTTCGGGCCTTGGATGGATGCCGAACACATCAAGGCGATGCTGTTACCAACCCAAAGAATCACCATGCACGGTGTCAATGTTGTTGTTAAGCTTGTTGCTCAGATTCGTGTTTCTAGCTGCAACCATGTCACGTGCAGATTACCCAATGTCATTGAGGCATTATTCCTACTTAACACGCAACCACAACACAACATATTATGTCCAGTGACTATAAAATGTCTGATCCTGGGAACTAAAACTGACATTCCTCAATGCACAACTACGAGTACATCAAATATGCAAACTCTAAGAGTTATGAAGAGAGCAGATTACATGTCAAACAATCTGAATGGTGGAAAAGGAGCCCTTTCTATCTGAGGTGTGATAAAATATACAGTAAACAGATACACGCAGCAATGTGCATATTTTAAGCTGTAAGGATACATTCGAATACTCGATATTTCCACTTAGACTGAGGTGTCAGTCTTATAAGAGCCTTAAAATGCACCCAGTATGGGAGAACGCAAATTAGGGTAGAAAGAACTGTGGTTTTGAATGATTGCAAGTTACGATGTAAGTAGTCATAGATTATTTAAGGCCAATTCATGAGAGAGCTGTATGGCTTAGGAAAGGATTACAATACGATAGAGTACACACGAAGGTGGGATTGAGGATAAACTGATGGGTGTGATGGGCGTAATGTTACCAACAGTTTCGTTAGAACGTTTGAGGTAGAAATAAACTCGGTGTCACCTAAGAGTTGTAATGCATGGTTTTGGATCCTGCATATCTAAAGGGTGACCCAAAAGATGGTATGGATGTTGGCTGTCAATTACTGTCTCTTACTGAAATCAATGTGAATGATCTTTTTGACAGACAGTATACAATATTTGGCAATTTTAATCATGGAGTAGTTTTCCACGCTACAATGCCTTTTTATTATTTAATCTATTCATTTCCTAAAACTCATGAATTGTTTGGTCAACATAATCACCCCAGTGAGTCCGGAGCTCGCGCAATAGTAAAGCGTTTTTTTTAAAAAAAAAACCGGTTCGGTATCAGATCAAACTCCATATCAGCATGCTCGGAAAAAAAAAACAGTATCGCTCAGTGACCCGATTCTTGTATGGGACCCACTCACTTTCTCATACAACCATTTACCATTGGTTCGCAGAGTTTCGCCTTGGCGGCATGTTGGTTTCTCATGAACCACGCCCAGGTGGTCCGAAAACGGTTACCATAGAGATAGGACAAAATCCATGATCTCGTTTTAGCGGACCACCGGCCGAGTGAAAATTCGCGAGTTTTCTGAAATAGCAGGCATTTCAACTGAACGCGTTAGTTATATCCTGCATGAGATTTTGGGCATGTAAAAGCTGTCTGCGCGATTGGTGCCGCGTTTGCTCACACCGCAGAACAAGTGCAACAGTGAGACCACTTCGTGAGACCCTGGATGAGACATGGATTCATTGATACACACTAGAGACCAAAGAACAATCGAAACAATGGGTTTTACCTGGTGTACGTGCTCCGAAGAAGGCGATGACCGTGTCTTCGGCCGGAAAGGTGATGGTCACCGTTTTTTAAGACGCGCGAGGTGTGATCCACGTTGACTATTTGGAGAAGGAAAAACAATCACAGGAGCATACTACGTCGATTAATTGGGCCGAATTGAAGAAAAGACCACATTTGACGAAGAAAAAAGAGCTCTTCCACCACGATAACGCACTGGCTCACAACTCCGCAGACGCCACAGCCAAATTGGTCGAATTGCACTACGAATTGCTCTCTTATACTCCGTATTCTTCGGATTTGGATCCCAGCAACTTCTTTTTGTTTCCAAACCTTAAAAGATCGCTTGCCAGAAAGAAGAACGGGTCAAACGAGAAAGTCATCGCCGCCGCGGAGGAGTATTTTGCAGGCCTACAAAAGTCGTACTATACAGAGGGGTTGCAGCACCGCTGGGCAAAGCGCATCGGGTTGAAATGCGATTACATTGAAGAATAAATGGAAAAAAACCTAAAGAAGTTGCGTTGTCATTTCTTATCATTAAACAGCCCTCGCATGACCCTATGGTGCATGCCTTTGCTTTAAAAGATACCAACTCCACCCCCTCATTGGCCACTGTAGCCAATATTGTGTGTCTGGTTAATCTCAGTTTCGCTTACAAAAAGCACATCTGAGCATTTACTTGACAACAGAGTGGATTAACGTTTAACACAAGGATCTTCAGATTAACCTCATTCAGCGTAGCAGGAATTATATCGGCGTCACAGACTTGTCAAACAGGCTCTTATGGCACTTTACGGCGAAAGTTGATCTTGATTTGCACGCGTATAAAATCCTAATTATACAACAATTGAAGCCTATGGAGCATCTACTACGACGCCGATTTGTTAACAGGATATTGAATCGCCAAGACAATTTGTCATCGAATTTGATTTTTTCTGATGAAGACCATTTTTGGATGGATGGCTACGTAAATAAACAAAATTTTCATTTCTGGGGACCGGAAAATCTATGCGAGATTCACAAACAACCAATACCAATGCATATAAAAAAGTCACTGTTTTGTGCGGATTATGGCTTGGCGGCACCATTGGGTCTTACCTTTTCGCAGACGAGGCTGGAGAGAGAGTTAAAATGAATAGAGAACGTTACCGCAACATGTTGACCGTTTTTTTTTTTTTTTTCTCCAAAATTGAATGAATTGGGTCTGGATGATGTCTGGTTTGAACAGGATGGTGCTACCGCCCATAAAAGCCATCAACAAATCAATTTATTGCATACGAAATTTGAAGATCGTATTATTCCGGTTAGAGGAGAAGTTGATTGGCTTTAGACTTATTCTTGTGGAATTATTTTAAGAGTAAGGAGTATGCCAACAACCCAGGGACAATTCAGGATCTTAAAAATATTTAACATTCAAGCTATACTGGATTAAAAGTGGTAGACAGGAGATTGTTAACGGGGATTAAAAACAGTGTTGGTGATAGGACGGAGCCCTGAGGTACACCAGCATTTATTTTGTGGACATGAAACTTAAAACCATTTAATACAACTCCTTTCGGAGCGGTTATTTCTAATCCATGGAAGAAGATATTCGTCGATCCCAAATCCAGTTATTTTCGACAAAAGCGCCTGATGCTAATCTGTGTCAAATGCAACCATATAGCTTTCGCCCGATTGGTGAAGACTGTGGTTCCGCCATTCGATGAGATATGCAACCAAATCGCCAGTGGAACTGCTGCCATAAAACCCACACTGCCGGTCATTGAGAAGATTTTGTGTCTTGAGATATTTTGTTAGTTGGCGGATAGGAGCGTTTCGCAAATCACTTGGTTTGCAAGTGGAATGTGGGGGAAGAGAATGCATTTTTTAGGGACAGCCTAGATAAATACTGTATTCCGTCTATTTTTGAAAAATCCTACCAGCGTGAAAGAACACGTCTTTAGAAGATCTAGATCAGCGGATTTGCGTATATTTGGTACTACACGGGTCCAAAAGTGGTTTTGTTCTGTAGAATGTTTGACGCACTTTAAAGTTGGTGGAAAAATGACACAACCTGGAAGCGTTGAGGTCCACAACCAACAGATTGGTCTTGTTCAAAGTGCTGATAGCTGAAATACCCAAATAAAGGAAGATGGGGACAGCAAAGAAGCAGAATTTCTAATGTTTTCGACGAATGAACAACAATTTTCAATATCAAGATCAGTTAAGCTTTTAAAAAAAAATATGCTAAAACTGCTCCAATCCAATTCTTTTATGAATTCCACATGAGATAGTGATCTAATAAGCCTAGAAGGCTATACTTATCGAAAGAGTTTGTCTGGTTTGATTTTTATATTAGGAGCGTAACTAAGGTCGCTGTTGCGCTGTTTGTCAATAGATGGCTCCAGCAGTAAGTGTTGGTTGATTTTGACATATCCATAACGTCGTGAACCAGGGTTAGACATATGGTAAACAAACCCTGTTGAGTCATGATTTTGTTTTGGCGTTATACTTTTACTGGCGTCATACTGATACTGAAAGTGACTGATTTTGTGCCCAATAATCGTCATTTGCGGAAAGTGTTGATTTTCAGAAAACGGCGGCAGAAACATATCGAGTGCACCAAAACTTTAACGGAAGTGCTGCTCTTAGTGAAACAACGTCCAGTAACTGGTTCCGTCGTTTCAAAAACGCGTGAAAGAAGGTCGAAATCCTTCGAAGACGTTGAATGTGAGGCATTGCTCGATGAGGATCTGTGCCAAATGCAAAAAGAGCTTGTTTTAGCATTAGAAGGTACCCGCCAAGCCATTTTCAAGCGATTGCATGTGAATGATTCAAAAACAAGAAATGTGGGTTCCTTATGATTCGAAGCGCGCCTGTGAACAACTGCTTCAGCGACAAAAAAAGGAAGGGTTTTCTTCACCGTGACAGGAGATGAAAAATGGATTCATTACAGCAATTCAAAGAGAAGAAAGTCATAGGGACTGCCCGGTCATGGTTCTACGTCGTCGAATCGGTCGAATATTCACGCTGCGAAGGTTATGCTGTTGAAAGCCAACGAAAATATCACTGGGGAAAGGTATCGACTTCAATTGATGCCACAATATGAGCAGAGGCCCGAAAAAGTGATTTTACAGCATGACAACGCTCAGCCTCACATTGCCAAACCCGTTAAAACCTACCTGAAAAGACTCAAATGGGAAGTTCTACTCCACCCGCCATTCACAAAATATTTCGCCGTCCGATTATAACTTATTACGTTTGATGGAACGTGGTCGAGCTAATCAGCAGTTCCGCTCATAAGAAGACATAAAAAAATGGTTTGATTCGTGGATAGCCTCAAAAGATAAACAATTTTAGCGCCACGGTATTCGAGCTCTGCCAGAAAGATGGAAAAAAGTTGTAGCTAGCGATAAGCAGTACTATACTTTGAATGATTTATTTGTTACAATTTTTTCACAATAAAGATACATTTTCATCAACGTTAGAATTTGGATTGTTGGAGTGAGCAATTGCGTTATTGGATTCTTAAAAAGTGCCAGTGTACTGCAAATAAAAGTCAAATTATTAAAATTGAATTTAATTACAACAGAAACAAAAGCAGTTATCAAAGATTGGCATATGGAGGCGATCAAGAACAAGGCAAAAGGACAACTGGAAGAGCTATTTCCAGAAGCTAAGAAACCAGTTTCGTGAACCAATCGAGCAACTGAAGACAACACCGTGGTGGCTTAAACCGGCGAGCACTGGGTGATGACAAGACAATTGAACACGTTGTGAGAACTTGTGGCGAAGGAGGAGAAGCATTACAGAAGTGGTTGGCAGAGCTAAGTGGATAGGCCGAAGGAACGCAGAACTACTCACCATTTATGGAGGGGTGACATACATTCTCCGGTGACGACAGTTTGCTAGTGCTAAAGAGGAGCATCAGGGAAGCTCTGACGGGGAAGAAGTTGGATACGTCTAAAGCGAATACATATGCTCAGAGGTTGCTAAAAGTTACTGGGCAACTATTTTCACAATCATTAATGTGCCGATGCTGGGTTGATTTGAAATGTGTCTTGCCGTTGGAATACCACGTGCACACAACAGCTTCCGACGTCTGAGGAATAGCAGGATATGGAAAGAGGAAAATATGCAACAATACGTTTTAGGCATGCAGGAGTACGCGTCTGCTGCTGACATTGGCAAACAGGACCTCATCAACTACATCATGGGAGGTATACCAGATTCAGAGTATATCCAATAAACAATTTCTTTTGACTGCTGATACGATCCCAGAGTTAAAAAGAGCTCTGCGAAAGTATGAGAAGATAAGAGCAGAGCCACACATTTAATCCGTTTACAAAATATTACCGCCCCAAAAACCAAGGGTACAACAGAAGAGGTTATCCGTCAAATGTTACAATTGTAATGAAGATGGAAACTATGCCAACAAGTGTCCAAACTCCTCAGCGGAAAGGAGATCGTGCTTTTGTTGTGAAAAGGGGGAAAAGGGTACTCAATACATTAGACCCCCGTTATGATCCTTGAGAGCAATCAAAGGGTTATGAAATTTTTGTCAGTAATACTAGATGATTTTCAATGTGAATTCAAGTTTTTTTTTGCGCGACCAGTCCTTCAACAGTAACAACAACGGTCAACGCTACACTGATGATTGACACGGGAAGCCCGTATGTTTATTGCTTGGAGTTGCGTGTAATCTTAGATAATTTGTTGACCGATAACATTATAGAGAGAGTAACTCTCCATATGCTCCCCAATCGCGCTTACCCATAAGAAAACAGGTTGTAGACTTTTGCGAATTGAATAAAACAACGATAACGGTTAATTTTTTTTCCTTGTTGGATTCTACCATAAATAGAAATAGGAAGAAAGTTTAATTAAATATTGCGCGAGGTGTGTTCAAAAAGTAGGTGACTTTTTAAATTTCGCTGGCAGCGTAATTGGTTTTTTTGTTTTTTTTTTTTTGTTGAGTTGGTACACATGTCCCGAACATATATTCACACTTTCAAGTATAAAGCATACTTAGTCTGTTTTTGACAGATAGAGAGGTTAGACGTATTTTGGTGTGCTCGGCGATTTTCAATTATTATAAAAAAAATGGAGCAAAGTACTAGGTCGAGTGAAACGTAACCTCCTTGAGCGCCAGATTGCGCTGATACTGCAAAAGGTTATGGTGCCTTGAAGTCCGTTCCTATTTTGGCAGACATGCCAAATTTCAGTAAGATACTGTCTTTAGTTTTGTTTTGATAGCTGATTGTTGTTGACGTGTTTGGCATCATGTTGAGTATGGACAAAAACGATTTTCGTTCTCTCATAAAACATTATTTTTTGGGAGGCAAAACGACGAAGGAAACAAAAGAAAAGTTAGATAAATATAATGGGGATAATGCTCCGTCAGATTACACTATCAAATATTGGTTTCAAGAGTTTCGTGGTGGCCGCAACTACACTACCGATCAAGTCCGCAGCGGCAGGCCCTCCGATAAGGTTGCAGAGGACATTGTCAAAAAAATACATGAAATGGTGTTGGCTGACCGAAAAGTAAAGGTGCGTGAGCTAGCAGATACCACAAATTTAGTACAGAGCGCACATGCCGTATTTTGGGCAATATTCTGCAAATGAAAAAGTTATTTTGCCGCGGGGTGCCGCGCATACTCACTCCTGACCAAAAACACGAACGCGAGAGCACTTCGAAAGGGTATTTGGACTTGCTGATGCGGAATCGGGCGGACTTTTGACGTCGATTGGTAACTGTTGAACACCAGAGAACAGAATATGTGCGGCCAAGGGAGGCTCGATGGGTCGGAAATGTTTTGGCATCGGTTTTCTGGGATTGTCATGGCACACTCTTCGTTGACTACCTCAAAAAAGGAAAAACCATTAACAGGGAGTATTACTGTGCATTATTGGAGCGGAATCGTTGCAAAACGGCCTCACATGAAGCGAAAAAAAAAAATTTGTTTTTGCATAAGAGCATCGCAACCATGACTAAACTCATTGTCTTACGGCTGCAATTGGTGTCACATCCACCGAATTCGCCCTTGGACTATTATCTCTTCCCAAACCTCTAAAGATGGCTCATTAATAAAAAATTCAGCTCACGCGAGGAAATCATCGACGCCACGGAGGAGTATTTTGCAGACCTCAAGGTAATACTATACTCCTTATTGATCGTAAGACCCTGAGATAAAAACTCCTGATGCAGTACGCCATGGTAATAAAAAAAAAACAGTGATCAAAACTTTGCATTAGATCGAACTTGGCGTGTTTTTTTCGGTCTTGGCTCTCCTGAGTGTTTCCATTAGGACGATTAGGCTTTGGTTTTGACGTCATATCCATATACCCATGATTTGTCACCAGTTATGACTTTTTTGGGCAGAGCAGGTTCATCATAGACATCATTCAAGAACTCCTAAGCGATGCTCATGCGATGGTTTTTCTGATCAAAATCAAGAACAAAAGACACACGTCTCATACCCAAAACACACAAAAAATTGCATGACAGCAACTTCTCTTATGGTAAATCGACAAAACAATTTTCTTCACAGCTTCGACGTTATCATCTTTTGTTGATATATTGGGGCGTCCAGAGCGATGTTCGTCATTAGTATCTTTTCGGTCATCTTAGAGTAGCTTGTATCACTTGTATCACCGTATGCCACTGTCAACATTTTAAGTGTTATAGAGCACTTGATTCCATTTTTTACACAAAATTTGATACAAATTCTTTGCTCCATTTTTTATAATTATTTAAAATCGTCGAGCACCGCAAAACACGTCTAAATGACTAAGTCCATATGTACTTAAAACTGCGAACGTCTATTCGTGTTATGTCTACCAACCTTATTTTTTGTACACACCTCGTAAGTGGATGAAAATGCTCACGCGCATTTAGAGAAGAAAGTTTTGCGGGTAATCTTCGGTTCTGTTTGAATCAATTGGGAATGTAGAAATATTTTAACAGCCATGCCAACCTTGTCAGAAAGGCTCGGATAACAACACGAGCCCGGAATGTTTTTAACTGCAATCCAGAGGGGCAACGCGATAGAAGTCTACCTCATCTTAGTTAGCGCACACGAACGAAAGAAGAACTGGAGACAGCTGGAAAAAACCGTCTTAGCTAAAGAGCCATGTTAGCTGAGGGCAACTAAGTTTATTAAAATGAATAAGGATCTTATAAAAAATCTTCAGCTTTGGTTTGGTATAGAATTAGCGATGTCAGATTTTTCCTAAGATATCCATAGAGACGGGAGTTTTTTAAGACTGCATTTTCAGGCCTAATTTGTTCGAAGTTTATATGAATGGCATATCAAACAATTTTCCGGGTAAGATTGTCGTTAAGGGTGTTTTGGAAAAGGGTTTTCTTTATGTTGATTATCTGGTGGTTCCCTTTATTTCTTTATGGCTTCCTTGTCATGGAAGGCTAAGGAGTCAGAGATCCTAAGTGAGAAGTCGAACTAAGAGCGAAAGATGTCCAAACCAAAGGTTAAACTGTTAAAAGTATGGAGATGACTCTAAAGAATGATTATACTCTAAGTGGTATTTGTAACTACTACTATACAATCCACCCATGGTCTTTTCGATTGCGGCCGGTGCACAGATTCTGAAGACCTCAACCTCATCAAACGACTAAATATTCTTGCCAATTAAGGGGCTGACCCAGCGGATGCTGGATCACTTGATTCCGATGACTCCTGCGGGAACATTGAAGAGGTGGAATGCGCTTCAGAAGAGGTATACTCTGAACGATTACCGTCCAGCCCTCTTTTTCTGTCCCGAACAGAACGAAGAGATAGAAAGTTTCTGGTACTCCCTGTGTCAATGGATCTCTCTTAAAACGATTCCTGGATAAAACCGGTGCTGCAACCAACTGCTGCAGTTCCATTGAACGGAAATTGCATGAAGAGGCTAAGCCCATCGATGAAAACAAAACCAGCTGTGATTTTGTATGCACTGTTTTCCGAAGAAGTGCTACAACCAGCAAAGGTCGCAGTTCTGGTCGACGAAACTCGGCTGAGAAACAACTCTTGTGGTGGCTTTCCATATCCAACTGAAACCGGAGTTGCAATTCTGGTGGACGAAACTTAAAACGCCAAAGCGGACGAGACCAGCGCATCAATAAGGATGCCGCTATCTCGTCTGGTATTCCGAAGGTTGGTAATAATAATAATCTGAACGACGCTGAGTGCATATACTGTGTCGTACAACTGTGGGAACTAGCCAAAGCAGAGAATGTTTGCATGAGAAACGAATTACTAATTTTGTGTATCAAAGCAATACTAGTAAATAGTATACAGTTCGCGGATGCTGAGTGAGGCCAATATGCGATAGCAGCGTTAAACAGGTGTTGTCTGCAAGGCGGCGTTCTGTCTCGACTGCTATAGTGCATGTTGGTCAACTCACTGCTCAAACCGCTCAATAGTTCTGATCCCTATGCACATGCATATGTGGATAATATAGCTCTACTATCTGTTGGATCGTGTTGTTTAGCGAGTGTCTGCTCTAATGCGCTGATAGCTCTTAACCTAATTCTCTCAATACTGAAGTTAATTTGACTCATCTGGAGCTTAAAGTGACCACCATCCAATTCTCAAAATAAGCTAAATATTTGGCGTCATACTGAATAACAAACTTCAATGAACTAAGCAAGTTATGTCAAAAGCTCTCTAAAGCGCTGTCGGCCTTCTGGCAGTGCAAAGGAGCTGTTAACAGCACATGGGTTCCTCAGCGGGTTCTTTGGATTTACACAGCTTTGATAAGGCCAATTATATCCTATGCGTCGGTTGTCTGGTGGAACGAGCTCTAACGAAAACACATAACTGCTGCTTTTACCACACTGCAAAGAATAGTCTAACTCGGTTGCATAGGGGCTTTCCCTACCACGCCTGGTTTTGTTCTAAATGCATTGATGAATCGCCCTCCCTTTGATATTCATATCATGGTTTTTAATGCAACAAGGACCTGAGCTTGTTTTATGACTCTGGTCACATGCTGTATGATGTACTGAGACTAGTACTCCTGCTGCGGAAAAATTACGAACTCAATTTTCCTGGTGCCCAAAACTGGTTTTTGGTAAAATCTGAGCCAGGAAAGGAATGTAATCGGGTGGATGTAAAAGGATGGTCCCAAAACGGAGGACGACAACGTTAGATTTCACTCCTCTTTAGGAAAATTTGTGTCTGTCCTCCAAGTGGAGATATATCTAATGGCAACGACCTGCAGTGTGAAATATTGGTGGACGAGGTGCAAAACACTTGCATCTATAGCGGCAGCCAAACTACGCTTAGAGCATCGCTGACCTCTCTTACGACTTTCAAGCGAGTCCGAGAATAGAAAACTTCACTGAACGCAGTCGAAAGACTGAATTTCTAAGTCACAATTGGATCTCGGGAAATGAAATCGCCATTGAACTTGCTAGGCAAGGCACAGAGGAGTAGGTAGATCTTTCGTTCGATCTACCTGCGTCCTCGGTTAAGGCTCCATTGATAGTTGCGTTTGGTATGAGTAAAAATACAGGAATATTTACGTGTCAAGTTTTATTTTCACGTAGTGAACGGACAGACGCACCCACAGTGGCTATAGTTTCTTTTGCCCGCACCTAGCGTCATGAAGCAATTCGTAATTTTCTTTACGTTTCGCGAATTGAAAGCAGATTAAAAAAATTATTTGAATAAAATAACCAGCGAAGACGAGGCCACCATTTGAGTGATATGATATTCCACACAAAATGGCATGAACGTAGCTTCAAAATAAATTTTATATCTGACACCGTTGTTATCTTAATTAAATTTGTTCTTATCTGGTCACCCTATTGTGATAAGTAGCTGATTAAAAGAAATAAAATTACGGTTTCCATCAACCCTTCGGATTTTTATTTTTATAATTTCCACCAAGCAGCGGTAAGGAGTCTAAATTAACACATTCATCTCAAGAAAGTACCCAATCTTATAAATAAATGCAAATTGTTCCAGAGTCGTCTTACATGAATAATAGGGTGGTCCTTATTTTTCGACATTTGAATTATCCCCGGGCACTTTCTCATTTGATTATGAAGTATGAAATAAGTTTTTTTTTGTTTTTTTTTTCCTTTCTTGAGACTTAGAGGTCGCTACCAGCTGTCAAACTTTTTAAAAATAGCGTTGTGGTTTCATTTAGGTGTTTATATCACATTTTACGTGCAAGTAAAATTCGCATAGACAATCGCTTCTTATCCTCTCCTACCCTTGAGCCCTCTTCTGTACCGACGCGTCGAAATTTAGACCGCACCGCTGCCCGCATTACAGTTCTAATAAGTCATTAACGAGGGCGCACGCGTCCTCATAGTAAGTCATAGTAACGTGTTTCAACTTGCAATGACGTCTACAAGTAAGAGACTCAGTAAGGCTACTAGAAATCAAAGTAAGGTTTGGCTTATCGGTCAATTATTATCCAAATAAAGCCAATCAACGTTGCCATCTATCGGTGAAGTTTTGTATTATTTTTTTTTACTACAAAAATGAAGAAAAGAAAAGCATACGTGAATCTGCGACTTTGACGGCTTGCGGAGTTATAAATTTGTGGCAAAAAGCTAGTATACCAATTAAATTATAAAAACATGTCATCAGTAAAATTGAAAAACTATTCAAAGAATGGCAGAATCTAAAAAAAAAAAAAAATAAAGAAAACAATATAAAACGTTCAGAAGCAATAAAGAAAAAAGAACAAAACTGGCAACAAAAATTAGAAAATTTATTTGAAATGGTATTACTCAACGTGATGCTTTAAATATTATGACTTGAGAAGAAGACGAGAAGTTTTTATTAGCAGTGCCACAAAATCGACGCCAATTTTTAATTGGTTCAGTGGACAGCAAAGGTTTAAAAAAATGTAAGAAAATAAATAGAGAACGCCTTGAAAAATTGCGCCATGAAAACAAAGATATCTCGGCTTTAACAGAAAAGTGCTCTTTTTCTTCATTATTAATTTTTTCGTCGTTGTCTGCCCCCATCAGTAAAGAAGCAACTTCATCTGACTCCGAATGCATATCAGAATTGTCCGAAATGCAACCACCTCAGAAGCGAGATCGAAAAGACATTATTAACAGCCAATTAGCTTCCAGTCTTGATGTCTCTAAATGGAGTGACATACAAGAAATTACGGTCATGACATCTACTTTGAAAAGTGCAGGCTATGATCCATCAGAATTTAATGCCAATAGATCTTCTATTCGTCGGCAGCGTGTGAAAAATCGCAAAGATGTTGCAGAGTCTCTTCAAAGCAAGTTTGAACCTAATTCGTCATTAACAATCCATTGGGACGGGAAACTTATAGAAGATATTAATGTAGATCGGCTGCCAATTTTGGTATCAGGACATGGAGTTGATCAACTACTCGCAGTTCCAAAATTGGAACGTGGAACGAGCGAAGCATGTGCGTCAGCTATCTACGAAGCTAAAAACTCATGGAATGTGAGAGATAAGGTAAAATAAGTTGAGTATGCGTTCTTTTAGAGCGAACAATGGATACAAATATGCTTTGCTTTGACTTGCTTGACGTCACCACATAATGGAAATTATGTTGTGAGATGTAGTGGATCAATCGCTTGACCTGATATACAATTATTTAAAAGATTTAAGAACAATTGGAACACTATTGACCAAAGCGATAAATATTCTTGTAGAAGTGGTCGCATATAGGATTTCTTTTGCCAAAAAGCAACTACAAGTACATCAACCTCGAGATGACTACAGAGGACTGTTAAAAGGTGTTCCTGAAAAATGCGTTTTATTTAGGAGGCCTGCTGGTCTTCATCGAGCTGGATGGATGGCACGAGCATTGTACTGTTTGAAAATTTATTTATTTAAGCATCAGATTAAGCTAACCAACAAGGACGAAAAGGCTGTGAAAAAAGTATGCATTTTCACGTTGATGATTTATGTTAAATGTTGGTTTCAAATCTCTACCGGATGGTCAACGCTAAGAAACGATTTACAATTATTGAAAGACCTTAAAGCTTTTGAAAGCTTAAACAAAAATATAGCTACCATTGCGTTGAAAAAGGTTCTAAATCGTTTGTGGTATTTGTCGGAGGAGCTTGTTTCGCTTGCCTTTTTCGATAAGGAACTTTCAGTTCAAGAGAACAAAAAAAAATGGTAAAAACACTGAAAATTGAAGGCACAAAAGATTGCTTAAAAAGAATAAGCCTTGACACATATCCACGAAAAAAATATAGAAAACTTCGTGAGTAGTAATTCCTTAAGATTCTTCAGATCCTAGGTATCTCATCAAATTTTTTGAAAAAAGACGTGAAAACTTGGAACGAAGACACTGATTATGTAGCTGCCAAAAATATCGTTCATTCTTTGCGAGGAGTGAACGACATAGCCGAGCGTGGTGTTGCTTTAATGGAGGAATATTATAAATTAATTACAACCAATGAAGAATAAAAGCAATATTTGTTTTTGTTGGTAAAAGAGTATAGGAAAAAGTACCCTACCTCTAACAAGTCAAAAGCTGTATCTTAAAAATAAATGATTCAAATATTTACATAATATCTTAACTCATAACAATAACAATAATTTTGTAATATTTCTTATGTCCTGGCTATAAAAATAAAAAAAATACTGAAATAGTTTCCTATGGTAAATAATCAAATTACGAGATGTCCCGCGAAATCAAAAAAAAAAAAAATTTGTTCTTATGAATAAGGACCATCCTAATGAATAAGGTAGATATGTATGTATTTACTATAATAAAATGCAATTTAATTATAATTTTCATTGTAGCAAATCACTGAAGAAAATATGTGATCCATTGAACCGTTAATTCGGCTACGATTAAAAAAAGATTACACTCCAGTTGTATATTCAAATGGGTATCGATTCCACAATAAACAGTGCAGAACTCCTCTTAACTCGCAGATTGGATTCATGCAATCATAAACTCAATTAAGTAAAAAATGACATACTCGTAATGAATTTAACATTTTCCAGTTCAATTGACATCCCATTCACTTGGAATTATGTTGTGGAATTTTTTAGTACATAAAATAGGAGTGGTCATTAAAAAACGCAATTAACAAAATTAATTGAAAAAAAATTACAAAGTGAAAAAGTATAGTACACATGATACGATGATGTGAGGCTCTTCTGAGCAGAACGTCGCAAGCATACTTCACGGGCGCCAGATTCGTAGAATTTTTGGTTGTAACTAATACTCGTATTCGGTATTCAAGTACTTGTCTCTGAAATGAAGATTTCGATTTGCCCGTTATTGCCGAGACCTGGAGACCACAACCAGAGAATCCTTTTAGCTGGAACATTCTTTCGGAGTTGTCAAGCCTATACCACCTTGATCAAAATAAATAAATAAATAACCACCGTGTGGCGCTCCCATTGTTCCGATTTGAGTTCTGTTTTTTTTTTTTTGTTAAGTTGGTACATCTGTTGTTGACATTCTTTCTAAATCTTAGCATCATAGCTTGAGATTTGCAAAAGTTATGTAGCCAAGAGTACATCTATCTCTGTGTGTGTTGGCGATTTTTTACAATTTTAGAAATCGATTTAAATTTGCAACAACGAACTTGTATTGGGTCTATAGCTTAACTCGTGCGGTTTGCTAAGAGATGTCGTAACTTGTATTATTCCATTGTTATTATTTCATCGGAACATGCTTTGGAAAGCTACTGTCATTGCACGTCATTTCAGTATATGTCATTCATTTGAAGCGTAAATAACAATAATTTCCTTTCACTCAAATATGTCGAACTTTGTGCCTGAAAACTGCTGCCGAAAGTCATCGTATTTTGGTGGAAGTTTACGGTGAACATGTGCAAGCGAACGTGCCAAAAGCGGTTTGCACGATTTAAAAGTGGTGATTTTAGCTTGAACGTCCTGGGCAGCCAAAAATGTTTGAAGATGAAGAATTGGAATCATTACTTTATGAAGATTGTTGCCAAACACAAGAAGAGCTCGCAGAATCTTTGGGTGTCACTCAAGCAGCCATTTCAAAATGTTTAAAAGCAGCTGGATATATTGAAAAGCAAGGAAATTGGGTTCCACATGAACTCAAGCCGAGAGACGTCGAAAGGCGGTTTTGCATGTCCGAAATGCTGCTGGAACGCCACAAAAGGAAGTCATTTTTGCATCGGATTGTTACTGGTGATGAAAAATGGATCCATTACGACAACCTCAAGCGCAAAAAATCATATGTGAAACCCGGCCAACCAGGAAAATCAACGGCAAAGCCGAATATCCATGGCGCGAAGGTAATGCTCTGTATTTGGTGGGATCAGATGGGTGTGCTGTATTATGAGCTGCTAAAACCGGGTGAAACCATCAATGGACAACGCTACCGAACACAATTAATCCGCTTGAAGAGAGAAGTAGCCGAAAAACGCCCGGAATATGCGACCAGACACGAGGCAATAATTTTCCATCATGACAACGCTCCGCCCCACGTTGCTATTCCGGTTAAGAACTATTTGGAAAACAGTGGATGGGAAGTCTTACCCCAGACTTACTAGCCAGACCTTGCCCCTTCTGACTACCATTTGTTCCGGTCGATGCAGCACACCCTCACTGAAATACGGTTCAAATCAGAGCAGAATATCAAAAATTGGCTTGATTCATTCTTGGCTGCCAAGCCGGCGCAGTTCTTTTGGGATCGAATCCACAAATTGCCAGAAAGATGGGAAAAAGTCATAGCTTCAGATGAGCAATACTTTGAATAATACTATTGTACATGTTTTTCTTAAATAAACGTTCACATTTTGAAAAAAAACCGCACGAATTAAAATATATACCCAATATTAAATTTTGCGTAAAAAGGGATTTAATGGTGCGCGATTCTCTAAAGAAAACGGTCATTTACCAGTGGCACGAGCTGTTCAAAAGTGGTCGTGAGTCAATCGAAGATGATGAACGCAGTGGCAGACCATCGACATCGAAAACCGACGAAAATACGAGTAAAAGAAATGTTGGTCAATAACCGCAAATTAACCATCAGAGAGATAGCGGAGGACTTGAACATTACCTATGGATCCGTCCAAGACGTTTTGGTAAATGATTTGGGTTTCCGTCGTGTAGCAGCAAAGTTGATGCCAAAGGACCTCAATTTCATGCAAAAAAAGAGACCGTGTTGACGTCGCAAAAGAGATAAATTGCGAGGCTGAATCCGATCCCACATTCATCGAAAGGATCATTACTGGAGACGAGACGTGGGTTTATGAGTACGACACGCAATCCAGGCATCAGGCAGGTGAATGGCGTTCACCAAATGAGTCGAGACCAAAAAAACCACGTCATTTTCAGTCAAAAAAGAAGGCAATACTTACGGTTTTCATGGATTTCAACGGTGTAGTACATCATGAATTTTTGCCAGAAGGCCAGACAGTAAACAAAGACTATTATTTGGGAGTTATGAGACGCTTGCGTGAAGCAATTTGCCGAAAGAGACCAGAAATGTGGGCAGAAAACTCGTAGATATTGCACCATAATAACGCACCGTCACACAGTGCCGTCATTATTCGTAATTTTTTGACGAAAAATGCAACAAATGACATCCAACAGCCACCGAATTCACCAGATTTGGCTTTCTGACTTCTTTCTGTTTAATCGAGTTAAAAACCACTACGGGGAACGCGTTTCAGCAGCCGAGAGGAAGTAATGGAAAAATCGCAGGAAGCACTGATGGACATACCAAAAACCGCATACTAAAAATGTTTCGAGGATCGGATCAAGCGCTTGCATAAGTGTGTTGCAGTCGATGGGGATTACTTTGAAGTGGACCATATAGATTTAGGTGTGCTGGTATTTGTAATTTTATGAATAAATTGCGGGAACTTTTTGCATAGTTGATGCAAGTAAGCATTACCGACTGCCTCTATATTTTGTTCAAGTGCATCATGTTCTTTTATCAAGGACTAAGCTTTCGACAGTTTTTGGGTGGTGGCTGATCTGCGTTGACATTGTGTAGAGCCACTGTGTACTGGTTTCATCCAACTGGGCTTAACTTGTCAAACTTACAAGGGCAAATGTTGAAAAGAGGACGTACGGCGGATGAATTCGCGTGACTGAATCAACAGTGTTTTCATTCAAAAGTAAGCATAGCAGATTCCCTGTTTGGGCTATTTGAATGTTTTTGGAGCTGAGGTCAATAAGGATCTTTGAGGGCTATTGATAAAATTGATGAAAAAGGGACAGTGTTGGAAGAAACCTAGCCCAACAAAATCTACAAAGAGTTTGGGCATATACAATGATAACTACTATAGAGAAAAGAAACAACGTTAATTTGGGTGCGGATGACTTTACGTAAGCTAAGGAGTATTGAGATAAGATCTACTCGTATGTATTGGGTTTTTCGATAAATTCTGCGGTTTTTTTTCTTGGAAATGTGTATACTTTTATGAAATTTTTGTTGTTTATTCCAATAGAAAGGGTTATCCTTAACATTGTTATATACTTTCGTTCAGGAAATACAGACCTTGCAGATCCTGTTCGCTCTGGACGTCCACCTACCATAGACAAAAATCAAATATTGGCTGCAGTTACCGTTGACAGGCATTTGACGTTTAACGTTTAACGTTTAACGCCGCCCATACAACCGTTTCGCAGAGATTGAAAGGACTGTGAATGTCGAAAAAGGTGGATGTTTGGGTTCCTCACGAACTAAGTGAAAGAAACATTATGAATCCCGTTATGGTCTGTGATTTTTTGTTGAGATGGAACTCGCTTGAGGATTTACTGATTGGGTGGTTTACAACAACATTCGGCGAAAAAAGTCATGGTGCGCTCCTGATGAAACACCGTAATCGGTCGGTAAACAAGATTTGCATCCCAAAAAGGTTATGTTGAATATTTGAGTTGCTTCCACGCAATCAAATCATAAATGTTGTTAAATATTGCTCTCCGTTCGATACTTTGAACAAGTTAGTGAAAGAAAAACGGCCAGAAATAGCAAACAGGAAGGAAGTTGTTTTCCATCATGACAACCTCAGACCACACACAGCCTAAGTGAAAAAACATGCATCACCTACCTTCTGATTACCATCTTTTTTGCTCTCTCCAAAACAATTTGTACGGAAGGCAATTTAATGAGATCAAAACGTACCTGGAAAACCTTTTCATCCATAAGTCTGGTAACTTTAACAAAAGAGGCTTTATGTCTCTTCTAGAACGTTGGTAGGAAGTAGTAGACCATAATGGACAATATCTGATAGAATTAATATAAGCTTGTCTACCAAAAATGTGTGTTAAACTTTAACCTCAACTAACGCAGAATTAATAGTATAACCCAATATATTAGGGCTATAATGAAGAATAATCGACTTTGATGGGAGTCGAATGGGATGGCTAGAACGAGTTTTCTTCATCTCGATAAACTCAAAGAAACATTGTGATCACCAGGTTATAAAATAGACAACCAAATTGATCATATGTCAAATCAACGAAAGGCATTTATCAATTAAGATAGATATCTGAACATTTCGAGCACATAATGGCGACTTTGACCACCACCAAGGTGGAGGCAACCATTTTAGATGCTAAAACAACGGAAAAATACTATTAAGAGACAAAACGTTGAACCTTTGTCGACCGCGTATCTCTCAAAGTCAAGTTCAATATAATTTATGCCAAGAGACCATCTAGTCTGTCACAACTAGTGTGCTAGATATAGCTCAGCCAAGCCCATGTTTTGATGAAAAGTGTAGGCTAGCACATATAGCAAAGTAGTTTATCTATGACATGTGTGCTTCACAAGCAAAGGAGAAAAAGAATGTGCTTAGCCAAAACGACCCGAAGAAAAACCTGTAGAGATGAGCAAGGAAGCTAAGTAGTAACGTTATACCAGATGGGGAGGAGGAGGAAAAAAACGACACGTTTCATGACCCAAACACCACATTCAGGCAGAATGCATCATTTAACCTGGGCGATGAAAGCCATGATTTCCGCCATTGCGAACAAAATGAAAGGAAGATAGAAATATCTTCACTTATGCATAAAAAGGCTGCCCGAAACGTACGGTCTATCTACCAAGTAGGTATGACTTTGCTAAAAATAACAACAGCAATTCATTTCCAAGAAAAGTATGCCTCATAAATCGAGTCTTAGCATCGGTTATAAAACCTACAAAATACAATATCTTCCCTACTATATTGGGTGAACATTTAAAATTGTTGAATTATTTCAAAATTGCTCTTTTTCTACATCTTTATTTAGCGAGCGTTGTGAGTCAAATTCAGACTTTTACGTGTTTTTCATTCAAACCTCAGTTATAACGTTACTTGTTTGTTATCATATAATGAACCTAGATAACGATAACATGGTAAGACAGTCACAAGCCACAAATATCTGTGGTGAACTAAGCTATAACCATATGGATAAGTCTGAATCACATTTGTTTATCGGCAATACGAAATCGCTTTATTTGGCCGCGGTAAGCAAATGCATTCGCAACCACTTTTTGGAGGACTCATGTTTCCTTCTTGGTGTTTTCTTCGTCGACAACATCTCCAACCTGCTTTTTTACGATCAACTCTCTGCTTCAGGGTTTTCTGAGGACGATTTGATATAGCTTTCACATGGGTTTCCTAGAAGCACTCCAACACAATTTTACTGAGACTTTCAAAATACAGGTTACAGGTATATTAAACTGCTCTCGGAAATTGATAGAATATGCTGGAATAGCATTTACTGCATCCCCTCTGCAGACCACCAAGTAATATTTGTACAGCAACAGGTATTACGTCTATAGAGCATAAAATCCCATTAAAAGCAATAGTTTGCACTTCAAAGCCCCCTCAATGGTTTACTCCTAATACCAAGAAACTTGATACGTGTCAAACGTGACACTGCCTATCGGAAGCGGAGAGGATTTCGTTCATTGCGCAACAAGTTATTTCAAAAATCTAATTTTTTTTTTAATAATAAGCTTAATCCATCTACCTAGAAACTTCGCGATCTATGTAGGCATTGGTTTGTATTACCTCATATGACAACCCTTCTTGCAGTCCTGATCAGGCTGAGTCTGGCACTGCAAATGGCAATGAAGCGGCTTTCTGGTTCTTTAGAGTTACCGAAGTAGATGTTGTTGAAGCAATCCTCTCGGTAAAATCCAATACAACTGGCCTCGACTGCTTAAATCAAAAGTTAATGAAACTGCTTCGCCCTTGTACAATATATTAGGTGCGCTCCTAAGTTATCGCTGTTTTTTTTTCGATGTTTTTTTTTTTTTTTTGTTTACAAATGAATCATTTAAAGTATTGTCCATCGCTAGCTACAACTTTTTCCTATCTTTATGGCAGAGCTCGATTACTGTTGAGGTAAAAGTGTTTATTTTTTGAGGCTATCCACGAATCAAGCAATGTTTTTAATAAAATTGAATGGGTGGAACTGCTGGACAGCTAGACAATATGCCATCCGACGGAACAAGTAATAATCGGACGGCGCAATATCTGGGGAATATGGCGGGTGATGTAGGACTTCCCATTTGAGCGTTTCGAGGTAGGTTTTCACCGTGATGTCGGTTTGGCTTCGTGAACCCGAGCGTTCTCATGCTGGAGAATCACTTTTTCGTGTCTCTGCTCATATTGTGGCCGTTTCTTGAGCAGTACTCTGCTCAATAGCATCAATTGAAGTCGATACAATTCTCCAATTATGGTTTCCTTAGGCTTCAACATTTCATAATAAATAACACTTACCTAGTCCCTATAAATACACAGCATAACTTTCGTAGGGTGAATATTCGGACGAGTCAACGATGTAGAAGCATGACCGGACAGTCCCCATTACTTTCTTCTCTTTGAGTTGCTGTAATGAATCCATTTTCATCACTCGTCACGATGCGATGAAGAAAACCCTTCCTTCTTTGTCGCTGTAGCAGTTATTTATAGGCGAAAAAACGACGCTCAACGTCCCTTGGCTTCAAATCAAAATAACCCAAGTTCTTTGTTTTTGAATCATTCCCAATGCATGCAATCGCTGCAATCGGATCTTCATCCTCATACATCCAATTCAGCGTCTTCGAAAGATTTTGGCCTTCCTTCATGCGGACGATCATCAACACTAAAAACACCGTTTTTAAAACGACAACACCAATCACGGCACTTTGTTTTACTTAGAGCAGCATATCCGTAAGCTTACGGACAGAGCGAGGTATCTAGGCGTGATTCTAGACAAAAAACTAATTTGGATTCGTAAAGGGAGGAGAGAATCAAAAAGACATATAATGCTCTTTTTGCCTGCAAAAGAATAGTAGGAAAAATGTAGGGCTTAAAACCTGCTATGTTGTACTGGCTGTATACCGTGGTAGTAAGACCCATACTTACATACAGCGCACTAGTATGGTGAAAAGCAACAAAAAAGAAAAAAATTTACATAAACATAAAGAACGGCTTTCATAGCCATTACAGGCGCGCTCCGTACTAACCCTACGGCAGCACTGGATACTTTTCTGCACATAACAACGCTGGAATTACAAATCAAAAAACTTTCTGGAAACGGTGCCATACGACTTACTAATCTGGGTTACTTCACGAGCAGTAGTTTCGGACATGGCACGGTCCTGGATGAAATTCTTTCCTTGGTCGACTTCGAAATCCCGTACAATGTAACACTGAAACGCTGAAAAGTCCAAGCGGTTTCTAAGAGAGGGCACCACTTGAATTAAATCCATGCCATTTTCAGTTATTACCAACCTTCAAAAGATACGTGTATAAATTTGACAGCTGTCAGACGAAGCTGTGAGTGAAGCAACTTTTGTTATTGTGAAAAAAATGGATTCAAAGCAATTTCGTGTGTTGATTTATCATTGCTTTTTGATGGGAAAAAAATTCAGCCGATGCAAAGAAATGGCTTGATAAGTGTTACCCGGACTCTGCACCAGCCGAAAGAACCATTCTCAAATGGATTGACAAATTTAGAAGTGGTCATACAAGCACCGAAGATGATGCACGCAGTGGATCCAAAAGAGGCTATTTCAGATGAAAACATCAAAAAAGTCCACAAAATGATTACGAATGACCGTAAAATGAAGTTGATCCTCAGCTATCTGAGGCTCTGAAGATATCAAAAGAGCGTGTTGGATATATCATACACGAATATTTGGACATGTGAAAGCTCTGTTCAAAGTGGGTGCCGCGTTTGCTCACAGTCGACCAAAAACAACAACGTGTTGATGATTCAGAGGAGTGTTTAAAGCTGTTCAACCGCAATAAAGCCGAATTTTTGCGACAAACCTCGTCCAAAACGACCAAAAACTCGCATCCGTATTTTGGGATGCACATGGAAGGGGCAAACTATCAACAGCGGCTATTACGTTGCGTTGTTGGAGCGTTTGAAGGACGAAAGCGCAGAAAAACGGCCGAATTTGAAGAAAAAGAAAGTGCTGTTTCATCAAGACAATGCACCGTGTCACAAGTCGATGAAAACGATGGCAAAATTGAATGAATTCGGCTACGAATTGCTTCCCCACCTACCGTATTCTCCAGGTTTGGCCCCCAGCGACAATTTCCTGTTCGCAGATCTCAAAACAATGCTCGCCGGAAAGAGATTTAAGACCGATGAAGAAGTAATCGCCGAAAAAGAGGCCTATTTTGAGGCTAAACCGAGAGATTGAAAAATCCTTTCAATCAGTGTATCGCCTTTGAAGGCAACTATATCGATAAATAAAATTGAATTTTTTACAAACGGTTCGAAAACAGAGGAAGGAACAGGTTCTGATATCTTCTCAGAAGACCCAGAACTAAGAGTGTCTATAAGACTAGAGCAGTGTCTTTCTGTCCTCAAGGCGGCTGAGCTAATGAAAACGTGATCGGTATCGTTATCGGCTATCTACATCGATAGCCAGGCTGCACTCAAGGCAAAATAATCAATCAACATCAATTCTGATACAGTCAAGGGCTGTCGCAAGTCAAGGGCTGTGTTCAAGGAACTATGTATGCACTATGTAGTCAGAAATAATGCGGATGAATAAGTGAATAAGAAATAGTATAGTTGCCAACATCAAACCACCCCTCTACATAGTGAGGGACACTCTCCAGGAAAAAATCACAAAGATTGCCAACCCAACGTTGTAAAGTTTTAAAGGACATAGGGTATCCAAGGCTCTTTGCCCACTTTTTGACGGCAAAAGATCTAGAAAGTAAATAAAATTAAACAGGGATAAGCTTAGGAATAGAAATTCTGACTGGAAATCTGCAGAAACACGCAAAGAGACTCAAGTTGTCAGATATGGATAATCGGAGCTTCTGCGGTGATATGCAAGCAGTTGATGATATGGTATTGAGTGAATGCGAGGCAATATCGCGTAGTCGAAGGAAATTTTTAGGGAAATACCATACTTTTTCGAAAACCTAGAGAAAATAGACGGCAAAGACTTTAAAGGCCTTATTTCATCAGTCAGATTGTTTAGTTCTTTGCTATTTGAAGACGAATTCAACTGGTTCTACAGGGATCGCAATCGGCCCGTTTTGGTGCCGGGTGTGTGTATGATTTCATATCCATCATACCCCCGTTTAATCTAACCTAAACTAATCTAAGCTCGCTATGCGTGTTTTGGAAAAGTTCATGCCACATATACCCTCAACACTACGCGAGTCCAACAACGCATCCACATTATGCGGGTACAGAAGAAATTTTAGCAACGTTGAGTGAATATGTGGTGGAGAATCCGAAATCGTCAATTGGGGATCGATTGCAACAGTTTGGATTTTGTCTATCCAATTTGTGAATAAGTTTGTGAAGATGATGAGCTTAATGCAGAAACGAAATCTATGAGACCATGCGTTCAAACGGTACTTACATTGAAACCTATTTTTTATCGAAAAATCATTTTTCACGATGGGGCTTAGTTTTGGTTCAATGGGCTTTTGGGCAAGCAAAATTGTCAATTCTGGAGTGAGCCATTTCCAGAAGAGGCTCGTTATAATAAATTTAACTCACAAAAGTGCATTGTTTGATGTGATTACGCTGGCGGCACCATATTTTTTCCAAAATTGAGGACATAACCTGCATAACAGTCAACGGTCAACGTTACCAGAAAATGATTAGAGGTAAAATTCTCGACATTAACCCAGACCACAGGTAGTTCCAACAGAACCATACTCTCCATGATACTGTATACCGACTTACGATCAGCTTAAACGACATCATTCTATCATGAAATGGACCAAGGAGTTCGCTTTCGGAATCACGCGATTTGACGCTTCTCGATTATTTCTCGTGAAGCTTTCTAAAGGCTTCGGTGTATACTAATAAGCCTCAAATAATTCAGACCTATGAAGACAATATTCACAGCGTTACCACTTCGGTTAAGATATGATGAACGGCATCAACGATTCGTAAGCTTGCCTAAAAATCGCAGCTATTAACTCTGCTAATAAAAGTTCTCATCAATTAAGCAATTAACCGAAGAGCTAACTTGCCAATTCCTAAGGTTTTACGTAAAATACTATGCAGATTCTACATAAAACCCCAATAATCCAGTTCAGTAGCATGGGATCTAGTGAAAACGACTAAATATATTGTTTATGAAGGTTGAAAGTTGCTCGGAGAGTAGCGACATCTGAGTATGTAGTTGTTAATTCTTAAAATTTTCCACATTACAAGGATTGCCAACATATTCATTTGACTTGTTTTCTGTCGTTTGGTTCGTCGTGTTACCAGCCATAATTTCACACACGTGGATTACATCCCACCCACCTACAAAATAGGATTAAATTTAAGTCACCCCAATTAGACCGTTAATTACGAGTAGCTCTCGAAATAGTTGCAAGGCAACCAAAAACAAAAAAAAGGCAAATCACCTAACTGTAAAACGGATTAATTTTAATAAAAGAGATAGAGCAAGTAACACCAATAAAAAAAGCATAACGCAATCCAAATCACATCCACTTGGCACAAACGTGAGGGAAATTTAATCGCAGAGTTTAAATAATTTTCCTTTTTCCACTTCATTCCATGATTTTTTGCATAAGTCATCACAAAGGACGTCTGCACACAGTGGAGGCCCATTATAAAAAAAAAAGTGCACAGTTAGTATGGTATTCACCGTTGGTTGCTGCTTCTTTTTTATTATTACTTTTTTTTTTGTTCCTTGGAAATTCCCCAACGCCCAACGGTTCAAATGAAATTTCATATTCAACGGTCGGCCGAATGGAGGGTGATTTTTTTTTTTTTTTTTCTAGTTACCGTTGGCCATGCTCGTGTGTATTTGTTCACGAATATTTTGCTAAAATGTACTCTTTCAGCAGTTTTCGTGTATTCCACTTGGGCAATCCTTTGGAAAATGGAAATTCCAATTTTTTTTTTTTTTTTTTTTTTGTGATCGAGGAAGGATTACCAAGAGATTTCTCTGATTTATGATTAACGAGGGTATCTGTGGAATGGAAACGACAAGGGAAATGGACAAAATCAACTGAAAAGAATTGGTGCAAATGATAGGATTCATGTTCTTGGAAGTGAATTCTTTTTCCTTCTCTCTCTCTCTCTCTTTCAATTTAGGAAGAGGCCATTGACTGCGGATTGTTGCCAGATTATAAAGTCAAACACAGATGCATACATGGCAGGGGTATCCTTGATTTGAATGGATATCCCACTCACTTTCATTTCCATTTCAGCAACCATATTTATTTTGATTTTATTGTGAGCGCATCAAAATAACTGTCAAATCTTTTTTTCGAAATTAAAGTTTGACGTTTGACGTTTGACGACGTTTAATGTTTAAAGTTCAACTTTTTTGCAGTTGAGCGGAAATTACATTAATTTCCTCCGTTTTCGTGTACTGGTTCCGGTTGTATACCCATATTTTCTTGGGAAAAGCCTATTCAATGCCACAGTTTAATGGGGAAATGAAAATATTTTGCCAAATGAACAAAAAACCTTAAGTAGGCCTACTTAGCGAAGTAAGAAAAGCAAATGCCTATGAAGGCGCTTAACCGTTTGAAGTCAGTGAACCAGGTTGTGAATGAATTGATGAAATTGGAGGGCTATGGGGCTCATTATAAAGTGGCACCACATGGGGTGATGCTATGATGTTACCGCTGTCACGCCTTTTTATTTACACTTCATTAAGTTAAGCAATCGAATGAGGATAGGTAAAACCCAAGGCAACTTCCTAGATGAGGTGTGAGTGTTAATGGGTTACTTTGAGTAAAGCTGGTGACAGATGTAACATGATGCCGAGATTGAATTAACAATTCACAGCGTGAAAAAACATGGAAAGACTGTAAATATTTTGAGAAGTACATTCTGACAGTTAAAACGAAGATTGATGTCGTCGATTATATTTAAGGAATGTGCCTTTTTGAAGGCACTTAAGGCAATTCTAATGTCCTTTTCGTGACTTGACAGAAGTTTTTATTTTCAAAACAAAGTTGAAGTGGGGAGTAAATGGAGCAAAGCCATTATATGTGATCTGGAATGATATATTGTATAAGAGTACTACTACTCTTAAGAAAGGGACATGATGAAAAAGTGAGATAGAGCAAATAGAGGTTTCTTTCTTATTGTAGATGCGGCTCATTTTTCCAATAGGCATTATCTGGACTCAGGCATATTTATGCTCCATTTACTGATGGATGAAAAGGTTAACGATCCACAAACGTTTACAAATCAAATCAGTAACGTGTACTGTATGTACGTTACTTAAACTTTCGGCCTTTATGACTATCCCGATAAGCATATAACTGAGCGTTTAGCGAACAAATTCGAATTGACTTATTTAATACATAATGTTGCCATGCAAATGCGACAGCGACATGTCAGTTCAGTTCAGCTGAATGCGAGTCGGTAAGTTAAGACCACAATCAATCGATTCCGCGTGAGTCTCAAGAGTTTCTCTGGAACGCATTTTGCGAGTGGTTGATGTCCATTGATTGAATAACAAGCAGCACTTTAAACTGGAAGAATTCTATATTGAATCCACAAAATAAACTTTATGCAAGAATGAGTCAGGTTAAGGTAATGAGATGGTGATGGATAAGCCATGGTCAGCCATGAGCCCAACAGCAGGTCTCACATCTTTGAAGTGGCTCACTGTAATTGTGGTAACTGGCCACCCAACCTAGCAGTTTCTATAGAAGAGCAGGTCGCCAATGTTGGATGTTGTGCAGTCGGAGTTATACCATATGTATTATAAAATAACTAGCTGGACGAGTGACATTAGCCCTTTCATGTGAGAGCACGACCCATGGGCTATAAACTGCGACTACGCACCTGAAACGTATAAACACCCTTGTGATGCTCAACATTTTGAATCTATTATCCACGCAGTACAAGTCAGAAATTTTCCAGCAAATAAGTTGTATGATAGATAGCATTCGATATGCAAGAACTAATCGCATCAAAACAAGATTCCAAATCTTAAGATTATAAGTGCACATGTCCATACCGTAGAAACTGAAAACTCTATTTTAGAGGAGTTATGTGAACCCCTGGGCGATGCTTATGAATCCTGGTAGAAGTACTTCCTGAAAAAACTTCTTTAGCATATAATGAAAACATACTAGCGCTACAGCGCAAACAAGAATAGTGAGAGAAGAACATCGGGCAAGACAAAGGAAGGACAAGATGGTCAAGGGTAAAAAAAGTGCTTCCGTAATTTCCCAGGATATCGAAGGGCTATGCAACTCGCAACCGGCTTAAAGGTCGAAATTTTCGAAAAAGTAAAGGAAATCTAGTCGCTAAAGTGCCAGGAATCTTGTAGATGCGTTTAAGCACCACTTACATCAGCTTACACACGGAAAAGAAATTTCTATCAGTCAATGAAGAAGGTATTTCTTTACCAGGTTAGTTTAGGTGTCAAAAAGATGAAGAACAAAAAGACCGCCTGCATAGAAGATGACTAGACTATCTACCCAATCTCCAAAAGGGCGATCCTATATCTTGCAAGAACTTCCGAGGGCTAAACCTACTCAAAGTCGTATAATTCTACCTACCGTATTGTAAAGGGTGATTCATCGTGAGGTTGGATTTATAATGTAAAATAAAATACATAAGTTTGAAAGTGAACTTAACATTTTTATTTTTGTTTAAAGGAACAATTCATGGCATTTACTTTTTAAAAATGACATCATGTAAATATTGGCCAGGACTACGTCTGAGGTGGTCCATTCAGAAGGTCCAATTTTGGGCGACTCGAATCTCGCGGATAATACGAGTTATGTTGGCTTCCAAAGCTTATTCCTGAAGACCTGAGACATAACACATCCCCAGAAAAGACAGTCCAAAGGTGTGATATCGCACGATCTAGGCGGCCAATTTACCGTAGCTAAAAGTGAAATTAAGTGCGCACCAAAATTATTTCTTAACAAATCTATTGTTTCACGCGCTGTATAGCTCGTAGCGCAGTCTTGTTGAAACCAGAGCTCACCGAGAATTTCATAAAGCACATAGTCCGTTAACATGGCGCGATAACGGTTACCATTGACGGTAACATTCTAATTTGCCTCATTTTTGAAGAAATAAGGACCAATGATTCCACAAGCCCATAAGCCACACCATACCATTGTTTTTAATGGATATAATGGTAGCTCTTGGTAGTCTTTGAGTTGCTCATCAGCCCAAATATGGCAATTTTGTTTATTAACGTATCCATTGGGTCAGAAATTGGCTTCATCACTGAACAAAATTTCAAAATAAAACACCGAATTTTTATTGAGTTTTTCTAGAGCCCATCAACTGAAAATATGACGCAAGTTCAAGTCACCTGGCTTCAATTCTTGCTTCAGATGAATTTTGTACGCTTATAGACAGAGATTCTCACGTAAAATACGCCAAGCTAAGCTGCTGAGAACGACGACGAATCGATTCGTCATGGTCTTCGCGTACACTCTCAGCTACAGCTGCTATAGTCTCTTGACTACGTGCTAGATGTGGTGTAACCGGTCGAGTATCATCCACTAATGTAAACTGGGACTCAAATTTGCGAATGGTATTGGCAATAGTGGTTTCAGTAGGTCGATTATGCGCACCGTAAGTTCCTCGAATCGTATGAAAAACATTTCTCACAGAACGCTGATTTTCGTAATATGGCTGAACAATTTAGTGAAGCTGTTGTGATGTGAGTCTTTCCATGATGACTTGCCAAATGATACTGAATACAAGTGATAAACCAGTTTGATAGGAGTCACGCGTGATCTGTCAAAAAAAGCCTATTGAAAAATATTGACCACTTATAAATTTTCGAGCATAGGCGGAGATAGGATAGTGTTGCGGATCGGGGCATCGGTAATCATAAATTAATTAATAATTCCTGCGGTGTTGAAATTTGCCAGACATTATCTAATTTGCCCTCTTTGTTAAACTAGCTACTGATTCGAATCAGACGCTCATTTTCGATTAGAAATAAATTCGTAGAAATTCATATACATTGGTCCTTCGCTATCTGATTTTTTTTTCTGTGATTAATTGAGGAAAAACAAAAAGATATCCAAAAAGATTAGTGGAGCGAGTAATTCCAGGTGCCACTTATCTTGTTCGTTATCAAATGTTCTTCGCAATATTTGTCCCTTATGGTTGGTTGGGTGACCAGGTAAGAACGAAAGGAAAACAGAATTAAAAAAACAGAATTAAAATTGATTCCAGTTTAAATTTGAAGCTATGTTTATACTATTATGTGTCCAATAGTATATCATTCAAATAGCCGTCTTGGCTTTGTTGGCAGTGTTTCAAGCGGTCGGTCCAATTTTTAATGATTCAGTCGAATATTTGCGGCGTTATTCCGACAATAGTGTGTCAAATAATGGCCTCGAGCTCGTTGGCTTGTTAGTTGACGTAGCCCCAGAAAGCATATTCAAGTGGTGTCAAATCGTATAATCGCGGCGGTCAATTAATGAACGTTCGCCGTGAGATGACCCAGTCGCCAAATTTCTTCTTCACAACTTCGACCATTGCTTCGCTTGTATAACATGTAGCGCCGTCTTGTTTAAACCAGAGCTCGGATATATTAATGTTTTCGAGTTCTAACCACAAAAAGTCGGTAAACATCGCTCTATACCTGAGACCATTGACGATAACGGTGTGTCCTTCATCATTTCGAAAGAAATAAGGTCTGATGATGCCGCAATGCCATAAACTGCATCAAAAAGTCAATCTTTGTGGATGCATTAATACTTGGTCGAACACTTGTGGATTGTATTCGCTCCAATAATGGCCATTTTGCTTGTTTACATAGCTGCTGCGCCAAAAATAGGCCTCATCCAAGAAGATGATTTTTTGGCCAAAACCTGGATCTCCGGCCAACGTTTCCAGCGCACGTTTCCAGAGCGAACTCATACGTCAGTACAATCTTATACCGATGCAGAACCAAACCCAACAGCAAAATAAGCTCTGTCGATGCCCAATTCAGCTGATCGGCGCCGAATCGACATTTCGAAACTGGCACTACGGCGGCTATGTTTTCTTTCTGACACATCAATTTCTATCTGGTTGATGGCTTAAGATCCAAAAGAGTGTACTCAAGCTCAAACTTTTCCACGGTGCCACGAATTGACTGCACACTGTTGTACACTGTTGTAAAACGATTCTTGATGAAATGATAAACCTTACAAAATATTTTGATAGCTAGGTGTCATTGGTAATTTTGACAGCAGCTGAAACATAACAATTGGTTTCCATTCTTGTCTAATAGATAGAGTTTACTTTCAATTACTTCTCAACAGTGGTATTGCAAAGGCTTAAAGTACTCGTGCTGCAATTTTTAGTGAATCGATTGAAAGCCAGGTTGAATTAGGGTTGCTCGAAATTTAATCAAACAAATTGGAGGAAACTTTGGGGGAATTTTCATCCCATAATGTTGCACGTTTGGATGATCGGGCAGATCGAGAAATTCGAGAAAGAGTGTGGGAGTATTTTCGAACACGTGTTCGGAAGTTAACCTTCCTTAAATTGCTGTGCCTCCATTCTCTGATGACTACAGGCACTGGCAGTTTTCTCCAAGTATTTATTTCTACGGGCTCTGTCGATAACAAAAAGAACCTAAGCGCGACACAAGAGTTTTACTATCTAAAGTAATTTTCGAGAGATGAGACGGCAGAGGTCACATATCCCAGTTTCCGTTTCAGAGTCAAATTATGTTGAGGCCTAGGACAGGCTTGATAGGCGCATTTACTTATTTAGTTACTTATTCAAACCTTCTTGTCGTTACCTTCTATGGAAACACCAAACGATTACGTGCTTCGCAAAATTACAGGCTGTGTTGATTAAGTTTTTCGTGGACTCTAGAAAAAATTATCAGGATACATGGTTAATTTGTCTACTTCTCAATAAACTTGACCAGGACACCCGTCATGCATGTGTAACTCATTCGAATCATATCGACTCTCAAATCATACCACTCTATCGCGTGGGAAACAATCAGTTTCAATTCGAGCAAATGTGACTTTTTTTTAAAGAATTTAACGAATGGTTATAGATTCACTCATGTGTTACGGTTTTTTTGGAAAAGCAGTTATTTCGCTCCACGAGTGGCATCCAACATTTAATAGGGAGACTAAATTCTCAGTGTAGGTTGGCTTGTTGTTGATTTCTAGCCAACTACTCATCCATTTTAATTGATTCGAACACTCAACCATCTGATTTGGAAGCCAGTCCACTACCACCTGAACCACGGCCGCCCACATTCATGTAGTTATATCAAAGGAAAATACTTCACGGTGTTCGAAGTGCAAATGGAACCATTTGCTGTCGCAGTGTTCCGTATTCCTTGAACATAATATTAATTCACGCAGTTTGTTTCCTTGACCCATGAACAAATCTCGAAACTACTACCTCATCCATTAACATAATTCTAGGGATTTTCTTTCTTCGTCGCCAGGCCCTGTTTCATCGGGAAATTTAGGTTCATGTCACCGTGTTCCTCCAATCCAAATTAACATCAAGTTTGCCAAGCAAGTTTTTCGATACATCGTTACGGATATACATACAAGGTTTGGATCTGGCAGATCCAGATATCAATGTTTCTTAGTCGCTTGATGTGCTTCTAGTTGCATACCGAGTCTGGATGCTCTTGAAAACCGAACGTATTCATCGCCCAAAAGGAAAAGTTTTGGCCTACAATACGATCTTTGGTTGGATCATAACAGGAGAGTTATTCGATACCAATGCATCCAATATAGCTTTGCCGTTCTTTTCATTCAACTGTTGATATCGACGCACTTCTATGACGCTTCTAGAAGTTGGAAGGAAGTCTTCTACCTCAGGCATCAAGCGGCTGATGACCCAGCTGGAAGTTTTTTTTCGGAAAATAGTCTCTCGCTCGCATAATTTCCTATCCGCTGGTCTTCAAAACCCCTTCACCAATCTATAAAAAAAGTCTGAATGCTACCATTCTAGGATGCACTTATGAAATACCGATTTCTCACTAATTCAAACCTACACCGATTATATTCTCAGTTTATGCAGAGGTATCTAGACCTTGGGCATATGAAATTTATACCCTCTGCTGACACAGTACATGAGAAACATTTCTAGCTCCCACATCACGTCCCAGATGGCCCGTCAATTTAGCTCTGCGTTGTGTTTGACAAATCTGTCCTCGATTACATGGGACAGTCTATTCTATTCGTTTTTACCAGCATAAATATGTTTACGGCTGACATTGTCAAAATGATTCGCCAGTTTTGGGTATGTGATTAAGAAATAGATTCCCACATTGACTGGCCTCAGACTCTTAATGAAAGATCAATCATTTTAGATTGAAAACCATTACCTACGAACCGCCTCGAAAACTTTCTTGGTTGTGCTTATCTTAAACAATTCACTGAAAATCACAAACGTAAATATCCAAGAGCAGCTAAGGGGGCAAATTCAACCGAAAGGTTGTTAGGACTGCAAGTTAAACTTGTAACGCTTCTATCGGTAGCTAATATTCAACTCAAGAAATGGAGCTCCAAGTACTGGACCATCCTTGATAATTTGCCACAAATGGACTGCAAGTTTTCGTTTGTCGGGAACGAACACTCAGATTCTCTTTTCAAAATATTGAATATGTATTGGGATCCATCCATAACCAAGCCAATCAACTCAATCAACAAGACGGAACCTGTTCTCGGAAGTAGCGCGAATCTTCGATTCATTAGGTTTCTTGGCTTCCTCCGCAGTTCTCTTTAAGAGTCTTCTAGATGAGCTCTAGTTATCAGAGTTAAAGTCTAGCTCGAATGATTAGCTGCCACCTGAAATAGCTGCTCGATGGATGAACTATCGGGACACTCTTCTTTATCCCGAAAAAAATTTTGTTCCGTGAAATGTGTTTTTATCTGAACAGGATATAGAACATTACGGATTCTCGGATGCGTCGTCATTAGCTTACTCCACCGTGATATAAGCTATAACAGTCACCATAATCGCGGCAAAAACTAGAGTCGCCCCTTTAAAACCTATAACTATTCCGCGTTTAGAACTTTAACCTACGAGGCTAAAACTTGCGAAGATTTAGTTTAGCGCACACTCAAGAAAGGTATAGACATGGTGTGATTTAGAAATAGTTTTACATTGGTTATCGTTCCCAACGTGTCATTTGCAACCTTTGTTGTTGGACTTGAAAGAACGTTTGCCTTAGCCCTCCTAGTTTATCTCACGGAAAAGAACCTGTCGTAACCGAAACAAGTCCTCTATCTAAATATGTATTTCTTACCTCGGACAAAAATAATATTATTCAATTACTTTTCCATAAATTTTTGTTGTAGTGCCGGTTTGTGCGGTAGTCGCATACTGTCTTCGTTTCACTCGGAATTGTCGTTCAAACTACTTTCCTCGTAGTGCAAAAACTATAATCGTCAATCTCGTACGAATGAAAGCCTATTCCATAAATATCAAGGATGCGAGCTACAAATTAACTTTCGTCAACTTTGCTCAAGTATTCAGCATTTCTGGGCAGCGATGGACTCACGCGCGTTGTAGGGCGTATAAGGCATACCCACATCTCAATTTAACTCTCGAAACATAGTAATATTTCTTTTATTGTAGTTAAGGACATCCATCAAAGATACTTAGACGGGGGTGCACCGAAAATATTCTGGATTATGGGCGGCTGCAATCTAATTCGAAAGGTTACTCACAAATGCATTTGTTTTATGTAGAGCAAATCGACCTATAGAAAACTTATGGGAGACCTACCATCACAACGTACCAAATTTAGCCCACCTTTCTTAAATACGGGATGTGGATACTCTGCGTTGCTGACAATTAAGCTTTCTCGTAGTCGTTAACCAAGATATTCAAAAGTTTACATTGCTTTCTGAATTTGCATGTCTACGAAGGTTATGAAGCTTGAAATGGTAAGTGATATCACCACCGAAGCGTTTCTAGCTGCTCTATGACGATTTGAATCACGCTGTGGGAAGTGTGGGAATATTTACAGCGACACAGGTACAAATTTCTATGACGGGCTAAATATCGTCGCCCGTAAAACGCATAACGATAGTATCACTGTATCTCTGGCAAAGGATAAATCCTCATTTCGGAGGCCAGTGGAAGGCGAGCGTTAGATCGTTCAAGCTAGATTTCAGTTGAGTCATGAAAGCCATCGTCCTGATATTCGAAGAGCTGACCACTGCAATAAGTCAAATTGAAGTAGTACTTAACTCATGACCTTTTTGTTGTTTGTCTGATACCGATTTGAATACTTAAACCCTATCCAATTTTTTTTTACAGCTATCAAGGGACTCGAATCAACCGTCTCCCACGCTGGAATCACCTTCAAAATGTGGTCCAAGGTTTCTGGAAAAATGACACACAGAGTACTTGATAACACTTCAGGAGCCACCCAGGTGCGAGCAACGACAAATGAATCTGAAATTTTGAGATGTCGTGGTAATTAAGGACCCAAATCTGGATTCTACTAAATTTATGGCAAGGACCTATAAGACGAGTGAATATTTACGATTTAGTCCCATATACTTAGAATCAATCGCAGATGAATAACGTGGTAAAGGAAGACCTCGTTGTAAGTGGCACCCTCAAGTGGAAACAAACCTCAACCGTTAAGTAAAGTTATACGTGATATTGGATTCGACAAAAAGATAGATACCTTAGACATTTTTGAATTATCCGAAGAGCTATCGTAGCGTAGATGTTTGAGTGATAATGAACAGATTGTTGACATAAGTTTTTTGTAACAATAATGAGGCAGAGCAAGGGCGTGCACAGCTATTTCTGCCTCTTGGAAATTATAATTAGCTCCTGGTTAAAAGCAGAAAAGACGTTGTTACGGGTTAAAACACTTTTGCTAAGCAGCCAAATGTGTCAGGAATAAGTGGTAAAACATCATGCCTGTTGTAAGAGTGACGATAACACCGGGGAACACCATCTTTATGAATTTCTGGCCTATGCCCTCATCAGTTTGGAAATAACTCAGCGCTGATGTGATGGATGCTGGTACAGTTTTCACCTTATCACTGAAGCGTTTACTCATTTTTCAACGACTAAGCAATTGCAGTAAAAGGAACATACATACTTGACAGCCTTTCAATTACAAATCACACGGACAAAGAAACGAAGCTCTCAAGATGGAGTACCTTAGCTGTTTTACAGGCAAATCTGATTCTGCCTACTACGAAAAACAATGCAAATAACGCACTTCAATCTGACTTAATTTAAATTTTCAATTTTCTATGTAACACTACGTTCTTTCATTAAAATTTCAATCACGCTTTCATCCTTCCACTCTTCGGCTACCTCACCTTATCGCAGGAACTTCAGTCTTAAAGTGGATGCACTTGTTTTTTGTAAAAGTTTTATGCGGAAATCCTTACAAAATCCCCCGTATCATGAAACTATACACTCTGCTGCACATATCTCCTTCACACAAAGGCATTTCATAAATATCTTGCTTGTCAATTGAAGAAATACGTTCAGCACCTCTTACTAACACCTGCATTGGCGGTTTTCCCAGCAAATTCACCCCAATTTGTATCAAACAAAGGTCTCACCCATCCGTAACCCACTTGTGGTTTGTTCCCTCGCATACTGCCGGAAAATATAGGTGAAAAGTCAATAGCCCTACTTACTTCCTGAATAAAGCTCTTGTCTAAAAATAGCAAACCAATATCAACAAAGGGTTAGGCTCCTACCCCTAGATACTTTGCCGTCTATACGTATGTAGGTTCATTCTTGAAATTTTAAGGATTTTAGCCGACAGAAAAAAGTTGCCAACTTCTCGCCGAAGCCATTGTACATCTGCCTCCGTTATTACTTGACGAGTATCTATGATTGCTCTTCCCTTATTCAGTAGATGATATAGCCCCTAAGGCCATCGACTACACCTCCATCATTCTCATTTGGAAACGTCAAGAATGCAGATGATAACCTTAAAGAGGTCTTATCGCAGTCACCGTATATGAGCACGGATATGCATAACTGACAGGACAATGATACGATGACGACGTCCACGAATCAAAAGGCGAAATAAAAAATCAAGACACAGAGACAACAACAAGGATGCACGACTTTTTACAGCTCTAGCTAAATACAGATTCAAATCTAAGGGCATGAGCTGGAAGGTTGTTATAAACTTCGTGGGGATTTATCTTTTTGAGATGAAAACAAACATAAAGGACGATGATGTTAAATCTTTTTTTTTTTTCGCTTGGAAGCACATCCTCCTTTCAAAAGATTGGTAGTGGATTATGGTTACTCAAATGGGTTGTGATGATGACCAGACCACAAAATGTTTTCTGGACAGTGGAGGGAGAAAGGAAAAACAACGTCAATTTGTGGGTCGTTAACATTTGAACCTAGGTCTGTGATATAGCTTATTTCAAAGGGAAAGGAAGCATTTGCTTTACTGTACGACTAAATGGGAAATGATGGCTGTTTCTTTGTACACTACGTTATCACTGTTTTTCTTATCCATTCTGTATAGAGAAAGTGACTTCCTATACTCTATCCCTCCCCCACAGAAGAGCGTTGACATAGAAATCTTTACAAGGGTAGGTTAATTGATACCATACAAATGGATACACCCGTGTATCTCATAGTGTGGCGGAGGCGAATTAAAGTCATTTAAGCTGTTTTAAGTGGAATCAGGATGGACATCCATTTTCTTATGACTAACCAGTTCCGTTTGAAAGAAGGACAAGGAGATGTGAATCGAATGGAAGAGAAAAAAAAATAGATCAGCGGTAAAACAAGTATTCGAACAAAGATGGAGACGGGGAGGAAGTTGTTTCCTTTTAATGGCCATCAAGGGGGCTATTAGTGCAGCTAATGGGAATCGGATTTAATGGATGGAGAAGTATCTGTTGAGATGAAGATACAGACGGGTATTTGTATTTTGATGGAAAACATTGTGAACTCCCTTCATGGAAAGGCGATTACTTAGTTATAGTGGTTGAAGCTGAAGGATAATATGTTAAGTTCTGCTTTAAAAAAAAAAATTCATTTAAAGGTGCTTAAAGTAACAGGTCGGTTACGAGAGAAGTTTAAGTGCTGATTTAAGATTTGGATATTTTGATCGGAATCAAGAAGAATAGATTTATGAAAGTGCGTCATTTTTTATACAACTTTGCTTCAGTACAGCACGTAGTGCCTCTAAGAAACCGGATGCAATTTCAAGTGATTGGGACTAGGGGACTTAAGAAGCATTACTTCTAAGTTTGCTTAGGAGCCTCCTCAACATGAGCCAGATAAAGAAGATATCTTTCAATTAAAAGGAAAACGAAATTAACAAGTTTTAGAAAGGCAGTACGAATCATTAGGTTTTAATCAGCTACTTTGGCTTGTAGCCTTATTAAACAAAGATATGGGTTTCACAAATACAGCGGATTGTGCTTGAAAAAGTTAAAAAAAAATTATTTTTTATTTTTATTTTGAAGAGGTTTAGCAAAAAAACACTGTTACATCTCCAGGAAGACGAATAAGATTTGTAAAAAAAAATGATCGGCTGAACCCGGAAGTACCAGCATCCGATTAGAAATTATGCTGTCTGTTCTGCAGAAGTACCTCAGTCATCACAGGATGGATGCACGTAGCCACAGTGAGACCAATGATCACTGGTAGAACATAAGTAAATGAAGACAAGGGTGACTCTTAATTTACTTCAAGGATTGGTGTGCTTCTTTTATGTGAACATGCTTAAAAGTGACGTTCGAGGTTCTTCCTTATTTAAGTTCCTTTTTCTTTAAGGTTAAAGACCAAATGACTGATCCAAAAGAAAGCCCAAAACAAGAAATTGGAAGAAAAGAGAGTCACCGAGAAGAGAGTGACGAAATGTCACCGAAAGTTGTCTGTGGGCATGACAGTGTTAAGAAATTGTATTTTGAAATACTTTGTAGCTAAACAACAGCAATTGGCATAAAATACCCAGATAAGCTTGTCAGGAGATGGGTTAGTAGCTGAAGAATCATCCGGTGCATGTGTTTTTCTAAAAGGAACATTCCAAGCCATGGGATAAAGTGTCAGTATTTCCTAGTCTGCAATACACACTGATAGCCACTGCGTACAAATCCGATATGGAACAATGTTTCCTGGCACCTCACGATAGTATGAATGTTTTTGGTGTGAGCAAGTAAGAAAAACTTACCGAATTATGCCCAAAATTGTAAGACAATCTAATTTTGAAAGAAAAACCCTGACTGACTCGAACTGCAACTAACTTCAGATTGCTATAATTTCCAAACCGTTCATGACAGCTCAAATTTTGACACATGATGGTGTGATTGCTTTATATTTGGCTGGAAAACCACAAGTAGCTATCGTTAGATCCCTCCAGCACCTCAAAGTGAATACATTATTTGTGTCTCGAACCATAGCTCGTTACCGTGATACTGGCAGCGTTGCAAAATGCTATGCAGCTGGTCATAAAAAACAGCAAGTGAAGGCTCGAATTGAGCGAAATTCGCTTCGAAGTGAAAGAAAAATGGGTCGTGAGCTCAACATATCGTTGGAACGAATGCAACACATACTGAAAAATGAGCTTGGGCTCAAGCCATTGACGTTCCAAAAAGCACACGATCTTACAACAGCAACAGAAAAAAGTAAGAGTCGAAAGAGCGAAAGAGCTTGCACGAAAGTGGTGAGTTGCCGATTTTGGTTTTTTCCGATGAGTCACCATTTGTTATCGAGCAATATGTCAACAAACGAAATGAACGAGTTTACTTGCCAAAGAGGTCCTTCGAAAATTTACACGTTCGGACGGCCACCAGAAAGCAGGCAGCACCGATGGTGATGGTTTGGACCGACATAACCGCCGGTGGTCGCTCTCCGCTCGTATTTTTGGACCGTAACGTCAAAATGAATGCGATCGTATACCGTGAAACTGTCTTAGAGGCAGTATTGAGGCCTTGGCCAAACAATCGTTTCAGTCGGAGACCGAGGACATTTCAACAAAACTTGTCACAGTCTCACAAAGCGCGCGTCAACCAGGATTGGTTAAAAAACAATGTTCCACACTTCATTTCTTCGACACAATGGATTGCAAATTCTCCGGATGCAAATCCGTTGGACTTCTCTGTTTGGTGTATTTTGAAGGCGAAGGTTGACACTAAAAATACCAAAGTTTGGACCACCTCAAACAAGCATTTCGCCGGGAATGGGCCAAAATGCGTGCGATGCTTTCTTCGGCCATCTCAAGGCCATTATTCGCGCCAAAGGTGAACAAACTACTGATACAATTTGAAAATTGATGTATTTTCTAATAATTTTTGCTTTGGTATAATAAAGATTAAAAAAAAAAATAAATAAAAAAATTATAGCATTTTAAAAAATTGCGGTTTGAGTCAGACAGGGTGTATAATTCATTTCATAAACTTTATTGAAGAAAACTTTAAAAAAAAACTATAGTTTTTGAATATATTATATTACTTCCTATAAAGTAAAAAAATAGTAAAAAAAAGTAGTAAATAGTATTGTTTATACAAATCAAAAAATTTTGGTTTTAATGCTTTGAGTTGAAGCATACCCGATACATTTCAGGCTTAACGGACATCTATCACAATACGTGTATATCTAACTAGCTCCTTTGTGGGCTGCTGCACGTCCTTTGGATAGTGTTACTTTTTTATAGCAAACACTACATTTTCTTCTTAGTTTTTTTCTATCAGAAGATACACGATCTACAAAATGGTGCGTTGCTGCGCGGGGTGTAACAATTCTATGAACGGGAGCTATGGGTAGTTCAAGTAGTTGAACAGCCAAACTTTCTCTCAATTTCCGAGTATGTATTTTAGATTTTTTAAGATGCTTGTATAACACCCATACGTTGACAACTTTTTTTCCTGATAAAAGTTGTATACCTAGTTTTCGATACCATACCTTTCCTTAGCGTAGTGGCAAACGAACCCATCTGATCAGACAAGTCAATCTCTGATTTTTCCTTATTATAAGCAAGTATCGCAGCGAGTTTTAGTAGACAGCATTCTTACGTCACGAATGTCTTTCAATTGCAATACCATTTTCGTCTTTCCGAGATATAATTTCTCCTATGGCCAATTTAGGGAGGAGGACATCTTTTAGTGCATTTTTTTTGTTTGCCTTATTGTTCTAACAACATAGGTCTTATTTTGCAGCAATTTTATTGCCAACTCTTAGCTCATATAAAAAATGTATATATATAGGGTGATTCATCGTGATGTTTGATTTATAATGTAAAATAAAACACATAAAATAGAAAGTGAATTTAAAATTTTTTATTATCGGTTAAAAGAATAATTTATGGCATTTATTCCTTTAAAAATTATATCATGTAAATTTTATCCACGACTACGTCTGAGGTGGTCCATTCGGAAGGTCTAATTTTGAGCGACTCTTTCGAGCATAGCGACTGGTATCTCGCGGATAACACGAGTACCAAAGCATCAATTGTAGCTGGCTTATTCCTGAAGACCTGAGACTTTACATATCCCAAGAGAAAATAGTCCAAAGGTGTGTTATGGAACGATCTAGGCGGCCAATTTAATAGCAAAACGTGAAATTAAGTGCTCACCAAAATGATTTCTCAACAAGTTTATTATTTCACGCGCTGTATGGCTCGTAGCGCCGTTTTGTTGAAACCAAAGCTCACCGAGACCATTAGCATGGCGCGTTAATGGTAACCATTGACGGTAACATTCTGATTTGCCTCATGTTTGATGAAATATGGACCAATGATTCCACCAGCCCATATATTGTACCACACCATACCGTTGTTTTTCATGGATGTCATGGTAGCTCTTCGTACTCTTCGGGTTGCTTATCAGCCTAAATACGGCTATTTTGTTTATTAACGTATCCATTGAGCCAGATATGGGCTTCATCACTATTTAAAATTTTACGATAAAACACCGGATTTTTATTGAGTTTTTCCAGAGCACATTCACTGAAAATATGACGCAAATTCAAGTCGCCTGGCTTCAATTCTTGCACCAGATGAATTTTGTACGCTTATAGGCCGAGATCCTTACGTAGAATACGCCATGATGTTGAATACGCCAAGTTGTTGAATACTCCAAGCCAAGCTGCTGAGAACGACGACGAATTGATTCGTCACGGTCTTCGCGTACACTCTCAGCTACAGATGATATAGTCTCTTTACTACGTGCTGGATGTGGTCCAACCGGTCGAGTATCATCCACTAATGTAAACTTGGTAATAGCGATTTCAGTAGGTCGATTATGCGCACCGTAAGTTCCTCGAATCGCACGAAAAATATTTCTCACAGAACGCTGATTTTCGTAACACAGCTGAACAATATGGTGACGCTGTTGTGGTGTGAGTCTTTCCATGATGACTTGCTAAACGATACTGAAAAAAAATGACAAAGCAGGTTGATAGATGTCACACGTGATCTGTCAAAAAAGCCTTTTGAAAATCAAGTCTCACGAGATACATCGAAACATTTCATTTGCGTTTAGATTGTAAAACAGTCCGGATGGAGCTGTGCTTCAATCAATTAGCCTTTTCATCCAGCTTAATCTTTAGTTCTGCAGCTGTACTCAGTTACGCATGAAGAGTTGGTTGAGGAACTGGGATGAGCACGGTATTACTGTGCTCATTCATCCATTTTCCGTTAGTACCAACCTTCAAAAGATACGTGTATAATATTGACAGCTGTCAGACGAAGCTGTGAGTGAAGCAACTTTTGTTATTTTGAAAAAATTGGATTCAAAGCAATTTCGTGTGTTGATTTATCATTGCTTTTTGATGGGAACAAAATTCAGCCGATGCAAAGAAATGGCTTGATAAGTGTTACCCGGACTCTGCACCAGCCGAACGAACCATTCGCAAGTGGGTTGAAAAACTTAAAAGTGGTCATACAAGCACCGAAGATGATGCACGCAGTGGACGTCCAAAAGAAGCTGTTTCAAATGAAAACATCAAAAAAGTCCACAAAATGATTACGAATGACCGTAAAGGGAGGTTGATCGAGATAGCTGAGGCTCCGAAGATATCAAAAGAGCGTGATGAATATATCACACACGAATATTTGGACATGCGAAAGCTCGGTTCAAAGTGAGTGCCGCGTTTGCTCACAGTCGACCAAAAACAACAACGTGTTGATGATTCAAAGGAGTGTTTAAAGCTGAGTCAAGTCAAGTCAAGTCGGCAGTTAGCTCAATGGCGAGCAGGCGACGAACCTCCTCCAAAACGACCAAAAACTCAACAGTCGGCTGGCAAGGTTATGGCATCCGTATGTTGGGATACACATGGAATAATTTTTATCGACTATCTCCAAAAGGGCAGACTATCAACAGCGACTATTACATTGTATTATTGAGGCTTTTGAAGGACGAAATTGCAGAAAAACGGCCGCATTTGAAGAAAAAGAAAGTGCTGTTTCATCAAGACAATGCATCGTGTCACAAGTCGATGAAAACGATGGCAAAATTGAATATTCTCCATCGTATTCTCCAGATTTGGCCCCCAGCGACTATTTCCTGTTCGCAGACCTCAAAAGAATGCTCGCCGGAAAGAGATTTAAGACCGGTGAAGAAGTTATCGCCGAAACAGAGGCCTATTTTGAGGCTAAACCGAAATTGTACTACAAAACTGGTATCGAAAGATTGAAAAATCGTTTCATTCAGTGTATCGCCCTCGAAGGCAACTATTGATAAATAAAGTTGAATTTTGCAAAAAATTTGTGTTTTACTATAAAACGGCGCTGACTTTTCAGCCCATGTGTTACGAGTATAACGCTTTTTTTTCAATTCTCGTTATCCGCTTAACTTATTTTTATAATATTCGGAGCAATACCCACGAATAATTTACATCACATTATGCTGCATCCTTTCGCTAAGCGTGGTCTTATGTAAGTCATTGAAAGGACTTCTGAATTATGTGCCTGGTATATCATGTTTTGCGAGTTTTGGAGAATTTTTTTCAGAACGATAGATACGAAATCGATTTGCCTAAATTATTTTTTGATTGCACAGTAAATGACAAGTTCGGCTGGGATACTCAAATTAGGCATTGTTTTGTGTGCATAGCGTTCTTTAAATTGAGAAAAAAGTTGATGAATCATGGACTAGTGTGAGAATCTGGTTGATATGTACCGATGATGTTGTTTAAATAGGTACAAGGCCCTCTTACAATACAGCATGTATTTTGTACGCGATGTTGGATGATATCGGATGAAGTTTAAATGATTTCCTCTCTTGAAGTTCAGGTAAAATATACTCATTACTAATCGTCCAACCATGTTTTGCAGATGATGTGCTTCTTACCAAATTATCTCTCCCTCTATTTATATATCGAATTTCCTTCACCATATTTTCTTGTCATAAGTATATTCAGGATATTCCCAAAAAAAGGATATGTTCAACAAAATAGTAGTCCAAGTGAATGTCCGCCCCTCGAACATTCGGATGTCTATCAACGTAGGGTCCAAGCAGGGTGCTGCTTGTGTTGTGTTGTTTTTTTATCAATATAACCATCTCATTGTCCGCTAATAAGATCACGAAATAACCGTAGTATAATATGGATCAGATAAAGTTATTTATTGACAGTGGCCACTATCTTTTCCTCTTTCTGAATGCTCAGGCGCAGCAAGCGGGAAAATTGCATGGACCTGGTTTTGGCATTTAAGTCTGTGAGTACACTTCACCTTTAGCACATTCATCTTACTTAGTTCATGGCCATATTATAAGATGGTGTTGTCGAGCATATGATAATACGAATAAATTTGATGAAAATATGAGTAAATATCTGACAAAGTATCTGGTCTGATATCCTGCTTATCATTCATCACACAATGCGCCACGTAAAAAGAATTGTAGGATCTCTTTTCAAATTGATATGTGTTGCAACCAAAACTATGTTAGTTTAACGCAAGACTACTGTACTTAAGATGTTTTTCTCTTGTACATCATCCCTATTACCTCCATCATTTCCATCAATGTTCTATTAGCCACCTTTTTGTTGAACCTTCTTTTGGTGCTTTAAGAAGCATAATAATAAGCTCCTCAATCTTTTCTCTTTGTATGCGCCCACGATAACTGGAATATAATTCTCCAAAAACCATTTTCAGTACGAACCAACTTCATTACCTAATTACAAGCCAATTTAAGGAGATTTTGCATTTAATCAACACGCATCTATATTTGGAAGGAGAAACTCTGTTAGAGAAACGTCTTTAAAGACATAAATTACTTATAGCTCTCAAATGTTCAAATGAGAACATTTCAATTTGAACATTTTGACTTGCATTTGAAAACTTGTTCAAGTCACCCTCTTGAGAAGTATGGTGGATTTATTGTTGTTTATAAGTTGAAAATTGTTGCCATCATCTGAAGAAATTTTCATTTTTTTTTTCCATTTCTGAACGTTTACTCGTTTTAAACGAAAATGAAAACATTCCTTCTAAACAGGCACCCATAGTGACATTTAAAATTTCAATCATTTTTGAAGGTTCACAAATTTGCATTGTGTTACTGCTGACAAAATATCTATGGTAATGGCATTTTCAATTTCGCCACCACCTTTCCAATATGACAGAACAGGGTCAGCCTTATTCATTTTGTAAAAGGTTAAGGCTTTTCCGCCTCAGTACAAATGACATTGGCATTTCTTCCAATACATCCAAGGCAGCACAGTACAACATAACCAAGAACATCAGCGTTTTCGTGATCATTATTATCTTGTATAGACCTGAAGTACAAGTGTACCAACAGTCATCGTTTTTATAATTTTATATAGGAACAGATACAAAAATATCTATAGTTTAACCAGGGAAAATGACTCTAACAATTGCTAAAGTGGAACCATACTTACAATATATATGCGCGTGAAATGAATTTAAATGATGAATCGTTTTGCGATGCTCTCCATCGTTGAATTAGAGTGAAAGTAATTGAGGATCACTTAAGGAGCTCATAGCCCACGTGTTTCGACGTACAAGTACTTATTTAAAACCGTCGCCTCAGCGAATATCTTGTGTCTTGTCTGTATTAGAGATTGCTTCTCTGTATGTCTTCTGTTGAATGGATTTCTATTGAATGAGGAGTAAGGATGATTATACAGGATGAAATCACAATCTACATAGAGGATATGGTATGTTCTATGTATCTACATAGAGCACTTGTCATATTCCTCACTTGATAAATAAAACCATTCCTCATGCTTTAGGTGCAAAATTGGAGCACATCCCAATGTCGTTTGTATAGAAACATCTGTACAGATTTGTGGATGAAGAAATATAACTGAAACCTTTTATAATCGACTAGGTAGCTTCCAAAGGATTTATTCCTTTCAAATAAATTCACGGTTAAATGAGTAAGCGATTACCGACAAGAAATCCTTAAATCGATTGAACATGTTTGCATTGTGTCAATAGTACATGTGAGTATGATAGTGTGTACAAAGGATTCAATGGAGAATTGTATTTCGTTTTCATCTCTAATTTTTCCTCCCCAAAACTTTTCTGATGGAAGGGAAAAAAAAGTTACGAACAGGACGTTTTGGAAATGTATTTTTCGCGTGATGGATTTACCTCCTAAAGGCATTCACACCTTCCTTCAAAATCATAATCATATCATACTCACATATACGAGTACGTAACAGAATTATTTTTTCATATTTTGGGAATGATATTCTTTCTTACGTGATATATGCAAATGCATGCCAAAGTGAACGAAATTTATTTTTAAATCTTTAATCGAATTTCCGTACTGGAGTGACAACATCCCTTGATATGGGAATTCTGTTTTTCGTCTTTATTAGGCAGATATATCTTACATATGTCAAACTTAATTGCGATCACCTAGATGTGGGCTTTACCTAGCAGCTATATAAAAAGCATTTCATCAGAATATCTGCTGGGTATCGAACCCAAATTATATATCTTTCGTTGAATCTCAATTAATAACATACGGAAATATATTTCATTTCATTTATTTTTAATTTTAAAAGCAAACAAAAAACAAAAATCTTTCAAACGGACTGTGTAGGTTCATCTATTTTAATTCATTTCCTATGTACAGTTTGTTCCAGAAAAACGTGGGTTAAATTACTTTTATTATACTTTGCTCACATACATACTTTAGTGGTTAGACTTATCGCGAATAAAACAAACACAATCCTTTAAGAAAAAAATAATTTAAGCTCTTTATTTAGTTGTTTAATAGGCGTCTGTATTCTACAGTGTTTGACTTACGACTAATCTCCTTCCTACCGGCAGACTCTTTTCGTAGTGTGGCCACTTTACAATCACTAGTTAGTGTTGCCACTTTATATTTCTTACATTCTTATCAGTTTCTCTCCTATGGCTTGCTACAACTCGACCATCCTGATTTGTAATCGTCCCGATTTTCCTCTTTGTCCTACTACAATTACGTGATTCGTTTGCTCTCGTTTGTAACCATGGTTTGATGTTGGCTGCTTCCCATATTCCTTCATACGGGATCTGGCTTACTTGAAATTCTTCTACATCCTTCACTATGTACCGATCATTTAGCAAAATCTTTTCAATTGTATACGGACCCTTAAACTTAGGGGCTATCTTTTAACTAGCACCTGGGGTGCTGATAAAGTTCTTCACCATTACATAATCGCCTTTCCCATATGCCTTATGCGTTCTGTAGTGGTCCTTTCGTAACTTATTATATTCCTGACACTTAATCATCTTATGAGCAGCTCTCGTTCGTATTTTCTTTAAATCTCTCTCATTTTTCTCCTCGTAATGCTCATTTAAAATCTCCTTTAGAAAATCAATAACTTCGCCTTTTTGACTTAATCCGAATGGCAATTCACTCGGTGTCGTGCCTATACTTCGGTGTATTGTGTATTCTATCCAGACTTCTGTTTATCCTTTCCACTTGTCCGTTGGCCTGTGGGGAAGCCGTCGCAATCTTTATGTGATGTACATTCTTATCTTCCAAGAAACTTCCGAAATCCTTTGAAGTAAACGCAATTCCTTTGTCTGACACCAGCACCTTCGGTCGGCTATACGAATTAAAATAAGATCTAAGGCAGCTTATTATTTCATTTGTGTTGGTTGTCCTAACGGCAAAAAGTCTGATGTACTTAGTAAACGCGTCTACTATTAGGAACACATACTTCTATTTCCCGTTTGAGTGACACTGGGCCAAAGTGGTCTACATGTATCATCTGGAAGGGAACATTTCCTTTTGGTATGTTGTGCAAGTAGCCTTCGTGCTTTCCAAACTTAGGTGAATATGCGATACACTTCAAGCAATTCGCTATGTGCGACTTGATTTTACTTTTCGTCTGAGGAAACCAATATGTTTTCAGAACCGCGTCCAAGACTTTGTCGCAACCCATATGACCCAATTCGTCATGGTATACATGCAAAATCTTATTTTACATCCCTATAGGACGTAAGACACTGTTCTTTTCTCCACTTTCCTATACACTAGTCCGTAGGCTTGCTACAATACATTTGTTTGTAGCTAAATTATTTTTTGCATTTAATTGCTGATCGCGCATTGTTTTCATTTCCTCAGTTAATTTCCATAATCAGTGTGGTCTTAAACCCTAATCAGCCCAAATCAGCCCAAATCAAGTTTGTTATTAATTTTTTTTTTTAAATTCAATAACTGTTACAAATCCATTTGTAATTTCTTTGATTTGTTTTTTTATTATTTGGTTAATTAAGTTTTAAGGTACAAACTTGATATACAACTGATTTTTCTGAGTTTTCGTTCCAGACACTCTTCTTGCATTTACGACATATTTATTTCGAAGCGCGGCCTATATCATGAGAACACATGTAACATTGTTTCCTCTTTCTAGACGTGTCAGCTTTATTATCTTCAGAATTCTTTGCTGCTGATGGCACTATTTCACTAATGAGATGTGATCTCTGCAAGATCTCTGAGAAATAGTGGTCTTGCTTTGTGCTTTTTAGGTGCATTCCAATTAGGATATGTTTTCATCTTAATCACATATGCAGCTATACCCGTAGCATCAATGAGCATCACAATGGCCAACCGGTTTGACTTTCGTTTGACTGAAAATGCATGGCACACCTGATCTAAAGTATCAACCGCTCCTTTAGATGAGTTGTAAAACAAATTAACTTCTGCTTTGCTTTATCGTTGATAAAAACAGAACTGATTCGCTTTTTGTTGGAACGTTACTCACTTATGATATTTTTTTTTTTTTAACCCAAATAAATTTGACTCCAGATCCCTGCTATACAAGCAACGAAGAGTTTCTTTTGGAATATGAAATAGAGTCCCAACACTGGTGAGACCACTGCTCAATAATTGATTTGCGAGATGATATGATGTAAAAAAATTATCAAACGTGAGATGTCGGTTCGATTCTGAGTTAGATTGATTACAATCCCTTTTATTCCCTTCCTTTCCAAGGTAAGGAATAGAAAACAAGGCATAAGATGTAGAGCTATCACTATCTACCAGAACTTCATTGCATATTTATCCGGTTTTGAAGGATTGTATTGTTAGAATTGCACTCTACCTCGAAAGGGGACTAGTTGCTCATCAATTGTCAGGTTCATTCCAGGCACATACATATTCTTCAAATTTGTCATAACAGAGTTCCATAGTTCCCTTATTGTCTCTCTGCCATCTATCTTATCTAGTTGATGTGTCATCGAATCGTAAATGTTGAGAAAGTTTGGCGAATCAATTCTTTGACATTGACATCCCAGAAGTCTGTAAAATCAAAAATGCCTTCTTTTTTAGTATTCGCGTAAATATTCTTATTTCAATGCCGTCAGTAAGCTTCCATTTCTGCACCATGGCCATTCGTAAATTTGACAATAAGACCAATAATTGAACTTTCATGCATTACTTACGTCGTCAATAAGCTTTCCAGACGGTAAAACAACTTTATCCAATTGGACTCTAATAATATTATGATTGGGCGATCTTCCTTGACTAAATTGTTCAGCTCCATCCTTCCCAAGATATTTTTCAGTTTCAATGTTTTCAGCTTCATCCTCATCATTTATCTCTATTTAATCGGCGAATTCCTCAAAAATTTTGGTAGCATCTTTCTCACTATCGTCACTATCTAAATAATCTAAGTCACTTTCGTCATTTATTTCAAAACCATTTTTATCATTGTCCGAGTCACCTTCAATCGTCCTTCTTATATTATCATGTGATAGATTTTTTTTGAGCCACTACAGTTTGAATGTCAATCTGTACAAAGTAATTATTATCTTAATATATACACCTTCTATAGGGTGATTCATCGTAAGGTTTGATTTGTTACGTAAAACGAAACACAGAAATTTGAAAGTGAACTTAAAATTTTTATTATCGATTAAAAGAACAATTCATGGCATTTAGTTATTAAAAATTATATCACGTAAATGTTGGCCACGATTACGTCTGAGGTGGTTTATGCGGAAGTTCCAATTTTGTCGACTTCCAAAGCGTCAATCGTAGCGGGCTTATTCCTGAAGACCTGAGACTTCACATAACCAAAGAGAAAATAGTCCAAAGGTGTAAGGTCGCATAATCAAAGCGGCCGATTTACCGTAGCAAAACGTGAAATTAAGTGCTCACCAAAATGATTTCTCAGCAAGTCCATTGTTTCACGCGCTGCATGGCTCGTAGCGCCGTTTTGTTGAAACCAGAGCTCACCGAGACCATGTGCTTGAATTTCAGGAAGCTTATAGTCCGTTAACATAGTCCGTTAACGGTTACCTTTGACGGTAACATTCTGATTTTCCTCGTTTTTGAAGAAATATGGACCAATGATTCCACCAGCCCATAAACCACACCATACCGTTGTTTTTAATGGATGTAATAGTAGCCCATGGAACTCTTCGAGGTGCTCATCAGTCCAAATGGCAATTTTCTTTATTAACTTATTCATTGAACCAGAAATGGGCTTCATCACTGAACAAAATTTCACGATAAAACACCGGATTTTCATTGAGTTTTTCCAGAGCCCATTCACTGACAATATGACGCAAATTCAAGTCACCAAGTTGTTGAATACGCCAAGCCAAGCTGCTGAGAACGACGACGAATCGATTCGCCACGGTCTTCGCGTACACCTTCAGCTACAGCTGCTATAGTCGTTTCACTACGTGCTGGATGTGGTGTAACCGGTCGAGTATCATCTACTAATGTAAACTGGGACTCAAATTTGCAAATGGTATTGGCAATAGTGGTTTCAGTAGGTCGATTATGCCCACCGTAAGTTTCTCGAATCGCACGAAAAACATTTCTCACAGAACGCTTATTTTCGTAATACAGCTGAACAATTTGGAGACGATATTGTGGTTTGAGTCTTTCTATGATGACTTGCCAAGCGATATTGAACAAAAATTATGAAGCAGTTTGATAGGAGTAATACGTTATCTCACAAAAAGAGCCTATTGAATATCAAACTTCACGATGAATCAACCTATATAGTAGTTACTCACAGAATCTTATTTTGGTGTTGGAATTTTGAAGTGAGTTCCATTTATGGTAGGCATCCCAAAACAAATGTGGGAATGGATTAAAACCTTCTTTTTCAAATTCCTCTGCAGTTTTATTGATTATTGCTTCAGTTTTTGGCCATTTGTTGATTTCTCTTTTAATCTTCAATATCGAAATAAGGTGTGTGGAGTGTGACGCTCCCATTGTTCCGATTTTGTTTTCTTTGTTAAGTTGGTACATCTGTTATTGACATTTCCTCTAAATCTTAGCTTCATAGCTTGAGATTTGCAAAAGTTACGTAGCCAAGAGTACATCTATTTCTGTGTGTGTTGGCGATTTCTTACAATTTTAGAAATCGATTTAAATTTGCAACAACGAACTTGTACAATTTTACAATAAATTTTGCGCAAAAAGCGGATTTAATGGTGCGCGAACGTTGGGAATGTTGATAAAGTTTTTCGGCAACGATTCTCTAAAGAAAACGGTCGTTTACCAGTGGCACGAGCGGTTCAAAAATGGTCGGAAGTTAATCGAAGATGATGAACGCAATGGCAGACCATCGACATCAAAAACCGACGGAAACATTGATGAAGTACGAGTAAAAGAAATGTTGGTCAATAACCGCAAATTAACCATCAGAGAGATAGCGGAGGACTTGAACATTGCCTATGGATCCCTTCAAGACATTTTGGTTAATGATTTGGGTTACCGTCGTGTAGCAGCAAAGTTGGTGCCAAAAGACCTCAATTTCATGTAACAAAGAGACCATGTTGACGTTGCAAGAGAGATGATTTGCGAGGCTGAATCTGATTCCACATTCATCAAAAGGATGGTTACTGGAGGTAAGACTTGTGTTTATGAGTAAGACATCAGGCAAGTGAATGGCGTTCACCAAATTCTTGCCAGAAGGCCAAACAGTAAACAAAGAGTATTATTTGGGCGTTATGAGACATTTGCGTGAAGCAATTCGACGAATTGTGGGCAGAAAACTCGTGGATTGTGCACCATGATAACGCACCTTCGCACAGTGCCATCATTATCCGCAATTTTTTGACGAAAACCTTCTTGATAGCCAGAATGCGCTGCTACTGCAAAAAAGGTTATGGTGCAGAAGTCCGTTCATATTTAGACAGACATGCCAAATTTCAGTGCGATACCGTCTTTAGTTTTGTTTTGACAGCTGATTTTTGTTGACGTGTTTTGCATCATGTTGAGTATGGACAAAAACGATTTTCGTTCTCTCATAAAACATTATTTTTTGAGAGGCAAAACGGCGAGGGAAACAAAAGAAAAGTTGGATGGGGCTAATGCTTCGTCAGATTACACCGTCAAATATTGGTTTTGAGAGTTTCGTGGTGGCCGCAAGTCCACTACCGATCAAGTCCGCAGCGGTAGGCCCTCCGATGCGGTTACAGAGGACATTGTCAAAAAATACATGAAATGGTGTTGGCTGACCGGAAAGTGAAGGTGCGTGATCTAACAGATACCACAAGGATTAGTACTGAGCACACACGCCATATTTTGGGCAATATTCTGCATATGGAAAAGTTATCCTGCCGCTGGGTGCAGCGCATACTCACTCCTGACCAAAAACACGAAAGCAAGAGCACTTCGAAAGAGTGTTTGGACTTGCTGGTGCGGAATCAGGCGGGTTTTTGGCATCGATTGGTAACTTTTGATGAAACTTGGATCCACTATTACAGACCAGAGAACAGAATGAGTGCCCGGCAATGAACTGAAGCAGGCACGAGTGCGCCGAAGCGGCCGAGGGAGGCTCGATAGGTCGGAAAGGTTATGGCGTCGGTTTTCTGGGATTGTCATGGCATACTCTTCGTTGACTACCTCGAAAAAGGAAAAACCATCAACAGCGAGTATTACTGTGCATTATTGGAGCGAAAACGGCCTCACATGAAGAGAAAAAAAATATTTTGATTTTTCAAGACAATGCACCGACACACAAGAGCATCGCAGCCATGGCTAAAATCAATGACTTATGGCTCCAATTGCTGTCACATCCACCGTATTTGGCTCCCCCGGACTATTATCTCTTCCCAAACCTCAAAAGATGACTCTTCAATAAAAAATTCAGCTCACGCAAGGAAATCGTCGACGCCACGGAAGAGTATTTTGCAGACCTTCCGGAAAATTACTTTTCGGACGGGATCAAGAAGTTGGAAAATCGCTAGAATAAGTGTATCAAACTAAAAGGGGACTTTATTGAATAAAATAAAAAAAACATTTAAAAAATTTTTGTTTCATTCCCAAGGAGGTTACTTTTCACCCCATCTAGTAATGGAAAAATCGCAGGAAGCACACTGACGGACATATTGAAAACCGAATATAAAAAATATTTCGAGGATTGTACCAGGCGCTGGCATAAATGTGTTGTAGTCGATGAGGATAACTTTCAAGGGGACAATATTGATTTAGATGAGAAAACTTGTAATTTTAATTTTCTGAATAAAATCCGTGAAGGTATTATATATGATCAAGGTAGTAGTTTGCCTAAAAGTTCTGTAAAATGCACCGTTTACAACTCCAGCGTTGTACAAAAACAATTCTGCAAAGAGTTGCCGGGTCTACCATTTGGTGCAACTTTCCAATGTAGTCTTAGACTACGAATATTCACCTAAGCAGTAGCGCTTTTTTTAGTTTTTATATTTCGGCACCTTGCTTATAAAACAAGCGAAGAAAGTAGCAATAATTTGCGATAAAATATGTTTTTCCTGTTATTTGCTATTTGTCTGTATAAACTTCCATTATATGAACTGGAATTTGGTAAAGTGTTTAAAATTATTGTTTTAGCAAAGTTTTGACTCATTTTTGCGATTCAACAATACTAAAAAAATTTGCACAAATTGCGTTTTAAACCGTCAAAAAATTCCAAGGCATCATAGATGTATTACGGTGAGAAGGTAGTGTTGCTATGCATAAAAAAAACATCATTTAACTACGATGCGGATTTTTTTGACCTTTAGGAATTCAGCCTGTCCAGAGAATTGTATATGTGTAGAGTTCACAAATATCAAAGATGACACAAAAAGAGTAGCGTTCAGAAATTATTCACAACCGACATGTTGACGCGACTTTTGAAAGACCAACAATTTTAACATGACTTCGCATAAATTAATATAATTTAGACAGATTCTGGTGACTTTTAGCATGATGCAGATTGTTAAGAGTCGTGTGCTTACGAGCAAGAACTTAATACCGCGCGCACCAAGGGGATATGAATACCCTTTTACTGGCTTTTTCTCCAGGGCGCGGGCGGGTGGTGTAGTAGTTTGAAACTCAGGTGTATTAGGTTTCGATATTTTTCCCAGAGATGGTTGTCAAACTGGACGGGACGAGCTAGTACATTCTCAATCAGACGGTCTTAAGTACGTGCTAGTTGTTAGTTCGTTACATTTAACCCAGCCAGCAACCACTCCAACATCAGTGTTATGCATTCATGTCAGAGTTGACGCCGACGGGATTTTCATATAACTCCATACAAATTCTATGAAAAGACTTTTTCACAGAATTGCCTCGCACGGGATTCGAACCCGCGACCCTCTGCTTGAGGAATCTATACGGCCACCATTTTTTAACTTAGTCTGCCACTAATAACAACGCCGGTCTAATTCTTTTTGCTGTGGAAGATGACCGTCGAATATTTATCAGTTTTGTATCCCACTGAAATTTCTTGATGGAGGTGATATCTGCCTTACATCTGCTGGACGTAATGGTTTAAAGTCCGTGATTCCTATATACAGATCCAAATGTCATTGTCCTGTGAACAGTGAATTTGTCCCAATCGGGTGCTCTTGGTCGCCTTACAATTAAAAGTACGGTTTTACGTGGAGTGCACCTCATTCTCTGGTTTTATAAGTTAAGTAAATGTCCTGTCACAAACAATATCTAAAGTCAAACCTATAAAGACTGAAGCAAGACTGTCAAGCACAGAAATATAGGGTTTTCTAATAACGACTTGACAACTTTTTTTTTAAATAAAAGGCAAACCATTTGAGATATTTCAAAAACTTTATTATTGGCTTGAGGTACAATCAAAACATTTATGAATGGAACTCGACTTCGTTTATATGGCCACCGCGGGCACGTTTGCAGCGGTCGATTCTTTGGACCCAATTTTCAACGACTCGGCCACACGTGTTCAATGTTGGCTCTGAGCTCTTCCAACGTCGTCGGCGTGTTGGCATAAACCAATGATTTAACGTAGCCCCACAGAAAATAGTTAAGCGGCGTTAGATCGCACGAACGAGGCGGCCAATCGACTGGCCCATGTCTTGAGATAACACGCTCACCATACTTACTCTTCAATAAATCGATTGTAGCGTGTGCTGTGTGGCTTATGGCACCATCCTGTTGAAACTACATGTTGTCCAAGTCCATATCTTCCAATTCGGGCCAAAAATAATCGGTGATCATGGCGCGATAACGCTGACCATTCACAGTAACTTGACGATCGTTATCGTCGACGAAAAACTATGGCCCAATAACGCCGCCCGCATGCAAACCGCACCAAACAGTTACTTTTTGTGGATGAAGTGGTGATTCGTGAAGCACATGTGGGTTTTCACCCGACCAATAACGCATATTTTGCTTATTGACGAACTCATTGAGTCAAAAATGAGCTTCGTCACTGAAGATGATTTTGCGACTCCGAATGTCTGTAGAAAATTTTTATAATTTGCAGACGTTGCTCGATGAAAATGTTGAGTTTACTGAATAAATTGACAGTGACAGTTTGATGATTAGTGAAATAGTGCGTTCACAAATTAAATTCAAAGTTGTCAAGTTCCAATTGGAAAACCCTATATTTGTTCTTGCATAATCCTATGATATCTACATAAGAAGTGGTTCAACTTAGTAAGACGTTATCGGCAGAGGGTTAGTGCTGGAATAAAGAAGAGATATCTAGTGCCGCCAAATGGAACAAATATAAAGACGTGACTACATTCACACGTGGTTCCGCTATTGCTTCTATAAACGCTACTGAATTGGTTATCAAACTGTTTCGCCCGTCTGAAACAGCAACTGCTTCATTTAGATCGTGAGCAAGTAAAAAGTCACCTTAGTTCACCTTGCTGAAGCCCATACTTCGGTCACTACAAAAGACAGATTCTTTGGAGATATACTTTTAGTTGAAATTGGGCATTGTCTAAGAGCCTAGAACTCATTAGATAACTTTAGAAGCCGAAGAACTAACTATAGTGTTTGGACAGAACATTTATTTTCTAGAGATCATAAATCCAAATGCAATGAATTTAAGAAAAATAGTGAGCATTTGATATGCTCATTGTTGAAAAGATGTCCGGGATTTGTAATACTGTAGTATGAACTTCAACTAATTTCGGTAATTTAAAACTACTCGGTGTAGTTCTGTAATGCTTATTTGTTTCAAAATATAGAAACGTCATCAAAGATACAAGTGTAGCTCAGGATCCAAAAAGCTTAATACCGTCCGGTGTACCTGGAAAGGGAGGCAGTTTTAAAGGTGTCAATAAATATTTTAATACAAATCAACGTCAAAAGTAACCCAACGCTATTGGCTCTTGCTATTGTAAAAAAAGAAAAACTAAAGGCTTCCTTAAGAACTATTCGTGTTTCCGTTTTTTATATATTTTTTTGTTTTGTTTATTTAAGTTCTTCGAAAACAAATGAAATGCCAAACCAACAGCTAATGCCTTTTGTACTAAAACCATTTCGAGGACAACTCCACCCCAAATCCCACCGGACCTACATTTTGTTGACATTATTCTAGATTCCATGAACGATGTGTCAATAGCATCATTGAGTTACGTGCCTTTATTTAAATTCGTTACTGTTCGTAATCACCTCACAAAGTGTGCGCCATCAAAGATTAAATAGCGTCATCCGACAAGGTTATGCGATTTAAAAAAAAAAAAAAAAAAAAACTTTCAGCTAACATTCAGTCTCTGGGAAAAAACGCCTCAAACAATTCGACATCTCCGAAATCTACCATCACACACCTACCTACTCTTACAGTTGCAGAATTCAATCCTGAACAAATATTTCAACCGGAAATGGTAGCACAACTGCATTTAAAGCCTAGCACCCACTCAGCAGCACATTTGGTAGTGCCCTTTGGTACGTTAACTCTTCCTGCTACTGTCATAACCCCCTCATTTCTAAGCCCTACAGCAATATACCAGCCTCGTAGCTATAAATTGAAATTTTATTTATCCAGTTATGCGGAATTAATTGCCTTGGAAACTGATGTTTAGCCAGGAACAATTGGGACTTCTAGAGCAGCCATCGGGACATTCGAAACAAAACCGGATAGGGTGCCATAGGAGCTCCACAAATCTATAGCTCCACAGATTCAGCTCAACAGACAAGGTAAGGGTACAAAAATGAAAGATACATTATGGGCTCGACTGCAGAGGCTAATGATGTGAAATGAATTGCATTGTGGAAGGGGATGGGAGAGTTCCCACCATGCCTGACCTGGGGTAGCCAGTAGCAGCAACTCGAGGAACATAGAAACAATTTACTATTTCATGATTGCATGTCACGTACTCTGTTGGTACAATGTGATACACATTACAAGCAAGCAAGCCCCGCACTGTAATGGCATTTTGATGTTACCCCAGCGCTGTTAAATGTTTTTCGAGAGCCCATACCGCCTCTGCGACTGCCAGGCTTGGTTCGAGTGAAGGAAGGACATTTTTGCCATTTCCGCCCAAATGAAAAGGACACGAGTACGAACAAGAACACGATTCACCACTTTTTGACTTTTACGTTTTTGAAAGTGTCTCCCTGAAGCCCCAAAAACGGAAATCGTACTCTTCCCAGAAGAAGAATATGTTTCACAATCATCGTGGTCGTTCTACTATGATGGTTTGACTTCAGAGGAGGAGGAGCGGTAGTCCCACTAGGGATAACAAAAGAATTGGTAGAATAAAAAAAAAAAAACAAAAAACCATCAAACTAGGACGCCGTCGATTGCATAACATTGATGTTGGGTTTATTGGGTTGGGTAAAGGAGAGGTGGACTTATTTTTATGTGTACATTCTGTTTTGTGTACATTGGACATTGAAATGGAGTAGTTTATCCTGTAACTGTTAATTGGATTTAATCGAGATAACGAGGGCTTCAAAAGGAGTCGATGTCACAGGATGTACAAGTAGAAACGAGTGCTTTTGAAATCGGACATTCGAAAAATAGGACATTTTTATGCCTTAAATCAATAGTACACATATGCAACAAGATTGAAGATTGTGAGAAATTTTATTTAGGCAAATGGAAGCGGAATATTTGATATTTGTTCTGTGGAAGGCAGTTTAGTATACTGTCTTACAGGTAGCAAAAGTGTGTACATTCTCAATTGGAAAATGATTTTAGTTTTTAGCTATACGCGAAGCCAATAATGCATCTCTTTATACGTCTTTTACAGTTTTGCACCTCAAGGAATTCCTGTCCGTTCGTTATCAGTGAACTCTGGTTACTATATGTCTCCAATTCTTAAGAAATTTCATTCATATTTTGGTTACAGTTGAAAACGGATCCTCTTCAGGCTACCAATTGCACTCGTCGTAGTTTCAGGCTGTGTTTCGCGGCGCTGTGTTTCGCGGCGCTGTGTTCGGTCATTCTTTTAGCTTCAATGTTATCCAGAAGAATAAAGGCGGACTGTCCATTGAGATCGGTGTACTTTTTCCCCTGATCAATACCACAAAGTACTTGTCCTGTCTTTGTAGTACTTTGTATGGCCATCGTAAGGGTGGCGAAAGATTGTGATCCTGGCGGACCAATACGTCTAAGGCTTCCCTGAGATTTTGAAAAACAAATGGCGAGATCTGCACCAACTCTGAGGCCGAAGTGTTCCGATCTGACGGATGAAGATATTCGCCTGGCAGTCGAATAGGCTCGCCATAAACAAGTTCAGCTGGTGTTACTTGGAGTTCCGAGAAGAACTATAGGAATGGCAGACAAAGAAGTGCAGATATTAACTGCCGATGAAGAGGTTCGACCAGACCTAAGGCACATCGAAGCGTGAGATCCAAGTTGAGAGCAGAGTTTTAGCTACATTTTCTATGGATCCGTTTGGTAACGTCACGGCTTCGGAAAATCGCGTAAATCTGTCGACGATGGTGAGACACTGATTAAATCCTTTGGACGTTGTGAGGATGACAAGATCAATATGTATAGTATGTGCTTGAAGAGCTCCGTGGGTGATTAGATGTTGGCAATCGGTGAGACGGTATGTCGTGTGATTTTATTCGCTTGACAAAGCAATCAGTGTTGTACCCACCTGAAACAATCTTTTCTCATGGCAGGTCAGATGAAATGCTGGGCTATTAGCTTCCTAGTAGCGCGTTGAGCAGGGTGCGCCAACGAGTGCAGAGTAAAAAAAACTTTTTGCGTATCGGTTGTGGGACTTACGAGCGGATGTAACCAGTGGGGATGTCACAGTAAATTGAAGATTGTAAATTGAAAAGTTTCTGAAGCTCGGTGTCGTATCCGGGACGACTGATGTCGGTGCTGAACTGTCCGATGAAGTTTAGCTTTCTTAACTGCCACGATGATGCACATTTCGGTTCCTGTTTGAATGCATGAGTCAATGGTATGTTGCCCATGTAAATAACCACATGTCGACTTTCAAAAATGTTACAGAAATGCCGTACCGCTTCGTAGTTTGGGTTCAGTGTTTGTTCAGTAATACGTTGAGTGTTTTTGAGTTGATGCTAATAATTTGCGGCTGAAATGTAGATTTAGTCGATAAACCTTTGAAACGTATGCGCGGCATTTCGCAGCTCAAATGCCAGAAAAGGGAATTCAAAGAGGCTAAAGCGTGTTATGATGGCTGTCGTCTTAATATCTGCTGGAGCAACAATGATCTGGTTAAATTCCGTTGTTTCTCATGCAGGTTTATAGTGAAGTCTTCAAGGCATCGAACAGGATACTTATTTGGGATGGTTCGGTTGTTAAGGTGTCTGTAAACACCACAGGAACGCCACTATCCTGACTTCTTTAAAGCGAGGTAAATGGGCGACAACCAAAAACTATCTAAGCGACGTACTATGCCTAGCCGGATCATTTTGTCAAGCTCTGTTTTGGCAATCCGAACGATCACGAGCTAGCCGCGCCTTGCTGGAAGCTGGAGGGCTATTTGTTGTTTTTATGTAATAAACTGTTGGCAGCACCTGGTTGTATGATGGTATGGGACTTTTGAAGCACTGCTGTATACGGCTATTCAATATAGGCTTGGATTGTGCTAACAGGTGTGAACTGCATCTTTGATACTTCATCCGAGGTCGAGCGCCCAGAATGTTCATCGACAATCCGCTGCTGCTTGACATATACGAGCAATTCGAAATGGCACAAAAAGTCTGCGTCGATTATAGCTCGGTTAATGTCAAATCCCAAGTCCATGTGGCGTATAACTTTTCCGTAGGTGTTGATGAGCAAGCCGTTCCAGCAGCAAACAATTTTTAAGGAGACATCGCTTGGGGTTGTTCTATACGTTGGAGTGGGTAGATGAAGACCCCGGACGGCGGATGTGGAATGCGTGAGAGTCGTGTTTTTTTGTTTGAAATTGACAACCGCGTCGGGACGAGCGTGACTCGGCACCGAATTTATTATGAAATTAACGAGTGTTTAATTGACAAGATACTTGACTTGATCGAGATCTGCTTCTGGTACCATCAGTGCTTTTAGAACTGTGTTGACGACGTCTGGATCGGCCGTTAGTTGAGAGGGAACTCATCAATTTCACCTAGGTCTGCTATGCACAGTGAATTTTAAGGATCTTAATCGATGCTGGGAACTAAACTCGTTAGGTGTCGAAGGTGCCTTAACGGCGTGCGATCTCCAGAGCTTTCTTTGCCCTGGAATTGAATAATTTTTGACTCTTCTTCGAGAAGCGGGAAATCAATGTGCATTTAAGTGTCTAGTACGGGGTCACAAGCGGCAAGTTGAATATAATATCTTCCACTTCAGCGGTAGAATGCATGTCGATCAAGGGAATGATGCGATTAAATTTGTTATGCTGATTACTGATGCCACAGATTGTAAATTGCGCTTTTAGCAAACCACAATGCTAATCTTTCGTAGCTGAATGGGGGTGCTTTGATGTCGGTCAATAAAGATCGAGCGGCGTGATCTAAGCACATGCGTGGGACGTTATTATCTGACTGTAATACATGGGCTGAAAAGTCCGTTGATTTCTTAATGACATTGAAGTAGCATTTCATAAGTAACCTTGCGATTTTCCATTTGACGTTCATTCAAATCGTGTGGAACTCATTTACCGAGTTTATTGATCTTCCCCATTGCTGGTTAACGTCTGCGGATTATTTCTTGTGACACATGTAATGCTTCTGCTAATTACCGTTGGGTTTGAGTTGGGTCAGTTTTGTAGTCTACCAGAGCGCTGACTGTTTTTCAGTTGTCGAAATCATGTCAAACATCTTCTAATTGATGGAGCATGTTCACCACATGTTTCTACCTGCAAACGATAACTTTCAAAAGCCTTTTCATTTTGATTTAATAAGAAAAGCAATGCGTGCCGCAAATGTTCTTTTTCAGACATAAAACGCGACACGATCACTGATCGATAAAACAAAGACGCTAGTTTTTCGCGTACTTAACTTGTGTGTGTTTGACAAATTAATACGATGCGTACTTTTCGCTGGCGCCATCTCTAAGTTAAACCGGAAAAAACTTATGTGTACACCTTGTTAAGCATTTCAAGGTGTAAAAAGACGAAAAAAGACGATTTTTTAGCAATTTTTCTGAACGGATATTTTATTTTACAAAACTAAAAAGTATAGGTTCATGTAGTGGCGACGTCTAAGTTTATAGTGGTACTTATGATTTGTAAAAATATCCCTCTGGTGTGCTCCTGTAGACGATTTCCTAAAGGTGCACCAAAAAAGGTTTTCGGCAGTGATCATGATATCTCCGGTTTAGATTAGTTTAGTTCAAAAAATCTAAAAGATTATTTTAGTGGATAGATGAAACTTGGTTTTTATCAAAGGAATAATCGAAATTTTGAGTTTGATTGACAAAATGGCGGCTTCGTAAAAAAAAAAATAGAATTTTCGAACAAAATTGCCACGTAAAACTGTTTAAAAAAGAAAAATAGAAATACTTATCCGAAATTTCATTCCTTCGATCAATAAATGAAGAATATATCTGAAAAGGTTGTGTTAAAGTTTCAGACAGATTTTTAGAAATCTTGATCACCGATTTCGAAAACATAGTTTTGAGGAAAACCCGCTTAAAATTTCGGAACAAGTTTACACAGCCGAACGAACCATTCGGAAGTAGATTGAAAAATTTAAAAGTGCTCATACAAGCACGTCACGCAGTGGACGTCCAAAAGAGGCTGTTTCAGATGAAAACATCAAAAAATCCACAAAATGATTACGAATGACCGTAAAGTGAAGTTGATCGAGCTAGCTGAGGCCCTGAAGATATCAAAAGAGCGTGTTGGATATATCATACACGAATATTTGGACATGCGAAAGCTCTGTTCAAAGTGGGTGGCTCGTTTGCTCACAGTCGACCAAAAACAACAACGTGTTGATGATTCAGAGGAGTGTTTAAAGTTGTTTAACCGCAATAAAGCCGAATTTTTGCGTCGGTATGTAACAATGGATGAAACTTGGCTCCATCACTTCATACCAGAGTCAAGTCGGCAGTCAGCTAAGTGGCGAGCAGGCGACAAACCTCGTCCAAAACGACCAAAAACTCAACAGTCGGCTGGCAAAGTTATGGCATCCGTATATTGGGATACACATGGAATTTTCATCGACTATCTCAAAAAGCGGAAAACTATCAACAGCGGCTATTACATTGCGTTGTTGGAGCGTTTGAAGGACGAAAGCGCAGAAAAACGGCCGAATTTGAAGAAAAAGAAAGTGCTGTTTCATCAAGCCAATGCACCGTGTCACAAGTCGATGAAAACGATGGCAAAAATTGAATGAATTCGGCTACGAATTGCTTCCCCGATGAAGAGTAATCGCCGAAACAGAGGAGTATTTTGAGGCTAAACCGAAATTGTACTACAAAACTGGTATCGATAGATTGAAAAATCGTTTCAATCAGTGTATCGCCCTCAAAGGCAACTATATTGATAAATAAAGTTGAATTTTGCAAAAATTTTGTGTGTTACTATAAATATCGTTCGGCAAGTCATCATGAAAAGACTCACACCACAACAGCGTCTCAAAATTGTTCAGCTCTCTTACGAAAAACAGCGTTCTGTGAGAAATGTTTATCGTGTGATCGACCTACTGAAACCACTATTGCCAATACCATTCGCAAATTTGAGTCCCAGTTTACATCCAGCACGTAGTGAAGATAATATAGTAGCTGTAGCTGAGAGTGTACGCGAAGACCGTGACGAATCGATTCGTCGTCGTTCTCAGCAGTTTATCTTGTTGTATTCGACAACTTGGCGTATTTTACGTGAGGATCTCGGCCTAAAAGCATACAAAATTCAACTTTTGCAAGAATTGAAGCAGGCGACTTAAATTTGCGTCATATTTTCAGTGAATGGGCTCTGGAAAAACCCAATGAAAATCCGTTGTTTTATCGTGAAATTTTGTTCAGTGATGAAGCCCATTCCTGGCTCAATGGATACGTTAATAAAAAAAATTGCCGTATTTGGGTTGATGAGTAACTCGAAGAGTACCAAGGGCTACCATTATATCCATTAAAAACAACGGTATGGTCTGTTTTATTGGCTGGTGGAATCATTGTTCCATATTTCTTCAAAAATAAGTCAAATCGTCAATTGTAACCGTTATCGTGCCATGTTAACGGACTATGTGCTTCCTGAATTTCAAGTACATGATCTCGGTGAGCTCTGGTTTCAACAAGTCAGCGCTACAAGCCATACAGCGCGTGAAACAATGGACTTGTTGAGAAATCATTTTGGTGAGCACTTAATTTCACGTTTTGTTACTGTGAATTGGCCGCCTAGATCGTGTGATATCACACCTTTGGACTGTTTTCTCTGAGAATATGTAAAGCCTCAGATCTTCAGGAATAAGCCAGCTACGATTGTTGCTTTGGAAGCCATCAATCTTCGTGTTATATGCGAGATACCAGTCGCTATGCTCGAACGAGTCACCCAAAATTTGACCTTCCGAATGGACCACCTCAGAAGAAGTCGTGGCCAACATTAACATGATTTCATTTTTAAAAAGTAAATGCCATGAATTGCTCTTTTAACCGCTAGTAAAAATTTTATGTTTTCTTTCAAATTTATGTATTTTATTTTACATTATAAATCAAACCCCACGACGAATCACCCTAAACTTTCTTATCTTTGTTTTTTTTTTTTTAGAATATAACCAGAAAGACCGTTGACCACCAATATGGATATCTTTCGTACTGGCACTCTGCCATGGGTGGTCCGAGTCAGTGGCGGTCTGAGCGTGGCGGAGGGTCGCCCGAAGATTAATTCAGATGAATCATCAACCGAGGGCGGTATGTTCGAAACAAACGAACGGATTTGCTGTTATTTTTTTTTTAACAAATAGAAGTTTTCGGAAAGGTAAGCTAGCCACTTTTCAGCCATCTTCCCTATAAGTCGCTAATATAATCTATTTTTATCAGCCAACATAAATAATTTTGTAAAGTAAAGTCGTTTTGGTTCATGATTTGGACTGCAGTGGTTCTCTATACTGTTGTATTGTGTACATTAGCGAACCACGCGCAAAGTGGCACTTTTCTTTACCTCAAATTAATTTATCGCCCACGTCATACACCGTTGTACACGAAACAATGATTTATGCTCAGAAAATAGCTGAATAATGTGATCAGCAGGAAATTATAATAACCTACGATTTACCTATTGCTAAAATGGCTATGGAAATACAGTGTACAGAAAGACTTACATTTGATAATATTTTTATAAATTTGGATGCATTTTGTATACAGTTAGCATTTCTGGAATTTCTTATATACTAATACAGTAAGAAGTCTTCGGACAGACAGGCAGAGGGTTCTGTCAATAGTTTCGTCGATGGCAAACACTTTAACAGGTGCAAAAGAAAACACCGTCTTTTATCAGGTCCACTGCAAACTTTGCATTTCGAGCAATTCATCGAAGAGGAAGGTAACTCTTTAGAAGTAATAAATGATCTCCTTGATTTTATGCAGATTAGTCCTGTGGAATATTACCAATCCTTGGAAATTAATGTGGGCAATCAGCAACACTGTCACTGAGGAATATGAGAGACAGGATATAAAAAGGACACACTCGAAGGATGAGGGCAGTATTTTATCAGTTATTTTAAGGAAATGTAAATATATAATTTTAGCCCCTAGAAAATAAAAGTGTTTTGTGTTACCTGTTGCAAGTAAACAATCTCAACCAGAATATTGAAATAGTGTTTTTGTTTTTTGTTTTTTTTTTTAATAATACGAAATGACATGCTTGGAAGACATAAATGAGATAAAAGGGTTTCTAAAATACGGCAAAAAAAACATTGTGATGACTCTACACAAATATGTATTTGAAGACGAAGGCGACAGATCTAACAGAAGAAGACTCAGATTGTTTCATGGTTTCGACTTCGATAATAACGACGAGGGGTACAAACAGAAGCAAGAGTACGTCGATGAACATCTGTGTGCAACTGACCTGATTACGATTTGCAACGCGTTAGGGATCAATTACGACGTGAAGGATGTGATCCAACACATATTTGATAACTTAAGAGAGGGTTGTATACTTAGTTCATGCAATGCCGATGACGACGACGACAATGTTGACGATAATCAATTATGTATTGGGATGACTTCCATGTATTTCCTGCATATGAAAGATATAGCCTCTCAGGGAAATGTCGAAGAAGATGCTCTTATTATTGACGGAATTACAGATTCGAATATAAATAAAGTTTTTTTGTACGGTTTTTAAAATATTAGAGATTTTAAGGACAAACTAAGATGTTACGAAACTATCTAAGAAAAAGCTAAACCAGAAAATTAAATAAGAAAGCCTGAAAAAGATTTTGCTAAAAGTGAAAAGAAATTCGAAATACAGTGTTTTAATTGTGGCGTAAAAGAGCATAAATCCATAAACTGCAAAGATAAAGAAAAGAGTGTCAAATGCTTCGAATGCAATAAGTTTTGACACATTGCGAGAAATCGCATATCAAAAAAAGTTGACAATACCAAAAGTAACCTGCGGATTCTACATTCTAACGATGACATAATGAACAAGGAAGTAAAAATTGGAGATAGGAAGTGGTTAGCTCTATTTGACACAGGCAGCAAATTCAATATAATAACCGAAAAAATCTATAAATATTTGAATATACCGAAGCTTTCACAATCCAATTTTTATCTTGTCGGGTTTGGGCGGAATAAAAATGAGAATAAAATAAAACCTTTAGGCCATTTTGAACAAGAAGTCGAAATTGATTCCGAAAAATTTAATTTGATATGGCATGTCATACCATCCGACTGTTTAGATGTTGAAATTGTTATTGGAAAAAAGTTTTGTCGAGGTCTATATGTCCAGAAGTTAAAAAAAGATGTCAATGATGAGATCCACGCGATAATGAAGATAGATGCCTTACCAGAACTCGAAGAAATTGACATTGGTGAAACTGATAGTACTTACGCCAAGCAACATGTGCCTGAATTGATCCAAAACTATCGCCCAAATTAGATCAAAACAACAAATGTCGTAATGCATTTAATATTGAAAGATGAAACTGCCATTACATGTAATCCACGAAGGCTACCACTCAAAGAAAGACATGTGATCGACGATCAAGTAGAAGAGTGGTTAAAAGACCGTATAATCGAAGAGTCAGACTCTGAGCTCTGTAGTCCAGTCGTACTAGTAAAAAAACGAGATGGTACATCAAGGCTTTGTGTCGATTACAGAAAAATTAACCGAGTAATAGTAAGGTATCCTTTCCCTCTTCCTTTGATTGAAGACCAGCTCGATCGTTTGCCAAGATTTTTAGTACCTTAGATTTAAAAAATAGTTTTTTCCATGTGCCTGTTAGCAAAAGAAGTCGAAAATATACCGCTTTTGTAACACATAATGGACAGTATCAGTTTTTAAAAGTGCCCTTCGGACTTTCGAATTCTCCAGCGACTTTCCAAAGACATGTCAATTCAGTATTTCGTAATTTAACTAGAAGAGGTGTTGCATTACCGACGATATAATTATACCCGCCAAAAATGAAGAAGAAGCACTATTAAACTTAGAAGAAGTTTTAACACTTTGCAGAGACTATGGGCTAGATATAAATTTAAAGAAATGCAGCTTCCTGAAAACAAAAATCCAGCTCTTGGGATCTGTTATAGAAAATCAACAAGTGTCCCCGTCACCCGAGAAAATTCAAGCCCTAATAAAATATTAAATACCCCAAAACATTAAACAGTTAGAAAGCTTCCTTGGTCTTGCAGGATATTTCCGAAAATTTATTCCAAACTTTTCTATAATCGCAAAACCGTTAACTGACTTAAAAAAACAGAACGCTAAGTTTGAGATGAAGGAAGAGCAAGTCATTTCTTTTAACACACTTAAGAAAATTCTAATCGAGAGGCCAGTTCTTAATATATTCAATCAAAATTATGAAACAGAAGTTCATACGGCGCGGTGTTACTGCAGAAATCACCAGAAGATTGTCAATTACACCTCGTATATTATATGAGCAAGAAGACCACTGAACAGGAAAGAAAATTCACGAGCTATGAACTCGAAATATTAGCTGTAATAGAAGCCTTCAAAAAGTTCAAAGTCTATCTTCTTGGTTTACATTTTAAATTAAGGCGACGGTCTGTATAAGTTGGTAAATGACGTCGAACTGCTAGTATGATGGAAATAATAAGACGCGCACACGAAAAAGGACACTTCGCTGTTAAGAAAACAATAGAGCTAATTAATAAAGAATATTTTATACCCAAACTTGATGAAAAAGTACGAAGACTCATTGCTAACTGTATACCATGCATCATAATCAACAGAAAGCAAGGCAAACAAGAACAAGAACTACATCCAATACATAAAGAAGAAGAGCCACTCAACACATACCACGTCGATCATCTTCGTCCCTTGGAATTAACAAGCAAAATGTATCCCCATATTTTTGTTGTTATCGACTCCTTCACAAAGTTCTGTTGGTTGTATTCCACAAAGTCTACATCAGCCAAAGAAGTAATAGCCAAATTACGGACGCAAAGCATGACATTTTTCAATCCGGTTCAAATCATCTCAGATCGAGGATCCCCTCTTACTACGGATGATTTTTGATAATCCTATAAACTGGAGAACATCAAACACATCAAAATCACTACCGGTTTACCACGCGCAAATGGGCAGGTCGAACGTCTCAATAGCATCATAATATCCGTTTTGTCTAAGCTGAGTATCGAAGATCCAACTAAATGGTACAAGTTTGTCGAACCTTTAAACGAAGTACCAGTTTGACACCATTTGATGTACTTGTTGGAATAAGAATGCGCACCAAAGAAGATCTTCACATAAAGGAGCTGATAGAGGAGGAAATAATCGCGAGTTATAACTATAAAAGGGACGAGCTAGGAAAAAGTGCTAAGAAACAAATAATATAGGCTCAAAACGAGAACAGGAAAAGGTATAATCTTCCACGAAAGCCAGCCACAAAATATAGGGAAGGTGATGTAGTAGCCATCAAAAGGATTCAGCTTGGAGGTGGATTGAAACTAAGGCCAAAGTACTTAGGGCAGTATGAAGTTACGAAAATTAAGCCGAATAATACTTACGATGTCACAAAAAGAGGTTAGAACGAAGGTCTGAAACATACAAGTACGTGTGCTGAATTTATAAAGCCATGGCCAACCAATATTGACGACGACAACCTTTTGGAGGCATTCGAGGTGAATGCTTAGCAGGATGGCCGAATTGTGGGCAATCAGCAACACCGTCACGGAGGATTATGAGAGACAGATTATAAAAAGAACGCACTCGAAGGATGAGGGCAGTATTTTATCAGTTATTTTAAGTTAATGTAAATATATAATTTTAACCCCTAGAAAATAAAAGTGTTTTGTGTTACCTATTGCAAGTAAACAATCTTACATTATTGACACCTTTGAAGGTATCTTAGAACAGTATAAAAAGTATATTCATTTAACAGCAACTGGAAACCACGGAAACACTGCTCAGTTCATACATATATGGTATTTTAGATTTTCAAGAAGCATTAGAACGAGTGCTTTTGATTCGATCTTTGATCGTTGATCTTTGAAATAGCTGATTTTTTCTTTTACTTCAATCAACCCAACTATGTACGGTGGATCAAATTATAAAAAAAAAAAAAAAAAAATGATTCCCAGCTGCTTAAGGAATTCAAGCGTGGTGCTTTTGATGTCAAGTGGACCAAATGCAGTTTAGCGAGAGCTTCAGTTGATCTTACGCTTGAACAAACCATTAACGCAGATGTAGCTAACTCGTTAACAAGCGTAAGTCATTTTACCAACTCTACATATATCAGCCCGCCATGGGCCTTAAGCCATAGTATTCGGACGAGAATAATTTTAAAACTTCTGCAAGAGTTAACTATTTCCCGAAAGGATGACATCTCACAAGACTTGGAAGTGAGCAGAATTGAAGAATATAATAAGGCACTGAGCAATATAATTTCTATTTTTAAACAGAACACAAATCCATTCGACAATAAACTTGAAAAGACCTACTTATTCAATGTTTCAACTGGCAGAACAGCGACGGAGCAAACAACTAACTTTTTTTTTAAATATGAAAAAAATCAGTTTAGCTCTAAAACTAAAGTTCTTAGATTGTTCCCGTTTCGGAAAATCAATTAAAAGCAATGTCATAAACAACTTTGCTTCAGAAAATATTAAAAAAATACAAAGTAAGCATTAATTAAAATGCAGAGTGATATTTTTGGTGAGTTACTTGCAATCCCTTGTCACATGCTCTAACAGCACTCTATGATCCTTCTGGTGAAATGTCCAAACTAATAAGTCTACTCTGGCGAAAAAAATTCATCTTTTTCAGAGCCTGGTGATATAGCAATAGCATTGATATTGACTCTAGAGATGGATTTACTTTTTGCACCTTGCCACGAACTTTTGAAAAAGTATCGGAAGTGATTTTAAGAAAAAATTATAATACAGATACTTCAGAAGTGCATTTAGTATTTGTTAGGTATTTCATCAGAAGCACGATGTTCCCTACAACATCTTGGAACCATCACAAATCCGTCCTAATGACTTCTTAAAGAGCTTGAAAAATATTAAATTCAAAGAAGCTTTAGTGAAGCTTTTGGGTGAGGATTGGATGAGAGACTCTGCGGCAAAAGAATTGCATAACAAAAAATTCTATCTAACCGTAGAAGAACGATGTTTCTCATTTACCTCTGTGAGTGATAGAGTTCTTAAAATTGAAGAAACAGAGTTCGAACGCAATCACTAGGAAGCCGATACAAGACTAATATTTCACATGAGTAAGCTGAGAACTAACTCAAAAATAGTTGTTAAGGCATCCGATACAGATGTTATCGGGTAACATACACAAGTTAAAACATTTGAAAATTTGGCTTACAAGCGCTACAAAAAATTTTGGCTTGTTTCTATAGGAAAGGTAAACCCTTTGATATAAACAAACATTTTCAAGAAATGTTTTAAATCTCTGAACAATCTAAATGGTAAAGAGATTGAACAGAAAATGTAGATTTTGCAGAAACTTATATGCAAATTACATGGAATAAAAGACTGCAAAAGTGTAAATTCAGCAAGATTAGATATTTCCAATTCTAAGAGTTAAAAAAAAAAAAAAAAAATCAAGAACTTTTATTCTAGCTTACTCCACCGTGCTGGAATTCATTAGAGCAAAAGATTTTAAGAACTATTTGTATAAATCAATGTGGCAGAATGCTACAGAAGTCGATTGTTCAAAATATTGTTTCAAAAACTGTGGCTGGGTTCTCAAGGACGAAAAGCTTGAACAACTTTGGTTTGAAGGAGATCCGACACCCCTTATTGTTGATGACATAGAGGATGACTACAGGGTTTGTAGATTAATTCGTTTTTTTTTATTGTTTAAGGTAAGAAGTTTATATTATTTTCATTGGATACAATAGGTTCATTATAATTTATATGTTAAATTAAGTGTTGTATATAAACAAACAAATCGAAAAAATATACAACTATTAAATGTATGTAGATCAATTTATGGCCTGTCAAAAACTTGCGGCAGGGCCGTTTTTTTAGAAGATCAAACTGTGAGGATTAATCTTGCGTACAAAATTTTAAAGTACTCGATTACATAAGTACTCGGCTGGTCTTTCAATTAAATTTTTAGGTACCTTATGACGTAAGTATTCGTTTAAAAATTTAAACTGAAACGACGTCATTAGAGTTACTTGCCGAAGGAAAAAGTTAGGCAGACCAACTGATCACAACTCCTTTCACCATCTACTTCACATTCATAGTCATTTTTTTAGGTATTCCATGACGTAAGTGATGTGACAACCGGCTCTTCGTCTATAAGGTCATTTAATAACTAGGAACACACTTTTTTTGACAGTTTGAGACGTTCTTACAAATATACGTTAGGTTGTTCCTTATATGGGCTAAAAAAAAATCAAAATTTTTTCAAAATAGGAATAATAAGTAGCATAAATAAATTATTGCGGATACTTTCTCTTCAAAACTTCTTTCTTGCAATCAGGATATAAATTCCTGTGCTCTTTCACACAACGAAGAAGGAATTCTTTTTGCTCTTCTTCAGCTGTCAAAAGTTCGCGAAAATCCTGCATAAGCTTGACAGCTCTTTCGGCTGTATCGTTCACTACTTTAAGAGAAAAAACCATTTTTTTGGAAAACATGGTTATCCCACGAAGATGGATTTTCTTGAAGAAGTGTTTCATTTATTTTCAACTGAGAAAATAAATTTTTACTCTAACCCTACATTGAATTGCACATTGCTTCTTTCGATGGGACATATCTTTTAAGAGAATGGGATTGACTTTCCTTATTAAAGTTAGCCACCATTTTCGTTTTTGTGTCTAAGTCCACAGTGTCATCAAATAAAGATAAAACTACAGTCTCTTCGGTCAAATAATATAGATGCTGACACAATTTTTGAAAGGCTGCTTTCGAAATCGACTCGTCTACTTTTCTATAATCTTTTAATTTTTTCAGAAAGCATGAAAGGGTGCTTTTACTGCCGAACTCCACTGCAACCATGGTTTAACATAAACCATCACAATAAAGACACAGACCTCTTTCAATCCACCACTATCTTTTTTTTGTCAATCTAAGTTGCGAGCGTAGCAAAATTATTTTTATCGCATAAATTTTCTCTTGCCATCCATCTGGCTTGATGCATTGCACCTGGGAGATTGATTTTTAGTTGCTTATCGACATCTCTATTCCTTAAAATATTATTGAAAGTTCAGTAAGTTTGCGGTAGTCATTTCTAGCAATTGGTTTTCATAGCTCCTCCAAGTAAAAACTTAGAATTTCGGTAATTTCGTGGTCATTCAAATTCTCTTTAACAATGTCTGCACCGGTTTGAAAATTGTTAGTGTCAATATTTTTCCATTCATTTCGAAACATTTTAAAAAGGGATATTTCTGGACTTATTGTTACTTGGTGAACCTTCGTGATGTCGACAACCAAAAAGGATCAACTCTCTTTCTAATTCCTGTTTTAAGAGCACGTATGTTCCATTAAAGCGACCTGTGTTATATGCAGTTATATCGCATCACATAATCTGAACTTTGTTATCCAAGTTCCAGTCTATAATTGCCCTAGAAACAGCTTTAGCTTGTTCTTTACCAGAAGAATTTCCCAATTCTGGAACGGATAGAAGTTATTCCTCATCTTCAAAAGTAATAACAATAGGAAGTCGTTCTTCCTAAGCACTCCTTACAAGCATTCCACTCAAGCCAGGTAACAATTTTCCATCCCAGTGAACAGTAACGACCTCCGGAACATTATTTTGAAAATCAGTATAAATAATGTTTTCTGCCCTTTCTTTTCTGATCCGTGTCCGCACGCGTTGAATCGAAGACTTATTGATTGGAAAATCCTCAAAGTTAAGCCCTAGAGCCTCCACTGTAGCCTGAAGTATATTAACAGATTCTCTTATGCTCAATTGACATCTGTCTAAGGATGAGGCTAATTTTGGAATAACAAAGTTCTTTCTTCCTCGTTTTGAGCTTGCCTCAGATGACGGTTTAGGAGCAGTGGGAAGAACTTCGCTGCTTTCGTCGGAGCTTGCATATATGTCATGCTCTTCAGGACTTAAATCCTCCAACGTCGCAGAAGAAGTAGATGATATTGACGATGACATGTTCTTATTACGTTTTTGTTCTTCTTCTAATCGCCTTTGTTTTACCCTATCTTCCTTTTCAGATTCTTTTTAATCAAATCCCACTAAGCAGCCTGGTCGTCCTGGCTCTCTCTGACGCTGTAAAAAAAACTCTGTCCTCTTCTATTTTAATTTTTTGAAGAGCATCAGCATGGGCTATGTCAAATATGTTATCCAAATCGTCCTGGGTTTTCGTTGAATTTTTTTGCAATTCTCTCCAAGCTTGATACAAATTTATAAGCTTCTTCACAGAGTTGGGTAGTGATTTTGTGGGGATTCTTGCCTTTTTCCAAAAAATATTGGGTCTATAACTTAATTGGGTCTACAGGGTGAGTTTTTTAACTTGAGACATCCAAATTACTCGAAAAATGTTTCCGACAGAAGTCACAAAGTTCTGAAGGGGACATAATATGGTGACCACGAGTTTGACCTTGAGAATCATTTTCAAAGTCAAACGAAGGTCACTTTTGATTTTTCAAATAATAATTCCTGATTTTCATTGCTCAGTCGTATTGCTCATAGGCTTGTCATTTGTTTTTACATACTGCGTTTAGCATAACTCAGAAACAACGATTTGGGCGTAGCAGTATTTTGTTTCCTTCGGAGTGATTAATTAGAGTGGGTCCCCTTGCCACCCACTGTTGAATCATTGAAGTCTTCCCACTTCGACGTTTATTTCCCGAGACTATTTCAATAAATGCTCGAAAATGTGACCATTCACTTCAATACACTTGTCTATCCGCGCTCTAAATGAACCAACAGAACTGAGAAGTATTTCTGGCGTAATCTTTCGGCAAGCTTCAGTTATTCGTCTTTTCATGTCCTCACGTGTTGTTGGCTTTTTTCTGTAAACCTCACTTTTTAAGTAGCCCCACAAGAAGAAATCAAGTGACGTAAGATCAGATGATCTAGCAGGCCATTGCATCGGACCCCCTTGTCCGATCTATCGTTAATGGTAAACATTGTTTAATACGCCCCGGGCTACTTGGGAATAATGGGCTGGACAACCATCATGTTGAAACCACATTGTTTGTCGCAACTCCAATGGCAGTTCTTCTAGTAATACTGGAAGATGGTCCCGCAAGAAGTTTGCATACTTTTCGCCATTCAAGTTGCCTATTATCCCCAATAATTCTCGCCCAAATTTTAACATTCCAAGGGTGCTGGCGTTCAAATGCCGCAACCAAAAAGGGTTTTCGGTAGCCCAGTAATGCATATTACGTCGATCGACCGTACCTCGATTGGTGAAAGTCGACTCATCAGAGAATAACACTTTGGCGAAGAAAAGGGAGTCTCGTTCAATTTGCTGAAGTGCCCATTGACAAAAGGAAACCCGGTTGCGAAAATCCTCATTAGAAAGTTCTAAATGCATTGAAACATGATAAGGATGGTATTTATGCCGATGTAATATCTTACAGACTGTCGTTTGAGAAATTCCTGATTCACGACTTATTTGGCGGGTGCCAATGTGAGGATCGTATGCAACGTTAGCTAACACTGCTATTTCATTGTCCTCAACAGCCATCCTAACTGACCGATTCCTTTTCTTTGGTTGCACACTTCCTTCACCAGTGAATTGTTGGATGACCCGATAAAAGGAAGCGCGCGATCGTATCTGGTCTGGGAAACGTTGAGCGTAAAGAGCAACAGCACCATCGATGTTCCTTCCACTTTCTGCATAAATCAATATCATTTAAATTTTCTCTGGAAAACGTTTCTAATAATAATCATTTCCTCAAAACAATTATCGAACTTCTAAATGGGCAGAGTGCACATCATACACTCTCAGATAAGTTTAGGACAGTATGTCTCTATCTGAAATTTCTTTGAGTTTTAACTTTACTCGAGGCAATAATGACTTCCTCAAGACAAATCTCGACTTTCTAACACCCTAACATCGTTGGAAACCGATTAATGATTTAGGCGTGCCAGTGCAGTGGTATCTAGCACTGAATGATTAAGACCTTTGAGACAAAGTCGTGTGCCCCATTGAGGAATACGACTGAGCAATGAAAATCAGGAATTATCATTTGAAAAAAATCAAGTGACCTTCGTTTGACCGTTTGACCTTGAAAAATGGGTCTCAAGGTCAAACTCATGGTCACCATCTTATGTCTACTTCAGAACCTTGTGACTTGTGTCTTGTCTGAAACATTTTTCGCGATATCACGTATTTTGGAGTAATTTGGATGTCTCAAGTTAAAAAACTCACCCTGTATAATACGGTTTGCTAAGAGATGGCGTAACTTGTATTTTTCCATTGTTATTATTTCGTTGGAACATGCGTTGGAAAGCTACTGTCATTGTACGTCATTTCAGTATATGTCATTCATTTGAAGCGTAAACAACAGTCATTTTTATTCACTCAAATATGTGTTTTTGCGGGGAGTTCTTCTTCATTACTTTAATATGAAGAAAACTGCTGCCGAAAGTCATCGTATTTTAGTGGAAGTTTATGGTGAACATGCGTTAGCTGAGCGAAAGTGCCAAAAGTGGTTTGCACGATTTAAAAGTGGTGATTTTGGCTTGGAAGACGATGAACGTCCTGGGCAGCCAAAAAAGTTTGAAAATGAAGAACGGGAAGCATTACTCTATGAAGATTGTTGCCAAACACAAGAAGAGCTCACAGAATCTTTGGGTGTCACTCAAGCAGCCATTTCAAAATGTTTAAAAGCAGCTGGATATATTCAAAAGCAAGGAAATTGGGTTTCACATGAACTGAAGCCGAGAGACGTCGAAAGGCGGTTTTGCATGTCCGAAATGCTGCTGGAACGCCACAAAAGGAAGTCATTTTTGCATCGGATTGTTACTGGTGATGAAAAATGGATCCATTACGATAACCTCAAGCTCAAAAAATCATACGTGAAACCCGGCAACCAGCCAAATCAACGGCAAAGCCGAATATCCATGGCGCGAAGGTAATGCTCTGTATTTGGTGGGATCAGATGGGTGTGCTGTATTATGCGCTGCTAAAACCGAATAAAACCATCAATGGACAACGGTACCGAACATAGTTAATCCGTTTGAAGAGAGCAGTAGCCGAAAAACGCCCGGAATATGCGACCAGACACGAGGCAATAATTTTCCATCATGACAACGCTCGGCCGCACGTTGCAATTCCGGTTAAGAACTATTTGGAAAACAGTGGATGGGAAGTCTTACCCCATCCGCCTTATAGCCCAGACCTTGCCCCTTCTGACTACCATTTGTTCCGGTCTATGCAGAAAGCACTCATTGAAATACGCTTCACATCAGAGCAGAATATCAAAAATTGGCTTCATTCATTCTTGGCTGCCAAGCAGGCGCAGTTCTTTTGGGATGGGATCCACAAATTGCCAGAAATATGAGCAGAGGTCATAGCTTCAAATGGGCAATACTTTGAATAATACTATTGTGCATGGTTTTCTTAAATAAACGTTCAAATTTTGAAAAAAAAAATCGCACGAATTAAATTACATACCCAATAGTACACTTGCGAATAACAAGATTTGCGCTTTCATGTTAAAAAAGAAAACTGTAAGAACTTGTTGATTTGAAGGTAATTTAGCACCCTTTATTTGGTGATTTACATCTCGCACTAAGTAAATCCACTTTGTATTGCTTCTTAATTGCAGTGACATCTTTAACCGATTAAAAAATACGTGTTGACCCTGTGAAAACTAAAACTCAAATATTCGCATCTGAAAGATGATGATTTTAGGAATACACCTCTCAGAAAAAAGTATACCGTATGACCTTTCCCATATAGTCAGGGGATTTATTAACATTTTTTAAGTGACAAGGTTCCTCCATACAGAATTATAGTCAAACTCAACTTCATTGAATTTATTTGTAATATTCTAGTGAAATGCTAATTCAATTTGAAATCAATGAATTGCAGTTAATCCTTAAAATTGTATCCAATAGGCCGCATAACGTTGTTTGACTTTCAATTGTATAAGTATCTTTCATACAAACGAGTATATATATTTGCCTGAATGCCCTAAAAATTCGATTCTATTGTTAGAATTTAAATCCTAATGAACTTTATAAAAGCACTGATGTACCCAATCTCCTTCTGCAAAAATCGGTTTCCTCTGTCTCCGTGACTGATTTAAAAATAATCGCTCAATGGATCTTGATATCTTTTTCTCTCTTAGTGGTGGAATACAAATAGATGCTAAGCCAAATTCCAAATTAGAGCAATGACTTGAAAGACACCCCCAACTTAATATAAATAAGAGAATGCTTCACCAACCAATGAAGTTGTCCGGAAGTATAAATGCTTATAGTGGCGACAGCACTTTAAAGACACTATCCAACCAAGAGAAGTATGGTATCGGTTACGTGAGCAAATATCCTTCGACAAAAATGACAGAATCGAATCTCTTTAAAATTGTTTCTTTTCCAAAAGATATTATTTTTTTAAATGATGTCACATGGCTAGAGTCGACTCTTTTTGGCAAGCATTCCAATGACTCCCACGTGCAAGAGGTTCCTCTACTTTAAAAATCTTGTGACCTGGTAAAATAATAAAATATGACAGGGAATTGGATTTGGACTTTCCATATACGAGTATGAATGTCTATTCAAACAAAACCCCCACACGTTTATCTGTAGTATTGATCTGTCAAAGCAACGACCATTCAACAGATACAAAAGTCTCCAAAGTCAAAAAAGCTGGTTATGTAGCTGATGCCAATCAGGTAAGCATCTGTATGTATTCGCAATTGCGATTAAAATTGCTTCCGAGCACGGTATTGTATAAAGTGTTTACACTTGAAAAGGTAACAATGCATGTCCATTGAGCAGCCTTGTGGAGGCGTAAGATAATTTCATGAATCACTTCGGTTTCGGGGAGTACATAGTTTTCTTTTCCCATACATTATGCCTATGGCACGGCTGTGCAAATTTTCATTGAATTGCTGTCGAGTCAATAAATTTCCGGATCGACGACGATGAATGTGTCACCCACACCAAAGCAATAGAAATATCTACATGGAACATCGGAAATCTGCCCTGCCAGCTGATGGTTGTTATGGTAGATGAGGTTGCTGCCAAATTGGCTTTGGCAAATATTGTTGTTTGCACTGGGAGCATTCGTTACGGTCTGGTAGTTTTCATGATAATGGAGGGATGAGACTATAACATATAATGCTTTCACAAGTGCTTTGTTTGATGTGTTGATGGCAAGCTAATTTGCTAATTAGTCATGATTAAATTTGAAGATGATGGAATGAGAGTGATACTTGTAGATTAGCTTACCAGCAAGAAGTGAATTGAATTGAACTAATCGCTGGAATTTAAGTAATAGAACTTAATCCAGTAGATAAAGATGAGCTTAAGTTGTTGTCACGTTGACTAAATGTAGTGTCATATGAAGTGTGCGTTAGTAATAGATTTTACATCGACAATTTAGTACGGAATATGGAAGCGGATATCCCTCGCTCCAAGAAACTACAATAATATCAGAGAATTTTAGCGTCGAAAGGATGCAAAAATTGTAAGCCCCTGAAAGTGATCTCTTGTCCCTCTTGTCTACTCAACAGCATGGCAGCTAGAATAAAATCTTCTCCTTAATCCACTAACTTCAAGAAGACAAGATCTGAACTGGAAACTGACTAGTCTAGTAGACTTCCTAGCAAACAGTAGCATTTTAATGGATTATTGTTAGCCTTTATACATAGAGAGAATGAATACTAAGAATAGATTCAATTCCCCATTCGGTTTAGAAGAGATGGAACTATACTTTGTCAAAACTAAGATTCGAAGTGCGCAAGCTGTTCAACACAGCAAAACGCAATGGAGACTGGCAAAGGTATCAAACGGCTCTTACCACCTACAGCAAAGAAATAAGAAAAGTTAAAAGAAATAGCTTAAGGAGATTCTGCGAGATAATCTCAAGCACCCCTACGGCGGCAAGGCTACACAAGGCACTTGATAAGTCGGGAGGAGTGTCGATCTCGCTTATGAAACCAGACGATACCTACAAGAAAAATGATGACGAGAGCGCACTGATACTTCTACGAACTCATTTTCCAGAAAGCTCACCTAATACTTCCTTAGGGAACAGAACAATTCCAGCTCAACCTCGAAAAGACGACTAGGAAATCGCATCAGTTATCTTCTCTAGGGGAAGGTTGAAATGGGCAATAAGTTCTTTTCACCAATAAGTATTTCGCAAAATTTTACTACAGAAAGGGTAAAAAGTATTACTACCACACCTTGCAAAATAAGCGAAGAGTAGTGGTGCCTTAGGTTACATATCACTACAATGGAGACTAGCAAAGGTTGTGTTCATATCGAAGGTGGGGGAAAAAGACCTGACACAGACAGAATCGTATAGAACAATCAGCCTTACTTCGTTTCATTTGAAAACGATACAGAAGGTTGTGAATAATTATCTGAGGGAGGAAATATATTACTGAGTAGGTCCCCTCTGCATCATCGTCAACATGCATATGAGGCGGGCAGATCGACGGAGACGGCCCTGTATCAGCTAACAGATACATACTTCGCATGAGGCTATCAATCGACCCCTATAACGAAAAGAAGCCAATAACACAGTACCCAGATGGAAGTGCGAATTGCTAAGCACTAGATCGGCAGAAACACAGATAGCAGTTGTAACTATTGGAGTAAATATGTGGAGCCTTGTTGTATGCAAACTACTGGAAAAATTAACCATCCTTGGCATAGTATTGATTGCCAGAGGAAAGTTCGAAGAAACTCTCTGCGACATTATACAACGAGGTCTAAGAGTAACTCAGGAATGGTGCCTCACAGCCTGGCTAAATATCAATCCGGGTAAGACCACGATAGTGCCAATCACAAAGAAAAGGAAACTTCAAAGAATCAAAGAAATCCAATTGTCAGGCACGACACTGATACCGGTTAATGATGTGAAGTATCTAGAACTACATCTACATAGACAGAAAACCACTCTCGAAAAATCACACTGAAGAAACTACTAGAAAAGCACCCCGTGCTCTTATGATATGTAAGAGCGGGAAAGTCTTGGGGCTGTTTCTCCAATATTATGCTATGGATATACATAGCGGTTGTGAGACCAATGATCACATATGGTGCAGTAGCACGACACGACACGAGAATCTCTCAACAAGGTGCAAAGACTGGCGTGCCTATGCATGACAGGCGCAATGTGTACATGCTCAAATGCTGCAATGGAGGTGCTATTGGAATTAATTCCCCTACAACTCATTGTCTCAGAGAAGGCGGACAAAACTATTCTAAGAATAGCAAAAAAAAAAAAAGAACTGCATTAGTTTGAAAGAATATGATGCACTACTCGGAAAACTTACACTCTTGGCGATTCCAAAAGATGACAGCATTAGGAAATATAATTTTGAAAGAATTTCTTAACGAAGCTCAGCAACAAGAGAGAATGGAGCGATGAATCCACTATCTATGGACTGAGCAATCACACGTTAAAGTTGTATACAAATGGCTCGAGAACTCATGAAGGAACTGGTGTTTGGGCCAAGAACGAAACACCATGAATCCATGGGCAAGAGTACCAGCATCTTTCAAGCAGAAATATGCGCCATAGAAAGATGCAATCGAATCTATCTCGAAAAGAATTACAGGAAATGTAACATAGCAATAATGTCAGATAGTCAAGCAGCTATCAATACATTGGACTCCTTTGTCATTAAATCCAAACTTGTATGGGAGTGCCTACAAAGTCTCAATAAATTGGGCAAGAAAAATTGATTATCTTCCTGCTGGATACCAGGCCATGCGAGCATTATTGGCAACAGAATCCTTTATAGGACTTGAACCATTCTGCGGGATAGGGGAACACACACTACGCGAAAAATTCAGGAAATCGGAAAAGGTCTAGAGCCTTTCGGGATCTCCAAGGTCTGAGACAAGCCAATAAACTCTTAGGAGATTATTATCTCAAAAGATTTAAGGCATGTATCAGTCTAAGCAAAAATAACCTACGCATCCTAACGGAACATTGCAAACTCAGGGAACAACCAAGTAAGATAGTGATATCAGATGAAGGTCTCTGTGGATTCTGCAATGAGTCCACAGAAACTCCGGAACACATACTGTAATCCTGTGGGGCACTGACCCAAAAATATTTGGTTCAAATATTTGGGAAAATACCAAATTCAAGAAAAGGATATACCAATCACGGATCCTTTGCTCTTTCTCAGATTCATAAAAGAAACTGGACTAGATGATGTGCTCTGAGTAGGTTTTCTTTGCCAAGGCTAAAGCCAGAGCATAAACACTCCAACATAACTCCTGTGAATTAAGCTGTGAGGGGGGGCTCTGGCAGAGGGAATAAGATATAAAAAGGGGAACACAATTGACCATAGGGTCGCAGTGAGAAATGAATTATTTGAAAACCACATACGGTTACAGGCAAGTTCGCGATATAGAGAAAAGCTATTTCGATATAATGTCTGTAACAAATATCATACTTGATCGGTTTTTGTGCCTAACGCAAATGGTTGTGCACGATCAGGCAAAGAAATTTCCCGACCCTGTTGAGGAAGTGGTAAAGTAACACCTTATTCTCAAAACTCGCCAGATAAGAAAAATACCTTCTTCATTTGACAACTCCCTTAAATCCAATTGAACCTGAGACGCTCTGCACTGTTTCGTGTGAAGTTTCTGTTGTAGTTGAATCGCCTGTTCGAATAACGTGGGAGATCAGCGGCACCTCCTGTGCCGTTTCCTGTTTCAGCCCTTTATTATCAAAATAGTGGAACACTTCTGAGGGAATCCAGCGCACACTCTCGTGACATAGATAATTGAGGTATGCAAGTAAGCAATATAAATTGTTCACAGGACTTCATCAGAATAGAATTGTATGTACTCCGACTCTAATATTTTGTGCAAACAAAGGCGAGCCTTCTTAAGCACTCGATTCTGTTTCACGTTCTCTCACGTGGCATCCAAGTACAAGCATAAGCCGGCTGAAAAGCTCATGTGGTAGCGATTATCTGCTCCCTCATATCAGGTTGGCTGCTATAGAAAAGCAAAAGCACCCTAAGTCCTCGCCAAAGCAACATTCATATGTTCTTTTTTGAACACATATAAGTCGGATCCCAAGGTATCTGTCAACTTTTCAACCAGCAAATGGTTGTCGATGTTGTCACATGATCGAAAACTTTCACCATATCTTTCTGGTATCCGTTAAGACCCTCATTCTTAAAAGAATGGTTTCTAACTTTTAAAGGATGATCTTCAGTACCAATGCGTCTTATCGAGATCACGCTGCAAGAGCATATTACTGACCCCCATTTTCTGGCCTAGGCTGTACATGATCAAGTTGTCTGCATACGCTATGGCATGGTGAAATGAGCTGACAAAATCGTTTGTGTAGACCTTGGTTAGGATCGACGATTTAACCGTGCCTTGATGCATTCTACTTTCAATGTACCTGCAAAATTCGCATCAACATTCTTCGCCAAACCAGCCCTCTTCAAGTCAACGAATAAAACACCCGTGCACTGTTTCATGCCTTTGTTTTACTGGATATCAGATAGACGTGGCCGGAGATTTACCTGTCTTCACATTCAACAAATGATGTGCATTATCCATTGCATTACAGAATGGGATGGTGTAAATGTTCACGTTGGGTATCCCATTGGTTCCTACTGATTTCTTACTTCTCAGTAATTCGGTTAGGAGGTCTTCCTTCGAAATAAACGAATGAAATTGTCTCTGTTCAGCGATCATATTATTTGCCATATTTGCATCATGGAACTTAGATAATGAACATGGATTCTCGAATCGCCAGTTTTCAACATCATCGATCATCATCGACGGTAGAAATTGAGCAAAAGGACTCGATATTACGGGCCGGGGCTTAAGCCAAGTCATCGTTCTTCTTACACTTTCTGGGAAAGCTCTCCTATGGTTTCTACTTTTTCCTACGAATTCTCAATCTCAAGGAAGTTGTCATTATCAACCGCTTGTCTTTAATTTGAACCTGCTGTTAGCAGTATTTATCTATTGCACGTCGTCCGGGCGATTTTTAAACGAAGATAGTCTATCCTCTGAAATATTTTACGTATTTCCGGGAACATAAGCATATAGGGTCATCCAACAAGAGGTGTCGTTTTAAATTAACAAAAAAGGCAAGACTTTTATGAAAAGTGTTCATATTTTTATTTCAACCTCAAATTAACTCTGAGATTAGTAATGGAATACAACGTCTGTCAAGTGTCCGCCTCAGCCTTGCCTACAAAATGTCATTCTTTTGATGAAATTTTTCATCAAGTTTTTGCATAATTTCGGTTAATTTCGGTAATAGCGGCTTTGGTATTTTCTTTTAGTGCATGCGTCGTTGGTGGAGCTTTGACGTAGACTTTATCTTTAACATTGTCTCAAAAGTAATAGTCCAACTGTGTTAAACCGCACTATCTTGTCGGCCAATTGAAGTCTCGAGAAACCAAACGTCCAGAAGAATTTGTCACGCAATAGAGCCATTGGTTTCACCAGTTGTGTACCATACGGTGTCGTTCTGCTGAATATAAATTTCGTGTACATTCATAACATCAATGTCATGCAAAAAAAAGTCAGTCAACATGGTTCGGAATCGCTACCCATTCACGGAAACGGTCGCAACATCATCATTTTAGAATAAATATGCCCCAACAACAGCGCCAGTACTAAAACCGCACCAAATTGTCACTCGTTGTGGATGGATAGGTTGTCTCACTATTTCTCTTGGGTTTTCGGAGTCCCACATATGACAGTTTTGTTTCTTTATGTACCCAAAAAAATATAGTAAAAATGAGCCTCTTCACTCAGAATAATTTTGTGTAAAAAGTTAGGATGTTGTTCATTCATTTTCAGTACTCAACCAGCAGAAAAAAAAGGCGTTGTGCGAGGTCCTCTGACTTCAATTCTCGTATAAATTGAACCTTATAAACATGAAGGTGAAGATTTTTATGGAAACTCTCTTGAAGAGTGATTGCGGATAGGCCCAATTCCTATAATCGTCTCGAAATAGACACACCTGGGACTTCAGTCACACGATTAGCTACAGCAGCGCTATTTTCAGCTAACCTTGTCGAAAGCACACGAGCCGGAGTCTTCACATCACTAACCTTTCCGAGACTTTCAGATTTATCGATTGAATTCACCATAGCTGTGTGAGAAAGCGTTTGATGATGACCAAAAGCAGTACGAACTTTTTGAAGTGTTTCTAACATATTCTCACCGTTTTTGTAGTGAATTCTCACTATTTCAACATGCCAATCGACAATGGCGTGAAACTTAAAATGAAATCTATTTTTGAAGAATGGCACGGCTGTTTATTTCTGCTATGATTCGCTATTACCACCACCACCGAAGTCGGTTCGGTGATTCCGGGAAGATGGGACTTATAAGATGCTGCGATGCTAACGTTCAGAATTTAAGGCGGAGCTCGACAGGTCCAACAGTACTCCCCTTAGGCTCAGGTCAAAATGAAAGCTAGAGGAAGTTGTACAGAACCTGAACGGAGCCATAACCAAGTGTTTTTAAATGGCACGTTTAGCTAGTAAGTAATTCTGCTGATCGCCCATTCCTTGGTGGAACTCAGACCTGCAGCGTCTTCGTAAAGAATGGAAAAACTTCCAAAAAGGTCACTTAAGACTACTTCGGAGGAAGATTGAAATCTTTACAGATCGATTTATTCAAATTTCGAAGAGTGCCTCTTAAAAAGGTTTTTCCGAAAAGATAGAAAACTATCGTTGAAATCAGTAGGCTGGTCACAGTCTTGAAAAGATTAAAATCAACCAGGCTGAGACCACTCAAAAAATCTGACGGTGCCTATACCTAGTCGAAAACAGAGATTCTCCGTCTCATGCTTGAGTCTTACTTCACAGGTAACCTAATGGAAACCAGCTCACAACTAGTTCATATTAAGGAACCTTCCAGTGAGCTCAATAATACAACACGCCGTAGCTGGTATATCTCATCGGTTGTAGTGACGGATGAGAAAATGGTCGCGATTCATGTGCGCAAAACTGCCTTGCAAATGCATCGTTTGTCTTCAATGCAACATGCCTACCAGTCGGGAAGATCCTGCGAGAGTGCGCTTCAGAATGTGGTAGGTATAATTGAAGGCGCACTCGACAAGAAGGTATACTCCTTAAGCATTTTCATTGACGTTAAGGGAGATTTTTTGATGTGTTTCTTTTGACGGCATGAATTTTCTTTGGCCAGACAAAGTGGAGTAGACAAATCACTTGTTTTGTGGATAAAAGCAATGCTGGCGAATAGAACATTGATTGCGGATGCTAGCTGTGTCCCATATGTAGTGAGGAGATAAACAGGGGTTGCTCGCAAGGCAGCGTTCTGTCTCCAATGCTATGGTGTATGTTGATTGACTCTGCAAAACGCGCTCAATACTCTATGGTAAATCATGTTTAGCGACTGTAGAAGTAGATATAAAGCGTAGAAATGGAATTTCAGGCAATCATCCCAAAACTGAAGTTATTCTCTTTACGAGAAAGAGGAAGCTGTCTGGTCTGCCTGATTTAGTGCTTAAAGCATCACCATTAAATTCTCTGAAGAAGCTTAGTATCTGGGTTTCATCCAGGATAAAGTTATTCTATGGACTCAACATATTAGGAGTATGTCGAAAGCCTCTGAAGAGCTGTCAGCTTTTTGGCAGGAGCTACCAGCATAACACGGGACCTTGTACCGAAAAGGATCCTAAAATTTACATGGCTATGATAAGACCAATTATATCCTATGTTTCGGATGCCTGGTGTTTGTCTCGGCTACATGGAGGCTATCCCTAGCACACTTCGCTTCGCTCTCTGCTGGCATGCACTCTCAAATCCATGTTTTGTTTAAAGAGAAGTGGTCCTTGGTATAATACTCACTGTAGCTTTGATGACCTGGCGCTCCGACTGTCTGTGTTGTGTTTTGGAAGCATTCAATTCTAATCTGTTGATGGTTCCCCAATTAGTTATGCTGTTGACATTGGAATTTATTGTGCCTAACATACGTTGTCGTTCCCGTTCTACAGTTGCAGAACAGAGACGTGAGTCCGATAACGGATATGAAAAGCAGAGAGCACTATCGTCATCAAGGAATATATTGGATTAGAAGTAGCAGACAAGAGATTGTTCATGAAAATTAAAAAGGGTGTCGGAGACAGAACGGAGCCCTGATGAACACCAGGGCCAGATGTGGTAGTATTTTTGACGAACAACCAAAAATGCTTACACCCTTGGGACATTGAAGTATTTTTAACCTCAGCTTTTGGTTGTATAGGGTTTTCTAATAACAGCTTGACAACTTTTTTTTTAAATAAAAGGTAAACCATTTTAGATATTTCAAAAACTTTATTATTGGCTTGAAGTACAATCAAAACATTTATGAATGGAACTCGACTTCGTTTATATGGCCACTGCGGGCACGTTTGCAGCGGTCGATTCGTTGGACCAAATTTTCAACGACTTAGCCACACATTTCGGCTAAAACGGCTGATATTTCGCGTTCAATGTTGGCTCTGAGCTCTTCCAACGTTGTCGGCGTGTTGGCATAAACCAATGACTTAACGTAGCCCCACAGAAAATACTCAAGCGGCGTTAAATCGCACGAACAAGGCGGCCAATCGACTGGCCCATGTCTTGAGATAACACGCTGACCATACTTACTCTTCAATAAATCGGTTGTAGCGTGTGCTGCGTGGCTTGTGGCACCATCCTGTTGAAACCACATGTCGTCCAAGTCCATATCTTCCAATTCGGGCCAAAAATAATCGATGATCATGGTGCGATAACGCTGACCATTCACAGTAACGTGACGATCGTTATCGTCGACCCAATAACGCCGCCGGCATGCAAACTGCACCATACAGTTATTTTTTGTGGATGAAGTGGTGATTCATGAAGCACATGTGGGTTTTCATGCGACCAATAACGCATATTTTGTTTATTGACGAACCCATTGAGCCAAAAATGATCTTCGTCACTGAAGATGATTTTGCGACTCCGAATATCTGTTGAAAATTTTTGGCTCAAGTGGTAGTGTATTTGCTTCCCAATCGGATGAGTCGTGGTTTAATACCAGCCGTGTTCGAATTGAAACCTCGCGAGATGAATGGTTGCCTAAAATACAACAACAAGTCAATTTCCAATCGAATATAACCACTGAGCCCGAACATCTTTCTCTCTCTCTCTCTCTCTATCCAATTTTACGAAAAGCTTAAATTCTACTCTAGAATTTTATAAGAAGTCGTACCTTCTTAGGTGTTAAGTTCTTAAAAAAATCTGAAGAGCGATAAATGATCCCATTCCAAAGAGAATAGTGTCTGTGGTCAGCAGCAACATCCACGTCATTATCGAGGAAACATAACGAGCGGTTAAATTTTTTTAAGAAGAACCGTATTGCTATACGGTTATTTTGGGAATCTTTTCTCTAACTGGGTGGTCGGTGTACGAGAAATTAGCTGATATGGCACAATTATCCGACGAGCCTAGAGGAGAGAGCACATCAACGGTTAACTTATCAGGATGAAAAGTTAAAAACAAGTCCAGAGTGTTGGCGGTATGACTATCAATATCTGGTATTCGCGTGGGTTCTTTTATAAGCTGGGTCAAGTTGTTTTGCGTTGTCCAGGATGTCGATGCCACCCAGAATTGTGTATACTGAAATTGCCCGTAATGACGATTTCAGTATGAGAATACAGAGATACAATTCTTTGTATGGAGTGAGACAGCGCATCAAACTCGTTGGCATTGCAGCCAACGATACCACTGGTCTTTTACGTTTGATGTTGGTGGCATCGGACTCCTCAAGTGATCTTAAAGAAGATTCGGTGGGAAAAGGCCCTGGCGTTCATTTGCTCCTTTCTTTAACTTCCTTCCTTCCTCGTTCGCTTCATTTATAAAATGTTCACTTGTTTTTGATCTGTTTTTATCAGTAATGCGTTGAGCTGTTGTCTTAGGAAAGTTGGGTGCTGATTGTAACTTGCTCAAAATTAAATCGTATTCTAAATTCTAGTCTAGATGAAGAGTAAGAATATCCAGGAATAAAAGAGCGCAAATTGTATTGGGTCTATAACTTAATTCGTGCGGTTTGCTAAGAGATGGTGTAACTTGTGTTATTTCATTGTTATTATTCCATTGGAACATGCGTTGGATAGCTACTGTCATTGTACGTCATTTCAGTATATGTCATTCATTTGAAGCGTAAACAACAATAATTTTTCTTCACTCAAATATGTCGAACTTTGTGCCTGAAAAAGTGTTTTTGCGGGGAGTTCTTCTTCATTAATTTAATATGAAGAAAACTGCTGCCGAAAGTCATCGTATTTTGGTGGAAGTTTATGGTGAACATGCGCTAGCTGAGCGAACGTGCCAAAAGTGGTTTTCACGATTTAAAAGTGGTGATTTTGGCTTGGAAGACGATGAACGTCCTGGGCATCCAAAAAAGTTTGAAGATGAAGAACTGGAAACATTACTCTATGAAGATTGTTGCCAAACTCAAGAAGAGCTCGCAGAATCCTTGGGTGTCACTCAAGCAGCCATTTCAAAACGTTTAAAAGCATCTGGATATATTCAAAAGCAAGGGTTCATGGGTTCCACATGAACTCAAGCCGAGAGACGTCGAAAGCCGGTTTTGCATGTCCGAAATGCTGCTGGAACGCCACAAAAGGAAGTCATTTTTGCATCGGATTGTTACTGGTGATAAAAAATGGATCCATTACGACAACCCTAAGCGCAAAAAATTATATGTGCAACTCGGCCAACCAGCTAAATCAACGGCAAAGCCGAATATCCATGGCGCGAAGGTATTGCTCTGTATTTAGTGGGATCAGATGGGTGTGCTGTATTATGAGCTGCTAATCCGGGTGAAATCATTAATGGACAACGCTACCGAACACAATTAATCCGTTTGAAGAGAGCAGTAGCCCAAAAACGCTAGGAGTATGCGACCAGACACGAGGCAATCATTTCCATCATGACAACGCTCGGCTCCACGTTGCTATTCCGGTTAAGAACTATTTGGAAAACAGTGGATGGGAAGTCTTACCCCACCCGTCTTATAGCCCAAACCTTGCCTCTTCTGATTACTATTTGTTCCGGTCGATGCAGAACGCCCTCACTGAAATACGATTCACATCAGATCAGAATATCAAAAATTGGCTTGATTCATTTTTGGCTACCAAGCCGGCGCAGTTTTTTTGGGATGGAGTTCACAAATTGCCAGAAAGATGAGAAAAAGTCATAGCTTCAGATGGGCAATACTTTGAATAATACACTTGTACATGTTTTTCTTAAATAAACGTTCAAATTTTGAAAAAAAAAAACGCACGAATTAAAATACATACCCAATAGGACACAAAATTTTTGCAAAATTCAACTTTATTTATCAATATAGTTGCCTTCGAGGGCGATACACTGATTGAAACCATTTTTCAATCTTTCGATTCCAGTTTTGTAGTACGATTTCGGTTTACCCTCAAAATAGGCCTCTGTTTCGGCGATAACTTCTTCACCGGTCTTAAATCTCTTTCCGGCGAGCATTCTTTTGAGGTCTGCGAACAAGAAATAGTCGCTAGGGGCCAAATCTGGAAAATAAGATGGGTGGGGAAGCAATTTGTAGCCGAATTCATTCAATTTTTTCCATCGTTTTCATCGACTTGTGACTATTGAATCTGGAGGGAAGAAAATATCATATCCAAATAGAGCTTTTGTAGGGCCTTGCTCTATTATACCCTCGGTATGGTCTGTTATGTCATTTAAGACTATATATGTCTACAAAATAAGTAATGATGTGCTAAGGATGCAGTCTAGCCGCATGGTTATCGACAAACGCATACCACGTTGTCTTTTTGTTGTCAGTATTTGAAAATTAACGACGAGTGCGTATAGTTTCTGGTGCTTCTTCCTATGCATTTGTGCAGTATTAAGGTCCTAAAATCAGCTTGAAATTCAACTACTATTGAGTTATTGGATTGAAGGCTACCCCGGCAAAGGTCGTTATTAAAATGACAGGTCATAGAAACTTATGAGGTAAAAAGTTCTTTGACTTCGATTGTAGTTAAAAGGTTTATTGGTCAGCTGTACCAAATCCTGTAAGTGGACCGGTAAAACTCATTGTATCAGTTCCATTTTTACAATTGAGTTCCATTCTCAGAACAAGTTAATAACGCAAAGTTGAAAACAAAAGAAAACTCTACACATGTCGACAGTCATTGGCTTCGTTTGTTCATCATATCATCGATACCCTCAATTAATGGTAAAATATCAATTCCAAGTAAATTTACAAATTCACACAATAGCCGGTAGATTGATACTTGAGTAAACAAAGCAATTGCACTGTTTGCCAGGAGGCTTTTTATTAAAAAAAAAAAAATCGAAATAATTTCATAACGTTTGCGAAAACATTGCTTTTGCTCAGTTTCTTTTTTTTTTGTTGTTTATTTCTGAATCAACTCGCTCTCCTGGCTATTAGTTCTTGTTGACGCAACACTCTCAAATTGTTGGAGTCGAAAAAATAAATAAACAAAATTCAAAACCAATAAATCGCCTAAAGTAAAAGGCATTAATTATAATTTATTGATTTAAAAATCACTCGTAAATACCCTGGAATACTTTGGTCCTATCAGCACTCATAGTTCCTGGCTACAGATCACGCGCTGTTATATGAGAAGAAATTTTACTGGGCTATCCCCATACTTTGGTTAGGATACACAGGATCCAGGTGAGTGCCAACACATTTTATTGGAATTAATTAATTCTTCGTTATTGTGGCCACTTTTCAGATGGAAAACTGTTTTTCAAAATATTGTTGAAGTTCCTTTATCAAGGGAGGGGTTGAGGGTAGAAGGTTTCCAACAGCTCTTGTTTCAATCTGGATTTTAAAAGTGTGAAAAAATAATAATCTGATTCAGAGAAAACATGGATAGTTCTGTTCATGTGGTACGAGTAGATACGATAACGGATACATCGTAATGGATTGTGTGGCGAATGGCAGTTAAATTAAAATTTGATGCGTGCGATACGATTAAATTTACATTTATATCATTCCCAGATAAAGCCACAAGTGTGGGCAGCACTAACCTGATCATTGGTGAATATGACAGGAGAATATACCCGGAAGTTGGAATGAACAGGGAATGTTCCAATTAAAAGCATAAATAGGCCTGAATGTTAAATTGAATCAATTATGTTGCATGTGATTAGGTACTTATAGGCAAGTGGATATCTACGAGGGCGGTCCCATAAGTACCCGGATTGACCAAGCCATGTCTATAAACCATATGTTTCGTAGTATTTGTGAACGTTGAAATGATGAAATTTGGTCATCGTTATGTGATACAATACTTTCATTTGAAAGACCTCAGCCCAACCAATATTGAAGCTGAACTGGATTCTACTCTGTGTAAGTCTGCTCATTCGCTTACAACAGTAAAATTTTGGGTTGTTGAGTTTAAACGAGGCCGTACGAGCTTTCAAGACGAGTACCGTAGTGGTCGACCAAATGAGGTGACGACTCCAAGAATGGTGAAGAAAATTCACAAAGCGGTACTGGTAACTGAAAGTGCGCGAGCTAGCAGACATTGTAGGCACTTCAAAAAGTTCGGTACATCGCATATTTTTTGAAAATTTGGAAATGAGAAAGCTGTGTGTAAGATGGGTGCCGCGTTTGCTCACACTCGAGCAATAACAGTGTCGTGAAGATGTTTCAATTGAGTGTTTAGCGAAGTTTTAAAGCAACAAAGCAGAATTTTTGCGCCGTTTCTTAACAATGGATGAAACATGGGTCCATCACTTTACACCCGAGACAAAAGAACAATCAAAACAATGGATTCAAAAGGGAGAACCGGCTCCAAAGAAGGCGAAGACCTTTTCATCTACAGGCAAGGTCCTGGTGTCGATTTTTTTGGGATGAACGTCTGATAATTTTCATTGACTATCTTAAAAAAAAGGAAAAACTATCAACGGCCAGTATTATGCGAACTTATTGCAACGTTTGAGCGAAGAAATCAAGCAAAAATGGCCGCATTTGGCTAAGAAGAAAGTGTTGTTTCATCAAGACAATGCACCGTCTCACAAATCTCTTATTACAATGGCCAAAATTAATTAATTAAAATTTGAATTGCTACCTCATGCAAATCATACGCCAGATTTAGCCCCCACGGATTATTTTCTGTTCCCAAACTTGTCAAAAAATTTCCAACCATGAACAAGTGATGTCGGCAATTAATGGCTATTTTGAGGAGCAAGACAGTTCTTATTATAAAGAGGGTATCGAACTTTTTGAACATCGCTGTCAAAAGTGTTTAGAGCTGAAAGGCGATTATGTTGAAAAATAAATAATTTTTTTTCTCTGTGATACATAAAACACAAAGTTGGCCTTTGGGACCATAACTTCTCCCATAAAAAAAAAAAAAACGATAATTCAGAAGCAAACGTGACATATCTGAAGGCTACATGGTTAATCTTTTACCCAAGCCCTGTGCCGCCAAGCACAGACTTCTTATTCAGATATGCGAGTGACAGTGATGCGATGCTAGTTGAGCATAAATGCGGAAAACAAGAACTCAAAACGCTGGAGCGGAGCTAATTTTCACGAAATTGAAATTCGTTCGAATGTGAAATGACTCCCAGACATAAATAACTTGAGTGGCTTCCTTACCCCTGTTGACGGGTTTAGAAAGCCTCCCAATTTACGGGAATCAGATTTCTACTTATTTCGATATAAGATATCAATTGAAAGTAGATTGATAGTTCAAAAACCAGTTGAGTAAGTTTGTATTCCGAAAAAAAAAACGAAGGGTTTTCGGATTGGGAATGAGCTATCAGATACAAAATTTTGGTAGTGAACATTTGAAGAGTGTGTGGATAATACCTTCAACTTGAGGTTGCTTGAACATAATGAGTGTTTCAACAAGAGAAGTACGATTACTTTTTTTTTTTTTATAAAATGAAAAATTCTTGAGATATCTTTTAACCATCTATTGCTTTCTAAGGTAGACAAATGGGAATAAACGTGTCCACTCTGCTTGCAGACCCTCTATCTAATGGCAATGGTGGCTTCAAAACAACTCAATTGTTTCGCGACTTTTATGGCAAGTAGCTCCATCCTGTTTAAATTTGAAGTCGTCGGTATCCATACCCACGATCCCAGGCCCCAAAAAACTCAGTTCTGACATTAATTATGTGCATGGAGAGCCAAATCTTTCGTCAAACTTCGGTGCACTGTGGCTGTGGAGAGGTCAAGCTCCTGAGAACGGTGATGAATAGAAGTGTTTGGGTCGTTTCGAACTTTCCTTCACTGTGGCGACATTTCACATTGAACGTCCGGGGTGAACACGTCGCACATGAGGCACATGATTATGTTAATAATTGACACGAATTTTTTGCTTAGTTGTCGCGGTTGAACGTGAATTCTTGCAATTCTTTCGCTGCGTGCCGTCGCATGGTAAATTTCACAAATTTATAGATCACATCTGTCACTATATGCCAACCCTGCGAGCATCAGCTGTAAAATGATAGGCCTTTCAAATCCTACACCTCTTGTGGAAACACTCTTTAGTATCATTTGGAATAATTTAGAGATAGTATTGTAAGTAAATGCACTTGGGATATATCTGGACAGTGTCGGGCGAAGCCACATGGTGTGACACTGACGGGAATTGAAATTGCTCGAGGTTTAGAAAATTTAACATCTTTTTGGAAAACAAAACTTTTCCAAAACGGAAAAGTGCTGTTGATTGATTAGGATCTGTTGATAATACAACAATGATGATAGTCAAAATACTGCTGTCAGATATAATGAACTATTTACTTTGAATGAAGACGACAGAGAATTTAGTCCCCCTGATCTAAACGAAGTTAAGGTAACAATATCGAAAATAACAATAAAGCTGCTGACGTAGAACTGTTTCCTCAGCTGTTTATTTGAAGCAGCTGGAGATGACCCATTTGACAATAAGCACCAGCTTAGGTGTAAGATCTGCTCAGAGGGGAGTATGACTCCAGCGTGAAATCTTAGTATCATTTGTGTGATTCGAGCGCCAACTATAGAGAAACGAAACCCCTTAACATCGCCTATAAGAGTCTTTCTGCCGTATTATGTGAGCATCTGAAACCAATTATGAATCATCTTTGTGCTCCATAAATTCACTGGCCACGAAAAGAGGAGCGATCTTCTTTTAAGTCCGCATAATAACTAATGTACGCCAATAAAGCTTTCGTGAGTATTGAGGTACAAACGGGCAAAGTGCGTCTAATGGTAAACGAGGGCAAAACAAAATACACGCAGTCATCAGAAAAGAATGCACGCTATCGATGGCTTGACTAGGCAAATATTTATATCGTCGAGGTAACTAATGACCTCGTCAACGTTGGACTCAGGATGCAATTGAGTAATAGAAGTTCTCTTTCGTAAGATCAAACTGCCACTTGGCCACCTCGAGAGAAATATACTTCGTGTGATTTTGGGTCATGTTTGTTTTGACATAGAATAGAGATTCATAGATTCAACCATGAATTGTGTGGGCTGTACTGGGACATCGGCTTTTAGGGTCTAATGTCTAAGACGCAAGTCTTCGAACTGGAAGCAGGTGAGTAGTGTTAGGTAAAAAAGATTGTTCGTTTAGGCCCAGGTACACACCGAACTGTGGTGACATCTAAGTACTTTCGAACGTCACAAACTTGACTATTTTGCACGTGAACTTTCGCTGACTGGGCCCTATTGAAGAACTGGATTTTTAACGAAAAATTATCTTTAGGGACGAGTCACGAGTAATTTTCAAACCGTATATTCTGCTGTGTAACATTATGATGTGGGCTTAGAATATGCATCATTTTAATTTTTGCTACGTTGATTACAAGACCATTGTCAAGACACCAACTTACGACATTGCTGAACTCTTCCTGCATTATTTCTGTCGCTGTTTCAAGTGTCCTGTGTCGAACTACTATGGCTGTGTCATCTACATAGGCATATTTTTCTTAAGAGTACGGAGTCATTTGTAAATAAAATAAAAAGATAAGGCCCAATTTCTATTCTTGAGGGACGTCGTAATGTAGTTGATCTAAAGAGTGATACACATTCTTCATTTTTACGCAGAACTGGCGGTTGTATAAATAATCCTTAATTAAATACGCTATTACATCCCGAATGCTTATACTTTTGAGGGCTTCTAAGAGTTTGTGTGGCTTAAGGCATCAAACACCTTGCCAAAATCCATAAATAGTACCAGTATGTGGTGACTTTTATTTAAGATCTCATTGATACAATTTAGTTTAATTTTTAGTTTGTTCTTTAATTCTTAAAAAAAAAATTCAAATTACGGGTGGAGAGTAACCTCCTTGACTGCTAGAATGCGCTGCTACTGCAAGAAAGGTTATGGTGCCTTGAATTCATATTTAGCCAGACTTGCCAAATTTCAGTACGGTACTGTCTTTAGTTTTGTTTTGACAGCTGATTGTTGTTGACGTGTTTGGCATCATGTTGAGTATGGACAACAACGATTTTCGTTCTATCATAAAACATTATTTTTTGAGAGGCAAAACGTCAAAGGAAACAAAAGAAAAGTTGGATAAATATTATGGAGCTAATGCTCCGTCAGATTACACCGTCAAATATTGTTTTCGAGAGTTTCATGGTGGCCGCAACTCCACTACCGATCAAGTCCTCAGCGGAATGGCCTCCTATGCGGTTACAGAGGACAATGTCAAAAAAATACATGAAATGGTGTTGGCTGACCGAAAAGTGAAGGTGCGCGAGCTAACAGATACCACAAAGATAAGTACTGAGAGCACACGCCATATTTTGGGCAATATTCTGCATATAAAAAAGTTATCCTGCCGCTGGGTGCCGCGCATACTCACTCCTGACCAAAAACAGGAACGCGAGAGCACTTCGAAAGATTGTTTGGACTTTCTGATGCGGAATCGGGCGGACTTTTGGCGTTGATTGGTAACTGTTGATGAAACTTGGATCCATTATTACACACCAAAAAACAGAATGAATGCCTGGCAATGGACTGAAGCCGGCGCGAGTGCTCCTAAGCGGACGAAGGAGGCTCGATTGATCGGATAGATTATGGCGTCGGTTTTCTGGGATTGTTATGGCATACTCTTCGTGGACTACCTCGAAAAAAGAAAAAACCATCGACAGCGAGTATTACTGTTCATTATTGGAGCGATTGAAGGCCGAAATCGCTGCAAAACGGCCTTACATGAAGCGAAAAAAATTTTGTTTTTGCAATGCAATGCACCGGCGCACAAGAGCATCGCAACCACGGCTAAAATCAATGACTTACGGCTCCAATTGCTGTCGCATCCACCGTATTCGCCCGATTTGGCTCCTTCGGACTATTATCTCTTCCCAAACCTCAAAAGATGGTTTATCAATAAAAAATTCAGCTCACGCGAGGAAATCATCGACGCCAAGGAGGAGTATTTTGCAGACCTTCCGGAAAATTACTTTTCGGACGGGATCAAGAAGTTGGAAAATCCCTGGAATAAGTGTATTAAACCAAAAGGGGAATGTATTAAATAAAATAAAAAAAAACATAAAAAAAAATTTTTTTCCCAGCGATGTTCAAAAAGTTCGATACCCTTTTTATAATAAGAACTGTCTTGCTCCTCAAAATAGACATTTACTGCCAACATCACTTCTTCATCGTTGGAAAATCTTTGATTACTGAGCCATTTTTTCAAGTTTGGGAACAGAAAATAATCTTTAATTCATTGATTTTGGTCATTGTAATAAGGGATTTGTGAGCTGGTGCATTGTCTTGATGAAACAACACACTCTTCTTAGCCAAATGCAGCCGTTTTTGCTTGATTTCTTCGCTCAAACGTTGCAATAAGTTCGTATAATACTGGCCGTTGATAGTTTTTTGCTTTTTCAAGATAGTCAATGAGAATTATCCCACGCGCATCCTAAAAAATCGACGCCATGGTCTTGCCTGCAGATGAAACGATCTTCGCCTTCTTTGGAGCCGGTTCTCCCTTTTGAATCCATTGTTTTGATTGTTCTTTTGTCTTGGGTGTAAAGTGATGGACCCATGGTTCATCCATTGTTATAAAACGGAGCAAAAACTCTGCTTTGTTGCTGTGAAACTTCGCTAAACACTCAATTGAAACATCTTAACGACACTGTTTTCGCTCGAGTGTAAGCAAACGCGGCACCCATCTTACACACAGCTTTCTCATTTCCAAATTTTCAAATACAATAATATGCGATGTACCGCACTTTTTGAAATGCCTGCAATGTCTGCTAGCTCGCGCAATTTCAGTCGATGATCATCCAGTACCGCTTTGTGGATTTTCTTCACCATTTCTGGAGCCTTCACCTCATTTGGTCGACCACTGCGATGCTCCTGGTCTGCGTACTTTCCAATACAGTGATATTTTCTAACAAATACCGCCATGTCTTGGTCAGGCCGGGTACTTCTGGGGCCGCCATCGTAAAGTCCAAATCCATGTAAAATCCGAATGTCGTTGCCTCTGTACTCAAAAGTAAATCTGTTCTTACTTGATGGTATTGGTTGTTTTGCAACCGAAGCGTTATTACATAATAAGACGCCAGATATTCCGGAGCCAGTAACCCGCATAGGGTTAGCAGTTTTTAGGTTTAATGCTTGCAGCATGGAATTCCACGAAAGATTTTGAGAGACTTATATTAGATCAGAAATGGCTCCATTCGTCTTTTGCGAATATCTAAGTTAACACTGATGTCGAACTCTCGTCGTCGTCGTGATCAGAACGTTGCTCGTATCGATCGAGGGACTTGTATAATCTTTATTGGTAAGGTCGTCTTTATTTTTCTAACTCAGACTCAGATCGCTGAAGCCTAGGACTTCTTATCCAAATCTTCATCGGACGGCATCTGCTAATTGTTTGCGTGTTGAGGTTTCTTACATTTAACTTCGTTTTCCGGTTTTCGTTTGCTGGAGTGTCTGAGATCTGAGATCTGAGAATTTGTTTCACTTGATAAAACTCGACAACAAAATTTCTAACAAAGATAGATAAATCCTTCAGAAGATAGTATAAGCAACCCATTACTGAGATGCGAGCACTGCAGTTAATTTGCTATATGGTAAACTCCATCGCCACTCCATCGCTTATTAGTCTAGTTGTAGCACGTGAAGAGTTACAAGGAAGGGATTCACTATCATTTTCTAAGACTCTTCGAGAAGATAAACAGGACTTATATTTACATTCTGCACGTTAAGTCATAATAAAATCTATTTTAAGCGTCACTCGTATTGACTTTTGAGTATAAAACAAGTCCATAAGAGAACATCGTGAACTAAGTTCAGTACACACGTCATCTTCTACACAATAATAACATTTCTAGATCTCTTAAATCCGCAGAAGGTGAGGTATTTAGAGATATCAATTTAAAACTATCAACAGATAATAATCAATGCACATACTTGTATGTATGTATGTACACTAAACTAGCATATGCACTTTTTTTTTACTATCGCAAAGCATTCGTTGATGACAGTATTTACAAACCACGTAGGTCCGTACCTATTTCTTTTCCTTTTATAAAAAAAATCATTTAAAACGAAAACAATAAACTGCTTGGTCTATTCAAAAAGATATCTCCACCGAAGTCCTTTTTACAAAAGGGACCTTCTATGACAATGAAAATGAAAATTGCATCTTCTCTTAATAGAAAAATTCCAATTTCCAGGACACAGATCTACAAACACACTCGTATTTGTATATTTACACAACCGAAAAGGAAAAAAACGGAAGAGGAAGAGGAAGAAAATTCTAGCAAACGCGCATTTCAATCGGAATGTCATCCATCTCTGGTGTCTACAGCTGCCCTCCACCATCATTCATGGACTTCGACTCACCAGCACCCTGTTTACCACCAGCTGAAGGTGGCACTTTCATTTCATTTCCATCGCATTGACAATAATTCAATTTTGTTATTCTTCAATCCATGAACTCTCCCTTTCTCTTTCTTACTGCACTTCGACTGGGTAACTGTGTGTCGTAAGCTACGAAAATATGGAATCAGTATGAATGTGGGTCTATGAACATATCTGCAGCGTAATCCGAGTGCAGAAAATATGGAAGATGTGAACGTCAACTGAAGTCAACAATAGATGAGGAAAAAAATTGTGAGAAGAATAAACGAATGAAATGAACCAGAGATACTCCAAATCGTACGGGACTAGGGAGGAATAATCTGGACATATCAACTGTTGTTCTGTTAACACAAGAATAAAAGGACTTCATCCTTATACGTATGTATGTCAGTACAAAAAGATACGGGCATGAGAAATATCTATTTCCCGCCTTCTACGTATGTAGGTCAGCTAGGACACTCAGACGGCCAGTCAGATAGGTGGTTGTGAAAAAGTTGATTGCACAAATGGCGTTGCTATCATCATTACAACTCAGCTCACTCGTTTGACCGACCACTCGATATGTTTCCTCCATTTATTGGTTTGGTTCCTCCTCATGGTATTGAGAACCGATATTCCATGCTCTGTAACTAGGTTAGAGGTTTCCATCCTCTTAAACGGATAAATGCACAGGATAACTGGTGGACTGGCGTTAGAGTTGGTTTTCTACAGAGCAATTATTCGTTCGTTGGTGTTCTGTTTTTTCTACCAACGCCGTTGAAGTGGGTTGGAAAAATGTGCTCGTATGAATGGAAAAGTAAATGCGAATTCATTTTAACATTCAGTAGATGATTTTCCAATTTGTCAGCTAAGAATAGCTGGATGTCTAATTTTCGTTTGACCTTAATGGGATAAACAATTCTTCCCACAAGATGGAGTTGCTCTAGTGTGGTGTTTAAAATGGCTCATGGACAAGGTTACTGCGTTAGTTGACAACTTCAATAGGATTTCCGGGACGGACATACGAGTAGGTTCCCTGAATTTTTTGTTAAACATTATGTTTCACGTCTGTCAGTTTAGAACCAAGGCTGAGTAATTTTTAAATGAATTTATTTTACAAAAATGTTGAGTATCAATCTGATATAGTCGCTGAACAATCATTATCAATGGAATCTCTGGAGGAATATTTAGATCGAAAACTTCTTTCAAAAAGTGCTTATAAGCAATTATCATTTGTTATCACATGATCAGATGTAATCACCATAAAATTAAATACGTCTTTATTGCTTTTATCACGAGAACACATCCTGGAATAGTTCTCGCAATATTTTTTAAAATTTTTTTTTTTTCAATCTTCTTGGGCCTCTTCCGATAAATGTCCAATCAGCAGCAATGAAGCTGAAACTACTTCTTGTCCGTGAATAAGTATCTTATGGACAGTAGGGGATGCAAAACCATAGATAGGTTTTTTAACAATAATAACCAGTATCAGTGTAAACTTTCTAAAATTGTAAATGTTAATATATTGCCAATAAAATTATTTAGATTTTTTTAAAATCAGTTTCTACCTATTCCTGTGGTGTCAGGTGATAAATTTGGTTTATCGAAAAATCTTTCGGCAATATTACTGTCATGGGTAATTCCATGGTAACTTGCGTTACATTCAGATGCATTTATATCTGCTTTGATTGACATTATCTTTTTAAAAGTCGCAAAAAAATAGACGTTGCGAAATAGTTCCATTTCTTGTTTCTTTCTTCCAGCATTTTTAAGCTCTGGGCAATAAATTTATTGTTAAATTGGGAGCTCGGACCATCAGGCCATTTGTTCACCTGGTTAACACTCTGCGGTAGCTCTTTAAAGATTCTATCAATGTATATAACACTCCTTTTTTTGTCATGTAAATCATCAGAGACAATGACGATTGGGAGTTGCACTTTATTAAACCACAAAGAAACGGTGAACAGAGAATGAAAACTTTGAATTTCATCTTGAGCTGTGCATGTGAAATTTTCTGAAAAGTGCACCTACATCAAAGCAATGGCAGGATCATATTTATCTGACGATATAACAAGCTTATCCTGATGGTAAGAGTTGTCTTGGCATCTCTTGAAGAATGAAATATGAGACATATCCGAAACATGCTCAAAAATAACCCCAGTTTTCTAAATTTTGCTTATCTTTCCGTCAAAGGTTTTCCACACATACGATGTAGTACCCGGCCTGACCAAGCCATGGCAGTAGTTGTTTGAAAATATTGTATTGGAAAGTAAGCATTCTACAAAGCATATGTTTCAAGTTTGAAAGCGCCACGTTGTTTAGTATTTGTTTGGCAGCCATCAATAGTGAACGTTGTCAGTGAATTTGTAAAAATGGACAAAATTGGTCATCGTTATGTGATACAATGCTTTTATTTGAAAGGCCTCAGCCCAACCAATATAAAAGCTGAACTGCATTCTACTCTGGATGAGTCTGCTCCTTCGTTTACAACAGTAAAATTTTGGGTTGCTGAGTTTAAACGTCGACCAAATGAGGTGATGACTCCAGAAATGGTGAAGAAAATCCACAAAGCGGTACTGGATGATCGTCGACTGAAAGTGCGCGAGCTAGCAGACATTGTAGGCATTTCAAAAAGTGCGGTACATCGCATATTATTTGGACATGAGAAAGCTGTGTGCAAGATTGGTGCCGCGTTTCTTACACTCGAGCAATAACAGTGTCGTGAAGATGTTTCAATTGAGTGTTTAGCGAAGTTTCACAGCAACAAAGCAGAATTTTTGCGCCGTTTCATAAAAATGGATGAACCATGGGTCCATCACTTTACACCCGAGACAAAAGAACAATCAAAACAATGAATTCAAAAGGGAGAGCTGGCACCAAAGAAGGCGAAGACCGTTTCACCTGCAGGCAAGGTCATGGCGTCGATTTTTTGGGATGCGAGTGGGATAATTTTCATTGACTATCTTGAAAAAGGAAAAACTTTCAACGGCCAGTATTATGCGAACTTATTGCAACGTTTGAGCGAAGAAATCAAGCAATAACGGCCGCATTTGGCTAAGAAGAAAGTGTTGTTTCATCAAGACAATGCACCAGCTCACAAATCCCTTATTGCAATGACCAAAATTAATGAATTAAAGTTTGAATTGCTACCTCATGCACCCTATTCGCCAGATTTAGCCCAATCGGATTATTTTCTGTTCCCAAACTTGAATAAATGGCTCGGTGGTCAAAGATTTTCCAAACATGAAGAAGTGATGTCGGCAGTTAATGGCTATTTTGAGGAGCAAGGCAGTTCTTATTATAATAAGGGTATCGAACTTTTTGAACAACGCTGGGAAAAGTGTATAGAGCTGAAAGGCGATTATGTTGAAAAATAAATAAATTGATTTTCAAAATTTTTGTGTTTTTTTTGTTGGGTCGAGTACTTCTGGGACCGCCACAGTATAATTTTCATGATATTTGCAAAGGCAAACAATTCTGCAAATTTACAATACTTTTTCCAACAATCACACTATGTTCTTTAACAAAGAGTTTCAGATAGTGATGAGTATAGATGCCGAATTTGGACCTTTTCCTTTTTCCTATTTTTAAGACGAATGTTGATGAAATCCCTGAGACCTGGAGTCTGTCGGCTTATATCGTCACGTTGATAAAACTCTTCTATTTGTTTTCTTATTTGCTCATTTAGAGCTGATGCAGGTTTCTTTTCGATTGACTTGGAGCAACAGGCCTCTGCAATATCACTGGTATCAAGCAGTTTTTTTAGTACTAACCTCTTTTTAATGGGACAAAGCTTTTCGAGCCCATGCTGTGGCCTTCCCTAATGATTGTGGTGTTATGAGGGGTTCATCGTACGAGTCATCTTGGGGAAGTGTCCTTTTCAATCTAAATCTCGCTACTCCTGTTTTTTTATGAACCGAAAGACCTTCAATTTAGAATTTTTTCTTCAATCTACTTTTTCTGCACGTCTCTTGATGTTTTTTTCTTTTAATTCTTTGTATGTTCCTTGTCTTTGTAATTTTTCTCTCCTTCGTTTCATTTTTTCAGCAACTGGTTAAGGCATTTTACCTTAAAAAAAATTTAACTACAAAAAAATCTTTAAAGAAATTATGGTTACAAACAAGGTAACTCGTGTTTTACAACTTTACAAAATAAAAATTAAATTTTCAACGAAAATAAAGTTGATAACAAAAATATGAAAATCAAGTGAGTTGGACCAAATAATTTCAAAATACAGAAAAAATAATAATTCGTTGATAACTCGCGTTACTTTACTTTACTTTAAATTATTTGCACTATTTAAGACAATAAATGTTATTCGAAAAAAATGATCTTATAATGGTAAGCCTTGAGATAGGTGACAGTCCCGGGTAGGGTGATTTTGTTTTCCAACTTCGTCGAATTCCCCAGAAAGAAAGAGAAACACAGGGAAGTTCTTTTAGCTTATTTATTGCCTCGGTCAGCAGTCAACGAAATTGTTTTACCCTCTACCGCAGGATATGCGAAATAACGCAGTACACGTATTTAATTTAAAAAAAATTAATGAAATGTTGGTCAAACCAAAGGGAGGTAGTGTATCTCCGTCAATGGGACAGAAAAAAAAAAAAAAAAAAACACTCGGTTATCCAATTGTTATAACTTGGTCTTAAAAAGCAGTAGTGTACCGCCGAATCAAATATTCCGGTTAAGAACTATTTGGAAAACAGTGGATGGGATGTCTTACTCCACCCGCTTTATAGCCCAGACCTTGGCCCTTCTGACAACCATTTGTTCCGGTCGATGCAGAACGCCCTCACTGAAATACGGTTCACATCAGAGCAGCATATCAAAAATTGGCTTGATTCATTCTTGGCTGCCAAGCCGGTGCAGTTCTTTTGGGATGGGATCTACAAATTGCCAGAAAAATGGGAAAAAGTCATAGCTTCAGATGGGCAATTCTTTGAATAATACTATTGTACGTGTTTTTCTTGAATAAACGTTCAAATTTTGAAAAAAAAAACCACACGAATTAAATTACATACCCAATAATTGAGAGAGTATCTTATAGGCTTCAGGTTCCGTTGCCTATTTGTTGTACTTTCCATTTCTTATGGTTTGAAGTTTTTGTGTCGCAGGCATGAATAATATTTGCCGCTGGATTCGAAATTGTTCCGCGAATTTCTCGCTAAGTTTTTGAAGCCTTCGTCAGATTCTGAAAAATTGTTTTTAATAGTTTAGTCTGCCGAGCGTTTTTTTCTTCCAGGAAGTTCATTGACGTACTTTGCGTTTTCTTCAGGTTTGAGCATTTATGAATTTTTCTTAATAATAATTGACGTTTATAAATTGGATGTTCTTATTAATATTCTCGTTTGCGCTTTTATACACTTTTCAATTTTACACCTCGGGCTATTTTTCCATCTTCTATATACGAGTATGGGATTGTTTCGGGCGTGATCCATGGCTAATGTTTCCGTGTTCTTCTGGTTGTACTCATTTTACATGCTTCGGCGTATATTTTATTAATTTCTATTACGAAATTATGGTAGTGTCTGCATGCTTTATTAGCTCATTAACTTTTTGTTGATTAATGTGTTTTACCTGAGTTTTACAGTGTTAGTGTGCCATTTAAACCTTTCGTTGCATATACTCGGAAGACGGCGTAATGGTCAGAGAGATCAGTTTCAATAATCGCTGACTATATGGCCAGCTCGGTAATGCTAACATATACAATATATGGTCAATTGACGTCTCAGTGTTGTCATTGTACGTCATTTCAGTGTATGTCATTCATTTGAAGTGTAAACAACAATAATTTTTTTTTTTTACTCAAATATGTCGAACCTTGTGCCTGAAAAAGTGTTTTATCGGGGAGTTCTTCTTCATTACTTTAATATGAAGAGAACTGCTGCCGAAAGTCATCGTATTTTGGTGGAAGTTTATGGTGAAAATGCGCTAGCTGACCGAACGTGCCAAAAGTGGTTTACATGATTTACCAGTGGTGATTTTTGCTTGGAAGACAATGAACGTCCTGGGCAACCAAAAAAGTTTCAAGATGAAGAACTGGAAGCATTACTCTATGAAGATTGTTGCCAAACTCAAGCAGCCATTTCAAAACGTTTAAAAGCAGCTGGATATATTCAAACGCAAGGAAATTGGGTTCCACATGAACTCAAGACGAGAGTCGTCGAAAGGCGGTTTTGCATGTCCGAAAAGCTGCAGGAACGTCACAAAAGGAAGTCATTTTTGCATCGGATTGTTACTGGTGATGAAAAATGGATCCATTACGACAACCCCAAGCGCAAAAAATCATATGTGAAACCCGGCCAACTAGCTAAATTAACGGCAAAGCCGAATATCCATGGCGCAAAGTTAATGCTCTGTATTTAGTGGGATCAGAGAAGTGTGCTGTATTATGAACTGCTAAAACTGGGTGAAATCATCAATGGACAACGCTACCGAACACAATTTATCCGTTTGAAGAGAGCAGTAGCCGAAAAATGCCCGGAATATGCGACCGGACACTAGGCAGAAATTTTCCATTATGACAACGCTCGGCCCCACGTTATTATTCCGGTTATGAACTATTTGGAAAACAGTGGATGAGAAGTCTTACCCCACCTGCCTTATAGCAACGTTGCTATATTTAATTAATTGCTTGACATAATAATTAACGGATTGGAAATTTCCTTTTCTCTTTCTTGCTTCATGTCCACTTTTCATAGAATTACCCTCATTAGAATTTTCGAAACCACGCTTTGGCTGGTCAACTATCAACCTCTTGCCATGCAAAAGGCATTAAAATAATCTGATGCAGCAGTGTAACATTGAAAAACCGAACTGTAAAATCGACTGGTTAAATGGTTTAGTCAACAATTGATATATTGAACTAAAGTCCTTAGATCATACACCGCAAATATAGCAACGCTGTCTAGAGGTAGTGCCTGTTTTTCCATATATCATTGCAAAAATGAGTTTTTGTGACGCCAGTATAGCTTTACCTTTAAGCTCCACAGATTAATTTTCAAGGTTTTCTATTTGAATGTTAACTGGAACCTTTTGCCAAATCCGTTCTTTACTACAACTGCGCCCGCATACTAATCAGATAAGTACAACTGAGGATATAAATTCGTTTGGATCATGTGCATCCGCTTCAACGAACTTCTCCTTATAGCAGTTGTATCGTAAGCTACCAATTTTGAAACCAAACATAAGTTTCCTAACTTTTCAAATTTCAATCTATAAATGATTTCTTTTAGTTCATTTATCAAGCGCTCAGCAGTGTGGTTCAATAGAATTTGAATAGTAACTTCTGCAGAAGTTCTCAGTCAATAGTCAAAGTCAAAATCAAAGGGCTGGTCGATTTTTAGATATCGAAAACGTCATGAACCAAGCTTAGACATATGCTAAACAAACCGTTTTGGCAAATAAGTGATTTTGTTTTGGAGTCATATACTTTTCGTTGTGTGAAAATATCTGATTTTGTACCAAATAATCGTCATTTGCGGAGAGTGTTGATTTCCTTCTTTCATTCGAAGAAAACGGCGGCTGAAGCGCATCGAGAGCTCCAAAAAGTTTACGGAGATGCTGCTCTAAATGAAACAATATGCCGTGCTTGATTCTGTTGCCTTAAAGACGGTGGTTTCGATGTTGACGAGCTTCAATTGCCTAATTACTATAAGATGCAACATGCCTACTACACGAAAGATTCTATGAGACCAAAATCTGTTACGCAGAATTGAAAGCGTAACCGACAAAAAGGAGTACGCGCTTGTCATTTGCATCGACATCATTAGCTTGGATAAAGACTGCGACCAATATGCGACTGCGAGCGCAAACAGGAATTTTCTTTAAGGCAGCATTCGATCTCTACTCCTATGGGGTATGTTGGTTGACTCACTACTCAATATTTTCAATAATATTTTTAAGACCTGGGTAGATAATATATTGATCATGCCTAGTAATGACGGGTGCACTAGAAATGTACTTTTCTAAAACCCTAACAATATTGAGGTGGCTCTCTTTACGAGAAGGCGGAGGCTGATACGTCAGCCTCAATTATTGCGTAGGGGCACCAATATCCTTTTCTCTAACGAAGTTAAGTATTTAGGCGTGATCCCGAATAAAAAAAAAATTATTTGCATTGGTGTTTCTCCAGCACGCCTGACTCCATTCTAAACGCACTGATGAATCTCCGTTCTCTTGATGGGGGCTTAACCATTAAAGCCATCGCCTGTTTCTTTCAAAGAAGTTTTTGGTACAACATGAACTGGAGTTTTAACGACCTTGCTGTTTAATGGAATGATACCAGGATGGTATCAAGAGTTTCAAGTTGGTTCTAGAATGCAAACGTTTTCTGGAAGCTGACGAAAGGCTTAGTTCACTAAAATTGTTGAAATTGTAGGCAAAGTCTAGGGGAGAGTTTCTCAAGACCCCAACATTCGTACGAATTCTTGCGATTTCGCAGTTGTTGACTAGGTAGACTCAAATGCTTACTCGCGTGGCTAAGTGACTTTGCTATTCTTAGCAATTTTTTTTTTTAGTTTTGTTTGGAGGGGTAAGCACGATGACACAGTACTTTGCAGGCGACAATGTGCGACTCGAATCTGAAAACCTAACCTCCGCAAGGAATCGTCGTCTTTGCCTCACCCCACGGAACCGCCCTAAGACATAACTTCGCGGGGTAGAGAAGTAGCTTCCAGTAAGAAATCAAGGGCTTATTTGTCCAAGCGCTCATTTTGTACTTATTTGCAATTTATGCTTTTTTCCAAGAGAAATCCTGTTTGGGTTTGGTTTTTCGTTCTGACTTCGCCGTCGAAGTTTCTTTATGGTATATCGCTGCAGTCTATTTCACAGCATCCCATATTCACCGAAAACCTGGACACCGAAAAAAATATGTGTTGTGCATCTTTCTTTTTGCCTCTCCGCAATTTAAACAGATAGGTCCAAATCTGTTCAGGTAAGCTCGGCAGCAGCAGAAATCCGCTTCTATGTGGTGCCGCTCCGTTCATTTTTGGATATCCAGTATAAGTCGATGGGTCGACCTTCCTTTTAAAGATCCTGCCATGTTCTCATGCCTCGCTGTCTTTCTTTGAACTTGTTATCTTTGTCTGATTTTCTTTTGGCGTCATATACTTTTGGTTATATGAAAATGTCTGGTTTTGTGTCAAATAATTGTCATTTGCGGGGAGTGTTGATTTCCTTCTTTTATTCGAAGAGAACGGAAAACGAAACATTGCTGAGGACAGGTTTTTGAGTTCGATTGCCGTTGATAGCAATGGGTAGATTGTTCCATTAACTGACGGCACGAATGCAAAATTGTCTTCGCGAAGCTAAGACTTAAGCTATGCTTAAGCGGCCGCAATAAGAGGTAGCGTGCGGATGGAGTTAATGCAAGATTTTCAAATAAATATGATGGTTGTTTCTTATAGATTAAATTGGCGAGATAAATGCAGCATTTGTACATAAAAAAAGCTGTCAAGACGGCATCCCAAAATTTGACGAGAATGGGAAGATACGTGGTCGAACCAACGAAGGTTAAAGACGAACCAAGTAATCGAATTAAAAGCTACATTGAGCGTTCGGGATGAGATCGAATCCATATCTGAGAACAGTGCGCATCCATAAGTTAAAATTGGCACTAGGAGAGTCCAGGCTAACTTCATTTTAACTGCAGTTGGAAAAAAGAGCCGACTAACTAAAGGCCGTGTAAAGAAGCATATACATATTTTGGATACAGTGCTATTAATATGATCACCCCAAGATAAATTGCTACTGAAGACTATACCTAGGTTTATCACGTTGGATACTAATTCTACTTGGGTTACATTCAGGAAAATAGGGAAAGCTATAATACAACTGAACGTCATCGGCATATATGTGAAAATTACAATGGGAAAATACAGACGGCAAATCGTTAATGAATATGGAAAAAAGAAGAGAACCAAAAATTAATCCCTGTGGTACTCCAATGTCCATAGGGCGGACGGATGACAACTGACGATTAAAAAAAACGGCTTGTTTACCATTGGTGAGATAGGGCAGAATAAATATATTGCTCAGTTTGCAAGTTTACTACATAAATTTTTTTTTATAATTAGAGGAAAAAAAGACAGGTACTGATGTACATTGTTTTTAAATGTTTGTAAATTATAACGACCAGGAAACACAGAATTCGGCACGGCATTCCATAAGCGAGTTGTACGCTTTAGGAAAGAATCACGATATTTTAGAGTGCGTCCGAAAATGGGCTTGAGGGTATACTGATGAGCATTCATAGCGAGACGGGTGTTACGGTTCAAAGTTTGAATGGGCGGAATGCTATTGGCAATTTCAATGAAACATGAAACACTGGTGGTATAAAACAAAGTGAGACAGGAGACATTATGCCGATGTTTGAGGGTGTCAATTGAATGACTGATATGACTGATCACAAATGAGTTTCATCGCACGGTTTTGAATCCTATCTAGCAGGTGCAGAAATGTTTTAGTAGGACGTGACCAGATGTGGGCATTATACTCCAAATTTGGGCGGATGAGTGCCTTATATATTGTGGCCAGATCAGAGGGGGTAAAATATTTCTTACATCGCTTGAGGAGACATTTCGCAGCATTTTTGGCAACATTGAATATGTGGTCATTCCAACGTATGTTGTCACTTACACATATACCGAGAATAGAAAGTTTATCGGTTCCGACGATGCAAGTGCCATTCATGGATAATGGCTGGGTATTTGAATTTCTCTTTAATGACAGCAGACAGCATTGAGATTTGGAAGCATTGAATTCCACTCGGTTGATAGTTCCACAATTGGTTATGCTGTTAAAATCGGAATTTAATGAGCTTAACATACGTTGCCGTTCCCGTTCTACAACCGAAGAGCAGGGGCGTGAGTCCGGGAACGAATATGAAAAGCAGAGAGAACTGTCATCAGCAAAGGAATATATTGGATTAGAAGTAGCAGACAAGAGATCATTAATTAAAATTAAAGAGAGTGTCGGAGACAGAACGGAGCCCTGGTGCACACCAGCATTCATTTTGTGAATATCAGACTTGAAACCGTCCAAGACAACTTGAATTGAACGTTCGAAGGTAATTTCTAATCAATTGAAGAAGAGAGTCATCAATCCTGAGCCAAACTCTGTCAAATGCCATAGAAATATTAAGTGCAACTATATTGCTTTCACCATATTGATGTATGTTTTGGTTCCACTTTTCGGTAAGATATGCCATCAAATAACCAGTGGACCTGATGCAACGAAAATCATATTGCCGTTCATTGAGAAGTTTTCGTGTTTCGAGATATTTCATGAGCTGACAGTTTAACAGAGTTTCCATGACCTTGGAAAGAAGGGACGTATGTGCAATGGGTCTGTAGGAGGAGAGAGAAGAAGATTTGCCTTTTTTAGGGACCGGCTAGAAAAATGCTGTTTTCCATCTGCTCGGAAAGAGTTTTTAACAGTAGGATTGAAGAAAAAGCTTACGCAGTGGTTTTGCCAGCGTGGAAGAACACCTCTTCAGAAGAAGGGGTGATATGCCATCTGGACCAGCGGATTTATGCATGTTAAGATCTTTAAGTACTCTTAATACTACACGAGTGCGAAAATGGATTCGTCCCATTGTAGATTCAACGCACTCAAGTGTAGGCGGGCACAAAACACATTCTGTTGGTGTTGAGCTAGCCGCAAAGTGTGCAGCAAGTAGATTGGTCTTGTCCAAGGAGCTGACTTCTAGAATGTCATTGTAAATGAGCGTTGGCATGGAGGATGAGGCAGAATTTCTAATGTTTTTGACGAATGACCAAAAATGTTTAATGCCTTTGGGACGTGTAATATTTCTTGCCTCAATTTTTGGTCGTATTGGAATTTCACGCTCTTGAAAAAGACGTTGCAGTCATTTCTGGCTCGTTTAAACTTTTTTCGGTTTTCCTCTGTCAGGTTGGTCTTGTAGGACCGAAAAATCAATGGCTTTCTGCTATTGCCGGTTCTTTTAGGAATCTTTTCTCTAACCGTGTGGCGGGTGTACGAGAATGTAGTAGATATGACACAATGGTCCGACGAACCTAGAGGGGAGAGCCATCAACACAGTACTTGTCAGGATGGGAAGTTAAAAACAAGTCCAGGGTGTTGGCAGTCTGACTATCAACGTCTGGCATTCGAGTGGGCTCATTCACAAGCTGGGTTAAATTATTTTCTGCAGCGAAGATCTCAACACACCTTACTTTGGATGTTGTCTGTCCAGAATGTCGAAGCCAACCAGAATTGTGTATATTGAAATCGCCCGTAATCACGATTTCCTTGAATGGAGTCAGACAGAGCATCAAACTCCTGAAAGGTCGAGTTGTTGTCCAGTTTAGGGCTTCTATGGATAATTTGCTTACGGAGATGGAATTTTAACCACATAAAATTGAATTCCGGATTTAAATAGGGACTACTTTGTGCTGGAATTTGGTAAGCTACATCACTACTCACATAAATGGCGAGACAAAGGCCGACCTGCTACACTCAAAGAAAAGTTCTAAGATGAGTCGAGGAATTTTGAAATGGGTGGTGGCGCCCTGCTCCACTCAAAGAAAGGTTCTAAGATGAGTCGAGGAATATTGAAATTGGTGGAGGCGTTTGGCTGGCAGAAGAATGAGGATTTTGGAAAAAAGCATTGGGTCGAGAGACCCATTAGATGAAACATATCTCTCATAAAAACAGATGCTAGCGTTAACACTAGGAATCGAACCCAGGAAAGTACTCTGGAGAAAATCCGGAGAGTCTCTCTGGTAAGTTTTATAGTGTTAGAGAGACGAAAAGGGACCCGACAATGGTAGTCTGATTCGAATATCTCTCGAAAACTGATATATATTAATAATTTGTCCTCTTCGATAACTTGTCGAACATCATCAGAAACCTTTAACAATGCAGTAATATAGAGTTTTCTAAAAACGACTTGACAACTTTTTTTTTAAATAAAAGGCAAACCATTTGAAATATTTCAAAAACTTTATTTTTGGCTTGAAGTACAATCAAAACATTTATGAATGGACCTCGACTTCGTTCATATGGCCACCGCGGGCACGTTTGTAGCGGTCGATTCGTTGGACTCAATTTTCAACGACTCAGTCACACATTTCGGCCGAAACGACCGCTGTTTCTCGTTCAATGTTGGCTCTGAGCTCTCCCAACGTCGTCGGCGTGTTGACATTAGCCAATGACTTAACGTAGCCCCTCAGAAAATAGTCAAGCGACGTTAAATCGCACGAACGAGGCGGCCAATCGACTGGCCCATGTCTTGAGATAACACGCTCACCATACTTACTCTTCAATAAATCGATTGTAGCGTGTGCTGTGTGGCTTATAGCACCATCCTGTTGAAACCACATGTCTTCCAAGTCCATATCTTCCAATTCGGGCCAAAAATAATCGGTGATCATGGCGCGATAACGCTGACCATTCACAGTAACGTGACGATCGCTATCGTCGACGAAAAACTATGGCCCAATAACGCCGTCGGCATGCAAACCGCACCAAACAGTTATTTTTTGTGGATGAAGTGGTGATTCATGAAGCACATGAACGCATATTTTGCTTATTGACGAACCCGTTGAGCCAAAAATGAGTTTCGTCACTGAAGATGATTTTGCAACTCCGAATATCTGTTCTAAATTTTTATAATTTGCAGACGTTGCTCGTAAGTGTACTTTATCACGATGAAAATGTTGAGTTTACAGAATAAATTGACAGTGACAGTTTGATGATTAGTGAAAGAGTGCGTTCACAAATTAAATTCAAAGTTGTCAAGTCTCTATTGGAAAACCCTATACAACTATGTCCGGATCCAGATCCTTTGACTTGATTACTTATTATAGACTCAAAAGCTTTGGATAAAAATGGCAGGACTGCAAAGGCCGGTATTCATACGCCTTATTCCTTTTTTTTTAAAAATGGGGATTATTTTGGCAGTTTTTCATTGAGATGGATAGTTGGATGTCATAATAATATAATTAAAAATATGTGTTATGTGGGTGAGAATAAAAGGTAGAATTATTTTTATAAAGTCAGGGTGGACATCATCTAAGCCAATACATTTTGACTTTAAAGCAAAAATAGCTTTGAAAACGGTTATAGGATCTACAACAGATAAAGTTAAAGATCCTTCCAATGAATTCAAGGTTAGACAGTGTGTGGGGGTATTTATTTGATTGGAGACAGTATTAGCAAAATTTTGGTTTAATTCCTCTACTTTCATATCATCGTTGACAACACAAGACATTTTACTCAAACCAATCTAACGAATTTTATTCCACAAAAACTTTGTGTTGTGTTGACGACCGTCCGCGTGAGGAACGATGTTGCCAAAGTCGTAGTGAAACGACACAAATACTAAACGCTAATATGAACATCTGTGCTACCTAAACTAGATGACATAAACATTTGAAATATCTTACTTTTCTTCGAAATCACAAATGCAACACAACAAGCTGAAAAAGAGCAATTGCGTTGGTGATTTCCTTACTTACTCTTTGCCCAATATCGGAAGAGTAGTATTTACTCCTATATTCTGAACAAATATTCAATAGGGTCCACCTACGCCAATTTGTTTGGAAGTTCCAATGAAATGAATATCTTACTTGTTCACTTATAATTAATGATAATTTCAAACATTATATTCAAACAGATATCATTAGTTTGCATAAATATCTCATTAGGATCGATATGACATTAAATACAAACCTCGACTTGAAGGCGCTTCCGTCCAAAGTAATACAGATACCTCCCTCCAGATTTGAATAATAAAATAATCACAAAACAGATGTTTTTCGACTTTCTACAACTAACCGGATCGAAGTTGAAATTAAATCCGCATCCCCTTCGAGTCCTCCGAAAATATGAATTAATTTTTGTTTCTGCTCACGAAGCAAACCCGCATAACCAATATATTTGTGCAAACTGAGTTAGTTGCCATCTACTTATTACATGCTAAAATAGGAATAACAGTCACAATCATCTGTTCCTTTCAATTGAAGAAAAATAACAGGAAGTGACTCCTTTCCCTGAAAGCAGCACTTAATTAAAAGCAAACTCATCGTCAATCAAACAAAATACGTTTGGCATCCCTGTCAGAGCTGAAAGGAGTTTCTGATTTCGCAATTCAATTAGTCAAATGCAAGGACACATATTCGTATCCATTCGAACAATACCATATGTGGAGCTCCAGCCCTTATTTCATATTCCGTAAAACTTTTTTGCTTCTTCCATCAGGAGGTTTTGGATATAAATCAGACCCCTTACCACTTTTGTTCCTGCTTCGTTAAATATCAATTCATTTCTTCTAATTGACTTAACAGTGTGGTAGCTACACTAAGAAATAAGCTGTGCGCCATTTGAGGGAAGAATTCATTATTAGAAAAGGTTTCTATAAGTTCTAACTGCTACACACTCGTAATATTATAAGAAGAAAGACGGTGTACTTGTCGGCGATAAAATGGTCAAGCAAATTTTGGGAATTACGTAAATGTCTATTTGTAAAAGGCAAATTCAATTAGAACTTCTTTTTTTTATTCTATTTGAGGTCATTTTTACGTAAAGGATTATGTGAGAAACATCAAAACCCCATTGAGTGTCAAGTGGCACGAACTTCAAAAATGAAAGGGGTTAGGTTGTGCCTTTGGTTTACATTTCAGGTTTGACAAGCCAATCGATTTTGGCTCAGCTAGGCGTTCGGAAAAGGGCATTTTCCACCAAGTCTTTCAAAATCATTTTCAAAATGATGATGAAACACAAACAATATAAATTTTTATGTGCCCGTTATTTATTGGAATCATTTACGAATTGCTATAACAATGACACAGGTTGAAAACCAACCTACTTAGGCCTATTGGCCCGTTGAGCTGCTACGTGGATCTATGATCCCCTCACTCATAGAACCAATTCGAGCTTACGATAAAGCGCAGGAGACTGTTAACGTCTGTATACTTTAGATGGTTAAGGTTGTTATAGAAGAAGGCTCCTAGGTGGAGTTTTCTTCCCTGGGGGAAAGCTGAACATGTACAGAGAAGGTGGGGGATTGTCTCTTCTTCCTCATCGTCCATGCAGCTTCTACAGAAGTTGTTTGTAAAAGCTCCAAGCCTTCTTGAATGCTTGCCTATAAGGCAGTGTCCAATGTCCGCTGAAATGTTTCGTATTTAGAAGAATCAAACTCTTAGAGTGATTAAGATCCAGCTTTGGACAGCTCTGTTTAGTCGCTAGACATGTTGGCCCATCGGTCCATCTTAGGTCTGTTCTTTTATTAGCATCCCGCTCAAATAATAACTTGCACATAGTGATTGGTATACTTATGCTGTCCTTTCCGGTGGGGAAGCAATTCGGAGCCTAATTTATTCAATTTTGCCATGGTTTTCATTGATTGTGACACAGTGCATTGTCTTGGTGAAACAGCACTTTCTTTTTCTTCAAATGCGGCCGTTTTTCTGCGATTTCGTCCTTCAAACGCTCCAACAACGCAATGTAATAGTCGCTGTTGATAGTCTGCCCCTTTTGGAAATAGTCGATGAAAATTATTCCATGTGTATCCCAAAATACGGATGCCATAATTTTGCCTGCCGACTATTGAGTTTTTGGTCGTTTTGGACGAGCTTCGCCGCCTGCTCGCCACTTAGCTGACTGCCGACTTGACTCTGGTGTGAAGTAATGTAGCTAAGTTTTATCCATTGTCACATAACGACGCAAAAATTCGGCTTTATTGCGGTTGAACAGCTTTAAACACTCCTCTGAATCATCAACACGTTGTTGTTTTTGATCGACTGTGAGCAAACGCGGCACCCACTTTGAACAGAGCTTTCGCATGTCCAAATATTCTTGTATGATACACATCCAACACGCTCTTCAGAGCCTCAGCTATCTCGATCAACTTCACTTTACGGTCATTCGTAATCATTTTGTGGACTTTTTTGATGTTTTCGTCTGAAACAGCCTCTTTTGGACGTCCACTGCGTGCATCATCTTCGGTATCACCACTTTTAAATTTTTCAATCCACTTACGAATGGTTCGTTCGGCTGGTGCAGAGTGCAGGTAACACTTATCCAGCCATTTCTTTGTATCGGCTGCATTTTTTCCCATCAAAAAGCAATGATGAATCAGCACACGAAATTGCTTTGAATACATTTTTTTCACAATAACAAAAGTTGCTTCACTCATAACGCTATATCTAGAGAACTAATCGTCCGACAGCTGTTAAATTTATACTCGTATCTTTTGAAGGATGGTACTATGGATTTAATTCAAGTGGTGGCCTCTCTTAGAAACGGACTTTTCAGCCCATGTATTAGGTAGAGTGGTTCTAATTTTGGTGAGTTCGTCGGCTCTACAATTCTCTGGAATGTCTCTGTGGCCCGGCACCCAAGAAAGGTGAAGGTTAAAATGCTCTGTCATCTACGTCAGATATGATCGGCATTCAAGGGTGGTTTTTGAATTTAGTGAGACCGAGTCCATGGACATAGTTCATGATAGCGGCCTGACTATCCAAAAAGATGCGGATATCCTTTGCAGATATCAGATTTTCCTCAACCCCGCTATCGGTTTTAAATGCATCTGTGCAAAAGTGGATTGTCTAGTTCTCCATGAAAGCATCATCCTCCCAAAATTATCTAGAATGGAAACTTACATGAAAGTCTTTGTCAAACCGAAGTTTAGGTATGGTGTAATCGAAGTTCTCTGTGAGGATTCCGAATATATTAAGAATATTAGCGTGGCCAAATAAATTCTTTGTCCACTGTGTAGTCGCTTTAAGGCGAAAAGCTTTAGTGGCAGCTAATTGCCTGCTGAAGATTTCGATGGGTGAAACAGAATAACTAGCCTCGTGGCGGGAGTGGAGCGTAGAGATCCGCTTATAACATACATAAACATGCTGTTCTTTTGGTTCGGCTTTGTTTTTTGCAGTTGAAATGTACTATATAGCCAGTGGGTTATTCGAGGTTTAGGCCCTCATTTGTTTCCAATGACTTTCTTGCAAGCGAATGGAGCTTCTTTGACTCTTTCTTAAATGTTAGGTTTCCAGTGGAGTTTCTTGTCAAAAATGAGACCTAGATATTTTACTGTCTCGGAAAACACTAAGCTGGCTCCCGACAACTGGAAAACAGGACAAGTTCAGTTTTATGGCGGTTAACTCCCAGTCCACAGCGATCCGCCCAAAGGATTAATCTGTTATATTGAGGAGTTTTTTGATGGTATTAAGGTGCATTATTTGTTTTGTACTTTTCTGAAATGGTCCACTTTTTTGAAAAACTGAGAAACCCTCAATGAAAACACCAAATTGTTTTTCGATTGTTTTCAATTTGTTTTTCTTGGTATTTTTGTTTGTACAATCTTTGTTCGTCAGAGTCGCTGCTATAGATATTAATTAGATATTTACAAGTTAAGTGGTGTAGGGTGTTTGGCTAAACTTTTCAAGAACTCTCACTGAACTCACCGCGTCTGAATATCGGATTTTTGCAATTGTTGTGGGAAGATTTTTTCTAACAATTTCTTGAAAACTACTTCATACAACGATTCACTGTTTTCTTCGTTGAAATATGAAACGTCGCAAGGTGTTGTGTCACTTGTGTCAGTTGTGCAAGAGCATCTCTTCAGAACATGATGAGGAACATCATCTGGTATAGCTCATTTGTGAATATTCAGATTTTTAAGTACTCTTGCTACTACACGAGTGTCTTGTTACATGCACTATTCATTAGCAGCAGAATGGCCTTGTCTAAAGAACTGACAGATGGAATATCATCATAAATCAGTGTTGGGATGAAGGATGAGGCAGAATTTCTAATATTTTTGAAGAATGACCAAACATTTTATGGCTTTTTTATGGTGAAAGTTTAAAAACAAGTTCAGGGTATTGGGGGTATACCTGTAAACGTCTAGTATTTAGGTGGGCTCATTAACAAGCTGAGTCAAGTTGTTTTCCGCACCGAAGATGTTGTCTGTCTAGAATGACGAACCCACTTAGTATATTGAAATCTTCTGTAATAAAGATTTCAATATTTCGTATGAGGATACAGTGACACAGATAGCACATCACAATCATTTATGGTCAAATTTGCAACGGCAGTCATTGAGTGCAAGGAACAGTATGTTGTTGGCACTGCACTCGTGTTTTTTAAACACCAAAAGTTCAGAAACTCTCAAGTCAAGCCCAAGTCCTCTTCTGATTTAAAACTACCTGAAATACTGAATGGTGTTGTTTTTCTAAATAATAGTCGCGTAGAGCTCGGGTTGGCCCGTGATCGACCCTAGTAAATTAAAGTAATCTACTTCCGCGTATTGGTAAAGTATTTGAAAAGGTGGTCAATAGAGCTCGGTTGAAATGGGTGGAGGATAACAATATAATCCCGGACAATAAGTTTGGTTTTAGGGCGAGACATGACACCATTCATGCGGCGTCGAAACTGATATCCGACGTACAGTAGAACACATGCAAGAATCAATGTACGGATAACTTGGATAAGGCCTGTAACACCGTATGGCTAGAGGGGTTTGTCTATAAGCTAACCAAAATGCGGAAACTTTTGCTGTATCAAATATGATAGCAATGTGATTTAGAAAAAAAAAATTTAACATTAAAATGGAGTACTTCTACCACTCTAACTATATTAGTATATGGCTTGATAAGTATTTATATATCTCTGGCTGGGGCCAAGAAGGCTTTGAAAAGGAGATTGTTTCAAAGCAGTCAACTTGATTACAGGGTGGAAGTCATCTGCTAGTTGGCCCTAATAAGGCCAATCAACGCTCATGGTTGTCCGGTGTGGTTTAAACCTGTCTTCGATGTTACAGAACGCCAGAGTTGTACAGAACATCAACAAAGTCCTTTACAAGGGAGCTGGACTAAATAGGATTCACAATTTCCTAATGAAGGTGATTGGAAGTCAGTCACGTCGCAAGAGCAATGACGAGCGACAATAGCCTGAAATTTGGAGCATTTAATGGGTTAGTGTAAAGTAGAAATGGTATTCTGGTATTATACTACATCCACTGCGGTGCGAGGTGAAAACGGCTCTCCAGAGCTCTTCCGTTTCAACCCTGCAATTATGGACAAGGATAAGATCGATGCCGAAAAGCATTACATCGAAGGCTTAAAGAATCAGAGAAAGGCGATACGCTCTCGTAGGTCGGTGCGTTACTTGTGTAGGTCTTCCTAGGTGTGAGTAGATTAGGGTTATCTAGCTAGATTTTTGTGGAGATGCTCGTTATCACGTAAGAAATACCTCCGAGAGTTTACCGATACTAAGTTTCGCCGGTGCATGCACCATGATGACGACTGCCAGACGCCTAAAAACGCAATCGAGATAGTGACCACTCGGTCACCTTGGTAAGAGCCAGTTAGTTTCATTCAGAAACCGTCACTGTTAAATTAGATTTAAGCATTTTTGTCTAGTGTGTAAGTTAATGAAGAAATAAATGAATTTAAAAGTAAAAAGCAAGTAAAATACCTAGGGTTGGCCCAAAAATATACTTTCGAACTAGGTGAAATGGTAACCAGTATCAATGGTAACTCATTGTCAACGATGAAAAAGCTTTAGCGAGTTACAGCTGTGATTTTCATTTAATTCCAGTTGCTTCGTGTCACACCCGAATTTTGTGCCATGAGTTGTAAGTTTTTATGCACCCCGGCAACAAGCAACAAAAATCGATTTTCTCATGCTTGACTACAAACGACTAATTGACCATGTTACACTGCCTACATAATTTTCTCTCCCCTGTCACAGATACAAAACATTGTTCACTCCATCTGTGGATGACAAACGTTTAGGCAAAAAGTCTACCTTTTCCTCTCCGCTAAAAGCCTACACTAATCGTCAAATATAAGTTAGGTCGCAACATTCACTGAATACCTACACGAAATTATATTTCTAACCATGTCAATCCGCTTATTTCGCCATTTCGCACCCGATGGCCAGATTGAGGAATACCAATTTTGGGCTATTCCGCTACAACTTCTTGTATGTTAATTCTCCTTCTTTGTCCGATTATACTCGAATCTGACGCCATTGCCATCCAACATCCATTATCCAACGCACATACTGGTAAGAAACAAAGAATTGAAAATTTGAAGCTAGCCCGGCCAATTCTGACAATTGATCTCACAGATGTGGGTTGCCTACTAGATGGTTAACATTGCGTCCACAAGTGCGTTCTGCGTGGGTTGTGCGTTTTAATTTCAGTCGATGAAACGATTTCTTGCCTCTAACCTCAATCTCTGTCTTTGATACTGAAACTGTGAGCACTTCATTCACTTGATGTTGAAGTATTTGTATTCTATCTTGAAGTTGTCTGGTATACAGACTTGTGGGTACATAGCTGGTATATCCATTGTATGGTGATTAACCACTTTGCTTATATGGAATGTTGCTCGTGACATTAAATCGACTGAATGGGTTCTCTTCTCAGTGCTTAACAATGCTCTGTTCTGCTCTGATTTGGCTGTAGCTGAAGTTAATGGAATGGATAAATGCTTGCGAAATTGTCAATTGTTGTGTCAACTGTTCGTATTCATACTCGGATGTCTTGCTTTAGATTGCATTGTTTTTGGGGAATTTATTTGTCTTGGTTTGGGTGACCACGTGTGGTGACGAAATGGAGATGTCGATCTACTACTAATCGAATTCCAATCACATGTTGGTGGTCATTGTTTTGTGGGCTTATTTAAGGCTACATGGAGATTACTCGTAAGTAGAGCACTATCAAGGTAGCTTTTGGGTAGTAAACCGCCGTAAATAGTTGTTAATATACCACAGTTGCTTAAAATGTTAACCAAGTGTGCAAATTCAGAAAGCAATCTCCGAAGAATAGCAAATAGCTGAAAGCAATGTATTTTTATGTATGGTTTGTAGTAAATGCATTTTTATTTGATGGCAGATCTTACGTTTTGGTTGCTTTTTGTAATCATTCAGTGAAATTTTAGTGAAATTATCTTTTGTTGAAAAGTGATTTCTACCATGTCTTACAGTTAACCATTAAGTATTCAGCCTTACAGATAGCGCTCGCATGGAGGGACCACAAATCTTATAGATTTGATAGAAAAATCCTTAACCGCTTCAAGGTACTTAAAGAACTCACAAGACAATCTTTTAGATTTACACAGAAGTGAATAGGGCCCAACGTGGGTAGTCCTAGTGTAGTTCGTGCGCAAATTTACTCACAAGTTTAAGACCAGTTCTGTCCAAAGCAGATGCAACTTGGGTTGACTCTGTGAAAGAATTCGTGAATTAGTAACACTCACTTGTCTGGATGCTATTCTGTAACTCAAATCAAACTTACTTTGAGAAAATCTCACCTACTGAGATACTGGGACCCGGACATGATCTGCGAGCAAACGTTTAAATGGAACAGGAGGACCAGATGGTAATTTTTTCTGGCAACTTTTTATGATGTCAAAGACACCCTTTTATGCGCTCTTAATTCCTGTTTAGTTCTAGGTACAATACCCAGTGTCCGGAGGTGACCGTAGTATGTAAACATCCCATGTGTTCCTAAAGGATTTCAAATTCATCTGTTTGTCATCCTTCCTAGTAAAACCACTGAGAGAATCCTCAGCATTTACATTAACTGCAGTCTAAGTCAAAGACGACAATTGATCTGGAACCATGCCTTCCACAGAGGTGAGTATTACGAAATACTCATCACACTCATCTTTCGTGAAGAACAAGTTACATAGGTCTCATCACGAATAGAAAACTGAAGAGAATAGAGGATTTTGCAGAGTTGCAAAAGAAAAAAAAAAACCTAATTGCCCTCTACTCGTGCTAGAGAGCTGTTGGCTCAGATGGGATAGCCGCTTGCTGATCTATTGTAGAGATGGACTATTATCAACCTCTAAGAACAACATAACGGGCTGGCTCCAAAAGCATCTCTAAAACTTTAAGAACCTTTCTTACTTGGGATATTCAAACTCTGATTAATTTTTCTACTTGTTGGGCATTTAAATTCAAATCAACTCTGCCTTCAGACTAAGAGACACTCAGAAATAGAAATAAGAGAATGGCATCCCGGCACTATTACCTACATCGCGGCATCTTTGACTTCAATGTTAGTTTCAACCGCCTGTTTTCCGCATTGAATGAAGCGAAGTCATTCTTAGTAAGTCCATAGCTAAATTCACAGACGGTTCTAAAACAGCGGTCCGAAGGCCTTTGCATAGAACAGTCCTCCAGTCTTTTTCTAAGCTGATATCTCAGCTAGGCATCAGGCTCAGCCAAAACCCAATTACCTCGTTCAATAATGGAATATACGAGCGCACAGATATTCAAGCAATGATGATTGGGTGCTGTGGAAATAGGGTATGTACTGAGAGGTATCAACCTGGTGATACCGAAGTTGTAAATGTTTCTGCGCATCAATTGTGCTTATTTTACTTTTAACTAGTAATCGTTCGGTACTTCGATGTCCACCCGGACCCGACTTGCCAAACTTGTGGTATAAGCGCGAGTGCTGAACAGCAGACAAAAATAGCAGTACTATACACGGGAGGATGAATTCCCCAGATGGAATCAACAGTGAAGTAAAATCCCGAAACAAACCAAGTAAGACATTATTCGGGCTATTCCATCATATTTAGGGCTCAGGCGGTAAGGATTCTCGAGACTGATTAAAGGTCTTGGAACTAACCTCTAGGTTGCGGTTTGGCCGCTGGATTAACTGCACGGTCATGGGAAAAATAAACCAAGTTACGAAGCAACAACAAACCTCAGATACGGATGGATCTACTGATCATTGATAGCGACTTTCGGATCTGCACGTACAATATTAGGCCATATGCAGCCAAATAACTAGTTGAAGCCAAAGATTGCTGCAAAGCAGATCGTACTGCCAGTGGTTTTGCCAGCGAGGAATAACACCTCTTCAGAAGAAGGGGAGATATACCATCTGGACCAGCGGATTTGTGTATGTTAATACCTTTAAGCACATTTGCTACTACGCTAATGAGAAAGTGGATTCGTCCCATTGAATATTCGATGCACTCAAGTGTAGACGAAGACAAAGTACAATCTGGGGTGTTGAGCTGAACGCAAACTGTGCATCAATCAGATTGGTCTTTTTTAAAGGACTGATAGTTGGTATGCCATTATCAATGAGCGTTGGGATGAAGGATAAGGCAGAATTGTTAATACATCTGATGAACGACCGAAATTTGTTACTACCTTTGTGATGTTGTAGTATTTTTTGCCTCAGTGTTGGAATTTCGCACTTAAGAAAGGCGTTGTAGTCATTACTGCCTCGTTTGAAATTTTTTCGGTTTTCCTCCGAAACCTGATAGCTGTTCTTTCGAACCTGCTAAAAGTATCACAAATTTGCGTAAAAGTTTATTCTACCAGACAACTACAGGCTGTACATTCTAGAATTTTCTTTAACATTGAGATGACCAGCCTGATAAATCTGAAGCGAGTAAGAAGCTATATTCGCCCATTTTCGACATAAAGGCTACTCTTACTCTTTGTTGGGAGTCGGTATCTACGTATCTAATTATTTTCTTAAGAGTTGACATTAACTGTTGAAAAATAGGAATTAATCAAAAGACGTCCTTATCGATACCAGATTACTTAGTCTACTTCTAGTTCGAGTGATAGTAGCTGGTTGTAAATCGGTTCTGAGTTCCGAGAAAGAACCTGAGAGTCTTAACTTTCGACTAATTGAAAGTCTGATTTTTTGATTATTTCTTGCCTCGTATCGTTGCCCTTTTTTAAGAACTTTGACCAGTCCATTGGTTTCACCGAGTATTTCAATTCCTACACAAAAATATTTCTAGGACAACGCTATTTTCCTATGTTCTGATAGAAAGAGCTAAGTCGATAAAAGCTGATATTACGACGATGTTAGTAGCTCGATCTTGCCGTAGCATACTATCGCAGCACCCAAGGCCTGGTTCAAGCGTGAATGAGTGAGAATGAAGAATGACTAGGATAAAGCTCCACAAACACCTTAGACCACCAGATGCGGGAGGTCATGCGGAACAGACTTCGATTATCATTCTCTGAATCATTCTCATTTAGAAGTGAAATACAAATTAATTCTTCCATACTGAAGATAAGCACGTAAATCGCACATGGACTCACTGATCTCCTCTTAATGAGGTCTAATGCGTGGGGCACTTCATCTTAAGATGAAGACAAAACCTATACCTACCTCTAACAGTAGGGAGGGCTTAAAGTATAAATAGTCCTACATAGTCGGTGGTGGCGATGGCGTGATGGTTCGAATCCCGGTAGGAGCACAACAGCAAATTTTTCAAAATCATCATCACTTTTTCGGCGGGCAATGGCAAACCTCCGAAAGTCAAATTCTTCCTATGAAAAAGCTTCTCAGGACAGCCGTTCCTAACCGGCAATAAACAGTAGGCCCCTACAAGTGAGAAACACAAATGAGTGCGAGAAGGTAGACTTTAGTTCATATCGGGCAGTCGCGCCATTTATTAATTCATTTTTTCAGTCGTACATTGTTCAGACTCTTGACTTTGGAGTCCTCCCCAATTCGAAGAACTGGCGCCACCCGTAGAGTTAAATCAGTTTCCTCCTCCTTAGGATTTCCTGGTATTTTTTTTTTTTTTTTTTTTTGCAAATAAATCTTCTGGTGAGTCTGATTCCTGTCCACCCGAGCTACAGCCTTTTCTGGTTGGATCATCGAATTTGGTCGAACGTTGTACGAATGGGGTTACCAATTTATGCTCACCAGAACTACGAGAATTGCCGGTTATAGCGCTAGTTTCATCCAAACATCTTTCGTGTTCGAGCAATGGAATATATTACCTACCATAATGGCAAATAGAAGAAGCTTGTGTCAAGGATCTAGGTACTATTTAATTTAAATAATTTAGTAAAGGGTGATTCATCGTGAGGTTTGATTTATAATGTAAAATAAAATACATAAATTTGAAAGTAAACTTAAAATGTTTACTATCGGTTAAGAGAAGTATTCATGGCATTTATTTTTTTAAAATGATATTATGTAAATGTTGGCCACGACTTCATCTAAGGTGGTCCATTCGGAAGGTCCAATTTTAGAAGACTCGTTCAAGCATAGCGACTGGTATCTCGTGGATAACACTGGTAATATTGGCTTCCAAAGCGTCAATCGAAGCTGGCTTATTCCTGAAGGCCTGAGACTTTACATATCCACAGAGAAAGTAGTCCAAAGATGTGATATCGCACAATTTAGGCGGCCAATTTACCGTAGCAAAACGTGAAATTAAGTCATCACCAAAATGATTTCTCAATAAGTCCATTGTTTGATGCGCTGTATGGCTCGTAACACCGTCTTGTTGAAACCAGAGCTCACCGAGACCATGTGCTTGAATTTCAGGAAGCACAAAGTCCATTAACATGGCGCGATAATGGTAACCATTGTTACCGTAATCTGATTTGCCTCATTTTTTTTAGAAATATGAACCAATGATTTCACCAGTCCATAAACCACACTATGCCGTTGTTTTTCATGAATGTAATGGTAGCTCTTGGTACTCTTCGGGTTGCTCATCAGCCCAAATATGGCAATTTTGTTTATAAACGTATCCATTGAGCCAGAAATGGCCTTTATCCCTGAACAAAATTTCACGGTAAAACACCGGATTTTCATTGAGTTTTTCCAGAGCCCATTCACTAAAAATTTGACGGAAATTCAATTCGCCTGGTTTCAATTCTTGCACAAGTTGAATTTTGTGCGCTCCGACATTCTCACGTAAAATACGCCAAGTTATTGAATACGCCAAGCCAAGCTGCTGAAAACAACGATGAATAGATTCGCCACGGTCTTCGCGTACACTCTCAGCTACAGCTGCTATATGGTAGTCTCTTCACTACGTGCTGGATGTGGTCTAACCGGTCGAGTATCATCCACTTATGTAAACTGGGACTCAAATTTGTGAATGGTATTGGAAATAGTGGTTTTAGTAGGTCAATTATGTGCACCGTAAGTTAACAGAATTGCACGAAAAACATTTCTCACCGAATGCTGGTTTTCGTAACACAGCTGAACAATGTGGAGAGGCTGTTGTAGTGTGAGTCTTTCCATGATAATTTGCCAAACGATACTAAATACAAATGACAAAGCAGTTTAATAGGAGTCATACGCTATCTCTCAAAAAAAGCCTATTGAAAATCAAACCTCACATGGAATCACCCTATATATAACCAAGTTATTACAAATGCATTTTCAAAAATTACGAGAGCGGTCCCAGAAGTACCCGGCCTGACTAAGCCATGGCGGTAGTTCTTTGAAAATATCACTGAAAGTACGCAGTCTATAAAGCATATGTTTCAAGTTTGAAAGCGCCACGTTGTTTAGTATTTGTTTGGCAGCCATCAATACTGAACGTTGTCAGTGAATTTGTGAAAATGGAGAAAATTGGTCATCGTTATGTGATACAATACTTTTATCTGAAAGGCCTCAGCCCACCAATATAAAAGCTGAAGTGGATTCTACTCTGGATGAGTCCGCTCCTTCGTTTAAAATAGTAACATTTTGGGTTGCTGCGAGCTACCAAGTGGAGCATCGCAGTAGTCGACCAAATGAGGTGACGACTCTAGAAATGGTGAGGAAAATCCACAAAGCGATACGTACCGGATGATCGTAAACTGAAAGTGCGCGAGCTAGCAGACGTTGTAGGCATTTCAAAAAGTGCGGTACATCGCATATTATTTGAAAATTTGGACATGAGAAAGATGTGTGCAAGATGGGTTCCGCGTTTGCTCACACTCGAGCGAAAACAGTGCGGTGAAGATGTTTCAGTTGAGTGTTTAGCGAAGTTTCACAGCGACAAAGCAGAATTTTTGCGCTGTTTTATAACAATGGATGAAACATAAAGCATGAAGCAAACGAACAATCAAAACAATGGATTCAAAAAGGAGAATTGGATCCAAAGAAGGCGCAGATCGTTTCATCTGCAGGCAAGGCCATGGCGTCGATTTTTTGGGATGCGCGTGGGATAATTTTCATTGCCTATTTTGAAAAAGGAAAAACTATAAACAGCCAGTATTATGCGAACTTATTGCAAAACGTTTAAGCGAAGAAATGAAGCAAAAACGACCGCATTTGGCTAAGAAGAAAGTGTTGTTTCATCAAGACAATGCACCATCTCACAAATCTCTTATTGCAATGGCCAAAATTAATGAATTTAAGTTTGAATTTTTACCTCATGCACCCTTTTATTTTTTTATTTTTTGGTCCCAAACTTGAAAAAATGGCTCAGTGGTGAAAGATTTTCCAACCATGAAGAAGTGATTTCGGCAGTTAATGGCTATTTTGAGGAGGAAGGCAGTTCTTATTATAAAGAGGGTATCGAACTTTTTGAACATCGCTGGGAAAAGTGTATAGAAAATGTACTATACGCTCTCGTGTAGTGAGGTATAAAATTCAAGAAACAAGTATTCAAAGCTTATTCAATAAATGTTCAGCTTCCTTTCGGGATGTCTTACTTATGTATTCAACATCTTCCCTCATTTTATCATGAAGAATATATAGTATACGAGCATAGTAAGTTTACTACCCAAGGTATTTTAATTTTAACATAAGCCTTTGCTCTTTATGTTTAAAACTTACAACCTAAATATATCCTGCCGCGGAGAAATTGAATAACAAATTTATAAGCCTGTCAGTTTCTCCACCAAGGAAGAACAGTGAAATTTTTTTGTAATGCTACTAACATCTAACACATTCTGTCATCCTTGAGACTTAGTTTTCAAAAAAACTTTGTCTTATTATTCCATAAACGCACACGTAAAAATCTTACGAAAATGACACTTGTCAGGGAAAGTCTATAGTAGTTCATGAGACCTACTAGATTCCTTAGAAAAAGGTTTGTTTTTCGAAACCAACATGAGCAGCAGCTGTTGTCAGCTACCACCTCTAAAAAAACAGAAATTACTATTTACCCATCCACACATTGGGACATATGGTATGACAAGCAAAGAGAGAACAAAAATCTGACACCTTAAATGAGAAAAATTGATCCCGACTAGTTATGTGCAGGCACATCTTGTCGACATTCGCCAAAGAGCCTAGAGCCCTGTACAGCATATCTGTGTCCTGAAAATTCTAACTTTATACTAGCACTTTCACCATCTCTGTCGATGTGGCACGAGTATCTGGATACAAATATTTTCTCCAAACTTTTTTTCGGAAAATGTATTTTTTGTTGCTCCCTTTTTGGAGGCTTAATTGGGCCATTTAATCAGGTTACAGATGCGGTTTTGTGGTGGGTATGCGTACATACGTACAATGTTGTTATCGACCATGTGAGAGTAAGACTTAAGTTTTTTGAGGGGTGGACAAATGTTTACAGGTTTCTTTGAGTAAATATCGTGTATGAGTAAAATATTTCCAAGAAAAGACCTTGTGTTAAATTTGGATGTTCATCATCGATTCAAGGGCATCGGCACCGAAAGAAAACTATCAAGCCCAAGGTAAGTCAAGCGAATTCTAGGAAACTTCAACGACAGTAATGTAAATAACCAGAAAAAGAATATTAATTCAATAACAAGGGAGGACATAAAGAACAACAAGAAGGAGTAGTATCGTATATTCGTATGGCAAGTAGGACGACATCAGAAACAGGCACTGACACCAACAGAGAAGCAAAAGCAAAGGCTTCTTCTGCATATTTATTCGGCCCTCAATTTCACCGTAGGAGGAGTAGAGAAATATTAAAACATTTCCTTAGTGGTACTGGGACAGTGTGTTCTTCATTTAGTAGGACGTTACAGGATCGTAGTAATGGTAAATAAATATTGATGGGACCAGGGGCTCTTCTCTGGAATTTGATGTTTCGGCAAGGACTGCTCTTCCTGCTATTGGCACTGGTGTGGCTCATGATTAAAGTGTCTCGGATCCGATATGCATGTTTGGTAAATAGAATTCTTGCTAAGACTCTTCCATCTCTACCGACTCTGGCTATGGCTAAAGGGACTTATTCTGTTCGCATATAAACACCAACAGCAACTGCTCTGTTCATGATGAAGAAACTAAAGAAACTATTTATTTATGGGGGCGAGATTTATGACAACACATGGTGGGTGGAGTGCTAAAATGTGTAAGGGATTTATCTTCAGGTTTATGGTTAAGCATCGTCATACGGATGCATGGTCTACATATGAATGTATAGTAGGCAACACACTGTTGCTCTTTTGAGCAATTGGTTTCTGTATTAAGTTGAAAATAAACTTCTTAACCAAGTTGATGGTACGTAACTTACTTTGGTTATTGGCACAAAACTAGAGAAGACATACCTGAAAGAGAAATAAAAATTACTTTCGTTTAAATTCGGAATAATACCTTGTTATTGTGTAAAGATACATGTTTTGAAGAATAGCGATTGGACAAAAGGAGTACTTGAGTTGAATATAAATTGGTGTATACCATACAAATGCAAGAGGAGAAGTAAACCAGAATCACATGGAACCAGGTGATATAAATCTAGGGCGGTGAATACTTTCATTCATAGTGACATGCATAATTGATTGATCGAGTTAAGGTTAGATATGGATACAATATTCACTTTCAGATAATTGACCATAACAAGGTAAATTGCTTCTAAGTTGCTTATATTCTTTCAGAATGATTAGTTTGACATTAATTTGTGAAGAACATGTCTATTTGGAGATATTTGATTGGTTCTGTTTCTGAATGTTAATTGGAACAGGAGAAGATAAAGATCAGATTACTCAAACAATTTACGATACAATGTTAATGACAGGAAGGGAAAAGTTGTGACAGAGGAGTTTAGAGGAAATCAACACAAAGCTCAAACTGTTGTAGTTGGCTACTGGTATTATCTTCTTAAGGATTTGGCCTTTCAGAGGTTAACCATAGTGGGTATCATGGTCAAAAGTGATTCCTACAGAGAACAGAAGCAGAACCTATTTCGATTTGTCATCGAAGGAAAACTTAGTCAAGAAGTTCGGAACTTAATTCATCCGATCAGCAGTGTCTGATTATAACCACCTTCGGCCTCATTTGGTGACATATGCTTGATATGTGCTCACGCCGACATAGAAAAAGACGACTTTGTCAAAGTGTGCTTTGGTAATTTTAACGCCAACTAAGGAATGGAGAACATCTTGCGCGGCACATGACGTAAGCCCTGAAAATGCACTCAGGGGCGAAGTGTCTTCGCAGCTATTATATATTTTCCAAAACTCAGCATATACAAACGGACCTCGCAGTCCAGATTGTTAACATTTGCAATTGACCAGAATTCTGGATGTCTGAACGGCTCGAGGACTCAACATCGAGTCCGACAATAACCTTGTCTTAGCCAAGGTGCGAAAACGAGTATCTCGGAAGATAGAATACTGATGGAGAGAATACTGATGGAGTACAATGAAGAAATTTCACCTAGAAATACTACGATTGCAAGAGACTGGTAGAGTCTTCTCTGTTCGAGCCGCTAAAAGCCTTTTGAGAACTCGTTTGCTGCCTACTGCGCAAAATATCAGTGGCGATATTATAAGCAAACCATTAGAGACACCATATGTTATGTGGGATGTAACCTCTCGTTGCACAAAGAGTGTTGGGATATATGAGGCGTACAATGCGACTCTTCAAAGGAAAATGTGAGCTGTTCACGGCTCACTTACTTTACTGGCTACTTAAGAATAAAAAAAAAGAAGCAAAAAAGACGTTTATAGAAGCCGTAGTGAGGCTTTTCTGCAGAAACGATATTTGGAAATCTGGTATCAATGACAGTGGTCGATTGTCTCTTATTTTTTGTTTTTGTTGAACATTTACGGCCTCCGAGTACAAGGATGAGGACAAAGAAGCAGAATCCTTTACCCGCAATATTGGGCAGCGGCAGCAGGGACAAAAGCAGGAAGAGAAAGGGGGTAGGAAAAACCGCGTCGATCCTACTAGTAACATCAACAAAAACAGCAACAAAAGCAGAATAAACTGGTGCAACCAATCAACACTTAAAAATAAAAAATCAAAGAATGCCATTGAATGTGTGTAAGTCGCCACAGGCAATATATTTTTTATCAAAAGATTAAGTATTGATAGACATGCGATCCACTGCAATACACATTTTTGAAGGATACAAGCACAGCGGTCTTCGTCGTCACTCTTTAGGGTATTAATAGGTCTTCAGATCTAAAAGAGTTCCTCGCATCGGTCGAACAGAAAAAAAGAGGTGCGACGAGCTTACATTCGCAGGAGTAAAGCCGTTCAAAGAGAGTTGCAGTTCGGTATTCCCTGATAAATCAATCAATAGCTCGGTGGATCACATTGAGATCGAGGTCAGACACTCTTCTAATATTCTGAATGTCCCAACTTTCCGAGGAGCTAACATGGATTCAAATTATCACCTTGTGGCAGCTGGTGTTCGAATGCAGATATCAGAGGCACTGCAACCGCAAGATACCGCTAGAATCTTTATTGATCGCGTTTCCCTCAAGATCTCTCAACGGTCTAGCCTCATACACAAATCATAGAACGAAAATTCAAATATTTATTTGAAAGCGCCGTCAAAAAGAAACCTCTGGTTTGATGACGATGTAGGGATATACATGCAGCTAAATAAGAAGGATATAAAACTGCGCTGCATCAAAAGATGAAAGCTGCTAACGAACAGAACAAAAACAAGGAAATAACTGTGAAGTTGTTACTGCAGGTATGACATTCGAAAATCTCATCAAAGAATAAAACAAGCATGCCAGTGCTACAAAATGTAAGCCTGTGAAAATGAACATGGCCAACTACTTAAAAAGTTGCAGTAAAATTTTGGAAAGTCTACTTTTGTAGAATGTATAACGTTAATCGTGGTAAAAAATACTGCTGCCAGGCATATTGAACTATTCATCTTGAACGAAGACGAGAGAAAATTAACTCGCCCTAGTCTGGATGAAGTTAAGGTAGCAATGTCGAGGCTAGGGCTTGAAAAACCTGCTGGCGCAGATAGACTAATTACTGGTTTGTTTAAAGCAACCTGGCATGACCGGGTTAGGAACATGCATTAGCTTGTTTGTGAGATATGCCCGATATACGATTACAAGAAAGAAAACGCATTTGATCTCTCCAACTTTAGAGGAATTATTCCCCTTAACATCGCCTGTAAGCTTTTGAAACTATTTATCAAGAATTTGATTGATTCAGGTCAGGAAGATTCATCATCGATCAAATATGCATACTACGTCAGATCTAGAAAAAGATCCTTGAATGTTAGTCAATACCCATCATTTATTTGTTGAATTCAAACCTGAATATGACAGAGTGTGTAGGAAAGATGTGTCAGGTTTTGACATGACAAGGTATGGAATGATTTACCCAATATCTATAAAATCCAGAAATCTTTTAGACAAGGTTATACGCTAATTACGTACGATGATGACATGACATGAAGTCTGACTGATTAATAGAAGCGAAAAAAATCTGTCTGGGGGAAAACGAGGGTAAAACACAGTACATGCTGTCATCAGAAAAGCGCAAACACGACCGATATGGCTTGGTCAGAACGTCATCATTGACAGTTACTATATCGAGGTAATAGAGGACTTTGTCTACCTTCACTAATCGCTGTTTCTTTCGGTTCAGAAAATATTTGAGTAACAGAGCCCCCTCTCCTAAGACCAAACTAGCTTTATACGCGACACTTGTCATCCCAGTTTTGACTTGTCGAAAACTATTGAAGTAGCACTTTTCAATTTCTAGAAAATATATTGATGGGGAATGGAGGTGGAGGTTCAACTACTTAGCCACATCGATTTAATCAGTATCCAATCACTGAGATGGGTGGGTGAAGAATCTTCTGGTCTAACACCGCAAACCGCAGCTTCACCTAATGAATGAACCCTTTTTTGATAAGCCTATCTGCGTAACAAGTTATCTCAATGTAATCTTGTCTGCTGTTTCAATGAGTTTTTTTATATTTTAGGATGAAACTTGTGAATTTTTATTTTATTTATTTCTATAAATCCTTGATTAAGAAACAAGGACCACCCAGATTAACTAACAGCAAAACTAACTGGGAAAATTTCTGAATAGACGTTGTAGACAATACTGAGTTAAAAGTAGCACTTAGAACGCCGTATTAACTTGAAAAAGAAGTTGAACGTTTCGTTGAAGTTATACAGCAAGCGGCCTGAAAAAACACTCCCCGCGAATCGAACAAAGTTCCCAAAGTCGGCATAAGATATCCACCGGAAATCAGAGAAATGATAAGGAAGAAACGAAGAGCGCGGAAAAAGTGGCATGAAACCCGGGCACCACAAGATAAAACGTCCTTCAATAGGCTGTGCAACTTGTTGAAAAAATCGATCAAGGACTTCAATAATCAAGGTATTAATAACTACCTTGAAAGACTCACAGCGACAAAGGATACCAACTACTCCATATGGAGAGCCGTTAAAAGTGTTCGAAAGCCCCAAATACACGTGGCGCCAATAAGAAGAAACCAGGATGATTGGGCGAAAGAAGATAAGGAACAAGCTAATGTTTTCGCCGACCATCTTGCAGAAACGTTTAAACCATTAGATGGGGAGGTGCTTCCTGAGAATGTCAATACGCTAGACGTGACAACAAATTTTCCAGTAGAAAAGGCTACACTTAGGGAACTTAGACAAGTTATAGACACGCTTAAGCCCAATAAAGCCCCGGGAAATAACTTGATAACGGGAGAGATACTTAAAGCGTTGCCGAAAAAAGGTTTGCTAAAGCTGCTCTATCTTATAAATGCCAGCATTAGATTAGAGCACGTACCGCACTAGTGAAAAGTAGCCGAAGTTATTATGGTTCCGAAACCCGGTAAACCGCTGACTGAAGTCAAGTCATATAGACCAAAATCGCTTCTTCCGATTACATCGAAGGTCTTCGAGCAAATCCTTCTTAATCGTCTTAAACCAATTACCGACACAAATTCCCTCTTGCCTGATCATCAATTTGGCTTTAGAAGCCAACACTGTACAGTTGACCAAGTGCATCGAATAACCGATGTAATTGAACGAGCAATCGAGTGTAAGTTAGTCAGTTCAAGCGCATTCCTTGACGTTTCGCAAGCCTTTGATAAGGTATGGCATGAAGGCCTAAAATATAAAATCCGACAAGCCCTACCCCAGCAATTGTCTTGTATTTTAGGTTCATATCTGGAAGACCGACTCTTCCGTGTGAGACACGGAAACGAATATTCCAATTTTAAGACAATATAGACGGGGGTGCCGCAAAGAAGTGTACTTGGCCCTCTGCTATATTTGCTTTTTACCTGTGATATACCGCAAACGGACGACACTGTCCTAGCCACATTTGCTGATGACACTGCCATTTTGGCAACGGCTAAAACAGTCGAAGAAGCAACTGCCAAGTTGCAATGTGCCCTTACACGGATTAACAATTGGACAAAGACTTGGCGAATCGCGCTTAATGAAAACAATTGAGAATCCACCGGTATTTATCAACGCAGTATGAATTCCTTACGCGAACGAGGCCAAATATCTCGGTTTGACACTCGACGTTAAACTAAAATGGAGAGCACACGTCAAGAAAAAACGTCAAGAGCTTGAAATCAAATATAGAGATATTTACTGGCTTATTGGAAAGTATTTCAAGCTTAACTTAGAGAACAAACTGCTGTTATACAAGCAAGTGCTAAAACCGATCTGGACATATGGTGTACAACTTTGGGGTTGTACTAAAAATAGTAACATTAATGTATTACAGACATTCCAAAACAAAGTTCTTCGATGTATTGTTAATGCGCCGTGGTACATTAGAAAGGATGATATCCACAGAGACTTAGGAGTCGAAAACGTTCAGAACGTAATTAAATTGTTTGCGCGAAAACATAATAATCGATTACAAGGTCATACGAATATTTCTGTTCAACAGATCCTTGACGAGACAAATTTATTGCGCCGTCTGAAAAGGACTAAGCCTCTCGATCTAGCGCGGTGATTAGCAGCGCAAAATTTTCCTAAAGTACACAGGAATTTTCAATGGAAAATCGCCTGCAGGATATCTTATAAAAACAAAATAAAATGCAATAGAAGAACTGCTTGTTGAGTGTGAACTCAGTCGTGGTTTGCATAAGGGAGGTGTTTTTTAGTGAATAAGAATCTCACACTACTATAGGCTCCGGGCCTATAGTGTCTATGAAGATTTCTCAACTTCATATGAAAAAAAAAAAATCTATATTAGAGATTTGATTGATTGATGGATTTTGCAGCTAAATAAGTACAAATTGCTCCACAAACTGGCGCATAATAGGATTTTAAATGAAAAAACTTGTATCTGTTGAATCTAATTGAATACTCAAAGCCATGTATAGATCTTAGAAATTCTTCATATTTATTGGGTTTTTGTTAAATCGGAAATAAGAAGTCCTCTAGTGAACATCTGAACCAGAACGTTAAATTTTCTTTCATTTAAAAGCCAAACTAAACCGTTTTTGTACCGGATAGCCACCTGTGATGAAAAATAGATACTGTATGATAATCGTAAAAGATCTAGGAGTACTAGGTGGGGTGAAAAGTAACCTCCTCGGGAATGAAAACATTTTTTTTTTTATTATATTCAATATATTCCCCTTTTAGTTTGACACACTTATTCTACCGATTTTCCAACTTCTTGATACCGTCCGAAAAGTAATTTTAGGGAAGGTCTGCAAAATATTCTCCGTGGCGTCGATGATTTCCTCGCGTGGGCTGAATTTTTTATTGATGAGCCATCTTTTGAGGTTTGGGAAGAGATAATAGTTCAAAGGAGCCAAATTGGTCGAATACGGTGGATGCGACAGCAATTGGAACCGCAAGTCATTGATTTAGGCCATGGTTGCGATGCTTTTGTGCGCCGGTGCATTGTGTTGCAAAAATAAAAATTTTTTCGGTTCATGTTAGGCAGTTTTACAGCGATTGATGGTTTTTCTTTTTTCGAGGTAGTCCACGAAGAGTATGCCATGACAATCCCAGCGGCAGGATAACTTATCGTATGCAGAATATTGCCCAAAATATGGCGTGTGAACTCAGTACTAATCTTTTTGGTATCTGCTAGATCGCGCACCTTCATTTTCTGGTCAGCCAACATCATTTCATGTATTTTTTTGACATTGTCCTCTGTAACCGCATTGGAGGGCCTGCGGCTGCGGACTTGATCAGAAGTGGAGTTGCGGCCACCACGAAACTGTCAAAACCAATATTTGACGGTGTAATCTGACGGAGCATTAGCTCCATAATATTTATCCAACTTTTCTTTTGTTTCCTTCGACGTTTTGCCTCTCAAAAAATAATGTTTTATGATAGAACGAAAATCGTTTTTGTCTATACTCAACATGATGCCAAACACGTCAACAACAATTAGCTGTCAAAACAAAACTAAGGACAGTATCGCACTGAAATTTGGCATGTCTGCCAAAATATGAACGGACTTCCAGGCATCATAATCTTTTTAGCAGTAGCAGCGCATTCTGGTGGTCAAAGAGGTTACTTTTCACCCCACCTAGTAGTTGGATGTGAATGAAAAACCAGAACACACCTCCAAGCTCAATCTTCACCCTAAAAAGGTTATGGTGACAATTTGGTGGACATCGAAAGGGCCAATCCATTTTTCATTTCTTCAACCAGAAGAAACGATTAACGCTGTAAAATATTGTGATGAAATCGACATATTGCATGCCAAATTATCTGAAAAGCAATGAAACGCATGACAGTGCTAGGCCCCATACCCCACAAGTGACGGTGCAAAAACTGTTGCAGTTGGGATTTGAAATTCTTCTGCATCCACCGTACTCTCCTGATATTTCCACAACGGGTTACCATCTTTTCCGCAATCTGGATTCATTTTGCCCCAAAAAGTCAGCACTTTTAAGAAAAAGGAATATTTGATCTTGTATCACTTTGGAAGGATGACATCAATGCCAACGGATTCTATTTTGATTGCTTAAAAATTTACGGAAAAATAATATTGGCTTTTAAATTTTTACTATAAAATCGAACATTTCATGTGGCACAACACAATAAAATATTCATCGGGAAAGGAGCAACTCATCTGTCGGAGGAGTGCTAACCAATTATCTATAATTCATTTAATTAAACTAAATTGAAAATCGATTCTCATTTATCAATCATTCTATTTTCATATCTAAATAGATTTCTTCACCACAAATTCAACATCAGTTCCAACTACGGATGACTCGCCATGAAGTTGTTCGTATAATCAAAAATCGTATCTGAGAAGACTTCTTGAAATGTCAAAGAGCAGACTTACCTGCAAGTTAAGTTGTATTTAGTTAACCTGGTAAGCGGTATTCAATGAGCAGTTCGAACGAATCAAAGAAATTACTCAATCACTTTTGGAGCATTTTATGCAAAATACATTTCGAGGAATTAGGATCGGGGCGAAAAAGAAATCAGGACACTCGTTTGAGCGGAAGCACATTCTTCATTATTAATTCAATATCCACTGCAGGAAGATTGAAAATTAGATGTGGAGCAGAGAACTGAACTTTCTTTCTATTGTCGCGTAGTAAATGTCAAATGGTGATTTTACCTCAGCGATACACTGGTATCATGGCTTCATTTTTAGCGGGTACAAGAATTCAATTTGGTAGAGTTATGAGGATTTTTCCTACGTGTATTGGTGACTGCTTGATGAGTTATGCATAAAACATCAGAAAGGTGTTTTTGGCTTGGTGAATTCGCCTTGAAATCAGTGGCATTCTGTTGGTTTGCAAGATTTGGAGATTTTCTTTTGTAACTTTTAGAGTTCCACAGAAATCTTGAATACTTTTGTAGAAAATGGAACGAAAATAGCACAAATACGATTAAGAATTTATCTGTACTCATATGACGAGTATCTATGAGAAGTTTATTTTGGAAATCCTCGATGCGAAGGCGGGAAAATGTGACAGGAGATGATGAATTGCAGCGTTAGTAGGTTGGAGGTCGGAAACCCTTTTTAATTTTCTCCATATTCTTCCACCACCCCTTCCACCTCTCTCAAACAGACGTATGATAATTAAATTAAAATGTTTCGGAGATTCAATCTATCTTCGAGAGTTAATTACGTTAATAAGTCTGCTTCAGTTGCTTATGAATCAATAATTTTGCGAAAGAAAATTGAAGAACAACAAATTGAACTATTAAATGTTGGTTTGGTTGAAAGGAGGTGAGAAAAGACAGTCCCGGTAGCATATTGTAAATTGAAGACACATTTACATGTTTCCAAATTAACTAAAGATTGATTGTTGTTTTTAGAGGTAAGACTTGTAATCTATTGAGGTCTTGTCGTGCTCGTGATTTTGTGTACAGTTAGTGGTCTAATTTCTGTTCTCTAGTTAACAGTTTTGATTAATGCGTGCTAATAATTAGGGATAATTATAGTTATGAGAGTGTGGAGGCATTGACTCTGATTATGGCATTAAGTTCAATTAGAAAGCTGTGAAGTGAAACACAACCAATGACAAGACGATTGTAATGCCAACAAAGAACAAAAGTCATTCAACATATTAGGACTTTTCTCATTTTTTTATGGACTGAGATATTCGTGAGGTGCTGGTTTCTTTGAAGCCAATACCTTGTATCGTAGTAATGATTTTAATTTTAATTTAATTTATGCAACAGCTGCCACTAGGCTCTTTATACTCTTGCACATTCAACTCAGAATTTTCAGCGTTTTTGACTTCCAGCGTGGATTCGCTGTTGACCACCCTACAAGACGAACAAAAGATAACGACTTTCGAATCTGCACGTGGAATGTTCGGACCTTGAACAGGCCGCGTGAAGCCGAACAATTAGTGGAGGCCCTAGACTGCTATATAGCAGATATCACCACCATCCAGTGTGATGAAACACTGTGATATTTACTACGGGGATTGCTACAGGGGACGTAAGCAACATCTATTTGGATGCGGATTTATTGTTAAGCACAGACTAAAGTAAAAAGTCTTTAGGTTTCGACATGTGAGTGAACGCCTTATAACAATCCATAGCAAAGATAAATTCGCTAACATCAGCCTTATATGCGCTCACGCCCCAACAGAGGAAAAGGACGATGCTACGAGAGAAACTTTCTACGACCTCCGCGACAAAACCTACGAGAAATGTCCGATGTATGATATTGAAATCGTCTTAGACGACTTTAATGCCAAAATTGGAAAGGAAGACATCTTTGGTAGCATAAACGAAAGACATAGCCTATACGACACTTGGGAACGGACTTAGGCTAATCGACTGATTAAGTTGCGATCGACGGAAGAAACTCCTCAGGTATTCTAGATGTCCGAACATTCTGAGCGACCAACATAGACTCGGAAGACTACCTAGTCGCAGACAATGTACATCTACGGATATCTCATACGCCATGACAATAGGGAGATACTATCCGGAGATTTAACGTTGAACGGTTGCAGTCGCAACTTTGCCGTTCGCGTATACCTCAAGCTCTCGAGATGTCCTTTGCAGCTAGCATCAAGTGCTGAAGACCAGTGGCTTAGATTCCGAGAAGCCATCAGAAATGCCGCAATTGACGTGCCAGCCCACCACCATGAAACCCTTGGTTTGATGAGCAGCAAAACAATATGTCTACAAAGCGTCTCTGCAAAAAAGGACGAGAGCCGCTCGTAACCTCTACCAGCAAAGAAGAACCCAAGCACATCGGCTTCCCCAGAGAAAAAAAAAGAGCATGAGAAGCAGGAGTAATATTCGGAAGTTTTACCAAAAAGGTAAAAATAACGTGTCAGGATAATAAGACCCGGACGGAACCATGTAAAGATGAACAAGGAGACATTGTAGTAGAGTCACAGTCGGTGCTGGGGATATGGAACAACCATTTCTGCAGAATACTAAACTGCGAAAGCGACACAAATTTCGCAGTTAGGCAGAGCGAACTATTCAATATTGACGATGCAAGGCAAGAATTCCGTCCACACGACCAAAATAAAATGAGGATAGCAATATTTAAGCTGAAACAAGTCTGCTGCACCGGACGGCCCACCCGCCGGACTGTTTAAGGCAGCAGGATATGACTTGGTGGAGAAAATACACGAACTTATTTACAAGATTTGGTCGGATAAATGTATGTCTGAGGGATGGAACCTCAGCCTTAGATGTATCAGTCTCCTATACAGCGCATATAAAATGTTGTCTGCCCTATTGTGCGAGCTCCTGAAACTATTTGTCCGCGATCCTATCGATTGGACCCTATCAGTGCAGTTTTAGACCCGGTAAATCCAAAATTAACCAAATATTGACACTGCGGCAGATCCTGGAAAAAAACCCAAGAAGTTCAGATCGATTCTCACCACATTTTTATCGATTTTAAAGCCGCATATGACCCCCGCATATGGTACCCCTGCTAAACCCGTCCGCCTGTGCAGGATGATGATGGCGAAAGCTCGCTGCTGCATTGAGGTCGGTAATAACCTAACCGAGACTTCTGATGTCAAAAAAGGTTTTAAGTAAGGCGACGCGCTGTCAAGTGACTTCCTTAACATTATACTTGAACGAATTGTGCAAAACTCACAAGCCAAAACAAGCGGTACGACCTTTCAAAAGTCTGTTTAATTGCTTGCATACGCCAACGATATTGATATTATTAGTAGAACATAGCGATTTGTCAATTGCGCATTTGCGAGTATAGAAACAGAACGGTGAACAAGTGCAAAATAACATATATGCAGTCAACAAGAAGATGTTGTGTGTCATCTTCGAATCGACCAGAATGTCACAATCGATTTTGTCTACCTCTGCTCTCCTTTCACATCTTAAAACGACATCTCTTCAGATATCAAACGGAGAATAACGCTTGCCAATCACTGTTTCTTTGGGCTGAAAAGACAATCTTTTAGTAAGTCTGTCTCCCAAACTCTATATAAGACCCTTGTAATCCCAGACCTGATCTATGATTCCAAAGCATGGACACTTTCTAAAGCAGATGAAGATATCCGAAGTCGTTTTTAGAGAAAAAATCTTCGTAAGATACTATATTTGGTCTCATAAGCGTTGACGATGAACTCTGCGAGCTGTACAGCTACATCGACCTGATCAAAAACCTGCGCTTTGGGCGTTTGAGATGACCGGACCATAAAGAGCAGAATTTTCAACTCCAATCCAGAAAGACAAAGCAGTCCTTGGCGCTCGCAAGTGGGAGGGGACCTCAACCAATTTCGAGTGCGCAAATGGAGGCAGTTACTCAAAGTCCGCCCTAATTGGAGAGACTTATTGGTTGAGGCCCAGGTAAACCTCGGACTGTAGCGCCGTCTTAGTAAATTTACGCAATCCTGCTAGGTTCTCTTATAAAATTATCCTGCAATGCTGATTTGAGATTTTGAAAAGTTAGTCGGAAGTCTTAAAATTCTACTGTTTGTAGAGATAATCATTACTAAACGTGGAGTTTGCATCTGTCACCAGGCCGATGGTAATTAAGTGCAGTTCCATATTTCTGTACCATAGGCATGTGTGACAGATAGGTTCCGATGAAATCCTCCACTTTTTGTTGACAAAGAAACCTACAAAATATGACAAATTACCAACAGGAAGAGAAATAGTGAGATTGGGCAACGTTCTCGAATGCCGCATGGCATCTCAGACTGTTCGTGACACTTTGCCCTTTCATGACTTAATTATAGTCATCAATTCATCACACATCAATTAGGTTTGCAATACGTGCCGGATCAACTACACCCATTTCTTTATGATGATCTGTAAAGTTTTTACATCAGCAAATCTGTTTCAGTACGAGTATTTTTGTGAGTACTTTCAAAATATTCCTTAATGCGTACGAGATTTGTGAGGGATAGGATCTTCATCATTTCAGGAAATATCCAAATAAAATTTCTTAAAAAAAAACTTCTTTATGCTTTGGAAACATTTTACTGTTTCAAACCTTCTCAACTAATAAAAGCAGTTCCTCGGGGAAGTCTTTTGGAGCTACGAAGAAAGGTTGCAAAGTTATGACTTTTGTGTGATATACATAAAAATTTTCGTTGAAAATGTTGTTCGAAACAGCGCAAAGGCTCTCGCTTCATCTCCTCTTAGATATCAGTAGAGATGCGTCCAAATATTTTTCAGCTGTCAGCACTTGGTGATTCTGTATATGGTTGTGTTATCGAGCCTACTTGCTGCTTCATTTGAGTATTCAATCAGTGCGGTGCTGTCTTTACTTTTATCAGTTTCATGTACAATAAGCAAGCTTCTCGTCTTTATGCGATAATAGAACTAGAATTCACTCCTATCATTCTAGGGTTGACTTCAATGCGAGCGTATACATAGTTGTGCGAGATATCAGCAGATAACAATCTTAAATGCCAAAATATTTCAATGCTCATTAATGTATGGTAATGGTGACTGATTCCGCCCTTTGAACAAAAAGTTTCCATAGTTGCTGACGGACTATGAATAACTTTGTGAAGTTACTTTGTCTACATGGTGTTACGAGTATTACTTGTGTGAACGGCTGCAGTCAGAAAGTGAATGCTAGCCACTATAAGGTCATGAACTCATTTCAGTTGACATTGGGCTCTATTTAACAGAGAATTTCTTAAACTCCGGCTCATAGTGATATGGTCAATTCAATTGGGTATTCTCTGGCAATCGATAGACATTCAGTTGATATAATGACAAGTCCTATGGTCTTAGGAAGTTCCCCCTTTTTTAAGGCGATTGATGATACAGACCTTGATTACCTCTCATTTCAGCTCAGTTCGAAGGCAAAAATTGATCCTTATCTGTGGAATGTTTTTCTATTTGGAAGCATGATAGTTCCTGTAACGTATGTAGAATAAATTCCCACTTGTACCTTGCTTTGAATTGACACATCTATCTGCTCATACTTGTAACTTCTACGTATTGTAATGTAATTAATACATGAAGTTACCAATGCTCACCATGAAGAGGTAGAAGTAGTTACGCCAATGAACCAAAGTGTGTCCTAACTGATCAGTTCCGCTTGACCAATCGAAATCTAAACCAACTTGATCTATCGCAATTACAACTTTTCCCTAAGTTTCCCTCAAGACCAAAGTGATGTGAGTAATCCCTACTCTTTGCTGTCTGCTGCAACAAAAAGAAATTTTTTAAGACGCTTATATAGTCTCTGCATATTTACGGACAGGATGGATCAGCGTTGTCTCGGCGACAATTCCTTTTTCTTATCTTTGAGTAAGTGAAGATAGATAAATTGATGACCCAGAATCAGTTACCTCAACATCGCGTATAAGATCGTCTCTCTTGTATTATGTGTGTGTGTGGATTCAGGCGCCATTGATCAGATTCTTACATTACTATACGGCAAATTTTGGTAAGGACCTTCAACATCATAATCGACTCCTTTCATCTAATCTTTAATTTCAATGTTACCTATGACGTATACGAAGTCATGTCCGACTTTGGTGTCCCCGTTAAACATATCCGGCTCTTCAGGCAGAGCACAGCGAGCTATTTGTAAGGCGGCCATTAAAGCAGAAACGACGAAAGTAGGTTTTGGGACCTTCGAAGTAAAAAAGAGAACCTGGTGGTATTGGTAACGAACACACAATATCGATGACTTGGACAAAACCCCACAATTGACAGACTTAAGCTAAGCAATGATAATACCTAAGATTGTCAAACTAAGTTCTTTTGGGTTTTGCAGGCATCTACGTAGTAGAACGCACTCTCGGACACAATTAGGCGCACTATGAAACACTGATCAAACCAGTTCTACTCTATTGCACAGAGGCATGAACTTTATAAAAAGGAATATACAGGCGCTTGTTCGTTTAAAGGAAAGAGGGCTCCGGGTGATCTATTGTCCAGTCTGCATTGACGAAGAGTGTTAGATGGCTGGGACATCTAGAGCGGATGGAAACCAGTGCTTTAGGTTGGAAAGCACCTGGATAAAGACCAGAACCATCTAAGGGTGCGAAATTGGTGACAGCTAGCAATCATCAAAACTGGCTGGAGGGGAATGTCCACACCGGACAATCTAAAGGTATGTAAGTCTCGGCCAAAAATAGTACAAAATTCAATATAGAGGGCAAAAAATGGGAAAACTGTAATCCAAAAAATAAAAGAGTTGTTATTAGCTTGCGAATAAATCTACGCGACTGTTGATTAATGTAGAGTCAGTGCTGCTACGAACTACGAACCTTTGTTAAAAAAAATTTTATGCATTATGTTTTGGCAGGTCTGTATCGCGAAAAACAATGAGAACGTACTAGCAATTCATCGACATCACAATAAGCTAAACGAAGTTAGCAGTGAATAGGCGCGAGCGACGAACATTGCATTGTCAGGCCACGCAGTCAACCTATTTAATACATGAGCTGAAAAGTCCGTGCCGTTTCTAAGAGAGGGCACTACTTGAATTAAGTCTATACCATTTTCAGTTAGTACCAATCTTCAAAAGATACGTGTATAAATTTGACAGCTATCGGACGATTAGTTCTCGAGATATAGCGTTGTGAGTGAAGCAACTTTTGTTATTGTGAAAAAAATGAATTCAAAGCAATTTCGTGTGTTGATTTATCATTGCTTTTTGATGGGAAAAAATGCAGCCGATGCAAAGAAATGGCTTGAAAAGTGTTACACATTTGCAAGTGGATTGAAAAATTTAAAAGTGGTCATATAAGCACCGAAGATGACGCACGCAGTAGACGTCCAAAAGAGGCTGTTTCAGATGAAAACATCAAAAAAGTCCACAAAATGATTACGAATGACCGTAAAGTGAAGTTAAACGAGATAGCTGAGGCTTTGAAAATATCAAAAGAGCGTGTTGGATATATCATGAACGAATATTTGACAATAGATGAAACTTGGCTCTATCACTTCACACCAGAGTCAAGTCGGCAGTCAGCTAGTGGCGAGCAGGCGACGAACCTCGTCCAAAACGACCAAAATCTCAACAATCGGCTGGCAAGGTTATGGCATCGTTATTTTGGGATACACATGGAATAATTTTCATCGACTATCTCCAAAAGGGGCAGACTATCAACAGCGACTATTACATTGCGTTGTTGGAGCGTTTGAAGGACGAAATCGCAGAAAAACCCCCCGCATTTGAAGAAAAAGAAAGTCCTGTTTCATCAAGACAATGTACCGTGTCACAAGCCGATGAAAACGATGGCAAAATTGAATGAATTCGGCTACGAATTGCTTCCCCACCCACCGAATTCACCAGATTTGTCCCCCAGCGACTATTTCCTGTTCGCAGACCGGAAAGTGAATTAAGACCGATGAAGAAGTAATCGCCGAAACAGAGGCCTATTTTAAGGCTAAACCGAAATCGTACTACAAAACTGACATCAAAAGATTGAAAAATCGTTTCAATTAGTGCCTCGCCCTTAAAGGCAACTAAATTGATAAATAAAGCTGAATTTCGCAAAAAAAATTTGTGTTTTACTTTAAAACGGTACTGACTTTTCAGCCCATGTGTTAAATGTCGTACGGTACGCAAGAAAGAACGATACGATGAAGTAGTTCATGTCTAAAAAACAAGATTCGAGAAAACTTAAGTTATTTAACAAGCAAATTAACAAACAATTATTTTAAAACCATTTCGAAATAATTTGTGAGTTTCTTTTTCAGTAGAAAAACCAATCAGTTGCAACATCAATAATTTTTTTTCCCAGTTCAGTTACATCGACCTCGGAAGCAATATTTTTCAAGGTTTAGCAATAAAAGTCAGCAAATTGCAACGTAATCCAATGTAATGACATTCAATTAAGTATATTACCAAGATTGGCAATCAAACAGAGAACAAACTTGATTTGCTGTATTATACATGAAGCAAAACAAACTATCTATAACCACTAATTCGCCCGTATCCATTCACTTTTATCATAACTCTTTAACCAATGGACATGCTATTACCTATCAAATGACGCATCTTGTTTTTGACTGTATCTAACTACACTCGTATCTATTCAATTATCTACAAAGTCCCTCCTCTAGATGGCAATCTGTACTACGTCTCAACTGCTCCTTAATTTATTATTTTCGCTTTTTTTTGTACGCAATTCTTTGCACTTGAAATCTCATCATAGCCACTAGAAAAAGTCTATGGGCCGGTACCGGCGACAGCAAGACACCCATTTGCAGCACTTAAGATCGGGAAATCTAGTCAGACATTCACCTCGAATTTCCTACATAACCACTGTGGATATCTACTTTAACAACCAACTTGAGGGTAAATACCTCGAGTTCGTTAAACCACATCCTAGCAGCATTTGTCGGTTGTATGGTATTTGCTGACCAAAGACCAAAATTACTTTCATTTTTGCGAAGAAGTAAAAAAAAAAAAATAAAATGCATGCAATAGTTACAGGCATTAGCTATAACATCGCTTAAAAGAACACTAATTGCATTAATGTCCCCCTCCCTACCTTATGGCAGAGGCCGACTATTTCCTCAAATGACTATCAGTAGATGGGCTTTGTTAAGGCAACCGGTTAATCTTTGCTTTTCTATAGACTGCGGATACCAATTCCTAACGGCGCTAGGAGGCCACCTTTGGACGCACATAAATTTTCCACCTGAGATATATAAATAATCGAGAAAAAGCGAATGGAAACTGGTTCCATGGCCTAGCCTTTAAGACGTTTAATATAGTTATACCGACCATTTGAAGTACTCAAGTCGGTTTTTGTCCAGCGCACTTAGTGACAACAACGATCAGACCATGAAGAGCAAAAAAATAACTGGTCTTGGCCATTGGAGGTAAGTTTTTGACGGCTACGGCTACAATGTAAGTTTTTTTCGTCATCGGTCTGTTGTGCAGCAATCTGTGGGGGTGCGTTTGTGGTAAGTGAGTTATTAAGAGATGAATACAAGATAAAAATGAATTAACGGCGAATTGGAAAATGCTTGAGCTAATATATCTGATGATGGTAGTATCTGCGCGTTCATAAAAGACGTTTCTTTGCTAAATATTTTATATTATTCGTGAGTGAATAACTCCAGTTAATTGTCATTTGACCCTGCTATATGAAAGGTGTGAGCCAAATTTTGTGACTTGCAACAGCTTGACATATATGTTACTGCATATTCTATGGAAAAATAAAGTTGACACCTACGGCGGTTTAGCTTCAGCTTTGCTACAAAAAGGTATAGGTCGGCGGTTAAGAAATCTGTTGAGTGTCATTACTGCAAGTGAGGAACTGTGAGAGCCGCTTTAGTACCAGATATGACCAAGTCTTTCACGCCTAATTTTTTTTCTGTCGGAACCGAACAAAGACAAAGAACTAGTCTATTGTGCTCTTCGTATGTTGCTTTTACTAAAATTTCTTAATCTTTTAGAAAGAGATTAGTTACAGTACCACCATCCACCACGTCCGCACCGAGAGATCCAACTGCCGAAGGAAGCTATAATCGAGGACGCAGGCACCTTTCCTTTTCCTGTCGCCCATAAATTGGCGATTTTATTTCACGTGATCCCATTTTGACCTGAAACCCATACATGACTCAGTAAAGTCTTGCATTCTTGAGCTAGCTTGGAAGTCGTAAGAGGGTTCATCATGGTTCTAAGCACAGTTCGGCAATCTCTACAGATAAAAATGTTTCGCCTGCCTTTATTTTTTTATTTTTTTTTTTTAAATGTGCATAGTTCGTTCCAGATAAAAAATTTCCAAAATTTCCAAACGAGGAGTAAGGTCTAAGGTTGTCGTCCTCCTAAAGGACACCGTCACCGCACCCTAAATTGGTTTTGGAGCCATCTGTGGAGATCCGACTATATTTCTTTCCAGGGAAAGTCGATTTCGTATTTTTCGTGCAGCACAAGTTTTGGACTAAAGTCAAAAGAGGATTGGCGTGAAGGGTCATCAAAGCCCCAGTGTGTACTTCTATACTTCTGAGAGTTAAGCCCATGATACGATATAAATATCAGTGTGTGTTAAGGAAAGCCCTAATGCAGCAGAGACTGGCGGTTGATGATAACTTAATACTGTGACCCTTTGAAGAATTAGATGCTGATGCCTTCAATCCCTCCTCGTAAGGAGAACAACATCTGTTTTGAGAGCATTGACTAAAAGCCCATTTTTAGTTCATAAATAGTGGATCACGTCTTGATCTGTCTGTGTGTAACTCTGTATCGAAAATATGTACAATATACTGTGAATCTAAATTACCTTAGCACTTTCGTTGACATTTGGGATGCCTGCCATTAACAACGCAGTTTTTTATGGCCTATGCAAGCTTGCTATGTCAACGGAAAGCTGCTCATGAATTAGGCTGACTGTGGCCAATATACGAGCATGTATAATGGTAAGTAAAAATAAATGCTTGGATGGAGTCACGTACTTACCGTATATACATTCATAAGTCAACAAAACTGTTTAACGTTTTTAGCAATTAAGCTTAAACACACACAATAACTACAGTACACTATTTTTCGGATTAATGCATACTCAGCGTCACTTACACAGCTCTAGAAATAGTTTGCAAATTAATTTGCTTAACACCGAAGACCGTTTCTATCTAACTACAGCTGAAATGTGTCTCCATTTGGCCATACGATGAGGTAAGTATCTAAAAGTTATCGAATTAGAAATCTCAGGACATTTTGATGTATTTTCAGTGAAGCAGACTTTTTAAGATCCCCTAAGCTGGTATCACTAGAATACGGTTAATCTCTGGCGCGTTGGCCCTTCCCCTTATATACCTGCCTTTACTCTAGATGAACTTTCTAGTCCCCGTCAATTATCCTATTTAATACGGAGTGACATTTGACATCTTAAACATATATCGCCATGTGTTTAGGATTGACTTGTACAGAGTTTAAGAGAGAAAGGGAATGCAGTCGAAATTTTAAGGATGATTTCAAACTGGAAGGGGTTTCTACGCGTACATATGTACTGTATCTGTGTACTGAATTTGAGGAATATATCATAAGTAAGGCTTTGTACAGAAATACGTATATTTTGACTGTATGCCACCTTGATGAAAAAAAAAAAAAAAACGGAATAACCACCGTGTGGCGCTTAAGTCTTATCATCATAGCTTGACATATGCAAAAGTTACGTAGCCAAGAGTACATCTATCTCTGTGTGTCTTGGCGATTTTTTACATTTTTAGAAATGGATTTAAATTTGCAACAACGAACTTGTATTAAATTTTGCGTAAAAAACGGATTTAATGGTGCGCGAATGTCAGAAATGTTGGAAAAGTATTTCGCCAACGATTCTCTAAAGAAAACGGTCATTTACCGTGGTACGAGCGGTTCAAAAGTGGTTGTGAGTCAATCGAAGATGATGAAACAGTGGCAGATCAACGACATCGAAAACCGAGGAAAATATTGTTGAAATAAAAGAAATGTTGGTCAATAACCGCAAATTAACCATCAGAGAGATAGTGGAGGACTCTAACATTACCTATGGATCCGTCCAAGACATTTTGGTTAATGATTTGGGTTTCCGTCGTGTAGCAGCAAAATACCTCAATTTCATGAAAAAAAGGGACCGTGTTAACTTCGCAAAAGAGATTATTTGCGAGGTTGAATCCGATCCCACATTCATCAAAAGGATCATTACTAGAGACGAGAAGTGGGTTTATGAGTACGACACGCAATCCAGACATCAGGCAAGTAGATGGTGTTCACCAAGTGAGCCGAGACCAAAAAAACCACGTCGTTTGCAGTCGAAAAAGAAGGCAATGCTCACGGTTTTCATGGCTTACAATGGTGTAGTGCATCATGAATTTTTTCCAGAAGGCCAGACAGTAAAAAAAGAGTATTATTTGGGGTTATGAGACGTTTGCGTGAAGCAATTTGCCGAGAGAACTGTAGGCAGAAAACTCGTGGATTTTGCACCATAATAACGCACCTTCGCACAGTGTCATCATTATTCGTAATTTTTTGACGAAAAATGCAACAAACACCATCCAACAGCCACCGAATTCACTTGATTTAGCTCCCTGTGACTTATTTCTTTTCAATCGAGTTAAAAAACCACTAAGGGGTACGCGTTACAGCAGTCGAGAGAAAGTAATGGAGATATCGCAGGAAGCACTGAAGGACACACCAAAAACCGAATATAAAAAATGTTTCGAGGATTGGATCAAGCGCTGGCATAAGTTTGTTGCAGTCGATGGGGATTAGATAAACTTGTATTTTTAATTTTCTGAATATATTTCGGGAATGGTCATGAAGATGGACTTGCAAAAATATAAACTGTCTTTAACTCTTCATCTATATACTGCAAAAAGATTTCATTGCCATTTACCTACCCGAGTAAAAGAGGAATTTCAGGAATTTTAAACAGAGAATTTATTGAAACCTTTTACCATCAGAACAAATAAATGTGCCTAGTTGCCTAATAGAACACATCACAATCCCACATTGTTTGTTCTCCTGGTATTTTGCCCGCAAGGTTTCTTCACAGAAATACATTCCATCGATACCGATAAATCATCTAAGAAAAGAAAAAATATTGAAAGAAAGAAACTTGTTTGCAAATATTTGATTAAGCTCAAATGAAAGTAATTTAATAATTGAAGGACCAAGGCAAGCACAGTCCAGGGTAAACAAAACCTATTTTCCCTAAAAGTTTGTTATTTTAAAAAAGAATTTGAGTATCTTTTGCTTTTTGCAGGTCGAGTTGTTTTAAAGTTTACATGTTTCTAGTAGCCCTAAGTCATTATTTAGTACTGAATTCGAATGTTCCAGACTTTGTTTGCCTTTTAGGTTAAGTCTTCTTCCTACGGATGTTTTAGACTATCAAAGAAATAAAATATACTCGTACCAATTGAGTTAAGACCTCTGGATTTATTTTATGGATTTTTCAGTGTAGTTCATCCATAAAAAATTGGACGACTCTACATTGAACTTCTCGAACCAAATCAAGTGTCCCCTAGTCTTAAACAACCAAGTTATCTACTCTAATTCACAAATATTTGTCACATTAAGTAGCCGATTTTATTACTTAATTCGAAGTCATAAAATCGTGTTTTGCCTCTCTACGTCTTTGCTCTGCAACCTTTTTTACGATTTTAAGTTTTGTTTCCTGGCAAACCTCGGTATCATATGTTCAGTCGACATGTGCAAGCACTCGTTTTACGAATACTTTTCACATTCCATTGTACTCTACTTCGCAAAACCGATTTTTTTATGGGTCCCCTTCTCGGGAAATGGTTTTCATTTAATATGGCTGTCGATTCCATTTTTCAATTGCTTCTGGTGACTCTGTATATGTTTTGCCGGCAACAAATATGGTCTTGTTTTGTTGGCACTTATCATACCTCATTGTTTACTTAAGATAATTGCATCATAACATACCGTCAAGCTGATGTTGGCTAAAGTAGAAGCAAGTAAGGGTGGAGGGTAGCGGAGAAATATTGTAGTTGGAAACTGAGGAATGCCAAAGAACCGGCTTGGAGTAGTTTACCTTGAAGAACGAAACCATGAACAATTTAAACGGAAAAGATTTTTTTTCATTCTTATTCCCATTCACCATCGCCAGTAGCTCAGACTATTCTTAGTCTCGACACAGTCTCCAGGTAATTTAAAAAGAAAAAAATGTGTGGGAATGAGAGCTTATTTTCTTTTTTATGTTTCTGTGGATGTGACTTCTATGATTTATAATTCATTACCAAAATGTCATGATAGTATACACTTTAACCCAGACGAAATTGTGTCTAAGCTTCCTATTGTTTTTCAATCTGCTGATGGATACTCCGGCTATGTGGCCATATATGGAAAAAGTTCAATCACAAAGTTTACTGCCTCCTTACATGTTCTGTCAGTGACAAAGATCGTAAGAGTGGGGCAAAAATTTTGAGTCCCCAAGATCAGATGATATTTTTCTTGGTCAAATTTACGAGTGGATGGCGTGTAAGACAACCCCGCCTTGTATTCCTAATGGAACCTTAGTATTGAAAACTATGGCTAGTACCTGGTTCGGGCCAAGGATAATTGTTAGTATAAAAATAATGCTTTTCATCTGGTAGGAACTTAACTGTCCGGATCTGAATGAAATTGAAAATTTCAGTATCTTAATAGTATCCTTAATGACAAGGAAGTCCCCCTCAATTTTCAAACAAGCAAAAAGCACAAGAAAAGTGACTGACTCATACAAAGATATCCTCAAAATATATAAAAAAGAATTAGAGATCATTCTGTGACAAAATTACAGAAACATCTGAGGCATCGCCACTAAGACAAATCATCTCTACAAATGCCTAGTTGTTTGAGAAAAACCGATAGCTCTTGGATAACCTTAAGTGATGAAACATTTAACCTGCAACTGGACAAGGTAGCTCCCTATTCGCGGACAGTTGTAACCCAAACAGGACTACTGCAACAAGAGACAAGAGACAAGAGACAAGAGACAAACTGCTTTGGGCGCTGCATAGCTTCAAATAATATATGTCTGCTTGTCCGGATGGTATAATACCTTAAGAGCTACAAAAGTCCTAAGATATTACCCTACCTACGCTAGAGAATATCATGAGGAGCTGTGTAGAACTGAGAGAAGTCAATGTATTTTTCATTCCCAAAGCTGGAAAATGCTCCCGTGTTGTCCCATAGGAAATCAGACCTATAAGTCTAACCTCTTCCCTTCTGAAAACTCTTGAACGACTAATTAATATCCAAATATGAGCTAAAATTGATCCAAGACTTTTGTCTTCGCCTCAACATGCCTATTGTAAAGTAAAATCGGTGGAAACGGCTCTGCATATACTGACTAGCCACATCGAGTATACACAATGGGTAATTTCCTGAACATAGAGGGCACCTTTTACAACGTCAACCCATCTCCAATCACGACCGCGCTGTCAAATCTGAAAGTAGACGACTCACTTTGGGGAGTTGATCAGTCTTATGCTAAATAGAACGATAATCAGCTCCAAATTGGGTGGAACTTCTGCTTAAGGATGTGTCAGCAGCAGTGTCCTTACTTCCCTTCTCAGGAACTTAGTACCTGGAAGCGGGTGGTAGCAGGGTAATTGCCTATGCGTATGACGTTGCCATAGCCGTTTTAGGTAAGCATCTTAATACCAATACAAAGCTCTTTCAGCTAAATCTTAAAATATTTACCTTTTAGGTAGATCGCTGTAAATTGGGACTGACAACATCAAGAAATATAAAATTCCAATTATAGAGGCTCCCTCAATAAACGGTACGGTAGTTTAGTGTTTTTTAACACACCAAATCCTTGGGTCTCATTTTTGACAGGAAACTAAACTGGAAACCTAACATTTAAAAAAGAATCAAAGAACTACAATAGCTTCATTCTTTTGCAAGAAAGTCATTGGAAACAAATGGGGCCTTGAACCGATACTCACCTACGGGGTTCTTGTTTGGTGAACGGCCTTAGACAATGCAATCAACTGCATCAAACTAACTGAGTCCAAGGAACAGCATGTCTATTTAAAGCAAACCTCTACGTTCTACTCCTTCCGCTGCATTAGATATTTTGTTTCGCTTGACTTCTTTCGATATCTTCAGCAAACAAGTAGCTGCGACTGCAGCTATTCACCATAAAGCGACTAATATTCTTAATATAGGGTTTTCTAATAACGACTTGACAACTTGACTTGATAACACGCTCACCATACTTACTCTTCAATAAATCGATTGTAGCGTGTGCTGTGTGGCTTGTAGCACCATCCTGTTGAAACCACATGTCGTCCAAGGCTATATCTTTCAATTCGGGCCAAAAATAATCGGTGATCATGGCGCGATAACGCTGACCATTCACAGTAACGTGACGATCGTTATCGTCGACGAAGAAATATGGCCCAATAACGCCGCCGGCATGCAAACCGCACCAAACAGTTATTTTTTGTGGATGAAGTGGTGATTCATGAAGCACATGTGGGTTATTATTGACTAACCCATTGAGCCAAAAATGAGCTTCGTCACTGAAGATGATTTTGCGATGAAATTCATCAGCTTGGTGCATCTTCTTCAGAACCCAATCGGAGAATGTACGTCGCTTCAAATGGTCCATCGGCTTCAATTTTTGAGTCAGCTTGATCTTGTATAGGTGTATACCAAGATCCTTACGCAATATACACCATAATGTAGTCTGAGAACGCCGTGGAATTGACTGATTTGGATCGTTTGCTACGGATGTCTGAACGACGGCGATATTTTCGACACTTCGACCAACCCGTTGTCTCACTGACACGGCAACATCACACAACGAATATGTAGACTCAAATTTTTGCACTAAACTTGTTATTGCCTGTCTACTAGGGCGAGAATTACTACCGAAAATTGGAGTTAAGTTGCAGTCACCGACTCCGAATATCTGTAGAAAATTTTTATAATTTGCAGATGTTGCTCGTGAGTGTACTTTACCACGATGAAAATGTTGAGTTTACTGTTTAATGATAAGTGAAAGAGTACGTTCACAAATTAAATTCAAAGTTGTCAAGTCCTTATTGAAAAACCTTATATATTCGGAATCCTCACAGAGAAATTCGATTATACCATACCTAAACTTTGGTTTGACAAAGACTTCCATGTAAGCTTCCCCTCTAGATCCTTCTGGGAGGAAGATGCTTTCATGGAGAACAAGTCAATTCACTTCTGCACAGATGCATTTAAAACCGATAGCGAAGTTGGTATCGTGTTTTTTAAAAAATAAATCTAAATTTAAGCTTCTCCTTTCATCTTTCGTATCATTGTAGCGTTTTTTATGTGGAAATTTTGAATTAAATTCGAAATCCGCAGATGGCAGAGCAGTTCAACCCTCATCTTGGGTGTCGGGCCACAGAGACATTCTAGGGAGTTGTAGGGTCAACGAACTCGCCAAAATTGAAACCACTCTAACTATTCTACCAGAAAAGGTATACTAATTGCTACGTGCAAACTAATGTTAAATCTGAATGAATAAAAGAACGAACCTTAGCTAGACTGTGAGGACCTACATATCTAGAGACCAAAGATATCTGGCCAAAGCTGGACCTGAATCGCTCTAAAAAACATCTCAACGTCATCATAGGTGTCATCACTGGACACTGCCTTATAGGCAAGCATTCGATTTCTGTAGAAGCTACATGAACGAGGAGGACGAGGAGACAATTCTCCACCTACTCTGTACATGTCCATCTCTCTCCCATAGAAGACAATTTTACCTAGGTGTTTTAACCTAAAATAATTTAAATGATCTAAAGAACCTAGACGTTAACAATCTTCTACGCTTCATCATAAGCTCAAATTGGTTCCATGAGTAAGAGGATCATAGATCTTCGTGGCATCACGGCCAATAGACCTAAGTGGGTTGGCCTTTCCAACAGCCACTTTTATCTTCCTACCTACCACATACATTTGCGATCAATTATGTCCTATCGCATTTCGCTTTTTTATTAGACTTAGCTTTTCGCATATCAAGGATGTGTTTGGAATAGTTTATTATACTGAATTTTAAGGGATCAACTAGGAACACGTTGTGATGTCATAGTAATTAATTTTGGAAAGGGATCAACTGTTAGTTTAAGAGTTCTGGATACTGTGTCATCTACTATCGGCAACCTAATAAACCATCTTTAGGCTTAGGATAACCTTATCTGAAGGAAACGCAAACTATAACTTGTTTTATCCTTAAGCCAATTAAACAAGACATTCACCGAGAAAAAGCGCTGTTGGTAGTCCGTTTAAGGTTCTATCAAAGTCATGGTCAACGTTTCATTAGGTTGTACAAGTTCCTTTAAAGAGTGAGGACATTCCTCGTAGTTTTTTTGCTTTTACTATGAATGGCAGAGTTTCTCATGTATATATATATTTTTTTTATAATCGGCGCGCGTTCAAGGGGTTTTTGTACCCTTAAAATGTTCGTAAACAGCACGGGCGAAGGACAGGTGCCGATGTACATTGTTTTTAAATGTTTGTAAATTATAACGACTAGGAAACACGAAGGTCGGCAGGGCATTCCATAAGCGAGTTGTACGGCTTGAGAGTACATCCTAAAATGGTATACTGTATATACTGGTTTATACTTGAGGGTATACTGATGAGCATTCATAGCGAGACGGGTGTTACGGTTGAAAGTTTGAATGGTTGATAGTTCCCCAATTGGTTATGCTGTTAATATCGGAATTTAATGAGCTTAACATACGGTGCCGTTCCCGTTCTACAACCGAAGAGCAGGGGCGTGAGTCCGGGAACGAATATGAAAAGTGGAGAGAACTGTCATCAGCAAAGGAATATATTGGATTAGAAGTAGCAGACAAGAGATCATTAATGAAAATTAAAAAGAGTGTCGGAGGCAGAACGGAGCCCTAGGGCACACCAGCATTTATTTTGTGAATATCAGACTTGAAACCGTCCAAGACAATTTGAATTGAACATTCCGAAAGGTAATTTCTAATCCATTGAAGAAGAGAGTCATCAATCCCAAAGGCACGCATTTTCGACAAAAGAGCCTGATGTCAGAATCTATCAAATGCCTTAGAAATATTAAGTGCAACTATATTGCTTTCGTCAGATTTGGTTCAACATTTCGGTGAGACATGCCATCAAATCACCAGTGGACCTATTGCAACGAAAACCATATTGCCGGTCATTGAGAAGTTTTCGTGTTTCGAGATATTTCATGAGCTGACAGTTTATCAGCGTTTCCATGACCTTGGAAAGAAGGGATGTAAGTGCAATGGGTCTTTAGGAGGAGAGAGTCTTTTTAAGGGATTGGCTGGACATATGCTGTTTTCCATCTGCTCGGAAAGAGTCCTAAAGAGAAGGATTGATGAAAAAGCTTACACAGTGGTTTTACCAGCGTGGAAGAACACCTCTTCAGAAGAAGGGGCGATGTACCATCTGGACCTGTGGATTTATGTCTGTTAAGATCTTTGAGTACTCTTGCTACTACACGAGTGTATAACTTGCTTTTATGGATTTTCGATTACAGCATTCGACAGCACGAATTCTGCGGAAGGAATAAAAATGTTACTCAGGAGCGTAGAACCAACAAACACCTTTTCTTTCATATGTACTCCAATATGATAATGCTTGCAGCAAATTTTTAATAGTGATAATGTTTCTCTAAGTCGTCGCTGATTTTGACTATATAGAACAGATAGAAATGCTTTCCTGTAGAAATCGAAAGTATCTGGCGACCGGAAGTAGTTCATTTTTGCACCAGTCGCGAACCGCAGATCATGCAATAGATCTTTGCAAATTCCATAAATGAATTCTATAAGATACAGACCATGAAGCTGTATTGCGAACTCCGAAACTGACCCCTTAAGATTTTATACCCTTTAACGAAACATTGTGTAGCTGGTGTGTTCAATGTTCATTCAAAGAGTGACGTTTTCAATTTGTAGCATATTTGGTACAAATTAAGCGTAGTTTCTTAAAATACTGCTTCAAATGTGTTATTTTAGGATGTTGAGTTGCTAAGCCGTTGGTCTTTTCCTCTTCTCAAACACTAAAATTTGCCGCCTACCTACTCGTGTTTGGTTGGATAAATTTGGTCTGTTTGATACATATGTAAACAACAACGTTAGTCTGTGTCGCAAGGATCCAATTATCTTTTGTAATTTAAATTTCTCGTGAATAAGATTTCTTCACCATGGTCATCTACACTTTCAGCGGGAGATACGATAACAAATCGAGTTCAATCTGGTGCAAATGTTCTGCCACCTTTGAACGTATGTTTTGTCTCGAATTCATCTACTACTACCTTTTATCTGGTTAACTTTCTGCATTTCTGCCTCTGGTATCAAATTGATTAGTTCTGGCTCGGGCCACTTTTTTACTCTTCTACATCTCATTAAACATTTACGTGTATTACAGATTTAACTGCCACAGTCAGTGGGAGGTATTTAAATATTTGAAAGCGTAGACATTGCCTTAAGCAATGCCTCGACGGGGAATAACAGCATTTAGGAGATTAATACTAAACGACTTACGAAACGCGTCGCAAACCGCTGTCAAAAGATTGTCCCTAAAGCTCTCGTTCATCCCTAACAATAAAGAACAAGCAATAGGAAATTATCTTAAATCATTTGGCTAATCTGGTAGTGCTCACCGTATAAACTGTGATAGATTTGGTTTGAACACAATTAAACATATTGATTGCATATAAGGCAACGCTGCAAGGTACAATCAAATACCTAATCCGTCGAAATGGAACAAAATTTAATCACTAGTAATTAGACTTAGAACAATCAAGTAAAGAGTTTAATTGGCCTAAGAATTTACCTCTTCAAACATGATAGAAATAATTTGGTAGGATCTAACAACAAAAGCATCTGAAAGATGGTCTACAAATTCTGCACAATCCACCAAGCATCATTTACCAAAGCCTCTTAGAGTGGTACAGATACGGGCACTTAGACATGTAGATGAAGTTGACGTCATAAAAGTCGGTAACCGGGTACAATAAAACCTCCTAAATCGGATGCTTATCAGCAATGATAAAAATATATCTACCAACATTGAGATCAAAATCTGGAGCAGAATTCTATAAAGGATTATCAAAGATTCAGGAATATGACAAGCTTTTTCTACCTGGATTCTGCTAGGAAATTTGCTTGAAGAGACCTAATCCTGTTCAAAATCTTCATAGACAAAAAGATTTAACGATGAACTATACTAGGTACAAAGCGAGACTATGTTTTGGAACACGCATGTTTAAAAATCTTGCCCACATAGAAATATATCAATATGAGTGAATTATGTTGAAGAAGACTCGTCCTTATTGTGGCAGTGAAGGCCATGTAAAATATATCTTCTGCTAGAATCAGAAATAAGCGTATGCCTGCAAAATAGGTATCACATTTCTAATTAAACTTTCAGACATTTAAAAGATCTTCGAGGCAAACTATACAAATTGCCTCGTCAAACTGTGTATTATCAGATCACGTTCAGGCAGACCAAGCAAGACAACCAAAAGAGAGGACCGTTTAATTGTGGGAAAATTTAAAGACAATATGCTAAAAACTCCAAAATCTGCACCAGTTGAATTGAGTTATCAGCATAATATTCAAATTTGTGAAAGAACGGTAAGAAATCGTTTGAAAGAGACAGGTTTTGCCATTTATGTACAATAGCCAGACCAATACCCCAAATTTCACAGAAAATATAAGCTCAAACGTTTGGAATTTCCGAAAAAATTTGTACACAAGCCTCCATCATTTTGGCAGCAAATATTGTGGACTGATGAAAGCTCTTTTCAGTACAATGCATCAAAAAAGAAAGTTTTTTGCAGAATTCCTATGAAATTGCGAAAAAAGTGGCAGCTGTATGTGAACCAGTTACCCATGGAGGTGGCAGCATAACGTTTTGAGGATGAGGATGTAATGGTTAATGGAATCGGAGATTCGGTACCAATCGAGGGAATAATGAACAAGGGTTAATATTTTCACATTTTAAATAATCACGCGTTTACTTCAGGTGACAAATTATCATTTATTTAGCAACAAGATACTGCTCCATGTCACAAAGCCAAGATGATTACAAATTTCCTAAGGGATGTGGAAGGTAATGCATTGGACTGGTCACCTCAAAGCCCCGATTTAAATATAACTCAGAATGTATGGGCTTATGTAAAGAGAAACAGAAGTCCATATTTGAGAAGAACGCGCGACGAGATAATCCCTGAGGTCGAAGGCTTTTGGAATGACATTTCCTGCACGCCCTCCAAAATTTGGTGATTCCGATACCAAGCCGATTGCAGAAAGTCATCAGTGCCAACGGAGGGTTCATTTGCCATTAAGTTATGCCTTATTTTTATAAATTTTTTTTATCAGTTCTTTTTTTCGAATAAAAAATATTTTGTAAAACTTCTTAAAAGGCCGTAGAATTCTAACGGATTCAGCTTAAGAAAACCGTTTTGCACATTTTTAAAAGAGAATTTCAGTGTGCATAGAATATTAAAGTTTCGTCGAGTTCGATGAACGCCAGTCAAAATTATGGCTTTTTAAAGCTAACCAATTTCATCAGAAAAATGCGTTTATATCGAAATTTTCAAATTTTGTGTTTAACTTATTTATCAAAACTTTGGTATTCTCTTCATTATCTACGATTTCCCACCTACGAATAACGGAAGTTATTGCAAAACGCTATTTTATTCATTAAACTTGACGAAATTTTAGTACTTTATGCACACTGAAATTTTTCAAAAATGTGCAAAACGGCTTCTTAAGCCGAATCCATTAGAATGCTACGGCCTTTTAAGAAGTGTTACATTGAAATCAGAGGTTCCTCACTTTAACGGCCTGGAATAAAATTTTTTGTTCGCCATAGCTTCAGGAATCTTCAGCTATCAGGGCGAAAACCTAAACTGGGACACCCTGTATAATAATAGCGATGACCTGATAGTTGGCTCACTGGCTGTCACACCTGAATTGAATCCCGGTAGAAGCTCAACAGTAAAAATTTTCAAATCATTATCATCCTTTTGGCGGGCAATGGCAAACCTTCGAAAGTCAAATTCTGCCTATGAAAAAGCTTCTTAGGAGAGACGTTCGGAACCGGCAATAAACAGTAGTCCCTGCTCAGGAATGTAAAAATTCACAAAGTAAACACAAATGACTGCGAAAAGCTAGGCTTTAGCCCACACAGATTTTTTCCATAATAATAAAGAAAGATGTAAAGAAAAATGTGCGATTTTTTTGTTATTAAAAAATACTTTTTCCGATCATTTTATAATATATGATCAAGATCTTATACACCCTGCTTGACTCGAACTGCAACTAACTTCAGACTGCTATAATTTCCAAACTGTTCATGACAGTGAGTTCAAATTTTGACACATGACAGATAATTTTATTATTTGCAAGCCTTTTAAACGATTTGCGTCTCAGTTGTGATTGCTTTATATTTGGCTGGAAAACCACAACTAGCTATCGTTAGAGCCCTCCAGCACCTCAACATAAATAAATCATTTGTGTCTCGAAGCATAGCTCGTTACCGTAATACTGGCAGCGTTGCACAACGCCATGGAGGTGGTCATAAAAAAACAGAAACATCGGCAGAAGTGGTTCGGAAAGTGAAGGCTCGAATTGAGCGAAATCCACATCGAAGTGGAAGAAGAATGGCTCGTGAGCTCAACATATCGTTGGAACGGATGCAACATATACTGAAAAATGAGCTTGGGCTCAAGCCATTAAAGTTCCAAAAAGTACACGATCCTAAAAAAAGTTAGAGTCCAAAGAGCGAAGGAGTTGCTCCGCTTGCACGAAAGTGGTGATATGTCAACAAACAAAATGACCGAGCTTACTTGCCAGAGAGGTCCTTCGAAAATTTACACCTTCGGACGGCCACCAGAAAGCAGGCAGCACCGATGGTGATGGTTTGGGCCTCCATAACCGCCGATGGTCGCTCTCCGCTCGTATTTTTGGACCGTCGCGTCAAAATTAATGCAATCGTATACCGTAAAACTGTCTTAGAGGCAGTATTGAAGCCTTGGGCAAATAATCATTTCGTTCGGAGACCGTGGACATTTCAACAAGACTCGGCACCGTCTCACAAAGCGCGCGTCAACTAAGATTGGTTAAGCAACAATGTTCCATACTTTATTTCTTCGACACAATGGATTGCAAGTTCTCCGGATGCAAACCCGTTGGATTTCTCTGGGAAATGGGCCAACATACCGCAGGGCCACTTGAGTGCAGCGTGCGATGCTTTCTTCGGCCGTCTCAAGGCCATTATTCGCGCCAAACGTAGGCATATTGAAAACTACTAATACAATTTGAAAATTGATGTATTTTCCAACATTTTTTGCTTTGGCACAATAAAATTTATCAAAAAATGAAAAAATTTTAGCATTTTAAAAAGTTGCAGTTCGATTCCGGCAGGGTGTACATATGTGGATTTGATAACTCACAACGTTTTTCATGTTTTGTTTAAGATCCGATATAAGATTCATACACTTATTAGGTGCGCAACTAAGTTCAGCACTATTCAGTAGGTGCTAGTCGATTTTGACATATCCAAGACATATGGTAAACAAACCGTTTTGACACATTAGTGATTTTGTTTTGGCGTTATATGCTTTTGGTTGTGTGAAAATATCTGATTTTGTGCCAAATAATCGTCATTTGCGGGAAGAGTTGATTTTCTTCTTTCATTCGATGTTGACGACCGTCGGCGTAAAGGACGAAACAAAATTCTTCGAAGATGCTGAATTGGAGGCATTGCTCGATGAGGATCCGTGCCAAACGCAAGAAGAGCATGCTTCAGCATAAAGAATTACTCACCAAACTATTTCCAAGCGTTTGCATGCATTGGGAATGATTCAAAACAAGGAACTTGGGTTCTTTATGATTTGAAAACAAGGGACGTTGAGCGTCGTCTTTTCGCCTGTGAAGAACTGCTCTAGCGGCAAAAAGAGAAGGGTTTTCTTCATCGCGACGGGTGATGGAAAATGGATTCATTACAGCAACTCAAAGAGAAGAAAGTCATGGTGACTGCTCGGTCATTAATATGAACTATTGATACCCAACGAAACCATCACCGGGAAACGGTGTCGACTTATGTAAATGCGATTAAGTCGAGCGCTCCGCGAAAAACGGACACAATACGAGCAGAGGCACGAAAAATTTACTATACAGCATGATAACGCTCGGATTTACGTTTCCAAATCCGTTAAAACCTACTTGGAAACTCTCAAATAGGAAGTCCTACCCCACCCGTCATATTCCTTAGATATTGCGCCGTCCGATTATTACTTGTTCCGTGCGATGGCACATGGTCTAGCTGATCAGTAGTTCCGCTTCTTTGAAGACATCAAAAAATGGCTTGATCCGTGGATAGCCTTAAAATTTAAACGCTTTTACCGTAACGGTATTGGAGCTTTACCAGAAAGATGGGTTAAATTTGTACCGATAAGCAATATTTTGAATGATTCATTTGTAATGATTTTTTCACAATAAAGTTGCATTTTTATTAAAAAAAAAAGAGATAGTATATAGTAGTTAAGTAGTAGTACAACTTCACTATTAACTTCAGATAATTACATATTTATTGTTCATACAAACACTTAGTCGTTATTGGTTTGGCTTAAGGTACGAAGGAAACAAATAATAAACTTTAATACTGTGTACTATTTGTAATTAAAAATCGCCTTTCAAAATACAGGTTTTATAGCGGCTTGCAGCTTGTATCAAAGTTATAAAAAACTTCCCACCTCCGGTAGTCGTTCAATATGTTGATAATCTCATCAAAGTCCAGTGAAGATATTCAGAAGCACATAGTTCACTCGGCATTTACTTCCGATAAAATGGTAAACAGCTTTCGTCTCTTTAATGTTGCACAGGCTACATAAAATTGGAACATCTGGTCGATGCAGAATGAAATGAAGATTTTTTAATTCTTTTCTCAGTTTACCATTAATACTGTGCCTATCATGTACAAAGATAAACATTGCGGAAGTACGAAGTCGTTTTCAATGCAGTTGAATTTCAGCCTACTTTAGATTACCCTATATTCCGATGAATGTGGTTTAGCTAAAAATCTGTCATACGAGTATGTACATGAGATTGCCTGGTTTTTTTTTTCAAAATATTGGTAAACATGATTTTTTTCACTTTTTATATTTGCAGCCGATTTCTCCTTCTTTTGAACCAAATGGCTCTTACCGAGACTATATAGTTCAGGACCATCTTCGGCAGTTTTCCTTCTTCCATCTCCAGTACTTTTATAATGAAATCTGCATGCAAGAGTATGCAAAAAAAGTGGACGAAATCCAAACTACTTAAAACAAAATAGGGCCCACCAAAGATTTATTTTAATTTTTGTCTAAAAATTACTCTGTTGGTAAACATTATCGAAGCGAAGTATTGAACTGTATAGCTTGCATGTGGATGAGTATTTATTTATACTTTGAGCAACAACTTTACTGTGGCTTCCAACTAAGTAGGCTGATAAAGCGCATGGTCTAAAAAAAAAAACAACAATTTTCTGTTGTTGTTTTCTTAGTCTAATTCCAAGTATTGTCATGTTACTTTCTGTAATTGTTTTCTTCGATAACGTTGTTAAACCATACCCAGTTCTCGGCATCATATGGATATTGAAAACGTAGTAAGAGCGGTAATATTGCTTCAGGAGGGAGAGCTTCAAGGGAGGCAAGGTGAACTGGATCAGAAAGAATCAGAGTCACAAATGCGCAAGAAGACCGCATCCTTAGCTCAAATATAATTTTTCCACTTCAACGAAATTACAATAACCCCAAAATTGGACATTGTACTGCAGAGTAGAGGCCGCTCTTGCACGAAAACCGTTTACTCGTGTATTTCGATGCGTGTTTGATATATTGTTCGATATATTGTCGATGCATTGTCCCTTAACTGATAATAGCTGTTTTAGCTGCAGCTTGTTTATATTTTAAATGTTTTTTCATGAAAAGTTTAGATGTGATTATAGTGCTTAAAAAATTGAGGGTTGTTCAATAAGCTCTGACATTTTTGTACGGTTAAAGTTTAAAACATATTTTTGGCATAAAAGCTTTTATTTAATCCATCACATCTTTTGTAAAAGTCTGCAGACTTATCAGTAGAAAAGTTTTCCAGATACGTTTTGATCTCATCTTAAGAATTGAATTGCCTTCGGTCCAAATTGTTTTGGAAAGATAGGAACAGAAGGTGCAACGTCTGAAAAGTATGGTGGGTGCTGCATAACTTCCCAACCAAATGAATTACGCTTATGTTTTGTCACTAAAGCTGTATGTGTTGTTTGGCGTTGTCATGATGGAGAACAACATACTTCCTGTTTGCCAACTCTGAAAATTTATCTTCCACTACCTGCTTCAAAGTATCGAGCTGAGAACAATATTGAACGGCATATATTGTCTGATTGCGGGGAAGCAACTGGAAGTAAAAGAAACTTCGTCAGTGCCACCAAATACTCAACCTGTCAATGCTAACTGCAGCCAAGATTAGTTCGTCATTTGTGGTGGGTGGAAGTCCATAGCAACCAGCATCAGAGGGGCCTGTATTTCCTGAACGAAATCATGTAAACTCTCTACTGTCGCTTTGACACCTTTTTTTAAAGAAAAAAGCTAAATATGCCGGAAATGCACTTTCGTATCCTCCATTTAATATATATATATATATATATATATATATATATTGGGTACATATTTTAATTCGTACGGTTTTTTTTTTCAAAATTTTAACGTTTATTTAAGAAAAACATGTGCAATAGTATTACTCAAAGTATTGCCCATCTGAAGCTATGAGTTTTTCCCATTCTTCTGGCAATTTGTGGATCGCATCCCAAAAAAAACTGCGCCGGCTTGGCAGCCAAGAATGAATCAAGCCAATTTTTGATATTCTGCTCTGATGTGAACCGTATTTCAGTGAGGGCGTTCTGCATCGACCGGAACAAATGGAAGTCAGAAGGGGCAAGGTCTGGGCTATAAGGCGGGTGGGGTAAGACTTCCCATCCACTGTTTTCCAAAAAGTTCTTAACCGGAATAGCAACGTGGGGCCGAGCGTTGTCATGATGGAAAATTATTGCCTCGTGTCTGGTGGCATATTCCGGGCGTTTTTCGGCTACTGCTCTCTTCAAATGGATTAGTTGTGTTCGGTAGTATTGTCCATTGATAGTTTCACCCGGTTCTAGTAGCTCATAATACAGCACACCCATCTGATCCCACTAAATACAGAGCATTATCTTCGCGCCATGGATATTCGGCTTTGCCGTTGATTTGGCTGGTTGGCCGGGTTTCACATATGATTTTTTGCGCTTGGGGTTGTCGTAATAGATCCATTTTTCATCACGAGTAACAATCTGATGCATAAATGACTTCCCTTCGTGGCGTTTCAGCAGCATTTCGGACATGCAAAACCGCTTTTCGACGTCTCTCGGCTTGAGTTCATGTGGAACCCAATTTCCTTGCTTTTGAATAAATCCAGCTGCTCTTAAATGTTTTGAAATGGCTGCTTGAATGACACCCAAAGATTCTGCGACCTCTTCTTGTCTTTGGCAACAATCTTCATAGAGTAATGCTTCAAGTTCTTCATCTTCAAACTTTTTTGGCTGCCCAGGACGTTCATCGTCTTCCAAGCCAAAATCACCACTTTTAAATCGTGCAAACCAATTTTGGCACGTTCGCTCAGCTAGCGCATGTTCACCATAAACTTCCACCAAAATACGATGACTTTCGGCAGCACTTTTCTTCATATTAAAGTAATGATGAAGAACTCCCCGCACAAAGTTCGACATATTTGAGTGAAAAAAAAATTATTGTTGTTTACGCTTCAAATAAATGACATATACTGAAATGACGTACAATGACAGTAGCTTTCCAACGCATTTTCCAATGGAATAATACAAGTTACGCCATCTTTTAGCAAACCGCACGAGTTAAGTTATAGACCCAATATATATTGAGAACTTAAAACGCGTCCGATCAAAACAAATTCTTGTAACAATGTAAAGAGAGAGTAAACAACAAAAATTCCATAACGGTATTCGTAGAGATTTTTTGAAACAATAAATACAACTTATTGCACAACCCAATATTTATACTCATTCACTACGTCAACGCAAGAGTATCTTCCAACAGCATTTCTGAAAATCGTCATCACAAAAACTATCTCTGACAGGAACACTATAACATCCGCAAACTTTAATGCTGGTATTTGCACATCGCCAAGCACGCCTCATGCTTTTTCTACTATCGCTTATAAAAAGGATGAAGAGTAACGTACTTAAGATGCATCCTTGCTTGACTCCCATTTTCGATCCAAATTCTTCAGATAAAAACTCTCCATTTCATACATGCCTCATATTCTGCTCATACATCGCTTTTGTCATATTCATTACCTTGTTTGACAAACCAATTTTGTGGAATTTATAAAAAAGAGCTTCACATGCTATGGAATCAAAAACTGCATGGAAGTCAACAAAGAAAGCGTAAAGCTTTCTGTGGTTCATTTTAAAAATTTCCGCAATGCTGGTAAGGGTGAAAATGTGATCCAATGTTGAGTAATGCTTTCTGAACCCAGTTTGGTTTCTTAAGATCTCGTTTTTGTACGAAATAGTTTCGCCGAAACGGCTCTGTAGTTAACTGGCTTATTCAACTCACCTTATTTTATGCAATGGAAAGATTGTCAAGTTGTTAGATATTCAGTAGAGGTATTCTTGTAAGACTCGAAAGGAATCACACCATCACCTGGAACTTTTCTCATTTTAGATGAATCGATTGCTGTTTCAACTTCGAAAAGGGTAAATCCCTGTGAAAATTGCGAAGATTTGACATATTTTTAAAATACTGCCTTAGCTCTTCTATATACCATTTTAGCCATTTTCCAAAATTTTATCTATCTATCTATCTATTGTATGGATTCTATTGCAATTGTGCTTTAAGTTTCATCGCTTATTTGTATTTGCAATGATTCGTTATCAACATTAAAAGTCAAATTCGAAACAAATTTGAGTAACATTAAGCTAAACATTGTTCTTTAGCAGAAAAGTTCAGCATTGCTCTATTGATGAGTGAATAAGACTTCAAAATATTAAAAATTAGGGGTTAAGGGTTAGGTTTAAAATATTTACTACCTACGTTCGCTTTAGTTGCAAAATTATCAAAGGTCATTTTGTTCCTCTCAAGTGCTGAAGGTTGTTCTGAGAGGATTCAAGGATGACCAAATTATTTTCTAAAACTGTATTCAATCCATGTACGAATGGATAATATGCAAACTACATAAAGTAGAATAGGTTTAGGATTATGCGCGCCCTATGACAGTAAAAAGCATTTTTCATCGCCGATTACAGCATCCCCAATCTCTATACAAAGATCAAACTGCTATTAAAAAAGAACATCCACCCATACACTACAGAGTCTGGCCCAAGATTATGCAAACACCCTCATCTCATGAAGTACAATATTAACCTTAGAGTGGATAGCTGGCGAAAAACCACTCTGCTCACGCTCTAATCTTGACTTCATCGCAGCTCTAAAAAGCAATTTCACTTTTTCGATTTTTCCGAACTTTTCGAACTTAACAGACACTGACCCCTGTAGTTGCTTTCATTTTCTTTCTGAAAAACACTAGAGCTTACCGCAACCACATGACATCTTAATGTCACGTATGAGTCGTTTCAATCCCTCTTCATCATTTTTGATTTTAAACATAACCCTCATCCATACCGGCAGATTTGGCAACAGTTAATGATTTTTCGCCCATTCTTCTGGGGAGGTTTTTTTTCCACTCTATTGTGCCATCCTCTGTAATCTGTTCCAAATTTAACAACTAAATGCTAATCATAATTACAGAAGATGTCCTTCTGAGCGCGCGGAAATTTACCATCTTTAGATGGCCATTTTACGACGAGATAATTATATTGTACATGAGAATAAAAATGAATGCAATCGTATAAATGAAAGTTGAAAATATTTAAACAGCATTTTCAACTTCAACAAAAAAATTGATAGAGTCTACAGCAAATCTATTAAAATTATTAAAAGTCTGTGGAATGAAAAAGACGTGGTGTTGTGTGAGTAACTCAATCTTTTGGAACAAAAAGTGGTGATGTTAGGAATCCCGTAGGCATATTACTTAACGAATCCATTAAGTTAATGGAATTTGCTGATAATAATTGATTGTTGGTCCCATGACGAATCAGCAGCAAAATACGGTTTGCCGATTTGAAACCGATTCGTGGGACACATCTGGAAAAGAATGTGGCAGTCGAAAATTATATCTTGAGGAAGGGTAGGAGTTCGTTCCCCCCTGAGTAAAATGATGATGATGATGAAGTGAAAGAATGAATAAATGGAATGGAAAATCTTGGAACCATACAAAATAAAAATTCTAGCCCAAGCGAAGAAACAAGATACAACTGCAATTTCAATAAAAACACATAGACGCTAGAGACCTGAAAAAAGCGTAGCCAGAATTTTAGAGTATGGAAGACGGCGAAATAGTTGGGCTCATTATCTGATACATTAAATCCTTCGGGTTAGGGGCTATATACCCGAGGTAAGCATGCTTATCGTAAGAGGCGACTAAAAATCTATTGGGCTGGATTAAGGTGTTAAGCGATTCTTGCCAGAATTGACCAGGTTGGGGGCCCAATATAATAAATAGCCCAAACTCTAACGGAGCATCTGGATACTTCGCGACTTCCGGATCTCTGGACAGACGGACTTCCCTTTCTCCGCTACTCATGCGAACTAAAATAAGTTGTACAAACTCTATACAAAACAATACAAATACAAACCAGGACCCCATCAAAAAAAAAAAAAAAAAACTCGAAGAATGACGAGATCTACAACACGCCGACCGCTAGAAAAATTATAGCACCTTCGGTAGCTTTGGGCGATAGTATAACTCTGAATAAGTTGCAAAATCTCGAACGCGAACATTCTGATCACGGCGCCAGACTCCAAAATATGGAATTGCTTTGCGCCGAATTTAAAAAGTAATTAGATGACATTAAATCTAATCTAAAATCGCGTCTGATCCGTGACTTGACGACAAGAAAAACTCGACAAAAAAGAGCTAGTCGAGAAACAGACTGGATACTTAAGAAAAGACCAGGTAAGAAACGCAAAGCTGATTCCTCGCCTGAAAATGTACAAAAAGTTCAAATACTATTGAGGTCAATAAAGGAATAAAGTAACCCAAACAAAAACCGCAGCCGCCAATAAACGTCTTTGGAATCTCGGACTATAACAAGTTGCACACAATCTTGGAATCACTGTGTTCAACCGACTACAGAGTAGGATCCCGCAATAACGATACATGGACTGTCAATGTCATTAATCCAGACAATTACCCGAAAGATTCAATGGCATACGTACAAAAATAAAGCGGAAAGACCCATACGCGTGGTAGCTAGAGGCTCTTGCCTCTTGCCTTAAGAAAAGCATTATATTTGACCTTAAAAATAATCGACGCCGTTAATACTATATATTTGCGTAAACAGCGCAGTATTGAAGCCGAGAGGATGATCACAAGACGCGGTCACCCCCTTTTTAAACTAACTTTCGACAAAACCGAAAGCCAAGAAAGGATTTATTCTATAAATTTTGCGACTTTTTAACATCAGCCGCGAAAAAACTCGAGGCTGATTCTTTAATGTACACGTTGTCAGAGATTCAGCCATACTTAGGCCAACTGCCAGCAGGAGCCGTGCTGTGTTAAATGCGCCGGAAAACATCTGACGCGAGAGTGCAGTGCCGCGAAAGAGACTCCGAAGTCCCGTAGGAGTTGCCAAAACGGTAGAATCAATCTAAAACGATGCCTTCCAAAAACGCAGGGACAGCGAGTAAGAGAAATTATAACAACGATCCAACCCCAAAGCCATTAAAGAAGGCAAAGATAGCAAACACCGTGATGGCCGCTAAAATCACCAATAACAAGAATAGCGGCGCGAGCCAGTACTACATACTGTGAGTCACCTGATTCTGCCTCAAACGTTTTCTCAGTTATCTTCAAGAAAGTAAGAGAACTGACTGAAACAAATAAGGTAATAGTCGCACGGCTTCTCAACCTTGAAGCAGATCTGTGTAACTAATTATGACAAAGAAGCTCAGCATTCTTGCGTGGAATGCCAGCGGCCTACAGAAAAGGCTTGATGAACTAAATATTTTTATTCAGAAAAAAGCAGTTGATATATGTTTAATTTCTGAAACTCACTTAACGACACTATCACTCGTGAAACTAAAAGGTTACGCTCATCATCCATCGGGAAACGCGAGCGGCGGATCATCCCTATTTATAAAGGACTGCATTGGACATTCTCTGGAAGCACAGATTGAACCTGATAAATTTCAAATGACCTCTGATACTCTTTAAGAATATCCTCAATCGAATTCGTTGACCGTTAAAAAAAAAGAGCTTTTTATTTAAGAGGGGCCATTTTCCGATTGGGATAATTGTCAAACAAATCGTTTCTGGCACATTTTTAAGAGTCAACGTTTTTTTGTTTTTAGCAAAGTTTGACAATAAAATCGTAAAATAAGATTTTTGAAATCTGTGTTTAGGTACGGAACCTTGGATAATACTTCGTCAGTTTTATGTGCTGCACGCTCATCTGAACATACTTATCGTCATGTTTTGGATAGATTTTGCACTTATCTGCTACATGACATTAGGTAAATGAGACCAGTGCGTTCCGAAGAAAATGTCGATGCAGTGAAGGCAGGTGTTAATCAATAACCGTTTGATCAAGACATGTGTGAAACAAAATTGGTGTGACATTGATGTGCATGATATGTGATTACGTGGGCTACGTGCTATACTGCAACCAGTATTACTTATTTATTAAAACCAAAGTTTGTGGAGAGAGTGATTTCAAGGTTGGGAACTATAGAACGGCAACCAAGATCTTGCGATTAAACGCCGCCCGATTATTTCCTATCATAAGATAAAGCCTGTTACGAATAAATCTTCGTATTGTCATACGCGTTCTGAGACACTCAAAAAAATTGCCAAAAACTTCCCTTTATTCCCAGGTAAATGGTAAATGGTAGACAATAATCCTTCAAATTTTATTTTATTTTTTTAAAATAAAAGCGATATCGTGTATTCTTATTTAAATGTATCACTTGTTCAAAAAGTGAATTTATTCAGAAAATTAAAAATACAAGTCAATATATTGTCCCCTTTAAAGTAATCCCCATCAATTGCAACACACTTATGCCAGCGGTTGATCTAATCCTCGAAACATTTTTTATATTAGGTTTTCGGTATGTTCATCAGTGTTTCCTGCGATTTTTCCATTACTTCCTCTCGGCTGCTGAAACGCGTTCCCTGTAGTGGTTTTTTAACTCGATTGAACAGAAAGAAGTCACATTGGAGCCAAATTAGGTGAATTCGGTGGCTCTTGGATGGTATTTGTTGCATTTTTCGTCAAAAAATTACGAATAATGATGGCACTGTGCAACGGTGCGTTATCCTGGTGCAAAATCCACAGCAGCATTGTTTTCTGCTTACAATTCTGGTCTCTTTCGGCGAATTACTTCACGTAAACGTCTCATAACGTCCAAATAATACTCATTGTTTACTGTCTGGCCTTCTGGAAAAAATTCATGATGCACTACACCGTTGTAATCCATGAAAACCGTGAGCATTGCTTTCTTTTTTGACCGAAAACGACGTGGTTTTTTTGGTCTTGGCTCATTTGGTGAACGCTATTCACTTGCCTGATGTCTGGATTGCGTATCGTACTCATATACCCACATCTCGTCCCTAGTAATGATCCTTTTGATGAATGTGGGATCGGATTCAGCCTCGCAAATCATCTCTTTTGCGACGTCAACACGGTCTCTTTTTTGCATGAAATTGAGGTCCTTTGGCACCAACTTAGCTGCTACAAGACGGAAACCCAAATCATTAACCAAAATGTTTTGGACGGATCCATAGACAATGTTGTAGTCCTCCGCTCTCTCTCTCTGATGGTTAATTTGCAGTTATTGACCAACATTTCTTTAACTTCATCAATGTCTTCGTCGGTTTTCGATGTCGATGGTCTGCTACTGCGTTCATCATCTTCGATTGACTCACGAGCACTTTTGAACCGCTCGTGCTACTGGTAAACGACCGTTTTCTTTAGAGAATCGTTGCCGAAACACTTTTCCAACATTTCCAACGTTCGCGCAAAATTTAATACAAGTTCGTTGTTGCAAATTTAAATCCAATTCTAAAATTTAAAAAAAAATTGCCAACACACACAGACATAGATGTACTCTTGGCTTTGTAACTTCTGCAAATGTAAGCTTTGGCGCTAAAATTTAGAAGGAATATCAACAACAGATGTACCAACTTAAGAAAAAAAAAATCAAATCGGAACAATGGAACCTCACACGGTGGTTATTCCGTTTTTTTTTTTTTTTAAACAATGTGGTATTTCCCGCACTCTCTTAAGAAATATCCTTTGCAACTTCTAAATTTATCGTCTGTTTATACCTTTATACTTATAAATAGCTTGGAAGATGGTTGAGTGCTGTAGAAATAGGGTAGGCACTGAGAGGTGTCAACTTGGCGCTGTAACTGTTTCTACAAATCAACTGTACTTAGTTTACCTCCAAGTGGTAACCAAAAAGGACAGATATTGAATTCTCCAGATGGAATCAATAGTGAAGTAAAAAAGCGCAATAAAGGTAACATGAACAAATCCGAGCTACTCCAACATATTTGGAGGTCAGGCCGCTAAGAGACTGAGACGGAGTCTTAGAAATGAGATGGTGACGGATGAGCTCTTAATGGACCAACATCACCGCTGACATTCCCGAACGGCTTCCTGGATTCGTTCCACCCGACCCCTCGTCTTAGGCCTATCTTTGCACAATAAAACTGGCCCTCAAGGTTGCAGGTTGTGCCGAAGGGATATGGAAAAGAAAGTCAAGTTACAAAGCAACAATAAGCCTCAGATACGGATGATAACCCATAAAACTATCCAAACGAAATAAGGACAACGAAATTCAGATCTGCACGTACAATGTTAGGCCCCTAATAGATCTTATGCAGCTGAACAACTAACATTAGCATTAGCATTAGTGTTAAATTTGCCAACATAAGCCTTATGTGGGCGCACGCCCCAATAGAGGAGAAACATGACAAAACTAAAGTTGGTTTCTACGAGCTCTTGGACCAGACCAATGAGCTGTGTCTTAGTTATAATATTAAAGTTATCCTCGGTGATTTTGATGCGAAACTAGGAAGAGAGGGAATCTTTGGTAGTATTCCCGGAAGGCATAGCCTGCACGAGACTGCCACCGATAATGGATTCAGGCTAGTCGACTTTGCGATATTCATATGGGGACTTGGAGAGCTGCTGATCAATCAACTATTAATCAGATAATAACATTGCGATCGATACAAAGCACTCTTCTAGTACTGTGGATGTTCGAACGTTCAGAAGGGCCAACATCCACTAAGAAGACTATCTTATTGTAGAAAAGGTACGGTTGCGGATATTCCGAGCACCGCAGAGGCAAGCTAATACTGCGGGGAAGATTGAAGTCAAATTTCTTGAGAGTATCAAGTATCAAAGACCCGTGACAACGTTGCCAAAAGGCCACGAGTGATGCCTCCTCTGATTTACTAGGTTTCTCTGCCAGCACATCGAAACCCCTGGTTTCAAGAAGTATACAAACCGGCTCTGCATAGAAGGACTAGAGCTGTTAATGAGCTCTATGATGAGAAGGAAAGTGACGAACACCGGCATCTCAGGAGGAAAAATAAGCAGCATGAAAATTGACAGACGCTACTCCAGGAGTGAGATTCGGAAATTTTACCTAAAGGTTAAAAAGAACATGCCACGGTAGCCTGTAGAGACGAACAAGGGAACACCATAGTAGACTCGCAGTTGTTGCCCAGAATTTAAAGGAGAATTTCTATAGACTGTATGACGGCGATGACGAAACAAATACGGTTGTCAAGCAGAATAAACCTTTCGACCTGGAGTTAACTAACTATAAGTTAGTTAAGGACTTTGCCCACCTAGGCTCTGCTATTAATTCAGACAACGATACCAGTGCTAAGATCGAACGAAAAATAACTATTGCCAATCGCTGCTTTTTTACGCTAAGAAGGAAATTGACTATCAAAGCCCTCTCTTGAACAATTAAACCGACCCTCCGTAAGACTTAGAGTCTATGGCGTAAAGGCACGGTCTTCATCCAAAATGGATGAGAGTACTATCGCTGTTTTGCAAAGAACATTCTTCGCATAATTTTTGTTCTGATAGGCGTTGAGTTTAGGAGAAGATACAATGGCGAACTCTACGGGCTGTACAGTGATATCGACTTAACCAGAAGGGTAAAGGTCGAACGATTGAGAAGGCTTGGTCATATAAAGCGGATGGACACCAATACTCCGGACCGAAAAGTCTTCAAAGTACCTTTCCCGAAGGACAGCGCAGTAAAGGAGCACTGCTACTCAGGTTTTCCACGCATTCCACGCAAGTGGAATGGGATCTCAGCCAATTTGTCATTCGAAACTGGAGGCAGCTTGCTAAAGATCGAGCGGACTGGAGACGCTTGTATGTTGAGGACCAAGTCTAACCCGGACTGTAGCGCAACCAGAAGTAAATAAGTAAGCTTGGAAGATCTGTAAACTGTTAATCAAGCCCAAAGTTAATCCAAATATAGCGAAATTGGAAAGTTAATTCAAACCATTAACAACGCTTTCAGTTATATGTATTTATTAGGGGAAAAGCAAATTAACAAGTAAGCCAAGGACCAAGAAAAATGAGACACGTTCTACAAGTAGCAAGGTCAATCTTTATTTCCTTTAGAACAGACAAGACCAGCAGGGTGATCTGCATTCTTACACAATAGCTTGAGCTATAACTATGACTCTTATTTAATTTGACGATGAAGTAGGTTCTTTAGATAAGTAGGGGGTGATTCATCGTGAGGTTTGATTTTCAATGGGCTTTGATTACGCATCACATCTATTAAGCTGTTTTATCATTTTTATTCAGTACCGTTTGGCAAGTCATCACAGAAAGATTCACAATACAACAGCGTCTCCAAATTGTTCAGCTGTATTTCGGAAATCAGCGTTCTGTGAGAACTGCGAGAAATGTTTTCCGTGCGATTCGACCTACCTTCGACCTACTGAAACCACGATTGCAAATCCCATTCGCAAATTTGAGGCCTACTTTACATTGGTGGATGAAACTCGACCGGTAAAACCACATCCAGCACGTAGTGAAGAGACTATAAAAGGTGTAGCTGAGAGTGTACGCGAAGACCGTGACGAATCGAGTCGTCGTCGTTCTTAGAAGCTCGGCTTGGCGTATTCGACAACTTGACATATTTTACGTGAGGATCTCGGCATAAAATCGTACAAAATTGAACTTGTACAAAAATTGAAGCCAGGCGACTTGATTTGCGTCATATTTTCAGTAAATGGGCTCTAGAAAAACTCAATTGAAATCCGGTGTTTTATCTTGAAATTTTGTTCAGTGATGAAGCCTATTTCTGGCTCAATGGATACGTTAACAAACAAAACTGCCGTATTTGAGCTGATGAGCAACCCGAAGAGTACCAAGAGCTACCATCACATAAATTAAAAAGAACGATATGGTGTGGTCTATGGGCTGGTGGAATCATTGGTCCATATTTCTGCAAAAATGAGGCAAATCAGAATGTTACTGTCAATGATAACCGTTATCGCGCCATGTTAACGGTCTATGAAATTTAAGCACATGGTCTCGGTGAGCTCTGGTTTCAACAAGACGGCGCTACGAGCAATACAGCGCTTGAAACAATGGACTCGTTGAGAAATCATTTTGGTGAGCACTTAATTTCACGTTTTGTTACGGTAAATTGGCCGCCTAGATCGTGCAATATCATACCTTTGGACTATTTTCTATGTAATATGTAAAGTCTCAGGTCTTCAAGAATAAGCCAATAAGTCAATCGTAATTGACGCTTTGGAAGCCAACATTACTCGTGTTATCCGCGAGCTATCAGTCGCTATGCTCGAACGAGTCGCCCAAAATTGCACCTTCCGAACGGACCACCTCAGACGTAGTCGTGGCAAACATTTACATGATATCGTTTTTAAAAGGTAAATGCCATGAATTGTTCTTTTAACCGATAATAAAATTTTTAAGTTTGCTTTCAAATTTATGTATTTCATTTTATATTATAAATCAAACCTCATTATGGATCACCCTTTATAATGTAATATTGAGTCAACGCTAAGTTATCAGCTTATGAAGTGTTTACTTTTAAGGACGACCACAACTTCACGACATAGACTAACAGGTACATTTCTTTCAGATTGAAAAACCCATTTGAGCTCCGCGATACAATGTTTTGGATTTGCAGCACAACAGGAGGAGTTAATATTTCCAAACGGATATATCTCCTTTATTTAGAGTTTATTCCTAATAACTCTTCTCAGAATGACCAACTTCAAGGTTGAAAAAAAAAATTTACTATCAAAACCGTTCACTTCCAACAAATCGCACTAAAGATTTACGCAATTGAGGGAAATGCACACCTAACAAAAACATATTTATTCAAACAAATCATTATTCATTGGATACACATCTTCTCCAGAAGTCTTCTCAGATAAACTCGTTGCCAAATCCCAGCTTAAGATTCATAGCTTCCTGTCACGTCCAACTAGTATCCATGTGTAAATATCCTTTTATGTCTGTATCTTTGGCCGTATTCATCCCATCTCATATCCGCATGCGAGTCAATCCTTTCGCTAAAAGCAACATATCACGGAAAATTTATCATTTCATTTATTTGGATACCAAAACTATGCATACAATAGCAAAAACAGGAAACTTTCCCACAACTCATTCTCCGAAAACACAGAGGAAACCCTAGCGATAATGATGACGATGATATCTATCATTGTGAATAGTGATTAATGGGAAATAAAGCCAACACCCAAGGGATAAGCCACACTAGTTGGCTTACTCATCTTTTCGGGGGGTGTTCTTATATTCAATTCGGCAATTTTGTACCTTGATATTTTCATATGCAATCCGCAAGAGTAGTTCCATATCATGAATTTTAATGACCCAGCTTCGATGAGTCGTCGCCATACTTGTATTCAAAGTGACACCCTGACACAAGACAAGCATCATAACACTTTAGCTTTGACACCATTGTCACAGTAGAAAGATAAAGTTTATCCATTGGAAGCCTCTAAATATAATTCCCAAGATGTCAGGATGGCTAATTAAAAGTGAATTAAGTTAGAAAGTTGCAGACAAACTCTGCCAACAGGAAACCTTCTCTGATTCCGGAAAGTGGTTTTATATATTTTTTTTTATTTTTAAGAAATCATCTGAGTATGCTAAAAGTTGAATCGTTATGTCTCTCTAGAGGTGGTGGGAATTCATGAAAATTATCTTAATGGATTCAATTCAAAAGAAGTCAAAAACTGGGAAAAATATAAAAGCGTACATTAAAATGGAAGGAATATTCCTTGACGTGAATCCTTATATGATTTAAAATCAGTGCTTTAGATGCCCATATTTCTATGGCTTTTATTAATTTACGAATACAAAATAGTTCAAATCTGAATCAATTTTTGAGGTTGATGTGAACTTTTTTAAAGGACACACAGCCACAGAGTATGTAGCCTTGATTGTTGACTGCCAACATCCATTCTTCAACGAAAACCTGATGGGAATTTATTCTGATGGTTGGTTATCCTAAACTTAGGATGTTTTGATCCCACTCAATATACTTTTAGGACACGGGGATACCTCGATGGAGCAGCATATCGGGAAACCTTAGCCAACGAAATCACGAAATCCTTAGACCAAAACAAAACTAGCTGATTGGATTAATAGTTGTCTTCCATATATCCGCAATGAAGGTTCCAATCAGTATTAGAATACAAACTCAATCAAAATCCATTCTGGGATTTTCAAAAAATCTATTTTTTTATTGCTTTAGGAAAGATCATGGTTGGGAAATACCTCCAAGCACTTCTTTTCCAAAGATAAGTACAAAGCCGATAGGTAGGCAGCAAGACTTTTATGACCGAAACGAGAGACGGTATTTTAGGGGACTGAAGTAGGTATACGGCAGATGTTTTTAAAGCTATTTGTCACGTGGTCAGACTATTGCTGATTTCGTCTTTAGAAACGTCGGTTTTAGTTTTTTTTTTGTTTTGTGAGTGTTACTGTTTCGTTTTTGTAATGAGTGACAAAGTATATTGTGGTTCAAAAAGGTGTAAAAGATACAGGCGCATACAGCAAGAGACAGAAAATATTGTATTTGAAAGAAGACCGCTGAATCGACACAAGTTAAAGGCACTAAGTGAAATGAACGCTAGTACATCCGCGAAAAAATTGAAGCGATGCTCATGCGACAGTTCCTCTGATCAAAATTAAGAAGTTTCAGAAGAAACTTCGCTGACCCAGGTATCATGCCAAAAACATTCAAAAAAAATTGCATGACACGAGCCGATCGATATGCCAACATCTTCAGCAACTTCTTTTATGGTAATTCGACGATTTTTTTAAAACAATTTCCTTCACAGTTCGACGTTATCATCCTTGTTGATAAGTTGGGGCGTTCAGAGCGAGGTTTGTTATTGGCATCTTTTCGGCAATCTTGGAAGTGCTTCTACCACTTGTAAAATTTTTTTTTACTTAGAGCAGACTCACCGTATGCCACTGTCACTGGCAGAGACGATCTTCTTACTTGTTGCATCGGCAGTTATATTCTCAAAAGTGTAATGAAAATTTTAATTCGAATTGGCTCCAAAATCCATTTCTAGTGGTAGGACTGCGTTGGATAGAGAGGTGGATATTGCAGTTTACGTGTAAGACGACAGCTTTCCTTCAATTTTGAATAATGAAAGCGATGGATTTAGAAATCGGCCGGAAAAGCTACGAAATGTTCTCTGAGATTGACAAAGAGCGCATAAAGCTTGTAAAAATATCGCTATCTGAAGCCGCAAAAGAGTGGAGGATCGTGTTAAAATTGAAAAGAAAAGAAATAGAAGAGCATGACACTAATCCAGAAGGTCAATTATAAGGTGCAGATAACGCGGATTAAATTTTTCATGACTTTCTATAACTTCATAACAAAACTGGATTTTTCAAGTTGGCGTCACCCATAACTGGAACAATTTTCAACCAATTCACTTCAAATTTTAACTAGACTGTTTGATGATTGGAAAATAGGTGGCGCTTTTGAGCCTAAATAAGTATACCATCATTTAGTATACCTCTTTTAGCCCGTCTGTCAAAATTTGGTGACAATCCGACGCATAGTTTTGTTTTGTTAAAAATTTCAAAATATCGTGGTAGTGTTTCTTGCGACCATGGAAAAAGAGCAGTATCGTTCCTTGATCCGATTCTTGTTTTTGAGTACCATAACCGTTTGCTATTGGTTCGCAGAGTTTCGCCGTAGCCGCACGTAGGTTTTAATAAACCGCGCCCAGATGGCCCAAAAATGGTTACCATAGAGGACACCGTGGAAAAAATCCATGATCTCGTATTGGTGGACCGCAGAGTGAAAATTCGCGATTTGGTTGAGATAGCAGACATATGAACTGAATGCTTTATCGGTATCCAGCATGAGAAAGCTGTTCCCACGATGGGCGCCGCGTTTGCTCACACCGGAGAATAAACGCAATCGTGAGACCACTTCAAAGACGTGCTTGGCCTGTTTAATCGAAATTCGGAGGAGTTTCTGCGCCTTTTAGTGGCCGTGGATGAGACATGGATCTCTGGTACACACTACAGACCAAAGAACAATCGAAGCAATGGGTTTTACCCGCTGAACGTGTTCCAAAGAAGGCGAAGACTGTGCCTTCGGCCGGAAAGTTGATAACCCCCGTATCCTGGATGCGCGAGTTGTGATTCACGTTGATTGTTTCAAAAAGGTAAAATCAATCACAGGAGCATACTACGTCAATTTATTGGGTCGATTAAACGCCGATTTAACGCAACGGGTTAAAACTTCTCAGTCGCCACAGCCTAATTGGTCGAATTGCACTACGAATTGCTCCCCCTTCCTCCGTATTTTGTCACAACCTTCGCTGAAAAGAAGTACGGATCTAACGAGGAAGTCATCACCGCCGCGGGAGATTTTTTTCAAGGCGAACAAAAGTCCTACTAATGGAGGCATTTAAAAAGTTGCAGCTCTGCTGGGGAAAGTGTATCGAGTTAAAAGGGGATTGTATGCTAAAAGGTGATCCATCGTGAGCTTTAACTTTTAATAGGCTCTTTTTGGCAGATCACGCAGGACTCCTATCAAACTGCTTTGTCATTCTTGTTCAGTATCGTTTGGCAAGTTATCATCAAAAGACTCACACCACAACAGCGTCTCCAAATTGTTCAGCTGTATTACGGAAATCAGCGTTCTGTGAGAAATGTTTTTCGTCCGATTCGAGAAGCTTACGGTGCGCATAGTCGACCTACTAAAACCACTATTGCCAATACCATTCAAAAATTTGAGTCCCAGTTTACATAAGTGGATGATACTGGACCGGTTAGACCACATCCAGCACTTAGTGAAGAGATTATAGCAGCTGCAGCTGGGAGTGTATGCGAAAATCGTGACGAATCGATTCGTTGTCGTTCTCAGCAGCTTGGCTTGGCGTATTTGACAATCTGAAGAATGCCAAGAGCTACTGTTACATCTATTAAAAACAACGGTATGGTGTAGTTTATGGGCTGGAAGAATCATTTGTCCATATTTCTTCAAAAATCAGAGAAATCAGAATGTTACCGTCAATGGTAACCGTAGTCGCGCCATGTTAACGGACTATGTGCTTTCTGAAATTCAAGTACAAAAACAATGGACTTGTTGAAAAATCATTTTCGTGGGCACTTAGTATCACGTTTTGCTACGGTAAATTGGCCGTCTAGATCGTGCGATATCACACATTTGGACTATTTTCTCTGAGGATATGTAAAGTCTCAGCTACGACTGACGCTTTGGAAGCCAACATTACTCGTGTTATCCGCGATCTATCCAAAATTAGACCTTCCGAATAGACCTGCTCAGACGTAGTCGAAGCCAACATTTACATGATATCGTTTCAAAAGACAAATGCCATTAAATGTTCTTTTAACTGATAATAGAAGTTCACTTTCAAATTTATGTATTTTATTTTACATTATAAGTCAAAGCTCTCGATGAATCACCCTATATTTTAAAATAAATTGTCGAGACCTAAAAAAGTTGAGTTGTCATTTAAAATCTGGGAATTTATCAAAAAGCATTCGTAAGCTTCTACCTTTGTAAACTCGATTTATTTTAAATTTTTCCTGGAAAAAAATCACAAAAAGCCAATTATAACGGCCTCTAAAGTGGCCTAACTCATAAAAAAATAATGAGGTTCTTGAGGGGTTTGGTGTGGTTCCCGCGGAGATGCTAAAAGCATCGTTGAGAGTAATAGAGCAATTTCATTGTTATAATGAAAACCTGGGCAAACGATTACGTAGAGAGCGTCAAATATTGCTGAAATAAATAACGGTGAAAACGAGGCTTTTCATTACAAAATTTTGTTCACCGATGAGGTGAGGAACAGAATTTGGACTTAAGAAAATCCACCTCGTTTGTGCATCAAAAATAAAAAATGGTTAGCCTAGAAAGATAAGCAGCGAACCTACATGAAGCTCGATAAAATGAGGATGGTCATCCTACATCGTCTAACTAAATAATTTTTTGGTGAGTATTTCTCATTTTCTCCTCAATAACCACCTTATAACCACCACGCGCGCTACCACCATCTGTTTTCATTTTCGTTTCAACGGAGTTTTAGCATTCACAGTGAGATTGGTGTTTAGGAGAGTTTGAAGGGGAATAAATTTATTGGCTACGTAGAAGCAAATAGTGATACAACATATTGAATCAACTTCATTCTTACTGGATAATATAAGTGTCATTTACAGGTATTATCACAAGGTTTTGAATGCCATCCAGTTGGTGCAAAAAGGTCTAAGTATTCGTTGAATAAGGGCTCCAAACCACTTCATGTCGCATTTTCGTTTCACCGGAATTCAAATTTACTCCCCAAACAGCAATAAAATGTTTTACTTTAAAATACGACCAAGGGGCACTGAAAGTCCTTTTCCTAGTTTCCATAAATATTATCGCACAATTTTAAGTGCAATCTATTGGGTGCAAAAGGGTCTAAAGATTCATTTCATCGAAATTTGAAATTACTTCATGTCGCTTTTTCATTTAATCGAGATTCGGAATTGTCCGAGTGATAAAAATTTCGCTTCAATAGTGTATCATAATTACAAATACATATAAGACATTGCTCAGAAAATTACAAAACTGCATATGTGGTGCATTATTTACTTTTTTAAAAACGACAACAGAAAAATGGAAATGCATGATAGTGGAAACTATTGCTTTATGTGCAGGCCAGAGCTCGTCTTTGAGAGGATTTATTCATCTTGTATTTTCGTAGCTGCGTCATCAATACTATGTATATTTCAATTCAGCCAATTTTGTAGAATAAATAATGTTCCTGTTTATGACCCATTCTATGATATAAAGCAACTACATTTGGGGCAATTATTGACATAATTTCTGATTCCAATTTGCAGCCAGCGGGAAAATTGCCTCGTGTGGAATACCTCGAGCAATCTCACAATTTCTGTTCTCCCCTCCATAACGTCCTAAAAATTGTGTCGTGTGTAGCCAAATTGATATATTTTAATCCTCAATATTCATCTGGATAACATTGAGTGAAGTTCAGTCAGTTGTACGCGGGTAATATTTTGTTTGAAAATAAAATTTGGATACAGGTAGTGGAATTTTATAGGGTTATGATGCCGTGTCTCTCTAGTGCATTTCTAATTTTGACGAAATTCTAGATTGGACTGGTAAATTGTAATGTAGGTAGAGTCGCACATAATTTCTCCCTACTCAAACGTCCTAGAAATTGTGTGTGCAAATTGTCCTGTGTGTAGATATAATTTCAGCAAATAAGCTCTGATAGCCACATCTGTCCCTTTATGTGGAAACGAGCCCATAAATGCAGCTACTTACAGGTTTCGTATCAAAAAAAGTTATATACCATACTTGTGAAACATTGTCTATGTTTTATGGCCAGACAATCTATCAAACAAGGATCTATGGCACTTGATGAACCAAGTATCAGTACAACTTATAATATGATGACTTCAAATAAGATTTGTCTAATGTCTAATCGAAGACTTCAACGGTAGTTATTAATTAAGTACGACGAAGAAGAAATGCAATACAAATAAAATAATTAAAAATATAAAACTTAGCAATGAAATTTACTTATTTTTAATTTATGGATACATACATAGTGCTTTCTGCGATATCCGAGACACTCTGTTGTACATTCTGATATCCTGTTAAGTCCGCAGTACAAGACCAAGAGCATGGGTTAAAATAGATGTACTTCTTTTATTTTCCTTCCTGCTAAAGATATTAATCTCGATCTTTACATCAGAAAACAGTCTCCGTCATTACAATTATTTTTGCAATCAATTTAGGAGTATACACTGTTTTCGAATATTAATTCTCTTCTCGAATTGATCCTATGGAATCTAGTCCTCAATGGGCTGCTTATGAAAGTAGATGACGTGAGAGGTGATGTCGTAATTTATCCAGTTAACGTCACATTTTATGTTTCATCATATTTTTTCATCGTGTTAAAAGTGTCGAATTTTGTACCAAAAAATGATGACTTGCGGAAAGCATTATTTTTTTGTTTTTATTTAAAGAAAAGTGCATCGAATGCTTGTCAAGGCATATGTTCATCATGCAAAAGATGGTTTCAATGGTTCAGAGATAAAGATTTTGATATGAGAAATGAAGAACGTGGAAGACTACCAAAAATGTTTGAAGACGCCGAATTGCAAACAATATTGGATAAATATGACACTTTGAGTTAGAAACAAATGACAGAAATGTTAAATGTTGCACAACAAACAATTTCTGACCGTCTAAAAGCTATGGAAAAGGTCCAATAGTCTGGAAAATGGATGCCACATGAATTGAATGAAAGACATCGAATTGTTACTGGCGTTGAAAAATGGATTTATTTTCAGAATCCTAAACGGAAAAAATCATGGGTAGATAGATTCGGCAAGAAGACAATGCTGTGTGTCTGGTGGGTTCAGAAAGGTGTGGTGTACTACGTGTGGTGTACAGATCGCTACCGACAACAAATGATCAATTTGAACCATGCATTGATCGACCAGAGTGGGCCAGAAGACATGGCAAGGTAATTTTGCTCCATTACAATGCACCTGCACACAAAGCAAAACTGGTTCAGGATACAACCAAAGCACTTGGCTGGAAGCTGCTACCCCACCCGCTGTATTCATCAGACTTGGCTCCTTCTAACTACCATTTGTTTTCATCGATAGGACACGAATTAGCTGAGCAGCCTTCGAATCCTACGAGGAAGTCGAAAATTGGGTGACTTTTTGGTAAGCTTCAAAAGGCAGTTTTATTGGCGTGGAATCTATTAATTGCCTAAAAGATGGGAAAAATGTGTAGCTAGCAATGGCCAATACTTTGAACTAAATGATTCTACACTCACTTCATACCGCTACACCCCTTGCTCTATAACATTCTCTGGAATTATACGTTGAAAATTAAGATAGCCTACAACATCTCAATCAAGTCAAATGGCACCTTCCTAAGTTTCTTCAAAAGTTGACATTTTTTATTTTTTATTTTTTTATAAAAAACTCCCACTCAAGAGAGTTTTGGTACAAGAGGGACTGCAGGATTGAATAAAAATACTAACAACAAACTATTACAAGAAACGTTACGCTCTACGCTACGATCACTGGCCTGCTACAACATTTCCGACAGCGGCTCCCTTAACTTTGTTCCATTTGCTACCCTCGTTCTAAGAGACGCTTAACAATGGAAACAACTAAATTTAGGGCATGACAACCTCGTGTTGCAGTCTCTTATGTTCGTTAACCGACTATGACTTAACTGAAGTTGATTTCAATCCCTGAATCCAGGATGTTTGAATGGAAACAACCTGATTTGTTTTCATTATTTATATTACATCTTCAAAGACGGCTCTAGAATAACCGAAGGTGCTGGGTCAAGCGTCTTCTCTAAGAATCTCTGCATATTTCAATCCTTTAGTCTTTCCTACATACTGTATCATTTTCCAAGCCGAAATCTCAGCTCTTCATCAGGGCGCTGTTTGGATCAGCCTGAATGCAATACCCGCGTTATACTAATCATAGACAATCAGGCACCGATTAGATCCCTTACTTCGAATAGTAAAACATATAAACATTTGAGGATGTGAAAGGGCTGCTAAAAGAGAATTAACAAGATAACTAGACAGAGCAAGTGCACACTCAGTTAGTGTTCTCCGCAAACTGAGTCGTTTACGAAAGAATTGGCAACTACCTGAATATATTCTGCTGCAAACAAATAATATAGTTTCAAGCCACCCATAGATGGAATGTTTATATTGGAATGTTTGCAAAAAATAAAGACTTACATACGTAATCTACACTAGACATCAAAAGATCAAGAGGCAAATTAACTCAGGAGAAAAGATATAGTATATGGTATTATGTAAAGTGTGACCCAACAGCTGGTGCGGAAGTTTTTATTAAATTAAGTACACATTTATTATGAAACAAATATAGAATTTAATTGATTAATAAAGCTTGGGCTATGACAATTATGAGTAAAACACTTGCAAGCGACCATCTGAAGGTCAAAATTATCGATGACTTTTTGAAGAATAAGTGGGTCAATGGCTGCAATTTCAGCTTGGATGCTATATTCCAACAAAAAGAAGTCTAAAGATACCAATCAATTTCTCTTCTAACCGAAATAATGCGATCTTCAAATTTCGTACAATAAATTAATTGATTGATAGCTTGTGTTCGCGGTAGCACCATTCTGTTGAAACCAGAGATCGTCCAGACCCAATTCAATCAATTTTGGGGGAAAAAAAAAAACAAAAAAGCCGGTCAACAAGTTACTGTAACGATCTCCATTCACTGTAATTATCTCTCCAGCCTCATCTTCGAAAAAAACCGGATAATAATACCGCCAACCCATAGTCCGTACAGATGCAGTGACTTTTTTGGCATTGGCATTGGTTTTTCGTGAATCTCGTATGGATTTTCCGGTCCTCAGAAACGAAAATTTTGTTTATTTACGTACCCATCCATCCAAAAATCGACTTCATCGAAAAGGATACAATTCGATAAGAAATTGTCCTGGCAATCCAACATCCAATAAATAAATTGGCTACGCCATAGATGGTCCAAAGGCTTCAACTGTTGTGTAGTTTGGATCTTATAGGCGTGAAAATGAAGATCAGCTTTTAAAATTTGCCGTAAAGTGCCATAAGTGAAACCAAATTGTTGCCTTTGGCTACGAATTGTGGTGCCTTGCTGGTTTTGAAACCTTACGCTCACAGTCATGATGTTTTGGCGTGTATAGTACGTACTGGCCGAGCATGCCTATATGGAGTTTGTCCCGATACCGAACCAGCTTTTTTCAAAATGCTTCACCATTGCACAAACTTCGGACTCACTTGGCCGATTATAATGACCGAAAAATTCACGTTATACTGTTACCGTTACTTTTATAGATCGCTCATTTTCGTAATAAGATTAAATAACAAAAATGTCCTGTAAGTCGTAAAGTCGTAAACGACTCTATGACTAAAATTTCTAAAGATTGTATGATATCTGTCAAAAAGATCAGCCAAATTTAATTCAATAAGTGACAGTAATTGACAGCCAACATCCACATCACCCTTTATGTAGATATGTAGCCGTTGAGAGACTAGATCAATGATTGAGTACTCCTCACAACGATTTTTACAGGAACTTTAGGAAAAAAGAGCATGGAAAACCAATATGTTATCACACAACAGTATGCAATTCGTATACAGTTACTACTTCCGAGGCCTAAATGACTTTAAGGAACACCACTGCGTCAAGAAAACCCTATCAAATGCATTGTCCTTCCAAGTGTACAACAACAGACTAACAACTAATCTCAGTGCATCTCAACGGGGATTACTTTAGCTTACCTATGTACCAAGTCTTGTGATATAGCTATTTTGAAGAAGTTCTTACCTGAAAAGAAAAAAAAGATAAAGGCTATTAGTAAGCACCAGAATGTTTGAATTATATTGTTGAACTTAATGTTAAATAATCATAACTAAATTGAATAGGTGTTAAAACCTTTCCTATATAGGAGTACATACATACAACTTATTTTATGATCATAATGAGTTCAAGTGACAAAATTTAAAAGGTTATGGGCCCAGGATACTAAGCCGCGCAGTATTCGCCAACAGTTTTTGTTTAAGGAATTAAAACATGAATATCACGAATAATACTTCTATCGAGAAACTGGATGAACGAAATTATGAATTTTGGAAGTTGCATAAGCTTCTTCTTCTGATGGAATATTGGGACACCCAGCAGATAGAGATATTGCCAAATTAGCTTTATGAGAGACCAAAAACTCCAAAGCATTGGTCATGATTTTTCTTGGACTAAAAGAAAGTCACCTGGGTTACATAAAAAAATGTACATCACCGAATGAAACGCAGAAGATTTTAGAAGAGACTTATGTATTTAACGACCTAACGAGAAAGATACCATAGTATCGTACCGTCGTCTTTTTTAAATGAAAAAGAAAAGAGCGCAGTTAATCACCAAATACCCAAAAAATTAACAGAGTTCCTATGACGCAATGGAAAAAGGTATATCGTTTTCAAAGGAGAACATACCATAAATTCATTGCAGGACGATTTTGAAAATGTTTACAATGCCATCGTAACGCGCGGCCAACTCCCGGATATCGGCACTTTGAATACCAAATTATTGCAAGAGGAAGAACGAAGAGATCACTAAACTGAAACGGAGGAGACATAATCTAAAAGTGCTCAATGAGTATATATGGATGGAAGGGATAGCGGATGGACGGAGTAAAAAAATATAAGCCCACGGTCGAAAGCAATACACAGATACACCGCTTTAAATGTAGTTAGCATGGGCGCAAGGCCAGTGAGTACACCTGGTTCAAAAGCGAAATATAGTAGAGCCAGAAGCCGGACAATTACTATTTTATTTTTTTTTTAAATCCTCGCGCGCTCAAGGACTTTTAGTATACCCTTAAAATGCTCCCACACAGTGTGAGCGACGAAAAATTAGAGAGGAGAGAAAGATAGTTACCGATGAACATTAAATGCTTAAAGGCCATAATGACTATGAAATAAAGAGCTCGGCAAGGCAATCTATAAGCGAGTTGTGCGACTAAGGAAATAAACACGATATTTCAGAGTATGTCTGAAAGTGGGCTTGAGGGTAAATTGATGAGCATTCATAGCGAGACGGTTGTTACGGTTAAAGTTTTAAAGGAACAGAATACTACTGGCAATGAAACATTGGTCGTGAAAATAGCGATAGAATATTCGTAAGTTAAGGCAGCAGACATTATGTCGATGTATAAGTTTAATTTCACGGTTTTGCGAGGTTTTAGGAACAACTGACCAGATGTGAGCACTGTACTCAAATTTTGGTTGGATGAATACCTTATACAGGGTATTCATTCCCAGTTTAAGTATTCGTCCTGATAGTTGAATATTCCTGAAGTTATGGCGAACAAAAAAATGTATTGCAGCGGAGGGTCTATTTTAATCCTTCTCCAAGTTATAGGCCGTTAAAGTGAGGAACCTAAGGAACCTGAGGAACCTAAAAGGACGTAGCTTCTTTACGGATTCAGCTTAAGAAATCGTTGTGCACATTTTCGTTGAGTTCGATGAACGTCAGCCAAAATTATGGCTTTTTAAAGTAAATATTTTGAAAAATTCGTTGGATCAATTTCATCAGAAAAATGCATTTGTCTCAAAATATTCAACTTTTAGGTTAACTTTTTTTTATCAAAACTGTGGTCTTCTTTTCATTATCTACGATTTTTGTGTTTGATTTTCCACCTTCGAACAACGGAAGTTATTGCAAACCACTATTTTATTCAGGCAAATGAGTCACATGGCCATAAGTGAAACGGGCTGAGCAAATGCTGTTTTCCATCTGAACAGAAAGAGTTTTGAAGAGCAGGATTGATGAGAAAGCTTATGTAGTAGTTTTGCCAACGTGGAAGAACATTTCTTCAGAAAAGGGGGAGATATATAGTTTGATTCATCGTGAAGTATGATTTTCAATAGGCTTTTTTAGACAGATCACGAGTGACTCCCATCAAATTGTTTTGTCATTTTTGTTCAAGTCATCGTATTGGCAAGTCATTATGAAAAGTCTCACACTACAACGGCATCTCCAAATTGTTCAGCTGTATTACGAAAATCAGTGTTCTGTGAGAAATATTTTTTGTGCGATTCGAGAAAGTTATGGTGCACATAATCGACCTACTGAAACCACAATTACCAATACCATTCGCAAATTTGAGTCCCAGTTTACATCCAGAACGTAGTGAAGACTATACCAGCTGTAGCTGAGAGTGTACGCGAAGATTGATGACGAATCCATTCGTCGTCGTTTTCAGCAGCTTGGCTTGGCGTATTCAACAACTTGGCGTATTTAACGTGAGGATCTCGGCCTAAAAACGTGCAAAATTCAACTTGTGTAAGAATTGAAGCCAAGCGACTTGAATTTGCGTCATATTTTCAGTGAATAGGCTTTTGAAAAACTCAATACAAAACCGGTGTTTTATCGTGAAATTTTTTCAGTGATGAAGCCCATTTCTGGCTCAATGGATACGTTAATAAACAAAATTGCCATATTTGGGAAGATGAGCAACCCAAAGAGTAGCAAGAGCTACCATTACATACATTAAAAACAACGGTATGATGTGGTTTGTGGGGTGGTGAAATCATTGGTCTATATTTTATCAAAAATGAGCCAATACAGAATGTTACCGGGAATGGTAAACATTATCGCGCCATGTTAACGCACTATGTGCTTTCTGAAATTCAAGCACATGGTCTCGGTTAGCTCTGGTTTCAACAAGACGGGGCTACAAGCCATACAAAAATGTTGAGAAATCATTTTGATAAGCACTAATTTCACGTTTGGCTACGGTAAATTTGCCGCGTAGATCGTGCGATATCACACCTTTAGACTATTTCCTCTCTAGGGATATGTAAAGTCTAGAGTGTTTAGGAATAAGCCAGCTACGATTGACGCTTTGGAAGCCAACATTACTCGTGCGAGATACCAGTCACTATGCCCGAACGAGTCGCCCAAAATTGGACCTTCCGAATATACCACCTCAAACGTAGTCGTGGCCAACATTAACATGATATTATATCCACAAAGTAAATGCCATGAGTTGTTCTTTTAGCTGATAATAAAAATTTTAAGTTCACTTTCAAATTTATTTGTTTTATTTCAAAAAGTTTCCGGATTAAGCACCGTGTGGCGCTCCCACCGTTCCAATTTGAGTTCTGTTTTCTTTTATTAAGTTGATACATCTGTTGTTGACATTCCGTCTAAATGTTAGCGTCATAGCATGACATTTGCAAAAGTTGATCAAGGTGGTATATTTCGATTTTCGTTAGTAATTCTTTATGGTTAATAGATTCGTTCAAAAGAGGAAAAGGAACTAGTGTAGGAGTAGTTTTAAGTTCATCGCAACAAACAAAAATAAAACCAAAATCTTTAAAAAAGAGTTTTGGATTAATTTGATTTAATTTTAGCGAGTGAATAGAATCTACGAGTGTGTTTAAAGTTATTAGATAAAAGTCACCTAATACACATAACTTATCTGAAGTGGAACACAATTTATCAACGAATTCGATATTATTCATGTGCTTTTCATAACAATCGACTTTACTGTTTGGGGAGACATAATTGATTAATATTTCAAGATATAGCCAGGTTTCGACATTGATAATGATATTGTAGTGTTGATGACTAGAATTGTTTAACAAACTGGCAACTTTTGTCCTGATACCACTGGCATTGTGAAAGTAAATTTGCAAAGTATCTTTACACGATGGCACATCGGTTTCTATAGAGCTCAGTCCGCGGCCGTTTCCGATACGTTTTTTGACTTTTTGGTCTCATTTTTAGCTTTAAAGACAAAGGGTCTTATTTTTACATCACTAGGCCAGTAAGAGACCACATAAATGAATTTTAAAATTGACAAACTTAGGCTTGGACTCCAATTCAACAAGCCATATTAATTTGTAGCATAAAATTAGTGACGAATCAATCTCAAGTGAAGTTGAAAGTAGTTGCTGCAAATGAAACGGGCAATCTGCAGGAGTTTTTCTCTTTGAAAAACATTAGCTAAAAACATGTGGTGAGACGATCCTTTTAGTTGCTGTTTTGTTCTGAGTTTAGGTTCAGCATTGACGAACTTTCCGAACTTGCCGAACTTTCCCTCAAAACGTATGCAGTTGGCTTTTCTTAAATTATTTCTTAACATTAAAATTGAGACTTTGTACCCGATTCTGATGTCCAGATGGTTCGACCTTGAAGTCTCTGTCACCTGATGCATTAGGATTAGTCAGTTGCTAAAGACAAGAACTGTTTAAAAGAACCAGATTTTCCACTTCTCAGTTTTCCAGAGTTGCTCCGGTATCCAGCAGATGGGGGACAGTTTCGGTGGCCTGAAAGTCTCAAGAGATGCAGCTTCCAGTAGAGCAGTGTTTGCTGTAGGATTTTCGTTTTCTGAAGAATGATACTAGCAAAGCATTCCTACTTTTGGATCATTTTTCAAACTCCTTACTCAGGAGATCAAGATGTTCTGTGATTGATCAGCCATTGCTTTTGTCGTTGCTCCTATTTTTAGGTTTTACCATCGAAGACCTATACAAATTTCGAAAACTATGAATCACCATTCAAATATATTAACATTGCCCCCTTTTCGTTCATCATATCCTATCCTTCTGTCTAGAAAATATTTAGTAAAAGCCATCAAGGGTATAGAAAAAATGTATTACTACGACTACCTGTAAGTAATTAGTTTGCCAGTTAATTTTTGTTAAAACAAGGTCACGCTTCTAAAGCTAGAATAGATGAGAAGGATCTATCAGTACAAAACCAATTGAAAAAAGCTTAAACAGCGTATACAACCGGCTTATAGATAGTTTCATCTAGGTAAAAAAGAAATTATCTTTTATGCTTTCATTTAGTGCCAGCTTCTTCTCAAAACGGACCATACAAATGCTCCATTTAATCCCGCAGACCATTTTTTAGGATTCACCCAAAGATTTTCATAATAGCATAACCTCCGTCGTTCTCTAAATTTTTAATATGCAATGAAAGTAAATCTTGGCCTTAAATAATTGTTTTCAGAACACAACTCTACCTGATGTAAAGACACAATAAATACTGACAAGAACCTCTTTAAGAAGTTTAAGGAAGACTTCATGAAAATGTGGTTGTGGTTAGATCAATACTTCTTGTCTCCACCAGTTCCGGGAAAGACGAACCTTTTCTAGACTTTCAATCAAGAGGCCAATTTCTTACTTAACTAACTAAAGGTCAGTTTTAAAATTTATTTTGCTTTCATCTAAGAGACAATCTAACAAACAAGTTATTCAAGAACATTGCAAATAATTTTCCCTACCTTTTCACAGTTCCTAGTAACAGGGTGCAAGACGTAGGCAAATGCTTTAACAATCGACCAACTCCTTAGGGTCCATCATAAAGTTTATGGTGAAAGATTTCATTGATTTTCTACTTCATCCCCAATTCTGAAGAGGGAAAAGATAGACAACTTTCTTCCAAGGATTTTGATGGGGTTTCCCCGAATTCGACTGCTAAGGGACTACTATGGTACTTTAAATGTCTCTTTTTCCTAAAACTTACATTCGATATGTACTGCTTCATAGTCTTACATTTTTTTTTTTTTTTTTTTCATGGAGTTATTTAAATTCGGTGAGTAAACTGGGTGTGGATGTTGAAATTAAATAGTATCTGTTCGATAAATTAAGATGAAATTGGTATTTTTCGAACTCTATGGAATTCTGTTAAAGGAATTATTCAGTGGTGTCGGTTTGGTACATGGGGCAAAGGCGTGTATTGCGTCATCATAATAACATGAACAGAATTGAAAAAAGAATACACAAGTGCAGGAGTTTTTAATTATTTATGGAAAGTGTTAATGGAGAAGTTGCCACCAATTGAGGCAATCAGAGGTTCGAATGATTGTGTTGCGTTGGAACGAATTTGTGGTCCTAAAACATGCTTTATCCTCGTGGATTTCATTCAGTTCTTTGTTTGTTTAAAATTATTTCTGCAATATTTCGGCAAGTATTGTCATCTCTGTATTTATACTTGTAAGTCGAAGAAGATTTTCGTTTGAATAATTACCTTCAAAAGCACGAGGCTGCTTTATTTTAAATTAAACGGATGTGTCATTTCCTTCATAGCCACAGGGAAAATACATATATTTTTATAAAAAATTCTATTATAAATTAACAACCTGGAGGTGCAGCGAAGTTTGTCCCGAAACTTCTTAATTTTAATCAGAAGAACCGTTGCATGAGCATCGTTCAAGAGCTCTTTAATGACGTCAACGATGATCCTGACATACTCAAATGGGTCATAACTGGTCACAAATCATAGGTATATGGTTATGACATCGAAACTAAAACCTTATCGTCCCAATGGAAGCACCCAGGAGAGCCAAAACGATAATCAATGTTTTTCTCGATTCCCGTGGCGTAGTGCTTCAGAAGTTTTTATCTCAATGTCGTACGGTTGAAAAGGTGTATAACCTCACAAAAAGAGGTTCATTATTGGTAGCAGCATCGCTTTACTAACATATACCATGGGTTGGATTCATCCAGTAATTATGCTTCATCGAATATGGATAGAAGGGTTGCGGGTGCTTAAGTACGACTGGGATACAGCAAAAGTTCAGCGAAGTTTTAGGTAAAATTTAACAACTCAATTCCCAACCCCGCGTCGGATTGGAGGTAATGAAAGCACGGCTATTCAGCTTATTGGATGTTGTGGTATCTCCAGAAATGATTACGCAGCATAGATTTACAGCCGAGACAAATTGGAGAGATCAAAGAGATTACTACATCCGCATATCAGTAGCCACTCCACAACCACAAAAAAAAAAAAATTTGGAAACAAGAGTAAATCGAATTAGGAAGTCATCAAATCCAGGGAGTTTCACTACATCAAATCTCCTAAAAGTTCGGTAGATTTTTATTTTTTTATAATTTGCGCGCTCAAGGGGTTAAAAAAGCCTTAAAATGCTTCCACACACCGCGGGCGACGGATAATCAGGGAGGATGAAAAGAGAGGTACCGATGAACATTGGTTTTACATAAATCTTTGAAGGCTATAATGACTAGGAAATAAGGAGCTGGACAGGGCATTCCATAAGCGAGTTGTACGGCTTAGGTACGAATCATGATATTTTAGAGTACGTCCAAAAGTGAGTTTAAGGGAATATTGAGGAGTATTTATAGCAAGACGGGTGTTACGATTGAAGGTTTGAACGGGCGAAATGATACTGGCGATTTCTATGGAGCACTGGTGATAGAAAAGCCGAAAAAACAAGGTGAAACAGGAGACATCATGTCGGTGTTTAAGAGTGTCAATTGACTGACTGATGTAAGTATCACTTATGAGTTTTATCGCACGGGTTTGAATTCTATCTGTCAGGTGCAGGGATCCCTTAGAAGCAACTAAACAGATTAGGACATTGTACTCTAATTTCGGGACGATGAATGCCTTATATATCGATGCCAGATCGGAGGGGGTATGGTATTCCTTACATCGTTTGCAAAAACCTAGACATTTCGCAACATTTTTGACGATATCAACCGAAAATGAAATGTTTTTCGATTTCTACGATGCAAGCGCTATTCACGGACAATGGCTGAGTGTTTAAATTTCGCTTTTACGACAGCAGATATTGTGTTTTGAAAGCATTAAATTTCACACCTTTGTTACTTTCTCAAGTAGCAGACAAGAGATTGTTGATGAAAATTAAAAAGAGTGTCGGAGACAGAATACAGCTCTGGGGCACACCAACGTTTATTTTGTAAATATCAGACTTGAAACCATCCAAGACATATTAAGATGATCGTTCCAAAAGGTGATTTCTAATCCATTGAAGTAGAGAATCATCGATCCGAAAAGTACATACTTTCGACAAAAGAGCCTGCTGCCAAACTCTGTCAAATGCCTTAAAGGTATCGAGTGCAACTATCTTGTTTTTGTCAGACTGATGTACACTTTGGGCCTGTTGGTACGAAAATCGTACCTCCAGTCATTAAGAAATTTTCGTGTTTCGAAATAAGAAGATGTCTGTAGGATTAGAGAGAAGAAGATTTTTTCTTTTATGGTACGGGCTGGACAAATGCTTTCACCATCTGCTCGCAAAGGGTCTTTAGAAGTAGGATTTATGAAAAAGCTTACGCAGTGGTTTTGTCAGCGAGAAGAAACTCCTCTTAAGAAGAAGAGGACATTCTATATAACATTTGGACCAGCGGATTTGTGAATGTTAAGATCTTTAAGAACTCTTGCTTCAACACGAGTGCGAAAGTGGATTTGTCACATTGAAGGTCGACACAATCAAGTGTAGGCGGAGACAAACCTTAACTTGAGAGTATTGAGCTGGCCTCAAAGTGTGCAGCAAGCAGGTTGGACTTGTCTAATAAGCTGACAGTTGGAAGAACTTACAAATGAGCGTTGGGATGGAGGATGAGAAAGAATTTCTAACGTTTTTAGCGAACGGCTAAACTATTTTAACATTGTAGTATTTTTTGAATCAGTTTTCGTCGTATTGAAATTTCACACGGTTAAGAAAGACGTTGCAGTTTTGCAGAAATGTTTTTTTCATTTCTCTAACTCTGACAGCCTCTTTAAATCTCCAGTCGTACCATGCATTTTGTTTTGGTTTGATACTCTTCATCCGATGAAGGATAAAGGTTCTCAATCTAAGGAGAGCAGTGTCTGCGATCATTGGAACTAAGGCATCCACGTCGTTATCGAGGAAACATAACGACCAGTGAAAGCTCTTAAAGAAGCTGTTATGCCCGCTCTAATTGGAGCTCTCGTATTGCCATACGCTTATTTTAGGAATATTTTCTCTAACTGTGTGGTCGATGTAAAAGAAAGTAGCTGACATGACACAGTTGTCCGACGAGTCTAGAGAGGAGAGCACATCAACAGTGTACTTATCAGGCTGAGAAGGTAAAAAAACTCAGCCCTTGCCCATGTTGTATGACAATGTAATACAGCAACGGTAGTCTCTGAGTGCAAGCAACAGTTTGACCCGGACATCAACGCTTCCATAGATAGCTTGAAAGCACCAACAATTAACATGGGTCGAAAACAGCCAATTGACCCACGCATGCGCTATTCCAGGCAGAGATTCCAAATGAATTTAACCATATGGACTAGATCCCACAGTTCTAGTATTTTTGTATTTATGTACCACATTTTTGATCACCCAAATATCAATCGTTGCTGTACGCAAAAATCTAATTAAAATCCAATCAGAAGGTGCCAACATTTGTTAACTCAGCAGGGAAGATAAGATACCCGGAACCTGGGCACGGGCACATGACAATAAAAGTGATCCTGTATCGTTCAATGTAATCAACTCAGATTAACCATTGCCTCTTCAGTATAACACCTTTTTCGGCAGCAGATTGTGTATGAATCGCTTCTGAAGTAAACAACCTCCACAAAAATGACCACTCAGCAGATGAGTTGCAGTCAGCAAGAGGTCCAAGTCAATCAAGTCAAACTGCCGCATCGCCTAAAATCGAATTTATAGTTCAAATAGCATATCAATAAAATGTATAAATAGCCAGAAATTTAAATAAATAAACCCAGGACTAACTTTATAGTCAAATCAATGTCTCACTTATGTAAATTACTGTATCTCTACCAGAGGTAAGGTGGTTATTAAGCAAATCCTAACTCCACTCCCTAATAGATTTTTATTTCATTTAACAGTATCTACTTCGGATTGGAACATGATTCCATCAGTTATGAAATATGATATCATTCTCCACAGAGCCGTTTGCATGAGCCACTGGTTACTAACTTACTTAGATGGCGCTACAGTCTGGGGTGGATTAAGGCCACAGCTTATTTGCTTCTCAAGCTAGCGAAATCTTCTGCGCAGACGAAGCTGGTTGAGGTCTCTTTCCAGTTGTGTGCGCCTCCTCCTCCTAAAGTGTGCAAAGGTCTCACATCACACGAGCGATTGACCATTTTGAAAGAAGTACAGGCCAATGACACCTCCGGCATGACGAAACAACATGCAGTTGGAACACTTGCGGTGGCAATTATGTTTATTAAAAAAACCATTTCATCAAAAATATGCCTCGTCACAGAAAATGATTCTTGTGAAAATGCACAGCCTCTTCCCCTTCATTCGAGCCTATTCAGCAAAAGTTCGACAGACATAATGATCATCTGAATTTTAAGTTCTTTTGGCAAAATCGCCTCACGAACGTTCGGAAGATTCCTAATAGCGACTCGCAAAGAGCCACAATATCGTCTCCACTTCTGCCGATTCGCTGTCTCACAAACATGGCACTATGAAATGAAAAATCAATCAATTGACACCCTCGAACATCGACGTAATGTCTCCTGTATCACTTAGTTTTGGCGCTATTTCCACCACCAATGCTTCATTGGAATCGTCAGTAGTATTCCGCCCATTCAAACTTTCAACTGTAACAACTGTCTCGCTATGAGTTCTCATCAGTATACCCTCAAGTCCATTTTCCGGCGCACTCTAAAATATCGTGATTCTTTCCTAAGTCGTACAACTTGATTATGGAATGCCCTGCGACCTCTGTGTTTCCTGGTCGTTATAATTTACAAACATTTAAGAACTATGTACGGTACCTGTCTTATCCTCCTCCCTTTCCCTAAGGGTACAAAAACGTTTCGGATTTTTTCCCTAATCGCTCAATTGTTAGCTTATGTGGACATATCGTCAAATACACAGATACACATGTCAAATTTTAAAAACGGTTGAACGGATTTGCTTAAATTAAAACTAAGAACACTTTCGATCAAGTCACCTTTAAAACAAAAAAGAATCATTGAAATCGGTTCAGGCGTTCGGGAGTTACGATGCCATAGACATACGGATACACAGATACACATGTTAAACTTTGCGTCGTGAGTTAAAAAGGATCTTGGTTGCCTTTGCGACTGTATGTGGTGACGAATTTTCTGGCTTTTGAAAGTGGTACGTGATGTTATTCAACAATTAAGTAGGAATGCAATTTGACTACGAGCTTTACAAGGACATACCGGTCGCATGATTTCTTGTCTCTTGTGGTTACAAACAAAATTTCCCCCCTCCAGCTATTTCCTCTAAAACAGTACAAACAACAGTAATCGTCTCCTTAAATTTCCACAAATTCGCTCTTCCTAAACGAACATCAAAATGTTGCCTGGGTTTCATCAAATATTGTAAAGCCAGTCAATAAATGAATTTTTGATGTCTGTAGTTGAATTACAGTAAAGTCAACAGAACACTTAAATGACACCATGCCAAGTTGCGAATCCTGGTTGTGTCAAAGGATACAAAAAGTTGTGATGGACTCTTTCGATAAATCTGTTTCTTAAATATGACACTGCTTGTACTCCTACAATTCTGGAGATTATTTTCTTTTTGCTGAAGCTAACTTTGCATATGTTTCTTTTTTCTGCCCAGTTTTCTGCCTTACAGTTATATGGGCTGTGATTGTAGGACCTCTCTGAGAGCATGTTGGTTACAAGAGAATTCGGTGAATAGCAGTTTTTAATAGAGTGCTTACATGTTGTGACTAATTTAGTAGGACCAACAGCGATTAGGAGCACAATATCCCACAAGACTTCAACTGGCTTTAGGGCTATTAAATGAAAACGCCAACATCCCTATAAATATCTAGGTATCTGGAGCCGAAGGGACCCTATGTGTCATCGGACTGTGCAGACCAAATTGAGATGGAACGGAATTTTTTTTTTTTATAATCTACAATAGCGAAATGGATTTCAGTATCCTTACGATGGAAAATTTAGGAGGAAAGAAAGAGATGTACCAATGAGAGTAGGTTTTAAATGTTCTCAAGTTACAATGACTACGAAATAGCGAACTCGGTAGGACATTCCGTGTAGATAGCGGTTTACTCTCGCGTTGATTGTCGTTTGGGCCTTTAGCGGATATAAACCATCTCGTCGGATCCGCGAATCTTAAAAGAGATATAAATGAAGCTACTGAGAGGTCGTGAATGTAGTAATTTCTTAAAATTATTTGTCTCAAATTGCTGAGACTGAGACAATAACGTAGAAAGTGGAGAATGTCTTCCCGTGAACCTACATATATTTACACAACCTCTGCAGAGGTCGTCGTCGTCGGTAGTCGCCCTCACAAGATTATGGACTGTGAGAAATTCAACAAGGTGGTATAATGAAGCCCAAATCAATGCGGCCACAGGTGGTTTATTCTGATATCAACAAGCGCAGTTAGTTAGGCTCTGCTTTTCAAGAGAATCTTACTTGTTCTGGATTTGATGAGTTCCAGCCACAATTGTCTTAAAGTTTCAAAGGTTGGAAGATTTTATTTGCTTCGTTCGAGGTTTAATACTTTGATCTACGAGTTCCCTATCGAGTTAATTCGCCGGCATACGCGTTGCCGGCCAGGAACTCAGCAGGGCTTAACTTTATGCTGCACCCAAAGAGACTTAAGTTCTTTCCAACAGCGCTTCACAAACTTTAATTTGATCGTGACTGCTGCGATCGGATCCATGAAAACCTGGCTTGCAATAAATATAGAACTATCCTCATGGAATTTTACCTTCATTGCCGCAAGTCTAGCTGCTTCTGTTATAACCAATATCTCAGTCTGGAAGACATTTAATCATTTTAAGTTCCATTATACTAAAGAGATCCATCCGTGAAGATGGATATCGTGTCTTCTACTATTTGGTTCCTTTCCCATGCCTCACTGCTTCAGAAAATACAGAATAAATGGTGTTTCAAAGTTATGACACGTATAGTCCGTACTGGGGCACAGACCCAGCTTTAGAGCACTTTTTACTGCCGATTAATGTTTTCTAGTGTCGCCGTTGGCGCCAGTTGTACCAAGATATGCATACTTCTGTACTTTTATCATTAACTAAATATTGGTAGTTTTATTTATAGATTTTCACAATACTAAGCTACCTTAGGTTAAGATGGGTCTGACGACAGCCTGCACCTCCATAGGGTAGCATTGAGGATTAGGTCCCCAGTTTCTCCAAAACATACGACCGGAGACAAAGCGATCGTTGCTTTCGTGGCATTATGCATTTATATGTGTGAATTGAACAAGCTCTTTGTTTTGTCTGTAGATTCTCAGCCCACAAAGCTTGGTCCATCCACCGAGGATTCCAAGGGCATAATTTAGAATTTCACTGATCGTGGAACTTGCCAATGGCTATAAAAACATTATCCGCATACGCAGTGGCTTTTATTCCGTCCCTTTTTAGATTAAGAAGTATTTCACTAACAACCAGGGTCCACAGAAGAGGTGATATTACTTTTCCCTAAGTAGCGCCTCTTGAAGTAGTGATCTTCCATATAATGTTACATTGTGCTGCAATGATGTTCCCCTTGTAGAGCATACAAGTTATCAGGTTCATTAATGCCAGACTAACTACCTAATATCCTAAGCTTTTACTTATACCGGGAACTTTGACATGTCAGTCAATAAAGACATCTAATGAGCATTCTTTGTCGTGTTGACTTTTTTCAAACGTTCTGATAGCTTTATGCAGGGGCGTTAAGATGTCTTTACCTTTTGAGTGTCAAACAGTTTTACCAAAGTTTTTAAAATGAACGATTTTAGCCTTATGGCCCCGAAGTCTTATGGATGGATATGGCTGAGCTTACCTGCCTTGGGAATGAAAACGATCTTCACTTACGATCTTCACTTCCCTCCAGTATTCTGGCATATATCCATATTTCTCTTCCTAATAATTCTTATTCGAATGCTTTCATCAAAGCTTAATATTGTACAAAGTGCGTTCAAAAAGTAAGGTGACCTTATATTTAAAAAACAAAAAACTTTTTATTCATCAATATTAATGTCGTCCCCTTCAAAGTAAGCATCCTCAGATATAATACACTTTTTTCAATCATCGAATCTTTCTTATGAGCACTTTTTGGTATAGCTTTAGGCTCTTCCAGCGATGGCGTTTTTATTTCCTCAATCGTTGCATATCTCCGTATTATAGGTCTCTTCAGTCTTGGGAGCAGGACTAGTTATGCGTCACCAGTTATGAATCTTTTGAACAAGCCAGGATCATCACTGGCGTCCATCAAGAGCTCCTGAGCCATGCCCTGTGAAGGTTCTTCTGATCAAAGTTTTGGAACAAACTTCGCTGACACACGTCTCATGCCCAAAACATCTGAAAATATTGCATGACACGAGCCAACCGATATGCCAACCCCCTCAGCAACTTCTCTTAGGGTAATTTGACGAAAACTTTCAAAAAAGGAAAAGTCAATATCGTTTGGTCGATTTTTTAGTGATACACTGTTGGTAAACCTTTTATTCAGTTCAATAACTATTATATAAGCAGATCTCCACAACCTTTTCGATGCAAGCTACCGCTTTAACAAAGCCATACCTACCCATTTATCCAATTTACATATATACAGCAGGGATGGTATAATAGATACTCTCTGCACTCTTTGATTGCATTCTTTCTTATTCAAAGCCTACAACCAATGAACGAACAACAGATTCTCGATCTACGAGTTACTTTGGTTTCTGTCTTTTAAGTGGCGGGTAAGACGTAACTTTCAATTTCAGTTTTACTCAATCGTGGCCCATATTTCCACATTCCAGTAATATTGTGATATTCCTTCCAAATAACACTCTGCCAAGGAATATCCACCCAGGAAGTGACATTCTGCACTAAATTCTCCGTACAGTGTCAGCGTTGGGTACACTTGATTAATGATTTCAATTAAGCGGTCCCCCAGTGCTTTTTGCTGTTGATTTTTCGTCCAAAGTGAGTAATTAATTAATGACAACCGCAGAATCATTCTGCGCTTACTCTTACTATCATTTTCTGAAAAATCCGCACAGTCCGCCCTAACCGCAACAGTTACATCTCTGCTTAAGCAACAACCTCGCTGCCATTATTTAATCGACCGATGACAAATGCCATGTCATTTCTCCCATAGACTCAACGGTTGCTTGCATGAAATTGGGCAATTTTCCCTTTCGCTGAGTTCGCGTCGCGTTAGCGTGACTGAGGGGTGAACATTAGTTTCTTTTTCCGAATTCGAAAACAAAGGCGCGGCGTCGTAGATGGGTGGGTGTTAATTGTAAATTCATTATCAATTCGAGATACTTTTGTTTTGCGAAACTTTAATCACTCTTCAATTTGTGTAAATGTAAATTTGTTGTCACTTCCCTTCCCATCGCATGTTTTCTTTAACCGACCAACCAATAAAATGCAAACTCCTACCGCACTGTAAAATTTGTTTGATTACCAACAGATATGCAACGGCAACATACAATATATTGTATCTTTTACCTTGGATTTGTGTCTTTAGCTCTGGATCTTTGTATCTATTTTTTTATTGAAAGCTCAAGAAACCGGTTGTATGTTGTTATGGTGTTTTCTGGTGTTGCGTCAGTTGTTTGAAGTAATTGCCATGCTTGGTTGAGTTGAGGCTCAAGCTCAAGGTCTTGTCTTGAAGCAAATTTTACAATCTACGCCTGCAAGGTGCTCTAATATGATATAGTATATACGAGGTGGCTTTTATATTAGTATTGTTGGTGGTAGATACGTGTTATTAGTGTTGCCAGTAGTGTTTTGATTTATTGTGGGAGATAAGACAGTTGAGATGCTTGTTGGTGTAATTTATGAATTTCTCTGTTTGTGGAGTAAATTTTGGTCATGATGGCCAGTGACAATCTGCGGAAGAATGATTGCCGGGAAATTAATGTAATTTGCTTCAGGGGCACGTGCAGATCTATTTTTCGTATGCTTTACCATGGATTTTGCTTTCGTTTCTGCTATGTCATTAATTCGGTATTCCATTTTGGTAAATAATGAATGAGCTTCGTTTGGTTTCATTTCGAAACGAACAGATTGTGACAGATACGGTGGAAAAGGTGAATGGCAGAGGTACGTACATTTTTCCGGAAATGACAGTGAAAAAGTCAATGAGGGGATGGGATATGCACACGATTTATGTATGTACAAATGCCTTTGAAACAATGAAAATTAAAGTAGATAAAGAGGAGGTAAATGTCTGCAGTGTCGTAATTTTAATTGAGAATTCCGTTCCGAAAAGTCGTCGCTTTATAAAATACATAATAACGAAGCTCTGTTTCTGTGCAAGAACACATTAAGCTTGTGTTTAAGCGTTATTCTAGGATCTAACCTGACTGAAGAATTTTATGCTTAGTAAAGTCTGCGATCGTGAATAGGATTTCACAAATAAAGCTTTTCAACTAACTCGCTTATCAGCCAGTCATATCTACTTCAACTTACGCGTTTTTTATATGTACAATGATGACTGCTTTATGAAATATATTTTTATGTAACATAATTGCCGGATTACATATTTAAGTCGAACAGCTTCTAGTTCATTGCCTTCTATCTTCCTTATGCCTTATCTTCCTGCGAAAGATAAGCAATCACTTTAAGATAAAGTATATACAGTACCAGGACCTACCGCGTCAGAGCCTTTTATCTGAAGTCTAAATCGAATGAACCGGGTATTCTTAGAAGAAGTGCTCCATAGTGTTATCATCACTTTACAGCAACTATTGTCGCTAATGCGTAGTAGACTTAAAGATGTCAATAAATAGTCTACAGTCTTTTCTGGTCATGACAACTTCTTTTTCACCTGTGCCACAGACATCCATACTAAGGATCGGTTTTGAAGCTGTGTGTATGTAGATGCAGATACAATTTTTCTGATTTAGTACCTACACTGTACTCACACAGTGAACAACGACTTTGTATTATCAGAGCAATTGGCGCTAATGCGACAGGTAGAATGGCCATAATCATAACCAGCATATACCCAGCTACAAGAAACGAAGCTGCTGGTCACCTGAGTAATTAGCTTGACGCTAATGCTTTATGTCCACATATGCTACAAGGAAGACATAGACCAACTACTTAATGCCCAAAATCGGAAAAGATGTCTTCATGTTCGACAGGAGTTTCAGTCTGGCCTCCCTCGCGTAGTTGTGCATGGAGAAAACGGACTTCATGTACGCGACACTGCTTTGCGAATACATCTTCTGTCCAATATGCAACTTGCCTACTAACAAGACCGATCTTGAAAGACTGCGCTTTAATGTCTGGTTGGCATAATTGAACGAAAAGCAAGAGTACGCATTAGGAATTTTTGCCGACATTGAGCTTGATTTCCACAACGCAACTTTGGACAGCTTGTGTAACTTGGCGTAGATGAATTACTAGTTTTCTAGATACCTAAGAGCAATGTTGGTTTCAGGGCATCCGCACTTTTTACGACAGCTGAAATAAACATGCCACGTTCCAAAACTACAAGTGTAAAGGAGCTTTCGGGAAAATATGGGGCATATTACCAAGCTGAACTCTCTAGATCCACGCGGTTATGGTACCAATTATATCCTGTTGAAAGGTTGTCCGATGGAACGAGTCTCTACAGAAATATGTCGCTGCTGTCGAAACCAGACTCCAGAGAACAGTCTGTCTCGGATATGAGAGATGAGTGGGCCATTGGAAAGGTTCAGTAGGTAACTAAATTAGAATAGATCTGGTACAAAGGAGTCGTTGGAGAAAGATTGTTTACAAAATTGGCAAATATGTTGGCAATTGTGACTGGATCGGTTGCCGACTTGTTGTTGAAAGAGAGGGAAGGAGGTTAACCATCGGGCTTTCTTTCTTAGTTAACAATATGGGAAAAGGTCTTAGGGTCGTTTATACGGTTGACTTTCACATTTTTAAGGTAGCGCTGGTAAAGGTAATCGTAAAGATAGTTGGAATAGTCGGAAAAGGATCTGGTACGCAGGAAAACAGCCCATAACTTGTTTCTCTTGTTTTGTAAGGAACGAAGCTTGCGGTTATACCAGGGATGACTAGTAGATGATGTTTTAGGGCAAGAAAATGGAATTTTAAGGGAAAAAGAATTAAACATTTCTTTTCAAAGAATAGAAAATGCATCATTTAAACATAGGTTGTGAAAGTTAAGGAGGGATCTGCTGAGATTGTTTTATGAAAATTGTAGGGTGAGCGAGTTGTAGCTAATGGCCGCTCTGCTCGTGCGAATTGACACGTTTGGATTTGATTCTTTATTGCTGCATGTTAACAAAACAGAAAATGAAGACTTAAAGGAATTGTATCATACCAATTGTATATCAATCCAGAAAAAGTTCATTGAAATTTGAAACGGACTTCTTTTTATGTACAAAAGAATTAAACAAATTGTGGCGCATCTAACAGATGATTTGTTTTGAACAAATCAGAATAACTTGACCAAGGAGCTTGTGATTGATGCTCAGGCATGCTTGCTTCACCTAAGCAAAGATAAGTAAGTCTCTATACAAACAATTCATATCAAATATGTTTATCTGTTTCACTGTCAGATTACTCAAGTTAATCAAGTCATCAAATAAAATACGAGGTTCAATTGCTTCATAATTGCAGCTTTCCTTTCGCTATGTTCACTTCATAACATTTTCTGAATTTTATTTTTCTTTTTCTGTGCCTCCCTCAGATTCAGCTCCTTTCTGATGCAAACTCTTGGCATCCACTGCCACTACGGCAATTAACAACTTTTTGTACTTTAGTGCCATTTAAATCGATATCGTTGGCCCAAATTGACTGTTCATCCGACGCCCATTGTCTTGAAAACTTTCGTTTCCAATTCAAATGACAAAACTTTGCTTTTAAACTTCGAATTAAGTGTTTTATTTTAGCTCAGCTTCCAGCTTTTTGGTTCCTGGTTCCTGCTTCTGCCATGTACAACCAAATGGCAGCTATTATGCACTTAGCTGCAACATTGACCCTCGGGTGGTTGTCTACCTTTTAACAACAGTGGGGGCGGGTTAATTACACTTGAACTTTTCAATTAAACTCAAATGTTGGAGAAGTTATTAACTTTTTTTTTTTTAAATTTTCTTATTCATTGTGATGCCATGGAACTGAAATCCGGTGAGACAAAGATTTTAAAGTTTGTCCGATTATTTTGAAAGATTTTGGAAAAAAAAAGGAAATTCACGAAAGTCTGTACTGTTGATATACAGTACATATGCCAGAATGTGAAAATTTTCGGTTTTTGGCTTTAAGAGTTGGTTTGATAAATCTTTTGATACTCTATGCTGTCCTGGAACTGTGAATGTACAGAGAGCGTGGAAGCAGCAATATTTAACAATGTCCATTAGGTGGATATATGATAGAATTATTCTTATTTAGTAGAGCCAGAAACACGAATGTGGCACATCCATGAAATTGGCTCCAAACTACAATACAATATGCAAAGTACGCAGCTGCTATGAAAATGACACATTTGTGAATTTAACTTGTGCTTTTGGCTAGGAAAAGTCTAATAAATTAAACGGCACTTTCGTGCTAATATGTTTGCAATTATTTAAGACATTTCGTCAGTGGTACTTTTTTTGTTACTTTCTTTTGTTATCGAACAAAACCCAGTGAGTAGACAAACGAAGGATTGCTTCAGGTTTACCAGCAAGAGGTGATTCAGTGATCGCCTGTGAGTAGAAAAGACAAGCTCTGCATTTTATTAGTGTAATATGTATTTTAGTTTTTTAAGAAATCAAAATATAGGGTGACCAGATAAGAATGATAGGAAACAAAAATCCAAATAACAACAACAACGGTGTGAGACATCAAATTGATTCTGGCTTTATTTGAAAGCTATATTCATACCATCATAGCCGTCTCGCCTTCTCTGGTAGTGCTTCAAGCGGTCGGTCAAATTGTTGATGACTCGGTCGAATGTGTGCGGCGAATATGTCGAATGTTGGCATCGGTGTCCACAGTCTACAGAGGTTGACTTGTAAGCGTAGACTAAGGTCTTGACTTGACTTAGCCTCAGAGAAAATAATCGAGTGGTGTGAAATCGAATGATTGGGGCGGCCAATTGATGAACGCCCGCCGTCAGATGACCCAGTACCCACATTTCTCCTTCACAACTTCGGAAGATGCGTCGCTTATATGGCAAGTAGCGCCTTCCCTTTGGAACCACAGCTCGGATATATCGATGTTGTCGAGTTCTGACCACAGAAAGTCCAGACCATTGACAGTAATGGTGTCTCCTTCCTCATTTCGAAAGAAATAAGGTCCGATATGCCATCATGCCATAAACCGCACCAAACAGTCAATCTTTCTGGATGTATTGCTTGATGCTTCAGTGAACACTTGTGGATTGTGTTTGCTCCAATAATAGCAATTTTTCTTGTTTTCATAGCTGCTGTGCCAAAAATGGGTCTCGTCCGAGAATGTGATTTTTTGGTCAAAATCCGGCCAATGTTTCCAGAGCCCAATTATCGAACTCACTGCATTGTAACACATGGGCTGAAAAGTCTTTATAGTAAAACACAAAATTTTTGCAAAATTCAACTTTATTTATCAATATAGTGGCCTTCGAGGGCGTTACACTGCTTGAAACGATTTTTCAATCTTTCGATACCAGTTTTGTAGTCCGATTTCGGTTTAACCTCAAAATAGGCCTCTGTTTCGGCGATTATTTCTTCATCGGTCTTAAATCTCTTTTCGGCGAGCATTCTTTTGAGGTCTGCGAACAGGAAATAGTTGCTGGGGGCAAAATCTGGAGAATACGGTGGATGGGGAAGCAATTCGTAGCCGAATTCATTCAATTTTGCCATCGGTTTCATCGACTTGTGACACGGTGCATTGTCTTGGTGAAACAGCACTTTCTTTTTCTTCTTCTGCGATTTCGTCCTTCAAACGCTCCAACAACGCAATGTAATAGTTGCTGTTGATAGTCTGCCCCTTTTGGAGATAGTCGATTAAAATTATTTCATGTGTATCCCAAAATATGGATGCCATAATCTTTCTAGCCGACTGTTGAGTTTTTAGTCGAATTTAGACGAGATTCGTCGCTTGCTTGCCATTCAGCTGACTGCCCACTTGACTCTGGTTAGAAGTGATGGAGCCAAGTTTCATCCATTCTCACATACCGATGCAAAAATTTGGCTTTTTTGCGGTTGAACAGCTTTAAACACTCCTCTAAATCATCAACACGTTGTTGTTTTGAACAGAGCTTTCGCATGTCCAAATATTCTTCTATGATACATCCAACACGCTCTTTTGATATCTTCAGAGCCTCAGCTATCTCGATCAACTTCACTTTACGGTCATTCGTAATCATTTTGTGGACTTTTTTGATGTTTTCATCTGAAACAGCCTCTTTTGGACGTCCACTGCGTGCATTATCTTCGGTGCTTGTATGACCACTTTTAAATTTTTCAATCCACTAGCGAATGGTTCGTTCGGCTGGTGCAGAGTCCGGGTAACATTTTTTCCCATCAAAAAGCAATGTTAAATCAACACACGGAATTGCTTTGAATCCATTTTTTTCACAATAACAAAAGTTGCTTCACTCACAACGCTATATCTCGAGAACTAATCGTCCGACAGCTGTCAAATTTGAAGGTTGGTACCAACTGAAAATGGTATGGATTTAGTTCAAGTGGTGCCCTCTCTTAGAAACGGCCCATGTATTATGTAGTACACAATGCAGTAATTTCGAACGAGTGTAATGGCTCTTCGTGGGTTATACGCGGATTTTCGGTGTCCCAGGAGCGATAATTTTGCATATTCACACCTCCACAGAGATGAAAATGGGGCTCTCCCCTCATAAGGATTTTCGATGAAGAGTAGTCTCTCTCGTAGTCGAGATTCCGGATGGCTTGAACCATGAGCTAATAGCTTTGCAATCTTTCATCAAAATTCTCTGAATTCAGAACTCTGATTGATGCCCAATAGCTCGGCACGTCGTCTGGTCGATACTTCGGGGTCCTCTGTGACATCTCCAACCACAACTGCGATATTATCAGCAGGACGTCTGCTCCGGGACTGGCCAGAACTAGCAGTATCTCGTGTTGTCCCGACAGGATGGCGCTACATGCCATAGAAGCGACGCAAAACTCGAAGCTGTAACCATGCCATTTGACACAACTTGATTATTTTTTCTGGAGCTACGTCAAGTCCTTTGTCTAAACTAATAAGCCAACCACTGCCACAATTTAACAGACCGCTTGATGCATTGTCAGCGAAGACGAGGCTGCCATTTGAGATGACATTGGAGAATGCGTGCAGGTTTTTCAAGGCCGGTAAAGAACTCAACGAGATCTTTTATGTTGAAAAAGTATGTATACAAGTCTATGAGCTGTCATTCGACATTGGGAATGCGTGCAGGTTTTTCAAGGCCGGTAAAGAACTCAACGAGATCTTTGATGTTGAAAAAGTATGTATACAAGTCTATGAGCTGTCATTCGACATTGGGAATGCGTGCTGGTTTTTCAAGGCCGGTAAAGAGCTCAACGAGATCTTTGATGTTGAAAAAGTATGTATACAAGGCTATGAGCTGTCATCGGACTTCTTTAACATTATTCTTCCAGTATGATGCAAAACGCCAACACAAGAGGCCTAATCTTTCAACAGTGCATCCAAGAAAGCAGTGTGATATCAGTGGCGCTTTTGTGAGGATTGGATCGGAAGAGGTGAAGAGGGGTTTAATAGTCAACAAGTTCACTATCAAGTATATACTGTCGACACAAAAGGATACCCAATACCAACGTCTCGGAGAGTACGTCATGCTCGACAGATATGACTTAAGGACTTTGTTTACCTAGGTTCCAATATCAATTCAGACAACTTGGTGTCGTTGTCTGCGATCAAACGAAGAATAATTCTTGCTAATCGCTGCTTCTTTGGGATAAGAAGGAAATTGACTTACAAAGTCCTCTCTCTTACATCAATAGTGACCCTATATAATACCTGAATAATTCTAGTCCTGCTTTATGCCGCAGAGCCATGAACTTTATCAAGAATGAATGAGAGTGATTTGTGCACCCATCTGCATAGACAGTAGAGTAGGAGATATCACGACGAAATATACGGGTTGTACAGTGACGTAGACTCAGGAAGGTGAAAGTCCAACGACTGAGGTTGCTGGGTCATGTAAACCAGATGGACAGCAATGATCCGGTCCGAAAACTTTTCGAATACGCCCCTGAGGGAACGTGCCGTGGAGGAAGATCGTTATGCAAGTGGAAAGGGACTTCAATCAATTTAGAGTGCGAAACTTCAAACATCTAACTGAAGATTGAGCTGGTTGGAGACGCTTGCTGGTTGAGGCCCAGGTCCATCCCAAATTGTAACGCCACCTTTATGATATAATGAATGAATAATGGTATATAAATCCTTCGCCTTCACATAAGACTTAACTGCCTCACTACCGGGTCACCCGATTAATTGTCTCCAATTCACTGCGTCCTTAGAACAGTTTCTCAAATGTGTGTGGATGTGCTCTATGTTACTTTTTATCTTTTGAGATGCAGTACATAGTAGTTAGATTGTGGGAATGTAAATACGACCTTTACCGCAGGAAAACCTGAAAGTGTTAGAGCTTTTATCTTGAAATCGAAAGATGCCTTTTAGTGTGATTGTAGGCCAGAACAAGAACCGCAGATAAAATGTTCATACTAATTCCAAGCTAAGATGGTCTAAAGAATAAGTTGTATGAAGCCATGTCAATGGTAATGAGCTAATTCGTCAATATATGGTAGTCCTTTTCCTCCAAAACTGTGACGAGTTGGTAGGCAAAAATACAAGAATTCAACTTATAGGTTGATACCAACTGAAAATGGTGTGGATTTAATTCAAGTGGTGCCCTCTCTTAGAAACGACTTTTCAGCCCATGTATTATATGGTCGTCCGGCTTCAACTTTAGCACAACGTTATACGGATGTAGGCCCAAATTCAATCACAAAATAAGCCGGGTTCAATTTTTGGCGATGCCCAATTCAGCCGACCCAATACTGGGACTTCTTTGATAATGGCCGCTTCTTCATTTTACACCAATCTCTGTCTAGTTTGTGGCTAAAGATTCAAAAGACTGTACTCACGCTTTAACTTTTCCACGGTGCGACTAATTGCTTGCACACAAAAGCTATGGAGGACGACCAACCTCACAACGAAGTTCACGTTACGTATTTATAACTGAGCTAGAATTTCGATAAAAGAATTTTAAATGATTTCCGGACCTTTGGCAAGCATATATCAATTATCATTGATCGTTGGGAAACCTTACTGAATATTTTGTCATATCTTTGACAGCTGCTTAAACATAACAATTGGAAAAAAAAAACTATCACTGCCATCTGGTCACCCGTGACTCAATTTACCCCTTGTTCCCTCGTATATATCTAGAATAACAAAAATACCGACGTTGAATATTTTGAACATAGAAATGCTACTGATGGTTTGATGATAGTGTTAAAAAATATTTTGACTTGCTCTTCATTTAAGTAACTATTTTGTTTCGACGCAATCATTTTTAAAGTGTTGGGGACATGATTGACGACATTGATCGGAATGATTAAGTGCACGTGGACAGTGTGTCTCTGTTCATCTAGACAGAAATGATGCTACAACACAAAACATTTCTACCCTTGACGGCGATGCTGACAAAGAAGGTGTTGAGGCATCATCAGAAGAACACGGCCCTCCAGAAAAAGGTGATTCATTTAAAAGTGACGAAGAGCATATTGATGCACAGCAGCTTCCCAGTACAAGCACACCAGACAAACTCATACCCAGAATTCAAATGAAAAGGAAAGGACATCCACGTCTATGGAAAGGAACTTCAGAATAAGCAAAAACATTAGAGGTGCAGTGTAGGTTGGAAACGTAGGTTAGCTACGTTCCAATTGCTCGCTTATGATAGTTCATTGCAAGGATGAACGTAACTACAACTATTGTACTAACGTAAGCGAAGAACAACGCCTGTTCATCTACAATATGTTTAGGGCAATAAATCCCTATGATCAATAAAAGTAATATATTTCCCATCATGTGGAGAAGACGGGTGTTAACAACGCGAAATTTTGATTGAAGCAGGAAAAATACTACAGCTGTACTGTTTCTATATAGTAATAACAATAAGTGTGCCGTAAATTGTTTGTGCCACGATCAATATATTGGATGTGATGGTAAGAAACTGTGTGACTAAGTTCCAGCACAGTTTTGTCAATCGTGATAATCGTGGCCGCCACATTCAACATAACAGAATTCCTTATGAAACGCCAAAAATTATCCATTACCACATTTTCACCTATTCCGCATGAAAAAAATATCTTAAAGTTCAGTTAAACACTAGCTTTATGCTTCGAAAATATTGGATTGTTCATTAGTTTCTGAGGTTTTTGTATGGATTTTGTAAACATATATTTTTGGTATAAAATCTGTGTTTAATCCATCAGATATTGTCCATCATAGTATATAACTTCCATCCAATGTTCTAGAAGAAACATAATGCAGTACTTGGTACAATTAAACTGAACAAACGATAAGATTGCGAGGAACTTAGCTTGTCGTATAGATATTGAGGCTGTTTGCTGTACAAATATTTATTAAGTGTACATTCAAAGATATTTTTGAGGCGTACAAAATTATTAAAACCAACGTTAGGCCTAGGTTTAGTAAGAGCACCAGTACAACAAAAATATCTCGCAGCCGTACGTTGTCCAGGGAATTATTAAGATCATCAGCAACAGTATCTTTGTTTTAACTGGTTTGAACACTGAATATCCGAATTTTATGATAAGCTAAGCCAGATGCCGAGATTTTGAGCTTTGTTTACAAATTCAATTGGTATTTTTTCAAGCTAGACAAGATGGAGACTAGTTGGGATAATGCCAATTCGATTTATAAATAATTATTTGGTTTTTATCAGATTGAACTGCAAGTAGTTTTCCTCTGCCCAGCATTGAATTCGCTTAAGGTCATGATTAAATTGTAAAGTGGCGTGATCAATAGGGTCATTTCTAAAGCTTAAATAAAGCTGAACAAAGTTCGCAAAAATGTGAAAATTGTCCCTAATAACATTAGGGAGATCGTTTGTGAAAATTGCAAAAGGCAAGGGTCCTAATATTGATCCCTGTGGAACGCCTGCTGAAATTTCAACAAAGTCTGACATAAGATTGTTCGCGAAAACCGCTTGTTTTCTTCCAACTAGATATGAGCTCATGAGATTACCGGTTAATGAGGAAAAGTTATATTAGCTTGTTAGGTTGAATATATATAAATAACTCATGATCAACTGTGTCAAAATCATAAGAAAAATCTAGTAGAGCAAGGAATGTCATACTTGCATGTCGTCAGATACCTTCTTAAGAGAGCTGATGTACAGCTGTGGTGCTTTCGGAATCCCGATTGATTAGCACTAAGAATTTGTTCGCGGTGGTCAAAAGGTGCAAGGTCTAGAAAGCACGATGGATGCAGCATAACTTCCCAACCAAATGAATTAAGTTTATGTTTTGTCACTTAAGCTGTGTGTGGTCAGGCGTTGTCATGATGGAAAACAAAGCCCTTCCCGTTTGTCAATTCTGGCCTTTTTTCTTCCACTGCCTGCTTCAAAGTATCGAGCTGAGAGCAATTTTTAACGGCATTTATTATCTGATTGCGTAGAAGCAACTTTAAGTAAAGAAAACCTCGTCAGTCTCACCTAATGCTCAACATGACGTTTTGAAATGCAAATCTTGTCTACCGTCTGATTGCAGTGTTTCACCAGAAGTGCACCATGACATCTTACGACGAATGTTGTTATAAACCACCCACTTTTCGTTTCCGTTACAACAAAGACTCACAGGCCATTATGCGATCTATAATGTTTCTTCCATTGAGTTTGTAAAAGTACAGAGCAACTTTTATTAGCTCCAACTTGGTTTTTTCAAATCAAAAAAAAAATATATCAACGCAGTAAATGTTTAATTAACCGGACAACGAAAAGGAATAACAAAAAGCTAACCAGGAAAAATATCTGAAAACAAAGACGTTAGCCCATCAGTATCGCAATAAGGTCAAAACTCTTGCCAAAAGTAGCTTTCAATTATGATTCACAGGCCGTTCTTATGGCAAAATATTTGATCTACGAAAATTTTCGGTTTATAACTTGAGAGTTTACAACACAGCTAATGGAAAGGGACGCTGTTATTTTTCGGATGAAACTCAAGGAAAAAGAGGAAGCGTTGAGATCTTTACTTATGTCTACCAATATGTAATGTCTCAAAGTAATATTGCTGCCGTTAAAAATTTGGAGGACAACAAAAAACTAAAGTGTTCATCGCAATGTGCATTGCACTTTGCCAGAATCGTCATACAGTAAGAACAATCGATCATACTAGGTGGGGTGAAAAGTAACCTCCTTGACCGCCAGAACCAAAAAAGGCTATGGTGTCTAATTCATATTTCGGCAAATATGTCAAATTTCAGTGCGATACTTTATTTAGTTTTGTTTTGACAGCTGATTGTTGTTGACGTGTCTGGCATCATGTTGAGTATGGACAAAAACGATTTTCGTTCTCTCATAAGACATTATTTTTTGAGAGGCAAAACGGCGAAGGAAACAAAAGAAAAGTTTAATAAATATTATGGCGCTAATGCTCCGCCAAATAATGGTTTCGAGATTTTCTTGGTGGCCGCAATTCTACTACCGATTAAGTCCGCAGCGGCAGGCCCTCCGATAGGGTTACAGAGGACAATGTCAAAAAAAATACATGAAATGGTATTGGCTGACCGGAAAGTGAGGGTGCGTAGGCTAGAAGATACCACAAGGATTAGTACTTTGCGCACATGCATATTTTGGGCAATATTCTGCATACGAAAAAGTTATCCTGCCGCTGGGTACCACGCATACTCACTCCTGACCAAAAACACGAACGCGAGAGCAATCCGAAAGAGTGTTTGGACTTGCTGATGCGGAATTGGGCGGACTTTTGGCGTCGATTGGTCTTGGATCCACTATTACATGCCAGAGAACAGAATGAGTGCCTTGCAATGGACTGAAGCCGGCACGAGTTCTACGAAGCGGCCGAGGAAGGCTCGATGGGTCGGAAAAGTTATGGCGTCGTTTTTTTGAGATTGTCATGGCATACTCTTCGTGGACTACATCGAAAAAGGAAAAACCATCAACAGCGAGTATAACTGTTCATTATTGGATCGATTGAAGGCCTTAATGGCTGCAAAACAGCCTCTTTGTCGAGTGAACTATTGCACTACACGCGTACTGATTTTAGCAATGCCTTTATAGAACCACGGCAACATTGAAAGTCCTACATTAGAAGTTGAAATCCTTATTTTAGCTCCATAAATGGCGTCAAATGGTGTAAGTGCTTGTGTCCTTTATTTTTTAATCCCTGACCCCTATTTTGAATAAAACGATTCATACGAAACGAACCTCTAAATGGTGATGTTAGTGTTAATGTCAGACCTCGGCAAATTTTGATGGCTCCAGCTGGATGATTATAATGGTGGCACATTGTCCTTTTTGCGAGAAATCCAATTTCACTGCAACAACGTGATTGTGTTGTTGCCCCGCATATGGTTCAATGGAGCGAAGTCACAAATGCAATTGCGCCTCAGTACTGTGCTCGCATGCATGCAAGCAAATAGTCGGGATGTGAATAGCTTCATCCATTTCTCCTCGTAAAGTAAAAGCCAAAAACCCTGGGATAGCTGCTAAAACCACCTTGATGGTGGCTTGGTGGATTTTGTGTTGCACAACGGACTGTGTACGAACAGCGTTCGTAGTCTGCTCATATACGAGCATAGACGAGTTAGGATTATCAGAGCTTTTTTTTTTGCCCGTGATTGTAGAGTGACAACGAGCATTTAAATGTGTGGCGTACTGAGATACACATTTTTTTTTGTTTTTTTAGTTTTCTGTGGATGTGTTCGTTCGTTTTGTGACAGGACATTTGTGGAACCTGCATTTTAGTAAATCGCTACTTTCGCCAAAGGGAGTTGGTTTTGGTAGTTTGTTTGATTTTCTTCCTTTTTAGGTAGGTAGCTGATGATGATTTCAGTGTGCTTTTTTGTATCTGTTCTAATGCACTGTGTATAGCGGTAAATAAAGTGAGAGATACAGCTTTTTTCAGGATTGTACAGTTTTTTTTTATTGGAAACTAGAAGCAGATTAGATAGAATTTGTTGAACAGGATAGAGGTATCTGACATTTATTTCGTGAATTATGATCAATGACTTACGTTTTTTAATGGAACCAAATTGGCTTAAGGGGATAAAGAAGGATAAATGGAAGTGAGTGGATCCTCTTTCGTATCGTAAGCTCTGTAAAAAGGATTTCACTTTTTATCCAAGGAGAGAGAAGAAATCCTTCTTTGATGTGTATCATCCAGTGTAAATTCTACCATAAATAGATAAAAAGAATATATAAAAAGAGCAAACGTACCTGAATTCCTGGTGTCGTTGTAAGAAGATTACTCTGAAGCATTCTCTTTGAAGTCTATATTTCGCAGTATGCAAGTGTGTTCTATTATGGTAGTTGATAGTCTTCGACGATTGTTTTTCTTTTTTTGATTCCTTCGGGAGAGGAATATATTCGTGAAAAACCTTCATCGTTTTACAGCTATGAGCCTAGTACAAGGCTTATTTTAAATAGCATTTTCCGAAAAAAGTTGGTCCGCTTAAAAGAGAGAAATGGCAGATCTGCCATACTTTACTAAACTCATCTTCTTAGAACTTCCACGGGCCTTATTTATTTATACAGATTGTTGCCGACAACAAATGATCAATTTGAACCATGCATTGATCGAAAAACGACCAGAATGGGCCAGAAGACACGGCAAGATAATTTTGCTCCATGAAAATGCACGCACACAAAGCAAAACTGGTTCAGGATACAAACAAAGCACTTTGCTGGGAGCTGCTATCCCACCCGCCGTATTCAGCAGACTTGTCTCCTTCTAACTTGGCTCATTCCAACTTCGATAGGACACGCATTAGCTGAGCAGCACTTCGAATCCCACGAGGAAGTCGAAAATTGGGTGACTTTTGGTTTGGTTCAAAAGACGAACAGTTTCATTGGCGTTTAATCCATGAATTGCCTGAAAGATGTGAAAAATGGCCACTACTTTGAATAAAATGTTTTTTTGCCTTCCCATTAAATATTAGTGTTTTACATTGCTTACCTCTCGGAAGCATTTTCCTTCAGGTTAACGATCCTGGTCTCGAAATGTTCCTAGCTAACTTTAATCTAACTAATGACCTTAGTAACGTACCGACTAAAAGATTTTATTGACATATGTTATACAGAAGACCATTTACAAAAAATTGTAAATATTGTTAAATTTTTTATATTAAAATTATACATTTACCAGTTACACTTCTATATTAGTGGTCCTCAACGAGACGAAATATGTTCATGCAAATTTTACATGCAGAAAAACGAATCAGTTGCCTATCCTCATAAACTCAGTCAGTAGCCCATTTGAAGAGGAGGCTAAATACCTTGATCTTATATGCATAAGCAAGTGTTAAAACCGATGTGAACTTATGGCATAAAACGAATGCCAATATTTTACAAACTTTTGAAAATAAAGTGCTAAGAGAAGTTGGCCATGTGCTGTGGTACATAAGAAATGACGGATTAAACCGATATCTCGGAAAAGACAAAATTCGACTAAGGGGACATATTAACAAAACAGTCCTAAAAGTTATGAATGAGAAAAACCGATTGCGTCGTCTTCAAAGGACCAAACCTTTGGAACTAGCGCGATATATTGAAACCGCGTTAAAAAGCAGAACATTCAAGAACTTTTATTGGAACGTCAGCTACCAAACGAATCTATTTTTTTATTTTTTTTTTTGTGGTAAAATTTGACTTTACTTATTGCCATAATCTTTGTCTAGAGTGATAGAATCTTTGTAGCACCGTTCTAACATTTATGTGTTTTTCTTACAGAATGATTTGTCCAACCCTTCAAAATACGCTTCAGTTTGGACAATCACCTCTTTGTTGAAGCCATATCTCTTTCCAGAGAGCTTTGTCATATACCGTATGAAAAAAATTCTTTTTATTTCGCTGAATAAGCTCCAAACAGAGTTTTTCGTGCAAATGCAGTATCCACTTCGAATGCACATGCAAAATATGATGAAAACGGTCTGTAGATATCATTAGAATGTCAGCTAACTCACAAACTTTCCTGCGTTATAGCCTCATTTAATCACTTGAGCGCTCAACATCATTTATGTCTGTACGACCGGGTTCAGTAAACCAGCGACAAATTATTGCTTTTGAAGGGGCAGATTGCTTATAACACTTTTCGATCCAATCTTGAGTTTTAACGGTATTTCGATTGTAAAATCCATTCGTAATTTTATCACTAGAGCGCCCAGTAAATTGGCGCTGAACCGTTACATTCAAATTAAAAGTTCAGATGGACGCTTATCTCCTAATTCTACACCCGACGCTAATGGTTTGAATTGTCATTCCTGCCAAATGGAGAAATTGTTTATCAAGGCTTCTTTCATTTTTAAATACTTGTTCAACAACAATTTGCTTCACCATCGAAAGAGTTTCCTGATCTAGATTGGCGATTACGACGCGGTATTTCGTTGAGCCGCTAGCAAGTCGATCCGCTGGATACGATCAATCTGTACTTTGATTTGGTGCGCATCAGAATTCTCCAAATTAACACTTGTTTTCCATATTTGCGAATTGAGTTTTTCGAAACTGGGTCACCAATTGTAGCTACTGAATTTTGTTATTGCAATACAACTTTACACAAACAAACTAATAATTCGACATAAAAATCCGAACGATTCTAATTAAACATAATGTTATTGAACTTAAACTTTAATTTGGTACAGCCGTTAACAAATAAGAATGATCAAGTTTTAAAAAATGATCTGTGAGGTTGGTTCTGTTCGATTGTAAGGCCCATTCATAATTTCACATCCAGAGCACCACAGAAATGTTATAGGAGTCGCCATCTATGTGTCAGTCTCGAGACTTTTCGAACCACATAAGGTTATGTGAATTGTCAATCCCGTTAAATTGAGCCCAGTCATAGAATACTGTTTTATGTACATAGCATATGAAATTTTGTCGTATAGCCAAACCTTTTCCATAGAATACCGCGAAACATTAAACAAAATGGAACATCCAGAAGGAATGATTGGCCAGATATGCAAGTACGAGTATATAGTGTACACAACAAGCACATGGCCTGCAAGTTGACTGGCGTGAAAAATTTTTCTTTTCAGACAGAAGAAAGAAATGCATTTACACAGTGTATTGGGTGCGCAACGCTGTTTTTTTTTTTTTTAATGAAATGAAACGTTCAAAGTATTGCACATCGCTAGGTACAACTTTTTTTTATATTTCTGGCAGAGCTCGAATACCTTTACGGTAAAAGTGTTTATATTTTGAGGCTATCCACGAATCAAGCCATTTTTCGATGTCTTCATATGAGCGGCACTGCTGAATGTACCATCGAACGGAACAAGTAATAATCGGATACCGCAATATTTGCAGGGGGGTGGGGGAGACTTTTCATTTGAGCGTTTCCAGGTAGGTTTTAAACGTGTGTGACAACGTGAGGACGAGTGTTGTCATGCTCTAGGATCACTTTTTCGTACCTCTGCTCGTATTATGGCCGTTTTTCGCGCAGTTCGATACTGTTCCCCAGTGATGATTTCGTTGGGATTCAAACAGTCTATAATAAATAACATCGACCTGTTCAATCCAAATACACCGCATAACTCCAGCTCTTCTATTGTTTGGCAGTTATCCTCTTCGACCAATGCCTTCAATTCCAGCGTCTTTGAAGGAATTTGGCTTTCCTTCACGCAGACATTTGTCAACTTCGAAATCACCGTTTTCGAAGCGACAGAACCAATCACGTCACATTGTTTTACTTAGAGCAGCTGCTTTGTAAACTTTTTTGAGTTATCGATACGTTTAGCTGCCGTTTTCTTGGCACAAGATGGAACATTTTCACACAACCAAAAGTATATGACGTCAAAACGGTTTATGATGTTTTTGATATGTCAAAGTCGACCAGCACTTACTGCTAGAGCCATCTATTGACAAACAACGAGAACTTAGCACCTAATAGTATATTGTAAGTTTATTAAAACATAAATACTGACCCAGCCAAATACCAACGCTTTGTGCTGTGTAATGAAATGTCTAATGAAAGCCAATCTTCATCAATTATTTCTGAAGAGTAAGAGGCCCTTCTCAGTGGAGTAATAAACGAAATTGTTTTTGATTTTTTAAAGTTGATTTTGGATGTACCCCATGCACTACATACTATCTTAGTGATTCATTGGACAGCATGTCTTTTCCTTTTCCTAAAAACCACATTTTTTTTAAAGAAAGCTGCTTCCTAGTCGTTAACAGTGGTTAACATATCTTTTTAAGAGGGGGAAAGAGTATCACAAATTACAAAATTGGGACGTTATTAGTGTAAATGTGTGCTACACTGAGTTCAGTAGAGATTTCAAATAGGTACTTCAACGCAAGAGCTTTAAACTGGCTTTAGAATCTGTAAACTAGGTGCAAGGATACATGGGGGTGGATTTTAGGTAAATTAAAGCCATCAATTAGTTTGCGAACAATTTAGCTTAATTAAGTTTCACACAGAAACACATCGTATAGGTATAGGAATTGAGATTGAGATTGGAATTCGTGGATGATGATATTCATCCTTCATTAAGTGCGGTGGATGATACATTGTAACATTCTGTCAAACAGGCAATTTGTTTGTGAATTTCAACTAACAGATATGGTACATCGATGATTTAGCGAAGAGAATTAGACTTGGTAAGGGTTGTTCTTATGTTCGCTTTTTATTTGTGTTCACTGTTATTAAATATTCATTTGTTATAATCAGCTTCAGCGGAATTTCGGTATAGCGACCGCAAAAGCACAGGAATTACACTAAAGCGCACATGAGCCAGAAAGATAAACAAAAATGAAGCAAGAACCCTACACGGGAATGATTAAATTAGTGTGAGGGATGGCAATGGAATAAAGTGGAAAGAGGTTTATGAGAATAGCATATGGTGTTGGGTTTAGTTTGTTTGTTTGGGCTTGAATTGGGAATGGTAAAAGAGGGGCAGGAACTAGAGTGGGATGGAATGGAAAAGGTCAAAGGAAGGACTAACTTTTGTTAATTGAATAAAGCTGGAAATCACTTTAATTGTTTTGCGCAGTAATAATCTGGATATTTAGGGAGAAAGGGTTTTTTTTGTAAACTTTTTTTTTTATTGTTGAATGGATGGTATAAAAGTACTTTTTGTGGTTAATGGAATTTGATAATTATATGAGGACGTTTAAAATTTTTTCTTGGTAAACCATAATTTGGAAAGAAAAGATCAGTTTTATTAACTATTAACCATTATTTAAGCAGATATTATTGCATTTGATGGCAGCGTTTCTACTGAGGGTAATTTTTTTGGTATGAATATGCTGACATATTTTGAGATCAGGCAAGTCAGGTGGATAAAATGAGCTTAATGTAAATTAATTGAGTGCTTCAACTGCTGGTAAAAGTATCTTTTTAATTAAAGAGTGGGTACAACATTTTTGATTATGTTTTCGTCTATAAATTTTGTCTGTTAATAACAGGGGCTTTGTTTACTTACTTTTAAATTTTCACTTATAAATTTGCGGTAGCAGTGATGAGACTACAAAAAAAGAGGTAGATTCTGCTTACTTTCAGACTCAATTGAAGCCTGCTACGACGTAACCTCTCTCCCAGCAATAAACAGTCAGGCAACTTGTGAGATTTAGCAGTACTCAGGTCAAGAGTTGTATAAAGCAAGATTGTTCAGAATGAGATATTGAGATATTAAACTCAGAACTATGGTTAAGGGATACCCCAAGTAACGAGACAGCCGATGAGTTGATGAGAGGATTTCTGCGCCTTCACAATTCATAAGCCCCTCTCTACTATTTCCATATTATTAAACACGGTCAACAGAAAATAAAGTTATCAGCCGTGTAAATGCTCACTGAGATCACTATGACAACGGCTGGTTAACAGGTCAAACTCTCGTATATTTTAGTCTTATGTTGGGTACTATGACATCAGGGTGTGCACCACAATAATTTCTCCAGAACCTCTAGCGACGATTTGTAACTCTGGATGGATACGCCTTCACAGAGCTGGAAAATCTACGAGAGGTGTGCCATCTGCAGTTGTGCTCGTATGAGACTCAACTGTCAATGGAAGCCTTAACCGAGGACGCAGGCAGACACAACGTAGGTTCGGGTCCTGAAAAACTCTGCTGTGAACTATGCGTGGCAAGTTCATCGGTCATTTCTTTTCCCGTTATCCCATTGTGACCTGGGGCCCAGTCAAGATCACTGAATTTAGCCTTTCGAATGCGTTCAGTGACTTCTTGCACCCTTGAACTAGCTTAAAAGTCGTAAGAGGGTTCTGCAAAACTTTAAGCGATGTTTGGGTGTCGCTGCAGATCCAAATGCTGACATCAGGATTACGTAAATTTCTGCTTAAAAGACAGATGCAAGCTTTCCTAACGTGAAGTAAAATCTAACGTTGTCGTCCTCCAGATATGAAGACCAAACCAAAGATCACTTTTTTTAAGTCGAAAAATTGCTTTGAGAGTGCAGCCCATGATATGAATATCAAGGGGACGGAGATTCATTAATAAGTTTAAATCGGGGCCAGGAGAGCTAGCCTCCATTCATACGATACAAACTGATCTTTGGAGTCTGGTCTGTAGATCCAAAGGACCATACTCGGTGATAGACCCCCGATAGTCAAGCCGATAGCTTATCTTTACTGCCAGAGGGCCGACAGCGTGCTTTCGACGTTTCATGTTCAGTCCAGCGAAGATTTTTATTCATGATGACACCCAAATACTTACCTTCATGTAGACTTGGACGGTGATGCCCTTAAGCACCAGATGAGTCAGACCAGACAGCTTCTCGTTAAGAGAACAACCTCAGTTTTGAGAAGATTGACCGAAAGTGCAATATTAGTGAACCAGTCGTCGATCACGTCTAGGGCTGCCTGCGCTTTAAAGCAGACAGTTGCTTGACACGACTCAACAGACAGTGCACTTACATCCGCGTATTCTTGTGCCTAGACGTGAGAACTATTGATCGCGTTGAGCAGTGAGCCAACCAACACGCACCATAGAAGTGAAGACAAAACGATGCCTTGCGGGCAGCCCCTGTTTACACCCGCCATCACATATTGGCCACAGCCAGCATCCGCAATTAATGTCCTATTCACCAGCATTAATTTTATTACCAAAACTAGTAATTTGTCTACGCCGTGTTACCCGGCCGAGTTGTACATGCCATTAAAAGTTGCGTTGTCGAAAGCACTATCAACGTCGATGAAAATGCCCAAGACTTTTTCCTTCTTGTCGAGTGCGTTTTCAATCCTGCCTACCAGATTCTGAAGCGCACTCTCGCAGGATCTTCCGCGTTGGTAGGTGTTTTGCATCGCCTACAAAGTATGCATTCGCAAAGCGGTTTTGCTCACATTGATCTCGAAAATTCTTTCGATGGTTTTTAGCATGAAGGACGTCAGACTTATAGATCTTAAATTCTTGGCGAACGAGTAGCTCTTCTTTCCAATTTTCGGTATAAAGGCCACTCTCACTCTTCGACAGGAATTCGGTTTGTATGCCAGAGCTAGGCTAGCAGTGAAAATTCTCTTCAGAGCTGCCAGCAGCTGGTCTATACCTTTTTGTAACATAACTGGGTAAATACCATCGTCGCCAGTCGAATTGAAGCTATCAAAAGAAGAAACAGCATGTTTGATGGCCTCATCTGTCACACCAATTGATGAGATATACCAGGTACGGAATTTTGTGTTGTTCATTTCACTACCAGCTTCGTTGATAGGAGCGATAGGGCGATCTGCATGATTGCTTACTAACTGGACATACCATTTCGAAACACTTGGTGAGGGTGCCGTTCATGTTCTGAACAGTTTCCTTAAGCCATTTTTTGTCCTGAGCTTAGGACTTCACTATCCAATCTTAAGGTCACACTAAAAAACCATCCACCATAACTACATTCGAAGAAAACTCTCTTCAAATGACCCCTTTTTTTTAAATCGTCTTAAATAGCATTTGATGAGCAAGACTTTGAGCTTGTGTATGCTCGATTAAATAGATTCCCCGAAACATGCCTTGCGTGCATACATTCCAAAACTTCACCATTTAAAGTAAAAGCCAGGCATATACACAAGGGCAAACAAATATGCCATCAACCCCCGTCTAATGAGGTACCGAAATCCATTTAAAATGCATCAAAGCATATACACATTCAGATACTTTTGTGTAACCACATTACAAGAATCAATTTCTCTGAATACAGTCTGAGTATCGTCGCCTTTCTCGTGCACAAAAGATAGAAGGTAATAATTATTTAGCAATCAGCTAAACAACCCAAATAGGGTGGTCTTTGTCTATGCACACAAATGCTATGTAATTGCAAGTAGAGAGTGCCTATTTATCAGGCTACAATACGTCCTTCAACTCTCTTCTCCTCTACACCAAGCACAATTAAATTCTTCAGCAATTAAGTCATGAAGGCAAGAAATGGTTACTATAGGACAGCTGCTGGTCTCTGATAGTGCCCTCCCGTGTTGTGGCTAAACGCTTAATTCTGAACAAATTTTACGATCTCCCACATAAGACTTAGGAGATGAAGTCCTCCTATAAAAAGGAATAGAGTTAGAAAAAAAAAAATATATATATAAATGAAAAAGAAAAGAATAAACAAAAGCTTCTGCCACAACGGTCTCCTTTGGGTATAATAACTCATTTTGGGGTTATTTCAAAGAGCAAAAACAAACCTCGGCAATAATGTAAGTACTCGTCTGAATGTATGTGAAATCAGGTGCAGAAGGGAGAGGTGGCCTTGCTACTAGGTTAAAACCATTGCCTCAATAATACTTAATGCAATCTACCCAACGGCCACCCCCTTCATTAATGCACAGAGCACAACAATACCTCCAAGTACCTCAAGTCTTGAGGCTCAAGTTTATTGTCATAAGGAGGTGGATGTTAAACGGATAGGGTTGACGGGAGAGCAAAACGGAAGGAAACCCTAGAAAGTATCTGAAAGTTTATAAGCCGGTGTTTGTATGACACATGAACAGTTATATTTTCAACCTTCCCAGTCCACATCTTCACGTACAATCGTACAACTGTAGAAAGTGCTTGTTTTTATTTCGGTGACTGGATGGAATAAGCTAAAGAATCACTTTATCTCCCAGCAAGGATATTTGTTTGGTCGACTGAACTAAACACTAAGGACAGTACGGTAGTGGTGGTGTATGCTTCTGTGATATTTCAAGGATAAAATCAGTGCAAGTTATACGAGTGTAAGAGAAAGGAAAATTATTTAGGAAAAAAGCCGTAGAAGTCAAACAGAAAGTTAGGGCATACGAGTTATATAGCTGATTCCATTGAAGGAGTATTTGTCGAAGAATTCGAGAGATTAGATTAAATTCCTGGACACAAGCGAATGAAAAAGTTTAAAAAGCCTCAATCGTTGATGCAGGACCAGTCTTTATTTTTTAAAAGGTCATGCAGAAATCTTTTTTAGGATTATACGTATACTTAAACGCATATAGACGTTAAATTAACAGAGACGTACGTATAGTCGTATAAGCGAAATATCTTATTGTAGATAATCCTAATTTCAACCAGACAAAATGATCCTTTCCAGTTTCCGAAAGAAATCATATTAAAGTGTGAGGTGTTTAAAAAATTTGAAAATGCAAACACGGCTATCTGATTGACTTTAAAAAATGAAAGAAGAGTTGGTATGTTAAGGACAGAGCAAAGTTAAGGGCAATTGAATTGAGACGAAGCAGTTAAAAAGTTAGAAAAAATGTTTTTATTAGAACTCCGATCTAAATGGGCAAAAAAATAAAATAATTATCCCAGAGTAGTACTCTGATCTGTATACTGTTCGAACTGTATGGCAGGGAATCTGGTGGAAGATCCGGTTTGTAGAGACAGTTTCTTCTTTGAACCACTGGTCTTGAAGTTCTATCACATATAAACTCGCTTAATCGCTCGCCTTCCTGTTGAGATGATGGCGTCTCTAATTACATATTAAAGTACATCGCTCTGAATGTAGTAGATATACTCGCTTTCGTTTTTAACCTAAGTGTTTCCACTGACAGGCTAAAATATGCAAACGTTCTACCAATTTTTAAAAATATCAACAAAAGAGATAAAAACAACTACAACTACTTAAAACAAAAAAGAAAAAAATTGTGCCGGTCTGTTTGTTGACATAACCAAGGCTTTTGAAATGGTAAACCATACAAACCTCTTGAGGAAATTACATCAGGCTCGATTTCGAGGAGTTATTTACAGTTGGCTAGAATCGTATCGTATCTCCAAGATAGAAAGTATTAGTGATAATAGGTTTATTAAACTAGAAGTACCTCAAGGGTCTGTATTGGGCCCTACTCTATTCCTCGTCTACATAAACTCCCTGTTTCTTCAACCTTTTGCAGGAAGCGTTACTGCTTTTGCCGCCGATCTTGGCATCGCGTACGACTCTGTTAGCCACCTCTAGCTAGTAGCTGATTTTAACTATGATGTACACCTTCTGAGAATGTGGTTCACCAAACATAAACTTATTGTCAGCAATGAAACGAAACGAATCTGTGAAGAAAATTGTTTTGGAAAATCGTCGTAGTACCATAAGAGAAGTTCCTGAGAATATAAGCTAATCGGTCGGCTTTTTTTCCGAAACATTTAAATTTTGGTTAGAAGAACCGTCGCATTAGCATCGCTCAGGAGCTCAAAAGGGTCATAACTGATACACAGTCATGGGTATATAGTTATGATGTCGAAATCAAAGCCCAATCGTCCCAAAGAAAGCACCCAAGAGAGTCAAGACCGAAATTCGATCAAATGTCAAACTTTTGTCCACTGTTTTTTTCGATTATCGTGGCGTAGTGCATCAGGAGTTTTTACCTCAATAAGGATTATAACCTTGAAGTTATGCGCCATCTGCGAGAAGCAATACGAGAAAAACTTTCGGAATTGTGGGAAAAGAATTATTGGCTTTTGCATTACGATAATGCACCTGCTCATTCATCGTTACTTGTAAGAAATGCATCAGCCGGATGTGGCCTCATGCGAGTTTTTCCTGTTCCCAAAACTAAAAGACCTAAGAAAGGACGGAGATTTGCAACGAATGAGGAAATAAAAAACGGCATCGCATTGCTTATGAGAAGCGCTTCGACAATTGAGAAAAGCATTGGCACAAGTGTATTACATCTAGGAGGGATTACTTTGAAGGAGACAACATTAAAATTGATGGATAACATAAAGTTACCTTACTTTTTGATCTTCGTATTCGAATAAGTGCAGATGAGCTTTTTAAAGTCACGTGTACTTTTGATATATCTCCAGCACTTGCTCCTCAAAACGCGCTCTACATGAACATCTGGACTACTGTTCTATGTGAGAAGCGTTTAGGTTTGCGTGTGCAACCGACAATTGGCTGGCTACAGAAGGATTGCGCATTAGAAAACAAAAAAGCTTTTGGCTAAGTATCAAATCTTTTTCCGAATCAAAATTTTGTAATTGTGGTGCTGTTTATTTACAAAGACGGATATAATGCAAAATGAAACACCTTGAAGTTACCTTAAAATGTATTTGTCAACATGCCAGAGGCACCATAATAAATTACTTTTGACTCTTCTGCCGATCACAAAAGTAAATTAACACCATCAATCAACGTCAAAGGAAAAGCATGCTTTATTTAACTTAGGAGTGACTTTAGATACTCCCCTTTTCAGAGGAATCTTAAAGCAGAAGATGAATCATGCTTTGAATCATCAGCATGACCATGTCTTTAATGTGACAACTAACACCAATCGAAATAATGAGTAAAGGTCCAAAGCACTTGTCGTGTGGCATCCCATGTGTTTAAATTTAAGTGAAGTAAATTCCAGGAATTAATTTTTACAGAACTATAAACCGAACGGGTTTATTATTTTAAAGATTTATTACGCATTAAAAAGATTCCCTGCAGAAGAAATTTGAAAACGTAGTAAGCTGATGCCGAGTCTAGGAAGAATGTCGATGTCACATGGTATGCAATTGCAATTCTTTCGTTGAAGAAAAAAAAAAAAAAAATGTTGGGCTTATTTTAAATCCCTGATGAATTTGGAGATTGTTAAGTATCTATAATGTTATATTGGCCTAGTTTCAGTAGAACTAAAACCAGGCCACTGGTTCTCAAGACAAAGGCCAATAGAACTTATTACTTTTCCTGAAAGGATCAACTATTCTTAGCTTTGGTAACAAGAACAAATTACTGAAATTGATATCGCAGTCTGCTGCCGCTAATGCAATACGAAATAATTTCCCTAAGGAGTTTACCCCATCACGGGAATGGGAATTTCCCTTTCGCTAATTTCTCAATCTAATCCAAATCCGCATCCGTGCCACTATCTTTCGTCGGACACGAAATTTCAATTTGACTACTCCGGCAAAAAAAAAAAAAAAACTATTTTTCTCACAATCTCTGTTTAATTATTTGCAAAATTAATTACACTGATGGGATCTTATTTCCAACAGGGTGATTTTTTTTTTTTTTAGTGCTCGGCGATCTGCATAGAACGAAATGTACGGTTTCCTATACCGAATTGCTTCCACCTGCCGAGTGAAAGTAATCACTAACTAATGGCATCGTTCGGTGCTACCAGGGCACAGCACGAGGATGCTCAACAGACAGAAAATTGTAGTCAAATCCTGCAGAAGAATTTTGTGCATCATCATGCTTTTCTTCGTTCACTACGGTTGTTCTGACTTCGTTTTCATTTTTCTTTTATTCTTTTCTCATTTTTCTCTTCCTTATTTTTTTTATTTTTTTTTTTGTCGTGTACAAGTTCCTTCATACGGTTTGTGTTTGAGTTGTCTTTTTGTTGTTTCCTTGGTCCATTCTAAGAATTCTGAGATTGCGTGCCTTAGCTTTGCATACAGGTGGATAGGAATTCATTTGGTTCTGTTGTTAAAGGGAAGCGTAGTTGTTGTTAGGATTAAGCTTAGTTGAATGAATAATTTATGTCCATATCCTTTGGGAAGAGCATCTGGTCCCGCCTGCTGCCTGATATCTACTACCTGACCCTTTGTCAGGAAGTGTACTTTCTCCGAATAATTATCCTAATTTGGTTAGGAGCTTTTTTGTTATTTTTAGTGTTGTAATCATCCCTTTTTGTGCATTGTGATGATTGTTACAACGTAACCCGGTGTTTTGGTGTAGTACGAGTATGCCCAAACCCTAATTAGATTAAAAGCTTTTGTTTTTGTTATAAATGAGGTAATCTTTGGAGGGTTCTTGATCAGCTTCATTAGTGTAAGTAAATTGGTTTAGACTATGCAACTTTAAGCAAGTGGGACCAATTTAATTTAAACTGTAATGGTTTCTGTAAAAGAGATTAGATAGAATGCTGGCAGGACATAGAATGTACGAGTATATGTATGTACTCATATGTAGCTTCTCACAGGTTGTCAATATGAAAAGTACAATATAATGAACTGTAAAGGAGTACCTACAGGATTTAATTGAATTGGATTTACACAACTGCAGGTAAGGTAAACAAATCTTTTTACTTAAATTTGACAGAGTCCCAAAGCGCATCCAGAATATTTAATTCACCCGAAAGATAGAATTTTGTGTTTCAAATAGTACCTATTCAAGAATAAAACACCGCATTATTGACAAATGCATGGAATCGATTGAGTGATTGTCTGGAGAAGTACATATAGTCAAAAATTGATGAACATTTTGAAATTGGACAGTCGAAAATCTTTTGAGGAATCCTGATGAATTTAAAAGCAAAAGTTCAAACGACTAATGCCCGAGGGTATTATTGTATTTGAACACATGGTGTCATTGAAGTTAGAAATGCTTTTTCAAAACATCGTTAAGCAGTTTTTGAATTCTGTATTTTTATTTAGTCGTGATAGTTAGATAGCCCTGATAGTAAAACGATTACAAGACCTTCTAATGTGTATCTTAAACCCGAAGTGCCCTACATCCATTTTACGGTTGACACAATCGTCCATCTGAGTAAGCAATTTGAATAATTTCGCACTACTTGAAATAATACGCATCCACAAGGACACACCGATGAAGCTGTTGCTGCTGTGTAGTGCGTAGTATTGATGAGGACTTATAACGCAAAGGCATGCGCCATTAGTTCATATTTAGTAGAGATTTAATGATGTTCCGGGTATTGGAAGCCTGTATCCTATTCATTTCTCTTTATAGTCGAAGGCGAGTACATGTGGTGTCTCTTTACGCACCTGAATCACCTAATCCCATTCAATTTATAACCAAACTCGAGGTACTTTTTCATTGCCTTCAGCTTAAATCAGAAGAAAATTATTATTTTTTGGCCGGAGATCTTAAACCAAGACATGCGGCATGGGGAAATAATCCGCCAAACACTAGGGGCAACCAGTTGTAAGTGGTGGTTCATCGTGAGGTTTGATTTTCAATAGGCTTTTTTTGACAGATTACGCGTGACTCCTATCAAATGCTTTGTCATTTTTGTTTAGCATTGCCTGACAAGTCATCATAAAAAGACTCATACCACAACAGCGTCTCCGAATTGTTCAGTTGTATTATGAAAATCAGCGTTCTGAGGGAAATGTTTTTCGTGCGATTCGAGGAACTTACTTATGTCCAAATTTTCAAATAATATGCGATGTACCGCACTTTTTGAAATGCCTACAATGTCTGCTAGCTCGCGCACTTTCAGTCAATTCACTTTGTGGATTTTCTTCACCATTTCTGGAGTCGTCACCTCATTTGGTCGACCACTGCGATGCTCGTCTTAGTAGCTCGTACGGCCTCGTTTAAACTCAGCAACCTGGTGCGGTGCGCATAATCGACCTACTGAAACAACTATTACCAATATCATTCGCAAATTTGAGTCCCAGTTTACATTAGTGGATGATACTCGATCGGTTAGACTACATCCAGCACGTAGTGAAGAGACTATAGCAGCTGTAGCTGAGAGTGTGCGCGAAGACCGTAACGAATCGATTCATCGTCGTTCTCAGCAGCTTGGCTTGGCGTGTTCGATAACTTGGCGTATTTTACGTGAGGATCTCTCCCTAAAAGCGTACAAAATTCAACTTGTGCAAAAATTCAAGCCAGGTTACTTGAATTTACGTCATATTTGCGGTGAATAGGCTCTGGAAATACTTAATGAAAGTCCGGTATTTTATCGTGAAATTTTGTTCAGTGATGAAGTCCATTACTGGCTCAATGGTTACGTTAATAAACAAAATTGTCGTATTTGGGCTGATGAGCAAAGCGAAGAGTACCAAGAGCTTACATTACATCCATTGAAAACAACCTTATTGTGTGGATTATGGGGTGGTGGAATTATTGGTCCATATTTCTTCAAAAATGAGGCAAATCGGAATGTTACCGTCAATGGTTACCGTTATCGCTCCATGTTAATGGACTATGTGCTTCCTGAAATTCACACATATGGTCTCGATGAGCTCTTGTTTCAACAAGACGGCGCTACGAGACATACAGGGCGTGAAAAAATGGACTTGTTGAGAAATCATTTTGGTGAGCACTTAATTTTACGTTATGCTACGGTAAATTGGCCGCCTAGATCATGCGATGTCACACCTTTGGACTATTTTTTCTGGAGATATGTAAAGTCTCAGGTCTTCAGGAATAAGCCAGCCACGATTAACGCTTTGGAAGCCAACATTACTTGTGTTATTTGTGGGATACCAGTCGCTATGCTCGAACGAGTCGCCCAAAATTGGACCTCAGACGTAGTTGTGATCCATGACATCATTTTCAAAAAACATATGCCATAAATTGTTCTTTTAACCGATAATAGAAATTTTAAGTTCACTTTCAAATTTATGTATTTTATTTTACATTATAAATCAAACCTCACGATGAATCACCCTTTATTACTGGTGGGGTCAACATATGATTGAGTAGAGATTTGAACTGTACGAGACGAATATCCCATAACTTTCATCACCCGCTTCTTTCCGGACTTAGCGTTAATAGACAGCAGACTAGAACTGACTAACACAGATTGAAACACACGGATGCGATTGTGATCGTGATCGCTAACCAAATCACTTGCCCATAGAGCAAGTGCACTCATATGACTACCGTAAAACATGGTGGTCATCCGAGATCAAGAAGTTGTCAAACAAACTACGCAGCAGACCATTTCTCGTGGAGAATACTCTGATGAAAGCACAGCCGAAAAGTACAGAACTGCAACAGTTAACGCATTGGACGCACACAAAAGAAGACTGCTCTCGAGGCTGAAGCAGCTGTACAGACAGTTTACTGACAGAAAGGATTTGGAAATAAGAACACTAAAGTCATTGATCGAACGCCTTAAACAATTAATTAAACAAAATTCAGTTAGTCCGTTCGTCTGTACTGGGGCAATTAGATTTGGGTTATAAAATCCAGTAGTCCGAATATGTTCCCGCCGTCTAAACGTTGAACCATTAGAGTGACCGTAATCACGACATTGACAACAGGGCCTACGTAAGATAAACTATTTACTTCCGAATTTTAGTAAGGTATTCGAGGAAGTGGTTAATAGAGCGCTATTAAAGTGGGTTGAGGAAAATAATATAATTCCGGAAAGTCAGTTTTGGTTTTAGGGCGAGGCATGAAACTATTCATGCTGCGTCAAAGCTGGTCTCCGACATACAATGGAATAAATGCCAGAACCAGTGTGAGGGTGCCTGCCTCGTTGGTTTTGAGAAGGCATTCGATACCATATGGTTATTGGGGCTTTTCTATAAATTGATCAGGTTGGGCATGCTGTCACCTCACCCTGACGGTTACCTCGACATCAAAACAACGCAATGAATTTCAAAATTTATCGTGCTTGTTGGGCCAAGAAATTCTTTTTTCAGCTGTCGTGTATGTATTTCTAATGACTTGTATGGCACGTAGCACCATCTGGTTGAAAATACTGGTCGTCCGTATCCACCTCTGGCCACAAAAAATTATTTCTCATGTCTCGGTAGCGCTTTCCATTGACCATAATGGCTTTTCCGTCATCATTTTCGAAAAAGTACAACCCTATGACATCTCGAGAACATACGAGTAAATCCGCACGAAACAGTTCTTCATTCTGGGTGCATCGTCATCTTCTGAATCACTGGTAGATTTTCGGTGCCTCAGATGTTAATGTGGAAACAGGCCTCATCCGAAAACATGGTTTGCTTGCAGAAATTAATGTCACCATGCATGTTTTTCTGGACCCAATCCGGATGTCCAGTCAAGTCAAGGAGAAGTCAAGCTTTTGAGAACAGTGACGGATTGAGGTGTTTGGATCGTTTTCGAAACTTTCGTTAACTGCGGCAAAATTGTCCATTGAACGGCCGAGTCGAACACGTTTTAGCGTCGTAACATCTTAAACTGAGTCCATTTCATGGAATTTTTTGATTATGTTGCGCTTATATAGGGTGATTCATCGTGAGGTTTAATTTATAATGTAAATTAAAATATTGTAATAGGTCTATAACTTAATTTGCGGTTTGCTAAGAGATGGCATAACTTGTATTATTCCATTGTTATTATTCCGTTGGAACATGCGTTGGCAAGCTACTGTTATTGTACGTCATTTTAGTATATGTCATTCATTTGAAGCATAAACAACAATAATTTCTTTTCACTCAAATATGTCGAACTTTGTGCCTGAACTGCTGCCGAAAGTCATCGTTTATTGGTGGAAGTTTATGGTGAACATGCGCTAGCTGAGCGAATGTGCTAAAAGTGGTTTGCACGATTTAAAAGTGGTTGTTTTGGCTTGGAAGACGATGAACGTCCTGGGCAGCCAAAAAAGTTTGAAGATGAAGAACTGGAAGCATTACTCTATGAAGATTGTTGCCAAACACAAGAAGAACTCGCAGAATCTTTGGGTGTCACTCAAGCAGCCATTTCAAAACGTTTAAAAGCAGCTGGATATATTCAAAAGCAAGGAAATTGGGTTTCACATGAACTGAAGCCGAGAGACGTCGAAAGGCGGTTTTGCATGTCCGAAATGCTGCTGGAACGCCACAAGAGGAAGTCATTTTTTCATCGGATTGTTACTGGTGATGGAAAATGGATCCATTACGATAACTTCAAGCGCAAAAAATTATATGTAAAACCCGGCCAACCAGCCAAATCAACGGCAAAGCCGAATATCCATGACGCGAAGGTAATGCTCTGTATTTGGTGGGATCAGATGAGTGTGTTGTATTATGAGCTGCTAAGACCGGGTGAAACCCTCAATGGACAACGCTACCGAACACAATTAATTCGTTTGAGGAAAGCAGTAGCCGAAAAACGCCCGGAATATGCGACCAGACACGAGGCAATAATTTTCCATCATGACAACAATCGGCCCCACGTTGGTATTTCGGTTAAGAACTGTTTGGAAAACAGTGGATGAGAAGTCTTACCCCACTCGCTTTATAGCCCAGACCTTGCCCCTTCTGACTACCATTTGTTCCGGTCGCTGCAGAACGCCCTCACTGAAATACGGTTCACATCAGAGCAGAATATCAAAAATTGGCTTGATTCATTCTTGGCTGCTAAGCCGGAGCAGTTCTTTTGGGATGGGATCCAAAAATTACCAGAAAAATAGGTAATAGCTTCAGATGGGCAATACTTTGAATAATACTATTGTACGTGTTTTTCTTAAATAAACGTTCAAATTTTGAAAAAAAAAACCGCACGAATTAAATTACATACCCAATACATGGATTTGAAAGTGAACTTAAAATTTTTATTATCAGTTAAAACACCAATTCATGGCTTTTACCTTTTGAAAATGATATCATGTAAACGTTGGTACCGACTACGTCTAAGGTGGTCCATTCTGAAGGTCCAATTTTGGGCGACTCGTTCGAGCATAGCGACTGGTATCTCGCGGATAACACGAGTAATGTTGGCTTCCAGTCAATCGTAGCTGGCTTATTCCTGAAGACTTGTGACTTTACATATCCCCAGAGAAAATAGTCCAAAGGTGTGACATCGCATGATCTAGGCGGCCAATTTACCGTAGCATAACGTAAAATTAAGTGCTCACCAAAATGATTTCTCAACAAGTCCATTGTTTCACGCACTGGCTCGTAGGGCCGTCTTGTTGAAACCAGAGCTCACCGAGAGCTTGAATTTCTGCTTGAATTTCAGGAAGCACATATTTCGTTAACATGGCGCGACAACGGTTATCATTCACGGTAACATTCTGATTTGCCTTGCTTTTGAAGAGATATGGACCAATGATTTCACCAGCCCATAAACCACAAAATACCGATGTTTTTAATGGATGTGATGGTAGCTCTTGGTACTCTTCGGGTTGCTCATCAGCCCAAGTACGGCAATTTTGTTTATTAGCTTCATCACTGAACAAAATTTGATGATAAAACACTGGATTTTCAGAGCCAAGTCAAGATGCTGAGAACGACGACGAATCGATTTGTCACGGTCTTCGCGGACACTCTCAGCTACAGCTGCTATAATCTCTTCACTACATGCTGGATGTGGTCTAACCGGTCGAGTATCATCCACTAATGTTAACTGGAACTCAAATTTGCGAATGGTATTGGCAATAGTAGTTCCAGTAGGTCGATTATGCGCACCGTAAGTTCCTCGAATCGCATGAAAAACATTTCTCACAGAACGCTGGAGTCACGAGTGATCTGTCAAAAAAACTCTATTGAAAATCAAACCTCACGATGAATCACCCTATACGATTGCGTCTCGGAAAACACATGATTACATGCAAATTGGCACGAATTTTTGAAATTTTTTTCAGAATAGCATGTGAATTTTCGTAATAAAATTCAACAACTTGGATTTTTTGTTTATCTGTGTAACGTTCCATGGTAAACTTCCCAACCTTATAAATGATATCTGTCACCATATGCTAGGCCTGCATGGATCAGCTGTATATCAAAAGGCCTTTTAAATTAATCTTAATAATTAATCAAATTAATATTGTTTGAATGGGGTACCCTCTCGCATCCCATTTTGTCCAAATCATGTGAGATGATTTTAAAGAGGACTAATCAGTACTCAGTTTAAATCAAGATAAGTCTGAAATGTGACACTCAACAACTATGAATTGATAGCTATTCAGAAACTAGCACTTCAAGCCCTTCTTCTTTTTGATCTGTTTTGCCTCCACTAAACAAACCCCCTATGTGACAGCAGTGCCTCTTCATTATCAACAAGTAAGCCTACTTAGTGGAACAGAATGTATCCTTGTGTTGTAAAGCATGTCGTTAAATGTTGGCATAACCTTGATACGAGCAAAATTGTTTGCTTAATCTTTGTTCTGTTTCGTTAGGGGGTAAAGAGAAAGAAATAAACAGAAAAATAGGCAAACGGATAGAAAAAAAAAAAAAGAAGAAAACAAAATAGAACCAAAAGAATCCTTTCTTGCTTGCCTTTGATGTGTTGTACAGTATTTTGCTCTGTATCCTTGCTTATGGAATTTTTCTTTTACTATGAAACTCATCGTAGTCGCCATTTACCCCCCCCCCCCTCCCCGTTTCATTTTTTCTTTTCGGTTTGTCTTCATCTGGCATATGGATGAAGGGTATTATTCGCCTCTGGATATGTTTTAATTTTTTCCTGTTCCCTCCCAAAAGGATGAGTGACAAAATGAAAATATGCTAAGGTTGCTCGTATTTGGTAACCTTGGGGAGTAGGTGGTCCTTTCCTTTCCCTTTTCGGATCGGTCATGGTTTGTTTTATTTTTTTTTTTTCGTTTATATGGTTTAATAAAAAAATGAAATGATGGTAAAAAATTTAAAATTTAATTACCATTTGGTCGTTAACATTTAAACGGGTTTGCTATTCAATGGTCAGGTACTCTTATATGAAGCGAAAGGATAATGGGCGGAACAAAATAAAAATACAATTGAATGCAAGAATTAGGTGCCAAACATGATAGGAGAGAGTAAGTATCTTTAAGGGATTTAAGCTCAATGGGAATTAAGGATAACCAAAAAAATTGACAGAATTTTCCCTGCAGTTGCTATGAAGGAGACAGAGGTGAATTGAATGGGTTAATTCTTTATTGCTTATACAAAAGACAGCAGGGGAAGAGTATTTTTCGAATGTAAACGGCACTCAGGATGTCGTGCTACATTAAAGGTATAAATAGTTAGTGCAAAAACTGTCGTAATTGAATGTGATGTATCTTAGGAGTATGAAAAGCATCCGATGATTGTCATACTAGTGCTAAAAATGCTAATACTGCAGTAGAAACATACGAATCCATATTGGTTGTAAATGAAATTGTAAACAGGGGTATCATAGATATGTCATTCCACAGACACCAGACACCAAAACAGGCCCATCGTGAATATATATCCAAATAGTAGGAACCTAAACAATCTCCCTGGTGGACCATCCAATTTTTTTTGCAGGAGCCAAAAAGGCCTTTAAAATATATGCCGTCTATTTCCTCTAGGTTTTCGAAAAAGTTATTCCATAAAAATTTCCTTCGACTACGCGATAGTACTTCGCATGCACACAGTATGTGTCTTCAACTGCTTGCAGATCACGGCAGAATTTGCAAATATTTGTAGCTGACAATCTGAGTCTCTTTTCGAGTGTCCGCTTATCCCTGTTTAATTTTATTAACTTTCTAGATCTTTTGCCGTCAAAAAGCAGCCAGAGAGCCTTAGATACCCTGCGTCCTTCAAAACTTGACCACCTTAGTTTGGCATTTTTTGTGACTTTTTCCTCGGTGATGCCCTTCACTATGCAGAAGGGTGGTTTAATGTTGGCAGCCATCCTTTTTTCGAGTAGCCCCCCTTTTGTAGTCTCATCATTTCATTTCCTTTAATACCGCAGTGTCCCATCACCCAGCACAGTCTTACCCGGTTCTGACTGCATAGTACCTTAAGCACTGTGCAACAGCCCCTGACTGTATCAGAGTTGATGCTGGTTGATTTCATTGCCTTAAGTGTGGCTTGGCTATTGTTGTAAATAGCGATATCTCTTTTGGATACCGATTTTTTCTGCATAAGTTCAGCCTCAGCTGAGTGAGGGCAGACAGAACCTCTGACTGAAAGACGCTGCTTGCGTCCGGTAGTCTTATAGACACTCTTAGTTCTGGGTCTTCTGAAAAGACCTCTGTTTTCGAGCCGTCTGTGGAAATTGCATTTTCATTGGTCCTGATTATTTAATTTTTTCCCAGATCTCCCTTTCCGGATGATGAAATATATCATACGGCATGTCGAAGTCAACCAAGGAAGGATGTAAGTGACATAACAAGACTAATCTCCAGCAGTTTTTTTGACTATGTATGGGGGCTGTTTGATGAGTAGTACCCGGATTGGAAGATACGTGGCATTACTCAGCCAAATATTTAGTAAAACCTGTCACAATTTGGTGACAATCTGATGTTTAGTTTTGTTTTGGCGGCCATTTCAAAACATCGTGTAAGTGTTTTTTTGCGACAATGAAAAAAGAGCAGTATCGCTTTGTGATTCGATTCTTGTTTTTGAGTGGAAAAATCTGCGAGCAACTCAAGCCCATTCACGATTGTGGGTGTCGCCTTGGCCGCACGTTGGTTGATGAACCGCGCCAAAGTGGCCCTAAAACGGTTACCGCGAAGAAAACCAAGGACAAAATCCATGATTTCGTACTGGCAGACCGCGCGATAACTGCCGCGTTTGCTCACACCGGAGAACAAGCGCAATCGTGAGACCACTTTGAAGAGGTTTTTGGCTCTATTTAATCGAAGTCCGGAAGAGTTTCTGCGTCATTTAGTGGCCGTCGATGAGACATGGATTCATGATGGTATACAAAAGCGACCAAGAAAGTGCTCCAAAGAAAGGTGATGAACACCGGTTTTTGGTACACACGAGGTGTGGTTCACGAAACAATCACAGAAGTATACTAAAATAGAAAAAAAACTACCACATTTGGCAAAGAAAACAGTGTTCTTCCACCACAATAACGCTCCGGCTCACAGCCCGAATCGCATCACGAATTTCTCCCCCATCCTCCGTATTCTACGGATTTTTGTTCCAAAACCTTCAAAGATCGCTCGCTCGCCGGAATTAAGTACGGGTCTAACGGAGAAGTCATCGCCGCCGCGGAGGAGTATTTTACAGACCAACAAAAGTCGTACTATACGGAGGTGCTAAAAAAGTGGCAGCACCGCTGTGAAAAAGTGTATCGAGTTGAGAGGGGCAATATTGAAAAATAAATTGTCAAAACGTTGCAATGTCATTTTTTATCCGGGTGTTCATCAAACAGCCCTCGTAATTGGTCATTTCCTAATCACAGAAAAGAGTACGCGGGCCTAAATCCCGATCTCCAGATTATCAACGACTGTTTGTCCGGACAACTCTTAAATGGCCTTAAAAATTAAATTAAATTAAAACCTTCTTAAAAGTAATACAAGAAAGCTTACAAGAATTAACTACTTCTTGCTAAATAAAAAAAACTTTCCAGGGAAAACTGGAATGAGACATAAGCCGAAGAAGATGCTTTCTTAGCCCATATATATGTAAATAAGTCTCGCGTATTCCTTGCGCAAACAAAATCGGTAGTCCAAATTAAACCATGGATTAAAAGTAGACTTTTTAAACTAAGTCAAATTAAGCATAAGCTGCATAGTAAAACCTGCAAGAACCCACTTAATCTATCTTTAAAAAGTCGTTTCACTCATTTGTGCCGAAAAGTTAACAAAGAAATATATATTTGTAGCAACAATTACTTTAATATTAACAATTTTCTGGAAATTTTTTTGCGAAAAATACTAAAATACTATATGTCGTAAAGGTTTTTAGAAATCATAGTTTTTCATTGTTCTTTGGTCATGTATTGTTCATTTGTATTGCTTCAAAGTGTTAAAAATCGCAGTTTCCTTCTTCTTTCTCCAGTAATTTCCTAAACACAGTACCAGTACCTAATTTTCGTGTCGACATTTCAGTAAGCTTTCACAATTAATAAGGACAACGACAATGTCGATAGTGTTGCCTAAGAAAGTAAAATTATGGCTGCTCAATATCAGTTATACCAGCCTAGAATCAATTTTTGGTTATATCTCTGTTTCTTGCTGTCGTTTTAATCCACTACTTCGTTTAAAAAAATATATATATCTTTATTTTTTCTTTCCTTGTAAAATAAATTATTGTAATACAAAGATTTTTCTCATTAAAAGAAGGTTTTTTAACTGATATTCACTCTAGTATAACTATAGTATCTTAGTACTTATGTAAAACAAACACGGAATGTCATTAGCATTCATATGCTTACATTTATGGTTATTTTATATTTGTATGCACATATATTATGGTTGTCAAAGAATTTTTCAATGAATTGGGTTAACTTAAAGCAATGTTACTTTGACCCAGAACCAAATATGGCTTTGCATTTTATGATGAATATTTTTCCAGGAAAACCATTTCGAAGTGACCTGAAATTATTTTTTATCCATTAGTGTGTATCCCTATATCCTTCTGCTTGATAAGGATAATTTTTATACGTGAAACCAAAATGAGCGTGCATTAAAAACGGATTAAAAATTAAGTGGCGTGCTAATTACTATAAGTATTCGGTAAGTATAATTAACAAAAAAATTAGTTTAAGAAACATATATTGGTTGAGTGATTTTCTTCGCGCAGCCATATATGACATCGTGTGTACGAAGTGTATCCAAAAAGTAAGATGAAATTTCGTTTTGAAATTTCGCGGGCAACGTACATTCGATTAACGATTTTTTTTTGCTATATTTTTACATATGTCCCGAACATATGTTCACAGTTTCAAGTATAAAGTATATTTACTAGGTAGGGTGAAAAGCAACCTCCTTGGGAATGAAAAAAAAAACAAAACAAAAAAAACTATTTTTTATTCAATATAGTCCCCTTTTAGATTGATATACTTATTCTAGCGATTTTCCAACTTCTTGATCCGGTCCGAAAAGTAATTTTCCGGATGGTCTGGAAAATACTCCTCCGTGGCGTTGATGATTTCCTCGCTGAATTTTTTATCGATGAGCCATCTTTTGAGATTTGGGGCCCAAGGGAACCAAATCGGGCGAATACGGTGGATGCGACAGCAATTGCAGCCGTAAGTCATTGATTTTAGCCATGGTTGCGATACTCTTTTCGCTTCAAGCGAGGCCGTTTTGCAGCAATTTCGGCCTTCAATCGCTCCAATAATGCACAGTAAAGTAAAGTTTTTCCTTTTTCGAGGTCGTCCACGAAGACTATGCCACGAAAATCCCAAAAAACCGTCGCCATAACCTTTCCGACCCATTGAACCTCCCTCGGCCGCTTCGGAACACTCGTACCGGCTTGCCGAACACTCATTCTGTTTTCTGGTATTGAACAGTTACCAATCGACGCCAAAAGTCCGCCCGATTCCGCATCAGCAAGTCCAAATACTCTTTCGAAGTGCTCCCGCGTTCGTGATTTTGGTCAGGAGTGAGTATGCGCGGCACCCAGCGGCAGGATAACTTTTCCATATGCAGAATATTGCCCAAAATATGGCGTGTGCGCTCAGTACTAATCAGTACAACACCATTTCATGTATTTTTTTGAGATTGTCCTCTTTGACCGCATCGGTCCTCTGTACCGACTTGATCGCTAGTGGAGTTGCGACCACCACGAAACTCTCGAAACCAATATTTGACGGTGTAATCTAACAGTGCATTAGCCCCATAATATTTATTCAACTTTTCTCTTGTTTCCTTCGCCGTTTTGCCTCTCAAAAAATAATGTTTTATGAGAGAACAAAAATCGTTTTTGTCCATGCTCAACATGATGCCAAACACGTCAACAACAATCAGCTATCAAAACAAAACTAAATACAGTATCGCACAGAAATTCGGCATGTCTGCCTAAATATGAACAGCACCATAACTTTTTTTTACAGTAGCAGCACATTTTGGCGGTCAAGGAGGTTACTTTTCACTCCACCTAGTATGTAGTTTATTTCTGACAGATATAGGGTGATTCATCGTGAGGTATGATTTTCAATAGGTTTTAATTGACATATCACGCATGACGTCTATCAAACTGGTTTGTCATTTTTATTCAGAACCGTTTGGCAAATTGTGGTGGAAAAACTTACATAACAACAGCGTCTTCAAATTGTTCAGCTGTATTATGAAAATCAGCATTCTGTAAGAAATGTTTTTCAAGCGATTCGAGGAACTTACGGTGCGAACAATCAACCTACTGGAACCACTATTGCCAATACCATTCGCAAATTTGAGTCCCAGTTTACATTAGTGGATGATATTCGACCTGTTAGAACACATCCAGCACGTAGTGAAGAGGCTCTAGAAGCTGTAGCTAAAAGTGTACGCGAAGACCGTGACAAATCGATTCGTTATCGTTCTCAGCAGCTTGGCTTGGCGTATTTGACAACTTGGCATATTTTACGTAAGGATTTCGGCCTAAAAGCGTACAAAATTCAACTTGTGCAAGAATTGAAGCCACGCGACTTGAATTTGTGTCATATTTTCAGTGAATGGTCTCTAGAAAAACTCAATGAAAATCCGGTGTTTTGTCGTGAAATTTTTTCTGTGATGAAGCCCATTTCTGGCTCAATGAATAAGTTAATAAAGAAAATTGCCGTTTGGACTGATGGGCACCTCGAAGAGTTCCATGGGCTACTATTACATCCATTAAAAACAACGGTATGGTGTGGTTTATGGGCTTGTGGAATCATTGGTCCATATTTCTTCAAAAACGAGGAAAATCAGAATGTTACCGTCAATGGTAACCGTCATCACGCCATGTTAACGGACTATGTGCTTCCTGAAATTCAAGCGCATGGTCTCGGTGAGCTCTGGTTTCAACAAGACGGCGCTAACAATGGAATTGTTGAAAAATCATTTTGAGAAGCACTAATTTCACGTTTCGCTATGGTAAATTAGCCGCCTAGATCGTGCGATATCACACCTTTGGACTATTTTCTCTGTTGGTATGTAAAGTCTCAGGTGTCCAGGAATAAGCCAGCTACGATTGACGCTATTGACGCCAACATTACTCGTGTTATCCGCGAGATACCAGTCGTTATGCTCGAACGAGTCGCCCAAAGGTGGACCTTCCGAATGGACTGCCTCAAACATAGTCGCGGCCAACATTTAGATGACATCATTTGCAAAAAGTAAATGCCATGAGTTTTTTTTTAACTGATAAGAAAAATTTTAAGTTTACTTTCAAATTTATGTGTTTTATTTTATATTATAAATAAAACCTTACGATGGATTACCCTTTAGAAAGGTTAGACGTGTTATGGTGTGATCGGTGATTTTCAATTATTTTAAAATATTGAGCAAAGAATTTGCATCAAATTTTGTGTAAGAAATGGAACTTAGTGCTCTAAAATACTTGAAATGTTGACAGTGGTATACGGTGAGTCTTCTCTAAGTAAAAAAAAAAAATTTACAAGTCTTACAAACTATTCCAAGATGGCCAAGAAGATGCCGAAGACGAATTTCACTCTGGGCGCCCCAGGACATCAACAAAAGATGATAATGTCTAAGGTGTAAAGAAATTTGTTCTTTAATGTCGTCAAATTTTCATAAGAGAAGTTGCCGATAATGTTGGTATATCAGTCGGCTTGTACCATTAAATTTTTTCGGATGTTTTGGGCTGGAAGCGTGTCACCGTCATGAGCATCGCTCAGTAGTTCTCGAATGACGTCAATGATGAACCTGACTTGCTGAAAAGGATCATAACTGGTGACGAATCATGGGTATATGGTTATTACTTCGAAACCAAAGTCCAATCGTCCGAATGGAGGCACCAAGGAAAGTCAAGATCGAAAAAAGCATGCCAAGTTCGATCAAATGTCAAAGTGCGATACTGAGCGATACTCATGCGACGGTTCTTCTGATCAAATATAAGAAGGTTCGGAACAAGCTTCATTGACACACATCCGAAAAAATTGCATTGCACAAGCCGACTGATACGCCAACATCCTCAGCAACTTCTCTTATTGTAGTTCGACATTTTCTTCACAGCTTCGACGTTATCATCTGGGTTGCTGGGTCGTTCAGAGTTCGTTATTGGCATATTCTCCGCCATCTTGGAAGAGCTCTTACCGCTTGTGAACATGGTTTTTACTTAAAGAAGACTCACCAGATGCTATGTCAACATACCAGGTGTTTTAGAGCACTTGATTACATTTTTACACAAAATTTGAAAAAAATTCTTTGCTCAATCGCCAATATCAATATTGCGTACAAACAATTGTGTGAAGATATTTCCAAGGATGTTTTGTTATGTAAAAATAATTTCGACTACAACAAGATTCGTGATATTGAAGGTGAAATTGGTAAGAGAATTACTGAATAAACCAAGTGAAAGCATTCAAATTTAGAGCTTAGAAACAACCCCAAGGATTGTGCAGATAAATTCAATAATTTGTTGTACTAAATTTTTGTACTAAAATAGTATCAGAAAATTGCGAATGCTTAGCAAATTGTATGTCTTCATCTCAGAGGTTCTGTTTTATTCGCTTTGGAGGAGAAGAACGCTGAAATCTATCTACGAACTGTGCAGCGGCCTTGTCTTAATTAGAAAAGAATGCATACCACCTTGATTAAAAATACAAGTTTATTCATCTAAATCTATACTGTCTCTTTCAAAGTAATCCCCATCGACTGCAACACACTTATGCCAGCGCTTGATCCAATCCTCGAAACATTTTTTATATTCGGTTTTCGGTATGTCCATCAGTGCTTCCTGCAATTTTTCCATTACTTCCTCTCGGCTGCTGAAACGCGTTCCCCGTAGTGGTTTTTTAACTCGATTGAACAGAAAGAAGTCACAGGGAGCCAAATCAGGTGAATATCGGTGGCAGTTGGATGGTATTTGTTGCGTTTTACGTAAAATAAAAAATACGACTAATGATGGCACTATGCGACGTTGCGTTATCATGGTGCAAAATCCACGAGTTTTCTGTCCACAATTCTGGTCTCTTTCGGCGAATTGCTTCACGAAAACGTCTCAGAATATCCAAATAATACTCTTTTTTTACTGTCTGGCCTTCTGGCAAAAATTCATAATGCACTACACCGTTGTAATCCATGAAAACCGTGAGCATTGCCTTCTTTTTTGACTGAAAACGACGTGGTTTTTTTGGAACGCCATTCACTTGCCTGATGTCTGGATTGCGTGTCGTACTCATAAGCCCACTTCTCGTCTTCAGTAATGATCATTTTGATTAATGTGGGATCGGATTCAGCCTCGCAAATCATCTCTCTTGCGACGTCAATATGGTCTCCTTTTTGCATGAAACTGAGGTCTCTTGGCACCAACTTTGCTGCTACACGACGGAAACTCAAATCATTAACCAAAATGTCTTGGAAGGATCTATAGGCAATGCTCAAGTCCCAACATTTCTTTTACATATTTTCGGCGGTTTTCGATGTCGATGGTCTGCCACTGCGTTCATCATCTTCAATTGACTCACGACCACTTTTGAACCGCTAGTGCTACTGGTAAATGACCGTTTTCTTTAGAGAATCGTTGAAGAAAAACTTTTCCGACATTTTCAACGTTCGCGAACCATTAAATCCGTTTTTTATGCAAAATTTCATACAAGTTCGTTGTTGCAAATCTAAATCCATTTCTAAAATTGTAAAAAATCGGTAACACACACGGAGATAGATGTGCTCTTGGTAACGTTACTTTTGCAAATGTCAAGCTATGACACTAAGGCTAAGAGGTAATATCAACAACAGATGTACCATCTTATGAATTCAAATCGGAACAATGGGAGCACCACACGGTGCTTATTCCGGTTTTTTTTTTTTTTTTTTGGCCACAGAGTGCGCTTGGAAGAGAAGTTTAGAAGCCTAAAGATGTATATGTAGGTAGGTAGGCAAAAGTGTCTGTTGAAAAGACCAATCCATTAAGGCCTATTGGCCCGTGGTGATCGTCAAGCGTAGGAGACTGTTAACGTCGACCGTTTATTCTTTAGATCGTTTAAGTCATTGTAAAAGAAATCTCTTAAGTGAAGTTTTTGATTTGGAAGACGGAAGGAGAAGCTTATACATATTTATCTAATCAGAGAAAACACCACCACCATCCATCTGTGTAAAAGTGGATTGACTTGTCCTCTATGAAAGCATCTTCCTTCCAGAAGAATCTAGAGGGAAACTTACATAAAAGTCTTTGTCAAACCAAAGTTCAGGTATGGTGTAATCGATGTACTTTGTGAGGATTCCTAATAATTTATTGGCCCATTGTGTAGTCGCTTTACTTGCCTGCTGAAGATATCGAGGGTTGTAAAATGAAACAGATTTCCGCGGAGGGAATAGAACGTAGGGCTTCGCTTATTTATAGACATGCTGCTCTTTGGACTCTGCTTAGTTTGCTGCAGTTGACTGCATTATCATTGTAAGGCCGTCCACCACACAACAACCCCTTAGCCAGTCGGTAATCCGAGGTTGAAGGCCCCATTTGTTCCCAATGTAGCATTTTTTGATTTTTTCTTGAATGATAGGTTTCCAGGTTATTTTCCTGTCAAAAATGAGACCCAGATATTGAGAGAGGGTCTATAATTGGAATTTTATATTTCCTCTAGAGGAGGACAAGATCTGCGATCTACCCAACGGGTTAATCTGTTAAGATTTCGCTGAAAGCGTTCTTTAAAGGTATTAAGATGCTTAATAATCACCCTGCTACCCCTACTTCCAGGTATATCAGCAGTTCATTAATGACTAAGTTCCACAGAAGCTAAAGAAGTATAACTATCAATAAACATAGTAAGTTTTGGTGTGATCAAAACTGAGTGAAATTGGAAATGCTCTGGAGCCGCCGAGTATTATCTAATGCCTTAGAGTGAAAGTAATAAGATCGCTTAATACTCTATTAAGAACATATGGCGTAAGAGGGAGAACTTGAAGTCACATGAAATGAGTTTAAATGCACTTAACAGTACTCCAGAACCTTATGATAATTAATTACAAGATCAGGTAGGTGCTTAGCCAAGGCCTAATGTACCGTCACGGCGCCAGTAAGTAGTTTAAAGTGTTTAATGCTGAGGAACAGCAGGAAGGTTGCTAGCTTCTCAAAGATGTAAAGAATCATTTGTTTGGTCTGCCGTAATTTTTGAGAGCTATTCCATCTGCAGTTATGCTCATATAGATCTCAACTGTTAATGAAAGCCCTCACAGAAGACGCATGCAGTCCAAATGCAGGCCTGTGGGGTGAGAAACTCACAACCGTCATCGGCGGTTGTCAGCAGAGATCCAAATAAAGCTTAGTGCGTCCAGCCTTCCATTCTGGAGCTAAGTGAGAATTTTGTATATTTTCGCTTAGAAGACAGACTGAAGTTATGCTAACGAGAAGAATCTAACATTGTCGTACTAAAGAAAAATACTAGCGTCGGATCCTCGCGTATGAGGAAGATCAATTTCGGATTTTCCTTACAATAGTAGCTCTGGTGTCTACAAATAAGATAAATAATGGGGGGAAGTCTCATCAGTTTATAACAAGACGAGACGGGATAGTCAAAGTCAACATGCAAACGAAAGAGACTATTTTGGAGTCTAATAAAAGCCGCAGTGACGTACTTTCGTGAAAGTTAATTTCACCAGACAGACAAAGCATGAAATATAATTTGTCTTATCATACCTATTTGTCACTTTGAGTCGCCGTAAGGTTTCTAACACTGCCAGAAACTGGTCGTATTTAGTTCAAAACATTTTCTTATTTAGTTTTCAATCTAGATAATTAGCTTCGTTAGCAGAATGGGTGGTGAAGACTTTTAACACTAGATAAGCCAAACCACTAAGATTCATTCAGTTTTGAAAATCCCATCTATTGTGCACTAATCGTCGATCTTTGTCGAGGGCTGCCTTTGCTTAAGAACAGACAGCAGCGAGGCACGATCCAATAGCGGATCAACACACTTTCCACTTTCCCTTTCCCTGAGTTGCCTCAGAATTCTAAAGATGGTGTGCGTCAGTTTCGGGAGGTTTTCGTCAATTATGTAGCATTTTTCTTTAAGAGTTCCGTTTTCTACAATATATAGCAGCGCTTTGCTTGAATGCAAACAGTTAAACATAGACAAAGACTTCTCAACTTGAAGTGTCAGTGAGTAATAAAAGCATTCTTAGGCAAGCTGATCTCGTCGCTGGTTATTTCGCTTTTCCAGTGACAACTAAATCCCGTCTACCTGAACCAGTTTCAGCTAGACCTTGTATAGAGGAAAATCCAAAGTTTTTTTGACCACATCTACCGACTTCCGTCCACACCAAATACAACTGGTTGCTAATTTTACCGCCGTTTTTGTGCAGACATCATATGCGTTTAAAACTATGACAATGGGTTTAACAGCACGGGCTTTACCGCAGAGTATCATGCAGTGGAAAAACCATTAATAGAGGAAGTGCCAGAACTTTCTTTCTCTTAGGCCTGTTCGAGGTAGAAGAAAAACATGCAGTTTTAGGTCCGAGAGCTTGATCAATTTTAGAAGGTACATATCACTTCCGACTATCTGTTTCTCTTCACTATTTCCGCTGAAGAAGTGAGACTTTGGGAAGTGTCTTTTCACTATTTAACTTCCTCGTGGACGGTAGTTCTAAGCAGTGTGGCGCTTCTTAAGCCTACTCAACATATCCGGTTTCGCTGGACAAGCCATCAAAAATGTCCATCCGACCAAATATCTGTTTCTTCTGAACCATAACAGGATGTGAGGCTCCAGTACTCTCTCCATCGTTCCAGTCCAATTTACTTATTTTACAGAACCAAACGTGTCGTAGAAACAGCCACAGGAGCCATCGAGTATAATCCTGTGTTGTCACTTTCATACAGTTTAACCACTAAAGCTTGAATGCTTTTGGCGCTTAGAGTCGCATAGATCCCAGAGCCTTAGTATCCATGAGTCTTTTGTTTTCCATCCACGATAAGGTAGCCGCATTCTCTCCCTCGTAAAAGCTTATCTTCGTTTCGATTGGCTAGAGAAATAAATCAAACGTGTGGGCCCAAACTAACTTAAAATTCTATCTATCACAGATACACTTTCAAAGAAATGATAAGTGAAAATTTTCCATATCATAGAAAACTCAGCACAGAGGCTATCTTTAGAATATTTCCATCAAACCCACTCATTTATCTAAGAGCTTCATAATGAACTAAATATATAACTTTGTGGCACATGCATCTATGTTTAGATCCTCCGAATCCTTTATCCTTATCCTTAATTCGTAATCTTTTCACCATATACCCAAACAATTGAAACTATTGTGTGAGGGACTATACAAAAGATTTTCGCTTTAAGGTTTTGGTATTCAGAAAATGCAAATTCAACCCTCCGGCATGATACGGCACTTTAACCTTTTGTACGCCCTGCTTAATATCACAAGCAACCCTTCACTTTGGGTTCTTCCACTTATTTATTTTTTTTTTTTTGCTGAATTATCAAAAACTATGTCCTAATGGCTGAGAGTAATCAAATAATCGACACTTTAGAATAGAAACTACAATTGTTCTGCCTTCTTAAGAGTGTAAATTGTATTAACCTTATATTCTTCAACTACCATCTTTGGGGACACCAAAATATCTTTGGTAGTTGATACAGTGTGACTATTGACCATCGTAAGTTACAGGATAATCTTTCAAACCAGCAACTGGGGCTACGACTAGGCCTAGTATTTACAATTGTGTGATTGTGATGAAACAACGGCCCGAAATTCCAGAATAACAAACAGGATCACCCGTTGTGCTTTTGTTGCCTTAGCAAAAGAATACGAGTACGAGTATGAATGTTAACTTTTCATCCTTTGATTTTATGAAAGACTTTCCGGAAATGCCTTCAGATACAGAACGTTGGTTATTTAAATTCTATGCCTTTGTATTTAGGAAACTTGAATTCGATGACCTAAGGTATGACTGTTGAGATTGATTAATGATTTGGACTTACAAGTTTTATATCGTTGTAAGCGGGAAACAATTCATCTATTCTGTGCCGTCAATTTATCAGTCAAGTTTTCAGCTTGGGTCATGTCGTAAACCAAATATGTGAGTTAACTAAAAGAGCCATCTACATGATTGCTTGTATAGTTTTGACTTGATTGCGACATATACAGACATCGACATAGGAAGCTTATTTTTCACCAGAAATTAAGAAGGCAAAATATTTCGTAGTGGTGGTATATATGCAAAACTTACCTCCAACTCAATCACATATCACATTGGGTAAATATTCATTTTCTAACAGGTTAAAGAGATCTTTCCCCATACCATGTTAGCTAGGAGGACTATATGAAATTGGAGCAACAAGTCCGTGATTTTTTTAATTTTCTGTGTTCTTACTTGCAAAGCAACGTTAGCTGCACCATTAAGTTTATGTGTGACAGCCATTGAATGCAGACAGTCGTTGGAATTTTGGATTAATTGGAATATGAAGTTCATGTATCAACTTCGAAGAAGAATTTATCGTTGTTTTACCGCAATTTAGATGAGTTTTAACTACAAGCAGCAGACGAAATGGTCAATTTATCGAAACAACATGGTCAAGGCAATTTTTCTTTTAGGATGTACGCAGCCTAATCCACATTGTTTACCCAAAAAAAGGGAGGAAAAGCAACGACAGTATTTGGCCAAAATAAAAGTGCTATTCTACCAAAAGAGTTAACTGTAGCACGCTTCCGTGGTCACTTATCACAAATTTCAAGAATTGTGTTTCGAATTTCTCCCTTTTAAGCCATATTCTTCAAATCTAAACCCTGTCTCCATAGCTGAGGGAATGGATCCGGGTAAAGAGATTTGGCACTAACGATTAAATCGTCGATAAGCAAATGGGAACTGGACGAAGTGTGTTGAAGTGTTTTTGTTGAAAAAACTATCATTCGTTTAAAAAATCACGGCCTTATTGATCCATCCTCGTGTAAAGGTAGATAGCGCTACAGTCTGCGATGGATTGGATAATACCTCTATAGCTAGCCAGCAATCTTAAGTTGCGCATAGGAAATTGGCTGTGTACGCCACATAATATGAGGTTGTCTTTTACTGCATTGTCTTTCTCGATTAAAAGGTCTTCTCCGAAGAACTTTTTTCTCGAACCGCCCGAGAGCATTTTCATGCAATTTAGTTAGTGCCCAAGCTTCCGCCAATTAAAGCAGTCCTTAGATGATCCTGTGTCCTGTGTAATATCCTTTTGATTGCTCGAGAGTGGGCTTTACTACTCAATTGCCTTCTAGGCGCCCAAAGAAGCTGTAATTACAAAAGAGTGGATTTTCTCAAAATAATGCATTTGGTATCAAGCTTCTCCCAAAACACGATAGATTTAGACCAGAAAAGGTCGGTAATTAATCTCCTCGAGTGAGCCCAGCAAGCTGCTCGATTGATATACGAATACCGCTCACACACACACATCACAAGCCTCGGATAACAACCGCAACATCGTTGACGACCCGAAAAAGGAAAAAAACGATATAATAACCGTAATACTTTAATAATAGGTGGTGGGGATGGTTGACTCACTGGCTGTCACGCCACCTACCTGAGTTCGTATCCCGGTAGGAACACAACAGCAAAATTTTCAAAATCGTCATCACCCTTTCGGCGGGCAATGGTAAGCCCCCGAAAGTCGGCTTCTCAGGAGAGCCGTTCGGAACCGGCAATAAACAAAATGCCCTGAGCATAAGTGTAAAAATTCACAAAGTGAGGAACACAAATGAGTGCGAGAAGCTAGGCCTTGCGACAAAATATTTATTTATTTATTAACTATACGATTAGCATGTTGGAACATAACATCATTCAACAGCAAGGATCAAGAAACACTCATAGAACTAGAGAATCATAAATATGACATCTGCGCAATATCGGAAACCAAACTAAAGGACAACGGCAACAAAAAGTATAACCCATACGTCTTGTTTTATAGTGGGGAAAAAAAGACACGAGCGAGCTGCTTTGGGAGTAGGAATACTTATACTTCATGAAAAATATCGTAAGCATATCGAGCATATTGACTATGTGAACGACTTACTACTCTCCGTATACACCTCCAGCTGGAAAAGTCGAAACCGATTAGTTAGTGTCTACGCACCAGATATGATCAAATCAGATGAACTCTACCAACAGCTCCAATAAACTCTAGACAACATCGTTAGAAAAGAAAAGATCATCATTCTTGGAGATTTTAACGCCAGAGTCGGCAACGAAATTATACCTGGTGTCAAAAGTCACTATAACGAAGAACATTTCAACAAAAATGGCAAATTACTTCTAAATTTTTGTATGCAAAATGAATTAAGCATAAACAACACCTACCACCTACTAAACAACAGCACAAATATACCTTTTCAAGCTCTAGAGGACAAAAGTCAATCATCGACAGATCAATACATCCATCGGCGATCTTGGATGTCAGAGTACAATACTAAGCTCCACAAATACGGAACAGTCCACAACCTAGTGTTAGCCTCACTACAATTACACCACCTAACCAACCAAAAAAGATCTACACCAGCAACAATAGCAAAGTTTAACATTGAATCACTCAAAAACAACTCCACAATACAACTATATCAAAATAGACTCTGCAACAAATTGAATCGAATAAAATCACTGATCTTGATGACTTATGGTAGAAACATTTTGATCAAAAATAACATCAAACATTACCACAACAGCAAACGAAGTTACAAGAAACAACAATAGACGGCACATGAAACAGTAGTTCGTATATCTACGATACAGGAGATCAGAAATAGCTTATGACCAATATATAGTTAGAAATAGAGCTAACACTAATATCGTTCAAATAAACTAATGATACCGGCAGGAATTCTGATATATGGTGGTCTGAAAAAGATTTGTAATTGGCTCCATAGTTTAAAAAATCCCCCATACCAGCCGAAACCTAGATAAACTACTTACCATCGCTGCTATGCAACGAAGAACAAACGTTAACACCAAGTGAAAAGAGCTAGGATGATCCAGTCTATACCGGACACACCCTCCAAAATACTGAGATAACAATATGTACATAAGCTGAAAAACCGCAAGTCCCCCGGTATTGACAGAATTCCCAATGAAGAAGTCAAATATGGAGGGCTATGTATCTACGAAGAAATTCACAAGTTTTTTCCTCAATGGGAAACAGAAGAGCCCAAGAATTATATCTTCTTGGTTTCATCCCCAAGATCTTTACAAAAATGCTTGCTTCGAAATCACCCAAAAAGGCATATGCGAGAACAGCAAGGTTTCCGGAAAACCAGACCAACTGTTGACGTCATATTCGCTGTACGACAAATATGTGAAAAATCTCTATAATTCAACAAGCCTGCGTACATATGCTTCGTCGACCTAACAAAAGCTTTTGACCGTGTTAGACTACATGAAGTCATCAGGTTTTTGAAAGCCAAGATCATTCCACCTAATGAACTACTATAGCTATCATTAAAAAAACTGAACACTTATAACAGAACATCAATCAAAAATTACGGTAACAGCGATAAGACCGATATGATTCCTATTACCTCAGGAACCTGGCAAGGTGACAGTTTGAGCTCGACCTTCTTCAACATTATCATGAAACAAAAAAACAAGCTGCACCTGGCTATCGCATGTCAACCGGAGAATTTAAACTAATATGCTATGCAGATGACGCAGTTCTCATTGCTGAAACCGAAGACAATTTGCAAAGACTGCTATATAAATTTGAAATGGAAATATGGAAATATCGGTTGATAAAACTTAATCAAAAGTTATATCAAAAGAACCAAAAAGATACAAGTTGGCAGTAAACAATAAACCAATAGATAAACCTACCTAGACTCTCGTATAACAAGCAGCAGAGATTTGAAAAAAAAAGGCAGATGTCGACCAAAGTTGAGATGAACACCTTAAGATTTATTGCTGGATACACACGCCTAGATAGAAAAACGAACACCGAAATGCGAGAAATCTGCAAAACAGATGATATTTCGCAATGGACGAAAACCAGAAAAAGGATGTTGAGAGATCACATCCAAAGAATGCCTAGAAATAAATAAATAAATAAATGTTTTGGTGCGACAGGTCAGTGTGGCCGAGGCCTAGATTCTCGCACTCATTTGTGTTTCTCACTTTGTGAATTTTTACACTTCTGAGCAGGACCTACTGTTTATTGCAGGTTCCGAACGGGTTTCCTCAAAATATTTTTCATAGGCAGAATTTGACTTTCTGAGGTTTGCCATTGCCCGCCTAAAGGGTGATGACGATTCTGAAAAATTTGCTGTTGTGCTCCTAGCGGGATTCGAACCCACATAGGTGGCGTGAAAGCCAGTTAAACATCACGCCATCGCTACTAAATAGCTCGAATAACTATCGAAATTATATATGGGCTGAAAAGTCAGTGCCGTTTCTAAGAGAAACGTTCAGTTAGTACCAACCTTCAAAAGATACGTGTATAAATTTGACAGTTGTCGTACGATTAGTTCTCGAGATATAGCATTGTGAGTGAAGCAACTTTTGTTATTGTGAAAAAAAAAATGGATTCAAAGCAATTTCATCTGTTGATTTTTTATTGCTTTTTTATGAGAAAAAATGCAGCCGATACAAAGAAATGGCTGGATAAGTGTTAAATGCACTCTGCACCAGCCGAACGAACCATTCGCAAGCGGATTGAAAAATTTAAAAGCGGTGATACGGGCTGTTTCAGATGAAAACATCAAAAAAGTCCACAAAATGATTACGAATGACCGTACAGTGAAGTTGATCGATAAAAGGTAAACCATTTGAGATATTTTAAAAACATTATTATTGGCTTGAGGTACAATCAAAACATTTATGAATGGAACTCGAATTCGTTCATATGGCCACCGCGGGCACGTTTACAGCGGTCGATTCGTTGGACCCAATTTTCAACGACTCGGCCACACATTTCGGCTCTGAGCTCTTCCAACGTCTTTGGTGTGTTGGCATAAACCAATGACTTAACGTAGCCCCGCAGAAAATAGTCAAGCCAATCGACTGGCCTATGTCTTGAGATAACACGCTCACCATACTTACTCTTCAATAAATCGATTGTAGCGTGTGCTGTGTGGCTTGTGGCACCATCCTGTTTAAACCACATGTCGTTCATGTCCATATCTTCCAATTCGGACCAAAAATAATCGAAGATCATGGCGCGATAACGCTGACCATTCACAATAACGTGACGATCGTTATCGTCGACAAAAAAATATGGCCCAATAACGCCGCCGGCATGCAAACCGCACCAAACAGTTATTTTTTGTGGATAAAGTGGAGAGTTATGAAGCACATGTGGGTTTTCACCCAACTAATAACGCATATTTTGCTTATTGACGAACCCATTGAACCAAAAATGTGCTCCGTCACTGAAAATGATTTTGCGACTCCGAATATCTGTAGAAAATTTTTATAATTTACGTGGCTCGTTAGTGTACTTTACCATGATGAAAATGTTGAGTTTACTGAATAAATTGACAGTGACAGTTTGATGATTAATGAAAGAGTGCGTTCACAAATTAAATTCAAAGTTGTCAAGTCCCTATTAGAAAACCCTTTATCATACACGAATTTTGGACATGCGAAAGCTCTGTTCAAATTGGGTGCCGCTTTTGTTCACAGTCGACCAAAAACAACAACGTGTAGATGATTCAGAGGAGTATTTAATGCTGTTCAACCGCAAGAAAGCCGAATTTTTGCATCGGTTTGTGAGAATGTATGAAACTTGGCTCCATCACTTTACACCAGAGTCAAGTCTGCAGTCAGCTGAGTGGCGAGCAGGCGACGAACCTCGTCCAAAACGACCAAAAACTCAACAGTCGGCTGGCAAGTTTATGGCATCCGTATTCTGGGATACACATGGAATAATCTTCATCGACTATCTCCAAAAGGGGCAGACTATCAACAGCGACTATTACACTGCGTTGTTGGAGCGTTTGAAGGACGAAATCGCAGAAAAACGGCCGCATTTGAAGAAAAAGAAAGTGCTGTTCCATCAAGACAATGCACCGTGTCACAAGTCGATGAAAACGATGGCGAAATTGAATGAATTCGGCTACAAATTGCTTCCCCTTTCACCGTATTCTCCAGATTTGGCCCCCAGCCGAAAGAGATTTAAGACCGATGAAGAAATAATCGCCAAAACAGAGGCCTATTTTGAGGCTAAACCGAAATCGTACTACAAAACTGGTATCAAAAGATTGAAAAATCGTTTCAATCAGTGTATCGCCCTCGGAGGCAACTATATTGATAATTAAAGTTGAATTTTGCAAAAATTTTGTATTTTACTATAAAACATCACTGACTTTTCAGCCCATGTGTTAGCTTGTCAAAAATGACAACCCACAGCCGCAAGGACGCCCACGAAAAAGATGGAACGAATGCTGGACCTCAGGCTCGAACGACTAACAATGAGGAACGCTACTCGTCCATTATCTTTATCTATCACATGTTACATTTCCATTTAAATACGTTGTTAAAGAACGGGATGTAATCCTAAATAAAGAAGAAGAAAAAGAAGAAGCAGAAATTGGCCGCTAAATCAGTCGTTGCTGCTTTTGCTTTAACAGTCACAAGTGCTCCATTGACATCCGCTGTAAATCTATTATGACAAAGTCATCTGTAAGTGCGAGCTTTTGTAAGATGGTGCTTTTGCAGTGAGTTTTGCACAATTTTTTTAAGAATGATATTGAGAAATTCATATGACAACACATCGCCTTGTATAAGTCACTGTCAGACATTGAAGGTTTCGCTTTTGTCACTACTGACCTCTACAGAGAAGTGTACATTCACCATCGTCTTAGCTAGGTAGGGATTCCAAAACTTGTAATGGCTCTATATAATATACAATAGTTCGTATCTATAGACGCTGTCATATGCGATGACGAAATCAACGAACAGGTGGGTGTATCGATTTAGAACTCATGGACCTTTTTTTCAAGATCTGCCGTTCAAGATTAAGACTTTCCTGGCCTTAAACTACAATGATTATTCTTGAGCAGACTATTGATGAAGCGATCACATAAGGATTTTATACGCTTTGTGAAGAAGGCTTATGCCTCTGTAGTAGGCGCAGTTCAGGGACTCTCCTACATTAGGATCCGACAAACAATGCTAATGTTCTGTTCGTTCGGAAACGCAGTTTCAGTATGCTATGATCTTCATGGTTCTCATACCAAAATACATCTCTTCATGCTGGTATTAGCAGATGGTCGTGTCCTTATTTGGAAAATTGGCAGCATTAAGCACTTAATGGCACAATTCAGTAACAAATACAGGAAGGTTATCTGCATCGTACTACGACTTCAACCGACTAATTCGTCAAACAAGATCTCTGAAACTTGATTTTATATCCTTAAATCCGAAAGAACAATATAGTACAACTCATTCTGACGATTTTTCACGACAGACAGATTCACATATAGTTGAAAAAGTACGGAATAACAACGAGAGGCAGCCTCTCAAAAACTTTTTAATAATTGGATGAAGGTCCTTGAACAAAATAGTTCACGTCGTATTAAGTTTAAAATCCAAACTCATAACCCCGACTCCCGACATATATTTATAAAGAGCTGACGCACCAAAGTACTGGAGTTCAGTGGTAAACCATCACGGAAAATGCGATAACATAGAGCTTGCGTGGGAAAGCTTAATCTGCACCACAAATACTGAAATATTTTAAAGTTGAAATGCAAAGTCTCTTTCTCTTTCGGTAGAGTGCATGCACCAAATCGTTCAGTATACGGATTGACGAAACATGTGTTCCATCTACAAATAGAAGTGGCTTTACCTTGTAATAACTGCAGAGTTATATTCGTGCATAATTTCGGATATACGATAACATATAACGTTAAACGTCACGTCCCAACACTATCTGTCTTCCAACTAGGACAAAATGTCACCATTGACAACGGTTGCTAAACAATTTCCCTATCTCATAGTAAACAAAACCCCAACAAGTGACATCCTACCGAGATTTGACTATCTGTCCTAAGAAACCCCTGTTCTTTTAGTTTAGCAAAACAAATTGATTCAACGTCCATAAATCAATAGACGACATGTGCGCTCTATAAAACCCTAATTCATCCAGTTCTACACAAATGTAGAAGATTAGCAGGAAATCAAAGCAGATACTGAATACTTTCGAGAGGAAAATTGTTTCGTATGTAGGAAAGGCTACTGGCTTTACTTAAAGGTGGATTTATTTAAAAAACCCAAACACTGACGTGGCTTCGTCGAGTGAACTAACAATGATATTACTGAACCTGAACACTGAACACTGAACTGAACTCTTGCTGGAGCAGCTGTTCACATGCGAAAAAACGACGCTCAACGTACCTTGGCTTCAAATCATAAGGAACCCAAGTCCCTTGTTTTTGAATCATTGCTTGGAAATGGCTTGAAGAGTAACTCCTAATGTTGAAGCAAGCTCTTTTTTTGTTTGGCATGGATCCTCATCGAGAAATGCCTCGATTTTGGCCTTCTTTTACGTGGACGGTCATCAACATCGAAATCAACGTCTTTAAAGCGACGAAACCAATCACAGTACGTTATTTCACTTAAAGCAACATCCTCGTAAGCTTTTTGGAGCTCTCGATGCACTTCAGCCGCCGTTTTCTACGAATAAAAAAAGAAAATCAACACTTCCCGCAAATGACGATTATTTGTCACAGAATCAGACATTTTCACACAACCAAAAGAAAGGGGTGAAGTATCGTGAGGTTTGATTTTCAATAGGCTTCTTTTGACAGATCACGCGTGATTTGTATCAAACTGCTTTGTCATATTTTTTTTAGTACCGTTTGGCAATTCATCATGGAAAGACTCACACCACAACAGTGTCTCCAAATTGTTCAGCTGTATTACGAAAATCAGCGTGAGAAATTTTTTTTCGTGCGATTGGTGAACTTACGGTGCGCATAATCGACTTACTGAAACCACAATTGCCAACACCATTCGCAAATTTGAATCCCAGTTTGTCTAAGTGGATGATACTTGACCGGTTAGACCACATCCAGCACGTACTGAAGAGACTATAGCCGCTGAAGCAAAGAATGTACGCGAAGACCGTGACGAATCGATTCGTCGTAGTTTTCAGCAGCTTGGCTTGGCGTATTTAACAACTTGGCGTATCTCGGCCTAAAAGCGTACAAAATTGTACAACTTGTGCAAGAATTAAAGCCACGCGACTTAAATTTACGTCATATTTTCAGTGCATGGTCTCTGGAAAAACTCAATGAAAATCCGGTGTTTTATCGTGAAATTGATCAAAATGTATGTACATTCAAATGAATGTATGTCCCCTTTAAAATAATCCCCATCGACTTCAACACACTTATGCCAGCGCTTGATCCAATCCTCGAAACACTTTTTATATTCGGTTTTCGGAGTGTCCATCAGTGCTTTTTCTATTACTTCCTCTCGCGGCTGGTGAAATGCGTTCCCCGTAGTGGTTTGAACTCGATTGAACAGAAATAAGTCACAGGGAACTAAATCAAGTGAATTCGGTGGCTGTTGTATGGTATTTGTTGCATTTTTCTTCAAAAAATTACGAATAATGATGGCACTGTGCGAAGGTGCGTTATCATGGTGCAAAACTCACGAGTTTTCTGCTCACAACTGCTTTACGCAAAGGTCTCATAACGTCCAAATAATACTCTTCGTTTGCTGTCTGGCCTTCTGGAAAAAATTCATGATGCACTGCACCGTTGTAATCTATGAAAACCGTGAGCATTGCTTCTTTTTTTGACTGAAAACGACATGGTTTTTTTTGGTTTGAACGCCATTCACTTTCCTCATGTCTGGATTGGGTGTCGTACTCATAAACCCACGTCTCGTCTCCAGGAATGATCCCTTTGATGAATGTGGTATCGGATTTCAGCCTCGCAAATAATCTCTTTTGCGACGTCAATACGGTCTCTTTTTTACATGAAATTGAGGTCCTTTGGCACCAACTTTGCTGCTACACGACGGAAACCCAAATCATTAACCAAAATGTCTTGGACGGATCCATAGGCGATGTTTAAGTCCTCCGCTATCCCTCCTATGGTTAATTTGCGGTTATTGACTAACATTTCTTTTACTTCATCAATGTTTTCGTAGGTTTTCAATGTCGATGGCCTACCACTGCATTCATCATCTTCAATTGATCCACGAGCACTTTTGAACCACTCGTGCCACTGATACACGACTGTTTTCTTTAGAGAATCGTTGCCGAAACACTTTTTCAACATTTGAACGTTCGCGCACCATTAAATCCGTTTTTTACGCAAAATTTCATACAATTTCGTTGTTGCAAATTTAAATCCATGTCAAAATGTCAAGCTACGACGATAAGATTTAGAGGGAATGTCAACAACAGAACTCAAATCGGAACAATGGGAATGCCACACGGTGGTTATTCCGTTCTTTTTTTTTTTTTGATCAAGGTGTTATTTTTTCAAAAATGTGGCTTATCAGAATGTAACCGTCAATGGTTGTGTGCTTCCTTAAATTCAAGCACATGGTCTCGGTGAGCTCTAGTTTCAACAAGACGGCGCTACGAGCCATATATAGTAGCGCGTGAAACAATGAACTTGTTGAAAAATCATTTTGGTGGGCACATAATTTTATGTTTTGCTACGGTAAATTGGCCGCCTAGACCATGCGATGTCACAGCTTTGGAATATTTTCTCTGGGGATATGTAAAGTCTCAGGTCTTAAGGAATAAGCCAGCTACGATTGATTTTAAGCTAACATTACTCATGTTATCCGCGAGATACCAGTCGCTATGCTCGAACGAGTCGCCAAAAATTGGACCTTCCGAATGGAACACCTTAGACGTAGTCGTGACCAACGTTTACATGATATCATTTTAAAAAAGTAAATGGCATGAATTGTTCTTTTAACCGATAATAAAAATTTTAAGTTCGCTTTCAAATTTATGTATTCTATTTTACATTATAAATCAAACCTCACGATGAATCACCCTTTATATGACGCCAAAACAAAATCAGTAATGTGTCAAAGAGGGTTTATTTACCATATATCTAAGCTTGGTCAAAATCGGCCAGCACTTACTGCTGGAGCTATCTATTGACAAACAAGGAGCGAGAACTTAGTTGAGCACCTAACAAATTACTCGAGAACGGTTGTATTCAACTATCATTTAGATCTCGGAAGTGGTAACTGACTAGGGATTGCATTGTCCAGACTCCTCTTCGTCACACCAGCTTCTACAGAAATTGTCTCCAATGACCCATGATTTTGTTCGTGGGTTTTGGAGATATCCCTTCTCCTAAGGTTGATAAGCTCTGCATATGTTAAATATCTCATGTTGTCAGGATAAGTCCACTTAGGTGTGGCCTTAGAGGGCGCTTGACGGTGGTGCCTTTACATTATAGCTGCCTACTTATTGTTCCTAGTGATTCAAATCTGGCCAACTCATAAGCGACACTGTTCCCTAGGACGTTCGAGAGATCACGCTCTGTGCAAGTATTCTAAGAGTACTCAAATCCCTTGAGCATTCGCAAATTATAAAAAAAAAGTCTTGGAACCCAAAAAAGTGCGGTGTTGTACTGATATGTCACCTCGTTGAGGAATGTAAGTGTCTAATCACTGTCGGAGTAAGGAATCTGATCGCTACATGGTTAGCTTAGAGACATCTGTGAAGATGCAAACTAGCTTCCTGAATAAGTTCCTCTTAGAATCAGGTAACTGAAGCCACCTTTAATATCATCTGATTGGGGAAGACCCCTATAAAGCGTGAGTAGATTGACATATCTTATATTTAGATTTTTCAATTGCTGAGCGTCTCACCAGAATTACAGACACATCTCAATGCTGTCTATTGTGATTTGACAAGCCTTATACTATGATGGATGATCCAAAAGTGCGCTCATACCCCATACTAAACCTCTGTGTATATTCTAACTTTTCATTGAAAGAAAGATTTTTTACATCAATTGAATACCAAAAAATAAAAACAATAAACTTCTTTCAAAAACATCTGCTAATCGCGATATTTTGTCAAATTCGTTAGGCACATTAATGGTATGGATATACTTTAAAACCAACATTCATTTGACAAAATCGTTTGGCAAAACAATTTAAATTAACAATCCATTAGATCACACTGAACTGGTTTTAGCAAAAAAAAAAACTCCACGCACTTAAGTTGGTTCTTGTTCGCTTAAAAGGCAACATAACCACATTTCTGCTTGCTATAGAAGTCAGGGTTTTATTACGAATTCTTCATCTTGAAATCAAAGTTATCAGTTAATAGCAGAGAGCGTTGAATATAACTGTTTGTAGTTCGGATTAACGAAGTGATGTTTGTAGAAATAGGCTAATGAACTTAATTGCCAGTGCAAATAATGTACTAGCATTAGCATAAATAATTACAAATATACGTTGCCAAGTACACTTGTTTTTGACTTAAGAGGTAGCTTAAGTATTTGATGGTGTAAGTACCTTATTTTCATAATAAAAAAGCTCTAACAGATATTAACCCCGAAATTCAGAAAGATTATAACAACACAGACAAACAGTCAAAGTGAGACTCGAAAGATTAGAATGTCAATGTTATACTGTACCATTATCAGTGCTATAACAAGTGAGGACATCACAATCATTAAGAAACATACCCAACACTTACTGAAGACATTTCACTTGTGCTGAAGATACAAAGGGATACAACTAACGAGTATGGAATCCATCAACCATCGTCTGGTTGAAGAATCCCATCAAACCGTCAGAACATTTGCCAATAGCATGTTGTTCAACTTCTATTTTTCATTATGTAATGACATGACTCTCCAGGATGGAACCAGACTAAAACGATAGCTTCCCAATGTTTGTAAGGAGTCGGCGACCTTTTTGCTTCGCAATATGAAAGACTGTAGAATTCTAGCAATAGTTCTGATGGGGCACTTTGCTTTCGCTAGTCATTGACTGATTGTTAGCAGTGCCATCGGTGCCAATTAGTTGGCAAAAATGTCTCAAATGGTGAACTAGATTTCGTCAGTTCATCCGCACCTCTTTGACAAAAAGATGACTTAATAGAGAGCATACACAAACTTATAAATATAACAAGGTTGTAGGAAAGTATGCCTGACAAATGGAATCTTAAAAAACTGCGTCAACTCTAGAGGCATTACTCTCCTCAACATCCCATACATGATCTTGTCTGATGTATTGTGTCAATATTTTAATTTACAAGCGATCAAACTACCACCTAAATGTAAGTGCGGTCTTAGGCCACGAAGATTCAAAATTGTCCAAATATTTATACTTTGAGAAAGTCTGAAGAATCTTAAGACGCTCAGACCGATACACACCATCGTATTTGTAGAGACGATCTTTACAGAGCCATGCCTACGAGTATTCCTGGCATCCCAGCGAAGCTCATAAAAAAAAAAATATAATAATAATAAAATATAACAAAAATAAAAGAGAGGTACCGATGTACATTGGTCTTAAATGCTTGCAAGTTATAACGACTGGGGAAAAGAGAGCTCGGCAGGGCATTCCATAAATGAGTTGCTTGGCTTAGGAACAAATCACAGTATTTCAGAGTACGTCCGAAAGAGGGCTTGAGGGTATACTGATGAGCATTCGTAGCGATACGAGTGTTACAGGAAGCGGAATGTTTTTGGCAATTTCAGTGGAGCACTTTTGATGAAAATAGTGATAAAACTTGGTGAGGTGAAAGATATTACGTCGGTGTTCTGTGCAATATTGGTGTCACCTAAGAGATGAAACCTAGACGTTTCGCAGAATTTTTGGCGAAAGAAAATATGGGATCGTTTCAATGTAGGTTGTCATGGTCTTGTATTTAGAATTGAAAGTTTTTCAGTTTCGACGACGCAAGTTCCATTTATAAATAATGGCAGGGTATTTAAATTTCTCTTTAACGACATTAAACAGCATTATTTTGTGAATATCAGACTTGAAACCATCCAAGACAACCAGATAAGACAAGATTATACAGAATGACTATAGAAAATGGTTTATGTTTTTTAAAAATCCAAAGCTATTATATTTCACCGGGTCTTTTAATGGTTGAAAAGATTAGATAAATGTTCGAGGTGTGTTCAAAGAGTAAGGTGAAATTTTGCGGGCAACGTTCATTCGATTATCGATTTTTTTTTGTAGTGTTGATACACATGTCCCTAACATATGTTCAGAGTTTCAAGTATATAACATGCTTAGTTTGTTTTTGACGAAGACAAAGACAAATTTTGTGTAAGAAATGGAATCAAGTGCTCTAAAACATTTCAAATGTTGACAGTGGCATAGTCTGCTCTAAGTAAAAAAATGTTTACTAGTCTTGCAAGCTCTTATTAAATGGCTGAGAACATGCCAATGACGAACCTCGCTCTGGACGACCTAGGACATCAACAAAAGATGATAACGTCGAAGCTGCGAAAAATTTTTTTTTTAAAATCTTCGAATTACCATAAGAAGAGTTGCCGAAGATGTTAGCGTATCAGTCGGCTCGTGTCATGCACATTTTTCGAATATTTTGAGCAGCGAAGTTTGTTCCGAAACTTCTTAATTTTGATCAGAAGAACCGTCACATGCGCATCGCTTAGTAACTATCGAATGACGTCAATGATGAACCTGACTTGCTGAAGAGGATCATAACTGATGACAAATCATGGGTATATGGCTTATACGTCGAAACCAAAGTCCAGTCGTCCGAAAGGAGGCAACCAAGAGAGCCAAGACCGAAAAAAGCACGTCAAGTTCGATCAAATGTCACAGTTTTGACCATCGTTTTTTTTTGATTACCATGGCGCAGTGCATCAGGAGTTTTTACCTCGAAAAGCGTCCGGAATTGTGAAAAGAGGATTCATGGCTTTTGCAATACAATAAAGCACCAGCTCATTCACCGTTGCTTGTGTGAGATTTTTTGGCCAAAAATAACACGACAAATCAGCCACCATATTCACCGAATTGGGCCCTAATCGACTTTTACCTGTTCTCAAAACTGAATAGACCTATGAAAGGACGGAGGTTAGCAAAGGCTGAGGAAATAAAAATGGCATTGCTGAAAGAGCTGAAGCCTATACCAAAAAATGCTTATGGGAAGTGATTGAAGCATTTAAAAAAGCATAATTGTATCATATCTGAAGGGAATTCCTTCATAATATTGATGAATTAATAAATATTTTTTTATAAAAATATAAAGTCACCTTACTTTTTGAGCACGCCTCGTATACCTGAAGGTGTGCTTGATGGTAGACTGATTAGCATAGCGAGTCGGTTGTCACGATTGGAATTGATATGGAAATGCACTGGTGGCAGAAATACCAATAGCAATAGAACATAAAAAGGGTTGAGTTTTAGCATCATCTATTAGGTATATAATTATTTTCGTGCGTTTTTTTTTTTTCAAAATTTGAACGTTTATTTAAGAAAAACATGAACAATAGTATTATTCAAAGTATTGCCCATCAGAAACTATGACTTTTTCCCATCTTTCTGGCAATTTGTGGATCCCATCCCAAAAAAAATGCGCCGGCCTTGCAGCCAAGTATGAATCAAGCCAATTGTTGGTATTCTGCTCTGATGTGAACCGTATTTCAGTGAGGGCGTTCTGCATCGACCGGAACATGGTAGTCAGAAAGGGCAAGGTCTGGGCTATAAGGCGGGTGGGGTAAGACTTCCCATCCACTGTTTTCCAAATAGTTCTTAACCGGAATAGCAACGTGGGGCCGAGCGTTGTCATGATGGCAAATTATTGCCTCGTGTCTGGTCGCATATTCCGGGCGTTTTTCGGCTACTGCTCTCTTCAAACGGATTAATTGTATTCGGTAGCGTTGTCCATTGATGGTTTCACCCAGTTTTAGCAGCTCATAATACAGCACACCCATCTGATCCCACTAAATACAGAGTATGACCTTCGCGCCATGGATATTCGGCTTTGCCGTTGCTTTGGCTGTTTGGCCGGGTTTTACATATGATTTTTTGCGCTTGGAATTGTCGTAATGGATTCACTTTTCATCACCAGTAACAATCTGATACAAAAATCACTTCCTTTTGTGGCGTTCCAGCAGCATTTCGGACATGCAAAACCGCCTTTCGACGTCACTCGAAGAGTAATGCTTCTAGTTCTTCATCTTCAAACTTTTTTGGCTGCCCAGGACGTTCATCGTCTTCCAAGCCAAAATCACCACTTTTAAATCGTGCAAACCACTTTTGGCACGTTCGCTCAGCTAGCGCATGTTCACCATAAACTTCCACCAAAATACGATGACTTTCGGCAGCAGTTTTCTTCATATTCAACTAATGAAGAAGAACTCGCCGCAAAAACACTTTTTTAGGCACAAAGTTCGACTTATTTGAATGAAAAAAAATTATTGTTGTTTACGCTTTAAATGAATGACATATACTAAAATGACGTACAATGACAGTAGCTTTCCAACGCATGTTCCAATAAAATAATACAAGTTACGCCATCTCTTAGCAAACCGCACGAATTAAGTTAGACCCTATACAAGTTTTATAAAGCGGATAAATGCGTTTAATAATGAGACCATATCAGATGGAGAAAATAATCCCTTACATCACTTGAGGAAACCTGGACATTTTACACCATTTTCGGAAAAGAACCTTAAAATTGAAACACGTACAGAGAACGCAAAGTTTTTCGTTTTCGACAATATCTTTATCAACAACTGAAAATTCCATACGCTGCCACTCCCGTTCTACATCCGAAGAGCAGGAATGTGAGGAGATTAACATCAAAGATTACAGCAAAGGTATAAATATACTGGATTAGAAGTAGCAGGCCAGGGATCATAATGGAAATCAGAAAGAGTGTAAGATACTGAATGGAGTATTGGGGCGCACCATAATTTATTTTGTAGATATCAGATTTGAAACCAAAATGACTTGAATTGCATATTCCGAAAAGTAATTTCTAATCCATATGAGAAGCCATTCCTTGATACCATACGCATTTGACCTAAACTCTGTCAAATGCTTTTGAAATATCAATATCACGTTTTAGTTACACGTTTTGGTGATACAAGGTATTAAATTACAAGTTGGTATGATAAACATCACCTCGTTCCTTAAGAACTCTTTATGCTTTGAACCTAAGTAGAATGGGTCTGCTGAAGAAAGAAGAAAAGGGTCCAAATGTTTTTTTTTTTTTTTTTTTTTAAATTGTCAAAATGTCTCAGAAACAGTTGAATCAATGGTTTTGTCAACGTAGAAGAGCACCTTTTCAGAAGAAGGGAAGATATATCATATAGGTCAGCGGGTTTGTGTATGATCTGATCTAACTACTTCACGAGTGCGTGAAAAAATTGAGGTACAGTTCTTTGGTTGCAGTGAAAGACTCGTTAAACGACGAATTTGTATTCAGTTTGGGGCTTCTGTAAACAAAACAGCAGTACATAATCTGTCCACAGAGATGGAATCTATTCTATAATCTATGAAGATGAATTCCGGTATGCAGCCGAGATGACATTTTGGAGGAGTTTGCTAAGCTACATACTCGTACAACAACTACGGTGAAAGAATAATAATGAAACTAGTTCTTAGTTAGGCGGTTTCAATTTTGAGTGATCCGAGAGTTGGGGACAAAATAGTAAGCCTCTAAACACAAACACCAGCAATGTTGTGAAGTAAAAATCAGAAAGTTTTTGTCGGTTTTAAGCCAACCAAATCCAAACTCACAACCTACTATCCGCCGAATGTTACAAATTGCAGCTATTCCCAGAGGAAGGATAATATGATTTAAAACATTTTAGAAATGTCACCTAATTTCCTGGTCAACGTGCAAATGAAAATAAGTATTTATGTTTACAAGACGAATTGTGTAGTCTCAAGCCCCAAAAATATTTGAAACGATTTTTTGGCCTACATTATTGGGCGACAACTCCACTTATGGCACTTTCAGTTCAGTTCAATATCTTTTCAAAAATTAAGGAAGCTAAAATTAATTTATAAACATTTTTAGATAGACAACTAAGGATAATTCAAAATGAAATTTAACATTTAATTTCAGTTAGATAAATGTGTTTTTAATTTTAAAAATTTAAATCTTCTACTATCTGTGATCCCGCTGATGTGGCGCGGAAGGGCGTTTCAAAGCCGAGTCTTTACAGATGTACAAAACGTTATTCTATTTGCTAGGTTCAGGGGTTGAAGTGTGTTAATGATACTGTGCAACATAATAATTGAACAGAACTTCAGAAGGTTATCAAATAAGACACCAGAGATACGTATGGAAAAGTAAAAAATGTGGTCGTATCGGCGCCTAAAAATGTAGCGAGCAGCGTTGTTATATTTCACATTCAGCTTTCGACTGCTTACGGCATCACATTTTCCATACTCTTCGCATCTGTAAGTTAATATGGGAGTGATGAGAGTCTTGACTAAAAGAGTTCGGGTTGATAAAGGTGTGAGATGTGAGGAGGTGAGGAGGACCCCATAAACCTTGCCGACACATCTATTGATATGATTATTCCAAGTAAGTGTCGAGTTAAATATTAGACCAAGCGCTATCCACATATTTAATAGGTCCACTGTCAGCCTTAATCGACGGAAGCAATAAGGTTTCAAAGGGCTTTCTGGATAAAATTATACATTTAGGCTTGTTAGCGTTGATAAGAAGTAGATTCTGTCGCGACCAGCTGGAATTTTTTTTTAAATCGGAATCTGTGCAGCTCTAGAAATATTAGAAGTATGCAGTGGTCTACTGATACAGGTGAACAACTTAGATGTAGTTGGTTGTCGTCAGCGTACATTTCAATTGAAGAAAACGAAACAATGGATGGTAACTCATTTACATATAATGAAAATAGAAGTGGACCCAGGGTGGATCCCTGAGGTAAGCCACATGGATTGTCAAGAAAATTCGACAAGGAATCATCACCAAAAAACTGCTTCTTGACGACCACCCAGGTAAGAAAATAATAGATAGACGGTCGAATAGGAAAAATTGTACAGCTTGGAGAGTTTACTACATAAAATTTCGTGATTAACTGTATCAAACGCCTTATAAAAGTCTAGAAGTTTCTGCCTTTTGTCGTCGACAACAGTGAGTAGTGCGGTTGAACAGCTATGTTTGGAGCAAAAACCAGACCGCTTCGAAGTTAAGATGTTGTGTTGTTGAGGAAATCTATTGATTTGGTTTTGCATGATTCTTTCGAAAACTTTCGAGAGAAAAAAAAGTATTGCAATAGGTCGAAATTCTGTATTTAAGGAATTCCTAGGGACAGGCATTATCTTTGACGTCTTCCAGAGTAAAGGAAAAACACACGTTGTGAGATGATTGATTGAAGATGGGGTAATGCACCAGATGTACCGGTACAAATGTCAAGATACAAATGTTTCGATAGGGAACATTTATTGTGAACGGGTCTTATTTTATTTATTTTTTTTTTTTTTTGTTATACATTAAGTCATTGAGCAAACAACATCATATTTTTTCATCGTGTTAAAAATGTCGAATTTTTTACCAGAAAATGATGACTTGCGGAAAACATCAATTTTTTTGTTTTCATTTGAAGAAAAGTGCTGCAGAGTCTCATCGAATGCTTGTCGAGGCATATAGAGATTATGCTCTATCAGAAGCAACATGCAAAATATGGTTTCAACGGTTCAGAGAAATGAAGAAAGTTTGAAGACGCCGAATTGCAAATAATAATGGATGAAGATGACACTTTGAGTCAGAAAGAAATGGCAAAAATGTTAAATGTTGATCCAAAAGTCTGGAAAATGGGTGCCACATGAAAATGTGTAGTTAGTAATGGCCGTTACTTTGAATAAAATGTTTTTACTTTCCCATTTTAAATTAGTGTTTTATTTTCACCGGTACACCTGGTATGAAAATAGTTTTGGAAGGATGATTTTCAAGAACTCGGGGTGAATCAAGTCAACTCCAACTGCGTTTGATTTGATTGAAAGCAAACTCTCTACTACATCGAACTTTTGAATGAAAGAAAAAGCAAAAGACTTGTTTGGAAGAGGTTGAATATTTGCAGTGGTAAAATTACTTGGGACTAACGAAAGAACGCTTGGAGAAGAATTGTATACAAATTTCTTATTAAGATCATTGTCGTCGACGTTAGGAGGTGTCTGCTTTTTAACTTTCGGACTTCAACCTCCTCTAGATTCTTTCACAACAGTTTACCGCTTAGCGAAGGGTTCAGACGTTTTGAGTAATATGCAATTTTCTTGGCACGTATATTGCAAACAACCTTATTGCAAAGAGAGCAATGGAATGGTGTCTTGGTCTTATTGTTTTGTTACGTATGGACACATGAGTCTCGAAAATTTCAACCACTTGGTTTGTAGGTATTCCACTTACTCGTTAGGTGAAGGCATGAAGTAAATTTGTTCTCAGTCAATACGATACATGTCTCTTTCAAGCCCTGCGTAGTCAATGTTTCTAAAGTCTCCAAACTGAGTTATTTTGTTTGGTATAGTAAACTTAAAGTCAAACATCAGGTGAAGAAGGTCATGTTTAGAAAAACTGGGATCTGATAACTGGTCATAGAAGAGCACCTTTTTTAGATCAGTAAGAAATATTACGTCAAGTAGGGAGTTTTATGTTGTACCAAAATGGGTTGGGGTGACTGAGTTGACTGGAAACATGTTGAGAGATCTTATATCATCTATTGACACACGCTCATTATGAATATCATTGTTTAAATCACCACACAGGATAAAATTAGGAGCGGTTAGGGGGCCAATTTCTTGGTTCATGTTTCTGTCCTAAAGTATTAAATAAGTTGTCGACATTCATGCAGTATACAAAAGTCTCTTCTTGAGCGAAACAAGGTGCAAGTCCTTTTTCACGTTTTCGGAAGTCACTTACTATTTTGGGACGTCGTCTTCGAGGAGATTCCACTCTTTTAATCTGAAAGTTTGGATCATTTCTGATCGATTTCCTGTTCGAATAGCATATCAGGTTTAATTGAATCACTGGCACATTCAGGTTCTTCGTCCAAACTATACGATTTTGGTGGCTTTGAAATAAGTTATCTGATGATAAATTGGGATACTGTACAGTACACTTGGACTCCGGGCCGATGCCCTGTATTTAAGTGAGACAAAAGTAACAATCCGTGACATGGTCTTTTGGTTCTCTCTATACAAAGCGTATATGACGTTTTGTATTGTACTTTTCAACCAACTTGTTAACAATGTTATACAAGTTTTACATAATATGTGATGAGCCCATGATTTATCATGATCTCCTCCTTTAACTCCAGAATAAAGTTCGCAAGCTTTTCGAGGGCTGTTTGATGAATACCCAGATTAAAAATGACAACGCAACTTTTTTAGGTTTTGACTTTTTTTTTTTTAATATAATCGTAGTCCCCTTTCAACTCGATACACTTTTGTAGCAGTGATGACTTTCTCGTTCGACCCGTATTACTTTCCGGCGGGCGATGTTTTAAGTTTTGGGAACAAACCTTTTTACTTCGCCAAATGTGGTCGTTTTTTCTTCAAATCGTCATTGAATTGGCCCAATAAATCGACGTACTCTGTTCCTGTGATTTTTTTTTTCCTTTCTCCAAATTGTTAAAGTAAATCAAACGATGGCCATCACCTTTCCGCCCGAAGGCATAGTCTTCGCCTTGTTTGCAGCACATTCACCGGGTAAAACTCATTGTTTGAATCTATGTCTCATCGACAGACTGTTAACGACGCAGAAGCTTTTCCGGATTCCGATTAAGTAGGAGCAAGCATGTCTTTGAATTGATCTCACGATTGCGTTTGTTCTTCGTCGTAAGAAAACGCAGCTTTCTCATTCCCGAAATCTGCTGCAAGATATGGGTAACGCGTTTAGTTGAGAAGATAACAGGCATCTCAGCCAACTCACGTGGCTTTGTGGTAACCGTTTTAGGGCACAAGAATTGGATCATGGCCGCATTAACACTAACACGATGTTTCAAAATGGGTTCCAATTCAGCCCTCGTAAAAGTTAGTTCCTGACACATATAACAAAAATTGTTGACATTATTCACACACTTCCATTGTACTTACTTGTTAATGCAAGGAATAAACAAACATTAAGATGTAGAGCACAAACACGAAATAACTCCGTACGCTGTTAAATGCCAACTAATGCAAACTATTGAGTTCGATGCGTATTTCTTACAACAAACAGACAGGAATGAGTTTATCTGAATCCGATATGTTTTTCAAATCACGCAGAGTGGTGCAATATTTATTCCTTTACATAAACAACTTTATTTAACGTGCGTTGCATACACATAAATATAAAAATGTTTTTTACTAAAAAAAATTGAGTGCATAGCAATTTCTGTTTTCGTATCACTTTTTAGGCTGCCGAAATACATTTAAAACGTCTTCATGTCACAAAATGTGTGCTGAACAGTCTAATCGAAGAAACCTTATTGAAATGTTTTCATAAATTGCGTGGTTAAGGCAATTTTCCACTGAAAAATGTGCTTCATATACACATGAGAATCAAAAGGGCTGACAAGGAATTTTTAACATTATAACTGAAGGATCAGAAAGTGCATTGTGTAATCTTATATTCGTTTATTTAAGGATACTGCCCAAGGTCGATTATAAGGATTGGGACTATCATACACTGATCTTATTACAAAAATTAAGAAAGAAATTGCTTTATACATCTCTATATATGCATGTAGATGATGCCCCCATCAACAGTGACTGACATGCACAGAAATTAAGCAGAACTCGATTCCTAAGTCATTACCTTTAAAATTGTCCTGCTTCGTCGTTCTGGAATGGACAGATTTTAAATGAAAAGAATTCTTGACCAGCTTACAAAAAAAAAAAAAAAAAAAAAAAAAATCTAAAGACGAATTTATATAAAAAAGCCTTGAATCTTGAAGAATTTTAAATTTTCCATTAGAAGGTACATTTCACATAAATAATTGTAATGGATGTTTCTTTTTAATGGAAATACTCCCGAGGACTCAGATAGACTTGAAAAAAAAAAAACTCATAATTACAATTCAAATACATCTGCCACCAGAGTGTCTACTCTCTGGCCTTCTAAAAAACTTTTAACACTTAAAGGATACAATTTATTCCAAGTACTAACTATTATAAATGCTGACTTAACATAATGAGAAATGAAATTCGAAGTAAGAGCTACAATTCCCTTAAGGTATCCATCAAAAACTGCGGTTTCTATTCAATACAATGTTGCTTCACTTTATGAGTGAAGATAAATACAAGTTGTAACATTTGAAAAAATAACTAACATGCACACAGATAAACAAGACAAACTCAAAGTTCGGCATTAAAAAACATCATCATGTGCCAACTGACCAAAACAAAAATCCAACTCTTCCACTGACCCATGCGACAGGCCACGAATCTCGTCCACTTTGTTTACCCTCAATTATCCTCATCCTTGGTATTCTTCCCCCTTAGTTGAAGGGTACAACATATGTACACATATGTGTATTTCAAACCAGGAAACTCTCAACCGACGTGAAGTTCTAATAACCGACTTGCACAACAACAACAAGTAATTAACGCAAATTACCCTCCGTTCCTCTACATCAGTACATTAAGTGCAAAAATTTCCCTCAAAACAATAAGAGCACTAAACCATGAAATGCCCGAGGAAATTACCTGCAGACAGAGTAAGCAAAGGAGTAGGAGTATGAGTCGCTACATAAAATGCGCGATATGGATCCATTCTCACCTACATAAGTAGGAAAGCATAGTTTGCGCGCAACTTTAAGTAGTTAAATCCAGCTATCCCCTCAGTAAAAATCCTTTTAGCTTTATTCATCTGGGAATGTTTTTTTCCTAAATTTCCCCATCAGGAATTAACTGTGATTCGTATCTAAATGAGCTGCAAATGTATCCTTGAAATTTATTACAAGCAGTTCTTGACCTCAAAAATGAGCACAGCTTGGTGCGTTTTGAACAGATTTATAAACAAAAAAACACACACACATACCAAAAAAAAAAAAAAACAAAAACAAATTGAAGACACTAATCATACTTCCCCTCCCACAGAAGGGAAACCCTACTACCAAAAAAGCAAATAAAAACGACATTCATTGATGTCCTTTTTATGCGCTTAAAGATTCCTCACCAACGACCAGGATAAAAGAAAACCAACACTGGAACTAGGTATAGGCCAAAAGAACAGAAAATAGCCTCCAGCTCTGCCTAAGAAAAAAGATTAAAAACGCCCGCTTATATTGAAAGGGAAACATGTGTCGGAGCGGATGGTGAAACGTGTGATAATTCGTTTGGTGATTTACGAATTTAGACGTATGTATTCGCTGGCGTATATCCCTATAAATTCCCTACGTCCTTGAAGTAGATACTTTAGCTCACCTTGAATCAGCAGGAGTGCGTATATTCCAATTCACTGGGTGGATGTTTCATCAGAGATGATTTTCTTCTGGTTTTTTTGTTTGTTTTTTTTTTTTTTTTTTTTTTTTGTTGATTTCCTTGTAGTCTTGCTCCTTTTAATCCAGAAACGTGAAAAAAGTATCAACTTTCTTCTCAACACACACACACATACAAGCACTTGTACACAAAACGAATAAATATTTTCAAAAAGAAAGAATTTTTTTTTTTTTTTTTTTTTTTCCTGGACTGAGAGTTTAAATTGGATATCTCGATACGAAAAAAAGACGGGACATAGGTACTATTATTTTGTATTTTTTTTTTTTCCAACCCACTCACCCCTTTGCCAGGGTAAGAGTGGCAATGGTGACACTGAATCTCAAGGCTACTAACGAACAACACATTTGCACCAAAAGGAACGTCCTTCTACGGATACGAACGACATCACGACAAGGAATCCTTGAAAGTGAAAAGAGACTCGGCTTTCGTCGCACTTGGATTACAGAACAAAAAAGAAATATCGAAAGAACAACTTTGTGATGCACCGACAGACAAACAGATAGACAGACTTCACCTGTTCAAGTCTGTTAACTACAATTTTAACAACAAAACAAACAACTACACCAAAGAAAACAAAAAACAAAGGAAACAAAAAAAAAAAAAAACAATTTTCTTTTTTTTGGGAAAATTTTACGACACGAGTCGCGTACCTGTTTGACGTCACTGGCGTTACGACACCTGTGATATCCGAATCACGACTGAGCTCACTGGTGGCTTTGTTGCTAGCAACAGCCTCCTCCACAGAAGTTGTTGTTACCATCGATATGGTCACTGGTGAGGTTTCCGACATTGTTGCTGTGGTCGTTGTTGTTGTTGTTGTTGCTGTAGTAGTAGTGGTAGTAGGTGTAGGTGAAGGTGTAGGTGTAGATGAAGCTGTTGCTGCTATTGTTTCTGTTGCTGCTAGTCTAGTCGTTGTTGCTGTTATTGCATTCGTGGTAGTATGGGTAGTTGGAGCTGGAGTGACTGTTGCTGGTGTGGCTGGCTCATGGTGAGTACCAATAGCGGAGTTGGCGCTACTCACTTGGAGTAAGTCTCCACTGTTTGTGTTGCCATTTGTTGTTGCTACTTCTGTTGTTGTTGTTGTTGTTGTAATGATGGTTTCATTGACCTGTGGATTGTGTGCAGATTTTTTGCACGAGCTTTCACCATCAGTAGTTGGCTTTGGAACTTGTGGATGCTGTTTTCCCAGCGCATACTCAACATTTGGCTTATGTGGAGAATCATGAGTCGTGTTGCCTACTGGTGATGGGTTTCTTGTTGGTGTTGGAGACTCTTCTAATTGGCAACATGTATCACAACTTATGGTAGATTTGGTCGTTTTTGGTGCTGCTGCGTGAACTTTGGGACTTGTAATGGTGGTACCGGATGCTGATTCCGATGCTGCTGCTGCTGCTGTTACGGTTTTCATTTCTGAATTGTCCTTGTGGTTGATTGGAGGAGTAACAGTGGTCGTATTATGGGGTGAAGAGGTTGGTGATGTTATTATACTGCTGGTGCAATGAATTTGATCCTGAAAATGGAAAATCGGAAAAGAGTTTAGTTTTGGTGGCAGTGTAAATTGTAGTGGTGGTGGTAGTTGTAAATATGGTGGGCGGAACACTTTTAGTGTATGGTTATTGAACAGTGTGCAGTGGGTGATTCTAATTAATAGCTTTTAATGGAAAAATTGTGTAGTATCCTGCAGATAAAGTGAACAGGTTAAGTTACAAATTCAAAAATGTACTGCAGTATTTAAATGAAGTGTTTGACAGATATATATTCTATCCATATGTGTCCATTTAGTTCTGAAAAAATTTGATTGATTGAACGTTAACGGTTCACAGAATATATCACAGCCAAATATTTTTGTGGGAATTTTGTTTTTGTTGGACATACGCATTCCACGGAATTGTATGCATTTCTTGGAAAACTTTTGACCATTGCGGTATATATGGGGTTAAATCAACCATGAGGCTGATAGAAGAGTGTGGCAAACATTCATCGATAGATGGAACATCAGTTGATAGATTAAATACCTACGGGCTACAGTTTTTCTGATGAAGTGCATAACCGTTTTCGGTCAACGAATGACGAGCACTTTATGCCGATAACTCAGAATCATTACGTAATTATCCAGATTGGTACTATGTTGGGCAAAATAGATGTTCATATGGCGTATATGTATGTCTCAAATTAGAGCTGTTTCATTCGTGATAGGTTAATTAAGTTTAACGATTCTAAACTTTTCAGACTTCATTAAGGGATTTTTTACATCTCATAACAATCCCCATACCTCCAGGTTAAAACAGAGCAGTCATTTTCAACTGGTGCGGACAAAAATAACAACACGTTACCCCTTTGATTATGTGAATGCTTATGAATATTTAAAAGCTAAAAAACCTGTTTGGTTTATTGAGCTTAAGAGACAAGTGACAAATGATGAATAGAAAAATCAATGAGAGTAAACTAGATGACTGAATACTGGATAACTTATCGTAGTCTCACTTTATAGGTAGACGAATGGGTTGCTATCAGCAAACTGATAATTTGAGTAACTCTTACGTGTTTACTTTTTATGTCACTTTGACCTGAGTCTTAACGATCAAACCTTTTCGGTTAGCGTGGTTTTTGGTTGACTTCCTCCAGTTTCAAGTACATATGAGTACTTTTGGAAAATTCTTCGTCCAGAATTGGTTGGTTGGTTTAAACGAAAATGAGTTGGCTTGTTGGCTTTGAACAATTTTCTCGACTCAATGAAGGTCACATGACAACGCGCCACTTTTTCTAAGCTTTTACCGATCTTAACTTCTTGAGTTTTTGTTAGAATCTCTAGAAATGTGAATATGAAGGTGGATCAATAAGACAGTGATTTTTAAATTTATCGCTTCTCATCAACTATAATTTGTTAATCGACAAAGCCTTTAAAAGCAGACAAGTAAAATAGTTAATTTCGAAGGCGTATTTGGCGTTGCTCAATTGTCATCTGAATGAGTTTTTCGCCGTTCGATAATATGAATCCGCCATAATCCACCACAAAGGGGCACTCGAAATAGTGGATTCGTTCAAACGAAACGCCTCCGAAGAAGGCCAAGGTAGGTCTGCAGGCCATTGAGTAGAATAAGCCCCTATCCCGAATAACTAAGGAGCTTCTATATAAGAACTATATCATTCCAGTCCTACTTAAGGGTGCTAAAGCCGAAAATGGATAAAAATATTCTCGGTTGTTTCGAGACAATAATCCTTTGTAAAATATTTGGTCCCGTTTGCGTTGACGGTCTTTGGAGGAGAAGATTAATAACAAACTGTACGAGCTATATGGTGACATCACTTCGAAAGTGCAGTGTCTTTGCATTGAATTTGCCGATGCCAAAAGAATGGCTTAAGCCGAAATTTGCATGTGCATTGTCTGTAGTTAGTTGCATCGCTCTGCTACTTTTCACCAACATATTTCAGATATCTGGTTAGGTTAGGTTAGGTTTAAGTGGCTGTTGAAAAACCAACCCACTTGGGCCTGTTGGCCCATTGTGATGCCACGTGGATCTGTAATCGTCCTACTCCAGAAACCATTTGAAGCCTTTAATAATGCGTAAGAGACTTTTAATGTCTATGTTGCTTAAGTCACTTAAGTCGTTGTGGAAAAAGTCCCCTAAGTGGAAATTTCTTCTTTGGAAGAGAGCTGGACATGTACAGAGGAGGTTAAGGATTGGCTCCTTTTCCTCCTCATTCATGTAGCTTCTGCAAAAGTCGTTAATAAACATTAGGGGGTGTCCGTGGTGTGGTATTATATGCATAGACTTCTCAAGCAGTCTCGGGTTCGAATCCCGTGCGAGGCAATTCTCTGAAAAAGTCTTTTCATAGAATTTGTATGTAGTTATATGAAAATCCCGTCGGCTTCAACTCTGACATGAAGGCATAACACTGATGGTGGAGTGGTTGCTGGCTGGGCTAAATGTAACGAATTAACAACTACCACGTACTAAGACCCACTAGTTAAGGATGCACTGGCTCGTCCCGTCCAGTTCGACAACCACCTCCAGCAAAAGGGTATTCATATCCCCTAGGTGCGAGCGCGGGATTATATATAAAAAAAAAAATGCCAAGCCTCCTTGCATGTTTACCTATGAGGCAGTGTCCAGTTATGAATCCTATAATGGCGCTTAGATGTTTTCTATTTAGAAGAATTCAACTCCTGGAGTGATTTAGATCTAGCTTTGGCCAGATTTGTTTGGTCGCTAAGCACGTCAATCCAACCGCCAATATATGGTTTATTCCTCTATTAGCATCCAGCTGTATTTTTTGTTTGCATGTAGCGATAGGTATACCTATGTTTTCCTTTTCAGATGTGATAGGTATAGTGGTACGTCTCTATGTCCCGGCACCCAGAAAAGGTGAATGTCAATCTGCTCCGCCATCTCCATTCGAGATGATCGGCAGTCCATGACTGTTCTTGAATTTAGAGAGCATGAGTCCAGGGATTTGAAAGCGGCCTGACTATGGGAAAAGATGCGGATGTCCATTGCAGATATTACATTTTTTTTTTTTAGCCAGGATAAGGCCACCTTAATTGCCAGAATATCCGCCTGGAACACGCTTTAGTGATTGGGGAGGCGGAAGGAACGGCTAAGGTTAAGCTTATCGGCAAAAACACCACCACCAACACCACTAAGAGTCTTTCAACCGTAGGTGTAAAAGTGGATTGAATTGTCATCCAGGAAGCCCTTTTCCTCCCTTATGCTTACATAGAAGCCCTTGTCGAACCGTTGTTCGGGTTTGGTGTAGTCGATGTTTTCTAGAAGGATTCCTAGTGCGTTAAGAATACCATATTTGTGTGGCCAAAATGTGTATTTGCCCACTGTGAAATCGCTTTAAGGCGAATAGCTGTGTTGGCGGCTAATTGTCTGCCATATATGTTGAGGGATGTAAGGTGAAACAGAATGTATAGGGTAGCGGAGGGAGTAGTGCGTAGGGCTCCTGATGCGAGGTTGGAGGCCGCATTTGTTCCCGATGGCTTTTCTACAAGAGAATAAAGCAACCTAGGCTTTCTTTACTCTTTCTTGAATGTTAGGTTTCCAGCTTAGTTTTGCTGTATCGGAGAAGATCAAGCTGGTACCGTTGATTAAGAAGAGGACAAGATCTGTTTTATGGGGGTTTATTTCCAGTTCACAGCGATCCGCCCAGCTTGTTAATATGTTAAGATTATACTCCAGTAGATGCTTAATCGTATGTAAGTGTTTTCTTGAGACGGCTATAGCAACGTCATCCGTCACCCTGTTACCACCCTCTTCCAAGTATATCAGCAGGTCGTTAAACACTTAGTTCCAGAGAACGGGTGAGAGGACATCGCCTTGCGGCGTACCTCTGCTGACATTTCTTTTGACATAGCATACACCCAGTTTGGAGTTGATAATCCTGCTCTTTAGCATGAGATTGATAAAGTTCCAAGTTATTCAGCTACCTTAAGAGCTGACAGCGCCGTCGTAATTGCGGATGTTTTTACCTTGTTAAGACGCCTTTTGTGTCCAGGCAATCTACCATTGTATATTCTCTATAAAGTAAGGGTCGTTCGATGTGGCTTGCTAGTGAGTATAGAGCCGTTTCCACTGATTTTCTTTTACAGTAGGCATGTTGTGCCGTGGATAGGACTCCCCTAAACTTTTCACAAAGCCGGTTAAAACTTTTCGAGAAAGTTTCAATTTTGTCACAAAATTGTTTCATAATTCAATTTCACTTAAATGTGGATACTAACTCTCAACTATTCTCACTCTTTTTCAGGTGAGGACTTGTTTTGTAATTCAAGAGTATGTAAGTAAATAATTAAATTCAAGAACTATTAGAGCCGCTAATTATAATCTTTTCGGAATGTGTAACCAATTCACCGCCACATGTATGTTACGTATTATACTTTCGCTGATTATGCCTTTTGATTTCCAGTCTGTGCTCTGTAAGAGTTGTGTCGTATAGATACGATTGAACTTCAAATTGAAATCGAATTTTTTTCCAAATGGTATTCCGCAAAAGACTCTTCTTTGAATGTTTGAGAAGCATTCTAATCTGTTCTTTTTTTTTTTTTTTTTTGTGAGAGCTCTCATCCTAATATCTTTAAATTTGCCGTACGCTAACGAATTAACGGATTCATAAGTCCAGAATGGATTAGATGGGATTGTGAAGAAAGGTGGGAAATAGTATTCTCATCAACTCGGCCTGATTAGATCCTTCACCATAAAACTTTCAGAGTTAAATAGCCCCTCTTACTCATAAATTAAAGTGTTACTGGAAAGTGTACTGTGTCTGCAGTTCTAAACGTCAGAATGGTCGTGGTCGTAGTCGAAGCAGATCAACTAATAATCGGAAAAATTATTGCTGGTACCAGGAAAACTAAAAGTCCTGTCGACTATCAACAAGGCGGCCACTGACAACAGCGTACAAACCTCAAAATTTCCGCTCATTTATTACAGGCCCTGTGGCAAAAATTAAATTCCTTATCGACACAGGTGATATGTCCGGCTTCCAGCAATAATACTACAAAAACGCAACAACCAAACCTTTTATATGCTACCAACGAGACGAAGATAGCCACATATAATGAAAAAAAACTATTTTAGTGTGTTTGGGCAATAATTGGAGCGAACTTTTTACGCCTTATCGACACCACAGCATCCATCAAGCCTTTTGGTAGTTTAACACGCTCCAGCTCGTTTCACCTAACAAATGTTTGTTTACGACGAAAATTTTTGGGATGTACGCGGCTTAATCTACACCGATTAGCTCCAAAAGGAAGAACAACGAGCAATGGTGAATATTATGCCAACTTATTGGATCAGTTTAGTGGACGATTTAAAGAAAGAACGACATTAGTTGGCCAAGAAGAAATTGTTTTTTCATCAAAATAACGCATGGGTGGACACATCCACATGGCTCCCTTATTCGCGGTATTTTCTCGATTTAGACCACAGACTTCTTCTTCTGTTTCCAAACCTGTAGAAATGGCTTGGTGGTAAGAAATTTGGCTCAAATGATGAAATCATTGCTCAAACAAATGAGATCGAAAAATTGGGAAAATATTGGACAAAATGTGTTGATTTCAAAGGAGACTATGTTGGAAAGTATTTTTCATTCATAAAAGCTTAGTTCGTGCAAAAATGGAAATAAATGGAAAGGCTGACGTAGGCAGTCACAAGTGAAGCACACACTGCAGTTGAATCACAGAATAGGAAGACATGGTTCTCCTATAACAAGAAACATAGAATGAGATCAATAAGTGGAACCCAAAGCGAGACTTTGAGACTTGTAGTCTGGAGTATCGAAATTAGACGTTCCACTTAACTTACAAACGGCGTTGCAATTTCTCAGAACTAGACACATCATTCGAGATAAGATACGAACGATCTAAAGACAAATAACTGAGAGATATCACTTTCTATAAAATAGCTACGATTTTCCACAAAACAACCGACAAATGTGTTAAAAGATTTTTCTCTGAACTAGATTCCGGTGTAGATCTCCACTAATAAGGGTTACAAAAGGTCAGTGGCCTCCAGTTGTGCAAATAAAATTTGCTTGTTACCATTTTATGCATTGGGGGATTGATATGTATAATTTTCACGACTTGCCTGGCACTGGCATACATACCGTATCCCTGGCGAACAGTGAATGTGGCCTTTATACGGAAAATCGGAAAGGAGGACTACTCGCTCGCCAAGAATATCAGAACTATAAGTCTGGCCTCCTTCATGCTGAAAAGCATCGAAAGAATGGTAGAGATCTATGTGCGCAAAACCGCCTTGCGAATGCATCCTTTGTTTGCGATGCAACACGCCTACCAACTCGGAAAATCCTGCGAGTGCGCTTCAGAATCTGGTAGGCAGAATTTAAGACTCACTCGACAAAAAGAATACGCCTTGGGCATTTTCATCGACGTTGAGGGTGCTTTTGACAACACAACCTTTGGTACATTACATTACATACTTGGATAGACAACATGGTGTAGACGAGTCACTGGTCTTGTGGATTAAGGCAATACAAGTGAATAGGACATCGATTGCGGATGCTGGCCGCGGCCAATATGAGGTGGCGGGTGTAAACAGGGGCTGCTCGCAAGGTGGCGTTCTGTCTACGCACAAACATACGCGGATAACGTAGTTGTACTGTCTGTTGGATCGTGTCTAGCGACTGATCGACGACTGGTGCACTAATATTGGGCGTTCGGTCAATCTTCTCAAAACTGAGGTTGTTGTCTTTACGAGAAGGAGGAATCTGGTCTGACTCATCTAGTGATTAAGGGCATCACCATTCAATTCTCCAAGAAGGTAAGTATTTGGTTGCTATTCTGGATAATAAACTTCTCTGTACTAAACATGTTACAACGAAAGCATCTTAGGTGCTTTTGGCCGTCTGGCAGTGCAGAGGAGTAAACGGCGAAAGATGGGGTCTATTTATATCCTATTCGTCGGTTGTCTGGTGGAATAAGCTCTCGCGAAGGTACGTAATTGCCGCTGCTGCAGACTTCAAAGAACGGTTTGTCTCGGATGCATGGGGCTTTCCTTACCGCTTCTGGATTCGCTCTAAACGCATTGATGAATCTCCTTCCTCAAAGCCATCTCCAGATTAAAAAGAAGTGATCCTTGGTACAACACGCAATGAAGCTTTGATGAACTTGCGCGCCGGCTGTTTTATGACTCCGGTCTAATGGACCTGAGCCGGGAAAGGAATGCAGTCGGGTCTTCACGGACAGCTCCAATACTAATATAGGATATGGCGCTGGGGTCTTTCTGGAGGACGAAAACTTTAGATTTCACTTCACGTTAGGAAAGCTTGTATCTGTCTTCCAAGCAAAAGTTTACTCAATCCTTATGGCAATGAAATATACGGTGGAGAAACGGTGGAGGGGGCAAAGCATTTGCTCAATCCTTATGGCAATGAAATATACGGTGGAGAAACGGTGGAGGGGGCAAAGCATTTGCTTCTGAAGCGACAGACAAGCTGCACTTAGAGCCTTGCTGAACACTCTTACGATTTCCAAGTTAGTTCAAGAATGAAAGAGATCACTGAACGCATTCGGAAGGCTAAATTCAGTGACCCTTGTTTGGGTTCCAGGTCACAATGGGATCACAGGAAATGAAATCGCCGACGAACATGCCAGGCACGATTCAGAGGAGAGTTTTTCAGGAGCCGAACCTACGCTGGTTCTGCCTGCGTCATCGGCTAAGGCTTCCATTGACAGTGGGGTCTCATACGAGCGCAATTGCAGGTAGCACAGCTCCGCGGAATGAAGGCAGACCAAATGAATATTACCCAACGCTCTAGGAAGTCAAGGGTTTTTCTGCTGTCTTTCAGCAGGAAAGACTGCAGGTTGCTCACTGACGTCGTGACGGGACATTACACTTTTGCAAAGCACTTAAATGTGCTGGGTATACGTGACGCAACATCATGCGATGCTTGCTGCAAAAATGATGACGACTCCGTAGAACACTATCTCTGTGAATGTCCGGCTTACGCTCGCATCAGGCTGTAGGTACTTGGCTCTGACATGGTAGGTGCTGGTGCTGTAGGCACCTTATCACTTATCGCTATCTTTCTTCGTAAAACTGAAATTTAAAAGCAGTGCAATGGACTAGTTCTTTTTTTAAGTGCTCTGTTCCGACATTAAAAAAAATAAATAAAAATATAAGTGAGTGAAAGGCGGAGACAAAGCACAATCTGGAAGTGTTGAGCTAGACGAGTACGCGGCAAGCAGATTGACCTTGTCCAAAGAGCTAACAGCTGAAATATCTTTGTAAGCGTTGGGATGGAGTTTGATCCATAATTTCTAATATTTTTGACGAATGACCAAAAAATTTTACTTTACTTTGGGCTTTACCTCAGTTTTGGTCGTATTGAAATTTTACTTGCTTGAGAAAGACATTGGAATCATTGCTGGCTGGTCTGAACTTTTCTTGGTTTCCCTCTGTCGGCTTGGTCTTGATGGACCGCAAAAAATCTGCGTGAGTCGAGCCATGTCTTTTCTTTTGGTTTGATACTCTTCATCCGATGGGGGGATAAAGTATCACAATCCGAATCTATCTCTCTAGCTATCATTTAGAGAGATATAAAAATTAAAAGTACTCGTCTGTTTGTTCTCACAAAAAAAAAAAAACACATAAACTCTTTTGTAAAATTCGTGCGCATACAGTGTTTCCTGACGATAAGCATAAAATTAATAAAATATTCTGGTGACCATACACAAGTTCCTATTTGAGTGATACCCAAAGATTCTGCGAGCTCTTCTTGTGTTTGACAACAATCTTCATAGAGTAATGCTTCCAGTTGTTCATCTTCAAACTTTTTTGGCTGCTCAGGACGTTCATCGTATTCCAAGCCAAAATCACCACTTTTAAATTGTGTACACTGCTTTTAGCGCTCAGCATGTTCACCATAAACTTCCACCAAAATACGGCAGCAGTTTTCTTCATATTAAAGTAATGAAGAAGAACTCCCCGCAAAAACACTTTTTCAGGCACAAAGTTCGACATATTTGAGTGAAAAAAATTGTTGTTGTTTACGCTTCAAATGAATGACATATACTGAAATGACGTACAATGACAGTAGCTTTCCAACTCATGTTCCAATGGAATAGTAACAATGGAATAATACAAGATACTTAGTTACAAGTTACAAGTTACCATCTCTTAGCAAACCGAATTAAGTTATAAACCCAATATATAGCAGCAATTTGTTTTCTAAACTGAGCTTGGAATACTTTCCAAGAAACCAGTACATGTCTCTATACTTAATCTCAAGCTCTTCACGTTTTTTCTTAATGTGTGCTCTCCAGTTTAAGTTTAGCGTCGAGTGTCATATCAATATATTTGTCCTCGTTCGTACTGCTTTGATAAACACAGGTAGATTGTCAGTTTTCTTGAGAGTGAAGTTCACATAGACAAACTTGTTTTTATTTAGCGAGATTCGCCAAGTTTTTGTCCAATTGCTAATCCATGTAAGGGCGCGTTTTAACTTAGCAGTTGGTTCTTCGACGGTTTTAGCGGTTTTAGTTGCCAAAATGGCAATGTCATCAGCAAATATGGCCAGCACAGTATCGTACGTTTGCGTTATGTCACGGGTAAAAAGCAGAAGGCCAAGTACACTTCCTTGTGGCGTACTCGCCTTTATTGTCTTAAAATTGGAATATTCGTTTCCGCGTCTAACACGGAAGAGTTGGTCATCTAAGTATGAACTTAAAATATGAGACATTTGCTCGGGTAGAACTTGTCGAAGTTTATATGTCAGGCCCTCGTGACATATCTTATCAAAAGCTTGCGAAACGTCAAGGAATGCGCTTGAACAGACTACACTCGATTGTTCGTTATTTTACATCAGTTATTCGATGCAATTGGTTAACAGTAGAGGGTTGGCTTCTAAAGCCAAATTGATGATTAGGGAAGAGGCGATTTGTGTCAATAATCAGTTTAAGATGATTAAGTAAGATTTGCTCAAAGACTTTCGATATAATTGTGAGGAGCAATATTGGTCTGTATGACTTGACTTCAGTCAGCCATTTACCGGGTTTCGGAACCATAATAACTTTGGCAACATTCCACTGATGCAATACGTGCTCTCGTCTTATTGTGGCATTTATAAGATAGAGCAGCTTTAGCAAAACTTTTACCGATAGCGCTTTATTCCTTCCGTAATTAAGTCATATCCGGGGCTTTTATAGGACTTAAGCGTGTCTATAACTTGTCTAAGTTCTCTCAGCGTAGTCTTTTCTATTAGAAAGTTAGTCGTCATGTCTAGCGTATTGACATTCTCTGGAAGCACTTTCCCGTCGAATGGTTTGAACGTTTCTGCAAGATGGTACATATCCATGATGCGTGTTGAGTTGGATATATCATGCAGATACGCTAGAAAGAGACGTATGTTCTCGTACTGACTTTTTGATTAACTGACTGACTCTCTCAAATTAGAGTCAGGTTTGAAACAGGTGTTGGAAACGGGTTTCGATATCTTTACCTTATCCTGCTTCTTGGTTGAATTTTCCTACCACGCATCTTTCACGCATATTTCTTTTCGAAGAAACTCGGGATTCAATCAACTTCAACAGGACTCAATCAGTGCTGATTACAGAGCTGTAAAAAGACAGATGCACCCCTTCGTTTCGTAGGGACGACAACTCTCTCCTGTGTTAGAGCCAATTGTTCAAACTAATGGAATTAAGATCGATGTCTTCCGGGACTACACGTAACCTGACAATGCACAGTATATTGCTATATGGAAACTTGTCGACTGTAGCAACTTTTATGCGGACTCTCTTAGCTTCCATCGTCAGAGGAGTGGAGTCGTCGGATCTGGTTTTTTTAGCCTCTGTGTCGTTGTTGTTGGTTTTGGCAATGACAATTTCTAGAACACGTGCCTTAGAGTTACCTTATTTCAAGGCTTATTTGAATCTTCTTCTCTTCGATGGTGTGCGTTTAATGTAGCCGGTAAAATTTTTGACATGTTCACAGAACTTACGGCTTCTTTCGTGCTAACAGATGGTACAAATGACTTATCTGATAGCATGCTGATTGTGTCTTCACATAAAGTGTCTGAGTCAGAGTCTCAGCGTTGCAATGAGGTTACCATTAAATCAGAAAAATTGCACGGCTTTGCTGATGTTTTAGGGTCAGGATACGCGGCAGCAGTTATTTTTAAGTATACCCTCGTTTCCGTAATGCCGTCGTACACAATCGAAAATCGCTAGTCAGTTTCCAAAGTTTCTAGGACACCACTGATTGCTACAGCGGTATAATTCAATGAAATTTATCTAATTGGGGCTTGTGGTATGTTGATAAGGTTCTCGAGTCGACCGGGCGTTTCGAAAAGTCCATAAAGTTTTATGTATGACATGGTCGTAGTTGCTCGAACACAATAAACTTTAATATTTTTAAGCAGTTTTCGAGCCTCAAAGACGTTCTTATATTATCTCTAGATGCATTCGCCTATTCTTGAACCGTAGAAACCGCATAAGACCTGCGCTCGAATATTTGATTATCGGAGTTTAGCATTTAATGAAGCGATATGAAATAATTGTTTTCACCAACAATTAGCTATCCTATCAAGATATGACAATCGGAAAAAAACCAAATTCGGCGACAAATCCAGCGACACCTTTTCTTCTTCACCTTTCTTTTCTCTTATTTAAAAGAAGCGAAATGTGTGGAAGATATCATTATTCCGGAACACTTAAGATAATCAGTCGGCAAATTATTCGTTTTAAGTGAAAAAAAAAGAAATAAATAAATAAATAAACGATGAAATGACTATAATCCTTCGAACACAGTTCAGCTTAAAATTTAAGTTTTTGTTTGATGACCCGAAATGTAAAGCTTTATAGACAGATTTTTTTTTTTTTTTTATTACATCATCTAAGCGCCAATATGAACATAAGTTTAGCGCCTAAACAAATCATAATTGACTTACAGAAATTTGTTTCCGCCGTTGCAAAAGAACTTTTTTCATCATGCATATTCAGGGGCTGCCTTTTTCACTTCGATCAAATAATTTAGCGAAAAGTAAAGGCAAGTTTTGAAAACATAAGATAGAAACTGAAATTTTCCATTAACTTAATACTAAAAATAATTCAATTAATTATATCTAATAATTAAATTTTTAATCCAATATAAAACAATAAATAATTTAAAGAAAAAGACAAAAATCTTTTCAAGGTAAAGAGATTAATTTATCATAACGAAAATGAGGTAAAGTACCTCGAACTCAATTAAAAACAAAAGAAATAAATATTAACTTAAAAATTACTAAACATCACCACCTTAAATATACTTATAAACAAATTTTTTGGATATTCGGATAAAAAAAATTAATGCAAATAGTTCTCTTCTACATACATCTGCGGTCAAAAAAATAGCACCAAGAGTGTGTTATTAGTATTTATGAGCTTAATTTTATATTTAGTTTTTTTTTCCCAAACTTGACAATAAAATACTATTAATCGAAGAATAGTCTGTAATATTTTAATTAACAACGTTCAAAATAATAGCGGTTATTTTTTTTATATGCAATTTTCGAACAACAACGCCATGGGTGTGCAGTCAAAAAAATAGCACCACCCTCTGTAATTAAGTAATACACCCTGACTAACTCGAACTGCAACCAACTTCAGACTGATATAATTTCCAAACCGTTCAATACTGTGAGCTCAAGTTTTGACACATGACAGATAATTTTATTTTTTACAAGCTTTTTAAACGATTTGCGTGTTGAAAAATTTTTATCCGCGATGAAATTCAAATGCGATAGTGTGATTGCTTTATATTTGGTTGGAGAACCACAAGTAGCTATCGTTAGAGGCCTCCAGCACCTTAACGTGAATAAATCATTTGTGTCTCAAACCATAGCTCGTTACCGTGATACTGGCAACGTTGCAAAACGCCACGGAGGTGGTCATGAAAAAAACAGGAACGTCTGCAGAAATGGTTCGGAAATTGAAGGCTCGAATTGAGCGTCGAAGTGGAAGAAAAATAGGTCGTGAGCTAAACGTATCGTTGAAACGGATGCTACATATACTGAAAAATGTGCAACAGAAAAAAGTTAGAGTCAAAAGAGCGAAGGAGTTGCTACGCTTGCACGAAAGTGGTGAGTTGCTGAATTGGCTTTTTTCCGATAAGTCGCCATTTGTTATAGAGCAATATTTCAATAAACAGAATGACTGAGTTTACTTGTCAGAGAGGTCCTTCGAAAATTTACACTTTCGGACGGCCACCAGAAAGCAGGCAGCGCCGATGGTGATGGTTTGGACCGCCATAACCGCCGATGGTCACTCTCCGCTCGTATTTTTGGACCGTGCCGTCAAAATTAATACGATCGTATACCGTGAAACTGTCTTAGAGGCACTATGGAAGCCTTGGGCAAACAATAATTGCGGTCGGAGACCGTGGACATGTCAACAAATCTCACAAAGCACGCGCCAACCAAGATTGGTTAAAAAACAATGTTCCACACTTCATTTCTTCAACACAATGGATTGCAAATTCTCCGGATGCAAATCCGTTGGATTTCTCTGTTTGGGGTATTTTGAAGGCGAAGGTTGGCACTAAAAAATACCAATGTTTGGACCACCTCAAACAAGCACTTCACCGGGAATGGCCCAAAATACCGCAGAGTAACTTGCGTGCAGCGTGCGATGCCTTCTTCGGCCGTCTCAAGACCATTGTTCGCGCCAAAGGGGGACATATTGAAAACTACTGATAGAATTTGAAAATTGATGTATTTGCCAGCATTTTTTGCATTGGCATAATAAAATTTATCAAAAAATAAAAAAAAATTATAGCATTTTAAAAAGTTGTAGTTCAAGTAAGTCACCCTGTATTCGATAGCTTTTTGCATATCCTTTATTTCAAATAACTGCATTACAGCATCGTGGCATGGAATCGACTAATGACTGACACCTCTGCAAGGGTATGGCATACAAGCAACGTTGAATTGTTGACCAAAGGTCGTTAATTTAACTCGGTTGTTGCTCTGAAACTCCTTTTTTTACATCGGCCCATAAATTTTCCAGTGCATTTATGTCTGAAGACTGAGGTGGCCATTCCGCAACATTGACCTGTTTTGCTTCGAACCAACTTTTAGCTGTTTTGCTGGTATGTTTGGGGTCGTTGTCTTGCTGGAAGTCCCACCTCAACGGCATTTCCTCAGAACCAAATGCCTACATATCTTCCTCGATAATTTTTACATAAAGGTGTTGGTCAAGCAAAGACTTGATCCAATATATTGGACCAACACCATGGTAGAAAAACATATCCAAACCACTATCTTGCAACCGCCGTGTTTTACTGTTTTTAAGGTATAATACATGGGCCGTGCCGTTTCTAAGAGAGGGCACCACTTGAATTAAATCTATACCATTCAGTTAGTACCAACTTTCAAAAGATACGTGTATAAATTTGACAGCTGTCGCTGTAGTTCTCGAGATATAGCGTTGTGAGTGAAGCTACTTTTGTTATTGTGAAAAAAATGGATTCAAAGCAATTTCGTGTGTTGATTTATCATTGCTTTGTGATGGGAAAAAATGCAGCCGATGCAAGGAAATGGCTTGATAAGTGTTACCCGGACTCTGAAAGTGGATTGAAAAATTTAAAAGTGGTCATACAAGCACCGAAGATGATGCAGGCAGTGGACGTCCAAAAGAGGCTATTTCAGATGAAAACATCAAAAAAGTTTACAAAATGATTTGAGGCTCTGAAGATATCAAAAGAGCGTGTTGGATAAATTGTATCATACACGAATATTTGGACATGCGAAAGCTCTGTTCAAAGTGGGTGCCGCGTTTGCTCACAGTTGACCAAAAACAACAACGTGTTGATGATTCAGAGGAGTGTTTAAAGCTGTTCAACCGCAGTAAAACCGAATTTTTGCGTCTGTATGTGACAATGGATGAAACTTGGCTGCATCACTTCACACCAGAGTCAAGTCGGCAGTCAGCTGAGTGGCGATCAGGCGACGAACCTCGTACAAAACGACCAAAAACTCAACAGTCGACTGGAAAGGTTATGGCATCCGTATTTTGGGAAACACGTGGAATAATTTTCATCGACTATCTCCAAAAGGGGCAGACAATCAACAGCGACTATTGCATTGCATTGTTGGAGCGTTTGAAGGACGAAATCGTAGAAAAACGTCCGCATTTGAAGAAAAAGAAAGTGCTGTTTCATCAAGACAATGCACCGTGTCACAAGTCGATGAAAACGATGGCAAAATTGAATGAATTCGGCTACGAATTACTTCCCTACCCACCGTATTCTCCAGATTTGGCCCCCAGCGACTATTTCCTGTTCGCAGCCAGGTTTAGCCTATTTTGAGGCTAAACCGAAATCGTACTGCAAAACTGGTATCGAAAGATTGAAAAATCGTTTCAATCAGTGTATCGCCCTCGATAAATAATGTTGAATTTTGCAAAAATTTTGTGTTTTACTATAAAACGAACTTTTCAGACCATGTGTTAAGCTGGGTTGAATTCCTTGTTTAGGGGCCTTCTTACATAGCAACTAGACCCAATACCACCAAACTACACGATCTTGCTTTTGTCAGTCCAGAGAACGTTCCTCCACTTCTGAACTGGCCAATCGGCGTGGTTTCATGTAAGCGACAATCTTTTTGCCACATGACAAGGTCCCAGCAGTGAAACTTTTCTTGGCCTCTGGGCATTCAAAATTACTTCCTCCAAGCTCCGACGCACTGGCCGATACATACAGTTCACTTTTTAGCTGCACAGCTGATTTAAAGGGCTCGTTTTTAGCGAGTCTTACTATGAGTTTTATTTCATGAGGCGACATTGCTGTCCTTCTACCACGTGTGTCTTCCTTCGGTTGGTTAAAATCGCATTCCGAATCATTTTATTCGACCATTTAACAATTTTCCAAATTTCCTTGTAAGTTTAACCTTAAGAAATGAATTTTTTTACTACAGCCCTTTTGACTGCGATGCAGTGTTTTCCATGGCCCATGTCTGCAAATTTAATGGCTGTTTTCTTTTATTTTTTGAAGAAAAATATGTATCACTATAAATTTACCGAATTCAATTGATTTGCAAGTTATTTTATAAAATTGTTCCATTTGTTAGCCGACATCCTCTGATGGTGCTATTACTTTGACTGCACGAGTACAGAGGTATTGATCCAAAATTGCAGATAACAAAAACTACCGTTACCATTGTATATAATTTTCAGTAAAATAGCAAAGAACACATTTCCAATAACAGGGTTCAACAGTGAGATGTTAAAAAAAATTATCAAATAAGAAATATTGCTCCTAAAAGTTTTAATGCGATTATGGTGCTATTTTTTTGACAGCAGCTGTATATTCTACATAAGAAAATAACGAACATTTAAGTAAACAAGTAAAAATGATAAGGAGTTTGGCCTTGTGCCAGAAGATGAAACATCTGGTTACTTTCTAGTCTAAAAAAATAATTTTGGTGATATAGAAGCGAAAAATTTTGAAGAATCGTTCAATAAAATTTATATTACTGGAGAAAAAAATCTAAGCAATCTAACAACAAGATTATACCACCATAACACGATCCAAGTTTCTGGAATGTTGTTGACACATTTTCAACTAACTTTCCCAGGACACAAAACAATGTTAGAAACATGGCACAGGCGTTTAAATTCCATTGTTAATAAAAGGCATGTTTGTGTATACAGTTTGGTTAGCCATCTTTCGAATGAATTAATTACGAGGAAAGTTAAGCTGTAGCAATCAAGAAGTAATAGAGTTGCAACACGAAAAAAATATAAATATTATGCGTAATATAGTTTTATGAAATATATTTAATAAAAGAATTCAAATGTCAAAAATTACATATTTGCAATCTCTCTATTTCTTGAAGTTACAAAATATGTGTTGAATAACATATATAAGATATAGGGTTCTCTTATAACGACTTGACAAACTTTTTTAAATAAAGGCAAACCATTTGAGATATTTGAAAAACTTAATTATTGGCTTGAAGTACAATCAAAACATTTATGAATGGAACTCGACTTCGTTCATATGGCCACCGCGGGCAGCGGTCGATTCGTTAGACCTAATTTTCAACGACTCGACCACACATTTCGGCCGAAACGGCCGCTCTTTCGCGTTCAATGTTGGCTCTGAGCTCTTCCAACGTCGTCGGCGTGTTGGCATAAGCCAATGACCTAACGTAGCTCTGCAGAAAATAGTCAAGCGGCATTAAATCGCACGAACGAGGCGGCCAATCGACTGGCTCATGTCTTGAGATAACACGCTTACCATACGTACTCTTCAATAAATCGATTGTAGCATGTGCTATGTGGCTTGTGGCACCATTCTGTTGAAACCACATGTCGTTCAATTCCATATCTTCCAATTCGGGCCAAAAATAATCGGTGATCATGGCGCGATAACGCTGACCATTCACAGTAACGTGACGATCGTTATCGTCGACGAAAATAAAAAGGCCCAATAACGCCGCCGGCATGCAAACCGCACCAAACAGTTATTTTTTGTGGATGAAGTGGTAATTCATGAAACACATGTGGGTTTTCACCCGGCCAATAAAGCATTTTTTGCTTATTGACGAACCCATTGAGCCAAAAATGATCTTCGTCACTGAAAAATGATTTTGCGATGATGCGGGTGTAAACCAAGATCCTTATGCAAAATACGCCATAATGTTGCAGTCACCGACTCCGAATATCTGTAGAAAATTTTTATAATTTGCAGACGTTGCTCGTTTAATGTTGAGTTTACTGAATAAATTGACAGTGACAGTTTGATGATAAGTGAAAGAGTGCGTTCACAAATTAAATTCAAAGTTGTCAAGTCCCTATTGGAAAACCCTATATTAACATTTTGCATTAGAAGATTTTTTATAGATTTTTGTGTCTTACTTATGATAATTTTTTTAAAGACAAATTTACTCAACAAAAGATATTGGTAACTTAAAAAGTCTCCTCGGTTTTTTGTCACTAGAAGGTGTTGGTGTACATTTATCTGGAAACACTAATCTGATTGTGTCAAACGGACACGTGTTTGAAAGGTGACATGTCAGGTTACATTTTTTTGTGAAGACAGCTGTGTAATTCGTTGCTCGTGTTAAAAGTTATACTGATTTGAATATGAGTAAAATATCTGAAGAAATACGCTATTCGATGCTTTTCTATTAAAAATTTGTGCACTTTACGGTGAGAATGCTATGAGTGAACGCTGGACCCAGGAGTGGTTTGTTCGATTCCGTTTTGGAAATTTCGATGTAAAAGATGCACCTCGCACTGGTCGGTCTGTCACTGAAAAAGTCGATGAAATTTGGAAACTGATGGATTAAACCGGCTTGGAAGCTGTCTGGAGATAGCGGAGTCACTTAAAATTAACCGTATCACAGTTTGAAAGAATCTAAAATAAGCAGGCTACTCAAAGAAGCTCGATGTTTGGGTATCACATGAATTAACGCAAAAGAATTTAATTGACCCAATAACCATCAGTGATACTTTCGTACTGAAACATAACGAAATAGAAAGATTTTTGAAGCGGTTCATTATGGGCAACGAAAAATCTATTAAATACGAGAATATCCTACGCAAGCGATCATGATCAAAGTCGGGTGACCGACCACAAATGACTTCAAAGCCTGGATTGACGGCAAACAAAGTTATGTTGAGTGTTCGGTAGGATTGGAAGGGAATTGTCTATTATGAGCTGCTGGAACGTGGCGAAACGGTCAATTCGATCCTCTATTGTGCACAACGCTACCGTTTAAATGAAGCTATCAAGAAAAAGCGACCAGAATTTACCAACAGAAAGGCAGTTGTCTTCCATCATGACAATGCTAAGCCACACACATCTTTGATGACCCGGAACAAATTGACGGAGCTTGGTTAGTAAGTTTTGATGCATCCATCGTATAGCCCGGACCTTGCATCTTCTGATTACTATTTGTTTCGATCTTTGCAAAATTCTCTTGAAGGTAAAAAATTGGCCGACCGAAGAGCTGCTGAAAATTACTTGGCCAAGTTTTTTGCTGATAAACCACAGAAGTTCTGCATCGATGGCATTATGAAGCTGCCCCGAAAATGGCAAAAGGTCATAGATAATAATAGACAATTGATTTTGAATAAAGAAATTATTTTTTCAAAAATGTATCAAAAAACCGCGGACACTTTTTATATGACATGTGTGTATATATTCTCACAGGTGCAATATTTTAATATGATTTCGAGGGGCGTTTTATTAACCCCTACATTACTGACAGATGATTAATTTATGTATTTAAGCTCTTAACGTTTATTCAATCTACCGTTCGAGTAAGTTTTTTGTAGTTACCTTTAACGGCGAGATTTTGGTGATGCGAGATTTTGAATATGCGAAGTATTGTTGTTCGGGATTTATTTAAAAATGCGAGATTTCGTGACTAGAGGATTTATTTTGTACCCACGTCGTTATCAAACTATACGCTTCTTTTAGGAATATTTTCTCTAATTGTGTGGTCGATGTACGAGAGCCTAGAGAGGATAACACATTGACCATGTATCTATCAATGTAAAAAGTTTAAATCAAGTCCAGGATGTTGGCGGTATAATTATCAATGTCTGGTATACGTATAGGCTCATTTACAAGCTGGGTCAATTTGTTTTCTCCAAAGAAGGTCTCAACACATTTTCTTTCATGTGTTGTCTGTCCAGAATGTCGAAGCCACCCAGAATTGAGTATATTGAAATCGCCCGTAATTATGATTTCAGTATGAGAATACAGGAATAAAATTCTTTGAATGGGGTCAAACAGCGCATCGAATTCATTAAAGGTCGAATTGCTGTCCAGTTTGGGGCTTCTGTAAATAAAGCAGATACCACAAAAAGTTGAGTTCTGCATAACAAAACGGATTAGATTGTAGTGGGGTTTAATAAACTACGTCACTACACACGTAAACACGAGACCGTAATTAGGGAAAAATAATGCACTAGTTCGTAGCCAAGTAACATCAGATCAGACTGATCTAAGAGGTGTTGGCTGGGATCTACCTGTGTTTCTCTAAGTCCCAAAACAGGTGGTCTGCAGAAATCAGAAAAATGATTTAAAGGGCTCAAGTTAAACACACATTTTTGGTATGAAAGCTTATATTTAATCCATCAGATAGTGTCCATTCATGGTCTATTACTTTCATCCAATATTTTGAAAGAGACATAATGCCTCTTTTGTAAAAGTCAGCAGACTTATGGGTAGAAAAGTTTTCCAGGTACGTTTTGATCTCATATTTAGAATTGAGTTGCAGATGGTAGAAAAAAGGCGCAAGGTCTGGAGAATACGGTGCGTTCTGCATAACTTCACCAGCCAAATGAAATCAGTTTTTGTTTTGTCACTAAAGCTGCGTGTTTTCTGGCGTTTTCGTGATGGAAAACATCGCCCTTCCTGTATGACAACTCTGACCGTGTTTCTTTTACTATCTGCTTTAAAGTATCAAGCTGAGAGCAATATTTAACAGAATTTATTGTCTGATTGCGTGAGAGCAACTCGAAGTAAGGGACACCTTGCTAGTCCCACCAAATGCTTAACATGTTTTTTTTTTTTTTATGCAAATGTTGTTGACCGACCGATTGCGGAGCGGACAATGTGGTAATGCACTTGTACGCCGAGTGTTGTAATTTTTCGTCTCCCGTAACTACCCTATTCAAGAAAATCTCAAGCAAGTTCCAACTCAACGAAGATGGTATACACAGCGATTTTCTGAAACGATAAACCGTATTTCCAAGAAAAATACCGCAGAACTTATTGAACATCACAATATTTTTTAGCCCTCATGTATTACATATGTCAACTCTCAATTCTGTATTCATAATCACAAACGAACACAAAAAACACAAATATCGACCATGATTTAGTCACATTACGAGGTATGTTCAAAAAGTAAGGTGACTTTATACTTTTTTTTAAAAAAAATTTAGGTACTCATCAAAGTAATCCCCCTCAGATATAATATACTTTTTCCAATCCTCCAAGCACTTCGCATAAGCACTTTTTGGTACAGCCTTGAGCTCTTTTATAACCATACACCAATGATTCGTCGCCAGTTATGAACTTCTGGAGCAAGGCAGGATCATCTTCTGATCAAAATTAAGAAATTTAGGAACAAACTCAAAACATCCGAAAAAATGGCATGACACGCGCCGAACGATATGTCAAAATCCTCAGCAACTTCTTTTACGGTAATTCGACGATTTTCTAAAACAATTTTCTTCACATCTTCGACGGTATCATCTTTTGTTGATGTGCTAGAGCGTGCAGAATGAGGTACGTCATTGGCATCTACTCGGCCATCTTGGAAGAGCTTATACTACTTGTAAACATTTAATTGTTTTTACCTAGAGCAGACTCACCGTATGCCACTGCCAACATTTCATGCGTTTTAGAGCACTTGATTCCATTTTTTACACAAAATTTGATACAAATTCTTTGCTTCATTTCTAAGCTTTCTATCTGTCAAAAACAAATTAAGTATGCTTTATACTTGAAACTCTGAACATATGTTCGGGACATGTGTACCAACACAGGAAATAAAAATCGATAATCGAATGTACATCCTGCCTAACTAGAACTGCAACCAAGTTCAGACTGCTATAATTTTTAAACCGTTTATGACAGTGAGTTCAAATTTTGACACATGACAGATAATTTTATTATTTACAAGCTTTTTAAATTTTTGTCTCAGTTTATCCGCGATGGAATTCAAACGTGATAGTGTGATTGCTTTATATTTGCCTGGAAAACCACAAATAGCTATCGTTAGAACCCTCCAGCATCTTAACGTGAATAAATCATTTGTGTCTCGAACCATAGCTCGTTACCGTGATACTGCCAGCGTTGCAAAACGCCATGGAGGTGGTCATAAAAAAACAGCAACATCGGCAGAAATGGTTCGGAAAGTGAAGGTTCAAATTGAGCGAAATCCGCGTCGAAGTGAAAAAAAAATGGCTCGTGAGCTCAACATATCGTTGGAACGGATGCAACACATACTAAAAAATTAACTTAGGCTCAAGCCATAAAGTTCCAAAAAGCACACGATCTTACACCACAACAGAAAAAGTTAGGGCCGAAAGAGCGAAAGAGTTGCTACGCTTGCGCGAAAGTGGTAAGTTGCCGTATTTGGTTTTTTCCGATGAGTCGCTATTTGTTATCGAGCAATATTTCAACAAACAAAATGACCGAGTTTACTTGAGAAAGAGGTCCTTCGAAAATTTACACCTTCGGACGGCCATCAGAAAGCAAGTAGCACCGATGGTGATGGTTTGAGCTGCCATAACCGCGGATGGTTGCTCTCCGCTCGCGTCCGCGAGCGTCAAAATTAATGCGATCGTATACCGTGAAACTGTCTTAGAGGCAGTATTGAAGCCTTGGGCAAATAATCATTTCGGTCGGAGACCGTGGACATTTCAACAAGACTCGGCACTGTCTCACAAAGCGCGCATCAACCAAGATTGGTTAAAAAACCATGTTCCACACTTCATTTCATCGACACAATGGATTGCAAATTCTCCGGATGGAAATCCGTTGGATTTTTTTGTCTGGGGTATTTTGATGGCGAAGGTTGGCACTAAAAAATACCAATGTTTGGAACACCTCAAAAAAGCACTTCACCGGGAATAGGCCAAAATACCGCAGAGCCACTTACGTGCAGTGTGCGCTGCTTTCTTCGGCCGTCTCAAGGCCATTATTCGCGCCAAAGGTGGACATATTGAAAACTACTGATACAATTTGAAAATTGATGTATTTTTCAACATTCACCTTACTTCTTGAACACACCTCGAATGTCTCTGTAATCGATTTAAAAGACAAATTTTGGCATATTTCTCTGGAGGCCAAATCAGAAGAGAAGACAACTTTCACTGTTCCGGGACGGCCACTATACCAATGAACGATCATGCCGTTTGGACTATGTAATGCATCGTAAAGAATGTGTTAGTTAATGGACAAAACCTGTCCACAACGCTTGAAGAAGAATATCTTTATCTAGCTTGATGACATATTGGTTTATTCTCCAAATTTTGTATTGCATGTCAAACTTCTATCTGTGATGGCAGAGTATCTAAGAGAAGCAAGATTAGTTGTAATAACACGAAATTAAGCATTTGAGATTGAGTTGGCGATAAAGTATTAAAACAGCCCAGGTAAAGTATCGTCCATTTTAAGAAATCCATCTCTGACTTTTTGGGATGATATGGTGGTAAAGGAAATTTATACCGCGGTATATGTACTTCCATATCCGGACTTTAAGCAACGCTATTGCATACAATCCAACGCTTCGACTACAGGAGTTGGTAGTACTCGTATACTACTTCAAGTGGATGCGGAGAAAAACCGTTTGAAATAATTGCCGACCTAGTAGTATTTCTACCTGAATAAACACTGCCGTGATAAGGAAGGTCCTAGAAGTATATTTCTGTGCAAATACGAGAACGAGGACGAATACTCTTCTGCACTGCGGCACTATGTTCTTACTAAGTACCTAAATACACTTGGCATAAGCGATACTATTTTGTTGCCTTTTAACTGAAACATTTTCCAGCTTTCTGTGAAAGGATACCAAGAAACACTTTCGAAATTTTTTTGTTCTAAGTGATCTCTTCTGGAAAATTAAACCCAAAATCCTATCTATCAGACAAATATCATATACTCGTACAGATATTCGGTTCCACTGGAAAACTAGTCAAAAGTTACTATTTGGACAGGTTTAGGGGAGATATGCGCCCAGGCATGAGAAAAGTTTTAAACTCAAATCCTTCATTTGGGCATATACATATAAATGACATTCACAGCTGACGGATAAAATACCATCAGAGTTCATTTGGCATCACATTAAGCCTTTTACGACACAACTGAAAGATGACACATTTAACTTATTTTATGGATGCGCCTCGACTTGCTTTAACTTTCGCCATGTGTATTTGAAGGGGCTACATAAAACCAAAGAGATTATGTGAAAATTGTAATTTAGATTTTAATGAGCATCACTTGGGGAAATCTGTAAAACGGGAAAGAAAGAAAATTATCTTGACGCCCACTATTAAATCAGGGTAGATCCAACAAAGATGGTTGAAGTATTTTATCTTCTCCACACTGAAGATTCAGTATCTATACCTACAATCTTAACCTTCGTTTAATGATAAATTGAGTCTTAATCATTTAAGTGGTCGGTTAGCTGCATTGAGAACTTAGAAGTCAAGTGCGTTGGGGGTGATTAATTTTCTTTGTTTTCGCTATCTGTTTTGTATCTCTTTACGAGTACTATGTACTGTACTCAAATAATAACTAATTAAATCGTAACGGCTGGAGATTGCGATAGAAATAAAATGTTTAACTATTTTTTCGAATGTGTTGCTGCTTCTTAGAGCTTTCTTAGTAATCTAAAAAGTGCTACAGTTTAAATCTCTAATTAGTACGATATTGGGCCAACTACATCTAGTTATGCAATAAAATGTGGCTGATATGCACTTTTGCTCGCATGCGCCATCTATTGCGTCGTTCCTCCCAGTAGTAATCGAAGACTCCACCGATCGGAGCATTACTATCCATTCACTTTATATATTCTTTCTATCTCAGCGATTTATGTCAATGTCGGTGAATAGCTATTAAACCCCTTTGTTAGATCTCAGTTTTCAAAGCGCGGCAATGCAAACGGAAGCAACAACCAATTGAACCAAACGACCAAGAATGTCCCCATGTCCCCCATAATCTGGGGTGTACGTGGGGCCCAAACCAATAAGCCTCTCCAATTAGCGTGGTCTTTGGCTAACTGCTTCCAGTTGCGTAGCCCAAATTGGTTGAGGTCTCCATTCAGGCGACCAGGAGAGTCATTCCTCTACCGCGTTGTACATTCGGATTAGAGTTGAAGATTCTGCGGGCTCAGCCATCCCAAACGCTCAATGCGCAGGTTTTTGGTCGATGGCGCTCGTAGAGAGCTCGGATCAAAACAGATTCACTGTTGACGAATCTGCAAAACGAACAAAGGAGAACGACTTTCGGATCTGCAACGTGAAATGTTCGGACATTGCACAGGGCGCATGCAGCCGAATAATCAGCGAAGGGTCTAGAACGGAGATATCACCGCCATCCAGGAAGTGCGGTTGGATGAGCTGGGAAAAAGAAAGCAGCGTCTGTTTAGACGAAGATTTGTTGTAAGCGGCAGACTTAGGTTAGAAGTCTTGATATTTTGATACGCAAGTGAACGCCTTATAACAATTCCTATCAAAAGTAAATTCGCTAACATCAACCTTATATGCGTTCACGTCTCCACAGAGGAAAAAGACGATACTACCAAAGAAAACCTACGAGCTATGTCCGATGTACTTGTATGACGTTAGAATCGCCCTACGCGATTTTACTGCCAAAATTGGAAAGTAGGACATCTTTGGTAGTACAACTTGAAGACATAGCCTACACGAGACCACGTATGGAAACACACTTCTAATCGATTTCGCTGCGGGTCGTAACGTTACTATAGCAAGCACCCGGTTTCTTCACCTCTATATTCACAAGGGAACATGGCAGACACCAGATCAGAAAACTGTCAACCAGATGTAAGGAACTTCTCAAGTATTTTATATATCCGAACATTCCGAGCGGTCAAAATAGACTCGGACCACTAAGTAATTGCTGACAAGGATATCTCAGACGCCACAACAACGGGAAAATACTATGAGGAGATTTAACGTTGAACGGTTGCAATTGCAACAAGCCGCTAGAACCTTTGCCGATCGCGTATCCCTCAACCTATCGAGAAGATATTGGCAGCCAACATGAAGTGCGAAAGACCAGTAGCTTGCCTAGAAGCCATTAGAAATGCCGCAATTGACTAGTTGAGTTTTACTCGACAACAACCTCGAAACCTCTCCGAGAGTGGCTCGTGAGCTCTATGAACAAAAGAGGAGGGAAAAACATCGGCTTCTCCGGAGAAAAAAGAAGGAGCATGAGAAGCCCGTGATTGAAGAAATAGAGAGGTGATACCCCAGTTATAATGTCCGGAAGTCTTACCAAAAGATAAAAAGAACGCGTCAGGTTAAGAAGACCCGAACGGAAACCTGTAGAGATGAAAAAGGAAACCTTGTAGTAGAGTCACAATCGGTGCTGAGGATATGGAAAAACCATTTCTGTAGACTGCTAAACGGCGAAGAAGAGATAAATTCCGCTTTCAGGCAGAGCAAAACATTCAATATTGACGATGCAAGTCAAGAACTCAGTCCACTCGATCAAAATGAAGTTAAGATAGCAATATCTAAATTGAAGTGGAACAAGGCTTCGGAAGACGGAGATGACTTGGTAGAGAGCATACACCAACTCATTTACAAGATTTAGTCGGATCAATGTATGCCTGATGAATAGAACCTTAGCATCCTTTGCCCGGTTCACAAGTTAGGCGACCTTCTAAACTGGGCCAACTATAAAGGTATCAGTCTTGTAAACATCTAGTCTAGATCTAGTCTGCCGTATTGTGCAAGCGCCTAAAACCATTTGTCAACGATCTCATTGGTAGGTAGGTCCAGACTTGACCAAATATTCACACTACGGCATATCCTGGAGAAAACTCAAGAAGCTGCTGCATCAAGGTCGATAACAACCTAACAGAGACCTTTGATGTCAAAAAGGGATTTATGCAAGGCGACGCGCTGTCATGCGACTTCTTCAACATTATACTTGAAAGAATTGTGCAATACTCACAAGCCAACACACGAGGTATGCTCTTTCAAAAGTCTGTTCAATTGCTTGCATATGCAGACGATATTGATATTATTAGTAGAAGATAGCGAGCTGTCTCTGGTGCGTTTACGAGTATAGGAACAGAAGCACTAAAAATGGGTATAGCTTAGGTTCAAAGCGGTTCTGCTCTATTGTTCTAAAGCATGGAGTCTTTCTAAATCTGGTTAAGATATTCTTCGTTGTTTTGAAAGAAAAATTCTTCGTAAGGTATTTGATCCTGTAAGGATTTCTCTCTCTTGCTAGAGGCCCATTGGACTTATTCCCTTTTTCCAAGATCATGGAAACGTTGATAAACCGTCAGCTCATGAAATAAGCCAGAAAAGTTCTTGTTGACTGGCAGTATGGTTTTCGTAGCAACAGGTCCACTGGTGATTTGATGGCAAATCTCACCGAAAAATCGAACAAAAGCGTACGTCAATCTGGTGAACGCAAGATAATTGCACTTGATATTTATAAGGTATTTTACAGAGTTTGGCATCAGGCTCTTTCATCGCAAATGCATGCTTTTGGGATCGACAACTCTCTTCTTCAATTGATTAGAAATTACCTTTCGGAACATTCAATTCAAGTTGTCTTAGATGGTTTCAAGTCTAATATTCACAAAATAAATGCTGATGTGCCCCAGGGCTCCGTTCTGTCTCCGACACTTTTTCTTCTTAGTTTTATCAATGATCTCTTGTCTGCCACTTTCAATCTAATATATTACTTTGCTGACGACAGTACTCTCTGCTTCTCATATTCGTTCCCGGACTCACTTCGCTGTTCTTTAGCTGTAGAACAGGAACGACAGCGTATGTTAAGCTGTCAAATTCCGATATCAGCAGCATAACTACTTGGAGAACCATCAAAGGATTAACATTTAATGCTTCCAAAACACAATGCTGTCTGCTGTCGCTAATGCGAAATTTAAATTCACAGGTATTGTCCATGAATAGCATTTGCATCGTAGAAACAGAAAAACTTTCCATTATCGGTATGTGTGTCAATGAGAACTTATGCGAAAATGCGACGAAATGGTCAGGTGCCCCTAAAAACTCTTTCCAGATGCTAAATAGAATCCAAAGTCGTGCGATAAAACTCATAGGTGATGTCAATATTACACAGTCATTCGAATGGAATTAACTGTCGGGCTCTTTATTTCCTAGCCACTATAACTTGCAAACATTCAAAACCAACGCACATCGGTATCTCTCTTATTTCCCTCCCTAACTTCCTTTTGCCTACGCTATGTGCAAAAATCTTAAGGGTACATAAAATTTCTTGTGCGCGCGCCTATTCTAAGAAACAATCTTACTCTTATCATGCAGTCGATAGCTTAAATTAATATTTACAAAGCCAGCTGCAGGAGTAGCTGCAAAATATAAAATGCATTACATTTTGAATAAAAATTAAGCCCATGTATCATAAGACCGCTTAAAGTCGTGATATCGTGTTATCTTAAACGATTCTTACATCATACTTTCAACCTTGCTTGTCAGTGACCTCACAGAAACATTTTCCAATAGCACCGTCTACTGTGTGGCTAAGAGCGCTTACCAGGTTAAAATTTCAAAATTTAGCATTGCAGATTGTTATAAGCATTCGCCCATCTTCCAAAAACTTAAGACTGTTTGCCTTAGTCTGCCGCCTACAACAAAATTTCACTCAAGTTGTCGTTAGTTGTGTGCTCTATAACAGTCAGGGTAGTATATATCATGGTTTTTCATCCTCCTCTTGTTTCATTTCATTTTCCCGATGGCTGCCGTATCTGCATGTTGTTCCACCGTTAAAGGTTGGAACAATCCATGTGCAGATCTGAGCGTCGTTTTTCTCTGTTCTAATTTGTGCCCATGACAGGCTATTGACAAAGCCACGGACAACTCTCGACCTGACAAGGCAATCCTCTCTGGGATACCTTGGGTATAAGTAGTTGATTATTTCGGGGTTAGGAGTCCGCTTTGAGGATATGAAAGCCGCCCTTGACCCGGTTATAATTCATTCCACGCCACCTTTATGTCAGCTCCATGATTAGTTCTGAAAAATCTTTATTGATCTGAGCTCCTTCCGAGATTCTGTAATTTCTTACAGGATACTTTGACAATTTTTGATAAATTAAATCTCATTAAACGAGACCAGTACTCAGTGGCTACCAACGCAATTGATGTATAATCACAGTTATAGCACTGCTTTACCCTGTTAAGTGTCTAGTTTAATCTTCATCTATTCATCGTAAAAAACCATACACCTGGGAGTGTTCTCTTGAATTGTAGAATGGAGAGGATGATTAGCAACACCTTTGGGTGATATCTAGACCGCATGGTTAAACTATAATTGAGTGCTCATAAAATATATGGACGTCTTTGCATGTTAAGACAATGTCCTCAAAGGGTTCGGGCTGGGTTTTTTCTTTATCACTATAACAATCTGACAGACACAGATCTTCTAATTATTGCTCAAACTATTGAGTCCCATGAAAGGTTTCACCATTTGGAGCCATCCATCAGCAGATAACGAAAGCTTTGAGTGGGCACTTGCATAGCTGAGGACATAATGTATCTATTTCTTCTATATTTTCTACTTGATACACGTTAAGCATTATACCCTTTAGATCCAGACTTTATGCGTGGTCAGGGCAGGCAGCTTGCATCGCGGTCGCAAATGGGCCGAAATGGCTACAAATTTTTGACTGCATTCACGAATCTACCGAAAGGTGCACAGGTAATTCCCTAATAAAGGGAAACGATTAGAAAACTACCATATTTTGAATTGGCCCGTAGTCCTTAGCATTTCCCTTAGCGTTCAAACAAATTGTTTCATCGACTAAAGAGGAAGAATGATGTCTTCAGCAGCGAAAATTGCGGGGCGTAATGCAGATTGACCGTACAAAATGTATGTATTAGATGTGTCGGTCGTAAATTATTTTATCGGTGGCAGATATTGTCCAAATGATCAAATTACTTAAGGCTCTTAAATTAGTGGAGGTGGGCACCTAAATGGCTTAGGTAGTTTCGCAATCTGTACAAAAGGTACATCTTATGATGGATTCGTGATGATAACTAAATTCAATATGTTTTCACTCTTAACAAAGCAAGTCTCTTATCAAAAGCAAACTCCAAATCAGTTGTGCAACAAAAATGACTTTCTTACATTGAATGAATGTCACACTACAACAGATACTTGCACTGAGTTTGCCACACAAAAGAGCGAACTACATAAGTATTAAGAAATTCGCTGCAGTTGGCTTTGCATAGTGTGGAAATATAATCCCAAAACCAGTCCGAAACGAAGAAAAGAAAAACCAAAAATCAACCAAACAAGACGCAATTAACGTTCAGTCTTAGACAGAAACAACTAGTTCTTCTGAATTTCAGACAGTTTTTGTAGCAGTTTCATCTCTACCTACTCTCCAGGCTGACGCGAGCCTTTTATTTGAACAAAAACTTTAAGCCAAAAACCTCCCTTAATGCCCACCTTTTAACTCCCGGAACAAACACTGAAATTTCACTGCTACAAAATTTTTTCTACTTTGTTGCAGCATCAACAGGCAACGAACTCTATATTCATAGAAAGTTAGAGGACCCGAACTAATAACACCCCAGCCATCCTCATAATCACACTTATACGAGTACACATTCATCTATTCGTATTCAACACCACGATCTCCGAATGCTTTCTTCAGTTTCAAGGCGAAATTTTCTTTTGTAATTATCTGCCCCCAAGGAGGGAAATTGAAATGTGAAATGAAAATGAAAAATAGTAAAAGGAAAACAGAAAATGGAAAATGGAAAATGGAAAATGGAAAATAGAAAATGGAAAACCTTTTCAACTTACCCTATGTCTTCGGCGAGGACCAACGCTTAGTGACTCCTCACTGCGTGCATCGTAGAATACATCATCGTCTTCATCAGCATCGGGGGTAGATGTCGTTGTTGTTGTAGTGCTTGTGGTCGTATAGCTGCCTTTATCAGTGCTAACTTTGACAGCGGCATCCTTGGATTCCTTCTCATTGTTTGCACTATCAATTTGCTGCTGCTCATTGGGACGTTGCTTCTCAGTAGAAACTGCGATTGCAGCTATTGGACTGCGTCTTCCGGATGCTTCAATATTTCCAAGACGACATCCTGCCATGCTACTGCTCGCACTGTCGTTATCATTCTTCCTGGGTACTGGATGCTTGGTTGGCTTGTCATTTGATAGAGCTAACGATACAGGCAGCACCAATGCTTGTTGAGATTGTGCAATGTCTGATTGAGTCACCTTTTGTTTTGTTAAAATGCTTCCACTTTCAGTATTACCGCTAAGACCAACACCAAGCCCACTACCATCACCACCACCAACTTGGTCACCATGGCGGGTTTGAATCTTAGACGTCTTCTTTTTAGTTCTGTTGGTTGAATCAGCAGATTCGCCCGATTTACGGGGAGTGGTAATTATTTTTCTGTCCGTTGTCGTAGTCACCGATGCTAATTGCTCCAGAGAACTTTGTGGCTTGTCGCGTTTCTGGGGTCGCTCTGGATTTTCCTTACCTTTGAACTGCTTGGGACTTCGCTGAGGACTTTGATGTTTGGCACTGTTGCTAATGGGACCATCGTTAGTATCAGGAATTTTTTGATTTTTCTGAGAGGACTGTGTTGCCTTTGGTATTGCTCCGGTGGTTGGCGTTGTTGTTGCTGTTGTTGATGTTGTAGCTACAGGCGTTGTATGATGAGTAACAAATCGATCAAGAGAAGTATATTCTCCTCGGTCTCGTGGTAGAGGTGGTGGTGGTTGTTGTTGTTGATGTTGTTGTGGCTGTTTTCTTAATGATGAAAAATTTTGCTGCTGTATAGTATTTCTAGGAGCCGGAATAGGTTGGCCGTGTTTCATCGATTGACGTGCTGCAACTCTATCTTTAACTAGAGGAAGTGTCGAATACATCGATGGAGGTGGTGCTGGTGGTACTTTAATATTTCTAAAGGGGCTACCACGACCTTGTTGATATCTGAAATGAAGAAGAATGAAATAAAGTTGTTAATTGATATGTATTCAGGATGTTTAAGATCTTTGTAAGAATTGCTATTAACTGTCTGACTAGTATTAAAGCTCGAAAGTATTCTATCTAAGATATATTCGTTATCCATGAGTAATGTGATATTTTGACTATATCTTGTTGGTGTTTAGATACTGATTTTATATAGATTTAGGGTTGAAGGGTGTTTCACTCAAGTTTATGGGACGTTCATGTTGTAAAGCAGTTTCAAACCCACTTCTCTTGGCGTGGTATAGAACTTATGATCCTTATAAGCGTACATTAAGCTTGGTACTTTGAAATTGTGCAATTTTAGATGATGATTAAGAGTTCAAACAAATTTTTAATCAAAATTGCAAGATTTAACGAATAATGTTGGTAACTACACTGATCAGTGGGTGTCAGGAAGCACTATACACACTGTTATCAGAATGTTCAAAGCATCCTACTACTAAGAAAGACTGGGCAGATATTAAGGTCATCTTTCAAGAGATCCTCGAGAAGATTATCTTCAGAGTTAATACGGAATTCCTTTCTCAAATTGCATAAGCTTAAGTTTAACTGTTTCTTTACTATGTCTAGCGCGAAAAAACCAATAGACTCCATTGTTTCTTCACAGGTTACAAGAATGGGAGTGGCAACTTATTGATGAATCTGACAATATTTGCCCATAAGGTAGAGTGAAACCGCAAAATTTAAAGAAACCTCAAGTGTTCCCCAACTCGGCGCAGCAATATACTGACAACTGAGGATTCGAACCCGCGAAAAATTAGCAGATCACGTCAGGATGCCTGGGAAATTTAAATGATCTCTTGATCTGAGTCAGGAAAATACTCAGCCTATAAATCTATTCCAACGTGCTTGCAACATGAATCTATAAGTATTTCCGAGCCTTACAAAAGGTTTCAGAATAGAGATCCGAGGCCTTCCATGTGCGGATAGGTGAAACGAATAGTCTTCACAAAAGAACAAGCGACAGCCGCAAGAATTCGAAGCAATGATAAATTTATCTAAGCTTAGGTCAGTTAATGATCTTTCGGCATGTAGCAGTTATAGGTGCGGTCAAATAAGACCATCAAAGTTCGATGTCTTCCCCGATCGCGTATCTTTCCAGCTCTCTTACATTCTCAGCTCCCTTACTCAAATCATTGAATACTGATGGGAGAAATAGACCAGAACTTGACAGAATTACGAAAGTATCAATATCGAAGTGTAAAAAAGCTTCTCGCACATGCAGACTGATTTCTAAGCAATTTAAGACATCTGGAGATGAGCTGGTTAGAAACATACTGTGCTGCTGTTAGATATGGTCAGAGGAAAGTATGTATGAAGCAGGGAATCTTAGCATTGTTTGTCCCATCCACAAGAAAATACTGAAATGGAGTCGTCTAAACATCACATATAAAATTTTATTTATCGTATTACGTAAGCATTTGAAACCATTGATGAACAATCTGATTGGTCCATGCCTATGGAGTTTCAGGTCAGAAGATTCCACATAACATCAAATCCTCTCATTGCAGCAGACCGTAGAAAAGACCCGAAAATTTAAAATTGACACTCACCATCTATTTGTCGACTTCAAAGCCGCATATGACAGCATTCATAAGGACGAACTATACAACGCCATGTGTGGTTTTTGCATTCCTTCTAAATTCATCAGTCTGTACAGGATAACTTCGAAGAATTCTTGTTGCTCTAAAAAAGTCGGTAATAGTTCTTAAGTCGCAGGATTACTTGCTTATGCGGATGCGACGGCTAAGCTAGAATGTAACCATTGGCGGTTTTAACTTTGAGTATTTAATTACATTGTCTACCTTGACTCCGCAGTTATAAACAGCGACGATATCAGCGCAGTAACCAGACACAGAATTGCTCTTGCCAATCGCTGATTCATTTTGCTTTGGAGCCAATTGAGTAAGTTAAGCCAGTTTTATGTTTTATGTAAGACCCGTATAATCCCGTTCCTATGCTACTTCGCTGAGGCCGAAAGAAGATTAAGAAGCACTTAACTGTTTCGAGAGAAAGATACTGCTAGTGATTTTCGGCTCCATTTGTAAGAAGAAAGGAGGAAGTTCAACATTAAATTGTAAAGAGTGATTCATCGTGAGGTTTGATTTATAATGTAAAATAAAGCACATAAATTTGAAAGTGAACTCAAAATTTTTATTATCAGTTAAAAGAACAGTTCATGGCATTTACTTTTCTAAAATGATATTATATAAATGTTGGCCACGACTACGTCTGAGGTCGTCTATTCGGAAAGTCCAATTGTGGGCAACTTCTTCGTGCATAGCAACTGGTATCTGTTGAGTAATGTTGACTTCCAAAGCGTCAATCGTAGCTGGCTTATTCCTGAAGACCTGAGACTTTACATATCTTCAGAGAAAATAGTCCAAATGTGTGATATCGCATGATCTAGGCGGCCAATTTACCGTAGCAAAACGTGAAATTAAGTGCACACCAAAATGATTTCTCAACAAGTCCATTGTTTCAGGCGCTGTATGGCTCGTAGCGATGTCTTGTTGAAACCAGAGTCAGATTTGAAACCAACCACACCATACCGCTGTTTTAAATGGATGTAATGGTAGCTCTTGGTATTCTTCGGGTTGCTCATCAGTCCAAATACGGCAATTTTGTTTATTAACGTATCCGTTGAGCCAGAGATGGGCTTCATCACTGAACATCATTTCACGATAAAACACAGGGTTTTCATTGAGTTTTTCCAGAGCCCATTCACTGAAAATATGACGCAAATTTAAGTCGCCAAATTGAATTTTGTACGCTTTTAGCCCGAGATCCTCACATAAAATACGCCAAGCCAAGCTACTGAGAACGATGACGAATCGATTCGTTACAATCTTCGCGTACACTCTCAGCTACAGCTGCTATAGGGTCTTCACTACGTGCTGGATGTGGTCCAACCGGTCGAGTATCATTCACTAATGTAAGCTGGGACTCAAATTTTGCGAATGGTATTGGCAATTGTGGTTTTATTAGGTCGATTATGCGACCGTAAGTTCCTCGAATCGCACGAAAAGCTGATTTTCGTAATATAGCTGAACAATTTGGAAACGCTGTTGTGGTGTGAGTCTTTCCATGACGACTTGCCAAACGATACTGAACAAAAATGACATAGCAGTTTATAGAAGTCACGCGTGATCTGTCAAAAAAGCATATTTTGAAATCAAGCCTCATGATGAATCACCCTATACAATTTGAGGTCAATCAGGTCAATGGACACCACAAGTCCAGCCCAAAAACTTTGAGGTTTAAGTCCAGAAAAACGGAGCAGCAGAGAACGACTGCAGGTGGCGCACGCAAGTGGAAAAGGAACTAGACAAGTTGGAAGCAGGCAGCTGGAGAGTGATCTTGCTAGCTGGAAAGGCTTGTTGGTTAAGGCTTAGGTTCGACGTGGTCTGTAGAGCAATCTTAGTGAGTAAGTAAGCGATAATGTTGAAATGAAATAATAACTATGAGCTTTTCAATGAAACACCGGAAGTAGTGGTCCACATGCACTATGTGCCTATATGCCACAGAACCTGATTCGCTGGGTTGTTCAGTCAATTAAGCTGGTAGACTATTTACAATTACACCGTGAGTAAAGATACATGTAAGAGTACATGTTGCGAAAAGATACACAGATACGGTATGCACGATTCTATTGTTGATAACCCCAGAATACCAAGAAAACTGAAAAATTTCACGCAGCTGGACACTTATCAAAATACTAAAACGCTATTCAGATGCGGATTTAAGGCAAGAAGTGTTGAGCTTTCGAAAATTTTGCCAAGTAGTCTCAATCCGTATCAATGTATTATTCGCCAATCTACAACTCATATGCGCTCATGCTCTCTAAGAAAAGAAAAAATGACTTTGCACAAAATAGCGAGTTTGAGATACACGACAAAACACTAATTAATAGAGTGATGACATCATTAGAGGCAATATGTCATCACAACTCACGCATTCCGCATCTATACATTCCTATTAAGATCTGACGGGTTTAATAATGATGACAATGTGATCTACGCACTCTAATGTTTTAGATTTCTACACTTTTCCAAGAGTTAAGTTTGACTCGAATCACTGTCATGACTAATGCATATGCTGCGGATATGCCCATTCCCAAAAGACTGAAGGAGTACTGTTGGCAAATTAGACATCAGACGACATCATTACACTGTCTCTTGACGACAAGTACTATATATGCAGCGAAAAAGGAGCTGAGGAGTAACTCATAGAGCAACAGAATTTGGAGTAACGATGTTTCAAAAGTTTTACCCAAAGATACGAGTTGAATAATGTACAAAGAGAGGACAGTTAAATGCAGAATAAGGATGGCAACGTATTTATTTAACCTTGATACGATTTTGTGAAAAGTAAGACACAACACACGTATACATATTTAAGAGTAAACATGTTAAATATTGTAGGTATCAGAAGCGCAACATCTATGGTAAAATATCTCGAATGTCTGTACAATATTTCAAGTTGCACATGGAGACGCTTGTCGTAATATAATTCGTAATGGGAAAACCATTACGCTGCACTCACAGATAGATAGTGAAACTACTAAGTCGCATAGAGTGGACAAAGTCTAAACATGCAAATCGATAACACAATACAATCCAATAACCAATTATCCAATTTGGTTAAGTGTGACCAGATAAGAACGATAGGAAAAAAAATTTAAACGCTGTGAGATATAAAATTGATTCTGGCTTTATTTTGAATCTACGTTCATGCCATTATGTGTGGAATAGTACATCACTCAAATAGCCACCTCAGCTTCGCTGGCAATGTTTCAAGCGGGCGGTCCAATACCATTATATGTGGAGTAGCACATCAGTCAAATGGCCACCTCAGCTTCGCTGGCGGTGCTTTAAGCGGGCGGTCCAATTTTTGATGACTTGGTCCAATATGTGCGAAATTATTCCAGCAATAACGTGTCGAATGTTGGCTTCGAGCTCGTCGAAAGTGATTGGCTTGTTAGCGTATACTAAGGACTTGACGTAGTCTTAGAAAAAATAATTGAGTGGTGACAAATCGCATGATCGTGGCGGACAATTAATAAACGCTCCCCTTGAGATGATCCAATCGCCAAATTTTTTCTTCACTACTTCGAGCGTTGCGTCGCTTATTTGACATGATTCAGGCTTAATTTTGAAGCTACGTTCATAAGATTATGTGTGGAATAGTACATCACTCAAATGGCCACTTCAGCTTAACTGGCAGTGCTACGGCGTTATTCCAGTAATAACGTGTCGAATGTTCTTTTCGAGGTCGTCGAAAGTGATTGGCTTGTTAGCGTACAATAAGGACTTGACGTAATCTTAATAAAAAATAATCTAGTGGTGCCAAATCGCATGATCGCGGCGGCCAATTAATGAACACTCGCCGTGGTGATATGACCCACCTAGTTTCCTTCACAACTTCTCATAAACCACAACAAGCAGTCAATCTTTTTGGATGAATTTGCTCCAATAATGGTAATTTTGCTTGTTAAAATAGCCTATGAGCCAAAAATAAGCCTCGCCCGAGAAGGCGATTTTTTGCCCACAAAAATATTTCCAGCGCCCAATTAGCGAACTCACGACATCTGCTCGACGACTCTGAAGTCGTCTGGTTTCAATTCTTGTATGAGCATAATCTTAGATGAATGTATGGTAGGCTCAAATAAGCCGGGTTGACTCTATGGCGACATTTCCAGGTCTTCTCCATCACTGTTCGCTATGTAGGTTATGTTTTCTTCATTTCGCACCAATCTCTGTGTGGTTGGTGGCTTAAGATCCAAAAGAGTGTACACATGCTCAAACTTTTCTACGGTGCGACAGCTACTGAAAACTCTGGTCACCAGCTATAATCGGATGAAATAGTTTCAGAAGAATTTTTTTTAAGAGCTTTGTTAGCATTATCAGCAATGAGATCGGACGAGATGAGGTAACTTTATCCCAATAAATTGGGATTTTCCCCTCTTTGGTACCATGATAACGTTCGTGATCTTTCATAGCGTGGAACATTACTTTAGTCTAAACGCTGCATTTATTATCTGTGGTTGTTTTTTGTTGGAATTTTTCCCTTGATTAGATCTCTCTTATTTCTGTGGCTATTTCCTAAGAGGTAACTCCTGAAATTAATCTCTCGTCTTCGCATATCTCTTCCGTTTGTTGTAAATAATCATTAACTTCGTATGTCTGGAAGACGTTTTCAAGATGTTCCGCAAATAAAGTAGGTCCATCGTTTGTTTGTTTGTTTTTGGCCAGTTTCCACTGCCGTTTCTAACTGACAAAATGTATGTCGTTGGTGTTTTAATTTTTTCTTTTTCTAGCCTTCCAGTGAGGGTTCTGTACTAGTATCTTTCGTCAGATTTTTAGGATATCTTTCTACTTACGCATTTTTTAAATTTATGATCTTTTTTCTGAGCTTGTTGTTTAAACTATTAAGTCTGGTTTTATCTTTTGACACTCTGGGCAATTGCCAGCGTTTACGAGCTCTCCTCTTTCCAGACATAATGTCGCATATTTCTTTGGGATACAGTTTCGTTTAACTTAACTATTTGATTCAGGATTTGCAGCTTAAATAGCCTTATGTATTGGTTATATAACTTTTTTTCAAATTTTATACGTTTATTTAAGAAATGTACATTAATATTATTCAAGGTATTGCCCATCTAAAGCTTTGACTTTTTCACATCTTTCTGGCAGTTTGTGGATCCCATCCCAAAAGAACTGCGCCGGCTTGGCAGCCAAGAATGAATCAAGACAATTTTTGATATTCTGCTCTGATGTGAACCGTATTTCAGTGATGGCCTTCTGCATCGACCGGAACATGGTAGTCAGAAGGGGCAAGGTCTGGGCTATCAGGCGGGTGGGGTAAGACTTCCTATCCACTGTTTTCCAAATAGTTCTTAACCGGAAGCATTATGGACATGCAAAACCGCCTTTCGACGTCTCTCGGCTTGAGTTCATGTGGAACCCAATTTCCTTGCTTTTGAATATATCCAGCTGCTTTTAAACGTTTTGAAATGGCTGCTTGAGTGACACCCAAAAATTCTGCGAGCTCTTGTGTTTGGCAACAATCTTCATAGAGTAATGCTTCCAGTTCTTCATATTCAAACTTTTTTGGCTGCCCAGGACGTTCATCGTCTTCCAAGCCAAAGTCACCACTTTTAAATCGTGCAAACCACTTTTGGCACGTTCGCTCAGCTAGCGCATGTTCACCATAAACTTCTACCTAAATACGATGACTTTCGGCAGCAGTTTTCTTCATATTAAAGCAATGAAGAAGAACTCCCCGCAAAAACACTTTTTCAGGCACAGAGTTCGACATATTTGAGTGAAAAAAAATTATTGTTGTCTACGCTTCAAATGAATGACGTATTCCAAAATGACGTTCAATGACAGTAGCTTTCCAATGCATATTCCAAACCGCACGAGTTAAGTTATAGACCCAATATATCTAGGGTAAAAGTCTGTACTTCATTTTTTAATTGCTCTATTGTATCGATCGTTGGGTAATATTTGAGGAGATATTCTTGGTTATAAAGAAGTCAACAACGTCCGGGATTTTGTTCCTATGTATAGGCCAGATATATATTTATAGATTTAAGGAGTTCTTTTCCGCTTGCATTTTTTGTTCGTTGAAATCTCCGTCAATTATGAATTTATTTCCGTTTTAACCGTTTTGTTTCAGCCTAGGAGAACTAGGAGGCTGCTGCTTGTTTTTAAGTTTACGGACTTAGCTTGTATTTTACACGACTGGTCTTCTTTATCTTCATCACCTTTCTTAATTATGACTGCAGCAGAAGACGTGAAGTAGGGTATGGCTTGTATACGCACAGTTTATATTTTCTTCCAATTTTGAAATGTGTCTCAGAGTCTGGGCATACTCGTATGCCAATTTTGTTTATACCGAGAGTCATCTTTGCGATTCTCGGGACCATTGGCATTCCATACCAAGTGTTGTACGTCCTCATTCATTAGGATTTTTAAGGTACAGTTCTTTTGTTCTGTTGTATTTTTCAGGGAAAGATATTCTATCAAGGATTTTCTTATTATTCTGTTCCATGTCAATCTATAAAGAATGTTTAGCATGTTATCCTCCATGGTATTGCTGGAAGACTTGGGGTTTTCTACTGATTTGACAATGTTGCTCGCAGTGACCTGTGCATATGTTTTCTTTGAAACGATAATGAGACTTAAGTTCTCAATTTTGCTTCAGAGTACATTTTCTTTATTGGACCCTCGATTTCGGCCCTAAGTCTTTTTTAATTCGGTTTTCTCTGACTTTAGGTGTATTTTTGTGCGCGTTTTTTTTTTTCTTTTTTTTTTTGTTATCTTTTACCTGCCTCCTCTTTTTCCTCGTCCATGAAGCTTCTATAAGGCCTGCCTATAAAGCAGTGAGCAAAGAGCTATTCAGATACAGTTTTGGCCAGATCTGTTTGGTCGCTGGACATGTCTAACATGTCCAAACAGTCCAAACAAAGAGAGGAACTACATAATATTTTTAGTAGATACTATTTCTTTGACTTAATGAAAATAGAAATATAAGTTCAATAAGCGCAGGATATTTCGATGAAATTTAATTGGTAAGCTCAGAGATGGTTAAGATATTCCTCGGACTTTCAGTCTCTTCTTCGATATAGCCAAATGAAAGACAACAAGCCGATCCAATAACAAACAACTTCACACTGAACAATTCACTCCTGAAGCCTCAATTACAGGCAATTTTGTGCGTTCTGCCAAGATTACAAAATTGGGTGATGGATTGGGAGGTGGACCCCTCCCGCCATTCTTAGATTCTGAACTGAAAGCAATAAGAAAACTAAAAACTGAAGAGTGAGAGCGATTAAAGAAAATTTGGTCGTGAAGCATAGGTGGAAAATAGAGTGTTCTCGAGAGGCTGCTTGCTGAGATGGTAGTCGAAGAGAAGAAGAATATTATAACTCCAGGAAGCGTTTTAGAGATTGTCTAAAGGCGTCCGCAATTTGTTCTGTGAAGATTAATCCGAAAAAGTGGCACATACCTAAGTAAATGTGACAGTAAAGCAGGGTAATCCATATTACCAACTAAGATTTAATGAATAAACAGATTACCACAATTTTTGGGTGTTTCAACCGATCAGCGTATGGTGGTAAGTTTTGGCTAACATCCGAGGTAAGAAAATCGTAAATACCTAGGTTGAACAGCTTCTACCAGGAAGATGTGAGTTCTTTACTAGGATGACCAAACTTGGCTTGTATATTTCAGAAGAGCCCTAACAAAGGCTATGTATAGAGATTTGATAACATATGGATTGGAAAGATCCTTATCAAAGTGGGAAAGGAAACTGCGTTACTTATCACAGACAACATCTAAATAACACAATCCATTCAGGAACAGACAGATTAAAGATCAGATAGGAACAAGGTGAAATAGGAAGGCGCTTGTGAGTATAAGTTATAGCTTGACACTAACTGACACCAAGTACAAAATCTACCTAGATTCCCTGCAGTAGTAAACAATCTAAGGTAGATTATAAACTAGGTGTGTTCAAAAAGTAAGGTGAATTTTGATATTTCGCGGGCAACGTTCATTCGATTATTGATTTTTATTTGCTGTGTTGGTACACATGCCCCAACATATCTTCACAGTTTTAGGTATAAGCCATACTTTGTTTGTTTTTGACATATAGAGAAAATAGAGCAAAGAATTTGCATCAAGTTTTTTGTAAGAAATGGAACCAAGTGCTCCAAAATACTTGATATGTTGATAGTGGCATACGGTGAGTCTGTTCTAAGTTAAAAACATATTTGCAAGTGTTACAAGCTTTTCCAAGATAGCCGAAAAGATACCAATAACGAAGCTACCTTCGTATGCCATAGCCCATCAACAAAAGATGATAACGTCGAAGCTGTGAAGAAAATTGTTTTAGAAAATCGTCGAATTATCATAAGAGAAGTGGATGAGGATGTTTGTATATATTATTCGGCTCGTGCCATGCAATTTTTTCGGATGTTTTGGGCATGAGAGGTGTGTCAGTGAAGTTCATTAAGAAACTTCTTAATTTTGATAACCGTCGCATGAGTATTGCTTAGGAGCAATAAAAATAAAAAGGTCATAACTGGTGATGAATCAGGGCTATATGGTTATGATGTCGAAACCAAATCCAAATCGTCCCAATGGAAGTACCCAGGATAACCATGACTGAAAAAAGCAGACCAAGTTCAATCAAATGTCAAATGTTTGATCAATGTATTCCTTGTTTCTCGTGGCGTAATGCATTAGGAGTTTTTAACTCAATGTCGTACGGTCAAAAAGGAGTATTACCTTGAAGTTATAAGCCGTTTGCGAGCAACAATAAACCTCACTTTTTAAGTAGCCCCACAAGAAGAAATAAAGTGGATCGTCCGATCCATCGTTGATGGTAAACATTGTTTAAAACGCCCCGGGCTACTTGGGAATAATGGGCTAGACAACCATCATGTTGAAAACACATTCTTTGTCACAACTCCAATGACAGTTCTTCTATTAATACTGGAAGATGGTCCTGCAAGAAGTTTGTATACATTTCGAAATTCAAGTTGCCTTCAATAAAATATGGACCTATTAATTTATCCCCAATAATTCTGCCCAAATATTAACATTCCAAGGGTGCTGGCGTTCAACTTGCCGTAACCAAAAAGGGTTTTTGGTAGCCCAGTAATGCATATTCTGTCGATTGACCGTACCGTGATTGGTGAAAGTTGACTTTGGCGAAGAAAAGGGGGTATCGTTCAATTTGCTGAAGTGCCCATTGACAAAAGGAAACCCGGTTGCGAAAATCCTCACTAGAAAGTTCTTGATGCATTGAAACATGATAAGGATGGTATTTATGCCGATGTAATATCTTATAGACAGTCGTTTGAGAAATTTCTGATTCACGACTTATTTGGCGTGAGCTAATGTGAGGCTCGCGTGCAACGGCAGCTAACACTGCTATTTCATTGTCCTCAAAAGCGACTCTATCTGACCGATTCCTTTTCTTTGGTTGCTCACTTCCTTCACCGGTGAATTTTTAGATGACACGATAAAAAGAAGCGCGCGTTCGAATCTTGTCTGGGAAACGTTGGGCGTAAAGAGCACTTCCACTTTCTCCATAAATCAATATCATTTCAATGAATTGAAATAGCCTGCATTATTAATCTGGAAAACGTTACTAATAATAATCATTTCCTCAAAACAAATATCGAACTTCTAAATGGGCAGAGTGCACATCATACACTCTCAGATAAGTTTAGGACAATTTGTCTCTATTTGAAATTTCTTTGAGTTTTAACTTCACTCGAGGCAATAATGACTTCCTCAAAACAAATCTCGACTTTCTAACACCCTAACATCGTTGGAATCCGATTAATGATTTAGACGTGCCAGTGCAGTGGTATCTAGCACTGAATGAATATGACCTTTGAGACAAAGTCGTGTGCCCCATTGAGGAATATGACTGATCATTGAAAATCAGGAATTATCATTTGAAAAATAAAAAGTGACCTTCGTTTGACTTTGAAAATGGGTCTCAAGGTCAAACTCGTGGTCACCATCTTACGTCCCCTTCAGAACCTTGTGACTTTTGTCTGAAACATTTTTCGCAATATTTCGTACTTTTCGAGTAATTTTGATGTCTTAAGTTAAAAAACTCACCCTGTACAATATAGAGTTTTCTAATAACGACTTGACAATTCTTTTAAATAAAAGGGAAACCATTTGAGATATTTCAAAAACTTTATTATTGGCTTGAATTACAATCAAAACATTTATGAATGGAACTCGACTTCGTTCATATGGTCACCGCGGGCACGTTTGCAGCGGTCGATTCGGTAGACCCAATTTTTAACGACTCGGTCACAGATTTCGGCCGAAACGGCCGCTATTTCGCGTTCGTTCAATGTTGGCTTGGAGCTCTTCCAACGTCGTCGGCGTGTTGGCATTAGCCAATGACTTAACGTAGCCCCACAGAAAATAGTCAAGCGACGTTATATCGCACGAACGAGGCGGCCAATCGACTGGCCCATATCTTGAGATAACACGCTCACCATACTAACTCTTCAATAAATCGATTGTAGCGTGTGCTGTGTGGCTTGTGGCACCATCCTGTTGAAACCACAAGTCATCCAAGTCCATATCTTTCAATTCGGGCGAAAATTATTCGGCGATCATGGCGCGATAACGCTGACCGTTCACAGTAACGTGACGATCGTTATCGTCGACGAAAAAATATGGCCCAATAACGCCGCCGCCATGCAAACCGCACCAAACAGTTATTTTTTGTGGATGAAGTGGTGATTCATGAAGCACATGTGGGTTTTCACCCGACCAATAACGCATATTTTGCTTATTGACGAACCCATTGAGCCAAAAATGAGCTTCGTCACTGAAAATGTTTTTGCGATGAAATTCATCATCTTGGCGCATCTACTCCAGAACCCAATCGGAGAACGTAGCTCTTCAGTGTACTTTACCATGATGAAAATGTTGAATTTACTGAATAAATTGACAGTGACAGTTTGATGATTAGTGAAAGAGTGCGTTCACAAATTAATTCAAAGTTGTCAAGTCTTTATTGGAGAACCCTATATATATGTTTAGATTAGGTATTAGATGTAAGTAGTTTAAGTAGATTAAGATTTATTTTTAGGTAGTTTGTAAGTTTTGTAAATATAACAAAAATTTAAATTTATTTTCTTAGTTTTAATTGTTAATATGTAAATAAGAATAGCCTGTAAGATACGTCGAAGGACATAGTTTAAGTGTTGGGTTTAACTGAGAGTGCCCGCATGGGGCCAGTAAGTCAGATTAAGATAATTTTAATTAATTTAAGCTAATAAGAATCATTATATTATAAACTAAAAAAACTAACTAAACTATGGTAGGGCCATCCTTTGGTTCCCCTTTATTAAGCTACACGTCAGGCATGAGGGCTTTTTTTTACATTTTCTGACTATTTTAGTTAGTGCAATTGTGTGAGGGTACAAGAGCGCCTTTATCGTATGACGAAGGCAATTCGAAAAAATCAAACTCATATATGTAGTAAATAATATAAGACCACATATATGTATAATACATGTATTTGTTGTTCATTATTCCACATGCACTCACCTTGCAGAATGCTGCTGCTGCTGCTGCTGTTGCTGTTGTTGCTGCTGACTTTGAGTACCACCGGATCCATTGTAGCTGGAATCCACAGCGCTATTCCTCTGCAATTCTGCTTGGTAAATACTTCGCTTCACATCGTTAACATGCTTGAAAAAATCCTGAGCATACTTATTCTGCTTCACATCCAAATTGCTGTCGTTAAAGTACTCATACGATTTCTGACTACTACTACTTTTCCGTCCGTAATTCAAGTCGTCAAAGTCTGACGAAAAGTAACTCGACGAACAATCACAGTTCCTGCACTCATACCGACATGTGTCGGAGAAACTACATTTTTCTCCATCCAAACTGCATCTGCGGCATTCAAAGGCGAACCGGCAACTTTCCGAACTGCCAAAATATCTCCGCTGTTGCGTCGAATAGGAGAACATGGAATCGCCCAAACTTGAATCGCTCACTTCACCGCAACGAAAATTTCGGTTAGACGTATTATCACTACTTCTGACTGAGTATTCACTGATGATGGATACCTTGGAGTCGCTTTTGTAGATTTTCGGTTCAAAAGTGGACTCTGGAAGAATTTGTGATCCTCCCAAGTGCCCACCTAACCGATACATACGATAATTGGGTGGCGGTGGCTGATGGTAATGGTCGGTTGATGATGAAGCTTCTAAACGAGCCATTGTGTTGTATTTGTGGTGCAGCGAGTCACTGGATGAAGATGATTTTGGATTAGCTACTCTTAGTCCTAAGGTTGTTGTACCACCACCAATGATATACGCTGAAGGAAGAGGTTGAACTGAACATGGAACCCCACCAGCTGCGCCACTACTATTATTTGTTGGTATCCTTGATGTTCGCCGAGGTTGTGGTATCGGTGGCAAAGCTGGTTGTTGGTAATGTGATTGCGGTTGCATTTGCTGAATTGCATGATGCGGCAGATGCTGAAGCTGCTGCTGTTGTTGTTGTTGGTGATGGTGGGGCTGTTGCGGCACCTGTTTGTGACTTTCAGTTGGTTGTTGGAACTGCAGAATGGGATTATATTCGCCGGTAATAGCAACGGGGGTTGTTTCAATTTTATACACCCCCGGGTTGTTGGGATTATACGATTGAAATTCAAGGATATGCGCAGCCGGCTGCTGTTGTTTGTGTTGCATTTGCTTTTGTTGTTTAGATGCACTGGCAAAGGAGCTGCGGTTATCATTACGACCAAGGCTTCCGAATTGTTGCTTCGATTTGAAACTATCCTGAAGGCAGTACTCGCAATCTTCTTTGGTACACTGCTGCATGCACAGTTCACAGTCAGGATAAATAGAATGCACAGGTTGTTGGTGACTTTGGCTAGGCGGTTCATCAGTATCTGAGGCGCGGTCCTTGAAGAAAATCTCCTCGTAAATATTTTCTTCACTGCGGGAGATGTGCTTCTTGGAGCCCAGACCACCGGTAAGAGAGTTTCGTTGCTTTTCTACAAACTTCTTTGAGGACTTAAGACCTTCTTTGAGCAGGTAATAATTAAAGCTTTTGATGCCGATTTCACCCTTAAGAAATTTTCGTCCTATTTGCATTTTCGTAGAATCCTTTCCCCGGACGGGGAATCCCTCGTCTTGGCCAGTCTTTGATGTATCTGGTGGATGGCATTCAGACCAGTTCTCCACATCCGGGCTGGGCTTTGGTGCAGCTGAAGATTTTACTTTAGAACTACGGTACGACCTGTCGATACTTGGGAGTTTGTATGAAACCTCTCCTCGTTCCATGGAACGTCTACCTGGTTGAGTGTTGTCCAGCGATAAATTTCTCTTTTGCTTCGAAGAACGATCACGTTTCGCTTCTCGTTTTTTCGGAGATTTCTCAGTTTTTTCAGAGCGTTCTAGACTTCTGCCCCGTTTTCCTTTCCCTATGCTGGTCGGTATATTGTCAGAACTACTCGAGCCGTCTTGCTCATAGCTGTCTGACCTCTTAGTCTGTTGTTTTGCTGAAGCTTTTGCACGTTTTCCCAGAGAACCAGTTGACGATGATGGATCATTTTTACCTGGACCACTTCCACCTACAGAGATACTGCTTCGTCGCATGGGATTCGCCAGATGACTTATATCGTCCGTGTAAGCAGGATCATCATAGATTCGATCCCTTACCGTAGACTGTGATCTGTCCTTCGACTGAAAATACAAAAATAAAAAGTTTGGATTTAGTTGGAAATCTAAAATTTAAACTCAAAGCAAACAACCTACACAATGACTTAACAATACACAATACACAGAAACGAATAGAACGATATGTATGAATAAGAAGAGAGTCACTGAAATGGTGGGGGTCCTTGTTTAGGTCGTCATTTCTTTGTTGTGTTTTTCTGACTTCCGAAAAATCTTTGCAATTTTACTTTGTACAAAGTTTCTCTGAGCTCTTTTTGATTTAAAATTTCCCAGGAATAGGAAATTAACTCTGTTTTACCCCACACGTCTAAATTGGGGAAACACATGAACCGCAACCATAAGTTTGTAAGGATGCGTTTTCCTTCACTCGTATACGAATATGCTCTGATGTGATAGGAAGAGAGTACAAGGACACCAAAATATAGTCGCAACTCGTGTACAAGTATCTACAACTTGGGTTGTCGGTAAAAACTCTACACAACATGACAGTTTCCTTTTTTCTTATGCCATAAATGAGATTCGTTTTTGGAACACTCAGGATTACGGGTTTTCGATTTCATTTCATTTTAGAAATGCTGAAAGGATTGATGATAAGAAAACACTGCTTATATGCTAAATGGACTTCCTTTTTTTTTTTTTTTGAAGGGGACTTTTGATGATAATTTAATTAAACTAAAGAGTGAAGTTTAGGATCTAGGATATTTATTTATTTACTTATATATACGCTACTCTGGTGCACAGTAGTCTAATTAAAAGCCTAACTTTACGCTTGGGTAAATGAATAGCATTTTCCAACTTTAAGTGGCTCGAGAAGTCAATTTTGAAAACTTTATGGAACGTTGAAAACATAATTTCTCCGAAATAGAGTTATAACAATTCGATGACTTGGTACGTCATTAGACATCACTCTGATGTAGACTGCAGAAAAGTTGCAAACTCTTTTAATTCATGCTGAATTTTTCATATGCAGAAGACTTTATCTTTGGTAGCTCGGTGTGTTCAATTAGAGTAGGTAACGAACGACAGTGTCTATTTTAATGCGGATTTGTTTTAATCGGCAGATTTAAGCAAGCAGTCGTGAACTTCTAAGGCTCTATTTGTCAACAGCAGCCTGATACAGGATCACACCCCCACAGAGTAAAAACACGACGCTACCAGATATTGTTTTTACGAGCCCCTCGACAAAATGTACGGTCAAAGATCTAAGTTCAGCAATAAAATCGTCTAATTTGATTCAAACCCCAGAATAGGAAACATTTTTGGCAGCGCGGACTCATACTTGTACCACTAACTCGTTGCTATCAAGCTACGTCTATGGATATCGCAGACACCAAAATAACGAAGAAAAGTTGAGAGGGGATTTAACGTTGAACGGCTGCAATCGCAACAAACTGCCGGAATCTTTGCAATCGCGTGCTATGCAACCACCACCAAATCCCGAAGAGCAGTGTCATCGACGCCACTACGTACGCCAGGCGTAATTATATATAGTTTGGTGAAGAATACAGGCAATCACACATTGAAAAGCAACTTGCTTATGAAGCGGTACTGGAAGAAATAGGAATAGTATGATACTCACGGGATCAGGGAAAGTGTTACTCCAGGAAAAATGAGTTTTACCAAAAAGTTAAAAATGAACCTGTCAATGCAAAAAGGGACGAACAGATAGATACTTATAGATGAACTTGGAAATAGTAGTAGAGTCACAGTCGAATATGGAAAAACCACTTCAGCGGTTATACAAAATATAGGACGATTCATCGTGAGATTCGATTTGTAATGTAAAATAAAATACATAAATTTGAAAGCGTACTTTAAGTTTTTATTATCGGTTAAAAGAACAATTCATGGCATTTACTTTTTGAAAATTATATCATGTAAATGTTTGCAACGACTACGTCTAACGTGATCCATTCGGAAGGTCCAATTTTGGACGACTCGTTCGAGCATAGCGACTGGTATCTCGCGGATAAAACGAATAATATTGGCTTCCAAAGCGTCAATCGTAGCTGGCTTATTCCTGAAGATCTGAGACTTTACATATCTCCAGAGAAAATAGTTCAAAGGTGTGATATCGCACGACCTGGGCGGCCAATTTTTCGTAGCAAAGTGCTCACCTAAATGATTTCTCAACAAGTCTATTATCTTATGCGCTGTATGGCTCGTAGAGCCATCAGAACTTACCGAAACTATGTGCTTGAATTTCAGGAAACACATAGTCCGTTAACATGGCGCAAAAACGGTTACCATTTATGGTAACATTCTGATTTGCCTCATTTTTTTTTTTTAATGGATATAATGGTAGCTCTTGGTACTCTTTGGAGTTCTCATTAGCCCAAGTACGACAATTTTGTTTATTAACATATCCATTGCGCCAGAAATGGGCTTCATCACTGCACAAAATTTCACAATAAAACACCGGATTTTCATTGAGTTTTTCCAGAACACATTCACTGAAAATGTGAGGCAAATTCAAGTCGCCTGGCTTCAATTCTTGCACAAGTTGAATTTTGTACGCTTTTAGGCTGAGATCCTTACGGAAGAAACGCCAAATTGTCGAATACGTCAAGCCAAACTGGTTAGAACGACGAAGAATCGATTCGTCACGGTCTTCGCCTACACTCTCAGCTACACCTGCTATAATCACTTAACTACGTAATGGATGTGGTCTTACCGGTCGAGTGTCATCCATCCATTAATGTAAGCTGGGACCCAAATTTGCGAATGGTATTGGCAATAGTGGTTCCAGTAGGTTGATTATTCGCACAGTAAGTTCCTCGAATCGCATGAAAAGCATTTCTTACAGAACGCTGAATTTCGTAATACAGCTAAACAATTTTGAGACGCTGTTGTGGTGTAAGTCTTTCCATGCTGATAGTGAACAAAAATTGCAAACCAGTTTGATAGGAGTCACGCGTGATCTGTCAAAGCCTATTGAAAAACCTCACGATGAACCATCCTATATAAACCATTAAAGAGTCAAGAGTCCATCTAAGTTTGAGGTTTAAAATACGACAAATTACCACTGTATTGCTTCTGATTTACATTGTAATTGTTGTTGTAATTTCTTTAACAATACCGGGCTGCAAAATGTCTAGGTTTCCTCATATAATGTAAGAAATACATTTTCCCCTCTAACCTGGCTTTAATATATAAGACATTCGTCCACCCAAAATTATAGTATAATACCCACAAAAGGTGCTTCTAAAAGCTCCCTGCACCTACTAGATAAGGTTCAAAGCGGTGCGATAAGCCTCATAAGTGATGCTAATATCACCCAGTCAATTGACAACCTCGAGCACCGATCGCTCGATCGCTACTTTCACTACCAGTGCTCTATTAAATTTTCAAATAACATTCCGTCTAATCAAACTTTGAACCGTAAAACCCGTTTTGCTATGAATTCTCAACAGTTCATTAGGGTGCTCAAGTCAACTTACGGACGTACTCTGAAATATCATGATTCGTTCCTAAACCTAACAATGCCCTGCCGAGCTCTCTATTTCCTAGCCATTGTAACACTCATACATTTAAGACCACAATGTACTGCGGTACAGCTAATTGAAAACTACAACTCGACCAGAGTACTCCAAAATCAGAGATAGAATGATCAATTTTATGTGTATCCGCCATTGATATCCACTGGATTTTCTAACAGGAACAGAGTTACCAGTAGAGCAGTAGGTGTAGCCACATTTGAATGAACCATATCTTAATTTTGTTTAAATTTGTGCTATAGAAATCATTAAATAGGGTGTTCCCTAATTCGTCAAAGGTAATTTGAGAAATGATTCTTGGGAATATTTTAAGAAAAAAATCGTCCAACAGTAAGAGTCTTTTTGCAATGTTGACATCATTTATCGGGGATTTAGAAGAGGGTTAATGGAAAGTGCTCTGTTAATACTATGTAATAGCAAGAACTTTATTTTTAGAAGAATTATTAACCTTTGTTACTGCGTTTAAATAAAGTTGATATCTTTTTTGAGTCTTCAGATATTCAATTTCAAAGCCTGTTCTAAGAACTACCAAATTCGAATTTAGTGGGTGTACGAGCATATAGTAAATTTAGGCTTTGGCGCATGCATGTTATACTAAGCCTTACACAGGTATGTCAGTTCTGCCTCGACTGACCTTTTATTTCCGGACTTACTCGTGGGATTTTATTTAAATTGAAAACCAAAGGCAAAAACAAAAATAATAATAATACTACAAAAAACAGGCAATCCCTGTCCAGGAAGAGTTAGAGATGAGTAAAGTGAAATCTCGACTTCATCCATCTTGCTCCTCACAAAAGTGAGGCGTTCGAAACAATACTCACTAACGAGAGTGATTTCAGCGGTGATACGCAGGGCAGACCACGGTTGAAAGGATAGCCAAGGCAGCTTGAACATGCGCTGCCGAAGCTACTTTTAAGAAAAAAAAAAAAAAAAAATAAAAATCAGGGCAATGCTGACGTGATGAAAAAGGTGGGAACAGCTGTTTCAGCCGCTGTACCTGCCGCCTCCATTACCGCTGCTAAGAGTGTGAAGAACGCACACCAAAGAGCAAGCGGTTTTTTTCTTCGTAATGCTAGGCGTAAGGTAGCAAAATATGTGGATTGCGATCCCAGCAACTAAAACGAGTGGGAAAAAGCATATCCTGCCGACGGCATAAGAATGGGTTCCATTTCCCTACACGTACCTTAAGAAGCTCTTGGGACTACTCTATGTGCAAAATCAGAAACTAAAAACTGATGCCTGGAAAGTCCTTAAGACGGGGCCAAGACGTCAGCACGGGAAACATTTTCTACTGTCCCTAAACAGGGATTGCTTACCATACAAAAATCGAAAGGTATGGTAAGGTAGAGCATGGAAAGACTGATGGTTAACCCATCAACCAAGGGCAACGACAAGGAGGACCTGCCCCTCCCAAAATTAATAAGGAAGCACCATAATAAAGAAGCGATGCCCTATCTGGTGGAGTACATCAACAGACAGGACGTCACAGCCGTACTCATACAAGAGCCCTGGATCACAATAAGGACAACACGATCCAGGGTTTTAGACTGAAGAATTACGCGTTGTTCTATAAGGCAGAAGGTAAGATCGGGGCTTGCATCCTAACTAAAAACCGAATAGAGGCATTTCTTTCGAATAATTACAGCTCATGTGACCTGACGGTGGCATCATGCCAAAGTAAGTGTGGCATACCACTTTGTCTGAATTCGACTTACTTCCCCTACGATTACGAGGTAGCTATCTTGGAGAAACTAAAGGACTTGACAAAGCAAAAAGATTGGAAGCTTGTGCTGTACCTGCAGTACATTACATGGAGGGAACGTGGGTAAAAAAAGTTGCAGTCTTAATTCCAAACCTTTCAAAACGGGACTGGTTTATCATACCAGAAAGTACAAGATACCGCAATTCAGTCAGAAAACAAGAAAACAGTTTACGGAAAAATAGGGACGATTAAAAGAACGGTTTTCATAGCCATTACAGGTGCGCTTCGTACCACTCCTACGGCAGCATTGGACACCTTTTTGCACTTAACAACACTTGATTTACAGAAGACTTACTGATCTGTGTTTAGGACATGTCACTGTCCTAGCGGAGCTACTGCTAGTTAATCCAATCTGACGGATAAAATTCCTTCCTTGGTCGACTTCGATATTCCGTAAGACATAATGTATCCGGAGAGGGAGGACAGGAAAAAAAATGCAATTAACGGGTCAAATGAAATTGCAATTTCAGCAGACGGTTCCAAAACAGAGGAAGGAATAGGTTCTGAAGACTTTTCGGAAGACCCAGACCTAAAAGTGCTTATAAGACTACCGGACGCAAGCAGTGTCTTCCAATCAGAGGTTCTGGCTGTCCTCAGGGGGACTGAGCTAATGCAAATGAGATCGGTATCCGAAAGAGGTATCGCTATCTATATCGATAGTCCAGGTCGCACTCAATGTAATAAAATCAACCAACATAAGCTCTGTCACAGTTAGGGGCTATCGAATAGTGCTCAAGGAATTATACAGTCAGAACCAATTAAGACTGTGTGCCACAACACCACGGTATAAAAGGAAATGAACAAGTGGATGACCTTTCAAAAAGAGGAGGGCTACTGAGGTTACTAACTTAAAATCATCCCTTTGCATAGTAAGGGGAACTATCGAGGAAAAAATCATAAAAGCTACCAACCTTTGGTGGTCAAGTCTTGACCACTCTTTGACGGCAAAATATCTAGAAAGTTAATAAAATTAAACAGGGATAAGCTTTGGACAATAATAGGAATCTTGACAGGATTGCTACGGAAATACGCAAAGGAACTCAATTTGTCAGATATAGATATTTGCAGATCCGGCGATGATCTGCAAGCCAGTGAGGACATAACGCACATACTGTGTGAATGCGAGGCAATATCGCGTAGTCGAAGGAAATTTTTAGGAAAATACTTTTTCGATAATATAGATCGCATGATATCAATCAAAACATTTATGAATATAACTCGGCTTCGCTCATATGGCCACAGCGGGCACGTTTGCAGCGGTCGATTCGTTGGACATAATTTTAAACGACTCGGCTACACACTTCGGCCGCAACGGCCGCTATTTCTGAGCTCTTCCAACGTCGTCGGCGTGTTGGCATAAGCCAATGACTTAATAGAAAATAGTCAAGCGGCGTTAAATCGCACGAACGAAGCGGCCAATCTTACGCTCACCATACTTACTCTTCAATAAATCGGTTGTAGCGTGTGCTGTGTGGCTTGTGGCACCATCCACTGACCATTCACAGTAACGTGACGATTGTTATCGTCGACGAAAAAATATGGCCCAATAACGCCGCCGGCATGCAAACCGCACCAAATAGTTATTTTTTGTGGATGAAGTGGTGATTCATGAAGCACATGTGGGTTTTCACCCGACCAATAACGCATATTTTGCTTATTAACGAACCCATTGAGCCAAAAATAAGCTTCGTCAATGAAGATGATTTTGCGACTCCGAATATCTGTAGAAAATTTTTATAATTTGCAGACGTTGCTCGTTAGTGTACTTACCATGATTTATCCTAGCGAAAGTAGGATAAAGATATCCTTACCCGTGCTTGACGTCATCAGTAAACTGAGTATTAGCCGGCTTAAATGGCATTTAGAGCGAATTAAAACCAATGCCCTAGCCGGAAGAGCTTTTGAGCCCAACACGGAGGTACGTAGTAAGAAAAACCTCGGCTTATGTAGAGCTCACAATTTAAGTTCCTCAAACAAAAAGTGCATTTGCTAAAGACTGCGTTAGTTGTAGAGAATTATTGGTCGAGGTCCTAGTTGGCTAAAGACTGCCAAAAACAAAAGAACGGCGAATGAATTTACAAAACCGCAGCAACGGCGACGCCAAATCTGTGTGGTAGATTACTTATATCATCTTTTCCAACATATTTGGATGAAACGGAACAATTTTTAATTCTGGAGTTCCTCAAGCGATGTAAAAAATACTCTTCCCCTCTTATTTAGGCTTAATATATTATATAAGTCATTTAAAGCCCCAAAATTAGAGTAAAACGCTTGCATATAAGGACAGTATAGTTCGAAACTATTCTACAAAACTTATTGGTAGAGCCGAAATTGCAAAATCAATTGACATACTCGATTACTGACTTGTTTGATCACTACTTTTATCACCAGGCCGAATTCCAGTCAGTGGAATTCGGCTTCACCACGCTTTCAACCGTAACACCCGTCTTAATATGAATGCTCATCAGTTAACCTTTAGTTTGATCACGGTTGAACGTACTTTGAAATGTCCTAATAGACCAATACGTCTTAGTCATTATAACTTACAAACATTCAAAACCAACATTAATCGGTATCCCTCTTATTTTCCGCACTAAGTTGAGTACGCGACAATTATGAAAAAATAGGTAAACGGTAGTCCTCATGTTGCCGAAACGGATTAGTAACTCCAAAATAGTGCCTCTAGTTGATTTAATAGCCCGATCTTGTAACAACCCTACTATTATGAGTCAACCAATAACTTTGGTTAAGGGCACCCACAAAACGAAAAGCGCTGCGATCCTATTGCGGTGGAATGGCCTCGACAAAAGAAAGATTCAAAAGATGCAAGCTAACTCCAGAAATTTTAATCTCTCAGCATTAGAGTTAAACTCGAATACATCAACTTAATATGAGCTCAAAAATAGATGATTCTACTAAGGAGTATTTCTTTCGATAAAAACATTTATTTACGCAAAAAACAAATAAGTGGACTTCTTTGATAGCATAATAGAAATGTAGAGCCTGAACCCATAACATGACATCCAAAATCTGCGACATTTATTCGCGAAAGTAACCGGTAGCATGGTGAACTCTTCATTTAGAGTTTTTTTATGATTTTTTTTTAGTGACTGGTGTCCATACGCAACAGAACTGAATTCACCATAATCAGTCCGCATGGGCCAATGCAGGACAAAGTGTACGCAATCAAAGAAGGTGTTGCCGTAAAATTTACCACAACAAGTCCTACTCTTTCCCTTTTCTTCCCGGTCCGTGGAAGTAACTATTTGGAGGAAGGCGCGAAACCAGCGTCCAACGTTTTAATGAACAAGAGCCATTTACAAAGTTGTCTGCTTTTGCTCTTGTGTTGTGTTCTCTTTCCTATCGGGTAGTTTCCTTAGCCTTAGAAAGCATCTCCACTCCATCACGGTCTCTCCTGCCCGATCCGCTTTACCATATGTCCGTTGATTTCTTAGAAAAGTATAGCGTGATTCATAGTGAGGTTTGATTTTCAATAGCCTTTTTTTGACAGATCACGCGTGACTACTATCAAACTGCTTTTGGCAAGTCATCATGGAAACATTCACACCACTACAGCGTCTCCAAATTGTTCAGCTGTATAACGAAAATCAGCACTCTGTGAGAAATGTTTTTCGTGCGATTCGAGGAACTTACGGTGCGCATAATCGACATTAGTGCCAGTTTATATTAGTGGATGATACTCGACCGGTTAGACCATATCCTGCACGTAATAAAGAGACTATAGCAGCTGAAGCTGAGAATGTACGCGAAGACCGTGACGAATCGATTCCTCGTCGTTCTCAGCAGTTTGGCTTGATGTATTCGACAACTTGGCGTATTTTACGTGCAAATCTCCATCTAAAAGCGTACAAAATTAAACTTGTGCAAAAATTTAAGCCAAGCGACTTGAATTTGCGTCATATTTTCAGTAAATGGGCTCTGAAAATCCGATGTTTTATTGTGAAATTTTGTTCATGATGAAGCCAATTTCTGACTCAATGGATACGTTAACAAACAAAATTGCCATATTTGAGCTGATGAACAACCCAAAGAGTACCTAGAGCTACCATTACATCCATTAAAAACAACGGTATGATGCGGTTTATGGGCTGGTGGAATCATTGGTCCATATTTCTTCAAAAATGAGGAAAATCAGAATGTTACCGTCAATGGTAACCATCATCGTGCATTGTTAACGGACAATGTACTTCTTGAAATTCAAACACATGGTCTCGGTGAGCTCTGGTGTCAACAAGACGGCGCTACGAGCCATACAGCGCGTGAAACACTGTACTTGTTGAGAAATCATTTTGAGAAGCACTAATTTCACGTTTCGTTAGATCGTGCGATATCACACCTTTGGACTATTTTAGCTGGAGATATGTAAAGTCTCAGGTCTCAGGTCAGATCAGCTACGATTGACGCTTTGGAAGCCAACATTACCAGTGTTATCCGCGAGATACCAGTCGCTATGCTCGAACGAGTCTTACAAAATTGGACCTTCCGAATGGACCACCTCAGACGTAGTGGTGGCCAATATTTACACCTACGAGTAAATGCCATGAATTGTTCTTTTAACCGATATTAAAAATTTTATGTTAGCTTTCAAATTTATGTGTTTTATTTTACACTTTAAATCAAATCTCACGATGAATCACCCTATATATTAGCGGGAAGAATTGGTGGGTGGGAGACAGGAGTCTCGGTGGCACGACGGACGGTCACATTAAGCCCAACGCTGTACGTCTAGAGCCAGATGGATGGTCTGGAACCCTTTGCGTATAATATATACACAAAGCCACATAGCCAGGCCGATTTATGAAAGAAAGAAAGAAAAATAAAATTGTAACAAAAAAAAAAAAAAAAATGTTTAGTTTTTCTTTGGACAGCATTCAATTAAAGAATTCTTTCCACTGTGCCGTCTCATGATTAGGTCCTTGTTTCTCTCTCACTGTACGCAACCTGTTCATTATCAGAAACGGAATCATCGCAAAGCTTCGAAGGATCTGCGTAGCTTCTTCAACAACTTGATCGTAAAATATACCCGACGCGTACATAAGAATAATATGCAATATGTGCCAACGATGATGTTGAAACGAAGGTTAAATACGCAGAGGGAGTAACCAGAGAAGTAAAGATTGAAGTATATCAAAGCTTTGTACAAAATTCGTTGTTTTTCAACGTCGTGCAAAATTTTCTATTGAAGTATCGAAACGACTCTCATATAAGAGTGACCGTAAATCAATAATGCTTTTCCAAATGTTTTGCTTCACAAGTTGCCAAAGTTAACAATGACAATGGAAAGTAAGTAAGTACCGGCTCAGTTGTGAACACGCAACGTGGATTTCGTTGTGAGATCGGTCGTTATCATGGCTTCAGTGTGCAGGCAATTTATCGCACCGTAGTAAAGTTTGAGCATGTGTACACTCTTTTGGATCTTAAGCCATCAATTAGACAGAGATTGGTGAAAAATGAATAAAACATAGCCGCCATAGCGGCCAGTAATCAAAGAAAACCCAGAAACGGCAATTCGGCGCCGATCGGCTGAATCCAGCATCGCCAGAGAGTCAACCCGGAATTTATTTGTATTTAAACTTGGGCCTACATCCGTATCAGATTATGCTGACGCAAGAATTGAAGCCGAACGACTAAAGACAACGCCGTGAGTTTGCTAACTGGGCGCTAGAAATGCTAGGCGGAGATCCGGATTTTGGCCGAAAAAATCATCTTTTCGAACAAGGTCAATTTTTGGCTCAGTGGTTATATCAATAAGCAAAATTGGGTTATTAAAGCGAACACAGTACACAAATGCATCCACAAAGATTGACTGTTTGGTGCGGTTTATGCAATGGCGGCATTATCAGACTTTATTTCTTTCGAAATGAGAAAGGAGACACTGTTACCGTCAATGGTATCAGGTATACTATTGGGTCTATAACTTATATATAACTTAGTGTGGTTTGCTAAGAGATGACGTAACTTGTATTATTCCATTATTATTATTCCATTGGAACATGCGTTGGAAAGCTACTGTCATTTTACGTCATTTCAGTATATGTCGTTCATTTGAAGCGTAAACAACAATAATTTTTTTTTTTTAACTCAAATATGTCGAACTTTGTTTTTGCGGGGAGTTCTTCTTCAATACTTTAAAATGAAGAAAACTGCTGCTGAAAGTCATCGTATTTAATTGGAAGCTTATGGTGAACATGCGCTAGCTGAGCGAACGTGCCAAAAGTGGTTTGCACGATTTAAAAGTGGTGATTTTGGCTTGGAAGACATTGAACGTCCTGGGCAGCCAAAAAAGTTTGAAGATGAAGAACTGGAAGCATTACTCTATGATGATTCTTGCCAAACACAAGAAGAGCTCGCAGAATCTTTGTGTGTCACTCAAGCAGCCATTTCAAAACGTTTAAAAGCAGCTGGATATATTCAAAAGCAAGAAAATTGGGTTCCACATGAACTCAAGCCGAGAGACGTCGAAAGGCGGTTTTGCATGTCCGAAATGCTGCTGGAACGCCATAAAAGGAAGTTATTTTTGCATCGGATTGTTACTGGTGATGAAAAATGGATCCATTACGACAACCCAAAACGAAAAAAATCATATGTGAAACCCGGCCAACCAGCCAAATCAACGGTAAAGCCGAATATTCATGGCGCGAAGGTTATGCTCTGTATTTGGTGGGATCAGATGGTTGTGCTGTATTATGAGCTGCTAAAACCGGGTGAAACCATCAATGAACAACGCTACCGAACACAATTAATGCGTTTGAAGAGGGCAGTAGCCAAAAAACGCCCGGAATGTGCGACCAGACACGAGGCAATAATTTTCCATCATGACAACGCTCGGCCTCACGTTGCTATTCCGGTTAAGAACTATATGGAAAACAATGGATGGGAAATCTTACCCCACCCGCCTTATAGCCCAGACCTTGCCCCTTCTGACTACCATTTGTTCCGGTCGATGAAGAACGCCCTCACTGAAATACGGTTCACATCAGAGCAGAATATCAAAAATTGGCTTGATTCATCCTTGGCTGCCAAGCCGGCGAAGTTCTTTTGGGATAGGATCCACAAGTTGCCAGAAAAATGTAAAGAAGTCATAACTTCAGATGGGCAATACTTTGAACTATACATTTGTACATGTTTTTCTTAAATAAACATTCAAATTTTGAAAAAAAAAACCGCACGAATTAAAATGTATACCCAATAGGTGGTGTAAAAAGTAATCTCCTTGAAGGCCAGAATTCGCTGCTACTGCAAAAATGGTTATGGTGCCTTGCAATCCGTTTATATCTAGGCAGACATGCCAAATTTCAGTGCGATACTGTCTTTAGTTCTGTTTTGACAGCCGATTCTTATTGACGTGTTTGGCATCATGTTGAGTATGGACAAAAACGATGGTCGTTTTAATAAATAATGTTTTTTGAGAGACAAAACGGCGAAGGAAACAAAAGAAAAGTTGGATAAATATTATGGAGCTAATGCTCCGTCAGATTACACCGTCAAATATTGGTTTCGAGTGACCGCAAATTCACTACCGATTAAGTCCGCAGCGGCAGGCCCTCCGATGCGGTTACAGAGGACAATGTCAAAAAAATTCATGAAATGGTGTTGGCTGACCGGAAAGTGAAGGTGCGCGAGCTAGCAGATACCACAAAGATTAGTAATGAGTGCGCACACCATATTTTGGACAAGGCAGGATACATATAAAAAAGTTATCCTGCCGCTGGGTGCCGCGCATACTCACTCCTGACCAAAGACACGAACGCAAGAGCACTGCGAAAGAGTGTTTGGACTTGCTGATGCGGAATCGGGCGGACTTTTGGCGTCGATTGGTAACTGTGGTAACGATTGGTAAAACGTGGACCCACTTTTACACACCAGAGAACAGAATGAGTGCCCGGCAATGGACTGAAGCCGGCACGAGTGCTCCGAAACGGCCGAGGGAGGTTTGATGAGTCGGAAAGGTTATGGCGTCGGTTTTCTGGGATTGTCATGCCATACTCTTCACGGACTACCTCGAAAATGGAAAAACCATCAACAGCGAGTATTACTGTGCATTATTGGAGCGATTGAAGGCCGAAATCGCTGCAAAACTGCTTCACATGAAACGAAAAAAAATTTTGTTTTTGCAAGACAATGCACCGGCGCACAAGAGCATCGCAACCCCGGCTAAAATCAATGAATTACGGCTCCAATTGCTGTTGCATCTACCGTATTCGCCCGATTTAGCTTCCTCGGACTATTATCTCTTCCTAAACCTCAAAAGATGGCTCATCAATAAAAAATTCAGCTCACGCGAGGAAATCATCGATGCCATGGAGGAGTATTTTGCAGACCTTCCGGGAAATTACTTTTCGGACGGGATCAAGAAGTTGGGAAATCGCTGGAATAAGTGTATCAATCTAAAAGGGGACTATATTGAATAAAATAAAAAAATATTAAAAAAAAAAAATTTCATTCCCAAGGAGCTTACTTTTCAGCCACCTTGTATAGCGATGTTAACCGACTTTCTGTGGTCAGAGCTTGACAAAATCGATATATCCGAGGTACATGCCATATTCATTTTCTCTAAGACTACGTCAAGTCGTTGGTCTACGTGGTTTGGCCGCTTTTGGACCAGCTCCAGGTTAAAATTTGAAACGCTATTGCTTAAATAACATAGCACGTATTGAACGGACCGCTTAAAGCACTTCTAGCGTAGCTTAGGCGGCCATTTGAATGATGTAACTACCAAGGATTACAATGACCCATATATTGAGAATTACCGTTGGGTGTCTTAAATGAGGAAGAAAACTCGGCAGTATTTTAAGATTAGAAAAACATCTCTTAATCTTTAAGTTTTGTAATACACTTCACAACACTTGTTCAGCTTCTACATACGCATCGCAGTTTTGAAAAAAAGTGCGAGTAATATAAAAGAAATATGACACCGATTGAAATGAAAAGGTTGCGAATGTCAGCGAATGTAGCAGCACGTGGTTTCCTTCTGGCATAAGATTTTCTGACAGTATCAAGATCTCCCAAAATCTCTAAACAAACCACCGTTTTACTTAGCATTTCTTAGATTAACCCAACAGGCATGTCTTCCACCACTTAAAAAAAATAAAAAATAAAAAATGACAATGCGCGAAAGAAATCAGACAAAAGTAGGTATTGCTTCAACTACACCCTGAAGCTAAACTTTTGTTTGCATCTGCAAAACGGGCCTTAATATCATACAGTCATTCTCCTAGCCTATAACCAACAGAACAATGACAGAAGGACTACATGATAAACCACACTCCCACTACAAGTACTCACCTTAACTTTTGTTTTCTTTCGACTTCGATGTGGCATCGTGACATCGGTTAGCTTTAACAACTTTGGCCTTATCGGACGTTTTCCGCCTTTACCAGTCCGATCGAAGGTTAAATCCTGATACGTTTCTGACGTCATTATTGTTTTTACTTCTTCTAGATTGCGCTCCTTATATCATCTGAAATAAAAAAACAAAATTGGGTTGTGCTGTAGTATGGCAAATAAATTAATTTTAACAAAGTAACCGATGGTTGTAAGAAAATAAATAAATTGGCCTAGGTAAAATGATTTGACTATCAAAAATTGAACCTCAAATGCCGGAAATATGTTTGCTTATCATTCTTCTTCTTCTTTTTTATTATGTCGAAGGAGTGGAATGGATACTGATGTAAGTAGTGGTGTACTCGTACATGATATTGGCTTTCGGATGAGGGCACTTAAGTGATTTGTTCCTAGTTGAACTTTTCGAATTTGTACTCATATGCCATGGTATTTAGTTTTGTATACTCACGAGATGTAACACGGTCCATGAGGGAGTCAGTGAATAGTAAGGTCGATCCAGATGGAATCCTCATGTTTCCAAGAATATTGAATTCTATATCATACGGGTATCATAACATAGATTCGGTTTAACTACTTAAGGAAATTTTTATTTCTTATATTCTTGCTGTTTCTATATGGTATATGGTATATGGAGGCTTTTTAAATGTAATCAAATAAATACTCGAGACATTTTGTATTCTTGTATTGTGAAGATGTTGTGAAGCAAATTCTATGATGGGAGTCAAAGATTCCTTGTCCAGTATGAAAAATATGCTTACAGAGCATGTTCCACTCAAATGAAATCCAATATTCCATTTGAAATCTAATCGAATAGGAAATTTTACATTTATTGGAGTAAAGGAGGGGTTGAGACTTGAGAAAGCTTATTGTATTCGAAGCCGAACGTCATATTAGTTGGTAGTTGGTTTCCATATGAAAGTATGACTTATCGGGTAATACAAAAGTCAATTTATTAACGGAGAGCTAGAAAACAATGTTGATAGATCGAAGTGTGCTTAAGGTATCCTGTATTTATACCGGAATAAGATTTTTGCTTGGTTGGACATTCATAAGCTGATTGGAATTATCCTTTTTTCAAAGAGCAATAATGGTTGTTGACAATAATTTTCGTGTGCCTTAATAATTTTCTTTTTTTTTTTAAATAAAAGGCAAACCATTTGAGATATTTCAAAAACTTTATTATTGGCTTGAATTACAATCAAAACATTTGTGAATGGAACTCGACTTCGTTCATATGGCCACCGCGGGCACGTTTGCAGCGGTCGATTCGTTAGACCCAATTTTCAACGACTCGACCATACATTTCGGCCGAAACGGCCGCTATTTCGTGTTCAATGTTGGCTCTGAGCTCTTTCAACGTCGTCGGCGTGTTGGAATAAACCAATGACATAACGTAGCCCAACAGAAAATAGTCAAGCGGCGGTAAATCGCACGAGGCGGCCAATCGACTGGCCCATTTCTTGAGATAACACGCTCACCATACTTACTCTTCAATAAATCGATTGTAGCGTGTGCTGTGTGGCTTGTAGCACCATCCTGTGGAAACCACATGTCGTCCAAGTCCATATCTTATAATTCGGGCCAAAACTAATCGCTAATCATGGCGCGATAACGCTGACCATTCACAGTAACGTGACGATCGTTTTCGTCGACGAAAAAATATGGCCCAATAACGCCGCCGGCATGCAAACCGCACCAAACAGTTATTTTTTGTAGATGAAGTGGTGATTTATGAAGCACATGTGGGTTTTCATCCGACCAATAACGCATATTTTGCTTATTGACGAACCCATTGAGCCAAAAATGAGCTTCGTCACTGAAGATGATTTTGCGATGAAATTTAACATCTTGGCGCATATTCCCCAGAACGCAATCGGAGAACGTATGTCGCTTCAAATGGTCCATCGGCTTCAATTCTTGAGTCAACTTGATCATGTATGGGTGTAAACCAAGATCCTTACGCAAAATACACCATAATGTGGTCTGAGCGATGCCCAATTCTTGAGAACGCCATGGAATTGACTGATTTGGATCGTTTGCTACTTACGTCTGAGCGGCAGCGATATTTTCGACACTTCGACCAACCCGTTGTCTCACTGACACGGCAACATATGTGAATATGTAGACTCAAATTTTTGCACTAAACTTGTTATTGCCTGTCTACTAGGGCAAGAATTACAATCGAAAATTGGAGTTAACGCTCTTAAAGTTGCAGTCGCCGACTCCGAATATCTGTAGAAAATTTTTATAATATGCAGACGTTGCTCGTTAGTGTACTTTAACATGATGAAAATCTTAAGTTTACTGAATAAATTGACAGTGACAGTTTGATGATTAGTGAAAGAGTGCGTTCACAAATTAAATTCAAAGTTGTCAAGTCCCTATTGGAAAATCCTATATATGTATGTCTTATGGCTTCATAAACTTAACCAAATCAATACGGGTTACTTATTTATGAGGCAAAAAACAGTCACCATATCTTGATTTGGATTTTCTCATTTTAATTTACGAAAATACTGTATAATACTGTATTTACTTGATACACACTTCGCTTTAAAGTTTTCGGATGGCAATATTTTTTCGTTAACGGACACTCATTTGCGGTGCAATAATAGTGAAATAACGATGAGTACAGCAATCCAGGTTAAGGGTTGTTGTCCGAGCACTTAGATGACATACGGGGGCTGTTTGATGAATACCCGGATTAGAAAAACGCAACTTTTTAAGGTTTTGAAAATTTATTTTTCAATATAATCCCCTTCCAACTCGATATACTTTTCCCAGCGGTGCTGCAACATTTTAAACCCCTCCGTATAGTACGACTTTTGTTGACTCCTTTGTTCAACTCGTATTTCTTTCCGGCGACCGATCTTTTAAAGTTTGAGAACAAAAAGAAGTCACAGGAACCCAAATCCGAAGAATACGGAGGATAGGGAAGCAATTCATAGTGTCATTCGACAAATTTGGCTATGGCGATTGCGAAGGTGTGAGCCGGGGCGTTATCGTTGTTGAAGAGCACTTTTTTCTTTGCCAAATGTGGTCGGGTTTTTTTTTTGTAATCGGCGTTGAATCGCCCCAACAAATCGACGTAGTATGCTCCTGTGTTCAGTTATGATGCCTGCTATTTTAGCCAACTCGCAAATTTTCACTCGGCGGTCCGCCAATACGAGATCATAGGTTTTGCCCACGGTTTCCTCTGTGATAAAAAATTTTCAGCCACCTGGGAGCGGTACATCAAAAACCGACGTGCGACTATGTCGAAACTCTGCGAACCAGTGACAAACAGTTATACAGGAATGTGAATGGGTCCCATACACACTATCAAAAATGGGCTTGATTCTCTATTTGATTCTTGATCTATGAAGCCAAATAAAAAGCAGATTCACTAAATCACCACAAAGCAGATATCGTAGTCATTCAAGTTTAATGGAATGCACCGGCCTAGGGAAGGATGGAAAACTGTGACATCTACTATGGTGACTGCTATAGAAAGCATACGTGGTGCCTACTGGAATTTGAATTTGTCTTCAGCCGAAAATCGGAGCAAAAAGTATTGAGTTTCAAGTAACTACGCGAACAATTACAAACTGTTATGAAACTATGACCCACTTAGGGAAAAGATAATTTTGCAAAGGATTGCTTCAGCAAGCTATTTGTTCGGACGTATGAGCAATGTCATAAGCGTGAGGTTAAGGTCGTCATTGTGTTCGGTCAAATTTTCTCTTCTCTCCACATATTAATTAAATTTTTCTTCCGATTTCCGCTTAACTCAGTGTGTCTCGTTTTTGCCGATGTACTATTTTTTTTTTCTGTAACCTGCAACCCACAACACATGTTATTTAGGTGACCATGTTTGTAGTGCAACGCCACACATTTTAAATTTTAATCATAGGTATTTTGTAGACTGTACTTAATCGATAACAGCAATGCTAACTGGGTAGCTTGCAGGGGCATCTGTGGGAAAGTCTTTCAAGCCGATTGCGTGCTTTTAGCAGTAAAATGTTTAAGTTAATTTAACGACTCCTACAAAGACGCACTTGTCATAAAGATTAAGGACAAAATCTCAATCATTGAATACAGTGTCAAAAGTGTTGAAGAGCTATGTACTCGGTCCACAACTCAGCTGACCTTATAAAATATAAAAAATTGTACAGAGATAAGGAAACTAAAGGTTATGTCGAGTTGGACTCTGTAAGATCCAGGAATGAGGAAGCTTCCTAACGTCATCTGAATAAAGTTTTAAGTGACTTCTCACATCTGATTATCTGTTCTCCGAAGATAAAAAACCTGCGATTTGATAAGCTCCTTGCGTGATGACATTGACCTCCAATTTTAGTCCTCGTCGAACAAAGAGTCAACGTGTCAGATTTTCGATAAATTGAATGATGTGGGTGATGAACTAACTACGACACGATACCTCGTGTGTGATGTTGAACAAAACATTGCTATAATGGTTTACTATAACACATCACTTATGACTGAGTTAATGGAACACGAAGTCGATTCACGCTCGACTCCACACCTAAGTCTTTTAAGGACGATACAACCTACGGATTCATGCGAAGCTTCTTCCAATTTAACGACCGATAACACATCTATGTATGTCAACAATTCTGGCCGCCGACCCACGGAAGCTCATCAGCCATTTTAATTCAACATTTGGGCTAAATATGTATGGTTATTCCATAATTTAGCCAGCAGCAATTAAGTAAGGTAGTAAATCCAAAAAATCAAAACCCACATTCCCTTCCCATAACAAATCCAGCTCCAATGAAATTTTCAAAACAATCATTTCTCCTCATTTTAAGCCCCCCACTCAAACTCGCTACAATTCCCTCTGTTCTACCACGTGTCTCTTTCGATTTAACCATTTAACCACAACTCCTCAAACTACCACCACCCAACCATCAACAAAAATTCTTTTTCCAAATTTCGATATCAGAATTGGAGCTAAGTATCTTAACTTCATCAGTTCTCACATCTTAAGCCCCACTTCTGACATCCTGTCTGTTGTGCCATCAAACCCCTTCTCTACAATCTCTCCCTCTTCTATTGAACCCCTTTTGTCGCCCTCTTTTAAATTAACGCATAAAACTAGCGATACCATCGAATATCGCTATGCGTTCTCTAGAAATAAAAAGATGTACGAGAATATACGTCTATATCACGACTATCTACACGATAAGTCTGACTCGATGTAGTACAAGGGTAAAATAACAACAGGCGTTACGGTTTCCATCCAGGAGGAAGGTCTTCCTACCGACGTTACCAGTCCGAAGAAACTTTATGTAAAGTATTACGAAATTTTCAATACACTTCCTTAAAAAGTTTCACACGATCTTGCAGCTCTTCGCACAATAAAGCTCTATTTTCATAACTGATCCCATTAAATCCTCAGTATCGTTTTGTCCCTTATCACTTTCATCTTCCTGATCTTTTTTATTTTTTCCACAATTCACCCCTTATCACCACCAGCAATTCGGGACTCTTACAATTTTTATAAACCTAATTTCCACAAAATCAACACCTATCTAAGCAAGGCTTCCATCGATTTTACTAATCCATCTTTAGTCGATGCCCTCTTTATTTTTACAGAGAGATGTTCAACCACAAACATCTTCTACATTCCCTCCTTGGTATAATCGTAGACTCCGCTCTCTACGAAATAAAAGAAACGAGTTATGGTTGGTATTCCTTCTTCACCCACTCTTCTTCCAACTATTCAAACTATCTAAGTACATATCTTCATTTCATTGAACTCTAAAACACTCTTTATCAACGCTACCTGAATAGTGCGCAAACCAATCTTATAAATGACCTTTTTTCAATTTGTCAACTTGTCAATTGCAAAAGTAAGATCGGCGGCTATCGTTCATCCCTCTCCTTCGAAAACAAATCTTAAAGTGATCCTCATACCATCGCCAACTTTTTTACTACATTTTTCAAACAATCATTTGCCAACAACTCCGTTGTACTAGATCCCTCTTACTTCAATGACTTACCAAATTTATCCGTTGGTCCCAATCTCACTTAAAATTTCGATTCTGCTGTTATTGAATAAAACTTACGAAAACTTAAAGATGACGGTACAGATGGTCTCAACATTGTTTTTCTTAAAAAAATTCTCTTTCCTACCTATTTCATCTATTCTTTATACAGAGAAAATTTCTCCACATTTGGAAGACCTTTTTTTATAATCTCGATACACAAAAAGGAATCACAGAATGAAGTTACCAACTCTCTTATATACCCAAACACTTAAGCTTTAAGTGCAAATCTTTTATTTCATGTAACATAGATGACATGGTTTTCTAAAAGGAAGATCAACTACCACAAACTTTGTTGAGTTTGTGTCTTTGACTTTCGCAGCCTTTGAAAATGGCAAAGAAATCGATGTTACCGCAACCGACTTTAATAAATCTTTTGATAGAATACTAGACGGAGTAAAAAGTAACCTCCTTGAAGTCCGTTCATATTCAGACAGATATGCCAAATTTCAGTGCTATACTGTCTTTAGTTTTGGACAAAAACGATTTTCCTTCTCTCGCAAAACGGCGAAGGAAACAAAAGAAAAGTTGGATAAATATTATGGGGCTAATGCTTTATCAGATTACACCGTCAAATATTGGTTTCGAAAGTTTCGTGGTGGCCGCAACTCCACTACCAATCAAGTCCGTAGCGACAGGCCCTCCGATGCGGTTACAGAGGACAATGTCAAAAAACTACATGAAATGTTGTTGGCTGACCGGAAAGTGAAGGTAAGCGAGCTAGCAGATACCACAAAGATAAGTACTGAGCGCACACGCCATATTTTGGGCAATATTCTGCATATGGAAAAGTTATCCTGCCGCTGGGTGCCGCGCATACACACTCTTGACCAAAAAAACGAACGCGAGAGCACTTCGAAAGAGTGTTTGGACTTGCTGATGCGGAATCGGGCGGACTTTTGGCGTCGATTGGTATTTGTTGAACACCAGAGAACAGAATGAATGCTCAGAAATGGACTGAAGCCGGCACGAGTGCTGCGAAGCGGCCGAGGGAGGCTCGATGGGTCGGAAAGACCAAAATCGCTTCAAAACGACCTCACATGAAGCGAAAAAAAATTTTATTTTTGCAAGACAATGCACCGGCGCACAAGAGCATCGCAACCACGGCTAAAAGGAGGAGTTTTTTGCAGACCTTCCGTAAAATAACTTTTCGGACGGGATCAAGAAGTTGAAAAATCGCTAGAATAAGTGTATCAAACTAAAAGGGTAAGTCCTTGAATAAAATGAATAAAAAAACATTTAAAAAATTTTTTTTTCATTCCCAAGGAGGTTACTTTTCACCCTACCTAATTTCGCCGATTGATCCTCTTCAAATTGTCTGCTCTCTTATATTAAAATGGATGTCTTTCTACCTAGTAAACCTATATTATAGTGTTCGGTTAAGATCCGCCCTTTCAGTTACTTTCTGGTCTTTTCTGGGGTTCCACAAGGCAGCCACATTGCTCCACTTCTCTTCATTCTTACTATGAAAGATCGTGAGAGAACCATTAAAGAGTTCTCCCTTTCCCTTAATGCTGACGACCCACATTTTTTTAAAACTATTTCTTCTCCCTATGATTCCATCCTTTTTCAAAAGACTTCGATCGGTTTTTAATTTGGTGCTTAAAAAGTTGCTTTGAACTTAAAACCGCCAAATGCCAGTTTTTAACACTCTCACGTAAATGCAACAAGTATCCTCTCTGGCTGTACTTTCTCTACGGCCAACCTATTCTCCTGGTTCAATCTTTTCAAGACCTAGACATATTATTCTACTGGGAGCTTAATTACCAATCGCATATCGATAAGATGATCCTTAAAGGCTCGTACATAACTAGATATCTCTATGTTACCTTTGTTCGCCCCCTGCTTAAGTATGCCAGCCAAGCTTGGTTCCTTTCAACGATTTAATGTTTCTCGCATTGAGGGTATTCAACGTCGATTCCTCCGATTTGCTCTCAGTGGTCTGCAATGGAAATCCTCCTATTTGATTTAATCCTCCTTATTAGAACCGCCTCAAACTAATTAAGTTGAATTCCTTAGAAGAAGGACTACTCTCAGGTTCCATCGACTGCGCATCCTTTAACAAATCTATCTCTATCAACAAAAAACCACGTTATTGACGTTGTCCTCGTCTGTTTTATCTACTTGTCCACTGCACCTCTTATGGTTCCAACGAATATATCTCCGAATATATCAACGAATGTCCTCCGAAACGTCAACTTAAACATCTCCGTTTTTTATTTCAACCTAAACACTTTTCGTCTCAAACATTATCTGCTCCACCATTCCCTTGGTTTCTAGTTACTAACTCTTCTTGTTAGGTTTTATGTCCTAATTTTTAATTCCTTATATTGAGCTGTATTAAGCGAAATCAAAACTTACATTGACAGGAAAAAAAAAAAAAAAAAAAAAAACCGTCAACCAGATTAATCACATTCCGATTGGATCAATCCTTCAGTATTCAGGATTTTCAAACGTTTTGAGGACCCAACATCGACTCAGACTATTACCTCGTTGTAATCAAGGTGCGAGTGCGTACATCCCAGACAGAACAGAGAGAGACTGTTTGGGAGTCTTTTGTGTTCGTGTTTTAAATTTTTTTTTTATTAAAGTACTATGTTCCCAGCATCAAACACAGAGGATCAGTGATGACATTGAAGATTTTTGAGTATCTTAACTGGCTACCACAATGAAACTGCTGGTTTAACGAAGAGTGTCGGCAAATGCATACATCGAAATGATAGGTATACAAGATGGCGTCAGGAAGAAGAGCAAAAGTTGCCCACGAGAAAAAACAAAGGAAAGAAGCTGATGGGTGTCCAGTCTTTCCAAGGACGTTATACCGAACGTAATAGTAGAATAACTGTCGGTGCTGAATATTTGGATGCAGTACTTGTGCAGACTGTTTAAAAGCTGAAATAACCAGTATTCTGCTGTCAGACAGAATAAATTTGAATGATGATCGACAACAACCTCATCCACTCGACCAAGAAAAAGTCTGGAGAGCGATGTCTAAACTTAGAACCAACAAAGCTATACAAGCAGAAAAAACAGTTGTGACTCAATTAGTAAGGAGTATACATCAACTTTTTATAAAATATGGTCGATCGTCAAGCAAGGAAACCCTCTTACCTACGCCAAATGAAAAGGAATTGTAGCAGAGCCCACGAGCCCGTGTTGTAAATGAGGATTCTACAAATTGTATGCTGACGAAAAGCAAGTAGTACCAAAGGTGTTGCTGTTGATGTATTAGACACACTGCGCGAAACTAACTTCCTTTTTCTTAGCAGACACTAGTTTTAAGGTTCTAGTCTGTCTACTGTCGAGGCTGTTGGTGCTGGGTTAAAATCAGCAGTATTTTCACACTTGTATTGCTGTTGTATATAGCGCTGCTATCGAATGTTTCAAAGTGATATACGATAGACCTGTCGTCGACGCTATTTGTAAGAGTCCTATCAGAATGGGACGGTTCACATAAAAATCGTAGAGGCCTCGGCTCTATTGAGGCATTTTTTGGTCTGGATATTGTTTAAGCTAACATCGGATATACAAACACGTTTCACAGCACAGCAAGATGAGGTTCTACCACTGATTTCACTTCCGCCATGAGCGTTCTGCAAAAATTGGCGCATGAGTAATTATTATACGCATAGCGATCATAATTCTATAGTGTCGACAGTCGTTACCGGTTCAGACTCACTCTGAGGATCTGAATGCAATATTAATAATTGCACGAAGATCTTTTAAGTTTCGCCCTTAGTGAGGCAATAATTGAAACCAATTTTGAAACCCAGGTATATTCGTTAATAAAAGTCAATATCTACAATGCCTCAATGTCATACTATACTGGTAGACCTTCGAACTCACAGAACTGGGATTGGTAGGCCACTAAAAAAAAAAGAACTTAACAATGTTCCTGTTGCATATGCAAGGCACATGCAATGCATATCGAGCAGATGTCTTTGCTTTATAGATATAGTGAATCATTTTTACGATGTTAAGCTTATCAAATTGTATCAATGAGATTGCAATAAATTGTTGTGATGCAATTTCGTCTCCCAGAAAGTAGGGTACCGGTTGGTCAAATTCATCATGGTATTTCCCTCAAATCTATGACTATACACGAAGACTTTATAGAAACATGTAAAACGGTTTGCTACCGAAATCACCGGGACTGGATGGTATTCTATATAAAGTCTTAAAGATCGCTATTTAAACAGGACCGGACTTTTTTAACGTTTGTCTGTAAGAGCAAAATTTTCCTGAGCCTAAGAAGTGCCAATGGCTATTGCCAAAAGGAAAAGAGAACTTATTATTCTATTTATTGTTCTATTTATTTGCTCGATATAGTCGGCGAAATCATTAAGCGGATCATTTACAATAGTTATTGAAGTTATATGTAAAACCCCACATGGTTTTTGTAATTCGCCAATACCAACAATGTTTTAACGCTGTAAAAACGAGACCGCAAATCGTACAACTCGTTTTTGGAATGCCCTGCTGAGATCCTTATGTCCTAGTCATTATAAATTGAAAATATTTTAGACTAACGCATATCCGTATCTCTCTTTTTACCCTCCCTAACTCCGCTTCACTCATATTGTGTGCAAGCATTTTAAGAATACTAAAATCCCTTGAGCGCGCGCAGAAAATGATAAAAAGGGATATTTCTCGGATACAACCTACCGCTAAAACTTGACGATGTAGTTAAAATGCACGTCATTGACGATGTACCACAAGGCTCAGACTAAGGCCCCCTACTATGGAACATTATATGTGATGAAATTTTGCTTCTACAAGTTTCTTTCGAAACGTTGATTATTATCGGATTTGCTGATAATATTGTTGTGGTCGTTGTATCAAAAACCCTAGAAGAAGTTTAATTGCAACTGCACGTTACTGATTAACTAGCAAGACTTTGGTGCTTGCCGATCATATTGAAGGAATTGAAGCAGTTACTGCAGTGCTTTTGACGGGAAGTGGCTGTTTCAATGAGTATCAACACGAAAATATCTCAAAATGTTTATATTGTAAAACTCTAACGGAAAACGCGGATTGTTCGTGTTCACAATCCGAAACCAAGAGGATAGCCCTATGGAATCAAATTGGGGAGTAGTTTACTTCCCATAATATCGTTGCGCACATTTTTTTTTTTTTTTTTAGATTCAGTCGGAATTGAGTACAATCCAAACATTAATAAATGGAACTCGACTTCGTTCATATGGCCACCGCGGGCACGTTTGCAGCGGTCGATTCGTTGGACCCAATTTTCAACGACTCGGCCACACATTTCGGCCGAAACGGCCTCTATTTCGCGTTCAATGTTGGCTCTGAGCTCTTCCAACATCGTCGGCGTGTTGGCATAAACCAATGACTTAACGTAGCCCTACAGAAAATAGTCAAGCGGCGTTAAATCGCACGAACAAGGCGGCCAATCGACTGGCCCATGTCTTGAGATAACACGCTCACCATACTTACTCTTCAATAAATCGATTGTAGCGTCTGCTGTGTGGCTTGTGGCACCATCCTGTTGAAACCACATGTCGTCCAAGTTAATATCTTCCAATTCGGGCCAAAAATAATTGGTGATCATGGCGCGATAACGCTGACGATTCACAGTAACGTGACGATCGTTATCGTCGACGAAAAAATATGGCCCAATAACGCCGCCGGCATGCAAACCGCACCAAACAGTTATTTTTTGTGGATGAAGTGGTGATTCATGAAGTACATGTGGGTTTTCACCTAACCAATAACGAATATTTTGTTTATTGACGAACCCATTGAGCCAAAAATGAGCTTCGTCACTGAAGATGGTTTTGCAATGAAATTCATCATCTTGGCGCATCTTCTCCAGAACCAAATCGGAGAACGTTTGTAGACGTTGCTCATTAGTGTACTTTACCATGATGAAAATGTTGTGTTTACAGAATAAATTGACAGTTACTTTGATGATTAGTGAAAGAGTGCGTTCACAAATTAAATTCAAAGTTGTCAAGTCCCTATTGGAAAACCCTATATAATGCATGCTTAAGCGAGGGAATATTTCCGGAACAATGAAAATACCAACGGTTGGTATTATTACCGAAAGGAAATAAACCACCGGCCGCTCTGTAAGATCGACACAATGGGCAAAATATTAGAGCGAATTATATGCAACAGACTACAGCCTATTATTGAGGCCAATAATGGACTCGCGGGATATCAGTACGGCTTTAGAACGGGCTGATCGACAATTGACGCGATTAAAGTCATAGAAGGCCATAGAAGGTAGACGATGGAAAGGAGGCAGTAAAAAGCACTGCACCGTGGTTACACTTGACGTGAAAAATTCTTTTAACTCGGCGAATTGATCGCGTATTTTACAAAGTCTCAAAAGATTAAATGTACCGAAGTACATTTAAAAAGAGTGATTAGGAGCTACTGTACCGATTGATTGCTCCTTTACGACTCCAACGACGGGACAAAATTGTATAAGATTACACGGGGCGTGCACCAAATATCAGTGTTAGGTCCCTTACTGTGGAATGTGATGTATGACTCCCAGTCCCCAGCAGACGATATTGCTGTTGTACTATAGACGTGGCGAAATGACTTGAAGAAATCGAGTTATATTGCAACGAAGCAATAGCACTGATAAAAAACTGGCTACGAGATATGAATTTAGACCTCGCGGAACATAAAACGGAATCCGTTCTCATTACGAGTAAAAGGGTGCTAGAGACGATAACAATAAAAGTAGGAGAGCACATAATTATTTCCAGCCCATTTATAAAATACCTGGGAGTGATGATTGATGCTCGGCTTAATTTCAAGCATCACCTCACATACGCTTGTAAGAAATCGACGAAGGCGATAGGCGCTCTTTCGAGACTCATGTCGAATATCGGTAGCCCGAAGCAAGGCAAACAACTAATGCTTGCTAAAGTTGTAGCCTCCATACAACTGTACGAGGAACAAATATGGTATGATGTCGCGAATAAAAAGACACACATGAAGGGAATCAAATCTGTGTACATATGATGTGCGAGTTAGCAGTGCATTTCGAACGGTATCCCACGATGCGATATTTGTACTATCCTCTTTGGTACCAATCGATATCCTAGCTTAAGAAGCTAGGCGACTTTATGAAAATCGCGTGCAAATCGGGCCATCCATAAATCAAGCGAAGAAATTCAAACAGAAGACGCAGTAAAGAAGCGTGGCAACAACAATTGAACGAGTCCTAAAAAGGGAGATGGACGTACCGACTAATCTCAAGGATTGAAAATTGGTTAAAACGAAAACACGGCGAACTGAATTGCTATCTTACACAATTCTTGACGGGTCACTTTTATTTCCGGGAATATCTATTCAAGCGAAAGATTTTTGGGCTGCTGTGAACCATGCATCTGCACGAATAATATGCGATCTAAGGTATTAAGAACAGCAGCGGAACGCGAATTCGCTAAGCACCCTGTGACGAAGCAAAAAGCTCAAATCCGTCCCTCGCGAAGTATTACTTAGCGGTAAACGGAAAGATTTCCCGGGAGGTAGTTTTAGTCAGTAAGAATCTGACACTACCAATGAACTTCGGAGCATTGGTGCCAATGTAAGATTTTCACCTTCCCACGCTAAAAAAAAAAAAAAAACTCTTAACAAGACTCTCATGAACTGAAGACAAGAGTGTCTAAGATCACTAAGTGATGAAGTAAAATCACTATTCCGAAATTTCAAACTGTACCTGCCAAACCTTCATTGTGTTTAAAATATGTAGCGCTCTATTCCTAATAGCTCTGAACTCTCATTTGTCACGCATTTTTTTTTTTTTTTTTTTTTTTTTTTTTTTTTTTTTTATTGGCAACACTTTTCCACAAAAATGGTACAAAATTAAAATCTTATGAGAATTTTGGGACACCCTTTAGATATTTAAAATACAGATAACAGTTTTCCAAACACACAATAGTTGCAAACAGGAATTGGGATTCGTAGCACGCTAGAACGTTAATGTTCTCCGAAATTGCCTTCTCCCGTGGAGCTGGTTGCCGTAGCAGCACCAGCACCATCATCATCATATTCATTCCATGCACGATTAATCCTTGATATTTGTCTAATTTACTCCTCTACCTGGATGTGTATGTTGTCCGGACTACCTACCTGTCACACAAAGCCATCTGATAGATCCTGGGACTTATTTTTTTTTTATTCATTGTGTTAATGTTAACTTAAGAGAGGAGTATTATGGTATCTGTCCCGGCGTATTCTTACATATGTATATGCTTGTCATACGTATATACGTATTTTATTTTCGAACTTCAAAACAGCAGGGACAACTCAGTGGGGAGTACCTAAACACTTTAACAGAGGTGGACGTCGTAACCTTTTTGGGGGGCAAATGATTGACTATGTGTTGGGTCTTCTATAGTATTTATGGATACAGGTCATGTGCTCCGCAGATAGATTCATTTCAATCATTTCTAAAGAATACCAGAGGAATTCTGAGAACTGCTCCTTCAAATAAATCTAATGGGACCATGGGCTGGTAATCTATAATATAAAGCAAAAGCGATAAGGAGTCTACTCAGGTCTCTTTGAAGTTGAGTGTGTTGGATCATCTTGGAAGTCATGATTGAAATTTATGAAGATAGGAGTCTGATTTCCAATTTAGTACGAGTACTAGAAATGCGAGTGCAGGTACACCTAAAGTTCTATCTAACCATCATACGTGCATACGTCATATGACTCAGACATCTCACTTCATCTCCACATCAGTCGGCAATTGATAAAAGTGTCATAAAATTACTTGCGGGAATGCCGTGGTTTGTTTTTTCTTTTTATAGCGCGCACTCTATTTATTCAGATTTAAATGCCGTCTACCATTCATGATTAAGAAGGACAAGTAGAGAAAGTTTAAGGGTCAATTAATTCTTCTGCAAGCAGACATAATGGCAGCTGACTTCATTCGATTTCAAAGCCCCTTCTTTGTACCTTAGTCATTGAGGAGATGACCTGCGACATTTAGATTAAAATAGTTTTACGTGAAACGATGTTATAAATGGAATCTTCGTAGATAGGCCAACATCAGGTCATACTAGCGGGATGTGAATACGTTGTCTTCTATTAAGTGGAACCCAGGCGTATGCGTAATATTTTTATAAATAAATCACCAACAGGAGGAGATACACAGATATTTCCTGCAGCAGACAGAACCTTTCAAGAATAGGTGACCTTTTCAAGAGCCACACGCATCCAAGGCTGCACTTAGTACTGCTTAAAGTTGCGCTTTATGAGTGGTTTAAGTGAAAGTGTATGTTTATTTTTGTATGATTTGTTTCGAGGCAGCAGATATTTAAAGTGCAGCGCATTTATATTGGATGTGGTTAAAAATAGTGATGTGATAATTGTTACTGTGATGTGTTTAATGACACATATATGCTATCATAAGTATGAACATATACCATCTACACCAGCGGATTGGTGTACTCTTGCTACTACACGAGTGCGAAGGTGGATTAGTCCCATTATAGATTCGACGCAACCAGTCAAAGTAGAGGAAAACAGTATTCTGGAAGTGTTGAGCTGACCGCAAGGTGTGAAGTAAAGAGATTGGCCTTGTCCAAAGGCCTGGAATGTCTTTATAAAAGAGCGTTGGGAAGAATAAGACAGAATTTCCAATATTTTTGACGAACGACTAAAAGCAATGTCCTTTGGGACATTGTAGTATTTTTTGCCTTAGCTTTTGGTCGTTTGGAATTTTCAGACATTTAAGAAAGACGTTGCAGTTTGAATTTTTTTCCTTTCTCCACTCTAGGGTTGATCTTGTAAAACCGGAGAAATATTTCTCTAACCGTTACAGCCTCTTTACAGTTTAAGTCGTACCATGACTTCTCTTTTAGTTTGATACCTTTGATCCGATGGGAGACAAAGCATCTTATTCCAAAGAGAATAGTGTCTGCAATCATATCAGCAGCGGATCCACGTTATCGAGGAAACATAACGCTCAAATTGGCTTTCTTGTATTGCCATACGGTTCGTTTAGCATTTTTTTCTTTAACTGTGGAGTGGATGTACGAGAAACTAGCTGTTATGACACAAAGGTCCGACGAGCCTAGGGGGTAAAGTACATCAACAGTGTACTTATCAAAGTAAGTCCAGGGTCTTGGCGATATGACTGTCAACGTTTTATATTCGTGTGGGGGTCATTTCGAAGCTGGTTCAAGTTATTTTCTGCAGCTACGCTTCGGGTGTTGTCTGTCCAAAATAACGATTTCAGTATGAGGTTACAGGGATACAATTCTTCACATAGCATCAAACTCATTAAAGATCGAATTGCTGTACAGTTTCGGGCTTCTGTAAATAAAAAAGTAGCGGATAATTTGCTTTCAGAGATGGAATTTTAAGCACATGAAGTTGAATTTCGTATTGGAACAGGGACCACATTGTGATTTAGTTTTGTAAGCAACAAATATAGCAACGGCAGTGACTGAACGCAAGCAATGGTAGGTACTTACGACCAAGAGCGGCAGGGATGGGATAATAAAAATAATAGTAATAATAATATAGGGTGTAGTATACAGCGACCTTGTGGTCTATTGTGTCCCCTACTTATACCTTGGAAAGGTTTGTTCCCTCTTCCAGAGCCCCCTCACAGCTTAATTCACCAGGAACTATGTTCAAGTGTTTATGCTCTGGCTTTGGCCTTGGCAAGGAAAACTTACTCAGAGCACAACATACAGTCCAGTTTCTTTAATGAATCTGAGAATGTGAAGTGGATCCGTGCTTGGTGGATCCTTTTCTTGAATTTGGTGTTTTCCCAAATATTTAATCCTTTTTTGGGCCAGTTCCTCACAGGACTCCAGTATGTGTTCTGGAATTTTTTTAGATGTTCCCTGAGTTTACAATGCCCGGTTAGGAAACCATTTAGGATGCGTAGATTATTTGATACATGTTTCTAACTTGTTTCAGACCTTTGGAGATCACAAAAGGATCTAGCCATTTTCTCCTTTTCCGATTTCCTGAATTCATCCCGCATAATGGTTCAGTTCCCATGAAGTGTTCTGCTGCCCCTGTCCAGTGCTTTGATAGCTGCTTGACTATCTGACATTATTGCTATGTTACAATTTCTGTAATTCTTTTCGAGATTGATTTAAACGCATCTTGAGCGCATCTATGGCGTATATTTCTGCTTGAAAGATGCTGGTACTCTTGTCCATGGATTCATGGTGTTTCATTCTTGGACCAAACTTTCCTGCACCAGTTCCTTTATCAGTTCTCGAACCGTCTGTATACCACTTTATCGTATGGTTGCTCAACCCATAGATTGTGGATTCATCGCTCCATTTTTTCTTGTTGCTGAGCTACGTTAAGAAATTCTTTTCAAAGTTATATTCCCTAATGTTCTTGGAATAACCAAGAATGGAAGTTTTCCGAGTAGTGCATCATATTCTTTCGAACTTATGCATTTCCCCTCTTCAGAGGTGTGATACTCGCACTGTGTTATTTATTTATTTTTTTTTGCTCCTCTACACTGCATTAGTTGTTTTTTTTTTTTTTTTTTTCTAAGTGTTCTACACCGGGCTGAATTTAAAATATTGCTCTTTTTCGAATGGTTCTTGTAAGATTTTTATTGTAGTTGGTAAAGTCTTTCTTATATGTTGTACCGCTGCTACTGTCCGTTTTTGCATTTTAGCCAATTTTCTTAATAAAGATGAATATACTCGTTCCTTCATCTTACCCCATACGTAGAAATCCAAAACTATCAAATGACTGTTCTGCCATAATAACTTGGAACACCAGCATGTTCGTAAAAAATGAGCTCTTCTTTGTACAAGCGCAACATCTTCTAGCAATCCTGCCAATTTTGCAAATTTGCCACGCGTTTACGACGAATCTATGTTGAGATGATGTTGTTCTTGTTGTATGCGGATTTTTATTCGCTCACATGTGTAGAATATAGGAGTTGATAATGCCACCTCTAATGAATTGCGAGTCATCTGTCCATAGAATATTTTGGATAAATGTATTGTTATCAAAATGTTCTTCCAGCAACCAATTGCAAAATTCACAGGTCAACGAGGAAGATCTTCTGGTAATAACTTCTAAACTGGTGTCTGCGGGACATGATGAGGTATAAGGACATTGAACGTGTACTAATTGATGGCTCTGTTGCTACCATACTCAGATTTTGTTACTACTATGCTCGCGCCACCTCACAACCATTACAAAATCCATAGACAAAATTGATTTCTGCATATTCTTCACTTGAATACTCTACATTTCACTGTAATGCTATCGAAATTCTATAAACAATTGAAAACGGTAAACGAGATAACTTATTTTAGGGTATTTTTTAGAAATAATAAGAAATGGTCATATTGGAGATTCATTTATTTAACTTTATACCTAGAAAAATTGTAAGCCCCAAGTAAAAACTTTGTAAAGTGAATACGTAGGTAAAATTATGGCGCAACCAAAATGATAAAAAAGAGAAAAAAAAACACATTTATTAAAAAATATTCAAAAATTTTTTATTTGAAAACATGGATGGTAATAATGCTTAAATATGGATTAACCACTACTCAACTGACTATCAAACGAGCCCAGTTTGGTTACTCTAGGTTTAATACACCAGAAGTTTTAACTACAGTTTTTTTAAACTACAACTCAGCGAGTATTGCTCCATAGAATTTCATCCGAAAATGTATATATCACAAACCGGACCACTCTATGTAATTAAAGAAGTCCCAAATCACCTCGCTCTGAAGCGATTCCCATCCACCATCTTAGTTCTCTTAGTTCTCTGTCAGTCTTAAGTAATCCACCGCACCATCTTTATCACTTCCACAAACCCTAATGTGGTTCCAACCAACATATCGATTCTCTCCAGGAAATAAAATATTCCCATTTGTTTACAAACTTTGCCATTTTTTCATTTCCTGGAAAACCGAAGATGGAAATCCAACAGAAATCCAGCAGAAACATTTCATTCCACTTGATTTGACCCTGACCCAATCCAGATCGAGCAATAAATTAATCCTAACATTCAAGGACGATATTAAATGAGATTATCCTTATCATCTGTTCAACATTGAAAACCAATTGCAATCATTTCCCGCATGATTCTCTCCATTTTCAGAGCATCCTGGAATTTTCAGTGCCTGCGCCCGCACAATCCAATCACCTCAAATCCTTACTCTGTTTGCTTTACTTTTTGTGTAGTCCTTAACTGCAAGACTTTCTTCCGTCTATCATACAATTGAGGAATAAGGGAGGAAGAAATGAATTTTTAATATTTATAGTCATAGCGACGGCAATTTCTACAATAAAATTCCATACGAAGACACAACAGGATATACAATAAAAATGCCATGCAAATACGGACAGCTTCAAGGATCCAACATACGAAAACAACTGCATTAAATTTGAATTTAAAAACATCCTTATTTGTTTTCATTACTCGTAATTCGTGGAATGAATGAAAATTGATATCGAACAGTGGGGTGGAAAGAACATTCCAGATGAATAGCTTAAGTGATAGGGTAGGGTTAAATAACATCAATCAACGAAATGGAGAGAAAATTAAAAAAACACAGATGGCGAAGACTGAAAGATTGTCTGGATATTCACCTGCTGCTGACAACTGCAGTTGTTTTTCGAGTTCGGTTATCACCGCAAGGAAAATGTTTCTTTGGTCTTTGTTTTCAGTCCGCCCTAGAGTTGCCACCTCAACTGTATCATTTGAGGAGTAACTATGGATTCGAAATCAGACTAAAATTTTTTGAAATTATAGAATGAAAAGATACGATCGCCTTGAAATTAATTCTTTTATGGTTTCTGTCAAGCATTGATGAAAGGATGGGCCATAATGTCAAATTACTAAGAGACTTCAGTCTTTAATGATTACACACTCAAAAACATGTAACGATGATGATACCAGCAATGAATTTCGATAATGACAAATAGCCCATTCAATCGATTTTAGACTAAAATCTTCGTTTCCTCCGCAATGTTTGTACCTACAATAGAAATCAAACTGAGAACTATAAATTCACTCTTTAGCTGGGTAAACTACTATCATGAAACTTAAACGGCGATCGTTCCATATATTCCAGAAAAATATTTTCGTAAGCTCTCACCATCCGACCATCCGACGGTATACAAGGGCTGTTTGATTAATACCCGGATTAGAAATGACAACGCAACTCTTTTAGGTTTTGACAAATTATATTATTTTTCAACAAAACCACCTTTCCACTCGAAACACTTTTCCCAGCGGGGCTGCAAATTTTTTCACCCCTCCGTATAGTACGAGTTTTGTTGGCCTGCAAAATATTCAGTGGTGTGTTGATCACGGTCAAGAGCAGACGTTTTACTTAAAGTGTTGTGGGGTGCGCACTTTTATAAAGAACTACAGCCAACTAACTTAAATCATCTTTTCAAAATTGCATTTTTTAATTTGCAAACAAAAAATTGTCTGAAGCGATGTATCAAAAATTACATGTGGCGATTGCAGTTGTATATTTCATTATTTTCTGACAAGTGTAACTCTCTGCGTCGAAAATCGCTGCAACCTCAAAGAATGCAACAGCAGGACCAGTACCAGATTTACAACAACAGCGACATCAACAACAATTTGCTGAAAACAAACAACAAACACTATGTGTGAGCAGCAAGAGTGTTAGAAGGATCCTCTACAACATGATCGAGCGCAAAACACACTGGGAGGTCAACGCAGCCTCCGCCACAGTGCAACTGCACTCTTCAACAGCTATACGACGAGATATTGTGTATAAAAAAAAAATTAACAGCGAAATTCTAAGCACTGTTCTGCAGTTAGATAGATAGATAGATCTTTATTTCGCACGAATTTTCTTAACAATTTCTTTTAATAAGCCTACGATTTGCAGATATATGATATTGAAATATCTTTTATCTGTAACGTTATTTTACAAAAGTTGAAATATAATAAATATGGATTTAAACCTTTTATTCAAGAACAAAAAATATATATAAATAAATAAATAAATAGTAAAACAACAAAGAGAAAAATGGTAAGTCAAAAATATAAAAATTCAAAATGATAGTAATCCAATGGCAAGCAATACCTCTTTTAAATGTTTAACTAGAGAAAACTCTGAAAATTGGGTAAATAAATAAACGCAAATTATATAAAGATTTTAAAAATTGAACAAAATATCACTTAGATAAAATAAAAAATAAATAAACAAATAAATAAATATAAAAAGTAAATAAAAAATTAATAAATTAATTAACAAAAAGGAAAGTTAAATAAATGAATAAGTTAACAAATAAGTAAACAGAAAAATTAACAAGAATACATGAAATATATGAATAAACAAAAAACATGAAAATTTAAATATTAGTAACATTCATTTATCCATTAGTTAGAATATTGCGTGAATAAATTTTTAATAAGAGGATTTTCAACACCGGAACATTTTTCTTTAAAATTGAAATTAAGCTTAATAATCTTTTCACTAATCAATTCAACGTTTGTCCTTTGATGAAGTTCAAGGGTAGGGTAATGCCACGTCAGGCTAAGCATCATTTTCAGTACCTTGTTTTGTGCCACCTGCAATCTTTTAATATGGCACTGAGCAGCTTGACCCTATACTTAGCAAGCATAGCCTGAAAGATTACTTTGTACATTATCAGTTTATTGTCTTGTGAAAGACGGTTGATTAAAGGATAAAGCATTTTCATTTTCTTTAATATTGCGGTAATATGATCACTAAAGATCAACTATTGGGTAAGTTTGATGTCAAGAAAATACATGGGCTGGTGCCGTTTTTAATAGAGGGCACCACTTGAATTAAATCGGTATCCATATTCAGTTAATACCAACCTTAAAAGATACGTGTATAAATTTGACAGCTGTCGGACGATTAGTTCTCGAGATATAGAGTTGTGAGTGAAGCAACTTTTGTTATTGTGAAAAAATCGCTTCAAAGCAATTTCGTGTGTTGATTTATCATTGCTTTTTGATGGGAAAAAATGCAGCCGATGCAAAGAAATGCCTTGATAAGTGTTAACCGGACTCTGCACCAGCCGAACGAACCATTCGCAAGTGGATTGAAAAATTTAAAAATGGTCATACAAGCACCGAAGATGATGGACACAGAGACCGTCCAGAAGAGGTTGTTTCATATGAAAACATCAAAAAAGTCCACAAAATGATTACGAATGACCGTAAAGTGTAGCTGATCGAGATAGCTGAGGCTCTGAAGATATCAAAAGAGCGTGTTGGATACATCATACACGAATATTTGGACATTCGAAAGCTCTGTTCAAAGTGGGTGCCGCGTTTGCTCACAGTCGACCAAAAACAACAACGTGTTGATGATTCAGAGGAGTGTTTAAATCTGTTCAACAGCAATAAAGCCGAATTTTTGCATCGGTATGTGACAATGGATGAAACTTGGCTCCATCACTTCACACCAGAGTCAAGTCGGCAGTCAGCTGAGTGGCGAGCAGGCGACGAACCTCGTACAAAACGACCAAAAACTCAACAGTCGACTGGCAAGGTTATTGCATTCGTATTTTGGGATACACATGGATTAATTTTAATCGACGACTATCTCCAAAAGGGGCAGACTATCAACAGCGACTAATACATTGCATTGTTGGAGCGTTTGAAGGACGAAATCGTAGAAAAACGGCCGCATTTGAAGAAAAAGAAAGTGCTGTTTCATCAAGACAATGCACCGTGTCACAAGTCAATGAAAACGATGGCAAAATTTTATAAATTCGGCTACGAATTACTTCCTTACCCACCGTATTCTCCAGATTTGGTGCCCAGCGACTATTTTCTTTTCGCAGACCTCAAAAGAATGCTCACCGAAAAGAGATTTAAGACCGAAGAAGAAGTAATCGCCGTAACAGAGACCTATTTTGAGGCTTGACCGAAATCGTACTACAAAACTGGTATCGAAAGATTGAAAAATCGTTTCAGTCAGTGCATCGATCTCGAAGGCAACTATATTGGTGAATAAAGTTGAAATGTGCAAAAATTTTGTGTTTTACTATAAAACGGCAATGACTTTTCAGCCTATGTGTTACTTAACTGGGCTTTCCTAGGATATATTGGGTCTATAACTTAGCGATTTGCCACTTGTATTATTCCATTGGAACATGCGTTGAAAAGCTATTGTCATTGTATGTCATTTCAGTATATGTCATTCATTTGAAGCGTAAACAACAATAATTTTTCTTCACTCAAATATGTCGAACTTTGTGCCTGAAAAAGTGTTTTTGCGGGGAGTTCTTCACTGCTGCCGAAAGTCATCGTATTTTCTTGGAAGTTTATGGTAAAAATGCGCTAGCTGAGCGAACGTGCCAAAAGTGGTTTGCACGATTTAAAAGTGGTGATTTTGGCTTGGAAGACGACGAACGTCCTGGGCAGCCAAAAAAGTTTGAAGATAAAGAGCTGGAAGCATTACTCTATGAAGATTGTTGCCAAACACAAGAAGAGCTTCGCAGAATCTTTGAGTGTCACTCAAGCAGCCATTTCAAAACGTTTAAAAGCAGCTGGATATATTCAAAAGCAAGGAAATTGGGTTCCACATGAACTCAAGCGGAGAGACGTCGAAAGGCGGTTGTTCATATCCGAAATACTGCTGGAACGCCACAAAAAGAAGTCATTTTTGCATCGGATTGTTACTGGTGATGAAAAATGGATCCATTACGACAACCCCAAGCGCAAAAAATCATATGTGAAACCCGGCCAACCAGCCAAATCAACGGCAAAGCCGAATATCCATGGCGCAAAGGTAATGCTCTGTATTTGGTAAGATCAGATGGGTGTGCTGTATTATGATCTGCTAAAACCGGGTTAAACCATCAATGGACAATGCTACCGAACACAATTAATCCGTTTATAGAGAGCAGTAGCCGAAAAACGCCCGAAATATGCGACCAGACACGAGGCAATAATTTTCCATCATGACAACGCTCGGCCCCACGTCGCTATTCCGGTTAAGATCTATTTGGAAAACAGTGGATGGATAGTCTTACCCCACCCGCCTTATAGCTCAGACCATGCCCCTTCTGACTATCATTTGTTCCGGTTGATGCAGAGAATGCCCTTACTGAAATACGGTTCACATCAGAGCAGAATATCAAAAATTGGTTTGATTCATTCTTGGCTGCCAAGCCGGCGCAGTTCTTTTGGGATGGGATCCACAAATTGCCAGAAAGATGGGAAAAAGTCATAGTTTCAGATGGGCAATACTTTGAATAATACTATTGTACATGTTTTTGTTAAATAAACGTTCAAATTTTGAAAAAAAACCGCACGAATTAAATTACATACCCAATAAAATTTGTCGAGTTCGATGGACGCCAGCCAAAATTATGGCTTTTTAAAGCTAACATTTTGAAAAATCGTTGGATCAATTTCATCAGAAAAATTCGTTTTTCTCGAAATTTTCAACTTTTAGGTTAAATTTTTTTTATCAAAACTTTTGTCTTCATCATCAACGATTTTTATGTACGAACAACGAAAGTTATTGCAAAACATTATTTTATTCAGATAAATGGGTCACAAAATTAATTTAATATCCCTTTTTTTGTGGTCCTAAAAAGGACTGTTACGCTTTGAGATTTCAAAACGTTTGATGATTTCAGATTGCAAATAAATGTTTGGTTAAATGGCTCTTGCCTCCTCTGCCACTGTATTTATTCTCTCTTGGAGCTCTCCCCGACTTGAAATCTCAGTCAAGTAAACCTTTTTTTTTATGGTTTCCCAGAAAAAAAAATCCGTTGGCGTTAGGTCAGGAGATCTAAGTGCCCAATGAAAAGGACCAAATCGGCTAATCCACCGTCCATTACAATTTTGATGTAAAAACGAAGTGCTACAATGGCAAGGAGCTCCATCGTGTTGGAAAACCATTCTTTGCCTCTGAGCAAGAGAAACGTTTTCCAGGAGTTCCGGCAACTAGTCTCTCAAAAATTCTTAATAGAATTTTGAATTTAGGACATGTGGAAGTATGAATCGCCCGAATAAAATACTACACAATATGCCGGCTAAACTTTACGCTAAGCTTTCTGTAAAATGGTATACAGTTAAGAAAAACATCTGCATTTCAACTGAATCTTTACCTTTGAGAAGATAGTGTTTGTGTTAAGTAAGGATTAGACACTGCCCAATAATGGGAATTTCATTGGTTGGTAGTTCCCATTCTCGTAAACTGGGCTTCGTCAGTCCATAAATTTTTTTGAATAAAATTGACAAAATTCAATCCTTTTTTGGAAGTCCCCTGACAAAATTTCATGTACGGGCGTAAAATGAAAGGGTTAACGCAGTTGGCTTGAATAACTCTATGGATTGTAGTTCTTTAAGTTTACAACTGTGCTGCAAGCCTTCTGGTGCTAATATATGGCTGCATTCTTACAGCATTTCAAATTTTTTCTTCCTCTTCTGCTGCTGTTATGTTAGACAATCTTTCCCTTCTGAACCCATATGCTGAACCGACGGTTGAAAGGCGGTGAAAAGCATTGATAAGAGTTGGCCTAAAAGGGATCCTCCGTCTAGGATATCGCCGTTGGTATTCTAATCTAGATAACCGTGCTTCCTCTTTACAGAAACCGTAGAAGAAAACTTAAACTGGGACACCCTGTATACGAGTATGTACATAGAAAATAAAGGCTGAATAATTTTTAACTGAATTTATTTTTTTCAAATATGCTTGCGGTCATTAAAACCGCACCACCTAATAAGTTTTCAAAAAATGCCTAATTACATCAGATCGTAAGTGTTTTTCCCATACTAATGAAGGTTGTTGGAATTGAGTTGTGACGGTGACAAGTAAAAAAAAGTGAAATGTCTGGTAAATATCATCAACTGACTCGGTGCGAAAAAGTTCATATATTGACTTAAGTCGAAGAAGGGCTTGGCTATCGTGAGATTGCGGTTAAAATAGAATGCTGTCATTCAACTATCGTACGACTGATGAAGAAAAAAGAAAAAAAGGCTCGGGACCAAAACGTAAAACAACCCAGAAGACGGTCAATGTATTACAACGAATTAGCATGAAAAATCGCTTTAAAAGTGCTGTCCGTATAAGAGCAGAGCTGAGTGAATTTCATCAAGCTGATCTAAGCGCCGAAACCATACGCCGACGGCTACGGAAGATAGGTTTATATGGAAGACGACCAGCGAAAAAACCTCTCCTAACAACAAAAATGAAAAAAGCTCGCTTGGCGTGGGCAAAAAAGTACGAAGATTGGACGCATGATGATTGGCGATGTGTGATATGGTCCAATAAAAGTAAATTTAATTTGTTGTGTGCCGACAATTTGCCATACGTACGACGGTCAGCAGGTTAAAGGTTCAAGGACGAGCGCATAGTCAAAACAGTGAAGTTTCCTCAAAGCTAGATGGTTTGGGGATGTTTTTCTTTTTACGTTTTGGGCCCTTTGCACTTTGTTAATGAAACTATGAACGCTCAAAAGTATAGAGAAGTAGTTAGGGAGCTTTTGGTACCAGCAATTAAACAGCATCATTCGTATACTGACAAGTGCATTTTTCAACATGATTGTGCACCTTGCCACCGCGCCAAATCCGTAAGTTAAATGTTATAAATCAACTTCTAGATGTCTATTTTATAAATAATAAACAGACAAGTAACTAGGGTCTTTCAATAATTTTCAGCTCAAGACAACATTTGATGACCTTGGAATTACCAGACTAGGCTGGCCAGCTAATTCGCCCGATTTAAACCCAATCGAACACTTGTGGCATGTAATGAAACGTAAGGTGGCTGAACATAAACCAGAGAGTAAAAAGAGCTAAATGAAGTTCTGGAACATGTATGGAATACTGAAATTTCAAGGGATATTACTGAACTTCTAGTAAGCTCGATGCCTTCTAGAATAAAAGCGGTTATAACCGCCAAAGGAGGAGCAACTTGGTATTGATAATTTTTTGGTAAAAGTGGCATATCTAGCCATCTTATATACACATACATAAAAAATGTATAATTAGAAAATTAACTGGTTTTTCTTTCTTTGTTAATATCTTTTTGCAAACATTCAATAAACAGATGGAAATTAGATAGAAATACTTACAAACTACTGTGGAATACTCAACAAAAATTTCATTTCATTATAAAAATTATTATCGTAGTTATTAACAATTTTTTAATCATTTTGATATGGTGCAATTTCAAATTTCATATAATGGAATCCCTTATGGAATAATCAGATCGAAAACTTGTTTTCGAAAAATGCTTTAATTTTTCATTCGGAAGTTTCCTATGAACTGTTGTCACAGGATACGTCCTCATTCTCATGTGTTACAAGCTTCTGATAATTATCCCATGAACCCGAAACTACGTCTGTTCCGTGAACAAGTATCTTATGGACGTAGGGGGACATACAAAACTATGGATACATTTGTACATTATTATTAATATATATTAGTATCGTAGCCACTTGGTATTGCCACTAAAATTATTTGCATTTTTTTATTTAAGTTTCTATCTACTTCTGTGGTCTCAGATGAAAAATCTGGCATGTCGAAATACAAGGCTTTGGTCGGACAACTCTCAATCCAATTCTATCCCATTTATATATTTACGATAACAATTTTTTTATCCTGATTTCGCGCTTGCCATTATTTTGTAAGCTACATGCAAAAGGCATTCAAGTAATCTCATGCAGCAGTGTAGCACAGGATTATAAAACCGATGGATTATATGGTTTAGGCAATAATTGATATATTGAATAAAAGTCCTTAGAGTTTGCACCACAAATGTAACAACGCGCTCTACAGAGGTAGTGTTTGTTAACGCATTGCAACTTTTTACATTAACCATTGCAAAAATGAGTTTATGTGACACCAGAACGGCTTTACCTTGAACTCCACCGATGAGGGAAGAATCCAGGTGAAACTTGTGAAAAGCTGCATAAAGTTTACGATGACGGTGCTCTACAAAAATGTCAGTGTCAACGATGGTTCCAAAAATTTGACGCGGCTGATTTAAATCTTAATGACGCTCTTCGGTCAGGAAGGCCCACCGAGTTTAATGACGACGGAATAAACATATTATTCGAGTCAAACCCATGTAACACGACACGACAAATTGCAGAAACATTGAAAATCCAGCATTCAAGTGTGCGTGACCACTTGAAGAAGCTGGAATACGTAAGCAAGTTCGATATTTGGGTTCCTCATGAACTAAATGAGGTTCATTTGACGAAGCGTATAAGCATCTGAAATATGCTCATTAAATGTCAGGAAAACGATTCTTTTTTGAAGTCATTTTTACGACAATCTTGTACGCAAACGGTCTTGAACTAAACGTGATAAAGAGCCTCAAACGAGAAAGAAAGAACACCTTCATCAGAGAAAGCTTATGCTGTCAGCGAGGTGGGATTTTAAAGATATCGTTTTTTTTTTTTTTTTCAGCGATGCCACACACAAGTTTGACCACCCGCCAAAAGTGTTGATACAACCACCATATTCACCAAACCTTGCGCCATCGGACTTTCACTTGTTTCGTGATGATCATTGAAAAACATAAAAAATGCGTTATGACTTTTCCGACAACCCAATAACTTATAAGTACTGATTAATTCCCATGTTTGAAATAAATCGACTCCAACCGGAATAAAGGGTGACTTTACCGGTCACAATAGAAAAATAAAAAATTAAGTAAAACAACAACAACGTAGTAAGATAAAAAATTGATTCAGGCTTTAATTTGAAGCTGCTTTCATACCAAAATGTGTGGAATAGCACATCACTCAAATGACCGCCTCGGCTTTGCTGACAGTGCTTCAAGCTGTCGGTCCAATTTTTGATGATTCGGTCCAATATATGCGGCGTTATTCCGGGAATAGCGTGTCGAATGTTGGCTTCGATCACTTCTTAGCATAGACTAAGGACTTGTTGTACCCCAAATGAAAATAATCGAGTGATGATAAATTGCATAATGGCGGCGGCCAATTAATGAACGCTCGCCGTGAGATGACACAGTCGCCAAATTCCTCCTTCACAACATCGAGCGTTACGCACCACATCTCAGATATATTGATGTTATCGAGCACTGATCGGTTAACATCGTTCTGTACCTGAGACCATTGATGGTAACGCTGTCTCCTTCCTCATTTTGAAAGAAATAATGTCCGATGTTGCCGCCATGCCATAATCCACCCCAAACAGTCAATCTTTGTGGATGCGTTGATGCTTGAACCAACACTTCTTGGTTGTGTTCCAAAATTCGGATCTTCGGCTTACATTCTCAGTGCCCAGTTATTGAACTCACGATATTGCCTATGGTCGTCCGGCTTGAATTATTGCGTCAGCACAATTTTATACGGACGTAGGCCTAAATTTAACTGCAAATTAAGCCGGGTTGACTCTATGGAGATGCTCATTTCGGCTAAATCGAAATAACTGGGTCTTCTTCGATAGTGACCGATCCAAAAGAGCTTTTCCACGATGACGGCCGATCTCACGACGAAATTCACGTTGCGTATTTACAACTGAGCCGGAATGTCAACAAATTTTAATTTCCACACCAATTCCAAATGCAAACCTTACTGAATATTTTCGAAGCTGGGTATCATTGGTAACTTTGACACCTGCTGAAACATAACAATTTGAAAAACTATCATTGCTGTCGGATCACCCGTTATAACTGGCAACATTTGTATTGATTTTTTGGCAACACCTTTTAGTCCTTCACAACGAGATGCTGTCATTATCATCTTTACTGTCACCATAACCTCCTCTACCATTCACCACAGTTGAAGATTATTTTGTTGCTGAGAGATACAAATTAATTAGGTGTTCTAGCAAAGCAATGAAACTATTGTATACTCGTATACTCGTATGATAGAAAGATTTTCCATTGTATGGTAAACAAAAAGAAAGATCCTTGGCTTTATGTTCTTAAGGTGTGTTTCCAAAATGGATATACTACCAGACGTAACTCGCTGGAAGCGAAATTCCGAAGGAGAATTAAGAGAAATCAAGGAAAAATGCGTGCACAAGTTTCATATGATGTAGTGGAAGGGAACGTTTCGTTTATGTTTTTATAGTCCCACTTTGCCGTAGGCCTCCTTTCAGTTTTATTGACTTTTCGGTTAAGGTCTGGCAGTGGAGTGCAACGTCTTTAGTATTTTGTCTTTTTCTTTTCTTTTTTTTTTTGTTGAGAGATGGTTGCTGAGAGATATTGAAAAGATGCGGTTGCTTTCCCATGAAGGATTTTATTTTTGTCGTCAATTTTAACGTCGTCCTGGTTGTTATTGTTGGCATGTTTGTGCGTATGTGTTTTGTTTGTTTATACTTCAATCGTTAAATGAATTTGAAATGATTCTTTAAGTATTCTTAGTGGAAAGTTGGAGTACTGATGGAGGAAAACGGTTACATTTGATGATACTCAAACGTTTTAGAATTTACCACGTGTGGCTTGAAACAATCGATGATGAATTCTGAAAGTTTTTTTCTTCCTTAAGGTTTGGCACAGATAGATGTACTTTTTAGACCACGAAGGGCAAATCGAACAAAACGACGTTGGATTTTCTCGACTCGGGGTATATGAACTCGATGAAAATGGGACCACACTCGGCTGGCATATTCGAGAAGAGGCCGGGCAATGGTAATGTAAAGTGTCACAAAAAACTTGCAAAATTTTTAGACCACCGTTTTGTAAAACTAAGCGATGAGTTGGTTTTAAGATTTATTTCATCAATATGTGAACGGAAGTTTAACTCTTTATCGTATAATATTCCAAGTTTGTGAAGGGATTGAACCTAAGGTACAGGTTGGTCATGCAGAAAATAAAGTCGAAGGGGATATTGATTGGACCTACGTGACAAAGTCATAGATTGACATTTAACTTATTTAGGTCAAAGCGGAAAGTGGAAAACCTATCGAGGTGTTCTTAAAGGAGAACAGAGTCTTGAGATGAACAAATAGTTTTGGAGAACTTAGTGTCGAAGCCGTAAATGGATAGGGGTAGTGTTTAATAGTCCCCTTAAGATGGTTTATAGTTAAAATAAAAAATGGCACCTTTAAGGTTAAGGTTAAGGGAAAAAGCCTTACTGCGGGGTTAATGCGATCGTTAGTGAAAATAAGATCTTGTTGCATACCGATGGAGTTAGGGAAGTCACAAACTTGGCATAGGCTTGAATCTGTTATAATAATGAATCTGGAATAACCATCGTGTGGCGCTCCCATTGTTCCGATTTGAGTTCTGTTTTTTTTTTTTTTTTGTTAAGTTGATACATCTGTTGTTGAAATTCCCTCTAAGTCTTAGCGTCATAGCTTGACATTTGAAAAATTTACGTAGCTAAGAGTACATCTATCTCTGTGTGTGTTGGCGATTTTTTACAATTTTAAAAATTAGGATTTAAATTTGCAACAACGAACTTTTACTAAATTTTGCGTAAAAAATGGATTTAATGGTGCGCGAACTTTGGAAATGTTGGAAAAGTGTTCCGGAAACGATTTACTAAAGCAAAACGGTCGTTTACCAGTGGAACGAGCGGTTCAAAAGTGGTCGTGAGTCAATTGAAGATGATGAACGCAGTGGCTTTGATGAAGTAAAAGAAATGTTGGTCAATAACCGAAAATTACCTGTCAGAGAGATACAGGGAGATAGCGGAGGACTTGGGCAGAGAAGACAACCACTAAAATCTGGATCGTTTTCGACGCTTCATCAAATGTGCCAGGTAAGCTTTCACTAAATGATTGCCTGTGAAAGGGAACCAATCTACTTCCTGACATCCTCAAAATACTACTTTTTCGTATGAGGAAAATCGGTTTAGTTTCCGATATTGAAAAGGCTTTTCTCCAAATCGCGTTGGCAAAAGAAGAGCGCAACTGTCACCGATTTTTCTGGTTCTCTAAAAAGCTAGGTTCTTACACTAAATTTCCACTTCTGCTTTGGCGTCACCTGCAGCCCATTTTCACTTTCTGCCACCATAGCACTACATAGAGACTCATTGTCGAACGAGTTTCCAGAGACCTATGCCTTGTTACGAAGATCATTTTATATAGATGATCTGGTCACTAGTGTTCATAGACAGAGCAAAGCAGAAACTTTTCATCGAGATTCAACTCAAGTATTAAGCGGAGCCTATATGAACCTACGTAAGTGGTTAAGTAATGATTCAGATGCTCGTCGTTACCTTGGAATCGAAGAGGCCAATAGTTGGCAAATTGTGTTGGCCAACACACTCCACAAGTCCGGATGATCTTGTGAAGCACATAGCTCAAACGAAACATAGTATACCTGAAGTTATAGGAAGAATTTATGACCCTTTAGGATATGGGGTGAAGCCATTGTAATGAAACTCAAAATTCTTTTTCAATCATTATGGCGAAACAAGCTCAACTGGGATGAAACTTCAGATGTGAATTCAACCAAGGAGTGGACTTCATGTGTTAAAGAGTGCGTGCCGTACCTAGGTGGCTTGACATCAAGGAAGAGGATACAACTGAAATGAACATATTTGCCGACGCCAGTCCCAAGGCTTTTGGTGTTGTGGCTTTTGTACGGATCCAAGATTCTGAATGCGACACTCAAGTAAGGTTTGTATGTGCCAAGGCTCGCGTGGCACCTTTAAAGGGAAGTGATGCAGATGATCTCAGTTTGTCCAAATTAGAATTGACTGCTGCGTTGTTTGCTGCCAGACTTTGTGCATATTTTTAAAAATCAGCAATGCCCTTTGGCGTACATTATTTGTGGAGAGATTCACTCATAGCTCTGCATTGGATTCAATGTGATGCCTGCAGGTGGAAGCCATACGCTGTCAATAGAGTGAAGGAGATACAAGAACTGACAGATATTAAATGCTGGCGTCATTTTTCCGAAAAAAAAAAACAATCCAGCGGACTTGGCTAACGGCCCTGAATGGTTGAAAATATACAGTAATGAGAGCACCGCTATGCCAGAGCTGGACGAATTTGCTGCTTTGTACCTCAGCCAGATAATACTGTTATTTTATCCCCACACAGTTACTTACAAACCAAGAAAGACAACATATAACCAAAATTATAAACTGGTTTCACAAATGGAGAATACAAATTAACGAGGAAAAAACGGTCCAAGTTATATACACCACAAAAGGAACTAAAACCCTCAAACTATCAGCTTAAATAACAAGACTATTACTCCAGCTAAGTCAGCTAAATATCTAACATAAGCATGACGATATACAGTAAGTTGACGGGGAAACTACACATAATTCAAAAACGCAAACAAATTAGAAATAAATTTAAACAACGATTCTGGCTTCAAACCAAAAAATCTAAACTTTCGATGCAAAATAAATTACTAATACACAAGAATGTGACAAAACTAATGAACTACTTTCAAAGATACTTACTTCGAACGTTTGTCAGTGCACCCTGGTACATTCCTATCGAAGACATCCATTGTGACGTTAAGGTACTTAGTGTTAAAAACGAAATCAGAAAACAAAGCAGAATTCATCGAATACCAATATCAAACCACCTTACCAACGAAGTACTTAATTAACTTGACAATGAAGCAAACATAAGAAGACGCAGAACAATAGGCCTCCAATGAAATGTTTATAAACTCTGCTACATGTATGTACATATATACATATGTGGGGGGACGTGGGAGCGAGCATACAGGGTAAATTTCCTGACTGCCTTCATCCTGACGAAGGCTAGATCGATCCTTGTCACTGTCCAATTCAAGTTGACATGTAGCCTCCTCGTGACGCTCCTGGATAACTACTCCGGCACACCATGGGTAGTGAACTAATACCTGCAGGGCCATCCCTCCGACCAGAAGGGCGGTTGTGTTGTGGGTTATGAATGAACACAATCTAGCCTCGGATATACATGAAACCACTAATCGAAGACAACACGGCGCGAAGAAGGACTACGATTTGAACGTAAGAACGCGTTACACCCCAGGAAAAACTCAAAAACTGAAAAATATCCTCAGGCAGTATAGGACGGATATTATTGCCGCGACATTTATTACCACTGTCACAAAGGGTTACATATATTTGGAATCGAAGGTCACCGATTTTACCCCCATCAGTGATTGTCTATCTCTGATCCGTGTCAATGTAAGATTCTATAACACAAGGCTGAGGAATCTATCAAAGAGCAATTTTTTGACCTGCTGATCGAAACCTGTCTGAAGTACAATATTAAAATTGTACTCGGGGACTTCAATGCCGAAAATGGTAAGGAGAACATCTTAGTGAATACAACCTCCATGACACGACAACAGATAAAGGTTCCAACTTGCATATTTTACGACAGCTAGTAATACAGTGATACCAATGTGATACCACAAGGTTCCCTCACAAAAGATTCCACAAAGCAACCTGGCTAAGTCCGAATAGTCGAACCGCCAACTAAATCGATTCTTTATTGATGGACGTCACTCCACCCAGGATGTTAAAATATTCAGAGGGACAAACGTCGACTCTAACCATTACCTGGTAGCAGCCGGATTCAGAGCTCGACTGTCAAATGAAAGAAACCCGCAACAACATTCAACATTGGACGCTTACACACGCTAGAAATAACTAGAGACTACAGAGATTGTTTGGACGAAAAACTCTCCAACACGATTTTTCCTACCATAGACATCAAGAACATGTGGTCATAGTCACCCCAAAAATGAAATCAGTGGTGTGATGATGAATGTGTGCAACAAAGGCAACAGATGTGGCATACAGAAAAATGCTACAACACCTCACCAGAGCAGCGTGGGATGAGTATAGGAACAAAAGTGAGGAGAAATAACTACTGCCTTTGCAGTCTCTCAACTCAGACTCCAGGGGCTTTTTTAAAAAGGCCAAAAATCTAGCCAAACTCGCCACTGGCCAACTAAGAATTGTGGATATATTTAAGCAACACCTCCAGTACTTGCTTAATGGACAAGATCTATAGAGAGTGATACGTCAAGAAGAGAACACAACATAAGTTCTCCCACCTAGCTTAGAAGAAGCTGACACAGCTGTACAAAAGCTGAAGAACAACAAATTCGCTGGCTCGGATGACCTGCCATCTGAGCTATTCAAAGCCGGAAGCAATTTTTTGACCAGGGGCATACACTAAAACATTTACATATCAGCTCTATCTGTACCATCTATGGTATAAGAAGCCCGATCCTATGTCCTATAACAAATTTCGAAGCATATCCCTACTTAACGTCGCCTATAAGATCCTATCTAGTGTACTATGTGAGCATCTTAAACCGTACTTCACCGCACAAATCGGTCAATACCATTCCGGCTTTCGGCTCGGCAAGTCGACTTCAAATCGTTTCGAATCGACACACACCACCTCTTCATCGACTTCAAAGGCCCATATGACATCATCCATCACACTGGCCGATAATTGATCCAGATGTGTCGCAACCCTGGAAAACTTGCGATGCGCCGTGCAGTGTGGAATAGAACCCCCAAGGAGACGCCCTGTTGCTTTACTTCTTCAATTTAGTATTTGAGAAGATAGTACGACAGGCAAAAGTCAACACGGAAAACGCTACTTTCCCCAAGTCCATCCAGCTTCTTGGCTACGCGGATGATATTGATATAATTGCACGTTCCCAGCGTGCCGTAGTTAAAGCCTTTATGGCAATTGAAAAAGAGGCTAAATAAGTTGGTTTTAAGTGATTGAGAAACAACAAAATATATGCTGTCAACTAAAAGCAAATGCTAACTTCACAAACAACATCGAAATCATGCTAAACAAAGTGTTAATCTTACCAATCCTGCTTTACGGTGCCGAAAGTTGGACGATAAGTATGAAAGTGAACGAGTTTTAGGCTCTTTTGAAAAATAAATCGTTCGTCGAATATTTGGTTCTGGCGTTAAGGAGAAGAAGACACAACCGCGAACTTAATGAGATGTAGATAGATGTGAACATACTGTGCCAAAAATTCGTCGACTTCTTTGGATGGACGATCATGCCCCAGCTAAAAGTGTCTTTGAATCCAAGCCACTAGATTCGAGAAGAAAAGGAAGAACCGAATTTCTAGTTTAAAGATCAGACGACCGCGGATACAAGGCATCTTGGTCTATCCAACTGAAAGCAGCACGCCCGGGACCGTAATGAATGAAAGGTTACGATTGTTCAGGCTTTGACTATCTAAGGGTTGTCAGACGTCATGAACCAAGCTTAGACATTAGGTAAACAAACCGTTTTGACACATTAGTGATTTTGTTTTGGCGTTATATACTTTTGGTTGTTTGAAAAAGTCTGATTTTCGCCATTTGCTGGAAGTGTTGATTTTCTTCTTTCATTCCAAAAGTATATGGAGATATACTAAGCGAAACAACTTATCGTGATTGGTTCCGTCGTTTCAAAGACGGTGATTTCGATGTTGACGACCGTCCGCGTAAAGAAAGGCCGAAATCCTTCGAAGACGCTGACTTGGAGCCATTCCTCTATGAGGATCCATACCAAACACAAGAAAAGCTTGCTTCAGCATTAAAAGTTACCCCCCAAGCTATTTCAAAGCGATTGCATGCGTTGGAAATAGTGAAGTTCACGAACGAGTAATGTTTGAAAAATTTTCAAAATTGCTACCGAAATTCTGAGTCAGTGGTCGCAAGTTTAAGAGCGTTTACTTCAATATTCAGTCGTAATAATCATCCCACTAGACAGCCTGTCAACATATTCACTATTGATTGTTCGTGCTAGTGGGCCCCGCCTAATTTTCAAGGCTTCGGCCATCCATGACGTTGTATAATAAAAAGCGGAGGCAGAGCTAAATGTACTGGTCTGGCCTCCGAATGCTGCTATGATTTAACCAGTTACAGAGATCCCGTTGGTGGCAGGGCCACCGGTAGTCCCTACTAGGACTTAAGACGCGGTGCCTTGGGGGTCAGTAGCTTCCCAGATTTCAGTCCGGGCCTGACTTGTACAGTAGGCTCCCTTGTGGAAGCGTCATGGTGGGCGTGGTTTAAGCCCAAAGTCGCTAGAAGGGTCTTTGACCCAATGTAGAGTTGCAAGATACTGGGTGTTGTGACCCTTAGATCAGGAAGAAGTCTTAGGTCAGCCTCGACACATACTAAGGGTGGAACTTTTTGCCTCCAACACGAGTTCTACTTTAGTATCAGTAAATTGACGGTGAGCGGTTGCAAGGCATATCCTTGCTCCCATGGATGTATGATCATCCCGTGGTCTTAAGTCTTCCAAAAAGACGATCATGTTAAACACTAGAGACTACGTTCGTGCCAGTGGGCCCACGACCAATTAAGGCTTCGCCCATCAATGTCGTTGTCTAATAAAGCGTTAGCAGAGTAATATACTGGTCTTATCGTAAATGTTTTCGGTATTTAACGCCTCCGAATGCTGCTATGATTTGAGGTAGTCCCTAGCAGGACTTAAAACACGGTACCATGCTGGTAGGATCTCCCCGGACTTCGGTGCGGAGCTGAATTGAAGTGGTAGGTCCACTTGTGGGAGCGTCATTATGGCTGTAGTTTCAACCCAATGTCGCGGAAAAGATCTTTGATCCAATAAAGAGTTGCAGAATGCTGGGTGCTGTGACCCTAAGATCAGCAAGAGGTCTTAGATCGGCTTCTACCCATACCAAGGGTAGAGCTTGTGCCTCCAACATAGGTTTTACTTTGATATATTTTCTGTAGAAAATAGCGATGGCAAGGCATATCCCTGCTTCCATGGATGTATGGGCATTGCGTTTTATATACAACAGACGTCCACGTAAGCCACTAGAGACATTTGTTCGTGCTAGTGAGACAACACACCAGTCGAAGTACCGACAATATCGCAGTCATAAGTGCTTCAGCTCAAAACGGGCCAAATCAATCGATTCCATCCCGTTCACAGGAATTTTGAATCTGTCATTATGGCAAATTTCTCGTAAAGATTTTATCCCACATCTTTCCAAGATCAAATTAACTCAACAACTGAAGCCTGTAATTCGTTGAAAACGCTGAAACTTTTCCGATTGGGTTCGCTGCAAAAGTTTGAAGAAAATCCTAAATTTCATCGAAAATCTTCTTCAGCGATTATGCTAATTTTTTGCTTAACAGCTTTGCTAATAAACTAAAAATGCAATACATTAACGAACCCACATACGCGTCAAGAGACTTCATTGCATCCACAAAAAGTGACCGTATGGTATGGATTTCATGCGGGAGGTGTGATTGGAGCCCATCTTCTCGCCGATGAAAAAGATCGCCATGTTACGGCTAATGGAGTTTACTATCATGTCATGTTGAAAGACTATTTTTCTTAGAATTAGATGGACTTGACATCACTGATATGTGATTTAATGATGATGACGGTTAGGACAAGAAGGTGCAACATGCCACACAGCCGGCCAAATAATTGGTCTATTGAAGAGGAAATTCAATAATTGTGTAATTTCAAGCTACTCTGCACTGCCAGAAGGCCTACAGTGCCTTAGAGGCTTTCCTCGTGAAATGTTTAGTCCAGAGAAGTTTGTTATTCAGGATTGCACTCAAATACTTAGCTTCTTTAGAGAATTGAATAGTGATGCCTTTAAGCACTAGATGAGTCAGACAAGATCAGTTTTAAGATGATTGACTGAAAATCCATTACTAGTGCACCAGTCCTCGATCACTTCTAGGGCTACCTGCGCTTTAAAGCAGACAATCGCTAGACACATAGACGTTGAAACTATTGAGCGCATTAAGCAATGAGTAGACCAACATGCATCATAGCAGTGGAGACAGAACGCCGCCTTGCAGGCAGCCCCTTTTTACATCCGCCACCACATATTAGCTACGGCCAGCATCCGCAATCAATGTCCTATTCACCAGCATTGCTTTAATCAAAGCAATAAGTGACTCGTGTTGTCTATGTCTGAGTTGCCTTCAACGTCGATGAAAATGCTCAAGACGAATTCCTTCTTGTCAAGTGCGTCTTCAATTCTGGCTACCAGATTCTAAACAGCACTCTCGCAGGATCTTTCGCGTTAGTAGGCGTGTTGCGTCGCCGACGGAGAATGCATTCGCACGGTGGTTTTGCACACATAGATCTCGACGATTCCTTCGATGCCTTTCAGCATGAAGGAGGTCAGATTTATAGGTTTGAAACTCTTGGCGAGCGAGTAGTCTTCCTTTTCGATTTTCGGTATAAAATCCACGCTCACTGTTTGCCAAGGATTCGATATGAATTCTAGTGATAAGCTAGCAATGAAAATTACCTTTTAGAGCTGCCAGCATCTAGTCTATACCTTTTTGTAGCATAACTGGATAAATACCATTGGTGCCAGGCGACTTGAGGCCATCAAAGTAAGAAACAGCATATTTGGTGGCCTCATCCGTCACCACAACCGATGAGATATACCAGGTATGGCGTGTTGTGCTGTCCAGCTCACCACCAGCTTCGTTTTTAGGAGCTAGTTGTGAGCTGGTTTAGATTATAATAATCTCTCCAGAGTTCTTTCCTGGGTTCAATTCTTAGTGTTAACGGTAGCATCTGTTTCATCCAATGGGTCTCGGCCATTTCCCAAGATCCCCATTTTTTTGCCAGCCAAGGCTGGACAATAGCACAATATATGAGCCGTTGTTTTAGATTCCTCCAGGCATAACTCACAAGTATCATTCTTTCTAAGGCAACGAAAACAAAACAAAACAAAACAAAAACCTGTAAATGGCTTAACTTGATTTTTTACTTTATTTTCTTTTCATGTGACAAACTGCATTGTGTCGTGATAGGGGTGACATTAAATTGTTACTTAGATTCCACTAAATTGGGAAATTTATGTTTGGCACATTAGATTGTGAGAGGAAAAAGAAAATCTTTTGAAGGCGCACTTAATTGTGCAAGGCAATGGGGCTCATCGAATTGTGAAAGCAAAACGATAAGAAGGGACCAAAAGAGAATACTGAAATGTGTCATGTTCACGAACAAATTAATAAACAATCGGAAGGAATGTTAACAGCACATACTCGTATGTATGTCAAAAGGATTTTTTCCTTTTATGGTGGTACAAATAGAGACGATGACTGTAGTAGATGTGGTGGACGGGGTCACTTAGGGAATTGTTCATGCTGTCCGGCGGACAAAGTTAGATGTTACAATTGTGGTTGGATAGGTAATTTTGCCCACAAGAGCAAAACAAAATCTATAAAGCGTAACGTAAATGAAGACAGGCTTTTCAAAGATACGTTTCATTGAGGAAGAAATAAGCACAATTGACAGCGAAGAAAATACTGAGTTGGCAGAACACGATTGATTTTGTGTTGCAGTGGGGAAAGATGTTAATATGAGAGAAATCATAGAGCGTCGAATCGGTGGCCACTAGATATCAGTGGCCATAGACTGTGGGACTCGGAGTCTTTTTTAAGAGAATCCAATTGAGAGATACTGCAAAATCGTAACGCTGTTGTATTGAACGTCAAAAAAGAAACAACGAGACAATTTAGGACTTATGTACTGCAGGTCATAAGTTGTTTGAAATTAGGGTCATATTTGAAGCTCATATATGCATAAGAAAGCGTCCCGAGCTGATTGTTTCATTCTACGTGGTTGTAGACAATCTTCATGCATTCTGTGAAAGACAATCTTAACTAGAACGGAAAATTGCAATTAAAGTAGGCGTTTTGAAACTAAAATTAGAACTATATGTTAAGTTTGAACTATATTTTTGAGCTTTTGAAGACAAAGCCGTTTCAGTTTTCGTAGTAACAGCCCCACTGGTGACTTGGTGGAATATGTCACCGAATGGTGGAACCAAAGCTTGATATTTTATTGAAAATGCGTGCATTTGGGATCGATGACTCTCTTCTTCAATGAACTAAAAACAACCTTTCGAAACGGACTCACGTCACTCACGGACTCCGCAAATTTAAATACCCAACCAATGCCCATGAATAGCACTTGCATCGCAGAAACTGAGAAACTTTCCATGCTCGGTATGTGTGTCAATGACATCTTACGATAGAACGACCACGTATTTGATGTCGTCAAAAATGCTACGAAATGTCTAGGTTTCCGTAAGCAATGTAAGAAATATTTCACCCCATCTGAGCAATCCTCAATACCATATATAAGTTGCTTATCCACCCAAAACTTGAGTAAAATGCCCATATCTGGTCACCTATACTTAAGACCTCTTTACGCTTGCTAGATAGTGATGGTGATAGTGATGTCAATATTACAGAGTCATTCGACTCTCTCGAACACTGACGTAACATCTCCTGTCTCACGCTGATGTATCACTATTCTCACTATCAGTGCTCTACCGAAATTGCCAGTAGCATTCCACCCCTTCAAACTTTTAGCCGTAACACCTTTCTCGCTGTGAATGCTCATCGGTACATTTTCAAGCACACTTTCGGACGTAGTCCGAAATATCATGATCCTTTCCTAAGCCGTACAACTAGTTTATGGAATGCCCTGCCATATTGTCTCCTTATTTTCTAGCCACTATAACCTGCAAACATTCAAAACCAACGCACATCGGTATCTCTTTTTTTCCCTCCCTAATTTCGTTACGCCAACGCTATGTGCAAACATCTTAAAGGTACACAAAATCATTTGTGCGCATTCCCGAATAAAAAGCCAATTCAATTTCACGGCTTTGTAGAACACAAACCTTAGCCACATTAGATAAACAAGGAGCATACAATATTTTTACGATTGTCGAAAAATTAGTTCCAAAACCAGTCACCATATCGGAAATTTCTTCTAATAACTCCACCAAAAAAGTTCTTAAGGAAGCTATTAACAACGCAAAAAATGGTACATTGAACTCTGATGTATCAATTTCATTCTTTCCATTTAGATCTAGGCTTCGTACCATAGACAATATCCTTTAAAGAGGAAGTATGATTGTTATACCAGTGACCTTACGTTCTTTTGTTTGCGAGTTTTAGTGCTGACTCACGAAATTCACCCCAGTCAAACAATTATAAAGCGGAGAGTTCGGTCAAAAATGTGGTAGCCATTAGTGGACAGAAATGTTGAGAAGTTTGCCAAAAATTCTCGATTGTCTACTAATATCTAAACCTGTTCAATTTGTCCCTATATGAACAGGCACATCGTTCCTAACAGTCCAAATTGGCAATGGGCCTGTTACGCAACCACGACTACATTCTTATCGTGATCGAAGACAAGAGCTCAAGGATTTGAAAAGGATAACTTCCAGTGACCTTATTCTCAAATTTAAAGAAATATTTTGCAGACCGGAGTATCACAAAATGATCACGGCGGACAACGGACGTCAGTGTGTCAGTGCGAAGTTTATAAACTAAGAAAACATTGAGCTAATAACATCATTACCCTATTGGCGAATGGTGAAGTGAAAAACGTGAATCGCTTTGTCTTAAAACGCTTAAAAGTTGTCACTTTCAATGGAATTAATAGCAAAGAAGGAATGCACAAGTTTTCACCTTTGTACACTGATACAACTCAAGATAAAATTAAGGGGTTATTCAACGGGTTATTCAATAGGCTTTTTTTGACAGATCGGGCGTGACTGCTTTCAAACTACTTTGTCATTTTTGTTCACACAGACTCACACCACAACAGCGTCTCCAAATTGTTCAGCTGTATTACGAAAACTAGCGTTCTGTGAGAAATGTTTTTCGTGCGATTCGAGGAACTTACAGTGCGCATAATCGACCTATTGAAATCACAATTGCCAATAAGATTCGCAAATTTGAGTCCCAGTTTATATTAGTGAATGATACTCGACCGCTTAGACCACATCCAGCACGTAGTGAATACTCTCTTCATCAGCTGTAGCTGCGAATGTACGCGAAGACCTTGACGAACTGATTCGTCGTCGTTCTCAGCAGCTTGGCTTGGCGTATTCGACAACTTGGCGTATTTTACGTGAAGATCTCGGCCTAAAAACGTACAAAATTTAGCTTGTGCAAGAATTGAAGCCAGGCGACTTGAATTTGCGTCATATTTTCAGTGAATGGGCTCTGCAAAAACTCAATGAAAATACGGTGTTTTATCGTGAAATTTTGTTCAGTGATAAAGCCCATTTCTGGCTCAATTGATACGACAAATTGCCATATTTGGTGAGCAATCTGAAGAGTAAAAAGAGCTATCATTACAACAATTAAAAACAACGGTATTGGTCCATATTTCTTCAAAAATAAGGCAAATCAGAATGTTACCGTCAATGGTAACTGTTATCGCGCCATGTTTACGGACTATGTTCTTCCTGAAATTCAAGCACATGGTCTCGGTTAGCACTGGTTTCAACAAGACGGCGCTACGAGCCATACAGCGCGTGAAACAATGGACTTGTTGAGAAATCATTTTGGTGAGCACTTAACTTCACATTTGACTACGGTAAATTGGCCGCCTAGATCGTGCAATATCACACCTTTGGACTTTTTTCTCTGAGGATATGTAAAGTCTCAGGTCTTCAGGAATAAGCCAGCTCAGATTGACGCTTTGGAAGCCAACATTACTCGTGTTATCCGCGAGATATCAGTCGCTATGCTCGAACGAGTCAATAAAATTGGACCTTACGAATGGACCACCTCAGGCATGGTCGTGGCTAACATTTACAGGACATCATTTTCAAAAAGTAAATGCCATGAATTGTTCTTTTGATAAAAATTTTAAGTTTACTTTCACCCTTTCTACAGCCTAGAAGTAAAGGCAGGAAATAGAAGAACCAATGCTTGATTTGGATGACAAAGATCGAGAATATGAAGAGCCGTGAGCAAAGAATTCAGAAATCAGAATAGAAGTGTTGTCGCTGCAGGGCAGTCGACAAACGGAAAATGAAATTTCTATTTTATTTAATCTAAGAATAATATTCTACAAAAATGCTTAAAATTTGTGTCAAATGTGGCTTACACTCCCAACAACTCCTGCTTTGAAGCGCTAAGTCCTCTGCGATCCTCCTTTAGCACATTAAAAATCCAACTGCCAAAAATCCGCCGAAAAGACGTTAGACGTTAGACCATGCGATGCCAGAAGGGTTAAATATTTCAAAATTGTAACCATCCTATCTAATAAATTGAAGTTTATAGCCCCAAAATAATCAAATTCTTAGATTTAAGGTTTTTTAATAGGCAAGAAAATTCTTCCACGTGTAATTTACGAAATCTGTTTAATGAGTACTTGGATTGAAAGACAGGTGGAGCTACTGACCCAACATGAGTGTTTCATCATTAAGTGGAACTTCTTTTTGTTGAGTTTTGTTATCCATTTCAATAGATCGTGTTAGTGTTTTCTGCGACCATGGAAAAAGAACAGTACCGCATCATGATCCAATTCTTATTTTTGAGTGGCAAAACCTGCGAGGAAATTAAGCCCATTCCCGATTATGTTTATGGGACCCATTCACCTTCCCGTTCAAACGTTCGTTCATTGATTCGCAGAGTTTCGCTGTGGCCGCACGTCGGTTTTTGGTGAACCCCTCCCAGGTGGCCCAAAAACGGTTACCATAGAGAGAACTTAACTGAACACGTTAGCCATATCCTGCACAAGATTTTCGGCATGAGAAAGCTGTCCGCGCGATGGGTGCCGCATTTTCTCACACCGGAGTATAAGCGCAATCCTGACATCACCTTAAAGACGTGCTTGGCACTGTTTAATTGAAATTCGGAGAAGTTTTTGCACTGTTTTGTGACCGTCGATGAGACATGGAATTCTTGGTAAACACCAGATATTAAAGAATTATCGAAACAATCGATTTCGGTTACCCGGCGAACGTGCTCTAAAAAAGGTTAAGAAAGATGAGGGCTATAGTTTTTTGGGACGCGCGATGTGTGAATGTGATCCACGTTGACTATTTGGAAAAGGGAAAAAAACAGTCACACATTTGGCGAAGAACAAAGTGCTCTTCCACCACGATAATGCACCGGCTCACACCTCCGCAGTCGCCACAGCCAAATTGGTGAAATTACACTGCGAATTGCTCACCTATCCTCTGTATTTTCCGACTTCTTTTTGTTTCCGCTTTTTTTCCGGAAAGAAGTACGTGTTGAACGGAGAAGTATTTTACAGGCAACCTAAAGCCGTAATATACGGATGAGTTAAAAAAGTTGCAGCACCGCTGGGAAAAGTGTATCGAATTGAAAGTGGATTATTTTGAAAAATAAATTGTCAAAACCTAAAAAGGTTGCGTTGTCATTTCTTATCCGGGTATTCATCAAACAGCCCTCGTATAGACACACAAAAAAATACATATTCAGCATGATTTATCTCCAAAGAAACTTTTAGTACATCCGCACTATTGAAATCGACATTTTCTACTTCCCTTACTACGTACATTTCTTTAACAAAACACCCAACACCGCCTGCAGCATAGTTTTCGTTTGGGTTTGCAAAAAGAATTTCAGATACCACGAAAATATCTGAATTTAAGGGTGGATAACAAGATAAGAAAAATTCTCTCTAAAGCTTCAAAGAAATAACTAATCCGTACAGTAAGTGCTAGTATTAAATATAGGGTTTTCCAATACGGACTTGACAATTTTGAATTTAATTTGTGAACTCACTCTTTCACTAATAGTCAAACTGTCACTATCAATTTATTCAGTAAGCTCAACATTTATGTCATGGTAAAGTACACTAACGAGCAACGTCTGCATGTTATAAAAATTTTCTACAGATATTCGGAGTCGGTGACTGCAACTTTAAGAGCGTTAGCTCCAATTTTCTGTTGTAATTCTCGCCCTAGTAGACAGGCAATAACAAGTAAAGTGCAAAAATTTGAGTCTACACATTCGTTGTGTAATGTTGCCGTGCCAGTGAGACAACGGGTTGGTCGAAGTGTCGAAAATATCGCTGCCGTTCAGACGTCCGTAGCAAACGAACCAAATCAGTCAATTCCACGGCGTTCTCAAGAATTAGGCATCACTCAGATCACATTATGGCGTGATCTAGACCATTTGAAGCGACGTACATTCTCCGATTTTATTATGGAGAAGATGCGCCAAGATGATGAATTTCATCGCAAAATCATCTTCAGTGACGAAGCTCATTTTTGGCTCAATGGGTTCGTCAATAAGCAAAATATGCGTTATTGGTCGGGTGAAAACCCACATGTACTTCATGAATCACCACTTCATCCACTTCATCCACTGTTTGGTGCGGTTTGCATGCCGGCGGCGTTATTGAGCCATATTTTTTCGTCGACGATAACGATCGTCACGTTATTGTGAATGGTCAGCGTTATCGCGCCATGACCACCGATTATTTTTGACCCGAATTGGAAGATGGACGACATGTTGTTTCAGCAGGATGCTGCCACAAGCCACATAGCATACGCTACAATCGATTTATTGAAAAGTAAGTATGGTGAGCATGTTATCTCAAGACATGGGTCAGTCGATTGGCCGACTCCTTCGTGAGATTTAACACCGCTTGACTATTTTCTGTGGGGCTGCGTTAAGTCATTGGTTTATGCCAACACGCCTACGACGCCAACATTGAACGCGAAATAGCGGCCGTTTCGGCCGAAATGTGTGGCCGAGTCGTTGAAAATTGGGTCCAACGAATCGACCGCTGCAAACGTGTCCGCGGTGGCCATATGAACAAAGTCGAAGTCCATTCATAAATGTTTTGATTGTACTTCAAGCCAATTTCAAGTTTTTGAAATATTTCAAATGGTTTGCCTTTTATTTATAAAAAAAAAAAAAAGTTATCAAGTCGTTATAAGAAAACCCTATACATTTTCACATTTTTAGTACTGTGATCGAGGGTTAAAAAGTCATCGTTCACAATGTTACCAATGCTTATTTACAAAAAAAAACTAAATAAACAATTTCAACGCACTGTAAAGGTGCAAGATCATCAAAGGATTTATTAGAGATGACTTTTTCACCGTCTTTCTTTCTAACAAGAATTTGACTGTCCTAAAACTACACAAATTTGTAGTTCTACTGTTTTCTTATGTTTTTAACCTGCATAAAGAGAGCTTGATTGTACTTATTAAGTTCATTGTTAATGTTACATATATGACGGTTACCTTATTGGTGCCTCTGCCCGTTTCGCCGTTCTTGTTTCGGCCACTTTTAATTATACCAGCTGCACTACAGTTAAGGCTTCTTTTTTTCTTTGCCTTTCCATCATTATACTATGTTTAGTTGAGACGTCAGAGTATTTAACACAGATGACTGGTGGAAAAGTGAAGCTGTTTTTTCTCCTTTGCTTCGCATTCTTTTTACAAAATATCGCTCAATTTAAGCTTCTAGAACATCTATGTATTGACAATGCATTTTGGAAAATTTTGCTTGGCTTTGTTAATTGCATTGTTGTCGCTGACACTTAGCGCACCAGCAATTTCAATGCAATTGCTTAAATTTAGTTGTTGTTGCCAATTTAGTCTCCTTTCTTTTGTTTTCAGTTCTGCACTTTCAGTCCGTAGTACGTTAAGGGAAATTGAAATTGAGAATTTCTTCCCTCCAACTTAGAAAGTTTCAAATAAATCATTTGGAGTGTGTATTTGTTTTTGTCATCGTCTTGTTGTGCATCCGAATCGGACCAATATTTCTAGCTGTTTGAAGATGGTGCACTTTCAATTTTAAGTTTCATATTGTTTGTTGGTGTTTCCTATGACTGATTCAGGCAAACACATAGACCTCTGCCTCAGCACACCACATTTATTACACCGAAAAGGTTTTTTACTAGTTAGAAAGTATTTTACATGTTGTTCTGTGATATTAACGCAAGAGATATGAAAAAAACCCATGTAAGCACTACAAGATATTTTTTGGCGGAACAATTCCTTTCGATTTTTTCCGAGCTAGAAGAACACTTCATATTAAAGATTAAAGGAAGATAAATCTTAGATGGGAACCGCACCCCACGACACTCACTTTGAAGACTTGGACCTGTGCTCAGACTGTTCAGGTTTTAACCCATTAAAGACCAAGCACCTTTACTAGGTGGAGTGGAAAGTAACCTCCTTTGAAATGAAAAAAAAAAAAATTCTTAAATGTTTTTAGTCCCCTTTTAGTTTGATACACTTATTCCAGCGATTTTCCAACTTCTTTCTCCCGTCCGAAAGGTAATTTTCCGGAAGGTCTGCAAAATATGTAGATGATTTACCCGCGTGAGCTGAATTTTTTATTGATGAGCCATCTTTTTAGGTTTGGGAAGGGATAATAGTCTGAGGGAGCCAAATCGGGCGAATACGGTGGATGCGACAGCAATTGGAGCCGTAAGTTATTGATTTTAGTAATGGTTGCGATGCTCTTGTGAGCCGGTGCATTCTCTTGCAAAAACAAATTTTTTTTCGCTTCATGTAAGGTCGTTTTGCAGCTATTTCGCTCCAATAATGCACAGTAATACTCGCTGTTGATAGTCTTTCCTTTTACGAGGTAGTCCACGAAGAGTATTCCATGACAGTCCCAGAAAACCGACGCCATAACCTTTCCGACCCATCGAGCCTCTCTCGGCCGCTTCGGAACACTCGTGTTGGCTTCAGTCCATTGCCGGGCACTCATTCTGTTCTCTGGTGTTCAACAGTTACCAATCGACGCCAAAAGTCCGCGTCAGCAAGTCCAAACACTCTTTCGAAGTGCTCTCGCGTTCGTGTTTTTGGTCAGGAGTGAGTATGCGCGTCACCCAGCGGTAGGATAACTTTTTCATATGCAGAATATTGCCCAAAATATGGCGTGTGCGCTCAGTACTAATCTTTGTGGTATCTGCTACCTCGCGCACCTTCACTTTTCGGTCAGCCAACACCATTTCATGTATTTTTTTGACATTGTTCTCTGTAACCGCATCGGAGGACCTGCCGCTAGTGATCGTTAGTGGAGTTGCATCCACCATGAAACTCTCGAAACGAATATTTGACGGTGTTATCTGACGGAGCATTAGCCCCATAATATTTATCCAACTTTTCTTTTGTTTCCTTCGCCGTTTTGCCTCTCAAAAAATAATGTTTTATGAGAGAACGAAAATCGTTTTTGTCCATACTCAACATGATGCCAAACACGTCAACAACAATCAGCTGTCAAAACAAAACTAAAGACGGTATCGCACTGAAATTTGGCATGTCAGCCTAAATATGAATGGACTTCAAGACACCATAATCTTTTTGCAGTGCAGCTCATTCTGGCGGTCAAGGAGGGTACTTTTCACTCTCTCTAGTACAATAGAGATAATTAAAAAAGATTTGGGATTCTGTTTAATAAGTTGTATATTTGACCAAAAATTTTTATAAGGGTGTACGAGTACACTGGCTAGATATGTGCACTTCAAGGCGTTGTTATGATAATTTTTGAAACATTATTTTTCAATGCAGAGTGTAGTTTGGCATATTTTACAAATCCATCTAACAATTTGCATCGTAACTAATTTTATTTTTTTTTTTTGTTTTTTTTTTTTTTTAATTTGGGATATGTCCACCTTCACTCCGCACTACAGAAATCAGTGAATTTGGTTTGTTCGGAGCTTTGGTTGATGATAGTGAGCGTAAATAAGTCCGTGATACTGTCCTGACAAATGAAAGAAGAATGCAGTTTTTATCGGCTCGTAAACAATGCAGCCGCCAAGCATTAACCATCATTGAATTTATCATATGCGTAAAAATTGGCCACCAACATTTTTTCCCTTTAGCCGATAATTGTTCACAAATTAATCATGAAGATCAACACCGCTCATGCCCTTATTGTATGAGACCAAAGGTTTTGGCTGACATATATATCCTCGTTTCGCTTTCATAACCGTCTTCAAGAATTTAAGTGGACATTTTTTTATTGTCCCGAATGGTACCAGTTGCACGAAATCATTTGCTTTTCAATTTCGACAAAAGGTCATGGCTTGTGAAATAATTATCAAAAAATACGTTGTGATCAGTTGGCGTATTTATTACTTCAAGTACACCCTGCCTAACTCGAACTGTAACCAACTTCGGACTGCTATAATTTCCAAACCGTTCATGACAGCTCAAATTTTGGCACATGACAGATAATTTTATTATTTACAAGCCTTTTCAAGCGATTTGCGTCTCAGTTGTCTTCAAAATTTTTTATCCGCGATGAATTCAAACGTGATAGTGGAATTGCTTAATATTTGGCTGTAAAACCACAAGTAGCTATCGTTAGAGCCCTCCAGCATTTTAACGTGAATAAATCATTTGTGTCTCGAACCATAGCTCGTTACCGTAATACTGGCAGCGTTGCAAAACGCCATGAAGGTGGTCATAAAAAAACAGCAACATCGGCAGAAATGGTTCGGAAAGTGAAGGCTCGAATTGAGCGAAGTCCGCATCGAAGTGGAAGAAAAATGGCTCATGAGCTCAACATATCGTTCAAATGGATGCAACACATACTGAAAAATGAACTTTGGCTCAAGCCATTAAAGTTTCAAAAAGCACAAGATCCTACACCGCAACAGAAAAAAGTTACAGTCGAAAGAGCGAAGGAGTTGCCACGCTTGCACGAAAGTGGTGAGTTGCCGAATTTTCGTTTTTTCCGATGAGTCGCCATTTGTTATCGAGTAATATGTCAACAAACAAAATGACCGAGTTTACTTGCCAAAGAGGTCCTTCGAAAATTAACACCTTCGGTCGGCCACCAAAAAGCAGGCAGCATCGATGGTGATGGTTTGGGCCACCATAACCGCCGATGGTCGCTCTCCGCTCGTATTTTTGGACCCTGCCGTCAAAACTATTGGGATCGTATACCGTAAAACTGTTTTAGAGGCAGTATGGAAGCCTTGGGCAAACAATAATTTCGGTCGGAGACCGTAGACATTTCAACAAGACTCAGCACCGTCTCACAAAGCGCGCGTCAACCAAGATTGGTTTAAAAACAATGTTCCACACTTCATTTCTTCAACACAATGGATTGCAAATTCTCCGGATGCAAATCCGTTGGATTTCTCCGTCTGAGGTATTTTGAAGGCGAAGGTTGGCACTAAAAAATACCAAAGTATAAACCACCTCAAGCAAGTACTTCGCCGGGAATGGGCCACAATACTGCAGAACCACTTGCGTGCAGCGTGCGATGCTTTCTTCGGCCGTCTCAAGACCATTGTTCGCGCCAAAGGTGGACATATTGAAAACTACTGATACAATTTGAAAATTGATATATTTTCCAACATTTTTTGCTTTGGTACCATAAAACTTATTAAAAAATAAAAAAATTATAGCATTTTAAAAAGTTGCAGTTCGAGTCAGGCAGGGTGTAAATCGAGTACTACACGTGATCCAAGTGGTAAATATTTGTTCGTTTGACTTACATTATTGGCACCACAATACACATCAAAATTGTAGCAATAACCATCGTCACTGCAAAGCGTCCACTCCTTATAACCAAAACGAACCACGTATGAATTGTTTTGCAGAATAATGGCCAAAGTATTTTATCATCGCTTCGTCTTTTGACAGGTTTAAAAAAAATTTAAAAAAATCCCCATTTTCCGAAACGGCCGAACTTTTGCCGTTTTATCGGTTTTGTCAATCGTTGAATTTTTACCAAATGAATAAAGCGTTTGATTTCCTTGAATCGATTGCGGGACATGGCATTTGCTACTAAAGGAATTCTTGTGTCTTCATCGAGACACCAGTACAAAAGTTCTTAGGATAAGGAATGGTATCCGGAAAATAGCAATATTCCAACAAACTTTCTGAGATCATCTTTTGTGAATATGAATGAGTGGCAGTTTTGGTCGAGAGCATATTTCTTGCTTTACTCCGCATTCAAATTCATAACATCATCGTCAAAAAAGTGTTCAAAAATTTGAACTTCGTCATTCAAAACCAACTCTTTATTTATTTGTTTTAAATTTTTCACGTATTCGAATGTTTTTGTCATATCCGTGGAATAAAAAACGTGGTAAGACCACTAAGGAGCACGAATATGAGGCTCACCTTCTTCTCTTAAACTAGGAATTGGAATGTCGTCATCACTTTCAAATCCATCGCTTACCTCAACTTCTACTGCTAGTGGGATGTCACAAGAAATGCTTGCATTAAGCAAACCATCCTCGCATAAATCCTTTTCATCCGTTTGAACATCAACATCCGGTGGAATTTTTACTATTTCCCGTTCATTTCTATCTTTTGGAATATCATCAACAGCTATAAACAGACTAGGATAGCGCTTTCCATAAAAATTCTTGCAAGTTATGGTTTCAGAAGCCGTTTTTCTGTAAGTCCAGTCATAAAACAAAATTAGCACAGTTTTGGCCAGTGTACTCGAATGAGTACACCACTTTTGTTACCAGGACCACGAAAATATTTTAATGTGAAACCTTCTTAAAATCTTGTTTTTACAAAAAAAAAACTTAAAATCCAGAATTCTTTATTCTTTTGTTGGCCAAAACTGATGACTCGCGATATGTCACAAACTGTAACTGCAAATTCTCTCTCACAGGCCTGGTACATGCATCTGTATACCATCATTGATGTCAATGAATGTCATTCATTTCTCACTAGAAAAGAAGACAATTTTCTACCCTATAGAGTAAATTATTTCATTGGTAGACATTTTCGAATAACTTTCCTTCTGATTTGAAATTCGTTAATTTTATTTTCAATAGTATATCAGTACATATCGTTCTATCTTCTTATGTGTTGTTATTACTTCGACCATTTCTAATAAAGCATGTTAGGCAGACAATTGTAACATGTTACAATTGCCCCCAGGGGTACCTTAATGCTAAATGTCAGCTCGATTTTATATCGTATCACTTTCATATTTAGGATTTCTCGCAGTAGAAAGAGAAAAACCAATAGAGGATCAAAAGACGATTCCATTTATCAACAAGCATACGATGAGGTTAATAACAATAGTCCGTGCTGCTGCAAAAAAATATGATATATGCCATGTTTCTCTGAGGTATGGAAAGAAAAAAGTCAAAGTCAAGCAAGCGGAAATGAAGCAGTAACTATGGGACATAAAAGCTGCATCCAAATATTCAGCCCTGATCAGGAAAAAACCATGGTCAGCTACATTGTACGAGCGCAGAAATTTACTACGGATTCGCGCCTAAAGAAATAAGAAAGTTGGCGTATGAATTGGCAGTGTACTATGGAATAAGGAGGCCGCCACAGTGGGACGTTAACTCTTTAGCTGGAGAAAATTGGTTCTCGTCGTTCATGAAGAGGCGCCAAGAATTGACGATTAGGTATACTCAACCGACTAGCCTTTCCAGAGCAACCAGTTTTAATGTTGTAAATGTGAAATTATTTTTCGACAACTTGCAAACAGTTTTAGATAAATATAATTTCGAAGCAAAAGACATTTACAATGTTGACGAAACTGGATCACAACCGTGCAAAAGCCTTACAGAGTTGTGGAGAGAACAGGAGCTTTGACCTCAGGTGAACAAGGAACTCTTGTCACAGTAACAATCGCAATAAATGCTATCGGAAACGCTATCCCTCCATTTTTCATTTTTCCCCATCTTCGCTACCAAAGTCATTTTGTGAGGGTTGGTCCAATTGGTTCAATTGGAACAGGCAATGCCAGTGGATGGATGTAAGAAAAGGAGTTCGTGCAATTGTTGAAACACTTCCAGCAACATACTAATTCTTCAATAAGTCACAAGGTTACATCAATCTAAGCTCTGGATTTCTGTAAAGAAAATGGGATAGTGGTTCTTTCTTTCCCACCGTATTGCTCACACAGGCTTCAGCCGTTGGATCGTTCTGTATACGGACCTTTTTAAAAAGCTGACAGCTCTGTCTCAGACAACTGGCTTAGGAACAGTCTACGTAAGACAATGACGATTTAAAATATTCCAGAAATCGTAAGAATAGCTCTGCCTTTGGCGCTAACCCAAAATAATAGCCAAGCCGAACTTAGGACTACAGGAATAATGCCTTTTAACAGAGACATATTTCCTGAGATTGATTTTGCGCCATCGTATGTAACGGGTAGACCGATGCCTTCAAGTTTGGCAGATGCTGGAAGTTTTAGAACAGCGTCTCAATGCCATATAAACTCCCATCTAACCACAATTTCAGAGAACAACCAAACTGCGGATATGTCTGATCCAGTTGATGAAATGAGAAACCCTAGCAAACTCATTGTTCCCACAGAGGTTGTGCAACATTTGTCTAGCATATTCGCTGATTCTCAAGCTCCTAGCAACTTTACTGTGACAACTTTATCTCATTTAAGTCCACAACCATCTACAAGCGCAGAGGTCCACCGTGCTGATGAAGTTAGAAGTATTGGCAGAACTAATTTTTCACCTGAATTTTTGCGACCTTTTCCAAAAGCATCAGCTAGGAAACCTAAAACTCAAAGAAATAACAAGACACGAAAATCAATCATCTATACCGATACTCCTGAAATAGAGGCTATACGAATTGAGTTCAGTGAAAAACAGAGAAGAAATGCTTTAAAGGATCTCAATTTCTCAGAGAAGAAAAAGAAGTGTGATAAAATTAAAGCGAAGAGGAGGAAAACAGCCAAAGAATCAGACACAAGTGAAGAAGAGAACTCCGAGACCCTGGGTTGATGATAAACGAGGAGGCAAAACGAAAGGAGATGACACCAGCGGGCGGTGTTGGCACGAGCAGAGTTGGCGTCAACGGAGTCAACACGAACGAAAGCGAAGCACACCACTACGTACCAGAAATTTCGAATGTTTCGGTAAAAATCCCGAAATTCTGGAGGGAAAAGCCAGAATTGTGGTTTACACAAGTGGAGTCACAATTCTACGTAGGGCGCATAAACTCCGACGCACGAAAGTACCACACGGTCGTGGTTAGCATCGAAAGCGACATCCTGAACCAAGTCAGCGATATTCTCCTCGATCCTCCACGCGGAAATATGTATTCAACGTTGAAGGCAAAGATAATGGAACGCTTCACAAATTCCGATTATCAGCGACTTCACAAACTTATTCAAGAGATCGAACCCGGAGACAAAAAGCCATAGCAACTACTCCGAGAGATGCGAGACTTGGCGGGTTCCAAAATGGGCGACGAGTTATTAAAGTCACTTTAGCTCCAGAAGCTCCCCTCACACATGCGTTCCATAATCTCAGTAAGTACCGAAACTTTAACAAAATTGATGGAAATCGCTGACAAGATTACTGTGGTGAACGAGACATCTCGAATATCGGCAATCAGCCAGCGCAATTTCATTATTAATTTTTCACCCTATGGAAGCAGCAAATTCGAACGTCAGATGGAAAAGCTTTCACGCACGGTTGCGGAATTAAAGGCGGATTTTTTCACCACCGTATTGGTCGTAGTCGATCTCAATCACGCTATCGCAGCGACTGAAAGGGCAAACCAGCCGCGAAAGTAAAATCTACAGACGAATACTGGTATCACCGTACCTACGGAATCGATTCAAAAAAGTGTCGATCGCCATGCAAAAATAGTAAGTCGTCAAACTACATGGTCAGTTGTTAGCGGCGACGACTTCTGAACAACATAACTGTCGCCTATTTATTCAAGATCACACAAACAACAATTCAACCTTAATCATTGACACGGGCGCGGACATCTCAGTTCAACCTGCAACGCTAAAAGACAAAAGAGGGGCTTGGAAAAATAAAACTACTCTGTACGCAGCCAACGACTCACGAATTTCCACATACGGCACAAGAGCGGTGGCAGTGGACTTGGGACTGCGCCGTATTTTTACCTGGGAGTTTGTGATTGCTGATGTGTCCCGGCCAATCATAGGTGCTCATTTTCTTTGGCACTTTGGACTAATGGTGGATCTGCGGAACCGACGTCTGGCTGATCAGTTAACCTCACTTTTTAGTGTCGGTACCATTACCTCAACCCCGTCAACGCAGCTTACGAACATCAACCACAAGGCACCTTTCCGAGAGCTGTTGCAGAAATTCAAGGACATAAGTAAGTAAACCAAACTCAAACTGCAACGTTTTCCATTATATCGTCACGACTGGGCCGCCAATCCATGCACGATACCGATGTTTGAACCCCGAGAAGCTCGCGGCAGCAAAAACTCAATTCCAGCTTTTGATGGAGCAGGGCATTTGGCGTCCTCTCTACATGGCAAAGAAGGGAAGCAACAGTTGGAGACCGTGCGGGGATTTTCGGAAGTTGAACAGTATCTACACTGGATCGCTATCCCATTCCCCATCTACAAGACTTCACTCAATTCCTCACAGGTAAACCAATTTTTTCCACTCTCGATCTCCAACAGGTATACCAACAGATACCAATGGCCCCCGATGACATATCCAAAACGGCTATCATAACCCCATTTGGTTTATATGAGTTTGTCTGCATGACCTTCGGACTGAGAAATGCGAGCCAGACGTTCCAGAGGTTCATGGATGACATCTTGCGGGACCTCGACCGCACCTTTCCATAAATAGGTGACATCCTCATCGCCTCAGAGAATGAACAGCAGCATAAAGAACATCTTAGAGTAGTCTTCCAGCGCTTGCGGCAGCACGGGTTATACTGTTAACGCCCTGGGAATTAGACCACTCAAAGAAGCTTTGGAGTGGAAGCTATGGGGAGATTTTCAAAGCCCGAGAAAGCAGGTGAATTAAAAAGATTTTTAAACACGCTGAATTTTTACAGACGCTTCCTCAAGAACGCTCTCGAGGACAAAGCGATTCTCCAACAAATAATGCCGAAACAAGAAAAACGACAAAAGGGAGATTCTCTGGACGAAGGAAGCAGAATCGAGTTTCAAGAAGTGCAAATCCGCGTTGGCGAATTCAGGTTTTTTAGCGCACCCGAAACCCAACACTCAACAGGCGTTGATGGTCGATGCTTCGGATATTGCTGTGGGGGAAGCCCTATACCAGCGAGTCGATGACGCATGGGAGCGACTAGGGTTTTTCTCAAAAAAACTTAAGGCTGCAGAAACGAAATATAGCACGTACGACCGGGAACTTCTTAGTGTTTACTTGTCTGTGAAGCACTTTCGTTTCATGCTGAAGGGTCGAGAATTTTGTATTCTGACGCATCACAAGCTTCGACTTTTGCCTTTAAGTAAAACCCGGAGAAGGTGTCTCCTAGGCAACTATGCCATCTTGACCTTATCGGACAGTTTACATCAGACATCCGCCACATCGCAGGAGACCAGAATACGATTGCCAGCGCACTCTCGCGAAATGCAGAAATTTAATCGCCAAGCAGCATTGATTATGAGCGTCTCGCAGACAATCAACAACAAGACGGCGATCTTTTTCAAATTTTAAACGACACCTCACAAACATTAAAACTAAAGAAATTTCCTGTCTCGTTTTATCACCTACGACACGTCAACGCAGAATATCCAGGGATTCGATCAACGACCAAGCTGCTCACGGATCGATTTATATGGCCCTCGATAAGAAAAGACTGTCGAACTTGGGCAAGAGAGTGCACAGCCTGCCAGCGAACAACGGTGTGGAGACACACGAGGACACCCATTCATACCTTTCCACAGACCGACGCTAGATTCGAGCATATCAACATCGATTTGGTCGGACCACTGCCACCCTAAGGTGAGTTTCGCTACCTACTTACATGTGTTGACCGATTTTCCAGATTGTTGGAAGCGATACCCATCCGGGATATCACTGTTGAGGCGGTCGCAAAGGCATTGTTTGACGGTTGGATATCGAGGTTCGGTGTGCCGTAGAGGATCACCACCGACCAAGGTCGGCAGTCCGAGAGCCAATTATTCAAAGAGCTAACGAGGATCCTGGGAATCAAACATCTTCGAACGACACTATACCACCTGGAATCGAATGGGATGATTGAGAGATACCATCGGACGCTCAAGGTCGCTCTGACTTGTCACGCAACGGATCGGTGGACGGACGTATTACCATCAGTGCTGCTAGGACTTCGCACAGCTGTGAAAGAGGACCTTCGAGCATCGATGCCAGAGATCCTTTACGGAATCCCTCTTCGGCTACTTGGAGAATTTATCATGAATTTATCAAGCAACTTCGCTTGCTTCAAGTCAACACAATCCGGCCATCATAATTCCCGGAAAGGATTCGTACCAAAAGACCTTTACGAAAGCCAATACGTCTTCTTACGCAACGATACCGTGAGGAAATCGTTGACGCCGACTTATAATGGATCCTACATAGTGGCAAAGAGAACCGAAAAATACTTACTTCCTAGTCAATCTTAATGAAAGAAAGGTAAATGTATCATTTGATCGATTAAAGCCCGCCACACGAAGGACACCACAACAGATTCTACGTTACCCGATGAGTCAAAAGAGAAGCAGTACGTGGCATGAGAAGGTAGAAAACTAACATTTCGGAAACCGTAAGAGGGCATCACTCGCGTTGAAAGGGAAGTACTGTACAGACACTGATGGCTAACAACTTCACGATCAGTGCAGCCAAAAAAAAAAAACAGACTTTCGAACCGACGAGGGATGACATCATCATCCGTCGAGACGCAGAAACGATAAGACCGTTTCTCACTTCGGTGTACATACAAAAGTGTAACTCATTTTGTTGCAATTTATTTTTTATTATTTAAAGATAAAATTTATTGAAATAAATAAAACCATTTCTTTCTTTGCACAGTTATATTGCCAAAACCCCATGAGCAGTGCTTACATAAACAATGAATGATCATGAAAAACATCAGCATGACGAGACAATATGCCACTCCTCGTTTCAATGAACTATTTTCGTTTTTGAAAGGTATTATAAGCCCGAAGGATTCCTACAAAAAGAACATCTCTTTCACTTCATATTGCCAACATCCAATATATGTTTACTGCCAATCATTCTGCATACATAACGATCCTATTGTCATATAAGATTCGTAGGCGTATACGTAACACAAATTTATTTCTTTGATATTCCCAAACGTCTGCTTAGGCTAAAAGAAGAGCACAACAACTACAGCAGCAAAAAATAACACTTCAACACCTCATATTTCGTAAATTGAATAGCCCTTCCATATATTGTATTTGTGCTAGTCTATTGTGCTTTGCTTTAAATCCCTAATGGCACAATTTGTGGCACACTTGCCTATAACCAATTGACATTTTAACTCACTACAAGAATATGTACAAGTGTTGGTAAAGGGTTTTCAAAAATTCGCGAAAGATTTGAATTTGCGCCTTTTGTGCGGTAAAGTGTTGCCAACGAAAATGCAAAAAAAAAAATCTGTGTGACACCTAACAGTTCAGGATTATTAAAAATGGATCGCTACAAGCGTTTTCATGGCTGAGTAATATTTAAAAAAAAAAAACAACAAAATATTGTCGGAAAAGTGATTTAACTCTATCAACACTGGATAAGTTAGTGATCTTAGACACTCTGGCCATCCTTGAACAAGTCGCTCAACTGAAAACATCAAAGAACTTCGTGAAAGTTTTGCTGAGAGTCCGGAAAGATAGATTCAGCACCGTAGGCAAGATGTGCATTGGGTAATTGACTCAAGAACTAAAATATACTGGCCATTTCGGTGAATGGAATATGGAAAAACAACAAGTGGATACTGATGTTACAAACAAAATCATATTCAGCTTTCAAGCTCATTTTCATCTTGATGGCCTTGTTAATCGTGCAGATTTTGGGCTGGATTTAAACCATTCTTTTGTAAAAATGTGGCAGGTCAGGCAATATCAGTTAAAGGTGGCGCTATCGCGATATGAAAATCCAGATTTTTGTGCGTAATTTGCAAGATATGGATGTGGACGACATTTGGTTTTATGCTAGAAATTGGTTGCCCACATCATGTGGTTTAACGCCGTTGCACATTTTTCTTAAGAGTTTTTTGAGGTTGAAGGTTCAATTTCAATTTCAACTGTCATGCGTAGGTATGTGTCAGCAAAGTTGTGGATGCCATTTACCCGGTATACTATTTCACACGTAACCCTATACTCTATACTTTATGAATCAATAAAATATTCACACTGTTTCTATAAAAATTACTTGCTGCGTAAATATTGGGACACCCTTTATAATAAATCTGCATTCACCCCTTTTAGGACTACATACAACAAACAACGTAACCCTATAACCCTAATCTTCTAGGCATGACATAAAAATTGTAAAAGAAATTCTAAAGGATACACCAACCGGAATGGTAAGGGGAAACTCTCTAGGAAATGCTAAAGGAAACGATGAGACACCAGTCATATGCCAAATTACAACAAATCCGCACCAAGTTATACTCGTTCACTCCTAAGACCATGTTTTTTTACTCTCAACAACGGAAATCTTTTGGACACAAAAATATTAAAAAAAAAAATGAACTTAATCATTTGCTCATGGGAAATTGTGCAGAACCATTATCCCTTCCCACCCATTTTTGCATTGTCTGCGAAGAATCATTTACCCTCGAACCCATCACTGCCCTATAAAATTTCTCTCTCAAGTTCCACCCAGTTAAAAAAAAAAAAAATATGACTTACTTACCTACCTTTAGGTCCATAGTATAGAAGATATCCCGTTCACTAATACTAATATAAATACCATCTCATCGGATATACTCACTTTTTTAGAAATAAAAGGATTCTGCCACAAATACACTGACGAAGAAATGTAGAGAAACAAATGAGCTTTCCTCTTTCGGCTCGCGCTCTAATTTGAGGAAATAAACGATGTTAAGGAAGTAGACGAGAAACAAGAAAGGATGCGGTCTTTCTTTTATGCTTTTAGTGTCTATTCGAGTGTTTGGCTTATGAATTTATGACTTTTTGAGAATCATTTTACAAACGGATGTCTTTTTTTTTTTTTCAAAAGATGACATGGAAGTAGCTCTTTATGGAATTCTGTTTTCGCGCCCCCAATTTTTAGTTCACACTTAGAGTTTTAATTTTTTTTTTGTTTTTTTTTTTTTTGTTTGTTTTCTTGTAAACAAAAAACAATATCACACACAGTTGCACTACTACAGTCGAAAAAGCGCGATAGTAAACTTTACTAATACACGAAAAAACTTGAACTTACACAAGAGGATACATACGAAACGTTTCGTAAATGAAAACCGACCAACAGGACTATGTATGTGGGAACTAAAAAATCGATACAGTGATTCCCTCCGAATACACAATTTTGAATGGGCTACAGACACAAGCGCAAACAATCACACAGTTTAGTAGTTATTTTTATTTGTGTTGATAAGTGAGTGAATGCTAGGAAATATCCTTGCCAAAGAATGTGCTAACATGGCTGGGATTTTCTTCTACACGTAGTTCTTCGGGCTGATATAAAATTTCACCATTTACATATACGCGCAACGAGATTGGATATCAATAGTCAAGTCGAAGCCACAAAAGCACAGGAGAATACACGACGGCACGGGCATAATACACGACGGCACCGATACGAATGTGGAACACGAAATACGGGTACGAACACGGAGATCCACTCTCTACTTATAGGACATTTTTTCAGAGACATTAGAGGAGGGTTCGATCTAAATATTCTAAATTAAAAATGAATCCTCATGACTATCCTGCCTTCACACTTCACAAAGTTGAGCTGAGATCCGGTGACTAATCACACATTTAGGGAACAGAGAAGATGACATTGCATGAGTACCCGCAACTCTAAACGACACCAATTTGTACTTCGACACGATGTGTAGCGATGTTTACGTTTGTTGGCTTAGTATACACTTGTATCCAAACACCGCATCCCCACGCATATTGGCAAACCGACAAGATGGGACATTAATAAAAAAAACAGTAATGTATCATGCCCAACGAAAAACCGACTGCCTTTGATCCTTTAGTATCTCCGTTAGTGGCGTAACATTAATCTGCATTAATTACGCCAACTTAATTAAGAACATTGTACAGTCGATGTTCTGGTTTAGCATCACAAAGTTTTTGTAAATATTTACGTGACAAGGGCAATGACGGGTCGTTTCACACACTCTGTATGCGACAAACCTCTCAAACCACAAACACTGACACAAAACATACGCACACACGCATTACCGATTGCCGGGGTATCTTGCACGTGAATCCTTTTTTTTCACCCGACCACGGCGGCGTAAGTAAATTTCACTTTTTGACCGAAAGAATCAATAGACGCGCGAAAAATTAATTAATCCGAAGGACATGTCTCTTGCCTCATGGTGGGTGTGGTAGTGTCCCCTCCTCACCTTTCATGTAGAGGGTTTTCTCTTTTTTTTTTTTTTTTTTTTTTTTTTTTTTTATATTTGAAACGAGCGTTCCTCCTTCTACATTACCGCGTGCATACGGTAATACACACAGGACACATAGAGCACTTGTATAAAGATACAGAGCAACAAAAAAGTGAACACCAGAACCGTATAGAAGAATACAAAATGATAAACAATTCGCACAGGAGATACGTTTGTTTTTTTTCCGTTACACCGAAGGACACTAAGCAGAGAACGTTTCCGAATCGACTGAATATCTAGGGAGCTTTTTCGCAGATACACAGACTCCATACCGCAATTGTGAATCTGACAGATGCTCCTAGTGGTACATTGGTAGGAATGAGTAGTACTCGCTTTCCTGCAGCAATGAGTAAGAAAAATCCTCCTCATGGGTGCCATTGTGCACTAGTGGTGGTAGTTCCGAATCCTATCGCATAGAAAGAGATACCCATCAGGAGAGAGAGAGAAAGAACAAGAGTTTTGTCGAAAAACAGAGAAAGAGAGTGATCCAAAAACTTACCAAAGCTCTTACTGTTACCGAATACTGTTCGAGCACTGAGTATCTGGGTGGGTACTCTCAAATTAAAAAGAAAAAAAAAAAGTCACCATGATAAGGGGGTTTTGGTGAGTTGTTCATGTTCGTTATGTTGTCCTTTTTGCTTGTATCATCAGATTCTCGGTAACATGAAATTGTTCCAGGAATTTCTTGTACTACGTGTGTTATCCTTTTTGTGATATAAAAATTTGAATTTTCATTCAGTTTTGCGCCAGTTGGGTTTCTGGAAATCCTTGAAAACTTCTCGGATTAAAATTGTCACTGATGTTAAGGCTGTAAAAGTGTCCTTGATCTTAAGGATATATGTAATACGAGAACATGTTAGACTATATGGTACTTACCTTGGAGCCTAAGACTGCTAGACATTTGATGTGTTTTCTTCTAAAAGAGAGGATTAACAAAAATCAATATGACAAAGGATGCTCTATGTTTTCGAGTCGTTTTTTTTTTTTAGATTTTTTCAGTTTCCTTTTTTCCACAGAATTCAACTCTAGCTTCATCATCATCATCAGCTCTGTGAGAGGCTTTAAGAGGTTGGAATTGAGCCAAAATATTGCGCAAAAGAAGGATATTGGTATTTAAATGGATGCATTGATGGTGGTACGGATCTGTATGCTATTACGTCTAAAGGTTCATTCACTAGTCTGTGGAAGCCAATGTAGTATGCGGCTGAAAATGGGCAGTACGAGTTCTCGTATTACAATATAAAAAGTTGAACTGAGCAAAATTTCAAATCGATATGCCAGACGGCAGGGCATAACATATCCATCCACTTATAGTATAGAAAAAAATAAACGAAAAAGGACTCCCTTTATTTCCTTATTCGTATTCACTGTGAATTTGTGGGAAACGCGAGGGATTGCGAACAGAGCGGATTCTCGGCCAGATTCAATGGTAAGGGTGTAGAATTATTTTTTTTATTTATTTGTATCATATTTCTTCTGTAACGCAGAGTCCTACGTAACAGTGCTAACAAATTGTACTTGAGGGTATTTAACTTTAATTTGGTCATTTACTTTTTAGATGTGTTTTTGTAATTTGGGATTATGTTTGTGGCTTTCAGTTTCAGTTGGGCTTAATTTTCAAAGTTTTTGCTGTGGGCTAAATTTTCAAGATGAAATTGTAATTGTCTCCGGAAATCTGTCGAGATAAGGGATATGTATTCAAAGAATATTTTCTTTAATTTTGGGCAGTTTTAAGTTGCCAGCCAAAGAATTTGTCTCAATTTTAACAAGCGGATATTTTCGCATAACTTTGGTAGAAGTATGGTAGGATGAGGCAGATTTTAAAACAGCAAATTCGCGGTTTGTTAACAGATTTTGCGAGCGCAAAATGAATTGGATGCAGATAATAAAAAATGAGAGAATGAAGGTTTTGACATCCATAATAAGTGCAAATTTTCCTCTTAGGTGGCGCTTATGTCCAAAAAGCCTTTTCGGCTCCAAATTAGCTGAGATCCCCTCTTACTTTCGCTAATTTACACAGTCATCCTATGGGGCGCTTACTCTCTGGGCTACGGTCGAAGACTCTTTTAGCCGGAACTGTAGCACCCACCCAGTCATCTCAGTCATCCACTCCTTACAGCCCATATAGTTTGTGGTTGAACTTACTCCTCCATTCTCCCGTAATACAAACGGATCGAAAACCACATGTAGTATCTTTCAAACGAAACGGCCATCATTCACTTTCGACAAAGTCCAAGCCCCTGTGCCTAAGGCGAGGACCGGAGTGATAACTGTGTTGTATAAAGCTAATTTGGGCTGACGAAAAGGGATCTTTTACTCTATTGCCTACTGAGACCGAAAAAATAGCGATTAGTAAGAATATTTCTTCAGCAGATTTCTGGGCTGATGTTGTTGCGGCTATTGCGGCCCTTTGTGCCAGAGGGAGTTGATTTGTAAAGGTCAGCCAAATTTAATTTTTTTTCTCTCTCTGTCTCTCTCAGAAAAGAAGTTTAGTGCTGTGCAAAGGCGTAAATTAAAAAACTAATTTTCATTCTTCTTGTAATAAGTAATAAACATTTATTATTGTGAAAAAAATTATCATCAATTTATGCGCATCTTAAATTGAAACGGAAACGGAATTTAAAAAAAAGGCCTATTGCCTGCCCATCATGCCACGTGGATCTATGATCCTTTTACTCATGAAACCAATTTGAGTTTATGATGAAGTGCAGGAAACTGCTAACGTCTATATTCCTTAGATCATTTAAGTCATTGTAGAAGAAAGCTACTAAGTGGAGTTTTTTTTTGGTAGAAACCTGAACATGTACAGAGAAGGTGAATGATTGTCACCTCTTCCTCCTCGTCCATTCAACTTCTACAGAAATCGTTCGTAAAAGCGCCAAGCCTTCTTGTATACCTTCCTATAAGGTGCAGTGATGACACTTATGATGGCGCTGAGATGTTTAAAAGAATCAGACTCTTAGAGCGATTCAGATCCTGCTTTGGCAAGATCTGTTTAGTCGCTAGACATGTTGGCCCACCGGTTCAACTAAGATCTGTTCTTTTATTAGCATCCAGCTTAAATAATAATTTTCATATAGCGATTGGTATACCTATGCTTCCCTTCTCCGGTTGGCCCGGCACCCAACAAAGGTGAAGGTTGAACTGCTCTGCCATCTCCGTAAGATATAATCGGCCTGGAACACGCTAAGGTGCTTTGGAAGGCTTAAGGAGAGGCTTAGATTTGGCTTATCTGAGAAAACACCGCCACCTACTCCGCTATCAATTTTAGGTCCATCTGTGTAGAAGAAGATTGACTTTTTCTTTATGATGGCATCTTCACTCCAAAAGGATCTAGATGGGAAGCTCGCATGAAACTCTCTATGATGATTCCGAATATATTAAGACTATTAGTGTGGCCAAATAAAATATTTGTCGACTTTCTAGTAGCTTTAAGGCCTGCTGAAGATATCGAGGGGTGTCAAGTAAAACCGAATGTCTAAATCCGCGGAGAGAGTAGATCGTAGAGCTCCACTTATGTAAAGACATACTGTTCTTTCGACTCTGCTTAGTTTGTTGTAGTTGACGGCAATATCTATGTATGTATCGGTCTTATGACCGAAATATACGGCCAGTGGGCTATTTTGAGGTTAAAGGCCTCTTTCTTCAATGTTAGATTTCCAGTTTAGTTTTCTGTCAAAAATTAGACCCAGATATTTTGCTGTATCAGAAAACACTAATCTGGTACCGTTTATTGAGGAGGGTTTATAGTTGGAATTTTATATTTCCTGAAAAGAGGACACGATCAGTTTTATCAGCAGTTCATTAACCACTAAGTTCCAGAGAAGGGAAGAAAGGACAGCGCCTTGCGGTGTACCTCTGCTGACATATCTTTTAGCAGACGTCTCACCGAGTTTGGAGTTGATTATCCTGCTATAATTGCGAATGTGTAGACGTTGTTAAAGGTGTCCGCTATGCCTAGGAAAGGAACCATTATGTATTATCAATATTGTAGGGATCGTTCGATATAGCTTGTCAAAAAATGCAGAGCCGTTTTCACCCACTTTCCTTTACAGTAGACATGTTGAGCTGTTGACAAAAGTCTTGGATCAAGTTGAGCTCGAACATGGATATCAATCAGTCGTTCTAGAGTTTTCGGAAGGAAAGATAATACACATATAGGTCTGTGTAATCTCAGCTTTTCATGATACTCTCTAGCGTGGGCAAGGCAATATCTGTGAACCTTTGTAGTTCGGCAGGTATTACACCATCCGAATCAGAAGACTTGTATAGCTTGACGCTATGTAGCGCCCAAAGTAGTTTGTCCCTTGTTATCAGACAATTTTGATCTGGTCCTGGTTGCAGTAGTCCTGTTTGGGTTACTACTGACGTGAATAGGTAGTTACTTAGAAAGTGAGTGTCCAGTAGCAAGTTGAGTGATTGATCACTTTAGGTTGTCCAAGAACAATCGGTTTTTCTTCAAACAACTAGGCATCATAGGACTTCTAGAAAGGGTTTTTTCTTAGCCGCAATGCCTCAAAAGTTTCTTTGATTTTGTCACAGAATGATCTCCAGGATTGTCGCTTTGCCTTCCTCAGTTCTTTATATATTTTACGGGATTCTTTGCATGAGTTCCAGGCAGCCATTTTCCTCTGCTTTTTACTAGATTGAAAAGTTTTTACAAATGATTCTAAACGGTCTCAATTCTGATGTCCACCAGTGCAGCTTTTTCTTGCCTCTGGATTGAATGAGAGGGCAGCAGGCAGTCATTGCCAGGGTGAAATCCTTGTCTTTCATGTCAAGCTTGTTGGTGTCACGCAGGGGACTTGTCAGTTCAGGGGATGATTTTTCTGACAGTATTCCTCTGTATTTTAGCCAATCAGTTTTCCGATAGTTTCGGAATGTTGGTTGGCTGAGGGACTATCACTCAGGCTGAATTGGATGTACAAGTATCTGTTGTCTGAAAATGAGTGTTCAGACGATACTATCCAGTTCGTTAGCATTTGAGTGATGTTGTCGGAGACAAGAGTGATATCTAGAACTTCCTGTCGCTTTCTTGTTATAAAAGTGGGCTCATTGCCAATATTGCAAACAATGAAGTTAGTACTTAAAATGCAATCAAAAAGTGACTCACCTCTATCGTTGATGTCGGTACTGCCCCATACCGTGTGATGAGCGTTAGCGTTGCATCCGATGATGAAGTCAGTTTTTTGCCTTCCAGCTTCCATTATTACCTTTTCTAGGTTATCACTAGGGAGGAGGCCTACCTAATCGTGGCCAAGATACACCGATAGCAGTTAGTAGGCCTTGGCAGTCTCCAGCCTGGCAAAGGTTAAGTCGGGGTCGCTAAGGTTAGGAAGTAAAACTATATTAAGGCTACGTTTCACTAGTTACTTTTGTTACTTTTGCCTTTTGTATAAAGTGGAGTGTATAAAGGTGTCCCAATTCCACTAACCACGCTTTCAACGATCTATGATTCCTAGATTAGGATGGTATCTTCTGCGTTTTTGAAGAGCCGCACAATGAGTGCGGCCGAAACCATTTTTGAGTGGTGGACATTAATCTGGAGAAAACGTATCATTGCTTCAATTTCCCAGAGTCGCTTCCACCTGGGTTTTATTGGAATCCTCCGATTCCAATTAATTGAATCGGATAAATTGCAGTCGTCGCTGTCCATTTCTGGAAAGGTTATCGACGCTCCAAGATTTAAGGGTGTTTTTTGAGTTTTAGTTAAAGGAGGAGCCGGTTGCTTATCAGCATCCAGCTCATTCTTTTTATAGACCTTTAGGTGTATTGCCTCGAAACTGAAACCGAAAAAAGAATAACAAGGTACGGTTGAAAATTGTCTCCACATCGATACTGAAATAACAGAAGAAAGAAATGATTCACCAAGTACATTAGGTTATCAAGTGAAAGGCCACAAAAATCAATAAATGAGTGCTCGACATCCACCAAAAAAAAAAAAAAACAGAAACTAAGAAAACATAACCACTAACATCTATCTATAGTCATACCGCCAACACCTTGAATTATTTTTTAACATCTCACCCTAATGCCTAAACTGTTAATGTGCTATCAAAATTAGAAGAAGGATTGCTAAAAAAATCGTATGGTAACATGAAAAAGTCAATTGGAGTGGACTTACCAGATTTTTTAGGAACTCGATAACGATGTGGTTGCCGCTGCTGATATGGTCACAAACATTATTCTCTTTGGAATGAGATCCTTTATCCCTCATCGGATGAAGAGTATCAAACCAAAAGTACAACTCACGCTGTCCCTTTAAGACCAACCCGACAGAGGAAAACCGAGAAAAGTTCAAACGATCCAGGAATGACTGCAATGTCTATCTTAAGCGTGCGAAATTTCAATACGATCAAAAGCCGAGGTAAAAAATAAAAATTTTTTTATTATTTGTCAAAAATATTAGAAATTATACTTTCGCCTTCATCCCAATGCTCATTTATAATGGTATTCCAGCTGTGAGCTCTTTACACAAGGCCAATCTGCTTCCTGCAGGCTTTGCGGCCAGCCTAATACTTCCAGATTGTTCTTTATACACAAATCCCTTGGTCCAGATGAAATATCTGCCCTTCATCCGAAGAAGTGTTCTTCCGCGTTGGTAAAATCACTGCTTAAGTTTTTTCATCAATCCTGCCCAGCCCCATCTTTAAAAAAGGCGAACCTTCTTCTCTTTCCACCTACAGAGCCATTGCATTTATGTTTCTCCCCAAGGACATGGAAACTTTGATAAACCATCAGCTTTTGAAATATCTCGAAATACAGAAATTTCTCTATAAGCGGCAGTAAGGTTTTCGTAGCAACTGGTCCACTGCTGACTTGATGGCATGTCTCACCGAAAAGTGGAACCAGATCGTACATCAATTTGTGTGTCCAGGGCTCCGTTCTGTCTCCAACACTTGTCTTAATTTTCATAAATGATCTCTTATCTGCTACTTCTAATTCAATATATTTCTTTGCTGACGACAGTATTCTCTGCTTTTCATATTCGTTCCCGGACTCTAGTCTCTGCTCTTCCGCTGTAGAACGGGAAGGGCAGCGTATGTTAAGCTCATTAAATTCTGATATTAATAGCATAACCAATTGGGGAACTATCAACAGATTGGAATTTAATGTTTCCACAACTCGATGCTGTCTACTGTCATTAAAAAGATATCTTATTACCCAGGCATTATCTATGAATGGCACTTGCATTGTCGAAACCAAAGACATCCCATTCTCGGTATGTGTTTCAGTGACAACCTACGTTGTAATGACCACATACTACCCTGATCCACCGTATGGCGCTCACATTGTTCCAAATTGAGTTCTTTTTTTTCTGGTTAAGTTGGTACATCTGTTGTTGACATTTGCAAAATTTACGAAGCCAAGAGTACATCTATCTCTGTGTGTGTTTGTGATTTTTTAAAATTCTAGAAATGAATTTAAATTTGCAACAACGAACTTTTGTTAAATTTTGCGTAAAAAACGGATTTAATGGTGAGCGAACGTTGAAAATCTTGGAAAAGTGTTTCGGCAACGATTCTCTAAAGAAAACGGTCATTTACCAGTGGCATGAGCGGTTTAAAAGTGGTCGTAAGTCAATCGAAGATGATGAATGCAATGGCAGACCATCGACATCGAAAACCGACGAAAACATTGATGAAATACGTAAAAGAAATGTTGGTCATTAACCGCAAATTAACCATCGTAGAGATGGAGGAGGACTTGAACATTGCCTATGGATCCGTCCAAAACATTTTGGTTAATGATTTGGGTTTCCGTCGTGTTTCATGCAAAAAAATCAACAAATGAGATGATTTGCCATTCTGAATCCGATCCCACATTTATTGAAAGGATCATTCCTGGAGACGAGACGTGGGTTTATAAGTACGACACGCAATCCCAGACATCAGACAAGTGAATGGCGTTCACCAAATGAGCCGAGACCAAAAAAACCACGTCGTTTTCAGTCAAAAAAGAAGGCAATGCTCACGTTTTTTATGGATTACAACGATGTAGTGCATTATGAATTTTTGCCAGAGGGCCAGACAGTAAACAAATAGTATTACATGGACGTTATGAGACGTTTGCGTGAAGCAATTGTGGGCAGAAAACTCTTCTTCTCTTTGACGAAAAACACAACAAATACCATCCAATAGCCACAGAATTAACCTGATTTGGCTCCTTTCTTTCTGTTCAATCGAGTTAAAAAACCACTACACTGATGAACATACCGAAAACCGAATATAAAAAATGTTTCGAGGGTTGGATCAAGCGCTGGCATAAGTGTGTTGCAGTCGATGGGGATAACTTTGAAAGAGACAATATAGATTTAGATGAACAAACTTGATGAATAAATTCCGAAATGTTTTTGATCAAGGTAGTATTTGGTGTCGCCAAAAATGATATGAAATGTAAATGTTTTCTCAAGCGATTTAAGAAATATTTCATCCACTCTAATCTGTCTTCAATATGTAGGGCATTTATACGCCAAAATTTGTAGTACAATGCCCAAAGTGAGGCTGTAATGAATAATCTGGGTAAAATGCCAGATGGTGAAGCAGATGCAAATATGTTTATGATCTTAATTGTTCCACTGATGCTTAACAGTTTAAATGGTGAACATTCGTCGTTCATCAGTTCATTTTTGCCGACCTATAATGTTTCAAGATCCAAAGGAAGCTGAAGAGCTCATAAAAATTACAGTCAGGGATATCAAAAGTCAAATTTCTAATCTTCACCCTGCTTTATATAAAGTTAATGACGAAATAGGGATAGTTGTCAACCACGAGCTCTTTTCAACTATGATTGACAAAAAAGTTCTTAATAAAATAACAGATTCAAAGTCATTGCGGTCATGTCCCATATGCAAAGAACACAAAAAGCTTCAACAATCGAGATGAATCAAATGATGACGAACGTAACTATGGCTATGGAATCTTTCAATTACAATACATGCAAGAATTAGATGGATGGAAACTTTGAAACTTAGAATTTTGAAACTTTGACACTGTCAAGTTTGTGGAGTATGACAAGAAAGCAGAATTATTGATGCAAAAATATTCCGAAAAAGAACTCACACCTACTTTTCATAAAATGTAGGCTCATAGTCAAAAAATAATCGTGTAGCAATCGTTACCATTACCGGAATTGGCAGAAAAATCTTAGAAATTTTAAACTAAAGACTAAAAGGAATATAGATATCAAAATACGTGCAAGGTTTCAAGGATGTGGCGGAATGAAAATCTTTTTAACATGCTCGCATCCTCAATAAGTTCCAGAAATGATAAGTCTATTAATAACTCGGGATGTTGACGAACTATTCCAAGGAATCAAATTTTTTTTCTTTAAATTTTTGATCCATTTATAGTATTTCATTTTCAGAGACAAATTAGAGTCTTGGAAAAGAGGTGATTTTTTAAAATTTTCGCACATTTGGTAAGCGTAAAATGATGCTTGATGAAATGGCAAGCCATACTGAATGTTTTGACAGCTGAATTTCATTGCTTACTTTGAGAGCTGATGAAACATAAAAATTTGTTAAACTATTATTGCTATCTGGTCAACCGTTACTATGACGTAGGTACTAAGGGTTTATATCGAATGGTCTTATAAGGGATGATTGATCGTGAGGTTTGATTTTCAATAGGCTTACGCATGGCACCTATTAAACTGCTTTGCCATTTTTGTTCAGTATTCAGTTTGGCAAGTCATCATGAAAAGACTCACATCACAACAGCGTCCCCAAATTGTTCAGCTGTATTACGAAAATCAGAGTTTTGTGAGAAATGTTTTTCGTGCGATTTGAGGAACTTACGGAGCGTATAATCGACCTACTGAAACCACTGAGTCCCAGTTTACATTAGTGGATGATACTCGATCGGTTAGACCACATCGACGAATCTAAGCAGTTTGACGACAACTTGGCCTAGGTCCTGCGATATCACACCTTTCGACTATTTTCTCTGGGGATATGTAAAGTCGCAGGTCTTCAGGAATAAGCCAGCTACGATTGACGCTTTGGAAGCCAACATTACCCGTGATATCCGCGAGATACCATTCGCTATGCTCGAACTAGTCGCCGAAAATTGTACCTTCCGAATGGACACCTCAGACGTAGTTGTGGCCAACATTTACATGATATTATGTCCAAGAAGTAAATGCCATAAATCAGTTATAAAAATTTTATGTTCACTTTCAAGTTTATGTGTACTATTTTACATTATAAATCAAATCTTACGATGAACCGCCCTATACAATGCGTTCCAATCATGGTTTCCATTTAAAATACTCAGTGCTATCTCCTCATCTAACACAGCGGCCCCAAAGTTTATCAAGCGGTATTCTTACCTTGTTGTTACACAAATCGCAAAGGATTGGCAGCTCTGGATGGTGCGGAATATAATTAAGTGCGATCAGCTCACCTTTTAATTTCAGTAACTTATATTGTCGGTTAAGTTTCTGTTTGAAAATTAAATTTCATCTTGTAGATTATATCTCAGTTGCGAGTAGTACATTCTATGCTGGGAACCTCGAGCATCATTTGTTTTTCTCTCGTATCTGTCTCGTTTGATTGATGATAATAGCGCTCTAAATTTAGGTCTTAAGGCTGTAGCCTTCTCCGACGTTGTTAATCTAAGATTAAAACCACATTCGGATGCTAAACGCTCTCAATTTTGGTAAAGATGTCTCCTTCTTAAAATGATGTGTTTGAGCACCGACTTAGTTAGCCTGCCTTCTTCCATTTCGGTTATTTTAGGTATACATATCCTCAAAGTGCAGACTTATGTAGATCGTCTAGAAAAAGAGGAGGTAACCCTGTCTCCAAACACAGCGCATAATTAGGTGTATTGTTAGGTAGGCGAAAAATTCGTTTTAAGAAATATCGAAGAAACCTTTCTCTTTCCTCAAAATGGTAAAAACACTTGGGCTCCATACGAAAGAATCGGTTTTGCTGTTGCACAAAATATGTTTTGTTTCGAACAGTGAGTTATGCTTTTGTTAACAATACAATGACTCCAAACTGAAAATATTGCGCGCTTTGCTTCCGAAAGCTTTACAGAAAGATGCTTTTTCACACTCGGCCTAAGACATGGAAAAAACTGTGGTTTTAAAAAAATTAGTGAAACCTTAGATATATCGATTGATCTTTTCAAAAAATGTTTACCGAGTAGGAAGAGAACAATTGACAATGACAGCACTTTGACAGAATCAAGCCCCATGACAGGTGATAGTGAAGATCAGAATCAAACTGTGATGCCAAGTGTCTCAAACCAGTAGTACAGGAATGTCATTGAGAATATAAACCGGAAAGAATTTTTTTTAAATCATAAAATTGTATCATCGGTGGACTAGGTATGAAATTAATATTTCCAGGATTTTTAAAATAATTGTATTGATCTGATATTTGTTTTCTTGTTAGAAACACATGCGAAGGAGAAGAAATTAAAAAAATTCGAAAAATATTTTTCTTCTTATGAATGTTTTTGGATTCCTGCAAAGAGGACAGCAAACAGACTCAGAGCAAATGGTGTAACACTAACTGAAAAAAAAAGGAAATATCTTCCTCATGTGATATTAAAACTACAGAGTAAATGGTGTACATAAAATTAAAATATGCTAATAATTTTCTATGTATTGTTAATATCTACTTGGATTGCAACCATTGGCAGCATGACTATGAAATATTTTATGACTTTTTGTGCTCCCTTAAATCACATAACTTAATAACAATGGGAGACTCAAATGCAAGAACAGCGGATTCAGAATAGGACATGGTATTTAGAAAACTCATTGAACTGTGCAACGAATATGGATTGGGCATTTTGAATGGAAGCGCGGACGGAGACAAAAGTGGTGAATATGGGAGATTGTCACTTCATTCTTAAAGACTTTGTGGTTGGAGATACTACATATTCGGATCAACTTCCAATCACGATCATGATTAGAAACGATCTAATCCAAGAATCTCTCTCAAGCGAAATACCTGCTCAAAACATCAATCTTAAGTGGAACAAATACAAAAAAAATTAATTCCAAGTAAAAATGGATATTAAGCTAAGCGTCAAGGAAAATCTTTCGGTAGCAAAGTATATACCTTTATGTGAACTTGAATCAATAATTCGTGACGTGGCTGATTCGGTACAAAAAACCCTCACTATAGGAAAAAAATCTGAATAGCATGATTACGAATGTGAAAAATTAAGAAAAAGATCCTTAGCACTTCCTAACCGATTTAAGGAGCATCAAAATCGAATATGTGGAAACAATAAGCAAACAATACAAATAGATGTGTTAAGAAAAAGAAACGACCACAGGAAGAAAAATGGACATGGTTATTAAGCCAAAGCAGAGATTCAGCTCAATTTTGGACCGTGACAAGGAAATTAAATGGGAACCCAAAATCAAAAGAATTTGCTAGTGTACCAGTGGGAAATTTACACGCACACCATGTTTCCTTAGTCTACTTGTCGGAACAAATTAATTGGAATTACGCACAACCTGATCTAAAGGACGAAATTTTGGATGCAAAAATAGTATTTGAAGAAGTCGAAATAGTGATCCAATCCTTGAAAGATGGTTAGGCAGCAGACTTAAATGGATTACCGCAGAGTTTTTTAAATACAACCCAGAATCATTTAAAAAAAAAATTAATTTTAATTTTAGCACTCTTTCTGAACACTTTTACGAAACGCTAATTTGGCCAATTTATAAAAAAGGTGATCCATGTTATCCAGTAAACAATAGAGGAATATCTTTTTTATATACCATACTTTTGGTGAAAAATAGCCTCCTTGACCACCAGAATGCGCTGATACTGCAAAAAAGGTTATGGTGCCTTGAAGTCCGTTCAGATTTAGGCAGACATGCCAAATTTCAGTGCGATACTGTCTTTAGTTTTGTTTTGACAGCTGATTGTTGTTGACGTGTTTGGCATCGTGTTGAGTATGGACAAAAATGATTTTCATTCTCTCATAAAACATTATTTTTTGAGAGACAAAACGGCGAAGGAAACAAAAGAAAAGTTGGATAAATATTATGGGGCTAATGCTCCGTCAAATTACACCGTCAAATATTGGTTTCGAGAGTTTCGTGGTTGCCGCGACTCCACTACCGATCAAGTCCGCAGCGGCAGGCCCTCCGATGCGGTTACAGAGGACAATGTCAAAAAAATACATGAAATGGTGTTGGGTGACCGGAAAGTGAAGGTGCGCGAGCTAGCAGATACCACAAAGATTAGTACTGAGCGCACACGTCATATTTTGGGCAATGTTCATATGAAAAAGTTATCCTGAAGCTGGGTGCCGCGCATACTCACTCCTGACCAAAAACACGAACGCGGAACACTTCGCAAGAGTGCATGGACTTGCTGATGTGGAATCGGGCGGACTTTTGGCGTCAATTGGTAACTGTTGATGAAACTTCGATCCACTATTACACACTAGAGAACAGAATGAGTGCCCGGCAATAGAATGAACCCGAAGGAGGCTCGATGGGTCGGAAAGGTTATCACGTCGGTTTTCTGGGATTGTAATGGGTTAATCTTCGTGGACTACCTCGAAAAAGGAAAAACCATCAACAGCGAGTGTTATTGGAGCGATTGAAGGCCGAAATCGCTGCAAAACGGCTTCACATGAAGCGAAAAAAAAAAATTGTTTTTGCAAGACAATGCACCGGCGCACAAGACTATCGCAACCATGGCTAAAATCAATGACTTACGGCTCCAATTGCTGTCGCATCTACCGTATTCGCCCGATTTGGCTCCAAACCTCAAAAGATGGCTCATTAATAAAAAATTCAGCTCACGCGAAGAAATCATCAACGCCACGGAGGAGTATTTTGCAGACCTTCCGAAAAATTACTTTTCGGACGACATCAAGAACTTAGAAAATCGCTGGAATAAGTATTTCAAACTAAAAGGGGACGATAATGAATAAAATAAAAAAAAAAAAACATTTAAAAAAATTTTTTTTCATTCCCAAGGTGGTTACTTTTCACCCCACCTAGTAAATTCAGTATTTGCAAAATCAATCGGAAAATCGCTTTTAAAATGAATACACATGTTGTGTAAGGCGCAGCAAGCGTTGATTATTTGAATTGCCTTTTTTGGAAAGAATTGAAGTTCTGTTGTACAGATCAGACACCCCCATCTTCCCTTAAGCACCCATTCGTCCGATCAATTACATTCCGGCATCGAGTATGGGCTTCATTGAATTTTTCTTCCGACGAACCTTCTTCTATTGCACTATGAGGAGTCAACAGACTCAACAGGAGTCAAAAGATTTAATTGAATAAGGATAATAATCGTTAAAACTAAAAGTACCTTCCCATTTCTTTCACCATTTAAATATTTTTCTTCCATCCACGGTCGCAGTTCACTCGCAGTTGGTGCATGTTCGTCGACAGACTGCTAAGCGCGCTCAATTGTTCTAACGTATACGCAAGCATATGTGGATGATGTAGCTGTACTCTTTGTTGGATCGTGACTAGCGACTGTCTGCTCCAAAACGCAGGCAGCTCTAGACATGATCGACCACTGATGCAATAGTGATGGGGTTTCCGACAGTCCTCTTAAAACTGAGGTTGTTCTCTTTTCGAGAAAGAGGAAGCTGCCTGGTCTGACTCATCTTGTGCTTAAAGGCACCACATTCCAACTCTCCAAAGAAGTTAAGTTTTTGGGTGTTGTCCTAGAAAACAAGCTTCTCCGAACTAAGCATGTTACATTGAAAGTATCTAAGCTGCTTTTGGTAGTGCAGAGGAGCTATCGGCAAGACATGGGGCTTGTCACCGAAAAGAGTCCTTTGGATCAACATGGCTACGATAAGGCCAATTATATCCTATGCGCCGTTGTCTGCAATAAGCTCTCGCGAAAATACGTAATTGCAGCTTTTACCAGACTCAAGAGAACGGTTTGTCTCAGATGCATGGGGGCTTTCCCTAGCACTTCTGGGTCCGATCTAGACGCATTGATGAATCTCCTTCCCCTTGATAATCATATCATGTGCTGCATTCTCAAAGCTATGACTAAAAAGAACTGGACTTTGGTACAACACGCACTTCTGTCTTATGGACATGTCGTCCGATGCAATGACACCGGAACTCCTGTTGACTTTTCTCGTTCCCAGGATTAGCTTCGGCCATAATCTGAGCCAGGATGAGAATGCAGTCGGGTCTTCACAAATGCCTCCAAAACCAATATAGGATGTGGCGCTGGTATCTTTTTGGAGGACAAGAACGTTAGATTTCACCTTACGTTAGGAAAGCTGGCATCTGTCTTCCGAGCAGTACATTACGCAGTCCTGATGGCAACGAACTGTGAACCGGTGAAGGAGGCGAAACATTTGCATCTGCAGCAACAGCCAAGTTGCGCTTAGAGCTTTGTTGAACACTCTTATGACTTCCATGCTAGTTCGAGAACGCAAGAGATCATTGAACGCGGTCGTAAAGCAAAATTCAGTCCCCCTCTTCTGGGTCCCAGATCACAATAGCATCAAGGTAAATACCATATAATCGCTGATTAACTTGCCGTACACGGTTTAAAGGAGAGTTTTTCAGGACCCGAACCTACGTTAGTTCTGCTTGCAGTTAAGACTTACATTGACAGTGGGTGTAATATGAGCATAACTGCAGATGGTACGGCTTCGCGATATGTAGGCAGACCAAACGAATGCTTCCCGACGTCTCTAGGAAGTTAGGTTGCTTACTGACGTCGTGACAGGGAATTGCACTTTTGAAAATCCGTTAAAATATGCAACATGCCGGGCCTAAGTGACACAACATCCTGCGATACTTACAGCGAAAGTGATGGTGATACCGTGGAGCATTATCTTTGTGAATATCCGGCTAACGCTCGAATCAGGCTGCAGGTACCCGGCGCTGACGTGGTGGATGCTGGTACTGTAGGCATCTTATCACAGAAGCGCTTACTCATCTTTCTTCGTAAGACTGAAAGATTTTATTAAAAGGAAATTTACAAAGAATACAATGGACTAGTTCTTTGTCTGAGTGCTCTGTTTTGACTTTAAAAAGAGGCTTTTGCCATTATTAATGCAGGTTTCAAAGGTTTCATTCATAGCTGGTTTGCTTCTTGTTTGAAGAATTGTAAGCAAGTGCTAAAGATAAAAATTACGTTTTCAGTTCTGAAAAGTGTATAATATCGGAGTTCCTCAAGGCTCTGTATTGAGCCCGACACTGTTTCTGATATTTGTCATTTCATTACTTATTCAACCCTTTACGTGCGAAATTACAGCGTTTGCTGATGAAACTGCTCCTTCGTATTCTTATAAAAGTTAACTTAATCTATTCTCGGATATAAATAATGATTTGGATATATACGGCGATGGTTTAAGCAGCTTATCCTATTTATTGTGAAGGATTTAATATTCACTGACTTTTTATTCTATTACCACCCACCAAGTTGCTAACGATTCTACATTGTTGATTCATTTTCCCAGGGGCTATGACTTTAAACGATTTTATCAGTTGAAGTGAAGGTTGCATTGAAATTAAACGTGCTAACAGTTTTTAATAATGTACTTAGGTAATAACATATACTGGATCTTGGTACGATCACACTTAATACCTAAAACAATATCTTAATGGAATTGTGAGACAATTATATCACCTCAGCCTCTACTATAATCTACCAATTTTGACGATGGTCTATAATGGTTTATTCAAATCCAAACTACAAATGGGGTATTTATTGCTGGAGCGGAACTTGTTTCAATAAAATAGAACCCTTATTAACAAAATAAAAGCACACAATAAGAATTATGGCAAAAGTTTAACGCAGAACTCTTAGTTTTGTGTTGTTCAAAAGTTTTGAAATCCCTCCCTTGAGGCACTTGTACTGCTACAAAGTTTTTAATTTTTTTTTTTAAAAATCCAGTTGTTACCATGTCAGAATACATGAAAATTATAATTTAAGTGTCAACACTAGAAACTTTGTAATTGCTGCAACTATGTACAAAACACACTTTTCACGTTTTGATTTCATTACCGTGCGTCGGTTTTTGAATTTATTATTTGAAAAACCTTATGTGTGAGAGAAAGAGAACAGTATTCTCAATAAATGTCCAAACATTGCTTGTTTCTTTTGATTGTACTATGAGAGATTCATTTCTAGGTACATTATTTAACACTTTAAGATAACTTCTGAATTTATCTGTTTACTATTGAGTATGTAATTTAATTCGTGCGGTTTTTTTTTCAAAATTTGAACGTTTATTTAAGAAAAACATGTACAATAGTATTATTCAAAGTATTGCCCATCTGAAGCTATGACTTTTTCATATTTTTCTGGCAATTTGTGGATCTCATCCCAAAAGAACTGCGGCGACTTGGCAGCCAAGAATGAATCAAGCCAATTTTTGATATTCTGCTCTGATGTGAACCGTATTTCAGTGAGGGCGTTCTGCATCGACCGGAACAAATGGTAGTCAGAAGCGGCAAGGTCTGGGCCATAATGCGGGTGGCGTAAGACTTCCCATCCACTGTTTTCCAAATAGTTCCTAACCGGAATAGCAACGTGGGGCCGAGCGTTGTCATGATGGAAAATTATTGCCTCGTATCTGGTTGCATATTCCGGGTTACTGCTCTCTTCAAACGGATTAATTGTGTTCGGTAGCGTTTTCCATTGATGGTTTCACCAGGTTTTAGCAGCTCATAATACAGCACACCCATCTGATCCCACCAAATACAGAGCACCACCTTCGCGCCATGGATATTCGGCTTTGCCGTTAATTTGGCTGGTTGGCCGGGTTTCATTTTTTGTGCTTGGGGTTGTCGTAATGGATCAATTTTTCACCACCAGTAACAATCCAATGCAAAAATGACTTCCTTATGTGACGTTCCAGCAGCATTTCGGACATGCAAAACCGCCTTTCGACGTCTCTCGGCTTGAGTTCATGTGGAACCCAATTTCCTTGCTTTTGAATATATCCAGCTGCTTTTAAACGTTTTGAAATGGCTGCTTGAGTGACACCCAAAGATTCTGCGAGCTCTTCTTGTGCTTGGCAACAATCTTCATAGAGTAATGCTTCTTCATCTTCAAACTTTTTTGGCTGCCCATGACGTTCATCATCTTCGAAGCCAAAATCACCACTTTTAAATCGTGCAAACCACTTTTGGCATGTTCGCTCAGCTAGCGCATGTTCACCATAAACTTCCACCAAAATACGATGAATTTCGGGAGCAGTTTGCAGTAATGAAGAAGAACTCCCCGCAAAAACACTTTTTCAGGCACAAAGTTCAACATATTTGAGTGAAAAAAAATTATCGTTGTTTACGCTTCAAATGAATGACATATACTGAAATGACATACAATGACAGTAGCTTTCCAACGCATGTTCCAATGGAATAATACAAGTTACGCCATCTCTAAGGTAACCGCACAAACCGCAATTAAGTTATAGATCCAATATAATGTGGTCGACCCAGACTTTAGATATGAGTTAATGTCCGCATATAAGCATATCCTGCTGCTTTAAACAGCTCCGCAACTAAGCTCTCGGGTTCAGCAGCTTTGTTGGACTTAATCTTAGAGACCGATGTTTTGACTTCCCCTTGGTTGGATGATTCATTCAATAATTGGGAGAAAGTAGACGTCTTAGATCTCCAGGAGGGAATAGAGATAATTGACACAACAATTTAAAGCTCATTAAAATTCGCCACCAGTTAGCGCTTGTTTCCATAAAAATAAACAAATAATGAAGTTTCTCAATTGATTTCATCCTAACAGTCAATATTCATGCAGGAAGAAAACGTGTAATAGTAATAATCAAGGGATTAGACTGTCAACCTGAGGATATCTATTAGTTCCTGCTTATTAGGATAGGAAGGCCCTGGTCTATGAGTTGACTTATAGTCAACAGTTGCGAAAAAATGCGAACTGTCCGTAAGTTATGTATGTTGCACGACGAATTGTATGTTACGCTTTGGAATCAACACCGAAGAAATTAGCGAAGGACAAACTAAAAACGAGCAGAGTTCCCCATAAGTGTTATGAATTTTATGAATACAAAAGAGCCTTTCATTTTATTGTTGTTATTTATGGTAACATGTTTATACAGATTTGAATTTTTTTACATATTACGTTATCAATTAACGTTTTAAATTTAAGGCGAATTCAACAATTATGAAAATATGGTGACTTGTATACAAAGAGCGCCAGATTTTAATTTGACCAGCATATTAGCTGTAACATTTTTGGTACATTTTTGGCATGTTTAGGGTGATTCATCGTGAGGTTTGATTTATAATGTAAAAGAAAATAAATAAATCTGAAAGTAATTTTTACTATCGGTTAAAAGAACAATTCATGCTATTTACCGTTTGAAAATAATATCATGCAAATGTTGGCTAAGACTACTTCTGAGGTGTTCCATTCCGAAGGTCCAATTTTGGGCGATTCGTTAGAGCATATAGATTGATATCTCACGGATAACACGAGTATTGTTAGCTCCCAATGCGTCAATCGTAGCTGAAAACCTAAGACTTTACATATCCCCAGAAAAAATAGTTCAAAGGTGTGATATCGCACGATCTAGGCGGCGAATTTACCGTAGCTAAACGTGAAATTAAGTGCTCACCAAAATGATTTTTCAACAAGTCCATTGTTTCACGCACGGTATGCCTCGTAGCGCCGTCTTGTTGAAACCAGATTTCACCGAGACCAATGATTCCACCAGCCCATAAACCACACCATACCGTTGTTTTTAATAGATGTAATGGTAGCTCTTGGTACTCTTCGGACTGCTCATCAGCCCAAATACGGCAATTTTGTTTATTAACGTATCCATTGAGCCAGAAATGAGCTTCATCACTAAACAAAATTTCACAATACATACACAGGATTTTCATTGAGTTTTTTTAGAGCACATTCACTGAAAATACGACGCAAATTCAAGTCGCATGGCTTCAATTCTTGCACAAGTTGAATTTTGTACGCTTTTAGGTCGAGGTAATTACGTAAAATACGCCAAGTTGTCGAATACGCCAAGCCAAGATGCTGAGAACGACGACGAATCGATTCGTCACGGTCTTCGCGTACACTTTCACCTACAGCTGCTAAAGTCTCTTCACTACCTGCTGATTATAGTCTGGGACTTAAATTTGTGAGTGGTATTGGCAATAGTGATTTCAGTAGGTCGATTATGCGAACCGTAAGTCCTCGAATCGCACGAAAAACTTTTCTCACATAACGCTGAGACAGGGCTAATTGACAGGGCAGTTTGATAGGAGTCACGCGTGATCTGTCAAAAAAAGCCTATTGAAAATCAAACCTCACCATGAATCTCCCTATACATTACACTATACCAGGTGTACCGGTAAAGTTTGTTTGGTTGCAATGACACCTTTCATTCAACATATTTAGTATACATCAAGTCATTGAGCAAACAACATCATATTTTTCCATCGTGTTAAAAATGCCAAATTTCGTACCAGAAAATGATGACTTGCGGAAAACATTAGTTTTTTGTTTTCATTTGAAGAAAAGTGCTGCACAGTCGTATCGAATGCTTGTCGAGGCGTATGGTGGTCATGCTCTATCAGAAGCAACATGCAAAAGATGGTTTCAAAGGTTCAGAGATAACGATTTTGATGTGAGAAATGAAGAGCGTGGGAGACCACCAAAAAAGTATAAAGACGCCGGAGTGCAAGCAATATTGGATGAAGATGAAAGAAAAAAATGGCACAAATGTTAAATGTTGCACAACAAACAATTTCTTACCATATAAAAGCTATGGGAAAGATCCAAAAGTCTGGAAAATGGGTGCCACATGAATTGAATGAAAGACAGATGGAAAACCGAAAAATCACTTGTGAAATTTTGCTTCAAAGACACGATAAAAAATCAGTTTTGCATCGAATTGTTACTGGCGATGAAAATGGATTTATTTTCAGAATCCTCAACGGAAAAAATCATGGGTAAATCCGGGACAACCATCAACTTCGGCTACAAAACTAGATCGATTCGGTAAGAAGGCAATGCTTTGTGTCTGGTGGAAGCAGAAAGGTGTGGTGTACCTTGAGCTCCTAAAACCTGGTGAAACCATTATTACAGATCCCTACCGACAACAAGTGATCAATTTGAACCATGCATTAATCGAAAAACGACCAGAATGGGCCCGAAGACACGGCAAGGTAATTTTGATCCATGATAATGCACCTGCACACACAGCAAAATTTGTTCAGGATACAACCAAAACACTTGGCTGATAGCTGCTACCCCACTCGCCGTATTCACCAGACTTGGCTCCTTCGGACTACCATTTGTGTTCATCGCTGGGAAACGCATTAGCTGAGAAGCACTTCGAATTTTACGAGGAAGTCGAAAATTGGGTGACTCTTTGGTTTGCTTCAAAAGACGAACAGTTTTATTGGCGTGGAATCCATAAATTGCCTGAAAGATGGGAAAAATGTTTAACTAGCAATTGCCAATACCGGTAATCCTTCAAAACTGTTGCCCTTTATAACAGAACTTCTGTTTTCTAAAACTGAACTTGATCCAGGCTTCAGACACTGAATGCCTGAATGAAACACCTCAAATAAGCCTCTACATGACCATGCCATCTAACTTTTTAGAGTTATGTATGCATGACGCACTTATATTCATTAAAATGTTCATACCGAAGCCTTCAGGTTGATGACTGAATTCTTACTACCGTAAAAACTCGTCTTCGCACATTGAAAAATCTCTCTTTTGGTGTCAAAATCTTAGTGGAAAAAATACACACTAAGTGGGTAAAGTACTACCAACAAAAGACTATTCTTGTTCATTTCCAATAAAGATCAAATATTAACACTTCTCTACATTCTATAACTTACCAACAAAAATCCTTACGCCAAAATACATTTTTCAAGCCGGGGTAATTTGTTAACGTCCTCCATCTTCCAAACGGGAATATTACCACTGAAAAAGAAACTTTTTTTATGATATATTAATGCTATCTTAATTTTTAATTTTCCTTTTCCCGGGCTCCTAATATTTTTCTTCATCAAATGATAGCGTCCTTTCGCCACCTAAAATCCTGTTTTTCTAAGAAGAAAAATGAAATTGGAAAAGAAACAAATTTTCAGTTACATTTTCCATGTCGTCTACTATATCCTAGTTCGCGTCAACAAATTCTTCCTCCAAAATAAATGAGTTGTTGCTGTCGTTCATTAAAAATCAAAATTAAAATTTGAAACGAAACAATTTTAATTATTCACGACCGGAGAAATACAGGTCCGCTAAAGCCGTAGATAGAGGGTTGTCAAATACAAGACGAATCTGATTACCGAGAAGATCTAGAGAATTTCGAATTTCTTGTAATTAAGGACAAAATCGACAAAGTGAAAAGATACTGTTTCCTTAAAAAGATGATGAAACTCTATGTCATCTAGTTTGAGGTGTGATTTCTATTACTCTTTCCCCCGTTTACCATTACTGTAGGCAAGAGACGATTAAAACTTTCACCCACAACCCAATGATGTTTTAATTTCTTGCTGTGGCTAACTTCGTCAGCAGGAATCTCAACAATGAATTCCCTGTGATACAGGAGAAACTTTTACCTCCACATCCCAACATCCTTAAAAAGAAACCCAAGCTCTCACAGGTGATAAGAACAATTTATGACCTAAGGATATTGAAATAGTTTCAACGACGAGTAGGTACTTCCATCTCCTGAATTTACTTTCTCAATCTATGCAAAGTTAGCACTCTGTATGCACAACTTTAACTTGGAGCACACGTTTTTAACCAAAAGAAACTATTCGTATACTACCACCGGAGGAACGAAAATTTCTCCAAACAAAAGATTATCAACCAGTAACCAGCAAATAAGAACAGCACGTCAGTGTCGGTTGCATCATAACGTACCTAAAATGGGAAATCAGCTTTAGCCTATCCAAATCAAAGGAGCGAACACCTCTAATGGTTACATACTGGGAAGCGACTTCTGCAAATACATTATCTGTGCCGCCAGAAACAATGCATCCTTGTGACTTATTCGTTGTGAATAGAAAATACCTAAACTGTACTTCCTTGTTCCTGGAAGAGCATCCTTAGTCATATACACGTTTAAAAAAGGACAACAAAATCCATTTACACTGAGTGCATGGCTCTTCAGATATGACAGGCAAAAGAAGTTTTTCGTCTAGTGTTTCACAGAGTCAGGCGGCTGACATTCATACCATGTACTGGAAATAGCTAAGACATACATAGATACAAAGTCCCTTTTGGTTGTGTCCTAGTCCTAGTCCTATGCTCCTGTCATTTAATGAGTGAAAGAAGGAGGTGTAAACGGAAGGAACCAAATGAATAGGAGCAGAATTGTGCTAAATACATAGAACAGTTCAAGCAAAAGATGCTTTTAAAGAAATGACTTCAGAGCCGAGACGATATGAGACCACACATACAATAAGGACTTGAAAAACAGACTATGCCACAGACTGCATACAGCATGCGATGTGCCATATGAGTAGTAGCAGCACTACCAGTAGCACAATCACATGAATAAATCCAAGAAAAAGCTGAACCTCCTGCGAGGAAGCTTGCAAATTGCATAACCTGTAATGCATATGAGATAATTTATTTTTTATTATTTTACATCACGATGAGTTCGTTGACTTTTTGAGGAAGTATCCATACAGAATAGAATGGCGAATCTGGTTCTGAAAGCATGATGGGTGAAACATAGAAGTTCTCTTAAGATATAAAAAAAAATAAGAACAAAATGCAATGGAATGATTCGTAGAAGATATTTTCTTAAGATTGACAGATGGGTTACGAACTTTAGACAGAATATAGCTGACCTGCTAATGAAAGCCAAGAATTTTTTTGAAGACTGATACATTCTCTCAAGGAGACTGAAGTCTCATGTCATTATGCAGGATAACACAAAGTTCACATTTGTTTTAAAAAAGGAACTTCATTAATTCATTCATTAGGCGGCGCTATAGTCCGCTCACCAATTAGCGCGGTTTTTGATTAACTGCCACCAGTTGCGCACTCCAATTTAAAATTGAGAGGAGATCTTCCTCTATTGCGTTGTTCTTCTAGATTAGAGTCTAAGATTCTGCGAGCTGGAGCGTTGGTGTTCATTCACTCTACGAGTACATGTCACAAATGCCTAATGCAAAGTTTTTTCACTAAATACCTTACGAAGAATTATTCTCTCTCATCCACTTTAGAAATAGTCTATGCTTCAGAACCATAGAGCAGGACTGGTATTAGGTCTTATATGTTAGTTTTCTTAGTTGTTCAGGAGAGGGCTTTCCTACATAGTTGTGTTCTTAGCCCAAAGAAACAGCGATTTGATTTCTGATGAGATGTCGTTTTCAGGTGTGATAGCAGAGCCGATGTAGACGAAGTCCCTTACTATGTACATCAAAGTGATAGCTGTCAATTGTGACATTCTGGCCGATTCATCGAGGTTGAGTGCTCCTTCTTGTTGAGTGCATATGCTTTGTTTTTAACTCGTTAACAGCTAGACCCATTTTTGCTGCTTCTGTTTCTATACTCGTAAACGCACCACAAACAGCTCGCTGTGTTCTACTAATAATATCAATATCGCCTGCATATGCAAGCAATTGAACAGACTTTTGAAAGATCGTAACCTCGTGTGTTGGCTTGTGAGTTTTGCACAATTCCTTCAAGTACAATGTTAAAGAAGTCACTTGACAGCGCAGTGCCTTGCCTAAATTATTTTTTGACGTCAAAGGTCTCGGTTACGTCATTTCTGACCTTGATGCAACAGCGAACTTTCTCCATCGTCATCCTGCATTAGTGGACGAGTGTTGCAGGCCTTAAAATCGATAAAAAGGTGGTGAGTATAGATCCGAATCTCTTGAGTTTGAATTGTTGATTTACCGGGTCTAAAACCGAACTGATAGGGTCCAATCAAATCGTTTCAGGCGCTCGCAAAATACGGCAGACAAAATCTTATATGCAATGTTTGGGAGACTGATATCTCTATAGTTGGCGTAGATTAGAGGGTCGCTTTTCTTGTGAACCGGTCAAACGATGTTGAGGTTCCATTCATCAAGCATACATTCATCTGACCAAATCTTGTTCGACTTCAGTTTAGATATTGCTATTCTTACATTATTTTGGTCGGGTGGAGGGAATTATTGACTTGCATCGTCAATATTAAATAATTCTCTCTGCCTGACAGCGGAATTTGTGTCGCCTTCGCCGTTTAGCAGTCTGCAGAAATGGTTTTTCCATATCCTCAGCACCGACTGTGACACTATTACAATTTTTACTTGTTCACCTATACAGGTTCGGGTCTTACTACCTTGACATGTTCTTTTTAGCTTTTGGTAAAACTTCCTAACATAAATCCTGGAGTGGCACCTCTCAATTTCCTCACGGGCTGCTCTCGTCCTTTTGTGCAGCGCCGCTTTGCAATCATGTTTTTTTGCTGTATGTTCTTGCCGGCACTCTTCATCAAACCAGTTGTTTCGTGGTTGTGGGCGGGTGAAACTCAGCACGTCAGTTGCGGCATTTCTGATGGCTTCTCGTCATCTACGCCATCGGTCTTCAGGTTGAGGGACATGCGATCGGCAAAGGTCCGGCGGCTCGTTGCGATTGCCACCGTTCAACGTTAAATCTAATCATAGTATTTCCCCGTTGTTGTGGCATCTGAGATGTCCGCAGACGTACTTTGGCTGCAAATAGGTAGTGGTTTGTGACTATCTTGGTCGCTAGGAATGTTCGGACATCTAAAACACTTGAGGAGTGTGCCTTACATCGATCGCAGCATGATCAATCTGATCTGGTGTATACCATGTTTCCATGTGAATATTTAGGTGCGGAAACCGTGTGCTTGCTATATAGTAACTTTATGTCCCGCAACAAAATTTATTAGCCTAAGTCCGTTTCCAGACGTGGCGTCACAAAGATGTCCTCTTTTTTAATTTTGGCATTAAAATCGCCTAGGACGATTCTAACGTGATACAAGTACATCGGACATTGCTCGTAAGTTTTCTTTGGAGGCATGAACACGTATCTAAAGCACAAGACTTCTTGCCTAAGTCTGCCGCTTATAATAAATCCGTTTTTCACAATTTTTTATGTTTCTTTCGCCCGGCTCATTCCATTACAAAGCCTGGATGGCGGTGATATCTGCTTTAAAACATTCTGAGGCCTTGACTAATTATTCGTATGCACGCGGACTGTTTAAAGGTCGGACATTCCAAGTGCAAATCTGATAGTCGTTTCCCTTTATTCATTTTGCAGGGTCGTCAACAATGAATCCGTCCTTACCCAAGGCTATTGGTCGCTTCGTAACCCTCAACCGCTTGGGCTAGACCATTGTTGGCAGCCCCTAGGACAAAATTGGCCGGATCAAATTCCGGAGCCAGTAATCCGCTTCGGAAATGTGAGTGCTGCCGTTGGCCATTATTAAGGCTCATCTTCTTCTGATTTTGTAAAATGCAGGAAATAACATTTCTAGCTATTTTAAGGACATGTAATGCGTTGAGATCACCAGGGTATGGCGGAAAAATTCGTCATTAGCAGATCACTTTGATAGCTTTCACAAGAATATGAAAGCACAAGAGTTCCTGTAGATTATACTTCTTTAAAAGAACCACTACGCTACGCATCTAAATATATATATTGCATATGTTATACTGACAGTGTGCTCCCCGGGAAGAACAACACGAAATACTAAAAAAGGCCAGCCATGATGAGAGCCAAGAAGAACTATTACTCACAAAGGCGTTTACATGGATGTTAACACAGAAATTGAATTGAATTTCAATCGCTAAATCTACTCGGTTAGAGGGTATTTGGACAACTGTCAGAAGTTTCGCTTTACAGTTCGTGGATTTGGTTGTTATGTTTATGTCGTAAAATGTTTGTTTATTTCTTCACACGTCTTCTTTTCTCAATTGCTGTAAGTATATAAAGACTTGTAGTTGGTTTTACCAATTTCGCACATGTAACTCAATTATGGCAATACAGAGCACCATATTGTCTAACAATTTCTTGACATCTTCGGAACTGCAAGAGAAATTAACTGACCCTTACCAAACTAAGTACAGCCGAGGTCTTTGACAATAATTTATAATTTAGAAATATGTCAATAAATTTATAAATTGTATTTACTGTTCTTTAGGTTTAAGGGCATAAACAATTGTTTTAATAAGAATTACGAGGGCTGTTTGATGAGAACCCGAATTGGAAGATAGGTGGTGTTACTGAGCTTCAATGAGCCATCATTTAGTATAACCTCTTTTAGCTCGCCTGTCAAAATTTAGTGACGATCCGACAAACTGTTTTGATACTCATTTTAAAACATCGTGTTAGTTTTTTTTTTTTTTTGCGACTATGGAAAAAGAGCAGTAACGCTCCGTGATCTGATTTTTTTGAGTGGGAAAACCTGCGAGGAAATCAAGCCCATTCTTGATAGTGTGTATGATATGGGAACCATTCACCTTCCCGTACATTTGTTCGGGTGTTTCGCCGTAGGCGCACGTCAGCTTTTGATGCACTGCGTCCAGTTGGCCCAAAAACGGTTACTACAAAAGAAACCGTGAACAAAACCCATGATCTCAAAACCCATTGGCGGACCGGCGAGTGAAACTTCGTGAGTTGGCTGAGATAGCAGACATCTTCATTGAACAAAGTAAAAAGATTTCTGCTGTCAAATCACGGATACGATGACTCTTCTCACCCAAGATCTGTGAGATGGAGTGACGCGTACCTAAACACGGGAGTAACTACCTTTGGCTTATTCTCGAGTCAGATATTCGTTGAGTTTAGTCTTGAACATGCCATCGGCATCCCTGCCAAGCCTTTTCGACATGACGATAGAGAGTGTATTGTGGTCCATACTGATAAAACGGATTGACATCATGGGAAGAACACAGCAAACTGTCATCGGAGCTTTTGCGACTATCGAAGTAGAAGCGGCAGAGAATGGTTAAGCGGTCAACGAAAAACAAAAGAGAACCGTAAGACCGTACGGACTGTTAAGCGACACCAACGTCGTCAGTAAAGCTCGAATACTTTGGCTTAGATGGCTAGGTCTCCACGAGCACGCTATCATCCTGTCCCGGCAGGGAAAGCTTTTGACTCAAACCCAGAGTAACAACTAAGTAGAGTTGAAATAGATCTCAGCCAACAGCTGACAACTAGGACACCTCGGACAGTAGCGCTATTTAATAAGTCAGTAGGAGAAAATTCCAATCTTCATTCTGTACATTCTGAAAAGTCCAGTAAGGATGCCAAAACAAAATATGTGTCTGTATAGCTAATCGATAGACAGTTTGTGGATCTAGACTTCTTGAGGTTTCTTTAGGATCTAGCGTGCTTTGAGTATTTAGTCGATTCCGGAGTAATCCGGACGAAAATTAAGCAAATTGAGGTCAACCCGATTGGTGACAAATGGTTTCAAGAATACACACAATACTATAGACATGGTCTTGCACGTGATGTTTTTGAGTCTGGTGTCACTATGAGTGGTCCAATTTCAAGTTTTTTTTTCCTGTTGATCAGACAAACGGTGGATAAATATTTTCAATTAAGCTTCGTAGCAAAATTTATGTAAAACCATTTTAACAAAGTCAAGGCCAATGCGTATTTTTAGAGAAATTCCCATTTAAATGCTGGAAAACTTGAGATCGATGAAATCAAATCCTAGCCCCAATAACTTTTCTGACTCATTAAAAATTTTTCTCCGAGACATTGAAAGATTCTAATATCTACCCATTTTCATTGTATGACCGTATAACTCACATCACCAAAGTATTGAAAAATGTTCTCAATTATGATTGAATTACTTCTATCAGCATCTGGTGGTCTCTTAAGCAATCTACCAATCTTAAGCTATAAGGCGGGTGGGTAAGACTTCAAATCCACTGTTTTCAAAATAGTACTTAACCGGAATAGCAACTTGGGGCCGAGCGTTGTCATGATGGAAAATTATTGCCTCGTATCTGGTTGCATATTCCGGACGTTTTTCGGCTACTGCTCTCTTCAAACGAATTAATTGTGTTCGGTAGCGTTGTCCATTGATGGTTTCACCCGGTTTAAGCAGCTCATAATACAGCACACCCATCTGATCCCACCAAAGAGCATCACCTTCGCGCCATGGATGTTCGGCTTTGCCGTTAATTTGGCTGGTTGGCCGGGTTTCACATATGATTTTTTGCGCTTGGGGTTGTCGTAATGGATCAATTTTTCACCACCAGTAACAATCCGATGCAAAAATGACTTCCTTATGTGGCGTTTCAGCAGCATTTCGGACATGCAAAACCGGCTTTCGACGTTTCTCGGCTTGAGTTCATGTGGAACCCAATTTCCTTGCTTTTGAATATATCCAGCTGCTTTTAAACGTTTTGAAATGGCTGCTTGAGTGACACCCATAGAGTAATGCTTCCAGTTCTTCTTCTTCAAACTTTTTTGGCTGCTCAGGACGTTCATCGTCTTCCAAGCCAAAATCACCACTTTTAAATCGCGCAAACCACTTTTGGCACGTTCGCTCAGCTAGCGCATGTTCATCATAAACTTCCACCAAAATACGATGACTTTTGGCAGCAGTTTTCTTCACGAAGAAGAACTCCCCGCAAAAACACTTTTTCAGGCATAAAGTTCGACATATTTGAATGAAAAAAAATTATTGTTGTTTACGCTTCAAATGAATGACATATACTGAAATGACAGTAGCTTTCCAACGCATGTTCCAATTTAATAATACAAGTTACGCCATCTCTTAGCTCGAATTAAGTTATATCAGCATCTGGTGGTCTCTTAATCAATCTACCACTAACCAGGTTGATTACATTACAATCAGCGAAAAGCACACGTATAGTATTTTGGATGTCCGATTTTTCCAAGGAGTTAATATAGATACTACTTCTGATATCTTTAATTAAAAAAAAAAAAAAAAATCCAAGGAAATTTGCCACGGGAAAGGTGCGCTTTCAAGAACCCTGCAGGGTCTTTTCAATCAAGTATCTCCCAGCCTCAGTGGCAAAGAAATCGGAGATTCCCCCTCTGATGTGCGTGGTTTTGCCTGACTTCCAATGTGAAACCCGTGATTTGACAATCAATGCCATCTTGAGAATTCGACGAAACAGAAAGCATAAAGAGCGTCACTCCACATTAGGACTAGATCGGTACATTAATTCTATGAGCAAAAATGGAAGGACGAAGACCAGCTTCTTAAAAGATGTATATGACATGTGATGAGGTTATGGAAAGAGAATTTCTTCAGACTGTAAACGGCGATGATATCAACAATCCGTTTCCGGGCAGAATGAGCTATTTAACCTGGACGACGATGAGCTAAGATTCTGTGCACTATATAGCTTAACTTAACTTAACTTACTCCAAGTTTAACCAGGCTGGCGGTATTGATGATCTAGCTGCCGTGCTGTTCGAGGTGGGAGTAGATAAACTTATAATGCATTTAGTCATCTCTTATATATGGTTGATTGAAAACATGTAGGGCAAATAGAACTTCAATATTGAATGTACGATTTTAAAAAAATGAGACCCTCTCTTCTCCTTCAACTATAGAGGTATCAGTCTCTTCAATATCGTCTATAAGATCTTATCTCTCATACTACGTAATTGTCTAAATCCTATTGTCTATCAACTGAAAAGTTCCATCATCAACCAAATTATCGGCTGTAGATTTTGGAAAAGCCAAATTGACCCATTTGACGGTTAAAAGGACATGGAAAAATGTCAGAATTTATTTGAACATGTAGACTGAATGGAAGCTAACGCTCAAAAAACCTTCAAATCCATCACTGAAGGAAATTGCAGCAAAGTAAGATCCTGTTTTCGGAAGTCTGCGCAAGTGGAGAGGGATCTAAATCGACTTAGTGTGCAAAATAAGAAGCAACTAACGAACAACATGGATGGATAAAGATCGATATTAGTTAAAGCCTACATCCACCCCGGGCTGTCGCGTCTGTCGAGGGACCGAGTTAAATTAAAATGTTAGATGTTTTATGTTAGCCTAGACTGCCATACAAATGGCTCATAAATGATCTACGGCATTGTATCTATACATTCATACACTCATCATTGGTGTGTGTCCTCTCCAATCCTTACAAGAGGAAAACTACAATTTCTATTTCCCACATTACACATCTCATAAATACTTCCACAGACCGTGTAACCCGGACAACTTCGCTTAGTGACAGAATGAAAGATGGCCATTTGAAGGACTATAGACCATTTCTAATTGGCCTGCGTTGATCCTCTGAACTACAATTAGCACTATTAGAACTAAAATTCCACTATAATGGGTAATTGTTGAATAGATGAGCAATTCGCATTTTAAGTATGTCCTAGTAAAACACGCTTGATAAATGGCTCCAAGCTATGATCGTTGTACGATAGAGATCGAGAAGGTATAAGCAACTCCAACTATTTATTAGATAGCTTGTCACGAAGTGAAATGCGCGGTTTAATCTCACATGTGGCTATCAATGTATCCATATTTATTATTCATTACATCACCTCTTCATGACTGTCAGTGTCATATTTGTGAGTGATAAAAGAAAATCCCTTTCCTAAGCTGTTCCTAAATAAGCACTTGTGAAGATCTCGACAAAGAGATTGAAAATCTCTCGAATTTTATTGTGATTTTCACTTTTCTTTAACACAATCACTGCTTTCACGTTTATTGATATTTTTTTTTTTTTTTCATTTCTGTCACATAGTGCCTTACAAATCATAGATTTCCCTTTCGCCAGTTGCCATCCACTTTCGCTCATACTTCTAAGATCCAACAGACCATCTGCATTCCGATTCATATTGAATAACTCCTGATAAACGAATTGCGGTCACCTAAAGCAACGAACAGTGCCAATGGCCAAGTGGCACGTGAAAAAATCGAAATAAATTATCCAACACGGAATCTGGACGAGACGCTCTTGGCCATCACAAAGAAAAACCTGTACCAACAAAGCGCTCCAAAGCATCGTTGGTAGCTACCACAGGTGCTGAGGTTGATGTTGTGGCTGGATGTGGTATCGGGATAGTGCAGACGTTGGTGTGCTATTACCATTTGGCTCAGCCGCATTAAGCAAAGGCACCCATATCCAGTAGATACTTTCAATTTCCATCTCTTTGCTTCGACCTTTGGTTCGACCTTTATACGGTGTATCGTTGTGGAGCGGCTTTCGATGATACTGGACGTGTTCACAGTCATGGACGTTCGCGTTGCTACTAACCATCAATGAGATTGTTCGGATTAATATTTATTAGCTATGGCAACCGCAAGTAGTTGCTTTTGGAGGGCATTCCTATGTGTATAGGCTATAAGTAGGTCACCATCTCTACAAAACACTCAGAGGAAAGGAGGTGCTAAATTGTATTCCTCCCTTTCATTTTCATCTTCTTCAGCTTCAGTGTCTATGTCCATGTCTATGTCCATGTCTATGTCCATGTCTATGTCCACGTCCATGTCATTGCCTATGTGATATCTTGAAACTTTATGATTTGCGAAATCACAGACGCAGAACGGAGACCGGCTCCAGCAGGGGCGATAGTTGGAATGAGTTTTGTTTTTTTAATTTTTGCTTTATGTTGGGCTTTAATGGTTTCTTTGTTCCCACCTTTGATACAAATACAAATAATCTTCCTCTTCAGAGAGAGATGGACTTTTAATTTGCCCACGAGGAACGCCAAGGAACGGCATCAACGAGCTCTTTGAGGAATTTGTTGTTGAGCATTATTCTCGGTTATATACCTATTCGGTGAGGAGCATTTATTTGCTCAGCCGATGCAATGTCCTCTTCGGCTTTACTTCTCATCACTTGACAGGTGGTGGCAGAATTGTAGAATAGCTCTTTGGGCTACGGCAGCCCTCAACATGTTTGATTAATGTAAAGGGATGTGAAAGTGATGCTTCGTTAAGCGAAACGTCAAGTGAATAATTATATATTTTTAATACCAAGCATTACTAATGGTCCTTGGACTTATGGTCTACCAGGGTTTATTGTGCTTTAAATTTCTCTATGTATCTATCCCCCTTCGTTTTGCAATGGTAATGGCTGGGCGGGCAATGTCTGATGGAATTGCTTTTGACTGATTTTTCTGGACGGATGAGGTGTGATGTCACATTCATAAGAACTGTAGAGATTTATTTTTGATTTGTTCAGTGGTTCCAATGGAGTTCGAGTTACAGATGTTCGAGTAGCTAATGACATAAGCAGTATTTGTCAAGCTCTTGATAACGGAGATGGATTGCCAGTTTAACAATGTAAATGTTATTTCTGTGAAGTCAATTGTAAGCAGATGACAATTTGGGGGTGTAGAAAAATTTAGATCAAATTTTGCAGCTGCAAATTGGATTAACTAAAGCACCGAACAAGTGGAATTTGCAAAAGGACACATACAATTTCCCTGGAAGAACAATAAAGACATACTCGGAGAATGCCCAAAGGAATGAGATCAGATTGCTATAGAAATAAGGTACCATACATGATTATCGGTTTCTGAAAATAAGGAAGAACGAGCCCAATATTTCCCAGTTTTTATCTAGTATTTTTATTCAAATTATCTTTCACCATTAGATATCATGTATTGATATGGACAAGAGTTCATAGAATAATTATACCAAACTACGAGTATAGAAAAAAACCCGTAAATCTAACCAAGATTTAGTTGCTGAGCAGATGTGCAAAACAAATATGTGGTGTCTACAAACTAGTCAAAGTCTAGTCAAAGTCCTTTAATCCGTCAATCTGGAAACACTTACACTGAGTCGACAGCAAAGACTCTCTTTCTCATATATAAGAGTCGCCTTCCAAGCAATCTGATAAAAACATCTTAAACGCAGCATGGTTTTAAAGGTTGCGAGGCTGGTGCCTTTTTTCTCGCTAGAAATACTTGCCTCTATCTTCCTAGTGTAGGTGTACGCAATCCTTTTGGCATTGGACTCTATTCTGAAGTATCGGTGAATCCAACCAATCTGCGCTTAATCTTATACGCAGTTGCAAGGACGAAAAAAACGTTTTTTTATGAACTTTTTCTGAAAAGGTATTTCATTTAACAAAAACAAAAAGTATAGGTAAATTTAGTGCAATATCTCAGTTTATAATGATTTGTAAAAATATTCGCCTGGTTTGTTCCTGTAAACAATCTCCTGAAGTCCCTTCAAAAAAATGTGTTTGGCGTCGACCACGATATCTCTGGCTTAGTTCATCTGAAAACAAGAACCCTAAAAGATTCTATTAGTGGATGAACAAAACTAGGTATTGATCGAAGGAATGAACGAAATTTTGATAATTGACAAAATAGCGCCTTCGTTAAAAAAAAATCGGATTATCGACCAAAATTGCCACGTTAAATTGTTTTAAAAAAAATAGAAATACTAGGTGGAGCGAAAAGTAACCTCCTTGACCGCCAGAATGCGCTACTACAGTGCCTTGAAGTCCGTTCATATTTAGGCTGACATGCCAAATTTCAGTGCGATACCGTCTTTAGTTTCGTTTTGACAGCTGATTGTTGCTGACGTGTTTGGCATCATGTTGAGTATGGACAAAAACGATTTTCGTTCTCTCAGAAAACATTATTTTTTGAGAGACAAGGCGGCGAAGGAAACAAAAGTAAAGTTAGATAAATATTATGGGGCTAATGCTCTGTCAGATTACACCGTCAAATATTGGTTTCGAGAGTTTCGTGGCAGCCGCAACTCCACTACCAATCAAGTCCGCAGCGGCAGGCCCTCCGCTTCGGTTACAGGGGACAATGTCAAAAAAATACATGAAATGGTGTTGGCTGAACCTAAAGTGAAGGTGCGCGAGCTAGCAGATACCACAAAGATTAGTACTGAGCGCACACGCCATATTTTGGGCAATATTCTGCATATGAAAAAGTTTTACTCACTCCTGACCAAAAACACGAACGCGAGAGCAGTTCAAAAAAGTGTTTGGACTTGCTGATGCGAAATCGGGCGGACTTTTGGCGTCGATTGGTAACTGTTGATGAAACTTGGACCCACTTTTACACACCAGAGAACAAAATGAGTGCCCGGCAATGGATTGAAGCGGGTACGAGTGCTCCGCTTGCTTGACTTTGACTTTTTTCTTTCCATACCTCAGAGAAACATGGCATAGATCATATGTTCTATGTGACATCAATGATGGTATTCAGATGCATGTACCAGGCCTGTGAGAGGGAATTTGCAGTTACAGTTTGTGACATATCGCGAGTCATAAGTTTTGTCACTTCCAGTCTTTTCTTTGTGTGCATGTTGTGACTGTTTTCATTTATTTGAGCCTATAACTGGCCTTGAACTCTCAAAAATTTGTGGTGCCCTAAAAAATTCTAGGTCCTGTGAAATCGATACCATTTGAAACCGGGTTCTAAAAACCGTTGCGTGTTTTATGTGTTGTTCTTGCTCACATCTTCAATCAAAGTATTTCTCTGGGATTTTTCCAGAAGCCCTGAAATGTGGGGATGTTATTGTCTGCCTTATTAAAAAAGGTGATGCTGATACATAAGTAACTATAGGCCAATTTCTCTTCTTCAATCACACAGCAAAATCTTAGAAAAAGCGGTTATATTGGCTTTTTAAATAAAAATAACTTTTTTAGCCCAGCTCAGTTTGGTTTTCAGAAAGGGAAAATGCTTTTTTAGAATTTTTCTTTAGGCTCTTTAGTAACGTAAATAGTAAAAAGCTCTCAGCTGATCTCTTTATAGATATAACAAAGTTTTTGATATGGTAAACCATAACATCTTGCTGAAGAAGTTAGAAAAAGCTGGATTTCGGTGCTTTATGTTGGATTGGTTCAGGTCTTATTTGAACAACAGAACGCAAAGGGTCAAAATTGATCTGTTCTGGGTCCCATACTCTTTCTTATTTTCTTTTTGTTAGATTTAAAGTCCTTTAAATCTAATATCTGAGATAAATTGGGATCTAAATTTACTGAGAATCTGGTTTGCTGTACATGATTTGAATTTAAGTTCCAAAACAAAAGTTGTGTTCTTAAATTGCTCATTACGAAATATGACCAAAGTGTTTTATCGTGCACTCGAATGCCAAAAGTTTAAGTTGTCTATCTGTTCTATGTGCCCAAGTGCCGCAAACTCTTTCTATAGTAGCAGTACATGTAGCGATAACTGCTTCCAAATTGACAAAGTCGATGAGTTTAGATATTTAGGACTTATTTTAGATTCTAAGTTATGCTTTATGTGTGGCTAACATGTAGCTTTAAACAATGATTTCAATCAATGCTCAGAAACTTTTACTATTTGCGCAATGTCTGTTCTTCTAAGCTTCTGAAGTTTATTTATTATGGTATTTTCTATTCCAAACTAATAAAATTAATTATAAGAAAATTATGCAGGAAACCTGGTTTTTATCATACCCTTCCTTTATTTCGTGTTTTGAAAATTCTTCCAGTACGACACTTGTACTGTTTTAAAGTTTTAAAAACATTTTTTATTAGGCCAGAAAATCTTAATTGTAGAATTCTTGACAACTTTAATTTACGCGGTAGTCAAATGCATTTTGTCAATGTGCCTACCGTAATTTTTATACAGTGTCATCGTGTCGTCTTTTCAATAGGTTTCCTTAGTGGCTAAGATCATTAAGATATTTGGCTATATTCTTGAGACATCTTAATCTTGGCTCTTTAATTTTAACTACCAAAGTTTTGATTCGTTATTCAATGTTCCATATTAGTCGTAGCTCTGTATTGTATTTCATATAATTTATTTTTGAAGTATAGGGTGATTCATCATCAGATTTGACTTATAATGTTAAATAAAATACATAAATTTGAAAGTGCAGTTAAATTTTTTATTATTAGTTAAAAGAACGATTCATGGCATCTACTTTTTAAAAATGATATCGTGTAAATATTTACCACGACTGCGTCTGAGGTGGTCCATTCCGAAGGTCAAATTTTGGGCGACTCGTTCGAGCATAGCGACTGGTATCTCGCGGATAACACGAGTAATGTTGGCTTCCAAAGCGTCAATCGTAGCTAGCTGATTCCTGAAGACCTGAGACTTTACATATCCCAGGGAAAATAGTTCAAAGGTGTAATACCGGACGATCTAGGCGGCCAATTTACCATAGCAAAACGTGAAATTAAGTGCTCACCAAAATGAATTCTCAACAAGTCCATTCCAGAGTCCATTCACTGAAAATACGCAAATTCAATTTTGTACGCTTTTAGGCTGAGATCCTCACGTAAAATACGCCAAGCCCAGCTGCTGAGAACGACGACGAATCCATTCATCACGGTTTTTGTGTACACTCTCAGCTCAGCTGCTATAGTCTTTTCACTACGTGCTGGATGTGATCTAACCGGTCGAGTATCATCCACTAATGTAAACAGGGACTCAAATTTGCGAATGATATTGGCAATAATGGTTTCAGTAGGTCGATTATGTGCACCGTATAGCAGAGGATCGTTTTATATCTCTACGGATGCCATGACTTCCTAGCATGTTTTTATAGACCACTACAACCAGAAATATAGATTCATATTTCAGGACATCATCGGACCAATTGTTCCCATGCCCCTCTCTGGTACGATTAAGCTGCCGGAATGAAAATAAATAAGATATCTTTGGTTCAATAAAACAGAACTTTTTTTTTTTTTTTTTTCATGGGAAGGTGAGAAATCTTTATAGACACTATAGGCCCGGAGCCTATAGTAGTGTGAGATTCTTACTCACTAAAAAACACCTCCCTTATGCAAACCACGACTGAGTTCACACTCAACAAGCAATTCTTCTATCGCATTTTATTTTGTTTTTATAAGATATCCTGCAGGCGATTTTCCATAGAAAATTCCTGTGTACTTTAGAAAAATTACGCGCTGCTAATCACCGCGCTAGATCAAGAGGCTTAGTCCTCTGTGGATATCATCGCTTCTAATGTACCACGGCGCATTAACAATACCTCGAAGAACTTTATTTTGGAATGTCTGTAATACATTAATGTTACTATTTTTAGTACAACCCCAAAGTTGTACACCGTATGTACAGATCGGTTTTAGCGCTTGCTTGTATAACAGCAGTTTGTTCTCTAATCTAAGCTTGGAATACTTTCCAATAAGCCAGTAAATATCTCTATATTCGATTTCAAGCTCTTCACGTTTTTTCTTGACGTGTGCTCTCCATTTTAGTTTAGCGTCGAGTGTCATACTGAGATATTTGGCCTCGTTCGCGTAAGGAATTCATACTGCGGTGATAAACACCGGTGGATTCTCAATTTTCTTGAGAGTGAAGTTCACGTGGACAGACTTGTCTTCATTAAGCGTGATTCGCCAAGTCTTTGTCCAATTGTTAATCCGTGTAAGGGCACGTTGCAACTTGGCAGTTGCTTCTTCGACTGTTTTAGCCTTTGCCAAAATGGCACTGTCATCAGCAAATGTGTCTAGGACAGTGTCGTCCGTTTGCGGTATATCACAGGTAAAAAGCAAATATAGCAGAGGGCCAAGTACACTTCCTTGCGGCACCCCCGCCTTTATTGTCTTAAAAGTGGAATATTCGTTTCCGTGTCTCACACGGAAGAGTTTGTCTTCCAGATATGAACCTAAAATACAAGACAATTGCTGGGGTAGGGCTTGTCAGAGTTTATATTTTAGGCCTTCATGCCATACCTTATCAAAGACTTGCGAAACGTCAAGGAATGCGCTTGAATAGACTAACTAACACTCGATTGCTCGTTCAATTACATCGGTTATTCGATGCGCTTGGTCAACTGTAGAGTGTTGGCTTCTAAAGCCAAATTGATGATCAGGCAAGAGGGAATTTGTGTCGGTAATTGGTTTAAGACGATTAAGAAGGATTTGCTCGAAGAGCTTCGATGTAATCGGAAGAAGCGATATTGGTCTATATGACTTGACTTCAGTCAGCGGTTTACTGGGTTTCGGAACCATAATAACTTCGGCTCCTTTCCACTGGTGCGGTACGTGCTCTAATCTAATGCTGGCATTTATAAGATAGAGCAGCTTTAGCAAACCTTTTTTCCGCAACGCTTTAAGTATTTCTCGCATTATTAAGTCATATCCCGGGGCTTTATTGGGCTTAAGCGTGTCTATAACTTGTCAAAGTTTCCTAAGTGTAGCCTTTTCTACTGGAAAGTTTGTCGTCACGTATTGACATTCTCAGGAAGCACCCCCCCATAGAATGGTTTAAACGTTTCTGCAAGATGGTCGGTGAAAACATTAGCTTTTTCCTTATCTTCTTTCGCTCAGTCATCCTGGTTTCTTCTTATTGGCGCCACGTGTATTTGGGGCTTTCGAACACTTTTAAGGGCTCTCCATATGGAGTAGTTGGTATCCTTTGTCGCTGTGAGTCTTTCCAGGTAGTTATTAAAACCTTGATTATTGAAGTCCTTGATCGATTTTTTCAACAAGTTGGAGAGCCTATTGAAAGACGTTTTATCTTTTGGTGCCCGCGTTTCATGCCACTTTTTCCGCGCTCTTCGTTTCTTCCTTATTATTTCTCTGATTTCCGTTGGATATCTTATGCCGATTTTGGGAACTTTGTTCGATTCGCGGGGAGTGTTTTTCCAGGCCTCTTGCTGTATGACTTCAACGAAACGTTCAACTTCTTTTTCAAGTTGATACGGCGTTCTAAGTGCTACTTTCAACTCAGTATTGTCTACAACGTCTATTCGGAAATCTACCCAGTGAGTTTTGCTGTAAGTTAATCTGGGTGGTCTTTGTTTCTTAATCAAGGATTCGCACAGTGAGAGGATAACTGGAGAATGATCGGAGGAAAGATCGAAGCCCTCTTCAACTTTGACGTAACTATCGTTTACTCCTTTTCCGACAAATAAGTCTATTAGATCGGGTGTTTTGGCGACATCCGAGGGCCAGTACGTCGGCTTGCCTGATGAGTAAAAATAGCAACCACATTCCATACCAGCTCTGTAAACAGTTTTGCCTTTTTGAGAGATACATCTTGAGCCCCAAAAGGTGTGCTTCTTATTAGAGTCGCCATCAATAATGAAGATTGGTCCAAGAGAGTTGAATAGGTCAATAAATTCTTGTTTTTCAATTTTGCAGCGCGATTGGCAATAGATTGAGGATATATTAAAAGAGTAATTTTTATTTTTAGCACGCACCACGGTCATTTGCAATTTGTCAAGTTCAATTATTACTTCCAAAGTATGTTCAATGCAGTCTCTTATGAATAGGGATGACCCGCCTCTTGTGTTTCCCGATGGATGATGAGCGTGGTAGTCGCGGTTACCTTTTAGTTCCAAGCGCGATTCTGTTGCCAGGTGAGTTTCGGAAATTAAACATATTTCAATTACTTTTTCCTGCATGAAAATATTTAGTTCATTAAGCCTTTTCTGTAGCCCGTTGGCGTTCCACGCAAGTATATTGAGCTTCCTTGCCATAATTAGTTACAGAAATTGGCTTCGAACTTAAGATTATTATCTTATTTATTTTAGTCTGTTCTTCTAGTCTCTCGAGAATATACTGATAACACATTTTAGGCAGGATCCGGTGATGTACAGTTAGTCATATTAGCTCGCGCCGCTATTTGCGCGTAAGTTTTTCCACTTTCCACTTTCCACTTGCGCATTGTTATTTTCGACGTTGTTGTTAACAGAACTGAAAAGTATTTAAAGACTGAGTTGTGCGCATTGCTATAACATTCACAAGCGTTTATTTATCTCTTTGTTTTATTATTTGAATTTTGCAAAAAAAAAAAAATACTCCAACCCGAATCATTCCATCTGACGAGCAATAAAAAACATCTCATAAATTGTTTTGAATTCGAATTGCAAATTCGTTCAAGCAAACCACAAAGAATGATAAAATACCTTTCTAGTACGCATTTCTTACCCCTAAAAGTTCAAGGAGTAACCACTTCTCTATCATATCTACTCGCATCCAACTCCAGCCACAAACATATCAAGTACACCATTGGTGGGTTTCAAATTCTTTACGGCATTTTTGTGTCCCAAACCCCAAATGGTTCCTCATCAAACATTTGATCCTGCGTTGGTACTGAAAAAAAAACGAAAAAAAAAAATAAATAAATAAATAACCCCTGATCGAACATAAAACCTTTTGGCAAGGAATTTATGATTTTTTTCTTTCTTGCATCCTCAAATTGTCCTGGATTAATATGCATCTTTTCCCTTCCTTTTCTTAGACAGGGCGTTTTATTTTTTATTTTTTATTTTTTTTTTTATCGGAGATAAACCAAAATACTTCAGTCTTCTTCTGATTTGACATCCATTATCCTTTTCTTGTATCCTTTTCACACTGAACTATATTGGTCGAATTTTTTATTTACAAATTATGGTACAAGCTTTCGCTATCAATGATGTCCAATTCGGTTGAAGGGAAGATATATAACATTCCTTTTTATGAGAGTGAGCTGTTAAAGAATTAACTGGTCCCCTTTGTACAACAGTACCTTCTATAAATTTTGCTCAATTCCATACTGGACGAAGTTAGATTCTAAATCAAAACCACTGGTCCAGAGGATGTGGTGGACCATTGTTTGCATGGTGTGGTGGCATAAAGAATTCCAAAGGACTTGCATATTACATTTTGTCGTGCTTCATAAATTTATCGGATTCGATTTTCGAAATGGAATCTAGTAAACTGCGACTGCGAGACTGTAGGACTAGTACTCATAAATACAAGCAGTACCACGTTTCCGGTTTTGCTTTGAGGATTTATCGACAAAGTTTTACTGTGGCGGGTATAAAATAAATTATTTCCCTACTTTACTAGAATGAGTATATGTAGTACGTGTGTATGTGAGTACGAGTGGTAGAAACAGTCTGGGTAAGTGGTATTTTGCGACAGCAAACAAGAAAACCAATTAGAGCAAGTCCCGCTGTGAGAAGGGATACGAAGCACGAGTTAAATACAAAAAGGACCAACTTTAGGAGCAAATAACAGTAAATGATAATTATGTGAGCTAAATCTGAATTTTATTTGTACCCAATTGTTATTGGAGTTTGCTGTTGGAACTAGTTGATATCGTCAGGGTTGATTTGGAGGTTTTTCTACCCCCATAACCTGATGATAAAACGTAAGTCATCGTTGTCGACGACGTCCCTTTAGTCATTGGATGGTAATCGCTTCGAATATTTGATTAATTGCAAAGCGACTGGATACACTAAGATAAGCCCGCTGTCAGAGATTAGAGCATTCGTGTTAAACCATTACAAATATAGTAATTGCGATTGCCTATTTGGTTACTGCTTTTGATTTGGATTAGCGAGTCTAATTAGAATTATGTTAAGAGGATTTGAAGGCAAAATAATGAATATGTTTTCCGATAGGATTACTGAGTAAGTTGTCCATTTCTAAGTATATTCCAAGGGCTCTTAGGCTCTGTCTATACTCTTTACTGCGATTTGCACATGCTTTTTAATAATATTTCTCCGTAAGATAGCGAGCTGAGTTCTGCATTAAAACAGAACTGTAGGCCAATAGCTAGCGTTTTCTTCTCTTGATAGCCCCTCATGATAGCCTGGAATTCCAACTGCAGTCGGTCAATACACTTCGGAAAAAGAATGATCAGACTTTGACGATTTTTCGCTTTTGTAAACGAAACAAGATAGTCAGAGCATAGATTGTACCAGTCTCCAACGTTCTAATGCGAAAGACCATCCAAAATCGCACGAAAATAGTGGACTTCAAATCCTGCATAATTTAAAACGCACGAAAATGTCTAATTTCCTATTAGCTTCGTACTGACATGATGTTGACAACCAAATTTGGTATCGTATTCAGCCGCAAAAAACCTCGTCCAGCGATCAAAATGATCCTTTCTACAATGAGCAAGACAACGTCCTCAGTGTAACATACTTGAAGGTCCTTAACGACAACGAGCCCTTAAAGACGTTCTCGACAAACAATGGAGTATATAACACAATTGCAAATATTACCGAACAAATTAAGAGAATTGAGATAAACCAACAAAACTGAAGCCTTTTGTCTACAAATGAGTAACTTGATTCGTTGCAACGTTGCTGCTGTAATGTTTGGTATACCCGTGTTGCCAGAAGAGAATCTTAAGCAAATCTTGAACAGACTTTATTTTATTTACTTACTTCATCCTCGGTAAAACAAATTTTTCGCCTTAAAACCGGTAGTGGTAACTCTCCAGTGATAGTCAAATTTAATAATCGACAAGAGAGGAATTTAATTCTGAAAGCTGCTACAATACCTGCCCAAACTAAAGAGTAGACAACTTTGTCTAAGTGCCTTTGGTTTCGAGAGGTAGAGCTTTGTTTACTTGAATCATAGAATAGCTTGTTTAAATCTTGCAACATGCCATCAGCTTAAAGCGCAAGAACCAATTGGTTGTAGTTGTACGATGGTAGTGAACAAATCTGCTAATGGAAGAACATCAACAATCAAGAGCTTATCGGATTTGAATGGTGTTGCTGCGACAGAAGAAACCAAGGGAATGCCATATATCCTTGCAATCTTTGCTTTCTATTTTTTTTTTATATTGTATTTTTAATCGAATCCTTACAACTTATTTGTGCATAAATTTATACCTTTTAGGTTGCTTATCGTTTACTTCGAATCATCTTTTCCCTCTATTTTCTACCACTGCTGCTGCTTGAATGAATGTGCGTTTTGTTTTCACAATAATGGATGAATACTGGCCCTCATGTTCCTGTTTGTGTAACCATGTGTTGTTCCATTAACTCCATTGTCAATGGTATAGGTAATAGCAATGTAGGTACTATTGTAAATATATTGTGTAGGGCTCATCGGGGGATTAAAATTCCTCAGATAAATGCACGCCAGTGAACTTGATTATCGAAGACACATGTTTAAGGACTCTCTAGTGGGTGGCGAAACATAGATTGACTATGATTGAATGTTAAATTAACAATATCGTGGGGTGCGAATTTTATTCCAATGAATACATAACAAATGCTACAAATGGATGTATTGCAATCTACTGTAAGTAAAATCTCATGACCATATCATTTTGTGCGGAGATTTTCACACAAACTTGTTGATAAAAAATAATTTATCGAGGCAATTTCTTGGCCTTATAGCTAAAACTGGTCTTACTTTTTTGAACTCCTCGCCAACTGCATATGCACCGAATATAATTCAAAGCTTACTCAATCTCATCGCTGTGTCAGATGTAGAAAATGACGGTATACTTGACCACAATTTAATTATTCTGACGTAAAAAATTGGCTTTTCGTTTGATGCTAATGTAACTGTTGTAACTTGAACCCTAAATCAAACACACCAACTACAGTAGAATATTATGTTATACTTATTGGGTATATAACTTAATTCATTTTTTTTTTCAAAATTTGAACGTTTATTTAAGAAAAACATGTACAATAGTATTATTTAAAGTATTGCCCATCTGAAGCTATGAATTTTTCCCATCTTTCTGGAAATTTGTGGATCCCATCCCAAAAAAACTGCGCCGGCTTGGCAGCCAACAATGAGGGCGTTCTGCATCAACCGGAACAAGTGGTAGTCAGGCAAGGTCTGGGCTATAAGGCGGGTGGGGTGAGACTTCCCATCCACTGTTTTCCAAATAGTTCTTAACCGGAATAGCAACGTGGGGCCGAGCGTTGTCATGATGGAAAATTATTGCCTCGTGTCTGGCCGCATATTTCGGGCGTTTTTCGGCTATTGCTCTCTACAAATGGATTAATTGTGTTCGGTAGCGTTGTCCATTGATGGTTTCACCCGGTTTTAACAGCTCATAATACAGCACACCCATCTGATTCCACCAAATACAGAGCATTTCCTTCGCGCCATGGATATTCGGCTTTGCCGTTGATTTGGCTTTCTTTGCGCTTGGGGTTGTCGTAATGGATCCATTTTTCACCACCAGTAAAAATCCGATGCAAAAATGACTCGCTTTTGTGGCGTTCCAGCAGCATTTCGGACATGAAAAACCGCCGTTCGACGTTTCTCTCCTTGCTTTTGAATATATCCAGCTGCTTTAAAACATTTTGAAATGGCTGCTTGAGTGACACCCAAAGATTCTGCGAAGCTCTTCTTGTATTTGGCAACAATCTTCATAGAGTAATGCTTCCAGTTCTTCATCTTCAAACTTTTTTGGCTGCCCAGGACGTTCATCGTCTTCTAAGCCAAAATCACCACTTTTAAATCGTGCAAACCACTTTTGGCACGTTCGCTCAGCTAGCGCATTTTCACCATAAACTTCCACCAAAATACGATGACTTTCGGCAGCAGTTTTCTTCATATTAAAGTAAAGAAGAAGAACTCCCCGCAAAAACACTTTTACAGGCACAAAGTTCGACATATTTGAGTGAAAAAAAATTGCTGTTGTTTACGCTTCAAATGAATGACAAATACTGAAATGACGTACAATGACAATAGCTTTCCAACGCATGTTCCAATGGAATAATAACAATAGAATAATACAAGTTACGCTTAGCAAACCGCTAAGAGATATTCTTGATAAACAAGAATATCATCAAGACGAAATTATTTGAAAAAGGACACTCGCAACTTGTGTAGCTTTGGTTAAGAAAACGTGCAGAAATACAAACTATGAATAGAAGTTTTAAGGTCACAACGTTTTAGGTATGACTCTTAAAGAACAATGTGTAGATCAGTCTACCACTAGTCAAGAGGAACCAGGACCTTCTACAAGGACACATAGTTCTAAAAGAAAAATGTGTGGTGAGTGTTTTTTATAAAAAAAAAGCGGATGGCAAAGACTGTTTGCTCAAAATGTAGTATTGGAATTTGGGGTGAACATCGAGTTGACTTCTGCGAATCTTGCGCAAAGAAAAATTAGTTCCTTTATTTTTTTATTTTTTTTGCCAAAAAAGAAATAGTTTTGTTTAAACACATTTTAGACTAAAAAATGCTGTGTTTTGTGAAAAGACTTTTTAATGATAAAAAATATAAATTTAGTTAGTTAAAATTTCGTTTTTTTATTACAGAACACTTCCATAATGTTTAAGAGAATAAAAGTAAAATTATATGCATTATGGAAAACTACAAAAAAAAAAAATGCGTTTTAGTACAGGTCGTCGATTTGGCGAATAATTATCTTATTAGGGGTAACCAACAACCTTAGCTTTCTAGGGCTAAATTTTGCGGACTTAAAGTCAACGGACTTAATGGTGCGCCAACGTTGGACATGTTGGAAAAGTGTTTTGGCAACGATTCTCTAAAAAAAAAAAACGGTCGTTTACCAGTGGCATGAGCGGTTCAAATGTGGTTGAGAATCAATCGAAGATGATGAACGCAGTGACAGACCATCGACGTCGAAAACCAACGAAAACATTGACGAAGTAAAAGAAATGTTGGTCAATAACCGCAAATTAACCATCAGAGAGGTAGCGGAGGAGTTAAACATTGCCCATGGATTCGTCCAAGAGATTTTGGTTAAAGATTTGGGTTTCCGTCGTGTAGCAGCAAAATTGGTGCCAAAAGACCTCAATTTCATGCAAAAAAGGGACCGTGTTGACGTCGCAAAAGAGATCATTTGCGAGGCTAAATCCGATTCCACATTCATCAAAATGATCATTACTGGAGACAAGCCGTGGGTTTATGAGTACGACACGTTTGGTGAATGGCGTTCACCACGTCATTTTCAATCAAAAAATAAGGCAGTGCTCACAGTTTTAATGGATTACAACTGTGTAGTGCATCATGAATTTTTGCCAGAAGGCCAGACAGTAAACAAAGTGTATTATTTGGGTGTTATGAGACGTTTGCGTGAAGCAATTCGCCGAAAGAGAACAGATTTTTGGGCAGAAAACTTGTGGATTTTGCATAACGCACCGTCGCACAGTGCCATCATTATTTGTAATGAATTCACCAGATTTGGCTCCCTGTGACTTCTTTCTGTTCAATCGAGTTAAAAAACCACTACGAGGAACGCGTTTCACCATCCGAGGGGAAGTAATAGAAAAATCGCAAGAAGCACTGATGGACATACCGAATTCCGAATATAAAAAATGTTTCGAGGATTAGATCAAGCGCTGGCATAAGTGTGTTGCAGTCGATGGGAATTGCTTAATTTACATATAGATTTAGATAAATAAACTTGTATTTTTAACTTTCTGTTTTATTTTCCAGTAAAAGAGTCCAAGAATAATTATCTCTACACTCCTAAAGCCGAACATCCTTCGAAAACTACACCAAGAGTATTGAGGTGCAAGTTGAATGAAACAATTGAGTCGACGTTACTACTAGTGGCCTGGAATCTACGATTAGTGTTGGCATAGCGTGAATGTATACGAGAGTTGGAAAGTTCCAGGCATCGCGTAGGACAGAATCCATATAGACTTTACCGGACCTTTCCTAAAAAATAATGTGGCTAGTGGTGTTCGATGGGCTATCGAAGTTCCTATTCGTAGTTAAAATGAATGTAACCAATTCTGAGGAAACTATTCTCACACTATGGTCCATTCTTGTCACCGAAGGTCTTCCTAAAACCATTGTGTCAGATAATGGCACACAATTTTGTCTCCAAGGATTTCCAAGCTTTCTGCGAATGACACTCTATTTAACACTTAACCTCAGCACCGTTCAACCCGCAGTGGAATGGGAAAGCAGAGCGGATGGTGAGTACTTTTAAGACAGCAATGAAGAAATATCCTAGTAACTCATTACAGTGGGAAAACGCTCTGGATGTTTTGCTGACGACATACCGTAACACTCTAAACAGTTCCGGAAAATCGCGAGTTGGGATACTTCATGGGCACCAACATCTGTAACACCTAACCTAAAGAGTAAATTAACGAATGCTTCTTCAAACCTCAAGTTTTCGCCTTAGGAACCAGTCTTTGCGAGGCAATATCAAAACAGACCGATTTAGGTCGAAGGCACTGCATCAAAAATTTAGGCCGATGTATGTTCCTGGTCGAAACCAAATTTATAAATTGATGAAGACATGTAGATAAATCAAATAAGATAGACTTAGGTTCAACATCGATGTTCGACAACCAGTCACCAGAACAGCTAAGTAACATTTGTTCATATACTTACGAAATATCTTCTATCAGAGATCTGGACAATGATAGCCACGGCGAGGGAAGCAAACTCTCTAAATCGGCCAGTGGTTCGAGTTCGCTTGGGCCACACCCAGAAGTTTTTAGGGAAACTCCGACAACAGACTACTCTACAGTTGGTGAACAATCACCAGAAGAGTAAATCTTCTCAAGAGGATCTCAAAGGGTTAGAAAACTCCCGGTACGATTTGCGTTCAATTAGCAACGGGAAGATGTTGTAACGTGAATCATAGATCAAACACACCGACAACTAAAAGTACCAGGCAGCACTGGTGAATCTCTAGTGTCATCCCACTCTATATTGACGTCTCTTCCTTCGTTAGGTCGTCCGTGGCGGGTTCCAGTTGTCATTCCTTCTAATTCTTTGCAAGACATCCATGGACTTGCTTAAATTGGAATTAAAAGAACTGGAACAGGCCGCATACAGCCGAACAGAATCCCTAGACTGCTATAAATAGGATATCACTGCCATTCATGAAATGCGGGAGGCGGATCTGGGCAAAAAAAGATGAAAAACTGTGATATTTACTACGGTGATTGCTATGGAGAACGTAAGTAGCGCTCATTTGAATGCGGATTTGTAATAAATCGCAGACCATATCAAAGGTAAATTCGCTAAAATCAACAGAAGCAAAGGACGATGCTACCAAAGAAAATTCCTACGTGCTCCTCGACAAAACCTACGAGCAATGTCCGATGTGTGACGTTAAGATCGTTCTAGGCGACATGAATGCCAAGATTGAAAAGGAGGACGTCTTTGGTAGCACAGTTGGAAAACAAGGCTATGACACCACGTCCAAAAACGGACTTAGGTTAATCGATTTTGCTGCGGGACGTAGCATTACTATAGATAACACACGGTTTTGTCACCTCAATATTCACAAGAGAACATGGCATACACCAGATCAGCAAAGTATCAATCAGAGTGATCACGTTGTGATCGGTGTAAGGCACTCCTCAAGTATTTAAGATTTTCGAAAATTCCGAGCGGCCAACATAGACTCAGACCACTACCTTGTTGCAGTAAAAGTACGTCTACGTATATCTCAGACATCACAACAACGGGGTAATACTATGAGGAGATTTAACGTTGAACGGTTGCAATCGCAACATGCCGCAAGAGCCTTCACTTAGATGCCGATATGGCATCAGAAATGCTGCAACTGACTTGCTAGTTTTCACCCTCCCAATACAACGAAACTACTGATTTGTGTGCCGGCAAGCACATGCAGCAAAACAACATGTCTACAAAGTAGCGCTACCCAAAAGAACGAGAGCGGCTCGTGAGCTTTACGAGCAAAAGAGAAGATAAAAACATCGGCTTCTCCGGAGAAAAATGAAGGAGCATAAGAAGCGCGTGATTGAGGAAATAGAGAGGTACTACTCCTGGAAAAATGTCCAGAAGTTTTACCAAAAGATAAATAGAACATGTCAGGGTAATAAGACCCAGACAGAAACCTATAGAGATGAACAAGGAAACCCCATTGAAGTAAAATTACAGTCGGTGCTGAGGATATGGAAAAACCATTTCTTCAGACTGCTAAATAGCGAAGACGATACAAATTCCGCTGTCAGGCAGAGAGAACCATTCATTTTCATAGACGAGGAGGAAGAGGTGACAACCCTTCACCTACTCTGTACATGTCCAGCTCTTTCCCAGTGAAGAAAACTTTACTTAGAAGCTTTCTTCTACAATGACTTAAACGATTAAAAGAATATAGACGTTAACAGTCTCCTATGCATCATTATAAACTTAAATTGGTTCCATGAGTAAGATGATAACAGATCCACGTGGCATCACAACGGGCCAATAGGTCTAAGAGACTTGGTATTTTCAAAAGCCATTTTTATCTTCCTACCTACAACATTTTCAGTGTGCAGGCAAGACGTCGCACCATGGAAAAGTTTGAGCGTGAGTACGCGAAGAGATTGGTGCGAAATGCAGAAAACATAGCCGCCATAGCGGCCAGAATCGAAAAACACCCAAAAATGCCGATTCAGCGCCGATCAGCTGAATGAGGATCGGCAGGGAGCTATCCCGGCTTATATTGCAGTTATATTTGAGCCTTCATCCGTATTAGATTAGGTTGACGCAAGAATTGAAGCCGAACGACCATAAAAATCATCTTCTTGGACGAGGCCCATTTTTGGCTTAGCGGTTATGTCAACAAGCAAATTTGTCGTTGTTGCAAGGAACACAATCCGCAAGTGATTGGCCAAGTATCATTGCATCTACAAAAATTTACTGTTTGGTGTGATTTATGGCAAGACAACATCATCGGATCTTATTTCTTTAACGCAGCACATATTGGACCTACTCATTAAAATTTGAATCGACCGCTTGAACCACTGCCAGCGAAGCCAAGGTAGCCATTTGGATGATGTGCTATTCCTATAGCTTCAAAATGAATTTTTTATCCGGTCACCCTTTAGAAGTGACTATCGACTGGGTAACAGTTGGGGAGGAAAACAAGGCTTAAGACGGCGCTGTGCAGAAAGAGGGCTAATGCTTAAAGCCTCAGTTCTTAAGCGATGACAGAAAAAAGTAATAGATGGGCGACAGTAACAAACACTGAAAGGAATTACGCTCTGCGAACTGAAACTGTGTTTCAGTTTTTTTTTTTTTTTTTTTTTTTGTTTTTCGAATACGGCCAATAGGCCAAAGTTTCTGGCATCAGCATAATTCCCGGACCATACCGATACTTTAACCAGCAAAGGCTGCAGTTTCTAAAGAAATCGAACGAAGCGGTCTAACACCAGCAGTAGAATTACTCACAGACATCGTCTGAAAAAAATTTCAGTGATCTGCCTTACACAGCTGTTCTAAGCCTGAACGATGCGTTTTAATATGGCGTGTTCAGCTAGGAAGAACGCCGGTAGATCGCTCTTTCTTTGGTGGAGCGCTGTTTTGCAGCGGCTACATAAAGAAATACGAAAATTTTAAAATGAGTTCCTCAAGACCTTTTTGAAGCAACTATTGATACTGAACCATATACTTATCTGTCTGAGAAAATGGCAGTAAAACTAACATATTTGGACAAAAGGTGCAATGGAGTTGTTCTCTGTGAAAAATCAAAAAAGTCTTATCTTCCAGTATATACGTCTTTCGGAATTGGTCAGTATGAAGAGGTTATATATCATCGGCCGTAATGATGGAATTATTTCAGGCTTTTCTTTACGTCTTTCGGGTCCAAAATTTACTCTTGGTCTGTACATTATTCAGGAGTACTTTGGAAAACTAGCTCATTTGCTCTGGTACACTTGTGCTGAGTATCTCTGTCTGTTTCGACAGACCTATTTTGCTAGATTCTGAACCAATTCGATTAACGGCCCTGGTCGAGTATACCTTTATTCTATGCAGAGGAGAAAATTGGAAGAAGGGAGGAGATGGGTTAGGTTAGGGTTAGAAAGTAGTTTGTTGAGTTAGTGACACTCATAAGTTCACTTCAGGTATTGCCTTATATCTATCTACCTGACAACGCACGAAACTAAACTTTCGAATCGCTTAAACATCTATAATCTCATTTAAGTCCCACAAATCACCTTACTTCTGTTTAGAGGTTGAAACGAGTTCACCTGGACATATGCATATAAGTCCAAATTTTAGGAGCCAGTCTCACACCGAAATATATTACTTTGACTTGAAAGCAGATAAGATAATTTCTATACTTAAGTGAGACAACATAGTCCAAGAACCTCCGAATACTAAAGGCCTTTTACCTATTCGCCTTTAATGGATAACCTACACAAATGGCGGGCATACATCTAGAATCCCGCCTCATAATTTACTATTTGCCTATCAGAAAAGCAAATCCTGAAACTCAGCATTGCACACACTAGTTTACGATATAAAGAAAGGATTAGACTCGAAAAGTATAGACCTCTGCACATTCATCGACATTAAGTGTGCTTTCGATAACACGAACGAAGAAAAAAGCCATCCTAAGGAGAGGTGCAAGTCCAAAGATTACGAAGTGAATTAGCAACATGCTATACCTAAGGATAATAAAGGCAAATCTAGAACATGTAGAATCGAATGTCACCACTGTAAAGGTCTGTTCTCGTGCTGGAGGAATGTCCCCTCTTTTGTGGTCCTGAACTTCAAAGGATATGGAACTATAGGATATGTAGATGATACATTTCTTATCAGAAAAGGTAACCGTGCAATTGCCATCAGGGCTCTTATGTTAGATGCCCTGATATCTACTGTTAACTAGTATAAAAAAGTGGGGTATCAGTTAATCCCCCCCCCCCAAAAAAAAGAAGAAAATTCACAAGAAAAAAACAAGGTGCACTTGAAGGAAGAGGTTAAGTATGTAGATGAAACCGTAGATAAAAACTTATCGTTACAAACAAGGCTATAAGATACTTATGGCCCACAAAAGAGCTCTGGAGCATCAACGCTTATGTGTCTGTCCATTACAGAGGCTATAAAAACGAACCTAACTGCGCATATGAATGCATTATTAGACTTTGCTCCACTTTATGAGGATCTCGGCATAAACTCACCCAAGCTGCATAGCGTAAACTACTTCAAACAAGGTAAATTCAATGGTTAGCTCGAAATACTAATAAAGATACATAGAAGGCACATCCGCCAAATCTTTAACTATAGACCAATTGGAAGCCACCCTTGGTGTTTCCAAAAAGGTATAGGGTCTACTTATCCACAAAAGAGGTGATTAGTAGGACCTCGAACCCACTTCTCATTTGCACTAAGTGCTTATTGGAAGCTGTATGCATTCTACTAAACGGCAAGAACGAATCAACAGAACTATACTATCGGATAGTCAATTGATTCTCAAACCACTAAATAGTAGCTTCTCGTACTCATCAAACACCCTCCTAGAGTGTCGTAAAGTACTCAAAAGGCAGCTGAAAAATAAGGTGCCTACAGTACCAGCACTCACAACGTCAGAGCCAAGTACCTGCAGCCTGATGCGAGCGTAAGCCGGACATTCACAAAGATAGTGCTTCGCGATGTTGTCAGAACTTTCGCAACAAGGATCGCAGGATGTTGCGTCACTTATACCCAGCACATTTAAGTGCTTTGCAAAAGTGTAATATCCTGTCAGTATGCCAATTAGCAAATCAGCAGCAATTCCCTGCTGAAAGACAGCAAAAAGGCCGCTGACTTCCTAGAGACGTTGGTAAGTATTCATTTGGTCTATCTACATCCCGCGGAGTTGTTCCATCTGCAGTTGTTCTCGTATTAGACCCAAATGTCATTGGGAGCCTTTACCGAGGACGCAGGCAGGTCCAACGTAGGTTCGGGTTCTGAAAAACTCTCCTCTAAACCGTGCCTGGCAAGTTCGTCAGCGATTTCATTTCCCGTAATCCTATTGTGACCTGGGACCCAGATAAGAGTCACTGAATTAAGCCTTCCGACCGCATTTGTCTCGATGACTCTTCTGCACTGCCAACAATCCAACTGTGCCTTAGAGAAGTTTGTTATCCAGGAAAGCACTTAGCTTCTTTGGAGAATTGTATGGTAATGCCTTTAAGCACTAGATGGGTCAGACCATTTTTTTTAAGTTTTTGAAACGTGGCAAAGATGGCCTTTATATGTTCTCAAAAGTGTGCCACAAAAAAATTTTTTGTACAGTACTGACGGCTCAATTTTGTTGTAATGAATATCTTTATAGAATGAGAATCCTCCCTTCTATGACATGTAGATTTTGAAACTGGCAAGTCCATGGAACGCTTAAATAAATGTATTCCTGTTGAAGAGGATATAAAGGCAAACTAGTGGAACAAAGTGAAACAATATATCAATCTGATTGCACCGCAGAAGAGCTTTTGTAGCGCCTTCTACTTAAACTCAAAGTTAATTTCTTGTCCTTTCTCTTCATAGTTCTATTCATCGAGAAGAGTTATGTTATCATATAGCTTAGAAACAAGAAGTCTACAGAAAATTCATTAAATGAGCAAATAGTTCTTTAATAAAGTGCAGAGTTACGTAAAAGCTTTAAAGTGGTCCAAAAAGGAAAGGTCTCATAAAAGAGTTGCGGATAGCAAGAGGATTGTGCATGTATTTTAATGCTTTTGTAAGTTTTTCTCTCATATTTAAGTAACTAGCGATGATATTATATTTTTGAAATACGATGTCATTTCCTTTTTTTTTACTGTGATGTCCCGAAAAAACTGAAAAATTTCGAGCCCCATCAAGCAGCTTAATTCGTAGGAAACGAACCATTTTAATATCAATTTTCCTCCGGAAAGGGATTAAGTCAGCGCGCATTTTACCCATTCACCGATGTCATAGGGGTTAAGGCTGTCTCGTATCTGCTGATTTAAAAATAAAATATCCTTTTAGGTTTTTTCTGCTCCGATTTTTTTGTTTGTATTGAGTCGTCATACTTTTTATATGACTGAAACCCCTGTGCCATAGCCCCTACTTCAACGCATACTGTAATTTTTAAAATCCTTTATTTCGATCTTTCTTTGTATGTACATGGCGGACAGAATAATTGAAAATGAAACATTTTTCATTTCAATAGAAAATATTTACAATAAGGGTCTACAAGGTTTATTGAAAAATTCCATCAAATACTCTATCCTTAATCCTACTTGAGCACATTCCTTCCACAGCTCCTTTTTTTTTTTTTTGTTTTTTTGTAAATCACTGGAATTGAATAATATTTTTAACTGGGATCTAGAAAATGCCTTTCTTGTTCCTGGGTGAAAAAAAGCCAGATAAATTGTATTTTAGAGACAACAACGATGAGACATGTTTTTGTAGTTTTCCTTGCCTTTGTTTTCAAGTTGCCTTTCTAATTAATTAATGTATTGAGTATTTAGTTTTTTTTTTTTATTTCATTGCTTTCTTCGACAACACGCTTTTGCCTATTCCAGGATTGTGTGAAATTGTTTCTATCCCCCCCGTTTTGGTTATAGTCACTCTGTTCCAATATTTGCATCCATCATTCTGCTGATTGATGGCCACAAAGAGCCAAATCAGAGCTACTCATCAAATTATTGCTTTTAACTGAAGATGTGCGGCTTAATCTTAACACATCTTCAAAAGATATGACACTTCCATATTCCTGTAATGCTACACATTGATTGATGAAAAAATCAATCAGTTGCACGTGTTGAGATCTACTGAGAGGCCAATACAATTTCCAATGCGAAATTGTTAAAATATCTGGGATATTAGGGATGAAAAGACCTTCAAAGGCTGTCTCTGACCTTTGACAAGCAACGAAAATCAAATCAAATTTTTCTAATGCACGGTCGGATACTCGGATACAGGTGTTGTGTATTGAAACAATACCAATACGTATTAGGCGTGAGTGGAGTGGGTCTTCTTGAAAATTGCCAGTAGCAAGCGTCAGTTTTTCTGGAAATTGAAAACTCATTATTAGCCCCATGGACGCCTTGACCTAAATTGGCCGATATGAATTTTTTGATTCACAAATCAAAAATAGCAACACCACGTGCCATATACTCGTGTTTGTTGGCGTGGAACTTCTCGGTTAAAGTCCAATTCACTGTGGTGCTTCTTGACATGGTTTCATTTCCTGGAACACTATGAGTTGTTGCCCAATATATTCTTTGAACGTAAGTTATTAATTAATTTTTATTTTTTTTATTTTTTTTTTAGAATCGAGAAGGATAATAAAGCAGCAACAGATGGGAACTACATTAACCTTGCACGAGAAGGTTTTTCAAAAGTGAATAAAAGTTGAAGGATTTCCACTATATTACCCAAGTAGTGTTAAGTTGCTAGTAATTTACAGCTCATGAGAGAGATGTCCCAATTGGACTTACTATTATTGTTTCGTCCTTTGGGGTATTTCACAGTCTTTCGTAAAAATTTGAGTAAATGTTATAAAAGTTGTATGATTGCAACACTCACCAAAGCTGACACTCACAGAAGAAGTTCAGGCACAGCGTGCTTTACATTATATATTATTGTGCCAGTTATGACTGGGTCATTAACGTAACTAGAAAAGAAATAACTTGATGAGATAACAATAAGAAATGTGGGTTACTCAGATATTTTGAGGTGCTGCTGCTTGGGCTGTTTCAATTTCCAATGGGAGCCCTTACAAAGGTGATAAGTATTCATAACGCGTCCTTGCGACGATTTCTCGCCTGCCCTGGGTATTAAGGCTTAAGGAGGACTAGACCCACAACTGTAATCACCGAAAATTAACCCGTTATAAGCACTGCTTTTTCCTAATTTCTAGTATATGCACTTTCTTTCTTACGTATGCACTCTCTTCCCACAAATTTAGCTGTTTGCCATGGATCTTGGACGCATTCCTAGACAAACCATACTTGGTTCATCTGAACGATGAAATACAAAACAAAGAAATAAAATTATTGAGACTGCGCTCAACCAAAAATCTTGAAACCTATCCCTATCACTGAAAGCGCAGGCACCCGTAAGACCTGCAAAGTTGAAGAGGTTCTGTGATGAGCATATGAAAATAAAAATCTCAATACCAGCGCTGTATAATTCGGGTCAGCTGCACAAAATTCAACATTCAACATGTCGAGGATCAAATTTACAACCATCCATCCTGGACCATCTTTGTAAAATGTAAAAAAAATTTGCACTTCAGAAGAGATTGGCTTTTTTCACTGTATAGCTAAAAAGCTGCCTACAGCGAAGCTGCATAAAATCCTGACTAACTTATCACCACTCCTGCTCCAAAGTACTCCAGGGGTTCAGCCAATCTGTCAATGTTTAGAAAGTAACTGGCGCAGATCCATAAATGAATTGTTAAAAGGTGGGAGAGCATTAAGGCTACATTTAACGCCATATACGACCCTTTTAATCCTAAGCCGATCTCTAGCGAGAGAGCTGATCCATTGCCTTCTTACTGACAACCAATGAATTGAACCTGACTTTTCAGACACAATCTTTCAGTATTTCCTATCCGTGCTTAACAAGTCTACCCAAAATATCGTATCCAGAAGACATAACTTATCCAGAACGCTGTACCCGGAGAACTCGTCCCAGGGATAAGGGCACCTAATTGCAAAATCTTTTGTCTGGTAAGGAAAGAAGTTATACCCAAAGCTAAGATTCTTGCTATTAAGATCAGATCTCCTTTTCTTCCTTCAATAAAGCTCAGAAAACTGCACAATATCGCAGAACGTGAATAGCAATCCTGGAAGATTTCCTTAAAGATTTATGAATGGAAGGGCCGACGTATATTCTGACGTAGTCCTTGCGATAGAATCAACAGCACAAGTCAATCCTGGAGACTATCGCTTGTTCTGTTTAAAATACCACTTTCAAGCACTTTTATGTATGGTAAGCAGGTTTGATGCCGAGGTAAAGTATAGTGCCCAGTACCGTGACTAAGGTAACCATACTATTCATGAACTAACTAACTAAAATCTCGCATATACACTTCTCTGAAATTCTTTACAACAAAATTTAATATTCTCCATATGATCTCGCTTAAACTAAATGAACTGCTATAAGTTTCTCAACATGTCCAGCTTTCAACCAGGAGAGAACTCTGAGATGCAAAAAAAAAAACTTTAGTTGTCCTCTACCGTGTAAAATTATTAAAAGCTTCTCCAATTATGGCCCTCCAAACTCTGCTTGCTTCTATAAACTTTTTTGACATTAGATTGCAATTAATTTTCCCCTTCAGGCTTTACCCAAAAAAGGCAACTTGACAACAAATCCCTATGGTTTCAAGACTAGCTGAAGGGCAACTTCCACAACTTGCTATTATCCCATTATTCCATTATTCTATTCTGAACTGAGATTCAAACAGTATTTAAGGAATTTAGTTTAGTTTAGAGAAGCCATTCATTGTCAAACTAATTTAAAAATAGTTATTTACATTCTCAGAAAATTTGTTAATACACTTGCGGCTTAGATGTTCCCAATACGAGTGCAGATGTTTCTACTTTGAATGAAGTAAGTTCTACCAAAGTTCTGACGCAGAGAATTAAACCTATGATATCAATATCGAGAGGAGGAACGTTAATCTTTGCGTTTAAGACCGAGTTGGGTGAAGTCAAAAAATCATCTTTGATGTGAGAATTCAATACCTCCAATCGATAGGATGAACCATCACAAAATTTGGACTACATATTAAGTTTGAATAAAATTACTCTCCAAGATGACTCGCAGATACTTTCTTTTGTCGGAAAAACAGATGGCAACTTCTTTGGATATCCCGATATCCCATTTAGAATCCTTCTCGAGCCTATAATCTATGCACCTCTACTTTAATAATTTCAAACAACTATTTATCTTGACTAAAGATCTAATCTATCACTGATACGCTAAGCTTCGAAAATAAGGGTCAAGTTAGATAAAATGTCTGATTTCCCGGCTTCCTCTCGAAGGAAAAACCAACTAATGTTTGACCATCACTTTTAAATCAGAACTTATGAATTGTGTAAAACTAGTCTGTGGAGTTGATGATATAATATAAGCCGCCAAGTTCAGGCATGTAACTTACCTACACTGTGGAAACGATTTTATGCAATAAAATATGTGGAAACTTTGTCCATTTCATCTCCATTGGCTTTAGCAGAAATGCCAAGATTCACCGCGATGAGTATAAACGTATATTGTGCTTTCTCTGCGTACAGTGCCGGCCCATCTCCCTGGCATAAATAGAGCTGGCTAATAAATAGAATAGCCACCAACTTAGTGAGCTTACGGACTCCTTTGAAGAATTGCTATGTTAAATTCAGTATACGGGACAAAAAATGGCCAAACTAATATCCGAAAGCCATAATATTTTTACAACCCAAACGGTAGCTGCGCAAACTGCAATTAAATCATCAGTTCAAACTCTACCACTGCAAAGTCACTAAAAGTCAAAAAACTTACCAACAATACAGTCAACTTCAACTAAGCTAAGTAACATTATGACAAATCTGATTGACTAATCCACTTTGCTGGACCTAAATCTTGCTGATCGCGAAAATATCGGATCCATTCATCATCAGGTACACACATATTGGAGGAAGTAAATGACATTTCTATTGCACTCCACCATCTGTAGCTAACCCCTGCAATAAAACTCTACCCATCACGTGCAATAAACTCAGCTCTGACTCAATCAACGGCCACCATCACCGAACTACCACTGAAGCACCCATTCTACTCGCCGAGAATAAGAGGTAAATATGGTTTCGGTCATCCTCCCCTCGTCACAAAACTATTGCCAACAATCATGACTTTTTCGACATCGTTAACTCTTTCTGAGTGGAGCAACAGAAACAAACAAAATTACTCGTGAAACCACCAACAAATCGGAATAAACCACATCCTTCCCTAATGGTAGCCTACGAAACGCAAACCACTATTGACTTAAAAATATTTTTAGTAAAAATTGGTGTTTAAAACATCAGATGGCATAGTCATTATGAAAACGATGGTCATTACCCGTCGGCAGGATAAAGTAGAAAAAAAGTTAAAAAAAAATGGCAACCCTAACTCAACTCTATCCAATAAACATTCCAACTTAAACTTGTCATTTAAGAATCAAAATTTTCCAAGGCTTCCTTCACATCTTTCAGTTTTTGCTTAATCTTTAAGGAACTTTAGACCCCAGACACTAAATCCTATACCTTCAATCCTCAAACTTTTATAGTCACTTCAAAACCGAGTTTAACCTAACTTTGCTTCAGCACCTTCTAACCAAGTTTTAATCGACGTTTCGCCATTGGCCAATATCCTAACTTTTTAAGCTCCCATGTACTTAACCCAACTTTATCTTCCTCAGCTTCATTCACTACTCCGCCTCTTCCAACTCCCAACACCACTCTTGATTCTAGATCCGAGATGCTTGACCTATTTGCCCCCTATTCATCCGGTAGTTCCCATAGTTTCCCTGCCCCTGATACTCACCACATGTTAATCGACCCACTATCAAACTTAGTAAGCAATTCTCAGATTTGAGTCATGACAGTCGAAGTATCTCGGTTGAGAGATCATTGCATTTATGCAGGTAGAGCCCGTGACTATTTGCACGATAAACCCAACTCCGTTTCTATCGATGCTATAACCAATCCCAATATTATGCTTTCAACCCAGATGAACGGAAGCAAATTTTCGTTCACTACCATGACATGACATCTTCGACATCTCTTCTGATGAAGTTCAAAAAGATCTCTCTAAGCTTTCTTCGCATTTTAACTCCAAATATATTTCCCTCTTGTTAAACAAAGCACTCGTTCGAATTTCAAAAAATGATACAATTCATCAACCAAATTTTGTATCACCCTGTTTTATTTCCATTTATAATAGTTCAAAGTGCGCGTCCATCTACTATAATAATGTAATAGCAAGCTCACTAATCTTGCGTATCTATCAACATTACACTCCCAACAAGAATATTTAAAATGTCCTCACCAATGGCTGCCTTTCGACGACTCGATTCAATTCGTTTCGGTTATTACGTCCTCTAAAATAGTTAGCTAAGTCTATATCCTAATAACAACTTGTCCTTCTCTTCACATTCGATTCCAACAACTGTGTCGTTTATAGGAATTTTCATATCCTTTCCTCTCTGGATCTCTGGATGACATTTTTTTTTTTTTTTTTTTAATAAAAGGCAAACCATTTGAGATATTTCAAAAACCTTATTATTGGCTTGAAGTAATATCAAAACATTTATGAAAGGAACTCGACTTCGTTCATATGGCCACCGCGGGCACGATTGCAGCGGTCGATTCGTTGGACTCAATTTTCTACGACCGGGCCATACATTTCGGCCGATATTTCGCGTTCAATATTGACTCTGATCTCTTCCAACGTCGTCGGCGTGCTGGCATAAACCAATGACTTAACTTTGCCCCACAGAAAATAGTCAAGCGGCGTTAAATCGACTGGCCCATGTCTTGAGATAACACGCTCACCATACTTACTCTTCAATAAATCGATTGTCGCGTGTGCTGTGTGGCTTGCGGCACCATCCTGTTGAAACCACATGTCGTCCAAGTCCATATCTTCCAATTCGGGCCAAAAATAATCGGTAATCATGGCGCGATAACGCTGACCATTCACATTAACGTGACGATCGTTATCGTCGACGAAAAAAATATGGCCCAATAACGCCGCCGACATGCAAACCGCACCAAACAGTTATTTTTTGTGGATGAAGTGGTGATTCATGAAGCACATGTGGGTTTTTACCCGACCAATAATGCATATTTTGCTTATTGACGAACCCATTGAGCCAAAAATGAGCTTCGTCACTGAAGATGATTTTGCGGTGAAATTCATCATCTTGGCGCATCTTCCCCAGAACCAAATCAGAGAACGTACTCCGCTTCAAATGGTCCATCGGCTTCAATTCTTGAGTCAGCTTGGTCTTGTATGAGTGTAAACCAAGATCCTTATGCAAAATACGCCATAATGTGGTCTGAGCGATGCCCAATTCTTGAGAACGACGTGGAATTGACTGATTTTGGATCGTTTGCTACGGACGTCTAAACGGCAGCGATATTTTCGACACGTAGACCAACCCGTTGGCTCACTGACACGGCAACATCACACAACGAATATGTAGACTCAAATTTTTGCACAAAACTTATTCTTGCCTGTCTACTAGGGCGAGAATTACGACAGAAAATTGGAGCTAACGCTCTTAAAGTTGCAGTCACCGACTCCGAATATCTGTAGAAAATTTTTATAATTCGCAGACGTTACTCGTTAGTGTACTTTACCATAACAAAAATATTGAGTTTACTGAATAAATTGGCAGTGACAGTTTGATGATTAGTGAAAGAGTGCGTTCACAAATTAAATTCAAAGTTGTCAAGTCCCTATTGGAAAACCCTATATATGTTAATTATATGAAAACGTCAACACGTGTGTCGACTCAGACATTTCATTTGCTTTAAACCTCCCAGGAACCAATTTTAACAAATTTAAAAATCTCATCAAGAACATTAACTTTAACTTTTTTGCTAAGACAACAAAGAGACAAGATGAGTTCTTGCCTTAGGAACTTTGCATTCTTTTTTTTTTTCGCCCATTCTGTTCCATATTCCTTTATCATCTCGTCCGTGATACAAAAAGGAGTTGTGCCATCTCCGTAACAGCAGAAACAATTGCTGGCATAAATTCCTTATAACTTGATCTAATGCCGACTGCAGAATTTATCGATTTTTGTACAATCGTGTTTCAGAACTTCGTGAGTCTCTTTACCTTGAGTATCTCTATCTATCGCATTGTATTAAGTTTTCCTTGGACCATAAGTATTTCTACTAATTTGTTATAGTAACATTGTTGAGAATGAAAAACTATTACTGAATGCATTCATCAATTAAGTAAACATTGTAATACTTCATCTTATGAATTATTGTTTTCCAAATACTTCTTAACCGGAATAGCAACGTGGGGCCGAGCGTTGTCATGATGGAAAATTATTGCCTCGTGTCTGCTCGCATATTCCGGGAGTTTTTCGGCTACTGCTCTCTTCAAACGGATTAATTGTGTTCGGTAGCGTTGTCCATTGATGGTTTCACCCAGTTTTAGCAGCTCATAATACAGCACACCCATCTGATTCCACCAAATACAGAGCATTACCTTCGCGCCATGGATATTCGGCTTTGCCGTTGATTTGGCTGGTTGGCCGGGTTTCACATATGATTTTTTGCGCTTGGATCCATTTTTCACCACCAGTGTCCGATGCAAAAATGACTTCCTTATGTGGCGTTCCAGCAGCAGTTCGGACATGCAAAACCGGCTTTCGACGTCTCTCGGCTTGAGTTCATGTGGAACCTAATTTCCTTGCTTTTGAATATACCCAGCTGCTTTTAAACGTTTTGAAATGGCTGTTTGAGTGACACCCAAAGATTCTGCGCGCTTCATAGAGTAATGCTTCCAGTTCTTCATCTTCAAACTTTTTTGGCTGCCCAGGACGTTCATTGTCTTCCAAGCCAAAATCACCACTTTTAAATCGTGCAAACCACTTTTGGCACTTTCGCTCAGCTAACGCATGTTCACCATAAACTTCCACCAAAATACGATGACTTTTGGCAGCAGTTTTCTTCATGACATATTTGAGTGAAAAAAATTATTGTTGTTTACGCTTCAAATGAATAACATATTCTGAAATGACGTACAATGACAGTAGCTTTCCAACGCAAGCGATTCCATCGTTTTTTTGTGGATTATTATACTGACTGGTTAGAAATGGCTTCATCTTCGATCTCATTTCAATTTGAGAAGCTGCGTGGTCGCTAGAATTTCGACATATGAAAGCTAGATGCGAAGTCATACCTGGTTATAAGAAATTTCTGGAAGATAATCGAAACAGGATTATCTGCAGATACAAAAGAGAAAGATTTGGAATCGAATGAGCGTGCATTGGCTAAAATAACCTTAATGGTTGAGCCAAATAACTTTGCACATATTGCAACATCTACCACAGCAGAAGGAGTCTGGGATGCTCTGGTTTCAGCGTACGATGACGAAAAGTTGAACTGCTTAAGCAATTGGTACAACTTAAGTTAACCGACTGTGAATCCATGCAGGATTACATAAATACTATGGTCTTAACGTCACTCAAAGTACAAAACGCCGGCTTTAATATAGATGACGAATTAACAGCATCTCTGATGCTGGCAGGGCTACTTGATGACTTTCGGGCACTAGTTCTAGCAGTGGAAAATTCCAAAAAGGAGCTTACCGTGGACGTTGTGAAGAATTTACTGCTCCAAGTCGTAAAGTTTGATAATAAAAGTACTGATAGCGCACTTTATACAAAAAAGAAAGCATCTCAAACCAAATATCGTTGCCACACGTGTAAGCAGGTTGGTCATTGGTCAACAAAAGATCCTCAGACTGGTTTGTCGATTCAGGAGCTACTACTCATATGACAAATGAGGAAAATTTATTATACAATAAAAAGCAGCCGGTCACAAACAAAGAAGTAATCGTAGCGAATAATCACAAAATGTCTGTGAAGTGTTCTGGTGACGTGAAACTAGCCTTGAAAGATAAAAAGTTTAATGCTGTGTTAAAAAATGTCGAGCACTTGCCTGAACTATGTGCTAACCTCCTTTCAGTGGCAACAAAGTGGTTTTTGAACATGGTGTTTGCAATATCTATGATAATGAAAGCAAATAAATTGCAACAGCAAGTTTAAATTGTAAACCCATAAATGGGTCGGTGCAGTACGAACAAGCATTGTTAGTGGCGAATACATATAATTTATGGCATCGCAGGTTAGGTCATATTTGTGCTAATAACCTAACCAAGGTAATGAATTCATCATCGGGTGTCAAATTCTCTGCGGGGAATGATGTAAAATGTATTGTTTGCATAAAAGGTAAACACATACGTGCACCTTTTAAAGACATTGGAACTCGTGCAAAAAGTGTTCTTGACCAAGTCCACTCCGATGTCATTGGCCCGTTGAAGTATAAATCATTTTCTGGTGCAAGATTTTTGGTCACATTCGTCGACGACTTTAGTCGCAAAGTATTTGTGTGATGTGTTTGCCGAGTTTGTGAGGTTCAAAAACCTTGTTGAAAATTAGTGCTCAAAGAAAATTAAAGTGCTCCGTACCGACAATGGCACTGAGTACACTGGAACTGTTTTTCAAAGTTTTCTAGCTAAGAATGGTATTTTACACGGCGTCGCGGAACGTATTGTATTAATCGCACTACAATTGAAAGAGTGCGTTACATGCTGTTTAATTCTAGCTTGGACGACAAGTTCTGGTGAACCGTGTACCTTGTAGGAGCAACGATTTTTCACCAGAAGAAGTTTGGTCAGGGCGAAAGCCAGATTTGGAACACCTTCGTATTTTTGGTTGCAAAGCCATTGCACATGTTCCAAAAGAAAAGCGGACAAAGTTGGAAGCCAAATCCATGGAGTGTATCCTACTTGGATACAACACAAATTCGAAAGCTTATCGATTGTTTAATCCCTTGACGGAGAAAATAGTAACGAGTCGTGATATTATATTCATGGAGTCTCAAAGCAAGGTGACAATGACAACAACAATATGAAATCTTTTATTTCACCCTTAGATGACATCTCGAACTATGAAGAGAATACAATTGTCAATTCAGGGGAAGAAGTGTTACTGGAATTGCCAACGACTAGTTTCAAACCACTATGAGCGATTATTCAGACTGTGATGATGCTGATAACAAAACGTTCGTTCCGGATGAGGATGTCACTACCTTAGAAGATGATAAAATGATGCGGAGTTCTGAGAGAATTATAACGCTGCCAAGACCGAACTTCAATCTCATAGCAATAGATCAAATTCAGAGTGATCCTGGAAGTCCAAAAGAAGCTCATTGATTTCTAATGAGATCTGGACCTTAACTGAGTTGCCGGCTGGTAAGAAGGCTAGTAGTTCCAAAAGGGTTTTCAAAACAAAATTTGATACTGAAGGAAAATACATTCAATGGAAATCAAGATTGGTTGTAAAAGGTTTTTGTCAGAAGATAGGGATCGACTATACGGAAACTTTTGCACCTTTAGTGAGGTATACATCAATCCGTTACTTGTTGGCACTAGCGGCTAGACATGATCTTTTTGTGCATCAGATGGATGCTCAAACGGCTTTTTTGAACGGTGAGTTAAAAGAAGATATTTATATGACTCAGCCAAGCTGTTTTGAAGATAGTTCTGATCGCGTATGTAAGCTACGTAAATCCCTTTATGGACTCAAACGTTCCAGTCGAGTATGGAATGAAAAACTTAATAATATTCTGATCAAATTAAGTTTAAGGCGCAGCGATGTCGCTCAGTGCATATATTTTCAATATTCTGGAAACCAGATGTTATTCATTGCCATTTATGTCGATGACGTTCTGATATTTTCGAACTCACTTGATATGGTGAATCATTTGAAGGATGAGTTGTCCAAAAACTTCAAAATGAAAGATATGGGCGAAACTACATCAGTTTTAGGCATACGGATCAAGCGAAGTAAGTCGTTTTTAAAAATTGATCAATCTCAGTACATTTCAGATATTTTGAGACGATTTAACATGGATGAGTGCAATCCTATCTCCACACTGATAGACTTGAATCAAAAGCTCTCTTCAGGTATGTGTCCCAAAAATGAAAATGAAAAACAACAAATGAAGGATGTGCCTTATATCCAGGCAATAGGCTGTTTAACACATGGGCTGAAAAGTCAGTGCAGTTTTATAAGTAAACCACACAATTTTTTATTTATCAATATAGTTGCCTTCGAGGGTGATACACTGATTGAAACGATTTTTCAATCTTGCGATACCAGTTTTGTAGTACGATTTCGGTTAAGCCTCAAAATAGGCCTCTGTTTCGGCGATTACTTCTTCATCGGTCTTAAATCTTTTTCCGGGGAGCATTCTTTTGAGGTATGCAAACAGAAAATAGTCGCTGGGGGCCAAATCTGGAGAATACGGTGGGTGGGGAAGTAATTCGTAGCCGAATTCATTCAATTTTGCCATCAGCACTTTCTTTTTCTTCAAATGCGGCCGTTTTTCTGCGATTTCGTCCTTCAAACGCACCAACAACGCAATTTAATAGTCGCTGTTGATAGTCTGCCCCTTTTAGAGATAGTCGATGAAAATTATTCCATGTGTATCCCAAAATACAGATGCCATAACCTTGCCAGCCGACTGTTGAGTTTTTGGCCGTTTTGGACGAGGTTCGTCGCCTGCTCGCTACTCAGCTGACTGCCGACTTGACTCTGGTGTGAAGTGATGGAGCCAATTTTCATCCATTGTCACATACCGACGCAAAAATTCGGTTTTATTGCGGTTGAACAGCTTTAAACACTCCTCTGAATCATCAACACGTTGTTGTTTTTGGTCGACTGAGAGCAAATGTTGCACCCACTTTGAACAGAGCTTTCGCATGTCCAAATATTCGTGTATGATACAATATATCCAACACGCTCTTTTGATATCTTCAGAGCCTCAGCTATTTCGATTAACTTCACTTTACGGTTATTTGTAATCATTTTGTGTGACCCCAGAGGGTCTTTTGAGATTTCCACATTTAGTAATAAAAAAAAATTTCATCTACAGAAATTTTTTTCAACCCATATGACAGATTTCATCAATATCTTAGTAACAAAAAACGTAACCAATCTTCGGTCTCACGGCTATAAACCATCTTAGTCCTACCTTTGATACCCTCTTTCACCTATCTGTTCGATTGGAACATCTTTTTGTTTTTGAAAGAATCTTATATTATTTCTATCCATAAAAAATGAAGTAAGCTTAAACTTGATAACTAGAGGCTTTTAGTAACACTCTCTTGTACACTCAAATTAACATAGTCTATCAAGAATTGCGTCGTCTCTAACAAACATTGTGGTTCACAAGACGTTAACGAAGTAAATGCAGTTTCTATCGATTTCTCGATTTCTCACAAACTTATCATTCTCAAACTGCATAAAGGTGCTTGGCTTTTATCCCTGTATACATTAAATCCCATTTAGAAAACCAATAGTCTAGAGTCATTTCCAAATCCACGAAATCTAATTAAATTAAAGCAAAATCTGATGTCCCTTAGGACAGCCATCTTGGACCAATCATCTTTATCATCACGATAAACGATATCAACGTCATTATAATGAATTCTAATCGTTGTAACTTAGCGGGAAATATGATAGTGCTATTTTAGTACTACCCATGCAATATTATAAAGATCTTAACATTTCCCCGCTCCTTACTCCGGTCTTGTTTTCTAATCTTTCATCGTCGAAGCTCTACAGGTGTTCTCGGAGATTCAAGAAAATCAGCTTAAGCTAAATTTTTTTGATTTTTGCTTTTTTGTTACCGGAACGTTGAAGTTTGATCATCAGGAGCAATCTGGTATTCTTCCAAATTGACTTCTATATCCGATGTTTCACCAGCTTCTTGCTCAATCGATAATAATCGACTGCTTAAAGGTGAATTTTTTCTAGAGAAGCAAAGAGAAATGTTAGAAGGAAAATTAGATAAATTACCATGGAATCTGGTTTTGGTGTCTACGACAGTAGACGTCGGCGTGTTGACATAAACCAATGACACAACGTAGCCCCACAGAAAATAGTCAAGCGGCGTTAAATCGCACGAACGAGGCTCATTATACTTACTCTTCAATAAATCGATTGTAGCATGTGCTGTTTGGCTTGTGGCACCATCCTGTTGAAACCACATGTCGTCCAAGTCTTATCTTCCAATTTAGGTAAAAAATAATCGGTGATCATTGCGCAATAACGCTGACCATTCACAGTAACGTGACGATCGTTATCGTGAAAAAATATGGCCCAATAACGCCGCCGGCATGAAAACCGCACCAAACAGGTATTTTTTGTGGATAAAATGGTGATTCATGAAGCACATGTGGGTTTTCACCCGACCAATAACGCATATTTTGCTTATTGACGAACCCATTGAGCCAAAAATGAGCTTCGTCACTGAAGATGATTTTGCGACTTCGAATATCTATAGAGAATGTTTATAATTTGCAGACGTTGCTCGTTAGTTTACTTTACCGTGATGAAAATATTCAGTTTACTGAATAAATTGACAGTGACAGTTTGATGATTAGTGAAAGAGTGCGTTCACAAATTAAATTCAAAGTTGTCAAGTCCCTATTGGAAAACCCTATACAACAATATCCTTTACCATTCATAAATTTTGTGTTATAAACAAAGGAAGTTATCACGTAAGATACTTGGGAGCGAGAACAGGAAAAAGAAGTTCATCAAGAAATGAAGAAGATGCAAAACGTATGAAAGGTTTGCAGTAACCATTAACCACCGATCATCAAGGCAAGAATATTTACGTGCACCCGTGGCCGGGCATGATGTTCATTATTGAATTATTGAAAATGCAAAAGCCGTCGGTAAAACGCACTGGGTCTTCGGCGAAATCCAACAACACACATGCATAAAAAACAGCAAAAACAACATGGTCCAAAGGTAACGACAGCAAACCAGAGAACCGCCATATGGCAGATAGAGAATGAGTAACCATTTCCGCTTTCAAGGATGTTGTTATATACCAGTGTAACGGTATGAAGTGAGCATTAAGACGATATTGAACATTTATTGTGAACGGGCCTATTTTTTTTTTTTTTTTTTTGTTTGGTTTCTGTGACACCTTTCAAACATATTAAGTATACATCAAGTCATTGAGCAAACAACATCATATTTTTTCATCGTGTTAAAAATGTCGAATTTTGTACCAGAGATAATGACTTGTGGAAAGCATTAATTTTTTGTTTTCATTTGAAAAAAAGTACTGCAAAGTCGCATCGAATGCTTGTCGAGGCATACGATGATCATGCTCTATCAGAAGCAACATGCAAAAGATGATTTCAACGGTTCGGAGATAACGATTTTGATATGAGAAATGAAGAACTTTGAAGACGAAGATGGCACTTTGAGTCAGAAACAAATGGCAGAAATGTTAAATGTTGTACAGCAAACAATTTCTGACCGTCTAAAAGCTATGGGAAAGATCCAAAAGTCTGGAAAATGGGTGCCACATGAATTGAATGAAACTCAGATGGAACACCGAAAAACCACTTGTGAAATTTTGCTTCAAAGACACGATAAAAAATCAGTTTTGCATCGAATTGTTACAGATCGATTCGGCAAGCAGACAATGTCTGACCAGGTGTAGGAAAGGTGCGGTGTACCATTAGCTCCTAAAATCTGGTGAAACCTTTAATACAGATCGCTACCGACAACAGATGATCAATTCGAACAATGCATTGACACAAAGCAAAACTGGTTCAGGATACAACCAAAGCACTTGGCTGGGAGCTACTATCTCACCCGCCGTATTCACCAGACTTGGCTCCTTACGACTACCATTTGTTTTCATCGATGGAACACGCATCGAATCCTACCAGGAAGTCGAAAATTGGATGACATTTTGGTTTGCTTCAAAAGACGAACAGTTTTATTGGAGTGGAATCCATAAATTGCCTGAAAGATGGGAAAAATGTGCAGCTAGCAATGGCCAATACTTTGAATAAAATGTTTTTTACTTTCCCATTAAAAATTAGTGTTTTATTTTCACTTCATAATGGTACACCTGGTAAATGCGAGATCTGAACAATACCTGTAGATTTTTTGTTGTTAAGCGACGTTCTGAAAAGACTAACGCTACTAGGCGAAGTGAACAGAGATACCTCTGAATCACAGGCGCTGTTAAAAGACAAAAAAAAAAAAATGAAATGGGCCTTGTTTTGCAAATCTCAACAAGTTTGGAGGTTGTAATGATTGAAATAAGAGACCCTAATTCTATCTAACTGTCGACGAAGATTGCTCTTTTTTGCTTAGGTGCCAGTTCGTTTAAACATTGCTTATGCGCCTTTATGATTGGCAGAATTTCCACCTTATTATTGATCCACTATAAAACTGCTACAAATTCTATTTGAATCTTCTACTCTGGGTTAATCACTAAATTACTGCGAACTGTCTTCTCTGGATTCTTTACTTACCCCACAAATTAATGGTCAAAATATAAAAACTCTACTTTTTCTCATCCAAAGCTGTAATATTATAGAATCCTTTTAAAGGATATCTTGCAAATATAAAAATATTCAGAAATAAATTGTCAAAATCAGTTGTCCAAAACTATCCCCAAAATTGCCCTCCACATTGCTCTCTTCAATCACTTCACTAACCGGAAATAGCTAGGCTGCTATCTGATACCCCAAACATTTACCATATTCAAAGGTCATATCTGTTGATCCTTCCCTTCTACAAATCATTCATTCACGACACTTGCAATAATTCCCCTCACAAGTTCACTATCACGTTCTGAATATTCAATTAATTTCGTTCACCAATATTCCCGAGTGGCAGAGTTATCTGATGGGGATGTCGGGTGTAAAGCAACATCCCTTCTCCATCATACGTATGATTTATGAAACGTGTAAGGATTTACATTTTTGTTTTAACTTTTTTTCTCTCACACAATTTGGTTCTCGGACTGACTGACTCCCCTTGCCAGGGGAGGTAAATAACAATACTTCCGGGTATGGCACACCTCATCATCTCACCTCTCGCTATAGGTCCGTAATAAGATCAACCAGATTTGAATTCATTAAATTATACTCTAGACCTGCCTGTACATACAAGTATATATTATTCCGGCAGCCTGTGGATGGTTTTTCGGATTCGTGTTTTTTTTTTTTTTTTGTAACCGAAATATTCTACCCTGTGGTTATAAATCAATAAAGGCAATACCTCTACAAACCCACACCATAAGGTTGGTCATAATGAGGGTTATAAAATTCAATTCCGGCTGGGTTACAAATTTACGTGTCCCGAGGGAATAGAGATGGTGTTAAATGTCCGCTGTAATGAGATGATAAAGAGGGTCGATACTGACTACTCGGAGTACTTTAGTCTTTCAGTTATCCGAATTGGTGTATCTTTTTCGAATTTCAGTTAGCACTTCGGCTTTAGAAGAATGAAATCCGTATTTGACCGCTTTAAGTCACGTGGGAAACAAAAGGTGTCCTACGGAGAATTAGCTTGTTCGAAACTACTGTAGAATACGAGTAAAAAGGTTTTTTTTTTTTTTTAAATCCATAGCAAGCATGGCCTGGGGATCAATTATTTTTGTTCGTCCCCGTACATCTGACTAAAGGCTACCGGCGTACAAAAAATAAGACCCTTGAGGATAAGGATAGAAAAACAAATGTTAGTCTCCTCCAGCGCACAGGTGGTGAACTGGTGGTGTGTTTACATTTTGTTGGAAGTGTTGCAATTTAAAATTTTTTTTTCTTTTACTCGGAACTACGAAAGATATCGTTTGAATGTAAAGTGGATAGAGATTGTGATACCCCAGAGGGAGGTGGTTTAATTGTGAGATAATCGGTTTAGCAATGTACTCAGCAACTTGTTGTCAGGTGTGTTTGCAGACAAGTAAGTACGAGTATTATCGGTATAATGTATTTCTGTTATAAGATTTCAAGAAATAAGGGATAATAGTTTCAGTGCAATGGTTGAATACATTAAAACTGGGAGAACACAGACTCTGCCTTCAAGCAATGCAACTTGTCCTTCATATCATCAATTCTGTCTACATAAACTTTTATTTTGATACTACAGTCAGCACTGTAGTAATACATGGGCTGTTTCCGTTTGCGTGCCGTTTCTAAGAGAGGGCACTGCTTGAGTTAAATCCATTTCATTGCCATTGCCTGGGACTCACTCGTCCGATCCATCGTTGATGGTAAACATTGTTTAATACGCTCCGGGCTACTTCACAATAATGGGCTGGACAACCATCATGTTGAAACCACATTGTTTGTCGCAACTCTAATGGCAGTTCTTCTAGTAATACTGGAAGATGGTCCCGCAAGAAGTTTGCATACTTTTCACCATTCAAGATGCTTTCAATAAAATATGAACCTAATAATTTATCCCCAATAATTCCCGCCCAAACATTAACATTTCAAGGGTGCTGGCGTACAACTTGTCGCAACCAAAAATGGTTTTCGGTAGCCCAGTAATGCATATTATATCGATTGACCGTACCGTGATTGGTGAAAGTCGACTCATCAGGGAATAACACCTTAGCGAAGAAAAGGGGGTCTCGTTCAATTTGCTGAAGTGCCCATTGACAAAACGAAACCCGGTTGCGAAAAAACCAGATATTTTCAAATTCAAAATGAGTCGTGTTTCTGTTCAGTTTCTTTTCTTCTTTTACAGCTTTCTTACAGGAGATTTTATACATTTTCCATAGTAAGTTTCTTCAGCTATACCGTTCCCGATGTCCATGTAATTGCAAAATAAAGTTATTCCTTTTCTGCTTACACCTAAGAGCCGCATGACAAATACAATCCTACGATTTACCTCAAAACTAGTGTTCGTTAAAGGACTTGAATTGATTTGTTTCGATCCACAGTTAGAACGCCACGTTTTCCATTTTTTTTGAAATTTCACATTTTGTTTGCAATTTCGACAAATCTGCGAATACGGTGAAAGATTCGATGAACCTATAACAATGTAGAGGATTTACAGTTACATTTTTTTTTTGCTGGCACTTTCATCTTCGCTAACACTTGATTGGCTCCTTGTGCATCGATTCCCGTGAAAGAATTCGTTGTACTCACGATCACCTTTCGGATACGCTGGAATTTTTACTTCTAACATTCGACAAATGCTAGGAAGGCCGAAGTTGAACTGACCAAACTCGACGCTCTGTAGAAATATTCAACAGTTTTGAGTACGTTCTACTCAACGCATTTATTGTAAGAATTTAGAATCAAGAACATATGCCGAAATCCCCCCTCTCTCTCATAGTAGCACAGAGGTTTTGAGACAGGTAACTAGTAACCGGCGCGCGCTAAATCGATGGATGTCCACTTTCCTTGCTTATATCATCGGAACAATTCGTAATTTCTGAAACTTTATCAACATATTCTTCAATAGTTTTACTAATAATTTATTGAATAAAAAAAGTCGATTTTTCGAACCGTCTAAACTGGTTTCCACCCTTAAAGCGAAATTTATATACCAAACCCTTATCCATGAATAGCACTTGCATTGTCGATATGAGTGTTAATGATGTTGGATATACGTAATGCTTTGCAATGTGCAGGTTGCATACTTCTCCCCTCTGACCACTTACTAAATAGGAATCAAAATTTTTCGAAAAACTTAAATTGCCTAGTCAATTGACAATGTCGAACACTCACGTTATGTCTCTTTCTTCACTTGGGGGTGTCCGTCGTGTAGTGGTATATGCATAGACCCTCAAACAGAGGGTCGCGGGTTCGAATCCCGTGCAAGGCAATTATCTGAAAAATTCTTTGTATAGAATTTGTATGTAGTTATATGAAAATCCCGTCGGCGTCAACTCTACATGAAGGTATAACACTCATGTTGGAGTAGTTGCCAGCTGGGCTAAATGTAACGAACTAACAACTAGAACGTACTAAGACCCTCTGGTTGAGGATGCACTGGCTGGGAAAAATATTGAAGCCTAATACACCTGAGTTTCAAACTACTATACCATCCGCCCACGCCCTGGAAAAAAGCCAGTAAATGGGTATTCATATCCCCTTGGTGCGCGCGCGGTATTAAAAAAAACTTTGTTCTTTCACTATTTTTACCACTATTCCTACATCAAAATCATCAGTAGCATTCCGCGATTTTAAACCTTCAACCATTTACCCACCGCATTTCTTTCCTCGCTTATGGAATGTCCTGCCGTGCTCTTTATTTTCCAGTGATTATAACTTACAAATGTTTAAAACTAACGTACATCAGTGTTTTCCTTTCTTTCCACAAACTTTTCCTTAAAGTGCTCTGTGTAAACATTTTAAGACTACCTACACTTAGATCCCTAAGTACACGGTGCTGGTTATAAAGGAAAGAAAATAATTGCCTTAAAAAAGCTTATTTATGGCTTAATTTGCTTCTTCTATGTCTGAGAATAAGACTACTTCAATAAGTTTGGGGTTTCTTCGTACTCTATCTTTTTTGGCAGTGTCTATTGAGCAGTTGCTAAAAGGTCTGATTTTTTAGCCCTAAAAATACTGCCAAAGTATTAGATTTCACATCTTCAAGTCTCACTTTTTTTTCTCTGAATCCTCGATAACCTTGAAGTGGGATACAGTCAATGGACTTCAATTTATATGAAAATATTCCTCCTTACCTTTTTCTTTGTTTTGAGTGCTTTCTTAGACATTTGCAATGTTTGAATCCCTATGCCTGTTCACCCAATGTTGAACAAGTTCTGAATCATTGGGTTACTAACAAAACAGGGTCAGGGTCAGTGATGTTCTTTCACACAATTGATGATATTTGATGCATATCTTTCATCATTCAGCACGTTGTCGATATGGTTTCGATGCATCGAAAGTCAGAGATAACCAATCAATCAAACTATTAGGTCATATAAAAAGTCTCCGTTTTTGGTACATTTTTGAAAAAATAAAAAACTTTTTTATTCATTTTTATCTATGACCTTTGGCCATTTTCCGAGTATTTTCATAATTCCATCGATGTGGAACTTTTGTGATTTATCAGCGAAAAACTTGGCCAAGTGATCAAGAGAGTTTTGCAAAGAACGAAACAAATGGTAATCAGAGGGTGCAAGGTCCGGGCTATATAGTGGATGCATAAAAACTTCCCAACCAAACTCAATCAATTTGGTCCGGGTTATCAAAGATGTGTGTGGCCTAGCAATATCAGGATGGAAGACAACTCGTTTTCTGTTAGCCAATTCTGGTCGCTCTTTCTTGATAGTTTCACTCAAACGGTCGAGTTGTGCACAGTAGATGATCGTATTGACCGCTTCGCCAGGTTCTAGCAGCTCATAATAGACAATTCCCTTCCAATCCCACCAAACACTCAACATAACCTTGTTTGCCGTCAATACACCCTGCCTGACTCTAACTGACACTTTTTAAAATGCTTTAATTTTTTGATAAATTTTATTGTGCCAAAGCAAAAAATGTTGGAAAATACATCGATTTTCAAATTCTATCAGTAGTTTTTAACATGTCCACTTTTGGCGCGAACAATGGCCTTGAGACTGCCGAAGAAAGCATCGCACGCTGCACGCAAGTGGCTCTGCGGTATTTTGGCCCATTCCCGGCGAAGTTCTAGTTTGAGGTGGTCCAAACTTTGGAATTTTTTAGTGCCAACCTTCCCCTTTAAAATACCTCAGACAGAGAAATCCAACGGTTTTTCATCCGGAGAATTTGCTATCCATTGTGTGGAACATTGTTTTTTAATCAATCTTGTTTGACGCGGTCTTTGTGAGACAGTGCCAAGTCTTGTTAAAATGTCCACGGTCTCCGACCGAAATGATTGTTTGCCCAAGGGTTCAATACTGAATCTAAGATAGTTTCACGGTATACGATCGCATTAATTTTGACGCCACGATCCCAAAATACGAGCGGAGAGCGACCATCGGAGTTTATGGCGGCCCAAAGCATCACCATCGGTGCTGCCTGCTTTCTGTGTTCGTCCGAAGGTGTAAATTTTCGAAGGACCTCTCTGGCAAGTAAACTCGGTCATTTTTTTTATTGACATATTGCTCGATGGCGACTCATCGGAAAAAAAACAAATTCAGCAACTCAACACTTTCGTGCAAGCCTATCAACTCCTTTGCTCTTTCGACTCTAACTTTTTTCGGTTGCTGTGTAAGATCGTGTGCTTTTGCAACTTCAGTGGCTTCAATAGCTTCAATGGCTTCAGTATGTGTTGCATCCGTTCCAACGATATGTTGAGCTCACGACCTATTTTTCTTCCACTTCGACGTGGATTTCGCTCAATTCGAGCCTTCACTTTCCGAACCATTTTTGCTGATGGCGTTTTGCAACGCTGCCAGTATCACGGTAACGAGCTATGGTTCGAGACACAAAAGGCTTGTAAATAACAAAATTATCTGTCATGCTCACTTTCAGTTGGTTGCAGTTCGAATTTGCATTTGTGGTCGGTCACCGGCCTATGACCATGATCGCTTGCGTTGGATATTCTCGTATTTAATCCATTTTTCATCACCGTAATGAATCGCTTCGAAAATGGAATCGTTACGTTTTAACAGCGTTTCACTGATGGTTATTCGGTCAATTAAAAATAAAAATTTCTTTTCGTTAATTCATGTGGCGGCCAAAACATCGAACTTCTTTGAGTAGCCTGCTCGTTTTTGATGATTCCAAACTGTCATATGGTTGATGTTAAGTGCCTCCGCTATATCAGTTGCAAAATTTCATCGACTTTTTCAGTGACAGCCCGACCAGTGCGAATTACATTTTTACATCGAAATTTTCGGAACGGAATAAAACAAACCATTCCTGGGTCCGACTATGTCAATATTATCGGCATGTGCGAGTACTTGGAAGAACTTTTGAAAGATTGTGCCTCTTGTGTTGTGCACACTAAGAATGATGTTAAAGGAAACGCATAACTGCACATCGCCTTGTCTAAATCCTTTTTTGACATCAAAGGTCAGGGTGAGTTCTTTATCGACATTGATGGAGCAGTGCGCATTCTCTGTCGTCATCCGACAAGTTGGGTGGGTGGCTATGGCTTGAGTCGTAGTGTATGAGAGGTGTTGAAAGAGTATGGTGATTTTTAAAAGCTCGCGGGCAACCTAAGTTCGATTACAGATTTCTTTTTTGCTGTGTTGGTACATATATTCACAGTTTCAAGGGTATAGCGTACTTAGTTTGCTTTTGACAGATTGAAAGGTTAGACGTGTTTTATTGTGATCAGCGATTTTCAATTATTATAAAAAATTAAGCAAAAAATTTGCAGAAAAATTTTGTGTAAAAATGGAATCCATCCTCTGTCTTATTATAAAAAAATAATATATAAACTATAACAACCATATTCACTGGATTTGACCCCATACTACATTTTTCTGCTCCCAAAACTGAATAGACCTAAGAAAGGACGGAGATTTGCAACGAATTTTTTATTTTTATTTTTTTTTCATGGGAAGTTGAGAAATCTTCATAGACACTATAGGCCCGGAGCTTATAGTAGTGTGAGATTCTTACTCACTAAAAAACACCTACCTTATGCAAACCACGACTGAGTTCACACTCAACAAGCAGTTCGCATTTTATTTTGTTTTTATAAGATATCCTGCAGGCGATTTTCCATTGAAAATTCCTGTGTACTTTAGAAAAATTACGCGCTGCTAATCACCGCGCTAGATCAAGAGGCTTAGTCCTTTTCAGAAGGCGCAATAAATTTGTCTCGTCGAGGATCTGTTGAACAGAAATATTCGTATGACCTTGTAATCGATTATTATGCTTTCGCGCAAACAATTTAATTACGTTCTGAACGTTTTCGACTCCTAAATCTCTGTGGATATCATCGTTTCTAATGTACCACGGCGCATTAACAATACCTCGAATAACTTTATTTTGGAATGTCTGTAATTCATTAATGTTACTATTTTTAGTACAACCCCAAAGTTGTACACCGTATGTCCAGATCGGTTTTAGCGCTTGCTTGTATAACAGCAGTTTGTTCTCTAATCTAAGCTTGGAATACTTTCCAATAAGCCAGTAAATATCTCTATATTCGATTTCAAGCTCTTCACGTTTTTTCTTGACGTGTGCTCTCCATTTTAGTTTAGCGTCGAGTGTCATACTGAGATATTTGGCCTCGTTCGCGTAAGGAATTCATACTGCGGTGATAAACACCGGTGGATTCTCAATTTTCTTGAGAGTGAAGTTCACGTGGACAGACTTGTCTTCATTAAGCGTGATTCGCTAAGTCTTTGTCCAATTGTTAATCCGTGTAACGTTGCAACTTGGCAGTTGCTTCTTCGACTGTTTTAGCCTTTGCCAAAATGGCACTGTCATCAGCAAATGTGTCTAGGACAGTGTCGTCCGTTTGCGGTATATCACAGGTAAAAAGCAAATATAGCAGAGGGCCAAGTACACTTCCTTGCGGCACCCCCGCCTTTATTGTCTTAAAAGTGGAATATTCGTTTCCGTGTCTCACACGGAAGAGTTTGTCTTCCAGATATGAACCTAAAATACAAGACAATTGCTGGGGTAGGGCTTGTCAGAGTTTATATTTTAGGCCTCCATGCCATACCTTATCAAAGACTTGCGAAACGTCAAGGAATGCGCTTGAATAGACTAACTAACACTCGATTGCTCGTTCAATTACATCGGTTATTCGATGCACTTGGTCAACTGTACAGTGTTGGCTTCTAAAGCCAAATTGATGATCAGGCAAGAGGGAATTTGTGTCGCTAATTGGTTTAAGACGATTAAGAAGGATTCGCTCGAAGACCTTCGATGTAATCGGATGAAGCGATATTGGTCTATATAACTTGACTTCAGTCAGCGGTTTACTGGGTTTCGGAACCATAATAACTTCGGCTACTTTCCACTGGTGCGGTACGTGCTCTAATCTAATGCTGGCATTTATAAGATAGAGCAGCTTAAGCAAACCTTTTTTCGGCAACGCTTTAAGTATCTCTTCCGTTATTAAGTCATATCCCGGGGCTTTATTGGGCCTAAGCGTGTCTATAATAACTTGTCAAAGTTTCCTAAGTGTAGCCTTTTCTACTGGAAAGTTTGTCGTCACTTCTAGCGTATTGACATTCTCAGGAAGCACCCCCCTATAGAATGGTTTAAACGTTTCTGCAAGATGGTCGGTGAAAACATTAGCTTTTTCCTTATTTTCTTTCGCCCAGTCATCCTTGTTTCTTCTTATTGGCGCCACGTGTATTTGGGGCTTTCGAACACTTTTAAGGGCTCTCCATATGGAGTAGTTGGTATCCTTTGTCGCTGTGAGTCTTTCCAGGTAGTTATTAAAACCTTGATTATTGAAGTCCTTGATCGATTTTTTCAACAAGTTGGAGAGCCTATTGAAAGACGTTTTATCTTTTGGTGCCCGCGTTTCATGCCACTTTTTCCGCGCTCTTCGTTTCTTCCTTATTATTTCTCTGATTTCCGTTGGATATCTTATGCCGACTTTGGGAACTTTGTTCGATTCGCGGGGAGTGTTTTTCCAGGCCTCTTGCTGTATGACTTCAACGAAACGTTCAACTTCTTTTTCAAGTTGATACGGCGTTCTAAGTGCTACTTTCAACTCAGTATTGTCTACAACGTCTATTCGGAAATCTTTCCAGTGAGTTTTGCTGTTAGTTAATCTTGGTGGTCTTTGTTTCTTAATCAAGGATTCGCACAGTGGGAGGATAACTTGAGAATGATCGGAGGAAAGATCGAAGCCCTCTTCAACTTTGATGTAACTAGCATTTACTCCTTTTCCGATAAAGAAGTCTATTAGATCGGGTGTTTTGGCGACATCCGAGCGCCAGTACGTCGGCTTGCGGAAGGTGTCCATCGTTCGTTTCATGATCTCGTTCATTTGTTCAAGGTGTTTGTCAATCTCCTCATTTAACAGGTTTCTGTTGGACCGTAGATTCTCGAAAAGCTTGTGCAACGTATCCTACTATAATTGTAGATATACTTTTGAGCCAATTCCTCTAGTTCCACAATTTTATTAAGAACAGTTACTTTGGGACTGATGCAGTAATGGTCATGGTCATACACGAGTATGCGTAGGCAGTTCAAAGTTTGTTAATTCGTGCATGTCAGTTCTAGATAGGAACCGGGAATAGACGGACTATCTGTGGCTTTAATGCTAAGTCGATGCATAGCACTGTGCTGATGTTTGGCATATTATTTCCCCAACCTCCATTCCTGATTCTAACTTTATATACCGACAAATTGCCTCGAGTTCCGTGATAAATAAGTTATATTGAGTAGCTTCAAGTGCATGGATAGAATCCATGTACAACCGCTTTCCACTATAGAGAGGAATGTCCACAATGCATGCCTTAAGCACTTGGAACCTACGTACATACTTTTCAGTACACTCGGAATTGAGTCGGTTTCTTCTTTAAATTTTATATTTTCTGTGCCTCATTTTTTGTTTCTTTGTTAGCTTGGTTTTGCTAACCAGAAGCATATCTGCGACTATACAGCAACGTATACAGTGCAGCTCTTTTCTTTCGATTCTCATCATTGAACTTATATTCAGCATAAAGACGTGAAGAGTTTGCTCTGACTGTAAGTGTGCTAGGCGCGGCAGCAGCACGTAGGTTTGGTCTAAGAGCGTGGCCTATTCCATTATCTGACACTGTAACACTGACAGCCCCGATAATTTGCGGACCCCTTCCTAGGTAATGAGATTAAAACCAGCTCACCACCAGCTCTTATTACCGGAACAGCAAATGAGCTGAACAGTCAATCGCTTATAATGACCGATTGACCGATGACAAACTAATAAATACGAGGTTTAACACAAAACTTGTATATTTTGTAGATAGTTTGACGATATAATGCTCTACACAGCAGACATTCTCTTTAAAAGTACTCTTGAATCTCCCTCTCCTCAAAGCAAACATCATTCTTAAAGCCACATTTTAGTGGTTCTTGATAGAACTTTCATTGGAGCTTCGGTGACTCTGTCTTTTCACTCTGGTTTTATAGTCATGCCATCCGACGCAATGACAATGACGAAGCCGATATTCTCTGTGTTTAGGTTTTAATCAAAAATGCGGTCACTGCTTCTACCCTACTGAACCACTTTACAAAATTTGTCTAATTTGTCAAGTTTAACTGTTTGCCAGTTTTTTTCTTTTTTTTTTTTTCTTTGAAATGAAGTCGAAACACATACGCACTCCACAGAGATTTATGAACGACTGCCCACGACTGTGTTAGTAACTATTACTATGTATGTTACATCCTATATTTCCGCATTAAACGCCAACTCATACCCCAGATCTATAAACCTCCAGACCTAGACCAACTCAAACTTCTCGATTTTATTAAAATTCTAACGTTGCATTCCACTTTTCTTTTTTTATTTTCATCGAATCTTTTTGTTTCTATCTGCTCTGCCAACATCATCATCCAAGAAACAAATCTTAGTGTTCACATTCCACTATCATCACACACCGGTAGCATGTACTCGTATGTATCACATCCTGAAGCACATGATGCGAATACACCACAATCCACAAATCACCGTCATGACGAGTTCAAATCCCAACTCAATTTCCGTAGCGCGGGTATTCGAGATTGCGGTGTGCACATTAAACGCCTTCCAAGGTGGTGCCGCACAATGTCACCTATCGTCCACCACCCACTACACATCCTTGTCGTTATGACTGTCATCATGTTGTGCAAGGAACATGTCTGATGCCTGAATTCATTTTACTGCCATGTACTCGTACATACATTGTAGATAGAGTTTTGAATTGAATATGTACTATATACCAACCATGACATTCCATGCTACCCAATTTCTTTGCAAATGCAATCGGGAATAGGTATGCTGCTTAAAGAACCTTAAACTAAAGAGAAAGGATATTCTTTGCACGGGAAGACTTTAATTTGTTTTGGTACAAAGTCAGGACAAACTCATAAAAGTTGGAGAGAACTTTACCTTTTGTTGTTTTTGCGGTCGTAGAGGTTTAGAACAGGACATACTGTCATGTTGATTGATTCAAAGTTTGTAAATTTAATTGGTTGTTACACTAAGTGGTTGAAAAAGGATGTTTGCAGAAGGACGATTGTCTGAAAAGCAATATGATTAAAATAAATTTAAGCCACAAGGGAAGATACTCGTAAAAGGCAAAACATGGTGGTTCACCTTACTTTAAAGTGTCTAATTAACGCTTTTGTGACGTTCAAAATTCAGATATCAAGTGAGACCGTTTTATATAGATTGTATTGTTATGACAACAGATATTGTTTGGTCAGTGGCAAAAGGAGACAAAGAGAAAGCGAATTTGTTGGCCGACCATTTGGAAGAAACATTCAAAACGTTCAAAGGACGTCAATTGGCCCAAGAACTTAATCTCAGAAAAGGATCCGACAACTACAATACAAAATCCGTATCACTGTCTGAGCTACAGCAAACAATAAGAAACCTAAAAAATAATAAGGCTCCAGGATACGATTTGATTACAAGTGAAATTCTAAAGGAGCTACCTCGAAAAGCGTTTATGAAGCTCCTCCATATTATAAATGCTTCCATAAGACTTTTATATGTTCCAAGCCAATAGTAAGTCGCAGAAGTTATAATAGTTCTAAAACCGGGGAAAAGTCCAAACGACAAAAAATCATACAGACCCATTTCGCTCCTGCCGATAATTTCAAAAGTCTTCTAAATTCTTCTGCTTAAACGTTTAAAACCGCTAACTGAAGAAAGACGATTGATCCCGGATGACCAGTTCGGCTTTAGGGTCAAACATTCCACAATCGTCAATTGAAAACACGCTAAAGGGAAAAAATATATGTTCAAGCGTTTTTCTCGATATATCGCAAGCCTTCGACAAGGTATAGCACGAGGGCTTGAAATATAAGCTACAACAAATTTTACCAAAAGAAATGAATAGAATACTCAAATCTTATCTTGAAAATAGGATGTATGATTGAATACTCTGAATTCAAGGAAATTTAATCTGGCGTTCCACAAGGAAGCATTCCTACTGTACACTAGAGACATACCTCTAGATGAAGAGACTGTGGTAGTCAGGACAAACAGTTGAATCCTCGACTGCAAAACTTTAGCGAGCTCTGAAAAAAATATTTGAGTGCACAAAGAGCTGGCGAATCATCCTAAACGATTCAACACACGTCAATTTCACGTACAGAAAGATAAACAACTTACCTTTGCACATAACCTCCTTGAGAATGAAAAACAAATTTTTGTTAAATGTTTTTTTTATTTTATTCAATATAGTTTAGTTTGATACACTTATTCCAGCGATTTTCCAACTTCTTGATCCCGTCCGAAAAGTAATTTTCCGGAAGGTCTGCAAAATACTCCTCCGTGACGTCGATGATTTCCTCGCGTGAGCTGAATTCTTTATTGATGAGCCATCTTTTGAGGTTTGGGAAGAGATAATAGTCCGAGGGAGCCAAATCGGGCGAATACGGTGGATGCGACAACAATTGGAGCCGTAAGTCATTGATTTTAGCCGTGGTTGTGATGCTCTTGTGCGCCGGTGCATTGTCTTGCAAAAACAAAATTTTTTTTCGCTTCATGTGAGGCCATTTTGCAGCGATTTCCGCCTTCAATCGCTCCAATAATGCACAGTAATACTCGCTGTTGCTGGTTTTTCCTTTTTCGAGGTAGTCCACCAAGACAATCCACATGCCATGACAATCCCAAAAAACCGACGCCATGTTTTGCAAAAGTCTGCCCGATTCCGCATCAGCAAGTCCAAACACTCTTTCGAAGTGCTCTTGCGTTCGTGTTTTTGATTAGGAGTGGTTATGCGCGCCACCCAGCGGCAGGATAACTTTTTCATAGGCAGAATATCGCCCAAAATATAGCGTGTGCGCTCAGTACTAATCTTTATAGTAGCTGCTAGCTCGCGCACCTTCACTTTCCGGTCAGCCAACACCATTTCATGTATTTTTTTGACATTGTCCTATGTAACCTCATCAGAGGGCCTGCCGCTGAGGACTTGATCGGTGGTTGGGTTGCGACCACGAAACCACGAAACCACGAAACCACGAAATTCTCGAAACCGATGTTTGACGGTGTAATCTGACGGAACATTAGCCCCATAATATTTATCCAACTTTTCTTTTGTTTCCTTCGCCGTTTTGCCTCTCAAAAAATAAAGTTTCATGAGAGAACGAAATTCGTTTTTGTCCATACTCAACATGATGCCAAGCACATCAACAACAATCAGCTGTCAAAACAAAACTAAAGACAGTATCGCACTGAAATTTGGCATGACTGCCTAAATATGAACGGACTTTAAAGCACCATAACCTTTTTTGCAGTAGCAGCACATTCTGGCGTTCAAGGAGGTTACTTTTCACCTAGTAAGCACGTACTAAAACCTTCGTGGACTTATGGTATAAAACTATGTGGTTGTACCAAACCAAACAATATATCTTTGCAATCGTAAGTGCTTCATGGTATATAAGGAACAGCGATATTCACCGCGTTCTGGGAATTGCAACCGTGAAAGACGAAGTAACAAGCTTTGCTCGTAAATTTCGCACGCGTCTTGTGCATCATTGCAACCAGGAAATAATCCGGAGATTGGACGAGGCAAATCTTGTGCGGCGACTTCAAAGAACATGACCGTTCAACTTAGCGCTCTAAAGAGAATACTAAGTAAAATTAGGTGCCTTTGCTTGAAAGCTACCTACCAAACGCAATAAACTACAGAAGCTTGAGCTACTTATTAAGGAACCTTAGTCGTAGTCTTATAGAAAATGGGAGGTTTTTTGGTGAGTAAGAATCTCACACTACCATGAGCGCGTACTTATGGTGGGCGCTGCTATGCCACTATGGTAGGCAGTAGGTGCTCGTACTTATGGTGCCAGGTGTGGTGGTTTGGTGGTGCTTTTAAGAGCGCGTGCTTATGGTGCCTACCCACGGTAGGTAAACAAAAAGAGCAGGGTGGAGAAAATAATAAAAGAAAAACAATTCGTGTTTGCATAATTTGTGCGTCGAATTACATTTTGCGAGATAAGAAATTGTTGCATTTACTTTAGCAGTGTATAACTTCAATCACATACATATGTTGACTTAAGTTCTGTATAAAAACAAACACGAAATAGTTTCTGTCAAATATACATAACATACATATGTAAGCAGCCTTATCCGTATCCCAACTTTATATTTAATTATATATGAGGACTCTTTCCACAAAAGAGTGACAAAGAGCTGGATGTACATGGCCAGGCTCAATTGTTTTTAGTGTAGCATGAGCTACGTTCTGCCCTCTTCTAAAGGAATTCCAAGAAGCACAGCTTATATCATTTCAGTGTAACTGGTCCTTTAGATGGGTGGATAAGCAACAGATTTACTGCCCAAAGTGAAATTAATATTGAATAAATATTCGAATACGTCACATGCTACCTACATCTACATCTACATCTTTTCATCTGCTTTAATCCATCAAGAATTTAGTTGTTTTTTTTTTTTTTTTTTTTTTCTTATAACGAGCTCACGCTCAAGATATTTGTGTACCCTAAAAATGTTTGTACACAGCGCGGACGAAGCAAATTTATGTTTCTAAGTTATAACGACCAGGAAATATAGAACTCGGCAGGGCATTCCATTATAAGTTGTACGGCTTGGGAACGAATCACGATATTTTGGAGTATACGTCCGAAAATGGGCTTGAGGGTATACTGGCGAGCATTTATAGCGAGACGGGTGTTACGGTTAAAAATTTTAACGGGCAGAATGCTGCTGGCGATTTCAATGGAGCACTTATGTTGGAAATAGCGATAAAATAAAGTGGGACAGGAAATATTACGTCGGTATTCGAGTAAGTCAATTAACTGACTGATATAAGTATCATCTTTGAGTTTTATCGCATGTTTTTGAATCCTATCCAGCAGCTAAAGAGATTTTTTAGGAGCACTTAAACAGATCCGGGCATTTTACTACAATTTTGGGCGGATGAACGCCTTATGAATTACGTTCAGATCATAGGGGATGAAATATTTCTTATATCCGTTTGGGAAACTTAGACATTTCGCAGCATTTTTGACGGCTTTGAATGTGTAGTCATTCCAACGATAGTTTTCAGTGCCACAGATACCGAGAATGGAAAGTTTTTCAGGTTCGACGATGTATGTGCCATTTTTGGATAATGACTGAGTATTTCACTTTCATTTTAATGACAGTAGACAGAATTGATAAAGCGAATGCTTTTTAATAATTTGAATCAATGTTAAATTTGGGAACATTAACCTGGTAAGCACTCTTACCCACTAAGTAAATGATACTATTAGAGAATGTTTCTACGAGGTTATCGGCAAAATCTTCAAGCAATGGTTTAATATAACACGATACCACGATTTCAAGTGGACTTATGCTAATTGTCTTCATTGCAGAGCGTAATATTACTTAAGTAAGCATGGTCAGCAGAGTTCGTTTGAGGACGAAAGAGACTTTAATAAGATACTCGGGTTTAAATTTTATCCAAAATATAATGATTCAAATGCAGCTGTCTTTGTAAATAATAATTTAAGCTGTCGACTGTATGATAAAAGAAAGATTTTCTTTTAGAATAGGCGCGAGTACAAGGGATTTTAGGTACCCCTAAGATGTGTGCACATAGCGCGGGCGAAAGAAGTTAGGGAGGGAAAAAAGAGAGATACCGATGTGAGTGGGTTTTGAATGCTTGCAAGTTATAATGGCTAGGAAATAAAGAGCTCGGCATAACATTTCATAAGCGAGTTGTACTGCTTAGTAAAATTTACGATATTTTAGAGTACGTACGAAGGTGTGCTTGAAGAAGCACTGATGAGCATTCACAGCGAGACGGGTGTTACGGCCAAAATTTTAAAAATTCACTCTCAATTTCAGTGAAGCACTGGTGGTGAAAATAGCGATACATCAGGGTGAGACAGGAGACGTTACTTCGGTGTTTTAGGGTGTCAAATGACTGTGTAAAATTGACATCACCTATGAGTTTTGGGCGTATAAACGCCTCATATAATGAGACCAGGTCAGAAGGGGTGAAATATCTCTAACATCGATTGAGGGAACCTAGATAGTTTGCAGCATTTTTGACAAAATCGAATATGTGGTCATTCCAACATCAGTTCTCATTGACACGTATATCGAGAATGGAAAGTTTTTCGGTTTCGACGATGCAAGTGTCATTCATGGGTAATGGCTGGGTGTTTAACAGGATTATGTTTTGGAAGCATTAAACTCCACTCTGTTGATAGTTCCCCAATGGTTATGCTGTTAATATCAGAATTTAACGAGCTTAAGATACGCTGCCGTTCCCGTTCTTAAGTCGAAGAGCAGAGAGTACTATCATCACCCAAGGAATATGGTATATTGGATTAGAAGTAGCAGAAAAGAGACCATTAATGAAAATTAAAAAGATTTTCGGAAAAAGAACAGAGCCCTGGGGCACACCAACATTTATTTTATGAATATCAGACTTGAAACCGTCCAAGACACTTGAATTACACTTTCCGAAAGTTAATTTCTAATCCATTGAAGAAGAGAGTCGTCGATCACAAAACCATGCATTTTCGACAAAAAAGCCTGACACCAAACTTTGTCAAACACCTTAAAAACATCAAGTATAACTATTTTGCTTTCGCCAGATTGATGCACCCTTTGGTTCAACTTTTCGGTGGGATATGTCATTAAATCCATCACCAGTAGACCTGTTGCTACAAAAACCCAACTCCTGGTCATTGAGAAATTTTTGCTTTTCGAGATATTTTATGGGCTGACGGTTTATCAGCGTTTCCATGACCTTGGAAAGAAGAGACATAAGTGCAATGGGTTTGTAGGAAGAAAGAGAAGAAGATTCGCCCTTTTTATCGACTGACTCGAAAAATCTTGTTCTCCATCTGCTCAGAAAGTGTACCAAAGAGTAGAATCGATGAAAAGACTTACGCAGTGGTTTTGTCAGGGTTCTTAGAAGAAATCCTTTCACGGTCCCTCAAACACATAGGAATGATCCTATCATAGATCAAAATATTAAATAATTGCTTGTTTTCTCATAATATAATGCAAGTTAATGAGGACATTAGGACACTCAGACTAAACAACAGATTTGTTGAATTAGTTTTTGTTTCTGAAATTTTAAAGGTAAATGTAAATGTTTCAAATTGTTGCGCATTTTCTAGAAACTCTGTTCACTACACTATAACTATACACACATATATATATTTTTTTATAAAACACCAATTAGTGAATTTATTTTATAGCAATCTAGTAACTGAACACTAAAAAAATTATTTGATTTTGACTTAAATTAATGCGGTTTTTGGAAAATACAAAATACATACCTATCTGGGATATGATATTAATTTTGGTTCTGATTATTTTTTTTTTTTCTAGCTCAAAAGGTTTTATTCTTTTTATTGTTCTAGTTAGACTACCTGGAGAACCTGTTGACTTATTGTTGAAGTCTTTGCTCATGACTTTGAGCATACTTTTTGATGACGTTGTCGACAATTTCTATATTTAGATCCCTGTGCAAGTTGCCTTTACGAATGTACTAAAGTGCATTAACATTACCACGAAGTACAATACTTAATTTTTGAGTTATTGAATAATTATTCTGCTGTTTTGGCTGGCACAATCCCAGAGCTGAATACTATAAGTCCAGATTAGTTTAAGGACTTTTTGATACAAAAGCTTATTTTGTATTGATAAGGCTGAGTATCTACCCAATAGCCAGTACATTTTTTGTACTCTAGATTTAGTTATTCTTGTTTTTTTTTTTTTTTTTTAAATGTAGCCTCTACCTGAGTTTTGTATCAATAGTCGTGCCAAGATATTTCGCTGTATTCTCGTAAGAAACTATTTGTTGATTTATGTATATTTGTACTCTAAACGTCACTATAGTATAGGAGATAGAGAACTGTTATTCATTATTCAGTTCAGAATAAGCGTCCTCTTGTTTGACCCTGTAGTAACGGTCTGATATGTATAATTCCAGGATTTTCGAGCATTGTACATAAAGGAATATTTTGAGTTTGTGGTTCAGCCCTTATGCCAAGCTTTATCGAAGCTTGTCTTCAATGAGAATTGCTGAGCATACTTTCTTTTCTTCTTATGAATTTTCAATGATATTATTGACTCTATGAACCTGATCAATCGTAGAGTGTTGGTTCCGCAAGTCAAAATGATTATTCGAAATAAGAAGTTTCTCTTGTATGATTGTTTTTATTTATTTATTTTTTTTTTCAAAAGAAGTTTTTCAAAAAATTTTGACATAATGGGTAGCAATGAATTTGGTCTATATGATGTGGCTTCATGGGGTGGCTTTCTAGGTTTGGGTATCATAATAAATTCAGACACTTTCCATAATAATGATACATATTGTAATCTAAAGGATGCATTAGCCAGATTAGTTATTTTAACCAATGATTTTCTTGATAGGTCTTTAAGAATTTGGTCAGTGATCAGGTCAAAACCAAGAGTTTTTTTCGGGTTCATGTTATTTTTAATTTCGTTTTTGACTTTAGTCAGAGTGACGAATGGTATTTTCATATCTTAACTTCTTGTTCGATAACGTAAGGTAATAAAATGTTGTCATCCACTGTATTATGTTGAAAAATCTTCAAGATGTTCAGAAAATCTTGATGCCTTCTGTTCATTTTTTCTAGCCCCACTTCCATCCATGTTTTTAATTGGAGGTGTTTGCATGATAGACGTCTTTAGACTTTTGGTCGACTTCCAGAGTGAATATTCAGTATTGGAGTCATTTGTAGGCTCACGGAGAAATTCACTTATAGTATCATTCATAAATTGTTTAATTTCATTTCTAAGCTGAAACGTTATATTATTAAGTCAAGTTTAGTCCTATGAGGCTCTGGTTTGATGCCATTTTTTCACGCTTTTCTTTCTTCAGAAATAATTTCTAATATTTCTTTAGGATAATTATTACCTTTTAGTTTTCTTCTAAATTCAATTGCATTTTGCCACATTGATGCCACGGATGTCACCGTTTAGCTTTTCTACTTTGCAGGCTAGCTCTTCTTCGGGCTGTAGTGGGACTGCTAATTCAATTCTTTCATCAAGCATACCTCTGAAGGTTTCCCAATCATTCTATTTGTTGTTCAGAAATGGATTATTTGGCTTTGTGATAACGTGTTTACTTAAAATTAGGACAGTAGGAGAATGATCTGAGTTTAGCTCTAAAATGTCCTCTATTTTTATATAATTGCTCGAAAGGTTTTCCATGATAAAGAAATCAATCAGATCAGGAATCTTGTTTGGGTGAATTTGTCCTTTGATATAATTTTGCATCCATATACTTGAAGCGATTTCAATAACTCTTCCTTTAGTTGTGATGAATCTCAATCATCAGTGTGTCTGTTTACTGTTTAGCATTGCAGTCTTCACCAGTGATAAATCGATTTCTAATGTTCCTAAAGAATTCTCTATATTTTTCTTAATTAACGTTGTGTTTCGGAGGGCTGTACAAGCTATCCACTGCGATGTTACAATTATTTGTTTTAACATTAACTGCTGTCGCTTGGATATCTTCTGCTTTAAATTTCACTTCCTCATCATGGGAAAGATTTTCTTTGATTATTACCGCCCTTTCTCGCTTAGCTGCATTTTTTAGGCGTAAAGTGTGGTAAACTACCTACATAACCTCTAAATATAATAGAGAATTGTTTTGTAAAATGAGTTTCTGATAACAGACACACATCCATTTTATTTATGTCTAAGATTGCCTGTAGTTCATGTTGATGGTTGGGCAACCCATTTGCATTCCATGACATAATTTTAATAGTTTTAGGCATTTGTAAGTTCCTTTTGTTTTTGGTTTTGTTTTTGGTTTAGAAGCAGCACTGCTCTCAATTTGGTTGACACTTTTATCCATTTTAGAGAAGAAGTCTTCTTGTTTCGTCATTTTATTAATTTCCCTGTCACTTGGTATATATCACTGGGCTCTCATCGCGTAACTTTTAAGATGATTATCGTCCAAACGATTGTATTAAACGACATCGTCAAAAGTTTGCTTCGTGTTATCCCATCACACAATACCATCTTCCCATCGTATGGTCCATCGTTTAACTATAGACAGTTTGAGAACTACTAAACACATTAAATGTCATATAGAAAACGGCATTTATGCTGTAATTGTTAAAATACGTTATTTTGTTACGATTTATTTAAAATCAATATTCGAAAGCATGTAGGTAAGTATAGGGTTTTCTTATAACGACTTGACAATTTTTTTTTTTAAATAAAAGGCAAACCATTTGAGATATTTCAAAAACTTTATTATTGGCTGAAGTACAATCAAAACATTTATGAATGAAACTCGACTTTGTTCATATGGCCACCGCGAGCACGTTTGCAGCGGTCGATTCGTTGGACACAATTTTCAACGACTCGGCCACACAGTCGCCAATGACTTAACGTAGCCCCACAGAAAATAGTCAAGCGGCGTTAAATCGCACGAACGAGGCGGCCACATGTCGTCCAAGTCCATATCTTCCAATTTTGGCCAAAAATAATCGGTTATCATGGCGCCATAACGCTGACCATACACAGTAACGTGACGATCGTTATCGTCGATGAAAAAATATGGCCCAATAACGTCGCCGGCATGAAAACCGCACCAAACTGTTATTTTTTGTTTATGAAGTGGTGATTCATGAAGCACATGTGGGTTTTCACCCGACCAATAACGCATATTTTCCTTATTGACGAACCCATTGAGCCAAAAATGAGCTTCGTCACTGAATATTGGCGCATCTTCTCGAAATGAAATTCATCATCTTGGCGCATCTTCTCCAGAACTCAATCGGAGAACGAACGTCGCTTCAAATGGTCCATCGGCTTCAATTCTTTAGTCAGCTTCATCTTGTATGGGTGTAAACCAAGATCCTTACGCAACATACGCCATAATGTAGTCTGAGCGATGCCCAATTCTTGAGAACGCCGTGGAATTGACTGATTTGGATCGTTTGCTACGGACGTCGGAACGGCAGCGATATTTTCGACACTTCGACCAACCCGTTGTCTCACTGACACGGCAACATCACACAACGAATATGTAGACTCAAATTTTTGCACTAAACTTGTTATTGCCTGTCTACTAGGGCGAGAATTACGACCGAAAACTGGAGTTAACGCTCTTAAAGTTGCAGTCACCGATTAAGAATTTCTGTAGAAAATTTTTGTAATTTGCAGACGTTGTTCGTTAGTGTACTTTACCATGATAAGAATGTTGAGTTTACTGAATAAATTAACAGTGACAGTTTGATGATTAGTGAAAGAGTGCGTTCACAAATTAAACTCAAAGTTGTAAAGTCCCTATCGGAAAACCCTATATTAAATAAATTTTAGGTAACTAATTGATTTATTGATTAACACACTACTTGTAGGTCAGCAACGCAAATGGAAAGTCTCATTAATTTCATGGACGAGTATCCTGAAGTGGCAAAAAATTACACACCAAGAACCACACAAGGCAAACACACTGAAAACAAGCTGTGGGGAGATTTGGCTGGAAAACTAAATGTCAGTGGGCTACCCAGTAAGTCTGTACCTGCTTGGAGGAACGTAAGTGCAGAATATGAACCTCATAAATAATTATTTTTGGTAAAGATACAAGCTCAATTAATTTGTTTTACTTATGGATAGTATTCAAATATCTTGCAAAAAGGAAATGCAGCCAAAATTTGCTCTTAATAAAAATAACAGGGAGTGGGCCATCTAATCAAATTTCGATATCCGAGCTGGAAGGAAAAGCAATTCAGATGACCTCCCTTCGGACTGCTGTAACAGGTAGCAGTTCGAATTGCTATGGTCCGATCGAAGTGCACGGCACATAGCCAGGAGATGACAACTGTGAGACGGATGAGGTTGAGAATGAGGACGAGTTCAAAAAGGTGTTACGTGGGAAAACAGAAACTCCCAAAAAAGCTTTCGAAGAAATGACTGAGCTGGGTAAGAGGTGATATGTCATACAGATACTTGTTATATAAATGAAATTGAAATGTAATTTATTATACCTTACAGAAATATACTACCGCATGCAACCACCAGCACACCAAAACGAATCCGACGACTTATGGAAAAAGACTCAAAACTCAATTTGCTGAAAACGCAGGTGGAAACAGACAATAATTTCCAAAGCGGAGTATTGGAGCTGTTGAAACAACGTTATAAAGAAGAAACAAACTTTCACGTTCACGTAATAAAGCTTCTTGAGAAAAGAAACAAAACCGCAGCGGAGCAAATTGAATTAACCAAACAAATGCACACTAATAACAATTATCTCTAATCTAATTGTGATTCTTTTATTGAATTTCGAATTATTTCCGCAAACTCCTTCATACGGTTGTTGTAAATATATCCATTTCCACCGAACGGTCATCGCTGGGTTCGGTATCCGCAGTATTGTTGTCCATATTGTGGAAGATACATACATATGTTGTGCAATGCGGTGCAAACGTTAGCAAAAATAGCAAATTTACTAGGATGGCACCTGCTCTTCCTTTCCTCCATTAAAATTCTCCATCGACCTAGAGTACGAACAGTCAAAAATACATTTAAGAAGACAACGGCAATTGGTTATACCTTTATAAATTCCAATAAATCTTTCTATTAAGTTTCTTGCCTTAGAATGAATTTAAATTAAATGCTCTATAGGGTGTGAGCAACCAAGGCTCAAGAGGTTACCCACTGTCACCTACAATGTAATGTATATGTGAGTATTACACAACGTGATACAAATAATTGCGTACCTACCCAAACAATTATGGTTGCGTTTCCGGCGAAGCTTCTAAAGAAAAAGACTCTTTCGTTGGAATGCTTCCAAACCAACGAGTCATGTGCGGATCCAGCGTATCTAGCATTTATTGCCCTTATACGCATTTTATGGTCGCAAGTCTTAAATAAAACAATTGTACAAACAGGTCTTACCGGCTTTAAAATAAGACTCTCAAACATCGCATTTAAGCTGTATCTTCCTTTTCTATTGAAGGAAATATCTTCATTTTCTCGCAGTCTTTGAAAATATAGGTGGGTACCATCTACGCATCCGATAACTATGGAAATTAAATCGTTAGAACAATTTGAAGAATCGATAATATGGTATTGCATATTTTTGATGAACCACTGCTTTGTCCCTTCCTTTCTTATTTCGTTGCCCATATCCCATGTAATCCAGATTGAACACAGGCTTAGTTCTAACGCTTTTATGGTCTCGCCAAAGGGTACTTTGGCTAACATAAATTCCAAAGTCGTTACCCGTCAACCATTGGTAACCATTACCAGCTAGATCCACCAAGGTAGCACCAAGTCTTAAAATTGGGAGAATATACCATTTGTTAACCACAAGCCGCTCCTTAAGTTTACCGTTTCCAGCTCTAGTACAAACGCCTCTTTTGATAAGCGACAACGTTGAATAAAACTAAAATGCAAAATCCAATTTAGCAAGTTTTTTGTTTGAAAATAGTTTACAATATTTTTACTTTTTCGTTGGAAGTGAAAGGGGATTCGATGCATCTCTAACCGTGCTTCGCATTCCTAATAGTCTGACAGGATTTTCACTTTCTTCATCATCGAAAAACAACACATTGTAGTGCCGACGCATTTTTTTACGATTTTTATTAAAAATTTAACAAAATATAGCAGTCTATATTTGACAGCTCAATGAGTTGTGCGAAGCTTTAGTGGATCGTCCAAAACGACGTCGTCCCGACGATTTAACTATTTAGTTTTACACGAAGCAATAACTATGGAATTGAATTGAAACGATGTCGTCAGACAATTGTCGTCTTACGGAATGAGCGCCCTATACTCTACATAGTATATTGGTTGGTTTTGAACGCTGACAGTTTTATTTATCACTGGTTCATCTTTTATAATATTTTTCTGAATACGATTATTCGATTTGGGTTTATCAATCTTTTTATTTTTGATAGACATTTAACACATCTTGGCCCTTTGCTGCAATAGTTTTCTGTATGACCAAAAACCTTGCATTTTTTACATTGGGGGACTGGTTTATTTCCTTTCATTGCTTGGGTTTGTACTTTACACCCAAGTATTTGGCTTATAACATAAACATGAGAATTTGTTAGTAGCAGAGATGATTTTAAATCCCTTTTCAGTTAAAAATGATCCGAGAACATTAGGATTACAAGAGTGGTGCAAATTTTTAGCCATGATCCGTATTGGACTTCCTTGGTTATTTTCATATGAATGAAAATTACAACAATAGGAGGTGGTGATGGTTCCTTTTTAGTTATTCTGGGTATTTGCGTGATTTTCTTCAAAGTTTTTGGTGAATGTGTTGTGTTGATTTTTCGTTATATATATTATATATAAAATTTATAATTATATAACGTTATCATACCATTATTTGTTCACATTTATTCAATTTTAATAATATGTCGCTCCTCAATGATGTATCTAATAATACAATATTTATTGGAATATAAAATTTAAGAACAGGGAACTACCTAAAAAATATGGTTTATTTACAAATACTGTTATAGATGTGTTAAATGATTTTGTACACTTAAAAGTGAATTCTCATTCTACATGGTACAATTCAGAATTATTCAAGCTCGAAGACCCTAAGAATAATGAACAGGAAAAGTTTATTTGTGAAAACTCAGTTGACGACTAAGAATATTTTTCTCGTTTTAGTAAAGTGTTTGTATTCTTGACCAAATTCCTTCATAGTAACTTCATACGTTGAGTTGAAAGCAATCTCGAAAGAAACCCCGCAGCCTTTTGGAGTTATTTACGATATTTATGAGAAAAAGAAGTACTGAAGTGTTTGCTCATCTTCCTCCGAAAGACTGAGAAATTCATGAAACGAAGACATAAAAGTGGTTCAGTGGACTAATTTTTTGTCTTAGTACACTGTTCTATAGAAAAAAAAACTAAAGAAAATATCCAACTGACATTGGTTGACCTTCCAAAAAACCATCAGTCAACATCAAATGATGATACTCGACCTGTTAGACCACATCCAGAACGTAGTGAGGAAACTATAGCAGTTGTAGCTGAGAGTGTATCCGAAGACCGTGACGAATCGAGTCGTCTTCGTTCTCAGCAACTTGACTTTGCGTATTCGGCAACTTGGCGTATTTTACGTGAGGATCTCGGCCTCAGAGCATATAAAATTCATCTTGTGCAAGAATTGAAGCCAGAAGACTTGAATTTTCGTCAAATTTTCAGTGGAAAATAAGTGGAAAACTCAATAAAAATCCGGTGTCTTATTGTGAAATTTTGTTCAGTGAAGAAGCCCATTTCTGGCTCAATGGATACGTTAATAAACAAAATTGCCATATATGGGGTGATGAGCAACGCGAAGAGTACAAAGAGCTACCATTACATCCATTAAAAACAACGGTATGGTGTGGTTTATGAGCTGGTGGAATCATTGATCCATATTCCTTAAAAAAAAAATGTTACCGTCAATGGTAGTCATTATGGCGCCATGTTAAAGGACTATGTTAACATAGTTGGAAATGTTGGTCAATAACCGCAAATTAACCATCAGAGAGATAGCGGAAGACTTGAATATTGCCTATTGATCCTTCCAAGACATTTTGGTTAATGATTTGGGTTTCCGTCGTGTAGCAGCAAAGTTGGTGCCAAAAGACCTCAATTTTATGCAAAAAAAAAAAACAGTGTTGACATTGCAAAAGAGATCATTTGCGAGGCTAAATCCGATCCCATATTCATCAAAAGGATCATTACTCGAGACGAGACGTGGGTTTTTGAGTACTACAAGCAATTCAGACATCATGCAAGTGAATAGCGTTCACCAAATGAGCCGAGACCATCACAGTGCACAGTGCCATCATTATTCGTAATTTTTTGAGGAAAAATGCAATTCTGTTCAATTGAGTTAAAAAACGCGTTTCAGTAGCCGGGGAGAAGTAATACAAGGTCAAATATTTCTTTTTCGTAGAAGTGCTCACTTTTTGAGGCAATGAAACCTTCAAAGGCTTTTATGACCTCTGCTCGGTTGGGAAATATCAGGAGGTTACGGTGGATGAGAAACAACTTCAAATCCTAACTGCAACAGTTTTCGCACCTTCACTTCTGAGCTTTGGGGTCAAGCATTGTCATAAAAAAGGATCGGACCGTGCCTATTGACCAACGCTGCTTGCTTTTCAGACAATTTGATAGCAATATGTCGACTTCCTCACAAAATTTGATCGAGTTTATCGTTTCTCCTGGTTGAAGAAATGAAAAGTGGACTGGTCCTTTCGATGTCCACCAAATTGTCACCATAAACTTTTTTTGGTGAAGATCGGGCTTGAGGTGTGTTTTCGTTTTTCATCTACATCCAACCACTACCCAGATCTTTTACGATTATCATACAATACCCATTTTTCATCAAAGGTGACTATCCGGTCTAAAATGGTTCAGATTGATTTCTTAATGTAAGCGATGCGGAGATTTCTAGGCGCAGTAGTTTTTTAGCGTTCGTTTGATTCATAGGGTACCCACTTATCGAGTTTCTTTACCTTTCCTATGAAAGAAAGGTGTCGACTTACTGTCATATGGGATATTTCCACGCTTCGTGCAATATCCCGCATCGATTTCGTTGGGTCCGCATCCATGGTTGCTCTTCAAGCATCGACGTTAACTTAGGTTTCCGGCTTCTCACGTGGTTCATTTTCGAGGCTGAAATCTCCCGAACGAAACTTTCCAGACAAATGTCTTATAGTGCGTTATTTCTCCGCTGCATCCTCAAATGCGTCAGTAACGTTTTTCATTGGCAATGACACATTATGTCCCATTTTAAATGCGTAAAGGAAGAGGGTTCAAATTTCCTAGAAAAACCCTAAAATTCTCACAGATCAAGCACACGCACCACTTCATTTTATAAAAAAAATAAATTTAACGTTCTGGCACTGATGTTCACTCGAGAGCTTCTTATATCCGACTGAGCGAAAATCGGACATTTCATGTGGTAAAACCTAATGCTAGTTTGGAAGTAGAGAAGAATTTGGGAAAACATTACAGGATCATCGATTTTATTTTAGTTTTTTCAACGCTCACATCGTGCAAAACGGAAGGACTCGAATTCAATATAAAAGTTACATGTGAAAAGTGTACGCAGCCTCGGTACGTTCCATCTGGTACATATGATGTGAATTATAGGTTTACTTTTGTAATGCCAGCGTTAGGTTTAGGATTAGTTGGATGCAATAAGTTTCGTGGTCTGATGGATTTGATAAGCAATTTCTTATCAAAACCAACGTACAATAGATATGTATAGAAAATGTGTGACACTAAAAAGAATGATGTGAACAAGTTTTTTGCTTCTGCATTTAAAGAAGAAAAAGAAGTTACATACAAAGCGAATAATGTAAGCGAAACATCAAAATTGACTGTATCCGGTGATGAAACGCAGAAAAAGGAGGAATTTCTTCTCTCTATGGTAAGTCGTCATTATGTGCAAAACTCGGAAGAGCAGATTCGATTCTACAGAGTTTGAAGAGTGGCATGAAGAGCATGTGAAAAGCGGATAATGCAAAACTTATCACGTTGGATCAGCTGGCAACATGGAAGTTAATTCTATTACCCAGATGTTTCAACGTTCGTTAAAAAATCTCGGGGTAAAGTTCCGCAAATTTTAAACCTAATGGTGACGATTGAATAATAAACAAAAAAAAAAAGCATAGCCAACGTTCAGAGGCGAATGGGCACTCGTTTGCGCGAATTAGTTAAAAACACGGTGGTTGATGCAGAACGAAAATCAGAAAAAAAAAATATGAAGAAAGAGTTTGGGTGGTAAAAGCATGTTCACAGCTAAAATGATTGATAAATTAAAAGTTTATTATGGCCTTGTACGATTCTGTGAAAAAGATTAAGGAACCCATATGGACAACTTATCAACTTATCATCGACCACAGCACAATAAATGCCCAAGTGGCGATGATTCGTGGTGTGAATAGCAGAAGGCTGCAGCTACAAAATCGCTAAACTGCATTCAACTGCACTCCACTTCCAAATGATGCTACTGAAGACATCAAACCATTTTATGAGGACTTGTGCAAAGACATACTTTAACAACGATGTCTTGGAGGCTTAACTCAAAATAATAATGAAAGCTTAAATCAACTAATCTTGAAAGTCAGTGCAAAATCAGTGAGTGGTGCTTCAATTGTTGCTAAATTACAGCTTAAGTTGCAGCATGTACCTTCAATAAAGATTGTTTTGTTTTGCTGACCTTTATGCAATACATGAAAATCAATACGGGATCAAGCGCACATGAATGGGCGCGTAGAGAATATAGTAATCGGATCAGCAGAAGCAACAAGTTGTACATGACACCAAAGATGGCAGAGGTAGGCAAAACCAAAAGGATGCTCTAGATATGGGTGCTGCCATTGCTGCACTTTATTGAGCATGAATCGACGACACGGTTTAGGTATGCACAAATTTTTAATATTTATTATTGGATTTTCTTTTATACAAAACTTTACAGCGATTTTCTGACATACGATGTCATTTTTGAAACCGGATAACGGCTTAAATCAAAATTTACTCGACCGATTCTTTTGTATACTATTTCCTTATATAGGGTTTCCCAATAGGGACTTGACAACTTTGAATTTAATTTGTGAACGCACTCTTTCACTAATCATCAAACCACCACTGTCAATTTATTCAGTAGATATTTTCATCATATTAAAGTACACTAACGAGCAACGTCTGCAAATTATAAAAATTTTCCACAGATATTCCACAGTCGGTGACTGCAACTTAAAGAGCGTTAACTCCAATTTTCGGTCGTAATTCTCCCCCTAGTAGACAGACAATAACAAGTTTAGTGCAAAAATTTGAGTCTACATATTCGTTGTGTGATGTTGCCGTGTCAGTGAGACAACGGGTTGGTCGAAATGTCTAAAATATCGCTGCCGTACAGACGTCCGTAGCAAACGATCCAAATCAGTCAATTCCAAGGCGTTCTCAAGAATTGGGCATCGCTCAGACCACGCGTATTTTGCGTAAGGATCTTGGTTTACACCCATACAAGATGAAGCTGACTCAAGAATTGAAGCCGATGGACCATTTGAAGCGACGTTCGTTCTCCGATTGGGTTCTGGAGAAGATGCGCTAAGATGATGAATTTCATTTGGAGAAGATGCGCCAATATGATCATCGCAAAATCATCTTCACTGACGAAGCTCATTTTTAGCTCAATGGGTTCGTCAATAAGCAAAATATGCGTTATTGGTCGGGTGATAACCTACATGTGCTTCATGAATCACCACTTCATCTACAAAAAATAACTGTTTGGTGCGGTTTGCATGCCGACGGCGTTATTGGGCCATATTTTTTCGTCGACGATAACGATTGTCACGTTTCTGTGAATGGTCAGCGTTATCGCACCATGATCACCGATTATTTTTGGCCCGAATTGGAAGATATGGACTTGGACGACATGCGGTTTCAACAGGATGGTGCCACAAGCCACACAGCACACGCTACAATCGATTTATTGAAGAGTAAGTATGGTGAGCGTGTTATCTCAAGACATAGGCCAGTCGATTGGCCGCCACGTTCGTTTATGTCAACACGCCGACGACGTTGGAAGAGCTCAGAACCAAAATTGAACGCGAAATAGCTGCTGTTTATTGAAGAGTAAGTATGGTGAGCGTGTTATCTCAAGACATAGGCCAGTCGATTGGCCGCCACGTTCGTTTATGTCAACACGCCGACGACGTTGGAAGAGCTCAGAACCAAAATTGAACGCGAAATAGCTGCTGTTTCGGCCGAAATGTGTGACCGAGTCGTTGAAATTTGGGTCCAACGAATCGACCGCTGCAAACGTGTCCGCGGTGGCCATATGAACGAAGTCGAAGTCCATTCATAAATGTTTTGATTGTACTTCAAGCCAATAGTAAAGTTTTTGAAATATTTCAAATGGTTTGCCTTTTATTTAAAAAAAAAAAAAAATTGTCAAGTCTTTATTAGAAAATCCTGTATAAATGATGTGCCTCCGAAGATTTGCTACCATCTGCTTAATTCTTAATATTCTGCTTTCTAAAATTATTGAAATACTGTTCATATGTTGTACTATAATGTTACAATTATTAAATAAATTTGCTTTATCTGTAGCGTCTAATAAAAAATTAAAAAAAAAGGGGATGCTGAAAATTCTGAAGGATTATGTGTATCTGAAAGCTATTAAACGGTATAGTTGTCTAGCAGAGTGCTTCCTTTACTTTTCGTGATTGAAAGCGGTATTTTTCGCCTGACCAACAATAATTTTGCATAGCAATGTCTAGAAATAGGTTCACTTTCTCTTAGTGAGGATGGGAAGTAGTTCAATCGATCGTAGTAAAGGAATCTAAGAAACAGAACTATGTAGAAAATTTTTAGTTATCTAACTCCTTTTACTGTATATTCTTACAAGAAATTAGAATAATTTTTTTTTCTGATACAGATTACGAAACGGTAAACTATTCATGAGTAATAAAAGTGTTGCATGCAAATTTATGAGAAGAAAGAAAAAGGTGTTAAGACCACTATCATGCATTTTCGTTGCATGCAAATGTATGCATAATGCATTGCTGTTTTCATGGCCACTTGTGTGATTGCTTTCACTTACGTGAATGGAATAAATTCGATTAGCGACGTCTGTTCAAACATATAATTTATTGCACTTATCTACTCGTAAAAGTGGCTTTAAATACACAAATGTTTGACTAGACTCTTGAACGGGATATCAAAAAAAGAAAAGCTGTTTATCGACGTAGATTTAAATGTACACTTCGCTAAATCGAACTGCAAAAACTAAGACTGCCGTGTAAATCTTACTTTACTAAGTACGCTATTATCAAACAAGATACTAAGCTCAGATAGATTAACATTTGGCGAGTAAAAGATTGTACAGTGATCTTGGCGAATCAGTAGCAAGTCGGCAGCGACTGCTAACCGAACTTTGTGGAGAAAAACCAACCAAAACCTAGTTGTAATTGAGCATTCGCTATCGAAATTTGAGATGACAGTACGCGTTATAGTGCGTCATTTTTTAAAGGATTTCTTAATACAATGTCCGTTTTCTCAGTTAAATTTTTCAAACTTAGTTATTGCAAAAAAATTATTCTTGCCGATTTTGTGGTCAAACGCCCTAATTCGATAAAAAATATTTTGCCGAAGTCCAGACAAGGAAAGGCAACATTGCTACGACTATGGAAGTAGCTAACGGGAATGCCAAATGTTGAACGGCCACCAGTTAATTATAAACGATAAACTCTTTTTTTGGTAGATATTTGCAGACCAAAAGTATCTCTTCAAAAACGAATTATCGTTTAATAAATGATCTAGGATGAAAACTTTTGTAGAGTAACTGCTGGACCAAACTGACAACTTTTACTAACAGCGATTAGAGGCTGCAGTGGAAGGCACGAGCCGCATGAGCATTCCAAGGCGCAAGTCAAGTGTTTCATAACACAGCCACTTTAACACCGTCTGCAACAGCGGCAAATCAACCCGCCTAAAAACAGGCGCTGCGCAGGATAGCGATGTTCATTATCGGAATCCGAGGACAATTAAAAAAACTTGAAGATCCATTATTTAATATTTTTCTATTTTTTATATCAATCGAAGAAAGCCACTTTGTGTGGCGTAGTACAATTTCTCAAGTACAATTTTATTTTTATTCGATAGGTGACCTTTTGAGTGTTATCATCACTCATCACGAGTTCCGCCGATACTCACCTACTCGTCATCGATTGCGTGGATGTGGATTGAAAAATTGAGAATAGTACAAGTTCTCTGCTCTAGGTTCAAAAACGCCGGCTCTACATTGATAAATAAACGTGATGTTGGAACTGTGCGACGAAAGGTGGTTATTAACTAAAGTTAACTAAAAACAAGTCTTTCAAGTGTGTCTTTTAAGTTAGTCTATGAAAACTGCAAAAGGCAAGTGTAAAAGCGGCAATGAATTGGGAATAAGAAGAGGTGCCTCCCACGACAAGTTAAATGCACAGCGTTAGTAAACTCAGTATTAGAAGTTAAAGTCGGAGTACACCAAAACAGAGTGTACTCTGTCTTGTAAGATTTTCCATTGATGCATCACATCATCGAGTTTGGAACAATTTTTATTCTTTTTGCCGATGATAGCCATCGCTAAGCAATAACGTAACAACCCTTCATGCAACTAATAATTGGAAAATGGCGCTAGAAAATAGCACGTTATGAATTACTATGCTTGCAAGCGGTACTAGAATAATCGTTCCAAAGTGCAAACTAAGAAGAAGTGCAGCGTCGAAGCTCCAGCAAGCGAGTGAACTTTTTAAAATTACAGCAGGAATAAAAAAACTTAGAAGAAATTCAATTGAAATATATAAATAGCCAGCAGTAACGCCTGCAAACACGGTAAACTGATTTTTTCAATAAACAAAATATGTACACGAAACTAAACAAACAATTCGGCACTGTACGATTTTCTCAGCTGCCGCGGTCGATGTGCAATCGGGTCGGATCACATACCACTTACAGTATAAATAATAACGTAAATCGGACTTATAATTTGGCTTGATTTGAAGGGAAAACTTGCTTGTTCTACTGTATAAAAGCAAAGGTGACACGAAAAATTGCAACAACTATCGACCTTCCCGATCGATGTCACAAACTTTAGAAATATAGGCAATAATATTCTAGACAACGCAATATTATTAAACTCCTTGGCACTCAAAGTGGCTTTGGGGGAAGCAGGTCGACATAAACAGTTTATTTAAAAAGTTTCGAGACTCATTGTATCTTAAATATGCGAGTGGCGCTACTATGTTGCTTCGTTCTTTCGTCAGTCCCTCTGAAAATGTTAACCTGATTTCTTGATTTCGTAGACAACAATATTCGTTTGAAGTGCCATAAAGGTCTGTTTGGATTAAAGTACCACGAAAACCTTTCAGATGTTGAAAATTGCGTATGGTGATAGATTGAGTCGAAACTACACTTTATTACAGGCGGCAGCTCAAAATGTTTTGCTCACTCTGTCTTCTTAACAACGAACCGTGATTTAAATGTTTTCTGAGGAACTAAATATTAATGAAGAAAGCATTAACAGCATTCTACGACGCATATATTCTGAGTTGGACCTCACATGCGTCTAGTTCCCGCTTCACAATTATTCTTCTCCGCATTCGTCTTTATTGGCAACCCAGTTTAAGGCTAAAAATTAGTTTCTGAGATCATTCACCTTCTATTCCATAAGCTGCCTTGAGTGGAGAACGTTTTAAGGAGGTGAGGACCTCACATTTGACCCCAAAATCTATTTTTTTTTTATTTCACTTTTTTAATATAGACTAAATATGAAACTGAATGCTACAAACCGTACCTTACGATCTCTAGAAGTGGTTTAAAATTTTATTCAAAGTGAGGAAAAAACGCGTGAAAACACGAACGACGTGCTGTTTGTCAGTGAAAAGTCAGTGCCGTTTCTAAAACAGGGCACCACTGTTGAATTTTCAGTTAATACCAACCTTCAAAAGATACGTGTATAAATTTGACAGCTGTCGGACGATTAGATCTCGAGATATAACTTTTGTTATTGTGAAAAAAAAAATGGATTCAAAGCAATTTCGTGTGTTGATTTATTATTGATTTTTGATGGGAAAAAATGCAGCCGATGCAAAGAAATGGCTTGATAAGTGTTACCCGGACTCTGCACCAACCGAACGAACCATTCGCAAGTGGATTGGAAAATTTGAAAGTGGTCATACAAGCACCGAAGATGATGCACGCAGTGGACGTCCAAAAGAGGCTGTTTCAGATGAAAACATCAAAAAAGTCCACAAAATGATTACGAATGACCGTAAAGTGAAGTTGATCGAGATAGCTGAGGCTCTGAAGATATCAAAGAAGCGTGTTGGATATATTGTATCATACACGAATATTTGGACATGCGAAAGCTCTGTTCAAAGTGAGTGCCGCATTTGCTCTCAGTCGACCAAAAACAACAACGTGTTGATGATTCAGAGGAGTGTTTAAAGCTGTTCAACCGCAATAAAACCGAATTTTTGCGTCGGTATGGGACAATGGATGAAAATTGGCTCCATCACTTCACACCAGAGTCAAGTCGGCAGTCAGCTGAGTGGCGAGCAGGCGACGAACCTCGTCCAAAACGACCAAAAACTCAAAAGTCGGCTGGAAAGGTTATGGCATCCGTATTTGGGATACACATGGAATAATTTTCATCGACTATCTCCAAAAGGGGCAGACTATCAACAGCGACTATGACATTGCGTTGTTGAAGCGTTTGAAGGACGAAATCGCAGAAAAACGGCCGCATTTGAAGAAAAAGAAAGTGCTGTTTCATTAAGACAATGCACCGTGTCACAAGTCGATGAAAACGATGGCAAAATTGAATGAATTCGGCTACGAATTGCTTCTCCACCCACCGTATTCTCCAGATTTGGCCTCCAGCGACTATTTCCTGTTTGCAGACCGATGAAGAAGTAATCGCCGAAACAGAGGCCTATTTTGAGGCTAAACCGAAATCGTACTACAAAACTGGTATCGAAAGATTGAAAAATCGTTTCAATCAGTGCATCGCCCTCGAAGGCAACTATATTGGTGAATAAAGTTGAAATGTGCAAAAATTTTGTGTTTTACTATAAAACGGCACGGACTTTTCTGCCCATGTGTTATATTGTGTGTTTGTAGTATCGCTGGGACGTTTTGTACAATGTATGTTTTGTACTTCCTTAAAATCTTGGATTTTAAATTTGTAAAATGTAGTGAAATATGTGTTTACAAAGTTTGGGTAAGATCGGCCTAGCCATTTTTGAAATACTGAATCATTTGTCTTCCATAAAATTTACACTATTCATAACAGTTGGCTAACGGCCACATGCGCAGAAATATTTATTGTTGTAAAGGTCCCTTTTTTTTTAAATTTGAATTTTTGTGAGGGCAAATTTAAGAGACCGGCGCTGAGAACTAGCCAACACTTTTAAATAGCACTATACACGCACATCAGGTCCTTATCCTATCGAAGATATGAAGGCTATTCAACGAAATGTAGTGAGGGTTGCTAAAAGTATTTCGGAAAAAGATTTCACGACGGCCTTCCCAAGGCTTTACAATTAATATTAAATAAAACTAGTTGATGCTTTTCCTAAAAAAGAATAAACAATCTGTCCTGGACCTTTTTGAAAAAAAAAAAAAAAACAAACAAACTGTATACGACGCGATTGAGAACTTATTGTAAGATATTTCAAAGAAAGATATTATTGATGAAAGATATTTATTAATTTATTTTTATATATTTAATCAAATAAATTCGAAATAATTTTACAAATTATTTACAAATGGTATCTGGACATCAGGACGCCATTAAGGACGCCGTAATTTAGAAAAGAAGAAACACAGATACATAATAAAATTGGAAAATTGTTTTTAATTATGAGAAAGAGGAAATAATAAATTTAATTTAAGCAAAAAATGTTTTAAAAGGAGAAAGTAAGAAAAGTAAGATTCTATTTCATAAAATTTGTTGTGTGTTGATGTAGCATCTTTTGTTTGTCGAATCGACCTAATGTCTGCTGGGTTCAATATATTTGCTAGTTGACTATTAGAGCTGTACTACCGCTGGTAAGTAGTGATTTGTTTTTATAAAGATTATTCCATAAATATGCATCTTACTGCTAAATTAGTGTAACAATCTTTACATACATCCAAGGGCTCGTTGTTGCATAAGTGTCGAGTAGTAAAATTCGATTTTTCCAGTCTGATCCTTATAAACAAGTCAATGTAGTAGTACTTTAGTACTTTTAATTAATTAATTAATTTTAATTTTTCAATATCAGAAAAAGTACAAAATCATGTAAAATCATGGCATTGCCGTCTGCCGATTGACATTTTTTTTTAAGTATTTATAATATTCTTGTGTAAAGTTAATTTTAAGGTCAATTAAAATTTTTCGGTTAATATCCTTTCTCGATAACTTAATGCTGTTTTGCAGAACTCGTACAATATAGGAGCATTCATTTCATTTAGGTTTTTGATAACCTGATCCTCTGATAAATAGTCCGTTCCAAAGTAGTGTCGCCTTGTTTCCCGCAGTGATGGACATCTTCCTATGAAGTGGTAAACATCCTCCCTCTCGTTTGAATTACATATTCCAGGGAGATGTGTGGTATAAAATTAAGACGAATCAATTCGCCTCGCATTTTCATCATCATTGAGATTACTTGTGTTGTATACTTATCCCGAAAACAGTTATTATATGGGTTATACCTTAGCCGACTATATAATCTCCTACGGGTTGATGGTTCCGCTTCTCTACAACAGTCATCTCTAAATTGGCGATTCAACTTTAAACAGAGATTCAGCTCCATCCCACAACTATGGGCTAAATCTACCCACTCGCCAAACCAACTAGTCCTGTTCCTAATAGTCCTGAGTGCAACTATCTTAAGTAAATGATGGTTTTCCATGCCCAGGATCTTTATAATAAAGTGAACTTGCAGCTTAAATGTTTCAATAAACATGGGAGATAGTCCTGTCTCGATTGCCAGCAAATAGTTCGCTGTATTGGGCGGCAGTCGAAAATTCGCTTAACGTACTACCTCTGGAGTTTTTCGACGGTTTCATACCTCTTATTACCCCTCGCTTGCCCTGCATAAGAAAGAATGAACTCTGCAACCGCTTTGAAAACTTTATATTTACTACTATGAGCTATTTTTATATTTACAAAACATTTACTCCATGTCGTATTTATTGCAGTTTTAGCCTTCGTGAGTTTCTCTTTCGGTGTTTCTCAATGCCCATATTTTTGGTTAAGGTATTTGTACTTCTTGATAATTTCGATTTGATCCCCATTAACAGTCCATCTCTCGTTGGTACAGTTTCTTCTTCCAGCGTTCTTAAAGATCATCAACTTTGATTTCTCTAGGTTGAACACGAGACTCCATAAGCAGCAATATTCAACCAAACGAATTATTATCAGCTGCAGTGTTTCAGGGGAATATGCTAGGAGCACAATATCGTTAGCAGTGAGAAGTGCTTTGATTACTATACCAACATATTTCACACCTCCTGGTAGAACATCAACAATATCCTCAATATTAGTGCGAATAATATCGGGCGCAATGAACAACCTTGCCTGACTCCAGATTTAGTCTGGAACCAATCCGATAGTGCCTCATCATTCCACACAGCAACTTGCGTATCCTCGTTTTGTAGAACCCTTCAAAACTTGAGAGAGATTCCCATATTGTAAAGTTTAAAGAACAGTGCGTTTTGGTCCACCACAAAAAAGGCGTACAGTTTTGTACCCTTCGCTAAGAATGACTCTTCAATACTGCAATAGAGCCGTAAATATTTTATACGAGGCATTTAAAAAGGAAATTCCTCGATAGTAAGCAGGATCTGTCCTACTTCCCTTCTTATGTATTTGAAAAATTTTCGTTTCTTGAAACTGCTGGGGTATTACTCAACACTCCAATACATTATTAAAAACACTGCTTAATTTTTCCATAAGCTCTTGTGTTCCGTATTTGTAAAATTCTACCGGAAAACGAACCGATCCTGGCGCTTTTCCATCTTTGAGCATATTTAGGGCTTGGGTTATTTCTCGAGGGGCTATTATTACATCCAAGACATCATTTTTCCGACCAGGAACAGCATAATGAAGTAGGCTCCTATTTATATCTGGGTTTAGTAACTTCTTAAAATGAAGGTTCGAGTAGCTTAGGTGACAGTTGATTATTGATACTAAATTGCTTGCCATCAAGCTTTTTAGCTAACTTCTAGAACTCGGTCACGTTATAGTATTACACCATTGTAACTTTAAAGCTTTCGAATCATAGTAGGCTTTTTTCTTTCTCCTGCATAGTTCCTTGTAGTTTTTATTAGCGTCGACATATAGAAGTTTAAAAACTTCTTCATTCGAGTTTCTAAATATCCTTAGCCATGTAAACGATTTTTGTCTTGCTCTTTTGCAATCCTTATCAATCCTTATCACACAGTTATGTGTCTGAAGGAAAATTTGGCAATTATACCACAGTAAGTAAGTAAGATCGAGTTTTTGATTGGTAAAAAATATTTAAGTGTCAGCTAATAGATGTTTAAAAGGTAATTATTAGCATCTTTCGTCGCAAGGTCTGCAGCTTCGTTCGCTTTGATATTAATATTTCCCGGTACCTATGCTAACATGAATCTCTCATTTATCTTACTTTTTATAAGATCAAGTGTGGGACACTTACTATATTTGTTTCGTACCGTAGACTTAATAGGACTTCTAGGTTATCTGTTAAAATAAGGCTCCGCTCATTGTAATTTTGAGCTGAAGATATAGCCTTCTTAATTGCTGCTAACTCTGCGATGTAACTTCCTGCATCATTCGGAAGAAGACCTTACGAGACAGTTGATTATTTTGTATTTTGGTCATGCTCAACTACTGCGTATGATGAGCTGCTATCTTTATAGGATCCATTGGTGTAAAAAAAAAAAAAACCTATCACCGTCATTTATCATATCCCTGTGTAACACTTGAAACATTGCATCAGATGTATTCTCCTTTTTGAATTTGGCTAGACTTATGTTAATCTGCAATAACATTCGTTTCCAGGGACGAAAACTGTATGCTGTTGAGCCTTGGTTTGAGTTAATGGCTCTTTTGCGAGGATACAAGAGCTACCATTCTATTTATTAAAGATATACTAGGAGTGAAAAGTAACCTCTTTTACCGCCAGAATCCGCTGCTACTGCGAAAAAGGTTATGGTGCCTTGAAGTCCGTTCATATTTAGGCAGACATGCCAAATTTCAGTGCGATACTGTCTTTAGTTTTGTTTTGACAGCTGATTGTTGTTGACGTGTTTGGCATCATGTTAAGTATGGACAAAAACGATTTTCGTTCTCTCATAAAACATTATTTTTTGAGAGGAAAAACGGCGAAGAAAACAAAAGAAAAGTTGGATAAATATTATGGGCTAATGCTCTGTCAGATTAATATACACCGTCAAATATTGGTTTCGAGAGTTTCGTGATGGCCGCAACTCCACTACCGATCAAGTCCGCAACGGCAGACCCTCCGTTGTCAAAAAAATACATGAAATGGTGTTGGCTGACCGGAAAGTGAAGGTGCGCGATCTAGCAAATACCACAAAGATACCACGCCATATTTTTGACAATATTCTGCATATGAAAAAGTTATCCTGCCACTGCGTGCCGCGCATACTCACTCCTGACCAAAAACACGAACGCGAGAGCACTTCGAAAGAGTGTTTGGACTTGCTGATGCGGAATCGGATGGACTTTTGGCGTCGATTGGCAACTGTTGAACACCAGAGAACAAATTGAGTAGCCGGCAGTGAATTGAAGCAGGAGTGCTCCGAAGCGGCCGAGGGAGGCTCGATGTGTCGGAAAGTTTATGGCGCCGGTTTTTTGGGATTGTCATGACATACTCTTCGTGGACTACCTCGAAAAAGGAAAAACCATCAACAGCGAGTATTACTGTGCAGTATTGGAGCGATTGAAGGCCGAAATCGCTGCAAAAGCGATAAAGAATTTTTGTTTTTGCATCGCAACCATCGCTAAAATCAATGACTTACGGCTCGAATTGCTGTCGCATCCACTGTATTCGCCCGATTTAGCTCCCTCGGACTATTACCTATTCCCAAACCTCAAAAGATGGCTCACCAATAAAAAATTCAGCTCACGAGAGGAAATCATCGACGCCACGACGCCACGGAGGAGTATTTTGCAGATCTTCCGGAAAATTACTTTTCGGACGGGATCAAGAAGTTGGAAAATCGCCAGAAAAAGCGTATCAAAATAAAAGAAGACTATATATAGTATAAAATAATTTTTTTTCATTTCCAAGGAGGTTACTTTTCACCCTATCTAGAAGAGTTCTTTCGTTTGTTTTATGAAGAAATAGATTCAATTACAGTGTTGTAGAGCGGATGTGTTGTGAAGGCTAATGTCTTGTTATTCAGATTCACGACTCTCCCTTTCCCAAAGAAACAATTGATATTCAGTTTCTTGTCGTAAAAATTTGATTCCTATTGATTTTAATGCCTCTGAAGTTCAGTTCTTAATAGCGGCATCAATATCTTTGCTGCTTTTTACTGTGGCCCAAAATATACCATGTTGCAAAAAACCTTCAACTAATATAGAGTTTTTGATATTCTCAGCGCCGTTTCAAAATGTGTTCCTTTTTTATTCGAATTGATTGATTAACCACTTTTTTGACGTGAATATTTCATTTCATATTTCCACTGAAGGTAATGCCTAGAATTTTTAGTATTTTTGAAAGCGTGACTGTTGTACCTCGGATGTTCAAAGAAGAAGAATTTCAAATTCTTTTCCTTGCAAAGATGGAATAAATCTACTTTTGAGGAGGAAATAACAGAACCTGTATCTCGAGACCATGTATACGATTAGATAGCTCTGTCTGCAGTTCATAAAACAAATTTCCGTTTTTGTTTTCAGCATATATTTCAACGAAATCTAGATTATGTGCTGGCTGCGTGATTTTAACTATTAGAGATTGTAGATATAAGTTCCTTGTGGTGTTATGTTATCGAGTATTAGTTTGAGTTGTGCCTTCTTCCAGTCATATTGAAAAGCGCCAGTCAAAAAAGTGATATCATACAAAGAAACGACTCTATCTTTGAAAGTATCAGAACATTGAGCATACATAAAATACGAGTATGTTATCTTATCTTTATTGCCATTCTGAGGGTCATATCAGGTTCCATTCGTGAGATGTCTTCAATTAGAAGTTTACATTGATTTTGGCTGGTAGGTTACTAAGATTAAAATCTAATTCGTTTTCAATGATAGATGCAGGATAGGTTGTGTCTTTGCGATATGTTTTCCATTTGCAGCCAAAAGCATTATCTTTAACTTTATTCTCGATTCTATTATTTAGGGGCGAGTATGGAAAATCTGGATGTGACCTAAATGATTGGAGTGCCCGGATTCTATTCCGTAAAGTTTTCATATCTTATGATGGATTCATTGTGTTGATAAAGTTCTCTCTTAAGTTTTGCACAAGTTCTTCTATGTATAGGCGACGCAGTTTTCTGTTGTTGGAAACCTGTTGTTGTTAGACTACCAGGTGGTATTTTGTCTTTTACCAGCTTTACAATTGCAGGTGTAAACTATATTGGGTTTCATTTTTTAGGTATTTTGTTTGGTAACTGGAATCGATTTCGCGGCGGCAAGTTATCTTCGGTGCTTTCTGGTTATACAGGGTTTTCAAATAACGACTTGACAACTCTTTTTTTATATAAAAGGCAAACCATTTGAGATATTTCAAAAACTTTAGTATTGGCTTGAAGTACAATCAAAACATTTATGGACCTCGACTTCGTTCATATGGCCACCGCAGGCACGTTTGCAGCGGTCGATTCGTTGGACCCAATTTTCAACGACTCGGCCACACATTTCGGCCGAAACGGCCGCTATTTCGCGTTCAATGTTGGCTCTGAGCTCTTCCAACGTCATCGACGTGTAGGCATAAAACAATGACTTAACGTAGCCCAACAGAAAATAGTCAAGAGGCGTTAAGTCGCACGAACGAGGCGGCCAATCCACTGGCCCATGTCTTGAGATAACACGCTCACCATACTTACTCTTCAATAAATCGACTGTAGCGTGTGCTGTGTGGATTGTGGCACCATCCTGTTGAAACCACATGTCGTCAAAGTTTATATCTTCCGATTCGGGCCAAAAATAATCGGTGATCATGGCGCGATAACGCTGACCACCTGATCTCATTGCTTTTAATTGTAGCATGTCTTTAGAAATGATTTCAAGACCTCGGTTAATTTAAATTGAGTCGTAAGAGGAGAGAGGACGCACATTTTCACCAATTTTTTTCCATTCCAGACACAACTATATGGTACAATATATCTATATATTATTGTCATTTTTAATGACCGGAAGCTCTGGATACTCTTCGGATGAATGCTTGCGTTTAGGTTAGGTATTTTTTTTAATTTGATTCTCATTCTCATTAAGGCTTACATCTGTTGATAACCCTTTGAACCAGTTTTTTCGAGGGGAACCTGTCCCTCCTGTCCATCAGTTTTTAACTCAGTTGCGTACTTATACAGAGAATAAACAAATAATAGATTTCGGAAAACTGTTTAATAAAGTTCTCAGAGATCTAAAATAGACATCGCTAGGATTTCAAAATGTACCCGAAACGTACATATATAAGAATGATACTCGGTAGGTACCACGAAGCTGAAATGAAATTTAAATGCAAAGCAGGAATGACCGGAGAGTCCAGAATTAAACTTGGAGTATGCAAAGGCAGTGTACAAAGTGTGTTTTTTTTTTCACGCCGTTCAAAATAAAACATGATCGCAACTGATTTATATGTTAAGAATGTCAGCGGTAGTGAAAAAAACGTGGTCTACCATAAAAAGAATTATACGCGTTCGTAAAAGTCTCAACATTAAGTAAAACCTCAGGCTCGGATTTGTTATGTTGAACGACCATCGTCGGAAAATCTCAAGACAACTAGAAGGAGATGGCAAAGAGATATTTCAGGTGAAGTGCAGCCAGAATATGATTAAAACAATTCATCTAAGCTTAATATTCAGAAAATATTAAAATCTGCTTTAGGAGTCAGAAGCAAGGTAATGCGTAAGTTTCTAAAAGTTTTCCTTTTTTTCCGAGTATGGAGAATCTTTAAATTATGAAAAAGCTAGAATCAGAACAAGCGAAAGTATAGATGCTATGGATCAAGAAATGAAGAGCTGCAAATAGAAACAAACCTGGATTTTATTCGATTCAGCAGGAGCACCAATGTGATCGAAGGCGAAACTTTGTAGGCCCAAAAGAAAAGTAATTGGATCACACAAAAACCTCATCAAAATCTTGGCCTCACTTCTAAGAAATTCAAAATAAAGTGGCCTATAGAAATTAAAAAAGATCCCCAAATTTAGCCATTCGCCCCAATTGTGCAAATGTAATGCAGTTAATTGCGGAAAATATTTAGCAATAAATATAATTATTTGCATTGCATATTTCGACTACTAATAAAGGAAAAAGGAAATTTTTACTAACTTTGGTCCCATGACTGTTTTGAGATTTCTTGATACACGGGGCGGATACTTCGTAGCCAATAACCAGTTTGGAGGATATGTCGTTGACTCATAAAGATTTCATCTATTCTTTAACGTCTTATTAGTCCTTAAAAACCCTAAATGACTTAGGTTCCGTCATTTCTTATTCGCCCTTATAAGTTTTGCAAGTCAAGTTAAGTTGGTACTCATTGGGTACCAAAAGATGATAAAATTATCACGATTAGAATGCTATCATAGTTAATGCACTGTAAAATACCCTGTCGCAAGTTGTTTGACTTGGCGATAGATAACCTCTAAACCAGACTGAGAGAATATGTGCCCAGATCAAATACAATCGTAACCTTCGCATCTACGTATATCAACTTGTACAGCTGTTAAATTATAAAATTTAACTTAGTTGATCTGCATTCGTGGGGAATATTATACAGGGTTTTCCAATAGGAACTTGACAACTTTGAATTTAATTTGTGAACGCACTCTTTCACTTATCATCAAACTGTCACTGTCAATTAATTCAGTAAACAGATTGGGTTCTGGAGAAGATGCCCCAAGATGATGAATTTTATCGCAAAATCATCTTCAGTGACGAAGCTCATTTTTGGCTCAATGGGTTCGTCAATAAGCAAAATATGCGTTATTGGTTGGGTGAAAACCCATATGTGCTTCATGAATCACCACTTCATCCACAAAAAATAACTGTTTGGTGCGATTTGCATGCCGGCGGCGTTATTGGGCCATATTTTAAATCGTCGACGATGACTATCGTTACGTTACTGTGAATGGTCAGCATTATCGCGCCATGACTACCGATTATTTTTGGCCCGAATTGGAAGATATGGACTTGGACGACATGTGGTTTCAACAGGATGGTGCCACAAGCCACACAGCAGACGCTACAATCGATTTATTGAAGAGTAAGTATAGTGTTATCTCAAGACATGGGCCAGTCGATTGTCCGACTCGTTCGTGCGATTTAACGCCGTTTGACTATTTTTTGTGGGGCTACGTGACTTACACTGGCTTATGCCAACACGCCGACGACGTTGGAAGAGCTCAAAGCCAACATTGAACCCGAAGAAGCAACCTAGGGGGAGGTCTTCTTCTACTGCGTTGTCCCTCCCGATTTGATTCCAAGACTCTGCTGGCCAAAGCATTGTTGTCCATTTGCAGGCTTGTAAAAGAATGCATCATTTTGACATCACTTTGAGACTTAAAAAAAATTATGCAATCATTATTCATTTGACAACAAATAGATATTCATCTCAAGGCAGTCATTTGAATGCAATCTTTTTGGAATTCATGCATTCTCTTCATTCTTTTCATTCTTTGCACTCCTGAATTCTTTTGCATACTTTTCTTTTTTTTTCCGTTTTTTAAGATTACAACAAATTCTGTTCTACAAACTTTATTTGTTTGGAAATTAAGCGAAAGAAAAAAATTTATAAATATTTGATTAGATAGATGTTATAATTAAGTAAGTTCATATCATTTCCTTACCTGATAAAGCACTAAGGAGAACAACTTAAATGAAACAAAGTGCTGCCGAGATATATTTTTATTAAACAAAAACCATCTCGCTTGCCATTCAAAGTCTTATGACAACACCTGAATTTTCCGCGAATACAGCCCAAATCAGCGTTTATTCATTCAAAGGGAGCTAGAAGCATTCTCTATCTATAGACTAGATTGTCTTGCTAGAACCCAAGCTAAGTAGTCGAGTGTCGAAGAATATTAAAATGAGAAAAACCAAAGTCATAGGAGTAAAAACGAGCAGTTCAATATTCTTCATGTAAAGTTTTTACTAAAAAATATGCTTCCTATTCGAATTGTTGAAGATGAATCGTTGGGGTAACTCTTTCGATTTGCCGATAACAATTTAAAAGTAATGAATAGGCCTTTAAAGTGATTAACAAAGTCTGCTCTTCAATGGTTGACAAAATAAAAAACACCATTTCCAATAACAAACACTTTTGCATAACTGCTGATGTGTGGTTCACAAAACATCATAGTTTTTTTGGCTACATATGTCACTGGATTAATGAAGAATTGGAACGAAAATCAGTTGTTTTATCGTCACACTTATATGTTCAGAATTCGGTATAAATTGTGGAAACATAGTGGCTTCCGTAACAAATAATGTGGCGAATTTTTTAAAAGCTTTCAAAGAATTTGTAATAGATAGCAATAATGCGTATCTAAAAATGTCCACAGCCGAAGATGTACAAGAGAGTTCTGACGAAGAATTATTTCAATCCGTAGAGTTAAATTACCAAATTTTTGAAAACATTTTTAAAAAAAAAACTAGATGCGCATCACATACCCTGAATCTTATTGCGTCAGCTGATTTTAATTAAATTTAAAAATATATTTCATCCATTTTCACCAAACATAAAATATAGTATGCTCATCAGTATACACTGAAATATCGTGATTCGTTCCTAAGCCGTACAATTCGCTTACGGAGTGCCCTGTCCAGCTCTCTATTTCCTATTACTTATAACTTGCAAACATTTAAGATCAACGTACATAGGTATTTCCTTTTTCTTCCTTTTTATTATCTTTCGCCCGCACTATATACAAACATTTTAAGGGTACTCAAACCATTTGAGGGCTCGCTAATTATAAAAAAAAAATGTGTTTTTTCGAAATACTCATAGAAACATTATTTGGTGGAGTCGTCTTTATCTTCTGTGGAGGCATGGTCGCATATTAGGCTTTTGTTAGAGAATTTAGCCATGATGTCATAAGACGCCCGCTCACGTATCGGCAAGTCAAGGCTTCTTGCCTAAGTCTCCGTATATGCCAAATCTGCATCCAAATATTCACCATATAAAATATGTTTTTAATAGTCCGAATAGTTTTTAATAGACCGAAACAAAAAGTTTAAAATTAATTATAAAGTTATAAAACATACATACACCCTGCCTGACTCGAACTTCAACTTGAGACTGCTATAATTTCCAAACAGTTCATGACAGTGAGCTCAAATTTTGACACATGACAGATAATTTTATTATATGTTATCTTTATCAAACATGATAGTGTGATTGCTTTATATTTGGCTGGAAGACCACAAGTAGCTATCGTTGGAGCGCTCCAGCACCTCAACTTGAATTAATCATTTGTGTCTGGAATCATAGCTCGTTACCGTGATATATACCGTGATTCCGATGAGTCGCCATTTGTTATCGAGCAGTATGTCAACAAACAAAATGACCGAATTTACTTGCCAGAGAGGTCCTTCGAAAATTTACACCTTCGAACGGCCACCAGAAAGCCAGCAGCACTGATGGTGATAGTTTGGGCCACCATAACCGCCGATGGTCGTATTTTTGGATCGTGGCGTCAAAATTAATGCGATCGTATACTGTCAAACTGTCTTAGAGGCAGTATTGAAGCCTTGGACAAACAATCATTTCGGTCGGAGACCGTGGACATTGCAACAAGACTAGGCACCGTCTCACAAAGCGCGCGTCAACCAAGATTAGTTAAAAATCAATGGATTGCAAATTCTCCGGATGCAAATTCATTGGATTTCTCTGTCTGGGGTATTTTGAAGGCGAAGGTTGGCACTTAAAAATACCAAAGTGTGGACCACCTCAATAAAAAACACTTCGCCGGGAATGGGCCCACAATACCGCAGAGCCACTTGCGTGCAGCGTGGGATGCTTTTTTCGGCCAAAGGTGCACATATTGGAAACTACAATACAATTTGAAAATTGATGTATTTTGCAACATTTTTTGCTTTGGCACAATAAATTTTTTTAAAACATAAAAAAGTTATAGCATTTTAAAAAGTTGCAGTTCGCAGGCAGGGTGTAGAGAAGTAACCTGAAACAGCATTTTCGGAGTTTTACGCTCTTCACCGCTACTGGTTTTTGAACAGCTGCTTCGATAAAATTATGTTTTTTCGACTGATTGGCACGATTTTAGAAAAGCTACTCCACCGATTTTGTTGTATAAGTATCTGGCATGAACCAGGATCTTAGAAATTGGTTGTAAATTTTCCGATTTTCACTCGATATTCTAACCTCCAAAATTGATTTTTTTAAAAAACATCTGCCACTTTATTATTTTTCACCCATAAATTTTTATTCTACAATAGTTCATGCGATAAAAGGTTCAATATAGAATAATACCAATTTTTTCAGATCAATCAGAAAGACAGAATCATGTCAAACGCCGTTTTTTGACATTTTTTTGTCCTGAAAATAGGACTTAAAAATTCTGGAAAAAAAATTGTTTTCTTATAATGATTATAAAGTAACACACAAAATTTAATAAAGATATATTCTTTTCTCCTATATAAAAAAATTAAAAAAAAAGCAGATATTAAAAATGTTTAGGTAGAAAAACCCCTTGAGGTTCCAGCATTCCACGTGCAAGCCCGAAGTTGTTGTCCTTCAAATTTTTGTCAGGATCATCAATAGTAAATCGAATTATATCCGAGGCTATTGGTTGGTTAGTCATATCTTTTCAGTCACATCCGTATAGGATTGTGAGCCCTATGAAGGCGTAAGCCGATATAATGCTACAGGCCGGGAATGCTCTTGCCATTTTAGCTTGTATGGTTAAAGGTTTACTCATACTTAAATGCTTTTAACTTCTCTATGTCATGCTTTCTCATGGAATTTGTTTGGTTAAATATATTGTAGTTGCAAATGCAATATGGAAATCCTTAATAGTGCGAGTACTATTTCGATCGTAATTTGAGATTGCAATATAGTTGGCAGTTTGATTCCCATATGAGTTTCAAGATGCTTAAGCCACTTTCATTCAATTACTAATAAAGGGCTTAATAATTACAAGAACCATGAGTCCTTCTGCATAAAACTAGGACTACGTAAGATGCCGGCAAGGATATTGCCTTAATTTACTCTCATAAAAATCTTAAATGTGTATTTTATTTGTATTATTTTTCAATTATATAGTGAAGTCATATTAAATTTGGATTTTTACTGGAATTAAATACAATATATAGGCGGGTTGATGAAATGATTACAAAGATTTTTCAGAATTGAAGTAAAATTCTATTCACTACTCCCATAATTCAATATGAACATACTTTTGATGTATTATTGCTGTCAATCGTTTATGACCACGTATATGACCACAGAAGAGTTTATTCAGGCTCTTGTCAACGACCTGCAGCACTTTATACGTTTAAACAATTTGACTAAAAAGTTTTTTTTTTGTCTTTCTTTTATTAATAAAAATAGCTTTCGAAATAGTTTGACTACGTCTTCTTCAGTACTAACCTTCTTCAGTAGTAACTTCCTTGACCGCCAGAATGCTCTGCTTCTGCAAAAAAGGTTATGATGCCTTGAAGTCCGTTCATATTTAGACAGACATGCCAAATTTCAGTGCGATACTGTCTTTAGTTTTGTTTTGACAGCTGATTGTTGTTGACGTATTGAGTATGGACAAAAACGATTTTCGTTCTCGCATAAAATATTATTTTTTGAGAGGCAAAACGTCCAAGGAAACAAAAGAAAAGTTGTATAAATATTATGGGCTAATGCTCCGTCAGATTACACCGTCAAATATTGGTTTCGAAAGTTTCGTGGTGGCCGCAACTCTCCTACCGTTAAGGTCCAGAGGACAATGTCAAAAAAATATATGAAATGGTGTTGGCTGACCGGAAAGTAAAGGTGCGCGATCTACTAGATACCACAAAGATTAGTACTGAGCGGACACGCCATATTTTAGGCAATATTCTGCATATGAAAAAGTTATCCTGCCGCTCACTCTTGACCAAAAACACGAACGCGAGAGCACTTCCAAAGAGTGTTGGCGTCGATTGGTAACTGTTGAACACCAGAGAACAGAATGAGTCCCCGGCAATAGACTCAAGCCCGCACGAGTGCTCCGAAGCGGCCGAGGGAGGCTCGATGGGTCGGAAAGGTTATAGCGTCGGTTTTCTGGGATTGTCATGGCAAACTCTTCGTGGACAACCTCGAAAAAAGAAAAACCATCAACGAGTATTACAGTGCATTATTGGAGCAACTGAAGGCCGAAAATGCTGCAGAACGGCCTCACAAGGGCATCGCAACCACGGCTAAAATCAATGACCTACGGCACCAATTGCTGTCGAATCCACCGTTTTCGCCCGATTTGGCTCCCTCGGACTATGATCTCTTTCCAAACCTCAAAAGATGGTTCATCAATAAAAAAATTCAGCTCACGCGAGGAAATCAACGAAGCCACGGAGGAGTATTTTGCAGACCTTCCGTAAAATTACTTTTCGGACGGAATTAAGAAATTCGAAAATCGCTGGAATAAGTGTATCAAACTAAAAGGGAATATGGAATAAAATAAAAAAAACATTTAAAATTTTTTTTTTCATTCCCAAGGAGGTTACTTTTCACCCCATCTAGTAAATTTGGGAAACAACATCAGCACAGCAATCACAGATAGGATTTAGTTTTGTATTAAAAGCCAATTGTGCAGAAAAACTGTCTCACATAGAACCTAAGGAACACTACAAAACACAGTTTCCCTGATTTGAAGAAAAAAAAAAAATCTCACGAGCAAACGCAACTAGATACTGTAAAGGTTCCTGAAAAAAGGACAGACTCAACAGCAATGAAGATTAAATTTCTTGAAGTAAATGGAAAACAAATCTTCAGAAAAAATTTGTTTCAAAACCAATGAGACAATTGCCAAGCAACCTTGACTCAATCAACAGAGATGAATGATGAATCCGGTTAAACACAAGCCCATTGACATACCCTTGTTTCATCAATATTCCATATTGCTACACAAGGGTAAAAGTCATAATCTTGCCCAACTTCTCTTATAAAAGGTCTTTCTAACATCTCTCAACCCTTAAGTTCGTGACATATGGTATCTTACTGTGGAGGGTACACACAATTGCAATGCTATTTACAGTCAATATCAATCGATCAATGAAACGAGAACATCCTTTCAAGTATTCACAACGATTTGGTTTATTTTTCTTCTACTTTTTTTAACACTTAGAATTGCTCCAAGTGTTTCGTATATATAACGCATATACATATTTACAAATCTGTAATCTGCTGAAGGAAAACGAACTCATCGAAGTAGAATTCACTAGTTTGATACACTGTTATGGTTTTTCAAGGGATTTCAAGAACGAAAAGTTCATTGTAACCACACGTGCATTCATACTTCGTTTGCACATCTTTATTTATCGACAAGACGTAAGCGATTCTATGTTTTTATTTTAAAATCTCTGTTTAAAAAAAAAAAAATGAAAACTGTCATCCCTGATAAAACATCCCCAACTCTGTTACCGTCACACAATAACGCAGTACAATAGCCAAATCCGTCGTGCACATGTTACTTGTTCTATGTTATCTGCCTCCCAGGAGCTATTCTCTTTGAACAATGGAACTTTGCAGACAAAACCTCAAATAGCAGAGATGTAATAAAAGTTGTGAAAAATAGTGTGCCACAGGGTGGTAAGAGATGAAATGTATCAAAAAAAAAGTAAACAACAAATGGAAAAAATCTAAGCGCTACATTAACACGGTGGCATCACCGTTCTTTTCTGTATCACAAAACTATTGCGATGTGCATCAGGAGCAGGAGCAGTGCTCGATGTGGATTCAGAAACAGGAGTTAAAGCAGGAGTACAAGCATGGAAAATGGAGCAAAAGCTGGCATCACCACTATCAGCAGTAACAACAAAGAATAATCATGTTTGCTGAGTTCTTTGTTGTTGTGCACTAACCATTTTATTGCATCCACGTAACTAGATACATGTGTAGTGCTCAGGATGATCTCTGAGCTTTAGTGTGTTCCTATACACATATGTATAAATGTTGCATATATGTCTTCTCCCCATGGTACTTCTCACAATTGCAAATGCTCTACGAGTATGTGCTAAGTGCTGCATTTCATGTGCTAAGCACAATGTGCCATGTGCCATGTGCCATGTACATTCGTGCTCCTCCAGAGTATAATAATATATGGTGAGACGTTTGGTTTGCTCAAATCACTGCTTCCCCTCTGATTTGTTAAAATGATATATCCATGGCATCACCACTTGATAAGACGATTGATCGGAAGAAGTGTTTCCTCTGAGAAGACTTTGTGGGATATTTATCTTTCGCTCTAAAGGAAATTGCCAATTACATTGAACAATTTCACAAAGAGGACTCTTTTCTCAATCAATTGAATCAAAAATATCTTCAGAGACAGTGAACTGCAAATGAGGATTCATAACAAATGAGCCATCACTAGCAGGCTACAATGCGGAACGATGATAAGACCTCTGATTAAGTGAGCTGAACAGCTCAGGAACACTAGATTCAGACAGAATTTCAACCTTGGAACCCAATAAGAAAAAATTAAAACTTAAAAGTAAAAACTTTCTCGGATAAGTATTCCAACGGGGGCCTGCGTGGCGGTTGATAGAGAAATAACTGGCTGTTCTTTAACTTGGATTGATCCAGCAGTGCAACAATCCAATAATTCGTAGCGAAGTGATTGCCTTACCTCTCAGTGTTGGTCTCGAGTATCTACATGAGTAAACCATTATCCATGCAGGCTAAAATGGCAAGAGCATGTCTACCTATCTAGTCTACGCCGTCATGTGAGGATGAAAAACCTTGATATATACTATAGTGATTGCAATAAGGAAAGGAACAGCTCTTATTCGGATGTGGATTTTCCGTAGGTGGCAGACTTAGTCAAGAAATCTTGAGCTTCCGACACATGTCCAAGTGACAATCAACATCAATTCTAAGCTCACTAACATAAGCCTAATATGCTCCCATACCTCTACGAAAGACAAGGACGACGCCGCCAAAGAATGTTTGTTTCTACGAGCTCTTCGACAAGACACATGACCTTTGTCCGAAGTATGACGACAAAATCTTATTAGGCGATTTTAAAGCCAGGATAGGCAAGAAAGACATCTTTGGCAGAACAGTTGGTAAACATAGTTTACACGACATCACGTCTTTCAACGGACTTGGGCTTATTAAATTTGCGGTGAAACGAAATGTTATTATAACAAGCACACGCTTTCCACAACCCAATACACACAAGGAGACACCGTGGTCTCTGGATTATCAAATGCTAAATTGAATTGATCAATTTGCGATAGACGCGAGGAATTCCTCAAGTATCATAGATGTTCGAACGTTCCGAGGTATCAACATCGACTCGACCGGTTACCATGTTGTAGTCTCAGTATGGTCGCAGATATCTCTAACTCTGGGGAATTTCGACGTTGGACGACAACAATCTGAAGAGATCGCCAAATCTTTTTCCGATCGAGTTTGTAATAATCTCGTAAGAGGTCCTATGTCGGCAGCTTTCAGTATAGAAGACCAGTGACAACATTGCCAAAAACCAATCAGAGCTGCCGCCTGGGATTTACTCGGCCACCACAACGAAGTCCCTGGTTTGACGAGTACCAACAAGCACATGCAGTTAAGTAAGAAGCATTCAAGACGAAAGTATACCCGATGAATAGAACCTGAGCATTCTTTGTCCGATCTTTAGGAAAGGAGACCCCTTAAATAACGTCAATTACAAAGCATCGGTCTTCTTAACATCGCCAACAAGACCCTACCTGCCGTATTGTGTAAATGCCTGAGGCCGTTCGCCAACATCCTCCATATGACTGCGACTTCAGTCCAGAAAAGTCCACCATCGACCACTACATACATACACATCACATACACACACACAATTTTAACGCCCCGTGTGACAGCATCTATAAAGACGATCTATACAGAGCAATATCTAGTTGTGGTATCCCTATCAAACTCGTCCATTTGTGCAGGATGACTTTGGAGAATATGCGCTGCTCTATCGAGGCCGGTAACCAACTCACCGAAACCTCTGATGTCAAAAAAGGATTTGGACAAGGCGATGCGCTGCTATGCGAGGCCTCACAAGAGGCACAATTTTTCAAAAGTCCGTCCAATTACTCGCATACGCCGATGATATTAACATAATCGCAAGAAAGCAGCGTGATGTCAGTGTTACACTCTCAAGTATTGAGATGGAAATGGCGAAGATGAGTTTAACGGTAAATGAGGGGAAAACCCAGTATATGCTGTCAACCAGAAAGGACACATAACACCGACATCTCGGACAGAATGTCACCGTCGACAGATATATCATAACTTTGAGGTTGTTAAGGACCTTATCTACTGCGACCTGGAGGCAACTGGTTAAAGATCGAGCTGGCTGAAATCGCTTGTTAATGGTCGCTTAAGTTCTACCCCGGCTGTAGCTTATCTCTTGGTAAAATATCAAAAATCGAATTTTAGACTACAGCCGCAAACGATAGATCGAACGAATCTTAGCTGTCCGATATTAGCGGATTGATCCAGAACAGGTCTTAGATGTGGCCCTGGTGTCTTTGTGAAGGAAGACAACCCTCTCCACTTCTAAGTAAGTTGCACAAAAGAATCTAAGTCTTTTCTGAACACAGTGCTAAGCTTATTGGTATGGATCCTAGATAAGGATGAAATGAGATCGCCGATTAAATTGTTAGCCAAAAAAAGGAGGACTTTTCAGAACTTAAGTCTACACTGGGTCTGCATGTATCTTCGGTTAAGGCTCCCATTGACTTTTGGGCTTGTTGTGAATAGAATCATTTGAAGTTAAAGCTAACGAATGCTCGATGGTATAACAAGATACTACGCTTTTGCTCTACATAACATATGCTAGTTCTTAGGTCTAAATTGGAAAAAATAGGCCTAATGGCCTACTGTGATTTTTAGGTAGGCTCTTTGTTATGATAGCATTAGACTATGCGATACGTATTATGGAAGTTAACCAGTCCGACACCATCCTTGTTTTCGTCAACATAAGCAACACATACTTGACCACACATTATTATGGCAATTGTTTCACATCCTTCTTCTCAAGATTCCCCAATAGGTAAGACATTATCATTCTAGGAAATTGCTTTTGACTTCATTGGTTCTAGTTTATAATTAAGGATGATGATTTCGTAATCCTGTAGTTAGGTATGCCGTGACCTCGTTCCATTCAAGATATTTGAAAATTTATTTATGGAAGCTTCTGGATAGTTTGGATGTATGACATGAAAATTGGAAACAAATCCGTAAACATTGCAAAACTTAAATATTTGAATACTTTGAGGGTGCAAGAATAAAAACGAACGAATTCGCTTATATGGACAAGACAGTAATCACAAGAATCTGATGCAATTAAGAAGTGTTCCTTTTGTCCAGTAAAAATTATCAGGCATCTTCAAATAAGAATAAATAAGCGAGCGATTCTTCTTGCAGTCGACAACCAGTTTAAAGTTTTATCTATTTCTGATAAGTTTTGTATTAATCGATTGATTAGGAACCTCTTTCGTCACATAAAGCAAACAGTAGTCCACTGTCCTTTTTAAACTGATCCGGCTGTTTGCGAAAACAATTTTTTAATTGCTGTCTCATGTCGCGTATTTCACAAACGTGTATCACACACCGGCCTGGCGTTGAACTTAGGTTCATGTTTTTTCCCTTTCACCATCGACTTGATATTGTATCTTTGTATTTGAGAGGAAAAAGGAAACATTTCTATACTCTATGAGAAACAATTACAAACAAATTGCCAAAGTTTTTGTCCAAAAACTTTTTTGATTGTCCTTGTTGAAATAGCGGGTATTCGATATGTGCCTCATGGTGTGTCCTTCTTCAGATTTTTATTTAGTTTTCATAGTCTGGTGAGCAGCACTTAATCCATTGGCGGACTAACTTTTCCCCAGGGATGGATTTTCTTTTTTTTTTTGTATTATTTCGTTTCTGCTGTAATCCTTGGCCAGATGCTGCATATTTGCCATGTGGATCGTAGATTGCTTGTTTTCTACGGCTGTACGAATACAGCGTAAAAAGTAAGAGGAAATTGAAACTCACGCCGGTGGCACAGACAGTTTGAATGGGGGGGAAGGGTTGGTTGGTTCGGATTTCAGGGAACAAAGTGGTTAGTATCAGAGAAAAGGTTTAGTACTGCTGGTGAAATTTTCGTGGCTACAAAGCTCTTTAAAGTCAACAGCATTGTCGTGGAACTAAATTTAATTAATTTCCTGAATAAATTTGTTTTTCAGGGTATGGCAGAATGATTTGTTAGTAAAGTCGCGGTATAGAATGGGCTTATTTTTTAAGTGGCCTATGTGGTAGATGAACTTCTTGTTTGAGGGAGAGAAATTCAAATTCGCATTGCCTTGTTGGAAACTTTGTTTTCTGTTTTGGCTATGTAACTGGCTTTGGAACTTTTAGGAATAAACAATATAATCAGGGCGATTTCACTACTAAAAAGGCAACCTACTGCATTAGAAAGTTTCAACTAATACAAAATCGAAGAAATTTTTCAGAATAACTTGAGAAGAAATAAATGTGCTGTTGTCATGCATTTTCTCTTAGCGACAGCTACATAGAACATAGATATAATTAAGCTTGCCACTTAAAGACCCACACACTATAGATTTCACATTCAAAAAGAATAAAACAATTTTATTTTGGATCGAAGTAATGAAAAGTCGCAGTAACATAAGAAATTCTGAGTGCATATTCTTCTAAAACTGAATGTGAATAGAATAGGTAGGTAAGTAGAATTTGCGGTTCACCATGAACTCGGGTAACACTAGAGCGTGCCTTTCTGCCACCAGGACTTGCGTGATCTAGTTGGTGATATGTTCTGTTAAAGGTCTGAGATAATCGATGCTTAGAGCCAGCCTGAGAAGTTAAGGAAACGGATTAGATCTCGCGGCAATTGGCAAATGCCCCATGATTATCGCCGTGTTTCTGGCGATATGTGGGCGGGTTCTGTTAAGTAGATCTTTGGCATATGTACTTTAATTGTTGGTCCGCCATATCATCCTTGATATGGCGCAGTTAGTAAACCCTCTCCATTGAAGGTTAACTTTATATAGAAAGTGTAAATGGATTTGTACTTTAACGTCTCCTAGCGGGATGTAGACTCTTGCCCCGAGTTAGCCGCGCAGAGCTGAGCCAATCCTGCCCAGTTTATCTGCAAGCATGTTTCCTTTTATGCCACTGTGCTCTGTGATCCTAACCTCCTTCATCCGTTTGAAGGATATGGTAGCCAAGTTTATAGCTTTGATAGCGGTTTGGCTATCTATGAGGATATTAGGTTTTGTTTGTGTCACGCCTAAGTAGCGTGCAAGCATCTAGGTTTGCCCTTAGTTCCGTCTGGAAGACGGTGGTTGAATCTGGCAAGCAGTATGATATTGACATTTTCATTGATTTCGAGTAGACACAAGCCTCCACAGCACAGTTTATCTTTTATTCGCAAGTGTAAATGACCGTGTCGAACTTCTTTCCTACTTCGTATTTCTGGTGGCAATCCTACTTGGAAGTTTTTCTTGAAGTTTAGTTTTTAGTTTGGGAGTGATGTAGTCAGTGGTAACGAGTCCAGAATGTTGCTGTGGCAGTAAGGCGGTGCGGTCTTTGAGTTTAATTGAGCTTCATATTGCAGTATTTTTATGTGTGGGTAGAGAGGCAGAAGATACAGGATCACAGTAAGAGCATCCGTTGGGGCCGACCTTAATCCGTTCGTGGTGCCTATACCGCCGGTTGTTTGAAGCCTTTTTAATTTTGTAAGGTTGTAGCCGTTGCTCAACTCAGGCCATCATACTAGTAACCACAGTAAAGCTGTGTACATCCACAACGTCATCTTTGGTTGAAGTCTCAACTTCTTTCCAAAAGTTTTGGTGCAGGCATAGAAGGCGACACATGCCTTTGATACTATGGTTCCAATTAAGTTTTGGGTCAAGCATGATACCCAGATACCTAGCGCTGAAGGACACTGTGAGCGTTTGACCATTAAGACAGATAAAATCAAGTATTTTGGTTAAGATAGTGAATATCATTGATTCAGTTTGTTTCGCTGCAAAGGTGTTTACCTTATCTAGAGCAGCATCCATGATTTAACTTCCTTGACACAAGCATCACCATGTCATCCGCAAACGTGACCACTTTGACTCCTTCTCGGAATTTTGTTCATAACCATTAGCCAGAGTAGATGACAAATAAAGCCACCCTACGGCGGTCCTTTATATGCAAATTTGGTTAAGTGACTGTTTCCTAGTAATGTTTAAATATTTCTTGTTCTGAGCATGACTATCCATTGGCTGATTGATATCTCTATACCTACCTCGATCAGAGATTTCTTAATAGCTTCAGTATGTACGTTATTAAAAGCTTCCTCTATAGGAGGGCAGTCACAGAAGTACCCGACCCAACAGAGAAAACACAAAAATGTTGGCAAATAGGTTACATAAGGTAGCAAATCAAACTTTAATTCATTCATTTTGGCCATTGCAATAACGACATTGTTTTTGCTCGAGTGTGAGCAAACGCGGCACCCATCTTGCACACAGCTTTCTCATGTCCAAATTTTCAAATAATATGCGATGTACCGCACTTTTTAAAATGCTTAGCTCCCGCACTTTCAGCTTACGATCATCCAGTACCGCTTTGTGGATTTTCTTCACCATTTCTGGAGTCGTTACCTCATTTGGTCGACCACTGCCATGCTCGTCTTGGCAGCTTGTACGGCCTCGTTTAAACTCAGATTTTACTGTTGTAAATGAAGGAGCAGACTCACCTAGAGTAGAGTCCAGTTCAGCTTTTATATTGGTTGGGCTGAGGCCTTTCAAATAAAAGTATTGTATCACATAATGATGACCAATTCTCTCCATTTTCACAAATTCACTAACAACGTTTACTATCGATGGCTGCCTAACAAATACTAAAGAACGTGGCACTTTCAAACTTGAAACATATGCTTTATAGACTGCGTATATTATTTTTTGTATATGGATCGATTTTTCGCACTGGGTGGCCGTGGTTCAAGTGGTTGTGGACTGGCTTCCAAATCGGAAGGTTCGGTGTTCGAATCCCCACCTCGCCCGAAGGACATTCATTTTTTTAGTTAACGAAAATCAGGAGGATGAGTAGTTGACTAGAAATCACAACAAGCCAACTTCAACTAAGAATTAAGTCTCCCTATTAAATGTTGGATGCCACCCATGGAGCAAAATAAGCCACTGGGCCCAAACTTTAAAATAAAACTACTTCGTGGAGAACCCTTTCCGCGGATCTTCTGTTGAGGTAGGCGTTTTGATATCTGGAAAGCAATGATTGTTCTACATAGAATGCTTTGCAAGTAGATATCTTAGAAACGCTCTAGGGTTTTAAGTACAAAGGCAGAAACTGTTAATAGCTGTATTAACTATGTGTTGTATAGGAAGTTAAATTAACAGCTAACTGTTAAAAACACAGCGAGTCATAATTATTTAAAAGACTAAAAATTACAATACAATGAATGACTTTTTAAGCGTTGGGATTAATTGTCAAAAAAGCACAGGAAAGTTCCAAAAGTGTATAAAAATTAATGGCAAATCAATGCTTGCCATTTACTTTTTAAAGATTATTGCATGTAAATGTTGAACGCAACTAAGTTTTAAGTGGTCCATACGGAGAGTCCAATTTTGAATCACTTTTTCGACCGTATTGGCTGGTATTTCACATGTAATCTTCTCTTTCAAGGCTGCAATGGTTCTATGATTCGGTATAGATGAGTGGTTTGACGTAAATCCATAAAAAATAATCAAAAGGCGTTAAATATTATGATCCATCCGCCCAGCTCACGTTTCTCACGATTTTATACAATACAAAAAAGATTCGAAATCTTTGATTGATAGCGGGCGCCATTGACGGCAACGTTGTTTTCACGATGATCCTTGAAAACATATGGACTAATGACAGAGCATTTCCTGGGTGCATTGGCAGCTCTGGTATTGCCTGAAGTTATTCATAGGACCAAATATGTCAGCTTTGTTTATTAACATACCCATTTAAGCAGAAATGAGCGTCATTGCTGAAAAAAAAAAAATTCGATGAGAAAGCGTTTCTTTCTTTAGCTTCTCTAAAGCTCACTCACCGAAAATTCAATGATCTAGGTCGTTCGGCTTCAGTTCTTACATGAGCTGTATTTTGTAAAGATCCTTGCATAAAATCTTCCAAGAAATTGAGTAATACAATCCCAATCGTTGCAAACGTCGATGAATGGATAAATCACAGTCTTCAATAACACTGACGAATCCAGCAGCAATATTTATCTCTGTACGCACTTTAAGCATACGGGTATGGCTTGATGTCCAATTGCGTGCAATTGATATGAAATTTAGTCACTATGGCTTGAATTATTTGCTCAGTAGGTCGATTATGACGAGCGTAAGGGCGCAGCGCCCTAAAATGCCAGTTTTTAAAAAGGGACAGGAGGAATACCACTGATAACTTAAAAACATCGGAGCGTATTCGTTGGTCCTGCATGTTTCCTTCACTTAAATCCAATTATGTCCTCGTACCAGGTTTTTAAAAGTTGTACCAAACACCTCATATTTTTTAAAGGAAAATGGCTTTAAGAATGATGCTTATGATATAAATATCAAGGCGATGGAGATTCATCACTGCCTATATAATACAGACATTCGTTTTGGTAGGTATGCAGCCAAAACAAACATGAAGTTTTGCTAGTTCTACGCTACGCTAATTCCACAAAACAACCAACCCATCGCCCTGAATATGTTTTTTGTAGATTCAATAGGTCATCCTCACTGACATGATATGTTGAAATCTCCCTGAAAATGGCAGAGGCAGTAGCGGATTGCATATTTTCGATTTTGCAACCCGTATCCACAACCAAAGTTCTATTTACAGAGTTGCTTTAACTCACAATTTTAGTGCTGTTCAAAGACTAGAATATGAAACATGCATTCCGCTAGCATGCATGCATTTGCAGCCGCTGCAGGTTTTGTGTGGCAGATTTGTATATATTTTGTTTGTTCCACCACACTACTAATGAGTAGGTGAAGATGGTGCATATCATAATTGCATATATCTCATAGGTGACCTTTGGGGTTAATCCCCAGTTTTTACTATACCTACAACGGCAAGCCCACATGGCTTTTATCTGGGAAAGCACATAATGCAATCTTATTTTGTTGGTAGGCCTTTTTATAGTAATCTGTGTTGTCGAATTCAGTAGAATTTAAAAAGGTCGAGTCTGGGAAATGAGTTTTAACTGGCAACTGCATTCAAATGATGAGACAATTACATATAGTTGATCCCCAGTGGACTGTGGAGATGAGGGCAGCGAGTCAGTTTTGACAGCGAGATTTTCTTGAAAAGTACCATTTGCCTTTTTATTGACCTATATGAACTTTATGTGCTTTAGGGGAGTCTTATCTAATACATGCCAGTCTTTGATAAACGTGTGAAGAAAAGGAGACGAGAAGATAAAGTGAAGTAACTCCTCTCTTACAGAATTGATAAAAGGCGGGCTTACTACCCTTATAGATAAAGAATACATAAATAGTCTAAGGTGTACACAAACTCTTGCAATCCATTCCCTTGAGATAGTTCGATGATCGGTGCCACTAGATCCTTGAAGAGATACCCTTAAATGAGAAGATATATAATATTGGAAATAATCAGTACAGCTTTCGGTCTAAAACCTCCTCGAGCAAATTCGACTTTTTTCTCATTATTGTTGAGGCCAAATGTCTTTCCCTAGATGATCCAAGGCTCTTGGATTATTCCTAAGACAATCTTTACTCTTGCGAATCATTAAATAAAGGCATGCTAGCCATCTTTAGTACTATTCAGATTTCACTGCAAAACTTTAAGTCTAGCCATCATAGTTTGCGGCTATACGCGGTGTTCCGTAAGCGGCTCGGTTTATTATTGCCTTTCCGCCGTATGGAAGCCTCACCAAGGGAGTGCACCCTCGCATGACGAGCTATGTTTTCTGCCACTAGCTCATTGAAGGGGGATCAGGTGCTCTGTCACCTTCTGCTGCAGCCGTATTAGCGGTGAGGTTGTGTAGTCTCTTTGACATTTGTTAGTTGTGGTAAAGGTAGATGTTGTTTTGTCTGAGGTCTTTATAATGAGCCTCAGTTACCGTAAAGTACGCGGTATGACCTTTTACTATATATCATTTAGCCGTTTCACCGCACCATGTGAACAAGAACTTTCTTTTTCGCTTTTTGCAGGTTCCGGTATTAAGAACGGAGTTTTGTGCATCCAAGAACGTGAGAACTTTCTCGCTAGCTAGGCCGATGCTTTGCCTAAAGCAGCCCCTTATGGGGTGTGGTTTCGGAACTGAATCCACCTCCACTAACATCGTGTTCAGACGACATTTTTCCTTGATTTTTGAAATTTTATTCCTTACTCAATTTTCAGTGGCTTCATTGAAGCAAACAAACACTAACCAGCCATTTCTTATCCTTGAGCCGTCAAAACGGCTTTACCTTTTCGTCTCGAGGCTCGAAAAATATAGATAATTCCCACCTGTATTTGAGCCATTTACTGAACACTGAAGGGTCTGAGATTAATGGGGGTTACACCCAATCTGACACGACTTAGTACTATACTATATACTATATTGCTAAACGAAATCTTGTCGACTGTAGTTCTGTAGTTCACCGGATCGGGTTCGTTTAGCCTCTGTGCCATTGTTTTCGGTTTTGCCAGCGGTAATCTGGCAAGCACGTCCTCTATAGTAACTTTGTTTTAAGTCTTGTTTGAACCTTCTCCTCTACAAAGCTCTTAGCTTAATGTAGCCGACTATGTTTTTGTGAAATGTTCCCAGAATTTATGGCTACTTTTATGGTAACGAATGCTACACATAGCTCATCCGATATCATGTACATCATGTACAATAGTATTAATCAAAGTATTGCCCATCTGAAGCTATGACTTTTCCCCATCTTTCTGGCAATTTGTGGATCCCATCCCAAAAGAACTGCGCCGGCTTGGCAGCAAAGAATGAATCAAGCCAATTTTTGATATTCTGCTCTGATGTGAACCGTATTTCAGTGAGGGCGTTCTGCATTGACCGGAACAAATGGTAGTCAGAAGGAGAAAGGTCTGGGATATAAGGCGGGTGGGCTAAGACTTCCCATCCACTGTTTTCCAAATAGTTTTTAACCGAAATAGCAACGTGGGGTCAAGCGTTGTCATGATGGAAAATTATTGCCTCGTGTCTGGTCGCATATTCCGGGCGTTTTTCGGCTACTGCTCTCTTCAAATGGATTAATTTTGTTCGGTAGCTTTGTCCATTGATGGTTTCACCCGATTTTAGCAGCTCATAATACAGCACACCCATCTGATTCCACCAAATACAGAGCATTTCCTTCGCGCTATGGATATTCGGCTTTGCCGTTGATTTGGCTGGTTGGCCGGGTTTCACATATGATTTTTGCGCTTGGAGTTGCTGTAATGGATCCATTTTTCATCACCAGTAACAATCCGATGCAAAAATGACTTTCTTTTGTGGCGTTCCAGCAGCATTTCGGACATGTAAAACCGCCTTTCGACGTCTCTCGGCTTGAGTTCATGTGGAACCCAATTTCCTTGCTTTTGAATATATCCAGCTGCTTTTAAACGTTTTAAAATGGCTGCTTGAGTGACACCCAAAGATTCTGCGAGCTCTTCTTGTGTTTGGCAACAATCTTCATAGAGTAATGCTTCCAGTTCTTCATCTTCAAACTTTTTTGGCAGCCCAGTACGTTCATAGTCTTCTTAGCCAAAATCACCACTTTTAAATCGTGCAAACCACTTTTGGCACTTTCGCTCAGCTAGCGCATGTTCACCATAAATTTCCACCAAAATATGATGACTTTCGGCAGCAGTTTTCTTCATGAAGAAGAACTCCCCGCAAAAACACTTTTTCAGGCACAAAGTTCGACATATTTAAGTGAAAAAAAATTATTGTTGTTTACGTTTCAAATGAATGACATATACTGAAATGACGTACAATGACAGTAGCTTTCCAACGCATGTTCCAATGGAATAATAACAATAGAATAATACAAGTTACGTCATCTCTTAGCAAACTGAATTATCTCTTAGCATGAATTAAGCTATAGACCCAATAATTTTGTCTTCATATAAAGTGTCTGAGTCTGAGTCGCTCGGAAGGTACACGTTTTCCCGTTTCTCATTACAGCATTAGAGTTAGCAGCAGACGTACGATTGTTTGCTTCTGCTTCGGGTAGACGTCCTAGAAGTTAATACTTTTAATGAGGCATCTGTCTCTAAATTTGAAACTTTTCTTGTATCAATGATAATTTCCACTCGTAATCGGGATGTGAAGGTCACCTAACAGCTGAGGTAGCCATGCATCCCTCCGCTCTTGCTGTCCCATCTTGGTGGTGGGAGAAGGTTAGCTCCTAGTCGTCCCTCATTTTTGCCACTGTAAGGACACGTCAAGGAATATTTAGGATAGTGCCACGGTGGCAGTGAGGATTCCCTTCAGAGTCATATAATTTCTCAGCACCAGGCGACTTAAGGCCACCAATAAACATAATAGCGTATTGAATAGGTCCAATTCACATCACAACCAATACCAGACATTAGCTACGAAGAATCGTGTTACTCAGCACACATGCAGCTTAAGTGATGGGAGTTATGGTTTGGTTGTGGTTACTTACGAAATGAGAATCGAGAATGAGACTAAGATCCTGTAATTTCAGATTTTCGAATTTTTGCCAGCTTTGTGGATTTGTACATTTTGAGACTTTTTGCTAGTCTGCAACAAAACGGAGGGTTCGAACCTTCACGAAAAATTTTATATAAGGAACTCTTTAAAATCCGAAAAAAACTTCTACTCCGATCTGTACAGATTACAGTTTTTGTGGAATCCTTGAAAATCCCCAGAGATTTGAATACCACAATGGAGTGAGTGTCCTAGAGAATCTTTTGACAGTAAAATTTTTGGGCTTACCAAACTTATCACTGGATGGCGCCCATTTAGCATTACTCCAATTCTTTGACACGTTGTTGACGTGTTTGGTATCATGTTAAGTATGGACAAAAACGATTTTCGTTCTCTCATAAAAATTATTCGTGGTGGCCGCAACTCCACTACCGATCAAGTCCGCAGCGACAGGACCTGCGATGCGGTTACTGAGGACAATGTCAAAAAAATACATGAAATGGTGCTGCCTGACCGGAAAGTGAAGGTGCGTGAGCTAGGAGATACCACAAATATTAGTACTGAGTGCACACGCCATGTTTTGGGCAATATTCTGCACATAAAAAAGTTTTCCTGCCGCTGGGTGCCGCGCATACTCACTCCTGACCAAAAACACGAATGCGAGAGCACTTCGAAAGAGTGTTTGGATTTGCTGATGCGGAATCGGCTGGACTTTTGACGTAGATTGGTAACTGTTGATAAAACTTGGACCCACTTTTATACACCAGAGAACAGAATGAGTGCCCGGCAATGGACTGAAACCGGTACGAGTGCTATGAAGCGGCCGACTGAGGCTCGATGGGTCGGAAAGGTTATGTAATGGCTTGTCATGGCATACTCTTCGTGGAATACCTCAAAAAAGGAAAACGGCAAAACGGCCTCACATGAAGTGAAAAAAAAAATTTTGTTTTTGCAAGAAAATGCACCGGCGCACAAGAGCATCGCAACCACGGCTTAAATTAATGACTTACGGCTCCAATTGCTGTCGCATCCACCGTATTCGCCCGATTTGATTTCCTCGGACTATTATCTCTTCCCAAACTTCAAAAGATGGCTCATCAATAAAAAATTCAGCTCACGCGAGGAAATCATCGACGCCACGGACGAGTATTTAGCAGAACTTCCGAAAAATTACTTTTCGGACGGGATCAAGAAGTTGGAAAATCGCTAAAAAAAAGGGGACTATATTGAATAAAATAAAAAAATTTTTTTTTTAAATTTAAAAAAATTTTTTTTCATTCCCAAGGAGGTTACTTTTCACCCTACCAGTACACTTATAATGCCTCAGCATGTATTCAGTTTTTTGGAAAATGGGATTTTAGAAAGAAAGAAAGGTATTTCAACTCGCTACACTATATAGATATTATTTCGCTCCATGGGTGACATGGTTCATCGGCTTCAGTTAGTGTAATTTCTACCGCATTGTTGCACATAACCATCACTGCTAGAGAAGTGTGACTTTCAGCACTTGCGTCTCGACTTGTTGCCTTTTAGAAGATAGACCTTCAGAACATGCTTGTTGCGAAACCAATTGAATCTTTTCAGGCTCTCGAGAAAGTCCTCAGACTCAAAACAAAAATTTGTTCATTTTTTTGGGGCTTAACTTTCGCTCTAACCCAAACTACTGCATACCACCTTGATCAAAAAGATTTTGATTCAAAAAAAAAACACTGTTTTATGAGCTTATTTGTTGTCTGATGGATTGATATATTTGCTGCAGAAAAAATTGCTTTGAGGACGCTCGCGGCTTCCTTAATTATGGTATCGTTAGTTGAAGTTGGCCTGTCTTAAATTTGTTTTGAGAGTATAGAGTCAATTTTCCGTCATTCGTACTTTTTTGCATACCATATATCAAAAAAAGCTACACGAACAAACTAAAGATCTAGCAACTTCTAGTTGCTAAATCGACCGGGGAGTTACATAGGTTTTTCGGTTAGGGCCTCCAGAATTCTAGCCACGTGGCCCGGTTGAAAAAAATCTTAATGCTGAGTACCGGATTCTGTGTTCCGGGTCACATACAGACGCTCGCAGATTCCCGCGTCGATACAAAATTTGGTATGGTCAGCATAGAGAGAAAGTGCAAAATGTTGAATGACCTTTTCAAGATCTTTAATGGTTAGGATGAAGAGAAGTGGACCTAGGTGATTACCTTGAGGAATACCTGAAGTGGCCAAGAAAAGAGCCGACAGGATAGACCTGCAACGAACATTATAAAAACAATTATCGAGGTAAAAAAAATACCAATTTAAGCAAAATGGATTCAAAGCCCAGCACGGACAATTTAAACATGATTAGTTTATGAGATATCGATACCTTAAAGCAAAATAGTGCCATGTCCACTTTTTACAATTTCAGTAAATCGAAAAACAAGTCGTTTATTTGAACAATCCCAATGACCTAGTTCCTTGTAGATTATTGAATTTTATCATGTCTTTACTGAAGATCGGTTCGATGAGTTCGACGAGTGTGGTAGTTGATCTACCTTTCAGAAAGCCGTGTTCATTGAAGGAAATTAGAGATTTGCACTAGAAGCTTAAGACTTCGTACAAAATGCTTTCGAGGAATTCGAGTATATGTGAAAGTTTAGCTATGGGGTGGTAATTAGTGACTTCGCTCTTTAATACATTTTTTTGTGTATCGGTGTTATGAAAGAAGACTTCCATATCTGTGGAAATTCACCTTAAGAAAGCGATAACCGCAACACTTTTAAAGAAATATGGATGGAACCCAATCTGGGCCGGGTAAGTATTCATTCATAAATTGCTATAACTTACAATAATACGAGATAGCTGGAATAGTCAGCAAAAGAATTGGATTGAAGAAAAAATGCCCATAATTTGTTTCTCTTGTTACGTAAAGAGCGAAGTATACGATTTTATCACGGAGGGCTCGTAGAAGGAGTTTTATTGCTCGAAAAGAGACATAGAGGAAAATGGAAATAGATAACTCTCTGTTAAAAAAATATAGAAAGAGCACCATTAAGGAACATAAAGGCGAAATCAAAAAAACACTTACTAAGCTATGCGTTAATTCTGCGGAGATTCGCTTTATGAAAGTCATAAGAAGTTGCAGCTGCAGATGGGATAGGCTGGATAGGAGAGAAAAAAGAAGTGCTGGGTGAAAGTTATAAATGCTTGATAATGAAAGGGAACAGAGCGAGACAAAGAAGTTTATGGGGTCGGTGTTGAAAAGAGGTCTAATTGCCTACCCATATTGTTGCGGACCCAAGAAGTGACATTCTTTACTCGAGGTAGGGTGTGCGATAAAAGAAGATTCATTATCTTATTGAGTACAGTGCAGTTGAGGTAGATTGAAATTGCCGAATAAGATGATATTATCAAGAGAATCAGATAAGTTAAGTTAAGTTGTAATTGTATCAATAGCGAGTTGGTAGCACTCGAAAGGTTGTGCCAGTAGGATGTAAAAACATATAACGTACATGGACCTGCAGGGGAGTGTTATTTTTATTGAAACGTAGTTAAGCCTAGAAGAAGTAGAAAAAGCGTTTGGAGAAGAGTTAAGGTCATACTCAGTAGGACATTGCGACAAGAAGAATAATCTTTTGTATGGGTAAGATCATAGTCTCGAAAAACATTAAAACTAGGGGGAAGAACTCTTGATTCTTTATTGTACATTGGGATTTAGATTAGTTTCAGTCAGAGCGTAGACCTCAAATGGGAGAGTTTAGATCTCAGTCCTCATATGTTTTGTTAGCAGAAGGTAAGAGAAATGTTATTTCGAGAGGGCGTAGGAGTGAATGGTTGAAACATTGGCAATGGTAGCACGTTAGGGACGAAAAACTTTGACGTCGTCAGCTCTGCTCCGTTGAAGGTGTAAGATCCTTTTTGAGTGCACATAGTTACAGAAAACAACAAGAAGGATTGAGACTTTTTGGGAAGACATATTGAAAATCTCGTGGAAATCGATACATAAGATGTATCAGACTTGTAAATTTAGTAGGGAGATCTTCCTGATGTACGGAGACCATGACGTTTGTTTTAGCAAACTGAGTCAGATTTGTCATGCAGATACGCTAGAAGGAGACGTATATTTTGTACGTTTTTTTTTTTTTTTTTTTTTTTTTTTTGTATGGTAACTTTACGATTATAATTCCTTAGAAAATTCATTTAAATTTATGCTGGTATCATACTTTCTCAAGTCCTTGATTTCATTAAGGAACAACTACATACACTGGCAAATAAAGTTTTAACGACGCAGCCTTAAAAACAAGTCGTAACTTCAAAGCGCTCGAAATGTCCTGTTGTTTATCTTATCCTTCCAGGTTAACGAAGTTGAACTGCAATTTAGAGATTTTACGTGAAACACTTTTGCATTTTATTTGAATCACCACTAAATTCGCGTCCATAAAATTCTCTCGATTCAATTAAACCTAGCAGTAAAAATGTCCCCTCAGTTAATGTGCATAACGCCCCCCAGTAGCACTGGATCTGAGTGGATGGAGCCAATGCCATATGCCAGGACCTCACCATACCTTCATCATTTTTGTTTGACATTTTTCCAATATTTTCTGTCACTTTCATTATACAGTACAATCATCTGCTATTCTCTCTTCTCCGTACGTCGCCTTTATGAAATTATTTTATGTCTCTGAATTATTACCTTGAAACAACAACGTCCCATTCCGAAAGCATGAAAAACTAAACAATTGAACAGCTGAACAAGAAAAGGTGCTACCCTCGTCCTATAAGTCCGCATCGACTTAATTTTTTCTTGATAAGGAAACTTATTAGAAAATCTCAAACATCTTTAATAGCGCGAAACGAAATTTGTATTAAAGACATGATAAGAGATAAATTTAAGGCCAAAGACAATAAAATGTTGTCTTCTTGCAGCCCTTCCTGATCGATACGGCAGAATGGGGATACGAACATCTCTTATAAAGTTTTCATAGTTAACTCATTACACTTACGTATGCACAGTTACAGAGTAGAATACCATGCTCTGGAAAGAAATTTTATATCCACCGTTACGAATGGAATGCCAAAAACAGGAGCTACTTACGAACAGTGGTGTGAAGTGCTCCTTGTCGGCAAGAGACATTTATTCGTTTCTCATTACCTATGTCTGTGTTGTCTTTTTCTAAGACAAGAAGAACTGGCAACGCATATCTCCTTTAAAGGCTCTACCAAAAGTAATTAGAATTTACTTTGGCACTTTTCCCAGCCTCGTTTAAAAATTATATTCAATACCTATGATACTCGTGAGGAGCGAGATACATCTTCCACTGGAGTGGAAAAAGGAATTAACCACTAAGTACTCACATAGTTAAGGGGGTGCTAAAAAGTGAAAAACCTCTAAATGTGTTCGAAGGGATATGGCCTAAGGGCACACTTATTTGAGGCTTAAATTAACACGAATGTGCTAATTAAACATTTAAATTATGGATCAGCGAAAAAAGAGCCCTAAATAATTGACTTTTTCAGTTTAAAGTATTTTAACTTTTTTTGAAAGGAGCGACAATTTACCGTCACAAAAAAAGGGAGCCAAGTAAACGCTTCTCTAGATGCGAAAAACAAAAAAGTTCTCGAGCAATGGAATAAAAACGATGGGCGATTTATGGGTTTTTCGCACGTTTATTGTACTGCCTTGTAAAACCAATTGGCTACGAAAGCCATCCTTAAATTATGTGCTGCATCATCATCAGTTTAAAAAATTGAAAAAATTATTAACATACTTTGGGATTAATTTGGGATTTTCTCATGCAAGGAATGTAGCAGCTTAATATTTCTATTTATCGACGAAGACTAAAATGCAAATGGAAATATTGTATCCACCACCGAAAAGGACAGACATTGCAGGAGCTTGCAGTTTAAGTTACTGGAAACTCATGGAAATGGAGTCAGACGATAGATGTCCGAAATACCACGAAATTATCAGTAAATCGGATCGCTAACTATCCATGAAATCTTTTATGAAATTTCAATACAGTGCAACAGAAGCAAACCATATTCATTTCAAGTTAAGTATATTGAAAAATTAGTTAGTTCTATTATAAAAACCGAGGCTCTGCGTCTAATTTGCTTCATTTTATGCCACCAATACAACGGAACCCCTGGTTTGATGTAGATCGCCGATTATTGCATCCGGTGAAATGGAGGAACTCGGAGCAAACGTGGCCAAGAAGTATTTGTTAACTTTACTCATATTTGCAACTTAAATCTTGTGAAGTGCGGAGATATTTTAGGTGCACCTGACCAGATGGGTGATTCATCATGAGGTCTGATTTTCAATAGGATTTTTTTGACAGTTCTCGCGTGACTCCTATCAAACCGCTTTGTCATTTTTGTTCAGTATCGTTTGGAAGTCAATATGGAAATACTCACACCACAACAGCGTCTCAAAATTGTTCAACTGTATTACGAAAACCAGCGTTCTGTGAGAAATACTTTTCGTGCGATTCGAGGAACTTACGGTGCACATATTCGACCTACTGAAACCACTATTAACAATACCATTCGCAAATTTGAGTCCCAATTCACATTAGTAGATGTAGACTACATCCAGCACGTAGTGAAGAGACTATAGCAGCTGTAGCTAAAAGAGACGCGAAGGCCATGACGAATCGATTCGTCGTCATTTTCAGCAGCCTGGCTTAACGTATTTTATGTAAGGATCTCAGCCTAAAAGCGTGGAAAATTCAACTTGTGCAAGAATTGAAGCCAGGCGACTTGAATTTGCGTCATATTTTCAGTGAATGGGCTCTGGAAAAACTCAATGAAAATCCAGTTTCTTATCGTGAAATTTTATTCAGTGATGAAGCCCATTTCTGGCTCAATTAATAAACAAAATTGCCATATTTGGTATGATGAGCAACCGAAAGAGTACCAAGAGCTACCATTACATCCATTAAAAACAACGGGATGAAGTAGTTTATTGGCTGGTGGAATCATTGGTCTCGGTGAGCTTTGGTTTCTACAAGACGGCGCTACGAGCCATACATCACCAAAATGTTGAGAAATCATTTTGGTGAGCACTTAATTTCATGTTTTGCTACGGTAAATTGGCCACCTAGATCGTGCGATATCACACCTTTGGACTATTTTCTCTGAGGATATGTAAAGTCTTAGGTCTTCAGGAATAAGTCAGCTACGATTGACGCTTTGGAAGTTAACATTACTCGTGTTATCCGCGATATACCAGTCGCTATGCTCGAACGATTCGCCCAAAAAAAGACCTTTCGAATGGACCACCTTAGACATAGTCGTGGCCAACATTTACATGATGTCATTTTTAAAAAGTAAATGCCATGAATTTTTCCTTTAACCGATAATAACAATTTTATCACCTTATACTTGTATGCATAGAGTGCGTACTGCGCACATAGAGTGTATTACTGCTGCATCCGCCAGCGTTAATGAAGACCGTGATTTGTTCATTCGTCGCCGGTTGCAGCAATTTAGATCGTGTTACTCGATCTTTGTTTAAAACTTTACAAAACACATCTCATGCAATAACTGGAGCTAAACGACCTGTCAGAACGTAGAATTTTCAGTGAGTCGGAATTAGAAACACTGGAGAAAGATCTGCTTTTTTTATCGAAAAATTGTCTTCAGCGATGAAGTTCATTTCTGGTTAAATGGGTATATTAATAAACAAAGCCGCCATAGTCCAATGAGCAACTTCAGGCAATACAAGAGCCAAGAAGAAATGCACTGTTTGGTATGGTTTATGGTCAGGCAACGTTCCCATCAATGGCGCCCGCTATCAATCAAAGATTTCAAACCATTTTTTGCCCAAAATGCACGACCTAAGCCTGGTCGTCATGTGGTTCCAGCAAGATGGCGCTACTTGCCACACAGCACACGAATCGATGGACTAATTAAGAAATGAGTTCAGTGAGCAATTTATCTCTCGTCTTGGACCGGTTAGATTTTGCGATATGACGTCCTTAGACATTTAGTTTTTAGACTATTTTTTATGGGCATACTTCAAACCTCTCATACATGCATATAGATCAGCATCAATTGCAACATTGGTAGACAACATTGCAAGTGTTATTAGTGCCCAATGTGCTCGAAAAAGTGATTCAAAATTGGACTCTCCGTATAGACCATTTAAAATGTAGTCATAGTCATCATTTTCATGAAGTAATCATTAAAAAGAAAATGGAAAGCATTGATTTATATATTCAAATAAGAAATGTATACACTTTTGCAATATTCCTGTACTTTTTCGACAATTAAAAACCAAGCCCATTATAAACAGCCAGAACTTTAAATAAATAAAGCCAAAATTAATTCCACAGTCAAATTGATTTTTCACCCAACATACTATAAGTAAATGTCGCCCTATCAAGGGTAAGGTGGTTAATTATTTAAACTTTACAACACTTAAACATTCGCAACAAATCTGGCATCCCTTAGTCTAATTTCATAAAATTGGCATTCCTAAACATTATAAGTTTCGTGAAAAACTCCAGTTGATCTAATAAGTTTTTGGGTATCCAAAATAGGAAAAATAAACATCTATTTCTCCTATATCTCTATAAACCTCTTCTGTCATTTTACTCGGGCTAATACATAGTCATCAACAGTAAACCTTACTTTACCTAATAGCAACAAATGGGGCAATATTTCAGAAGATTCATTGCGGTAAATTAAAAATATGGTATACTCGTTCCAGATTGTCCAACGAAAAATCAAGCAACGAAATAAATTTTCTTACAAATTCAGTTACCGAAATTATAAGTTTTTTTTTTTTAATTAATATTTAAAGGGAATAGATGAGAGAAAAATCTGTGAAACCCGAAAAGAAGAGGAGAATTTAAATTATCCTGAAATATGTGATATCCACCCTAATGGCCAAAAAATCTTAATGGAATTTTAATAACTCTACCAATTATCAGTTTACTGGTGTATAAAATCAATAGCATTACACGTATAATGTTTCCAATTATATATATTCCTCATTCGGTAAAACACCCTAATTAGGGTAAATGTTCGTACCAGGAAGTCAAGGTTTTAAGAACCATTAAATTTCATTAAAAACAATGCATAAAAAAGATAATAGATCTATAAACCCGATACCAAAACGCTAAGTCGAACGAGTTGGGTTTCGATTCATACCCTTTCAGATTTCAATTTTCACTTTCGAATAACATTAAACTGTTCTACATGCTGGCATTAAAATATTGATTCTCGTTAAAGCAGCTTTCCCATAAAAAGTCGCACTTAATCTGCCGACTCTATAAAGTCCTGCCGCAGGCTTTATAATAATTTACATACGCACCCGAGTCTAACTGGAGAGGGGAATCTCTCTGAATAGAGTGGAAACAAGAAAAATGCGCCCTTATGAAATCTCAGAAATTATTATATTAAAAGACAGTCATTATGCAAAGTTTATTACGTGTTGGAAGATTCAAGATCCAACTACATATTCTATCTATTGAGTGAGTTTCCTCACGAGTCACGCATTCCATCTTTCAAGCAAGCAACCAAGCAACCAGTGCTGCCTATTTCATTGGTTTTCGCGGCTCGTTCTATTTAGGTATTTATGTCGACTGAATAAATCATTTCCATTCATGGGCTCTGGTATCCTTGGCAAGGAGAAAAGACGCGCCTCTTTGAAATAGCGAGACTTTTACGTTGCATAAACAAAAGACGGATTTATTACTGCCAGCCTTTGGTGGTCTACTGGGATGTGAAAAGTATGATATGAACTGAAGTACTTTTGCCGTTGAATGAATTTAATGGAAACGGGCGTGAAAGTCTGGCAGATTGATGAAATTTAATGTTTCGTATGAGCTCGATTCCATCGGAACAGAATTTCCGAGTGGTTAAGGTTATGCGAGTGTGAGTTAAGTAATGAGTTCAGAAAGGAAGGGCTTAGTGTATAAATAGCATGGTAAGATCAAACTTTAAAATGAATAAAAATATTCCTTTCACGTCAAATTTGATGAATCAAACTTAACTAAGTCAGCCGAAATGGGATTCAATTCAACTCAAAAGTAAAGATTCTAGCATTTGGTAAATTTTATTTGAATTACGCCACAGAAAACCAATAAGCTGACATGAAATTTTCATAAAGGAATGACTTATTGATAAGATACATTGAATAATTAATTAAAGTTTTAGAAAAACTTGATACTTTCTCACGGCTCACGGAATGCTCGATAACTGTGTTGACTTTCAATACCCATATTTGATTGTTCACATTCACATTTTGTGATGAACGGATAAGCACCAAATACGGATAGTTTTTACTTGGGAACTTAAGTGTTGGCGCATTGCAGCAGAATTAACCAGAAATATTAACACGGCACAACTAGTGGACGAATAAATAAGTGTGGTTAATTTGATTAAGGAGATGCCAACTTTGAAAAAAATCTCATACATAGATAATGACGAGTAAAGGGATTTGAGGAAATCCAATCTTTAATTTGTCCACTATTCAATCGTTATTCGGCATTCGAAAGTGAATGGTAAAGTGAGAAACCAGATGAATGGATTCGACTCGAATTGATAAAAGCATTCGCTTGACGCTGATGATGAATCGAAACATCTGCTAAAGCCAGGTGACAGTTTGGTGGCCTGAGGTAACTTCCACTGCTCCTAGATGAAATAAACTAGCACACAAAACTATGTCAACTGCAGTACGAAACTCTACCTCACCCATGTTCATCGAAACTTTTCTAAACAAATTATCGATTGTTCGTCCTGCTTTAAGGATATGACTCTTAAATTGACAAATTTGATATCATAATGCCATGCTACAATGCCTTATGATCGGTCTGTTCACTAGGAATATGTCAAAGTTACAATCTATAACGATTGAGTGGGAGAATATTTAAAAATACTACCAACCGTCACAAAGGTAGCGAGTACAAAACAAACCCAACAAGTCTCCCTAATTTTATGCTAAATAAAGCAATCCAAAAGATCTATACAAAATGCCTATCAGAAGGAAGAATCCAATAAAAAAGATAACCACCCCAACCATATTTTACAGATGAATTGGTGTATGTTCCTTACCGAATTAATTCCTCTGCTCCTACAGCCCTTTTCAGTCCTTAGTTTAGTGTTTCTTGGTCGGGTGGACGAAATTCTTGTGAATCATTAATCAAGCTGAATGTTATTATGAATAGGCTGCAAAAGTCATCCTTTTAAATTTTCAACGACAACTATTACTATATCATTACATGCCAATCCTTACCTATGAATGGTTGGCAAGTCCTTTAAAATTTGGTAAAACTGCAGAAGTATAATGCATCTTTCATCTTTTATTTTTATTTTTTTTTTTTCTGAGAAACCAATATTTCAAAATCCCGTTTTCATAGTCATCGCGAGTAGCTTTCGGATGCATCTTGCTTTGTTGTATGGTTTTTTTTTTGTAACAGTGGAAATCTAGCACATTAGATACGGCGTCTTTAATGGATTTATTTATTTATTTATTTATTTTTTTTTTTTTTTTGTGAGAACTCAGTGCTTAAGTGGGTTTGAATACGCTTGAAATACTTAAGCTGTGTTAAGTTTAAAAAAAAAAAAAAAAAAAAAGAGTGAAAAAAAGATGTTTGAGCTAAGTGGTACGTACAATATTTGGAAGAAAAGTAAGTTATCGTCTTAATTTCACTTGTTGTAATTGAGACAATTATTCAGCTCACGAGGTTTTAGTCGCACAAAAAAAAAAAAAGGAATGTGGTTAGTCATCCTGCGTTGAAATCCACATTAGCCTGAGCCTATTTTCGGAACTGGCGTCGTGTAGGCTTTGTTCTTAAACTTTGCTAATTTAGACGCTTTTCGTTTCAAGTTACCAAGGACTATCTTAACGTCATGTTTAAAAAATTGCTCATACTCTTACGTCTAGAGGCTTAGACTGGTTTAATTTAAATAAAACACAAAAAAATTATTTTCGTGACGATTTATTTATTTAATTCGAAAGGTTATTTCATGCTATTTTGTATATGAAAATATTTTCGGGCATATGTCCTTCCCACTATAGGTACATCGTACAAGTTGCTGTGAATGACGGCGAATCGATAAATTGAAGTGCTCTTCCCAACTCACTGTTCAAACTGTTTTTGGTGTATTAGTATCCAATAGCGTGTATTGGGTACAAAATTGTGAAATAATTCGATAAATAGTACGTTCAGATGGACCATGACACCTACCGGAAATTCCACGAAGTGGAAACTGTTTCGCGAACAGAGCTTTCTAAATAAATTTCAACGATTTGAGATCGTTGTTGTGGCGTTAACATTCCCTTGAAATAAATAAGTGGAGCTTGGTAGCTCAATTTCATTTAATCTTTATTGAAAATTTTGATACTGCAAAAAACAAACACTCGTTAGATGCAATTTTTTGCAAAGTGGTGCATTTTCTCTATTAAATCTTTAATATTAAACTTAGAGTAACCAAGCTGGTAGTTTAAGTTTATTTGTTTATAGTGATAAAAAACTGTCTTACTCGTAGCTGGAAAACTGTAAACTCCAGCTAAAAACTTTGTGTGGAGAATTTATAGGTAATATTATGGAGCACAAAAATCATAAAAAGAAAAAAGGTTATTAGCACACTTTTCCGAGATAAATGCGATTTTCTCAAAATTAAGAATTAAAAAAAATTGTATTTGAAGACCAAAATTGCGAAAACGAAAACAAGGATGGTAATAGTGTTTAAACATGAATTAACTACTAATTATTTGGCTACCAGCTTGGTTGCTCTCTAACAACATTAGTTAGTTATACCCCATTTATTGTTGGTACCTACATCTCTGAAGGAACTTTTAAACACCCAGTAGCTGAGTGTTGAAATGTAGTATTGAAAATAGACCGTTTTTAAGATATTTTTCATTACATGAACCTGTGAATTAGATTCCAAAATATCTGTATCCCAAACCCATTGACGGTAACGGTGTATCCTTCCTCGTTTCGAAAGAAATAAGGTCCGACGATGCTACGATGCCATAAACTGCACCAAACAGTCAATCTATTTGGCTGAACACTTGTGTATTGTGTTCGCTCCAATAATGGCAATTTTGTTAGTTGACATAGCCGCCTATGTCAACGCCTATTACGTGGTGTAAGTTTGAGCCGGACATAAATAGAAGTAGTGCTCCGTGGTGAAGTCATCATTTCCACAGCAAGTAAAAGCGCTAATGCCAGGAAGCAATCTGCAATCTTTTTTACTGAGGGACAGCAGGAAGGTCGCTGGTGTCGGAAAGCAATCGTTTGGTCTGCCTGCAATTGCAGTGCAATTGTACTAAACTCAACTGAAAGCCTTAACCGCTGTTTCACTCTGACTTGGGACCCAGACAAAACTCAGTGAATTTAGCCTTCCGATTGTGGTTAATAATGTCTTTCAATTTCGAACTAGCTTGGAAGTTGTAAGAGAATTCAGCAAGAATCTAAGCGTAGCTTGGCTATCGCTACAGATGCAAATGCTTCGTCCCTCCACCGGTTCTTCGAAACGTACATTGTTCGTTACAACTGCGTTTATCTCCGAGGAGTGAAATCTAAGGTTGTCATCATCCAGAAATACATCAGAACCGCATCCTTGAGCCATCCGTGAAGACCCAGCTACATTCCCAGATTCTGATCGAAACCTCTCTTGGGCACAGCGAAAGTCGATTTCATATTTTATGCTACAGTAGGAGTTCTGGTGTCATTACATCAGGTGGCATCTTAATTAGACCAGAGTCAAAGGACAGCAGGCGGGTAGGGTCAGCAAAACTTCACCACTTCTTTTTAACCGAAGATGGCTTTGAGAGTGCAGCCCAAGATGCGAAATATCATGACGTATTTTCGTAAGAACTTAATCTTCCAGACAACCGACGCATAGAATATAACTGGACGTGTAAATACAGAGAACTCATCATTTTCACATCATGTAAAAGCGCTAATGCCAGGAAGCAACCTGCAATCTTTTTTACTGAGGGACAGCAGGAAGGTCGCTGTTGTCGGAAAGCAATCGTTTGGTCTGCCTGCAATTGCATGGCTTACCGACAGCTTTCTTATACTGCCAGAAGGCCGACAGTGTCTTAGCAACTTTCGTCGTAACATGTTTACTACAAAGGAGTCCATAGTAGTGCCTGTAAGCACTAGCTGAGTCAGAATAGGCAGTTTCTTCTTTCTCGTACAAAGAACAACGTCAATTGCGACGTTCCTTTAGCTTTTGTTTTGTCCTGAATTCAATGTACCTATGGTCTGGCATGGAGATCTTCGATGGTATCTTTCCAATTTCCAGCCAGTAATCTGTTTAGCATACCTGTTGGATAATATTGAGTCAATTTTTTGCTGTCTTACACTCGTAACAAAACTCGCGCCTTCAACAGTAATCCTTCAGAGAGTGCCTCTTCTGAAGCCCGTTCCACCTTTTCGGCTTCCAGAGACAAATCATCAAAACCAGTATTTTGGCCAACCACTGGTCTATTCTGATGGAGTTTAACCGTAATAAGCTGCGGACTACTGATTTAGTATCCAACCAGGAGAAAGGAAGGCTTCTTATACTTGCTCTCTTATTACAACTTGTGATGGAGTACAGGGAAAAGCTGTATTCCCGGCTTAGTAAGCTCATTTCTAAAGCACATTGCCAAAAAAAAGAGTATTTTAAGGGCGATCCTCTAAGACTCTAAACAACAAGACTACACTCATCAAATCTTTTAATAAGATGTTTACGTGACAGATGTTTGACTTTTTCGTCTTAAGAAACGACGCCGATAAGATATGCAAATTGCATGACCAGCAATAAACATCCGTCGGGAACAAGTTAATTACTGCAATCAGTTCAGAATCTATATCTTTCGATTAGTTACTAAGAAATCATTAAAGCTTTCAGTTGACTAGTAGCTCTATCGGTCAATACTCGGTATGAAAAATACTGTGATATATATACGCACCTGCACCTTAATGCTGGGTCTTCAGAGAGGTGTGCAAGGCCTTTACAATTAGGTGCCGGTAAGGGAAGATAACAGAATAAGTTCAGAACATGCATTATTTCGAAAACTGAAGATATATTGGAAAGATCACATTGGGTCTGGTAGCAATGTCCATGTACTAGGAAATAACATTCGAAGCCGCCGAAAACTATCGGTTCATTTTCAGCACTCCATAGTGAAGTCAGTGTACAAGGACTTTTGTCCCAGTTCTTCTAAAGTTACAGCTCAATATTGTGGAAAATTATTAAATCAGACAAACATTTTAAAAGACCAATATTATTGATATTTCTTTAGGAACAGACTTATGATATACAAATCAGTTATCGAGACATCTTCTTCAGGACTTACTAATTTTACAAGGTCATATTTTATAAAGGGTAATGCAAACTAAAACACATAAATTTGAAAGTGAACTTAAAATTTTTATTATTAGTTAAAAGAACAATTTATGGCATTTACTTTACTTTACTTAAAAATGATATTATATAAATGTTGGGCACGACTACGTCTGAGGTCGTCCATTCGGAAAGTCCGAAATTAAGTTCTCACCAAAATGATTCCTTAACAAGTCCATTGTTTCACGCGCTGTATGGCTAGTAGCGCCGTCTTGTTAAAACCAGAGCCCACCAAGACTATATGCTTGAATTTCAGGAAGCACATAGTCCATTAACATGGCGCGATAACAGTTACCATCGACATTCTGATTTGCCTCATTTTTGAAGAAATATGGACCAATGATTCCACCAGCCTATAAACCACAGCATACCGTTGTTTTTAATGGATTAAATGGTAGCTCTTTGTACTCTTCGGATTTCTCATCAGTAAAAGTAGCAATTTTGTTTATTAACATATCCATTGAGCCAGAAATGGGCTTCATCACTGAACAAAATTTCACAATAAAACACCGGATTTTCATTGAGTTTTTCCAGAGCCCATTCACTGAAAATATGATGCAAATTCAAGTTGCCTGGCTTCGATTTTTGCACAAGTTAAATTTTGTACGCTTTTAGGCCGAGATCTTCACGTAAAATGCGCCAAGTTGTCGAATACGCCAAGTAATTGCTGTTGAAAATGACGACGAATCGATTCGTCACGGTCTTCGCGTACACTCTCAGCTACAGCTACTATAGTCTCATTACTACATGCTGGATGTAGTCTAATCGGTCGGGTATCATCTACTAATATAAACTAGGACTTAAATTGTGAATGGTGTTGGCAATAGTGGTTTTATTAGGTCGATTATGCGCACCGTAAGTTCCTCGAACCGCATGAAAAATATTTCTCACAAAATGCTGATTTTCATAATGCAGCAACAATTTGGAGACGCTGTTGTGTGATTTTGTGATGACTTGCCAAATAATACTGAACAAAAATGATAAAGCAGTTTGATAGGAGTCGAGCGTGATCTGTCAAAAAAGCCTATTGAAAATCAAACCTCATGATGAATCACTAAAAAGTCAGTGCCGTTTTATAGTAAAACAAAAAAATTTTTGCAAAATTCAATTTTATTTATCCATATAGTTGCTTTCGAGGGCGATACACTGATTGAAACGATTTTTCAATCTTTCGATACCAGTTTTGTAGTACGATTTCGGTTTAGCCCCAAAATAGGCCTCTGTTTCGGCGATTACTTCTTCATCGGTCTTAAATCTCTTTCCGGTAAGCATTCTTTTGAGGTCTGCAAACAGGAAATAGTCGCTGGAGGCCAAATCTGGAGAATACGGTGGGTGGAGAAGCAATTCGTAGCCGAATTCATTCAATTTTGCCATCGTTTTCATCGACTTGTGACACGGTGCATTGTCTTGATGATACAGCACTTTCTTTTTCTTCAAATGCGGCCGTTTTTCTGCGATTTCGTCCTTTACACGCTCCAACAACGCAATGTAATAGTCACGATGAAAATTATTCCATGTGTATCCCAAAATACGGATGCCATAACCTTGCCAGCCGACTGTTGAGTTTTTGGTCGTTTTGGACGAGGTTCCTCGCCTTCTCGCCACTCAGCTGGTGTGAAGTGATGGAGCCAAGTTTCATCCATTGTCACATACCGACGCAAAAATTCGGTTTTATTGCGGTTGAACAGCTTTAAACACTCCTCTGAATTATCAACACGTTGTTGTGTTTGGTTGGCTATGAGTAAACGCGGCACCCACTTTGAACAGAGCTTTCGCATGTCCAAATATTCGTGTATGATATATCCAACACTCTCTTTTGAAATCTTCATAGCCTCAGCTATCTCGATCAACTTCACGGTCATTCGTAATCATTTTGTGGACTTTTTTGATGTTTTCATCTGAAACAGCCTCTTTTGGACGTCCACTCCGTGCATCATCTTCGGTGCTTGTATGACCACTTTCAAATTTTCCAATCCACTTGCGAATGGTTCGTTCGGCTGGTGCAGAGTTCGGGTAACACTTATCAAGCCATTTCTTTGCATCGGCTGCATTTTTTTCCCATCAAAAAGCAATGATAAATCAATACACGAAATTGCTTTGAATCCTTTTTTTTCACAATAACAAAAGTTGCTTCACTCACAACGCACACTCGAGAACTAATCGTCCGACAGCTGTCAAATTTATACACGTATCTTTTGAAGGTTGGTACTAACTGAATGGTATGGATTTAATTCAAGTGGTGCCTTCTCTTAGAAACGGAATTTTCAGCCCATGTATTAGATAGTTCAATCAGTTCCCTATAATCGTCACGTCCAATGGTTTTTTGCAGTTCTTGATTATAAAATGTCAACAAATCTTCTATAGTATTGTTGTATTACAAAAATGTCGTGTGACAATGGCAGCAGGATTAATAGTTTTTCAGTTGTCTCTAAACTTTTTGAGCAGTGGGATATCAGGGCTACTTGCGACTTGGTGAATTTTTGTTTCGAACACACATTCTAAAATCAGTTCGTAAACGTGATGGCGGCAAGCAAAGAGTAGTAATTCCCTGTCTAGTTTTTGTTCCAAAAGTACATACACAAGCTCCTTTCAATCGCCTTGTATTAGACGCAGTTGTGTCACAGCATATTATTTGTACTTTGTCATCGAGGTTCCAGTCATATAGTGCGTTCAACACAGCTTTATCTTGATTCTGGCCGGAAGAGCTCTCCAGTTTAGATACAGCCAGAAGTTGTTCCTTTTCTCCAAATGAAATTAGAATTTGCAGGCATTCTTCTTTAGAACATCAGGTCCAGATAATAATTTCCCATCCTAGTGAGATTTTATAGATTCCGCTCTATCTTTTCGACTCTGTGTGCGAATACGTTGAATAGACGATTTGTCTATCGGAAAATCATCTCAGCTAAGACCTAGTGCTTCTACTACTGCCTGAAGTAGCATATATAGACAGAATCCGGCGTGATAAAGTTTTTCCTTCCTCTTTTTGTAGCAGTTTCAGAACTTACCATTTGAGTGGTGGATGCCAAGGGTTCCTCAAAGTTTTCATCAGAGCTGGTAAGTTGATCGTGATATCCTTGCGTTTGAATATAATCTTGCATAGTAACAGATGACAATAAACCTCAGAAACACATTTGCTTACATATTTTTTCCTCTTCATTTAATTTCCTTTGTCTTGCCCTTTCTTCTTTTTCGGCTTACTTTTTGTCTACACGCGCTAAACACTCTGGACCCCCTGGTTCTCTTTGTTTTTGTAAAAATACCTTATCTCCTTCAATTTTTATCCGTTCAAAAACATCAGCGTGTGCTATATCAAATAAATTATCTAAATTGTTCTTAAAGTCCTCCTCACGGCGCTTGTAAATATCTTGTATTTTTTTAGAATTTTTTTGCAACTACCTCCAAGCATGGTGAAGATCCACAAGTTTTTTTTACACAGTTAGGTATAGCTCTGGTAGGGATTCTAGCTTTTTTCCCAAAATATAATACACTCCCGAATGACGAGATTAGCACTTTCACTATCAGTCAATTTAACTTCGCGAATGTAAAAAAAAAGGACTGAAAGAACTTTGATAATTTACGTCACCAACTGAGAAAACACATTTTTTATTGCTTCTTAATTCCAATGCCATCTCTTAAATGTAAAACAATACGTGGTAATCGCGAGAATAATTGGGAACTAATAGCAAATGCACTGCTACTGCCGTGCAATATGTATGAACATGATTCGATGCAAGTCGGCAACCCAAGGGTTTTCGTACTCCAAATAAGATGTTTTCTGAATGTTTTAGAGGCAAATGAACAAAACTAAGACCTATGCGTTAGAAATTTAAAACTTTAAAAAATAAGGGACACCCTAATCTATATCTTTAAAGCTAATTAAAGCTTATACGTAACTCTACACTTCATTAAAGAACTATGTGCTCATTTAATGAATTTTTTGAAAACTTCTTGCTTCTAAGCTACATGATAACATAACTCTTCTCGATGAATAGAACTATGAAGAGAAAGGACAAGAAATTAACTTTGAGTTTGAGTAGAAGGCCCTACAAAAGCCCTTCTGCGGTGCAATCAGATTGATATATGGTTTCACTTTGTTCCATTAGTTTGCCTTCATATCCTCTTCAATGGGAATACATTTGCTTAAGCGTTCCATGGACTTGCCAGTTTCAAAATCTACATGTCATAGAGGAGAGGATTCCCATTCTGTAAAGATATTCATTACAACGAAATTGAGCCGTCAGTACTGTACAACATTTTTTTTGTGGCACACTTTTGAGAACATATTAAGGTCATTTTTGCCATGTTTCAAAAACTGGTTGTACATCTCTTTAAAACAGAAATTCAATTCGAATTCAATGTTTAAGCCCTTCCTTAAGTAGGAGAAGCTGCCTGGTCTGACCCATCTAGTGCTTAAAGGCATCACCATCCAATTCTCCAAAGAAGCTAAGTGCTTTCCTGGATAACAAACTTCTCTAAGGCACAGTTGGATTGTTGGCAGTGCAGAAGAGCCATCGAACCAAGTGCCGTCGGAAGGCTTAATTCAGTGACTCTTATCTGGGTCCCAGGTCACAATAGGATTACGGGAAATGAAATCGCTGACGAACTTGCCAGGCACGGCTTAGAGGAGAGTTTTTTCAGAACCCGAACCTACGTTGGGCCTGCCTGCGTCCTCGGTAAAGGCTCCCATTGACAGTTGGATCTCATACGAGCACAACTGCAGATGGAATAGCTCCGCGGGATGTAGGCAGACCAAATGAATGCTTACCAACGTCTCTAGGAAGTCAGCGGCCTTTTTGCTGTCTTTCAGCAGGAAAGACTGCAGGTTGCTAATTGGCATAGTGACAGGATATTACACTATTGCAAAGCACTTAAATGCGCTAGGTATAAGTGACGCAACATCCTGCGATCCTTGTTGCGAAAGTGCTGACGACATCGTGAGGCACTATCTTTGTGAATGTCCGGCTTACGCTCGCATCAGGCTGCAGGTACTTGGCTCTGACGTTGTGGGTGCTTATACTATAGGCACCCTATTTTTTAGGTGCCTTTCTTCGCAAGACTGAAAGATCTCATTGAAAGGAACTTTCCAGAGAGTACAATGGACTCGTTCTTTGTCTGAGTGCTCTGTTCTGACATTAAAAAAAGAAGATAAACTATCGATCTTTTCCTTAAACCGACTTAAATTGTATGATAAGATTTATCCGAAGAGGGAACTTCAAGTCATCAAGTCAGCGAGTATACCACAGAATTTATACATTTTCCATTTCATTATGGACTTATGTCCCGTGAACATATGTCTCAGCACTACATAAAATCTACACTACATAAACAAAAAAAAATAAAAGTTTACTTCCCATACATCTCACCTATGTCTGGCTACAAACTCATTTTCAGACACTTGGAGAAATCTTTGCTAGCTCTTGCAAACTCCAGTAAAACAATCGATTTCGTTTCAACGTCACTGAATATCTTGTCAAAAAAAAAAAAACAATTCCCCTGTCTGGTCGAACTTTCCCATTCAGCCTTCTCAGGTTTTATTTTATTTTTATTTGCGTGTAAAAAAGTACAAAAAATCATCCTTAACTTATAAATTTATTGTTTTCAAAATCAGAAGAGGGTAACTTCAGTAACAAACATTCCTCAGATTCATCATTGCTCAGCAAATGATATGAAAAATCGTCTGCGGTAACAATGGAATTGATACACTATACTCATTATCTCCCCCATCATTCGCATTTAATTTCCAACCGATAACAGTTGTTGGAATCAGTTGCGTTCCAGTTGACTAGCTCAACGATGGGTCGACTTGGTTTCATGATCAGAGTAAGGTCATCGTTTAGATGCAAGGGGGAGAACTTATTAACAATCACTGCTTTAGTAGCATCCCGATAACGTCCCGCTGGTTCTGCGAATCCATCGAGAATATCAGCTGCTGCCACAATGTCAACACTGTCATCTATTAATCGGTAACTTGGTGGCGTCCTGCTGTTATATCCAAGTTTGTGGCATATCTCGATAAGTTCCGTTCTATTTGGTGGCTTGTCACGTGGAAAACACTTCGTATGCCACACTCCATAGGATTGTTCAGTCACCTGTCCGAAACCTTGTGGGAGTGATGATTGCTTCGACCTGGGCGGGTTGAGAATAGAATACTTAAATTGCTACACCAGAAATACTATATGTATCTAAAATAGAGAGTGAGTACTTACCCATGGATCTCGATGGGATGTTCGAGACCATAGCAGTATTGTTCATCTTCACCATTTGGACAGTCCGGCTCCTTGTCACATACAAAGTCCTTGGGGATGCATTCACTGTGAGAACTGTTAAGAATAAACGCCATGTGGCCCTTTGAGGGATGAGATATCGGAAACATGGTAGATACGAGAAAGTCTGTATCTGAAAATTACCTTCCGCATGGGAATCGATTTGATGTGCAATTGCAGAGCACTGGGCTCTCGTCACTTTTGTCCCAGCAGTTGCGTATGCCATCGCATATCTTATCTGGATCTGTTGCTCTAGGAGGAGATATTTGGTTGATGTTGAAATGAAAGTGTCCAGTTGTGCATACATAATATGTTATATGAAAGTGGACGATGAGAGGAAATTGTATCAATTTTAAGAGCGTATGTTACGTGTTACTTACTGCAAATACGTGTAACAGGAACAAATTGTTGGCTCATCGGTAAGGTCCTCACAGTCTGAAAAATGGTCACAGAATTTTGTCTTTGGGATGCACTTGCCATTGGATCGGCATTTAAGTTCGGTAGCCTTGCATTCTGAATTTAAACGAAAATGAAAATGATGGAATACGAGTAAGATAACAGATGGAAAACACAATTTAAATTCAATTTATCTTTACTTGAAGGTTAAGTACCTTCGAGTGAAATTGTAATTTGAAATCGAACAGACAGCTACAAAAATAGCTATGTATTCTACAACCCTGACCTGGTAAATTCGTAAGTAAAGAGCATTTAAACTGTTAGTCCATGCAGATAAGTTTCATTCTACCTACATTTGCTACACAAATTATTTGGAAAAAAGAGTTAGAAAATTATTCTAAGTAGTTTAAGAAGTTCCTAAGTTCTTGGCACAGAAGATCTTGTATACTTATGTTGTTGAATTAAAGAATAAATTAACCAGTAGTATAGAAAAAGAAGGAAGAAAGTTAACGAGTTAACCAAGATGGGAGCTTGGCGTAAAAGATTAGCTGAAAAAAAAGGTCGCCGCTTGCAAAACCTGCTCCAAAATCAACCAATATGTGGAAACGGTATAAGTATTTTGGCTTTAGAAGAGACGCACACTTGTTGTATGAACTTTATCTAGAAATAAAAGTTCTTTCGATGTCTTCAATAATTTGTAGTTTTTTTTATTGGGTATGTAACTTAATTCGTGCGGTTTTTTTTTCAAAATTCAAACGTTTATTTAAGAAAAACATGTACAATAGTATTATTCAAAGTATTGCCCATCTGAAGCTATGACTTCTTCCCATCTTTCTGGAAATTTGTGGATCCCATCCCAAAAGAATTGCGCCGGCTTGGCAGCCAAGAATTAATCAAGCCAATTTTTGACATTCTGCTCTGATGTGAAACGTATTTCAGTGAGGGCCTTCTGCATCAACCGGAACAAATGATAGTCAGAAGGGGCAAGGTCTGGGTTATAAGGCGGGTGGGCTAAGACTTCCCATCCACTGTTTTCCAAATAGTTCTTAACCGGAATAGCAACGTGGGGCCGAGCGTTGTCATGATGGAAAATTATTGCCTCGTGTCTGGTCGCATATTCCGGGCGTTTTTCGGCTACTGCTCTCTTCAAACGGATTAATTGTGTTCGGTAGCGTTGTCCATTGATGGTTTCACCCATTTTAGTAGCTCATAACACAGCACACCCATCTGATCCCACCAAATACTGAGCATTACCTTTGCGCCAACGGCTTTGCCGTTGATTTGGCTGGTTAGACGGGTTTCACATATGATTTTTTGCGCTTGTGGTTGTCGTAATGGATCCATTTTTCATCACCATTTCCGATGCAAAAATGACTTCCTTTTGTGGCGTTCCAGCAGCATTTCAGTCATGCAAAACCGCCTTTCGATGTCTCTCGGCTTAAGTTCATGTGGAACCCAATTTTCTTGCTTTTGAATATATCCAGGTGCTCTTAAACGTTTTGAAATGGCTGCTTGAGTGACACCCAAGGATTCTGCGAACTCTTCTTGTGTTTGGCAACAATCTTCATAGAGTAATGCTTCCAGTTCTTCATCTTCAAACTTTTTTGGCTGCCCAGGACGTTCATCGTCTTCCAAACCAAAATCACCACTTTTAAATCATGCAAACCACTTTTGGGACATTCGCTCAGCTAGCGCATGTTCACCATAAACTTCCACCAAAATACGATGACTTTCGGCAGCAGTTTTCTTCATATTAAAGTAAAGAAGAAGAACTCCCCGCAAAAACACTTTTTCAGGCACAAAGTTCGACATATTTGAGTGAAAAAAAATTATTGTTGTTTACGTTTCAAATGAATGACATATACTGAAATGACGTACAATGACAGTAGCTTTACAACGCATGTTCCAATGGAATAATAACAATAGAATAATACAAGTTACCCCATCTCTTAGCAAACCGCACGAGTTATAGACCCAATAAAAAACAAAAAAAATTCAGTAAACTAAACATTTTCATGGTAAAGTACACTAACGAGCAACGTATACAGATTATAAAAATTTTCTACAGATATTCGGAGTCGCAAAATCATCTTCATTTTTGGTTCAATAGATTCGTCAATAAGCAAAATATGCGTTATTTGTCGGGTGAAAATCCACATATACTTCATGATTCATCACTTCATCCAAAAAAAAAAAATGTTTGGTGCGGTTTGCATGCCGGCGGCGTTATTGGGCCATATTTTTTCGTCGATGATAACGATCGTCACGTTACTGTGAATAGTCAGCGTTATCGCGCCATGATCACCAATTATTTTTGGCCCAAAAATATGGAAGATATGGACTTGGACGACATGTGGTTTCAACAGGATGGTGCCACAAGCAACACAGCACACGCTACAATCGATTTATTGAAGAGTAAGTATGGTGAGTGTGTTATCTCAAGACGTAGCCCAGTCGATTGGCCGCCTCCTTCGTGCGATTTAACGCCGCTTCAGTATTTTCTGTGGGGCTACGTTAAGTCATTGGATTATGCTAACACGCCGACGACGTTGGAAGAGCTCAGAGCCAACATTGAACGCGAAAAAGCGGCCGTTTCGGCTGAATGGTGTAGCCGAGTCGTTGAAAATTGGGTCCAATGAATCGACCGCTGCAAACGTGCCCGCGGATGTTCATATGAACGAAGTCGAGTTCAATTCATAAATGTTTTGATTGTACTTCAAGCCAATAATAAAGTTTTTGAAATATCACAAATGGTTTAACTTTATTTAAAAAAAAAAGTTGTCAAGTTGTTATTAGAAAACCCTATACAAACACAATCGCCACTGCGAGTATGAAAAAACCAAACCACTTCTGCACCCAATAAATGGTGAGAAGGACCCAAGATCTACTGTTAATCAGAGCGAACCATTCGACTTTAATGATAGAAGAAAAGATTTCTGCCCACCTGACGGAATGGAAGGTAAGATAGCAATATTTTAACTTTAAAAATCAGTAAATCGAGGATAGAGCAATGGCTTTCTACCTTACAAGACCAACCCACAGAGGAAATCCGAAAAACGAACTTCGAATACTGAGGCAAAAGTAGTACAATGTCTCAAAGATAGTAATGATTTTTGGATATTCACCAAAAAAAATTAGAAATTCTTTATCAGCCTCCGTCCCAAAGATCATTTATAATGACATTCCCAGCTATCAGCTCTTTGAACAAGACCTATTTGCTTGTTACATACTTTGCTGCCAGATTAATGCATCCAAATTATGTCATCTCTCCGCTTTACTTAAACACGATTCTATGGAACGAGTCGTTAGTAGGTAAAATACATAACAAACTCAATATATACACAAACCACTGGTGCAGATGGTATATCTCCCTTTCTTTTGAAGAGGTTTTCTTCCACGGTGGTAAAACCGCTGGTAAGCTTTTTCATAACCAATATTTAGGACTCTTTTCGAGTAGATGGAAAACCACATTGGAGCCGCCAAAGAAAGAAAACAATCTTTCCCTTTCCTACAGACTTATTGCACTTACAGCATGGAAACTTGATGGAAACGCAGATAAACTGTCTGCGCGTGAAATATCTCGCAACACGAAAAAGTCAGAACGATTTTTGAAGCAACAGGTCAATATGTCACATATTTTTCTGATAACGGAAACGAAAGTCCAGAAAGTTGCAGTTGGTATCTGAAAGACATTGAACAGAGTGTGGCATCACGCCCTTTTGACAGAATTTCTTACATAAGGGATCGACGGATATTTTTTTTTCATTCAATGAATTAGACATCTTCTTTCGGAACGTACAATTCAAATACTCTTAAACGGTTTCTTGTCAGAAATAAAACAACTAAATGTTGGTGTGCTCCAAGGCTCTGTTCTGTGTTCAAATCTCCTTTATAATTTTCATAAACGATCTCTAATCTTGTCACTTGTCGCCAAAAATGTTCTTAATGTCGTCCGATCTGGACTCAATTCATGTACACAGTGTTTATATCTGTTCAGGTGCTTCCAAAATATATAGAATTTAAAACCGTTTGCTAAAAATTATACACGACGCCAATATTGCCCAGTCAACTGACACCATATAAGTTCAACCTAAAGTCGCTTACCTTACCTTTTGCTCCCACAAAATTGTCACTAACATTCCATTCTTTCAAACTTTTAACATTCCTTTATAGCCGACAAACATTCAAAAACAACGTACTCGTATCGTATATCAATGCCTCCATGTAAAGACGTTTTTGCAGGCAATAACAATCATTCGAAATTAAAAGTTTCTGCCTTCAAAATGGTTGTTTATACTCCAACTTGGGTATAAAATCATAAGACTGACAACCTAGGGTGTGCAGACAAACTTGTACAAGGCCATAATCAACCCAAGACTTTGTTATTTGAATTTACATTATTTTTCGCTTCTTTCCCCCAATTTCCACAATTTTTTTTCGTGCTTCAATCCTCTGTTTCATAAATAATCTTCATCCCTAATTTCATCTCAACTTGTATGGTTGCTGATCGTTTTCTTTCCAGTTTCTTACCAATCTTAAACATTGTAGTGCCCTTTTTATATGGCACTACCCTTTTGCCACGCGTACTTATGTGCTGGATATAATTTGCAACCGAACTGCGCCAACAAAAAAACTACCACGACTATTAAAGTCCTTGCTAGAAGCAATGGCAAGCTGTCTATGTCTGCAAATTTAAGAAGACTTGATTTTCTCAGATGTATCTGTTTTATGTCAAAACTATTTGCTCTAAGAGCTAGAGTTAAATAGACAGGTTCCAGGTTGTGCCATAGTATCCACAAGATACCACAGAAAACTCCATATTAAAATTTTAATTCCCATCAAAGCTAACATTTTCCAGCATTTCATTCTTCCAATGCTTTGCACACTACCAAGCAACGACCTCAAAAATAATTTAAGAACGAACGAAGCATCTCCTGTCCAATAACACTGACATAACCATGACCAGAAAAAAATAAAAAATCTCTCACTTCAGTCTGCAATTGTTGGGTTCTCTCAAACCGTTCACTTACCCTTCTTGTGGAGGCGGCAAAATTCTTTTCCCTCATCGCTACCATCGTGGCACTCCGCATTACTATTGCATATCTTCTCGGATGGCAGGCAATTGCCCAAAGGACATCGCCATGTTGGACAAACTGGCTTGGGATAATGTAGTCCACATTTTGCCTGATCTGAAAGACAACGAAGAAGGTTAGGAGAAATCCATCAAGGATATGAATATTTGTGCAAATGAAAATTGACAGACATTCAGATGCAGTCTGAGTGACAGTCAGACGGGAAGATACCAAGGGAGGAAACCAACTGCGGAAAGATTTAACTTAGGTTTAAACAAGACATGGACTACTGGAACACCAGGACACTTCTGATGCACATGAATGATAGATTCAATTCATGGTGAGGCCAGAAGAACTTAATCGGAGCATCTGAACTCACCAATGATTTCCTGAATCAAGTTGTAGTGCTCCTTTAGTGTTCTTACTCCAAATGGTTGCTTTAAATTACTGCAGTCACTAGCATTGTATGTAAAGAACGCTGTGGGATACCAGCCGGTATTGTCCTCCCTGCAGACTATTACTCCCTGGTTGTGTGAATCTAAAAAAGAAAAAAATAAAAAAAATAAAATAAAAAGAATACTAGACTCCAAGGCAGCTATGTTAACAAAGCTGTAAGCACTCACAGCTCTCATTGCTGCTCCTGTCTAGGTCTTCACAAAAACCAGACAAACTTTTCACTTCCTCCTTTCTGTTTGCTGACGAGACTATCTCCTCCTCACCGAAATGTTTCAATTTAAAGTCAACAATGGCCGTCGGATCCCACTGATAGCACAAGAGTTCATTATCCTTACTGCATTCTACTACCGAATCCGGTTCCAAGTCTGAAGTATTGGTGCGCGGCTGAGAGTTGATGTTACCTGTTGTAGAGTACCTTTCAACGGTAGGAGTGACCTTAATCCCACCAAACTTATCATGGACAACTGACATACACTGGGGTTTGGGTTTGTCTGAAACTTTTGCACTTCCGTTTCCTGTCGACAATCTGATCAGCCGGACATGACAGAGAGAATTCGATTTTAAACTTCGATTAACTACACGCACAAGAGAACGGTGAGAAGTGTAGTTCCGACATAATTCTGGCAATTTTATCGTACTTTACTCAATTACAGTCATTATCACCCCGACCGTTCTCGTGTTGTTATACATATGTGCTCATATATGAAATGGGATGACGGGAAAGTTGAGGAACAAAGGCTACTTACGTTACGGGCAGAAATGTCGGCAGAACATGTCGAGTAAAATGGGCGGCATAATCCAAATGCAACAGTAGAACATCGCAACCCTCGACAACCTCGAAGCAGTCAACGCGTTTAATCTGTTCGTGAGGACTCTTGTGAAGGGTGTGCTTACTTTTGCCGCCACCGAGTAAAACAGTCACGTAGTCTACATCGAGTCTGCAACGGAAGGTAAGCAAGTTAATGCAACTTATTTGTTGGAAAAAGGTGTAGAGATATTTTTTTTTTTTTTTTTTTACAAATTTTACACGGGGATTACATTTTAAGGATAATTTGGCATTAAAGATGAATACCGTAGGCAGGATGTTCTCAAGGATTAAGGTTTGGATAGTCAGATGGAATTTTTTTCAACAGGTTTTTATGTTTTTATGTTTTCGCATAGGGGCTTTAGAAAAACAAGTATGAACTATGTATAAAACTACCAATGCACGTAGTCTTAAAAGAGAACGAGGAGATCATAAAAACAAACAAATTAAAGCTTGTAAAGGGAAGATATAAATGTATCATCTGATGCGGCAAACTCTAGGCGCTAAACCTTGTTCTAGTTTGCTATTATTTATTATTTTAAATTTTAGCTACAACAAAGAATTAGGTTCTGATGCGGCTTAGACCATGTTCTAGCCCTTTAGTTGGAGTTCGTTTATAGAGAACACATCGTTTTGCATAGTCTGAAATGCCTTTTTAAGACTGTGCTGCTGTAGGTGTTCAATAAGACTCTTCGGTATTAATCCAGTTGCAGAGATAGACCATTCAGTTGCAGAATAATATCCAAAACTTCCGTCCACCTGACCAGCATGAAGTAAGGTAAGTAATATCTAAGCTAAAATTCAACAAACCAGCTGCATCTAATGTTTTACCGACCATGGTATTCAAGAGCATGCACCAACTCATTTCTCAGGTCTGTTCAAAAGAGTGTACGAGTATATCTGATGAATGGAATCTCAGCACTGTATGCCGATCTAAAAACAAAAAGGAGACCCCCTCATCTGCGCCAACTACAGAAGTATAAATCTGCTAAACATCGGATACAAGATCTTATTTGCAATATTGTGTAAATGTCTGAAACCCTTTGCCAACAACCTGATTGGTCCCTATCAATAGGGTTTCTGACCAGGGAAGTTAACAATCGACCAAATCTTCACACTCCGGTAGGTGCGCAACTAAGTTTTTTGATAAAAATGCAATTTTATTGTGAAAAAATGATTACATATGAATCATTCAAAGTATTGTCCATTGCTAGCTAGACTTTTCAAGCAGATCTCGAATACCGTTTATTTTTTGAGGCTATCCACGAATCAATGAACGGAACTTCTGATCAGCCAGACCATGTGCCATCGAATGAAACAAGTAATAATCGGTCAGCGCAATATTTGGGGAATATGGGGGCTGAAGTAGGACTTCCCATTTGAGCGTTTCCAAGTAAGTTAACGCGAGGCAGAGCGTTGTCATGCTATTTCCGCGTTTTCCGAGTAATGCTCAGTTCAATCGCATCAATTGAAGTCGATTCCGTTTCCCAGTGATGATTTTGTTGGGTTTCAACAGTTCATAATAAATAACACCGACCTGTTCCCAATAGATACACAGCATAGCCTTCGCAACGTGTATATTCGGCCGAGCCGAAAACCTAGAAATATGACAGGGTAGTCCTAATGACTTTCTTCCCTTTGAGCTGTTGTAATGAATCCATTTTTCATAATCCGTCACGATGCGATGAAGAAAACTCTTCGTTTTTTTTGCCACTGGAGCAGTTGTTCACAGGCAAAATAACGACACTCAACATCCCTTAGCTTCAAATTATAAGGAACTCAAGTTATTTCTTTTTTAATCATTCCCAACGCATGCAATCGCTTGGAAATGGCTGAAGCAAGCTGTTCTTGAGTTTGGCACGGATTCTCATCGATCGATCTCTACGATTTCCTTCACCCTGACGGTCATCAACATCGAAATCACCGTCTTTGAAGCAACAGAAGCAATCACGGCACATTGTTTCGCTTAGAACAGCATATTCGTAAACCTTTTGGAACTCTCAATGCTCTTCAGCCGACGTTTTCTTCGAATGAATGAAGAAAATCAACACTTTCCGATCCTTTGTTGACTCCGTAAGCTTTTTAACTGGTACATTTTTAAGGATTTTTGTTTCAAGTGCGCTAAGAATGCCAAAACCTAGTTGATTTTGACGTTTTTTGTAAGCCGGTTGTATCAAGCCTATACTATCTGAGTTCTTTCTCTAGATTATCTAGGTATAAACGGATACTCTCTTCATCTAGAACTTTCGGAATATCTTTTTTAGGTGCTTATTTGTAGTATTGTTTGTTTGTTTTTTTTTTTTTTTTTAATTTTAATCCTAATTGTTTCTCTTACAAGTTTGTTGTCATAATCGGAGTCAAACTTATTTATGAAGGAGACATTGATTCGCTCTTTGTTAACGCATTGGATGATTTTCACGTATATTTTCTGAGAATAAACTATTGTACACTACTTCGTACACAGGTAATTGACTTTTCGCTTCTTTCGTTTCTTTCACCGTGGCTATAGCTTTCAATCACTAGTTCTTCATTCTCTCCCTTTGTACCTATTTGGCGTCTAAGTCACCCACTAAACATATAAATTCCGTTTTGTAGTCGTTGTAAGCTGTTCCCATTTTTTGTTGTAAAATGCGTAATAATTCTTTTGATGCTGATTCTGTCACCGACATACGCTAGAATCATCGCAAATTTTGATTTATTTATTTTCAAGTGCTTCAACTCTTCTTTATTTTATTTTATTTTTTTTTTTTTGCTGTTTTATAATTCCACTTTTAGCTTATCAAAAATCTGCCTCCGTAAAGTACTTTTGTTTCGTCTTTGAATCCAGAGAGGTTTTCCTTTTTTTCTATTCAACCAACAAGTCCAACTACATATGTACATACATCCCATTTCATTTTATCAAGTGCTTTTTCAAGTTCAATTTGACGCTCTGCATATTAAATGTGCATATGTATATGTCTTGACATTCTAGGGTTTGTTGTCCTAGTAATGTAGCACAAATATTAGCTCAACACCATTTAGAAATCTACATCCAAGTTGGATGAGGTGTAGCGTAGCTCAAGATTTAAATTTAATCTGCCTTTAAATAGGGCTTAAGGAGATACCGAATGGAAATGCAGCAACAGAAGCGAATAACCTACATACGATTAACCCCCAAAGGACTAATATGGATCAATTATAGACCAAAATGCAGGTGGTGTACTTCGCGAGACTTTCAAATATATACAAACATATGTATAAATGAATTAACACGACGTGGTTGGGTGCTGTAGAAATAGGGTAACTGTTTCTACACATCAATTGTGCTTATTTTACCTCGAAGTGGTAACAATTGGGATCTGGTCGATGTCTATTCAGATTCGACTTACTAAACTTATAACCAATGGTGAAGTAAGTTTCCAGAACAAAACAAATATGAGCTTATCCGGGCTACTACGACAAATTTGGAGCTCAAGCCGGTAAATATTTTGAAAATTAAGTCAAATTCTTAGAAAAGATATTATGGCGGATGAGCCCTAAATAGATATTGGCAGTGCTCACATCGGCTTACTGATTTCAGTCTAACTGACCCCTTGACCTAGGAGTATCTATAATGGAACTGGTCTTCCTGGTCCCAGCAACAACAAGCCTCGGATACGGACAAGGACAACCAACTTCGGATCTGCATGTGGAATTTTAAATCCCTTATCAGCCGAACAACTAGCGGAGAGCCTGGACTGCGAATGTTTTCGACGGCTACAGGATGAGGATTTGTTGTAAGAGGCTAAATTAAGCAAGAAGTCTTGAGTTTCCGGCATGCGAACGACCACCTCGTAACAATCCGTTTTAAGGCTAAATTTTCCCAAATTAGCGATTTTAATGCAAATCTAGAAAGAGGGGGCATTTTTGGTTGTACCGTCGGAAGGTATACCCTATACGACACCACCTCTGATAAACAATTCAGACTAATCGACTTAGTGTAGTTATAACGCAGTTTCCGCATCTCGATATTTATAAGGGGACTTTGAAATCTCCTGATCAATCAACCATCACCTGAATTGACAACATTGCGATTGATGCAAGGCACTCCTCCAGTATTATGGATGTTCAGAATGTCCAGAGCGGCCAACGTCGAGACGGATCATTACCTTGTTGTAGCCAAAGTTCGGTTGCGAATATAATACTCTGAGGAAGTTTGATGCAAAAGATCAAAAAATCCTTTTCTCATCGAGATTCTCTTAACTTCTTAGGAGGTTATATGCCACTAGCATCAAGTACCGAAGACTAGTGGCACCATTGCCAAAAAGTAATCAGAGATGCCGCCTCTAACGTGCTAGGTTTCACTGGCGTGACTCAAGTGGTAGTGAATTGACTTTCCAATCAAACGGTTCGGTATCCAATACCAGCCGTGACCGCAAGACTTTTTTTTTTAGGTAACTAAAATATCGTGAGATAAATGTTTACCTAAATACAACATCAATTCATTTAACAATAATAATTTAGTCTTCCTCTTAAATGTTGGATGCCACCCATAGAGCCCAAACATATCGCTCTCTCTCTTTTTTTATCCCATTTGCCTAAGTGTAATCAAACCCACTTGAGTTTAAGTTCTTAAAAAAAAAAAACACCTCTGGTTTGACGACGAGTGCAAGAAACCACATGGAGCTAAGTAACATAAGTAGACCCTCTGAGTTGCGCCAACTACAGAGACATCAATCGTCTTAACATCGCCTACAAGATCCTAGCTGCCGTATTCTGTAAACGCCTGAAACCGTTCGTCAACAATGTTATTGGTCCGTATCAGTATCGCTTTAGGCCAGAAAAGTTCATTCACACTACGGCAGATCTTGGGAAAACACCCATGAGCTCCAAATCAATATACATAATCTATAGAGTGTGCTATACAGAACAATTTCTAGTTTTGACATTCCTGTCAAACTCGTCCATTTGTACGGCATCACGATGGAGAATGCGCTCTGCTCCATCAAGATCCATAGAGAACTCACGCAGGCCTTTGAAGACAAAAAAGGATTTAGACAGATGTAACTTTGGGATAGTTAAGGACTTTATCTAACTAGACTCCACTATCAATTCAGACAACGTCACCATCGGTGAACTCAAATGAAGAATAACTCTTATCAATCGCTGTTTCTTTGGGCTAAGAAGGCAATTGACTAGCAAAGCTCTCTCTCAAACAACAAAAGTGACCCCATTTTTATATTACCATTAATTTGGATGGCAGTTTACAGATCAACGGGATCTTGGAAGCTCAGCCAACATGCCACTTAAGCCATCTCAATCCCAGTGATCCAAGACGGTGAAAGATTTCTCTTATATGAATCGAACAGCAATGTACAACGCGAATACGACGACACATTCGAAGCTCAAGTCATTTTATTGAAAATGCTTTTACATCTCGTCAGGATTTTGAAACAGAGGTTGTGATAGGGAAGCTCTCACCGAAGGAAGGGCAAAGCTTACACTTGAGGATCTATGCCTCAGACTTGAGAAATTTTTCCTTGTCCCTCCAAGTACAATTGTAACAAATTGTTAAACGGCGCAGTAATCATCTTTTCGCAACATCTCGAAGAACCGACTCACACATCCGCAGAAGATCATGAGAGAAATTGTAAAGAGAACTAGTTTTCATTCGTTCTACAATGAAACCCTGTTTTAATAAAAAAAAAAAAAAAAAATGCGAACAAGTCCATGCAAAGAACTGTAGTTGTACAGGGCGCCAACCGCAGAAAAGGATGAGAGCTATTCGATGACTCGGCTTCTTTAAAAACAAAATTAAAAAAAAAAAAAGAACAAAAAACCACTTGGTCGTGGATATGAAGTAGTGAGTCTGTATAAAGGATGTTCAGACGTGTTTAACCTAAAGCATTCACTGCCAAAGTATGAAAAGCAACGATATTTTATTTAGTTAGGTGTATACAAAAATTAATCTGTAAATTACAGGCGGATAGAAGTGTACTCGATGAGATATATGTATGTATATAATAGCAGTGCTTATTCTATCGCCAAGACGATAGAAAAACCTTTGAACACCTATCGTGAGCGCCTGAAAAGTAATAGATCCTATGATATGATATAGTTAATATACATATGTTTGTAAGTACCCTGTCTAACTCATCCTCCAGTGTGTATTCTCTAGTAGTATGGTGACAAAAGAAAAAGCTTCCACTTCACACATGTCGCTTCTCCTGTGGATTTCAAAAATAAAGTCAGATTTAAAACCAAGTGAATAATCACGCTTCTTTTAGAGCTGCTCTGTTTGTTAAGCCATTGACTTAATTAAAAGCAGATACGAACGCCATTCGATTGTGATTCAAATTTAGGCAGAATTTCACAAACTGCCTGATAATAGGTTACGTTCCAAAAGGAAAGGTCGTCACATCACTCCAAAAGTTTCATTCTCTCAGTCATTTCTACAAAAAACACTGGAACACTTGTCAGATATACTATGTTTAGTGACGACTTTTTGGTCATGCCTACGTACTTAGAGAAGGATAGTCAATTACTACGCTTCTTAATAGTATTTAAATAGAAAAATCTTAGTCTAACACCACATAAGCTCTAGTGTCATCATAAGCCGTCTGCATAGAACCCTGTGTGAGCAACAACAGCTAATAACTTGGGTTTGTCGGCCAGTTTTCACTTGCCTCGAAACTATACTATTGTGCAGAACAAATGAATGAAAGTTTAAGTTAATGATTTAGATGTTTCCCAAATAAGTTTTAAAAAATCCCTTGTTCCTAACATATTGAAAAAGACCGGCCTTCTCATTTTGAATCATAAATATATATCTTTTCAATCATAATATTTTCTCTTGACTTGGAAGCACTATAGGAAACTTTCACAAAACTCACCTCGATTCATTCAAACAAGATTCATGTACCAGAACCCAATTTTTATCCACTAATACTCCAAGGCAATGTAATCTTCCGTTAGCGTATACATCTACCAGCCAAGGCCAGTGCCATTTTTCAATACCTTCATGTAATTTATCATGTACCAAAACCAATTTCTTACTTTCGATAAGTTTAGTCAACTCATCCAAGATTTCTTCCTTTTTATGAGGAAAAACCTCCAATGAATTTGGTTTGGAACTTGGATGATGATTGTGTAGATGTAACATTTTCGGAGTAATTTCCTGTCCAGCTGTTAAAGTTTTCAATGGCGCACTTACGTTGACCTTTGGAACACACTCAATAAAAATCCCTAAACATTCTTCGTGCATATTATGCACCCGTTCTGTTCGTGATGCTGTAGTACCGACAAATGGGACGTGTTTTCTCTTGATGCCATCAAAAAAGTGAACACTATCGCCCATTGGTGAAGAATCCCCGACTAGTTCCGGAACAATGGGGCTGATGGTATGTTGAATTATATGTGTCGTGTTGTAAAATAGTGGTCCTTTGAAGCCAAGAAGGTAACACACGTCCTCGGCAGTCTTTGCTCCGTGTATGTGGAATGCAGTTTCATAGGAGCAGACCACATGCCATACACCATGAGAGTTGCGTGAGAAGATACCGGCAGTTCTGAGTTTGGGTTGTTTGTTGTGACCTAGGTGGACCGCCTTTCCGTCAGTTAAAGCAACTGAAGATATGATAGGAGTTTCAGAAGTAACTTTAACTAAAAAGTGCATATGAAATCAACTTACAACAATCCTTTTCGTCCTCCTTGAATAGACAGTCGACAGAGTCGTCGCAACGTTTCTTTGAGTCAATGCATTGCTTGGACAATGGACAGAGGAATTCCGTTTCATTGCAATTTCCTATAAAAGAAGATCTCACTAAAATTGAAGTTATATGCATAAATCGAAACTGGAACTTACCACAATCGTCTTCATCAGTTAAGTCTTCGCAGTCGATCTTACCATCACAGATGAGAATGTTTAGTGGGCCCTATAAGTGAAAAGTGAATAGGGATTGTTACAAATTGCTAATAAAAAAGTCATCTAAGGATAAATGGAAAGTATGAAAAAAAATACACTATTCGTCCAGCCACGGCACTTGTTTAAGGGTTAAAAATTCAATTAACAATCAATACTGCAGCTATAGTATAAAGAAAAAAGCAGGGGATTGGAGTCAGAATCTTTGAAACATCCCCAGATAGGAACGAATACACTATGACTTATTAAAATCATAATCTCTCTTCATTAAATTACCCGGGTCTGACGAGAATATGTTGTTTATTTCCTGACACTATTTACAAGTTTCTTCGTGGAGTTTCAACTACAACCCAAAAGAAAATTGTTAGGGGTGGTTGGTTTGTCTTTCTCCAATGAAAATGGTAAATTGCTACAAGAACGTCAGGTTACTCGTATAATATAATATATCCCAATCTGCCAATAACCTTCGGCAGTGAAATGTTAAGGATAATTGCAAACCCAATCAAAATCTCGGACTGATATTTTGGTAGGTACTTTACGGGTATCGTACTATACATAAAAAACCAATGAGTATTCTGCGAAAGTTGCGAATTTTAACAAGAACGCCGAAACAGCCAATTCAGTACGTATCAATTCAATACAAGAGAAGGTATATGTTTATATTCGTATGTCCAAAGTAGTTCAGTCCGACATACGAATACGTTCACGTCGATAACCATCAATGGCAGTTCTATCGAGCCTGCATTTAAAGCGCTTAGAGCTTAGGGCATACAGAATTATCGTTGAATCTTGTGAACTACCATCTTATGATTTTGATAATGCACTTCCTTGTGAAAGCGAATAGTTGTATAACTTTGCCACCGGGTGCCTGCGGATACATAAATGGTAGCATTTATTCAGGCTTCTAGCCGTAATACCTAAGATTTTGAAGTGAACTCATTTTAGGTATGACTGTCCTCTACACAAGTCTTATCCAGATTCGGCACAAAATAAATTTAGCTTGAGGTACATTATAAATAATTGTAGCTTTAAATGTTCCCAATGTGCCAACAGATATCCTTGGCTTTGGAAGGAAATCAATCAACTAGTTTGTGATTCCCTTTGCACTGCTGGCAACTTAGTCCGAAGTACTAAGCACTGAATTTGACATACGTATATGTATGCCTACTAATATTACATCTTCTATATCTCAAGTTGCTACATCATTTGTTCACATCCTAATTTCGTTTAATTGAAGGTTAGTCAGAACTGAAAAGGGCAATGTAATTCTGTGTCATGGCTGGGAAAGAGTCTAATCGCGCAATTCGAGGTTCTACGATAGATCGTACTCGACTTACACATATGGTATTCCGGTTAGCTAACCTCTACAACGTTCTTCCGGCATGTTACTATAGAATTGACTCAACGGCCTCCTTCGGCTCTCTCATCTATTCTCTAAAGCATTTTCGGAGCCGCATAGTGCTTTCCAAGAATGAATATGTGTAAGCTGAAGTGGACTCATGTAATATTCAAATAAACATTGGTCACAGTTAGACCAGAGCATACCTTTAAAGTTAATCAGGAAGCTATTGGCGCCTTTATGGGCAAATTGCCTTAAAGCTACATTACTCCGAAGTGTGGGCAGCATTTGGAAATGGCTCAGTGAAAGAAATAATTTCATATTCTTCTGTACCAACTATGATACTATGAAAAGATACGAGTAATTGCTAGGCAGTCGCGTTTTTATGAGAAAGGTCGACACATAACTTGAATCAATTTAGAATAGGAGATCATACCATATGTGGACGACATTAAGACCTGTGCCCGAGACGTATATAAAAATGATTTGCGATATGGGGTGTTGGGTGGACAGCTGGAATAACCGGAAAATATCCAAAATTCTGACGACCAAATATCTAGATATATTTAGAAGCAGTCACCGTTCCGTAGTGCAAATAATTCAAGTATTCAGCCTCTGTCGTGAACAACCAAAAGAATTGGGATGACAATATTGTACATAGAGATAACGTGGCAGAGTTTAGTCGCGCGAAAGCCCACGGCAATTTGTGATATATAAATTGCACTTAAACTTAATAGAACCGAATAGCATTCCTAGCTAGGCCATGTCCTAGCCATTATAGACAACTGATGACACCTTCGTCCTATATCTCAAGTTATATCAAGTCGTAGATAATTGGCCCTTTGGCCATGAAGATTGGAATCCGGACCAGCGTCGATAGAAGAGGCTGATCATCAAGTACATTTGTTGCAGTAAAATTTATCACAACAGACTGGACTCTTGTTCCTTGAAACCTTCGCTTCAGTCCTTCGAACCTTTTCCCTTTAACAATTGTTCTTCAAAAATTCTAAAAGAGTGATGGTCACCCATGGGCGCATCAGACATCGGTGCACTTTCTCAGCATCTTGGAAGGACAAGACTTTCGAAAATTTGGAAATTTCCCCGAAGATTTGGGCAGTCCTTTGACTGCACACTTGAATGTATGAAAGAGCAGTCTAGCGGTGCTCTAAGCCATGGTTAAACGCTCCAGCTAGGTAGCGGAGCGCTGTACACATATACCATATACTACCGAGTAGATGTAATGCACGATTGTGTGGATGGGTGACCAGTGGTCTAAGTGGACAGAGGTTAAAAAAAAAAATGAACAGTAAAACAAAATAAAAAAAAAATTTAAGTGCAATGTCAATGTAAAAGCAGACAGAGTCAGGGCACAACAGGGAGAGTTAGGAAGATAAAGAAAGGAGAATACCAAACAAAGCTAAGTAAGTATTATGAGATTGTGTAGTGAGACCCCGGTAGGCTTTCGCCCGCATAGAAAAAAAAAAGCACACGAGACCCGCTAGAGACAATTTTTTTAATCGTTCGGGAAGACGGAAGATAGCGGCCCACTCTGAAGCGGTTTCAACTACGATAATATAGTTTTAACTGCGACTCGTCTTGATCCGAAAAATTTTTTTTAACGCTCAAATCTTTTTTCCATAAAAATTTTGAGCAATAAAGCAATAAAAGACTTTCGACTTTTGTTATGTTTTTTCATCTTTTAAGGTTTCGCAATCCCTTTTTCAAAAGATTGCGTGACGCCTACATTTAGTACTTCCTTGTATCGCATTTTTTTAACCATAAAGTAAACCCACCCCCAGCTGAGCAGCCGAATGTGGCAGCATTTAACCTGCTGCCTGTTGCAAATTTCCATTGTTGAGTTTCGGTGTTGACGTTGCAGTCCGCCATTACCGATGTAACCACCACCCGCAGACCGGCTACCAAAAATAAAATAAAAAAATTGCAACACATTCACTGTGATATCTAATGCAGATAATACCGAGATCATTGGGAAACCAACTTGTATCACTGTAATTAAAATTAAATACGAGTTTATGGTTGTATGGCCTTACGAGTATAAAAATAATCCGAGCTACTCCGACATATTTGGAGCTCAGGCCGGTAAGGATTGCCGAGTCTAAGTCAGGGTCTTGTACAAAGAGATGGTGGCGGATGAGCCCTTAATGAACCAAGTAGAGCGCTCAAATCCCTGAACGGGTTACTGGCTTTGGTCTAACTGAACCCTTGTCCTAGGAATATCTGTAATTGAACTGGGCCTCCAGGAAAAGAAAGTTAAGTTAAGAAGCAATAACAGTCCTCGGATACGGACGGATATACTGTTGACAAATCATCCAAACGAAACAAGGACAATGAACTTCGGATATGCAGGTGGTATGTTAAGTCTCTTAATACGTCACGTGCAGACGAACAACTAGCGGAGTCCCTGGACTGCTGCAAAGTAGATATTACCCCCAGGGATAGGCCAGACAAAAAGAGATTAAGAAACTGTGGCACCTACTACCGCGATTGTTTTCGACGGCAAAAGCACCGCTTATTTGGATGCGGATTCGTTATTAGATTCAGACTTGGGCAAGAACTCTTGAGTTTCCGGCATGTGAACAAGCAGCCAATATTTGCCTTATATGCGCGCACGCTCTCACAGAGGGGAAAAACGAAGATACCAAGGATGACATCTACGAGCTCTTGGACAAGACGTACGAGCAGTGCCCTAGCTATGACATTTTATGTAAAGCTAGGATGAGAGGGCATCTTTGCTAGATTCAGGCTAATCGACTTTGCGGCAGGGCGGAACATTGTCGTAGCTGGGACGTGATTCTCATATCTCGATATTCATAAGAAGAAGAAGAGAAGAGAAGAGCTCCTGATCAATCAACCATTAGTCAGACTAACCACATTGCGCTCGACGGAAGGCACTCCTCCAGTATTATTCCGTAAAGTTAGCATCGACTTGGACCATTACCTTTGTGGATATCCCAAACATCGCAAAGGCAATCTGATGCTGTGATAAAGTTTCTCCAAATACTTTTCCAGTCAAGTCCCCTTAATCTCTTAAGAGGTACTCTGCCGCTAGCATCAAGTTTTGAAGACAATCAGAGATGCCGCCTCTGATCAAACCTCTGCTTTGACGACGAGTACAAGCAATCACATGCAGCTTAGTAAGATGCATATAAAGTGGCGCTGCATAAAAGGACTAGGGCTGTTCATGCACGAGGAGAAAAGAAGGGACGAACATTTTTTTCTCAGGAGGAAAAATAAGGAGCATGACAAGCGAGTGGCCAAAGAAATTGAGAGATGCTACCAAAAGGTTAAAAAACGGACACAAAACCCGTATCAAAGCCTGTAAAGACGAACAAGAGATCATAGTAATAGAGTCGCAGTCGATGCTGAGGATTTGGAAAGAGCATTTCTAAAGAATGTATAACTGACAAGCCAAATACCGTTCTCAGACAGAATTAATCTGGACGATGTAGACCAACAATTCTATACACCCGACCTGATGAAGTAGAGATGGCAATATCTAAGCTAAAGGGCGCCCTGACAACCGCGCTCTTCAAAGCGCCATGCGATAACTTGGTAAGGAGCGTACTTCAACTCATCTCTTAAATATGTTCGGACGAAAAACCTCAGCATTGTTCTTACGGTCCTCAAGAAAAAAAACCCTCAGTACTGCTTAGACTACACAAATAGTCTAAGTAGTCTTCTCAATTTTGTCTAGAAGATCCTATCCGTTCAGATCCAAGATTTGAAGCCATTTATCAACAATCTAACTGGTCCATATCAGTGTGGCTTTAAGCCAGAAAAGTTCTTTAACGCTACTGCAGATCTCGGAAAAAACCCCGTGAGGTCCAAATCGAAACACATCACCTACTCATCGATATTAAGGCCGCGTATGACAGCATCTATAGAAACGAACTATACAGAGCAATGCCTAGTTTTGGCATCCCTGCCAAACTCATCCGTTTGTGTAGGAAAACAATGGAGAATGCACGCTGTTTCATCATAAAGAACTCACCCAGGCCTTTTATGTTAAAAAGGAATTTAGACAAGGCGATGTGCCGTCATGCGGTTTCTATAACATCACTCTTGAAAGAATATTGCAAAACTCATGCGCCAACACAAAAAGCACAATCTTTCAAAAGTCCGTCCAATTACTCGCATACGTTGATGACATTGACATACTCGTAATAGGAAGAAATTTCCGTGGCGCTTTCGAAAGTATTAAGACAGAAGCGGCAAAGATGGGTTTAACGTTCAACGTAGACCAAGTATATATGACCCAACACCGACGTCTAGGACAGAATGTCACCCTCGACAGATAACTTTGATCTATTGCATTTATCTAGGCTCCCCTATTAATCCAGACAACGACAGCAGCGCTGGATCAAATGAAGAACAACTCTTGTGAATCGTTGCTTCTATGGGCTAAGAAGTCAATTGACTAGTAAAGCCCTCTCTCAAATAACAAAAGTGACTCCCTGTAAGAGCTCAATAATCCCAGTCCTCGTTTATGGCGCAGAAGTATGGACTTTATCAAAAATGGATGAGGATGCTCTTGGATCTTTGAGAGAAAAATTCTTCAGGTGATTTTCGGTGAATGGGGGAGGAGATACAACGATGAACAACGATCAGGTCCAAAAAGTTTTCGAATTCGTCTCCGCCTGACAGTGCAGTAGAGGAAAACCGCGACTTAGGTATCGCACGCAAGTAGAAAGGGAATTCAATCAGCATAGTGTGTGAAACTGAAGGCAGCTAGCTAAAGATCAAGCTGGCTGGGAACGCTTGTTGGTTGTAAGTAAATAATTAGGTTCCTGAGTCGAAAGCAGATAGAATGGAGCTTCTTTGACAACCCGCGGTTGCTGATATCTATCATAGCTTGTGGTAACGAATGAGACCATTAAATACGCTCCTATTCTCAAAATTACCAAACCTTATTGGTCTGAATCTCTTGAAGCACAAAAAACATAGAGAATGTGGTTGAGCTTGATGTGCCAACAACAATTCCTGAGTGCATGCTCTGTAACGCTCTGCTTCAAAATCTAAATCTGGCGAACAAAATAGAAGGCGCACTTGAGAGGAAGAAGTAGAATTTCCAAACAGCATGTGCCGTTCAGAACAACTATGATAAGAGCAATTATATCCTATGCCTACGTTGTCTGATGGAAGAAGCTTTCCTGAAAAATGCCTTACTGCTTTCTACATACCACAGGTCTGCTTCCAATGCGCTGATGAATCTCTCTCTTATAACATTCATATCATGGGCTGCACCCTTTCATTTAAAAAGAAGTGATAATTAGTACAAAATGCTCAGGAGATCTTGCACGGCGACGATATTTTGATTCTGGTGCAAAAGAAAGCATGCAATGCAATAATATCGAAACTCAAGTTCGTAGGAATGTTTTCGGTCAGAATATGAGCCCGGAAAGGAATATATATTTCTTCATGTTTGGTATTTAGTTTGGTATTACTGTCTTTCAATTACTGTAGGCGGCACTACAGGCCGGCGTGGACCTGGGCCTCAACCAATAAACCTCTCAAATTAGGTTTTTGGCTGACTGCCTCCAGTTGCGCACTCCAAGTTGATTGACATTCCCAATTACTTGCGAGCGCCACCTTAGGCGAGTCCTTCTCCTACTGCGTCGTCGTTCCGGACTAGAATCGAAGATTCTGCGGGATAGAGCGCTCTACATATCGCAGCCATCTCAAACGCACTATGCGCTGTTTTTTGACCTGGTCGATATCGTTACACCACCTTGATCAAAAAAAAAAAAAAAAAAAAAAAACAGAATAACCACCGTGTGGCGCTCCCATTGTTCCGATTTGAGTTCTTTTTTTTTTTTTGTTAAGTTGGTACATCTGCTGTTGACATTCCCTCTAAATCTAAGCGTCATAGCTTGACATTTGCAAAAGTTACGTAGCCAAGAGTACATCTATCTCTGTGTGTGTTAGCGGTTTTTTACAATTTTAGAAATGGATTTCAGTTTTCAACAACGAACTTGCATTAAATTTTGCGTAAAAAACAGATTTAATGGTGCGCGAACGTTGGAAATGTCGGGAAAGTGTTTCGGCTACGATTCTCTAAAGAAAACGTTCGTTTACCAGTGGCACGAGCGGCTCAAAAGTGGTCGTGAGTCAATCGAAGTTTCAGACCACCAACATCAAAAACAGACGAAAGCATTGTTGAAGTAAAAGAAATGTTGGTTAATAACGGCAAATTAAACATCAGAGAGATAGCGGAGGACTTGAACGTTGCCTATGGATCCGTCCAAGACATTTTGGTTAATAATTTGGGTTTCCGTCGTGTAGCAGCAAAGCTGTGCCAAAAGACCTCAATTTCATGTAAAAAAGAGACCTTGTTGACGTCGCAAAAGAGATGATTTGCGAGGCTGAATATGATCCCATTTTTATTAAAAGGATCATTACTGGAGACAAGACGTGGGTTTATGAGTATGACACGCAATCCAGGCATTAGGCAAGTGAATGGCGTTCACCAAATGAGCCGAAACCAAAAAAAAAAAAACACGTCGTTTTCAGTCAAAAAAGAAGGCAATGCTCACGCTTTTCATGGATTACAACGGTGTAGTACATCATAAATTTTTGCCAGAAGGCCAGACAGTAAACAGAAAATATTATTTGGGCATTATTAGACGTTTGCGTGAAGCAATTCGCCAAAAGAGACCAGAATTGTGGGCAGAAAACTCGTGGATTTTGCACCATGCCACCGAATTCATCTGATTTGGCTCTCTGTGACTTTTCTCTGCTCAATCGAGTTAAAAACCACTACGGGGATCACGTTTCAGCAGCAGAAAGGAAGTCATGGAAAAATCGCAGGAACCACTGATGGACATACCGAAAACCGAATATAAAAAATGTTTCAAGGATTGGATCAAGCGCTGGCATAAGTGTGTTGCAGTTGATGGGGATTACTTTGAAGGGGACAAGGTGGTACATCTCGTTGTTTTTATATTTGAATTGTCTCCTCCAGAACCTTTCAACACATATAGGACCAAATATCTAACGAAGAATTTTTCTCTCAAACCAACCAAGGACATCTTCATCCGCCATAGAAAGGATCCATGCTTCAGAACCATAGATCAGGATTAGGATTACAAGGGTCTTATGTAGAGTTCCCTTAGTTGTTCAGGAGAGAGCTATCCTTCAATTGGATAGCTGCGCCTTGCTGAACCTCTCATCACTTCCCAAGCTGGTAAGAGTTGGATTTCTCTGGACTTATTTGGAAGTTTAAATTCACTGAATCACAATGAGATCGCTAACGAATTTGCAAGGCTCGCTAAATAGTTTCTCAAGATCCGAATCTCTATTGATAATTGATTTCTTGTGAGCATAACAGCAAATGGCACATTTATCCGGGATCCGGCGAACAAAACGATGTCTTTTAAAGGTCAGTGACAATCCTGCTGCCCCTCAAACTCAAACTTTTTATTGGCACCGTAGCGGTGTAGTTATATGTTTTTGCTAAGCATTGTAGTATGCCTTACATCAATAACACTATCAGGAAATGCTTACTGTGAGGATGATGAAAAAATCGCAAAGCACCAGCCTGCAGGTATGCTTGATGGGAGTATATTAAGCTCTTTACTTATCTTTCTACGAAAGTCTGCGATATTTCAATTAAAGGAACATATAAGGAGTACAATGGCGCTGTTCTTTGGCTGAGAAACAAAAAATCCTCATTAAAAAAGTATCACTAGAATTGCAATCAATGCCATCGCATTGTATAAAGTTGGATTTAAGAGAAAAATCAAAAATAGGCATGCGATTGCTTAAAGCTACCAAATTGAACTACAGTGTACCAAAGCTCCTTCTACCCGATAATAACGAGGGTGGCCTATGCAAAATGCAAACCAAACAAGCTTTCAACAATGAATCCAAGGAAATATGAATCTATATCTTCACGCCAATGATGCAAACTTTTTAAAAAAAATTCCAACAGTTTTCAAAACGTGCCTCTTCATGATATGCTAACTAGTCATCTTACCTTCAGATATTGCCTACACGTACATCCTTCCTCGTCAGTACCGTCTTCACAGTCTTGGATTCTATCACACCTGTTACTCAAGTGAATGATCTGTGGGATCCTGTGATTGTAAGAAAAAAAATTATTTCAATCTAGGGATCTCCTTAAACGGATCGACTTACTTTTCGCAGACAAACTTATGAGCAATGTGCTTAGGCATTGTCTTTGGGTGGATCGTCACTGAGCTCTCCTGCTCGGTGGCATTTTTTCGTTTATGAATCGAAGTTGGATTCTCTGAGGTAACATCAGCTAAGTCCGCCTTAAATTTCCCAAATCCTTCGGTAGTTCCTAAGGATGTTGCAAGAGTACCTTCACTGAAATTAGAGTTTTTAGTACTCGTTTCGTTAACCTCTTGTAAAAACTTCACAGTCGAGTCTTTGAGTAATGTTAGTTTAGATGTGGACGATGGTAGTGGTGTAGATAAGATGGACTGATCTGCCAAGGATAAAATCCACTCTTCCGTAATTAACTTTGGAGATATCCATGTTGTGGTAGTACTGTCAACGGTTGTGAATACTGCATCATCTTCCTTTTTATCCATTGGCTTCATTTCAATGTGAGGTAAGTCAGTTGTACCCTCATGCCTTTCATTTTTCCCTGCACTAATTGTAGTACTGGCTTGATGTTCCTTTTCCAAATCTAATGGTTCACTATCTACCTCGTGGCTAACACCTCCATCGACATCCCCTAACAAACTTTTGTAATCAAGCCCACTACCTGTCATTGTGGTCTCTTCGTTATCAGTGCACATTGTTGTCGTATCCATATTCGTAGTCACGTTTGTGTCTATTCCATCAATCACTAGGGTCGTTGATGCATTCAATGAAGCGCTAACATCTGGAATATAATTGTAAATGCATCCAGCCTCATCCTCACCGCCCAAGCAATCCACAATGCGATCACAGCGTTTCATTTGGGAAATACAACGTCTGCCACCCCAAATGCAGACAAAACCAGGACACGATTGTATTGGTTGTGCCTCTGGGAAGTATTCCGGCTTAAGTGCCATTTCAATCCAATCAAGATACAATGCCACACGGGTATACACCCCAAACTCCTTAGCTCGAGCGCATCCGTTACCATGGCTAACCACGCCAGCCAAATACCATTCCTGTTTGTTGGACACACTGCGGCAGAACATTGGTCCACCTGAATCACCTTGACAGGCATCTCTTCCACCAACAGCCTCTCCAGCACAAATGTCTTCGGCCTCCTGGTCATCTTTTTCTGTGCACTGTTTACGAATAGGTAGATTCACTTCTTTTTGATGGTCACCTATGCGAATACGAATACAAAATTAGTCTTCCCAAAACTCACTAACGAAACTCCTTTACTTCCTGGACCTTTCTCTTGAATAGCACCCCATCCAACGACGGTACATATGGTGTTGACTTCTGGTCCCAAAATCCAATCACTACCTCTGGTCGTTCGTTTTTGGTTGGGTAAGCAAATTGGTTTCACCCACCTGTTGTATCGGAATGGAGTACCTACACGCATCAGGGCAATGTCATTTTTCATAGTTCGACGATTGTATGTCTGATGCATAACCACATGGCTAACCTGGTGTATCTGTGTGGTGGAGGAGAAACTAGAACGACGTAACATTCCTGCTCGAACCTCATAGAAGTGTTTCTGGAATCCTATAGTGCAGTGGGCGGCGGTTATTATCTTCAATGAGAAAATAAGAATCCTTAGATGTAGGTGAATATGTCAACATATACTCGAATAATACTTACCCAGTGTGGATCAAAAATTGTTCCCCCACAGTGGAAATCTCCATCACGATATACCGCCACGATGAACGGCCATTGAAGGGGTTTACTGTACGAACCTCCAACAATTCGGCTCTCCTCCTGTTGTGTATCTCGTCTGCGACGTCGACGACGTCGTCTCGTACGCACTAGCGGTGACTGCAATTCTTGGATGATACCACATTGCGGTAGGGGACATCTGACATGTGCTACATGATCGGTGAGTATGTCCCTTTCCCGTTTTTGACACGATTTAGGGAATAGGGCATTTCCAATATGGTACGGTTCGATAAACGGTCCTGGCAGCTCGGCTTTTTGAAAGGTAATTATTGGATCTTCCTCTTGATGTTGAAACTCTTCAGCACATGCCTCTCGAGCCCAACTTTGAGCATTGTTACATACAGGATACCATATTCCTTCATGATTCCGATAGAGAAAACCAGCTGAACCAGAAGCTGCATGGGCCTTAACAAATACCAAGCTTAGCTTTGTGGAGAAGCTTAAATGCCGACTTACCATATGATGAGTTAGGTCATCAACAAGCAAATTGCATCCGATTTCATCTCTTCCATTGATACAATTCCTTACACCATTACAGCGTTCCTTAGAGCTATAGCACATGGCAAGTGTGGATCGGTTAGCCAATTTGAACTCTTCTGAATTGTCGTAGCAGGAGTACGTGAATTTATCGCAGTCAAAACAACCAATCTGAAATTTAAGTACAATACATACATACATACATGTTAAGGAGAACAACCTTAGAGAAAAAGGGGATCTTTTACCTCATCCTCTCCCAATGGACAATCGTGATAGCCATCACAAATTTTTTGTTCTTGTATTCGCTTTCGGCAAGTACAAGCAGCTTCATCGCTTCCATCCGAGCAGTCTACTACACTGTCACACCACTTCTTCTCGGGAACGCACTCATTGCCACCAAAGCAGGGAACATCTCCTTCCAGCTGACACTGAAACAGGTCTTTATCAACCGAATTCGAACCAGTTTCGGGCAACTTATTCCAGTATGACGAATAAATAATTTCAGTTGGAGTTGTCTTATCCCCAAATGTGTTTCGCAACTTGAAATTGACATTGTTATAGCCACTGCTAACTTCATAGCCAGGAGACTGCTTCCCAGAGTTCTGGATGTAAGTGCAGAAGAACTGTTGTTCCTTTTGTTGTTGTGTTGGAGCACTTTTTGAAAATATATTGGGAATGTTGCTCTGTGAACTACAATACCAAATTGAAAGTTAAATAAGAGTCAAAGTATTTGTATTGGGTTTGAATTGTTTTTTATCGAAACTTACCCGCCTCCCGTGGGACTTGAGTGTCCAAAGAAGCCTCCACTGTTTTGCATATTTCCAAATAAGGGTGGCATGACAAATACTCCTCCGGCATTATTTCCGGAATTACCACCACTATGACCACTTGCACTGATGCCACCACCAATACCCATACCACCCATACCACCCATACCACCCATACCACCCATTTGCATTCCGAAAAATGGCGACAAAAACGGTTGCAACATCATTCGAAAACTAGCCGGAGTGATGTAGAAACAAACCGGTATCGAGGGAATGCCGAAATTTGGGTTGAGCAGAAACTGAGCTGAAGCTTTCATAGTCTCACCCGTCACTGGGAATACGGGTCCCCGACTTGTAAATTGAACAGGTGGTGTGGTTGTAATATTGTCATCCGTGTCTGGAGCTAGAGTCAACTTCGTACGCATTTGTTTGGCTAAGTGCTCACACAGAGTCAGGATCTGGGGGTTTTTATCTAAAACAAAAGAGCAGCTTCTGAAGAAGTAAGAAAGTAAGGATGTCAAATTAAGGGACTCACCTAGTCGAGTATTATTCGATAGATTCGCATTTGGGTCAAACTTATGAGTGACGGTGTGATCCAAATCACCGAGTGAGTTAATCAGCTCATCATAAGACTGCTGACTTTGTTGGGAGTTATTTTGCTGCTTCTTTGCAGCCTCTTTTAATTTCTTCTTCCATTTTTCTTGGATTTTACTTGCCTCCAGAGTTTGGGTAGTTTGTCCAAACATATCTCGAGCATGGTCGTCGAGCATATTCTCTTGGCTATTGGGAGAATCAAGAGGATAACTTGAATGTAGTCGAAAAGATTCGTCCGGTCTTATCCAAGTTTTACTGTCTGATGTAGTTGTGACGCGAGATGAATTATCTCCTTTTGGGGCTGAATTATCCAATCCGTCTACATCCGGTGCTTTGTATTCAAAATCGGTATAGCCGCATTTGCCTGTAGATGATGCCTTCATATTCGTATTTTTATTTGCAATCCTCGATTCTACTTCATTTCTTGAATCAGAAAATCTTCTGTCAGCTTCTTTTATTGTAGTTTGGTTTCCTGCTTCAATGGTTATGGTGTCGGTTTCCTTTAAATTTTCCGGTTTGATAATATGAATTAGCGTCTTTAGAGTGGTTGTGTCTGGATCTGGAATCGTTGTTCCTTTGGTGGATGGTAGCATTATAGAATGAGTCGTGCTTCGGTTTCCATCTTTATTTGGTGTCGTTGTAATGATGTCACTTGTATTGAATGTACTCTGTTCGAAAGTGGGAGTTGGAACACTTAGAGTGGTTGTCTCTAGGTGTGGGATCGTTGTCCCTTTGGAAGCAGGTAGCGTTGAAGAATGTGTCGTGTTTTGATTTTCTTCTATATTTGGAGTCGTTAAAATGATGTCACTTTCCTTCAATGTTCCCGTTTCGATGGTAGGACTTAGAGCCGTGGTAGTCTCTATTTGTGGTGATGTGGAATAAGTCGTGGTTTCGTTTCCTTCTCTATTTAGAATCTTGACAATATTGTATTTTTCTTCTACGGTAGATGTTTCTAGATCTAAGATTGTTGTCGGCGGTACTGGGGAAGTTGTATTTTCTAAAGTCTGGCGAGTTGTCTGCGTAGTTGTATTAGGCTCCACCGATATAGATTCTTCAGTCATTGAATGGTTCAATTTCGTGGTAGAAGGGTTAGTGCAATCTTCGATCTTAAGTAGATCTGCACTGTTGTAGAATTCTTCAATCACATCACTTTGTTCTTTCTTAAGACTTTCAATTGTTTTGTTCAAACCAAAACATGTAGTCACATTGTGACTATTAATATGAATATATTTTGTGGTAAGATTCAATGGTTTGACAGTAGATTTTGGCATAATAGTACTCCCGGTGTCTTCCATAGTTATGTTTGTATTCAGAGTCGGCCGTGTGGCATGCAGGTCCTTCTGTTTTTGTTGAAATTCGTTAGTGATATTTAGTGTACTAGGAGTAGTTGTCATATTTAGGCTTACAGTCACGATAGATTCCTGCACTACCTCTGGGACTTGGGTAAATGCCTTCAAAGTACTATAAGAATGAGTGGTTTCTGTCACTTCCGTTGCTACAGTGCAGACTGGAGCTATAAAAACTTCAGTCACGTTATCTGGATGAACTCTGATGTCAATCGTTGTATTTGATCCTTGCGTGACATTCGGCTGTACACTTATGTGCAGAGGAAAATGTGTGCTCTTTCCAACTGGTTCCGTAACGGCATCCAACAGTTTACTTGTTGCCTTAGACGTTGAAATCTCTTCCAATATAAGAACTTCTTTATGGAAAGGATTTTTCTTGTCAAATTCTTCGTCTATGATCTCTACGTCTAGCTTTGGGTTCACTTTTTCTACCTCCAACTCCTTAATTATATACTGTTTATCATCTTCGTGCACAATAATCTTTTTTCCCTTTCTCTTTGTGGTATCTTCAACGTCTCCCTTAAGACTACTTGGTTTAAGGGTCACATTCAGCTTTCTCACCTCTTTTATATACATGGCCTTCTCCATTGACGATGACTCAGAGTTCAGAGGTTTTTGCATATCGATATCCTGAAAGATTTCTTTCATTTTTTCCATTGTATCACTAATTTCCTTTGCAATTTTATACATGTTTTTATAAGTCTCCATGCAGCCGCTGTGAGCGATGGCTTCCATTCTACACTTCCGGAAATCTTTTTCCAATTTGGAGAACTTCACCATTGTTCGTTTGTCGCGAATTTTTGCTCGAAGTCCTGCCAATTCCGAGGCTGTTGGATCAGCTAAATACCGTTGGACTGGACTTCGTCTTTGTCGGATGGACACATAATCGTAAAAATTACGATGAGATTTGTTCCATGATGGTTTTTTGTTGGTTCTCACTGGATCGAGTTTATTGTTTAAAGTGTTTTCAAATCTTGAAATGGGTTCAGTCGTTTGTTGAACTAAATTTGTGGATACTATGTAGATTGTGAAATATTTCTGAAAATATTTTCTCAGGCTTTAAATTGTTAAAAATTACCTTCATTTGGATAGGAGACCTTATAATAGATTGCCGTAAAAATTAACGTAATTAACGCACTGGTAATGAGAAGAATAAATTTTCTGCGACTTATGCTGGAGCATTTTCGACTTGTGTTAACGTCTGATACTTCATTTTCTGTGCGAAAATAATTTTAGCATTAAGGACATCGATTTTGACATGGTCATATTGAATTTATCATCGTTTATGGAAAGAAAGGTAGAACCTTCAATAAGTTGGTTAGTACTACTTATTAAAGTCTAGCACAAGAGTATGAAAGATTTAGGGTCTTAAAGGATAGACCTACAAGAACATCAGAAAGAACGGCAAGTAGAGGCTATCTAAAATAGCATTGAATGCGTCAAAGAAGCTGTATGAACCTAAATGTTCGCCTGCCGTTATTGTACACAACACCTAACTCTATAAGCAAGCGCCTGGCTGATTAAATGCAAACAATGAAGTCAAGAAGATAAAGAGGAGAATAAAGAGCAAATACATCAATTTTTGCTACCATACCCGAGATCTTAAATAAAATCGAATTCATATTGACCGCTCCATATTGATGCCAATCTGTGGGAAGTTCATTCCACTATCCTATTCGGAAACAGAGCAAGTATTGTTTAGATCGTCTAGATTATTGAAATATGTTAGATAACTCCTTGGTCTTGGAGAAGTAAGCAATGGTCATCTTTTGGTCATCCTGCAGTCACATCTTACCAATTTCTGCTACCAGCTCCTTCTTTCTATTCTGCTCATAAAGTTCACATGCAACTCTCTTCCCTCGATGCAGTGCAGATTTATATGCTTCTCGTTTGGCTGCATGCAAACGCTTACATTCATCGTCAAATTTGAAGCCTATTTGTGGCACCGCTTTGAAAAAAATCATATCAGAAGCAACTTCTCTGGTTTTTCGCTTACGAAATTCTCATTGGCGGTCTATAGTTGGTGTGTGGTATCTAGAATTATGAGACAGTGGCAACAATTCCAGTGGTCCATTTCGACTGCTACTTTTCGAAATTTGGTTTAACTTAACTTTGTTGTACTCGTGGTATCCGAATGCAACACCTGGCTACAAAAAGGTAATGATCCGAATTGATGTTCTGGCATCCTGAATGGTGGGGGAGTGTCTGGCATTGATTACAATTGATTGATCTGGTTGACCGTGTGCATAAGAAATTACGCTCCATTACAAATTCTATAAAAAATAAAATCCATTATCGGACCTGATGTACAGGAGAGTCTGTGTTTTCAGATGACTACCTCATAGCTGGAGGCTATGTTCGGTCTAAAATATCATAGAATTCGTCTTTAATGCTGTCATCTTTATCTTCTTTACTATCATCATTGCAAGTCAGTTTTGTATTTCTAAATTTGATCTTTCTGCCGTTTGTTATGAGGCATGCGCTTACATTACAAAAACTTAAGCCTTTTTACCTTTTTCGAAGGCGAACAGAAAATTCCTATCCAAAGGTGCCAGTAGCCTCGCTGAGGTTATGATAGCCTTCGTCAGCCTTTTCAGTTTTCTTGCGTCTTTTAGACCTGAGCTCTGAATACAGCGAAGTAGCTGTATCGGTGTCACCGATAAACCATATATGGATTCCTCCGCCAGCATTCTGATGAAGAAGAAGGATTCTAGTGTTGTCTTAGGGGTTGTATGACCTACTTTTAGTGAGGTGAGAGTAGGAGTTGTTGATTAAAGATTTAGGTGCCGTCGTTTATGTCTTTATAAAACGCTTGAGTTGGGTGATCAGTAAATTTATTGGGGGTGTCAAGTAGTAGACAAGTAGACAAGTTATGGTCTCCTCCAACAGGACTTGACTTTTTAAACTTATAACCGCGACTATACATATATTGAAGGACGCCACATGATATCCTCACCTCAGAATCTACAAAGAAATACTGTGGTCACCATAAAACAACTCTAAAAGCCCCTTAACAGCTAAATTTTATGAAAAGAACGTTGAACGTTGAACTTCTCCAATACGATACAATAGGACGGGGACGATGCAGATTCCGATTTTAGGTTGAACGAACAATTTAAATCGAGAAAAAATAAAAAAGGGTAACAATATCTCAACCTAAAAACAAGTCTGGTGGAATAAGGTATAAACGTTGGCAAAAATGGATGAAGATATTGGTCGATTTGTATGCTTAAGTTGTGGGTAAATTGTTATGCCTTTACAGGAATAAATTAAACCTCCGGTCCGAACAATCCCTTTCCGAAGAGACAACATTGTAGATGAGAAAGTGATTTAGTGATTGAAGTCATGCATCGTTATCTTTTCAAGTAAGTGAGTGTTTTAGTCTGAATCTGACCGGTAGACCCTCTTAGAAAACAACTTAATGTTCCTACACATAAAGTCACTTTTCCACTCCGCCCTGAGGATAAAAATTTGAAAATAAGAAATTCGAAAGCCAAAATTGAGAAAGACTCAGTCTGTTGATTTTTATATTGCTAAACAACATGTCTCAACGCCTTAGATATCCATCAATTTGATTGAAAGGTACATTGAAGGTACACATACATTTCTAAAGAAGAAGCTAGGGATCGAGTCTAATGTACTTTTTATAAGTTCCAATTTCTGTTTAATTGATCTTACAATTTCGATTGAAGAAGGCAACAATATCCAGGCACTTAAATGGTGAGAACAATCCATGTTGGAAATGAGTACTTAGTCATAAGTAACAAGAAAGTCTTCACAAGCTCATAAGACACTATTTCGTCCTTTTCGAAAGTAAAGACATATTAAACAAACAACTTTGTGTAGGAACTTGGCAAAATAAAACACACAAAAAGCTTAAAACATACAGATGCTTATGAAGTTTCTTAAGCATACTCAAAGCATACATGAGATGAAAAAAGCTACGAAAAATCGCCTACCAATTCGTTAAACATTAAGAACAAGAATTTTTTAAAAGCAATCTCTCAAAATTCATTTTTAAAGACATTCTGCAATTCAATTAAGTCAATTCCAACGAATTTGCAAATTAAATACCGGAAATTATTTTAGCAAAAAAGAATATCTGTTCCCGCCTCATATAACATTCGACGCATTTACCTTCCTCGAATAAGATAAGAGTTTTCGACGTCATTTCGAAACTTGACACTTATTCAGCTCTTCAATTCATGTATTCACTTTGACACCGTCATTTGAAATTCAAAAGTCCAAGTGTTCTTATTCTTTATTTAGACAAATTTATTCACTAAGCCCAAGTCGACGTATGTCTGGATTGATCCGTCCAAGTCGCGCACGATACACCTTTGAACTAAACTGACACTTGTCGATATCGAAGGTTTTCCAATGTATCAAAGTCAGGTTGTGGAATTATTTGTCAACACAAATATTGGAGTTCAACGAATATGAATAAATAAAACAACCAACATCGACCCACATTTTAAGTTAATTAGTAAAAATTCGCTGCAATGGCATAAAATATTTGGATTCAGAGTGTACCTGTGTATCGAAGACATGATGACTTTGTTAAAATTCGTAAATCATTACGCGAGCTCTATTTTCGATTCATTGGCTTTTGCTTTAGGGAAGAACATATTTCGTAAGTTTAAGGGAAAAGCTGCGTTACGCGGCTCTGGATCTGGATCATGACATATGCGGTGTAGTGTTACTGCAGCCATAGCACAAAATTTTATATCAACTACATTGCCTCTTGCAAAGTACTGAATTTTCGATTTAAAATAATAAACTGGATAAAAGTTTCTTAAATTTGACCCTTTTAGGGTTTGGGTTGAGAGTGAGACTGCGTTAAAAAGAACTTCTCCAGATTCTGGAATATTATTGGATTTTTCCACAATTACATCAAAATTCATACACTTATTTGCAGTGAACACAAAATGAACAAAAAATAAAATTGTGTCACAAACTTCGCTACCTTTTTTTATCCTAATGATCTTCCTAATATTGTTTATCGTATAATTCGTACAAAAACAACATCTTAGCAAGGTAAATTTTAATTAAAAAAATCTTTTAAGCGGTAGAAGTTGAAGGAAATATTTTATTACCTCTCGTCATAACTACGTGCTTAGGTATGCATATTGTCATCACATATTTTGATTTCTTCCCAAAAATACTACTTTTCATGACTTACTCAAATATCTTTAATGAGAATATATAGATTACGACTGTCCAGACCAGACAGATACCTGCCCAAGTTTTTGTGGCTCAACTTCAAATGCGTGTCCCACATTAGGAAAGTCTTATCTTTACTGAGCTGTCCCACTGAGATAGATTTGATACTTGTTAAACTGGAGCATTTGTTTTTCTGTCAGAATAAAGCACTTAGACTCGATTGTATTTCTCCCTTCCAATGAAACTTCTCAGCCTACAGTAGCACCAGTTCAGCCTGATCCGACCGTAGGCAGTGCACTCCTGGAGGTAGTGCTCCACGGTGTCGGCATCACAGGTTGTTGAATCATTTATGCCTTATCAAAGATTTAGTGCCCCGGCTTGGTCTATGGGAAACCCGGAAACTAATTCCATCTGCACTTATGCTCATATGAAACCCTGGTCCGGGTCCTGAAAAACTCTTCTCCGGGTCTTGGCTAGCGAGTTTATCGACGATTTCATTTCTTTTGACCCCATTGTGGCCTGGAACCCAGACAAGACTCAACAAATTTAGCCTTTCGTCTGCGTTCAGTGAATTTTGTATTTTCGAACTAATTTGAAAGTCGTTAGAGTGTCCGGCAAGTGTCTAAGCGCAGCTTGGATGACGCTACAACTGCTAATGTCTCGCCTCCTCCACCCATATTTCACAATATAGTTCGCTGCTATCAGGATTGCGTTTATTTCCGCTTGGAAGGCAGACGAAAGTTCTTCGATCGCTGATATTACACATTTCTTTCCTGGCTCAGATTCTGGCCGAAACCATGGTAAACCGATTTCGTATCTTTTCTGCAACATGTGTTCCGTTGACATTGCATCAGACGGTATATCCATAAGACCAGAGTCCAAAAAAAGTCGGCTCACAAGGTAATCAAAGCTCCAAAGACAACTTCTTTTAAAACGGAAGATGGCTTTGAGAGTGCGGCCAATGATATAAATGTCAAGGAGTACGAGATTCATCAATGCGTTTGAGACAGACTCAGGCATTCGAGGTAAAACCCCCATGCAGGCGAGAGAGAACGTTCTTTGGAGTCTGGTTAAAGCAACAATGATGTGTTTTCTTGAGAACACTTCTTGAAGGACGACAGTGCTTTAGAGGCTTTCCACGTAATATGTTCAGTACATAGAAGTTTTTCATGCAGAATGACACCCAAATTTTTAGTTTCTTTTGAGAATTCAATGATGATGCCTTAAAACACTAGATGAGTCAAACCGGTCAACGTTTTGTCCATGAATTTCTTCATTTTAGAGCAGACAGTCGCTAGATACGACGCAGAAGTACAGCTACACCATCTACGTGCGTATACATGTACATAGACGTCAGAACTATTGAGCAGTTAGTCGACCAACATGCACTATGACAGTGGAGACAGAATGCCAGCTTTCTGCAACCCCTGTTTACTCCCACCATCATATATTGGTCAGAGTCTGTAATCAGTGCCCTATTCACCAATATTGTTTTGTTGCGCCTTTAATTCTACCTGCGAGAATTTGAAGCACTCTCTCGCAGAATTTCTTGGCGAGCGTGTAGTCCTCTTTTGCGATTTTCGGTATACCAGTGCGAGGCCAGCTAGAGTTACCAGCAGCTGATCTATAAATTTTTGTAACATAACTGAGTATACACCATCGTTGCTACGCGACTTGAATGCATCAAAAGAAGCAACATCACGTTGCTGATGAGATATACGAATATTAGCTACGGCGTGTTGTGTTATTCACCTGACTAGCAACTTCGGTAATAGAAGCCGGTTGGGAGCTTGGTTTTGATTACGTTACTTGGAAAGTGGGTCTCAAGCATGCTTTCGACTTAGTTTAGGTGTGATCGGAATTTTTGAGTGATTCCAGCCCGGTTGATTTGTGTGATTTATTTAAAAGTTTTCTAATTTCTTTACGTAGTCACTGTAGATCTAGGTTTCATCAAGGAACGGGAGATTTACATAATTGTATTCTAGCTGGGCATATCGTTTCAAAACACTTGGTACCGTTCAGGTTTTGAACAGATTTCATTAGTTTTTGTTTTTCCCCTGAGTTAAGGGGGAGCACTATTGGGCTTACCGAGCTCTTCATTAAATCGTGTCTATTTGCTTTTCCGCGGATCCCACATTTTCAACAACGTCGAGGTTTCGTATCCAATTCAGAATTCGGTGTACCTATGGTCTGAAATGGAAATCTCCGATACTACTTTCCACTCTGTAATATCCTTAGCATACCTGTAGGATAACATTATGTCGATTACTTGCTCTCTTACTCTAGTAACAAAAGTTAGCAGAGAGCCAACATTGATAACAACCAGCCCAGACGATAAATACCATAAGCTGGAGCAGTAGTATATATACGCATTACAGCTGCTAGTCAAACCTTCTGAAGAGTATTCCGGTTCTTCGTTGTCCTAGATAAGACTTTTCGATTAAAATGCTTTCATAGCTTTTAAAAACAACAGATGCTATGCGTCATTTTTCGCGTGATGTTATTGCAGAGAAACATACATAAATTGCTTTACTCACTTTACAAGTATTACAATCTGCAGTGGACCTGAGGTTCAATCAGTATGTCCCTTCAGCAAATGCTGTGCACGCCGAGTTAGTTGACATTGGTTTTTAATTTGTCCATGCCACTTAAGGCAAGGTCTTCCTCGAAGATCTGTTCAAAAATATTCGCTTTACATGTTCAAGTAATCTAAGCCCGTGAATTCTGTTCGTGCAACTTCTGCCGATGCAGAATGACTTTCCTTTCGAAACCACTAAACGCCTTTTAATCTCTATGCCTTTGCTTCATAGTTGTGTATTAGGATGATCAATGCTTTATAAAGCGCTATTTGGGGTGTCTAGCAGTTAACTTCGCTATTGAATTCGTCATAAAGGCAAATCATGGCAAGTCCAGTAGCAATGCTGACACCGGACATTGACGGAATTGTTGCCAAACATCATCTAGGTTGAATATTTCGTTCCTGACAGCAGGATGTCGCCTGTCATCGCTGTTTGAGAGTCTGCACTGACCCTGAATCTACCAATAAGTTCTCTTTTCCGTCCTTACAGGCTTCCATACTTACATTGTTGACCTCTCAATATATTATTTCTTCCTAATGAGAGCTCACGAAGAGCGCTGGTTCTAATTTGAATCGCCGCTCTATATACTCTTTTTTTCTCGGCATCGAGCAAGATTAAGAAATGCTGATCAGCGTAGACAGTGGAAGTTCTCTGGAACCACGGTCTATTACAAATTAAACTACTAACTGCGATGACATAGTCCGCTGTCTGAGTTGGTCAGTGTAGTGAAGGCTTTACCTACCGACTACTATCAAAAACGCCTTCCTTTTCTTGTTTCCGGTGAAACGCTCTAAGACGATTTCAGCGCCATGTTAAGCGCATTGAACATGACAGTCCACAGTGCGATTTCCTTCATCTTACGTTGTTTTGGGCGTGCCCAAATTGAGAAACTGTAGCGGATGTCCTTGACCGCACGACGTTCTCTTATGACTTTATGTAGTTCAGCAAAAACCTGCAAACTCGAAGATCAGAGCCTGATGTCCCAGAGCCAACAACAAGAAAAGCAATCCCGGTGTTGGCGGGTATACTGTAAATCTGACACCAATCATCCAAAAAAATGAGAACTTTGTGCATGGCTAAGAAGGAACATCGATAGACAAATGGGCCCAGATAAAATAACGAGACGCTTGTGGACAACGTACTTGACAACACAAGGACTACGAATATGGTGAAAGATAGGTTGTATAGATCTTTCAGTCGACTCGTCTGCAAAGGAGAACACAAAAATTACAGAAAGACTGTTTAACGAATGGGAACAATACGATACTCCCCTACCACCTCAAATAAATAACCTGACATACTCTAACAGAGGTTGAAGGAATGCTCGGATGCCAAAAATAGACAGATTCTAGGATACATCTATATACTACTACCATGATGATACATGGAGGGTAAGAATCGAATGATGGCATTAAAAATATTAAGAAGAAATCGGAGGGGATGAACTGCTCAGCTACCACCCTCGTAAAGCTAACCTAACCAAAGAATTCAAAGACGAACAATGAGACCGCGAAATTCTAAAGTCCATTTTGGATATGAAACAGTTACCCTTGAAAAATTTTATGATTTTTACGATAGAAGATAAGACACATGACCAACAAACCACACAAAATGGAACTAATTGTGGTACTGCGACATACTAATCGAGTCGCTTCTCTTATTATCGGTTGCACCACACGAAGTATACATACAATACCTCTGTGATGAGTGTAGAAAAGTAAAAAGGACTCTTTCAGCCAGAAACAAAAGTCATGTGACAGGAATTGACGAATTTCATACAAACAGATTTTACATGACGACATTGCGGTATCGGCTCTTCCAAATTAACGAAAAGGCCTAACAATTACTTTCACCTTAACCGGCTAGTTAAGTCAAAAAGAACAAACATCTACAAAACTGAGCCGAATTCCGAATTCCTTACCCTCACTTGGTTCATTTGAGGACAAGGAAACGTTAATTTCCACTGTACTAAGTGTAAGGGAAACCTGCAGATCGGCAGGAATGCCGGCGGACTTACGCCGATACCGACTACAATCCCGGCGAACTTCGAAAACCCTAGTCAATAAATATGATCCAATTACCGTATACCTGCGACCTCGACGTATCCCGTAGTTCCTCAAAGAACACCCTTCATCAACGAATTCTGGAATACACACAAGCAAGGAGACATATTTCCATTTTTAAATATTGCTTAAGGTAGCGATATTGGTTTTCCTTTTTGGTTAGGGCTGCTAGACTGGACTAGATTTTAACCACCGTCCAAAGTAACCACATCCATAAGATAACAGGGAATTGAAAATAGAATTATACTTGTGAAACGGCAAGAACGACCCAAATTCCCACTCAACCTGGCTGTAAAAAGAAAAATACTTTTGTCGATCTAAGCAAACTAAGGTAAAGTTAATTATATCAAACGAAATTACAAGAAGTCTGCTGATCAGGGAAAAGTTTTTGCTGAATTAGTAAACATAACGGGAGATGACTTACTAGAGACTATACAGTAACAATGTTCCAAGATTTGGTGGCCAAAAAGTTAATATGCTTGTTGAATAGAATCTCACCATCGTTTAATCCACAATAGAAAATATAACGCCGATATAATTTTCGCTTACGGTTTCTGTAATGGGGATGCAGGGTTACCTAGATTAGAGTACTAACGGAGGATCCCTTCTTGGCCAACTTTTATCAATGCTTTTCACCGCCGTTCAACAGTCGGCTCAGCATATGGGTTAAGAAGAGAAAGATTGTCTAACATAACAGCAGCAGAAGAGGAAGAAAGAATTTTAAATGCTGTAAGAATGCAGCCATATATTAGCACCAGAAGGCTTGCAGCACAGTTTCAAACTCCAAGAACTACAATCCATAGAGTTCTTCAAGCCAACCGCGTATACCCCTTTCATTATACGCCCGTGCAGGAACTTTTGCCAGGGGACTTTCAAAAAAGGATTGAATTTTACCAATGGCTGCTGCATCAACAAGATGAGAATGATTAGTTTTTTCAAATAAAAAATTTATGGACTGACAAAGCCCAGTTTACGAGAATTGGCATTACCAACCAACGAAATTCCCACTATTGGGCAGCGTCTAATCCTCACTTAACACGAACAATATCTTCTCAAAGGTAAAGATTCAATTGAAATGCAGTTGTTTTTCTTAACTGCATACCATTTTACAGAAGGTTTAGCACGGGCAACATTTCGAAAATTCACTATAAAAACGTTTTCAAATCTCAAAGCGCAACGATCCTTTTTAGGAGCACAAAAACTATTCAAAGGGATGCTAAATTTATTTTGTGATCCATTTGCTTGAACAAAATAGTGGTTTGCAATAACTCCCGTTGTTGTAGGTGGAAATGTTAAACATAAAAATCGTAGATCATGAAGAGAAGACAAATGTTTTGATAAAAAAAGTTAACCTAAACGTTGAAAATGTCGAGATAAACGCATTTTTCTGATGAATTCACAGCTGAATTCCTCAGACAGCTACGGCCTTTTAAGAAGTTTTACTTCGAAAACAGAGGTTCCTCACTTTGACGGCCTCTAACTTCGAGGGGGACTGAAAGTAGACCACCCCCTGCAATACAATTTTTTGTTCGCCATAACTTCAGGAATCTTCAAGTTTTAGGACGAAAACCTAAACTGGCACAACCTGTATGTTAGTAATTCGACGATTTTCCAAAACAAATTTCTTCACAGCTTTAACGTTATCATCTATTGCTGATGTGCGAGGTTCGCCATTGCCATTTTCTCAGCCATCTTGTACTACTTGTAAGCATTTCTTTTACTTAGAGCAGACTCACTCTATGCCACTGTCAACATTTCAAGTATTTTAGATCACTTGATTCTATTTTTTACACAAAATTTGATGCAAATTCTTTGCTCCATTTTTTATAATAACCAAACCAAACCAAAGCACGTCTAACCTTTCTATCTGTCAAAAACAAACTGAGCATACTTTATACTTGAAACTGTGAACATATGTTCGAGACATGTATACCAACACAACCAAAAAAAAAAAAAAAATCGATTATCTAATGTACGTTGTCCGAAAAACTTCAAAAGTCACTTTACTTTTTTACACACCTCGCATATAGAGGGTGACTGACTCGAACTGCAACTTTTTAAAATGCTATAATTTTTTTATTTTTTGATAAATTTTATTGTGCCAAAGCAAAAAATGTTGGAATGTACATCAATTTTCAAATTGTATCAGTAGTTTTTAATATGTCCACCTTTGGCGTGAATAATGGCCTTGAGACGGCCGAAGAAAGCATCGCACGCTGCCCGCAAGTGGCTCTGCGGTATTTTGGCCCATTCCCGGCGAAGTGCTTGTTTGAGATGGTCCAAACTTTGGTATTTTTTAGTGCCAATCTTCGCCTTCAAAATACCCCAGACCGAGAAATCCAACGGATTTGCATCCGGAGAATTTGCAATTCACTGTGTCGAAGAAATTAAGTGTGGAACATTGTTTTTAAACCAATCTTGGTTGACGTGCGCTTAGTGGGACGGTGCCGAGTCTTGTTGAAATGTCCACGGTTTCCGACCGAAACGATTGTTTGCTCAAGGCTTCAATACTGTCTCTAAGCCAGTCTCACGGTATACAAACGCATTAATTTTGACGCCACGGTCCAAAAATACGAGCGGAGAGCGACCATCGGCGGTTATATCGGCCAAAACCATCACCGTCGATGCTGCCTGGTGTAAATTTTCGAAGGACCTCTCTGGCAAGTAAGCTCGGTCATTTTGTTTGTTGACATATTGCTCGATAACAAATGGCGACTCATCGGAAAAAACCACTTTCGTGCAAGCGTAGCTCATTTTTCAGTATGTGTTGCGTCCGTTCCAACGATATGTTGAGCTCACGATCCATTTTTTTTTCCACTTCGACGCGGATTTCGCTTACTTTCCGAACCACTTCTGCCGATGTTGCTGTATTTCTATGACCACCTTCGTGGCGTTTTGTAACAATGCCAGTATCACGGTAACGAGCTATGGTTCGAGACACAAATGATTTATTCACGTTGAGGTGCTGGAGGGCTCTAACGATAGCTACATGTGGTTTTCCAGCCAAATATAAAGCAATCACTTTTGAATTCTATCGCGGATAAAAATTTTTCAACACAACTGAGACGCAAATCGTTTAAAAGGCTTGTAAATAACAAAATTATCTGTCATGTGTCAAAATTTGAGCTCACTGTCATGAACCGTTTGGAAATTATAGCAGTCTGAATTTGGTTGCAGTTCGAGTCAGTCACCCTGTACATATCTACATAAGTATCGATACACCTCGTAGAGTTCTCAGTCACTCTTCTTTCCTATCAGATTATTTACATTTATCAGATGATTACGTTCGTAAAATATGACCAAAAGCATGAAGAGATAACTAAGGAGACATTGCAGTTGGGTCGTATTCAAAATACAAATACAAAATTGACGATTAAAGGCATACAGTTGAGAAAATGCAGCAGAGGAAGATTCCACTTCAGTAAGTGCGCTATTTTCTTGGCTTGTTTTTCGTAATCCTGGTCTTGTAATGTTTACAAAAGCAGTATAAAAATGTAGTCATGGTAACGGCTAATGTAAAGTCTGATTGAAGAAGCATCTTCCAATAGATGCTGGCTCGCCAATTAACAGGATGGAAGCTTCTACAATCGAAACATCTTCTAGGTCTGTTAGCAAGCCCTGCTCGCGGCGTTATATGAGAATTTCTTCGGAAATTACAAAGTAATTGCGCCACAAAAAAAAATATAAGTGTCTGCTGGTCTTTGGGCCAGGAATCCGCAACGTATTGTTCCAAAACGTCAGAACGAGTTTTGGATACGGACTGATATTTTGTTGACGACCTTTGGCTATCGAGTAGGGACAACGATAGAATTCTGTAATGTAAGGATCCTCCTGCCAGATTCCTGAAACTTGGACGGGAATTCTTACGAAATAACATAGGCATATTGGGGCTGAGCAAGATAGATGGTTGCATGTTGGGGGACACCACAAAAAGCACCATCTTACTCTACTCTGAGAAACCACTCGGAAGCACTCGAGAGTCCAGCGTAGGATTGATGCTTATAGTACATCAATTGCAAGAAGCAGTCTCATATTTTGGGAACCGTAAATTGACGGGATATTTACGGCCAAATTTCAGAGTAGGGTAAGAAAAATTATCATCATCCAGTGCTAAGCTCCGATAAAAACAACGACAAAGGACGAAAAGGACGATTTTTACAAAACTAAACGCTTAACAGGTACACCTTTATCGTAACGGAAGATTTCAACACTAAGGTAGGCAACGATAATACAAAGCTCGAACATTTGATATGAGCTTAAGGCCTCGGAGATCACAATGATAGTGTGAAACGGTTTGTAGATTTCTGCAATAACAACCGGGTAGTTATTGAAGAGACTCTGTTCGAGCACAAGGCTTACTACAAGATCAGTTGGGTCTTATATGATAGGCAGAGAATGTAAAACCAAATCGACCATTTTACGATAAGTCGACGTTTCAGAAACAAACGTGGAGTCGATATCGGAATATCGCATCACCATCATCTTATATCAGCCACTATAAACCATTGTATTGCATTCGTCAACAGCAACCGTTCAAGCTTATTTTAACTTACCAGGTACAATACTTATAAACTTCGAGATCCCCAAATGTGCCAACATTTTAGAGACCATCTTGTCAGAAACAAAAACAATCAGCAGCTTAATCACCAATCATGGATGACCATTAGACTGCTGTGAAAAACGTTTTTGTATCTGGGGAAATTGCCTACATACTTGTAGGTATAAGGCAGAAAAGCACATGGTTATTAGCAGATATAGAAGTTGAGAAAACCGAGTAAGAAGGCCGCCAATATGGTGTTAAGTGTAACTTAGTGTCAGATGTGAAGGGCGTTCATACATACTCCGCACAAATATGACAGTAAGACCATCTTCAGCTTCACAGAAGAACATACTGGTGATCAGAGTTCTTAACAACATCCAGTGAAAAGTTTAAGTGACAATCTGCTGATTACGGATGTGGATCAGATCAACAGATGGAAGAAACATGCTAAATAATTAAAACCACAGCGTTATAGTCCCAAATTTCAACGAACAACAAATCCCAGCAACACAGAGATAGTAGCCGCTATCAGATTCCTCAAAACAAATACAGCGGTAAGTAATTGATGGTATCGCTGCCAAACTTTTTCAAATGAAAAGAGGGATGATACTTCCAAAAAATGCCGATTTGATGGTATGTGGGAACTGGAAAAGAATATGCGTTCTCTCAGCCGTAGCCAAGATAATAGTAAAGATAATTCTAGAGCAGATAATAGAACATCTAGATTCAACACTCGATACTAAACAAGCGGATTTTTGGGATGGATTCTGGATTACTCAATGAGCAATGAGTCGAGTTCAGGTCTCCTCTACATCAACTGATTATTGATTTTGAAAATGATTTCGACAATTTAAACAGAGATGAAATCTGGATATCCTTGCGCAAGGACGGATCTCGTGAAAACTTATTGTTATTCTGACTACTTACAAGGGTAGTAAATGTAACGTTCTGCACAACGGTAAGATGTCAGATGACTTTGAAGTTCATAGTGAAGTACGTCGGCTCTGTATACTTTCACAGTTTTTTGTTCCTGGTAGTCATCATCGATGTACTTCGCGCGGCACTAATTGAAAGAAACCAAGAATTGAGGTGGACAATGACATCTTACCTGAAACACCTGCACTATGCTGACCACGTTTGCCACCTTTCACATAAAATAATGGATTTCCACCCAATGTCACAAATTGTACAAGCTGGGTCAAACAAAGTAGGACGTAATATAAATGCAGGAAAAACAAAGGCTTAACTCAAAATTTCCGGGCAACAGGTCGGTAGCACTGAACTCAATGTGCTCGAGTTGAAACTACAAACGCAGCAAACAAAAATCTGGAAAATCAATGTTCTCAGCATAAAAACCAACCTGAGACCGTTCAGATCTAATGGAGAATCCCTACTACTATACGGATGTAGCACTAAAATGTTACCAACACTGTTACTCAAAGACAGCAAACCTTCGTAAATAAATGTCTACGTAACTTCTTTAGGACAAGAACATAAAAACGTCATCAGACGGCGGGGAAAGTGGCAGTGGATTGGCCTCACCTAACGGCGTGAAAACGGTCCTATTGTAAAATATGCCAAGCAGTGGAATCCTTACCCAGTTAGGCGGCAGATCGGGGCGTCTTAAGTAAACATGATGAAGAACAGTCGAAAAGGAATCGAGACTACTGGAGTGAGTTGAAACTCTTTGCAGAAATCCGGACAAAATGGCATGCAAGTGTTGTTAAGCCTCAATGCCCGTCGGATTTAAGTAAAGTAAAGTAAGTAATCTACCTGTAAAAGTACTAAATAAATAAACATAACTAACTCTTAATTAAGATTATTTCGTTAAAGAAAACCTTTAGTGCTCTCTGAGATACTAAGTCCTACACATCTTACGTATTGTGTTGGTTTTGTATGATTTAAATACCTTTGGCACCATAACAGATTTCTATTAAAAGTCAATGCATCCAAACAAATGAAATTCAAAAGCAAAAACGTACCAACGTCATTCCTGCCTCAGTCCAAAGTCAATCTTTCACCCATAAGAAGACATATCCCGTAGACCGTGTCTAAAGACTTCGGGTTCTTGGTCTCTCAATAAAATCACATTCTATTTGAATATCAACAAATTTGTTTGTCTGTCTGTTGGTGTCTACGAGAATCGATTCCATATATACGGTTTGGTGATTCTAGTTCGAGGGTAGAATATAAAGCAGTCGTCCGCCACCTCTTGGTGAATCCAAGTGCCAAAGTGTCCTTGTTCCCCATATTAGGCCATTAAATTTAATTTTTTGCTGTTGCTGTTGCTGTTGTTGTCATTCTGACTCCCCGAACCTCGTTTACATTCTTTGCTTTTCCCTACACAATCGAAGGACATTTATCCTGATTTGGTTTGTGTGACACAATTTCTGAGCGTCCTTCTGGGTCGACCGGGTACTGTGGTATTTAAATATTTGCCTCTCTTACCACTTGGGGTTAGATCCGTTCGACAGGATGTTTCTCTCCCCACATGCACATACTCGCACACATATATATACAATATATGTGAAATGGTTTACCAATGATTTAGTGATGACTTTGTGCGGATGCAGGTATGAATGTGGTGTTCAAAGCCATCCCAATAGTTAGGGGGGTAGAAATAGCAATCCGAATAATCAATGTCGTCCTCGTTCTCGTCATACTTGTAGTCATCGTTGTTTTGTCATGTAATTTCCATTATATGCACGTTGGATGACACATTACACGCATATAGAAACTGAAATAACATCGAAACGTTCATAGAATCTGGTATCTGGTCTCTTGTTTAATATTGAGGGCCAACAATCGGCCTACATTCTTTCCTTACCGTTTGATGATAACAATTGTGAGGAGTATAACATGTGAGTGAGTCGAAGATCAGCATTGTGATAGTCCTGGCAAGTGGTTGGAGCTCTGTGTAGTCGACATTGTAAAATATTTGGAATTGAGTAGCACGCATCCTTCGAAATAAGTGCTTTGGAATGAGGTGGACAGGCAGTCGTTTATGGACTTGATGCTATTCAATGCAGGAGATTGAATTCATTATGGTACTAGGGATAAGCATCTAATAAGCTTAGTTCCACTGGAAGTGCACCCTAACAGATCCTTTTCAAAGAAAGCAAAGGTCACTGCTACTATTGATTGTTGACATTTTTCTCAGTTTACTATCAAAGAGAAACCTATAGCGTAGAAGTCACCTTTATCCTTAGGTAGGTTTTTATAAACTCAACATTCATTTCCAGTTAATCTTAAGTAAATGTCCTTGTTACGGAAATCTTTTAAGGTCAAGTTAAGCAAACAGGAGGTCCTTTATTAAATGAGCGCTTTTTCACTTGTTGTTAGATGTAGATGACGAGCGTGTGTATAGAAAATACCTATCCACATATTTACAGGCAGGAAGTGATTTAAACAATTTATTTTTGGTTTCTTAAATTTAATCTGTTCTAGCTTCACAGAAGTGCTTTTTTGTTGCACAATGGATGTGTGATCTTCATAGATACTAACAGGCCGAGTTCTATTACCATGCACGATCCGCAAACTTGAGTAATCGATGTCAGGAGTACGATTACGCACTAACCACACACCCTACACACTTTATACTACTCTCCCCGTGGGTTTGCCGTTAGGTATTACTTTAAAGGACTGGTTAGCATTTTATACTTTATTGTCTCTCTGTGGAGGTATTTTCGATAGATTCCCAGATAGGAACTGCATAAGATGATAATTACAGTCCCCGTGCGTTCTTTTTGTCCAAGTTTCTATGTTGGGAATCAGTTGATGGTGTTCTCCCACTTGGCTTGCAAGAGTGCTGAATATGTTGCCCTTTTTGCTGTCTTTACCCTCCTGGTAAGTCTGGTATCTTGTCTGTTTGCAAAAAGTCTAACGTAAACCCTTTGCATTTTATTGGCGAGAATGTCAATAGGGATCATTCCAGTTTAACACAGTCTGCTGAGAGTCTGTTGAGAGTGTAGATGCCCAAACTATGGCAGCATACAAAAGGGTGCAACTTACCACTCTGGATAGCAGAATTCTCCTTGCGTATCAAGGCACACCGTTGTTTACCAGCATCCGAGAAAGTGCTGCCTGCATCTGTGACACCTTTTTACTAGAATACTCGACATGCACTTTAGACCGGATTGTATAGTTCTCAGTCCAAAAACTTGCATATTGGTCGATACGGTGAAGATTCTCCGGGTGGTAAATTTCCCTTAGGTAACAACACCAGATGCTGGAGTTTTCGTGGTTCAGGAAAGTTGCTCTCGTCAAGGCACCTTTGCATCGTTGCTACAAAAAGCTCCGTCTGCTTTAACAGCCATATTTGGAATGCCGTCGGGTTCAGGCGCTTTATTGTCACCTGCATGCTTCGTACAGCTCATCTGTTGTGATTTCCGATATATGTTTCGAGTTTGTTGCCCGGTCTATGGAGGAATAGATGTCTTCAACATTGTCGGATAGGATATTTGTGGGTCTATGGAGGAATAAATGTGATCCTGATGATGAATGACAGGATATTTGTGGGGACTTACTACTCTTCAGTTTCTTTGTCACTATATTATAAACCACTCCCCAAGGATCAAGTTCTGCTTCGTTACATAGTTGTTGGAAGCATCTTGACTTACTTGATGGCCTTTTCGAGATTGCGTTTCGCCAGTATAAACGTATATAAACGTTCCTGGAACTCCGGCCTATCGCTTGAACGTTGCGATCTGCGCCGGCCCGAAGGCAATTTGCTCTCGGTTCTCTGATTTCGTCATTCCACCAGTAGCAAGGTCCACCCCTTCTGCTCCCTGTCCTTCTGGGCATAGCTGCATTACACGCTGTGGCGATTGCTTGGGTCAGATGATGTAATAAGGCTTCTGCTGATCCGTAACTACTTGAAAGGTCGATATCCATAATTTCTTCGAACGCGCCCTATTCAAAGTATGCTTCTTTATATATCGGTCCTATTAGTTTGGGGTGCTGCCTGGGCTTCTCGTTGTCAGCGTTGAATATTATCGCCTGGTGGTCGCTGTGCATATATTCTTCGCTTACCCGCCATTTTGTTTTACGTAGAAGTGAGTTGCTCATGAACGTGATATCCATGATAGACTCCTTGCCTGCTTTACGAAACGTGTTTTGTAAGCCGTTGTTCGCTAGACTAATTATGAGTGATACAAATGCTTCGAGAAAGGCTCAACCTCTTGTGTCCGTAGTCCTGCTGCCTCATTCTATGGCCTATGGGTTGAAGTCAATTCCAATAACCACTTGGCGTTTTCCTCGTGAGTCAGTTACAATTTCGTCCAACAGCTTCAGGTAGTCACTCTGTGTTAGACTAAGGGGTGCGTAGCAGCTGTAGAAGTGCTTAGTTCATAAGTACTCAAGAAAGAGCTTAGGTTAGGGATTAGGGAAATCAACCAACTTAGGTCTATTGGCATATTGTGATGCCACGTGGTTCTGTGATTGTCCTACTCCTGGAAACATTTTAAGCTTTTGTTAAAGCCCAGAAGACTTTTAACGCCTATATTGCTTAGTTCGCTCAAGTCATTGTAGAACGAAGCTCCTAAGTGGAGTTGCCTTCTTTGGATGAGAGCTGGGCATGTACAAAGTAGGTGGAGGGTTGTCTCCTCACCTGCGATAGCACTAAGATATTCCCTATTTTGAAAGATCAAACTTTCAGATCGATTCAGATTCAGATTTTTTGGGCGCTAGACAGGTTGATCCAACAGCCCATGTAAAGTTTGCTCTTCTATTAGCATCCAGATTTAGTAATAGTTTGCGCGTAGTGATTGGTATAGCTACGCTACCTTTATTTCAGTAGGATAACTAGGTGTAGATTAGTTCCAATCTTGGTGAGTTCATCGGCCCATTAATTCCCTGGAATGTTTATGTGCCCCGGTACCCAACATAGGTGAGAATTGAACTTCTCTTCCTAAGAGATGATTTGAAATCAAGGACTGTTTTAAAATTTTGTGAGATTGAGGCCAGGGATAGATTGCGGAACTACTATCCAAAAAAATGCACATATATATAGGACAGGACTTCTTTAATCGCCAAAATTTCCGTCTGGAAGATGCTACAATGAATTTGAGAAAACACCACCACCAACTTCACTATTAGTATTGGATCCATCCTTATAGAAGTGGATTGCATAAAAACATCTGCCTCCAAGAAGGATCTAGAGGAAGAAGTATGCTTACTTGAAAGTCAAACCAATATTGGGGCATGGTGTAATCGATGTTCTCTGGAAGGTTTCCTAGTATGTTAAGAATATTAGTATGGTGTCAAATAGTTTATTCGATCACTGTGTAGTCGCTGTAAGGCGAATGGCTTCGTTAACAGCTACTTGTCTTCTGAATATATCGAAGGGTGTCAAGTAAAACTGATCATCCAGTGCCGCGAAGTGGTTCTACGCACAAACATGTTGTCATGAACTTAGCTTTTTGCTTTTTTATGAAGATTTATTCCCAATCGACAGCGATCTGCCGAACATGTCAATTTGTTAAAATTTAGCTCTAAGAATTCTTAAATGGTATTTAGATGCTTACCCGAGATGGCTATAGTAACATCATCCGCATTTGATATCGCCCTGTTACCACCCTGTTGACCACTTATTTCCAGAGAAGTAATGAAAGGACACCGCCTTGTGACGTAACTCTGTTGATACATCAATTTCCACTGACTTTTCTTTACAGTAGGCATTTTGAGCCATAAACAAAAGTCGTGGATTAATTTTAGCTCGTCTATGGATATAAATCAGTCATCCTAGAGTTTAAAAGTAAGAATGATAGACTTATAGGTCTGAGGTCTTTTCGGACAACATGAGAACATATTCGGCTTCGGAAATAAAAACTAAATTGACTTCTCTCCATGACAAGCGAATGTGAGTCATTTCTACGAATCGTCTCATGATATTCTCTAGCATTAGCAGGATACTCATAACATTGGAGAATCAATACAGAACCAGAACCAAGCAGACTTGCATGACTTAAAGGTATGCAGCTCCTCGAGCAGTTTGTCTCTTGTAGTCTAACCGTGAATTTCGGTCGCAGCTTCAGTAGTCCTTGTATGAGTCAAAGTCAGTCAATATCCGTATGCTTTTTGCTTGGTTAAACAATTTTGTGCAGACGTTTCTAAGCGGTCCCAGTGATATTACCTGATTAAGAACCAGTTAAAATCCTTGAGCCTAGGGAAGAGAATTTTTAAAAGTGTTTCTCCGTATTTTTGCCAATCAGCTTTCCGATAATTGCGGACTACTAGCTGCCGAGGAGGAGCATCACTCTGACTGAATTGGATATATCTGTGATCTGAAAAAGATTGTTCACGCGATCTCATTCAATTGGTTATCATTTGAGTTTCGGAGACAAGGGTGATAGCTAACGCTTCTTGTCGGTTTTTAGTTATGGAGATAGGCTCATTACCAATATTGCAAACAAAAAGGTTAGAACTTATAATATAATCAAAATGTGACTCATCACTATCGCTGATATGGGTACTCTCGCATCCCGTATAATGTGCATTAGTATGTTATCTTACCCGACAATGAGGCCAGTTTTATGCCTTCCAGCTTCCAAGACTACCCTTTCTGGGTCGTCACGAGGGAAAGGACCAATATAGTTGTGGACAAAATATCTCGATGCCAGCCAGTAGGTACCTTAAGCAGTCACCAATATATAAAATGTTCGGTCGGGCTCACCTACATTATTAAGTTTCACGACTTTCCGATCATGTGTCGAAAGGATTGGTTTACTGCGCCTGATGGTTTCCAGAATTTTTTCTTGAAATGAGGATTCGGCTGGGATCCAGGTGTGAGTTCCAGGTCTACTAGGAATATCCTCATTAGCCATGACCTCGAGTTTTGCACCCGGCCAGACCTCTCCTAATCCAACTACGGCTTTTGTGTAGAGATCGAGAAGTTTTTTGTCGGCACAAGCGATAAGCTTAACGTGGCCTTGGTACCAGCCAGCATCCCTCATAAGTGATACGGGCTTGATGACCAAGTAGTTTTTCGAAAGCTTTAAATCGACGCAATTTACCTTTCAACTGCTATCGGCGTCGTTTTCATCGATCACTGCGATCTTTAGAACTTCGCTAAAAGACTTCAGAGATGTGACATTGGAAGGCTCAGGAGGAGTTCTGACGTTCCTAAACTTGGGCCTTTTGGTAACCGGCACGCACTTGAAGAAGTTTTTTAACATCTTGGGCATTTAAAAGTGGGCATGCCATCTTTATAGCCCACTTTATTTTGTTCTTCATGTCTACAGTTCTCTCAACCTCCTTAATAGATCCGAGCCTTTTGATTATGCGCACAGCATTTAGGCGTCTGCAGTAGAGTGCCATGGAGGGGGCTTGGTGACGCGGTTAAGCCTTTGGTTTCTCTTTTGAAGGAGGAGTTTTTGCAGCAGCAAAAAAGCGCCCCAAAATCCTCCACTCACTTTGGTGCTTTTGTTGTCTATTTCATTCCTCTTCCTCATGCCTTTTTATGTTTTGTCCCCATTCTTTTCTTCCCGTCATGCTCTGGAAGTCACGGTACAGGTGGGATTTACTGAACTCTTTGAATTCAGTTCCCTCTCTTTGCCTACTGCTCCAGATATAACCATATAGGTGCTCCGGATAGAGTACGGCGAACGGCCTACATTCCTTTCCTTTAATTTCGACCAAAGCCAAACCTGAAAACCAGTGGACTGCTGATGAAATTCAATAATATGGTACGGCCAAAGACGAATAAGAAGCTGCCAGATCCACAACCTGACTGCATTCGGCAATCAAAACAATTTTTATTTGCTGGTGGAATCGAGCCTACGTAAGATACCCTGAGTCTCTCCAGAATATATCCGAAATATATCCGATTGTGGTAATTTTATGAGCGTTCAAAGCGAGATGGTTTTTACGGAACTCCACAGTTAACGTCATTGGACCAATGGTGGTAAAAATAGCCACATAACAAGATCAAGCGAGCAGTATTACTCGAATAATGGTCTTGGAGAGTGTCAATTGACTGGGCAATTTTGAAATCACCTATTAGTTCTATCGTTTTATTTTTAGCAAGTACAGATAAGTTTCGCAAGAAGGGATCACCTCGGCATTATACAACCTCAAATATATGGACATTTCCATGGAAGTATCAGAAGCTTTCCGGTTTCAACGATGCAAGTGCCATTCATGGATTATGGCTGGATGTTTGCACAGGGTGTACATTTCACAGATGAAAATATCAAAATAAATAGGTTTAGTCTTCTCAGAAGTACTGTAGCTCATCATCATCATCATACAAATCATTCCAGTCTCCTATATAAAAACGAAAAGGGGTATCGTTGCTTGAAATAAAAAAGGGACTTTCGTATTTACTTTACGCCTTATCGACGATGTTCGTTCAAAACATGATTCTAGCGGTTTCTGATGAAACAAATTATAAACTAGCAACTTCTTTGCCCTATCTGCTACTCTCTTCATAATGTGACCTCAATTTACCGAACATTTTGTGATAATCGATTAAATGTGAACGGCGCTATCTTCTTCTTCTTAGGCGGCTCTACAGTTCGGGGTGAACTGAGGCTTCATCTAACAAGCCTCTCCAGTTAGCCCGGTCCTTAGCTAACTGCCTCCAGTTGCGCACTTCTAGTCGGTTTAGGTCCCCTTCGACTTGCGCGCGCCACTTAAGGCGTTGTCCCTCCGGGTTAGACTCGAAGACTCTACGGGCCGGAGCATTTGTTCCCATCCGCTCTATGAGTACGTGTCCTAGCCATCTTAAACGACTGAATCGCAATTTTTTGTCCAGGTCGATGTCGCTGTACAGCTCTTATAGTTCTTCGTTGAATCTATTTCTCCAAAGCCTGTTAACCAAAACATTTTACGAAGTATCTTTCACTCGAAGCGACCGAGGATATCTTCATCCGCTTTAGATAGAGTCCAAACTTAGTCCAAGCAGGACTGAAATGATCAAGGTCTTATACAGAATCTCCTTAGTTGTTCGTGATAGGGCCCTACTACTCGATTGCCTTCTAAGCTCAAAGAAACATCGGTTGGCAAGTGTTATTCTTCGTTTAACTTCTTCTGAGATGTTGTTGTCAGAATTTATAGCAGAGCCGAGGCAGACAAAGTCCCTCGCTACTTCAAAGTTATAGCTGTCTATCGTGACGTTTTTTCCTATTCTACGATGTTGGGTGTACCTTCATGTTGACAGCATATACTCGGTTTTGCCATCGTTGACCGCTAGACCCATTTTAGCCGCTTCCGTTTCTATACTAGCAAACGTACCAGTGATAGCTTGCTGTGTTCTATCAGTTATGTCAATATCATCGGCGTATGCAAGTAGTTGGACGGACTTTTGAAAGATCATGCCTTGTGTTTTGGCCTGTGAGTTTCTTTCAAGTATGATGTTGAAAAAATTCTACGACAGGGCGTCACCTTGTCTAAATCCTCTTTGGACATCAAAGGTTTCGGTTAGGTTGACCGACCTTAATGCAGCAGCGAGCTTTCTCCATCGTCATCCTACACAATCGAATGAGTTTTTCAGGGATACCAAAGCTACACATGGCTCTGTATAGCTCGTCTCTATAGGTGCTTTCGTACGCGGCTTTGAAATCAATGAAAAGATGGTGGGTATCAGTTTGGACCTCTTGGGTTTTTTCCAGGATCTGCCTTAGTTTGAAAATTTGGTCGACGGTGGACTTTCCTGGCCTAAAACCGCACTGATAGGGGCCAATCAGGTTATTAACGAAAGGTTTAAGGCGTTCACACAATATGGCAGGTAGGATCTTGTATGCGATGTTAAGGAGACTGATACCTTCCTTCTAGACCGGGAAAACGATGCTGAGATTCTATTCATCAGGCATGCATTCATTTGACCAAATTTTTGAAATGAGTTGTTGCATGCTCTCTACCAAGTCATCTCCAGCTGCTCTAAAAAGCTCGGCATTGGATATTGCTATCCGTACTTCGTTTTGGTCAGGTGGACTGTAGTTTTGTCTATTATTGTCTATATTGAGTGGTACCTTCTGCCTAACACGGGATTCTGGTCTTCGTCGTCATTATAGAGTCTGCAGAAGAAATTTTTCCATATTCTCAGCACCGACTGTGATTCCACTATAAGGTCTCCCTCATTATCTCTATAGGTGTCTGTACGAGATTTTCTGCCCTGGCACGTTTTTTTTACCTTTTGGTAAAACTTCCGTACATTGTTCCTGGAGTAGCATCTCTCAAGTTTTTTTATCATACGTTTCTCGTGCTCCTTCTTTTTCTTTCTGAGGATCCGATGTTTCTCCCGTCTTTTTTTCTCGTACAGCTCGTGAGCAGCTCTATTCCTCTTTCGCAACGCCGCGCATATAAAGCTGATGTTCGAGAATTTTGCCTTGATGCGAATTGTCAAAACTCGTTCACTAACGTGCCGTTAGCTTAAGACTTTTTGCCTAAGTCTGTCGCGTATCACAACCCGGAGGACCAGTTCCATATCATTTCACCTAAGACGTGGGGCTCCAGTAACCCACTTCGGGATGTGAGCACTGCCGTTGGCTCATTAAGGGCTCATCCGCCACCAACTCTTTTCCAATACCCTGGTGTATTATTGAAGATCCCTATAGACCTGGGATTCGAATACGTCGAAGCGGCTCTTATAGGGATGTCACTATTTAGTTCAGCCTGACTAGAACTGTAGGCGCCACCGTTGATTCCATCTAGAGAGTTCGTCCGCTGCCGCCTGGAAACAAGAGGAAGTGCTTTAGTCAATAGTCACTAATTCCCCCCTCTCTCGGCCGCTGCCGCCAACTACCTTCCAAAGGGGTATCTAATCTCCAGTCGAGGTACTAGGAGTTGATAGTGAGAGGCTAGTGTGAGGATGCCTGTGTTCTCATATAATCGCTTCACTACCTTTTGACCATCTATATTTGAATAACAGAAGACTGATCCAATGGAGAAATAATGGAATCTATTTGACAACTGATAGCGACACTGATTCAGAAAAATTGAACGTAGTATGGACAGATGGCTAGTAAAGAAAGTTCTTGAATTATGGCAGGGAGTATAAATACCAGCGTTGAACAGACGCTTCCACTTTTTAAAGTTTAACTTTGAAAAAAGCTTCCAAAATGGCAAAATCTTGCAAAACTTGCCATTGATCTCTTGCGTAGAATATCCATAACATTAATATCAAAATCAATTTTCTTATCATGTTTCCCAATTGGCGACTTCTTTGCCATAATCATTTCATATATAAATTGATCCTACAGATACTTATCCTGTAATTTTTGTATGCGTACCATCTCCTCCCATTCAATTGCTCCTTTACAGTACACGTATTCTGTATAATCTACGTATTCAATTGATTACTCCCAAAACGTCCCAAATTCTAGAGAATAATTTCCGATTTCCTTCCCAGAGACACAACCAAATGATACTCTCATTCTCTGCCCTCCATTCTGGACTATATAAGACGAAATAAGACGTCGACTCTTTCAAAGGGGAAAAAAATTGAAGCTAACAATAATTCTCCACATTCAGGTTCATTACGATGTCATAAAAAGGCTCCTTAGTACACATTAGCAGGCAAGCAAAATTATGCCGTTATGCATAACAAAAGCAAAGGACTACTCTCATCGGATAGAAAGAGTCAGAAGCGAAAAGAAAGAGCCACAGCAGTGTAGGAATGTATGTACGAGTATGCAAGGATACTCACCATTGATGTGAATACGTGCGCAAGAATTTTTATTTGATTGCCACGCAAATGGCACAATACCGTTAGAAACATTCACAAAGCCCTACACCAAACCAAATACACACATACACACTGGCTTACCCAGATGGAGGATACTTCTTCGAAGAAAATTATTCACCAAATTTATTATTAATAGGAGAGAAGGCAGGCAATAGCAAAGGCTCATTATTTTCTATGACACCCTGTGGGAGTTTCACAGCCGAAGATTGTTGTTCATCTACAAACACGGGCAGAGCTTTCCAACTACACACCGGAGAATTATGTACATATTTTTATGGCGTAGCTACTTTGCATTTTTGCCCCAAAAAGAAGAAATATTGAAATCGAAACGTGCGCTAAATATTTATGGAGAGCAGCGGATATTTTCAATGAACAAGCTTCATACGTACGAGTAACCAGGTGTAAAACTTGACTTACTTACTTGCTTGGGTGGAATTAAAATTCGGGGTGAATCTGGGCCTCAACCAACAAGCATCTCCAGCCAGCTTGATCTTTACGCTAAATTGGTTTATGTCGCCTTATATATATATATATGTACTCGTATACTTGCGTGTGCGACCTGAGTGGCGGTGTTTCTCTACTGCACTGTCCCTTGAGGGATGTCCATCCACTCTACATTACCCAGTCATCTCAGTCGTTGGACCCTCACTGTTCTGCGTAAGTCGATGTCCCTATACAACCAGTACAGTTCGTCGTTGTACGAGTATCTCCTCCTACCTAAACAGACAGACCGACATTTACTCGAAGAATTTTCCACTCAAAGCAGCCAAGAGCACCCTAATCCATTTTTTATAAAGTCCATGCCTTTTCTTAATAGAGCAGGCCTGGGATTTTTAAGGTCTCATATAGGGACACTCTTATTGTTCCTGAGATAACTTTGCTAGTCCATTGCCTTCTTACACAAAGAAGCAGAGATTCGCAAGGTTACTTCTTCGTTTGATCTTAGTGCTAATGTCGTTGTCTGAATTGATAACAGAGACTAAGAAGACAAAGTCCTTAACAACCTTAAAGTTATATCTGTTGAGAGTGACATTTTGTCACTCTCTAGTTAACACCATATAATTAATCTTGTCCTCGTTGACCGTTAAGCCCATCTACGCCACTGATATCACGCTGCTTTCTTTTGATATAATCGCCATATGCGAGTTATTGGATGAACTTTTGAAAGATCTTGCTGTGTTGGCGTTAGTTAAGATTGATGTTAAAGAAATCGCATCTCCCTGTCTAAATACTTTTTTGACGTCAAAGGCTTCGGTGAGTTTTTTACTGGCCTTGTAGAAGCATCATGCGCGCTCCATCCTCATCCTGCACAAACGGACGAGTTTGGCAGGGATACCGAAACAAGACTTTGCTCTTTATAGCTCGTCCCTTTAGATGAATAAATGGTGTGCATCGATTTGGAGCTCATGGGGTTTTTTTTTTTAAGATATGCCTTAGTGTGAATATTTGGTCGATGATGGACTTTCCACGCCTGAACCCAAACTGATATGGACCAATGACGAACGACTTTAGGCGTACACACTATACGGAAGACAGGATCTTGTAGGCGATGTTAAGAGGATTAATGCCTCTGTAGTTGGGATAGTTCAGACCCTCTGGCCCTTTCTTAAGTATCGGACAAACGATGTTGAGGTTCCATTCATCGGGCATACTTTCGTATGACAATATTTTACAGATGAGTTGGTGTATGCTCCCTGTCTTCCCCTCCAACAACTTTGTTGAACTTAAACTATCTTAAGGTATCTTCACTTCTTCCAAGTCGGGTGGACGAAATTGTTGGTCTACATCGTCCAGGTTGAATAATTCATTTTGCTTGACAGTGGTGTTTGGTTCTTTATCGTCGTTATAAAGTCTAAAGAAATTTCTTTTTCAAATCATCGGCATTGACTGTGAGTCTACTATAATACCATATTCCCTTCTTCATAGTTCTAGGTTGCGTTTGGGATGTTCGGTATATCCGCAACCGTACCGTGGCTATAACAAGGAACTAATCCAAGTCGATGTTGGCTCATCGGAACGTTCGGACTTACGTAAAATAATCGTAAAAGGAGTGCCTTGAGTCGATCGCAATGTAGTCAATCTAGTTGACGGGTGAAGAATATCGAGATACGGAAACCGCGCGCTAGTTGCGACAATGTTTCGCCCCGCCGCAATGTCAATATTAGCATCCAGTTTTAAGCCAGTATTACCAGAATTAAAATCTCGAATTACAATTTTAATATTATAACTGGACACTGCTCTTAATTCGTGTCCAAAAGCTGGTAGAAGCTATATTTGGTTTCGTCATCTTTCTCCTCTATTGGGGCGTGCGGGCATATAAGGCTAATGGCTTATTTAACCTCAATACAGATTGTTACGAGGGGCTCTTTCGCATGCCGGAAACTCTGGTCGTCTTGCTTAGGTCTGCCGTAACACCAAACCTACATCCAAGGCGTTGCTTTTGTCGTCAATAACAATCGCAGTAGTAGATGTGTCACTTTTAATTCTCTATTTTCTGGGCCATTCCATCGCATTTCTTGGATGGCGGTAACATCTGCTTTGCAGGAGTCCAGCGATTCCACTAGTTGCAAGGCTGCACGTGCCCTGCTAAGGGAAAAAATATTCCACGTGCAGGTCGTTGTCCTTGCTTCGTGGGCAGTGGTTGCCAACAGTAGATCCGTCCGTATCCGAGGCTTGTTGTTGCTTTGTAACCGGATTTTTTTCTACAGCCTGGAATTTACCTCGGCGCACAGTGGCTCATTTAGGCAAATTAAATTTTTGAGTGGCTCTATGATGTAACATTTTTAAAAAATCTTTTCTTTCCCATTTTGTGTGAAACTCGTATTTGTGAAATCAAAAATAAACGTAGTTTTTTTTTTTTGAACTATTTTCTTTAATGTTTTTTTGAAATACTATTGTCGGCTTACTTTTTAGACTTTAGGTTGAAAGAGCTCTAGCTTAACACAACAGAAAATTAATTCTTATATAAATATTTGTAAATATTAGTTGCGCAACTAAGTTCTCAGTCAATAGATGGCTCCAGCAGTAAGTGATGGTCGATTTTCCTCCAAAAATTTACGGAGATGCTGTTCTACGTGAAACAACGTGCCGTTATTGATTCCGTAGCTTCAAAGACGGTGATTTCGATGTTGACGACCATCCGCGTGAAGGAAGGCCAAAATCTTTCGAAGACGCTGAATTAAAGACATTGCTCGATGGATCCGTGCCAAACGATAGAAAAGCATGTAGGAGTTACCCGCCAAGCCATTTCCAAGCGATTGAATACGTTGGGAATTATTAAAAACAAGGAACTTGGGTTTGTTGAGTGTAGTTTTTTCGCCTGTTAAAAACTTCTCCAGCGGCAAAAAAAAGGGATTTCTTCATCGCATCGCGACTGGTGATGAAAAATGGAATCATAACAGAAACTCATAGAGTCATGTGAACTGCCCGATCAAGCTTCTATCCGTCGGCTCGACCGGTGTTATTCATTATCGACTTCATTTGATGTGATTGAGGCGAGCATTGCGCGAAAAAAGCCACAATGCGAGCAGAGGCACGAAAAGAGGGCGAACGCTCGCCCTCCCGTAGCCAAACCCGTTAAAACCTAACTGGAAATACTCAAATGGGAAGTCCTACTCCATCCGCTATATTCCAAAGATATCGCGCCGTCCGATTAATACTTGCTCCGTTCGATGGTACATAGTCTAGCTGATCAGCAGTTTCGCTCATGCAAAGACACCAAAAAATGGCTTGATTCGTGGATAGCCTCAAAATATAAACACTTTTACCGTAACGGTATTCGAGCTCTGCCAGAAGGATGGGAAAAAATTGTAGCTAGCGATGGGCAATACTTTAAATGATTCATTTGTAACCATCATTTCACAATAAAGCTGCATAATATTGTATATACCTAACAGCTCAGGTGTGTCAGCTTGTACCCGTTCGTGCTAGAAAGATTTGATTTGAAGAGGTCTGCTAAATTTAATTTTCTCTCTCGCTCTCTTTCTCTCTCTCTCTCTCTCTCTTATTAGAGAAATACAGCACTGTGCAAAATTATAAACTCAAACAATAATTTGAATTTTTCTTGTAATGAGTAATAAACATTTGTTATTTGTTTTGTTCCAAAATATTTTCTAACAAAGTAAGCAAAAATTAATGCACCAGATGGTGAAACAAACGCAAATATGTTTATGGCCTTATGGAGGAACCTTCGTCCATCATTAATTCATTTTTCTCGACCCATAATGTTCCAATATGCAAAGGAAACTGGATAACTCATAAAAAGTACAGTCAACAGTATCAGCTTATCATCAACCTACTGAATAAAAGGTTAATGACGAAATAGGTATAGTTGTTAACGACGAGTTTTGTTTAACTATGGTTGACGGAAAAGTTCTGAATAAAATAACAAATACAAAGTTAACGCGGTCATGGCCCTTATGTAAAAGAACACATAATCACTCCAACTCAATTGATGACGAACATGCCTACGAGTATGGAATCTATCCATTACATGCAAGAATAAGGTGCATGGAATTTATTATGAAACTTGCATTTACACTTCGACAAGAGGGAGAGGATACTGATGAATCCATTGGAATCAAGGAGCATTGGCTACGGACAGACCAAAACAAGAATTTTGAAATAAAAATGATATAAGTACTCCGAAGAGATTTCTTCAAGAATCAAGGGCAACATCTCATTTAACTGGAGTCTATAGAGAGGTGATAACGAAGCTTGAAGTAATACTTAATATTCTGAATTGCAGGAAAAACTCTACCACTGTCAAATTTGGGGAGTATGCCAAAGAATAAGGAGAGTTATAAAAGCAGAACTATCTAGAAAAACAACTCACATTCTTCATAAAAATTTCACTCATAGACAAAATTCAGAACAAATTCAGGAATCCAAAACTAAGGACTATAAGAAATATAGATACAAAAATACCTGCAAGATTTTAAGGATGCGCCAGAATGAAGACTTTTTCAACATTAAGTCATGTCTGAATCGAGAAGGATTTCAAAGTACAATACTCTCCAGAAATGATAAGCTTATTAGATTGTACCCCGGATGTTGACGAAAGTTTTCAAAAAATAAAAGAATTTTATTTTATTTTAATTTCTTGTCGAATAAACAAGCAATAGTCTGAACACGTGACAAATAGCTTCAAAAACATCTGCCGTATCATCTCCGTAGTCTCCTAAAATATCGTCCCTCGTTTTAGTCATAAGACGCGGCCATTATACTTTAAAAAACAAGAACTTCGAGATTTTCCCCGGTCATAATCTTTTGGTATATCATTTTTGAGGTCTTAAGGGACGATTGAAATCAATAAAAAAAATCGATGTTTTGAAAATTCTAATGTGACCTAACCCCTTAAAATTAATTGTTGCCACTTTATCACTAAGTTCCCTACCGAAGCTGGTGCCGGATACTTGATGTTTATCCCTTCAGTGAATGCGTGCTTAATTGAGATGTAAGTAGGTGCGTGGTCTACAATTGTAGACCATTTTAATTTTGATGTTGAACATGCTGCGTTGATATTTAATGTGTCAATATTTATTCAGTAAACATGCTGATCTTACTTCAATTTGTGGTCGTATTAGCTCCCTTGCGCACTTTTCAATAAAACTGCTGCGTACCATACATGGTGAGTTTTTTAACTTGAGACATCCAAATTACTCGAAAAATACGCGATATCACGAAAAAATTTTCATACAAAAGTCACATGGTTCTGTCCCCTTCAGGTGGTGACCACGAGTTTGACCTTGAGGCCCATTTTCAAGGTCAAACAAAAGTCAATTTCGATTTCTTAATTAGAACCCCTATTTTTTGACAGATTCGAAATCTGCGTGAAAAAATACAATTCTTTTACATGAAACACTTTTTTCAAAAATGCGTTCTTTTCCCTTCAGAGGGCGCCATAAAACTTAAGACATAAAAATTACTTGAAACGTACGAAATATAGCGAAAAATGTTACAGACAAAAGTCACAAGGTTCTGAAGGGGACATAAGATGGTAACCACGAGTTTGACCTTGAGACCCATTTTCAAATTCAAACGAAGGTCACTTTTGATTTTTCAAATGATAATTCCTGATTTTTATTGCTCAGTCGTATTCCTCAATGGGACACACGACTTTGTCTCAAAGGTCTTATTCATTCAGTGGTAGATACCACTGCACTGGCACGCCTAAATCATAAATCGGTTTCCAACGTTGTTAGGGTGTTAGAAGGTCGAGATTTGTTTTGTGGAAGTCATTATTGCCTCGAGTGAAATTAAAACTCAAAGAAATTTCAGACAGAGACAAATTGTCCTAAACTTATCTGAGAATGTATGATGTGCACTCTGCCCTTTTTTTCTACTTGAACGGAACTGTACTTCATTTAGAAGTTCGATATTTGTTTTGAGGAACGTTTTCCAGATTAATAATGCAGACTATTTAAATTCAAGAGAAAATTTAAATGATATTAGTTTATAGAGAAAGTACGCCCAACTTTTCTCAGACCAGTTACGATCGCGTCATCCAACAATTCACTGGTGAAGGAAGTGAGCAACCAAAGAAAAGGAATCGGTCAGATAGTGTGGCTGTTGAAATAGCAGTGTTAGCTGCCGTTGCACACGATCCTCACATTAGCACTCGTCAAATAAGTCGTAAATCAGGAATTTCTCAAACGACTGTCTGTAATATATTACATCGGCATAAATACCATCCTTATCATGTTTCAATGCATCAAGAACCTTCTAGTGAGGATTTTCGCAACCGGGTTTCCTTTTGTCAATGGGCACTTCAGCAAATTGAACGATACCCCCTTTTCTTCGCCAAGGTGTTATTCTCTGATGAATCGATTTTCACAAATCACGGTACGGTCAATCGACATAATATGCATTACTGGGCTACCGAAAACCCTTTTTGGTTGCGACAAGTTGAACGCCAGCACCCTTGGAATGTTATTGTTTGGGCGGGAATTATTAGGGAGGCAACTTGAATGGTGAAAAGTATGCAAACTTCTTGCGGGACCATCTTCCAGTATTAATAGAAGAACTGTCATTGGAGTTGTGACAAAGAATGTGTTTTCAACATGATGGTTGTTCAGCCACTTACTCCCAAGTAGCCCGGGGCGTATTAAACAATGTTTACCATCAATGATGGATCGGATGAGGGGGTCCGAGGCAATAGCCTGTTAGATCACCCGATCTTACGTCACTTGATTTCTTCTTGCGGGGCTACTTAAAAAGTGAGGCTTACAGAAAAAAGCCAACGACACGTGAGGACATGAAAACCCACTCTAATTAATCACCCCGAAGGAAACAAAATACTACTACGTCCAAGTCGTTGTTTCTGGGTTATGCGTAAAAACAAATGACAAGCCTAAGAGCAATACGACTGAGCAATTAAAATCAGGAATTATCATTTGAAAAATCAAAAGTGACCTTCGTTTTCACCATCTCGTGGTAACTATCTTATGTCCCCTTCAGAACCTTGTGACTTTTGTCTGAAACATTTTTCGAGATATTTCGTACTTTTCGAGTAATTTTGATGTCTCAAGTTAAAAAACTCACCCTGTATATTGCTTGTTTTAAATTATTTGCCTTATGCACGCAAAGAGCACTTATGCCAGAAATATTGAGCAAATGATAGAATACCATTACTGTCCGGTGGCGTGTACTCTGGCAAAGCTATTCTAAAACACTTCTACAACCATTTTGGTGTGGTTGTAATCAGATAATATCATTGGCTTTCTTTCTTCTCCAGTTTCTTCATCGATTGTATTGCCATGGTGCATAGACGAAATTAATGTATGATACTAAAGTACAATCAGCTTGGAAACCGAGGAGAGATGACTTTTCTTTACGATCCTTTTTGGACAGAAACTCTGAAGGAACCTTGCGTCTATTTTTGCCTATGGTACCAACATATGTGAGCTTTTTTTCTTCAAATTATTAGCAAAGCGATAGACTTGTGAATCAATTGTCTAAAGTTATATCAATTGATGTTTTCAACTGATTGTACCATTCACAGAGTAATATCTTCTCCAGTATTTTTCAAATTGCATGGACCCACGGGTTGGGTTCCCACATACGTTTCTAAATTAAACGTGTATAATGTCTTAGCGTCCATCAGCGCAAATATCTTTACACCATATTTTGCAGGGAATATATTGCTTAGATACACAACGTCCCCTGAACGCTAGCTGTTCATCTATCGTCAGGAAATTTGAAAATTGGCCAAGAAGTTTTCAAAAAGGTCCCTAATAGGTGCCAACTTATCGATTTCTTTCTGCTCAGCACTCGTAAACGCAAATCGTAAAATCAAATTTCAGAGACCTCAAGAGAAATCGAAACCACTTTTCGCTCATTGCCAAGTAACTTGATTCTATTCCGTTTCTTTTGGAATTGTCCTAAACCTTTTGCAAATTTTCTCTAGCACATCTGAGAGTACCAATCAAAAATAATATTCCTATGAGAGCACTAATTTCTATCTCATAGTAGTCCTGGTGTCCCGATGTCTTTCATATTTCCTTCGAACTTTTTCAATGTTTATAATCGTTGAAGTCGTTATATTGTAATTTTTATGACGGTCTCGTTTAGAAACAACTTTAGACATTCGATTTCAGTTGTGGTATTGTGTGCATCACCATTCGTTCCGGGAAGAAGACTTATGATATTGTGGGAACGCATACTGATTTGTTGATTAGGTCTTGTCTGTTTCTATTTGGTTAGCTTATCTTTCCCGAGAAAATAATTCGAAACACGATCTTCACCAGAATCGTCTTCAGATAACATTCGATCAACTTGGCCCGGTAAGCCTTGCTTAAATTCTGTGTCGTGTTCACTTTGTTGGGCGACATCTACATTCATACTCACATTCTCCGATTCATCCTCATCTTCTTCGTCAATTAGACTTTCTTTCCCACTTCATAACTCGTGTAGCCAGCGCTCCCATACTTCAGGGTTCCTACTGCTATGACATTCTTTCAGACATTCCCTTATCTAAATTGTATATTTTTGAATTACATTTTCTCAAAACTAGTATATATTACGAACCTAAATTTAACAAAATAATAAACATAAAATTCTTAATGGAAGCAAGAATTGCTACGTAGATAGACGCATGGTCTACAATCGACCTGTAGTAGTTATAATGTTCACGTTCAACTTTAGAAACTACTGAACACACTTTAGTAAGATTGTTCAAACAATTATCAACGACTACTGGGATGCATACATAAAAAATAAAATTTTCTAGAGAACTACAGCAATTTTAAAAATTATGGTCTGAATGGTTAACTTAAGGCAGAGGAGCTCATAATCATATTGCACTGATTTAACCACTTGAAGAGATTGAACTTTCTTGCTAGAATCTCTGACTAAGACATAACAGATCTTAGCTCTTGTCGATCCCTGGCTGCCTTTCACAAAGCGCGTTTGATCCTTAAAAATGAGGTTCTTTCGTCATTATTGTCTGTTGGCCTGATATTGTCGTTCCAGTTAAGTCTTGATACAGTTTATAGAATTCGCGGTTATATTTTCTACATTCCCATGTCATGACATACAGGATCAAATACTAACGATTTTTTTCTAAAAATTACCACTTTCCTGCTTACCTTTCAGTACTCTGCTCTATATAGAGGAACTGGCAGGAGCAATGCTATTTAGAGCATGAATTTCATATTCCAAGTTGGAAGTTTTGTACCCATTTGTTTCGAAAGACCGAAGTAGGAGCGGTTTTCTGGGGGCATGTCTTCGCCGAATTTTCCCCGAGTTTCTTATTCGTTGAGTTGATGTATAGTTCGGAGTAGGGAATTTATTTTAAGGCCTCCAAGATACTATTGTCAACAGAAAACTTTTTTTCTAAACGTTAGACAGATGCTTCTTTGTTTGTTGATAACGTAGACTTAGTTTTGTTCTGATATACTTAAAGCATAACTCGTTTCGCCTATTGCTTAACTGCAATAAAATTCTCCTTAAAGGCGAGCTGCGAGCAATCAAAGATATCGATACGAACTTCAAAGTTTCGCAGCAGCTGAAAAGATATATTGAAGGTGAGTCGGGGACCCCGAAATCGAACATCGCCTTGTACCATATGTATATTAGAACTCAAGACGACGAATACAATGAAGCTTTCTTTGGTCTTTAAAAGGAGTTTTATTAGTGTGAAAATTTGTTCGATCGTCGATTTACCACTCGGACACCTGCCTATGGGGTTGTTGCAAAAGAGCCTTAAACGTTTACACAATACGAGGGAATGAGCAACGATACTTTTTAAAGCGATTAATGGAAACCCAGCGAAACGTCAAATCAACTTTGCAGATATCTCATCTAAATTTTAACGTAATTCTTTACAGACGTAGACTGACTTGATAAACTTATTCTGAATTAGCACACTCGTATAACTAGAGCTAAGCCCCGCTGCGATCGTAGGCTCAAAAAGTAGAAGCCTCTGCTATAAAATATTTCCGTATGTACCAATGAACGTACTTGTAGGTTTGTTTGTCATTGCTAATAACTCTGTATGGATATTTATTAATTATTTAAACGTAACAGAAAAGACCGTTAAGTAGATAATAGCTACCACCTCAGGCTAGCTTCCAACATATAAGTACAGCCTACTCATATGCACCATCGAACACACATTCGAATGTTTATTTTCAGTGGGAGAAGGCTTTAGCACCACACTATGGTACATACAGCACACCATACTATACCGTCAACACAGTCATTGTCACCAGCAACCAGTCAATAGATCGTTCCACGATGATGGTCACAGTGTTAACATTAAGTATGGAAACTGGTTATGGTGGTCGGGACACAACCAAACTTACTGTTGAAATGCATACGACAACAACCCATAAAACACACCCAACTTAGACCGTCCAACAGACTCAGCACGCACAATCCTCACTTGACTCCTCATCAAGGATAAATTGAATTATTTATTAATCAGAATGTAAAACAGTCCACCCGTCGATGGACACTACAGTGGAGGGCAAAAAGACAACAGCACAAATGTTAACAGCATCCTTTTGTAGCTTCCTGTCAGTTTCGCGCCACTTTTACTCGATTTTTTTTCACTCACACATACCATGAGAGAATTAATAAATGAATGAAATGAAATCGAGCAATCGAATTTTTAAATAAATTCCAGTAAAACAATAATTACATACAGCGACAGACAACAAACAAAATAGTAATAATAATAATAAAAAGACTTAACAATTTCATGGATTCGATGATCCTTTAACGAGATATGTGCGTAATGCAACTCGTTTATGGTACACTAGTCCATGCATGAGAGTCGCTGTCGCTGTATGCTTTGTGGAAAACGAAAACGAGTTCAGCAATCCATGTCGATTTACTCTTTATCTGCGGATGAAGAGAAAGGTTACATGCCTACCACCCTTTGCACTATTATCCGTGACAGATTTAATTTAATCACATTTTCGAGTACAATATTGAAATTTTGTTAAAACGAAAATCACCTCAATTTGGGGGGAAAATAATAATAATAATAATAATTATAGTATAGCGAAAAAACAACAGAAATGGAGACTGGGTTTAACCACTTGGCTGGCTGATGGGCAAAAATGATTGCCGGCCCTGTTAAATTGAAAATTATATCCACACTCTGCGGGTACTAACCGCAATAGATACATGTTTACAATGGACATTGTATGACATAGCCTTCATGAGTATACAAATATAGCTTATATAGGCTACCCAAGAGGGTGTGTATACATAACCTTTAAAACTACGTATACGCCACAGTAATTACTTTAATGCGATAACTTACACGGAAAGGATTTCCAGTTACATATTGAATACAAGCTTTTATTTCAAGTGGTTCTTCATCCCTTTTAATATATTTACTATTTTACTTACTTACTCATTTGCTTATTTTACCACCATATGTTTTTTTGTTAAAATAAAACACTAAAATCTAATGGGAAAGTAAAAAACATTTTATTCATTGCTAGCTACACATTTTTCCCATCTTTCAAGCATATTATGGACTCCACGCCAATAAAACTGTGCTGCAGAGTCGCATCGAATGCTTGTCGAGGCAACATGCAAAAGATGGTTTCAACGGTTCAGAGATAACGATGCTAATATGAGTAATGAACAACGTAGAAGACCACCAAAAAAGTTTAAAAACATCAAATTTCAAACAATATTCAAACTTTGAGTCAGAAACAAATGGCAGAAATGGTAAATGTTGCACAACAAACAATTTCTGACCGTTTAAGAGCTATGGGAAATATTCAAAAGTCTGGAAAATGAGTGCCACATGAATTGAATGAAAGACAGATGGAAAATCGAAAGACCAGTTGTGAAATTTTGTTTCAAAGAAACATGAAAAATGGAATGGAATTATTTTCAGAATTCTAAACGGAAAAAATCATGGGTTAATACGCTGTGTGTCGCTGTGCACCACGAGCTCCTATAACCTGGTGAAACCGTTAATAGAGATCGCTACCGACAACAAATGATCAATATGAACCATGCATTGATCGAAAAACGACCATAATGGGCCAGAAGATACGGCAAGGTAATTTTGCTCCATGACAATGCACGCACACAAAACAAAACTGGTTCAGGATACAACCAAGGTACTTGGCTGGAGCTGTTACCCTTCTCCTTCCTTCCGACTACCATTTGTTTTCATCGATGGGACACGCATTAGCTGAGCGGCACTTCGAATCCTACGAGGAAGTCGAAAATTGGGTGTCTTTTTGGTTTGCTTCAAAAGTTTGTGGAACCCAATTTCCCTGCTTTTGAATATATCCAGCTGCTTTTAAACGTTTTAAAATGGCTGTTAGACTAATAATGGCTTCATAGAGTAATGCTTCCAGTTCTTCATCTTCAAACTTTTTTGGCTGCCCAGGACGTTCATCGTCTTCCAAGCCAAAATCACCACTTTTAAATCGTGCAAACCACTTTTGGCACGTTCGCTCAGCTAGCGCATGTTCACCATAAACTTTCACCAAAATACGATGACTTTCGGCAGCAATTTTCTTCACATTAAAGTAATGAAGAAGAACTCCCCGCAAAAACACTTTTTTAACCACGATGTTCGACATATTTGAGTGAAAAAAAGAAAATGATTGTTGTTTACGCTTCAAATAAGTGACATATACTGAAATGAGGTACAATGACAGTAGCTTTCCAATGCATGTTCCAATGGAATAGTAACAATATAAGTTACAAGTTACGCCATCTCTTAACAAACCGCACGAATTATAGACCCAATAAAAGAATGCTATCATTTGAGAATTGACTTATCTACTAAACCATTTAAGTCATGGATTCACTTAGAAACTTCAACTTCAAGATGTGAAATCAGCATTCATTTTGAAGTCATTGATGGGGAATTCATTTCAGTGGAGTCAAAGAATGCAGTCAAATGAATGCATTTCTTTATGATTTCAGTGCATTCGTTGAAGTCATTGAAGTCATTGGAATCATTGAAGTCATTTTGAAGTCATTATCATTTATATAAATTGAATTTAGTTTTTATTTATTCTATATGTAGATGCTATTCCTGAAATATGAGCACAGTTTGTTTGCATTCAAATACCAAACGCATTCATTTGCTCCCCAAAATGATTTCTCAAAAAGTCCATTGCTTCACTCGCTGTATGGCTCGTAGCGCATTCTTGTTAAAACCAGAGCTCACCGAGACCATGTGCTTGAATTTCAGGAAGCACATAGTCCGTTAATATGACGCGATAACGGTGACCATTTAAGGCAACATTCTGATTTGAATCATTTTTGAAGAAATATGGACAATGATTCCACAAGCCCATAAACCACACCATATCGTTGTTTTTAATTGATATAATGGTTGCTCTTGGAACTCTTCGGGTTGCTCATCAGCTGAAATATGTACAGTAGTGTGCAAAACATTTGCAAGTTTTTTTTTTCTCTTGACGTTTTGTTTGATTAACTATACAAGGAGGATAATATGTAAGAATTTAAAGATAAATCCGTTACTGACAGTACACTCTTAGGTCTCAGTTAGTTTAGTTATTCCAGGGAAAAATGTTAGCTTGCCAAACATGCAGCTGTGCAAAACATATGCAAGCTGTTTATTTTTCCCTCATTTCTTTTTTAACTTCCAAGATATTCAGATCAGGTTAGTAAAATAGTGTTCTTTATCAAATAAATTATTGTCATAGGCAGGTTTTTTTTATTCAGCTTTTACTAAATTTGCGTTGAAAAAATAGTTGGCAATAATAAGTACGATACCCGAACAAAGGATCTGGTAGTTGAGGCTTTTAAAAACGGATCGAAGCAAAGAAAGTTAGCTAAACGATTCATGATTCACGTATCGACTGTCCCCCGGATAATTACAAAGTTCCAAAAAAATTTATAAATTGCAACGTTTCATTCTGGTTTTCGTCCCCGAAAAACAGACATGCAAACTGATAAAAAAATTATCAACATTATCTGGCAAGACCCTTTCCGGTCTTCAACTGCAATCGTTAAGGACCTCAACTTGTCAATCGATGCAAGCACAGTTCGTATACGTGCAAAAGAAAGCAATTTGAGGGCATACCGAGCTGTTAAGAGGCTGATTACGTTCGCCGGTTTAATCGTTATAGTTTAGGGATGCTTCTCGGCTCAAGCATGTAGTCCCTTACACCAAATAACTAGAATAATGGATCGCTTTGTGTATAAGGACATCTTAGACACAGTCATGCTTGCATACGGTGGGGAAGAGTTGCCGTTGTTATGGAGGTTTCAACAAGACAACGACCCGAAGCACACCTCAAAGTTCGTTAAAGAATTTTTAGGGGCTCGGGGAGCAAATGTTTTGGATTGGCCTCCACAGTCCGCCGACTTAAACACAATCGAAAACTTATGGGGAATCCTAAAACAGCGGACAAAGGGGCAACGGTTTACTTCGGAAAAGGTTCTTTATGAATCTTTAAAGGATGAGTGGAAAAAAATTCCCAGTGAGTTAACAAACTCCCTTATTGCTTTCATGCCGAAAAGGTGTGCAGAAGCTATTAGAAATAATGGTTTTTGGATGAACAAAATATCGATGAACAAAAAAAACTTGCATATGTTTTTCACAGCCTTAAAATGAGTAAATTCATTTCTTTATGTTTTACAAAGTATCAAGAGTACATATTTTAAATTTTTTTGTTTCCTTTTAAGTATTAAACAGTAAGTAATACTTTTGATTGAAAATTTCATTAAAATGCTTTAAAGGAAGTTATTGTATTTGAAATGGGCTTCATAACTGAACAAAATTTCACGATAAAACACCAAACTTTCATTGAGTTTTTTTGAAGACCATTCACTGAAAATATGACAAAAATTCAAGTCGCCTGGCTTGCACAAATTGAATTTATATTTTACCCTTTTAGGCCGAAATCCTCACGTAAAATACGCCAAGTTGTTAAATACGCCAAGCCAAGCTACTGAGAATGACGACGATTCGATTCGTCACGGTCTTCGCTTACACTCTTCAGCTACAGCTGCTATAGTCTCTTCACTACGTACTGGATGTGGTCTAACCGGTCAAGTATCATCTACTAATGTAAACTAAAACTCACTATTTCACTCACAATAGTGGTTTCAGTAGGTCGATTATGTGCACCGTAAGTTCCTTGAATCGCACGAAAAAATTTCTCACAGAACAATTAAGACGGTGTTGTGGTGTAAGTCTTTCCATGATCTGTCAAAATAAACCTCACGATGAATCACCTTATACTAGAAGTATTGTTTTAGTTCAGTGTCGCTTTTACCCATCTAAAATACAAGTCTCGATGCAAGTTACATCTAACTTCATCGGACTCTTAAAAAAGAAACATCATTCAGAATTCCAAAAATACGACTTAATGAAGTTTGCAAAACATCGGCTGACCAAATCGAAACAGGAACAATTTCAAGATTTGACTAAATGATTCATTGCAAAAAGGTTATGGTGCCTTGAAGTCCGTTCATATTTGGACAGACATGCCAAATTTCAGTGCGATACTGTTTTTAGTTTTGTTTTGACAGCTGATTGTTGTTGTTTGGCATCATGTGGAGTATGGACAAAAACGATTATCGTTCTCTCATAAGACATTATTTTTTGAGAGGCAAAACGCCGAAGGAAACAAAAGAAAAGTTGGATAGATATTATGGGGCTAATGCTCCGTCAGATTATACCGTCAAATATTGGTTTGGACTTGCTGATGCGAAATCGGGCGGGCTTTTGGCGTCGATTGGTAACTATTGATGAAACTTGGATCCACTACCATACACCAATGGACTGAAGCTCTTACGAGTGCTCCGAAGCGGCTGAGGGAGGCTCGATGGGTCGGAAAGGTTATAGTGTCGGTTTTCTGGGATTGTAATGGCATATTCTTCGTGGACTACCGCGAAAAAAGAAAAACCATCGAAAGCGATTTAAGGCCAAAATCGCTGCGAAACGGCCTTACATGTAGCGAAAAAAAATTTTGTTTTTGCAAGGCAATGCACCGGCGCACAAAAGCATCACAACCACGGCGAAAATCAATGGCTTACGGTCCAATTTCTGTCGCATCCACCATATTCACCCGATTTGGCTCCCTCGGACTATTATCTCTTCCCAAACCTCAAAAGATGACTCATCAATAAAAAAATTCAGCTCACTCGAGAAAATCATCGACGCCACGGAGCAGTATTTTGCAGACCTTCCGGAGAATTACTTTTCGGGTGGGATAAATAAGTTGGGAAATCGCTGGAATAAGTGTATCAAACTAAAAGAGGACTATGTTGAATAAAATAAAAAAAAACATATAAAAAAAAGTTGTTTCCATTCCCAAGGAGGTTACTTTTCACCCCACCTAGTTTGTTGGTAGTATCGATTATAGAGAACGAATCTTTCAAAAACCTAATACAATTTGCCAATCTTAACCCTACAAGTCATGAGTAGACCAACAGCTTTGAAAGTATAGTGTTTTCCAATAGGGACTTGACAGCTTTGAATTTAATTTTTGAACGCACTCTTTCACTTATCATCAAACTGTCACTGTCAATTTATTCAGTAAACACAACATTTCCATCAGATATACGGAGTCTCAAAATCATCTTCACTGACGAAGCACATTTTTGGCTCAATGGGTTCATCAATAAGCAAAATATGCGTTATTGGGTAAAAACCCACATGTGCTTCATGCATCACCACTTCATCCACAAAAAATAACTGTTTGGTGCGGTTTGCATGTCGGCGACATTATTGGGCCATATTTTTTCGTTGACGATAACGAACGTCACGTTACTGTGAATGGTCAGCGTTATCGCGCCATGATCACCGATTATATTGGAAAATATGGACTTAGACGACATGTGGTTTCAACAGGATGGAGCCACAAGCCACACAGCACACGCTACAATCGATTTATTGAAGAGTAAGTATGGTGAGCGTGTTATCTCAAGACATGGGCCAGTCGATTGGCCGCCTTGTTTGTGCGATTTAACGCCGCTTGACTGTTTTCTGTGGGGCTACGTTAAGTCATTGCTTTATGCCAACACGCCGACGACGTTGGAAGAGCTCAGAGCCAACATTGAACGCGAAATAACGACCGTTTTGGCCGAAATGTGTGGCCGAGTTGTTGAAAATTGGGTCCAACGAATCGGCCGCTGCAAACGTGCCGGCGGTGGCCATATGAACGAAGTCGAGTTCCATTCATAAATGTTTTGATTGTACTACAAGCCAATAATAAAGTTGTTGAAATATCTCAACAGGTTTGCTTTTTATTTAAAAAAAAAAAGTTGTCAAGTCATTATTAGAAAACCCTATATTAAATGATACTTTTACAACAATGACAGAGCATCTAAAAACCATTATTTCAGAGAACAAATGCTTTTGTACTACTGCCGATGTGTGGTTAATAGAGCACAAGAACTTTTTTGAGTACATTTTTCATTGGCTGAATGAATCCTACAAAAGAAAATCAATGGTTTTGGAATGTAAGCGTTTTTCGGGATCGCATTAGTGATTTAATTATAAAAATTCATGCGGAATGTGATTTAAATTGCAATAACGTTGTAGCAACAGTAACGGATATTGGCTCGAATTTTGTTAAGGCATTCAGAGAATTTGGTGTCACCAATGACAATATTGAAGAAAATAGTGTCAGTGATGAAACGAATAAAATTCAGTTCAAAAATGAACGTTTTGAAGCTTCTTTGCCGAAGACCTGGGTCACAATTAAAATACCCAGTGATACGCATTGGAACTGTCTTTACGATTCCCTTAAATATTTGATAACAAAGGAGAAAATAAATGAAGTGTGCAGGATACAGGTGATTCAAAAATTTCTTTAAACGGGCTTCGTTTTACTATTGCTAAAAAATATTAAAAGCATTAGATTTCCTTCCACGAGGAAAAGGCATCATATATGTTTACCTTCTTCCCACCTTAACAACAATTAGGACAAATTATAGGAAAATGATCCTAAATAGTCCTTTAAAAGTTTTTTCCATTGGAAACAGTCACCATGTTAGAGAGTTCACTTGTCTTAACTTCAACTTAACCAAGGAAGTCTATGACGCTATTATTGCATCTGTGCTTTGTCCTTCCGCTCTTAATCCAGCGTTTACGGACTAAAAAACATTTGAGATAGTTGTTCAGTTTTTGTCTTTAAAGTATTTCATAGAACATACATTCATATTCCATTCTACTAAACTTAAAAACTTCTTTTTTAATTGTATATTAGATGAGCCATTAGATAAATTTAATGCTGCAAATATCTCTGGCGTAAACGAATATTTTGCATGTCTTTCAAATACTACATCTCCAGTATTCGAACCGTTGGATCCATATCCAACAATTAAAAAAATATCCTTAAGATATAATACACATCTACACATACCCCGACGTGGAGCATTACTAGTTATTTTCACAACTTCACAGAGATCTTGGATATGATGATACAGCAATACACATGGATTTCTCCATACATAAAGGGTGATTCATCATAAGGTATAAATTTCAATAGGCTTTTTTGACAGACCACGCGTGACTCCTATCAAACTGCTTCATTATTTTTGTTCAATATCGTTTGGCATCATCGAAAGACTCACACCACAACATCGTCTCCAAATTGTTCAGCTGTATTACGAAAATCGACGTTCGGTGAGAAATGTTTTTCATGCGATTTGAGAAACTTACGGTGCGAATAATCGACCAACTAAAACCACTATTGCCAATACCATTCGCAAATTTGAATACCAGTTTACATAAGTGGATGATACTCGATCGGTGAGACCACATCTAGTACGTACTGAAGAGACAATAGCAGCTGTAGCTGTGAGTGTACGTGAAGACCGTGACGAATCGATTCGTTGTGGTTCTCAGCAGCTTGGCTTGGCGTATTTTATGTGAGGATCTCGGCCTAGAAGCGTACAAAATTCAACTTGTGCAAGAATTGAAGCCAGGCGAATGAATGAGTTCTGGAAAAACTCAATGAAAATCCGGTGTTTTATCGTCAAATTTTGTTCAGTGATGAAGCCCAGCTATGGGTCAATGGATACGTTAATAAACAAAATTGTCGTAATTGTGCTGATTAGCAACCCGAAGAGTACCAAGACCATTAAAAACAATGGTATTGTGTGGTTTACCACAATTTACCGTCAATTTTAACCATTATCGCGCCATGTTAACAGACTATGTGCTTTCTGAAATTCAAGTACATGGTCTCGGTGAGCTCTGGTTTCAACAAGACTTGTTGAAAAATCATTTTGGTGAACACTTAATTTCACTTTTTGCCACGGTAAATTGTCCACCTAGATCTTGCGATATCACACCTTTGGACTATTTTCTCTGGGGATATGTAAAGTCTCAGGTCTTCAGGAATAAGCCAGCTACGATTGGAAGCCGACATTACTCGTGTTATCCGCGAGATACCAGTCGCCATGCTCGAACGAGTCGCCCAAAATTGGACCTTCCGAATGGACCACCTTTACATAATATCATTTTCAAAACGTAAATGCCATGAATTGTTCTTTTAACCGATAATAAAAAATTTAAGTTCACTTTTAAATTTATGTCTTTTATTTTACAGTATAAATCGAACCTGACGATGAATCACTCTATATATAATTTTGTAATAAGGTAATGCATTCATTTGACTTCACTGAAATGAATTCCCAATCAATGACTTCAAAATGAATGCAGATTTCACATTTTGAAGTTGAAGTATTACAAGTCAATTGATTGAAGTCAGTGAATGTAGTCTTTTACAACTCTGATGCTGAACAATCCCTTTTGTAGTCAAATCTGGCCAGAATTATTTGTTTTAGATCTTATTTTGCTCAAATCCTTTCTCTCAGTGTGCAAATCAACCCTAGAATATTTTATTGAGTAATCTACTCGTACCATGTAGATATTGCTAGTAGCTATGTATATAGTATATTGTACTGTCTGTTAAATTAATCCAAGCATATGTACTAATTGCCTCTGTTGCACTATGTGTACTAGTATGTGAGTTCCAGCTTAAGAGGATGGTTAGGAAGGGTGAACGGAAGTACGAGGAATACCACCGGCAACGAAACAATATATGGTATGTACGATATATCAAGGTGTGCACCTTGATGATAGCAAAAGTGCGAGGACGACCTTAGTACAAGTAGGAGTACCAATGATATGAGCAAAACATTTAATACACAGCACATCGTTTGATGATGTGTAAATGCATTTAACTGTCAGTCATAATGGGTAAGAGATGCCACCAAATACATACACAAGCCCAATACCATATTCCGTCATATGAACATACTTTGACACTTGTCACATATGGGAAATGTACCCGGATCTGTGTGCTCGTGTCAGCTTTTAGCTCGTATATTGGTTATTTATTTATTTCACAAATGCACACAGGTAGGATACGACCATAACCTCATCATCATAAGGCACACCCTACACACCCTACCCTACATTCCATTGCCAGTTTCAGCGGAGTAAAACAGATTTTCCAACTCGAATCCTGTTTTGTGTTGCGATTGTGAATTAAGTGTGGGACGACAATGAATCTAAAACTGGCTTAAGGGTAGTTCAAGAGGTGGTAAACGAATGGTTTGGGGATGGTGCATTGTTAATTAATGTTTTGTTTGTTAATTTCTGTAAAATCGCTGCTTGTTGGGCCTGTGGTACTGTGGTACTGGTGGTATTTAGCAATGAATTAATTTACAGATAAATGAAATGCGTGTTCATATGATTGTATTGTATGAACGGTTGTGATGTAAGGGGTGACCAAATAAAATAGGGTGGAAAAGAGTTTTCTCTTTTAAGGAGGGATTATGAAATATAGATCAATTGCTTCGGGGAAGGTGATTAGATTGAAAAATGACAGAGAACTCTACATTGAAAGAGAGAACTTCTAGTTACATGTAATTATAGATGCAGGGGCTTCGTTAAATCGCTTGAAATGATCAACATAAAACGAGGCTAAGATATCGATTAATTGCAGAGGTACTTACTTGTTTTCCGCGCCCCAATTATACAACCATAAAACCAGACTGACTCAAAAATGGCGTTTTCTTCTTTATTATTAATCGGAGTTCCTTTATTTTACGGTTAAACTAGTATGACATTTTTAAAGCACAATTCATCGAGGTAATTCAAGAGAAAGACTAGCACAATTTGAGATTTTGATGGAGTGCAGGAGGCTGTTAACGTCTGTATACTTCAGATCATTTAAGTCATTGTAGAATAGAGCCCCGAAGTTAAGTTTTTTTCTGGGGGAGAGCTGGACGTGTTCAAACTAGGTGAAGGATTGTATCTTCCTATTCGTCGTCACTGAAGTTTGTCGTTTTGTTGAATGCTTGCCTATAAGACAGTGTCCAATGATGGCTCTGAGTAGTTTCCTGTTTAGAAGAATCAGACTTTTAGATCTATTTAGATCCAGCTTTGGCCAGAACTGTTTGGTCACTCGACATGTTGGTCTAACAGTTCACCTAAGGTCCTTTTCTTTATTAGCATCCAGCTTAAATAATAATTTGCACGTAGCGATTGGTATACCTATGCTACTCCTTTCCGGTAGAATAGGTACATTGGTTCCAATTTCCAATTTTGGCGAATTCATCGGCCCTACAATTCCTTAGAACATCTCTGTTGTTCAGCACTCAACAGAGGTGAAGTTTGAATTGCTCTGTCATCTCCATAAGAGATGATCGGCCTTCAAGGACGGTTTTAGAACTAAATGACAGGACAGAGCGTCCTTAATCGTCAAAATTTCCGCCTGGAACACACTGCAGTGGTTTGGAAGTAGAAAAGTAGTAGAAGTGGATTGAGTTGTCCTCGTGAAAGCATCTTACTCCCAGAAGGATTTAGAGAGGAAGTTTACATGAAAGCCTTTGTCAAACCGATGTTTAGGTTTGGTGTAATCGATGTTCTCTGTGAGGATTTCTAAAATATTAAGAATATTAGCGTGGAAAATAAATTATTTCTCCACTTTGTAGTCGCTTTAAGGCGAATAGCTACTTGCCTGCTGAAGATGTCGGTGGGTGTCTAGTAATACAGAATATCTAGAACCGCGTAGGGAGTAGAATGTAGAGATCCACTTATGCATAGACATGCTATTTTTGGGTTTCTCCTTAGTTTTTTGCAGTTGACTGCGTTGTCTAAGGCCTTCCACCAGACAGTAGTACCGTAGGTGAGTATCGGTTTAATGACAGAGATATACAGCCAGTGGGCTATTTGAGCTTAAAGGCCTCATTTGTTCACAATGGGTTTTCTGCAAAAGAATTAAGCTACTGTGGCTTCTTGACTTTTTCTTGAATCAAAGAAACATTCTCTCAAAAATGAGACACAGAGATTTTTCTGCATCGGACATATCTAAATTTGTACCGTTTAGGGAGGGTCTACAGTTGGAATTTAATATTTCCTGGAAAAGAGGAAAAGATTAGTTTTATGAGGGCTTACTTCCAATCCACAACGATCCGTCCAATAAGTTAATCTGTTAAACTTTAGCTAAGGGAGTTTTTTTGATGGTATAAAGATGCTTACTGAGGCGACTACAGCAACGTCATTTGAGTAGGCAATCACCCTGCTACCACCCGCGTCTAGGTATAACAACAGTTCAGTTCATTAACCATTAAGTTCCAGAATATGAGAGAAAGGACACCGCATTACGGCGAACCCCTGCTGTCATATCATTTAGCAGAAGCCCCTACCAGTCTGGAGTTGATTATCCTGCTATTTAACATAATACTGACCAACTCCCCAAGTGAGTCATCTACCTGCAGATGTGACAGCGTAGTCGTGATTGCGGATGTAACAACGTTGTAAAAAGCACCGTCTATGTCCAGGAAAGCAACCATTGTGTACTCTCTATATTGTAGAAATCATTCGATATGACTAATCAGCGAAAGCAGAGCCGTTTCCACCGACATGCCTTTACAGTAGGCATATTGAGCCGTTGACAAAAGTCTTGGAGCAATTTTAGCTCAAATATAGATATCAATCAGTCATTCTAGAGTTTTCAGAAGATACAATGATAGACTTATAAGCCTGAGGTCTTTTAGGCCATCATTAAAGCATTTTCTGGTCTTGGGAATAATGGTTCCAAAAAGGAAAATCAACAGAAGATGCACCTTTGCAGTTCTGCCCTAAAATTATGTCTCATCTCGATAGTAAAAAAATGGCTGGCTTATATTATCGATATCACCAAAGCTTTCGACATGGCAGACCACACATATTTACTGAAAAAAACAGAAAGGGCAGGCATCCGCGACTTCATGCTTATTTGGCTTGAGCCTTAACTTCAAAATAGATCACAAAGAATTAAGTTAGATGGGTGTACCTCAAGGCTCCGTTTTGGGGCCAACTCTGTTTTTGGTTTATATAAATTCACTATTTGATCTTGATTTCAAAGGCGCTCCAACTGCTTTTGCTGACGATATTGGGCTATTATATAGTTCGGAAAGCCCTTTGGACTTAGTATCCAACATACATTAGGATGTAAACCTATTAAGACATTGGTTCGCTGAACACAAGTTGCAAAACCAAATGAATGTTCTTTAACTTATCTGAAGTTTACTTCCACGCACCAAACTATCGAAGAAAAAATTACAGAATTGTAGGTACTTTTATCCTTTTTTGTAGTATGTAGTCGAAACTGTAGTGATAAGTGTTTTTTGATAGAGAGTGTTGATGAATTTAAGTATTTAGGGCATCCTAGACACTGTGCATGATTTGAAAAATTATTTTCTACACTAAGGCATTGCGTAATGTCTGCTCATCGAAGCTCTTAATCCAAATTTACTAGGCAATATTCCGTTCAAAACCACAATATGGAATTATTTGTTGGGGACTTTCAATCTAAAATCAAACCCTTGCTAGTTCTACATTGTAAGAAAAATCTCTGGCAAACCTTGTGAATATCCCACCTTTCCCTTAAGAATTCTTCCTGTTCGTCATTTGTATTGTTTTAAAGTGTTAAAAACGTTCTTTTTGAGATCTGGTAATCGCAAAGTTTGCATAATTTCAAACTATAATCTGCGTGGAACCAGATGACTTCTATAGTTTGAAGCTATGCAGTGCCCAAAGCAATTTGTCTCTTGTAATCAGACCATGAATTTTGTTCACGGTTGCAGAAGGCCTGTTTGGATTACTACTGGCCGCGAATAAGTAGCTACCAGGAAAGTGGATGTCAAGTAACCGGTTGAGTGATTTATCACCTGGATTTGTCTAAGAGCCATCGGTTTTTTTTTTTTTTTCAAACAACTATGCATCATAGGATTTGTGGAGATGATGTTTCTAAGCCGCAATACTATAAGTTTCTGTGATTTTGTCATGATCTTCAAGTTTTTTTTTATATATTTTGAGGGATTCTTTGTATGAGTCCCAGTCAGTCACTTTTTTTGTGCTTTTTGCTAGGTTGAACATTTTTTGCAGGTGTTTCTAAGCGGTCCTAGTACTGATGTTCACCAGTGCGGCCTCTTTTTTTGCCTATAGGCTTAATAAGAGGGCAGGAAGCAGCCATAGATTGATTGAGAGCTATTGACTTTCATGTCATGCTCTTGAGAGTTCAGAGGATAGTGTTTCTGACAGTATTCCTCTGTATTTTAGTCAATCAGTTTTCCGGTAGTTCAGCAATACTGCTTGGCTGGGGGAGCATCACTCAGGTTGAGTGATGTTCAGACGATATTATCCAGTTCGTTAGCATTTGAGTAATACTGTCGGAGACAAGAGTGATATCTATCACTTCCTGTTGGTTTCTTGTTATAAAAGTGAACTCATTGCCAATGTTGCAAATAATAAGGTTAGCACTTATAATATAATCAAAAAGTGACTCACCTTTATCGTTGATATCGGTACTGGCCCATACCGTGTGATAAAGGTTAACGTCGCACTCGATGATGAGGCCAATTCTAGGTTCTAGGTTATAATCCAGACAAAATCGTTATACTATACACAGTACCTCTTCATTATTTTCGATCCCGAGAGCCCACCTTTTAGTTATTCATCTAAAATGCAGATTCGACCTTGCTTGGTATCTTAAAACTGGTATCCAAGACTTGAACATTCTTTTGGTTAAAATATTGCTCCGCATCTCCTGAACGCTCCTCGGAATTTATTTGTATTTACATCTGAATACAGCGCATTATTTTGCATATTATTATTATTATGTTACTAAACTTATTATAAATTACAAGGTAACAGTTAGTTTAACGAGCTACTACCTACAAATGCCTACCGCTCTTTGATTTAGTCTAATTATAATAATTATATAATTATAAGTTAATGATACAAGAATACCCGTGCTTATTAAAAAATACATTAATCCTTTCGATGTTGAGTTAGTTTGGGTTTTTTAATATTTCAATGACGTCTTCTCCTCCTAATATATTGTTGATGAACGGTCTAACTCGCTTACAGTGTTTTGAGCAGGTGCTGAAGATTTATAGCGGTGTAGCAGGTAGTACAATGTGATGGAAGTTCTTACTTTAGAAGGTGGAGGTGAGTGGCTGAAGTGTGACCTAGTCGGAGTCGAATGAGATTTGTGATCTTGATCGTTGGAGTATTTGTATACAGAGTACGATTCTGTGCGTTTAAGTTTTGTGAAGTGACGATGGCATGTGCTCCAATCGGTTTTATGGATTTGGAATACTTAATCAAGAGATTTTGGAGGTTAATGATCAGACCTGTGTTGTTTTTTGGCTTTATGGTGGAGAGACTATCAGTGCATATCACATGTTTTCTTCTTCTCGATTTGATGATTCCCCATCTATTATTTGCTATTAGGATAGCAAAGCCTTTTGTAGTGTAGATGGATGCCAATTATAGTACGTCTTAGCGTAATGTCATCGTCAAATGTGACTACAAATGATGTATTGTCCGTACTTTTGGATGTGTCCGTAAATATTAAGGGCCACACCTAAAAGTAGTGTGACCGCCAAACATAAAAAAGTGATTCTTGCGAATTTTTTTTAAAGAAAACTACTGCATAAAATGTTTTAAAATTTAGAGAATATATTTATACATAAATAGTGAATATGCACTAAAATTTTCAAAAGAAGAAATTAAATTTTCAGCAAGTTATTTGCTTTCTTCCAAATCACAAACAAAAGTCATCCACTGCTTCAGGAATTGCGGCCTGTTACTGAAATAAAAAATTTTAATTCGTGCGGTTTTTTTTTCAAAATTTTAACGTTTATTCAAGAAAAACATGTACAATAGTATTATTCAAAGTATTGCCCATCTGAAGCTATGACTTTTTCCCATCTTTCTGGCAATTTGTGGATCCCATCCCAAAAGAACTGCGCCAGCTTGGCAGCTAAGAATGAATCAAGCCAATTTTTGATATTCTGCTCTGATGTGAACCGTTTTTCAGTGAGGGCGTTCTGCATCGACCGGAACAAATGGTAGTCAGAAGGGGCAAGGTATGGGCTATAAGGCGGGTGGGTTAAAACTTCCCATCCACTGTTTTCCAAATAGTTCTAACCGGAATAGCAACATGGGGCCGAGCGTTGTCATGATGGAAAATTATTGCCTCGTGTCTGGTCGCATATTTCGGGCGTTTTTCGGCTACTGCTCTCTTCAAACGGATTAATTGTGCTCGCAAGCGTTGTCCATTGATGGTTTCACCCGGTTTTAGCAGCTTATAATACAGCACACCCATATAATCCCACCAAATACAGAGCATTACATTCGCGCCATTGATATTCGGCTTTGCCGTTGATTTGGCTGGTTGGCAGGGTTTTATATATGATTTTTTGCGCTTAGGGTTGTCGTAATGGATCCATTTTTCATCACCAGTGCAAAAATGACTTCCTTTTGTTGCCTTCCCAGCAGCATTTCGGACATGCAAAACCGCCTTTCGACGTCTCTTTCTTCTTCTTCTTCTTTCGACGCTTTTGAATATATCCAGCTGCTTTTAAACGTTTTGAAATGCCTGCTTGAGTGACACCCAATGAATCTGTAATTTTAGTAATGCTTCCAGTTCTTTGTCTTCAAACTTTTTTGGCTGCGCAGGACGTTCATCGTCTTCGAAGCCAAAATCACCACTTTTAAATCGTGCAAACCACTTTTGGCACGTTCGCTCAGCTAGCGCATGTTCACCATAAACTTCTACCGAAATACTATTACTTTCGGCAGCAGTTTTCTTCATATTAAAGCAATAAAGAAGAACTCCCCGCAAAAACACTTTTTCAGGCACAAAGTTCGACATGTTTGAGTGAAAAAAAAAATTATTGTTGTTTACGCTTCAAATGAATGACATATACTGAAATGACGTACAATGACAGTAGTTTTCCAACGCATGTTCCAATGGAATAACACAATTTACGCCATCTCTTAGCAAACCGCAAGAGTTATAGACCCAATATAATATTTAAATTTATAAAATCTGCTCTAAAATACCGGCTGCAAATTATTAACCAAATACCAAAATTAGTATTTCAAAACTCTCTTTTCTCGGCTGATGGCAAAAGCCAACGCTTATCATTGTAATTGTCATATTGTAACAACTGAATCTTTTTTTGTTTGCGTTAATAAAGTTTACTACTACTACTACTACTACTACTACAGTAATGAATAACAGGGGCGTTAAAGCACAGCCCTGTTTCACGCCACTGTTGCATTCAAAGGCTTCGCTGATTTCGTCACCATGTAACACTTTCCTTGCTAACTCTAATGATATTTACTATTTTAGGGGATGCCTCTTGCTTCCAATACTGCCGATATGCAGGGTCTGTCTACCATAGGATGTCAAATACTTTTTTGTAGTCTACAAAAGCAATATGCAGCGGTGAGTGGAATTGGGCTGTTTGTTTAATGTAAATTGTCATAGTGCAAATAAAGTCGATGCATGATCTTTCTGAACGGAAGCCTGCTTAGTTTTTCCTGATCAGGCTACCTAAGTGTTCGGATATGCGGCTCAGCATAATTTTAGTTAATATTTTTGTAACTGTGGATAAAAAAGAAATTCCTCTCCAATTGGACCATTTCTTTCGGTCACCCTTTTTAAGGATTTTCACTATGATAGTACCTATCTTTCCATTTTGTTTGCACATTCTCTGTAAGCCACACATAGTCAAGTATCAGTTGTAGTTTGTTCGACATTAATTCACTGTCAGCTTGTAAAAACTCCGCCGCGAGACCGTCTATTCCAGGAGCCTTGCGTCTTTTCAGGGAGTCTATTTTCTGTATTTTAGAGATACAAGCTGGGTCTGTTTTTATTCGCTTATGGTGTTAAGGGCTTTTTCAAAGTATTTTCTCCATATCCCAATTTCTCATCCGAGGATGTTGTCAATGTGCCGTTTTCTTTTTTCATAGGGGGATTTGCCAATCACAAGGAGAGCAAGAATCTGGAAACCAAGGATGGCTCTTCTCTTATTGCGGGTTTAGACAAACCTTGGAAGGGTCAATTTCCACTTTGTTTCCAAATGAATGCGGATAGGAGACGAGCATCCAAGTACCCATCTTTTTGGTGTTCTCAAATGAAAATTCAATATCCCAAGTCTGCTACTGCTACAAAACCCCACATAATATCTATACAAAAAACATGGATGTGGAATAAACGCATCTGTGGTTTCGAGTGTTTAAAGGACTCCACACCACTTTATGACGAGCGGTCGAATAGGACGAGACCTTGTGCTTATGTGATGAACTAACTCACACTATCTAAACTTGTGCATATTTGAAACCAAGATCTAGTTGCTGCAGAGGTAAGCTAGGAGACGAATGGAGAAAATTCGTTATTACGTCTGCTCGTTTGTATTGTGATTCCAGAAAGATGGGATTTATCATATACTGCGATGCTAATGCTCAGAACACTTTTTGGGGCAGTAGCAAATGCGACGTGAGAATTAATCATTCCATGGACTTCATACCATCGTCTGACCTGGCTACAAGTAGTCGACTAACTTTATCCAATAGGTATGCCAAAAGACTACTGGCTTAAAAGTACTATCAGAGATCTCTACGTTAGACCATAGATACATGGAATTCAGAATCGGATGCGAGGACTCGACCTTGCTGAAGAGGAGGAATCCGCATAAAACCAACTCTACACGGCTTAAGGAGGAGCTCGACAAATACAATTGTGGTCCCCCTAAGCTCAGGAAAAACAGGAAGAAGCTGTTCAGAAAATGAATGGCACCCTCACCAAGTATTTCGAAAGGGCATGTTCGGTTAGTAAGCAATCCTGCATATCGACCGTTCTTGGTGGAACGCTGACCGGCAGCGTCTTCGTAATGAATCCAGACAATTTCTAAATCGGCTCTTAAAACCAATTCGGAGAAAGATTGGAATCTTTACAGATCATCTCAAAAGGATTTAAAGAAGCTTATTCGGACTTCGAGTAGCGCCTCTTACAATGCATTTTCTGAAAAAATCGAAACTAACGATGAAATCAGTGGGCTCTCCATCTCATGCTTGAGTCTTTCTTCCCAGATAACCAAATCGAAACCAGCTCACAACTAACTCCTATAAACGAAGCTGGTAGTGGGCTGAAAAACACACCGCGCCGTAGCTGGTATATCTCTTCGGTTGTGGTGACAGACCATGGTCTCTCTGATCACGTTTTACGTGATCTTGTTATCGGACTGAGCAGTGGATTCCACTGAATGACGAGCCATATCGCAGAAGGCAATGATGTTCCTAAGCATACCGACTGTCTTATAGAATAGGTAGAAAAGATCGTATGAAGTTCATGAAGATCATCATACGATCACTCGAGAGTGATCTCATCGGTCTCAGCCAGTGAAGCTTTAACGACGAATTGCACAATTTCTGAAAAATCTTCTTCCTCTTGTAGGATTTCCTTGACCTTGGTCCTAAGTGGCACGGATTCAATAAAGTTTTTGTTATTAAAATCTTCTAGGGCACGCATTAATTTACTGTTAGATATGAGCCAGTTGTTGGAGGGAAAATGTTTGCGTTGGGCTAATTTCTTATTCAATTCCCAGAACACCTGTACAATACCAAGTGTAGCAGATGTTACAGGATCTAAAAATTACCACCACGAGGTGATACAGCACCTATAATGGAAACGGAGCTCTCAAGTGCTGGGTTACCTAAACACCGGCACGTTTGTAGAAGAAGGCCAAACGGGCACCCAGCCCAACGATAGATAGAATCAGCCATCATGGATACGTTGTTACCCATATCCTGGAAGTATTCGGACAAAGTGATACCAGTGTAGATCGAAGCTTCACAAGCAGCGACAGGTATGTTGGATGTGTTGGCAACAAGAATGGTATGTTTCGTGATCGATACTATGACACCATCGATTTCAAATGACAACTTGGGGAAAACACGAAGTACTTTAGACATTTTGTTAACACGTTCTACACATCCGAGTTGGAGTACTTAAACAAGGCTTGTGAGATGACAGTTTTGAAACAACCGAAACTTCCGGGAATGGCTGGACATATGGGAACAACGAATCCAATACACGTTGACCTTTCAGAAGTGGATGAGGCAACTTATCAGTAACTGGACGTGGTTGACTTACAGGCTAAACTTGCAACATACTGTGTTTGCTGATCTGTCCGTCGAATTCGGTTTAAAAGACAAAATCTTCGACATGGTAGTTGCCAGCTGGTACAATATAACGAACTGTACCCTTGGCACGAGGTCCAACGATCATCTTGTGTTTGACGAGAGTGTTTTCTTGCACCAAACCGTATAAGTCACCTCCAGTAATGTGTGATCTAACTTTTACGTTGACTGGATTGAATTACCATGCAATCGAAGGGGATAGAGCAGGCACATTAACACTCTTTGGAATGTAAATGAAGTTGGTCAGCTCGTTGATGTCTTTTAATGGATCTTATTCAACTGAAAGTGGCTTGTCAATACGTAACACTTGATCCCCGACAGTGACGCCAAAATTTTCTTCGTACACCTAAATAGTGGCCATGTCACCTTCGAGACGATTGATTTCACCCTCTAGCTCGAAGTAGCCGACACGCAAAAACTGATCCAGACATGCATTTTGGTGTTACGACGGAACTGGATACGACAAAGATACGTCCATAGATGGACTCCTTCTCCTCGTCATCGAAGCACTTCAAATTAGACATTGTGGTATTGGTTCAGCGTTATTTGTTAGTAAATCCGCTAAGTTGAATTGAAATTGAAAATTTTCGAGTTTTTCTTGTGATTTGGATTAAAGCAAGATATATTGCTTGTTTGAGGAATTTAATTGCAGGCCAATTGGTCATAACTTTAAGAGGTTTATTTTCCCTCTCTTGGCTAAGAAAATTATGACGTATTAGGCTCCCTTTACTATTTCGAAAGGGTCACTAATATAAGTTAGAACTTTTGTTCATCCTAAGATATATGAATTCTCTTGGATTCTCTTGATAACACCAGGAAACGATTTATAAAAGCAAGCCTTACAACTAAATTTTTTGAATGGAAAGCTAGTTTAAATGATTATATTAGGCTACCATCGACTGAAGTCAAGGATATTCCCCTGGAGAATGTTGATTTCATACGAATCAAACCAATTTTACATAAACTCAGTTACATCACAATTTTATTTATTTTTCTGTAATTTTTTTTTATATCAAAGAAAGTCCAGACATCAATTTAGACGTGGGGTCCCTTTTTGAATAAATCTGTCATAACGACGTTAGTTTCTAATTACAACAACAAATTCGTTCTTGCGTAAACTCTCCCAAGCAGTTCATTAAAATTGCTTTTGATAGCTCTCGAATAAGAAGTCTCTGACGTTCAATAGTAAAAAAAAGAACCTCCTTCTGGTTTTGGCGCTTAATAAACTTAAATAATTCTTAGCGAAAATGTTGAAGATACCTGATATTTCATTGGCTATGTTCTTCCTGCAATTTTGAAATAAATAAAATCTTGCACCCATATCCGTCAGGCAACAAATATCCAACATGAACTTTTAAGTCCATTCCATTCTCCCACTTCAACTCTATTAAATCTTAAACTCATATGTCATCGGAATGATTTCTGGGACCTTTGTCAGTTTCCCCTAAGGCAAGTCCTGTCAAGAAACTCAGCAACCTTTTGTTCAAGGTTAATGCAAATATGTACAATTTGTAGCTCTGTTATCATCCTTCTGAAAGCTACCAATTTCACTTCATAATCTAAAATCAAAGAAGATACGGATAGTTACAATGGATTCAAAATGGAATACAACCCTTATTCAATAATCAAATCCTTGACCGTACAAAGCTTCAACTAGTTGGAATTTTACCCATGTCCATAAAGTGCGGATGGTAAAAACCAATTTGCCAAACCCCTAAATCCCAGAAACACACAATGCGTAGATCATTCATCGCTGGAACGGGTTAACAGTCAAACTGTAAGACGGTATCCACCATCCGATTCATATAGTAAGAATAAGTACCTTCTTGTGTCTTCGGCAATGAATTTTCTCCACAAATGAACCCAAGATATACCCACGCTTCTTCATAAAACTGGTCCGGCTGTTACTTCTTCATCTTCTCCTTTATCGGTTCGTTTACAAAAGATTCCGTCCCTTGGAACTGTTTCTTGATTCCTTCTTCTCGGTTTGTAACGCTGCTGACAGACACGCATACTGATAGCTATGTGTAGCCAAACCTATAGCCTGAACCACCCTCAGTTTCCACTTGGTGTATTCATAACTTAACACAATACAAAACTTAACTTAAGTTTCCTTTCCATTGTTAAAGATGCTCTCTCGCTAAGGAGTGCCATCCCAAGGATCTACACAAACATACTACATACTGATGAGGCAAACTTTGGGGAATAAACAGCGTATACACTAGCGGATGGCATTAAATCACACACATAACCCCTGGAAACTCATGCCCGAACTGGAAGTCGATGATGACAAGGACTACGAGGTGAAGAGACCAAGAACCATGAGAAGGAAAATGTTATGTCTTATGTTTGCTTACGTATGTATATCAAAATATAGCTCTGGCTGCATGTGGCAAGAAAATCAAAGTGTATAGCTATAAATTCACCTATAGTACATATATGTAGTATGCCAAAAATGGAATGGGGACAGCGTACTGGGAATTCCCATGAAGGATATCCTTGTTGTATTTACAACACTTCTCTTTGTGCCAGCTTATGAACATATGTAGAGATGCGTGTCATAAGATGTGCGAGTACACATGTGCATATGTATATGGCGGATACAGATACATATCGATCCGAAAAAGACATTTACTTAAGGCATAAGGATGCGATAAGGCAGACAATATGAAGAAAGGATGACGATGATGGTAAGAGTGTAGAGATTTAGAATGAGAAGACTTCGAATAAGCTACTACGAGTAAAACAAGAATGGGGAATTCTATATTTCTTGGGTTTTTGTGGTAAATGGCATACCCTACGGAAAAAATCATCCTTCAAAAAGTCTGGCTAGACGCAGATTTGTGAAATTTCAAAAATGTGTTTAAATGACTGCAAATTTAAGCTTTCAAAGCAACATTGCTATGGTTACTTAGCTGTCTTAAGAACAAAGTTTGTAAGTTTCTAATTGTGTACTCTCCCAAGAATATCAAGCTTCTACTATCTGCCAGTGTTAGGCTCAGAAATTCGTTTGATTCTGCCCCCCCTTTCAACCCCAATTTCATACTCAGTCCTCGCATCAAATCGCCAAGTGATAAGACCTAACTAATTACCTTAGGAATTTGGATCCTTCATGTTGGCTATTTGTGAGTACTCCATTGGATGAGACTTGTTACGCTACAGTTCTGGTAGAGTGAAACCGAATAAGGCAGCTTGATCAGCTTGTAGCTCTCCATCACTGCTGTTGATTTTTTTATGTAGGAGGCCACAGTGGCTTCACAATGCCAGGAAACCTGAGTGAAGAAAAGCGCATCTCTAATTTTAGATGCTTAAAGGCGAGTTACTTCAAGCCGACAACCGATCACCTTGGATCTGCAATCCTAAGCAAGGCTATATTAAAGGGCAAAGCGGATTCTCTTTGAAATCAGTTTCTAGCAAGACACTGTATGACAAGACACTGTAGTTCCGCTGCATGGATCTGAATTCAGAACGATCAGCAGGCAAGTAGAGTTGATCGATTGGTGAATATAAGAGCCTATGTTCGAGAAGGGTTAGTTAAGAAAAAAAAAAATGAAACGCGAATTCCATAGACTATCCCAAGATATGAAGGCAGTCGAAAAAGTCAAGACACAAGGACTATATCGAGAGAATAGACAACAGTGCCCCGTATAAAAGAGCACATCAGACCCCCGATTCAATTCAATTAGGAGGAACGAGTTAAAATTCTTGATATACAAGCACCCGGAATCGTCGGGTATGGAAGGCTATGTCATATCAGGAAGATATCCTTTACGTATCCAGAACCCATCGCATATCTTTCAAATTATTTTGTAAGCCCGATAGCTTGCGATTGACTATAACAAGCTGGTTCTACATGGGTGAATATAAATCCCAGAGTAATGTAGATATGAAAATATTAGAGTAGTCACCGTTGAAGTAAACTAAAATCAGTCGTAGACCGTTGGGATACCACAGTGAGAGCGTGGGAAGGGAATACGTCAACAAATCTGTCAAGATCGGTGATTTTATAGAGCAGAGATGTAGAACGGTGCTTACAAACGAAGTGTGCGGCAGATTCATCTCCTTCTTCGTTCCCAATGCACGATGGCGGTCCCAGAAGTACCCGGTCTGACCAAGACATGGCGGTAGTTATTTGGAAATATCACTGTATTGGAAAGTACGTATATGTTTCAAGTTTAAAAGGGTCACGATGCTTAGAATTTGTTTGGCAGCCATCAATAGTGATCGTTGTCAGTGAATGGAGAAATTTGGTCATCGTTATGTGATACAATACTTTTATTTGAAAGTCCTCAGCCCAGCCAATATAAAAGCTTAACTGGATTCTACTTTGGGTGAGTCTGCTACTTCGTTTACAACAGTAAAATTTTGGGTTGCTGAGCTTAAACGAGGCCGTATGAGCTGCAAAGAGGAGCATCACAGTGGTCGACGAAATGAGGTGACGACTCCAGAAATGGTGAAGAAAATATACAAAGCGGTACTGAATGATCGTCGTCTGAAAGTGCCCGAGCTAGCAGACATTGTAGGCATTTCAAAAAGTGAGGTACATCGCATATTATTTGAAAATTTGGACATGCGAAAGCTGTGTGCAAGAGCAAAAACAGTGTCGTGAAGATATTTCAATTAAAGTTTAGCGATGATTCACAGCAACAAAGCAGAATTTTTGCGCCGTTTCAAAACAGTGGATGAAACATGGGTTCATCAATAATCAAAACAATGGATTAAAAATTTAGAACCGGCTCTAAAGAACGCGAAGACCATTTCATCTGCAGGCAAGGTCATGACGTCGATTTTTTGGGATGCGCGTAGGATAATTTTCATTGACAATCTTGAAAAAGAAAAAACTACCAACGGCCAGTATTGTGCGAACTTATTGCAACGTTTGAGTTAAGAAATCAAGCAAAAACGGCTGCATTTGACTAAGAAAAATGTTTTGTTTCATTCAGACAATGCACCAGCTCCCAAATCCGTTATTGCAATGGCCAAAATTAATGAATTAAAGTTTGAATTGCTCAGTGGTCGAAGATTTTCCAACGATGAAGAAGTGATGTCAGCAGTTAATGGCTAAATGGAGGAGCAAGACAGTTCTCATTATAAAAAGGGTATATAACTTTTTGAACATCGTTAGGAACAATTTTTTTTCAAAATTTTTGTGTTTTCTTTCTTGGGTCGGGTACTTCTTGGACCGCCCTCGTATGTGTAGAAAGCGTTCTAGGAAATACCTGATTGTTATGGACAACTTCAATTAGCACAGCGTCCCGTTTTTACTTTTGTATACATACGAGGGCTGTTTGGAGAAATGGCCAAGCAACATTTTTAGGTTTTGACAAAAAATCTCTTTTCAATTCGATACACTTTTCCCAGCGGTACTACAACTTTTTTAACCCCTCCGTATAGTATGACTTTTGTTGGCCTACAAAAAACTGCTCCGCTGTGGCGATAACTTCCACGTTCGACCCGTACTTCTTTCCGGCAATTGATCTTTTAGGGTTTGGGAACAAAACGAAGTCACAGAGAGCCAAATACGAAGAATTCGAAGAATAAAGAAGCAATTCGTAGTGTATTTCCAAAAATTTGGCTGTGGCGACTGCGAAGGTGTAAGCCGGTGCGTTATCGTGATGGAAGAGCACTTTTTTCTTCTCCAAATGTGGTCGTTTTTTCTTCAAGCCGGTGTTGAATCGGCTCAGCAAATCGACGTGATTGTTTTTCCCTTCTCCAAATAGTCCACGTGGATCACACCTCGTGCGTCCCAAAAAACGGTGGCTATCACCTTTCCGGCCAAAGGCAGGGTCTTCGCCATTTTTGGAACACATTTGCCGGGTAAAATCCATTGTTTCGATTGTTTTTTGGTCTCCGGTGTGTACTGATGAATCCATATTTTTTCCACGGTCACGAAACGACGCAGAAACTTCTTCGGATTTCGATTAAACAGGGCAAAGAACTTCTTTGAAGGTCTCACGATTGCGCTTGTTCTCCGGTATGAGCAAACGCGGCACCCATCGCTCGGACAGCTTTCTCATGCCCAAAATCTCGTGCAGAATATGGGTTACACATTTTGTTGAGATGCCTGCTATCTCAGCCAACTCGTGAATTTTCACTCAGCGGTCCGCCAATACGAGATCATGAATGTTGTCCACGGTTTCCTCTGTGGTAACCGTTTTTGGGCCACCTGGGCGCGGTTCATCAAAAATCAACGTGCAATCCCGGCGAAACTCTGCGAACCCTTGGTAAACGGTTGTACGGGAAGGTGAATAGGTCCCAAACACACCATCGAGAATGGGCTTGATTTCCTTCCCACTCAAAAACAAGAATCGGATCACGGAGCGACACTGCTCTTTCTCCATACTTGCAAAAAACACTAACACGATGTTTTGAGATGGGTGTCGACACAAAACTAAGCGTCGTCGGATTGTCACCAAATTTTGACAGGCTAAAAGAGGTTATACTTAATGATGTTACACTTATTTTGACTCAGTAGTACACATTAAAAGCCCTCGTATTTGTAAGTTTGGAGATATCCCTTCACGTCAAATTGATGTGCTGCTTTTCATAAGCGACGCATTTCCTTGGGACGTCCAAGTATCCCAAAACACAACACTGTATGAACTTGTGCTGCAATCTTGCCCAGAAATGTGAAATATTTAATTTGAAGTAAATAATCTGGTCGCTGTTGGACTGTCTATATTTATTGCAATACCCAATGAGGGTATTGATTAGATTCAATCTCAGCCAAGCAGTGGCATGAAAATAATTGAACCTTTTGAAGGGTTGGTATCTTCATAGAAGACCCCACACCTGTAAATAGATAGATAAACTAACTAAGAAGAACTTCAAATTGTCTTCACTCGTTGTTATTATAAGCAATCCGGAAGTCAATTTCAGTTAGTCGAAAGATGGGTAATTAAAGGAGCTCGCAATGCAGCGCAATATGCACATATCTTACATTCAGCTATTCCTATTGCCGAGTGTCTCTCAACTAAATAAAAATCTGCATGCCAAAAACTATAATGAAGCAAATTTTGAGGAGTCGCCGTTGCAAAGGTTGGCAATGGGATAGCGTAGTATCTGCTGGGTTTTTTTTTATTTTAAACCGGTTGAGACTTGCGTTAAATACGACCGAATGAGACGATAATTCATTCAAAGTTATAAGATTCGCACATTTATTACGACTTTTGTAGTTGACTAGGGAGCAACTATAGGGTTTTCCAATAGGGACTTGACAACTTTGAATTTAATTTGTGAACGCACTCTCTCACTAATCATCAAATTGTCACAATTTATTCAGTAAGCCCATTTTCATGGTAAAGTACATTTTGGTCATGATAAAGTACACTAACGAGCAAAGTCTGCAAATTATAAACATTTTCTACAGATATTCGGAGTCGGTGACCGCAACTTTAAGAGCGTTAACTCCAATTTTCGGTCGTAATTCTTGCCCTAGTAGACAGGCAATAACAAGTTTAGTGCAAAAATTTGAGTCTACATATTCGTTGTGTGACGTTGCCGTGTTAGTGGAAACGGGTTGGTCGAAGTGTCGAAAATGTCGCTGCCGTTCAGACGTCCGTAGCAAACGATCCAAATCAGTCAATTCCACGGCGTTCTCAATAATTGGGCATCGCTCAGACCACATTATGGCGTATTTTGCGTAAGGATCTTGGTTTACACCCATACAAGATCAAGCTGACTCAAGAATTGAAGCCGATGGACCATTTGAAGCGACGTACGTTCTCCGATTAGGTTCTGGAGAAGATGCGCCAAGACGATGAATTTCATCGCAAAATCATCTTCAGTGACGAAGCTCATTTTTGGCCCACATGTAAAAACCCACATGTGCTTCATGAATCACCACTTCATCCACAAAAAATAACTGTTTGGTGCGGTTTGCATGTCGGCGGCGTTATTGGGCCATATTTTTTCGTCGACGATAACGATCTACACTTAACTGTGAATGGTCAGCGTTATAGCGACATGATCACCGATTATTTTTGACCCGAATTGAAAGATATGGACTTGGACGAAATTTGGTTTCAACAGAATGGTGCTACAAGCACACGCTACAATCGATTTATCGAAGAGTAATTATGGTGAGCCCTAGTTCGTGTCATTATCGCCGCTTGACTATTTTGTGTGGGGCTACGTTGTCATTGGCTTATGCTAACACGCCGACGACGTTGGAAGAGCTCAGAGCCAAAAAAGCGGCCGTTTCAGCCGAAATGTGTGGCCGAGTCGTTGAAAATTGGTTCCAACGAATCGACCGCTGCAAACGTGCCCGCGGTGGCCATATGAAGAAATTCGAGTTCCATTCATAAATATTTTGATTGTACTTCAAGCCAATAATAAAGTTTTTAAAATATCTCAAATGGTTTGCTTTTATTTAAAAAAAAAAAAAAGTTGTCAAGTAATGAAACATGTGATATTTGTTCAGACTCTTTTAAACGGAAACTCTAAACGGCTTGCCGCTAAGCAAGATTATTATATGCGATGCCATATTTAAGTAAGTACTTGATGTGTTCACTTGCAAGTCATAATATTTCAAGTCTGTAGATTCTTTTGATGCGATGACAAAGAAGCCGAAACAGGTAACAGTTTGTGTTCTTTAGGTAATATACTCGTAAGCAATAAGGTGTCCAATAGTATGCTATAATACCGAAGGACGACACTACCATTATTGATTTTCTTTGTGGTAATTACTTCTGTTCTCAGTCCAAGATTAAGGCAACGTAATTGCAAACACTAAGTGCATAACCCCATATTTTTGTGCGATATATAGGTTCTCTTGCATAATATAGTCAAGTTCTACCAGTTCCAGTATCAGCTGGTAGCTCATCAGACTGAATTTAAGCACAGAAAAATTGGAAAAGCCACAAACATGTTGTGTTGATAATATTCAATCCACTAAAATTAGTCATATACGAAAAAATGTCTCGTATTCCAGTGAATACATGGCACCCCTTCTGTCTGGTACAGGACATTGACTCATAATAAAGCATTTCCGTAGCACAAAGAAACTGACCGCTGAAAAATGAAGAGAAAAACTACACTTTTAACAAGACTGATACAAACTATACTGACAATTGTCGCACAACTCTGAGTAAGGGTCTTGCAACGCACCAACAACCTCAGAGCTCCCTCGAAAAAAATACATCACATCACACACGAATATGTGGATTAAAGGTATGTGGCGCCTTCCGAATTTAATTACGCAGCGCATACGATTATTTTGGAGACTGGTCCTAACATACAAATAACACATGGGCTGAAAAGAGGCGTTTCTAAGAAAGGGCACCACTTGAATTAAATCCATACCATTTTCAGTTAGTACCAACCTTCAAAAGATACATTTATAAATTTGACAGCTATCGGACGATTAGTTCTCGAGATATAGCGTTGTGAGTGAAGCAACTTTTGTTATTGTGAAAAAAATGGATTCAAAGCAATTTCGTGTGTTGATTTATCATTGCTTTGTGATGGGAAAAAATGCAGCCGATGCAAGGAAATGGCTTGATAAGTGTTACCCGGACTCTGCACCAGCCGAACGAACCATTTGCAAGTGGATTGAAAAATTTAAAAGTGGTCATACAAGCACCGAAGTTGATGCACGCAGTGGACGTCCAAAAGAGGCTGTTTCAGATGAAAACATCAAAAAAGTCCACAAAGGGTGCCGCGTTTGCTCACAGTCGACCAAAAACAATAACGTGTTGATGTTTCAGAGGAGTGTTTTAAGCTGTTCAACCGCAATAAAGTCGAATTTTTGCATCGGTATGTGACAATGGATGAAACTTGGCTCCATCACTTTACACCAGAGTCAAGTCGGCAGTCAGCTGAGTGGCGAGCAGGCGACGAACCTCGTCTAAAACGACCAAAAACTCAACAGTCGTCTGGCAACGTTATGGCATCCGTATTTTGGGATACACTTGGAATAATTTTCAACGCCTATCTCCAAAAGGGGCAGACTATCTACAGCGACTATTACATTGCGTTGTTGGAGCGTTTGAAGGACGAAATCTCAGAATAACGGCCGCATTTGAAGAAAAAGAAAGTGCTGTTTCATCAAGACAATGTACCGTGTCACAAGTCGATGAACACGATGGCAAAATTGAATGAATTCGTACGCGGGCTAAAATGTGATCACTTCTGTAAACACAGACCAGCCATTTTGGTGCTTAGTGGAATATAGGTAGATAGCTGCCTGACTACGAACTGATTACGTACCAATATTCTTTTTTCACAACGGTATCGCTATTTACGTGCTTACCAAACTCCACCACAAATTAATCCCTGTTTCAATCCCGAATTCAACTTCATCTGGTTAAAATTCCATCACCGAAAGAAAATTATCCGCTTTTGCTTTATCTACAGAAGTCTCAAACTGGACAGCAATTCGAACTTTAATGAGTTTGATGCGCTGTCAGATTCCATACAAAAAATGTTATCGCTGAATCCTCATACTGAAATCGTTATTACGGGCGATTTCAATATATATACGAGTATACAATTTTGAATGTCTTCGACATTCTGAACAGACACCACCCGTAGGACGGTGAGGGATATAACTTGACTTGAAGACTATCAAAACAAGAGAAAAGCCATTGTACGACTCGAGCTGTAAAGAGGCTGATAGGGTTACAGAAATGTTTTTTCGGTCCTTAAAGACCAATCCGACAGAGAAAAACCGAAAAAAGTTTAAACGAGCATGTGAAATTTCAAAACAACCAAAAACGTGAAAACTTTTCAATGATCGGCAGTATAGTTTTCGTAGCAACAAGTCTACTGGTGATTTGATGGCATGTCACGTCGACAAGTGAAACTTAAGCATATCTCAATATGGCGAAAGCAAGATAGTTGCACCTTATGTTTCTAAGGCATTTGACAAAGATTGGCATCAGCCTCTTTTGTCAAAAACGCATGCTTTTGAAATCGATGATTGGTTTCTTCAATGGATTAGAAATTACCTTTTGTAACGTTCAATTCAAGTTGTCTTTTATGGTTTCAAATCTGATATTCACAAAATAAATGCTGGTGTGCCCCAGGATTCCGTTCTGTCTCCAACAATTTTTTTAAATTTCATCAACAATCCCTTGTCTGCTACTTCTTATCCAATATATTCCTTTGCTGGCGACCCTCTTCTTCTCATATTAGTTAAGGGACTTGGAGGGCTCTACTCTTGGCTGTATAACGGAAACGGCAGCGTATGCGAAGCTCATTAAATTCGGATATTAACAGTATAACCAATTAGGGAACCATTAACAGAGTGATATTTAATGCTTCCGAAAGTCAATGCTCTGTCATTAAAGCGAAATCTGAATACCCAGTCATTATTCATAAAAGGCACTTGCATCATCGAAACCGAAAAATTGTCCATTCCTGATATGTGTTTCAGTGACAACCTACGTAGGATGTCACGATTCGATGTCGTCAAAAATGTTGCGAAATGTCTAAGTTTCCTTAAGCGATGTAAGAAATGTTTCACACGCTCTGATTTAGTCTCAATATATAAGACATTCATCTGCTCAAAATTTGGAGTACAATGCCCACACCACGTCAGGTGCACCTAAAACATCTCTGCACCTGTTAGATAGGATTCAAAAACGTACGATAAAATTCATAAGTCATACTTATATCACTCAGACAATGAATACCCTCGAATATCGACGTAATGTCTCGTGCCTCACTTTACTTTATCGCTTCTTCCAACACCAGTGCTTCATAGAAATTGCCAGTAGTATTCCGGCCTTTCAAACTTTTGACCGTAATACCCGTCTCACTATTATTGCTCATCTGTATACTCTCAAGCTCACTTTTGGACGTACTCTAGAATATCGTGATTCATTCCTAAGCTTTACAGCTCGCTTATGGAACTCTTACGTACAACACGGTACTCGCTTTTGTACAACTCGGTTTATTAGCGTTTTCATGACTTTGGAAAGAAGGAACGCTAATGCAATGGAGTAGATTAGGAAGAGAGCGAAGAGAATTTGCCTTTTTTAGGCATGGGCTGGACAAATGCTGTTTTGCATCTGCTCGGAAAGACTCCTTAAGAGTAGGATTGATGAAAAAGCTTACGCAGTGGTTCTGCCAGCGAGGAAGAACACCTATTTAGAAGAAGGGGAGTTGTACCATCTGGACCAGCAGATTTTTTAATGTTAAGATCCTTAATAACGCTTGCTCTTACAAGAGTGTGAAAGTGGATTCGTCCCATCGAAAATTCAATGTAAGAGGCTGACAGCTGGAATGTCATTTTAAATGAGCGTTGGGATGGAGGATGAAGCAGAACTTTTAACAAACGCCCAAAAATTGTTACTTCCTTTGGGACATTGTAGTATTTTTTGTCTTAGTTGCAGCTATTTCTGGCTTGTTTGAACTTTTTTCGGTTTTTGTCCGTCGGGTTGGTATAATGGGACCAAAAAGACCACTCCTCTAACCCTAGCGGCCTCTTTGTAGCTCAAGTAGTACCACGCCTTTTCTTCTGGTTTGATACTCTTCATCCGATGAACGATAAATGAGAACATTCTAAAGAGAAAAGCGTAATTATATCAGCAGAGGCATCAACGTCGACCTAGCGCGACGACGGTCTTTTGGCTCTGTTCTTAGGCACATGCCATGTGATGCATTGACAGCAAAAAAACTTCTGTTGCTGAAAAAAACACGAAATCGATCCTTCTTGCATCCAAAAATGATTTGGGCCAGAATCTGAGCCAGGAATAGAACATAATCTGATGCGGCGCTGGTGCCTTTCTTTAGAATGACAATGTTAGATTTGACTCCTCGTAAGAAAAACCTGTGTCTGTCGACTGAGGGACCGGCAATCAAATATTTGTAAAGGGTGATTCTTTTGGAGGTACTTTTCCAAGTGGAGATTTCAGTGTGTGTTAAGTGTTGTTTGATATTTCATCATGGAAAGACTTAGCCTAGAACAGCTATATTACGAAAATCAGCGTTCTATGAAGAATGTGTTTCGTGTGCTTAGAAAACTTATAGTCCACATCATCGAAATTTTTGAAACCCACACCTAGCATGTAGTTAAGGAAATAAAGCAGAGGTAACGGTGAGTTTACACGATGACAGTGATGAATAGCTGGGTCTCTTATGCAATAACTTGGCATATTTTACGTGAGAATCTTAGTTTACAAGCATACAAACATCGTTTCAGCCGTTGGGCTCTTGAAGATCCAATGTTTTCGACCAAAATTTTGTTCAGCGAAGAGGCCTATTTCTGGCTTTATTACATCAATAAGCAAAATCGCCTTATTTGATGTGTGGAGCAACCAGAAAAGGTTCACGAGCTGCCACTACATCCAGACAAAACAAAGGTTTGGTGTGGTTTATGGGCTGGTAGAATCGGAATAGAACAGTGAAAAGCACCTGTTATTACGCCATGATAACGGACTATTCCTAAAATTGAGGCCCGTGGTCTTGATGACATTTGGTTCCAACAACACGTCACTGCTTGCCACACATACCACGTGAAACCATGTCTTTATCCCGAGAACGATTCGGTTAACAATTAATTCCACGTTTTGGACCTGTGAATTGGCCGCCTTAATCATTTGCCATCACACCTGTAGACTTATTCCTTTGGGACTATGTTAGTTCCAAACTCTACATGTATAAGCAGGCTGCGACTGAGAAATTGAAAGCATACACTACTCGAGTAATTGGTCAAACAAATCACTCCAGAATACACCATGTTAACCGCAGTTACGGCCAACATCTGAAAGGAATAATCTTCCAGAAATAAATGTCAAGAATGGTTCTTTTGTATGATAATAAAGACAATCCGATAAAATTAAATTTTTTGATTATTTTTTATTTCTGAAAATAGTACCTCTAAAAGAATCAACCTTTATATCTTGAAGAATCGGTGGAAGGGTCGAATCATCTACAGCGACAACAAAACTTGTCTTGAATCCCCTCCTGGCTGTGCTAGGATTCATGGGATGAAAACTCATATAAGCGTTATTTAGTATTTGAACCAGCATTTAGACTTATCTTGCTCTCGGTTAGAGTTTCCATAGGGTTTCCGGCCTGCGCTCGTACTCGACGGTCATGTGGCGGATGCAAGAAACTGTGAAATTGCAGCAAAAGGACATACAAGGAGTACAATGCACCAGTTGTTTATCTGATCAAATTAATATTGTCTAGGCAGGGCTTTTGCTTTTGATATGGAAAGTGTGACAGTATCGCAACTTGTAAAATTCTATAAGTTTATGGACTGTGATCCCCAGAGACGCCTAATGTTGCCTAATTTTTTTTTATCAAATAGTAAGGGCGTCCATCTCGTTTATAAAGACTAAAACTACTCCTAACCTACCCTATATCCCTCTTATGAGGCATCGGCTTCCAAAATGTCAGGGAATATGCTTTGCAGCTGTGAATATATTTGCCTTATTTGTATGCTTTCAGGATCTCTTGCAATAAGTGGAAAGCTTCACTCAAATCGTTGATGTTGTACCTTTTTTTTTTTCTCTTTCTCTTCATTACTCCCTCCGTCTTTCTAATGCTTTTCATTTTTCGTTTCCTTTTGTACGTTTTTCTTGGGGCACTTTTTGTGTTGCTCGGAAGAGAACATTCCAAAGAATCTATCTCAAGTTTGTGGAGCAAGTTGTTGTTTTTTTTTTTTCCTTCCGTTTTCGTCCCTTTTTGCCCTTTTCGCTTTATTTTATCCACAATCTCCAACAAATGAAACGAATGATTGGAAAGGGTACACCCTAAGAGATCTGTAGGTTGAGGGTGGTGAGTGGTGAATGGTGACTGTCATATGAATGAGTGGGTAGTGGGTACAGGATGTGTGTTCACAGCTTATTACGTTATTCTACAATCTTTCCATGATGGCTTCTTGAGAGAGAGAAATACTAATAAAACTTTATATCGGTTTCCTTTCGGCATAAAAGTCGTCCTTATGTCCTGTGTCGATATGTATTTACACACGTATGTAATGTATGCATGTACAAATGTGTTAATGTACGTAGCCTTGTGTGCGGACTTATGTAGGTGTGTCATCATCCTTTTTTTTATTAACATTGCATTGTGTATATCCTTTTTACAGACTGAACGACTGTGGCAACTTATATGAAGGAGCTTGTGTGTACGTGTGTATGTGTGTGAGTGTTTGCGTATTTATATCACTCATCCTCCTTTGTAGGGATCCATCATCGACCCCACCACCCTTTCGACTTTTGTTATCTTTCAGAGCTTGTTGTTGGGTTGACATGTAGGGGTTTGGTGGGTAAGGTTTTATTTCATTTGAACATATGTGCGATGCGAATTTCACAAGGACATACTGCTGACAGGATTTATTCACTTTCTAGCATCCTTTGCCAGCACATTATTCATGCTCGCTGCTGGCTTGTACAAGTATTCGTAGATGAGGATGTTCTTCAGTTTCTTCTACAGTTAGATACTTTTGTACTGGGAGCTCAAAGTGGTCGACGTGGTTTACGAGGTTGCCAGAGTTTAGGATAGAGGTGGAGTGTTGTGACTGTTGAGTGTAGAGTGTAGAGATGCTACGTACTGATGGTAATGGCAAAAATTTTACAGTTTGCAACGCACGTTGCAGGTCATACAAACACTGTTTACCTACGAAGATAGCATCATCTGGCATTTATGTGGTAAAATGGGCGTAAAGGGGTTGTAAGCGGACAGCTGGAGGTACAAATTAAACCCGATTGCAGTTTACGTTAATGCCGTGAGATACTAATATTAGGAAAATGTTGTGAAGACAACTTTGTTTCGTATGAATGTGTAGGAGAACACTTATCCTGCGAGACACATGGGTATGTGGGAAAATTAATGGAAATTAATGTGAAAGAGGCATCCTGAAAATATTTTATTTTTTATTCTTTTTAAGTGTTTCACATACTTCTATGAAGCTGTGGTTTTGAATACTAAATTAAACGAAGAGCTTTTGTGTGAAATAATTAAAAAAAAAAAAAAAAATCGGAAACCTAAAAAGCAAAATACGTGTTCAGAAAAGTATCCGAAATGAAAAGAAGGTGCAAATGCAAATAATTTGCGTAGGATATTATAATAAGAATCTGATGGAATATCGGCATAAGAGCTCGACACAACGCGAAAACTGCGAGAATGTTCTTTAAGCAGTTCAAGGAGAAAAGAATTAAACCCTCGCTTATTCGACGGGCAGACCTTATGGTCCTATTTGTAAGAAGCAGTTTGAAATTTCATAGCTGAATTCAGCGAAGAAGAGATTTACTGCAACAGCTCCACGCAGACGCAAATAGACTGGCACATTTTTCATATCCCACCGCAGGACATAAAATAATTGATGAAATGGCAAACGACGCATCAGGGGAATTGCAGATTCTTAACTTCAGTCAGAAGTAAGGAAGGCCGACCTTCGCGTTGACAAAGAAAGTAGCCAATCAGGCTCCCAAAGGAACATGTTTTTACAGGAAGGTAGGATCTGTTGAATGCTTCTGCCCAAGACTAAGTGCCGAAGAATGAGATACATCACGAGAAAGTTCGCTGTAACAGCGATAAAACAGGACATTTTTACGGGCAATGTAAAGAATCGGTGCAACGAAAATCTGCCCTCATTGCGGTAACAAATTGTTTATCAGGAAGAAACTGTCAGAAATGGCTTACATAATGCCGCTCAATCTTTGCGGGGCAAAAGTTGGAAGCAGGAGTCCCAGGAGCCCCAAGACCATCATTGAAATTTTAACTGACAAAACGATGCAATGAAAGTCTCCTTGTAAAAGTATTCAGCGGCAAGGAAAAACATACGGCAACTATAGACACCAGTGCTATAACCTCAATCATCAGGAGGGATCTTGTGCATACGTCTTGATTGCATAACACCAGCAGTTACAACTTTCAGATAGCTACGGGAGCAACGGTTAAAGTATATGGTGCAATCCGCATAAACTTCATAAACAGGTGGTCGGAATAACCTTCTCTCACGTGTTTCAGTTTCATATGTGATGAGTGCATCAATGGTACAGATTTCATGAAAATACATGTAGTAGTCCATTTGGGAGTACAAACCTTGAAATACGGAAACATGGAGTTATAAATGGCACAAGGCAATGTCAACACTTCCGTCTGCCACTTCCGTCGTCATCTGCCGAAATCACATTCTAGAGCCTTCCTCGGTCCTGATAGCCACTGATTATATTTGAGCAGAACCAAAGAACAACATGGTTCCTGTAAGGATTCTAAATCCATATCCATTCAGTGTCAAGTTGAAAAAAAGAGAGATAGTGGGAAATTGTTCACCTATCGACCAGAATGGGAATGTATGGTGCAACACTGTTCACAAGTCACAGAGTATCTAGAACGAAATGCTCATTCTCTGTAATCTGGATAAAGAGCAGCGTATCCTAGCAAAAAAAAATTATCGTCGAGAACTCTGATACATTTTCAGACAAGAAGGAGAATATGGACGTACGCAACTTGTGCAACACCTCATTGACACTGGATACGCTCAACTAATTTGTCAACCTAGAAGGCGTCTTTCACTGGCATAGTAAACAGAACCTACCAAAATGGTGTTAAAGTTGATAATCGTAGAATTCGTGGGCATCTCCAGTGATCCTTGTGAAGAAGAAAGACTGCAACATGAGGCTTTGTGTAGACAACCGAAGTCTCAATGATTTCACCATTAGGGACCGCTACTCACTACCGAGAATTGTTGACATTTTGGATAAGATTTGACCTGAAGAGCGGCATTCTGTTCCAAAACACTCTTTTTAGTTTTCATCGATGCTCTCTTGTCTGCTAATTCTAATCCAATACATTTCTTTGCTGATGACAGTACTCTTTGTTTTTCATATTTGTTCCCGAACTCACGTCTCTGCTCTTTGGCTGTAGAACGGAAACGGCATTAAATTCCGATATTAACAGCATAACCAATTAGGGAACTATCAACAGAGTGGAATTCAACGATTTCAAAACGCAATGCTCTCTGCTGTCATTAAACCGAATTTGAAATACCCAATTCATAAATGGCACTCGTTGAAATTTAAAAACTTTTCATTCTCAGTATGTCCATGACAACTTACGAATGACCACATATTCTATGTCGAAATGCCTAGGTTTCCGTCTCGCTATGAATGCATATCAGTATACCCTCAAGCCCACTTTCGGACGTACTCTTAAATATCTTGATTCCGGGTAACTTGATTATGGAATGCCCTGTGAAGCTCTTTATGTTTTAGTCATGGAACAATCAAACATTTAAAACCAATGTACATTGGCACCTCTCTTTCTTCCCACTCTAATATTCTTTCACTCGCGCTATGTGCAAACCTTTTCGATTTACTAATAATCCCTTGAGTGCGCGCTTATTTATGAAAAAAAAACGAAAACAAAAAACCGCACCGGGTAATGAAACAATCGACATGCTCGAGATCTATGGCCCTTATTATCTTCAGACGTATGCCACCTCGTTGTCCAGATAATTTTTCCTCAAAAACTCTAGGAAATGATCTCTATCTGCATTCTGAACGAATAGCTCTCCAGATTTACACTTTGACTAAATAAATGTACCTGCTTACTTGTTTGAAGCTGGTACTTGGATGATTTCTTTAGGAACTTCGTCCTATGCTTAAACTCTTTCTGTACAAGCAGCATGCAAGTATCTGGAGTTTTCCTGCTTTGATACTATGTCCCTTAACCTAGGAAATGCCGTGATTAATGGCGAATTCGCAATGAAAACATCCATCAAACTGTAGTATCCTCAGAATATTGGATTTCGAGGATTGAATAAAGTAGATTGAGTTTTCAACCTCGCTAACTATTTTGAGCTGACATGTCCAGCTAGAAAATAATCCTGCAGATTGCCCTTTTCATAGTGAAACATCTGCAGTGACTACTTAAGGAAACCAGAAAACTTTTAAATATAAGACTCCGACCAATTTTTAAAGAATGCTTCTTATAAAAATATTTGGGAATAGATCGAAACACTCAGCTAGACAAAGCCCTAAAATTGGGAAAATCTGATGTACCTACACTGAGTCGAAAGCAAAGACTTTCTGCTTGTGATTGAGACAGGTTCCCAAGAAATCTAATCAAAATCAGTTCTTAATCAGATTCTATCACCGAAGCTTAAATGAATAATACAACGTGTCGTAGCTGGTATCTGGCACCGATAATGGTGGGCGGATGAGACCATTAGATCGCTGTTGCTTCCTTAAAGTCGCAGCAATCCTTAGCAAACTCATGATTTCTTCATGATGTAAATCGCCAAGATGGGGTCCTGTCTGCACTGATATGGTCTCTTGTATGGTCCCTTGCATGGTCCCTTGATATGGTCATATGCAGATTATATATCTGTATGGTCTATTTGGTAATTTCTAGCGACTGTTTGCTCTACAGCACAGCAGGCAGATCGACAATCTGTGCTATAGATATGGGCTCTCAATCGACTTAGATTGTTCTCTTTACGAGAAGAAGGAAGCTGACTGCTCTTAGTCTTTGGATGTCATCCTGCATGGAACGTCGACAATTCTTAAGGCGTTTTCGGGCCTCTATGCGGTTATGAAAATACTAATTATAACATTGCAATTATGTCAGCGATATGACGCTGATTGGTTTTTTGAAGTTCAACATCGTTAAATTTTACTACTTGCGTCTGTCTTCCAAGCGGAAGTACACGCAATCCTGTTGGCAATGAACTACATTCAACTACCACTACATCATTGTAAAGCCAATTTGCGCTTAAAACTTTTGATGATGTGCCTTTTGATTCCTGACCCGATCTCTGGTAAAAATATTCGCTAGAGATACGGTTAGGCCAGAAAACCATTAAGAGGTTTCGTAGGCAACTACAATATAAATGAACTTTTGTAGTTTTTTTGTGATAGTAGCGGTCATCTTCCAGGTGCTGCACCCATACAGCAGCACGCATTCAATATTTGAACGGAACAGTCGTAACTGGGTGTTTAAGCTGATTGCATTGCTTCGCTATATCATAGACATCATACCAAACCCAGATTTTGCTTTGAGTTGGTATGTAAAAGTCCAATGAACTCCTCTATTTTCAGTAAACAGGGCTGCGCGAAGCACATCGCTAATCACTAATAAAAAAGTATCGGCGATAGAATGCAAACTTATCGGACCCTACTTTAGATCTCGAATTCCAATGACAACTTTCCTCTATGCTATTAGTTTGTTTGATATACCTCTCCTGCGCAAAGCAAACCAGATAAACTATCCGTTGACACTGTCGAGCACCTTCACCTACTTCACCTAGGTGAAGTAATGATCGGTGTTCAACTGACTGTTCAATAATGACACACAGAAGGATTCAGAGCGGAAACCTACTTGTTTGGCATCGAGAGTATGTTCCAGATGTTCCATTATTCGCTCAAGAACTACTTTGGCTATTACATTAGCAATTACAGGAAGAACGTAAATGCTCCTCAACTAGAGGATGTAAAAGCTCTGCTGATGTTGTTGGATCTGTGGTAATACCATCTAGTCTTACCGCCTTGTTGTTTTTCAGCACATTGACTGCGGTAGCAATCTCACCTTTACTAGACGTGGAGGTGAGAATTCGGGAAAATATTGCTTGGGTGCACATCGCTGGCGTATACACGATTAAGGAACGTAGCAAAATGCTCATTGGGTTTGAGCTAATCCTCACCAGAAACGAGCACGGATCCATATAAGTTTGTAATAGATGTCGGCTAGAACGATAACCAGCTGTCAGCTCTTTGGTGATTCTGTAATCGGCAATGAGCTGCTAATTGCTTCCACTCACCATGTGGTGCGCCGAAGGGCTTGCCAGAGTAGAGTATCCCAGTATTACACGTTGGAGATTAGAACTCTCCCTCGTCGAGCCATCTTATTTCATTTACTCCCCAAATGTTTCAGTTATATTAGAGCAACTCCAATTCTAATTGGAGGAATCTGACATTTTGAGGTCCTTCGCTCTCTGAGTAGAGGAGCGTGCTTATATTCCAGAAACCAATCTCAGTTCGAGTACAATAGCCCAAAATCGTTATCATTCGATTATTTCTTATCCGAGGACTAATTTAAATTTCCGTTCGCACTTTCAATTTTGGCCTACATGTGTAAGGATTTATAGAGCTAAAGTAAGCACTACTGGGTCAAATCCAAGTTTTGAGCAGTCGATAGTTTCCCGATCAATCACAATCCAGATCCTCATAGATGACTCCTAGTTAAAGGATAAAAGGCTTCACAAAGGCATTCAGAAAGCTGATAGTACTGAGCCTTGTTTGGATCCAAGGTAACAATGAGAATATATAAAGATTTAAGGATAGTTTTTCGAGACCTGGACCCGCATTATGAGTACCTGCGACTTGACAGTAATAGTTGGGTTTCATTTCATAATAAGGCGCACTAAATTGGCTGAGGTCACCTTCCATTTGTATATGGCACCTAAGACGAATTCTTAACCTAATATATCGAGAGGAAATTTAGGATGAAAGCATTAATATTTATTCACTGTACATGTCCTTGCCATATCAGGCGACTGATTTGCATTTTTTGGCCAGCAAAAAACTGCTCACCTATTTTCAAAAAATTGAAGTAAACAAGAATCTGCTTATTCCACTAAGTTGAATACGCTAATTATTGACTGAGTTCCAGATAATCTGAACACCTCCCACTGCATTAGCGTGTTCGTAGTACACGTGCTTTGGGTTTCCATTGACATTTTATATGATTTACTGAGTACTCAGTTATAGCACAGCATTGATATGGTCGTTGGCGCTCTTGTTTATTTCGTTGTCTTCGCAGTTGGTGGTACCCATGAATTTGTTATTGTATATGTGTTCCTAGTGACCGCAATATATTAACTATGAACTAGTATCAGAGATATATCCAGTTTTACGCTTGCTCTTGATCTCTGTTAGAATATTTATCAAGTCCTTGCCTTGCAAGGACTGCATTGTCTATTGGAATGAACAACAATCTATAAAGATAGTATAGATTGTTAGTGTAGTTAGTGCGGCCTTTTCAGGTATCTTTTTCGGTATTCCGATTTCACTTGTTCATTGCTGCAACGGCATGTCACCTTAGAAACACATATGCCTGCGTATTCTTGCATTGAAAAGTCTACCATAGAAGATATTTCTGATTTTTTCAATTGAAAATGGATATCCTGGATTAAACTACAAACTGGATATGCAAATAATTTTCTTTTCCTTTAGAAAGCTTACTATAAGTAAGTAAAATCGGACCTTTTACCCGTCATAAGTTTCATAAAAATAACTTCTTCGCGATGCTTCTCCATACTACCAATAAACTTTGCATCGCGTGGTATGTTGACTTGCCTTCCAAAAATCGGATGCTTTTGGAGGTCTCTTAAAAGTCAAGCACATTCCTGATGCCTCTAAGAATGAGACTAACTTGCATCCTAGTAGGTATGTTGTTTCATACCTAAATGTCTAGGCATGAGTTACAACACTTCTTACAATAATTGCTGCAAGCATCAGTAGGACCCTTCTTTTTTATGATAATGCTCCCATCAGGCTGCACATATTATGTGCTGACGACAATCTTTCGACAGAAGAGCTTTTACTGCGTATATCCTATCAAAATTACATCCAGGCCTTTCTGGTCATGATATTTCCAATCCTCTTCTGAATAACTTATTACGCCTTTCAAACAAAATCGTCGTTTTTTTTTTTTTTTTAATTACAGTAATTAAATTTTAAAATCTGATTAAAGGAAACAGTATGTTACTATCGGTTAACCGTATTTTAAACATGAAAATTCACTCTAACCAAACAACAACCGAAGGCACTCCATTCAAATTACGCTACATCAAATTCTCACCCTTTGACAAACTATACTCGTACAATAGCACATTACATTCTCCCCTTCAGCCTTCAATTGATATTGGGTACCCATACTTGACACCCAACACCCGATAACTCTGTCGACCCACCTTGTTATTGCAATTGATTAAATTTAATTACAAATCGATTTTCTCGCATAATGCACTGATCACATTGATTGAGCATATTATATGTTTCATATTCACCACCCGCTGCCGGGTTATCCCCAGCTGTCACACACATACATATATTCACACATACATATGTTAGTACAAGTACTCCCATAGAGGAGCACTCTTGTAGCAATAATAATTAATAACAGCACGCAACCACTGCCAGCAACAAAACGTCAGCGGATAATCTGCCCACAGCACTCCAACGATGCCAACACAGATGACTTTTTGTCGAATGCCGAAATAATAACAGTAAACGACATTCGACATACGGATACGGATACCAGCATCTCGCAAGTATTTAATAACTTTCCATTTTAATGTGGCGCAAAAATCATATGAAATGGGAACACCACCCTGACACGGTGTTGTTAAGTGGCGCCCAATACGAGCCCAATGATGAAAGAAGCATGCTGCATGATACAAAAAGCATGGCACCTCCAAGCCCATTGGCATATCATTATCGCACGAGTGGCATTCAGCTCATACACACAGATGAAGCTTAAACATAAAGCAGTGTAACTGTTAATGCAGTTAAATGCAAACATGTGGTCAGGCAGGACAACAGATTGGAAAAAAAAAAAATAATATCAGCTGAGGTCAGGATGTGCAGTACTATGGGTAGAGAGCTGAACTGAAAATATGGAGAAAACTGCGAGGATGCCGAGGTCGTGTTGCGTAGCGACCATATTCATGTATCTGAAGTGGATAAAGGTATTGACTGTAGCCAGTGACCTACTTGTATATGGCACATGTATCCACTCTACTCGTACGTGTGTTGCTAATGAGCTCTTATTTAATTTTCACGCATTGAAACATTTCCACAACCTCCTCCCAATCCTTGGCGATGGTTTTAATTTTTTATTTGCACTCAGATGTGATTTCCACATCATCCGAATGGTGGGCTGGTGATGCTGTGATACTGTGATGGTTCTGATGCAACCACAGGCCCGAAAGAGCATTTATTTGATTTTAAATAAAAATCTAATTATATTGGAATTTATAATTTAATTAATTTGGACTACGATTACCACAGAGGGTTTTGTAAAACAAAACGTTGAATACGCGTGAAAGTGTAGAGGTGTCGAGCATATGGATAATCAGTGAAAGGATCGAAAATGGATTTAAAACTTTAAATTTTTATGAGGAAACAATACTGGCGTACAGTATTTGCACGAAAATTACTAAAATATAATGAGAACATCATCGTCCATATTGATTTAGAGGGAAGAATCCCGACGTGGGGAGTAATGAGCAGCTATTCGGACTAAGTCTGCCAAGTAACAAGATTAAGACTTCTTAAACAAATATTGTAGTTAGTTATTCAGTTAGTACTGGACTAACAACATACAAAAATCTTCACGAAGGCCTACTTGAAATTTTCCCCGGAATTGACCGAAAATATATCGAGATGCAAGCAATTCCTAGTCCCAATCTGGGATAGACTAGATTGCAATGATAGTTTTTCCAACTGTCCATCCAATTTTCAATGACATCTAGCTGCCAAAATATCCAGTCAGGTTTGCAATTACCAAAAAATATGTAAATATGCAACGTGAATTTCACCGTGAGGTCGGTCGTCATCATGGCAATTCGTCGCACCGTCAAAAAGCTAGAGCGTGAGTACACTCCCTTGAATCTTAAGCCACCAACATGACAGAGATTGATTCGAAATGAAGAAAATATAGGCCCCGTTGCGATTAGTATCAAAGGAGGCCCAGAAAGTCAAACCGGCTTGCTCTGCAATAAAATTTGGGCCTTCATCTATATAAGACTGCGCTAACGCAAGAATTGAAGCCGAACGACCATAGACAAAGGCGTGAGTTCGCTAATTTGGCGGAAATGTTTGCTGGATATCCGGATTTTAGCCAAAAAAACAACTTCTCGGATAAGGTCCGTTTTTGATTCAACAGCTATCTCAACAAGTAATATTGCCACAATCTGCAAGCAAGCATCAATGCATCCATAAAGATGGACTGTTTGGTTCGGTTGATAGCATGGCGGGATCATCGGACCTTATTTCTTTCGCAATGTGGAAGCAAACACGGTTACCGTCAGTGAGTTTAAGTATAGATCGATGTAAACCGACTTTCTGTGGTCAGAGCTCGGCAATATGGATATATCCGAGCTATGGTTTCAATAAGACGGCGCTATATGCAATACATGCGATACAAATCTCAAAGTTGTGAAGGGAAAATTTGGCGACTGGGCTATCTCACGATGAGCATTTATCAATTGCCGATTTGACACCACTCGGTTGTTTTCTCTGGGGCTACGTCAAATCCTTAATCTACGCAAACAAGCCAACACGAAACGCTATTGCCGAAATAATGCCGCAAATATTGGAACGAGTCATCAAAAATTGGACCGCTTGTGTCAGACGCCCTCAAAGGAACAACAAAATTTAACCGCAAAAACTTAAATATGTATCAGGTGCACAATTAAGTTCGTCAACGCTGTTCATCAATAGATGGTTCCAGCAGTAAGTGCTGGTCGATTTTGACATATCCAAAACGTCATGAACCAAACTTAGGTATATGGTAAACAAACCGTTTTTACTCAATATTGATTTTGTTTGAAGGAAACTGCGGCTAAGGCACAATGAGAGCTCCAAAAAGTTTACATGATACAACGTGCTGTGATGAGTTCCGTCACTTCAAAAACAATGATAACGCCCGTTCGCGTTAAGGAAAGGCAAAATACTTCGATGGCGCTGAATTGGAGGGATTGGTCGATGAAGATCTACCACCTTGATCCCGGAATTAATTCAGAAAACAAACTGTGCGACGGTGCGTTATCATGGTGCAAAATCCACGAGTTTTCTGCCCACAATTCTGATCACCTTCGGCGAATTGCTTCATTCAAACGTCTCATAAAGCCCAAATAATACTCTTTGCTTACTGTCTGGACTTCTGCCAAAAATTTATGATGCACTACACCGTTGTAATCCATGAAAACCATGAGAATTACTTTCTTTTTTGAATGGAAACGACGTGGTTTTTTTGGTCTCGGCTCATTTGGTGAACGCCATTCACTTGCCTGATTTCAGGATTGCGTGTCGTACTCATAAGCCCATCTTTTGGATGAATGTGGGATCGGATTCAGCCTCGCAAATCATCTCTTTTGCGGCGTCAACACGGTCTCTTTTTTGCATGAAATTGAGGTCTTTTGGCACCAATTTTGCTGCTACACGACGGAAACCCAAATCATTAACCAAAATATCTTAGACGGATCCATAGGCAGTGTTCAAATCCTCCGCTATCTTTTTGATGGTTAATTTTCGGTTATTGACCAACATTTATTTTACTTCATCAATGTTTTCGTCGGTTTTCGATATCGATGGTCTGTCACTTCGATTGACTCACGAGCACTTTTACGCTGCTCGTGCCCCTTCTAAATGACCGTTTTCTTAAGAGAAACGCTGCCGAAACCCTTTTCCAAGATTTCCAACATTCGCGCATCGTTAAATCCGTTTTTACGCAAAATTGAATACAAGTTTGTTGCTGCAAATTTAAATTCATTTCTAAAATTGTAAAAAATCGCCATCACACACAGGGATAGATGTACTCTTGGCTACGTAACTTTTGCAAATTCAAAGCTATGATACTAAGATTTAGAGGGAATATCAACAAAAGATGTAAAACTCAAATCGGAACAATGGGAGCGCTACGCGGTGGTTATTCCGTTGATCAAGGTGGTATGCCAAACTTGCTTTAGCATTAGGAGCGATTGCATGCGTTGGGAATCATTCAAAAACAAGGGGCTTGAGTTCCTTATGATTTGAAGCCAAGGGTGACGGGTGATGAAAAATGGATTCATTACAGTAACTCAAAGAGAAGAAAGTCATGGAGACTACTGGGTCATGCTTCTACGTCATCAGTTCGGCCGAATATTCACGCTGCTAAATTATGCTGTGCATTTGATGGGGCCAGGTCAGTGTTATTTATTACGAACTGCTTAAACCATCACAATGGAATGGTATCGAGTTCAACTGATGCGATTGAGTCGAGTACTGCGTGAAAAATGACATGAGCATTACAATGCTCGGTCTCACATTGCCAAACCCGTCAAAACTTAACTGAAAACGCTCAAATGGGAAGTTTTACTCCATCCGTTATATTCCATAGATATTGCGCTGTCCGATTAGTACTTGCTCAACTCGATCTGCCTGATCAGCAGTTCCGCTCATATGAAGACATCAAAAAATGGAAAAGATTGTAGCTAGCGATGGACGGTACCTTGAATGATTCATTTGTTACCATTTTTTCACAATAAAGTTGCACTTTCATCAAAAAAAAAAAAACTAAACGAACTTAGTTGCGCACCTAATAGCCTTTCGGCTTTTTTATGATGCGCTATATGTATTGTTATCGTCTAATCATTTTGAATCACGTTCAGATTTCTTGTAGAAACAAGGATATCTACTGGGTTTGTCATGAACAAACTACTTTATAAGCGAATTGCTTGTTTCATATCATAGGTTTCATTGTGATTTCTACGATAAACCTTCTGAAGTGAAGAAGTGTATATTTCCTGTTTTTCCTAAAATTCACCTTAACTCCTCCAAGAATCAAAATCTCTGGAAATGCCACTCGCAGTTTTGAACAAAATGATGAGGATATGGAACATAGGTAGATATTGAGTATGAGATAACCGGCATGGTCGTCATCAAACTGCAGAGCGTCATTATCTCGTCGATAACCTTACAAATACATATATGAGTATGTATACCACCCGCTCCAAAACTGATCTGCAGTTGTAGAGAAGAAGGCCGCGTTAATGTTCCTCCAAATTCTTAGGGTTCTTAACCCCCTTTCAGTTTACCTTAATTCACTGGAAAAACAATAATAAACTCCACCAACCTACCCAGTTTTAAGCACCCAAATCCGCTATAAAATTCATCGCAAAAGCTTTATCCGAGAAAGCATTTTATCTTCTTTTCAATTTCAATTTTCCCTCTTACTACCTTTTTGGCACAGCCTTATAGAGAACACCCAGCCCTCCTCAAATGATAATGGCATCGTAGTACATGTCCTTCTTCGATGTACCATCTGTCATGATATGTACTCCTTGGCTTGTGATAGAATCATATCCCCCAACTAGACCCAAATACCACCTCCTTCCTTTACCACTCTTAACTGAGCATTTCCTGAAAACATTTTAAATTGTTACGAACATTTCGAAAACGCTGATAGAATTACGACATGCTTAAGTAAGAGTGCTGTGCGCTCCTCCATTCAGGAACTTTTTAATGAAGACAACGCAATACCACCTGAAGTTAGCTACACGTCTATCACATAACAATCGTTCGTAAATTATAATAACAAATAGCACAACAACCAACAACAACGATAAGCCTTCTGATGCCAACAGATCTATTCGAGAAAAAATTTTGCTGAAAGATGGTAAAGTATACGCCCTGGGGGCTTATACTTTTGCGTAGCGGATACTGATATCTGAATTATTTTTTAGTCACAAAAATTGATAGGAATTATGAATCTTACACAGGGTGTTCGGCTATGAATTGTAAGAAATACAAAAATAAAATTACAAAAATAAACGTTTCTAATGTTACTATCCTCTGTCATTTTTATGTTGCTAAACATTACGAAGTACAGAATGACAGATTTAAAGCTTTGTTTGTTTATGGTACATAATTGATGAAAGTATCATGTTATTTACATGATTAGAGATACAATTTACCTTTTCTTTTCTTTAATCTAACTTTTAATTTGAGAACCGTAAATGAAGTTCTCAGGAACCAATGAATTGGTTTGAAATTTCCTGCTTTGCCAAGATACCTTGATATGTCGTGTAACTCATACAAATATTGAAAGTATTAGTAGGTAAAGTTTTTTTTTTTTTAATTTCGGAACAGAGCACTTAGCCACAGAACTATTTATTTTAATGAAATCTTATAGTATAGTAAGGGCTTCAGGGATAAGGTACCTACAGTTCCAGCATCCACCATGTTAACGCCAAGTACCTGTACCGGATATTCAGAAAACAAAAGGCTCAGCGGTGTCGTCATCACTTTCACAAAAAGCATCACAGGATTTTGTGTCACTTATGCCCAGCACATTTAAGTGCTTCGCAAAAGTAACACATAATACCCTGTCACGACGCCATTAAGCTAGCCGCAATCTCTTCTGCTGAAGAAAAGCGGAAAGCCCGCTGACCTCCTAGAGACGTCGGAAAGCATTTGTTTGGTCTGCCTGCATCGCGGGGACCCGTGCCATCTGCAGTTGTGCTCAGATGAAAGCCCAATTGTTAATAGAAGCCTTAACCGAGAACGATTTCAGTGATCTCTTGCATTCTTGAAATAGTTTAGAAGTCGCAAGAAGATTCACTTAGGCTCTAAGCGCAACTTGGCTGTAGCTTCAGATATAAATGCTTTGGCCCCTCCACCGGTTCTCCGCAATAAAGTTCGCTGCCATCAGTATTACAACAGATGCAAGCTTTCATAATGTCAAAGAATTCAAATGTTGTAGTCCTCCAAAAATAAACCAGCGCCACATCCTATATTGGTTTTGGAGCCGTCCATGAAGACCCAATTGCGTTTCTCTCCTGGGCACAAGGAAAGTCGATTTCCTATTTTTTTTTCCGCAACAGGAGTTGCAGTGTCATCGTACGGCATCTCCATAAAACCGGAGTCATAAGACAGCCGGCGCGCAAGGTCATCAAAGCTCCAGTGCGTGTTGTAGCAAAGACCACTTCTTTTAACCGGAAAATGGTTTTGGAAGTGCAGCACATAGTATGAATTATCACGGGGAGAGAGATTCATCAATGCATCTAGATCGGAGCCAGGAGTGCTGGGGAAAGACCCTATGCATCCGAGAAAACCCTTTCATTAGAGTCAGGTTAAAGAAGCAATAACGAATTTTTGCGAGAGCTTATTCCACCAGACAAATACTTAGTTTTTTTTGGAGAATTGAATGGTGATGCCTTAAGCCCTCGATGAGTCAAACCAGGCAGCTTCCTCCTTCTCGTAAAGAGCGAGTTTTGAGTTGTGGGCTAGGGCTGCCTGTGATTTAGAGCAGATTCTATCCAATAGACAGCACAGATATATCATCCGCGCATGCTTATGCATAGACGTTGAAAATATTGAGCGCGTTGAGCAGTGAGTCGAAAAAAATGCGCCGAAGCAGTGGAGACAGAACGTCACCTTGCAGGCATCGCCGACACAGTACGCATTCACAGGGCGGTTTTGCGTACATGGATCTTGACTATTCTCTCAAAGCTCTTCAAGTCAGGGTTATAGGTCTAAAACACTTGGCGATCGAGTAGTCTTCCTTTCTGATTTTCGGTATAAAAGCCACTCTCACTGTTTGCCAGGTATATATGGCAGTTGCTGGTTTATACCTGTGGTCTATACCTCTTTGTAACATAACTGGGTACCATCAGTGCAGGGAGACTTAAAGCCATCAAAGGAAGATATTCCAGCTACGGCATGTTGTGTTTTTCAGCTCACTTACATCTTCGTTGATAGAAGATAGTTGTGAACTGGTTGCGATTTGGTTACTTGGAAAGTGAGACTCAAGCATGAGAGTCTCTGCTTTTGACTCGGTATATGTAGGTTTTCTGAGTCGTTCTAGTCTGATTGATCTACCCCTTTTGACTTTGGCAAGCCTACTGGTTTCACCGAAAGTTTCGATCTTTTCCCAAAAAACTTTGTAAGAGGATCTTTTCGAAGTCCGAATAAGCCTCTTAAAATCTTTTTACTTTGATCTGTAAAGATGACAATTTTCCTCCAAATTAGTCTTAAGGGACCTGTTTTAAAGTTTTCTGTATCCTTTACGAAAGCCCTGCAAGTCTGCGTTCCATCAAGGAACGGACGATCTATAGGATCGCTTACTAGGTGTATATGCCATTTGCAAACACTTGGTGAGGGTGCCGTTCGTCTTCTGAACAGCTTCCTCAAGCTGTGTTGGTGAGAGTGAGTTCGACACATAAAGGCAGGCTCCGGTCTTACCGATCGCTCGTCATAAAGTAGTGTGAAACGCCTAAAATACCCGAAACTACAGATACGTTTATTCCAAACCTATGGTTCCTGTATGGATATTATGAGTACGTGGGGTTCTGTATTCAACACGGAAAGCCTCCTACATAGACCTGGAATGCTGAAGGTTGATTTGTGTACACAGAACATATTGGTACTGGGATGGTCGTCTCCTATCCGCACTCATTTGGAAACAAAGTGAAAATTAACTCTTTCCAATTCTTTTTCTCCCCGTGAGAGTAGATTTCTGGGTTCTGTGTATGAAGACTCATCAGAACATCTCTCCTTTCTCTGAGTTGCCCCGGAACCCAGAAGGTGACGCGCGTCAGTTTTGGTTCTCTGAAAACCTCTTAGTTTCTTAGTTTCCAAGGGAGGCATTTTCGGCACAGATTTGCTCAGTCATTTCAAAGTTTGCTAAGTGGAGCGCTTCCCTCTAAGCGTTCCATTCTCTATACCGTAGCCCCCTGCTTGGATGTAAATATTTCTCGCTTTGGTTAGCTCCCACAGTTGATCGACACAGTGTTTGCACTCAGCATCGTTCAGACTGTTATCATAGTCAGCCTTCCTAATTCTAAGCACCAGAGAGGAGATAACAGCATCCTTGTAAGTGCGCCGGTCTCGTTCCTTTTGCCGTTTAGACAGTGCCCTGTGATGACACCGATGATAGCAGTAAGATTTAGATCCAATTCACGCCAGATTTGTTTGTTCGCTAAACATGTTTGTTCTAATAACATCCAGCTGTCCCTTGCACGTAACGATTGATGTATCGACGATACCTGTCTCAGGTAGAGTGGTTCCAATTTTAGTTCACTGCAATGTCTTTGTGGCACCTAATATATTTTGATGTTAAACTGCTCTGCCACCTACCTGAGTGATGACTGCTGATCAAATACTGCTTAGAATTTTATGATTTGATTTGATAGTGGCTTGACTATCCGAAAAAATGCGGATATCCTTTGAAGACATCACGCTTTTCTGCAGCCCGGACAAGACTTTTTTAATCCCCAAAATTTCTGCCTGGAACACCCTATGCCTATGGTGATTTGGAGGATACTATCAGCCTTGGATCAATCTGTGTAAAAAAAGATTGACTTCCATTAACATCTTCCTCGCAATAAGATCTAGAGGGGATGCTTATAGAAAGTCTTTGTCAAATCAATGTTTGGGCACAATGTTGTCGATGTTCCCTGTAAGGATTCACAGAGTTTTAAGAATATTATCTTGGCCAATAGTTTATTCGTCCACTGGGAAAAATTTCGCTGAAAATTTCGAGAAGTGTCAAGTGAAAGAAAATATTAAGTGTTGCTGAGGGAGTAATACGTAAGACTCCGATTATGCACAGACATGCTGCCTTTTGGACTTTGCTCAATTTGCTGCAGTTGACTGCATTGTCTTACCATGCCGTAGGTAAGTATCGGGTCTTGTAATCGAATTGTGTACTCTCTATAATGTAGAGATCTTTCGCTGTGGTTAGTCAGTGAAGGAAGAGCTGTTTCCATCGCCATTCGTCGTGGATCGCATATGGATATCGATCAGTCATTCTAGAGTATTCAGCAGGAAAGATAACAAACTTATTGGTCTGATGTCATTTGTGACAACATGAGAACATTTTAAAGCTTTGGAAATGAAAACTATATTAACTCAACTCCATGACATGGAAATGCAGCTCCTCACGATATTATCTAGCGTTGGCAGAATGATATAATCGTATGTTGCTCGGCTGATATGTATGGTTTGAAACTATGCAGCGCCCGGAGCAGATTGTCTCTTGTATTCAGGCCATGAATTTTAGAGTTGTTACTGGGTAATTCATATGTCAAGGTCATCCAAGAGTAATCGTTTTTTTTTTTTTAAACTGCTGCGCACCACCAATCCTAGAGTGGATTTTTCTAAGCCGCGATGCATTATAGCTTTCTATTAGCTTGCGCCAGATTGACCTCCAGGATTGTCGCTTTGTCAGTTCGTGTTTATATATTTTGAGGCATTCCTTGATGAGTTCCATTCTTTAACCTTTTTGCGCTCTTTCCTTGGTTGAAAAGTTTCCTGCCAGCGCTACTTAGCAATCCCAATTCTGATCTCCACCAATGCGGCTTTTTCTCGTCTCTAGGTTAAATAAGCGGGCCGGTAGCAGCCATTGCCTGATTGAGAGCCAGGGTAAAATCCTTGACATGTTGAGCTCATTTGTGTTAAGTGTGAGACTTAAGAGTTCAGAGGAGAGTAGTTTTAAGAGTGTTCCTCTGTATTTTGGTCAACTTTTGACTCGGAGGAGCAACATTCAGACTAATTTAAATGCATTTGTGATCTGAAAAAAAAGTGTTCAGCCGATGCCTTCCAATCTGTTATCATTTGTGATGGTGTTTGAGACAAGATTGGTACCTAGCACTTCAGCTTGCAGAACCACGCTTTCTTTGTTCATCAGAGAGAGAGAGAGAGAGAGCCTACAAAATCGTGTCAAAGATACGCCGATACCAACCAGTACGTGTCTTTCGCAGTCTTTAGTCGACTCAATAAATCGATGTTGTGTGGTCCTGTGCTTGTTTTTCAAATAGTCAACGTGGATCACACCCCGCGCGTCACAAAAAACGGTGGGCATCACCCTTTTCGCCGAACGCACGGTATTCGCCTTCTTTGGAGTAGGTTCAGCAGGTAGAACTCATTGTTTCGACTATTCTTTGGTCTCTGGTGTGAATCAATGGATCCATGTCTCATCGCCGATCACGAAATGATGCAAAAACTCCTCCGAATTTTGATTAAACAGGGCCAAGCACGTCTTTGAAGTTATCTCACGATTGCGCTTGTTCTGCGGTGTGAGAAAACGCGGAATCCATCGCGCGAACAGCTTTCTCATGCTCAACATATAGTGCACGATATGGCTTACGCGTTCAGTTGAGATACCTGCTATCTCAGCCAACTCGCGAATTTTCACTCGGCGATCCACCAATACGAGATCATGGATTTTGTCCACGGTTTCCTCTGTGGTAACCGTTTGATAGCCGGGTTCATGAAAAACGATTGTACGGGAAGGTGAATTGGTCCCATACACAACATCGAGAATGGGCTTGATTTTTTTGCAAGTTTTGCCACTCTAAAACAAGAATTGGATCACGGAGCGATACTGCTCTTTCTCCATGGTCGCAAAAAACACTAACACGATGTTTTGAAATGGGTGTCAACAACAAAACAAAAAAGCGTCGTCGGAATGTCACCAAATTTTGACAGGCGTTCTAAAAGAGGTTATACTAAATGATGGATTCAGTAGCTCCACCTATCTTTCAATCCGGGTACCCATCAAACAGATCTTGTACATCTTTGACGTGTTTAAAGGAAAGGTTAATGTATGAATGTGAATTGTTGAATGAATAGGAAATATGTGAGATGATGTTCTTCTGATGAGTTAGTCGGCAAATAACAGAAAGTCTTGTCATTGGCCCTTTAAGTGGCAGAGTTTTGAGATGCGAACTATGAACCACCCTGAGCGTGGAAAGCTTTCGTTCCGAACTCCACTGTTGAGAGTTTGCTCTGAAACTTATTCAGCATGTGGTTGTTTTGAAGAAGCGGTTAAAGGGCTGACAGAGCCCATTTTCCGTGACGCTGATGTTGGCATAATGCACTTTAATGGTCCCCTTTCCCTCATCGGTGTTTAAGTCAGTTGGTTCATCTTGGAATTCGACTTTAAAAACATGGAGTAGTTCCACCATAACGTAGATTGGACTAGCCCTTATGGAGGTATTCGTCTAAAAACCAAACAGCTGGATTTTGATGCGTAAGTATGTGGTTGGATATGTCAACTTTCATCAGGTTTCCAACTTGGTGTGCTCTGCACCTATCCAGCAGAAATCATTGTAAAAAGTTCTCTAGTCTTCCATAATATCAAAATCGGGGGTGGCTGTGGTGTAGTGGTATATGCATAGACTGCTTAAAAAGTCTTTTCGTAGAATTTGTATGTAGTTATATGAAAATCCCGCCGGCGTCAACTCTGAAATGAAGGCATAACATGTTGGAGTCGTTGCTGGCTGGGCTAACTGTAACGAACTTACAACTAGCACGTACTTAGACCCACTGGTTGAGGATGCACTGGCTCCAGTTCGACAACCACCTATGGAAAAATATCGAAACTTAATACACCTGAGTTTCAAACTACTACACCACCCGCCCGCGCCTTGCAGAAGAGCCAGGAAAATGGTATTCATATACCATGATGCGACATGATTGTAAAAAATGAAGCTAATTCATTGGGTTGTAATAGGAGCGGTTGATTGATTTAACTATTTCAGACAACAGATTCTCAGATAGAACATCACTGCCCAGCAATAAATTCACCTTGGCTGAAAAATCGTGAGCTCAACATATCGTTGAAACGGACGCAACCCATACTGAAAAATTAACTACGCTTGCACGAAAGTGGTGATTGCCGAATTTGGTTTTTGGTCGAAAGACTCCTGCTTGCCGCTAGTTGACTGCGTCTAAGGTGCGTTACCTAATCTCAAAGAATTTAATTAACTAATCAAATATTGGCAATACTTTGCTTTCGGCTTTGGATTCTAGCTTTTCCTTACATAGGCGGTGCGTTATTCAGGCAGTTTTTGCAAAAGTACGAAAATTAGAACTGCACCCCAATGTTAAACGGCAACCTTCAAGTTAGCTTGACTGTGTACGACTTCGGTTATGTCTTCAACAAATCTTTGAATGACTATGCGCGTTCTTGGGAGACTGATGGCAGGTTAAACAAAGAACTTAACTGAGTATCCACTGAGAAACGTTGATGTTTATTTGCCGCTGTCTATAGTATACCCAGACAAGGTACAATTGACTTCAAAAAGTTCATCTTTTGGTGAATGAGTGAGACGAACAAATCACGGAAGGCGCACCAAATTTCTTAGCTGCCAGTGAAAACCAATATGTTTATCTTTGGAAGCCTTATCTCCACTAATCTGGACGGCATAACTTCTCTGGTGGGATGCGGTCTGCCATTCGGTAGCGCATGAGAAGCATTCGCCTTTTTGATTGAGTCCAAAAGATTTCTACGATATTCGAAAGAGCTTTCTCGTATCGAATCACACGTATTTTACCTCTGCTCCCGCTTCTTATCGCTCAGACCACATTATGGCGTATATTGCGTAAGGATCTTGGTTTACACCCATACAAGGTTAAGCTGACTCAAGAATTGAAGCCGATGGATCATTTGAAGCGACGTATGTTCTCCAATTGGGTTCTGGAGAAGATTCGCCAAAATGATGAATTCCATGGAAAAATCATCTTCAGTTACGAAGCTCATTTTTGCCTCAATGGGTTCGTCAATAAGCAAAATATGCGTTATTGGTCGGGTGAAAACCCACATGTGCTTCATGTATCACCACTTCATCCACAAAAAATAACTGTTTGGTGCGGTTTGCATGTCGGCGGCGTTCTTGGGCCATATTTTTTCGTCGACGATAACGATCGTCACGTTACTGTGAATGGTCAGCGTTATCTCGCCATGATCACCGATTATTTTTGGCCTGAATTGGAAGATATGGACTTGGACGACATGTGGTTTCAACACGATGGTGCCACAAGCCAAACAGCACACGCTACAATCGATTTATTGAAGGGTAAGTATGGTGAGCGTGTTATCTCAAGACATGGGCCAGTTAATTCGCCGCCTCGTTCGTGCGATTTAACGCCGCTTGACTATTTTCTGTGGGGCTAAGTTAAGTCATTGGTTTATGCTAGCACGCCGACAATGTTGGAAGAGCTCAGAGCGAACACTGAACGCGGAATAGCGGCCGCTTCGGCCGAAATTTATGGTCGGGTCGCTGAATTTGAATTTTGATTGTACCTCAAGCCAATAATAAAGTTTTTGAAATATCTCAAATGGTTTGCCTTTTATTTAAAAAAAAAGTTGTCAAGTTGATGGTTCTTGAGGAGCGAGTAAAATTGAGTCTGTTAAACAAATAAGACAGACTTTGAGTTATAATTATTTTGTGCAAAAACATACAATTCCTGGCGTTGATATATTGTTCCAAACTACAATCAAACAAACCCCTGGCAAACACAGAAATATGGTCATATCTACGTATGCCATAGATATAACGCACCGCGTAGTTGAAGGCAACTTTCACTAGAGACTGTATCAGCTTTCGTCTTGTTTCCTGAGTGGTAAAATAAGCACTGATCCACAATTTGCGAAGACATCCGTAGATACGACCCATGACCACATTTGTGTGATTGTAACCAGACAAATTTCGGTTGATAATAAAGCCTATGTCAGTGACAGAGTCCACAGCTTTAATTTTGTTATTATTAAGGTAAACATCGGAAGGAGGCAAGGGTCGAAAATATTTTTTGAAATGGGTATTATTTGAGATTTTGATTGATTAAGAAGTAGCCCATTAGCTACAGACCAGGTTGCAATATGTTTTAAGTCTTCGTTGATGAGAGGTTACTATAATGCTTCGCTAAATGTAGTTGGACATCGTCAGCATAAAGGTGTACTGAAGTATGTTTACAGACTGTTGAAAGGTCATTAATAAACATACAGAAGAGTATCGGACCTAATATTAAGCCTTGAGGAACTACCTGCTTTATTTCTTTCAACAGTGAAAAACGTTCCCCAGAATTAACCTTTTGTGATCTGCCAGAGAGAAAACTACTGATCAATTTTATTGCTTTTTTGCTGAAACAAAAGTGATTCTTAAGCTTCCAACACAGAACTTTATGATTAACTTTATCAAATGCCTTGAAAAAGTCATACTCCTGGCTTAATTCTTTAAAAAGATTCACAATAGCTGTAGCACAACTGTGGTTAGCTCTAAAGTCAGATTGCTAAACGTACAACAAATGATTCAGCGACAAGTGCTTCGTTATCTGCTTTGCCAAAACCTTTTCAAAAACCTTTGATAGACAAGGTAGAATGCTAACCGATCTAAAATCAACTAGAGAAGGTGCACTTGTTTTCTTTGCTATTGGCAAAACTCTTGCAAATTTCCAGAGCTGTGGAAAAGTTGACGTAATTATGCACCAGTTGATTACATGAGCGAGATGGGGGACCATTTCAGGTAAAATAAGTTTAACAAATCGAATTGGAAAGCCATCCTCACCTATCGAATTGGACTTTATGGCTGCATTGAGTAATTTCAGCTTCTGTGGCTACTTCAAAACTTTCCAACATTGGTACAGAGCCTACACAGTCTACTGTTCGATTAGAAGTTGGGCTACCAGCAGTGGGGTCATCACCCAGGAAAAAATTATTCAAGTCATCTGGATCCAGAGCACACTGAGAGTTATTCCTTCCAACAGACATACCGATTGTCCTTAGGTTGCTCCAAAGTTTCTTAGCAGAAGGGAAGAATGTAGTTTAGAAGCTTGGTTTGCTTCAAAAGACGAACAGTTTTATTGGCGTGGAATCCATAAATTGCCTGAAAGATGGGAAAAATGTGTAGCTAACAATGGCCAATATTTTGAATAAAATGTTTTATTTTCATAAAAAAACACTCACTTCGTACCGGTACACCTGGTATATGCATTTTATTTTCTTTGCTTTAGTGCTACAAAATGTTATTGTCTTCTGTTGTTTCTGTGTTGCAGATTATATGATCCGAGTATCATATAATTTACACGATAGAGAGCTTTTAAACACCCAAACGCTGGCTAACATAAAAACGTTGAGTCCAAGGTTAAACAAGTGAAATGTCAGAGACTGTTTTCACCCATCAGTACTTGTATCCACAGTTCTGTACTCATTCATGGATGAAAATGAAGATTGTGTCCCCTAAGTGCAACGGTAATTAAATGGCACCTTCTCGATTTACTCGATACACGCCTAGTGATTTCTTCATTAAACGAGAGTACGAATAGAGCTATAAGTATGGGTGAGAGTTTGGCCGGCGCTATTGTCTGTTTACATGTGTCAAACATTGAATGTCACCGCTTACAGTCAACACATTCTCTTACATATAGTACATAGTTGGTGATGAAGAGCAATACTCATACTCGTATTTGCACATCCTTCGCTTGCTACATGATTAAAATAATTTTATCCATGTGTAAATCCTGTGTTTCGGCCGACTGCCATCATCAAATATTGATTTCGTGGCAATGTAAACAGTGTCTTCGAATAGTGCGTAAGTATTAAAGCCGAAGCTGAAGCTGGAGTATAACCATTTTATGATTTAATGTCCCCAGAGAGAGATAGAGAGAAGGATATTACACAAATGATAAGTTTGTCAATGTGTACCTCATTATATCCCGAATGTGTAATGCTCGTGTAAATTGTATAAGTGAGTCCTGCAGATGATGCGTATAATACGCCTGGATACCAGGAATGGGAATAATCGCACAAACTCACTCGTAAGCATGACCATCTGAACAGGAGTTAAGGAGCCTCATGAATTCATAACCTGCGAGCAATATTGTGGATTTCATGCACTTGCATGGAGACTGCGATGAGGACCATGGACGAGGCCAGGATTGGGACAGGGACCGGTAGCGCGATACACCATCTGTTTAAGGGTGGTTATCTATGTTTGGAGGAGTAATTTACTTTGTTCCTTTGCGGCTGGCAGTAAACACTAAGGCCCTGAATCCACGTATTTAATTACAAATTTCTCAGTTGGGGAACAAGCACGATTCAATGCTAAGGACTATGGAATTCCTTAAGGAAATTTTGTGATTTATGCAAACAGAGATTGACAGATTAAAGGACCTCAAATGCGAGAACCCTTATTTTTCTGCCTGGACGAACCTCTGAGTTACTGACTTCCATCTAGTGAACTTTGGCATGAGTAATTAGATAAAAGTTCTCTTTCCTTTTTTTTTTTTTTTTTCTTTGTTAGTGTTATGTAAAATTTGTTTAACTGTGAAAAAGGACTTTGGGTTACAAATGTTCAGACAACAAAGGAACATTTAATTACTCATTCTCCTCGGCAAAAGGACAGCGATTTTTATTTTTATTTATTTATTTTTTTTTTTGTGATTTTTTCAACTTGAGTTTCCGGATACTTGGTTGAGAGTGCCGTTAAGGACTTTTTTTTATTTTTTTTAAGAAGAAAGAAATTAAGGATGTTAAAAAAATGAGCGCAGACTACTAATTTATTCTGTCGTCAAAAAGACATGCAATGGTGGCGAAAATAGAAGACTTCCACCGAGATGGAGAAGAGGAAGAAATTAAAAAAGTTTCAAGGAGCCAAACCGCATAAATGGCAAATAAGGAGCTAAAATAATTTTCACCGCTTGCGTAATGAAGAAAATACTTCTGGACAGTAGGGTGTAGTTGGGTGGTTTCCTTCTGTAAATGGTATAATGTAATGAGAGTCTTTTTTGTTGGGGTTTAGCGACAGTTTTAAGTCAGAGGTGAGCGTAGAATATCAGGATTTTGGAAAAGGCTCTATCGTTAGGTGGAACCCCTGCAAAGTTTTAAATTAATTTAGGAACATTTTTTTTTTGTTCACAAATTTTACTTTGAAATAGAATAAATCACATACAAATTATAGCACAGTATTGGCTTTATTGGAATGATTATTTCATGCCATTAGTGCTTACATTACTTCGGATATATGAGTGCTGCAGTTAACCCGAATAAAGCAGAATGTAGGAGTTCAATTTATGATCAATTTGTCGAGCAGCAGGGGCCGTATTTCGGCAATAATTCAGTGCATGTTGGCTTTCACATTACCCAATATCTATGGTTTATGAGCATAAACTTATGGCTTTTCATCTCCTCACAGAAAATATTTCTCTCAACATTTACGAGTACCCAATAAATTGAATGCTAAAATCACACTCTGTTATTCAATTGAGGGGAGGAAGCAAAAAAGTCAGTTATCGTGAATCTAAAGCGCACTTCGTTGAGTGTAACATTCTGGCCGGAATAATTTTTAAAGAAATAAGGACCAACGATTCCAACAGTCTATTAACCACACCAAGAAGTGATTTTTTTGTAAATGTAACAGCATCTCAACAATGGCTCGTGGAATTTCCTCTTTCCAAATGCCTCAGTTTAATTTGTTGATGTAGCCATTCAACCAGAAATGAGTCTCATAGTAAACAATTATGTTCAGAGCAATCTCGATGATCAAGCAAATGGAAAAAGACAATTGCTGTGCACATTGACGAATTAAGTCATCCGGGTATCCTCAATACCACGCTTCACATTAGGAAATTTTTGGTGCGCGCTATACGACATGTCGTCCAAGTCCATATCTTCCAATTCGACCCAAAAATAATCGGTGATCATGGCGCGATAACGCTGACCATTCACAGTAACATGACGATCGTTATCGTCGACGAAAAAATATGGCCCAAGAACGCCGCCGACATGCAAACTGCACCAAACAGTTATTTTTTGTGGATGTGGGTTTTCACCCGACCAATAACGCATATTTTGCTTATTGACGAACCCATTGGGCCAAAAATGAGCTTCGTCACTGAAGATGATTTTGCGATGAAATTCATCATCTTGGCGCATCTTCTTCAGAACCCAATCGAAGAACGTAGCTCGTTGGTGTACTTTACCATGATGAAAATGTTGAGTTTACTGAACAAATTGACAGTGACAGTTTGATGATTAGTGAAAGAGTGCGTTCACAAATTAAATTCAAAGTCGTCAAGCCCCTATTGGAAAACCCCATACTATAACGGCAAAAAAAGGTGATGAAAAATGTACTCACTACAGTAACTCAAAGATAACAAAGTCATGGGGACTGCCCGGTCATGCTTCGACGTCGTTGGCCCGGGCGAATATTCACGTTTCGAAGGTTATGCTGTGTATTTGGTGTGACCAGGTCGGTTTTATTTATTAAGAAATGTTGAAACCAACGAAACCATCACTAGGGAACAGTATCTACTTCAATTGTGTGATTGAGCCGAGAACTGCGCGAAAAATGGCTACTATATGAACAAAGACACGAAAAAGTGATTCTACAGCATGACAACGCTCGGCCTCACGTTCCCAATCGCGTTAAAACCTACCTGAAAAATGCGCAAATAGGAAATCCTACCTCACCCGTCATATTCGCCAGATCTTGCGCCTTTCGATTATTATTTGTTCTGTTCAATGGCAAATGGTCTGGCTAATCAGGAGCTTCGCTCGTATGAAGACATCAGAAAATTGCTTGATTCGAGGATAGCCTCGAAAAATAAACACTTTTACCATAACGGCATTCGAGCTCTGCCAGAAATATGGAAAAAAAGTTGTAGCTAGTTATGGGCAATACTTTAAATGATTCATTTGTAACCATTTCTTCACAATAAAGTTGCTTTTTCATATAACTATTTCAGATAACTTAGTTGCGCACCTAACAATATTCAGAGACTTATGAGAATGTCTATCTGATCCTGATCTGTTCTCATAGACTGTTACGCATTCAAAATACCGTGTTTACTCTTACAGTATCAATAAATGAATTTTCGCTACTTGCTAGTGACTGTAGCGGTAACTTCCTCAGACTGACAGCACACGAGTATACTACCTTGATAAAAAAAAACGGAAACGGAATAACTACCGTGTGGCGCTCCAATTGTTCCGATTTGAGTTCTGTTTTTTTTTTTTTTTTTTTAAGTTGGTACATACTCGTATGTTGTTGACATTTCCTCTAAATCTTAGCGTCATAGCTTGACATTTGCAAAAGTTACGTAGCCAAAAGTACATCTATCTCTGTGTTAATTTGCAACAACGAACTTGTATTCAATTTTGCGTAAAAAACGGATGGAAATGTTGGAAAAGTGTTTCGGCAACGATTCTCTAAAGAAAACGGTCGTTTACCAGTGGCATGAGCGGTTCAAAAGTGGTCGTGAGTCAATCGAAGATGATGAACGCAGTGGCAGACCATCGACATCGAAAACCGACGAAAACTTTGATGAAGTAAAAGAAATTTTGGTTAATAACGGTAAATAACCCTTCAGAGAGATAGCATAGAACTTGAACATTGCCTATGGATCCGTTCAAAATATTTTGGTTAATAATTTGGGTTTCGTTGGCAGCAGCAAATTTGGTGCCTAAAGACCTAAATTTCATGAATCAAAAGGATCATTACTGGAGACAAGACGTGGGTTTATGAGTACGACATGCAATCCTGGCATCAGGCAAGTGAATGGCGTTCACCAAATGAGCCGAGGCCAAAAAAAACACGTCGTTTTCAGTCAAAAAAGAAGGCAATACTCACGGTTTTCATGGATTACAACAGTGTAGTACATCATGAATTTTTGCCAGAAAGCCAGACAGTAAATAAAGAGTATTATTTGGGCGTTATGAGCCGTTTGCGTGAAGCAATTCGCCGAAAGAGACCAGAATTGTGGGCAGAAAACTCATGGGTTTTGCACTGTGATAACGCACCATCGCACAGTTCCATCATTATTCGCAATTTTTTGACAAAAAGTGCAACAAATACCATCCAACAGCCACCGAATTCACCTGAAAACCATTACGGGGAACGCGTTTCAGCAGTCGAGAAGTAAAGGAAAAATCGCAGGAAGCACTGGTGCACATATCAAAAACCGAATACAAAAAAATTTTCGAGGATTGGATTAAGCGCTAGCATAAGTGTGAAGGGGACAATACAGATTTAGATAAATAAACTTGTATTTTTAATTTTCTGAATAAATTGATAATTTTTGGATCAAGGTGGTATGTTATTAATTTATTGCCAACCCAATACCATTGGTTGATAATGTAGTTTTTGCACTTAATATCAGTTCAAAGAGGAGATACGCTCCTAATAGGTTGTCGATTATATGAGATTTATATAATAATGGATCTGCCAATTTTAAATCCTTTGGAATATTTCAAGCACCCGTAAAGAGCTCTCTCATTTTTTCAATGAGAGCGGGCACAAGGGATTTTTTGTACCCTTAAGATGTTTGCATCTAGCGCGTTCTGAAGGAAGTTAGGTAGGGAAAAAAGAGAAATACCGATGTGCGTTGGTTTTAAATGTTTGCAAGTTATAGTGACTAGGAAATAAAAAGCTCGGCAGGGCATTTCATAAGCGAGTTGTATGGCTTAGGAAAAGATCACGATATTTCAAAGTACGTCCGAAGGTGGACTTGGAGGTATACTAATGAGCATTCATAACGAGACGGGCGTTACGGATAAAGGCTTGAAGGGGCGGAATTATACTGACAATTTCAGTGGAGCACTGGTAGTGAAAATAACTATACACCAGGGTAAGACAGAAGACGTTACATCGGAGTTAGAGGTGTGACACCCTGTGTAACTGTGTAATATTGACATCACCTATAAGTTTTATCGCACGATTTTGAATCATATCTAGCAAGTGCAAAGAGATTATAGAAGTACCTGACCAGAAGTGGGCATTGTACTCCAATTTTGGGGGGATGAACGCCTTATATCTATATTGTGGCCTGGTCAAAGGGGGTGAAATATTTCTTACATCGCTTAAGGAAAACCTAGACATTTCGGAGCATTTTTGGCGACATCGAATAAGTGGTCGTTCCAACTTAAGTTTAGTCATTGACTCACATACCGAGAATGGAAAGTTTTTCGGTTTCTACAATGATAATTGATAATGGCTGGGTGAGTCCGGGAATGAATATAGGAAGTAGAGAGCACTGTCATCAGCAAAGGAATATATTGTATCAGAAGTAGCAGACAAGAGCTCATTAATGAAAATAAGAAAGAGTGTCGGAGGCAGAACGAAGTTCTTTAATATTTATTTTGGGAATATCAGACTTGAAACCATCAAAGCATGTTCTGAAAAGTAATTTTTAATCCATTGAAGAAGAGAGTCATCTGTCCCAAAAGCACGTATTTTCGACAAAACATCCTGATGCCAAACTCTGTCAAATTCCTTACAAATATCAAGTGCAACTATATTGCTTTCACCTTATTGGTGTATGCTTTGGTTTCACTTTTCAGTGAGACATGCCATCAAATTACCAGTGGACCTCTTCCTACGAAAACCGTACTGCCGGTCATTGAGAAATTTCCGTGTTTCGATATATGTCATCAGCTGACGGCTTATTATCATTTCCAAGAACTTAGAAAGAAGCAACGTAAGTGCAATGGGTCTGTAGAAAAAAAAATGAAAATTCGTCTTTTTTTAAAGATGGTCTGGACAAATGATGTTTTCAATCTCCTCGGAAAGAGTCCTTAATAGTAGGATTGATAAAATGGTTTTGCCAGCGTGCTAGAACACCTTTTCAGAAGACGGGAAGAAATACCATCTGAACCAGCAGATTTGTGCATATTAAGATTTTTAAATACTCTTGCTACTACATGAGTGCGAAGTGGATTCGTCCCATTGAAGATTCGAAACACTTAACTTATGGGCTGAAAAGTCAGTGCCGTTTTATAGTAAAACACAAAATTTTTGCAAAATTCAACTTTATTTATCAATATAGTTGCTTTCGAGAGCGATACACTGTTTGAAACGATTTTTTAATCTTTCGATACCAGTTTTGTAGTATGATTTCGGTTTAGCCTCAAAATAGGACTCTATTTCGGCGATTACTTCTTCATCGCTCTTAAATCTCTTTCCGGCGAGCATTCTTTTGAGGTCTGCGAACAGGAAATAGTCGCTGGGGGCCAAATCTGGAGAATACGGTGGATGGGGAAGCAATTCGTAGCCGAATTCATTCAATTTTGCCATCGTTTTCATCGACTTGTGACACGGTGCATTGTCTTGATGAAACAGCACTTTCTTTTTCTTCAAATGCGGCCGTTTTTCTGCGATTTCGTCCTTCAAACGCTCCAACACCGCAATGTAATAGTCGCTGTTGATAGTCTGGCCCTTTTGGAGATTGTTGATGAAAATTATTCCATGTGTATCCCAAAATACGGATGCCATAACCTTGCCAGCTGACTGTTGAGTTTTTGGTCGTTTTGGACTAGGTTCGTCGCCTGCTCGCCACTCAGCTGTCTGCCGACTTAACTCTGGTGTGAAGTGATGGAGCCAAGTTTCATCCATTGTCACATACCGACGCAAAAATTCGGCTTTATTGCGGTTGAACAGCTGAACTGAACTCCTCTGAATCATCAACATGTTGTGAGCAAACGCGGCAGCCACTTTAAACAGAGCTTTCGCATGTCCAAATATTCGTGTATGATATATCCAACACGCTCTTTTGATATCTTCAGAGCCTCAGCTACCTCGATCAACTTCACTATACGGTTATTCGTAATCATTTTGTGGACTTTTTTGATGTTTTCATCTGAAACAGCCTCTTTTGGAGGTCCACTGCGTGCATCATCGTTCGGTGCTTGTATGACCACTTTTAAATTTTTCAATCCACTTGCAAATGGTTCGTTCGACTGGTGCAGAGTCCGGGTAACACTTATCAAGCCATTTCTTTGCATCAGCTGCATTTTTTCCCATCAAAAAGCAATGATAAATCAACACACGAAATTGCTTTTTTACAATAACAAAAGTTGCTTCACTCACAACGCTATATCTCGAGAACTATTCATCCGACAGCTGTCAAATTTATACTCGAATCTTTTGAAGGTTGGTACTAACTGAAAATGGTATGGATTGAATTCAAGTAGTGCTCTCTCTTAGAAACGACTCTTCAGCCCACATATTTAATGTAGGCGGAAACAAGGCACAATCTGGAAGTGTTGAGCTCTCTGCAAAATATGCAGCAAGTAGATTGGTTTTGTCTAGAGACTGACAGCTGGAATGTCATTGTAAATAAGCGTTGGGATAGGAGATGAGGCAGAATTTCTAATATATTTGATGAACGACCAAAAACTTTTACTACTTTTGGGACATTGCAATATTTTTTGCCTCAGTTGTAAGTTGTATTGGAATTTCACGCGCTTGAAAAAGACGTTGCAGTCATTTCGTTTAAATTATCGACTTCCTACTGTCGGGTTAGTCTCTAAAATGAGGAATAAAGGATCTCATTTCGAAAAGAATGGTGTCTGTGATCATACGAGCAGCGGCATCCACGTCGTTATGGAGGAAACAAAAGACTAGTGAAAATTCCTTAAGAAGATGTTAAGTCCACTCGAATTGGCTTTCTCGTTTTGCCATACGGTTCTTTTGAGAGTTTTTGCTCTAACTGTGTGGTCAGTATACGAGAAATTAGCTGATATGACACAATGGTCCGACGAGCCTAGAGGGGACAGTACATCAACAATGCACTTATCTGAGGTTGAAACTCTGTTATCGAATGTGCAATTCCAAATTGCACATTCTTCTCAAGGCTATTGAATCTAGATCGTAATTAGGTAGTTATTGTGCTCTCTTTGACTATGAACTAGCTAGCCTTAGTTGCAGACTTTTTGCTAAGGCCTGAGTCATCAAGTTGATTTGAGATTCTATATCCAGAAGGGCTCTTGCTGAAACGAATTCGCTTATGCTAACACAGTGGCCAAAATTGATTGTGTCTCAGCATTTTCTGCAGTTGAGTTTATCAAAGTTTTTCGTGAAATTATTGGAATCCTTGAAGTGCTTGTATTTGATTGAGTAACTGCCTGATTGGCTAAAGCGCTAATCTGGACGTTTAGGTTTCCATACCTATACAACAGTTGATTATGAGGCTACGAGCACACACTGCAACTTTTGAACAAACATCTACTTACTCTATGACTTTTGCTAAGACAATTGATACAAAGCGACAAGCATTTCGCAGTTTAAATCCATCGTAAACACGCAAGTTTTTATATTTGGTGCAATCTACAATTATATGATCCGACGATTTGCCGTCGTTTTTGTGACGATCTTTTTCGAATTTTTTATGCAAAGGATAAAGCCACATCCACTTTTCAAAATGTAACATTTTTCTTTATTTTATTTAAACTCTAACGAACGGTTCGCTTTAAAGGTTGACAATACAGTGATTCAATTAACAAACTGTAAATGGCTGTGGTGAGTTCTTTTGGGAAGTTTACTCTATGCAAAAACGTGTATTTCTAGGTGGGAAATTCAAAAAAAAAAATTATATTTTCGGTAAAATTATGAATAAACTAAAGCATTGGTGGTAACAATCCCATCTTGTTATACTATTTTTGCATTGCTCTTGCAATGAAAAAAAAAAAAATAAAAAATTGAAAATAAGGTATGAAGTTCTACTTTTCACCACAACTGTATTTTCATTCAATTACTCCCTGTGTGTTCATTTCCATTTTGGTACTCATATTCCAAATGTTCTTGCTCGCTCCTGTATCATCCAACTTTGTGCATAAAAAAAAATCTGTAAAATACGCGATCTAAACCACCAGCACACGACTCTTATTTTAAATGCTCGAAGCAAGAAGCATCAAAAACAACGAAAACAAAACATAAATCCACACAAACTATGATACCATACCATGATTCGATTGCAAGAGTGAAGACACAAGAAAACAGAATAAAAAACAAAGAAGAAAGCCAAATGCGCGCGCACAGAGTTTTGCGCTGGATTTGCGATCATCATTTAGTCTCTGGGCCGTGAGATTTCTTCTCGTCTTCATTTTGCCTCTGTCATTTGGTGGCCATATTACCAACCACACTATTGCAAGAACAAATGAGGCAAACACAGCCGACCATGCGAATGTGAATGAAGCGTTCATTGACACAGGTCAACAACGAGATGGTTATTACATTTGCGCAAATATTCGCATTCGTTTCTCCAGAACGAATGTGGGTTGGCTTCGAGGCATTCAAATGGAATGTGGATTAAGCTAGTGGTTATTGGGATATTCTTCTTATTTTGGGTATCTTTGGACCAATTAAACCTCAAAAGGTCACACATATCACAAAACGGTGAAGAGGCAGTCTTAGTAGTCAATCTAGAGTCGTTTCAAAGGTTACCCTTTGTTACGGATATATCCGAGATTCCGAAAAGGCGAGACGACTTAATTTTGGAGAAATATGAACTGAACAAGCGCGATGGGACTGGATGTATCGGAATATGCTGAGCCGGGAGCTTAAATTTTTAAGAATTTGCCTCAAGAAAACCATCTGTGAATCTCAAGAAACCTCTAAGGAAGACACTGTGAGAATATATGTTTGACCTCCTTGTTTCAGGAAAATTTTGAAATACACAGTGCTGAGTTCTTTAATATATAAGGAGTATGTTCTGGTACTTTCGTCACATTCTATATACACAAGCAGAAAGAACTTCTAACGCATCTAACCATATTGTCACTGCTAAATTGTTTCCGCCGGAGGCGCACTAAATATCTACTGTTAATGAATAAGTACCGGAATGCGATGCTTGGTGGTTCCATGTTAGCGTTGTGTGCGGAGTGTCATCGTAAGGCTCACGTAGTGTATGGCCTATCCAACCATATTTTCTCTTTTGGATTTCAGTGTTTCTAGACGTTTGGCCAGTTTGCTTCCAGAGATATTTATTTCATTACACTGGTATTTCGTAAGTAACTATTGACGAAAATTTGTTGTTTCATTTTAACTTCAGCTGTTACGAGCCAACCATACAGCAAAACAGATTGCATTGAAGATTTTAATTTCTGTATTTGTGCGGATGTTATTTGCACGCCATATACCACCTTCTTGCGAGTTTTCTATTACTTCTTCTCCGCTGCTGAAACGCGTTCCTCGTAATGGTTTTTTAACTCAATTGAACAGAAAGAAGTCACAGAAAGCCAAATCAGATGAATTCGGTGGCTGTTGGATGGTATTTGTTGCATTTTTCGTCCAAAAATTACGAATAATAATGGCACAGTGCGAAGGTGCGGTATCATGGTGCAAAATCCACGAGTTTTCTGCCCACAATGTAGGTCTCTTTCGGCAAATTGCTTCACTCAAACGTCACATAACGCCCAAATAATACTCTTTGTTTACTGTCTGGCCTTACGGCAAAAATTCATGATGCACTACACCGTTGTTATCCATGAAAACCGTGAACATTGCCTTCTTTTTTGAGTGAAAACGACTTGGTTTTTTGGTCTCGGCTCATAAACACACGTCTCGTCTCCAGTAATGATCCTTTTGATGATTGTGGGATCTGATTCAGCCTCGCCAATCATCTCTTTTGCGACGTCAACAACGTCTCTTTTTTACATGAAATTGAAGTCTTTTGGCACAGCTTTGCTGCTACACGACGGAAACCCAAATTATTAACCAAAATGTCTTGGACGGATCCATAGGCAATCTTCAAGTTCTCCGCTATCTCTCTGATGGTTAATTTGCGGTTATTGTCCAACATTTCTTTTACTTCATCAATTTTTTGTCGGTTTTCGATGTCGATGGTCTGCCACTGCGTTCATCATCTTCGATTGACTCTGGACCACTTTTGAACCCCTCGTGCCACTGGTAAGCGACCGTTTTCTTTAGAGAATCGTTGCCGAAACACTATTCCAACATTTCGCTGTTGCGAATTTAGATCCATTTCAACAGATGTACCATCTTAACAAAAAAAAAAAAAAAACAGAACTCAAATCGGAACAATGGGAGCGCCACACGGTGACGCCATCAAGAAGCTTTTAATCAAGGTGGTATTATGTCGCCTTGCGAAGGCTCCGCTTGCTTTTCGAATTCGATTATTTATATCCACGGAGAGAATACTTCCCAAGTAAGTAAAACTTTCTGCATCCTTCACATCTTCGTTACCAATTGCAAAGCATGTTGTATTATTAGATTTTATGCGCATAGATTCGATTTTTCTTATATAGGGCGACTCGTTCGAGCATAGTAACTGGTATCTCGCAGATAACACGAGTTATGTTGGCTTCCAAAGTGTTATTCGTAGCTGGCTTATTCCTGAATACCTGAGACTTTACATATCCCCAAAGAAAATAGTCCAAAGGTGTGATATCGCACGATCTAGACGGCCAATTTACCGTAGCAAAAAGTAAAATTAAGTGCTCACCAAAATGATTTCTCAACAAGTCCATTATTTCACGCTCTGTATGGCCCGTAGCGCCGTCTTGTTGAAATCAGGGCTCACTGAGACCATGTGCTTGAATTTCAGGAAGCACATAGTCCGTTATAATGGCGCGATAACGGTTACTATTGACGGCAACGTTCCTATTTGCCTCATTTTTGAAGAAATATGGACCAATGATTCCACCGGCCCATAAGTCACATCATACCGTTCTTTTTAATGGATGTAATGGTAGCTCTTTGGTTTGGTCATCAGCCCAAATACGGCAATTTCGTTTATTAACGTATCCATTGAGCCAGAAATGGGCTTCATCACTGAACAAAATTTCACGATAAAACACCGGATTTTCATTGAGTTTTTCCAAAGCCCATTCACTGAAAATATGACGCAAATTCAAGTCGGCTGGCTTCAATTCTTGCACGTAAAATACGCCAAGCCAAGCTGCTGAAAACGACAACGAATCAATTCGTTACGGTCTTTGCGTACACTCTCAGCTACAGCTGCTATAGTTTCTTCACTACGTACTGGATGTAGTCTAACCGGTCTAGTAATACATGGGCTGCCGTGCCGTTTCTAAGAGAGGGCACCATTTGAGTTAAATCCATACTACAATCAGTTAGTACCAACCTTCAAAAGCTACGTGTATAAATTTGACAGCTGTCGGACGATTAGTTCTCGAGATATAGCGTTGTGAGTGAAGCAACTTTTGTAATTGTGAAAAAAAAATGGATTCAAAGCAATTTCGTATGTTTATTTATCATTGCTTTTTGATAGGAAAAAATGCAGCCGATCCAAAGAAATGGCTTGATAAGGACTCTGCACCAGCCGATTGAAAAATTTAAAAGTGGTCATACAAGCACAGAAGATGATGCACGCAGTGGACGTCCAAAAGAGGCTGTTTCAGATGAAAACATCAAAAAAGTCTACAAAATGATTACGAATGACCGTAAAGTGAAGTTGATCGAGATAGCTGAGGCTCTGGAGATATCAAAAGAGCATGTTGGATATATCATACACAAATATTTGGACATGCGAAAGCTCTGTTTAAAGTAGCTGCCGCGTTTGCTCACAACGTGTTGATGATTCAGAGGAGTGTTTAAAGCTGTTCAACCGCAATAAAGCCGAATTTTTGCGTCGGTATGTGACAATGGATGAAACTTGGCTCCATCACTTCACACCAGAGTCAAGTCGGCAGTCAGCTGAGTGGCGAGCAGGCGACGAACCTCGTCTAAAACGACCAAAAACTCAACAGTCGGCTGGCAACGTTATGGCATCCGTATTTTGGGATACACTTGGAATAATTTTCAACGCCTATCTCCAAAAGGGGCAGACTATCTACAGCGACTATTACATTGCGTTGTTGGAGCGTTTGAAGGACGAAATCGCAGAAAAACGGCCGCATTTGAAGAAAAAGAAAGTGCTGTTTCATCAAGACAATGTACCGTGTCACAAGTCGATGAACACGATGGCAAAATTGAATGAATTCGACTACGAATTGCTTCCCCATCCACCGTATTCTCTAGATTTGGCCCCCAGCAACGATTTCCTGTTCGCAGACCTCAAAAGAATGCACGCCGGAAAGACATTTAAGAGCGATGAAGAAGTAATCGCCGAAACAGAGGCCTATTTTGAGGCTAAACCGAAATCGTACTACAAAACTGGTATCGAAAGATTGAAAAATCGTTCCAATCAGTGTATCGCCATCGAAGGCAACTATATTGATAAATAAAGTTGAATTTTGCAAAAATTTTGTGTTTTACTATAAAACGACAACGACTTTTCAGCCAATGTGCTATCACTAATGTTGGCAATAGTGGTTTGAGTAGGTCGATTATGCGCACCGTAAATTCCTCGAATCGCACAAAGAACTTGACTTGCCAAACGATACTAAACAAAAATGACAAAGCAGTTTGATAGGAATCACGCGTGATCTGTCAAAAAAAGCCTATTGGAAATCAAACCTTACGATGAATCAACCTATATTCTACCGTAGAAAAAAATCACGATCTCATTTTGAGGTGTAGATTTCTACACCTGCTTGCGAGTATTTTATATGGGGACCGATAAAAATCAATTCACAATAACTAAATTAAAATTAATTAAAATCTTTTAACCATTTATTACAGTTACAATACTGGTAATGCTATGCAGTTAAGTCAAATTTTACGGCGGTGATGGGCTTTGCAAATTGTGTTTTGACAAAAACAACAGGCCAACTCGTGGTTATATTTTGACTTCGAATTCTTTTCTTGCACACAATAAATTTACCGACCTCGTTTTTTACCTATTCTGGAATTTGAGGCCGTTTCCGAGCTGGTTCATCTTCAGAGGTGATGTTTTTTAGAGAATGATCTACTGATAAGCCTGAAAGAGATGGTGGCAGAGAAGACTTTGTGCGTGGACGTCTTTTTCTTTCCGATATATAAGTTTGAACAAGAGCTTATCCTAAATCACGTAAAAGTATTCTACTCTTTATGGCCAATTGGGATACACTCTAACGATTCTGAACAAGCGCTACTTTATAGTCAACATCACCTCATCTTCTTTATCTACGATGTTGAAGTACAGGTTAATGTTAAACATCTCCAATATAGGGATTTTAGATCGATTAACCAAAATCGTTTATTAAGTGACGTTCGTAAAATTGACTGGGACAGACTCTATAGACTCACCTCAGTCAATGATCAACTGTCGTTTTTGAACAGAAAAATCGGGCAGTTATTCGAAGCTCATGTTCCATTACGCAGGAAGGTAATTTCTCATACAGTTCCCTTATAGATAAATCGGGATATCACTGAGCTGATTGTTAAGCAAAAACTTAGCGTACTCTAGATGGAAGCGGTGTAGAATTCTTGAGCTGCATGCAGTCTACTCCATGCAATCATATAAATTTAGATTGGCTAAACAACATTAAATGTCTGGAAGACTTTAAGAAATTTAGGTATCGATAAAAAGAACTGCAATGTTCTAGACAACATTAATTGTAATCTTTTGAATGCAAAATTTCTGGATCAAAACAAAACTAGTTCAAATGTTCCTGATAATTTGTTTCCTGACCCACCCAAAGAAGTTGATAGAACTTTTAGCCCTAACTTGATTGATGATACTGATGTTGTTGCAGCTTTACTGTCAGTAAAATCAAAAGCCATAGGTTTGGACATTATAGATCCCAGATCTCAAACATCTATACAACTCCATCTTAACAACCTCTGAGTTCCCAGTTGATTGGAAAAAAGCCAAGATTATTCCAATTCTGAAGGGTGGCAGCGGTTCAGTAGATTTTAGGCCAATCTCTATCCTACCCTTTTTTGTCAAAGCTTTTTGAGAAAGCGATTCCAAGATAGGTACAAAGGTTTCTCGATGGTGCTCAGTCTGGTTTCAGAGCTCATCCGAGCTGTACGACTGCCCACTAGCTGAACTTTCACAGGCATCAAAAGCAATGAACGACGATTTGCATTGTATACAGCAGTGGGCACACAGTAACTATCTGAATCTGAATCCAGCTTAATGTAAATCGATTGCCATAAATCGTACCAAATTAGATAGGTCACAACTTCCGCACATCAAACTAGGTGATTCTGTGATCACATACGTTGCAAAAGTAAGGAATCTTAGAATCATCTTTAAAGACACGCTTACCTGGTCCGACTACATAAACACTACCATTAGTAAAGTTTATGCTGCCATTCGCGTTTTATAAACTTCGTCCTTATTAAAACCAAAACTTTACTGGCTAAAACTCTTCTTCTACCTACTCTAAGGCACTGTAGGTACTGCTGCTGCGAAGTTTATTGTTACACCGATTCTAACTCGTTAAGAAATTTAAATGTTATATTTAACAACGTTACCAGATACATTCAAAATCTTCAACGTTATGACCACGTATTTACAACACTCAATAAAAATCTTTGGCTGTTCATTCAAAAGTCATGCAAACTGGTCAACCGGACTATCCCAATTGGAAATTGGACTTTTCAGTTTTGTAGCGATTGCATGTGATTATCCAACCAAGATACTTCTGCTCGACATCCGAACGCATTTTCTTTGTTTATGCCAATCAAAATCAGAAGTATCGCAAATCACCGCACTTTTAAAACCTCTCTCCTGAAATTCTTTTCATCATCCTAGTCATCATCAATAGAGTGAAAGTAACCTCTTTGACCATTCTGGCTTTGCTACTGCAAAAAAGGTTATGGTGCCTTAAAGTCCGTTCATATTTAGGTAGACATGCCAAATTTCAGTGCGATACTGTCTTTAGTTTTGTTTTGACAGGTGATTATGGTTGACGTGTTTGGCATCATGTTGAGTATGGACAAAAACGATTTTCATTCTCTCATAAAACATTATTTTTTGAGAGGCAAAACGGCGAAGGAAACAAAAGAAAAGTTGGATAAAAGTTATGGGGCTAATGCTCCGTCGGATTACACCGTCAAATATTGGTTTCGCAATATTCTGCATATGAAAAAGTTATACTGCCGCTGGGTGCCGCGCATACTCACTCCTGACCAAAAACACGAACGCGAGAGCACTTTAAAAGAGTGTTTGGATTTACTGATGCGGAATTGGGCGGATTTTTGGCGTCGATTCGTAACTGTTGAACACTAGAGAACAGAATAAGTGCCCGGCAATGAAATCGAGAGGATTTTTTTTTACCAAATTTGAAGCAGCCCTGACATTTTACCGGATTTTAAGATTTTTGATAAGAAGATATCTCGATTGATGTTGCTGTATAATAAGTTTAGTGTCTTATAGACTCATATCCAGTTTCTTTAAATAGGTCGAACCTATAACCAAATCGACCCTGTCTTAATTGTAGATGCAAGATAAGCGTATATTGATCTGAATATTCAAGGGTTCAAAGTGGCAAACGTCAACTGTGACCACTTCCTTGTGGCAGTCTTATTCAGTGCCCAACTATCCAACGAAAAGAAGCACGAAACCACCAAAAAAATTAAATTAAACCTTAGAACCCTTTGCACGACTGAAGTAGCCAGAGCCCGTACAAAGCGCCTGTGCGTTCACTCTCCAAACCCCAACAATCTGTGGAACTAGTATCTCTACATCGTCCAAGAGGTAGCCGAGACCATTATAGTGCTGCAACGAAAAAAGCTGACATGAAATACATATGGAAGAGAATCAAGTAAGAAGAAGGGATGAAAATCAGATCCTGTGTATGAGGGCTGTTTGATCAATACCCGGATTAGAAATGAAAACGCAACTTTTTTAGATTTTGACAATTTAATTTTGAATACACGACTGTTTGGATTGCAAAATGCTCCTACTGCTCCGCGGCCGATGACTTCCTCGTTTGACCCGTACTTCTTTTCGGCGAGCGGTCTTTCAAGGTTTGGGAACAAAAAGAAGCCGCAGGGAGCCAAATCCGGAGAATTCGGAAGATGAGGGAGCAATTCATAATGCAATTCGATCAATTTGGCTGTGGTGTGTGCCATTGCGTTATCGTGGTGGAAGAGCACTTTTTTTTCCTGTGATTGTTTCTTCTTTCTACAAATAGATAACGGTGGCTATCACCTTTCCGGCCGAAGGCACGGTTTTCGCCTTCTTTGAAGCACGTTCACCGTTTAAATCCTATTGTTTCGATTGTCCTATGGTCTCTTGTGTGCACCAATGAATCCATGTCTCATCGACATTCACGAAACGACGCAGAATCTCCTCCGGATTTCGACTAAACACGACCAAGCACGTCTTTCAAGTGGTCTCATGATTGCGTTTGTTCTCTGGTGTGATCAAACGCGGCACCCATCGCGCGGACAGCGTTCTCATGCTAAAAGTCTTGTGCAGGATATGGCTAACGAGTTCAGTTGAGATGCCTGCTAGTTTAACTAACTCATGAATTTTCACTCAGCGGTCCGCTAATACGACATCATGGATTTTGTCCACCGTTTCCTCTGTGGTGACCGTTTTTGGGCTACCTGGGCACGGTTCATCAAAAATCGTAGTGAATACGTAGGTGTACGGGAGGTGAATGGGTCCCATGCACACAATCGGGAATGGGCTTAAATGAGCAGGTTTTGCCACTCGAAAACAATAATCGGATCACGGAGCGACTCTGCCCTTTTTTCTATGCTCGCAAAAGACACTAACACGATGTTTTGAAATGGGGGTCAAAGCAAAACTAAGCCACAGATTGTCAACAAATTTTTATAGGCGGGCTAAAAGGGGTTATACCAAAATGAGTATACCACCAACTCATTTTGGCTTAGTAAAGCTACTAACCTTCCAATCCGGGTACTCATCACACAGCCCTCTTCAAAAAAAAAGGGCCTACGGAACTTCCCAGGTCAAGGAAATCAAGGTTATCGAAGAATCCCGCGAGAGAAATAATATTAGAATATTTTGCTGGAATGCAGGTTCTTCGAAATACAATAATTAAGGATGCAGGAAATAGCAAATGTGTTTAAGGAGCATTTAATAGGACTCAAATAGAGAGAGTGATGGAGCAAAAAGCCATCACCCCTCGCAGTATTGAAGGAGTTGGCTCAATTATATAAAAGGTGAACCGGCTATGACGGTATATCAGCGTAGCTTTTTAAAGATTCAGGTGGCGTTTTGGTAGTTTGCATGCACCAAATCATTAATCAGGTATGGGTAGATGATGGGTGCTCTCATTGGGACAATTGGGCTTTGGTTTCGTCTTCATAGCTATATACCCAGGATTCGTCACCAGCTATGACGCAAGTCAGGATCATCATTGACGTCATTCAAGAACTTCTGAGGGATGCGCATGCGACGTTTCTTTTGATCAAAATTAAGAAGTTTCGGAACAAACTTCGCTGGGACACGTCTCATGCCCAAAACATCCGAAAAAATTGCATGACACGAGCGGACCGATATGCCAGTATCCTCAGAAGCTTCTCTTATGGTAATTTGACGATTTTCCAAAACAATTTTCTTCACAGCTTCGACGTTATCATCTTTTGTTGTTGTACTGGGGCGTCCATAGCGAGGTTCTACATTCGCATCTTCTCGGCTGTGATTGATCTAATTGCAAACTCTCCATTAACCGCAACTATTCTACAACCACGCAACCTAGATTCCAATACATGAATTTTCCTTCAGCTGTCAGTTTGAGGCATAAAATGATTTTTTTCAATTCTTGCACAAGTTGAATTTTGTCACGAGATCCTCACGTAAAATACGCCAACTCAAGCTGCTGAGAACGACTACGAATCGATTCGTACCCTCTCAGCTATAGCTGCTATGCTAGTGGTTTCAGTAGGTCGATTATGCGCACCTTAAGTTCCTCGAATTGCACGAAAAACAGCTAAACAATTTGGAGATGCTGTTGTAGCGTGAGTCTTTCTATAATGACTTGCCAAACGATACTGAAAAAAAATGACAAAGCAGTTTGATAAGGGTCACCCGTGATCTGTCAAAAAAATCCTATTGAAAATTAAACCTCACAATGAATCACCCTATACCTTTTTGAATAATTTGTAAAGCCGATCAAGCTTTTCCTCTATAGAGACTTGCGTGAATATTAGAATTGAAGCCGAATGCTCCAGATTTTCTTCCTTATTTTCCTCTTTCAACACCTCTGTACCTAATGCGAGATCGTTCTGTTTGAGATGTCACAAACCTCATATCCTTTTGCATCACATTTCCTGAATGGTCCGATTTGAAGTCGTCTAGGGTTTCCATTTTTTCCCCATTTTTCGCATGCGTATGGTCACAGAACCGATCATCATCAATTATTGTCGTTATTTTCTTCGCTTTAACGGAATAAGTCTTCGATATGAACTATCTATGACATGGAAATAGTTAGAAGTTGTATGTATATGTATGACATTGGAACAGAGAAAGTAGTATTGTGAATATCTAAACACAAATCAAGTTTGGCTTAAAGCCTTACTCATACTTCAAGTTTCTTCTAAACTGGATATGGAATGAATGTCTTCTCGTAACAGATTGAGTTCACTTAGCCTTGCGTGATTCCTTTAATTGACAGGATATATGAAATTGCAGGCAAACTCTATAGACAAGACTCAAAGTAGGACTTTTTAGTATCTGAATCTACGTCAGAGCTGTTACCGCCCTCGATTAAGGGTTATATTGACAGCTGCATGCTTTCGAAAATCTATAAGACTTCAGCTTATTTAACATTTGCGAAACTGATAAATTTGTTGCATCCTGAGAATTTTCCTGATCGCTGTCCTGCTTAGGCTCAAGGAAAGCTTCGAATAAGTTCATATTTTCGTAGTAGAAGCTTGGAAAGACAAGCATGCTTGAGGTGTAACTTCTATCAAGAGAGAAATCTAACTGATAAACATTTACTCACAATCGACCAATCGAGGAATAGTTAATCATTTTCGACAGTGTATCTGTCCAGAGACTGTGGTATCTAAGAAGCTTATCGATTCTTACCGGTATTAATTTTTTCATTGATCTTATACAGAAAATATTATACAGTTCGTGAGACTCAGAACCAACTACTCAAAGCTATGAGCACGTTGCAAGAACTTGGCAATTAGGCTTCAGAAAATTGACACATATTATGTTATGTGGGGGCCCATCTGCATGTTTTCACCGAACTTAATTTCTCTATGATACATCAGCAACTGCCCGTTATTGATTTCAATTGAATCTTAACCAATATGTGATACTGACCATCGGTGAAAGCTGCAACAAATAAAACTCTCCTAAACTCATGTCTCTCTTTTGCATTTAAACTTTTGGCCTACATTTTATTCTTGCCTCTGCAACACATAAACAATTCCAAATCAGTCCACTATTCAACACCTCAACGCGGAAGTTTGCCTCTAAAACAAACTCCCATTCTGAATACCTACCACCTCGGGTTGCTCGGCGAACGTTCATCCCACCAAGTGCTATGCCGTGGACAATTCATGATGGCCAATAACAACAATAACAACAATAACAACAACAACATCAACAACAAAACAAAATCGTTTCTCTCTTTGCGCACGATCTATCGCCCTAACATGTTACGTTCAACAAACAATGGACACCCCCTCCCGTTGCGACACTAGCAAACTCCCACAGATACTCAGCTGCACATAAACTCCTAATAATCCTATCCATAGCCTGGGAGCGAAAATCACTTCCAAATCCAACGCCTAAGACGGAAACCACTCTAAACGCTAGTTTCCCCCGTTGATCGATCGATTTTCGTCGTTATGACCACAGCATCCAATCCAGCTGAAAGTAGCGCGAACAAATTTTCCACCCAATAGAATCCTAAATGGGACCTTTTTTCTCTCTCTCTATGTCGGTTTATAACTGTCTCTATTTCTTTTTGTGTGACTAAAGCACAACATAATCTGCAAACGCCGCGATTTTGCCGCTTGCAGATAAAAAGCGGGAAAAGATTGGACGAACGAGGGCCTGCTCTGACGCGGAATCCACTGATCGGTTTCATGAGTTTCATGGGAAACATACCGAATGGGTATAAGTTTCACACAAGAACGCTGAAGGAAAGATATGAACGAGACGAGACAAAGAACGATAGGCTACACAACAATAACAACGACGACGACAAGGAAAAAATAAAAATAAATAAAAACAAAAACAACAATCACACAATTTCAAGGAATGCACTTGGTCCGCACTTGTCCGCTGTGGTGATGGTTGGGCCCCTTTGGCAGGCTGCGACTGTATGTACAGTATGACCAGCTATGCGCTTCTGTGTACGAGTATATGTAACATGCTGCACCTGGACGACTCTCGAAAACTGGATAGATGGAATGGTGGGGTCAATACAACTATTGGAATTTCTATAGTCGTACGCGCGCGCGCGCAGGATCTACCACAAAACTGGCAAACCATGGGATAAGCCAGAGGAGCTAGAGGGATTCATTTAAACGGACTGACGATGGGACGCAACGACGGCACACAGAATCAAATCTTTTTCCTGTGCTCTCTAACTATAGACGGCAGTTAGAGCGATTGGAGGAACCATGATAATGGCAATGATGATCGTCATCATCAACAACATGGTCGTCATTGTCGTCGGTGATGGTGTCGGTGTTATACCCTCGAACCACCACCAGTCGTAGGTATGTAATACAGAGGAGAGATCGAAAGAATATGAACACTGATCCCGGTGCTGAAATGTGGCAAAGAGCTTAGCAAATGCAATGTTTTAAGTCAAAAGAGGAGCTAAACAAACGCCATGTACTCGTAGTATTTGTGCCTGAAGGAATGATGAAGAGCTCCAGCATTTATCTTATCGCAGACACAGTGGTGATCGATTGTTAGAAATTAGTTGCCGTTAATAATTTAATTGGTTCTTTTACTTTTTTTTTAAGATTAAAGAGGATTTTTTATTAAAATAAAAAAAAAGTTTTTTTTTTACTGAAAGGCTTTCCAGTAGGAATGGCTCTCAAACCACATATATTTTCAGTATTGTTTACCGAATTATCGTACACATACTTAGTCATATAGAACGCTACCACATGACTCAAGCTTATTTTGAATATAGGTCTTCAAATCACGTGATATTTTGATCCCCATAGTCAGCCAACTGAGTATGGCAGAATATCCGGGAATCGTTTGTGGAAAACTTTACGAAACTGTGTTGACCAACTCCCATATAGTATCCAACTAGTGCAGGAATTTAAAACACGAGATCATGACTTACCAAGGGCGCTTACGGGTTAGACTTTTAAGTTGCTCGAAGTCGACCCTTAGTATTAATATTTGTCTGACGAGGCTCAATTTTGAGTTAAACAAACTATATCGCCGTTTCACCAGTGAAACAAAATGAAAGGACTCTTGAGACTCAATTATGTATGTCCGGAACAGTGCATTTTCTGATATCGTCTTCTCACCTGTGGCATCATCGAACCTTTTTTCAAAAATGAAGCCAGCAGTTACGTTACAGTACAATAGCCAACGTCAAAGAATCAACGATATGCAATCTCAGCAGAATGGCGCTAAGCGCTCTGCTTCACATGAAACCATTGACTTACTGATTCAATGAGATAGAGTCCCGAATTTCCAAAACTGGACGACTGGATGCTACGAAAAGCTATTTAAATATCCAATAAACCGTACAAACCCATAAGTTAACCTTAATCTACAAAACACTAGTTCTCATACCATCATTTCTAAACACCGTATTTCTGTATTCGCAGCAGTAAAGAGAATTTTCATCAACTTTTGACAGGGTGTATGCTTCAGTTTTTACCTCATATAATCTTAACTCTATTACACATCATATTTCCAGACTCTTGTAGCTCTTTTTCTATGGAGGTTAGCATAAACTTTCTCTTTTAATGATCTCGCCGGTCAGTTTCTATCATCATTTTGAGAAATTACTCAGCAAGGAAATTGTTGCTTGTTTGAAAACTAGCACCTTCTTGTTGGAAATAAACATCATTCGAAATAAACATAAACCACGATCAATCGATTAAGATCGTGACATACAAAAATCCGCTGGTCTAGATGGTATATCTCCCCTTCTTCTGGAAAAACCAATGCATAAGCTTTTTGATCAATCCTAAACTTTATAACTCTTTCCGAGTAGATGAAAAACTGCATTTGTCCAGTCCTTAAAAAAGCCGAAATTTCTCCTCTTTCCTCCTACAGATCCATTGCACTTACGTCCCTTCTTTCCTAGATCATGGAAACATTAATAACCCGTCAGCTCATGAAATATCTCGAAACACGAGAACTTCTCAATGGACAGCAGTATGGTCCACTGGTGACATAAATGTGGCGAAAACAAGAGGTTTGAGTTTGATACTTCTTAGGCGTTTGACAGATTTTGGAAACAAACTCTTGTGTCGAAAACACGACCATTTGGATGGTATCAAGTACCATATTCGAAAAATAAATGCTGGTTTGCCTCAGGCATCCATTCTGTGTCCGATATTCTTTTCACTTTTTATCAATGAACGCTTGCCTGCTACTTCTAACCAAATAAAAGGTAATCGTGAAATTTGATTTTCAATAGGACAGATCACGCGTGACTCCTATCAAACTGCTTCGTCATTTTTGTTCAATATCGTTTGGCAAGTCATCATGGAAAGACTCAAACTACCACAGCGTCTCCAAATTCTTCAGCTGTATTACGAAAATCAGCGTTCTATGAGAAATGTTTTCGTGTGATTAGAGCAACTTACGGTGCGCATAATCGACCTACTTAAACCACTATTGCCATCACCATTCACAAATTTGAGTCCCAGTTTACATTAGTGGATGATACTCTACCGCATAGACCACATCCAACACGTAGTGAAGAAACTATAGCAGCTGTAGCTGAGATTGTACGCGAAGACCGTGATGAATCGATTCGTCGTCATTCTCAGCAGCTGGCGTATGGTGTTTTTTCGTGAAGTGATGAAGCCCATTTCTGGCTAAATGGATACGTTAATAAACAAAATTGCCGTATTTGGGCTGAAGACCAAACCGAAGAGTACCAAGAGTTACCATTGAAAACAACGGTATTGTGTGGTTTATGATCTGGTGAAATCATTGGTCCATATTTCTTTAAAAATGAGGCATATCGGAATGTTACCGTCAATGGTAACTATTATCAGGACATGTTAACGGACTATGTGCTTCTTGAAATTCAAGCACGTGGTCTCGGTGAGCTCTGGTTTCAACAAAACGGCGCTACGAGCCACACAGCTCGTTAAACAATGGACTTGTTGAGAAACCATTTGGTCAGCACTTAATTTCACGTTTTGCTACGGTAAATTGGTCGCCTAGATCGTGCGATATCACACTTTTAGATTATTTTCTCTGTGGATATGTAAAGTCTTAGGTCTTCAGGAATAAACCAGTACGATTGAGGCTTTGAAAGCCAACATTACTCGTGTTATCCGCGAGATACCAGTCGCTATGCTTGAACTAGTCGCCCAAAATTAGACCTATCGAATGGACCACCTCAGACGTAGTCGTGGCCAACAATGACGTTGTCTTATAAAAATCGGGGGGAAGAGCAAATGTTCTGGTCTTATCGTAAAGGTTTTCAGTACTTAAGACCTTCAAATGCTGCTACGATTTGACCAGTTACAAGCAGCCGGTTAGAGTCCATACCAGGACTTAAAACACGGTACTATGGGAGACAGGAGCCACCCGGATTTTGGCCCAGGCCTGAGTTGTTGAAGTAGGCCCCACTTGCGGGAGCGTCATGATGACTGTGATTTAAGCCCAAAGTCGCGGGAAGGGTCTTGCCCTAATGTAGAGTTGCTAGATACTGGGTGCTGTGGTTCTAAGAGAAGTAAGAGGTTTTAGGTAAGCCTCAATCCTTACCAAGGGTGGAACTTTTTGCCTCCAATACGAGTTCCTCTTTGGTATCAAAGAAATTACGGTGGGCGATGGCAAGGCGTATCCTTGCTCCTATGGATGTATGGGCATCCTGTGAAATTATACCTACAAGGCAGGAATTCACGTTAAAAACAAGAGACATTCTGTGTGTATTGAATTGCGAAATGCAAAAATATTTTTATCAAAATGGAAAACACTAATGAAAACAATCATTCATATGTTGACTTAGATTGTAAGGTAGTAGATGATTTTAGCGGCATCAATTAAAATGAATTTGCTGTCTACACCATAATATAAGATCAATAAGAAGAAATTGGAATGCGTTCTGTATAAATATTATTATTCTTGTGGAAATAAACATCAAAATAGATGAAAACTAATTTTATAAGCTTGAGAGCTTCACACCTGAATTTAACAATAGATATCAGCGAAGAAGTAGTGAAGTTGTCATATTTATAAAAGAGGGGATAAAATATGATCCTTTAGAGTTTGATAGTGTATCTTACGAATGTCTTCAAATAAGAATATCGGGCGAAAATAAGTACATTTGTGGAATTTATAGACCTCCTGGTCTATAAGAAGTTTGAATATAGTCTCTCCCTAATTGATAAGAAGGACGATATCATGTCATATCATGAAGAAGACTATCTTGAGATCCTGTCTTTGAATGGTTACCCTCTTTTACATTATAATAACAAAAATAGTTCAAACATCAAGAAAGGAAATGAAAACAAAATAATATATATCTGCAAGAAGAGTACATTATCTCCACTAACTGGGACTATCTATTGACTGAATTGGATGTTGATACTTTGTATAAAAAATTTATTACATAAATACAAGATATCTACAAGAAATCAATGCTACATAAAATTATCAAATCCAAATACAAACAAAATTCTTGGATGTCATACGAACTACAATATTTGAAGGATGCAGGAAAAGAGATCTCCTCTATTGTAAGTGGAAAAATAATCGTTTGGACAATACATTCGAATTAGAATACAAAGGTTTTAGAAACTTTTTAAATAAAATAATACAACAGCAAACATCAAGCTTTTATAAAAACAAATTCAATGATACACGGATGGACCCACGCAAAACATGAAATCTGATTAACGAGATTATGGGTAAGAAAAAAACCAGCGTTGATGAAGTCATTGTTAACCCATATTATCCCAAAGTATTAAAAGTTTTTTTTTTATTTTTATCAATATATAAGAAAGAACTTCTAAAAGAGATAAAGGTTACCGTTTTGTAAATTTGTATTTTATACAAACTGAGTTTCAGGACCGCACCTTAAATGGGGCCTTGGGAGAATATGCCTATGGTATTTGTATGCAAATAATTAAAGCTGTTCTTTTTTATATTTATTTTCTATAAAACAAACATTAAACAAAAACTAAGACTTGATTTAAGTACATATACGAATTTATAAAACCAAAAGTGAAAAAAAAATTATTTTGTAGTATGAAAAGTTTGAGAACAGTGTTTGAGAACTTTGTATTTTTATGGCATTGACGACATCGAACTTGAGTTGCGTTTCTGACAATGTAATGCCCTCTATCATCCAGTCTTATTGAATCAGGTAGTTGTTTCTTGGTAGTCATAGGCGACTTGAGTCGAATTCGATTTGGAAGGAAGAAGAAGAAACTTTGCCAAGTATCAACTACGTTTGAACTACGTATCTTGTGAAAGATAGAAAATCGTGAAAATCTTTAGCTTGTTCCGCTAAATTGAAACGCATTATTCATACACACGTTAATGGGAAACATCATCATTTGCCAATACCATTTCTTCAGTCTAATCCCGATTCTATACTTTTCAACATTTTGGTCAAGTCTGTCCACTCCATCCATAAACTTGTTGTATTTTTGGTTGCAATGAGGTTGGTCGACGTCGACTAGTTTGTTGTTGCACCACCTCTTTACTTTACCAAGTGGGTGAACACCACTTTCGGTTGAAGCTATAGTCACAATGTTGTTTTCATTGTAGCGTACCAAGCTTACGTTGGAAGCTGTATCCCATGGAGTCCTTTTCATTTCTTTTACATCTTTGAGCGGGGCACTTTCAACTCTATTGGCACGAAGAGTTCCGGTACCTTCATGACCTATCTTCTTCACTTCATCAACTAGGCTTAAAGATGTAAAAAAGTTGTCAATGTAAAAACTGTAGTGATCACCACTTGCCAGCTTCAAAATCAAGTTCATCACGATGGAACCACCTACGCCGAGACTTGGCATCGTATTACCTGTTTTAGCCCCCCTGATAAGGCACGCCGTATATCAGATTGCCCAATCGAGTGCATAGTGACCAGATTTTATAACCAAAATGTTATAAAATATGTTTTCCGAAATAAGGCACCATTCACTCATCAATTGAAAAATTTTTGTCTCCGGGAAAAAACTTCAACCATCTTTCATTCATTACATCCCACAGATGAAGACGTAAGAGCTCTAGAGGGTCATGCATGGGGCAACTCCTGGATTATGCGTATCAATGCTCTTATCCCAGTACAATTTGTAACGCGATGTTTTATTGTAACCCGATAAAAGTAAGATGCCCACAAAATTCTTTACTTCTTCTGCAGTTATTCGGAAATTGACTTGTCCTTTAGCAATAACATTTTTTTCTGTTCTAGAGCGCAACAGTTCGTAAATTTCATCGTCAAAAAACATCTCGAAAAATTCTAAGGGATTATCTTTATCTAGAACAAAGTCGGGTACAGTTGACTCCATTTCAGGCTTTGAAGTAATTTCCTTTTGTTTCTATTTCCTTATAATGTTAGTCATAGTTAGTTAGTTTTCTTCAACGGTTTCCAAGACTCCTTCAGTTGATGGAACCTGGCATCGTACTTCGGCTTCAGTCAACAATTTTCGACGAGCGAGGTTGCTTATATCTCCTGCATCCTCCCTTCCACTGTCTTCATCATTTAAATCAACATTGTCAGGTGGTGTGATAAATATTTATATCTGCAGAAATAATTGGGCGATCTTCTTCCAGTGCTGATGGAATTTCATGAACACTAAGTCTGCAAAGAAAATTCAAGAAACACAATGATTTGAAAGAAACGTCCACGACGTCTACTATTCCCAAGGCACCTTAAGTGGGGCATTGAACAAACGTCAATAATTTGTAAATAAAAATACAAAATAAAATTATTTTCTTTATATTTAGTAATAGTCCAGTTTATAAACATAAAACGTCTGGTAAGCTTTTTAGAACGTAACACCTTTATACATAACAAACAATACGGCTTTCAAAACAAAAAAAAAAATACTGGGAAGCTTCTTGGTAAATTCGATAATACAATTCATACAAGCCTTAACAAAAATCACAATGTACTGGTGTTATTCATGGGCCTTTGTAAAGTCTTTGATACCTTAATCATCAAAAACTTAGTACTGGAGAAAATTGGTATTCGAGGTAAATTGGGTAACTGGCTAATAGACTACTTAAGCGTAAGAACTTTTCATATGAAAATTGAAAATAAGTACAACAATAAAAAAGAAGTCAAATACGGAGTTCCCCAGGGTTCTAAATTAGGTCCGATACTTTTTGCTCTCTACTCAAATGAACTATTTCGTGTATTTAAGAACTCTATCCCATTTGCTTATGCAGACGACACAGCGTTTGTTGTACGACACAGATGTTTGAAGACGGCGACGCATATAATGCAAAAGCAGTTTTCGAAAGCCGTGCAGTTGTGCCACAACAACGGATTAATAACAAATTCATAAAAAACCAAAATGATGCATATTCGTGGATCACATCATGCTGTTACTTCCGATAATATCGTCCTTGAGAAGGGTTAGCGTCCAAGCTGAATAGATATCGTTGAAAATTACAAATACAATACTTGGGTGCAATTATTGACAGCCATTTCAACTGGGGTTTAAAAGAGCTCTTTATGGATTATCTCATCTGCGCTATTACACAACACCGGGTATATTAAAACAAGTCTACTACGCACTAATTGAAACAAAGTTCAGGTATGGTATACTTGCGTGGGGTAATGCTTCAAACACTCATCTCCAAAAACTACAACGGCTCCAAACTGTAGCTTTAAAGCAAATTAAATCGGAGAATCCGCGTTCCTTGTTCGATCCAAAATTGTAGTTAAGGCTTTTATTGTCCAGAACATTTTGAAGATATCTGACTCAAGTTTTAAGAAAACACTTAACAACGAGAACACCAAAAGACGGGCTCAGAGACTACTGCAAGTTCCAAGTTGTTATGTGCAGGTTCCCGATATGTTCAATGAACTTCCGGCTAACCTGAGATGCATCACAAATTTTAAAACAAGAAAAAAATGTTAAAACATTTGTTTTTGCTTCAAACTTAAATCCAAAATTGTTAAAATTAAATTGTTAAATTGGTAACGTAAATCGGAAAATTTAAAATAAAATTGAAATTTAAACTTCTACAGAAAAGCCAACAAGGCTTCGCGGGAAAAACAAACATTTCTAATATTTCATAGATAATAAATAAATATTTCTAACTGAGTATAATCCTTTATCTTTCTCTCTGTCTCTCTCTCTATCTATCTAATTTTCCGAAAATCCTAACACGTGCTCCGGAATTTTAAGAATAGTCCTTTTAAGTGTTAAGTTTCTTTGAAGAAAAAAAAATTAACACCGTGCTCCAGATCTTCAATAAGATTGTCGATATCCAATTGCTGAACTTCTTCAAAAACTTCTTCTTCAAATGAGCACTCCAAATCTGGGAAAAAATCTGTTCCCATAATCGAAGAGATACTCCGCAATTTGTTCTTCTCATATACCACGGGAAGGAATCAAAGTATCAACCAAATTTTACTGCAAGAAATGGGAACGTTTACACGAATTGAGAAGTTTGTAATCGTTGTGAACATCGACTTAAAATGGAATAAATTATTAATTTGAGATTTTGTAAGGAATTAGTTGGCCACAGCTATTCTGCAGTTTGTGGGATAAAATTTACCACAATGACTTTTAAATAAAACTCTACGATGTCACTTTCAAAAACAAGATAAGGTTTTATGCCTGAAACACATGTGCAGCAAAATGTGTGCAGAAGAATTAGAAAGCAAAGTTTTATATGTAAGCAAATACGTGTGCATACTGCACGCGCACGCAGCAATGCAAGTCGTCGCTAATTCTAATTTTGATGAAAACCTCCAGTAGTAGAGCAGCGAAGTAGTACAATTTAGTAAAATTTTGGTGGTTTGACTTTTCAAAGCTGGTATTCTAGATGCAGATGATTTGTCCACCACGCTTAGAGAAAAAAGGAGAAATTGGGCGAAATATTTGAGGATGTTCAAACCCAGATATCCAATGTTGTGACATTGGCCAAGAAAGCGTTTGCAGTACCAATAGTACTCAAGACGGCAGCCCAATATTTCTTCGAAAGCCTCGCCAAACCAGTAGTTGATGCGAAGTTGTCGGCAATAGATGCGAAAAATCTACAAATTGAAATGCTTTCTGTTTTAAATAAAATGTTACTCGAAAGACAACAGAAGCACAACTAAAATTTGAATGTTTTTTTTTATAGTTTTTTCTAATAACGACTTTTAATAAAAGGCAAACCATTTGAGACATTTTAAAAACGTTATTATTGGCTTGAAGTACAATCAAAACATATATGAATGGAACTCGACTTCGTTCATATGGCCACCGCGGGCACGTTTGCAGCGGTCGATTCTTTTTACCCAATTTTCAATTACTAGGCCACATATTTCGGTCGAAACGGTCGCTATTTCGCGTTCATTGTTGGTGCTGAGCTCTTCCAACATTGTCGGCGTGTTGACATAAACCAATGACTTAATGTAGCCGCACAGAAAACAGTCAAGCGGCGCTAAATCGCACGAACGAAGTGGCCAATCGACTGGCCCATGTCTTGAGATAACACGCTCACCATACTTACTCTTCAATAAATCGATTGTAGCGTGTGCTGTGTGGCTTGTGACATCATCCTGTTGAAACCACATGTCGTCCAAGTCCATATCTTCCAATTCGGTCCAAAAATAATCGGTGATCATGGCGCGATAACGCTGACCATTCACAGTAACGTGACGATTGTTATCGTGGACGAAAATATATGGCCCAATAACGCCGCCGGCATGCAAACCGCACCAAACAGTAATTTTTTGTGGATGAAGTGGTGATTCATGAAGCACGATGAAATTCATCATATCGGCGCATCTTCAAACTGAATAAATTGACAGTGGCAGTTTGATGATTAGTGAAAGAGTGCGTTCACAAATTAAATTCAAAGTTGTCAAGTCCCTATTGGAAAACCCTATATAACTCGCCAGTATGACTTTGAGGTAAAACCTCCTAGGTAATTTAAAAATGAGTGATCAAAACTTTGTCAATTGACCAAAGTTGGCGTGCTTTCATTTGGACGATTGGGCTTTGGTTTCAACGTCATAACCGTATACCTATGATTCTTCATCATTGTACCACTTGTAAACATTTTTTTTTTACTTAAAGCGGACTCACTGTATGCCACTGTCAATATTTCAAGTGTCTTAGAGCACATACATTTCGTATGTCTTCGATAGTTCTTAGATTGCACAATGAAGATTCCGCTTATTCGTTCCGGTTGGTTATATGTCGCCTGTAGTTTAACTGCAAATGCTTTCCTCTGGTCTTAAATATCATCGAGATTTTACTAGGTGACGCAAAAGTATTTACCCTATCTGAAGATGCTTTAATTTTTGCAAATTGCGGCAAATGTCAATTCGATTTTGACATTTGTGAAGTAAACAGATACGAAATGCACGTCAACAAGACATGAATCGCTATACTCCTAAGGAATGCGGAATAATTCGTGGAGCGTGTTGGCGCAGTGTTGTTTTCGGCGCAGATTTCCCGGTCGTCCGACAGCAACTGGGCAAACACTAGCCACTCACCTAGCCTAGATGGGACAACACGAGATGTTGCCAGGTTAGGCCGGCCCCGGAGCAGACCTTCTGCTGAGAATATCGCAGCTGTGGTTGAAGATGTCCCAGAGGAAACCGAAGTGTCGACCAGACGATGTGCAACGCAATTGGGCATCAATCGGCGGTCTTTAAAAAGATGTTTGGTGAAAGGCTGTAAGATGTGTAGACAGCTGTTAGCTGTTGGCCGCCAACCACGTGTAATCTACGCTCAAGTTATCTTGAATCTCGACAACGAGTAAGAAAACTTTTCATTAAAAATCATCATGAGCGACGAGGCCTACTTCCATCTCTGTGGATATGTCAATAAGCAAAATTATTGTCGCTTCCGGGGCAGCGAAAATCCACGTATAAACTACGAAGAGTCATAACACCTGTTCAAAGTTACTGCATGGTCTTTTGTTTACGCTGGAGGCATCATCGACTACTGTGGAACGCGAGTGCTACAAAGCCATATTCGATGACTTTCTCCTTCTGCAATTGAATAAATTGGGACTGGAGCACATGTAGTTCCAACAGGATGGAGCAGTGGCGAACACTACACGAGCCACAATCATGTAGCCTAATCTTTCATTTTAGCGATTCACACCGGCCGGCAAGATCGCCTGATTCAAGCGTTACAGACTTCTTTTTGTAGAGTTTTTTTTTTTTTTCTTAAGTCACGAGGCTTAGAGTCAGCAAGCCGCAGACTCTTGAAGCCTTCAAAGAGAATATCCGTCAAGGATGCGAGGACCTATTGCCGGAAGTTCTGGCAAGAGTGATGGAAAATTCCACAAATCGGGACTGAATGGTCATCAATTGTAGCGGTTGCTACTTAGCCGATATCATTTTCTGATTAAGTCGAGAAAAAAGTGAAAAAGTAATCTTCTGCCAACGGAGTCAAAAGCCACGGAGAATGTGAATAGTTTTCCGCCCTTGTCGAGATAAGTTTTAATTCATATGAAGATGCTATCCACTGTGGAATAGCTTTTCTGAACCCAGCTCGCAACGGATTGAGTAGTTTATTTGTCTGTATCCAATCGGTTTTTTTTTTTTTTTTAATTTAGGTTGTACAAATAGTTTTACAGATAATCTGTGGTAAATAGTCTGGTTTGTCTCAGTGGACTTACTTCTTGACGCCAACTATAAGGTGATTCATACTGAGGCTTGATTTTGAATTGGCCTTTTTGAGAGATCACACGTGACTTCTATCAAACTGCTTTGTCATTTTTGTTCAGTATCATTTGGCAAGTGATCATGGAAAGACTAACACCACAACAGCGTCTCCAAATTGTTTAGCTGTATTAAGAAAATCAGCGTTCTATGAGAAATGTTTTCCGTGCCATTCGAGGAACTTATGGTGTGCATAATCGATCTACTGAAATCACTATTGCCAAAAATATTCCCAAATTTGAGTCCCAGTTTACATAAGTGGATGATATTCTACCGGATAGACCACATCCAACACGTAGTGAAGAGACTATAATAGCTGTAGCTGAGAGTGTACACAAAAACCGTGATGAATCGATTCGTCGTCGTTCTGAGCAGCTCAGCTTGGCGTGTTCGACAACTTGGCATATTTTTCGTGAGGATCTTGGCCTAAAAGCGTACAAAATTCAATTTGTGCAAGAATTCAAGCCAGGCGACTTGAATTTGCGTCATATTTTCAGTGAATGGGCGCTGGAAGAACTCAATTAAAATCCGGTGTTCTATCATGAAATTTTGTTCAGTGATGAACATGGCTCATCTGGCTCAAAACAAAATTTCCGTATTTGGGCTGATGAACAAACCGAAGAGTACCAAGAGCTACCATTACATCCATTAAAAACAACGGTATGGTGTGGTTTATGATCTGGTAGGCATATCAGAATTTTACCGTCAATGGTAACCTTTATGGCGACATGTTAACAGACTATATGCTTCCTGATTTTCAAGTACATGGTCTCGGTGAGCTCTGGTTTCAACAATACGGCGCTACGAGCCATACAGCGCGTGAAACAATGGACTTGTTGAGAAATAATTTTGGTGAGCACTTAATTTCACGTTTTCCTTCGGTAAATTGGCCGCCTACATCAAGTGATATCACACCTTTGGACTATTTTCTTTGGGAATATGTAAAGTATCAGGTCTTTAGGAATAAGCCAGCCGCGAGATACCAGTCCTTCCGAATAGACCACCTCAGACTTAGTTTTCGGCATTTTCAGATATTGTAATACATTTAACAGATTTGAGAGAACTCTCCACCTGGCAGTTAAAATACCAAACGCATTCTCAATCCGTACCCGGGGTTGCGATACTTTTTGTTGAAATTTTCCTTGTCAGTTTCCTTGTCAATTTCACATAAAATGTTGTGTTTATAAGGAATAGCAGCATCTGCGACGAAATAGAATGGATATTCGACGTTGTTGTTCGGGTTTGGGAATATTAATGGTATTTTGTAAGATTTGCTTCTCAAAACTACTTACTTTCAGAACACCTTCATCACACTGTGTCAAGTATCTCTAATTTATTTCTTTGGCCAAAAAAGCAGCTTTCATTACATGCACAGAAACTTACACAAATGTGATAGTTAGCCGACCCTCTGGGTTAATGGATTCCCTAATAAAATCTTTTTTCTTGATTTTGTTGTCAAGATGAGTCTACAAAAGCATGAATTCACTTATCCCCATTCGTCTATATCATCGCTTTTGATATACAGGGACAATTTATTTTAAAAATCCATGGAGTCGTCATTCATTTTTCGTTTAAATAAACCGCGTCCATATTCTTCTCTTCTTTTTCGCCCAGTAAACGCGACACAACATCCAAAAAATGAACATAACATTGAAGAACACATAATAAAATTTGTTTTTGAAATTTAAAATGTGACAATGACAGCACACAATGCAATGAAATATCAACTTCACATGCGTTGCTACATGCACTAATTGCACGTGCTTTGCTGCACATGTGCTTCAAGCTTTATTATAAAGGGACTTGACTTATAGGGACTTGACAACTTTGAATTTAATTTGCGAACGCACTTTTTCACTATTCATCAAACTGTCTCTGTCAATTTATTCTGCAAGCTCAACATTTTCATCATAGTAAAGTACACTAACGAGCAACGTCTGCAAATTATTAACATTTTCTACAGATATTCGGAGTCGGTGACTGCAACTTTAAGAGCGGTAACTCCCATTTTCGGTCGTAATACTCGCCCTAGTAGACAGGCAATAACAAGTTTAGTGCAAAAATGTGAGTCTACATATTCGTTGCCGTGCCAGTGAGACAACGGGTTGGCCTAAGTGTCGAAAATATCGCTGCCGTTTAGACGTCCGTAGCAAACGATCCAAAATCAGTCAATTCCACGTTGTTCTCAAGAATTGGGCATCGTTCAGAATACATTATGGCGTATTTTGCGTAAGGATCTTGGTTTACACCCATACAAGATCAAGCTGACTCAAGAATTGAAGCCGATGAAACCACTTGAAGCGACGTACGTTCTCGTACGGAGAAGATGTGAAAAGATGATGAATTTCATCGCAAGATCATCTTCAGTGACGAAGCCCATTTTTGGCTCAATGGATTCGACGATAACGATCGTCACGTTACTGTGAATGGTCAGCGTTATCGCGCCATGATCACCGATTATTTTTGGTCCGAATTGGAAGATATGGACTTGGACGACATGTGGTTTCAATAGGATGACGCTACAAGCCACACAGCATACGCTACAATCGATTTATCGAAGAGTAAGTATGGTGAGCGTGTTTTCTCAAGACATGGGCCAGTCGATTGGCCGCCTCTTTCGTGCGATTTAACGCCGCTTGACTATTTTCTGTGGGGCTACGTTTAGTCATTGGCTTATGCCAACACCCCGACGACAATGGAAGAGCTCAGCCAACATTGAAGGCGAAATAGCGGCCGTTTCGGCCGAAATGTGTGGCCGAGTTGTTAAAAATTGGGTCCAAAGAATTGACTGCTGCAAACGTGCCCGCGGTGGCCATATGAACGAAGTCGAGTTCTATTCATAAATGTTTTGATTGTACTTCAAGCCAATAATACAGTTTTTGAAATATCTCAAATGGTTTGCCTTTTATTTAAAAAAAAAGTTGTCAAGTCGTTATTGGAAAGCCCGACATTTTAAAAAAAAGTACGGACACACGTTATCTGTGCAAAGTTGAAAAAATAAGTTTAAGTAAAAAAGGAGTAGATCAAAAGAACATCTGATGAGACGCCAAGATGACAACTAGAAGCGCTAGTGTCGAACTGCTCCACTGCTACAGTACTCTTCCCGAAGTGACAGCTGACTTGACGTATGAAAAAAAAAAAAATATTTTGTTGTCAAATCGAACATTTCACTTATTTTCTTTTCGGGATAAGATTTTGCTGCTGGAGAACTCTGATGTGCTTGTTGCTGTTGTGAATATGACTGGTGTTGACAGTTGTTTTGCTTGAGCATTCGCTAAAGCTTCTAAGTCGATGGTGTCGAATTTGTGTACGCTTGTTGCAGCATCGACTCTGGATAGGGTGTTTGAAACAACATTGTCGAGTCCGTAACTAATACAATTGTTGTTGTGAATTGACTTATAAAGTTAAGGTGCCCGAGTTGAGGCTTTTTCAGAACGCTGTTGGAAGGCATGTGCTAGTGGCTTGTGGTCTGTTCTAACAATCAGATTATATCCTTCTACCCAAGGTCTGAAGAACTTGACTGCGTGATAAATTACTGCTAATTCCTTGTCGTAGACACGTAGTAGCTTTGGTTATTTTTTTCCAAAAAGTAGCCAACTGGTTTCCAGGTGTTACCATTACGTTGCTCTAGCACAGCTCCAACGGCTTTTCCGGATGCGTCGGTAGAAAATCGGATTTCGGTATTCCTCGAATGCTGCCAGAGCCTATTCTCTCCAATCAACCGGTCGCTGATATTTTTTTCGAACGTCTTTGAATAGTGCGTGGAGTGGTGCCTGTGTTTTTCAGATGACGTCTGGAAGTAGCTGGGTACCGTCGGCTGAGATGAGATGACCAAGGAATTCTATCTTATCCACAAAGAAGTACCATTTATCGCAGTTGATGAACAAACCATAATATCGGAGGCGCGAGAAGATTATAGTTAGATGTTCTGTATGCTCTTCTGTACTTGTTGAGGCTACGAGAAGGTCGTCCAAATAGGCGTTTACATATTCAAGGCCATCAAGGACTTGTCTGATGAAAAACGTCTGGCCGGCGTTGCAGAGGCCGAAGTGCATCACCAAAAATTCATATAACCCGAAAGGTGTTATCACTGCTGTTTTACACAAATCTTTTGGTCGAACTGGTATTTGATGATAAGCACGCTCGAGATCAATTTTCGAAAAAAACTGTTTTTTTTTGTGCAAAATTGAGGCGTTATCACTAATGTGAGCAATCGGGTAGTGATCGGGAACTGTTTGCGCATTAAGGCGTCGATAATCGCTACATGAGCGCCAGTCACCTGTTTTGTTAGGTACCATATGCACCGGACTTGCCCATGGAATTTTTGGCGGTCGACAATGGCCTTGTTTAATCATGTAGTTAAATTTTTGCTTGACGCGTTTTAGCAGTTCCGGTGAAAGCCTTCTTGCTTTCCTGCTGGTGCTCCTATTGTTTCGATAAGATGAACGACGTCGTGTTTGACAGTGGTGTATGACTTTATCCTAATGAGTATTTCCGAAAATTGTTTAAGCTGGGATGCGCAAGAATCGTAGTAGATCAAAAGAACATCTGATGAGATACCAAGATGACAACTAGAGGCGCTAGTGTCGAATTGCTACACTGCCAAAATTTATTTGGGTCTAAAACCATCTATCGCCAAAAATGTCACTTTTTTCCCAGACCAACAATTTTACTGGAGCTGTAGATCTACCAGCTGTATAAAGGAATCTTTCTTAAATCTTTTTGCTGTTGTCCGTAAGAAAGTGTTACTTTATTGACAGAACTTTTGATGCAATGAGTTCAAAGCCCGATGCAAAACTATTTTGGGGAATTACATTTCAACGGACATTGAATAATCTGTCCAGCTATACACACCGTTCGGTTTGAGTATTGACAAGAATAGTCTGGACATTGTAAGACTGTGCCATTAAATCCACTCAAAGTCACTGCATGCTGTGCTGTTTACGCTGGAGAAGTTTTTTTTTTAGAACGACGCGGCCCAAAAGGTCGCGCTATTAGGCCATGATCAATGAATTGTTCATACCTTAATTGGATGAATAGCGACTGGAGGACATGCCATTGCAGCAGGATCGAACAATAGCGCATACGGACTAAGTGTCTAAAGGGTCATACATTATGGCCCACCCTGTATTTACAGCATTGTTGTCAAAATGTGTGTAAAGGAAAACCTAATCAAAATCGGGCACCCGATCCAAACATCAGCTTGACTTTTGGGAAACTTGAAAATGTTTCAATAACTGAATAGCTTTATACCTTGCAATGAAATTTCGAATTATTATTTTGTATTGTAACTGAAAACTTTTTATCGTCACTGTGTCTGCAAACACTTTGCAATCAGAAATCAACAACGAAAACAAAACAAAGTCGACCCACACAAGTACATTTAACCAACAAACTATTTGATGACGATCGCTTCAAGGATCATTACCTAAGTGGTGGGTCAGTAACTGGTGTGTGTTACACTACTCTAGCCAAATGTGTGCTGTACGCTCACATCTCGCGTCCACACGTCGCGTTGCTTTTCAGTCCAAGTGTCGCATTCTGTCAGATTTGTTCGCGGTAATTTTTCCGCTCATTTAAGCTGCTGCGCCCAGGATTCGAATATTCATTGAATTGCTGTACGGAGTCTTGGTTGACCATGTACAAGAGAAACGTTTACATTTCCATCGGTCTTCAGGCATTTGTTGTTGCTGTCTGCTGATCCTCTTCAGCCTCCATTTGCTAGGCTCTCATGATGATATCAGATGGCATCGATGTGGATCGCCTTTGGATGATCGTCGTCGCCTAAGTCGTCTTGGTTGTGATAGTGGTCGTGGTCGTGGTCGTCGTCATCATAATTATATATTAGTCGTTTGCCAGTGGCGACTGCGACATAAGGTACATATGGTGAGGTATGTGGATACGGATATGTGTGGTTCGGCAGGGACTATAATGATGATGCTACATTGCGACCGTTGGAGCTGGAGTTAAAGCTGGAAGATGATGAAATTAAAGAGTTCAAAGACAGTAGTTTCGATGCAGTGAATTGGAGGGAAAGCGGAAGGGTTAAGGCCAATTGCAACAGGACCAGGAATTACTTAGGCAGATTTAGTGAAAATTGTTTTTTGTCATCACGCGGTCTTCTGATTCTGATTCTGATGCGGATTCTGATGTTGAGGCCGTTGTGAAAACCAGTTCTTGAGCGAAGGGATTTCACAGATTCACAACGCGACATGGTTAAGAACCTCTAACTCTGCTGCTGCCTTAGAGTGTGGATTTAGATATGTTTTGCCTTTTTCTCTTATCCCGGATTGGTTTTTAGTTGATTCTCTGTTTGTTGTGCCTGACTTTTCGTGTTATTTATGTGCTTTGCAGCATGTGTCTTTTGTTTTTACGCCCGATGCTGTTGTTTGGTTGGTGGTTATTCCACTTGCGATTCGTTGCAATGTTCGTTTATGTTTTGAGTATAAGATTTAGAGTGCATACACCTTGGTAACCTGGCAACTTGGCAACTTGGAGACTTGTCATATTATTGTGTTGTCGGTGTCGATGTCGATGTCGATGTCTCGATGTCGGTGCTCTAGCAACAGTAGGCATATGCAGTTGGGGTAATGTTTCGTTGTATGCTTTTGAGATCTCTTTCTCTTTGTCGATGATTTGCGCGATGGACTTTGTTTATAGTATAAATATGTAAGTGAGTTTTGCGCGCCCTCTGGAATATGTTGTAAAATAACCATGGGCTTGTGCGTTGTCATGGAGTAGGCATATTAGTTCACTTGGTAGTATCTGGAGGTATGTGCGAAGTGCATTAATTGTGTGCATGTTGCAATGCAGCAGTTAATTAGGATTTATTGTTGTGTGCTTGTGCGTTGTTTTTTTCTGTCCACTATTTCATCGTAAGTTGGCGTTATGGTAGCGAAGAAGATATGTGAGTAAGATTGCTATCTGGACGGAGAAGTAATAATTGAACTAGTCGAGTTATATTTAGACCAACTATTTTGCAAAAAAAAAAGATAAACGTGTAAGAGCTTATTAGTAAATACAATACCAAACATTTTGTAAAGGTATTTGAAAAATTGTTTATAGTAAATATTGCTGTAGAAAAGATAAATAACGAGCCAACAAATTTGTTCTTGTAAAACACTTTAGACAGCGCCGCTCTATATAGGTACCTCTTGTATCGTCAAGTATTGGGTGGCTTAAAGAAAAAACGCTGTCTAAAACAATTTAAATGTGGAGGGAGTTTCCATTTTCCATAGCGAACTGCTTGCGAAAATTATGTAGATGACTTCCTATTTGCTTGTACTCTATGTACCTTCACGGGCATCTACTTCACATATGTGACATCTCGGCTGTTTCTGGCTATGCATCTCAACTTGATTCGGATTTTCTACCAAGAGAAACACGCTTGCTTTCATTCTTGGGTCTGTCATTTTTGGCTGTCTTTCGTCACGAGACGCGACTCTGTTTTTTTTTTAAATTTTTTTGCTTGTATAATCGCATCCATATCTTACTGCTAGCAAAACTCTAAAAAACACTTCCAAACGACAGAGATCATCGGAGGGAGCCGTGTCGAATCCTAAGAGGCCTAAACCACATTACCGAGGTCTTTTACAGAAGTCTAAAAAGACGCTATAACAACACCTGAAAGGTAGCAGATTGTCACACTAAATTTGTTGGGCCACTTCGTGGTCATCGTGCGGGAAAACCCAGGAATAAAGATGTCGGATAGAACTAAGGTCATGGCAAGATTATCGATTATGCAGAGCAAAGATCTCTAAATCTTTATACAATACAAAAGCTGTAGGTAAATTAGGAAAGGTCTAGCCGGGTCCGAACTTCAATATCGTGGCTAAAGAAGATATCCCTAGCACACCTACAAACCACACCTGGATTCCAGCTCAACCCTACTCTCCAGAAAACATTCTGGAGATCATTAAGCTCAGTAACCCGTATCTTCTGACTCATGACTCGAAAGCCAGGAAACTGGACGAACTAAGGAGCCCTTATAGATGCGCGTTAATTATGATTAATAACGAATCTCTTATTAATAATAAGCGCAGTGATTAATAAAAACGATCTCCTCCTTCTTTAACCGAAATTGTAAATTCAGTCTTACATCTTGGAGCGTCGATATCCTTTTCTGAAATGGATAGCTACGACTCTAATCTATTAATTGTGACAATTAAGCCGACAATCTCTACCTATTCTAAATAGAAACCGACGACAAATTAATAAGAGATTCTTTACGATCAGATGATGAAGATGGTAGTAGTTTGGTAGTTTCTTTCTTCTCTGGTAGATTGTAGCAATAATGCTACGGTTTCTCTAGATTAACCTCCATCACTCCAAACGGGCCTCGGCCGCACTCAATATCCATATATTCAAAAACGCAGAAGACATCGTCCTAATACAGGAACCATGGATTGTAGAAGGCATGGTTCGTAGACTTGAAACACTTGAATGCGTTCCGCATACGTGAAACGTAGCCTCAACATATTCTTACTTCCTAACCGTTGTGAGACTAGAGACTGCCATATCATGCCATGGCCACGACCATGTGGGCCCTCTCTCTGGTAACAACCTAAAAGGGTAGTACTGGAAGGGTAAAAACTGGTCTCATCGTCGGGTGTGGCGCCATTTCATTTCACATATAGGAGAGTCACTTTTTGATTATTATAAGTACTAACTTCATTGTTTACAACATTGGCAATGTGTTAACTTTTATGACTTACAACCGACAAAAATTGCATCTTCTGAACACTCTTTTCTAGATCACCTATGCGTCAGTTAACAGGCTAAAACTGAAGATCTACTTATTTCGGTTGCCTTTAGTACAACACGCACTGGAGTGCGCCAACTGTCTTTTGACTCTGTTCTGATGCAATGATAGCAACTCATGACATAGTAAAAATACAAAATAGGCTTTCCCTAAGCCCGAAATTGGTTACGGCCAAGTTCTTAGGAAAATAGTCAGATTTTTACAGAGCACACGTCTTTTTAACGAACGACAATGTTAGATTTCATTCATTATTATGGAATCGGAAATATACGCAGTCCTGATGGCAATGACCTGAATTATGAAAAAGCAGTGTAGAGAACGAAGTAACATATTTACATCTCTAGTGACAGCTAAGCTGTGCTTAAGGCCGGAAAATTAAACTGATGATGAGGCGGCTAGGCAAGATTCAGAAGAGACTTTTTTAAGACCCAAATCTGCAACAGAACTTCCATTGACAGAGCTGGGTTTCATGTTTCATGCAAGCATATATGCAGATGGAATTACTCTTCAGGACGCCCGCAGATCAAACTCTGAGAGATCAGCGAGTTTTCTATTATCCTTCAGGAGAAAAGACTGCTTACTGGCGATGTGATTATTCGTTATGGTATTGGTAATCACCTAGGTGTCTAGGTGTGCTAGTCAAGTGTCAAGTGTCAAGTGACATAATATCCCTGATTGTGATCCGCCCATGCTTGCATCGGACTGCAGGTACTCGGCGCAGATATAAGAGGTACTGGCACTGTAGGTGCGCTTTCTCATATTTCTATGAAAGATTTACAAATCCTTGTAAAACGAACACACAAGAAGTATAGGGCTTTCCAATAGAGACTTGACAACTTTGAATTTAATTCGTGAACGCACTCTTTCACTAATCATCAAACTGTCACTGTCAATTTATTCAGTAAGCTCAACATTTTCATCGTGGTAATGAACACTAACGAGCAACGTCTGCAAATTATAAATATTTTCTACAGATATTCGGAGTCTGTGACTTCAACTTTAAGAGCGTTAACTCCAATTTTCGGTCGTAATTCTCGCCCTAGTAGACAGGCAATAACAAGTTTAGTTCAAAAAATTTGATCTTACATATTCGTTGTGTGATGTTGCAGTGGCAGTGAGACAACGGGTTGGTCGAAGTGTCGAAAATATCGCTGCCGTTCAGACGTCCGTAGCAAACGATCCAAATCAGTCAATTCCACGGCGTTCTCAAGAATTGGGCATCGCTCAGACCACATTATGGCGTATTTTGCGTAAGGATCTTGGTTTACACACATACAAGATCAAGCTGACTCAAGAATTGAAACCGATGGACCACTTGAAGCGACGTACGCTCTCCGATTGGGTTCTGGAGAAAATGCGAAAAGATGATGAATTTTATCGCAAGATCATCTTCAGTGACGAAGCTCATTTTTGGCTCAATGGGTTTGTCAATAAGCAAAATATGAGTTATTGGTCGAGTGAAAACCCACATGTGCTTCATGAATCACCACTTCATCCACAAGAAATAACTGTTTGGTGCGGTTTGCATGCCGGCAGCGGCATATTTTTTCGTCCACGATAACGATCGTCACGTTACTGTGACTGGTCAGCGTTATCGCGCCATGATTACCGATTATTTTTGGCTCGAATTGGAAGATATGGACTTGGACGACATGTGGTTTCAACAGGATGGTGCCACAAGCCACACAGCACACGTTACAATCGATTTATTGAAGAGTAAGTATGGTGAGCGTGTTATCTCAAGACATGGGCCAGTCGATTTAACGCCGCTTGACTATTTTCTGTAGGGCTACGTTAAGTCATTGGTTTATGCCAACACGCCGACGTCGTTGGAAGAGCTCAGAGGCAACATTGAACGCGAAATAACGGCCCTTTCGGCCGTAATGTGTTGGCGAGTACGGCGAGTGCCCGTGTGGCCGTATGAACGAAGTCGAGTGACATTCATAAATGTTTTGATTGTACTTCAAGCCAATAATACAGTTTTGAAATATCTCAAATGGTTTGCCTTTTATTTAAAAAAAAAAAGTTGTCAAGTCATTATTAGAAAACCCTATAAAACCGACCAGTTCTTTGGCTGAGTGTATGGATTGGAATACTCCTCTTTTAGGTTCAACACATGCGCTTTAAGCTCTCAAATATAATATTACTTTCCGTGCAGAAATTAGACGTAGTCAAGCAGATTGTCCTGTCCTTATTCGTCTACGAACGCTGTAATAAGTGATTTAATCGAAATTTAGCCAAATCGTTAGCTCTTTTTTCTTATTCTTATCTCAAAGCAAGATCTTACTTATTAGTAATTTTCTCTGTATGATATCTTTTCCGAATAACGTTGTTAAGTGACTTGGCCTATTAAGTTTGCAACTGTTTCGGATTAAAGTATCTGGTATAAGAGCTGCGTATGGTACAAGACTTTAAGGTATTAGCTTAGCGTTTTCTTAGAAGAAAATCTTATAGTCCTTGAAGCAACTCATCCAAATCGATCTCCTTTCCACACCTACCTTTAAATTATAAAAAAAAATTAAAGTGACAGCTTAAAATGCCCTTAAATCGATACTCATCATTGAGGGCAGCTTCATGTGACAGAGTTTCAATTACCCCAGAATTGTACTTTCATTACATAATGAAGTATCTGAGTTTACCCTTTGCTCATAGTAGCAGAAGCTCACTCATATTATCCTTTTCAACGTAAATCACCTTAACTTATGCCCACCATCATGTTGTCGAAAATCGATGATGCAACAGGCAATTTACTCTCTGTCAATTATATTATATTCTCCCCCTTGTTTTCTTCCTTTTTTACGACAGATTATTCACAGTACCCTTCAATTAATAAGCCGAAAAAAATTCAAAAAAAGAAAAAAGAAAAAAAAACTATGTTGGCCTTAATGGAACAACATCAACACTGCCCGGTGAACAACAGGTGAATGCCACTCAATTCGCTAAATATTCGGTCAGAACTATGTATGGCATTATTTTGCTTGCGCGTACAATCGGTAAGTAAATGATGACAGGCTTGCACCTATGCTGAGATACCAGGTGCAAACAGGTGTTGGAACAAAGCACACTGGTCATCCACCGCTATTACCACCATCACTGCAGTACGGATTGTTCATTGAAGCTCAAGATGGCATTTAATAACCAAGATCGCTGTAGATGCGACTCACGCGTGCTCTGCAAGTCAGTCTGCTACCATCACGAGTACAACCGCCAATTGAGCGTACAAAGCACTTTAAAACAACCACCAACCGAACCGGACCAACATGCTATCGCAACATGACATCAACGGCAACATCATCTCGCCGAAGACGACACACGTTGAGCCGCTGATATGTGGGCTGGATCTGCCTAATTGAAATCGCAATAGGACACTAGTGCTAATTAGCTGAGGAAATTAATTAATGATGACAGTGACAGTGACAGTAGCAGTGACAGTAGCAGTGACATTGGATGCCTGCTGTTGCAATTCGCAGCCAGAGTAATAGTGTGAAACGAATCGTCAACATTGTCAATAATTGTTGTTGGTCTTCATGTGAAAGTGGATGAAATTTTTGGATTCAATCTTGATCAACAAAAATCAAAACCAGGTTGTTGAGGCCCTTAAACTTTGCCCACTTGCCCTTACTCATGGGAAGATCTATGTACACTGTTCATTTGATGTAGACGCTGAAGAAAACGTAACGAGTGGTGAAGAACAGAGGAACGTAAACCAAAGAGAATTAAGCGAAAGGAATTTTGCAAAACTGGCAAACCTGGCTACCTGGCCAACACCATCGTTCGCGTCGCATTATAGGTACAAAGATGAGCGCAATTTTAATCGCCACGCGATTATACAGGATTTAGCTGCTGTGTGTTTGTGCTCTGGATAAGCTGGAGGCACATCATCATCATTCCAAAGATACTGTCTGGAGGATACATTTGTTGGATGTTTACTTTTCTGTTATTTTTGTCTTATATTTGCTGATTTTATTTCGTAGTGGTATGTGTGCAAGGTGAGTGTTCTAAGCCACATGCAGTCGTAGGTTTTTTTTCCAATTTCTTAGAAGTCGTTGGGATAAGAAGCCGAAAGAAAATAAATTATATGTAGTTAAGTGCGAAATTTTATTAATTGTATTTTTTTAGGTCTGTAAGTTTGTTTCTTTGTTTTACTTTGGAATAAAAGATATATAGGAGCTTCAATCAATACTGTTATTCAAAGGCATCTTAAAATCTGCCTTGGATCACCCACACATGCAACAAAAGTATGCGACAAGTATGTTAAAATTTCGTCAAAGGGAAAAGTGATGAACAACAGAGGTGAAGTTCTCTCTTCCCATAATAGGAGCAGTGGATTTCGCAATATCAACGGCAGACTTAAACAAGTCATCTTGAAATATTGAGCAATCTCTTTTGTACAGCTTTAAAATTGTTTCAGGTGATTTTAATGCAAAACCAGAAATGAAGGACATTTTTGGTAGAGCAAGCGCTAAGTATATCCTATAGTCAGAAGCGCACAAGGCTAATTTGCTAAATATTCAAATAGGAACATGTGGTTCACATTATAATTAAAACGTCAAGAAAATTTCTAATGTTGCGATCGACATTAGAACCGAAGACATACAATTATTTAGAGCGCCCAATATAGGCTTCGACCCCTACCTAGTTGCAGTCAAGGATACCTTTCCAAGACAACGGAAGAATACTTTTCGGATATATGTCGTCGAACGGCTCTAATCCACACAAACTGCCAGAAACTTTGACTATCGCGTATCCTTTAATTCCTCATCAACCATTTAACAGCCTGCATCAAGTGCAAAATCCCAATGGCATAGTTTTTAGGACCGCATTTGATATGCTGGGCCTGACACAACAATCCGCCAAAAATTTTTGATTTCATGAAAAGTGGACAGAAAAACGAAAGCGGCCTATTGGCTTTACATGCAAAAGGTGAGTGTATAGCATCATCTGGAGATGAAAGAAAAAGCATGAGAAATGACCGATTGAGGATATGGAGAATTATTACCCCAGGAACAGAAAGTTTTGCAAAAAAGTGAAAATAACGTTTCAAGTTAGCAAGACCCGAACAGAAGCGTGTACATAGTCCCTAGTGTTTAACGTGGTCGACTTAAGTCCACGGGATGCCCATACATCCATGGAAGCATAGATAAGCCTTGCCATCGCAAGTCGGACCAAAAGAGTTAAGTTGCAAAAATTAAAGCCAACAAAAAAGCTGGGAAATTTTCTTGTAATGTAACAAAACCTTAATTTTTCCAGACTGCATTCTTTAAGAAACAGCGTGTTGTATAGACTGAACCCAATATCCTATACTTCTGTATTCGAATACATCTTCTACCAATTTATTTGTCATGGCAATCGCCGATTTTATATACAAAATTTGTGATATGTGCTCGCATATTCAAGTTGCAGGTGATTATCGCGGGTCATTCCAAAGGAATATCTTTTCTTTTTGTTGTATCTCCACATGTATACTATTAAATGCGTGTAGTGCAGTTTACATAAAGGAAACAGAGAAGAAGACAATTAATTTGAAGAACAGCCAATTCGGCGACAGAACCCAACCAGGTGAAAAATAAAACGTGTCGCATTGTGGCCTCATATACAGGTGGTAAAGGTTTCCCCGAAATGCCGGCGGATTGCCAAGTTCTCACATTTAAGACAATTTATGATGATTTCAGCATAAATTTTCGATTTATGGAGTTTGTTCCTTATCCAGGTACATCTCCATGCATACTCGTTCATATTTACCGCCACAGGTGAAACTTGAGCTTGTGAGTCATTTATTGGAAACAGAATCGCGAACACGGTATTTATTGTAAGTAAACGATGCAATCGACTTTCGTTTCATATCTAAGTTTTGGTTTATGGCACGAACATATTCTCTGGGTAACATTGCGTCTTAAGTATGTTAAGAGGCATTTAAATGTATCGAGATTAACTCAGAGATTGTTTATAGTTTGTACGTATAGAATGTTTGAACAGCAATCAATTAATAATCAATTTGTAAAGTACAGTACAACGGTATTTTCAAGATGTTAAACATTATCTTCTTGTGATTCTCATTTATTTAATTAAATTGCCAAGAGATCAGTTCGAACCATTGCATTAGGCCAGTATTTGTTCACATGGAGTTCTTGCATCGAAGATTTTTATTTCGTCAAGCTATTCGGGCCACAAAAATAGCCAAGAAAATGGGTAAAATGTATGAAAACCATTTTTTTTAAATACTTTTTGGAATACCAGATATACTTATTTTTTTATTATTTGTCGTGTACTTAACGACTCCTTTTTGTAATAAGTGCGTGATCAAAGGACTCTATAACCATTCAAGTGATTGTACACAGCCCGTTTGGCGGGAATTTTGGGAGAAAAGAACAAGAGATAACAATGCACATTGCTTTTTAATATTTGATATTCCAGAAAACTTCCGAAAGTTGGAAAGCTTGAGGGTAAACTGATAGACATTTATAGCGAGATGTTTGAAGTGGTGGTTTGAATACTATCTAATGATGGTCACTTTTGAGAATAAATACCGGGTATTTACCAGGTTCATTATGGAATCTAAAGAGTGATTCATCGTCAAGTTTGATCTATAATGTAAAATTAAACACAAAAATTTGAAAAAGAACTTAAATTTTTTTTCCAGTTAAAAGAACAATTCATGGCATTTACTTCTTGAAAATGTTATCATGTAAATGTTGGCCACGACTACGTCTGCCGTGGTCCACTCAGAAGGTCAAATTTTGGGCGGCTCGTTCGAGCATAGTGACTGGTATCTCGCGGATAACACGAGTAATGTTGGCTTCCAAAGCGTCAATCGTAGCTGGCTTATTCCTGAATACCTGAGACTTTACATATCCCCAGATAAAATAATACAAAAGTGTGATATCGCACAATCTAGGTGGCCAATTTACAGTAGCAAAATGTGAAGTGCTCACCAAAACGATTTCTTAACAAGTCCATTGTTTCACGCGCTGTATGGCTGGTAGCGCCGTCTTGTTGAAACCAGAGCTCACCGAGAACATGTTCTTGTATTTCAGGAACTTCTTCGGGTTGCTTATTAGCTCAAATACGGCAATTTTGTTTATTAACGTATCCATTGTGCCAGAAACGGGCGTCAGCACCGTTCAAAATTTCACTATAAAACATTGGGTTTCCATAGAGTTTTTCCAGTTTTTCTTGCAAAAATTGAATTTTGTAGGCTTTTAGGCCGAGATCCTTACGTAAAATACGCCAAGTTTTCTAAAAACGACGACTAATCGATTCGTTATGGTCATCGCGTGCACTCTCAGCTACAGCTGCTATAATTTCTTCACTATGGTACGCGCTGGATGTGGTCTAGGAACGAAAAACTTTTCTCACAGAACGCTGATTTTCGTAATACAGCTGAACAATTTGGAGCCTTTTTTTATTAAATTATGTTTTCTCATTCAATTTAACAATTTTCAGCTACCTTTGAATAAAATGTCAGCAAGAGCCATATACCACCTTGATCAAAAAGAAAACTAAAAATACGAGTTTATTCATTTAAATTCATATTGTCCCCTTTAAAGTAATCCCCACCGACTGCAACACACTTATTCCAGCGCTTATCCGATCTTAGAAACATTTTTTATATTCGTTTTTCGGTATGTCCATTCCTGCGATTTTTTCATTACTTCCTCTTGGCTGCTGAATCGCGTTCCCGTTTGTGGTTTTTACCTCGGTGAATTCGGAAGCTGTTTGATGGTATTTGTTGCATTTTTCGTCAAAAAATTACGAATAATGATGGCACTGTGCGACGGCGCATTATGACAGTGCAAGACCCACGAGTTTTCTACCCACAATTCTGGTCTCTTTCGGCGAATTGCTTCACTCAAACGTCTTATAACGCCCAAATAATACTCTTTGTTTACTGTCTGGCCTTCTGGCAAAAATTCATGATGCACTACACCGTTGTTATCCATAAAAACCGTGAGCATTGTATTCTTTTTTGACTGAAAATGATGTGGCTTTTTTGGTCATTTGATGAACGCCACTCACTTGCCTGATGTCTGGATTGCGTGTCGCACTCATAACCCCATCTTTTTGATGAATGTAGGATCGGATTCAGCCTGCAGTTATTGACCAACATTTCTTTTACTTCATCAATGTTTTCGTCGGTTTTCGATGTCGATGGTCTGCCACTGCGTTCATCATCTTCGATTGACTCACGAGCTATTTTGAGCCGCTCGTGCCACTAGTAAACAACCATTTGCTTTAGAGAATCGTTGCCGAAACACTTTTCCAACATTTTCAACCTTCGCGCACTTGCAAATGTCAAGCTATGAGGCTAAGATTTAGAGGAATGTCAACTACAGATGTACCAACTTAACAAAATAAACAGAACTCAAAGCGGAACAATGGGAGCGCCACAGGGAGGTTTTTCCGTTTTTTTTTTTTTTTTTTTTTGATCAAAATGGTATGTTAGTGGTTCGACTTTATCGTTAGTAGAGCATCCTGTATGGATTACACTTTTCGAGCGTTTGCAACCATCGTTGAAATTGCCATCAAGAAAGCAGTTAGAAAGAAACTTAGAGGACGAGTATTAAGCGGTAAAGTCAGGTATTTAGGAACAACATCCGTAGCACTATCCGTAATAAACGTGTTATCAATTTCTTGATTGCAAAACCTGAGCCGGTTTTTGTGGACCGCGGAAGAAAATCAGGGAGTGTGGAAAAAGAGGTGCCGATGAGCGTTGGTTTTAAATGTTCAAAGGTTATAATGAGTGGAAAGTAGACACGTCAACAGGGCATCCCGTAAGCGAGATGTTTGGAATAGGAACGAATCACGAGATTTAAGAGTTCGTCCGAAAGTGGGCTAAAGGGTATACTTATGAGCAATCATAGCGAGACCGGTGTTACGGTTAAAAGTTTGAAGGAGTGTAATGCTACTAGCGATTTGAATGATGGAGAACTGGTGGAAGAAATAGTGATAAAACAGAGTGAGACACGAGACACTACGTCGGTGTTTAATGATGTCAATTGACTGACTGATATTAGTATCACCTATGAGTTTTATCACACGTCTTTGAATCTTATCTATCAGCTGCAGAGATGTTTTATGAGCACCTGACCATATGGGGCATTGCACTCCAATTTTGGGCGGATGAATGTCTTATACATTGAGGCCAGATCAAAATCGGCATTATTGGCTATATCGAATTTGTGGTCATTCCAACGTAGGTTATCACTGACGCACATACCGAGAATGTAAGGTTTTTCTGTTTCAACGATGCAAGTGCCATTTATGGACGATAACTCGGTATTTAGATTCCGCTTTAATTACAGCAGACAACATTGAGCTTCGGATGCATTAAATCGCACTCTGTTGATATTTCCCCAATCGGTTATGCTGTTAACAACGTAATTTAATGAGCTTAACAAACGACGTTTCCGTTCTACAGTCGAAGATCAAGGACTTGAGACAGGGAACGAATATGAAAAGCAGAGAGTACTGTCATCAGCAATGGAATATATCGGATTAGAAGTAGTAGATAAGAGATCATAAAAGAAAATTAAAAAGAGTTTTGGAGGCAGAGCGAAGCCCTGGGGCACACCAGCATTTTTTTTTTTTTGTGAATATCAGATTTTAAACTATCCAAGACAACTTAAATTGAACATTCCGAAAGGTAATTTTTAATCCATTGAAGAAGAGAGTCATAGACCCCAAAGCACGCATTTTCGACAAAAGAGCCTGATGCCAAACTCTGTCAAATGCCTTAGAAATATCAAGTGCAACTATTTTGCTTTCACCAGATTGATGTATGCCTTGGTTCCGCTTTTCGGTGCATGCCATCAAATCAACTGTGGACCTGTTTCTGCGAAAATCGTACTGCCGGTCATTGAGAAGTTTTCGTGTTTCGACATATTTTATAAACTGACGGCTTATCAGCGTTTTCATGACTTGGAAAGAAGGAACGTAAGTGCATTTGGTCCATTGGGACCCTTTTAAGGGACAGGCGGGACAAATGCTGTTTTCCATCTGCTCGGTTAGAGTCCTAAAGAGTAGAATTGATGAAAAGCCTACGCAGTGGTTTTGCCAGTGAGGAAGAACAACTCTTCAGAACAAGGGGAGTTATACCATCTGGACCAGCGGATTTGTGAATGCTAAGATCATTCAGAACTTTTGCTACTATTCGAGTGGGAAAGTGGATTTGTCTAATTCAAGATTCGACGGAATCAAGTGTAGGTGGAGACAAAACAAAATCTGGGAGTGCTGAACTGGCCGCAAATTGTGCAGCATGCAGATTGACCTTGTCCAAGGAGCTGACAGCTGGAATGTCATTGTAAATGAGCGTTGTGAATTAGAATGAGGCAAAATTTCTTATATTTTTGACGAATGACCAACAATTTTTACTACCTTTGGGACATTGTAGTACTTTTAGCCTCAGCTATTGGTCGTATTGAAATTTCACACGTTTAAGAAAGACGTTGAAGTCACTCCTGGCTCTGTCAGGTTGGTCTTGAATGACCGAAAAAAACATTACTCTAACCCTTTTCACCCTTTACAGTTCGAGTCGTACCATGCCTGATCTTTTGGTACTTGGTACTCTTCATCCTATGAGGGATAAAAGATCTCAGTCCAAAAAGAATGGTGTCTGTGATCATATCAATAGCGGCATCAACGTCGTTATCAAGGAAACATAACGCCCAGCTAAAATTCCTTAAGAAGGTGTTAAGGCCGCTCCATTTAGCTCTTTTGTATTGCAATACAATTCCTTTAGGAATTTTTTCTCTAGCTGTGTGGTGGGAGTACGAGAAATTAGCTGATATAACCCAATGGTCCGACGAGCCTAGAGCGGAGAGCACATCGACGTCGTACTTATGGGTGAGAAGTTAAAAACAAGTCCAGGGAGTTGGCGATATGACTATCAACGCCTAGTATTCGTGTGGGCGTCAACACCGTCCTTTGGGTGTTGTCTGTCCAGAAAGTCGAGGCCACCCACAATTGGCTATATATATTGGCTATATACATATATTAAAGATTTCAGTACTAGGATAAAGGGATACAATTCTTTGAATGGAGTCAGACAGCGCGTGAAACTCGTAAAAGTTCGAATTGATGTCCAGTTTGGGACTCATGTACAATAAATAAAGCAAAAGTGGATAATTTGCTTATGGGGATGGAATTTTAACCACATGAAAGAATGAAGTTAGCAACTATTGTCCCATTGAAAACTTTCTCATTAACTCAAACCTTTTGAAAACGTTTTCTCAAAGGCACGAGTTGGGTACGAGTCTTTTGCTCTTATAGCCTTAGAAAATGGCAGAGAAATGGTTATCACAACCGATTTTACTTGAGTTTCTGACAAGATACCTCACCACTTGATCCTCTTCAAATTGGCTGCTCATGGCGTTGAACATCTTTTGTTAAAATGGATATCTTCTTACCTGTAATGTTCGGTTTAAATCTGCCTTTTCAGTTCTTTTTGTGAAAGAACTCCTTTGAGGTTCCACAAGGTAACCATCTTCGTCCCCTTCTCTTATGATCTTGAGAGGGTCATTAAGCATTTCTCCCCCCCCCCCCCATTTAAGCTGACGATACAAAATTTTTTGAAACTTTTTCTTTCTTTTTCTTTTTCACATTAATCGACCTTCTTCAAGAAGACCTCAATCGGTTTAAAATCTGGTGCCTCAAAAACTGCTTACAACTTAATATCGCCAAATGCCAATTTATGATAGATAACTCCTTCATGTAAATGTGAAGCGTCTTCTCCCCAAGTTTATTTTCTCTATTGCCAATCTATTCCTCTGGCTCAATTTTTTCAAGACCTTGGCATTTTATTCAACTGTGAGCTTAGTTTCCGTTCGTTTTTCGAATCAAGTATATTCAACGTCTATTCCTCCGATTTTCTCTCCGTGGTCTGCCCTGGAACGACCCTTAATCTCATCTCCTTACCAGGACCGCCTCAAACTTATCAATTTGAACTGCTTAGAAGAACGCAGGGATAAAGCTGGCATTCTTTTCATTCGTCGACTGCTCTCAGTTTCCATCAATTTTGCATTCCTTTCCTTTAATGTAAAGCTACACAATTTACGTTGTCCCCGTCTCTTCTTTACACCGATCCACCGCACTTCTTATAGTTCCAACGAACCAATCACCCTCCGAAAGTTCAACTCAAACCTTTCCGTTTTTGATTACAACCTGACCACTCCTCGTCCAGATTAAGTCCACTATTTCCTTGGTTCCTAGGTCTTAAGTCTTTCCGTTCGTTTTAAGTTAGATTAAGGTGGTATTAAGCCACGAAAATTAAATTAAAATTCTTTACGGACCACAAGTATAGGGATGACGTCCATTCTAATAGGTGGAAAAGTTCCTTCATTACAGAGGATTTTTAATTGCCGAATAGTCCGGCCAACTACATGCTCTACTTAAAGACAGGTATGGCTTCCCTGTTCTACGGCACTTTCAGGCTTCACTTGGACTATGTGGTACGAGTCAAGCAGGCAGGCTATCAAAAATAGATCCATCTCATATGCTATGCATATTGCATATGCATCTGATTGCTAGTTTAGTCTCTCGGTTAATTCCAAAGAGCAGTTGGTATCGGCAAAGAAAAAGATTAAAGTTTGACATGATGAGTACAGATTTTAAGAGAAGAGGAGAGTATTACCAAAGTTTTAATTTGTGGCGTTCGAAAATTCATATGAAACGTTCCTGAGTTGCTTGTTTAATCCGTCACAAAATATACTAAAAATTGCAGTGATTATTCCCGCTCTAAGTACGAGGGCTGTTTGATGAATACCCGGATTAGAAATGACAACGCAACTTTTTAGGTTTTGACAATTTATTTTTCATTATAACCCCCTTTCAACTCGATACATTTTTCGCAGCGGTGCTGCAACTTTTTTCACCCCTCCGTATAGTACGACTTGTGTTGGCCAGCAAAATACTTCTCCGCGGCGGCAAGGTTGTCCGAAATGTACTTTCCTTTCGAATCCGGAGAATACGGAGGATAGGGGAGCAATTCGAACAAATTGGTTGTGGCGACTGCCGGTGCGTTATCGTGGTGGAACATTTTTTAGAACTTCACACCCAAGAAGGTATTACTACTCTTAAAATGCTGAAGCAACTGTTAAGTTTTTCGGAAAATTGGATTGAGAGAGAGAAAGATGTTTGGACTCATTGGTTATTTCGCTCCATGGGTGGCATCCAGCATTTTATTGGGAGACTAAATTATTAGTGGAAGTTGGCTTGTTGTTGATTTCTTGTTAACTGAAAAAAAAAACGAATATCTTTCGGGCTATCCTTCCGATTTGGAAGCCAGTCCACTACCACTTGAGCCACAGCCACCCGTGTGGTCGTTTTTTCGGCCCGAAAAGTATGCCCCTGTGATTTGGAGCACATTCACCGGATAAAACCCGATGTCTTATTTGATCTTTGGTCTCTGGTGTGCACCAATGAATCCATGTCTCATCGACGGTCTTAAAACGACGCAAAAATTCATTCGGACTTCGATTGAACAGGGCCAATCACGTCTTTGAAGTGGTCTCATGATTACACTTGTTTTCCGGTGTGAGAAAACGCGGCTCCCATCGTGCGGACAACTTTCTCATGCCCAAAATCTCGTGCACAATATGGGTAACGCATTCATTTGAGAGATCATGGGTTTTGTCCACGGTTTTCTCTGTGGTAACCGTTATTGGGCCATCTGGTCGCAGTTCTTCAAAACCCGATGTGTGTCTACGGTGAAATTCTGCGAATGGATGTACAGAAAGATAAATCTGTCGGTTCCATACACACCATCAGGAATGAGCTTGATTTCTTCGCAGATTTTTCCACTAAAAACAAGAATCAGATCACGGAGCGATACTGCTCTTTCTCCATGGTCGCAGAAAACACTAACACGATGTTTTGAAATGATTGTCAACACAAAACTAAGCGTCGGATTGCCATCAAATTTTGACAGGCGGACTGAAAGAGGCTATACTACCATTAATGATGGTAGACACATTTTGTCACTACCTATCTTTCAATCCGGGTACTCATAAAAAAGCCCTTGTACCAGCATATCCAAATCCGCAAAACCTTTTCATTATAGTCATCGCTGTATGCTTGTTCACCCTAGACGCAAATTTTCATTTTTGGGAATTAGGTTTGGAATGTAATAATTGAAAAGTTTAAGAGGTTTGCAGTATTATGAGTTACGTTAACAATCGATGTTTCCGAAATTAAACGCAAATAACAGGCAAATAAATACGATTATATAGGCTGATTCATCGTAGGTTTTGATTTATAATATAAAATATTCATGTAGAATTCAAAGTGAACTTAAAATTTTTACCATTGGTTAAAAGAACAATTTATGGCATTTACATTTTAAGAACAATATTATGTAAATATTGGCCACGACTACGTCTGAGGTGGTCCATTCGGAAGGTCTAATTTTGGGCGACTCGAACATAGCGACTGGTATCTCGCGGATAAGACGTGTAATGTTGGCTTCTTAAACGTCAATCATAGCTGGCTTATTTCTGAAGACCTGAGAATTAACATCTCCCAGAGAAAATAGTATAAAGGTGTGATAACGCACGATCTAAGCTGCCAATTTACCGTAGCAAAGCGTGAGATGAAGTGCTCACACAAATGATTTCTCAACAAATCCCTTGTTTCACGCGCTTTATGGCTCGTAGCGCCGTCTTGTTGAAACCAGAGCTCACCGAGACCATGTGCTTGAATTTCAGGTAGCACATAGTCCCTTAACATGTCCTAAAAATGGTTACCATTGACGATAACATTATGATTTGCCTCAGTTTTACAAAAAAAAAAAGGAAGGACCAATGATTCCACCACCCCATAAGCCATACCATACCGTTGTTTTTAATGGATGTAATGGTATGTCTTGGTACTCTTCGGGTTGTTCATCAGCCCAAACACGGCAATTTCGTTTTTTGATCCAGAAATGGGCTTCATCATTGAACAAAATTTCACGATAAAATATCGGATTTTCATTGAGAGCCGATTCACTAAAAATATGACACAAATTCAGTGAAATGAAGTCTCCTGGCTTCACTTCTTGCACAAGTTGAATTTTGTACGTTTATAGACTGAGATCCTCACGTAAAATACGCCAAGCCAAGCTGCTGAGAACGACGACGAATCGTTTCGTCACGGTCTTCGCGTACACTCTCAGCTACAGCTGTTATAGTCTCTTCACGTATCATCCACTAATGTAAACTGGGACTAAAATTTGGTATTAGCATTAGTGGTTTCAGTAGGTCGATTATGCGCACCGTAAGTTCCTCAAATAGCACGAAAAAAATTCTCACAGAACGCTGATTTTCGTAATACAGCTGAACAATTTGGAGACGCTGTTGTGGTGTCAGTCTTTTCATGATGACGTGCCAAAGAATACTGAACAAAATTGACGAAGCAGTTTGATATTAGTCACGCGTAATCTGTCAAAAAAAAGCCTATTGAAAATCAAACCTCAAGATGAATCACCCTATATACTTTAACTACCTGGGTCCTTGGCTCCACCTAGAAGAAAACCACAAAATTTGAGACAAATGGTTGAAATCTGTAGTTTTATCCACATGACAACTAGACCTAATCAAAATATGAGTGGAAAATGGATATAAATTGCAGATACATCCATATATACATATGTAAGCTTCAAAACAGTCAACCGACAATCACTTAATTAACCAGTTCATGATGCGTGTGTTACGTGTTTCTGGCATTCACCCCGTCCACTGTCTACCACCTTCATCCCTTTTTCGTCAACAACAATTCGCCAATTACTCTCTCTTACATCCCTTAACAAGTGGAACGATGAAATTTGTGTGGAAAAGTAAATCAATTTGTGAAGTAGGAAACCGGATTTATTTTTTTTTTTTTTTTTAACTTAACTCAAATTCTGATATTGCAAAACTGTGGCCAATTATGGATGATGACTCATTGACACCATGGCGATAACTTGTCGCCAAGACAAGACACCATTTAACAGAAACTGATGAAGAAATTAGTTAAACATACTGACGATGAGGATGATGACGATGACGACGATGACGACGACGACGACCATCATGATGATGGCTGGCTGTATGATTACGATCGTACTGATTAGGACGAATACCATAATGACGATGATAACGACGTTGAATAGTGATTGCGATGATGGTGCCAGTCAAGTGCTGCGCCGCTGGCGTCTAGTGTTTTACTTACCGGATGAAAAGGAGATGACAACTTTTTCATCGACTTGCTTTCTGGGCATTTTCCTCCGCTTGACGCTGTACTCACACACTACGAGTATCTCCTCTGCTATTTGGGATGACATCGTCATGTAAGCGTAAGAAACTGAAGAACATTAATTAAAAGAACAAACAAGTGGGTTTCCTTTTTTAGCCTTTCGGGCAGAAAGTTGAGAGGAAATTGATTAAAGTCAATTGAGGAGGATGTTTGTTGAAGCAGTTTGCTGTGGAAAACTTCTTGTGACCAGTGACACGGGGATGCATGAAAGAACTAAATGGCATTGTGTCAGTAAATTTAAATTTTGCTGGATTTTTTGAAAATCATGAGTGCAAGATTGATCCAATTCTTGTATTTTTGCCTACCAACTCGTCACAGTTTTGAAGGAAAAAGAATGAATATGCCGTGGAGTGATTACCAAATCTTGACAGGGCTTCATACAACTTATTTCTTTAGACCATCTCGGCTTGGAATTAGTATGAACATTTTGTCTGCGGTTCTTGTTCTGGCCTACCATCAAACTAAAAGGCATCATTCGATTTCAAGATAAAAGCTCTAACATTTTCAGGTTTTCCTGCCAAGAAGGTCGTATGTACATTCCCACAATCCAACTACTATGTATTCCATCTCAAAGGATAAAAGGTAACATAGAGCACATCCCCATCCACACACTTTTGAGGAACTGTTCTAAGGACGCAGTGAATTGGAGACAATTAATCGGGTGACCCGGTAGTGAGGCAGTTAAGTCTTCTGTGAAGGCGAAGGATTTATATACCATTATTCATTCATTATATCATAAAGGTGGCGCTACAGTTTGGAATGGATCTGGGCCTCAACCAACAAGTGTCTCCAACCAGCTCAATCTTCATTTAGATGCTTGAAGTTTCGCACGCTAAGCTGATTGAAATCCCTTTCCACTTGCATTAGGATCTTCCTCCACGGCACGGTCCCTCAGGGGTCTATTCGAAAAGTTTTCAGACCGGAGCATTGTTGTCCATCCGGTTTACGTGTCCCAGCAACCTCAGTCGTTGGACTTTCACTTTCCTTGCTGAGTCTACGTCGCTGTACAACCCGTATAGTTCGTCGTGATATCTCCTACTCTACTGTCTATGCAGATGGGTCCACAAATCACTCTCATTCATTCTTGATAAGGTTCATGGCTCTGCGGCATAGAGAAGGACTGGAATTGTTGAGGTATTATATAGGGTCACTATTGATGTTCAAGAGAGGGCTTTGTAAGTTAATTTCCTTCTTATCCCAAAGAAGCAGTGATTAGAAATAATTATTCTTCGTTTGATCTCAGACAACGACACCAAGTTGTCTAAATTGATAGCGGAACCTAGGTAAACAAAGTCCTCAAGTTATATCTGTCGAGGATGACGTACTCTCCGAGACGTCGGTATTGGGTATCCTTTTGGGTTCGAAAGCATATACTTGATAGTGAACTTGTTGACTATTGACCCCCTCTTCACCGCTTCCGGTTCAATTCTCGCAAAAGCGCCACTGATATCACACTTTTCTTGGCTTTCTTCGGTGCACTGTTGAAAGATTGTTCCTCTTGTGTTGGCGTTTTGCACCATTCTGGGAGGAATAATGTTAAAGAAATCGGATGACAGGTCTTAGCCTTGTATACATACTTTTTCAACATCAAAGATCTCGTTGAGTTCTTTACCGGCCTTAAAAAACCAGCACGCATTTTCCAACGCCATCTTAAATGGCAGCCTCGTGTTGGCTGACAATGCATCAAGCGATCGGTTCAATTTCTGATGACTCGGTCTAATATGTGCAGCGTTATTCCAGCAATAGCGTATCGAATGTTGGCATCGAGCTCGTCCAAAGTGGTTGGCTTATTAGCTTAGACAAAGGACTTGACGTAGCTCCAGAATAAATAATCAAGTTGTGTCAAATGGCACGGTTACACTTTCGAGCTTTGCGTCGCTTGTATGGCATGTCGTGCCATCTTGTTTGGACAACACGAGATGGTGCTAGTTCTGGCCAGTCCCGGAGCAGACGTCCTGCTGATAATATCGCAGCTGTGGTTGGAGATGTCACAGAGGACCCCGAAGTATCGACCAGAGTTCTGAGTTCAGAGAATTTTGGTGAAAGATTGCAAACCTATTAATTCATGGCTCAAGCCATCCAGAATCTCGACTACGAGAGAGACTACTTTTCATCGAAAATCATTATGAGCTGAGAGGCCCTTTTACATCTCTGTGGAGGTGTGAATATACAAAAATATCGCCTCTGGGGCACCGATACTCCGCGTATACCCCACGAAGAACCATTACATCCGTTCGAAATTACTGCATGGTGTACTACATAATACATGGACCGTTTCTAAGAGAGGGCACCACTTGAATTAAATCCATACCATTTTCAGTTGGTACAGCCGATGCAAAGAAATAGCTTGATAAGTGTTACCCGGACTGTTGCCGAACGAACCATTCGCAAGTGGATTGGAAAATTTGAAAGTGGTCATACAAGCACCGAAGAAGCTGTTTCAGATGATAACATCAATAAAGTCCACAAAATGATTATGAATGACCGTAAAGTGAAGTTGATCGAGATAGCTGAGGCTCTGAAGATATCAAAAGAGCGTGTTTCATATATCATACACGAATATTTGGACATGCGAAAGCTCTGTTCAAAGTGGGGTGCCGCGTTTGCTTACAATCGACCAAAAACAACAACGTGTTGATGATTCAGAGGAGTGTTTAAAGCTGTTCAACCGCAATAAAGTCGAATTTTTGCGTCGGTATATGACAATGGATGAAATTTGGCTCTATCACTTCACACCAGAGTCAAGTCGGCAGACAGCTGAGTGGCGAGCAGGCGACGAACCTCGTCTAAAACGACCAAAAATTCAACACTCGGCTGGCAAGGTTATGGCATCCGTATTTGGGATACACATGGAATAATTTTCATCGACTATCTCCAAAATGATCAGACTATCAACAGCGACTATTACATTGCGTTGTTGGAGCGTTTGAATGACGAAATCGCAGAAAAACGGCCGCATTTGAAGAAAAAGAAAGTTCTGTTTCATCAAGACAATGCACCGTGTCACAAGTCGATGTAAACGATGGCAAAATTGAATGAATTCGGCTACGAATTGCTTCCCCACCCACCGTATTCTCCAGATTTAGCCCCCAGCGACTATTTTCGGTTCGCAGACTTCAAAAAAATGCTCGCCGGAAAGAGATTTAAGACCGATGAAGAAGTAATCGCCGAAACAGAGACCTAACATATTTTGAGGCTAAACCGAAATCGTACTACAAAACTGGTATCGAAAGATTGGAAAATCGTTTCAAAATTTTCCAAAAATTTTGTGTTTTACTATAAAACTACTACAACATAACAGAGCCCATGTGTTATTACGCTAGAGACGTCACCGGGCCGGGTGCAAAATGACTACAGTGGATTTCGAGGGCTACAGAGTCATTCTTAAATACTTTTTCCCTCCTCAGTTGGACAAATTGGGACTGGACAACATGTGGTTCAATCAAGATGGAGCAACGGCGTAAATTGCAAGAGCCACAACCGAAATTCTGAAGGCTGCGTTTCTGGGTCGCCTAATCTCTCGTTTTGGCGATTTGCACTTTCCGGCAAGATCGCCTGATTTAACCATCCCAGACTTTTTTGTGTGGTTTTTTCTATGGTAATCGGGCCCGAATGGTCATCATTTCTCTGGCGGCGCTCACTCATTTTCTCGACATAATGGAAAAAATTTAAAGACATGAAATAAAGATAATACAAGAGCAGAATCAAAATTTTCATTCATAAAAAAACAAATTTCAGCCAAAGCACATCGGGTGGCAATTTTTGCGACACCTTGTAGTACCTTGCACAGTACCTTTTAGTTGTGTAGATTTCTTACACCACGCAACAAAACGATGTTTTTTCTAGAACTGCAGGGACCGAGCAGTCCATTTTTAAATTTTCTAAGTGTCCTTGCGAAACACTCTTGCTGAAATGAGTCTTTAAAGATGGACAAACGACCGTTGACTGTATTTTTCTTTTTTTTGAACTCAAATTTTGGCAATCCGTTTTATTTTCCAAAAATTTTTTAATTTTTTTTATAATGAGCGCGCATTCAAAGAATTTGTGTACCCTTAAAAGTTTATACACAGCCCGCGCGAAGGAAATTTAGGGAGGAAGAAATTAGAGGAACCGCTCTAGATTGTTTTTAAATGTTTGCAAGTAATAATGATCAGGAAATAGAGAGCTCGGCAGGGCATTCCATAAGCGAGTTGTACGGCTTAGAAATGAATCACGGTATTTCAGTGTACGTCTGAAAGAGACAGGAGACATTATTAGCGAGTTAAAGGGTGTCAATTGACTGACTGATATAACCTACGAGTTTATGAATCATATCTAGCAGGTGCAGAGATGTTTTAGGAGCATCTGACCAGATGTGGGCATTTTACTCTAATTTTGAACGGATAAATGCCCTATATATTGAGGCCTGATCAGATGGGGTGAAGAAACCTATACATTTCGCAGCATTTTTGGGGACATCGAATACGTGGTCATTCCAACGTAGGTTGTCACTGACGCACATATCGAGAATGGAACTTTCTTTTGTTTCGACGATGGATGTGCCATTTATGTATAACGACTAGGTATTCAGATTTCGCTTTAAGGACAGCAAACAGCGTTGAGTTTTGGAATCAATAAATTTCACTCTGTTGATAGTTCCCCAGCTGGTTACGCTGTTAATATCGGAACTTAAAGAGCTTAACATAGTCTGCTGTTCCCGTTCTACAGCCGAAGAGCAGGGACGAATACCGAGAACGAATATGAAAGGCAGAGTGTACTGTCATCAGCAAAGGAATATATCTAATTAGAAGTAGCAGATAAAAGATCATTAATCAAAATTAAAAAGAGTGGCGGAGACAGAACAGAGCCCTGGGGCACCATCCAAAATAACTTGCATTTAATCTACTGAAGAAGAGAGTCATCGATCTCAAGAGCACACAAATTCGACAAAAGAGCCTGATGAAAAACTCTGTCATATGCTTTTGAAATAGCAAGTGCAACTATCTTGCTTTCACCAGATTGATGCACGCTTTGGTTCCACTTATCGGTGAGACATGCCATTAAATCACCAGTGGATCTGTTGGTATAAAAACCGTACTGCCGGTCATTAAGAATTTTTCGTGCTTCGAGATATTCCATAAGCTGACGACTTACCAGCGTTTCCATGACTTTTGACACAAGGGACGTTAGTGCAATGAGAGAGAAGAATATGCTGTTTTCCATCTGCTCGGAAAGAGACCTAAAGAGTAGGATTGATGAAAAAACTTACGCAATGGTTTTGCCAGTGAGGATGAACCCCTGTTCAGAAGAAGGGGAGATATGCCATCTTGACCAGCGGAACGACCAAAAATGTTTACTACCTTTAGGACATTGTAGTATGTTTCGTCTCAGTTTTTGGTCGTATTGGAATTTTACACGCTTAAGAAATGTGTTACATTCATTCCTTCCTCGTTTAAACTTTTTTCGGTTTTTCTAAGTGCGTTTGGTATCGTAGGACCGGAAAAACATTTCTCTAACCCTGACAGTTTCTTTACAGCTAAAGTCGTACCATGTTTTTTCTTTTGATTTGATAATCTTCATCTGATGAGGAATAAAGGATCTCACTCCAAAGAGAATGGTGTCTGTGACCATATCAGCAGAGGCATCCACGTCGTTATCGAGGAAACGTAACGACCAATTAAAATTCCTTAAGAAGCTGTTAAATCCGTTCCAATTGGCTTTCTCGTATTGCCATATGGGTCTTTTAGGATTCTTTTCTCTAACTGTGTGTTGTGTGTACGAGAAAATAGCTGATATGACATGATGTCATATGAGGTAAATTGGCCTAACTCACTCACGGTTTATTCTGTAGATATCTTGAAATTCTTTTCTGGATACTGAGAGAGTTTGCATTCAGCGAGATTGTTCAATTCAACACAAAATGGTTTTTTTTTATAGTTTAGGAGGGTCCTGAATTGATGCCTGCGAAAAAATACAGAAAAAAGTCCCACTAACCATGGAACAGCGCTCAGTGTGGATCGAGGATTCCCAGAAAATACGTAGGCGCAGCACAGCCAGCTGAAAGAACAGAAAAATCATTTAACATGAATTAAGCGTACAACCAAACTGTTGCTATGTTTGTACAATTTTCTTGTTTATACGAGTACTGACTTCTTGATGAGTTTTTGTACGATATTTGATTGCTTGACTGGTTGGTCAAGCAGAGGACTAGAACGGAGGTAAAACTTATTACTTAGGCATGGACCTACCATCCATCTCTAACCACTTCAGAGACTAAGACTGAATATTAATTGATTTGATTTGATTAAGTTGAATCTAATTTAGTTGTTGATGGTTAGAATTTGGGATCTAATTGTACCAACCGATGGCAGTGGGTAAATCGATGGTTCTACTGATGTTTGCTTTTATGTTCGCTTGATTTTTTCAAACATTGTTACAATATATATTAGGTTGAAGCATAGAAATGACCTATTTTTACTCAGTTCGCAATAATACGCTCTCGAGTAAACAACTGTAAAACAGGTAAAATGGTACCTGTGTTTGACGTGTGAGACCTATTACAAGGTAATGCATGTGACCATATGGTCACGGTGGGCACTGTTATGAGAAATTGATTTTTTATGTAAAAAAATAAAAGAAAACATTGAGATACTTTTTTTTGGTTTTTATTGGTCGACCTTTGTATGAAAGCTTAAAGAGCATTTTATATGTTACACATCCCAATATCGCACTTTGAACATTAAGCACTTCCGACAGAAGTGCACATATCACCTTCCCATCGTCTTTATTTTGCGCAAGGACGAACAAAGTGATTACTGCCATCGTACTCTTCAGTACGATGCTTGTTTCTTTCCAATTTCTTTTACGAAGGCCAATAGCCTTTGGTTTCTTACCAAAATGTGAGAAAATCTAACTGCGACAAATAAGGATGAGTTGAGCAGTGTAGTTGCCATGCGTTGTGTGTCGGGACATCTACTAACCAAGTGAATATACTACTAAGTGAAAAGTAACCTCTTTGACCGCCAAAATGCGCTGCTACTGCAAAAAAGGTTATGGTGCCTTGAAGTCGTTCATATTTAGGCCAACATGCCAAATTTCAGTGCGATACTGTCTTTAGTTCTGTTTTGACACCTGATTGTTGTTGACGTGTTTGGCATCATGTTGAGTATGGACAAAAACGATTTTCGTTCTCTCATAAAACATTATTTTTTGAGAAGCGAAACGGAGAAGGAAACAAAAGAAAAGTTGGATAAATATTATGGGGCTAATGCCAAATTACACCGTCAAATATTGGTTTCGAGAGTTTCGTGGTGGCCGCAACTCCACTACCGAACATGTCCGCAGCTGCAGGCCCTCCGATGCGGTTACAGAGGACAATGTCAAAGAAATACATGAAATGGTGTTGGCTGACCGGAAAGCGAAGCTGCGCGAGCTAGCAAATACCACGAAGATTAGTACTGAGCGCACACTCCATATTTTGAGCAATATTCTGCATATGAAAAAGTTATCCTGCCGCTGGGTGCCACGCATACTCACTCTTGACCAAAAACACGAACGCGAGAGCACTTCAAAAGAGTATTTGGACTTGCTGATGCGCAATCGGGAGGACTTTTGGCGTCGATTGGTAACTGTTGAACATCAGAGAACAGAATGAGTGCCCGGCAATGGACTGAAGCCGGTTACTTTTTACTCCACCCCACCATTTCTTACCTTTTATTCCAATTCCATATAAGCTCACATTCTGATCCATACAGTCTACACCACACATGTATTTGTTATACCATATTCTTCTATAACGTATGGTCGTGAAACGCTTATATTTTTCTTGTGCTCACTGGAATACCGCTAAATATTTGAAATTGGGTTTATTCCAAAAGAAATAGACGCGATGCTAACTACAGCATTATCATTTCACTTGGTTAGTACAATATACGTTTCCTTCATTTTGATAGACTTTGTAAAACCTCGATGGTGCTTCTTAAAACTCTTCTTATGCTCAATCGGACAAATTTTGGGTATTCGGTTCTCCCTAATTTTTCCTGTTGCAGAAAAACCTCAAGACTGCAAATCAGTAAGCAATGTAAAGAGAGTGAATAAATTGTCAAAAAAAAGGGACAAGGAAAGGCGGCCAAAATAGCAAATCATGCTCTCATCAAAAGAAAGGTTTTGTTCTGGATAAAAGTGCTTCAGCATGTTAGCTTTTAGGTGGTCTGTAAGCGGCCACAATTTCCACATCTTGTCACCGTCGTTTACCTTTTTTCCCGCTATCCTCAAAATGCAGAAACTGGAAGACTTACTGGAGTCGATTTCGGCGCATATACCATCTCGTTTCTAATATCATCATCAGTGTTCCAGAATGACCGGAAGCTGTTTCGACCGTTATATTATATAGCTCAGCGATTGTTATTTGAGGTTTTGGTTTTGCGAGAAAGATTGCATATTTTTCCGATTCATTGACAATGTGTTCTAAAAGTTCATTGTCAATAAACTTCCCCAACTGTTCATAAGGCTGCATCTTATTACAATCTTTGTAATGGGCTAAGGGAAAGATTGGGATCCTAGGAACTAAAATATCCTTTACCCATGTGGTATCCTTTATACCAATGTGGTATCTTTATTCAAAGAATAAAGGCTTATTTTGGATGTTGTTGCTATCACTTTTCATAAAGAACTGTGTTCAGCTTTCGAAGTCGATGCTTCAGTTGTTGACAATGATTGATTGACATGCAAAGTAGTAATGCGTCTCCCATTTTGAATTAAAATTTCGCACGATGATCTCAATTGTCCAGAACATACACCGTCTGGTACACCAACATCTTCCTCATCAGCATCATCCTCTCCGCTCAGTACGCCACTTTCGATTTCTGGTGGTAAAAGATACAGTGATTGAACTGTTTCACTCTCATCGTCATTGCACAGTGCACTTGCGCACTTAACGGACTACAATTTATAAGAACACAAATATAACCAAATAAGCAAATAGATAAAAATGATAAAAATAAAAAGATCTTTTTCATTTAAACACACATATAAGTAGAAAAATTATGTATCTAACCAGTAACGGGTGTTCCAACAAGAGGTGTCATTTTACATTTTACAGCATTGTTGAACTGTCAAGATACAACTACCAGTCAGATAATTTTTAATAAGTAAAAACTAGGAGATGATTAAATGTAGATCGATACATATTCGCACAAATTGTAGAAAAAGTATAAATTTACTACAAAAACGGTGAAAATATCGCCGAAATGGTTCGTAAGATTCGTGTTTTGGTCATCATCAAGCGCTTTCTCGCTAGCTATGGTAAATTTTATCGATAAATTTAAACATCTCGGACAGGTTGGTGATGCAATTACTCCAATCCGTGTTCGTTCGGCATAATCGCCACCAACCGCAACTGAGAGAGTGACTTAAAACCCAAGTATGTCCATTTCGTGACGTTCGCAAGTATTATGCTTATCCGCAACCACTTTACACAGCGTTTTACATAAAGATCTTGGATAACATGCTTTAATGTCCAGTTGCAGCCAGCAGATCACGCACAACACCTTTTTGGCAACTGATTTGAGTCCTCTAATTGGACTAGGTGGAGTAAAAAGTAACCTCCTTGACCGCCAGAATGAGCTGCTACTGCAAAAAAGGTGCCTTGAAGTCTGTTTATATTTAGGCAGACATGCCAAATTTCAGTAAGATACTGTCTTTAGTTTTGTTTTGACAGCTTATGGTTGACGTGTTTGGCATCATGTTGAGTATGGACAAAAACGATTTTCGTTCTCTCATAAAACATTATTTTTTGGGGGGCAAAACGGGGAAGGAAACAAAAGAAAAGTTGGATAAATATTGGACTAATAATATTGGTTTCAAGAATTTCGTGGAGTTCTTGGCTGACCGGAAAGTGAGCTACCAGATGCCACAAAGATTAGTACTGAGCGCACACGCCATATTTTGGCGGAATCGGGCGGACTTTTGCCATCGATTGGTAACTGCTGAACACCAGAGAACGGAATGAGTGCCCGGCAATGGACTGAAGCCGGGATTATAATGGCATACTCTTCGTGGACTACCTCGAAAAAAGAAAAACCATTAACAGCAAGTATTACTGTGCATTATTGGAGCGATTGAAGGCCGAAATCGCTGCAAAACGGCCTCACATAAAGCGAAAAAAAAAAAAATTGTTTTTGCAAGACAATGCGCAGGCGCACAAGAGCATCGCGGTCACGTTTGCAGGGGTCGATTCGTTGGACCCAATTTTTAACAACTCGTCCACACATTTCGGCCGAAACGGCCGCTATTTCGCATTCAATGTTGGCTCTGAGCTCTTCCAACGTCGTCGGCGTGTTGGCATAAACCAATGACTTAACGTAGCCCCACAGAAAGAGACGGCCAATGGACTGGCTCATGTCTTGAGATAACACGCTCACCATACTTACTCTTGGTGTAAACACATGTTGTCCAAGTCCATATCTTCCAATTCGGGCCAAAAATAATCGGTGATCATGGCGCGATAACGCTGACCATTTACAGTCAAAAATGAGCTTCGTCACTGAAGATGATTTTGCGATTAAATTCATCATCCAGAACCCAATCGGAGAACGTACGTCGCTTCAAATGGTCCATCGGCTTCAATTCTTGAGTCAGCTTGATCTTGTTTGGGTGTAAATCAAGATCCTTGCGCAAAATACGCCATAATATGGTCCGAGCGTATTCTCAATTCTTGAGAACGCCGTGGAATTGACTGATTTGGATCGCTTGCTACGGACGTCTGAGCGGCAGCGATATTTTCGACACTTCGACCAACCCGTTGTCTCACTGATACGGCAACATCACACAACGAATATGTAGACTCAAATTTCTGCACTAAACTTGTTATTGCCTGTCTACTAGGGCGAGAATCACAACCGAAAATTTGAGTTAACGCTCTTAAAGTTGCGGTCACCGACTCCGAATATCTGTAGAAAATGTTTATAATTTGCAGACGTTGCTCGTTAGTGTACTTTACCATGACCAAAATGTACTTTACCATGAAAATGGGCTTACTGAATAAATTGACAGTGACAGTTTGATGATAAGTTAAAGAGTGCGTTTACAAATTAAATAAAAGTTGTCAAGTCCATATTGGAAGACCCTATACATCCATGGGAGCAAGGATACATCTTCTCATCGCCTGTTGCCTTCAGGAGTACCAATTCGGAACCGTGTTCGAGGCACAAGTTCCACCCTTGAGCTGATTTGAAGCCTATATAAAACCTCTTTCTGATCTTATGGTCACACCGCCCAGTACAAATTTGATATTCTACAACGGGTTTAGGACCCTTCCCGTGATTTGAGTTTAAGCCATAGCTAAGCTAAGCTCATGGCATCTCTGAGGTGCACTTTTCAATACCGCCGAAATGACATCACGGACACTGGTTGCATCAGCAATTAGGAAAATACGTCTCGATTTTGCTACTCTTTCTCAGTTTCACATTGGAATAGACATATCCATGTTCCAATGTACCACTTTGTAGTGGAAGTACCCGACATCAGCTTACTGATGGGCCAACTGACCAGTTTAATTTTTTTTTTCTTATTCCGTCTACACCGTCTGCTTTAACAGGAATTCTTGTGGAAAAACTTGTCATCATTTTGTCTTCATCCAAAAATCTCAACTTTCATGACCCATGATGATCCGTTCTCTTGTGAGTTTGGGTCGTTCCTGCGGTCAACGGTCTTCAGAGGTGGTTTTCCGTGTCAATTGCACTGGCTGTTGATCTACCATTAAATTTTGTTCCCCATCTCAATTGATTTTTATTTGGGTCTTGATTAGGTTTGATTCAATTTGCGAACGTTACTATATTCCTGAAGTACCATTTTTATTTTCTCAGTCGCTCACTCCTTATGATATTTATCCTTATCTCCTCCTTTCATCGTTCTCGTTCTCCCACGCATCGTCGCTTAATAATCAAGTCGCAGTATATGCATTCTTCATCACATCAAACCAAGGCTTCTGTGTGGGTGGTCGAGAACAACCCAGCGCATCTGTTCCGATGTATCTGACGGCTTTTTGACGTTGATGCTGTTTTATAATTCATTTATAACGAACCAAATGGAGGAAAGGCGAAAAAAAACGAATGAGTTTACAAAATTAACATTTTATTATACCCTGTTCAACAAAAATCTGCAGTGCATGCCTTATGGGAGAGCTTTTTTCGGACACGGGTGCCTATCGCTCAGTTTTCGGTTCAAAATACTACAAATTGCCATTAGTTTACATTGAAATTGTTGTTGTAACTTCTCTTATAATTGGATACAAACTTTATCCACCAATCTGCGTCAAGGTCGGAGAAAGAATGATCAATTGCTATCCTATGGATTTTTTAACAATACCAGGATTACCAGTATTAACAGCGATGTATTTCCCGTGATAACTGTTTGCATTCCTGTCGAATATTCTTTTTAAGGGCTGCGATTGTCTGAGGCTTGTTGGCATAAGGCCGCGACTTCAAGTCAAGGCCCCAAAGGAAATCTGAGTTGGTTAAATCAGGCGATCTTGCTGGGCATGCCAAATCGCCAAAACGGGAGATTACGCGACTAGTAAACGCTTCCTTCACAATATTCATTTTGGCTGTGTGCCGTTGCACCCGTTTATCATGGCCCTGTAGCGTTCGTCAGTAACAGGGACCGTATTGCCGATGGCGTTCTCAAAAAAATACGGCCCAATCACTTCTCTCGCGTGAACTCCGCACCACACAGTGGCTTTGAGTGGATTTAATGGCTATTCATGCATCATACGCGGATTTTTAGTGCCCCAGAAACGAAGATTTTGCTTATTGACGTAAACGCTTAAGTGGGTATGAGGCTCGTCGCTCATGGTGATTTTCGACACAAAACCGTGTTCTTCGTTGTTGAGATTGTGGATGGTTTTACAGTAATTTACATGCTACTGACGGTCAGGAGGCATTAACTGATGCACTGTTTGCACTTTGTATGGGAACATGTGTAAGTCTTTCATTAAAATTCGTTGAAGGATCAGCCTGGTAGTACTCAATTGCGTGGTCCGTCTCAGCGACATTGGCAGCCACAGCCGCGATATTCTCGGTCGAACAACCAGTCCGGTTGTCTCCTGTGGTTCCACTCTGTTCAAGTCGAGTAGCTAAGCGTCGGAATGTTTGCCCAGTTGATGCGACACATACATTTAAAGTACAAGAGGAAGTAGATGTTTAAAAATATATTCGATACTAAGTTTTGGTTATATTTACCAGTATTGTTAGAATTTTTTGCTTTCATTCATTTGGAATGACTGGATTCGAAGTAAAGTCATCGTCTGATGTTGGAGTTTTTAACTTAAAATAGCATAGCTTTCGAAGAAATCATGGTGAAAGCTAAGTTCCTGGATGTTGTCAAACGCCACAAAAACAAACTTGAGGTACACGTGATATATGAACTAGCTCAAATGGCAGGACATAAAGTATTACAATTGCCTACCTTACCATTGCGAGCTTAACCCAAAAGAGTTGGTATGGGCTCAAGTAAAAGGATTCGTAACAAGCCAACAAAAAACCGATATTAACAGAGGCACTTGAGAAAGTGAACAGTGAAAAATGGCTTAATTGCGTCAAACGTGTAGAACTAAAAGTTGAGTCAAAGATGTGGAATGTAAAATAGATGTTTTCGATGAAACTACAACAATGATGAGGACGATAGCGACAGTGAATTTTCTTCAGATTTAGTAACGTTTTACACTATTTGGTAATAAAATAAATAAAAAATAAATAAAAAATGTATCGAATGACCAGTAGTCAAAATTTATAATTAATTTGATATCGTGAGTATATCAACCGATATATGTACTGGAAGTCACAACGTATTCCTATACGAGTATATTTTTTTATAATTTCCGCGCGCTCAAGAAGTTTGCGTACCCTTAAAATGTTTATACACAGCGCGGACGAAGAAAACCTTAAATGTTTGCAAGTGATAACGACCAGGACATAGAGAGCTCGGTAGGCATTTCAATAGGCCAGTTGTACGGCTTAGGAACGAATCATGATATTTTAGCGATAAAACAAGGTGAGACAGGAGACATTACGTCGGTGTTCAAGGAAGTCGATTGCCTGACTAATAATAGTATCATCTACGAGTTTCATCGCACGGGTTTGAATCCTATCTAGCAGGTTCCAATATGTTTAAGGAGCAACTGACATCTTACATATACATCCTAAGTTACAATGCAAAGTAAAATAAGTTTGAATAATTGATTATTTACAACAACACGAAATTGAGAACATATTCATAAACAGATGTCACTGACGATCACCACCTAAAGCAAGTTATGAGGCCGTTAACGAGAGATTGAGGGACATGCTTTTAGTAAGGATTTTGGCAGTTTGTTACGGTTACACTCAGTCAAAGTTCAATCTTCTAACAATATTTCTCTGTTGTTCGAGCATCTGCAACATCAAACAACTTTATAGTGGCCACTCGGAATGCTTGGGTATCAATTCTGCTGTTCTTCTTGTTCGGACGAACTTTCGTTTTGCTCCGAATTAAACTTTTACGTATAAACTATCTATTTCCCTTCCATATCTCTACTTCTGATATAAGTTGAGCGACATTATTGCATTTACTACCAAATCGTTGATTACAATGCTGACTATGTTACTTGTAAGGGCATCTGTGTAAAATCATTCCTTGCAATTTGTGTTTATAGAGTGCCTCAGTGACTCATTGACTCTTTCTAAAACAGTCTCACCAAAATTACTACGATGAATCTGTCGAATTTAGAAAGTAGTGTTAGACATGTTGATGAATTAAGCAACTCGCTTTTGCTTTCAACCGACATAATTAAGTCCAAGCTCACCAACATCGATACACAATTTGCAAGTCTGTTCGAGATGAATACTACTATCAGTGATCTCAAAGCAAATTGTTTCGCATCTCTAACTTTAAATTCTGCGAATTCATAAATACCCTGCGTGAAGATTTTGAGACTCATTTTCAACCATCCTCAAAGAAACAACCATCTCCAATGCAGCCGCCTGATCTTATAGTCGATGTAATCTTTGATAGAATCAGTGGGGTTGGCCACGATTTAGCTGCCGCACAATCAATTATTTTCGATGGAGAATCATATTGAAACGGTTAATAGGAAAATTAACGATTAACTTATCCATACTCGACACCACCATAATGTCCCCTACAATACGAGTTCATCAATTTTGGCTGAATTATTGGAAACCGAAATCGACCCACTTTCACCACTACCTCCTCGTCCAACACAGTTGATTCAATCTACAAATTCTCCCGCTGTACTTTCGATGCAAGAATCCGAAAATCTTTCACCCTCTATTCCTCCCGTCAAACATGGACACCTTCCGAATGGAGGCGTAGGCTGGACAAAATTGAAAGTCAGATGATTACATGTTTCATCAAAGGCACCCCGCAAAACGCTGATATATTTTAGGTATCACCACCAGCCAATGTTAAATGTTCTTGCCACCTTACCACAAAGGTCTTCTTCTAGTGTATTTGACTGACAAATCCGACTCAGTTTGCTATAAGGAAAGAACTTAAACAAACGTCATGGTCTCCCTACAGACCTTACAAATCTGAGGAACTTCTATATCAATATCCACGAGATTTTAAATATGTCTCGCCAAAAAGTCTCAGACGACCTTGCTGTTTTCGGTAAGTACGGCACTCAAAAATGATTTCACACGTTCAACGGACCAGAGTTGACAACGACACATTTCTTCGTCTCTAACGTACTACCATTGTCAGTGTTTCAACCGTTTACTCCTACGACCTCTCGAAATAGAATTCTTTTTACCTTCTTCTGTTAAAACGTAAGAGAACTGCAATTTTGCGTCGTGCTGTCTTGAGTCAATCTCACGCTCTCCCATTTGAGGCTTACGCTCTGGCTGAAACAAATCTAATTCAATGTTTTCAATGTTTTTTCGAGACGATAATCGTACTGGCCAGCCACAATGACCTAAACTCTTCTCCAATCGCTTTATCTACTTCTTCCAAGCTTGACTACGTATTATGGAAGATAAATCTTTCCTGCAGGTCCCTGTATGTTAGGTGGTCTTATGTACATACTACCGGCACAACCTATCGAATGCTACCAACTCGCAATCAATGCAATTTATCAAATATCAAAATCAACTGAACTGGACTCAATCAGATGATAAATCTTTTTTTATCGCAAAATCTAACTCGAGTAAAGAATGCCTCTCCTCGGATGAGCTTACAGATTCTGGATTATGCCAAATTCAAGTTAATGCGGTCTTCAAGTATATGGGTAGACAATAAGACGTCTTTTTCACCACTGAACCTAAAAACTCCTCTGATCTCACTCTCCCCTTTCACTATCGACCATTGGTAACTTTCACCCACCATATTTCTTAAAAAGTGTTCCTAAACGCTTTCCCACCCCTTTCAAATCTTTTCGGTTATCGCTCTCTCAAGGTAAATTTCCACAAATATGGAAGCCTTCTTTCGTAACACCGATACTCTAATTACCGCCCCATAGCTAAACTTTCACATATACCCAAACTCCTCGCTTTCAGTGCAATTTATTCCCCTAATCAACAGGGCTTTCTGAAAGGATAGCCAACTACCATTAACCTCGTTGAATTCGTGTCCTCTGTTCTCTCAGCCTTAGAAAGTGGTTAAGAATTTTACGTTATAACAATTGATTTCAGTAAGCCTTTTGATAAGATATCTCATAGACTAATCTTGTTCAAATGGTCCGTCGTGTGCTTAGAACTCTTTTTGCTAAAATATACATCTTCTTGCCTGGATATTCGTTTCTATAATGTTCGTTTTAGGTCTATCCTATTAGCCCCTTTCTTGGTAACTTCAGGTATTCCTCAAGGTAGTCACCTAGGTCCACTTCTCTTCATCCTAACCATTAACGATCTTGAGAGGGTAATTAAACACTCAGTACTTTCTTACTCAGTATAAACTTGCAAGCCCATTACATCAGAACATGACTTTAGACTCTTTCAAATAGATCTATATACGAGTAGCTTTCCCACCTGGTGCATCAAGAAAATTTAGAACTCAATGTCACCAAATGTGACTTTAACCTTCTCTACGGCCAACCTTTATCCATTGTCTATCCGTGACTATCCAACTTATTCGGTTAATTTCCGCTCGCATATTGATGGGATAATTACAAAAGCAAACTCATCGCTTAACTTCATTAAAAGATGGTCCAAAGAACCCGTACGTGACCAGTTCACTATACGAGGTATGTTCAAAAAGTAAGGTGACCTTTTTTTTTTTGTAACAAAATATTTATTTATTCATAAATAAATACATATGACGTCCCCTTCAAAGTAATCCCACTCAGACGTTGTGCCAACGCTTTTCCCAATCCTCGAAGCACTTCTCATAAGCATTTTTTTTTTTTTTTTGGTACAGCCTCGAGCTCATCCATCGACGCCGTTTTTATTGCATCAATCGTTGAAAATCTCCGTACTTTCATTGGTTTTTTTCAGTTTTGAGAACAGGAAAGGGGCCAAATCCGGTGAATATGATGGCTAAGGCATGATTATCGTGTTATTTTTGGCCAAAAAATCTCTCACAAACAACGACGAATGAGCAGGTTCATTATCGTGATGCAAAAGCCATGAATTGTTTTTCCACAATTCCGGACGTTTTTTTTCATACAGCTTTTTGCAAACGGTAAAAACGGTAGTCAAAAAAAAAAAAAGTGATCAAAACTTGGCATGCTTTTTCGGTGTTGGCTCTCTTTGGTGTTTCCATTGGGATGATTGGGCTCTTGTTTCGACTTCATAACCATCATCAGGTCAGGATCATCATTAACGTTATCCTGAGCGATGCTTATGCCATGGTTCTGATCAAAATTAAGAGGTTTCGGAACAAACTTCGCTGACACACGTCTCATGCCCATAACATCCGAAAAAAATGGCATGACATGAGCCGATCGATATGCCAAGATCCTCAGCAACTTCTCTTATAGTAATTCAACGACTTTCTTTGGCATCTTCTCGGCTGTCTTGCAAGAGCTTGTACCACTTGTAAATATTTTTTTTTACTTAAAGCAGATTCACTGTATGCCACTGTCAACATTTCAAGAGTTTTAGAGCACTTGATTCCATCTCTTACACAAAATTTGTTGCAAATTCTTTGCTCCATTTTTTGTAATAATTTAAAATCGCCAAACTCACCAAAGCACGTCTAAACTTTCTATCTGTCAAAACTAAGTATGGTATATACTTGAAACGGTTAACATATGTTAGGGACATTTGTACACTGGTACATATTCGTTTAAGCGCAGATACCTTTTTAAACATATTTCTTAATTAAAAAAAAAAAAACAATGCAAGACAACCTTTTTTTTATTATTTGTTTTAATATTATTTAATAAGCAAATTAAATTTGTGGCAAAAGTTTCCCTCAATTCAAATTCATTTTATTTTTTTTTGTTAATTTATTTTTTTACAAAAGCAAAATGGGAGGCTTGTTCGTTTAAACGCACTCACGAGATTTTTAAAAAAATAATAAAGTTAATAACTTGCAGATTTTCCATCCTTTTGGATGAACTCGAAAATCCCGTTTGTCATCGATTTAACAAGGTTTTGGAAGATTTCGGTACTAATTTTATCCCAAACTTGCTTCATTTTGGTTTTAAGCTCTTTTACTGTTAAAAAGCTTCCAGTTTTTTTCTGTTTCCGCGTATATTTTGCGCACCATGATACCCCATAGATTTTCTACGGGGCTTAAGTCAGGACTGCAAGCTGGCCATTGCAAAAGCGGGATATTTCGCTCTCTAAACCACTCCAAAGACGCTTGTGAGACATGGATAGAGGTTTTGTCATGTTGGAAAATAAGATCATCTTCCATTTTATTTTCAATAAAATTTATGAGGACATCATCCAACATATCCGAGTAAGTCTGCGAATTCAATTTTGTGGGTACAAAGCAAAATGTGCCTTCCCTCGGGCAGAGAAAGTCGCCCACACCATCACACTGCCACCTCCAAAATTTCAGTTGGACATACGGACCTCTTTGTTTCGCAAATCATGCCAATAACTTGCCATCGAGTCGGGACTATCTAAATTGAATTTATTTTTGTCCGAAAATATAATTTTGTCCCACTGAAATGTCCAGTGCATGTATCTGCGACCAAATTCCAGACGGGCTGCACTATGATGCGATCTTGAAAAGGGTTTGCACTTAGGCTTCTTCCATTTGATGTTAGGAGTTGATCGGAGAATATTTGCGATGTGTTTTTTTTTTTTTTTTTTTTTTTTTGTAACAGGAAGATTGTGTTTCTGTTTTATTTGACTGGAGTTAAGTTTATTTTCTGTTGCCTCTCGTCTAATAGTTTCAATTTGTTGTTTGTTAAGTTTCCGGTTACCTTTCGTTGACTTTCATTCTGATCTGTTAATGCGACGCCCAATTTCTCGATTAGAATAATTTTCCCTATGCAGAAGATCAATTTGAGGATTTTCAGCGTCGGTAAGATACTTTGCTTTAGGCATTTTCCCAATAACCTTAAAAAATTAAAAAAACTTATTTCTAATGCATCTTAAATATTAAACAAGACTTAGTACGGACAGTTAAGTTATTAACCGGCAGCAGATCAATTTCCACAATCAAAAAATTATTAAAAATTGAATAAAAGCTTCCTGCGTTTAAACGAATATGCCGACAATTCGTTTACTATAAAGCAACTTTGTCTGTTATCTTTCGTAACAACAACAGCAGATGCCATGTCCTTATCGCCGTTACTCTGTAGATAAAATTTATTTTAACAAAGTTGCCAATTGCGAAGTATTTTAGTATTAAAAAGTGTAAAATCGAAAATCATAGTTGTGCGCTTTAACGAATATGTACCAGTGTACCAACACAGTAGAAGAAGAAATAGACAATAATCGAATGGACGATTACGTTGCCCACGAAATTTCTAAAGTCACCTTACTTTTTGAACACCTCGTTCACCCCCTTCTTGACTATGCTAGACGAGGGTATTGCTTGCTTCATGTATTTCAAATTGAGAACATCCATTGAGGAAAGAAGGGATGGGGCAGACATTTTTTACATTCAACGACTCCTCTCAGGCTCCACTGATTGCATGTCCCTTTACATCTCCATTTTATTTTACACTAACCTTCAAAATCTAAGTTGCCCCCGTCTTTTTTATCTACCAGTCCACCTCCAATCTCCCGTATGCTGCGTAAGGTAAACTCCAACTTCGATCTCCTTCACCATCCTTAGCTTTAAGCCCTAATGATAAGCCCTAGGTTTAGTTTTTAGGTTTAAGCCTTTTTTTCTTTTTTTATACTATTATAGCAGATGTCTTTTGCCTTCACCAAATTAAAAAAAAAAGAAGCTAAATTATACTAGAGGAGTTTATTGCGTGTCACTGTTTCATGCGACTGTTTTATGTGCTGGCTTTAGGGGTATTCTGTCCAGCAGAAAATTCAATAAGCCTAGGTTCTTTGGATATGTTCTTTTCCCTTGTTGGCGCAGTAGCAATGGAGATACAAGGGTGAAGTACTTAGTATAAGAAATAAATGTCTTTTACCAAATCAACTTCTATTTTATTACTGTCGTTTCGACAGTCGATACTCCGGATTTTTCTCGTTATTTTAAGCCGATATCATTATTATCCCATGAGTATCCATCGTTATTCTCCCAAATGCCACAGTATCCGCCTTTTGGTTGTCAACTCTCTGAACATTTCATCAAGCAAGTTGGCTTTTGGTGTAATAAACTCGTCAGTACGTATGTACGAGTAGTATTGTATTACCCATTACTTAGTACATCAGATTTTGCTTGCTTGGATATGTGTGTAGTGTATCTTTAGGAGAGGTGAGGGACTCTATCAGAGGAGACTCTACTAATTTCTAAAGATTGCATTCATTTTATATTGGATTTGATTGTGTTACTTCTTTGTCATTCTACAATACAGGCCATCTTTATTCGATACTTAGTTGTTCGTGTCAAAAAAGCTCTCTGGATTGTTCGGATCAGTCAGTATTTTAGCTGTTTTCAACGTGATGTTGGGAGGCGATTGTGTTTAGTAACCACACTCTGTCTAGATGTTCAAAAATCTCTTGCTCTACCTGGTAATACATCAGTATATAGATGAGCTGGTTTCCACACCATTAAAGTCAATTTGCCGATCTAAGTCACCTGGTTTTTATATAACCCGACCTTCTAGTTCTTGATTTTATGTTAATATCGACCGAACGTTCTAGTACTTTCGTTCTCGTTCTTATTTATTTGGAAAATGTTTTCAATTCTTTTGAAAATAAGTCACACATGAGGTTTCGATTATAACTACAAAGCATTGATACAACTTTAACGTGATTAGTATGCAAATCGAGTATTTGCAGATGTATTCCCAGTATAACTTAACTCCATTTTATCCTTTATGTCCTTAGTCAAACTGTTTCTATGACATTTATCCATTTCCATGACTGTAATAAGTCCTACGAACAATTTCATCGCAAAAGGTTGTTATTTACAGATTAAAAATCCACAAAATGATACTCAAAACAAACAAAGAAAATCACAAATCCTCAAACCTTTAATCTAGCAAAAGTCAAAAACTCTAACATTCACATGCCCGACATCTCCGTCCTCATTTTAAGTTCATGCCTTTACTTTTATCTGTAACCTTCTGATATGCTACAGGCTTAAATCATTACCTCACATATCCTTACGGATGTGACCTCATTGACTACCTACACATTGGATATACTAAGTGGCAGTTGAGTCGTAATATTCTCTGTACAAAGCAACTAAAAAACAAACAAACAGATAAAACCACCACTCACACCCACCGCCCACTCGCAAGTCGAGATCATTCGAAGGAAAACTTTTCCAAAGCCAAAAGAGAAAACCGAATAAAATGAAAAACGAAAGACGAACAAGCACAAGAAAAAAAAATGAAACAAATTTCTCCGGATGGCTTTTTATAGTCGCTTTCCTTTTGGCAATGCCAAAGTGAAAATTTACCACCCAATTTCTGGAGGTATCCCATTGTTGCTGGTGGTTGGTATTTCTATATTTCTACCATCCTGCCATTGTTCACTGACATACTGATGCTACTGTTTTCTAAGTATGTGTTCACTGTCATTATTCTCATCGAATATTAGGGCTTTATTGAGGCCGATACGGCTTGCTCTTTTTTTTTTTTTTTTTTTTTTTTTTTTATTCTAAACACCCTAGGTATATGGGATTTTTTGTTTTTCTTTTTTCGTCTACTTCTTGTTATCTTTAATTAAGTTGGTGTACAGGGTGACTTGTAGAACATATTGTGGATACAAATATTCCCACCCTCTGTGTAGAGAAAGAAGACAAAAAAATATATATAGCTTGGCTAAAAGTTTTCCAACGTTAAAAACATCCTCTCATCAATCTGTTGAAACACTCAAACTTACCCTACAAAACCATAAGCCCCTACGAAGTAACTTCTATTGGTAGCGTTCCAGAACTCATTCTGGGTTGCACGATGGTAGCATGAAAGTATAGGGATGGTAATGTGTAAGTGTACGTGTACTCCTATATCGCTTAGTCGGTGTAATGTTCTGGCGAACATTTAAAATGTCCAACAACTTTGTTCGTTCAGTTCATTCAGTGCAGCATAGTGGAATCAGGACGAGATAGGAAGAGTAAAGTTGAAAGTGTGTTAGGGTGAACGTTGAAGTTGAAGTTAGAGCAACTTTGAATGGGCTTGGAATGAAGGAGCAAACTTGTAGGGAGGTATTCACTCTGGTTGTTTGCAGTTCTTCATTTAATAATTCAACCTTTCACTGTAGGGATTTTTATTTTTAATCACAACGGACGGAGTAGGAAATGGTAGCAGCAGAGTATTGAAAAAGAATTTTAGCGAAAGAAACCGAACTATTTTATTCTTTCACAGGATTACAAAAGCTAAAATGGTCCACACGTATTATATGTAGAAAACCGAAGAAATATTCGTTTTCAAGACACACCTAGGAAAAAGGTTTTAAATTGATTAATTTGAGAAAATTATGATGAAATAGGTATTAGATACCCAAACATTATATTTTTGCAGACAACTTAGAAGATCACAGAATGATAAAATAACTTAACACCCGAAATACCAAACCTTAAGCATTCGAAGGCAAAAGGCTCGATAGCATAGGAACTAAGTAGGAAATAGTTTTTGTCATATAGATTCCTTATATGCGCAAAGTATATAAGATATACTGCATATCTATAAATTTTTTCTTGTTCCATAAAAGTGCACCATTGAGCGTACGATAAACTTATATTGAATTGCAACGTTTCGGAAACGCCTCTGTGCGTTCAGTGTCGCCTTGAAAGATCGATCTGGATGGAGATCATAGAACCTACGCTCTAGTGTCAAGTAATGTTGGGAACTATCGAATAAAAACCATCGACTTATACGATAGTTGCAAAATATTCATTTAATCGATAGTTATCAAAAAATCATTCATTCAAACCAGTTGAATCGAAAAAATATTCAAATGTTCGATTATTTTTCATGCCAATGAATGATTTTTCCACTCGTATGAAGTATGGACTATCGGGTTGGAAGTACTACCCTTTGGCTTTCATACCAGTGAGTGATTGTTTGATCTTTGGACTATCGGAATTGGAGAAATGTTCAAATTTTTTTCATATGAATGAATGATTTTGTCACTGGTTCGGACTTGGACTGTCAGGGTTGAATAGGTTAATGTGTTTAATGTACAATATATAAAGTAGAACCCCCATTTCATGTTATTGGGATGCATAGATATGAACGATTAAAAGAATGAATAAAACTATTCGATAGTTGAAATCATTCAGTTACTAACAATCTATAGTCAATTCATACTTGCTTTCACAAGAAGATGCAAGGCGATACAAATGTATCGAGAATTGCTGTAAATGATTGCATGTTCAATTGTAAACTCGGAAAAACAGATTATTAGATCTAATTTTTATAAATTTTAACGAAGTCAAAACAACAAAACGGAGAAGGAGACTGTTAAGACTGTCTGTATTCTTTAGATCGTTTAAGTCATTGTAGAAGACAGCTCCTAGGTTGAGTTTTCTTCTCTGGAAGATAGCTGGACCTATACAGAGAAGGAGGAGGATTGTTGCCTCTTCCTCCTCGTCCATGTAGCTTCTATTTGTAAAAGTGCCAAGCCTTCTTGCATGTTTGTCAATAAGGCAGTGCCCAGTGATGGTACCTTTGATGCCGCTGAGATGTTTTATCTTTTGAAGAATCAGACTTTTGGAGCTATTCAGATCCAGCTTTGGCTAGACATATAGGCCCATTGATCCATTTAAGGTCTGTTTTATTAGCATCTGACTTAAATAATAATTTGCACATACCGATTGGTATACCTATGCCACTCATTTCCGGTAGAATAGGTAGAGTGGTTCCAATTTTTGGCTAGTTCGTCGGCCCTACAATTCTCACTCAACAAAAGTGAAGGTTGAACTGCTCTGCCATCTCGGTAAGAGATGATCTACATACAAGGGCGGTTTTAGAGTTTAAGGAGATCGAGTTCAGGGACTTGATAGCGTCCTAACTATCCGAAAAGATGCGCATATCCTTTTCAGATATCACTTTTTTTTCAGTTAATATAGAGCTTTCTTAATCGCCAAAATTTCCATCTGGAAATTGTCGTCCATGAAAGAATCTTCCTCCCAGAAGGAATTAGTTTCTTAAATTTTCTTAAATGTAATTTTACGGATCTAAGAGAACATCTTTATGGTTTCAACTGGGATTCGGAATTTGAAAAGCTGTGTTTAACTGGTATGTATAATCACTCTATAGCTACAATTATTACCATTTTCATCCATGTTCGCTCTATGCCCCATTAGAAAAAATTAATTTCATCCACCAGGATATCATAGACGACTTTTTCACATAACAAACCTAAAAGCAAGGCTTATAAACGATTCAAAAAATCGGGAAACAATACTGATACAGGCTTCTTTTTGAAAACAAACTAAGATTAGACACCAAATCTTTTTGGTCTTTTATAAACCAAAAAAGGTGCTCCAACGGTCCAAGGTCCAAGGTCCAAGACTCCGTTGAACTATTTCCACAATAATTTGAATCCGTCTTTTATCCCTCAGTTGTCCTTACTTCGTCAGAATCATATTCACTGCCCAAAATTGATTTTGGATAATTTGTTTTTAAAGTTAAGAATATGACCACAAACCGAATTCTAACCCCGGTGCTGAAGGTAATCTTGGAAAAATATTGCACCTCTATTTGCAAACCTTTGCTTATGATATTCAACTTATCGTTACTTTTGGGTTTATTCCTCGTTCATTAGAAGATCTTATTTTTGGTGCCCATCTCCCTATCTACCTATCCAAGAACGACATTGAAAACTATAGACGTATCTGCAAGAATTAAGGCCGGATGTCCATAGACAATGCCGTGAGTTTGCTAATTGGGAGCTGGAAATGTTGGCCGGAGATCCAGATTTAGGCCAATTTTTGGCTCAGCGGCTAAATTAACAAGCAAAATTGCCATTATTAAAGCAAACATAATCCACAAATGTTCGGCCAAGCACCACATATATTCACAAGGATTAACTGTTTGATGGCATGGCGGCATCATCGAACCTTCCTTCGAAATGAAGAAGGAGACACCGTTACCGTCTCTATCTATTCTCAGATATAGAGCGATGTAAACCGACTTTTTGTGATAAACTATCATCGATGTATCCGAGCTGCATGCCATAAAAGCAAAGCAAAGTTCGAAGTCGTGAAAAAGAAATTTGGCGACTAGGACAACTCACGAGGAGCGTTCATCAATTGACCGCGGTGATCAAGCAATTTGGCACCGCTCGAATATTTTCTCTGAGACTACGTAAAATCCCTAGTTAAGGACTAACAAGCCAAATACTTTGGATGGGTTCAAGACCAACATTCGACACACTCTTGTCGGAATAATGCCGCACATATTAGACCGAGTCATCAAAAATTGGACCGACCCCTTGAAGCACTCTATGCACTATTCCATACATAATGGCATGACCGTAGCTTCAAAATGAAGCAGATTCAGTTTTATATCTCAAACCGTTGTTGTTTTATTTAATTTTTTTTCCGATTTCTTATCTGGTCACCTTTTAGGTTTTCACATTAAAGAGCACATATCTTAGTTTCAAAATGGTTCTGTTTCGCGTCGTTCGACAACTTCCAATCTGGTTCATTTTACATATTTTGTGATTAACGTTGTTGAAAGTGGATGTCAGGTAGCCTACGTCTACGAGGTGTATACGAAAATTAGTTGGATTATCGATTTTTTTTCTGTGTTAATACACATATTCCGAACATATGTTCACAGTTTCAAGTATATAGCATACTTAGTTCGTTTTTGACAGATAGAAAGGTTAGACGTGATTTGATGTGTGCGGTGACTTTCAATTATTACAAACAAAGAATTTGCATCAAATTTTGTATAAAAAATGGAATCAAGTGCTCTAAAACACTTGAAATGTTGACAATGGCATACGGTGAGTCTTCTCTAAGTAAAAAAAATGTTTACAAGTGGTACAAGCTCTTGAAAGATAACCGAGAATACACAGCCACAGCGTATCAACAGAGATGATAATGTCGAATATATGAAGAAAATTGTTTTGACAAATCGTCGAATTACTATAAGAGAAGTTTCTAAGGATGTTGGCATATAGGTCGGCTGGTGTCATTCAATTTTTTCGGATGTTATGGGCATGAGACGTGTGTCAGCGAAGTTTGTTCGGAAACTTCTTAATTTTGCTCAGAAAAATCGTCGCATGAGCATCGCTCAGGAGCTCTTGAATGACGTCAATGAGGTTCCTGACTTCCCAAAAAGGGTCATAACTGGTGACAAATCATGGGTATATGGTTATGACGTTGAAGGAGACAACATAATTATTGATGAATAAATAAATATTTTTTTATAAAAATATAAAGTCACCTTACTTTTTAAACACACCTCGTATAACAGAAATGAATTATATATTTGATTACGAGATCACTGCTGATTATTTCAGATGGAAATTATGACTGTCAACAGCACGGTCAGTGTTTCCAATAAAAAGTAGCATTTTTGTAATACGAGTATACACACAAGCGGGTGTTTAAACTGTGGAAACGGCAACGGAAAGATTGGGATTGGAAGTGCATGTTCGGTAATCTATCTCTGATCTATATTACCAAACCACATAAAAAGGCCTAGATGGCGCCAAGGTGAATTGACAATGAAAGTATGAACATTTTAACCATAAACCCTACTCAGCGTTTCGTATCCTCTGCGGAAAAGATATTTTCTTTGAATTTCGCTCAGGTGTCACTATGAGAGTTAATAACGAAGGTAAGCAGACAAAATCTCTAACTATCTCAAAGTGACAACTATCTATTATAAGGTTCTGTTAATTCTGTTTGATTTGTCAAAGTTGGGCGTACTTTTTTATTGACAACATACATACCACCTTGATCAAAAAAAAATATTAAAACCACCGTATGGTGCTCCTATTGTTCCGATTTAAGTTCTGTTTTTTTTTTTTTTCTTTTTGTTAAGTTGGTACATCTATTGTTGACATTCTTTCGAAATCTTAGCATCATAGGTTGACATTTGCAAAAGTTACGTAGCCAAGAGTACATCGATATCTGTGTGTGTTGGCGATTTTTATTTGCAACAACGAACTTGTATTAAATTTTGCGTAAAAGACAAATTTAATGATGCGCGAACGTTGGAAATGTTGGAAAAGTGTTTCGGCAACGATTCTCTAAAGCAAACGGCCGCTTACCAGTGGCACTAGCGGTTAAAAAGTGGTCGTGAGTCAATTGAAGATCACGAATGGCAAACCATCGACATCGAAAACCGACGAAAACATTGACAAAGTACGTAAAAGAAATGTTGGCCAATAACCGTAAATTAACCATCAGAGAGATAGCGGAGGGTTTGAACATTGCCTATGCATCCGTCAAAGATATGTTGGTTAATGACTTGGGTTTCCCTCGTGTAGCAGCAAAGTTGGTGGCTTAAGAACTCAATTTCATTCAAAAAAGAGACCGTGTTGACGTCGCAAAATAGATGACTAGCGAGGCTAAACCCGATCCCACATTCATCGAAAGGATCATTACCGGAGACGAGACGTGGGCTTATGTGTACGACACGCAATGCAGATATCAGGCAAGTGAATGACTTTTACCAAATGAGCCGAGACCAAAAAAACCACGTCGTGTTCAGTCAAAAAAGAAGGCAATGCTCACGGTTTTCATGGAAAAATGCAACAAATACCATCCAACAGCCACCGAATTCACCTGATTTGGCTCCCTGTGACTTTTTTCTGTTCAATCGAGTTAAAAAACGCGTTATAGCAGAGGAGAGGAAGAAATGGAAAAATCGCAGGAAGCACTGATGGACACACCGAAAATCGAATATAAAAAAATTTTCCAGGATTTGATCAAACGCTGGCATAAGTGTGTTAAAGTCGATGGGGATTACTTTAAAGGGTACAATATAGATTTAGATGAATGAACTCGTATTTTTAATTTTCTGAATAAATTCCGGGAACTTGCATATCATACTTGGTTTTGCTCTCTTTCAGAGCTAAACTCATTTGTGTCAATGTCATCAGCAGCATGTGCTAGAAGACTTTCGAAAACGTTTGCCATTGGTATTGACTTACGAATTTCACATAATTTTTAAAGGTTTAAAGAATGTCACACTATTTTGACGTCTAAAGGCTTTGTTGACATCAAGGATCTCGGTTAGATTCCGACATTTACGGAGCAGACAACGGTTTCAATCGATATTCTACGACTTTTGGTAAGGATGCCAAAACTTGGCATGCATTTGTAGAACTTATTTCTTTACGTAGATGCGCTACACATTGGTCCTCAAAATTGATAAAAAAAATGGTGATTATTGATCTGGATTTGAATACGATCTCTCGAGGAATAAATAATTGCAACAATAGCAAATGAATTTCATTGATGGAGTCGTCTCAGATAGTTGATAAATAAATTTTTTTATGGCGCCGTTTGAAGGATATACTTTCTTGTGGATCTGATAAGTAGGTAATGAATGATCTTTACAAAGTCATCATTTGCTGTCCTTAAAAGCATAGCAAAGAATCCAACCAATTCAATAACTAAAGTGTTAAGCAGGGTAATGGTCTGCAGAATTGAGCAATCTTCAAAGACGACTTCGATTCTACTACAAAATTGATTGACTTATCTCAACAGGTCTGTTTTTCAGTCTTATTGGCTTGACATATACATGTTTCCGTTGGATCCTCGTTTTCCTCCAGAAAAGCCGATGAAGTTTGGTTATTTTTTTTTTTTTAAGTAGGCTTCAGGAGCCGCTTTCGTTCTTCTATGCAGTCTAGTAGCATAGGCGAATTGTTTCTATGTGATAAATTCAACATGTCAGACGTTTCATACTGGTAGACAACAAATGGCCCAAATCACCTATAGGGGGTGGCCGTGGTGTAATGGTGCATGCATACACTCCTCAAGCAGAGGGTGGCGGGTTCGAATCCCGTGCCAGGCAATTCTCTGAAAAAGTCTTTTCATGGAATTTGTATCCAATCCAACACTAATGTTGGAGTGGTTGCTGGCTGGGCTAAATGTAACGAACTAACAACTAGCACGTACTGAGACACATTGGTTGAGGATGCACTTGCTCGTCCCGTCCAGTTTGACAACCACCTCTGGGAAAAATATCGAAACCTAATACACCGGAGTTTCAAATGACTACACCACCCGTCCACGCCCTGGAGAAAAACCAGTTAAAGAGTATTCATATCCCCTTGGTGCGCGTGCGGGATTATAAAAAAAAAAAAATAAACTATACGAGGGCTGTTTGATGAGTACCCGGATTGGAAGGTAGACCTACTGAGCCAAAATAAGCGTACCATCATTTAGTATAACTTTTTTTAGCCCGCTTGTGACAATTGTTATTTGGTAACAATCCGACGCTTAGTTTTGTGTTGACATCCATTTCAAAACATCGTGTTAGTGTTTTTTGCGACCATGGAAAAAGAGCAGTATCGCTCCGTGACCTGATTATTGTTTTTGAGTAGCTAAACCTTCGAGGAAATCAAGCCCATTCTCGATAGTGTATGTGGGATCCGTTAACTTTCCCGTAAAACCGTTTACCATTGGTTCTCAGAGTTTCGCCGTAGCCACACGTCGATCTTGGTGAACCGCACATAGGTGGCCCAAAAACGGATACCGGGAGGAATACCGTGAACTCGGCGAAGCACCGAGTGAAAATTCGTGAGTTGGCTGAGATAGCAGGCATCTCAACTGAACGCGTTGAGCATGAGAAAGCTGTCCGCACGATCGGTGTCGCGTTTGCTCCCATCGGAGAACAAGCGCCATTCTGTTTCATCGAAATTCGGAAGAGTTTCTGCGTCATTTCGTGACCGTCGATGAGATACACACCAGAGACCAAAGAAAAATTGAAACAATGGGATTTCTACGGGTGCTCCAAAGAAGGAGAAGACCGTACCTTCGGCTGGAAAGGTGATTTCTACCGTTTTTTGAGATGCGCGAGGTGTGATCAACGTTGACTATTTGAAGAAGGGAGAAACAATCACAGGAGCATACTACGTTGATTTATTGCGCCGATTCAACGCAAAGGAAAAAGTGCAACTACACCAAGATAACGCACCTGCTAACACCTTCGCAGTCGCCACGGCCAAATTGGTCGAATTGCACTACGAATTGCTCCACGTCCTCCGTATTCTTTGGATTTAACTCCCCGCAACCTCTTTTTGTTCCTGAAACTTAAAAGATCGCTCCGGAAAGAAGTACGGGTCGAACGAGGAAGTCATCGCAGCCACGGAGGACTATTTTGCAGGCCAAAAAAAGTTGTACTATACGGAGGGGTATAGTACCACTGGGAGAAGTTTGTCGAGTTGAAAGGGGATTATAATAAAAAATTAATTATAAAACGTAATAAAGTTGCATTGTCATTTCTAGTCCGGGTATTCATCAAACAGCCCTCATAACTGGAAGCAATGTGGTTTTGGCTTAATTTTTCTTGCTTATATGTTCCAATAACTGAAATTGCTTAGTTTTTTGTAGAAAGATCAGTAAGTTCCAGTGGCGTGACCGTTGTTGAATTATCACTCTCACAACAAGCGTCGCAGGATGTTGGGTCACCTATGGCCAGTACACTTATGTGCTAAGCAAAAGCTTAGTGACCCGTCACCATGCCAATGCCGGTCGTCGATCACATCTCCTTAGAGTAGACGGTCGTTTATGCCTTATCATAGATCTCAGAACTATGTAGAGCATAAAGCTTGTGTCTACCAACATACAGCAAAGGAGTGTAGACAAGAGGCCCGATACGGGCAACCCCTGCTTAACAATACATATTCGTCACAGTCAACATCAGCAATAAGGATCCTATTTACCAACCAGGTATTGAAGCGTACACATAAAAGTCGAATATTCACATATTCAACATAAAAGAGTCAGACTACTAAGTTGGAAGCTCTTGGAGAGAATGTTTTCATCGTTTTTTTATTTTCGGTATATGGTCTGCTTTCACATACTTATACTTTAGTATAAGAATGATCTTCTGAGTTGCTAGTAGCTGCTCTTTTTGCAACATAACTAGACATACCATATGCCATCGGTTCCATGCGACTTAATGCCATCAAAAGAAAGGGAAGCGTACTTGAGTTGTCCCTCTCAACGAGCTAATTTTAATCTGGTTACGATTAAGCTATCTAGAAAGGGAGCCACATGCATCAGACAGAGAGTGCCTGGTTTCAACTCAGTGTAGCTAACGTACTGGCTTCACCGAGTGTGTTGATCTTTTCGCAAAGTTCTTTATAAAAGGCGCTCTTCCAAATATGAATTTACTTCTTCGATTTGCAATGATTCGAGTATTCTTCCAAATTAGTCTTAAGTGACTTGTCTAGAAGTTTTCCGATTTCCTTACGAGGTCACTGCAAATCTACGTTCCCATGGATCGTCCCATCTGGGCATATCAACTTAAAACACTTGGTGATGACAGCATTTAGGTTCTGAAAAGTGTTGCTTAGCTCTGTTTTTCCTCTCTTCAACAAGACCGAGACATCGCACCCGATTCTGATTGCGATGCGCCTTTGGTCTGGCAAGGAAACCTCCGACAGTATGATACTTCTTAGCCATACAAAGGTACCGATTACTTCCTGTTTTTTTTTTTTTTAACAAAAGTTGGCTAAAAATGCTCATTAAATTTTCTACTAAGATAAATTATAAACTGAGCATTAGCTTCGCATTGAAAAGTTAACTCTAGCTCCATACGAAACCTTACCAAGCTTTGTCTGTGAAATTGGGATGATATGGATTGACATGACTTATAGAAAATCACGATCAATACTCTAACTTTTCTAAGTTACCTGTCGTAAATTTAATTCCTTTGATCCTAAGCTGAATTTCAAAAAACCACCTGATACCTTAACATTCTAAATATGTAGATTGAGCGGACTCTATTCATTAGAATAGATTTTGTTCATAAAACTTTTATTTAAGGTTCATGTATACATTCTAAAGTGCATTTTTGTTATATTTTTTTCCTCATCGATATATACTATGTTCCAACCCCTAAGTCTGTGTCTGCTCTATCATTCTTAAATACTCACTTCTTAGTACTTTTTTTTTTTTTTCTTCGACCAAAAAACAAGCATCACGGGGTAGAGGTTGATTTAATTCCCTTCTCCCTCTGCCGGCGAATCTCTTTTCCCATCAACTGAAGTGGCATCCTTGGCACAAAACACACACACACACATATATCTACAAAATCTCTCACAGACTACATTGTCAGCCTCTTTTACCACTCCACACTCCCTCTCTACTTACGACCGAATATTTATAATAATTTTCTACGAGGAAAAAGCTCAATGGTATCTTCTTCAACCAAATCCCAACCCCAACTACCTACCACAGTCCTCTAAACTCCCTAAACCCTACCATCATCCATCCCACATCCCATTTTTCGCCCCACCATCCTACATTCAGCCCACTTGGTAGCTCATTTAATTTTGCATGTTCTCCTTTCTCTTCCATTCTCTCATACTCTTCCTCGTACTCGTACTCGTACTTTGCTTTGCTTTCATAATTATTATTTCATTTCCTTCTCTTTAGCTGGATAAAAATGGTTACACATCCCTTAGCTGGTATTCGGTGCCACTGTTCCTGTCCGTGTCCCTATATCTCAGGGTATTTTGACAGTAGGGATGGCATGTCGGAGGTTGAAAACAGTTTCACAGAGGGCACCACTGTAAACTTTATCCCCATCTACGAGGTATTCATATACTCGTAGCTGTAGATTCATAGTCATACTCGTAGTAAATGACGATTATGATGATGGTAACACTGTATAGGTTGCTGGGAGCAGAGTTCGTGTCTTCAACTTTTAGCTGGAGTCCTATAGACATAGAAACACACACACCCCCATACAAAAAAGAAAGACTCTGCTAACTTGTGAAGGACGAAAAAGGAGCAAAACAAAAAGATCCAGAGCAAAGGGAAAAAAAAAAACAACTCGACTGCCATTGAAGAAGGTGGATGGGTGTACGAGTACCTATAAAATGAATGGAACGTGCGAACAGGAGAGGATGAATAAAATTCAGAAATTCCTACGAAAAAAAAATAAAAATGAAAAGAAAAAAGAAAACTTAAAAGGGAAACAAAAAAAAAAATTAGTACCGAGAAAGTTTTTCCTTCCCCTTCTATGAATTTCGCACACAGAGTCAACCGAACCTAAACCAAATCAACCCAACCATGCACACCCCCTGCCCATTCACGGCAAATGACTTCATAGCGGTAAATGTATAGTAGTAGAATATTCGCAAACATACTGTTGCCGTTATAAGGATTTATAATACGAATAACCAAGAAACGGCATAGGAACGAGATGGGAGCCAGTGACTTGGGTTGACTGGGGTGATTGGGGTGACTGCGGGTAGAAAATGGGTGGCAGATGGGTATAAGGACGAAGTTAGGAAGAAGATGGTTGATTTCAAATGGATTTCTGTGCAATGATGTCGATCTGCATGAAGGCCGGGAAGGGTGTCAAAAAAAGTGATACGAAGAAACGACATAGAATAGAGAGAAAAGTAGATGAAGACAAAAAGAGAAAAAAAAAAAAAAAAAAAATGTAACAGAAGGCATTTTCAAGGAGCAGCATGAAAACTTTATTGTAACGAGGAAGACGAAAACTTGGAACCCATAAGTAACAGCGAGGGTCCTTTTATATAAGTACAAGGATTCGTATCCATATTCCGTGCATGGGGCTGTATCTATGTGTGTATTTGGTGGTGTATCTTGAAATGCTGCCATACTGAATAAAAATGGGAATGAAAGTTGGAAATCATGAAGAACTTCCTACAACATCAACAATGAAATAGGCGAAGACGACGACAACTACAGCAACAGCGATAGGTACAACAACGATAACGACAACGATACCAACAACGTTGTTCATCCACAACGATATTGACTATGAAAAGGAAACAAGCCTTCCTAAACCTCTCTCTTCAACTGGCTGACAGGGTTGGGTGGAATGGATGATAACTTTTTTTCATTTTTTAATTTTTTTTTTTTTTTTTTTTCTAAACACCAAACGATGAAATGATAAGTGTAAGTACTATGTCGGAGAAGAGCCAAGGAGAAAAGCCAAACAACAGCAGAGCAGGTCAGAAACAAACACAAAAGAGATTAGACGCTGTGGCAGGATGTAAATAAAAGCGACTATGAAGACACATAGCGATATGGATGGTTGATGTTCTCGGCAGGAAAAGTTTGCCTTAAGTTTGTCATTTTAGTTTTTTTTTTTTTTTTCTTATTTTTTTAATATCATGTCGTTTTGGAAAACACTTGGAGCGGTTAAAAATTGTTGCCAACACATAACAGCAAAGAAGATTGTGGTAGTGATGATGTCTTCGTGAGAAGCTAGCCTATACCTTTATGTGGGGGCCCTATAAAGTGCTACGTATTGTGCCGTGCATGCCAGGTTTAAATGTTATATAGGGAGTATACCACCAACTGGAGGGTTGGTTACGATATGTAGAGTTGAATGTTAGGATTTTTTAATTTGTTGGCTAGATGGAATGATAGTAAATTCTTTAAAATGAAGTCTTTCAAGGCATACCAGATGTTGGGACTCGAAATAAACTGGAAAAAAAGTTTCACAGCATTTTTAACGGGCTCAAAGAGAACTGAAATCAACGCATGACCGGGTGTAATAAACTTTACTAACTAAATGAGACGACCTTTCTAAGTTTGTAAAAAAAAAAAAAAAAAAAACCTTTTTGTACTCACTTCCTTCAAATCTCTTATATTGCGACTATCAGCTCTAGACAATTCATCTCAAAATCATGTTTACTAAAAGGCCATTATATACCTGTTCAATAACTAAAATGAAAAAATCTTTTGGTTGTAAGAATGACTTGGTATTGTACTATCAGTGATCCATAAAAATCGCCAGTAGCATTCTAAGCCCTTAACCCTTGAACTGTCTCAAGCCTACTTTCATACATACTCTGAAATATCGTGATTCATTCTTTAGCCGTACAACTCACCTGCTTGCCAAAATTCATTTTATTTCACTTGTTCTGGCCTGGCTCACCTTAAATGCCGAATTTTTAGGAAATTAAAAGGAAAAAGTAACGACTTATTATTGATACTTATTATACGAAAGAACGTCTCTGTGTAGGTAGGTGTGGCAGCTTGGGAGCACCCATCTTAAACGGCTTCCTTAGCTGAACGTTCGGTCTTTTCGATGACCTCTTTAATGTAAAAGGCAACCTCGGGCAAATGATTGTATTCTCCGTCTAAAATTTGAATGAATCCTTGGTCCTCCAAGGAACACTTCAGCGTTCTGGAAGGATTGTGAAAGGAAACGTTGGATCTTCCTAGCAAGAGCGACAGTCAATTTATCTTTCTCAGACAATTAATCCATACCCAATATGGCAATGATATGCTGGTGTGACTTGCATAATTACCTTGCAAAATCCCATGATACGGAATGTTGAATCCAAGGGATCGATAGCTAGGTAGATACCCAAATCAGGATAAGTAGGTGTCCATTTGAGCGAATGTTGTTGCTGGAGCAGGATCAGTCAAATCATCAGCTGGAACATAGATGGCCTGCGTTAAAGTGATGATAATACCGTTCCCGCATAGAACCCATGTCAGAGGCAAAAATTGGTTGATAACCGGAAGCAGGTGTATCTACAATAATACGACTCAACAGGGCAGACACCTCGGAACGAAAAATGTTATCAATGACAGCAACACATCTTATCCTTCTTGGTCACAGAAATACTCGACACAGGGGATTCGGGACTAGGGCAAGCGCAATCAGCGGTGAATGAACGTATTATAGTAATCTGCATCCAAATGAATTCCGCCAATATTAAACTGATGCGCTCTCATGCTCCCAAAGAAAAAACAGATAATGCTTCTAATGCATGCTTCTACGAGCTCCTTAACAAAACCTACGAGCAATGCCTCCTCGATAAAAGAGGAAAAAGCTTCGCACCGCTAACTAACCGTCTACAGATATATCGGACACTACAATATAAGGAACAAAATCTGAAGTTAAACCGCTACTATGCCAATCTCATATGACTCAATCCTTCATCAACAGATGTCAAAAGGCCATCGGAAATGCCGCTATTGATATGTTGAGTTGCAGCATAGTTGATCTCAAAAAGGGTCTGGTTCTCCACTATCTATCTAATTGTCACAAAGCCTCGGATAAGGACGGATTCACAGTTGCTAAACGAACAAAGGTTAACGACTTTCAGATCTGCACGTGGAATTTTCGGACCTTGAACAGACCGTGTGCACCCCAACAATTAGCAGAGGGCCCAGACTGCTATAAAGCAAATATCAACGCCATCCAGGAAGTACGGTGGGATGGGCCGGCAAAAGAAAAATTAAAAACTGTGATGTTTGCTACGGAGATTACTATAGGGAACATAAGCAGCTTCTATTTGAATGCGGATTTGTTATAAGCAGCAGACTTAGACAAGAAGTCTTGAAGTTAGTTAACGCCTTATAGCAATTCGTTAACATCAAATTCGCTAACATCAGCCTTATATAAGCTCAAGTCCCAAATAGAGAAAAAGGACGATGCTACCAAAATAATTTTCTACGCGATCCTCGACAAAACTTACGAGCTATGTCCGATGTATGACGTTAAAATCGATTTAGGCGACTTTAATGCCAAGATTAGAAAGGAGAACATCCTTGGTAGCACAATCGAAAGAAATAGCCTTTACGACACCACGTCTGGAAACGAACTAAGGCTAATCGATTTCGCTGCGGAACGTAAAGTTACTGTAGCAAGCACACGGCTTCCTCACCCCAATCAGCAAAGACTTATCATGCAAGACTGATGCAGCCAGCATCAAGTGCTGAATTCCAGTGGCTTAGATACCAAGAAGCCATCAGAAATGCCGCAACTGACGTGCTAGGTTTCACCCTCCCACCACAACCCCTGGTTTGATGAATTGTGACGACAAGCACATTCCGCAAAACAGCATGCCTACAAAGCGGCGCTGCACAAAAGGACGAAAGCGCTCGTGAGCACTACGAGAAAAAAATAAGAGTGAATAACATGGGTTTCTTCGGAGAAAAAAGACAGATTATGAGAAGCGCACGGTCGAGGAAATAGAAATGTGCTACTCGTTTACCAAAAAGTAAAAAGAACGTGTCAATGTAATAAGAGGCGAACAGAAACCTGTAGAAATTAACAAGGAAACCTTCCAGTAGAGTCACAGTCGATGCTGATTATATGAAAAAACTATTTCTGCAGACTGCTAAGCGTGCGAAGACGACACAATTTCCGCTGTCATGCAGAGCGAACCATTCAATAGTGACAATGCAAGTCAAGAATTTCGTCCACCCGAGCAAGAGGAAGTAAGGATAGCAATATCTAAACTGAAGTCGAACAAGGCTGCCAGGCCGGTTGGCCTAGCCGCTGAACTGTTTAAGACAGCAAGAGATGATTTGATAGAGTTGCTCTCTACCAAATTATTTCAGAGATTTTGTCGGATGAATGTATGCTTGATGAATGGAATCTCATCATCATTGGCCCGGCTCACAAGAAAGGAGACCCTCTGAACTGCGCCAGTCTACTAAACACCGCATATAAAATCTTGTCTGCCGTAATGTTCGAGCTCCTGAAACGATTTGTCAACGATATTGTTATGCGGTTTTAGGCCCGGTAAATCCACAATTGACCAAATATTCCCACTACCTCAATAGGCTTTCTAAATTATAAAAAAAATTGAATTTCGCTGTGTTACGCACTAATAATGATCCTGCGATCGTCAGGTAATGTCGTTAAAGCAAATCCAGTGTGTAAAGAATGGAATCAAGTGCTCTAAAACACTTGAAGTGTTGACTGTGACATGCAGTCAAAAATGTTTACAAGTGGTATGAGCTCTTCCAAGATGACCGAGAAGATGTCAGTGATGAACCTCGCTCTGGACGCCCCAGCAGAAGGTGATAGCAACGAAGCTGTGAAGAAGAAATCGTGGAATTACAATAAGAGATGTTTCTAAGGATGTCGGCATATCGGTCGGCTCATGTCATGCAATTTTTTTTTTTTTTTGATGTTTGGGGTATGAGACGTGTGTCAGCTAAGATTGTTTCGAAGCTTCTTCATTTATATCAGACGAACCGTAGCATGAGCACCGCTCAGGAGCTCTTGAATAACGTCAATAATGATGACTTGTTCAAAAGTCTCATAACTGGTCACATATCATGATTATATTGGAATGACATCGAAATCAAAACCGTATCGTCCCACTGGAAGCACCCAGGAGAAGCAAGGCCGAAAAAAGCACGCATCGCTGGAAGAGAAGTGCTTCGAGGATTGGAAAAAGCGTTGGCATAGGTATTTTATATTGAAGAGGAAAACACTAATATTGATGAATAAATAAATATTTTTTTTATAAAAATATAAAGTTACCTTACTTTTTGAACATACCTCGCATAAATACACCGTGTAACTTGTATGAATTAGGTATACGAGGGCTGTTTTATGAGCTCCCAAATTGGAAGATAGATGGTTCTACCATCATTTAGTATAATCTCTTATAGCCCGCCTATAAGACAATCCGATGTTTAGTTTTGTTTTGACAAGAACAATATCGATACATGATCCAATTCTTATTTTTGAGTAACAAAACCTGCAAATCATGCCCATTCTCGATGGTGGTGGGACCTATTTAATTTCCCGTGTAAACGGTTACCACTGGTTCGCAGAGTTTTGCCGTTGCCGCACGTTGGTTTTGGTGAACCGCGTTCAGGTGACCCAGAAACGGTTACCAGAGAAGAATACCGTGGACTCGGCAAACCACTGAGTGAAAATTCAAAAGTTAGTTCAGATAAGAAGTATCTCAACTGAACGCGTTAGACATATCCTGCACAGGATTTGCTCACATCGGAGAACAAGCGCAATCATGAGACCACTTCAAAGAAGTACTTGGTCCTGTTTAATCGAAATCCAGAGGAGTTTCTGTGACGTTTCGTGACCGTCGATGAGTCAGGGATTCTTTGGCACACCCCAGAGACCAAAGAACAATCGAAACAATGGGTTTTCTATGGGTGCTCCAAAGAAAGATAATGGCCACCGTTTTTTGGGACTCACAGGAGCATACTACGTCGAATAAACGAAAACATTTGGCGAACAAAAAAGTAGTCGTCACAGCCAAATTGGTCGAATTGAACTAGGAATTGCTCCCCCATCCATGGTATTCTTCAGATTTGGCTCTCTGCGACTTCTTTTTGTTGTTTTTTTTGTTAAAATATTGCTTGCCGAAAACAAGTACGGGTCGAACGAGGAAGTTATCGCCGACGCAAAAGATTAATTTGCAAGCCAACAAAAGTCGTACTATACGGAGTGGTTAAAGTGTATCGAGTTGAGAGGGGACAATATTGAAAAATAAATTGTCAAAACGTTGTGTTGTCATTTCTTATCCGGGTATTCATCAAACAACATTTCCCAAGAAAAAACCTACTTGTTTCAATACGTTCAGAAACTTTGCATTTTACAACTTTCTTCGAGTCGAAAAGGAAAAAGAAAAAAAAAAAAACTAAAATAAGACATTAGCCATCATTGTAAGGGTCAGACCGTCAAGCTTCATTTATTTTCAGCGCAGCTTGCCATTTCGTTATGGAAGGATTCACGCTATAACAACGAATTCAAATCGTTCAAATATATGACTCAAACCGAAGCTCTATTTGCGAAACTTATAGAGTATCTACTTCGTGAAATTTATAGATAGGTACCGATGAACGTTGGTTTTAAATGTTTGCAAGTTATAATGAATAGGAAAGAAAGAGCTCGGCAGGGCATTCCACAAGCGAGTTGCACGGCTTAGGAACGAATGATGCAATTTAAGAGTACGTCCGAAAATGGGCTTGAGTGTATACATAGCGAAATGAGTGTTACGGTTCAAGGTTTGAAGGAGTAGAATATTTCTTACTTCGCTTGAGGAATCCTAGACATTTCGCAGCTTTTTTGGCGACATCGAATACGTGGTTATTTAAACGTAGGTTGTAAGGATAAATTGAGGATGGTAAGTTTTTCGTTTTCGACGATGGATGTGCCATTCACGTTTAATAACTGGGTATTAAGGTTTCGTTTTATTGACAGCAAATAGCGTTAAGTTTTGGATGCATTAAATTCCACTATGTTGATAGTTCCCGAATTGGAATGGTAATTTTTAATCCATTGAAGTAGGGAATCATCGATCCCAAAAGCACGCATATTCGACAAAAGAGATTGATGACTCTGCCAAATGCTTTTGAAATATCAAGTGCAACTATCTTGCTTTCACCTTATTGGTGTACATTTTGGTTTCACTTTTCGGTGAGACATGCTATCAAATCACCAGTAGACCTATTCCTACGAAAACCGTGCTGCCGGTCATTGAGAAGTTTTCGTGTTTTGAGATATTTCACGATCTGATGGTTTATCAGCGTTTTCATGACCTTGGAAAGAAGGAACGATCGGTCTGTAGGAACCTTTTTTAAGGACAGATGGGACAAATGCTGTTTTCCATCTGCTCGGAAAGAAACCTAAAGAGTAGGATTGATGAAAAAGCTTACGGAGTGGTTTTGACAGCGAGGAAGAACAATTCTTTAGAAGAAGGGGAGTTATACCATCTGGACCAGCGGATTTGTGAATGCTAAGATCTTTAAGAACTCTTGCTACTACACGAGTGTGAAAGTGGGTTCGTCCCATTGAAAATTCGACGCACTCAATTGAACTACCTGCAAAATGTGCAGCGAGCAGAGTGGCCTTATCCACAGAGCTGACAGCTGAACGATCAAATATTGGGACATTGTAGTATTTTTTCCTAAGTTTTTGGTCGCATTAGAATTTCACACGCTTGAGAAACGTGTTACAGTCATTCCTGGCTCGTTTGAACTTTTTTCGATTTTCCTCAATTAGGTTGGTCCTGTAAAACCGAAAAAACATTTTTCTAACCTGACAGCCCCTTTACAGCTCGAATCCTACCATGCCGTTTCTGTTGGTTTGATCCTCTTCATCCGATGATTGATAAATTATCTCATTCCAAAGAGAATGGTACCTATGATCATATCAGCAGCGGCATCCACGTCGTTATAGAGGAAACGTAACGACCAATTAAAATTCCTTAATAAGCTGTTAAATCCGCTCCAATTGGCTTTCTCGTTATGCCATACGTTTCGTTTAGAAAACTTTTCTCGTCGATGTACGAGAAATTAGCTGATATGACACAGTAGTGTGGTGGTGTGAAGCAGAGGGTCGAGGGTTCGAATCCCGTGCGAGGCAATTCTCTGAAAAATTCTTCGTAGAATTAGCATGTAGTTATATGAAAATCCCGTCGCCGTCAACTCTGACATAAAGGCATAAAACTGATGTTGGAACGGTTGCTGGCTCGGCTAAATGTAACGAACTCACAAATAGCACGTACTAAAACCTACTGGTTAGTAGGTAAGTAGGTAAAGCCAGTAAAAGGGTTTGCATACCCCGTGTCCGACGACCCTACAGGGATAGCACATTGACCTTGTATTTATCAGGTTGAGCAGTTAAAAACAAGTCCACAACGAGTGGTTGATATGACTATCAACGTTTGGTATACGTGTGGGCTCATTTACAAGCTGGATCAAGCTGTTTTCCACAACGAAGATCTCAACACACCATTCCTCAGGTGTTGCCTATCCAGAATGTATATTGAAGTCATCCGTAATAACGATTTTAGTATGGGAATGCAGAAAAACAATTATTTTAATGGAGTCAGACAGCGCGTCGAACTTATTAAACTTCGAATTGCTGTCCAGTTAGGGGTTTCTGTCAATAAAGCAGTAGTGGATAATTTGCTTACATAGATGGAATTTTAGCCACGAGAAGTCAAGTCCTGGATTGGAACACGGATCACATTGTCGTTGAGTTTGGTAAATGGTAAGTTCACACACCAAGTAGGTAAAGAGTAGTGTTTTCGAAATAAAACATCTCGACTGTGGAAACTTGCGTTGCAGAGGATCCCAATTTTTCGTTTTATCTAGTTCGCAGCAACTAGGCCTTAATCCATCCACTAACTGGAAAATTCTGCATAAAAATCTTTGTCTCAAAGCTTATAATATCTAATTGTTGCAAGAGCTAAAGCCGTGTGGACATTTATCGTGTCGAATGTTGAGTGATTGGGCTTTAAATCAACTGGAAGTTCAGTATTGAGACTTATTTCTGATAAAACGTCTACGTAAACAAGCGGTCATATTTGGAGTAAGGACAATCCTCAAGAAGTTCACCAGATACCATTGCAGCCATTGTGCTGCATGATGGGGATCGGTCCTTTTTTCTTCAAAAATCAGCCCTGAGCTAAAATTACTGTCAGTAGACGGTAAATTCTATAATCAACGATTACTTGTTTCCAAATTAACATGAAATTAATGTGGAAGAACTGTGATCCCAGTAGGGTGGTACTTCACCTTGTGCTTGTGGAGATACGTTAAGTCACTAGTTAAAGCCGATAAACCAGCAACGGTTGAACAATGGAGCAAAACATTATAATCGATAATTGGACCTCTAGAGTGTGCTTTGTGCGAGGCAGGCGTGATAGATCTATGCCCAAAACTATTTCCAAATATTAAATGGCATTAAGTAGTCTTTCAAATTTGTTTAATAATTGTCATCAGACTAATTACTTTTTGTCTTTTATTTAAAAAAATGTCTAAACCTCTGAAAAAACACCCTTTGCTCGTATGTATTTAAAGTTTTGAAGAGAGCCATGGGATACAGTGAAATTTGTTCGCTCAAGTTGACAGAATATCTGGTGCTCCGAGACTTACAGAAGAAGCTAGAACAATTAAAAAGAAATCGGGAAGAGGTGAGACATATTACCAACATTTTTAAAGTAGGCGCATAAGAGATAAAAGTATGTTAAATAGGTGACCAATTCATTTCGTAGATTCACAAATTTTTCTTTAAGAAAACAAAATTTATTTCCGTGTAGTTAGTCGTAGTAGGAATCGATTTAAAAATTTCTTTGCATACTCACTCATCCATTCTCGTGGTTTTCTATTACCCAACTTACAGATTTCTTTCTCTTTCGTATCTCACCACTTTAACCCCTCATTTTGAACCACTTGGTAGAACTATCCCTTCATCTGAATGGGACATTCAAACATCTATGTTTTAACGTGTTCTATTCTCTAGTGCTTCATTATATTCTCTGCTATATCACTGACTGTAAAGAATAAACTGCACTTCCATTGCGCCCCCATTACCCACCCCCATCCTCTTACCACATAAAAAAAAAAAAAATAAATAAATAAAATAAATAAACCTATTTACCAACCTAGTTTTTTGGTTTTTGGCGCAAACTTGAAGCTTTTATTTTTTTTCACCAGCGCCTCATACCATAATCCTTGAGCTACAAACACCATCATCAGCACCCACATTCACTGCTTCAGTATTACCATTTTGTGGGTCGAGGTTTCAGGTTTTAGGTTTCATTGTTTGGGTTGGACGGTTCGTTTACTGTACCTACTGAGATAATTGGTGTATTGGTTGCCGCTCTGTGGTGTTGCAGTAGTAGTTCTAAAAACTTTTAAATTACAAGGTATGAGATCGCACCTTAGCAGCTTCCCATTCTTTGACTGTAGTCATAGCAAGAATGGTAAATCGAAGACATTCCAGTAGTTCTTTCCTGGACGGTGAATTATTAATTGAGTTCTGGCAATGCTAAGCACTAAGGAGACTGTTTTGTACAGATGTAATTGCAGTAGTTCTTCCAGGTATGGAAGAGGTATGTTTGAATCTTTCACCTTGTCCTATCATGGACCACCATGGCGTACTATATCTTGACTAGTTTTACCCCATTTTAGCCCCGGTTTAATGTCTAATTCCTTTATCCTGTAATGAGTGAAGAACTTTCCACTTAAGAGATAGTTTCGAATGTTCCTTAGGGTGGATATTTGGAAAATTTCCCAGAAAAGCCATCAAGAGTGGCGCACATACATAGAAGAATCCATAGATACACACGTAACATCAGATAGATGCGACTTAATGAACTTTTAACTTTGCTCTGAAGCGTTGAATTTCACATCCTTTTGGCCTATCTCACACCATCTTTTTCAGCACCTTTCACTACAGTCAAGGCACGTTATTGTCTTTTCTCAATTTCGCCATGATTCCCTTCACGTTCTTAACAGATTGTGGAAAAGGATAGTCAAAAGAAGAATAGAAACGAAAGAAAGAGGGAGCAGAGTTTTCGAATTATACTGTTAATGAAAATTTTCGTTGGTTTTTCGATGATTTTCCAGCGATTCCCCGGCGTTTACTAGTATGCGTATTGAAATAGGAATACACACTCATACTTATAGATGGATTTGGGTCTTCAGGCGAACGTAGAACGTAGAACGTCTTTTGGCTTTATTCAGTTAGTCGAAAGTTTATTTAAGACATCCTCCTGCCTTTGTTGTTTTCGTCTTGCCCCATTTTTGAGAGAGGAAGAAAAATCTATTTTCATGCTACTTCTTGGTTGTGTGGTTGTTTGGGTCTGGGAGTAAAGTTGAATAAAGTAGAGTGCCGGGAACGGACGATTTGGTTTGAATAACAATTGGGTAAGGGATGGATAGGGGATATTGTTTGGAATAGATGCTTTTATCCCCGAAAGGATAGAATAATTTGATACAATCTCTTTTTGAGGAGAGGAAAAATGATTTTTTGTTGTTGGCTTTTCAATTTTGGAGTTGATTTTCGTTATGTTCTTATTTTTTTATTTTTTTGTTTTCTTGGAAGATAGGGTTGCCATGCTCGGGCTTTCGTATAGAAGGTTCGTTGTGCAATTTTATGGCTTTCTTTTTCCTTTACGCATACGGTAAACCACTACATTTGGATACTTTTTTTGCAAAAAGAGGGTGGAACATTATGATGCTCCAATTATCGAAAATGTACTTTTCTATTGAGAATTTTCATTTTCACTGTTCTGCTAGACCTATTGCTGCAAATTGTTCACTGCCACTACCACTTCGGCTAGTTCAACTGTGGTGAGTTCACATACAATTTAACTCAGGAAAGGTAGTGGCCCAATGAGTTGCTCACTGAATGAACGAGGAATTGCAAAACCTTGATTGAACTACGTGAACCTCTTGAAAAATCTATAGGAACCGAATCCACAAAAACTCAAATATAGAACAACAAAAACATGCTACTTTCATTAACCAGATTCTTGGAAAATTTCCGAGGTCTGGAAACTCCCTTTTGCCAGAATAAGCATTTCCTCTTAACCAGATATCAATAAAGTACTAACAAGGGCGTTCGAGAAAGCCTGCCCGACTAACAGTACACCTAAATAGGTTCAACCAAAATGGTGAAATAGGGAGATAGGTTTAAAAAGCTTTTCAAAAAACGACAGTACCGGGTATATGCATACGTTTTTTCCGGTTTAACTAAGAGATGGCACTAGCAAAAAGTACGCAGCATATTACTTTGACACATACGTCATTCTGTTCGTCGGACATTCAACTTCAAATACACCCAAGTTATTGTAAGTCCGCCAAAAACTATTGTTCAGTGATCATTTCGAGTTTTGTGTCCGAAAAAAAAAAACATTTGCGGCACGCAATGAATAAAAGGCTGTTTAAAGTAATCCTTTGCTGGAAGAAACGTATGGTGAACACGCTTCATCAATTAGAGACATGGTTTCGACAATTTAAAAGTGGTAATTTTAATGTGAAAGACAGTGAGTGCTCTGGTAGACCACAAAAATGCCAAGACTAGCAATTTCAGGAGTTATTGGACCCAACTTAAACTTAACGGCAATTAGAAGAAGCATTACATGTGTCATAAACAAAATCAACAGATGTTTACTATGAACTCGGAAAATACGTCCTACAAGATTTGAATGAACATCAAATGGAAAATCGCAAAGTCACATTGTTGACAATGATTAATTTAAGCCAAACATAAATCTAAAGGCGACCAGAATGGGCCAGAATATAGTACATGGCAAAGAGATTTTGTTACATCACAACGCGCCGTCTCACCCGCACCCGCCGTACTCCGCAGACTTGGCACCATCTGACTATCACACTTCAGCTCTTTAGCGATTTCGTCGAAGTTAGAAAATGCCTCCACGAATGGTTTGCCCGCAAAAGACAAGCAGTTTTTCTGGCATGATATTCATAAATTACCTGAAAGATGGGCCAAATATGTAGAAGCCGATGGCCAATATTTTGAATAAAAAAAAATGTATTTCCTAGAAAATTACGTTTTCTTTTACCTACGGAAAAAACTTATGCATACATGGAATCATAACTACGATATTTTTCGTATAAAAGTGTATAAAATTGCTTAAATAAAGTTTGTTACCACACATTTAATAACACAAAGATTTGATAAAACAAAGTATCTTGCCACTGAAATAAGGGGTGATTCATCGTGAGGTTTGACTTTCAATAAGCCCTTTTTGACAGACCACGCGTGACTCCTATCAAACTGCTTTATTATTTTTGTTTAGTATTGGCAAGTCATGACAAAAAGACTCAGACCATAAAAGCGTCTCAAAATTGTCCAGCTGTATTATGAAAATCAGAGCTCTGTGAGAAATGTTTTTCTTGCGATTCGAGGAACAATACCATTCGTAAATTTGAGCCCAAATTTACATTAGTGGATGATACTTGACCGGTTAGACCACATCCAGCACGTAGTGAAGAGACTATAGCAGCTGTAGCGAAGACCCTGACGAATCGATTCGTCATCGTTCTCAGCAGCTTGGCTTGGCGTATTCAACAACTTGGCATATTTCACGTAACGATCTCGGCCTTTAGGCGTACAAAATTCAACTTGTGCAAGAATTGAAGCCAGGCGACTTGAATTTGCGTCATATTTTCAGTAAATGGGCTAATAGCTCATGAAAATCCGGTGTTGTATCGTGAAATTTTGTTCAGTGATGAGGCCTATTTCTGACTCAATGGATACGTCAATAAACAAAATTGCCGAAGAGTACCAAGAGCTATCATTACATCCATTGAAAACAACAGTATGGTGTTGTTTATGCACTGGTGGAATCATTGGTCCATATTTCTTCAAAAATGAGGCAAATCAGAATGTTACCGTCAATGGCAACTGTTATCGCGTCATGTTAATGGACTATGTGCTTCCTGGAATTCTTAGCACATGGTCTCGGTGAGCTATGATTTCAACTAGACGGCGCTACGAGCCATACAGAGCGTGAAACAAGGGATTTGTTGAGAAATCATTTTGGTGAGCAATTAATTTTACGTTTTGCTACAGTAAATTGGCCACTTTTGACTATTTTCTCTGGGGATATGTGAAGTCTCAGGTCTTCAGGAATAAGCCAGCTACGATTGACGCTTTGGAAGCCAACATCACTCATGTTACCTGAGAGATACCAGTTGCTATGCCCGAATGAGTCACCCAAAATTGGACCTTCCGAATGGACCACCTCAGACGTAGTCGTGGCCAACATTATACATGATATCATTTTTAAAAATTATATATCATTTCGTTTAAACGCGTAAGATCTGTTTCCCAAGCTTGATGAGCTAAGAGATTTGCTAATAGGTTCCAAGGTTGATATTGTCTGCATTACAGAATCTTGGTCTAAGGATGGTTTGGGGGATGAGGTGTACAACATTGATGGATACAAGTTTTTTCGAGGGGATAGGATAGGTAGATCAGGTGAAGGTGCTGCCATATATGCAAAAACTGTTTTGAGATGCTACCCAATATTAAAGTTTTCTGCCGGTTGTCAAATTGACTATGTGTTCGTAGAGCTCATATCTACCACAGGCAAACTTCTCATCGGATGTATTTATTGACCGACCAAATATATTGATCCATTTCCGATATTCTCTGTGTTTTAATCTATTTCAATTCACTACCAAAAAGTTTTAGTATTTTTTTATTTAAACAGCAACCTTTTAGTTGACAATGACATCACTGACAGTATGCGCTCACTTAATTTGTTCCCAGTAAATACTGGTAATGCTACGCACTTTTCCAAAGATTAGAGTACTCTCTTAGATGTTTTTTTTTTTTTTTTTTTGAATAATCTTAATGATGCTCTCTTGTATGATTAGTTGTCCGTACCTGCTTTTTCCAGATATGACCTGCTATTTTTGATCTTCGATTTTGCATTTGAGTATACAGTTACAACCTTCGACTTCAGAGATTTTAGGAACATTGATTACAACCAACTGGAAATAGATTTCCGACATATTGATTGAGATCTTGTGTATTTTAATTCTTCCGCTAATGACCAAGTTGAGTTTTTAAATAAAAATATATTTACTCTTTTTAATATTCATGTTCCTCTAAAAACTAAACGTTTCCGTGTGGGTTAATGTCCTTGCACCTTTGGTGCAAGTCTTAAACAGGCATTTACCCTTCTCAATGAAAATGTGCCAAAATAATTCCCACACAGAAGAGTTCTAACAGTAAGGAATATCAGCCGATATCTATACTGACTTACATCTCTAAGATATCTGAGAGTGTACTTCAAAGGCAAATAAATTCCTCTATTCATTTCAACAACTTGCTCTCCCCAATGCAATCTGAATTTAGGAAAGGCCATATCTGTACGACGGCCATAGTTAAAGTAGTAGTTGTAGTTGTAGATATCAGAGAGACGTTAGATGAAGACAAAGTAACTTTTCTAGTTCTTTTGGATTTCTCGAAAGCATTCGACATACTTAACCACGCAAACAACTGTAACAAACCGCTGACACTGTATGGTTATTCGAACTCAGCTACAAATACCATATCATCTCACATAAAATTAAGAAGGCAAGCTATCTCAGTTCGCCAAAAATCATCCGACTTTATGTACAACACTAGAGGGGTTCCACAGGGTTAAATGTTGGGTCCTACTCTTTTCTCGCTTTACGTAAATGTGGCCTCTGATGACTGATGACGTTCAACTCTATCGAAGCTGCTCTCTTGGTATGATAACGACTGCGCAAATGTTTTAAACACTAAGATGGAGCGCATATCAAACTAAATGTATCGTCATGTATAAAAAACTGCTTGATCTCTCCTACTTTCCAGATATTGTGCTTAATGGCTCCAAAATCGAGTACGTTGGCACCGCAAAATATCTAGGAGTTGTTTTCAACCACATCAACACTATAGTTCGTAAGGTATATGGATGTCAGACCACTTCACCCCTTCCAAAACTCGCCTCTTACTAGCTAAAACACTCCTTTTAAAAATCCTCTGTTATGGGTGCGAAATATTATGTTACTGTGAAGCAAACAGTAAAACAAATCTTAATGTCGCTTTTAACGATATTGTGCGTTACGTTTTCATTCTTCGACGCTTCGACAGAATATCTCATTACTCGAAGTTGCTATATAACATGTCACTCGAACATCTAATGCGCTATCGATCCCTTATATTGATTTCCAATGTGATTCAAACCAATCAGCCTTGTTACCTTTTCAATAAGATAAGTCTAACGACGTCTGAAAGATCTCAACAAATCACTTACCCTCGTTACTCATGCCTTACATCTGAGCTACAATTTTTCATAAAGACTACTTGCCTGCTGAACTCCTTACCACGGTTTGCTCGAAGGATCTTTTGGATCCCATCCCAAAAGAACTGCGCCGGCTTGGCAGCCAAAAATGAATCAAGCCAATTTTTGATATTCTGCTCTGATGTGAACCGTATGGTAGTCAGAAGGGGCAAGGTCTGGGCTATAAGGCAGGTGAGGTAAGACTTCCCATCCACTGTTTTCCAAATTACTCTTAGCCGGAATAGCAACGTGGGGCCGAGCGTTGTCATGATGGAAAATTATTGCCTCGTGTCTGGTCGCATATTCCTGACGTTTTTCGGCTACTGCCCTCTTCAAACGGATTAACTGTGTTCGGTAGCGTTGTCCATTGATGGTTTCACTCGGTTTTAGCGGTTTTCACGGCTTTGCCGTTGATTTGGCTGGTTGCCCGGGTTTCACATATGATTTTTTGCGCTTGGGGTTGCCGTAATCGATCCATTTTTTATCACCAGTAACAATCCGATACAAAAATGACTTCCTTTTGTGGCGTTCTAGCAGCATTTCGGACATGGAAAACCTTCTTTCGACTTCTCTCGGCTTGAGATCATGTGGAACCCAATTTCTTTGCTTTTGAATATATCCAGCTGCTTTTAAATGTTTTGAAATGGCTGCTTGAGTGACACCCAAAAATTCTGCGAGCTCTTCTTCTGCTTTGCAAAAATCTTCATAGAGTTATGCTTCCAGTTCTTCATCTTCAAACTTTTTTGGCTGCCCAGGACGTTCATCGTCTGATGTACATGACATACAATGACAGTAGCTTTCCAATGGAATAATAACAATGGAATAATACAAGTTACGCCATCTCTTAGAAAACCGCATCCCTATAAATAAACAAAATTTATTAATTAATTAAGGAAACAAATTTAAACAAATAAAGTCGCATTTAGCTATGAAACAATTCATTAATTAGCGGGTTATCAGGGAAGCTACATCTTATTACAAATTTTGACTAATTTTCTGCGATTCTTTCAGAAATTTGGAACTCTCTAATATGCTTATGAAACCAAGAGGTTGAACGGAATATTTCTGGTACAGTTTAACAACGAAACCATATCTGTAGATGACAGGAATTACACCAACCAGGAAGTAAGAACTTTCCAGATTTTTCCACCAATAATTCAATCCAACATAACTACTAGGTGGAGTGAAAAGTAACCTCTTTGACTGATAGAATGCGCTGCTACTGCAAAAAAAGGTTAGGGTGCCTTGAAGTCCGTTCATATTTAGGCAGACATGACAAATTTCAGTGCGATACTGTCCTTAGTTTTGTTTTGATAGCTGATTGTTGTTGACGTGTTTGGCATCATGTTGAGTATGGACAAAAACGATTTTCGTTCTCTCATAAAACAATATTTTTTGAAGGGCAAAACGGGGAAGGGAACAAAGGAAAAGTTGGAGCCGAGGGAGGCTCGATGGGTCGGAAAAGTTATGGCGTCGGTTTTCTGGGATTGTCATGGCATTCTTTTCGTGGACTACCTTAAAAAAAGGAAAATTACTGTGCATTATTGGAGCGATTGAAGGCCGAAATCGCTGCAAAACGGCTTCACATGAAGCGAAAAAAAAATTGTTTTTGCAAGACAATGCACCGGCGCACAAGAGCATCGCAACCATGGCTAAAATCAATGACTTACGGCTCCAATTGCTGTCGCAACCACCTTATTCGCCCGATTTGGCTCCCATGGACATGTATTTTTTTGACATTGTCCTCTGTAATCGCATCTAAGGGCCGGCTGCTGCAGACATGATCGATAGTGGAGTTGCGGCCACCACGAAACTCTCGAAACCAATATTTGACGGTGTAATCTGACGGAGCATTAGCCCCATAATATTTGTTCAACTTTTGCTTTGTTTCCTTCGCTGTTTTGCTTCTCAGAAAATAATGTTTTATGTTAAACACGTCAACAACAATCAGCTGTCAAAACAAAACTAAGGACAGTATCGCACTGAAATTTGGCATGTAGCAGCGCATTCTGGCGGTCAAAAAGGTTACTTTTCACTCCACCTAGTAAATGAGCCTAAACAGATTCAATTACCAAAACTCAATGATCTTTATCCTCAACCTATTAAGGGCAATATTGGCCCGCGAGACGCGGATTTTAAAAAAAAGGTAATTAGATATTTATTTATACGAATGGGATAGTATTTCGTCTGAAATACTTTCCCATGCAACTGCAAGATAATCAACAACTTGAATATTATAAATAGAGGTTAAGCAACAGAAATGTTTAGATTTTAGATTTAGCTCCTAAGCAACCCCAGTCCCTATGTCTGCAGATAAAGTCTCCTCCAAAAAGTACTTCTCCGTTCAAGGAGAATAATCTGCCAAAATCATTTTTGACGGCAATTCTTTTGTCATTAAAAACGTGGACCTCAGCTAAATATACACAAAATACTTTTAACTGCTGCTGGTTTCTTAAATTTTTTGTATTTCGAAACCAATGTCTTTCTCGTAGCCAGTTCTCACTCCAGGTAAAAATCGTATCGATAGCATTTATAGTTAGGAGTGGATAGCTTGAGATCATTTTGTAACATGTTTCCCATGACCAAAGCAATGTCAACGTTGCTACTGTTAAAAAAAAATTAAATTCGACAATTTTCCCACGTACATATACCTCTTGCATTCCAATTTATAATTCTTAGATTTCTAGTTAACATATTATAGGGTGATTCATCATAAAGTTAAATCTATAATGTAAAATAAAAACATAAATAATAATTCATTTCATTTACTTTTTAAAAATGATATTATGTAAATGTTGGCCACGACTATCCGAGGTGGTCTATTTGGAAGGCCCAATTTTGGGCGACTCATTCGGGCATAACGACTAGTATTTGGCGGATAACAAAAGTAATGTTGGCTTCCAAATCAATCAATCAATCGTAGCTGGCTTATTCCTGAATACCTGAGATTGTATATATCCCCAGAGAAAACAGTCCAAAGGTATGATATCACACGATCTGAAATTAAGTGCTTACTAAAATGATTTCTCAACAAGTCCATTGTTTCACGCGCTTTATGAATTGTAAAGCCGTCTTATTGAAACCAGAGCTCAATGAGACCATGCGCTTGAATTTCAGAAAGCACATAGTCTATTAACATGTAACGGTAACGGTTACCATTGACGGTAACATTCTGATTTGCCTCATTTTTGAAGAAATATGGACCAATGTTTCCACCAGCCCAAACATGGCAATTTTGTTTATTAACGTATACATACAGCCAGAAATGGGCTTCATCACTGAGCAAAATTTCACGATAAAATACCAGATTTTCATTAAGTTTTTCCAAAGCCGATTCACTGAAAATATGACGAAAATTCAAGTCGCGTGGCTTCACTTCTTGCACAGGTTGAATTTTGTACGCTTTAAGACTGAGATCCTCACGTAAAATACGTCAAGTCAAGCTGCTGAGTACGACGACGAATCGATTCGTCACGGTCTTCGCACTCTCAGCTACAGCTCTTCACTACGTACTGGATGTGGTCTAACCGGTCGCGTATTATCCACTAATGTAAACTGCGCACCGTTTCTCGAATCGCACGAGAAACATTTCTCCCAGAACGCTGATTTTCGTAATACAGCTAAACAATTTGGAGACGCTGTTGTGGTGTGAGTCTTTCCATGATGACAGTCATTTCAAAAAAGCCTATTGAAAATCAAACCTCACGATGAATCACCCTATATTTGTCGTTAGAGTATAAAAACTTAGTCGCTAAATGTGCGATAATATTGAATTGGTCAATTTTATTTTTGCAAACTGATAGTTTCGTTATCATCTCCATACAAAAATAATCCATCTCTTCTGCCGTAAGCAATATATTGGAATTGTTGTCTAAAGTGTCGCCACAGATGTTGCTGGGAAGGTTGCTAGGTATATGGGTATCACCACGATATATGTTTTTGTATGCGCTCCCGTAGCTTTCCCTCGTACTTGTTCGTGGGTATTCAGCCTAAATTTGGCTTCTGTTGCTGATTTGATTACTTCGCCGCGAGAGTGCAGGAAAATCTGTCAAAGATGCGAATGAGACTTGTGTAGGTGGGGGTTGTGCAGAAACACGTGATGCATGAAGAGCCTCGTGGATTTTTCTTTTAGCTCCATGTATTTAGTTCTGCTACCACATGTGGGATCTGTAATTTTGTGAGATCCTCCGCAATTTGCGCATTTATGTGGGGCAGTATTGTCACACTCAGCATTCTTATGTAAGCAGATGGCACAATATCTCCCCCCATGGCCAAATATTTGGCAGTTACGGCATTGAGTAAGATTACCTTTTAATTTTTTCTGCTAACTCCAATTTGCCTGTGTACGAAATATAGCACGATAACATTTTTTTAAATCAGCCAACTTTACCGAGCCATTTTTAAACGATACAATGTTGATAGTGTCACAGTATTGTTTGAAATTTCTTTTTACTTTTCTTATATCAGTACATTTGAGACTAAGTTTTATAACTTCGTCTTTAAGTTATTGTGTTTCCATATCGTGCATGCCGTGGGAGATTACCTTAAAAACACTAATACCTTTAATGTCACATGAAAAATATTGACATTCTTCCTCCTTCAATTGGCAGATTATTGCATTTTACTTCGCAATGGAGTCACACGATTTTAACACTGACTGATATTTTTTTTAAAGTAATAGTCAGTGATCTACAAGGCCTTAATTATACGAGTATTATGCACGTAATCACTTGACTTCTGAAATAGTTTGACGGGGGGAATATACACTGTTTTGGATGACACACTGATCACGATTACATGATCCATATCATCAATGGCATTGTACTGGACTCGTTCTGGAGTCCTTACGAGCACTTGTAGTTTTCATTGCGACACGATATTTTTTATCCGAGGAAAAAGGAATGTTCCCTTTATCAGGGGATCTTACGCGGTAACAGACGAGGCTCCAAGGTAACACAAAATGCTTTTAAAGGAAGTGAGAGTTCCTAGTTACCTCAGGATAAATGACGGATCCTGTGCCGAAAGTAGCCAAAAGATTTTGGCAACGCAGGTGGAAACTTACTTTTTGAAATCCAGAGTATCAGGCGTTCCTTGCATGCTACGGCACACTGAGAACATTGATCTCTCTGTCTCCGAGATATACGTTCTTATTAATAGAAAAAAATTTGAGCCGTACAATTCTCCCGGTCGTGATGGTATTGTACCGATTATGCTACAGAAAGCACCGGAGGTACCAATCCAAGAAAATATGGGAATTCTTAGACACAGTCTAAGAATAGGGTACATAACAACAGTTTTGAGGGACGGTAAGGTGATCTTTACACCAAAACCTGACAAACAGGGGTATATTACAGCAAAAAAATTCAGATCAATAAGTTTGTCATTACAAATTGGGTTTGCAACAAGCTTGCAAGTAGATAAATAAAGTGTTCCATTGGGCTAAGCTTGGTTAAAATGTACGTAACTGGGGTGCTGGTTATCAATAACATCCCAAAAAAGTAGTACCCATTAGTACAATGGGTAAAAGTGCGTGGTCATAATAGTGCAGGGGAAATACTTAAATATTTTAAGCGATATCATGAAGGTTGCCCCGAAGACGATCAGTACTAGGGCTAGCTGTGGTTTTTGTGGAAAGCAACAAACAAGAAAATAATTTTCGGAAAATAAGCTGCGGTTCCATAGCCATTGGAGGTACCACTTCGTACCACCCCCACGGCAGAATTGGACACCTTTCTTGCGGAGCTACTGCAAGACAATCCAATTCTAACGTATAAAGTTTCTTCCTTCCCCGACTTCGACATCCCGTATAGTTTTATATAATATATCCGGAGAGGGAGAACTGGGAAGAAACTGCAATGATCAGGTCGAAAGAAATCGCAATTTTCACAGACGGTTCGAAAACAGAGGAGGGAAAGGGCTCTGGTATCTCCTCAGAAGACCCAGGACTAAGAGTCTCTATAAAACTACCGGACGCAAGCAGTGTCTTCCAATTAGAGGTTCTGGCTATCCCCAGGACGGCTGAGGTAATGCAGATGAGATCGGTATACGAAAGTGATGTCGCTTTCTACAAAGATGGCCAGGCCGCACTCAAAGCAATGGAATAAACCAACATCAGCTCTGATACAATCAGGGGCTGCCGCACAGTCCTTACTATACAGTCACAACCGAGTAAGACCATGCTGGGTGTCAGGAAATAAATAAGGTAATGAACTTGCAAGAAAAGGGAGCTACTCGGAAATAGTATGGTTGTCAACATCAAACCACCCCTCTGCACAGTGAGGAGTTTTTTTTTATAATCCCGCGCGCGCATCAAGGGGATATGAATACCCTTTTACCGGCTTTTCGCCAGGGCGCGGGAGGGTGGTGTAGTAGTTTAAAGCTCAGGTGTTTTAGGCTTCGATATTTTTCCAGAGATGGTTGTCAAACTGTGGGTCTTAGTATGTGCTAGCTGTTAGTTCGTTACATTAAGCCCAGCCAGCAACCACTCCAACATCAGTGTTATGCCTTCATGTCAGAGTTGACGCCGACGGGATTTTCACATATAGTAACTACATACAAATTCTATGAAAAGACTTTTTCAGAAAATTGCCTCGCTCGGGATTCGAACCCGCGACCATCTGCTTGAGGAGTCTATACATGTACCACTACACCACGGCCAACCAAAGCGGTCAAGTCTTGAAGGACACAGGGTATTCAAGGCTCTCTTAACCGCTTCTTGAGGGCAAAAGGCCTAGAAAGCTTATAAAGTTAAACAGGGATAAGCTTAGGACAGAAATAGGAGTTATGACAGGACACTGCCTCCTGCAGAAACACGCAAAGAGACTCAATTTTTCAGATATTTGCAGATTCTGCGGCGATCTGCAACTAGTTGAGGACATAACATACATATTGTGACATATTCATCTCACTCTAGGTGTGTAATCAGTGTCCCACTATGACTGCCTGTCATGTATGCAGATTCAAGGTCGTCCGTCAGGCTTCATCTTTCTTGCGTACCTGGATATTGTCACCTCCAGGAAGCGTAAAGACAAAAGTATGGGAATTTGCAAGCCCTTCCGGCAATAGGTCCCGCAAAGGCGACCACGGATAAAAAAGATAAAGGTGGGGTAAAAGTGAAATGGAGCTGAATGACTTAGCTCTTCTTAAGGTTGGAGAGACTAACCAGTAGGGGAGGCTCAAGGTACTACAAGGGCGTACAGATGGCTGATGTGCTGATAACTACCAAGTTCCACGAAAGAGAAAAAGGGATTGGCGTTGATATACCACTGTTCATTGGAAAGGCAGGTATGTGCAACAACTTTTTGTACTTCAAGGAGATTGAAGGATATTTGTCGCGGCATTAGTCTGGATGATGAAGCTTAGATTTAAATAAATACTTGCCCGATAGTACTTTCTTCGATTCATCCAAAAGACAGAAAATATTGGGCTGCATAATATATTTTCAAATGACGCTTTATTGGTTTCTTCCTCTTCTACTGGCAGTTAAGACCCGATCATGGGCCGCACTTTTGAAGTTATTATGCATGTAAAAGTAGTTAACTTTTAGTCATTTTAGTAAAAGCGTATAAAAGTAAATACCTACCTTTCCTGTCTTTTATTCTGGCATGTTATCAACATGGGTATGGTACCTCAAAAAATATTTCTACAGGAACCATGGGTGTGAAATAAACGCATCTGTGGTTTTGAATGTTTAAGGTGTTTCAGACCACTTTATGACGAGGGATCGGAAAGGCGAAAAGCTTGCATTTATGTGTCGAGCTAACTCTTACCATCTACAATTCTGTAACCAAAATTTAGTTACTGCAGACATGAGCTACGAAACTAATAGAGAATGGCACAAATTCGTCGTTGCGTCTGATTATTTTCCCTATGATATGTTACTGTCACCACTACCAAAGGCCGTAGTAGAACTCATTGAAAACGTTACTCCAGGAAGATGAAACTTATATGCTGCGATGCTAATGCTCAGAGCACTTTTTGAGGTAGAAGCAAATGCAATGTGAGAGGTAATCATCTTCTGGACTTCATACCATCGTCTGACAGAAATTTATCGACTTAACTTTATCCAAAAGGTATGCTAAGACCTCCATGTCAGACCATAGGTACATTGAATTCATAATCGAATGCGTGGTCTCGACCTTACTGAAAAAGGGAAAGCCGCATAAAACCAACTGGACACGATTTGAGGAGGACTCGACAAATACAATCGTGCTTCCCCTAAGCTCAGTACAAAACGAATCCTTGAGGAAGCTTTTCAGAACACAAACAACACCCTCACCAAGTATTTCGAAATGGCATGTTCAGTTAGTAAGCAATCCTGCATATCGCCCGTTCCTTGGTGGAACGCAGAGCTGCAGCATCTTCATAAAAAATTTAGAAAACTTGTTAACAGTTCACTTAAGACTAATTTGGAGGAAGGTTGTAATTTTCACAAATCAAAGCAAAAAGATTTTAAGAAGCTTATTCGGATTTCGAAGAGCGCCTCTTACAAAGCTTTTTGTGAAAAAATCGAAACACCAGTGACACCAGTAGACTGGTCAAGTCCTCAAAAGGGGAAATAAACCAGGAACCACTCAGAAAATCTGACGGTACCTTCACTGAGTCGAAAACAGAGACTCTACGTCTCATTTATGAGTCTCAATCCCCAGGTAACCAAATCGGAACCAGCTCACAACTAGCTCCTATCAACGAAGCTGGTAGTGAGCTAAATAATACAACACCCCATGGCCGATATATCTCATCGGTTGTTGTGACGGATGAGGTCATTAAACGTGCTGTTGCTTATAAAAAGGTATAGACCAGCTGCTGGCCTGGCACTGACATACAAACCGAATCCCTGGCGAACAGTGAGAATGACCTTTATACGGAAAATCGAAAAGGAGGACTATTTGCTCGCCAAGAGTTCCAGACCTATAAGTCTGGATGCTGAAAAGCATCGAGAGAATGATCGAGATTCATGTGTGTAAAACTACCTTTCGAATGCATCGCCTGTCGGCAATGCAGCACGCCTATTAACGCGGAATATCCTGCGAGAGTGCGCTTCAAAATCAGGTTGGCAGAATTGAAGTCGAACTCGACAAGAATAAATACGCTTTGGACATTTACATCGACGTTGAGGGTGCTTTTGACAATGCAACTTTTCACAAGGCAAGTTTACTCGGCCAAAAAACTCGGCTTAGTCAAATCACTGGTTCTGTGAATAAAATCAATGCTGGTGAATTGATTGCTGGATATTGATTGCGGATACTGGCCGCAGCCATTGTGGTGGAGGATGTAAACAGGGGTTACCAGCAAGGCGGCGTTCTGCCTTTACTGCTATAGTCGACTCACTGCTTAACGCGCTCAATAGTTCTAACGTCTATGCACGAGTACACTCGAATGATGTAGCTGTATTTTCTGTTGAATTGTGTCTACCACCTATCTGCTCCAAAGCGCAGGCAGCCATAAATGAAATCGACGACTGGTGCACTTGTAATGGGCTTTCAGTCAATCCTCTCGAAACTGGGGTTATTCGCATTACGAGAAGGCGGGAGCTTCCTGGTCTGACTCATTCTCCAAAGAAGGTAAGTATTTGTGTTTCATCCTGGATGAACAACGTGACCCTTATGCCTTATGCGAAAAAAATACGAAATCGACTTTCCCTGTGCCCAGAAGCGGCTTTGGCCAGAATCTGGGCCAGGAAAGGAATGCAGTCGGACGGCTCCAAAACCAATAAAAGATGTAGCAATGGTGTCTTTCTGGAGAACGACAAAATTAGATTTCACTTCACGTTAAGAAAATGTGCATCTCTCTTCCAAGCGGAGATTTACACAATCCTGATGGCAGCAAACTTTATTGCGGAGAACCGGTGGAGGAGGCGAAGCATTTGCATCTATAGCGACAGCCAAGCTGCACATAGCTACTTGCTATACCCTCTTACGACTTCCAAGCTAGTTCGAGAATGCAAGGCTAAATTCTGAGGGATCACGGGAAATGAAATTACCGGTGAACTTGCCAAGCTAGGCTTAGAGCTTTTCAGAACCCGAACCAACGTAACGTTGTGTCTGCCTGAGTCCTCGGCATTGACAGTTGGGTTTCATATGAGCACAGCTGCAAATGGCATTGCTCCCCGGGATGTAGGCAGACCAAACGAGTTCTTCCCGACATCTCTAAAAAGTCTCCCTGTGAATGTCCAGCTTACGCTCGCAGGTACTCGGCGACTAATTTAAATCTAAATATATTCTTTCAAAACCGCCTGCTTGAAAAAAGTTTTTACTGAAGGAGCGTTCAAGCAATAAAACCCAATTTGACTGGTGCAGACTTACCATATTACATATGTTACGCTACAGTCCGAAAGGAACCAGGACCTTTGTTGCCTCCACACGAAACTTGCTGAATACCGCTTCCACTTGTGTGCGCCACCTAAAATAAGGTCGTCCCTTCCTCTGGGTTGGAGTCGAAAACTGCTCATACAGTAAGCTGTTGAAACATCTGCATTTAACATTGACGCAAACTGAACCGAAAATTACTCGAAGAACTTTTCTCTTGGAGCGTTCAAGATTATTTTCTTTCGCTTTCCTCACTGTTGAAGCTTCTACGACCTAAAGCAGAACAGGTGTGATTAATTGCCTTCCAAACCTAAATACACAGCGATTAGCAAAATTCCGCACTGGTGTCGTTATCGGAGTTGATAGCAGAGGCGAGCTATGATAGATTAAGTCCCTTACTATCTATTGTAGCTGCCTTTGGTGACATTTTGTCATGACGTTGTGTGTCCTTCTTTGTTGACAGTACAAATTCGTACTTTGTTTTTCTTTTGTTGACCGATAAACCCCTCTTTGATGCTCGCTGTGGTCTTGCCATTATTTCAATGTCGTCTGCATTTGCGACCTTGGCTCATCATATGCGTCCTTAAAATCGATGAAGAGGTTACGTGTATCGATTTGGAGCTCTTGCATCTACCATAATGTAACAATTCGATCTAAAGTGGATTTTACTGGCCAATATCTTAGGCGTCCACATAATAGTTCGCAGTTAAGGGGATCTCTATTCTTAAGGATTGAACGAGCAATGCTGAGGTTGCATTGGAAACATTGGTTAAGTTAATAGAAAGGCTTGATAGAGGGCAACATATGGTATATCTGCTAAATATCGCACATAAGATCTTTTTCAACACCTAGTTCTAGTCATTAAGATGACAAGGGAAACCGAATCTTCGTTCTAAGAATAAAGTGACCATAGATGCTAGAACTCTTAGTGTAGAGAACGAAAAGAGTATTCCAAGGATCAAAGAGCATAAAAGGCTGCCATATTTCAAAAAGTATCTTTTCACTGGTCAGGAGTAATTGAGTTGACGCTATCGAAATAAGTTTATTTACCTGGCGTGACTTCCAGATACATATATTCAACTCCTGGAAGACATGACCAACCAGTTCAACAAAGAATTGCTCTTCTGTTTTCGGTTAAACGGGCTAAAGCCCACTTGGATGTGCTTTTACGGCAGAGATGTTTAATTCTACGTGAGTGATCAGATTCAGCAGCCACTTAAAATTAAATTGATATTAATTTTATTTATCTAGATAGCGAATACATCTGGAAAAGATAAATTGATTGAGATAACTAAGAAAACGTTGATTAATTTGATTGATGACTCAGAAATAAGTGAATTAAATTTCGGACATTAAGATACTGTTGCAGAGTCAATTTCAACAAACCTTTGGGATGAGACAAAATATGGTTGTGTTTGCGAGGCGCCTGAATATATCGCATAACATCATTTAAGGACAGTCAAGGCTGGTACAGACAACCTCAGCATTACTTAGAGTTTTCGCTGAGAAAGAAGTGAAAAGACAACGTAAAACTATGACATCTGCTTCAGAAATTTCTGCAGACAACTAAGTAAGTCGTCCATTTGCTAAATAAAGCAAATAAAATATGGCCAACTTTGCCTTCTGACTAGGCTAACCCGGACTTGAAGTAAAACAACAAAGAAATCGGGTCTTCTTCACTCAACCACCATATATTTTGTTGATGCAAAACAACATCTTTTTAATCACTTCTTGAAACCGCCCTGCTAAACTTAAGACGTTCAATACTGCCGTGTGCGACGTCTCCGTTGTAGTTAAGTTGTCCCTCACCAACTGCCCGAGCTACGTGAAAGATTAACGACACCGCGAACCTATCCTGGATCTGCCCTTTGATGTCAAAATAGAGGTGCGCTTCAGGGGGAACGAAGCGTTTTAAGCGCACACTCTCATGATGTAAGTGGTTGGGGTAGTGGGCCCCAGATAAGATGAGGTCATTGCTCTCCCAATATGCCCTCGAGCAAACTTTGTTTCTTTTTTTAAGAACTCAACACTCAAGTGGGTATGAATAAACTTAAAGTGCCTGAACACGTGTTAAATTTTTAGGAAAATGGGACAGAGGGAGAAAAATTTTTTTTTTTGGGCTCAGTGGGTATTTCGCTCCATGGGTGACATCCAAAATTTAATGGGGAAACTAAATTACCAGTGTTAATTGGATTGATGTTGTAATTATGCAACCATTCATCTCACGAGATTTAAGTTGCCTGAAAAAAAGTCTTTCGGTCACGGCTGGTATTGAACTCCGAACCGTCCGATTTGGAAGTCAATACACTACGGCCACCCACAACTAACGGCGAAGCACTCTTCTTAGATTCGCCCTGTTATATAGAACCTCATTGGTATGGAATTGTATCTCCTCCAATTTTGGTGTTCTGCAAAGGTGAAGACAAACCCTAAGGCAAGCTCTCTCAAACACCCGAATCTTTTCCGAGACACTCATATACCAGCATGGGCTGGATGAGGGCCATGTAGAAGATAACTTTCCCCCTTAAATCGAGTTGGCTGTTGTAAAACAGTCTATTTGGCCAGAGAAGCATCTGCATTCTTGTTGAAATATAGAAATTGGTCTTGCCAGATCCCAAGGTGTCTGACTACATTTCGACAAGCAAGTGACTTGTCGTGTTGTCCATTAATCGAGAATTTTCGCCAATTCTTTCTTTTTTTTATAATTCCGCGCGCGCACCAAGGGAATATGAATCCTTTTTACTGGATTTTCACCAGTGTAGTAGTTTTGAAACTCATGTGTTAGGTTTCGATATTTTTTACAGAGGTGGTTGTCAAACTGGAGCCAGTGTATCCTCAACAAGTGGGTCTTCAGTACGTGCTAGTTGTTAGTTCGTTACATTTCGCCCAGTCAGTAACCACTCCAACATCAGTGTTATGATTTCATGTCAGAGTTGACGCCGACGGGGTTTTACTTATAACTCATACAAATTCCATGAAAAGACTTTTTCAGAGAATTACCTCGCACGGGATTCGAACCCGCGACCCACTGGTTGAGGTGTCTATGCATATACCACTACACCACGGCCACCCCGTAAATGTGTACCACTTCTGGAGGGAGATGTCGAAGCAAGATTTTCAGTATTCCATCGATTCCCACTGATTTTCTACTTCTTTTTGTGTCGAAGATCTTATGGAGTTCTTCCTTTGAAATGAACGGCGGTAGTACCCCTTCATCGCCGATGACTTTATTTGCCATATTACCGTAATTGAACTGGGTGAAACCCAAACTCCAGAATCACCAGTTTTGTATGTCACTTCGCAGATATAAATTGTGCAGATCGACTCGATTCTCCAGGTCATGATTTGAACGTCATTGGTTTTATACACTTCCTGAAAAGATTCTCCTATGGCTTCAACCTTCTCCTGAGGATCTTCGATGGCAAAGGAATTATCATCATCTGCGTCTACACTTGGATCTATACCTGCAGTAGTCAGTATTCGTTCGTTGTCTGTAGTTCGAAACAGACTCCGATTCCAGTCTAAAGAGTCGAAAGAGTCTATCGAGATATGAGATGAATGCATGGAATGAGAAGCAACAGGTGCGTAGACAGAGACCATGAGTATGATAAAACTCTCTTGTACATTCTTCTAAATTTAATTTTTTTACTAATAAAGATCGCGACACGACCTCCTTGAGTAAAGTTTGGTCGGCTTCTTCTTCTACTATTATATTTACTGTGCTTCAGAATGTGCTTATCGTTCAGCTCAGTTTCGTTGGCAAAAAGCTCACCAGGAACTTGATCTTCCAGCAACTTAAACAGCGCGGCCTTTCGCTCAATCTTATTCAATAAATTAATATTCACTGTTAGAACCTCCAGAGTTAGCTCCACCATGTGCATAACCATTACATCATGAGGTGCGTTAGACCCCCCTTTGCTGTGCGTAAATTTGATACACCCGCTTATCCTGTTCCTGTTCTTGATATTGAAGCTGAGCCATCTGCTCTTGAATAGAGAGCACGATAGCTAGTATGTGAGGTGCAGCTTTCGGTTCTCTTTGCGCTGAGACAGGAAGCAACCGTGGCTTTTGTACCATTCTACCCCTACCTGCCAGCATTTGGGCGAAGATGATTCGGGGCGTGACGGCTGGGGTTTCAAACCGAGCGGTAGGACGTCGTATGGCCGTACTTACTTTCTTTATATCTTGGAACTTGGTACAACACCGATAGTTGGCGCCATACTTTGATATTCATAAAGGCAGCTGGTTGACTTCTGATTAACAAACCATCAACCAAATTGATCAAATTGAGATCGGCGTAGGGCATTTCTGTAGTATTTTTGATGTTCCGAACGTTCCGAGTAGCTAACATCGATTCGGACCATCATCTTATTGTAGCCGAGATACGAATGCGAATCTTCGAAACGGAAACTCTTCAGAAAAGAATAAATGCTCGCTAGAGCTACTAGAAGGCCTTACATGGGTGCCATAAATAGAATGAAATTTAAAAACTCTACCAAAAAATTAAATGGACAAGCCAAATCTATAAAGCCCAGACAGGGAAATGAATATCTGAACCACTGTCGGTAAAAATCTGCAAAGATTATTTCTACATGCTGTTAATCAGTTATGACGAACAACACTCCATTCAATCTGAAAATTTATTTTCCTCATGATGAAGTCATGACAGCAATTTCCAAGCTCAAGACACTGATCATCCCAGTCCAAGTTTACCGCATAAAAGAAGCTTGGAGACTGATGAAAGTGGATGTAAACGGGCTCAGGCGCTTCAATTGAAAAGTTTTTTTTTTGGCTAATTTTCTGTCCCCTTTGCATTAGTAGGTAATGAACGAGACGTTTCAACAACGAATTGTATGGGCTGTATAGCGATTTAAGAGCGATCATCAGTAAAGCTCTAATATTTTGGCTTAAGTCGCTTTGAACTCTTAGATAATAGCCCCCCGACCCGAAAAGTTTTGAGCTCTAACCTAGAGGGACAGCACAGTAGGAAACGACCTCATCTTATATAGGGTGATTCAACGTAAGGTTTTATTTAAAATGTAAAATAAGATAAATAAATTTGAAAACAAACTTAAAATTTTTATTATTAGTTAAAAGAATAGTTCATGGCATCTATTATTCGAAAACGGTATCATGTAAATGTTAGCCCCGACTACATCTGAGGTGTTCTATTCGGAAGGTTCAATTTTGGGCGTTTCGTTCGAGCATAGCGACTGGTATCTCGCGGATAACACGAGTAATTTATTTCTAAATACCTAAGACTTTACATATCCCCAGAGAAAATAGTCCAAAGGTGTGATATCGCACGATCTAGGCGGCCAATTTACCGTAGCAAAACGTGAAATTAAGTGGTCACAAAAATAATTTTTTAGCAAGTCCATTGTTTTACGCGCTGTATAGCTCGTAGTGCCATCTTGTTGAAACCAAAGCTTACCGAGACCATGTGCTTGAATTTCAGGAAGCACATATTCCGTTAACATGGCGCGGTAACGGTTACCATTGACTGTAACATTCTGATTTGCCTCATTTTTGAAGATATATTGACCAATGATTCCACCAGTCAATAAACCACACCATACCGTTGTTTTTAATGAATGTAATGGTAGGTCTTGGTACTCTTCGGGTTGCTCACTAGCCCAAACACTGCAATTTTTCTTATTAACGTATTCCAGAGCCCATTCACTGAAAATATGACGCAAATTCAAGTCGCCTGGCTTCAATTCTTGCACGAGTTGAATTTTGTACGCTTTTAGGCCGACATCATCATGGAAAATACGCCAAGCCAAGCTTCTAAGAACGACGACGAATCGATTCGTCACGGTCTTCGCATACACTCTTAGCTACAGCTGCTATAGTCTCTTCACTACGTGCTAGATGTGATCTAACCGGTCGCGTATTATCCACTAATGTAAACTGGGGCTCAAATTTGCGAATGGTGTTGGAAATAGTGGTTTCAGTAGGTCGATTATGCCCCGTAAGTTCCTCGAATCGCACGAAAAACATTTCTCACAGAACGCTGATTTTCGTAATCCATCTGAACAATTTGGAGACGCTGTTGTGATGTGAGTCTTTGCATGATGACTTGCCAAACGATACTGAAAAAAAAAAATGACAAAGCAGTTTGATAGGTGTCACGCGTGATCCTCACGATGGATCACCTTATATAAGGCACACCACTGGGAGAGGAACCTCAGCCAATTTCGCATGTGCAACTGAAGGTAGCTATTAAAATACCGCACTAGTTGGAGAGGCATGTTAACTGAGGCCCTGGTTCTTTCTGGGCAATAGCTCCATTTAAGTAAGTAAGTAGGTAAGTAAGTAAGTTTTCTAGAAACATAATAAGATGTCATGTTCATCAGCAGGTTGCTGTCACATAAAGTAAATGCTTGCTATGTTCACTTTAATGTCTGCAGATACTTTCTGTTTCAAAAAGAAAAAAAAATGAAAGAGCTGTGAACAGTGTTGTAGAAGTATATTGGATCGAAAAGCCACCAACTAGAGCGTTTTTTTGCAAAATTTATAAAAGCAATTTTCCGTTTAATAACCTGTGGTACGAATATGGGACGCTTCCGTAGCAATTGATGAACTTGTACCCTTAAGACAAAATGCGACATTTTACTCAACAATATACTATAATCTCTTCTATGACCAGAAGCCTTCCATTGTCATCTCTAATGGTTAGAGTTATCTCGTACTCAAAGTCTATTCACAAAATAAGATAAATTGTCACAGATGACGTAAAAATGTAACCCCATCAAAGGTACTACAGGGAAATCATTCATTTAAGCCCACTCCATCAGCAGAAATGTAATCAAAGTTCAGCACGGTTTTACGCCCATCTCAGTCTATTCCATCGAAAAGTCTCAAAAAGTACACGCAAATGCCACAATGTTGAATTAATTATGCCCTGTTCCCCCTCATAGACCGTTATCATTCATCTATTTAACCATATTTCCCTTGTAAGCAATGTGATTAAACACCCTTGCTTGGCGCGATATTCCTAGCCTCTGTCGTCGTAGTTGCCTTCGGTCGTTGTCGGTCGTCATAGTCATTTCAGCCATTTTGCCATAGTACGAGTACTATCTCCCCAAAAACAAAGACAACAAGACGACAACTACAACAACAACAACAACAACAACAACAACAATAGCAGCATAGTCCGTATTAATTATTTCCTCTTGTAATAGTGATCGTAATAATAATTATAAAGCAGCAGAAGACAGAAGAGTTAATGACGCTGGGTGCCGTTAGGCCGACTCGGAAAGATGATGGATTTTCAACCCGCCCTTGCCATTTGGTTGCTCTGTTCATTAGTTAACGGGGCGAAAGGATGCAATAAACCCCCCCCCCATACTGAAGTTATAAGTATTCGTAAACCCGCATTCGTGAGACACAAAACCACCACCCAAGGAGGCCACCGGAGTAAATGGATTCACTACGCATTACTCTTATACGTACCAAAAGGAGAAGACAAAGACGAAGCAGTTAATTTTCGCCGCTTAAAATATTGATTCGTCTGATTTTATTTCCTCGTACTTTGCCTAGGAAATTCAAATCACCCCCGTCATCGGTCCTAGGGTTGGTACTGGTATTCATATCAGATTGTTATGCTTCTACCATAGAGATAGAATTAACCTTCGCACGTCCTGTGTATGCGTCATTTCCGTCACCATCAATGTCGTGAAGGTCGCATGCGTTACGTCGCGCCGCACTTTGCTACCAACAAGGCGCAAATAAATTTCACTTCTCACTTGTTAGCATTTTCCACGCATCATTGTGTTTAGAAGGAAAATTTTCCATCCGCTCGTTTCGCTGGTTTTTTTCGCCATTTTTCTTTCTTTTTTTTTTCGTGTTCCTACTATGGCGCGATTTTTCTCTTCAACGAACTTAAGGTTGAAGGAAAAAAGGTCGCGAATGGGTGGATCGGTGAATAAAAGTAGATGAGTAGATGGGTGATTTCGCCGCCATGATGTATATGCTAGAGCAAGGGTTTGAAGAAGAAGATTTCAACAGAAAAGTGCCACAGCCTAGAGCTACGAGTAAGAGCTTAGAGCTAAAGAGTAATCGGAAATAATTTCGTGTGAGAGGTTTTTTCTATTTTCTTTTTTTTTTTATTCATTTTCCTGTGTCCTTCCTTGGCATTTGTTTGGGGGTATCCCTCGAGGTGGTTGTGGGTAAGTAGCACGAAGAAGGAAATAAAACGGCAGCAACAAAAATTAAGAAGAAGAAGAAAAAAAAAAAAATAATTTGACGAATGAATTATCCTTTATTGAAAAAACGTGGGAATAGACCGATAAATGACGTCAGTAAGAAGGGTAAATAATTCTCGCGTATACGGTTTCAATGAAGCAGCAAAGTGGAATGCCAACTCCTAGGCCTCTAAGGTATACAATTTTTTTTTTTTTTTTTTGTTCCCATACTATTCTTGAAGGGAGGATTATATGCTAGTGATGGAAGGAGTATATTGAATTGCTAACTTTGGGAAATAATTAAAGCAGAGGATGATCATCTGGATACAGACGTGTGTGCAATAATATCGCTATACTTGTTCAAATTGCTTGATTTTTTTGTGGTGTTTTTCTATAGGGGTGCAGGAGGTGCAGATATATATATTAAGATACACTATCTACGATATGCCGATTATGTCAGCAAATACTTACTTTACTAGGCTCAAGGGTTACTTGGAAGAAGTAGGTACGAATACGTATATGTACGTCTCGGTTGTTGTAAACATTAAATTGTTTAAGGATTCCATTTTTCTTTAATTTATAAACCAACAGTAATGTAAGAAAAGTTCAAACATTTTAATGGTTTCATTTATACCAGCAAAACTAAGTCAGGAACAATGGATTTGAAGAAATCAATTGGCAGTTGTAGCATGAGCTATTTACGAGTATGCAACAAATGTCACACGGTTACAACTGCCTTTGCATGAGATTATTTGCAAGACAAGTGAGTATATCGTCCTCCACCAAGTCGTTGACTTGTTTCGTGTGGAGTTCCACAAATTCCTTCAATTAGATCGCTTCCCTCCGAGAAGAAAACCAAAAAATGTCTTTTGCCGAGAAAATAGCCACCTTACTGGCTCGACCTAGTCAAACAGAACAACAGCAGCAGCAGCAGTCCGATGTGCTATGGTTTAAGCTGTATGGCGTATTAATCCTAGGAACAATTGGAGGCTTCATTTCCATATTGTTTAGCTTCTATGATGCTTTGGGCATTATCTCACATTGCTGCATTTCTGCACATAGTTATAGGTTTTTTCCTTATATCGGCAGTTGAAGCCACCTGCAAAAGTGTTTACCACCACAGCCGACAATCGACTTGTATGGGATCGGGTGGCCTTATATTGCGGAATTGCTGTCTTGCCACTTATAATGTGCTTTGGCTGAGTAAGCTTATTCCCTGGAATCTTAATCTTTGTTACTAGGACCATCTACGGCATGATGTCGTTGGATAAAAAAGGATCACGTGAAGACATGGCTGCTGCAGCAACTTCACCGACAACAATGCAAGCCGGTGGACAAATGCCAATAAGTACCGATTAGCACGTTACATTAATGAAAGATCCAGATTTATGGCGTCCAACATAAATCATTAAGCCATACTCTAACACAAAAATATACTTTTTCAAACCATTAACCCAAATAACCCTGTAATCCTTCCAGAAGGAATTAAAGAGAACTAATAAAGGAAATATTTTTGTTTTCATATTTCTCATCATTTCAACCACATGATCAGTGAACCTTGATATTGTGAACATGTTCATCTTCTGGTTTGAAGCAATGCGTGTTTCATTTAATTGCTTACCGAAGTAGTGCGATTTTTTGCAATGAAGATTTGACAACATTGATAGTTGATGGGTACTAGTGTACTCATCACTTTACTAGTGTACTTATTTTCCAACAATAACACATTATTATCGCACACCGTAGAGCACTAAACTTTGATATCGTTATAGAAGGACTCTATATCGCTTATTGAGCTTTTTGAGTTGCTTGATATTCTCGAGACTCATGAGGACGAAATACCTCAAAATGAATTAGATGTGACAGTCTTGCCTAATACTAATGCAAATGAGGATTTGACGGACGAAGACTCAGGCGCTGAAGATAATTTGATCATAGATAATGTGCCAACAACTTAATTACACTCGGAAGTTGTCGTCAACATCATCAATTAGGATAACGAAGAAATACTAGTAGCAGACACGTCTTCAAATACAGACCCTTGCTACAGTCAATATATCAAACGTTCCCGTCTCGAACAACATGTATCTCCTGCACTACCAGAAGGTAAAAAACGAAGAAAGTTGAGAACAAAAAAGACTGCTGCAAGGTCTTTCAGTTGGACACAATTGCAATTTAGAGCCAAGAAAATTACCACATCCGTATCAACAACATCAATCAGTTTATCGCAAACCAAAATCTTGCTCTGAACTATCCATCCTTTACTGATTGGATATGCAGCAGTTCCAAGGAAAAACACTGGGAAAAAGTGTCTGATGCACGCAATAAACTAATATCAAACGCGATTTCAAGAGACCGCCTCCAACTTATGTCAAATATTCATGAATGTGATAACGATACTTGAAAAAATCGGATCCTTTTGCAAAAATACGGCCATTATTAGATATTTTAAAATTTTAAACCCAAACTTTCGTGAATTCGCAGCGCATGAAGAATTTCATTCAGTGGATGAACCTATGGTTCCGTACTTCGGGGGACATGGATGCAAGCAATTCATCAAATGTAATAAACGTTTTATACACCAAGTAATCAGCATATTCCAAATGTAAAAGGATATTTGTATTATTTTCAGAAAAACCTATTCGATTTGGGTTCAAATTCTGATGTGATGGGACAAGTACTGGAAATCTAAATTAGCTTGAGTCCTATCAGGGAGCAAACATATTTTGCGGAAAGTGTAATGAGAAAGGATTGGGCTACTTAGTTGTAATGTCGTATGCAGATCTTTACATCATTTGATTTGTTGTTTGACCTAAAGAAAAAAGCCAAGAAAGCATTTGGAACTACACGCAGTAAAAGGGGTTTCTAAAAACTCTCCCTAAGATACTAAAATCTCAAAAGAGGATTCTGGGAATACACAACAGATGAAAATACCTGTATTTTTGCTATATCATATTCCTTTTATCATTACAAAAATAAGAATAATGAGAACTATTACTATTTTTGTTACTAAAATCGAACATTTCTCATTCGTAGGTATGTCGGTTATCCGTTGGAACGATAACAATATTGTATCACTTGCCACCAATTTTGATTGTGTAAGACCGCTAAAGAACGCCAATCGCTTATCGAGGGAAGCCAAAAAAAAGTTATAATTGAACAGCTCAAGGCCTTTCACACACATAACTTAAAAACGAGCGGAATAGATCTAGCCGATCAAAATATATCACTCTATAGAGAATATATAGGAGGGAAAAAGTAGTATAAGGTGATTCATCGTAAACTTTGATTTACAATGTAAAATAAAACACATAAACTTGAAAGCGAACTTAATATTGTTATTATCGATTAAAAGAACAATTTATGGCATTTTTTTTTTTGAAAATGATATTATGTCAATATTGGCCATGACTACATCTGAGGTGGTGCATTCCAAAAGTTAAATTTTAGGCGAATCGTTTGAGCATAGCGACTGGTATCTCGCGGATAACACGATTAATGTTGGCTTTCAAATCGTCAGTCGTAGCTGAGACTTTACATATCCCCAGAGGAAAAAGTCCAAAGGTGTGATTTCGCACGATCTAGGTGGCCAATTTACCGTAGCAAAACGTGAAATTAAGTGCTCATCAAAATGATTTCTCAGCAAGTCCATTTTTTCAAGCGCTGTATGGCTCGTAGCGCCATCTTGTTGAAACCAGAGCTTACCGAGGCCATGTGCTTGAATTTCAGAAAGCACATAGTCCGTTAACATGGCGCGATAATTTTTAAAATTGACGGTAACATTTTGATTTGCCTAATTTTTGAAGAAAAATGGACCAATGATTCCGCCAGCCCATAAACCACACAATACCGTTGTTTTTAATGGTCTTGGTACTGTTCGGCTTACTAATCAGCACAATTACGACAATTTTGTTTATTAACGTATCTATTGACCCAGAAATGGGCTTCATCACTGAACAAAATTTGACGAGAAAACACCGGATTTTCATTGAGTTTTTCCAGAACTCATTCACTGAAAATATGACGCTAATTCAAGTCGCTTGGCTTCAATTCTTGCACAAGTTGAATTTTGCACACTTCTAGGCCGAGATCCTCACGTAAAATACGCCAAATTGTCGAATACGCAAATCCAAGCTGCTGAGAACCACAACGAATCGATTCGTCACGGTCTTCGCGTACACTCACAGCTACAGCTGCTATTGTCTCTTTATTACTTGCAGGATGTGGTCTAACCGGTCGAGTATCATCCACTAATGTAAACTGGCACTAATGTCGATTATGAGCACCGTAAGTTCCTCGAGTCGCACGAAAAACATTTCTCACAAAGCGCTGATTTTCGTAATACAGCTGAACAATTGGGAGAAGATGTTGTGGTGTGAGTCTTTCCATGATGATTTGCCAAGCGATACTGAACAAAAATAATGAAACAGTTTGATAGGAATCACGCGTGATCTGTCAAAAAAAGTCTATTGAAATTTAAACCTTATGGTGAATCACCCTATACTAGAAGTGGTGTTTTGGTTCAGTGTTGTTTTTACCCATCTAAAATACAAGTGTCGATGCAAGTTACATCTAACTTCAACCGATGTTCCTATCGTCCTTATCTGGTCACCCTTTAATTGATCGACTCAATGTTTTCATTCAGCGTCGTTGGGCCTGTTGCCATTGCCAGCCTTCCCAATCGCGAGCTCTCTATTTCCTAGCCATTGTAACTTTCAAACATTTAAGACCAACGTACCTCTCTTCTTCTTTCCTACGTTTACTCCGCCTGCGCTGTGTGTACCAAAACGTCATTGAGTGCGCGCTAATCAGAAAAAAAGAAACCTAATGCAGCCTTGATTGGTTGTAGCGGCAGTTCACACGGCACGCAGAAAATTCCATTGGCAGGAGGACTGCCAGAAACTTTGTTCCTCTTGGCCCTGTTCGAGAGAGAAGAAAAGGATGCAGCTTCAATGAAGCATAAGTGCATGTAGTAATTTGGCGATAGGATGATGTCTTCAAAATACGTAGACACATAAAAATAACGTTGCTGCTTATACTTTAAAATAATTTTAGGAGCAGATCATTAGTCCAACAGTATGATAGCTTAACTTTCTTTCTGTCTTCACATTTGTATGTCTGAACTACATTTCAAGTTCAAACACATTCATAACATATATCACTGAAGATACTCTGAAAATATGTGTACCAACCGTTATTTCGTTTTTCACCCTATACAGCTCTGTAGCAAATAAATGCCATACAACCCACAAAAACAATTTCTCTTACCTTTCATATTCGTTTTCACCATCAAAATGATTGCTACGATAAAAATCTCATCTTGTCGTATTCCAGCTAAAGTAACCTCACAAAAGCCACAATACTCTGTGCTTGGTAAGTTTGTAAGGAAGAGTCATCACTTGACCCCCATACCGCCATTTCACTTCACTCATACATACTCGTACATACAATTCAGCATCAGTCATCTATCTATCCATCTTTCTCCCTATATCCTGGTATCGTCATCGCTGTCATCGTTGCCGTCGTTCTCGTTGCCGTCTTGTCATTTCATCATCTCATCACCCTATGCCGGCTGGTTGGTGTGGATAGTAACCTTCACTTTCAAATGTTGTCAAACGCTGAAGACAACACCATTTCTCCTTCACCACGGTTTATCGCTAATATATTCCCCAAAGCTACTGTGTCGAAAAAGGGACGAACGAAAAATCCTTGTTATATGCTCATAAACGGGTGGCGAAGATGGTATGGTACAAGAAGTATCCCTGTGGAGAGAAATGTGTTCAGAAAAAATTTCTTTGCTTTTTTTTTCAGTTGTTTTATCTACGAGCGTCCTGAAGGAAGAAATTCCACAACATGGTACATTGGGTACTATCTGTACTGTAAAGTTAAGTAAGGGTGTCGAAATCAATGCTGGTTTTACTATCTAACGTATCTTTTGATTGATTTTCTTTATTTTCTTTTATTTTTCTTCTTTTAAGTACGAAAATGATATTGCAAAATGATAGACAATTGACTTCTCCTTAGAAAATGTAGCATATTCATGAAGTCCTTGCTATTTGAATGCGAATGGTTTATGTATGATTCAATGCTATGTGTTTCTTTATAGGTATACTTCCATTTATGATATCTTTAGAATGATTAGAATGAGCTAAATCCTGATGTCAGTCTAAACTTCATTAATCTAGAGCCTTAGTGATTTTTTGACTGCAGTAACGTAGTTGGAATTAGTTTGAAAGATTTCTTTAGATTTACATATATTTAAGTCTGGAAGCTTAATATATATTTAACCTTCTACGTTGATTTGATTGACTTCTTAGGGTATTTTTCTGAGACAGGCAGTTAGCGTAGGAGTAGTGGCTAAGTTTGTGAATTCCTACGCAAGAGGAATGGGTTCAATTTTTAAAACAGAAAAATATGATTTCCGATTTTATTAACCCTTACGACAGGCCATTCCAAGCCTCTGACAGTAAAAATGCATACCTCACTCGTATGACAAGACAAATAACATATTCAGTGTTGCCTGGCTAAGTCTACGCCAGACTGTTGCACCGTCAGTTTTTATTTTTTTTTTTTTATTTTTGTTATAAGAGAGAATCAGAAACGAGGATTAAATTTTTAAAATTTCGCCGGGCGGCAACAACTTATACAATATTACAGCAGATCTTTCTCCTGTTTATCGTTTAAGGCGAATAAATAGCACTAAAATCTGATGAAATTACCAGAGGTATCTAGTTCTACAAATAGGATTAAGGAAAAGTCAAATACACATTCATAAATTCATACATATCAGCGGCAGATGTAGTACGAAAGTACGACAGTAAGCCATAATAGATATGAATGTGCATATGTGAATAAACTACCTTGCGGGCACGTCTTTCCCACAGCGAAAGAAGAGTGATCCCGGGGCGAAAAGAAGTATGTATTCATACCAGATCTCGACGGCTACCGGAGCGAGCTACATGAGCTGCTTAGAAATAAACCTCGTATCACGAACTAAAACATCGCCATAATGATGGTGAAAATACACAAGAGAGTTCTAAGCTATCAATAACCTTCCTTCGTTGATTTAGGTGGTGCTACAGTCCAAGCAGGTCCTGGGCCTCGAGTAACAAGTTTTTCAATTTATCGCGTCATTTTTTGGGTACACCAAATTGATTAAGGATCCGTTCCACTTTAGCGTGCCACATAAGGCAAGGTCTTCCTTTATCCCCCGGGTTAGATTCGAAGACTTTTCGGGCCGGAGCGTTGGTGTTCATTCGCCCAACATGACAAAACCATCAAAGCCGGTGAATTTTGGTCCATTTGAAAAGGTCAATGTCGCTGTATACCACATACAGTTCGTCGTTGTATATTCTTCTCACTAAATAGTTGAAGAAATCACTTGACAACGCGTCGCCTTTTCAAAATCGGTTTCCATTTTCGACATATCATCAGAGGAGGAGACCGACGGCTAAGTTGCCGCAACGGATAAATTGAAGATGTCGCGGTCCATTCCTGAATGGACTCGAAACCAAACCGAATCGTGCCATTGATATACGCTAAAGGGTTAAGGGATTCCTTATTGATCAAAATCAACGCGTATCTATAAGGGCCCCCTAGTCCTTTCAGATTCGCGACTTTCCAGTCATGAGTCAAAAGGATCGAGTTGCTGAGCCAGTTGATCTCCAGAATGCTTTTTGGGAGGAAGTTGCGGCTGGCTCTAGTTCTACTAGAGTTGTGCCTCCCGAGGCACAATTTCGAGTTTTAGCCTGGCCAAATCTCTCGTAATCTACCTACGGCTTTAGTAAAAATATCAAGAGACCTTTGATGGGCATATGCAATAAGCTTGACGTGGCCTTGGTAGCAGCCAGCATCGCTTGTGATGGGAAATGGTCCGGGGTTTTTCCGCATGAAGGCCAAGACGTTACAAGTCACAAGCTGCCACCGTTCAGTTGTTGTCTATCCGTCGGTGCCGTTTCCTTAACCGCTATCGTTATTGCGTCTTTTAGGATTTCGATAAAGACCTCAGAGATGAGTTGTTGGATGACCCGCGGGTTTTGGTGTTATAAGTTTTGGGCCTTATGGGAACCGGCATAGTTTCCTTCAACTAACACAAGTGTTGGAGAAATCTTTTAGTGTTTTCGGAGCAGTAGGAACAGTTAGAGCACTTGGTAATCCATATTTTACGATGTTGTTAGCTCACTCAATTTTGCTCTTAATGTCCGCACTTCTCTCAACCACGGGATGGGTCCGAAGCTTTTGATAATGCGTAAGGCATTTCGGCGTCTGGAGTAGAGCGCCTTAGATGGATCTTGCCGATGCAGCTGTGTCCTGTTTTCTCCTTAGGGGAAGGAGTTTTAGTAGCAGCGGCAATTTTATGGCCTGTGGCCTACCACAAACTTAATGCTGCTAGGGGTGGAGGAAGTGATAGGACCGTGGCTTACTACAGTCTTAGCACACCTTGAAAATGTAGTTTTAGGCTAGTTTAGAGGGTGATACACCTTGACCTGCCACAGTTCTACAGTTTTACCTCCACTCAACAATGCTGTTGGGTCGGTGCAGTCACCCTTCTACAGCCCGAGATATATTCCACGAGTAGTAGAGAAAGGTCGCCAGGTATCCCGATTCTCCGTTTGCGACTGAGCTAATTTTGAAAATGCTGGGCCTTAGCCAGGTTGATCATCGTCACAAGTCGTATGACACCTTGATCCAACCTAGTAGGAGAAGGAGTGGTTCGGAAGCTGTTGAAAAAGGGTGACAGCATCCTTTAGTTTCAGGAGTCGTCTGGAGAACTTTTCGAGATTCATTGGCCTTACTAAGCCTCTACAACTCGACCAGTTCGATGCTCAGTCAGGGTAGAGTCCGAAAATATGAATTTATCACACCTTTAGCATTCTTTAATTAAAGCTCAAATGTTTTGAGTTTAAAAACTGGAAGTTGCAATGATCCCGTCTTGGAATCCGTGGACAAAGATACGCTATATGTGTAGTTGAGGATCATCATCTATTCAACATCATGAAAATAAACCCATAAACCTAGCTGTTTGGTTATGAAGGTCTTCCAAAATTTGAGAATGCTCTTGTTGTCAAACTGAACTACCTTAACTTACGTAAGGACGAAACCGTACTTTCAGTCTTGATATTACGGAAGATTCGTGGTTCCACTAAACCTTGGTAAGTTATCACCCTTAATTTTTAATATCAAACCTTTAAATGCGAAGACTTTAGCTGACTTTTTCAAGTTTTATAACCGCCTGATGCTCTCTGGTTTTTAAGCTTATCGGAAATTTTAACTTGACCTTACCTGGGACACTTTCCGGTCACGTAACTGGTATGTAGGTGTTATTCCTCTACAGCTAGTTCATGAGGCTACGAAATTACCTACCTGGTTCATATGTAGGTCTTAATATTTTTGCTTCATTTTCGGGCTTAAGTATGGAAATCCTCTACCCCAATAGACTACGACATTGCACAGGCCTAAGTGATCGCCTGTTTTTTCCTAGAATTCAATTAATCTTTTTATTATTTATTACTTCATTACTTATTACAAAATTAAAAAAATAATAATAATAAAATTAAGCTGACAGTAATATATATATTCTGAATACTAGCTTTTTGTCATTGCTTCTTACCTCTTTTTATCGAGTGTAACCATATACACATTTTGCGAAATGTAATCTCAATATGATTTCATCAAACGCCAAACTCAATACAAAGGCTGAAAACGAATAAAGATGCTCAAAAATAAAAATAAAAATAAAAAAATGCCATGCTCAGCAATGTATCGGTACAAGTGGAACTCCGTCTGTCTGCGTTAAAAACCAGCTTTACAACTTTCGAAGAACTTCAAGGTAAAATTGAAGAACTGGACTTGTAGGACGTTATGAGCACCATCAAAAGAAAGAAAACAGATACTACAGTCTTTAACCCCAAACCCTGGTAAGAATTGAATCCCTTTGACCTATCAAGAAGCGCACCACGATGAGGACAATTACATTCAGATTAAGTCATCCGATCGGTTAAAACACCCAAAAATGAAATGACCCTCCTTTTTTTTTTATAATTCCGCGCGTACACCAAAGGGATATGAATACCCTTTTACAGGCTTTTCACCATTGTGGGTGATGTAGTAGTTTTGAAACTCAGGTGTTAAGTTTCGATATTTTTTCCAGAGGTGGTTGTCAAACTGGACGGGACGAGCCAGTGCATCCTCAACCAGTGGGTCTTAAGTACGTGCTAGTTGTTAGTTCGTTTTATTTAGCCCAGCCAGGAACCACTCCAACATCAGTGTTATGCCTTCATGTCAGCGTTGACGCCGACATACATATAACAACATACAAATTCCAAGAAAAGACTTTTTCGGAGAATTGCCTCGCACGGGATTCGAACCCGCGACCCTCTGCTTGAGGAGTCTATGCATATACCACTACACCACGGCCAGCCCCTGGTTGGACATTTATGAATCCTTTAAGTCCCTTATTCATTCCCATTCAAATTTGAAAATCTCAAATCATCGTTCGCCGGGAAAGCATACCGAGCAATTGATAGCCTATCAAGTCAACTGGACAAATTACGACGCTGCTTTCGTTATTCTCGTTGATCGCTTTAAGAGTAAAGGCCACATACGTCAAATATTTGAAAAAGGAAAGGTTTATTGGGACAATAAGTGGCACAGGACAAAGTTTATGCTCATCGAAATTTAAAACGAACATCGTTCTTAAATCCTGATTTAGTGATACATACCATTTTCTAGAAGGAATCGTATTACTCAAACACTATATAAGCCAGCAAGTTGTACAAATCATTCATCTGAGTAAGAAGGAATAACTCCGAATCGTTTTCGTACGTATACGATACGGTATACGTATTTGGAGAAGGTGTTGCTACTGAGGGGCAAGATCTTAGTTTACGAGTTCACAAGATCTAGCACGTTGTAAGAATTGGAAACGCTTGATCATCTTGTGCGGTGAATGGTTGATGAATGGGCTGAAAACAAGTTTGCTCTTGACCGCCATACATTATTTGCTATACCAACAAGCAAAATTGCTGCGAGTGATGAAATACTACAACACATTATTGCGATGCCGCTATGGCTTCACAAGCTCTGGAAAATAAGTTGCAGAGAGTAAAGATTGACGATATTACGAGCGAATTTAAGTTCGTAAGCTTTGGCGTACCACAAGACTTTGTTCTGGGTCCTACTTTATTTTTAATTTATATAAATTCGCTATTTGCTTTTAATTTTAAAGGTATACCTACCTTTAGATTTTGCGTATGGCTTGAATAGTCCTTTGGATTTGGTCTCCGACATTAATTGTGATCTCGACCTATTAAGACATTGGTTTGTCAAACATAATTTGGTTATAAACTCTAAAAGTAAAAAAATGTTTTTAATTTGTCTTCTGCACACAACCTTGAAGCGAATTTGTACTTCCATTCACATATATGTGATAGATACAAACTCTCTGTTTGCAACTGTATGTCCGGCTCTCCCACCTTTTGTAGTACATAGTTTCAGCTGTTGTGAAAAATGTTTTTTAATTGAGAAATTAGACAATTTTAAGTATCTGGGGCCCACAATAGACTCTAGAATGAGTTTTTCGGTGCACGCTTAAAGATTGAGGAATTATTTTCGTCTCACTCTTAGGCATTTTTTCTATTTGCGTAATATCTGCTCTACGACGCTTTTAAAATCTATTTACTATTGAATTGTTCAATCTAAACATCAATATAGAATTTCTTGTTGGGTAGATGTGTGTGCAAGCATTAAACATATTTTCTCTCTTTTTTATTGAATCATGATTTGGCCTTCGGCATAGCAACCTGTCATTATTCAATCGTCGTACAATTTTAATTACTATCTTCAATCAAAATTAATTTAATTGACTTTGTTAATAAAGTGTACACACAAGTTTACGAAGGCGACCAGCAACAGCAACCACTTGCTAAAACCGCAGCTAAAGTGGATGCTCCTATAATTTAACCGCAAGAAAATTCAGCGGAAGTGCAAAGGAATCGATTGCAAGAACTACAGCAACAACTAATTTCCCAGCAGGCACAAGTAGTGGCAAGGGCAGAGGTTGAAGTTAGCCATGCTCGTTTGCGACCACCACCATTTTAGTGCGAAAATGTAAAGCTATGATTTGCACAACTTACGGCGCAGTTTAAGCTTATGAATCTGCGATCTGATGCCCGGAAATTCAACATCGTCATTGCAAATCTCGATCAGACCACAGCCATGGAAGTGCAAGACGTTATCATCAATTTACCAGCAGTTCGATTAAAAGTAGAACTCATTTTTCGTTTGGCCCCATCTAGAGACAAGCAGATCAGGCAAATGCTAGATCGAGAACAGCTAGGTGACAGGAAGCCGTCTCAATTTCTTCGACGTTTGAAAGATTTAGTTGGAGGTACTAAGACCGACGATGCTTTAAAAGCAATTTGGATTGACAGATTGCCCATTCAAACTCAATTCATACTTGCTGCACATCCTCCAGGTACAACCGAAAATCCTACAAATCTGGACAATCTTGGTCTCATCGCAGACAGAATCAATGACGTCATCCCACAGCAACAATTTGCCAGTACGACTTCCAAACCAGAATCCATAATGTCGAGCCTAACACAAAAAATGAAACAGCTGACTAGACAAATTGAGGCAATGTCCACGAACTTCGTAGACCAAAATAGCAGGCTGAACAGATCGAGGTCGCGCTCTTGTGGCAGGCAACGTATAAACTTTTCAACACTTCCAACTACAATTAATCTACTTTCTGCTATTTTCATCGTCACTAGGGATCAAGTGCAAGAAATTGCCGCCAATCATGCAATTTCATCCATCAGGCGGGAAACGCGAATGGGCTTCATTGACGACGATAAATGACAGCCAAACTTTCAGCGTCTTTTTTTGTCACGGACGAAACGTCGAAAGTGCAGTTTTTGGTAGATACAAGCTCTGACGTTTCAGTGTTTCCACACACCGATCCACGTCGAATGTCTACGCCATCCAACTACACTCTCTTCGCCGCCAATGGAACCTCGATACCAACCTATGGCCTTCGCACTATGCAGTTGAACTTAGGACTGCATCGTGATTTAACGTTGCGTTTTGTGGTTGCTTCAGTCAGTAAACCTATCATAGGTGCTAATTTTTTAGCTTCCTTTCAACTTCTCGTGGACGTATCGCACAGGAGATTGCTTGACAGAATCACTGGACTGTCCACAATAGGTTACGAGTTCTTATCACATGTCAAATCGGTTACTGAAGCCTCAAAGTACATCGCGCTGCTCAAACAGTATCCCAGTTTGACTCGACCAGATGGAAGCTTCAAGGAAATGCGACATGCTGCTATTCATCACATCAATATAATAGCAGGCCCCCAGTTAGCTGTAAAGCGCGACATTTGGCGCCTAACAAAATGAATATCGCAAAAAGTGAAACGATGCTCAAAATGGGAATAGCTCGTTAATCGAAAAGCTGCTTATTATCTCCACTTCACCTGGTCCCTATGAAATCTGACGTTTGGCGACCGTGCGGGGACTACCGTGCTTTAAACAACCGCACGATTCAAGACAACTACCCTCCACGAAATAAATAAGACTGTTCAGTGAATCTTTCAGGCAGGAAAATGTCCTCCAAGATTGATTTGGTGAGAGCATTTAATCAGATTCCGATAGCACCAACAGACATCAAGAAAATGCCCATTGTAACACCATGTGGACTTTTTTTTTGGACGAGTTTATGTTCATGAGGTTTGGACTCCGAAACGCCGCCCAAAGCTTTTAGGGGTTAATCGACGAAGTCACAAATGATCTCGACTTCTGTTTCCTTTACGTAGATGACATTTTGGTGGCATCGGATGATGAAATGCAACATTATCAGCATCTCCGGATTCTTTTCGAATGGCTTAATAAATTTGGCGTTATCGTTAAAGTAGCTTGGGTTATTTAATCTCTAGCGATGGCATGCTGCCACCCGAAGAACGAATCCAGGCCATCGTTGATTGCAAACCCCCAACCACGCATAAGCAACTGAGAAGATTCCTTGGTTCCATCAACTTTTACAGACGCTTCATCAAGGACGCAACCAAGCTACATGCTCTACTGAACGAGTGCCTCAAAAGATCGAAAGTCAGAGAAAATAAAGCCATCATTTGGACGCACACACCACAGTAAGCCTTTAGTGCTTGTAAAGAGGGACTAATGAAAGTCGCCGTGCTCTCATATCCAGATCCATCACTCGAGTGGGAACTTTTCACCGGGTGTGGTCTTGCAGCAAAAACATCGATTGGTTGGTAGTCACTGTCATACTTCGCTAAAAATTTCAACAATGCTCAACGTAAATACTTTAAGTTCATGTTGGGAGCCAGAAATTTTACTATTTTTACGGACCACAAACCCTTGGTGTTTGCTTTCAAACAAAAGCTCGAAAAGGCATCACCTTGACAGTTTCGATGGGTTGATCACATTAGTCAATTTTCAACCAACATCAAGCACATCGCCGGAACGGAAAACGTAGTGGCGGATACGTTGTCACGAGTTGAAAGCATCAGCAAATTGGTGAACTTTGAAGATCTCGCAGCGTCACAAAAAGGTGATTTAGAACTTGAAAACATTATTAAATCTACTTCAGCATTACAGGTTGTCAAAGTTCCGTTTCCAAACTTTAAGGCGCTGACGTGTCTAAGGATTTTACTAGACCCTTTGTAACGAAGTTCTTCCGACGTCAAGTATTTAAATCGCTGCACAATTTAAGCCACCCTGGTGTCAATGTCAATTAAACTGGTCTCTTCAAAATTTGTTTGTCCTTTGATTCGAAAAGACTGCAGAGCATGGGCTAAGGCATGCATGCCGTGCCAAAGATCGAAGATAACACGTCATACGTCATCCCCCATCAGAAACTTCGAACAGCTATCTGTGAAATTCGAGTATATTCACGTCGATTTCGTCGTACCTCTTCCATACTCAAGAGGATTCAGATTTTGCTTCACCTTTGTTGATAGCTATTCCCGCTGGACTAAAGCTTACCGTTAGAAGATTTTACTGCTGAAATGCTTGCAAAAACCTTTTTCGCAAATAGAATAGCACGTTTTGGAGTGCCACTCAAAGTAACGTCTGACCGTGGCACACAATTTTTGTCCGATCTCTTCCAGGCTCTAGCCAAATCATTTTGCATCAGTCATCTGACGACAACTGCTTACCATCCCGCAGCTAACGATATGGTTGAGAGGTTTCATCGCCAACTGAAAGCTGCCATAGAATGCCATGAATCACCGCCGTGGGCCGGTGAACTTTCTGTTGTACCTACTGCTCGGACTCAAAGCATCTTTCAAGGAAGACCTACAAGCTACAGTAATCGAAATGTTGTACGGAGAATCCATCAGACTCCCCGGTAAATTTTTGCAACCACAAGAAGACAACGTCAGTAACCCGACAACTTTTGTAAATCAACTCCGTCATGGTTCAAGAGAAATCTTTGTATTCAAAGAACTTTCTACCGCATCCCACGCTTTTATTCGAAGATATGCAACAAACATATGAAGGTCCATCTCTAGTCGTGAAGAGATCAAACAAATTCTTCGTTCGAAAAATTCGAGGAAAAACCATAACAGTTTCAATCGATCGTTTAAAATCTGCTTTTCTATTTTTAGTTGACCAGAACAACAATCTTCCCAGCTCAGAACAACCATATTCTCCGCCAGTCATTATCAGAAAGACACGTTCAGAGAGAATAGCGAATTCCTTCAAACATCAAGCTCGCTGACCCACAATTTTATAAACTTGATCAGGTGGACATATTGATAGGACAGATTCGTCTTGATGATTATTTACCAGTCTTCCAAAACTCCGTTTTCGGATGGGTTATTTCAGGCATGATCAAGAGAGCATATCAAAGCGACACTAGATATCTACATGAATAACTTTTACATGAGCGTGAATGAAAGTACTGAATCCATGAAAATATAATTGAATCTGCGCCTTTAACTAAGGCCGATCAAATATGGAAGCAGTTATTTGCGAGCCATTGCAAACCGGACGCTACAAGGTACGACTACCATTAAGGACTGATCCGCACGAGCTCGGTAATTCAGACTTTATGTGGAAATACTATTCATTCTCCCACATGGAAATTTGATAACTTAGATAGCAGTAAGCCCATTTTTTCATGTTTCATAACTACAAGCCCGACAGCTTCTCCACCAAGTTGGGCGTTATATTTGATGCTTCTTGCAAAACTCACAGTAAGAGAACCCACCTAAATGGTATCATGCATATAGATTTTTCTTATGATTCTGAACCCTACGTATCTGACCTATTTATCCACAGCCTCTTGAGGGTATCTCGTATCTTGCAATTTGTTTTCATCTCCACAATGATTAAAATTTTACGACTCCAGTACTAATTTTGTATTGCCAAACTGATGTTGGTAACTATTCATTCACCCCTCTCATAAGATAATGTGCCGCCACAATGCAATTAATTAAGGTAATCCAACGAATATGTATAACCAAAACCTCAAGAAACATCTAATTACTCAAAATACTCAATTCATCCCCCAAAAATTGTCAACGATCATCCCGTAAGCCTCCCCTTTTCTGGCAAAACAAATTCCCAAGCACTTACCCATTTGACATACGAGTTAAAATACTCCCACGGCGAATGTGAAAACAAAAATTCAAAATTAATGTGAGTAGGTACTACAGTGTACCATCTAAAATTAACCCTTTTGCTTTCAACACTATCACCAAACCGCTACTCATTATGATCATTATCTTCAATGGATACATCCCTAACTCCCGTCTTGCATACACACATTATTTATCCAGCACCCATCCTCGTATGTTTCGTGTTCTCTCCTAAATGCCAGTTAGATGCTGGGTTAATCAAGAGTGTTGATACATAAATAATTTTTTTAAGCCCAGCAGCCCAACTCACAACACAACAACCCTTAACAAATGTCACAGCCCCTTCAGCCCACCCACTTACTGGCTCAGTCGAAACCTTACCATGGGAAATTTTCAATCAAATTCGCCAAACCAATCTAACACGCAAACTAAAGCTATCAAGAGAAAGAGGGAAAAAAAAAGGAAAAACCGAAAGCAGGGGTCAACAATTTTTTCTACCCACTTTTAGTGTCTCTCATTCCATTTTATTCATTCGTCCTTGGGTCAGAGAGAAAAAATAAAACACAAAAACACAATTCACTCTGACATATCGATACATGGTTGTATTCGCCCCCAAAGGACACCCACTCATACACAAACAAGGTGATTGGCAAACGTGCAGAGAGATATCTTGATTTTCTGACTTTATTACAATCGTTCCTTCTACTCTTTAACCGCCCGAAACAACCTTCGAACATTCCATCTCTCCCACCAGACCCAAACCATCCTCCCTCTTTGTTGTTATCCGAATATATCATTCGTTCTGGCACAGTCAAGGAAAACCAAACAAAACAAAAAAAAAAAAAAAATACAAATTATACAAAAAACGCCGGGAATCCACCCTGTAAAGTTTAAATGCTTAAAGCTTTTGATATTTTGACTGCAATTCAATCTGCACAAACACTTGTGCACCATACGTATACCGGCTGTCGTGTGTCCGTATATGTGCGCACACATAACCTTGCCGTCGTATGTGCACTCGACCCGGAGGATGGTTGTGCGCTTTTGAAATATTTACACTACAGCAGTGCGATGCTTAAAAATCAACTACGAGAACTTTACTAACAGAAGAATAAAGGGACACAAAGAAAAAAATAATACGAAACTCAAAAAGTATGTAGGACGAGAAAAAGGAGATATAGAAGAAGGCAAAAACAAAACAAAACAAAAAAAAGAAAAAATACAAAAGAGAGACAAAAAAATTTAACTAACCGAAGCGAACATCCACTGAGACCACCCTGAACCAACCCTCTGATAAAGGGAACAAGCAAAAAAGGCTACAAAATACACTTCACTTTAAAAATAACAAAAGTTAGATGCTCCTCTGTGGAAGACTGGCAATGATGCGGCATTGCCAGTCAAAAATTTGGTAAAATGTTTTTTTTTTTTAACATTTTGAAAAAAATGAGCTAAAATAGAGCTCAAGTTACACAATAAAAACTTAAAGGAATAGATCGATTCTCAATATTTGTTACTTAGGGAACGGTAAAATCTTAGCCGTCCAGTTGATAAGTAATTGCGAGACAATTAACAATTTTTGTACTTCGATTTCCTTGATATGGACCTTCAATGTAGCCGTCCACAAGCAGTGAGAGTTTGAGTTTAAGCCTTGTTTAAGGATGTGATGAATGTTTCCTCTTTGTCAAGTCATTGTTTTGGGAAGGTCAAAAATCATAACATTTGTAGCAAGAAACTGCCATATAACTTAAAAAATTTTCACTTTTCTTCTCACATTAAACTGCTAGTGTTTCGCAGATATACACCCTAACTGACTCGAACTGCAACCAACTTCAGACTGCTATAACTTCTAAACCGTTCATTACTGTGAGCTCAAATTTTGACACATGACAGATAATTTTATTTACAGGATTTTAAAACGATTTGCGTCTCAGTTGTGTTGAAACATTTTTATCCGCGATGGAATTCAAACGAGATAGTGTGATTGCTTTATATTTGGCTGGAAAACCACAAGTAGCTATCGTTAGAGCCCACCAGCACGTCAACGTGAATAAATCATTTATGTCTCGAAACATAGCTCGTTACCGTGATATTGGCAGCGTTGCAAAACGCCATGGAGGTGGTCATGAAAAAAACAACAGCATCGGAAGAAATGGTTCGGAAAGTGAAGGCTCGAATTGAGCGAAATCCGCATCGAAGTGGAAGAAAAATGACTCAACAATACTGAAAAATGAGTTTGGGCTCAAGCCATTGAAGTTCCGATCTTACACCGCAACAGAAAAAAATTAGAGTCGAAAGAGCGAAGGAGTTGCTACTCTTGCACGAAAGTGGTGAGTTGCAAAATTTGGTGTTTTTCCGATGAGCCGCTATTTGTTATAGAGCAATATGTCAACAAATAAAATGACCGAGTTTACTTGCCAGAGAGGTCATTCGAAAATTTACACCTTCAGACGGCCACCAGAAAGCATTCAGCACCGACGGTGATGGTTTGGGCCGCCATAACCGCCGGTTGTCGCTCTCCGCTCGTATTTTTATACCGTGGCGTCAAAATTAATGCGATCGTATACCTCGAAACTGTTTTAGCGGCAGTATTGAAGTCTTGGGCAAAAAATCATTTCTGTCGGAGACCGTGGACATTTCAACAAGACTCTGAACCGTCTCACGAAGAGAGCGTCAACCAAGATTGGTTAAAAAAAAGGTTTTGCACTTCATTTCTTCGACACAATGGATTGCAAATTCTCTGGATGCAAATATGTTGGATTTCTCTGTCTGGGGTATTTTGATGGCGAAGGTTGGCACTAAAAAATACCAAAGTTTGGACCACCTCAAACAAGCACTTTGCCGGGAATGGGCCAAAATACCGCAGAGCCACTTGCGGGCAGCGTGCGATGCTTTCTTTGGCCGTCTCAAGGCCATTATTCGCGCCAAAGTCACCCAAACACACAGTGCCGTTCGAAAAGATTTTCTCAAAAAACAAAAAAAAAAAATGTAGTTCAAAGCCATAAAACTTGCTACAACTTTAATCGAAATAATTGTTTTAGTGGTAATCAGTTTGGACTCAGGAGGAGCATGTCAACTGACCATGCTATTCTCAGAGAGTGTGAAGGATTATTTGCACTACATTTGCAATGGCTCTATTTGTAGATATGACAAAAAATTTGACATGGTTGACCAGGACTTATTTATAAAGAGATTATACAATGCTGTCTTCAGGGATCTTAGTCTTATCTAAAATTTAGAGAACAGAAAGTTCATATACAATTAATTGAAAATTGGTTGACTCCTGACTCTCTTTTTGAAGTTAATCGAGCTTTCGTCTGAAAGTTTCGTACCAATTTTGAGTGCATTACAAAGATTTTTGAAGATCTCGTTAATTTAAGATTTAAGTTTTCAGATCAAACATGGTGGGCCATAATATATGAGCCTGCTTTAGAATTTCGGCTTTGCTGAACCTACATGTCCTCTAGACGCAATTCATCCATTTAAGGAATTAACAGTTCATTGAGCATGACTGTAGAGCGCTTACCATACACATTGATCGCTTAGTCCGCGCCGTTCTAACACCGAAATAATCCAATGACTCCTCCAGCGTAAACAGCACATCATGCAGTGAATTTTAGTGGATTTATTGGCTCTTTTTGTATTACCAGCGGATTTTCAGTACACCAGAATCAGAAATTGGGTTTTTTTGTTTCAGATATTCCCATAGATGGAAACGGCTCCCGTCACACATGATTATTTTTGACGCAAAATATTCCACTTTGTTGTTAAGATTTTGGAGGGCGTAAGCATAGATTAGACGCAATCCACGATTAACACGCATCAGCTAATAAACTGTCTGCACGTCATCTGATCGACGTCGATGGAGCATCTGCGATATCTTCAGCGGTGCGAGACCTTTCAAAACTCGCTCGATCCCGTGTTGTTCCAGTCTCTACTATAAGCATCGTATGGCTGAACGCCGTGTTGAACTACCAGTGGGAGTCGGGCGGTCAGAAAAACGGGCACGAAATGCACTTTACGCCAAAATTAGTAACGAATTGTTCATAAAAAAAACATTGTGACTAATATTCCGCTTTCTAAATAGCGTTCCACTGCTTATTCACAGAATTTCTAATTCTGTTTGCTTTTTAAAGTCAAATTGACATTCGACGCCAATTGTAAAACCTATGATACCTTCCGACAGAGTTATACGAAAAAAAAAAAAAATAGAAGGGGCCCTTTATAAAAAAAATCCCTGCGTGGGATTTGGATTGGGATTTGGATTTTGAATATTAAACTGATTTGCCATTTTTGTTCAGTATCGTTTACAAGTCATCATGGAAAGACTCACACCACAACAGCGTCTCCAAATCGTTCAGCTGTATTACGAAAATTAGCGTTCTGTGAGAAATGTTTTTCGTTCGATTCGAGGAACATACGGTGCGCATAATCGACCTACTGAAACCACTATTGCTAATACCATTTGCAAAATTGGAGTCCTAGTTTACATAAGTGGATGATACTCAACCGGTTAGACCACATCCATCTGGCGTATTCGGCAACTTGGTGTATTTTATTTGAGGATCTTAGGATCGGCCTTTAAGCGTACAAAATTCAACTTGTGCAAGAATTGAAGCCAGGTGACTTAAATTTTCCATTCCACCAATTCCATTTGGTGGAATCAATGGTACATATTTCTTCAAAAATGAGGCAAATCAAGAATGTTATCGTCAATGGTAACCGTTATCGTTCCATGTTAGTGGACTATGTGCTTTCTGAAATTCAAGCACATGGTCTCGGTGAGCTCTGGTTTCAATAAGACGGCTCTATAAGTCACACAGAGCGTGAAACAATGGACTTGTTGAGAAATCATTTTGGTGAGCACTTAATATCACGTTTTGCTACGGTAAATTGACTGCCTAGATCGTGCGATATCACACCTTTGGACTATTATCTCTGCGGATATGTAAAGTCTCAGGTTTTTAGGAATAAACCAGCTATGATTTACGCTTTGGAAGCCAACATTACTCGTGTTATCCTCGAGATACCAGTCGCTATGCTCGAACAAGCTGCCCAAAATTGGACCTTCCGAATTGACCGCCTCAGACGTAGCCGTGGCTAACAGTTACATGATATCATTTTCAAAAAGTAAATGCCATAAATTTTAAGTTTACTTTCAAATTTACGTGTTCTATAAATCAAACCTCACCATAAATCACCCTATACAAACGACAATAGAACAGCTCCTCAGTATCCAGAGACTCATAATTTCTTCGGTGTTTTGCACGCAGTCGAAGCTAATGCGAGTTTTTTCGGCTTTGTGCTCCGTCGCATATTCGTTTCTCATCAATGTCTAGACAATGCTGGCATAGTGCTTCACCAATTTTTATTTTGAATACCAGGTGTACCGGTATGAAGTGAATCAAACCAAAAATTCATCCAATTTTGGACTTCCTCGTAGGATTCGAAATGCTACTCAGCTAATGCGTGTCCCATCGGTAAAACAAAGTGGTGGTCGGAAGGAGCCAAGTCTGGTGAATACGGCGGGTGGAGTAGCAGCTTAAAGCCAAGTGCTTTGGTTGTATCCTGAACCAGTTTTGCTTTGTGTGCAGGTGCATTTTCATGGAGCAAAATTACATTGCAGTGTCTTCTAACCCACTCTGGTCGTTTTTCGATCAATGCATGGTCCAAATTAATCATTTGTTGTCAGTAGCGAGTTTCACCAGGTTTTAGAGCTTGTGGTACACCATACCTTTCTTGTCCCACCAGACATATAGCATTGTCTTCTTGCCGAATCAATCTGGTTTTGCAGTCAAAGTTGATGGTTGTCCCGAACTAACCCATGATTTTTTCCGTTTAGGATTCGGAAAATAAAACCATTTAACATCGCCAGTAACAATTCGATGCTAAAAACTGATTTTTTATTGTGTCTTTGAAGCAAAATTTCTGGTTTTTCATCTGTCTTTCACTCAAGTCATGTGGCACCCATTTTCCAGACTTTTGGATATTTCCCACACCTTTTAAACGGTCAGAACGGTAACTTGTATTATTCCATTGGAACATGCATTGGAAAGCTATTGTCATTGTTCATCATTTCAGTATATGTCATTCATTTGAAGCGTAAACATCAATAATTTTTTTTCACTCAAATTTGTCGAAATTTGTGCTTGAAAAAGTATTTTTGCGGGGAGTTCTTCTTCATGAAGAAAATTGCTGCCGAAAGCCATCGTATTTTGGTGGAAGTTTATGGTGAATATGCGCTAACTGAGCGAACGTGCGAAAAGTGGTTTGCACGATTTAAAAGTGGTGATTTTGGTTTGGAAGACGATGAACGTCCTGGGCAGCCAAAAAGTTTGAAGATGAAGAACTGGAAGCATTACTCTATGAAGATTGTTGCCAAACACAGAATCTGGGTGTCACTCAAGCAGCCATTTCAAAACGTTTAAAAGCAGCTGGAAATGGGGTTCCACATAAACTCAAGCCGAGAGACGTCGAAAGGCGGTTTTGCATGTCCGAAATGCTGCTGGAACGCCAATAATTTTTGCATCGGATTGTTACTGGTGATGAAAAATGGATCCATTACGACAACCCCAAAAGCAAAAAATCATATGTGAAACCTGGCCCACCAGCCCAATCAACGGCAAAGCCGAATATCCATTACGTGAAGGTAATGCTCTGTATTTGGTGGGATCAGATGCGTGTGCTGTATTATGAGCTGCTAAAACCGAACACAATTAATCCGTTTGAAGAGAGCAGTAGCCGAATATGCGACCAGACACGAGGCAATAATTTTACATCATGACAACGCTCGACCCCACGTTGCTATTCAGGTTAAGAACTATTTGGAAAACAGTGGATGGGAAGTCTTACCCCACCCGCCTTATAGCCCAGACCTTGCCCCTTCTGACTACCATATGTTCCGGTCGATGCAGAACTCCCTCACTGAAATACAGTTCACATCAGAGCAGGATATCAAAAATTGGCTTGATTCATTCTTGGCTGCCAAGCCGGCGCAGTTTTTTTTTTGGGATGCGATCCACAAATTGCCAGAAAGATTGGAAAAATTCATAGCTTCAGAATGGCAATATTTTGAATAATACTATTGTACATATTTTTCTTAACTAAACGTTCAAATTTTGAAAAAAAAAACCGCAGGAATTAATACCATTATACCAATACCAATTATATACCAATATTCTGTTGCCTTAAGTTTTATGTTTTAAATGCAACTTCGTTCGCCGAATCGTTTAAAATGCTGAAAAAAACCTATTGCGAATCGTATATGTCAAAAACACAGGCATATGAATGGTATAAAGCGTTCTAAGAAGCCCGAGAAGTGGTATTTGATTTGCCTCGTTCTGGTCGACCTTTAACGCCAACGAACTACGAAAACATCGACAGAATCAAGAAGCTGTTGCTCGTAAATCGGTGTGTGATATCTAAGACTTATAGATGAGCATATCTTTAAATTCTGTCCATAGTGTTCTCTTTATATTTTTGGCATGAAACACGTCGCCTAATGACTGGTTCCAAAAGAGCTCAATTTTATTCAAAAAAAGCATCAGTAGCAAGTCGCTGGAAACATGATTTCCCGAGCTTCCACGGACCCCACGTTCATGAAACGCATAATATCTGACGACAAGACATGAGCTGACGAGTATTACATGCAAACGAGCCAACAGTTTTCAGAATGGCATTTTAAAAATTGTCTGAAACCCAACAAACCGCGACAAAGTCACTCGAAAATTGAGACTATGCTGACAGAGTTCTTCGATTATAATCACATAAGGAATATATACATATATAAGGCGCACTTGCGTGAGAATATCCGTTAAAAACGTCCAGATTTTTGAAATGGCGATTCATGAATTTTACACAATGATATTGTACCTTCTCACAGATCCATAATTGTGGAAGAATTTTAAGCGAGACACTCGACAAATGTCATCAATCAAACACCATACTCACCTGATTTGGCTCCACATAACTTAAATTACTATCTCGAGGAAGGTGTCTTGTATATGTATACAGTCTGTATAAATAAAATGGTTATTGCTAATATGCCAATCGCTTATAAGTCATACTTTTCCCATTTCTACATCGTTACAACCCCTAAAATGTTCAATGTTGTCAGAACAATCTTTCATTTTAAAAGTTTCATTAAAAAGTTTAAACGCTTCTTACGATAAATCTTGATGTTATTGAATCAATTTTAGCTAAATGTTTAAGCTAAAAGTAAACTATTGTATAAATTAATCTTGTAATTGAATTGTTAACTTCATGATTTTAACACCTTTGCTTTCTATTTTGAATTTTACTAAATTTCTTGAAAGACTGAATCAACATAAAATCTTTTGCAACCCCACAAAAATAATGTAAAGTGAGATGTCATTCCACATATCATTCATTTTTTATTTTTTCATTAATTTCTGAGGCCCGTAGATGAACTTTCAGTGACTTTCGATTCTTCCATAAAAGACCATCCTACTTTTCATTTCTGGCGAAACATCCCCAGACTATCACACCATCTCAAACTTGGATTTTTTGAAAAAGAAAACACTGTTCTATTTTCTCTAGCTCTTGTTTGAAAACTCGGTTTCAGTATTGGCTTGCGTGCTTTAAGCCCAGCTTTTACGAGCCTTTTTCTCAAAAGACGACGGCTTTGGAGCAACAAAATACCAACTTCTACTGAGTTCGTTTTTTTTTTTACCTCCCTGCACCTTTCTTTTTCCATGCAGTACAAACCGGACAATATTGTATAAATTTCTTGCCACAGTTCTTTAAGTATTATTTTGAAAATTTGGCGGGTTATTAAATGTAGATGTTACGGATACTCAATGCACTCCGATGAGATTTTTCGCATTAAAAAAGAAGAAATTCTGGTTGTTATGGGATGGCAATCACGGACGAAGTACACCTTTCATTCACTACTTCATTCATAATTACATTAATTTTTCTGCACTATTTGAACGACGTTTTGATACGAAATCCAATAAAGCTTCGAACAAAATTAGTCCAACACTTATGTGTGTCACTCTTAAATTGACGATGGAAATGGCACATGAACTTAACGTATACTTTTTACAAGCAAATCCTTTCATTCTCACGACTTTACAGGACACGTCTATGACATGTGTTACTAAATTATTCCTTCTGGTTGGTTTCAAAGCCTAGACAATGTTAATCTAGCCCAAGGTACCTCTCTTTATATGTTACTGTTGCATTTCATGGACTTGACAAATTTTTTAAACGTGGTAAGCAGTAGCAAGGCGACCAAGAGATGTTCACAAAATATAGGAGTATACTTTATTCCGATTAAAAATAGAAGAATTGAAATTAAAACTAGTGAATGCTTTTTGCCATTTTTATTTACGATAATCTTCTTTTCTTTTTACTAATGAAACAGAGGACTATGTTTATTTTACTAGATATTCTCCTTATTCGTAAGAACATTTCAATAACAAACAAAGTACAGTACCAACACACAAAAACCTGAGTTTTTTTTATCACATTATCGCCAAGTACATGAAGCCAGATGTAATCATAGGCCGAAAACTCACAGAGTTCGCCTTCACTATCAGAGCACGCTCAGGATGCTGTACTATATGTAACAAAAACGAGAAAGACAAGACAAGCCTTGAATTTTCGAACTAGCTTGTAAATAGTGAGACAGCTCAGGAAGAACTTAAGTACAGCTCGGCTGTCTCTCGAGATGCACAATCTTCTCATTCACTTTAAGGATTCCTTAGAATATTATTTATTGCCACCAGGATTGTGTATATCCCCGCTTGGTAGTAAGATGCAAGTTCTCCTAACCAGAAAATCTTGCTTTGTCGTTCTTCAAAAAGTTATCAGCACTGCATCATAAATCGCATTTTGAGTCCACCAACTAAACTCTGTTCTTATCTCAGAGTCTGGCCAAAGTCATATCCCTCGATTCCGTATCGTCATTACATCAATTCAAATGGAGAAGAATTTATCAGGGTCTCTAGAGCAGACTATTCTTTGCCTAGTAACAACAAAATTGACGTAATTTCCTTGTTCCAACAGGCAAACGTAGCATATGATAAAAAGAAGGGCCCTCGCTGACAAGCCTTATGCCTTCGTAAAGCTCCGTTAAACTATTAGAAAGCCTGCAGCATTGAAAAACTGATGAGAATGCCTTTAAGCATGAGTCAGGCAAGTCAGCTTCATCCTTCTCATAAAAAAAAATGTAAGACGCCTTGAGTTGCATGCACTTTAGAACAGATAGTCTTTAATTAGGATCCAACAGGAAAAACAGAATACTCGAATACTTATATTGGAAGTAATTTGAAGGAGCAGATTCCAGGTTTCTAAACACAGCTTTCCCTACGTCCGATTGTGGTTATATAACGTCGACTAGTTATCTGATTTACAAAAAGTGATTCAAAATGAAACTAACGCATAAAGTTGGATAAGGACTGATAATATAACAACTATGAACATAAAGTAGGTTTCAATCAGTTAAAGAAACCTTTAAGATGCATATTATCTAGGCAGCATTATAGAGAATAAATCTTTTAATCGAAATCCAGAATGCAGTCTAGATGTGAATTTCATACAACGATAATAGCAATAGTACTGCGTTTGATGCAATGCCTTCACCAATATAATCGTGGTAACTTTCGATTTCCTAAAAACGCTGGCCAGCTCTAAGTGGTAACACGATCACGTATAACGATCACAGAAGAGTAGAGCATGATCACAGAGTCTCGCTATTTACGTGCGTAGTGATGTAACTTACCATACCTCACCACAATGTAGTCCCTGTTTCAATCCGGAATTCAATTTCATGTGATATAAATTCCATCACTGTAAGCAAATTATCCACTATTGCTTTATTTACAGAAGCCCCAAACAGGACAGCAATTCGACCTTTAACAAGTTTGATGCGCTATCTGAGTCCATACAAAGAATTGTATGCTTGAATTCTCAAACCGAAATCGTCATTACAGGCGATTTCAATATACACAATTCTGATTGGCTTCGTCATTCTGGACAGACAACTCCTTCGCTGCGGAAAATAACGCCAGCATTCTGGACTTGTTTTTAACTTCAAACCGTTAAAGAGCTCCCCCCTCTAGGTTCGTCGGACCATTGTGCCATATCAACTAAATTCTCGTACTCCCAGCACACAGATTTCTAAAAGAATGAAGCAGCAAATCGGAGCGGTCTTAACAGCTTCTTTAGAAATTTTAACTGGTCGTTATGTTTCCCCGATAACGACATGAATGCCACTGCTGATATGATCACAGACACCAATCTCTTTGAAATGAGAGCCTTTATCCCCCACCGAATGAAAAGTATCAAACCAAAAAAAAAAAAACGGTACGACTCGAGCTGTAAAGGCTGTCAGGGTTAGAGAAATGTTTTTCGGTCCTTCAAGACCAACCCAACAGAGTAAAACCGAAAAAAGCTTAAACGAGCCAGGAATGGCTGCAACTTCTTTCTTAGGAGAGTGAAATTTCAATACGACAAAAAGCTAAGGCAGCAAATGTCTCATTGGTAGTAAAAATGTTCGTCAGAAGTATTAAAAATTCTGCCTCATCCTCCATCCAAACGCTCATTTACAATGAAATTCCAGCTGTCAGCTCTTTGGGCAAAGCCAATCTGTTTACTGCATACTTTGCGGCCAGCTCAACACTCCTAGATTGCACTTTGTCCCTGCCTACACTTGAGTGCGTCGAATCTTCAATAGAACAAATCCATTTTCGCACTCGTGTAGGAGCAAGAGTTCTAAGGATCTTAGCATTCACAAATCCGCTGGTCCAGATGGTATATCTCCGCTTCTTCCAAAGAGACGTTCTACCTCGCTAGTAAAACCACTGCGTAAGCTTTTTCAACAATCTTACTCTTAAGAACGCTTTCCCACCAGAAAGAAAAAGCATTTGTCCACCCCGTCCCTAAAAATTCGGGTTTTCTTCTCTTTCATTATACAGACCCATTGCATTTACGTTCCTTCTTTCCAAGGTCATGGAAATTCTGATTAACCATCAGCTCATGAAATATCTCGAAACGTGAAAACATCTCAATGGCCGGCAGTACATTTTCGTAGAAACAGGTCCAATTTTTTTTTTTTTTTTTTTTTTTTAACTTAACACTCAAGTGGATATGAGTGTCCGAAGGGAAGTCAATACACTACCACTTTAGCCACGGCCATTCACTTTGATGCCATGTCCCACCAAAAAGTGGAACCAAAGCGTACATAAATCTAGCGAAAGCAAGATAGTTGTGTTTAATATTTCTAAAGCATTTGACAGGGCTTGGCATCAGACTCTTTTGTCAAAGATGAGTGCTTTTGGTATCGATGACTCTCTTCTTTAATGGATTAAAAATGAGCTTTTCGGAACGTTCAATTAAAGTTGTCTTGGAAAATTTCAAGTCTAATATTCACAAAATGAATGCTGATGTGCCCAGGGCTCTATTCTGTCTCCAATATTCTTTTTAAATTTCATAAACTATCTCTTTTCTTCTACTTTTAATCCACTACGGGGTTAAAAGTAACCTCCTTGACCGCCAGAATGCGCTGCTACTGCAAAAAAGGTTATGGTGCCTTGAAGTGCATTCATATTCAGGTAGACATGCCAAACTTCAGTGCGATACTGTTTTAGTTTTGTTTTGACAGCTGATTGTTGTTGACGTGTTGAGTATGGACAAAAACGATTTTTGTTCTCTCATAAAACATTATTTTTTGAGGAGCAAAACGGCAAAGGAAACAAAGGAAAAGTTGGATAAATATTATGGGGCTAAAGCTCCGTCAGATTCGTCAAATATTGGTTTCGAGAGTTTCGTGTTGGCCGCAACTCCACTACCGATCAACTCCGCAGCGACAGGCCCTCCGATGCGGTTACAGAGGACAATGTCAAAAATATACATGAAACGGTGTTGGCTGACGGGAAAGTGAAGGTAGATAGTTAGTAGATACCTCAGAGATTAGTACTGAGCGCACACGCCATATTTTGGGCAATATTCTGCATATGAAAAAATTATCCTGCCGCTGGGTGCCGCGCATACTCACTCCTGACAAAACACGAAAGCGAGAGCACTTCGAATTAGTGTTTGGACTTGCTGATGCGGAATCAGGCGGACTTTTGGCATCGATTGGTAACTGTTGAACACTAGAGAACAGAATGAGTGCCCGGCAGTGGTCGAAAAGGTTATGGTGTCGGTTTTCTGGGATTGTCATGGCATACTCTTCGTGGAATACCTCGAAAAAGGAAAAACCATTAACAGCGAGTATTACTGTGAATTATTAAAGCGATTGAAGGCCAATTTTGTTTTTGTAAGACAATGCACCTGTGCACAAGAGCATCGCAACCACGGCTAAAATTAATGACTTACGGCTCCAATTGCTGTCGCATCCACCGTATTCCCCCGAATTGGCTCCCTCGGACCTCCCAAACCTCAAAAGATGGCTCATCAATAAAAAATTCAGCTCACGCGAGGAAATCATCGACGCCACGGAGGAGTATTTTGTAGACCTTCGTGAAAATTACTTTTCGGACGGGATCAAGAAGTTGGAAAATCACTAGAAAAAGTGTATCAAACTAAAAGGGGACTATATTGAATAAAATAAAAAAAAAACATTTAAAAAAAAAATTTTTTTCATTCCCAAGGAAGTTACTTTTTACACCACCTAGCCACTGCTGACAACAGGACTCTCTGCTTTTTTATACTCGTTCCTTGACTCTCAAGTTTCTACTGTTCGCCTTTAGAACGGGAACGGCAACGTATATATATATATTAAATGCCGATATTAACAGCATAACTTATTGGAGAGCCACCAAAGGAATAGAATTTAATGCTTCTAAAACACAATGCTGTCTGCCGTTGTTAAATTGAAAAGTAAACACCCAACCATTATCCATGAATGTCACCTGCATCGTCGAAACCGAAAAACTTTTCATTGTCGGTATGTGTTTCAATGGCAACTTACTATACGTCTAAATAACCACATATTCGGTGTCGTCAAAAATGCTGCGAAATGTCTATAATTTCCCAAGCGATGTAAGAAATACTTACCGTCTCTAATATGGCCCCGATATATAAGGCATGCGTCCGCCAAAAATTGGAGTACAATGCCTACAACTGGCCAGATGCGCCTTAAAAATCTCTGTACCTGCTAGATAGGATTCAAAACCTTGCGATAAAACTCATAGTTGATACTAATACCATTCAGGCAATGAACACCCTCGAACACTGACGTAATGTCTTGTGTCTCACTCTGTTTTATCACTACTTCCACAACCAGTGCTCCATAGAAATCCCAACTAGCATTCCGCAACTTTAAACTTTTAGCCGTAACACCTGTCTCTCTATAAATGCTCATCAGTATACCCTCATGCCCACTTTCGGACGTAATCTAAAATATCGTGATTAGTTCCTAAGCCGCACACCTCGCTTATAGAGTGCCCTGCTAAGCTTTTTATTTCCTATTCATTATAACCGTCAAACATTTAAAACCAATGTTCATCGGTACCTATCTTTCTATCCTCCCTGATTTTTCTTCGCCCGCGCTTTGTACAAGCATTTTAAAGGTACACAAATCCCTTGAGCGCGCGAAAATTATGTAATAATGTAAACAAACAAATGCATACAAACAAATATTACACATACAGTAATACATACATACACATATATCACCAAAACTCACCTCTGCATCTCTACAATGTTCAGAAAAATTGTAAAAGGATACTTTATAGATTGAAGCAGCCAATATCCTCTGATGATATTCATAGAGATGCTACCGTAAGGCATTTTTTTATAAATAAAGTAGACCTTGTGCATCTCATAAATAGCTTAAGAAAAAACTTTCTGGTTAAGTAACAGTTTGCGCCAACTCTCCACATGCCATTGGTCTTGGTCTCGTATTATGCAAAAGCAAAATTTTTTTTCCTATATTTCCAAAAAAAGAAAAAGGCTTTGAAGGCCCTAAATATAGCTTTCAACCATGAAATCCATAATTTTGCTGGGAATATGTCTTCGCACTAAAATTTTGAAAGGCAGAATGAGATAAGGCAAGCATACGAAGATTTATAGGTGGCTTACTTTTTGATTCTAAAGAGGAACATATACTCGTAAAGGCTGGCAGGTATAAATGGTATAAATGCAACATCATTGCTTCACGTGTATAAAGGGCTTGTCTGCTAACAACCAACAAGGTTTTCTGATACCTATACCCGAAATAATATTGAATAAGGCCCATATTTGGTGTTCCAAACACTAGAAACCAGCTATTGAGGAGCAGTTGAAATGTGCTCTCTTAAAAAATCCTATTTCTCTTGTTTCGTTTTGTTTTCCACGTAGAGATCACCTAAGTGCTGGTAGAACTAAATGAAGGTGTGGACTGCAGGTATCAGACAAGTACGCTCAAAACTTCTTAACGTTAATTACTGACACGGGTCTCATAATACCTTAAATCAACCCACGGTAGATGCGTAAGGCAAATGTGAGGATGAAGATCCTAAAAAGATCAATGAAATTTAAATTTCTTTAAAAATTTAACTCTGGCAATTCCGCATACATATCTCATCACGTAATCATTCATATGCCAATAAATTTGTTTTATTTGATTTCTCAACATGCAGGGATGAATAAAAATAACACACACATCCATTCAAACCTATGCAGATGTACGCGTACAAATATACGTACATTGCCAAAAGCAAAAGGAAAGAAAGTATGCAAGCGCGCAAAACCATTGCGCCAGAAGGAACACCAAAATGGCAACTTTTACCTCCTTCATCCTGCAATTCAGCTCCTTTCATTCTGTCAGCTCTGTCGATGATGTCGTCGTCGTCTTCGTCGTCTCCGTCGTCATTGTCGTCATCGTCAGCGTCATAGTCGTCTTTGTCGTGCTCAATGCTGCCACCCCATAGTCATTCTCGTGTAAAGCATTTCATGCATACATTTTTATAGCACCCTTAGAGCACAAAAACGAACAAACAGTTCGCGAAATAAGAAAACAAAAAACGAAGCGAACAAAAAAAAATAAAAAAACCGAAAAAGCTGAAAAAAACTCGTCGACGACGACGACGAACACGATAAAAGAGAGCAAACCATCTCCAGCACCAGCCAGCATTCAACATCCTTTTCAGCCACCCTGTACTACATACTACCACCCAACCATTTTGCAACCCATCTGGGGGTTGCAGTTGGTAGCGAAAACGATGATTCTCCATCCGCAAAACTTCTCAATCTAGATACTCGACATGACTTACTCCGGTGGTGAAAATATTGAAATCCGTTATGTGATTACCACTACAAACTTCCCATCCTTCCATTTGGGTTCATCACAAAACAAAACTCATACACTAGCACACGAGTATTGTTGAACCGACAAAAAAGAACAAAACCAAACAACGACCGAGAATGGAAAAGTTTGCCAGTGTATTTCACTATTTCAACACTTCCCACTGGGACATAACCCACCACACTACCACTATAACCATCACCACCACCCCCCAACGTTAGGTGAATATATGTGGCTTGATGCAGCGTTGTCTGTTGGGTGGTGTACTCTTAACAGTGCAATAAAACCATTGTGGACTGAAATTGCTAGTGGTACAGCCAAAAAGGAGGAAATGGTAAAAAAAGAAACGCAAAAACAGCCCACCCACCCTCAATAGAAGGGTAAGTACCCGTACTATGTGAACCTGGTGTGAATTGTTAATCAGATTGAAACTAGTAGAACGAAAGAGAGTCACACCAATACACTGGCATCACACACACGTTTAAGCAGAGTCAGGGAGGTATTATGTGTTTGGCTTTTTTTTTTTTTTTTTTTTTTCGGGCCATGACCCATACCACGTTTGTGTTTACTTAATACAACGCCACTGTAAACGCGAGGGCAAACCGATTGCTGCTAACTAGTATTTCTGTTCGCCTGGTAGCTTTGGCCTCCGCCATTTCTGTTCGTAGCCCTGCCTTGCCATGGCTTTGGCTCTCTATGATCATCGTTATTGTTGCCCTTTCACATGCAACCATCATGGAGCCATGGTGCCATGAAGCCACGGAACCCCTCCGGTGATGGTAATGTAGTAATTCTGTGTCCCTCTTCTTACAGTTGCTTCGGTTTTATTTACGTTCGTCAGTCAGTATCAAGGAGTCAATTCACTCCACAACAAAACTCCCATATTTTGTGTGGCAAGGAGGAAGGCGTACAGGAAAGTATGTTTGTATGTGCATATGTTGATCTGTATTCGTAGTCGTAGCTATGGATGGAACAGAAGGACTCTGAAGCATTATAACATTATCCTTCTGGTTATGTCTCCGCCACTGTCACTTTATATGAGCGCATACCGTTACATGTGAAATACAACAAATGTCAGGCCAAACACTATCGATAGACAATTCTATAGATGTACTGACTACAGAGCATCGTGTATCCTTAAACACCATCGGTTGACGTTTGTTCGCATATACGGGTGCCTACATAGGTAGTTAGGTTGGTGTATGTAAGTACTTTGTATTTGGTTTCATGCCGTGAGAGAAATTCGTATCCTCTTCTGTAGTCCTCGATGTGTCATTTAACTTCAGGGTTGACACTTTTGTTTTGAATTTTTACCGAAAATTTTTTAAAAATTCTAAAGTTTTGGTTGTCTTAATTGTTGGCTCTATTGTAAATTTGCAGAAAATTTGGCTCTTATATGTATTAATCGAAATTGTGTTTAAGTTTGTAATTCTGTCTTAAAATTGGTGGGCAGACAAATAATCACTGGGCCTCGGATCTCTAAAAGAAGACACCACAATCAGTGCAAAGGATGCTTTATCTTTTATGCAGATGTTAGGGATCTATAATACAAGAAACGGGAAGTTGTTTACAAGACCGCTATATCAAAATCCTGTAATAAGTTAGCTAATTATCAAATCTATAGTAAAAATCCTGACTCAAATTCGAGTAGGGGGATTAAAAATTTCCTCACTTTCTTACTCCCTTCCCATATACATAAGCTCATCAATTCTTAAGTTCCTTACATGAAACTGGACCTCTCACGTTTCTTTTGGATTAACCTCAACGTATCTTACTATCCCTTCCCAACCGATACACTTACACCCACAAGTAACTCGTTTTACCTTTTTTCGATCCGACTCCCTATCTAGCTCCACTTTTAACATTCTTTCCTCTTTTAACATCTCTTCCTGCTTTGCTTGATAATACAGAATATGGTAATGCACTCTCTAGGCCTAGAAATAAAAGGACATACAAGGATATATGTACTTGTCTTTCTTAAGTATTTTTATGGGAAAAAGTTCCTCGGTTTATTACAAGTTTAAGCCAAAACAAGCATAATGATTCTATCCAGCTGGAAGGCCTTCTTGACGACGATATTAGTTTCTTAAAGGCTTATAGCACGTACTACGATATTTTCAATACACAATATAATATCGTCGTCTAATATCTTCAAAGCAGCCCCTACTAGAACGTAAGAGACCTACGCGCAAAAACCGATACTAATCCGCATCAATAGCATTCTAATAATTTTGATATCTGTGGTCCGACTGAAACTAATCTAATCCAGGATTTTAGCAACCAGAAATTATTACCCCCTCCTTACAATATTTTCAGACAAAAAACTAATCCATGCAATCCACGTACATATTTTCCTGCGGTTTTAATGCGGTTCAAAGGTAAACCAACGTCAAAATTCTCTCTCTTTGCAGCCTTGCTTAGAATCGTCGGTATTAATGTTTCTTGTGTTTGTTTGTGATTATGACTAGGGAATTCAGAGTGGACGTAGCCAATATATATTACGCGAGTTAAAAAATAATAACTTTTCTGTGTACGTTCACGTCTGTATGTACAGACCGGCAGTTTTGTTACTTAGTGAAACAGCATGATCCATGCCCACACCTTTCAGATGACTCTGATCTGAAGCTATTAGGTGGAGTGAAAAGTAAACTCCTTGACCGCCAGAATGCGCTGCTACTGCAAAAAAGGTTATAATGCCTTGAAGTCTGTTCATATTTAGGCAGATATGTCAAATTTCAGTGCGATACTGACTTTAGTTTTGTTTTGACAGCTGATTGTTGTTGGCGTATTTGGCATCATGTTGAGTATGGACAAAACCGACTTTCGTTCTCTCATAAAACATTATTTTTGTAGAGGCAAAACGCTTAAGGCGACAAAAGAAAAGTTTGCTAAATATTATGGGGCTAACGCTCTGTCAGATTACACTGTCAAATATTGGTATCGAGAGTTTCGTTGTGGCCGCAACTCCACTACCGAACAAAGTCCGCAGCAGCAGGCCCTCCGATGCGGTTACAGAGGACAATGTCAAAAAAATACATGAAATGGTGTTGGCTGACCAGAAAGTGAAGGTGCGCGAGCTAGCCGATAATACAAAGATTAGTACTGAAAAAGTTATCCTGCCGCTGGGTGCCGCGCCTACTCACTCTTGACCAAAAAAAACGAAAGCGAGAGCACTTAGAAAAGAGTGTTTGGACTTGCTCATGCGGAATCGGGCGGACTTTTGGCGTCGATTGGTAACTGTTGAACACCAGAGAACAGAATGAGTGCTTGGCGATGGACCGAAGCCGGCACTAGTGCTCCGAAGCGGCCGAGGAAGGCTCCATGGGTGGGAAAGGTTATGGCGTCGGTTTTCTGGAATTTTCATGGCATACTCTTAGTGGATTTCCTCGAAAAAAGGAAGAACCATCAACAGCGATGTTGATGTTTTTCGCTTCAAAACGACTTCATATGAAGCGAAAAAAATTTTTGCTTTTGCAAGACAATGCACCGGCGCACAAGATCATCGCAACCACGGCTAAAGTCAATGACTTACGGGTCCAGTTGCTGTCGCATCCACCGTATACGCCCGATTTGGCTCCCTCGGACTATTATCTATCCCCAAACCTCAAAAGTTCTCAAAAGAGCTCATCAATAAAAAATTCAGCTCACGCGAGGAAATCATCGACGACACGGAAGAATATTTTGCAGACCTTCCGGAAAATTACTTATTGGACGGGATCAAGTAGTTGGAAAATCGCTGGAATAATTGTATCGAACTAAAAGGGGACTCTATTGAATAAAATAAAAAAAACATTTAAAAAAAAAAAAATTTCTTTTCATTCCCATGGAGATTATTTTTCACCCCACCTAGTACCTGGCTATGAACTAGTGCCATTATTCTTTTCTCACTGCGGCGTCGATATTTACGTGAGTAGTGATATAGCTTACCAAGCTCCACCACAATGTGATCCGTGTTCTAATGGATGTAATGATAGCTCTTGGTACTCTTCGGGTTGCTCATCAGCCCATATACGGCAATTTTGTTTATTAACGTATGCATTGAGCCAGATAGGGGCTTTATCACTGAACCGGATTTTCATTGGGTTTTCCAGAGCCCATTCACTGAAAATATGACGCAAATTCAAGTTGCCTGGCTTCAATTCTTGCACAAGTTGAATTTTGTACGCTCTTAGGCCGAGATCCTCACGTAAAATACGCCGAGACGACGAATCGATTCGTCACGGTCTTCGCTTACACTTTCAGCTACAGCTGCTATAGTCTCTTCAGCTGGATGTGGTCTAACCGGTCGAGTATCATCCACTAATTTAAACTGGGACTCAAATTTGCGAATGGTATTGGCAATAGTGGTTTCAGTATGTCGATTATGCGCACCGTAAGTTCATCGAATCGCGCGAAAAACATATCTCACAGAACGCTGATTTTCGTAATACAGCTGAACAATTTGGAGACGCTGTTGTATTGTGAGTCGTTCCATGATGACTTACCAAACGAAACTGAACAAAAGTGACAAAGCAGTTTGATAAGAGTCACGCGTGATCTGTCAAAAAAAGGATATTTTAAATCAAACCTCACGATAAATCACCCTATATAATATGTTATATCCCACTCGCTAATGGGTGCTAACAAGCAGCCTTAGATTCAGGGATGTCATCAGGTGGATGAGGGACAGATCTCCACATTTTTAAGCCTCTGTTTTTGCTATCCATAGAACTTTCACCGTCGACATCTGTAGCTCTAGAGGAATCAACCACCGGTGGGGAAGTAAGTACTTCGTCGGTAATAGTGATTTATTTTGTTTCAGGAAAATAAACCGAAATAATAGAGAAATGAAATAAAATGTTATTAAAACCTGGTTTTGAAGACACTAAAATCTTCTTCACTTGGCTTATGTTCCGTCCTAAAACTTTACCATTTTCCACACGTACAACTACCTCGTTCGCTTAATAGGAACTTTGACGTTAGTTTATTCTGCGAAACCACGCTGCAGACTAGAACCTTACCCCCAATATCTAAATCACTAAATTTTGCTTCACGTTTTCTATCTGTTATCTGTTTTCCTTTCTCCTTGTTAACCATGCCCAAGTCTCGTGCCTCTGAATCCACGATATCTTGTACTTTAACATCCTACCATAAAGTAGCTCCGATGGCGATTTTCCCATAGGGCCGTGCAGAGTTACGTTGTACATAAGATAAAAAAAAAGGATTTCCTTTCTATAATCCGCGTCGCTCCCATTTACTATCTAGAACCGCTTTACAATAGACGGATTCATGTTTTCAACTTCACCATGAGCCTAAGGCCAATACGGTGGTGATTTTATCAACTCTACGTTGTTGTTTTTGCAAAAGTTTTTGAATTCCTTGCTTACAAACTGTCGTCTATTTACAAACACAGATCGATTTAGGGTAGCCCAATCGGTTAAATATTCCTTCCAGAAGTGAGATGATTCCAATGGTTGTTATTTTCCTTAAAAATCTTATCTCTGGATATCTCAAAAAATCCATTCCCACATACTGCCAAGGACCGTCCAAATAAACATTCGCGACAGCCCTTTAACTAGTTTCCTATGCCTTTGTCCATTCATAGCCACCAGATTTTTGCCCGTAGTCTACGTTTCAAGACAGTCTCCCCTGGATGGCCTTTCTGAGCAAAACTCAACTTGTTCGACTATTCGAGTAGTATGCAAAAGAATGTTCCCCAAAGTTCCCATCAAAATGGAAAGTAATTATTTTTATTAATCTAAGGCCTCCATCAGTTCTTTATCCGCAACGTTGTTGTGTGCTCTTTACGTTATGGAAAAGTGCCTGTGGAACCATCCCTTCTACAATAGTACTGATTGTGTTCACAGCCTCGTCAATCTTACAAAGCCGAAACAATGAATCTGGAATATTATGCTTCCCAGGCCGGTAAACAACTTTAAAGGACTGTAATCCTAGGATCTACTAGGTGGGGTGAAAAGTAACGTCCTTGAGAATGAAAAAACAATTTTTTTAATGATTTTTTATTTTATTCAATATAGTCCCCTTTTAGTTTAATACACTTATTCTAGCGATTTTCCAACTTCTTGATCCCGTCCGAAAAGTAATTTTCCCGAAGGTCTGCAAAATACTCTTCCATAGCGTCGATGATTTCCTTGCGTAAGCTGAAATTTTTGAATGATGAGCCATTTTTTTAAGGTTTTGGAATAGATAATAGTCCCAAGAAGCCAAATCGGACGAATACGGTGTATGCGACAGCAATTGGAGCCGTAAGTCATTGATTTTAGCCGTCGTTGCGATGATCTTGTCCGCCGTTGCATTGTCTTGCAAAAACAAATTTTTTTGTGCTTCATGTGAGGCCGTTTTCCAGCAATTTCGGCCTTCAATCGCTCCATTAATGCACAGTAATACTCACTGTTGATGGTTTTTCCTTTTCCGAGGTAGTCCACGAAGAGTATGCCATGAGAATTCCAGAAAACCGACGCCATAACCTTTCCGACCCATTGAGCCTCCCTCGGCCGCTTCAGAGCACTCGTGCTGGCTTCAGTCCATTGCCGGGCACTCATTCTGTTCTCTGATGTTTAACAGTTACCAACCGATGCCAAAAGTTAGCCCGATTCCGCATCAGCAAGTCCAAACACTCTTTCGAAATGCTGTCGCGTTCGTATTTTTGGTCAGGAGTGAGTATGCGCGGCACCCAGCGGCAGGATAACTTTTTTATATGCAGAATATTGCCCAAAATATGGCGTGTGTGCCCAATACTAATCTTTGTGGTATCTGCTAGCTCACGCACCTTCACTTTCCGGTCAGCCAACACCATTTCATGTATTTTTTTGACATTGTCATCTGTAACCGCATCGGAGGGCCTACCGCTGCGGACTTGATCGGAAGTGGAGTTGCGGCCACCACGAAACTCTCGAAACCAATATTTGACAGTGTAATCTGACAGAGCATAAACCCCATAATATTTATCCAACTATTCTTTTGTTTTCTTCGCCGTTTTGCCTTTGAAAAAAATAATGTTTTATTAGAGAACGAAAATCGCTTTTGTCCATACTTAACATAACAAACACGTCAACAACAATCAGCTGTCAAAACAAAACTAAAGACATGATCGCACTGAAATTTGGCATGTCTGCCTAAATATGAACGGACTTCAAGGCGGTTACTTTTCACTCCACCTAGTATCTTTCAATCTTAGCTGAGGCTGGATTGTTGGTTTAAAAATTGCTTCGAGCATATTGTGATTCGTTACCAATTTGAATTCAATACCTGCGAGGTAATAGTAAAAACCATCAGCAGCCCAAACTAAGGCCAGACTCTCCTTCTCTGTTTGAGAGTATCGCCTTTCAACAGCAGACAGGCTCTTACTAGCAAAACAAACAACAAAGGGGTAATTCTCCTGAAACTGAAGTAGCACTGCTCCTAAAGCAACTGGGCTCACATCGGCCTTCAGGTGAGTGTGATTTATAAAATTGAAATATGACAAGGATGGTATTTTAACTAATACATCTTTCAACCACTGAAATGCTTGTATTTGTTTTTCACCCCAAGTAAATTTAACATCTTTTTTAATACGAGGTTCCAAAAAGGCTCGGTAAGATCCGCCATATCTGGAATAAATTTTCCCAAAGATACATATTACTAAACCTAAGAAGCTTTTTGTCTATTCCTTAGAGCTAGGTGCGCGGAATTCGAGAATAGTTTTAACTTTCTCTGGATCCGCTGAAATGCCAGAGATAGATAAGACATAACACAAAAAATTAAGCTGTTTGACTTTCCAAACGCATTTTTGTCTATTGTGGGTAATGTTCATATTATGGATTCTTCCTGTAGGGAATTCCGAAACGAGGCTCAGATGTTTTCCTTCAGGCTTTGGAATATTTCCGGAATTGAGTTGACCCCGAACAACAATCTTTTGTACCGGAGCAAGGGAAAAATTCTCTCGCTTTATCGTAACATTCGCTGACGCATGTCTGAGATGCACAGACGAATATCCCCGGTTTCTTTTTAATCCTAGAAATCCAGGAACTTGGTCCTCGCATTGGTTCAATAATGTCTAGCTCGATCGCCACCTTTTGTTTTTCCTCGATTTTGTCCTCTATCGCTGCTGTGACTGGCTTAATTTATATACCATATCTATTGACAAATGTAGAAGAATGTATTTTACTTTTGAAACTAGTAGCAGAACCTCGACCTGGTTCAGATTTACTCCTACCTTCAAGACTCCTAACCGAGTTGATATCTCCTTACCTAGTAGCAGTGAATGCCATCCTTCATGACATACAAAGTTTCAATGATCTCTCTTCTTTAATCTTCCCTGTGTATACTCGAAACCGATTCTCGGATTTAGTTCGAAGGTTTCCCACAATTACGGAGGCGCGTCGCATTTTCTCCAAAAAAAATAAAACGGGAGCCAGAATCGATTAGCATCGGTAGCCTCCAACAAAACAATAAATATTTTTTCTCATATGCTCTTCTACTCGTTCGTTTATAATTTGGAAACAACCCTACTCGCTTATGTTTTTACCAATAAACTGTTCATCGCTAAGCTTGTCGTCCTCTACAAACTAAATTCTTGAAGTCAACCATTTCCGCCGCTTGTTTGATTTTTTCGTACACGTTTTAGCGAAATGTCTCAGAAAACTACATCTGTTACATTTTGAGTTTCTAGCCGAACAATTTTTGTCATTCCCCAGAAGACCTTGTTCGGCCGCATCTGAAACACTCCTTTCCTATCTGTGACGATTTCCCCCCACAGTTAACAGAGACACTGTTTACTTCATTACATTAAACCGACCGAGCCATCGCGTCCATCTGACACCTTTTTTTCTCATGAACAAGACTTCGTGTTGTATTTTACCAAAAGTACCCTTAGCCGCTTGATTCCGAAAACGTATCAAATACTTGTTGAAACCCTCTTCTTCTTCTGTTTTCAGAGATCGGAATAAATGCCACCAAAAGCTTATATGTATCTCCTTCGGCAGCTTTCTCGATCAATGCACCTGAGATATTAAAAATTATTAAAAAATTAACAAAAAGGTCTTTATCGTCCAACTCGTTAGAGGACGCTAACAACCAGCCTAAGTATCAGTGATGTCATTGGGTGGAAGAGGTAAAGATCTCCACAGATAGCAGTTCGACCTTAACACGCTGTCTGACTCCATATAAAGATTTCCTGAAATTGAAATAGTGCTTACGAGCGATTTCAAAATACACAATTTTGGTTATCTTCGACATTCTTTACAGACAACACTCGAAGGTCGATGTTTTGAGATCGAATACCAGACGTTGAAAGTCATATCGCCAGCACCCTGGACTCGTTTTTAACTTCTCACCATGATAAGTACACTGTTCATGTGCCTTCACCTCTAAGCTCGTCGAACCAGTTTGTCATATCAGCTAATTTGTCGTACTCCTACCACCCAGTTAGAGAAAAGATTTCTAACTGGTCGTTATGTTTCCTCAATAACGACGTGGATGTCGCTGCTGATATGATCACAGATATTACGTGGTACGACTCGAAATGTAAAGAGGCTGTCAGGGTTGGAAAAATACTTTTTCGGTCCTACAAGACCGACCCGACAGAAGAGAACCGGAAAAAGTTTAAGCGAGCTAGAAATGACTGCAACGCCTTTCTTAAGCACGTAAAATTCCAAATACGACCAAAAACTGAGGAAAAAAATTACTGCAATGTCCCAAAGGTTTACAAAAGATTTACATTTCGTAGTTCGTCAAAAACATTAGTAATTTTGCCTCATCCTCAATCCCAACGTGCATTTACAATAACATTGAAGCTTTCAGCTCTTTGGACAAGCCCAATCTGCTCGCTGCACATTTTGCTGCCAGCTCAACACTTCCAGATTGTGCTTTGTCCCCTCCTACACTTGTGTGCGTCGAATCTTCAATGGGACCAATTCACCTTCGCATTCGTGACGTAGCAAGAGTACTCAAAGAAGTTAACATTCCTAAATCCGGTAGTCCAGATGGTATATCTTCCCTTCTTATAAAGAGTTGTTCTTCCACGCTGGCATAACCACTGCGTAAGCCTTTTTATCAATCCTACTCTTTAGAACTTTTCCGAGCAGATGGAAAATAGCATTTGTCCAGCCCGTCCCTTAAAAAGGCGAATCTTCTGCTCTCCCTTTTTACAGACCCATTGCACTTACGTCTTATCTTTCCAAGGTCATGCAAACGCTGATTAACCGCCAGCTTATGAATTACCTCGAAACGCGAAAACTTCTCAATGAACGGTAGTACAATTTTCGTAGCGACAGGTCCACTGTTGGTTTGATGGCATATCTCACCGAAAAGCAGAACCAAAGCATACTTCAATCTGGCGAAAGCAAGATAGTTGCACTTGATATTATGTTTATATTTTAATTCGTGCGGCTTTTTTTTTTCAAAATTTGAACGTTTATTTAAGAAAAACCTGTACAATAGTATTATTCAAAGTATTGTCCATCTGAAACTATGACTTTTTTCCATCTTTCTGGCAATTTGTGGATCCCATCCCAAAAGAACTGCGCCGACTTGGCGGCCAAGAATGAATCAAGCCAATTTTTGATATTCTGCTCTGATGTGAACCGTATTTCAGTGAGGGCGTTCTGTATCGACCGGAACAAACGGTAGTCAGAAGGAGCAAGATCTGGGCTATAAGGTGGGTGGGGTAAGACTTCCCATCCACTGTTTTCCAAAAAGTTCTTAACCGGAATAGCAACGTGGGGCCGAGCGTTGTCATGATGGAATATTATTGCCTCGTGTATGGTCGCATATTCCGGGCATTTCTCGACTACTGCTCTCTTCAAACGGATTAATTGTGTTCGGTAGCGTTGTCCATTGATGATTTCACCCGGTTTTAGCAGCTCATAATACAGCACACCCATCTGATCCCACCAAATACAGAGCATTAGGTTCGCGCCATGGATATTCGGCTTTGCCGTTGATTTGGCTGGTTGGCCGGGTTTCACATATAATTTTTTGCGCTTGGGGTTGTCGTAATGGATCCATTTTTCATCGCCTGTAACAATACGATGCAAAAATGACTTCTTTTTGTGGCGTTCCAGCAGCATTTCGGATATGCAAGCTCCACACCGTTTAATAGTTTGGCTTCTACAACTAAGACATCGGAACCTTTTGTGAGATATTTCCATGGCATGATGACCAAATGAAGGATATTGTTTTGGTTTTGAATGACAACCACGGATACGACTTGACTCCAAAACTCTAACGAATCTAATTTTCTTCCAAAGCTTCCAGATAAGGTCCACGCATTCACAACTGAAACATCTATCATCCACATAATTATTGGGCTATGCCACATTTTTCCGCGAACTTAAATTCTATAGTTTGATACGTTATTATCGAGTTGGTCATCTCTACTTTTTTGTTTACCTTGGGCTGCGGAACTTTTCACTCTGTTTTTTGGATACTGTTGAACCTCAGTGCTGCGCCAATAGGATGGATCTTATGTACATTGGAAAGCATTTAAAGGTTTAGGTTGTCCTTTCATCGGGTGAGCAAAAGTTAATTGTTTTTATCATATGTTTTTTATCCCCTCTCTTTCTTGTTGAATTTTTTCTTGTCTTCCATTGTAATGTTCTTCAATCGATTTTCTCTTAGAGTTTCCGTGAAAATGCTACATCAAGCTACTTTCGTTTAATAAATTCGGCTAGGCTAAGAACGACGAACTCTCCAAGAAAAACAGCAGAATCTTTTTTCTGATTTCGTCCCTGATAGAAATCAAACTAAACGCAATATCCGAAGCGAGTTGCTGCAACCCATACATTATACTCAAATCGAAAAGGTTTTAAGTGCATAAATTGTTTACAGGGATTCCTTCCAAAATATGGAATCATCGCTTCATCGACTGATAATTGCATTTCAATTTATGCGAGTTTTGCAAACGCTTTATTGGTCTAATTTTTGCCATTTTATCAGTACGTACCTCATGAGAATGACTATTCTAAAAAATACTTACATTTCTGCTTCTACCACGTTTAAATTTTGATTTCTTTGAGCTGAATATACAATAAGTTGGTGTACTTTGTAATGGTGTAGATATTGTCTTTATTTATGAATAATTCAACTCAACTCCAAGGTTTAAATTTGTAAAAAAATGAATTTAAATTTATGTCGTCCTCGTTACCATTACTCCTACATTTTTCAACCTTAAGAATGTGAACCCAAAATATTGTACGTACTTAGACCCAGGATTGCCTTTGCGCAAAACTAGTTCATAGGGATCCTTTAACCATTCTAAAAATAAGTAGATTGGAGTTTACTTGCCTTATTTTATAAAAATAGCATGCGAACAAAGAAACTCCATCAACATTTTTGTTGTCGAATCATACAGTTTTACAGTTTACCGATATTTTTTATCAATGACGTCGTTAATTTTTTGCAAAACAATTTTCGTATTCACAAAATACTTCCTAAAACGTTTCTCAAAAACAAAAAATCTTAAAGTAGACCACAACTCATCAACAGGCAAAACATGAAGAACGGTTTTCATAGTGATTACGGCACAAAGAGGAAATATGCTGGGCCTAAATGGGAGACCACAGTACTCTCTGCTTTTCATATTCGTTACCGGATTCACGTCCCTGCTGTAGAACGGGAACGGCAGCGTAAGGCTTATTAAATTCTGATATTAACAGAGTGAGCAATTGGGGAACTATCAATACAGTGAAACTTAAAAGCCAAATCACAGTAACGCGTTCGCGCGGTGGTTCTTGGAGATATTAAGTAGAAACAATGAGCTTTTATTGAGCAATCCGAAATGAAACCGCAAGCGTTTCTGACACTTTTCATCGTAAATATCGTAAGCTCGATATTAATGCCCTAGTAGAGCTACTTTCTACTTCGTTGCGCAGTTGACAGCTCTCCGCTACCTGCCGGCATAACACAATACCTTGATTTGTTTGATTTATAGCTACAAGAGAGGTTACCAGGTGTACCGGTATAAAGTGAAAATAAAACGCTAATTTTTAATGGAAAAGTATAAAACATATTATTCAAAGTATTGGCCATTGCTAGCTACACATTTTTTCCATCTTTCAGGCGATTTATGGATTCCACGCCTTAAAACTGTTCGTTTTTTGAAGCAAACCAAAAAGTCATCCAATTTTCGACTTTCTTGTAGGATTCGAAGTGCTGCTCATCTAATGCATGTCCCATCGATGAAAACAAATGGTAGTCGGAAAGATCCAAGCCTGGTGAATACGGTGGGTGGTCGTTTTTCGATCAATGTATGCTTCAAATTGATCATTTGTTGTCGGTAGCGATCTCTATTAACGGTTTCACTAGGTTTTATTAGCACTTGCTACACCACACCTTTCTGATCCCACCAGACACACAGCATTGTCTTCTTGCCGAAACAATCTGGTTTTGCAGTCGAAGTGGATGGTTGTCCCGATTTAACAATTGGTTTTCCTGTTTTCCATCTGCCTTTCATTCAATTCATGTGGCACCCATTTTCCAGATTTTTTGATCTTTCCCATAGCTTTTGACGGTCAGAAATTGTTTTTTGTGCAACATTTAAACTCAAAGTGCCATCCTCATCCAATATTGTTTGCAATTCGGCGTCTTCAAACTTTTTTGGTGGTCTTCCACGATCTTTCACGGTTATCTCTGAACCGTAGAACCATCTTTTGCATGTTGCTTCTGATAGAGCATGATCACCATAAGCCTCGACAAGCATTCGATGCGACTCTGCAGCACTTTTCGTCAAATGAAAACAAGTCATCATTTTCTGGTACAAAATGTTGTTTGCTCAATGACTTGATGTATACTAAATATGTTTGACAGGTGTCATAGCAACCAAACAAAAAAGAAAATTAAGGCGCTTTCACAATAAATGTTCTCTATCGAGACATTTGTATTTTGACACTCACTTAATACCGGTACAACTAGTAGATATTCGTTTCTTCTGTAGCCAATTTAGTACCTCTCTTACTTCCAAGAAGCCAAAAGTTCGATTCCCTGTTAGTTGAGCTTCTTTTATGTGCAGATGATGTTTTAGTGGGACATGCTCAACAAATCACTAAGCGAGTGTGGCTGAACTCCAGCTTTGGAAAATTTACTCATATACCTTGTACGAACTACCATATAATGGGTTATTACGGCTGAAAATTCCACCTATCCTGAATATCTTCAGCCTTATATGGTCTTCATTTGAACAAATCTAGAAGTCCAAAAATTTTTAAAATAAAACTCCCTATCCTTCTTCGAATTTAAGGCTGCACAAGATGGCATTTTTTTTATATTGTATGCAACTAAAAGGAAACTATATCTAGTCAACAACGAAAGGGACATGAAACTTCTATCGATTCACAATCTTGAGATTGAGCCAGGCAAGTTTCGATTGAACACTAAGTTTAATAAAAGGTTTGATTTTCAGTAGACTTTTTTGACAGATCACGCGTGACGGCTATCAAACTTCTTTGTCATTTTTGTTCAGTATCGTCAATGATCGGCAAATCATCGTGGAAAGACTCACACCACAACAGCGTCTCCAAATTGTTCAGCTGTATTACGAAAATCAGCGTTCTATGAGAAATGTTTTTCGTGCGATTCGAGGAACTTACGGTGCGCACAATCGAACTTCTGTAACCACTATTGCCAATACCATTCATAAATTTGAGTCCCAGTTTACATTAGGGGATGATACTCGACCGGTTAGACCACATCCAGTACGTAGTAAAGAGACTATGGCAGCTGTAGCTGAGAGTGTATTCGAAAACCGTGACGAGTCGATTCCTCGTCGTTCTCAGTAGCTTGGCTTGGCATATTTTCCGTGAGGATGTCGGCGTAAAAGCGTACAAAATTCAACTCGTGCAAGAATTTGCGTCATATTTTCAGTGAATGGGCGCTAGAAGAACTCAATGAAATTTCGGTGTTTTATCGTGAAATTTTATTCAGTGATGAAGCCCATTTCTGGCTCAATGGATACGTTATTAACAAAATTGCCGTATTTGGGCTGATGAGCATCCCGGAGAGTACCAAGAGCTACCATTACATTCATTAGAAACAATGGTATTGCGTGGTTTATGGGCTAGTGGAATCATTGGTCCACATTTCTTCAAAAATGAGGCAAATCAGAATGTTACCGTTAATGGTAACCGTTATCGCGCCATGTTAACGGACTTTGTGCTTCTTGAAATTCAAGCATATGGTCTGTGTAAACTCTGGTTTCAACTAGATGGCGCTACGAGCACTACAGCGCGTGAGAAATTGTTGAGAAATCATTTTGGTGAACACCTAATTTCACGATCCATCGCCTAGATCGTGCGATATCACCGCTTTAGAATATTTTCTCTGGGGATATGTAAGGTCTCAGGTCTCACACGACATTACTCACGTTATCCGCGAGATACCAGTCGCTATGCTCGAACGAGTAGCCAAAAATTTGACTTTCCAAATGGACCACCTCAGATATAAGCGTGGCTAATATTTATATAATTTCATCTTTAAAAAATAAATGCCATGAATTGTTCTTTTAAGCGATAGTAAAAATTTTAAGTTTACTTTCAAATTTATGTGTTTTGTTTTACATTTTAAATCAAACCCTACGATGAATCACCATTTATTTACTCAGAATAGGTCAAATCATTTTGCGATTATTTTAGTCGTATTATGGTGTTCTTGCACAAAATAGTAATTTGAACTATGTATTAGTTGTTTTTTAATATATGTATTAAAATATATTGTTTGTGAAGTTATTTCTCCTAATTAAATTTTAATATAAACAAAAAGAGTACATTTCTACTCTCTACCTCGTGCAACGAATTCATATGTTAGAACTCTGACGAAACAATACTTTATTTGTCAGCTTGTCGCCGAAGCGACATTCAGGATTGCAAATTTCAAGCTCGTACTTTTGATGCAAGCTATCGTAAGTTCGATATAAAGCGTGTAATAAGCATGTCAAAGCGCGACCGCGCGAACGCGACATTATGATTTGGCCATAATACTTCCAAAACTCAATGCTGACAATGACAGTCTGCTGTCTTTGAAGGGAAATTCAAATACCAAGTCATTATCAATGAATGGCACTAGCTTCGTCGAAATCAAAAAACTTCACAATCTCGGTACGTGTGTCAGTGACAGATCATATTTTTGTTTGAAAAATGACGCTAGTACGAATGTTTTGGTGAATGGATTCCGTTACCAAACGATGTTTACTGCCTTTCTTTGCCTGAAACTATATCTGTGGACACGGATGACTTTCATTTTCAGTAGTACAGCGTTACATGACACACAGCTGGTGCAAACAACGGTTCTAGTGGGTGACAAATTTGCTGTATGTGTGATTTTTCAAAACGGAGACTTCAAGTCGCGGCCGAAATCGTTGGACTTACACAATTGCACTTTTTTTCTTTGGGGCTTTGTTAAAGATAAAGTCTACGCCAATGCTCCAGCAACGATGCAAGTACTCAACGAAAATACCAGAGCTGTTATTTGTGAGATACGGCCGCAATTACTAATCTTAGAGTTTGTATTATGTATTGTGTTTTTCTATTGATTTAAACTGGCACGTCTTGCCGAATGGACCAATTTTTACTTTTTTTGGTTTAAAAGTTTTAATGTAGTGGCATCACTTTCCACAGATTTAAGTTCCTTTTCCATTTTAGCGGACAATACCATCCAAATATGTACATATCTAGATATATCTTCTGTTTTATGGTATATTTCTACTTATATCCATATAAACGCACGTACAAACGAGTATGTATGTATGTTGGTATGGTTCCAACAAAATTTAATTCTTCGTTGGGTTAATATACATACATACATAGATGGATATACTCGTAAGTAGATACCAGACGATAGTATGATACTGTGAAGGATATTCGCTTTTCACATTGTGCTTTCCATTTCAGCCTCTGCTTTCCAAGTTTTTTTCTTTCTTTCCCATTGGATTTAAGCAAAGAGATGCTACTGGTACGAATGTACATACGTCGTACATCTCCCTTGCACTGGATGGAAATATTTTCGAGATTTCTATTTTTGAATTCAGTTTTGCTACTTGGCTTGCTATTTTTACTACCCAATCATCCAGGCAAACCACCCACTGATTCGTCCTCCTTCAACAACAGATGTATACACAAGGACATTTTATTGAATCTACGTACATTTAAGCTGTACACACATACAAACATTTGTGTGGATGTATATTAGCTGATGGGATAGATAAGAATATATCCTTGTCTATTCGTACTTTTTGCTTCTCGTTTGGGATACAGTCATTCACTTTATGAAGTTTCCTTTTCTGCAGGATTTGGCAGAGGAGTTGCGAGGGATGGAGGTGTAGCAGCCATATTTGGCCTATGAAAGTGTTTTATAAAGCCTGAAGGCAAACTATCCGTAAAGCTACTCATATGTACGAGTAGATACATACAGCCATGTATGTAATATATGTACATTCATACATATGAACATATAACTAATCGGTGAATATTTTGTTTATCTAGTTGAGATTCTTCAACATTTTAGGGACGATTTTTGGTAGGAGTAGTTCTTTATTTGCTTAGCATGCTCTTTGTGACTTTTCTGTGGAACTATCAAAAATGGCAAAAAGGTGACGAGATAAGTTGCCGCTTATGGAAAGGGTCGAGACTTACGGGTTAGTTGTGGAGATGCATGAGGTTAATATGTTTTTGACGATGAATAAAAGTTGAAAATTGAGATTTTTTGACAATAAGTGGCTATAATAAGAGCCAATGTTGTTGAAGCCCTAATTCTTGAATACTCATTTCCTCCATATTAGGCTTTAATGCACAGTATTGGACTACTACACACCAGTTCCATAACCAGAGACATGACTGATACTCACGCGGCTGTCTTTACCCAAATAACACGGCACATCTGGATCAGTTTTGATGGTATTTCAAACCATATGTCTGCACTAACTTCGAACAACTTTATGTCTACTCTTGGAGTACATTTGTATCTCAGTATGTTTGCATGCAAAAAATTTAGCTTAAATGATAAATATTGTATTTTTTACAAGAAAAGATTCAGAATAAGAAAAAATATTATTCCTACTGCAAACTTCGCGACAATCTAGGCAGTCTTGCGGAGTTTTGCGCCGGCATATTTTGCAGTACCCCTTTACATTTTTAAGATGAATCTTAAGCCGATAGCGGGGTTGGTAGAGGTGTTTTCTCAGATAAGCTAAATTTAAGCCTCTCCTTCCGTCTTCGAAATCACTGTAGCGTGTTCCAGGCGGAAATTTCGGCGATTAAGGAAGCTCTGTCTTGGTTGAAGAAAAATGTGATATCTGCAAAGGATATGCGCATCTTTTTGGATAGTCAGGCCGCTATCCAGTCCCTGGACTCGGTCTCACTAAATTCTAAAACCGCCCTCGAATGCGGATCATTTCTTACGGAGATGGAAGAGCATTTCAACCTTCACCTTTGTTGAGTGCCGGTCCACAGAGATATTCCAGGGAATTGTAGGGCTAACTAACTCGCCAAAATTAGAACCACTCTACCAATTCTACCGCAAGAGAACAGCATAAGTATACCAATCGCTACGTGCAAATTATTATTTAAGCTGGATGCTAATAAAAGAGCAGATCTTAGATGACCGGTGGGCCAACATGGCGACTAAACAGATTTGGTCATAGCTGGATCTGAATCGCTCTACTAGTCTGATTCTTTTAAATATGAAACATCTTAGCGCCATAAAAGGTGTCATCACTGGATACTGCCTTACAAATGATTTCTGTAGAAGTTGCGTAGACGAGGAGGAATAAGAGACAATCCTCCACCTTCTCTGTACATGTCCAGCTCTCTCCCAGGGAAGAAAACTCCACCTAGGAGCCTTCTTCTACAATAACTTAAACGATCTAAGAAATACAGACATTAACAGTCTCCTACGCTTCATCGTAAGCTCAAACTGATTCCATGAGTGAGGGGATCATAGATCCACGTGGCAGCACGACAGGCCAATAGGCCGAAAAGTGTTGGTTTTTCAACCGCCACTTTAACCTAAACTAACCTACACTTTTAGGAATATGTATGTATTCTGGTAGCAGGAAAAATTTTGGGGTAAAATTAGAAAATAGTTTGGAAATGCTCAAAACCAATAGTCGGTTGTACTTTACCGTTAATGAACGTTAAACAAATTAATCTAGGGCTAATCTGCTGTTGAGTTGTCGTGTTAAAACTGTCTATGATTTGAGCTTGTACAAACTGTTTAGGAAGTGAATGTGTGAACTTACGTCAAGCGTCTCGGAATTGATTGGCATCATCTCATTAATGATTACGTAGGAAGCCAATGCATGCCACCGAGAGACATAGGTACACGAATATTTAGTAAGCAATTGATCCACTAAATTAACTCAGACTTTTGATTTTTTATAAAAATGTATAGGTCCAGGTTTAAGGCGCATAGTGCATAAAGTTATATCATTTTCGTAAAAGGCAAATGTTGTTGAAAGAACCTCACATATTCGTTTCGAAAGGATATCAGTTGGAATATATGGTTTATTCTTTCGAACTGTTCCTACAAACGCCAATACTGAAAAAAAAAATGTCGATGCCTTTCATTACGATACCTTGATTACGGTCGCGTTGCTCTCCTGGTTGTTTTCTCGTGTACACAATATCCTTTAGGTGAATTATTATTTTGACGTTACATGCCCAAAATATTTGTATGCCATATTTGACCGGCTTTGACGGTATGTACAATATTTTGTAAATTTAGTAAGTCCACTGAAAGGAAAGGATTGCTCACCCACAGTTGTTGAAGCATGAGGTTGGTAAATCATTTCAAGACTTCCGTTCAGCATCAGCCAGATATCTCGAATTTCTGATGCTTTTCGGGTAGCATTATTGTCCAACTAACTTAGTTAAGGTAGCGCTACAGCCGAGGGTGGACCTAAGCATCAGCCAACAAGCCAGTTGGCTCCAGCCAATTCCATCTTCCCCTTCTCCACAGCTACGCTGTCCGATGGGAGTTGATTCGAACCTATACGTTCGACATAAATCAACCACCCGTTGGACCTTCACTCTTCTGGCCAAGTCGATGTTGCTGTACAGCCAGTACAGTTCTCTGTAGACTTCTCTCCTCTGCCTTATATAGGGTCGCTTTTGTTTTTCGAGAGAGGGTTTTGCTACTCAATTGCCTTCTAAGCCCAAAGAAACAGCAACTGGCAAGAGATCCTCTTTGTTTGATCTGATGCTGCTGTTGTTGTCTGAATTGATAGCGGAGCCTATGTAGACAAAGTTCTTTACTACCTCAAAGTTATAACTGTTGAGGGTGAAGTTCAGCCTGCGGCGATAGTAATAGGAATCCTTTCTTGTTGACAGAATATGCTCGGTCTTGCCTTTTAAACCTGCCCCAATACTAGTGAAAGCGCCATTGACATCATCCTCCTTTTTCCGGTTATATCTATATCATCGGGGTATACGAGTACCATAATTGGACGGACTTTTTAAAGATTGTGCTTCTTGTGTTGGTGCGTGAGTTTTGCATTATTTTTCTAAAAATGCTGTCAAAGAAATCGCATCGTCTTGCGATCTTGATGGAGCAGCATGAATCCTCCATCGTCATCCTGCACAAGCCTACGAGTTTGGCAGGGATGCCCAAATTAGACATTGCCAAACTACAATAGATATTGCTCGCCTCTTTAGATGCTGTCATGTGTGGATTTAAAGTCAATGAATAGGTCGTGTGTATCGATTTGGAACTCATGGGTTTTTTTCCAAGATTTGGTGTAGTGTGAGTATTTCATCGATAATGGATTTTCATCGGCACTGACATGGACTAATCAGGTTGTTGATGGACAGCTTCACAAAATATGGGAGATAGGATCATGTAGGCGATGTTAAGAAAAGTGATGACTCTGTAGAAGCCAGCTCAGAGGGTCTCCTTGTTGAGGATGGGACAAATGAGGGATGAGGTTCCATCCATCGGGCATACTTTCGTCCAACTATATTTTACAGATGGGATGGTGCATGCTCCTTACCAAGTCATCGCCTGCCGCCTTGATGAGCTCGGAAGTCAGGCTCTCCGGTCCAGCAGCTTTATTGGACTTAAGCTTAGATGTGATTATCTTCACTTCATCCAAATCGGGTGGATGGAATAAATGATTTTTGTCCTCCGAGTTGAAAGGTCCGCTCTGCCTGATAACGGTGTTTGATTCGTGATCGCCATTATATAGACTACACAAATGCTCTTTCCAAATCCTCAGCATCAACTACAACGCTACTACTATGTTCCCTTGTTCACCTCTACAAGTTTCCGTTTGGTAAAACTTCCAAATATCAGTCCTTCTCCTTCTTTTTCCTCCTGAGAAGAAAGTGCTTGTCTCTCCTCTTCTACTCGTAAAGCTCATGAGTAGCCCCAGTTCTTCTATGCAGCGCCGCTTTGTATGCATCTTGCTTACCTGCAATCGTCGTCAAACCAAAGATTTCGTTGTGGTCGCCGAGAGAAACCAGCACATCAGAGCAGAAATTTCTGACAGCTTTTTGGCAATGCTGCCATTTGTCTTCGATACTTGATGTTTATTTTTTTCCCGCGCGCGCTCCAAGGTGATATGAATACCCTTTTACTGGCTTTTCTTCAGGACGCGGGAGGGTGGTGTAGTAGTTTGAAACTCAGGTGTATTAGGTTTCGATATTTTTCCAGAGGTGGTTGTCAAACTGGAGCCAGCGCATCCACAACCAGTCTGTCTTAGTACGTGCTAGTTCTTAGTTCGTTACAATTAGCCCAACCCCCAACCACTCCACTATCAGTGTTATGCCTTCATGTAAGAGTTGACGCCGACGGAATTTTCGTATAACTATATAGAAATTCAATGAAAAGACTTTTCCAGAAAATTGCCTCGCACGGGATTCGAACCCGCGACCCTCTGCTTGAGGAGTCTATGCATATACCACTACACCATGGCCACCCCTTAATAGGAATAGGACCACTTATGAGAATAAAGGAGACTCTCTCTCTCGCTCGATGTCTAGCGATTTTAGCCGTCGCATGTCATACTTCCTCGCAGTATGAGCTTGCCTTTGGAATCTTCGCGATATGCCCGACCATATCTTGTCTACAACAAGTAGAAATCGATTCAGAACATTCGGAAATCCATCATACTAGAGGAGTGGCTTGCGTCGTCGCAATGTGGTCAGTCTGATTGACGGTTGAATTCACCAAGTTCCCCTGTACTAGCTACGGCCATGTTTCGCCACACCGCACAGTCGGTTAATCGTGTTGGAGGATTGTACTGGCTAATCGCCGAGGACAATTTTAATGTGATAACGAGGGCAGTGCTCGTAAGTATTTTCCAGGAGATCGTAGAAGGCATCTTTGGTGTCGTTATCTTACTCCTCCGTTGTACGTCCACACACATAACGCAAATGCTGCCAAATTTAGATTTAATACGGATTGATTCACATGACAAAAACTCAAGACTTCTTGCCTAACGAATCCGCATCCAAATGGGTGTTGCATTTGCCGTTGGTAACAATCGCGTCATAGTAGATTTCGCATTTCTTGGATGTCGGTAATATTTGCTTTGCAGCAGTCCAGAGCCTCCGCTAGTTGTTCGGCTGCACATGGCCTATTGCACGTGCAGATCCAGAGGTCGTTGTCCTTGTTTCATTTTCAGGGGTTGTGAGCAGTACATTGGTCCGTATCCTTAGCTTATTGTTGCTCCGTAACTTAACTTTCTTTTCATTGGCCAGGCAGTTATCAAACCTTATAAAACGGGAAATACCTCAAAAACGTTTCAAAGCCATTGTAGCTCAGAAAATCAGCAATGCATCTGTTTGCCATAACTTCTTTGTAGATTGAAGTAGTTGCGTAGACTTTTGAAAGATTAGAAGCACCTCCAATGTTCGCCTATGAACTGCGCAAAATTCTTTCAAGTATGACGTTAAAGAAGTCACATAACATTTTTTGACATTAAAGGTCTCGGTAAAGTCGTTACCGACCTTAACGGAGCAGCAAGCGTTCTTAACCGTCATTCTGCACGGACTGACGTTCTTGGCAAGGATGTCAAAACTAGACATGTCTCTACGTAGCTCGTCTCTATAAATGCGGCCTTAAAAAAAAAAAGATATTGGATATCTATTTGGAATTTTTTATTTTTTTCCAAGATCTGCTGGACTGTGAAGATTTGGTCAAGTGTGAACTTGACTGGTCTAAGACTGCACTGCATCAGATTGCTGGAGATGTGTTTCAGACGTTCACACAATATGTCGAATTAGATATTGTATTCGATGTTGCGGAGACTTATACCTCTATTGTTGGCGCAATTTGAGGAAACTTCCTTTTTTGTGGATTGGATATACCGTGCTGGTATTCCATTCATCAGACATACACTTTTCTGACCAGATTTGCCTGAAACAAAGTCATTTCCAGCAGCTTTGAATACTTCGGGTGTAATTGACTTGTTGGATTTTAACTTAGATGTTGCTATCCTTACTTCGTTGTGGTCAGGTGGACGGAAGTTTCGGCTATCATCGTCTTAGTTGAATGGTCTATTTTACCTGATAGCTGGTAAAAGTTTTATTTCCTGGTAAAACTTTTGTATGTTATTCCTCAAGTAAAACCTTTCAATTTCTTCGATCGCGCACTTTTCGTGTTCTTTTTTCTTCTTCTGAGGAAGCCGATGTTCCTTCTGTCTCTTCTGCTCGTAGACCTTACGAGCAACTCTAGTCCTTCATTGCAGCGCCGCTTTATAGACTTCTTGTTTAGTTGCATGTGCCTGCTGGCATTCTTCATCAAACCAGAGGTTTCTTGTTGGTAGTCGGGTAAAATCCAGGACACCAGTGGCGGCGTTGCCACTAGTCTTTGGTATTTGATACTGGCGGCATAGGAGTTATTGAGATATTTCGGGATAAGCGTTTTACGTTATATCTTCTCACAACAGTTCTTCTTTGTAGTGGCGCTTGGGGAATCCGCATTCACACTTTAACTGCAACAAGGTGATGATCCGAGTTAATGTTCTCTGCGTGGAACGTTCGGATGTCGAAAGCATTCTTAACATTCATCCCAAAATCATCGATTTGATTTAGCGGTTGTTGATCCAGAGAACGCCAGGTCTCCTTGTGGATATTGAGATGAGGAAACTGTAGGCTTGCTGTAGTGATATTTCAACCCACCGTAAAGGCAATTAGCCTAAGTTCGTTGCCAGACGTGATGTCGTGTAGGCTATGCTTATAAACACAAAGGATGCCCTCTTTTCCTATACTAGCGTTATAATCGGCGTGGCATGGTTCTTATCTTCCGTAGAGGCATGAGCGCTTTGATGCGGATTGTATTAAAACGTTCGCTTACGTTTCGGAAGCTCAAGACCTCTTGCCTTAGTCTGCCGCATATGACAAAGCCGCATGCAGATAAGCGCTATTTTTTTCTCCTGTAGCAATCATCACGCTATATATCAAAGTTTTCATTCTTCTAATGTTCGGCCCAACCCATCGCACTTCTTGGATGGCGATGTAATCTTCGTGATAGCAGTCAAGGACCTCTGCTAATTATTCGGATACACGTGGACTGTTAAGAATCCAAATATTCTACGTGCAAATTCGATGGTCGTTTGCTATATTCGTTAACAGTGAGTCTACTTTTATCTGAGGCCATTAGTTGGTTCGTCCATATTTCGATCTCTTCCGTATAGTTTTGTGAGCCCTATGACGCCGTAAACCACTATAGTACTACTGGCCAAGCATGACCTTGCCATTTTAGCCTGCATAAGTAAGCGTTTACTCATGCAGTTATCGGGGACCAGCACTGGGAGGTAAGGCAACCACTTTTCTACGAACTTGATTGTTGCGCTGCAGTATCCGATTCAATCGCCACGATGGTCCCCCTTTTTGTATCCCTACGTTTTTATTGATCAAAGAGCTATCAAGGTGTTGTTGAAGAAGGTTGGAGTCATGTGGTGAGGAAATCATTTTGAAAAATTTGATATAGTCGGCATTAAAGGGGACAGATGAGTGGTTGATGATCATTTCGAGATCATTTGTGGTTAATATAAAAAGAAGAGGAGCTATATGCTTGCCTTGTGGAACCCCAAAGCTGGCAAAAAATGGAGTCGAGGGCGTTAACCTAAAACGAGTTTGGCCTCTTCTTGTCGAAGGCCTAGCTAAAATCGATTGCAACTACATCGACTTCGTTACCATTCTCTAGGGCTAATAGGGCAAACGACACGAATTCAACGAAATTTGTGAAAACGTAAAAACGAAAGAGGGGAAGAACATTTCTTAGCTGAGCTAGCATTTGAAGCGATGAAAAACGATTGATCATCTGACGGAGTCCACCCTAGCTGAGGAAGATTAAAGTTGCCGAAAATAACGATATCTGACGTCAGATAGGTCAATTAAATGGTCCATCGCGTCGATACCAAGTTGGTAGTATTCGATAGGTTGAGGCGGTAGGATATAGCAACATATAATGTAAAAGGACTTGAATGGGAGTCTTATTTTTATTACGAAAAAGGAAAAAGAAAGAATAATTGGAGAAAAGTCAACACTGTTATAGATAACCAGTAGGATAGGGGGAATCATCATTTGGACGGATAGAATCGTCGTCTCGAAAGACATTAAAAGTAGGGGGAAATAATTCCTGGTTCTTTATGTCAAGAATCAGATGCGAGAGCATGAGATTGGCGTAGAAGAGCATTGGTTTTAGAGCGAAGACATCTTACATTCTGGTAGTAAAAAGGAAGGTGGATGTTGTGGGGTGAAGGTGTGAGGAATGGTTTTAATTATGGCAAGGTCGGTTCGGCACCGCAGTAAGTGTGAGACTCGCTTAGAGTGAAATTGGTGTCCGAACGCTGTCACTTTCTGAGGGGACATGTTAAAAATCTCGTGGTTTCTGACATGAAGGTTCCTGAGACTGATAGAGTCGTAACAGACCGAGTCTGATTTATCATGTAGTAGTGTCATTGGTAAGCTGCGTTAGTTTGATTGTGGGGCGGAAAAGGGGATCAAGAATAGAGGTTGTGGAAGAGAAGGATGGAGATTAACGGTTGGATATGGAGTTAGATGAGAGATAAGATGTACAGTTTAGCATATGGGAGTTGTTAGATGCGCAACTAAGTTCTCAATCAGTAGATGGCTCCAACAATAAGTGCGGGACGACTTTGAGATATCCAAAACGTTACGAACCAAGCTTAGACATATGGTAAACGAACCATTTTGACACATTATTGACTATTTTTTGGCGTCATATACATTTGGCTGTGTGAAAATGTCTGATTTTGTGCCAAATAATCGCCATTTGCACTGAAATAACATGCCGTGAGTGGTTCCGTTTCTTCAAAGAAGGTGACTTCAATGTTGACGAACGTCCGCGTGAAAGAAGGCCAAAATCCTTTGAAGACTCTGAATTAGAAATATTGCTCGATGAGGATCCGTGCCAAATGCAAGAAAAGCTTGCTTCAGCACTGGGAGTTACCCGCCAAATCATTTCCAAGCGATTGCATGCGTTGGGAATGATTCAAAAACAAGGAACCTGGGTTCCTTATGATTTGAAGCCAAGGGACGTTGAGCGATATTTTTTAGCCTGTGAACAACTGCTCCAGCGGCAAAAATGGAAGGGTTTTCTTTATCGCATCGTGGCGGATGATGAAAAATGGATTCTTAACAGCAACTCAAAGAGGAGAAAGTCATGGGGACCTCCCGATCATGTTTATTTGTCGTCGACTCGACCGAATATTCACGATGCGAAAGTTAAGCTGTGTATTTGGTGTGACCAGGTCTGTGTTATTTATTATGCACTGTTGAAACCCAACGAAACTATTACTGCGGAACGGTATCGACTCCAATTGGTTCGAATCAGCCGAGAACTGCGCGAAAAGCGGCCACAATATGAGTAGAGGCAAGAAAAAGTTATTTCACAGCATGACAATGCTTAGAGCCACGTTACCAAGCTCGCTAAAGCTTACCTGGAAACGCTCAAATGGGTTTCCCTACCGCATCAGCCATATTCCCCAGATATTGCGCCGTTCGATTTTTAATAGTTTCATGGCAGCAAACATCAAAAAATGGTTTGATTCGTGGATAGCTTCAAAAGATAAACGCTTTTACCGTACCAGTATTCGAGTTCTGCCAGTAAGATGGGAAAAAGTTGTAACTGGTGATAGGCAATACTTTGAATTATTCATTTGTAGCCATTCTTTCACAATAAAGTTGCAATTTCATCAAAAAAAGCAGCGATAACCTAGTTGTGCACCTAATAATATAATTAGGGTACTTAGCTTCAGTTTTAAGGTCCAAATTAGAAAATGAATTGCTAGCTGGGGTTGGTGGCGTAGAAAGTTGAGAAGAGATAGTATGGATGGTAAGAGTTAAGTTGATGAAGACCCGTTTTCGCGGAGAATTAAGTGAAACAAGTGATTCGGTGATTAGAATTAGGTGATTTTTGAATTGGTTCGTAAGGGGTTTGGGGAAGATTGAGTGTCTTTTATTAAGCTCATTATTAAAACTTATTTTTGGAGCTATGATTATTTTCTCAGACCGTTTGTTGATACTGATCTGCCCAGGTTTAGTAGCCTTAACTGGGGTCGGGAACAAGCACGAATATTGACATATATGGGATGTTGGTTTAGAAGCAGATGGGATTGTTAGATTCAGCAGTGGAAATTATCAGGCACTCACTAATGGTGATAGTATAATTTCTGTGAAAGAAGTTACGCATCCAGGAAGCATCAACGTCTTAAGGAGCACCTACAACGTCGAATGCCGTATGGTTTTTCTTATTTACCTTTTCAAGTCTGCTTTTCCATTCGGAGGAAGTCCATGGATATATCAAATGATGTGGACTTAATACTCGAAACAGAAGAATATATGGTAGGTACCTTCGAAATAGGGATACCTCTGAGGCGGCCTCCACCTATATAATTGCCTTCTTCTCCATTCACTCTCAATACAGCCGCATATCTGCACATTTAAATAAATACTTGTTATAAATGTCGGCGCATTATAATCATGTACAGATGAACAAATCAGGTGTAGTCTTTCGGTTGAAATCAAAACCAGTTTCAATTGACGTCCTGCAGCGTAAGGTTCATTAGGAACATAACACCTGCTGTGGGTTACTGATTAAAAGATACGATGATTTCGTTAATTAAAATTAAGCTGTTAAAGGAAATAAAGGTATAAAGAAATGCGCAACATAATAACTGCCTAGTGCTACTACCCTTCAGACATTTTTCGTCTTAAATTAATGAATTTTCATTACTAGCTCATCTTAGGCTGTCTTTGGCAATTCAATTTAACCACTTTGTTCAATATCTCCTTTCGATTTCAGTTAGAACCTCAAAATCTATCCCTGCCTTCTCCATATATCTAAGTACTAAGCTTAAGTTTATTAAGGGCAGATATATATGTACACCTAGGAGCCGGAAAAAAGGATATTTTTGTGTATTTTTTTAAGGAAAACGTATAAAGTATACACATTCAGAAATTTGCCTAGTTTTTTTTATTTAAAAATATCAAAAATATACAAGGACATTGTATTGGATATTGGAGCATCGAAAAAAAAATCTGCGTAAACTTAACCCACTGACGTTTCTTCAAAAATAAAAAAAAAAGCCAAAAAGATTATTAAATTAGATACTGTAAGCTGGTAACTTGTCACAGTCGATTTGAAAATATTCATTTATGACAAAAGGGCGGACTTTTGAAGATAAGTATTGATTTTTGGACCAAAGATTAGTTATTATATTGCCTATAAATCAAAAACTAAGTAACGAAAAAAAAAATCCTATGACAAGTACTAGATAATGGTGTATAGAATAACTACAAAAATATTCAAGAAAATCGGTTCATTGCTTTTCGAGAAATTTTGGGTACCGATTTGAAGAACGTGCTTTTGGAAAAACCCGTTTAAAAATTTGGGAATGAATAAATCATCAAATTTATCAACTTACATGAAATTATCGATACCAGGACAATAGTGTAAGTCTTTCACGGTCGGAGGAATGTTCATAGCTTCTAAATTTTGTTGTCAGCGCCGCATTCGACTTTCTTTCGTCTGTTCTTGCGCTTGCCGCTCGGCTTTCGTTCATGACTTCCAACAACGAGGTACCACCATTATTGAATGTGCATGTTGCAAAAAACACAGCAACACCCCGCTGTTCATCGTTTTTGGAGCTATCTTCGAAATAAGTTGGTTGAAACTCTCATTGTTCTTTTGACTGTTACCGCCAACACAGCGCTCACCATTTTCGGCAATGCTGAATAATCGTGACGGAAATTTTTCAGTTGTCTTTTAGCTTTCGCTTGTTACCACTTGCACCACGATTCGGGGCCTTCGGGACATAAATAATGTTGAGAGTAGTTGTCTGTTGAGCCTTAATTGTAAAATGTTGACCATACTGCTTTTTTCATGTCATCCTTGGAGTTACAGTTCCTACGAATAGCTAAGCCGTAGTAAATGCTTAGTTTATCTATAAATTTTGCCGCCGATTCTAGGATTTCTTTTCTTACATTCGCGAAGGAGTGTTTCTACTCGCTTTTGAACCTGTCCCACGTATTCTTTTTTTAAAATTTCAATCTCATTACCATACGGTTTTGCATTCTCTAATCTTAGAGCCACCATCCCCAACGTAATTAATAAACGAGTTCGATGGGTCTCTTTCTGTTTCGTTTCACTCTCTCGATTGTAACTGCCTTAACTATCGAAATATTGACTGGAAAATTGAACTTTTCGACCATGTTAGGTGCATATCTCGCCTTTATGGTATTCTAAAGAGTCGACTACAAGTCAATTCATCCGTGAATGGGTTCATGCATGTGTCTTCTATTTGGATGGCCTATGGTCTTCCAATCCTACAAGTCCAGGATTGGTCTCATAGTTCTCAACCGCCTGATATGACACTTATGTGGCTACATATGGTTGGCGATAAGTAGCCATGGGACACGCAGCTTTTCTTCGTCGACATTATTCCAGGCTTGTTACCATTGATGGCCTAACTATTCTACCTATTGTATACATTACGGGACTTCCGCTCAATTATTAAGGCTTCGCCCATCAATGATGTTGTCTAATAAAAAAAAGCGGGGGCAGAGCAAATGTACTGGTCTTATTGTAAAGGCTTTCGGTACTTAACGCCACCGAATGCTGCTACGATTTGACCAGTTACAAGCGGCCGGTTAGAGGTGCTGTTGGGTGGGAGGACCACCAGTAATTCATACCAGGACTTAAAACACGGTACCATGGGAATCAGGAGCCTCCCGAATTTCGGCCCAGGCCTGAGTTGTTGAGGTAGGCCCCCTTGCGGGAGCATCATGGTGGTTGTGCTTTAAACCTAAAGTCGCGGGAAGGGTCTTGACCCAATATAGAGTTGAAAGATACTGGGTGCTGTGACCGTAAGTGCAGCAAGAGGTTTAAGGTCGACTTCGACCCTTACCAAGGTTGGAACTTTTTGCCTCCAGCACGAGCTCCGCTTTGGTATCAAAGAATTGACGGTGAGCGATGGCAAGGCGTATCCTTGCTCCCATGGATGTATGGGCATCCCATGAAATTAGGCCCACAAGGCAGGAGTTCACGTTTAACACAAGAGAAGTTCTGTATACATTACGTTCACTCTCACAAAAGGTCTAATCAGAATGCACTGAGAGTGAGGCTACTTATTTAGGGCTTTCTCCCATCAGCAATCTATGTGTTGTCTTTGTACAATAATTCAGTTTGTTTTATTAAATTACGCAATAGGTATTCGCTCTTATACCATAGCTAAAAAGAAATAATGGAAGTCGGCTAGAGGTTCCCTATTTTCGACAATTTTATTTACCTGCTCAATAGAGGTGTTGGGGAATACTTGTAGCAGTAACAGAATTTATGGACGATCTGAAGTTTAATGCGCAGCTAATTCATAACCTGATTCTTGTATCGGACAATCAGATCCATTATACTTGCTTTTAGATATGTGGCTAAATAACACTGCCGTAATTTTGCCATCATCCTTATGGTCTACTGCCCAAAAAACACACAAAAGATGATGAGCCTCGCCAAAATGATTACCAAAGCTTATCAGATGTATACTGCTATAAGCTGCTATTAAATAAAAGCAGCCTTGTTACGAGTAATCATTTTCTAGTTTGTCATTTCAATTTCTGTCTCATTTCAGTCTCTGGCCCTGGTTTCAATTAAATGTAAAAAAAAAGGAAACAGTAAGATAATACGAGTATGTACAATATAATACATATCTCCCGCAATCAATCTACTCATACCTCTTAATTAATGAAAATTGTCAAAATCCCTTTTGAATAAACTTCTAGTAAAAATACCTCAGTCCCTTCCAATGGCCTATGTACCCTAAGACAAACGATAAAATCTACATAAATTCCATCATTCCCTTCACAATGATTCATCCCTTCCAAGCAAAAAGTGAAGAAAATCTCCTTTTTTTCGTTTTTCTTGTCCTTTCAACTTTTACCCAAAAAGTCTGTCCTACCATTAAACCAAGAAAAAGAAAAGTAAATCTACTCCCTCCCCGCCGTCGGATCAATATTCCGTTTCGACAAACTTTGAGAACAAATGCACACACAAAGAATGCCAAACAAAAACGGATCACTGGTATGAGTAAAGAATGAATATTGTATACAGAATTGGCTAGAAAATCCAAGAAACTCCAAGACAGAGAGATAAAGACGAAAACTGTGGAAATATATTTTTTTTTTAATTCTTAAGGATATACATTTCCTGATACAGATGGGTAAGAAGACTGAGAACTGAAAACATATAATAGAAAGTAGAAAGCTTTCTTCAAGAATAAACTTAAATTTTCCATCATTTTCATGATGTCCTTGCATCCTTACGAATACCATAGTTGCGGCTTTTATGTCGCTGGGAGTAGGCATACCCCAAAAAAAAAGAGAAAATCTCTTCGAGCATAAATGAGACATGTTAAGCACACCTCGTATGACGCTTAAAATAGCTGAAAATGACTTAAAATGTGCTGTTTCAACTTAAAGTTGTCTCGCATGTTACGCAAAATAAATAAAAAAGGAAAACAAATATGGTGCGACCGAGAATGTGAGCCAGCTCAGAGCAAGGCTTTGGCTTATTTACCTTTAATAACAAAGACAGGCAACAACGCCACAAAAACTGTATCAACAAAACATACGAAAGCATATGCAAGGAGAAACAAAAAAGATACATTCAGCACCTGACGACGGAGCTTCTTAGAATAAGGACAACCGTTCTTTCTGGAAATAAGCAAGAACACTCAATGCGCAAACGTTCGCAAGAGACATAAAAATAGAAGCATCGTTGCTAGCTGTGCATTTCGAACAGCTACCTAAGCTGTTGTAAATCATGTGCTATCTAAACAGAACGTGGAGATACTGGATCGCAAAATAGTATTTAAAAAAAATATCTGCAAAGGAAGCGAAGGAAGAGCGAAGGCTATCCTGTCCAACAAATCACTTACTCAACAGGCGACAAGCAAGGGAAAAGTTGCTATAAAGGCAGAAATAGAAGCCGATCAGGCGCCCTCTACCTCCTATGCGGCAAAATTAAAAGAGGGGGCTAGTGTCTCTGGAAAGAAGCCAAGCTTAAGTAGAAAGAGAGGCAGATCCGACGATGCAAGAAAAGTGAAGGCTGGTACTTCATCCGCATTGCGTCGTAAGCCAAGCGACCCAAAAGACGAGTTTCTCGTTGCCGTGATTAACGAGCTGGAGTCTCGCGATCGTCTGATAATCAACCAGTGAAAAAACATCGAAGAGAAATTCCAAGACGTCCTGTGAAAGGAATTATCCTCCACATAAACGGAGAACTTTAATTTGATGGCGCTGGTTGAGAAGAGGCGGGCGCAAGGTTGTAGCTTGTGGAAATAAGCCTTCTATGGACTTCCTTAGATGCTACGTTTTTGAGGTATGCGATGCTTGGAGAAGCATTAAGCTAAAATGCAGAACGGCGACAGAGTTGACAAAGTACACTCTGCCGACGACATAGTTTTTGGTTCCTTGTCCCTACACGTACTGAGGGACACGTAATGAGAATCTCCTGGGACTACTCCATGTGCAGGATTGGGAAATAAAAGCCGATACATGGAGAGTTCTTAGGACGAACCCTCTGATATCCCTTAACGAAAGGTATGATAAGGTACAGCATCTTATGCCTCAGTTTTCTGGGGGAATAAGCTCTCGCGAAAATACGTGATTGCAGCTTTTACCAGACTCTAAAGGACGGTTTGTCTCGGATACATGGGCGGTTTCCCTAACATTCCTGGCTCCACTCTAGACGCATTGATGAATCTCCAACTCTTTGATGTCCATATCATGGGATGCACTCTCAAAGCCATCTTCCGACTAAAAAGAATTGGTCTTTGGTATGAAACGCTATGGATCTTTGATGAAGTTGCGCGCCGGCTTTCTGATGGACATGCCGTCCGATGCAATGACACCGGAACTCCTGTTGCCGAAAAAATACGGAAACAACTTTATTTGTGTACAGGACTGGCTGCGGCCAGAATCTGAGCCAGGAAAAGAATGCATTCGGGTCTTCACGGCTCCAGAACTAATATAGGATTTGGCGTTTATGTCTTTCTGGAGGAAGACAACGTTGGATTTCAGGAAAGCCTGCATCTGTCCTGATTGCGAAGAAACGCTGGAGAGAGCAAATTACTTGCTTCTGCAGCGACAGTCAAACTGCGTTTAGAGCCTTGCTGAACGCTCTTACGACTTCCAAGCAAGTTCAAGTATGCAAGAGATCATTGAACGCATCCGGAAGACTAAATTCAGTGACCCTTGTCTGGGTCCAAGGTCACAATGGGATCACGGGAAATAAAATAAATTTGCCAGGCATAGTTCAGAAGGGAGTTTTTCAGGACCCGAACTTACTTTGGGTCTGCCTGCGTCCTCGGTTAAGGCTTCCATTGACAGTTGGGTCTCATATGAGCACAACTGCAGATGGTACACCTCTGCGGGATGTAGGCAGACCAAACGAATACCTACTGACATCTTTAGGAAGTCAGCAGCCTTTCTGCTATCCCTCAACAGAAAAGACTGCAGTTTGCCTAAAGGTAATTACACTTTTGCAAAGCAGCAAAATGTGTTGGGTATAAGTGACACAACATCCTGCGATGCTTGCTGCGAAAATAATGGCTACACCGCGGAGCACAGTCTATGTGAATGTCCGGTTTACGTCAGTGGATGCTGGTACTGTAGCACCCTATCACCAAAAAGTTTACTCATCTTTCTTCGAAAGACTAAAAGATTTCATTAAAAGGAACTTGATAAGGAGTACAATGGACTAGTTCTCTGCCTGAGTGCCCTGTTCCGACATTAAGAAAAAGGTACAGCATGTGAAGAATGATGGTTAAGCCATCGACCAGGGAAAATGATGAGGAGACATATGCTTATTGACATATCCACAGAGATGGAAGTAGGCCTCATCGCTCATGATGATTTTCAATGAAAAGTTGTCTTCCTCGTTGTCGAGATTCAAGATGACTTGAGCGTAGGTTACAAGTGGATGGCCTTTCACCAAAATTCATTTTAAAGACCGCCGATTGATGCTCAATTGTGTTGCAAATCGTCTGGTCGACACCTCTGGGACATCTTCAACCACAGCTGCGATATTCTCAACAGAAGGTCTGCTCCGGGGCGGCCTAACCTGGCAACATCTCGTGTTATCCCATCTAGGCTAGGCGAGTGGGTAGTGTTTGCCCAGTTGCTGTCGGACGACCGGGAAATCTGCGCCGAAATTAACACTGCGCCAACACTCTCCACAAATTATTCCACGTTCTTTAGGAGTATAGCGATTCATGTCTTGTTGACGTGCATTTCGTATCCGTTTACTTCACAAATGTCAAAATAGAATTGACATTTGCCGCAATTTGCAAAAATTAAAGCATCTTCAGATAGGGTTAATATGTACTTTTGCGCCAGCTAGTAAAATCTCGATGATATTCAAGACCAGAGGAAAGCATTTGCAGTTAAACTACATAATTGAAGCCAATGGACCATTTGAAGCGACGTACGTTCTCCGATTGGGTTCTGGAGAAGACGCGCCAAGATGATGAATTTCATCGCAAAATCATCTTCAGTGACGAAGCTAATTTTTGGCTCAATGGGTTCGACGATAACGACTGTCACGTTACTGTGAATGGTCAGCGCTATTGCGCCATGATCACCGATTATTTTTGGTCCGAATTGGAAGATATGGACTTGGACGACATGTGGTTTCAACAGGATGGTGCCACAAGCCACACTGCACACGCTACAATCGATTTATTGAAGAGTAAGTATGATGAGCGTATTATCTCAAGACATGGGCCAGTCGATTGGCCGCCTCGTTCGTGCGATTTAACGCCGCTTGACTATTTTCTATGGGGCTACGTTAAGTCATTAGTTTATGTCAACACGCCGACGACTTTGGAAGAGCTCAGAGCCAACATTGAACCTAAATTTCGGCCTAAATGTGTGGCCGAGTCGTTGAAAACTATTTCCAATGAATCGACCGCTGCAAACGTGCGCGCGGTGGTCATATAAACGAAGTCGAGTTCCATTCATAAATGTTTTGATTGTACTTCAAGCCAATAATAAAGTTTTTGAAATATCTCAAATGGTTTGCCATTTTTATTGTAGAAAAACAATTCATGGCTTTTGTATCACGATAATGCATATTCATCGTTGCTTGTGAGAGATTTTTTGGAGCCAGAAATAACACGACAATCATACCTCGTTCACCATATTCACCGAATTTGGCCATATGTAACTTTCTCCTCTTCCCAAAACTGAAGAGACCTATGAAAGGACGGAGATTTGCTACGATTTAGGAAACAAAAACGGCATCGCTGGTAGAGCTAAAGGCTATACCAAAAAGTGCTTATGAGAAGTGCTTGAGGATTGGAAAAAGCGTTGGTACAATTGTATTATATGAAAGGCACATTACTTTGAAGGAGACAACATTAATATTTTTATTTTACAAAAATATAAAGTCACTTTACTTTCTGAACATAGCTCGTAAAGACATACATCGCTTTATCGATGCCCGAATTTTAAAGGCGATTCGAAGAGCATATTAGGAAAACGCGTATTATAAACTAGCGAAGTATTGTGTGCACAACGAAGTTGAATTATGAAAATGCAGCTTTATTCTGAAAAAAATGAATCATGATAGCTACAAGTTTTCCCATCTTCCCCAGACCATGTGCCATCGAACGGAGCAAGTACTAATCGCACGGCGCAATATCGACACCGTTCCGCAGTGATAGTTTCGTTGGATTTCATCAGTTCATAATAACTAACACTATCCTGGTCCAACCAAATACACAATATATTCTTTGCAACGTGAATATTCGACCGAGCCAACGACGTAGAAGCATGACCAAGCAGTCCCCATGACTTTCTATTCTTTGAGCTGCTGTAATTAATCCATTTTTATTACTCATCACGATGCGATGAAGAAAACCCTTACTTTTTTTCCGCTGGAACAATTGTTCACAGACGAAAAAACGACGCTCAACGTCCCTTGGTATCAAATCTTAAGGAACCCACATTACTTGTTTTTAAATCATTCCCAGAAATCTGCTACCGAATGAGGCTGAGGTCGAACCTCCTGAAACATGCACCGATTGTAAGAAAATACAAATTCCAGAAAAACGTGCGTTAAATTACTTCTTTACATACACATGTTTGTAGCCAAATTATTTTCTGCATTTAATTGCTTATTTTCTAAATATATTTACATACTTCGTCGGTATAACATCATTAGAAATTGAGTGCGGCTTTTAAAAAGCGTTTCGAAAATGTTTTCTTAGTAGCTTACCCAACAGGGCCACAAATGACTATTAAGTCGGCAGTAAAAATTTAAAAACATCAGAAGCATTTGTTAGAAAGTTGTTAAAAACTCATAAGGAATGCGGTAATGTCGATGATGGATCAGGCAGAGGGACCAAAAGAAGCACATCCAGCAAGGACGATAAAGAACTGAACTTTTTCGGAAAAACCTCACAATTAGTCTGAGAAACGCAAAAAAAATTAATTAAAGTGCCTATCTACACAATACGATGCCTTTTGGTAGAACCCGGCAAACCTAGGCCGCTGCTGACCCATAAACATATCGAAAAGAGGCTAATTTTGATTTGAATTGGTTTGGGTACCGGGTCAACTTCGGACAGATTTATTAAGGCTTACTGCAAGCATATTCTTAAAACTAACAGAGTCACTTCAAACTAAAGATAAAAGGTAAAGTGTTGGAGCGGTTAAAGAAAGTTAGGACTTGAGGCATAGGTGGAAATAACAATATTTTTGAGGGACAATTTTGCATGAGTTGGTATTAAAAGAAATAAATTCTCTACTTCAATATTAATACCTAGGATCTGATGAAAAAAGAGAATATCGACAACTTTTCGGCGTATAGAAAAGTATTTGGTGGTTAGTTTGGGTATCACCCCAAGGAAGACCACGTGAAGCAAATGTGAGTAGGGTGACCAAACTTGATCTGCATATTCAAGAAGAGGCCTAACAAAGATTATCTACAGAGATTTGGTAACATAGGGATTGTAAGACTCCTTAGATTAAGGCTTGATGAATCCAGAGGCAGAATTGGCTTTTTTTTTATTACATTATCAGTGTGAGAACGGGAATTGAGTTCCTTATCACAGATAACACATAAATCACGCAACTCATTTACCAAGGGAACAGGCAGATTAAAGATTAGATAGCAGTGAGGTGAAGTAGGAGGGCGCTTACGGGTATAAGATATAGCCTGACACTTATTAACGCTAAGCTCAAGGAAATTCATCTGACACCAAGTACAAAATCCGTTCAAGTCTTCCTGCTGTGGTAGACTCTCTTAAGAAGACTATATACTATCTTGACCAGAAAATTAAAAATACAAGTTTATTCATTTAAATCTATATTGTACCCTTAAAAGTAATTCCCAATTCTCGAAACATTTTTTATATTCGGTTTTCTGTATGTCTATCAGTGCTTCCTGCGATTTTTCCATTACTTCCTCTCGGCTACTGAAACGCACGTAGTGGTTTTTTAACACGATTAAACAGAAAAAAGTCACAGGGAGCCAAATCAAGTGAATTCGGTGGCTGTTGGATGGTATTTGTTGCATTTTTCGTCAAAAAATTACGAATAATGATGGCACTTTGCGACGATGCGTTATCATGGTGCAAAATCGACGAGTTTTCTGTCCACAATTCTGGTCTCTTTCAGCGAATTGCTTCACGCAAAAATTCATGATACACTACACCGTTGTAATTCATGAAAATAGTGAGCATTGTATTCTTTTTTGACTGAAAACGTCATGGTTTTTTTTGTCTCGGCTCATTTGGTGAACGCCGTTTACTTGCTTGATGTCTGGATTGCGTGTCGTACTCATAAACCCACGTCTCGTCTCCAGTAATGATCCTTTTGGTGATTGTGGGATCGGATTCAGCCTCGCAAATCATCTCTTTTGCGGCGTCAACACTGTGTCTTTTTTGCATGAAATTAAGGTTTTTTAGCACCAACTTTGCTGATACATGACGGAAACCCAAATCATTAACCAAAATGTCTTGAACGGATCTATAGACAATGTTCAAGTCCTTCGCTATCTCTCCGATGATTTCTTTCATTTTTTTTTTTTTACAATCAGCTCGCGCTCAAGGAGTTTTTGTACCCTTAAAATGTTCGTACACAGCACGTGCGAAAAAAGACAGGTACCGATGTACATTGTTTTTAAATGTTTGTAAATTATAACGACCAGGAAACACGGAGGTCGGCAGGGCATTCCATAAGCAAGTTGTACGTCCGAAAATGGGCTTGAATGTATACTAATGAGCATTCATAGCGAGACAGGTGCTACGGCTTAAGGCTTGAATGAGCGGAATGCCACTGGCGATTTTAATGGAGCACTGGTGGCGAAAATAGCGATAAAATAAAGTGATACAGGAGACATCACGTCGATGTTCGAGGGTTTTTAATTGAATGACTGATATTGCTCATTCCAACGTAAGTTGTCAGTTACACACATAGCGAGAATGGAAACTTTATCGGTTTCAACGATGGAAGTGCCATTCACGGCTAATGGCTGGGTATTTGAATTTCGCTTTAATAACAGCATACAGCATTGAGTTTTGGAAGTATTAAATTCCACTCGGTTGATAATTACCCAATTGGTTATGTTGTTAATATCGGAATTAAATATAACATACGCTACCGTTCCCCTTGTACAGCAGAAGAACAAGGACGTGAATCCGGGAACGAATATGAGAAGCAGAAAGCAGTGTCGTCAGCAAAGGAATATAGAATATATTGAATTAGAAGTAACAGACAAGAGATCATTAATGGAAATTAAAAAGAGTGTCGGAGACAGAACGAAACCCTGGGGCACACCAGAATTTATTTTGTGAATATCAACTTGAATTGAACGTTCGGAAAGGTAATTTCTAATCCATTGAAGAAGAGAGTCATCTATCCCAAAAGCACACATTTTCGACAAAAGAGCCCGATGCCAAACTCTGTCAAATGCCTTAGAAATATCAAGTGCAATTATCTTGATTTCGCCAGATTGATGTATGCCTTGGTTCCACTTTTAGGTGAGACATGCTATCAAATCACCAGTGGACCTGTTACTACGAAAACCATATTGTCGGTCATTGAGAAGTTTTCGAGTCTCGAGATATTCTATGAGCTGACTGTTTATCAGCGTTTCCATGACCTTGGAAAGAAAGGACGTAAGTGCAATAGGTCTGTAGGAGAAGAGAGAAGAAGATTCGCCTTTCTTAGGGACGGGCTAAACAAATGGTGTTTTTCATCTGCTCGGAAAGAGTCCTAAAGAGTAGGATTGATAAAAAAGCTTACGCAGTGGTCTTGCCAGCGTGAAAGAACACCTCTTCAGAAGAAGGTGACAGTTGGAATGTCATTGTAAATGAGCGTTGGTATGGAGGATGAAACAGAATTTCTAATGTTTTTGACGGATGACCAAAAAATTGTACTACCTTTGGGACATTGCAGTATTTTTTGCCTCAGTTTTTGGTCGTATTGGAATTTCACACACTTGAGAAAGACATTGCAGTCATTTCTGGCTCGTTTAAACTTTTTTCGGTTTTCCTCTGTTGGGTTGGTCTTGTAGGACCGAAAAAACAATTCTCTAACCCTGACAGCCTCTTTACAGGTCGAGTCATACCATGCCTTTTCTTTTGGCTTCAAGTCAGCTTGAATTGGCTTTCTCGTATTGCCATACGGTTCTTTTAGGAATCATTTCTTTAACTGTGGGGTGGGTGTACGAGAATTTACTAAATATGACACAATCTAGTTACTGCTTACAGGGCAGAGCACATCAACGCAGTACTTGTCAGGGTGAGAAGTGAAAAACAAGTCCTGGGTGTTGGCGATATGACTATCAACTTCTGGTATTCGTGTGGCCTCACTCAGAAGCTGGGTTAAATTATTTTCCGCAGCGAAGATCTCAACACACCGTCCTTCGGGTGTTGTCTGTCCAGAATGTCGAAGCCAACCAGAATTGTGTATATTAAAATTGCCCGTAATCACGATTTCAGTATGAGGATACAGCGCATCATACTCCTGAAAGGTCGACAGCAAAACTGGACAGCAAGTCCAGTTTGGGGCTTCTGTAAATAAAGCGGTAGTGGATAATTTGCTTACAGAGATGAAATTTTAACCACATGAAATTGAATTCCGGATTGGAACAGTGACTACTTTGTGATGGAATTTGGTAAGCTACATCACTGCTTACATAAATGGCGAGACCGCGATGGGGGAAGAATAATGGCACTAGTTCGTAGTTAGGTAGGTTCAGATCAGAGTGATATGAGAGTTATGGTAGGGGATCTACCTGTGTTTCATCAATGTTTTCGATGTTGATGGTCTGCCACTGCGTTCATCATCTTCGATTGACTCACGACCACTTTTTAACCACTCGTGCCACTGGTAAACGATCGTTTTCTTTAGAGAATTGTTGCCAAAACACTTTTTCAACATTTCCAACGTTCGCGCACCATTAAATCCGTTTTTTTTACGCAAAATCGCCAACACACACAGAGATAGATGTACTCTTCGCTACGTAACTTTTACAAATGTCAAGCTTTGACGCTTAGATTTAGAGGGAATGTCAACAACCGATGTATCAACCTAACAAAAAAAAAACAGAATTCAAATCGGAACAAACGGTGGTTATTCCGTTGTTTTTTCCAAGGTGGTATTAACACAAAGGCATATGGTAAGTCTGCTATGAGTGAAACAAGAGTTTACGAGTGGTATAAGCGTTTCCAAGATGGCCGTGAAGACGTTGAAGATGACGAACGCCCCGGACGACCCAGCATGCCATGAAATTTTTCCTAATGTTTTGGGCATAAAATGTGTGGTAGCAAAATTCGTTCCGAAATTGTTGAACAATGAACACAAACAGCGTCGAACTTTTTGCCAAATACAATACTGTAACGATGCCCCAGCCTCTATATTTGCCGCACATGGCTCCGTGTGACTTGTTCATATTTCCAAAAATAAAAATAACCTTAAAGGGCCTTGTTTTGTAAGCATAGATGACATTAAAAGCTCATCGCTTAAAGGGCTAAAGGCTATCCCAAGGATCGAGTTTGAGAAGTATTTAGAGAATTGGAAGAAGCGCTGTCACAAGTTCATAATATCTATGAACTGAAATTCCCGTTATTTTCTAAACACACCTTGTATACATTTATGTATGAATGATGCAATCAACATCATTTTTAGTCAGAATTAATAATAAGGGACCAAGGTGGTTACCTTGAGGGACACCAGGGGAGGCTTTAATTGGATCAGAATCCATGAACCTAAATAGAACATAGTGATGTCGTTCACTTAAATAGTATTAAACACACATTATAAAGCTTATTTGGAAACCAAGAGCCTTTAATTTTAGATAATGCTTCTAATCATTAGGAATTCTATCAAAGGCTTGCTGAAATCGGTGGCAATCACATCAATTTCATTTTCAGTCTTTTAAGTTGGTAGTTGTAGATTTACTTTTTAGAAATCCGTGTTGGTTTTGGGAAACGGTAGACTTACAATGGGAAAGCATTATGTCACAAATATTGCTCTCAAAAAGCTTAGGTATGCCGGACATCTTAGTAATTGGTCGATAGTTGGAAATATCGTCTTTGCGATATTTTTTTTTTGTTTAAGGGAATAATAAAAGACCTTTTCTAGGTAGAGCGGAATAATACCTTGGTGAAGCTGAAATAGAGTTGTAAGAGAGTAGGCTAAATACATTTCACATTTCTTTAAAAATTTATGGGGAAGGTCATCAGGTCCAGGAGCATAATCATCACTGAAGTTTATTATTTCATCTTTATCTTTAGTTAAAGACACTGATTCCAAAATTGTTTGAAGGAAGGAAAAGTAAGGGTGGTCTGACTTGGCTGAATAAAATTACGAAGAGTTATCTGATTTGCCTTTAATTTTAATGAACTGAAAGGATCGTTTGAGGAAGGAAATGAGTGTGTGGTCTATTCGGTTTAAATAGTCGTCATAGAGAGTTTGGCAAAGTACAAAGAAATTTATCTAGGCAGACTAGTAGTAGAAGAACTCGGCGTTGGTATGCGATTTTAAGTACGTATGTATACCAGAGTTTGTTCCTCTTTTTACGAAGAGAAGGTAGCTCTTTATTATATCAGGGTGGTGAAGATGAGGGATTCTTTTTGGGTAAAAAAGGTAAGGATTTGGAGAGACATTTGAAAATTTTGGTATAAAAGGATGTGAGAACATCTGAGGAGGAGGATTAAAACTGTACGAATATTGAAAGGAAACGGGATTAAAACCATTTCCATACAACAATGTAAAAGAAAGGCAACCCAACTTAGAGAGAAGATATCTACTTTCTAAGACGGCGCAGGTATTTGCAGATATTGGTGACACCACTTAATTAATGCAGACCAGAGTCAGTAAGGCAGTCGATGAAAAGATTTTCTTCGCCAGATGTGGGATTTGTTGCAATAAAGAAGGACTGGTCCGTCTGGGCTCATAGAAGTGTAGGTAGATTAAATGCACCTAAAAAATTACAAGGTCAATGAGATCAGCAGTGTTGAAAATACAATGGATTGCATCAACAGCTATCTGGTAACCTTGAATTGTTTGAGAGGAGTGAATATAGCAGCAACAAATATATAGAATACGCTTGCAAATGGTAAACGACTCGACACAAGAGTCTATAGCTAGAAGTACACCACGGCCATATAAATTCTCCTCTTTTATTTAGATCATCGTCAAGGTGTAAACTGAAAGCCATGCGAAAATAATTCATTATTCTTAATTTTATGGGTTAGATTCGTTTCTGTGAGGGCAAAAATGTCGTAGGGCGGAATCTGCGAATAGAGATATACATCCTGCCTGACTCGAACTGCAACTTTTTAAAATGCTATAGTTCTTTCTATTTTTTGATAAATTTTTTTGTGTAAAAGCAAAAAAATGTTGGAAAATACATTAATTTTCAAATTGTATCAGTAGTTCTCAATATGTCCAACTTTGGCACGAATAATGGCCTTGAGACGACCGAAGAAAGCATCGCACGCTGCATGCAAGTGGGTCTGCGGTATTTTGGCCTATTCCCGGCGAAGTGCTAGTTTGAGGTGGTCTAAAATTTCGTATTTTTTAGTGCCAAGAAAACACCCCAGACACAGAAATCAAACGGATTTGCTTCCGGAGAATTTACAATTCATTGTTTCGAAGAAATGAAGTGTGGTACTTTGTTTTTTAAATAATCTGGGTTGACGCGCACTTGTGAGACGGTGCGCGTGATACTGCCTTTAAGACAGTTAAACGGTATACGATCGCATTAATTTTGACGCCACGGTCCAAAAATACGAGCGGAGAGCGACCATCGGCGGTTATGGCGGCTCAAACTATCACCATCGGTGCTGCCTGTTTTCCGATGGCCAACCGAAGGTGTAAATTTTCGAAGGACCTCTCTGGCAAGTAAACTCGGTTATTTGCTCGATAACAAATGGCGACTCATCAGAAAAAACCAAATTCAGCAACTGACCACTTTCTTGCAAGCGTAGCAACTCCTGGAGCTGGAGAGCTCTAACGATAGCTACTTGTGGTTTTCCAGCCAAATATAAAGCAATCACACTATCACGTTTGAATTCCATCGCGGATAAAATTTTTTTCAACACAACTGAGACGCAAATCGTTTAAAAAGCTCGTTTGAGCTCACTGTCATGAACGGTTTCGAAATTATAGCAGTCTGAAGTTGGTTGCAGTTCGAGTCAGACAGGGTGTATAGCAGAAATCTTAGTTCGTAATCCTCTTACTTTTTGATAATAAAAGGACTGACATTTGGGAGGCTTCGGCAAAGAATTGAGCGGCATGTTAGGAGCGGTTCTAGCTTTGTGTGTTCTCTAAAGATGTAGTTAGGGGTTTCAACTTACGTGAGACGCAAAAAAAGAGAGATCATTAGCCACGTCATCAGGAGTCATATCTAACGAAGACGTTTAAAACGTATAACATGTATAAAAGTTGCCGTAGATCACTATGATTAATTGGGAGACTTTCATGCAGAATGGAAACCATTGTATTGGTTGTCGTTATACCGTCGATACAGACTGAGTTCGGCTTATCATGTAGATATGGTAATTCGAAAAGGTGTTTAGTTAATTTTGCCGGAAGGAGGAAATATGGGGTTTGAAAAAGAAGGTGGTGTGGTATTACGGTGAGAGTCTGGCGTAGAAGATGGAGAGGGATTTAAAATATGGGAGCAAATGAAGATAGTGTAAGCCGTTTTTGTTTGAGTGGTATAAGAAGATGTTGTTAGGTTTTTTAAAGAACTGTACGGAAAATCAAGATTAAAAAATACACGGTTTTGAATTGCGTTAGACAGGGTGAAAGAGTGTCTTGTGTATAAGCGACTGGCTGAATAAAGTTAAGAAAGGAATAAAGGAAGGTAATGTCTCAACCTTAAAACTCCAGTTTGGATCAGGAGCTCGTTTTGTTAGGAGTTGGGTAGGAGTAAGCCTAGACTCAATATTAACATGGTTTTGTTTAATGAATTCAGTAGATTTTAAATTATTGTTTTTTATACTGGACCTAATGGTAGTATCCTTGCAATGTTTGTTGATTCCGGTATCTGGTTTTAATCTTTCCATGGCTATTTTAGCCAGGTTAATGACGTCGTCGTAGTAAGGTTGATAACGATCTATTCATAATTAAACGGGATGCTTCCCTTGAAGGTGTTGATGGAGATTTTGCTGCATTTGCTGACATCAATTTTGTTTTTTTGATTTAAAAATATTTGTTAGCATGGTAGCTTTGATGAAATTGTTTAACTTTTTTATTCATTTGTTCCACTACGAAAGGATCCATAGGTTTCCAAATCGCGCGATTGTGGATTCATTAGTTGGTGTAGTAGCATCAATTTCCGAAGATGGTTGTGGTGGACGAAAAGATGACCCAGGAGTTATTGGCGATTCGATAACTTCAGATTCAAGCACCTCAGAATGAGCTGTTGTACAATGCACCCTGTAGGGTTTTTTATGTACCCATAAAATGTTTCCACAAAGCGTGAACAAGTAAGGGAGGAAAAAAAGAGAGATACCGATGTGCGTTGGTTTTGAATGGTTGCAAGTTATAGCGGCTAGGAAATCAAGAACTCGACAGGGAATTGAATGAGTTATACGGCTTAGGAAAGAATCACGATATTTCAGAGTACCTCCAAAGGTGGGCTTGAGGGCGTACTGACGAGCATGCACAGCGAGACGGGTGTTATGGTTAAAAGTTTGAACGGGCGGAATACTACTGACAACTTCGGTGGAGCACTGGTGATGAAAATAGCGATACCTCAGGGTGAGATTTAAGACGTTACGTTGGTGTTCGAGGGTATCGAATGACTGTGTAATATTAACATCACTTATGACTTAAATTGCACAATTTTGGATACTATCTAGCAAGTGCAAAGAGGATTTAGGGGCACTGAGAGGGGGTGAAATATTTCCTACATCGCTAAATTAAGCCTGGGCATTTCACAGTATTTTGTGCGACATCGAATATTTGGTCGCTCGAACGTAAGTTGTCATTGACACACATACCGATAGTGAAAAGTTTTTCGGTTTCTACGATGCAAGTACCATACATGAACAATGGTTAGACAGACAACATTGTGCTCTAGAAGCTTTAAATTCAACTCTGTTGATAGTTCAAAAAATTAGTTATGCTGTCGTTCGCGTTCTTCAACCAAAGAACAGGGAGGTGAGTCCAGGAACGAATATGAGAAGCAGAGAGTACTGTCGTCAGCATCAGACAAAATTTATTGATAAAAATTAAAAAAAGAGTGTTGAAACCAAAACGGAGGCCTGAGGCACAATAGACAACTCGAATTGAACGTTCCGAAAAATAATTTCTAATCCATTGAAGAAGAAACTCATCGATTCCAGAAGCACGCATTTAAGACAAAAGAGCCTGATACCAAACTATGTCAAATACTTTAGAAATAACTTGCTTTCGCCAGATTGATGTACGCCAGCGAGGAAGAAAACCTCTTCAGAAGAAGGGGAGATATACCATTTGAACCAGCAGATTTGTGTATATTGAGATCTTTCAGAACTCTTGCTACCACAAGAGTGCGAAAGTGGATTTGCCAAATTGAAGATTCGACGCAATCACTTGTAGGTGGAAACGAAGCACAATCTGGGAGTGTAAAACTGGCCGTAAAGTAAAGCAGCAAGCAGATTGGCTAAACAGCTTCATCCAAAGAGCTGACAGCTGGAATTTTATTGTTGCAGGATGAGGCAGAATTTCTAATATTTTTAACAAACGACCAAACAATTTTACTACCTTTGGGACATTGTAGCACTTTTTGCCTCAGCTTTTGGTCGTTTTGAAATTGCACACGCTTAAGAAAGACATTATAGCCATTCCTGGCTCATTTATGCTTTTTTAGGTTTTCCTCTATCGGGTTGGTCTTGAAGGACCGAAAAAATATTTCTCTAATTCTGGCAGCCTTTTTACAGCTCGAGTCGTAACATGCCTTTTTTTTTGGTTTGATACTCTTCATGCGATGAGTAATAAAATGTTCATATCAACAGCGGCATCCACGTTATTATCGAAGAAACATAACGACCAGTTAAAACTCCTAAAGAAGGTGTTAACTCAGCTTCAATTGGCTCTTATTGCCATACGGTACTTTGAGGAATTTTTGCTCTAACTTTGTGCTCTGACGAGCCTAGAGGGGAGAGCACATCAACAGTGTACTTATCAGGGTGAGGAGTTAAAAAACAGGTCCAAGGCGTTGGGCGTATGACTATCAACGTCTGGTATTCGTTAATAAGCTGAGTTAAATTATTTTCCTCAACGAAGATCTCAACACACCGTCCTTCGGATGTTGTTGTTGCGGAAAATTCTCCCGCAAAAAGGTTTACCCTCTATCCTTGCTCAGGTCCCTTCGTTCCCTTCTTCTTTTTGAGTGGGAAGACCGAGCTCCGGCGGAGCTGGAGGGCAGCCATGGTCCCATCAACCATTGGCCACCCGACCACGGATCTCGAAAAGGAACCCACATAGATCTTCGGGCGATTTTCTCCGCAGAGAAGGACGCGGGTGTTCGGTCGGTGAAGCCCTAAGGACAGTAGGGAGACTCACACCGAACCAAGAGTCCAGGGTGCGACAGGAGATCCACCAGGATCTCCGTAGTCGGAGCCCGTAGGCTAGACAGGAGACTCGCAGCGGGCAACAGCAGACAGGACGTCTTAAAGTCGCCGACGGGTGGGGACGAACGGTCCTTTAAAGCCAGACACCCCAACACGATGATGACTGGTGGGGGAGGACGATCCCCTGAGCTTACACCCCAACGAAAGCCATGAAAACAAAGGCTTAAGAGGCACCACATCTCACACTCGATATGCGTGCAGCTAGCTAGAAAGCTAGTAAAGCAACTTTTCGAAGGGGGAAGAGTTAACGATCTCTTTACCATATAGCTACACCCCCAACGAGGGAGCAACGGAGGAGCGACGCTGGTGTGCAGGCGGACGGCCTACATAATAAGACACATCCCAACGTCATATCATCTTTCAAAGTCAGGTTTGATGGGTGAAGGGACGACGACCCCTCTGAAGATCCCCGGTGGAGCACCAAGGAAGCAGCAGAGGCTGTAGTCGGACGGCCAAGCTACGAGACAGCTTCCAACAAGGGAACATACAAACATACAAACACACGAATATATAAACAACATCGAACAACCAACCCACAGCATCAAACACAAACAACACCAACCAACAATAAGCAATAACAGCAAACCCAAACGATACACCAGGAGGGTAGAAAGGCCCACACCCAAACTCAATATAAAAATAATTGTAAGGAGTGACACGCTATTGGTCAGTCCCCATTTGCCCGAATCTGAACGCCGACTCGCCACAGTAGTTAGGGTACAGTTAGTAAAGTGGCACACAGGCACTTGTACTTGGCTTTATTTGGGCCGGCGATCTAGAGAATGGCTAGATCGGGGTATAATCAATTTGGGATTACATCCACACAACCTCCCTCCTTCGTCTGCACACTCCATCTATCACCGATCGCACTTTCTTCCTCCTTCACATTGGTTTGGTTTTGTAATTTGAGTAGTTCGATGGGGGAAAACTACCCGGGAATCAGAAGCAGAAGAAACACTGCTTTTCGCAATTTTCCAATGATGAGGGCAATAGCTTGGCATAGCTAGGATCCACAAACTCTTATAAATTTGCTCAGTGGAGTTTCCAGTTATCACTGGAAGCGGGAGAGAACTCAGTGCCTGAGGAGTTTAGAATGAGTGTGTACAATTGGAAACAATTGGAATGTAAGAGAGGCCTAGTTGGACACAGGAGCACACACAAGCAAAGTCTGCTAGTCGTGTAGCTAGAAGCCCCGTTGTTGGGTCCGCTAGTGCCATGAATGTATGAGCGAATGTGGGTGAGAGTCTGACGGGAGTTTGTGGCAACAAAAAAAAAGATCTGGAAATCACTTGGGAAACAACCAGCAAAGTTAAGGGTCAACTCGAGTTCTTTTTGTGCGATTTTTTTTTTGAGATTGCGAAAAGCAATTTTTTTTATAAAAGTAAAGTAAATTAGAGTAAAGTCGCGAGGATTATTGAAAGAAAAAAAAAAGGAGAAAGGAGGACCAGAATCAGGATCGTAATAGGAACGAGGGATAATAGGACGGAGAAGGAAGGACTGTTACAGAAGGGGTACAGAGCCGCCAGGGAAAGGAAAAAGAAAAAGAATCTTAGTATAGTGTAGTGCGGTTAGTTTAGCGTTCGTTTTTTTGGAAAGTTAAAAGTGAGACTCCGGTGGGCCGCGCATGCGAAAAATTCTCGAAGATAGACGAGACACGCGACCGTGTCTTTCGGACTCTTTAAATATCGGGTCACTCTATCGACGAGTGTACCGCTATGCCCGTCAAGAATAAATTATCGATCTCCTTTGGAGCCACTATAACGTTGTGGAAAATCCGGTTTTTTATTTAAAACTTTTTTTTTCTTTTTCGCAATTGAAGGTTTCGTGATTCCTCTAAAATCACTTGGCGCTCAACTTATTTTGTTTTCCCAGGTTTAGCTACCTGAAGGTGGTTCGTTCCGACTATCTTGGAATCAGTCGGGATTCCAAGTTGCCGACAGTTGCCGGAAATTGAACATAACATTGTCTAGCCAGAATTTCGAAGCTATGTTTGTTATATTCGCCCGTAATAAAGATTTCAGTATGAGGATACGGGGATACAATTCTTTGAATGGAGTCAATCTGCTGTAAAATACGAGCTCCATATTTTTAACAAAGCTTTTTAGAAAAATATTGATTAAAATGAATGAATTCTATAAAAATTCTCTGTTTTCGGCTGACAGCAAAAGCCGATGCTGATTATTGTAAATCTTGTAATAACTGAATTCTTTTTTGCATTCATTATGTTACACTACTACTGCACGACTTGAACGAAGGGAACAACCTCGACTTTTAGATCAAATCGATAATATCTGGTAATTTTGTGTTACAGTTTGTCGGTTAAGCCGTGCTCCATACCATCTTCATAGAGCATCTTGAGCCCCAAAAGGGCTGTAAATGGCTAAAATGGTAAAGAAATTATGCCTTTTTCTTATACATACCATGATAACGGGCACAGGTTCGAGCTCTATTTTAAGGTTTTCAGTATATTTGCTGTGATTATTTAATGTACAAAGATTATCCGCCTCTAGCCTTTTCAGATGGACGATAAGCGTGATAGTCTGTTTCTAAATCCTCTTATTGTTGATCAAGCAAATGTCAATATTCTTCTCTGGCTAGCCTCTCAGGTAAGATATTTAAGGCACGTATTCCATTTCCGATTTAGTTGGCTTATTGTAGCAGCTATTTGTAATTTTCGTCAACTTCTTGAAGACAAGTTTTTTTTTATTTTGCTTTTAAGAATTTTGTGGCCATCGTATGGTTTTTCTTCCTTCAAGTTTTCTTTTGAATTTAAGTGACCAGAACTTGATGTTTTTTTTTTTTTTTTGCTGTTTTTAAATTACCAGGCCTAGGGTTTTCACAACTTGCCACTTTGGAGTACTCATTTTGCGGCTTTAAAAATTTATCTTGCCTTTTTTGTAACTCCATGGCTGTTTCCTAACCTCGATAATTAGCTGGATGTAGTTCTTTTGCAATTGTTGTAATACGAGGGCTGTTTGATAAACACCCGGATTAGAAATGACAATGCAAGCTTTTTAGGTTTCGACAAATTATTTTTCAATAAAATCCCCTTTAACTCGATACACTTTTCCCAGCGGTGCTGCAACTTTTTTAACCCCTCCGTATAGTACGACTTTTTTTTGCCTGCAAAATACTGCTCCGCGGTGGTGATGGCGAGCGATCTTTCAAGGTTTAGAAACAAAAAGAAGTTGCAGGAAACCAAGTCCGGAGAAAACGGAGGAATGGGTGCAATTCGTATTGCAATTCGACCAATTTGGCTGTGGTGACTGCGTTATCGCGGTGGAAGAGCACTTTTTTTCGCCAAATGTGGTCTTTTTTTCTTCAAATATGCTCCTTTTTCCAAATAGTCAACGTGGATCACACCTCGTGCGTCCTAAAAAAACGGTGGACATCACCTTTTCGGGCGAAGGCACGGTCTTCGCCGTCTTTGAAGCACGTTCATCAGGTAAAACCCATTATTCTCTGGTTTGTCAAAGAATCCAAGTCTTATCTACGGTCACGAAACAACAGCGCCAAGCACGTCTTTGAGTGGTCTCACTATTGCGTTTGTTCTTCGGTGTAAGCAAACGCGGTACCCAAGGCGCGGACAGCTTTCTCTTGCACAAAATCTCGTGCAGGATATGGCTAACGCATTCAGTTGAGATGCCTGCTATCTCTGCCAACACACGAATTTTCATTTGGCGGTCCGCTAATACGAAATCATGGATTTTGTCCACGGTTTCTTCTGTGGTAACCGTTTTCGGGCTACCTTGGCGCGGTTTACCAAAAATCGACGTGCGGTCACGGCAAAACTTTGCAAACCCATGGTAAACGGTTGCACGGTTTTGCCACTCAAAAACAAGAATCGGATCACGGAACGATACTTTGCATGGTCGCAAAAAAATACCAACACAATGTCTTGAAATGGGTGTCAACACAAAATTAAGCGTCGGATAGTCACCAAATTTTGACAGGCGTGCTAAAAGAGGTAATACTAAATTTTGACCCAGTAGCGCTACCTATCTTCCTATCTCAGTACTCATCAAATAGCCCTCGTACACGTTGCAGAGATATGCAGAGAATCCTGCGCATTTCACACAACGTTGCTCTTTCTGGCAAAACGTTTGCATGTAAATGATCTCTAGACAGTATTTGCCCTGAGATATTAGTTTTATGTTCCTACGCATAGGTTTGACTTTGATAATCATGTTGAACCTTTATTTCTTAAATGTTTTAAAGATTATCAGAGGAAATCAGTGAAAAAAATAGGAATGCTGAAAAACTTTCCGATTTTTGTTTTTGCCGTTTTTCTATGTTTACGGCATCAACAATTTTAAAATGCCTTTTTTTCAGGTCACTGGCAATGTCTTCTTTTTTGCACAACAGAGGAAGCTCTCAAGCTACGATACAAACTGTTTGTTTGTTCTCGTAAGTGCTCTGTTGAATTTTCTCGATATTTAACATTCGAGACAATAAGAGTAGCTGTCGGAGGGTTTAACGTTGATTTTCCATAGATGTTGCTACACCTCAAGCTGTTTTGAAATTTGTTGTGATCAGCAATCCCGATCACGTTGATTGACAGCCATATGATGAGTATTTATTGTGTTTTTTACGGCATATTTCCTGTTGTTTGAGTGATGATTTTGGGTGAGGAACTGGCTTTTCATTTCTGCAGTATCCAGTCCGTTTCGCGATTTAAATCCTCTTCCTTTATGCCATAGGTTGCTTTCTTATATTCTTCGCAGAGAATTTTTATTTTAGATACTCTGCACTGAAATTCCATATTTTCCTCATTGATACCAATACCCATGAGCTTTCTCCCCGCAATCCATAGAGCCGACCTACGAAAAGGGTGGATTTTTAGCAAAGCTGGTCTGCCACCTGGGGTAATAATTTCTTTTGTTTTGTATGTTACCTGTCTTGTATTCCCTACATGGTCGATAAACAGAGGGTGGATTTGAATCGCCTTTTACGAAAAAGATGCCTACCTCGGGTATATTCTGACACCTATCCGAAGGGTGAATTTGCGGGAATTTTGGGACACCCTTTAGCATATACTTAAAAGCTCCTTTTATTATTGTATTTAAGTCAACTTAAACCATTAATGTTAAAATAATATCTGGAAATGTAAAAATGTTTGTACTGCATAACAATAAATTGAATTGAATTACCACATGGTAGGAAAAAATTTATCTACAAGATGTGCTACAATTGAATTGGCAACGCTGTTCCTCTTAGTCAACACGTTTTCAAAGTCCTCTTTGCATATTTGGTAAAAGGCGAAGCAACACTGTAAATAAAGTATTGGTATCCTTAGCGATTTTTGTCTCTTTGTACGAGCGTGTGTCTTAGTTTTGGTTGGTTGACTCGGTCGAACCGGAAAGGGAAAAGTGTTAGAGTCGCAGTCGGGTCGGATTGGGTTGAGTGAGTTTTTGGGAGTTCTTGCGAGTTCTTGGCTTTTTTTTTTTTTTTTTTTTTTTTTTTTTTTTTTTTTGTCAGTTCTGGCGTTACTCAAGACCCGACACAATACACTGCTGTGACTGGTGAAGGGTGTGAGGCAATTTATGGTAAAATCCTTTTTCCTTCTTTTGCTTCCTTATTATTATTTCCATTTTCAGTTGCCGGGAGTGTTATGGAGGACAGAGAATAATATGTCCTTCGCCCTTTTATTGCAATCATTTGGATTGAATGGAAATGGTCAATTTTGGTGTTTTATGTGAAAAGAGATCCCAAGTTTTATAAGTGCGGATGGCTATGTCTGTGTTTGTAGTTTAATTTTTTTTTTTTAAATTTTTTTCTGCACCTTTTCTGTGGGTATTAATCTTGTACGCACCGTAGGGTGGAGAGATAAAGCGGAAAAAAAAGGATATAACAACGCAACAGAAGGAAGGAAATTAAGAAAATTGGAAAAATGGATATGGGTGTCCATTTTACCCTTTTTGTACGAATTTCCAAGCCGGCGTCCTTTCAAAGGGAAAATACTGTTGATCCTTTTTTTTTCTGTTGTTGCCTTGGAATGGTAATTTGTTTCGAAGAAGTTGCTCTTACGATTCGTATCGTTTTCTTTTTTGTTTCTTTTTTTTATTTTTATCTTGTTGTACTGTTAGTCACGGATTGACGTGTGGCATGACCAGGAACATACCATACTTAGGTGGCGTGCAAAGGGGTTGCCATAGTGGATGGTCATTACATAAGTGTCTGGACTTTGGGGATTTAGGACACAAAATAGGACTGAACGTCCGATACACTATTAAAGGAAATATGGTTTCACAAAACCCTTTCGTTGTTTACTTTACTTTTGGGTTTCTTTGGAGAATTATTTCTGTGCGCTTAGATAAGGATAAAAGATTACTTGGAAGAAAATTGCCGAATTCAAGATATATCGCAGAGAAACGGCGTAAAAAGGATCTATACGGAGGATTTGGGTGGTGAAGGTTGAAATTCTGATTGACAAGCGTATTGAAATATGTTTGAAGATTGTATTGAAAATCGGTAAAATATTTGGGCGATTGGAATGACCCTTTTTTACCGACCAAAGTGGAGGTGGTTAATGTCGGATGGGTGATTGTTACGACTTGAAAAGATATTTATGTCAGAGAATTTATTTTTGAGTAAGTTATGGGTACTTCGAGGGTGGATAGCTTTTTTTTTTTTTTTGTATTAATATTAAAGGCGATACAGAGGTGACTGAAAAAGATTTGGTTTATATAGATTTTCTGTCTGATAAAGGAATAGCCCATCATTCTGGAAGGAAGGGTTATATTCCAGAATCAGTTCGAAACTGTAGGTGGAGTTCACCCAATTCGTAAATGATGTTCGCAAGTACTTCAAATCAATCTTTTTAAAGGCATTGATATGATGAGAAAGTGCAGGAATGCTGGATTTTTATGTCGTAAAAATAATTAGTCGTTAAATTTTGTTAAAATAATTTCGTCACAGTTTCATTTGTTAGTTTCGTAAGTACAGATTGTGAAACCATAGTTCATTCTTTTAGAATGAGTTTGTACTGGGCAAGGTTCACCTTGGACACTTATTTGAATTGAAGTTTATTCGTCCTTTACCAATCTCTTTTTTTTTATTTATCTACGAATTGTGAAGGCACTGCGATCTTAAAATTTTTTTCTACCACGGAATCAGTATTGAGAAAACAAAAGAATTTCAATTGTTTTGATGAAATTGAGGATCTTTCTGGCGGAGATTTTGAGAATTTCCTCAGGTTATACAATTTTCTCACCTAGAGCCTGTCCTGAATGAGACTACCATATTTTGTGTAGGTGATATCGAAGGTGGCAGTGCCTGGTTAAAAATCCAACCAGTCTTATGATATAATCCCTTTTGAGTCGTAGAGATTCTTGTGTAGGCGAAGCCTTGGGATGTTCTCCCAATGGAATATATACATTTTGTTTCTCCAACTCTTTATTGTTGGGTAAGTTGTGGAATTCGGAATATTACAGAAGGAATCAGCCAACAACCTTGCGGCAATTCTTTTTTGACCAGACACCCACCAAAGTTTTGCTTTGTTCTTATGGGAGAGGCCTTATAGTGTATTAAAGCAGTGCATGACTGATTTCGACTCAATGAGATTAGAGTCTAATGCTTTAATGGCTGCTTGAGTCTCCATTAGTATATGGATGGGGACACACTTCATTGGCACCAATATTCCAGCACAGCCCCTGTGTCTCTCTTTGATCCATCCGTACATCACTTAATGCCTTTAAGGTTTGAGGTTGGGTTCTTGTATTTTAGTTCCATGTTTCTCGGCTTAGGATCACTATATTACACCCTTTGCCGAAGCACAGAGTCTTGGATAGTTGGACATTCACCGCACAGACCATGCCAGGCTCAGGGATTTTAGAGAGTAGATTAATTTGATTCATGTGCTCTGACTTATTAATCCTTCTTGTACTTGCTTACCCCACTAATATGACTAAGTCAGCGGCATATATCCTATCCATATCCTACTGTTAGATAGCTAAGTTTTACTACGATTATAGGTCATTCCTGATCCGATCATAAGAGCAGTGAGAGAATAACTCTTTGTGAACTATCTTTAACGGATGAGATGGTGTTTTTAGTGTATATGTGGAGATTTTTCGGTTTACGAACATCACTTTAACCCAACGGTTAATGGAATGGTCAATACCCTCTTTGCACATGGCTTCTGAAATTAATTCATATCCAGTTATATCGAAGGCACCTTCAGTATCTTGAAAGATGCATAGTGCACCCTCCTTTTATTGGTAGGCCTCTTTAATCTGCGGTACAAGATTCAGTATAGCGACTTTCGTGGACCTTTCTTTACTGTCCCTGTTCGGAAGTCGCCCCAAGCCCTTAAGGTCTGAAGATAGTTACATTTGGTATGACACTACCATACACTTATTACGCCATTTTCATAGGCGCCTTTTTCGCATTATTCATTACTAATTTTTTGACATTTATACTTTGCGCACGCATGAGCTTTTAAACGTAATAAAATACGATTTTGTTTGTCAATTGGCTGACTTTTTACTTTCTTTAGTTTTTGTTTAACAATTTGGCATCAATATGTCATCCAACAAGGCAATGGCAAACGGAAAGCTGATTCAGAATCTTAACAGCATCACATACAAAACGGGAAAGGAAAATCAGACAAAGGGATATTTTATTGACAGAAAGGATCTGCTACACAGTTACTGGGAAAAATTCGCCGCTGAGTATGACGTCAAAATCTAGACACCAACGCTGACAGTCAAAATGTGAGGAGCGAGGCGCTTGCTGCTAAATCCATTCTCCCAACGATCGAGGTCCCAAAGTTCGACGGCATGTTACAAGAATAGCTGGCCTTCAAAGATTGAAAGGATCGTTCCCTCTCAGACAAACAGCGATTGCATTTTTTGAAGAGCTCAATCCAAGGGGAAGCCAAGGTCCTCATTCAAAACCTAGCAGTGACCGAAAGCAATTTCACTACAGCGTGGGACATGATGATAAGCATCTACGACAGCGCACGACGTTTAGTGAAAACATATTTGCGGGACATTTTGCAATTTCCGTCGATGAATAAAGAGTCTGTCTTCCTTCCCACTTATGCAGAGCTAATCAAATTCCTTGAAAATCGCCCATAACGCCTCATAGCTATGGCATCAACTGGGAAAAAGACAAAACCCAATTAACCTGGTCAGACAACATCGAACAGCCACACCGTGCGAAATCATCAAGCAAACGTTCCTCGAACCAGTTACACTGATAAACACCTTTTAAGCTGAAAACTCCGGCTCAGCGTATGGAGATGGTGAAGAATGCAAAATTATGTTGGCAATGTTTGCCAGCTAATCATCGATCTCACCAGTGTACAACAGCATATACATGCTCCACATCACACTCATACTAATACATCTATTCCACCAGATCTATCAAACGAGGATATACCACTGGACCAGCTGGCACCTGTATTACTCGTCACTACTCTGGTGGGTGTTCGATCTGCTACTGGACACTTTCTATAGCTACGAGCGCTGTTAGATAGCGGGTTACAAGCTTCGTTTATAAGTGAGTACGTCGTACAGCAACTGCATCTTCGACGAACTAAGATCTCGGTCCCTGTGACTGGAGTTGGAGGGAGTTGGAGATGGGCCGGGCGGCGAGTCTGGTCCAAATTGTTATAGGTTCTTTTAAGCAGACAGAGTTCCACATCGATTGTGCCGCACTGGTGCTTCCGCGGCTCCGTCATTAACTACCGTGTAGGCAGCTGGATTTGGCACAATTTTGCCCGTTCTTGAGTCTGGGACTGGAGAAGCCCAACTTCACTAAGCCTGGGGCAATAAATCTCGTTCTAGGCGTTGATGTTTACAGTTCAATAGTAAGAGGAGATCAAACAAATAAGCCCAGGTACTCCTGTAGCACAAAAAACACAACTAGGGCGGGTGGTTTATGGGCGCTTGCCATCAACAATGTCTCTAGAGTTGATCACCACCACATGTGCATTTAATGTACCTGATCTTGATGAATTGTTGCAAGACCTGTGACAGTTCCATGAACAGGAAGATATTCCGATCTCACCCAAGATGTCCCAAGATAGAGTACACAGCAAGAAATTTTATTAACAAACTTTTTGTCCAACTACATCTGGACGAACAGAACGCCAGAAAATTTAGGCGAAACGAGGTCTGATGCATTCTAGCTCTTTCGAAAGGTGACTGGAGAAAGACGTAAACCTAAGAGGATTGTATGAGGACTTCGTGGCTGAATATCAGAATCTTAGACAGAAGAAGATCTGTGAAGATTCCGTCTGTTCCAGATGCCTTTTCTGGTTTGAATGAGTTTATGGCACATTCAACTTTGTCTATGCTGAACATATTCCCGGATAGACTGTTGTAGGTTAAGTTTGTAGTTTCAATATAGGGATTATGTGTATTGTTAAAAATGGTCGAGTTTGAGAGATTTACCTTAAGTAGCGTTTTTGGATCTTCCTCTCGACTACCTGTGAAGGTACCATCTCCTTTTTGTCACAAACCTAAGCTATTTGAAGAATCTTTTGAAAGAAATTTTTGCAGACGTGCGATATCTGTTAATTCTTCTAGATTTTCGTAATTCTTTCTCAGGGAATCTCTTTTTTGCGATCTTAACCTTCATTACCTAATTGAGAATACCTGAAGTTGCAGAACTTTTCTCTATTTACACACGGAATATCTGCAAGTATTGAATCCATAATGAACTTGTACAGGTCCCACTTTCGGTGTGTTTGGATTTATTACAGATTTTTCTCACCATTTTGCGCGATTGTTCAAGTACCATAGAACACACCTTATAGCTATATTTTGTTTCAAGGTGCAACTTTAGTTGATCCGCTGCCTCATTAACGTCCATAATGGGCTGTAGAGATGAAAGCAGTGAGTTTTAATAGCGAAATTGTTCCGAAACATACTCCAGATCGTGAGTTTTTTCATGTATCCTTGTGCATGAACCTTATGTGCATATGGTTGATCCGATAGGGATGCCTTATCTCACACATGTCAGTCTTCGATGAACGTGTGAAGAAAAATATATGACATGTTAAGGACATGTGCTGCTGATTAGAGAGAAATCGAATTCATAAAGCAGATACCTTTCTGTTGTAGTCGCTGCTACTCCAGATGTTGTTGCGACGATGACACTGTTTAGTCAATTCCTGTAAAATCTAATAGTTAAACCTAGCCCAGTGCACAGCTAAAGCTACAATAAGTTCAAATAAATGGGTAGAAAGCTTCTGGTTTCGAATATATCATGCACTACTCCCCGCATATATAAGCATTTTCGTTTAGAGAATCCCTTCATTGGCTTGTCTTATTTGCTTTTTGAGCTAGAGCGACTTGCAATACTTTTGGCTGTCTTACGTCTTTCTCTCGTTAATGGCTTACCCATTGTAAGTCTTCAGTATCGCTAGATGGTTGATTTGTACACCACTCCAGTTGCACTGGTCAGCTTTTTGGCTTCTGCTTTCAAACTGAGGACGGAATAGTACATTTGTAATGGTAAATTTGTGCAGGTGGTTTGTAAACTTTCAGGATCCACAAAAGATAAAATCTTATCTCTTTACATTTTCTGTGAGGAAATCAGCCCATTCTCGATAGTGTGTATGGGACCTATTCACCTTCTCGTACAACCGTTTACCATCGGTTTTTGATGAGCCGAGCCGAGGTGGCCCATAATCGCTTACTACAGAGAAAACCATGGACAAAATTAATGAACGCGTTAGTTACTAGGTGGAGTGAAAAGTAACTTCCTTGACCGCCAGAATGCGCTGCTACTGCAAGTCATTGAAGTCCGTTCATATTTAGGCAGACATGCCAAATTTCAGTGCGATACTGTCTTTAGTTTTGTTTTGACAGCTGATTGTTGTTGACGTGTTTGGCATCATGTTGAGTATGGACAAAAACGATTTTCGTTCTCTCATAAAACATTATTTTTTGAGAGGCAAAACAGCGAAGAAAACAAAAGAAAAGTTGGATAAATATTATGGGGCTAATGCTCTGTCAGATTACACCGTCTAATATTGGTTTCGAGAGTTTCGTGGTGGCCGCAACTCCACTTCCGATCAAGTCCGCAGTGGTAGGCCCTCCGATGCGGTTGCAGAGGACAATGTCAAAAAAATACATGGAATGGTGTGAGCTAGCAAATACCACAAATATTAGTACAGAGCGCACACGCCCTATTTTGGGCAATTTCTGCATATGAAAAAGTTATCCTGCCGCTGGGTGCCGAGCACCCAAAAACACACACGCGAGAGCACTTCGAAAGAGTGTTTGGACTTGCTGATGCGGAATCGGGCGGACTTTTGGTATCGATTGGCAGCTGTTGAACACCAGAGAACAGAATGTATGCCCGGCAATAGACTGAATCTGGAACGAATGCTCCGAAGCGGCCGAGGGAGGCTTGATGGATCGGAAAGGTTATAGCATTGTCATGGCATACACTTCGTGGACTACCTCGACAAAGAAAAAACCATCAACAGCGAGTATTACTGTGCATTATTGGAGCGATTGAAGGCCGAAACCGCTGCAAAACGACCTCACATGAAGCGAAAAAAAATGTTGTTTTTGCAAGACAATGCACCGGCCCACAAGAGCATCGTTACCACGGCTAAAATCAAGAGCTTGGACTATTATCTCTTCCCAAACCTCAAAAGATGGCTCATCATTCAAAAATTCAGCTCAAGCGAGGAAATCATCGACACCACGGAGGAGTATTTTGCAGATACAAAATAAAAAAACATTTACAAAAAAAATTTTTTTTTTCACTCCCAAGGAGGTTACTTTTCACCCCATCTAGTATATCCTGCATTTTTGGGCATGAAAAAGCTGTCCGAGCGATGGGTGCTGCGTTTGCTCACACTGGGAAGTAAGGGCAATCGTGGGACCACTTCAAAGACATTTCGTGACCATCGATAAGACATGGATTCATTGGTATACACCAAAGACCACAAAACAATCGAAGCAATGGGTTTTTCCCAGTGAACGTGCTCTAAAGAAGGCGAAGACTGTGCCTTTGGCCGAAAAGTTGACAGCCACCATGTTTTGGGTGTGACTATTTGGAGAATGGAAAAAAAATCACAGGAGCATACTACGTCGATTTATTGGGCCAATTCAACGCCGATTTAAAGAAAAAACGACCACATTTGGCAAAGGAAAAGTGCTCTTCCACCACGATAACACACCGGGTCACACCTCTGCAGTCGTCACAGCCAAATTGGTCGAATTGCACTACGAATTGCACCCAATCCTCCGTATTCTCCGAATTTGGCTCCCTGCGACTTCTTTTTCTCCCCAAACCTTAACGGATCGCTCGCCGAATAGATGTACGGGTCGAACGAGGAAGTCATCGTCGCCGCGGAGGAGTATTGTGCAGGCCAACAAAAGTCGTACTATACAGAGGGGTTTTAAAAATTGCAGCACCGCTGGGAAAAGTGTATGGAGTTGAAAGAGATTTTATTGAAAAATAAATTGTCGAAACCTAAAAAGGTTGCATTGTCATTTCTAATCCGGGTATTCATCAAACAGCACTTGGATTCAGCTATTGTATAAAGCAATCCATTCTCTGCATATGTCCACGTCTGTAAATATAGGCCAGCTTTTTTAGAACTAAATGAATCAACGATTGATTTCCGCCAGCACCTCCAGATCATTGTGCTCTGAAACTACATACGCACAACTGCTTATTTCTATATTGTATCTAGCTTACCGAACTCAACCACAATTTGACACCTGTCCCAATCCAAAATCCTTGTGTTTAACATTTCACATTTCTGCTTTATTAACGGATCACCAAACTCGATTCGGAAATGTTTCTAAGTCCTTGTTTCTTATCTCGCTATCAGCTGAATTCCTGGGAACTAACTCCAAGTTTTATCACACGTGGTAGTATAGTTCGAGTCAATAAAAGCAGTTGCTAACCCTCAGAAAGTTTGGCCAAACCTTTTAAACCTTTTTGGGGCGTTTGGTATCAAAAGTGATGATAAACTCATTAACCAAAACTATAATTTTACATGTGTTAGAGTATATTTTCAAGGTTGTATGAATTGTTAAATTCATAATGACTGTTTGGAAGCGGACAGACAGCAGCTGTCTCCATCATCTCACACAGATACGAGTATGTAAGTGGAACTTGATTGCTTTGTTGCTACCAATTTGCTACCTTTCAGTTTTTTTACAATCTTCTCACATTTAAACCAGAAATAGAGGTACTTCCTTCGAGAAAGATCTTGTCCTAATCTGAAATTAATTAACTGCCGAAAAAGTATAGAAAAAAATGGACATCTTTGGGGCCCATAAAATTCAGGGAAGATATCAAGTTTTGCGATTGCGCACTTCATACGATGTGCATACGTCCCATCTTGGTACACAACTTTAAACGATACCTGAATGGATTTGGAAACTTTTCCCTCCAAGCAACCATGTCAATTACTCAAATGAGTTTGGCAGGATTACCAAAACCAGAAAAGATTGCTTCCCATAAAGTATTGATCTGATGCTCTTGAATTTTTTACAGGATCATAATCGTATTTTTGACCATTTAGAATAGTGGTATATGAATTCAGGGACTCACGAATTTTTATAGATTGGATCTTATATGCAATATTAAGGAAAGTAATTCCTCTGGCTTAGCTTAGAAAAGATTTATGAAATCCTTATAGTGTGCTATTTAATACAAATTATTCAAGTAGACAACATTTTATAGTTAAAATTGTGCATGATCCATCAGCTCTAATCAACTCCTGCTGCTTTAAATTGCATCCACCTCTAGATGTTAGTATATTGCTTTCCAAACCTCTTCTTAATCACCCGTAATTGCTGTCATTCGCCATCCACTTTCTATCATTTAAAGTTTCAACAGCGCTATATTGACCAGGAGTAAGAATTTTAAATATGCATAATCTTTTCGTATCTATCCAGAAGTACTTCCCTTCGGTCCTTTTTAGCTTCTGAAAAAATTTCAACATCACTTTGATTCAGTCACTTTTTTCTACCGATACCGCTCTTGTCCTACATAATAATAGATCTAGTCTTGTCCTTTTTGCAGAGTAGTTTGTGAGCCCCATGTGTCGGTGTATGCCTTTCTTGGCATTTCTGATGCAACATAATCAGTTTTAAGAAACCACGTCAGAAAATACTCTGGCAGTCTCTTGTGATTGCAGCCGTTCGATAACAAACTTTTTTGAAGCACTTATTCTCTGTTTTGATCTCCGAGGTATTCGAACACTTCGGACTTTCAGAGTATCTGGGATGCGCCTTAAATCATACGCAATGTGATAACTCTGGTTAGTGTCGAGTCTTTCTGAAAATGTGAGTATGTGAAGAGCGCCTGCACCAATGATGTATCCCACGAAGAAAAGGGTATCTCATATATTTTTCACATAGAGTTCGTGGGAGCATGAGTGAATATCAGCTTATATTGAGGACTTAAATTGTATTATTCTGATGATTCCTTAAGTTAATCTCAAATGAATGACAAACCCCCGTCTAAATAGACCTAGCTTTTCCTCGTTGGCTTTAAACCAGTGTGAATCTTCAGTAATTAACTGCATGTAGTCTGTTAAGTGTTGTAACGCAAATTCCGTCATAACCTTATTTGGATTGCTACTAGAAGTGCCTTTCAGTGCAATCCTTACAAACCTTTGACCTCATGGATCACTTAACTTTCAACCGTGCAAGAAAGTTCTTTTGAAAAATATTCCCAGTTAACATTCTGATGTGAGGACCAACGTTCCGAATTCATCAAAGTAGTTCAAACAATCGATCTTTGATGACGTTGTTAACTTATTCAATGGAAATTTATCTGCTACAAATGTTAAGCACTGCTTCGACGAACTGATTCGACTTATTGATACACTGGACACTCAAAAAACGAACAGTGAGGACCGAATTGGGTCGTTCGTTTCAAGAGTTATTAGTTGGACTACCCTCCTGAAAAGTTCATCACTTCAAATTATTTGAGGATCAAATTCTAACTTATACTGATGGTGCTTTGAGCCAATTCTAAGGAGGATTATCCTCGAAATATGGCCTGCTAATATTATTTATTTGCAACATTTTTTTAGCTAAAATAATCATCACTTCTGCGAAATAGTAACAGGCTACTCTGTATGAAATACAATTTAATAAAATGGGCACAAATTGATTGCATCGTGAAAGGTTCTTAAAACGTTATATCCATCAAGTCATGTTATAGTGCCATTTTAGCGCATCGCATCAAAACTGCGCAACGTAATTTTATCTCTCTCATTCCATTTTCGTAATCTTAAGCTTTCGTCCTTTAAGATTCAATAATAAAATTGACACCCTTCATTTGGAGGAAGAATGTAGTTTTTATTACGCATCGTCGGCAAACGAATGATTACTTCATTGCAAGCCGAGCGGAGGATACCCATTTCTATTTTCAACCAGTGACTAAAGTGACTACTTTGAAATTCAATCTCAAAGTTAAGCCAACAAATTAACTCGCCAAAGACGGAATTTACTTTCGTACCCCATTCTGGTTTCAACTCTTACTCTGACTCTGACTCTGACTCTGGCCCTTTGCCATCTCCTTATGGTGTTAGTGTTACTGCTGCTGCTGCTGTGAGCCATTTTTCTCTCATTGCGTATAAATATTTTATCCCTCAACCACTGGCCGTAGCTGTGGCCATAAAAACAAACCTTAAACGAGTACAACCTTCTTATGATTCCTGGTGCTCCTACTGGTTCTGGTGCTCTTGCTTCTCAAATAGGAAATCAACTCACTTGATGAGTATTATTTTCTTCTGGCGCACACAACTCCTACCTATTCGTACATATATACTAGTACCTACATATATGTTTGTAATCCTCGAACACAATTCGTCCACCCACTTGATATCCTAAACCCAACCCGGCCCGTGCGCATCATCGACTTCTATCTGTCCATTAGACCATTTCAACCTTCGCCTCATATCGGATCCAAGGTCTCTACTAGGAACCACGTCTCCCCTGCCTGCCTGCTACCGAATTTTCGACATCCAACTTCTAAACTTCATTTGGCAAAGCGCCACAAACTTCTCTTTTGGTTTTCGCAATAGGAGCTCTCTGCATCTGTATCTGGTGGGCAGAGAGGGCGCTCCTTAAACTCACACTTTCCATTCAGCGGCAACGGCGAACGAAGGTTCCAGTTTTCCATTAAAATGTATCCTTGTATCCTTTTGTTATGCTGCCCGCCTGTGCTTGAAAGGTCCAACCAGAGAGAGATCGAGATAAATTGGGAGAACGAGTGAGAAGCCGAAAAAAAATAACGAGGATAGAAAAACCTGAATATCCCGAAAAGTTTACTTCATCCATGATGCAAAGGACGAAGGAAGCGTACACAACTACACTTTCCCGCAAATATACTTGTACACATACGTACCCTCAGTCATAGTATTCGTAAAATGAATAAAAGAATATACCACGCAGAGCAGCAACGACGGAATAGAAGGCAAACTTTTACATTTAACCTCATCCTTCCGGTGCTCCTTCTGCTTCTTCGTCTTCGATAATATTCTTCATCTTATCCTGCTTCGGTGGGTGGGTGTGGAGGTGAAAAAAAGGGCTTCTTATCCATGCATAGTACGCTGCCATTGTACACACAGTTACAGTTATAACGATGCAAAGGATTCTCGCTCAAATTGTCGGAATAAATTCACCAGCTATGAGATACACACTGCAGGGAAGAAGATAGAAGACTTGATGGGCCCAGAGCGTTGGGGGTATGGCAGGTAGGGAGATACGGATAGTAAGAATAGTTTCTCTGTGGAAAAGTTTTGTCGTCGTACTCGTAGTCGTCGGGGCTGTTGTTGTCCGTGTTCCTTTTGGAATTCCACTTGGGTGCATTTTAGCTGTTCAACTCATCAGAGGTTAAGAATGAGATCGAAGGCAGCAGGGAGCATAGACTCCAAATCAGAAGGAAATATAGAAATAAAGCTTTTACGCTCCTTCTTACTCTCGTTCAACTGCATTCTTCATTTTGGCAGTGGTGACTGGGTGCGGGTGAACCTTGACTAAGGATGAGGATGTCTTGAATCTTGTTTTATGTGTTGTATTTGGTTCCTTTGTGTATTCTATTGGATAAGGAAGTAAAAGCATAGAATTAAGATTTAAATTTTTTGGTTCGAAGGAACAAGGACCAAGAAACTCTCTCAGAGTTTTCAGCTTAAGGCTGCGGTTGACAGCCAAAGTTGAAGTTGGGACATAATTGTCTAGGCAAATGGACATTTCATGATATTAGCTATACTTATACCATGCAATTTAGAGCTAAAAAACCTTTGAAATGTTGAAATTTTCAATTTCGGCAGGGTTTGTGTGTCTTAAAGAAGGTTGTTTTGCAAAGACGTAACTCAACCTTGCAGAATTTTTCTTAGGAGTTGTTAGCGTCTGACGGGATTGGAAAAACTTAAATGGAAAAACCAAAGAGAATGTATGCTGGGAAGCAGCATAATAATAGTAAATGTAATAAATCGAAGCTCTTAAGTTGTAAGTGATCTTACCGAAAAAGGTGTCATAAACGATGAAATTACGTGATCCCGGAATTTATTCAGAAAATGCAAAATACAAGTTTATTCATCTAAATCTATATTGTCCCCTTCAAAATAATCCCCATCGACTGCAACGCACTTATGCCAGCGCTTGGTCCAATCCTCGAAACATTTTTTATATTCGGTTTTCGATATGTCCATCAATGCTTTCTGCGATTTTTCCATTACTTCCCCTCGGCTGCTGTAACGCATTTTTTAACTTGATTTAACAGAAAAGGGTCACAGGGAGCCAATTCAAGTGAATTCGGTGGCTGTTGGATGGTATTTGTTGCATTTTTCGTGAAAAAAATACGAATAATGATGGTACTGTGCGACGGTGCGTTATCATGGTGCATCCACGAGTTTCCTACCCACAATTCTGGTCTCTTTCGGCGAATTGCTTCACGCAAACGTCTCATAACGCCCAAATAATACTCTTTATTTACTTTTGGGCCTTCTGACAAAAATTCATGATGTACTACACCGTTGTAATCCATGAAAACCGTAAACATTGCCTTGTTTTTTGACTGAAAATGACGTGGCTATTTTGGTCTCGGCTCATTTGGTGAACGCCACTCACTTGCCTGATGTCTGGAATGCGAGTCGTAATAATAAACCCACGTCTCGTCTCCAGCCTCACAAATCATCTCTTTTGCGACGTCAACACGATCTCTTTTTTTGCATGAAATTGAGGTCTTTTGGCAACAACTTTTCTGCTACACGACGGAAACCCAAATCATTAACTAAAATATCTCGGACAGATCCATAGGCAATATTCAAGTCCTCCGCTATCTTTCTGGTTGTTAATTTTGCGGTTACTGACCAGCATTTCTTTTGTTTCTTCTTGGTTTTCAATATCGATGGTCTTCCACTGAGTTTATCATCTTCGATCGTGCCACTGGTAAACGACCGTTTTTTTGGAGAATCGTTGCCGAAACACTTCTCCAACATTTCAAACGTTCGCCCACCAATAAATCCTTTTTTCACGCAAAATTTCTAAAATTGTAAAAAATTGTCAACCCACACAGATATACATGTACTCTTGGCTACGTAACTTTTGCAAATGTCAAGCTATGACGCTAAGATTTAGAGGAAATGTCAAAAACAGATGTACCAACCTAACAAAAAAAAAAAGCAAAACTCAAATCGGAACAATGAGAGCTTCACACGGCGGTTATTCCGGGAACATTTGATTTTGGTATGTGCTCCGATCCTAGTGTTATGTAAAGGTGAAGACAAACGCTAAGGCAAGCCCTTTTCTTTTCCGAGACACCCATATACCAGTATGTGCCGTATGAGGGATATATAGCAGATAACCATCACCCAAGGTATCTGACTACGTTTCGACTAGCTGGAATGGTTTCAGACTTCTGAAAGTTGATTTTTAACTTCCAGTCATCGCAAAATCGCCTAATTTGTTCTAAGTCACATTGCAAAAGCATGTTAAAAACCTCGACTTTTGGGCCTGTTCTGTTTGGTACCTGTTCGTCTGCGTACGTTATACTAAGAGGAAGTATAAATATTGAATAACGAATTCACAGCACCTTGTTGCAGATCATTTTTAATGTGAAATGTTCCAACAGAAGTAGTGTAGCCATTTTTCACCATGAACTGTCCGTTGGTAGAAGAGTCTCTCTAACCATATGGTGTCGAAGGCCTTTTCCAAGTCAATCAGGCACTGGTTTTCGCTTTTATTCCATGGAATATCTCACACTAATTTAGCCGCAGCATGTATGACATCATGCCTCGCCTTGAAACCGAATTGACTACCCGGAACTATAATTTTGTCCTCAACCCACTGAGTCAAGGCCTTTTCGAAAACCTTACTTATATTCGGAAGGAGACTTATCGACTCTAAATTCGCCGGATTAGATGTATCTTTACTCCTTTAAGGGATGGAATAAACCACTGCAGTTTTCTAATGCCCTGGATAATGTGCATTATTCATTGCATTAATAAGCAGAGTGGTGTAAATGTTTACCGCCTTTAGAGTGAGATGTCGGTATTCCATCGATTCCCACTGAATTGGGTAAAATCCGAGCTATCGAATCATCAGTTCTGTATGTCACTTCGCAGGTAGAAATTGTGCAGAACGACTAGATTCTCCAGTCATGATTTGAACCAATGATGTCATTAATTTTATACACTTCCTGAAAAGCCTCTCTTATGACTTCAACCTTCTCCCGAGGATCTTCGATGAAAAAGAAATTATCATCATTTGCATCTTCACTTGGATCTATGCCTGCAGTAATCAGTATTCGTTCGTTGTCCGTAGTTCGAGGGATTTTAAGACACTGTAGGTCGATTAGATTTTTTCTCCGAAATCTTTTGTTCATTTGCGGGAATATACTGCTGTTGTTCCAGTACAAACTTGGTTTTTAGTTGACGACTTCAGTGTTCCAACTTAGAAAGTTCTATCTGTACAAGGTTTTGGGTCCTGAAAGCAGTCTACTTTTGTGTTGGTGCATTGCGTCAATGGTAGCACTGCGGAATAGGTCTTGGTTGGGTGTGTGTTCATACCGAGGTATTCTAATTTCCATTGTTTGTTTAATTGTTTTAGGTACCTCTCAAGCTTCTAGTTAAACAGAATTCCTATTGGATGGTGAGTAGCGCGAATTCGGGGAGTGTGCTCTTTTCAACGTTCTAGAGAAGCATGTCCAGCGAGTCTTATTGCAGTACTTCCGCAATTTCCTTGGAAATTGTTATTTCGGTACTAAACCGCAATGGTCACTGTCGTACGCGAATGCATGCAGACAGATTGACGTTTGTAGATTACTCCCATTTAGTTGTATCCTTGCGTCGTACAGCAATAGGTCCAAATAAAAGCCGTATCTAGGAATCGATGGACTGTCTGTCGCTTTCAAACCGTTTGTATTGTATACATGACGCTGTGCTGACCCCACCAATTGAGTAGTAGGTTCCCTCTAGTATTTGGCATTGAAATCCAAACCGATTATATAATAATTCTCCTCCGATTCCAGTCTAAGGAGTCGAAAGTGTCTTTCGAGGTCTGAGATGAATAGCGTGGATTGAGAAGCATCAGGCGCGTAGACAGAGACCATGAACAACCACTGCATATTTACGGTAGTCCAGAATGTTCTTATCGGTAATCTTAATTTCACTAGCGAAAAGCAAATCAGGAACTTGGGCTTCCGGTAACTTAAACAGCCCGTCTCTTAATTCGATCCTAATCAGTGAATTGATATTCACTGCAAGGACCTTAAGGGTTTTGCTACACCATGTGCGTACCCATTAGGACACGAGGCACCCGCTTAACCTGTTCCTGTATTTGATGTTGAAGCGGAGCGATCTGCCCTTGAATAGAGAGCAAGATAGCTATCATGTCAAAAGTAGCTTTCGGTGCTCTTGGCGCTGAGGTCGAGGAAGCAACCGTTGCTTTTTGTACCTACCTTCCGCCATTCGGGCGAAGGTAATTTGCGGTGTAATGGCTTAAACTCCGCTTTCTGCTGACGAGGCGTATTTGTTTTCTTTATGATATATCTTGGAACATATAACAACCCCAATAGGTGGCTGTGTGTCTAGACAGTTTTTGCTACTTCGATTCTTGCTTTTACTGTTGTAGTTGTTGCTTTTGCTAATGCTTTTTGTGCTTTTTCTACTACTTTTCCACTTATTGTGTTTGTGTTCGATGTTTTTTCTGCACATTTTGTTCATGCAGTTGTTGAACAGTCGTAGTCGTAGTCGTAGTCGTAGTAGTGCACCCATTTCTTGAGCTATATCACAGAATACGCGCAGTAGCAACAGTTTGTTATTCTATTCTTTCGATTTAAGAGTTTTGAGCCCATTTGTTATGCCAAACCGAAATTGCAGTGGTCCTTACTGTGAATCTCCACTCGATCTCCACTAAGATGTCATTCGTGAAGATGATGTTTACTCCGAGGTAGATAAAATCCCTTAACACTTCTAAGTTGCTGTTGCCAATAGTGACGTGTATCCAACGCGGTTATCTGTTTGCTGATTTCTTCCTCTGGTTGAAAGTCAACTCGTTTCGTCAGTCCTTCATTTGCCGTAAACGCCGCTATGACGGCGCACTTGCACCGATCGGTGATGTCTACATCGTCTCTTTATCCCACAGTCAGACAGATTTGTTGAAGCAATTTGTCTTTGGACTTACTTGCTGTTTTTCGCTGTGTTACCGAACTAGATGAAGATGAAACAAATCACATGACGCATCTCCTTACCGAAATCCGATATACGTTTGGAGTAATTCGAAAAAACTGTTTCCAAATTGCACATCAGTTAGATAAGTTTTTTCGCGAAATCATCAGTTCAAGAGCTCAAGACCATAGTTGCTATCCTATACGACCTTGAAATAGATAAAGGATGCTGAATTTTAATTTGAAATTCGCTGGCTTTTTCCAGGATTTGCCTTAGTGTGAAATTAGATTGATTATCGATGTGCCGAGACGGTGTGGCTATGCCGATTTGTGTGTTCCTGCTTGAAAGGTTGATACAATATTTTGAATAGAACCTTATACACAATATTAAGAAGGGATATCCTCGAAAGTTCTTACAAGTCGTGTCTCATTGCCTTTCTTAAAGATGTGGCATTAGAGCTGGTCGTCGGGCATGCATTCATCCTGAATTTTTGGAAAGTGCCCTAGATGAGTAAGTTTGAATTCACTTATCAGTCGCATCATTACATGCGCAGCCTTTTGTGTGAAATTTTTTTACTTTTTGCATATCTTGTGCCGCAAAAGTGCAGATCAATGTTCTTGAGCAGCACCAGGGGTGTACAGTGTATATACTCGTAGGTTCCAGGTACATACTCTCAATTCAAAGTCTTATACATCTTTCATAACTAGTTTGTTTACCTTTACGTGGAAACGAACAATCTAGGGGAGCAGTTCCATTGAAGAAAACACCTAGCATGGGCTACTTACACCGATGTCAGTAATTTACTTTGGAAATTTAAGCGCTGCCGTTAACCCGTAAAGGGCTCATCCGTCATAGTCTAGTAAGCAACTCGGTGCAGGTACTCTAAACGAAAGAAAGAAAGGAGAATTTGATCTACTAGTAAGATCCTGGCCACGTTCTATACTGATGCCAGCTCCAGACCTGTTAAAGGCGTTTTTATTACGATGAAATGTTATTTTCTTGTGGAAGATCCGATAGCTAAACTGCAAGCGTCCGATATTTTTATAATTCTTTTTGCAGATATCAATTATCTCGGCATTGTCATTCAACTTTCAACTCTTTGAAACCTTGTAGACCCATCAGATGTATAATGCAGGGGGCTTTTGCTTCATTTCATTTCTGAACAAATCTGACATTAGGATAGCTGCGAGGACTGTCCATATCGATTTGTGTGATGTTTCCGTGTTACACTGTCCAGTGGGGATTTAGAATTTTCTCTTTTTGTGTTGCTTTCAACTAGTTTGCCGGAGGAGAGTAAGACTGTGTACCAAGTTGACGAATGGTGCTCGCCAGAATCCAATCACCAAATTTTATTCAAATGTTTCACTTCCATATTGCCTTACGGAAACTCTTTTTGATGTTGAAAAAATCTGGTCTTAACTTTCCAGAATTCAATCGGTTATCGAGGATTATCCTTAAAATATCAATCCGTATCCGAGACATTAATTTCAATTTCCAAATAATTCAAAATCAACGGTGTTGCTCGTTGGACCACAATCAACCCATTGATACTTTTATGCTTTTTTCTTAAAGAGCTGAAGATACGAGGGTTGTTTGATGAATACCCGGATTAGAAATTGCAACGCAACTTTTTTAGGTTTTGACAATTTATTTTTCAATAAAATCCCCTTTCAACTCGATACACTTTTCCCAGCGGTGCTGCAACTTCCTTATTCCCTCCGTATAGTACGAACAAAAAGAAATAGCAGAGAGCCATATCCAGAAAGCACTTTTTTCGTCAAGTATGGTCGTTTTTTCTTCAATTCGGTATTGAATGGTGGCCATCAGCCCTCCGGCCGAAGGCACGACCTTCGCCTTCTTTGGAGCACGTTCACCGGATAAAACCCATTGCTTCAATTGCTCTTTGGTCTATGGTGTGTACTAATGAATCCATGTCTCATCGATGGTCACGAAACGATTAAGCAGGGCCAGGCACGTCTTTTGTTCGCGGCACCCATAGTGAACAGCTTACTCATGCCTAATATATCGTGCGGGATATGGCTAGCGCGTTCAGTTGAGATGCCTGTTATCTCAGCCAGCTCGCGAATTTTCATTCAGCGGTCCGCCATTACGAGATCATGGATTTTGTCCACGGTTTCCTCTGTGGTTACCGTTTTCGGAACACCTGGGCGCGATTTATTAAAAACCGACGTGCGGCCACGGCTAAAATCTGCGAATCAATAGTAAACGGTAGTACGAAAAGGTGAATTGATTTCATATACACCATCGAGAATGGGCTTGATTTTCTATTAGGTTTTGCCACTCTAAAACAAGAATCGGATTACGAAGCGATACTGCTCTTATTCCACGGTCGCAAAAAACACTTACATGATGTTTGGAATGGGTGTTCAAACGAAAGTAAGCATCGGATTGTCACCATATATATACTAAACAATTTTATTCTCATTTTGGCTCAGTAGCGCCACCTATATTCCAATCCGGGTAATCATAAAACAGCGCTCGTACTTCCCTATAGCGCCACAAAAAGGTTTGAAGTAGGTTTTTAACATTTAAGATTGAATAGGACTACGTCCTTAACATTTCTCAGCCTCAATGATAAATTACGAAGAAAATCAGCATCAGCCATTTGTATCTGCAGCCCGTTAGTAGCGTTAGCCGAACAGGCAGAAAAGAAGTGACTCACGTTATAGTCGTTATCGCATATTAAAAGGTTAAAACTCCTTCTGCTGAGAAACTATAAGAATGCCTCTGATATCTTAGCGCTCATTTGGTCTGCTCACATCTTGGAGAATGAATGCAAGTTTGCTTTCCGGGACACCCAATTGTCGATGGAATTTCTAACGCAAATTTGGATCCTGGGAAATACTACTGTAAGTTTGTTTGAACAAGTTCGTTGGCAATATTTTCTCCCAATGTTTTGTTAAAAGATTCTTTTAATTCATCCTCTCATCCAGTTTTGAAGCCGGTTATGTCAATTATCGAACACTCAGACATTTCAACCTGCATTTCGCAGTATATGTTAGGATTACGAATACCTTTACCTAGAAAGCAAACGCTAGTTAATCTAAAGTCTAAGCTTGTTGTCTCTTATAAAAATGCCAGCACAGCATCCTTGATTGGTTTTGGAGTCATTCAAAACTATTTGACTACATTTCCCTCCTAACTTAAATGTTGTCATGAAATGACTCCAAGACAAGGGACCCATCACTGCATATAGACCTGAACCAGGCATATCTGAATCAAAATCCATCAAATAGCCGACGCGCACAAAATAGAATGATTCTTACCATTGTCATATAGATCCAGAGGTTCTCATGTGGATACTCTATATCTTGAAAATTCTTTAGATCCTCTACTATCATTAGTGGTGCTGATAATATCAAATTATTCCCATCGCCTAGCACTCATATAATATGAGAATGATTCACCTGCATGTTGAAGTAAAGGAGATTGACCAGAGTTCCAGAAACGTTCAACAAGCTTTCAATCTGTATACACTGAGTGCAGTCATGAAACTCTGTGTGATCCTAGTTTGTAAATATATCTTACAGTCCAAGAAAAATCATAATGTCACTCCAGTGGTACAGGACCATATAAGCAGCTCTGAGAAATAGAAATGATTCTTTCGCCATACAAGTGTTTCCACGCCTTGTAACCATCTGTTTCATCTCAACACTGTCGTTTAATGAGTTCAATATTTAAATTCCTTTAAAAGTAAAGTCAACGACCCAATAAAATCAGTTTGCCCAACATCCACAAAAGAACAAATAAAACCTTTTCACACCTTATCCCGTAGTCAATCAGTTAAACTTCAACACCACTCAACAACATATTCGTGCATAACATGAACCACCACACTGAATCACCGATCACAGGTACAACTTGTCAAATAAAAAGCTCATTAAGCATTCCATTGGCGGCGATCTAAAATGTCAAATTAGAAACCCATAAAACTGTCGTCCGCCACTTCAGTCGTCCGAACACAATCCTACGAAGAATCACAGACCACCGAGCGCCCATAAATTTTCCGCTGAAAGCCCCAAGTCCGAAACCGAACTTGACCTCTCCATCATTGCCATCGTAGCGCAATGTGCGGATACTCCCAACTTGGCTCGAAAGTAAAAGGGCGTGGACGAAGCGAACTCAATTAATAATTAATTTAATCTTATATCTGTCTGATTTAAACGCGTAGTCAAGAACCCATTTCATGCTCCCACCGGCGGTGGTATATTCGTATGCAAATGCGGTCTTCCGCTCCCGAAAAACCGAGATCGCATTCATTGCCTCTGTTTGGAAATGAAGTATTGTAGTTTGCAGGATCATTGCGAAACCACGCGAATGGAATTGGTCATATTGCATGGCTCTTAGGATAAGCTAAGATTTGGTTTCATGGTTCTAATGATCACGCTTCGGTGCTTTGGTGATAATGCCAATGGCTTTGGATTCGAATCAGATTCTGATTTCGAGTTTCAGATCCGGTTTTTCACTTTCCCTCTCTCATCGGATTTCTGGTTTCCGAAATGAGTTACATAACTGATTTCTGGACGATCGTCGACAATGACAACGACGACGAGAAGGAGGCAAACTGGTTTATCGCTCAAAGTGGAGGTCCCCGTAAAAACCGAATACGACAACATTATCGAATGATTAATAAAGAACTCGAACTTAAGCAGGCGGGGTGCGGAAGAATAAACCCAAAGCCTTGACTCGAAGTTGATTCTATGATTTATGGGATTCACTTGGACTTCACGAACTTGAATCGAAGATACAACAGCCAGTTCTTGTCACTTAGTGGTGGTAGGTTTCTGACATCTCTATGGATCCAGCTTCAAGTGCTCGTAAACATAAACTCTTGTTGCCTTTATAGAAACATGGAATTCGTGAGGTGGATATGGTGATGGGTATACCACGAGAAGTGTTTTCTTTGAATACCTAACTCATCGAGATTCCACCAATGTACACGTACAACGTTATACTAGCTGAAGGTGATTGTTTCTTGGGTGTCTGGTAGCCTGGCATAGCCTGGACGAATACAGGCTACCGTTGCATTACGGTGGAGAATCAGTAAATGGTTTGGTGTAGATGGGACAAAAATTTCAGGGTTCATTTCACACGATGAGGACGGTATTTTTCGTTTTTATTTTTATTTTTTTTTTTTGGTTTATCAAAGACGTGAGATTGTTTTGCTAGGCGACTTGCCACCCACTCTAGTAACAAGGTCCCCCCTCTCATTTGAAGTGGTGTAATGTTGCGGCGGATTAGTTGAATGAATTGTTGATAAGCCAAGTGACCGGGAGGGGTGTGCAAAACATCTTTACCGTTAGAAATGAATTAAGGGGGAGTTCTGGGTGGGTGTCAAGGGTTTATGGTTTATGTTTGAATTGAAAAGAATATGAAGGCGTCTAGACTGCACTCGTTGTGGAGGGTGCTTACAAGAAAGTCAAGTGAAAAGGAAACTTATTTCGGGAGGACAAAGGAGAGAAAGACGCTTTGCGTCTTTTTGAGTTTTCTTTCTGCACGTGGAATCTAAACACCGAAGATATCCTTTGGCACATATTAAATCTTGATGGATACCATGTTGATGGAACAGATCTACCAGTTGTAGGATGCAGGCAATTGAAAATCCATTTTATATTAAGCACTGTTGACAAGTAAACATTGAATGGATTGTATCGTCATGATGACAGTTGATGAGAGACCTGAATACTACCTTCTGTCAGAATTTCTCAAATTTTTCTCTCAACAGTGGATCTTTTGAAGGCTACACGAAACATTTAAATAGATTAGTCGGGGGAGAATTTAAAGTAAACTTCAGAAGATGTGAAGTAAATAAATAAAGCTACAAAGCCTTTGTAAAGTGTTGCTCCTATGCTCCTCTCGATGTTACCAGTGAAAAGGACCCCACATGGCCCACCCTTGCAGTTACATTCGATTGATAGGAAACCGGACCATTGATTGTTTAGCAGTGTCTCGCGGTGCAAAGGTATTAAGCCAAGACTAAGGTACAATTTTCCGAAATTCTGTACAATTACAAGTGCAAGTGATACTCAAGCATTTTCCCGGTCCCAGGCCCGGGTAAAGGAGAAGAGGTGTTCTAGTGTGAACAGGAAGAGTAAATCTCGATAAACCATGCGCTGATGGATGCATGGATAAGAAGATGCTTGGTCCCTAGTTTGTGAACTTCTGATACAAAGCGACCTCCGGCTTAAAGATAACGTTCGCCCAGTTATAAAAGTAGACCAAGAGCTATAAATTATTCCGCTCACTCGTCGGAATCAAAATTAATATTTTCACCCCAAAAATACAATTACATCTTCAGATAGGAATATTTTAGAACACCCTGTAGATGCGTTCATGACATTTGCCAATCGGGCGGAGTCATTAAGCATCATCTCGGAGATGGAGAACCTAGAAGAAAACTTGTCTCTACTTAGCGACTCCGTCTCAGAAACCACTACTTTGTGCAAAAGTATACTATCAGACGAATTACATCCCAATGAGACAGACTTGCCCAAGACCTCTGGCAAAGTGCCTCAGAATAAGTTCAATTACGTCATTTTAACGCCAGCTGAACAACGCAGATTCAAGCGTGCGCTAAAAAATGGATGCAATTACGAGCAAGCCCGGATTTACGTATGCAAAAGAGAAATTAAGGAAGAGGGAAGAAGAGGGAAGAGGATTCCGAGATAACACCCCTCTCCAATCCTAAGCGAAACAAGCTCGCACTAGGAGCTTAACCTTCAACAAAGTCTAGTATAGTGATGAAACGATCTATGTCAGATTGGGAGTCGTACCAGTAGACCTTGATCAACAAACGAACAAATGGGAGGATTCTGGATATCAAAATCGAGCTACGTGATGAGGAAAAGACGCCAACATTCCGCGGTGCGACCTTCAAAGCAGCTTGGCTTTTGATCATTTTTGTGGATGCCTCCACTGCAGAATAGATGAGGATCAACTTCGCTAAACTTAAAAAAAAAAAAAGTGATTTGGAAATGATGTCGAGGAGGAAAATTTTCCTCCTGGCAGTACTGGCAATTCTTGATGGCCAAAACAAAGAACTCAACACAAAAACGTGGAGAATTCTGCAAAGATTAAACGACAGAGATATCGCCCACCTGGTCCTTGTAATAAAGGAAAGCGGTATGAAGCGGCTCGTAGACCTAAAGGGCCTGCTCTCTTTCCGATTTGATCAGATCAAACTCATTCTAGAAATCTCGGATAATACAACCAACCAGAGCTCTAAATCAGCGGCCCAAAACACAACGAGCCAGAAGTCACCGGGAGCTGGCAGAAGCGTGAGCGATATGCCACATAAGGCAGACCAAATCCGACGGCGAATCAAGCAGGTGGCCAGACAAATAGAGGACCCATCAACGATATAACGATGGTAATGCAGCATGATATTGTAAGGAAAATTGGCTATGTCTCTCAAAATCAACTAAAGCTAGCATCGAGTTGCAAGCGGATAGAAAAAAAAACAAAAAAATGCTGGTTCCCGAGAGGTACAATTAAACTTTTTTTTTTTTTGTTCTGCTACTACCAATGTGGAGGTAGTTCGACTTTTGATTTTTTTTTTTTTTTTTTAGGTTTCGTTACACTACCCCCTGGTTAAAACTCAAAGTTTCGATTGAGTTGCAGGTGAGGTGATATACGATGCAAGTCGGTTTACGTTTACGTTTACAACTCTTTGCCTCCATTGACCATGTTTTTGGATTTTGTAGACGAAATTTAACAATTTCTTCACAACCTCACCAGAGGTTGTAGTGGAGGGCATATACCTTTCCGCCTCTTGAATTTAAACAACCAGGCGTCATCCCCCACAGAAAAACGTATGCGTTAGTTGTTGGATCATACATGTCCTTTAGTGATTTGGGTGCGGGTTCTTAATGCTGCTGCACATCCTTGGCTTCCTTGTTATATTTCTGATTATGATCCGAACACTATCAACTAGAAGCATCAGTTCTCTTCCAAAGTTCCACATGGCATGCGAGAACCCTGTCGATTCTTGTCCTGTTAAGCGATAAGGTAGTAAAGCTGGCTGTAAGAACAAACGGGAACGGGAAAAAACCAAAAAAAGATCAAAAACCAGCGATTGTTATGATTTGAGTTATGTTTTTCTTTATTATGTTGGTTCATCTGTTGTTAAAATCCCCTTCAAATCTTAGCGTAATAGCTTGACATTTGCAAAAGTTACGTAGCCAAGAGTACATCTATCTCTGTGTGAGTTGGCGATTTTTTACAATTTTAGAGGATTTAAACTTGTAACAACGAATTTGTATTAAATTTTGCGTAAAAAATTGATTTAATGGTGCGCGAACGTTGGAAATGTTGGAAAAGTGTTTCGCCAACGATTCTCTAAAGAAAACGTCCGTTTACGAGTGGCACGTGCGGTTCAAAAGTGGTCGTGAGTCAATCGAAGATGATGAACACAGTGGCAGACCATCGACATCGAAAACTGACGAAAATATTAGCTGAGGACTTGGACATTGCCTATGAATTCGATCCAGACATTTTGGTTAATTATTCGGGTTTCCGTCGTGTAGCAGCAAAGTTGGTGCCAAAAGACCTCAATTTTATGCAAAAAAGAGACCGTGTTGACGTCGCAAAAGAGATGATTTGCGAGGCTAGAATCCTATCCCACATTCATCAAAAGGATCATTACTGTAGACGAGACGTGAGTACGACACGCAATCCAGACATCAGGTAAGTGAACGGCGTTCACCAAATGAGCCGAAACCGAAAAAACCACGTCATTTTCAGCCAAAGAAAAAAGCAATGCTCATGGTTTGCACTACAATGGTGTAGTGTATCATGAATTTTTGGTAGATGGCCAGACAGTAAACAAAGATTGTTATTTGGGCGTTATGAGACGTTTGCGTGACGCAATTCGCCAAAGAGACCAGAATTGTGGACAGAAAACTCGTGGATTATTCGTAATTTTTTGACGAAAAATGTAACAAATACCATCCAAATGCCACCAAATTTACCTGATTTGACTCCCTGTGTCTTCTTCCTGTTCAATCGAGTTAAAAAACCACTACGGGGAACGCGTTCCAGCAGCCAAGAGAAAGTAATGAAAAATTGCAGTAAGCACTGATGGACATACCGAAAACCGAATATAAAAACAAATGGAATATATGCCAAACGGTGTGCTCTCCGTAAAGGGCACCAAAGATGTAGAACCAATTTTAGTTGAATACTTCGAAAAGCAACTAAATTCACTGCAAAGTCAAAACAATATGCAATGTGCGTTACGCCACATCGAATTAAACTGTTTAGATCGACTTATAACTTTCGAACATGTCATCAAAGTTATACACAGATGCTGCTTAAATAAGACTCCAGAAGAAGGTAGTATTCGAATACTTTAAAGATCAGTCTGATGCCTTGGAGCTCACGGAAACAGATGTATGATTTGATTTTAAGTACTAGCGAGGTGTCATCAGCTTTTAAGAAAAATTTAATATTCGCGATATTGAAGAGGCATATCTTTCTTAAATGCGGCTACCAAAATTTTTACAGCAAATATCTTAGAAAAAATAAAAAAAACTGTATGTCTTCTTCATGGATTTTAAGGCGGCTTTTGATTTCATCGATAGAATAGCTCCGTTCCTTAAACTGAGAACTTGGGAGCTTCGTCAAAGTAATAAGTGTTCTACAAAAAATGTACAATGATAGCACTATAGCGGTTTTTCATGAAAACATTTCAGTTTCAGGTTTCAGTCTAAGTCTGGAGTGACCCAATTTTTCTAAACGATCTCGTTGTATACCATATCTCCAAGGGAGAACATTTCTTGATTAATCCTGATAATACTTGATTATAATACGATTACACCAAATATGCTATAAATCATGAGAAATAAGCTGCAACAATACAAATCACACCAACAAAACAAAAGTTATGATTGCTCAGAATGGATGGGGGCGCTACGCAATGGATAAAAATATTGACCTGGCAATCAAAGAATTAAAAGAGGCAATCAATTGTAACTGGAAAGGCATCTTGGGAAAATTATTTGAAGCAGTCATACCATATGATCAATCATTTGCTATGCGGGACAAGTGTGGGGGATCTGGCAGTTTGAAAAAGAAAACTATTGAGATATTTCCTAAAGAAAATGTTCCGACTATCAGAACGCTTATACCACACTTCTTATATGTCTTGAAAATTTTATCACAATCAAATCATCGTTTACACCATAAAATTGCTATGTACTTCAAATATCTGAACCACCATTTATTTGCCGAATGGACAAGGCTGGACCGTAAACATAATATACCCTTACACGAGGTACAGGTAAACAAAACCAACTTAGGAAATACAGGAACATTTAATCAAGATCGAAGGATCATAGCGAGAGTTACTTTAAAGGCAAAGCGAACAAATATATTTATAAAGCTTCAAACCATTACCTTGGAGATCAAAACTATTTTCATGATTGGAATAGCTTAGGGCTTCAGGATTCAAGGCAATAGGCGAACTACTACAATTAAATTGCATGCCACATAGAATTGATGTAAGTGATAAAAGTACACTGTGGAGCCATAGAACAAGCGAAAACAACATCCATGGCGTAACTTGTATTATTCCATTGTTATTATTCCATTGGAACATGCGTTGGATAGCTACTGTCATTGTACGTCATTTCAGTATATGTCATTTATTTGAAGCGCAAAGAACAATAATTTTTTTTCACTCAAATATGTCGAACTTTCCGCCTGAAAAAGTGTTTTTGCGAGGAGTTCTTCTTCATGAAGAAAACTGCTGCTGAAAGTCATCGTATTTTGGTGGAAGTTTATGGTGAGCATGTACTAGCTGAGTGAAGGTGCCAAAAGTGGTTTGCACTATTTAAAAGTGGTGATTTTGGCTTGGAAGACGATGAACGTCCTGGGCAGCCAAAAAAGTTTGAAGATGAAGAACTGGAAGCATTACTCTATGAAGATTGTTGCTAAACATAAGAAGAGCTCGAAGAATCTTTAGGTGTTACTCAAACAGCCATTTCAAAACGTTTAAAACCAGCTGGATATATTCAAAAGCAAGGAAATTGGGTTCCACATGAACTCAAGCCGAGAGAAGTCGAAAGGCGGTTTTGGATGTCCGAAATGCTGCTGACTTCCTTCCACAAAAGGAAGTCGTTTTTGCATCGGATTGTTACTGGTGATGAAAAATGGATCCATTACGACAACCCCAAACGCAAAAAATCATATGCGAAACCCGGCAACGGTAAAGTCGAATATCCATAGCGCGAAGGTAATGCTCTGTATTTGGTGGGATCAGATGGGTGTGCTCTATTATGAGCTGCTAAAATTGGGTGAAACCATCAATGGACAACGCTGCCGAACACAATGAATCCGTTTGAAGAGAGTAGTAGCCGAAAAACGCCCGGAATATGCGACCAGACACGAGGCAATACTTTTCCATCATGACAACGCTCGGCGCCACGTTGCTATTTCGGTAATTTGGAAAACATTTAATTGGAATTCTTACCCCACCCGCCTTACAGCCCAGACCTTACCCCTTCTGACTACCATTGGTTCCGGTCGATGCAGAACGCCGTCCTCACTGAGATACGGTTCACATCAGAGCAGAATATCAAAAATTGGCTTGATTCATTCGGCGCAGTTCTTTTAGAATGGGATCCACAAATTGCCAGAAAGATGGGAAAAAGTCATAGCTTCAGACGGGCAATATTTTGAATAATACTATTGTACATGTTTTTCTTAAATTTTGAAAAAAAAACCGTACGAATTAAATTACATACCCAATATTTTGTAACTACTACTAGAACTGGTATAAATATCATACATATACGTATGTACTACACACATAGTTCATAGACAGAGAAGATGCTGTCCCCGAGCTAGGAAAACATAAATATCGAACATTATATAGGTTGTATGGACATATATGAAGTCACGATCTTAAGCGGATGTGGCCGCGGGTTGAATGTTTTCATTTCGCGAATTCCGCTGGTTCCTTCTAACTTTCTTTTTCAGTTAAAGCGACTCCAATTCCCCGTCGTACTATCCTTCTCCATGATCATCAACAAGTCTCAGAGCCATAGGCTAAAGACGGTCGTTATAGACTTCCGAACGCGTTGCTTAACCTACATCGCCTATTCGAGGGTCAGGAATTCCTCGAATCTTCTCATTTACGTACGTAATGCAGTATACAGGAGGCCTTGATTAAAGACTAACTCCATACTGTTCGATTTGTTTTCCTTTCCTCCGGCAGGCTGAGGACTAAATTCACTTCACTACCAGCGGTCTCTGTTCACTGAACAATGTAACCTGGCTGTTAACAAACGCTAATGTAAATTCAATGAAAATTAGTTAAATTAGTAAAATTTTTTAAGAACTCAACTCTCAATAGTATATGTGAACTGTTTAAACTGAAACTAAACACCTCACAGGATTTTAGTTGCCTGCAAAAATGTTTGACCTTCAGGCCCCGGTCTGGATTAAATGCCGGACCGTCCAGTACATTACCACTTGTGTTATGGCCACACACTATTCATATGTAACATTCGGCCTCCTCGTTGGTCAATCATCAGAAAATTTTTATCAATTATTTTCTATACAACCCGAACAAAGTCACGGGTATAAATTAGTATTAATAGAATTTAGCTCTGAAATAATTGATTAATAAGCGTAATTCAGTAAATTTTGTAATTTATGTTATGCTTTCATGTTTCAATCAAATCAACAGGCCTGTACTACTTTGTAATATATTTTATTTTAATGCATCATACACCCTGCCTGACTCGAACTGCAACCAACTTCAGACTTCTATAATTTCCAAACCTCTCATTACAGTTAGCTCAAATTTTGACACATGACAGATAATTTTATTATTTACAAGACTTTAAAACGATTTGCGTCTCAGTTGTGTTGAAAATTTTTTATCCTCGATGGAATTCAAACGTGATAGTGTGATTGCTTTATATTTGGCTAGAAAAACACAAGTAGCTATCGTTAGAGCCCTCCAGCACCTTAACGTGAATAAATTATTTGTGTCTCGAACCATAGCTCGTTACCGTGATACTGGCAAAACAAGATGGAGGTGGTCATAAAAAACAGCAACATCGACAGAAATGGTTCGGAAAGTGAAGGCTCGAATTGAGCGAAAAAAAAATGGCTCGTGAGCTCAACATATCGTTGGAACGGATGCAACACATACTGCGAAATGAGCTTGGGCTCAAGCCATTAAAGTTCCAAAAAGCACACGATCTTACACTGCAATAGAAAAAAGTTAGATTCTAAAGAGCGAAGGTGTTGCTACGCTTGCACCAAAGTGGTGAGTTGCCAAATTTGGTTTTTTCCGATGAGCCGCTAATTGTTATAGAGCAATATGTCAACAAACAAAATGACCAAGTTTACTTGCCAGAGAGGTTCTTCGAAAATTTACACCTTCGGACGACCACCAGAAAGCAGGCAGCACCTATGGTGATGGTTTGGGCCGCCATAACCGCCGGTTGTCGCTCTCCGCTCGTATTTTTATGCCGTGGCTTCAAAATTAATGCGATCGTATACCTCGAAACTGTCTTAGCGGCGGTATTGAAGTCTTGGGCAAAAAATCATTTCTGTCGGAGACCGTGGACATTTCAACAAGACTCTGAACCGTCTCACAAAGAGAGCGTCAACCAAGATTGGTTAAAAAACAAGGTTTCACACTTCATTTCTTCGACACAATGGATTGCAAATTTGTCGGATGCAAATCTGTTGGATTTCTCTGTCTGGGGTATTTTGATGGTGAAGTTTGGAACTAAGAAATACCAAAGTTTGGACTACTTCAAACAAGCACTTCACCGGGAATGGGATAAAATACCGCAGAGCCACTTGCGGGCAGCGTGCGATGCTTTCTTCACCCGTCTCAAGGCCATTATTTGCGCTAAAGGTAGAAATATTGAAAACTACTGATACAATTTGAAAATTGATATATTTTCCAATATTTTTTGCTTTGGCACAATACAATTTATCAAAAAATAAAAAAATTTTGCATTTCAAAAAGTTGCAGTTCGAGTCAGGCAGGGTGTACAATATAATGCTAGTCGTTCTGTATCTATCAACCACTGTCAGTTAGACTAAAGCACAATGGGGCAAAACGGCCTCAAAACTGAAAACGATTCAAAAAATGACAATGTTTTGCATGTCTTCCGTTAGATAACATGTCAGTGCATCGAATGTTCACTCATTTAAGTCATTTGCATGCTCTCTCACGTTTTGGTAAGCATTTGAAGTCACAGTTTTATTACGATTGCGAAAGTGATGTGCAAAAGTGAAAAAAAAGTGTTGGTTTCAAAATACTGTAGTTTTGTTAAAAATTAAGATAGAATATTGCCAAGACATGGAATCGAAAGCTTCAGGTGTGTAGTTTAATACTCTAATCAGCAGTAAACCATGTATGTGTCTGTTTTTAGTTGTTTTAATTAAAAATTGAAGTGTGTTCCAGAAACTAACATTTTTTGTCTTTTCTAAAACCATAAGCTTAAAGTAGGTTTGCACATCGTTCCACACCGAGATATTTGCATTTCTATAAAGTTGAACTTGTTGGCTAATAGATTCAAAAGAGATCGGCTGCACATACTTGCACCTTTTTTTTAATTAATTTTTTTAAAAAATTCCATTTTTGGTTGATTTTTTATGAATTTATTAAATGTTCACATTTCGGATAGAGTTATTCGGAATGATAAACGATTCTGAATGGGCAATACTAGAGGAAAAAATAGAAATTCTTGATAAGATGGTCGCATTAAATCACACACTTACTCAGTTTGTTTCAAGATTCAAAGGAAAATGGTTCAGATCAGATCGTAGAAGTAGCACGATTCAAGAAAATTAACGAAAATTCGTTGTAAACATACAATACAACCCTATTCGAAAGAGGACGTCGAAAATCGGACTTTGAAGAATGAAGTGATACATCAAATCGATGTAAAACGGCTAATATACGAAAGGATTTTTCCTCTATGGATGTAAGGTTTGCTGCTAAGGTAAGCCTGAGAGCCGCAGATCATGTACTGGCCTCTATACTGCTAGGACACGTATTGCGTTCACCGAAAAGTTCAACTAGATACAAAAAAAACTTATAAAGCACAGGAAACACAACAAAAAGTAAAGATGTTTGGAGAAGAAGATCTTTCGACACTCGTAGAAGCAAAATTAAAGTGACAGCAGTACAATGTCATTAGAAACAAAAATCCTGAAAGGTTTTCTTCATATAAGGTCATTCAAAATGCCAAAAAAGACTGTCCAGCAAGTATCAAAGTATCTTCATTTTCCGCTGAAGTTTTTCTTCAGGCACTTATGAACCACACCACTGAACACTTGATAAAATCTCAAAAATGTTTAATCCCGGAATTAAATAACAATCAACTGAAAAAATTAGAGTTGTTGTCAAAGTGGGGCTTCGACAGAAGTTGAGGCCATAGTTCATATAAACATTAATATGTTGGATGGAAGCTGATGATTAAAGTGTTTTTATTTTTTCTATAGTACCACTGCAACTGTTTATTGACAGCTTGGATAAAAGAGAAATAAAAAAGTGCTGCAAAATCCGCGACCTTCTTCTACCAGATACTGTTGTCCTTTAAAAATATGTTTCGTAAAAGAATCGGCAAAACTATCAATTTCCGAAAAGGTGCATATTGATGAACAACTACAGAAATTAAACCCTTCGGTAGCGGACGTTGATGGCAAAACTGTAAGCGTTACTCACAAGCTGTGGATCGGAAATTATGTAACGCATTAGCAAGCTCTAAAAAATTCAATGATATAGAGAAGATGTTGTCAAAACCTCATAAACTCGATACTTTGGAGTTTGGTTTATCAATATTATATAGCTAGATTACAGTGTTTGAATATCTGTTACATGTTGGATATAAACTGCCAATCAAAAAGTGCCAATCCAGAAATGACGACAAAAAATTAGTGGCAGAAAGCAAAGCTCGAATACAAAATGAATTCAAAAATCGAATGGGGCTTAATGGTTATTAACCAAAACCAGGGCTTGGCAACACAAATAATGGCAACACTGCCCGTAGATTTTTTAATAATACAAACCTCGTCTCCGAAATCTTGGGTGTTGACAGAGTATTAATTGAACAATTTCATACAATTTTAGTGGCCATTTCAAGCGGATATGAAATAAACATTGAAAACTTAAAAAAAAATTCGCAATTAATACCGTTAAACACTTTGTAAGCATCTATTTGTGGTTTTTTATGCCTCCCACTGTGCATGTTAATGTTAATAAATGGGCCAGATGTAATATCCACTGCTTTTCTTCCTATCGGACAGTTATCTGAAGAATCTCAGAAGACGAGAAATAAAAATTTTAAGAAATACGCGAAAGCAACTTAGAAAATGTACCCCAGAGAGGACTTATCAAGATGTTTTTAATTTGATGTTGATTACATCGGATCCACTAATTACAAGTCTGAGAAAACTTAAAAAAAAAATTAAATCAATTCCCAAAGATGTTTTTAATTTGGTTATTTGTGCAAGTGAAGGTGATGGCAAATTTGAGAGCGACGATGATTCTTCATTAGATGAATCAATCTTTTAATTTCGCTGTTAAAAACATTGACACCTTTTGAAAAACCATATTATGCACTATATACATATATTCTTTATATATGTTACCCCTTCGGGTTAGGGGTTAGAATATACCCCACGTAAGGCATGCCTGTCGTAAGAGGCGACTAAAATCTACTGGGCTACTGGTGTTAAGCGACCCGTACCAGAATCGACCAGGTTGGGGGCCCAGTATATAAATAGCTCAATCTTTAACGGAGCATCCGGATACTTGGCGACCTCCGGATCAGCCAGCCTTATCTGTCTAATGCGGATCTCTGGACAGACGGACTACCCTTTCTCCGCTACTCGTGGGAACTAAAATGAGTTCAAATAATATTCAAAAAAATACAAATATAAACCAGGACGCCTTTAAAAATCGCTCAAGGGTCATGAAATCTCCAGCACGCGGATCGCTAGGAAAATCATGCGAAAGCAAAGACCAAACACAGTCGGTAGCTCAGGGCAATAGCATTACACCAAATAAGCTACAAAATCTCGAACGCGAAAATCTGATCTCCGCGCCAGACTCCAAAATATGGAATTGCTCTGTGCCAAACTAAAAAAGCAACTAGATGCCACATTAAGCCGCAATCTAAATCTAAGTCTGTGTCTGTTTCGCTACTTGACCGCCCCGAAAACTCGAGCTGTCACACGGATGAAGAAGAGCTAGTCCGCGAAACGGACAACATACTTAAAAAAAACCCAGGTAAGAAGCGCAAAGCTACTTCCCCGCCTGATATTGAACAAACAAAGAAGCAAACCAGCTTTAACACTGCTGAGGTCGATAAGGCAACAAAGCAACCCAAACAAAGACCACCGCCGCCAATAAACGTTTTTGGAATCTCGGACTACAACAAGTTGCACATAATCCTGAAATCACTGTGCTCAACTGATTAAAGAGTAAGATCTCGCAATAATGATACATGGACTATTAATGTCCTTAATCCAAACAACTACCGTTCGCTTTCGCAAAAATTAAATGCCGAGAAGATTCAATGGCATACCTACAAAAATAAAACGGAAAGACCCATACGCGTTGTAGCTAGAGGATTGCATCCCTCTTTCCTTAAATAAAACATAGTAAATGACCTTAAAAATAGAGATTTTAAGATAATCGACGCAGTTAATATACTTGCGCAAGAACAGCGCAATGTTGAAATCGAAAGGACGACCCCAAGACGCAGTCTTCCCCTCTTTAGGCTAACTTTCGATAAAACCGAAACCCTAGAAAGAATTTATGCCATAAATTCAATTTTGGGACTTGTTGTCAAAATTGAACCTCCGCGGAAAAACTCTAGGCTGATTCCCCGATGTACACGTTGCCAGGGATTCAGTCATACTCAGGCCTACTGCCAGAAGGAACCTCGCTGTCTAAAATGCGCTGGCAAACATCTGACTCGAGAGTGCAATGCCGCGAAAGAGTCCCCAGCAATATGCATTAACTGCAAGGAAAAACATCCAGCTAATTATCGAGGCGTCGACGTCGCGAAGGGGTTGCAAAAGCTACGAGATCAATCAAAACCGAAGCCTTTGAAAAAGGCAGGGACAGCTAGAATGAGAAATAACAACAGCGGTCCTACTCCAAAGCCTTTAAAGAAGGTAATGGTGACAAACGCTAAAATCACCAATAGCAACAACGTCAAAAATAACAATGCGCACGTGGAAAGTGGAAAAACTTACGCGCAAATAGCGTCGCGAGTTAATATGACTAACTGTACATTACCGGATCCTGCCTTCTCGAGAGACTAGAAGAACTGACTAAAATAAATAAGATAATAATCGAACGGCTTCTTAAGTTCGAAGCCAATTTCTGTAACTAATTATGGCAAAGTATCTCAATATACTTGCGTGGAATGCCAACGGGCTACAGAAAAGGCAGGAAAAAGTAATTGAAATATGTTTAATTTCCGAAACTCACCTGGCAACAGAATCGCGCGTGGAACTAAAAGGTTACCGCGACTACCACGCTCATCATCCATCGGGAAACGCAAGAGGCGGGTTATCCCTATTCATAAGAGACTGCATTGAACATACTTTGGAAGTAATAATTGAACTTGAAAAATTGCAAATGACCGTGGTGCGTGCTAAAAATAAAAATTACTCCTTTAATATATCCTCAATAGAAAAACAAGAATTTATTGACCTATTCAACTCTCTTGGACCAATCTTCATTATTGGTGGCGACTTTAACGCGAAGCACACCTTTTGGGGCTCAAGATGTATCTCTCAAAAAGGCAAAACTCTTTACAGAGCTGGTATGGAATGTGGTTGCTATTTTTACTCATCAGGCAAGCCGACGTACTGGCACTCGGATGTCGCCAAAACACCCGATCTAATAGACTTATTTATCGGAAAAGGAGTAAACGCTAGTTACGTCAAAGTTGAAGAGGGCTTCGATCTTTTCTCCGATCATTCTCAAGTTATCCTGTCATTGTGCGAATCCTTGGTTAAGAAACAAAGACCACCCAGATTAACTAACAGCAAAACTCACTGGGAAGATTTCCGAATAGACGTTGTAGACAATACTGAGTTGAAAGTAGCACTTAGAACGCCGTATCAACTTGAAAAAGAAGTTGAACGTTTCGTTGAAGTCATGCAGCAAGCGGCCTGGAAGAACACTCCCCTCGAATCGAACAAAGTTCCCAAAGTCGGCATAAGATATCCACCGGAAATCAGAGAAATGATAAGGAAGAAACGAAGAGCGCGGAAAAAGTGGCATGAAAACCGGGCACCATAAGATAAAACGTCCTTCAATAGTACGAAAAAATCGATCAAGGACTTCAATAATCAAGGTATTAATAACTACCTTGAAAGACTCACAGCGACAAAGGATACCAACTACTCCATATGGAGAGCCGTTAAAAGTGTTCGAAAGGCCCAAATACACGTGATGCCAATAAGAAGAAACCAGGATGACTGGGCGAAAGAAGATAAGGAAAAAGCTAATATTTTCGCCGACCATCTTGCAGAAACGTTTAAACCATTCGATGGGGGGGTGCTTCCTGAGAATGTCAATACACTAGACGTGACGACAAACTTTCCAGTAGAAAAGGCTACACTTAGGGAACTTAGACAAGCTATAGACACGCTTAAGCCCAATAAAGCCCCGGGATATGACTTAATAACGGGAGAGATACTTAAAGCGTTGCCGAAAAAAGGTTTGCTAAAGCTGCTCTATCTTATAAATGCCATCATTAGATTAGAACACGTACCGCACCAGTGGAAAGTAGCCGAAGTTATTATGGTTCCGAAACCCGGTAAACCGCTGACTGAAGTCAAGTCATATAGACCAATATCGCTCCTCCCGATTACATCGAAGGCCTTCGAGCGAATCCTTCTTAATCGTCTTAAACCAATTACCGACACAAATTCCCTCTTGCCCGATCATCAATTTGGCTTTAGAAGCCAACACTCTACAGTTGACCAACTGCATCGAATAACCGATGTAATTGAACGAGCAATCGAGTGTAAGTTAGTCTGTTCAAGCGCATTCCTTGACGTTTCGCAAGCCTTTGATAAGGTATGGCTGAAGGCCTAAAATATAAACTCCGACAAGCCCTACCCCAGCAATTGTCTTGTATTTTAGGTTCATATCTGGAAGACCGACTCTTCCGTGTGAGACACGGAAACGAATATTCCACTTTTAAGACAATAAGGCGGGGGTGCCGCAAGGAAGTGTACTTGGCCCTCTGCTATATTTTACTTTTTACCCGTGATATACCGCAAACGGACGACACTGTCCTAGCCACATTTGCTGATGACACTGCCATTTTGGCAACGGCTAAATCAGTTGAAGAAGCAACTGCCAAGTTGCAACGTACCCTTACATGGATTAACAATTGGACAAAGACTTGGCGAATCGCGCTTAATGAAAACAAATCTGTCCACGTGAACTTCACTCTCAAGAAAATTGAGAATCCACCGGTGTTTATCAACGCAGTACGAATTCCTTACGCGAACGACGCCAAAGATCTCGGTATAACACTCGACGCCAAACTAAAATGTAGAGCACACGTCAAGAAAAAACGTGAAGAGCTTGAAATCAAATATAGAGATATTTGATATTTCCAAGCTTAGCTTAGAGAACAAACTGCTGTTATACAAGCAAGTGCCAAAACCGATCTGGACATATGGTGTACAACTTTGGGGTTGTACTAAAAATAGTAACATTAATGTATTACAGACATTCCAAAACAAAGTTCTTCGAGGTATTGTTAATGCGCCGTGGTACATTAGAAACGATGATATCCACAGAGACTTAGGAGTCGAAAACGTTCAGAACGTAATTAAATTGTTTGCGCGAAAGCATAATAATCGATTACAAGGTCATACGAATATTTCTGTTCAACAGATTCTCGACGAGACAAATTTATTGCGCCGTCTGAAAAGGACTAAGCCTCTCGATCTAGCGCGGTGATTAGCAGCGCGTAATTTTTCTAAAATACACAGGAATTTTCAATTGAAAATCGCCTGCAGGATATCTTATAAAAACAAAATAAAATGCGAACTGCTTGTTGAGTGTGAGCTCAGTCGTGGTTTGCATAAAGGAGGTGTTTTTTAGTGAGTAAGAATCTCACACAGGCTCCGGGCCTTTAGTGTCTATGAAGAGATCTCACCTTCCCATGAAAAAAAAAATATATATATATATATATATATTCTTTATTACATCCTTATATACATATGTATATAAGTTCAAAAAAAATGTAAAAAAATTGTAAATAAAATTGTTCGATTTATGTGTTCTTAAATAAATACTTTAATTCTTAATTAAAACGTAAAAAATAAAAAAATTAAAAGTGAAAACAAATTTATTTACCACCAATAGGTGATATCTAAGGATTTCAAAAAGTTTCAATTGTCTAAATCCAGCACAGGAATTGTTTCCAGTTTTGAGGTCCTTTTGCCCCACTGTGCAACGTTTGGGCTAACCACTGTACCAATTTGATTAGGTACATATGGTATAGGGTTTTCTAATAACGACTTGACAATTTTTTTTTTTTAATATGTTAGAAGCAAACCATTTGAGATATTTCAAAAACTTTATTATTAGCTTGAAATACAATCAAAACATCCATGAATGGAACTCGATTTCGTTCATATAGCCACCGCAGGCACGTTTGCAGCGGTTGACGACTCGGCCACACATTTCGACCGATACGGCAGCTATTTCGCGTTCAATGTTGGCTCTGAGCTCTTCCAACGTCGTCGGCGTGTTGGCATAAACTAATGACTTAACGTTGCCCCACAGAAAATAGTCAAGCGGCGTTAAATCGCACGAACGAGGCGGCCAATCGACTGGCCCATGTCTTAAGATAACACGCTCACCATTCTTACTCTTCAATAAATCGAATGTAGCGTGTGCTGTGTGGCTTGTGGCACCATCCTATTGAAACCACATGTCGTCCAAGTCCATATCTTCAAATTCGGGCCAAAAATAATCGGTGATCATGGCGCGATAACGCTGACCATTCACAGTAACGTGACGATCGTTATCGTCGACGAAAAAATATGGCCCAATAACGCCGCCGGCATGCAAACCGCACCAAACAGTTATTATTTGTGGATGAAGTGGTGATTCATGAAGCACATGTGGGTTTTCACCCGACTAATAACGCATATTTTGCTTATTGACGAACCCATTGAGCCAAAAATGAGCTCGTCACTGAAGATGATTTTGCGATGAAATTCATCATCTTGGCGCATCTTCTACAGAACCCAATCGGAGAACGTAGGTCCCTTCAAATGGTCCATCGGCTTCAATTCATGAGTCAGCTTGATCTTGTATGGGTGTAAACCAAGATCCTTACGCAAAATACGCCATTATGTGGTCTGAGCGATGCCTAATTCTTGAGAACGCCGTGGAATTGACGAATTTGGATTGTTTGCTACGGATATTTTCGACACTTCGACTAACTCGTTGTCTCACTGACACGGCAACATCACACAACGAATATGTAGACCCAAATTTTTGCACTAAACTTGTTATTGCCTGTCTACTAGGGCGAGAATTACGACCGAAAATTGGAGTTAACGCTCTTAAAGTTGCAGTCACCGACTCCGAATATCTGTAGAAAATTTTTATAATTTACAGACGTTGCTCGTTAATGTACTTTACCTCGATGAAAATGTTGAGTTTACTGAATAAATTGACAGTGACAAATTAAATTAAAAGTTGTCAAGTCCCTATTGGAAAACCCTATATATATGTAGTACCACGAGACATTTTCAGATTAAATAATAAAAACAACTTTTCCCTCATACGAATTTTGACAGTCTTTCTTCGACATACTCGTACTCTTATTGTTTCCGTAATGCATACCTAAAAAGCACAAACGAAATCAGGCCAAATCATTTGAAAAATCCTTCAAAGCAATGATGAGAAAAAAGGTCACACACAAATGCTGTAATTAATATCGCATGTACTCGTATATTTTTTGTATGTACATATGTCTGTATAACCCCAATCTAATGGGTTTGTAAAAGAAATGAATAACTAAGTGTTAGGGTTGATCGGCGAGGCAACAAAAGGACATTATCGAAAATATATCATACATATCAGATACTCTAACACATAGAGGAAGGCATTTCGTACATATCCACCAAATCAACCCCCAATTGCGTGTTATTTATTAAACAAATAAAGAACATTTGTATTTCCGTTGACATTAAGCAGCACATTACTCCAAGTCCTAGTTCTAGTCATAGTCTACCAGGCTTGGTATGTCGTCAATCCAGTCAAGGAAGTAGCAACAGCGGCGACATCGATGGCGGTAGTAGCGACGGCATCAAGGCAAAAAATATGTCCACTCCAGGGGTTGAATACTTCAGCATAGCCTACACAATTCAATGCTCGCCCAGCAGGGGGTTGAACACGAAGAAAAATGAGCTCAGTGGCTACTAATAAATAAATATCAGATCGAAAGAAAGAAAAAAAAAAATAAAAAATAAAAAACACAACAACAATAGGAACACAAAACAGGACATGCTCTTCTTGTCCTTCCCGTCATTGTGGTTGCCAGGAAATGCGTGATTTTTTGTTTTGTCCGGCTTCAGTTTTGAAGAAAAAAAAAAAAAAAATTAAAGAAACAAAACAAAATAGAAAAAAATAAATGAACTTCCTTGCTCTCATTCCCCGAAAACATCACCGTTGTACATACATTAGTATTCGTAATGTATGAAAGTATGCTAGTATCAGGAAGCGAAAAACTTCCATGAATACGAGTATAATGTAGAAACGAAAGCGATTTATATATTATACATTTGATTTGATTAGAATTGAGGACATAGCGGTCTTACTAGTGGACATGGAGAACAGAAATAAGGCGAACGAACAGAAGTAACTTTCTCAATTAACTTAATTAGTTTTGTATGTACGAGTATAGGCATGAGGTGGACTTTTATAATAAACAAATGAGCGAATAAGGAACAATTTTCCAAGGAAATGAGGTAACAACTAGCGTTGAGAAAGTGTTGCGTGCAGGTATAGGTATTGTAATTGTTTTCGCATGCTCTATTCGCATTTCTGGGTTATTTCTGTTTGTTTCTTCTACCAACACCTTCTCCTTCTATTGTACTCGTATTATAAATTAGGCGTGAATATCATTAATTTCGTTTCATTTTTCGTGGGTAATTTTTTCTCATCGAATTGATATTTTTCGCCCCTTGTTTGACAAGGAAATTTGCCATCATCCCTTTGCAACTCCGCACCACACCGTGGGAAAGACAATAAATCAGTAAAAAGTATCGCTTTGTTGCGACTCCCATCAGAATTCACAATTCACAATTCACCGATGCTGGTACAGCGGAGTGTGACAAGAACCTTGAAAAGGAGGGAAGCTGAACAGTGTGAGAGTTTGAGCTCAAATGAAATTATTGTAGATGAGGAAACGATACGAGACATTTATTTTTATGATTTGTAAAAATGATTTGCAAGAGAATGATGTTGTGAATTTATTAAGGTCTGATCTAAGAAAAGATTGCAAATAGGAAATTTAGTCGCAAAACTCAGATATTTCTCTAAGAAACAAACTCAAAATGTTCCTAAATGCAACAAGGTTTTTTTCCAGCGATTCTAAAGGCTTGTTATGCATGCGCTCGCATACATTTTACCAACATCGCTCCCCATCCTGATTTTATTGCATATGCAATCACGATCCACCTTATTTTACTCTACTCACACATACGTATACATACTGTATTATAGGTATGTCGACGACTTTTATGTTTAGGGATGAATGAGGACTTATTACTCCTCATAGTTCATATAATCCGAGTACTAACAGAATTGTTTTACGTTCTGCAACCAAATTTCAAAGAGATCCTTTGTAGATGACAAATCTATTATCCAACTGCTTTGAATTAATGACTTCCAACTCCCCAGAGATGTAATTCGTAATTTCCAGAACAGAAAGCTATTCAATTTAACTTCAATGTCATTCTGAAGGAAGGCATATTGAATAACAAGATAACCGAACCGTATTAGGGTCTAACTTTTAACTCCGCTCTGTATCTGCGGTTTTTAGAAACGTTTTACTAGTATTTTCAGATGGCGTACTCGCAACCCCAGCAACTAGGAAATGTAATAGTAGAATGGTAGAATGAGTAGTATGCCACAGTCATATTGCAATTTATTTGATCAATTTGCGGTTAACCGATAATAGCCCTTATTTCGCTTAATCTCAAATTCAGCTTATTTTGAAACAAATTCCTACGCGACTGTTTAAGGCACCAGACAACGGTGCGCGCGCGGTACGAGGGTTCAGTATACCATACATATATAGAAGACACTACACATTTTTTTTTATTCGAATCTTACGAATAGTTTGCGTTTGCTGCTTAGGGGTTGACAGCAATTAAGCTACACGGTTCATCTGAAAAATACAAAAAAATATATTTATAAACTAGACCTAAAGATTTATAGCATCACGTAGGGAAATTTCGATATCTAAAATAAAAAAAAAGAACACAAAAAATGGCGCCCAGCGAATTTTATTTCCAATTTTTACAAAAAATATTCAACATCGTTTATAAAAAAAAGGGGCGCCCTCTATTAAAAAAAATCTACGTGGTGCTATAGAGACCGTATTTTTGAACATTTCAAGATTTTTTACATGCAAATCGTATGAATAATTTTTGAATATGTTGTCAGCCAGGTTCAAAAACCTAGTTTCGAGAAAAACCCGTTCAAAGTTTTGCTGAAGGACAGTTCGACATACAATCTAAACTTTTTTTTGTGTCTTATATAGGGTTTCCAATATAATGGAATGGTCTTCATTTGAACAAATCTAGAAGTCCAAAAATTTTTAAAATAAAACTCCCTATCCTTCTTCGAATTTAAGGCTGCACAAGATGGCATTTGTTTTTAATATTGTATACAACTAAAAGGAAACTATATCTAGTCAACAACGAAACTGACATGAAACTTCTATCGGTTCACAATCTTAAGATTGAGCCAGGCAAGTTTCGATTGAACACTAAGTTTAGTAAAAATACAATCGTTAGGTTTGATTTTCAGTAGACTTTTTTGACAGATCACGCGTGACGGCTATCAAACTTCTTTGTCATTTTTGTTCAGTATCGTCGATGATCGGCAAATCATCGTGGAAAGACTCGCACTACAACAGCGTCTCCAAATAGTTCAGCTGTATTATGAAAATCAGCGTTCTGTGAGAAATGTTTTTCGTGCGATTCGAGGAACTTACCGTGCGCATAATCGACCTACTGTAACCACTATTGCCAATACCATTCATAAATTTGAGTCCCAGTTTACATTAGTGGATGATACTCGACCGGTTCGACTACATCCAGCACGTAGTGAAGAGATGTAGCTGAAAGTGTACGCGAAGACCGTGACGAATCTATTCGTCGTCGTTCTCAGCAGCATAGTTTGGCGTATTCGACAACTTGGCGTACAAAATTCAACTTGTGCAAGAATTGAAGCCAAACGACTTAAATTTGCGTCATATTTTCAGTTAATGGGCTCTGGAAAATCTCAATGAAAATCCGGTGTTTTATCGTGAAATTTTGTTCAGCGATAAAGCCCATTAATGGGTCAAAGGATACGTTAATAAACAAAATTGCCGTGTTTGGGCTGATGAGCACCCCGAAAAGTACCAAGAGCTACAATTACATCCATTAAAACAACGGTATGGTGTGGTTTATGGGCTGGTGGAATCATTGGTACATATTTCTTCAAAAATGAGGCAAATCAGAATGTTACCGTAAATGGTAACCGTTATCGCGCCATGTTGACGGACTATGTGCTTCCTGAAATTCAAGCACAAGTCTCAGTGAGCTCTGGTTTCAACTAGACGGCGATACGAGGCATACAGCGCGTGAAACAATGGACTTGTTGAGAAATCATTTTGGTGAGCACTTAATTTCACGTTTTACTACGGTAAATTGGCCGTCTAGATCGTGCGATATCACACTTTTGGACTATTTTTTCTGAGGATATGTAACGTCTCAGGCTTTCAAGAATAAGCTAGCTACGATTGACGCCAGATACCAGTCGCTATGCTCAAACGAGTCGCCCAAAATTGGACCTTCCAAATGGATCACGATGAATCACCCTATATAAACCTCAACTGTCAATGGAAGCTTTAACCGAGAATGTAGTCAGACCCAACCTAGGTTCGGCTCCTCTGAGACTTGTCTGGCAAGTTGCTCTGATCCAGTTGATACTTGGAACTCAGACAAGATTCAGTGAATTTACCTTTCTGACTGCGTTCAGTGAGGTTTTGCATTCTTAAACTATCTTGGAAGTCTTAAGATAGTTCAGCAAGGCTCTAAGGATACAAATGCAAAGTTCTTTCCCATCAAGATTGCGTATATGGTATTTACCCATGAAAGATAGACGCAAGTTTTCCTGACGAGAAGTGAAATCTAATGTTTTCGTCCTCCAGAAAAACATCACCGCCACATCCTGTATAGTTTTTGGATCCGTCCGTAAAAACCTGACTGCATTTCTTTCCTGACTCTGATTCTGGCTGAAACTGGTCCTGGGAAAAGGAAAAGTCGATTTCCCCAGTATAAGACCAGAGTCAAAGTCGACAGTCGGGGCGCAAAGTTATTAAAGCTCAACTGCTTTTTGTACTAAAAACGATTTATTTTTAACGGAAAACGGCTCTGAGAGTGCAGCCCATGATATGAGTATCCAGGGAAAAGAGATTCTTCAGTACGTCTAGAACGCAGCCAGGCATACTAGAGAAATTCACCATGCAGCCGAGACAGACCGTTCTTTGCAATCTAGTAAAAGGAGAAATAACGCATTTTTATGAGAGCTTATTCCGCAAGACAACAAACGCATAGGATATAATTGGCTTTATCATAGCCATGTAGATCTAGAGGGTCCTTCTTTGTGACAGGCCGAATGTCTTGCTATAGTTCATTTGAACCGCCAGAAAGCCCACAGTACCTTCGAAGCTTTCGACGTAACACGTTTAGTCCACAGAAGTTTGTTATCCAACTTCTTTACAAGAAAATAATCTTAGTTTTGAAACAATTGACTAAAAGCCCATGCGCTTAGAACAAACATTCGTTAGACAGAATTCATCAGATTGTACAGCTACATCATCTGTGTATATTTACGCACAGACGTCAGAACTATTGAGCGCGATGAGCAGTATAGACCAACGTGCACCATAGCAGCAGAAACAGAACGCCGACTTACGGACAACCCCTATTTACCCCCGCCATCAAGTGTTGCCTACACTCAGCATCCGCAATCATTGTTCTATTCACCCTGCCCAAATGCCCAACCCGTATTACTTCTTGGCGGGTTCGCCTTAAATTCCGCCCAGATTTTGAAGCGCCTCTCGTAAGAACTTAAGCGTTGGTAGGCATGTTGCATCGCAGACAAAGTATGCATTCGCAGAGCAGTTTTGAGCAAACGGATCTTGACCATTTTTTCCATTCTCTTCAACATGAAGGAAGTCAAACTTATGGTATAGGTTTGAAATTCTTGGTGAGTGAGCGAAATTCTAGTCTTGCCACCACGACCGATGGGATATAGCAGTTAGAGCGTATCATGTTACTCAGCTCACTATCAGCTTCGTTAATAGTTACTCGTTGTGAGATGGTTCTGATTAGGCTACTCGGAAAGTGTAGGTGTGTAGGTAGATGAGAGTGACGGTTGGAAAACCAACCCACTTAAGCCTATTGGCCTGGATGTGGATCTATGATCTTGTTTCTCTTGAAACCAATTCAAACTTACGATGAAGCGCAGGAGATTGTTAACGTCTGTATTTCTTAAATCGTTTAAGTCGTTGTAGAAGAAGGCTCCTGGTGAAGTTTTCTTCTCTGGCGGAGAGCTGGACATGAACAGCAACTTCAGATCCAACTTTGTCCAGATATGTTTAGTCGCTAGACATGTTGGCCCACCGGTCCATCTAAGTTCTGTTCTTTTATTAGCATTCAGCTTAAATAATAATTTGCACGTAGCGATTGGTATACTTGTGCTGCCCTTTTCTGGTAGAATAGGTAGAATGGTTCCAATTTCGGCGAGTTCGGCAAGATCGTCCCTACAATTCCTTGGAATGTCTCCTTGGCCCGGTACCCAACAAAGGTGTAGTTTGAAATCATCTGCCATCTCCGTAAAAGATGATCAGCATTCAAGACCGGACTTAGAATTTAATGAGACTGAGTCCAAGGACTTGATAGCGGCCTGACTATCTGAAAAGATATCCTTTGCAGATATCACGTTTTTCTTCAGCCAGGACAGAGCTCCTTAATTGCCAAAATTTCCGCCTGGAACACGCTACAGTGATTTGGAAGACGGAAGGAAGGGCTTAGATTTAGCTTATCTGAGAAAACACCGCCACCAACTTAGCGGTTGGTTGGATTGACTTGTCCTTCATGAAAACATCCTCCTCCCAGAAGGTTCTAGAGGGGAAGCTTACATGGAAGTCTTAATCAAAACGAAGTTTAGATATGGTGTAGTCTGTATTTCTGTGAGGATTCCGAATATATTAAGAATATTAGCGTGGCCAAAAAATAATTTGTCCACTGTGCTGAATATGTCGAGGGGTTACAATTGAAACAGAATGTCTAAAGCCGCGGAGGTAGTAGAACGTAGAGCTTCGCTAATGCATAAACATACTGTTCTTTGGACTCTGCTTAGTTTTCTGCAGTTGACTGCTTTCTTACAGCCGTCCGCTAAACAACATGACCGAGATGTATATCCAGTGGTTTATTCGAGGTTGGAGACCCCATTTCTTCTCAATGGCTTTTTTGCAAGAGAATAAAGCTACTGTAGCTTTTTTGATTCTATTTTGAATGTTGGGTTTCCAGTTTAGTTTCCTGTCAAAAAAGAGGCTTTGTAGTTCTTTGATGGTATTAAGATGCTTACCCATGAAGGCAATAGTAACGTCATCGGCATAGGCAACCACCTTGCTACCTCCCGCTTCCAGGTATATCAAGTGAGTCATCTACCTGAATAAGTATGTTACAGCGCAGTCGTGATTTCGGATGTGTTGACGTTGTCTAAGGCGCCCTCTTTGTCCACGAAAGTAACCATTGTGTACTCTCTCTATCGTTTCCACCAGCTTTCCTTTACAGCAGGCATGTTGAGCTATTGACAAAAATCTTGGATCAATTTTAGCACGAATGTGGATATCAATCAATCGTTCTAGAGTTTTCAGAAGGAAAGATGATAGACTTAGAGGTCTGAGTTCCTTTGGAACATTATGAGAGAATTTCCGAGCCTTGGAAATGAAAACTACATTAACTTCCCTCCATGACAGTGGAATGTGGATCAGTTCCACACAGCTCCTCATGATATTCTCTAGCGTGGGCAAAATGATATCTGAGGACCTTTGTAATTCGGCCGGTATTATACCGTCCGGATTCGCAGACTTGTCCAAAGCAGTTTGTCTCTTGTATCAGAGACCATGAATTTTGTTCACGATTGCAGTAGTCCTGTTTGAGTTACTACTAGCCGCGAATAGCGAACTACCTAGAAAGTGGGTAGCAAGTGGTAACAAGTTGAGTGATTCGTCACTTGAGATTATCAAAGACCCATCAGTTTTTTTTTTCACAAAACTAGGCATCATAGGATTTGTAGAAAGGATTTTTCTTAGCCGCGGTTAGAGGTATCTATAATGAATGATATCCAGGGTGGTTGCTTTGCTTTAATCAGTTCTTTTTTATATATTTTGAGGGATTCTTTGTATGAGTCGCAGTCAGTCACTTTTCCTGTGCTCTTTGCTAGGTTGAAAAGTTTTTTTCGAACGTTTCTAAACGGTCCCGGTACTGATGTCCACCAGAGCGGCTTTTTCTTGCCTCTTGAATAAGAGGGCAGGAAGCAGCCATAGTCTGATTAAGAGCCAGGGTGAATTCCTTGAACTTTATGTCAAGCTCATTGGTGTTACCCGAGGGACTTGAGAGTTCAGAGGATAATGTTTCTGACAGTATTCCTCTGTATTTTATCCAGTCAGTTTTCCTATAGTTCCGGAATGCTGGTTGACTGGGGGGAGCATCACACAGGCTGAATTTGATGTCCCTTGTGTCTGAAAATGAGCATTTGGCCAGCCTACTGGTTTCACCGACAACTTCGATCTTTTCGGAAAGTATTTATAAGAGTCGCTCTTCGAAATCCAAATAGGCTTCTTATATTCTTTTCGCTTCAATCTGTAAAATTGCCAATCTTCCTCCAAATTAGTCTTAAGTGATCTGTTTAGAAGTTTTCTGTTTTCTTTACGGACACGCTGTAGATCTGCATTCCACCAAGTGACGGGTGATCTGCAGAATTACTTTCTAGCTAAACATACCAAAACCGTTCAGGTTTTGAACAGCTTCGTTAGTCTTTGTTTTGTCCTAAGCTCAGAGAGAGCACTATTGTTATTGTTGAGCTTCTCCTTAAATAGCGTCCAATTGGTTTTATGTGGATTTCTCCTGTTCGACAAGGTCGAGACATCGAATCCGATTCTGAATTCAATGTACCTATGGTCCGACATGGAGATCAACGATAGTACTTATCAGCTGGTAATCGCCTTAGCATACTTGTTGATAACATTAAGTCGGTTACTTTCTGCAACTTGTAACCTGTAACCGTCATTAACAAATCCTGGCTAAGAGCCAACATTGTTGGCAACCAGGTCAGATGATAGTATTAAATCCAAGAGATGATTGTCTCGCACGTTGCATTTGCTACCGCCTCAAAAATATTTTAAGCATTAGCATCGCAGCATATGATAAGTCCCATCTTTTTGGAATCACAGTATTCAATGAGTTTGGCTGCCGCCTTCGGTGGTGATGGTAATAATGAATTATAGGAAAAATGAGCAAACGGAACGACGAATTTGTGCCATTCTCCGTTCGCTTTGTAGCTTGTGTCTGTAGGAACTAAATCTATGCCGCAAAATTGTCCAAGTTTAGATAGTCAAAAAGAGTTCGGCACATAAAGACAAGTTATCGGACTTTCCGATCGCCATATAGGTACAAAACCCCTTTAACATCCGAAGCCACAGATGCATTTATTTCACACCCATGAATCCTGTACGAATATTATGTAAGTGTTTGTATGCTTTGAATTGTATTGTTCTATCTTATGTGAAGCTGCAGCTTCTTCTTCAATTTATTGATTGAAAGATCAATGGCCTCTCGATTGTTTGAAATCTACGAAACCGAAACCCTTTCTGAAATTCAAAATCATCATTTGTAACGTTCTCTACCAAAATCTTTGTGTATCTTTGGCTAGTTAGACTGCATTCAATTAGATAAGAGATGTTTAAGTTCTATCAGTGCCAAAATCTTAACTATCATTTTGGTCCGGTGCGTTCTTTCCATAGGACTCTCCACATTGCACATAATTTTCCACCCACCTCAATTCAGAGGCAAACTTCTACAAGTATCGTGATATACAGACTACCATGTGCGATGTAATTTTTTAATGGGTTTCGTGTCGTCCCATTCCAGTTTGGAAAAGCTCATGGCCACCCGACAGTGCTACTACTCGTACTCTGCTTGAAATAACCAACATTCATTCTAACCTTAATAAATGTGCCCTCACAGAGTCCATGAAAACGAGGTCATACAGGAGGACCGCGTTGCAGGGACGTAAAAACCTACCTATCTACACTGTGTGCGATATATAAGAGTGAGAGCATGACTGCATAAAGGATTTAACATAACCAACACATATACGCACACAGATGCAAACTCCAATTCAACTCTTCCTCTAGTGAAGGGAGTCCCATGAGATTTAACGATAGCGAGATGGATGGATGTTGGATGGTAGTACTACAACTCCTGGTTGCTCCGTAATTCCACCGCATCGAAGTATTCAGTTCAAGTTAGGATCATGGTTGCCAGTGTTCTATATTTTTCGTTCAGCAGGTTAAGTGTTTACGCTTCCTGTGTAAAATGTACGATGTGTGTTCAAAAAGTAAGGTTAAATTTGACATTTCGCGGGCAACGTACATTCGATTAATTTTTTTTTTTTGCTGTGTTGGTACACACATTTTTGACAGATAAAAGGTTAGACGTGTTTTGGTGTACTCGGCGTATTTTCAAATATTTTAAAAAAATTGAGCAAAATGGAATCAGGTGCTCTAAAACATCTGAAATGTGGAACACGGTGCGTTTGCTCTAAGTAAAAAAATGTTTATAAGTGGTACAACCGAGTAGGTGCCAAAGACGAACCTCGCTCTAGACGCCCTAGCAGATCAACAAAAGTTGATAACGTTGAAGTTGTGAAGAAAATTGTTTTGAAAAATTGTCGAGTTACCATAAGAGAAGTTACTGAGGAAGTTGGCATATCGGTCGGCTCGTCTCATGCTCTTTTTCGAATGTTTTGGGCATGAGACGTGTGCCAGCGAAGTTTGTTCCAAAATTTCTTAATCTTGATCAGAAGAACCGCCTCATTGTGAGAGACTTTTTGGCCAATAAAAACACTACAATCATACCTCAGCCACCACATTTACTGGATTTGGCCCATGCGACTTTTTCTTGTTCCCAAAACTGAAGAGACCTATGAAAGGACGGCGATTTGCAACGATTGGGGAAGTAAAAACGGCATCGCTGGAAGAGCTCAAGGCTTACCTGTCCTTCTAATTATGTGTTGCGCCACATTAGATAAGATCTTGTATAAAGTCTTTTTGGTTCCTCGAGAAAGAGCTTTGCTAGTTCATTGCATTTTTAGTCCAAGGAAACAACGGTTAGCATGATTTTCGCGCTGAAGTCACTGTCGAGTTACTAGCAGGCGAAGGTAAATAAAGCTCATTTACCACCTTGATCAGAAATTTGCAACAACGAACTTGTATTAAATGTTGGAAAAATGTTTTGCCAACGATTCTCTAAAGAAAACGGTCGTTTACCAATGCCACGAGCTGTTCAAAAGTGATCGTGAGCCAATCGAAGATAATGTACGCAGTGGCAGACCATCGACATCGAAAACCGACGAAAACATTGACGAAGTAAAAGGAATGTTGGTCAGTAACCGCAATGGATACCTATGGATCTGTCCAAGATATTTTGGTTAATGATTTGGGTTTCCGTCGTGTAGCAGCAAACTTGGTGACAAAAGAAATCAATTTCATGCAAAAACGAGACAGTGTTGACGTTGCAAAAGAGATGATTTGTGAGGCTGAATACGATCCCACATTCATCAAAAGGATCATTACTGGAGACAAGACGTGGGTTTATGAGTACGACACTCAATCCAGACATCAGGCAAGTGAATGGCATTCACCAAATGAGCCGAGACCAAAAACACCACGTCGTTTTCAGTCAAAAAAGAAGACACTGCTCACGGTTTTCATGGATTACAACGGTGTAGTGCATCATGAATTTTTGCCAGAAGGCCAAACAGTAAGCAAGAGTATTATTTGGGCGTTATGAGACGTTTGCGTGAAGCAATTCGCAGAAAGAGACCAGAATTGTGGGCAAAAAACTCGTGGATTTTCCACTATGATAACTCACCGGCGCACATTACCATCATTATTCTTAATTTTTTGACGAAAAATGCAACAAATAACATCCAACAGCCACCGAATTCACCTGATTTGACTCCCTGTTACCTTTTTTATGTTAAATCGAGTTAAAAAACGCATTTCAGCAGCTGAGAGCAAGTAATGGAAAAATGGCAGGAAGCACTGATGGACATACCGAAAACCAAATATAAAAAAGCGCTGGAATAAGTGTGTGACAATCGATGGGTTTACTTTAAAGGGGACAATATGAATTTAGATGATAAACTTGTATTTTCAATTTTCTGAATAAGTTTTGATCAAGGTCCTTATTTGTTGGGACGGTAGATCTTTCTGATCTACTAACTTTAGTGCTGGCGGCGTCTTGCGATTGTAACCGTTTGAAATTAAACGGTTGGCTTACTTTAGGCTTTTACAGATATTCGCATCGTATTTTGGCTACAATGTTATGTGTATGAGTGCATGAGTGCATTAACGGTTTGTCGATCAAGGATCAGCCTTATCCCTTTATAGATATCAAGGTGTGAAAGCCGTAAGTGGCTATGGTTACATTATGTCCCACCACAAATAAGCCTATGTCCGTTTTCGGAGGTGGTGTTGCGGAACTGTACTTCAAGACTGTATTACGAAAGATAACCCTACTTAGCTTTGCGTTGATATCGCCATGAACGATTTTCACTTCATATTTTACTTAGGGCATTGTACGTAGGTTTTGTTAAGGAGCTCAAACAAGCAGTTGATGGATTAATCTCAATGTTAGTCACAGTCAGGTCTTCACTTACATGCCTGAAGCTCAAGGATTTTCCCCGAAGTCTCATCTGACTAAATGTCGTCCTTGTAACGCAGATTATCTGTAACATTCTCCATTGTTAATGTTACAGTTTTGTATCATATTGTTCGGTCGATCCCATCGCACTTCTTGGACGACGACGAGTAAGAATTTATTCATGGTGTTCTCGGGGACCACCACTTAGAGGAAGTTCGACCATTACACAACGAACTTGATTGTTGCGCTGCTGGCCAAATCGAAGTTGTGGGACAGTTGGCAGTTTTCCTACCAATCGCAGAGCAAATCCCCTATTATTCTGCGTTATTCGAAGGATTTTCTTCCCATGGCTTTTCCAAGCTCGGGTTTACTTTTTTAAGGATTATGCGGCACTTGATCTATTATTCAGGGGCACTTACTAGACTGAAGGAGTTCGGACACTGTTCAAGTTGTCTCTTATGAATAACCTTGTGGTATCATCATGTTTTTTTTTTTTTTAATGACACATCATACACGTTGAAAACCAATACCCAAAGGGTTCTCATTTTTCTCACTACTCTTGTTTCCAAAGCTCTTTTAGTTAGAAATAAATGTTCTTCAGATACCTCAAAAGACGTCAAGATCTGGCAACTCTACCCAAGGATACCTTTAATGCATGAAGCTCGCAATTTCGACCTTCGTTGTTTTCAAAATCGTTCGCTTTTCTTGTTGTTGTTTTTGTCCTGTTGCAGTTCTTTCAACTGCATACGATTGTAGTGGGCTTGACGGGTTGAATGATAGCATGGGATAGATGGCAGCATGAGCATGAGAAGATAAACTCTATGGCGGAAGTTGCTAAAATAAAATTGTGTTCGCCTAAGTTGGTTTTCGCTTCAACTTTTTGTTCGGCCGTTCGTTCGCTGCATTTTTTTTTTTTTTTTTTTTTAATGTGTTTGGGTGTATGACGACTACCCTGCACACAATGCAACAACCTCACTTTATGCGAATGCAGAGAGTACATTTACTCGCTATTCCTCTCGTTCTACTCGGTTCCATGACTCTGTTGTTAATCTAGATGAGACCCGGTTGGTGCTGGATACAAGCGCACTGCTAGTAGTGGTGATAGTGATGGTGGTGGTGATAGTGGTTGTTGTGATTTGGTTCGGACCGGATGGTGTAGTGATTCTGTATAGAAGTTCCTGAGGCTGTGCATTCTACATGTACAACATCGAATATGTTTTGGATAGTAAGGATGGATGCCTGATGACAGGGGTGAGAAGAAAAAATTTAAAAAAAAAAAGTTTGGAAAGCCAAGGACCGGAACTTGGCTAGAGAGCTATCATGTGTGCTAGGTATTTGTTTTTGCTTCTAAGGGCATTGAATTGTTTTTAAGGGTATTTTTGTGGATGTAACAGGATATTTGGAGCATGTAATTTAATTGCACTTAGAGAAAAGGAGATAGAGTGAGATGAAGCGGTCGAAATTCGCAGGGAATGAAGGTGTGAGAATGAAGAGAATGTCTATTTGCGTAAAAGTTATGTGCGGATGAGGTTGCAAATGTGTTTGTGTGATTTATTTACTGGAAATGTAACCCTTGCAACGTGGGGTTTTCCAGTGGTCAGTTAAGTTAATTTCTCTTTTATTTGTCACTTTGAAATAAGAGGGTAGGTATGCACGTTTTTCTCATGAGAATTGGTTAGCTTAGGGCTGTTAGACATGTTTCAAGTGGGATCTTTGGATGCACTTCTAATGGTTATAGTAAAATTTTAACTGTAAAAGCCCTGTCTGGATTTATCAGATCTATACTTCTGGCGTTGTAGTCGAAAAGAAATTTTTGAATTTGGAAACTAATACTTAATATGCGCACATAGGTGTGGACTCAGGTGGCGCTGCAGTTTGGGGTAATCCTGGGCCCTTACCTACAAACCTCTCTAACCATCATGATCTACCGCCAGCTGCCTCCAGCGCCTCATTCCAATTTGGTTGAGTACTCTTTCCATCTGCGTGCGCCACCTTAGATGTGATTAATCTCTGTTGCGCCGACTCTAGGGGTTAGACTTAAATATTCATTACGCCAACGCTAAGGCATTCATTAGCTCATCACGTCCCAGCCATCTCAGACGTTGGAACCGCAGACGCCTTACTCAAACAATGTTTCTATATAGTTCGTGATTGAATCTCCTCCTAAAATTTCCGTGTTAACAAACGGGAGCGGAAATCATGCGTAAAGGCTTTCTTTCGAAATGGTCAAGAACTTATTTATCCGTTTGAGCCATTGCGCCATAGAGCGCGACCGGAATTATAAGTATAGAGCTAGTGTGGCCTTATTATAGAGGGCTCTATTACGCAAATGTCTCCTGAGCCCAATGGATAAGAGTAATTCTGCACTCATTTCGTTGCTAATAACTGTGGAGCTAAAGTAAAATAGGCACAGGTCTCGACTACCTCGAAAATGTAATTCCCAATGAAAAAGTTCTTGCAAAGTCGTGGATGGTGTGGATCACTTACTTTGTTTTGTTCTCGTTTTTTCATTAGATCTATTTTGGCCGCGTCTACCTCGATAGTCAAGAAAGTTTCATTGACGGCTCGCAGTGTTTTTCCAAGGCCTGTTTGATGGGTACCCGGATTGGAAGACAGGTGGCGTTACTGAGCCAGTATCGTCATTTAGTACAACCTCTTTAAGCCCGTCTGTCAAAATTTGGTGACAATCTTAGTTTTGTTTCGACACCTATTTCAAAACATTGTGTTAGTGTGCGACCATGGAGAAAAAACAGTATCGCTCCGTGATCCGATTCTTGTTTTTCAGAGGCAAAACCTGCGAGGAAATCAAACTCATTCTCAATGGTGTGTATGTGACCCATTTACCTTCCCGTACAAACGTTTACCATTGGTTTGCAGAGTTTCGCCGTGGAAGCACGTCGGTTTTTGATGAACCGCGCCCAGGTGGCCCAAAAACGGTTACCATAGAGGAAACCGTGCACAGAATCTATGATCTCGTATTGGCGGACCGCCGAGTGAAAACTCGCGAGTTGGCTGAGATAGCAGGTATCTCAACTGAATGCGTTAGCCATATCCTGCATATCCACTAAAAGGAAGTGCTTGGTCCTGTTTAATCGAAATCCAGAAGAGCCTCTGCTCTGTTTCGTGACCGGCGATGAGACATGGATTCATTGGTGTACATCAGATATCAAAGAACAGTCGAAACAATGGGTTTTACCCGGTGAGCAAGCTTCAAAGAAGGCGAAGATCGTGCCTTTGTCCGGAAAGGTAATGGCCACCGTTTTTTGGGACGCGCGACTTGTAATCCACGTTGACTATTTCGAGAAGAAAAAAAAAACAATCAGAGGAGCATACTACTTAACGCTAGATTTTAGAGAGAGACTAGATTTGGAAAAAAAGCCGTCCCTAGTGTCGTAACTAACACATGTTTCACATATTTGAAATCGGTGGTACCTTAATCCGATATATAAATCAGATTGATCACATTACAATCGATAGAAGACACAGCATTGGTATTCTAGGTGCTCGAATGATCCGAGGAAACACAATTAACTTGGAGTGCTGTCTTATTTCAACTAAGTTGCCCACCAAGGCATTTAGAGAAGTCCAATGCTCCCAAAATATCATATACTTTACAAATGTTCTCTGTTCACTAAAGAAAGTCTCTGGTATATGTATATTGTGCAAGTCCCTACATCGAAACTGGAAATTTACAAGCAATTTACAATTACAATTTACAATATCTACGAACGAGAGAGATAAAAGTAATAATGGATTGTATGAAGGAAAAAGGTAGGCTTTGGGTAAGTTCTTACTTCATCCCATTTAACTTTAGCCAAACGAACAAGTTACAAGCCTAGGACATAAAGCTTGAGCAAAAGGATCGACGTTGAACTCAACTCAAAAAAAAATATCGCTTTCATAGCTCAGTTAAGCCAATAATTAAGCGCCATTGTGAACTATAATATACTATTGTGAATGAACATGATCTGACAAACTCAAATTTGTTTTTTTTTTAATTTTTTCCACCTTCGCGGTCGCAACTACCACTTTGATCAAAACGTTCCCGGTGGCGTCACCGTGTGGCGCTCCAATTGTTCCGATTTGAGTTCTCTATTCCTCTTAATCTTAGCGTTAACTTGACATTTGCGTAGCCAGGAGTACATCTATCTCTGTGTGTGTTGACGATTTTTTACAATTTTAGAAATAGATTTAAATTTGCAACGAAAACGGTCGTTTACCAATGGCACGAGCGGTTCAAAAGTGATCGTGAGTCAATCGAAGATAATGTACGCAGTGGCAGACCATCGACATCGAAAACCGACGAAAACATTGATGAAGAACGTAAAAGAAATGTTGGTCAATAACCGCAAATTAACCATCACAGAGATAGCGGAGGACTTGAATATTGCCTAAGAATCTGTCCAAGACATTTTGGTTAATGATTTGGGTTTCCGTCGTGTAGCAGCAAAGTTGGTGCCAAAAGACCTCAATTTCATGCAAAAGGATCATTCATCAAAAGGATTATTACAGGAGACGAGACGTGGATTTATGAGTACGAGGCAATTCTGTGATGAGTCTTTTCATAGAATTTGTATGTAGTTATATGAAAATCCCGTCGGCGTCAACTCAGACATGAAGGCATAACATTGATGTTGGAGTGGTTGCTGGCTGAGCTAAATGTAACGAACTAACAACTAGCACGTACTTAAGACCCACTGGTTGAGGATGTACTAGCTCGTCCCGTCCAGTTTGACAACCACCTCTGTGAAAAATATCGAAACCTAATACACCTGAGTTTCAAACTACTACACCACCCGCCCGCGCCCTGGAAAAAAAAACCTGTAAAAGGGTCTTCGTATCCCCTTGGTGCGCTCGCGGTATTATAAAAAAAAAAAAAAAAAACATCAGGCAAGTGAATGGCGTTCACCAAATAAACAGAGGCTAAAAAAAACAACGTCGTTTTCAGTCAAAAAAGAAGGCACTGTTCACGGTTTTCATGGATTACAATTATGTGAAGAAATTCGCTGAAAGAGACCAGAATTGTGGGCAGAAAACTCGTGGATTTTGCACCATGATAACACAAAGTCGCACAGTGCCATCATTATTCGTAATTTTTTGACGAAAAATGCAACAAATATCATCCAACAGCCACCGAATTCACCTGATTTGGCTCCCTGTGACTTCTTTCTGTTCAATCGAGTTACTCGTAAAAAACCACTTTGGGGAAAGCGTTTCAGCAGCCGAGAGGAAATAATGTAAAAATCGCAGGAAGCACTGATGGACATACTGAAAACCGAATATAAAAAATGTTTCGAAGATTGGATCAAGCGCTGGCATAAGTGTGTTGCATTCGATGAGGATTACTTTGAAGGGGACAATATAGATTTAGATGAATAAACTTGTATTTTTAATTTTCTGAATATTAAAAATGAAAATTTTGGATCAAAGTTTTAAATGCAATGAGTAACGAGGAAAAAAAACAAAGTGCTAATTTTAGTGTAGCCGAAGTGAACAAACTTGTAGAAATAGTGGTAAAACACAAACAAAACACGGATAAAGTTTTTGCAAATATTAAGTCCGCTGCATGGATGGACATAGAAAAGGAGTTCAACTGTGTTTCCGGAGAAACACACGAACGTCTTTAGTGTTAAATAAAAAATTACGAACATTAAAAAAATCCTACAAAACAGAAGTATGCAGAAGAAAAAAAAAATGTTTATGGTACAGGAGGTGGGCTTGCACATAGCTCAACAATCAATAATTTGGACGAAACATTACACGAACTTCTAGGAGGCCAAATTGACGGGCTCTCTTCAATTTACGGTTCCGAAGTAATAACCGAAACAAACCCCCCAGACCGGTATGTAAAATGTAAATACTTATCTTAAAGCTTCTTATACATATACATTTCAGATAAGAACAACATTATAAGGGCAACGTGCAGTACACAATCAAAGAATGGAAAGGAAATGCGCTAAACAATCCGCAGTCAACAAAAAACAGTAACCAGCAAGCGAACACCAAATCAGAAAAAGGTAAAGAAATTGTTAAAATTGAAGTTCATACATGTGTACATAAGTGCTGATGTCTTTTATTATTAGATTTGTATTTGCTTGGCCAGGAAGTTAATGAACACCTAAGAAAAAAACCAAAAAACCTTTCAAAAGAACATCAACATCAAATAAAAGATCAACTGCTACACAACAAAAAATTATACCAACTCTAAGTAAAGCATATGGTTGAAGAACACGAAGGCAAAATGAAACTCCTGGGGGCACACTTGCGTGCACCAACTGCATAACTATAAGCAATTGTTTTTGAGTTCGGTATTTGTGTTAAGCGATCCCTTTTAATTTAAAACCAAATGAATTTTGTACCAAGCACAAATATATATCTATGTAGAAACTTTAATGAAATAAAACTTTTAATTTCGACAATAAATGGTATTATTGGTTTTAATTTACAATGTTAAGAAAATATCCATTATTCAATACGTTTCTTACTGCTGTGTTTTCTTATCCGATAGCCAGCAATAATTCGTCCAAAGGTGGCGGTTCCACATCATGATTCATATAGCAGATGTTGTGAAGTACTGATTTTGCCACTATGACACTCTGCAGTGTTTGATGTCGCAGTTTTAGGACTGTTGCAAGTACAGGAAATCGTCTTTTCCATACTCCGTCTGATCTTTCAATACAATTACGTGTTTTTATTTAAGATTCATTGTATCGGTTCCGTTAAGGTAAACTACAGCTTCTTAAAGGTGTCATTAAATACCTCCTGCATTGATATTCCCCATCAGCAACGATGGGGTCGAATTCACCGCTTTCAAAACGTGTGATAATCCCGGCCACCTTGCTGCGACATCCATGATTTTCAGCGTTTGAACATTGTATGAAAAAAAATCCTTTTCGATTCCTAAATATTTCCCCATTTATCTCTCCTGTTGTTGTAAAGAAAAGGTAAAATTTAAAATCCACACAGCCGAAATATGAATCCCTCCCGTTGCATAAAATCTCAATATCAGCTGTAGCATACATTCTGTAGATAGAGAACCATTCCTAAATAAAAATCAAAACTGGGTCATTTGTCGGAACAATAAATGCATAGATTTCATATTACCAAGTTGTTGGATGTTCAATATAATTTCGTATTTCTTCTAACACACAAATAGCTTAATGTTTTGACATCCCGAATCTCTTGAAAAAAATCCACATCGTCACAAATGTTGAAATGATTTGACCGCGCGCTTATAATCTTTTCTCTTCGAATATGTACTACAATGCTGTGGTAGTTTTCTACGTCACTCACATTTTCCTCCTCAGAGTGAGTCCATTCCATTCCTCCTTTGGTTGCAATAGAGCAGAAAAATTAGTTTAACATTTCTCATGTACGGTATTGCCAACAAACATTTATTTTATTATTATTATTGATTTCCCAAAAGATATTGAAAACAAAGTATAGGGTTTTCTAATAACGACTTGACAACTTTTTTTTTTTTAAATAAAAGGCAAACCATTTGAGATATTTCAAAAACTTTATTATTGGCTTGAAGTACAATCAAAACATTTATGAATGGAACTCGACTTCGTTCATATGGCCACCGCGGGCACGTTTGTAGCGGTCGATTCGTTGGACCCAATTTTCAAAGACTCGACCACACGTTTCGGCCGAAACTGCCGCTATTTCGCGTTCAATGTTGGCTCTGAGCTCTTCCAACGTCGTCGGCGTGTTAACATAAACCAATGACTTTACGTAACCCCACAGAAAATAGTCAAGCGGCGTTAAATCGCACGAACGAGGCGGCCAATCGACTGGCCCATGTCTTGAGATAACACGCTCACCATACTTACTCTTCAATAAATCGATTGTAGCGTGTGCTGTGTGGCTTGTGGCACCATCCTGTTGAAACCACATGTCGTCTAAGTCCATATCTTCCAACTCGGACCAAAAATAAGCGGTGATCATGGCCTGATAACGCTGACCATTCACAGTAACGTGACGATCGTTATCGTCGACGAAAAAATATGACTCAATAACGCCGCCGGCATGCAAACCGCACCAAACAGTTATTTTTTGTTTATGAAGTGGTGATTCATGAAGCACATGTGGGTTTTAACCCGACCAATAACGCATATTTTGCTTATTGACGAACCCATTGAGCCAAAAATGAGCTTCGTCACTGAAGATGATTTTGCGATGAAATTCATCATCTTGGCGACCCATCATCTCATCCATCATCTCCAGAACCCAATCGTAGAACGTACGTCGCTTCAAATGGTCCATCGGCTTCAATTCTTGAGTCAGCTTGATCTTGTATGGATGTAAGCCAAGATCCTTATGCAAAATACGCCATAATGTGATCTGAGCGATGTCCAATTCTTGAGAACGCCGTGGAATTGGCTGATTTGGATCGTTTGCTACAAACGTGTGAACGGCAGCGATATTTTCAACACTTCGACCAACCCGTTGTCTCACTGACACGGCAACATCACACAACGAATATGTAGACCCAAATTTTTGCACTAAACTTGTTATTGCCTGTCTACTAGGGCGAGAATTACGACCGAAAATTGGAGTTAACGTTCTTAAAGTTGCAGTCGCCGACTCCGAATATCTGTAGAAAAATTTTATAATTTGCAGACGTTGCTCATTAGTGTACTTTACCATGATGAAAATGTTGAGTTTACTGAATAAATTGACAGTGACAGTTTGATGATTAGTGAAAGAGTGCGTTCACAAATTAAATTTAAAGTTGTCAAGTTCCTATTTGAAAACCCTATATAAAAAAAGAAACGAATGGCAAGTATGTACTTTCTGAACCTACACTTAAACCACTGAAATAGGCGGATCAAGCTTAGTCGCAAATTGAACTGAGTTCAGCTATAAACCTGTAATATGAAATCCAATTTTATGTTAATCTTGAGTTCATCATAATATCGAAGCTTAAGCTCGCACTATGAAAATGAGCGTTAGTGTCATTCTTTTTACATAGAAAAATATATTCAGACTAATTTTGGGTCACTGAAGCGCCACACTATTTTATCAACACTATGGCATTAACGGCACGATGAGCTAGTTAAAAAATCAAATAAATATCACACTATCGAGGAGACACAGTCCTTATATTCTTGTAAGTTCCATGTTGGGCGCCACTTTAATTTTCTTTGTTTTAGTTACACGCTTAACTTTCCAAAAAAAAACCTTAACAATTTTCCGATTTTTCTCTTTATTTCAAAAACCCTCGTTTTCGTCCTTCTCAAAATATATATATACATACGTACTAAAATACGTACCTACGTCAAACCATTTCCATTCATATGAAACTTAAATGGCAACTCTAACGCGCTTTGCCAATTAGATGACGCATTTCAAATCACAATATTGATATCAACAAGGGAAGCAAAAAATCAAACAAACATTTTACACAAACACACATACTCATACTCATAGTATGCATGTGTGGTATGAGAGGAAATAAAAAAGTCACCATAGTACAGCATTTAGTAGCATAATGTTAAGTCACGCACACTTTTACAGATCCGAGGAAAGTTTTAACTTCATGCCACCATCAACTAGATACACACAACTCAGAATGATTTGTTCATGGAAATTGTAACCGTACACACATACACAAATTCTTAGAACGAGCACTCAACCCAAATTCATCAGCAGATGTCCTATATTGTGAAAATAAAGGATATCCGAAGCGCGTTGTTCCTGCGGTCGTAAATGGTAGGAAGTTTCCTGCCATACGAATACCATATTCTGTTTCCTTTTTTTTCGCTCTTCTAAATTGTGCACTCTGTTACATGTTTAGAAGGGTTGCTTCAGCTATGTGCATTGGGAGAGCACCATAAAATGTTGACGAGTTGATATTTGTTAACAAATGAGGGTTGTTCGGTCGGTTCAATAGTGTGAGCGTGTAGACTTGAAGTGTAATGTACATGTATCGTATGCGACGGGATAGAATTCGTATTGGAATCGGTCGTTGTTGCAGGCGGTTAATTGGGCATTGAGGAGTGTGATTTAAAAAATAAAAATAACCCTGAGCTCCATCATTATGCAGCAACCTGTATGTTTCAGGACGTAATTGAAAGTATAAAGTTTATAAAAAAAAATTAATCGCCCCAAATGAGTTGTGTTGAACTGTGTTGGGTTGGATTTGCAACTTTGGATATTATGTGATGATAATGAGGTCACATGAAGAATTATTCAGCGGTTGAGATGGAAAGCGCAGGATAAGTGGTGCAATCTGGTGGGTGACATCACGTTAACAGTCAAAGCGTTTCAGATGTGTGCAGAAAAGCCAGCAAGAGTTAGAACGGAAAAACACACACAAATTCTATCCGGACACAGACCGCAGGAACAACAGAGCCTGCTCACATGGTGGAATCAAGCCCCTACTATAGTCCTTGTATCAGGATAAAAAATATAAAGAAATTCACACAAAATCTTAATTGTTTTCGTTAGTATGACTTTGGTCCATACGCAAAATTTTAGAAAGCCCACAACCGAAAATATTTCAACGAATTAGCCAGGCCTCAACCCATAAACCATTACTGATGCAGCAATCATTTAAACAGTTATATATATTGTGCTATACAAAAAGAAGTGGGCCAATGTGACTTCCCTGAGGAACACCGGAAATATTAAAAATTATTTTCGGGAGCACAGATGACAGAAAGATAGTAATTTATTGATAAATAGAACAAAAAGAAGTGGCTCAATTTGACTTCCCTGAGGAAAACTAGAAATATTAAAAATTTCCCATATTGATTCCGGCTAGTCAAATAACTGCCGATCCATTTCAAAAAATTGGAATGAATGCCAATCATTTTGAGTTTTTTCAAAAGGAAGTTGCGTTATTCCTTGTCAAAGGCCGTGGAAAAACTTGTTTAACCGCAGTCATCCTGAAGACGTTTGTCCACTTTGTGCAAACAGTAGTGAGCAAATATTACAAGGTTAGAGTTTGCAAATTATACAAACTCTGCGATATAAGAACTTATAGCGGAATACAATTTTTTTTTCACTACGGCTTCAAATATTTTTGGGATCAATTGCAATTTGGCTATAGATTAATAATTGTCAATCCTAATTTGTGAATCGGAATTATAAGAAAAGGCTTTTAGCAGTCCAGAAGTACCATACACCTGAACTTGAGGACAAGTCGAATATGATTTTAAGTGTGTGCATTAAGTTGATGCGGAAGATTTTCGGAAGCACTAGAATCAGGAGATGGAGAAACTTTCACATTCGGATAAAGAAATTGATTGACTTTAATTTAGAAAATTTTCAGAGGCAAAATTGGATTGGAAAAAAGAAGCAAACACAGAACCGATCCAATTGCCCATGACCCGTTCGGAAAACTCAGCCGACATTTCAGCAATTTCATATCAAATATTCCCCTCCGAAGCATCTAAGACTTTTGTCATAGACCAGAGACTGAATATAGCCCCTGCTCGCACGAGAAGGGCGTCCAATTGTCAGAGCCATAAGACGATCATCGAACTCCGAACTCAACAAGTCGACTGCGGTATGTAAATTACACCATCCTGTTAAAACAACATATCCTGAATTTTTTTCACTGCCAATTTATCACAAAATAAATTGGCTAACATGAAGCAATAGCGGTCTTCATTGACTGTGTCACACTCTCAAGTTTCATGTCGGAAGAAGTATTGTTTAATGACACATCCAGCATGAAAACCGATTGCCGTATGGCTGCTGCTGGAGTGCCTTCTGCTATTCTCTTGAACAATTTGACAACTTTGCTAACTAACAAAGCTTTTTAACCAAAAATGTACCTTGTGGACGATTTCCTCGTTGAAAATCCGAATGTTCTTCCATCTTCTATCCAACCAGCGAAGTCCGATATTTACGAAGGTCATTTGGCTTTTGCTCTTGGTTCAATTCAAATTTATACGGACCTATAACCAAGAATTTTCAAAAAATGCACCACAGAAACATTCTGGAGGGTCCCATCTCTTGAGGAATCCGCGGAATCGATTAAATGCGGTCTTGCATTACCGACTCGCTTTTAGCCGCAATATTGTCCTTACTTTTACGGGCAACATAACATTACGAGGTGTGTTCAAAAAGTACGATGATTTTTGAAATTTCGCGGGCAACGTATATCCGAATGTCGTTTTTTTTTTGACATATAGAAAGGTTAAACGTGTTTTAATGTGCTCGGCGATTTTCAATTATTATAAAAAAATGGAGCAAAGAATTAGCATAAAATTTTGTGTAAGAAATGGAATCAAGTAGTCTAAAACACTTGAGATGTTGACAGTAACATACAGTTAGCTTACTATAAGTAAAAAAAAAAATGCTTACAAGTGGTAGAAGCTGTACCAAGACGGCCGAGAAGATGCCAATGACGAATCACGATCTGGACGCCCCAGCACATCAACAAAAGATGATAACGTCGAATCTGAAATGAAATTAGCATAAGAGATGTTGCTGAGGATTTTGGCATATCAGTCAGCTCATGTCATGCAATTTTTTCGGATGTTTTGGGCATGAAACGTATGTTAGCTAAGTTTGTTCTGAAACTTCTTAATTTTGATCGGAAGAACCGTCGCATGATGATCGCTCAGGAGCACTTCAATGATGATCTTAACTTGCTGGAAAGGGTCATAACTGGTGACGAATCTTGGGTATAGGATTATGACGTTGAAACCAAAACCCAGGAGAGTCAAGACCAAAAAAAGCACGCCAAGTTCGATCGAATGTCAAAGTTTTGATCACTGTTTTTTTCGATTGCCCTGTTGTAGTACATCAGAAGTTTCTACCTCACAAAACTGAAGAGATCTATGAAATGATAGAGATTTGCAACTATTGAGGAAATAAAAACGGCATCGCTGGTAGAACTCTAGTTGTTTACTCCAAATCGGTTCAAGTTCCCTTCTACTTGTGAGCGCCATCCAAAGTGAAGTCTTTCTTCACGACGTTTTCCCTCCTGGATAGGTTCAAAGGAGCATTAATGTCAATTCGCTTAACATGTTCTAGGAACCTTAGGCGATTGATCCATAGTTTTCTAACTAGGTCAAAGTCACTGTACATCTTGCTCCAGAGTCTTTCAACGCAAACGGGACCGAATATTTTTCTCTCGATACGATTGAGGATATCTTCATCCGCTTTTCATAAAATGCATGCTTCAGTGTCATAAAATGGGACCGGAATGATTAGTTTTTCGGGATATAAACTTACTACTCAGTTGCCTTCTCAGCCTAAAGAAACAGCAATTCGCAAGAGTGATTTTTCGTTTTATTTCTGCTAAGACACAGCCTTTTACTACCTCGAAGTAACGTCTGTCCAACAGACGTTTTGCGTCCATTCTTGGCAACAGTATATACGAATACTTGGTTTTGCCCTTCTTTACCGCTAAACCTATTGGAGCAGATTCCGTTTCAATACTAGCGAAAGCACTGGTGATAAGCACCTTTGACATCAAAGGTCTCGGTTAAGTCGTTACCAACCTTGACGGGGCAACGAACGGTCCCAATCCTTATTTTCTACAGACAGACGAGTTAAACAAGGATGCCAAAATTAGACGTACCCGTAACTCTATATCGCTCGTTTTTATAAATGCTCTCATATATAGCCTTGAAATCTATGAAAAGATGGTGGGTATTGACTTAGTCAATTGTGGACTTTTCTGGTATGAAAGGGCACTAATAGGGACCAATCAGGTTGTTGGGGAAAGGTGTCAGACGTACACACACTGCGGCAGATACGAGTAAGATCTTGTATCCGATGTACAGGAGACCTATAACTCTAAAGATGGCGCAAGAGAAAAGATGTAAAGATTGCATTCATCGACTATACACTCCTCTGACCAGATCTAAGTAATAAGTTCGTGTATGCTCTCCACATACTCATTTCCAGCAGATTTAAATACTTCAGCCGGTATGTCGTCAGGTACAGAAGCTTACTCCGTTTTGTTCTCAGCACTGTACGGGTCTTCTTACCTTGACACGGTCTTTTTACCTATTGGGAACATTTTCATATTGTACATTATTCCTGAAAAAACAACCTCACAATGGCTTTGATCGTGCTCTTTTTTCTTTGTCTGGAGAAGCCGATGTTTTTATCGTCTTGGCATTGAGTCGACTGAATTTTGACAGAAGTCTTTCGAAATCGATTGCCAAGTTGCTGCACGTTCTTTGGATTTGCTTTTGAAACAGCAAATTTTTTGTCTGTCCATAAGTTTTCTATGAGGTTAAAGTCAGGAGACTGTGATTGCCACTCCTCAACTCTCTTCGAACTAAACCATTGCCTCGAGCATTTACTTGTGTGCTTTGGGTCTTTATTTGCAACATAACATCCTCGAGTATTTCCACATAAATGTGGCAGTCCGCGACCTCATTAGTCTTATGTATAAGACCGACACCGCAATAAGAAAAATATCCCTCAAAAGTCACTCTATGACCTAATTGCTCTTCCTGAAGCAAATCTAATTCCTGACATTAAAAACCATGAGATTTCTTTTCCAAATTTCAACATTTTTCGAAAATATTCATTTGAAAGAGCTAATAATCCCCATAGCTAAGGTGTATTACTAGCAATGTGGAACTGTTTTATCACAACTCCTGTTGATATTCTTCATATCCCAAACGCTGTCCTTACATACTTTGTCATCCCTCTCAACAAATTGGACCTTAATGTGCTGTAGTTCACGGAGTGACTTTTTTGACCAATGATGCACAATCCAAAGATATTAGGTATTATTCTAGCTGGAGATTTCAATCTTCCTCTCTTGAAATGTTTACCCAATCGTTTCCATATTCCTTTCGAATGGACTGCTAATCATTCATCTCCCTGGTGACAAGAATTTAAGAACTCAATTTGTCTCCGACTACAGTAACTATCGGTTTGATAATCTGTACTTTGTGAGTCTCTTTAACTTGAGTACCTCCACCGCATGCAATTTGGCTTTATCTTGGACCTTAAACGTTTTTACCAAACTGTTAATATAAAATAAAGTTATATGGCTACCCATCTACTCTTAAATTTTTTCTCCTTACTAAAAAAACCATGCAAATTTCTTTAGTTTTCACTTTGGCAAATCTTTTTCTAAGCAAACACCTGTACCTGATCGTAGTTACTTTAGATATATGACAAACTGTCCAGAGACATCATTCATATCGTTAAAGAACATCTTTGGTGTCAGAAAACATTACTAAACCTAAAGATAATTTTTCTTCCGGCCCTGATGACTGATGATGACGGTTTGTGTAAGCCATCTCGGTCCTCCCCTCGCTGTCCTATTTAACCTGTCTGTTTCAACAGGTGTTTATCCTTTCCCTATCCATAAAAAAGAGAGTAAGACAGAAGTTGATAGATACAGGCTAATAGTAAAACTCCCTTGCTTACTCAAATTTTCGAAAGCATAGTATATTAAGAACTGCTTCCATGCTGTAGACGAATTATCTACACAAATCAGCACGATTTAATGAAAGGTAAATCAACCACCACGTCTCTAAGACGTTATGTGCTTTAGAAGATCGACGCAATTTCCACAAATTTTAGTAAGGCTTCAACTTCCAACAAAAAAAACTTGGTTTTTACACCCAATTAGTGGCACGGATTAAATTCTATTAAGGCGAACGATCATTAATATCTGACCTCATTAAACCAACATCTGGTGTCCCTCAAGGTAGTTATCTTGGACCAATAATCTTGATCCTAACGATTAACGACATGAATCTTGTTTCAACACATTCCAATCATTCTATTTTCGCTGATGATATGAGAGTTTCCATTTCATTGCCTTCTGACATCCATTGCTTGAAAGACAACTTAAATAAATTTTTGGTATGGTGCAAGCAAAACTTTTTGAATTTTAATGTCAAGAAATGCCAAACGATATCTTGTCCCCCGAAACGCTTGTCGCTCCCTCCCAGAAACTACTTCATCTGCGATGAGCTAATTCCTTCCCCTACCAAAGTACGGTATCTAGGAATAATTAATAACACAAAATTAAATTTAAGCCCACATATTGACAGCATTATTGATATAAAGGGTGAGCCAACAAATGGTGTGGATATTGGCTGTCAATTTCTGTCATTTACTGAATTCAATGTGGTTGATCTTTTTGACAAATAGCATACAATATTTGGCAATTTTAGATGTGGAGTCGTTTACCACGCAACAATGCATTTTGTTATTCAATCTTATTACGAAAATGGGCGATGTGTTAAAGAAACATTTCGTAAAATTCGTGAGTTTTTTGGTCAACATCATCGGCCTAGTGAGTACAGAATTCATGTTATGGTGAAGTGTTTTGAAGAAACTGGTTCAGCATCTCGGCTAGCACGTACGCCAAAACATCACCACTGGAAGCGAAAGTATTTAAAATCTAGTAGACACCTCAATTCGTTTCCGAAGTCAACAATCGGGCCTCCCTTATTGCACTTTTCTGCAAATTTTAAAAGTTGATCTGTGTTTGTACGCCTATAAAATCTAAATTACATAACAATTGAGGCATTTGGACCATCTAAGACGTCGCAGATTTTTTAACAGGATGTTGGATCGCCAATTTGGACCGTCAGTTTGTCTTTGAATTTGGTCTTTTCTGATGAAACACATTTTTGGATAAACGGGTCATAAATAAACAAAATTGTCGAATCTGGGGACGAGATTCACGAAAAACTAATATGGTGCTCACCACTGTAATAATTTTCTTATCCTTTTGTCTCACCAGTTAATTATTATTTATTTGCAGAGCGGTTTTAATATGTACGTCCTGTATCCTAATGATTCAATCAGATACGGCAAACGCTATGTTCACATTCAGGAGTTATCCTATCATCTTATCCCGTTGTGTCATCTTTGCATCAATCTCTAAAGCTTTAAGAACTAACACAACACAGAGCGAACTGCTAGTTAAAACAGCTTTATTACTTCACAATTAAAATGTTGACCCTATTTCATTCCCACTAATGTAAGTTTTAAATATATATAATTCTTTCTCAAATCCATTCGTTACTTCACGAGATTTTAACGAACAAACAAAGACAAAATTTCGAAATCAAGCATAACTAAAACACAACACTTATGGATATAGATTATAGACATACCTTTGTTTTCGCACAAATTCACCTCTTAAAACCAAACAAATCTTTATCCACCCTATTTAATAGAACCATAATCAATGGTAAAACGAACAAAGCTATAAAGGGTGGGAGAGAGAGAAAATCAGATGCGATTTTCTTTTCAACACGAAAAGACGAAGCAACGAAACCAAAATGAAACACCATACAGTCCTCAACCCCAACTTTCAATCTCATTGCCCATAGTGTGACAATATTGCCAACAACAAGGAATAAACAAACAAACAAATGAACATACAACAAACACACTCAAACAAAGTACCTGTCAAGCTAATTCTCTTCTCATTTTAGATTTTGTTTTGACTGCTGTAAGAGAACAACATTTTATTTTAAACTACCGTACCTACACTAGTAAAGATCTGTATACGGATAGAAATAAACAGCGTGGAAGGAAAAATGCGATTAAAGAGAGTTTGTACTCTCTCATTCCTTCTCTCTTTAAAATTTACTAGTGTTTTCCTTTTCCATTTAAAATTCACTTTTTGTTTTACTTCCAACACATTTACCAACGAATCAGCTGAAGGGTGAGAACTGTGAACAGAGTAGCAGAAGTGTTGTGTTGAGATGATGAGGATTTTCAATTGTTTTTTTTGTTTTGTTTCTTTTCGTTCGCAGTTTTGTTTGTTTTTGGTTCTGTTGTGTGGGGTTAAGAGAGCGCGAGTTAACAAAACGGTGTTGTGTTTGTGTTTATGATTTTTTTTTATTTACAGATAAAATCATTGAATAATGTTGTGCACAGTGCTGATGGAGATTTTGTAGACACTAGATGAGTCGGATGAAATTGAATAGTAGCCTGTGTAGTTGATCGGGGGTTGTTTTGTGGATGACAATGTTGCTAGCTGAGGGTGCCAATTGTGTGGGACTCGTTGTCAAAGTGGTACCAATAGCAATTATCATGGGGGAGTGTGAATTTTTTCTTTGAAAAAAAAAAGAACGACAATTTTGATTAGTAGGTATGTAGGTATCCAAGATTTTTATGGATTGTGTTTCAACAACTTTGACAAATGGTTGACACGTACCATATGTTAGGATTTTCATTTCCTTTATTTTTAGCAATCGTGACGAAAATGATGAACAAAATGAGATATACAAATTTGTAATAATGGTTGGGCCGGGAGACAATACCTTTCAAAAAGACATAGCGTTTATAAATGTCTAAAAAGTTGTCAGCTTATGTATGTCAAATACATTTTCCTGGTATCAAACAGTTTTAAGTATCCTAAGTATCAAGGGACACAATCCATTTCTTTTCAGTGTCATGTAGGTAAACATATCTTTTACAGCCGTCAAGTCCTGCGTCTTCTTGTCAAATATTCCACGGAATAACCCATGTGTGGCGCTCCCATTGTTCCGATTTGAGTTCTATTTTTTAAGTTGGTACATCTGTTGTTGACATTCCCTCTAAATCTTAGCGTCATAGCTTTTTTTTATAATTCCGCGTGCGCACCAAGGGGATATGAATACCCTTTTACTGGCTTTTCGCTAGGGCGCGGGCGGGTGATGTAGTAGTTTTGAAACTCAGGTTTTAGGTTTCGATATTTTTTCAGAGGTGGTTGTCAAACTGGAGTGCATCCTCAATCAGTGGGGTCTCAGTACATGCTAGTTTTTAGTTCGTTACATTTAGCCCAGCCAGCAACTACACCAACATCAGTGTTATGCCTTCACGTCAGAGTTGACGCCGACAGGATTTACATATAACATATTTACATATACATATAACCACATACATGAAAAGACTTTTAGAGAGTTGCCTCGCACGGGATTCGAACCCGCGACCCTCTGCTTGAGGAGTACATCTATCTCTGTGTGTGCTGGAATTTTTTTTACAATTTTAGAAATGGATTTAAATTTTGCGTAAAAAACGGATTTAATGGTGCGCGAATGTTCTAAATCTTAGAAAAGTGTTTCGGCAACGATGCTCTAAAGAAAACGGTCGCTTACCAGGGGCACGAGCGGTTTAAAAGTGGTCGTGAGTCAATCGAAGTGGCAGATCATCGACATCGAAAATCAGCGAAAACATTAATGAAGTAAAAGAAATGTTGGTCAACAACCGCAAATTAACCATCAGAGAGATAGCGGAGGACTTTAACATTGCCTATGGATCCGTCCAAGACATTTTGGTTAATAATTTGGGTTTCGGTCGTGTAGCAGCAAAGTTGGTTTCAAAAGACCTCAATTTCATACAAAAAAGAGACCGTGTTGACGTCGCAAAAGAGATGATTTTCGAGGCTAAGTCCGACCCCACATTCATCAAAAGGATCATTACTGGAGACGAGACGTGGATTTATGAGTACGACACGCAATTCAAACATCAGGCAAGTGAATGGCGTTCACCAAATGAGCCGAGACAAAAAAAAAAAAAAAAAAACACGTCATTTCCAGTCAAAAACGAAGGCAATGCTCACGGTTTTCATAGATTACAACGGTGTAATGTATCATGAATTTTTGCCAGAAGGCCAGACTGTAAACAAAGAGTATTATTTGGGCGGTATGAGTCGTTTGCGTGAAGAAATTCGTCAAAAGAGACCAGAAATGTGGGCAGAAAACTCGCAGATTTTGCACCGTGATAACGCACCATCGCACAGTGCCATCATTATTCGTAATATTTTGACGAAAAATGCTACAAATACCATTTAACAGCCACCAAATTCACATGATTTTCCTCCCTGTAAATTCTTTCTGTTCAATGAAGTTAAAAAAACCACAACGGGGAACGCTTTTCAGCAGCCGAGAGGAAGAAATGGAAAAATCGCAGGAAGCACTGATGGACATACCGAAAACCGAATATAAAAAATGTTTCGAGCATTGGATCAAGCGCTGGCATAAGAGTGTTGCAGTCGATCTAACTAATTTGAAGGGGGCAATATAGATTTAGGTGAACAAACTTGTATTTTTAATATTCTGAACTAATTCCGAAATGTTTTTGATCAAGGTGGTATGTGTATGTCCATCCTGCCGGACTCGAACTGCAACCAACTTCAAACTGCTAAAATTTCCAAACTGTTTATGACAGTGAGCACAAATTTTGACACATGACAGATAATTTTATTATTTACAAGCCTTTTAAACTATTTGCATCTCAGTTGTGTTGAAAATTTTTTATCCTCGATGGAATTCAAACGTGACAGTGTGATTGCTTTATATTTGGCTGAAAAACCACAAGTAGATATCGTTAGAGCCCTCCAGCACCTCAACGTAATTAAATCATTTGTGTTTCGAACCATACCTCGTTACCGTGATACTGGCAAAACGTAATGGAGGTGGTCATAAAAAAACAACAACATCGGCAGAAATGGTTCGGAAAGTGAAGGCTCGAATTGAGCGAAATCCACGTCGAAGTGGAAGAAAAATGGCTCGTGAGCTCAACATATCATTGGAACGGATGCAACACATACCGAAAAATGAGCTTGGGCCCAAGCCATTGAAGCATACGATCTTACACCGCAACAGAAAAAAGTTAGAGCCGAAAGAGCGAAGGAGTTGCTACGCTTGCACGAAAATGGTGAGCTGCCGAATTTGTTTTTTTCCGATGAGTCGCCATTTGTTATCGAGCAATATGTCAACAAACAAAATGACCGAGTTTATTTGCCGGAGAGGTCCTTCGAAAATTTACAACTTCGGACGGCCACCAGAAAGCAGGCAGCACCGATGGTGATGGTTTGGGCCGCCATAACCGCCGATGGTTATTAATAAGAAAATTATAGCATTTTAAAAAGTTGAAGTTCGAGTCAAGCAAGGTGTACATATAACTATATACCTCCACTTGGAGATAAAAGTGGTAACCATCGGGTAGGTACTGATCGATATCAATCCGGACTCGACTTGCCACACTTAAAAGCGCGGGTGCTGGTCAGCAGACAAAAATAGCGGCACTATTAAAGGGACAGCGGATGAATTCCCGAGAAAGAATCAACGATGAAGTAAATTCCCGGAACAAAACAAATGAGACCTTATCCGAAATATTTGGAGCTCAGGTTGATAAGAATTTCCGAGACAAGAATCTTGGAAAAGAGACGGTGGCAAATGAGCCCTTAATAGATCAACGGCAGCGCTCACATCCACCCTCACTGGCTTCGGTCTAACCGACCCCTCTTCTTAGAGATATCTGCAATGGAACTGGCCCCCAAGTTGGAGGTTTTTGTTGAGTGTAAGGTACACGGATATGGAAAAGAAAGTTAAGTTACGAAGCAACAACAAACCTCGAATACGGACGGATCGTTTACAACCTCTGTAAACAAAACAAGGCTTAATGAAGTAAGACGTTTTTTTAAACATAATTAGAAAACACAATTCATGCTTTCAGATGATTTCATTTGGTGTCAGGACAGAAGTCATAATGCCAGATTTTCACATACCAGATTCTCATCAGATAATCATCAGCATAAGCTTCCACAGGTTTACCTTAATGGGGGATGAAACCAATGATATGGACCGTAAGTGTCAAAATACCCAAGGTATAGAAAAAGAGACTTGGTTTTCAGCTTAAAAGAACATTGCATGAAACTAACCGCCTAATTACCACATTTAAAACATGAATGCAATGAGAAAATTACTGTAAATCATGTGGGGAAGATGAGAGACCATTGATAAATATAGTCGCAGCCATGATTACAAGAGAACAGTTCGCAATTCACAATATCGTTTGTTTCCTTTTTATGACTAAGACCATAAACCAAAGTTAGTAGAGATTTAATACGAGAAATGAGTTATGATAAAATTTCATTGCAACAGCAACCCACTGAACATGTTCCAGAAGTGGTGAGGGCGGTTTTCTCTTTTTAGATTCTGAAGGAACTGGTAAAACTTTGCTTTGAAATGTGGTCTTCGCCCAAATTCGGAAAGATAAATAAGTTGTTTTTGCAGTAATCTCCCCTTGAATAGCTGCCACGCAACTCGATGGTAGCGGAGTGGCTCATTCAGTAATAAACCTGCCATTGAACTTGGTTCATGAAGATGCACCTATTTGTAACATCAGCTGAAATAGCGATCGTAGACGGATTTTTCAGCAATGTAAGCTGTTCGTTCGGGACCAATATACAATGTCCCACAATGAGCAATCGAACCACTAACAGACTAAAGTAGCTTTTGCCTTATTGAGTGGAGCAGAGTCCCGTTGTTAAGTAAAAGGGTATTTTGAAAAAAAAAAAAAATTAACACTTAAGATTTCTTTAAATGCCCGAGCAGGTGTAAATTTTTTTGGAAAATTGGAGATAACCCTTTTAGTTACCTGAAAAAAAATAATGATACGGAAACTTGGAAGAGGGACTTGTTCAGCGATTTCACTTGTGAGTTAAGTGAGGCCTTGATGGGATACTCCACACCAAACCAAGGATGATGTTCTTTTCGTACTCTTGGTACAAGCTCCTTCACGCTTTTAGATGACCGACCATGGAATCTGTCATATTGTTTATTAAATTTTTCTTCTCCGGAGGACATTTTTTTATCCGTAAACAAAATTCGATGGAATTCAGCACCATTCACTTCTGTGCAATAATCACAATCCTGTTTTCCTTATCCTTCCAGCCCATGCTAAAAACTTAAGGAATTTCAAGTAAAAATTTCCATCGGAATTGACCAAATGTAAGACCACAAACGAGGCAAGCCAACACAAGAGTGTGGGTAATATCAGTGTCTCTGCCCTTGAATCTTCAAATAGTCCTCTTGATCTTCCCAGTTATGCAACGCGTGTAGCAACTTATTCATCATAGCAGTTTTTGCTGAGAGTATCCCAACAAAAACCTGTGCGGGCTGAGTTTAGTTGTTCCGTTGCAAATGTCATCCAGGGTCCATTGAATGAAGCTTTTTATCCCAGTTCTTTCCCTCGACGGTTTCCGACATGCAGCGAATGGACTACAATATCGTCCTATTGTACCGCTACGCATTTCCAGCTGAACATTTGTATGATATGGTACAGAAACTTTTTCTATACGACCTGCCTTTAGTGTATGAACATTATACACAAGCCACAATATACTTCTTGACAAAGTCAAGAATAGGATGCGCTCCTGTTCAACCGAAAATGCTTTTCCAAAATCTCCAGATTCCTGTTGACATAAAAATATTCCGCATCATATTGCTCTGATCTGATCAGCCTATACATTACTGCATTCGAGATGTACCATTTAAGAGCCTCATCAACACGTTGATATAATCTACCATATTCGATTTCGTAATCGTGATGCATCTGTTGCTCATCGAGTGTCCTTTATGAAAATTCTTGTAGTCACTTCAATATCTATTCTGCGCCTTATTCTTGACCTTGCAAAGCTATTAACTAATCCTCTTGACTAATACCTACAGCATAGAGGTTGAACTTATGCGAATCCTCAGCAGTCTGCTCTGTACCCACTGGATTAGGACTCATACAGTCCACATGATACATAGACGTTCTGGGTCAGTGAAGATGACATCAAAATCGAACTCTTGATGACGCAACAACCATCGTGTAACTCCAGGTGCAACTTCAATTCTACTCTTCACCATAACAACTGTCTGCCAAACACTTACATCAGTACCTGGTTTCCCATACACGTGAACATGTATATACGGAGCCGGAACAAACTCTCCACTACAGCAAGAATCTCTGGCTCGTAGCTGTGATACTTAGCCTCAGCATCTCTAGTACACCCACTGAAATAGCTGACAGCTCGCAGCTATCCATTGTCATTATGCTGCATCAAAGTAGTAACCACCAGAGAGATCTAGCATCATAAAGTGCCATAAGTGAGGATCAATTGTTGAATCAATTGTGCTTGCCTGGTTTGAACACTTTCACTCACAGTGGTGATGTTTTGGCATGTACGTGCTGGCCCAGCATGTTGATATAGATTTTGACCCGATACCGAACCAGTTTCTTAAAAACGCTTCACTATTATACGAATTTCAGACTCATTAAAGCGATTATGTTGACTGAAAAATTTACTTTTACAAATCGTCCACTTCCGTAATAGGATTGAATAACAAAAATACGTGGTAAACGACTCCATGCCTAAAATTGCCAAAGATTTTATGACATCTGTCAAAAAGATCAACCATATTGAATTCAGTAAATAACAGTAATTGACAGCCAACATCCACACCATCTATTGGCTTACCCCTTACTACTTCCAGTTCCATCCTTTTTCGATATCATAACGATTGGCGAGGTAAAAAATCAGGATGTTGTTATTTATTAGTTCCTTCACCATACGACCAACTGCATTCCTTTGAGCAAAATTTATCTTGTATTTCCTTCGTCAGACGGGAAGCTTGCTCTCAATTTTGATGGAAAATACACATCCTTCGCTTGGTCTAGTTAAGATAAATTCAATGAGAAACAACGACGGTACTCCTGAATCAAATCCAGCAACCTCATCTTACCATAAGAGTCCAAGGTTTCATCAATTCTGCAATCCTCAATCCTAATATAGTCCCTGTCACTCGAAGCGATGTTGATTTTTGGTTCTACTTTGCTGATGTTAATCGATCGCAAAATTCTAAGCTTATGGTGGTCTAGCAATGAATGTCCAAACCCCACAAGCTTCACAACATTTCGATCAAAATGGAAACCACTCAGGCTAGCTTCGGACTCCCTTAAATCAAAGCATTCACTGCTCGTATCAAACTTTGAATTCAATAAAATTGATTTTAATTGTTTGGTGACAGTCGTCCTTTACTGCCTTAAACAGTTTACCTGACTTGGTTATCTTGTTGGAAAGTCTCCCACTGTGTCTCCGCTGTTTGCATTTAAAACATTGAACACGTTCCAAGTTCCAAATATGTGATTGTTGCAGATTCAGATAACATAATCCTCTTGCAAATAGCTCTCTCCTGAAAAAATTTGTCTTCAATACATTCACTCTTCCTCATCTGGAAAGCAAAAAGCTGCTGATGCACATCAACTTAAAGTGTTCCCAGTTGGAGAAATCATGCTACGTCGAGTCCTACCAACATATTGCTGAACATACAAACTTAACATGTGCTGCTCAAATGACAATTTCCCTCAACCAATCGGAACTTAATTTTAAGCGCCCAATGTGCAATACCACAACTAAAAGATCTGTAAATGAATCTGCATTTCTAACAACCGAATCATTTTTTGTTTCTATCCCACACTCATCCGCAAAATCTAGTCCTTATTCTGATTTTCTTTGTTTTCGTTTGCTATTCATTCTGACTCTCTCTGACACGTGAGAACCCAATCACGCTTACAGACATTAAGATGGCTCATTAGATGCAAATGCGCTTCGGGCGCTCGTCCTAGATGTTGAAGTGTCTGAATATAGATTCGCTGAGTTAGGCCATTGGAATGAATTGGGGTGGTTCTCTATGCGAGTTGAGGAACGGGGCCTAAATTACCTAAAGTATCTTACTGAATAGGTCGACAGTCGACACCAAAATGACACTTCTGACGGGAACATTGCACCAATCTTGCATGTTCGTCACCAACCAAACTACACACTCTTACATGCCTACATTATTTGTATCTTGAGACAAATCCCTATACTTCTCACGGACTATGTACAGAGAAAAACACCACACTAAGTTCAATGACCAAAAATATCACGCATACGCCACCGAATGCCCAAAAATACCCCACCGACCAAAATTAGTACGAATCGACAAACTTTCTAACGCCACTGTGTTGAGCATTTGCGTCAAATTGTTCCATCGCTTATGGTATAAAGATACATGATCTCTCATCTGCTAATAAAAAGGCAGAGTAAAATAAAAAAAGAACGGAAAACAGGAGACAAACAGCAACAACAAATCCCAGTATATTAATTTTTGAATTTCAAACGCAAAATCAGTTGGCTTGCGTTTGAGTTGGGGTTTGGATTTGAGTAAAACAAACAGCCGCCAATCCCACCACGGACTCATTTCTCTCAGCAGAAAATGAAATAGATAAAAACAGGAAAACATGTGAAGTAGAGAGCGAAACTCAAAATATGTGTGTGTGAGAGACTGTAAAGGACACACAAAGCACAACAGAAAACAGTAAATAAAACATTATGAAATTAGTCCAAAAGAGTAAAAAGGAAGTGATAAAGGAGCATGTAAACGACACTCGATAAAAAGACCGAACAGAGCAAAGTCAGAGAGCACTCCCACACATTAAACCACACACTGTTTATTGACTGTATTGTATCTGTGCACCTGTAAACAAAGTGATAGAGGGAATTATGCCGACGAAGTGAAGTTGTGTTGGTTCTTTGTGTTTCTCTCTTCCATTCATTTCATCACTTTAACTTAGTGTAGCACGCAAATTTCATGCGAATTTAGATGGATGCTTGTCCCTATGGCTGTGGTTATGACACTGATAGCAATAATCGAACCAAGTGCCCAATACTTCTCCCCTCAACATAATAGGTTATAACAGGTGTTGCCATGTAGAAGAATTTTGTTCGAATTCGGGAGTAGATTTGTATTAAATATGAGGATAAGGTATCGATCTGCCATCTGAAGATAGTTGTCGTAGGAAGTTATCATTTTTATTAATTTACTCATACTCAGCTTGCACAATGCAGACAAATTACATTTTTAAGATAGAGGTGACTGAAAATAATGATTTCTCGGCTACTAGAGATCTTGCTAAGACTATCACAAAGAGGTACCTTGAGAACAGGGCCTGAGAACAGGGAGTTCACTTCATTTAAGATATAGTCAAAAAAGTCTTCCTCCCTTCTTAAAATTGACTGATGCCGAATATCTATCTACATAAAAGCAATCAATGGTTTCTTCATTTTCCTCTTCTCTACAGCTTCTTTGAAAATGGTTAAAGGGCCCCTCGGCATATCAATCTATTAGACAATGGTATATAAAAGCCCCTGCTGATATAATTTCATCAAGCAGAGTTTTGTTCTACTCCAACCCATGCTAGACAATATCAGACCTGACCTACGACTACGTTCCTGTTGCCATTTTCCGGATTATCAGTTTTAAAGTCATTCGTTTCTGAAAATGTTATTAGGTGCACGACTAAATCAAAAGATGGCTCCAGCAGTAAGTGATAGTCGATTTTGACCTATCCAAAACGTCATGAACCAAGCTTAAGCATGTGGTAAACAAACTGTTTTGACACATTTGGCGTCATATACTTTTAGTTATATAAAAATGCCTAACGGAGATGCTGCTTTCAGTGAAACAACGTGCTGTGAAGGAAGGCCAAAATCCTTCGAAGACGTTTAATTGGAGGCACTGCTCGATGAGGATCCGTGTCAAACGCAAGAAGTGAATGGTTCAGCATTAGGAATTACCCGCCAAGCCATTTCCAAGCGATTTGATTTGAAGCCAAGGGACGTTGAGCGTCGTTTTTTTCGTCTGTGAACAACTGCTCCAGCGGCAAAAAAGAAAGGGTTTTCTTCATCGCATCGTGACGGGTGATAAAAAATGGATTTATTACAGCAACTCAAAGAAAAGAAAGTCATGGAGACTGCCTGGTTATGCTTCTACATTGTTGGATCGGTCGAATATTCACGCTGCGAAGGACATACACAAAATACACATTATATACACGGTGTTATTTATTATCAACTACTGAAATACAACGAAGCCATCACTGGAAGACGGTATCGACTTTGAGCCGAGAATTAAGCGAAAGACGGCCACAATATAGGCAAAAACAGAAAAAAGGGATTCTACACGATGAAAACCCTCAGCTTCACGTTGCCAAATCCGTTAAAACCTACCTGGAAATGCTTAAATAGGAAATCCTACCCCACCGGCCATATTCCCCAGATATTGCGCCGTCCGATTATTACTTGTTCCGTTCAATGGCACATGGTCTGGCTGATCAGCAGTTCCGCTCACATGAAGACATCAAAAAATTAATTGATTTATGGATAGCCTCAAAAAGATAAACACTTTCACCGTTTTCGGTGCTCGAGCTCTGCCATAAAGATGGGAATAATTTGTAAGTAATGATGGACAATTCTTTGAATGATTCATTTGTAATCATTTTTCCACAATAAAGTTGCATTTTCATAAAAAAAACAGCGGTAATTTAGTTGCGCACCAAATATTTTCTTCTATGTCTTCTTTGTCAGATGCCATCTATCATCGACGCTGGTTGAGGGTTCCTTTGAAACAACTCTCGCACTTTTCGTCAATTTGGGTCGCTTTTTTCTTATCCACGGCCGTTTTATCAGGCATATCGTTTGCGCAAGATAGTTTGCCTTTGTTCTTTCTTCAGTATTCCATACAGAATAAACACAGCCAAAAACTTATGTCTGTAAAATTTGAGTCTGCTTCACATTGAATTGTAAAGGCTGATGATGTAGTTGGTGTCAATTTCTTTATACCAAATTTTTTCCATATGACTTCTTAGTTCTTGCAAATTTTTGCGCTTTTTATTATAAAGTTTTACACCTCTCAAAAAGATAGATGGCAGGACTTTTTCCAGGCCAATAGAGTGAATATATCCCCAGTGCGGAATCGTCCTCAAACATGACAGCGGTGTGGTACTGGCTCATTTCCCCTTTAGTGGGAACCACTCATTTTTTTATAACCCCTTTGTTGTTTCAAGCACTTATGGATCCATCCAATATCAAAAAAATCCAACAACACCGGCAGATATGATCCGCCAAACCATGGTACCATTAGACCCTTTCAGACAAACTGCACCACATTCTTCCTTCCATCGCTCTGGAGGTCGACTTCGAACTGTGATCTTTCCATCTAAAAATGTTAGATTTATCATTTGAGAATATAATCTTTTGCCAGTCGTTTCTCCCATTCTGCTTTTTTCTCGCTCATTCCAGATGGATTTTTTTTCAATTCTTTGTTTAGGAAGCAATTTTTTTATGTTCAGACGTCGAAGAAACCGGGTTCTTTAAGCCGTATTTTAACTATTGTCACATAGTAACAATCCAGTTCCTCAACGTTGTCTTCTTAACATGGTGGTCGATTCTTAGAGTAGTGCATCTTTTTCGACCTTTTCCACTTTTGAGCTCTAAAAAACCACTTTCTTGGTTCTTTTTTTTAGAACCTTCTTTTCGACTCGACTTCCTCTTTAAAAGCAAGGATTTGACACCTGCAAGGTATTTTGAGTATGAATAACCACAAAATATTCAAGGCAATTCAAGGTTCATTGGTTTTCGAGAAATTTTGGGTACCGATTTGAAGAACGTGTTTTTGAGAAAAAACACGTTTAAAAATTTTGGGAAATTTTTAGGAATGCTCAACTCACATTGAATCATCGATACCTGGTCCATAATGTAAGTCTTCTACGGTGGAAGAAAAGTTCATAGCTTCTAAATTTTGTTGTCGGCACCGTATTCGACTTCCTTATGTTTTTTCTTGCGCTTGCAGCTTGATGTTCGCTATGCGATTTTCGTCGTCTTGCGCAGCGTACAAGTGCGCTCCCGATATGACCGATATTTCTAACACGTTCATGACTTCCAACAATGAGTTTAACGATTTTGGCCCCGTTGTTAATCGTTTTTGGAGCTATTTTCCAAATAAGTTGGTTGAAGCTCTCATTGCTGTTTTGGGTATATCTGCTAACACAGCTCTCAAATAGTTTGTGATTGCTGAGATCTTCGAACATTGATTTAATGACATCTAACACCATTTTTAGCAATATTGAATAATCGTGACGGAAATTTTTCAATTCTCTTGCACCACGATTCGGGGCCTTCGAGACAGAAATGATGTTGAGGGTTGCTGTCTGTTGAACCGTAATGGTAGAATGTTGCCCATACCGCTTTTTTCATGTCATCCTTGGAGTAACAGTTTCTGCGAACAGCTAAGCCGTAGTAAATGCTCAGTTTATCTACAAATTTTGCCGTCAATTTGTTTTCGCCGCTGATTCCACGATTTCTTTTCTTGCCATCGCGAAGGACTTGTCCCACGCTTTTTTTTTACAATTTCAATCTCACCACCATACGATTTCGCATTCGCGTCAACCTGCAAATTCCTCATGATTGACGACTTTTCCTGTAAATCAATCAACGAGGACCGCAACATACTTGAAGCAGCAGAATTAATGTTATTAATTATCATATCATATGAGTCGTTTGTTAAAGCGGAGGCGGTAAATCCATGAGTCCACAAAACCTAATAAGCGCACGCAAACCAATCCCCCATAAGCGCATAAAAAACGAATCGTGTGTTTATTTCGTACGCCGTGTAGATGTACCGGCATGAAGGAATGAAAGTCGGTTTGCACGATGAACACGAAACTACAATTTGAAAACTGAGTTCTTGAGTGCTTTCTATTGAAAATCAAACATCACTCCCACACTTTTTACATTTTACACTTTCCGATATGTCTCATGATCAGTCTTAAATTTTTTGGCACTGAAAATAATATTCTTGTCGGACAGTTTTTCGGTAGTATGTCGATTTTTGGGCGGTATTTTCTTCTTGCAAAAAGATCCGAATCGATACGCTTCTCGAGAACCTTTGTTTATTTCTAATATTAATTTTCTTCAGAATATTTATTCACAATCAAAAATTCACTGTATCGCACAGCTGCACGAACGGCAATGTGTGTCTATTTCTGGGAAATAATAACAGTCGTAGTTCCTAGACCTAAAAAAGTTTAAGGAATGCTCTGTTCACGAGGTTGCTTGCCGCTTTCTTACTTTCGGTTCGACGCCGCAAAACTCGTTCCACCCTCTCGGCTGTAAATGACTTATTTATCGAAATATCGACTTGGCGTTTTCACCAGATCTTCTAGAGATCTCAAGCTTCAAGAAAATCGAAAAACAAATTGATTTTTTCGACAATGCTAGGTGTATATCTTCTCTGATGGAGACTGATGATATGTATCAAAGACATCGACTTTTTATTGCAAAACAGTACGGCCAAAGCAGTAGTTGTACTAAAGTTAAATATTTCACGGCAACTCTGGTCGTTTCTCCCACAGTTGCCTACTACACACACTACCTGTCGTTGTTTACACATGCTGTGCAATGACAATGACTGCTCAGTTTCATAGACTCGGTCTCACACAGTTTAAGTTTGACATTCATGCTGGCCAGTTAAGTGTGTGGAGGGTCTCTAATGTCAGAGCAAATGTAATTGAGTGATATATTTTGTTGAGGGGTTTGCAGTGGCAACGAAAGACGTATAGTACTGCTAGAGATACTTTTTTTTTCAGTTGCTTTGCCTTTTGTGCATGCATGCATTTGGCTGTCATGTTCAATGCATGCATACGAGATGATTATTCGTATCTTTTTCTCTAGCTAATTACGAGTATTTTCTGCTCCAATCGGCTTGAGTTGATTTTTATTTTCTATTTGAAATTTTTTTTTTAAATTAGCAAATAAATTTATTTGCCCTGTTTAAAAATAGAAATATATCTGTACCTTCACTGTATGCGGAGTAAGACGGGTTGACAAAACAATCTGTCGCTACTGTTGCTGCAGTTGGTAATGAAATTCAAATGAGATAAGCTTCAGAAGATTGGTTTTGATTGTTTAGCAACAAATTCATATTTGTGCTGTCATTGTGCATGAAACTGTGTGGGATTTATTAGAGGGGGAATTACGACTGACTCTGAGGAATTCTTGGAACACTAGAGGCATTTGGTGGGAGGATTAAGATTTTTTTATTTTTTATTTAAGAACAGCCTGACTGTTCTATGTTGGATTAACATTGGATTCTTAAACAAACAGACGAGAGACCTAATTGGGACAGAAGGGTAAATAGGCATAAAGTTAGTTATGTTGAAATTGTCGAATTTAAGAGTATTTTGTGAGGTAAACTTGGATACAGATGTTTATTTGCTTTAGTTGATCTGAGCAAACAGTTTTCTTTGAAATTGTATACACAGTGTCGCGAATCATCTTTCCACATCCAAATCATAATTATGACCTCTGCGACATAGTAAGCCAACAACGACACGAACTTGATGCTCGTATTAAACTCAGTTGGTTAGCTTTTATTGGAAAAAATTATAATGCTTTCATGATGCAAACCTTTCTCAATACTTGGCATCTTTCAATTTCTTAAATAGTTTAGGCTTCTTACTCCAGTTATTTTTCTACACCGGACGCCAACCAAAATTTCACGTCAGATAGGTAATCCAACAAAATTATTCTCGCCATTTAGTTGGTCCTTTCACAAGCGATTAGGATGTGCATTTTGCGTATTACGCCAGTACAAAATAGAGTTCTTTTTTGCCGTCGACTTATTTTAAGCAATCTATTATAGACAGTGCTGCTCTTGGATTTTTATGCGCTTTCTAGATTTGTAGATCAATATAGAGATACAGCTTGTTTCAGGTATGTCCTGTGAATCGTTCATGCAGATTAGAACGTAAATCTTTTGAAGAGTTTTCCTCTCACATGCTATGAAAAGCCGTCATTGTTTGTGATTGTCCAGGACTTAGGACTACGGTAAGAATGGGAATTTTAAAAATCGCGACATTTGTCTGTTAAAATGGGAATCTTCTTTTCAGTTCCACCTTAAGCCCAAAGAAATGCTGTTTTTGCACCTTAAAGTTACAAACCAAGTTTACGATAAAAAGTTTACGGTTAAAAGTTTGAAGAGGAGGAATTCTACTGGCAATTTCGGTGGAGTACTGGTGGTAAAAGTAGCGATACAACAAGGTGAGACAAGTGATATTACGCCTGTGTTCAAGGATGTGTCGAATGATGTGTAAAATTGGTAAAACCTGTGAGTTTTATCGCATGATTTTGATCCCATTTAGCAAGTGCAAAGCGGTCTTAGGAGCATCTGTCTAAATATGAGCCTTGTACTCTAATTTTAGGCGGATAAACGCCTTTTATATTGAGGGCAGATCAGAGGAGGTGAAATATTTCTTACATCGCAGCAGACAGCATTGTGTTTCGAAAGCAATAAATTTTCTGTTGATAGTTCTACAATTAGTTATGAAGTTAATATCGGAATTTAATGTGTTTTATTTACGCTGTCATTCCTGTTCTACATCCTAAAAACAGAGACGTGAGTCTAGGCATGAACACGAAAAGCAGAGAGTATTGTCGTCAGCAAAGGAATATTGTTTAAAAATAAAAAAAAAGTGAGGAAGATAGAATAGAGCCTTGGGGCATACCAGCATTTATTTTGTGAATATTGACCTTGAAACTATCCGAGACAACTTGAATTGAACTTTCCGAAACTTTTAATCTATTGAAAAAGAGAGTCGTTGATCCCAAATGCACGAATTTTCGATAAAAGAGCCTGAAAAAATCTGTCAAATGCCTTGGAAATATTAAGTGTATGTTAACTATCTTGCTTTCACCAGATTGATGTATGCTTTGTTACCATTTTCAAGTATTTTGTTGCAACAAAAACAAGAATTTTTCGTGTTTCAAGATATTTCCTTGGCTAATAATTTATCAGCATTTCCATGACCTTTTTGTGACAGGCTGGACAAATGCCGTTTTTCATCTTCTCGGAAAGAGACCTAAAGCATATGAACGACAGAAAAGCTTACGCAATGGTTTTGAAAGTGTGGAAAAAGACCTCAACAAACGATCAGAGATATACCACCTGGACCAGTGGATTTGTGTATGTTACTACATGAGTGCGAAAGTGGTCTCGACGTATTCAAATGTTGGCGAGGACAAAGCATTATCTGGGAGTGCTTAGCAGGCTGCAAAGTGTGCAACAAGCAGATTGGCCTTGTCTAAGGAGATGCCAGCTGAAATGTCATTGTAAATGAGTGTTGGGATGGAGAATTTCTAATATTTTTGATGAAAAACTAACAATTTCCATTACCTTTGGGACATTGTAGTATTTTTTGCTTTAGTTTTGCTAGTTTGAACTTTTTTCGCATTTTTCTAACCCTGACAGCCTCTTAACAGCTCCAGTACTCCAATGATTTTTCTTTTGATTTGACACTCTACAGCCGATGAGGGATAAAGGATCTCATTCCAAAGAGAATAGTTTCAGTGATCATATCAACAGCGGCATCCACAGATTCGTCAAGCTGTTTTCCGGAGCAAAGATTTTAACATGCCGTCCTTCGGGTGTTGTCCCAAAAATGTGTATATTAAAATCGCCTGAAATAACGATTCCAGTATGAGGATACAGAGATACAATTCTTTGTATGGAGTCAGACAGCTCATCGAACTCTTTAAAAGTCGAATTACTATCCAGTTGAGGGTTTCTTTAAATAAAGCAGTAGTGGATAATTTGCTTATGGAGATGTAATTTTAGCCAAAAGAAGTTGAATTCCGGATTGGAATACGGATCACATTGTGGTGGAGTTTGCTAAGCTACATCACTACGCACGTAATTGACGAGACTGTGTTTAGAAAAGAATAATGGCACTAGTTCGTAACCAGGTAGCTTCAGATCAGAGTGATCAGAGAGGTAGCGATCTACCTGACTTTCCCTAAATACCAACACAGCTGGTTCACAGGACGTATGTAGAAAAGTAATTACTTCTTAGCCCATACCATATTGGGTATGTCCACTCTAAATTTCCGAGTCATTACAAATGAACAAAAACAAGAGACACAAACACCGACGAAGTTAAGAAAGGCTGCAAGGTGAAAATTCTGACTCTGGCTTACTCATATGGTAGACTGGTTTATTATTTCTATACCGCAAAGCATAATTATGAACAGTAGTGCATCGTTTCACACCACGAGATTCCTTGTTCATTGATAAAGGATATTCCGTCTTTCCTTTTTTTGCGTTTTAGATCATCAAATGCAGAAGTGCTTATCAATTCCTACTAATCTGATTGTGTTGATCTGGAATTTTGAAAAACCTGATAAGTAAGATCAGATAATGTGATTGATTTTTTTAAAGATAAAGTCAAAAGACAAATTTTTATCCTAGCAGCATACAGGATATGTTCAAAAAGTAAGGTGACTTTATATTTTTATGAAAAAATAATTATTTATTCATCAATATTAACGTTGTCCCATTCCAGGTTATCCGATGTACTACACTTGTGCCGATGCTTTTTCGAATCCTCGAAGCACTTCTCATAAGCACTTTTTGTTGTAGCCTTGAGCTCATTAAACGATGCCGTTTTTATTTGCTCAATCGTTGCGAATCTTCGTCCTTTCGTAGATACTCAGTTTTGGGAACATGGGGTCAAATCCGATGAATATGGTGGCTGAGACATGATTGTTGTGTTCTTTTTGGGCAGAAAATCTCTCACAGGTAACGATGTATGACTAGGGGCAAAAGCCATGAATTGTTTTTCCACAATTACGGACGTTTTTTTCTATTGTTTTTCGCAAACGACGCATGACTTCAAGGTAATACTCCTTAGTGATCAAAACTTTGACATTTGCTTCCATTTTCTGGGTGCTTCCATTGCAACGATTGGGCTTTGGTTTTGACGTCATAACCTTGCAACCATGATTTCTCACCAGTAATGACCCTTTTGAACAAGTCAGGATCATCATTGACGTCATTCAAGAGCTCCTGATCTTGACACACACCTCACGCCCAAAACCTCCGAAAAATTTGAATGCTACGAGCCTACCGATATGCCAACTTCTTCAGCAACTTCTCTTTTGGTAACTCGAAAATTTTTCAAAACAATTTTCTTCAAAGCTTCGACGTTATCATCTTTTTTTGATGTGCTGTGCCGTCCAGAGTAAGGTTCGTCATTAGCAATTTCTCGGCCATCTTGTAAGAGCTTGTACCACTTGCAAACATTTTTTTCTTAGAGCAGACTTCCCGTATGCCACTGTCAAAATTTCAAGTATACTAGAGCACTTGATTCCATTTTTTACACAAATTTTGATGCAAATTCTTTGTTCAAAAAAACACGTCTAACCTTTCTATCTGTCAAAAACAAACTAAGTATGCTATATACTTGAAACTGTGAATATATCTTCGGGATATGTGTACCAACACAGCAAAAAAAAATTTGATAATCGAATAATGTTGGTCGAGAAAATTGAAAAGTCACCTTGAACATACCTTTTATGAATTTGCTATGTTAGATCTCGGCTGCTACGGCATCTGGATAGTGGTTTCGAGTACTTAGTCTAAGTGTAGCATCTAGCAATTATCAGTAGTTACACAGCCAAATAGTTTTGATAAATGTTCCATCTTTACCATTAGGATGCACTGGGAATCAGTTATCAGACTTCCATTTTTACCTTTGTATGACGATATCATGGCTTTCAAACCATAACTGGGGATCCTGAGCCTTATCGTTCCAAACTTGTTGTATATAAGACCTTACTTTTCACGTTTTTTTCTTAATTGTATGGATTAAATTCTCAGTCATTTGACATAGTTCCATGATTCTCCCTGAAAGCAGATAGCATCGCCAAACGCCATCTGCCATCTTAAATTCTATGGATCCGACTTAACTATGTAGCACGTGGTACTTCCCAACTTCATTAACTCACTTTTATAATGCCCACCAATATAATACATGGGCTTTAAGAGAGGGCACCACTTGAATTAAATCCATACCATTTTCAGTTAGTACCAACCTTCAAAAGATACATGTATAAATTTGACAGCTGTCGGACGATTAGTTCTCGAGATATAGCGTTGTTAGTGAAGCAACTTTTGTTATTGTGAAAAAAAATGGATACAAAGCAATTCCGTGTGTTGATTTATCATTGCTTTTTGATGGGAAAAAATGCAGCCAATGCAAAGAAATGGCTTGATAAGTGTTACCCGGACTCTGCACCAGCCGAAAGACCCATTCGCAAGTGAATTTAAAAGTTTAAAAGTGGTCATGCAAGCACCGAAGATGATGCACGCAGTGGACGTATAAAAGAGCCTGTTTCAGATGAAAACATCAAAAAAGTCCACAAAATGATTACGAATGACCGTAAAATGAAATTGATCGAGATAGCTGAGGCTCTAAAGATATCAAAAGAGCGTTTTGGATATATCATACACGAATATTTGGACATGCGAAAGCTCTGTTCAAAGTGGCTGCCGCGTTTGCTCACAGTCGACCAAAAACAACAACGTGTTGATGATTCAGAGGAGTGTTTAAAGCTGTTCAACCGCAATAAAGCCGACTTTTTGGGTCGGTATGTGACAATGGATGAAACTTGGCTCCATCACTTCACACCAGAGTCAAGTCGGCAGTCAGCTGAGTGCCGAGCAGACGACGAACCTCGTCCAAAACGACCAAAAACTCAACAGTCGGCTGGCAAGGTTATGACATCCGTATTTTGGGATACACATGGAATAATTTTCATCGGCTATCTTTAAAAGGGACAGACTATCAACAGCGACTATTACATTGCGTTGTTGGAGCGTTTGAAGGACGAAATCGCAGAAAAACGGCCGCATTTGAAGAAAAAGAAAGTGCTGTTTCATCAAGACAATGCACAGTGTCACAAGTCGATGAAAACGATGGCAAAATTGAATGAATACGGCTACGAATTGCTTCCACATCCACCGTTTTCTCCAGATTTGGCCCCCAGCGACTATTTCCTGTTCGCCGGAAAGAGATTTAAGACCGATGAAGAAGTAATCGCCGAAACAGAGGCCTATTTTGAGGCTAAATCGAAATCGTACTACAAAACTGGTATCGAAATCGTTTCAATCAGTGTATCGCCCTCGAAGGCAACTATATCGCTACATAAAGTTGAATTTTGCAAAAATTTTGTGTTTTGCTATAAAACGGCACTGACCATGTGTTATTTAGAAAGTTCGCGAGCGTTTTTTTTTTTTTTTTTTTAAATCAATGAATAGCAGATGTAGCGGGCGTCAATACTCGATGAATTGTTCAACCATGAATTCTGAGTTATCAATGTGGTTAAGGCAGAAGGATCCAAAACGGAAATCTGCATGGTTGTTATCGAGGGAACTTTAGAGAACTAATATTTAGAAATTTTAGTATGTATCTAAATACCTTTCCAGTTTTCATACTCTGTTTCGATTGGCATTCTTTGAATAGACTCATTTTCTCACTTATTTTGGGAAGATTTTGCTGTTCGAAGTTCCCTTTACTAATGGATGTAGTAGGTTCGTAGGTTTTCTGAGCGAGGCTCTTCGGAGTCTAGCGTAATGCCAATGGGGACTTGTATACGTTTCAGAGAAAATTCTCGTGCGCAAAGAATTCCAAAATAACAAAACCTTTCTAACTTATTCTGATCAGAAACCAAAAAATATCTATACACTGTGTTTCGACATAAGTTTTGATCACTTTGATAAGTACTTCCGAGATTCCATTTCTTGCATCTACACACTTTAATTAGTTATAATGCTGTCAATAAAGGCCAACTGTCTTGCTAGATATATGGTGAAAGAAATTTAAGAATTAGTATTTCGATTAAAGGATAAAGGAAATCTGGCAACCGAAGACAAAAGGTGTCAGTTTTAACAATCCAACGCCAATCAGAGACACCATCATGATGAAAGGAAAGATCTAAATGCAAAGATAGGCAGTGACAACCTAGTTGAAGGCTTGTGAATTTCTGCAATGCTAACTGTTCTGAAACAGAAGACACCTTGTTTGAGCATAAGACCTGCCACATAGTCAGTTATGCATCACCTGACGGGTCTGCTGTTGATCTGGAAGTTGTCTATTATACTCCTGAAACTAGAACACAGGGGGAAATCGTGGTAATGGCTCGTGACCAACTTATGGTAGCATCTCGTAAACTGCAAACTGCTTTAACAAGTATATGTAACATTACAAGGACTTGCAGGTACTACGTCCATCAACTAACGATCCTTTCCGTTCCCAGCAACAAAGGGAAACAAAAACATTGAATCGCTGTGGAAAGTATTATTACTTTCGAAAAGAAAGTAAGAGTAGTTAGCACAGTTTTAGACAATATCTAGTTAAAACGTTGAGAGGCTCGTTATTTGGCTTGGTTGAGGTCCAACTCAATACTTGGAGAGCACAACTTTCTTAAGACAGAGCTCCAGCACCCACTAATGAAGCTGTCTTTTACCCGTTTAATAACATAGAGTCACTATAGTCAGGAAAGTTTTAAGAGTTCGCAAACTGGAGAGAAATGTATATGTATTGGGTCTATAACTTGCGGTTTGCTAAGAGATGGCGTAACTTGTATTATTCCATTGGAACATACGTTGGAAAGCTATTGCCATTGTACGTCATTTCAGTATATATCATTCATTTGAAGGGTAAACAACAATAAATTTTTTTCACTCAAATATGTCGAACTTTGTGCCTGAAAAAGTGTTTTTGCGGGGAGATCTTTTTCATTACTTTAATATGAAGAAAACTGCTGCCGAAAGTCATCGTATTTTGTTGGAAGTTTATGGTGAACATGCGCTAGCTGAGCGAACGTGCCAAAAGTAGTTTGCACGATTTAAAAGTGGTGATTTTGGCTTGGAAGACGATGAACGTCCTGGGCAGCCAAAAAAGTTTGAAGATGAAGAACTGGAAGCATTACTCTATGAAGATTGTTGCCAAACACATCGAAAAGAGCTCGAAGAATCTTTGGGTGTTACTCAAACAGCCATTTCAAAACGTTTAAAAGCAGCTGGATATATTCAAAAGCAAGGAAATTGGGTTCCACATGAACTCAAGCCGAGAGACGTCGAAAGGCGGTTTTGCAGGTCCGACATGCTGCTGGAACGCCACAAAATGATGTCATTTTTGCATCGGATTGTTACTGGTGATGAAAAATGTATCCATTACGACAACCCCAAGCGCAAAAAATTAAATATGTGAAACCCGGGCAACCAGCCAAATCAACGGCAAAGCCGAATATCCATGGCGCGAAGGTAATGCTCTGTATTTGGTGGGATCAGATGGGTGTGCTGTAGTATGACCTACTAAAACCAGGTGAAACCATCAATGTACAACGCTACCGAACACAATTAATCCGTTTGAAGAGAGCAGTAGCCGAAAAACGCCCGGAATATGTGACCAGACACGAGGCAATAATTTTCAATTATGACAACGCTCGGCCCCACGTTCAGATTAAAAACTATTTGGAAAACAGTGGATGGGAAATCTTACCCCACCCGCCTTATAGCCCAGACCTTGCCCCTTCTGACTACCATTTGTTCCGGTCGATGCAGAACGCCCTCATTGAAATACGGTTCACATCAGAGCAGAATATCAAAAATTGGCTTGATTCCTTCTTGGCTGCCAAGCCGGCGCAGTTCTTTTGGGATGGGACCCACCAATTGCCAGAAAGATGGGAAAAATTCATATCTTCAGATGGGCAATACTTTGAATAATACTATTGTACGTGTTTTTCTTAAATAAACGTTCAAATTAAAAAAAAAAACCGCACGAATTAAAATATATACCCAATATATGATGACTAAAATAATCCTTGGGCCTACACTCGGTGCCAAGCAAGCAGCTTTAAGATTGGGATCTTTCTATGTCGACCATATCATCGCGCTGGGGATCCTCATCGAAAAAATTGTTTAGTATTAAGCCCTATTGCACTTGCTGATGATCGACTTTGCAAAGGCATTCTATGGTATCATTAGAAAATGTATACGGTTTACTTTACCAAGGAGGATATTTCAGATAAAATCACTGTTACATAAAAGCAGTTTATAGCGCATCTAAATTTCATGTTCTCCACAAAGAGAAGCTGGCGAAAAAAATCGAAATCTTAAACGTGACAAGGAATTATCCTTTAACCAATATTTTGTTGGATGAAAGTTTTAAGTAAGTGCTCTCTCGACGGAAAATAAAGAAATCCAATGAACTTTAACATTAAAAGTGGAAAACCTTATCTACGCTGAATGAATTATGAATATCTGCTTAATGTCAGTTGGCTTAAACATCAGTTAAAAGATTGACCGCCTATTCCGGTTAAATGTTAAACCTATGCTTTTGTATGCGTGTAGAACCAAAAAAAATGTAGGTCCATGAGAGGATTGATCAGAGCCACAAAGATATAAAACACAAGGATAAAGGCAGTAGATTCGACATAAGTTTATTAGCAGAGCAATCGAAAAAGAATCACGTCAGTGGGAAGAGCTAAACACATCTTCAGAAACTGTACGAGACTGCCAGGCCAAGTAAAGGTCTGGAAATTTTTTGATATCGCGGTCGTTTACTGGTAGGACAATTTGTATTCGTTGTAAACATAGACATATTCCAGTTTTGTGCTAGTCTATCTATTTTCATTTTTGAAAGCCGTGTTTTGCAGGAGATGACTTTCATTCCATACTTTGAACGATTGTCTCGTTAACTGATAACAGTCTAAAGCCTCAGCTGTTCGCCATCATTGGTATGGTTTACGTACGTACCACCTTGATAAAAAAAAAAACGGAATAACCACCGTGTTGCTCCGATTTGAGTTCTGTTTTTTTTTTTTTTTTACTTATTGTAGTTGGTACATCTGTTGTTGACATTCCCTCTAAATCTTAGCGTCATAGCTTGACATTTGCAAAAGTTACGTAGGCAAGACTACATCTATTTCTGTGTAATTTTTTTTACAATTTTAGAAATGGATTTAAATTTGAAACAACGAACTTGTATTAAATTTCGCATTAAAAATGGATGCGCGAACGTTGAAAATGTTGGAAAAGTGTTTCGCCAACGATTCTCTAAAAAAAACAGTCGTTTACCTGGGGCACGAGTGGTTCAAAAGTGTTCGTGAGTCAATAGAAGATGATGAACGCAGTGGCACACCATCGACATCGAAAACCGATGAAAACATTGACGAAGTACGTAAAAGAAATGTTGGTCAATAACCGCAAATTAGAAATCAGAGAGATAGCAGAGGGCTTGAACATTGGCTATGGATTAGTCCAAGACATTTTGGTTAATGATTTGGGTTTCCGTCGTTTAGCAGAAAATTTGGTGCCAAAAGACATCAATTTCATGTTGACTTCGCAAAAGAGATGATTTGCGAGGCCAAATCCGATCCCACATTCTTCAAAAGGATTATTACTGAAGACGAGACGTGGGCTTATGATTACGACACGCAATCCAGACATCAGGCAAGTGAATGGCGTTCATCAAATGCGCCGGGACCAAAAAAACCACGTCGTTTTCAGTCAAAAAAGAAGGAAATGCTCACGGTTTTCATGGATTACAACGGTGTAGTGCATCATGAATTTTCGCCAGAAGGCCAGACAGTAAACAAAGAGTATTATTTGGGCGTCATAAGACGTTTGCGTGAAGCGATTCGCCGAAAGAGACCAGAATTGTGAGCAGAAAACTCTTGGATTTTGCACCATGATAACGCACCGTCGCACAGTGCCATCATTATTCGTAATTTTTTGACGAAAAATGCAACAAATACCATTCACCTGATTCGGCTCCCTGTGACTTATTTCTGTTGAATCGAGTTAAAAAACCACTACGGGGAACGCGTTGAAAAATCGCTTTAAGCACTTATTTTCTAAATAAATTCCGAAATTTTTTTTTAACCGAGGTCTAGGCTAGCTATTCAGGTGTCAGTCTTACGGGGATATACATATGTACGTAGAGATGTTCCTCACCAGAAAAAGGTTTTTAGTCCTTTTTTAAAAAAAAAAAAAAATCAAAACAGAGTCAGAACAAGATTCAAGATTATTGTTGAATACAGGCTCGGAAACTTATTTTAACTGACCTTTATTCAGAATAGGTTTTCCAGCACAACGTCAATCAGTGAGCTCAGTTATATAGTATATCTTCAGTTTACTGATATTAATCTTGTGTTGCAGGAACTTTAGTCAAAATGAACAATTAAGCACACGTTCACATGTGCATTAGATATGTACATCAGTATATTGGTTTTGTTATGCTTGAAACGAACCATATAAATCTGTGTAATATGAATTTCTGTAGGTAAAAATAAATTGATTGCACAAAACGTTACCTGCCATAATAAACCTCTTTTCCAGATCGAAACATATCAATGAATAAGTCCAATACCAAGTCCGCTCTCCAATCTCCTCTCGCAATCATCATCGTAAACAGCGCTCAGTATAATGACATTTTGCAAATAGGATCCCGAGCTCAATCACAAATCTCTCGACCAAGGCTCCCCACGGTTCAAGTTGCAAAACGGCACAAATTGGTAAACAGCATGAACAGAAGTAGGCAGAAAAAATTGCAAAAAAAAGGAATCCCAACAACAAAACAAAGACGTATTCGCAAACGTTCGACTACCATGTGTGCCATGCCGATAGCTAGAGTGACAATCGAACAAGAAATCCATCACTTCATCTCACGTTAGCCGAGTGTGTCCTCGGCGGTGGACTTCATTTGCCGCTTCTACTCACAAATGATACTCAGAATATGTATACTTACAGACGGACGCCAGATGATTGACAGTCGAAATGTATGACACTACCCCGGTTACTATTGAAGTTGGTTTTCACTCATTGCCTGCTCGTGGGATTGAAGTTGAAAATGAAACTCAAATTATTGGTGATGATATTTATGACTGAGCTCTTCGTATGTCACCGTCATCTCGACCGAGCTTCGATGAGATAAAATCGACCAACAACGTGTGTCAATAATTAAAAATTGCAATTCCATCAACTGACATGCCATAGTACTGGGAGACGTTGATACTGATTCTGGGAATGGAGCAAACAAACATATAGGGGGTGCAATTATTCTTATGCTATCTACAGGGTGGTCCATAACAAGCACGAGATGTCAGAATTCTTCGGCAGTACCCAAATCAATTGGTCGTCGTCGTCGTCGTCGTCGTCGTCGTCGTCGCCGTCATCGTATTCTTAGCTGTCTTTCGATTTTGGCTACTTATTTCACTCTCCAGTTGCGCACAAGATATTGGAATTCACTTTGATTTGCACCGCACGACGTTCATAGTTCTTGTCTATTGGTTAATAGTAAGGCAAGTCGCTGCAGCATCTACTCGTAGTAAGTAGTTGCCGTTGGAAACCAGCAATTGTCAGGCGTATGGATAATGCGAATGAGGCCAACTCAAAGCCGATCAATATTGTTGAAGGCATACAATTTGGTTGGTCAGTCTAAAGTGACGCGACCGACGGTGCTGCTATCGCTGCTGCTCCACTGATCACCATGAGTTGCGCTGCGATACTTGTGATACTTCTGCTGCTGTATCGTGCATACTGCCTGCATATTCCAGTCCATATAATAGTCACCTCTTGCCGATTTTAGAGCAAATAACGTTGAATTTAAATTGACGTCGGCAGTGATGGTGGCGGCCAACTCGGCGTGGTTGGTAACAGAAAAATCACCGATTGGGCAGAAATAGGCTTGGCCACGTGATTGCAGGCAATGAGGTGTAAATTGTAAAAGGTTCGATGGATCGAAAATAAATTTCTGTGCGCGTTAGTGTATGTTTTTATGGAAAAGGAAATCTGAGGCTGGAAAAGTCTACACCAAAGTAGGTTACGAAAAGTGCGAGGTTTTCTCGGCTATAGAAATAAATACTTGTACATTAAAAGGGCAGTGTCCTGAAGTGGGGTATTAGCTTCTATTTTGGTAGGCTTTGCGAAAATTATGGTCTGAATCGAGACGATAGGCGATGAAAGTAAAAGTGCGATTATCGTTGAAAGTCATGTCAATTAACCTAGGTGCACCTCAACAGCGTCCGTACATTGTTTTGCTGGAGAACGAACACCTGTTTTAATAAGGTGAAAGGGGATTCAGAATTGCATTTGCTATCACATTGTAATATACTTTTTCTGACCGGTACGCCTATTTAGATATTCATTCCTAGTATCCGTTACGTTTTCTATCGCCGGAACGAGTCCAACCAAAGCATACCAACAGAACGATCCTGAAGTTTTCAACACAGTACTCGTATGTCGGATTTCATATGATTCCTAAGATCGTAAAAAAAAAAAGAAAAAAAAAAAATAACCGGCAAACAGATAAAAAGGAAAGGGACTTCAAATCCTGAATAGGCTGAATAAACACAACTGGAATTATGTAAAACTGTCAAAACGGTTCATCGTTCAGAACACATAATATAAAGGAACTACCCTTCATCCAAAAATGTGCAGCATGTAGTAAAATTCTCGGTTAAGTTACGTAAGAAAGATTTGACCTTCCGCTTGTCAAAAAAATTATGGAAATTCTAAGACACAGTCTAAAAATTGGGTACATACCATAGCTTGAATGAAAGTTAAGGTGGTTTTTATATTTTAAGCTGGAAAACAGGGGCACATTACAGCAAAAGATTTCAGACTAATAACACTGTCATCATTTATGCCTAAAAGCTTAGATCGATCTTTGCAGATAGAAGAGTCTACACTTCGGAGAGTCTGCGATGATGGCCTTCTTCGATATTGAGGAAGCATTCAATAACATGAAGTGCACCTTCATTAAAAATGCTCTGAAAATTAATTGTTCCATTGGACTAAGCTTGGTAAGAATGGCCGTAATCAGTGGAACCCTTCAGTGGGGAGTCATATTGCCACTTTTATGGGTGCTGGTTATCAATGTCATCCTCAAAAAGCTTAGTGCAATGGGTATAAGTACCACAACGCAGATGATGTGGTAATCTGTGGCCCTGAATACGATCAGCACCTAGAAAAAAAGCTGTGGTTTCAATGCCAACCCCTCCAAAATGGAACTGGTTCTTCTCACTAGAAAATACAAGATAACCCAATTCAAACTCCCAACACTCAACGGAGTTGAATGGTCCCTCTCGGACAGCGCGAAGTATATGGATGTGATTCTGATAAAAAACCGAACTGGGATCTTATTGCAGCGGAAAGATTCAAAAAGGCCTATAACGCTCTTTTTATCTGCAAAAGAACAGTAGGAAAAATTTAGGGCTTAAAACCTGGTATGTATACGGTGGTGGTAAAACCCATCCTAACACTAGTATGGTGGAAAGTAACAAACAAGAAAACAGTTTACGAAAAGTTAGCGGCGGTTTAAAGAACGTCTTCCGTAGCCATTAGAGGTGCGCTCTGTATTACCGCTACGGCAGCATTGCACCTTTCTGCATCTAACACCGCTTGATTTACAGATCAAAATGTGGTCAATTGAACACATTATTTCTTTGGTGCACAAAGGGAATAAGTGTAGACTTGATTGGTAGTGAGACCTATAGGGAAAAAAGATATCTACTCATCATTTAGTAGTTTTTTTTTTTAGGAAAACAACAATTTCTCAAAACTGTGACCCCTTGGGCTCTGATTTCTCAATTAAGAAGTTTCGGAACAAGCTTCGATGATGCATGTCTCATGGCCAAAAACAAAAGAAGCACAGAAGCTTCTGTTATGTTAATTCGACGATTTTCCAAAACAATTTTCTTCACAGCTTCGAAGTTATCATCTTTTTGTTGATGTGCTAGGGCGTTCAAGGGCGAAGTTCGTTATTGGCATCTTCTCGGCCATCTTGGGAGAGCTTGTACCACTTGTAAGCGTTTTTTTTTTACTTAAAGCAAACTCACCGTATGACACTGTCAACATTTCAAATGTTTTAGAGTACTTGATTCAATTTTTTACACAAAATTTGATGCAAATTCTTTGCCACATTTTTTATAATAATTGAAAATAGCCGAGTACGTCTAGACACGTCTAATCTGTCAAAAACAAACTAAGTATGTTATATACTTGAAACTGTGAACATATGTTCGGGACATGCGTACCAACACAGCAAAAAACAAATCGATAATGGAATGTACGTTGCCCGCGAAATTTCAAATGTCCGGAGAGGGAGGACTGGGAAAAGATGCAATAATCGGGTCAAATGAGATTGCAATTTCGAGACAGCTCGAAAATAGAAGAAGGAAAAGGTTATGGTATCTTCTCAGAAGACTAAGAACTAAGAGTGTCTATACCTACCATAAGACTACGCAAGCAGTGTCATCCAATTAGAGGTTCTGTCCTCTGGGCGACTGAGCTAATGCAGATAAGATTGGTATCCGAAAGTGATATCGCTTTTTACAACGATACACAGGTCGCCTTCAAGGCAATGGAATCAACGAACATTAACTCTGATACAGTCAGAGATTGCCGCACAGTGCCGGCAATGCAGTCACATTAGGATATGACCGTGCCTGGTGCCAGGATACTGCGGTATTAAAGGAAATGAACAAAAAAAGGGGGACTATTCGGAAATAGTGTTGTTGCCAACATCAAACCTCTGCATTGTAAAGGGCACTTCCGAGGTAAAAATCACAAAGACTGCCAACCTAAGGTGGTCAAGTCTTGAAGGGCACAAGGTATCCAAAGATCTCTGGTCGCTTATAAAATTAAACGGGGATAAGCTTGTGACAGCAATAGGAATTCTGACAGAAAGAGGCTCAAATTGTCAGATATGGATGTTTGTAGATTCTGCGGTGATCTGCAAGCTGTTAAGGACAAAATACATGAACTGTGTGAATGAGAGGCAATATCGTGAAGTCAAAAAACTTTTTTAGGGAAATAACTTTTCAAAAACCTAGAGGCAATAGACGGCACGAACTTCAAAGACCTTTTTGGCTTTTGCAAAGAAATTGGGTGTTTCACCAGGGAGATCGTTTAGGTTGTCATCTGTTTCCACAGGAATCGCAATGGGTCTATTTTGGTGCTTGGTATCGTTGTGATGGCATATCCATCATATCCCTGTTTAACCCAACCTAACCCGCCTTGAAACGCATAAAATGACTAAAATTAAGGACATTTATTGTTTACCTGCCTGCACCATACAATTGGCCTTTCAATAAACATTCTTCTGATTCTGAATCTCTCTTGATGAAGTTGTTGCTTAATCGACATCGTGTCTTCAATTGTTAAACGAATTTTGTTCTTTTTTTTTTTGCCATTTAAAAAAATTTTCCGTCCCTGTTGCAACAGTGTCGCTGTCCAGATGACAGGATTTAGTAAGAGAGAAAATGGACCGAAAATTTTCTTTTCTGCAAATAATTTTGCAAATACCGAAAACAGATGTTATAACTTCGGTAGCACAAGATATTCCCTCATACATTGCTCGACGTATTTCATAAAGGAAATCCGAAAAAAGGTTCAGAGTTTCATATTTTCTGCTCAATACAAACCTAATTTAAAGTTCGATAAATTTATATAGGATTTTTGGAATTGTTTGAACGATTCTTGATCTTCAACAGTCACAGTAACTGGCATATTGCAGACGCCATTTCTATCTATTATCCAACAAAAGTTACTAGGAGTATACAAGCAAGCAAAAACATGGTCTCTTTTCAAGTCAATATTTTCAATGTGTGCTTTATTTTTGAAATGACCTTCTTAGTTAGAAGTTCCTTAAGAGGTTTCTCTAAGTCACACTTACCACAAATAACCCGGCCAAAGGACACTACTTTAAAGTGCTCCAATGTTAAATACTTTTCTGTAACTCGCATCTCAAAATGTGAAATTGATCTAAGTGTAGAGTTGAGTTCAATGTAGAATGCACCAAATATAAACTTTTCTCTTTTAGATACAAATTTTTAAAGGTACGAGATCACAATATGAAATAAAGGAATTCCCTATGGAGGCACGTCTAGCTTTTGCAGCTTTGAAGATGACACTTTTTGGAAGGAGTCTAGCTTTGGAAACTCTGTGAAATCCGATCTAGGTGCGATCGTATCTTCTTAAAAAATTCTAAAAGAACTGCTGTCTTAATTCAGATCTTGTTTTGATCTAATATTCTTTTTAAGACTTGAGATCGGCATTTCTTCGCGCTCTACTAGATGGGTAATTTCTACTGACTATGACAGTGAGATAAGCTTCCCATTAGAACACTGCATAGGTTGAAATGGAGAATTCTTGGGTGTCCAAATGTTGCTGTACAACTGGCCTTTCACCAACAATGGAGTAGAAATCATTCGAAGAACCCTGCTATTTTAGAGCAGAATTGGTATTATAAGAGTCATTCATACATTCACCTAGGTATTTCAAGGCTTAATTACTCAATTGCATTATTTGGAAAACAAAACAGCAAATAACATAACAAATACTCTATACTTCGTTAGAAATCTAGCGAAGAGTTGATTCAATGTAAGGTTTGATCTATAACGTAAAATAAAACACATAAATTTAAAAAGAACTTAAAATTTTTAATATCAGTTAAAGTAACAATTCATGGCATTTACTTCTTGAAAATGATATCATGTAAATATTGGCCACAACTGCGTCTGAGGTGATCCATTCGGACGATCCAATTTTGGGCGACTCATTCGAACATTGCGACTGGTATCTTAGTGATACGTCAATCGTAGCTGGCTTATTCTTGAAGACCTGAGATCTTACATAATCCCAGAGAAAATAGTCCAAAGGTGTAATATCGCATGATCTAGGCGGCCAATTCATCGTAGTAAAACTTGAACTTAAGTGCTCACCAAAATTATTTCTCAATAAGTCCATTGTTTCACCCGCTGTATGGCTCATATCGCAGTCTTGTTGAAACCAGAGTTCACTGAGACCATGTGCTTGAATTTTAGAAAGCACATAGTCCGTTAACATGGAGCGATAATGGTTTCCATTGACGGTAACATTCTGATTTGCCTCATTTTCTAAGAAATATGGACCAATATTTCCACCAGCTCATAAACCACACCATACCGTTGTTTTTAATGTATGTAATGGTAGCTCTTGGTACTTTTCGAGTTGCTCATCAGCCCAAATACGGCAATTTCGTTTATTAATGTATCCATTGAGCTCTAAATGTGCTTCATCACTGAACAAAATTTCACGATAAAACACCGGAGCTTTTCCAGAGCACATTCACTACAACTATGACGCAAATTCAAGTCGCCTGGCTTCAATTCTTGTACAAGTTGAATTTTGTACGCTTTTAGGCTGAGATCCTTAAGTTAAATACGCCAAACCAAGCTGCCGAAAACGACGACAAATCGATTCGTCACGGTCTTCGCGTTCACACTCAGCTACAGCTGCTATAGTCTCTTCACTACGTGCTGGATGTGGTCTTACCGGTCAAGTTTCATCCACTTATGTAAGTTGGGACTCAAATTTGCGAATGGTATTGACAATAGTGGTTTCAGTAGGTCGATTATGCGCACTGTAAGTTCCTCGAATCGCACGAAAAACATTTCTCACAGAGCGCTGATTTTCGTAATACAGCCGAAGACGCTATTGTGGTGTGAGTCTTTCCATGATGACTTGCCAAACGATACTGAAAAAAATGACAAAGCAGTTTGATAGGTGTTACGCGTGATCTGTCATGAAAAGCTTTTGGAAAGTTATGCCTGCCATGTATAATATTAGTATCATCGGCGTATTACTTTATCTATCCCTTTTTTGACGTCAAAAGTTTCTCTGTATAGTTTGCATCTATAGATGCTTTTATATGCTGCCTTAAAATCGATAAAGTTGTAGTGACTATCGATCAATATTTTTGTGACTAACAAGGCTAATACTATACAAACAGGGCCTAATTAAATTGTTGAAAAATTGTATATAGTACTCGCACATACTTTATATACGTCAGACAGGACCCAAGCGTTAGCGATGCTTAAAGTATGGTGCGTCTATAGTTGGCAGGTTCACACTTTCCTAAAAATGTTCTCTACCAAATCATTAGCAAGTATCCCGCTGCCTTTAATAGCTCGGCCGCCCGATGCAGTATCAACTGTGATTTAACTACTCAAATTCCTTGCTCATCTCGATGGATCCCTGTGAATAGTGCCCTTCTCACATTCTTTTGTTTTTTTCCTGAAAAGCTTTTGTTCTTTTCTCCTTGTTCTCTAGTCCTATTATGCGGTGCATTACCTTACCACATGTGGTTATGCTACACTCTCCATACTTTCGTTACTTAAGTTAGGTAAAGTCAAGTATGTTCGGTGTTGTGGGAGGCTCAGCCAGAAAGGTACATCCGGTTACTGTTGTAAGAGTAATTGGATATCAAGAATGCTGAGGCACTACCTTTCGTCGATCGTTCAGTGATTAATCTAATTTCATCAGGAGAGCTGGTATATCTTTTTGGGCACACAAGTCTTGCAATGTCATTTAGCATATACATATGTAGGATTGTTTCTGCAATAAGAATAGTGACGTCGTAGTTTTCTGACTGTGCATCCAAATGCGTCAACTTCTCCTGACTTATGCCAACGCTTTTTTCAATCCTCGAAGAACTTTTTGTTATAGCCTTGAGCTCTTCCAGCGATGCCGTTTTAATTTCCTCAATCGTTGAAAATCTCAGTCCTTTCATAGGTCTCTTCAATTTTGGAAACAAGAAAAAGTCGTTTGGGGTCAAATCCGGTGAATATGATGACTGAGGAAAGATTGTTGTGTTGTTTTTGGCCAAAAAATCTCTCACAAGCAACGATGAATGAGCAGGTGGATTATCGTGACGCAAAAGCCATGAATTGTTTTTCCACAATTTTCTGGACGTTTTTTCCGTATTGCTTCTTGCAAACAGCACATACATGAGTGATTTTTCTTTTTATTTCCACTGAAGCCCTTGGCAGCGTATACTAGGTTTTACTCTCATTTACCGCCAAATCCATTTTCTCAGTTTCAGTACTAGCTGAGTACGCTAAAAGTTGAACGGACTTTTGAAAGATTGTGCTTTTTAGTGATGTTAATGAAGTCACATGACAGAGCGTCTCCTTATCTAAAAGCCTTTTTGACATCAAAGGTCTCGGTTACATCGTTACCGACCTTAACGGAGCAGCAAGCGTTCTCTATCGTCATTCTGCACAGACACACTTGTTTGAGAGGGATACCATATGCGGCCTTAAAATCGATGATAACATCTGGGTATCGAGTTATACTTTTTCAGTTTTTCCAGGATCTGCGTGAAAATTTGGTCGATTGTGAACTTTTCTGGTCTGAAACCGCACTGATAGAGGCCAGTCAAGGTGTCGATGGAGGTTTTCGGACTTTTACGCAATATGAAAGGTTGGGGAGATTTTGACCTCTAAAGTTGACGAAGGTGATGGGATCTCCACTTCTGTATATCGTGCAAACGATGCTGAAATTCCAAACACTTTCCCGATCAGATCTGAGAAATGAGTTGTAGTATGATCCACACAAAGTCACTTCCAGCGGGTTTTGATACCTCGCCAAGTAAGTCCTCAGGTCGGGCAACTTTGTTGGATCTAAGCTTAGATATTGGTATTCTTTGATCAGGTAAACGGAAGTCTTCACTATCGTCTTCTAAATTGAATGCTATATTCTGCCTGATGGCGGGATACTGATCTTCGTTGCTGTTATGCGGTGTGCGGAAGAAGTTTTCCAACTATGATTCTACCACAGGCTTTCTTTCTTCATCTCTATCGGTTTTTCTACGATCTTGGTTTTGTTAATGCTATCGTTTTCCCTACTGATAAGACATTTGTACGTTGTTTTTGGAATATAAACTCTCAATATCCTCAATCGCGCACTGCTCGTGCTCCTTTTTCTTCCTCTAGAAAAGCCATTGTTCTTCCCGTCTCTTCGTTGCAGAAAACTTTTTTTGCGGACTACATAGCGGCAAAGAATCCCGACCTCACACCATAGGTAAAAAAGATCATTTTACTTAGACGTTGGTAGCCAAATCTTTGGTTCTCCTGGGCAGAATCAAGAAGGACAGCAATATCTAAACTTAAATTCAACAAATCAGCTGGATCTGACGGCTTACGCGTCGAAGTATTCAAAGCTGCCTGAAATAATTTTGTCAGAAGAGTGAATGCCTGATTAGTGGAATCTCAGCATTGTATGCTTGGTCCATAAAAAAGGAGACCCCTCAACTACGTCAATTTTAAGCGTAAAAGTTTCCTCAACGTCGGATACAAGATCTTATCTGCCATATTGTGAGAACGTATAAAATTCTTCGTTAACAACCTGATTGGTCCCTATCGGAACGGATAAGAAGGGAATGAAGGGAAGGAAGGAAGGAAAGGAATGTCCACTATCGACCAAATCCTCACGCTCCGGAAGATCCTGAAAAAACTCAAAGAGACCAAATCGATACCCACTATTTTTTCATCGATTTTAAGGTCGCATATGGAACGCTCGCTACTCGGTCAAGGTCGGTAATGACGAAATCGAGACCTTTGCTGTCAAAAGACTTTTAAACAAAGTGACGCGCTGTCATGTGACTTCTTTAACATCATACAAAGGCAAAATCTCTCAAAAGTCTGTGCAACTACAAGCGTACACCAATGATATTGATATAACTGGCAGAACTTGGCGCAAGTATTGATGCGGAACATGCCAAAATGGGTTAAGCGGTAAATGGGGGCAAAACCAAGGGGCAAACATCATCGGAAAATCGGACGCAGTCGCAGTTGATAGTTATAATTTCGAAGAAGTAAAGGTCTTTTTTTACCTTTTCTTTGCTACAAATTCTGCCAGCAACACCTCAGCAGAAATAAAATGGAGAATTACCGTTGCCAATCACTGTTTCTTTGAGTTGCAGAGGAAGTTGTGTAGTAATGACCTTTCCCGAAAAACTACGGATAGTCTTTATAAGACCTAGTTCATCTCAGTCCTATGATAAGGTTTTGAAGTGTGGACTCTATCGAGAGCGGATAAAGATATCATCAGTCTTTTCGAGAGGTAATACTAGTTGTTGAATGTACGACCTTGAGGTAAAAACTCCTGATGGACTACGCCACGACAATTTTCAAAAACGATTTTCTTCACAGCTTGGACGTTATTATCGCTTGTTGATGTGATGGGGCATCCAGAGTGAGGTTCGTCATTGGCATCTTCTCGACCATCTTGGAAGAGCTTGTACGACTTGTAAACATTTTTTTTTTACTTAGAGCAGACTCATGGTATGCCATTGTCAATATTTTAAATGCTTTAGAGCACTTGGTTCCATTTTTTATATAAAATTTAAGCAAGTTCTTTGCTCCATTTTTTTATAATAATTGAAAATCACTAAAAAACACGTCTAACCTTTCTACCTGTCAAAAAAGGACTAAGTATCCTATATACTTAAAACTGTGAACATATATGCGGGAAATGTGTACCAACATAGCAAAAAAAAAAAATAGATAATCGAATGTACATTGCCCGCAATATTCCAAAAGACTTGGTATGTGGGTCTGTTTATGCAATAGGAATCGTGAAGTCGTAGTTTTCTCGCTTTTTCTTTTTCACTCAACTCTGATACATATTTCGAAAGATTCCAATGTGTTTCCTTGTTACAAAGTATTGCAAGGTAGTCCTTTACTTTGCCTACCTTGAATCTGCTATGAATTCTGCTAATCTCAGCAGAATCAGAGGAAGTATTCTTGCCAATCGCTGTTTCTCTGGGCTAGGAAGGCGATTGAGTAGAAAGCCTTTATTCCACCTTGAATATCCCAGTCCTACTTTATGGTATATTTTCAGTTGTTATGAGAGAAAAGTCCTACGAAAAATATTCGGTTCCGTTTGCTTTAACGCATTTTGGAGAAGGAGCTTCAACGACGAACTATACGATCGACATCGACCTAGTGAGAAAACTACGCATCAGTCGCCCTATATGGCTAGGACATGTAGAGCGAATGGACACTAATGCTCCGGGCTGCATAATCTTCGAATCTAACCCGCAGGGACAACGACGTAGAGGAAGACCTCACCTTAAGTGGAGCGCACAAGTAGAAGATGATCTCAATCGACTTAAAGTACGAAACTTAAGATCGAGGGGCTTGTTAGTCGATGCCCAGGTTGACCTCGGACTATACTGCCACCTAAGCCAGCAAGTAAGCTTCAAATTAATCGGAAACTCCCGTTTGGTTAGTTTTGTTAAGAATATGATGTTCATGAAGTCGTCAGAGTTGATATTTGTACATATATTGAAGAGTAGTTTCAAACTCCGGATAAACCTGTTCATAGAATTTCTACCAGATAGCATATTCATACTTTTTTGCTTTCATCATTTGCACATTAAGTTCGAGTTCATGATATTAAAAAAAAAAAAAAAATAGAACTTAGCCAAAAGTTTTCCTAAGATCAATTACTTTTGAGATTATAACGACAAAGTCACATCCTGGTAGTGAAACATTTAGGGGTATCTCTTTAGTAAGAACCGTGCTGATTGTATTTTCTGAGACGCAACTGACACTATCTAGGGAAAGGGTAGAGAATCAGGCTTTCGTGACAAATTTTTCCCTTCGGTACCCTTCGAACGAATGGGTTTAAGGTAGCCGGTATTAGCACCTATTGAACTTATCTACGAGAGTTTATTGAAATTTCCCTCCTTAGATTCTTCCCTGTTGATTAAAACGCAACGTAAAACAATTAACAAATCGAAATTACCAGTCCATTAAGAGTTTACTAAGTAAATCTTTATCTCTACACTCATCCCAAACACCATCCTCATCTTTATTTCAATCTTCAGAGAAAAAACATTGTCACGATTTATTTTCACAACAAACCGCACGACACATTTCGCACTGTTGCAAGAACACACTTCTTGTGTTGTATTGTATATATTGTATGTACTTCGATCGTTGCACATCTTATTTATTTCAGCTCATCGATGTCAGCCACAAGTTCCTTTTACCGCACATTCCTTTGGTATTGTGTAAACAGAGAGTAATCAGCTTAGCCCCCACATGAGTTTACAGCTTACTGTGGCAAACAATGCATGAAACTAAGAACTTAACACCGTGTTTACACTTTTTTTTGTCCATTTCTTCTTCGGCTGTGTTTGCGCATTGTTCGGGATCAGCATTGACACAGAAGGCGCAAAATTGTCAACCGTAACCACATCACCCACCACTAAGATGCTTTCGTCAATTCCCCTTCCGACGATCATCTAAACTGTTGTTAATTGTCAAACTGAATAGCAGATAATTTGTTTAAAATTGAATTTTTTTTTTTTTTTTTTTTAAAGTCCTTAAAACTGACAGTTGACAGTTCTAACTCAGCTGTCACTGAACTGTTGTTAATTTAATTGAATTGGCTAACAAAATGCTCAGACAATGATCTTCCATTCAACAGCCACACCTTCTAAAAGATAATCGTTAAGTGGCTGTCAAGATGGTAACCACCCTCACTGTCATTACAAGCCAACGCCTGCCACTTTTCATAATGCCACTGACAATTACAACTCCAAACTGAAAGTAGTGCATTCACTATGTCCAGAGTGCACAAAATGCACATTCGTGTTTGTACTTTTCTTTCACTTGCTACTCGTTGGTTCACTATTGTTCGACGACTTGTTTGTCTTGACAACTTGGCATTGACAATCAGGGTGATGATGACAATCGCGACAACAACGACGCGACGATGACGTTTATGTTGATTAATTGTCTGATGGGTGAGCGGTTAACAAATAAGAAACAAATCTGGCGATAAATCACATTCCGCTGGTGAGTTAATTGTTTTCATATGATGCCGCCGGCAGTGGATCGGGTTGGAAGCTGAAAAAAAGGATGCGAACAGGTCTAATCTGCGCTGCTTTGATGCTCTTAATCGATTTATGAGTAACCAGTTTGTCTGTTTTGTTTTGTTTTCTTGATTGACATTTTATCTTGAATTTTTTTTTTCTCTCTCTTTCTTTTTTAATGAATTGTGTTGTGAATACTGACTATAAGCAAGAATACAACCCCTAATGCGGATCTTCCTTTTGACAGTTTAGGGGTCCTGTCAAAAATCAACAACTTCATAGAGTTTAAAATGCGTAAAATTGTGTTATAAGCGATGTGTTTTAAAGTCTTGAGGCGACCCGTTCATTAAACATTGTCTGACAATTTTTAGGGGTTCACTCTAGAAGGTTTGCATTAAAGGGGTGCGTTTAATTCACGACGAAAAAGTGGAAAGGTGACGCCAATGGAAGTGATATAAAATGTAAAGTAAATTGTTCGATCTTTCTGTGGTGGTTGGTTCACTTTGGAGTTTGAGTATAAACAACATCTGTGTTTATTAACTTAAGCCTGCGGCTTTTTAAGGTGCTTTTTATTGGGAAGTGAAAGGGCAAATAACCGATAAGTATTCATAAGCGTGTTTTTTTTTTTGTATAATTGTTATCCTTAAGGGGATTTTAGACTGTGAGAAGTGACATTATAAGAAGTAATCGCATTTAAAGTGAATTTAAATCGCAATAACGTTATGTGAAGTTTCTTGACGAATCAACCCTAATTGTTGTAGAGACAGAGGGTATATTACACTAGTATTGCCGAAGTTATAACAGCGTTTATAATTTTTGTAACCCAGCTTTACTGTGTCGTTTAATTAGATACAACTTAGATAGGTGTCTATAGCTCCCTACGATACATGGTCTAGTAATGATCTTGGGCAGATAGATCTATGGGTGAAATTTAAAGGCATTACCATCACATCTCTCCTAAATTTATTTTCATTTCTAGATCTAGTCGTCTTAATGTATTGTGTTGAAGAACACGGTGTGGATTTGAAATACTCTTGCTAATCACTTCAAACATGAAATGTGAAGCCTTCTCATTTATACATTACGCGATTTTTACATAGGGTTTTCCAATAGGGACTTGAAAAATTTGAATTTAATTTGTGAACGCACTCTTTCACTTACCATCAAACTGTCACTGTCAATTTATTCAGTAAACTCAACATTTTTATCATGGTAAAGTACACTAATGAGCAACGTCAGCAAATTATAAAAATTTTCTGCAGATATTCGGAGTCGGTGACTGTAACTTTAAGAGCGTTAACTCCAATTTTCGATCGTAATTATCGCCCTAGTAGACAGGCAATAACAAGTTTAGTGCAAAAATTTGAGTCTACATATTCATTGTGTGATGTTGCCGTGTCAGTGAGACATTGGGTTGGTTGAAGTGTCGAAAATATCGCTGCAGATATTACAGACAGACGTCTGTAACAAACGATCCAAATCAGTCAATTCCACGGCGTTCTCAAGAATTGGGCATAGCTCACACCACATTATGGCGTATTTTGCATAATGGTCTTGGTTTACACCCATACATTGAAGCCGATGGTTTCTGAAGTGCGGTGCTTCTAAACAAATTTCCAAATAAAAACGAAATAGCAGTAAGTGACTTAAAATTAAATATAGGGTTTTCTAATAACGACTTGACACCTTTTTTTTTTTAAATAGAGGCAAACCATTTGAGATATTTCAAAAACTTTATTATTGGCTTCAAGTACAATCAAAACATTTTTGAATGGAACTCGACTTCATTCATATGGCCACCGCGGGCACGTTTGCAGCGGTCGATTCGTTGGACCCAATTTTTAACGACTCGGCCAAACATTTCGTCCGAAACGGCCGCTATTTCGTGTTCAATGTTGGCTTTGAGCTCTCACAACGTCGTCGGCGTGTTGGCATAAGCCAATGACTTAACGTAGCCCCACAGAAATTAGTCAAGCGGCGATCGCACGAACGAGGCGGCCAGTCGACTGGCCCATGTCTTGAGATAACACACTCACCATACTTACTCTTCAATAAATCGATTGTAGCGTGTGCTGTGTGGCTTTTGGCATCATCCTGTTGAAACCACATGTCTTCCAAGTCCATATCTTCCAATTCGGGCCAAAAATAATCGGTGATCATGGCGCGAAAGCGCTGACCATTCACAGTAAAGTGACAATCGTTATTGTCGACGAAAAAATATGGCCCAATAACGCCGCCGGCATGCAAACCGCACCAAATAGTTATTTTTTGTGGATGAAGTGGTGATTCATGAAGCACATGTGGGTTTTCACGTGACCAATAACGCATATTTTGCTTATTGACGAACTCATTGAGCCAAAAACCAACTTCGTCACTGAAGATAATTTTGCGATGAAATTCATCATCTTGGCGCATCTTCTCCAGAAGCCAATCAGAGAACGTAAGTCGCTTCAAATGGCCCATCGGCATCAATTCTTGAGTCAGCTTGATCTTGTATGGGTGCTGACCAAGATCCTTACGCAAAATGAGTCATAATGTGGTCTGAGCGATGCCCAATTCTTGAGAACGCATTGGAATCTACTGATTTGGATCGTTTACTACTGACGTCTAAACGGCAGCGATATTTTCGACACTTCGAACAACCCGTTGTCTCACTGACACGGCAACATCACACAACGAATATGTAGACTCAAATTTTTGCACTAAACTTGTTATTGCCTCTCTACTAGGGCAAGAATTACGACCGAAAATTGGAGTTGCAGTCACCGACTCCGAATATCTGTAGAAAATTTTTATAATTTGCAGATGTTGCTCGTTAGTGTACTTTACCATGATGAAAATGTTGAGTTTACTGAATAAATTGACAGTGACAGTTTGATTATTAGTGAAAGAGTGCGTTCACAAATTAAATTCAAAATTGTCAAGTCCCTATTAGAAAACCCCTTATATGTAACAAGAGTATGTATGAGTTGTATTTGAATGTATGGAAAGTATGTGGTATAGAAGTATATATACTATATGTAGATAGCTAATTTTAAGTTACATTAATATTAGTTATTAAATTTAAGATAATAAAGCAAAAGGTTTTTCAATATCCTCCCGCCGAAAAATTAACTGATGAATTTGTTATATCCAAAGGATAAAGATGTTGTATTGGCCTTCTCAAGATGGAACCACTTGAAAGTCTAATCTCTCAAGCACGCACCTTATTGTCTCCTCCAGGAAAAAGCTTTTCAATTAAAGCTAAATGCCAAAGCGCTCGAGAAATGTATCTTCAACCAATACTACATCTCCAATCTTAAAGACAGATCTTATATCATTTTTGGAGTGATGCAATGATCGGGTTTATACAAACACTCCTTACATCATCGTTTCCTGAATATAGCTATGAACCGCAGTCGATCCTTCTATTGCTTGCGTAGATCTTTGCCGCTTCTAGTGTTGATTTTCCCAATGCTCCATACTCAGGATCGTCTCCTAAACAAGTTAACGGTCTCGAATTCACGACAAGTTCAATTTCTGTTCACAACGTATGCAACTGTTTAATGTTGAACGCCTCACAGATGCTCTATGTGCCGATTTTAGCACACCGATTAGTTGTTTCCAAAAGCCACTTCACCATGGAGCACGCTCAACTATGAATTGCTTATCTGAATATATTATGCGAAGGACACCTCTTCTTGAAAAAAAATTGTCGAATGGCAAGAAGACAACTCTCCGTGGTCAAGTCGTTGGTGCATTCAATATATACCACACGAACTGAGGCACACGTAAACAATTAAATATATTGCTTCTTTCTTTGACCATCATTTTCTGCTATATACATATAGAGGTCCGGCAAAATCTACTCTCGTCACTTCAAATGGTCTAGATAAGAGAATCCGATCTCTAGGAAGGGGTGCAAACTTCTGTGTAGCTGCTGAACCTCGAACAACTTTACACACAAAACAATCTTTGATGATAGTTGATAACTGACGATCATTTACAATCTAGTATCTTGTGCGCAAATGTGAGGGAGCTGCAGATGACCCACTATAGAATGATTTTTCATGTGCATCGCGAACTAAAAGTTCTGTTATAAGGGATGACTTCGGTAAAATAATAGGATGAGCTACGTTCTCATCTGCCGTTACATGCTGAAGGCGACCACCTACTCGCAAGTGTTAATTGTTAGCACCTATTCAATACTTTTCGGCACGATTTATATCTTCCGTTGACAAACGTCTCTTAAGACGTAGGCTGTTATACGCAGAAGCCGCATCTAGTAACTAAAGCGTTGGCTGTCGATAATTGATATGTCACATCCTAAAGTTTTACCCTCTAAATCCTCTATATCGTCTTCTTCAATATGCGTAGTAGCAACACACAGCGAAGTAGCATCGATTAGTTTCGAAGATGGCCAGTGTATTTGCCCATCCTTAAGCCAAGCAGGCCCGTTTAGCCAAACAGAAGAATTTACGAGGGATGTGCCACTAATGCCTCTAGTTAAAAGGTCGGCTGGGTTTTTAACACTAGAACTGCGCCAGATCTATACACCAGTCAATGATCGTATTTTTCAACGTAAGGCTTCCATAGCCTTTTGGAACCCAAGATCCTTTACAGCATAATCTGAGAATCAGTCCAAAGAAAGCAGGCGCGCAGCAATAAGTGCAGCAGTAAGCTCCAACTTTGGAATAGTCAGTTCAGTTTCGTTGTTGGTTTTCAAGGGGGCAACTCTGACCTTAGCACAAATAAGATTCACTGATACTTCTCCGTTATTATGCAAGATTCTTACATAAGTCACATCTCCGTATGCGTAGTTACTTACATCAGCAAAAACGTGTACCTGTGTTGAATTTTGACTCGTTATAAATGTTAGCCAAATGTTAGCCGCGTCATTCGGTAAGTTTTGATAGCTGGTAAGATCTTTTCGTCGATTATTTTTTCCACAAACCATAAAAAACTATCTCTATCCGATGAATGAAGTAAAGTTTGGAGAAACGCCTTTTCGATGTCGGCAATAATTATAAATTTCCTAACTCGAAAATTAAGAAGAATCACTTAAAGATCAGGCAAATAATTTTCACCAACTTTTAAAACATCGTTGAGTGACGAATGGTTAGGCGCATGTGCCGAAGCGTCGAAAACAATGCGCAATTCATTTCTTTGTCATTTCCGTATACTGGATGATGAGGAAGGTAATAAGTTCGGTTCTTACTTGATTCTGTGTCTGCAGCAGGTTCAGCAATGCCTGACAAAATCATTTTGTTTATCGACTCATCGTATTCGGTGAGTTTTCCAGCGGAACATAGTTTCCGAACTAGTGTTCGTATCTGAACTGTTCTTCCAAGGAAGTATGAGAAGAATGAAATCTATCTTGATTTACATCCGACGGGCCTTGAGTTGTCCAACCCAAAATTGTGTTTATTGTAGTCAAACTTTCGGTGAGACGTTTGTATTCGCCAGTCGCAAATTGTCAGTATGTGTTGGCTCCAATGAGCAAACTGATCCCATCCTCTACTAATTGTCCTTTTGCACGAGCATCTGCTAAAGTGTGTCAGTTCCGTTGTTGGTGGGCACAGATAGCACATCAAGGCAAATTGCACTAACTTCTATTGCATCTATCGAAACAGCACGATCATCATACTGACTACGTAGAACTATCCGAACCTTGTTACACAATTTGGATGGTTTGTGCTTATCGCTTCCAAAGGGTAATACGCTTAGTCTATGTAGTCCCACAACAAGTAGATTGAGATTACGCGCCAGGGTTGACTTAATGAACGACAAACAAACATAGAAAAAATAGAAAATTCACTACAAGCATAGGCGCATGCTGTTTGTAAGTATAACATGCATTACCCTTCTGCATTCCTTCTGCCGTGTATAGATTTTACGATGAAATATTGGCTAAATTGTGTACTAGATTTTTATTTTGGTTGAGAGACGAAATGAAGGAATGTTTTGGTCGAGAAAACAATGGATCGCACATGCTTGTTGCGTGTCGGCCAGTACATGTCCTACAAGTTATCCCTTTCACCCTACACATCCGAGAATTATGGCCTTTTTTACAGCAACGGTAGCACCTGCCTTCAGCTTTCAATAAATTTCTCTTTTCGATTAATCCTTGTCACTAGAACAATTTTTTGTGTCGTGATTATCTCCACAGCAAAATAAATAATTCTCCTTCAGATGTATACTAGGTGGAGTGAAAAGTAACCTCTTTGACCGCCAGAATGCGCTGCTACTGCAAACAAGGTTATGGTGTTCATATTTAGGTAGACATGTCAAATTTCAGTGCGATACTGTCTTTAGTTTTGTTTTGACAGCTGATTGTTGTTGACATGTTTGGCATCATGTTGAGCATGGACAAAAACGATTTTCGTTCTTTCATAAAACATTATTTTTTGAGAGGCAAAACGGCGAAGGAAACAAAAGAAAAGTTGGATAAATATTATGGGGCTAATGCTCCGTCAGATAACACCATCAAATATTGGTTTCGAAAGTTTCGTGATGGCCGCAACTCCACTACCGATCAAGTCCGCAGCGGCAGGCCCTTCGATGCGATTACAGAGGACAATGTCAAAAAAATACGTGAAATGATGTTGGCTGACCGGAAAGTGAAGGTGCGCGACCTAGCAGATACCACAAAGATTAGTACTGATGAAAAAGTTATCCTGCCGCTGGGTGACGTGCATACTTACTCCTGTCCAAAAACACGAACGCGAGAGCACTTCGAAAGAGTGTTTGGACTTGCTGATGCGGAATCGGTGCGGACTTTTGGCGTCAATTTGTAACTGTTGAACACCTGAGAACAGAATGAATGCCCGGCAGTGGACTGAAGCCGGCACGAGTGCTCCGAAGCGGCCGAGGGAGGCTCGATGGGTCGGAAAGTTTATGGCGTCGGTTTTCTGGGATTGTCATGGCATACTCTTCGTGGACTACCTCGAAAAAGGAAAAACCATCAACAGCGAGTATTACTGTGCATTATTTGAGCGATTGAAGGCCGAATTCGCTGCAAAACCGCTTCACATGAAGCGAAAAAAAGTTTTATTTTTGCAAGACAATGCACCGGCGCACAAGGCTCCCTCGGACTATTATCTCTTCCCAAATCTCAAAAGATGGTTCATCAATAAAAAATTCAGCTCACGCGAGGAAATCATCGACGCCACGGAGGAGTATTTTGCAGACCTTCCGGAAAATTACTTTTCGGACGGGATCAAGAAGTTGGAAACTCGCTGGAATGAGTGTATCAAACTAAATTGAATAAAATAAAAAAAACATTTAAACGAACGAGTGGAAGCTTGCACCGAAGTATTATAGTAAGCTACTGAAAGAGTGAGACCAGCTAATGTTTCAGATGCCTTTTCAGATAACACCGTTTCTAGGTAATCAAATTTATCAATTATTGTAAGAGAAGAGTTTTCGTGAACGAGAGCACGATACTGCTCCCAAAATGGTACACATTCTTTGAAATCTCCAGAAAATCGTTTTGGCTGCAATTTTCTTAATTCCACAGCACTGCATGTAGATGTCCGCGGCGGTAACGGTGGCAAGGTGACGTTTGCAGAAGTGGTATCATTTGGACTAACTGAAAATACTGGTCGATCTTAGAGAAGTTGAAGTTTGGAAAGACGGCATTTTATGAGCGTGATGGTCGCGATCGCTTTATCTTCATAATCTGCCATAGGTTCGGCTTCTCTTACCTGGTCCGCTGGTTTAATCAAACTCACCATCTCTATGTTTGTTTTACGCAAACTTTTATCAGAGGCCGTTAAGCGGTCCAGCAAAACGTTTTATCGTTTGTTATTAACATTGACATCATGCAGGATTCTGCAGTGGTTATTTATTCCTTTTAGCATCTTTAAGTTTGGAATCGCGTATTAACAAACCTACTCGTATTAATTATGTTCGTTTTTGCAGACCTGAAGCTCTCTTGTTTTATAGCTCTGTTTTCGATTAACGAATTTCTGATCATTGTATGACATGTCTGAGTATTAAATACAATTATGTTGTTAGTCCAAATATACCTTCTTCGTGCTCTTCTTATGGTACTCTATCACTGATTACTGTGCGCTAAATTATATGAAAGTTGGTTTAATGTTTATAGTGAAAATAATCCTTCGAAAGCTTACAGTTACTTTGTTGATACACTCAGTAATTACTATACATTATGCTTAGTTCGTAAAAAATAAAAAGTGATGTGAATAAAAAAAAAAAGATTAAAACCCTGGATAACGACGGAATTGCTTAAAAAGTTTAAAGAAAAGAATAAATTGTACAAAATGAAAACCAAATTTCAAAACAATTCTAATACTATTGCAACTTATATAAAATTTGTAAAGCCATTAAAAATTGTAAACTTTACTACTACTTAAACAAGCTTCGGGAAGTCAAAGGCGACTCGAAAAAAGAATGGTAATCGGTTAGAGAAATTCAAAATGTATCTACTGTCACTAATTTCGTTGAAAATATAAAAGATTCTGATACTATCATCAGTGATCCTAAGAAAATTGCTGAAAAATTCAATCGTTTTTTTGTATTTATTGGTAACAAAGTATTATCAGATACTTTCTGATCTTTCGAAATATACAAAATTATTTCTTCTCTTAATAGCTCACGCTCTAAGACAAATGACGGCATTTCGAATAGTTTTGTTTAGAAAATAGCCTTGAAGATTTGTGACATTCTATGTTACATCTTCAACCAAAGTGTCTCCACGGGTATAATTCCAGCTGATCTAAAACAGGCAAAAGTGTTACCTTTATTTAAAAAATGTGACAAGACATTAGTTAGTCATTATAGACTTATCTCACTTTTTCCTGTCTTTTCTAAAATTTTTGAGGAAGCTGTAAAAAACAAAATGATAAGTTTTTTAGAAGAAAAAAATTTTTTTTTTCGTAAATCTCAATTCGATTTGCGTCCGGGTTTTTCCACTCAAGGAGCACTGTTGAACTTCTTCACTGATGTTTTTATAGTTTCAACGATAGAAATTTAACTGCAGTTTTTTTCATCGACATAAAAAAAGCTTTTGACACGGTAGATCACAATATACTTCTGGATAAATTGTACAGATGTGGTTTCAGAGGCATGATACATAAAAAGTTTTCTTCTTATCTTTCCAATAAAAGACAAAAAGTGAAAATTAATGGGCAAATTAGTTCCAGCAGAAACATAGCTATTGGAGTCCCGCAAGCTTCGGTACTTGGTCCGATACTTTTCTTGATTTTCATTAACTCGCTACTTTCACAAAATTATCGAAGTAATGAGGTTAATGCGCTTGCTAATGATATGGCATGCACTTTTCAAATTAATTCAGCTCTTAACTTAGCTGCCGATATAAATCACGACCTGGAGATATTAAGCCACTGGTTTCAACAACATAATTTGGTGATAAGTGATAAAACTACAATCATGTTTTTCAATGTGTGCAGATGGAAGTTTCAATTCGCTAATTGTAATAAATTTAAACACAGTGATCATACTTGTAAAACGGAATTTTGTTATGATATGCTCCTAGACCATTCAATAAATTACCTATTAGCATTAGTACCTTAAGATCTAAATCTGTTTTTCTAAAGATGGTTAATCTTTGTCTTTTAGATAAAAGTTATGAAGATATAGCAAATCTAACATCTGTTACCACCTGAATCATTTAATTATTTTTTTTTAATCTTTTTCTTTCTTGCACTAAAAACTTTATAACTAAAAATTAATAATATACTGAGACCCCATCTCATTTGAGTTTAGAATTGTAAATTGAAATAATTGTAAATGCTATCGTAGTTCAAGTTCCCTCTGAACTATAGATAGCTTGTTTTTTATTTTTTCTTTACTAATTCTTTGTGTGTTTACGGTAATAGTAATGTAATAAATATGTTATATAATAAAGTATATATAAAAAATAAAAAAAAATATATCTACAATACCCAAGCGTTCTTCAAGGGTATCTACTATAAATTGCAATATAACTCGAGAAATCGAAATATATTGCAACGAACCAATAGCACTGATAAAAAACTGGCTACGAGATATGAGTTTAGACCTCGCGGAACATTTAACGGAATCCGTTCTCATTACGAGTAGAACGGTGCTAGAGACGATTACGATAAAAGTAGGAGAGCACACGATTATTTCCAGCCCATTTATAAGATACCTGGGAGTGATGATTGATGCTAGGCTTATTTTAAGCTCCACTTCATATACGCTTGTAAGAAATCGTCGAAAGCGATAGGTGCTCTTTCAAGACCCATTTCGAGTCTCTATACAGCTGTACGGGGCACAAATATGGTCTGACGTCGCGAATAATAAGGCACACATAAAGGGAATCAAATCCGTGTACAGATTATGTGTACTGCGAGTTAGTAGTGCATTTCGAACGGTATCCCACGATGCGATATTGGTACTATCCTCTATGGTATCAATCGATATTCTAGCTTTAGAAGCTAGGCGACTGTATGAAAATCGCGTACAAATCGAGCCATCCATAAATAAGGCGAATAAATTCGAAAGAAGACGCAGTATAGTATGGAACTAAAGGAACCCAAAAGGGGAGATAGGCGTACCGACTAATCTTAAGGATTGAAAGTTGGGTAAAACCAGAACACGGCGAGGTTACGGTTATTTCCGAGAATATTTATTCAAGCGGATTCGAGTCCGTGCTGTCCTTGCTGTGAAAACGCGGTGGAGAACTAGGAGCACGTTTTCTTCGATTGCGCTCGGTATGCAAATGATGAGCTATATTGTGTGAAGAATTTGGTAAACGGCCAACACCAGAAAACGTAGTTCAATATGTGTTGAAATCCGAAAATCGTTTCGCTGCTGGGAACCATGCAGCAGTACGAATAATATGCGATCTAAGGTATTTAGAACAGCAGCGGAATGCGAATTCGCTAAGCACCCCGTGACGAAGCAAAAAGCTCAAATCCGTCCCTCGCGAAGTAATACTTATCGGTAGTTCCGCGATGGAATAAACAAAAAGATTCCCCGGGAGGTGGTTATAGTCAGTAAGAATCTGACATTACCAATGGACGTCAGACCATTGCACAGTGGTTCAGCTGTAGGTCATAGGGTCGAAATACCGATGTTGCAAATATGATGTTATTTTATCGGTATAGGAAACATAAAAAACTTTCTATTCACAAACACGGCACAGTTAATTTTGCGCACCGGAAGTGATAACATCTGATTAGTGCTCATTAGTTTATTTGTTCACATAAATTGGTGAGGTTTTTCCAAGAAATTTAGTGTTGTGTTATATAATTGTGCAATGGATATTCAAATTGAAGGTATGTACGATATTTTTTAAAGTAATTATGTTTTTCTTAACAATGAAACTATTCATAACTAGCTCCGTCAAAACACACCTGCCAAAAACGAAAGCTTGTTAAATGAGACCGAATTTTGCATACTTAAAATATCTGATGGAGAAGTATGTGGATACTACAACGACGAGCAAAAGGAATCTCTTCAATGTACAAGTGGAACGCGATACAGGAAGGAGTTTGGAGACTGCAGCAAGAGGTCCAAACGTCGCAGATAAGCAGTTTTATCACAGATGGACGATTCCACTGTAACTAATTTACTTAGCAGTCAAATCAATCAGAAAGTTCTTTGGAATTTAGCACGGATAAAGTTGTTCTATTGATTAATGTAGCTAAGGTCACTAAAAACCAATATTTATTATTAAGAGAAGTGTTTCATTCTAAAATACCAAATGTTTTTCTATTCTAGTGCTGGAAGCCAAAAAACGTTGCTATCCAACTGATATTCTCGTGACGGAATCTTCTGCTGAAATCAATTTGCAATCATTGTTAGACCATACATCAAGTCGCATTGTTGATTCTCAAAAAGCTGTGTTTGAAAGTCTTCACGCATCTAAGGATGACTTAGTTTTAATTGGTAAATGGGGTTTTGATGGCAGCATAGGCCATAATGAATTTAGGCAGAAATTTTCAGATCCAACTATCGAAGATTCGAGTTTATTTGTGTCATCTAATGCACCTCTTCAATTTGTTTATAAACCAAATACCTGTGGTGAATCAATCATTTGGAAAAACCTACGCCATTCCTCTACTAGGTGGTGCAGACCAACTCGTTTTCAATTTACAAAAGAAACAAAGGAAGTAACCTTGCAAGAACAAGTTTATTTCAAAAGCCAAATTAACCATTTAGCCCTTACTTCAGTGCTTATTATTGGCCACAAAATTCCTTACAATTGACGATGGTAGATGGTAAAGTTTGTTCTGCACTTAGCGACTTATCTACGAGTAGGTGTTACATTTGTGGTGCAACACCAAAAGAGATGAACTATTTAAATAAATGCTTAAAAGAGGTCCCTGATACTAGTAAATTTGAGTTTGGCTCATCTCCTCTGCATTCATACATTTTTTTCGGTTTTTCGATTTTTCGAGTATTTTATTCACGTTTTTCCAAAAGGGAATTGACAACTTTGAATTTATTCAGTAAGCTCAACATTTTCATCATGGTAAAGTACACTAACGAGCAACGTCTGCAAATTATGAAAAGATTTCTACAGATATTCGAAATCGGTGACTGTAAGTTCAATTTTCGGTCGTAATTCTCGCCCTAGTAGACAGGCAATAACAAGTTTAGTGCAAAAATTTGAGTCTATATATTCGTTGTGTGATGTTGTATCGAAAATATCGCTGCCGTTCAGACGTCCGTAGCAAACGATCCAAATCAGTCAATTCCACGGCGTTCTCCAGAATTGGGCATCGCTCAAACCACATTATGGCGTATTTTGCGTAAGGATCTTGATTTACACCCATACAAGATCAAGCTGACTCAAGAATTGAAGCCGATGGACCATTTGAAGCGACGTACGTTCTCCGATTGGGTTCTGGAGAAGATGCTCCAAGATGACGAATTTCATCGCAAAATCATCTTCAGTGACGAAGCTCATTTTTAGCTCAATGGGTTTGTCAATAAGCAAAATATGCGTTATTAGTCGGGTGAAAACCCACATGTGCTTCATGAAACACCACTTCATCCACAAAAAATAACTATTTGGTGCGGTTTGCATGCCGGCGGTGTTATTGGGCCATACTTTTTCGTCGACGATAGCGATCGTCACGTCACTGTGAATGGTCAGCGTTATCGCGCCATGATCACCGATTATTTTTGGCCCGAATCGGAAAATATGGACTTGGACGACATGTGGTTTCAACAGGACGGTGTCACAAGCCACATAGCACACGTTACAATAGATTTATTGAAGAGTAAGTATGGTGAGCGTGTTATCTCAAGACATGGGCCAGTCGATTGGCTGCCTCGTTCGTGCGATTTAACGCCACTTGACTATTTCTGTGGGGCTACGTTAAGTCATTGGTTTATGCCAACACACCGACGACGTTGAAAGAGCTCAGAGCCGACATTGAACGCGAAATAGCGGCCGTTTCGGCCGAAATGTGTAGCCGAGTCGTTGAAAATTGCGTCCAACGAATCGACCATTGCAAACGTGCCCGCGGTGGCCATATGAACGAAGTCGAGTTCCATTCAAAAATGTTTTAATTGTACGGCTTCAAGTACAAATAAAGTTTTTGAAATATCTCAAATGGTTTGCCTTTTATTTAAAAAAAAAAAAAGTTGTCAAGTCGTTATTAGAAAACCCTATATTAAAAAGCGGCAAGCGCGTTTTGCAGAAGATAAAGCTAGTCTTGCACAGAGAAAAGAGCTACTTTAACTGCAGTTTAGGGAAAAATTAGGTTTAATTGTAGACAAATCTCGAAGTGGAGGAAGTGGCACATCTTATGATGGAAACACAGCACGTACATTTTTCCATAACTCTGATATTTCATCTAAAATAACAGGTATTAGAAAAGATCTTATTGACAAATGTAGTCACCTTCTGCAGAGCCTTTTATCTGGCTATAAAATAAATTCAGAAAAATTTAAGAGTTATACTCTTGATACTGCCAAGATGCTTGTGGAGGAATACCCTTGGTATAACTTACCTTCATGAATACATAAAGTATTGATTCACGGAGCAGAAGTGATAGATAGTTCTTTATTATCGATTGGTGAATTATCTGAGGAGGTCGTTGAGTCTTGCAATAAATTAGTCAAACTATTTAAGAAACTAGGAAACATTCCCGAGATGTTATTTGCATGGATATCTTGCACAGGCTTCTTCTTAATTCAGATCCACTTATTTCTAGTTTAAGAAAGTTCCAATATAAAAAGAAGAGCTTTATTGTATTGTAACTTTATTATATTATATTAATCGACATTTTTAATACAATGTAAATAGAACTTATTTCATATGAAATACTACGTTTTGATAAACAAAACTAATTTTATTGTTATTATAACCCGAATTTTTTTGTGAGATTATGTTTTTTATATAGTATATGATGAATATTTTATGCATGAATATACTCTGTTAAAAAAAAATTGCTTTTTTGCCTTGTTCTAACCCTCTAGTAATCATAACAACCTTTTTCCAGGCCAAAATGATATGATTTCATTGTAAATCTGCCTAAAAAACACTATGACCGCCCTTCTTTGGAACCTGAGCCACTGTGCATTGGTGCCTATGCAAGGTTTCCACCTTCCCAAGCTAATTTAATGAAGTTGAAACAGTCTCGCTAAGCGGGATGACAGACGATCTTGACAGACGAACTTGGTCAAAAGGGGAACACTCTTAACTGTGGTGCTGAAGTAGGATGCTAACAAAAGTACCTGGTCACGTAATAGTAATAGGCTTTAAGGATTATCTAAGCAGTAGGGGAAAGTTTTATACCTGTGGACATCCGCCGGATTTTGAAGGAAAATAAGGTTTCATGACTTAACCATTTTTATTAGCAATACAATATCAGAAATATTTTTTAAAAATAACTTTAAAATAAAAGAATTAATAATCCATTTGTCTTTTGGCATTGGCAGAATCATGGGAAGCATCTGAATCAGCATCATCTAAAATATAACACTTCTGACACACAAAGTCCAACTCATCATCTAATTCAAAGTTATCTATATGTGATTTTGAAATAGATTTCTGGTGTTATCATGTCGTAGCTGCTGATCTCGAAGAAGTTTTACCCTTTTTTCTGCAGATTGAATTTTTATTTGGGTAGGGCCAGCCACCGCAAGCAATTCAGAGGAATCTTTTCTCTTTTTCAATACATTTCTTTTCTTATTTTTGTTCTCTTGTTCAATTTTGCTTTAGTTTTCCGCTTCTCTTATTGCTTCGTTCTTTATTTTGACTTTCTCAGGTGTATCAGTTAAAATTCCACTTTTTCTAGGTTTCCTTACTAGAGTTGCTTTCTGAGGTTTTGCTTTTAAAAAAGGGCGTACAGATTCTGGTGTTATTGGTGGAATAAGCTGTTTTTTTTTTCGGAGTGATTTCTGCATTTTCCTTACCTTCTCCGAAACTCTCAGAAGCCTCTTTAAGAACGGACATTTCTAAATGACAAAAAGACCTGCTTGCTCTAGATTGAGTTTCTGTATCTCTATACATATGTTTGGTGAAGTGCAAAAGTTCCAGCAATATGCACAACTTCATTTAAACTTTTATTAGGCTTCTGTGTCTCCAGGTCCATCTTGATTACAGTTTAGGTTGATTGCTGAATTTTTAGCGATAGTCTGAATCTGAATAGAATTATCAGAAACTGTTATCAATGGCTCCGGCCGATCAGTAACAAATGGGCATAGAAAATCTTCTTCACTCAGTACATCTCTATTAAATGGGCAAATACCCGAAATTATGTTTTTGGGTGGGAACGCAAGGGTGTATGCTTCACCAACAATTTCGTTGAAATATCGTAAATTGTAATTGGCTTTCAGGGTTACTATGCATCTATTCATCATCTGCTTTGTTGTAGTGTGTCTTTAATAATCCAAACAAACAACGATCCAAAGGTTGTAAATTATCTGATGGGTGTGAAGGAAACGTGAGCAGAAATATACCATTATCGACGGCTATTTCAATAATTTCAATTGAGATATACATTTCATGGTTGTCCAGTTCGTAGGTTTTGCAAATTTTATAAAACGATCTAGATATTTTCTGAAAATGAATTCAGTTGACCATCTGGATTGGCTGGCTGCACTAACTGTACCTGGAGGAGCACCTTTTTACATATTGTCTCTAGAAAAAAAAAGAAAAAAAAAACAAGGTAAATTGACATCAGGAGAAAGAGCAATAATTAATACTTGTCTTTTGCTTGTCTTTTTTTTGAAGAAAGCTCTAGGAAGGACTAGGAAAGGAGGAACTGAATTTCCATCTGCATTTATATAGGCAATCATGGTATTATTTATTCCTCTTTCTCCTGATGGCAATTTACCTTGTTTTTTTATTTTTTTTTTTTTTGGAGGCAGCACTTTTCTTAGGTTATGAACTATGGATATTCCAGTTTCATGTAGAAACCTTGGTGTTTTTCTATTACTTTTTTTAAATTTCAAAACATTTGGAAACTTTAGCTCTCGGGCTTCTGTAGAGATAAGTGCGAATGATGTTGGCGATAGTATCTAAGCCATCCTACCCCAACCATTTTGTGCTCGTGCCCGCAAATTGGCACGCCAATTCTCTTACTTGCTTAGCGTTTAAGCCCATATGTAAGTAAGCTCTTTTTTCTAAACATTTCTCAAGCTGTTTACTATATCAAATACTTTATTCCCGTCATTCCTCAAAATATCTACATTTTTGTTCAGATCTTTGCCCTTATTCATGTGAAGGTATTCTAGGATTTTGGTATCTGATATTTTTCTCCAACTTTTTGCAAAGAACATCCGTTTCTAGCCTCTTTAATTGCCTGCGAGAGTGTCTCTGTACACAACTTTCGCCGTGAATTTCCACCCTTACTACGAGGCACTGAAAAAAAAGAAAGAAATACCTTCTTAATCGTAATTTGATAATCAAGTAAGAAATTCGAACTTAAATTTGTACCTGGCATTTTTAGGTTATACTGTACCTCTAGACATCAAAGTGTATGTACCAATGAACTGCCCACAGGTACAAATCTGACAGTATAACTTAAAAATGTATTACCGCTATGATAGGTACTCGCTTACACTGTTATACTGCTTAAAAGGTATATGCACTACAGTCTGACCAAAAATGTTCATCTATATTCTGCATATAATCACAAAAAAAAAGAACGAGAAAGGGGGAGATATAGAGTGATTCATTGTAAGGTTTGATATTCAATAGACCTTTTTGTCAAATTACGCGTGACTCTTATCAAACTGCTGTGTCATTTTTGTTCACTATTCTTTGGCAAGTCATCATAGAAAGATTCAGACTACAACAACGTCTCCAAATTGTTCAGCTTTATTACGAAAATCAGCGTTCTGTGAGGAATGTTTTTCGTGCGATTCGAGTAACTTACGGTGCGCATAATCAACCTACCACTATTGCAAATTGAGTCCCAGTTTACATAGGTGGATGATACTCGACCGGTTAGACCACATCCATCGATTCGTCGTCTTTCTTAGCAGCTTGGCTTGGCGTATTCGACAATTTGGAGTATTTTACTTGAGGATCTCGGCCTTAAAGCGTACAAAATTCAACTTGTGCAAGAATTAAAGCCAGGCGACTTGAATTTTCGTCACATTTCCAGTGAATGGGCTCTGGAAAAACTCTATGAAAATCCGGTGTCTTATCATGAAATTTTGTTCAGTAATGAAGCCCATTTCTGGCTCAATGGATACTTTAGTAAACGAAATTGCCATATTTGAGCCGATGAGCAACTCAAAGAATACCAAAAGCTACCATTACATCCTTTAAAAATAACAGTATGGTGTGGTTTATGGGCTGGTGGAATCATTAGTCCATATTTCCTCAAAAATGAGGCAAATCAGAAAGTTACCGTCAATGGTAACCATAATCGCGTCATTTTACCGGACTATGTGCTTCCTGAAATTCAAACATATGGTCTCGGTGAGCTCTGGTTTCAACAAGACGACGCTACGAGCCATACAGCGCGTGAAACAATGGACTTGCTGAGAAATCATTTTGGTGAGCACTTAACTTGACGTTTTGCTACTGTAAATTGGCCGCCTAGATCGTACGATATCATACCTTTGGACTATTTTCTCTTTGAGTATTTAAAGTTTCATGTTTTCAGGAATAAGCCAGCTACGATTGACGCTTTGGAAGCCAACATAACTCGTGTTGTTCGCGAGATACCAGTTGCTATGCTCGAACGAGTCGCCCAAAATTGGACCTTCCGAATGGACCATCTCAGACGTAGTCGTGGCCAACATTTACATAATATTATTTTTGATAAATAAATGCCATGAATGGTTCTTTTAATTAATAATAAAAATTTTAAGTTTGTTTTAAAATTTATGTATTCTATTTTACATTATAAATCAAACCTTACGATGAATCACCCGATATAAAATGACAGTAAGTCATAATTGCCACACACCAAAAACACTCTAGGGATGCGTTCAATTAGTTCAGTTTCTGTGATTATTTTTAAAGATATCAGTGGTGTTCACAGGTAAAACCGTTCATAGGTACAACAGTTTTCCCTACGCGAACGAATATTTAGCTCTCTGTCATAAAAAATGCTAAGGTCGCCGAAAGATTGAACTAGGAGCACAGGTTGATCGAGGAAAAGATAAAGTTAATTGAACTAAAGTTAACTGGCATTTGGCTATGTTAAATTCTAACCAATGCTTGTAGTATCAAATAGAAAACCTATTGAGATCATATTAAAAGTGTTTGAAAGGAATCAATTGGTTATAATCTTATTAAAACCTTTTCGGGAACCAGTTACAAAAAAAAGCTTAGCTTCTTAGGAAAAGAACTCATCCACTGTACTCCTCGTATGTTCTTTTTACAGAATTTCTCAGTTTTTCATGAAAAGATCAGTCAACACATCACTAAGCGGTGTCATCATGAGCCCCACAGAAAGTATTGAAGAATGTTATGTTACTGATTCCTTATCACATTAAGATCTTCTGCAAAAGCACGGTCGCTCGTTACGACACCAATAGCCTTTTCTATTGAGGGACACAAAGCATTCGTTTGGTCTGCCGTCAACCTGAAGAGTCATGACATCTACAGTTATGCTTATATGAAGCCTCAAACGCAATCTTAACAAAGGTTTGTGTTTTAAAAAGCTCTACTCTGAGCCTTGCCTATCACGTTCATCTCATTAACAAGAGAAAATAGTTCATTGCCATCAGGATTGCTATTATCTTAACCAATAATGTAGGGGCAAGTTTTCCTAATAAGGAGTGAAATCTAATGTTATCATTCTACAAAGAGATAACAACACCGGATTCTGGATAGGTGTTGGAACCATCTGACTAGATTCCCTTCCTGGCTCAGATTTTGTCCGAAACCATCCCTGAGAAAGCCGATTTTGTATTTCACTGCAGCAGTAGCTTTGGTGTCATTGCATCAATGACATTTAATGTCACCAAAAATGTTGTACCAAAGAACACTTCTTTTGAAACGAAAGATGCTTTTGAGAGTACTGCCCATGATAAGTATGAATAAAAAGGGGAGGGAGATTCATTAATGAGCTTAGAGTAGAGCTAGGTGTGCAAGTAAAAGCCTATATGCAGCCGGGATGGATCATTGTTTGAAGACTGGTAAAGGAGTCGTTTATTCGTGAAAGCTCCTATCGGTGACAAAGAAAAAATGGATAATGATGCCTTAAGCACAAGATGAGTCGGACCAATGAACTTTTTCCTCGAAAAGATAACAATTGCAGTTTGAAAAAGATTTCTGGAGGTGCCTGCGCTTTAGAGTCAACAGTCGCTGGGCTACATTATTTCCATAGGCCTGAGCTTAAATGTCAGAAAAATAATAGCTTTAAGCAGTGAATCTAACAATATGCACACTGGAGACGGAGACAGAATGCCTCACTGGGATAACTCCTGTTTACCCCCGTTTTATATTCGCCGCAGTTAGCATCCGTTATCCGTGTCCTATATACTAGTATTGATCTAATCGATAAAACTATTGATTCATCTACGCCGTGTTATCTGGTCGACTCAGACTCAAACAAAGACAAAGAAATAGTCCATCGTACTCTTTATGAATCTCCTTTTAATGAAATCTTTCCGTCTTATGAAGATAGATGAGTAAGAGCTGCAGTGATAAGGTGCCTACAGTACCAGCACCCACCACGTCAACGCTGAGTTCCTGCAGCCGGATGCGGGCGTAAACCTGATGTCGTCATCACTTTCGCAGCAAGCATCGCAGGATGTTGTGTTACTTATGCCCAGCACTTTTAAGTGCTTTGAAAAAGTGTAATACACCGTCACGATGCCAATAAGCAATCTGCAGACTGTTAAGGGACAGCAGAAGGGCTGCTGACCACCTAGATACGTCGAGAAAAATTCGTTTGGTCTGCCTACATACTAAACTGCCTTAACTAAGGACGCAGGCAGACACAACGTAGGTTCGGTTCCTGGAAAACTCTCATCTAAACCATGCCTGGCAAGTTCATTGGCGATTTTATTTCATGTGATCCCATTTTATCCTGGGACCCAGACAAAGGTCACTGAATTAAGGCCTTCCGACTGCGTTCAGTGATTTTTTGCATTCTCAAACTAGCTTTGATGTCATAAAAAGGTTCAGAAAGGCAAGGATTGCGTAAATTTCTGCTTGGAAGACGACAGATGCAAACTTTCCTAACGTGAAGTGAAATCTTACGTTGTCGTCCTTCAGAAAGAGCCATCCGTAAAGACCTGACTGCATTCCTTTCTTGGCTTACATTCTGGCCGAAACCAATTCTGGGCACAAGGAAAATCGATTTCGTATTTTTTCCGCAACCGGAGTTGCGGTGTTAATGTATTAGACGGCATGTCCATAAGACAACCGGCGCGCAAGGTCATCAAAGCTCCAGTGCGTGTTGTTTCTAAGAGCACTTTTTTTGTCGAAAGATGGCTTTGAGTGTGCAGTTCATGATATGAATATCAAAGAGAGGGAGGTTTATCGATGCGTCTAGAGCTGAACCAGGAGTGCTAGGGAAAGTCCCCGTGCATCGGAGACAAACCGTTCTTTGAAGTCTCGTAAAAGCAGCAATCACGTATTTTCGCGATAGCTTATTCCACTAGACAACCGACGCATAGTATATGAATAGCCTTATCATAGCCGTTCAGATTCAAAGGACCCCTCTCGGTGACAGGCTCCATATCTTGCCAATAGCTCCTCTACTATTACACTGCCAGTGCATCTGGACCATCTGGTCGACTTACACATATCGTCAAATGTTTTGTCATCGAAAACACTCTCAATGTCAATAAAAATGTCCAGCACGTACTTCTTCTTGTCGAGTGGGCCTTTAATCTTGCCCATCAGATTTTGAAGCGCTTCGTTGCGGGATCTCACGCGTTGGTTGACATTGGTTGGTTTTATAGATGCCAGAATAGCTTCGGTGATAAAAACTAGGTTTAAGCTAGCTCTAATCGGGTTGCTTGGCAAGGTGGATTCTAAACAAGGCCCTCACTATCCCTCTTTGGAAGTTAAAAAAGGCAAATGACAATATGCTTTATTGTTTTGAATGCAAGAGCTATAGTCCCATTAACTGTTGACAGTTAACGAACTTTACGAGTTATACAGCTACATCAGTTTGATCAAAAAAGAAAAGAAAAGAACATATTGAGCAAACGCATTGCTCATAGCTTCCTGACTTTAGATTATAGGTCAGTTGCACTTGGTATCTATGCGAAGTATAATCGCAATGCAATATGGAATACCTTCTGCTTCGTTTTGTGGAACCTAGAATTAGAAAATTTATACCGCCACAGTAAGTCTATTAACCTCCCCCAAATGAATTGAAAAGAGAAAAAAACCATCTGCTTCATTGAACGTTACAGCCATTCTTGTTATATCTGGAGAAATTACCTACATCTACAATCAAAATTCTACCTACTGGTTTTCAGAATTCAATCAGTTCAATCTCCTCCTCGATCACTTAATGCTTTCACCATGTCGTACAAATCGCATTCCTCTAACTTTCCTCAGCCAACAAACAAGTTGAACTTCAAATTTGGGTCATTTGCTACAATTAAGAATTACTACCGTCATCTCACGTTGTGTGTTTCTTCTTTCATTCAATTTAGCCATACAGCAGCACTCTCCATAATCGCACTAATAAGTCCCTACTTGCTCGTCTCGTCAAGATTCATAATATTTACACGATCCAGCATCCAGCAAACAGACCACAGTAAACTCAAATCTCTTGGCAACTCACAAAACCATTTCTACTTCAACTTCAATCGTAATTAAACCAACAAAACAGGCAACCAAATTAAAGCCATCCAAAGAACAACAACGGCAACAAAGCAGTCATAAATACCAACAATAACAATAATAACAACAACTGACAATTGGAATGCAAATAACCCAACGAGATACTACCTATACAACGACGGTGATGATGGCAAATTCGACGAACAATTCTCATGTGAGAGTTTCTTTGGCCGGTGTGCTAAGTGACCAGAAAACGAGACAAATTTAATCCGACACATCTTGTGCGAACCGTAGCGGTGTAGACTTTTTTTCTTCAAGACCGCCAAAGCAGGTTTACACCACCTCAGACCTCACCTTCTAAATAGATCGGGCGGCATCGCTTCGCCCGACAATGCTGGCCATTTCAATTGTTGACTCCATGACTGAGTATGCAACCAGTGGCTACAACAGAACAACAGTAATACGGCAGCGTACTGACTGACACTGGCACTAGCAAAGAGCTACTCTCAAACACTTCAGCGCTCTACAGATTACAATTCAATTCCAGCACTCATAGTTCACTGACATTGTTCTACTTTCGGTTCGGTTCAGTTATGTTGAACCTGTCAAAATGGTTCTTTTACGTTGTTGGTCCGATTCGATATGCTGGTTGCGGCCGTTGCCAGATATAAATACCGTCAGCCACAATGCGACTGTGCGCCAGAGATTCATTCATTGAGGCTATTCAAACTGAATGGCCTGGCCGAACTGATGGGTTGCGGGGCAGGTTGAAGTGGTGAATCAGGGTGAATATGGAGTTCAACTCGAGTATCATGAGTCTTAAAGAATGAAACCGATCGGTATGGTCAGGAATTATGCTGATCGGTGCCAGATCTCTTTAGAGGCGTTCAAGTAGTCGTTTCGACTTAAAATACAATACTTTCAGAGAGACAGATAGAGAAGTTTCGCCATCAGTCGAATGGCACATTTTATCGGAGTTTGAAGTATTTAAAGCTATGATATGCACTTAAGGTGGATAATTAGACACCGTTAAGTAGCAGCTAGGCATTAGAGAGTTGGTAAACCAGATACTAGAGATTTTTCTATGAGAATACGAACATACCATACATATGAACGAGTACAGATACAATTATTTTGTATGATAAGCATTTCGAGTTTGATTCGCTGATACTGGCCAAGGCCTTTTTGCATAACACTCGATGTGTTTACTTTAATCGGGATGAGAAATCTTGGCCATATATCGGTGATTATTGATTATTGTATCAATTCTCAGCTTGGAATTCGTCTTAAAATTATCACGTAAGACAATGTACCTACTCTAAAAGTAAAATGAGCGCCACTAACATGTAGAAGTCTTGGTTTTGTCAGCTTTTGACATATTGAGGATAGCCGAATTTAGTAAAGTCACGGAGTATTTGAATCAATATTTTGCTACGAGGGTGGATTAGTAAGTCCGTGACTTTTTTAATTTCTCTACTATACAGCTCCCTTTAACCTTTAACCATCTGTCAATAGACAATTCAGACGAGTTTTTGCGCCATTTCGCAACTGTAGACGGCTTCACTACAACACGCTGGAGATCACGCATCAGTCGAAACAATGGTCTTCTTTGGGTCAACCGGCGCCGAAAAAGATCAAAGTGGGTCGGACGGCTATGAAGTTCGTGGTGACTGTTTTTTGGGATGCGCGCAGCACAATCTACTTCAAAGAGGAAAACCATTAACTGCGAATATTATGCCACCTTATTGAACTGGTCCAATGATGATTTTAAGGACGGGTGCTAATGAGACTCAAACAAAAAACCGGGTGGACGAAAAGAATCTCCTCATAGTCTGGAAATAGTTTCGAATGTAGTTGAGTAAATTCTGAGACTTTATGTTGTTTGACATCCTCTAGGATGAACGAGCCCATTGCTTCTACCTCTTCGGAGCCAACCCAAAAGGATACAAACGAAGAGAAGTCGGCGGGACTATCCAAGATCTTCTCGAACCTCGCCAGCTCGACCAAGGTAGGTCTAGAGGACAATAACTTGACGATAGGGAAGGGGGATGCAAACTCGATGTTAGACAGTGTCTGTATGGTTGTTGGTAACCCTAACAGTGTAGTTAACGAACCCGACTCAAATTCTCAACGTGCTGATGTGAGGGGACTGCTCAGATGCTTTAGAAATCGCGACCGTAACTCCTTAACGGACAAGGAAGCACCTATGCTAGGTAGGGCCCGTATAATAGTCAAAGAAACTGCCGCGGCATAGCGAGAGCAAAGGGAGAGAAATAGTGGAGCCAGCAGGGCTATAACCTCTGAGGGGAGGAAGGGCCAAAATTCACCTGTCCTGGCAGCGATTATTACCATGCAACCATCAAGAACTCCTCCAAATTTGTGATGGTTGTTGGTAGTTCGAAAAGAGGTCTGTTAAACGTCGACTTTGGTAATCCAGAATAGACGCTATCATGAAAGGGGCTGGGAATATGGGCTGGGATAATTGAAATAGGAAACCACAACGATGATGGCATGGAAGCTGTGGTTAAATTAAGCCACAAGTCTGTGTCAGATCAGACCTTTCCCAGTCGCCTTGCGTAGAAAATCGAGGAACAACGCTATTCGCCATTCTGAAGATAGTGCAAATAAATCTATACATGTTTACTTTATAACTTAGAAAGATATCAACATCGCCCTTATCCAGGAATCTTGGATAACCAGAGGCAGAAAAGAGGGCTGAAATTATCTGAATTGGTCGCCAATAACTTCGAATCAGGTAATGAGAGTGGAATTCAGGCTTGTATAGTTGCAAAATTATCTATCTCCAGGCTCCTAAGCAATGACGATTAGCCAGTAGACAGGGCTTTAACCAAGCATACCCTACGAAGATCAAGAAATCAAAGAACTCTCCACATGGAGAAAGAGTGCAATGATTGGGACAAATATAAGCCCATCTGAGAAAATTCAAAAGCGCAACCTGCAGCGCTAAAAAAAAAATCATGGAAAAAGTTTTGTTCTTTTGAAAAAACAACAGAGTGGGCGAGACTAAGATAAGTCATATTTAAGGAACCAAGAGTAGTTGGAAATCTACCAGGTGGGAGCTACACGTAATTCAACGCTGAAGCTTTAGGACTCCTGGTAAAAATCCACTTTCCTGTATGCAATCCTACCCAGTATGAAAATTCAAAGGGGATATAAGAAAAAAAGGAAACAAGCTGAGTTATAGACTCATTCCCCGCTTACAAATCCCCTGTACGAGACGGAAACATACCAATCGTGCTTCAAGGCAGGCTGTGATATTGTTCCTAAAAAGACTATTCAGCAATATCATCAAATATGGACATACCATATGCCAAAATTCCGGAGGGAAATAAAGGTAATTTTCATTGTGAACGTAAGTAAGCCCAGTCATACCCATTCAAAAGATTTTAGCCCCATAAGCCATAACATCATGCAATTCATAAACTTAAGAAAAATTATTTGACACTCATACTCAAAGTAATCTGCACCCAGAAGACTTAGCCTCAACCCAGCATTGCCTTACATGAAGTTGTTAGCACGAGTCTTCACGACTAAGAGCACACATTGGCAGTCTGCCTTGACACCGAAAGAGTCTTCAACAATGTTAACATTCCCGCTGTAAATAGAACTTTAGGAAATGCTGGAGTTCATCCTGTATTTAGGTGGTTAGGCCATTCTAGGATTTTTTATTGCTTTCAATGGCCCCTTAGGACTTCAAAAACGATATCTCAAAAGATTATGGCCTCAAAATATCTCTAAATACTTGTTTTTCAAAGCATAGTACAAGTCTGCCAGGTAGGCAGCGAGCCTCTTATGTCCGAAACATGGGACGGTATTTAAGGGGAATAGAGTAGGTATACGGCAGATGTTTTTGAAGCTATTTGCCACGTGTTCAGACTATTGCTTGTCTCGTTTTTAGAAACATAGTTTCGTACAGTTAAACATTCGAAAAGGACACTATTTGAGAAACGTTTGTTTTTAGATTTATAAAAGACCTTTATTTCACTTAAAACGTTAACATAAAGAATAAGTTTCCTCGTCTTGATTGGTTTAGCATAACGCCGTCTATCAGACTAACAGCTGTTTGTGTTTTATTTGAAGGTAAATGGAACATGGAAATAAAGCTTAAAAATCTTCCTCGATGATACGCCTTCTTTAGCGGAAGGCATTGACAGTATAGTAGTATAAAACATCCCAGCCTTGTTGTCCGTTCAAAATATTGATAAACTCGCCAGCTGACAAGACTTCGGATCTAAAATATCTTTTGCGAAACTTCTTTAAAATTGGACGTACTCTCTCGCTCTCTGATTACAGAGACTGCACAAAATTGGAAGTTCGGGTTGGTGTGGGATGACATTTAAATTCGAAAGCACCCCTCTCAATTTAAATATAAATCTTATTTTGTCAACTGAATTTTGGTTCAAGAAATAAGACTTATTCTGAAGACTGCATCTCAATCGACTATAGTACAACCGATATTGAGAAGCTAGAGCTTCAGGAGCATATTTTCGTAAGTGAATGCACTAATTTTTTTCCAATACAGTGTCAAACTGTCGTCTTAATGATATGTGCTCCTCTGCCGGTGTTAATGAAAGTTCATGTACGCAGTTAGACGTTAGGTCTAGGATGAGGTTTCCACATATTGTAAAAATATATGTAAGTACTATCCTGGCAACCTTGCTTCGTCCATTGCCATCACTTTAACGACATTGCCTAAATGCATCTTCAAAGTTTCGAAAACCAGTGGTATCGTCCCGGTTTCGAGGTGCAGAATGTAATTGGGTGTGCTCATTGGCAACCGTAAAGTGCGCTTAAGAAAGCAACGAAGAGCTGTATATCCACACTTGAGCACCATACAAAAGAATTGAGGTAGCAACTGGGCGAAATAATTTTTGTTTGGCGCTATGAGCTATGTATTTATTGTTGAAACAGCACACATGAAATTTCTCGCTTAGCTTCAGCTAGGTATTTATATTTACGAACTATTTCGACAGTTTCTCCTTGATACGTCCACTCTTCATTTCGGGAATATCTGCCTAAATATCTCTAAAAACCATAATTATTGACTTCTTCAAGTTAACATTTAAGTTCCAACATTTAGTCAACAAGTCTGTTTATCATAAGCTGCATGCCATTTATCAACTCTGAGAAGAAAACAATGTCGTCTGCATACAGCAGAGGGACTATTCTAGTGCTTCCGATAACGATGCCACCTCCTATGAATTCAGTTATTTCATTGATGAACAGAATATACAGCAAAGTGCTTAAGATACAACTTAATTTCACACCCATTGTCAGAAATTCTTGGGATACTGTATAACTATCCCATAAACCTGCAACATAATTATCATACAATGCTCGCAATATTTTAATGAATTTATTTGACATTCCAATCTGATATACACCCTAACTGACTCAAACTACAACCAACTTCAGACACATGCCAGATAATTTTATTATTTACAAGCCTTTTAAACGATTTGCATCTCAGTTGTGTTGTACAATTTTTATCCTCGATGGAGTTCAAACGTGATAGTGTGATTGCTTTATATTTGGCTGGAAAACCACAAGTAGCTATCGTTAGAGCTCTCCAGCACTTCAACGTGAATAAATCATTTGTGTCTCGAACCATAGCTCGTTACCGTGATACTGGCAGCGTTGTAAAACGCCATGAAGGTGGTCTTAAAAAAACAACAATAAGGCAGAAATGGTTCGGAAAGTGAAGGCTCGAATTGAGCGAAATCCGTGTCGAAGTGGAAGAAAAATGGCTCGTGAGCTCAACATATCGTTAAAACGGATGCAACACATACCGAAAAATGAGCTTGGGCTCAAGCCATTGAAACAACAGAAACAAGTTAGAGTCGAAAGAGCGAAGGAGTTGCTACGCTTGCATGAAAGTGGTGAGTTGCCGAATTTGGTTTTTTCCGATGAGTCGCTATTTGTTATCGTGCAATATGTCAACAAACAAAATGACCGAGTTTACTTGCCAGAGAGGTCCTTCGAAAATGTACACCTTCGGCCGGCCATCAGAAAACAGGTAGCACCGATGATGATGATCTGGGCCGCCATAACCGCCGATGGTCGCTTTCCGCTCGTATTTTTGGACCATGGCGTCAAAATTATTGCGATCGTATACCGTGAAACTGTTTTAGAGGCTGTATTGAAGCCTTTGGCAAACAATCATTTCGGTCGGAGACCGTGGTAAAAAAACAGTGTTCCACACTTTATTTCTTCGACACAATGGATTCCAAATTCTCCCGATGCAAATCCATTGGATTTCTCTGTCTGGGATATTTTGAAGGCGAAGGTTGGCACTAAAAAGTACCAAAGTTTGGACCACCTCAAACAAGCACTTCGCCGAGAATGGGCCAAAATACCGCAGAGCCAATTGCGTGCAGAGTGCGATGCTTTCTTCGGCCGTCTCAAGGCCATTATTCGCGCCAAAGGTGGACATATTAAAAACTAGTGATACAATCTTAAAATTTATGTATTTTCCAACATTTTTGGCTTTGGCACAATAAAATTTATCAAAAAATAAAAAAATTGTAGCATTTTAAAAAGTTGCAGTACGAGTCAGTCACCCTGTAGTGTATAGAAGAGTGAGGCACGATCAATTGATCCGAAAACCGCACGGAAATCCACAAAGAAGGCATACAACATTTTTTTTTTGTAAATTTCGGCGATATTAATCAAAGAAACAATTTGGTCAATAGAAGAGTAGTTTTCTCTAAATCCTGCTTGAAACTCCAATAATATTTCATGATTTCTGACCCACTTTACAAGTCTCCTGAAGATCAAAGAGGCGAACAGTTCGACCGAGGTGCTTAGGAATGATATTCGTCTGTAATTGGTTGGGTCGCTACAGTCACCCTTTTTGTGAAGCGGAAGTATTATTGCCTTTTTGAAGCTATCAGGAACAGCTGCTCCTTCGAAAACGCGGTTGAACTACATGTCTCCACTTTGCAAGTCTCCTGAAGATCAAAGAGGCGAACAGTTTGGCCGAGGTGTTAAGGAAGGATATCCCTCTGAAATTTGTTGCTCTGCTTTTGTGAAGCGGAAAAATTATTGCCTTTTTGAAGCTATCAGGAACAGCTGCTTCTTCGGAAATGCGGTTGAACTCCATGGTTAATGCGTATAAAGACTGCGTTTTACAATTTTTATAGAAGCTTTATGTGCCTTAGCACTTTCAATGATTTTTTTACTTCAAAAGCTGTAAAAGATGCATCCAAAGACTCGTCGTAAAAAATATGGCGTGGTATTGAACCGGTGCTACGTTACATACATTATTGAGTAGGTGGCTAAAATGATCCTTGAGCAATGGTGCTTTCAACGATGAGTCGATTACATTTTTATGGCCGTTTATTTTGGGAGGTCCAACCGTAATGCACGATGTTAATTGTGAGTCACATCGTAACGTCAAGTTTTTTGCCCAACTTAATTTGACATTTCTTTGTTTCAGTTTTTGACAAATTCAACCATGGAGAGGTACACAATTGAGTAGCGCGTTATGATTGTTGAAGACTTTTACGAAAATGGGCGTTCAAATCAAAATGCATTTCGTGCACTTCGTGATTTTTTGAGTCAGCATAATCGACCAAATGTGTCCACAATCGGGAGAATTGTGCGCAAATTTCAGTAAACCGGGTCTGTAGGAAATGCGAAAACACCTGTGCATGCTCGCCCAGTTCGTTCTACGGAAAACACTGCTGTTGTTCGCAATAGTGTGGTAGAAGAGCCGTCAACCTCGACTCGTCGTCGTGCCCAACAATTGAACATCTCACAAACATCACTGATGCAAATTTTGAATAAAAATTTGAATTTACACGCTTACAAGGTTCAATTGACTCAAGAGCTGAAGCCTATTGACCATTGAACAAACAGAAGTGAATGGTGACTTTACAAAGAAAATCATCTTCAGCGACGGGGTACACTTTTACCTCATTTGGGCAAATGAGAATCCACGAGCGATTGTTGAAAAGCCGATGCATCCACAAAGAGTGACTGTTTGGTGCGTACTTCTTCGAAAGTGAGGTCGGCCAAGCAGTTACCGTGAATGGTGTTCGCTATCGCGAGATGATACCCAACTTCTTGTGGCAAGAAAGTGAGGATATGGACCTAGACGATATGTGTTTCCAACAGGATGGTGTCACTAACCACACAGCCAACGTTGGTGTACCGGTCGAAGTGTAAAGTATACTTAGTTCCATATTGAAGTTAAAACGGTATGTTGATCGACTGTTCTCCTTCCATATGAGTTTTGGTAATAGCTTAAGTTCCGAATAACTACATAAGTTCAAGGCTCCCTCTATTACACACGTTATTTGCAGAGGCATGTAGTTTGAGATATGCATAAATCAGAAAGACCCAATCGACCATTAAAATCCCCCACAAGCATTAGATCCGTTGCATTTAAAATTTGAAGCTCGTCGTTTAGCTTATCATTGTGACGTTGCTAGTGGCTGCTTCATCCAACACTTAAAACTTAACTTCTACGCCAGTTAGGTCTCTACGATATCCAAATAATTGTCCGCCACTACCTCGTCCAAAGGCTTCCATTTAAGTTCACCATCGAAAAATGTATGCTTAAATCTATCCTCCTAACGTTTGTTTTTTATTGATAATTGTGTTAATTTTTTTTTTTATTTTGTGAGTGTTATTAGTTCGTTTTTATAATGAGTGACAAAGTGTATTGCAGTCAAAAAGATGCAAAAAATATACGTACATACAGCAAGAGACCGAAAAAATCTAGAAGAAGACCGCTGAATCGACACGAGTTAGAGGCATCAAGTAAAATGAATGCTAGTACATCCTCGAAAAAATTGAAGCAATCGGAAGATATGTACGATATTGAAGTGATTCCTGGTTTTCAGCTATTTAAAACGTTGTCGCTTACGGAAAGTGATTTGGGATTTAAAATTGAGGTGCCCTGTGAAAAATGTGTACGGACTGAGATACCTAGTAGTCCATTTATTGGAAAAGACTATGAAATAAACCGTAGAATTGTAATTTCCATGCCATTACTTGAAACTGGCTTGCATGGAATAAAAAAGTTGGTTGCGTTCATAGAATTACTTTGGCCTATGTTTCACTATGATATGTTTCTATGATAAGGTTGTCAAAAAAATTTCAACTTCAACTTAACTAGTTTGCAAAAACAGTATGATGAAAGCAGCGAAAGATGAGGCAACTATTTCTATTGAAAAAGAAGAAAATGGAATTTTGGTATCTGTCGCGGGTTCGTGAAGAAAACGTGTGGTTCGGCTTAGTTACTCTTATTGGTAATTCCGTGTAAAAATTATAGACTGCGCAGTTAAATCAAAATACTGTAACGCATGTGAGTACTTGAAGAACAAAGAAGATACCGAAGAATATACGGAATGGGCACAAAACCATAAAGGTAAGTGCGATATGAATCACGTTGGATCAGCTGGAAAAATGGAGGTCGATGCAGTTGTTGACATGTTTCAGCGATCCGGTAAAATTAACCCATTATAATGGTGACGGTGATTCAAAGACTTTTAATGGCATTACTGATGCTAAGCCCTGTGAGAATGTCACAGCACTTAAGGAATAGTGTATGGATCACGTTCAAAAACGAATGGGTACCCACCTATGTAATTTGAAAAATAATACAAAAAGTCTCAGTGGAAGCGGAAAATTGACGGGAAAACCAATAGAAAAACTCTCAATTTATTATGAATTAGATTCGTAGAAACTGTGATTCAGTGGAAAACGTGTGAAATCATAAATTATCTACTGATGCAAGACCGCAGCACGATAAAGCTACTATAAACATAGTTTGGCTGAGCACAAACATAAGTCAACTCTTCCAATTGAAGTGTATGAAGCTATCAAGCCATGAAAATTTAATTCGACTGTGTGGGAATTGACCCCAAAATCTATTTCTAATGGTAAAACTGTCGATATTTGTGTAGAGAATGACGGCTTTTCTTCAATTTTGTACATAATGGAAGTAATGGATTTAGAAATCGGCCCGAATAGCTACGAAATATGCTTCAAAAAAGTGGAGGATCGCATTAAAATCCAATAGAAAAGAGATGGAAGAGTAAGACACTAATCCAGAAGGCCAATTATAGTATATTGTGCAGGAATCGCAGATTAAAGGTATTGCGAAATGTGTCACGACTTTCTATGTATACTCGTAACTTAAAATTTTAAACGCGTTTCTCTCAAAACTGCATTTTCCAAATTGACCGCACCCATAACTTGAACAGTTTTCAACTAGATCTTTGAAAATAAATCTTTTTTATACATATATAGCACAGTTCATTTGTTATTAACAATTTTCTGGCGATTATTCTGTGAATTTTGCAAGTTTGACTTGACTTTTGACCTACTGAAACCACTATTGCCAATACCATTCGCAAATTTGAATCCCAACTTACATAAGTGGATGAAACTTGACCGGTTAGACCACATGTAACATGTAATGTAGTGAAGAGACTATAGCAGCTGTAGCTGAGGATGAACGCAAAGACCGTGACGAATCGATTCGTCGTCGTTCTCAGCAACATAGCTTGGCGTATGCGACAACTTGGCGTATTTAACGTGAGGATCTTGGCTTATAAGTGTACAAAATTCAACTTGTGCAAGAATTGAAGCCAGGCGAATTTTGCTCTGAAAAAACTGAATGAAAAACCGGTGTTTTATCGTGAAATTTTGTTCAGTGATGAAACCCATTTTAAGCTCAATGGATACGTTAATAAACAAAATTGCGGTATTTAGACTGATGAGCAACTCAAAGAGTACCAAGAGCTACCATTACATCCTTTAAAAACAACGGTATGGTGTGGTTTATGGGCTGGTGGAATCAGTAGTCCATATTTCTTCAAAAATGAGGCAAATTAGAATGTTATAGTCAATGGTAACCGTTATCGCGCCATGTTAACGGACTATGTGCTTCCTGAAATTCAAGCACATGGTCTCGGTGAGCTCTAATTTCAACAAGACGGTGCTACGAGCCATACGGCGCGTGAAACAATGGACTTGTTGAGAAATCATTTTGGTGAGCACTTAATTTCACGTTTTGCTACGGTAAATTGGCCGCCTAGATCGAGCGATATCACACCTTTGGAATACTTTCTTTGGGGATATGTAAAGTCTTATGTCTTCAGAAATAAACCAGCTACGATTGACGCTTTGGAAGCCAACATTACTCTTGTTATCCGTGAGGTACCAGTCGCCAAAAATTGGACCTTCCGAATGGACCACCTCAGACGTAGTCGTAGCCAAGATTTACATGATATCATTTTTAAGAAGTAAACGCCATGAATTCTTCTTTTAACCAATAATAAAAATTTTAAGTTTACTTTCAAATTTATGTATTCTATTTTACATTAGAAATCAAACCTCAAGATGAACCACGCTATACGATACTTCTTAATCTAAAAAGTGTAGGAATAAAAGTCACTGCATTCGCGGATGACGCGGTTACTTTAGCCATCGGCAAAGTTCCTTCCCACGATCAGTGAAATCTTAAGCCATGCCTTTTGCATCCTTAGAGACTGGACCAAGTTCTGTGGGCTGGAAATTAACCTACAAAAAATAGGGCTTATTCTAAGAATAGTCACAAATAAAAGAATAATGCCACAATTTAGCCTTCGTTCCATAGTTGAGACAACCCTCCGACTATCCAACAGTGCTAAAAATCTAGGTATCCTATTGTACTAGATAGTAAATTGGAAGGTCAATATCGAAGAACGTGTAAAAAAAGCAACGATCGCGTTGCGTTGAGGACCTAACCACATGGATGTACACGGCTATCGTCAGACCCATCTTAACCTACGTCAGCTAAGTATGGTGGAAATCTACAAATAAAAATATTAACCTTAGGTTAATGAGAAAAGTACAAAGTATTGCGTGTATAGGCACGATTTATTCTATGAGAACGACGCCAACGCCGGGACTGAAAAATATACTTGGCTTCCTACCCCTTGATCTATACATGCTGTCGAAAAGCGCTTTCAGATTGAGTCAGCTTAATTATTGGGAACTAAACCCAAAAATCCACGCCGCAATCCCTTCAAGTGAACTGGGTTTATACTCCAATAAGGACTTCATAATACTCCATTACGATTTCGAAGACCATTCGCTTGCATTTTTCCAAGCAAAGAGGAATGGAACCAAATGGTATCAGACTCTATACCCATTTTCACGGAAGGATCATACATGGAGATATTGACAGCCAGGTTACCATCAAGACCATCGGAACAGTCGAAATCAAATCGAGTCTTGCGAAGTGCTGTCGCGAATGCAAGTGTTGAGCTATTTTATTGCAAACGAAATCAGTTTCAATGAAGGGAACTTTCCTCAAACCAGGAATACTAGCGAATATTTAGAAAAAAAACACACATACACACAAATTGTATGAAAGGAAATATTATATGAAATCTCTCGCTTTATTTCTTATTTTTAATTTTATGTAAATTTTGAACCACATTTTATGTAATTCCTAATCAACTGACTAGCACGTGTCTCATACCAAGAAGATGGATCTTCTGATTGGCAAAGAGATATTATCCAAATAAAAGAAAAAGAAACAACAACTCATTCCAGTGGCTAAATTAAAACCAAAACTAATTTGTATCCTTTCTCCGACCCCTCTATTAGTTGTGCTATAGCAAATATTCAAAGATAAACCAAAATGAACTACCGATTTGGTATTTCTAAAAATATTCCATAAAATCTTTGACTGCTTAATAGCAAGTACGAGTATCTTCTGCTCCTTCTCTATTTCCTAATCCTAAATATCGTTTACTTACCACAAAAAAAGAAAGAAATCTATTAAAAATTGAGCAAAAAAAAAAGAGTAATCGGAAATTATTAAAAAAACAAACAAGTGAATAAATCGCAAGTAATAAATTATGTAGCAGAAAAAGATACGCAAAGTTAGAAAAACATTTTGTTCCTCAATTTGTTGGAAGACACAGCCACCATCCATCCGTTTTATTCACCCTCCTGCCAAGCAGAATTCATTCAAACAAAAACAACAAATCGAATTTTAAATTCAAAGCAAATAGGAAAAAATTTAATTGAAATATACGAGTATTACCCGCCTTTGTTGTTTTGTTCGTAACAACTTAACCCCCGGCCGGACACAAGGAAGCTTCAAACGTGCACATGTCAGAATAATTGTTGTTTTAATAAAAAGATTAAAAATTTCGACAGTATGACGGAATTTACAAAAGGGGAAAATGAAAATCTGGTTTCTTGCCTTCACCCCTAAAGCGATTTCAACACCTTGACGGAAATGCCGATTTATATAATTTTCAAAACGAAAATCTTTTCGAAATTTATAATGTTGAGATACACATACGTTTAATTAATATCTTTCCTTGTCGCCAAGGGTTTATTTTTAATGAAATCTATATCTGTACTCGTATATGCCACATAGAGTATACGGCTACTTCTTTTGTTTGCAATGCCAAATGTCATATTTTAGTAAGCCCGGATAAGACAGGACGAACAAATTGGAAACAGTCTAATAAGTCTGCAAAAATTGTTTGTTTTTTTTTCGTCCTGAATATCTAACTTAGAAAAATCGATTGACTTTGCAGGAACGAGATAAGAAACACTAAGTTTGCAAGACTACCAATCTATGAATAAAGCTGACTATCTCTGGGGGGCTGGAGGAAAATTGAGCGGGTATATACTAATTACCTAAAATATGGATAAGGCACGATCCACCAACTGCTAGTCTACGTCCTCGTGGTGGCTCCAGGTCAAGCTAGTACTTAACCTTGTACTATATTAAGATACAGCGGAAAAATACTCACTGTGTTGCCTGCGTCCAGCCTCTTAACCTTCTCGCCTTTAAGGTCTTCTGTACAATTTTCTGTCAATCAGTTCATTGATCTTTATCAGTGTTGTTTCAAGAAGTTCACCATCAACCAGATTCTTAAATTAGGCAGACTTTCGAAAAGACTGAATGCCAGCTATGATAGGGTGTAAAATTTTCTGTGTCCGGCTTTAGCATCCCAGCTAAACTTGTCCGGCTGTTAGAAGGCTTACTTAGAGAGAGACTAACTGAGACTTTTGGTGTGAAAAAAGGCTTTTGACAAGACTTTCTTCATCATAGGATTTGAGAGTTTTTGACGCATTTGCAAGTAAAGCATATTATGAAGAAGCACTTGACCATTTTCAAAGAAAACAAGTGTGTATCGACATGAACTTAGCTAAAAGAGTCAGCATTCGTCGGTTAAGATACACGAAACATGTAAAGCGGATGGATACAACACTGAACTTCAACTTGGTATCCGATATTAAAGAAACTGGCTGGATAGGCATATTGGTTGCTTCATAGGTTCATATCGTTTTAATGCACCACCTATGTAATCGAAGACCTTAAATGGAGATTCATTGATATATTTTGAAAAAAAAAAAGTATACAGGGGGAGGGGGTCAAGAATGCATCCTCAAAGGCAAAGCCTTAAGCTGTTCTTTTTTGAACACTTTTGAAAATAACATGTTTCAAATTTATGCTTGTATAGCAACAAATGGATTAATGCTGAACTTGTGGTTACGAGTACTCTAATTGTTTCAAAGTAAACGTTGTGATTTTTTTATTTATTTTATGATTATTTTTTATTGTGTAAAAACAGAACTAAGCATCGGATTGTCACTAAATTTTGACAGGCGGTCTAAAAAAGGTTATATAAATGATGGTAAACTCATTTTGGTTCAGTAGCGCCACTTATCTTACAATCCGGGTACTCATCCAACAGCCCTCGTATATTTTAAAGAGACTGCGTGTGGAGTTGAAAACGCAGGTACTAAAATACTAAATCTTTTGGCGACGTGTGGAGAAAACAATCATATCGAAGCCGAGTATATCTATCAGATCATTCTTTGCTTTGAAAATGAGGCTTTTTTACACTCTTGTCGATGTACAAGTATGAGTTTCCTTTACCATTTTTGTGGATTCCTTCGTGCACAACAAGCAAATCAAATAGCAAGGCGACATTACTAAGATCTAGTGGTGCTAAGAGCAGTGACTGCAGCTCCAGTGGACAATAACTGAGTTACGCGAAAATATTACAATTACAATTGGAACGCATATTCATAATATAGAGGAAGACAAGTTGGTTTTGGGGTTAGACTAGCGGCTAGTGCGTTAGGCCATATGGATGAGAAAATATATCTTATGAATCCTACTATTGGATTAATAAGTAGCCCACTTTCCAATGCTAGTAAAATGTGCGCCAAGATACACGTAAGATTTGAATTTTGCGCTTTTTGCAAACAATAAAAAGACAACGTGTCAGCTGACTGTTCAGGGTTATTACAATTTGAGTGCTACAGAAAGAAGCAACGTGGTCTCACTGTAAAGCAATATTCTAAAAATAATGAAGGTTCAATCAAACAAAATCATTTCAGCGATGAGGCTCATTTTCATCTTGATGGCTTTGTTAATCTTCAAAGTCCACAAGTGATTGATGGGAAATAAATCCATTCTACGTATTACCGTTTGGTGTGGATTTTGGACTGGAAGCATCACCGGACTATTCTTCTTTGAAAATGCGGCTGGTCAGCCAGCAACAGTTAATGGTGTTCGCTATCGCGTCATGATAATCCAGTTTTATGGGCCTAAATTGCGAGCTATGGATGTGGAAAAAACGGTGCCACATACCATATAGCCCAAGAATCGATTCAATTACTGTAAGAGTAAGGCGGGACATCCTTAACAATAACGCATAGTATCTCTTCAGAAACCATTAACTTAGTACCCCGGCGTTAAATCCCGGACCCTACATATTAATTTGTATCGTTCCCTTGATAACAATAATAATAATATTATTATTATTAACCTCCCATTTTGTAAGCTTTAAATGTATACTTAGTATTTATAAAGGAAAAAAAATCTGTAGTTCACAAGATATAAGATATTAGTTCTCGCCGTCAATAGATGGCATCAGCAGTAAGTGCTGGTCGATTTTGACTTATCCAAACCATCATGAACCAAGCTCAGACATATGGTAAACAAACCGTTTTGACATTGTTTTGGCGTCATATACCTTCAGTTGCGTAAAAATGTCTGATTTTGTGCCAAATACTTGTCACGCGGAAAGTGTTGATTTTCTTTTTTCATTCGAAGAAAACGGCGGCTGAAGCGCATCCAAAGCAGAGATGCTTTTCTATGCGAAGCAACGTACAATGAGTGATTCCGTAGCTGTAAAGACGGTGATTTCGATGTTGACAACCGTCCGCGTGAAGAAACGGCAAAATCCTTCGAGGACGCTAAATTGTAGGCATTGTCCAGTGAGGATCCCTGTCAAACGCGAGAAGAACTAGCTTCAGCATTGAGAGTTGCGTTGGGAATGATTCAAAAACAAGGAATTTGGGTTTCTTATGATTTGAAGCCAAGGGACGTTGAGCGTCGTTTTTTCGCATGTGACATTTTCTGCTCCAGCGGCAAAAGAGAAATGGTTTTCTTCAAAACAACGTAACGGATGATGAAAAATGAATCGATTACAGCAACTCAAAGAGAAAAAAGTCATGGGGACTGCCCGGTCATGCAGCCGAATATTTATGCTGCGAGGGCTATGCTATTTATTTGGTGGGACCAGGTCGCTGGAAAACGGCATCGATTTCAGTTGATGCGATTAAGCCAAGTACTGCGCGAAAAATGGTCAAAATACGAGTAGAGGCACAAAAGAGTGATTCTACATCATGACAACGCTCGGCCTTACGTTGTCAAAGCCGTTTAAGTATACCTGGAAAGGCTCACATGGGAAGTCCTACCCCACCTGCCATGTTTCCCAGATATTGTGCCGTCCAATTAGTATTTGTTCCATTCGATGGCATATGGTCTGGCTGATCAGCGGATCCACTCATAGGAGGACATGAAAAAATGGCTGGATTCGAGTTTGACAAGAGGAAAATTTACGAGTTGGCTGAGATAGCAGTTATATAACTGAACGCGTTAGAAATGAGAAAGTTGTCCGCACGATCGGTGTCGTGTTTGCTCACATTGGAGAACAAGAACATTGCAAATGAGAGACGGAAGACAGAAACGGAGGAGTTTCTGCGTCATTTCTTGACCGTCGATGAGACATGCATTTATTGGTACACATCAGAGACCAAAGAACAATCGAAACAATGGGTTTTACTTACTTAATATCAATTAAGTGGGAAAATGATTGCCTTTCAGAACGGCAGAGTGTATAACTCATTTAGGAACAAATTAGTTAAGGTAGCTTGTTAAGTTAACTTGGAATTAAATTGCCTTAGAGCATCTCCTTATTTGTTCGATGTAAATTAATATCATAAATTTCGATATCAAAAAACAAAGCGAAACATTTAAGTTGATCAGCATCTGTATTTTCTGTAGATCCAGGTCTACGATTAGTTTGAACAATGTTTCTATTTGAATTTTTCCCAAGTTGTTGCTGTTTCTTCGTCAGCCACTCATAGCCATTCTTTCCAAGTACTTTATTGAACTTAATTTTGGCAACGAGGCTCTCGTCAGGAGTAAAGACATTTTTTTCTTTTTACGTGTCTGTATTGGCATTAAGTGCTCTGCACGAGGACATTCTGGACAGACAGCAACAAGAAGACGATCTTTTGAGATCTTTGCTTCAGAAAATAACTTGATGCAGCTTGTAAAAGACCCAACGCGTATACCAGACGTTGATAGTCATGCCGTCAACACCCTGGACTTGCTTTTAACTTCTCACCCTGTTAAGTACACCGCTGATGTGTTCTTCCCTTTAGGCTCGTCGGACCATATTGTCATATCAGCAAATTTCTCGTACACCCACCACACACTTAGCGAAAAGATTCCTTAAAAAACCGTATAAGAATACGAGAAAGCCAACTAGAGCGATCTTAACAGTTTCTTTAGGAATTTTAACTGGTCGTTACGTTTCCTCGACAAAGACGTCGATGTCGCTGCTGATATATTCACAGACACTATTCTCTTAAGAATGAGATCCTCTATCTCTCATCGGATGAAGAGTACCAAACCAAAAGAAAAGGCATGATACGACTAGAGCAGTAAAGAAGCTTCAGGGTTAGAAAAATGTTTTTTTCGGTCCTATAAACCAAAAAAGAACAAAAACTCAGGAAAAAAAATACTGCAATGTCCCAAAAGCAGTAAAAATTTATGGTCGTTCGTCAAAAACATTTGAAATTCTTTCTCATCCTCCATCCCAACGTTCATTTACAATGACATTCTACCTGCCAGCTCTTGGACAAGCCCAGACAATTTTGCGGTCAGCTCAACAGTCCTAGATTATGCCACCACTATTCCATCACTCCTACTCTTTAGGACTCTTTCCGAGCAGATGGAAAATAGCAGTTGTCAAGCGCATCCCTAAAAATTCGAATCTTCTTCTTTCTCTTCGTAAGCATTTATGTCCCTTCTTTCCAAGGCCATGGAAACGCTGATAAACCGTCAGCTAATAAAATATCCCGAAATGCGAAAGCTTCTCGATGACCGGTAGTTTGGTTTTCGTAGCAACAGGTCCACTGATGATTTGATGACATGTCTCACCGAAAATCTGACGAAAGCAAGATAGTTGCTTTGATATTTCTAAGATATTTGACAGAGTTTGGCATTAGGCTCTTTCGGGATCGAGAACTCTCTTCTTCATTGGATTAGAAATCACCTCTCCGAACGTTCAATTCAAGTTGTTTTGAACTGTGGTGAAGGGCTCTGCTGTGTCTCCGGTACCCTTTTTAATTGTCTGGTATTACTTATCCAATATATTCCTCTATTGAGGACAGTACTCTTTGCTTTTCATATTCGTTCTCGGACTCACGCTCCTGCTCTTCGGCTGTAGAACGGGAACGGCAGCGTATATTGAGCTGGAGAACAACTAACAGAGTTGGATTCCAAAATACAATGTTGTTTACTGTCGTCAAAGCGAAATTTAAGTACCCAGCCATCATCCTTGAATAGCACTTGTTTCGTCGAAACCGAAAAACTTTCCATTCTCGATATGTGTATCAGTGACAACTTACGTTGGTATCACCACATATTCGATGTCGCCAAAAATGCTCCGAAATATCTACGTTTCCTCTAGCAATGTAAGAAATACTTCACCTCCTCTGACCTGCCCTCAATATAAAAGGCGTTTATCCGCCCAAACTTGGGGTACAAGGCTTCTAATACCTCTTTGCACTTGCTAAATGGGATCCAAAATCGTGCGATGAAATTCACAAGTTATGCCAGTATTACATATCATTCGGCACATCCTCGAGCACCGGCGTGACGTCTTTGTCTTACCTTGTGAGACAAAATACTACAAGAATCTGTAAATGTAGAAGAGTTTACTGTAAGCAAGGACGTACATGGATTGCCTTTCAACTTCCGTGATTCATTTATATAATTGTAAACATCAAGTCGGTTTATTATGAAAAGTAGGGGATATCTGTTTTAATTACATACCACCTTGACCAAAAAGTTCCCGGTGGCGTCACCTTGTGGCGCTCCCATTGATCCGATTTGAGTTCTGTTTTTTTTTTGTTAAGTTGGTACATCTGTTGTTGACATTCCCTCTAGATCTTAGCTTCAAAACTTGACATTTGCAAAAGTTACGTACCCAAGAGTACATCTATCTTTGTGTGTGTGGCGTTTTTTTACAATTTTAGAAATAGATTTAAATTTTCAACAACGAACTTGTAGTAAATTTTGCATAAAAAACAAATTTTATGATACGCGAACGTTGGAAATGTTGGAAAAGTGTTTCGCCAACGATTCTCTAAAAAAAACGATCGTTTACCAGGGGCACGAGCGGTTCAAAAGTGGTCGTGAGTCAATCGAAGATGATGAACGCAGTGGCTGTCCATCGATATCGAAAACCGACCGAAAACTTTGATGAAGTAAAAGAAATGTTGGTCAGTAACCGCAAATTAACTATCAGAGAGATAGCGGAGGACTTGAACATTGCCTATGGATTTGTCCAAGACATTTTGGTTAATGATTTGGGTTTCCGTCGTGTAGCAGCAAACTTGGTGACAAAAGACCTCAATTTTATGCAAAAAAGAGACTGTGTTGACGTCGCAAAAGAGATGATTTGTGGGGCTGAATACGATCCCACATTCATCAAAAGGATCATTACTGGAGACAAGACGTAAGAAAACCAAGTCGTTTTCAGTCAAAAAAGAAGGCAATCCTCATGGTTTTTATGGATTACAACGGTGTAGTGCATCATGAATTTTTGACAGAAGGCCAAACAGTAAATAAAGAGTATTATTCGGGCGTTATGAGACGTTTCCGTGAAGCAATTCGCCTAAAAATTCCAGAATTGTGGATAGAAAACTCGTGTATTTTGCACCATGATAACGCACCGTGCCATCATTTCACTGGCCTTGATAACTCCAGACCTAAGCACATCTTTGATATCAATATTATGAATAGCTTTATGATTAACAATAAAAAAATTACACTCAATCCGTTTGCTATTATTTAGAAATCACGCACATAATCTATATACTCGTAAAGAGTGTCTTCTTCATTTGTGGACAAAGAGCTTAATTGAAAAACACATAGTATCTGTGGATGATTGAATTATGTGCTTCCAATATCCACTTTGCATAGTTCTTCAATTACTTCATTCGGTTTGCCCTTGTCCACAAATAAACAATTTTGTCGGTTTTACTTTTTCGAAAAAAAAAACCACATTTGCCAATTCCGAAGTTTATTTCAAATAAAAGAAAAATAAACAAATCCGCCATGAACAGCAAACTTTGCAGAAAAGTGTGCAGCAATAAACTGCGAGTATCTATCCGTATCGCTACTCAGTAAAAATACACTAACTAATTAAAAGCCAATCTAAATAAATTTGAAGAAGATGAGATCAAATATAGAGAAAAAAATTATTTATATTTCATTCTATTCTTATAGATAGTTTACACTGAATATCATTCGCACGAATTAAGTGGTCACATTTTATGAACACAAAATCTCATTGTTTTGTATCTGCCCAATGTATTCTGTCACCAAGTTGTGTGAAAGATTGAAATGTTGTTTAGATGCTAATCCCGAAGATACTCAAAGTTGAAGCGTGGATTTATTTATATTCTGCGGGCACACTAGTTCTGCTAGAACTTTCGTTTGCTTTAAGAAATGAAAAATTATGTTGAAATTCTTAAAAAGATTTGTTGGTTCGTCGTTGAGGTTAAATATTCATTAACAAATCATTTCTAAGCAACTGAATAACAAATTTGTTATTAATTCGTTTCGAATAATTTTTTTTTTTTTTCATTTTTCATCATACGAATGTAGTTCGCAGGTAAATACTTTCGTACATGTGTCTATTTATAGAAATTATGAACTCGTAGGTAGTGTTTTGTAGCTTTTGTGAATCGCATCAAAATGTACAAATACGTTGGAGATACAAGTTTTGAATGGGATAGAAATTTTGTAAATTTGCTCAAAATTAGTTAGAAGTTATTAAGTTAAGCGGTTATCGATGTTAAATTTCAGAATATTTGTTTAGCTAAATGGAACCATTCATTGGAGTTCAGGTGATTTTTATAGAAGTGATGCAAACCTGTATTGGCGCTGTCTAATGGGTTTACTAACAAATCAATTTGTATACGAGATGTTGAGATCGTTGCAGAGGTGCAGTTCAACATGAACCCAAGTAGCACTAGAATGTGCCTTTTTTACCGCCACTAGTGTGACCTGGTTGATGAGGTGCCTAGATCCACCGGATTAGATCGAGATGTCATTAAGGTCATCAAAGAACGGTTCACGCAGTCTGGCTCTTAGGAAAAGTGAGGGAGTTTCGTTTTCATTTTCGTTCCCGTAACTGTGACAGTGGCGATTGTATGTGATCTCTAGTTTGGCCGCATAGTCTCTAAGTTTCCAATGTCTCATAGTTATCACCGTAATTCTGGTGACATCTGGACGGGCTCTCTTTGGTTGGTCTTTTGTTCTACTCTTATTATAGGTCGGGCATATCATCCTTGATATAGCGCAGTTGGTTAACCACCTCTATTGGAGGTTGACCTTCTGCAGGAAGTATGAGTGGACTTGTCCTTTAACCTCTCATAACGAGATGTGGACTGCCTGGTCAGTTCATCTACACGTTTGTTTCCTTTTATGTCACTTTTCCCTAAAACCCAGAGCAATGTAACCCTGAAGCATTCGTCCAAGCAGGCAAGGTCATTCCGGCACTCCTGCATCAGTTTGCTGAATATGCGGCTTGGAAATGTTTTGTTTGTGCATTGTATCACACCTGATTTGCGTTCAAGTCTCTCGGACTGTCAGTAAATCCGCCTGGAAGACGCTGTGATTCCAAGAAGATACCAGCCTCCACACCATAGTCCACCTTTGATCCACGGTAAAAATTACCGTGTCGAAGTCCTTTGCTACATCGTCTGCCTTCCACCGAGCTCTGGTATAAAGTCCTGCGTAGAAGTTTTTCTTGAAGTTTATTTAGGGTGTTATGTTGTCGGTGACGAGTCAAGAATGTTGCTGTGGCCCTAAGACTATCCAGTCTACAACCCAGATTCTTTGAGTCTGCTGGGGAGAAAATACAAGACCACAGCAATGACTTTCGACTTCAATGCGCCCGTGGTGCTTATATATGGTTTTCTAATAACGACTTGACAACTTTTTTTTTAAATAAAAGGCAAACCATTTGAGATTGAAGTACAATCAAATCATTTATGAATGGAACTCGACTTCGTTCATATGGCCACCGCGGGCACGTTTGAAGCGGTTGATTCGTTGGACCCAATTTTCAACGACTCGGCCACACATTTCGGCCGAAACGGCCGCTATTTCGCGTACAATGTTGGCTCTGAGCTCTTCCAACGTTGTCGGAGTGTTGGCATAAGCCAATAACTTAACGTAGCCCCACAGAAAACAGTCAAGCGGCGTTAAATCGCACGAACGAGGCGGCCAATCGACTGGCCCATGTCTTGAGATAACACGCTCACCATACTTACTCTTCAATAAATCGAATGAAGCGTGTGCTGTGTGGCTTGTGGCACCATCCTGTTGAAACCACATGTCGTCCAAGTCCATATCTTCCAATTCGTGCCAAAGCTAATCGGTTATCATGGCGCGATAACGCTGACTATTCACAGTAACATGTGGGTTTTCACCCGACTAATAACGCATATTTTGCTTTATTGACGAACCAATTGAGCCAAAAATGAGCTTCGTCACCATGGAATTGACTGATTTGGATCATTTGCTACAGACGTCTGAATGGTAGCGATATTTTCGACACTTCGACCAACCCGTTGTCTCACTGACACGGCAACATCACACAACGAATATGTAGACTCAAAAGTTGGACTTAACGCTCTTAAAGTTGCAGTCACCGACTCCGAATATCTGTAGAAAATTTTTATAATTTGCAGACGTTGCTCGTTAGTGTACTTTACTATGATGAAAATGTTGAGTTTACTGAATAAATTGGCAGTGACAGTTTGATGATAAGTGAAAGAGTGCGTTCACAAATTAAATTCAAAGTTGTCAAGTCCCTATTGGAAAACCATATACTAGCTGTTCTCTGGGGCCTTTTTAGTCTCGTCAGGTTGTTGCCTTCGCTTAAACTCGGGCTTCCATACTAGTGACCGGTAGGCGAGAATTGAACGCACTACGGCTGTATACATTCGTCATCATCATCTTTTATTGAGGTCCGCACTTCTTTCCAAGCGTTTTGCTGCAGGCATAGAGGGCGACACATTCTTTCCGATAAAGTGTTCAGGGTATTGTTTCCAGTTATTTTTTGGATCGAGCATGATACCCAGATACCTAGCGCTAGAATACAGTGTGAGAGTTTGACCATTAAGACAGGGGTGAGTAAAATCAGGAATTTTGCTCGGGTGGACACCAAGGCCACAACTTGTGGGTCAGGTGTTTACCTTGTCTAGAGCAGCCTCCATAATTTGACTTATCACGGTGGGAAATGTCTGTGATAGTAGTATCACCACGTCATCCGTATAAGTTACCAGTTAGCCTTCTTCTCTCTCTAGTCTTACCCATAGGCGAGTTTGTTTAAGTGACTGTTAACAAGTGTTGCCAAAGTAATTCTTGTTTTGAACATAAAAACAATGCATTGACTAATTAATTCCTGTTAATCCAACTCGAGCAGAGATTTGTGAATAGATTCAGTGTGTACCATATGTTGTTAAATGCTTCATCTATGTCTATGAAGGAGGCTGGAATATATTCTTTGCAATGTATGGATTTGTCGATTGTTCGCACTTCCGCATAGAGAGCTGCACCAGAATCCCTGCCGATCGTAGTCGTTCAACCACCCTTAAGTGCCAAGAAGAGTGCAGAAATGATGTGCTGATTTCATCTCACACAGCATAGAAGAACGAGAAGGATGGTTGGACATAGGTTTTTACTAAAAAAAAATAGGAAAAACCATGAAAATGATGCTATCGAAGAAAATGGAGAGGTAGTCTGGGAACAGAGTTAGGAAAATTTTCCCATAGTTCAAAAGAACGTCCCAAGACGACAGGACCCTAAGAGAAACATGTAGGGATGAGCAAAGAATTTTAGCACAACATTCCTAGTTGGTGATTAGAATATGTATAAACAACTTCTTCAGACTGCAAAACGGCGGGGACTACCCCAAACTCTGCTATACCGTCAAGTCGAGTAAGAAAGTAAAAAGTTCATACCGCCGCATTTCCAGGATTTGGTGAAAGGGATATACGCCCAGGGAATGGATCGTTTAGCATCGTTTGTCTGACTCGTTGTCCTGATTGTCGCGTTTGCCTTATTGGGTGAACTCATAAAACTATTTGCTGATACATGCCTATTTGTGTAATTTTAGGTTGTGCAAATCCACATTTAACCAAGTCTTAAGAAAACCCAAGAATTCCAGATCGATACACAAAACTTGTTTATCAACTTCAAGGCGAAGTAGATTCTTCGAGTGAGTTTTGACTCCATTTGCCTGGACCGGCTTTAAAAAAGGAGATACAATACGAGAAAATGCACATGAATTACCTGAGATGACTTGGACATTGGGAGTTAACGTTTCCGGGCCGAAGAGTCTTCAATTTTGGTAGAGGGGCGCACAAGTGGAATGAGGTTTCAACCATCTTGGAGTGCGTAACTGCATTTAACGGCGTTCGTCAAAGGCGACGCTAACTGAAGAGGCTTATTGGTTGAAGTCCAGATTCATCAGGGACTGTAGAACCATTTAATATATGAAAATATGGATACAGTCCCAAAAGCCGAATGAATTAAGTTAGCTGATAGAGAGAATCTTCGAATCACAGCCCTCAGGTTCGAGACGAGCAAGAAGACCAAACGCACGTTATAAAGATTTAGCGGATGGCGGGATGCCTGGTCTTAAAAACTGGCGGTAGCAGCTTGCCCGCAATCTAAGAAAATGGAAATCTGGGTTGGGAGTCCCTTACGTAAGTAAGTAGTAAGTCCAATTTTATAAACAACGGAGATTTAAATAGTTTACCAGATAACAACAAGTCCAAAGAGATAAAATAGATTAAAGAAGAATAAGCAAGACAAATAATCAAACATTTGGAAAACGTTCAGACAGAATTACTTCGGTCAGACTACACATTCGAACCAAAAATCATACCTAAAGTTCAAATTGAGTTCATTACTCTATTTTAGCCAAAAGGATTGTAGACAAGTCGACAAATAACGACAATTATCTCTATCCATCGCCGAGAAGCTTAAAAAAATTTGCATATGGTCTTAATTTGCGTATAAAAGATCGAACTCGATAGAGTTCCCAATAATTTTATACGGGCTGTGCTAAAATCCCAGAATGTATGCAAAATTAATGATACGGTAGATATATGTATATACGACGACGCCAGGAATGACTGCAGAATTCAAAGTGAAAGTTGGTGTACGCCAAATCACCATGAGAAGTACATACATTCAGGGAATCTAGCTGAGCTTTCCAATTGGTTCTACCATGTTCAAAAAAGTTCATTTCAAATTTCACCGAATCTCTAAAAAGCAGCATGAAAGAGAAATAATTGAATCACTCAAAAGAAACACCATTAGTCAACTTTTGGCCTTGCTAACAAGGTGATCCATAATAAAGCGGTCTGTATGGTCCACAAATTGGGCAAGTGAGTTAGACGTTCTGCCATGTTGCGAGACGTGACCGGCAAGGGCAATCATTTATGTTTGAAAACGTCATGTTGTGACATTTTGTGTTTTTCCCGCCAACTCTTTCAATTCCCTCAACAAATATGAGGCTTGTTCAATATCATCAAGGTTACTAGGTTAGTTCAGGGCTAAGTTTACCACTGCACCTTCTTGGTTTCTCTTGTCATCTGCAAAATGTCTACCATACAAGCAATGGATTTTTGCTTAACTGAAAAAAAAGTTTTTTATCTATTAATTTTGGGAATACAAAAACGCTAAAAATCACTATCTACGCACCTGACCACCGCAATAATTCAGTATACCAAGTTAGCGGCTGTCAAAAATGCAATTAAATTAAACGCTCGCCGATTCTCTAATCAAAATTGAACCGCAAAATTCCAAACAAACGGCCCATATCGCAATAAATCATTTTAATTCGCCCCCTCTCTTCGCAGGCAGAAGAAGAAAGAGGAAAAAAAGGTCACCACGATGAACGCGCGATCAGCACGCCATTATTCACTAGCATTTTTCCGCTGACATTCCCATGCCACGCCCTGTCAAAATACAAATTAACGTTAGAATTTTGCCATGATATACGGTTTGACAGCGGGACGGAAAACGTCAAACTAACCGCAAAGAGCAACTGATTGAGAATTTTTTTTATTGTTTTTCTTGTTTTTTTCTCGGTAATGTTTTACTCTCCTCTACTCTTTACTAACTCGACATCTTTTGACACAATGGCGACCAAAACATGACAATTTAATTGCGCCTTGGTGACTGCGATCAGTCGTTTTGGACTTGTTTGTTTTTTTTTTACTCCATGTCACAGATGATTGCCCGTCACCCAAACATATTGTCAACCGTCATGCTAATTTAACTACATACATAGAGCTCACGAAGCTGCTGAGAAAAACAGGGAAAAAAAAGAGAAACAAAAAAGCTAAAAATATGAAATTCAGCGGCGTACTAGAAAGAAAAAAGTTTAAACGAAAATAGATCAAGAGGCCTGGCTAGATTGGCAACAAATATGGTGAGGCGTAATGTGTTATCAGTGAAACACGTCGTTTATGTCATTTAGCGGGAAGTTATGTCGCTTTATGGGGTATTAATTGGGCGCCATGTTGATTGCTAAAGACCTTCGAGATGTTAGCGCTATGTCTTTCCTCTGTTAGACCGGAGAAGAGGACGCGACATACGAGTAATGACAAATTGCCATTAAATACGGCCGGTCATTTTGATTGATTCTTTTCCGTGATTCGAGGCTAATGGGATCCGTAAGTTATTATCTGTTGTGTTATTCAGACACTGGATGATTTTTGCCGTTGGGAATTGTCACACGTGACAGCTGGCCTCTAATTGATTATAGCTTCGGCCGGCCACTGTCTCTGCTGAGAATAAAGAAGGAAAATATTGTAGGTATATAGTTTGAGTTCCGAAGGACTCTGAGCTTTTGTCACGACGAAGTGAATGAACTTTGTCGAAAGCTAATAATAGAACGAAAATCAATTTGTTACAGTCTGTGCGGAAAGTACTTAAATAAGGAAGTAAAGATATTAAAAGGAAATTTTTTTACTGTGTTTTGGCATTTCCACATTTTTTAAAAATTTTTTTTTTAGTAATTGACGTACGCCGAGTGTACTGTGACTTACAAGTTCTCTATTATGTACCACAGTTATTTTTGAAAGATGAGTTAAAATTAAATTTTCTTTATAAAATCGAGAGGCTTGTTGGCAAAGATTGTATGTATGTACTAGTAGTATAGTTCCCCGGTTCCGCAGTCAGCCAAGCTCAAGTGGAACTCAATAAAATTGTAATTTTGGGGAAAAAAGGGAAATAACGATGATCCAAGGATCAACCGAGGCATACACCTTTTACCAGGTGTACCAGTATGAGCGTTGTCTTGTGAATATAAAACACTAATTTCTAATGGGGAAGTAAAAGGTCAAGTCTGTCAAGGGAGTCAAGTCTGGTGAATACGGCAGCCAAGTACTTTGGTTGTATCCTGAACCAGTTTTGTTTGTGTGCAGGTGCATTGTCATGTAGCAAAATTACCTTGCCGTGTTTCTGGCCCATTCTGGTCGTTTTCCGATCAATGCATGGTTCAAATTGATCATTTGTTGTCGGTAGGGTTCCGTATTGACGGTTTCACCGGCTTTAACAGCTCGTGGTATACCACACCTTTCTGGTCCCACCAGATACACAGCCTTGTCTTCTTGCCGAATCGGTCTGGTTTTGCAGTCGAAGTTGATGGTTGTCCCGAATTAACACATGATTTTTTCCATTAAGGATTCTGAAAATAAATCTATTTTTCATTGCTAGTAACAATTCGATTCAAAACTGATTTTTTCCATCTATCTTTCATTCAATTCATGTGGCACACATTTTCCAGATTTTTGGATCTTTCCCATAGCTTTTAAGCGGTCGGAACTTGTTTGTTGCGCAACATTTAACATTTCTACAATTTTTTCTGACTCAAAGTTTCATCTTCATAAAATATTGTTTGCGATTCGGCGTCTTCAATCTTTTTTGGTGGTCTTCCACTTTCTTCATTTCTCACATCAAAATCGCTATCTCTGAACCGTTGAAACCAACTTGTGCATGTTGCTTCTGATAGAGCATGATCACCATATGCCTCGACAAGCATTCGATGATGCAGCGCTTTTCTTCAAATGAAGTCAAAAAATTAATGCTTTCCGCAAGTCATCATTTTTTGATACAAAATTTTTAACCCGATGAAAAAATATGATGTTGTTTGCTCAATAACTTGATGTATACTAAATATGTTTGACAGGTGTCATAGCAACCAAACAAAATAAAAGTTAAGGCCCGTTGACAACAAATATTGCCTATCGAGACATTTGTATCTTGACGCTCACTTTATACCGGTACACCTGGTAAATACGTCAGCAAAGTTATTCGGAAACGCCATAGAAACATAGGCTCTATGTTGGTGCAAAGTGGATAGTTCCATTACTCAAGCACTACCTATTTGTATTTGCATTTATCTTCAAAGGAAAACTAGTGCCTGGAAAACTGAAGACGACTACCAATCCACTATCAAGAATGATGATCGACAACAACTGTTGTCATCCCGATCCAGGAAATCTCTGGATAGCATTATCTAAAGTATTTAAAGCAGCAACGAGCAACTCATTTTATAAATATAATCAGATGAAAGTATCACGATTAAATTGCATCTCAGCATCGTTTGAACAATCCTCAAGAAGGGAAACTATCTGAAGAGGAATCAGTGTCCTTAGCTACATGTATATTGTTATCGTTAGGCGGTGCTACAGTTCTGGGTGAACCTGGGCCTCTTCGGTTAGTCCTGTCTTTAGATAACTGCTTCCAGTTACGCACTTCAATTCGGTTGATGCTCACTTTTACTTCACCGTCACACAAAGTGATTAGATTCAAAGACTTTGCCGGCCGGTGCTTTAAGAAATAAAGTAGATTATTTTCTTAGTTTTTCGGAACAGGGCTTTACTACTCAATTACCTTCTTAGCCTAAAGAAACAGCGATCTGCAAGATTGTTTCGTCGTGGCATTTCTGCTGAAGTCCTACTACCTCGAAACTATACCTACCGATTGTGGCGTTCTGTTCAATTCGTTTATGTTGTGTGTCACTTCTTGTAAATACCCTTATTTATCGTCAAACCCACTTTGGGAACTTCCGTTTCAATAACAGCAAACGCACCAGTGAGAACTCGCTGAACTCTCTCAATTATATCGCTGTTATCGACGTACGCTAGTAGTTACACAGAATTTTGAAAGACTGTGACTTCAATGTTCTCTTGTGAGTTTCGCACATCTTTCAGGTATGATGATAAAGAAGTCAGATGACAGCGCGTCTGGTCATGTCTAATCTCGGTTAAGTCGTTACAGATATCGGAGGAGCGTTTTCAATCGTTTGGCTTGTAGACTTGACTTTACACACATATACTCGAATGTAATGAGTCTCTATAAACGCTGTCATGCACGACCTTGAAATCGATGAAAATATAGTGGATATCGATTTTGACTTCTTGAGATTTTCCTGCCGGATCTGCCGGAGTGTGTAGGGACCAATCAGTTTGTTGGCGAAGGATTTCAGATGTTCACACAATATGGCTGATAAAACCTTGTATTCAATGTTGAGGAGACTTATGTCTCTGCAGTTACCCCAGTTAAGGTGGACGGTTCTTTGGTGGAGCGGGCATCCATTCATCAAGCATACACTCTGACTATTTTTGAGAAATGAGTTAGAGCATGCTCATCACATGCTCAATTTCAGCAGTTTTTTATACCTCAGATGATAAGGCATCAGGCCCAGCTGCCTTGTTGGTTTTCACCTTAGATATTGCTATTATAACTTCATTCTGGTCAGGTGTATGGAAGTTGAATGATCTATTCTGACTTACGGCGACATATTGGGATTCTCCGCCGTTATACAGTCCGCAGAAAAAGTTTTTTCATACTTTCAGCACCGACTGCGTCTCTAATATAGGGTTTCGTTCTTCATCTCTACAGGCTTCTCCTTCTTGCTTTGACACTTTCTTTGACCTGTTGGTAAAACTTTCGTCTATTATTGCTGAACTACAACCTCTCAATTGTTCGGGTGCGTACTTCTCGGTTTTTTGTTTGTCTTCTTTAGGAGGAGTCGATGTTCTTCCTGTTCTTCTGTTCTTCCTTGCTCTTAGAGCTCAGAGGCTGCGCTTTGTAGGTTTCTTATTAAGCTGCATGTGCTCGCCGGCATTCTCCATCAAACTAGGGATGTGTTGGTGGTGGCCGGTTAGGGTGTTCTTTAATTGATGCTGGCGGCTTGGGAGTTGTTGAGCAATTTCGGGATATGCATTCGGTGAAGATTTTGGCGGTATCTTGCAATTGTAGTTCTTCTTTGTTGTGGCGATGGGAAAATACGCATTCGAACCTTGGCTATAACAAGGTGACCCGAATGGACGTTGGTCGCCCGGAACGTTCGGACGTCTAAAATATTGAAGGCAAGTCAAACGTCCATCGCAAAACGATCATGTCTCCTTGTATATTCGGAGATAAGGAAACCGTGTGCCTGCTATAGTAATATTTCGTCCCGCCGCAAAGTCAATAAACGTAAGTTCGTTGCCAAACGTAGTGTAGTGTAGGCTATTCTTACCAACCAAAGACGTCCTCCTTCACTGTCTTGGGATTGAAATCGCTGAGTACGATTATAATGGCATAATTCAGACGTTGCCCATATATGTTACTGAGGAGCTCGTGGAAACTTTCTTTGGTGGCTTTTTTGGGCTATGTTCCTCACTCGAACAACAAAGAACATCTCTATAGTCCAAGTGGAGGCATAAACTTAGTCAAAAGCGAACGAAAATATCGTCGGTAACATTGAGAGAAAATTTCTTCGGCTAATTATATGGAAATTAGGGAAGAAGATATGGTATAACAACAATGAGATTTATAATGATAATGGGTTTGTTAAAAGGGCGTTAGTCCAGCAGCTTCGATAGCTTAGACATTTTAATTCAATACCACCATTGGTGAAGCGCTCAAGAGAAAGAGTTTGGTGATAAATCCAGAGTGCTGTTAGTTAAGGACCACGTCCACTTTGAACTATAGTGCCACTTAAAGTAAAGTAAACACGTTAATCTGTCTTGACTCTCAGCCATGATTGGGGTATGCTTTCATATTAGACCATAGTTACGTCGAATTCAAAGTCGAATGCAAGTTGTCTGCCTTGTTGAAGAGAAAGCATCCGGAAAAAACCGCCTATAAGGCTTAAGTCCTGAAATACTCCGCCCTTACTCAAAAACTAAGCAGTGCCTTCACTAAATAATTTGAATTTGTCGGTTCAGCTAGAAAAGAACTTATACAGATTGCGCAAAAGGTGGTGAAATGTACTGAAAATTTGGAGGAATGATATAAGAAGACCATACTGGAAACATTTAGATAATCTGAAGGCACTCTCTTCCCAGATCTTATTATCACAACCGTTTCCCAACTAGTTCCCATCACTAAACTGCAAATGACCTGATTAAGACAATCCGCTGCCGATGGTATTTCTCAACGGCTGAAGTGGTTTCTTTGAAAGCTTAAAACCTCATGGCACCGATGGCATATATTCAGTGATGCTACAAAAAGGTGCAGACCACCTGCTGGCAACTCACTGTAAAGCTGGCACTTGCATGCATATCAGCCTTTATGTCGGAAATTGATAAATGTTTTGAGCATGTGCTCGATAAGAGATGTAGACCTCTTCGGTTCAAATACGAAACCGTCTTTTGTTCTGCCCATAATTTATTATTTCTAAGTTAATGGTTTCAGATATTATGCGTTATTGTTAAGGGTGTCCCACCTTACTCTTACAGTAATTGAATCGATTCTTGGGCTATATGGAGTGTGGCACCGTTTTGTCTACATCCATAGCTCGCAATTTAGGCCCATAAAACTGGATTATCATGACGCTATAGCGGACACCAATAACTGTTGCTGGCTGACCAGCCGCATTTTCAAAGAAGAACAGTCCGGTGATGCCTCCAGTCCAAAATCCACACCAAACGGTAATACGTAGGATGGATTTATTTCCCAACAATCAATTGTGGATTTTGAAGATTAACAAAGCCATCAAGATGAAAGTGAGCCTCATCGCTGAAATGATTTTGTTTGATTGAACCTTCATTAATTTTAGAATATTGCTTTGCAGTGAAACCGCGTTGCTTCTTTCTCTAGTGCTCAAATTTTAATAACCCTGAACGGTCAGCTGACACGTTGTCTTTTTATTGTTTGCAACACTTTACCGTACAAATGGCGCAAGATTCAAATCTGACGTGAATCTTGGGGCACATTTAAGTAGCATTGGAAAGTGGGCTCCTTTTTTATCAATAGTAGGATTCATAAAATATATTTCCTCATTCATATGGCCTAACGCACTAGCCCCAAAATCAACTTGTCTTAATCTCTATTATAAGTATGCGTTCCAATTGTAATAGAAATATTTTCGCGTAACTCAGTTATCGTCCACTGGAGCTGCAGTAACTTCTCTCAGCACCACTAGATCTTAGTAATGTCGCCTTGCTATTTGATTTGCTTGTTGTGCACAGAGGAATTGACAAAAATGGTAAAGGAAACTGATACTTGTACATCGAAAATGAAAAATACCAGAAAGCCTCCTTTTCTCAATTGCTCTTCGAAGCAAATAATGATCTGATAGAGATACTCGGCTTCGATATGATTGTTTTCCCCACACGTCGCCAAAAGATTTAGTAATTTAGCACCTGCGTTTTCAACTATACACGCAGTCTCTTTAAAATAGGGCTGTTGGATGAGTACCCGGATTGTAAGATAAGTGGCGCTACTGAACCAAAATGAGTGTACCACCATTTACATATTGTATATAACCTTTTTTAGGCCGCCTGTCAAAATTTAGTGACAATCCGACGCTTAGTTTTGTTTTGACATCCATTTCAAACATCGTGTAAGTTTTTTTTGCGACCATAGAAAAAGAGCAGTATTGTTCCGTGATCTGACTCTTATTTTTGAGTGGGAAAAACTGCGAGAAAATCAAGCCGCACGTCGGTTTTTGATGAATCGCTCCCAGTTTCCCCAAAAACGGTTACCACAGAGGAAACCATCGACACAACCCATGATCTCGTATTGGCGGAACGCCGAGTGAAAGTTCGGGAGGTGGCTGAGATAGAAGGCATCTCAACTGAACGCGTTATCCATATCCCGCATGAGATTTCAAGCATGAGAAAGCTGTCCGCGCGATGGGTGCTCCGTTGCTCCCACCGGAGAACAAGCACAATCGTGAGACCACTTCAAAGACGTGCTTAGCCCTGTTTAATCGAAATCCGGAGGAGTTTTCTCGTCGTTATGTGCCAGTTGATGAGACTTGGATTCATTGGTACACATCAGAGACCAAAAAACGATCGAAACAATGGGTTTCGTGCTCCAATGAAGGCGAAGACCGTGCCTTCGGCCGGAAAGGTACTTGCCACCGTTTTTTGGGACGTGCGAGGTGTGATCAACGTTGACTATTTGGGGAAGAAAAAAACAACCACAGGAGCCTACTACGTCAATTTATTGGGCCGATTCAACTCCGATTTGAAGAAAACGCACCGGCTCAAACATCCGCAGTTGCCACATCCAAATTGGCCGAATTGCACTACGAATTGCTCCCCCATCCTCCGTACTCCCCGGATTTGGCTTCCTGCGACTTCTTTTTGTGCTTAAACCTTAAAAAATCGTTCGTCGGAAAGAGGTACGGTTCGAACAAGGAAGTCATCGCCATGGAGAAGCATTTTGCCGGCCACCAAATGTCGTACTATACTGAGTTGTTAAAAAAGCTGCAGCACCGCTGGGAAAAGTGTATCGAGTTGAAAGGGGATTTTATTGAAAAATAAATTGTCAAAACCCTAAAAACCAGCCCTCATATGATTCTCAGACCATTTAATCTTAGCCGAAATGTCCCGAATAAAGTCATCAGGCATCATCGTTATCTCTTTAATCGGCCCACCTGTCTGCCCATCTGTTTATTTCAGTCGCAGTCCTTGTATAAAACGCAAGAAGTTGACCGCAGTTCTAAGAATCCTTGTCTCCAGAATTTTTGGCCCTAGCAAGAGAGTAGTGCTATTTATACGCAGGTGCTACTGGATTTGCATATTCTCTTTGCATGTTCGCTAAACTTCTAAGATGTAAAGGGTGATTTGTTTTTGCTATTTGGTTTTTTAGTGTTTAATTTTTGACAGCTCACGCGTGATTCGTGACATGTGTCAAAGTCAAACACGCTCAGTTAGTATTGCCATTTCACCATGGAAAGACTCACATCCGAACAACAATTTCATTATCAAAATTCGTGTTCTGTGAAAGATGTTTTTCGCGTACTTAGAAAAATACATGGTTTGGTGCGTTGCACGTATTTTTTTAAAGATGACCATGAGACCAATATTACCATAAATGGGGCCCGCTTTCCTTCAATGATTTCGAACTTCTTTTTGCCAAAAATAACCGTGCTGAACCTGGTCGACATATAGTTTTAGCAAGATGGACTACATACCACACAACACGCGAAACGATGGACCAACTGAAAAATTAGTTCGGTGAGCAATTTATCGCTCGTTTTTGACCACTGAATTGGCCGGCTAGATCATGCGTTTCAACGTCTTTACACTATTTTTTATTGTGATACGTCAAATCATTCGTTAGCCATAGACGAAAACCAGCGTCGACTGTGGTCTTAGAAGACAACATTACAAGTGTTCTTAGCGAGATAATAGCCAATATGCTCAAAAAGGTGATTCAAAATTGGACATTGTGTGGACCACTTAAAACGTAGTCGTGGTTAACATTTACATGCAACAATCTTTAGCAAGTAAATGGCAAGGTAGGTTTATCAACTCAAATAAAAATTGTATACACCTTTGCAAATTTCTTATATTTTGTTTGATAAAACCACACTCTTAAAAAATCACCTATTATTTGTAATAGATTTTTGTAAGTAAAAATGTATTTGCTACTTAGTCAGATTATTCTCCCAATCAATAGAATCTCAGAATCGTATGCTTACTCTCCACGACGAGGCAGTCAAAATGACAAGATTGAACTGAACTGGGATTCGAGTAAATGGCGTAAAAACGTTTTAAGTATTAAGCTACTGCAGCTGGTCAGCTTTAAACCACAAGAAAAAAAAAAAACAAAAAAAATCTCTGTTGATTGGCATGTGACTCTTGTTTTTGGGTTTCCTGTCAATTGATCCCTTCCAACAAACGTTGATACTCACCAAAGGCGTCATTTATCTGTATCGGCAGCTTGAAAAACTACCAACTTCCCAAAATTGACTTTAACTTCCAATTAAAATTCATGCTCCAGATTTAACGAAAACAAATCTCTCGCACATTTCCCAATCCAATTGTCATTCGGTTAGCCTACGTAAAAAATTCCATCTCTCTAAACTGTGAACCTTCAACAACAGTCCCCTGATCTAAACGTGGGTGCCCAAATTGTATACTTAGTCGGACTCATAAAATAATATTTCCTCATTCACATGGCCCCTCCAAAACGCACTAAACCGCACATCTAACACCAACAAAAACATATCTCCCTCTCTACTATGTGTATGCGTTCCAATTGTTTATCTTTCTTAGGTTTAAAATAAAAATCCAAATTGACAACTGAAAAAAAGTCTCCCATGGAACCGAATTTCATTAAAAACCAAAAAAAAGAAAAGAAAAAAAAGAAAAACAAAAAATTTCGACAATTGCTTCAGACCTCCGCCTAAATAATGACGACCAAAATGTATCTCATGGAGTGGGAAGGAGGGTCAGTCAGCCTGGTGGCCAAACTATGTGACCACTAGATCACTAGACCGCACAGTTCATGGTAACCGCGTAGTCCACAGCTAATTTTAGAATCACTTATTTACTCCACTAAAGATTGTGAGCAATTTTCATGCAGTGAGATACATTTTTTTTCTCCCCCATCCAAAGTCTACAGGAGTAGTTGTATTTAAAACTAAAGCAACTGTTACTGACGATACTTATCGGGGACGGTGTTTGTTCGACAATTCATATTGTAATTTTCCATTAGGCAGGCATGGTGATTTTAAAAAAGATACGACTAGGAAATGTATGGCGCAGTGACGATTGGGACATCGCAATTGTGGTGAATGACGATTGTTGTTTTGACACTGAAACTGGAGAAGCTCTGGCTGTGTGTATTTAAGTCATACTTGCTTAAAAGGGTGACCAACAAAAAACAAAACAAAGTTGTTACGGATACCTACTGTTAATTGTAATCTGATGTGAATTGAGGCGCTACCGTTTATACGCCCTTTAGCCGAACGAATTGATTTGAATAAATTGCACGGGTAGTTGGACGGGCATGTTTCGCCAGATATGGATATCTGGCTCTGGAATTTTTTTTTTTTTTGCATTTATTTTCGTATGATTTTTCGGCACCTGGTGAGATAAATGTATCATACTTGAAGGTTGTTCGAATGTCGTCTGAATTTTGTTCGAGATCGTCGCATATGCTAAGTTATTTACATGTAGTTGATCGTGACTCATAAGCCTACAAACTTACGTAGATTTGAACCTCACTTAAGTCTGTAAAAGAGGAAAAATCGTGAAGATAACAGCAAGACTGACCTTAGTTTCCGCTACCAATTCAATTGAAAGAAGAACAAATTTAGGACAAGTAGGACAAATTTTAAGCCAAATTTTCGGTAATCGACACAAAAGGTTTAAAATTCGTACATGTGTTAGGTTGCAGAGAATATCGGTGAATTTTTTGTTCTTGCTTGTTCGATGTGGATAAGTGGGTAGCGATGCCCTTTATCAGTGGAAGCAATAATTTAGAACTTTAAACCTCGTGCTCTACTAACTCTTACATATAATTTTTAAAGTGTGCCGTGAGTTACTAAGACATTTGGATGCTAGTCATGTGGTACGTCTTTTGACCTACAGCGACTGAAGAGGTTTTTGTATTAATTATTGTTTTGTTTTGTTTTTTTTTTTTTTTTCTCTTAATAGGAGTGAGTATGGATGAGATGCTAAGAGAACTGTAAGACAATGGTGAAGTTTCACTCCCATCTATTTTGAAATATATTCAGGAAATGTATCTGAACCAGATTCCATTATACATCCTGAAAATCAGGAAGCACCATTAAAATTTTCTTGCCAATCAGAGAACGAATCGCTTCTTTCAAAAATTCGTTAACGACTTCCAAGGCGTGATCAACCAAAAGTGACTCGTATTTGTACTCAAGTCACTGCTGTTCAAGGAAAAATTTTGCCGGAGCTTACTTAAGACTACGGGACTGTGTATTTTGTCAACGGTATAGAATCCAACACCCATAGATATTTTTCAATTCTTCTTTGACAACCAACTTGTGAGCATTTGCTTTTTAAACGAACTTATACTCTGAGAAAAGCACTTTTGAAAATTTGAGAACACAAATATCGATGAAATGGAAACGTTTATCGGCATATGGGAATAAAGAAGCTTCCCAGTTACAGGTGCTACTAGTTATTCTTATATAAGTTAACTTATGACACAAGTGCGGTTTGGTGGATGTTAGGAAATACGAGGTGACTAAGGTCATAAAGTCACTAAGGTGACTTTATTATTTTAATGTTGTCCCTTTCAAAGTAATTGCCCTCAGATATAATACACTTGTGTGAACGTGTCTTTTAATCCTCGAAGCACATCTCATAAGCACTTTTTGGTATAGCCTTGAGCTCTTCCATGAGAACATGTAACGGCTCGTCATCGCCGTTACATAGTCAACAAAAATTCTCGCTCCAAATCCTCAGTATCGATTGCGACGCTACTACAATACTATGTTCTATTGTTTGTCCGTCTATTCAGGCTTCAGTTCGAGGTTTGTGTCCGTCGCAAGTTTCTTTCGAATCTCATTCTTGGAATAGTATTTCCGCGATATTGCGTTTCTCATGATCCTTCTTTTCTTCCTGAGAAGCCTTTGTCCGTCTTACCTCTTCTTCACGTAGAGCTCTTTAGCAGTTCTAGACATCTTGTTAAGCTACATGTGCTTCCCAGTACTCGTCGTAAAACAGGGGTTTCATTGTTCTGGCTGAGTGAAACCCAGTACATCAAGGGAGACATCTCTGATGAAGTTTTGGCAATGTTGCTACGACACTTGATGCTGGCGGGATAAGACTTCTTAAGGGACTCGATCGGAAAGCATTTGGCAATCTTTTGCGATTGTAACCGTCCAAGGTCGATCTTCCTCACAGTATTAGCTTGCCTTTTCGATATTCGCAATCGTACCTTGGTCCCTTGGGACATTCAGACATCCATATTACTGGAGAAGTGCCTGGCGAAAATCGCAATATTGTGAGTCTAGTTGATAGATAATTAATCAAGAATTCTCCAAGTCCACTTGTGAATATCAAGATGTGGTAACCGCTTGCTAGCTGTGACAATGTTTCGCCTCGAAGCAAAATCAAATTGTAAAGCCGTAATCGGAGGTGATGTCGTGCAGGCTTTACTTTCCGATAATACTACCAAAGATGCCCTCCCTTCACAGATTTGCTATAATAGGCAGTAGGTAGTAACATCTCGTTTGGAGGAGTCCAGGTTCTCGACTAGTTCATCGGCTAAAACAAGAGACCTAACATTGCACATGCAAACTCGAAGTTCGTTGTGCTTCGTTTCGTTTCCAGGGGTTGTCAACAGTAGATCCGTCCATTTCTGAGGCATGTTGTTGCTTCTTTACTTTAAAGACAAGCCCCAACCTATATGGCGAGCCTAATTATAGATACCCCTACGACGAGCGGTCAGTTAGACCGAAGCCTGTAACTCGTCCGGGGATCTGAGCAATGATATTAGTCCATTTAGGACTCATCTACCACCATCTCTTTTCTTAGACCCTGACTCTAGTTATTATTTCCAAACACAGCACTGTGTGTATTATTTAATTCCTTTGTTTCAATAGAATTGCTGAAACTACTTTTGTAGTTTGTGTCTTATATGCTTGTGTATCCAGATATTAAAAATTCACGGATTAATGTTTCATAAAATGAACCCCATCTAAATTACAAAAGAAATCAACTTGATCTCTTTCATGTGGTAAACAATATTTCTCAAGGTTATCCAACAGATTATCATAATCCGTATAATCCAAGGTGCGAATAAAAGAAGTGTTTTGATTTGTAAACAATTTTTTTTTGTCACACAGCACTTCTTTAAATAACCCGTAGATATCATTATTTGCCATTTCTAGTAGAAAAAAAAGTGAATCGTTTGACGATATGTAGATTTATAGCGCCTGTATACTGGGTACTCGGGCACTTCTCAATGTATGGTAATTTGATAAAAAAAGGACTCAAACCTTGGTATAGAATCAGTGTTTTAGTACCTTTCAGACACTCCTGCCAGAAATCCACTGTTCCAAATTCAAACCATATATTTCTGCTGTAAAATATGTTGGCACTTCCTAAAATGACGCCACCAAAACCAGAATTACCCAAACGACAATTTTAGGATTTTGGGTCAGAGTGGCTCCTCAAAGATCTCTTTTAGTCGAACACGTCTCACCATAATTGCAAATGACATTCCTTTCTTTCTTATGTCCAAATAAACCAAATTAACCGCGTGTTTGATTGCGACGAAAACTCACACTATGACTTCAGGGGTATTACAGACATTAACCCCAGAGGTGGGTCAATATCCAGTTTGTATAGGGTGATTCATCGTCAGGTTTGATTTATAATGTAAAATAAAATACATAAATTTAAAAGTGAACTTAAATTTTTTATTACCGTTTAAAAGAACAATTCATGGCATTTACTTCTTAAAAATGATATCATGTAAATCTTGGCCACAACTACATCTGAGGTGCTCCATTCGGAAGGTCCATTTTTGGGCGACTCGTTCGAGCATAGCGACTTGTACCTCGCGCATAACACGAGTAACGTTGGCTTAAAAAGTGTCAACCGTAGCTGACCTGAAGACCTGAAACTTTACATATCCTCAGAGAAAATAGTCCAAAGGTAGGATATCGCATGATCTAGGCGGCCAATTTACAGTAGAAAAACGTGAAATTAAGTGCTCACCAAAATGATTTCTCACAAGTCCATTGTTTCACGCGTTTAATGGCTCGTAGCGCCGACTCGTTGAAATTAGAATTCACCGGGACCATATGCTTGAATTTCAGAAAGCACATAATCTGTTAACATGGCGCGATAACCGTTACCATCATTTGCCTCATTTTTAAAAAAATATGGACCAAAGATTCCACTAGCTCATAAACCACACCATACCGTTATTTGTAATGGATGTAATGGTAGCTCTTGGTTCTCTTCGAGTTTCTCATCAGCCATAATACGGTAATTTTGTTTATAAACGTATCCATTGAACCAGAAATGCGCTTCATCACTGAACAAAATTTTTCGATAAAACACCGGATTTTCATTGAGTTTTTCCAGAGCCCATTCACAAAAAAGATGACGCAAATTCAAGTCACCTGGCTTCAATTCTTGCACAAGTTGAATTTTGTACGCTTTTAGGCCGAGATCCTCACGTAAAATACGCCAAGTTATTGAATTCGCCAAGCCAAGCTGCTGAGAACGACGACGAATCGATTCGTCACAGTTTTCGCGAATACTGTCAGCTACAGCTGCTATAGTCTCTTCACTACGTGCTGGATGTGGTCTTACCGGTCGAGTATCACACACTAATGTAAGCTGGGACTCAAATTTGTGAATGGTATTTGCAACAGTGGTTTCAGCAAGTCGATGATGCGCACCGTAAGTTCCTCGAATCGGACGAAAAACATTTCTCACAGAACGCTGATTTTTGTAATACACCTGAACAATTCGGAGACGTTATTGTGATGCAGGTCTTTTCATAATGACTTGCCAAACGATACTGAACAAAAGTAATAAAGCAGTTTGATAAAAGTCGTACCTAATCTGTCAAAAAAAGCCTATTGAAAGTCAAACCTTACGATGAATCAACTTATACTAAGTGGAGTGAAAAGTAACCTCCTTGACCGCCAGAATGCGCTGCTACTGCAAAAAAGGTTATGGTTCCTTGAAGGCCGTTCATATTAAGGCAGATATACCAAATTTCAGTGCGATACTGTCTTAAGTTTTGTTTTGACAGCTGATTGTTGTTGACGTGTTTGGCATCATGTTGAGTATGGACAAAAACGATTTTCGCTCTCTCATAAAACATTATTTTTTGAGAAGCAAAACGGCGAAGGAAACAAAGGAAAAGTTGGATAAATACTATGGGGCTAATGCTCCGTCAGATTACACCGTCAAATATTGGTTTTGAGAGTTTCGTGGTGGCTGCAACTCCACTACCGTTCAAGTCCGCAGCGACAGGCCTTCCGATGCGGTTACAGAGGACAATGTCAAAAAAATACATGAAATGGTGTTGGCTGACCGGAAAGTGAAGGTGCACGAGCTAGCAGATACCACAAATATTAGTACTGGGCACACACGCCATATTTAGGGCAATATTCTGCATATGAAAAAGTTATACTGCCGCTGGGTGCCGCGCATACTTACTCCTGACCAAAAACACGAACGCAAGAGCACTTCGAAAGAGTTTTTGGACTTGCTAATGCGGAATCGGGCGGACTTTTGGCGTCGATTGGTAACTATTGATGAAACTTGGATCCACTATTACACACCAGAGAACATAATGAGTGCCCAGCAATGGAATGAAGCCGGCACGAGTACTCCGAATCGGCCGAGGGAGGCTCGATGGGTCGGAAAGGTTATGGCGTCGGTTTTTTGGGATTGAAAAGGATTGGGATTTGGAAGGAAAAACCATCAAAAGCGAGTATTACTGTGCATTATTGGAGCGATTGAAGGCCGAAATCGCTGCAAAACGACCTCACATGAAGCGAAAAAAAATTTTGTTTTTGCAAGACAACACACCGGCACACAAGAGCATCGCAACCATGGCTAAAATCAATGACTTACGGCTCCAATTGCTGTCGCATCCACCGTATTCACCCGATGTGGCTCCCTCGGACTATTATCTCTTCCCAAACCTCAAAAGATGGCTCATCATTAAAAAATTCAGCTCAAGCGAGGACATCATCGGAGGTGTATTTTGCAGACATTCCGAAAATTACTTTTCGGACGGGATCCAGAAGTTGGAAAATCGCTGGAATAAATGTATCAACCTAAAAGGGGATATAGTCCCCCTGAATAAATTAAAAAAACATTTCAAAAAAATTTTTTTCATTCCCAAGGAGGTTACATTTCAGTCCACCTAGTATATACAAACAAAAATATATGTAGGAGCACAATTGGGCTTAAGACGCAAACCGTCGGCGTTTGCGCGATCTGGGTGGTGGCTCTGAGATTGTCAATGGCTGTGGCCTTGTTACCTGTGCATTATGACGCTGCTGTGAGGATTGTGTCTCTTTGTCCTCTATGTCATCTTGAAGAAAAAATGCAGGTTTTAGCTAGTCAACGGAGACGGAAGTATTTTTTCCCTTTATATAGACGACAAAGTACTAAGGATGTTTTCCTATGACAATCGTAGGGGGTAACAAATTAATGTCGAATGTAGTCGTGTGGAACAAAAACATGTGAAGCATCCATTAGGTTCTTGAATACGAAAGTTCCTTGCAGGCCATGACGAGACATCTGCTTGGGTGTAAGATCTCTGAAGTGGTTGCTCAAAATGCGCACTAATTCCAGGTCTGGAGTGTCCCTAGTTGAAGGATGCAGAAACTCGCCTGGAGATCGAATTGGTTCACAGTATACTAACTCTGCGAGGGTTGCATCGAGATCTTCTTTCCACGCTGCGCGGAGTCCAAAAAGTACGGCTGGAAGAGCGTCGTACCACGACTCCTCATGACACAATAAAGCTGATTTTAGCTGCCTGTGCAAGTGATCTACGAGCCCACGAGCCCGTTGACTTGCGGGTGATAAGAAGTGGTTCCAATTCGGAATTCTGAAGCATGAGTCGACGAAGCTGTAGTGATGAGTCTGGATTGTTGAGTATTTCACGAAGTTGTTCATCATTAATTTGGGCTTCTGCTAAAGTTTTCGCTGAAACGGCCAAAGCGATCCCGTCTATCAGCTAAAAAGTATCTGCAACAATGTTATCTGCGCTGGGGACGTGTCTGATGTTAGTGGTAAACTGACTGATGAGATCCAACCTCCACGGTACGATCTGGCCGTTGCTCAAATGCATGGATAAGAGGCTTATGGTCAGTGTACATCGCCAAATGCAGCCCGAAAATGTATTGCTTCATAAATTGTATGCAGTTCTCGGTCATATGTGGACTATTTCGTGGCCGAATGGGATATCTTGCGACTAAAAAATGCTAGTGGTTGCCAAATGGTATGACATTGCTGCTGCAATACTACCCCGATTGCTGTTTCTGATGCATCCGTAAATATTGACCATTCAGCATTGATATTAGTATGAGCTAGGGGACGCCAGGGCTTGCTTGCAGTCATCAAAGATGTTTTCTAGTGCATCCGTCCATATGACCGGTTGTGAGCCGTTTACATACGGACCCTTGAGGTCTTTATTCATTGGTGCTAATAGTTGTGCAGCACCCTTGATGAATTTTCGGTAAAAATTTATAATACCGAGAAATCTACGAAGTTTCTCAACCGTCTTAAGACTGCAGAAACTCTCTTGGGGAGAGGAGAAATTGATGATACTTGGTGTTCTAGGAAAGGTATCTCAGCTTTACCGAATTGTGATTTTGTGAAATTTGTGACGAGACCAGCATCTTGAAGGCGTTGAAACAAAGTGTTAAGATGCTCGAGGTGTTGCGCTTTGCTGTCCGATGCAACCGAAATGTCATCGATATATGTAAAAACGAATGAAAGGTCTCTCGTTACCTTATCCATAAAGCTTTAAAAAGTTTGCGCTGCTTTGCACAAACTAAAAGTCATTAAGGGGAACTTAAAGAGTCTGAAAGGGGTGATGATTGCCGTTGTTGGTATGTCGTCAACCGCTACCGGAATCTGGTTGAAAAAATTGTCTTCCCATGCAAATTTGCCGCAAAATCTTCCAGATAGTATATGGGGTAAGAGTCAGGTATTGTGCGATCATTTAAACGCCGACAGTCGCCGCAGGAACGCCAGTCATCAAATTTCTTTGGTGCGAGGTGTAGCGGTGAGGACCAAGTACTTTCCGAGCGACGTGCAACACCGAGCTTGAGCATTTTTTCAAACTCTATCTTGGCAATTTTTAAGCAGTCAGGTGCGAGTCGTCTGGCCTTACTCGAAACCAGAGGACCAGGTTGAGTAATTGAACGATATCGCAGTACGAGTGATGTGTACGGTGTTTCGACGTTAGCTTAATTGGTTCGCACTGATGCCATTTGCACTCTAGAGAGCTACCCAGCTGCGGATAAACCGGTGGTCTCATCGATGACACGTTGTTGTTTTAGGTCGACAAGTAAACCAATACAATAAAACGCCATGTCATTTCCCTGCGCAGACCTAGGTTAAGATTAAGGGTAACTGTACCATAGGTATTAATCAGAGAATCATTAGCAGCATATAGCTGGTATTCTAGCGGCATCAGCGGTGCTTTGGTTTGTTGTTGTGGATAGACGGAGACTTCGGATTCTACGTCTACGAGAAATTTGTCTCCGGATGACTTATCGGTAACAAAGAGGCGGCTTGAAAGTAATTGAGAGTCGTATACCGGCGAAGTCTTAGAGATAAACCAACAAAAATTTGTATTGAATGGTACCTGCCTGGATCGGGATCTACTGCTAGAGCTACCCTGATGGTTTTGGCTTCTCTGCCTTGATGTCCGATTTGAAATTTGGAAGTCAGCAACTGTCGTGGAAGGAGCGGTTAGCTGTTGGTGGAGGTCCGAGCTTGCTACTGCAACTTCGTTGTGCAACGAGAAGACTTAGTGTAATTTGTCTGCAACTTCAACTTATGCGGTAATAGGAGATGATGTCTGCGCCACGAGGCAGGCCTGTGTTTGTGCTTGCAGATGGAACAACTAGCGAGTTTTTAGCACATCTTCGTCGATATCTGGGACCAAGCGGCGAAGGCGTCGTAGATGTTGAGACGCCGTACGATCTCCCAGGTTTTTCTTATTGATATCATTTAAAAAAGTTTTTAAATGATATGATTTTGTGATTTCTTTTGTGGCATGTTTCACTTAGACCAACGTTTGGGCCCATTGTTCACTGTGCCTATTTGTATCGTATCATCTGCTAGTCAGACCTTGTAAGAATGCTGCCGGTGTGCTCTTTCTATTTTCAGTGGGTAAATGATTTATTTTTTTTTTTTTCTGAAATCTTAAGGAGCTTTAGTCTGTAAATATTACACCTATACCATAGATAGATGTCTCGCTTATTTATTGCGGCAAAGTGGAACCCTTATCCAACTATTACCGTCATTTATTTATAGGTTACAACAACCTTATTACCTCATTCGATAAAAAAAAAGACAAATGTGATCTAATGTTGCCCCACATTTAACTAAGTCTTCCAACGCAAACCGTATCGCAAACGAAAACGCAAACAACAACTTCCTGCGCTAAGTGGCAACGGGCTAGCAGAGTTCGCTCGCTTTGTGCTTATTAGTATCTTTACGAGTAGGTATCTCTCAATTGCGGCTGCTCACTTCCATTGTAATCGTCGTTTTGTTTCTAACTTCACGTGCCTGACTGCATGCCACCCATATACTGAAAAACAACAGCAACAAAACAAAAATAACACTCGAACGAAATACTTGTACATACGAGTAGAACTACAATATTTACGTAATGATTAGGTATACGACGTAGATACTCATTAGCGGCGATTGTCTTGGATAAACAGTATCGTACTTGTATCTTTAGTCTAATACATTTGAGGCGCTCTATCCGTATCCAATAGATACGGAAAGTTACCTAAACAACTGTTAGGTACAGATACCCATCTGTTTTGAGAATTCACACCTCATGTGGAACAAGTGGAATCTCAGTCTTTTAACAATGACTGACCAGTATAATGGCCGATAGTTATTCAATGTCAAGTTCGACTTTTTAATTGGACAATTTTAATTGGATTGCTTCCCTCGCAAAAAGGTGATCAAAGATTGAGTTATCACTGCAACAGGGTGGTAAACTTATAATTAACTTCAACACCGTCGAGCGACGGTGTTCCATTGAATCACCGGCTGACACTTGTTTGTCAATTGATAATTAAGAAATTCGTAGTCAAGCGGTGGTGCACAATTTTGTTGTTAACTTTTTTTTTTTTTTTTTTTTTATATTATAACGCGTGCCGAATGTTGCTGTTGCTGTTACTGTTGCTGGTGGTTGGTGTGTTGGTTTATGGCTTTGAGAGTCTTGGCGCGTCGCACCACCGCCGACCAACATATCATAACACCACACCACACGATGATTTATGATGTTGCTAGTTGCGCTGGTAATGACGCTGATCTGTTGCTGCGGTTGATGTCGCGTTGACGCTAGTCCCGTGCGCCACCGACCGACCGCCCGATACTAGTGCCAGAGACAGTCGCTGGTGATACTGTGATGCTGACGATGATGGTGATGGTGATGTTGTTGATGTTGCCAACAACAATGACGATGATGCCGATGATGATGATGATGGCAATGGGGTGTGTATGGCTAATTTGATTGAATATAGTGGCAATTTGTCAGATTGTAAACTTGTAGGTAGTTACACATGGTTGGCAGGCTTTGGTGGTGGCAGTAGCGTGCGCTTAGACCCAGCCCCAACCAAGTGGCAGTGTTAAACGATTAAATAGAGTGCTACTGTCAAATTTATTAATTGTCACATGGAACTTCTACTGCTAATTAGCATTTGAAATGGAAACGACATCCAAGTGTACATACTTGTTTGGCATAATGACTTGAATGGCTTCCTCATCAAGCTGACCTTTTAGATTGGGTGAGTCGCAGTAGATATGACAGCATGAGGTGTGTAATTGAAAGTTGGAGACATTTTTCATTAAGACTGTGACTTGGTATTGTTATAAAGGAATTTCAATTGATCGCGAATGTAAATATTAATCACCTGAATCGCTAAAAATATCGGGGATGATGAGGATTGTCGATTGCTTAGTGCTTATTTAGAATAAAAAACATTCTTTGTGGTGTGGATCATGCGATATTTGTCATTGAAGGTGCTGTTTAAGCTAATTGCACCTTCGTGGATCTTTTGTCTAGATCAACACGGATTGAAATGACTTGTGGTATGACACGATCAAATGCAGAGTATTACATGATTTAATTAGACAATTATCTAAGTGATTACGAACAAAACAGATTGATTCATTCGAATGGAAATAGTACGTATAATACTTGATCTAGTCAATGAATAAGTTAGTCTGAGGACGATTTTTATTTCAAAGGTAAACTCTGGATACAGTTTTAGCTTTGAATATTTCAAACTTCAATCTTTCCAAAGAGATTCTGTTTCTCACAGGGCAGAAAAATAATCATGTAAAATGCACGGGAAATATATACTCATATGTTGCGTATGTTGTTTTGTATTAAACATAAAAGAATGTATTTTTAAAAAAAAAAGGACTTATACCGATTTTTCATTGAAAGAGCCACCTTTGCATTCGATTACTTCGTTTATAATTCTTGAAATTCTAGCTCTCAGTTTTTGAATTATTGCCTGTAGTATATTGCTCTAGCAATCCAATAGGTTGTTTTTTTATAATATTCCGCGCGCGCACCAAGGGGATATGAATTTCCTTTTACAGTGGGTGGTGTTGTAGTTTGAAACTCAGGTGTATTGGGTTTCGATATTTTTCCCAGAGGTGGTTGTCAAACTGAAGCCAGTGTATCCTCAAACATTGGATACACAACATCAGTGTTATGCCTTCATGTCAGAGTTGACGCCGACGGGATTTTCATATAACTACATACCAATTCTATGAAAAGACTTTTTCAGAGAATTGCCTCGCATGGGATTCGAACCCGCGACTCTGTGCTTGAGGATTCTATGCATATACCACTACACCACGGCCATATTATAATGATGGGCATTGATCCCGGCCCTTCTATCCAGCTCATCCCAAAACAGCTCTATAGGGTTTAAGTCTGATGAACGCGGTGATCATATTATGATGAGATATGATATGTGTATTAAGGATCATTGTCCTGCTAAAATATTTATTCATTCATTTTTCCAACCACTCGAACTGTTGTCCCACTTCACTTGGAGAGACACATCTCCAAAAGATAACAGAACCGTGACATGCTTGACGGAAGAACTGCATAGTCTGGTAGCATCTTTTGTTAAATGCTGCGTCGAACGTGTGTCAAATACTTTGAATTTGGATTCATCGCTACACAAAACTCTCTAAACTCCTCTAAAAAGATGCCAGAGATTCATGAATAACGTCGTGAACAACCGACGACATTCTTTATCTTTTCGTGAAAGCTTTTTCTACCAGACAACAGACGCAAAGGTTGTAATTGGTATTATCATAACCATGTAGATCCAAAGGACAGTTCTCGATGACAAATTTTGACTAGTATGGCTACATAGCTTTTTCAATTCAATTCAATTTATTAAAATAACCAATTTGTACATTAAGACATCGTCTCTTACACATACGAGGTAGTTTTGAAGCTAGCAGTGTTTGACAAGCACTTTTTATTTGACGTTTAACTATTTCATACTCTAATATTGTAGCATAAATGAAAAATAAACGCGATGAATTGAGGCATTCGTGACGTTGAGTGCTAATGTTAAAAGTTCTTCTGGAAAGGAAAAATTCCAGTTTGGAGTGAAGATAAGGCTTTGTATTTATAATTTGATATAAAAATACACAATTTCTGAAATCAAGGTACTTTCTCAACGTACAGCCAAGAAACCGGTGTGAGAATTCCGCGATTCTATCGTATCGTTGCCTTGCATAAACATACCGAACAGCATCATTATAAGCAATCTGGAGCTTACGAAAAGATAGTGAGTTTAGGTCGCTGTAGACTCGCGACCAAAAACGATGTTAACATGGTTATAGCCAGAAAGCTTTCGGTTTATTCTGATACCTAGACTTGTAACCACCTTAACTAACCTAATCTTGTTACCGGCTTAGCAAACATCACGAATTAGACTTATCTGAAAAGACTTGTTTGATATTGGAATTAGTCCAACCCAAAATTTAAAACCGATCTTGCCGAGTGGAACTTATTTCAGAAAAATCGAGGAATCTTTCGATTCTCTATCCCCAATCGCAAAACGTAAATGGGGAAGCGGCCACGCTAATATTCTTAATATTGGGTCTATAACTTAATTCGTGAGATGAGTTGATTGCTAAGAGATGGCGTAACTTGTATTATTCCATTGTTATTATTCCATTGAAACATGCGTTGGAAAGCTACTGTCATTGTACGTCATTTCAGTATATGTCATTTATTTGAAGCGCAAAGAACAATAATTTTTTTTCACTCAAATATGTCGAACTTTGTGCCTGAAAAAGTGTTTTTGAGAGGAGTTCTTCTTCATTACTGAAAACTGCTCCCGAAAGTCATCGTATTTTGGTGGAAATTTATGGTGAACATGCGCTAGCTGAGCGAACGTGGCAAAAGTGGTTTGCACGATTTAAAAGTGATGATTTTGACTTGGAAGACGATGAACGTCCTGGGCAGCCAAAAAAGTTTGAAAATGAATAACTGGAAGCATTACTCTATGAAGATTGTTGCCAAACACAAGAAGAGCTCGCAGAATCTTTGGGTGTCACTCAAGCAGCCATTTCAAAACGTTTAAGAGCAGCTGGATATATTCAAAAGCAAGGAAATTCGGTTCTACATGAGCTCAAGCCGAGAGACGTTGTAAGGCGGTTTTGCTTGTCCGAAATGCTGCTGGAACGCCACAAAATGATGTCATTTTTGCATCGGATTGTTACTGGTGATGAAAAATGGATCCATTACGACAACCCCAAGCGCAAAAAATTAAATATGTGAAACCCGGCCAACCAGCCAAATCAACGGCAAAGCCGAATATCCATGGCGCGAAGGTAATGCTCTGTATTTGGTGGGATCAGATGGGTGTTCTGTATTATGAGCTGCTAAAACCGGGTGAAACCATCAATAGACAACGCTACCGAACACAATTAATCCGTTTGAAGAGAACAGTAACCGAAAAACGCCCGAAATATGCGACCAGACACGAGGCAATAATTTTCCATCATGACAACGCTCGGCTCCACGTTGTTATTCAGGTTAAGAACTATTTGGAAAACAGCGGATGGGAAGTCTTACCCAACCCGCCTTACAGCCCAGACCTTGCCCCTTCTGACTACCATTTGTTCCGGTCGATGCAGAACGCCCTCACTGAAATACGGTTCACATCAGAGCAGAATATCAAAAACTGGCCAAGCCGGCGCAGTTCTTTTGGGATGGGATCCACAAATTGCCAGAAAGATGGGAAAAAGTCATAGCTTCAGATGGGCAATACTTTGAGTAATACTATTGTACATGTTTTTCTTAAATAAACGTTCAAATTTTGAAAAAAAAAACGCATGAATTAAAATATATACCCAAAATATTAGGAATCCACTTATAGAACATCGATTACATCACACCTAAACTTCGGTTTGACAAAGTCTTTCATGGGAGCTTTCCGTCTAGATCCATTTGGAAGGAAGACGCCTTCTCTATATCTATTTGTGGACCGATAGCGTGGTTGGTGGAGGTGTTTTCTCAGATAACCTAAATCTAAGCCTCACCTTCCGTCTTCCAAATCACTGTAGCGTGCTCCAGGCGGAAATTTTGGCGATTAAAGGAGCTCTGTCCTACCTGAACAAAAACGTGATATCTGCAAAGGATATCCTCATAGCCGCTATCAAGTCCCTGGAATCGGTCTCACTAAATTCTAAAACAGCCCTTGAATGCCGATCATCTCTTATGGAAATCACAGAGCATTTCAACCTTCACCTTTGTTGGGTGCCGGGCCACAGAGACATTGCAGGGAATTGTAAGGCCGACGAACTCGCCAAAATTAGAACAACTCTACCTTTTCTACCGGAAAAGGGCAGCATAGGCATACCAACTGCTACGTGCAAATTATTATTTAAGCTTGATGCTAATAAAAGAATAGATCTTAGATGGATCGGAGGGCCAACATATCTAGCGACTAAACAGATCTGGCCAAAGCTGGATCTGAATCTAAGGGTCTGATTCTTTTAAATAGGAAAATTCTCAGTGCCATTATAGGTGTCATCACTGGACACTGCCTTATAGTCAAGCAAGTAAGAAGGCTTGGCGCTTTTACAAACAATTGCTGTAGAAGCTGCATGGACGATCCTCCACCTTCTCTGTACATGTCCTACTCTCTCCCAGGGAAGAAAGAAATACAGAAGCGCCTCTTGCGCTTTATCGTAAGCTCAAACTGGTTCCATGAATGAGGGGACCATAGATCCACGTGGCAGCACAACGGCAAATAAAACAACGCTTTACAGTAATATCTTTGATCAATGTACAATTCCACAAACTGGACAAATTTAAGGCAACATCCAAAACTGAGTCTGATCCGTCTGTCCATCGGGAAAACTCGGATTATAACATGGACGAAGAAGAACTAGTCCGCGAAACAGACTGGATAATCAAAAAGCGTCCAGGAAGGAAATGAAAAGCTGTTTCATCACTTGAAATAACAATAATGAAAGATGAAGATAAGTCCATATCTGTAAATAAGGAAAGAGCGAAACCACGAACTCCACCCACAAAAAACGGACTACTATACTCTAAAAGGAAGTTCTTAAATAATCTCCTTACCGTATGGAAAATCAACGTCGATAACTCCGACGCCTATCGGGAACTTTCTCTTAAACTTAATACCAAAAAGGTCCAATGGTATACTTTCCAAAATAGGTTTGAAAAACCGCTGCGAGACTGCGCAAAAGTCTTTACTCATCGTGCAGTAAGGAAGACGTAATTAAAGACGTGCAAGCACAAGACTTTAAAATTCTTGACACAGTGAATTTAATTGAGAAGGAGAAACAGCAAACCGATAGCGACAAAGATACCGTAGTCAAACGCGAACTCCATATCTTCATCCTTTTCTTTGATAAAAACGAAAAAGTTGATGATATCTATAAAATCAAAACAATTTTAGATGTCAAAGTAAAAATAGAGAGGAAAATAAAGCGATACCTCAATGGAAACGCTGCCAGGAATACAACCATACGCAGACGTATTGTCAAAAAGACTCAAGGTGCGTAAAATGCGCATGCATGGACATCTTGGGAGAGTGCAATGTAAACAAGCAAATCCCAACGATTTGCGCAAACTGGTTACGAGGCGAACAAATCTCATGAAATCCGTTCATATACAATAGACCGATGTGTCCAATACAAATAAGAGAGTCATCAGAAAGCAACTGGTAGAAATATGAAATAAAACAACCAAAGGTAACCTGAACAAGTGGCAGGAAAAAATCTGTACCGGATGATGCGAGACCGTACACTGAAATCGCGTCACAAGCAAATAAGCTACACTCTGTCAAATACTCACAGTAATTCTAGGCTGATTTGAAGAACATAACAAAATCAACGAACTCTTGTTTTACAAATTAAGCAAGCTCGAGTCTAAATCCAAAAGAAATTCAAGAAATGAATAAAAAAAACCGTTAGTTACTCGTAAGATAATAACATGGAACGCAAAACGGTCTTCTGAAAAAAATCGAAGAACTTAAAATTTTTCTTCTAAAAAACCATATTGACGTACGATTATGTTTGCTTTCGGAAACTCACTTAAAAAAGGGTGCTAAACCTAAGATAAGAAGCTACTCTGGCTACTACGCGTACCACCCTTCGGAAAGCGCTAGAGGTGGATCCGAATCTATGCAGATAAGTTCAATTTCTGTAAAAATAAATCTTTTGGACTACAATATAGCATCCTGTTTTTTCCCTCCGAAATAAAGGATGGCAAACAACAACCTTGATCTGCTCTACTACCCACTTGGATTTAATTTTATCCTCAGTGGCGACTTCAACGCAAAACATACGTATTGGGGTTCAAGATGCATCTCAACGAAAGGCAGACTACTGTATAATGCAAGTCTAAAACGTGGTTTAGACTTCCTGAACCGACACAAATAAAATTCCTGACCTCGAATACTGTAGAATGCTATGACTTCTGCTCAGATCATTCACCAATGGTTCTAAAAATCGGTAGGAGCATTGCTAAAATCGAAAGAGCATCTACATTGACGAATAAGGAAACGAACTGGGACGGCTTTAGAAAAAAACTGCAAAGAAAACCTTGTCCCAAGCGTACTACTTACAACTCCCATGGAGATAGAAAACGAAGTCGATAAATTCGTGGAGGCTATTCAAAGAGGTACATGGAATAACACACCTTTTTTTTATACGAGGACGGATACGAAATAAAAGGCAAATATATCCGCCCGTACATACAGGACCTTCCAAGTGAGAAAATGAAAGCACGAAAGAGGTGGCGAAAATCACATGCGCCCCTACACAAATCCTATTTAAACTGCCTTTCAAATAAGCTAAGTCAAATGCTGCTGGATTTCAGGAACCGTGAAACATCAAGTTATCTTGAAAGCTTGACTGTCGACAAAACATAAAAATACTCGCTCTGGAAAGCCATGAAGTCTACAAAGAAACCGCCAACATTGAAATCCAACGGTGATTGGGGAAAAGGAAACGTAGAGAAAACCAAACTTATTTACCAAACAAGAAAGACTACTTACTGAAGATCACAATGTCAGCACAGTTTCTAAAAGAGTTTCCCGAAAAAGCAGTAGTCAAGCTACTTCATATAATAAATGCTTCAACAAGACTTTTATACGTTCCCAGCCTATGGAAAGTCGCCAAGGTTATAATGGTTCCGAAACCAGGAAAAAATCTTAACGACAAAAAATCGTATAGACCAATTTCGCTCCTGCCGATAACTATAAAAGTATTCGAAATTCTTTTGCTTAAACGGTTGAAACGTATAAGTGAAGTGAGACGACTAATTCCGGATCACCAGTTCGCCTTTAGGGTCAAGCATTCGACAATCGATCAGGTATATCGGATCAAAAATAAAATTGAAAATTGAATAGAAAAAAAGCAAATATGCTCTAGCGATTTTCTCGGATCTGTCACAAGCTTTGGACAAGGTATGGCACGAGGGCCTGATATATAAGCTAGGGCGAATTTTACAATCTTACAAATTATGCAAAATAGTAAATTCATACCTTAAAAACCGGCTGTTTCGGGTTAGGCATGGGTCAGAAAACTCGGAATTCAAAGAAATTCACGCTGGTGTGCCACAAAATAGTAAATTCATACCTTAAAAACCGGCTGTTTCGGGTTAGGCATGGGTCAGAAAACTCGGAATTCAAAGAAATTCACGCTGGTGTGCCACAATAAAGTATTCTTGGTCCGTACTTATTCCTACTGTACACAAAAGATATACCTCAGGATGAAAAGACAGTAGTAGCCACGTTCGCGGACAATACGGCTATTTTTGCCACAGGCCAAACTGTAGGATCTTCGACGATAAAACTCCAACGAGCTCTAAACAAGTTGTTTGAGTGGACGAAGACCTGGACAATCGTGCTAAACGAGACCAAGTCGACTCGTGTCAATTTTACTAATAGAAACGTAGAAATGTATCTTTATTTATTAATTCTCTAAAACTTCCGTATGCAAACGAGGCAAAATATTTGGGAACAACTCTAGACGCAAAGTTGAAGTGGGAGTCACACGTTAAAAAGAAACGTGAAGAACTTGACATTAGGCTTAGTGAAATGTTTTGGCTTGTTGGAAGACATTCCAAACTAAGCTTATATAGGGTGATTCATGGTAAGGTTTGATTTTTAATAGGCTTTTTTTGACAGATCACTCGTGACTCCTATCAAACTGCTTTGTCATCACACCACAACAGCCGCTCCAAATTGTTCAGCTGTATTACGAAAACCAGCGTTCTGTGAGAAATGTTTTTCGTGCGATTTAAGAAAGTTCCGGTGCGCATAATCGACCTACTGAAACCACTATTGCCAATATCATTCGCAAATTTGAGTCCCAGTCTACATTAGTGGATGATGCTCGATCGGTTAGACCACATCCAGCAAGTATTGAAGAGACTATAGCAGCTGTAGCTGAGAGTGAACGCGAAGATAGTGACGAATCGATTCGTCGTCATTCTCAGTAGCTTGGCTTATCGTATTTTACGTAAAGATCTCGGCTTAACTTACAAAATTCAACTTGTGCAAGAATTGAAGCCAGGCGACTTGAACTTTCGTCATATTTTCAGTGAATGGGGTCTGGAAAAACTCATTGAAAATCCGGTGTTTTATCGTGACATTTTGTTCAGTGATGAAGCCCGTTTCTGGCCTAAATGGATACGGGCTGATGAGCAACCCAAAGAGTACCAAGAACTACCCTTACATAAATTGAAAACAACGGTATGGTGTGGTTTTTGACCTGTGAAATCATTGGTCCATATTTCTTCAAAAATAAGGCAAATCAGAATATTACAGTCAATGGTAACCGTTATCGCGCCATGTTAACTGACTATGTGCTTCCTTAAGTTCAAGCACATGGTCTAGGTGAGCTCTGGTTTCAACAAGATGGCGCTACGAGCCATACAGTGCGTGAAACATCGGACTTGTTAAGAAATTATTTTGGTGAACACTTAATTTGACGTTTTGCTACAGTAAATTGGCCGCCTAGATCGTGCGATATTACACCATTGCACTCTTTCTTCAAGGGATATGTAAAGTCTCAGGTCTTCAGGCAGAAGCCAGCTACGATTTGAAGCCAACATTAATCGTTTTATTCGCAAGATACCTGTTGCTATGTTTCAACGAGTCGCCCAAAATTGGACCTTCCGAATAGATCACCTCAGACGTAGTCGTGGCCAACATTTAAATGATATCATTTCTAAAAAGTAAATGCCATGAATTTTTTTCTTAACCAATAATAAAAAGTTTAAGTTCACTTTCAAATTTATGTGTTTTATTTGACATTATAAATCAAACGTCGCGATGAATCACCCTATATAACGAACTGCTTTTATATAAGCAAGTGCTTAAACCGTGTTGGACGTATAGCATACAACTTTGGGGTTGTGTTAAACCAAGTAACATATGTATTCTACAAAAGTTTCAGTACAAAGCGCTATGAGCAATCGTAAATGCTCCATGGTATCTAAGAAATATCGATATTCACAGTGACCTAGGATTTGCTACCCTAAAAGAGGAAGTAGCAAACTTTGTTCAAAATCTTCGTACTCGTCTCGTGCATCACCGTAACCCAGAAATAATCCGGACATTGGACGAGACCAACCTTGTGCGTCGACTACGTAGAATAAGACCGTTCGACTTAGCGCCGTAAGGACAAACCGTATGACTTAACAAAAATAGTAGGTGGCTTCGCTGGAAGGCTACCTAAAAAACAAAACGAGAGCATTTTATAGAAGATGGAACTACTTGTTAAGGAAACTTAGTCGTAGTCTAGACTAGAACTTAGTGAGTAGGAATCTCACACTACCATGAGCCCATGCTTATGATGGGCGCTGCTATGCTTCTGTGGTAGGCAGCAGGTATTTGTGCTTATGTGACTGCTATGGTGTTGTGACGGTGCTCTTATGACTGCGTGTTTATGGTGCATATGAACGTTTTTACCTACCAACGAAAAAAAAAAACAATTCCACAAACATGAAAAACATCGACAGTGATACCAATTCCCAAACCTCATTAAAGTATTACCGCCAATAGCCATTATAGACTTATTACCCTTCTCCCGTGCATAAACAAGTTGATGGAAAAAATAATTTCTAAAAGGTTACTTTATTTTATTGAAAGTAATAATCTCATCAATCCCCATTAAATTGCTTTTAAATAAGCTCTTAGCACAATAAACTCCTTATTGCATATATACGAATATGTCTCCACAGCTCTCTCCTGCGAAAATCGTGTTTCAATTGTTTCAATTGACGTTGAAAACGCTTCGATTGGATATCCTAAATAAAAAAGATAGTCCGAAATAAATTTGAAAAAAAGGAAAAATTGGTCCAAAGATGTTTAATTACATTAAATCCTCTCTTTTACATAGAAAATTTCGCGCCAAGGTTAATAACTATCATTCAGATATATACAATCTTGTTATGGCATACCGCAAGGATAACCCCTTTCCGTCGTGATGTTTATCATTGCATATGATGACATGAGCAACACAAAAACATAAGTCACACGCTATATGCGGATGACTTATACATCCTATCATATGGTGATGGCTGGCTTTTGCACCCAATCGGGAGCCAAATGCAATTGTATTGCCAAGAAAAGATTACGGCCTGATTATAAACGGGAATCGTGCGAAATCGACTCTTCAAACTTTTCAATCAATTTTCAAAGCATTCAGAACCAGTCCAGTTAAAAGCTTACTTGTATAAGAAGGCTTCTCATCCATCGAAGACAAGAAAAACCTGATAACATCTCGAATTTTACCTAAGATCCGCAATTCTTCCAGAACACCGATATACACCGATGCAAAAAAAAAAAAAATTTATACATCGGTCTTAAGCCTGCGCTGAAAATGACAGCCCCCTAGATACACCCAACATGGCTCTTGTCTCCTACATCAATTAACACCACACTATCTAGACTCAAAAAAGATAACACCCCAAATGAAACTTATCTTGTAATTTTCAATGAATTAATGAACTGCTTTTCCAGAAACACTTGGGATATCCTTTATACTGATGGCTCAAAAAACAAAGATACTTCTGGTTATGCTGTAGTCAACTCAAATAATCACATTTTATTTGCTGAAAAAACTCCACCATACTTCTCAATCTCTTGCACCGAAGCCCTAGCCGTTCTCAAAGCTACGGAAGATGCTTTTAATAAAAATAGAAAAACTGTTATCTGCACCGTTAGTTTATCTACAATAACAGCTGTTAAAAACATAAAAAAAACCAGTCACCCTACATTAGGAAAGTTCGTTAAAACATCATCAAACAAGAAAGTAAACTTAAGCTTGTCTGGGTGCCAAGTCACATTGGCATACAAGGCTTTGAAAAAGCAAATCGGGAAGTCAAAGCTGTATCCTCGAACACAAACGCTAATGTTTCAAATTACCAGCACGATAAAAAAACCTTTAAGCTAATTAATTACCACTGGAAGCAAAAAAAAAAAAACATGTAAAATGGGCCCAATAATACATGCAACGTTTCTTAGAGAGGACACCACTTGAATTAAATCCATACCATTTTCAGTTAGTACCAACCTTCAAAAGATACGTGTATAAATTTGACAGCTGTCGGACGATTAGTTCTCGAGATAAAGCGTTGTGAGTGAAGCAACTTTTGTTATTGTGAAAAAAAATGAATTCAAAGTAATTTCGTTGCTATATATCATTGCTTTTTGATAGGAAAAAATGCAGCCGATGCAAAGAAATGGCTTGATAAGTGTTACCCGGACTCTGCACCAACCGAACGAACCATTCGCAAGTGGATTGAAAAATTTAAAAGTGGTCATACAAACACCGAGGTGATGCACGCAGTGGACGTCCAAAAGAGGTTGTTTCGATGAAAACATCAAAAAAGTCCACAAAATGATTACAAATGACCGTAAAGTGAAGTTGATCGAGATAGCTGAGGCTCTGAATATATCAAAATAGCGTGTTGGATATATCATACACGAATATTGGGACATGCGAAAGCTCTGTTCAAAGTGGGTGCCGCATTTGCTCACAGTCGACCAAAAACAACAACGTGTTGATGATTCAGAGGAGTGTTTAAAGCTGTTCAACTGCAATAAAGCCGAATTTTTGTGTCGGTATGTGACAATGGATGAAACTTGACTCCATCACTTCACACCAGAGTCATGTCGGCAGTCATCTGAATGGCGAGCAGGCGACGAACCTTGTCCAAAATGATCAAAAACTCAACAATCGGCTGGCAAGGTTATGGTATCCGTATTTTGGGATACACATGAAATAATTTTCATCGACTATCTCTAAAAGGGGCAGACTATCAACAGCGACTATTACATTGCGTTGTTGGAGCGTTTGAAGGACGAAATCGCAGAAAAACGGCCGCATTTGAAGAAAAAGGAAGTGCTGTTTCATCAAGACAATGCACCGTGTCACAAGTCGATGAAAACTGCAAAATTGAATGAATTCGGCTACAAATTGCTTCCACACCCACTGTATTCTCCAGATTTGGCCTCCAGCGACTATTTCCTGTTCGCCGGAAAGAGATTTAAGACCGATGAAGAAGTAATCTCCGAAAAAGAGGCCTATTTTGAGGCTAAACCAAAATCGTTCTACAAAACTGGTATCGTAAGATTGAAAAATCGTTTCAATCAGTGTATCGCCCTCGAAGGCAACTATATTGACAATAAAAGTTGAATTTTGCAAAAATGTTGTGATTTACTATAAAACGGCACTGACTTTTCAGCCCATGTGTTACAATCACCACTACTCCTCCATCAATCGAAATTTAACTCCTTCTATCTACCCTGTAAACTCAAGCACAACTTTAAACAAAAACTTCTATAGACTAAGAATTGGAAACACCAATCTTACTCATAACTACTTAACAAGGACTCTCCACCGATATGGCACTTTTGCCAATCCAACCTTATTTTATCAATCAAACATTTAACAGTCCATTGCATTTATGCTAACAAAATTTCAAACGAATTATTTAGCACAGATTTTTGTAATCTTGTTTCTGTTCCCTCAGAACAAAACCTAAAAAACTTTCAAATTCTTTTAAGAAAGTAAAAACTCGAGAATTTTATCTATAAAACTATAGCACCTCTCTATTTCCTCGATCGCGCGCTTTTCATGCTCCTGTGTTTTTCTCCGGAGAAGCCGATGTCCTTCTCTCTTCTTTTGCTCGAAGAGCTCACGATCCGTACTTGCCCTCTTGTGCAGCGCCGCTTTGTAGGCATGTTGTTTTGCTGCATATGCTTGCCGGCACTCTTCATCGAACCAGGAGTTTAGTGGTGGTGGACGGATAAAACCATTTCTGGATTCTCGGCATCTAAGCCAGTGGTCTTCAGCACTGCCAAGGAATTCTCAAGAGGTCCCTGCGGCTTGTTGCGATTCCAATCGTTCAACGTTAAATCTCCTCATAGTATTTCACTGTTGTTGCGTCTGAAACATCCGTAGACGGCTGCAACTAGGAAGTGGTTCGAGTCTTTGTTGACCGCTCGGAATGTTCGGACATCTAAAATATTTGAGGAGTGCCTTACGTCGATCGCAACATCATCAATCTTCTTGAAAGTTTGCTGATCTGGTGTCTGCCATGTTCCCTTGTGAATATTGAGGTATGAAAACCATTTGCTTGCTATAGTAACGTTACGTCTCACAACGAAATCGATTAGCCTCGATCCAGACGTAGTGTCGTGTAGGGTATGTCTTCCGATTGTGCTACCAAAGATGACCCCCTTCCCGATTTCGGCATTAAAGTCACCTAGGACGGTTTTAACGTCATACGTCAGACGTTTCTCATAGGTTTTGCCGAGGAGCTCGTAAACTTTCTTTGGTAGCATCATCATATTCCTCTGTTGGGGTGTAAGCGCATATAAGGCTGATGTTAGCGAATTTACTTTTGATACGTATTGTTATAAGGCGTTCACTCACATATCGAAAGCTCAAGATCTCGTGCCTAAGTCTGCCGCTTACAACAAGTCCGCATCCAAATTGATTCTGCTAACGTTACGTATAGCATCATCGTAGTTAACATCACAGTTTTTCATTTTTTTTTCTTTTTTGCCCGGCACAACACATCAGACTTACTGGATGGCGGTGATATTTACTTTATAGCAGTCTAGGGCCTCCGCTGATTGTTCGGTTGCACGCGGCCTGTTCAAGGTCCGTACATTCCACGTGCAGATCCCAAAGTCGTTGTCCTTTGTTCGTTTTGCAGGGTCGTCAACAGTGAATCGGTATTTATCGCTCCGTAAAAAATACGTTTTTGCGTGGTTGGGTATTAACCCCACGCACAACCCCCATCCTGGAGGGCCAGTCTCTTTTTGCGACCCTTAGGACAAAAGAGGGCAGACAAAATTCCGAAGGCAGCAACCCGCTTCAGGGATATGAGTACTGCCGTTGGCCCCTATTAAAGGCTCACCCCCCAAGAACTCTATTCTTACACCTTGAATAAGTGTTGCAGATCGGCCACCCTCACCGACCATCCACAGGTTGCCCCATCGACCTCCATACCACTCACCACGTGGAGGTGAGTAGTAGGAGTTTATGGTGTGAGGCTAAAGTGCAACCTCTTGTATTCTCATACAATCGCATTCGCCGCCCCTTTGAACAATCACTTCGTATTAATGTCAATAAAAAAAAAAAATCTTTGGTAAAACTGACACTGGAGTTCGATAACTTTTTTTGTAGGCCGTCTATCGTCTATTCAACAAATCGATGATTTTGTATAAAATTTTACGAGGATTTTCACCTTTTCCAGCACAATTAACCAGATAACATGCCTAACCGATGCGCATCAATTTAACACACAAAAGGAATTGTTGAATGAGTTCCTTAATTTTGGTAAGTCCTGTTTTGTGATATTGAACTTCACTTGAATCAGTAACCTCATCAACATTTTTCAAGCAACTTTGAAGTATGTCGAAAGATTTCTTATTTAATCCAGATTTTTTGTATGAAAGACACTAAAAATTCGCTTACTGGTATATGAAGCGAATGAATTGAACTTATATGCTTTAAACAAACTCCTGTGTGTCTGTAAGCAAAAATCTCCAAATAACTTTTGAAATTTAAAAGGTGTCAGCTCTGAAACAAAAGTGATCAATAATTACTTAATCGTCACTCAGCATCAATAAATCAATAATCATTCATTGACCCAACTGCGACTGTCATCCTCACCTTATTTGAAAGCCTCACGAATAAACTTCATGTCTATCAGCTCATATGTTTCATTTCCATTAACTCAACCCTCCGAAGATTTATAATTTAATTGTCTCTCATGATTAATTTAAAATTAAGCAAAAGTCCAACAGTTTGAACCTTGTCGTGACTGAACCCCAATAAACCTCCCTCATAAAACAAAAAAACAAAAAAAAAAAAAACAAAAAAAAAACAAGCACAACCGTCAAACGACAAACGACGGAAAGGGAGGAAGAAGCCACAAAAAATTAAAACCAATTGGCCTGAGTATACGTGATTCTCATTGAAAATGAAGCGACATCATCACCAAACATACAGTCAAACAGTCGCACACACTTTAACGAAGCAATTACACGTACTAGTACGTTAAGCAATTACGGCAACGACAAGCATAAATCGAATTTACCGCCGAAGGTTAGGCCGCAGATTTCCGCTCAAAGATCAACATACACAACAAAAAGTAGCGCTGGTGATCGCTCGCTATAGCGCTACATTGCCGCTACACTCACAGAACGAAGGTGAATCGACAACGAGCATTTGCAAGTACTCGTGCCTATGAAGTTGCACAAAGTCAATACAAGTATCGTGCGTCGTAGTACGAGTATCTAAAAATATCGCCAATCATCTTTTTTTTTTTTGTTCGCCGTTGTTTACAATTTATGATAATTGTCGCAAGTGATGTGCGCTCGCGTTGCAAAGCGATGTCATGCGATAAGGAGGCCTATAGTCGCCAACAAAATAAAACAAAAAATAATAGCTAAACCGCTTAATTGGTTTTAATTTGTCTATTCTCGCTGGGAACAACACCGCCGCTGTAGTCAGATTACATTTAAATTACCCCGCCCGAGTACTCTGGGGCAGAAGAAAACAAAAAAAAAAAAAAAAAAAAAAAAAAAAAGACGTTAAACACTATAATCTCTGACAGTCGACAAACGTCAACCACTTGGAATTGTGTACCGCTCTCCGACAGTATAGAGGGAGTTGGCGGGACTTGCATAATTTGCAACAATTACTTAGTTCTCTCCAGCAGTCGATTTGTATCCGCTGGGCACTGGGTGGGCCAAGGGGACGAACTCTAACTCGAACTCACTTACTGTCTGACTGACACTTTGTATATATAAAAGTTTCTCTTAACGATGGATTGACAAGCTGACAGACCAACTGACAGATATCTGTCATTAGCATTATGGCCGCGGCCAAGTGGGTAAATTGTGTGACATTTAAACGAACGACATTTCGCAATAGCAAAAACGAAAACGACAACGACAATGAGAACAACCACGGCAACGACAACGACAACGAGAACGGAATCAATCATGGTGCTTGACCAATTGATGTATTACTGTGTATGGACTGGACACCCATCCACCCATCTAGCCACCCACCCACCAATCTTCTCTGGCCAGCTAGTTATGGTGTTTGTTGTGACAGTCATAGTGGCGGTAACGTCTGTCAGTTTTTGCATTCGTAAATGATTTTATCAGATCGACCAAAAGCGTTTCTTTTTGATTGACATGCGGCAGCGGGTGGTTAGTGGCAGGATGCTCATTTCAAAGAGAGAGGCGACTTATACCCGTAAACCTTGGTTTCGAACTCAGATTTAGCAAGGCGATTCATTGTCTCCTCTTAGGTTTCAAATAGCAAGTGGTCATGTGCATGATGTGTACAAGTATAGTAATTTGTTGCAATAGGCAGCAACAGATTGAGTTACAGAAAATAGATACTAATCTCTGACGATGGTGAGGTCATGCAAAGGTTTTTTTTTTTTTTTTTGTTTACCTACTGCAGATGACTGTTTATGAGGTGATCGGTGATTGAAGATTGAATTGGTCGTTGAAGGCATTACCAATGGTGGCTTATATGTAAAGGAGGTCATTGTGGTGGGGAATATGAAGCTTTGGAAAATTACACACTGCTTGAGGCCTTATCAATCATAGAGCAAATGCGATCATATTTATCTTTACATGCAAATAGAAAAAGCCAGCATCGGATATGCCTTTAAAATAAGAAAGTATAGCCAGTCAAATTATTAGAGGGCCAACACAAATAAGTCGATGTGCTCTTTGTTTTAAGATCTTCCGAAGGCATAAATGATTTGACCAGAAACGAAGGCAGTAGCTAGTAATTGTCACAAAACCAAGAATATGAAGTAAATGCATCCGATATCGAACATTTCACGTCATTGTGGTAACAAGAAGGCAAAAAACGGTATTGTAGTCAGCTTTATATCAAAATTATATAGAATCCTGTCGAATAAAGTCTGTGATTTCGTCCTAAATTTTTTTAAACGATATACGAATACATAACTGGGAACATTGAGTCAGAAATTGCTACGATGACATTTGGTACGATGAGCAGTTCTAGGCCCCTATTATAGCAGTGAAATTCCACTCAGCCTTTAATTTTTCGTGATCAGATCTTAATTGCTGATGTTGGAAACAGCAGTAACATCTCGGGTGACAATCTACTAGGCTTCATGGTGTCGTTCGGTCTCTTCAGCAATAATATTTTATAAAGGCAATATTCCTCAACTCAAAACGATAGCAAGTGAGCTATCTAGCCATGTCACGCGGTGATTTTAATACCAAAAATAAGCCTGAGGTGCAAAAGCACTTAATATTGGATTTTAAGTTGGACAACTTCTGGGGAGAGAAATATAATACTTTTAGAACATAGCTGGCGTATCGCAAACTACAACAGAACTTCAATTACTGTTTTACTAAACATGAGCTGAGGCGTTTACTAGAGTAACGCATCACTTTCATTGATCTTGAGAAAGCGTTGGAAAGAGTCCCGATGAAACTCGCAAAGTTCTGCAGTATTTTTCCAGGATGCCGAATGAAGGCTCAAAAGCTTACTTTACGCAAAAGTTCTGCGTCCGATTTCGAAACACGGATCACTGCTATGAAGTACATATGCAGGAGAACTATTAGTCATATACAAATGACAACAATGGATTTTAGAATGCAGCGAATGTAAGCAAGTACGATATATTAAAATGCGATCTAATTGGAAGTAGGCATGTTCGCTAAAGTTTCCATTTAAAAGCTGTCAATTGAAAAACTCTAGGCTAAGCACATCAGCTGGATTTTCCAACTCCAACCGAGGTCTTGAAGAAGAAAGAAAAACTAATGGGTTACTCAAATGCAAAGACATCATAAGGTCCACGGCTTAACCGAAGATATGTTCAAAAATAGAGCAGCCTGTGGAATGGCTTTAAGGTCTACAAGCCTAGCCAGTGACAGAAAAACAATGCCCGTGCATATGTGGGGAAAATATGTAGCATAAGATGCATGTAATTATGCTCGCGTTAATGTTAGACGAATAACAAACAGTTAACACACACATATACATAGGCGCTATCGGTCAAGTTGAAAAGTCTGATCAGTCTACGTTAGAATGAAGAACTTGAACCTCTTAGGGAACTTCAACTTCAACAACTGAATTTCTGAAAATCACAGTCAGACGAAAAGTGATTGGGCTGTTCAAGATCTAATCACTGTAGTCTTCCGGTTCTATTTCTATTAAAATGCGACGTGAGAGACAATTATTTCCTCGATTTCATACGATTCCCTGATGTGTTTGTCAACAATGTTGGCTTTCAGCCAACCTTTATGACAGGTAACAGGACAGCAAGTAATTGAATTAACGTTATCCAACAGGTATGCTAAGGAAATTATTGGCTGGAAAGTACTACTCGTATCGGTGATCTTAATGTCAGACCATAGGTACATCGAATTCAGAATCGGATGAGAGGTTTCAACCTTGTTGAATAGGACAAATTCACAGAAAACCAATTGGACACGAATTGAGGAGAAACTCGACAAATCCAACAGTACTCCCCCTAAGCTCAGGACATAACAAAAGCTATTGGAAGCTGTCCGGTCTGAATGGTAACCATATCAAGTGTTTTAAAATGACTTGTCAAGCTAGTAAGCAGTTCTGCAGATCTCCCGTTCTTTGGTGAAACGCAGACTTGTAACGTCTTCGTAAAAACTCCAGAAAACTTCTAAATAGATCATTTAAGACCAATTTGGAGAAAGACTGCAATCTTTACAGATCAAAGCCAAAAGAATATAAGAAGCTAACTTTCGAAGAGTACCTCTTATAAAGACATTTGGAATCACTCAGAAAAACTGGTGGTACCTATACTGAGTCGAAAGAAGAAACTTGAGACTCACTTCCCAGGTAACCTAATTGGAGCCAGCTCACTATCAGTTTCTATTAACGAAGCTGCTAGTGAGTTGAATAACATAACATGCTATAGCTGGTATTCGAGTATCTCATCGGTTGTTGTGACGGATGAGGCCATTTAACATGCTTTTGCTACCTTTGATGACCTTAAGTCGTCTGGCACAGGTGACATACCACATTGATCAGAAAAAAAAAAACACGGAATAACCACGTGTGGCGCTCCCATTGTTCCGATTTGAGTTCTGCTTCCTTTTTTTTACTAAGTTGGTACATCTGTTGTTGACATTCCCTCTAAATCTTAGTATCATAGCTTGACATTTGCAAAAGTTACGTAGCCAAGATAGAAGATAGATGTGCTATCTTCGTGTGTGTTGGCGATTTTTTACAATTTTAGAAATGGATTTAAATTTTGCGTAAAAAACGGTTTTAATGGTGCGCGAGTTGGAAAAGTGTTTCAGCAACGATTCTCTAAAGAAAACGGTCCTTTACCAATGGCACGAGCAGTTCAAAAGTGGTCGTGAGTCAATCGAAGATGATGAACGTAGTGGCAGTGGTTTTCGACATCGAAAACCGACGAAACATTGATGAAGTACGTAAAAGAAATGTTGGTCAATAACCGCAAATTACCCATCAGAGAGATAGCGGAGAACAAGAATATTGTATATGAATCCATCCAAGACATGATAATGATAATGATTTGGGTTTCCGTCGTGTAGCAACAAAGTTGGTGCCAAAAGACCTCAATATCATGCAAAAATAGGTGTTGACGTTGCAAAAGAGATGATTTGCGAGACTGAATCCGATCCCACATTCATCAAAAGGATCATCATTGGAGACGAGACGTGGGTTTATGAGTACGACACGCAATTCAGACATCAGGAAAGTGAAGGCAATGCTCAGGGTTTTCATGAATTACAACGGTGTAGTGCATCATGAATTTTTGCTAGAAGGCCAGACAGTAAGCAAAGAGTATTATATGGGCTTTATGAGACGTTTGCTTCAAGAAATTCGCCGAAAGAGACCTGAATTGTGGGCAGAAAACTCGTGGATTTTGCACCATGATAACGCACCGTCGCACACTGCCATCAGTATTCGTAATTTTTTGACGATAAATGCAACAAATGACAATCATCAGCCACCGAATTCACCTGATTTGGCTCCCTGTGACTTCTTTCTGTTCAATCGAGTTAAAAACCACTACGTGGAACGCGTTTCAGCAGACGAGAGGAAGTAATCGAAAAATTGCAGGAAGCATTGATGGACATAGCGAAAACCGAATATAAAAAATGTTTCGAGGATTGGATCAAGTGCTGTCATAAACGTGTTGAAGTCGATGAGATTACTTTGAAGGGGAAATTATAGATTTAGATGGATAAACTTGTATTTTTAATTTTTAATCAAGGTGGTATACCCGGATAAATTACACAGAGGTATGGATTAATTGCTGGTAACTTTGAAGAGAATCTTTACTGCTTGCATACATGTAGAAAAGGATTGATTAAAGCCGGATGATTTTTATTTGACAAAGATATAAGAAAGTTTCAAGAAAGATACAAGATTTTACAACTTTTAACGTTTTACAACTATTAACAATTACTAGACCACTGAGCTGGTCCGACTGCGCTCGGTCGAATATCGATGAAGACTGCTTCTGGAGTCGTTATGTCACGAAGATAATATTGCCCACATCGCCATCGACTTTTATTCTTTAATTTATAGGTCACACAACTCATTTCTGGTGAATGTAAACAATATTACCTTCATGAATCAACTAGAGTAAATAGACACCAAACTACTGGGTCAAATGCAAACAACCTAGTGGAGGACGACTCATATCGCCAGCAAAAGTAAATAAACCCCGAACAATTGGGTCAATGTAATCGAATGCGCGACAACTCATGCTTCTGAAATTGGAAATCAATTACATTGGGCGCAGCTCAGCGGTCGACGATCTAAAACTACTTTGATATTTAATAGATTTGCATTACAACAGAATATTTAATTAATGAAATAACTTATCGATTATGCTCACTATTCGGTTCGTCTGGCTCTTCGCTTCTACATACATACATACTGGAACCCTGCAAACATTGAGAAGTTGCCTTCAAAGCGAACATCGGAAAGGAGAACTACATGCTCGCCAAGAGCTTCAGACCAAGAGTCTGACTTCGTTCATGTTAGAAAGCATAGAGTGAATGGTCGAGATACATGTGCGCTAAACTGCCCTGCGAATCAATCCTCTGACAGCGATCCAACACGCCTACCAACGCGGAAGATACTACAAGAGTGCGCTTGAGAATCTGGTAGGCAGAATTGAAGGCGAACTCTACAAGAAGCAATAGGTTTAAAACCTTGTTCCTTCGGCGGCGAAAAGATTGGAGCAAGTGTTAAAATATTTGAACTGAAATTCCATCCTTCTTTTGCAATTCGAATATGGCTAAGAAGAAAAATTTTTTGAAGGGTTTGAAGTGCATAACCCTCGACAGCAGCTTATTTCTTGTAGCAAATTAGAATCATATCATGTGCAGTCCATTACTACTCTTACAACTATTTCGCGCAGTAAAGTTCTCGTCAGTTTTCTGTGAATGTATTGTTGGGACGGGTTCCAGTTTAACGTAGGACAGGTACTCTAATATGAACTATTATACCACCAGGAGGGTAGACAGCTATAGTAAAGAAGAGTAGTGGGCTCAAGTGAAGTCTACTTGATCACAAAAAGTGGAGTGTAAAGCCTGATGCTTTAACTTTGGTGATGTTGCCATCAGCTGGTCTTAAGAAGATAGCTTTTTGATTGACTGATTGGATTTAGTGATAGCGTGTTGCAATGGGGGAGTTCGTTAACTACTGTGTAAGAAGGTCTGGACTCACCGGAAATCGGAAAAAGTTAATTTTGCCTTCTGACAAACCACTCTTTCGGTAAGCAATGTAAAACCTCTGTAAGTGAAATTGTCTGTCTATTCTCACAGTGCAAAAAATGATTACAACAAGCATTACCTTCAGTGCGGTAGTAAAAAATCTAAAGTTTTCAATACCAGTTCCTGAGATTCTTCGTAGTGATTTGAATCTGCTTTGAAGTGAAAATATACCACTCTATCTAATTAAGATCTAATCAGGCCACAATCTACCGACTGAAGTTGGCGCAAATCTCATTTATTTTGTTAAGGGCATAAGTTGCTGGAAGTCACACTCGAGTATGAGTACATCTATTCTTCCAAACAGAAGTCACATTTTATGGAAAAAAGAATAAAAAAAAAAAAATGTATTACAATTAGTTGTTAGCTGACAAGTTGATCAGTAAGCGATAAACTCCTATTATGTGCAGAATGCTATTCACTTCATATTAACATCACCCTCGGCTGCTAGAGTGCCGGGCTGCTGTCCAGCAACCTCCTCTAACCACCTCCTGTCACCCTTAATGCATACTCGTATAAAGTTTATGCAAATGTATATTGAGAAGCAAGGAATTACGAAAGAAAATTTATTCATTTCATAGCCAAGCAGGCATTTAGAATCATTCAATAGCTCAAGCGTATTTATAGAAACAGCAACAAACCACCAAGCTGTCATGTGCCTTGAAGTTGAAACTACGAACATTGCTCTGTAGTCTCATATAATATACGAATGCGAATGCGAGTAATATGCTATTTTGCCTACTGTCTATGTATGTCTACGAATATGTCGCGCACTGTTGTCGTACTTACGGTCTAAGTCATCCGTCAGTAGACTACTATACTAAACTTAAGGTCTACTTCTGGCTTTTTCTTTTTTCTTTTCTTTAAATTTTTGCTTCTCTCTAATTTGTTTGTTCTCCCACCAAACGTCTCAAGGCAGAAAATATTAAAAAAAAAAAAAAAAAAAAAAACAATTCCTCTTTCTTTTTGCTATACTCTGTCAGTTCCCTTCCTTTAGGAAGTAGATAAAATTTACGGAAAATAATAATAAACTAAAGGCTACGCAAAAATATTCAACAGATTAGGAACGTTCAATGTCAGATTCAGATACTCGGACTGAGTTAGAGTAGAGCATGTATGAGTACACTCGTCGATTTTCTTTACCTCATTTCGTAGACTTTTTCTCCATAATGGCTACACACATATGGTAGTCTGTCATTTGTAGTTGTATTGGCTACTTTACGTGTAGCTTTTATCCATGACAAAATGTAAACAATAGTTCGAGGGCATAGAGTGATTCATTAATAAATGTGGGCCATGTACGCTTGTTTTTAAGATTGAAGCGTGTTGCCGTATTCTAATGGGAAGAATAGGTCGGGTAAAGTAAACAGTCTAAAAGTTAAATACTAGGAGTTACTCCTCGAATACAGAGGAGTACTTTCACTACGAGTAATTGACGGACCGTGAAAATGCAGATTTTACAAAATGAATATGAGAAAGGCTCTCAAAAACTGAAAAAAGTGAAGTGAGATGTGACATGTTTGGAACATTTATTCTGCTATGACAAACCTAATCATAAAAAAATACGGGAAAAGCAAAGCTCACGCTAATCTCCAAATGTCTAGAAAAAAAAGGGCGGATAGTATTACGATACAAATACCAAATCCTAGAAGTTTGAGGAGTGAAAGGGTTTGATACTGTCGGAGTCTTAGGTAAAGTTTAGCATAAGTGAATCGAAGTAACATAAGTTTCAGCTTTAAGCAATATCAATCTAAATCCGAGTCATCTAAGGAAGGCTTCATATTTACTTACATACTTAGATGGCGCTAAAGCCTGAAGTTGACCAGGACCTCAGCTATTATGCCTCTTCATCTAGCCCGGTCTTTGGCCAGAAGGGACCGAAATTTACCAGAAAAACTTTTCTTTTGATGCGCCCGAAAGCACTTTCATCGCCTAGTTTAAGTCCTTTTCGGACATAATATAGAAGGTCTCGGTTTTGTCATTACCGATCTTGACGGACGGTGTCTTCTCTATCGCCGACCTGCGTAGTTGAATGAGCTTGGTAGGGATGCCAGAACAAGACATTGCTCTGAATATTTCAACTCCATAGATCCGGTCATATGCGACTTTGAAATACATGAAGTGGTAGTGTGTATTGATTTGGAATTTAATTTAATTATTGTTGCAAGTAACGCCATAATTTGATCTATGGTGAATTTTCGTTGCATACCGGAAAGGGCCGGCCAGACTGTTTACGAAGGGTCCTTAGCGTTCATAACGTGTAAAAGGGCAGACAGGATTTTATATTCGATGTTGAGGAGATGCTTTTCCCTGTAGTTGGCGCAGTTTAGGGGACCTACGTTCCTATGGATCGTACAAACAATGTTGGCATACTTTCGACGGATCCAGATATTAGAGATGAATTGATGTATGCTCCGTATCTAATCATCACCTGCTATTTTAAACAGTTCGCCAGTTAAGCCGACGGTAGTAATCTTTACAGATCCTCTGCATCGACTGTAGTTACACTATAAAGTTTCCTTCACCATCTTTGTAAATTTCTGTCCGGATTTACAGCTTTTCCATGCTCATTTTATTTTTTGGTCAAACTTCTGAAATTCATTCTTCTAGTAGCAACTCTCTAAGGCCTCAATCGAGCGCTTTTCGTGCTCCTTCGTTCTTCGCTTCTTTCCTTCTTGTAGGACTCGCTAACCCCTCTCGTTCTGTTCTGCTGGGCCGCTTTTTACGTCCGTTACTTTTCTAGATTTGTCTGTCTGCATTCGTCCTCGAATTAGCGGCTTCTTTGTTGGGGTACTGTGTACATCTGAGGCGTCGTTTCTGATTGCTTTTTGGAAGTGATGCGACTGGTCTTCTACGTTGGATATTGGCCTTCAGACTTCTCGACAAGTTAAGGAAATCTCTATCGAAAAGGCCCTAGCATTCGCTTATGATTGTAGGAGTTTGACGTTGAACTGCTTCATAATAGTTGTCCTTCTCTTCTGTCGGATTATGGGCGTTTACGAGGCTTATTTTATAGAATTAACCGATTATTCGAACCGTTATAAAGCGTTCGCTTACGTGCTGGAAGCTCAGGGCCTATTCATTAAGTTTTCCTCTGACGATGAATCCGCATGCAATCGTCTTATTTTTGTCTGGTTCATCCCATCACATTTCTTGGACGGCAGTTGTGTTTGGTTTTGGTTGCAAGACTGCACGTGTTCTGGTTAAATCCGAATATTCCACGTGCAAGTCCTCGTCCTACATATATAGGGTTGTGAGAATCCGTGAGTGAGTATTATGCTACTGGTCGAACACGAATTTACAATTTTAACATGCATGCTGTAGCCGTAGATCACCAGTAAGGCGAGTACAACGCTACTAACCTGATTTTTGCGCTATTGGCCCTGTCTGGGTTATAGGACAGTCAGCAGTTTCCTGATCAATTGCTGGGCAGATCTCCATGGAAATTCTTAATAACTCGCACCAAGAGCGAGAGTATGGTAATCCCAACTACAGAGCAGTTGGATCTTGCTAATATGTATCAAGCCTTCAAGATGTATATACTTACATACAGAAAGGATACGAAGTTTCCATACTATAATAACGATGGATATATTTTTAACACTGACACACCATCACCATCGCCTTAGTTCGCCACAATCCATCTTCTGGTAAAAGTTAAATTCAGCAGGAAAAAAGAAGCCTTGAACACGATAATGCAGTGGAAGACCAATATCGGAGAAGCACTTTAATCTCTACGCTACGGTAGGGAGCAACATAATTGAGCTCACACTGTTGAACTTTTGGTGAACTTCCGAAAAGCGGCTTTTTATTTGCGTAATAGAGCCGCGTCGAGAAGAAAGAAGGAGACGAATTCTAAGGATAGAATCAACGGTGGAGTTCACAGTTCCACAGTCCATTCTAGCTCGAATTAGTGTTATTTCTATATAAGCTGCTTCAACGAATTTGAATGCGAGATCTAAAGGAAAGGTGTTGTAAGGGCCAACGGCAGCACTCACATCCACGAAGTGTGTTATTGGTTCCTTTTGTCTTAAGAGTCCCAAAAATGGTCTGGCCTTCCAGGTGCGTAGGTTTAACTACCCAACCACGTACAAAATTACGTACAACGGTAACAACGTACAACAACGGTTGCAATCGCAACAAGCCGCATGGACCTCTGCCGATATCCCTTGCAGGCATCTTCAAGTCCTGAAGATCAATGGCTTAGATGCCGAGAAGCCATCAGAAATACCGCAACTAACGTGGTGGGCTTCACTCGCCCACTACCACGAAACCCCTGATTTGATGAAGAGTGCCGGCAAACACATGCAGAAAATGATAAGCGCGCCATCGAGGAAATAGAGAGGTGCTACTCCAGCAAAAATGTTCGGAAGTTTTACCAAAAGGTAAAATGAACGTGTTAGGGTAATAAGGCTCGAACAAAAACTTGTTAAGATGAACAAGGAAACCGGCGGTGTTTATATCTCACCGGAAAAACCATTTTCGCTGACTCGTAAACGGGGAAGACGACACAAATTCTGCTGTCAGGCAAAGCAAACCATTCAATATTGCCTATGCATGTCAATAATTCCATCCACCCGATGGAAAGTGAGGATAGCAATATCTTAACTGAAATCAAGCAAGGCTGCCTACCCGCCGATCTATTTAAAACCAGGAGATGACTCTTAATAGAGAGTATACACCAATTTATTTCCAAGATTTGGTCGGATGAATATATGCATGATGAATGGAACCTCAGCATCATTGAAAGTATTGTACAAACCTCACAATCCAACATACGAGGTAAGGTCTTTCAAAGATCTGTTCAACTGCTTGCAGACGCCGACGATATTGATTTGTCACTAGTGCGTTTGCAAGTATAGCAACAGAAACGGCAAAAATGGGTGTAGCGTTTAACGACGGTAAAAAAAAGTATATGCTGTCAACAAGAAGGGACACTCTTCGGCCAGAATGTCACAATCGACAGCTAAGTAGTAAGGGACTTTGTCTACCACTGCTCTTCACATCTAAAAACGACTTCTCTTCAGAATCAAACGAAGAATAACGCTTCCAAACTGCTGTTTCTTAGGGCTGAGAAGGCAACTATGTAGTTAGGTCCTCTCCCGAGCAGCCAAGGAAACTTTATTTAAAATTCTTGTAATCCCAGTCCTGTTCTATGGTTCTGAAACATGGACCCTTTCTAAAGCGGAGGAAGACATCCTTGGTCGTTCTGTAAGAAAAATTATCGTAATATATTTGGTCCCATATGCATTGACGGTTCTGGAGGAGACGATTCAACGATGAACTCTACGAGCTATACAGCGCCATCGAAGGGGTCAAAAAACTGCACACAGAGGCTGATAGCTAAAGGCCAAGGTCTATTCAAAAAGATAGCGCATTTATATTATACATTAACTCAATAAATAATCATTATTACTGTTAAACGTTAAATTAAAAATAAAAGGAAAGACATTCTATTTTTAAAGCAACTAAATCCATATAATATGAGTGGTTGCCTAAAAAACAACAACAAGTCCAATTACACAAATAATTTAGTTAAGAGTTGGATGCCAACCATGGAGCGAAATAACCACTAAGCTCAAAAATCTTTATTTCTCTCTGTAACATTTTCCATAAAACTTAACACATGCTTGGACACTTAAGGTTTAGTTATACCCACTTGAGTGTTAAGTTCTTTAAAGTAAAAAGAAGAAAAAAACGATAAGGGTGATCGGAAATCTGCTTCTGCGAAGGAAATCAGAGGTCAATGAAGAATTGACCTTTTTTGGCACATGGATAACCTTAGCTTCACTCCGGCAATAAAATAAACTGTTTCAAGTCTGACGAAACGCAAATGAAATTCAAATGACCATCTGGAATAAAAGAGGACATCGCAGGATGAAAATGCATTCTTTAGTTCATTAGCATCGGGTAAATAATAGCTATTTATAGCAAAACCCATAGATCGCAAAGTTTCTTAGATGGCTGGGAAGTACTTATTTTCGACAGCAAGTATTTACTTCATAATTTTGAGTAGAGTTGGCATCAGTTTTCATTTGACATACAGTTTTCTTCGTAACAAGGATTTCATGGAAACAGACTTAAAGCATTTTGGAGGATGTTGTAATTAATTGATGAATAATCCCTGAATTAAAACGAGAGATCGATATTATACACCCTGCCTGACTCGAACTGCAACCAACTTCAGACTGCTATAATTTCCAAACCGTTCATTACAGTGAGCTCAAATTTTGACATATGACAGATAATTTTATTATTTACAAGCTTTTTAAACGATTTGCGATGGAATTCGAACGTGATAGTGTGATTGCTCTATGTTTGGCTGGAAAACCACAAGTAGCTATCGTTAGAGCCCTCGAGCACCTCAACGTGAATAAATCATTTGTGTCTCGAACCATAGCTCGTTACCGTGATACTGGCCGCGTTGCAAAACGGTCATAAGAAAAAACAGCAATATCGGCAGAAATGGTTCGGAAAGTGAAAGCTCGAATTGAGCGAAATCCGCTTCGAAGTGGAAGAAAAATAGATCGTGAGCCCAACATATCGTGTTACATCCACACATACTGAAAAATAAACTTGGGCTTAAGCCATTGAAGTTCCAAAAAGCACACGATCTTACACCGCAACAGCAAAAAGTTAGAGTCGAAAGAGCGAAGGAGTTGCTACGCTTGCACGAAAGTGGCGAGTTGCCGAATTTGATTTTTTCCGATGAGTCGCCATCGGTCGCAATATGTCAACAAACAAAATGACCGAGTTTACTTGCCAGAAAGTTCCTTCGAAAATATACACTTTCGGACGGCCACCGGAAAGCAGGCAGCACCGATAATGTTGGTGTGGGCCGCCATAACCGCCGATGGTCGCTTTCCGCTCGAATTTTTGAACCGTGGCGTCAAAACCAATGCAATCGTATACCGTGCAACTGTCTTACAGACAGTATTAAAGCCTTGGGCAAACAACCATTTCGGTCGGAGACCGTGGACATTTCAACAAGACTAGGCACCGTCTCACAAAGCACGCGTCAACCAAGATTGGTTAAAAAACAAGGTTTCACACTTCATTTCTTCGACACAATGGATTGCAAATTCTCCGGATGCAAATCCGTTAGATTTCTCTGTCTGGGGTATTTTGAATGCGAAGGTTGGCACTAAAAAATAACAAAGTTTGAACCACCTCAACTTCGCCGGGAATAGGCCAAAATACCGCAGAGCCACTTGCGTGCAACGTGCGATGCTTTCTTGGACCGTCTCAATGCCATTATTCGCGCCAAAGTTGGACATGTTGAAAACTACTAATACAGTTTGAAAATTGATGTATTTTCCAACATTTTTCGCTTTGGCACAATAAAATTTATCAAAAAATGTAAAAATTATAGCATTTTAAAAAGTTGCAATTCGAATCAGGCAAGGTGTAGATACAGAAGGGAAGATCTTGGTCAGGTACTTCCTCCAGAGATAGTTTTTTCTTGAAACAACATCTTAGAATAATCAGAAGCTAATACTAAATCAAGAAGACTCGTTGAAAGGTCATTCCCAAGTTCATTCCTGAAGTTCCGCCGGACAAAAAATTATATGGCAGGGTAGGAGCTATTCTCACTCCATTTGAAGTTAGAGCCCATCAAAATGGGTGACCTTTAATTTGTAGTAAAAGCCATTTTTTGTCAGAAAAAATGGCCAAAATAAATGTACTGAGTGGCTTCTAATCTGGAGATGTAACCACTTTAAACGCTATAACTTCTAAATAATTCTTTGTTACGCTTTGTTTCAATTCGACATTGCGGTACACTATTACCGCCGTACCGCAGTTTTGTTTCAATTGATCTACAATCGACATTTAACTCTGTAAGTGAAGAGCCGATTGATAAGTTGATCTCCACAAAATGTATTCAAAAAGTAAATTCGCGAAAATAGTGTTTGTATACGTGCATTCAGCTATTCGCTGATACATATCAGCGCCTAGTTGAAAAAGAAAGAAGCAGCGGTGGCAGAAGTTGAGGATGAGATTTTGCGTGGAAGTTCAGCCTTCAGTTAGCGTCCGTAGACTAACTGTGCAGTTGGAACTTCCCAGAACCAGAATTCACAGGACTCTACAGTGTAATACATTACACCTCTTCCATTTGACACCGGAAGAGGAAATACTACCAGGTGATGCGAAAAGAAGAGTGGAATTTTGCCAATGGCTACTGCGCAACCATGCAGAAGATGGTTAATTCCTCAAGAATATTCTGTGGACTGACGAAACGAAGATGGGGTTACAAACGACCGTAATTTACACATTGGTCAGACTCCAATCTCCATTTAATACGCACAACATCCTTTCAAAGGTAAGACTTTAATTTTTTTAAGCAACTTATTCAAAATGTGTTGTTTTTTTTTTTAAAGAGGTTTAGCGTACATGATTGGGCTGGATTGATAGGAAACACTTTAGTAGGCCCGCGCGTTCTTTCACAGTTCTAGGAACAGTTAATTCCCATTATTACCTGGAATTTCTTAAAGAACGATTGCCGGAGTTCTTTGAAGATGTTTCTCTTGTTCAGAGAAGGGCGATGTTTTTTTCAACAAAGTCTAGCACCTTGTCACAGTAGCAGCAAGGTAACTTCGTTTCTCAACTATACTTTTAACAAACGGTGGATTGGTCGATTCGGTCCCAACCCTTGGCCATCCAGATCTCCTGACCTAACACCCATGGATTTTTTCTTCTGGGGTGCTATGAAAGAAAAGGTTTATTTTAGAGAAACTTCGAGTCTGATAGAACTCCAAGAAAATACCATTGTCGCTTCAGAAGAGATGAGAAGAATTTTGCTGCCCTTTAATCTGCCATCCCAAATGGTTAAACGCATCCAAAAGTGTTTCAAATGGAAGGAAGACACTTCAAACAATTGCTATAAACATTCCATAAACTATTTTAAAGAGGTAGTTCTAGGACCACAAAAAAATATCTAAGAGATTTTATGAGTAATTCAATAGGTACACTACTTTTTGGCCATTTTTTTTCTGACAAAAACTGTCTTTTACTACAAAATCTGTTGATCGTTCGAAAAAAAGTCTCTAAACATAACTTTTAGTAAATTTTGCAAGGATAAACATTTCATAAGATTTCAGAAAATTCATTAAGTAAAAATTTTAAGAAAACTTTATTTAAAATAAAAAAATAGAACATAATTTTGAGTTTAACGAGCCATAAATTTTTGTTGTTGCCGCACAGATGTACGCAAAACATTTATGACTTATATGCACTACTAAATTATCTTTTCGAAATGTCTTAAACTATTTTTGTATTTTTACTATTTTAGAAGTTATAGCGTTTAAAGTGCTTAAAGGGAAGGGCAGAATGCTACTTGCAATTTCAGTGGAGCACTGGTGGTGAATGAATGAATGAATCACATTAGGGTGAGATAGGAGACGTTACGTCGGTCTTCCAGGGTGTCGAATGAATGTTTTTGGATCCTATCTAGCAAGTTCAAAGAGGTCTTATAGGCACCTGACCAGATAATGGCATAATACTCTAGTTTTGGTCAGATGAACGCCTTATGGATTGAGGCCAGGTAGGGGTTGAAATATTTCTTACATCGCTTAAGGAAACCTAGGCATTTCGCATCATTTTTGGAGACATCGAATATATGGTCGTTTCAATGTAAACTGTCATTGACACACATACCGCGAATGGAAAGTCTTTCGGTTTTGATAATGTAAATGTAAATGCCATTCATGGATAATGGCTGAGTATTTGAATTTCGCTTTAATGACAGCAGATAGCATTGTATTTTGGAAGCATTAAATTCTACTATGTCAGTGGTACCCCAATTAGTTATGCTGTTAATATCAGAATTAAATGAACTTAACATACAGTGGTGTTCCCGTTCTACACCCAATGAGCAGAGACGTGAGACGTCCGGGAGCAAATATGAAAAACAGAGAGTATTGTCGTCAGCAAAGGAATATATAAGGATTAGAAGTGGCAGACAAGAGATCATTGATAAAATTTAAAAAGAGTATCGGAGACAGAACGGAGCCCTGGGGCACGCCAGCATGTATTTTGTAAATATTTGACTTAAAATCATCCAAGGCAACTTGAATTGAACATTCCGTAATGTAATTTCTAATCCATTGAAGAAGAGAGTCGTGGATCCGAAATGCACGCATTTTCGACAAAAGGGCCTGATGCCAAACTCTGTTATATGCCTTAGAAATATCAAATGCTACTATCTTGCTTTCAACATATTGATGTACGCTTTGATTGCACTTTTCGGCAAGAAAAGCCATCAGATCACCATTGGACCTGTTGCTACGAAAACCGTTCTGCCGGTCATTGTGAAGTTTTCGTGTTACGAGATATTTCATGAGCGTTTCCATGACCTTAGAAGGAAGATATGTAAGTGCAATGGGTCGGTAGAAGAAAAGTGCTGTTCAGAAAAAGTCCTAAAGAGTGGAATTGATGAAAAAGCTTACGGAATGGTTTTGCCAGCTTGGAAGAACACCTCTTCAGAAAAAGGGTAGATATACCATCTGGAACATCGGGTTTTTGTATGTTAAGATTTTTACGTACGATAGTGGACTCGACGAACTCAAGTGTAGGCAAGGAAAAAGCACAATGTGGAAGTATTGAGCTGGCCACATAGTATACAGAAAGCAGATTGAATTTTTCCAAAGAGCTGACAGCTGAAATGTCATTGTAAATGAGCGTTGGGATGTAGGATGAAGCAGAATTTTTTAATGTTTGCGACGAACGACCAAAAACTTTTACTACCTTTGGGACATTACAGGATTTTTTGTCTCAGTTTTTGGTCGTATACTGTCTTGTTCGAAAAATGTTTCTTGTTTGCACTTGCAATTTTAACAGCAGCAAACTTTTTAAATCTTCCTTTCGAAATTTTCTAGTTCTTTCGCTACCGTGGGTGATATAGTAAACCATGAAGAGAATCCGTACTATAATTGGAAGAATTAAAGTTTTATTCATAAGTATTTTGGTGTTTTTGAACATTGCTCTAGAGTGCGGAACAGATTTTAATGTAGCAGTTATAGCTTTCGCCTTAGATAGCGTCTTCCTTGCATGTTTGTCTAAAAGGAACCTATTGTTGAGGTCAATTCCTGGGTCGTTATTAATTTGTAATGAAAGTGTTTAGCTTACCTTAACGGCAGTTCAAGGGCCCCTTCCAATAGCGTTCCTGAAGTAGGTAAAACTACATTTTTCGGAGGTAACCAATACTAGCAAAGGAAGTTTTTATGATCTGCTTTTTGTGGTCTCATATTGTTAGATTATTTGTATTCTGCTTCACCATCTATATACATTTGGATCGATCGAGATTCTAAATTTATAAGTTTCAGCCGATCAGTGTATGGTTGTAAGTTTTGGCTATCATCCCAGGGAAGACATTGTAAAGCAAATAGTAAGAACCTGCGTTAAACCGTTTTTATCCGGAAGATGTGAATTCTGCAGTAGGGTGGCCAAACCTGGCTTGCATATTCAAGAAGAGACCTTACAAAAGTTATGTAAAGAGATTTGGTAACATGAGGATTGGAAAACTTCTTAGACCAGGGCAGAGTTGTCTTTTATTTATAATCAATGTGAGAACCGGGATGGCGTTCCTCATCGCAGATAACACCTCCATAAATCACGAAACTTATTCACTAAGGGAACAGACAGATTAAAGATTAAATAGTAGCCAGGTGAAGTAGGAGGGCGCTTAAGGGTATACGTTAAAGCCTGAAACTTATTGATGTTAGGCTCAAGGAAATTCTTCTGACATCAGGTACTATACAAAAGCAGTATAAATCTTCCTGCAATGATAGGTTTTGTGAGGAAGTTAATATATATCTAAAGAGTTTCATATCATCTGTGTAAACAGGTATGTATGAATTTTTAATGATGCAATGAACATCATTCATAGTCAGAATAAATAAAAAGGGACCAAGGTGGCTGTCTTGAGGGACACCAGAAGTAGCTTTAACTGGGTCAGAAACCATGGACCTAACTAGAACATAGTAATGTCCTTCACTTAAATAGGATTGAACCTATGTTACAAATCTTATTGGGGAATCAAGAGCCTTTAATTTTAGAAGGCTTATATCATGAGGAATTCTGTCAAAGGCTTTATTGAAATCGATGGCGATCGCGTCAACTTCATTTCCAGATTCTAGTGCACATAAAGTGCTTGATACGAATTCCTTTAGGTTGGTGGCTGTAGATCTACCTTTGAGAAATCCGTGCTGGTTTTAAGAAATTATAGACTTATAATGGAAAAGCATTATATCATAAATATTGCTTTGAGAAAGCTTAAGTATACAGGGCAGCTTAGCAGTTGGTTGATAGGTAGAAATATCGTCTTTGCGACCTTTTTTTATGTAAGAGAATAATGAAAGACCTTTTTCAGGTTGAGAAAATAATTCCTGGATGATATCAAGGTTAAAGAGAGCTGTAAGAGTTTGAGGTAGGTTCTTTTCACACACCTTTAAAACATAGGGGACGCTCATTAGGTCCAGCAGGTTTGTTTTTTTATCTCTAACTTGCTCTAACATTATAGACACTGATTCCTTAACTATTTGTAGGCACTGAGCAGCTATTTAACATAAGTAGGAACCTTTCGGCTAGCAATGGCAAACCTCCGAAAGTCAAGTTCTGCCTATGAAAAAGCTTCTCACGAGAGCCGTTCGAAGCCGGCAATAAACAGAAGGCCAAACTCAGGAGTGTAAAAAATTCACAAAGTGAGAAACACAAATTAGTGCGAGAAGCTAGGATATCGCGCCAGAGTATTTATTTTTAGACGTCGAAACACGATTTCAAGTAAGTATACCAGAGATCGCAGATCTTTATTATACCAGGGTGGTAAAGATGAGGGTTTTTTTTGGGTAAACAAAGTACGGACTAGGAAAGACATTTGAAAATGTCTGTATAGAAGAATGCGAGAGCATTGCTAACTGTAAGATTAGGATTATCGTAGAGAAACTTAAAGTTGGCCATACTCAGGAGGCTGACTTTTCCTGTGACTTCTATTATATCGAAATTTCCGGAACAGAATCAAACAAACCACTCCTGCGTTTACTCACAGTATTCTCACCGTAAACTGCACGGATTTTGCGGCGTGTTTTTGCAGCGTTTTTCCCTTTTTTATAGTAAAAAAGCATCACATAGCGTATTTCTTCAGATATTTCACTCATATTCAAATCAGTATAACTTTTAACATGAGCAACGAATTACACAGCTGCCTTCACAAAAAATGTAGCCGACATATCACCTTTCAAAAACGAGTTTATCTGACACAATCATATTAGTGTTTCTTGACACCAACGCCATCTAGTGACGAAAAACCGCAGGAACTTTTTCAATAAATATTCCATTAACTCCTAACGATTTTTTAATTTCCAGGTTGGATCTTTAGTTTTGAATATTGTAAGGCCTTATAGAGGGTGTGCTGACTAGGTTACATTACACCTAGATTTGAGCTCGCTTATGATAAACCAAAAAAAAAAAAAAATGGAAGTCACTTCTGAGGAGTTTTTTAATGTAAACTTAGCATCTTACATTCCACATTAAATGCGGTACTCGGAATTAGAAAGAATCAGCATATCACCTTGATCAACAAAAAAAAAAAAAAAAACGGAATAAACACCGTGCGGCGATCCCATTGTTTCGATTTGAATTCTTTTGTTAAGTTTGTACATCTATTGTTTACATTTCTTCTAAATCTTAGAAGAAATATAAATATAAATATAGCTTGACATTTGCAAGACTTACGTAACCAAGAGTACATCTATTTCTGTGTAATTTTTTTTACAATTTTAGAACTGGATTTAAATTTGCAACAACGAACCTGTATTAAATTTTGCGTAAAAAACGGATTTAACGGTGTGCGAACTTTGGAAATGTTGGAAAAGTGTTTCGGCAGCGATTCCCTTAAGAAAACTGTCGTTTACCAGTGGCACGAACGGTTTAATAGTGGTCGTGAGTCAATCGAAGATGATGAACGCAGTGGCAGACCATCGATATCGAAAACCGACGAAAGCATTGATGAAGTACGTAAAAGAAATGTTGGTCAATAACCGCAAATTACCCATCGGAGAGATAGTGGAGCACTTGAACATTGTCTATGAATCCATCCAAGACATCTCGATTAATGATTTAGGTTTCCATCGTGTAGCAGCAAAGTTGGTGTCAAAAGACCTGAATATCATCCAAAAAAAGCTGAATCAGATCCCACATTCATCAAAAGGATCATTACTGAACACGAGACGTGGTTTTATGAGTACGACACGCAATCCAGACATCAGGCAAGTGAATGGCGTTTACCAAATGAGCAGAGACCAAACCACGTCGTTTTCAGTCAAAAAATAAGGCAATGCTCACGGTTTTCATGGATTACTAGATGGTCTGAAAAGTAACCTTCTTCACCGCCAGAATGCGCTGCTACTGCAAAAGGTTATGGTGCCTTGAAGTCCGTTCATATTTGGGCAGACATGATAAATTTCTGTGCGATACTGTCTTTAGTTTTGTTTTGACAGCTGATTGTTGTTGACGTGTTTGGCATCATGTTGTGTATGGACAAAAACGATTTTCGTTCTCTCATAAAACATAATTTTTTGAGAGGCTAAACGCCGAAGGAAACAAAAGAAAAGTTGGATAAATATTATGAGGCTAATGCTTCGTCAGATTACACCGTCAAATATTGGTTTCGAGAGTTTTGTGATGGCCGCAACTCCACTACCGATCAAGTCTGCAGCGGCATGCGATCCGATGCGGGTACAAAGGTCAATGTCAAAAAAAATACATGAAATGGTGTTGGCTGACCGGAAAGTGAAGGTGCGCAAGCTAGCAGATACCACAAAGATTAGTACTAAGCGCGCATGTCATATTTTGGGCAATATTCTGCATATGAAAAAGTTATCCTGCCGCTGGATGCCGCGCATACTCACTCCTGACCAAAAACACGAACGCGAGAGCACTTTGAAAGATTGTTTGGACTTGCTGTTGCGGAATCGTTCGGACTTTTGGCGTTGATTGTTAACTGTTGAACACCAGAGAACATAATGAGTGCCCGGCAATGGACTGAAGACGGCACGAGTGCTCCGAAGCGGCCGAGGAAGGCTCTATGGGTCGGAAAGGTTATGGCGTCGGTTTTCTGGGATTGTCATGGCATACTCTTCGTGGACTACCTCGAAAAAGGAAAAACCATTAAGAGCGAGTATAACTGTGCATTATTGGAGCGATTGAAGGCCGCTGCAAAACGGCTTTACATGAAGCGAAAAAAAATTTGTTTTTGCAAGACAATGCACCGGCGCACAAGAGCATGGCAACCATGGCTAAAATCAATATCTTATAGCTCCAATTGCTGTTGCATCCACCGTATTCGCCCGATTTGGCTCCCTCGGACTATTATCCCTTGCCAATCCTCATCCCATCTTGGCTCATCAATAAAAAATTCAGCTCACGGGAGGAAGTCATCGACGCCACGGAGGAGTATTTTGCAGACCTTCCAGAAAATTACTTTTCGGACAGGATCAAGAAGTTGGAAAATCGCTAGAATAAGTGTATCAAACTGAATAAATTAAAAAAACATTTAAAATTTTTTTTTTTCATTCCCAAGGAGGTTATTTTTCACCCCATCTAGTATAACGGTGTAGTGCATCATGAATTTTTGCCAGAAGGCCAGACAGTAAGCAAAGAGTGTTATTTGGGCGTTATGAGACGTTTGCGTGGCACAATTCGCCGAAAGAGACCAGAATTGTGGGCAGAAAACTCGTGGATTTTACACCATGATAATGCACCGTCGCACAGTGCCATCATTATTCGTAATTTTTTGACGAAAAATGCAACATATACCATCCAACAGCCACCGAATTCACCTGATTTGGCTCCCTATGAGCCAAATATATATCCTTTCTGTTCAATCGAGTTAAAAAAAAAAAAAAAAAACACAACGGGGAACGCGTTTCAGCAGCCGAGAGGAAGTAATGAAAAAATAACAGAAAGCACTGATGGACATACGGAAAATGGAATATAAAAAATGTTTCGAGGATTAGATCAAGCGCTGGCATAAGTGTGTTGCAGTGGATGGGGATTACTTTAAAGAGGACAATATAGATTTAGATGAATTAACTTGTATTTATGGTATGACATACCGCTCTTTTCGAACCTTTTTTGTTTATGCATCAACATACTTTTTGTTAAATTTCTATTTTGTTCAATCGTTAACTTTCATGGAAATCGGGTGTAAGCTAACTCAAGGAAAATTAGTGGTTTTAAACATCAAAATCGGAATTTTAATAAATTAAAATAAAATAAAAGAACATTTGTTCCCTTTTAATGTTTTTAATTTGTTGGTGACCCCGACGTGACCCGTGAATTCGCATGTCGATTCATTGTGTCGCGCTGCAGTAAACTAATCTCTCAGATTAAGTGTACGTGTACTGCGGCCATATTCATTGGCTTAATACGTGAGATATATGGTATGGTATGTATGTAATTTAATCATAAATTAGTTAAATCGAATCAAATGTTATTGATCAACTGTAAAATATAAGCTTTGCGCGGTCAGACACCATGCTTTAGGGGAATGTTATGTAAAGAGAAAGTTTTTATAAAAATTAGTAACGAAACCACACTGTTTGAACTTTAAACAAGATTGGAGAAGGTCGACAAAACGTGTGAAAAATTCTTGGAACCTTGACCATATTGTGAAATGGAATTGGATAAGTTTGAAGCCAATTATTTTAGATTGAGAGAGAAATACTTTGATATATTATCAACAACCACCTTTGAATATCCCATAAGTTCAACAACAACTATTCAGAAGGACGATGTGCTATCACTACTTGAACATCAAACCACATTACTCCGCGTGTTAGAAAGCCAAGCTATGCTGTTGGAATGCACGGAGCCCATACCACAAGCTGCCAATTTGTTGAATATCGTTCATAATGTTGATGTTCAACTGCCAAAACTACAGATACCGATTTTCGCGGGTAAGTATTCAGAAATTCCAATATCTCAAGGGCTTTTTTAAAAAATGATCCGACAGCGTTGAAGAAGCACGTGCTAAACTAAAAGAGAGATACAACCCGGAATCATTTATTTCAGCAAATAGTAAGTCAAGCAAATCACTTAGGGATCCTGGAAATGTAGCTGACGAGGTTTTGAGAGGCCTTCGGGCACAAGGAGCAGATGCAGAAAAGAGAGATCCATGGTTAATTCAGCTTCTTCTGAGAGGAATTGACAGGAAACACACCAACTTATTCAAGTTGGAAACTTCCTGAAATTTATAAATGATCGAAATGATCCGCTTGAAAGAGTTCCGATAATGTCAGCAACTTTCAAACTTGCTATGTTTTATTAGATTCTGGTTGTCAAAATTCTGGTTAAATATTTATAAGCGGCATTGGCAATAATTAAGCTGGTGCTTCGAGAGGAAAATTAGAATTGCATTTAACTTCTGCTGACACTCGTATGTCAGAAGCAATCACTGTAACAGCATACATATTCAGCTCATTGACATCTAAGTTGCTCATTTCAACTACCTCCATAGATTTTTGGAATGATACAAAGCATTTAACATTGGCTGATGCATAGTTTTATGCTTCTAAACACATCAATATGATTTGGGATATCGATTACACGTCCAAAAGGAAGGCTAGGTTATTGTTCAAAACACGGCATTTGGTTGGGTCTTGTGTGCCAGCGGGACATTCAAAGATTCGCACGAGGTGTGTGCAGTCGTGTAAGGTGACTTTTGAAATTTCAAAGGCAACATTCGATTATCGATTTTTATTTATTTATTTTTTTTTTTTATTGTGTTGGTACACATGTCCCAAACATATGTTCACAGTTTCAAGTATATAACATACTTAGTTTGTTTTTGACAGATAGAAAGGTTAGATGTGTTTTGGTGAGCAAAGAATGGAAGCATGTGCTCTAAGACACTTGAAATATTGACAGTGGCATACGGTGAGTCTGCTTTAGGTAAAAAAAATTGAGAAGTGCTATAAGCTCTTCCAAGATGGCCGAACCGAGAAGATGGCAATGTCGAACCTCGCTCTAGACGCCCCAGCACATCAACAAAATATGACAACGTCGAAGCTGTGTAGAGAATTGTTTTGGAAAATCGTCGAATTGCCATAAGAGAAGTTGCTGAGAATTTTTGCATATCGGTCGGCTCGTATCATGGGATTTTTTCAGATGTTTTTGGCACGAAACTTCTTAATTTTTGTCAGAAGAACCGTCGCATGAGCGTCGATCAGGAGCTCTTGAATGACGTAAATGATGATCGTGACTTGCTCAAAAGGTTCATAGCTGATGTCGAATTCAAAGCCCAATCATCCCAATGGAAGCACATAGAAGAGCCAAGACCGAAAAAAGCATGCCAAGTTTGATCAAATGTTGAAGTTTTGATCACTTTTATTTTCGATTACCATTGCGTAGTGCATCAGGAGTTTTTACCTCAAGGTCGGTCATACGTTCAAAGGGGAGTATTACCTTGAAGTTATATGTCGTTTCGAGAAGCAATACAGAAAAAACATCCAGAATTGTGGAAAAACAATTCGCGACTTTTGCAATATGATAATGCACCTGCTCGTGAGAGATTTTTTGGTCAAAAACAACACGACAATCATGCCTCAGTTAACATCTTCGCCGGATTTGGCCTCTCAAGGCTTACCAAAAAGTGCTTTTGAGAAGTGCTTTTAAGGGGACAACATTAATATTGATGAATAGATAAATATTTTTCTATAAAAATATAGTCATCCTCTTTTTTGAACACACCTCGTGCCAGAGGTGTTCAGAGGTGTTTCTTTCATGAGAAATTATAGAATTAAAATTCATAGATTTAACACCTAAGTTTATTGAGGCCATTGCAAATGGAATAACCTTATTGAGAATGACTTGTCTTCACTCGGTTGTTTCGGGTTATTGAAGGGCCGCGATGTTGCTTGAGTAGACTAGAATAAACCAATTTCAAAGCTTTCCATTGCTGAGTTTCTCTCGATCTGATAGCAAAGTGACCCCCTGCATGACAAAAAAGTCTACGGATAGCAGTATATGAACTATAGTCTGTAAAGCTGCCGTTGACAACACTTTAAACTTTAGTTCGCTACTTCAAACAAGGCTGACAAATTATGTTATTTGGCTTAGTTCCTATTGTGCATAGTACGAGTACTGGAACTGCTTGGGTGGATTAACACTAGGACCACAGTTGCAACCGCAAGTGGAGAGTAGAACTAAAGTATGTTGAAAAATATTAGAGGATATCTTCTACCGCCCTCTACTGATGATAATAAAGTAGAAACAGAGTCATTTACTCGTTTGTAAATTCTCGATTTTAGAGAAAGGTAAAGATCAAAACCGTGTGAATATTAAAGGTTTTTTTCGAAATCAAGAAATGCCACATATGCATACTTTTTTGGAGACAATGACTTTTTAGTGCGTCATTACAGAGAAGTATGATCTTAACCATTTTGGTTGTTCTGATGCATTTGATGTGAAAAGTAAGAACTTTTTAAAGGTTTTTGAGGCGAAGGATTGACAAACTAATAGGTCTTGTGTCCCAAGTAGTAGAACAGTCATAGAGAAAGTCTTCTAAGAAGTCATCACTCCGATCACAACAATCATAGCTGAACTTACTCGTTGTAATACACTACATAAAGGTATTACACAAACACCTATTGGTCCATTTAGATGTCAGTCTGCAAATCCTGCAAATTGAAAAAAAAAGATCCTTATCACTTCTTAACCTTTAGCGGAGGTACGATTTAGGGAGCATCAAAATAGAATACGTAGAAACTAGCAAACAATATAAACAGATGAAAAGAAACGAGGACAGGAAGAAAAATGGGCATGGTTATTGAGCGAAAGCAGAGATTCAGCTGAATTTTGGACCATGACAAGGAAATTAAATGAGAACCCAAAATCAAAAGAAGTTGCTAGTGTACCAGTGAAAAATTTAGGCGCACACACGAAATACAGAGTATAATAAAATTTCAAATAACTTTTCAATGTCTAAGTCAATGCAAAAATATTCACTCACAAGCATCACAACCAAAGGAATCTAAGGCCCATATTTTGATAATATATAACTGTTTTAATACCTTCGTATAGTACGACTTTTGTTGGCCTGCAAAATACTCCTCCGCCGCGGCGGCGATGACTTCCTCATTCCACCCGTACTTCTTTCCGGCAAGGGATCTTTTAAGATTTGGGGATAAAAAGAAGTCGCAGGGAGCCAAATCCAGAGAATACAGAGTATGGTTGAGCAATTCGTAGTGCAATTCGACCAATATGGCGGTACGTTATCGTGGAAGAGGAGCACTTTTTTCTTCGCCAAATGTGGTCGTTTATTTTTCAAATCGGCATTGAATCTGTCCAATAAATCGACGTAGTATGCTCCTGTGACTCCAAATAGTCAATATGGATCACACCTCGCGCGTCCCAAAAAACGGTGGCCATCGTCAAGGCACGGTCTTCCCCTTCTTTGAGCACATTCACCAGGTAAAACACATTGTTTAGATCGTTCTTTGATCGCTGGTGTTTAACAATGAATCCATGTGTCATCAACATTCACGAAACGAGCAGAAATTCCTCCGGACTTTGATTTAACAGGGCCAAGCTCGGGTTTGAAGTGGTCTCAAAAATGCGCTTGCTTTCCGGTGCGAGCGGCGGAGACACCTTTTCATGCCCAAAATCTCGTGCAGGATATGGCAAACGCGTTCATTTGAGATGCTTGCTATCTCAGCCAACTCGCGAGATACTCGGCGGTCTGTCAGTACGAGATCATGGATTTTGTCCACCGTTTCCTCTGTTTTTGGGCAACCTGGGCGCGGTTCATGAAAAACCGACGTGCGGGCACGGCGAAACTCTGCTAACCGATGGTAAACAATTGTACGAGAAGGTGAATGGGTGCCATATACACCATCGATAATGGGCTTGATTTTCTCGCAGGTTTTACCACACAAAAATAAAAATCGGATAACGAAACTATACTGCTCTATACTTGTCGGAACAAATTATTTAAAATTACGCACAACCTGATCTAAAAGACGAAATTTTGGATGCAAAAATAATAATTGAAGAAGTCGAAATAGTGCTCCAATACTGGCAGAGTTTTTTCTAAATAAAACACAGAATCATTTTAAAAAAAAATTGACTACGACTCTTAACATCATTTTTAATTTTGGCACTATTCCTGAACACTTTTACGAAACGCTAATTTGGCCAATTTTTAAAAAAAAGGTGAGCCATGTGATCCAGCAAACTATAGAGGAATATATTTTTAAAACTCGATTAAACACATGGGCGATCGCTAATAAAAAACTCAACGAATTTCAGGCCGGTTTTCGAAATGATTACTCTACAATAAACAATATCTTTGTACTAACATCTATAGCCCAAAATAAGATGGACCAAGTAAGAAGCTTTTCACTTCTTTTGTTGGTTTTTGAGCAGCCTTCGTTACGATAAATCGAAATGCGTTTTTTTATACTATAAACTGTACAACATAGAAATATCTACAAAGTTCGTTCAAGCATTAGAAAAGTTGTACCAACAAACCACATATATATATAATGGCAAGGAACAATCTGAGAAGCTTGTGATAAACCAAGGAGTCAAACAAGGCTGTAACCTGAGTCCCCTACTTTTCGCTCTGTTGCTGGATGTGCTTGTGGAATGGCTTACATGTGGTGTAGAGATTGGCATTACGAAAATTGTATGCAGATGACATAGTCATACTTGCAAAATCACCTTGTTCTCTTCAGATGATGATAAACAAACTTTTCGAGTACTGCACACTATGGGGTTTGGAGGTTAACGTCGAAAAATCGAAAGTTATGAGTAGCAAGAGGCGAACAATAGAAATATGGTGAACACAAGCTAGAATTAGTAAAAAAATATACAATACTTACCTAGGAATGGAACTGACGTTCAACTTAAAAATGGAAAAAACATCTAGAACCTAAAGTGAATAAGGCGAAAAAAGCAATCCGTATACTGCGATACGCAGTACAGAAAAAAACTCATTTTGTCAAAGATTTAGACTAAATTAGCGGTAGACTGTGGTGTGACGATAAACTTCGCCGAAGGTAATGATGATGGATGGAAAACGGCTTTTTATGAGGTTATCAGGCTCACAGCCGAAAATGAGAGGTACTCCTTTATTGAAAAAGCGCGTGAGTCTACAGAGAGGCAATACTATTCGAAGGTTAATTATAACCTAAGTCAAAACAATTACTTCAAAAGCAGCTATTAAAGTTTTATGATTGGAACAATTTTCAAAATTAGGGGAGAGATGGTTAAACTAAACTATGTACCACATCAAAACGAAGGGACTAACAATTACATTCTTTGCAACTTACATGAGAGGGCGTGCATTGGCGTGTGTCCGGTAGCGAAAAAGTTGAGATGTTTCCACTTTGGGACGAACATTCTTAATATTAATTTCTGTTGAGAGAAAACAAGAATGAAGCGGACTTTTAAGAGACGTGCATCGGTGACGAGAACACCGAAATTCATTGAAAACCCTGACAGTCTAAGATTCTGAGAAGTTTTCCGCTGACCTTTGTTTAAAAAAATCATAGAGAATCACATTGTGATCAGGAACCCCTACAAGAATTATCAGACTTATCTATCAAACTACGATCAGAAGGGCCTTTCAACCAAGGCAAACCAAACTGTTAAAATCGGTTTGATTATCGGATATATCTTGTCTTTTTCACCATCTTTTCGGAAGATGAATGCATGTTTATTGCAGTTAATAAATGGTATTACCTTGATAATTTTTTTAAGGAATAATTAATGATATATCTACTAAGTGGTTATGGTGCCTTGAAGTCCGTTCATATTTAGGCAGACATGCCAAATTACAGTGCGATACTGTCTTTAGTTTTGTTTTGACAGCTGATTGTTGTTGACGTGTTTGGCATCATGTTGAGTATGGACAAAAACGATTTTCGTTCTCTCATAAAACAATATTTTTTGAGAGGCAAAACGGCGAAGGAAACAAAGGAAAAGTTGGATAAATACTATGGGGCTAATGCTCCGTCAGATTACACCGTCAAATATTGGTTTTGAGAGTTTGGTGGTGGCTGCAACTCCACTACCATTCAAGTCCGCAGCGGCAGGCATTCCGATGCGATTACAGAGGAAAATGTCAAAAAAATACATGAAATGGTGTTGGCTGACCGGAAAGTGAAGGTGCGCGAGCTAGCAGATACCACAAATATTAGAACTGAGCGTATGAAAAAGTTATCCTGCCGCTGGACGCCGCGCATACTCACTCCTGACCAAAAACACGAACGCGAGAGCACTTCGAAAGAGTGTTTAAACCTGCTGATGCAGAATCGGGCCGACTTTTAGCGTCGATTGGTAACTTTTGAACACCAGAGAACAAAATGAGTGGCCGGCAATGGACTGAAGCGGGCACGAGTGTTTCGAAGCGGCCGAGGGAGTTTCGATGAGTCGGAAAGGTTATGGCGTCGGTTTTCTGGGATTGTTATGGAATACTCTTCGTGGAAAAAAAAAAGAAAAACCATCAACAGCGAGTATTACTGTGCATTATTGGAGCGAAATCGCTGCAAAACGGCCTCACATGAACCGAAAAAAAATTTTGTTTCTGCAAGACAATGCACCGGCGCACAAGAATCAATCAATGACTTACGACTATTGCCTCCTCCCAAACCTCAAAAGATGGCTCATCTTTAAAAAATTCAGCTCCCGCGAGGAAATAATCGACACCACGGAGGAGTATTTTGCAGACCTCTCGGAAAATCACTTTTCGGACGGGATCAAGAAGTTGGAAAATCGCTGGAATAAGTGTATAAAACTAAAAGGGGACTATATTCAATAAAATAAAAAAACATTTAAAAAAAATTTTTTTCATTCCCAAGCTGGCTACTTTTCACCCCATCTATTGGGTATGTAATTTAATTCGTGCGGTTTTTTCTTCAAAATTTGAACGTTTATTTGAGAAAAACAGTAATATTCAAAGTATTGCCCATCTGAAGCTGCCCATCTTTCTGGCAGTTTGTGGATCCCATCCCAAAAGAACTGCTCCGGCTTGGCAGCCAAGAATGAATCAAGCCAATTTTTGATATTCTGCTCTGATGTGAACCGTATTTCAGTGAGGGCGTTCTGCATCGACCGGAACAAATGGTAGTCAGAAGGGGCAAGGTCTGGGCTGTAAGGCGGGTTGGGTTAAATTTCCCATCCACTGTTTTCCAAATAGTTCTTAACCGGAATAGCAACGTTTGGTTGAGCGTTGTCATGATGGAAAATAATTGGCTCATGTCTGGTCGCATATTCCGGGCGTTTTTCGGCTACTGCTCTCTTCAAATGGATTAATTGTGTGCGGTAGCGTTGTCCATTGATGGTTTCACCTGGTTTTAGCAGCTCATAATACAGCACACCCATCTGATCCCACCAAATACAGAGCATTACCTTCGCGCCATGGATATTCGGCTTTGCCGTTGATTTGGCTGGTTGGCCGGGTTTCACATATAATTTTTTGCGCTTGGGGTTGTCGTAATGGATCCATTTTTCATCGCCTGTAACAATCCGATGCAAAAATTACTTCCTTTTGTGGCGTTCCAGCAGCATTTCGGAAATGCAAAACCGCCTTTCGACGTCTCTCGGCTTGAGTTCATGTGGAACCCAATTTCCTTGCATTTGAATATATCCAGCTGCTTTTAAACGTTTTGAAATGGTTGCTTGAGTGACACCCAATGATTCTGCGAGCTCTTCTTGTGTTTGGTAATAATCTCCATAGAGTAATGCTTCTAGTTCTTTATTTTCAAACTATTTTGGCTGCCCAGGACGTTCATCGTCTTCCAAGCCAAAATCACCAAACTACTTTTGGCACGTTCGCTCAGCTAGCGCATGTTTACCATAAACTTCCACCAAAATACGATGACTTTCGGCAGCAGTTTTCTTCATATTAAAGTAATGAAGAAGAACTCCCCGCAAAAACACTTTTTCAGGCACAAAGTTCGACATATTTGAGTGAAAAAAAATGATTGTTGTTAACGCTTCAAATGAATGACATATACTGAAATGACGTACAATGACAGTAGCTTTCCAACGCATGTTCCAATGGAATAATACAAGTTACGCCATCTCTTAGCACGAATTAAGTTATAGACCCAATAATATATTCGAATCTAGTAGGCAGTGACAGTGCCTACTTGCATTGTTGACGCTCTTTGCCATTTTTGGTGTGAAAGAACCGAATTTTGTTGAAAACAATTCGTCATCACATGTGTCACGATGTAAACTTTGCTTTGTTGACTCGAATTGTTGACATTCGTTACACCATAATTATTATAACCAAGTGGAAGACGCATTTAGAAAACTACGCGTATCTTCAATGATGCTATAATAATAACAAAAACAGTAATAATTGCTACGCTTGTCGTTTTCAAATAATCGTAGTTGATTTAAAAACACGCGAATATAGTACTTATAGATACACCACTTATATAAACAATTTACCGGTACATTTGTATCTTCGTATTCGTATTTGACATTATAAATGCGCACTTTCTATACCGCAGGAATGGGGTGAATGAGTCGAAATAGGTTGGCATATCGGGTTAGTGGTCGTGTACTTAGTCAGAAACTTAATTTTTTGCTGTAGGTTTTCTGATAATGATTTTCCGATTGGCGATAAAACGACGTTGGTGCTGCCGCCGCCTATGTCTCACGGTATTTAGAGTGGAACATTCGGTGGTTTTCACTACATTTTTCGTTCTGATATATATAGCTACAAGTACAAGGTATGTAGCTATGCGCTTTCATATGTATTTTGGTATATTGTTATTGTACGATTAAGTGATACTTTGGGGTTAAGTTGAGTTCAAATTTTGCATAGTTGGAAAAAGAATTTTTGTTTTTTTTCTTGTGGAAGCTTACAGAATTAACAATTTTTGGAGCTGTTTGGTTGAGTGAAGACTGATAGCGTAAACACGTGCGAAGTGATTTTGGCGAGGGTTCATTCAACCTTCTGAATAAGATAATACATTCGAGTACATATGTTTATGTAATCGAAATTAAGCGTTGGAAATATTGCGATGCCTTCGTACCATGAAACCACTGCTATTGCAATTTCTTTAGTAATTTCTACTAATTTCTTCACAGTAAAAAGCAATTTATTTTGCGACTGCATTATATTTGCATCTTTTTATTGCATGTAAGCACACGACAAGTGATTGAGCAGTGATCCTAAAACGAGAGTACAATGTCAAAAAAAAAAGAACAACTGCAGAGGAAAAAAACTTCAATTTCTTTTCACGCAGATTTGTTATAAGATGTCGCCTATGGTAAGAAGTCTTGAGCATTAAGCACTTAACTAACGCATCAAGGAAAAATTTACAAATATCAGCTTGATAAGAGCTCATGCGTCTAGAGAGCGGCCTTTTGGCCCGTTGTGCTTCCAAATGCATTTATAATCCTCTTACTCATGGAACCAATCTGAACTTATGATAAAGCGCAGGAGACTGTTAACGTCTGTATTTTTTAGATCGTTTAAGTCGTTAAAGAAGTAGGCTTCTAGGTGGAGTTTTCTTCTCTGGGAGAGAACTGGACATGTACAGTACATATACAGAGGATTGTCTCCCCTTCCACCCTGACCATACAGCTTCTACAGAAATCGTTTGTAAAAGCGCCAAGCCTTCTTGCATGCTTGCCTATAAGGCAGTGTCTAGTGACGACACCTATGATGGCGCTGAGATGTTTCCTGCTTAGAAAGATCAGACTCTAAGAGCGATTCAGATCAGCTTTGGTCAAATCTGTTTGGTCGCTAGACATGTTAATCCAACTGTCCACCTAAGGTATGTTCTTTTATTACAATCCAGCTTTAGTGTTGGTTTGCACGTAGCGATTATTATACCTACACCACCGTTTTCCAGTAGAGGATGTAGAATGGGTCCAGTTAATTTAATGAGAATGAGTCCAGGGACTTGATAGCGGCTTGACTATCCGAAAAGACGCAGATATCCTTTGCAAATATCGCGCAAGGACAGAGCTTCTTTAATCGATAAACTTTTCGCGCTAAACACGCTACAGTGATTTGGAAGACGGAAGGAAAGGCTTAGATTTGGCTTATCTGAGAAAACACCACCATCAACCCCTCTATTAATTTTCGACCTATCTGTGTAAAAGTCGATTGACTTGTCCTCCATGAAAGCATCTTCCTCCCAGAAGGATGTAGATGGGAAGCTTAGTCTTTGTCAAACCAAAGTTCAGGTATAGCGTAATCGATGTTCTCTGTGAGGATTCCTAATATATTAAGAATATTAGCGTGGTCAAGTAAATTATTTCTCCACTGTGTAGTCGCAGTTACTTTCTGGCTGAAGATGTCGAGAGGTGTCAAGTAAAACAAAATGTTTAAAGCCGCGGAGGAAGTAGAGCGTAGAGCTCTGCTTATGCAAAGACATGCTGTTCTTTTGACCCTGTTTTATTTGTTGCTTGTGTTTGTTTGTTGTGTCTTTCGAATAACTAAAGTGACCCTTTATGAGACCCTAATCATCCCAATTTTTTTCTATGGTGCAGAGGCATGGACTCTATCAAAAGCAGATGAGGTTACTCTTGGTTGTTTCTTCGAGTAATTTTCGGTTCTGTCTGCATAGACGACGAACTGTACGCGCTGTACAGCGACATCGATCTAACTAAATGCGTGAATGTCCAATGAATGAGATGGCTGGGTCACGTAGAGCGAATGTAAGCAGATGGTACGGCCCGAAAGATCTTCGAATACATTTCCGAGGAACAGCGCAGTAGAAGAACACCGTGACTCAGGTGGTACACGCAAGTGAAAGGGGACCTTAACCAACTTAGCGTATTAAACTGGAGGCAGTTCGCCAAAGATCTTGCTGGCTGGAGACTCTTGTTGGTTGAGGCCAAGGTTCACCCCGAACTGCAGCGCCACCTCAAGTAAGTAAGTAAGTCTATGGTTGGAATTTTATACTTCCTGGAAACGAGGAAAAGATCAGTTTTATTAGGGCTTACTTCCAATCCACAGCGATCTTCCCAACGGGTAAAGGCTCTACTCCGTTTTCCTATAACACATATATAGATATAGACTGAGGACACTATATTATTTCCAGCGAAGCAACCAAGAATTACACCCACATTGAAAGACGCGCAAAACGCTCAGGTTACCAATACAGAAAGCTATGCTAAATAAAAGGCGTAAAAAACTAGAAGAAACAAATGAAAAGTTTTCTATTTTACGGGAACCCAAAGAAGACGAATTGGAGCCCGGATCAGGGACGGCATGGTCAGCCGACAACTCCCCGAGGGTGCAACAGCCTAAAAAATACAGACATCCGGGGCAACAAAAGCGCACAGATGTGGTTAAGACGATAGGGGTTCCCGCAGAACCAAGTGCACTGAGGCAGCCACACTAAACCTAGCTAAGGTTCTGATAAAGGACCCAGAGAGGAGGTAACTAAGAGCAAGAAACCTAAAGAACCCTCGCCCAGCCACACAACAATAGGACCGTCGACTTCAGGTCTGTCCTATAAGGGCGCATTAAGCCAATTCGATAATGCTATTATGCATGAAATGCATTCTGAAGAATCCCTGCAAATCCAGATCCGCATCAAACAATCTCAGACGAGTACACAACCAAAACTGCTAGATTCAAAATCATTAAAACAATCTTGAGCTGAAAAAGACTCAGCCTTGTTGTCAGCCTACAAAAAAAGTGACACAGACAGCTTAATGGATGTGGATAAAACTCTAATGCCGGAACATCAGAAGACATGACCTCTGTGCCCAGATCATTATGGCAGATGCCGTCCCAAGAGCTGTCTCCAAATATTGGCATCTGTGCCCCGAACACCCAATAATAACCAACATGGGACTAAGGTGCATCCAAGTTATTCTACAAACATGCTTAGTCCGCCTCGGCAGTTTTTAGCAATCAGGATGACCTGGACGGAGAAGGATAAATAGACCGCTCAGAGAAGAATGGAACAGAGCAAAGGAAGGCAAAATAATGTGAGCAATCAACCCTTCAAAGCCCCTGGTGAGGAGGGAATTTTCCCAGATTTACTAAAAAAGGGCATCCCCCAACTGCTACCTGTACTAATTAACTTATTCAGAGCTAGCTACGCTTGGGAATACTTACTAAAAGAGTGGAAGTGGGTTGCTATCAAATATGTACCTAAGATAGAATGCAGACCTCCTGAACTACCAAAGTCATATAGACCAATCACCTTTCCTCAAAACTATGTAAGAAATCCTCGACAGACATATCAGAGACGGCGCACTTCAAATGAACACACAAGATACCTATCAACCTGAAAAATTAACCACATACGCTCTACAAAATCTTACCACAAGGATTGAAAAACCTCTCCGAGATAAAGAGGTAGCAGTCAGTTAATTCTTCGATATAGAAGGAGCATTTGACAACATAGAATTCTCATATATATACAAAGAGAGGCATTCAAAACATGTGAGTAGACGGCACAACATTTAAATGGATTAAAGGTATGCTAGAGGATAAAACAATAAAAACCTCATTAGGCAGCAATCAACAATAAAAGTGATATCTACGAAAGGATGCCCTCAGGGAGGAGTATTTAATGAACTACTGATTATCCTCAGCAATGATGGCTTCTATTTCCAAGGATATGCAAACAACATTGCTATCCTAATCAATTTAGGACACAATCTTGGATTACCTCCAGGGGCTCTGAACCTAGTTGATGAATGGTTCACAGAAGTTAACCTCAAATTCAATCCCAAGAAAAGCACCATTGTTTGATTCACAAAGAGAAGAAGGCGAAGAAAACACAGAAAAGCCACTCTCTTTAATGAAACAATATAGTTTTCAACGGAGGTCAAATATCTAAGAATCACACTGGATGAAAAACTTACATGAAACACTCATCTTTCTAGGACTATTGACAAGGCCAGGACCTCACTATAGACCAGCAAAAGTCTACCTGAGAAAAAATGGGGACTTAATCTCAAAATGACACTACGGACTTACACCGCAATAACGAGACCCATCATCACGTATGCAGCCGCCATTTGATGACATAAAGCAAGGCAGAGATCAGCACAGGCCAAACTCAACATATTACAGAGACTACCTTGTTACTGTGCAACTGGTGCAATAAAAACAAGCACCAGCAGTTGCGCTTGAAGTTATCCTAAACAATCCACCACTTCATCTAGAGCTCATGAAAGAAACAATCACAGAAGATGTATCCAATTCTAAACTACAATAGCTCATACTGCAATTCTTCACTAATTAAAAAAAAAAAAACACACAATACTTGGAATACACTTAATAAACAAATGTCTATCACGATGTAGATTTCGACACAACTTGAAGGCTACATTTTCAGACCGTTTTAACTGGGAACAGAAAAAACTAACATTTGCTAAGGATTCGCATGTATAGTACACTGACAGATCCAAAACAAATGAAGGAGTTGAAGCCGGAGTACATGGTCCTCGAACTAAACCATCCGTTCATGCAAGTATGGATACAAGCATCTTGTATCATTCAGCGTATTTCAGGCTGAATTCCATGCAATAGAGCTTTACATTCGAAAGAATCTAAACAAAACAACAAAAATATTTATATTCGCTCCGACAGCCCCACATGCAATTAACGCCTTTGAAATAAAATCAAATCTGCTCTAGGATTGCCTTCAACTCCTACAGCTACTGGCCACCACAAATAAAGTCCATCTGATTTGGGTGTCAGGAAATAGTGTATAGTAAAGTCAATGCAAAAGCAGACGAACTAGCCAGAAAAGGATCCGAATCATAATTAATGATACCAAGACCATTCTGTGGATTGACAATTAACACAACAGAAGGAAGTATTAAAACCTAGCTAGAGGAAAAGAAGCTTCATTTCTGAAGAGAAACCAAAAGAAACAGACAAGGCAAAAACTTTATGCCAAGCAAATGTCACAAAAAAAAAAAAAAAAATTTTAAAAAAACAACAACTACAACTAAGTAGACGTCAGTTTCGACTGATCCTAGGTTTTCTCACAGGGTACTGACGTGTAGGCCGTAGGTCAAGCCAATACATGCAGATTGTTCAACCTTGAAGAGGCAGACATACGAGGGCTGTTTGATAAGTACCCGACGTGGAAGATAGGTGAGCTAAAATGAGTGTACCATCATTTAGTATAACCTCTTTTAGGTTTTTGATGAACTGCGCCCAGGTGGCCCAAAAACGGTTACCAAAGAGGAGACCGTGAACAAAATCCATAACCTGCAATTGTCGGACCGCCGAGGTAAAAATTCGCGAGTTGGCAAAGATAGCACGAGATTTTGAGCATAAGAAAGCTGTCCGCGCGATGGGTGCCGCGTTTGTTTACACTGGAGAGCAAGCGCAATCGTGACACCACTTCAAGGACATGCTTGGCCCTCTTTAATTGAAATCCGGAGGAGTTTGTGCATCGTTTCGTGACTGTCGATGAGTCATGAATTCATTGTTTCACACCAGAGACCAAAGGCCAATCGAAACAATGGGTTTTACCCGGTAAACCTGCTCTAAAGAAGGCGAAGACCGTGCCTTCGGTAAAAAAGGTGATGATCACCGTTTTTTGGGACGCGCGAGTTTTGATCTACGCTTACTATTTGGAGACTATTTATTGGGCCGATTGAATGCCGATTTGAAAAAAAAAATCGACCAAATTTGGCGAAGAAAAGAGTGCCCTTCCACCACGAAAACGCACCGGCTCACACGTCCGCAGTCGGCATAAACAAATTGGTCAATTGCACTACGAATTGCTCCCCACCATTCGTATTCTCCGTATTTGGCTCCCTGCGAATTCTTTATGTTTCCAAACCTTAAAAGATCGCTCACCAGAAAGAAGTACCGATCGAGCGAGGAAGTCATCGCCGTTGAGGAGGAGTATTTTACAGGTCAAAAAAAGTCATACTATACGGAGGTGTTAAAAAAGTTGCAACATCGCTGGGAAAAGTGTATGGAGTTGAAAGGGGATTATATTTAAAAATAAATGGTCAAAACCTACTTCACTTCTAATCCGGGTATTCATCAAACAGTCCTTGTAGCTGCCAGCTCACCTAGAGACTTAGCCACCTTCCTCACAAATGGTATAGATAAGCTATAAATGGATGGCCGCAGTGATCTGGGATTCATTAAACCGCCTCCCACAACAATCTAATCTAAATCCAGCTAAATTTGAACATACGTACCACATAGGGTACATTAGATTTCCATCTTCATTTTAAAAATAAGCAAAAGAATAAAAAAAAAATATGTAGAACACAACAAATTTAAGATAAAAATGCAATAATCTTAAGCACAGTTCCCAGTATTCAATTTCTGTGAAAATATTTTTTGAACAATTAATGGGGAACTACTTCTTTAGTAATACAGCCAAGAAGGAATCGCGAAAAAGAAGTGACATATCCATTTTTTTTTTTTTTTTTTTTTTTGCAAATTCTATCGTCCAGTCATGCACACATTTGCAAGATCAGCAGTGACTTTCTAGTGACGTTCTTAGGAACATTTTCTAGGTATTTAAGTGTCTACAGAAAGTACATATACACATCTAGACAACCTGCAACTGAGGAAACTTGCTCGAGGCAAGAGCCATTAATCATAAGCATGTGCTTGGATGGCAAACAACTCAATTTCAACTGATTCATGCTTCATAAAATTATTGTAATTTCATTAGGTCCGGCTCCATATCCTTTCCACCTGCTCCCGCCAACGAAAACAAATAAATCGTATTTTATAACATTTTGATGGACTATCATTTCAATTGTCATATCATTTCATCTTAATTTGCATAGAAATCGCGCGCCTTAAATATACGAGGGTCACCTTACAAATTGGATTACCCACTCATGACAATTAAACTGCCAACAAGCCTTTGCCCAACTCTATTCTTCATCCCAAAAAGCAAAGAACACAAAAATCACACAAACAACTCCCCAGAGAACATAAATCAATTCAACCCCGCTCCATATACTACCCACACCCACATATCAAGCACAAACTTAATGTACCGCGCATCTAATTTGTTAATTTGCTTCCCCCTGCCACGGATCAAAAAAAAAAAAATTTACGATAGAGTGAGAGCAAAAGACCAATGTTCACACATTGTCATTAGATCATATTGACAATATGTTATGTTATGTCAACCCGTGTGTCACTTGATCACAACAAATTATTAAAAAATAATTAAAAACGAAAATTCTCACAATTTACGAGTATTAGTGGCAGCCCCACCTTCATCGTCTTTATCATACCTAGAAGTCCCAACTGACTGTAGTCGGTCCATACCGCCTTAGAGCTTAATGCCAAGCGCCAAGCTATAACTTGGTCTGGTTTATTTTTTCTGACACTAAATTACCCAGCTCAGCATAATTAATGGGGAATCGAGAATAAAAGAGGGGAGTCGAGCAGAAAAAATTAGCAAACAAGACGGGCGGTGCACGGGTGGTGATAGTAAAGTAAATATGCTATACCACCTCCACAAATTCACGTTGGTGGAGTGTTCGGAAGATGACAACGGTGGCGACAGCGACAATGACGACGACAACAACAAGAACGACGACAGTGTCGACCTCAATTTTATGTATTTTCTCTATTTACGCGCTCTTAGAAATAGGCACGGCCAGCTATATATAGGCAATCGCATTGGGCTTGAGACTCATAAAACAAAAAGTTACATACCAAAAAGAAAAAAAAAAAAAAAAAACAGCACGCAAAGCAAATAAAATACGGAAAGACCGAGCGAATTAATGGCGTATTTTTTATTTTTTATTTTTTATTTTTTATTTTTTTTTTCTATTTCTTGAGATACTTCTTTCCACTCTGGACGAATACAAAAGTAAGCCTAAGTGAGCCAAGAAAGCTGCCCACTAAATCAACATTTTATGTTACTGCCTCGAGAGTTGTGCGAGAAAACATTCACAGATGTTCAAGACAGAAATACTAATTTGTGTCCTTGAGATTGGCAGATAAATTCTTTATTATTATTATTTTTTATTTTTTTTTGATTTCGACAACACACGCACACCCGGTTTCCTATTAAAAACTGGCTGTTGTGATGGAACAGGTGAACACTGAACAGATTCGAATGCAAGCAGCTTTTGTGCTCTTAAATGATCATATCAATTGAAAACCTGAGATTGAGAAGTGACTTGGTTAGGGATTTTGCAATTTTTGTCATGGACGCATATCTGTAGTTGGAGAGAAATGTATGATGCTAGGCCCCTAATTGTTATAATTGTCAACTCATATTGCCAGAAAAATTATGAAATTATCGAAGGATCTTACCTGATATGCCAATCACGGCACCTGTATAGGAAAAATGCTTAGCCTTGTTCAAAAAATAGAGCTATTTTACTTGCCTTGTTAGAATTACTATTTTCAACGTAATTGTTTGGCTTGATTAATTGTAGAAGCTGAGTAAGGTCAAAATCTCTTTAAATTTTCTCTTAAAGGACCTTGAAACCAAAGGGCTCCTACTACATATCCCCATCTACACTGAGTCGCAAACAAAGCAGCAGACACCTGACGACCTCTAGATTAACGACCCTTATATGGAACTCCTTTCTCCGCTGCTCCTTAGATTTGTTATAAAAAATAGTATTCTTCAAAAACACGATTAAAATCGAGATCACAGTGTCGCAATTATACTATGGCTTGTCAAGAAACATCAATTCTCAACAACAACAGTAAGCTTCAGGTAATTGTTTTATGTTGAAACAAAGCACTCAGATAACAAACATTGTCCTCCATGTATATTCATTTTACTTAAATTGCATCTCAGTGATAAGGCGCCTACAGTACCACCATTCATTACTTCTCTGACGTCGGAAAAAATTCGACCCACCGGCAACCTGAAGGGTCACAGCTCTTATGATTATGCAGATTCTGCAGTTCTAACGCAGATTCGGGTTTAAAAAAAAGATTTCTGCTCTGAATCTTGCCTAGAAAGTAACTTGGAAAATCAAACAAGGCTCAGCCATTCGACTGAGTAAAAAGAAGTTTCGCATGGATATCATCAGGGTTTTTTTCTGATTCTTGCAAATATATGCAGTTCATTGCCAACAGGATTGCGTGTATCCTCGCTTGGAAGGTAGACTAATGACGAGCGAAATCTAACGTTGTCGTCCTCAGGAGATACACAGTCGCTGCATTTTTGAACAATTTTAAAGCCCTGGCTACATTTCTTTCTGGCCTAGACTAGACCTCAGACTAGAAAGTTTCTAAAGATTATCCAACAGATAGTAGGGCTGCATCATCTACATATCCCCATACTGAAATCGTTGCGTGGCTTCGACATTATCGTCAGAAAACATCCAAGTGACGGAATACTATACGTTGATAGCTATATTTTCAATACCTTGGACTTGTTTTTAACTTCTCACTCTGATAAATGTACTGTTGATGTGCTTTCACATCTAGACCGGTCGGACGTTTGTGTCATATCAGCTAATTTCTCGTACACCTACCACACATTTATAGGAAAGATTTGTAAAAGAACCCTATGGCAATACCCGAATGCTAGTTGGACTTAACAGTCATATGATATGATCATAGACACTATACTCTTTGGAATAAGTATAAGAGTAAAAAGAAAAGGCGTGGCACGACTCGTGTTGTAAAAAGACTGCCAGCGTCAGAGAAATATTTTTTCAGTCCCACAATTCAAAATTCACAAACCAATTCGACTGAGGAAAACCGAAAAAAAATCAAACGAGTCAGGAATGACTGCAAAAATTCTATAATGTCCCAAAGGTAGTAAAAATGTTTGGTTGTTTTTCAAAAACATTAAAATTCTACCTCACTCTCCATCTTAATGCTCATTTATAATGACATTTCAGTTGTGAGCTCCTTGACAAAGTCACTCTCCTTGCTGCACACTTTGCAGTAAGCTCAATACTTCCAGATTGTGCTTTATCCTCGCATATAAATAAATCCAATTTCGAATTCGTATAAGCAAGAATACTTAAAGATCTTATTATACACAAATCCGCTGGGCCAGATGGTATATCTTCCTTTCTTCTAAAAAGGTGTGTTTCACCACTATGTAAGCTTTTCATCAATCCCACTCTTCAAAACTCTTTCCGAGAAGATGAAAAATATAGAGTACAGCAGACGTACAGGCCATCCCTAAAAAAGACGACTCTTTTTCTTTCTTCTCCTATAAAGATCTTTTCAAGATCATAGACTCTCTGATAACTCATCAGCTCATGAAATATCTCGAAACACATAAACTTCCCAATGACCCGCAATATGGTCTTCGTAGTAACAGGTCCAATGATGATTTGATGGAACGTCATGATGCAACCAATCGCTACTATTCTTTCCAAAACTGTGAGTCGTAGCCCTGACAATATACCATTCGCCCAAGTTAGTGTCGCGGAAGAGGATGTCCTCGGTTTGCTAGACAGTGATGCATCCATGAAGCGACATAACGAACATGACGATCGATATACTCGTACGGAAATCTGATGGCAACAAGCAGGAAATACTTGAGCGATTTACCTTGTCTATCTCATGGCTTGCCAAAACCATAATATTCGTGATACCGAACTTACAACATGAATTATGTTCGGGGGAAGCGATTACCCAATCCAAGCTCTCACTCGACCACAAACCGAGCGATGTGCACCCTTCCTGGGGTTAGACAAGACCAAGCTTCTAGAGAATTTTAAAGAAGTTAACGACAACCAAACTCCTATCAAACAGCGACATTACCCCATTTCGCCAGCGATACAAAAACTCTTATATGACGAGCTGGATTGGAAGATGGAATAAGGGATAATCGAGAAAAACAGTAGTGTCTGGAGCTCGCCAGTAGATTCAAGAAAGGCCAACGATGTGACTAAAAACTGTGCTACTCTCTTCCTCACATAGATGGCCTACTAAGCCGCCTACAAGGTACTAAAAGGCGGTATCTGGTATGGATTTAATTTTGCTGAACCAAATTAGGGGAGAAGACAACTTTTATAGTCTCTGGGTGGCCATTTTACCAGTTAACATTCATTCCGTTTGGACTGTGTAACGTAGCCCAGAGGTTGTAGGAGAATGTCTTGGTAAGTTTTTGATTTTGAATCCCATGCCAAACTTCTATCAAAGTATCTGTGATACATTTTAAGACAGACCCAGATAAAGTGTCCGCGGTAGAAGAGTTTTCAGTGTCAAAGGCTCCTAAGCAATTCCATATCACGGGGTGATATAGGCGGTTTATTCTGAATTTCGCCGAACTATCCGTGCCTATGATAGACTGCCTTTGATAGAGGAAGTGTGTAATAGGTTTGTGAAACTTAAGACCGCATTCGTGTTCGCACCCAAACTCTCAAAACCGGACTTTAAGAGAGAGACACATCTACATCCAATGCGACGTATCGACGACTGGAGTGGGTTGAGAGGAATTGCAGGTAGACACGGAGGAAAACGAACGACCGATAGTATTCATGCCTCAGAAGCTAAATTTTGCGCAACGGAACTATAGCTATGGGGTCTACATTTAGGCCTTACTCTTAACTATTATAACCAATCACACTAGTCTGAAGTGGTTGATGACACAGAAGGATCTGCCTAGTTATTTGGCCAGGTGGAGCCTGAAACTTCAAGGCTTCAATGTGTTAGGTCGAAAATAGAAAGGGTACCCTGAATACAGTGCTCGACACTTTTTCATGCGCCCACATGGAAGAGTTGAGTTCCCAATCCGACATTAGGCAGGTTGACCTCAGCTTTCGATAGAAGAGAAGTTGAAGGAGATCATGACGGAAAATCAGGACCGACTTCTAGCACTTCGGATCTCGGCCAAGAGCATCTTCATATTAAGCATATGCAGGTACAAGTTTCTACAAGGATCTGGGGCCTGATGAAACAACAAGATGCGTACGAAGAACATAGAGACTGACGATTAGGAGGGAGGCGTAGAATAATGGATGAAGTCGCAGAATTCAACGTACGTGGACAGAAACAGAAGCTAATTTTAGACAAGAGTGGCGATCGGAAAAGATCAACCCACATAAGCCTATTGTCCCATTGTGACGCCAAGTGGATCTGTGATCCTCTTACTCATGGAATAAATTTGAGCTAATTATGAATCGCAGGAGACTGTTAACGTCTGTATTCTTTAGATCGTTTAAGTCATAGTATAAGAAAGCTCCTAGGCGGAACTGAATAAGACTGTGTTCAGGGACTTGATATCAGCCTGACAAAATCAGTTTTATGGGGTTTTACTCCCCATCTGCCCAACGGGTTAATCTGTTAAGATCTTTGATGGTATTAAGATGTTTACCTGAGACGACTATATCATCGTTATCCGCATAGGCAATCACCCTGCTACCAGACTCCTCCAAGTACATCAGTATTTCAGAAACAGAAAGAGGATAGCCAAAAGACATATAAACCACAAGACGCGTACCTAGAGAAGACAGAGAGAAGAGAGGGCAATCAGACGGTTAAACGAAACTAGGGAATGTTTAGATAAACCTGAATTACCTTCATACGACAACACGACTTACTTCAAAAGTCACCGACGAAATACTCACACGACGGGAACAGGCATGTACCAGGAAACGCCTGAAAACTATCACCGTCACGTTGCTAAGCGGAGAATCAGAGTGGCCCTGCCAAAAGATGGCACTTTGAACTGGTAACGGTGGGATGAACAACTCAGCTATCATGACCTAAAATCTGAACTTTAAACAATTCAGAGACAAATTTTCCGGTCCATAATGGATAGTGAGCAGAAACTGATGACAGTTTTTAAGCAACCATACGGTCGATGACAATACGAGATGTGTTCAAAAAGTAAGGTGATGTGAAATTTTGCGGGCAAAGTACGGTGGATTATCGGATTTTTAAAAGTTTTAGTACACATTTCCTGAAAATATGTTCACAGATTCAAGCACATAGCGTACTTACTAGGTTTTTGACCGATAGAAAGGTAAGACGTGTTTTGGCGTGCTAGGCGATTTTCAATTATTATAGAAAATGAAGCAAAAAAAAAAAACTACTGCAAATGTTGACAGTCGTATACACTGAGTCTGTTTCAAGTAAAAAAAAAAATGTTTACAAGTGGTACAAGCTTCTGCCAGATGCCCGAGAAGATACCAATGACGAACCCCGCTCTGGACGCCCAGCACATAAAGAAAAGATGATAACGTCGAAGCTGTGAAGAAAATTGTTTTGGGAAATCGTCGAAATTTCATAAGAGAAGTTACTGGGGATGTTGCCATACTAGTCCATATCGGTCCATATCTGTCGGCTCGTGTCATGCACTTTTTCGGACGTAAGCATAAGACGTGACGGACGTCAGCAAATTTTGATCAAAAGAACCATCGCATAAGCTCTTGAATGACGTCAATGAGGATTCTGACTTGCTTAAAAGGGTCATAACTGATCCCTGTTACTCTACCTGTTACCAAAACTAAAGAGACCTATAAAAAGACGGAGATTTGCAACGACTGAGGAGATGGCTGAAAGAGTTGAAGGATATACCAAAAAGCGCTTATGAGAAGTGCTCCGAGGATTGGAAAAAGCGTTGGCACAAGTGAATTTTATCTGAGAGGGATTACTTTAAAATAGACAATATTAATATTGATGAATAAATAAATATTTTTTTTATAAAAAAATATAAAGTCACCTTACTTTTTGATCACATCTCGTACACATTATTAGTTGTTGCCCCGGTATGAGGAAAGTCTTCACCGCTTTAAATAAACAATATTTCCATATCGTATGCAGACATATTGACGTGATAACAAAAACAAAGTGAAAAATTTAAAACGATCAGGGAAATTCGTCAAGCTGACACTGACAGTGACAGTAAACGAGTTTAAAAAAAAAATTTAAAAAAAAGAATTAATAATAAATAGAGGAAACAGTTATAAGAAAATAAAAAAATTTGTGCTGTAGATATAAGCATATTCAATTTGCATTAGGATGTAGATTTGCGTTCCTTTTAAATTTCTTGTTTAAGTGTTAGGGGTAGTGTGAGTTTTTTTTTATAATTTTATATTTAGTTTTGTTTTGCGCGAGATAAAATAAAAATTATCATAATATTTAGATTTGAAAACGGTTATTCAGAACCAAGAGGGATCTGATAAAACCGGTAAGTCTAAAGTAATCTTTTTGCGCCTAGAATTAAAAAAAAACTCCTATTAGTACGGTTTTTTTTTTTAAATAAATCAATAATAAAATGTGTGATAATTTGAAATCGGGTTTTTTGTTGTCATGATTGGTAGTGGTGTTTTGATAGGTTGACCGACCGTCCTTCGATGGTGCCGACTGCGACGGGACCTGACGTACGAACGACGACGACATCACGGTGATACCAGCCAGATGTGATCTTCAATATTTATTTCCTCCTGTTTTCTATTATTTTTCTGTCCTCCTGTTTTTTTAAGTCGGTGCACTTAGTCCACATAAAGGAATGTAGCTTTTAATGGATCTATATTTTTTCTTAATATTTTAAAGCGAAATAAAAAGGTTAATGGAGATGAGATGTACAGGGTAGTGGCAGGAAATAACCCATTCCGATGAGCTAGGTCCGAGCAACTGCGAGCGTGCCACTGTCGTCTACTCGTCCGCGACCATTGCGACGAGTAAATGTTCGGATTCTCTTGTGAATTAAAACAGTGCACATAGTATAGGGTGATTAAATGTAAGGTTTGATTTATAATGTAAAATAATATACATAAATTTGAAAGTGATCCTAAAATTTTTCAAATTCATGGCACTTGCTTTTTGAAAACGATAGCATTCGGAAGGTCTAATTTTGGACGACTCGTTCAAACATAGCGACTGGTATCTCGCGAATAACACGAGTAATATTGGCTTCCAAAGCGTCAATCGTAGCTGGCTTATTCCTGAAGACCTGAGACTTTACATATCCCCAGAGAAAATAGTCCAAACGTGTGATATCGCACGATCTAGGCGGCCAATCTACCGTAGCAAAACGTGAAATTAAGTGCTCACCAAAATGATTTCTCCACGAGTCCATTGTTTCACGCGTTTAATGGCTCGTAGCGCCGACTCGTTGAAATTAGAATTCACCGGGACCATATGCTTGAATTTCAGAAAGCACATAATCTGTTAACATGGCGCGATAACCGTTACCATCATTTGCCTCATTTTTAAAAAAATATGGACCAAAGATTCCACTAGCTCATAAACCACACCATACCGTTATTTGTAATGGATGTAATGGTAGCTCTTGGTTCTCTTCGAGTTGCTCATCAGCCATAATACGGATATTTTGTTTATAAACGTATCCATTGAACCAGAAATGCGCTTCATCACTGAACAAAATTTCACGACAAAACACCGGATTTTCATTGAGTTTTTCCAGAGCCCATTCACTGAAAATATGACGCAAATTCAAGTCATTTGGCTTAAATTTTTGCACAAGTTGAATTTTGTACGCTTTTAGGCCGAGACCCTCTCGTAAAATACTTCAAGTTGTCAAATTCGTCAAGCCAAGCTGCTGAGAACGACGACTAATCGATTTGTCATGGTTTTCGCCTACACTCTCAGCTACAGCTGCTATAGTCTCTTCACTAGATGCTGGATGTGATCTAACCGTCGAGTATCATCCACTAATGTAAACTGGTACTCAAATTTGCAAATCATATTGGCAATAGTGGTTTCAGTAGGTCGATTATACCCTCCGTAAGTTAAGTTCCTCGAATCGCACGAAAAACAATTCTCACAGAACGCTGATTTTCATAATACAGCTGAACAATTAGGAGATGCTGTTGTGGTGTGAGTCTTTCCATGATAACTTGCCAAACGACACTGAACAAAAATTACAAACCAGTTGATAGGAGTCAAACGTGATCTGTCAAAAAAAGCCTATTGAAAATCAAACTTCACGATGACACCCTATACAAGTAAAGTTTTTGAGAAAGATTGTGGAAGAGGCAAGTTGGCCTAGTGGAGGTGACAATCGATCGGCGAACCATGCGATTTGAGTTCGGCTCCTGGCGTGGGAAACTAATTTCCTTTTTTCTTTCTTTATAATTAATAGAAAGTGTCCATCAAGCGATGGATAACGATACGCGGTCCGCTCACGCAATATCGGATCCAGTAAATGGCGTGATTAAATGTGCCGATGAGGCAATCATATCGGTCCAGCCAGCTACATTAGAGAGTGGAGGGACAGTAAAAAGAAGGAAGAAGCTAATGCCAACTCTAAAAACTGGAAATGCATTCCCTATCAGCTTCAACCAAAAAGCTGTCGATTGAAGCTAGTAGAAGAGCAAAAACGTCAACTACAGGAGCTAGACGAAGGACACACCTGTGGACGTTGAACACCCTTACATTTCCGACGGAAGTGAAAACCACTACATGGGTGCCCACAATAACTTCGCCTGTCACGCTGCCTCCAAATCAGACGACGAGAGCAAGAAGAGCGAGGGAACAGCAAAAGCCAAAAAGCTCCCAACAGCAACAAACCCAAATTCAAACTCAATAACACATGCAATCGTAAAAAAAAGTAAATCAAACAACAAAAAAGCTAGCTAAACAGCAACAACAGCAGAAACATCAAAAATAACAACAGCAACAGCAGAAACAACAGAAGCTACAACATTAGCAGAATATACACCGTGACTGAATTGAACTGCAACCAACTGCTATGATTTCTAAACCGTTCATTACCGTGAGCTCAAATTTCGACACATGACAAATAATTTTTTATTTATAAGCCTTTTAAACGATGGCAGTGGCAGTATTGAAGCCTTGTGCAAACAATCATTTTGGTCGGAGACCGTGGACGTGGACAATGTTCCACACTTCATTTCTTCGACATCCGTTGGATTTCTTTGTCTAAGCTATTTTGAAGGCGAAGGTTGGCACTAAAAAATACCAAATTTTGGACCATCTCAAACAAGCACTTCAGCGGGAATGGGCCAAAATACCGCAGAGCCACTTGCGTGCAGAGTGCGATGATTTCTTCGGCTGTCTCAAGGCCATTATTCGCGCCAAAGGTGGACATATTGAAAACTACTGATACAGTTTGAAAATTGATGTATTTTCAAATATTTTTTGCTTTGGCAAAATAAAAAAATTATAGCATTTTAAAAAGTTGCAGTTCAAGTCAATCACCCTGTAGTCAAGTAAAGGATGCCGCCAATCCACACCACAACATTGAATTAAAAGACACCATAGGCAATAATTTCTTTATTAAAAGACAAAGTTTAGATAGGCACGCGATAGGCACTGCAATAGAAATATAAAAGTTTACTGAAGGATACAACGAAGACCCCGGGGGGGCAGAAGCTGCAAACAATACTGCTGAGGGGGATAGAACCATCGACTGACCCGTGGAGTTTCCTTGCACTGCTAAAAGAGAAGGAGTGCGAGGAGCTTAAATTCATAGGGTTAAAGCCATTTATCATGGCTAGAGCCAAAAGGGAGAACCATAAATTACCCTTTTTCCTGGTCCAGCTAAGTTTTAACAGCAAATTGGAAGGACTAAGGAGTATCAAAGTCCTAGACTATGAGGTTGTACACTGGGAAAAATTAAAGAGACGTGAAAACATTTCACAATGTGTTGCTGCCGAAGATTCGGAACGCCGCGTCAAACTGCAAAATATAGCTTCTGTGCGTGAAGTGCGAAAAGAACCACAAGTTCGAGGAATACGAAAAAAGCCAAAGTAGCATTAAGGCTACGTTTCACTAATATACAAGTTCTAATCTTACCTTTGTCTCTTGTATAGAATGGAGCGTGTCCCATGTCCACGAACTACGCCTTCTGCAACCCATGATTCTCAGATTAGGATTGAATTTACTGCATTTTTGGAAAGACGCAAATTAAGTGCGGCCGAAGCCTTTTAGGTGGTGGAGATTAATTAGAGAAACCGTTTCATTGCTACAACTTACCAGAGTAGCCTCTACCACGTTGTTGTTCGAGACCTCTGTTTCTTGACATAACCCAAGAGCTCATTTTCTTCTTCTGATCGTGTAGGATTTTTTTTTATGGTATTTCGTCATCGGTTTCTATTTTCGACATAGTGTCAGAAGGGGAGACGGTCGTCTTAATAGTCATCTCGGACGAATTGGATTCTTCTCTGTCCATATCTGGGGAGGAGGGTTTGGCTGGAATCCAAGTGCGGGTTCTAGGTCTGCTAGGGATATCCTCCCTAGGCAGGACTTCAAGTTTTTCACCCTTCCAAACCTCTCCTAAACCACCTATGGCTTTTAGCAAAAGATCGAGATATCTTTGGTCGGCACATGCGATGTGGCCTTGGTGCCAGCCAGTGTCACTAATAATGGGAGGTGGTCCGGAGTTTTCAACTTGCTCCGTTCAGGTGTAATCGATCCGTCGGTGTCCCTTCTATCGATTACAACGACCGCTATGGCGTCTTTTAAGACTTCGCTGAGAGACATCAGAGATGTGTTGTTGGATGGCTCAGAGGTTTTGGTGTAAGTGGTTTTCGACCTTTTGGGAATCAACGATCTCTGGCGCTTAGAGGAGTCCATCAGTCTTTCATTCAATTCATGTGGCACCCATTTTCCAGATTTTTGGATCTTTCCAAAGATTTTAAAGGGTCTGAAATTGTTTGTCGTGCAACATTTAACATTTATGCCATTTGTTTCTGACTCAAAGTGTCATCTTCATCCAATATTGTTTGCAATTGGGCTTCTTCAAACTTTTTTGGTTTACTCCCACGAAACCATCCTTTGCATGTTGCTTCTGATAGAGCATGTTCACCATATGCCTCGACAAGCATACGATGCGACTCTGCATGCTAATGCTCTTCGCAACACGATGAAAAAATATGATGTTGTTTGCACAATGATTTGGTGTATACTAAATATATTTGATAGATGTCATAGCAACTAAACAAATTAAGGGACGTTCAAAATAAATGTTCCCTATCAAGGCATTTGTATCTTGAAGCACCGGTACGACTGGTATTTTAGATTATATGGTCAACTTTGGTGAACTTTGGCCTGTATTCTTCCACTGCATACAAAATAGGCCGTTAAGGATATTCCGAAGATAACTTAACTTTGTATAAAATTGTTCAAAAAATAATGTCGATTTTTAACCTTTGACCTTAAGAGCACAAATCTTAAGTGAAACCAAACTTTATTAATCAAAATAGCAACCCTTGTGATCGACAGACTTTTGCCAACGGGAAGGAAGTTTATTTATTCCCTTAGCATAAAACTCTGGAAGTCTGGAGGCTATGAACTCGTTGAAGGGAGTTTTGGCATCATCTTGGCTCTTAAAGCAATTCTCACACAAGAAATTGTCAAGATGTCAAGATCGGCTGTAAGACGTGTAGTCGGACGTTGTCATAGAAAATGATTGGTACTTTTCTTTCGATCAAAGCCGGACGCATGCGTTTAAGTTTTTCATTCATTTCATCGATTTGCTGACAATATTTCTTAGCCGTGATGGTTTCGCCAGAACTCAGAAAGCTGCAGACCACCAAACAGTCACCATTATTTTCTTTTGGTGCAGTGCCGGCTTTAGGAAGTGTCATGGTTCTTCATCTTGATCCAACCATTGACCTGAGCGAAGTCAATTGTCATACAGGATCCATTTTTCACCTCACGTCACAATCCAATTAAGAAAAAGGTCATTGTTGCGCAAAATGAGTGAAGACGCAACTTCAAAACGACGATTTTTGGGTGTCGTCCAAATCCATTTTTCGGCTTCTTTGATTTCCAGATGTCTCGCAGGTGGATAGAAACGGTTCCAATTACCACGCCTAGCTCTCCTGCAAGTTCTCTTACTGTCATACCTAGATTTGCCTCAACCAGAAACTTTAATTGATCATTGTCGATGAGTGCCTTACACCAACGCCCTTCCTCATCTTCGATCGACTCATATCCATTTCAAATTTTTTGAAACCAGCGTTGCAGCTTACGTTCGTTAGTTGTTCCATCGCCGAAGGCGCTATTAATGTTACGGCAGGCCTCCACTACTCTGTGGCCCAGTTTAAGCTTATATAAAAAATAGCGCTTCCTACATTGCTTCTTTTTCATATTAAAAACGTTATGTGAAGTTAAATATTAAAGTATAATCATAGAAATATAGAGCGAAAAATGCACTTTAAAATGATATATAATATGTACATATATCAACGATAAAAAGAGAAAAAAAAGTTAAAAATAAATTTTGTAACCCCATTCTGGGACTCACTGTACAAGGTTGTCAAGCTCAATGTGTACTCGTTGTTACAACACTTAAAGTGTCTAACGAAACAAAAAGTGTTTTCACTTTTTTTTCCACATTATGTTGCTCCACACTTTAGGTGAATTTATTAGAATTTTAATTCTTTTCAACTGGAAACTGTCCTCAGCCATTTCACTTGTAATTAATGGCGCGTGGGTTCGTGATTTATTTTGATAGTTAAGCCTCCCAAATTGCCCACATGACAAAGGGGCACATAGATGAAAACAGATCAAGAGTTGAAAAGAAACTCATCCATTATGCCACTTTGGCATCCTCAACAGATTTCGAATTCGAAATGACAAATTGATAGCGCAGGTTGGCGCAAAATTTACGCCAAGCGATAGTTAATTTTTGTTAATTAATTAGCAGCCAATGTAGTTGTTATTGTATGTGCTGAGCTCGAGTGTGGGTGGTGGTGGTAGTTTGATTTTTTTTTTTTTTTTATGGTAGAGAGTACTAAATCCTAACCACAGGTACTCATATCTATGCATCTTTTCAGAAAGCAAATAATGAGACCGATTTTAATCGGACGTCACAGCCCGTGGGCTAAATGAGGATGTGTTCACAGCTCGGCAACAGGTGATAATTGACAAGTAACTTGGGTTTCTATTTATCTATCTACGATGATAAGGTGCTGCTTGAAGTATTTAGCTATTGTGTATATGAAAACGAGGTGTATGATTTAGGATTGACCTTTCCCGAAAGGGCAAGGTTCAGGGTCTTAAACAGTATAATGCATCAAATTGGATTATTCTGCTGGTTATCACTTACTTGCACAACGGCGAATGACAGACTTTATCAAAAGTGATAAACGTTTCGTAAGATTTATAAAAAAAAAATAGTAGACATCTCCAAAAGTCTACGCTTGTCGTTGTATGGCTGACAATACTTACAAGTTGATTGCAGCTGTTAACTTAGCCAATCGTCTAATGCTCATGTTTCAAGTAATCCAAACTTATCGCGAAGACATTGCCAGAGTTTATATCCCGTAAGCCGTTGCAAAATACCATCTGTCTTGTAAAGGCGTCTTAAGAAAATACAAGAAAAATGTATGCTGCCATCGCGTAATAACATTTATCTCCTACGAGAAATAAAGGTGACGTAGTACATGTTGACGATGGACACCATTATACCATACGCACAACTCACGCAGATAGATTAAATGAATGATCCAACCACACGTGCCAAATAAAGCTAATAATCCAAGTTTGGTGTAAAGGTAGTCGAGGTTTGTGTTTTATTTGTACGCTTCTCATGGATCGATTGGGGCTCTGATTGGCGGCTGGGGCAAGTGATGTAATTCTATGAATTTTGTAGATGATAGAGGCCAGTGCAATGTATTTGTTTGGCATTTCAAGAAAATCTACAAATAAGAATTCGACAAGGATTACCTTAGTAATAATACTATTGAAACCTAATGGCATTAAGTTGTCCACCTTCCTTTAAATGGAAAATAATTCAACTTGAATCATCGAGTGTAAATAGACAACAATCATGGTTCTGCTACATTTGCACTTTGGCGCGATCTAACGCAAAGACTTCCTTTACTTTCGTTCTTCTAAGTGACATTTTTGACAAGTTTCCGAAATTTTTTGGAGACGCCACAAGTTTTAATTAAACACTAAACGAAAAAGAAATTTAAGGTCCCCTTGAACGACGGACCGTCAAATCTTCAACAGAAAACTGGATTAATCAGTGGGTCATCAACGATGTAGTCTGTGTTCTTGCAGGAATCATCCATCCTGGGGAAATTTTTCTACATCTTTCACCTTCAAAGAGGTTCCAAAGCAGCTTAAGGAAGTGATAAGTTTTTACTGAACCAATTTCTGCAGGTCCATCTAATCAACCAGTGAAGCATCTCTTAGAAAAGAAAAATTTGAGCTAATGTAGAAAAACCGACATTCACCATCAGGACTGATTCACATAAAGATACTATAGACAACCTGTAAGGATGGCCTTACTGCTGCGGAGAATACGGAGACATTCACTCCCGACAAAAGAATATTTCAACACAAATCAGTGTGTGCAATAAAATCCTTTGCTCCTCTCAAGGAACCATGAAGGAATAAAACCTTACCAGTGACTCTGCTGAAGTTATTTCTATGGTAAAGCTAGTCTGCACTAAAACCCTTAAGCAAAGTTATGTTACTAAATCTTGATGGGGACTGCACCTCTTTTCCATCACTTAACCAGTGGTGGCAATCCTCATGACTGTATGACTACCGTCTGTTTCTAGAACCAAAAGGTAGATGAGTACGTATACATATGTATACGTAATTGCTTGTATAGGGTGATTCATCGTGAGGTTTGATTTTTAATAGGCTTTTTTTGACAGATCAGACGTGATTCCTATCAAACTGCATCGTCATTTTTGTTCTTGCTTGGCAAGTTATTATGGAAAGACTCACACCACAACAGCGTCTCCAAAATGTTCAGCTGTATTACGAAAATCAGCGTTCTGTGATAAATGTTTTTCGTGCGGTTCGAGGAACTTACGGTGCTCATATCCGACCTACTGAAACCACTATTACCAATACCATTTACAAACTTGAGTCCCAGTTTACATAAGTGGATGATACTCGACCGGTTAGACTACAGCCAGCAAGTAGTGAAGAGACTATAGCAGCTGTAGCTGAGAGTGTACGCGAAAACCGTGACGAATCGATTCGTCGTCGTTCTTAGCAACTTGGCTTGTCGAATTCAATAACTTGGCGTATTTTACGTGAGGATCTCGACCTAAAAGCGTACAAAATTCAACTTGTGCAAGAATTAAAGCCAAGCGACTTGAATTTGCGTCATATTTTCACTGAATGGGCTCTGGAAAAACTCAATGGAAATCCGGTGTTTTATCGTAAATTTTTTTTTTTCAGTGACATTTGGGCTGATGAGTAACCCGAAGAGTACCAAAAGATACCATCGCGTTGATTAAAAATAACGGTATGGTGGGGTTTACGGGCTGGTGGAATCATTGGTCCATATTTCTTCAAAAATGAGGCAAATCAGAATGTTACCGTCAATGGTAACCATTATCGCGCCATGTTAACGGACTATGTGCTTCCTGAAATTCAAGCACATGGTCTCGGTTAGCTCTGGTTTCAACAAGACGACTCTACGAGCCATAAAGCGCGTGAAAATATGGACTTGTTGAGAAATCATTTTGGTGAGCACTTAATTTCACATTTTGCTATGGTAAATTTGCCGCGTAGATCGTGCGCTATTACACCTTTGTACTATTTCCTCTGGGGATATGTGAAGTCTCAGGTCTTCAGGAATAATCCAGCTACGATTGACGCTATGGAAGCCAACATTACTCGTGTTGTCCGCGAGATACCATTCGTTATGCTCGAATGAGTCGCCTAAAATTGGACCTTCCGAATGGACCACCTCAGACGTAGTGGTGGCCAACATTTACATGATATCATTTTCAAAAAGTAAATGCCATGAATTTTTCCTTTAACAGATAATAAAAATTTTAAGTTCACTTTCAAATTTATGTATTTTATTTAACATTATAAATACAACGATTAGAAATCCCTCCGTTCCTAAACATTAAGGAACTCACATTCCTTGACATAAAATGAGCGTTAAACAATGTAAGTAGTAACGAGACTCTACACCCTGCCTGACTCGAACTGCAACCAACTTCAGACTGCTATAGTTTCCAAACCGTTCATGACAGTGAGCTCAAATTTTGACACATGACAGATAATTTTATTATTTACAAGGATTTTAAACGATTTGCGTCTCAGTTGTGTTCAAAAAATTTTATCCGCGATGGAATTCAAATGTGATAGTGTGATTACTTTATATAGGGACTTAACAACTTTGAATTTAATTTGTGAAGGCACTCTTTCACTAATCATCAAACTGTCACTGTCAATTTACTCTCTCAACACTAACGAGCAACGTCTGCATTTTCTACAGATATTCGGAGTCGGTGACTGCAACTTTAAGAGCGTTAACTCCATTTTTCGATCGTAATTCTCACCCTAGTAGACAGGCAATAACAAGTTTAGTGCAAAAATTTGAGTCTACATATTCGTAGTGTGATGTTGCCGTGTCAGTGAGACAACGGGTTGGTCGAAGTGTAGAAAATATCGCTGCCGTTCAGACGTCCGTAGCAAACGATCCAAATCAGTCAATTCCACGGCTTTCTCAAGAATTTGGCATCGCTTAGACCACATTATGGCGTATTTTGCGTAAGGATCTTGGTTTACACCCATACAAGATCAAGCCGACTCAAGAATTGAAGCCGATGGACCATTTGAAGCGACGTGAGTGGTTAGCGTTATCGCGCCATGATCACCGATTATTTTTGGTCCGAATTGGAAGATATGGACTTGGACAACATGTGGTTTCAACAGGATGGTGCCACAAGCCATACAGTACACGCTACAATCGCTTTATTGAAGAGTAAGTATGGTGAGCGTGTTATCTCAAGACACGGGCCAATCGACTGGCCGCCTCGTTCGTGAGATTTAACGCCGCTGGACTATTTTCTGTAGGGCTACGTTAAGTCATTGGTTTATGCCAACACGCCGACGATGTTGGAAGAGCTCAGAGCCAACATTGAACGCGAAATAGCGGCCGTTTCGGCCGAAATGTGTGGCCGAATCGTTGAAAATTGGGTCCAACGAATCAACTGCTGCAAACGTGCCCGCGGTGGCCATATGAAATAAGTCGAGTTCCATTCATAAATGTTTTGATTGTACTTCAAGTCAATTTTTGAAATATCTCAAATGGTTTGCCTTTTATTTAAAAAAAACTTGTCAAGTCGTTATTAGAAAACTCTATATTTAGCTGGAAAACCACAAGTAGCTATCGTTAGAGCGCTCCAACACCTCAACGTGAATAAATCAATTGTGTCTCGAACCATAGCTCGTTACCGTGATACTGGTAGTGTTGCAAAACGCTATAAAGGTGGTCATAAAAAAACAGAAACATCGGCAGAAATGGTTCGGAAAGTGAATGCTCTAACTGAGCGAAATCCGTGTCGAAGTGGAAGAAAAATGGCTCATAAGCTCAACATATCGTTGGAACGAATACAACACATACTGAAAAATGAGCTTGGGCCCAAGCCATTGAAGTTCCAAAAAGTACGCGATCTTACACCGCAACAGGAAAAAATTAGAAACAAAAAAGGAGTTGCTACGCTCGCACGAAAGTATTGAGTTGTCGAATTTGGTTTTTGCAGATGAGTCGCCATTTGTTATCGAGGAATATTTGAACAAACAAAATGACCGGGTTTACTTGCCAGAGATGTCTTTCGAAAATTTACCCCTTCGGACGGCCACCAGAAAGCAGACAGCACCGATGGTGATAGTTTGGGCCGCCATAACTGCCGATGGTCACTCTCCGCTCGTATTTTTGGACTGTGGCGTCAAAATTAATTCGATCGTATACCGTGAAACTGTCATAGAGGCAGTATTAAAGCCTTGGGCAAACAATCATTTCAACAAGACGCAGCACCATTTTGCAAAGCGCGCGTCAACCAAGATTAGTTAAAAAACAATGTTCCACACTTAATTTCTTCGACACAATGGATTGCAAATTCGCTGGATGCAAATCCATTGGATTTTTCTGTCTGGCACTAAAAAATAACAAAGTTTGAACCACCTCAAACAATCACTTCGCCGGGAATGGCCACTTGCGTGCAGCATGCGATGTTTCCTTCGGGCATCGGTCAGTCAGGCAGGGTTTACGTAGCTAAAAAATAACTAATAACCGCGCAGAATCAACTAGACCTTAGAGACGGCAACTGTCGAAAGTAAGAGTGTTGAAGGATTTCAGTTGAGATACCTGCTAAATCAGCCAACTCGCGAATTTTCACTCGGCGATCCGTCAATACGAGATCATGGATTCTGTGCACGGTTTTCTCTGTGGTAACCGTTTTTGGGCCACCTAGGCGCGGTTCATTAAAAACAGACGTGCGGCCATAGCGAAACTCTTTAAACCAATGTTAAACGGTTTTACGGGAAGGTGAATGGATCCCATACACAATGGGCTGGATATCCTCGCAGGTTTAGCTACTCAAAAACAAGAATCGGATCGCGGACTGATATAGCTTTTTTCCTACGTTCGCAAAAAACACACTTTGCCTTCCTCAGTTGTTTTTTAGATATTTAGAAGCATTCTTTGCATGAGTCTCAGTCAGTCACTTTTCTTGTGTTTTTCGCAAGGTTGAAAAGTTTTCTACAGGTGTTTCTAAGCGGTCTTAGTGCTGATCTCCACCAATGCGGCTTTTTCTTGCCTCTAGGTTGGATAAGAAGGCAAGAAGCAGCCATAGCCTAATTGAGAGCCAGGGTGAATTCCTTGACTTTCATGTCAAACTCGTTGGTGCCAAGTTGTTTTCCTTACAAACACAAAATCAATCTTGCGCTTAGGATTCTGGTGGAAATGAGCAAAGTGTATCTAGATCAACACGATTGCTACGGATTAAAGATTCCAGGTGAAAATGAAATATAAACATCGAAGATCATACTAAAAAAAAGACGTTTTAGTTCTCTACTCTTACAAGACGGTATTCAGCATTAACTGAAGCCTCACTTCCAACTTTCAAATCTTACAAAGAGCTAGAGTCTGCTCTATATAGAAATTCTGCGATAACTCATAGCGGTCTTAAGACCATACAAAGTGCAGTGGTCTTGCAAAAACCACTCTTATGTCAGAGGCAACACCTGTGGCTTCTAACTACATCTCCATGCTTGTCAGGAACCTGCAACCACCTAAGCTCTGCAATAATCAGAACACCTAGTAATGTACAAAAATCTCCTTAATGATATATCGCGTACCAATTTTGTGCCCTATGCAGAGTACCAACGACTTGGGCATTACAAGCGGTGGAAAAACTGATGGGTTGGTAAGAAAGTTGTCGACGCTGCATAATTCACAAGTTCTCCTATTCCTTAAAGTTTCTTTAAACAAGAACAGTAAAAGGCTCGGTTATCAGGCCATTAATCTAGTTAGTGCGCGATGTGTTCAACTTGACACGTACATATATAGTGGCTTTAACTCTTGCACTCAGTTGTCGGTTAACCCATTATTATGAAGTAATGCATTCATTCTGCGCATCGCAATAACTTCTGCATCATCCGAATGGTTTTACTCTGACGGTCACATTCGATGGTCGCATGTTTAAGGTCGATATGTTCTGATACATGTGTATGCCCGTTATGCCAGTATATTGCTTAAACTGTTGGTTATTTAGAGTTTTCTCGTCATTTTGTCCTTGTGCAATCCTACTCGGGCTGTATATAGTTCGACATGTAAGAAGAAGCCAACTTTCTTCTTATCTTAGTTGCTGCCTAGGAGCTGAATTCATTCTCTCCAGTGTCTCCTTGAAGGCCTCATGTTTCGCCATATGTGTAAACGTTTTGCAATACCATACTGATAGTCGTAGCGTAGTTTTTAAGATCGCCGACTGCTACGTCAAAAGTCCGTGTTCAATTCCAGCCCAAAACCAAAAAAGGAAAACAAAAATACGCAAAAACCGCACATAAATGACATGAGGAAGCAATACAGTGACTCCACGAAACTCAGCCTCGGTTCGATTTGAGGCACCATCAAATTATTTATTTTTGATAATATGTTGCGGTGGTCAATTAAATGTGAGGACATCGAATACTTCTCATCCAAGGTTTGTTAATAATATTGTCATTTGCCATCCGCATTTGGTTTTGGCAGCATAGGAACTCTGGGGGCTTCCTGAGATCACAGAAGTTTTATTGGCTATCTAACACCTCATAACTTACGGCTAGGTTGGCCGCAACCAGTAAATTTTGGAATCTACCTTCTTGAAAAATGTACGTGCAATAGCACTTGCAGGTTTCGTAATCGGAATTTGGCATGTCGAACTTCTATAAGGCACCCGGGTAGTTCATCAACTCCAAGTACGTGACGCAGATGGCTGCTTGAAGTGTCCCTTTTGTGGATAGTATTATGTAGGAAATCTCTAACATACCATGTAGATAGATGACATTTCTGCTGACAAAAACGTGTACTCTTAATTAAATAGTGTAAGATCGCGTTTAAACTTAACGACTTTTTTGTTTTTATTCATCTCACGCTAAGTCAATAAGCGGTATCATATTCTTTTATGAACTGACAGTGTAGGATCAAACCCAAACACTTTTGCACTTAGTGCCCTTAGAACAAGAAAAGCCTCGCCTTGAGAAAAATCAGTCAAAAGGCCAAACTCTGAGCAATCTACCGAGAAATTATCAAGTACCCTACACAAATTAAAGAAAAATGTCAGCTCCAGTCCCAGTGTTTTCCGTGTTTCTTTGTGATTATGAGTAGGGAATTCACGGTTGACGTAGCTAAAAAGTAATCACTTTTCTGCGTACGTCCATGTATGTGAATACAGACCAGCTATTTTGGCATTTTATGAAACACAGGTAAACTCAGATCACTCTGATCTGAAGCTACCTGGCTACGAACTAGTGCCATTATTCTTAGCTTAGCAAACTCCAACACAATGTGATCCGTTTTCCAATTTGGAATTCAACTTTTTGTGGCTAAAATTCCATCTCCGTAAGCAAATTATCCACTACTGCTTTATTTAAAGAAACCCCCAACTGAAAAGCAGTTCGACGAGTTCGATGCGCTATCTGACTCCAGCAAAGATATGTATCCCTGTATCCTCATACTGAAATCGCTATTACGGGCGATTTTAAAATTTACAATTCTGGGTGGCTTCGACATTCTGGACAGACAACAGCCGAAGAACTATATGTTAAGATCTTCGCTGCGGAAAACAACTTGATTCACCTTGTAAGTGAGCCCACAGGTATACCAGACGTTGATAGTCATACCGTCAATACCCTGGACTTGTTTTTAAGTTCTCATCCTGACTTAAAAGCTTCTGCAGTAATTTTAACTGGTCGTTATGTTTTCTCGATATCGACGTGGATGTTGCTCTTGATATGATCACATCATCCATCTATTCCTCATCGGATGAAGAGTATCAAACCAAAAGAAAATTCATTGTACAACTCGAGCTGTAAAAAGCGTCAGGGTTTGAGAAATGTTTTTTCGTTCCTTCAAGATCAAACCCACCGAGAAAAAAAGAAAAACGTTCAAACGCGCCAGGAATGACTGCAACGCCTTTTTAAAGCATGTGAAATTCCAGCACGAACAAAGACTCAGGCAAAAAGTACTACAATGTCCCAATGGTAGTAAAATTTGTTGGTCATTCGTCAAAAACATAAGAAATTCTGCCTCATCCTCCATCCCAATGCTTATTTACAATGACATTCCAGCTGTCAGCTCTTTGAACAAGGCCAGTTAAATTTTTTTTTATAATCCCGCGCGCGCATTAAGGTGATATGAATACCCTTTTACTGGCTTCTCTCCAGTGCGCGGGCAAGTGGTGTGGTAGATTGAAGCTCAGGTGTATTAGGTTTCGATATTTTTCCCAGAGGTGGTTGTCAAACTGGAGCCAGTGCATCCTCAACCAGTGGGTCTTCCTACTCTTGTCAAGCCTACACTTGAGTGCGTCGAATATTCAATGGGACGAATCCACCTTCTCACTCGTGTAGTAGCAAAAGTACTTAAAGATTTCAATATGCACAAATCCGCTAGTCTAGATGGTATATATCCACTTCTTCTGAACAGATATTCTTTAACGCTGCCAAAACCACTGCGTAAACTTTTCCATCTATCCTATTCTTTAGGACTCTTTCCGTTAAGATGGAAATAGCATTTGTTTAGCCGGTCCCTCAAATAGGCAAATCTTCTTCTTTCTATTCCTACCGACCCATTGCTCTTACATTCCTTTATTCCAAGGTCATGGAAGCTCTGATAAACCGTCAGCTCATGAAAAACCTCGAAACACGAAAGCTTCTCAATGACCGTCAGTACGGTTTTTGTAGCAACAAATCCAATAGCGATTTGATAGCATGTCTCACCGATAAAGCGGAACCGAAAAGTGAGTCATTTGACAGGGTCTTTTGTCGAAAATGCGTGATTTTGAGGTCGACAACTCTCATTCTCAATGGATTGGAAATTACCTTTCGGGACGTTTAATTCAAGTTGTCTTAGATGGTTTCAAGTTTGATATACACAAAATAAATGATGGCGTTTCCCAGAGTTCCGTTCTGTCTCTGACACGCTTTTCATTGTCTGCTACTTCTAATCCAATATATTGCTTTGATATACTGCCGTTAGCATACTTTCCATATTCGTTCTCGGCCCCACGTCTTCGCTCTTTCGCTGTAGAACGGAAAAGCCAGCTCATTAAATTCAGATATATATAGTATTAGTCAATGGGGAACCGCCAACAAAGCGAAATTAAATGCTTTAAAGCTAAATTTAATCACCCAGCCACTGTCCATGAATGGCACTTGTAGCGTCAGTGGCAATCTACGTTGAAATTACCACTTATTCTATGTCGCCAAAAATTCTGCGAAATATCTAAGTTTCCTGGAACGATGTAAAAAATATTTCACTCCCTCTGGTCCAAAATTGGAGTACATTGTCAAATCTGGTCAGATGCCCCTAAGACTCCCATGCAGTTGCTAGATAGGATCTAAAATTCATAGATGACGCAAGTATTATACAAGCAATTGTTAGCCTCGAACACTGTTTGGACAGTGGGATGTAAAGTATCCTATCTCACTTTGTTCTATCGTCATTTTCACCACCACTTTCGACCGTAACACCCGTCTCACTACTAATTCTCATCAGTAAACTCAAGCCCACTTTCGGACATAGTTTAAAATATCGTGATTCCTTCCTAAGCCGTACAATTCATACAAAGAAAAATCGGAACCTCTATCTCTTTCCTCTCGAATTCTCCGTCACCAGTGCATTGTCCAAACATTTTATGGGCACTAATACCATAATTCCTTCAGTTGGTGCTAAATATAAAAAAAAAATAATAAAACCTACCCTGGCCATGACAGTAGAGACTTAAATCTCGGCATCCGCCTATATGTCTCGCGGAAGATGTTTTGATCTAATGATGTTTTCAACCTAATCTATTTTATCACCAGAAACGGCAACATCATCCTCACCTCATCATGCTTGACGTTAAATCGGATCCAAACAAATCACTTAAGATGGGATTGCCCTTCAATGAGGGAAGTGGTAATTCTCCTGTCCAGCAGCAAACTATCTACCAGAATGAGGGAACAGATACTTCCCTGGGTGTAACTCTGACGTTGTAAAAACCTAAAATACGATAAACTGTGATAGATCGGAATCAATGCATAGATATGCATCTATGTATATTTAATGGGAAATTAAAATTAAAATTAAAAAAATTACGTTCACTAATAAGATTAAACAATATTGTAATTCGCTTAATAAAAAAATTAAAAAAATCGTTGTATTACATTAGATATGCTGTCGCGAAAAGATCTTAAACATATAATTGACACTCTCCTCATAGAATATCTTCTTTCAGACAAAGTATCTACTTTTCTAGGGTCTTATTTCAAGACACATTCCTTATACCATGCTTTGTATACTTGTACACATTAATAAAATTTGATTGCACAAAATCATAAAGAGACTTTTTTGGTCATACAGCTTCTGTATTTGTTCTCAAATATAATACGATTGCGCCATCTCAACAGACTACGTCAGATCTGGCATTTAAAGTTATTTTTGCTACATCATGCGTTGAGGTGATAATTATAATATTTTCCTGCTTTCAGTTTTTAATATTTTCTCTATTTTTTCCCGTTGAATTGCACCAAATACGATCGCCGCACCATATTGCCACAGTAATAAACTCATTCATCGTTTCCTCCCCTTCGCCAGTATCGTGACACATTCACTGAAAAACAAATCAAATAAACCCCCTATCCAACGAGCAGCTTCATCCCGATAAAATGATACATTCTCGGGGCCGCAGAAAGTTCATCAAAATGTTGGCGCAGTTTGTGCTCCTTTAAAAGCCAGTGCCGAGCTACACAAACCATCAAAACCAACAAACCGTCAAAACCGATCTGCAAAATACAAAAAACGCCACACATGCCGCTGCCGTCGCCGAGCGCTATGTTTCCTACCGTTCCTCGTCCATTTTGTTGGTTGAAATCCAACAAATTTATTATAAATAACATCCAAAATAGATTCGTTTTGTTATTTTATTCAAAGATACAATTTTTCCTATATTTACCGCTAATAATAACTCAATGAAGAATCATACAGAGCGCTGAGAGAAAGGAATCTGCCAGCGCGGGACACCGATTTAACCGACCGACAATATCTCTGGTTGAAGTACTAAATGCTGCCTGTCTGACATTTCACGCTCCCATCCATACTCTCTACTATTCACTCTCGATCAATTTGAACATGATAATGACGGCTAAAGGTGCTGAAGGGGTACCGCAAGGGGCCATCTTATACACACGTCTCTTTAGTAGCCAGCTCTCGATTGGCTTGGCAAATTTACACGAATGCCGCGTCTGCACTTGAAAATTAGGCAGAGCGGCGTTACCGAGCAGCTTCTATATATACAAATATATATGTATGCATGTACATATATATGTATGTGCAAAACGTCAAACGTCACAATTGTGTGTTGTGCCAGATGCCAGAACTGAGGATGGTGATGAGTTATTCGGTATTCGGTATTCAATATTCGCCTCTGCCATAGATAGTGCGACCGTATTTTCTTTTCGCTTTGCTGATGCTGAACTGAAATGCGTCAAAAATATATGAAAATGAAACAAGGTAAAAATTATGAACATCGAAAGAGTAGAAATTGAATAAAATCAAAAACACAAAACTGACAAAAATTAAGAAGAATCCACCAAAAGTACTTGCCAAATTATTTTCGCGCAATACAAAAATAGGAAGGCAATCAGAAAGAAATTGTTTCATCATCTTCATCAACACCAGCTAGCGGTATTGAGAGTAGACGACTACACTATAGTATGCCCAGCAATATTTAGAGGTGGATATTTTTATTTAATGATTGATTTTTTGTAAATTAAATTTTTACAAATTTGGATCAATAAACGGGAAGACATCGATTGAAATCGAATGAAATTTTTTGTGCGCAATTGGCAAGGAGGAGACCAAAATCTTTTAAATTCAATTTTTGTAATTTAGTTATTTGAAGAGGAATTATTTGGCGCCCAATAAGAGGACTAACACATGGGCTGAAAAGTCAGTGCCGTTTTATAGTAAAACACAAAATTTTTGCAAAATTTAATTTGATCTATCAATATAGTTTCCTTCGAGGGCGACACACTGATTGAAACGATTTTTCAATCTTTCGATACCAGTTTTGTAGTACGATTTCGGTTTAGCCTCAAAATAGGCCTCTATTTCGGCGATTACTTCTTCATCGGTCTTAAATCTTTTTCCGGCGAGCATTCTTTTGAGGTCTGCGAACATGAAATAGTTGCTGGGGGCCAAATCTGGAGAATACGGTGGCGGGGAAGCAATTCGTAGCCGAATTCATTCAATTTTGCCATCGTTTTCATCGACTTGTGACACGGTGCATTGCCTTGATGAAACAGCACTTCATTTTTCTTCAAATGCGGACGTTTTTCTGCAATTTCGTCCTTCAAACGCTTTAACAACGCAATCTAATAGTCTGCCCCTTTTGGAGATAGTCAATGAAAATTATTCCATGTGTATCCCAAAATATGGATGCCATAACCTTGCCAGCCGACTGTTGAGTTTTTAGTTGTTTTGGACCAGGTTCGTCGCCTGCTCGCCACTCAGCTGACTGCCGACGTGACTCTAGTGTGAAGTGATGGAGCCAAGTTTCATCCATTGTCACATACCGACTCAAAAATTCGGCTTTATTGCGGTAGAACAGCTTTAAACACTCCTCTGAATCATCAACACGTTGTAGTTTTTGGTCGACTGTGAGCAAACGCGGCACACACTTTGAACAGAGCTTTCGCATGTCCAAATATTCGTGTATGATATATCCAACACGCTCTTTTGATATCTTCAGAGCCTCAGCTATCTCGATCAACTTCACCTTACGGTCATTCGTAATCATTTTGTGGACTTTTTTGATGTTTTCATCTGAAACAGCCTCTTTTATACGTCCACTGAATGCACCATCTTCAGTGCTTATATGCCCACTTTTAAATTTTTCAATCCACTTGCGAATGGTTCGTTCGGCTGGTGTAGAGCCCGGGGAACACTTATCAAGCCATTTCTTTGCATCGGCTGCATTTTTTCCCATTCAAAAGCAATTTCAACACACGAAATTGCTTTGAATCCATTTTTTTTTCACAATAACAAAAGTTGCTTCACTCACAACGCTATATCTCGAGAACGTATCTTCTGAAGGTTGGTACTAACTGAAAATGGTATGGATTTAATTCGGACAGAGTTTTCTGCCCATGTATTGGGTATGTATGTAAAATTATTGCCTCGTGTCTGGCCGCATATTCCGGGCGTTTTTCGGCTACTGCTCTCTTCAAACGCATTAATTGTGTTCGGCAGCGTTGTTCATTGATGGTTTCACCCGGTTTTAGCAGCTCATAATACAGCACACCCATCTGATCCCACCAAATACAGAGCATTACCTTCGCGCCATGGATATTCAGCTTTGCCGTTGATTTGGCTGGTTTGCCGGGTTTCACATATGATTTTTGCGCTTGGGGTTGTCGTAATGGATCCATTTTTTATCACCAGTAACAATCCGATGCAAAAATGACTTCCTTTTGTGGCGTTCCAGCAGCATTTCGGACATGCAAAACCGCCTTTCGACGTCTCTCGGCTTGAGTTCATGTGGAACCCCATTTCCTTGCTTTTAAATATATCCAGCTGCTTTTTAACGTTTTGAAATGGCTGCTTGAGTGACACCCAAAGATTCTGCGAGCTCTTCTTGTATTTGGCAACAATCTTCATAGAGTAATGCTTCCAGTTCTTTATTTTCAAACTATTTTGGCTGCCCAAGACGTTCATCGTCTTCCAAGCCAAAATCACCACTTTTAATTCGTGCAAACCACTTTTGGCACGTTCGCTCAGCTAGCGCATATTCACCATAAACTTCTATCAAAATACGATGACTTTCGGGAGCAGTTTTCAGTAATGAAGAAGAACTCCCCGCAAAAACACTTTTTCAGGCGCAAAGTTCGACATATTTGTGTGAAAAAAAATTATTGTTGTTTACGGTTCAAATGAATAACATACACTGAAATGACGTACAATGACAGTAGCTTTCCAACCCATGTTCCAATGGAATAATAACAATAGAATAATACAAGTTACGCCATCTCTTAGCAAACCACATTAAGTTATAGACCCAATATTATGTTATAATTATACAATATTATTATTATTTTTTTTTTTATACAATCTAAGGACAATTCAGTGGAAAGAAAAAGGTTGTGAGAAATTGGGGTACAAGGAGAAGAAGGTGCTAAATTCTCTTTTGGAATTGATGCGTCGAGTATACTTGGACAATTTCATTCAAGAGACGACATTATAATTTTATAAATTTTTTTAAAATCGGGCCAACAAATTCAATCAGTAATAGTTTCCTGACATAACAAATTGCAATATTGGCTATTGTCATACATGAATGTGTGTGTCACATCGACTCGACTACAATGCTGTTAGAATATATGGTATATCCACTCCCGAGATCCTTCGCACGATGTCTTGTTGTCTTGTTATGAATTTAATTTTTGCACTGTGCGATGACAGTTGCAGCCTTGAGGCTACCAGTTTCGCAGTATAAGATGCTCTGGTATAATGATCTCAAAACCATATTGATGATTCGAGATCTAATAGAAGAAATTCAATAGCTATTCAATGGTTCCAAATCTAAAAAATCTAAAAACTAAGAAATGTGTGTAATATATAGTACAAGAAGATTTCCTTTAGTAAGTTGTACTCCTGGTGAGTACATATTTGCCTCAGTGTTAAAGTACCAACATTAGTGTCAAATACGTGCAGCCTGATGCGACCGCAGGTTGTCATCATCAACACAGCAAATCTCTGAAGTTTATCGGTGATTTAATTTCCCTTGAACACATTATGACCTCGGATCCAACTGAGGTTCAGTTAATTACTTTTTCGAATGCATTTGAAGAAGCTTTGAATTCTTGCAAGTATCTTTCATCCTCGCAGATACTTCGCCTCTCCACCGATTCTTCGCAATATATTGTAGGTAGCTGCCACCAGAATCGCGTAAAACTCACCTTGGAGACAGACGCAAGTTTTCCTAATGAACAGTGAATCGTAATTTCCTTCTAAAAATACACCAGCACCATAAGGAAATGGTGCTTTTTGAACGCAATATTGCTATGAAATAGAAATACTTAGAGCAAAACTATTCATCAGTGCATCTAGAGCAGAACCAGGCGTATTAGGGAAAGCTCCCATGCAGCCGAGATGGACTATTGTTTGAGGCCTGGTAAAAGGAACCATGTCGTATTTTCGTAAGACCTTTTCCCAGCAGACTACCAACGCACAGGATATAATTGGCCTTATCAAAGCCATGTAGATAAAAAGATCGCTCTCGGCAAAAGGCCTTGTGTCTTGACGACAGCTACTTTGCACTATCGATGCACGGTGACGCGTTTAAACACTGGATGAATCCGAGCAGTCAGCTTCATCCTTCTGGTAAAAAGAACAACCTTAGTTTTCAGAGAGGTTTAGAGTAGACTTTCCTTAGACAAAATTCAGCAGAGAGTATAGCTTTATCCTTTGCATATACCTGAGTGGAGGAATGAAAGCCATTGAGAGTGTTAAGGAATGGAGACTGTATGCCACCTACCGTGACACCAATTTTTACCCCGCCATCACAGTTAACATCCGCAATAAGTGTGCTATTCCCCATTATCTACAAAACTAATGGTCTGACTGTGTGTTCGAGTTTTACATGCCGTCATCATCCGTAAGAACAAAGAATGACAGTATTAGTGGTACCATGCTGTGTCGCTTTGCTCATCTATAGCTTTGTTGATAGGAACTGGTTCTGATCAGGTTATCTGGGAAGTGCCATGAGACAGAAAGTCTCTGTTTTCGACTCATCGTACAATAATTACCATCCGATTTGTAAGTGTGTGCAGTCTGATTTGTCCCTTTTGAAGACTTCTACTAATTCGCAAATGTCTTTATATGAGACACAATATCAAAATTCAAATTAGCCTTATATGCTTCTTGTTTCGGTATACATTTTAGTCTCTTCTCCAAATATGTCTAAATTAACTTTTATAAAGGTATACAAGTTTCCTTACGTTTCCGCTGCAAATCAGGGTTTTACCAACTGATTTCTCATTCTGCCACTGCCAAACTTCCACATGTTGCCAACCGATGCTCCATCTGTTCATCAGAATAGAAATCACTTGAGCTATCAATAGCTTCAATCCATCTAGGTTCCCGAAACCAGATTGGATCTTTTCTGCTGGGATCTTTCCTGCTTTGATCCAAAAACCTACGATATTGCCTTACTATAGTGTAGTATATATTGTTAAAAAGAAACGTATTTGTTATTACTGTACACTATTCCCTACTAAACTTACTCTCCAGCTTGCCCTTCTTTTTTGTATGACGTTGAATTGACTAGTTGGCTTCGCCAGCAGTAACAAAACTTAAATTTTAGATTGAATTTGAACATTAAATCGGAAAATAAAGCAACCAAAACTTCAGGTGTGGGGTAAAACACCCAAAGTAAATTTTGTGTGGATTATTCACGTTCCAAAGAGTATAAGCGGTTTGGATGAGCCAACTATGAGCAGCAGTAATGGTACCAAACAACAGCTAAAAGATAAATTGATGGCCTCAAGCGTGGCAGTGTCAACTTTAGCCACATTATCCCAAGTGCGAAACCTGTACAAACAGATATTTGCAATTGACGAGCATTCTGCTGAAGAGACTTCTGCCTCCGACACAACCACTTCCGTGTGCAAAACTTCTGAAATCGAAGCACCTGCTGTACCAACCCTGCTGTCATTATTGAAACTTCCACTTCTGAAACTTCTGCAAAGGCTAATTCCATTGTTGCAACCGTCGCCTGTGCCATGACTTCTGGCGGCGTGCGTAGTTGGACTTGCACACCTGGCTGTACCGAAAAACAGCTGATTGGTACCAAGGAAAAAGTGGCGACTGACATAGATGCCGAGGAGGAGCAGGAACTTCTGAGACTTCAGCGACGAAAGCAGATTGCCGAGCTTAAGAAGGAGCTCAATCTCAACCTCAACTTGCAGGGAAGATTGACTTCACGGATGTCGAAAACCCTGATTCCCACGGAATCCGTAAATGGATTTGCGACTTCGAAGACGTTGTTTATTTATTGAGATGCGATGAGCGATGCAAATATCTCTTTGCTCTACGACTCTTGCAGGGCACCACCCGCATCGAAAACTGGAACGACCAGAAAGACCTACTCATCAACGAATTTGATCAATGAGTAAGCAGACATGAAGTATACCGTGGTCTGATTCAGAGACACCGACGACGTGAAGAATCGCTACTGCCCTATGTAGTTATAATGTAGGAGATTGCCGTATAAGCTGATATCGGCTGAGTTCGTCATAGACGGACTGGGCGACAAACCGTCTAACGCGTCGATCCTATACACTGCCAGATCCATTACGGAGCTTAAGTTACTTTTGCCACAATACGAGAAGCGACGAGTGCCAAAACCAACTTCAGTTAGAACACCAAATGTGCCTTCAGTGACAACTTCTGCAAGCAGGAATCCAATAACGGCGACCACTGGTGGCACTGGTGGGAAAACAATGTGTTTCTATTGCTTAACATATGGTCACATTGCTTCAAACTGCCCGAAGGCTCCCGGATCATGCTTCCGTTGCGGAGACACGAGACACTTGTACCGGAATTGTCCCACCGCACCCAAACGAGTTGCAGCCACCAAGGAGGACAATCTAGCCGAGGAAATATAATTGGTATGCATTACTTTTTTATCAAGTGCTGATAAGTGCTCATATTTAATAAATAGCTTTTCTCTTTTGGACACCGGTAGTCCCATTAGTTTTGAACATCGATCGTTGCTGCCTGAAAATAAGAACAACTTATTCGAGTTACAGAGGATTAGGAGATATTAAACTCTATACTTACGCCACAAAGGGAAGTTATTTTTGCATCGGATTGTTACTGGTGATGAAAAATGGATCCATTACGACAACCCCAAGCGCAAAAGTCATATGTGAAACCCGGTCAACCAGCCAAATCAACGGCAAAGCCAAATATCCATGGCGCGAAGGTAATGCTCTGTATTTGGTGGGATCAGATGGGTATGCTGTATTATGAGCTGCTAAAACCGGGTGAAACCATCAATGGGCAACGCAGTAGCCGAAAAACGCCCGGAATATGCGACCAGACACGAGGCAATAATTTTCCATTATGACAACGCTCGGCCACGTTGCTAATCCGGTTATGAACTATTTGGAAAACAGTGGATGGGAAGTCTTACCCCACCCACCTTATAGCCCAGACCTTGCCCCTTCTGACTACCATTTGTTTCGGTCGATGCACAACGCCCTCATTGAAATACGGTTCACATCAGAGCAGAATATCAAAAATTGGCTTGGTTCATTCTTGGCTGCCAAGCCGGCGCAGTTCTTTTGGGATGGGATCCAAAAATTGCCAGAAAGATAGGAAAAAGTCATAGCTTCAGATGGGCAATACTTTGAATAATACTATTGTACATGTTTTTCTTAAGTAAACGTTCAAATTAAAAAAAAAAAAAACCGCACGAATTAAATTACATACCCAATAGGTTTCGATATTTTTCCCAGAGGTGGTTGTCAAACTAGACGGGACGAGCTAGTACATCCTCCTCAACCAGTGGGTATTAAGTACGTGCTAGTTGTTAGTTCGTTACATTTAGCCCAGCCAGCAACCAGTCCAACATCAGTGTTATGCCTTCATGTCAGAGTTGACGCCGACGGAATTTTCATATAACTACATACAAATTCTATGAAAAGACTTTTTCACAGAATTGCCTGGCACGGGATTCGAACCCGCGACCCTCTGTTTGAGGAGTCAATGCATATGCCACTACCACCCCGCCGTGGTGGGTTCGGACGTTATCTCAAGTTGAATATGCATTAAACAATAGAGTTCATAAGTCAATCGGCACTACGCCAAGTAAACTTTGATTGACAAATTGACTGAGTGTCTTGTGGAAAAGGAGCTAAATGCTCCGAAAAGAGTGTTAAGACTCACGCTTCCGAAGCAATATTAAAGGTTCAGAAATACAACAGTAAACATTTGGATGAGCATAATCATCCAGTAAGCACTTACAAGGAGGGCCATATTTCGTGGTTATAAAAAATATGGATACAAAGCCCGGTACTAGCAAAAAACTTATTCCAAATCAAGGGGCATTATGTTATTCACAAGGTGTTGCCTAATGACAGATATGTCATCCGTGATATCGAGAATTACCAAATCACGCAGCTCCCTTAGTCCAAGAATATACGTATACAGAAGATACACTTGAATCTACGGTTGTCCCCGGTAACGCTTATCATGGTTAATTTATCTCATAAATATCTGTAATCTAGCTCACTGAGCTCTTTGTTTATAATTATCATTTATAATGTGTATTCATAAAATAACAGTATGTTGAAGGGAGACTGTGTGACATCCTTAGGTAGCTAGTTGATCGAGGTCTAGCGAATTGTCAGATTGGCCGAGATGTAGAATGTATTATTGAAAAGAAACGTTTTTGTTATTACTGTACACTACTCCCTACTAAGCTGACAAGCGAGAAAACTTATTCTCCAGCTTGTCCCTCTTCTTTTGTCTGACGTTTAATTGACTGGTCGGCTTCTCCAGCAGTAACAAAAAAAAACTAAAAGAAAACGGAAAATTGTAAATTGAATTTGTTTATTAAGTCGGAAAATAAAGTACCTAAAATAGAACTTTTTTGATTACTATCTGTACTTGATGCACATCCCTAGCTTATGGGTAGAAATGTTCCTTGTAGGAGCCACTAGATTTCGTGATATTTTTAATTGATATGAAAAATCACTTCCCAAGTGTTTCAACTACTTATGCACTCAAAATAACTACCGGCCCTCCTTCGTACAATTACCTAATATTCTTTTTCACCAAAAACCTCATTCCACTTCATTTCTTTGCAATTTACTGACTCGAAATTGCCCCATTCATTCGTAACATCCAGCGTTGACATCCTGCATTCGCATAGCATCGGATGCATGCAAAACTTTGCATTCGCAGAGCAACAAAACAAAAATCCGTCGACGTATTTAAGCAATTTTCATCGCTTGTCGACAAAACTGTCAACAAGCAGCAGCGAATCATGTAATCGCAAAGCGCAGAGCGCGTGGTGTGCGTTAAATTGTCGCAATGTCGCCCCACGACAACCAAAAAATTCCACCAAAAAGACAAAATACAACACTAAGCCAGATCTACCAAAACGATAGCTCACAATAAGGAAAGAACATCGCTATAACACATTACACATCACCCAGCAACTGAAATTATAAATGACAAACTAAATGGCCTCCTCATCTCATCTCATGGATCTCATAAACCGCCAAAATGCATACACACAGGAGAAGTCAACTCGAAAAGCATCTCTCCCTCCCATCCCCGTGCTGATGGTATACTTTGATGACGAAACATGGAAACCGATTCAAAATGCTTCGTTACGCATACTTATCCATTGGTACGCGCGCGTGCAAGTACAGTACAGCTACCCAGTATCTATATCTGGATAATTCGCGAACATAAGTGTAAACAACAAGAATCTGTGACAGTACACCACCATCTTACAACAGATTCAAAACAGTGCGCCCCAACACTGCACTCCAACAGTTCAACTTTGCATACATAAACATATTCGCAGACAACAAGAGACAAAAACCGAAATCGAAACAAAATCAGAAACAAGAAACTAGCCTTGCGATGCTGACAATGACGATGGATACGACAACAACGACGACGACGACCACGTCCTAAATACCCTTCAGACAAATTAATCAACAAATGAAATCCGCCAACAAGTAGAAAATAACTCTGTCTAAAGACTGAATCAAAAATGGGCCCCTTACCCTTACCCGTTCAGCTCCTACATTCACTCGGCGAAAAAGGAGCGAAAAACAGCGAAAAACGCAAAAACTCGTCTCCTCACCGTTGTTTTTTTTTTTTTTTTTTTTTTTTTTGTGCGAAAACAATTTCACAACGAAATCTGGTTTCGACTTTTTGTAAGTGTGAGTTTTGGTGCACCACAGCGGTCTACAACGGGCCCCAATACACGGTATGCCAACGATGAAAGCAACGCTTACTCCACCTGAATGTGTGTGCGCGTACGCCAAACGAAGCGAATAATTTAACAAATTAAGCCAAAAGCCGAATGCACTAAAGCAAAGTGAGCAAAACAACGCAAAACGATGAAAAATTTAAATAAACCCAAAGAAACCACAGAATCTATGGAAGCAGAAGCACTCATTTGCTCTTAGGCCGATTAAGAGAGACCCTACTGCAGTAAGTAAGAGTACATGCGAACTTAATGTATCATAGGTGCTGCCGCTGGTGCCACTACTTCGCAATGGTCGGAGAATGAAACGCTGATATACCGCTAAGTGGATTCAGTTAGCGGGATTAATGATTTAATTGATTATGATTCGATTGTGTGTGCAGAAGTGTAAGCAGAAAGGAGAGCCGCCTGTAACACATACACAGGCACATACAAACACTCCAAAGTCGATACATAGCAAATAACGCAGTAGAAGTTGATGAGGGTTAAATGGGGGTAAATAAACGTGTTCGCAAGAATGTAAACAGGAATGTTTCCAAGTGATCGATCGCAAGCTGGCTGGTAGAAGAAGCTGTAGATGCCGCCTGGCATTCGCTACCGAAGTTTCACGCTACGACTTTTTGAAATGATTAATGGTGGTTAAAGGATTTTCTACTGTAAGACAAATTAACTGGAAGAAGTTAAGTTAAGAAAGCCCAGAATTCCGCAACGAGATATGCGGTACACGTTTATTGCCAGGAACTCTGAAGAAAAATATATGAACAGACATTGCAATCTGTCAGTGGATACTGATAGTGAGAAGTATGTATATAAGCAAACGGATGTACAAAAGGTATTAACGATTTCTTTCAGATAATTAAGAAAGAAGTTGACTAGGGACTTCATTTGAATAAACTTTAGAATATTGGCGCCCAATGTGAGGCTATTTAACAAAATCACTTCAAATCCTTCGTTAATGGTGAAGTATGGGTGAATTCATAGATGTAAAAAAATTTCTGTAAACTTCTGCAGCATTGCTGTCACAGCTTTGCAGCTGTCAAAAGTACGTCCATAAATATATTGCAAACAGCAAAATTAATTTTCAGAAGTTCAATGTCTAAAAAACTGTCTATTTTGACGTTTATGATCACAAACTCTGCACAGCTACAGTATTTTTCCAATTATATTACGAGGTCTTAGTCATGTCCCTTCATTTCGTTGACTTCTTAGCTTCACAATTAATTGGCGCCCAGGATAAGGTTACATTAGGGCACAAAAGTATTCTTTGCTTCCATTTCTTTCTATAAGATGACAGTGATGGAACCTACATAATACATAGGTAAGCCATGTTTTTTTTCTTCTGCCTTGTTCTTAAATTTGTTGCTTCAAGTGGCATGTCTTTATATCAGGAAATGGCCAATTAGGCGTCTAGTAATCACGTATATTTCTTGTAAATTAATGATAATACCTCACGTAATTCCATAATCAATCTCATAGGCCTCATCATGATCGTATGCATAGGAAAGACTATCTAAATATAAGACTATCTAAATAGTATGGATAAGTTTGCAAATTATAACTTATCTGATCCCGTTAGTAGAACCGACCTCGAGATTTTCTGATCATAGGACCTATTTTCTATTATTGTATGGGCCTTCTACAATTTCATACTTTTTCGTCGTGCGGGCGCCGCTTGAAAAAAAGGATCCTCATCTGTAACTGCTTAAATTTTTTTTTCGTGAACCGGACCAGGGTCTTATTCAAAGACCCTCTTAGCTGGAAAATTTTCTTTTAATCGCTTTATAGCCAGTGCTGTCAAGGGAATTTTTTTTTTGTCGTTTCCACACATTTGTACAGCTCGTAGAGCTGACGATTGCATATTTTCCTTCATTTTTCGTATTTTTCGTTCAAAGTTTTCCAAAATCTTCTCTACGGTTTTACAATCTTCGGGTCAGAGGTATGAATTCTAGCTGCTTGCTCAACCCAAAATAGCAACTGTCACCCTTTTTTTGTATCCCTGCTTGTCATATTTTGTCTTACATATTTTCATATGCTCTTCAATAATAAGCTTTAGCAATGTTGCGCTAGTAAAAAGTAAATTCTGAAGAGATATATCTACGTAAGAATCCTATGGGTTTGTACTGGTTCTTCCCACATTCTTCTCCAGTACACGATTGAATTTATCACACCACAAAACGTCTCGTAGCCGAAATACAAAGCATGCTTAGAACAGTTTTAGCGCCTATGGGCCCAGCGTTGTGCGATATGACCCTTCTGCCATCGCCTTATTTAAATTGGTCCTGTTTGAAGCAGCTCTCAGGTCGATGAAAACCGATAGAAATCGATTTGGAACTCGATGATCTTTTCCGGGATTTGCCGAACTTTGAAGGTTTGGTCTACTGACGATTTGTTAGGCCAGAGATCCCATGAGCAAGTCCGATAAGTGTATTGCAAACAGCTTTAGTCGTCCATGCAGTACACTGGACAGGAGCTTGTTTTTGAGCTCCGTATTTGAGCTTATATTTCAGTCCTCATACGTGCTTTAGCCCTTTCAAACTTTTCGAATGATCCTTACCAAAACAACACAATCAATTTTTACAAACTCTAATAGCAATCCGTCTGAGCGCACGTTCTTGTAGATCTCCAGCAATTTAAAAGCCGGCATTTTCCAGGTTGGGTGGGCTTCAGCGATATATTTCCGTACCCCATCATCCTCACCTGCCGATGCCCATCCAACAGCTGCTGGTAATATAGCTTAAATACATCTACGGAGCCTATTTCAGAAGAGTGCTTTTCGTCAATCAGCATGCCGTCGATTTAGTTGATATTTCGAAGAGACCAGAATTCGCAAAGCTGTTCTGTGAAGCACTTAGTGCACCTTATCACATTATTACAAGCTACGGTAAAGTCAAAGAGACAGAATTATGTCTCATGTCTCATACGCTTTCTTTATATTGTTCTTGGAAAGTAGAAAGACTTCATATCAGCCATTTATAACTCAAAGAAATGCTAAGAGACTGGATTTATCGCAGACATCTTCACCTTAACAAGACTTAAACAACATTTTGACAACCGATCGCTGGGATGGTATGCTCCCCTTATCGGCTCCCATACGTACGACCCTTAATGGTTTTCTCCTATTAGTTGCCCTGTCCTAGACATGTAGAGTATTCTACATCAGCCTTTTACCAGCAAGCTTTTCGAGAACCTCATTCGCCAAGTACTTTTTATTAAGGAGCTGGTTCAGAAATTATTTAAGCTTATGTGTTTTTAGGGAGCAATGTTTTTGAAATGTGGTTCCCCCTTTAAATGAGCTAGGAAAAGAGGCTTCTGAAGCAGTATCTACCGTATCTACCCGGATATCGACACCTATACGAGTAATGTCTTTAGTTTAGTTCCTCGATTAAGTTGGTAGAAAAAAGTTCATCAACAGTGTATCTGATCTTATTGCAAAGAAGAACTGGTACAACAGCCTTTGCCAAAGTACATGAAGGAGCTCATAACGACTGATATAATCCTCAGCTTTGCATTCATGAGCAAGGCTTGAACTCGTTTTCTGGGATCTTAAGGAATTTTTGAATATAATCACCACTATGATTAGATTTAGCCACTTAGTCATACTAAGTAGAAAGGAAGAGCAGCGCAAGCCTCAGAACAATTGAATCTGAATGCTTACAAGTGATGATCTGTTTGAACTTTCAGCAGTTACAATCCAATCAGAAGAGCAAAAATTCAATGTTAAAGTCGGTAAAGACTAAGTTTATCAGACCTATAAGTCTGACTTCCTTCAAGTTAAAGAGAGCCTTCCAAATCCATGTGCGCAAAACTGACTTACAATTGCATCTCTTCTATGCAACACGCCTTTCCACGCGAAGGATCTTTCGGGAGTGCCCTTCAGAATCTGGTAGACATAATTAAAGGAGCACTTGACGAGAAGGAATACGCTCTGAGCCTATTCATTAATTCGACGTTGAGGGAGCTTTCGACAACTCAACTTTTGACAGCATGTACTCATATAACCTGGTCAAACAACACGGCATAGACAAAATCAATGCTGGTGAATATGACATTAATTGCAGATTCACTGCTCAATGCGGTCAATAGTTCTGACGTCTATGCATAAGCATAAGCGGATGTAATAGCTGTATTCTCTGTTGGATCGTTCCTAACAACTGTCCGCAGTTGTTGCAGACATGATCGACGATTGGTGTAATAGGAATGAGCTTTCTGTCAATCTTCTCAAAACTGAGAAGGGAAAAAACTGACACTTAAAGCTGAAACAGTCCTGTGGACTAAAAATGTTACACCGAAAGCCTCTAAGGGCCTGTCAGCCTTCTGGCAGTTCAAAGGAGAGGGACCTCTGGATCAACATGGCTATGATAAAGCTAATTATATCATATGTGCTGGTTTTCTGCTGGAATAACTCTCACGTAAATATGTTATTGCTGTTTTTACCCGACTTCAAAGAACGGTCTGTCTCGGCTACATGAAGCGCTTTCCCTAGCACGTCTGGCTTCACTGTATACACATTGATGAATATCCCTCTTTGTGATGATTGTTTCGGAAACAATCCGACGCTTTGTTTTGTTTTGACACTCATTTCAAAACATCGTGTTAGTGTTTTTTGCGACCATGTTAAAAGAGCAGTATCACTCCGTGATCCGATTCTTGTTTTTGAGTGAGAAAACGTACAAGGAAGTCAATCCCATTCTTGATGGTGTGAATGCGACCCATTCACCTTCCCAAATAATCTTTCACCATTTTTTCGCAGAATTTCGCCGTGGCCGCAAGTCGGTTTTTGATGAACCGCACCCCGAAATCGGTTACCACAGTAGAAACCATGGAAAAAAGATGAAAATTCACGAGTTGGTTGAGATAGCAGTCATCTCAACTGAATCTGTAAGCCATATAATGCACGAGATTTTGGACATGAGAAACCTATCCGTCGATGAAACATGGATTCATTGGTACACACCAGAGACTAAAGAACAATGGAAGCCATGGGTTTAACTGCTCTTTTTCTATGGTCGCAAAAAGCACTAACACGATGTTTTGAAATCGGTGTCAAAACAAAAGTAAGCGTCGGAATGTCACCAAATTTTGACAGGTAGGCTAAAATAGGTTGTATTAAATGATGGTATACTCAATAGCGCTACGTACCTTCCGATCTGGGCGATCATCAAACAAACCTCGTACACAACCCTGATGATAACGAACTATATTGTGAATAACCGGTAAAGGGGGCGAAGAATTTGCATCTGTAGCATCCTGCTCGTAGATTCGCGCTAAACCCTCTTACGACTTTCAAGCTGGTTAAGGAATACAAGAATACACTGAACGCAGTCGGAAGGTTAAACTCACGGATTCTTGCCTAGGTCCCAGTACACAGTGGGATCATAGAAAATGAACTCGCCGACGATCTTACTAGGTAAGGCTCAGAGGAGAGTGTTTCAGTGTTGGTACTTCCTGCGTCCTAGGTTAAGGCTTCCATTGACAACTGGGTTTTATATGAGAACAACTGCATATGGCATAACTCCCTAGGTTGCATGCATTGCAAACGAATGCTACAGCAGGAAAGACTGCAGGTTGCTTTCTGGCACTTTAATGAGGCACTACACTTTTGCTTAGCACTTAAGTGATAAATCATCCTACAATTCTTGCTGTGAAAGGAATGCAAATACCGCGAAGCACTAGCTTTGCAAATGTCTGGCTTGGCGTTGACGTGGTGGATGCTGGTACTGTAGGCAGTTTATCACTGACGCGCTTACTCACCTTTTTTTTTTTGAAACACTGAAAGATTCCATTAAAAGGAACTTACAATTGTACCTTATGTAAGCGGTAAAATTAATAAAATAACGAAAACAATTTCAGAAAACTCGATTATTTTCAGAAATTTCATTTTTGATTTAACTTTTTGTAAGGGATTAATGCCAAAATTAAAACAGAAAATAGGCCTCACACATAGAAGCATGTATTTTCCACATCACGGTTCTTAACCAGAATCTAGATAGATTCAAAGATAAGCCCATAAACGTCGGCATAATCAACAATACCATATAAATCAAGCAAAATAAAATTTGTCAAATCATATTCTCCAAAGATAAATATTATCTGCAATACTATCTTCATCTTGAATACGCATAAACTCATAAACATTCGTTATCGCCTCCATTCTTGTCCTCATCATTAAAAATTAGTGAAACAATGCTAACTAGCTCTCGCATCGAACCGCTCATTCATAAGCCATTCGATTTCGAATATTTTCGCATCGTAAATTATTTTATTGGGGAGAAAATATTTTTATTGTTTATAATCACCTCTGGAACCGCATTAACGTCAGTCTATCGGGCTCCCAAATCTTGCCACACACATCCTATACTTACAATACTAATAAATCCAAAATCAACGACAATAGCTGCCAAATTGGCCAAAATAGATTAAATTTATGAACCTCCCCCTGCTGTTGTTGAATACATTCATTCGATTTTGACGAGATCATTATTGCCAGCATGTGAAAGAAAGATCCACCTATCCAGCAATTGGATTTCTTCTGAAACTCTTCATAGTACCATTAGAAACCATCAGACCATAGCTGAATATGCATGAGAATAACCCACCCGTCCAAAATTGATCTCAGCGGTACGACCTCATAAATTTTGCCACCAGAAACCTCGACTGTGGTGGTGGCTGTTTCTGTCCTCTAATCTTTGCATTATCTGCGCTCGCTTAATTGATTGAAATTTCGAATTCGAATATCTAATTGGATTTTGAGGGAAGTAAGTCGCGGTAATCTTCGAGCTCACAACCGGATTGACACTTTGAGCCTGACCGTGTGAATTATATGCCACTCGGGCTTTGTTTGGAGACTTAAACACACTCTGAGTGTTGGACGATAGCATTAAGACATTCACATGGTCATAATTTTGGGGATTTCATTTAAGAGCTCTCGTAATCAGATTTATTGGAATAATCAGTGGCAATTAGCATTTTGGCTAAATAATCTATGGGGATGCATGCTGAGTTTTTAATTAAGTAGTGTGGCGCCACCTACTGGGTGTAGGTTGTTAATAGTAGTTGGCACTTAAATCGCTATACGGTTCATTAAATTAAAAATAACCAGCCTAAACCGGGCCCGCGAACTAAAAGCGCATTGAGACGTTAAATAGTGGTCAGAAGAGATAAGCAAATTTGTTTGAGATATAAGCGCAGATACATTTCTGATAAGAGCCGATTAATTGGTTAGCTGAGTTGGTGGTAAGTTGTTTGGTGTTGGTTTGAAAATTAATTTACATTCAATAAATATCGAAGAACATTTTGATTTTGTTTCTTTGATTTTTATTTCGATTTAATCGCGTTATATGGGCAGATACAGATAGCGTGGGAAAAAAAGATTTGGAATGTTGATTGACGCGAAAAGGGGTATAACTTAAATGTGAGCTAAGCCATTGAGTTGTGTTTCGTGGTTTGGCCGTATACGGCTTTTGATTCTTAGTGGTTAGTTCGTGGAAGTTTGCGAAAACAGGTATAAGCCCATAAATATTAACGAACGATGATTTGATGTAGCGCTGAGGGTGTGTAAACAAAGTATAAAGGTATGCAGATGAGGTTTCGGTTGTTATAAATTTTGCGGAAATCAGGTTCGTGGACTGTTTTGGATAACTAGATCTAAATTTGGTTTTTGTCTGGAAGAAAAGTGAAAGCTGCTTGTTTTGAGTTAGGAATACGTTTAATGATTTATAATAAGACTTACGTCCCCAAATAGCTCATTCTTCAAGTCAAAACTCTATGTGCAATAAAAGTTCCTCGACACTGAAGGGTCCAAACTAACTTCCATAGGAAGGACGAAATTTGGAGGAATAAAAACGGCTCTTCTCTCCTTATGGGATTCGATAAACCTTCTGTCGAAAGAAGGTAAACGTGTAATGACTTCGTAACAAAATCCAAAATCTTCCATTAATCATTAAAAACTTATTGTCGAAACACTCAGTTGAATCGGCAGGCTGGTTAAAGTTCTAAAAAAGGGGAATAAAAGAGGTCTTCTGCCTTGTGCTTGAGATTCACTTCGTAGATAACCTGATCAGAACCGGCTTACAATCGGCTCCAATCACTGAAATTTTGAATGAAAACTTGGTGTCTGTCATCGGTTGTGATAAGGGAGGCGACCGTTAAATACGCTATTACATAATTTGATGGCTTGAAATCTTCTGTTACGCTACGCTACAAAAGGTACAGACAAGCTAGCAACTCCATAAACAATTTTCAAGGCTCAATATTCCAAAGAACGATCTGCCACGGTGGTCGTGATGCCCTTAATTGATATTCATATCATGCGCGCTCTTCGCATTCCATTTTTCGTTCAAAATGACTGGCTTTTGACTCTGGTCTTATAGACAAATGTAATGACACGAAAATTTCTGTTATTTTGAAAATAGAAAATGAACTTTTTGAAAGTGCAAAGTAATGTCGAGTGGCGTTAGTTGAAAAAGAAACCGATCTGTTGTAGAATGCTGAGCTAGTGTCTTTTTGAAGAAGCCAAACGATGAACTCACAACTCGTTAAGGAAACTAGCGTCTGTCTTTCTCATCGCGTTCCAAAAAAACGAAATATGCAAAATATATAATCGGCTTGTTAATTGTCTAGGTGCTATGTCCCAATCATAAACAAAAAACAACAAACTAAATACAATTACAAGATAATTTGTACTGATTCTAGCATAGAAAATATTAAATAAGTGAACTCTTTACGGAACAACTACGTGGTATGTTCAAAAAGGGTGGTGAATTTTTAAATTTCGCTGGAAACGTACACTCGATTATCGGTGTTTTTGTTTTTTTTTTTGCTGTTCACGATACAAACATATGTTCACAGTTTCAGGTATATACACCCTGCCTGACTCGAACTGCAACCAACTTCAGACTGTTATAATTTCCAAACCGTTCATGACAGTTAGCTCAAATTTTGACACATGACAGATAGTTTTATTGGTGGAATTCAAACGTGATAGTGTGATTGCTTTATATTAGGCTGGAAAACCACAAGTAGCTATCGTTAGAGCGCTCCAACACCTCAACGTGAATAAATCAATTGTGTCTCGAACCATAGCTCGTGACCGTGATACTGGCACTATTGCAAAACATCATGGAGGTGGTCATAAAAAAACAGCAACATCGGCAGAAATGGTTCGGAAAGTGGAGGCTCGAATTGAGCGAAATCATCGTCGAAGTGGAAGAAAAATGTCTCGTGAGCTCAACATATCGTTGGAACGGATGCAATACATACTGAAAAATTAGCTTGGGCTCAAGCCATTGAAGTTCCAAAAAGCACACGATCTTACACCGCAACAGAAAAAAGTTAGAGTCGAAAGAGCAAAGGAGTTGCTACGCTTGCACGAAAGTGGTGAGTTGCCGATTTTGGTTTTTTCCGATGAGTCGCCATTTGTTATCGAATAATATTTCAACAAACAAAATGACCGAGTTTACTTGCCAGAGAGGTCCTTCGAAAATTAACAACTTCGGACGGCCACTAAAAAGCAGATAGCACCGATGGTGATGGTTTGGGCCCCTATAACCGCCGATGGTCGCTCTCCGCTCGTATTTTTGGACCGTGACGTCAAAATTAATGCGATCGTATACAGTGACACTGTCTTAGAGGCAGTATTGAAGCCTTTGGCAAACAATCATTTCGGTCGGAGACCGTGGACATTTAAACAAGACCCGAAACCGTCTCACAAAGCGCGTGTCAACCAAGATTGGTTAAAAAACGATGTTCCACACTTCATTTCTTCGACACAATGGATTGCAAATTCTCCGTATACAAATTTGTTGAATTTCTCTGTCTTTAGTATTTTGAAGGCGAAGGTTGGCACTAAAAAATACCAAAGTTTGGACCACCTCAAACAATCACTTCGCCGGGAAAGGCCAAAATACCGCAGAGCCACTTGCGTGCAGCGTGCGATGCTTTCTTCGGCCGTCTCAAGGCAATTATTTACGCCAAAGGTGGACACATTGAAAACTACTGATACAATTTGAAAATTGATGTATTTTCCAACATTTTTTGCTTTGGCACAATAAAATTTGTAAAAAAATAAAAAAATTATTGCATTTGAAAAAGTTGCAGTTCAAATCAGGCAGGGTTTACATGGTTTACTTAGTTTGTTTTTGAGAGATAGAAAGGTTATACGTGTTGTGGTGTGTTTGGCAATTTCCAATTATAAAAAATGGAGCAAAGAATTTGCATCAAATTTTGTGTAAAAAATGGAAAAAGTGGCATACAGTGAGTCTACTCTAAGGAAAAACAAAAACAAAATGCTTACAAGTGGTACAAGTTCTTATAAGATGGCCGAGAAGATTTCAACGACGAACCTCGTTCTGGACGTCACAGCACATCAACAAAAGATGATAATGTCGAAGCTGTGAAGAAAACTGTTTTGGAAAATCGTCGAATTACCGTAAGAAAAGTTGCCGAAGCTTGTGTCATGGAATTTTTCCGGATGATTTGGGAGTGAGACGTGTCTCAGCGAAGTTTGTTCCGAAACTTCTTAATTTTGTTTAGAAGAACCGTAGCATGAGCATCGCTCGGGAGCTCTTGAATGACGTCAATGATGATTCTGACTCAAAACTGTCGTAACTGGTAACAAATCATGGGTATCTGGGTATAGGAGAGCCAAGACCGATGAAAGCACGCCAAGTTCGATCAAATGTCAAACTTTTGGTCACGGTTTTTTTTTTGATTACCGTGGCGTAGTGCATCAGGAGTTTTTAACTCAAAGTCGTATGGTCAACAAAAAATATTATCTTGAAGTAATGCGCCTTTTACGACAGGCAATACAAAGAAAAAACGTTCAGAATTGTGGAAAAACAAGTCATGTGCGTCACGATAATGCTGGTCATTCATCGTTGCTTGTGAGAGATTTTTTGGACAAAAGTAACCCACCATATTCATAGGATTTGTCCCAATTCGATTTTTTCTTGTTCTCAAAACTGAAGGGACCTATAATAAAACGAAGATTTGCAACAATTAAGGAAGTAAAAACGGCATCGCTGTAAGAGCTCAAGGCTTACCAAAAAGTGCTTTTTAGAAGTGCTTCGGGGATTGGAAAAAGCCTTGGCACAAGTGTATTATATCTGAGGGCGATTATTTTGAAGGGGACAACATTAACATTGATAAATAAATAAATATTTTTTTATAAAGTAATAAAGTCACCTTACTTTTTGAACACACCCCGCATATTAATTTCGCTATACCTTAATATCAACTACGTTTTTACTTATTTGAGATTTTTATTTATTTTATTATTTATTCGTAATTTTATTCAACCGGATGATAGAAGGCCTTGGCTTTCATCGCACAGATTAAATGATTTGAAATTGAAAACCCAGCATTGGTTCCACATCTTTGAGTCATCTGTTTAGACTTTTGGCAGAGGCTTCTTGCATGCGTGATAGTAGATTGACACTCGCCTCCTACATATCTATACCAATACATGTTCATATTTCCATTTTTGTCATGACCTTGAGAGTGATCACCTTGTTAGTCTGCTTGACATCAGACCAAGATGATATTTGTGGTATTATGTAGTTTGTTATGGGGTTTAGTATCCATTTTTGTGGTTTTTATTGTGACTTTTTAACTCTGCCCCTTAATATCTGCTCTCCACTGGCTAACCTAGTGAAGAATTATTCTCAAATATTTCGTAACGGTGTACACATTGTCAAGTATTTTGTTTTCTAGTGCCTATCAGTTCTTTTGGAATCGTTGAAGTACAGAGAAATTAGAAAGGAACATAAACAATTTTCTCAATCATCGAAATCTCTTCGTTATAGTAGCTCAGTGTGATATTGCAAACGACAGTATACGTACATTTACCCCAAGGCCGCTCTAAAAGTAGTTTTCTGACGACCCCAATAACTGTTCTCAATCTATTAGATGCGCCGCCTGAAACTCCGTTGTGCCAAGGATGAACACCGAAATACCAGATGAGAACGTTCATGCTTGCAGTCTGAGAAGAACAAAGTCGACGATGGTTTTGGCGTCTCTGCAATTTACTTGTCCAACCAAACAGTACTGGACTTCGCAAAGTCCAGACCACTTCATATCACTCTGCGTAAAATAAAATTAATAAACATTGAGGTGCATTGAGTAGTTGATATGAACTCAGTTGATATCGACTGTCTTACTCGGACTTTGATAACCCAAAAGGACAACATTAAGGTAATTCTGTGGTGTACGATACCCTTCTTCACATACCTATTCTTAATTCAGCGGTTTCATCCTGAAAGACAAACCCTTTGTACACAAAACGTTGTACTTGTAACATATTCTAGGTACTAGGTACTCAAAATTATTAAAAACGGTGTGGAAAACTCCCTTTTGACGGAACTACAATATCAAAGGAGCAGAGCCTTGTCTAATGTAAGTCAATTTTCCTACATCATATACGATTAAGACGTATGCTAGACCAAGGAGAAAAGGCAGTTTCAATAGACACTTGATGCTTAAAGATCAGCCTTTATGCCTGACTTCGAATAGTCCGTCATGTGCATCAAATGCATATTATCAGCGGTAATATCACGGACTGTTTAGTAACCAAGTCAACAAAACCCTGCTTTCAGGCAAAATAAACCACTTAACGTGGAACCTGATCAATTACAATTCCATTTAACCGATCAATAAGAGCTCTGTTTGAACTTAAGACCGATAAGCCATCTGGATAAAGTGGACTTGCTCCGAATCATTTAAAGCAGCAGAAATGGTTTGGTAAAGTTCAAAGCGTGAACTCAACTGTAAAATTCTCTATGCCGATACCCAAGAAATTTGAACCTTTTACTCCATGCCAACTCCTTAACATCGCATACAAGATCCTATCTTATCTACTCTGAGGAGTCCTAAAATCTTACATTAGCGATCTGGTGTGTCCTTTGAAATAAAAGCGGCGAAGATAGGATTAGTGACGAAGAAGAGTAAAACCAAGTATATGCTGTTGACAAGAAGGTATACCCAAGACAAATCGTTCAGACATAATGCATAGCGCAGAAGCAAATGCGCGTAACTGCTTAATGTTCACCTAAACGGAATTTGAATAAGAAAACATGACAAGAAATCCATGAGCTCTCCATACCTATTGATCTTCTCAAGGCCGAAATTCATCGGCTTAAAAAACTTGGAAATATTAAAGAAACCAAGCGTCTTCGAATCTATTCCAAATGAACCAACTTAATGTACGCAACTAAAACTTATTGGTCCACTATTAGTTTAGACTGAGATTCGCTTCGAAAGCAAGTAAGTAAGGAAGGTTATTAGTTCTTATGTGAAACTAATACATATCCACAAAAATCAAATAAATTTGCTAAGTCTTTATTGCTAATTTTTACTTCCCGCCACCGCTTCGAATAAAATTATTTAGCCCCCTTCACATATAAAGAAACACATTCATCTTCTGTTTGGATTTTCTTATATCATTCAACTACAGCTAATACTGTATCTAAACGAAATCCTCTAAAAATAGCAATGTCCTCTGTACAAAAGTCTATCCTAAAACTAATTCGATTGACATTTGCAACAACATCAGCGACCTTAAAAATAACTATAAATGTCCAGTGAGTCACAGAAATTAAGCACTAATTCACACTTTAAGGAGTGTCTCTTTCAAAAACAAAAATCTCATTTTAACTCATAACAAATGAGATAAGAGCGTTAAATAGTTCTTCAACGAATCCCTCTCAAATAACATAAATTTCCAAATCGCTAGTGTTAAATAATCGAAAAAGTTATTCAAACATTCGATAAATACGATAGACATCTTCATCTTCATTACCCACACTTAAAGTAAAATTCAAAAACAAGAATTCTTCCTTGATCCGCTTAAGATATCGTTCATATTATTGGCATTTAACCACCGTCAATAATATATGATCAGTCAGTATTGCTAGTAGTATTCATCGTACCACCACCACAATAGAATCGTTGGCGGATCTGCCTATTTTTAACCCCACGAACACTTCATCAAACTCCAGTTGATTTATTAAGCAAACACCAGTTCCAGCAGCGCATCTACCACCAGCGACCCGCAACCAATAAACCAACAATCAACAACAGCCACCAACCAGTTCTGGTCATCGAAGCCCAAAAATAAATCTTCGTCCAGCGAAAAAATAGTTTCTTCGTTTAACTTGAAATAATATTTATTCGACAATCTGTTTGGCTAATTTAACACACAGATACTCCGTCGAAACGCTTTGCCGAAACAATAAATCGAAATATTTTTCCATCGCCTTACTCCCATGCATCTCTTATCTTGTCACCTTGTTGCCCGATGGATTATTTGCCAGTGTAGCTACCTTTGTAGCTGCTGATGTGTGTTATATTTACCCTCGGACACACTCATTGGAGTTAAAGAATTAATTAGATATAAAAACATGGCATAATCACTCACCATTGGCGTCAGCCAAAAGACCGAAAACCAGCACAAAAAAAAAAATAAATAAAAATAAAAACTCGAAAGTGACCAAAACGATCAGCAACAACCAAAACGCCAAAGCGAACACAAATTAGCAATTCAATTCGATCGATCCGTCGTCGCTTGTTCGTAAATTCGCACGTTTTATGCAAATCGGGCCTCTGTTGGTCACTGGTGACCTTATCTGCTATTTGAGAATCGAAGTTAAAGCAATAAACGTGGAAGAACTCAACGCCGCTGATAGCTCGGTTCAAACGGATCGATTTTTGTTGTTGCCATCGGTTGCGATAGGTTACGATCGGTCATCGATCTTCAGCTAGTTGTTCCTATAGAAATAGCCGGCCGGCTTGCCGGTCGTTCAGACTGAGCGGATGACTTTTGATGTTCGATTCAAGTTGGCCAATATGTTGAGTTATTGACGGTTAATTAATGGATTACCTCACTGTTGTTATTGGGATTTCACCTGTCAGTCGAGAGAGTTCATCTAATTTTACGGCGTCGTTACGTGTTTATACTCGTATTCGTATAAACCTTTCTTTCGAAGTCTTCCTATCACTGCATGGGTCGTATTGTTGTAGGCTAATTAATATCTGGAAAATCAGTTACAAGATTTATTGCCAAAATATGTAAACAGAGTGTTTGGGGAAATTTTGGAGAAATTTGGTTTTTGTCGATTTTGTTTTGTTAAAAAGATAGATTAGATAGTAACTGTTGTTTTGAGGTAACTTATGATCGAAAACACTGATACGAGTAATAGCTTTGGCATCACCTTAGGGGCAAACATTCCAGATATCGCTCGCCTGTTGAACTAGAATTAGATGGAGGTGCAGTTCAAACGTTATTAACTTTTGATCTTCAGAGTGCGAGACAAAACTGTTGTGAAGACTTCAATAGCCCAACTTATATGTGTTCTCTTATCCCTACCTGAGAAAATGTGTTTTTTCCCTATTTAGAGGTCTATTTCCCCGGTGCATATCAAATTCTTTATTAGATAAAGGTTTCCCTTCAAACATGCAATACCAGAAAAGGATTAACTGGTTCTAATTTACTAAAAGCGAGCTCCCGATCCCGTGCACGTTTTCTATTTCAGAACAAATTCAGGAAATAGCGATTGCTTCAGGGATAATATCGGAGATGTCGGAACTTCTCTATCATTCTCGGATACAGAACCAAATATTCGACGAAGAAATTTTCTCTTGAAAGTGCTTATTATCTGTTCTGCTTTCCTGCTTATCAGCAGTCATACAGCGAAATACATACGAGTATAGCAGAACTGACAATAGCAGCGGTTTTCTATTGCAAATCGTCGCCAAATTTACAAATAATAATGGAAGTCTTTGCCGAAATTCGGTACACGTTGGAAATGGGTCATATAAAAGGTGTCCGCGGTTTTTTCTCACTAGATGGTGTTGGTGTCCATTCATCTGGAAACACTTGTCTGATTGTGTCAAACGAACACGTATTTGAATGGTGACATGTCAGGCTACAGCTGTGTAATTCGTTGCTCTGAAATATCTGAAAAAATACGCTATTTTATGCTATTTTACAAAAACATGTCGAAAATTTTGTGCAGTTTACGGTGAGATTGCTGTGAGTGAACGCTGGACCTAGGAAAAGATGCAGGTCTCACTGGTCGGCCTGTTATTGAAAAAGTCCATGAAATTTTAAAACTGATGGAGCAAGACCAGCACTTAAGCTGTCTGGAGATAGCGGGGACACTAAACATTAACCGTATGACAGTTTGAAATCATCTAAAACGAGCAGGCTACTTAAAAAATCTCGTTATTTGGGTGGCACATGAATTAACGCAAAAAAATTTAATTGAGCGAATAACCATCAGTGAAACGCTGTTGAAACGTAACGAAATGGAACCATTTTTGAAGCGGTTCATTACGGGCGTTGAAAAATGTATTAAATACAGGAATGTTTAACGCAAGTGATCATAGTCAAAGGGCGGTGACCGACCACAAACGATTTCAAAACCTGGATTGACGGCAAACAAGGTTATGTTGAGTGTTTGGTGGGATTGAAAGGGAATTGTCTATTATGAGCTGCTAGAACGTGATGAAACGGTCAATTTGATCCTCTACTGTGCACAACACGACCGTTTGAATGAATCTTTGATGACCCGGTACAAATTAACCGAGCTTTGTTGGGAAGTTTTGATGCATCCACTGTATAGCCCGGACCTTGCTCCCTCTGATTATCATTTGTTTCGGTATTTACAAAACTCTCTTGATGGCAAAAAAAATTTTTTTCAAAAATGTAACAAAAAACTGCGGAGACTTTTTATATGAAATAGTTCAGAGGAATAGTTTCGAAATTGCACTGCGTGTTTTTCATCTCGCACCGAGAAATAGATCCTAAATTTGGTCATCGCCTTGTAGAGCTCAAGACAATAAATCTTATCATATGCGGTATCGAACTCGATGAAGAGCTAATCATCTTTTGGAATTATCCTTGGTGTGAAAATTTGGTCGATCGCCAATTCGCCGGAAGGTAGGACACACTGATACGATCCGATTAGAGTGTTGCAGAAGGGCTTAAGACTTTTACACAAAATATTAGGTAGGATCTTATATGCGACATTTAGCAGGGATATACCTTGAAAGTTCTTACAAAACATGCCTTTCTCGAATATAAATTATATAGAACTGATAATCCAGTTATCGGGCATGTCTTCATCTACCCATAGCTAGTTGATGATCTAAATCATTAAAACCTACCTCATCAACATCACCTCCAGGTTTGATAAGCTTAGCTGGTAGTTCAACAGGACCAGCGGTCTTGGCGCTCTTCAGCTTTTTTACAGTTGAGCAAACCTCTTCTATACTACATCTCTACTACTAGAGATGGCTTCTGCACAGCAAGTTCCCTTCCCGCCCTATCACTTTTTCTACCAGCCAGTTCCTTACCTTTCCTGAATAAATGTTTAATTTCATTTCTGTGATATATGGTATTCATATATTTGCGGAGCGCATAAAGTTGGCGGCTGCCTCCTCTCATCCATTTACCTGTTTCGTAGATAGGATCCAATTCATTGGATTTTCAAATAATCGATTTTTTTTATTGCTTTCAATGGTCCCTTAGGACCTCAAAACGATTTCCCAAAAGATTATAACTGCAAAATATTCCGAAGTACTTATTTTTCAAAGTATAGTACAAGGTAGGCATCGAGCCTCTTATGACCAAAACGAGGGACGGTATTTTTGGGGACTGGAGTAGGGTTACGGCAGATGATTTTGAAGCTATTTGCCACGTGCTCAGAATATTATCAGTTTCGTACAGCGAAACATTCGAGAAGGACGCTATATGAAGAATGTTATATTGAAAAAGGCTATGAAATAAACCGTAGAATTGTAATTTCCATGCCATTACTTGGAACTGGCTTGCATGGAATAAAAAAGTTAGGTGCGTCCATGGAATTACTTTGTCCTATGTTTTACTCTTTTTATAAAAAGGTTGTTGCCAAAGAATTTCAACTTCAACTCAACTTAACAGTATGATGAAAGCAGCGAAAGATGAGGCAACTATTTCTATTGAAAAAGGAGAAAATGGAATTTTAGTATATGTCGATGGTTCGTGGAGTAAACGTGGGGTTAAGTCCTTGTTCGGCTTAGTTACTCTTATTGGCAATTCAGTGTAAAAATTATAGACTGCGCAGTTAAATCAAAATAATGTAAGACATGTGAGTACTTGAAGAATAAATAAGATACCGAAGAATATACGGAATGGGCACAAAATCATAGAGGTAAGTGCGATATGAATTACAATGGATCAGCTGGAAAAATGGAGGTCGACGCAGTTGTTGAGATGTTTCAGCTATTCGAAGCTTCATACCAGGTAAAATACACTCATTGCGGACGGTGATTTTAAGACTTTTAAAGGCATTACTGATACTAAGTCCTATGAGAATGTCACAGTATTCAAGAAAGAGTGTAAAGATCACGTTCAAAAGTTAACGCCTACGTTATTTGAAAAAGAATACAATAGGTCTTGGTAGAAGGGGAAAATTGACGGAAAAACTAATGGACGAACTGTGATTCAGTTGAAAATGTGAGAAACAGTATATGGGCTACACTACGATTAGATCATAAATTATCTACTGATGAAAAACCGCAGCACGATAAATGTCCGATCGAAGAAGGTTCATGGTGATCATGGCAAAAGACTAAAGCTACACATAGTTTGATTTCCAATTGAAATATATGAAACTATCAAACCAGAGACATTTCTTCTCACTTGATGCATCGGCTGTTATACTCAAAACTGTAATGAAAGTCTTAATTCGACTGTGTGGGCATTGGCCTCAAAATCTATTTTTAGTGGTAAAACTGTGTAGGATATAGCTATAGATATTGCAGTTTGCGTGTAAAATAACGGCGTTGCTTCAATTTTACACATAATGAAAGCAATAGATTTAGAAGTCGGCTCGAACAGCTACGAAATGTGCTTGAAGATTGACAAAGAGCGCATAAAGTTTGCAGAAAAATCGCTGTATGAAGCTTCAAAAAAGTGGAGGATCGCATTAGAATCCAAAAGAAGAGAATGGAAGGTTAGGACTCTAATCCAGAAGGCCATATACATATTGTGCAGGCATCGCAGATTAAAGATATTGCAACATTTTTCATGACTTTCTATAAATTAAAATTTCAAACGCTTTTATCTCAAAACTGCATTTTCGAAATTGGCCGCACCCATAACTTGAACAATTTTCAACCAATTCACTTCAAATTTTAACTAAACCTTTGAAAATGTATTGTCTATATAAGAACGCAGTACTTTATTTATACATAGCATAGTTTATTTGTTATTAACAATTTCGTGGCGATTTTTCTGCGAATCTAGCAAGTTTGAATTTGGAAGTGCGCCATTCGGCCGTAGACTCCTCCAAATAGAGAGGTTATCTGACAATTGCTCTGTTACAGTCAAGAGACTGTTACATGCGGAATAGAGGCGCAGATCTAAGATTCTAAGATCGGCTTCAGTAAGGTGAGTTGAAATAGAGCTAGAGAATCTACCCTATCGGTCAACAGCTTACGAACAAAGAATTTGTCAACAACGAGGGGCTCTAAATATATCAGTTTCGAGAGTGCTGGATAAGTTAAAGCTGTCAGCTCAGGGATAATTTAGTAAAGCGAAACGGATGAACCTCCGCTGAATATACCATATTCTGTGTGCAATATGTTATATGAATACTGTACTAGGGTGACTTAACTTGACTGGTGTATTCGTAACGAAACCGAGACCAGAGTCAGAGGATGTCTCGTTTCCTTCTTGACTGTTCTTCGCCATGTTTGCTTTCGGCCAAAAATTATTGTGTATTGACAATGTTGCTAAACTTCCAAATACTACACCCGTAAAGTAGTACTGATCCTATATTGGGTCTGAACAGTCAGAGCTTGTTTTTTGTGCTGAGAATATTGTTGTTCCAGATTTTTGATAGCATTCTAAGCACAGCCTTAGCTTTTTTGATTCTACTACCCACATCGAATACGGTGCCTCGTCAGCCGAAATGATGCTTCTAAATATATAAAGTTTTCGACTTTCTAGTCCTGTTATCCGACAATTGTTGAGTTGAGCATCGGAGTTTGAAATTCTCAGGACCTTTGTTTCTCACGCATTTATATCACGCTCTACTTTGGTTGCCTCAGGTTGCACATTTTGTGATATTTGGTGGATATCTATTACTTTATGTGCAAGGAGCCAAACATCGTCAGCGTAGTCCAGGTATTTTAAGTAAGATGTCATTCTACACCTCAATCCTTGGTTTCTTTCATTTAATGCTATATCGTGAAAACATACATCTCTAATGTACCCCACTATAGATTTAAAGGTCTTCTGACACCTTACCATTGTGCCGAACGTGACTCTCACCACCCTTCTAAATTGCCTTAATAATAGCTTTAAGTTTTCCCGGGATACTTCTCCTGCACAAAGCTATCCAGATAGCATCTCTGTTGAAACTGTCGAAGGCCTGACACCTGAACTCAACGCATTACTCAGTGATAACTCGCAGGGTGCTGATGTGATTTAAGTATGCAAGTTTCTCCACCCCGAAATTTCGACTGCTCAGAATCCAATCTTGAGTCTAGATGCTACCTTATCCTCTCTAGGATTTCTAACTTATTATATAGGCTACGGCTGTGAGAACGCATATTCCTCTCCACTTCCCACATTCCATCAAATTGACCTTCTTCGGAAGCTTGATGATAAACACTCTCCTCCTCCCCAGGGAAACGCTTGGAGCAGCTCTGCCGATGTAGTTGGCGCCGCTTGAGCTGGTATCTGGCAGGGACACCATCAATGCCTACCACTTTATTTCTTTTGAGCGATCTGAAATTCCGAATTCGGGAATTTGTTGCCACGGCACGATCGTTGGAATTTGGGGCATTGACGCTGCCACCTAAATTGCTAAGCACTAAGGCAAATTTCTGAATTCGGGAATTTGTTGCTGTCGCATGCTCGTTGATATTTTGGGACAATGACGTTGTCGCCCAAATTACTTAGCACTACCGCGAAGATCCATCTGATGAGGTTAGTACGTTGATGTATGAACGCTTGTCATGTCTGATATCGCGCTGCACTTCCTTCCTTTATACACAATATTGAGTTTCTGACACAGTTTTCTCTACTGCTGATGCCGCTGCAAGTGGAATACGCTCATCAATCTATCTCCAGGTATCTACTGATAACCATGTGACTTTTCGATAAAGGCAACTGTCCCAAATACAAAAACATTTTTCACAGTAATACGATGGTCATCCATGACTTTGTGGGTTGAGCTGCTGAATGTTTTCATTTCTGTGGTAAGATGGTCCCTGAATTTTTGACGCTCTAGGGAATCCCGAAGTCTGTCGGTATTGTACCTGGTAACTCGAAGCAAATTTGAGAGGTTGCTATTGAGTCGTCAACAGGCAGTGGCTAACTTTCTGATATCGACTCCATATTTGTTTTGGACGTCTATGACACGATTTCTGAAGCATCGACTTATCGCAATAGAGTCGATTTGGTTTAACGTTCGCTATTCGTTGCCTTTCAAATGAGACCCAACTAATCTTGTAGCAGGCCATATGGTCAACTCTGTTTGACCTCCAATGACGAGCCGGTTGGTATTGTGGAAATCTACAAACCGTTTCCCATTATTATTGTCGTCTCCGTGAATTGTTATCACGTGTTCGAGGGCTATGTTGCCGTTGCCTACCTTAGCGCTGATATCCCCCATTACAAATACGTTGTCCCGTTGTCCCTGTTAAGCGTTAAGTTGTGAGCGATGTCAAGTTTTCTGTAAAGATTGTCCTTCTCGTCCTCAGTAGCAGTTCTTGCCCTATTCTAAAATCTGTCCGCCAATATCCGGTCACTATACGGTTTTAAAAATTTTAAGGTGCTTCCTGTTGTTTGCGTTAGCGTCAGTCCTACGCCGGACTCTTGAGTGTTTCCGGCTGGTTTTCCAGAGTAGGGCAAGACGGTGATTTTTGTGAGCCCAAAGATGTCCATATAACATCGTGAGAACTCTGACATTCAGAGGATCTTCATTTCATGAGTCGAGAAGGGCTCTAACACTCCAGAATCAATACGAAGCTCGTTGTTTCGTTTCGTTTCGTTTCGGAACAATAAATTTTTTTACAGTTGCGGTGCACTAGGCTGCAGACACTAATTCTGTTTTGTGCCCTAGAAAACTCGCCATTTATTCCCTCCACTTTACAAGATGCTCGAACGTAGAGCTTTCTATCTCGTTATTTGGCGAACCAACATTAATCAGAAGATGATGCTTCTACGAGGCCTAATGTTTGCGGTGGCCATCCAACATATATCTGATATACATTTGATACAGTTAACAACAATTTTCAGTGTAAATAACAGAGGCCTAAGGTGGCTTCCCTATGGTACGCCGGAGGGACATCTAGGGACTTAGATACTATGAACCGATAAAGAACAATGGAATGCTTTTCTATTAAGTGGAAATCATATCGATGGAATCAGATCGATAGCAAATAGGCTCTGGCTTAAGGAAGATACTTATGCAAAACTTTGTTAAAAGCTTTGCTGATATCTGTAGTGATTACGTCAACTTAATACAAATTCTGTTGGATGTGTGGTTATTGATTTACCCACTAAAAACCCGTGTTGATTTTTCAAAATTATGGATTTGCAAAGAGCTTTGAAAAGGAGAACGATTTCGTGATTTCAATTAAGGATTTCATATTTTACCAGTTTTATTATGGAAAGGGATTATGCACAGATTTTTTTAGCAATTGAGAAGAATAGCTTATGAAGTGGAGAACTGAAAAAGTGGTACGAGATATTGTGCCGAGTAATTCAAACTTTTTTTTATTAAAGAATCATCAGAGGATGAATAAGCAAGCTACCAAAATACATAAGTAAAAGTGGAATCACCAAATTGAGTTGCTAAGTTATTCGTATGTCTTTTTGCTCCTTAAAGTATCTTTAGATCTTTAGCATTGTTAAATGCATGTGATCGGTGCTGAATTGTCACAGAATCCATGCCTATGCTTCGATGTCTTACAAAATTTATGCTGCCTTTTTTCAAATTTGTATATCTTAATGAGACATATCATATCTCAGTTCAGCCCACTGGCTACACAATTTCTGCAGTCTAAAGTGATTGAATGCGTCGTTTCGCAAATTTTGGATAGATATTCGAACATTTCAATATAGCGGTTTTCAATAACTATTTATATCTCAAAATAAGAGATACAAAGTAGAAAATTAAATATTTTCTACACTCAAAATACAACGTTTTTAGTTGGCGCGTTCAACAGCAATAATTGAAATACTCCCTAATTTGAATCTGTTATTGTTGAATGTACATCGAGGAGAAATTGCTACGAAAATAGATTTCGAGTTTTCCCCAAAACCGACTTTTGAGTTTTATTTTTTATTTTTTTTTTTTTTTTATTCGTCTGATTTTCATTTTCATTAAAAATACGCGCGGTGAAAATAAATATATCTACATATCTGTGTACGTACGAAAAAAAACCGCGGCGACCGAGGTAATCTAGAACTCGAGAAATATTTTTGGATAAATAATACTCGTATTTGTATCTGTAGATATTAATACAAAGATGTTCTAAGGACAGATTTAAATGAGCAGGGGTACCGCTCCTATTAAGAGGTTATTTCGCTTCTACCGCTGATACTTTGGAATCTTCGTTTCTGTGATTATTGATTGTTTACACGAGAATCGATAATGATGACGAGGAGGAAGATGATAATAGTGGCATAGCTTATGTATTGTAGTCGTAACTGTGGCTGTGGTTATATGAGCAACGACAACGGCCCTGATTATGTATCCTTCAATCGGTGTGGATTTAATTAGATTTAAGTTTGCAACCGTAAAGTTAATTATGGAGTCTCCCACTCTCTCCTATTGGGTAGCTAGTGGTGGGTAATTGCAGGGGAGCAAAACAATATGCCCGAACAACAAAGAGGTGGTAGCTATATTTGTTTTTGATGGAAACTGTGTTTAGAAGTTTGTTAGTTAAATTAATTTTTTTTTTTTCTAACTGAGCACTGATAAATTTCATGTTGACTTGACTTTGAAAGAGATTTATTGCAAGAATTGAAAAATGGTTAAAGAAGCAAAGTGAACATTCATTCCTTCCCTGGAAATTTACCTCTGTGCTGTAGACTTACATAGTTGGGATTAAATAAATGTTATTTAGCCGGCAGAAATTCTCTTCAATTTATTCACAGTAGGTATCTAGGATGTCATGGATGGGGTGTCTTTTAATGACAGGGGCGCAAATTAACGTTGATCAGCTTAATTTTAAATTTCAATTCCAGTGTGGATGTGAGCCCACATTAAATTGTGTAAAACCTGAAAAACTGTCAGCCAAAGTTAGCTCTTTCAAGTGCTGACAAATAATCAATGTACGGACCTACAAGAGAAGAGCACTTCCGTGTCATTCAAACGTATTTTGAAAATCCGCATTTAGAAGATTGCGTGATTGGTTCTGTTTATTATTAACGATCAACATGATATTCTTCGTGTTGTGGATACATTTCGTAAACATACACTCTGAATGACGTGAAACCAGCAACGCCTCAACGTAATGTGGGTACGGAAAAAACTGTATGATGGGTTCTATCGCCAAATATGGCCTTTGTCCGTCCATTATATCGAGCATTTTGCTGAAAGATCTGCCTACAAGATTTGCATGCGAAGTAAGGAAAGAATGGGAAAAGGCCAGAAAGCCGAGCCCCAAAAACGGATAAACCAACCATTGACGACAACGACACTTGGTCTGAAGTCATCAAAAAATAAGAAACAAACCAAGGAGCAAGGGGCCACTAAAAGAACAACCCACGAAACCACAACCACAAACCCAAGGAAAAACCTGATGCAATATTCGTAAAGGCAAAGGGCGATCTAACCTACATATGTTGAGATTCTCATAGCATAAAAGCATACGCGAAATTGGAGGCGATTGGAGAACTTATATCCGAAGAACTCAAAAAGGACAACGCCTAATCAAGCTCAAAGGAACAGAAGACAAAACAGCAAGTAAATGTAAGGACTTTCATCCATCATAATGCCATCGAGCTCGAAGATATCGATGAGGTCACCACAACAGACGATATATGCGAATTTATGGAAAGGCAATGGTACTCATATCGCCCCCAAACGTTCTATCGTTGAGGTTAGCGTACAGCGGAACACAAATTGCAGCTATCAGCCTCCCCGCAGAGTACCCGAAGCTGCTAGTAAGAGAAGGACTCTGTCGAGTTTTTGAAAAGAAAAGATGATTTGAAAAGATTTGAGTTTGGCCATATAACTAGCATCTGTGGCAAGACAGAACAGACAGCGGCTTGGAAATGTGGACGCTATGCCTTCCAAAAAGCAAGCAAATAAACAGAAGACCCATTTTTACAGCTGCTATGAAAGGCCCTAGTTGACGATCAGTGAACTCCAACTGATGCTGGACAATCTGATTGCGAATGCTCTACATAAAGTTGGGCAACATACCCACTAACATTAGAGGCGAGACCGTACTGGAGTCATTCCCTTCCCTAACAATAAGGATCGGTAATAAAGGTAGGGCTATCATCATTGTGGTAACATCAAGAGGAGGCTCATGGAGGAATACTCTCATAACAACCATCAGGCAATATTAATGGAGGTGCAAAAAATGAAACCAGTTCATCTTCTAAAACTAGCGAACCCAAAATGGTAAGAAAGATATTTTGATAGCAATTCTTTCGAAAATAACATCTTGGCGATTCAACCCAATGTTGAACAGCGAAAGCGAGTATGTCTCATCTCACAGCTATGTATATTCAATGCCTAGAAGAATAAATAACAGAAAGATCTCATTGGTTTACTAGTGAAACGATGAAATAAAGCCACTTTGCGCAAAATGCTTACAGCCTCGTAGTCCAGCATTTTCAGAGTAGACCAGATTTCCAACAATGTTTGGACACTGGTAGACTAGCGGGGCGCTACCTAACTAGAGCCATCAAAGAAAGCAAAACCATATGCTTCAAAAGCCTCTTTCAAGAAGCCGACATCAATCAATAGGGTTTGGGAACTGGGATCCATAGTAGAACACATTTTCCCGCAAACATACTATAAGCCACTATGTGCAACATCATAAGAAAAGTTAGTACCGACGAAATTCCTCCATCACCCTGAAGAAGTTCCTAAAGGCCTGTGACTAGATGGGCGACCTGACGACATCCAGAATAACCCTTTATTGGCTGTTTAAAAAAGACCGGATCCCTTTCTAGCAACAATGCAAAGATGTCTAGAAGAAGGAATCTTTTCCAAAAGATGAAAAATACAGCATTTGGTTCTGCTACCAAAAGGAAAAAAGCCCCCTGGTAAGCCATTTTCCTATCACCCAATATGCCTCTTGCAGAAACCATGAGAAAGACTTTTGAGAAGAAAATTTACAATAGACTGCTAACAGCAGCAGAAAAGAATCAATTTGACTTCAGAAAAGGGCGATCAACCTTTGATGCCAAACAAGGTATAATCAAGTACCACTGCACAAGTGCAGTAGTTGTACTAGACACTTACAACTCTGCGAGGTGGTTTTCCATTAAGATTTCACTGGCTATGATGGATCCATAGTACTACTTCCTGAGGATAGTGACGAACTATCTCAACAACAAGAAGCTAAGGTACGATTCCGATAATGGCTTACGCCTTTACGAAAGGTTTTCCAAATTATAGCCGATGGAAGTGGAAGGAGATATTTCGGTGTTTATTTGCTTTTTAATGTACTTGCTTGCTTAAGTGATGCTACAGGTCGGGAATCAGTTGAGATCTCCTTCTACTTGTGCGAGCCACCTCAACCGCGCTGTCCCTCTGGAGACTGCGATCCCGTGCAATGGTGTCCATTTGCTCTACATGTCCTAGCCATCTTAGGCGCCTGATGAGTAGTTTTCTGTCTAGATGGATGTCGCTGTACAAGTCGTATCGTCGTTGAATAATTTCATCCAAGAGACCGAATACTTTTCGAAATATTTTTCTCTCGAAACGACTTAGAATATCTTCATCCGCTTTCGATAAAGTTTATTCTTGGGCACCATAAAGTAGGATTGGAATGACCAAAGTCTTTTATAGAGTCTCCTTGCTTGTTCGAGATAGAGCCCTACTATTCGATTCCCTTCTTAGCCCAAGAAAACAGCGATTGTCAACAGTTATTCTTCACTGTATTTCTGATGTTTTTGGCATAATTTATAGCAGATCCAAGTAAGAAAAAGTCACTAATCACCCTTGAAATTATGGCTGCCTATTGTGACGTTCTGTCTAATTCGGCGATGCTGTATGTCCCTTGCTATTGACAGCATATAACGGGTGACCAGAAAGTAATGATAGTTTTTTAAATTTTTTTGTTTCAGCAGCTGTCAAAGTGACCAATGGCATCCAGCTGGGAAAATATTCACTAAGGTTTGCCATTTCATTGTGCATCGGTTCAGTTGTAAATACGCAACATGAATTTCGCCATGAGGTCGTTCATCATGGCTTCAGTGAGCAGGCAATTCGTCGCACCGTGGAAAAGCTTGAGTATGATTACACTCTCTTGGATCTTAAGCCACCAACCGGACAGAGATTGTTACGAAATCAAGAAAACATAACCGCCATAGCCGCCAGTATCGAAGAAGAAATGACGATTTGGCACCGATCAACTGAAATATGCATCGCCAGAGAGTCACGCGGCTTATTTTGTGACCTACATCTATATAAGATTGACGCCGGACGACCATAGATAACGCTGTGAGTTCCCTGATTGGGTGCTGGAAATATTGGTCGGAGATACGGTTTTTTGCCATAAAATCATCTTCTTAAACGATGCCGATTTTTGGCTCATCGGCTATATCAACAAGCCAAATTACTGTTATTGGCATATAAGGCTTATGTTAACCAATTTAGTCTTATTAACCCCCAGTCTTTGGAAGCTAGTACGCAGAGCTACTCTTACTCCACTTGTTGAAGCATTTTAATTTTGTTTAATTACTTTTCTATCTACACATGAATCTTTAGCAAAAAAAAAAAAGAACCTTTAATAGCAATAAACCGTTGTGAATTAGGTGTGAATAGCTAAAAGCGACATGTCTTCCTTTATCTTGCCAGGAGTGATATATTTTAATGTCGAAACGAGTTTCAATATTTATCACATTATTATGCACTGTTAATGTCGCCTAGTGACAGAACACAAAAATCGTTTCCATCCGATACAATCATCAAAAAATAAAATAAAATAAATCCTATTAACCCCCTGACAAAGTGTTTAATTTATGAGCTCCTCGGCCAGCCGTGTAGCGCGGAACACACGAAACAAATTAACGCAAATGTTTAGCCAAAATGAATCTATAAATCTATTTCGCTGTTGAAAGACACAATTTTCTTTTTTATTATTATTTGCTGCGGTTAACAGTAAATGGTTAAAACATAAAAAAAAAAGCATCACCGTAGAATCAGCTCTTTCAAGGCTCGCTTTTGTTAGATGAGTAAGTCTTAAGTCGGTTTTGATTCAGCACTTTAGGGGAATTTGCTAACATCTTCGATTGTTAGATATGCTCGTATGCTGCCTCAATAAAGTAATGCAGATGGCCCGTTAAAACACCTACAATTTTTAGGCATTATATCGAGATGAGATGGAGCTAAGGCCATTGTAGATACTTGTACATTTGTACCATTCCTGTCTGTGCGACTTCAATCACTTTTGGTACAAATCACCCGGATCGAATTCCATCGAGATGATGCCTTAAATAAATTATCTTTCTTAGTGCTACGGACTGACCGTCGCGTTGTACAGTGTCCGTGGGAAGATGATGTATCCGTTGTAGTGGGTTGGTTGGTTGCATCCGTAGTATGGCTCTAGATGTTAGTATTTACTCTGTTGGTGTGTAACGGACGTGATGTGTGTTTGGTCAATGGACGTTTCGGGGTCTTTTGAGTACACGCACTGTGTGACGATGCCACAATGAGACGATGAAATGTGCAAATGAAAAGAATGAAGAATGAAGAAAGAAGAACGAAAACAAGTTCATGTCTGGTGATGGTATTCAATGGTGCTTTAGGTACTTTGAAGCTGGGCGTCGGCATTTGCCGGTGCGGGGGCACCTACTTAGACGACCGGAAAAAGGAAACATTATCATCGTCGCGCGCTCACTCGCTCTGTTAATACAGCTGAGAGCCAAGCGAGGCAAAGCCAAGTCCAGACAACAAGACAAATTCAATTCGATCCGAGCGATCTATCTAGTGCGAGCCGTATTTACTGTTCTTTATGTTTCCTTGTTGTTTGGTCAGTTTTCGGTTTTCTTTTGGTTTGTTCATTAGAACACCAAGATGTTTGGGTGGGCTCTGGAATCTCTTTCAAGTTGTTGAGGTGAAACCCGAAAATCCGTTGTATTTAATGCTCACACAATTGGAGTCGTTGTCGTTTTTTTTTTTTTTTTTTTTTAATTTGGAGATTCAGTTTTTTGTTGAGAAATTTCACGCGAGGCCAATGATTTGTTGGTTTGAATTTCTGTTGAGATGTACGCGTTCTGAGGCTGTTGACACATGATTTAATTTTCGCCGAAACAGTGTTTGTCTATTTTTTGTGTTGATATAGCCGTAAGGTGAGTGATTCTCGCGCCTTTTATTACCACGTGCTGGAGGGAATATGGGATCTTTAAAGTTACCTTTGGTTAAAAATAACTTTTGATCACAGAAAACAGGTTTTGTATGTTTTAAGAAATGCCTCGGGCTGTTTGAATGAACTATGATCATCAACTAATCTTCAAGTTTTATCATCAATCCAACTAGCACTAGTTGCTAGCGCAAGGTTGCCAGTCGCCCTCTCATCCCTTCTAAATGGAGCCAGGTCTCATACAAAGATAGGAATACAAATACATACAAATACAGGAAGTCCCACTACAGCAAATCAGTCGATCCGGCTCCATGTTCATTTGTCTGTCAATGAAATTCCTTCTGATTTCGGTGTTTGTATGGTGAAAAAGCATTAGAAAAACGAAACTGAAACTGAACTTCCATCAGATATTTCAATTCAATGTAAAACATATCAAACTCATAGCCATCGCTGGAAGAATTTGACCATTTGAGAATTGTTCCCTTTCAAAAAGTCGACAAATACACAACGTCAACGTTTTATCCATCCGCTTTGGAGGGTTTATTTTCCTCTCGGAGCATTGTGTATTCCAACGATGCGCATCGCCAAGCCACAGCTAAGCGAGTAGCACACTAGCTGAATGCTTATAATCTGATGTAGTATACCGACAACAACGAACAGCGAACGTTAAACCAAATCACTTTTTTTGCAATAAGTCGATGTTTCAGAAATTGTGTCATAGATGTCCGAAACAAACTTAGAGCCGATATCGGAATGTCGGGCTACCAGCATCTTATGTTAGCCACTGCCTTCGTACTGCAACCGCTCAAAATTGCATCGAGTTACCAGGTACATTACCTACAGACTTCTGGATCCCCCAGTGCGCCAAGAATTCTAGGACCATCTTGCTACAGAAGCACAAACAATCAGCAGCTCCACTCATGAAGACATATATGATCATTGGGATGCTGTGAAAAATATTTTTGTATCTGGGAGCGTTGCCTTCATCCGTATAAGGCAGAAAAATCACAGCAGGCGGATCGATGAGAATATTTCTCTTAAGGCTAGGATAGCAGCGGTATCAGCAGTCGAGAAAACCGAGTTAGATGTCCACATCGTGTCAAGAGGAAGTAAGTGCAGCGTAGTGTCAGACGTGACCAGCGTTCATACATCAACGTACTGGCCTCGAAGGCTGAAGAAGCAGATAGCATGTGGGGCAACAAGATTGTCTACAGCATCACAAAAGAACATACATAATAAAGCGGCAGGAATCGATTATATCCTTGACGAGCTTTTTCAAGCGGCGCCAAATTTTTTCGACAGAATTATTCCAATCACTAACTTAAAGAGCTGGAAAAATGAACGTTTTCTCGAGAAACGTTTCGTGTGTTTTAAGTGAACTCCTCACAATATAAGTTTTACTTCAACTGATTTGCCTAAATATTAATGGAAACGAGGATACGCCTTGCCATTGCTCTCCGTCAACTCATTGATACCATAGCAGGACTTGTGTTCCACCCTTGGTATAAGTAGAGGCTGTTCTAAAACCTTTTACTGATCTTAGGATCGCAGCACCCAGTACTTATCGCAACTCTACATCCTGCGATTTTAGGTTCAAACCACAACCACTGAGGACTACGAGTAGCTCAATAAGTCAAGCTCGGTCTAAAGTATGGGCTGCTCCTGACTCCCACAGTACCGTTTATTTGTTCGGTTTAATTAAACAATTTCATTAATAGAAAAAGCCTTGACAATTTTCCGGAAGAGTGAAAAAATGCAATTTGACGGAATGTGGGAACTGGAGAGGAATATGCGTTCCCAAACCGTAACCTAGATAATAGCTAAGATAGTTCTAGAGCGGATAAGAGATAATCTAGACTCAACACCCGATGCCGAACCGGCGGAATTTCGGGGTGAATACTCTTGCGTATATCACATTAACATCTTGAGTCTCATCATTGAGCAATGCGCCGAGTTCAGGCGTCAGCCTTTCGACAGTCTGAACAGAGATGCTATCTGGATAGCCTTTTATAAAAGAGGTGTCCCGTGAAAACTTATAACTATTCTTAAGACCACAGGTAATTGGTCACTTCCAGCACTATGGTAAGGTGTCAGATGACGTTGAAGACCACAGTGGAGTGCGCCACAGTTGTTATTCCTGGTAGTCATCAATGATGTACTTCGGCAGTACTAACTGAAAGAAACCAAGGATTGAGTTAGACAATGACATCTTACCTCAAACATCTGAACTGCGATGAGAATATAATATACAAATGCGGGTAAAACAAAGTAAAGGATGATTCATCGTGAGGTTTGATTTTTTGACAGATCACGCGTGACTCTGTTTTTACTACATCGTCATTTTTGTTAAGTATCGTTTGGCAAGTCATCATGGAAAAACTCATACCATAACAGTGTCACCAAATTGTTCAGCTGTATTACGAAAATCAGCGCTCTGTGAGAAATGTTTTTCGTGCGATTCGAGGAACTTACGGTGCGCATAATCGACCTACCGAAATCACTATTGCCAATATCATTCGCATATTTGAGTCCCAGTTTATATTAGTGGATGATACTCGACCGGTTAGACCACATCCAGCACGTAGTGAAGAGACTATAGAAACTACAGCTGAGATTGTACACGAATCGATTTGTTGTCGTTCTCATCAGCTTGGAGGATCTCGGCCTAAAAGCGTACAAAATTCAACTTGTGCAAGAATTGAAGCCAAGCGACCTGAATTTGCGTCATATTTTCAGTGAATGGGCTCTGGAAAAACTCATTGAAAATCCGGTGTTTTATCGTGAAATTTTGTTCAGTAATGAAGCCCATTTCTGGATCAATGAATATTTGGGCTGATGAATAACCCGAAGAGTACCAAGAGATACCATCACGTTGATTAAAAATAACGGTATGGTGGGGTTTACGGGCTGGTGGATTCATTGGTCCATATTTCTTCAAAAATGAGGCAAATCAGAATGTTACCGTCAATGGTAACCATTATCGCGCCATGTTAACGGACTATGTGCTTCCTGAAATGCAAGCACATGGTCTCAATAAGCTCTGGTTTCAACAAGACGGCGCTACGAGCCATACAGTGCATGAAACATGAACTTGTTGAGAAATAATTTTAGTGAGCACTTAATTTGACGTTTTGCTTCGGTAAATTGGCCGCCTAGATTGTACGATATCACACCTTTGGACTATTTTTTCTGGAAATATAAAAGGTCTCAGGTCTTCAGGAATAATTCAGCTACGATTGACGCTTTGGAAGCCAACATTACTCTTGTTATGCGCTAGACACCATTCGCTATGCTCGAACGAGTCGCCCAAAATTGGACCTTCCGAATGGACCACCTCAGACGTAGTGCTGGCCAACATTTACAAAATATTATTTTCAAGAAATAGATGCCATGAATTGTTCTTTTAATTGATAACAAAAAGTTTAAGTTTACTTTCAAATTTATGTGTTTTATTATACATTATAAATCAAACTTTACGATGAATCACCCTATATTTCAATATCCGATGTTTAACTCAGCGTTGCCAGTCAAGTCGGGAAAGTTAAAAACTTTCTATATTTAGGACGCATCGTCTCGCCCGACGATGGCACGGAACTCGACGTGGCCACGAGAATCGGGAAAGCTAAAGTTTGGAATTCTATCAAAAATCTGGAAAGGCATTATTCTCAGCATAAAACCGAGCTAAAACTGTTCAGATCCAATGTAGAATCAGTACTACTATATGGGTGTAGTACTTGTTACCAACATTGTCACTCGAAGACTACCAACCCTCGTCCACGTGACATCTTAAAGATGTTTTGAATTGATCCTATTGGTCCTAGTGGCCCTATTGCGCAATATGTCGTGCAATAGAATCCACTAACCCAGCCAGGCAGAAGAGCGGGCCGGCCTAAGCAAACATGTCGAAGATCAGTCGAAGACGAATAGAGACCACTGGGAAAGAGCTGAAGTGAGCTCAAATGCATTGCAAAAATTGCGCGAACAACATCAACAACGCACCCTATACCCATCGATGGGTGACAGGATTTAAGTAAGTAAGTAGGTAAGGAACAGAGCAAGCCGTTATTCACTCTCTCGCACCAAAAACAACATCAATGAGACAAAATCAATGAAGAATTGTCTGTTCAGAAACGTTTAAAGCTGCTACGTGATCCTGGTGATCGTATTTTAAAAAAAAGGCCTAAGGTACATTGGCAAGTCTTTATCAAATGTTAGAGTGTAACTCGTTGACTTGGAGTTTACTTCGAGGATGGTAAATTTTTTGGCTAACCACTTAAAAAAATGAAGAGAACGATGTTGATTGTTTGTCTAATTGCGTAAGAAATCTAAGATTATGTGTTACCCTATTACCCAAGGAAACGTAATTTATTAAATTTTGTGCTGAACAAAAGTCTGCTTGTCGATTACCCAAAGAAAGGTAAAAAGATAAATATGTAAAGGTGATTGTTGTTGGCTCATATATTTTGTAGTCGAAATATCTCTTAAAATTAGTTCCTGACCGTAGACGCCAACTTTTTATGAATCTGAAACCAGATGATACACAGCGAGATGCTGCATTTCTTCATCATTAGTCGAATTTCTTTCAAAGAACTCAATGTTCAAATTAACGCTATAGTACCACACCGATGTTTTATTATTTCTCCAACACTATCGACCAAATTGGCAACTTCTTAAGCACAATCCGACAGAAAAATCGACGATCCACCCAATATTATCCACAACGTACTGTGGGTATCTATAATAATTTTACAATTTGTTTATAGAATTCTATTGGTGGCATTTTCCGATGAACGCCACAATTACACAGCTCATTCCTGAGCAGTATAGTTGGTGGCTCACATAATTTGCTGGCAGCCACGCATTGTGGCTAAATACTCGTAGCATGTGCGCTCACTCAATTTTCTTTTGATGGCTGCACGATCTTGGCATTTCTAATGGGAATGCGTGAAGATCGCAAATTTTCTTCAACTATGAGATGGCATCGTTTACTTGATCTTTGTTAGATGATCGTGGCAATTATTTTTTTTAATTAATTTTTCAAATTCATGACATTGGATGTATCTACTTCAATATTTGCGGTTCAAATTGATTTGCTAAAGAATGTAATAGCCATCAGATCCTCAAGGAAAAAGCTGTCGATGTTGAACAAAAATTCTTTAAAATGCCTTCTTGTTGATTCTCATAAATTTGAATATGAGAATGATGATGAAAGATTTTTTTAATAAAAGAAGTACATATCTCGGTTTGTATGTAGGTATCAATATGTCTCCTCATTTATTGCCATCCCAAAAATGCATTTAGTAGGATTAACGTTCTACTCCCCTTTGAAATATCTTTTCGCATGCTTGGACAGAATGCATCTCTATCGGTCTAGCGGTCATATCGAAATTTTAGAGTCCCGCCAAATTCGTTAAACGCAAACAAGATAGCAACGTAAAAATGTCTAATTACACGTACTTCCACCGGCTACTCTCACTAACACAACACCAGCGATATATCGAATGTGATGAAGAGCAGTGTATGGCAATAAGGCGCAATGAAAAGCAGAAGCAAATATAGGCAGCAGCAGCACCAGCAGCAGCAGCACCAGCAGCAGCAGCAGCAGCAGCAACAGCAGCAGCAGCTTTCAAATGATCTTTTTTTTTATTATCGCCCTCTCTAGCCTCTACTCGTACTGTAGCTTCTAGATACAAATGCCAATGGAGTCGTTTCTCTATGTTATGCTGCCGATTTGGGGGAACCTTGTGTTGATGCCACCATCCCCCTTAATCTTTCTCAGTTACCACCCATTTAGACCGGTGTTTTAGGGTGGCGGCAGTGGAGACAGTAGAGGCAGTGCAGACCATGAGTAGTGGTTGACGGGGGTGGTGCTGATATAGTGCAGTATGTGTGCGTTGTGTTGATGTGCCAGCACAGGAGAGAATGATTTATGTTGGATGTGAATAATTTTCGAATAATCAGCTCCGATTTGCGGACTATGCTTTTCGGATCGTTTTCTCCGGCCTGGGTCAAATAGGGGGATACACCAAAGCACTGTGCACCTCGGTACTCCACCTCTACACCTTACCATTGCGCATACAACCCATCGAGAGAAACGATTTACGCGATGAATTTTATCTACAAAATACAAACAGATGGATGTGGACGACCGACGGATGGCTTGGAACGGTCATACAAATAGATACGCGCAAGTGGCGGTGAGGCTGAGGGTACAGATATTTGGCCTAACGGTGTGCACGTTCGCGCTTGCACACTATACTACTGGCTCTATCGGTTGCCCTATGCTATGTATTCGTATGAAAGAGTATCTAGCGCGTTGTTTGTTGGTTCTGGCCATAAGCAAGCCAGCTACTAGCAACCACAGCCACATCTCCGTGCCCCGTGCCTCGTGTTGAAGCTTTGGTGTTGGAATATTTAGTTTTGTAGGTGAAACATAAGCATGTGAAGTAAGTGTGGTGGAGATACATTATTATTATTTTCAGTGTTTTGTTGGTTGCCTTTTATTTTCGTTTTTCATCTCATTCCTTTGTCGTTTAGGTTTTCGTTTTGTTTTAATTTTTTATTTTTTTATTTTTTTGTGTGTTTCGTGTGCCTTCTGTTTCACTTCGTACTCTTGTGTGTTTATTATGTACGTTGTACGGTTCGTTGTGCTGAGTTAACTGCCTGCTCCCGCTTTGGGCTGATACCCGATTGCTTTCTTCTTTTTCTTCGTCTACTTATTTTGATGCTTTTAGCATAATTTATTTTATATTTCGATCAATACACGGACACGCATATGGTTTGTGGTGGAGTGGTATTGCCATATATTTGGAATGTGAGTGTTTTATTCGAGTGCGAATGGAATGAGTAAGGCATGCGTGTGAGGTGTGGAGTGAGAGTTTTATACGATTCCGATGTGGTCGATAGCTGACAAGTGTTGCTGTTGCTTTTAGATTTTGTTGATACTATTTGGTGGTATTGACAATATATTTCTTGGATTATCTAAAGTTGATCAAGATATTGTAAGTTGGTTCCTGGTTAGGTCTTTGGCCTCTGAAAGTGTGTCTAAATTTGATCATAAGGTGGGCAATTTTATTGATAGGGCATTAACCTAAACGTTAACACTATTTTAATTAAAAATTCGAGAAAAAGATGATGCACTATTCGTAATTTAAATTAATCGATACTAGAAAGAGGTGTCTTCCCACTACAACGCAGTAACTAAGCGGGCCGAACTGATGTGTCTAAATCGGTGTAAATACCTATGGGCCAAAAAGGAACTGCTTAGACTAGTAATTTTAGTTTCACTAAGGACTGTCTTTAGAGATTTTGATATCTGCAACAATAGTTGGGCCCAGCTAATGGGACAAGGTATCAGTTTTAATAAATACAAATTTGCGATACCACAATTCAAGACATTTAAAGCACTTTCAAAGGAGTGTTTCTTAGTCAATTTTAATTGTTGTCGCTACTTATAGGCTTTTGTGTTTTCTTTTTAAAGTCTCGTCATTTCAGTTCAATACGCTCTCCATGCAGACTCTTACGCTAAATGGTTTCACACTCTTCGCTACAAATCTTTCGGACTTTCAAAGATACGTGGTGCAACTATAATCGATAATTTTCGGCTCCTTGGATGCACAACATGAAATATGGCTTCAAACGGAACATTACATTCCATTAAGATGGCGCAACTGATGGTTGACCTGAGCTACAACAAGCGTCTCCAGCCAGCTCGAGCTAGCCGCCTCCAATTTCGCACGCTAAGTTGGCAGAGGTGCCCTTTTACTTGCATTCGTCACTTGAACCTCGGTCTTTCCTTACTATGTTATCCCTCGAAAACGGATTCGAAGACTTTTCGAACCGTAGCATTGGTGCCAATCTGGTCTACATGACCCAGCAATATCAATCGATATCGCTGTACAGCCCATACAGTTCGTCGTTGTATCTCCTTCTCCACCCACCGCCTATGCAGACGGGACTAAAAACCACCCGAAGAATTTTCCTCTCAAACCAAATACGGCAGTTTTGTTTATTAACATACCCATTCAACCAGAATGGAAAAAAAAAAACGAATCTTTCTCTAGTTTTTCTAAAGCCCACTCATCGAAAATGCGATGCTGTGGAAGGACGTTCGGCTTCAGTTCTTGCACGAGCTGTATTTTGTAAGATTTTAGACCAAGAATGGACAATTCACGGTCTTTATTATTAGACTGCATACGGGTGCGAAACTTGGTCACTATGGCTTGAATTGCTTGCTCATTAGGTCGATTATGACCACAGTAAAATGGTCGAAATGCGTGAAAAGCATTTTTCACCGAGCACGAATTTTGATAATAAAATTCAATAATCTGTAAGCGTTGTTCGGGTGCGAGTCTTTCAATGATGTTTTTTTTTTTCTGCCGGAAAAGAGCAGTACGACAAATAGTTAGTTCATTGTATTCTTTGTATGTTGACTTTACTAGAATCCCACAGTCTTTCGTAGAAAGATGAGTACGTCCTTCAGTGACAAATTTCCAACGACACCAACACCAACCATATTAGCGCCAAGCACATGTAGACTGATGCAAATGTAGACCACAAACTCACAGAGATAGTACTCTGCGGTATCAATTTACTCCTCTGATCTCCACAAGAGAGTCAAATATAATTTTGGGTGCAGAGTGATATGTAACTCGCGCAGGGTCACAAAAACGCCAGTGCGTGTTGACCCAAAAAAAAAAAATAATTTTTTTTTTTTCTAAACGCGTCATACGTGCGTCTAGAGCAGAGCCAATAGTGCCAGTAAAAGCGCCCGTGCAGCCGAGACAGTCCGTCATGTGCAGCCTGGTGAAAGCAACAGTGATGTAATCGTATTTTTATGAAAACTTATTCCATTAGGTAACCAACGCATAGGATGTAATTGATCTTATCATAGCCTGATAGATCCAGAGGACTTCCCTCCACCGGTGATAGCCCCATGACTTTCCGAATGTTGCTTTACACTGCCACAAGGCCGATTGTCTGCTTCCTGTGAAAGGAACAGCCTCAGTTTTAAAAGAACAAACTAAAATTGACGTCGATCACGTCTAGGTTTGCCTACATGCTAGAACAAATTGTCAGTAGGCATAATCCAACAGACATCCAACATAATCAGGGTCCTATTCATCCGCATTGTTTTTATCCACGAAACTAGTAAATCGTCAACGTTGTGTGGTTACACATAGCATCAAAAGTTGCGTTGTCGAAAAAAGCTTTCGATAAAATTGTCTATCTCGTGATCCTATTTGTTCAATGCGCTTGCAGTTCCGACCAACAGATTTTGAAGTGGAGTCTCGCACGAATTCATTCTCTGTATAATTTGAAGGAAGTCAGACTGAAGAGTCTTAAGGCTATTGCAATGCTACTTTTTTACTACGGGCTTTTTGATAGTAAGATCATTGTTGCATTGCAACTTAAGTAGCTTTATGATGGGTATGTACATACCACCTTGATCAGAATGTTCCCGGTGGCGTCAACGTGGGGCGCTCCCATTGTTCCGATTTGAGTTCTGTCTTCTTTTTTGTTAAATTGGTACATCTGTTGTTGACATTCCCTCTAAATCTTAGTCAAGAGTACATCTATCTCTGTGTGTTGGCGATTTTTTACAATTTAAGAAATGGATTTAAATTTGAAACAACGAATTTGCATTAAATTTTGCGTAAAAAACGGATTTAATGGTGCGCGAACGTTGCAAATGTTGAAAAAGTGTTTCGGCAGGGATTCTCTAAAGAAAACGGTCGTTTACCAGTGGTACGAGCGGTTCAAAAATGGTCGTGAGTCAATCGAAGATGATGAATGCAGTGGCAAACCATCGACATCGAAAACCGACGAAAACATTGATAAAGTACGTAAAAGAAATAACCGAAAATTAATCATCAGAGAGATAACGGAGGACTTGAACATTGCCTATGGATCCGTCCAAGACATTTTGGTTATTGATTTAGGTTTTCGTCGTGTAGCAGCAAAGTTGGTGCCAAAAGACCTCAATTTCATGCAAAAAGGAGACCGTGTTGACGTCGCAAAAGAGATCCCACAGTCATCAAAAAAATCCCTGTAAGCAATTTATGCACTTAAAACCTGTTCGATTTGAGTATAAGGTATGGGTTGCAGCAACTTGCCTCGGATATTGCGTTTAGTTTGATTTCTATCAGTGACGAAATCAGAAAAGAGATCCTACTGTTTTTCTTGGAGATTTCGTGGTTCTTAGCCTAGACGAAGTTATTAAACGACAGTAGCTTGATGTAGCATTTTTAGGGAAACTCTAAGAGAAAATCGTTTGAAGAACATAACAATGGAAGACAAGAAGAAATTCAACAAGAAAGAGAGTGGATCATATGAATCGTTCGTTGACAAAAGCAATCAACTTTTGCTCACCCGATGGAAGGATAACCAAAGCGTTTAAATGCTTTCCAATGTAAGGTACATGGGATTCATCCTATTGGCGCAGCACTGAGATTCAACAGCATCCAAAAAACAAAGTCAGAAGTTTCGCAGCCCAATGTAAACAAAGAATACAACAAATACATTGGTAGAATTGACTTACTTGATAATAACGTATCAAACTATAGAATTTCAGTTCGCCGAAAAATGTGGCATAACCCAATAATTATGTGGATGATAGACGTTTCAGTTGTAAATGCGTGAACCCTATCCAGAAGCTTTGGAAGCAAATAAGATTCGCTAGAGTTGACGCCCAAGTCGTATCCGTGATTGTAATTCAAAACCAAACCAATATCTTTTATCTGGTCATCATGCCATGGAAATATCTGACAAAAGTTTGTGATGTCGCCAAAACTATTAAAAGGTGTGGGGCTTCTAATGTGGCACTTTATTGATCAAAAATTTATTTAGAAAGTTAAAAATACGGGTTTATTCATCTAAATCTATATTGTCCCTTTTAAAGTAATCCCCATCGACTGCAAAACACTTATGCCAGCGCTTAATCCAATCCTCGAAACATTTTTTTATATTCGGTTCCATGTAGTGGTTTTTAACTCGATTGAACAGAAAGGAGTCACAGGATCCAAATCAGGTGATTTTAGTGGCTGTTGGGTGGTATTTGTTGCATTTTTCTTCAAAAAATTACGAATAATGATGGCACTGTGCGACGGTGCGTTATCATGGTGCAAAATCCACAATTCTGGTCTCTTTCGGCGAATTGTTTCACGCAAACGTCTCATGAAGCCCAAGTAATACTCTTTTTTTTCTATCTGGCCTTCTGGCAAAAATTCATGATGCACTACACCGTTGTAATCCATGAAAACCGTGAGCATTGCCTTCTTTTTTGACTGAAAACGACATAGTTTTTTTGGTCTCGGCTCATTTGGTGCACGCCATTCACTTGCCTGATGTCTGGAAGGCGTGTCGTAATCATAAACCCACGTCTCGTCTCCAGTAATGATCCTTTAGATGAATGTGGGATCGGATTCAGCCTCGCAAATCGTCTCTTTTGCGACGTCAACACGGTCTCTTTTTTGCATGAAATTAAGGTCTTTTGGTACCAAGTTTGCTGCTACACGTCGGAAACCCAAATCAATAACCAAAATGTCATGGACGGATTCATAGGCAATGTTCAAGTCCTCCGCTATCTCTCTGATGGTTAATTTACGGTTATTGACCAACATTTCTTTTACGTACTTCATCAATGTTTTCGTCGTTTTTCGATGTCGATGGTCTGCCACTGCATTCATCATCTTCGATTGACTCACGACCACTTTTGAACCGCTCGTGCCCCTGGTAAACGACCTTTTTTTTTTGGAGGATCGTTGCCGAAACACTTTTCCAACATTTTCAACGTTCGCGCACCATTAAATCCTTTTCTTACACAAAATTTAATACAAGTTCGTTGTTGCAAAATTTAAATCCATTTTTTAAATTGTAAAAAATCGCCAACACACACAGATATAGATGTACTCTTGGCTACGTAACTTTTGCAAATGTCAAGCTATGACGCTAAGATTTAGAGGGAATGTCAACAACAGATGTTCTAACTGAAATAATTCAAATCGGTACAATGGGAGCGCCAATGGGAATGACGTCACCGGGAACTTTTTGATCAAGGTGGTATTATCAATTTTGTCACTTTTGAAAATAAACGAAATAAAAAGATAGTTTTGCTTAATTTTTTAGTTAATTTTTTTGTATGTAGAAAAAGAAGCAGCGTTGCGTTTACGCAACACCCCATAGTCCGAATATTAATAAAATCGGAAGAAAAAAAACTTATTCGGGTCTAAATGAGTTAAAGAAATATATTGGATTAGAAGTAGCAGACAAGAGATCGTTGTTGAAAATTAAAAAGAGTATCAGAGGCAGAACGGAGCCCTGGGGCATATCAGCATTAATGTTGTGAATATCAGACTTAAAGTCATCCAAGACAGCTTGAGTTGAACTTTTCGAAAGGTAATTTCTAATCCATTAAAGAAGAGAGTCTTCAATCCGAAAGCACGCATTTTCGACAAAAGAGCTTGATGTCAAATTCTGTCAAATGCCTAAGAAATATCAAGTGCAACTATCTTGCTTTCGCCACATTGATGTATGCTTTGGTTCCACTTGTCGATAAGACATGCAATCAAATCACCAGTGGATCTGTTGCTACGAAAATCGTACTACCAGTCATTGAGAAGTTTTCGCTGCAAAATGTGCAGCAAGCAGATTTGGCTTACCCAAAGAGCTGACAGCTTGAATGTTATTGTTCGGATTGAGAATAAGGCAGGATTTCTAATGTTTTTGACGAACTATCAAATGTAAACCTTTTGTAAACCTTTGAGACATTGCAGTATTTTTTGACTTAGTTTTTGGTCGTATTTGGATTTTCACGTGTTTAAGAAAGGCGTTCCAGTCCTTCCTAGCTCGTTTTAACTTTTTTCGGTTTTCTTTTGTCGGGTTGGTCTTGTAGGATCGACAAAATATTTTTCTAACCCTGACAGGCTCTTTACATCTTGAGTCGTACCACGTCATACTCTCATCCGATGAGGGATAAAGCATCTCATTCCAAGGAAAATAACGACCAGTTACGTTTACGCAACACCCCAAAGCTTCACTTCCACGAACAAAAATAATATAAATCGACTTCACATATCATTTTTAGCAGTTCATATTACTATTGTATCCAAGAATTATTAAAATCGGAAGAGAAAAACCTATTCGGATCTATATGGGCTAAAAAGATTTCCAAATTATCTCTAGTGATTGACTTCAAAATTTAATTAATAATTTAACCAAAGAAAAAGTTTTGGTTTTTTGGAAATTTTAAGCAGAACCCTCTTCAAAAATATGTGCATATCTCCACGGCAACACCATCCCTATTACCGTCATTATGCCCTGTTTTTAAAATTTAGCTTTTTGACAACTACTATTCTGTCCTGAGATATAGTAAATCGTTCGGCGGTGTATCTGAAAAATTCACGTACATATTTATTTCGTTTACGCGTACTATCTATCATTGCTTCGTTCGGCATCAGCTCAGCGTGGGGATTGTTTGTGTGATTTTGGTTTCGGTCTTACTGTTTTTTTTTTTTTCACCTTTTTGGCGTTTTAGCATTTTCTCTTTATTTCGCCCAATTGAACACCGCAGCAGCTCAACATTTTTTTTTTCTTTTTTTATTTCTCTTTATGAAATTTTTCGTTTTTCTGTTTACCTATTCATGGTGGAGCTTCTCTCTATTCGAATCTCTTTGGGAAGATTGTTTTCATTTCTGATGGTATTACTCGTATTCTTTTCTTTCTATTTGTTTTCGTTTTGTTTTGCTTTTGTTTTTCTTATTCTTATCGGCATATACTCGGCTTGGACTCTGGCGACTCTCGATATATCGCGCTCTCCAATCCAATTGCGATTGTGTGCTGTGAATTGTGATTTTCACGTACGACTGGGTCGATACGGCAGATACATTTGTACATTGTACACAGTACACATGGCTTATGTGTCGCACTCTGATCCGAATAAACTCGAACTAATACAAATGTAATGACATGATAATTTATTAACGGCAATCCAATGGATACTCGTATATGGTTTATTTGATGGGGGGAACAAGGGGTGATTGGTATAGTTAGTGAGTTGGGTGGTAAGACGCGCTGCAATTATTGTATCTTTAAGAAGTTTATTTAGCCAAGTAACCGAACGTTCAATCAGCAGAACGTTTTCTCCGTTCATGCAAAGTCACTTAGCCAGGTCGGATTGTAGTCGCTTGTGTAGTTGAGTCGATTACGAGTAAGTATCTATGTATATATCTGAATTGTATTTAGAGGGTTTGTTTGATTATATGCGACTGCAATGGGGTTGTTAGTTGTAAGATATATTGAACGACATCGCTACAACAACGTGGGAGGGTAAGTTGGTTTATGGTGGTGGTTTTTCACAGTGTTGCAGATACACTATTGTAGTCGTATATTTGGCTGGGTAGATACATACTTATAGTCGAAAAACTGATTTTGAACTGCGAGTCGAGTGACTTGGCGCTGACTTTGGTAAAATGGATAAAAATCCAAAAATGCATTTGAATCGTGGTAGGGGCCTACCTTCTGTGGTTGTTGTCAAAATGGTCTAAGGAAAGAGGAAGGCGAAAGGGAAGATACTTAATTTTTCGCATATGCGTGAGCTACGTATAGCAAATAAAGTGATTGCTGGCTCATTATGTTTTCAGCACGAATGAGCTATACGAGTATTTATAAATTTGTACATCTAGGAGCTAAGCAAGATAATTGTACGAGTAGGTACGAGTACTCGTATCTTTGTATCTCTGTACGAGTATGAATATCTGTTCTCTCTCTGCTGTGTACTTGGTGCCGTTCCGTTTTTAGAAAACTACTTATTATATCGGAATGAAATTAAAGTGACGGGGATCGTTGATGAAGAAGTCGTCGACAACGACGACGACTTGGTTAACGTAGACGACGGAGGTGGTTGCAAGATGGTTGGAATACGAGTACATATATTGGAATGCATGATTTTCTTCAAAACAACTTTGAATAGTTTGCGGAGAAGGTTGATGATACGAGTAATTTTCTCGATTTATTTACGAGACTTATCGCACTATGAGTTAGCTTCAACTGTGCTGTCTGAAAGAGGGGTGGATTCTAGATTCCGTTTGTTTAGAGTTTGTTTTTGTTGTTGGAATTGAAATTGGATTTTTTTTTTTTGTGTTTGTTTGTGTGTGAGTAAAATTATTTACGTTCAGATATGCATTGCGTGATAGCTTGGTTTTGTTATAATGAGGGCTTACTAACTATGTGTATCTGGATATCTATCATTGGGACTATTATTTGTTGGAGTATTTAATGGATGTCATATCTGGAGATATTTACTTGGATTAGGTAGGTATCTATGTTGTTGGTTTTTATGACTTCCTGGTTTTGATTAAATTGATAATTTATCGTTATTTAGCAAATTTGTTGTCTAATAAGTACATACATACCTATGTGAGATAAATAATTTTTCGAGCTAGTTTTAATATTTTTAAGCGAACTCTTTTTATCTCCAAAATATCCTAACTTCCACTGTGCTTAAAACTTGATTGAAGGTAATAGGTATGACAACTTCTAGTTGGTGTTGAATAAATTGTGTTACGTGGAAGGATAAGAATCTGAGAAATAATACAGATCACGGTGTGGGTGCCCAGTTAAGAAAAACAGCGAGTTAAGTCCAATAACAGATGGAATGTAGGCTTTATGAAGGTTTCTTCCTTTAGCTACGATTAGTGTGCGTCAGTTAGTAGTTGTCAGTTCATATTTGGTAGCTTTGGAGAATAGTCGATGAAAGTTTATCGTAGAGCATCTAACGTTACATCGCCGTGCAAGTTCGCCTTTGGTTGTTGACATTCTGAAAAATTATTTAAATGAATTCATCTAGGTATTATTGTATCGTTGTGGAATCTTCAAACAGCTACAGTGTTCAACTACAATAATTGAAATGATGGAGTCATCTCATTGTACATTCACCGAGGTCATTATCGCCTTTTTATGGATATATGTAGAGCAAAATCTTTAGGTTTGTTGTGTCTATAGCACAAATCGTTCAACCAAAACTGTGCTATATCACACACACCTACGATACAAATATCGCATACAAAGTGGCATTATATCTGCTTGCCTTTGATGATTCGACTTCCACCGGCCTTCACTTTAATTGGAGCACGTTCACCGGGTAGAATCCATTGTTTCGATTGTTTTTTGGTTTTTAGTTTATACCAATGAATCCATGTCTCATCAACGATCAAGAAACGATGCGGAAACCCCTCCGGATTACGATTAAACAGGACAAGCAGTTCTTTGAAGTGGTCTCACGATTGCGCTTGTTCTCCGGTGGGAGCAAACGCAGCACCCATCGCGCGAACAGTCCACCTGGGCGCAGTTCATCAAAAACCGATGTGCGGCCACGGCGAAACTCTGCGAACCAATTGTAAACGTTTGTACGGGTAGGTGAATAGGTCCCATATACACCGTCGAGAATGGACTTGATTTTCTCGCAGGTTTTGCTTCTCAAAAACAAGAATCGGATCACGGAGCGATACTGCTCTTTCTCCATGGTCGCATACTAACACAATGTTGTCATTAAATTTTGACAGGCGGGTTAAAAGAGGTTATACTATTGGGTATATGTATTAATTCGTGCGGTTTTTTTTTTCAAAATTTTAACGTTTATTCAAGAAAAACATGTAAAATAGTATTATTCAAAGTATTGCCCATCTGAAGCTATGACTTTTTCCCATCTTTCTGGCAATTTGTGGATCCCATCCCAAAAGAACTGCGCCGGCTTGGCAGCCAAGAATGAATCAAGTCAATTTTTGATATTCTGCTCTGATGTGAACCGTATTTCAGTGAGGGCGGCGTTCTGTATCGACCGGAAAAAATAGTAGCCAGAAGGGGCAAGGTCTGGGCTATAAGGTTGGTGGGGTAAGACTTCCAATCCACTGTTTTCCAAATAGTTCTTAACCGGAATAGCAACGTGGGGCCGAGCGTTGTTATGATGAAAAATTATCGCCTCGTGTCTGGTCGCATATTCCGGGCGTTTTCCGGCTACTGCTCTCTTCAAACAGATTAATTGTTTTCGGTGGCGTTGTCCATTGATGTTTTCACCCGGTTTTAGCAGCTCATAATACAGCACACCCATCTGATCCCACCAAATACAGAGCATTACCTTCGCGCCGTGGATACTCGGCTTTGCCGTTGATTTGGCTGGTTGGCCGGGTTTCACATATGATTTTTTGCGCTTGGGGTTTTCGTAATGGATCCATTTTTCATCACCAGTAACAATCCGATGCAAAAATGACTTCCTTTTGTGACATTCCAGCAGCATTTCGGACATGCAAAACCGCCTTTCGACTTCTCTCGGCTTGAGTTCATGTGGAACCCAATTTCTTTGCTTTTGAATATATTCAGCTGCTTTTAAACGTTTTGAAATGGCTGCTTGAGTGACACCCAAAGATTCTGCGAGCTCTTCTTGTGTTTGGCAACAATCTTCATAGAGTAATGCTTCCAGTTCTTCATCTTCAAACCTTTTTGGCTGCCCAGGACGTTCATCGTCTTCCAAGCCAAAATCACCACTTTTAAATCGTGCAAACCACTTTTGGCAAGTTCGTTCAGCTAGCGCATGTTTACCACAAACTTTCACCAAAATACGATGACTTTCGGCAGCAGTTTTCTTCATATTAAAGAAATGAAGAAGAACTCCCCGCAAAAACATTTTTTCAGGCACAAAGTTCGACATATTGGAGTGAAAAAAAATTATTGTTGTTTACGCTTCAAACGAATGACATATACTGAAATGACGTACAATGACAGTAGCTTTCCAACCCATGTTCCAATGGAATAATACAAGTAACGCCATCTCTTAGCAAACCGCACCAAGTTATAGACCCAATAAATGATGCTATATTTATTTTGTCTCATCCAACAGCCATCGTACTTAAAGTGCTTTTTAGAGTACTTTGCTGGAGTAAAATTCGAAGCAACTTAATTTTTAAGATATTTAAAGTGTTTGAAAGATCTGAAAATTAAATTTAAAAAAAAAAATAATCGGTCGTGGAAAGAAATCCACATCAGAAAAGCGAGAAGTCATTTTAGGCATGAAACGTAAAGGTGAAACAATATCTAACATCGCCAGGCTGCTCCACTTCTCCAGGAAGCTGGTCCAAAACGCTATAAAGCATATGATAGTGGAAGAAACAACATCCAATAAAATCGGAAGCCGGATCGATATAGTATTGAAGTATCATCAGTAACCGTATGACTCCGTTCTTTGGATGTGAAAAGATTAAGTTTTGCAAGAGCTCATGTTAACAAACCAGTTTCTTTCTGCAAAAACGTGTTGTGGAGCGATGAATCAAAGTTTGATAGCGCCGGATCGGACGGAAAAAAACGTATGTACAATGTCCCCAACACAAAAATTCAAGCCGCTGTAAACAATCAAAACAACTAATTATGGGGGTGTAAGCATAATGGTTTGGGGATGAATGTCTTGGGATGGCGTTGGCCCAATTATGAAAGCATAAGGACATTTGGATCAATATAAATATAAAGAGATGGAGTCCTATTCCACTTGCATGGAAATTCATGCAAAATAATGACCCGAAGCACACCGCAACGTCTGTAAGTCAGTGGCTTGCAGACCAAAGAATTAACGCTTTAGAATGGCTGCCACAAAGTCCTGACCTTAACCCTATATAAAACCTATGGAACGATATAAAAAAAAAAGATTCAGCATGAAAAACCATCAAGTTTAAGATGGGTGAGCTCCCAATTTACTATTGCGCGTCATCTAAGACGAAGTTTTTCTCAACTGGGATGTGCTGAACAATCTTAACGGCAGACTAGTAATATCCATTCGCTCTATATTTCCTAACTATCTCAGGTGTCTGATGCTCACTTTTAAGAACAGGTCAATGTCGTCGTTAGGTCAAAGTCAGTCAACGTAAACGAGATCACAAATTGTTCAAACGATCATGCGTTCAAACAACGAAGGAGATTTCTATCCGGCTTTACTAGAGTCTATGCTTCTGTGCCATAAAACAGAAATGGAATGAGTAAAAGCATTGTATGAGACAAGGAAAACAAATCAACAAACTTCTTCGAAATTATAGCTGCCTTTAACGAGATCCTTTTTGTATCGTCGTAAATTCATTTTACCATTATTTGAACAGACTTTTGGAACATTGTGCCTCTGATGTTGACTTTCTTTAGTCTGACGTTCAAAAAGTGACATGACGGCGAATAACCTTCTCAAAAACCCTTTTTAGAGATCAAAGGTTTCGGTGAGATTGGTTGCTCCTTTTTACGAGGCAGTCATCGTACATCCTTATTATTTAGCACAAGCTGACCGAAGCCAGACATGTATTTGTACAGCTCATCTCTATAAATGTTGTCATGTGCGCCCCCAAAATTAATAAATAAATCGTTAGTGTGGATCCGGATGTGGTTTTCTTAGTATCTGCTGTGGGTCTCCTTGCTTGCTTTAATTAATCAAACATATTTTCTTCCGAATCATAAAAATGAGTTGGTGTATCCTCGTGGTGCCATCGTGTTCAGCAGCATTGTTATGCTTAAGGTCAGAGATAGCTACATTTATCTTATTTTGGTCATGTGGGCGGAAATTGATGGCGCGTTCAGCCGGAGAGTCAAGTTTTGGCCACCTCTGCCGTTTTACATTTTACAAAATAACTTTTCGATTCCCTTTGCACTGACTGTTTCTGTCAACATATCTACAGGTTTTTGGTCACGTCTTGTTGGCATGTTCTTTTGACCTTTTGGTAAAACTTCTGAAAGTTGTTCTTGTACCGCTCCGATTTTTTGCTCTAAAAGCGAATAAGGTGACCTCGCCTATTCTCGTGCTTCTTGATATTGTTGCCACTGACCTGAAGTACTTGATCTTGGTTGTAAAGGGGTTGACACTTTTTAAGAGGAATATCTAATTGCAGTTGATCAGGGTTAAATTTCCGTAACTTGGTGGTGGTTCGAGTCTATTTTGGTGGCTCGAAATGTGTTACTGTAGAACATATACATATAATATTGTAGAAGTGCCTTGCATCTATAGCAGCGTGATCAGTTTTGTCAACTTTATAGTTCAAGTTCCTTTTTAGGCATGGTGCTATGTAGATTTGCAAATGAACTAGCAAAGATGTTGTCTTTTCTTAAATCACCTAAAACGAAAAAAGGAAAAAAATTATTAAGTAAAATCTGTATGGGGATGAGCGCATATCAGGCTGATGATGATAAATAGACGTTGGCTATATATGTTAATGCGGAGGATGACAATTATGATGCATTCGCTTACATGCTAGAGCTTAAGATTTCTTTCTTAGTCAAGCGTGTAAAACAAATCCGCACCTAAATAGACAATGCATCTGTTCTCTGTAGCAGTCACTGTAGAAAACCACACAGTTTTTCACTCTATTCTCCCTAGCACATCACCCTTGATGGCGATGATATCTGCTTAATTGCATCTGACAGTTATAGATCTGAATGTGACTTATTCGAGGTCTAAATGTTTTATTTGTAGATCCAAACATGAACCTCCTGTTTTATTCTGCAAGATCGTTTACCATAAACCCGTACATTATGGTTTCTCTCGTGAATCGGATCCCTAGGGCCAATTGTTAGAGAATCAAAAACCAACTTTGGAGAACTGTAATTGATTTATTAATAAGTGTCTGCCATCTTCTTAGCTTCAGATACCATCACCAATAACTACATTTGAACAATTTTCGGAAGTGGTTTTCCCATGTACTCAGCACCAACTGTGTAACTTAGTTGTGATACCAATAGGAATATGCTTTTTGACTCAAGAATTGACAAAGATGCCAAATTGAAGGAAACATGGTGACCAAAGCCTTTTAACAAAATCACTTTGCCATGGTTTCTGGCCCATTCCGGTCGTCTTTCGATTATTGTTTGCTTAAACTAATCAATTGTTGCCAAAAGTGTTATGTATTAACGGTTTCGCCGAGCTTCAAAAGTTTATAATACACAAAACCGCTTCGGTCCCACCAGACACAGAGCATGGTCTTCTTGCCGAAGAGATTTGGCCTCAGTGTTGAAAGAACGGCTTCGCCAGGTGAAAGCCGCGATTTTTTTCCCTTCGGGTTGTCAAAATATTCTAAATCCACTACACTATTTTGCCAGAAAAATAAATAAATTTTTATGCTTTTCAGTGTTGACCAAAATTTGAATCCTGAACCTCTTGAACCCGCAGTAATCGATGGATTATAACGCTTCAACACTGCATCACCTTAGGGAATAAGCGATATGTTAGTTCCTAAGGGACACACATACATGTGGGCCTATTGATCTATTGTTATTCCCTGATGATGTTAATATTATTATATTACTGAAGTAAAACTTCTTATGGCTTTTTGGGCAATATAATTCCGAACGAAAAAGCGAAATGAAGTAATTCTGGGCTCCGATGAAACGAAAATGCGACATAAAGTGATTGCGAACTCCGATTAAACGAAAAAGTGACATAAAGTGAAACTTCTTATGAAACGTCGTGCTGTAATTTTCCGAGTTCTTGTAAGAAATTGCATGGGAATTAGCAATGCTGTAGAATATCCCTAGCACATGTCATCTATCGTGCAGTATTTGATATTTATCGAGTCTGTTGAAGGTACTCTCAAAAAAAAAAAAAAAAACAAAACGCAGCAAGTATATGATAGAAACGATTTCCTCTTCATCCCTACAGCTTCTGCAATAATCTTGAGAAGAGGACTTCTATTCTGCTTAGCATTCTGCATATGAGGCAGTGGCCAGTTAGGAAATTTGTAGCAGCACGGATGTCATCTTCGCTGACTCCGATCAGGGTACATGTTCTTCCGCTGTCTAAGTCTGGTCAAAGGCAACGTGAGATGACATAATCACTCCTGCAGGTCTATGTTTTGTTGGATCGTTTTATGGCTTTAAGTTCCATTTTGCGTTTCACTTAGTACATTTACGTCGTTGTGTTTGTTACTACTCTGCAAAGAGGCACCATGTCATGCTAGCTTATCCGCTTTCTCATTCCCTTTCACTTTTGTATGTCCATGTAGCTAGCAGACTCTATCTTGAGCTTGACGACATTTTTGTACTTGATTGATTTTGTGGTCTCATTTGCTAAAGCTTTTATGGCTGCTTGACTGTCAACAAATATAGAGACCTTTGGGGAATCAGCCTGTGCCGCTTTACGAATGGTAAATATTCTGTCTGAAAAATACCACATTCGTCCGGAATCTTGAAGGAGTCGTGGAACAAACCCACTTAGATCTATTGGCCCATTATGATGACAAGTGGACTTGTGATCATCCTACTCTTGGAACCAATTTGAGTTTCTGACTAAGTGAAGGAAACTGTCTATTTCCCCTCCATCTCCCACTTCATGTAACTTCTCCAGAAGTCGTTTGTAAAGACGACATCTTCTTGTTTGCCTATAAGACAGTGTCCAGTGATAACACCTATGATAGCGCTGAGATGTTTTCCGTTTTGAAAAACCAAACTCTTAGAACGATTCAGACCCAGCTTCGGCCAGATTTGTTTTTTTCGCTAGACATTTTGACTCAATAGTCCACCTAAGGTTGGTTCTTCTATTAGCATCCAGCGCCAGTATTAGTTTGCACGTAGCGATTGGCATTCCAATGGAAGGCCTTTCGTCGGCCATTCGATTAGATGTAAAGGTTCAATGCCCCGGCACCCAACATAGGTGAAATTTGAACTACTCTCCCATCTCCCTGATTGACGATCGGCAGTCTATAAAGATTTAGAATTTGTCCAGATGAGGATATCCGCTTATGCCCAAACATGCTGCCCTTTGGACTTTGCTTGGTTAGCTGTAGTTGACTGCTTTGTCTAAGAGGCCGTTCAACAGCCAACCATCCCGTAGGTGAGTATCTTTTAACCAAAACTAACAGCCAGTGGGTAATGTGAGTTTTTTTTAAGAACTTAATACTCAAGTGGGTACGGCCATACTTGAAGTTAAGTTTTTAGGGAAATGGGACAGAGAGAGAGAGAAAAAGAACGATTTTTGGGCTCAGTGGCTATTTCGCTCCATGGTTCGCATCCACCATTTTATGGAGTGACTAAATTATTAGTGCAAATTGACTTGATGTTGTATTTTAGGCAACCATTCATTTTAGCTGTGTAAAAAAAAAATGTCTCTGCTGGTATTAAACCCCGAACTGCCAATACACTTCCATTTGAGCCACGGTCACCCACGGTTGGTAGCGTTTTTGGAAGAGAATGAAGCTACAGTACCTTTTACTCTTTCTTGAATATAAGGTCTCCAGTTTAGTTTCCTGTTCAAAATAAGACACAAATATTTCACTGTATCGGAAAATCTTAATCTGGTATCGTTGATTGAAGAAGGGTCTACGAATGGAATTTTGTATTTCCAGGAAATGAGGACAAGATCCGTTTTATAGGGTGATCCGGGTTAATCTGGCAAGATTTTGCTGTACGAGTTCCTTAATGGTATTGAGATGCTATCCTGGGACGGCTAGGTAATCACCCTTCTACCACCCGCTTCTAGGTATATCGGCAGTTGATTGACTACTAAGTTACAAAGAAGGGGTGAGAGGACACCGCCTTGCGGAGCACCTCTGTTGGCATTATTCGTCTATTAAGCAGAAGACTCATCAAGACCCTAAGTTAGTCAGCTAGCTTCAGAGATGACAGCGCCGTTATGATTGCGGATGCGTCGACGTTGCTTAAGCCACCTTCTATGTTAAGGAACACTACCATGTTGTACTCTCTATATTGTAGTGGTCGTTCGATGTTGCTGATGAGTGTAGAGCCGTTTCCACCGACTTTTTTTTACAGTAGACATGGTGAGCCGTAGACAAATGGCGTGAGTCAATTCTAGATCGTTTATGGATATAAATCGGTTGTTCTAGAGTTGTCATAAGGAAAGATTATATTAGACTTATAGGTCTAAGGTTCTTTGACACAACATGAGAACATTTTCGGGGTTTGGAGATGAAAACTATATTACACTATATTAGCTCCTCTTCATGGGGGATGTGGGTCATTTATGCGCAGCTATTCATGACATCATGATGTAATGTAGAAAAACTTATCTGCAGTTTTCAGATACGAAATGCTACTGGCGATTTTTATGGAGAACTGGTGTTGGAAATAGTGATAAAACAGAGTGAGACACAAGACAGGGTGTTCAAGGTTGTCTATTGTCTGAGTGATATTAGAATCACCTATGAGTTATATCGCAAGTTTTAAATCCTATCCTATCCTATCCGGCCAGATGTTGGTATCGTACTCCAATTTCGGACGTATAAATGCCTTATATATTGAGGCCGTATCAGAGGGGGTAAAGTATTCCTTACATTGATTGAGGAATCTTAGACATCTCGCAGCATTTTTTACGACACCGAATATGTACTCATTCCAACGTAAAGTGTCATTCACACACATACCGACAATGGAAAGTTTTTCGGATTCGGCGATGCAGGTGCCATTCACTGACAATGGTTGGGTGTTTAAATTTCGGTTAAACGACAGCAGACATTGGAAGCATTAAATTCTACTCTGTTAGCGGTTCCCCAATTAGTTATGCCGTTAATATCATAATTTAATGAACTTAACATACACTGCCGTTTCCGTTCTACAGTCGAAGAGCAGGAACGTGAGTCAGCGAACGAATATGAAAAGCAAAGGGTAATGTCGTCAGCAAAGGAATATATTGGATAAAAGTTAGCAGACAAGTGATCGTTGATGAAAATTAAAAACAATTTCGAAGACAGAACGGAGCCCTGGGGCACATCAGCATTTATTTTGTGAACGTCAGACGTGAAATCATCCAAAACAACTTGAATTGAACGTTCCGAAAGGTAATTTCTAATCCATGGAAGAAGAGAGTCATCGATCCCAAAGGCATGCACTCTCGACAACTGTTTTGCTTTTGTCAGGTTTATGTACGATTTAGATTCACTTTTCGGTGAGACATGCCATCAAATCAACGGTGGACCTGTGGCTACGAAAGCTGTAAAGTCGGTCATTGAGAAGTTTTTGTGTTTCGGGATATTTCATGAGCTGACGGCTTATTAGCTTTTCTATGACCAGTTTGAGGAGTAGACCTTAAAGCTCCCTTTACTGCGACACACGCTAGTCTTTGAACTTGTGTGAATATATTTGTCGTCACCTTTCTCCTCTGTGGGAGCGTTCGGACATATAAGCTTAATGTTGGTAAATTTAGCATTAATACGGATTAATTCGCCACAAATTCGCATCCAATAGTCGCTGCTGATGCATTGATAACAGTCAAAGTTTTTTATACTCCTTTTGTCAAGCCCATTCGATTGCATTTTTTTTTTTTATGGCAATAATATCAGCAATCCAGGGCTTCCGCTAGTTGTTCGCTGCACGTGCCCTATTAATGGATCTAAAATTTCAGGTGTAGATTCGAAGTTCGTTTTTCTGTTTCTTGATGTTGCATCGCAACTTGGTTTGTTATTATCTCAGTACAACCTGCAACCTGGAGCGCTAGTTTTATTATATGTGTAATTCATAAAGGTCCATTAAGGGCTTATTCGCTACGACCTCTTTTCCAAGATCCTGAGTTGCTCAAGCTCTTTTCCGGCGTAAGCTTCAAATTTGCCGGAGTGGCCTGGATAAGGTCTTATTTGATTTGATTCACCGTTGATTGCATCTGGGGAATTCATCTGCTGTCCTTTTTATAGTGCTGCTATTTTTGTCTGCTGGTCAGTTTGGCAAGTCGAGCCTGAATGGATATCAACCATCACCACAAGGTTACCACTTGGAGTTACAATAAGCACAATTGATGTTTAGAAATCTTTAGTATTCAAGGCTTATAACGTTTACGTTAACTTTTGTGATACAGTATAAGGTTTCATATTTCAGTATGTAGAGGTGGGGTCGGATATTCCGACATCATAACTCTACGTCCGGGAAATAAGAGCTGTCACTGGCATATACTTTTACATGCATTGGCATTTCTGCCATACACAACAGGACAACATCATGGAGTATAGTTTAACAGGGAGAGATTTGAAGTGAAATTCACAGCATGATGGATTCAAAGTATATAGTTCCAGGGTTATGGTTTCAGGATCACAAACTAAGATGATGGTCTATTGAAGGTTTCATGTTATTTTGAATAGGCTAAGTATAAGAATTGAGTTGTTTTACAATAGCTTAAGATGAGGGTTGCTCAGTTTTTTGATCAAATATTTTAGATGATAGCACATTGTAGTAGATAGATTATGCAATGCGATGAAGGGACTAATTCCTTTAAATGTGGATCAGTGGAGGGGATCTTCCTTCGTAGAGTATGTTCTTGTGCTGGCAAATACCTTGTATACTCGCACTTAGTCTTGTCAGTGCAAAAGCATCTTCATGTAGCTTCTTCAGATTACTAAGTTAGTATTCGAGTTACTCTCATTATAAACAGCCATCGACCTGTATACTATCGTGCCTCTTCGTATTGTATGTACACTTGTATGTGTGTATTTTTAATTTCTTAAAACAACTAAATGTAAAGGATGAAGGACTCTACATATGAGTATGTACATATTGCTAAATGCTCGCACATATGGTACATATGTAGGAGCATCGCATTCCTCGTTCTTCTCCAACTTCATTTAGCATTTTATTTAATTCTTATTCTCATTCTCTTATTTTTTAGTTGTTTTGTTTTTATTTTTTGTAATCCTAAAAACAAAAACAAACAAAGCAACTCTTCAGCTTCACCAAATGCGACCACGGATGCTAATGCTGATGCTGTTGATGGTGTTTCATTTACGAATGTGTGTGCTTGTCTTCTTTGCTGTCTAAGAAGCGACTTTATAAGATGATGCTGATGCATTGCCTTAGTTGCAGTAATTGTTGTTGCTGCTGTTGTTGGTTGTTTTGTATCTAACTAGCAGCCTATCTGGCTAGTCAACTGCTTCGCTAGCTCATGTAAAGCGTCAATAGACAAATCGAGCATTCAGATTTACGCGATTTGTGTATTCGTATACGCAAAGTGGTATGCGAAACGGGCTATTTGTTTTTGTTTCTTTCTGTCCGTATCCATCTTTCGATCCCCTTTCGCCCCAAAACCAATGCCATAACCCCTGCACTGTAGTAGTTTGTATATTTCCATTTATTTTCACAAGAGATTTTTATATAATTGCTTTCTCTGCACCGAACGTCGGAGTACCCATATTCATACGTATTCATCAGCAAAAGATACTTTCATACTTACGAGTTAGTTTACAAGGCGACCTCTACAGCGCCTTGTTTTCGTTTGTGCCTATTCATATGCCTATGCCTACCTTCATTATCCGATAGATACACATAGTTTCGATAATATTATAATAATGTGGCTCTTCTTTTGCTTCTCTTCGGTCATCTTGTTGTGATGGGTTTCGTAGTTCTCAGATGCGGATCAGGTTGTGCCGGTGGGGTTTGTATGCTTTCTTTTCTTGGCCTTTTTGCCTGTCTATTGGATCTATGTAGTTTTGCTATAGCTGCTCGTTTGTAGTATTTCTCTCTTCTTTGATTGAATTATATTTTTAGCGCAATGTGTAGATACTTACATACTTATGGATAGATACTAGGTACATATGCGGATACAGAAGGCAGCGAATAGATAAATAAAAACGAATTGAGCTTATAGATAGATACCGAGTATGTTGAAACAAAAATTACAGAGGGAAAAATAATGAAAAGCAAAACAAAATCAACCAACAAAAACAACAAAAAATATCTTGGTATGTTGACGAAGCTAAAAAGCACTACGAATGAGAGATAATACAGGGTGACAGTGATTAGAAATGTTGCCGTAGACTTGAATTGGCGTTTCGTAATAAGATTTATAAAAAAAAGATATGTTTGCTCAGATTTTTGGCAGATAGGATGACTCTTCTTAAACTATCTGCTGCCGCGTATTTTACGGTTAAATTTTAAGCACACATTTGGTGCTTTCTTGACCAATAGGTTTCTAAATCATTCGAGGAGATATATCAAGATATGAAGAATGTCGTACTCTAAAATATCGTGATCCTTTCGTTAGCCATATAACTTTTACAGCTTATGGAATGCTATGTTGAGCTCCTTATTTCCTAGTCATTATAGCCTCCAAATATTCAAAACCAATGTACATTGGTATCTTTTAATCTTTCCCTTCGTCCGTTCTGTGTGCTGGCATTTTATGTAAACACTTAATCCCTTCAGCGTGCGCCAATGAAGAATGTAAAACTCAGAGGGTAAGTGTATTTATTCGTGATTCTTGAAGATGCATTGAATCAACTTAGGTACTGTAAAACCATGGTAATGACTATAATATATTTCGACCACTTTTTCGGGCATTTAAAGCCGTACATCGGCAAAAACTCGACGAATGTTATTTTTCAAGTCGTCCATAGTCTCTGCTTTAACGGCGTCCGACTTCACATATCCTCACAGAAAATAATTTTTGGTGTTAAGTCACACCATCTTGGAGACCAATTAACAGGTCAATTAAGCGTTATTATACGCTCATCGAATGTTTCCTTCAATAAATTGCATGCTGTTTGCACAGCTCTTCCACAAAGCCGGTCATCATTTATAGCGCTCTCCATTGACGGTAAAAATCTGGCCGGCATTATCTTTGTAAAAAATATGGATCAATAACTCCATTAAACAATGACTTTTTGTGGATTAAATGGCTTCTCAATAATGCTTTGTGGGTTTTCATCTCTGCAAGAATTTTGCCACGTGGTCATTCAAGCACAAACCAGCCAGTCTCGTTTCCGGCCCATTCTAGAATAAATTGGATATTGCAAGCTAGTAAACCAAGATCTTTACAAAAAGTAATTCATGAAGTGAATAGACACAACCCCAATTGCTGTACACGGCTCGAACAATACTTGCTCAGATGCATGATTATGTCAACCGTTAAATGGACGGCAAATTTCGCTAACAGAAGCACAATTTTCGAAATGGACCAAATTTTAAGCAATCCTAAGTTCTTGAATTTTTTATTTTTTATTTTTTTTTTTGAAATAGTCATAGGCGAAAGCAATTCGTTCACAAACGTACATATACCTTCCTTTCAACCTAATCTCTAAGTGTATAGTGCATTGCAACTAAGATTGCTTGGGTGCAACTAAAACATTAGATGCATTCCTTTCCATGAACATACCAGTTTCGGTACCTGAATCCTCTAGGGCCAGCCGTAAGGACTCGATAACATTTTTTCCTCAGCTTAGAGTTAGTCTGTACAGATTCATTGCTGAAGTTAAATAATTTCGAAGTGCTTTGAAAAATCATTATGGAAGGACTCAGGCCCCAACAAAACTTACGTGTTGTGTAAATTTCTTTCAAAAAGTCGTGTTTTGCTTGCCTAAATTATGCCTATTTAATTCTTCGTCCATATGTTTGGTGTGAATAACTTCCTTAAGAGGTTCTTTTTTTTTTAATTAGCGATCATGGATTTGGAAAGAATCACGATATTTCCTTAAACGTTCGAAAGTGGGCTTGAGGGTAAACTGATGAGCATTCATAGGGAGACGGGTGTTACGGTTTCAACGGGCGGAATGCTATTGGCAATTTCAATAGAGTACTGGTGGTGAATATAGCGATAGTGCAAGAATAATTCCGATGTATGGTTTATGCATTGATGTTGCTAACGACCTCCCCTGATATGCTTCCCATGTCTCTTCTAAACGTATCTTTCACCTGCAAAAAAAAACCCATTTTAGCTTTAAACAATACCAATGTTCCTAATCCACCCGTCAATAACGCATAAAAACTGCGCTGCGCACAAAAACAACTTCTGTCCATCTTAATTCTCAAAAGCTCAAATCAAATATTTTTGCACCACTCCCAACTTTGTGATATTCGGTATAACAGATACCTCAGGCGAATGCAATCGATCCTCATTTCTAATCTTAAAATAATTCTTGTCTTGTCCAAAGTTCGTCAATATGTTATCATCTGATCCTACAACCGTTGCCAATTGTTTCGCTTATTCCTTTAGTGAATCCTTTTTCACGCAGGCTGAAACCCCGGATCCCGAATACCTCGGTTACTTGGGTAACTGCACTCGGACATTATCTTTTGAAATAGTACTACATAATACAGCTGCTAGACAAGATTATCAAACTTAAACACGATTTTTTCCTGGTCCCGACGGTCTGCCCGCAATTCTTCGGACTTTCGATCACCCCCGATTCGATAATCCCTATTCATAAAAAAGACTCAAACAGTATATTATCAACTAACGACCCATTGTTAAGTTATCCTGCTTCTCCGAGGTCTTTGAGAGTTCTTTCTTTACAAATCTCTCCTTACTTGCACCGAACCATCATGGATTTATTAATAGAAAGTCAACCAGTACCAACTTAATTGAGTTCTTCCCATTGTTTCTAGTACATTGCGTGTCCTACTATATGGCAAGGGAAAAAAGTGGATAGGATAAATACTAATTTTAGCAAGGCCTTTGTTAAGATCGCACATAAGTTAATTCCCTTAAAACTCAATGCATTTGGTTTTCAATCTGAGCAGATTATCTAGTCCATTTTCGTCCTCATTTGTATGTACCAATTAAAGCCACTTCGGGTGTTCCACAAGACATTGTGGTCCTTGTTCCATTAATTTTGATTTTAACTACATATTATTGATATTGTAAATATTATAAAGAGCTCGCACATATCTGATGATATGAAAATCTATCGAGAAATTTCCAAGTTTTCTGGTTCTCAACATCTACAGAAAGATATCATTATGTTCTCAATATAGTGTCACAAAACTTCTTTGAGCATAGCTTAAAGAAGTGTCAAGCTATCCATACTCCCGGGATAGTTAAGCACTTCCCGATGGAACTTACTACTTACCAACCCAAGCTGTAACTTGCGTCACTTCAATGCTAACTTGGGCCTTATCTGTAATACTGAACTCAATTTCCGCAAAAACCTTGATTCTATAATTAGCAGAGCTACCTCTACGCCTGGCTTTTTTAAGATAATAATCTGAGTCTTACGTCATAAAATCTCTGTACATCACCTTTGTGAAAACCATAATTCTACTTATCGAACCTTTTCAACGAAGATTCCTACAATTCGCTATGCGCAGTTTTCCATGAGCTGACCACTACCATTTTCAGTATCAAACCACAAGAAAAGGCGTGGTACGATTCAAGATGTAAAGAGGCTGTCAGGATTAAAGAAATGTTTTTGCGGCCCTACAAAACCAACTCGGTAGACTGCTGAATACTCAAATGTCCCAACGGTAGTAAACATTTTTGGTCATTCGTCAAAAACGTCAGAAATTCTGCTTCATCCTCCATTCCAACATTCATTTACAATCTGCTTCCTGCACACTTTGCGGCCAGTTCAATACTCCAAGATAGTGCTTGGTTACCGCCTATACTTGAGTGCGTCGACTCTTCAATGGGACAAATCCACTTTCGCACCCACGTAATAGCAAAAGTTCTTAAAGATCTTAACATTCACAAATTCGCTGGTCCAGATGGTATATCTCCGCTTCTTCTGAAGAGATTATCTTCCACCCTTCAATCTTACTCTTTATGACTTTTTCCTAGAAGATGGAAGACAGGATTTCTCCAGACCGTCCCTAAAAAAGCGAATCTTTTGCCGTGTCCTACAACAAACCCATTGCACTTACGTCTCATCTTTCCAAGGTCATGCAAACGCTGATTAACCACCAGCTCATGAAATATCTCGAAACGCGGAAACTTCTCGATGATCGGCAGTATAGTTCTCATAGCAACAGGTTCACTGGTGATTTTATGGCATATCTAATCGAAAAGTGGAACCAAAGCGTACATCACTCTGGCGAAAGCAAGATAGTTTCACTTGATATTTCTAAGGCATTTGACAGAATTCGATGACTCTCTTCTTCAATGGATTAGAAATTACCTTTCGGAACGTTTAATTAAAGTTGTTTTAATGGTTTCAAGTGTGATATACACTAAATAAATGCTGGTGTGCCCAAGGGCTTCGTTCTGTCTCCGAAACTCTTTTTAATTTTCATCAACGATGTCTTGTATGCTTCTTCTAATCCAATATATTTATTTGCTGATGAGAGTACCTCCTGATTTTGCTCTGATAATGCCCCACATCTGGTCGAGAGCTCCGAAGATATCTCGGTACCTGCTATATAGGATTTAAAACTGCGCGACAAAATAGGTGATATTATTATCAGTCTTTCAAGTGACACCCTCGAACACCGACGTAATGTCTCCTATCTTACTTTATTTTATCGCTATTTCCATCACCATTGCCCCATTAAAATTGCGAGTAGCATTCCGTTCCTTCAAACCTTCAGCCGTAGTGTATTGCCTTCTCAATCGGACGGTTCGTTCTTTAATACCAGCCGTGCCTGAAAGACATTCTTTTTTCAGGCAACTAAAATCTATCTATTGAGATAAACGGTTGCCTAAAATACAACAAGAACTCCAATTGTACTAACAATTTAGTCTCCTCATTACGTGTTGGATGCCACCTACGGAGCGAAGTAACCACTGAGCCTAAACATCTTTCTCTCTCTCTATCCAATTTTCCGAAAAACTTAACACGTGTTTCGGCATTTTAAGATTATTTTTATCTTCTTGAGTATTAAGGTCTTAGAAAAACAACCATCTCGCTATTAATGCTTATCGGTATACCCTCAAACCCACTTTCGTTCATACTCTAAAATATCGTGATTCGGTTCTAAGACTTATGGAAGTCCTGCCGAGCTCTTTATTTCCTGGTCGTTACAACTTGCAAATAATGTACATCGGTACTTTTCTTTTCTTCCTCTCTAAATTTCAAACATTTTAAAAGAACACAAATTCCTCGGTGAGCTAATTATATATATAAAAAAAAAAAAACAAACAACTATAACCCTTCGCCTTATGATGACCGACTCAAATTACTGGGTCCACCATATCTAAAAAAAACCGTCGCGAATCCGCCGATATTCTCTATATAACCCCAACTCTTAACTAGCACCATCGACTGTCCCTCACTGCTGAGTTAGATTTTTTTTTTAAACCAACTTCCACACAATTTAAGGTCTTTGGCTCTTTTATCGTCCAAATAACCACCGGACGGCATATGTTTTTATCCATGTGTTCGATTTCCATTGCAGCAGAAGTACCCTCAAAAACATCCTCAATTATAGTAACATCTCTCTGATTTTCCCTGTCATTTAGGCTTGGTTTCAGAGCAGTTTGTACTTAACTCAATAAAGTCGCCCGGAGTTGAGCAGGACCTGTTTATTTTTACAGACTGATGGTAGACCGAGACTAAGCTGGCATTGTGATAAATGAAAATCATTACTGGTCCACGCTTAATGAACATTTCTTTCCAAATTTAGATGACATTGATACGATTGGGATGTGGTTTCAACAGGATGATGTTACATTCCATACAGAAACTCACAGCATCGATTTATGGAAAGCACAATTTGGTAGGAGAATGATTTCTCAAACTAGGCTTGTCCTTAAATATCGATTGGTCTTCAGTGATCTTGCGATCGCCTACCTGCGTCGATCCATCATTTTATGGTATTCTGATTTTGGAGTACGAATATCCATAACACAATGCTTGAAGAGAATGTATTCAAATCTATATTCGCTGCGGGTTATTTCTTCCGAGGTGTATTGGTGAAATGGATTAAATTGGAAACAGAAAACTATTTTGATTGTTGTTCGTACAACAATGGCAGCGAATCTTTCACCTCCAGAGGTACTCAATCATTTACTATTGGTACACTATCAATCATTCTCATTCGATTGTTATAAGACAAATTGCGACCATAACACATGCAACATCATAGCTTCTTCCTCGTGAACATCTGAAGGGTATTTCATTAGATGCTGCCCATTTTCCAAAAGGGATTCTCTGTACTCACGCATACCAAATATGGACAGACGTCATATTTTTGTTGCAGATTGCCGTTATTATTGGGTCATAACAAATAATAATTCTCCGCGGTTTTTTGTCACTAGATGGTGTTGGTGTCAATTTATCTGTGAAACACTAATCTGATGTTAAAAGTTATACTGATTTGAATATAAGTGAAATATCTGAAGAAATACGCTATGTGCTGCTTTTTTACTATAAAAAAAGGTAAAAACGCTGCAAAAACATGCCGAAAAATTTGTGCAGTTTACGGTGAGGATGCTGTGACTAAACGCTAGATCCAAGAAAAGATGCACGTCGCATCGATTGGTCTGTCACTGAAAAAGTCGATGAAAGTTTGCAATTGATGGAGCAAGACCAGCAGGAAAGCTGTCTGGAGATAGCGGAACCATCTTAAACGAGTAATATATTCAAAGAAGCTCGATGTTTGGGTGCCATATGAATTGACCAAATAACCATCAGTGAATCGCTGCTGAAACATAACGAAATGGAACAATTTTTGAAGCGAATCATTACGGGCAATGAAAAATGGATTAAATACGAGAATATCCAATGCAAGCAATCATGGTCAAAGGCCGGTGACCGACCACAAACGACTTCAAAACCTGGATTGTCGGCAAACAAGGTTATGTTGAGTGTTGATGTTGAGTTTGGTGAGATTAGAAGGGAATTGTCTTTTATAAGCTGCTAGAACGTGGCGAAATGGTCAACTCGATCCTCTACTGTGCACAACAAAACCGTTTGAATGAAGCTATAAGAAAAAGAGACCAGAATTGGCCAACAGAAAGGGAGTTTTCTTTCATCGTGACAATGCTAGGCTACACAAATCTTTGATGACCCGGCACAAATTAACCGAGCTTGGTTGGGAAGTATTGATGCATCCACCGTACTCGTATAGCCCGGACCTTGCACCCTCTGATTACCATTTGTTTCGGTTTTTGTAAAACTATCTTGATGATACAAAATTGGCCAACCGAAGAGCCGCTAAAAATCACTTGACCAAGTCCACAAGTCCATACTGTTTACAAAAGCTTGGCATCATTCGAATGTAACTGCGCGGTATTTTGCCAAAAGACTTAGCTTAACGTTCGCAATAAGATCATATTGACCATCAGCCAAAGTCAAACAGCTCTCACAAACGTTGAGATTTCGCTTGAAGATGGGAGAAGAACCCGATTTTCACCGAAAAATCATCCTCACTGACGAGGCACATTTTTGGTTGATGGGCTTGTCAGTAGAACAGTTCAATGCGTTCCAGCAACAAGTAATGAAGACGAAACATTTAACTTTTTGCTGTAGTAATACGTCGGAGATCTCATTGGGCGCTGTATTTTTACCGAGATAATGCCGGAAGGCTTAAAACAGACCATTATCGCTCCTTGTTAAGCAATTTTTTTGATAATCATCCGAAAAAGGCATCGAAAATTGAGTCCAGAGCTTCTGGAGGACATTACACAGTTGACATATTTTATAATAAATAATGATAGCAAACATATCTTAAATGACCCGTGGCATGAGCGGTTCAAAAGTGGTCGTGAGTCAATCGAAGGCGATGAACGCAGTGGCAGACCATCGACATCGAAAACATTGATGAAGAACGTAAAAGAAATGTTGGTCAATAACCGCAAATTAACCATCAGAGAGATAACGGAGGACTTGAACATTGCCTATGGATCCGTCCAAGACATTTTGGTTGGTGCAAAGTTGGTGCCAAAAGACCTCAATTTCATGCAGAAAAGAGACCGTGTGACATTGCAAAAGAGATGATTTACAAAGCTGAATCCGATCCCACATTCATCAAAAGGATCATTACTGGAGACGAGACGTGGGTTTATGAGTACGAGACGCAATCCAGACATCAGGCAAGTGGATGGCGTTCACCAAATGAGCCGAGACCAAAAAAAAAAGAACACGTCGTTTTCAGTCAAAAAAGAAGGCAATGCTCACGGTTTTCATGGATTGCATCATGTAGTGCATCATAAATTTTTGCCAGAAGGCCAGACAGTAAACAAAGAGTATTATTTGGGCGTTATGAGACGTTTGCGTGAAGCAAAAATGGAACAAATACCATCCAACAGCCACCGAATTCTTTCTGTTCAATCGAGTTTCTCTTAAAAAACCACTACAGGGGACGCATTTCAGCAGCAGAGAGGAAGTAATGGAAAAATCGTAAGAAGCACTGATGGACATACCAAAAACCGAATATAAAAAATGTTTCCAAGATTAGATCATGCGCTGGAATAAGTGTGTTGCAGTCGATGGGGATTACTTTGAAGGGGACAATATAGATTTAGATGAATAAATTCGTACTTTTAATTTTCTTTTTGATCAAGGTGGTATGTATGTTGGTGCAGTTATCATACAAGTTATAAATTAAAGATTGTACTTGAGACCGCATCTAAAAACAATTTAATTTTGAATTGGTCCAAATGTAAGTTTCTACATCACAAAATTACGTTTCTTGGAAAGGTAGTAGAGAATGGTATGGCTAGTCCTTCTGAAGAAAAACTCCAGGCAATATCTAGGTTGTCGGAACCAACAAACACGAAAAAGCTTCAGTAATTCCCCAGTAATTCAAAATTAATTATTGCAGCTCCTCAACGACAGGCTATCACTTTTATGAAACAAGCTCGCACTAGCAAACCAGCACTCAATATTTAACGGCAAGGGGCAGAAAACGAGGTGCACACGAAGACGTGTTTTTAAAGGTCTTGAAAAGTTTCGCGTATTCTTTCTGGGGACCAAGTTTAAAGTTGCTACGGATTGTGCCGTAGGAGATGTTGAGCATCGTGTAGGACTTAAAACACATCATGTTGACTATCTTAGCCGATCGCCAGTTATTCACATATGTCAGTAAGAATTCTTGGTTCTTAAAACGAGTTGTCAAGTAAAAGCCCTACGACAATTTTCAAATGAAAGGTGAGCTATTGCTTAAAAAAGTAAACGGATTTTTGCTTTAAATTATCCCACGAGCTATGGAACCCGAAATCACAAAGCTTAAACATGAAGAAGCACACTTTGGAGCTCAAAAAACTATTCACCAAATATCACCCGAGTTTTTCATACCCAAGCTTAAAGAAAAAGTACTGAGGTGTCTAGCAAATCAAAAAACAGGCAACCAGGAAGGAATCTTTTAACTGGATAAAGGGAACAAGTCATTCTGCTAGGTGGGGTGAAAAGTAACCTCCTTGGGAATGAAAAAAAATGTTTTTTTTTTATTTTATTCAATATAGTCCCCTCTTAGTTTGATACACATATTCCAGCGATTTTCCAACTTCTTGATCCCGTCCGAAAAGTAGTTTTTCGAAAGGTCTGCAAAATACTCCTCCGTGGCGTCGATGAGCTGAATTTTTTATTGATGAGCCATCTTTTGAGGTTTGGGGAAAGATAATAGTCCGAGCCGTAAGTCATTGATTTTAGCAGTGGTTGCGATGCTCTTGTGCGCCGGTGAATTGACTTGCAAGAACAAAATTTTTTTTCGCTTCATGTGAGGCCGTTTTGCAGCGATTTCGGCCTTCAATCGCTCCAATAATGCACAGCAATACTCGCTGTAGATGGTTTTTCCTTTTTCGAGGTAGTCCATGAAGAGTATGCCATGACAATCCCAGAAAACCGACGCCATAACTTTTCCGAGCAAGCGACCCATCCTCGGCCGCTTCGGAGAACTTGTGCCGGCTTCAGTCCATTGCCGGGCACTCATTCTGTTCTCTGGTATTCAGCAGTTACCAATCGACGCGAAAAGTCCATCCGATTTCACATCAGCAAGTCCAAACACTCTTTCGAAATGCTCTTGTGTTAGTGTTTTTGGTCAGGAGTGAGTTTGCGCTGCACCCAGCGGCAGGATAACTTTTTCATATGCAGAATATTGCCCAAAATATGGCGTGTGCAATCAGTACTTATCTTTGTGGTATCTGCTAGCTCGCGGACCTTCACGTTCCAGTCAGCCAACACTATTTCATGTATTTTTTTGACATCGTCCTCTGTAACCGCATCGAAGGGCCTACCGCTGCGGACTTGATCGGTAGTGGAGTTGCGGCAACCACGAAACTCTCGAAACCAATATTTGACGCTGTAATCTGACATAGCATTAGCCCTACAATATTTATCCAACTATTCTTTTGTTTCCTTCGCCATTTTGCCTCTCAAAAAATAATGTTTTATGAGAGAACGAAAATCGTTTTTGTCTCATACTCAACATAATGCCAAACACGTCAACAACAATCTGCTGTCAAAACAAAACTAAAGACAGTATCGCACTGAAATTTGGCATGTCTGCCTAAATATGAACGGACTTCAAGGCACTATAACCTTTTTTACTTTTCACTACTAGTTTCAGTACAGTATCAGCTGAAGAAACTTTGCAAAAAATAAAAGAAGTTCAACAACATTTCGGAAATCCAAGGCGTTTCGTTAGTGATAAAAGCAGCGCATTTTGCTCTCAAATGAAAATATCGACCATGTTTGTGTTCATGGACAGGCGGAACGTTCAAACCGTGTTGTTGTCGAACACATTTAACTGGAAAAGAAAGGCATCCGCAAAGTAAAAGTTGGGGGAGCTAGTATCAATCAAAAGAACATAATTTGTTGTGGACGGTAAACTTTTCTCTGAATTTCTAGGTCCAAACAAAGTGATCTCAAAACGAAGATGTGGACGCTGTACGGTGAAGAAAGCCCAAACAACACTGCAAATAATTGTGATTTTATAAAATCATGCCGTACAGCTATCATATACCTTCATCATACACTTAATCGATGACATCATGTCTGCAAATAAATGTAATTGAAGTATTAAACCCCACATGTATCCATTGACTGCTACTACCTGCAACTAATCGTAAGAGTCCATTATTCATTAGAAAAATTATTTTTTTGAACGTCTTGACTGAGATATCTTCTAACAACCTACGGCAATTTAAAATGATTTATTTGTTGCATTAACCTTGCTTAATGTTCCATTGTTCGAAATGGCAAACACTTCTTTAGCTTTAATCTTTGGATCATCAGCTATAATCTACGATATACATGTCGTACTTTGCTCAAGTATCGACCTTTAATATATTTGGTGGTATTCTCAAGCCTGGTAAACACTCTGGACACATATTTTCAGTGGCACCGAACACTATTTATTCAGTTTCTGGTGGTAATTTTTTCTATTCCGTGAGAGGTTGAACGTTACCTTTGCGTATACTGGCAGATCTAAATATACACCAATCTCTGGTCAATAAGATGGATCAATCCTAGAGGCGTAACTCCAAATAGTCTATTTTTAAGTACCGCCAAATCCCCAATATCAATGAATGACATTAATCTAATGTTAAGGAACGTTATCCAACTTTGAAAGTTCATCACTTACTACCTTGTGACCTGTTTTTTTCTTCTTTTTTTTATCCATAAATGATTTTGAAAGCCCCGAGTTCATAGTTATAAAAAGGCACTAACTCATTGATATTGAAAATCAACCTCTTAGCCTTTCAAGCAGCCTTATTTATTAACAAATTTAATTTGTAATTTTATGCGAATCTTTAAAGGCCTACCTCAACAATCGAAAAATTCCTTTAATGATCGATCTATCCGTAATACGAAATGAATCAAAAGTATGCAAATAAGTTCCCATAGGCACTCAATTTGATCGCCACCACAAAGTATCTTGAGAGTTAATCGTGCTTACCCATTCAATCACAATAAAAGTTGAAAAGATAAGTAAATTACCTGAAATTACCACCCTGTAACAACAACTAAACCAACAACAAAATAAACAACCGTAGAAACTATTTTGCCAACTTTTTTGTTGCTTTTGTTATTTTTTTTTTTTTTTTTTTTTTTTGCACACCACACAAATACTTGTCTAGTTTCCTCCTGGACTAAAAGTATCTATTCCCATTGGCCCGAGAGCTCAGTGTGAATTTCGATCGTTTTATGGACCCAACCTGGCCCGATGGAGAAGACACATGGTGCGGTTGCGGATCCAGATTCAATGTGCCCTCGTCCCTTCTATGGGTAGGAACTCCGAAATAAGGTAAGCTACTAAGCTACTGCTTAGTACTTAGTTTGGCTTAGAGGAGTAGATAGGAGTACTTGTATATATATAATTGTGTGGAAGTGTCTGTTTGAAATGTTTTGTTTGTATCTATTCGTATTGTGGGTACAGACTAGCTAGAGTGTGCTTTGAGGTAAGCTAGGCCAAAGCGCACGTACGTACTCTCGTTCAAACATACATTGAGATACATTTATGGTGCGCACTTGTGGATGAGACGAGGTCGACGATGACGATGGCAAATAGCGATGGCGATGGTGATGGTGATGACGACCGATACCTGGAGCGCGGTGGTGATGATGATTGTGGAGGATTTCTGTTGATGCAAAGTGAAAAGTTTTAATGTACTCACATTTGATCGTCATGTAGAGAGAATTGCTGGGTGGGTGGTTTGGAAGCTATTCAGGTTGACACCAGATTGCGCGCACTCTTTTCTCTCACTCTCTCTGCCTTTTACCATGTGTCTGTGCTTTGTAGTTTGGGAGTTTAATAAGTACGAGTATTTATGAAAATTGTTTTCCATCAATATTTTTTTTTTTTTTTTTTTGTTTTTTGTTCTAACACTTTTCACTTCACTGTGATGCGGTTATTATGGGTTTAATTATCGTTCCTATGAAATAGATACAATTCCTTAAAGTGTGACTTGTTCTTAAATTTTTAAAGCTGTAAAAAGAAGGAAAATTTTCCAATTCACGCAATAGGATATCCATAAAGATATGGCTTTTACCTGCGAAAAATCAGCTGGGTGAACTCTACACAAACAGGGCACACTACAAACGTGTAGGTAGTTATAGTTCTTAGATTGCATTGATTTACTTGAACCACTTCGACATATTCGAAGCAGCAGTCATTTAGTATATCTTTGGCATTTAGCAATTCTAAAAAAAAAAAAAAATCTAAACTGGATCAACGTGCCTTTTTACTACTCACCTTCTGGCACTACACTTGACGAGATTAAATATTCTCAGATATAATTTTTGTAATATTACAGATAGAAGAAACACGGTCTTCAATTGTACAAACTCTGATTCTTAACAATTCCGCTAAGGAATTACGGGCTGGTTTGAACTGCTAAAATGCATATACCACCACCATGCAGGTAAGTGTATGAAAATCCTTCTTATTGCATTGGGACAAACGTCATTTGTAAAATATTCAACCCAATTTGTTTGTACGGAATTTGTGGAACAATGCGAAAATGATTTTGAATACTTTGGTCTGAAGTATTTACAAATTCATCGCATAGGGGTAACGCCGTAAAAAAAAAGACTTCACCTTAAATAGAGCACTTAAATTGCGTAACTGAAAGAAGTCAGCATAAAATAGAACCAAGAAGTAGGAGCATTTCATTGAGAATGAATGTCATGCCAAAGTCAAGCACTTTCTAAAATATTAGGTGCGCAACTAATTTGTCAATAGATGGCTCCAGCAGTAAGTGCTCGTCGATTTTGACATATCCAAAACGCCATAAGCCAAGCTCAGACATATGGTAAACAAACCGTTTTGACACATTAGTGATTTTGTTTTGGCGTTATATACTTTTGCTTGTGTGAAACTGTCTGATTGTGTGCCAAATAATCGTCATTTGCGGGAAGTGTAAATTTTCTTCTTTCATTGGAAGAAAACGGCTACTTAAGCACATCAAAAGCTCTAAAAGGTTTACGGAGATGCTGGTCTAAGTAAAACAAGGTCGCTTCAAAGACGGTGATTTCGATGTTGACGACCGTCCACGTGAAAGAAGGCCAAAGTTCTTCGAAAACGCTAAATTTAAGGCATTGCTCGATGAGGATACATGCCAAATACAAGAAGAGCTTGCTTCAGCATTAGGAGCTACCCGCCAAGCCATTTACAAGCGATTGCATGCTTGGGTTCCTTAAAATTTGAAGCCAAGGGACGTTGAGCGACAAAAAAGGAAGGGTTTTCTTCATCAAAGATAAGAAAAATAATGGGGACTGCCCGATCATACTTCTACGTCGTCGGCTCAGCCGAATATTCACGCTGTGAAGGTTATGCTGTATATTTGATGGGACTAGGTCGATGTTATTTATTATGAACTGCTAAAATCCAACGAAACCATCACTGGGGAACTATATCGACTTCAATTGATGCGATTGAGCCGAGCACTGCGCAAAAAACGGCCACAATATGAGCAGAGGCACGAAAAAGTAATTTTACAGCATGACAACGCTTGATCCCACGTTGCCAAACCCGCTTAAACCTACCTGGAAACGCTCAAATGGGAAGTCCTCTACCACCCGCCATATTCCTTAGATATTGCGCCGTCCGATTAATAATTGTTCCGTTCGATGGCACACAGTCTGGCTGATCAGCAGTTCCGCTCACATGGCTTGATTCGTGGATAGCCTCAAAAGATAAACACCTTTACTACAACGATATTCCAACTGTGCCAGTAGCTAGCGATGGGCAATGCTTTGAAAGATTCATTTGTAACCATTTTTTCAGAAAAAAGTTGCATTTTTATCAAAAACAGCAATAGCTTAGTCATGTACGATTTGTGCAAATTTCTTAAAGTGAATGCTTCAATTCTTATATCCAAGTTGTCCTTTAGATACAACGAGGCAATATCAAACCTAAAAAACATAAGCAATTTGACCACCTCAGTTAACGACTCTGTGTAAGAGTGTGTGTAAGATTCGTACGCATATATGGATTCAGGAGGTCTCTTATCTAGTGCCTATGCTATTAAGGTGTTTTTAATAGCGAATAGAAATGATTAGTGGAAACAGTCTTTAGTATGGTGCACATATCTTAATGTGCCAGACAAAACCGTACGCCAGACCAACAGATAGTTGGTACCTTAAGCTAAATTTATTTGTAAATTTGGAATGCCCAACAGTCCAGGTAAAACCTAGAACTCAACCAATAAACACTCTAGTTATCACTGTATTTGGCCAGCTACTTACAGTCCAGCACTCTAAGATGATTGATTTTCATTCCACTAGGGCATGTCTTTTCCAACTGCGTCATTCCTTTGGTCAGGTATCAAACACACTTTTAGCCGGTGAGCTAATATTCAATCGATCTACATGTTCCAACCATCTTAGTTCTCCGATGCAAATTTTTCTGATCACGGTGGTGTCTATGTACAGCCCGTCAGCAAAAACGGGATCAAAAATCAATCATCAACCTTCAGTAAGGTACATGCTTCTGCACCCTTTGATATTCCTAGAGGTTAAACTTCATCAAAAACTCACTTGGAACGCACATTTCAACAGAACCATAAAAAAGCCAGTATCCCACCGCGGACCAGCAAAAGTCAATTGGGTAAAAACTGGGGTCTTAACGCAAAAATGACACTGTGGATGTACACAGCAGTTGCTAGACCTATGTATGTTTATAAAGTCACTTATGCATCTCCAATAAGTCTGCATGGGCTGGACTAAACAAACTGTGAAGAATTGCCTGTGAGTGTGCTACGGGTGCAATGAGAACAGCAGCATCAGAGGTTCTGTTAAACCCCTCACCTCTTTATCTTGGCATACAGAAAAAAACTTTGGCTAACGCTCACGTGAGTATCTCAGTAGATAAGATTAACTCCCAAATAGCTCGCTCTGAGCTGAAGAGAACTCAGGAGAAATGAACTATTAAGAATTACTCTTACAGACAACTGTCTGAAAAAGTGCAACTTAGACCATAACTTCAAAGTTACATACTCTGATCAACAGGACTGGGAACAGAATAAATTCCTAGTAATGTACACCGATGGATAAACTACCAGTACCTCACTCTATAAAAGTATCGACAGTAGGATCTTTGTATTTCAAGCTTGGATACATGCAATAGAGCTCTGCATTAGGAAGAATATAAATAGATCTCACATCAACAAGAACACTTATATTCGCTCCGACAACAAATTGGCTCTACTTGCTATAATATATCAAAAAATAACCTCAAAAATTGTATGGGACCGAATTATATGTCTCAAAATTCTAGCAAACAACAGTAGAATCCATTTAATCGGGGTGTCAAGTCACAATAGTTATGATAGTAATGAAAGACCGAACGAATTTTCCAGAAAAGGTCCGGCCACAACATTCATGTTGCCATTAACTTTCTGCGGATTACCAATTAGCTTCAGAAAAAATCTGTATAAATAACTGGCTAGGTTAGGTTAAACAGGGGTATGATAGATATGGCATCACACAGACACCAGGCACGGACCCATTGTGATCCCTGTAAAGCCAGTTGAATATGTCTTTAAATAGTTAAAACCTTAACAATCTCCCTGCTGAAACACCCAATTTCTTTACCAGGCCCAAGAAGGCCATTCAAGTTTTCGACAAAATGTTTCCCTACAAATTTTCTTCGACTACGCGATATTGGCTCACATTCCCACAATATGTGCGGTATGTCCTCACCTGCTTGCAGATCACCGCAAAATCCACAATAATCCGTATTGTCATTGCTGGACGAAAACTGAAGGTAATAGGCAACAATTTTTTACCAACCACTTCCCTCAAAACAACAAAACAATGCCTACAACTTTCTAGGGCTCAGATACACGCAGTAACCGGATTCCTTACGTCTTATGATTATGGGAATAACTCAAAACAACAACTGTCGCAAATGTAGCGAGGACAAAGAAACAGCTCGTTTAAAATGAAATTCCAGCTGTCAGCTCCTCGGACAAGTTTAACACTTCCAGATTGTGCTTTGTGTCTGCCTACACTTGAATGCGTTGAATCATCAATGGAACAAATCCACTTTCGCACTCGTGTAGTAGCAAGAGTTCTTAAAGATTTTAGCATTCACAAATTCGCTGCTCCGAATGGTATATCTCGCCTTGTTCTGAAGAGGTGTTCTTCCTCGCTGGCAAAACCACGGCATAAGCGTTTTCATCAATTCTATTTTTGAGGACTCTTTCCGAGTAGATAGAAAACAGCATTTTTTTTTTCTTCTCTCTCCTCTTACAGACCTATTGCACCTACCCTAAATGGAAACCCTGATATACTCTCGAAACTTCTTAATGACCGCTAGTACGGTTTTCGTAGCAACAGATTCTGGTGATTTCATGCCATGTCTCACCGAAAGCAAGATAGTTGCACTAGATATTTCTAAAGCATTTAGCAGTGTTTGACACCAGTCTCTTTTGTTGAAAATGCGTGCCTTTGAAATCGATAACTCTTTTCTTCTACCTTTTGAAACGTTCAATTCAAGTTGTTTTGGATGGTTACAAGTTTGATGTTCACAAAATAAATGTTGGTGTGCCCCAGGGCTCCGTTTTGTTTCCCAGACTCTTTTTAATTTTCTTCAACAATCTTTTGTCTGCTACTTCTAATCCATTATATTGCTTTGCTGACAACAGTACTTCCTGCTTTTCATATTTGCTCTCTGACTCACGTCCTTGCTCTTCGGTTGTACAAAGGGAACGGTAGTGTAATGTGTATAACTTGCCTATAACAAAGTATAAATTAATGCTTCCGAAACACAATGATGTCTGCTGTTGTTAAAGCGAAATTTAAACACCCATTGTCCATGAATGGCACTTGCATCCTCAAAACAAAAAAACTTTCCATTCTCGGTATTTGTTTGAATGACCACTTACGTTGAAATAACCACATACTCGGTGTCGTCAAAAATGCTGCGAAATGTCTAGGATTCCTCAAGCGATGTAAGAAATATATTACCCTCTCTAGGCCTCAACATTTAAGGAATTTATCCACCGGATATTGGAGTACGAAGTACACAGAAGAACGCGTCCCTTGGTCCCCGACCAAGACATGGCGGTAGTTGTTTGAAAATATCATTGTATTGGAAAGTACGCAGTCTATAAAGTATGTATTTTAAGATTGAAAGCGCCACGTTGCTTAGTATTTGTTTGGCAGCCATCAATAGCGAACGTTGATCATCGTTATGTGATACAATACTATTATTTGAAAGGCCTCAGCCCAACCAATATAAAAACTGAACTGGATTCTACTCTGGGTGAGTCTGCTCCTTCATTTACAACAGTAAAATTTTGGGTTGCTGAGTTTAAACGAGACCGTACGAGCTGCCAAGACGACCATCGCAGTGGTCGACCAAATGAGGTGACGACTCCAGAAATGGTAAAGAAAATCCACAAAGCGGTACTGGAAGATCGTCGACTGATCGCAGACATTGTAGGCATTTCAAAAAGTGCGGTACATCGTTATTTAAAAATTTGGACATGAGAAAGCTGTGTGCACGATGGGTGCCACGTTTGCTCACACTCGAGCAAAAACAGTGTCGTGAAGATGTTTCAATTGAGTGTTTAGCGAAACAGCAACAAAGCAGAACTTTTGCGCCATTTCATAACAATGGATGAAACATGGGTCCATCACTTTACACCCGAGACAAAAGGACAAAAGGACAGTCAAAACAATGGATTCAAAAGGAAGAACCGGCTCCAAAGAAAGCGAAAACCGTTTCATCTGCAGGCAGGGTCATGGCGTCGATTTTTTTGGGATGCGCGTGGGATAATTTTCATTGACTATCTTGAAAAAGGAAAAACTATCAACGGCCAGTATTATGCGAAATTATTGCAACGTTTGAGGGAAGAAATCAAGCAAAAACCAGCGCATTTGGCTAAGAAGAAAGTGTTGTTTCATCAAGGCCCCCTTGGATAATTTCTGTTCCCAAACTTGAAAAAATAGCTCAGTGGTCGAAGATTTTCCAAAGATGAAGAAGTGATGTCGGCAGTTAATAGCTATTTTGAGGGGCAAGACAGCTCTTATTATAAAAAGGGTATCGAACTTTTTGAACATCGCTGGGAAAAGTGTATAGAGCTGAAAGGCGATTATGTTGAAAAATAAATAAAATAAATAAATAAATAAAAATAATCTTTGTTGAGTCGGGTGCGTTCAAGACATCTCTGAACTTGCTAGATAGGATTCAAAACCGTGGGATAAAACTCACAGGTGATAATGATGTCACCCAGATAATGGACATCCTTGAACACCAACGTATTGTCTCGTTTCTTATTGTATTTTACCACTATTTAAACCACCAGTGCTCCATAGAAATCGCGAGTATTATTCCGCCAGTTCAAATTTTTAACCGTAGCACCTGTCTCGCTATGAATGCTCATCTGTATACCCGCAAGCCCACGTACTCTAAATCACGTAATCGTGATTCGTTTCTAAGCCGTACAACTCGCTTATGCAATACTCTGCCTAGCTCTGTATTTTCTAGTCATTGTAACCTTCAAAGATTTAAAACTAACGTTCATCGGTACCTCTCTTTCCATTATCCCTGATTTTCTTTCGCCCGCGTTGTGTACAAGCATTTTAAGGATAGTTGATTTCCTTGAGCGCGGACGCTCAATCAGAGCATTTTTTTTTTTGACGGTATAACCGCTTAAGCAGAATATGTCTACGTTTTCTATGCAAGTTATATCCTGAGCTAGAAGATATCACTATCAGCTCGAGTTAATTAAAATTTCATAATGGGTGAGCTCTATCTTGAGGAAATCACAGTGATTAGGGTACATAATACATGAGTACATAGATCTAATTGAGAACCAGGTTTAACCCCAAACACTACGTGCTGTACAAGGATAATCACTTGCCTACAGATCCAAGGCATGAGATGGCTGTAGTGGTTGATGTCCATATGAAAGACGTGATGTCAGGTAGGTCTATTCTCTCCGACTATAACATACTAAAAGGGATAACTTCGTCCTCTATTTTTGTGTTCAAATCCCTTAAAATATGTTGAACGTCATACTTAGAACATTGCTCATTTGTTTTGTCGAGCAGGTCCTAGAAACAGTTTTTGGCAATATTGTTTTTCTGCTCTGTGGAACCGAACATTCCGGAGTCAGAAATTTTTTTTTTTTTTTTTGGGGAATATTGGCCCAGTCTTCATCCGTCACCGTTTCTATTTCAGTACCATGAGGGGTCCTTGAAAACCCTTATTAAAAAGTATTTTATCTTCTATGCTATTTGCCAAGGATATCGGGTGATTAATCACTTAATCCATCTGTCGTTCTTCCTTCATCTGACGCTAAGTTATTCATTGGTAGGCACTAGTATGCGTTGGATGTAACATGGAAGTAGAATAAGTATCATAAAAAAGTGGGTACAGGATATGGTCAGGTTGATAACAATCATTGACAATTCAAAATTCACGTAATTATAAGAAAAAGGATTTCTAGAGTAGAAGGTGCTTACAAGCTCCATAAGTTCTTTGCATTAAAATCATTCCTGTTGTAGATACTTAAGGTGGTTTCAATTCTCTAAGGTTTACATGACTTTGTCTAGAAAGGATGAATCTCTCTCAACTTATTGGTTTAGTAAATATCCCAAAAGCTCTTCCATTTCACGTAGTAACTGTAAGTAATATTCTCTAATTCGTTATAATTGCTTGAGCTTCCTACAGCCCAGTTTTCTGTTGAATGTAGACATACCCTGTTAAAGGTCCTTGAACCACAAAATAACAATTCCTTAGTCACGGAAATAGTTGAAAAGAAAACAATTGCTGACAAAACCAACGTCGGCTTCACCAGAATGTATCGAATGGCACAACTTTGCCTTCGCTTTCATAATTCAGATTCATAAGATACTATCGCACTCCCCTTAGAAAAAAAAAAATAAAAAAATGAAAAAAACGAGTATAGCGCGTGAGTGACTAATGCTGTTACCATTTACCAGAGTTTTGTTTCCACTAATATCGTACGACATACATAACTCGCTTTCGTGTTACGTAAAACTTAACTTCACATTGACACACCCTTTACACCCGCCACCTACATCAACAGGCCGTAGGTGTAGTGCTGTTTTTTTTTTTTTTTTTTTTTGAAAAAAATTTACTTGCAATGGAATAAAAAGTTGGAAACACCAAAACGTGTGCGCTTTATGCAATCACTGTTCGGTTTGGTTAGTTACTTCGACACTAAGTCGACGACAAGTCAACGGATTTTATATGAGCCTCGCGGCTGATTCGTGTTGCTACGATATAGTGGGACACCCCTGCCCCCAACTTGCCCAAATGAGTGTTTGTGTTTCACAATAGTCCCTCGTTTGGATTTTTCAGTTCAACTGCATTTTGCTGGCCACCCTTCTATTGCTTCTACAGCTTCTATGTACGACTACTTCGACAATTTCTGCCACCTCGCTGTTGTTTTATTAACGTCTGTCAACCAAGGTGATGACGTTAGTTGAAGGTAAAGAGAGTAGCGGCATTTGCTGCTAGCACTGGAGGGAAAAAGTATATCAACAACAACAAACAAAAATATTGCTGCTGCCCCCATCACTTCCACCGCCACCGCCAGGTACCGAATCACTGTCGAGTAGTCATAGTCATAGTCATAGCCATAGTCATAGTCATAGTCATAGTCATGCTTATAGACATCGTCATTGTTGCTATTGCTGTTTGCTCGTATGGTGCCTTCCATGGTACTAACAACAGCGTCAGCCACTTGCCTGACACTGTGTGTTCGATTATATTGATCAAGATGTCAATCAAAAACCATAAAAATAGACAAAAGACTCACTGCATGGATATGCTGAATGCATGAATACGAATACAGGATGGCAGGCCGACCTAAAAATGGAGCTCTCCATTGCTAATTTCATTACAATGAGCAGGGTGACTAGGAAATAAAATTGTTAGCAGTGCTGAAAGGAAATCATTGACTGAAAATAGCTTGAGTGCAGCTGACTAACAAAATCAAAAAAAAAAAAAAAAAAAAAATCCTTGGAATGAACGTTCAGATACTCGAATTTTCCAAACAGGATAGGTGAAGGAGGAGAATTCTTTTGAAGCCCGCAATCGTAATATAGTATAGTGTGCGGCAGACAAGCATTTCAGATGGAAGTTCGGAATTGTTCGGAATTGGTTCTTTCCTCAAAACATTAGTAAAATTCAAAGTCACTTCTAGGTACTATGTAGAACAAGTCACATATTAATAAATTGAATCTGTGCTTCAAGTAGCTACAACCGTGGGTGACTACCGGAATATGAACACTACTTGTATATCCCAAGAAGGCTTCTCCAAACTGAGCAAAGATGGACGCCTGCTGGACAATACAAATCATATTGCAACCGCAGAGTAGTCCCCATTGAGATGCACTAAGACCAATTCTAACTCCATTGTTTGACTACTGGGAGAGTGTGGTATCTCAATGATCTGACTATAGCTGGAAAGTTGGGGATATCTTCATTTTTATTAAATAGAAATCATTTAGATCTTGGAAATAATAAGTGCGTACGTCTTGTATTCCAATGAGTTCCAAAGCAGGGCAGTTCTTTGGGCACTATGCAACAGAGTTCACTCCATTTTCGTCTCTGAAAAAATTGATCATTGCGCGTGTCTTCCTATAGGACAAAGTTCCCTGATTATATTTACGAGTTTGGTAATACATATCCCTCCGCATGAGGCTGATTACCTCTCTTGATCGTTTGGGATTGAGAATGGACTTTATAAGTTAGATGTCTTAGAGTTGTCCTGATGAATCCAATTAAAACTGACCTTAGAGAGAGTTTGTAAATATGTCAGTTGCTTGGCGTAGGTCCCTGTGTACTTACTTAGGTGAAGATACAGTCGGGGGTGGACCTAGGCCTAAACCAATAAGCTTCTCCGATTAGCGCGGTCTTTGGCTTAATGCCTCCAGTTGCGCACTAGTTGGTTGAGTTGCCCTCTCACTTGTTGATAGCATTTAAGGCTAGGCCTTCATCTACTACGTTGTCCCCCCGGATTAGAGTCTAAGATCCTCGGGTTGGAATGTTGGTGTCCATCTCCAATGCACAATGAGCAGTTTTTTATCAGTTCGATGTCACTGTACAGCTCACAGAGTTCATCATTGAATCGTCTCTTCCAGAACCCATCAACGCATACGGGACCAAATACCTTACGAAAAGTTTTTCTTTCAAAACGACCAACGATATCTTCATCCGCTTTAGAATAGTCCATGCTTCAGGACCATAGAGCAGGGCTGGGGTTATAAGGGTCCTATATAGAGTTTCCTTGGTTGTTCGGGAGAGGGCCTTACATAATTGCCTTCTCAACACAAAAAAAAAAAACAACGATTGGCAAGTGTTATTCTTCGTTTCATTTCTGAAGAAATGTCATTTTTAGATTGTGACATTCTGGCCGAGTCTCCCTTCTTGTGAACCGGGCAAAAGATGCTGAGGTTTCATTCAGAAGGCATGCATTCAAATCTTGAAAATAAGTTGGTGTATGCTCTTTTTAAAGTCATTTCCGCCTTAAATAGTACGGCGGGTAGGCCATTCGACTTTAGTTTAGATATTGCTATCCTCACATTATTTTGTTCGGGTGGACGGAATTCTTGACTTGCATCATCAATAGTGAATGGTTCGCTTTTCCTTACAGCGGCATTTAGCAGTCTGCAGAAATGGTTTTTCCATAACCTCAGCACCGACTGTGACTTTATTACAGGTTTCCTTGCTCATCTCTAAAAGTTCGGGTCTTATTACCCTGACACGTTCTTTTTACCTTTTGGTAAAACTTCCGAACATTTTTCCTGATGTAGAAACTCTCTATTTCGATCGCGCGCTTCTCATGTTCTTTCTTTTTTCTCCAGAAAAGTCGATGTTCTTCCCTTCTCTTTTGCTTGTAGAGCTCCCGAGCCGTTCTCGTTCTTTTTTTTTTTTTGCAGCGCCGCTTTGTAGGTATGTTTTTTGGACATGTTGTTGATGGTGGGCGGGTAAAACCCAGCACTTCAGTTGCCGTATTTTTAATGACTTCTCGGCATCTAAGCCGATTTGATGTTGACAGCAAAACACTGCTCGTGGCGTTGAGGGTGTGGCGGTTTGTTGCGATTCCAACTGTTAAGCGTTAAATTTCTTCATAGTGTTGGCTGCAGACGTACCTTGGCTGCAACTCTGTAGTGGTCCTAGTCTATGTTGGATGTTAGATGTTCGAACATCTAGAATACTTGAGGAGTGCCTTACGTTGATCGCACCATGATCAATCTGGTTGACAGTTTGGTGATCTGGTGTCCGACAAGTTCCGTTGTGAATGTTGAGGTGAGGAAACCGTGTACTTGCTCTAGTAACGTTACGGCCCGCAGCGAAATCGATTAGCCTAAGTCCGTTCCCAGGCGTGGTGTCATGTAGGCTATGTCTTCCGATTATGCTTCCAAAAATATCCTCCTTTCCATTTCGGCATTAAAGTTGCCTAGGACGATTTTAATGTCATACATCAGACATTGCTCGTAGGTTTTGTCGAGGAACTCGTTAGCGAATTTACCTTTGATACGGATTGTTATAAGGCGTTCACTCACATGTCGAAAGCTCAAGACTTATTATCTAAGTCTTCAGCTTACAACAAATCTACATCCAAATAGACGCTGCTTTCGTTCCCTGTCGTAGTAAAAATTAATGTCCTTCATCTTTCTTTTGCCTGGCCCAATTCACCGAATTTCTTGGATGACGGTGATATCTGCTTTATAACAGTCTAGGGCTTCCGCTAATTGTTCGGCTGCACGTGACCTGTTTAAGGTCTGAACGTTCTACGTACAGGTCCGAAAGTCGTTGTCTTTTGTTCGTTTTGCTGGGTCGTCAACAGTGAATTCTTCCTTATTCGAGGATATTGGTCACTTCGTAACATATATGTTTTTGCGTGGATGGGTAATTAACCCCACACACAACTCCCAACATACAGAGCCAGACCGTTTTTGGGACACCTGGGACAAAATGGGGCGAACCAAATTTCGGAGCCAGTAAACCGCTTCGGGAACCAACTCTTTTCCAACACCCTGACCAAGTGTTGCAGATCCTTTTAAACCTGGTGTTCAATTATGTTGAAGCAGCTCATATAGAGGTAACACTAGATTAACCTGTTTTCTGGAATCATTCACACGTTCAATTTTATGAGGATCATGGCTGAGATGCATGTTACTATGATATATCAGACGTGGATATTGGATTTAGGCTGAGCCAAGCAGCTGCATGTTGAATGCCTGAGAAACCGGCCTGAAAGACGCCTTAGTATATAGGTATACTGTCATACATTAACGTCTTTGGCTGTTTTACAGAAATGGCGATGAGAATGATTTCGCGTTTTCTCTATTCATTCTTCTCTGGAATGAGGTCTATTTATAAGTCTATTTCCGTAAGCAAAAGGTGATCGCAATACAGCTTAAGAAGACTAACATGCCCCATATTTATTTACGCCTTTGGCTTGGTGCAAAGTTTGTGGCAAACTCCATTCTTATTACATTAATGGGTAGCAACTGCAGTAAGCAAGCCAAATTGCTATGCCGTAAATGAGAATTGGTTTTACAAGTGTAGTGTAGCCTCAGTGCATGACTTGGAGTTATAAACTGCACTTTGGGCTTCTTTCACGAGTTTAGTTTTTTTAGTTTCGCTGTGTAACGTTTTCTTTCTAACCCAGGAGGAGGCTTAGCTGCCTGACACTCTTCAAGAAACTCAGAGCGATGCCAATATACTTGAGTAGGACGATGTACGAGGATGGTTTCTTTAATCCTCTTGTGAAGGGGGCCACCTTTGTTTTGAACGCATTGATGTTATGGCCAATTAAAAAAAGATTATTCATAAATTCACTGAGTGTTTTCTGTGTTCAGCTTACAAAGGGATGACGAGGAATTATCTTGCTGATGAACTCGATAAGCATCGCAAGTGTACTTTTCAGTACCTGAACTCTTGTTAGGATTATCTGCTTCAGAGTTTACGCTGATAGTTGTGTTTACTGCGGAAAAGTAATGCTTACTTGGATCTCTGAAAAGTCTACAATTTTCTCTTTTATTATTTTGAGATAAAAAATTGCAGTGCATCTGCATTTTAACAGCGAACTTGGCTTTGGCAGCCCAACTTTACTTTACAACCTACGATGATGTTGCAATGTAGTCACCACGGCGGGAACGACTTATTCCCTCCGGATTTTTGATAAAAAATAAACTTATGATTTCGAGTCAGTTAATAAGTAATACCACTTTGATAAAAAAAAAAAAAAATAAAACGGAATAACAACCGTGTGGCGCTCCCATTGTTCCAATTTGAGCTCTGTTTTATTTTTGTCAAGTTGGTACATCTGTTGTTGACATTCCTTCTAAATCTTAGCGTCATAGCTTGACATTTGCAAGAGTAACGTAGCCAAGAGTACATCTATCTCTGTGTGTGTTGGCGATTTTTTACAATTTTAGAAATGGATTTAAATTTGCAATAACGGACTTGTATTAGATTTTGCGTAAAAAAGCGATTTAATGGTGCACGAACGTTGCAAATATTGGAAAAGTATTTCGGCAACGATTCTCCAACGAAAACGGTCGCTTACCAGTGGGACGAGCGGTTCACAAGTGTTCGTGAGTCAATCGAAGATGATGAACTCAGTGGCAGACCATTGACATCGAAAACCGACGAAAACATTGACGAAGTAAAAGAATTGTTGGTCAATAACCGCAAATTAACCAACAGAGAGAGAGAGCGGAGGACTTGAACATTGCCTATGGATCCGTCCAAGACATTTTGGTTAATGATTTGGGTTTCCGTCGTGTAGCAGCAAAGTTGGTGCCAAAAGACCTTAATTTCATGCAAAAAAGAGATCGTGTTGACGTCGCAAAAGAGCTGATTTGCGAGGCTGAATCCGATCCCACATTCATCAAAAGGATCATTACTGGAGACAAGATGTGGGTTTATGAGTACGACACGCATTCCAGACATCAGGCAAGTGAATGGCGTTCACCATATGAGCCGAGACCAAAAAAACCATGACGTTTTCAGTCAAAAAAGAAGGCAATGCTCAAGGTTTTCATGGATTACAACGGTATAGTGCATCATGAATTTTTGCCAGAAGGCCAAACAGTAAACAGAGATTATTATTTGGGCGTTATGAGACGTTTGTGTGAAGCAATTCGCCGAAAGAGACCAGAATTGTGGGCACCAGATGGGTTTTAAACCATGATAACGCACCGTCGGACAGTGCCATCATTATTCGCAATTTTTTGAAGAAAAATGCAACAAATATCATCCAACAGCCACCGAATTCACCTGATTTAGCTCCCTGTGACTTCTTTCTGTTCAATCATCAATAAAAAATTCAGCTCACGCGAGGAAATCATCGACACCACGAAGGAGTATTTTGCAGTCCTTCCGGAAAATTACTTTTCGGACGGGATCAAGAAGTTGGAAATAGTATAAGTGTATCAAACTAAAGGGGGACTGTATTGAATAAAATAAAAAAAACAATTAAATAAAATTTTTTTTTCATTCCCAAGGAGTTTACTTTTTACCCCACGTAGTAAAAAATGTTTCGAGGATTGGATCAAGCGCTGGCATAAGTGTGTTACAGTCGATGGGGATTACTTTAAAGGGGACTATATAGATTTTCTTTCCTTTCTTTCTTTTTGATCAAGGCGGTGGGTCTCTCTTATGTCGCACATAGAATCATATCTGGTCGTTGTTGATCACGCACTCTCAAGTAATTCAATTTACCCTTAAAATGGTAAAACAGCGGTTAAGAAAAAAGAAGGAAAGATGCCGATGTATTAAGCTTTGGTTTTGAATGATGGTAGGCTATGATTACCAGGAAATAAAGAGCTCGGTAGGGCTCGTGTGATACATTTGCGAAATGACACCCAAAGTTGTCTGGGTCCTAGACATGCTGGACTATGACACCTGAGTCCAGTTGTTTGTCGCTTCTTCTTGCTGCACGTAGTTACGTATAATATTTTGCTTGTGTGTTTTGATCTGTTGTTTTTTTTTGGTTCAACGGAATTTATTGACGAGTTTGTTCTTATAAAAGTTCAAGATACTGGTTCAAGCTGATGATTTAATTGTATGGTGACATCGGACTTTGATGGTAATCTTCTAGCCAATATGGCAGCTACTGCTGTAAAAATTAGAACCACAATGAATTAATGAATTATGGTTAATTTTATTTGCTTTTATTTCAGCTAACAATTTCTCATGATTTTATATCGTGCTAAACTTTAAAAATTTGATTGGATATATCCGACGATAAAACACATTCTTCCTGCTGCTTATAACTAAAGTTTTGTAGTTGCTGAATGAGGTTTTGAACAAAAAGGTTGAATGAATCTAGCCTTGACATCACACTTTGTTTTCCGAAGAGGATCATTGTTGATTGATGAATAGTATAATGTAGAGATATCTACATATTTGGATCTCATATGACATACTGAATATCCAGTTATTGTTGTGCTGCATTTGTCTCCAAAATTTTTGCGGCTAAATGTTTTGAGTCAAGCATGACTCAATGTTTCAAGAAGATTCATTTCGCAGGAATTAATGGGGGATTCAGTATTGTACTCGTATATTGGGTATTGCCTGTCGCACCACTAGAAATTTGAAGCTCTCCACTCGCATGAAGAGAAGGAATATTCATTCAAAGGGTTGTAGTGATCTCTTTGTGCAGTCAGTTGGTGGAACAACATACGTGAACCTTTCATTGTGCCATGTTGCTACTGGAAGAAAATTGTACATTTTGAGCTCCTCGCTGTAGAGAAGGGACAGTTTTACGCTTTGTTGACCGATTTGGAGATGAATATTTGAACTGGACCAGTGTAATCCATAACCCGATGCCTCATCGGTGTTACCCTTGCAGCTGGTAACATTCCCATAATTTGGTTCTTAACATTTGTGCTGACACAATGAAACCGTACGCAACTATGAATGACTTGAAAGACTTTGCCTAAAGAATCCAGAATAACTTTCGAAGTGTTGCTAATGTTATCTGGATCCCTACATGAAGTGTTTTCTTATGTATGTGTTCTACAAATACTTTTGTAAAACTATTTGTTCGTGGCAATATATATGGATGTTTTTCTCAAGTTGGCTTGAGAAAACTGAGACATTTCACAGTGTTTTTGACGTCATCAAATATATGGTGGATAACGTAGGCTGTCATTGCCACTTATGTCTAGAATGTAAAAGTTTTCGGTTTCGACAATGCAAATGTCTATCATAGATAATGACTTTCCGTTTCAGTTTCGCTTTAATCACAGCAGACAGCAATGTTGGTGGTCCCCTAATTAGTTATGCTGTTGTTGAGTTGTAATGGAGTTGTATGGGGTTTACATACACTGCCGTTTTCGTTCTACATCCGAAGAGCAAAAACATGAGTCTGAGAACAAATATAAAAAGCAAATCAACATACTGGATTATAAGTGGCAGACAGGAGGTCGTTAATGTAGATTAAAAAGAGTGTCGGAGACAGATCGGAGCCCTGGGGCAAACCAGCAATTTTCTGAATATCAATCTTAATATCGTCCAAAACAACTCGAATAGGACGTTTCGGTAAGTAATTTTTAGCCAATTGAACAAAAAATTTATCCATCCCAGATGCACGCATTTTCGGCAAAGGAGTATGTTGCAAAGCTTTGTAAATTGCGTTAGAAATATCAAGTACATCTAACTTGGACGAGAAATGGGTCCGCAGAGAGAGTACAAGATTCGACTTTTTTAGGGATGGGCTGGATAATATCTCTCTCCCGGAAGGATTTTTAGAGAGAAGGATTATAAAAAACTCTTCGCAGTGGTTATGCCTGTGATGAACAATACCTCTTCAGAAGAAGAGATATGTCATCTTTTTTTTGGTTGCGCCATGGATGTGTAATCTATAGATATTAATAACCCGAGTTCTATTACCATGCTCGACTCGGAAACCTGAGTAATCGATGCCAGGATACGCCTACGTACTAAACACATACTTCAAACCAATCTCCCTATGGGACTGGCGTTAGATTTTACTTTGCGGAGCTGGTTAGGATTTTATGGCCTATTGCCTTTATTAGCTTCCTCGGCCCTTCTTAATGCTTCCAATCTAAGCAGTTCAATCTGCATGGCCGTTATGGCGAAACATACCAAACCAGTCGTGGTTGGTCCACGACAAGGTCCTGACCTTATCATGAGGTCTATGTTTTACGAGCTTCGGGATTCGTAGATTCGCTATGCCACTTGTGAAGCGCCAATACTGGAAAATAACGTACTCTGGGTTTTCCTCTAGGCATTCTGAGCAAAAGGGCGAGCTATCGTGCCCAAAGTATTTTCGATAGCCACCATGCCCAGATAGGAACTGCGTAAGATCATAATTACAGTCCCCGTGCGTTATTTTTGTTCAAGTTTCAATGTTGTCAATCAGCTTGTTGGTCCAACTTACTTTGGTGGTGTTGTCGCAACTAGCTTTCCAGACTGCTGCTGATGTTGCCCTTTCTTCCTATTTTACTCTCCGGTAAGTCTAGTATTTTGTCTGTTCGCGATAAACCTAATGTAAACCCTTTGCATTTCATTGGCGAGAATATCAATAGGAGCCATCCCAGCTATAACACCGTCTGCTTCGCCCAAAATTGTTCGGAAACTGCAACCGCAACCGGAAAGCCGACGAAACTGGGGCAGCATACAATAGGATCGAACTTGCCACTATGAATAGTGGGCCAAATAGACCCGCTAATGTTTGTCAGCATCTGGGAAAGCGGTGCCTGCATCTGTAACGCCTTTTTACTAGAATACTCGACACGTATTTAAAATTTCAGCCTGTTGTCGAGCATGACTCCCAAGTATTTAAATGCCTCTTTAGACCGAATTGTATAGTTCCCAACCCGAGAACTTGCGTATTCCACAGTCCTTCTGTTGGTTATTAGGACGGCTGGCTTCAGTTTTGTGGTCAGCTAGTTCAAGGCCGGGCGAGTCAGGCCAATTTTTGATCCTGTCGACTACTTCATCCGTGACGGACTCTATCTTGTGGATATGCTTGGTCACAGTCACCACAGCAATATTGTCAGCGAAACCGATCGCCTTAACTTCTTGCGGTAGCGGTAGGCTCAAAACACCGTCGTACATGATATTCCACAGAAGTGGTCCTAGGACAGACCCCTGCGGGACTCCCGCGGTGATGTTGTAGTACTTAACGCCATCATCCGTCTGGTATCTTAGTTATATGTCGGTAAAGTAGTCCGTGACTATATTTAATAAGTACTTTGGTGCATTCATTCTGGCCAGTGATCTGCCAATGCATGTCCAGTTGGCAGAGTTAAAGGCATTTTTAACGTCTAGTTTTAGTACTGCGCAGTATTTCCTTGTGCCTCCTCTCTATCTCCTCCCTTGTATTGCTTCGGCTGCTATATCTACTAAGGTCTTTTTGGCATCGACATACTGGGCTTCCGACAAAACTCTTCTATTCTCTGCCCCTGCTAGTAGTTTGCTGTATATGATGCGCTCTAGGATTTTTCCCAGTGTATCTAGCAGGCATATTGGTCGATACGACAAAGGTTCTCTGGGGGGCTTATTTCCCTTGGGTAACAACACCAGATGCTGGAGTTTCCATGGTTCATTGAAGATCTCCTCCTCAAGGCACCTTTACATCGTCGCTATAAAAAAGTGCGGTCTCTTACGGATGGCTGCTTTGCCATTGGGTCCAGCGCTTTATTGTCACCTATTTTCTTGTATGCTTCGCAGAGCTCATCCGTTGTGATTTTCGATATACGAGTATGTTCCGGGTTTTTTCCCCGCATGGGAGTGCGTTGCTTAGTTGGTTTATGGGGGCATCGATCCTGAACTATTGTCTTCAGCATTGTCGGACAGAAAATTTTGTGGGGATTTACTACTCTTCATTTTTATTTATTTTTTTTTTTTTTGTCACTATCAAGAATCAAGATCTGTTTCATTAAATAATTGTTTGAAGCATCTTGTCTTGCTCTCCTTGATGGCCTTTTCGAGATCGCGTCTCGCCAGTCTACCTACGAACGTACCTACCCCTTGAACGTTGTGATCTGCGCCGTGCCCGAAGACAGTTTGCTCTAAGTGTTCTGATTTCGTCATTCCACCAGTAGAAAGGTCTAACCCTTCTGCTCCTTGTCCTTCTAGGCATAGCTTTGGTCAGATGATGCGATAGGGCATCTGCTAAACCGTAACTACCTGAAAGGTCGATGTCCATTCGACCAAATGTTCATATTCAAACGCGCCTTTGTCGAAGGTTGCTTCTTTCCATTTTGGTCATGTTAGTTTTGGGTGCTGCCTGGGCTTCTCATTGTCAACGTTGAATATTATAGTCTGGTGGTCACTGTGCATATATTTTTCGCTAACCCGCCATTTTGTTTTTCACAGAAGTGAGTTGCTCATGAAGGTGATATCTATGAAGGACTCCTTGCCTGCTTTACGAAACGTGTTTTTTTGCGCCGTTGTTCGCTAGATTAATGTTGAGTGATGCGAATGCTTCGGGAAGGGCTCTGCCTCTTGTGTCCGTAAACCTGCTGCCACATTCTATAGCCCATAACTTGAAGTCACCGCCACTAACCACTGGGTGTTTTCCTCGCGCATCAGTTACAATTGCTTCCAACAACTTCAAGTAGTCACTGTGTGTTAGACTAGGAGGTGCGTAGCAGCTGTTGAAGTGGATGTCGTTTACTCTACTGTTATAAAATACATAATTCGCCGGAAGAGATGTGTCATCTGGACCAGCGGATTTGTGAATGTTAGATCTTCAAGTTTTCTCAAAAATACACGAGTGCGAAAGTGGAATCGAAGATTCGACCCACTCAAGTGTAGGCGGAGATATAGTGTGATATGTGTATTGAGCTAGCTGCAAAATGTGCAGGAAAGCTGCTTTACTTTGTTCAAAGAGCTGATAGCTAAAAGGTCTTCATAAATATCCGTTGGGTTAAGGGTGAGGTTGGGAATGAGAATTTCTTATGTTTTTAACGAACAACCAGCATTTTTTACTATCAACGTCAAGCATTCGTGCCGGCTCATGATGGATCAAATTGTTTCTCGAAACGCAGTACTCGACATATCGTCTTTTGGGAGTTTTCTGTCCGGATCTGTGTCAAATCAGAATTGTGTATAATGAGATCACCCCCAGAAACCATTTCGGTATAAGCATACAAGGACACAAATCCTTCTATGGTGTAAGGCAGCTCATCAAACTCGTCATTGATCGCATTTTTGTTCATCCCGATTGGAGCAGGGATCACATTGTAGTGGAGTTGGAGAATAATGACAGTAATTCGTAGTTCTGTTCATTAACATAAGGTCAAGCTTTCATGCGTTGACGGGGTGAAGCGATGCGACTCACCACAAGCGATCAATTGCATGCATACATATGGAAGTGTTTATGGCGCAGCGATTTAGCGTTGCAAGTAATTTTGAATAACTTTGGGTAATCTCTCGTAGAATGTGGAAAAATTTATGGAACTTATGCGTAAAAATCAATGTTTGTGGAATCTTTGTCATTCCAAATACAAAAATGAAATACTAATTAGACAACTTGGGAGGAAGTGGAATGGAAATGGGTTTTGAAGAGAAGGTAGAGAAACTATTATTTTTATGGTACAGCTAGTGTTCTTTCGTATTTGTGATAATATCGTTTTGAAGATAGATCCAAAAGGTTCTTCGTTCATCTGATAATATGAACAAATTTTTTTAATTTCTTCATTGATTGGATGCAGTTGAAATCTCTTCTTTATTTTCGAGGTTTTCAAGCATATTTTACACAATACAAAGTGTTTTCCAATAGCAATAAGAGCCTCACTTTAGCGTCGTCTTAACTTAACTCAATACTGAAATTAAGCGAAATCATCTGGTCATTAACACTCCATCGCTTGCAATTTCGCTTCGTCACAAACGCAACTTTGGTCGCCTTAAATGGTTAGGACATGTACGATGGCGGTCCCAGAAGTACCCGACCCAACAAAGAAAACACAAAAATTTTGGAAAAAATTTCAAAAAGTTCGATACCCTTTTTATATTAAGAACTGTCTTGCTCCTTGACGATATCACATCTTCATCGTTAGAAAATCTTTGACCACTGAGCCACTGAGTCTTTGCCTTCTTTGGAACCGATTCTCCCTTTTGAATCCATTGTTTTGATTGTTCTTTTGTCTCGGGTGTAAAGTGATGGACCCATGTTTCACCCATTGTTATGAAACGGCGCAAAATTTCAGCTTTGTTGCTGTGAAACTTCGCTAAACACTCAATTGAAACATCTTCAAGACACTGTTGTGCACACACAGCTTTCTCATGTCCAAATTTTTAAATAATATGCGATGTACCGCACTTCTTAAAATGCCAACAATGTCTGCTAGCTCGTGCACTTTCAGTCGACGATCATCCAGTACCGCTTTGTGGATTTTCTTCATCATTTCTGAAGTCGTCACCTCATTTGGTCGACCACTGCGATGCTCGTCTTGGCAACAACGTGACGCTTTCAATCTTGAAACATATGCTTTATAGACTGCTTACTTTCCAATACAGTTATACTTTCAAACAACAACCGCCATGTCTTGGTCAGGCTTTTGGTACTTCTGGGACCGCCCTCGTAGAGTAAATGAAAACTTACTCTCCAACCGGAACAGTCTTTGATTCCAAGCAGCAGGTACAATGCAGTAAAAGAAGACCTCGTCTTAAGTGGCGCGCACAAGTGGAAGGAGGCCCCAGCCAACTTGGACTACGCAAGTGGAAGCAGTTCGACAAAGGCCATGCTAACTTGAGAGGAAAAAAATTGGTTGAGGTACAACTCTACTCCGGAGTGTAGCGCCATCTAAGAAAATTGATAATCTTAGAAAAGATACTGCAGCATCATGTTGTTTGAAACTTTAGGTACCCATACCTAGAAATGCGACAGTCAAGTCCACTATGTTCGTAAATGTCTTCAAAATCCTTTTATGTCAGGAAAAGCGCTAAACCGAACAACTTTTTTTTTATAATACCGCGCGCGCACCAAGGGGATATGAATACCCTTTTAATGGCTTTTTTTCCAGGGCGCGGGCGGGTGGTGTAGTAGTTTGAAACTCAGGTATATTAGGTTTCGATATTTTTCCCAGAGGTGGTTGTCAAACTGGACGGGACGAGCTAGTACATCCTCAACCAGTGGGTCTTAAGTACGTTCTTGTTGTTATTTCGTTACATTTAGCTCAGCCAGCAACCACCCCAACTATCAGTTCGATAATTTTTAATAAGTAAAAACTAGGAGATGATTAAATATCAGGTTTTCCTGACAACTTTGAATTTAATTTGTGAACGCACTCTTTTCACTAATCATCAGCATTCATTCAGTAAGCTCAGCATTTTCATCATGGTAAAGTACACTAACGAACAACGTCTGCAAATTATAAAAATTTTCTACAGATTTTCGGAATCGCAAAATCATCTTCAGTGACGAAGCTCATTTTTGGCTCAATGGGTTTGTCAATAAGCAAAATATGCGTTATTGGTCGGGTGAAAACCCACATGTGCTTCATGAATCACCATTTTATCCACAAAAAATAACTGTTTGGTGCGGTTTGCATGCCGGCGGCGTTATTGGGCCATATTTTTTCGTCGACGATAACGATCGTCACGTTACTGTGAATGGTCACCTTTATCGCGCCATGATCACCGATTATTTTTGGCCCGAATTGGAATATATGGACTTGGACGTCATGTGGTTTCAACAGGATGGTAACACAAGCCACACAGCACACACTACAATCGATTTATTGTATGGCGAGCGTGTTATCTCAAGACATGGGCCAGTCGATTGGCCGCCTCGTTCGTGCGATTTAACGCCGCTTGACTATTTTCTGTGGGGCTACGTTAAGTCATTGGTTTATGCCAACACGCCGACGACGTTGGAAGAGCTCAGAGATAACATTGAACGCGAAATAGCGGCAATTTCGGCCGAAATGTGTGGCCGAGTCGTTGAAAATTGGGTCCAACGAATCGACCACGGTAAATGTGCCCGCGGTGGTCATACGAACGAAGTCGAGTTCCATTCATAAATGTTTTGATAATAAAGTTTTTGAAATATCTCAAATGGTTTGCCTTTTATTTAAAAACAAAGTTGTCAAGTCGTTATTAGAAAACCCTATACATACCTACATGTTTTCGAATATTGATTTGAAATAAATCGGAACAAAACAACGTATTTTAACAATGACAGCATAAATACCATTTTCTATTGGGTCCATAACTTAATTCGTTTTTTGCTAAGAGATGGCGTAACTTGTATTATTCCATCGGAACATGCGTTGGAAAGCTACTGTCCTTGTACGTCATTTCAGTATATGTCATTCATTTGAAGCGTAAACAACAACAATTTTTTTCACGCAAATATGTCGAACTTTGTGCCTAAAAAGTGTTTTTGCGGGGAGTTCTTCTTCATTACTTTAACATGAAGAAAACTGATGCCGAAAGTCATCGTATTTTGGTGGAAGCTTATGGTGAACATGCGCTAGCTGAGCGAACGTGCCTAAAGTGGTTTACACGATTTAAAAGTGGTGATTTTGGCTTGGAAGAAGATGAACGTCCTGGGCAGCCAAAAAAGTTGGAAGATTTAGATCTGGAAGCATTACTCTATGAAAATTGTTGCCAAACACAAGGAGAGCTCGAAGAATCTTTGGGTGTCACTCAAGCAGCCATTTCGAAACGTTTAAAAGCAGCTGGATATATTCAAAAGCAAGGAAATTGGGTTTCACATGAACTCAAGCCGAGAGACGTCGAAAGGCAGTTTTGCATGTCCGAAATGCTGCTGGAATACCACAAAAGGAAGTAATTTTTGCATCGGATTGTTACTGGTGATGAAAAATGGATCCATTACGACAACCTCAAACGCAAAAAATCATATGTGAAACCCGGCGAACCAGCCAAATCAACGGCAAAGCCGAATATCCATGGTGCGAAGGTAATGCTCTGTATTTGGTAAGATCAGATGGGTGTGCTGTATTATGAGCTGCTAAAACTGGGTGAAACCATCAATGGACAACGCTACCGAACACAATTAATCCGTTTGAAGAGAGCAGTAGCCGAAAAATGCCCAGAATATGCGACCAGACACGAGGCAATAATTTTCCATCATGACAACGCTCGCCCCCACGTTGCTATTCCGGTTAAGAGCTATTTGGAAAACAGTGGATGGGAAGTCTTAGCCCACTCGCCTTATAGCCCAGACCTTGCCCCTTTTGACTACCATTTGTTCCGGTCGATGCAGAATGCCCTCACTGAAATACGGTTCACATCAGAGCAAAATATCAAACGGTGGCTTGATTCATTATTGGCTGCCAAGCCAGCGCAGTTCTTTTCGGATGGGATCCACAAATTGCCAGAAAGATGGGAAAAAGTCATAGCTTCAGATGTGCAATACTTTGAATAATACTATTGTACATGTTTATCTTAAAAAAACGTTCAAATTTAGAAAAAAAAAAACGCACGAAATAAAATTTATACCAATATGAAAAGACTTTTTCACAGAATTGCCTCGCACGGGATTCGAACCCACGACCTCAGCTTGAGGAGTCTATGCATATACCACTACACCACGGCCACCCCCGACTTCCGTCAAAGAAAATCGGAAGAGCGTCAATGGCGTACACCTTAACTCATGAAAGCAGTGTAAAAATCGTAAGAAATTTTATCAAAACATTCTATTTCCAGGCCTTGCGATTTCAAAAATTGTAGAATATTTATCCAAATGAGTTTCTGTTAATGTACAAGAGAATTTTACTATTTATTTCTATCTGAATGCGCTATAACACGTAAAATACTCGCATGCGTTGAAAATATAATAAAATTAGCATTTCGAGTCACCCTGTTGCCACTAGAAATTAAATTGTTCAGGCTTTCTTCCTCTAGGTGATTCTTTTCTCTTTGCATTGCAGAATTAAAGATTAAAACCAGGAGAAAGAACAACAACTCGTTCGTTATTCACTCATGTGCCAGGGCAGTAGTTCACTTATGAATTCCATCATTTGCATGCGACTTTGTGTAGTGAGTATGGCACATTACAAGTTCTGGAACCTGCTCCATTTTAGCACTCCTTACTCCTCCTCCGTTTCTTTGGCATATTCAATGAACGTTTTTTTTCTTCTATTTCTACTTCCTTTTTCTAATTTCATTATTTTGTGTATTTGTACATACCTATTTATGTATGTATATACTGTGCTAGATTTTTGTGAAATTAGGACATTTCAGCTTTTACCTAAATACATACTCGTAGTCGCACAGATGTGTATCTATAGAAATGCAAATAGGTTGAACTCTGACAATGTCTTTCACTTTAACGAAATCATGTGAATACGGTTAATTGTGCTCGTACACCAACACCAGTCGCCACTTGATATTTCCATTTTATTTATCGGACTACGGAAGTACTTCAGTAAAAAACTGAATCGATAACTACGATATTTATCCTCAGGGTCACCGATGACGTTGACATTGACAGTTGATGTTTTACAAAAAAAAAAAAAATAAAAAAAAAAAAAAATCAGAAAATGTCATGAAAAGTGAATCAGCACCTCTAATGTGAAGGACATTTGATAAATTTATTGGTTTATTGCCGGATATTTTGGCAATACATTGGCCCATGCCCATCTCTCTTGTCCAGTTCGTTTATAATTTTTAACCGATTTTTCGATATCAAACGACGATAAATCAATTTATATGTGTCGTTGATGGAAGTTACAGACGAGCCTCATTAAAATTGGTCATCAAATCATTGTTGATTAGGTCGGATACAGGTTGTGAAACATTCACATTAGGAGGAGGGGGGGTGGTATTTTTTCTTCGGGAAAAAATTTACTCCATAAATTGATTTTAAGAGATTTAGCACCTGAAAGAGGCGGAACTGGTCCTGGACCGATGTTTATGAGATCATAAAGCTCCGAATTTAATGGTGACTTTAGGTCGAAGTTTGATTTATTCGAGTTTTTGTTAGTGCCACTGGATTGTGCTTTTTCGTTTTTGTAAGAACTCTCTGGCATATCAAGTGGATTAAGTTTTATTGCCAAAAAATTTGCTACTGCATGTTTCAAAGATGAAGTGTTTTTAGAGACTTCAAACAAGAATTTTAGATATCGGATAATGGAGCCTAAGTTCAAGGATGGTTGTTTATTGACACTGCTTTTCATTATAAAGGGTCATCCAACAAGAGGGGTCATTTTAAATCAATTGAAAATCGCAACATTCTTATGAAAAGTTGTGATATTGGGGATATTTTTGTGGTTAGTAATGAAATAAAATATTTTCGAAATGTCTGCAACAGCTCTGCCTAGAAATAGTCATTCTTTAGATTCTTCCATATGTTCTCGCATATAACAGCTCAAATATTTTTTTTTTTAGTGCATGAATCGTTGGTGGAGGATTTGCGTAGACATTATCTTTAACATAGCCCAAGAGGATAAAGTCTAATGATGCTAAATTGCACTATCTCGACAGCCAACTTCATTCCGAGAAATCACACGTCCAGCATTGTTTCACCAGCTGTGTGCCATTTGGGGCAGTCCTGCTGCCTTGATAAAAAAAAAAAAAATTATAATAACCACCGTGTGGCACTCCCATTGTTCCGATTTGAGCTCTGTTTTTTTTTGTTAAGTTAGCGTCATAGCTTGACATTTGCAAGAGTTACGTGGCCAAGAGTACATCTATATCTGTGTGTGTTGACGATTTTTTACAATTTTAGAAATGGATTTAAATTTGCAATAGCGGACTTGTATTAGATTTTGCGTAAAAAAGCGATTTAATGGTGCGCGAACGTTGGAAATGTTAGAGAAGTGTTTCGCCAACGATTCTCTAAAGAAAACGGTCGTTCAGAAGTGGTCGTGAGTCAATCGAAGATGATGAACACAGTGGCAGACTATCGACATCGAAAACCGACGAAAATATGTTGGTCAATAACAGCAAATTAACCATCAGAGAAATAGCGGAGGACTTGACCATTGCCTATGGATCCGTCCAAGACATCAGCAAACCTGGTGCCAAAAGACTTTCAAAGAATTTCATGCAAAAAAGAGACCGAGTTGACGTCGCAAAAGAAATGAAAGAAAGGATCATTACTGGAGACGAGACGTGGGTTTATGGTTACGACACGCAATCCAGACATCAGGCAAGTGAATGGCGTTCACCAAAAGAGCCGAGACCGAAAAAACCATGACGTTTTCAGTCAAAAAAGAAGGCAATGCTCACGGTTTTCATGGATTACAACGGTATAGTGAAACATAAATTTTTGCCCCCCCTGTGACTTCTTTCTGTTCAATCGAGTTAAAAAAAAAGGTAGCACGCGTTTCAGCAGCCTAAAGGAAGTAATGGAAAAATCGCATGAAGCATTGATAGACATACCAAAAACGGAATATACCTCCTTGATCACCAGAATGCACTGCTTCTGCAAAATAGGTTATGGTGTCTTGAAGTCCGTTTATATTTAGGTAGACATGCCAAATTTAAGTGCGATACTCTCTTTAGTTTTGCTTTGACAGCTGATTGTTTTTGACGTGTTTGGCTACATGTTGACTATGGACAAAAACGATTTTCGTTCTCTCATAAAACATTATTTTTTGAGAGGCAAAACGACGTAGGAAACAAAAAAATTGGATAAATGTTATGGAGCTAAAGCTCCTTCAGATAACACCGTCAAATATTGGTTTCGAGAGTTTCGTGATGGCCGCAACTCCACTACCAATCAAGTCCACAGCGGCAGGCCCTTTCATGCGGTTACAGAGGACAATGTCAAAAAAATACATGAAACGGTGTTGGCTGTCGGGAAAGTGAATATGCGCGAGCTAGTTGATACCACAAAGATTAGTACTGAGCGTACACTCCATATTTTGGGCAATATTCTGCATATGAAAAAATTATCCTACCGCTGGGTGCCGCGCATACTCACTTCTGACCAAAAACATGAACGCAAGAACACTTCGAAAGAGTGTTTGGACAGAATGAGTGCCCGGCAATGGACTGAAGCCGGCACGAGTTCTCCGAAGCGGCCGTGGGAGGCTCGATAGGTTGGTTTTCTGAGGTTGTCATGGCATACTCTTCGTGAACTACCTCGAAAATGGAAAAACCATCAACAGCGAGTATTACTGTGTATTATTGGTGCGATCGCAGACCGAAATCGCTGCAAAATGGCCTCACGTGAAGCGAAAAAGATTTTGTTTTTTCAAGACAATGCACCGGCGCACAAGAGCATCCCAACCATGGCTAAAATCAATGACTTACGGCTCCAATTCAATAAAATTCCAATTTTAAAATTCAATAAAAAAATTCAGCTCACTCGAGGAAATCATCGACGCGACGGAGGAGTATTTTGCAGACCTTCGGGAAAATTACTTTTCGGACGGGATCAAGAAGTTGTATCAAAGTAAAAGAGGACTTTATTGAATAAAATGAAAAAACATTTAAAAAATTGTTTTTTTCATTCCCAAGGAGGTTACTTTTCACCCCACCTAGTAAAAAATGTTTCGAGGATTGGATCAAGCGCTGGCATAAGTGTGTTACAGTCGATAGGGATTACTTTAAATGGGACAATATAGATTTGGATGAATAAACTTGTATTTTTAATTTCCTGAATAAATTCTGAAATTTTTTTGATCAAGGTAGTAAACTTCGTCCAGGTCCATTACATCAATTTTATTTCCGAAAAAATATGACCCAATGACACCGCCAGCCAAAAAACCGCACTAAACTGTTACTCGTTGTGGATGGAGAAAGTTTTCAACTATTTCTCTTGAGTTTTCGGTGCAGTAGAAACTTTTTTTGGTAACGAACCCAGCCAATGTTCCTTACTTACCTTTTTTTCCTGCATCCTCCCTGCACTCTCCTACTCCTACACACAACAATCCACGTCTTACATTTTACTACCAAAACGTAAGGGGCTTGCGCTCAAAATCTCGTGCTATATTGCTCTTACAGAAACTAATCTGATCCCCGACATAAAGAGCTACGAACTATTTCCGTCCTCTTATAATGTTTTCCCAAATGACGATCTCTCTCTGCCTATGGCTAACGATCCTGTCCTCCCTAAAATTGATTTTTCCAAGATAACCTTAACTCTTCTGTCATATCTCTTAAAATAAGACTTTCCAATAGGTCCCTGAACGTTATGGCATGTGTTGCTATATTCTTACAGCTCAACCTATTCAAATCTACATCTTTGCTATTGAAGCGACTGACCAACTTATTGATCTAAGTGATTCCATCGACGGTATCTTATCTTTGATGACTTTATTCTGTCTTTGCTGAAGTGGATTATATCGTATGATCACTTCTTTTTTACCGTTTCAAACGCTAGTTCATCCAAGGAACTGTTATCATATAACAGACTAAAGCCTATGCTAAGTAAATGAAGTCCGTAACTCCACCTTTAGGCAACTAGACCTTATTTTCACTAGGGATCCCAATAACTCTACAGTAACATTTTGCCGCTAAACCCTATCAACTATCGACTACTTTCACCCCAACCCCCCCAGCTCTTGTTCTGTCACTTTTCCGTAATTCCTCACCACAGTTGACTTCTTCCACTATTATCTATTCTTACAACTTCCATAAAGCTTGTTTTAGCAAAATCATTGTCTATCCTAGCAAATCTTCTTTTGATTTTACCAACGTATCTTTATTTGATACTGTCTCCATTTTTTACAGTGAAATATTTAATTCCACTTCTCTTTAAGTCCCTTTTTCTCGGCATAAGACACCATCTACCTCCCTTCCAAGGCATAACAGAAAACTTCGCTCTTTACGAAATATTCTTATTCTGACTACACTAACTACCTTGGAACTTACCTCCAATTCATCCAGCTCTAGTACTGTCTCCATCATCGATTTCTCGACACAGCATAGACTAACCTAAAACATTTACAAAAAAAAAAAAATAAAAATCAGACGGTTATCCGCCCTCTCTCTCGTTTGATAATATATCATCGACTGACCCACATTCTATCGCCAACTATATTGCAAACTTTTTTAAATAAAAAGTACCTGATCCAATATATTTCAAGTATCTTCCCAATTTCTGCATTTGCAGAAAGGGGGGCTCTCACTCTTTAAATCTTTTAGTTCTACCCTTATCGAAGAAAAGTTCAAAAATCTCAATGATGAATTTTTACCCGGGTCAGACAGACCCCCAGCAATATTTCTCAAAAAGTGTGCCTCCAATCTTTCGCACCCAATCTCTTCCGTATTTCATCTGTCCCTCACAAAACCCCCCCAAAAAGGGTTCAAAGAATGAAGTAAGTAACTACCGTCGCATTGCAGAGCGTACTCACATAACTAAAATGTTTGAAACTTTTTTTTTTTTTAGTGCAAGTTACTTTTATCACTCAGTCAGCATAAAAGGTAGATCAACTACTACAAACTTTGTTGAATTCGTATCCTTTGCGCTCTTAGCCCCAGAAAATGGCAACGAAATCGATGGTATTGCTACAGATTTTGCTAATATTTTCGATATATATTAATATCTCATGAATTGATCCTTTTCAAATTGTCTTCACTCGGTTTTGACATTGTTAAAATGGGTATCTTGTTATCTGGAGAACCGTTATTATAGCGTTCGTTTTAGGTCAGTCTTTTGAACTACGTTTTTAGCCAGTTCTAGTGTCCCACAAGGCAGCCATCTAGGTCTCCTGTTTTTCATTTTAACTATAAACGATCTTGAGAGGATTATTCAACACTGCGCCCTGTCCATTTACGCCGACGAACCTATGTTCTTTAAAACTATTTCTTCACCCTAAGACTCTATTCTCCTTCAAGAAGACCTCGATAGGTATTCCCTTTTGGGCCTAAAAAATTGCTTTGAACTTAATGTCCCAAATATCAATATAATGACTTCACGTAAGTCCAATCAATCTCTGCATTTTCTGCACGGCCCACCTGTTCTCCAGGTTCAACACCTTGGAATATTATACGATATAGAGTATCTATAGACATATATATTAAGTTTAACTCGATATCTAATATACTTTGGCATATAAATAAGGTAATCCTTAACTCATTTAAAGAATTTTGCAACCCTTATGTGACAAGGTTAGTTTACATTACCCTTGTTCGGCCCCTTCCTTTCAGCGAGTTCATATATTCCAAATCGAGAACATTCAATGTCGTTTTCTCCGATTTTCCCTTCGAGGACTACCCTGGGATGACCCTTTATCTTACCGCCTCAAACTTCTTAACCTCGAAAAACGCAGAGACGTTACTGATATTCTCTTCATTCATCGACTGTTCTCTGGTTCTGTGCATTACTCTTCCATTTACAATAGAAATAATTTCGGAATAGAAAATACGGTGACTTGATTTTACATTTAAGTCAAGCAATTACTGGGTATCTACTCGTATATCTTAATTCTTGTCAGCATCTGAGACAGGTTCCCTAATTTGTCGACCACCAATGGTACAATATTTTTCTAAGAAAGATCTGACAGTGCTATTTGTGGGGAAGAAGATAAGGGTAGGCACCAAGCAACGTTAATCTATGAATATCAGGTGTTGTAGCTACGTCTTTTTTTATCTTTTTATGAAGCCTATCGGATACTTAACTGGTCTAACCGAATCTAACTTGCTAAACATGTACTATAAACGCGAATGTTGAGCAAAATGTAAAGACAACACCGTGATACTCTACCGAAAATGACGTCGACCATATTTGGTTACACTCTGGAGTCAAAATATGGACCACTGCTTTTACACAAGGGCTTGTAGCAGGATATACAAAAGCAAACAACACACGAGATGCAAGATGTTTCCAATGCGCTCACCAATTCAAATTTTAATCGTTGTTCAATGCTGTTTACTTTGGGTGATGAATAGAGCTACTAACTTCAAAATACCCGCCTGGGCTGGGACAGTGGCACAAACTCCTCCCGTGAGTTTATGTCCCTACAGCGTCTGCAGAGATCGTCGTCAGTAATTCGAAACCTTATTTGATTTGGTTTCCACCCATTAAACTGAATCAATCTTAAAGCGATTTTCACAGCAGATTCTTACAGGTATAAATCTTGGGGCAGGAGGCCAAATATCGGGCTTTCCAAAAACGACTTGACAACTTTTTTTTAAATAAAAGGCAAACCATTTGAGATATTTCAAAAACTTTATTATCGGCTTGAAGTACAATCAAAACATTTATGAATGGAACTCGACTTCGTTTATATGACCACCGCGGGCACATTTGCAGCGGTCGATTCGTTAGACCCAATTTTCAACGACTTGGCCACACATTTCGGCCGAAACGGCCGCTATTTCGCGTTCAATTTTGGTTCTGAGCTCTTCCAACGTCGTCGGCGTGTTGGCATAAACCAATGACTTAACCTAGCCCCACAGAAAATAGTCAAGCGGCGTTAAATCGCACGAACGAGGCTGCCAATCGACTGGCCCATGTCTTGAGATAACACGCTCACCATACTTACTCTCCAATAAATCGATTGTAGCGTGTACTGTGTGGCTTGTGACACCATCCTGTTGAAACCACATGTCGTCCAAGTCCATATCTTCCAATTCGGACCAAAAATAATCGGTGATCATGGCGCGATAACGCTGACCATTCACAGTAACGTGACGATCGTTATCGTCGACGAAAAAATATGGCCCAATAACGCCCCCGGCATGCAAACCGCACCAAACAGTTATTTTTTGTAGATGAAGTGGTGATACATAACGCACATGTAGATTTTCACCCGACCAATAACGCATATTTTGCTTATTGACGAACCCATTGAGCCAAAAATGAGCTTCGTCACTGAAGATGATTTTGCTATGAAATTCATCATCTTGGCGCATCTTCTCCAGAACCCAATCGGAGAACGTACGTCGCTTCAAATGGCCCACCGGCTTCAATTCTTGAGTCAGCTTGATCTTGTATAGGTGTAAGCCCAGATCCTTACGCAAAATACGCCATAATATGGTCTGAGCGATGGCCAATTCTTGACAACGCCGTGGAATTGACTTATTTGGATCGTTTGCTACGGACGTCTGAACAGACGCGTCAGCATCACACAACGAATGTGTGGACTCAAATTTTTGCAACAAAGGTTTGAGCTTTTAGCTGCACTAAAAAGTTTGCTCGCCTTTTTCCCAATGCATTCTAGTTATTTAATGGGGAGTTGTTTGATCTCTGATCTTCGTTGGGCATATTTGGTAAAAAGACTGAGTGAAGATCATTCCATGTTTTTTTTCCGATGCAGTCTATATCGGCTGCTTCCCAGATATTTTTCATGTGTGGAGATCTGGGTGGTATTGCCTTCCACTCGATTTAATTTTATCGTTTCATAACTAGCTGATAAAGTTCATGAAGCTCATTCCTTGCTCCAATAAAATTTAGCCCATAATTGCTATTGATGATGGAACATAATCCACCTCGGCCGCGTTTCACAGGCAGCAATAAAAGCAGGAACGTTAATGTCTTCAACAAGCTCTAAATATGTATATGGTGCGAGTTATAAGGCATATGAACACCAGAATATAAGCCTTTATTCGAGTTGATCCTCTCAAATGACAGGCCACACAGGGGTGCCCGTGGTGTAACGGTATATGCATGGACTCCTCAAGCAGAGGGTCACGGGTTCGAATCCCGTAAGAAGCATATTACGGGAAGCGCGGTATTACAAAAAAAAAAGGTATGGTATAGCATAAGGACGACAAAAATCAATGTACACGCGAAGAGGGTAAATTTCCCATAAGCCGTTCAAGCGGTTTGGGCTCATGACGAGGGCACAGAAAGCATTTGCGCACAATTCTTTTAGTCAGTATCCTCCCATTTATTGGCCAAAATTGTTGACAAACAACAACTAAGAGATTTTTCGGACCCAAGCGACCATGTATCCAATGGTAGAGGTGGTGAAAACATGCGAACCGTGCAATAAGATAGGATGTTTGGGATTAAATGAAATATTTAAATATCTTGTTCTACCACCCACACTAATCAATCCATCTTCATCTAGGAATTTAAGCAAAAGAGCTTCTTCGTAATGACTTGAGTTTAGCAGAAAACAACATTCTTGAATCAACCTTATGACAAACACCAGAACATTTTTCATTTCTCCTGCTGTTATGGGAGGGACTCGTTTCAGGATAATTTTTAATTCATCTGCAGTGACTGGAAGAGAAGCCACCTTCTTGCTTAAACGCCTCTCTAAAGCATTGTTTTAGAAGCGGTTAATATAGGAAATAACAAAAAGAAGCCGCACGTATGACTTATCGTATTTGGTATTTTCGATGAAACTGCACTCCGTTTCGGGATTCTAAATACTTTCAACAATATTCGATTGCGGCTTTACACGGACACTAATCTTACTCTCGTCTTAAGAATGGAGGACCTAAAAATCACCTGTCTGAGTCAATCAACGCTGATAGCCGCGAGATACAATATCAACGGGATTGAAATGCGAGTCGTAGTTGTTTCCTGTATATGTGGTTAGCAACATAAGTTTTGCAAGCTGAGCATTCCGCCTATAACAAATAGAGTACGATTGACAAGTCGGTCTAGTAAAAAATATTCCAGAAGTCGATGCAGAGAATTTCTTCGTTGGAGTCACTTTAAATATCATACAAACGAATGTATGTAGGTATATGCAGTATGTACAATATGTACCGTATGCAAGCTCGGAACTATCAGCAAATGCATGAATTTGTGCTGTTCCCTTTTGAGTGTACATATATGGCCATCGCTGTTACTCGCAATTGCTGAAGAACTCTAAACTCTTTGCGAAATTCTGTCCACTTTTTCCTGTGTTCTTCGGGCAGAGACTAATGTCAAGGAAGTGTTGTTTGCCACAGCTGCTTCATGACAATCTTGGCAAGAACGATTTCTGGATTAACTGGTACAAGCGGGTCGAAGAGCTGTGCAATGTCAGCCAGTACTGAGCTCTTTGTAAACAGGATTCCCTGTAGCAGACTTGCGCCTTTATACATGAATGCATCTTCACTTGGATTCCAAATAATATCCAACGTTTTTACCATATTACTGCTTTGCATTTGGAAGCAAACTCTCTTTGATCTCAAGAAAGCGTTGCCCTTTTTTAACATTTCCATAAGCTCCTCTTGTATCAGTTTGGCTTCATCCAGGATATTTGAGCCCGTTAATTCACCGTCAACATAAAAGTCGGATTCGATGACCTTAGCAACGTTGCCTAGTCGCACACGAGCCAGCAGATCTTCCATAAATGACTGTGCAAAGACGAGAGGTTGATAGGTTCATTCTTGGAAGGTCTCCACAGGATCACTTGAAAGTTACGATCTCGTGGAACTACAACAAGCTTGCATCCGATGCATCCAAAACCGAATTGCAATTGAAAACAGGTAAGGTTCAACAACAGGTCCAATCATTAGTATCTGAAAATGCAGTGGGGAGGAAAATAGAAGTGCGGTTTTGAGTGATCAACAAAATCGACAATCTAACACATGGGCTGAAAAAGTCAGTGCCGTTTTATAGTAAAACACAAAATTTTTGCAAAATTCAACTTTGTTTATCAATATAGTTGCCTTCGAATGCGATACACTGATTGAAACGATCTTCAATCTTTCGATACCAGTTTTGTAGTACGATTTCGGTTAAGCCTCAAAATAGTCCTCTGTTTCGGGGATTACTTCTTCATCGGTCTTAAATCGCTTTCCGACGAGCATTCATTTGAGGTCTGCGAACAGGAAATAGTCGTTGGGGGCCAAATCTGGAGAATACGGTGGGTGGGGAAGCAATTCGTAGCCGAATTCATTCAATCTTGCCATCGTTTTCATCGATTTGTGACACGGTGCATTGTCTTGATGAAACAGCACTTTCTTTTTCTTTCTTTCAAATGCGGCCGTTTTTCTGCGATTTCGTCCTCCAAACGCTCCAACAACGCAATGTAATAGTCGCTGTTGATAGTCTGCTCCTTTTGGAGATAGTCGATGAAAATTATTCCATGTGTATCCCAAAATACGGATGCCGTAACCTTGCCAGCCGACTGTTGAGTTTCTGGTCGTTTTGGACAAGGTCTGTCGCTTGCTCGTATCTTTTGAAGGTTGGTACTAACTGAAAATGGTATGGATTTAATTCAAGTGGTGCCCTCTCTTAGAAACGGATAATACAGCCCATGTATTATATATGATTGAATTGTACGAGGTGCGTTCAAAAAGTAAGGTGACTTTAAATTTTTATAAAAAATATTTATTTATTCATCGATATTAATGTTGTCCCCTTCAAAGTATTCCCCCTCAGATATAATACACTTGTGCCAACATGATGCCGTGTTTTTTTGACCAAAAAATCTCCAGTAAGCAACGATGAATGAGTAGATGCATTATCTTGATGCAAAAGCCATTAATTCTTTTCCCATAATTCCGGACGTTTTATTCATATTGCTTTGTGCAAACGGCACGTAACTTAAAGGAAATACTCCTTATTGACTGTACGACCTTAAGGTAAAAACTTCTGATGCACTACGCTACGGTAATCGAAAGAAAACAGTGGTCAAAACTTTGACATTTGATTGAACTTGGCGTGATTTTTTCGGTCTTGGTTCACCTATACCCAGATACCCATGACAGTTTTGAGCAAGTCATCATCATTGAGGTGATTCAAGAGTTCCTGAGCGATGCTCATGTGATAGTTCTTCTGATCAAAATTAAGAAGTTTCGGAACAAACTTCGCTGACACACGTCTCATGCCTAAAACATCCGAAAAAAAATTGCATGACCCGAGCTGACTGATATGCCAACACCTTTAGCAACTTCTCTTATGGTAATCCGACGATTTTCTAAAACAATTTTCTTCACAGCTTCGACGTCATTGGCATCTTCTCAGCTGTCTTGGAAGAGCTTGTACCACTTGTAAACATTTTTTTTACTTATGGTAGAGCAGATTCATTTTGATGAGGTGATAGCTTAAACTGTGAGGTGGTCTACTAAGTTTTTGATATCGTGCCGACTTAGATTTAGACATTTGTTGACAATTTTTTTTTTTTTGAAGGGCAGGATAACTCGTTTGGCCTTATACCTGAGCTATTCTCCCAATATGAGATGGTTCTCGAATGGTGCCAGCTATAAATAGCTCAATTAAATGCTGATTTAATGGTGCAGCAGAAGGGTTCAGGTCCATTAAATGGAGATTCTGAACTTTGGCCAGTTCGTCGGCTTTTTCATTACCATCAATGCGCTCATGACTAGAAACCCACCATAGCTTGGTTTTGTTCCAATTTGAAGTCTATAGTGTGCGAGCTAGGGGCATTTATAGATACTTGAATGGCGTGGAGTTCTGCCTGAAAATCAATTGGACTTTTACCCATAGCTATGGTTATATTTAGGTTAGGTTCGTATATTTCAGATCTCACTCCCGATTCCATTGTAGAACTATCCGTATACCACTTTACGCCATTATGGCTATTTTGTGGATTATTACTTACCAATGCTTCTTTGCACTTCGTCAACGTTGCAGGCATCCAATTTAAATGTTATTATCTACATCATCAGGTCACCCCACTGCTGCATAGAACGTCCCAATGATGAAATCGCTCGTAAATGCAGATTAAAGGTGTTTTAGAGGTTGTGAAGTGACAACGCGGAACTTTAAATCTTTGTGCGGAATAACCTTCTTGTTCTCGAGCCTGACGTGCAACATCTTGATAGCCACGGGGTAGTTGGCATTAGAAACTACCAATGACTTGAAAATCATTACGGCGTTGTCACCCAGCGTTCCAAGTAAATTATGGAATTTTCTCACATTGCTCAGGCCGGTTTGAGATAGATCAAACGAATTGAATGCATCAAAAAATTACATCTACTCTGTGATGATACCTGTAAGTATATTGCGGATGCAGTTTTCCTGTCTTAGCTAATGGTGTAGTAGAGTTCTTCATTTTTTTTTGTTGAGTTTTAACTAATAAATCTGAAAATATTTTCGATCACGTCAGTGCACTATAAAACTTATACAATGTTCTGAAAAAGGTGTGACTAAAAACCCAGGTTCAGAATGTGTCATAATAGCCATGACGAGCGAGAGCAAAGTGTTGTGTATTGCTTTGAATTTAGATTTCTATGGTTTTTTTCTAAGATCTGTCTTACTGAAAATATTTGATCAATTACGGACTTATTCGGTCTAAAGATTAACAGAAAGAAAGCCAATTACATTGTTGACAAATTGTTTCGGACGTTCACACAATATGACAGAAAAGATTTCGAACGCTATGTTAAGGAAACTGTGAATGGCGCAAAGATTCGAGATTCCATTCACCCCCTAAGGTAAACATAGCAGCCTGAATTTCCTTGCTGATTCCTTTAAGCAATCTGCTCTTGTCTTTTTGGGCTTGGCATGTTTTTCACACTTTTTGGTACAACTTTGCAATTTTGTTACTGTGGTAGTTTATCTCTTCTTGCTCAATTGCTCGCTTTTTTTTTTTCTTATACTTGCCACGCTCAGCATATTTAGTTTACTCTAAAAATACTTGTATTTCCACACAATATGGGTGAAGGAAAATTAGGAGAAATACCGATGTATTGTACGTTGGTTGTATAATGTTTGTAGATTTGAAGGATTACGACATAAAGAACTCAAAGGATGTCTTAAAGCAAGATTGAGGGCAAATTAATGAGCGTCCATAGCGAAACGGAAGTTACTGTGCTCGTAAATGGTTTGAAGGATTACAGGACTACATCAGTTTTCGATGGTGTCAACTGACTGTGCAATATAAGTATCACCTATGTGTTTAGAATCCTTTTTAGTAGCACCTGACCAGATATGATCATGCTACTCCAAACTTGGGCATATAAATGCCCAATTTCTTGATGAGACTTTAACGTTTCGCAGGATTTTTTGGCGACATTGTGATGTTGTCATTGTGCTTTGCTCTAGAGGCATTACTAGTCAGGTGATTTAGAATTGAGCTTGCTGTGGAATGGTATTTAGATCAAGAGAAAAAGATATCAAGATCTGTACCAAATATGTACAAATTTCATCGGTAAATAAAAGAAGAGCCATGAAAAGTGTGTAGAGTGGTCAAACTCTTGATTTGTTTGCGTATTACATAGTAAAGTAAAGAAATTTAATTTAAAGACCCCTGATATGCCTGGCTTTTTAGATCGTTTGGAAAAGAAACAGGAAACGGGTTTATGGACCTACACAATTTAGGTATCCCTGTGCATCTACACCTAGTGTTTACGGGCCGAGGCTAGGTTTCCTAGGTTTCTACCGCAACCAATCTGAAATCCTGGTGTGATTTCAACTCAAAAATCTTGCAAACATCTCAAAAATGCCATCACATTCTACCATTCCATTGAACCAGATTTTTTAATAAAACAACGTTGACCATCAATAGGTTTATGCGGCTTCTATCCGTCACAATTAAGACTGAATGAAATGTTACCTACCTCGGACTGACAGATAATCTCTTGTGACAATTACAATGAGCTGTCACATACATACATATGAAAGGCATTCGTATCTTCTTCCATTTCAAATTGAATGTACATAGGCAGACACGAAACTCATATGACGGAGGTAAATTCAAATGTATCTATTGTATATGTCCGTAAGTTCGGCATCATTTAGCGGTCGAAAATCATTCGACAAAATTGAATAATTGTCGTTTGTTAATAAAATTTCCATTGCGGTCGTGAGTTTTATTATTTTCGTTTATCCGCAATTCTGAGCGAAATTCAATCTCACAACAGACTGGCAAAAGATTTTGTCACTTTTTTTTGTAATTTAATTTTTCCTTTTTTTTGGCGTTGCTTATCTCCATCATTTATTTTGTGCAATACATTTTGCCACTATTTTTTGTTATTTTTGCGCATTTTTGCATTCTCTGCGTATTTATCGCGCTGTTTTTATTTATATTTAATTTTTTATTTTTTTTTTTATGTTGTTTTTTCTTTTTTTACATTTTACATTCTGTTTTCAAGCTGTGCCGATACAGATATATTTTTTTTTCAGCAGCAATCACAAGCAGTCACAACGTTTCACAGTACTGTAGTGTGCTGTCATTGGAAGCGCCTTTGGGCGACAATCATGCACTCGAACTCGATATGAAATGTGGCAAAGAAGGCACAAGAGACTTGCTGGGAAGAAAAAGGAATTCTGGATAAAGCTGTGCGGTAGGTGGCCGAAGGTGGTTTGCTTTAGTCTCTGGCGCTGTATCTGCCTCCTTCAGGGACAGAAGGGAGAATATCGAATGAGCCTAAAGTCTCAGACCGAAACCGAAACTCAGCCTGAGACTAAGACTGAAAATGAGACTGAGAATGAGACTGCGACTGCGACTGAGACTGAGACTAAGAAATCAAAGTCAACGGCGGCCGGTGAACAGTAAGCACAGTGGAAGAGGGCGTCAGAGCGTCGAATCGAGGCGCAAAAAGTACGACTGAACATTTATAAAACAATGACCCCTTTGGGGAAGGACATCCACAGACGATGAGTTGCTATTCTTTGTTTCTTCTTGGCATTTTTTCCTCTCTTTTGCATCGAATTTTTTCTCATTTTATTTATTTGACTTATTTTTTATTTTTAATTTTTTTTTTTTTTTTTTTTTTTTTTTTTTTTTTTTTTTTTTTTTGCCACATTATGCAGAAATTTATGTTCGTGTACATTCGCACATATTCGTATGTATAGTATAGCCCACCAGTACAGAGCGCACTGTATACGCGGAATGTGTGAGTCTTATGACTTATTGATGCGCTGCCGTTGGAGCAATGAAATTTCATTACTAAAACGTTAAGAAGTGCAAAAGAGGAGGACGAAACCAGAGAGGGCAAGGTTGGAGTGCGTTTCGTAAGTTCTTTGGAATTTTAAGAGGAATAAAGGTTGGGACATGGAACATTAAAGATTAACTCAACTGAAAATTTGTGGAAATATCCGTTCTATGAAAGTGGTTTATTTTTTTTTTTATTTAATAAAGCGAATCAAAAGGTTAACTCAACTTGTTAACAACGAACGTAGACCTTTTACGGTCTGAAGAAAAGTTCCGATCAAATATTGAGTCAAAATTTCTGATTCATTGCTCCTTATGGTTGTGTAGATGATGTCCATAGTTTTCATTGCAAATCATAGCTCTTTGAAAGATCAAGAATGCAAATTTTTTCAGCTGTAACATTTAAAATAGTCCTCAATTCAGACTACTGCTGAAGCCTAATTCATTGGGATTTCTTAGGTTTCGAACATCCTCCTATTGGTCCACTCTCGCTGAACTCAACTAAACAGTCACATTGATTAGAAATTTCAGCTCCGGTAATTTTTAAATTTTTCTCTATGAAAACCCGCGCAATCAGCTTCATAGAAATGCTTCGGTTAAAATGTCTATTTTCTTTCCATAAATGTGTTTGTAGGACAAACTCCTTAAAATGAAGAGCAAGACATGTAGTAGTCCGCATAAAATCTTGCGGATTTGGCAGAAATCTTTGTGAATGGTAGCTGAATGAATTCTTGGCCTGATGAGGTCTAAGTAATGTTAAATTTTTGATGCGGTGGATGATAAATTAACAAAAATTAAAGAAACAAAAATACCTACTATTCCTTCCTTCAAATATATATATGTAAGTACATCTTACGAGTAACTTGGGGTTCTTCTTCAGCTGGCGCTAATATTCGTTAAGAACATGAACTCCAACCGAGAACTCTCTCTGTTCAGTGCGTTCTTACGGTAGTCGGATCAAACTGTTGGCTCTTCTGAGGCTTGCAAGTATATAGGCGATTTCATTTAACGTGGTCCCACTGTGACCTGGGACCCGGAAAAGACTCAGTGAATTCAGCCTTCAGATTGCGTAATGTAGACATTGTAGGAGGGTTCAACATAGCTCTTAGCAGCAAACGCTTCGCATCCTCCACCGGTTCTTCACGTTATAGTTCGTTGCCATCAGGGTTGAGTATATCTCCCCTTGAAAGACAAACGCGTTTTCGTAACGAGAAGTGAAATTGAACGTTGTCGTCCACTAGTTTTGGAGCCATCCGTAAAGATCGAGAAAAGTCGAGATCATATTTTTTCTGAAGCAGGAGTTCTGGTTTTATGTTTGGCATGTCCACAAACCAGAATCTACACGCAAGGTTATCAAAGGCTCAGTGCATTTTGTACCAAATATCACTTTCCTTTAAATAAAAGATGGCATTGGGGTGTACCCCCATGATATGAATATCAATGAAACGGAGCGAGGCCAGGCGTGCTAAGGAAAGCACATATGCAACCAAGACAGACCGCTTTTTGCAGATAAGTGACACATAGGTTACAGTTGGCCTTATCATAGCCATATAGATCCGGTGAAAGCCCCTTTGTCTTGCCGACAGCTATTTTGAACTGCCAGAAGGCCGACAGCGCATTAGAGGATTTTGACGTAACATGTTTATCCATAGAAGTTTATTCAGGATGACATATAGGTACTTGGCTTGGAGAATTGGATGGTGAAGAGTATAAGCACTAGATGAGTCAGACCGTTGAGAGGATTGACAGAAAGCTTATTCCTTGCGCAGCAGTGACTGCGCTTTAGGATCAACAGCGTAATTAATGACCTCATCCGTTCGGAGTTTTAAGTACATAGCATGCTTAGTTCGTTTTTGACAGATAAAAAGGTTAGACGTGATCTGGTGTGCTTGACGATTTTCAATTATGTACTATATGTGCATCAAATTTTGTATAAAAAATCGAATCAAGTGCTCTTAAACACTTGAAATGTTATATTGTCTGTTTTGCATCCTATATGGGATCTTATGTGCATATGGTCCAATAGAGTTGCCTCCTCTGACACATGCCAATCCTTGATATAAGTATAAAGAAAGGAAGACAAGATTTTAAGATCAAGTACCTTCTCTTTTGCAGAATGTTATTTTGTTTTCAAAGTACTTCAACTATTCTGTTGTTGTCGCTGCTATCCCAGATGTTGTTTTCGGGGTTAGCATCGCATCCAAGAACGAGATGCCAATTCAGACCATGCCAATGTTTGATCAGATCCTGTACAAGAACAGGAGGAGTTGTATAGCAAATCATTCCTCTGAATGACTGGATATTTTGTGTTAAACCCTGGAATTAGAAGGTAATAACCGTTGATAAAAACGGTCCTGGTACTTTATCACTGCTTAATCAATTTTTCTCTCATATCTAACTAGATATAGCCGTACAAGCGTTATCGACATGCATTCGACTTTTTGACTATCCACATCTTCATAGGGCTTACACAGGCTGTTCCAGATAATGTGTCCAAGGCCTTAAGAAGAGATTCCATGACATTTCGAGAAAAAATCGTATGGGATGGGAGTGGGGTCGCAAATGCATCCCTATCGAGATACAGAGCTTTCAAGCTTTCAAGCTTAAAGTTATGCTTAAAACTAAAAGGTTAGGATGTTTCAATTTTGTTTCATTGGAAATCGAAAATTCCTGTGGCATCTTAGATATGGGTTCTAGGTATCCACAATTTCTTGGGTGAGGATTGAGCAGAAAGAGTTGGTATAGGCCTTAGATTATGTGGAATAGTGTTTAGAGTGATAATGTTATCAGCTAGTATCTGATGGAAACTTTCCGACTTATAGAAAGGACTGTAAGTCTATAAGTTTCAGCCGGTCTTTGTATGGTATGTTCAAGTAATCAGTCCAGGATAGGCTCCGTAGAGCAAATCAGAAAAACCTGCGTCGTACGGGCTTAATGCGTAAAATATGGGTAATCTAATGAGGTGACAAATATAAATGGACGTAGTTACAATGGAATTTAAAACATTCCTCAAAGCAGCGCCTGTTAAAAGTTGGCTATATTTATGACACTATCAATATGGGAACGAAAATTGTGTTCCCTATTACAAATAACACGTAGGTCCCGCGATACAGTTATTAAAGGAATGGGTTGTTGAAAATTAAATAAGTACAAGGAGAAGTTGGGAAGCGCTTACAAGTGTACGAGAAAGTCATTGTTACGCATCTTACCAAATCATTCTGCAGTAAAAGACAATCACAGTGAGTTGAGAAATGCTTGAATATTCGCATGTCATTCGCGTTAACAAATACATAAGGGCTGATTTATCGTGAACTTTGATTTTCCATGGGATTTTTTTGATAGATCACGCATGACTCATATCAAACTGCTTTGTCACTTTTGTTCAGTATCATTTGGCAAATCATCATGGAAAGACTCACACCGCAACAGCGTCTCAAAGTTGTTTAGCTGTATTACGAAAATCAGCGTTCTGTGATAAATGTTTTTTCGTGCGATTCGAGGAATTTACGGTGCGCATAATCGACCTACTGAAACCACTATTGCCAATACCATTAGCAAATTTGAGTCCCAGCTTACATTAGTGGATGATACTCGACCGGCAAGATCACATCCAGCACGTAGTGAAGAGATTATAGCAGCTGTAGCTGAGAGTGTACTCAAAGACCGTGACGATTGGCTTGTCGTATTCGACAACTTGGCGTATTTTACGTGAGGGTGTCGACCTAAAAGCTTTCAAAATTCAACTTGTGCAAGAATTGAATCGAGGCGACTTGAATTTGCGTCATATTTTCAGTAAACGGGCTATGGAAAAACTCAATGAAAATCCGGTGTCTTATCGTGAAATTTTGTTCAATGATGAAGTCCATTTCTGGCTCAATGGATACGTTAATAAACAAAGTTTTTGAGCTGATGACCAACCCGAAGAGTACCAAGAGCTACCATTACATCCGCTAAAAACAAAGGTTTGGTGTGGTTTATGGGCTGGTGGAATCATTGGTCCATATTTCTTCAAAAATAAGGCAAATCAGAATGTTACCATCAATGGTAACCGTTATCGCGTCATGTTAACGGACTATGTGCTTCCTGAAATTCAAGCACATGGTCTCGGTGTGCTCTGGTTTCAACAAGACGGCACTACGAGCCATACAACGAGTGAAACAATGGACTTGTGCGATATCACACTTTTGAACTATTTTGTCTAGGGTTATGTGAAGTCTCAGGTCTTCAGGAATAAGCCAGCTACGATTGACGCTTTGGAAGCCAACATTACTCGTGTTATCCGTGAGATACCAGTCGCTATGCTCGAACTAGTCGCCCAAAATGGACCTACCGAATGGACCACCTCAAACATAGTCGTGGCCAATATTTACATAATATCATTTGAAGAAACTAAATGCCATTAACTGTTCTTTTAACTGATAATAAAAAATTTTAAGTTTACTTCCAATTTATGTCTTTTATTTTACATTATAAATCAAACCTCACGATGAATCACCTCGGAATTTATTCAGAAAATTAAAAATACAAGTTTATTCATCAAATTCGATATTGTCCCCTTCAAAGTAATCCCCATCGAGTGGAACACACTTATGCCAGGGCTTGATCCAATCCTCGAAACATTTTTTATATTCAGTTTTCGGTATGTCCATCAGTGCTTACTGAGATTTTTCCATTACTTCCTCGCGGCTGCTGAAATGCGTTCCCCGTAGTCGTTGGATGGTATTTGTTGCATTTTTCGTCAAAAACTTACGAATAATAATGACACTGTGCGACGGTTCGTTATCATGGTACAAAATCCAAGAGTTTTCTGCCCACAATTCTGGTCTCAAATAATACTCTTTGTTTACTGTCTGGCCTTCTGGCAAAAATACATACACCATTGTAATCCATGAAAACCGTGAGTATTGCCTTCTTTTTTGACTGAAAACGATGTTTTTTTTTAGCCTCTGTTTATTTGGTGAACGCCATTCACTTGCCTGATGTCTGGATTACGTGTCGTACTAATAAACCCACGTTTCGTCTCCAGTAATGATCCCTTTGATGAATGTGGGATCGGATTCAGCCTCGCAAATCATCTCTTTTGCGACATCAACACGGTCTCTTTTTTGCATGAAATTGAGGTGTTTTGGCACCAACTTTGCTGCTACACGACGGAAACCCAAATCATTAACCAAAATGTCTTGAACAGATCCATAACCAATGTTCAAGTCCTCCGCTATCTCTCTGATGGTTAATTTACGGCTATTGACCAACATTTCTTTTACTTCATCAATGTTTTCGTCGGTTTTCGATGTCTATGGTTTGCTTCTTCATCTTCGAGTGACTCATCACTTTTGAATCACTTTTGAACCGCTCGTGCCACTGGTAAATGACCGTTTACTTTAGAGAATCCGTTTTTTTACGCAAAATTTAATACAAATTCGTTGTTTCAAATTTAAATCCATTTCTAAAATTGTGAAAAATCGCCAACACACACAGAGGTAGATGTGCTCTTGGCTACCCTACTTTTGCAAATGTCAAGCTATGACGCTAAGATTTAGATTGAATGTCAACAACAGATGTACCAACTTAACAAAAACAGAACTCAAATCGGAGCAATGGGAGCGCCACACGGTTGTTATTTCAAGGTTATTGTTATTGATCAAGGTGGTATGAACTTTTGAAGATACGATCAAAACACCATTGATTGTTAGGATAAATAGCAGAGGTACAAAATGCCTGCCTTATGGTAGCCCGGAAGAGGCTTTAATGGAGTTAGAAATCGAAGACTTAAATAAAGCAAAACTGACAAGATTGACGTTCTGAAGAGGGAGTTCCAATCTTATTACGCGTTGTGACTAATATTATAAAAAAAAAACTCCAGTTTTATAATCTATAAAATTGTTTACTAAAAAATACCACAAACACAAACGTCAAAAGGAACTATACGAATGTCTTTTCTTTTAATTATAAGTTAAATTTTTTTTACTGCAAAATTTTGGATCCAGTTGTCAGCAAGAAAAATTTGAGAACATTTTATTTATATTATGAAAATATATACATACAGAATGTGTCATTCTTTTATGTGGCAGATAAGCTGACGTATTAGGTATCTTAGGTTTAAGATATATTTGTTATATCAAACGGAAGGAGCTAAGGATCTCTTGAGTGCTCTTTCCACAGAATGAGATTTTACATCCTGAAGATGGGTGATTCCCTTGTATCTGGTCTTCGTCTCCTTCCTCTGTCTGACTCAGTCTTTCACGAATTTTTAGGGATGCTTATAGCTTAAAATTAACCTTATAATGGATATGCTTTATTACAAAAGTAATTTATATCTTGAGACCTAAAATATGTCTTTAATAACTAAGTATTCGTACTATGAAGTCTAGGTACAGTATAAGTACATATTCGTGCATACTGACACTTTGTCACATCAAAGCTTTTGGTTATCTATTCTGTTCGCTGTTTAACACTTCCTTTTTCCATTACATATTATTATTTTTTAAGTGTTGTACACGTATACTCGTACTCGTACGTATCTTTTATCTAAATGCTTTAGCATCGGTATTCGGTATCTCTAACAATCCATGCCTGGCTGCTGCGTGTATCCATTTCTGTTTCTACTACTGCCTTTGCTTCTGCTTCTGTAACAACAAACAAAACGATACGTTTTTTATCACAGCAATAAAAATTCTAAAATCAGGCTCCTTTGGATACATTTTTATTTTGTACATCCCCTGTTCCGGAATGGGCATTTATAAGTTGGCTGCTGTTACTATAGCTGTATCTGAGGCTGATTCAGGCCTCCACAGGGGATGAGCTGCAGATGTCTGAAGAGATACAGTGTTAATACTTCACCCGGGTTAGCTGCTTAACTGCGTCGACACTGTCTGCTACAGTCTTAAGGGGGTTGAGGGTGGTGGTGGATGATGGTACTCAGCACACAATCGGTGGTCTTAATTATTTTTGTTCTACCGTTTCTTTGGTTTGATTTTTGCTTTTATTTTTTAGTTGATTTTTGTACTTTCTTCCTTTTATTGTCGTCTTTCTGTTTGCCTTTTGTCAGTCGGGGTTGACTCTTATTGTATTCTCTCTCCATCTTTTAGTCAATTTTGTCTCGTCGCTTCGATCGTCTTTTGTTGCCTGATGTGGGGGACTTTGGTTTTTTTTTTTTTTGGTACGCTTTTTAAACTGTTTTGTTCCAAACTTGCCAAGAGGGTGTATATTGTACACTGGTATACCATGTATGTACAAACATTAGATACATATATTAATTTGTGAAGGGAAAAGTTTTAGATTGAAGAAGTTAAGACTTTTGAGGTTAAAAGAAATCACATGTTGGCCGAGTCTTGGTAGTGATTTTCTACGAGACTTTTAAAGGCAACAATTTGTAAATAATTTATTAGAACTTGATTCGCTCTGATGAAGGATAATTTGAAGCAACCACTGGAGACATAAGGGTACAGTTGAACGGACTTAGCAAAGAAGCTCCCAAACTGCGAAAAATACAAGTGTGTGCAGCGAAGTCTAGAACCGGTTCTCACTGTGTCCGTGTGTACAGGGAGGGTAAACTCTCGTGCCGATATTTTCACATTTGGAGACTTGCAATTGCCTACTTAAATATACGAGGCCGTTGGATGAGCACCCGGGTTGGAAGATAGGTAATAGGAATGTACCATCAAAATGGTACCGCCTGTCAAAATTTGGTGACAATCTAACGCTTAGTTTTATTTTGACACCCATTTCAAGACATTGTGCTAGTGTTTTTTGCGACCATGGAAAAAGAGCAGTATTGCTCCGTGATCCGATTCTTGTTTTTGAGTGGCAAAACCTGAGAGGAAATAAAGCCCATTCTCGTAGGTGTATATGGGATCCATTCACCTTCACGTACAACAGTTCACCATTGGTTCGCAAAGTTTCGACGTGGCCGCAAGTCGGTTTTTGATGAACCGCGCCCAGGTGCCCCAAAAACGGTTACCACACAGGAAAATTCATAATCACGTATTGGCGGACCGGCGAGTGAAAATTCGTGAGTTGGCTAAGATGGCAGGCATCTCAACTGAATGCGTTAGCCATAACCTGCACGAGGATTTGCGTATGAGGAAGCTATCCACACGATAGGTGCGGCGTTTGCTCACTCAGTAGAACAAGCGCAATCGTGAGACCACTTCAAAGATGTGCTTAGCCCTGTTTAATCGGAAATCGGAGGAGTTTCTGCTTCGTTTTGTGACCGTCGATAAGACCGTCGATATATTGGGCTAATTAAACGCCAATTTCTTCCGAATTGCAATACGAATTGCTCACCCATCCTCCGTATTCTCCGGATTTGGAAACTTGCGACTTCTTTTCGTTTCCAAACCTTAAAAAATCGCTCGTCATCGCCTCCGTTGGGAAGCATTTTGCTAGCCAACAAAAGTCGTACTATACGGAGGGGCTTAAAAAGTTGCAACATCGCTAGGGAAAGTGTATCGAGTTATAAGGGGATTATATAGGGTCTTCCAATAGGGACTTGACAACTTTGAATTTAATTAGTGAACGCACTCTTTCACTAATCATCAAACTGTCACTGTCAATTTATTCACTCAACACTAACGAGCAACGTCTGCAAATTATAAAAATTTTCTACAGATATTCGGAGTCGGTGACTGCAACTTTAAGAGCGTTTACTCCATTTTTCGATCGTAATTCTCGCCCTAGTAGACAGACAATAACAAGTTTAGTGCAAAAATTTGAGTCTACATATTCGTTGTGTGATGTTGCCGTGTCAGTTGGTCGAAGTGTTGAAAATATCGCTGCCGTTCAGACGTCCGTAGCAAACGATCCAAATCAGTCAATTCCACGGCGTTCTCAAGAATTGGGCATCGGTCGGACCACATTATGGCATATTTTGCGTAAGAATCTTGGTTTGCACCCATACAAGATCAAGCTGACTCAAGAATTGAGGCCGATGGACCATTTGAAGCGACGTACGTTCTCCGATTGGGTTCTGGAGAAGATGCGCCAAGATGATGAATTTCATCGCTAAATCATCTTCAGTGACTAAGCTCATTTTTGGCTCAATGGGTTCGTCAATAAGCAAAATATGCGTTATTGGTCGGGTGAAAACAAACATGTGCTTCATGAATCACCACTTCATCCACAAAAAATAACTGTTTGGTGCGGTTTGCATGCCGGCGGCGTTATTGGGCCATATTTTTTCGTCGACGATAACGATTGTCACGTTACTGTGAATGGTCAGCTTTATCGCGCCATGATCACCGATTACTTTTGGCCCGAATTGGAAGATATGGACTTGGTTTCAACAGGATGGTACCACAAGCCACATAGCACACGCTACAATCGATTTATTGAAGAGTTAGTATGGTGAGCGTGTTATCTCAAGACATGGGCCAGTCGATTGGCCGCCTCGTTCGTGCGACTTAACGCCACTTGACTATTTTCTGTGGGGCTACGTTAAGTCATTGGTTTATGCCAACACGCCAACGACGTTGGAAGAGCTGAGGGATAACATTGAAAGCGAAATAGAGGCCATTTCGGCCGAAATATGTGGCCGAGTCGTTGAAAATTGGGTCCAACGAATCGACCGCTGCAAATGTGCCCGCGATGGTCATATGAACGAATAAAGATTTTGAAATATCTCAAACGGTTTGCCTCTTATTTAAAAAAAAACTTGTCAAGTCGTTATTAGAAAACCCTATATTAAAAAATAAATTGTTTCGTTGTCATTTCTAATCTGGGTATTCATCAAACAGCCCTCGTATTGAGGTCAAAATTTATTTTTTCTATATTACGGTGTATGGTGCAAGAATCGAGGACAAGCTGTTTGTTATAGAATTTGGGGGACTAACTGCCCCCAATAAATTGTTTGACACCAATCTAATACGTATGTGCACGCACTCTAACTAACGAAATTGGAAGTCCTATTGAGGAAGAATTTTACGTCCCCTACACATCGACGCCTAAGACAAAATGTCACTACAGGGAGTTACAGAGTGCACTAAAAAACTATTAAATGCTGTGAAGAACAGAACAGAACCTGAACAATATGCTCATTCATAAAAAAGAATAGTTTATGCAATATAGTATATCAAAAACAACCAGCCGACTTAAAACCTAGAGCACAGGCCGCTTTCTTACGAGAAAAGGAAAAGGCCCAAGAGAATATTCCGAACTACATGCTCGATCTAAAAACAAAGTATCAGCTTTAAATCGTTTAAAACGTCATTGTCTATGAAATAGTGGGGGGGGGACCACGATGGATAACAATCCTTCCGATTAGAGGTTCTTCAAATCTTTGCCCAATGGTTCAAAGAACGGGAAAAAATAATCTTTCAATCAATCAATTACTGAAGGCTGCTTTCTTAACATCAAGACATGTGCCTATCTTAACATCAAGTAAGATATAATGAGTTGCAATTAACTACATTAGTATCGACTACCAACCGTTCCTGAATATGGGACCAATTGGATTTCCTCCAGCCTAAGAAACCGAATCTTGAACATACGAAACAAACGACGACCTATTATCTAAATTTGACAAAATGCACCGAAAGGTTTCTACTGCGCTAACAAAGACAGAATTAATCAGCAGCTCACTGCATGTAAACATAGAAAACCGCTAAAAGTATCTGTTGACAGTTTAAACCAGACTTATTGATAAGCCCTGAAATCAAGGAACACGTCTTTCAGCAGAAACGCATTATATGTTAGGCAAGTTTTATTATAAAGCTTATTAACAAGCAAAAACTTAAAGCTAGACTTGAAACTAGCAAAGATATTCTTAACCTAATGGGACGAGGAGAAATGGTGGACGAGGGAGATATTAAGGGAGTGGCATATTGAGCATTGCTTTTTTATTTCGTGTTTTCTGCTATTCAGGTCAAAGACTTCGGCGTAGTTTTTCGTTATACGCAACATTTCAGATATGGGTTCAAAGTGACCGTAGTTGGTGCGGTGAGTTCGGATCAAGAAGAGTGGGACAGATCTTAGATTACGGGGATTGGGAGTGAAAGCAATATTTTGCGTTATTCTCGAGCAGTCGATGTTTCCAGTCAATAATTGGTGGATAAAAAGTACATCAGCGGCCTCACGACGTTTTTTTAGGGTATGCATGCATGCAGTTTTAGCCTATTTCATATGTAGACCACGAAGTGCGAAACGGATAAACCTGCGTTGGACTGCTTTTATACTTTGTATGTGGATTAGTTTATATTGGCTGCAATATTCGAGAAGAGGCCTTAAAAAAGTAATGTACAGGGACTTTGTAACGTGTGGGTTGGAAAATTCTTTTTGCCAGCGTTTGATAAAACCAAGTGCAGAGTTAGCTTTATTTATAATGCTGTCAATATGTGCGTCGAAATTCAATTCTTTGTCGCAAATTATTCCTAGATCACGTACTTAGATAGTGGAAGGAATAGGCTCATCGCAGATGAAGTAGTTTCTTGGAGGGGGAGGTAGACGTTTGCGGGAATAGGTTATCGCTTGGCATTTACTGACATTAAACTCCAAAAAGTTTTGCTTGCACCATACCGAAAGCTTATTTAAGTCATCTGGCAGGCAATGGGAGTCAGAAGGCAATGAAATGACTTTGGAAATTCTCATGTCATCAGCGAAAATAGAAAGGTTACAATTCGTCAAAATGAGATTTATGTCGTTAGCCGTTATAATAAAGATGATTGGTCCAAGGTGACTACTCTGAGGGACACCAGATGTTGCTTTAATTGGGTCGGATATTGAAGATCTGAAGATTACCCTGTATTCTCGGTCTTCTAAATAGGATTTGATCCATGCGACAAAACGAGGGGAAAAGCCAAGTTTTTTTAGTTTAAAAATGATAAGTTGGTGAGAAATTTTATCGAATGCCTTGCTGAAGTCAGTGGAAATTGAACCGACTTCATCACCGTCTTCTAAAGCATGAAGCGTCCTAGAGACGAACTCTGTTAGGTTAGTGGTGGTTGATTTACCTTTCATGAATCCGTGCTGATTTGTACAGATAGTTGGCCTGGAAGATACAGGATTTAGTTTGTTAGGAACTGTAATAGTTTTTTTTAAATTTGAACGAGTTCTTTGCAAGTGGGAGAGACGTTTAGAGCTGACATGCGAAGGCAGCGTAGAAAGATCATTATGAACTTCATCAGGAGAGATGTCGAAACTCTCATGGTAGCGAACGAAAATTTGCATCAATTCCACTGGCTTAATAGGAAGACCTTCTCGTTAAATCGAAACCATAATGTTGGTTTTGGTTATGCCATCAATGCAAACGGAGTTGGGTTTATCGTGCAAGTAGGCAAGGTAGAGCCGAACATTTTTTTAGTGAGTTTGACAGTCGGTGGAAGGAGTGGGTCAAGGTATTTCGGGTAAGAATCGGGGGCAGGCGAATTACGAATGGATGAAGAAGGGACATGTTGTTCAAGCAACCCGGAACTAGAATCTTGACTAGTGAGGGGGGTTGGATCAGGGGAATTGGTAGATGAAGATGAGAAAGAGGTGGCTGGGTTTAGTATATGGGAGCTGATAAAATTAGGATATTTGACTGATGGGGCAACGTTAGTTGGAACTTGGGTAGAAGGCGCAGGAGCAAGATTAAACGAAACCCTGTTTTGAGGCGGCTTTAAAGCTTTGGTGTGGGGAGCGAGAGGATTTGGAATTGCCACTCTGGTGTTCTTTTTGGATGGTGCCAAGGGGGGAAGGAGTGAGGAGAATTTGGTTCTTCAATGACCAGTTTGAGTCGGGATGTTGATGGGATAGGGCAGAATTGTGGATGCTATCTTTTCTTTTATTAGCAAATTATTATATACCATATCCCTCCGTTGGGTAAAGACCATCTTTCCCGAGATTGGTATGCCATTCAATGATTTGAACAATCAATCGTATTTAGTGGGTATACGTATTTCAAAACATATGCCGTTTTTGCTCTTGACTTTGCCAACTTGTTTACGCTTGATGTCTTGTATACCAAATTTTTTCCTAAGAAGGTCTTTGATCCAGAACGGGCTTGCGTGAAGTGGGGCAGCTTGGAGGAAGAAAGTAGACTGTTCCGGTTTTGTGGTGGCTTCAAGATTCATTTTATTTAATTTTTGAATTCTGTTGGTCCATTCAGGGAAAGTCCAGGATGTCCCAAAAGCCCTAATTATTGGCAATGGTCTTGGGACGGGACGGCTTGCTAGAGATGTGCCTTAATTCCTCCAATATCTGCATTGTGGTTGATCTGCTGGATGCAGCTTCCTCACTTAGAAAATTGAGGTCATGTTGGATGGATCCGATGTTTTCGGTATGTTCAGCATGCTTGAGATGAAGAAGAGTGGATTGGTCTGCCAATGTTGACATAACTTTTCTTAACTGAATTGAAGTTGACTGAATCGCTTATAATGTGTTTGAGCAGTGAGGCTTATCAAAATTTGCTAATTTAGTGATTTTAGAGTGCAAGGATTGAACAGCTGATTTTATGGTGGTTATGCTGTTATCTATCGAACAGTTTAGATTATCATGGCTCTCGAAAATGAGTTTTGTTATATTTTTACCACTGAATTGAATTTTGCATTTCAGCTCTGTAATCGAGTCTGCAAGCCCAATTAGTTGCTGGTTATTACATTTTATAGCCAGCATTATACAGGGTGAGTTTTTTAACTTGAGACATCCAAATTACTCGAAAAATACGCGATATCTGAAGGGGACATAAGATGGTGACCACGAGTTTGACCTTGAGCTCCATTTTCATTGCTCAGTCGTATTGCTCGTAGGCTTGTCATTTGTTTTTACATACTGCGTTTAGCATAACCCAGAAACAACGACATGGACGTAGCAGTATTTTGTTTCCTTCGGGGTGATTAATAAGAGTGGGTCCCCTTGCCTCCCACTGTTGAATCATTGAATTCTTCCCATTTCGACGTTTATTTCCCGAGACTATTTCAACAAATGCTCGAAAATGTGACCATTCACTTCAATACACTTGTCTATCCACGTTCTAAATGAACCAACAGAACTGAGAAGTATTTCTGGTGTAATCTTTCGGCAAGCTTCAGTTATTCGTCTTTTCATGTCCTCACGTGTTGTTGGCTTTTTTCTGTAAACCTCACTTTGTAAATAGCCCCACAAGAAGAAATCAAGTGACGTAAGATCAGGTGATCTAGCAGGCCATTGCATCGGACCCCTTCGTCCGATCCATCGTTGATGGTAAACATGGGCTGGACAACCATCATGTTGAAACCACATTGTTTGTCGCAACTCCAATTGTAGTTCTTCTAGTAATACTGGAAGATGGTCCCGCAAGAAGTTTGCATACTTTTCACCATTCAAGTTGCCTATTAATTTATCCCCAATAATTCCCGCCCAAACACTAACATTCCAAGGGTGCTGGCGTTCAACTTGTCGCAACCAAAAAGGGTTTTTGGTAGCCCAGTAATGCATATTATGTAGATTAACCGTACCGTGATTGGTGAAAGTGGACTTATCAGAGAATAACACCTTGGCAAAGAAAAGGGGGTCTCGTTGAATTTGCTGAAGTGCTCATTGACAAAAGGAACCCCGGTTGCGAAAATCCACACTAGAAAGTTCTTGATGCATTGAAACATGATAAGGATGGTATTTATGCCGATGTAATATCTTACAGACAGTCGTTTGAGAAATTCCTGATTCACGACTTATTTGGCGAGTGCTAATGTGAGGATCGTGTGCAACGGCAGCTAACACTGCTATTTCATTGTCCTCAACAGCCATCCTATCTGACCGATTCATTTTCTTTGGTTGCACATTTCCTTCACCAGTGAATTATTGGATGACCCGATAAAAGGAAGCGCGCGATCGTATCTTGTCTGGGAAACGTTGGGCGTAGAGAGCAACAGCACCATTGATGTTCCTTCCACTTTCTCCATATATCATCATATCATATCATTCTCCATATCATTTTAATTTTCTCTGGAAAACGTTACTAATAATAATCAGTTCCTCAAAAAAAATATCGAATTTCTTAATGAAGAGTTCCGTTCAAGTAGAAAAAAAGGGCAGAGTGCACATCATACACTCTGAGATAAGTTTAGGACAATTTGTCTCTATCTGAAATTTCTTTGAGTTTTAACTTCACTCGAGGCAATAATGACTTCCTCAAAACAAATCTCGACCTCAAGGTCAAACTCGTGGTCACTGAAACATTTTTCACGATATCGCGTATTTTTCGAGTAATTAAGATGTCTCAAGTTAAAAAACTCACCCGGTATGTGCCAGGGAGATGGTCCGGCAATCTACACAGAAAAAGCAGAATATGCGCTTATACTCTTTTAGATGAGTTTTAGCGTTTCTTCTTAAACCAATGCATATGGGATGGAATTTCTTTCCATATATCCCATTGCATGTAATCATTTCCACTGTGTTAGTAGGTATAGCGCAGTCAGCAAATCCACAGGAAGACATGGTTAAATTAGATCAGACTATTAGCAAGTAGGTTATTAATTTTTTTTTTTTTTTTAAACACACTGTGCTTTGATGACACTGAGAAAACAAAGTCAAACAAAGTCACTGTTTTTTTTTTGACACTGAGAATTTATGGTGTATGTGATTGGGAACAAGTAAATCGGTTCGAATGGTGTCAAACACGAAAAAAACAAAAAAAAAAAAAAAAAAAAAAAAAAGGAAAAAGGTCAAACAAAAAATTATCGCGGAGCGAAATTGAAACACGTCCGAACTTGACGGTGGGTTTTTTGTCATTGTTGACAAGTTAACAAGTTGTCAGAATTATTTAAAAAAACTACAATGAGTGAAGAAAGATTTGGTGTAACTGGGAGTTGATCTAAAGAAAACTGGATGAATATGTATTTTTCCCTATTGGAACGCAATACTCAGATAAAGAACTAGTCCATTGTGTTCCGGCTCCCACCCCATACTCACAGGCAGTGCTCCGCACTCATCGTTTTCACAGAAACACAGAAATTTCGAGCAGCATTCGTTTGATTTGTCGACGACTTGGAAAGTGATGTGAAAGTAACAGTGCAACCGCGATTCATCAGCGCGTCTAGAGCAGAGCCAGGTCTGCTAGGGAAAGCCCTCATGCTGCCGAGGCAAACCGTTATTTGGAGTTTGGTCGTATTTTCGTGATAGTTTTTCGAAGAAAAACATGTACAATAGTATTATTCAAAGTATTGCCCATCTGAGCTAAGACTTTTTCCCATCTTTCTGGCAATTTTTGGATCCCATCCCAAAAGAACTGAGCCGGCTTGGCAGCCAAGAATGAATCAAGCCAATTTTTGATATTCTGCTCTGATGTGAACCGTATTTCTATGAGGGCGTTCTGTTTCGACCGGAACAAATGGTAGTCAGAAGGGGCAAGGTCTGGGCTATAAGGCGGCTGGGGTAAGATTTCCCATCCCATGTTTGCCAAATAGTTCTTAACCGGAATAGCAACGTGGGGGAAAATTATTGCCTCGTGTCTGGTCGCATATTCCGGGCGTTTTTTTTTTCGGCTACTGCTCTCTTCAAACGAATTAATTGTGTCCGGTAGCGTTGCCCATTGATGGTTTCACCCAGTTTTAGCAGCTCATAATACAGTACACCCATCTGATCCCACCAAATACAGAGCATTACCTTCGCGCCATGGATATTTGGCTTTGCCGTTGATTTAGCTGGTTGGCCGGGTTTCACATATGATTTTTTGCGCTTGGCGTTGTCGTAATGGATCCATTTTTCATCACCAGTAACAATCCGATGCAAAAATGACTTCCTTTTGTGGCGTTCCAGCAGCATTTCGGACATGCAAAACCGCCTTTCGACGTCTCTCGGCTTGAGTTCATGTGGAACCCAATTTCCTTACTTTTGAATATATCCTGCTTGAGTGACACCCAAAGATTCTGAGAGCTCTTCTTGTGTTTGGCAATAATCTTCATAGAGTAATGCTTCCAGTTTTTCATCTTCAAACTTTTTTGGCTGCCCACGACGTTCATCGTCTTCCAAGCCAAAATCACCACTTTTAAATCGTGCAAATCACTTTTGGCACGTTCGCTCAGCTAGCGCATGTTCACCATAAATTTCCACCAAAATACGATGACTTTCGGCAGCAGTTTTCTTCATATTAAAGTAATGAAGAAGAACTCCCCGCAAAAACACTTTTTCAGGCACAAAGTTCGACATATTTGAGTGAAAAACAAATTATTGTTGTTTACGCTTCAAATGAATGACATATACTGAAATGACGTACAATGACAATTACGCCATCTCTTAGCAAACCGCACGAATTAATGTGTATTCACCGCATTGCTTTTATCCACTACGAGTGTGCCTCCGATTTCATTCACCAAATTTGAATGATCGCGTGATCTTCCGCGTTGGTAAACATCCTAGACAAAAGATGCATTCTCATCACATTTTTAGTGCACATGAAAATCCATCATCTTAAACATGAAGGCAGTCAAACTTATGGGTTTGAATCTGTTAGCGAGGGTGTAGTCACTTTTTTCGGTTTTCGTTGGAAAAGCTGCTCTTACTGTTCGTCAGTGTATGCCAGTGCCAGGTTAGCACAGATTTTATTTCAGAGTTACCAGTAGCTGATGTATGTATGTTTTTGTAACATAACTGGATGTATGTCATCAATGCCAGGTGACTTAGGTTAGGTTACGTAAGAGTGGCTGTTGGCAAAACCAACCCACTTAGGCCTATTGGCCCATTGTGATCCCACATAGATCTATGATCATTCTAAATTTGGAACCACTTTAAGCTTCTGTGGTTAAGGGGCTATTGACGCCTATATTGTTTAGATCGCATAAATCATATCAAGAAGGCTGCTGAGTGGAGTTTTCTTCTTTGAGAGAGAGCTGGGCATACACAGAATGGTGGAGGATTGTTTCTCCTCCTTATCAATGCCGCTTCTGCAGAAGTCATTTGTTAGAACTCGAAGTCTTCTTGCATATTTGCCTATAAGACAGGAGCCAGTGATGAAAACTGTGATGTCGCTTTCCTATTTGGAAAGATTAAATTCTAAGAGCGATTCAGAGCCAGTTTAGGCCAGATTGAGTTGGTACCTAAACACGTTGACATAAGGCTTGTTCTTCTAATAGCATCCAGTTTAGTTCCAATTTGCACTTAGCGATTATATCTTTTTCAGGTAGGATAGGTAGAATGGTTTCAATATTGGAGAGTTTGTAGGCTCCAAAATTCCCTGGAAAATCTCTGTGCCTCGGCATTCAACTTAGATGAATGTTGAACTGCTCTTCCATCTCCCTGAGAGATGATCGGCAGACTATCCGAAATATGCGAATATCCCTTGCAGATATTACGTTTTTCTTAATCCAGGGCAGGACTCCTTTAATCGTCAAAATTTCCACTTGGAACACGCTACAGTGATTTGGAAGGCTGAAGGAAAGTCTTAGGTTAAGTTTATCTGGGAAAACACCGCCACTAAGTGTAGAAATGGATTGATTTGTTGTGCATGAAAGCACATCATGAAAGCAAATTCCTCCCAGAAAGATCCTACATGAAAGTCTTTGTCAAATCCATATTGGAGTATAATGTAGTCGATGTTCTCTAGTAGCCGGTTGTCTGCTAAAGATATCAATGGATGTTAAGTGAAACATAATATGCAGTGCCGCAGAGGGAGTATTTCGTAGTGCTAAGCTAATGCTGTCTTTTGGACTTTTCATAGTTTGCTGCAGTTGACTGCATTGTCTTAAGCTTAGAGTTCATTAATAATGTTGAAATACTTTCTTGAAATATGTACATCAACGTCACCCGCATAGGCTTCCAGATATATCAGCAATTCATTTGCCCCTAACTTCCAGAGAAGGGGTGAAAGGAAACCGCGTTGCGGCTAAGTTCTGCTAGCACATCTTTAAGCAGAAACCTCACCAAGTGTGGAGTTGATTATCCCGCTATTTAGCATAAGACTGATTAACTCTCTTATTGAACCATCCAGGAACGCGACCAATGTGTACTTTCTATATAGGGATTGTTCGATGTGGCTAGTCAGTGAATGCAGAGACGTTTCCACCGACTTTTCTATACAGTAAGCATTCTGAGTCATAAACAAACGGCGTGAATTAATCCTAGATCGTACACTCGGATATCAAGAAGATGTTAGAAGGAAAGATGATAGTCTTGTATGTCCTTTGGAGCAACATGAAAACATTTTGGCTTTGGGAATGAAAATTACAGGTGGCTTCATCAATCCAAATAAACAAAAGCTTTACTAGAACCGATGACAGATACAGCTACGGCGTGTTGCGTTAGCTTAAGTACTTGCTGTTTCAACGATGAGAGCTAGTTATGAACTGGTTCTAGTAAGGTTAAGAAGTGAGTCTCAAACATATGACTTAAAGCCTTTGCTCAGTGCAGAGACCACCATTTCCATAACTCAATTGAAGGCACTTTTAAATAAGATTATCCATGTCTTTTGACAAAGAAATAATGTCCTGTTCTACTATCGATCGAATCGACCACTGTAAGAGGGACCATTGTAAGATATTGTTGCTTTAGGTCCATAATTCTGCTGTTAATATTCATCAATGGTGATAGCAAGAGTATTCCTGTAAATCCTTATACAAAACCGAAAAAAATGTCCTATAATGCATACACACATATGTATGTATGAACGTGCAGCCATATATATGTTCCGGTATCATTATCATTGCTCCGTCATTTCAATTCGCACATGCTTTCCGCAAGATTAATCTCAGCCAACACCTACCACTTCAGTACGTACTAGTAGTCATCCAGGAAACTTGTAATTTATCGTCTGTTGGTCTGCATAACGATTTATAACTCATTTAACAGCACAAACAGCTCATAAATTAATTACCACCGACAACAACATCTACTTGCAAACTAATTATCTCCCACGCACCCTCTCCCAATCGACCACAAATTTAATCAACTCCAAAGTAGAAGCGCCAAACTTACATTCCAAAAATATCAATCTGCTGCTGTTGGCACTCTGCGACAGTTGTCTTTTGTCGCCTCTTGCAGTCCTTTTATATCGATTTGTCAGTCGCTATTGTCTACGTCTGACAGTCTGAACTAAAGTTGCATTCTTGGTACTTTAATGGATTTGTTGCTCATTCTCTCTCGTTTTTCATTTGCATTCGTTTGGGTTGAATAAATTCACTTGGAAGTTGTAACCATGCTCCTTTTGGGGTCTAAATTTAGCGCCAAACCTCCGCCTTATGCCTGCCACTCCAGCTCCTTGTTACATTCGTTGTTGCATTTGTCGTACCAATTTTACGTACCCTCTCAGCTTTTTCGTTGCGATGGAATGTATTTGAGACTTTTGTACGAGCCCCCAGCGCAAATCAAACAAATTGGCAATCAATAGTGCACGGAGGTGACTTGTTGCTGCGACTTCTTCGTCGGTGTTGATAGTGAAACTGTCGATTGGTAGCAATATATATACGAGTACAGCCGGCTTTTTGTAGTTGGTGTTGCCAGTCTATTTATGTGACGTAGCAGTTTTATTTTTAAGTGTTCAATTCCTTTTTTTATCTCATTTCTGATGTAGATACGATTTTCTATGATTCCGACGGATAAAGCCACATTATCAACTTAACCCGGTGCATTGTTGACCTGATCGGCTTTAATATTATATGCGTCTAAGAATTCTTAACAGTGAGATCTTTGAAAAAAATAGCAAGGCTTGGTGTGAACATTAAACGCCCCTTCTGATCCTTAAAAGCTCATATGCTTCCGAACAACTGATTGAGACAATGAAGCTTTTTAATGCTGAAACCATATAAAGAAGTGACTGATTACGACAATTTATATTAGGGCGCAATTCGCCAACATCAGTTTTATATGCGCGTCTCATTCGGAACCGGGTAAGTACGTGTATCCTTCATTTTAATATACAATGGACACATAGCGATCTCCTGCTTAACACACAATAAACCCAATTAATCCTACTCCTTACTATGAAATTTACGAATCTAAGTAGCAAGGGATCAGCCTGCTTCAGGACCCCGTATCTTTAAAAATAGCTTAGTCGTGAGCGGAGTATCCGGATAGCTGAAGGCCTCCAGAATAGCTGTATACAGCGGATCTCTGTACAGATGGGATATCCGCTACTGGTCAGATCCCTTATGAAATAAAAAACCTCAAAAACAAAATTAGTGGCAGCTACTCTTTTAATACAGAACTGTAATACGGTGACTACACCGACTACCGACAATAACCCTACAATTCCGAGCAAAGGTAAATCTGTGGCAGGCCATGGTGTAACTTTAAAACCAAGAACCAAATTATCAAGGAGTGACAAGACTGTGTCAAGCCATGGTCCCACCATTTCATCCACCTTAATCAGCAGTAAGTTTAAGGCATGCCGCTATCTTCGTGCTGTAACTAAAATTCCTCCCTTAAATGAGGAATAAGAGGATCAGCCGTGTTGGCAGTGGGCCAACAGCATTTTAGTGGACGGATTACTTACTCTTCCCAAAAGAAAAGTTCTAAAAGACACAATAAAAGCTACGTCGACCGATCAATTTCACCTGAATGGTGGTAGTTAGTCAAGTCAAAGCTTTCGGGCAGTTTTTTAATCATCCTGCGGAAAAACCCCCGGCCATCTACTATTACAAGCGATGCCAGCTGGTATCAAGGCCACGTCAAGTTTATCGCTTGTGTCGATCAAAGATCTCCGGATCTTTAAACAAAAGCTGCAGATACATAGATTGAGAACGGACCGACTGGTTGCGAAGCTCGATGTTGTGGCTAAGGAAAATATCCCTAGTAGACCTAGAACCCGCACCTTAATCCCAGCTGAACCCTCCTCCGCAGAAGACATTCTGGATATCACTAGACTCAGTAACCTGACTTTTCCGACTTATAACTGGAAAGTCGCGAAACTGGAGAAATTAAGGGGTCCTTATGGTAGCACATTAATTGTGATCAATAAGGAATCCCTTAAACCTCTGGCGCAATCTAAAAGCATAAATTCATTCGGATTCGACTTTGCAAAAAGTATGAGCTGGATGCTGATAAAAAACCTCCTCCTCCTTTAATCGAAACAGGAAATACAGCCCCAGATCTTGGAGAGTCGATGTGCTCTTTGAAATGGATAGCGATGACTTCAATCTTTCCGAGGTGACAACTAAATGTACGGTCTCCACCTCTGACATCCCGTCGGAAATAGAAATCAACGGCGAATTAAAAAGACAAAGGTAAGATTAGAACTTGAATAAAGTGAAACGTATCCTTAATGCACTCTTACTTCCTAATCTCAGCTATCCCGACATAACTGTTGCTAGACTGAAGGCTGCCATAGCCGTCGGCATATCTTCTCTATGACTATGTGGATCCTCTCCTATGGCACTAATGCACTAGGACCGCTTTGAAACGTATGCAGTAAGAACGCAAGAAAAGTGATAGACTAGTCTCGTACAAGAAATCCCTCAAAACATACAAAGTAACTCAGGAAGGCAAAGCGACAATCTGTGGCAAAATAACAGAAACCTCTGCGGCATCACAGCTCAAAAAAAAAAGGCGGCTTTATAGGCCATCTTAATATGCCAACAGGCTTAAGTGGGTTGTTTTTTTCCAACAGCCACTCTTACCTAAGCCTAACCTAAGTAGCCTTTGTCGAGCGGGTTTGTCTTAACCGCGTTGATAGTTTCCCGTCAAGGAAGCCATCAGAAATTGCACTTGCAATTCAAAAGTATTAGTGAATGAGGGATGAGATAATAGACGAAAACACAAACTGGTCAGAAGAAAAAAAGGTAGTCCGTTATGAGATCGATTCCGATGAGATCAAAAAATGCTGCTGCAGGGATACAGTTTGAAAATTTTACCTGTGGACAAAAAGTATATGTTAGGGCAACACAGCTCGAACCGAAGAGTGCAAAAACCAGCACGGAATTATAATAGAAGAGACGCTGTCAGTTTTAAAATTTTGGAAAAACCTCTTGTGCAGGCTATAAAACTGTGAAGACGTCCAGAAGACCGCTTTCAGGGAGGACAAAAAATTCAACCTGACTGAAAAGAAGTAAGCATAGCAATATCTAAACCTAAATACAACTAAATTAACAATTATCTGGTGGGTAGAATGCACCACCTCATCTGTTAAATTTGGTTAAGTGAACGCATGTCCTATAAAAGTCTGTTCATAGGTCTCCAACTGCCTAAAGGTACATAATACTGCTAAACATCGCACACTAGACCCAAGGTTTTGTGCAACCCGCATTTGCGAGAGTTTAGGCAGAATCAGCAAAACAGCGCCTAATAGCAAAGTAAAATTCATGTTGTCACCAAAAAGGCAATCGGCACCGACCTCGGTAAATTTTTGGATTTCACGCCAATAAAACTGTTCGTCTTTTGAAGCAAACCAGAAAGTCATCCTTTTTTCGATTTCCTCGTAGGATTCGAAGTTCTACTCAGCTAATGCGTGTCCCATCGATGAAAACAAATGGTAGTCGGAAGGAACCAAGTCTGGTGAATACGGCGGGTGGGGTAGCAGCTTCCAGCCAAGTGCTTTGGTTGTATCCTGAACCAGTTTTGCCGTGTCTACTGGTCTATTTTGGTCGTTTTTCGATCAATGCATGGTTCCAATTGATCATTTGTTGTCGGTAGCGATCCGTATCGCTACCATTTCCATTTTTCATCGCCAGTAACAATTCGATGCAAAACTGATTTTTTATCGTATTTTTGAAGCAAAATTTCAGAAGTGGTTTTTCGGTTTTCCATCAGTCTTTCATTCAATTCATGTAGCACCCATTTTCCAGACTTTTGGATCTTTTCCATAGCTTTTAAACGGTCAGAAATTGTTTGTTGTGCAACATTTAACATTTCTGACACTCAGAGTGTCATATTCATCCAATATTGTTTGCAATTCGGCGTCTTCAAACTTTTTTGGTGGTCTTCCACATTCTTCATTTCTCACATCAAAATCGTTATCTCTGAAGCGTTGAAACCATCTTATGCATGTTGCTTCTGATAGAGCATGATCACCATATGCCTCGAAACGCATTCGATGCGACTCTGCAGCACTTTTCTTCAAAAAAGCAAGAGCAAGAAAATTAATGCTGTTTGCTCAATGATTTGATGTATACTAAATATGTTTGACAGGTGTCATAGCAGCCAAAAAAAGGCCCGTTCACAATAAATGTTCTTTATCGAGATATATGTATATTGACGCTCACTTCATACCGGTATATCAGCAAAAGTTATTATCGCGGCTTTGCCTTATAGGGCCGCCAAATTTCTGTAAAACCCGGAGCTGAAAAAATTTGTTTAATGTGGTCGTGCAGGTTGGCAGACGTCACAATCCCAAAACTGATGGATGAAATCCATTTGATTACCAGTAGTGCACTTGGAAAATATGAACCGAACCTAATATAACTCTTATAATGTCTAATTATGACTCCAGTACTGATATATTTATTTATTTATGCATCCGGAAAATTCAATCACTGGACTTGTCGCATCGTCCTACAGTCGAACCGAGCAATGGAGTTGCCTGAAATTGAAAGGCTCCACTGAGTTTGGTATTGGCGTCGATTTATCTAAAAGAAAACCATAATGGGCTTAAGTCAGTGCCATAACTTTTGATGATGTCTCACAAACATTTTTTCTCAAAACGGCACTAGATGCTTCTAGTGCGCTTATAACATTCAATAGCCGTATAAAGAAAACTACCGTATTCGTGTATGATTAGAAACCAGCTTTTTTATTAGTACCGGGTGTAGACACTCCTTCAAATATCCTTACATAATCGTCTAGTGCACCTTAAACAACGCACTAAAAATGAAATAAAAGTACCGTGACTAAGTGACGCCCCAACTGTCTTTAAGGCCGTAATCACAGCATTCCTACGCCTCAACGTCAATTTAAAAAAAAAAAAAATAAATAATCTATAATTTCCTGCAATATATTCCAAGAAACTGCATAAATTCATAACGGAATAGGTCAGTAAGCAAACCGAACCATAAGTTGGTCCGGCAACTCCCTAATTAAATCATAACACATCGGTTAAACAGTGACATTTATGAGAAAAACCCAGACCTGACTCTGACCAAACTAGACTAGCACCTCAAATGTCAAATCATGCGTAAGCCGTGCAACTTCACTTTCAACGAGTGCTCAGCGAATCGGTCGTGCAATGATCATAATGCTCCAATAAAAATTAAAAATAAAACTCCATAAAAATTAATTGAAAATCGCGCCTTGTTCAATTACAGGTGCGGTCGGCACCCATCGCAGTCATCAAATGTCAGCACTCCTCCTCCACAAACACCATTCCTCCCTCTGAAGCGGGCGTGAATCGTCGTACTCATGCATTCGCACAAAACAATTATTATCCAAAAGTCAGAAGAAAACATCGGCGGCATACTCGTACCCGTACAGTACACGAATAGAGACCGTTGAGTTTTATTAGTTCATGAACTTTTATGGGCCAGAATTTTACAGCTCACTTAACGACAACGCGCCACCATTTGTACCAACGCCATTGACGCGACGCCATGACTGGGCTTGAAAACAGCACTTTCCTCAGGCCAGCCGGGGGCACAAACCTCCTCACGACTACCTCCGCTGCTGTTGCCGCGGCTACACCATTCATGAATGAAAATGCAAATAACAATAATTATCTTGATTTGTTTATGTTTATAGATGCGTTAATTGATGCAAATTATGCGCGATAAACGGTGGAAAAAAGGAACAAGAAGGTGGAGTGGAGAGGAGTCAACCTCATGCTCCTCTGACCGTGTCAGAGACAGACAGGTGTTTAGGTTTCTGTTTCTGATTCTGTTTGATTATATCCTGCTTATGGGGATCAGTTCGATTCCAGAAAGTGATTTGCGTCCCAAGTGGCAGTAAACTGACCTTCGACATCGATACTTTCACGCCTTAAGATTTGCAATCCACTTCGCTTCTAATACTGACATACAACAAATTTCCAGCAGCGTTGCCAAGAAGCAGTTTTAACAATTTGATTTGAGAAATTGTTGATATTTTTGCCTTGGTAGTAGGCTCAGTTTTCAACGTTAAATTCTTATGATTTCGACTCGTAGGCGACTAAGATTGAAAGCTAGTGTAACGTCGTGATTTTTGAACCCACAACTCATCATCAATAAACGCTAATAGTGCTTACACCAAATATGGAGCCGTGGACTTTTAGAAAGATATTGTGGATAGGACCCTGTTTTTTTGAATAGAGACTCCACAGACTCTCGAGTCCCTGTCGGAATGCGTTTGTGTTCCTTTATAAGTTCAAGCTAATAAGCCTTATATCAGCATTCGCAACAAAAACTAAGATAATGCATATTGTCTTGGATAGTATACTTCGTCGAACTAAATATTTTACTTTGAAAGGCGCTTGCTTTTCTTCTGCAGTCGGTAGGAATTCTAGGAATCTACGCAATTATCTAAAGCTGTGAAAGGAATGTGGAGTATCTGGCTCTGTGAGAGGCAGTCATCGTTTGGGTTTCATACTATCGCCTGAACTGCGGCTGTTCTCAGTTAACATCTTTAATGAAAGTAAGATAGCAAGTAATCAACTTAAACGCTATGAAACAGGTACGCTAAGGACACTACCAGACAGTACCAAAAAGTACTATCAGATGCGTTCTGTCACACTATAGTTATTACGTCGAATTTGATGCAAGATCTCGGCGCTGTTGAAGAGAATGAATCTACAAATGTGCACGATCAAAAAAGTAGCTTATCCGATCTGTCAATGCCGTGTCTAAGCTCAGAATGAAACAGAAAGTAGAGGAAGCTGTTAACAAACTGAACTAGGCATTCAGAAAATGTTTTTAACAGAAAAACTTCTCCAGATAACCTAATTTTGAAATATGCTCCTTACAAAGGCTTTTTAAAGCATTCGGCGAAAGCAACAGGTCAAAGTCATCAAAAAGGGCAAATCAAACAGACTAAAAATATTGAGAAGATGACATTTAGTCCTCGTATAAGGATAGAATTATCTATATCTTTAGTAATAGTAAAGGTTGACTTTAGACCTTGTTGAACCTCTCACGACTTCCAAGCTAGTTCGAAAATGTAAAGCTTCTCTGACCTTAGTCGGAATCTGAAAGTTAGGGTTTCTACGTTCCTCATGAATACTAGGCTTTCACCAGTCCTTCGGCTGGAAGGCCTGCTTACTTCTTACCAGAGTCATAAGGGAGCATTGCTCTTTTGCTAAGCATCTAAATGTGCTAACATAAATGTCATCATCCCCTGCGATACTTGCACTTTTCCTCTAATTGATGGACTTACTCTCGCATCAGGTTGCAAGTACAATGGATGATTAGGTGGGTGTAGGTAGTGAAGGTATTATCTTTACTCAACCCTCAAAGAGAGGCTGAAATGCGATAATAGGAAAATACAAGGGTTTTTACGTCTAAGTTCTTTCACATAAGTACTTTGAGCCGACAGAAAGATGGTATTGAAAGTCAAGGTTTCTTGGGTGGAATTTTATTGATTTCGCATGATATCAAGATGCTGTTACTGCCAAGGTCAACAACACCCTTACGTGCCTTCTTAAAGAAACACATGGAAGGCAGGATGCCAAGTTATTTCTAAGCAGAAAAACACAACTGAATAAAATATACTCGTACATTATGCAAAATATGCATAAGATGTGTCCGAGAACAGGGATTTAAGGCAACACCTTGCACTGTGGGCATTCGATACCAATTTCATAGAGCATTCCGAATGTTAAGGTGCAGCCTGGATGAAGAACTGTGGTATTTCATATGCTTTTCAGACTGAACATGTAGCTGACTCGCGGATCATAGTGAAATGTTTGTATCTATGACTGGAATAAAAGGTCTGCCAGGTGTACAGGTATGAAGAAGAGTGTCAAGATACAAATGTATCTTGTGATATTGTGAACGGGCCCTAATTTTTTTTTTTTTTTTTTTTTTGTTTGGTTGCTATGACACCTGTAAAACATATTTAGTATACATTACATCAAGTCATTGAGCAAACAACATCATAATTTTTCATCGTGCTGCGGAAAGCATTAGCATGCAGAATCGCATCGAATGCTTGTCGAGGCATATGGTGATCAGGCTCTATCAGAAGCAAAATGCAAAAGATGGTTTCAACGGTTCAGAGATAACGATTTTGATGTGAGAAATGAAGAACGTGGTAGACCACCAAAAAAGTTTGAAGACGCCGAATTGCAAACAATATTGGATGAATATGACACTCTGAGTCAGAAACAAATGGCAGAAATGTTAAATATTGCACAACAAACAATTTCTGACCGTTTAAAAGCTATGGAAAACATCCAAAAGTCTGGATAATGGATGCTACATGAACTGAATGAAAGACTGATGGAAAACCGAAAAACCACTTGTGAAATTTTGCTTCAAAGATACGATAAAAAATCAGTTTTGCATCGAATTGTTACTGGCAATGAAAAATAGATTAATTTTCAGAATTCTAAACGGAAAAAATCATGGATTAATGCGGGACAACCATCAACTTCAACTGCAAAACCAGATGGATTCGGCTAGAAAACAATGCTGTGTGTCTGGTGGGACCAGAAAGGTGTTGTGTACCACGAGCTTCTAAGACCTGGTGAAACCCTTAATATGAATCGATACCGACAACAAATGATCAATTTGAACCATGAATTGATCAAAAAACGAACGTAATGGGCCAGAAGCACGGCAAGATAATTTTGCTTCATGACAAGCAGCTGCACACAAAGCAAAACTGGTTCAGAATACAACCAAAGCACTTGGCTGGGTGCTGGTACCCCACCCGTTGTACTCACCAAACTTGGCTCCTTCCGACTACCTACAGCATTAGCTGAGCAGCACTTCGAATCCTACGAGGAAGTGGGAAATTGGGTGACTTTTTGGTTTGCTTCGAAGACGTACAGTTTTATTGGCGTGGGATCCATAAATTGCCTGTAAGATGGTGAAAATGTGTAGCCAGCAATGGCCAATACCTTTAATAGAATATTTTTTAATTTCCCAATAAAAATTAGTGGTGCATGGAATATTCGAACACTTCAGACGAGGTGCAGCTGTTCCGTTAAGGAGAGGTCCTAGGTCAGTACAAGGCAGACATCCGTACAAAAGAAAGATAAGAAGTCGTAAGCTTCTGGTATGTAACTGGAGATGCGGTCATTTCCGACACTGTTTGCATAGATTCGGGCATGATTGGAACAACAAGAAAATGTAGAACATGTAGTGCCACTGCAACAGTTTTGCAAACGAACATGATCGCCGTGCACAAAAATTGAGCAGATATGCGAACTTGGGGAAGACTATTTTGTTCCAGGAAGTATAGGGTGCAGTTGCAACTAATCTACCTGTAAAAACGTCAAATTTCAACCGGCCACGAAAATCTAGGCTTGATAGAGAGTGCATGCCAGTACAACTCACCTATGAAACAGCGCTGCATTGAAGTGTGGAAACGATTCAAGTCCTTCATAAACAAAAAATGAGAAAAGATCTTCCGGTATTTCGGAAAAAAAGTTGAGCGAATAAAGTTTTACCGCTCTCAATAACACTGGGATTACATCGGCTATCAGGAACCTTAAAGAAAACTAAGGCGGTTGGCATAGGTATTCCAGCGGAACTCTTCCAAACCGCACAAAACTTCTCAAGAAGAGGGCAAGAACTGTTAAATTGTCTAAGAAATGAAATCAGACAGAATGTGGAAACTGCGGAGGAATAATCGTACTTCCATCTGTAGCCAGGTTAATAGATAGAGTAGTTTTGGGACGGGTTTGATCTCATCTGTTTATAACAGTCGGACACTGCACACACTGTGGATAATTCCATTTATTCTTTTTCAATTGCTGTTCCTTGCTGAAATCAGCGACGTGCTTCGCGCAACACTATCGTCAAGGTAAGGTAGCTAGATAAGAGTGGTTTATGGAAACACCTATCCACTTAGGCCTACTGGCCCATTGTTATGCCCAATTTGAGCTTATGATGATGAAGCGTAGGGGACCGTCGACGTATATAATCTTTATATCGCTTAAGTCATTGCAGAAAATAACTCCCAGGTGAAGTTCTCTTCTTTGAGAGAGAGCTGGGCATGTACAGAATAGGTAGAGGATTGTCTCCTCCTCCTCCTCATCCATGCAGCAATTACAGAAAACGTAGAGTGGTTCTAATTTTGGTGAGTTCGTCAGCCCTACAATTTTCTGGAATGTCTCTGTGGCCAAACACCCAACAAAGGTGAAGGTTGAACTCCTCTGCCATTTCCGTAATAGATGATCGGCTATAAAGGGCGGCTCTAGAATTTAATGAGACTGAGCCCAGTGCCCAGCCTGACCATTCGAAAATCTGCGGATATCGTTTGGAGATATCACTGTTTTCTTCAGTCGGAAGATAGCTTCTTTAATCGCCAGCATTTCCGCATTGAAATTTCTACAGTGATTTGGAAGACGGAAGCGAGGCTTAGATTTAGCTTATCTGTGTAGATCTGTGGTTTTAGATCCATCTATGTAAAAGAATAGCTGCAAATGCAACTACTTGCCTGCTGACGATATCAAGGGTTATCAAATGAAACAGAATATTCAGTGCCGTAGAGCTCCGCTTATGCACAGACATGCTGTGCTTTGGACTTTGTTTAGTGTGACAAGATCAGTTTTATGGGGACTAACCCGATCCATGGGTTAATCTGTTAAAATTTAGCTGGATGAGTGCTTTAATGGTATTAAGATGCTTACCTAAAACGGCTTTACCAAAGTCATCCGCATAGGCAATTACCCTGCAACCAGTCGCTTCAAGATATATCAGCAGTTCATTGCCCACTAGCTTTCAGAGAAGGGGAAAAGGGACAGCTCAGCACTATCGGTAATATATGTGGAATTGAGATAGATAATGACATCATATCTGAAGCATCTGGACTTCGGCGATGACGCCTTCCTATTTTCACACAAGAAAGTGAGTCACACTATCGCAAGGCAGCTTGCGATCTTTATTAATAACTATCACTCAACCGAACCCAATAGTAAAGACGCAACTTCATGTGTTTGTGAGCCGTCCATGGCAAACTTGGAGAAGCACATATGAGGAGCAACCACAAATAATGCGGTCAAGCAGGAGAGAGGTTTGGGAACTAGACAAACAAACAAGGTATCAAGATCTATCCAAAAACTGTATGGTTGAGCAAGGAAATTTCGTCGCTACTGAGAATATAGAAAAACAACAGAAAACGAAACGTCGCATATTCTGGGCGTTTTTCGGCTACTGCTCTCTTCAAACGGATTAATTGTGTTCAGTAGCGTTGTCTATTGGTGGTTTCACCCGGTTTTAGGAGCTCATAATACAGCATACCCATCTGATCCCATCAAATACAGAGCGTTACCTTTGCGCCATGGATATTCGGCTTTGCCGTTGATTTGGCTGGTTGGCCTGGTTTCACATATGATTTTTTGCACTTTGGGTTGTTGTAATACATCTATTTTTCATCACCAGTAACAATCCGATGCAAAAATGACTTCCTTTTGTGGCGTTCCAGCAGCATTTCGGACATGCAAAACCGCCTTTCGACGTCTCTCGGCTTGAATTCATGTGGAACCCAATTTATTTGCTTTTCAATATATCCAGCTGCTTTTAAACGTTTTTTTAAACAGCTTCTTGATTGACACCAAAAGATTCTGCGAGCTCTTCTTGTGTTTGGCAACAATCTTCATAGAGTAATGCTTCCAGTTCTTCATCTTCAAACTTTTTTGGCTGCCCAGGACGTTCATCGTCTTCCAAGCCAAAATCACCACTTTTAAATCGTGCAAACTACTTTTGGCGCGTTCGCTCAGCTAGCGCATGTTCACCATATACTTCCACCAAAATACGATGACTTTCGGCAGCAGTTTTCTTCTTATTAAAGTAGTGAAGAAGAACTCCCCGCAAAAACACATTTTCAGGCACAAAGTTCGACATATTTGAGTGAAAAAAAATTATTGCTGTTTACGCTTCAAATGAATGACATATACTGAAATGACGTACAATGACAGTAGCTTTCCAACGCATCTTCCAATGGAATAATACAAGTTACGCCATCTCTTAGCAAACCGCATAATATAAAAAACCAGATGGCCTACTTTTCTAGCTATTGAAAGTAAGACGATGTGACTAGGTAGAGGGCATATATCAGGTCAAAAATTTGATAATGCCATCTCATAAGAATTCAACTGAAGAGTTACAATTGCCAATCTCTGGTTCCTCGTCTTACGATAACAATTAAGGAATACGGCTTTATCAGGCAACTCTATAGAAGATCCTTAGATATCCGTTGCTGAATATGTTGTCTGAATAATTTGTTTGCAACGACAGGCTTGGGATAGAGTAATATTTCTAACAGCGAGATCAACAAGTTGTATAGCGATATCAATGTGATCAGCTCTTTGATTTATATCTAAAGAAACAGCGGAGTAGAGAAAGACTTCGTATCCTGGACCACTTACATACAGTTGTAGTGCTCACAAAAAAAAAAAAAAAATAATCCAACTGTCAATCGAAGTCTTTGAGTGATTTCGAAATCAACGGCAATATTTCGACTACATCCTAGTTTTGGCTCAAACTCTGGCTAATATGATGAGTGTTCTGGCGAGCATCGCAGCAAATATTCGGACGTAGACAAATGGTTTCTTAGAGTATAGTGCATCAATCGTCGACTACATCTAGAGCAATATACGTATTAGAGCAGTCTTTTACTACATGTGATTCGACAGGGAATATAGCTACTCCATCTTCAAAACGTCAAAACACGTACATGTGAGGATGAGACTAGTTGTTATTCTACGCCATATTGCCTAGTTAATTCCGTAAAATGTTGATAGCATTCCCAATATTGACGGATAGCCCAACGTAGAATCTTTTTTGCCGAGTGCACTTTCAGTTCTTTCCATTGCAATATACCAAGATCCTTTGCATTCATGTGCATGTACAAACCTAGATAAAGGATTAGGCTCAGCCATAAGGGTCCAATACTCCCTTCATTCTCAGAAGTTGGAAGGAAACAAAATGGTTAAGTCTAAAGCGATTGAAGATTTCTTTTCTGATTTTCGGAATAAGTGTTGGTAAGAGTCGTACGTTTATTAATGAGAATATAAATCCGAAGAGAATTGATTCATGATTCAGATGCAATCTATTCACCACAGTGTAAGTGAAAGCCATCAACAGCCATGACAGCCTTCTGTCAAGATTAATTAGCAGTTGCAAAGCTTTTGGAATACAAAGTCTGGGCAATAGGTTTTCGGTTTTCGAACTCTAATCTCTTTTGTACTCTTAGAACATTAAGGCAAATACATGTTTTGCAAAATCTTTAGATCTCTCAAGGAGCTTGGGCACCTTAAGCCAAACCATATTTAATCAAGTTTCCAAATCAATTAACGTCAACCTCAGGATGAAGCTTCACATTATCCGAACTTAACAAAACCAATAATAAAGGTTAGTCCATGACTAATTGAAGCAAAAATAAAGTGAATTATGATACATGCCTGCCTATTAATCAGTCCCTGTGAATCAGTCTTAATGGACGTCTTCTTTAAAACCAAAAAACACACCTCAAAATCCCCAGAAGCTTCAGTCAAATCTCGGAAAGATCCACAGAATGCGATCAAGACGAAATCTTTTTTCCCAGAAAAGATTCAGAAGATCAAATAAAAAATACAAAGAAAAAAAAAATACAAAAACAAAAGAAAAAAAGTAAACATCAATCGATAGCGATCGAAACAACAACAAACTCAATGATCATGATGAAACAAGACTCCCAAGCAAACAACGAAATTAAAAATTCAAAGAAATGTCAAAAGATAATGGAATAAAGCATAAAAGCCGCAAAGTAGCAATGGCACCGCCACCAACACCGCCACCACCACCACCCCCAAAAACCAATTTAATATCCCTCATTCCCATCAGAACGAAGCGAATGCGATGCATTATGAAACTGTTCACTTACAGACTTTTAGGTCAATCTCAGGACCGCATGGCAATGGTAAGTACGAGTATTCTCCTCTGCTGCTGTATTGGTAGTAAAATCACTTTGGAATTTCGGAACAAATGAACTAAAGCAAAGCACACACCAAGAAACGTCTAACAAAGCACATGAACTAAACCAAACCAAACCAAAAAGTCAGATACAAAAGGTGGAACCGAAAATAAAATGATGAGCAACAATGTACGTACCGAAATTCAAAATCCAAAAAGGAGTATTAAGGATATGGATATACAAAACACAACATACGGATACCATCTATACGACAACGACAAGAAAAGAGAGAAAACAAACAGCCCCAGCTTTAGCCTTAGCCTTAGTCTTAGCCTTGTACGTATTCGAAGGGATGGAGAAGGACACTTCTCAGCAACAACGACTAAATCGACGGTCTTAAAGACGACGCGACGACCGACGACAGGGAATGAATTTAATGACGAATATCGTGCTAAAAATAATTTAAAACAAAGCAAAGTGTATAAACGAAGTTGAATTGGCGAGCATTGACTGTTGAGTGGTGACTGTCGACTGGTGGCTGGTGGCTTTTGGCTGGTGGTTTGTGACGTTGATGGTAAGGATTTTACGCAGCACCAGACTGCGGGACCTGAAACGAAGAGGATTATCGAGGTTCACTTGTACCTGGGGACACAACAACAAACAAAAAAGAAGTTTTCCTTGCTCCTCTTTTTTTATTTTGTGGGTTCTCCTTGGTAATCGCAGTTAGTGGACCTTAGTCAAAACACAGCCAACTTGTTCATAAAGAATAAAACACCTGCACAAAATCTACACATGTGTTCGGATTTGACTTACTGTCAGACACGGCCTAACATACTCCTAAATATGTCTCTAGTTGCTGCGAATTCATGTTATGAGGTAAAGTCCTTTATCGTTTTGCCAACTTTTCTGATGAATTCTTAACTTTCCCAGGAATTGTAGTTACAACCCGTCTGGCTGACCAACGTTGTTAATTTCGATAAATTTTCTTGTGTGTCTTCTGTAAGACAATAAGCCTGGATAAATGGCAATGGAAATTTGCGGAATGAAGGTCGTTTTAAGAATCTTTGACAGACAGTGTGTTTGAATGTTAAATGCATTTCAAGTCCAAGAGTTTTGTAAAGTCATGCTTTTAGGAAAAAGGTCATATGATATCAGTTTTTATAAATCGCATAGCATCTTTCGAGTAGAAATGGAATTTTCTATTCCTTGTACGTTCCTTTTACTGGAAGTTATCAGTCTTTCGTAGAAAGAACTAGCATCTGCCACATCTAATGAATAATCCAAATATAAGTTTTTTTTTTGAATCATATGTTATTTTGACCCTGACAGTTCTTTTCTGCTTGAAATCCTGACTGTAAGTCAGTACCGTACCTCCGCAGAACGAAATGAGTTACTTTACGTTTTGTCATCTTTGGGAAACATCGCAAACTCATTGCAAACATGAGTGTTATGTTGCCCAAACCATGCGTTTATTGAAAATAAGTTTTGGCCAAAATATAATACCAAGCGCGCCTGCTGTACGTACCGACGACAATCTGGCTGATGTGGCCGAAAATGTTTGACTCAATCCAGGAATATAGACTCGCTGTTGATCTCAATAACTCAACATTTGACGCAAAAGCCTACTGAGAATTTCGCGCAAAGATCGCGGAATATTCCCTTACAAAGTCCAATTCTCAGTTTGGTCCTTACATCAGCTCGAATTGGACGTTGAATTTGGCCAAAAAATAATTGTCTCATGAGGCGATATTCATCTCAGCTGCTATGTTAACAAACGAAATTGTCGCATTTGGGGTTTAGAAAACCCGCTTGTCAAGAAGACAATGCATCGGCAGAGAGTGACAGTTTGGTACGGACTTTGGAGTTTGGAGTGGTATCTTTGGCTCATTCATCTTTCATTTATTCCGGTTAACGGTGAGCTCTACAGAGCCATGATTATCGAATATTTCGGGGCTAAAATTGAAGACATAGACTTTGGTTTCAGTACGATGGCGCGCCATGCCACACAATCCATCAAACAATCGATCTTTTGCGCCGTAGATTCATTAATCGTGATATCAGCCGCCTTGGCGATCTCAATTGGTCGCTTCGAAGCTGCAGGTCCAGCCCTTTAGACTTTGTTTTTGTTATGTGGACAATTCAGAAACGATTCATTTCATTAAAGTGAATATCGTTCATTCAGGATGAATGAAAATAAGGTTTATAGGATGCGAAGTCGGCCGAGCCAGCCAAGGCATATGGCAATGCACTCTGTAACTAATGGGAAAATTCGTTCTTTCAAATAATATCTGCAGGCTAATACGAACAGGGGTCTAAAGCTCGCAAAGATAGTACTCAGCAGTAGCGTCATCACTTTCACAGAGGAGTCGCAAAATGTTGTGTACTTAGCAAAGCGAAGTGCCCCATCACGATGTCAGTAGGCAATGTAAAGTCTTTTCTTCCGGCATCTTGGACAGTCGTGCCATGTGCAGTTATACTCACATGAAACTCAACTGTCATTAAGCTAATTGAAGACGCAAGCAGACCTAACGTGATTTCGGTTCTTAAAAAACTCGCTCAGTGAAGTCTTGCATTCTCGAACGAGCTTAAAAGTCATAAGAGGACTAAACAAGGTTGTTACTATAGACTCATATATTTATCACTCCCACCAGTTCTTCACAATGTAGCTCATTGCCGTCAATTAACTGGTAGTGAGATCTGCCCCGGTTTTGAAGCCATCAGTGAAGACTCCACTATATTCCGTCCTTGGCTCAGATGCTAGCCGAAACCATGTGCGTATTTACCATAAATTGAATAAAGCTTTAAGAGTGCGCCCTTAATATGAGTATCAAAAGAAGGTGATCCTTCGGTAGGTCTAAGCTAAACTATGAGTGAGTATTTTTTGTGAAAGATTGTTGCACTAGACAACCTATGAATAGGATACGATTATATAAAATTGGCTTTGTCATAGCCGTGTGGATCCATCCTTTATGACAAGTCCCATGTCTGGGCAAAATCTCCTTCACACTGCCAGTTAAACTTTGGAGATTTTCGACGTAACACATTTTGTATAAAGAAATCTGTTATCCAGGAAAACACACAATCAATTAAATTCGTTGTTAACAGATTGTGATGCCTTTAAGTTAGAGCGATCAGCTTCCTTTGAGAACAGATTCAGTTTTAAAAGGATTGACGGCAAATCCATTTCAATTGCACCAATCCTTGATTATATCTAGTATTGTCTACCCCTTAGAACAAGCAATTGCTAGACATGATCCAAAATACCATACAGCACCATACCATACAAAGGCCTTATGACTGGGTTTGCCGCGGAACCTAGAGGGAAAAATGATTACATTATCCCAAAGGAAGTAAAAATTGTTAGTCGTGCGTCAAAAATATCAAAAATTCTGAATCATACTCCATCTCAACGCTCATTTATATTGTTATTCCAGCTGTCAGCTGTCAGAACAAGGCCAGTCTGCTTGCTGCACACTTTACGACCAGATCAACACTCCCAGATTTGGCTTTGTCTCCCTCTATAACTGAGTGCGTTGAATTTTCAATGGGACAAATCTGCTTTCGCGCACATGCGGTAGCAAGATTTCTTAAAGATCTTAACTGGTCTAAGCTGGTCCAAATGATATATCTCCCGTTTTTCCTAAAAGGTGTTCTTTCTCGCTGGAAATACCACTGCGTAAGCTTTTTCATCAATCCTACTCTTTAGGACTCTTAACGAGCAGATGAAAAACAACATTTCTACAGCTCCTCACAAAAAAAAACGGGTCTTTCCTATCTTCTTCAACAGACCCATTGCACTTACATCCCTTCATTTCAAGGTCCTGAAAACGCTGATAAAACCGTCAACTCATAAAATACGTCGAAACACTAAATGTTCTCAATGATCGACAGTACGGTCCACTGGTGATCTAATGGCATGCAATGGCATGGCATGATGTAATGGCTCTCGATATTTCTAAGGCATTGGACAGAGTTTCGCATCAGGGCCTTTTGTCGAAAATGCGTGCTTTTGGGTTTGATGACTTTCTGCTTCAATGGATTAGAAATTACCTTTCGGAACGTCCAATTCAAGTCTGATATTCACAAAATATTGTACATGCTGGTGTGCCCCAAGGCTCCGTTCTGTCTCCGACACTCGTTTTAGTTATCGTATCTTGTCTGCTACTTCTAATCCAATGTACTTTGCTGTGGCGAATTGCAGATGTCTCGAGTGTTTCACGTGAACTCCTGCCTGGCAGGCTTAATTTCACGGGATGCCCATACATCCATGGGAGCAAGGATACGCCTTTCCATCGCTCACCGTCATTCCTTTGATACCAAAGCGGAACTCGTGTTGGAGGCAAGAAGTTTCACCCTTGGTAAGGGTCGAGGCCGACCTAAAACCTCTCACTGCTCTTATAGTCGCAGCACCCAATATCTTGCAACTCTACATTGGGTCAAGATCTTTCCCACGACTTTGGGTTTAAACCACAGCCTCCATGACACTCCCACAAGGGGGTTTACCTCAACAAGTCAAGCCCGGACCGAAATCCGGGGGCTCCTAACTCCCATGGTTTTAAGTCCTGTTATGGACTACCGGTGGTCCTGGCACCCAACAGGACCTTTGACCGGCTGCTGGTAACTGTTGAAATCGTAGCAGCATTCGGAGGCGTAGGTATCGAAAAACTTTACGATAAGACCAGTACATTTGCTCTGCCCCCGCTTTTTATTAGACAACGTCATAGATGGGCGAAGCCTTGATAATTGCGCAGGGTCCATAGTCGAATTGCACTACGAATTGCTCCCCCATCCTCCATATTCTCTGGATTTGGCTCCCTGCGACTTATTTCTGTTCCCAAACTTTAAAAAGTGCCCTACCTATTACATTAAAATTGTTATTTGCGATTTTAATGCAAAACTAGGAAGAGAGAGCATATTTAGTAGTACTGTCGGAAGGTAAAGCCTGCACGACACCACTTCCGATGATGGATTCAGGTTATTCATCTTTTTGGAGGGGCAAAACAGTGTCGTAGCAAGTATGCGTTTCCCACATCTCGATGTTCACAACGGAACTTGGAGATCAATCAACCGTCGAATAGATTGACTCCTGGCACCTGGAACGTGGTGGATGTCCGAACGTTTGGAAAGCCCAACATCGATTCGAACTATTACGTTGTTATAACCAAGGTACAATTGCGGTTATTCCAAGCATCGCAAATGCAAGCTTATACTGTAATAAAGTTTGACCAAATACAAGCCAAGTAGAGACGACCAAACGAACATAGTATTAGAGTCTCAGCGCAGACCGTGCTCAAGATTTAAAAAGAGTATTTCGGTAGATTGTACTACAGCGACGACGAGCCAAATTCATTCGGGCAGAATGAAACATTCAACTTGGACTATGTAACCAACAATTCCGCTAATCTGACCTGGATGAAGTGAAGATAGCCATATCTAAACTTAAATCCGACTAAGCTACTGGAGTAGACGTCTTGATTGCCGAGCTCTTTAGAACGGCAGGCAATGACTAGGTAAGGAGCAAACACCAACTCATCTTTAAATTATGGTCGGATGAAAGTATGCCCGATGAATGGAACCTCAGCAATATTCGTCCGGCCTTCAAGAAAGGAGTTGCTTTGAACTGCGCTGACTATGAAGGTATCAGTATTATTAATCCCGCCTAAAAGATCCTATCGCTCGTATTGTGTGAAAGCCCTTCGTCAACAACGTGATTGGTCCATATCAGTGCGACCTTAGGCACACTACGAAAGATCTTGGAAAAAACCCATGAGCTGCAAAATAGAAACACGCTTTCTACTCATCGATCTTAAGGCCGCGTATGACAGCATCTATAAAGGCGAGCTATACAGAACAATGTCTAATTTAGGCATCCCTGCCAAGCTCGCCCATCAGTGCAGGATGACAATGTGGAATACACGCTGCTCCATCAAGGTCGGTCAAGAACTTACAGAGACGTTTAATATCAAAAAAGGATTAAGTAGCGAACCTGTATGCGATTTTTTTAACATTATTTTTGAAGGAATAGTGCAAAATCTTTTAAAAGTCCGTCCAATTACTCGCATACGGACGAAAGCCGCTCGAAGTCAGTGGGTCTTTTGCGAGTATTGAGGCAGAAGCGTCTAGGCTCGTCAATGAGATCAAGACCAAGTATATATATGTTGTCAACAAGAAAGGACACCTAACATCATCATCTCGGACAGGACGTCACCCCCGACAGATGTAACTTTGAGGTAGATAAGGAGCCTAAGACAACGAAAGACGAAGAATAACTCTTACCAATCACTTCTTCTTTGGGCTAAGAAGCAACTGTGGCGCAGATGGATGGACTTTTACAAAAATGGATAAGACTGCGCTTGGCTGCTTTGAGAGAAAAAATGTGCGGGTGCTTTTTGGTCCCATTTGCATAGACGGTGTGTAGAGATGTAGAAATAGAACGACGAACTGTACGGGCTATACAGCGACATCGACTTAGCCAGAAGAGTATAAGTCCAACAACTGAGATGCCTGGGTGATGTAAAGCAGATGGACATCAACGCTCTGGTCCAAAAAATCTTTGAATTCGCCTCCGAGGGATAGCGCAGTAGAGGTGGCGCACACAAGAGGAAGAGGATGAAAATGGAGGCAGCTAACTAAAAATCGAGTTGGCTGGAGACGCTTGTTGATTAAAGCCCAAGATTATTCTAGACTGTAACGCCACCTTAAGTAAAAGAAGGTGACCTTTTGCCAGTCATCTTGGGCCAAGATCTGTCTTTCTTTTGCCCATTTTTTAATTCTTGGCGTAAGAGGCGGCTTTAAGACAACCAATAGCCGAACCGGATTCGTTGAATTGTTATTACAGAGATGTCTATGCCGATAACGTGCGATAACGAACCGGTTTCTCAACACTGTCCTCTTTATATGCTAGTCGATTCTTAGTGTAGTGCATCTTTTTCGACCGCTTCCGCTTTAAAACTCCATTTTTTTGGTACTTTTTTTTAAAAACTTTCTTATCTCGGGGTTTTCGCATTCAATAAAAAGAGAACAGAGTACATCCAAGTCAAAACTGTCTGTTTTACTTGAGTGCTGTTTTTTTTTTTTTTGCATCTTTGTGTATCGCGGTCGCCAAAATCAGTTTGTACATCGCCAAATTGTATAGCGGAAGTTTGGATCAGTGATGTTTTGCATATGATCTACCCTGGTTAATCATAGCTTAGTCCAACAAAACAAACATTTATGGTTATTGTCACTCATCACACCATGTCTAAGACTTTTCTTGGACATCTACAAAATGTTGGCTTATTTGTTACAAATCGAAATTAAACTCCCTCTCAAATGTCTGTTCAATTTCAGTAACTTACGAGTATAATTTAGTATCCAGCAGTCTCGGTAATTTTCATCGTTTATCCATATCCATTTTATTTATGCTCTCTCGACTGCAAACGCACATACATATGTATGTACGCGTAAATTCCAAACTAAAATATTGAAGACCCTTTAACCAGTCAGTCCCGGGTATACCTGTTCAAACACCACTTGTCACTGATTGCCTTCAGTGGCCCTTTTTTGCACCAATAACGACGACCAACGAGGTGAACGCATACAGCTCACTTCATTTAAATGGTATGCGTTGCCATCGACAAACAAATACAACGGGCTGATTTATTGAAGAAAAAAAAAAAAAATAATAAAGAAACAGAACTGCCAGTTGACCCCATCTCTTCATGTTGCCACAGTTATCTACCCCATGGGTACCCTGGTCTTCGCCCTTTCCAATAAATATCGCTAGCATTGGGATATAAAATTTTACGAATATTCGATCTAACAACACATGGCAATGGTGAGGCGCAGGACATTGCTACGACAACGCACCAACTCATACTCGCAGAGGCCACACGAATCGGCCAAATGGTGCAAATGCTTACCACATATGCAAATCTATGTTGCACATGCACATCAGTAGATAGAAAGGAAATATATGTGAATATGTGGCCGACTGCCACAATACCACATGCAACATCCACACACTGACAACACATCGTCAACACCACCTGAAACGAAACAAGAGCAACAAAACACGGCAGCGTCCTTCTACCTTCTCTTCAATAGTCCGTTTAGAGCATTCGGATACTACCATGCCTGTCCACGGCTCATCTTCATCCTCTTCAACGCTGTTTGGGTTGCGATTTATTATTATTGCAGCGTACTTAGTTCACTCCATTGCACCACCCTCAACCACTCCACTGATTTACTTGAATATTGGATTATGTTGCGTATTCAGAATCGTATCTCGGTGCACTGTGGTGAGCTGAATGCACCATTGTATCGTCCTTTCCCGCCAAAAAACCGAAAATCCATTTTGCCCGCCATTTTTTTATTTTTATTTTTTTATTTTTTTGCTTCTATTTTGTGTGAATCTCTCTTTTGTTTTCTATTCCCGTTTACTACCGCAGCAGGTAGCAGCAGCAGGCATGTAGATGTAGATATTTGTCTGAATGGCTTTGTATGAGTGCGCGCGGGCTTTATAGGCCGCAACTTGTTTTGTTGCAAAAGTGTATAAAGCATGGGCAGAGTCCAGAGTCAAGCCGGTCTGTCAGTCTGTTGGTCGAATCGGTAGTTTGCTGAGTTAACCCGACGGGGGAACACATTAGGCCTGATGGCGCTCACTTCGTCACCGCTTCTGCTGTTATATTGTGGTCATGTGGTACTTGGTACTGCACTGCGCTCACACATACAGGCATACATATCATATATGTGTGCATTAGTATGGTCAATCGTCCGTCCTTTCGAAACAAAGCGCGAAAATCTGTATGTCCACCATAAGGGGATCCGGGCAAAAACCAACGAACAGGGCAACATAGAAAATGGAAGAGATAAAGAGAGGGTCCGATCTGATGTGTTGTGGTGTGGTGTGGTATGGAATTCCCATATCAAACCCGGGGCGGTGGTAAGCGGTGAGTAGGCATTTTGTGCCGATAAACGCCATGAGAATGTAATAATACTACGTCCGTTTGAATTTGAGCCCAATCTCGCTACCACTTTGCTAGTGATACGAATACGAGTATCCATACTGCTTTGAGTCCAAGCCATATACCCTTGCCCTGCCGCAGGTATGGATACATGCATATGCACGAGTACCTGCTGCTGCTGCAGTTGAATGTCGAGCCGTTACTACTGCTTATATTGCAATGCAATGGCCATGCAGATGACGATAGTGATGAGGATGCCTTCAGTCGCAAACTGATTTTTTTATTTTCCTCATTGTATAGAGTGCATGTACAGATACGCATACGAATACGAGTACGAACACGAGTAAGTGACCAGCCTGAGTTACTCCGCATCTATTCAGGCTTCGTACATAACTTGTGCATATTTGAGGCGATATTCGTACATAGTGCCAAGTGGAGTAGACACAGTTGCTGATGTGCTGGCATTTCCATCAGTTGTTAGCGAAATATAAGCAGAGGCAGACGCAACTCCTAACTGATTCATCGAGTTTTGAAGGGAGGAAGTTGTACTTATCAGTTTTGTGTTAACCTGCATTTGAATGTAGACTACCGTTGTTTCTACACAATAGATGGATTTGGTTTCATGATTGAGCTTATGGGCTTACAGTCGTTGATTCTATGAAAAACTAAATTTCTGTCTACTGAAACCAATGCAATATTAATCGACGGAAATTTTTGAAAATTTTTTTTTAACTCTATGTACGAGCATGTAGAACTCAAGGAATCACCAATATTCTGCGATCCATTTACTTAGATTAAGATACTCTAGATAGGTAGAGAGTTTAGTGGTTAAAGGCTGATTTGGAGACTCACATTTATAACATTGTTGACGGCAAATTTCTGAGCAAAACGGATTATCTGTTCCAATGTCATTATAAAAAACACATGGACCATCTGTTTGACATACATAGGACATATCTCCAAGCCTTATGCTTTGTTTTATCGTTGAAGCACCGAAAACGATTTTAACGTCACACTTAGAACATTGCTCGAAAGATCAGCAGAGGAACTCGTACTATCCTCTATTAAATCTTGGGGGGGCCATGAACATCATACTCTGGCTAATATAGCCCTGTTGCCTAAAAAATCCGCACCCAAATACGTATATGCAAGGTCTGTTCTCTTTAGCAGCTCCTAAAATAAATGCCACAACTCTTCATTCTTTTTTGGCCGGCTCATTCCACATGATTTTCTGGATGACGGTGATGGCTGCGTTAAACCAATCTCGGACATATCTGCTGATTGATCTCCACGTTGTATGTTTAAGGTTCGATTATTCGATGATCCGAATCTCGTTCCCTTCCCTCTTTTTATTTTACGGGGTCGTCAAATCCGTGGTTATTGGGTGCTCTATAAATTTAGAAGGCCAGGGTCGACCTCATAGGCAAAATGCGCCAGATATTCTGGAGTCAGTTTTCTGCTTCGGGGATATAAGATCTGCCGTTAATCCTATTTCAGATGCGTTCTATTTCTTCTTTTTGAATCGTTGAAATATGTGAATAAGAATTGGTAATATTACTCGACGACGATGTGAAGAAGCGAAGAAACAAAAATTGATAACTTATTGCCATTCTCGATGCTGGTCCAAATCCAAAAGGACGAGAAATTATTATTTTACAAAAGTGCAGAGAAATTACGTAGCATACCTATCCAAAACACAGAAAATACAGTTGGTTTGCAAGAGCAAAACTAAGTATATATAGTAAGTTACTGAGTTAACTAGAAATTTGATATGATTAGATAAAGTAGGACGTTAGAAATTTCGCCCTGGATAACTTGTGAACTGGTCGAAGAAAGTTACCATTGGCGGTCTTTAGGGTAACTACACGAATACGTCCGTCTTTATGGGGATGCGTTTCAGTAACACGACCCATGACCCATTTTTCAGGAGGCAGATTTGATTCACATGTAGGTTGCTGTCACTTTGGTTGATTTTTGAGTGATGTAAACTACTCCATGATGCATCTATTCCAGTGGCCTTGAACTTTGGCTTGTATAGATTGTCACGATGACAAACGATTCACTGGTCGATTCAAACATGTTTCTGGAACTGCAGAATATGGTTCTCCTAGAAAGAAAACTGAGCAGGAGTTAGTGGGTTAAGTGGATAAGTGTTCTTCTTCGAAATTTACCCTTCAAAGATGGCATTTGCCGTATTTTACTCCCGCCTTCGACAATCCGCCAAAGTGCGGTGTGGATGGAGGAATAAAGTGCTTAGTGATACCGTCACTTCCCAACGATTCTTCCACCGATGAATTATGATGCACTGAGAGGACTAGATTATGTATTTCTAAGAGCATTCTGGCGGATCTTCAAAAATTAGTTCCATTGTCGGTCTGTCACCAGCTCCAGATAAATTGCTTTTACCACCAAGCATACGAAGATCGAAATATAACCCTTGGTGATCTGAAATTTGCCTCCAGTTTTAACGTCTATGGCAATCGGGCTGGTGTTATCACAGCCACAGTGAGTGAAGGGTCGGTATTAATGTAAACGCTGGGGATGTAAATTTCCTATCATTTCTGTTGCGGTATCTTTTCATTGGCTGAATCATGGTATTCATTCAAGAGAAATCTTCCTTAAGAGGTTTCTGCATCTGATGACCCAGTACTCTTGCCGAATAAATGTGAATAAGGTTGACACTTCAGGGTGTAAGTATCGCGGGTGCGCTTCGATCAAAATTCCGATGATGCTTACGAATTATGATAGGGTTCTTAGCGTTGTATTAAATAGTGAATTGCTCCAGGCGCCAGCCTGCTCCAAATACCTTGTCGTCATCTAGGAATGAAGAAGGATTTATTAGATTACAGTGTTTAGGAAATTTACCGATTTTCTCAAAGTGTTGTATCGCTTCTCCATAGTAAAAGTTTGTATTCATTTGACGAAACTCGTGAGCTTGAATGTGGTGCGAAGATATGCAAGTTAGTTGACGGCAGTTAAAAATAAAACGATACAAAAATACGACGCTCGTTATAAGGATTCGAGTTGAAAGCATTTCGAAGGATTGATAATTAGGCACGACTAATAATGATTGTTCTACCTGTCTTCTTTCTTCTTTTAAATATTCTGCATGTTTTTCACTCCAACACCGATAGGTCAATAATTCGCCTTCTAAAGAATCCAATTGAGACCATGCCACCATAACGAATGCTGTTTTATACCGCGAGATGCGCAGTCTGCAGTGTTGAATTCCGATCTTATGTGGAACCATCGACTTTTTGGAATTGTATAGGGTTTTCCAATAACGACTTGACAATTTTTTTTTTTTAAATAAAAGGCAAACCATTTGAGATATTTCAAAAACTTTAGTATTGGCTTGAAGTACAATCAAAACATTTATGAATGGAACTCGACTTCGTTCATATGGCCACCGCGGGCACGTTTACAGCGTTCGATTCGTTGGACCCAATTTTCAATGACTCGGCCACACATTTCGGCCGAAACGGACACTATTTCGAGTTCAGTGTTGGCTCTGAGCTCTTCCAACATCGTCGGCGTGTTGTAATAAACCAATGACTTAACGTAGCCCCACAGAAAAGCGGCCTTAAATCGCACGAACAAGGCGTCTAATCATCTGGCCCATGTCTTGAGATAACACGCTCACCATACTTACTCTCCAATAAATCGATTGTAGCGTGTACTGTGTGGCTTGTGGCACCATCCTGTTGAAACCACATGTCGTCCAAGTCCATATCTTCCCATTCGGGCCAAAAATAATCGGTGATCATGGCGCGATAACGCTGACCATTCACAGTAACGTGACGATCGTTATCGTCGACGAAAAAATAGGGCCCAATAACGCCGCCGCCATGCAAACCGCACCAAACAGTTATTTTTTGTGGATAAAATGGTGATTCATGAAGCACATGTGGGTTTTCACCCGACCAATAACGCATATTTTGCTTACTGACGAACCTATTGAGTTAAAAATGAGCTTCGTCACTGAATATGATTTTGCGATGGAATTCATTATCTTGGCGCACCTTCTCCAGAACCCAATCGGAGAACGTACGTCGCTTCAAATAGTCCATCGGGTTCAATTCTTGTGTCAGCTTGATCTTGTATGGGTGTATACCAAGATCCTGAGCTGAGCGATGCCCAATTATCAAGAACGCCGTGGAATTGACTGATTTGGATCGTTTGCTACGAACGTCTGAACGGCAGCGACATTTTCGACACTTCGACTAACCCGTTGTCTCACTGATACGGCAACACCACACAACGAATATGTAGATTTTTGCACTAAACTTGTTATTGCCTGTCTACTAGGGCGAGAATTACGACCGAAAATTGGAGTTAACGCTCTTAAAGTTGCAGTCACCGACTCCAAATATCTGTAGAAAATTTTTATAGTTTTACAGTTTGATGATTAGTGAACGAGCGCGTTCACAAATTAAATTCAAAGTTGTCAAGTTCCTATTGGAAAACCCTATATATAAGATTTTTGATGTACGATTTCCAGGTAGGAAATGACGACTTGTGAGTCACTCCAGGCAAAGACATCTGCAAAGGTGGTTCTTACAGTTTCAAGAAGACTAGTTAGTAACAAAGCTGCGCACAATTCGAGGCGGGGTATGCTAAGTGGTTTTAAAGGAGCAACATGAGTTTTAGAAGCTACAGTCATATCCATTCGGTAGCTGGTATCGAGAATATATCACATAAGCTGCTACTGAAGCATCTGAGGATTCATGTAATTGAAACGATGTCTTTGATTAACCAATTAGTCGTGGAATAGCAACTTGTGTCAGTGTGGTGAATTCTTCTATTTATGTCGGGAACCTTATCATCCCATTCCAATTGTATTTGCCATAAGTCCTGGAATATAATTTTAAGCAGAATAACAGAGGGTTGAAGAAAGCCGAGGGAATCGAATATACTTGCCACGTCCTTTAAGATTTGACGTTTAGTAATACGATCTGTCGGGCTCAGATTAAAAAATATGTTCGATTCGATGTTCCAGAAATAGTTTATCCTTTTCTGAGATTCAAAATTGTCGAAATATCTTTACAATGTACTCTGTAAAGACGGTGTTATGTTGTCTGAACCTCAGGCAGACAGAAAATAGGTTCCCTTGAATTGGAGGGAATTGGAGATCCATCGAAAACAACACGGCTTTATCAGGCTTTAAAATAGCATGGTGTGAAAGGTAGAACACATTGTTTTGGTCAACTTCTGGCTACGGGATTCTGCTCATGTAGCCAAATGACAAATAATTCCTCAAGAAACTGGGTTTAGCTACGACGAAGTGCATCATCCTTTTAGAATTTCCGTCCCATTGACTTTAAACGATGAATTGCTCCCTTTATATTACAGTGCCCGTGAACTTCGGTGGTTCCTTAAGAAAATATACTTCCCGTTGTGCTACCTTTGATGTGTTTTGAGGAAATGGTCCTCAATTGCCTTTTCCTCTTCGGAAAGAAACGATTTAGGGCTTATTTTTTCAATATTCCAGGAAGCTTCTAGCTTCGAATCTACGTCAAGATTGCTATGATGGGTCTTAGTAAAATATGTAGAGACGTAGGCCATTTACCTGTGCTTCAACGTTGCGATTTTTATACTGCTTGCAGTCTGGTTATGGGCTTCCCTTAATTCAAAGCCTCTATTGAGAACACTACACTGGCTAAAGCTCACGCTTTAGAGGCTTGTCTTTTGTTCGCCTTTTGCTTTTGCACTTTTCTCACATTTTTCTTGGAAGTTGTGGCGCTTGGTTTTTTTTTTTTTTTTTTGGAGTCATCCTTGCATCCATCCATCCTAAAGTGGTCCTCTTTACTGGTCTAAATTGTGAAAATCTTTTATCAGAAATACGGGATCAAACTATGGCAATATCTTATACGCCATTGCTGCACTGCTTTTAAACCCTGCTCAATCTTGAAAAATCCTTATTCGTGGAACAAGTCAACACAAATGGTCTGCCATGGTTAATTCAGTCAATCGAATCGTTTTGTCATTTGCGGCAGGACATTCAAGTGCTGCTATTATCTTCTCTTCAACACTCATGTTTATAAGTTTGGCAAGTCAAGCCTGGTCAGACGAGGGCGATATCCGTTACCCCACCAGGAGAAGGTAAAATAGCCACAATTGATGTATTGCCACAGTTACAATACTGGACATCATCTGGTTGAAGCCACTTAATGTCTTCCCTTATTTTAAGCTCAGCCTTGTGGCAGTGTTCTAGAGGGTTCTTCAGTGCTATTTTTCCAGCTTTCCCGTCGATGTAGATTTTGAATACCTACCTTGTTTACATATTTCTTATCTTGCAAACAAGATAAGCTATTTAGAGAGAATGTAGATGAGAGATGAACCTAATAACAGATGGCAATTAAAAGTCCTTTAGAATTCAAATGACCACTCACAACATGTGAGTACATATGTATATACTTTCTCATTTTTCATCTTCCGATCGTTTCCTTAATTGTCATCACCTTCGTCTTGAAATCTCTCATGCTGTGTACGAGTACTTGCAAAACAAAGAAACCCCAAGAGTCATGATTAACTTGCTTTAACGCGTCGTTGTCATCACCGAGACCACTTTTGTCGAAGGACGAAAAAAAAAAAAAAAAAAAAAAACCTCCAGTGCGTCATATTGCACTCGTCACATACTCGTATTATACGTACACCATACTCCATTCTTGTACTCGTACTCGTGCATTTAAATAATTTTGACGGCCAACAAAACCTGATAAGGCAGCTTCAGAAGAGTGTTCTTGTCTTTTTCAACTACCATCAACACTTTTGTGTAGTTGACGCAATGGAGAGGACGAACTGCCCAGTTCGGCCAACGAAGAAGGAACCCAAAAGAAACTAAACAGGAAAACAAAAAGGAAAACAAGTGGAAGTTCAAGCCCGTCCAACCGGAGACCATCGTTGTCACATGGTGGTTCTACTTGTTCTTGGTTGTTACTCTCCAGCTCTAAACTTGTTTCCAGATTCAACATCAAACCCCAGGAAGAGAATGTGTGAGAAAGAGAGAATCCCTTGACGGCGGTGCAGTACTTTATGGCACCTACGCGCTACACTCAACTTATGCTCTTCTTGTAGTTTGTGGCTTTTCTGCTCGTCGAACATTTATACGCTGCCACACTAGTAAGAAGGAACTGGAAACCTGTCAGTATGGCATTGTTGCAATGTCGCATCAAAATATCTGCTCGTTTCATTGATGTCTTCGTTCCTATCCAATTCAATTCAATTTAAAGCAAGTCCATCCAAGTGTGCACAATTTACACACCCAACCGAGCAATCGTGCGACAAAACCAGAAACTGACCACAAAGATTCCATCCAACAAAAGCAGGAAGGCACAACAGCGACAGATTGTTTCTGTGTGCTGCTTAACTGCGAACTGCAATCGATGCCATTGCGTGTATCGATTCGATAGTGATATCGATAATAATCGAAACAGATTGGGTTTCAAGTAAACAACTAATTTTTTTTTTTTGTTTTTTGTTTTTTAGATTCCTCATTTCCATTCGTTGTACGAGTAGTTAAAGATCTCACCAAGCGAATGTAGTTTCGAAAAAGTCTTTAATTTCAATTTCGGGATAATACTCTTAAGAGTCGATCAGAGAAAGCTTTGCTTCAGAAGTTTAACGACGAATAATGCAGGGGACAGCAACAGAGTAATTAAAGTCTGTTTTGACAGAATATGTCAAAATGCATGCACATAAGTATGGGCTTGACGAATCGAGGAATGACGCAAGATGACTCAAGGAATTTCTGATGCCGCAAGTCGGATGAGCGCCAGTGTTGGAAACCTGCTCAATTCTCGTTCACGTTGTCGCCGTGGGTGGTAATGGGTGTCAAAGTCAGATACATTTTATGGTTTCTCTGTTACACGAAAAATAGAAACATTTGTTTCGAAGAAAGAAGTCTTGGAGTACGGGAATATTTTGCACCCTGAAACGAGATGAAATGAAATACTCGTACATCCATACATTTATATTAAAGAGATACTATTAGCGTTTTAAAGCTGATTTTTTGTTTTATATGAGAAGAGATTCATTTGGAGAAATGGCTAAGACAAACACTTGAACATTTTTGAAGATTTTAAGAATTAACTAAGAGTCAACAGCGGAGTCGACTAATCCTCGTGCTCTACGACGGAACTGGCGGTGTCTATCGGACCACTTCAACATCGGGAACTTCTATGCTTCTATCGGCAAGTTAGGGATCTTTTATACATTAGTTGGGAACAACATAGTTCGCGTAGAATGTAACATGGATTTAAAAAATTGTTTCTTTATCCCAGGATTCGATTATTGTATTGTAATTTTCGATGACTTTTTCTCAAATTTCCGGCTGTATCTGGGTTATAGCTTTCGACGGAAATTACCTTTCAACATCCGAGGATAATTGGTATAGACATGACCCTTCACGTATTGAAAACAAAAGGATACAGTGGCCTTAAATCTCATGAGCTCAATTGATGGCGTCAAAAAATAAGATAATGCAGCCATCAGGGCATTAGGATATTCATGCAAAACTTCTATGGCATGTTGAACGAAAAGTAATTGTTTAACATGTTTCTATAATTCGGGCTATTAATTAAGCTGTATGACCGTGACCCTTCCTAAAAAGCGTGAAGGTACTATCTTTACCAAAGGATTATACTCACAATAGAAGCTATTTACGCTTCGTAACGTAAACCAAAAGAACACAAATGCGGCTGAAACCTCACTCTTAAACCGGCTACGAAAAGGAGACTTTTGAAGTTTTCAGGCCACCAAGGAAAACGAGAATGTGGCGACGGGTTTTCATACCCAGAAACCTCAACTCGATACCGAAAAGTCTGAAAATCTATTTTCATAGGAAGAGCAAGAATCAGGAATACGGAAACAGCTTTTCTCTTGGTGATGGCTAGTTCTAGATTTCATATCTAGGTATAGTTCAAGTCTATATGTGTACTTATATGAACTCGGAGAGGGTAAATTTCTATTTTATTTTGGCGACATCCCCAAACACAACAAGAGTCGGAGGGTTCGTATTCATTTGGTTTGCCGGCATCCTGAAGAGGTATAGCATCCACAAATGTGCTCACAAAAAATCCACCTGTCAATGAAAGCCCTAACGAAAGATCTATATAGCCCCAAAGCATGTTTGGGTCCTGAGAAGCACTTTTCTGAGTGTTGCTCCTTAATTATATAGGTAATCTCATTCAGTGCTATACTACTGTGAACTGTAATCCAAACATTACTTAGGGAATTCAGCTTTCCGACTGCCTGATAGCAGGTATGGCAGGTTGCGGCACACAGCGTACTCCAGTTTCAATGATGTGTGCTGATTCTGAGATATTTCTGGTCAGGCTGCCTTAGAAGTGAGTTTTGAACATTAGACAGAGAGTCTGCTTTCTACTCAGTGCAGGTGCCATTAGATTTTCTATGTGTTCCGAGTCTGGGTGATTTGCTTACATAGTTTGCTGGTTTCACCAAGTGTTTCGATCTTTTTGTAAGTCTTTATAGGAAATACTCTTAGAAATCTGAAGGCATAACACCAATAGACTGTTCCTGTGTGCTGCTTAACTGCGAACTGCAATCCAATATATTTAATGTGATGGGAGTGATAGTTGAACCTGAAGCAAGAGATCACGAGTACGTGGCTAGCAAAGATGACAGAAGAGTACGAAAAGAAGTGGAGTTTTCTTTCCTAGGGGAGAGCTCTACATGTACAGAGAAAGTGGATGATTGTCTCCTCTTACTCCTCGTCCACGCAGTTTCTACAGAAATCGTTTGTAAAAGCGCCAAGCGTTTTTGCCTGCTTGCTTATAAGGCAGTGTCTAGGGATGACACCCATGATGGCGCTAAGATGTTTTCTATTTAGAAAAATCAGACTCTTAAAGCGATTCAGATCCAGCTTTGGCCAGATCTGTTTAGTCGCTAGACATGTTGGCCCACCGGTCCATCTAAGGTGTGTTCTTTTATTAGCATCCAGCTTAAATAATAATTTGCACGTAGCGATTGGTATACCTATGTTCCCCTTTTCCGGTAGAATAGGTAGAGTGATTCTACAGCCCTACGATTTCCTGGAATGTTTTTGTGGTCCGGCACCCAACAAAGGTGTACGTTGAACTGCTCTGCCATCTCCGTAAGAGATAATCGGCATTCAAGGGCGTCCAGGGACTTGATAGCGGCCTGACTATCCGAAATATCTTTCGCAGATATCACGTTTTTCTTCTGCCAGGACAGAGCTTCTTTAATCGCAAAAATTTTCGCCTGAAGAGAAGGATTAGATTTAGCTTATCTGAGAAAACACCTCTACCAACCCCGCTATGGGCTTTAGATCCACCTGTGTAAAAGTGGATTGACTTGTCCGCCATGAAGGATCTAGAGGCGAAACTTACATAAAAGTCTTTGTCAAACCAAACTTCAGGTATGGTGTAATCAATATTCTCTATGTGGATTCCTAATATATTAAGAATTTTAGCGTGGCCAAATAAATTATTTATTTACTGTACATATAGTCGCTTTAAGGCGAGTAACTGCTGTAGGTAAGTATGGGTCTTATGACCGTGATGTATAGCCAGTGGGTTGTACGAAGTTGAAAACTCCATTTGTTTCCAATGGCTTGTTTGCAAGAGCTCAAAGCTACTGTTGCTTTCTTAACTCTTTCTAGAATGTTCGACTTCCAGTTTAGTTTCATGTCAAAAATGAGACCCAGGTATTTTGATGTATCGGAAAACACTAAACTGGTACCGTTTATTGAAGGAAGATCGTTGGAATTTTATATTTCCCGGAAAAGTGGACAAGATCAGTTTCATGATCCACTCAACGGGTTAATCTGTTAAGATTAAGCTGAAGGAGTTCTTTAATGGTATTAAGATTCTTGCCTAAGACTGTAGCAACAAAGGCTATAGCAACTTCATCCACATAGGCAATCACACTGTCACCTTCCATGTCCAGATATATCAGCAGTACATTAACTACTAAATTTCAGAGCGGCGTACCTCTGCTGAAACCTCTCTTAGCAGAAGTCTTACCCAGTTTGGAGCTGATTATCCTGCTATTTAGCATAATACTGATCAACTCCCCAAATGAGTCGTTTAACTGCAGATGTGATAGCACAGTCGTGATTGCGGATGTGTCGACGTTCTTTGTCCAGAAAAGCAACCATTGTGTACACTCTGTATTGTAGGGATCGTTCTATATGGTTAGTCAGCGAATGTAGAGCCGTTTCCCTAGATTTCGTTTACGGCATACTGAGCCGTTGACAAAAGTATTAAATCAATTTTAGCTCGAATATGGATATCAATCAATAGTTCAAGAGTTTTCAGAAGTAAAGATGATAGACTTATAGGTCTGAGGTTCTCTGGGACATCATTAACATCATTAACATTAACATTAACATTCCACTTCACATGACAGTGGAATGTAGATCAATTCTACACAGCTCCTCATGATATTCTCTAGCGTGGCAAGATAATACCTGAAGACTTTTGTAGCTCGGCAGGTGTTATACCGTGTATGGTTTGAAGCTATGCAGCACCCAAAGCAGCTTGTATCCTGTGATCAGATCTAGAATTTTTGTTCACGGTTGCAGTAATCCTGTTTTGGTTGCTACTGGCCCGAATAAGGGGCTATCTGGAAAGTGGGTGTCAAGTAGCAAGTTGAGTGATTCATCACTTGAGGTTGTCCAAGAGCCATCTGTTTTTTTCAAACAACTAGGCATCATAGAATTTGTAGAGAGGATTTTTTTAGCCGCGATACCTCAGAGGTGTCCGCGATTTTGTCACAGAATGATCGCCAGGATTGTGCTGCAGTTGTAACTCGAAGACAAATCATCCGATCGCTTTGATTTTTATTTTTGCTTATTTTGTTTATGTTTCTTTATACAATAACCATCCAGTGTTTCGATTGTATAAAAAAAGTATTTTTTCGATTTCAGCCATGGTGAAGGAAGCAGTGGAGGACCTTTTTGTTGTGACTTAGGAGATAGCGAATAACTAGCTGAAAACTTCAGCGTATGTATATATATATAAATATATTCTCAAGTTGGTTTTAAAAAAAAAAACTCCCAAAAATATTGATGAATAAATATATGTATATTTATTTTAATAAATATATAAGTCACCTTACTTTTTGAACATACTTCGTACATCTTGCTCTGTACTTCTTTTTAAGCATTTTACAGTGCAGCTGTGGGTTTGGATAAATATGTGGCACTGGAAAATTATTCCGTAGCCGCTTTCCTCTGGATCACCTCATTACTAAGGCCACAAGTTTTCTTCTTCTTTTCAATTGAGTGATCTAATTACTTTTCTTGCGGCCGTTTCTTCAGACCTTGAGCCTGTATGATGACCATCGTTGAACATGTCAAAAACATTTTCATTTAATAATTTTTGCATTTTTCCATTCGTCATTACTATTTTCTTTGTGGTTAACTACAAAGCCTAAGTATGATGACGGCTTCTAAATAGATTTAAGAAACATGTTTTTGGTTTATCATCGGCAAAGTTCTTTTTCAATAACAAATCTTTCAGGACATTAAAATTCAATGGAGTTGGAACGTGGTGCGATTATCTTTTGTTCCAACGCCATCGTTCATATTATATGCCGGTCTCATATACGTCTCCAGTACATTTTCAAAATCTTTAAGCCGCGCCGTGTCGTGAGAGCACCTATAGTCGGATAATTACCAGAAAGGCCATGCTAATATTGAAATCTTTAAAGAAGAACGATGCTTTGTCGCATACTAGGTTCTATATGAAATGAAGGGCGTCCGTGTGAAGGTGCGTTTGAGAGACGTAATCCGCGACATATTACATGCCAACCAATTTTATCCAGCTAAGCCTTTTTGTAAAAAGCTACTTTACGTTTTTGAACACCATGTTGGTCGAGGTGCCCTTTCAGCTGCACACGCAACCTGAGGTCCTTTATTTTTCTGCTCCGCCTCTTTTTTATGTTGAAGTCAAAGACTATTTTGGCAGGAGGATTAGTGTTCCTGTGCTCCACATGTTCAATTCATGTACCTTGTGACCTTGTTCTGCATCGAACAGTAAGACTTAGATGATGACTGTCTTATATAAAGCCACATTGCTCGCTTACGATATGATCTTGATCCTTAACTACGGCTTATCCCTAAAAAACAGCAACTGGGAAGTTTCATTTGATTCTGCCACTGTGGTACCTTTAAGGCCTTTGGTTAAAGCCATAGTTACGGCAGTTTTTGTTGACATGGTTCCTTAAGTATAGTTCTAACGAGATGCTTAGAGTTTGCCTTATGTAATGCTCTCTTTAGTTTAAGAGTGTATTTTCCAAACCAAATTATAAGTTAGTGTAGACTTTAAATTATATACTCAATTGCTAATTAATAAGCTCGTCAGTTCAAAGCAGAATTGTTTTCCTGTTGCCGAAAATTTAGAAGTCTTTGCCATTGAGTAGTAACCGGAAATGCTTGCTTTTTAATTCTCATAATCAAGAGTGATGCTACCACTAGCTACCATTGGATGTCTCGGTATTGTTCGGTTCAGACTATGAATCACTGCTTTTTTTTCGAACATCATTCCTGCTGTTGCGACTTTCAATATCCTCGTCTGAGGGCTTTTCAGTATTATTATTTTCTTTTTTCTGAAGAAGCCGGTATTCTCACTTCCTTTTCTGGTCGTAAAATTGCGAACTTGTCTTATGTTCATGCATATCCTTTGCTACACTCTCCTGCCAACGCTTAGGATCAAACAAATACTTTTATTGTTGCATCAAATTACATATAGACAGTGTAAATGCCCCATGCAACTGATCTGTATTTGATGCTGGCGGAGTAGCACTCCTATAGAAGTTCAGGGTTACAAAAACGTCAGAAGGTACTTGTAATATACTCGTGTTCATCGATCGCAACTTGCTGGTGATGTTCACAAAGTTTTAATGCAAATTTTAATCAAGGCACTCGCTTTAAAACTGGAAGTATTTCCACTCATTTAACCTGCCTCTAACAGCAAAAAATGCATGGAAATGTGTGGTGCTTCAGTCACAGTTTTTTATCATTTTTTGTTCACCCCACTGTGCAATCTGAATAGTAGTAATCGTCCCTTTATAGCAGTTGATTGTCCTTTATAATTTTGTGCCTACATGTGGCCTATTAAGTCCTGTACGAATAGCTACTCCACTTTTTTGTTTGGATTGGCATGGTCGTCAAGAGTAAAATTAGGCATTTCTAAAACTAGTTGTTGCTCGATCACAGGGTTTCGTAGTTATGTCTCATGCCATCCATTAAGTGGATTTCTTGCTAATAGTCATCTGAAATAGAATCTCTGCCTATAGAATACAGGAAAGTGTATCATCATTAATCTACGGCAGCAATAAATTTTGCACTTCGTCACTCGAATAGGCAAAATTTGATCACCCACGAGTCTTGTCTCTACAATTTCGAACTTAACTTAGTTAGTGTTGTAGTTTGAGACACTGAGATACACATAAGATGCACTTTGCTCTAATTTAAGTTTGAATTTATTGTTCGAAAATCAATCGAACGCGGATATAAGACGATTAAAACAGCGGAGTTGTACACAAAACGTTGTCCACGAAGAATCTTTCTACCAGCTATCGTTCAACAACGGGCTGAAAAGTGCCGTTTTTAAGAGAGGGCACCACTTGAATTAAATTCATACCATTTTCAGTTAGTACCAACCTGTATAAATTTCTTTAAAAAAGAACGATGCTTTGTCGCATACTAGGTTCTATATGAAATGAAGGGCGTCCGTGTGAAGGTGCGTTTGAGAGACGTAATCCGCGACTTATTACATGCCAACCAATTTTATCCAGCTAAGCCTTTTTGTAAAAAGCTACTTTACGTTTTTGAACACCATGTTGGTCGAGGTGCCTTTTCAGCTGCACACGCAACCTGAGGTCCTTTATTTTTCTGCTCCGCCTCTTTCTTATGTTGAAGTCAAAGACTATTTTGGCAGGAGGATTAGTGTTCCTGTGCTCCACATGTTCAATTCATGTACCTTGTGACCTTGTTCTGCATCGAACAGTAAGACTTAGATGATGACTGTCTTATATAAAGCCACATTGCTCGCTTACGATATGATCTTGATCCTTAACTACGGCTTATCCCTAGAAAACAGCAACTGGGAAGTTTCATTTGATTCTGCCACTGTGGTACCTTTAAGGCCTTTCGTTAAAGCCATAGTTACGGCAGTTTTTGTTGACATGGTTCCTTAAGTATAGTTCTAACGAGATGCTTAGAGTTTGCCTTATGTAATGCTCTCTTTAGTTTAAGAGTGTATTTTCCAAACCAAATTATAAGTTAGTGTAGACTTTAAATTATATACTCAATTGCTAATTAATAAGCTCGTCAGTTTAAAGCAGAATTGTTTTCCTGTTGCCGAAAATTTAGAAGTCTTTGCCATTGAGTAGTAACCGGAAATGCTTGCTTTTTAATTCTCATAATCAAGAGTGATGCTACCACTAGCTACCATTGGATGTCTCGGTATTGTTCGGTTCAGACTATGAATCACTGCTTTTTTTTCGAACATCATTCCTGCTGTTGCGACTTTCAATATCCTCGTCTGAGGGCTTTTCAGTATTATTATTTTCTTTTTTCTGAAGAAGCCGGTATTCTCACTTCCTTTTCTGGTCGTAAAATTGCGAACTTGTCTGATGTTCATGCATATCCTTTGCTACACTCTCCTGCCAACGCTTAGGATCAAACAAATACTTTTATTGTTGCATCAAATTACATATAGACAGTGTAAATGCCCCATGCAACTGATCTGTATTTGATGCTGGCGGAGTAGTACTCCTATAGAAGTTCAGGGTTACAAAAACGTCAGAAGGTACTTGTAATATACTCGTGTTCATCGATCGCAACTTGCTGGTGATGTTCACAAAGTTTTAATGCAAATTTTAATCAAGGCACTCGCTTTAAAACTGGAAGTATTAAAGATTTCCACTCATTTAACCTGCCTCTAACAGCAAAAAACGCATGGAAATGTGTGGTGCTTCAGTCACAGTTTTTTATCATTTTTTGTTCACCCCACTGTGCAATCTGAATAGTAGTAATCGTCCCTTTATAGCAGTTGATTGTCCTTCCTAATTTTGTGCCTACATGTGGCCTATTAAGTCCTGTACGAATAGCTACTCCACTTTTTTGTTTGGATTGGCATGGTCGTCAAGAGTAAAATTAGGCATTTCTAAAACTAGTTGTTGCTCGATCACAGGGTTTCGTAGTTATGTCTCATGCCATCCATTAAGTGGATTTCTTGCTAATAGTCATCTGAAATAGAATCTCTGCCTATAGAATACAGGAAAGTGTATCATCATTAATCTACGGCAGCAATAAATTTTGCACTTCGTCACTCGAATAGGCAAAATTTGATCACCCACGAGTCTTGTCTCTACAATTTCGAACTTAACTTAGTTAGTGTTGTAGTTTGAGACACTGAGATACACATAAGATGCACTTTGCTCTAATTTAAGTTTGAATTTATTGTTCGAAAATCAATCGAACGCGGATATAAGACGATTAAAACAGCGGAGTTGTACACAAAACGTTGTCCACGAAGAATCTTTCTACCAGCTATCGTTCAACAACGGGCTGAAAAGTGCCGTTTTTAAGAGAGGGCACCACTTGAATTAAATTCATACCATTTTCAGTTAGTACCAACCTGTATAAATTTCTTTAAAAAAGAACGATGCTTTGTCGCATACTAGGTTCTATATGAAATGAAGGGCGTCCGTGTGAAGGTGCGTTTGAGAGACGTAATCCGCGACTTATTACATGCCAACCAATTTTATCCAGCTAAGCCTTTTTGTAAAAAGCTACTTTACGTTTTTGAACACCATGTTGGTCGAGGTGCCTTTTCAGCTGCACACGCAACCTGAGGTCCTTTATTTTTCTGCTCCGCCTCTTTCTTATGTTGAAGTCAAAGACTATTTTGGCAGGAGGATTAGTGTTCCTGTGCTCCACATGTTCAATTCATGTACCTTGTGACCTTGTTCTGCATCGAACAGTAAGACTTAGATGATGACTGTCTTATATAAAGCCACATTGCTCGCTTACGATATGATCTTGATCCTTAACTACGGCTTATCCCTAGAAAACAGCAACTGGGAAGTTTCATTTGATTCTGCCACTGTGGTACCTTTAAGGCCTTTCGTTAAAGCCATAGTTACGGCAGTTTTTGTTGACATGGTTCCTTAAGTATAGTTCTAACGAGATGCTTAGAGTTTGCCTTATGTAATGCTCTCTTTAGTTTAAGAGTGTATTTTCCAAACCAAATTATAAGTTAGTGTAGACTTTAAATTATATACTCAATTGCTAATTAATAAGCTCGTCAGTTTAAAGCAGAATTGTTTTCCTGTTGCCGAAAATTTAGAAGTCTTTGCCATTGAGTAGTAACCGGAAATGCTTGCTTTTTAATTCTCATAATCAAGAGTGATGCTACCACTAGCTACCATTGGATGTCTCGGTATTGTTCGGTTCAGACTATGAATCACTGCTTTTTTTTCGAACATCATTCCTGCTGTTGCGACTTTCAATATCCTCGTCTGAGGGCTTTTCAGTATTATTATTTTCTTTTTTCTGAAGAAGCCGGTATTCTCACTTCCTTTTCTGGTCGTAAAATTGCGAACTTGTCTGATGTTCATGCATATCCTTTGCTACACTCTCCTGCCAACGCTTAGGATCAAACAAATACTTTTATTGTTGCATCAAATTACATATAGACAGTGTAAATGCCCCATGCAACTGATCTGTATTTGATGCTGGCGGAGTAGTACTCCTATAGAAGTTCAGGGTTAAAAAACATCAGAAGGTACTTGTAATATACTCGTGTTCATCGATCGCAACTTGCTGGCGATGTTTACAAAGTTTTAATGCAAATTTTAATCAAGGCACTCGCTTTAAAACTGGAAGTATTAAAGATTTCCACTCATTTAACCTGCCTCTAACAGCAAAAAACGCATGGAAATGTGTGGTGCTTCAGTCACAGTTTTTTATCATTTTTTGTTCACCCCACTGTGCAATCATAATAGTAGTAATCGTCCCTTTATAGCAGTTGATTGTCCTTCCTAATTTTGTGCCTACATGTGGCCTATTAAGTCCTGTACGAATAGCTACTCCACTTTTTTGTTTGGATTGGCATGGTCGTCAAGAGTAAAATTAGGCATTTCTAAAACTAGTTGTTGCTCGATCACAGGGTTTCGTAGTTATGTCTCATGCCATCCATTAAGTGGATTTCTTGCTAATAGTCATCTGAAATAGAATCTCTGCCTATAGAATACAGGAAAGTGTATCATCATTAATCTACGGCAGCAATAAATTTTGCACTTCGTCACTCGAATAGGCAAAATTTGATCACCCACGAGTCTTGTCTCTACAATTTCGAACTTAACTTAGTTAGTGTTGTAGTTCGAGACACTGAGATGCACATAAGATGCACTTTGCTCTAATTTAAGTTTGAATTTATTGTTCGAAAATCAATTGAACGCGGATATAAGACGATTAAAACAGCGGAGTTGTACACAAAACATATAAGAGCTGTCCACGAAGAATCTTCCTACCAGCTATCGTTCAACAACGGGCTGAAAAGTGCCGTTTTTAAGAGAGGGCACCACTTGAATTAAATTCATACCATTTTCAGTTAGTACCAACCTGTATAAATTTGACAGCTGTCGGACGATTAGTTCTCGAGATATAGGGTTGTGAGTGAAGCAACTTTTGTTATTGTGAAAAAAAAAAATGGATTCAAAGCAATTTCGTGTGTTGAAATGAAGAAATGGCTTGATAAGTGTTACCCGGACCCTGGACCAGCCGACCGAACCATTCGCAAGTGGATTGAAAAATTTAAAAGTGGTCATACAAGCACCGAAGATGTTGCACGCAGTGGACGTCCAAAAGAGGCCGTTTCAGATGAAAACATCAAAAAAGTCCACAAAATGATTACGAATGACCGTAAAGTGAAGTTGATCGAGATAGCTGAGGCTCTGAAGATATCAAAAGAGCGTGTTGGATATATCATACACGAATATTTGGACATGCCAAAGCTCTGTTCAAAGTGGCTGCCGCGTTTGCTCACAGTCGACCAAAAACAACAACGTGTTGATGATTCAGAGGAGTGTTTAAAGCTGTTCAACCGCAATAAAGCCGAATTTTTGTGTCGGTATTTGACAATGGATGAAACTTGGCTCCATCCCTTCACACCAGAGCCAACAGTCAACAGTCGGCTGGAAAGTTTATGGCATCCGTATTTTGGGATACACATGGAATAATTTTCATCGACTATCTACAAAAGGGGCAGACTATAGACAGCGACTATGAAATTGCATTTTTGGAGTGTTTGAAGCACGAAATCGCAGAAAAACGTCCGCATTTGAAGAAAAAGAAAGTGCTGTTTCATCAAGATAATGCACCGTCGATGAAAACGATGGCAAAATTGAATGAAATCGGCTACGAATTGCTTCCCCACCCACCGTATTCTCCAGATTTGGCCTCCAGCGACTATTTCCTGCTCGCAGACCTCAAAGGAATGCTCGTCGGAAAGAGATTTATGACCGATGAAGAAGTAATCGCCAAAACAGAGGCTAAACCGAAATCGTACTACAAAACTGGTATCGAAAGATTGAAAAATCGTTTCAATCAGTGTATCGTCCTCGAAGGCAACTATATTGATAAATAAAGTTGAATTTTGCAAAAAAATTTATAGTGAAACGGACTTTTCAGCTCATGTGTTAGTTAGAGCAAATTTAAACCAAAGCAGCTCACTTGCAGTTTTCGCTGTTCGGACTACAGAAGAACAGTAGTCGTTCCCTTACAATTAAAATTTAATAGATACTTAGCTAACATCAACATTTTACGCTTTTCTCTTTGACAGAATTTCGATTGTCCCCCTCTATTTGAAACTGATCGTCAAAAACATCTCCCCCTTCGAATAAGATCATTGACCTGCTTTCCCAACAAATCAATAAAATTTATCACTATAACCTTGTGTGTTCCATATTTAGTTTAAATTTTATTGATAATTCCCCCCAAAACAAAAACTTATTCCACACATACAACACATACAACAGCTTGTTCGGCCCCTAGTTCGCTCATAAATATCGAAAATATCTCGATCAGATACACGAGAGTACGGATACTCGTTTATTCTCTTAGTAATGCACTTTGGCTGAAGTCAAAAAATCAAAACTGAATTTCATCCAATGAATTCGGGCGTCAAGAAATCAAATCAAAAACTCCCAATCACAATGCATGTGTGTGCCCTGATTTATTGTCCCCCAACTCCAAGTGCATATACAACTGTAAACAGTGTCCCAAACACCAAAGTGCTCCGCTCCGATTAAAAGGACAATGGCATCTTATCGGGAGCGCTCCTAAACATTATGTTTGTTTTGAGTTCGGGGGTTTCCCTTTGTCATTCCCATGTGCTGTACCTATTGCTCTGACAGAGACTGTTGTCGTGTCGAAATTCTTTAAACGTGCGTTGTGTGCAGCTAAATTTAGGATGCACGAATCCGTGCGACAATCGGAAGCGACTAAAACTCGTAAACATGTGCTAAACAGATTTCCTGAATTGGGTCCGGAATCATGTTGGGATCCTGTTGTTTTTTTTTTTTTTTTTCAAGATTCTTCAACTGTTTTCTTTTATTCAGTCCTCAGTGTCTATTTTGATATTCTTCCTTGCACTGGTTCTTTTCCCCTCTTAAATGTGGGAGGATGTGATATGTTAATTTTAGATTCAAAGTTGTTTTGCTATTTTTAGGGGTAGGGTGTAGCGCAGATGACATATTGTGATGTTTTGCTGCGAGACAAGATCCGATTCTTACTCACCTTACCATTGGGGATGGCTGGTGAACGGTGACGACGCGACAGTGGTGTCTGCAGAAAAACAAATCAGGCCTGGGGTGAGTAAGTGGATGCGCGAGTGAAATGTTGAAACTAGAGTTAAGTGATGATGTAGGCGATTGACTTCGAGATGGAGCTAATTTTAGGGCCAATTCGAGGTAGCAGATGTTTTATTGAAGTGTTACATTTAATTGGGGTGTACTCGTATATGGGGAGATGGTAAGTAATAGAATTTTTGTAGATAAACGTACTTCAGAAATAGCTGCGTGGAAGGACTGCCATTAAATTGTTTTATTATACACTTTCATTTCATTTGATGTTGTAAAAATACAACTTGTAAATAAGTAATGAAAATGTGAGCGGCTTCTACTATATTTAAAGGATTGTGAATCCAGGAATAGAGTTTAATGAAACCAAGGTCAATGAATGGAATTATGCTGAAAGGGTTTAAAAAAAACCGTGAAATTTCCTTAGGTAGGTAGGTAGATAAAAGTGGCGTTTGGAAAGGACCAACCCACTTAGGCCTATTGGCCAATTGTGATGCTACGTGGATCTGTGATACTCCTACTCTTGGAAGCAATTTGAGCCTATGATGAAGCGTAGTAGGGTGTTAACGTCTATATTCTTCAGATCGCTTAAGTCATTGTAGAAGAAAACTTCTAGGTGAAGTTTTCTTTTCTGGCCATGTGCAGAGAAGGTGGAGGATTGTCTCCTTTTCCTCCTCGAAGGCGCTTCCAGTGATGGCACCTAAGATGACGCTGAGATGTTTCTTGTTTCGAAAGATCAGACACTTAGAGCGATTCAGATCCAGCTTTGGTCAGATCTGTTTGGTCGCTAGATGTTTTGATCCAACAGCTCACCTAAGGTCTGTTCTTTTATTAGCATCCAGATTTAGGAGGCCTGTTTGATGAGTACCCGGATTAAAAGAATGGTGGCGCTACTACTACATACCATCTCTTAGTATGACCTCTTTCAGTCCGCCTGTCAAAATTTGGTGATAATCTGACGCTTAGTTTTGTTTTGACACCCATTTCAAAAATTGTGTTAGCAAAAAAAGGCCATGGAAAAAGATCCGATTCTTGTTTTTGAGTGGCAAAATCTACGAGGAAATCAAGCCCATTCTCGATGGGACCCATTCACCTTCCTGTAGAAACATTTACCATTAGTTTGTATAGTTTCGTCGTGGCTGCACGTCGATTTTTGATAAACCGCTCCCAGATGGCCCAAAAACGTTTATCACAAGAAAACCGTGGACAAAAGCCATGGCGAACCGCCGAGTGAAAATTTCTTAAGTTGACTGAGATACCAGGCATCTCAACTGAACGTGTTTCAGTCATATTCTGCACGAGATTTTGGGCATAAGAAAGCTGTCCGCGCGATGGTTGCAGTGTTCGCGCAATCGTGAGACCACTTCAAAGATGTGCTTAGCCCTGTTGGTACATACCAGAGACCAAAGAACAATCGAAATAATGGGTTTTACCCGGTGAACGTGTTCCAAAAAAGGCGAAAACTATGCCTTCGGCCGGAAAGGTGATGGCCATCGTTTTTTGGGACGCTCGAGGTGTGATCCACGTTGACTATTTAGAGAAGAGAAAAGCAATCACAGAAGCATACCATACTACGTCGATTTATTGGGCCGATTAAACGCCGATTTGAAGAAAAAACGACCAGAAAAAAGTGCTCTTCTCACACCGGATTTGGCTCTCTGCGACTTCTTTTTGTTCCCAAACCTTAAAAGATCGTTCACCGATCTATCAGGTTACATTGTATTTGCGTTATTTGTAACCCCTTACTAGAAAGTTCTATTCTTACAAAAATGTGTGGCTTAATGTCGATAAATGTTAGCTATAGAATGGTATAAAGAACACAATTTTGAAAATATTGTCGCTTGCAATAAATTTGCGGTAAGGCTCGATTTGATTTGAATCTTTTTCTTTCTCCCTCTCACTGAAGAAGTGAGAGAAGTGCAAGATTATGCACTCAAACCCATATATCCGTTTTTCTTGCAATCAGTAATAAATATTGAATATTGGTGATCCAAAATATTGTCTTGCGATAGCAGGTTCTTACCCAATTATCAAGGCTTTTTCCACCAATGAATTTGTGTAATAAAAATTGTCTAGGACTGACATCCAAAGGTAGGCCTTCTAGTGGGACGGTCACAGTGGCTGTGGCTTAAAACCTAAAACGCAAGAAGGGTCTTCCAGTTGGGGTCGACCCGATGTATAGTAGAGCTGCAATAAATACTGGCTGCTGGACCTGTGAAATATGGTCATATCTTTGTAAGTCATGAATGTATCTGTTTGCATCATTAAATGCTACTTGCAGCTTCCGCTGGGACGGAGAGTCAGTACAACTGTATACTCTTCAGCACATGTGATAAGGAGCAGAATTAAAGTGTTGACTAGTTTTTGTCTGGTATTAGTTGTAGTAAAACTTACAGATATCCAGAGTTTGCGAGGATATCCATATAGTATACTCGTATATAGTCGTATCCTAACACTTTACAATAAATGACAACACACAGACTTAAGAATAAAGTCTATGTTATGACTCACTTTGTTGGCGGTGTGTAGGACAGTTTTATTCGAAAAAGGATTAACCTGACACTTATTTGGATTCAACAGGAATTCATTGGTTGCAGACCAAGAGAAAATACTGGCAAGATCCTCATTTAAATTACTAAGCAATCCAGCAAAGTCGCTGGATATCATCGGAATAAAGCTGTAGATGTAATTGACGAATATACAGAAGAGAATCGGACCAAGAATTGATCCTTGCGGCACACCTATATTTACTAGTTGAATAGAAAATTTTACATTGGAAAGCAGCATAGGCTCCAAGATTGGTGATTCAGAAATTTTAGAGGCAATGGATGTGTTGAGGTCGTCAACTGAAAAAACGAGGAAGGATTGAGGATATGTGAACGTTTGAAATTCGGATAAGATACAGAATTTAAAGACGATTTCGAAGCAGTTTGGCTTCGACTCGAACTGCAACTTTTTAAAATGCTATAATTTTTTTATTTTTTGATAAATTTTATTGTACTAAAGAAAAAAAATGTTAGAAAATACAACAATTTTCAAATTGTATCAGTAGTTTTCAATATGTCCACAATTGGTGCGAATAATGGCCTTGAGATGGCCGAAGAAAGCATCGCACGCTGCTTCTAAGATCGCATTGTCATTGACAATGTCGCATTGACAATATCGCATCAAACGATAACTAATGGCTTTTATTTTATTTAAAAAAAAACAAAGGAAAATACTTGTTCGTAATGGTAGTGACACCGTTTAAAATAAATGAAAAGAACGTCCTTTCGATAGAAGATAAGTGGGTCGCATTTTTTGCGTCAAGTTTTTATACTTTTCGACTGCAGTGAAGGAGCAATTGTTAGGCTGAATCCGTCGCAACTGGTCGAAGATTAAAACTCCAAAGTAGAATACCAGAATGCTGTTCTGCATCTTATATTGGCACCAAGCCTACAAGAGGTTAGCTGAAATATGACAGCTAATTAAAGATCCCGACTTTATAAGACAATTTTCGACAAGTCCTGATTTCAAGACAACACCAAGGATCTTACTTACATATTTCGCGATATAGACCAAAGTTTTCAATAAAAAAATCGTTCCAGCTGGTTCGTGTATTAGCAAGTCGCCTGCAGTTGCCTACTTTCACTTGAGTACATCAACTTGCATATGTTCGAAACGGTTATCGTTTAAGAGATAATGAGTATCGATCTGACACTCTTATGAATTTTTCAAGACATTGGTTCATAAAATCAAAAGATTTTATAGGCAGTTAACGAGACTGATTGATGATTGGTTTAGAGGTTCTCCTGTTCTTGGGATCTGCTGGCCAAACTAGTGAATATAGTAGCTTTCAGCTTTGGATAAAGAGTTCAGCTGTTAAGATAGACTTCTTCGATTTCAGCCATTGTTCTGCCAATACTTGCAAATGCCTCACAAACAGCTCGCTATGTTCTGTTAGTACAGACTTTTAAAAGATTGTCCGTCCGGTATTGGCTTGCGATTTTCGCATAATCCTAAAATATTATGTTGAAAAAATTTTATGGCAGTCGTCGCCTTGTCGGAAACCCTTTTTTGATATTGAAGGCCGAACATCTTTCCTGCTATAACATCTTTTTATTTTAAAATGACAGCAGGCAACCCAAATCTACAAAATTCTAAACTAAAGAGTCACGGTCCAAAAATACAAGTGGAGAGCGACCATCGGCGGTTACAGCGGCCCAAACCATCACCATCGGTTTGCCCGATTTCTGGTGCCCGTCCAAAAGTGTAAATTATCGAAGGACCTCTCTGGCAAGTAAACTCGGTCATTTTGTTTGTTGACATATTGCTCGATAACAAATGGCGACTTATCGGAAAAAACCAAATTCGGCAACTCACCAACTTCGTGCAAGCGTAGCAACTCCTTTGCTCTTTCGACTCTTACTTGTTTCTGTTGCAGTGTAACATCGTGTGCTTTTTGGAACTTTAATGGTTTGAGCCCAAGCTCATTTTTCAGTATGTATTGCATTCGTTGCAACGATATGTTGAGCTCACGAGCCATTTTTCTTCCACTTCGACGCGGATTTCGCTCAATTCGAGCCTTCACTTTCCGAACCATTTCTGCCGATGTTGCTGTTTTTTTTTTAGACCACCTCCATGGCGTTCTGCAACGCTTCCAATATCAGGGTAACGAGTTATAATTCGAGACACAAATCAATTATTCACGTTGATGTGCTGGAGGGCTCTAACGATAGAGCCATTTTATATTTCAGCCAAATTTTTCAGCACAACTGAGACGCAAATCGTTTAAAAGGCTTGTAAATAATAAAATTATCTGTCATGTGTCAAAATTTGAGTTCACTGTCATGAATGGTGTGGAAATTATAGCAGTCTGAAGTTGGTTGCAGTTCGAGTCAGACAGAGTGTAGAAATATTACTACAGGCGTGAGATTGCAAGACATGCATTTGATAAAACTAGGTTTCGTGGAAAGATGAGTGTTTATTGGATGAAGAATCGATTCTATAGAGAAAACGAGGAAAATGTTCCCACTTTAAGACTCCAGTTGGAGTCACGATGAGAGGTGTTTATTGGGATTGTTTATTGGGCTCGGGATTGTGATTGGATTGGGGTTAACAGTATACTTATGACAATTTACCATATGTTGCTCTTTAGTTCTCTTATGGTTTACTTTTCTGAGTTTTAAATCGTTAAGTTGAATGATTTCTAAGGAGAGGTAGCAAAAAAGCAACTCGTGTTTCGTCGGAATGTTAAATTTGAAGCGACATGACCTTGATTTGTTAAGTTGGCAGTTGAAAATAGTGATTTTAAATAAACACTTAAAAAAGTCTTGAAGTCAATTGGTTGTTGTATGACTTGATGTACTTTCGATGCTGAAGGTGGTAAAGTCTGGTTTCTTGCTGGTATTTAGTTTCTCGAGTCGTTTGTTCCATTGCGAAGAAGTTTAGGAAGTATCAAACCGAGAGATTGTCGGTTCAGAAGTTGGTGTAACAACCAAGCGTACCCAGAGGTACGCGACCTGACCAAGACATGACGGTAGTTTGAAAATATCACTGCATTGGAAAGTACGCAGTCTATAAAGCATATTTTTTAAGTTTGAAAGCGCTAAGTTGTTTAGTATTTGTTTGGCAGCCATCAATATTGAACGTTGTTAGTGAATTTGTGAAAATGGAAAAAATTGGTCATCGTTATGTGATAACAGCTGAACTGGATGATGGTGATGATGGTGAGTCTGTTAATTCGTTTACAACAGTAACACTTTGGGCTGCTGATTTTAAACGAGGCCGTAGGAGCTGCCAAGACGAGCATCGCAGTGGTCGACCAAATGAGGTGACGACTCCAGAAATAGTGAAGAAAATCCACAAAGCGGTACTGGATGATCGTCGACTGAAAGTCCGCGACCTATCAGACATTGTAGGCATTTCAAAAAGTGCGGTACATCGCATATTATTTGAAAATTTGGTCATGAGAAAGCTGTGTGAAAGATGTGTGCCGCGTTTGCTCATACTCGAGCAAAAACAGTGTCGTGAAGATGTTTCCATTGAGTGTTTAACGAAGTTTCACAGCAACAAGGCAGAAATTTTGCTCCGTTTTATAACAATGGATGAAAAATGGGTCTATCACTTTACACCCGAGACAAAAGAACAGTCAAAACAATGAATTCAAAAGGGAGAACCGGCTCCAAAGAAAGCGAAAACCGTTTCATCTGCACGCAAAGTCATGGCGTCGATTTTTTGGCATGCTCGTTTGATAATTTTCACTTATTATCTTGAAAAAGGAAAAACTATCAATGGCCAGTATTATGCTAACTTACTGCAACGTTTAGGAGAAGAAATCAAGCAAAAACGGCCGCATTTGGCTAAGAAGAAAGTGTTGTTTCATCAAGACAATGCACCAGCTCACAAATCCGTTATTGCAATGGCCAAAATTAATGAATCAAAATTTGAATTGCTACCTTATGTACCCTATTAACCAGATTTAGCCCCTTCGGATTATTTTCTGTTCCCAAACTGAAAAAAATGGCTCAGTGGTCAAAGATTTTCCAACGATGAAGAAGTGATGTCGGCATTCAATGGCCATTTTGAAGAGCAAGACAGCTCTTATTATAAAAAGGGTATCGAACTTTTTGAACATCGCTAGAAGTGTGCAGAGCTAAAAGGCGATTATGTTGAAAAATAAATAAATTTTTTTCCAAAACTTTTGTGTTTTCTTTGTTGGGTCGGGTACTTCTGCTTCTTGTTAATATCTGGAATCTCTAGCTTTCCCTGAGCTTATCTGGAATATTGCTGAAACATCTAGAACTCTGAAGGATGTGTTAAAAGGTCTCAGACTTTTAAGAAGACTATGATGTATGCACGAAATTTTATCCATATGAGTGTTTGCCGCATTTTCCCATGTCAGATTTCCATACCTTATGCGCGACTCTAGCAGAGAATATTTTTTTTTTCCCAGAGGTGGTTGTCAAACTGGACGGGACGAGCAAGTGCATCCTCAACCAGTGGGTCTCAGTACGTGTTAGTTGTTAGTTCGTTACATTTAGCCCAGCCAGAAACCACTCCAACATCAGTGTTATGCCTTCATGTCATATAACTACATACCAATTCTACGAAAAGACTTTTTCAGAGAATTGCCTCGTACGGGATTCGAACCCGCGACAATCTGCTTGAGTAGTGTATGCATATACCACTACACCAAGGCCACCCGTGTCTTGAGATAACACGCTCACCATACTTACTCTTCAATAAATCGATTTTAGCGTGTGCTGTGTGGTTTTGTGGCACCATCCTATTGAAACCACATGTCGTCCAAGTCCATATCTTCCAATTTTGGGCCAAAAATAATCGGTGATCATGGCGCGATAGCGCTGACCATTCACAGTAACGTGACGATCGTTATCGTCGACGAAAAAATATGGCCCAATAACGCCGCCGGCATGCAAACCGCATCAAACAGTTATTTTTTGTGGATGAAGTGGTGATTCATGAAGCACATGTGGGTTTTCACCCGACCAATAACGCATATTTTGCTTATTGAAGACCCCATTGAGCCAAAAATGAACTTCGTCACTGAAGATGATTTTCCGATGAAATTCATCATCCTGGCGTATCTTCTCCAGAAACCAATCGGAGAACGTACGTCGCTTCAAATGGTCCGTCGGCTTCAATTCTTGAGTCGGCTTGATCTTGTATGGGTGTAAACCAAGATTCTTACGCAAAATACGCCATAATGTGGTCTGAGCGATGCCCAATTCTTGAGAACGCCGTGGAATTGACTGATTTGGATCGTTTGCTACGGACGTCTGAACGGCAGCGATATTTTCGACACTTCGACCAACCCGTTGTCTCACTGACACGGCAACATCAAACAACGAATATGTAGACTCAAATTTTTGCACTAAACTTGTTATTGCCTGTCTACAAGAGCGAGAATTACGACCGAAAATTGGAGTTAATGCTCTTAAAGTTGCAGTCACCGACTTCGAATGTCTGTAGAAAATTTTTATAATTTGCAGACGTTGCTCGTTAGTGTACTTTACCATGATGATAATGTTGAGTTTACTGAATAAATTGACAGTGACAATTTGATGATTAGTGAAAGAGTGCGTTCACAAATTAAATTCAAAGTTGTCAAGTCCCTATTGGAAAACCCTATAAATTTATAAATACAAGAAAATTTAGATATTTTTATTTAGTTTTTAATTGTGAGCTCAAAATTTGTTTTTTTTTATTTTGAATGTGATTTTCTTCTTCAGAATCTTCATCTTCAGTGGCAGTTATACACAAACTACATATCATTTTCAAATGTTCCTTGAACGTATATTTTTGGCATGAGGAACGTACAGTAGCTCCGTATATGTATTTCCCACGACCAATTCTTTCTATTATTTATGGATGGACGTCGGGATTTCGAAAGAAAGTACGACGTTTGTCCGTTCGCAAATTCCAATTCGGAAACTTAAAATTTTAAAGATTAAATGCCGCAATACATCCAACATCAAGGATGTTGAAAAATAAGGTCATTGGCCAGCAGTTTGTCTTTCTTTTACATGTGTAAGTCTTTACCATTTTATCCATGGAATCGACTCTGCCCTTAGTTTTATTGTAGTCAAGAATAATCACTGGCTCTTGTTGTTGGTCGGGATTAATCTCGGCGGAGTAATGCATGGTGGACAAAAGAATTACATTTTTGTTCTTCTTAGGAACATGACTGACAAGAGTCTTTACTTTAGAGAAAACAAATCGAGAACTGAATTCTCCCCGGCCTTTAATATTAATTAACTCAGCTGGAATATCTGCCTTGTTTTTTCGCATAGTTCCCAAAATTGTGGTATTTTGAGACAACAATTGTTCAGCGAGCTGAACAAAGGTTAAACAATTATCCATGGTTATGTTCCTTCCTGAAAACAAAACACATTTTCCTTTACATTGAAAGTTGCCAGACATTCTGGAAGAATTTACCTTTTGTCAGCCATGGTTGACAAATGCTTTCGATTCATCTGGTTGACGAGCAAACATAAATATCTCCGCGCAAGGGATAGCTGTTCTGTGAATCACATACCAAGAAAATTTTAATTCCATACTTTCCTCGTTTTGATGGAATGCCATTTGGAATAGCAATGTCCCTCGATTGCTACAAATTTAACCCAATACGGATAAATATTATCTAATCCGTAAGGCAACAGGTCAACAATTTCACACATTCAGACACACATACATACGTATGTACCTAGCCATACCTAGAAAATTAAATTATTTAATTACAAAAATCGTTACGCATCGAATGTGCCTCTGCAACACTTTATCGTCTCATATACTGTCTCAAACCTTCAAAAAAATAAAAAAAATCTCCACACTCCACTTGTAACCAACTTGTTAACCCGACCACCAGACATGGCCAAGCCAACGATCGCACTTCTCTACGAGCACCAACCCCGGCTAGCCACCAGCAAATTGCCCACAAATCTGAAGCTCTCTCAAGCCGAAATGATATCGTGGTCGCGATTTCGTCACGCGAAATCATTGTCGAACGAGCGTAACGCACACAAATTATCAGCTGCCGTTGCGCGTCTGTTAAATGATTTCATTTGCCCATTTAAATACCCATGACTGGTGACTGGAACTACCCTCCTCAGCAAACGCAATGCAACGCTCCACATTTGGATTATGTCATAAGTACGACTTAGTTATGTAGTTGGAACGCTACATCTACACATAATCACACATGTCCAAGCATTGACAGCTCCCTCGGGGCAAAAGTGAAAGTAAACAAAAAAAAAAAAAAAAATCTCTGCAGCCAAGTCAGGTCTAACTCACAGTCACTTCCTCAAAACGGCGAAAATTTGTTTTTATACCGCGCGTCTCAGTGCAAAATAGCAACAGATCACGGCGACCGATCGCAATTCATTCTGTCCGCCGTCGATGAGGATTGACGCCACAACGATAGCACCGATCGCACGGATCATGGCGATCGACGAACTCAGCGAAAACGAAAAAATCAAAAAAATTCGATTTCTGTGTCTGGAAAATTCCAAATTTAGTTCACAAGAAAATGCAAGCGTCCATGTGTTGCACTGGTTGCACGCACCTTAAATGGTATCCTATGTGCGCCATGACAAGATCAGCACCATTCGAGCCCGCACACAGTAAACCGAAGAAAGAGGCAGCCCCAATCTGAGCCGATATAGTAAGCGCTATCGATCGAAGATCCCATTCCCTCAAGTGTTGAAATTCGTGTAGTTTTCATGTTACCCCTGAGCTCCGCTGGTAGGCACAAGCCCATCGACATCGCGGCACCAACTCGATCGCCGCGTAGCACTACTGCAACGATGAGAAAATGTCGCCATTCCGGGCGGGTGTAAGTGTGAATGTGCGTGCATCTATCGCTGTATAGTATCTGATCACTCCAGATGCGGTTGATTTTTTATGCCTGATTAGAGGAAAGTATTTGTAGTTTGTACGAGTACGTTGCTGTTGGTAACACGAATGAGATGATTTTACAGCGGCTATTCAGCTCTTGCTGCTGCGCTTTATCATCTTGCACAAGTAGATCCTAACACAGAGATCAATTGCTATCCGCTTACGTGAGTATTCGTTTCTTAACTGGTATTGCATGTGTGCGGGCATAGCACACTTGTCGGATTAAATATGTTGACTGGTGAATCGGTGATCGGTGATCGGCGATCGGTGATTGGTGATCGCCGACGTTGTAGCTGGTTGCTCAGAACGGCTCAGAATGGAGGATTACAAATTGTAAATAAATTTTCTGATTACCTTAAGCGGAGATTAGAATCAATAAGGCATGGTTTGCTGTAATGATAAAGAACTGAGTGGATGACGGGGATATGAAAGGGGATACCTCTTGGATTCATTCTTCAGTTCTTCGATTAATTAACTGAGGGGGATAATCTTTTTCTCTTCTGTTTTTGGTTCGATTTCTATTTGTCTGTTGGATTATGGAAGTAGAACGGAAGAGGCTCGTTTCATTGTTTCTGGAGCGAGACAGAGGGGAAGAGTTTAGTTGAAGATGACTCGAATGAGCAAATGTGATAAATTTGATTGAGTACAATTTCGAATTAGGTTACACATCCGATGATGAATGCATTGGAACGTAAATCGGTGTGGATGAAATATGAATATTGTCACTGAGCGTTGAATGAAATGTATTTCCATCAACATTTCCAACAAATCAAGGACTTGACTGACTTACACTTGTTTTGGGTTATACGGGTTGCCCGAGACCCTTGGCAAAGAGATGGTTAGATTATAGTGCAGTTAGGCCAGTTGTGGGTTATTGTGATACCATTGGGATAGCAAGAGAAAGTAATGTTCTTACTATTCCTAGAGTCATAGAGATTGCTTGGCGATTTCTTCAAGGTAAGGGATCTTTGTAGAGTGAATGTCATTAAGATTTAGATTCTCAAAGCTTCTGTTCTAATCATTGTGAGGAATGAATCGTTGCGGGTGTTTCCCTATAGCACATGTTCAGTGGTTTTACATTTTCTGTTACCATTGTTTGAAGATCTGGTATTTTTCTCCAAACAATTGTTAAATATTTTAGCTTTTTGTCATCGAGTATGGGCTGTATAAGTCGATATGGCTTGTAGTTGTGTATGTCAATTGCTTGACGAAGGACAATGGTGGTCTTATATTGCAAAGCTGCCTACATTTTCTTCCCAAGAAACCGAGTCTTAGACATCCGAGTGTTACGGTCTTGAACAGAGTGCTATTCTGATCTATCTCGCTATCTGTGTTTTATATTATGTTTTAATCTGTTCCTTCTGTTCAAAAATGTGGATTTTTAAGTCGCCATAATGCACCTTGTCGTCGTACAGTAATCCGATTTGTGGAGAAATTTCAGGCGATTGGGTCAGTCCAAACCCAGAAGAGACCTGTCCATGTTCGTGCACCTTGGTCTAATGAAAACATTTCAGCAGTTCGATTCGCCATCGTTCTTAGCAATTGAGACTTTCACGACGAATTTTACAACGGGTTTTGGCTAAGGATTTGTATTTTATTGCATGCTTACAACATACAGTTCGTAGAATAGTTTTAAAACAACAACAAGTGAAAGGTGATTTTTCGAAGAAAATCGTCTTCTCCGATGTGGCGCATTTCGAATTTGATGGCTTTGTCAACAAACAGAATTGTCGATTTTGGGGAGCTGAGAATGCAAGAGCGATCCATCAACGTCCCATGCATCTACCACAAGCCACTGTTTGGTGGGCATTATGGGACCCTTGTTTTTTGAGAACTCGATTGGCAATGCGGTCATCGTCAAAGGCGTTCGTTACCGTAAGATGACAAACAACCTATTCTGATCTCAAATTGCTGAAATGGACCTCAACATGTGGTTTCAACAGGACGGCGCAACCTGCCACAAAGCGATCGAAACAATAGGATAATTAAAGATCAAATTGAAAGGGAGATTTATCGCGCTCCGCGGCGATGCGAATTGGCCACCAAGATCATGCGATTTGATGCCATTGGGTTTCTTTCGTTGGTGTTTTTGAAAGGAAAAGTGTATGCCAATAACTCAAGAACAATTTGTGAACTGAAAGACGAGATTCGACGCGCCATTGATGAAACTGAGTCGATACTATGCCAAAATGTGATTGAAAATTTCGTCGAAACGCCCAACATATGCCATCAATCACGAAGTGGCCATTTACCAGATATTGTGTTACATACATAACCTCTATGTATCTATCTTTATTAAAATAAAAACATTAGAACTTTGCTGTTTTTTTTTAAACTTTAAAGTATGTAGACAGTCTTAATGGGACACCATTTATATCTAGATCTTGGTGAGAAGTAGTCTTGACTCGATGTAAAGGAAAACCATCATTCCATACTCCCTGAGTGGAAATAAACTCCCAATAGGTTGGACAGCTATTAATGGTTGAGACCGCACTTAACATTAAGAAAAGACCTGTTTCAGATTTCAATGACAAACTTTCCTCTAATAGACTTTTTCTTTGGGTATGATAACCGCCTTTGCTTTAGTCCAGTCACTAGGTATTGTAACTCGTTAGCTTAACATTCTTTATGACTTTAAAACTTTTAGATTGGACAGCAGGTTGTCTTGAAAAACGATGTACAGTTGTTTAGGGAAGTTACCAACGTATTTTGGTTCGAGGAAACACTCGTACTCCTTTAGATCAATCTACATAATTTGAGCCTTCCTTATTTTTCATTTAAAGATCCTTTTTGAACAGAGTTCAAATCATTCTTACTCTTACTGGACAGCTGGCACAACGGAATGTGATTATGTGATATAGTATATTCAACGAATCATGCACCTCTAGGGCTTCCATTTCTATTATTCCGTAAGTCATGGCTTGCAATCACAGCCTATTAGAATTTTCTCCATATTTCGGGTAACTTTGTCAACCAATTCCTGAGATGTCTGAGTGGTACAGGTCAATGGTAGTTGAAGGGCAATTACCCAAATGTTTTTTTGCCATCTTTGGAAGTTGGCAGTACTACTGAAAAGTCGTCTGTGCTGTATTGTGAGAAGAAAGAGGGATCTGATCTGGCAAAAGTATGAGCTCATACCCTATACGCTATTTTCATGTTAAATGGTCTTAACTTAGGAATGAATTTTCCGGACAAGCCATGGGCCATAAACCTGTGCCGCACTCTGTGACATGGGTAGTGAGCTTAGAGGCAACGAGTTTTTCTTTGTGAAGGTTAGTACATACTACATGTATGTATCCTGCGAGAGTAAAAATCTGTTAGGCGGAATTGAAGGCGCACTAAACAAGAAGAAGTAAGCGCTGGGTATTTTCAACGACACTGAAGATGCTTTTGACAACGCAACTTTTTACGACATCTGTGACTCAGTCAGAGAACACGGCGTAGACAAATCATTAGTTTTGTGAAAAAAATCAATGCTAGTGAATAGGACACTAATTACAGAAGCTGACTGTGGCCAGTATCTGATTGCGGGTGCAAACAATGGCTGCCCGCAGGGCGGCGTTCTGTGTTGGTCGACTCATTGTTCAACGCGCTCAATAGTTCTGACATCTATGAACAAGCATACGATGATGATGTATCTGTACGAGTACTGTCTCTTGAATCGCACCTAGCGACTGTCTGCTCTAAAGCACATGCAATCCTAGATGTGATCGACGATTGGTGCACTAAAAACGAGCTGTCAGTCAATACTCTCAAAACTGGGGTTGTTCTCTTTACAAGAAAAAGGAAGGTGTCTGGTTTCACATATCTAATGCTTACCATCCAATTCTCCATGACACTGAATATGTGGGTGTCATCGTAGATAACAAACTTCCTTGTGTTAGACATGTTACGTCGAAAACCTCTTAGGCACTGTCCGCCTTCTGGCAGTGCATAGGAGCAATTGGGAAGATATGGGTCTGTCACCGTTAAATGTGTCCTCTTTATTAACACGGCTTTAATAAAATATAATAATATCCTAGGCGTCGATTATTATTGTTCTTTTACCAGACCTCAAAGGACGGTCTGTCTCGGCTGCATAGAGACTTTTCCTAGCACACCTAACTCCAATCTAGACGCATTGATGAATCTCCATTTCTTTGATATTTGTGTATATTATGAGCTGAGAGTGCAGCTATTTAAAAAAAAAAAAAAAAAGAAGTGGTTTTGGTACAATACGAACTGGAGTTATGATGACGATTCGGGTCGACTGTCTTACGACTCTGATCATACACTTCACTTTTGCTAAATGCAGTAGTGTGCTAAGCATAAGTGATACAAAATCCTGCTACGCTTGCTGTGAAAGTGATGGAGACGCCGCGGAGCATTACCTCCATGAATATATGGCTTATGATCGTATCACGCTGCAAGTACTCGGCGTTGACGTGATTGGTGCTGGTACTGTAGGCACTTTATCACTGAAGCCCTTACTTCTCTTTCTTCGGAAGATTGAAAGATTCGAGTAAAAGGAACTTACAAAGAGTACAATGAGCTAGTTCTTTGCCTTGGTGCTCTGTTATTGTAGTTCTACAACACTAGTAGATTGATTTTTGTTTTTTCTAGGGAAATTCCCCGAATTTTTCAATGCCCAATAAATTGTTTAAAATTTCCCACTAACGGGGCCAATACATTAATCAATACACACTCTCAACTCAGTAATCGAGGTCAAATTTCGGTCGTCTGTTTCCTTTATAAAGACCTACACGCGTTCCCTTCCCTATTTTTTTTAAAGATTCAGATGAAAAGGAGGAGAAAAAAGAAGTCGATTTCTCTATTTAGATTTTCAGTGTAATAACCAATTTACAAATTAACCAACGCACTCCCTCTCTTCACACACTCGTGTTAGATTTGTTGGGTTGACCATGTGTCCATGGTTCGTCCGTTTATTCGTCAATTAAATGCCACTGACCATCTAATGAGCTATAATTTTTCTTCATGAGAATTATCTCGAATTTCTTAAAACACTCCACCGTCGCAGTCACTAAGCCATATATATATGCATGTAATAGGATGTTAACCCTACAGATTCAATTAAAATCCCGATCTCCCAGACAAACGGAGAAACAGAAAAGACCTAGAGAACAACAATGAGACACCAAAAACACTAACAACATCAGCAACCAGAACTCCCGAACGAATCACTCATGAACCAAATATGAGTCTCAAGAATGAATCCAAAAAGAACCCAAGACATCACTGGAAGGAAGAGCAGGCACATGAAGACGCACATCAAATTTACAGCTTGGCTGCCACCATTGTTGGAACTCACTGTAGCTTCTAGATACGTAGGAACCGCAACTTTGTACGTAAACCTTTGTGCTTCTTTCGGCATGATGATAGTGATGAGGCTGCGAATATTCATCATCATGCTTGAGATTCGTCGCATGAATTTGGATTCTTCATCTCCACCTCCCCGGGTTTTGATTGCATGATATGTATCACTGCATTTCTCTATAGCACTTTGGATAGATACGTGTACCATGTGAATATAGCCAAGGTTTTTCGATAAACAAAAAAAAAAAAAATTGGTTTCAAGAAATTCTAAAGAAGAAGCGACAGTGAGAAAAAATATTTTTTCTATAAAATATAGGGAAAAGGTGGAAACTATCTAGAACACTTCTAAGATGGAATGAAGACAAGGAAATGCTGTGTCTTCGTTTTTTTTTTTTTTTTTTTTTAAGTCTTCCCCCTACGTTTCGCTTTGATGTTTTGAATGACAAAAGAATAATTTCTTTTATTCTTTCTTATTATTTTTCGTTTTCTTCATTTTTCTTTATCTACCATACTCGTATATCTATTTCTCCTTCTTGTACTTATGGCTGTTGTTATGGTTATTGTTGTTGATATGCACCTCCACCTCCTCCAACTACTTCGGCATCATCACCAGCAGATCTCTTTCATAGGATGACGATGAACGAATAAGACTTTCATCGTATCGACTCCATGAAAAAACTTAGGGTGAATGGGGAGAAATGGGGGAGAAAATTGAAATAAGCCGGAGAAGTCAAACAATGCACTTTGTAGAACGTTACAATTTCAAAAGTAGCATACGAGAAACAATTCACAGATACTCAGTCAATTTTTGGTTTGGGAAATGGTTTCAGTGTTGCCAATTGTACTTCGATCTAGAAAAGTTATGTCTGTAACCCAAAAATAGCCGATGAAGGTGAATTGCACGTAAAAAATTGCCCTGTTCTTCATAGGAGGTCGAAACGTGTTTGCAATTTCTCTTATGGTAGGAGCGAATATGAGTGGATTTCTTGCTTTGAAAGAAACTTTTCTAACAATTTACTTAGATGGCGCTACAGTTTGGAGTGAACCTTCTTATTAACCATCAAGCTCTCAGTTAGCTTGCCAGCTAGAACTGCCTCCAGTTATGTTTTCGTCATCTGCGTTGTTCCATCGTTAGAAATCAAAGACTCTTCGGTGTGGAAAGTTAATACTCATTCGCTTTTGATATCCTAGTCAACTCAGGTGACTGATGCGGACTTTCCCGTATATGTAGTTAGTACACCTCGTTAAATTAGCTTTTCTGTCTCTTCTTCAGAAGTATGTCAACACAAGCAAGATACAAAAAAATCGTTCAAAACGGCCCATATTGCTATTAATCGTGTTCCTAAGTCAAAGAGCAAACGTTGTCTTCTTAGTCAAGCCCAACTTAAGTCAATCAAGTGTAATTCTTCGTTTAATTTCTGATTTGGTGTCATTATCAGAGTTTATAGCAGAGATAAGGTAGACAACATTTCTAACTTTCTCAAAATTGTAGCTATTTAGTGTGATATTCAGACCGCCTCACCGGTGTTTTGCTTCTCTTTTAGGTGACATCTTATACTTGGTGTAGCCCTGATTCATAGCTACATCACAGGAGCACCGGTGACAGCTCACTGTGTTGTGTCAATGATGTCCATATATTGTTTGACAGGGATACTAGGACCAAACATGGCCCTTCTCTGTAATATGCGGCTTTCTAATCGATAAACGGGTGATGTGTAATGATATTTACTCTGGGATTTTCTGTAGGCCCTGCCGTAACATAATTCTCAATCCCTTGCTCCTTATATCTATCCTTTTTCTCCCGGATGTTTTTCCCCCGGCACGAGCCGTTCTGATTTTTGTATCTTGCCATACTTCATGGGACTGCATTCTTCATTAAACTAGCGTTTGTGTACTATTTGCCATATCATATCAGCTTCTTGGAATCGATAGCACTTATTTGCAGCAATTCATATACTCGTAGGTTATAAAGAGAGTTATGGGAGTTGTTTGATGAATACCCGGATTAGAAATGACAACGCAGCTTTTTAAGGTTTTGACAATTTAATTTTCAATATTATCCCCTTTCAACTCGATACACTTTTCGCAATTGTGCTGCAACTTTTTTAACCCCTCCGTGTAGTACGTCTTTTGTTAGCTTGACTTTCTCGTTCGACCAATAATTTCTTCCGGCCAGCGATCTTTTAAGGTTTGGGAACAAAAGGAAGTCGCAGGGAGCCAAATCCAGAGAATACGGAAGATGGGGGAGCAATTCGTAGTGCCAATTTGGCTGTGGCGCCTGCGGAGTTGTGAGCTGGTATGTTGTCGTGGTGGATGAGCAATTTATTCTTCGACAAATGTTGTAATTTTTTCTTCAAATCGGAGTTGATCGGCCCATAAATGGACATAGTATGCTTCTGTGATTGTTTTTCTCTTCTCCAAATACGAACTCCAAAAAACGGTGGCCATTACCTTTCCGGCCAAAGGCACGGTTTTCGGTCTTGTTTCAATTGTTCTGCGGTCACAAAATGACCAGAAACTCCTCCGGATTACGATTAAACAGTCCCAAATACGTCTTTGAAGTTGTCTCACTTCACGGTCCACGGTTTCCTGTATGGTAACCGTTTTTGTGCCTTCTGGGTCCGGTTCATTAAAAACCGACGTGCGGCCACGATGAAACTCTGCGCACCAATTGTAAACGATTGTACGGGAAGGTGAATGGGTGAAATGTGTGTCAAAATAAAACTAAGCTTCGGATTGTCACCATCATACTAAATGATGGTATACTTAGTAGCGCCACCTATCTTCCAATCCAAGTACTCATCAAATAGCCGTCGTAAAGGTTGAGGGATCGGCAGAAGTTCTTGAATTTGTTGCGATTGCAGCCGATCAACGTTAAATCTCTCCACAGATATTCTAAAATATCCTTGAATGCAACTTGGTAGTGTTCTGAGTTTGCATTGGCCGCTCGGAACATATGGTAGATTCCTTCGTTGGATGCAAAATGATCAATTTCGTTGATGATTTTGTGATCAACTTACCGCTATGTTTCTTTATAACTATCAAGGTGAGGAAATTGTAAACTAGGTACATTGGTAATCAATTAGCTTAAGTCCATTGGCGTTGTATCGCATAGGTTGTGCTTTAATTGTGGTATCAATGATAATACAATCATTCTGTAGGGCATAACCGCACGTCGGACTGAGGCCTTAGCTTTAGCATCCCGCTTACTACATATCCAGGCACAAATAGACGGTGCTTCTATTCTCTGTACCAGTCACTGTAATACAGCTCTGTCATAGAGTTCCATTCCTACTTTGGGCGACTTATCACAGCGAACTTTCTGAATGGCGGTAATATCTTTTTTGTTTTTTTGACTTTTAAGGTCATCTACAGTACTATAAGCCCGTCCTACTTAAGACTATTGGTTCTCCACAACATTAATTTACGTGGCCCGATAGTTAATAACACCCAAATACCCTAACCTGAAGTAGATTGCTTGAAAAAGGATTCCGCCGAAGATGTGTTGTCTAAGTCTAAGATTTTTGGTAGCAAAATAAATGCTCGTACTGTCACGTTTTTAGCGTACTCAACTTTCTTTCTTTTAACACATTGTTTGGCCTATAGCTTTGACTAATTTACGTTCTCCAACTTCGGCTCTGAAACTGACACCGACTGTCAGTTTCACCACATCTCCAGTAACATATCTGCAATGAGTGTCTTGAAACTAGTTCCCAGACGTTCAGCATTTTTTCGGATACTTTATTCACTGTATTCACATCTTGAAAAATAAAATAAATAATCAAGGAGACTGTTAACATCTATATTGTTTAGATCGCTTAACTCACTCTAGAAGAAAGCTGCTAATTGGAGTTTTCTTCTTTAAAAGAGAGTTCGGTATGTATGGAGTAGGTGAATGATTGTGTACTCCCTGCAGCTTCACGGAGCTGCTTTTTTGGAATGCTTGCCTAAAAGACAGTATTCAGTGGTGACACTTACGAGTATGATAGCGCTGATATGTTTCCTATTTTGAATGGTGAAACCCTTACAGCGATTCAGATACAGTTTTGGCCAGAATTGTTTAGTCGCCGAACATGTTGACCTAATAGACCTCCTAAGGTCTGATCTATTAGCATTCAGGTATGCCGATTAAACTTTTTTCAGGAAAATTGGTTCAAATTTTAGCGAGTTCGTCTGTCCCTGGAACATTTCTGTGAATGCCCCAGAACCCAAGATAGGTGAATGTTGAACTACGCTGCTATCTCCCTGAAAGATGTTCAGCATCCAAGAGCGGTTTTAGAATTTTGTGAGATTGAAATCTAGATTTGATAGCGGCCTGACTATCCGAAAAGGTGCGGATATCACTTGCAGATATTTCATCCGAAATCGTTCTAATGCCACATATCTGGGTCCTCCGATGTTTGGCTGTATTTCAGATGTAAGGTATAAAGTTTAGGCTATCATCAACTTTTACTCCTAGGTATTTTGTAGATACTTTTGATCTAATGGTTCACGTATTTCACACTTTTTCGGTTAGTTATTAGAACAGCTGCTGTTTTGTGAATCTAGGCCGGCGTATATTATCCAGTCTTTGATGAGATTGATTGCATTATTCGTAATTTTTTTTGCAGTATTTACAACGGCGATGTCGTCAGTGAAAACGATTATTTTTACTCCTGGTAACAGTGTTAATTGCAGAACTCCATGATACATGATATTCCGGACTAGGGGCCTCAGTACCGCTCCTTGTGGGACTGCCCCGGAAATTTTATAATAATTTTTCCTTCGTTGGTTTCATATCTCAAACTTCTCTTGGTGAAGTAGCTGGATAAAATCTTTCGCAAGTAGTATCGTGATTCAAGTTGGCTAGAGACCTTTTTATAAATGACTAATTCGCTGAGTTGAAAGCATATTTGATCCCCATATTCCTTTGTTCCCTATCGCCATCTATCTCCCTTTATTGCTTTGATTGCCATGCCTACCACCATTTTTATGTTGATTTGATTTAATAATGCTCATTTCTCTTCTGCCTTCTGCTCTTCAGTGAGCAATCTATTATATATTATCCGTTCAAGTATTTGTCTCCAGGAGACATATTGAGCAATATGATGTTGGTTCTCCAGGTGGTTTGCTTCCCTTTGGTAAGAACATCAAATATAGTATTGTAGCTTCCATTGTTCTGAGAAAAACCCCCTCTTTCAGACAATTGTGCTTCGTTGATGCCTTTTATCTGTGGTAAAAGGTGCTCTACAATAGACCTTATCATTATTGATCATGACAACTGTGGAGACTCAACCTACAAACTATACAAAAATGCTTAAATCTAATTCGACAAGGACAGTTTCTGAATTTAGCTTACTGGCTCTTACCAAGCACTCTAAACTTAACGATATTACTACAACTCATGTCTTTCGACCTTAAACCTACCCTAGAACCTAGCATTTATATGTACATAACCAACATATGTATGTAAATATGACTCTCTTAGAAAATTATTGCCCAAAAACTTAGATGTTTTATCTTTTTTTCAATTTTATTTAAAACTTAAGCTACTCATCTATTTAAGAAGCGTAGGTAGGATTCTTAACTTAACTTAACTATAATCCAAGCGGCGAGCACTGGTTTTCTTTTGCTCCGAGTGGTCGCCATATCGATTGCGGTTTCAAGAGCCTGGCAGTCGTCATCATGGTGCATATGCACCGCCGAAACTTGAACGAGACCGTCGAACGTCGGTAACCTCACGGAAGCACAACTACCTGATAACGAGCCTCTCCGTGAAAAGCTCCTAGCTAACCCTAATCTACTTACACCTAAGAGGAGCTGCGCCAATCTAGGAGAGCGCCTCGCGCCTCTCCCCTTCTTTAAGCCACCAGTATTCGGTGTACTGTTGTTCGTAAACGATCCTTTCCCTATCCGCAATTGCATGGTTGAAACGGAAGAGCACCTAAGCACTGGCGACGTACTCGTCGATGATGAGACACTTTTCGCTCGTACCGCGGTGGCGGTATTACCGGAATACAATCACTACTTTATACTTACGCTTTGGCATCAATATAGAGAAATGCTTCAGGAGGCATGGGGAAGCAATTCGTAGTGCAATTCGACCAATTTGACTGTGGCGTGAGCGGCGGTGTAAGCCAGTGAAGAGCACTTTCTTCTTCGCCAAATGTGGTCGTTTTTTCTTCAAATCGCCGTTGAATCGGGCCAATAAATCGAAGTAGCGTGCTCCTGTGATTGTTTTTCCCTTGTCCAAATAGTCAATGTGGATCACACCTCGCGCGTCCCAAAATAAACGGTGGCCATCACCGTGTGTGCCAACAAATCCATGTCTCATCGAAGGTCACGAAACGACGCCGGATTTCAATTAAACAGAGACAAGCAATTCTTTGAAGTGGTCCATGAATGCACTCGCTCCCCGGTGTGGGAAATTCCGCAATTCCAGACAGTTTTCTCATGCTCAAAATCTCGTGCATGATATGACTAAGGCGTTTAGTTAAGATGCCTGCTATCTCAGCCAACTCGCGAATTTTTATTCGGCCTTCCGTCAATACGAGATCATGGATTTCGTCCACGGTTTCCTCTGTGATAACCGTATTTGGACCACTCTGCGAACCAATGGTAAACAGTTGTACGGGAAGGTGGATGGGGCCCATACAAACAATCGAGAATGGGCTTGATTTCCTCGCAGGTTTTGCCACCTAAAAAACAAGAATCGGACCTTTTTCCATGGCCTTATGTTGCTAACACCATTTTTGAAATGGGTGTCAAAACGAAACAAAGCATCAGATTGTCACCAAATTTTGACAGGCGGGCTGAAAAAGGTCATACTAAATGATGGTTTACACATTTTGGCTCGTTAGCTCCACCTATCTTTCAATCCGGGTACTCATCAAACAGCCCTCGTATATTGGGTTAATATACCCCAAAAATCAGACTATTATCGCTCGTCATTGCTCCAGCGACGTGCTTTCGAATCAACTTAATTAGGAAACACCGGGCTATGTAAGCCATGATTGGACTGATTAGGGTCACTTAGCATATGACTTTCACTCTGGAATCAAGTTGACTGCTTTGAAACAATCTTCTTGTCAAAGCTAAAGGCTTTTTGGCCCCAGACAGACAAGCTTCTATATGTTTATCAAAATATAAATACTTATCAAGCCAGATACTAAGACATCTAATTGCGCTACTCACCGCCAAGTCCATTCTGTCTAATGATGACCGAATGTCGTCAGTTATTTCTGGTATCCCAAGAGGCTCTTCTCAATGGAGTTCTAAATAATATTGTTTCTGACTTTTGGAAATTAATTTCTGAATTTCCAATCATCGCAGTACTCCTTAATATGATCGAAGTCATGTTGCAAAAGGGTGTTAATGATTTCAATTTTTAGTCCTGATCTGTATGCCACTAAATCATCTGCATACGCTATAACGTGATTGAGGGTACCAATTAGAACAGTATCGTAGAAATAACCGACCAACAGGGGCCGATATTTTTAATGTTAAAAACTTTACTCGAAATCACTCTGCTCATAAATGGTGTCATGACTCGCCCTAAAACCAAACAGATTGTCCGGGATTATATTGTTATCCCCCACCCATTTCAACAGAGCTCCATTGTAGAGTTTTGACCGGAGATTAGCTGGGTTTGTCCTAGTTTTATCCCTTTTTGAGATAGGGTTTACCACTGCTATATTATTTTTCAATGCACTGGATAATATGCATTATTCAGCGCATTGTTTAATAGCGTAGTGAAAATATCCACTGCTTCCAGGGGTAGATGTATCAATTGGGATACCGTCTACTTCTGCCGACTTTTTGTTCTTTAATGGCTCTAAGATGCACAAGAGCTCATCTTTTCGCACGAACAAGTGACTGGCAGCTTCTCTATCGGCGACGATGGCGTTTTCCACGTTTTCTTCAGATCGCCAATTATGGATTTCGTTGCGCAGATAGAAGTGATTTCCGCAAGATGTTTTCAATACGGTTACAGTAAACTGGATTGTTCAAAGTAAGCACGGCTTAAAAATAAGCCCCTAGAAACTTGACTTCCTCCTGTGGGTCTTCGACCACAAAGATACCTTCTTCTGGGTTGACCCTTTTTGGACTTATCCCCGCGTGCAGTAATAACTATCTGTTTTCTGGCGTCGGTGTAATTCGAACACATGGATGTCATTGTAATCTTTATGCCTGAACAAATAATTCATCTGCGGAAACATATTCAGGCTACTGGATTCTATAGCCCGGATTTTATTGCCCCAGTACAGATTTATGGATTTATATCACAGACTTTAATGTTCTTATTTCAGTATCGTGCCTGTCAGTAAACCGTCTGTATAGCTTTTTCAGCCTAGAAAGCAATCTACTGTTGTGTGCGTACAGTGCATAGGAGTTCGGTACTTGACGTACGGTACAGAGTGTTGTATACGAGGGATACTTCGCATCAAAGTTTGTTTAATTCAAGGCGAAGCATGACCACCGTCTGAGAAAACATGATCATATTGTTCCAGTAGTATTTGTTCGTTCTGTATCTGTACTGTGGTGGCGAATGCGTAATGGTCACTATCATACTCAAACGCTCGCAAACAGTGCCTAGTGGGTCGTTTTAAATTCGTCCTATGTAAACACCATCAGGTTGCCCCTGGTATTTGGTAGATTGTTTCCCCATGCCGCATGTCCAACGTTAAGATCTCCGGCCAAAATGTAAAAATTTTCTTCCGACTGTAGCTGCAGACAACGAAAAATTTTTCGATTTCTATTACAAATTGAATGAGAAGTAGTGCTTCAGGTGCGTAAAGCGACACCACATGCAACCGTCTTTCACTACGAAGACGAATGCATACGTACGACTCTGCTATATATTTTTTTTAGGACGCAAGCTCTTACGTAAAAGTATATCAACCCCACCCCCACTTCTGGAGTTAGGCCGAACTCTTCTATAAATATTTTTACCACTGTAGCCAACTTTGTAATTCTGGTTTAGTTTAAGCATTCGCTTGCCAACAGGTTAGAGAGATTGATTCCTCACTCGATACTGATCAGTGAATTAACATTCAATGAGCAAAGGACACATTGGATGTTACAAAATTAGAGAACGCACGACGTTTTCCTTCCTTTATTAACTATTTTCTAGCCTGAAATTTCTTTTTTAGATCTGGAAACCTAAAACAACCTATATAATTGGATGGATGTCCCGAGTTCCTATAGAGTACACAGAAGAGTTGACACCTATCCTCTACCTTACGAGTATAACTACCGAAGGGACACTCTCCATTTTTGTAATCCTTATCGCACTTCACGCATCTCAGCTACGTGGTACAGTGGTACAGTTAGCTGTGGCGTGCCCGAACCAACAGCAAGATAGTAAAGAACTTGATACTTCGTTAACTATCAGTTTTATTGCTAGACGTTAGCTTCACTAAAAATAATGGGGATTTGCGGTTACCACTCCTTGCCGCAGCCGTGGTGAGCTACTTGACCCCCACGAACTTGAGGTCGTCGTTTTCAAACCTCTTAAGCTCTGTTTCGAGCTCTTCTGTATTTATTGAAGGGTCAATGCCTTTCAACAGCACCATCTGTAATTACTTACTCTTAGGAGTGTATGTAAGATATGCGGTTTCCGCTTTACCTATAGCGGTGATGATTGATAATTGATCTCATTTCCGTTTTCTTGAAAGTGTTTGCTCTGTAATTGTTTGCGAATACACATTAGCCTGATCACTGGCGTTTTGGAAAGCATGTTTTCCAGATGTCCATATTGTAGCATGCCTTGATTTATTGCACATACAGATGTTGCTGTCGAGAGTTTTATACTGCTCTCTGATAAAAAATGGTATCCGCTACCTCGTGTCTAGCTGTTTGTGACAGGATATCCTCGGCTGTCCTGCAGTGGTAAAGTTAATCTGCTCTCCTGAAGATCTCCTTCTTCGTCGTGGCCTCGTCGATGTCCGTTACTTCTAGTGTAATATAGTTTGTCAGAGCCCAAATCTTCACATTGTTGCCAAGAGTTTCACTAAAATTTCCTATCTCCATCAGTTGCATCTGGATTCTGAATTTCTCTAATATTCATAACCAATTCACCGAGGACGCTGAATTTTGACTCCGCCTTAAATTTCCGGAGTATTTTTTCATATGACGAGTCAAGTTTTCTCCTTGGTGGGCCTTTGCTGGCTTCTTTTTTTGATGACCTTTGTCCAAAAGTTATTTTCGTCACTTGTGGTTGGTTTTTTGTCACTTGTGTACAGTTTGATGGCTTTTGTCCGGTGGATTTTATGACCTTTCGCAATTTTTTCCTCACTTTACGGGCCCGGTTTTTCATTTTCATCAGCTTGGGGTGGTTTTTGCTTCCGTTTTTGGGGTCTTATCATTCGCCTCCGGTCTTTTTAGGCATAACGATGTCTGTGATGCATTATTTTGTCGAATTACTTCCTTGACCCAGTCGTCATGCAGCTTAATCGCCAACAGTTCCTAGAGTGCTTTGATCGGTAGAGTGCTTACCATCCTTAAATATTTCCATAAGTTTTCTGTTCTCCCAGTTTGTGGAAGACAGGGGACTGTTTTCTGACTGTTGACTGCTGTCTGCTAGCGCTACCGCACGTTCTGGTGCTGTCGCGTTTTCTTCAGTACTTCACTGGTGGGTTTGTATTTGTTCGCCGGGTGACTTCTGCATCCTTGAACCTCTCTGAAAGGAGTTTGCCCCATACTCCTCGATTACCTTGTTTGGTTTTGTTGGTTTATTTTTATTTATGTTAGTTGAGTCCCCACTCAAAGTCGTTATCGATGCCAGGATGTGTGGTAACCGCAGGATCCAATGGTTATCTATCCATGCAAGGGTTAGTACAGGCCCTTATGGAGAGATGTGCCAAATTCGGATCAGTTCTAACCAGGAATGTGACATCTGGGCCTGCATCACCAGCTTAATGGCAACGAGACATCCAACGTTCTTAAAGGCCTGCAAGAGTTTTAACGGGGAACGCCGTTTGCAGCATTATTCTTAAAGCCAATATACTACAAACGTCAGCCCTCAAATCTACAAGTCTGAATCGTTATTTCCAGTATTATCAGGATATGAAATATCAAAAACCATAGGGGGTTACTACAAGTTATCTTTATCAGGCAGTTCCTGGCGTGACCCGTAGATCGCACCTATTTCGGCTTTGAAAAAGAGTATTCGATTACATTATGCATGGAAAATGAAATCGGCCAATTGGCGGCCTTGGATTTGCTGGTAGTTCGTATTCGAGTAGTGCAATTTTCAATGAACGCATAAATCGGTCTTGATATCATTTATGGCCTTGGTTATGTTGACTATAAGACATCAATGTTCGCCTATACCCGTTTAATATCCTTAAATCACACAATCTCGGTGGCCAGTCAACGACGCCGAAACACGTGATTGTATTTGCTACCGAATTTTTAATGTAGATGGTCCATTGTTACATGTAGTGTGTGGCACTTCTTGTTGGAAGCATAAGTCCATATCTCAGATTAAAATACATTAAAAGCTTGTACCTCTCGTGGTACAATTAATATGGGGCGTCAGCTTCATTTCGGAAGAAGAACACCAAATAGTGACTTTTTCTGGATACATTTGCAACTAATACCTCTCATGTGGATTGTATATCCCAAACAATTCGTTGAAGACGGTTTTACGTCTGAATTCGGAGTCCATTTCCAACTTCTTCAGACCCAATCAACGAATGCTGAAATTTTAAATTAAAATTGTACAACTGCATGGCTAACCGATGCAAAATTCGCCAAGTTGTGGTCTGCGAAAGGCCAACTTCTTGGGGGGGACGAGGTATTGACTGCATCGGGCTATCCTGCACACTCTTGCTTACCACAAAGGGGTTTTGAACGGCTGTTCTTTGATTGTTTACTGAAATGGCAATCCGAATTTGTCCCAAAATAGTCGACTCAGTATGACAATTGGGCACACCGTGAAAATGACATAACTCACGGAATGTAGCTTGAACTCAACATTTACTTTGATAATAACATTTGATAACACTACAATTTTCCATGATGATTTGCCCAGCATTAATTACTATAACCTCCAAAGCTGTAGCTCCTTTAACATGCCCTTCTTTAACATACATGTCAAAGTTTGAGATCCCTTATTAAAAAAAAACGCCTTAAAAATAGCCTTTTTAGTATGTTCACATTCAAATTGCATTAAAAGATTGCTTAATTTGGACTTTATTTTCTGAACCATTGTACCTGTTTCATTTAGTGTACTCAGAGTACTTCGTGTATTGTAATTAGGTAGCAGTTTGCGGACCTAGAACTACATATCTTAAAGGCCTCATCGTTTTTGTTTTGGTGTCTTCTTTGAATTTTGGCTGTAACAAGAGGCTCTATTAATTACTAAATCGGATATGTTGTGCCCTTCGTTGAACATGGCAAAAGCAGCTGATTTCTAAGTCTGAAATTTGTCTATCATCGGTTTCGTAATGGGAGACTGATGTAACTGCGCTTACTTTTTATTAGACCACATTTTGTCATACCTAACTTTCGTCGCTGTTATTTTTCCTTTTTTCCTTTTACCTAAATGATGCATATTCAATAGCCGGACGAAGGACTTTCTTGAAATACAAATTTTTAAGTTGAAGGCATATTTTTCTGTCACATAATGGTACCGATTTTTACACGTTATTTCAGCCTAACTATAGCAGTGTTATTTTGTACGCATGTTGGGGAATATCACAAAAAAACAGTCGTTGGCAACTGCAGATGACGTGGTCATAATAATACAGAGAAAATAATTAAATATTTTAAGCGACATTATGGAGGTTGCTCTGAAGACGATCTTGTTCCAAAACGGAACCGACTCTTTTTTTCCCAGAAAGTACAAGACAGCACAATTCAAATTCCCAAAACTCAACGGAGTAGAACGGTCCCTTTCGGACAGCGCGTGGTATCTGAGTGTGATTCTAGACAAATTACTGAATTGAAATCTTAATGTAGCGGAGAGCATCAAAAAGGCATATAATGCTCATTTCATCTGCAAAAGAACAATAGAAACAATTTGAGGCTTAAAACCTTCTGTAGTTCACTGAATGTATACGTTGGTGGTAAAACCTATACTTACATACGGCGCACTAGTACCATATGATGAAAATCAGCAAAAAAGAAAACAGTTTACGGAAATTAACCGGCGCATACAGAGGCCAAATGCATGAATTTTTGGCAAAAATTAAAAAAAAATGCGAAAAATCTTGAAAGAAAATAACTGGATTGTACAGTTAAATACCTAAATATTACAAACATGTAATAATTTTGATAAAGCTGTTTGCATTTTGACCACGTCAGTCGTTTGAACTTGTGCATTCTGTGCAGTGAATTTGCAGCTGTGTTTAATTTCAAAAAACGAATTTCTTAGCAACCTTTTAATTTATTGAATATATATATATGTTTTTGAAATGGATTCAGTCCCCACAGGTTTGTCAACAGTATTCATGTAAAATTATAGTCTTGTGTGACGAATTAAAATGTTGGTGATTTTTTGAAAGTTGGTGTTAATTTTTGAAGAAAATTGTGTTTTTCTGTGTTTTCATGTAAAGTTCTACTTATGTCAATTTTTTTTAATGTTATTTTTTGTTGTTGTTGTTGCAAATTATTTGAACATATGAAGCAATCAGAGGATTTAATTTCGACAACCCAATCTTCAAGATTGAAGGAACACGTTGAAACTCGAACGAAATGCTCAGATCATGCTAAACCTTTCTTGCTAAAGCGGATTTCATTTTTCATATCAGATTTCATACAAAGATGGCAAAAATGCTATAGAAAAGAGGATATGTTTCTTACTTCTAATAAGTCTTGGCTATTAGAAGTAATTATTCTTTTTCTGAAAAAAAAATGTGGTCGCCCTATAAAAAGTTTTGATGAAGCTTCGCAAAGAACCAAACGCCTAAAAATTAAGGATTTAAGACAGAAACACTCATCTGAGGAATTAGTTTTTGCTGCTTAAATGAATTTACGGTCTTCAGGGCAAGAAGAAGCATCTAAACTTGTGAGAGATATGACCTCAAGTTCTCCTAAACGAGCTGCAAAATATAGGTTGGCATTCAAGAATTTGAAGGCGCTAAGAAAAAACAACTTTCTGGGAGAGAAGCTTTGTCGATGTTTGTTGAAGCCAAACTAACTAGACACCAATACAACATAATAAGAATGAACGCTAAGTCCCGGTTCCCGTCTTATAAAAAAATAAACTTTCCAAAAAAGAGTGTTATCCTGCGAAAGAACATACTACTGTTACGGAAACTGTTGCTGATATTAAATTGCAGGCTTTACTTAATCATACAGTTAATCGGCTATTAGATGCTCAGAAGGAAGTTTTTGAAGTCCAACAAATGGATTTCTTGAACAATTTGAAGCTGATTTGTAAGTGGGGCTTGGATGGTTCAGCGCAGTCAGAATACAAACAGCATTTTTCTGATGCAAATGCTAAAGACGCCAGTATATTCATTGTATCCTTTGTACCAGGAGAGCAGCAGCAATTAATTATTTGGCAAAATGAAAGACTCCCATCCACACGATACTGTAGACCAATTAAGTTTATTTTTCAACATGAAACAACAGAAATAGCAAAGAACGAGGTTGAAGTAATGTGCAAGCAAATTGAAGAGCTACAGCAAGTGACATATAAAATGAATAACATCGAAATGCATGTTACGATTGCTATGCTACTTACTATGGTGGATGGAAAAATTTTTAATGCCATAACAGACACAAAATTAACACAAAGATGCTTTGTATGCGGAATAACGTCCAAAGATTTCAATAACATGGAAAAAGTTTTCAACACTCATGTAATAGACACCTCTCGATTAGAATTCGGACTATCTGTATGTCATGCCTGGATTCGTTTCTTCGAATGTTTGTTGCATCTTAGTTATAAACTACCTCTGATGAAGTGGCAGGCTCGTGGAGAGAAAGAAAAGAAAATCTTTGCTGAGAGAAAGAAAGAAATCCAAAGCAAATTTAAAACTGAGATGGGATTAGTAGTTGATAAGTCAAAACCTGGCTTTGGGAGTAGTAACGATGGAAATACGGCTAGGAGATTTTTCAGTGAGCCAGAAATAGCCGCAAAGATTACTGGATTGGATATTAATGTTATTCAAAGGTTTAAAATTGTATTGCAAACTATAGCTAATATGACAAATTTCAAATTTCAAATATATGCTTTTGAAACTGCCAGACTGTTTGTGGAAAAATATAAATGGTACCCAATGCCACCTTCAATCCACAAAGTTTTAATTCATGGCCCAACCGTAATAGAGCATGCCTTATTGCCAATAGGACAACTAAGCGAAGAAGCGCAGGAGGCACGAAATAAGGAATTTAAAAAATACAGAGAAAATTTCAAAACTAATAAGGATATTTTAAATTCACTCCTTCGGACCCGTTTATAACCAGTTTGAGAAAACTGCCACAAAAACGGGCTTACAACATTGAGAAGGATGTTATTGATTTATTAAAGGCACCTGACCTTCCGTTTATTTCAGATGCTTCCAATACATCAGCTCATATTAGTTCCGATAGCTCATCCGACACGGAATAATGATTATTGTACATTTAACTCTTTTTGATTTCGTATATTTTGCATAAAAAACATGAAATTGTATTATTTAAAAATAATATGTGTGCTTTTCATTCATTTTCCAAGGGTTTAGTGCAACAAAATAGTTTTTGCCAGGAATCCATGTATTTGGCCCCTATGTGCGGCAGTTCAAAGAACGGCTTCCATAGCCATTGCAGGTACTTTCCGTACCACCCTAAAAGCAGCATTAGACACTTTTCTGCACCTAACACCGCTTGATTTACAGATAAAAGACTTTTTGGCAACAGTGCGATACGTTTAACTAATCTAGGTTAGTTCAAGAGCAATTGTTTCGAACATGGCACGGCCGTAGCGGAACTACAGGTAATCCAATTCTAACGTTTGAAATTCCTTCCTTGGTCTACTTCGACATCCCGTATGATGTAATATATGCAGAGAGGAAGGAAGGCTAGAAAACAGAAAAAGGAACATGTTCTCGTATCTTCTCAAAAGACCCAAAACTAAGTGTGTCTATAAGACTACCGGACGCAAGCAGTGTCTTCCAATCAGAGGGTCTGGGTGGCTCAGCCAATGCAGATGAAATTGGTATCCGAAAAAAATATCGCTACCTACATCGATAGCCAGGTCGCACTCAAGGCAATGAAATTAATCATCATCATCTCCGATGCAGTCAGGAGCTGCCGCTCAGTGCTAAAGGCACTATACAGTCAGAAAAAGACTGGAAACTTGCAGTATTAAAGGAAAAATTTATTATTATCAAGGGAACGATACAAATTAATTTGTAGGGTCCGGGATTTAACGCCGGGGTACTATGCCCATGTGGCGCGTTTTGTGAACAGCACGCGGAGTACTGAGTTCCCATGTGATCACCCACCTACGTACTTACCGCGCCCAACACTGCTTGATTTCGGTGATCTAGTGGGAACTGATGCTTTCAGTGTGGCGAGGCCGTTGACAGGAAATGAACAAGCAGATATGCTTTCAAGAAAAGGTTGGCTACTCGAAAATAGTGTGGTTGCCAACATCAAAATACTCCCTCTTTATAGTGAGGAGCACTGTCGAGGAAAAAATCACAAAAACTGCTAACCTAAGGTGGTCAAGTCTTGAAGGACACAGGGTATCCAAGGCTTTCTTAATTAAATTAAATAGGGATCAGTTTACGACAGCAAGAGGAATCTTAAGCCGTCTCCTGCGGAAACTTGCAAAGAGACTTAAGTTATCACAGATTCTGGGGTGATCTGCATTCACTTGAGGACATAGCACACATACTGTGTGAATGCGAGGTAATATCGCGTAGTATAGGGAAATTTTTAGGGAAAGCCTTCTTAGCTTTTGCGAACGAATTGGGTGCATCACCAGGGATATTGTATAGGTTTTTGCCATTTGAATACAAATTCAACTAGTTCCACAGGCATCGCGATGATCCCGTTTTGATGCCTAGTGTCTGTGTGATTGCATATCCATCATACCCCTGTTTAACCTAACCTGCCCTGACCTTGAAAAATTCCAAGGTGTGCAGTATTGGGTATACTGACCTCTCGCTCGGGTTACAATGAAATGCATAAGCACTTGGCTCATGAAAACTCTGATATCATATACGAGTATGTCCACAGGAATTATCGAAGATAATTACCATATGGTTGCATCTACCTGTTTTGATGAAAAATGGTGAGCCAACAGAAGGTGCGGATGTTGGCTACCAATTACTGTCGGTTACTGAATTCAATGTAGTATATCTTTTTGACAGATGTCATACAATTTTTGGCAATTTTAGTTATGGAGTCAATTACTACGTAACAATGCATTTTTGTTATTCAATCTTAGCACGAAAGTGGACGATCTGTTAAAGAAATATTTGTGTAAAATTGTGAATTTTTCGGTCAACATAATTCTTGCAATGGTGAAGGCTTTTGAAGAAACTGGTTCGGTATCGGTGTCTACAACTGGACCTCACTTATGGCACTTTACGGCGAATTTTACCAGTTGATCTTCATTTTCACACCCATAAAAACCAAATTACACAACATTTGCATCCTTTGGACCATTTACGACGTCACCGACTTGTTAATTGGAAGTTGGATCGCCAGGACTATTTGTCATCATTTTTGGATAGATGGGTACATAAATATTCAAACAGTCATACGAGATTCAATGCGTGCTAAAAAAAATTACTGTGGTGCGGATAATGGGTTGGCGGCATCATAGGCTCGTACTTTTTCGAAGATGAGGCTGGAGAGACAGTTAGAGTGAATGAAGAACTTAATCACTACACGTTTACCAGATATTTTTGTCCAAAATTGAATGAATTGGGTCTAGACGATTTCTGGTTTAAACAGTATGTTGCTACCCCCCACACAAGCCATCAATAAATTAATTTATTGCGTACGAAATTTAAAGATTGCATTATTTTGGTTAGAGAAGAACTTGATTGGGTTTCAAAGTCATGCGATTTGACATCCTTAGACTTTTTCCTGTGGGGTTAATTTGAGATGTAGGCTCATGCCAATAACCCAGCTACAATTCAGGATCTCAAACTTAACATCCAAATTGAAATTGCGGTCATTGACCTACTTATTCTTTAAAAAGTCATCCATAATTTTGACCTTCCGATGGTCGCTTGCAACAGAAGCCCTGGTGATCAGATGAACGATGTTGTCTTCCATTCATTATTGCCGTAGACCAGTCCTTGTTAATAAATAAAACCCTACATTGATTTTATAATAAGTGTGTAATTAATTTAATTAAAACTTCCATACCAGGTGTTGGCATAAGTTAGATTTTTTTTTTTTGTTTATTGTACCACACAATTTAAGGCGTTACATACAATAAAAGCAAATTAATTCGAAGAAAATTTACTGTTGCTGTCATTCTCATCATTTAAAGTTATAAAAATTTCATTTATTGCTGTCTCAGTGAAAACATCTACATACCACATCTTAGGCTCAACTTTTACTTCATCATGTTTGACGTAATTTAGCCATTTTTCACTGTTCACTTGCTCAAGTTCTTCTGTTAATGTTAGCTGACCGATAACACCTAACAACTCAGCTTTCACCATGTTTTCTTCGAAAGCTATCTCATTTTTTCTATGATCATTTCTTGAACAATGACGGATGATCCCCTCTGATATAATACACTTGTACGAACGCTTTTTCCAATCCTCGAAGCATTTCTCATAAACACTTTCTGGTATAGCCTTAAGCTCCTCCAGCGATGCCGTTTTTATTTCCTCAATTGTTGCATCCTTTCATAGGTCTCTTCAGTTTTGGGAACAGGAAAAATTAGCAATGGGCCAAATCCGGTGATTATGGTGGCTGAGGTATGATTGTCGTGTTGTTTTTTGGCCAAAAAATCTCTCACAAACAACGATGAACGAGCAGGTGCATTATTGTAATGCAAAAACCATAAATTATTTTTGCACAATTCCGGACGGCGAATAACTTCAAGGCAAGACTCCTTATTGACCTCGTACGACCTCGAGGTAAAAACTCATGATGCATTCGTTGAAATTTCAACGAACTTGGCGTGCTTTTTTCAACCTTGGCTCTCTTGCGTGCTTCCATTGTGACGATTGGGTTTTGATTTCGATGTCATAACCATAACCCATGATTCGTCATCAGTTATGACCTATTGAGCAAGCCAGGATCATCACTGACGATATTCAAAAGCACCTGAGCGATGCTCATGTCAAGGTACTTCTGATAAAAAATTAAGAAATTCCGGTACAATTTTAGCTGACATACATCAAAAAAAAATTGCAAGACACGATCCGATCGATATGCCAACATCCTCAGCAACTTCTGAGGTAATTCGACGATTTCTCAAAACAATTTCCTTCACAGCTTCGACGTTATCATCTTGTTGAGGTGCTGGGGAGTCCAGAGCGAAGTTCATCATTGGCACCGTATACCACTGTCAACATTTCAAGTGTTTTAGAGCACTTGATTACATTTTTTACACAATTAATTGAAAACCGCCGAGTACACCAAAACACGTCTAGCCTTTCTATCTGTTAAAAACAAACTAAATATGCTACATACTTAAAACTTTGAACATATGTTCGGGACCGGTGTACCAACACACAAAAAAAAAAAAAAAATCGATAATGTACGAATGTACGTTTCCCGCTAAATTTCAACGATCACCTTTCTTTTTGAACATACCTCGAATACCGCATAAAACTGGGACCTGTAGAATAGTCATATAGTGAATCACAAAATTCGTCTTTGCTTATTAATATTGTATATAATGATTTCTATACCACGCATTTTAACATCTGTATAAATTTTTTTACAGAAATAAACGTATGGTACATTCACATATGGCAACATCCGACGGTAAAATTCGCAACAGCTTTTATAAACAACAAAAACTAAAAGAGCCTGCGAAAATAGGAGGGAAAAAACAATATCGCTTTATAGAAATGAATACTTGTAGCTCTGATCCTGTCGGAAGGTCCAGAGGATATATGCTAAAAGGCAGATACACATGCAATTCATCATGTTACAACAACAATTTGAATGTAAACCAGTGGCCATATACTGCATATAAGGAATATACTGCAGATTTTTGTTGAACTGTACACCGCACTAAGCCTTCTCTGGTTTTCTTGAGATCCGAACCCAACCTACATATGTATATTTGTCTTTGGGAAAAGCACTCTTTCTCAAGTCAATACCCACCGGCGAGAATGTTTGTCCCTAGGACTTATTTACTGCAAGGCCAATGGCAATTTCACTGGAAACTGCAAGCATTTAAAAGATATAAATAAGTCCGTCGGTATTATCAGAATAGGCGAAATGTGCACTAGTTTTGTGCCTGCTGGCTAGGTGAGAATGGTCGGTATAATTATGTAAATTATCTCGTAAGACTTTTGTTAATAGTCTGGTGCCATTAAACATGTTAGATGTTTCTTAAGAGCGTGGTGGGATTACCGATCTGTTTTATCAGGTCGTGTGGTGCCACCAGGAGGATTTAGGGAATCCAAAAATTCTTGCAGGTCGTTTACTGTGTCCTTAATATTGCTGACTGTTTGACTTACAAAGTTTTATTTTTCCACAAACTTCTTTTAAAATAAAATCATTTATTTCATTGACTGTTTCCTTTCTGGGTGATACTAGAATTGCCCTTGAAGAAAGCTAATGATAGTCTCTTTGTAGAAGATTTCTTGGATTTTCAAGTAACCTCCTTGACCGACAGAATGTGCTGCTACTGCAAAAAAGGTTATGGTGCCTTGAAGTCCGTTCATATTTAGAAAGACATGCCAAATTTTAGTGCGATACTGTCTTTAGTTTTGTTTTGACAGCTGATTGTTGTTGATGTATTTGGCATCATGTTGAGCATGGACAAAAACGATTTTCGTTCTCTCATAAAACATTATTTTTAGAGAGGCAAAACGACGAAGTAAACAAAAGAAAAGTTGGATAAATATTATGGGGCTAATGCTCCGTCAGATTATACCGTCAAATATTGGTTTCGAGAGTTTCGTGGTGGCCGCAACTCCATTGCCGATCAAGTCAGCAGCGGCAGGCCCTCAGATGCAGTTACAGAGGACAATGTCAAAAAAATACATGAAATGGTGTTGGCTGACCGAAAAGTGAAGGTGCGCGAGCTAGCAGATACCACAAAGATTAGTACTGACTGTACACGCCATATTTTTGGCAATATTCTGCATACGAAAAAGTTATCCTGACCAAAAACACGAACGCGAGAGCACTTTGAAAGAGTGTTTGATTGGTAACTGTTGAACACCAGAGAACATAATGAGTGCCCGGCAATGGACTGAAGATGGCACGAGTGCTCCGAAGCGGCCGAGGGAAGCTCGATGCGTCGGAAAGATTATGGCGTCAGTTTTCTGGGATTGTCATGGCATAATCTTCGTGGACTGCCTCGAAAAAGCAAAAACTATCAACAGGGAGTATTACTGTGCATTATTAGAGCGATTAAAGGCCGAAATCGCTGCAAAACGGCCTCACATGAAGCGGAAAAAAAATTTGTTTTTGCAAGATAATGCACCGGACCAAGAAGCTTTAAAATCGCTAGAATAAGTGTATCAAACAAGAAGAGGACTATAATGAATAAAATAATAAAAAAACATTTAAAAAATTTTTTTTTCATTCTTAAGGAGGTTACTTTTCACCCCACATAGTAAGATATTCGAGACTATGGACTATCCGACTATGTTTGGAAAAAAGATTTTATCCTCCAAATTTTTTGTCCAATATTTGCAGCATTTATATTAGCATCATGATTCAAGACAACTCTTAAATAAACTCTCACTTTTTGTTGGTCCCGACTGAACAAATCTCTGTAGTAATGTAAAGCATTAAAAATATTTAACTCTGTCAACCAATCTCATCAATCTGTATGCATAACACTGCATATATGAAATCGTTTTATTTGTTTCAGAATCTTGTTGAGGTGTATTCAGATAATAACCATCTTTCCATGTTACAAACGTCGATGGATGTTATAACGGATTGTAAGCATGATGCAATTCAGAAACTCTTTTCAGGTGGCCATCTGTACTACGCAGTACTATATTCGTATATCATTTTTCCTCATCGTCTAATAGCGCGACAGCCCCGATACTATTGGCGCATTATATCTACCTTGGTGGGCCCCCGCCCAACCATCGGTGGTCCATACCAGAACCTAAAACACGGTACCATGGCGGTCAGGAGCCCCCCGGATTTCGGTCCGGGCCTGACTTGTTGAGGTAGGCCCCCTTGTGGAAGCGTCATGGAGGCTGTGGTTTAAAACCAAAGTCGCGGGAAGTGTCTTGACCCAATGTAGAGTTGCAAGATACTGGGTGATGTGACCCTAAGAGCAGTAAGAGGTGGAACTTTTTGACTCCAACACGAATTCCGCTTTGGTATCAAAAAATATCCTTGCTCCCATGGATGTATGGGCATCCCGTGAAATTAAGCCTACATACACGAAAAACACTAGTGACATCTGTACGATGTGATAGTGATAGTGACGATGACTTTTTTTCTAAATCGTAATTCAAACTTGCGAATGGATAGGTTCTGGTTATTTAATAAGGTCTGGAACTACAACAATTTACTCAACCTATTTTTAGGTGGGGGCAATGACTGATCGCAATGATAGTTCATCGCCATCGGAAGTGAAGTAAATTTGCAATAATTGCGGGCTTTGGGCTGCTGGCGGTAGAAAACTGACAATGAGATATTAAATCTGGCACCTCTGCCTTAAAAGTAGGCATAAAGTTCGCTGCTGGAATTCTTTTCGCTCGGAATAAGGTCATCTGAAAAAGGCTATTAGGCCTATGTGGTGACTCCTGATTATCGGGAAGAATTACTTTTCCAACAGCTTAGCGCCGACAGGTTACGTGCAACCAAACAATTAGCAGAGGCCCTTGAGAGCTAGCACGCAGAAATCACCGCCATCCAGGAAGTGTGATGGGGTGGACCGGATATAAGGAGAACGAAAAAGAAATAGCCCTTATTCGGATATTCGGCAGACTAAACAAGGAAGTTTTGAGCTTTCGACAAGTGAGCAAGCATCTTATGAAAATCGCAACCAAGGTTAAATTCGCTAAAAGAATCCTACTATGCGCCCATGCTCCTACAGACAAGAACAACGCCACCAAAGAAGATTTTTACGAGTTCCGCCATCAGACATATGAGCAATGCCCGATTTACGACGTTAAACCGCACCAGGATATAAAAAGAGGACTTCTTTGGTAGGACAGTTGATATGCATAGCCTACACGACACCACGTCTGGCAACGGACTTAGGCTTGTTAAATTTTGCGGTGGAACGCATCTCATCTCTCAACACAACGGGAAACGACGATCTCCAAATCAACAAAACCAGTGGCAATGATGCCAATTAATGCACTGGATTTCACCGCCCAACCACCAAGAAATATTTGGTTTGATGAAGATGAAGCTAAACAAGAAGCCAACAAAGTGGCACTGAAACGAAGGACAAAAGCTTCTCGTGAGCTTTACGAACAAAAGGGACGAGAAGAACATCGGCTTCTTCAGAAAAAGAAAAAAGAGCACGAGAAGCGTTAGATTGAAAATATTGAGAGCTTGTACTCCAGGAATAACGTAGGGAAGTTTCAAAAACAGGTAAAAACAAAGTGTCAAAGCAAGAAGACCCGTACAAAAGTTGGCGAAATGAAGAAGGAAAAACTTTTTTTGCAGATTGTACTTAAGAGTATAACGGGTAAGAAGTCAAACATGCCGCCGTCAGGCAGAATTGAAAATTCAACTTAGTCGATTATAACCAAAACTTCAGTCCACCTGAACACAATGAAGTAAAAAGAGCAATATCTAAGCTAGAATCTAACAAATCAGCTGGACTTCACAGTATTCAAAGCTGCTGGAAATAACTTTGTGGAGAGAATGCACCAACTTCTTTCACAGATCTGGTCAGAAAAGTGTATGCCTGATAAATGGAATCTCAGAATCATATCATCCTTAAAAATGGAGATCCTATACTGTGTCATTTATAAAGGTATAAGTCTCCTCAAGATCGGATGAAAGATCTTATCTGCCATACGTCACGGTAGCAGATCAGGAAAGTCCACAATCGGCTAAATTTTCACATTACGATAGTTCCTCGAAAAAACTCAAGAAATCCAAATTGATATCCACCACCTTTTCATCGATTTTAAGGCCGCATATGACGGCATTTAAAGAGTTTAGTTTTAGCACTCGTGCCAAATACGTCCGTCTATACGACTTAACCAAAACCTTTGATGTCAAAAAAGGTTTTAGACAAGTTGATGCTCTATGTATTATGTGGCTTCTCTAACATCATACCTGGAAAAATTACCCGAAAATCACAAGCGGACGCTGAAAGCACAATCTATCAAAAGCCTGTGCAACTGCAGAACTCAGCCGGCTGTCACCGGTGCGTTCGCTAGTACTGTAAATGAACGTCACAATCGGCCGTTATAATTTTGAGGAACTAAAGGACTTTGTCTACCTTAGATCTTAGAAGAATTCTGCCAACAATACCTGAGAAATAAAACGAAGAATCACTCTTTGGGCTATTGAGAAGTAAGGCCCTATCCCGAAAAACTAAGGAGACTCTTTATAATACCTTTGGAGGATAAGATTCAACAACGAACTATACGACCAGTACAGCGATATCGACTCAGTCAAAAAACCGAGCATCAGTCGCCTGAGAAGGCTAGGACATGCATAGCGAATGGAGACAACAATACTCCGGCCCGAAGAGTCTTCGAATCTAACCCAGAGGGAGGCCTCACGTTATATGGGGCGCACAGATAGAAGGGGACTTCAACCCACTTGGAGTTCCACACTAGAGACAGTTTACTAAAGATCGGACTAACTGGAAAGGTTTGTTAGTTTAGACCCAGGTTCACTCTGAACAGTAGGATCACCTAAATACGTAGGTAAGTGTAGCTTTCTATTTATTCAGGAATTTTCAGAATCCGTACTTACAAATAAATTTTACCACCTTATGCTTTTTTTTTTGACAGACCACGCGTGACTCCTATCAAACTGCTTTGTCATTTTTGTTCAGCATCGTTTGGTAAGTCATCTTGGTAAGACTCACACCACAACAGCGTCTCCAAATTGTTCAGCTGTATTACGAAAATCAAGGTTCTGTGAGAAATGTTTTTCGTGCGATACGAGGAACTTACGATGCGAATAATCGACCTACTGAAACCACTATTGCCAATACTATTCACAAATTTGAATCCCAGTTTACATTAGTGGATGATACTCGACCGGTTGGACTACATCCATCACGTAGTGAAGAGACTATAGCAGCTGTAGCTGAGAGTGTACGCGAAGACCGTGACGAATCGATTCGTCGTCGTTTTCAGTAGCTTGGTTTGGCGTATTCGACAACTCGGCGTATTTTACGTGAGGAACTCGGCCAAAAAACGTACAAAATTCAATTTGTGCAAGAATTGAAGCCAGGAGACTTGAATTTGCTTCATATTTTCAGTGAATTGGCTCTGGAAAAACTCAATGAAAATCCGATGTTTTATCGTGAAACTTTGTTCAGTGATGAACCCATTTCTGGCTCAATGGATATGTTAATAAACAAAATTGCCATATTTAGGCCGATGAGCAACCTGAAGAATACCAAGAGCTACCATTACATCCATTAAAAACAACGGTATGGTGTGGTTTATGGGCTGGTGGAATCATTGGTCCGTGTTTCTTCAAAAATGAGGCAAATCAGAATGTTACCGTCAATGTCCACCGTTATCGAGCCATACTAACGGACTATTTGCTTCCTGAAATGCAAGCACATGGTTTCAACGGCGCTACGAGCCATACCATAATGGACTTGTTAAGAAATCATTTTGGTGGGCACTTAATTTCACATTATGCTACGGTAAATTGGCCGCCTAGATCGTGCGATATCACAAATTTGGACTATTTTCTTTGGAGATATGTAAAGTCTCAGGTCTTCGGGAATAAGCTAGCTACGATTGACGCTTTAGAAGCCAACATTACTCGTGTTATCCGTGAGATACCAGTCGCTATACTCGAACGAGTCCCCCATAATTTTATCTTCCGAATGGACCACCTCGGACGTAGTCGTAGCCAATATTTACATAATGCTATTTTTAAAAAATAAATGCCATGAATAATTCTTTTAACTGATTGCAAAAATTGTAAGTCCGCTTTTAAATTTATGTATTTTCTTTTACTTTATAAATCAAACCTTACGATGAATCACCTTTTAGATATACTCGTAGGTATCGTCTTTTATTCTTGTATATGTCTCGCGTATCTCAACGCCACCTACATATATAAGTTCTTTAGGAACTCTACAGAATGCTTTTCCCAAAGTTTGCCTATTATTATCCGTATCCTTTGAATTGCGTTCTGTCTGCCATCGGGCTTATTATAAGATAATAATTGCGTTCTCGACTGTCTTCAATTCGCTCATATATTTTCATAGCTTCATCGATCGGCAGTTGTTGCAGGTACTCGTGTCGTCGGAGGATATGTTATCGAGTTTGAGTGCATGCCCCTATGTTATTCTTTTTACTGCTTAGCATACTTGAGCTTTCGTAAAATCTGCCGTTTTGCCTTCTTGCGCAACAGTTGAAGGCATGGTACTGCCCCGGAATTCGTCGTTGGATAACGCACTAAAGTACTTTTCACATTTATTGCAAATCTCTTTGTCAGGTTTCTTGAGAGCTTGTTGTTCGTTCTGACGCGTTCTTAAAAACTTAAGTTCCTATTTTTGTCTCATCGTTCCACCATCAAGTTTTAAATTAATATGGAATTGATCTTTTGAAAAACCGAGCAGAGTTCTTGTACATATGTACGTTGCGCGCTTAGTTCATTTTCTTGGGTTATTGCATTTTATCATTTTTTGATCAAGTGTTCTAGTCAAGTAACGATTGGAAAGTATTCCGAGACATTGTTTGCTTGGTTTCGCTATTACATCCGATAGAAAATGAATATTGAATTGCAAGAAAAAATGTTTGAGATACCGAGATTATCTTGCGCTGAAACTATCGAAAAAGGGGATACAAATGCTAATTTTTTTCAAATGAAAATGTTTGGAAAAGCATTCTTCCAATATGTGCATCGTGTAAATAGGAACGTTCAAGCGCTGCGAGTTTTCGAACTAGCCTTCGGAGAAACACTTAATTGGTGGATGCGCGAACTTTAGGTAGCAAGATATTGTTGATTGAATCTCTGGTCTACTGCGAATTATAAATACCCTATCTCAACAAATATCAAGATGAACAACATAATACTAGTACAGTGCAGATATTGCAACAAATCTGAATTAACAATTGGCTCTGCGCTAAGAAGGGCGATAGCATTAATTATTTTTGATCCAGTGATTCGGTGATTAAAAAATTTGCCTCGAATTAGAAGTTTTCGACGTTGTTATGTTATGAGGTTAATTTATCTTAATTTAACTTTTAAATGTTATCCCTTATCTGAAAGAAAGTTCATGGTTGTGTTCTTTTTTTCGTACTCTCCCCGTCAAAGTACACTTGCGGTCATAAAAACCGCACCACCTAATGAGTTCTCAAAAAATGCCTAATTACATCAGATCGTAAGGGTATTTCCCATACTAATGAAGGATATTCCCCATTATTATTATTATTATTAGTTCGGCCTCGTATTCAATGCAAAAAAAATCAGTTTGTATTGAGTTGTGACGGTGACAAGTAAAAAAAAGTGACTTCTTGACTTTAGTCGAAGAAGGGCTTGGTTATCATGAGATTGCGGTTAAAATAGGATGCTGTCATCCAATTATCGTACGACTGATGAAAAAAAAAGAAAATTTGGATCCACTGGAAAGGAAAAAAAAGGCTCGGGACGAAAACGTAAAACAACCCAGAAGACGGACAATGTATTACAACGAATTAGCATGAAAGATCGCTTTAAAAGTGCTGTCCGTGAATTTCATCAAGTTGATCTAAGCGCCAAAACCATACGCTGACGGCTACGGGAGATAGGTTTATATGGAAGACAACCAGCGAAAAAACCTCTTCTAACCACAAAAATGAAAAAAGCTCGCTTGACGTGGGCAAAAAAGTGATTGAACGCAGGATGATTGGCGATGTGTGATGTGATCCGATGAAAGTAAATTTAATTTGTTGTGTGCCGACAATTTGCCATATGTACGACGGTCAGCAGGTGAAAGGTTCAAGGACGAGTGCATAGTCAAAACAGTGAAGTTTCCTCAAATCCAGATGGTTTGGGGATGTTTTTCTTTTTACGTTTTGGGCCTTTTGCACTTTGTTAATGGAACTATGAACGCTCAAAAGTATGGAGAAGTAGTAAGGGAGTTTTTGGTACCAGCAATTGAACAGTATCATTCGTATACTGACAAATGCATTTTTCAAGATGATTCTGCATCTTGCCACCACACCAAATCCGTAAGTAAAGTGTTATAAATCAGCTTCTAGATATAGTAAAACCGGTTGCGAATACTTCTATCAGACATTGAACCTAACTACTAGCTGCTTAGCTTTATGAAACAAGCTTTTGACTTGACTTTTCAATTTTGTTAAGCTGAGACTTTGCCTTTGCACAGAATTTTTATAAAATTTACTTATTCCAGTCGTAATAAGGCGACCAATTTTAAGATTTGTATGTGTTCTATGGGGCACTGTTTTTTCAGTGGACATTCAGGCTTTGAATTATTGTACTATACACGAAATTCTGAAAAAGATAAGAGAAGAAAGTTGCACTTGCAAAATCGTGTCCAGTATATTGGAACCATGGCTTTACGGACCGATGTTAGATTTGATATATCCCTCAAACGATTTTGATATCAGATTGTGGATTCCAGGGTCTGCAGCTTCTTTGTGGCGGGTTGAACAAATGTTCAAATGTTTATTTGATACTAGGCCTTCTTTTAAGAATTCTTACCTTTTAGCGGAATAGTTTATGGTCGTCGTTATTTCACTATTTGGTAACTAACTAGTAGGTAGAGTAAGGATATTTTTCAGTGATTGTGCCGACCACTGGCAAGTGCATTGTTGTGCATTCATTCCATTCAATCCACTGGTAAGTTTTTAAGGTGCAGAATTAATAATACTTAGCAGCTCCAGCTCAGAAACTTATCATCCTGATGGCATTCCATAAAATTTCATATTTTCAACATCTTAAGAGCAACCATATGTCCAAATTTGACAATGTGCTACTGCCTATATAATAATCTGGGGTTCTACATTACATCGCTGCATATTAGATTCTAATTGTCAAAATTTAATCAAGGAAGGTTAACCAAAGACTCCCGATTCGTAGTTTAGAATTCTGTATTTTTTATGAAGGCCTACTTAATTCGAATTTGAATTTAGCGGGCAAAATCAAAAACTCACAAAATTCGAGCACATTTCAGGTGAAAAAAAAGTCCATGAATTCTGTTGTGTCACACCTGGTTCACACCATCATCTGACTAAATAGAATTTACTATCTATTGTCTTTATTATGTTTAAAATTTTACTATCTCCTACACTTTTAGATGAGAGTATCTATATACTCATAAGGCAACACTGTTGGGAACCCTGTGTACAAATAAAGTGGGATTCATCGTTCGTTAGTCGAATAATTGTGAATGGGAGCATTGCTCCCTGTCCCTTTGTTTTTCCGTCTCCTTATCACTGGACTCCACCGAAAGTATGTTTTAACGTTTCGAGTACTCGCATCCGTACTTGTGTTCTCGTATCTCTCATACTCTTGTTGGTGTCTTGATTTTTTCTAATGAAAATATCTTTTTCGATTTGTGGCATTTCGCGAAAGCCAGTTCTCAGCTCTTAGTATTCATCTCCTTACCCCTTTTATTCTCTCGGCAGCACCGAAATCTCTACACTCTAGGTTAGGTCTATCTGTTAAGAGGTGCTACATATATGTTGGGATATTTGTTTCTAGCAATGTTCCTGAAGTTCCCGGTTGCTGGTCTTTGTCTTCACCCTTGGTCGTCGGTCGCCACCAACGTCCCCATCATCAGCATCTACATGGAGTTTGAGTTGGAATCGTCTTCTTCATCGTCGTCGTCGTCGTCGTCGTCGTCGTCGTCGTCGTCGTTGTCGTAGTCATCATCATTGGTGCTGGCACTAGTGTTGTTGTTCTACTAGATATTGTTGTTGTTGGTGGTGTTGGTTGGCGTTTTGTCTTTTCTCTTCGGGAGATGGTGCATATAGAGAAATTTTCCAGCTCACAGTAATCATTTCGTTAAGTAGTTCTGGATACGAATTGAATACTAGATACACAGATAGAATGAGATACACACCGTACGGCGCAACAGCGCACATACTCAAGTCTAGTCGCCCCGTAGCTCAGCCTAGCCGCCTGGGTACAAAAGTGATTGACCTTTTGTTGGTATATGTCGTCCTGTGTTTGTTGGTTGCTCCAATAGTACATACAACAACAAAACGATGTCTAGAGCTGCTGCTGCTATTGCTCTGTAGTTGCTGCTGTTACTTGTTATATGTGAATGTACATATTCTTCTGGTTTTGGTTACTAGTTGTGTTGTCTTTGGGGGGTTCTATGCGAATGTACTCGTATCTACAAGTATAGATACTTCTCATTCATTTGATTTTTCGAGGTTCGAGGTTCGGTTCTTTGCTCTGGTATGGCCTTACCTTTATCGGAGACTGCATCTATGTAGGTATGCTCCTGCAATCGCAGTTGACTTTACTATGCGCTGCAACGCTTACACCCATGAGGAGTGAGGTGTTTCTGGGTTTTCGTTATGTGACTGTTGATAGTCGTTTTTGTTGTTGAGTCGTTGGGCTGTATTTAGAGAGGAACCACCACCTTGGAATCCAACAATAAATTTTATTACCGCGGATCATGGTTCTTTTTTCAGTTTGAAGACTAGGCAAGCTATGCATACATATGTATCCGTATAGTGACTTTTTGTTCCTTTGTTATTGTAGCCGATGTTGTGCTGATGGCGGAAACTCTTGTGTGACTATTTTGTGAAAAGTCGAACTAGTAGAATGGAAAAGCCTAAGTTATGATGTGCTCAATGTGGTGTGAGGGCAGAATTTGTCATGTGTTATTGAACTTTCATTTTGGGGAAAGGTGGAGACATTCTTGAAATATTTGGATCATTTTCAAGTCCTCCACATGTGGTGAGGGCATTTCATTTACATGACAACTAAAAAGAGAATGAACTTGTGGCAGTAAAAGAGATGATAAAGTAAGTTAGACCAATAGAACGAGGAAGAGGACAAATTCGACTTGTTATTTAGCATAATCTGAAGTTGATCACTGACTTTAATGCAATGCACCATCCATTACGGTGGATGACTCGGCCATTCATATGTTGGTCGGGTTAGAACTTCGGAATAGTTATCCAATAATTCGTACAGCTGTGGCAGCAGCGTACCAGTTCAAACATAAAAGAGTCGAGAAAACTTGATTTCGGAATAAGCGAAGTCTTTGGATCTGGTAACTGAATGTTGAAGTTCGGCCATGCACCTGCTTACAAAAGTGGATAGTAATTGCATGATAGACAAAGACAGGCCAATCCGATATTAACTCTCCCACTGATTGCTACTCCCTCCTGATTGTAAAATGCAGCAGAAAAGAACCTTGGCGTTCTTCTGCCGCACACAGGTAGGTAGGACCTCAACCAACTTGATGTTCATAACTAAAGTCAAAAGGACTTGACAACTGGAGAAATTTATTAGCTATAGCCCATGTCCACCTCGGATATGCCATAAGTAATTAAGTAGTGAGAGCAGTTGGGATATCATTCACAGCGGTCCTCTTTGGTTACTGCACTCTCGAGGATGAATCAAATAAAATGTGCTCTGTGGTTTTGTCATCCTGTGAGCAGAGTCGGCACTCAATTTCGGAGGACAGGCTCAGTTTATGTAGGTGATACCTCCAACCATAATATCCAGAGAGGAATTAAAAAGAGTTCTGATAGCATCTTTGTTTTTATTGGGGATACTTTTCATGTTCTTGTTAAAAGTATAGTTTGTTCTGCTGGCCTCCAGTAAATTATATACTCGCTTTCTTACCTATTCATTACGCTTAGAGTTAAGGATACCACAGAAAGATCCGGTATATATGTTACTTTGGGTACAGCCCTCTCTTTATTACGTTTAATTTTCTACGAGAAGAATTCAAAGAGTGTTAGATCTTCTTGCGATTGACTAAATTTTGAAGAACATTCAAGCAGTCGGTTATGGTTTATGCGTTCCTACAATCCAGAACCTGAAGCACTACTTGACTATAAGTGAGAATATTGAAGCTGGCATCTTTTATGCATTGATGAAGATACGGCAAATCAATTGATTGGAAGACACTTGCGTACATCCGTAATGTGTTTGAGACTTTGTGTTTTGAACCAAATATGGTATGTGAGAACCAAGTGAAGAGTTTTCTGTGAAATTCCGTTGATTTGTTGCGTATGTTGGTTTTAAATTATTCGAGGGACTCTAGTTTGATGGCAAAGGGTATTTCAACAAGAGGTTTGAGATTTGTATTTAAAATAAAACGAATAATTGTTGAGATATATCTCAAACATTTATTGCTTTATAAAGTAGACTCATAGGAATTATTTATGGAACACAATATCCTACAAATGACCGCCTGAGCTCTGCCTTTTCTCGAGATTTTCAATCACTTTTTCACATACCTAGGGCTCAACCTCGACGATGATGGCTTCAATGTTTTTCTTTCAGAGTTGGAATTGTTTACTTTTAATATAGTCCCAAAGAAAGAAGTTTAATGGTGTTAAACCGCACGTTCTTGGGTGTCCCCGAAACGCGATGTAGCACCATCCTGTTGAAAGTAAAGGTTGTCCATATCAATATCCTAGAGCTGAGCTTTGCCCTGAGCTTTTGCTTAGCAAAAACTGGACGCAAAGCAATACAAATAAAAGAGCGGCATTGTACGAGTACTATAATCCAAATGCACTTGAGGGCAAAAGCCTTAAAACCAATGCTACTTCGCGTATCAGTTCAGTCGACCGCATATTAGACCAACAAAGTTTAAATCCAAAAACAGTTTTTCTCTCGTTTCCTTACCAGTCCCTTCGGTCCCTCTTGTCGTTGAGTGGGAAAGCAGAGCTCTGGCGGAGGTTGAGGGCAGCCATCATCAGCCAACAACTCCACACTTCGGAAAACAACCCACATAGGTTTTATGGCAGATTTTTTCCTAAGAGGAGGACGAGATGGTTCGGTCGGTGAAGTCCTAAGGACGAATCAGGAGTCCAGATTGCGACAGGAGGTCCACTAGGATCAGCGTTGTCGGAGCCCGTAGGCTAGACGGGAGACTCGTAGCGTCAACGGTTGGAGACGGTCCTTTGTAGCCAGACACCCTAAAACGATGATGATGGATGGGAGAGGACGACTCCCGGAACCTACCCCAAAATGAAAGCTAACTTAACATAGGCTTAAAGGCATCACATCTCGCACTCGATGTGGATGCAACTAGCTACGGAGCTACCAAAGCAAATATTCAATGGGTGAAGAGATGAAGATCTCTTTGATAGTAACATCCCAACGAGGGAGCTACGGAGGAGCAGCAGTGGTGTGCAGGCCGACAGCCAACAATATAAGACACATCTTAACGACGAATCTACTGTAAAAGTTTGGTTCGATGGGTGAAGAGACTATGACCCCTTTGAAGCCAACACCTAATGTTACAACTGGTCTTCGATACATAATTCTGGTGACATAGTACATTTCTTTTGCTATGTTTGGGATATCCTTAATCGTACCTTGGAACAACAATTTAATATACCGAGTCGATGTTGGCCTCTCGGAATTTTGGAGGAGTTCCTTGTGTCGATCACAATGTGTACCCTCTGACAGTACTGCCAAAGATGCCCTCTCTTCTTAACTTTGCACTAAAATCGTCGAGGAAAATTTTAATGTCATAGCTAAACCACCGTTGGTATGTATTTTTCAAGAGCTCGTAGAAGTTGTCTCTGGTGTCGCAATCTTTCTAATACGTAGTGCCGAGCGCTCATATTAGGCTCATGTTAACTAATACGTATGGTTGCAAGGCACTCGTTAATATGCCGAAAACTCTGCCTTTTACAACGAAACCGCATCGAAATAGGCACTGCTTCTACCGCACGTAGGCTATTGAGGGACCTAACCATACACGTGCAGAAATTTGTTTTCCCTATTTCGTTTTCAGGGGTGGTCAACAGTAGTGCTTCGTAACTTAACTTTCTTTTCCATGGTCAGGCAGTTCCTTAGGCGGTAAAAGCACCAACTTGAATAGCCAATTCTGTTATGAATACCTCTGGGACGAGGGGTCGGTTAGATTGAAGCTAGTAACCCATTCGGCCGTGTGAGAGCTGCCAATAGCCTGACTTGGTCTTGGAAACCCTACCGGCCTGAGCTCGAAGTAGCCCGAATAAGGTATTATCTGGTTTATTCCGGAATTTTACTTGACTGTTAGTTTCATCTGAGGAATTCATCCAGTGTCCCATTTATAGTGCTGCTATTTTTGTCTGCTGGTCAGCACTCACGATTACAAGTTTGGCAAGTCGATTACGGATGGATATCGACCAGTACCCGATGGTTTCCACTTGGAGGTATAATAATTATAACTGATGCGTTGAAATAGTTACAACACTAGTTATCACCAAGTTGTCACCTCTCAATTTCTACCCTGTTTCGATTGTGCCCATTCATCGGTTAGGAAATATCATATTAAATTGCAGTCTGGCATATTGCGCTATCCTGTTGCAACCAGTAAATCTTCCTACCATTTTCGTCCAATTCAGATGCCTAAAATTCTCGTTCCAATGACATTTACCACGGTCCGTTGCCGTCTCGGCATTACCGTCATCGAAAAATTAAAAGCCAATAACAGACCGTAACTTTTGGTAAATATTAAGTCGCTGTAAAAATTAACTCTACACAGTCGGGGGATGCAAGACAAAATCTTGAGCGCGGCGAAAACACTGTACAACGCACATCAAACTAAATAGATTGTACAGCAATCAGATGAAGCTTAAGAAATTACATCTAAGACGTCCAAAAAAAAAATAAAGCAGACATCAATACGGAGAGGACACCCATCTTATAATAGTTTCAAAATGCCTCCTGCCTACTGCGAAATTTTTTTTGGAATATAAGGTAGAGACCATCGTCGGTAGAAGACAAAAAAGACCGCAAATACCTGGAATTTAATCGGAGTGCGTACAGTAATCAAAACACAGATTATAGCAGTAAAGCGATTCGATGTAACTTAGAAGTTCAATATCGCATAAAACGCAAGGAAGTGCGGGGTAGTGTAAGAGTTCGTTACTTGGCGTAATTATATTAACGCACTTACCACCAAATGAAAAGAAGCAACCAGTAAGTGTAACAATAAGAACGTCTATAACATCATAAAGGTACTTGCAGGTTGTCAAAGTCCCAAACCTCATCCAGACGGTAAAGTATTGGCTTCGGATGGAAAAAATCCACTCAAATGGAGCGATCACCTCGCTGCTGTACTTAACCATTTAGCAAGTAACGAAGCAGCTCCAAGCCCTGACAAGCATTTTGCTGAAACGAATTCCCGAATACCTGAACTGGCTCTCAGTAACACTGAAATTATATCGGCTATGAGGGCGTTAAAGAAAAACAAGGAAGATGGTATCCTATTAAAACTCTTCCGACTCTCAAAGGGAATCCTACAACTACTTATTAGGAAGGCATTAGAAACGCAAGGGCAATGATAGACAAACTGCATTAGAAATGAAATAAAATATGGGAACTAGAGAGGAATATGCGTGCTTCCAGCAGTAGCCAAATTAATAGATTCAGTAATTTTAGAACAAGTTAGAGTGCATATCGATTTAACATTCTCCCACGAACACGAACACAGTCCGTATTCTTCTTCTGCAGCAACCACATCAATACACTGGGGACAACTGTCATTAACTACGTCAAGTTATGATTTCCGGCAGCAGATGTACCAGAATAAGTCGTCGCTCTAATTAAGTCTGCTTATGAAGGTGGTAAATTTGACGTCTTTCATAAGGCTTAAGTGTCAGATGAAGAAGAAGTTCGAAGTTGCAATCAGCGACGTGCTCCGTGAAGAACAATCGGGAACAAATATGGCATAATCAGCCTACACCAATTGGTCCTTAACTTAAGCATAGAGGCGTTTAAAGTTATAAAGTTGGGCTCAAGATTAATCTTGCCACACAAGAAGTGTCCTTTGTCTTCAAAGTTTGGTTTCTGAAGATGGGGACACAGATCTAAACGCATACAGTAGGATGAACAAAATTGGAGTGCAATCCCCACATCTATTTAGTTATCTGTACCTTCTACAATAGTTAAGATTTAAAACTATGCGATGAAACTCATATTACTCATATTGTGCACCGGCGGCGTAATGTCTCTAGTGTTGGTCTTATTTTATAGCTATTTTCTCTACCAGTGCTTCAACAAAGTTTCAGATAGCAATTCGTCGTCGTCGTCGCAATTTATTTATTTATTTCCTTGTCATTATAACCAGCAAACATTCAAAACCAACATGTTCAAAGTGTACCTTTATTTCTTTCCTCTATAATTTTCCTTCGGCTGTGCTAAGTGCAAACATTTTAAGGTTATGCTAAATCACTTTTTGTTCATGTATTAAACAAAAATAGAATTTCGCAACTAAGTTATGTCAGAGGCAGTGTTGGCATTTCATTATTCTTTTCAAAAAACGATTTAACTTTTGGCAGGTCCTTAAAAGGCCTTCCGTTTAACCATGTCTTTCTCTTTTGTCGTGTCATCATATAAACTCACACCTATATACATATTTTCGTGTGTTACGAAACATGTCTTTTTCTAGGAGGAACCCATCCCCTGGAGTATACAAATACATAGACCGAAAGATTTCACAAAATAAGTTCAAGGCCTTTTCAACTTTTGCTTATCAACTCCAAACAAAAAAAGCAACTGTTGCATTGGTCACAAAAATAAACGCGTAGACATCTAGCAGTTTAAATACCTACCGCATCTATATGAACAGTCATCTACCAGCATCCAACATCCAGTACCCAGCATCCCGCATACCAGCAATACAAAGACAAATGCTGCTCTGGAATTGCTGATTCCATTAAGAGTTCAGAGTGTATTGCTTAAGTGCAGAACCACTACTACTATGACAATGAATAAAAAAAAATAAAATAAAAATAAGTAAATAGATAAAAAGATTTAAAAAAAAAAAAATCACATTAATTGATTTTACCCTGTAAAGTGTTCTTAGCTGCAGAGATTTAAATCGGATGCCACTAAGGCTCGGTTATCTGCTTGGTCTTGTAATTTGTTGTATCCAATCCAGGCATATTGGCAAAGAGCAACGGCAGAATAGAACAGACCACTGCACTGGAAAGTGCACTCCAAGTCCACTTTAGTATCTTTTACTAGAGGGGCCGATGCATAAGAGAATCACTGCGGCAATACCATAACCAAGAGCAAGACCAAGACCAACAACAAAACAATGTGCATTCCACACTACAAAACAGATGCACATCTAGGAATATAGTGCATCTATAGCGATGCGGTATTCGTACAACTTTATTATTAGGATCAGAAGCTTAAGTAGCAATGATCTCTCTGTCAGAACACCAGATACTCGTACACTAACCAGCAACGCTGTTCTGATTAATTGAACACGCAACCATTGCAACGAGAACAGTCACCCATTCCTTAGGGATATAGCGATTCTTGCATGAATTATATGTCATGTTCTGGTTTTGATTCGAAATCTATCTTAAATACCCAAACTACTAGCTGTAGATACAACAGATACCTACTTATACTTGCATTCGTACTCTCTGATTCAAGAAAAAATAAAATTGTAAATTTAAATTATTGACTCATTGGCCAGAGAATTTATTTTGTTGCCTCGCACATCCCAAATACAGTTCTCCGCAATCTCCGAGTATCCGTAGTATCTATTGGATGCGTAAATCAGATTTTCCATTTTTTTTTTTTTCAGAGCAGTCGCCCCTTCGGGTCTAAAAATATCGAAGATCGCCTCGTATGGCGTCCCAATAATAGAGCTCACATATTTTATCGTCAAATGAAAAATTGGTGGAAAGTATTTTTCCCGTTTTGCCGATGTCTTTTCATCGTCAACGTTGCTTTAGTCTGCACCAACATCGTCGCCATCGTCGTCGTTGTCAGTCAGTCGGAGAGTTGGAGTGTGATATTCCCTTCATCGGAATTCCAATATTTTTCAGCTTTCGAGTATAGCCTACTCGTATACCATCGTGTACCGCACACATGTGATTGAACAATGAACTATGAGTTCGAATGGAACACTTGTACTTTTGATACTTTAGAAACAACTCAACTGAAAATAGGTCTAGAAATCATCATCCGCCCCAGCATCAGCATGATCATCATCATATGCGCTTGAGTGGGGTTTTGCCTGATGATGATGTGATGGTGCAAGATACTCAAAAGTCGTCTCTACCACCGATCAGCCACCGAGATCACAGACCACTATCTATATGGGTATGGAATATTTTGAAATAAGAAAAACATACTTACGATCGGTGTTGTACGAATACAATTCGTTTTTGATTTTTTTTTGATTTGTTTCGAATTCAGATATTTTCGGCTATCCGCTATAAATAGATATTCAGTTCGAAATGAGATTTATTTACAGCATAAGAAATCAAGCATCAGTGGAATTTTGTATTTTTTCATATTTACTCATTCGTTTGCAATGATGTATTGTGAAATTTCGTTTTTAGATATAAAATTTATGTTTACCTACTTTTACAGTTGACTACATGAAGGCATACGCATTCTATTGGGTAGTAGTGTTTCTTTGAGTACTTAAATAGGCCTTGATGTTTCTAAATAGGTTATGTTTTGCAATGACTATGGACAAATCAGTAAGCACATCAAAATAAATAAAATAGTTTTGAAGCAATAATAACGTTATGGGCTGGTGTTGGGCGCCAAATTTTAAATATCACCGCTGATTTTGTAGATATTGCATGCATTATGTCATTTTCGATTCAAAATTCAAAATTAAGTGTCGTATTCTTTCAACCCTGATATTCCCATTCGAAATTTACTTAGTACAATGCAATGACCTGAGTCCTTTCTAACGAAGGCTTTAGACTGGTATAAAGCAGATATCGCCGCGGTAGGATGGACAAAAAGGGACAAAGAACAGTGACCTATACAAGCATCACGATGACTGCTAAAAAGAACAAAAAAGCGTCAATTTGGGTTCGGGTTTCATGCCCTAAGCTTTCATCGCGGGTACGAGCGTCTTGCAACAATCCGCTTCAAGGATTAATCAACCAAACCCCAGCGTGATATACGCTCGTGTGTCTTCGGAAAAAATAAACCTACGAGAAATGCCTTAAATATGAGGTTAAAATCATTTTAGGTGAAAATAGAAGAAGAGAACATTTTTTGTGATACAGTCTGGTTTGTATCAAGTGGTGGTCACCGGTGACTGCATGAGTAAGCCCTTATACGGCAGGTTAAAATAGCATGAGTAAGCAAAGATAATAGCATTATACACACCAACCTAGCCGGAAGAAATTAAACAGATTTGAAAAATCAACCTCGGATAACAATGGATTCCCTACTGATGACCCTAGGAAACGTTTGAAGGGCAACGACCTTCGGATATGCACGTGGAATGTTAGGACAACCAATGTTGGATCGTCCAAACTGATCTGCTGGATTTCACCCGACCAGCACCAAGAAATCCCTGGTTTCATGAAGAATACCGGCAAACATATGCAGCTACACAAAAGCCAACGAAGCGTCGTTGCAACAAAGGACGAGAACTGCTTGTCGTGACATCTACGGACAGAAGAATAATATCAGCTTCTCCAGAAGAATAAAAGAGTACACGAGAAACGGCCGATCGAAAATATTGAGAGTGGAATGGAGTCACAGTCGGTGTATGACGGCGATGAAGCCTAACACCGATGATAGCCAAAACTTCCGTCCATCTGACCCAAACGAAGTAAGGATAGCAATATCTAAGCTAAAATCCAACGAATCACTTGAATCTGGCGGCTTCTCGGACATTCAAAGTTGCTGAAAATGACTTTGTGGAGAGCATGAACCACCTCAATATTGTCTGAACGCCTAAAATGCTTCACCAGCAACCTGGTTGGACCCTATCAGCTTGGTTTCAGACAAGGAAAGTCCACAAAAGACCAAATCTTCACACCCTGGCAGCTAGTAGAAAAAATCCAAGAAGTCCAACTCGTTATCTACCCACCATTTTTTCGTCTATTTTAAGACCGTATATAGCAGCATTTGTAGAGACGAGCTATAATCATGCCTAGTCTTGACATCCCTGCTAAACTCGTCCGTCTGTGCAGAATGACGATTGAAAACGCTCGCTGCTTAGGCAAGGTCGGTATTGACTTAACCGTGACCTTTGATGTCAAAAAAAGTTTTAGACAAGCTGACGCGCAGTCTTTAACATCATGATTGAAAGAATTGTAAGGAATTTACAAGTAATCAAAACAGGCAGAATCTTCCAAAAATATGTGCAACTACTACCAAAACGAAGAATCACTCTTGCTAATCGCTGTTTTTTGGGCTAAAAAGGCAATTGAGTAGTAAGGCCCCATCCCGAAAAACTAAGGAGAATCTCTTTATAAGACCTTGATCATCCCAGTCCTACTTTATAGTGCTAATACTAGATGGGGTGAAAAGTAACCTCCTTGGGAATGAAAAAAAAAAATTTTTTTTAAATGTTTTTCTATTTTATTCATTATAGTCCCCTTTTAGTTTGATACACTTATTCTAGCGATTTTCCAACTTCTTGATCCCGTCCGAAAAGTAATTTTCCGGAAGGTCTGCAAAATACTCCTCCGTGGCGTCGATGATTTCCTCGCGTGAGCGGAATTTTTTTATTGATGAGCCATCTTTTGAGGTTTGTTAAGAGATAATAGTCCGAGAGAGCCAAATCGGGCGAATACGGTGGATGGGACAGCAATTGGAGCCGTAAGTCATTGATTTTAGCATTGGTTGCGATGCTCATGTGCGCCGGTGCATTGTCTTGCAAAAACAAAATTTTTTTCGCTTCATGTGAGACCGCTTTGCAGCGATTTCGGCCTGCAATCGCTCCAATAATGCACAGTAATACTCGCTGTTGATGGTTTTTCCTTTTTCGAGGTAGTCCACGAAGAGTATGCCATGACAATCCCAGAAAACTGACGCCATAATCTTTCCGACCAATCGTGCCTCCCTCGGCCGGTTCGGAGCACTCGTGCCGGCTTCAGTCCATTGCCGGGCACTCATTCTGTTCTCTAGTATTCAACAGTTACCAATCGATGTCAAAAGTCCGCCCGATTCCGCATCAGCAAGTCCAAACACTCTTTCGAAGTTCTCTCGCCTTCGTGTTTTTGGTCAGGAGTGAGTATGCGCGGCACCCAGCGGCAGTATAACTTTTTCATATGCAGAATGTTGCCAAAAATATGGCGTTTGCGCTCAGTAATAATCTTTGTGGTATCTGCTAGCTCGCGCACCTTCACTTTCCGGTCAGCAAACACCATTTCATGTATTTTTTGACATTCTCCTCTGTAACCGCATCGGAGGGCCTGCCGCTGCGGACTTGATCGGTAGTGGAGTTGCGGCCACCACAAAACTCTCGAAACCAATATTTGACGGTGTAATCTGATGGAGCATTAGCCCAATAATATTTATCCAACTTTTCTTTTGTTTCCTTCGTCGTTTTGCCTCTCAAAAAATAATGTTTTATGAGAGAACGAAAATTGTTTTTTTTTTCTATACAACAATCAGCTGTCAAAAGAAAACTAAAGACAGTATCGCACTGAAATTTGGCATGTATGAACGGACACCACCATAACAAGGCACTATAACATTTTTTGCAGTAGCAGCGCATTCTGGCGGTCAAAGAGGTTACTTTTCACTCCACCTAGTACATGGTCTCTATCGAAATCAGATTAAGATATATGGACTTAGGCGTTTCTTGAGAAACGGTCCTGTTTGCGGTGATGGGCTTTGGAGCATAAGATTCAACGACGAACTATAGGAGCTATACAGCGACAAAAAACTGCGCATCAGTCGCCTAAGACGGCTATGACGTTTAGAATGGACACGAATGCTCTGGCCCGTAGAGTCTCCGAATCTAGCCCTGAAGAACGACGCAGTAGAGAAAGACCTCACCTAAGTTTACGCGCATAAGTAGAGTGAGACGTCAACAGACAACTGACCTCTGAGACAACTAGAGACAGTTAGGTAAAGACCGGTCTAAATGGAGAGGCTTGTTAGTTTTGGTCCAGGTTCACCTCGAGCTGTATCGCCACTAAAGTTATCGACGTTAATTGACTATGCTGTGTGGTGGAATATGTCCACCTCAATATTCAAAAATAAACATGGAAGTCACCTGACAATTGTACAGGCAATCATAGATATTCAGCCATTTTGGGAAATACTGTGAGAAGATTTGACTTTGAACGGTTGTAATCAGCAACACCCCGTCAGAGCCTTTCTCAGACGTGTTCCAATCAATCTCTCTGCAGGTTCTATGCAACTAACATCTAGTGGTAGAGACCAGTGACATATATTCCATCGAGTACGCTGTAACTGGAGTATTAGATACTATCCGACCATTCTCACCGAAACCTTCTAGAAGGACGAAAGTAGCTTTACAAGCAAAAATAGAATAAATACCTACATATCTTGAGGGAAAAAGAAAAAGCATGAAAGGCGAGCCATCGAGGAACTGAAGAGATGCTACTCCAAGAACAACGTTCAAAAGTTCTTCCTAGAGGTAAAAAATAAAAACAAGGAAATAAGACCCAGACAGAGACCTGTAGGGCTTATCAAGTCATCAGTCACTGTCTGTGCTTATTGAAGAAACAATAAACTTCGAGAGCTCCCACAAATTTTACTGTTACTCAAAAAACGATTTACCTCCACCTGACCAAAATGGAGTGACGATAGGGGGCAGTTAACTTGAGGATAACATGGCTGCAAAGGGTAATCAACCCTTTTCCAAAATTTGATCGGAAATTATGTCAAAAGGGAGACAGTTTTAACTACGCCAATGATAGCGATTTCCGTCTCCTTAACATCACATACAAGATCTTGCCTCCTGTATTCAGTTAATGCTTAAACAATTAGTCAACGATCTAGCTGGCCCTTATCAGTCCGGTTTTAGGCTGGGTTAACTTATAGTTGCCAAAATCGATGTTCATTGATTTTACGCGTGGATATGAGAGTATGTATGGAGACAAACCCTACAAATTACGTTGAATGATAATGGAGTACGCTCGGTCTCTGTGAAACTTACAGGTCAACACCTGGTTCACAACTTTCTATAAGTATATGTAACTATGTACTTGTATATTCTGATTAACACTGCCACTGACAACATTGGCAGGACGCAGCGAGTTGTCACTGATATGTTTGTAGGTCTTGAATCTTAAATGGATTTATACCGTCTGTGAGAAGGCAATCGAATAGAACGTCACGGCAGACACATTACTTTGAGGTAGTTAGGCACTTCATTTGGGCAAATGAGCAATAGGGGAACCGTCATAACAGTACTGCTCTATAGCTACATATTATTGGAAACCATAGTCGGGATCCAATGGTGAATGCAAATATCTAAGGTTGATTTAAATGCAAGATTCTTCAATTGATTTTTTGTCCCGTCTTTTCCGAAACACATAATTTCATTTGGACTAATTTTACCTTTATAAGGTAAGCACCCGACCTGGCAGGCCAGGATCTTCGTATACACCAGTCCAGTAACACGCCATATTTTAATGAAAGATCTTTTGCTGTTTTCTGAGCAAACATCCACACCTCACAAAGTTATTCATCAAGTTTCGGACTGCTGCTGCACACCACCCTGTAGACTTTTGTAGCTTGTTCTATAAATAAGGAGCCACAAACTATAACCCAACCTCTTAAGAATAGTTCTGGCAAAAAAGCAATGTCCAAGAATTAGCTGAATGATGTGTACACCTACTAAATATGAACAAATATGTGTAAGTATTGAACGGCTTGAAACATATGCATGCATACAGAAACTATATATGTACGACTTTCGGGCAGTTAAGATGTTTACACGAAATCTCATTTCCGTCTGGTTGACTTAGCAATTATCCATGACGCTCTCCAAAATCCCGGCCAACTAACGTCACACACAAGTTATCCTCAATAGACTTCTACCCGTACTGCCCCGATTCAATTAAGATAGACCCATCGCACTCCCGGTGCTGTCATCCATTTAGTACGCGATTAGCTTCCTAAAATTTTCGTATATTTTGATACCTGTCACCTTGACTTGTAGATACCAAAGATACAGTGCTATCAGTAGCTCATCACGTACTCGTAATTGAAATAACAACAAACGTTCACACACCAACACACATACAAACAACGATACGTTCAGAACTCAAACTGAACAAAAAACAGCGGAAGTGCATTTGTTTATGCAGGTCGCGTGCAACAGCAGATTCATCCAAACGAGTACCAATACGTTTAAGCATGTTTAAGTGTGGGTTAGGTTTCCGTACATACTCGCATATGTTTTTCTCCTGTTTATTCACACTCACACGTATTTGTATCTTTGTTAACTCTTTTCTGAGACCCCTTTTATGCTTTAACAAAAGATTTCCTCAAAAAGATACAAAAACAAAAACAAACCAACAATCCGCAGATTGCCATTTTAATTCAATGCATCGATGTATCTTTTAGCGTTTCTCATCGTCATCATCATCATTATCACGATCGTCGTCTTCGTTGCCATTTCGTTTGGTTTCGTTTGATGAGGTATCTGCTCTTTCCGCTGGTTTCCCTCCAGATTCAAGTGTAAGAAGAGTATGTGAAGAAATATAAGTGATGAACCTTGCGAATTGGAAGGCGGTAGTTCGGTTGGCGGGGCAAATCAGAAGCAGAATTATAACGATTGTCTAATTGCGAACGTTTTGTGAATGTGTGGAAAGAAATTGTGTTGTTTTGTGTTTAGCACAACGGCATAAACAGCGCAAACAGCAAACAACAATAACGGTAAGTGCTTGGAAAAGGGGCGGGTGGCAAACGGGCGGCAAATTCGAGAAAAGAGAGAACATATTTGTACATACAAGCATACTTGTATCCAACGAATAAATATCCAACATGGAAATATCGAGGTCAGTTCAGGTCATGCCACTTTAAAGCGAGCAATATTTGTACACGAGTATGTGGTCGCGACACCCGACCCTGCCCTGCCCAGACGTTCTTTCCAACTAACATGATGTTTGAGTGAAAGACGAAAAGGGGCAACACACACAGAAAATAACAGGCAACAACAGTAACAAAGTGAAGTTTGAACTAAATGCTGCCACAGTTAGCAAATTAATTACACGCGTTCATTGAAGAAAAGCAGCAACGATATTTTATTGGTGAATATTAAATCTGTAGAGTTGCCAGGTTATCCTTTAAGATTTAAAATAATGATAAGCAGTAAAAGTGCCTTAAGATTTCATTTATCCAATAACCTTGAACAGCTGGAGGTAAAATTTGAGGCAAAGAAGCCGGGATTCGTTCTACATTACAATGAGGTGGTAGTGCAGCAAGCACCTTGGCAGTGCTGTTGGTATTTGGTCTTCACCAGTATCCATATCTGGACTTAAGCACGGAAGGAACAACTCGCAAGAAAGGATCAACTAATTTAATCAATTTAATCAATAACACTAATTGCTTTGGGTATCTCTTCGCCAGAAGACGCCAAACTTCTTCAACACAACCCGAATAGGTTTTCTATTTGGTGCCATTCACATAAGTAGGATCAGTATTCTGTACGGTCAACTTGTACCCCTTGTGCAATTCTTTGTACGATAGGGAATTAAATTGTTGTTCGCATATTGATAAGATAATCCTTAAAACCAACTCTTTTCTTGGGTATATCAACAGTGGTCCAAACAATCTTCCAACCCTTAAGTGACCAGCTCCCTCTAAATCACATTTGTTCGCCCCCTGCGTGATCGTTACTCTTTTAGCGAGTAAAATTGAGGATATCCATTATTTTTGTTCGATTTGCTCTTCGCGAACTCCGCTGCATCGATTCAATCGATTGCACATCTACTAACAACTCTATTTCCCTTTGCATTAACCCTGGTAATTTACGTTTCTTCTACCTACCGCCCCACTGCACATCTAATCGACACGGTCGAGTTTTCGATTTCAACCGACGCACGTATGTACTCCCTTAAACTTGACCTCCTTCATCATTTTCTTTATTCTTAAGTTTCAGAATACCACATGAACCTCTGCGGAATACATAGGCCATTCGAGGATATTTTCGGTCAGGCAAATCTGGTAGAATTGCCAAGAAACGCCAATACCAGAAAACAGCTGGACCATAATGGTCCAGTGGCGTGGTTCATGAAACTCTCGATTTCTACCTTACGAGTATGTCATTGGAAGAAGGAAGCTTATGTCAGAAAAAGTGAAAAACCGGGGTCTTCGAAGATAGTAAAAGTTTTATTAATCAGGAAATAAACAGAAGCGATAACAGATGGCTTTGTGTAAGACCTTTGGCCTTTTCATGAGGAATCACTACTCTCTTGAATCCTCAGAGGTCCATATGATGGTAGAATTGCTCGTGAAAATTTATAAAGGAACATTGCAATTGAAATCACCCAGATAATGATATGAATCTCAGAAGCTTGTTAAGCCTTGCGTAAGTCTTCATGGTCTGTGAAGAAGTAACTTCTCAGAGATCTCACTCTTTGCTCTTGGAAATTCAGCATGAATGTCAACCACTCGCTCGCCTCAGCAACTAAGAATGTGATCTCTTCGTGATATGTATATGTTATGTGAGTCAAGGGATCCTTATTATTGGGTATGTGCCATGTTGAACCTAGCCTAAATACGGTGCATTTGGTTGACCATGCTTAATTGAACAGAACACAACCATTCCTCTCCAACATTGTTGCCTTTGATATTCATGTAACGTTTTGAAACTCGAAATCTCATCCAGGAGATTCCTTAAAGATGACTCTTCGTAACTAGAAGAGTAGTATGTGGCTGAGTCTTTTGCTCAGAATTGAGCGCACAAAGTCGAACTAAAGCCTTTGTCCTTTAACATCACCAAGATCGACCTTTTTGCACCTTGTGTTCTCACAGTGGATTTCACTCGACCTGATTTGAGCAATACAGATATTAAATCCTATTTTTGGGCCCTGCATTCCAATTTAGAATGCAAAAAAAACGTTATCACATATATTGAGGCCAGAACTAACGTCAAGACTCTCTTGAGAGTATTTAAATATTTCGAACATGTGATCATTCTCACGCAAATGGTCATTAAAACACACATCGAGAACAAAAAGTTGTTTAGTTTCGACGATGCAGGCTCCTGCACGGCTACATGTTTAAATTTCCCTTAAATGATAGCAGAAGCATTGTGTTTTGGAAGCGTTAAATTCCGCTTCCAAGTATATAAGTAATGTTCTCTGCAGGCCGGAAAATAGGTGTCCATTCGCTATAAATGACCTAGTCATCTCAGAAGATTGATGCGCAGTTTCCCGAACAGATCGATGTACCTGTAAAGCTGGTACCGCTCAAATCCCGTCAACACAAACAGAAATATTTTTCGAAGGATTTTTCGCTCAAAACGACTGAAGATATCTCTATCCGCTTCTGATAGGGTTCATACTTCTACGCCATAAATAGAACTAGGATGGCCGAGGTATAATGTAGAGGTCCTTACTTGTTCGGGATATGGCCTTACTATTCAATTGCTATTTAAGCCCAGAGAAATAGCAATTGGTAGAATAATTCTTCGTTTTATTTCTGCTGAAGCAGAAGCAGTCCTTTAAAACCTGGAATCTATATCTGTCGACTATGACGTTATATTTAATTCGTCGATGTTGTGCGTCCCTCCTTACTTGTTCACTTGTGAGTATAAGAAACCACATGACAGCGCGTCACCTTGTTTACAATTTTGTTAACATCAAAGGTGTTGCTTAAGTCGTTACCGACCTTGACGGAGCAGCGAGCGCAGATGCCAAAACATATTTAGTTCGCCTCTATAAATGCTGTCATTTGTGCCCTTAAAATCGTTGAAAGAAGTTTTTGCCATAATCTGAAGATTTGGTTTATTGTGAACTTTTATGATCTAAGGTCGCACTGACAGGGACTAATCAGTTTGTGGGCGAAGGGTTTCAGACGTTCAATATTGCAGATAAGATCTTGTATCCGATGTTGAAGAGACTTACACCTTTATAGTTGTTGCAGTTGAGGGGTTCTCTTTTCTTGTGGATCGGGCAAACGATCACACAGTTTTCCAACCAGATTCTAGAAGTAAGTTGGTGCATTCTTTCCACAAAGTCATTTCCAGCAGCTTTGAATATCTTGGCCGGTAAGCCATTAGGTCTTTGCTAGCCTTTCATCGATCTGGTCAGGTGCCTTTAAATGTTGGTTATCTTCGTCTAAGTTAAATGGTCTACTCTGCCGGATGACAGTAAGTTGGGCTATTATGCAGTCTGCAGAAAAAGTGTTTCTATATTCTCAGCACTGACTACTCTGCACTCTGCTATAAGGTTTCGTTCTTTATATCTACAGGCAAACGTCTCCTTGAATTGGCACATATTTTTAACTGTTGGTAGAATTTCTGTACGTTATTCCTGGAGTACAACGTATTTTCGATAGAACGCTTTTCGTGTTCGTTTTTTCTTTTTCTGGGAAAGTCGATATACTTTTCTGCTCGTAGAGTTCACGAGCAGCTCTCGTCCGTTGTTGCAGCTCCTCATCAAATCAGGGATCTATTGGTTATGGTCGAGTGAAACCCAGCACACCAGTTGCATCTCTAATGGCACATTGATAGTGTAGTCACTCATCTTCAGTACTTGATGCATTGGAGTTGTTAAGAGATTTTGGGATACTCGTCCGAAGAAGATTGTGGCGGTCTGGTAATTATTTGTCTACGTTCTATCTTCTCACAGTAGTTCTTCTTTTTTGTGGCGCTTATGAAATCCGTATTCGTACGTTGGCTGCAAAAGGGTTTTGATCCGAGTCAATGTTGGGTGTCCGAAACGATCAGGCGTCCAGAATGCTGGATGTAGGCCTTACGTCTATCGCAAAATTTCCTTTTGATGATCCGGAGACCGCCTTGTAAGCTTGTGTATATTGAGATGGGGAAAGTGTGTGCTTGTCATAGCAATATTTCGCCCGGCCGCATATTCAATAATCTAAGTTCATTGCCAGACGTAGTATCGTGTATGCTTTACTTACCAACTGTGTTACCAATGATTTTCTCCTTTCATATCGTACTACAAAGTGTTAACTTCATACTTCGGACATTGCTCATATGTTTTGTCGAGGAGCTCGTAGAAACGTTCTTCGGTGCCGTTGTTCTTGTCGTCCGTGGGGCATGTGTGCATATTAGGCATATGTTAGCGAATTTAGTCTAAATGCGATTTGTCATAAGACGCTCGCTCACTGTTGGAAGCTTCAGATTTTTTGCCTAAGACTGCCGCATATGGCAAATCTGCAACCGAATAAGCCCTGTATCTTTCCCCTACAGCAATCAGCATAATACATATATAAAAGATAATTTTTTTTCTTTGTAGTTTCTCAGCTCATTTTTTGATAGCTCACGCGTGATTTGTGGCATGTGTCAAAGTCAAACATACTCAGTTAGCATTGCCATTTCGTCGTGGAATGGGTTACAACCGAACAACGCCTACAAATTATTGAATTTAATTATCAAAGTTCGTGCTTTGTGAAAAAATGTATTAGACATCAAGCCACAGAGGACAGTGTTAATGAAGACCGTGATTTGTCAATTCGTCGCCCTTCGCAGGACTTAGGATTCTGTTACTCAACTCTGTGGAAGATTTTACGCAAGAATCTTAGACTAACCTCCCAAAATATAGACCGAGTAAGAACTGAGTGGGCCTTAGAAAAGCTGGAAGAAGATCCGGTTTTTTATCGAAAAGTCGTCTTCAGCGTTGAAGCTCATTTCTGGTTGAATTGGTATGTTAAAAAAACAATGAGCAACCTCAAGAAATACAAGAGCTGCCAGTCACCCCGAAAAATGCACTGTTTTGTGCGGCTTATGATCCGGCTAAATCACTAGGCCGTATTTTTTCAAAGATAACCGTGAGAACAATGCTACCGTCAATGGCGCCCGCTATCAAAAAATGATTTCGAACTTTTTTTTTGCCCAAAAGCTAAACCTTGTCGACATGTGATTCCAGCAAGATGGTGCTACAGCAAGCGAATTGATGAACCAATCGAGAAATGAGTTTAGTTCGGCAACTCATATTTTTAATGAATTAAATACTTTCCCGTTTCCCAATTGCAGATAATAGTTTTTCATTTATTGAATAAGACTTTGATTGATTTGGTCACAATATTTACGAGCTAGAAACACTAGTTATTGCAGATGCGCTTCAAACATTTTGCATTTATAGTACTTAACCGGCATTAGGTTCAAATTTATCACAAAAGCAAAAAAATTGTTGAATCCAAAGATAAACCGCTGGGCCTTAGAGCTTCCGTTAAAGCAAGCGGACGTCAGTAGGTGTCAGAATCATCTTCGTCGTCTGAGTTTCAATAATCGCGAAAACGCCACTGACAACACGCTATTTTCTTCCCATTATGTCAATATCATCGGCGCATACGGGTAATTATACGGACTTTTGAAAGATTGTGGCACTTGTGTTTGCGCGTGAATTTCGCACTATTTTTCCAAGAATGGTGTTAAAGAAGTCACAATACAGCGCGTAAAATTATTTTTCGAATTCAAAGATTTCGGTGAATTCTTTACCGATCTTGATGGAGTAGGGTGTATTCTCCATCGTCATCCTGCACAAACGGACGAGTTCGGAAGAGATGTCAATACTTAACATAGCTCTGTATAGCTCATATCTATAGGTACTGTCGTACTCCGCCTTAAAATTAATGAATAGGGGTTGTGTGTCGATTTGGAGCTCATGGGTTTTTCAAAGATCTGCCGTAGTATGAATATTTAGTCGGTGCATGGTGGATTTTCCTGACCTTAAGTAACACTTATATGGCAAATCAGGTTGTTGACGTTTGATCAACATATTACAGCAGTTTAGTCTGCCTGTCAGTTCAGAAGGCTCCTTTCTTGAGGATCGGACAAACAATGCTGAGGTTCCACTTTTCAAGCACTGTATCTTCCTTACCAAATGATCGCCTGCCGCTTGTTGGACTTTAGCTTAGATAGAGCTACCTTCACTTCATACAGCTCGGGTGAACGGAATTGTTGATCAACATCGTCCAGTTTGAAAGGGTTCATTTTGCTTGACAGTGGTATTGTGGTATTGTGGTTCGTAATCGCCGTTATGCAGTCTACAGTCTACAAGAGAAGACAGATGTATGGGCTCAGTGGTTATATCGCTCTATGGGTGGCATCCAACATTTAATGGGGAGACTACATTGTTATTGGAAGATGGCTTGTTGTTGTTTTCTAGTCAACTATTCATCTTACTTTTTAGTTAACTGAATGATAATGAATGTCTTTCGGGCGCAGTTGTGGTTCAAACACTTAACCTTCTGATTTAAAACCAGTTTACTACTACTTGAGCCACGGCCGCCCATTTTGTTTCCTTATTTGCCTCTACACGCAAATTTCATTCCTGGAGTAGCACCTGAAAATTGATCAACCGCGTGCTTCTCATGCTCCTTATTTTTCCGCCTGAGAAGCAAATGTTTGTCTCTACTCGTCGTCAACGCAGGGGTTTCATTGTGGTGGCCATGTGAAACCCAGCACGTCAGAGTTGGCGATGGTTTTTTAGCAATGTTTTTGATACTTGATGCTGCCGGCATAAAACCTCTGAAAAGATTAAGAGAGACTCGAACGAAAAAGGATTGGCGATTTATTGTGATTGTAGCCGTCCAACGTAATACTTCGTCATAGTAATAGCTTGCATTTGCGATTTTTGGGATATCCGCAAACGTACCTTCGCTACAACAAGGTAATGGTCCGAGTCGATGTTGGCTCCTCGGAACGTTCGGACATCCATAATACTGGTGGAGTGCCTTGCATCGATTGCAATGTATTCACTTTGGTTAATGGTTGACTTCTCTCTAAGTCCCCTTATGAATACCGAGATCCTGTAGCATTGTGTTAGCTATGACAATGTTTCGCCCCGCCGCAAAGTTGATTAGCCTGAACCCGTTATCGGAGGTGGTGTAGTGCAGGGCTATACCTTTCGACAGTGCAACCAAAGATGCCCTCTCTCCCAGCTTTGCATAAAAATCCCCGAGGACAATTCTAATGTCATAACTAGTGCATTCTCACCCCTTGTGTCTTTGGTGTCTTCATCTTTTTCGTCTGTTTGGGCGTGCGCGTAAATAAGATAAATGTTAGCAAATTAAGCCTTAATACGGATTGTTACGTGGCGCTCGTTAACATACTAGAAACCCATGATTTGTTGCCCGAGTCCGCCTCCAATATCGAATCCGCATTAAAATACGCACTGCTTTTACTGTCGACAATAATCGCCGTTGAAGATGTTGCAGTTTTTCATCCTCTTTTTGTTTGGCCAATCCCAAACATTTCTTGGATGTCGGTAATATCTGCTTTGCAGCAGTCCATGGCCTCCACTAGTTGCCCGGCTGCGCGTGGCCTATTAAGGGACCTAACATTCCACGTGCTAAGATCCGAAGTTCGCTGTCCTTGTTTCGTTTGCAGGGGTTGTCAACGGCAGATCCGGCCGTATTTGAGGCTTGTTGTTGCATCGTAACTTATGTTACAACAGTTACACCGGCGGCAAAACTCCCAATCTGCGTAGCCAGTTCCCTAAGACAAACGTTCGTTTTTGTCTGCTGGTCAGAACTAGAGCTTATAAGTTTGACAAAACAAGCAAATAACATAGAAGAATACCTCTTCGGAAGAAGGATCAGCGAATTTTTGTATGTTAAGATCTTTAAGTACATAGGATAGGTAGGTAGGATTACAGTTTTAACTCTAAATATCGACGTATTACAATATTATCGGTAATAGTTCGCTTAAAGATTTGAGAAAATAAACTAAGTGAAGGCATCCAGTGTAGATTTGATTGTAGATTTGTGACACATAAATATCATATCAGTCAACCTAGTTGCCATCAGCAACTTTCTGCGATAGTTTTTAAGCTGAATTTTTCTCTGACAAAGCGGTTTTCATTCTTCATAGCCCTTGGAGTAGTAATCAGATAATGTCACATTCTGGTCTTCTCTTTTTTTTTTTAAACATTTTCACACTAAAACTTTCGAATACGGATATTTGCAAACTGCTGGATAGGCAATTGAACCTGTTATATACTCTTATAAGGGGCTATTGAATCTAAAAACTAACAAGCAACACCACGTAACTTTTCATGTTCCCAAGGATGTCCTTAATTATCGTAATGGTCCGAAATCAAAAAAACAGTATTTAATTTGAGAATGCTTATGTTTCCTGTTACGAAAAAGTTTGTTAGTTTCTTCTTCTATTATTATCTCGTCAAATATCTAACTCAATAGCGTTTAAAAGGGCAACTAGTAGATACTAACTTACTAAACGGTAATTTTTATCTTGGTTCACGGCGGAACTATTTTGAGATAAGGAGCTCTGGAAACCATGAATGCTTGACGTCCTAAACGTTCGACCTTCTGTCGTTTTTATCCCCCCAAACTTTGATGCTGAAACTTCAAAATTTACATAGCCGAAGCATTGTTGTGCATTCGATCAATCTGGTCAATGTGGCTAATGTTCATAGCAACTATATTAGGGGTTATTTGTGAACAACATATTAACTGGCAAGCTTGATTAAACATCTGGATGTAGTTTCAATCACGGGTCTGCGTTCAGTTAAATAAGATCCTTCTCTCGCCCTTTTTTCTAGCTTTACTACATTCTGGTCTTTACTACATTTGTTTTCGGCGTAAAGCTTTTATGATTGCATCCGCAAAGAACTGATCGGCTCTATTCACTACAAGATCAAGACAGTCCACCAAGTCTCAAAAAATATTGGATTCTTCACTAATTTAACATCACCCGCTATGACGAAAGACAGTTGTTCTTAGGTTTGCTTCTAGATGCTCCGAAGTACAATGTATGAACTCTGCTGAGATTAGTCACAGTGCGGACATGGGAGTACCATATACATATGTATATCAACCCCAACATCGGCTTATTTAAACTAGGAGTGCCCTAAGCGCACCCCATTTGAGGATATTTTGGCATATTATTTGAATATAGTAGATACAGTGGAGATATTTTCAACGAAACATCTGCGCTCATAGTCCTTTTATGACTGGAAGCTGTACGGATATTTCTAAGTAAAAAGTTAAAGGGAGTTTCTAATTCTAAATACGAATTATCACACGCCTGACAAAAACACTTCATCCAGGTATCGATTTGAATCTCTTTCTCATGAAACACATTTTTGAAGGCTTCTACAAGGTCCCACGAAAGTTGTCACTCGATGTTCTTTGACTGTAATTTTTTTTTACGAATGAAGAACTTTAGCTCTGCTTTTGAATTATCTTTATTTCATTTCCTAAATTTTTTTTTTTCACTGAGTGGAGAAAATTATATCGGCTAAATGGCCGCCGTCAGAATTGATGAACATTCGGGCCCGATTTGTGGAATTTTCCATAACTTTTGCTAGAACTTCCGGAAAAAGGCTCACGCTTTAAAAGTCTGAGGCTTGTTGGCATGGACTCATTTCTTCAAGAAAACTCTACAAAAAAAGTCTGGAATGGTTAAATCGACCCGGAAATGCAGCCGTCAGAATGGGCTCCATCCTGTTGAAACTACATGTGCTCCAGTCCCAATTCATCCAATCGACGAAGGAAAAAGTTGTTGAGCATGGTTCTGTAAAGCTCGCTGTCTACAAGATAATGACACCATAAACAGCACACTATGCAGTAACTTTAAGCAGGTGTGATGGCTTGACCGTAGATTACACGTGCTTGACGGTCAACAGCTAACAGTTGATGCACTGTCTGCACTTTGTAAGGGAATAAGATGTTCCCTGTCTGCCTTTTACCAAAATTTTCTGTAAAGACCGCTGATTGATACCCATTTGCGTGACACGTCGTCTGGTAGATAGGTAGATACTCCGGGGTCCACTGTGACATCTTCAACCACAGCTGCGATATTCTGAGCAGAATAGCTGCTCTGTGGCCGGCTAGACCTGGCAGCATCCCGTGTTGTCCCATACTCTTCTGGGCGAGCGGCTTAAGGTCGTAGTGTTTGCCCAGTTGGCCTCGGACGACCGGAAATTCAGCAAAAGAATCGTAAAAATTATTCCGCATTCTTTAGTAGTATTCATGTTTTGTTGACGTGTGTTTTGTATCCGTTTACTTCACAAATATCAAAGTAGAATTGACATTTGCAGCCATTTGCAAAAATTATAGCATCTTCCAATAGGGCGATGACTTTTGCCCCAACTAGTACAAAGACTGTGTGATTATTATAGTTCTGCTCCACTTAACGTTTCATCTTAGGGTTTCGACAAATGCTGCGAAATGTACTGATTCTTACAAATATTCGCGAAGGCAGGAGACTTTTATTTCGATATGAGCACAAGTCAACCGAGATTTAAAAACTATGTGACGCTCGTTTTCAATATCAGCAAGACGAACAAATTTGGTTTCTTTGAAGAAGCACCGTAGACCACCGCCATCTATCAAAATCGATGATGGAGTACTGAGACTCCAACATAAACTCACGGCAATATTAAGCTTTCCGATTGCGTGCATTAACAGATAGGGCTAGAAATGATACGAATACAACTGCCTTACATTATTTCACTCTTACGTAATTTGATATCCTCAATGTGTTGGAAGAAGGTAGGAAAAGGGAAGAAGCTTGGAGGTTATCAAATCTCAAATTAACTAAAAAGAACAAACGAAACATTGAATTGGGTAAAGGGCACCATTAGCTAAAACCTTGACTCACCAGTGGTTTGTTGGCCTATTACTTAAGTAGGTGATACGAAGTTGAACTGTTAAAAGCCCTTAGCTTTGGAATGCAATGCAGGAATTTTTATACCTTTATTCACAATTCGAAATACAGAAACCCTACGTTAATTTTTCCTCACACATTAATTCACAATCACCGGTAACAATCCCAATTTCTGATGTGGTGCACTCTCGGCCCCATACCTGTCGCCGTAGATCGTTACCGCCTTAATACCTTGCCGTTTGTTGCCACTATAACGACTGTGTGTCATCGCACCATTTGAATCGCGTTGCCTTCTATATGTCGCAATGGGACAATTGCTTCCACACACAAAGCGAACTAATAAACGCATCACAGCATAATCCAAGCGCAAAGCTTCAACTTTTTCGTCTTCATCTTCGTCGTTGTTGCTGTCGCTGTGTCGCCTTGTGATGAGTAAACGGTGAAAAGGCAGCGACAAATGAAGGCAAATGGAATGGAAATTTCAAAACGGTATTATGTGATGTTCTTTCATTTGTTTAAACTTTTCTTCTATCCTCTGGCTGTTATGTGTTCTTCTTCTGTCCAACTTGTGTGTGCCACACTACATAGTTGCCACCTTTCCCCACCTTTCAATCACCCAACGAGCACCTGGTAGTAGTACCACCTGTATGCATGCATCATTTCGTTTCATAACTGTTTCCAACTTTGGATATGGGTACTTGGAAAAATCGCTCACTGATCAACATCAGAGACCTGTACAAAGGTGCAACGTACACCATACGAATACATTTTGCACCGATTCCAATTGAGCTCTGTGGATTCGAAATCGACATAACAAATAACAACGGTTCAATGTGTAATTGATCGAGCGTACCAGTACGCACGAGAGGTGTTCCTACTCTCTCAAAGGTCGATTGGACCAAGTTAAGTGAGGGAACACGCAACCGATCCAGCAAACCAGCCAACCAACCAACCGACAGACAATCCATTGAATCCACTGATCTGCACTGATCGCCACTGATTTCCACCGATCTTCCCAACGTTGCTACCTTCACCGCATCCCATCCAGATCAGCATTAGACTGTATAGAGTACAAAGTGAGTGCGAGATCATTGCTTCACTCGAATGGTGGCGGCAATTGATGGTGGATAGCGAGTGGCGGCCTCGATTTATCTCTTCTTAACTTTGTTGGTGAAAGTAAAGAGCGATTGAGGTACCTACTCCCGATCACTGACCACAAAAGAAGCGTTTCTTAACCAATTGCTTGGCAAAGTGGCTGCCGTGTTGTTGTTAGTTCGTCTCTGACGCCACCTGCCTTCGATGTACCACCAACGTCGACATCTTCCTCGACCACAACTACAGCTACTACAGCCTCAGCCACGATCATTTCTCTTTTCTATTTTCGAAATTTCTTTTCAATGCGTTGCGCTTATGTTGCCGTCATTGTCTTCACTTTTTGTCGATCGCCTTGTCGCATTTGTTGTTATTGTTGCGTAGTTACAAATAATAAAAGCGATAAACTCTAGAGTGGTAAATGAGCTCATTGCTGTGGCTGCGGCTGCGGCTGTTGTTGTTGCTGTTGCTGTTGATGTTGATGTTGCTGTTGATGTTGCTGTTGCTGTTGTTGTTGCTGTTGCTGTTGCTGTTGTTGTTGATGTTGCTGTTGGTGTTGCTGTGTTTGTTATTGTGGCATGTCGTAGATTGGGTCTTTCTCTTCTTTCTTCATGGTGGCTTTAACCACGCCGTCGGCTACGGCTATCGCTACAGCAATGGCGACGGCTTTGGCTACGGCTTTGGCTACGGCTTTGGCTACAGCTTTGAATAAGGCTTTGGCTACGGCTTTGACTACTAAAACATTAGATTTGGGTTTTTAGCGGCTCTGAAGTAGTAAAACATCCATGCGCCAGAAAACAACGAAATCGCATGAAAGTGGGGACGAGTAATGAATTACGGGGAAACGCCAATTATGTTGGGTAAAAACGTTAAGCGAACGAAGATCCACACAAAAGTGGTGGAGAAACAGAAAACAATTAGAAAGTGTTAGTTAAGCTTTCATATCTCGGTTACGTGTCGTAAAGGTATCATCAATCAAGTGACAGCAAATGACACAGATACTCAGTATTTTCGTCTTCTCGGAGACATGAATCAATGTTGCAGTTTGAAGAAATTGAATTGTGAAGAAATGTGAAGAAATTATTTCCATCGACGTTGTTGAGATGATCATTAGATACTGAACAAGTAGACTTACGAGAATTAAGTCAGGTCTCTGGTAGAGAGGTACCAAAAAGTTGTGATAAAGACAACTGTGTTATCAAAGTAGTTAAACGATCAAAAGCCAGTGTTTAGAGAGTTAATGTAGAAATTTGCGTTTCACGGAGGTGAAATTCTACACATTACGAATTCCATAATCTCTCTGTCACCGATTAGTGCACTCGAATTATGAAGGAGCCGGTGCCGATAAGCTTAAAAATTTGATCGCAGATTTAACCTGAGTTTACTTTTATGGTGCCCTTGAGTCTGCTGGTAATTGTTTTCAGTTGTCCTCCGTTGTCCACAATGCCGATTTAGGAAATGTTATTGTTCGGAGTATGAATGTTTCAAAAGATTTACTGAGGTTCCCTCAGTATCTATTTGTATTGTCGAAAAGTGAGAAGACAGGAGCTCATTGGAAAAAGTTTAAGACTTAGACGTAATGTACAGTATATGACCTTGCTCGCGTTATTGAGGAGGCTGACGACTTTGCAGTTGGCTTTTTCTACATATGCTCGCGGCTTTTCCAACTTTACTTCGGTCAGGTCAACGAAAAATTGTCTATTATCGTCTCTTTAAATGCCTGCCATCGAAATGCATGTTTTCACCAATTAGATACACTATAGACAAGGTTCTGTTTTTGTTCCAAAGCGCTCGATGATAAAGAGTTTTCGAGATGTTGATCACATAAAGTTCAGCAGGTTAGATAATATTACTCGAGTATCACCAAAAATTATGCTCATCAAATTACGCCATTAAGGCTATATCCGTTTACATCGTCGCTTCTGACAGTAGATCTTCGTTGCTGCTGCCTAAAACACTCCGATGTTTTTTTTGTATACCATTTCTCTAATCTAGTCGACTACTATTGGACATTTTAATTTGGTTCAAGTTCCCTTCCTCTTGGTCAACTAAGGTGTGGCATTTCCTTGCCGGACAGTACGAAGTTGAAGGTTTCTCGAGCCATCGAACTATCTCGAACTAATACGTTCACGTCATTGTATAAAACATATCACTCGTAGAAAGGCCAGGACTGGAGAGAATATTGCGGCTGTTCGTGGCCGATAAGTCAAAACCGCAATCGATCGAGAACTGCGCTGTTCTTAAGAACCAGCAGAAAGTAGAGGTGTTATTGGGACGTAGTTTTTCAGATATGATGCCGCCTAGTCGTTCACAAAAAATAGGGACCGCTGTCGCTTCATGTGAAACATGATTATACACCTTGTTGTGATGTAGAGTCTCAGTAGAGGTCAAGGATTCTCGGGATTCCTATTTCCCAGAAGCCAAGTTGTAGTCAATCCTAAACCTCTTATTCCTTTCCTTTCCTCTTCCCACTTCCCTCGGGACGGATATTATACGACTCATGCCGATGAGGGACTTGCTCAGGGTCCAGCAAAATTAGCTAAGTAATGAACGAAGTATCCAGATACCTGGCGACCTTCGGATCAGCTAACTTTGTCTGTATACAGCAAATCTTTATACTAATAAAGCTTCCATCCCCGCCGCTCTTGGGATCAATTACGATGTCTGAAACTACTCCAAGAAACAAACAAAAATTCAATCCTGAAGCCGGATAGCCGGAAGGCCTCTTAGTCTTCTACAGCTCCAAAATCACTATCATCACAGCTTTTAGCCACCGCCTTCGGTCACTAAGATGCCAATAGAACATTGGATTGTTTTGGCAAGGTTCCAGAAGAGAACAGATCAGCCAGACTGAAATTCTTTCTCGCATATGCAGCAAGGATCGTCAGAGAAAGCACTCTTCTTGGATCATCCAGCACGGACTCAACGTCCATCCCTGTGTCACTCTGTGTCGCCGAAAGTTCGTACAGAGAAGAGGACGAGAAGTGAAGATGCCACTGCTCCTTAAAAGCAGTCTGATCATAGCTGTGATTTTGACGGCAATATCACTCCCGAAAAGTTCTATCTACGGACATTGAAATCATTTCAAACTTGTTGCCTTCGCAGACCAGAGATTAATAAATCAATTCAAGCTGGCAATAGGTTAACTAGTCAATGTTTGGCCAGGAGCGCAACCAGAGGTCATTTTCAGCGACTAAATTCCAGATCGCGATAGATCCAGACACACTACTGGAAATTATTAAATTATGGTATGGAAACTACGTCCGCGTCCAAATCTGTATCCGATATGGATGATATGCCCCTGACTCTAGCCTTCAGGTTTTACAAAAAACTGTCCTTCCTTCGAGCGGTGACCTAGTATTACTCCGTTCGACCAATAAAAATGAACCCACTTTCTGCTTTTTGTGTGAGTATGAACTTTTCGCGTCCAACCAGGTATACGAAAATACATCAGCGGTACTTCTGATGCTGTGCCTAGTATATACAAATTAATCTCCAAATACTCCAAAGCGGCATCCGCCGTTTTCCTTCTTCGCCACTGAAACAATGATAAAGATATTGTCCTGATCTAAGAACCTTGAGTCCTTGACAACCTGGTACCTGGACTAACGACATTCAAGTTCACCCTCTTATAATTTAGATCCTGCATCTCTGCAAAGAGCTATTTTAACATCTTTCTCCTCTCTAATTACAGGAATCAATATACAGTCGTGGAAAATCTAGACCTCGGATTCAAAACCTACTGTATACCCTCGGCTTATCTGGCCTATCATCATAGTCGCACTGTCACTAACTAGACTGATGGCAAACTTAGGGATTCCTATGGCAAGCAAACGAAGTCTACTAATGTCAATCACACGCGCCATTCTTTTATATGGCTGCGAAATCTGGGCAGACGCAGTCCGACAAGAAGAGTACATAAAGCAGATGGAATCAATACAGAAACGCTAAGGTCAGCGCGTGAAAAGCTCTTACCGAACTATGTCCCTGTAGTCGCAGGAGTGGCCCCTATCAATCTCCTTGTGGCAGAGAGACGGAAATTGGAGTTGAGGTGGCAATATATGAGGCAAAGGAGCTCATGTAACAGCAGTAGCAAGAGCGCTGGAACTCGGAAATCAGAGGACGGTGGACTGCTAGTACATTGGCCAGTTTCTCTTCAGACACGGATATTTCGACGCATTTCTCCCGTACGTGGACTCTCCAGTAGACATTGCAAACCACACTTTTTTCTTTCGCAGGAGGTGGGAAGCTGAACGATAGGAGCTGAAAAGTAGCATAGATGTATTCAGACCAAAAAACCTGGACAGAAAGATGGTGACCTCTACGAAGGTCACACTTAGGACGAAAAACTTTGTTACTCGCATCTCTCCCTTTAATAGAATTATAAAAGCCCTACCAGAAAGATAGAATAAACCCGCACAAGAAGATAAATATGAAAAAGCCGGTTAAAGAAAGCGTCACTACTCTGAAGTACATGTGATGCGAAAGCGGTTCTGAAGTGGAAGGTTTCAATTTGAAAGGGGTTACATTGGTTTTAAATGGGTGAGAGTCACACAGTACCTGAATCAGAGCGGGACTGCTTCTCGTGGTTATTAGCTTTTCCAACATTTTTTAAACGTTAGAGCAATGCATCATTAAGATTCTACCAACTAGATCTTAACTCTCTGACTGGACTTAAGAGTATGTTGTTTTCTTACAGTTGGTCTCTTTCTTGCACTATGTTGAGTCATATCTAGCAAGTGCCGAAAGTGCCGAATACAGAATGGAACCCTGAGGCACACCAGCTTTGTAAAAAAAAAATTGAATTAAAAGTTTCAATAGAAGAGATTCATCGATCCCTAATGAATGAATTTCTTACAACACATCTGAAGCCGAAATCTATCTAATGTATTTGAAATATCTAGTGGAACAATCTTGCTTTCCACTTTTCGGCAAGACAAGCCGACATGTGATAAGCTGACGACTTGTCTGGTTTCCATTACACTAAAAACAGAACAAGGGGCGTAAGTGCTATGGGTCTGTAGGTGAATAAAAAAAAGCCTTTAAAAAAGTCATAAAGAATAGGATTGATGTCTTCAGAAGAAGGGAAATAGGAATAGCATATTAAGTCTATAAAAACTACTACTGAAAGAATGAAAAAGTAGCTTGATTCCATTTAAGATTCGATGCATTCAAGGGTTGGCTTCTCAGAAGCCGGTGTTTTTATTTCTATCCAGACTGCTCCGAATGTTAGTTGTTTCCCTGCATCTGTTTGTCGGAAGATTTCGTCGAATTAAAGGTCGGTCTGGTCGTGATGGCCGAGAGAAATGCAAAAAATCAGAGCTGGAATCTCTAATGGTTTTTTGGCAGACTTTGCAATTTATTTTATGTACTGTGGCGATAGTCAAAAGCAAACAAGCAGATTAAATTTAATTCGTTCACCAGAAATTCTAGCCGTCATGTTTGACGTCAAACTCTGTCATAGTATTTTTTTGTCTTTGCGATGTTTGTGATATCGCTTAACCCACAGCGTAGTTGCGCGAGTCAATGTTAACCACTCAGCCACCCATAACACAGTGTGAGCGTCTTGAGTTAATTATAATGTGGTTAATCTGACTGATTGTTAGTTAATCAGGTGCCAAATCACACGTCCATTGTAATGGCAACGTTTTTCCTCACCGCAAAGTCTATAAGCCAGACTCCGATATCGGAGCTGGTGTCGTACCTTTTGTGTAAGAGCTCGTAGAACCTGCCTTTGGTGCCATTATCCTTCTCACCTATGGTTGCGTGCCTTACAAACTCAAGACTAAAATTAAATAGCCATAGTATATGTCGCAGTATCATATATGGTAAGGTAAGTTGATGTGCCTGCATCGATCCTCGATATAAAAGTCTCTCTTTAATGCCACAAAATCTCAATGTTCTCACACCTTAAAGTCGCGACCAGGAAATCGTGCAGATATGCAAATATTAGAATTGTTTTTTTACACCCAGAATAGTCAAGAATAAACCAAGTATTTCAGTACCCTTGTCAATTAAGCACCGGCCTACGACGATGCTCCATAGCCACCGAGATATCAAAATATTACCATTTTACAGATTAGAGACTCATGAGAATTCTACAGTGCAGTGTTCCTGGACTGACATGCTTTCGAGGTGATGATTCTTTTATATATCAACGCACTGAAAGTTCTCAGACCTGACAGTGTTACTATTAACACCTTTTCTTTGACATTACGGAAGGTACCATAAATGTCAAGGAAAGTTATAATAGTAGAATCCTTGAGACTGACATTCCTTTTAGTTTAGCATACGAGCAAAGTGATTCCTACTTTTCAGAATGAAGACTACACTGGGATCCTTCCATAATATGGACATGAACGCATTGGACAAGCCTAAACAGTCATTTAACATACAATGACATCAGTCATGGTAAAGCAATGTCGAAGGTTTTTTGGATTTCGGCGTTGAAGATGCCACCAGGTCCCAATTAATTAAGTGTATCGAATTTTTTTTGAAGCCGTTCAGGTTGTTATCAAGTGTTTGCTGGCGATAACCAGGTAGCTTATGATGGTTTCCGGGAATATACTTTCTTACTTAAGGGGCGCTACAGTTCGCGATAGACCTGTGCCTCATCGAAAAAGCTTCTCCAGTAGGTTGAAGTCCCCTTCCCTTTGGGTACGCTACCTGAGTCGCAATGTTCCTCTACTGCGCTACCCCTTCGGGGCAGATTAGAAGATTTTTCGGACCGGAGCATTGGTGTTCAACCGCTTTATATTGCCTAGCCATCTCAGTCGTTGGACAAACGTTGTCGCTGTTCAGACCGTATAGCTCTTAGTTGTATCTCCATATCTGTACTTACCGTCTATAACCCGAAGAATTTTTTTCTTAAAGCAGTCAAGAGCACCCTCATCCATTTTTGATAAAGTCCATGCCTCTGCAGCATAGAGCTGCACTTGGAATATTATGGCCTTATACTCTTATAGGCTCACTTTTGTTGTCTGAGAAAGAGTTGGAGTCTGATCTCAGTGCTGGTGTCGCTGTCTGAATTGATAGAGGAGCTTGGATAGACAATGTCATCAACTACAATAAAATTATATACGTAGAAGGTGAAGTTCTGTCTGAATATTTGGTGTTGAAATAAAGGAAATAAGACTATATACGGGATACTATGACATATTTAGATCACAGGCCAATAAGGATTTCCGAAACTAAGTCAGGTTTTTGGAAAAGAGACAACAGCGTTCACATCCACACACTGGTTACTGGCTTCGGTCTAACCGACCCGTTGTCCTACGGGTATCTACAATGGAACTGACGCTCCAGATTGGGGTTTGCAACGCCGGGGTAACCGACTTGTTGGTATTTACTACGTCTTGCCCTCGTTGACCAATAAACCCATCTTCGCCGCTTCAGTCTCAATACTCGTACTCGGGAAAGCGCCACTGACATCACGTCACTTTCTTCCGATAATTTCAATATCATCGTAGTATGCGAGTAATTAATCGGACTTTAGAAAGGCTGTGTCTCTTGAGTTGACGCATGAGTTTTCCACTATTCTTTCAAGAATTATGCCTTGTCTAAATCCCTTTTTGACATCAAAGGTGTCGGTTAGTTCTTTACCGACCTTATTGGAGCAGCGTGCTTTCTTCATAGTCATCCTGCACGAACGGATGAGTTTGTTACTAGACATTGCTCTGTGTTACTCGTTTCTATAAATACTGTCATACTTATAGACATTCCTGGCCGAAAGCCATACTGATGTGGTCCAATCAAGTCGTTGGCAAACGGTGATGTTAGGAAGGCTGATACCTTTCTAATTGGCGTAGTTCAGAAAGTATCATTTCTTGAGGAGATTCCTTTCATCGGGCATACTTCTGTCCGACTGTATTTTACAGATGAGTTAGTGTATGCCCCTTTCCAAGTCATCGCCTGCCGCTTTAAAGTGATCGGCAGCCAGGCCGTGGGACTTAAGCTTAGATATGGCTATCCTCACTTCATCCAGATCGGATGGACAGATTTATTGGTCTACATCGTCAACGTTGGAAGGTTCATGCATTGTTATACAGTCTATATAAATGCTCTATCCAAATTCTCAGCATCTACTGCGACTTAACTGCTGACTATGTTCCCTTGTTCGTCTCTACAAGTTTCGGTTCGGGATTTCTGTCCGTTAAAATTTGATTTCTCTTTCTTTTTCTGCCTGAGAAGCCGGTATTCATCTCTCCTCTTCTGATCGTAGAGCTCAGTAGCAGCTCTAGTCCTTCTATGGAGACCCGCTATATACTCATCTTGCTTAACGACATATGACTACCTGCACTCGTCATTTAACCGTGAGTTTCGTTGTGATGGCCAAGTTAAGCCAAGCTTATGAGAGGCGGCATCTGTATGTTGTGGGGCTTTTTGTTGCCACTTGATGCTGGTGGTTTAGGGCCTCCTAGGGGAGATTCGTTCGGAAATGAGAGAAGCGCGTGCTAGTTACGACAATGCTTAGCCCCTATGCAAAGTCGATTAGCCTGAATCCGTTATCTAAGTGGTGTCATGAAGGGTATACCTTCCAACAGTATTAAGAAAAATTCACTATCTGTCCGTAGGTCTTGTCCAAGAACTCGTAGAAGCTGTCTATGGTGTCGTCATCTTTCTACTCTGTAGGGGCGTGCGAGCATATAAAACTTATGTTGCCAACTTTAGCCTTAATACGGATTGTAATAAGGCGCTCGTTTATATGTCAGAAAATCAAGACTTCTTGCCTAAGTCTGTCTCCAAAATATTCGCATTCAAATAGACGCTGCGTTTGCCGTCGATAACATCGCCGTAGTAAATTTCGCAGTCTTTCATCCCCTTGGATGGCGGTAATATCCGCTTGACAACAGTTTAGGGCCACCGCTAGTTATTCGGCTACACGTGGCCTATTAAGGGACCTAACATTAAACATGCATCGAAGTTAGTTATGCTTGTTTAGTTTGCACGGATTGTCAACAATAAATTCGTGCGTATCCGAAACTTGTTGTTACTTCGTAACTTAACAGCATTTTTCTTAGTACAACTCGGTACAAATCCTAGATTGGAGAGCCAGTTCAATTGTAGATACCCCGAGGACAACGGATCGGTTAGCCCGAAGCCAGTAACTCATCCGCCAACGTCTCCTTTCCAAGACCCTGAATTATGCTCGAAAATTCTTACCAGCCTGAGCTTCCAAATATGTCTTTGTAGCCCGGATAAGGTTAAAATTGCTTTATTTCACCATTGAATCCGTCTGGGGAATTCATTCGCTGTCCTGTTTATAGTGCTGCTATTTTGGCAAGTCGAGTTTGGATGGATATAGACTATATAGTACACGATGGTTACCACTTGATGTATAGAGACAGTTACAATACTGGTTATCGCCCGATTGACACCTTTCAGCACCTATCCTATTTCCACAGCATTCAACCATTCTGGTAACTTTCTGAAAATTAAGATTCGAATAAAAAATTTATCATTTCATTGCCCATTGGCTAAATAGTGTTTCCCTGCTATGGCCTCCTGTTAGGGCCTTGTTTCAGCAGAAGCACCCCAAATTTTTTTTATAAAATTTAGCGAATTAAAAAAAGAAACTGAATCATCTTTTTGTCCTGTCCTCTGGTAGCAAATACCTCAATTCCCAACTGACATCAGATGTGCTAACTATTTGAGCTTAAGAAAAATGTCCAATGAAAGTGAAGCTGTGATATCTGCCAACAGAAGTGTGTCAGAAAAAAATGCCATGTACTATCTTTAGTGACCACTATCACAATACTATCTGGTCATTGCTCTCGATTTATGAAAACAAATTCCACATGCATAAAATCTTTGACTCACAGATGTCCAATCACCTACTTCTCCGAATCCGCAACGTGACAATTACCCCAACAGTTATGTAGTTACACAAAAAATTGGTGCTTTTCGACTCCCAGAAACAAAACTGAAATGAGTTCAGAACGTGTGTCCCAAAGGAAATGGTGTGTGTAGTATGTCTTCCCCCAAAAACCAGACGAATTGGCACAACAGCTCGTAAAAATTTCATTTCGTGGGAAACATTACTTGCTCATTGTATTCTGTCTGTCCGTCCGACCTAAGTATTCACGCATTCATTTGTCCAAATTCGAACCACGTTCTCGAAATAAAAACTAATGTTCGCATCGCGATCGTCTCCCAGAAAAAAGTTCCGGAATAAAACTGAAATTTTTTTATAAAATTAATTACGAGCATTTGTTGGTTGATGTTACATGTGAAGTGAAGTGAAGTGATTTCTGGTCGCTGAACGCTGTAAGCTGTACACTGATCGCGTTTCACTTGGGGGGAAGCGATTGAGTACCCGTATTGTTGTAACTTCAAATGTTTATATCTCTACCCACAACCCAAGTCCAAGACAAAGAGCAGTTCCACTAACATTTAAAAAAAAAAAAAAAAAAAAAAAAAAAAAAAAAAACAGATTTCACCTCTTTTTTTTGTTGGTGTTTCTTGCTTTGGTTTTCTCCTCCTTGTCGTCGTAACACAATAATAAATCAAAGAAAATAAAGTAAGATGCTCCAGCAGAAGAAACGCGGGGAAAAGAATTCACAAAAAAAAAAAGCGAAAATCGTCCAAAATACCCACCAAAGCAAGCCAAACATAAACGTTCAAAACAAGCAAAGCAAATCGGGCAGCAGCAGCAGCTAAACAAAAAGTGCCCAGCCCGAAACAAAAGGTGAAGAACCAGACGCGCCTGGACGCAGAAGACCGAGAAATTCAAATGATGAAATCTTCAATTAAACCATTTCAATTGGATTATTGCGGGAGCAGTTCAACTCCGGTTGAACTCCGGTTGACTCCATCCACCATTTGTCGATCTTCGGTGGGGGGATCTTTACATTTCTACATTTTGGCGCGATCATGGAACATAGCAGGCTCGGGGCAAAGAGCGCCGCCTTTCGGAATGCGTACAAACATAGGAATATAGAATGTGCCCGGCGAACAGGGCTCTCGTTCGCCTCAAATTGACACGTTTCTCGCTTTGTTATTCGAGATTGAGATTTATTTTTGTTTTTTTTTATTATTTTTTTCGGTCACTTTTTTTTTTTCTTAACTGTGTTGTGAATATTCAAATTCCGAATGATATAAGCCAAATGTGAGACATACGGGTGTCTTGTTGAAGTCTTTCTCTTTACCTGGGCTTACCATTAATTGTGCGATCCGAAAAAGACCTCAAAATAAAATAAAAAAAAAAAAAAAAACAGCGAAATTATCATAATCACGATCATCATCAGAGTTGTTGTTGACGGTGACGATCATCATGTTGATGTTTTCCCGTAAAAATCGACAAACCGATTTCAAGTAAAAGCCCCAAAGAGCGAGGATCACCTTAAAAATCAAAAATAAAAAAATAAGTAAAAATTCCGCGGTCACGTTTGATTTTTGTCCAAAATTTGCGGCACAAACTTCTAAGTTTACGAGTATTTCTGGGAAGGCATATTCAAACAACGAGCGATATCAATAAATTGTCGTCACCGTTGATCATCACTTTGATCGCTTTGGGTGGCTTCTTAAAGGTTACCGTGATTGAATCATTTATGGCATCCGTATCTCCAACCGGAATCGCCTTTGTTTGCTTAGGCAACACTGCACATTAAACAGAGGCAACGCTTTGTTTTGGGTTCTGACAAATTCTATTAAAGTTTGTCGATTGGAAGTGATTTGTATGGCCATGAGACGAGTATTATGAGCTCTGATTTGTTTGTCGAAATCTTTTGTTAAATGAATGCTGTCTACCGCGAATAACTCAACACACCGTTGCAAAACAAATTATAAGTCAATTCGTATGAATACATATCGACAGTTTGATAGACTACGTGGCGTCGGTCCCGTAGATAATGACGATAAAATTTATTCAACAGAGGCTAATAAGCTAGTTCTGGAAATCCATCTATTTGTGACGTCGAACATAATTTTATTTGTTTAGCTTCTCCTTCTTCAGAAAGTTGCTTACTGAAAGTAAAAAAGCAAATTTCGAATCTTAATTGGAGAATTCGGCCAAGAAATTGGTACAAAATCTAATCAATTACCAAACGTCAATATTGGTAACCATTTAGTTTAGGTTCTCTACCCGAAAGGCCGTCATCCAATTATTATCAAATAACCTAAATTGACTTTAACCTGCTCCCGAAGCTCATTCTGATATCATGAATCTTATGACACTCTGCATCAATACTCAGTATAGCTAGCCGAATTTGCCCGATGAATGTAACCCCATCATTGCTTTTCCTTTATAGATTTGTCCTCAGCTATTATCAAAAATACTGATCACATTCGTCTTGTATATAGCACCTTTGTCTTTGCTGAGGGCTTCTAAAGATAAAACCTATCCAAAACTAATTGCTGGATCCTATCGGGATGCGATGAGGTTAAGCAAATTTGCAAATTACTTTCCAAATATTAACAAACCATCAACGACAAATACAAACTCAAGAGCTTAATTAAGGAGCGGTCAATGTATTTTCTTCTTCTTCGCTAAAAATGTAGGAAAAGTTGTGAACTTTACGGTAGATGGAGAAACATAACGCTTTTCATATCCTTTAAAGCGAATTATAGAAAGTTAAGGAAGAAAACACACAACGAATTTCTAATGACAAAGTCACAGCTTTATAATGGTAACCGCTGGGTTGCCGCCTTCTCGGAAACGGCCCTTTACGATGCCCAGACAAAGTTGGTTGTATCAGTGCCTTGTCCTTGTAAGAAGGCTCTACCAGTATGGACCGCCTTCCCATCTCTAACAAAAGACCGGCTGAGGTTGTCAGAGATTGGTATCTCATCAGAGGACGAATTGTTTGCCTCCAGACAGGAGACAATCGTCAGTCCACCTAACGCCGAATGTGATGCTAAGGCTAGCACTACGATTACTAAACAGCCAACAACACAAACAAAAAACAAAAAAAAAAACATAAATCCGCAGGAAAAGCTATGAAGAAGTAGTACGAGATGGTCCTCTTCATTTAAATCAAGATCGCAAAAAATGATGCAACCGCAAAAGGTCCACTAAAAGGACCAGGCGGACAAATTGAAATACTAGGTAATCGTTGGCGGGCACAACGAGTACCCGTAGAATACGGGGGCTGTTTGATGAATACCCGGATTAGAAGTGACAAGAAATCCCCTTTCAACTTGATAGACTTTTCCCAGCGTTGCTGCAACTTTTTTAACCCCTCCGTATTGTACGACTTTTGTTGGCCTGCAAAATACTCCTCCGCGGCGGCGATGACTTCCTCATTCGACCCGTACTTCTTTCCGGCGAGCGATCTTTTACGAATTGGGAACAAAACGAAGTCGCAGGCAGCCAAATCAGGAGAATACGTAGGATGCGGGAGCAATTCGTAATGCAATTTGACCAATTTGACTGTGGCGAGAGCGGCGGTGTTAGCCGGTGCGTTACCGTGGTTGAAGAGCACCTTTTTCTTCGCCAAATGTGGTCGTTTTTCCAAATCGGCATTGAATCAGCCGAATAAATCGACGTAGTAAGCTCCTGTGATTGTTTTTCTCTTCTCCAAATACCCAACGTGGATCACACCTCGCGCGTCCCATAAAACGGTGGCCGTCAACTTTCCGGCTAAAGGCACTTCGGCTCTTCGCCTTTTTTGGAGCAAGTTCACTGGGTAAAAATCATTGTTTCGATTGTTCTTTGGTCTCTAGTGTGTACCAATGAATCCATGTCTCATCGACGGTCACGAAACGACGCTAAAACTCCTCCGCATTTTGATTAAAAAGGGCCAAGCACGTCTTTAAAGTGTTCTCACTTCATGCCCAAGATCTCGTGCAAGATATGGCTTACGCGTTCAGTTGAGATCATGGATTTTGTCCAACGGTTTTCTCTATGATAACCGTTTTTGGGCCACCTGGGCGCGGTTCACCAAAAACTGACGTGCGAAACTCTTCGAACCATTGGTAAACGGTTGTACAGGAACGTGAATAGGTCCCATACACAGCAACGAGAATTGGGTTGATTTCCTCGCAGGTTTTGCCACTCAAAAACAAGAATCGAATCACGGAGCGATACTGCTCGTTCCCCATGGTCGCACGCTAACACGATGTTCTGAAATGGGTGTCAAAACAAAACTAAGCGTCAGATTGTTACCAAATTTTAACAGGCGAGTTGAAAGAGGCTTTGCTTAATGATAGTACACTCATTTTGGCTCAGTAGCGCCACCTTTCTTTCCATTAGGGTACTCATCCAACAGCCCTCGTAAGCCAATATTGGCAAGGAAGCCCAAAGGGTCTCTAAACAAGATCCTTTCACGCCTATCCCCGAAGTAAACCAAGGCTGCTGTAGGCACGGCTACCAAAACCTTGGCCTACGTCATTGGCCATTGCTGCCAAAAGCGACCCTTCGCCGAGGTGGTCAGAAATCACCTCTAGGTCGCATTAGTGGGCGAGCTCTCCACAAGCGGGAAAGCCACAGCCGATGACGCCAAGCACATGTTGATGGATCACCTCATCAACAACAAAGGGTAACCTCTGTCTAGCTTTGACTCCGTCGACACGGTTAGCGGATATCGGGTGATCAAATGCGAGAACTAGTTCTCCTTCCTTAGTGAATGCGTTGCTAAGGTAAGCGACGCCTGGAACGGCTTTAAGCTCAAGCTTATCGCAGCAAATGTCATCCTATTGAGACCCAAGATCCGCATTTAGTTGCCCAATATGAAAATAGATGGAGGAAGCCTCCTCCAATGTATTAAACTCCGAAACCTGGTGGTTCCAAAGAATGACTGGACAGTCATTAAAGCGGAGGAACTCCATAAGAACGCTATGATCTTTCTGCTCCTGATTAATAACGAGTTTACTAGAGCACTAGAGAAAACAGACCCCAATCTTAGGTTTGGAGCCAGGCACGCGAAGCTTAAGATTTTCCGATGTGGATATCGTCGAAACCGATAAGTTGTTGAAGGGCCTGATAATCGCCGACAGAACAGATAATGCTGAAAGTCATACAGACTAATGTGAGAGACCCCAAGTGTGCCTCCGATAATAATAAGGGAAATATTGGCATCGGCATTATCCAGGAGCCCTGGGTGAGAGACTCGGTCATAAGGGGGCTTCAATATAAACAATACGACCCACTTTAGTTCAGGCTATCAGTAACCGTAGAACATGCATACTCGCTAAGAAACTTATTCAAACTTTTTTATGTCCTAACTTTAGCTCAAACGATTTAACAGTTGTTAAACTGGAGTGTGCAAACCAAACAACGTACTTCTCATCAGCAAACATGGCTTATGAAAAATCAGCGCCAAGGTTGAGTAACTTCTTGACTTTCTTCTGACCACTTACCTATTTGTCCGCAATAACGACACGAGCCCAACTTTTGTCTTTCCTAGTACGGAAACTTTGAGGGGGTAGGAAAAGGTCCTAGATATTACACTCAAAACAAACAGTTACACATTTACTGTCAACATTTTAAGAATATCCAATCTGGAATCATATTCAGATCACAGATGGATCTTAGACCTTTAAACGGTGTAGAAACCTTAAAAGAAAGCTAATTGGAACAAGTTTGGACAAGTCCTTAGGACAAAACTCAAAAACATACGCGAAATAAACATCATTAAATCCGAAGAACTGCAGACGAAGGTATAGATTTTCGAGAAGGCAATGAAATCTGCATACAAAGTGCCCAGTTAAACGTAGTAGAAAACTTTTTTCTCCAATGGAAGAATGAAAATCTTTATAATCTAAGGTAGATAGTTTTTAACATCTTCTATAAATACAGCTTCTAGCAGCACTACAAAGATTCTTTAAGTCTATACAAGCCAGCTGTAAGGTCATCCAAAAATCAGGCCTGAATGGATTATTGCTTTTCAATAGAAATCCTCAAGGACTTCGTCAGGTTTAACAAAATTCTGTCAAAAGAACCTTTCCTTTCTAAGAAGGTCAGATGAACTATGGACAGAATCATATACGCATACTGAAACTTCTGATGAACACACATTTTCCCGGATGCAGTGATATTAGTACAGAATCCGAGAGGTCTCACCAAGTACAACCTGCATCTCAAAGCAATATCAATTCAATCATCTCCAAGGAAAAGATTTCTTGGGCTTTTTTTTATTTTTATTTTTTTTTTTTTTTATAATTAGCGCGTGCGCAAGTTCTTATTATGTACGTAAAATCGCGGGCGAAGGTTACGTAGGTGGGAGAAAAGAGAGGTACCGATATGCATTGGTCTTAAATGTTTGAAAGTTATAACGACTAGGAAAAAGTAGCTCGGCAGGAATTCCATAAGGGAGCTATAAGTTTTAGAAACAAATCTCGATATCTTAGAGTGAGTCCGAAAATCTTCGGGCAATGACGGCATACTACCTGTCATGCAACACGGAATGCAAGACCTAACAATACCTTTTCTAGGGTCAATTTTCAGAAGCTGTTTAATATTGAACCACGTACCATACACTTGAATACGCGCTCAGATGGTGTTTATACCGAAGATAGGTAAACGAAGAAACGAGTTCCCGAAGGATTTCGGGCAAAATTTTCACTTAAAACCCTAGAGCGTATCTCATACATCCACATGCGAAGCATTCAAGAAGAATTATCGCTATCGAAACAGTACGGCAGAGCACGCCTATAGTACCTTAAGGAAAGATCCACGAACACGGCTCTGCACAAAGTAGTGCAAACAATCAACAAATCCATACACTACAAAGAATATATCCTAGCCTCCTTTCTAGTCTTAGAGAGAGCTATTCACTGAAGCTATTCACAAATCTCTGATCGAGCTGGGCATAGAAGTATAGTGTCAGTGAAGATTCCCTCAGTGATGAATGAAATCATGGTGGCTTCTCTAGACACAGTAAATATTGGGTCTATAACCTATTCGTGCGGTTTGCTGAGAGATGGCGTAACTTTTATTATTCCATTGGAACATTCTTTTGAAAGCTACTGTCATTGTACGTCATTTCAGTATATGTCATTCATTTGAAGCGTAAACAATAATTTTTTTTCACTCAAATATATCGAACTTTGTGCCTGAAAAAGTGTTTTTGCGGGGAGTTCTTCTTCATTACTTTGAAATGAAGAAAACTGCTGCCGAAAGTCATCGTATTTTGGCGGAAGTTTATCGTGAACATGCGCTAGCTGAGCGGACGTGCCAAAAGTGGTTTGCACGATTTAAAAGTGGTGATTTTGGCTTGGAAGACGATGAACGTCCTGGACAGCTAAAAAAAGTTTGAAGATGAAGAACTGGAAGCATTACTCTATGAAGATTGTTGCCAAAAAAAAGAAGAGCTCGCAGAATCTTTTGGTGTCACTCAAGCAGCCATTTCAAAAAGTTTAAAAGCAGCTGGATATATTCAAAAGCAAGGAAATTGGGTTCCACATGAACTCAAGCCGAGAGACGTCGAAAAGCGGTTTTGCATGTCCGAAATTCTGCTGGAACGCCACAAAAGGAAGTCATTTTTGCATCGGGTTATTACTGGTGATGAAAAATGGATCCATTACGACAACCCCAAGCGCAAAAAATCATATGTGAAACCCGGCCAACCAGCCAAATCAACGGCAAAGCCGAATATCCATGGCACGAAGGTAATGCTCTGTATTTGGTGGGATCAGATGGGTGTGCTGTATTATGAGCTGCTAAAACCGGTTGAAACCGTCAATGGACAACGCAACCGAGCACTATTAATCCGTTTGAAGAGAGCAGTAGCCGAAAAACGCCCGTAATATGCGACCAGACACGAGGCAATAATTTTCCATCATAACAACGCTCGGCCTTACGTTGCTATTCCGGTTAAGAACTATATGGAAAACAGTGGATGGGAAGTCTTATCCCACCCGCCTTATAGCCCAGACCATGCCCCTTCTGACTACCATTTGTTCCGGTCGATGCAGAACGCCCTCACTGAAATACGGTTCACATCAGAGCAGAATATTAAAAATTGGCTTGATTCATTCTTGACTGCCAAGCCGGCGCAGTTCTTTTGCGATGGGATCCACAAATTGCCAGAAAGATGGGAAAAAATCATAGCTTCAGATGGGCAATACTTTGAGTAATACTATTGTACATGTTTTTCTTGAATAAACGTTCAAATTTTGAGAAAAACACCGCACGAAAATAATTATATACCCAATACCTAAGCAAAACTGAACAAATGCTATTCACTACCAAAACCAAAATACCAGATTTCACTATTCCCTGGCTTATTAGTCAACTACTTCTCACACTGTCCCCCAGCGCTAGGTATCTGGGTCTCATGCTTGACCCAAAACTTTACTGAAAGCAAAACGGTGAAGACAGAATAAAAAGGGTTTATGTCGCTTTCTACGCATGCAGTAGAACCTTTGGAAAGAAGTAGGGATTTCAACTAAAAATAACCTTGTGGATGAACACAGCTATAGTCAAATTTTCAGGCCGTTTTAATCACAGGCTACAACCTCACGAAACTAGAAAGGCTCCAAATAACAGCCAGTATAGGCACCTCGGGACCGACGAACTGTGGTGTAGGGGCCGGCGTCTTCCCTGGAATCAGTAAAAATATCAATATCATAACGCTTGCTGGACTACTCCAGCGTGTCCTAGGAAAAACTACTGGGTATCTGAGAAGCTTATACGTAACTCGGACGTGACACAACGCACAAACAAGACATTGCTATTCTCATAGATAGCCAACCAATATCGGCTACCATATCCTCCATACTGATGCAGGAGTGCCGGAACGAGTTTGCCCGCTTGGGCGAACGCTTCAGGTCACATTGCTCATGGTTCCCGGGAACACTGGTTCAGTCACTCGTTCCTTTTAAAAGAAGGAAGAAGCTGACTGGTCTAACTCATTTACTGCATAAACCTATCCTATTCTACAGCGAAGCTAAGTAGTAGTAGGGTAACAGCCTGTCATTTGGACTAAACATATTACGTCAAAACCTATAAGTAGATGTTGACTTTCTGACAATGTAAAGAAAATTTCAGGAAGATATGGGACAATGGCTAATGGATACCCCTTCCGTAGATATTTATACTAAGCGCTGCCTTCCTAAGAATATATTACGTTTACAAAGGAATGGTCTTTGATACAACACGTAGTGGATTTGTGATGAACTTATGTGCCGACTATCTTGACACTAGTCATATGAACATGCTGGCTGATGCGGTTATACCAGTATTGGTGATGTGAAAAGAGGTACGAAGTCAAATTTCTATGTGCCCAGGAGTGTTTTCGACTAGAATTTGGGCCGAAAAAAGAATGTAGTCGGCAATAAACTATGTTGTGAAAAGTCGGTGGCAGCGGCAGCAACCTGCATTTAAAGCCTTGCTTAGTCCTATCACGACTTCCAAGCTAGTTCAAGAATGAATGACTTCACTGAATGCAGTGGGAAGGCTGAATTTAGTAAGTCTTGTTTGGGTTTCAGATCACAATGAGATCACAGGAAATTAAATCTCCAATAAGCTTGCTTGGCAAGGTTCAGATGAGAGTTTTTCAGGACCCGAATTCCCGTGAGATTTGACTGGATCGTTGGTTAGACTTCCATTGGCAGTTGAGTCTCATATGGGCATAACTGCAGATGACATGATTTTCCCCGTTGCCGGCAGACCAAAAAAACCCTTCCCGACCTCTCTAAGAAGTATGCGGTCCCCCAGTAGGAATAATTTCATGATGCTTATTAGTGTCGTGATCGAGCAGTACGCTTTTGCTAAGCACTTAAGTGGGCATAAAAGATTTAACACCGAGGAGCACTACGTCTGCGAGTTATACAAGGAGTAGAGTGAACAAGTTCTTTGGTAGATTAGAGTGCTCTGTTCTGACAGATCAACAAATATTTTCTCTGTTCTCTGTCAACTTATCTCATGTTGTCAAAGTTAGCTTGACATAATGACGGTATACTCAAGTTTACATATTTCCAACTTTAAATCAAAGTATAAAGGAATACGGCCCAAACACGGATCTTCCGGTCCACATCCTCAGCAACGACTGTGACTCGACTTCTACATTTCATGCTCATTTTAATAAGTTTCTGTGTAGGTCTTGTTGTGTTGACACGTATTATATATCTTTTGACCAAACTTCCAAACGGTTTTTCTGAAGTAGAACCTCTGCATTTCCTTGATCGCTCACTTCGCATGTTCTTAACTTTTCTGCATATAAGACAATGTTCCTCCTGCTTGTTTCCTCATGTAGCGCTCTCGTTAAACTATGCAGCGCCTCTTCAAAGGCGGTTTCTCGTGGGCGTCATTAGATGAAACATATTTCTGAAAGCGTCTTGGCATCGATTCCAATGATCATCAGCATGTTGTAGAACCTGTGACGATGGGTTGAGGAAGGTAAATGCGATTATAGGCGTTCAACGTTTAATCTCCTCACAGAATTTCTCTATTGTTGCAGCAAAAACTGGCTGCAACTGGATAGTGGTCTGAGTCTTTAATGGCTGCCCAGAATTTTCGAGCATCTACAATGCTTACGCCGATCTCAAAATGATCAATTTGCTAATCAGACGGCCGCTACTTGATTCTGATACTCTGTAGCAGCTAGCGTTATATGTCGCAGTTTTCCATCCCACCAGTCTTCAGATTTCAATGGATAAGTACGACACAAACCGGGCTGAAGGACAATTTTGCTTAGCGCGCCTCGCTTTTCTGCCTGGGGAAGTAAGCAAAATCCCATATACGGCTTCTTTTTTAAAAGCGTTGGTTTCGTAGTTTAACCCTTAGCCTCTTAGAATGATTTGCAAACATCTATTTACAAAGATCCGCAACCTTTGAGTAACCGTGAGGGTAACTTTTCAAGTAGGAGTATATACTCATACTCATATGCAACTGCTCATTTAACGTTGGGACTAACGAGTCCTAGCTTGGCCTTAGTGCCATAAATGTTGTTCTGCCAGACTTTAAATAGCAAACAGAATGCAGCTTTCGCCTTTCTGACAAGTTTGGTGTTGCTGCTGGCCGAAGGAAAAGGAATACTATCAATCTTCTCGACTACGTAACGAGTAGCTCTAGGATTTTAGTTTTTCACATTCTCTATCTCGCATTCTATATATGTTCGCCCGCGATGTGTGCAAATGTTTTAAGCGTACTGATAACCCCTTGAAGACGCGCTTATTAAAAACAAAATGTTCTGGCTCATCAATGTCATGTTAATGTCATCAGCGACGTGCAGGCGCTTTGAACCCCAAAACGTCTGACAGCTTACTTTTGTGTAAAAAAGGACATGAGCCCAAAAAATACTAATGGTTTTGTCAGGATTTTTACATAAAATCTGATTCAATTTCTTGAAAGCTTTCACGAGCCCAATAATGATTCGAAAGGTGTTTATTGGGTCGGTACAGTATGATCCAGAGTGGAACCTTCCTTGTAGGATACTGAGATTTGCACATTAAATTGTCAACTTGGAGGAAAGTTTGATGGCCATCCCTTAACTCTTCTTCCTCGAAAACCGATCACCTTTTCGTACGCTTGCTACCATAGGCAAGATTGTCGCCATGTTCACGGTCCACGGTTTTCTAATGAAAAATTTAATCGCAGTTGGAACCTTTATATTGCTAGGGTTATCGGTACGTTTTTGTGCTTTTGTGGTATATGTGTGCTTCCCATGCAAAAGCGGTTGACATTGCCGAGTTCGATTAATTTCCCGCCGTTGTCTTTTGAATCTTAGCGACTGTGCGCACCCACTAAAGAACATGCGGCACCTAGCTGACAACAGACATCTTATTTCTGATCCTCTTTTGGCATTTCAAAGCCGTGCTGCTGCTATAATGGTAGCAGAACTACTAACACCTTCGAGACATGCTACTTATCTTCAGAAGTCGAAAGTTAATTGACTGTCTGTTCTATCCAAATCATAGTCTTAATGGTAATTTGCGCGGTCCAAACTTTTGTCGTTCGTTAAACATCCGTGGAATACCATCTGATTTGGTTTGAGTGTTTGACATCCACCTATCGTTCTGTGGTACTGTGTACCATATGTCTACTACTGTACTCGTATCCTGTCCAGAACTCATTTAATCTAAGAGCTGATAGGTTTTGAAATGAAGAGATTATTATCTGAATATTGGCTGGGCTTAATTCACTCTTAAATTTATTAACCGCAGCACTTAAACCATCCAAATATTGATGAAGGTGCAGATAGGCCACTTAAGTGCTAACATAAATTAATATTTTGCTCAAATTGAAACTTAAGCCCTTTTTTGTCAAAATTAAGTGTTAGATCAAAAGAACTTGTATTGCTTCTGAAAGAAAGTATCCATAAAATTGTAATCTTTTCTAATGGCTACAAATCAACAGGACCCAATCATCCGCCATGCGTCCCCTTATACTTAATTTTAAGTGGCGCCCGATATGAGGTCATTTATTAGACTCCACTGATATAGATAGTTTAGTTCCAAGCACTTTCTGCTGGCATAACATATAACCATCACTCAATCGGTTTTCAGTGTTCCACGAACTTATGTTAAATAATCAACCCAAAAGTCTGTGTAATAACATCTCATTAATCAGTACGCAGCCGTTTACCTCTTTTAAACGGTATGCACCAACAACTCACGTCTAAACTATAGATATGCCTTACCATTTGCAACACCAAGTCGATTCATTATTTCCTCCCAGAAAGATAGCAGCATCTACCATACTCTTAATCCAATGCATCCACTAACATTTTGCGTAGACCAGGTGCCACTGACCTGTAACATTTACGAAACCATCCCAAATGTCTTTCCTTCACATAAGTGCCCTCGGCTAGCCCTCTACAGTCTGTATCTGACTCTAAATCCAATGTCATCACCTCCCGTTATAGAGCTGCATTCCATTGCATTTTCCGTTTAACCATCCAAAAATCGAATCCAACTAAATAGTAGATACAATTTTTCATCGCTCCGCATTCTTCTATTCGTATATGCAGATAGGTTCGTCGAGATAAAGAATAAAGAAAAATGTTCCCACCTGCGCACCAAGTGATGATGACACCGCCAATGTATCTACATACAATCGACCATTGGAACACCTAATTCCTGAGAATTGTCGAAACATCTTCGATACACACATCTGAATGTAACCTACCATTACAGATGCAAATACAATAACAAAGCGCAATACGAATAGTATCTTCTCTTCAGTTAAATTAAGAATGAGAACGCTTAGGCCATCATCCATGAAACCGTCCGCCAGACGAACAGACGAAGACGACTGCAACTTGACTAGGATGAATGAATTGTCAAAAAGGGGTATCTAGCTAGTTGTGGCACTACTCTGTTCTCTGTTCTCTGTTCTCTGTTCACCGCTTCTACTGAGCTTTTAAAAAAGAAGACGACTCAGACAAACAGAGACTACATCTAACCAACCATGATGACGAGTGAATTCATTACGAAATTACACGGGGATAGTTTTGTGTATAAGTATCTGAAGATTTCTTACTCTACCAACAGCAAAGCCGGGGGTTTAAACTCTGGGCATTGTTGGTGCAATTCATGATACTACAGTTCGCGGATACACACATAAACATTTCGATACCTCGCACCCAATTTTCTAGAGCGCAAGTAAGTCAAGTAAGACGCGCTAGCGTTTCAATGTACCTGGCTCATACTTGTATCTGCCTAGAAAGCCACTGAACCGCATCCGAACGTATCCATTAGTAACAATTTTCCCTCATTTTCACAGAGCTAGTTGAAGATGGAATACCAAGTGCTCGAATTCTCGTACATCGTACGTCGTTGTCGTACATCGGCATGACGATGACGGAGATGAAAACGAAGACCGAATCGGATGATGGACTTTACGGAAAAGGGCAAAGTGTTGGCGAGCACATGAAAATCGCTTCTTGAAGGAAATCCATCAAAAGACTGGCCAACTTGATGTTGAAAAAAAAATTGAAAAATTGAATCATAGTAGGCTGGCAAGGAACAAGTTTGATAGCCAAAGTCTGGTCTTCAGCTTATCAGGTAAAGCCGAATGGTGATCCAATTGTTGGCATGACGACGCGGCGGCGTCACAGAGCTACGAATACGAGTAGGCTATAACTACAGCTGATGGGTTGATGGCTGCACTTAGTGTGGTTTGTTTGTTAATTTGTTCGTTACAAGGCGTAACAATTTAAATTTGTATTCCCTATCTCAGTGGAATTTTTTTATTTATTTTTTTTTTTTTTGTTTTTTGTATGTCTTTATGAAATGCTAATTTGATCCGGGGACTAGTTAAGGGAAAAGCCACCAGGAGCTGTTCACATCTCACGGTGAAGACGTTTCACTTTTGGTCTGTAGGGGTGATGGTTTCTTTGTTTTTCCGATGCCGGGAAAATGATTTCTTTATTCGAGGTACATATGTACATATGTACTCGTATGTGCTGCGCCATTCGGTATTCTGTGTGAGGATTTCAGTTTTTTTCCACCAAAAGAGCTAATTATTCTTTTGACAGCAAATTTTACATGAAAAAGGAATATGAAATAGTGATAGATGTAGGGGACTTGGGTGGAAAGTCAAGGGCAAACACGGTAATTTTATTCAGACTTCAATATGACAGGCTATTCATGTTCTATGTCTGGTTACTGATTGTGGTAGAATCACAAATTGATACCGTAATTTGGTGGGCCGAAAAACCAATAAATTAGATATTCAGCGGTTGTGCAGATATGATAGCGCATTCCTAATAGGAGCAGCATAAGATAAGGTTCAATGCTGCAATAGTTTAATGACATTAGTCCCAAATTGCGTTGAATAGTACAAAAGCCACTTTTAAAAGGATGATGAGGGGTTCGTCGAGGCTTCTTAAGTAACCCCGTTCCTACTACTTTAAATATTAGGACAACCCTCAATAATTTCTCCCTCAGTTGCTCACTCAAAATATAAAATTAAAACAGGACTTCAGTTTTTATAACGAGTATAATTTCAAATGACAAACATGTAGCCAAGAGTCAGATGGTTGCAGTAGATATGGCAATATGTCTTCTGAATCCAACTGTATTACGTTATATATGCTCTTGTAAAAAGGATAAAAAGATAGACATAAAGTCATTATGAGTGTTCACAAAAATAGTATCCAGCATATGCCAATACAAAAATTTTTCACATGACTCCAAGCGAGCCCTAGAAATAAATGGATTACCGCCACAGAATTCAAGTGGATGGATGATGTTCTGATCACAGGAGTCCTGGATGTGGGTCTTGGAATAACCAACAGATTATAATAGGGACAGATTCAGTCCTAAAGACCATGTAACGAAGTGCGAACAAAGAACTGGGACATACACCACGGCGAGTGTTTCAGAGTGGGTCTGTACCCTGATACACGAGTACACCAGCGGCAAAATAAGACAAAAAGTCTTTTATTTTTGCCATATTAGTGAAAGCATTATAACATTCCGTGTTAAAACTTAATTCATCTGATATGCGCTGACGGCCTTCAGAAGAAAAAGATGAACCTACAAACGAATGTTTGTATGAGCTAGTCGACAAAATCTACAAAAAATGACCTAAGAATGACGTTAAATCAATTTTCGGTAGGAAAAATTTGAAAACGAAGTTAGTTATTGATTTCACTGTGTAGGCACACTGTTTTTCTTATCACTTCGTCGATATCTTTTCCAGAAATGGTTAGAGACGACTTTAATTTACCCGAGACGACAACTAAGCCGTCGGTCTCCTCCTCTAACGCTCTGTCGGAAATGGAAACCGATGACAAACTAAAAAGAGGTTCTATACGATCAGAGGAAAAAGATGAGCTCTTGGGCATATGTTCAGAATCGAAGGACTCGAACAGCACCGTGGTGGAGGCTACTCTGGTAAATTGTGGTAATGGTACGGATTTTCCAAATTAATCTCCATCACTCGAAAAAGGCTTCGTCCGCACTTATTCTGCGTCTTTTCAAAATCGCAGAAGACACCATCTTAATTCCGGAACCATGGATCGTAGAAGACGTGGTGCGTCGATTTGGGACACCTGTATACGCTTCGCTCTATACAAGAGACAAATGTAAGATTAGAACTTGTATACTAGTGAAACGTAGCCTTAATGCAATTTTATTTCCTAACTTCAGCTACATAACCGTTGCCAGACTAGAGACTGCCAAAGGCTCTGGCCTCATCATCGGGTGCGACGCTAACGCTCATCACACGGTATGGGACAGTACCATACTATCAACGATAGAGATGAGTCATTTTTTATTATATTATAAGTACTAACCTCATTGTTCGCAACAACGGCAATAAGCCTATTTTAAAACAACAAGAAACCAACAGGAAGTGCTCTTCTGTTTCCGACAACATCACTCAAATGCCAATGACCTGGATGGTATCGTCTGAACACTCATTTTCAGACCACAGATACATCTAATTTACACTGAGTGATGCTCCTCCCAGCAAACCAGTATTCCGGAACTATCGGAAAACTGATTGTCCAAAATACAGAGAAATACTGTCAGAAATATTATCCTCTGAACCCTCAAGCCCCCAAGCTTGACATGAAAGTCAAGAAATTCAGCCTAGCTATTGATCAGGCAGCTTCCTCCGCTCTTATTCAATCTAGAGGCAAGACAAATCCGCACTGATGAACATCAGCACTGGGACCGCTTAAAAACAATTGCAGAAAACTTTTCAACCTAGCATAAAGCACAAGAAAAGTGACTGACTGCGACTCATATAAAGAATCCCTCAAATTGTATAAAAAAAAAAGAACTCAGGAAGGCAAAGCGATAGTCATAGAAATCACAGAGATCCTGGAGAAAACGCTAAGACATCGCGGTTAAGAAAAATCCTCTCTACAAATCCTATGATGTCTAGTTGTTTGAAAAAAACCGATGGCTCTTGGACAGCCTCAAGTAATGAGTCACCCAATCTGCTACTGGACACTCACTTTCCAAGTAGCTTTCTATTTGCGGCCAGTAGCATACAAGTCTACTAGTCCGGACAGTATAATACCTGCCGAGCTACAAAGGTCCTTAGATATTATCCTGTCTACGTTAGGAAATATCATAAGAAGCTGTGTAGAACTGATCCACATTCCCTTGTCAGGAAGAGAAATTAATGTAGTTATTTCCAAAACCGGAAAATGCTCTTATGTTGTCACAAAGGACCTCAAACTTATAATTTTATATTAATCAGTCAATGGATTGATATCTATAGCCGAGCTTAAATTGATCCAAGAGTTATTTCAAAGGCTCGACATGCCTACTGTAAAGGAAAGTCGATCGAAAAGGTTCTGCATTCGCTGATTAGCCTCATCGAGCGATCCCCCCAATATAGAGGCTTTTCCGGACATAGAGGACGCCTTTAACAACGTCGCAACATTCGTAATCACGACTGCGCTGTCAATTCTGCAGGTAGGTGGGTACCAGTTTAGTGCAAAATATCTGGGTTTAATTTTTGACAGAGAACTAAATTGGAAACTTAACATTCAAGAAAAAGTCAAGAAAGCTACAGAAGCTTTATTCTCTTGCAAAAAAGCAATTGGGAACAATTGGGGCCTTCAACTTCGCATAACCCATTGGCTATACATCTCGGTCATAAGACCGATACTCACCTACAGTGTTGTTGACTGGTGGACGGCCTTAGACAATACAGTCAACTTCAGCAAAGTAAGCAGTGTCCAAAGAACAGCATGCCTACGGAGCTCTACATTCTACTTTCTCTGCGGCTTTACACATTTTGTCTCACTTGACACACCACGACATCTTCAGCAGGCAAGTATAGCGTGATTCATCGTGAGGTTTGATTTTCAATAGGTACGCGTGACTCCTATAAAACTGCTTTGTCATTTTTGTTCAGTATCGTTTGGCAAGTCATCGTGGAAAGACTCACACTACAACAACATATCCTAATTGTTCAGCTGTATTACGAAAATCAGCGTTCTGTGAGAAATGTTTTTCGTGCGATTTGAGGAACTTAAGGTGCGCATAGTCGACTTACTAAAACCGCTATTGCCAATACCATTCGCAAATTTAAGTCCCAGTTTCAATAAGTGAATGATACTCTACCGATTAGACCACATTCAGCACGTAGTGAAGAGACTATAGCAGCTGTAGCTGAGAGTGTACGTAAAGATTGTGATGAATCGCTTCGTCGTCATTCTTAGCAGCTTTATCTTGGCGTATTTTACGTAAGGATCTCAGCCTAAAACGTACAAAATTCAACTTGTGGAAGAATTGAAGACAGGAGACTTGAATTTGCGTCATATTTGCAGTTAATGGGCTCTGGAAAAACTCAATGAAAATCCGGTGTTTTGTCGTGAAATTTTGTTCAGTGATGAAGCCCATTTCTGGCTCAATGGATACATTATGATGAGCAACCCGAAGAGTACCAAGAGCTACCATTGCATCCACTAAAAATAACGTTATGGTGTGGTTTATATCCTGATGGAATCATTGGTCCATATTTCATCAAAAATTAGGCAAATCAGAATATTACCTTCAGTGGTAACTGTTATCGCGCCATGTTAACGGACTATATGCTTCCTGAAATTCAAGCACATGGTCTTGGTGAGCTCTGGTTTCAACAAGACGGCGCTACGAGCCCTAAAGCCCGTGAAACAATGTACTTGTTGAGAAAACATTTCGGTGAGCACTTAATTTCACGATTTGCTACGGTAAATTGGCCGCCTAGATGGTGGGATATCTGCGGATATGTAAAGTCTCAGGTCTTCAGGAATAAGTCAGCTACGATTGACGCTTTGGAAGCCAACATTACTCGTGCTATCCGCGAGATACCAATCGCTATGCTCGAACGAGTCGCCCAAAATTGAACCTTCTGAATGAACCACCTGAGACGTAGTCATGGCCAACATTTACATGATATCATTTTCAAAAAGTAAATGCCATGAATTATTCTTTTAACCGATAATGAAAATTTTAAGTTCACTTTCAAAGTTTTGTGTTTTATTTACATTTTGAATCAAACCTCACGATTCACCTTAAAGTGACTATACAGTGGACAAAAAATTTGTCCTTTGGTTTGACAAAGACTTTCATGTAAGCTTCCCCTTTATATCCTTCTGAGAGTAAGAGACTTTCAATCAAGTCTTGACTTCAAGACAAGTCAATCCACTTTCACACAGATAAGTTTTCTCAGATAAGCTATAATAAATAAAAGCCTCTGGTTCTGTCTTCCATATCACAGTAGCGTGTTCCAGACGGAAATTATGACAAAGGATATTCGCATCTTTTCGGATAGACAGGCCGATATCAAGTCCTTGGACTCAGTTTCATTAAATTCTAAAACCGCTCTTGAATAACGATCATTTCTTACGGAGATAGCAGAGCAGTTCAACCTTCACCTTTGTTGGGTGCCGGGCCACAGAGACTTTCTAGGGAATTGAAGAACCGACGTACTCGCCAAAATCGGAACCACTCTACCTTTTCCTCTGAGAAAAGTTTGACATAGGTGTATATATATACATGCAAATCAATATTAAAGCTGGATGCTAATAAAAGAACAGACTTTAGGTGGACTATTGGACCAATATGTCTAGCGACCAAATAGGTTGGATCTGAATCGCTGTAAGAACCTTCTAAACAGAAAACATCTCGGCACTGCCTTATAGTCAAGCATGCAAGAAGGCTTGGAGCCTTTATAAACAATTTCTGTAGAAGCTGCATGGACGAGGATGAAGAGGACATAATCCTCCACTTACTTTGTACATGTCCAGCTCTCTCCCAGAGACGAAAACTTTACTTAGGAGCTTTCTTCTACAATGCCTTAAACGATCTAAGGAATATAGACATTGGCAATCTCCTTTGCTTCATCAAAATCTCAAATTGGTACCATAAGTTGGTCTTTCCAACAATCACTTTTACCTATCTTCCTATCTACCTAGACAAAAAGTCTTGAGTTTCCGAGTTCTGAGCGAGCGTCTTATGATAATCTGCATCAATATGCGCTCATGCCCCTACGGAAGACAAGGAGAATGCCACCAAATCAATAATTTCCGAAGTATTAAATCGATAAAATCATCTAGTACGATAGGAAAGGAAAATATCTTTGGTAAGACAGTTGGTAAGCAAAGCCTACACGTCACCACGTTTGGCTACGGTCGTAAGCTTATAGAATATTTCGGTTTATTGAATGTTGCAGCCAAAGTGCAAATGTAGATTTCCCAAGCACCACAACAAAGGAGAACTAGTTTGAGAAGTTATAACGTAGAAAAGCTGCAATCATAAAAGACTGCCAGAATCTTTGCCGAACGAATACCGAATGATGCTACCAACATCAAGTACCGAAGATGAGTGACTACGCTGTCAGTGTGCCATTGGAGATGCAATTGATGTTCTGGGTTTTACTCGTCCACCATCAATAAATGCCTGCAAATACATGCAGCTAAATAAAAAGTATACAAAGAGGCGCTGCAACATTGTCCTTTGTCCTTTGTCCTTTGAGCAGCTCGTGAGCTCGACGAGTAGAAGATACAGAAAGTACATCGGCTTCCCCAGAAGAAGAAAAGAGAGTACGAAAAGCATATTATCGAAGATATTGAGAGATTGTGCTCCAAGAAGTTTTACCAACAGTTAACAATACGTGTCAAGTCAAGGAGAGATTAAGAAGGAAATATTGTACTAGATTCACAGTCGGTGCTGAGAATATAGAAACACTTTTTCTGCAGCCTGTATAACGGCGTAGAAGCCCAACATGAAGTCGTCAGACAGAATAGACCATTCAACTTATACGATGATAATCAAAACTGAAGTGCATCTGAAGGTCGACAGTTATAACTTCAAAGTAAAGGACTTGATCTACCTTGGCTCCGCTGTCAATTCTGGCAACAACTGCTTCTAATTACGCACTTTAAGATGTTTGACATTCCAATGTTGGATCCGTAGACACCTGAATAGATCAGTGGCGCTGTACACCACGTTAAGTTCATGATTGAAACTCCTCATCTATTCCCTACAGTACGAACGCGACTAAAAATACTTTTTCATCTACTTTCGACAAGGTTAAAACCTCTTCGTCATAGTGCTGTACCGAATGATAGTGTTCTTGCCAGTTTCGTCTTTCAAGAGAGCAACTGCTGAGCTCAAGGAAACAACGATTGTCAGTAGTCATTTCGCTTCTGTAAGCTTGTAACTGCCTCGATGTTATGTGCAACTGCTAATGGCGACGTTCTATGCAAGCTATCAGTGGTGATCATCCTTTAATGATGTGCTTTTTTTTGTCCTTGCTTACCATCAGACCTATTTTATCCGTTTCCGTCCAATCATATCAGTATCATCCGCGTACGCAAGTAATCGTGCGGACTTGAAAAAAAACATTTCTTCTTTTTGGTCAGTGAGTTTGGCACGATTCTTTCTCGGGCGATACTTAAAGAGTCACTTAACAGCACGTCGCCTTGTCTAAATCCTTTTTGAGCTACCTTTATGCAACACCGTAGCCCGTAGCCCGTTGTCATTCAACACAACCCGACGAGTTTGGCAAGGATGTCAAAACTAGATATGGCGTTGTATAGCTCATCCCTATGCACGCTTTCATATGCGCCTTTAAAACAAGAAATAGTAGTGTGAATATCTAATAGATGGTAGACCTTGCTGACCTGAAACAATACTGTTATGGACCAACCAGATTGTTCATAAATGGTTTCAGACGATCACAAAATACGCAGAAAAGGGGGCTAGGAATTTCAGAGAGCTTGAGGGAGCGCGATAGGTAAAAATTGTAGCGCTTTAGTGGTCGAACTTTAGTGATCCAACTTAACTCCGTAGTTCTTCGAAAGGTGGGGACACCCAGCTTGCTGAAGGTGACGATTGATTGATCAGGGGATAACCAAGTCAAGACGTTGAGGTATGGAAACTGATGCATGTGCAAAGAGGCAGTCCTCAAAAAATTTGCTGGACGCTTATCATTTTACCTGAGCTTTTTTTTTTTTTTTTTACACGAGGGGTAGTTACGCCACGCATAACTACATCCACAACCTGGACAAAAGCTGGCTACAGCCGTCCTGATGAAGGAGAAGTGCGAGAACATCTCCCAGCCCTCTCCCGCGTAGACGATAATGAAGTCCCGTAGAGGTTGGGTATCCTACTTTCAGTCAAGTTTACATACTAGGATTCCAGATTTGCAAGTAAGAGCTGCTGAGCAAAGGCTTAAGTGGCTACGCTTGGGTCTTTAAAAAGCACTTGGCCAGCATTGGAAGCCCGCGCTAAGTGGAAGAGAACTATAACTCTCCTATTGCCTAAATTTTAAGTTGCTTCCTCGGGTTCAAGACAAGCGCTCTGATATTTAGAATAGTATTTACACCTTAAACATGGATCGAGCCCTTGTTTGATATTCATGACGCTTATTATAAAAAAAAGGAAAAAACATTGTGAGAGATGAGGTTAACTTTGATGACCTTGGCCGACTTAAAAATTAGAAAATGAATACGCTAGATAGACTGAAATCTAATCCAGATATACAGTCAATTATATTTCTGTCAAGCACTCATAAGATTGTTGTTCGATATCAAATTCACCCAGAGTCATTTAAAAAGCATTTTGAAATAATCCGCATGTTAAATGCTCATAACACTTAAGCTCATCCTCATATCTGAAACGTGTTACATGTCACTCCAGGGTCATAAATAAAACCACAATCATTTTTTATCCTTTCATTGTCTTCAGCGTTTTCAGTGTCATTGGACAAAAAACAAAACTTACGTGTCAATTTGTCATTGAATTCCCTTCACTACGAGTGTACGTGTAACCAGAATGCATTCGTTAATGACATTTGCTTGAGTACCGTGTAGCCAACATCATTAACCATAAGGATGTAAACAACAGCAGTCCCGTCCCAGAAATTATATGCTCATTTTTTTAAATTTAGCTCCATTTTGGATGTGAATTGGATGCCGTCTGCTAGACAGATTCAAAAGAAAAAGGTGTCCATAGCCGTACACACTCCTCTTACTCCCGACAGCGATGGAACAATATAAACGACCAAAAAACGTTCAGGACAGGTTCAATAATTGACTGAATCGCATGAGATTCCTTACAAAAAAAAACAAAAAAAAAAAATAAAAAAACAAAACAAAACAAAACAACTGTGGTCCTGCACTTTTTTATTAAAAGAACAACAAGATACCGCCTATTGGTCGATGTATTTATTCAAGGAACGTCCATCGGTGGACCTTTTTTTCTGATCTGCAGAAGGCCTATAGTCCATCTACTGCCATCCACCATACCATCATCCACACATGCGTAGTCGTCAACATAAGTTTCTGTATGAAAAAATAAAAACTAAAAAAACTTCAAAAAGCAACTGAAAACAATAATTTTATTAATCATGACAACTGCTTTGGAAGCTATTTTATCTTTACCTTGTTCCTTACCTCTTGGACTTTGACTTTGGCTTGGACGTCTTTTGTATCCAGACAAACAGAAATACTTTTGGCCGTATATAAAATAATCTTCTTGCGTGTCTCCTGTAATTCGGACGTTTTATCGAAAACATATTCATGACCATGATCCCTGCACCAGTTCATCAGCAAAAAAAAAAAAAAAAAAAACAAAAAAAAAAAAGATAAAATGGAAAAAAATGTATCTCTTCTTCACACAAACGGTTTAAGATAAGTTTAATTGTTTCTGTTCTTTGTTTTTTGATCAGTGAGTAGAAAGTAAACGATGAAGAGTGGAAGGTGACTAAAGACCAAGACCCAACATCTGGGCAATATCCATAGATACACAAACAATCTAAAAATGGATTTTAAAGCATTGTCAAACATGGCTGATTGACCCATGTTCTTTTCAAGTGGCAGATACTATGCTATTTGCATATAAAGTTAATCTAGAGAGGGCAGACTAACCCGCATTGCTGTACCACCGAACCTATGCTTCTATTATTGGTATCTCTGGTACGTATAACATACATGTAGATGTTTGTATGGAATCATATCTAATAAGGTTCTGACCGAAAAGACAAATATCCAGCGGAGTTTTAAGCCGCATTCTTATTACAATAAATTCAGATGTACATACATACATTTGTGTCTGCTTAAGTCTTGTTCTTGTTAGAGCTATGTTATGTTTTAAAATGCTTTTTTGACTGGATGAACGAGATCCATTACTAATTACTACTTTGGAACATTTCTCTCCAGTCAGCTTAATCTGTACTTTCGTAGAATGTTCTTTGTTACTCAACTGCCTTTTAACCCCATAGAACCACTGATTACTATGAGTTATTCATACTTGATCCCTGTGCTGATATTATTATTGGAGTTCACTATGGAACCTAACTTTTAGCTGGCCATATTCATCGGGTGTTTTTAGCAAATCAACTTTTGCAGAATGTGTAACGGAGTAGGCGAATCACTAGTTTTATGGATTAATACGATGCTCGTTGCCTTCAAGGGACTGCCCTGTCTTCGACGATTGTGGGGGTACCGTGCTGATTCTGAAGAGCATCATCTAACTTTTGTTTTTTTCTGAGTTTAGGCGGGTCATTGATGGAGCTCCTCCTTAAAGTGTGTCCACTTGGTTTCCCACGGATACCTGCTCTTCATCAAGGCCGAGAACTTGCATCCGATTCTGAATCCGATGTGACAGTGGTTTGACATGCAATCTCATGAGCGTACCTAGTGTAGAGCGTTAAGTCGATTAATTTCCGTCAGATTGGCGGAAGATTGGGTTATTCAATAAGTTCTGCGTACACATTTCTGGTATAAAAGCATATATTAAATCCGTCAGACATTGTCCATCATGGTCTATTACTTTCTTTTAACGGTCTGAAAGAGATATAATGCCTCTTTTGTAAAAGTCAGCAAACTTATGGGTAAAAAAAAAAGCTTTCCAAGTACGTTTTGATCTCATCTTTGGAATTGAATTGCCTACCGTCCAAATTGTTTTGGAGAGAGCGGAACAAATGATAGTCAGAAGGCACAAGGTCTGGAGAGTACGGTGGGTGTTGCATAATTTCCCAGACAGATGAATTCAGCTTTTGTTTTCTCACTTAAGTTGTGCATGGCCAGGGGGTGTCTGTTCACCAACTATGGCCGTTTCTCTTCCACTGCCTGCAATATTTAACAGCATTTATTTTCTGATTCCGTGGAACCAACTCGAAGTAAAGAACACCTCGCCAGTCCCATCAAATGTTCAATATGACCTTTTTGGGATGCGAATATTGCGGTGTTTCAACAGGAGCCCACCATGACCACCAATTTTTCGTCTGTCGTAACCACTCTTTTCAGGAAAGCCTCTAGCTAGCTCCATCCCAACAAAGACTCACAAACCATTATGCGATCCATAATGTTTCTTTCAATGAGTTCGTGAGGAACACAAACATCCACCTTTTTCGACATCCCAAGCCTTTCCAGTCTCTGTGAAACGGTTGTATGGACGATATTAAACCGCTGAGCGAACTTCCGTGTCCTCAAATGCCTGTCTACAATAATTGCAGCCAAGATTTGATTGTCTTCTGTGGTGGGTGGACGTCCAAAGGAAACAGCATCAATATGTCTGTATTTCCTGAACAAAAACGTGTTAGCCAACATTGACAAGTATCAGCGCTTATATTGTACCATATTCGAATCTCCATGCAAATCTCCCGTTGCACCTCTGTCGCTTTGACAAATTTTTTAAAGAAAAAAAAAAAATTATGTCGAAAATGCACTTACTTATCCACAATTTTAAGCACTTAAAACACATCCGATCAAAACAAATTCTCGTAACAATGTTAAGGACAACCCTCTATATTGGAATAAACAACAAAAATTTCATAACGAAATACACAGAGATTTTCTGAAACGATTAACAGCAGAACTTGTTAAAGAACAATGATTGATTCTCACGTTGCTTTTGCTACTGCCCCAAAAAGTATTCTGAGCATTAGCATTGCAACATACGAGTGTGATAGGTGTCATCTTACTGAAATGATATTATTCAATGAATTCGACTATTACCTTTCGTTTTGGTGGTAGTATCTGTATGTAATGAGAGTGAATTTGACGAAAAAATATGAGTTATCGGTTCTTTTGATCGTACGTCATATTATGAAGTGAAACCTCTTAAACTTACGAAACCACAGGTGCTTTTATTGCACACCCATGGTTCCTGCATGGATACTATGCGAGTTATCGTATTCAGTACGGAAAGCCCCTACAAAGGAAAGCAGTAGAATACTTGGAATGTTGAAGGTTGATCTAAAGGTGTCATTTTAAATAAATAGAAAAACGCAAGATTTTTATGCAAAGGGATGATATTTTGATCTTAATCTAAAGGACAAACTCTGAAGTTAGAAATGAAATGAAATCTTTGTTAAATGTCCGCCTCGGTTCTGCCCGGGTCACTCTTCTCATAAAATTTGTATTTCGCATGTATCGTAGGTGGAGACTATATCTTTAACATAGCTCCAAAGAAAAAGGTCTAATTGTGTGAAATCGCACGATCTCGCCGAGTAAATGAGGTCACCATTTCGAAAAATCACACGTAAAGGAAATTTGTCACGCAATAGAGCCATTGTTTCATCAGCTATGTGTCATGTGGCGCCGTCCTGCTGAAAATAAACGTCGTCCACGTCCATAGCATCAATCTCAGGCAAAAAAAGAGTCAGTCAACATAGTTTGGTTGGGCAATACATTCACTGAAACGATCGCACCAGATCCATTTTCAAAAAAGTGTGGCCCAATGACCAGCCAAAAAAAAACCAAAAACCACACCAAACTATCACTCATTGTGAACGAAGAGGGTGTTTTACTATTTCATTTCCAGCACGAAATCAACGAAACGGCGTTGTCCATGGTCTACTGCCTTCAGAACCTTATAAGTATAAGTATGTAGGGATAGGCCTGTGATCGTCAATGCATATCCTTGCTCCCATGAATGATTGGGGGTTCAGTGGAATTAATGCTTATGCTTCACTTAAAACACACGAGACGTTCTGTACTCATTTGAAATTAAAGGGCATATTAATCCTTCCAAGATGCAGATAGGAATACTAACATTGTTTTTACATTGAATTTGATTTTACCTTCATTTAATATTGTCGACGGAAGGAAATAAGATCCGTCCTAGTTTCATCGATTATTGTTCTCCCTATGAAAAAATATTTTACACTTTTGCATGTCGAACCCAGTGTTATAAAGACACAGAATCCAGAATATCGTATGCTGATGCCCGCCATCGGTGGCCTGGAAACGTCGAAAGTATTCGTTCTTAGGGGATGTCTTAGACTTGCTTAGCTATTCGAGAGTTTACTGCGTGAAGCCCTCCGCTTAAATATAAACATATTGTTTAACTAGGTCTCACAATTATTCATTCAGTGTGTCGTTCAGAGTGTTATCATTGCCAACCTTACCAATTCGAAGCCGCAGATAGACTTATAAGAAAGCGGATGGATTCTCCCACGACATCCAAATTGCGTCATCTCAAACTCCAACTTTTTCTAGTTGTACCATTGGCTTCAGCCGCATCTTATGCACAAGGTTATCCGAGAAACAGGGTTGTTTCACGAAGTGGACTTGATCGCATAACATGACTTTTGTCCACCAAAACTACTACCTTTCTAGGTTTGTTTTTTTAAAACGGGTTCCACCGCATTCTCCGTTTGCCATCCACTGGAACTCCAGCCTTTGTTGGTTGCAGTATCGGTTTCATCCAGATGAAACCTTCTTCCTCTTAACCCTGTTCGAAATAGAAGAAAATTATGCAGTTTCAGTTTTTCAGTTCGGAAAGCTTGATCAGTGTCACATCTTTTTCTACTCTTCAACTGACGGTTCAGAGTATGCACCTTGTGAAGCTCGTTCGACCCTTTCGGTCTCCGGCACAAGCCGTTATAACCAATACTCTGATTGGTCTGACCTCCCTACTTTGATAGAGTTAAACCATACCAGACTGAGCCCCTCCGATATTATCTTAATCGTGACGTAGACAGAGCCGCAAGAGTAATTGAGATCTAGCAACTCATGATGCAAGTGCCTTAATTGGTGGGGTTTTTCTTTTTCTTTGTTAGGAGTGCAATCCTGTGGGTGACATTTAAAATATTTTACCATTAACCAATCACTACCATTGCTGTATGACATTATCATACCGCATGAGCAGTGACTGAGTGTATGTAACAACCGTTTGTTAGCGGATAGTGGGAAAGGATTTTGTTGTAAGAGCATAACACCTACAACAATTTGATTCGGTAAACAAATTCTAAGTTTTTACTTCACAGCTGTGCCTTTTTTTGCAATGACTCGGGAATTTAGACTGGATATAGCCCATATATATACGTCTATAACTACAGACCAGCTGTTTTGGCACTTAGTGAAACACAGGTTGATCTCCGCCTACAACTCTCAGATCACTCTGATCTGAAGCTATCTGGCAATCCTGAGTGACTTCGACATTCTGGATAGACAACACCCAAAGGAATGTGTGTTGAGATCTTCACTGCGGAAAATGACTTAACCTAGGTTGTATATGAGCACGCACTAATACCAGACGTTGATAGTCATACCGCCAACATCCTGGGTTTGTTTTCTAACCCCTCTAGGCTCGTCGGACCACTGTATCATATTAACTAATTTTTCGTACACTGACCATGCGAGAAAGCCAATTGGAGCGGTCTTAACAGCTTCTTTAGGAATTTAAATTGTTTGGTATGTTTTCTCGATAACGAAGTGGATGCCGCTGCTGATATGATCAAAGACACTATTCTCTTTGGAATGAGATCCTTTATCCTTCATCGGATGAGGAGTATCAAACCAAAAGAATCGGCATGGTACGACTCAAGCTAGTTCTGTAAGACCAACCCGACCGAAAAAATTTCAAACGATCCAAGAATGACTGCAACGTCTTTCTTAAACGTTTGAAGTCTCAATATGACCAAAAGCTGAGGCAAAAAATACTACAATGTCCCAAAGGTATTAAAAATTTTTGATCGCTCGTCAAAAACATTAGAGATTCTGCCCCATCCTCCATCCCAACACTCCCAGTTTGTGCTTTGTCCCCGCCTACACTTGAGTGCCTCGAATCTTTAATGGGCCAAATCAACTTTCGCACTGGTGTACTATAGTAGTAAGAGTTCTTAAAGATCTTAACATTCACAAATCCGCTGGTCCAGATGATATAACTCCCCTTCTGAAGAGGTGTTCTTCCTCGCTGGCAAAACCACTGTATAAGATTAAATGAAAAACTGCATTTGTCCAGCCCGTCCAGAAAATAGGCCAATCTTTTTCTTTCTCGTTCCACAAACCCATTACACTTACGTCCCTTCTATCAAAGGTCGTGGAAACGCTGATAAACCGTCAGCTCATGAAATATGTCGAAACACGAAAACTTTTCTATGACCGGCAGTACGGCTTTCGTAGCAATAGGTCCACTATTGATCTGATGGCATGTCTCACCGAAAAGTGGAACCAGACTACATCAATTGGCGAAAGCCATATATGGTAGTTGCACTTGATATTTCTAAGGCGTTGGACAAAGTTTGGCATCAGGATCTTTTGTCGAAAATGCTTGCTTTTGGGATCCATTACTCTCTGCTTCAATAGATTAAAAATTACATTTCGGAATTCAATTCAATTTGTCGTGAATGGTTTTAACTCTGATATTCACAAAATAAATGCTGGTGTGCCCCCGATCAACAACGATCTCTTGTCCAATATATATTTTTCATTCTGACTCACGTCCTTGGTCTTCGGCTGTAGAACGGAAACGTCAATTTTCCGAAAAACTTAACACGTGCTCCGGCACTTTAAGACTAGGGTATGCTTAAATTCTTTTTTTTCCACCACCAGTGCTCCATAGAAATCGATAGTATCATTCCGCCCCTTCAAACTTTTAACCGTAACATCCGTTTCGCTATGAATGCTCATCAGTATACCCTCAAGCCCACTTTCGGACGTACTCTAAAATACCGTTATTTCTCTTTATTTCTTAGTCATTATAGCCTTCAAACATTTCAAACCAACGTTCATCGGTAGCTCTTCTTCCATCCTCCCTGATTTTCCTTCGCCAGCCAGGATCTTTGACTCTTAACCCTTCCTACCATGGCAAAACAGCCAGTGAAAGGTGATGTATGTATGTATGTAGTACGTTTAATCGATAATCACTTATTTAGTCGCTAATGGTTATGTACACATATATGTACGTAGGTAGGTACACAATTATGAGAATTAATCCGAATGGATTACTATTCTCAGACGGCATTATTGGCGTAGCCGATTTCACTCAAACATCCATTCATTTGGGTTATTGAAAACATCGTTCTCAAAAGCCTAACAGTATACATACTAACGTTGCAAAATCCAAACACAATCCTCACTTCATATGCTGAAAGTGTAAATTTACATTTTCCGAATTACGATTAAGAAAATATGCTCTTTTTCCTCCCCCTAAGCCATTGTCACGAACGAGCATACCTATACATCTAGTCATCACCATAATTAGCACCAATATAAAGAATAATGTCAATATCATCGTCTGAATCATATTTCTCTCATGTCCAAACAGGCAAACAAAAGAAAAAATTCCATTCTAAAATTCCTCACCTTAAACCTGTGACCTCACACATCCATACCAAGCCGAGACATCTTCCCGCAACAACCAATTTATCCAGATATAGTCACACTGAAACAAATCGTCTCCCACATCAATGCGCCACAATAATAGCCCTCTGATGGCATTGTTAATATCCCACTTCACTCTTCAAAACACAACCAAACACAGCTAAACAACAGGGCGGAAAAATACGCTCCGGATCGCATCTCCTATATTTCCTTCAAAAAATTAATAAAAAAAAAAAAAAAGTAATAAAACCGATCACCACCGGTAAGCACACATCTGTCGAACGATTTTCAAAACGACACACGAAAGAAAAAAAAAACAAAAAACAAAAAACACCGTCAAAAGAAGAACAAAAATCGTTGAAGATACGCAAAGAGATCCTAAAAGTAGAAGAAGAAGACGAATAACATGAAGAAGAAAAGGTGCTCCCTGACAACAATGCATTCCAACGATGATCGGATGATGATGATCGCTTCGATGATCGGTGCGATGATCAAACAAAAGAAACAGGAAAGACTCACATACACACATAACAATCACTTTTGACAGTCCCCCACATAATGCAACGTCAACAAATAAACACAGCCAAAAGGAAAACAACAAACTACTGCCGCCGCCGTCGCCATCTCAACAAAACAACACAACACAACACAACACATAACAACACAATCTACTAAACTGCACGATGAATAAGAGGCCAAGAAAAGGCCACAATGTGTGAGAACACTGCATCCAAAGACCCATGAAAACAGGATGCACCCCAAAGTAGCCGAAGAACTCATGAATCTACAAACAAACAGGGGAAAAAATATAAGATTGTCTCAGCGAATTGAATGCCCCTAATAGGCCGGTAGAAATTCGGTGATCGGGAAACCAAAACCAAGATAAGTTAGGTACTCAGAACTCACGCATGCACGCCCTCTGACGACAGTAGATACTACACGACTCATTGTCACTCCGGTGTCAAGTGCCGGCAACTCTGTAAGTATTGGTAGCACACCTTGTCACTGTGTTGATGGAAAGGTGCAACGAAACCAAGGGTACGTGCCATGTGTACATGATGTTATCCGAAAGATGAACTGCAATCCTCGCCATCTTTTCTCTGGTTGAAGATCGACTTTAAAATAGTATATCCGGATGCATGTAACTGTGTATCTTCTACACAGAGCAGCCCTTAAAAGTCTCCTAATTAACAGATGATATATGTACAACTCAAGCTGCGCTGCAGAAATATTTGTACTTCGATCGCTAATGGCTCCTTTAGTTGCATCCAGCAATGTTCGACAGCGTTCGGGTTGCACAGGAATCATGACGCGATCTGGTTGCTGGTGATCACTATTGTGAATTACAAACTCATGGCTCGTGCCAGGCTTATACGAGGAGATTACCTTAAAGCTGAAGTTGAACCGCGATCGTCGGCAGTACATAGTGAGGGTGAATCTGTACATGGGAATGTGTATGTTTTCTTATTCCCTAGATTCATGTGCAGTACAAACGAGAATACGTACGTAACTGGTGATAAAGAAAATCCGTTTTACATGGTGTTGATTGTGTGTGCGGTGGTTGATTGTGTGTAATGTCGTCTCCTCTCTTGCTATATATATGCATATGTACATGACATTAATGAAATGGGAAGGGATGATTTATGTTTCAATTGAGGTACAAGCAAAACAGACAGGCTGGCTGAAAAGAAGAACGAAAACTAGGTAAACGTAGGTAAAAACTAAAAACCATCTGCCGGAATGAGAAAGGAAGACCGCACTCTGACTTGGAGTTGTTCAAAGAGTCAGACAGAACGCATGGTAACTATTCGTGTTCGTGCATTCCTGTGTTTACAGCTGATCCTTTTGTATTTGTTCGGTTTATGTTTAAAGATTATGACCATACATGGCGGGCAGTTGTTTTTGGTTGTCGTCGATTAAAAAGGATACGATCAAGGTTTCGGAAATTGATAATTAATATTTGAAAATTATTCCAGGAAGTTACGATGGCGAACGGGAATAGTGACAGGTTTTTGATATAAATTGGATGAATCTGGTGTTCCTAATGAAAACAAAGTCTTTTGGCGTAATCAAGCTCTTATACCAAGGTAGAAGTAAATATAGTTTCAAGAATTATTCCTGACTTTCTAGACCTTTAACAATAAGATTTTACGTACGACGGTGTTTTTTTTTTTACAGTGAAAACCTGTCGATCAAGTAAATATGGACAAGAAACTGTAAGACTCTCGAAAGCCTGACAAATGCACAGACTCACATCAAAAAAAATTTGAAGCTACTCATTTAAGCAGTAAGAATGGATGAGAGAGAGGCAGAGCTAGCGGAGGCTGTTCCTCTGCCTGTAAAGGAGATACTGGATATATAAAATGCGAGTTTGGAATTGGTATTTAAAAAAAAAGGACTTTGTGTATATATTCTTCCATCGGATATAAACTACAATCTTTGGGAAGGAGATATTAGAAAACTGCCGGAGGCGGTCATGTGCTGTGATAGCCCAAGTCTAATGATAATCGGCGACATTAACGCATGAATAGGTAATGAACAGGGAGCAAATAATAAAGAAGCTGAGAAAAAGCAATACCATGCCAGAGGGTGGAAGCTTTGAGATCTGTGCGATTCTTTCGGGCTAAGAATATTAAATCGGACGAGGGACAGTTGTCAAAATGGCTTGTTCATATTTGTTGAACCACAAGGTGTGTCCGAAGAATTGTTTGCGAGCGTTCGGGTACGATAGTAGTCACTACGGATTTGCTGCAACAATACGGATCCCAAATGAGCAACATGATCATGTGTACTCATACAACTACCGTGGAGCACGGTGGTCATCCTTCTCCATCATTTTAACGCGTAATTTGCGCTTGAGTGGGATTGAGACCTCGGCTAACAGAATCTTGACAAACGAATAAATCGATCGTAATTTACTGACGATGCAAGACGTTGTCAAACAAACTATGCAGCAGACTATTCCTCGGGTAGAATATTCTGATAAAAACACGGTCGAAAAGTAAAAAACTCCAATAATCAACGCATTGAACGCACAGAAAAGTAGACTGCTCTCGAGTCTTAAACAGCTGTACAGAAAATTCCAGTAAGTCTGTACTGTGGCACTAAAATTCTGACTATAGAATCCAGTAGTCCGAATATGTTCCCACAGATAAATAAATTATTCAGGCGAAAAGATCACAATGACATTCAGTGTGTCCAAACTCTACAAACGATAGAAAACAGACGGACACTATTGACCATAGCCATAAGCCCAGAACGGGCGACGTTCTTTTCGTGGTCGAAGGCCCTCAGGAAAAAGAGGATTTGCTGGGAGCTTATTAAAGAGGTAATCTGGCTCTCGGGTTTGAATAAGGGTATGTAGAAGACTTAGCTATCTTTATTGTAAGAGACCTGTAAAGGAGTATTCAGTTATAGTAAGTTGAGGACTTAGAAAAGAAAAGGATATGATCACGTTGCTTTATGTTGAGAATATATCTCGCAATATTGTTGAAGATATCGTTAAGTTCTCTGAGGCTATTGTGGTCAGTTCTGCAAAAATTCTCGCAACCGTGTATTGAAATTAGTAAAGGATGATTCATCGCGAAGTTTGATTTTCTATAGGCTTTTTTTTGACAGATCACGCGTGACTCCTATCGAACTGCTTTGTCATTTTTGTTTAGTATTGTTTGACAAGTCATCATGGAAAGACTCACACCACAACAGCGTCTCCAAATTGTTTAGCTGTATTACGAAAATCAGCGTTCTGTGAAAAATGTTTTTCGTGCGATTCGAGGAACTTACGGTGCGCATAATCGACTTACTGAAACCACTATTGCCAATATCATTCGCAAATTTGAGTCCCAGTTTACATTAGTGGATGATACTTGACCGGTTACACAACATTCAGCACGTAGTGAAGAGACTATGGCAGCTGTAATTGAGAATGTACGCGAAGACCGTGACGAATCAATTCATCGTCGTTCTCAGTAGCTTGGCTTGGCGTATTCGACAACTCGGCATATTTTACGTGAGGATCTCGGCCGAAAAGCGTACAAAATTCAACTTGTGCAAGAATTGAAGCCAGGAGGCTTGAATTTGCGTTATATTTTCAGTGAATTGGCTCTGGAAAAACTCAATGAAAATCCGGAGTTTTATCGTGAAATTTTGTTCAGTAATGAAGCCCATTTCTGGCTCAATGTATACGTAAATAAACAAAATTTCCGTATTTGGGCTGATGAGCAACCTGAAGAGTACCAAGAGCTACCATTTCATCCATTAAAAATAACGGTATGGTGTGGTTTATGGGCTGGTGGAATCATTGGTCAATATTTCTTCAAAAATGAGGCGAATCAGAATGTTAACGTCAATAGTAACCGTTATTGCGCCATGTTAACGGACTATTTGCTTCCTGAAATTCAAGCACATAGTCTTGGTGAGTTCTGGTTTCAACAAGACGGCGCTACGAGTCATACAGCGCGTGAAACAATAGACTTGTTGAAAAATCATTTTGGTGAACACTTAATTTCACATTTTGCTACGGTAAATTGGCCGCCTAGATCGTGTGATATCACACTATTTTTTCTGGAGATACAATATGTAAAATCTCAGGTCTTCAGGAATAATAAATATCCGATACCAGTCGCTATGCTCGAACGAGTCGTCCCAGAGTTTTTGCCAAGATTAATTTAGTTATTGCTGGTAAAAGTCCACTATACCAGGTGTAAAGGTATGAAGTGAGCGTCAAGATACAAATGTCTCGATAGAGAAAATTTATTGTGAACGGGCCTTAATCGTTTTTTTTTTTTTTTATTTGGTTGCTATGACACCTGTCAAACATATTTAGTATACATCAAGTCTTTGATCAAAAAACGTCATATTTTTTCATCGTGTTAAAAATGTCGAACTTTGTACCAGAAAGTGATGACTTGCGTTTGAAGAAAAGTGCTGCAGAGTCGCATCGAATGCTTGTCTAGGCATAGGTGATCATGCTTTATTAGAAGCAACATGCAAAAGATGGTTTCAACGGTTCAGAGATAACGATTTTGATGTGAGAAATGAAGAACGTGGAAGACCACCAAAAAAGTTTGATGACGCCGAATTGCAAACAATATTGGATGAATATGACACTCTGAGTGTCAGAAATGTTAAATGTTGCACAACAAACAATTTCTGACCGTTTAAAAGCTATGGAAAAGATCCAAAAGTCTGGAAAATGGGTGCCACATGAATTGAATGAAAGACAGATAGAAAACTGTAAAACCACTTGTCAAATTTTGCTTCAAAGATACGATAAAAAATCAGTTTTGCATCGAATTGTTACTGGCGACTTGGCTCCTTTCGACTACCATTTGTTTTCACCGATTTGACATGCATAAGCTGAGCTGTACTTCGAATCCTACGAGGAAGTCGAAAATTGGTTGATTTTGTGGTTTGCGAACAGTTTTATTGGGGCGGAATCCATAAATTGCCTGAAAGATGGGGAAAATGTGTAGCTAGCAATGGCCAATACTTTGAATAAACACTCACTTCATACCAGTACACTTGGTAAACTTTTCCAACGAGATAATTAATACGTGTATCCCAGGAAAGTGTTGAATTAAAAATCACACCAAGGTTTTTAGTGGAGACAGCACACCCTATGAACATTTCATTTAAGTGATCAGGCTGACGGCCTTAGAGATCACGAGTTCTTTGGTGTAATGAAAGTACTTTCAACTTGTTAGCATCATGTTTAATTGACCAGTCGTGAATTCTAGGAAGATTTTCATCTAGAAGTTCTAGAGCAGGACCGGGACTATTTTCACTCTTTTAAAAGTTATAAAGTAATGTAAGTGAGTTAAAAGGCAGAAGCAGTTTTATAAATTTTGGATTTAGGTAGTCGAGACCAGTAGTATTGGATTTTACCGAGAGGAGGGCTTTAACAACATCTACTTCGGTAATTCTATTGAGGCATTGTTATTTGCATTGTCAGACTCAGAAGGATCCGGACTGCTTGAAGTATTGCCATATGAGGAAATGGAATCCAAGTTTAGCTGATCACAGTTAGCATCAACTACTATGTTTTGCTTGCCGATGCCAAGATTGCCAACCTTCTTTCACTTGGAATTTACCGAGATAAAGGGATCAAACTCTTTATTATAAAAAAAGATTTATACTTTCTGATTTTCGAAACAACTTTGTTGGGCAGTGAACGATCTTCATTTAGAAATTTCCGGTAGGCAGTCTCATATTTCACTATAACTTTCTGAATCTAAAAGGAAGTTTGAAGTGTACTATTGCTTTTAGAGGGATGTTGTTCTCATATAGTATATGGTACTCGTAGATGTAAAACCTGTTGCTGTAGAAACTTTACTTGGTCGTTCACAGAAGGCATGCAGTAAATACTGTCCCAGGATATTCGAGTAACTTCGAGTAGTTTAATGTACCTAGTCCTGCAATAAGTTCTGTTACACAATTTATGCGGGAATAGAACCGTTAATTTTTTTTTTTTCAGAACACATGCACTGATCAGTGAAGAATACGAGTACTAGTCAGTTTGGTTTCAGTTTGCAAACTATTAACATAGAGTGGGACGTTAAAGAGAATTGAGTAGCAGCAACGCTATTACCGCGTAAGTGCGGAAAGAGTGGTGGCTATATTTTTGAGTTGCTAAAACCACTCGGAATATCGAGAATATTCTTTTATCGGGCTATTGTTCGCTTCGGCGAATTATCTGGAGTAGAGGACAGGCCAAGAAGTAGTCGCCAGTGCATCGTCCGTACGAATCCGGTAGTAAAGGCAGTGCGTGAATGAATTCGGAGAATTCCCTTAAGAAGCATAAGATCAAGACCAAGGAATTCGATATATCAACCAGATCCATGTCTAGACTGATTCAGGATAATCTGCATATGAAACCCTATCTGTCCACGAATCATCTTCTATCTCCTCAACTAAATAAAAATTAGACTGGAAAGATGTAAGTGACTTTTGCGGTGGCACGCGGACAACGACCATGAAAACGTTCTGTTTACGGATGAGAAAATTTTTACCGTGGAAGAAGTTTTCAAAAACAAAATGACAAAATGTATGCCACTTCATCTAAGGCAGTGAAAAAAGTTGTTCCAAGGGTTTAACGTGGATATTATCCCGCTTCCGTAATGCTTTGGTGTTACATCCCTCCATTTCTGTGGAAAAGGCGTAAAAACTGGTGCAAAAATTTATCAACCAAGAAGATGTGCTAGAGGATGTTGTGTTTGACTAATACCTTTTCAATGGATAAAGATGGATCTTCCAACAGGACTCTGCTTTAGCGCAAAAAGCCAAAATCACAGTGGCTCAGCGTCAATATTCCTGGCTTTATAGCAGCAGAAGATTGGCCTTCGGGGAGTTCAGATCTGAATCCACTGGTTTATGGTCTGTGGTCAGAATTGGAGAACATGGCCTACAAGACTCCCCACAGAAATTAAGAAAGCCCTAAAATAGCATTAACCAGAGCAACGTCCACAATGGCCACACAGTTCGAAACCTTAAGCAAAAGGCAATAATTTCAAGTGAATCCAAATTTTTTTCATAGTCAATATCGTAGTCTAATAACTGAAACAATTTTGAAAATGAATTTGTTTACTCTATGGTATACTAAGCGATATGTATACTAAGTCGTCCTAAGAAAATTCTGGAGCAGAAAGTCGGTCGTAAAAACTCAGGTTAGGAATGTCGCTAATAAATAAAACCGAATAATGTTTGAAAATCTTCGATATTTCACAATGGAAGCAATCTCACCGATAACTATAATACCAAAAAGGTGTTAAGGCAAGTCTGTGTTACATTGGCAGAACGCTTCGGGTCTAGTGCATTTGCAAGTGATAAGAAAGATGTGACAAAAATGGCTCTAGCAAGGGTAAAAGTAAGAATATCCTGTCAACTACAGTATAAGGTCCGCATATAGAGAAGTCGTAGAGCGTCACAATAGATCCCTTAACTTTTGTCTACCTCGACTCCACTATTTGTTATAAAGAGGCAACGCTGATTTTTACTTACTGTCAGAAAACATTCACTGAACTATGTACTTATTTACATACATAGTATGCATTTGGTCATAACGAAACCTCAATTTGACGTCACTTGTGGCTTGATCGTCGAGTGTAGAGCATTAGGAATAAAAGTAAAGTGAGTTCGATTTGATCAATGGATTTTACATTGGCGACCAGCATTTCAATCAACATTAAAAAAAAAAAAATAATAATAATTAAAATGACTACATCGCAGTGGCATCGAAGAATTTATTCCAAATTCGTGGTTTGGCAAGCTTTTGAGGCGAATCTAGAGCAGTACTTTGTCAGCGTTGGAGAGGAAGACGAACAAAGGAAAGCAGCGTTTCTTTTAACAAAGCCACACAATGCTGCTCAGAGACAGCATCTACCCCAAAAACTGACAATAAATTAACATTTGTCAAAGAAAAAACCAATTTAACTAATTTATATGGAAAAAAAGTGTCAGTTTTTGTGGAAAGGCGAATGTTTTATGGATTAAAACAGATGGAAAGCGAAAGCATTAATGATTGGTATGCGAGGGTCAAAAAAGCTGCGGTTAGTTGCAAATTTGGCACCCAGATACGGCATTACGTGATATATTCATAACGGATCATAGAGGTGGTTCGTTGTTTGAGAAAGGAGAAAGAAACTTTAATCAACAGCCGCTATACGAGCACTTCCACGGTCAATAATAATACGCGAATACCTACACAAAGTCATATGGACAGAAATCGACGATAGACAAGACAGTTCAAAAAGCCCGCAACAATGATGGATGTCATCGATACGGTGGATCGGAGCACAAGACCGAGCAATGCTGCTGCAAAAATTTTGTATGTAACATATGCAAAATTCGCAGGCATCTTAAGGCTATGCGAAAGAACAAAAATTCCCGGTTTCAACATATAAAGAACCTTACTAAGGCTGAAGAAACAAAGTGTAATGAAGATTTAATCGAACTATAATATCCGCACTTAACACTGCAAGTTAAAATTGATGGCAGCCAATTTAGTACACCATCAGTGCTGTGATCATAATTTTAGAATGCTCACTGAGTGAACTACGAGGAACAAAAAAATTACTTGTATCGAGCATGACGGTGAAGGGATACGGAGGTGAAGATACGATATTACATTATGGTATATTGGAAAATGCAGAATTCGTAGCGTACTGCTTGTCTTTAGTTCCAGTTGTGGTCCCTGGTAACTGCATGAGTAAGGGTTATGACTAAAATGGCAAGAGTTTGCACGGCCAGTAGCATTATTATGGCCCACGCCGTCATATGCTTCACAACCCAATACGGAAGTGATTAAAATATTTGACGTAGCAACTAATGGCCTTGGATACAAATGAACTCACCGTTGACGACCATACAAACTTTTAAGGGAAACCGACCTTAACAGGCCACGTACAGCCGAACAATAAGCAGATACCCTTGACTTCAATCACGCAGACATCACTTCCATTCAGGAAGTGCGATGAGATGGACCAGGTGCAAAACTGTGATATCTACTATGGTAATTGCTACAGTGAAAAGAAACAGGGGTTATTCAGATCCGGATTCGCCATATACGGCAGACCTTTGCCAGAAGTTTTGGACTTCTGACACACGAGCGAGCGTCTTATGGCAATCGACATCTAGGCCAAATTCGCTAACATAAGTCTTATTTGTCCCTGCGGAAGGCAAGGACAACCCCGCCGAAGAATGTTTTTACGAGCTCCTCGACAATGCATATAAGCTACTTTAACGCCAGAATGTGAAGGGAGGACATCTTTGGTGGAGTAATTGCCTACACAACAAAACGTTTGGCAACGGACTTAGGCTTATTGACTTTGCGGCGGAACGAAATATTTCTATAGTAAGCACACGGTTTCTTCATTTCAATATTTACAAGGGGATGATCATTTTGTGGTAGACGTGCTAGCCTCCAGTATTCCCGACGTCCGAACGTTCCGGGCAGTCAGCATTAACTCGGATCATCAACTTATTTCAGTCAAGATGCAACTACTGTGAGAAGATGTAACATACAATAGAAAAGCTGAAATCGCAAAATGCCGCAAAAATCTTCGCCGAACGCGTATCCCGAAATCTCTCAACAACTCCTATCCCGCCAGCATTAAGTACCGAAGACCAGTGGCAAAGGTACCAACGTGCCGTCAGAGACGACCAAGACGGCCAAAAAGAAATCCCTGGTTTGATGAAGAATGCCGGAAAGTACATGCAAGGCCGAGAGCTGTTCGTGAGGAGAAGGGACAGAAAAAGCATCAACACGAGAAGCGCACGTAATTGAGAGTTTATTTTCCAGGAATAACGGAAATACGGAAGTTTTACCAATAGGTAAAAAGAACGTGTCAAAGCAAGAAAACCCGTACAGAAGCCTGTAGAGATGAAGAAGGAAACATTGCAGTAGAGTCGCAGTCGGTTCTGAGAATATGGAAACATTTTTTCTTCACTCCACCTGACCAAAACGAAGTAACGAAAGCAATATATAAGCTCCAATCCAACAAATCAGCTTGATCTGACGACTTCCTGGCCAAAGTATTCAAAGCTACTGAAAATGACTCTGGAGAGCATGCACCAACTCATTTCTCATACCTGCTCAGAAGAGTGTCTGTCTGATGAATGGAATCTCAGCAACGAACGGCGTATCCACAAAAAATTTGATTCCGTCAAATGCACAAACTATAAAAGCATAAGTGTGAAGGCCTGAAACACTTCATCAGCAACCTGATTGGCCTCTTCCAATGCGGTTTCAGATAGGAAAAGTTCACAATGGACCAAATCTTCACACCCTAGCAGACCCTAGAAAAAATGCAAGAAACTCACCATATTTTCGTCGATTTTGAGGCCGCTTATGGCAGCATTTATAGAGACGAGCTATATAGAACCATGTCAGTTTTGGCATCCCTGCTAAACTCGTCCGTCTGTGCAGAATAATGATTGAGAACTCTCGCTGCTCAGGCAAGGTCGATAGTGACTGAAACGTGAACTTTGATGTCGAAAAAGGTTTTACACGAGATGACTTGCTGTCATGTGACTTCCTCAACATCACGCTTTAAAGAAATGTGCGGATTCATACAATAAGTGGACACTGGAGGCACGGTCTTTCAATTCACAGTGCAATTACTAGCGTATGCCGATGACATCGACAGAATTGGGAGAAACGGAAGGTGCCAAAAGGGGGTTAAGTGGTAAATGAGGGCAAAACCAAGTACTATATATGCTGTCAACAAGAAGGGAAACACAACATCTGTGAATCGGATAGAACACCACAACCGACAGCTTTAATTTCATGGTGGTAAAGGACTTTGTCTACCTTGGCTCTGCTATAAATTCTGCCAACATCACCTCACCAGAAATAAAATAAAGAATCACTCTTGTCAATCGCTGCTTCTTTGGGTAGTAAAGTCTTTTCCCGAAAACTAAGAATACTCTATATAAGACCTTGATCATCCCATTCCTACCTTATCGTGCCCAAGGATAGACTTTACAGAAAGCGGAGGAAGATATCCTCAGTCATTTCGAAAGAAAAATTCTTCAAAATATATGCGGTCCCGTATGTCTTGATGTAGCTTTGAGGTGAAGATTCACCGACTAACTCTGCGAGCTGTACAGCGAATTTGTCAGAAAACTGCGAGTCAGTGACCTAAAAAAGCTAGGACATGAAGAGCGTACGAACACCAATGCATCGGCCCGCAGAGTCTTAGAATCTATCACGGAGGGACAATGTAATAGAGGAGGACCTTACCTTAGTTGGCGCGCACAAGTAGAAGGAGACTTTAACCGGTTGGCTAAAGATCTGCATAACTGAAAAGGTTTGTTAGTTGAGGCCCAGTTGCACTCCGAACTGTAAAATAAAAAATAAATAAATGACGCGACAGCCCGGTGTGGGCCAAGGCCTAGCTTCTCGCACTCATTTTTGTTTTTCTCACTTTGTGAATTGTTACACTCCTGAGCGGGGCCTACGGTTGTTTATTGCCGATTCCGAACGGCTCTCCTGAGAAGCTTTTCGTAGGCAGAATTTGATTTTCGGAGGTTTGCTATTGCCTTCCGAAAGGGGGATGACGATTTTGAAAATTTTGCTATTGTGCTCCTACTGGGATTCGAACCCAGGTAGGTGGCGTGACAGCCAGTGAGTCAACCATCAAGCCATCGCCGCCACCACTCCGAACTGTAGCGCCACCTTAATAAGCAAGTAAGTTCCTGGATGAAATTTTCTCGATTGCTTGCTTCTCATGCACTCACTTTCGTGGTCCGAATATTCCATGTGGAACTGCACATGGTATCGTTGTATCGTTGTCTTGTTTTCTCTTTACATTGCCATCATCCGTTCAACATTAGTGTTTTCACGTGGCCACACAACCGCCAACCTGAATGGCCAGGTTTATGCAGAGCCTACTATTTAGGGGTAGTTTATATACAGCCGAGATAGACTATTCATGTAGACCAAAATACCTTTGTTCATAGTGACAAACTCCATGTTCTAGTATTTTTGAGCCCACGTGTGAAGTCTAAATACTCGTAGTTGGATATTACAAAAAGGTATCAAGTTTTGTTTTACCACTTAGGAGCAGTAGCTGCATCAGGTCAGATGTCTTCTTCATTTTCTGAAAGTGAACAATAACTTTTGATTTATAATAGTTGCCTGGCTGCCCATTTCCAGGTCAACAATTACGTCCGTCATTTAAAAATGTTAACAGTTAAAGGTTAGAACTTTTCAGACCGTCAGGTAGTGAGTCTACCATAACATCGGAGACAGAGCGCAGCACTGATGGAAGTGTCTTTGCCTTTCCAAAAATAGAATAGACGCAACAATGAACCAAAGCTCGTCTTTTAGCCTCTGGTTTGAGTAGACCCCATAGTTAATTTCAGTATTTTTTGCAACCTTTATCATTCAGACAGTTACCATTACTAGTCGATACGTCAAAAAAGAAATAGCAACTGTTGAAGATTTTTGCTGAAAAACCCAATTTCCATTTAATCGAACTGCGTACAATTTAAACCATTTGCCTAAAGTGTTTTCGCAGGTGACTTTAATATGTTCTGCCGATTTTTATCCAACAGGACTAAGACTTTTACGGCTTGAAGTGCGGTTTATTCCTGGCATGATTCACTGGAAATACCATCAATATAAAAGCAAAAGGATTTAGCATTAAAGATAGATCTAATTAAGCCGATGCGACTTCTGCAGACTTATTTTCCTCTACCGTCGATGCTGAGGGAGTGTTTTCCAAATAGTTCTTAATCGGAATAGCAACATGGGGCCGAGCGTTGTCATGATGGAAAATTATTGCCTTGTGTCTGGTCGCATATTCCGGACGTTTTATCGGCTACTGCTCTCTTCAAACGGATTAATTGTGTTCGGTAGCGTTGTCCATTGATGGTTTCACCCTGATCCCACCAAATATAGAGCATTACCTTCGCGCCATGGATATTTGGCTTTGCCGTTGATTTAACTGGTTGGTCCGGTTTCACATATGATTTTTTGCGCTTGGGGTTATCGTAATGGATCCATTTTTCATCACCAGTAACAATCCGATGCAAAAATGACTTCATTTTGTGGCGTTCCAGCAGCATTTCGGACATGCAAAACCGCATTTCGACGTCTCTCGCCTTTAGTTCAAGTGGAACCCAATTCCTTGCTTTTGAATATATCCAGCTGCTTTTAAACGTTTTGATGGCTGCTTGAATGACACCCAAAGATTCTGCGAGCTCTTCTTGTGTTTGGCAACAATCTTCATAAAGTAATGCTTCCAGTTCTTCAACTTCAAACGTTCATCGTCTTCCACTTTTGGCACGTTCGCTCAGCTAGCGCATGTTCACCATAAACTTCCACCAAAATACGATAACTTTCGGCAGCCGTTTTCTTCATATTATAGTAATGAAGAAGAACTAACCACAAAAACACTTTTTCAGGTACAAAGTTCGACATATTTGAGTGAAAAAAAATTATTGTTGTTTACGCTTTGAAGCACGTTCATCGGGTAAAACCCATTATTCTTTGGTCTGTCAAAGAATCCAAGTCTTATCTACGGTCACGAAACGACAGCGCCAAGCACGTCTTTGAGTGGTCTCACTATTGCATTTGTTCTCCGGTGTAAGCAAAAGCTGTAACGCATTTAGTTGAGATGCCTGCTATCTCTGCCAACACACGAATTTTCATTTGGCGGTCCGCTAATATGAGATCATGAATTTTGTCCACGATTTCTTCTGTGGTAACCGTTTTCGGGCTACCTTAGCGCGGTTTACCAAAAATCGACGTGCAGCCACGGCAAAACTTTGCAAACTCATGGTAAACGATTGCACGGTTTTGCCACTCAAAAACAAGAATCGGATCAAGGAACGATACTTTGCATGGTCGCAAAAAAATACCAACACGATGTCTTGAAATGGGTGTCAACACAAAATTAAACGTCGAATAGTCACCAAATTTTGACAGGCGGACTAAAAGAGGTAATACTAAATTTTGGCCCAGTAGCGCTACCTATCTTCCTATCCGAGTACTCATCAAATAGTCCTCGTACATGTTGCATAGATTTGAAGAGAATCCTGCGCATTTCACACAACGTTGCTCTTTCTGGCAAAACGTTTGCGTGTAAATGATCTCTAGACAGTATTTGCCCTGAGATATTAGTTTTATGTTCCTACGCATAGGTTTGACTTTGATAATTATGTTGAATCTTTATTTCTTAAATGTTTTAAAGATTACACTGGGCGACAATGAACAATACTCGGACATACTGAATAGTGTTTCTTATAGTGCTCGACCTGTAGATAACGCGAAAAATAATATTTTGCTCAGGTCACGTAAAGCAACCTTACGGCACACACTTTTACATCTTTTTCGAACGACTTTTGTAATTTAAAAAAATAAACTAATTTGCGTATTTGTGGAGAATTTACACCAAGTTTCCGAGAAAAGAAAATAACACCATTTATTGAAAAGTGTTACTTTTCTTCTTCTTCTTTAAAATAAACCATCAAGATAAACTCTGGGCACCACATATTTGCTGCCTTAGGTGTCACCGACAGCTAACTGGTTGGTTTAATGGGTCATTTTCTACAATGCCTTTTGGAATGCCTATGATATGGAGAGAGCCCCAGAGTCACACAGATTGTTACTTTTGTTGAACCAATATGAAGGGATTTTCTCGAAGATCAAAGCATTTCATAAAATATGCAGATGTCGCTTCTGTAACAAGACCAGCACCTCATACAGAAATTCTGCCAGTTCCAAAGCCACCTTCCGGACGACTTTCGGACACAGAAATAAGTTCGTCATATTGCTCAGAAGAAATCATGGATCAGATCAGATCAACTCATCAGTCAGATTGAGCTTAATGATCTCGTCAGAGACTTTGATTTGTCAAAACAAAATTCTGAAATACTGAGCTCAAGGTTAAAGCATTGGAATCTGCTCAAGCCTGAGGTAAAAATTACAGAGTACCGTACGCGACAAATTGAATTTGTTCCTTACTTTTCAAAAGCCGATAACTTAGTGTATTGTAATGATATTAGTGGCTTAATGCTGTCACTGGGTTATGAGAACAAAACCGAAGAATGGCGACTATTCATCGACACATCAAAGGCTAGTTTGAAAGCTGTATTGCTTCATAATGGTAATAAGTTTCCTTCAATACCTCTAGCGCATGGTGTGAATTTAAAAGAAACCTACGATGTTATGAAATTTATATTGGTAAAAATTGAATATAACGGATTTAAAAGTTGTTGCTCTACTTCTTGGACTACAACTAGGTTACACCAAATTTTATTGTTTTTTTTATGTGAGTGGGATAGTAGAGCACGACCGGAGTACTTTGTGAGAGTAGATTGGTATACAAGAACAAACTTTATTTGTAGAGAAAAAAATATAAGGAATCCATTACATATCAAATTGGGTCTTATAAAAAACTTTGTAAAGGCGATGAAGAAAGACCAACCTGGTTTCAATTTTTTTAAAACAAAAGTTCCCATCACTTAGCGAAGCAAAAATTAAATTTTTTAAATTTTTTTTAGGTCCAGACATTAGAAAGCTTATAAAAGATCCAGCGTCCTAGTTAACAATAAGACTCCAGGTTATGCAGATGATGTAAAGAAAATGCTGGATGCTTATGGGATTCAACATGTCGCTAAAACTTCATTTTTTTGCATTCTCATCTCAATTTCTTTCCTGAAAATATGGGTGATGTAAGCGATGAGCACGATGAGAGATTCCACCAAGACATTGCTGTAATAGAGCAACGGCACCAAGGAAAATGGAAGCCATCAATGTTGGTAGATTACTGCTGGTCGCTTATAAGAGAGACTCCAAGCTGTTCTTATAAACATAATGCAGATGCTTCCAAAAAAACAACAAAATTTTACAAGAAATAACATTTTTCGGTAATATTTTTGGTTAAATTCTTAAATTCAAATAAGCGTTTTCTCACAAAATTCCGATGTGACCTGGCTATTTAATATAGTTTTCCTGATTCTATAAACTCCAACGATTACGAATCACATAATTTTATCTCCGAGTAAAAAATAAATAATTTTTTTGTTGACCAGTGTAATTAGTGTATAGTACATACGTACTATAGTTAATTCCTGTTTTAAGTTAATTCGACTACAGTTCGGTCATCCTGATCGCTTCATCGCCCCGTAATTAATCAATCATGCCTTGTAATTAATAGTATTTAACAAAGTATTAAATTTATGATAATCGAAAGGTAACAAATCAAAATAGTAATTCATATTAAGGTACATAATCATTTAACAAATTCAATAACGAAATATAAAGGTAATAGATTGTATATCATAGAAATATTACAGAGCTATAACAAGAGATGTTCGGGAAACAGGTCTGGATTCTACGGATTCTGGAAAAAAAATTTATTAGATCAACGTTAAAAAGTAAATAAGAATCAAACTTCTATTCGGTCGGACGAATCAACATCCTCAGAACGTCCTTTGGCCATTTCAACGTTGTTACCTGTGGAATGCTTTAATCATTATAGGGTCTCACCCTTTTTTTACGTCCTAGGGTTTTTGTGACGACTGTCATAATAGAGTGTTTTATCTGCTTGATTCTTTTGGATCGTTTTGCTAGCCTTGGCTCTCAGCTCGTTGAGATTAAAAACTTTGCATTCCAGATTATTTAAAAAAAAATTCTCTGAAGCGATCACATAATTCACCTTTCTGATTCCTCTCAAATAAAAGAACGCTAGGCGAGAAACTTATGCTCCTATTCACGGTATAGTATTGTTGAGTGCGAATTCGATCTTAACCAAGCGCTTGTCCCAACCACCTGCCGTATCTGAATCGCATTCTTTAGCCAACATTGAGATCAGCATTCGATTTACGCGCTCAACCTGACCGTTTGATTGAGGTGAATGTGTCGCACTTCACATTTCACTTGTATAACATCATTATCCTGCAAAAAGCTAGAGAATTCTTTTTACGTAAAGCACGAACCACGATCTGACACTATTTTATTTGGTCTTGAATAATTTCCATAAAATGACTTTAAGCACTTTTGTCTTGACCGGATAAAGCTTTATGAACTTTGTGAAACCATCCACAAGAACGAAAACATGCTTTTTCTTTGATTGAGAATTCGGTAATGGATGCAGATGATTGACATGTAACACATCAAATGGAACATTACCTTTCAGAATGGGACGTAAAGTCCCCTCTGCTTTACCCGACTGTGGGAAACCAATATGTTTTCGACAAATGCTCGAAGTATTTCTCAACTCCTAAATGGCACATCGATTCATGGTGAATACGAATCACCTGTTCTTCCATGTGAGATGGCACATAAAACCGAACTTTTCCATTGCATTTGCGGTAAATTAAACCATCAATCATTTCAAAGGGTGGGCTTTCACTCTTCTCTAAATTTGACACGATTGAGGTAATATTAGGGTCTTGGCTATGCGCTGCTGCAAGCACAAACTCAAAGGACTCGTCGTCAACATACAAGATGTTAATTGAACGGCTCAAGGCGTCAACATGAGTCTTCCGACTTCCAGTACTATGTTCAATAACATAGTCAAAACACTGCATCTCTAAAGTCCAAGGCGACATACGCGGATTCAGAGACTTTTTCTTTAATGTAAGCGTCAACTCTTGACAAACAGTCAGTGACAATTTTGAAACATATACCGAAACATAACCCTTCAGGTTAGGGGTTAGAATATACCCGAGGTAAGGCATGCCTGTCGTAAGAGGCGACTAAAATCCACTGGGCCGGATTAAGGTGTTAAGCGACCCGTGCCAGAATCGACCAGGTTGGGGGCCCAGTATAAAAATAGCTCAATCTCTTACGGAGCATCCGGATACTTGGCGACCTCCGGATCAGCCAGCCTTATCTGTCTAATGTGGATCTCTGGACAGACAGACTACCCTTTCTCCGCTATTCTGATCTCCGCGCCAGACTCCAAAATATGGAATTGCTCTGTGCCGAACTAAAAAAGCAACTAGATACCATTAAGCCGCAATCTAAATCTGAGTCTGAGTCTGTTTCGCTACTTGACCGCCCCAAAAACTCGAGTTTTCACACGGACGAAGAAGAGCTAGTCCGCGAAACGGACTGGTAATTTAAAAAAAGCCAGGTAAGAAGCGCAAAGCTACTTCCCCGCCTGATATTGAACAAACAAAGAAGCAAGCCAGCTTTAACACTGCCGAGATCGATATGGCAACAAAGCAACCCAAACAAAGACCGCCGCCGCCAATAAACGTTTTTGGAATCTCGGACTACAACAAGTTGCACATAATCCTGAAATCACTGTGCTCAACCGATTATAAAGTAAGATCTCACAATAATGATACATGGACTATTAATGACCTTAATCCAGACAACTACCGTTCGCTTTCGTTTAAATTAAATGCCGAGAAGATTCAATAGCATACCTACGAAAATAAAACGGAAAGACCCATACGCGTTATAGCTAGAGGATTGCATCCCTCTTGCCTTAAAGAAAACATAGTAAATGACCTTAAAAATTAAAATTTTAAGATAATCGACGCAGTTAATATACTTGCGCAAAAACAGCGCAATGTTGAAATCGAGAGGAAGACTCCAAGACGCGGTCTTTCCCTCTTTAGGCTAACTTTCGACAAAACCGAAAGAAGGAAATATTTACGCGTAAATAGCGGAGCGAGTTAATATGACTAACTGTACATCACCGGATCCTGTCTCAAATGTTTTATCAGTAATTCTCGAGAGACTAGAAGAACAGACTAAAATAAATAAGATAATAGTCGAACGGCTTCTTAAGTTCGAAGCCAATTTCTGTAACTAATTATGGCAAAGAAGCTCAATATACTTTCATGGAATGCCAACGGGCTACAGAAAAGGCTTGATGAACTAAATATTTTCATGCAGGAAAAAGTAATTGACATATTTGGTTGTCGCCAAAACACCCGATCTAATAGACTTCTTTATCGGAAAAGGATTAAACGCTAGTTACGTCAAAGTTGAAGAGGGCTTCGATCTTTCCTCCGATCATTCTCCAGTTATCCTCTCACTGTGCGAATCCTTGGTTAAGAAACAAAGACCACCCAGATTAACTAACTGAAAAACTCACTGGGAAGATTTACGAATAGACGTTGTAAACAATACTTAGTTGAAAGTAGCACTTAGAACGCCGTATCAACTTTAAAAAGAAGTTGAACGTTTCGTTGAAGTCATGCAGCAAGTGGCCTGGAAGAACACTCCCCTCGAATCGAACAAAGTTCCCAAAGTCGGCATAAGATATCCACCGGAAATCAGAGAAATGATAAGGAAGAAACGAAGAGCGCGGAAAAAGTGGCATGAAACCCGGGCACCATAAGATAAAACGTCCTTCAATAGGCTCTGCAACTTGTTGAAAAAATCGATCAAGGACTTCAATAATCAAGGTATCAATAACTACCTTGAAAGACTCACAGCGACAAAGGATACCAACTACTCCATATGGAGAGCCGTTAAAAGTGTTCGAAAGGCCCAAATACACGTGATGCCAATAAGAAGAAACCAGGATGACGAAAGAAGATAAGGAAAAAGCTAATGTTGCTTCCAGAGAATGTCAATACGCTAGACGTGACAACAATCTTTCCGATAGAAAAGGCTACACTTAGGGAACTTAGACAAGTTATAGACACGCTTAAGCCCAATAAAGCCCCGGGATATGACTTAATAACGGGAGAGATACTTAAAGCGTTGCCGAAAAAAGGTTTGCTAAAGCTGCTCTATCTTATAAATGCCAGCATTAGATTAGAGTACGTACCGCACCAGTGGAAAGTAGCCGAAGTTATTATGGTTTCGTAACCCGGTAAACCGCTGACTGAAGTCAAGTCATATAGACCAATATCGCTTCTCCCGTTTACATCGAAGGTCTTCGAGCGAATCCTTCTTAATCGTCTTAAACCAATTACCGACACAAATTCCCTCTTGCCCGATCATCAATTTGGCTTTAGAAGCCAAGACTCTACAGTTGACCAACAGTTGACTAAGTGCATCGAATAACAGATGTAATTGAACGAGCAATCGAGGTAAGTTAGTCTGTTCAAGCGCATTCCTTGACGTTTCGCAAGCCTTTGATAAGGTATGGCATGAAGGCCTAAAATATAAACTCCGACAAGTCCTACCCCAGCAATTGTCTTGTATTTTAGGTTCATATCTGGAAGACCGACTCTTCCGTGTCAGACACGGAAACGAATATTCCACTTTTAAGACAATAAAGGCGGGGGTGCCGCAAGTAAGTGTACTTGTCCCTCTGCTATATTTGCTTTTTACCCGTGATATACCGCAAACGGACGACACTGTACTAGCCACATTTGCTGATGACACTGCCATTTTGGCAACGGCTAAAACAGTCGAAGAAGCAACTGTCAAGTTGCAACGTGCCCTTACACGGATTAACAATTGGACAAAGACTTGGCGAATCGCGCTTAATGAAAACAAGTCTGTCCACGTGAACTTCACTCTCAAGAAAATTGAGAGTACACCGGTGTTTATCAACGCAGTACGAATTCCTTACGCGAACGAGGCCATATATCTCGGAGAGCACACGTCAAGAAAAAACGTGAAGAGCTTGAAATCAAATATAAAGATATTTACTGGCTTATTGGAAAGTATTCCAAGCTTAGCTTAGAGAACAAACTGCTGTTATACAAGCAAGTGCTAACACCGATCTGGACATATGGTGTACAACTTTGGGGTTGTACTAAAAATAGTAACATTAATGTATTACAGACATTCCAAAACAAAGTTCTTCGAGGTATTGTTAATGCGCCGTGGTACATTAGAAACGATGATATCCACAGAGACTTAGGAGTCGAAAACGTTCAGAACGTAATTAAAATGTTTACGCGAAAACATAATAATCGATTACAAGATCATACAAATATTTCTGTTCAACAGATCCTCGACGAGACAAATTTATTGCGCCGTCTGAAAAGGACTAAGCTTCTCGATCTAGCGCGGTGATTAGCAGCGCGTAATTTTTCTAAAGTGCACAGGAATTTTCAATGTAAAATCCCCTGCAGGATATCTTATAAAAACAAAGTAAAATGTGATAGAAGAACTGCTTGTTGAGTGTGAACTCAGTCGTGGTTTGCATAAGGGAGTTGTTTTTTAGTGAGTAAGAGTCTCACACTACTATAGGCTCCGGGCCTATAGTGTCTATGAAGATTTCTCACCTTTCCATGAAAAATAATCGATAACGTTTCCAGTTCGTAGCTACGATATCTTCCTTCGGACTCAGTTGCTCGCTTTGAAAAATAAAAAACTGGGTGGAACTTTCCATCCAACTGTTTTTGCATGAGCACTGCCCCGAATTAAGTACTACTCGCGTCACAATGAAGTTCCGTAACACAGTGCGGACTGTATATTGCTAGCACCGGTGATGCAACTAACTTATCCTTCAAGGAATCGAAAGTTTCCATTTACTTAACGCCAAAAATAAATGGTTTGTTACCTCTTAAAAGATCATATAGAGGTTTTGCAAGACTAGCGAAGTTCTTAATGAAAATTTGCGAAAATTTTGGATCTCGTTTAAATTGCTTTCGTTCGGCCTAATACCGTTTTTGGTAATTCTCTACCCCAAATATACTATTTCATTTTGGAGAAAAGTACACTTATCAATTCTTAAGCGTAAACCCTTGTTAACGACAATATCGACCACTTCCTTGAGAATTTTCAAATGCTCCTCTATAGTATAGTCTGCGTCGCAATGAGAATCTCATTTAAATACGTAAGAATTCTTCCAGCCGAAATCATACCTCCGAAAACATGTTTCATATATGTATCTTTCAAAAATGGCATTCTAGTATATTCGTATTGCCCCAAGGGGGTTTTTATAGTAAAAGAAGTAAATTTCAACGTGGTGAAAACCATTTTTCAGGTCCAAGGTGGAAAAAAACACTTTTTTTTTTCTGAGGCGATCTATGTGATCTTCGATTATCGGCAACAGATAATTTTTGTTCAACTAGCGAAAGTCAACGCAGAGTCTTAACTCTTTGTTCTTTTTTTTGAACCAATACTATTGGCGAAACATACGGAGGATTTGATTCGCAAATTGATTGCAGCTCCAGATAATGTACATAAGGGAGTCTTCTAGGTGGACAATAAAAAGGAGTATCTCTGGATAGCCAAATTTTCATTTTAAAATCGGATTCTACTTCAAATTGTTTATCATTACTTGAATAATATGAGGAAGTAACTATTGTCTTTACTTTTTTCTTTGTCTTCCGATAAGACACTATTGACATTGATCTCTTACTCACCAGTCAATTCGCTTGTGTCGATATTCAGAATTTGATTTAAGTAGTCTTGATCATCCGTGTTGGTGCCTTTATTCCATTCTATTTTCCTTTGAAGTGCCAAACCCGCCGCCTTGAAGAAATCTCTACCTAGTACAACAGGATAGTTTATTGAAAAATTTTTGACAACAAGCAATTGCAAATCAACAAAAATGTTTTCATTAACCTCACGGCTACTTATACTCAGTGGACTAGAATTTGCTCCGCAATATGTTGATTCCGTATTCCTGAGTTTCGACAATAAACATTTTGGTAGAAACTGCTCCTGGATGAAACTGATTAGACTGCTCGAGTCCAAAAGCGCCAAAATTGAAATTGAACTCTCCATCTGGTTGTATTTCCATTGAAATTTAAGGAAGATTTCGAAATCATTGGCCGACATTGACAGATCTTGTTTCTTTTTTTCCCAACACTCCTGGTGACTGCAGTTTGTATTATTTAGAGTCACAACAGGATTTTGTTGGCCACACTGCGTTGATATGTGTCCGCTTTTACCGCACTTGAAGCAAGTTAAAACTTCTTGCGATCTTTTGTGGTAACTTCCTCTGATGGTTTGAATCGTGTCTTAGATGAGGCAGTGGCATTGAAGGTATTTATCGGATAAGTGCAACGAGTATTATTTTTAGTTCACATAAGTTATTTGCACTGTACAATATAGTTATATTGACCTCTGTGTCGATAATTCCTCTCATCACGAACTGGATAAAATCCTCTTCGTCAACATCGCCGTGTGCTGCTATTTCCTGCATGTGTAATAAATATTGTTGTGTAGAATCATCACGATGTTTCTTCCGTTCGATTTTGATACAACCCTTCGGAACTCGCTATTTAATGATATTTTCAGTTCTGTCCAACTTTTAGGATTTATTGTACGCATGTATAATTTGGCAATTCCTGTTAAAAGTTTCTTACAATAAATGAATTTAGCTCTATCATGTAGCTGAATTATTTCTGCACATTCTTCAAATTGTTCGATCCATTGATCCACTGGAAAATTATCATCTCCAATGTGCAATCCTTTACAGCTTTTCCAGTTCTCCGTCTTGCTGTTCCTCCTCTGAACAGTTTAACCGACTTTCAGATGCAGATGAGTGTTCTTCCATTAGGTGAGATTCATCTATTCCACTTTTTCGACCGCTTGAAGCATCTTGTGTTAACTTCTGAATGTCGTCTTCCCTTAAATCTTTCACCGCTTCGGTTGCTCGGATTTTTAATTCTGCCTTAGTTCCAGATGTGTGCAGCACTTCTTTCAACAAGCACAGCACTTCTTTCAGCTTTATTACAGTTGCTGATTCTAAAAAATTTGTCCACTCATCCATCACAATGAATGATTTATTCACGAACTTGAATGGTTTGACTTTAATTCGGTAATTTTAATGACACTTAATCCCACTTCTGAAAATTGTAGGTGGTCGAATGAAGGATTATCTCAATAACAAGTAAAAAGTCACACGTCCACTCGTTACAAAGTCTTCTTTAATAATCTCCTACCGCTTACTATTACATTAAGTAACATCTTATGTACAGAAGTGGAGACATTTCGGATAGATCATCCGATCAGATGAACCGATAGTTTTGCAGAATAATAATTAGTGTATGTACAGTGACGTACAAAAGTAAATTCCTGTTTTAAGTTAATTCGACTACAACTGTGATGAACTTTCTTCAGTACGTACGAGTAGGTATAGCGTTTGGGTTAAGTAAGGTACAAGATTAAGCATACATATACAGTAAGGTAGATCGTGTCTCTTTAGAGGCTCTGAGAAAAAAAAAGTAGTTCTCTTGACAAAACAAAATTTCATCTTTGTCTTACCTAGGAATATTCACCAAAAGCAGCAATACTATGGGCCAACCATTCTGTTAATTGCTATTGGAAAACCTTGTTGCATAATATGTACTCGTAGATTCTGAAAATTTTAACTACACCCTGCCTGACTCGAACTGCAACTCTTTAAAATGCTAAAATATAAATTTTATTGTGCCAAACGTTGGAAATTAGATCAATTTTCAAACTGTATCAGTAGTTTTTAGTATGTCCACCTTTGGCGCGAATAATGGCCTTGAGACGCAAGTGGCTCTGCGGTATTTTGACCCAAACTTTGGTATTTTTTAGTGCCAACCTTCGCCTTCAAAATACCCCTGACAGAGAAATCCAACGGATTTGCATCCGGAGAATTTGCAATCCATTGTGTTGAAGAAATGAAGTGTGGAACATTGTTTTTTAACCAATCTTGGTTGACGCGCGCCTTGTGAAACGCTGCCGAGTCTTGTTGAAATGAAAGTTTGCCCAATGAAATGATTGTTTGCCCAAGGCTTCAATACTGCCTTAAAGACAGTTTCACGGTATACGATCGCATTAATTTGACGCCACGGTCCAAAAATACGAGCGGAGAGGGACCATCGGTGGTCATGGCGGCCCAAACCATCACCATCGGTGCTGTCTGCTTTCTGCTGGCCGTCCGAAGATGTAAATTTTCGAGGGACATCTCTGGCAAGTAAACTCGGTGTTGTTTGTTGAAATATTCCTCGATAACAAACGGCGACTCATCGGAAAAAACCAAATTCGGCAACTCACCACACCTTCGCTCTTTCGTCTCTAACTTTTTTCTGTTGCGATGTAAGATCGTGTGCTTTTTGGAACTGCAATGGCTTGAGCCCAAGCTCATTTTTCGGTATGTGTTGCATCCGATCCAACGATATGTTTAGCTCATTCGAGCCATCACATTCCGAACTATTTCTGCCGATGTTGCTGTTTTTTTATGACCACCTCCATGGTGTTTTGCAACACTGCCAGTATCACAGTAACGAGCTATGGTTCGAGACACAAATGATTTATTCACGTTGAGGTGCTGGAGGGCTCTAACTATAGCTACTTGTGGTTTTCCAGCCAAATATAAAGCAATCACACTATCACGTTTGAATTCCATCGCGGATAAAAAATTTTCAACACAAATAAGACGCAAATCGTTTAAACGGCTTGTAAATAATAAAATTATCTGTCATGTGTCAAAATTTGAGCTCGCTGTCATGAACGGTTTGGAATTAATAGCAGTCTGAAGTTGGTTGCAGCTCGAGTCAGTCAAGATGTAATATCTCCTTAAAGAACACGTTCTCCTTTTAAGTCCTTATTCTCTTCTATTATTTCCTATTTTTAAACCAACAAACATCCCTAATTACAAACAAACATCGTTTTACAATGCCCACAAACAAGCTCTTAATTGTTCCAAACATCATAGAATTATTTCCTTAGCCACAACAATCGCCACCATCTGATCTAATCGCCTATAATAATGACTATCCCTTTATTAAGTTTAACAACCACTACGGTACCATTGTTGTTTTAGTGGTTAAACGATCAACCCCTCAACATAATCGATCGCACATTTAAGCTGGGGGTGATCACAAGCCGTGTCCGTATCTATGCCTTCGTGTTTGAGTATCCGTGTCCGCACGCTAATGATCACGACCGTTCACAGATACACACCAAGTAAACGGCTCTTCATTTCTTTTGGCTACGGTACTTTGTCCAACATAAGATAGCAGAGCGGTCGGCGTAAAGTATCCGTATCCGTAGAATGCTCATCGGTGGTTGTGTTTACACGTGGTTATGGGGGAGATACCACGACGATGCGCCGCGTCACTGATCATGTGAGATACGACATGCGATCACCCGAGGAGATTATGTGTGGTGATGAAGATGATGTTGTTGATGATGGCATCGGTGGTGGTAGGTGGTGCAGCGACAACTACCTACCACGGTGCGATAAGCGATAATTGAGATTGTAGACTTTTGGGCGTTTTTTTTTTCCCTCTTCTGAAATACACGGCATCGACGCGGGATAATCCCATTTAACCCGCAAGGGATTATTGTATTGCTAATTGGACAGCCCCTCAATTGATGGCGCTAAGAAATGTTGATTGTTGAATTAGCGAGAGTGAGCAATCGTGGATATATTATATTTGCATGACCACCTTTTGTTAGGAGATGAGTGTGAAAAGCTTTTTGTAAGCAGACCTTGAATAACTTGTAAAACTATTCACCCGTGAGAAGATTTTCTACGTCACACACACATGCTGATAAACCATATCGAAAAGCAACACATACTCACTACAAAAAAAAAAAAAAAAAACCCGAATCTGACACAGCGATGAAAACGGCCGTTGCATCCATGAATGCATTTGTAATTCTCTCTTTCGGTTTTGGATCTCCTTCGCATCTGGAATGTGATGGCCTCTCTGGTTACAAATGGATGTACCAGATCGGGGATATATGGTGTTAGAACATGCATTGCGGCGGAGATGTGTAAAGCGATGGGATACCTGTTTGCTACCGCACCAACCTGGTAGATACCGTCTCCGATTCAGATCCCAATTCCAATCCGTCGTAACCAGGCAAATGTTTCGGAGTACCTCCACTCGTATGTGTTTGCATCTATGCGGAAGAGGTATGTGGAATGTGTTGAGGAAAATTCCTGCAATTAGCCCGAAACACAAGCGGGAAAAAATGGTTTTGGTTTTATTTTGGTGGACTGTTGTACGAGTATGTGCAATAGCATATCTACCTAGTAAAGGTAGGCATGTTACATGATTACTTGTTGTTGCCAGCGGATATGTGATACTTTTATAGATATCTACACACCGAAAGAGATTTCTTTTTCATCATTCTTCTAACAGTTGAATGATGACTGCTTGTGGAGAAATTACAAATGGGAATCTGTTTATGGGAATCTCATTAGAACAATGAATTTGTTTGGACTTCAATGATTCATATTTAAACTGTGGGAAGACGCGTGAATATTATATCTATGATACCTACATATGATTTATTTTGATTCGATTCGGTTTGGGTTCTCAATAAAATTCTCACGATGCTTGTCCTAGAGTTTGTGAACCTGATAAATGAAGAGTGGGAACGGTTTTGATTTAAATAGTGATTGATATCGGAGATATGAATGTAACTTGTCGAAAATATATCGTATGATGGCATTATCATGCCTTAACAGGAACATCTTATAACCTTTGAAGCATTTGTTTGCATGTATATAGACAAAATGTGTTCAAAAGGGGTCTTTCTGAGATTTGATTACGAAGTTTGCCTTACAAACTCAATCTAGTCTTACGAGAAGTAAAAACCTGTGTAGTCGATCAATTTGTGATCAGAAGATCCATGGAAATTTAAGAATTCAGTGTTGAACAAGTTCATTTGTATCTGAAACACCACTGAGTCTGGCTGTGCAAATACAACTGATCACTCGGACCTGCGTAAGCTCAGTTAAGGCAAAGCACAATACCTACCATATGTACATGTCTACATTCCGGCGAAGGAATTTCAGAGATCGAGTCAAAAACGACATCAGAGACAAATCCAGCGATATATGTTATATGTTTGAGATACTTTGACATTATCAGAGATCAGGTAATGTAATGATAGATAAGATGCTGCAAGAGTGATCATCGCTCAAAACTTCATGATATTAAATTTTCATGATGAGCCGGGATAAATAAGGATGCACAACTCTAATATCGATTTGCGTGATTTCCATAGAAGGCGGAAGCAGTGCCAATTTAGATGAAAATGTGTGATCAGAGGAATTCAGAAGTTTATACAGAGGGGCCAAAAGTTCTGATCCTTAGGCATCAAATGCTATAAAAAGCAGCAACTTTGGTTGTGAATTAATCATAAAGAGAGACTTCAGATAAAAATCGTGAGTTTCGTAATGCGTGAGAAGGACTGATTATAATCTGCATCAATAACAGAGACTAAGTACAATCACTACCAAAGCTGTCTATGCCAGACTATCAAAACCTGATTGAACAAATTACAGGCCATCCTTAAGGATCGAAAGCATCACTAGCAGAAGTGAATTCTCGAGACGAAGAGAAGTTTTGTCCAAAACATAAAGAATTTCGCCCGTTCTGTATGAAAAAGTGCATTGTGATAGCGTGTTCAGTTCTCGGTACGATACCCTATGCCCGAACTAAGTTAGATTTCACATTCAAAGCATTTACACAAAGAAACACCCAATTCTTAGCTCTCCTTTGGAACCAGAAGATGCACATTCTCTCCTTGTAGACACGTAGTTGTGGTCTTAGTACAAAATCGGTGTTCATAAATCTCTCAAGAAAATACCCTGAATTATCTAAGTTTCTCGAGGAATGCAAGTTATCTAGATCCATATTGGACAGTAAACTGAGGTGGAAAGAAAATGTTGAAAAAGGAATCCAAAAATTATAGTTACCGGGTACTTTTGCGGAATCACTCTAACCTGCATCAAGGATAAATTCGCCAATCTAAGCCTGATATGAAAGAGCTCTTCGACCGCACATATGAGCAGTGACTTAACCATGGTGTTAAGGTAGTTCTTTGAGATTTTAAAGTCAAGTTATTAAAGAAGAGAATATTTGCGCTACCGGCTGAAAAAGATAGCCGCAAAATACCAGCCCTGAAAACGGGCTTAGTTTGTATCGAGATGGAGGAACAAAAAAAAAATTCTTGATGCAGAACTGACAAGCGTATGAAGCGAAGGAAGAGGCCTATGGTGCTGCTCCACGCGAACTCTATGAACAAATGAGTTAAGTAAAAAGAGCCAGAGAAAAAGAAGGAAATACTATAGAAAAGCGCTCGGTTGAGGCCACGTAGAGGCGCTACTGCAGAAGTGATGTACTAAAAAAAGAGAAGTAAAAATTGTGAGCAAGAGCATTTAGAGATAAAAATGGGGATGCACTAGTGACATCATATTTAGCGATGGATATCTAGAAGTATGGCTTTTTGCAATCTTTTTAACGGCGAAAATGACCAACATTTCTATGTCAGGCGAAATGAACCATTCAACGTGGACGATGACCGACGCTAACTCCATCAGCTCCACGAAATAGAGTACGAAACCTAAATTAAACTATTCTATAACTTTCTATTCTGTTCTATTCGTGCGGTTTGCTAAGAGATGGCGTAACTTGTATTATTCTATTGTTATTATTCCATTGGAACATGCGTTGGAAAGCTACTGTCACTATATGTCATTCATTTGAAGCGTAAACAACAATAATTTTTTTTTTTCACCTAAATATGTCGAACTTTGTGCCTGAAAAAGTGTTTTTGTGGGGAGTTCTTCTTTATAAACAAAAGTGGTTTGCACGATTTAAAAGTGGTGATTTTGGCTTGGAAGATGAATGTCCTAGGCAGCCAAAAATGTTTGAAGATGAAGAACTGGAAGCATTACTCTATGAAGATTGTTGCCAAACACAGGAGGGTTCGCAGAATCTTTGGGTGTCACTCAAGCTGCCATTTCAAAACGTTTAAAAGCAGCTGGATGTATTCAAAAGCAAGGAAATTGGGTTCCACATGAACTAAAGCCGAGAGACGTTGAAAGGCAGTTTTGCATGTCCGAAATGCTGCTGGAACGCCACAAAAGGAAGTCATTTTTGCATCAGATTGTTACTGGTGATGAAAAGTGGATCCATAACGACAACCCCAAGCGCAAAAAATCATATGTGAAACCCGTTAAACTAGCCAAATCAACGGCAAAGCCGAATATCCATGGCGCGAAGGTAATGCTCTGTATTTGGTGGGATCAGATGGGTGTGCTGTATTATGAGCTGCTAAAACCGGGTGAAACCATCAATGGACAACGCTACCGAACACAATTAATCCGTTTGAAGAGAGCAGTAGCCGAAAAATGCCCGGAATATGCGACCAGACACGAGGCAATAATATTCCATCATGACAACGCTCGGCCCCACGTTTCTATTCCGGTTAAGAACTATTTGGAAAACAGTGGGTGGGAAGTCTTACCCCACCCACCTTATAGCCCAGATCTTGCTCCTTCTGACTACCGTTTGTTCCGGTCGATACAGAACGCCCTCACTGAAATACGGTTCACATCAGAGCAGAATATCAAAAATTGGCTTGATTCATTCTTGGCCGCCAAGTCGGCGCAGTTCTTTTGGGATGGGATCCACAAATTGATAGAAAGATGGGAAAAAGTCATAGTTTCAGATGGACAATACTTTGAATAATACTATTGTACATGTTTTTCTTAAATAAACGTTCAAATTTTGAAAAAAAAACGGCACGAATTAAATTACATACCCAATACAATGAAAAAAGGCCCCTGAGAATTATTTAAGGCTGCAGGGATTAAATTGTTAAGGAATATACACCAACGCATATGAAAAATTTTCTCGGATATGTTGGTATCGTTTGTGCTGCTTAAAATATAGACGAATCATTCTCCTTCCTATCATGTACAACATAAGATTGATAAGTATATGAACGCATAAAACTTTATAGCAATAACCTGACAGATCCTTGCCAGTTAGGTTGTAGGCCTTTTGGGTCGTATGACAATGACAATGAAGACCACCCGCTCCTCCATAAAATTCGGTAATGACACTAAGACATTTGATAGACTTGCATCAGGTAACGCGTATATATGCTTGACAACGCCTACAATAGGAAACTGAAATTTTGGAGTATCAAACAACTTTATGTGTTTGAGCTCGCTTCCAATTCAAATAACGACACAACCATAGAGATCAAGGGTAGAATCAATCTTGCAACTAGCTCTTTCCTAAGATAAAGAAGGCAACTGATAAATAAATCCCCCTCACCAAGAACGGCAGAACCACTATATAACATCCTTAGCCTCCGAGTCTTCCTAAATGAACCAAAAGCATCGAATTTACTTGAAACCCATTAAAATGCCCTTGATTGCTTCGAGATTTCCTTGTGTGCTTTTCGGTCTTGTTTCCGTAAATGGAATTCGAAAAAAAAAAAATAAATAAGATCTAAAGAACCTTGGCAAAATCCAGTTTATATCCAGTCTTCAGTGTGATGTGAACTTGATCATGCATTTAAAGTTGATGAGATCACACGAACTTAAAAATCATAATAGACTGCTTCAATGATACTCCAAAATCTAGCCAAGCGTAACAAGGTCAGACTTTGGTAGTCACCACGGAACAAAGAACAATGGAAGCTACGAGTAAGGAAGTTACTAATAGATGAACATGACATAGAACTTTAGCTCAAAGTTCAATAGCTTCTCAAACAATTAGGAAAATTAACAGCAGGGATTCCTAAATTTCTCTCGACATTGTGATCTGTGATATTACCTACACAAAAAATGACTGCCGGCTCTGTTTAGAGGAAACGAAACCAAAGAACTTGAAGCCCTCCTCCACTTTAGGATGTGTATCTTTCTCAAAAGTGCTTTGGTCTCAAAGGACATTACATAACCTGATAACCTTGATTTCCTGCACAAGATATCCTAATGGTCTCTGTGTCTATTGTTGATTCAAAGCAATTCCATAATATTCCGAGAAAAAAAAAATCCGAGAGAATAATAAGTACCCTGCGACAATCTACTGCGGCGATTGTTATGGTGGATCCATCTTTAGATCAGACCCAAAAGTCTCAAAATATACTCGCATGCCCCTATAGAGAAGAAAGATGGCGAAACCAAGACCCACAAGCAGTGGGTCATGACATTATAATTGCCCTCGGTGACTTTGAAGCAGACGTAGGAATTAAGGGCTTCTTTGGTTGTACTGCAGGAAGGTATGGCCTGAACGACACCACCTCTGATAACGGATTGAGTCTAATCTAGTCACAAAGCGACTCGGACCATTACCTTTTGTAGCCAAGGTACAGTTGCGCATATCCAGAACATCGCAAAGGCAAGCTAATACTGTAAGGAAGTTTGACTAAAAACTGCTAAAATCGCGAGAGATCGCCAAATCCTTTTTCGATCGAGTCACCCTTATCTCTTAAATGGTCCCATGCCATCAACATCGAGTATCCAAGACGCATTGCCATTGGTGAGTTTCAGTCGGCCACTACAACGAAACGACAAGTGCAGGCAACATGCAGCTAAGCAAGAGCCATATAAAGAGGTGCTGCACAGAAAGACTAGAGCTGCTGAAGAGCAAAGACCAACACCGACTTCTCAGGAGGAAAAAGAAAGAGCATGAGACGTTACTCCACGAATAAGATTCGGAAGTTTTACCAAAACGTAAAAAAAAAAAAAAGCCACTAACATAAGCCCCGAACGAACAAGTGTAGAGTAGTAGTAGAGTCGCAGTCGATGCTAAAAATTTGGAAGAAGCCTTTCTGTAGACTGTAAAACGGCAAAGACGAATCAAAAACTCCTGTCAGGTACAAATAAGCTTTCAACTCAACAATTCTGTCCGGCCGACCTGGATAAAGTGAAAATAGTCATAACTTTGCTTAAATCCAATAAATCTGCTGGAGCGGACTGCCTGACACCCAATCTCTTCAATGTGACAGACTGTAAAATGTTGTTGGATGAAAGTATGCCCGATGAATGGAACCTCAGCATCATTTATCCAATCCTCAAGAAAGGAGATCCGCTTAACTTACAAAATCCTATCGGGCGTATTGTGTGAACTCCTAAAGGCGTTTGTCAACAACCTGATTGGTTCATGGCAGTGTAGCTTTAGACCAGGAAAGTCCATCATCGACAAAATATTTACACTACAACAGATCTTGGAAAAACCCATGAACTCCAAATCGATACACACCACCTATTCATTGATTTTAAAGCGGAGTACGACAGTACCTACAGAGACGAGCTATGCAGACCTGCGTATAGTATTGGCATCTCTTCCAAACTTGTCCATTTGTGCAGGATAACGATGAAGACTACACGCTGCTCCATCATCATTCTTCAAAGAATAGTTCAAACTCAGGCACCAACACGAGAGGCAAAACCTTTCAAAATTACTCGAATACGCCGATGATATTGGCATAATCGTAAGAAAGCAGCGTGATATCAGCGGCGCTTTCGCGAGTATTGAGGCAGGGCGGAGAAGATTGGTTTAACGGTCAGTTAGGGCAAAACCAAGTATGTATATGCCGTCAACAACAAAGGACACCTAACACCAACGTCTCAAACAGAACGTCACCCTCGACAGATATAACTTTGAGGTAGTTAAGGACTTTGTCTACCTAGGCTCTGCTATAAATTCAGATAACGACTGCGCTAAGATCAAATGAAGAATAACTTTTGCCAATCGCTGTTTTTTAGACATAAAAGGCGAACGACTAGCAAAGCCCTTTCTCGACCAACAAAAACGACCTTCTATCAGGACTTAATAATCCCAGTCCTGATCTATGGTGCAAGATGCATTGACTTTATCAAAAGTGGATGATTTTCTATCCAGTCTGCATAGGCAGTGAGTGGAGGATGGGATACGATGACGATCTGTACGAGCTGTACAGCAATATCGCTTAGCCAGAATGGTAAAGCTTCAATGACTGATATGGATTAGTCATGTAGAGCGCATGGGCACCAGTGCTCCAGTTCGAAAAGTCTTCGAATTCGTCTCCGAGCTGTATCGTAGTAGACGAAGACCAGAGCTCTGGTGGCGCACGCAAGTGGAAGGGGACCTCAATCAACTTAGCATGCGAAACTAGACGCAGTTAGCTAAAAATCGAGCTGACTTGAGATGCTCCTTGGTTGAGGCTCAGGTTTATTCCGGACTTTAGCGCCACCTTAAGCAAGGAAGTAAGCATTTCACATAAGGTTTAGTTAGAAATTTTCGGCAAACAGGCCATATGACCATGTAACTAATTGCCGACAACCAACGAAAAGAACGGCTCCACTCGGCGAAACTAGGATTAATTTCTATGTGAGCATCTCTGGCGGAAGTTCATGTGGATAATGCTGAAAATTTGAAGTTTAGTTGCTTATGCACGGATGACTAAATCTGCATTCCTCTTGACTTCTCCGGTCCAAAAAATAGAAAGGCGGGGAACGCAGCCTAGTGGGAGAAATAAGAAGGAGAATCTTAGATGAAGGGAAAGGACCTACGGGGCTTTAGGGCTTAGGCATATCGAGGCACAGTCATTCTGCTTTCACTTGTCTCTAGGTACAGAATCGCTAAGGAAACCCAATCTTCAAATAGAAATCGGAACTTTTCAAGATAAAGAAACTCATTAAACAAGTAACAGTATCACTTTTGTAAGGGCACCCTAGATGGAACTTCTTGAATGCCATCCAGAGATATGATTCCAGTGGGGACAGCCCATAGTACTTCAGTTTAATTCAACATCAATTTATTATCCTTTTATGTATACCTTCTATCTCAATTCCTAGATTTAGAACTTCATTTAAGAATTCAAATGCATAAAACCCCATAGCCCACAGTTATGGCAAGTATAATCCTTCGAAAATGTTTACCATTTACCTCATCTACTTAGGTATGGTTCTGTACTTACACGTACAAGTGTACATCCCACTTTTAAAGAGTGGTTCCTTGTTGAAAGTAAAACATTTTCAGATTTTTCTTGTAACCTTAACTTGTATCCCCTACAAACCAATTCTGGATTCCTGATATTTTTTCCACAAGCAATTCTTTTTGATAAGACTTTTGCTTGTTTATCCGCTCTACCACATTCCACTGTCATGATAAGAATCCTTTTTCTAACATAGACCTAGCTACACCCACATATGGAGCTGGGATATTCATTCATTAAGCTGCTTCTTCTCAAAAGGATGAAACACTCGTAGAATGAATAAATCCAAAATAGTTAAAAGTACAGCATAGAGAACCATGTGTATCCTGGAAAACAACTTGCTACTGCCATTGCTGTCATGATGGTCTCTTTTGTACGAGTACTCGTATGTAAGTACTCTGGTGTTGTTTTCTAACTCCTGGTCCCGATATTCTATGAAAGCCACTAGTGACTACTTCTGGTCGCCTGGTATCCGTATTTTTTTTCTCTCAGATTTTTAGGGAATTTTTTTCCAATCTTCAAAACTACACACAACCTCACTCAAGTAAACATTTCTTTAGATATTTACATTCGTGTGGAGTAGATATGTTATGTACTGTGGATGCTAGTATACATCGTACTCTACTGATACTATATCTTTTTTGTTGAAGAAAGTTGCCTTGTGTGGATCTGGATCCAAGGAGAATGGTACTCATACAAGTAAAAGTGGTGCAAATTGAGATGCAGTATTGCAGTCTTTATCACTCAATCAGGGGTGTGAATCCGGATGATTACCTTGCTCTCATGCATCTATACCACAGATAAGCAAGTGAGGATTGACTTATTCTCCTTATCCTGTCCCAGTTAATACGATAAGTTAGAAATAGTGTTATCGAAGATAGGAGTAAGATAGAGAAATCCAAAAAGATGTCATTGTCATGTGTCATTTATCGTTTATAGGAACAATTCTACGGGTATTCGTATGAGTGAGGTCGCATTAAAGCACATCCGTCAATCATCAGTCGTTATTGACTAAGCTACTCAATCTTTAAAATTCATCCTTCTCAAGAGTGCAAAATTCAAATCAACCGCTGACAGCTGTACAATGGTATTCCATCATCACTTTGCATGTAATCGATCATTCAATGTCACCTCAGAGCATATTTGTAAATCCATGCACACAATTTGTAAAAGCGCTGCGCAGTATGTTCCATCTATCTAACCTTATTGGTCAAATCTATGACGATGACAACAACGACGACTGTTAATATGTATCTCTAACAGTTTTGCATCCATAACACAATAAGCAATGTATAAGGTAACTATTTGGAACAAGGTCATTTGCTATGGTACCCGCGCACTAGGCATACATACTCGTAGCTCACAACTCGAGATGGCATAAGGCAGTGATTTTCGGTCGCGGTTCATGTATCGCTGACGGGCCATGTGACAGCTCGAAACGATGAAACGCAAACGCTTTCATTGCGTTCGCTATACTCCCATCTATCTCCGAACTACAATAGACTAAGTAGATACGAGTAGATACCTCGTATACCATGAGATCTGTGTATAGAGCATACACATATCATGTGCGCAATTATGACCGACCGACAGTCCAATGCACAGCACGAAATGAGCATCGAAGTCGCGTCATTTTGTTGCAACAATTTGTGGTACCCTTGGAAACGACAAATTGCCTTTCAAGAGACAAATATCAACTAAATTTGCTTAAACACATGAACATTACCAGGCTACAGATAATGGAAGCTTCTTGGGGTATATTTGCGATATAAGCGAGTAGTGACAGCTCCAGCTTTAGAGGTTGATGAGTCTTCAGATTCGACGTTGTTATTCGTATTGCCTTCTCGTTGTAGGTAACTGATTCCCCGAAAAGCAATTAGGTCAGATGATGAGAGATTCTATTTGTTGGGGGGGGGGGGGCAATTTCATTTGCCTTACAATTAGTGAATTACGCTGCGGGATGTCGATAGCCATTGTTGATGAAAAATCTTTTTGAAGTTACTTACTAAAATCAGAACCGCTTAGCACTGGAATTTTTCTTCCAACATTCAGATACGATTACTAGTGCTGTAAACAGATCAAAGAAAGTTTTACTTTGTGAGACAGATTCAAGGTTTTCAATTGTGGCTTATGCTATAGGCTACTTCGGTGGCGGTATATTAATGTCTTATACTCGTCAACGTACATATATATATTTTTTTGACGCTTGCAATCATAAAATGTTGACACCATTGGGCGCAGTTCTGTAGTTTTTCTGAGATTATCGCAACGATTTTAACGATAAGCACTTTGCCCCAAGGTTGACTTAAATTATTGTTTAAAGAGACAACATTTGTTGGTGTGTAGCTATTTTTGGGCTCCGTGGGTAGCGGGAGTCTTTGAAGTAGAGTGAGATTGTGATTGATCGGAATTTTGGTGGCGATAACACTTAAATGTCATGTTGCGTCGTTATCGACTGATAATTGTGACGATTGCAATTGATCTATTCATTCGTACTGTGGGTGTACTCGTATATTTTTTAATATTTTTGGAAACATAGACAGATAGGTGTGTCAGCACGTTGATAAGTATCAAAGGGTATTATCAGTTGACTGACAAATAACTTGAATAGTTCGCAAAGAAGTGTCAATGGCAAGCAATGTGGGCTGGTAGAATAGTTTTATCAGTAAAACCGTCTTTATGTGTTTCTGGATGCTTCTCCTGTAAGTTTGTAACTAAATGGATCTGTTGGGATCTGTAAGTTTAGTATCAAACAGGATAAGTTCAAATATTAACCAGGTTTAATGTAATTCTAATAATGAGAGAGAGGGAGTTGAAAATGACCTGGCTATTTCGGAAACTTTAGACTATTGCCTCTTGGATTTATCGAAATGGTCCACTTTGTTAAAGGTGTAGTCTAAATACCAAAGACATCATAAATACCAGCGTAATCAGGAATAGGGTGGTTGCTACTCAATTAACTACAGCAACTTGGGCAGATCCTTTGAAAATTAACACACTTAACCGATGCGCTGACGCAAGCCAAAAAGGATGGTCGCAGATTCTCTAAATAAGAAATTCAATTTTAAAGTTTTAACAATTTATTTCTCAATATAATCCTTTTTCAACTCGATACATTTTTCCCAGCGGTGCTGCAACTTTTTGGTCCGCTCCGTATAGTACAACTTTTGTTGGCCTGTAAAATACTTCTCCGCGGCGGCGATGACTTCCTCGGTTGACACTCACTTCTTTCCGTCGAGCGATCTTTTAAGGTTTGGGAACAAAACGAAGTCGAAGGGAGCCAAATCCTTAAAATACGCAGGATGGGGGGTGCAATTCGTAGTGCAATTCGACCAATTCAGCTAAAGCGACTGTAGAGGTGTGAGCCGGTACGTTATCGTGGTGGAAAAGCACCTTTTTCTTTGCCAAATGTGGTCGATTTTTCTTCAAATCGGCGTTGAATCGACCCAATAAATCGACGTAGTATACTTCTGTGATTGTTTTTCCTTTCTCCAAATAGTCGACGTGGATCACACCTCACGCGTTCCAAAAAAAAACGGTGGGCAACACCATTCCGGCCAAAGGCACTGTTTTCGTCTTCTTTGGAGTACGTTCACCGGGAAAAACCCATTGTTTCGATTGTTCTTTGGTCTATGGTGTATACCAATGAATCCATGTCTCATCGACGGTCACGAACCGACGCAAAAACTATTCCGGATTTCGATAAAAAGGGTCAAACACGTCTTTAAAGTGGTCTCGCAATTGCGCTTGTTCTCCGGTGTGAGCAAACGTAACCCCATTGCGCGGACCGCTTTTTCACGCCCAAAAACCTCGTGCAGAACATGGCTAACGCGTTCAGTTGAAATGTATTTTATCTCAGCCAACTTACGAATCTACACTCGACGATCCGCCAATACGAGATCATGGATTTTGTCTGTCACCTGGGCGCGCTTTATCAAAAACCGACGTGCGGACATTGCGAAACTCTGCGAACCAATGGTAAACGGATGTATAGGAAGGTGAAAGGGTCCCATACACACCATCGAGAATGGGCTTGATTTCCTCGCAGGTTTTGCAACTCAAAAATAATAATCGGTTCACGGAGCAATACTGCTCTTTTTCCATGATAGCAAAAAACACTAACACGATGTGTTAGTGAAATTGGTGTCAAAACGAAACTAAGTGTCGGATTGCAACCCAATTTTGACAAGCGAGCTAAATTATGGCACACTCATTTAGGCTCAGAAGCCAAAGCCCTCGTATTTAGAGAAAGTTGGAGATAATACAAAAAGGTACAAGGACGTCCAACAAAATATAGTAAGCATGGATGATAATAGATGGCCAGATGCGGATGTCCTGTGCACCCGCAAGCTTGCAGTATTCAAGGGCCTTCTCTCTGTACACTTACCATAACACCGGTGAAAAACTTTAACTCAACGATGCAACAGAAAACGCCGAGAGATGCATGGCTAAAAGCGAGCTTAGTCTCTTATCTGCGAACTTCGTATACCGGGAAATCTCAGATTTAATTACCCAGCCTTTTTCTCAGTAAAACCGGTTCTGCTGTTAAGTAACCTCCATTTCCCGATTACTCGTGAGAATTAAAATTGATCCAACAAAAGTTTCACTTAATAGACCGATGCAGCAGATATTGTCGAGCGGGGGTCTGCTGACAACTCTGAGGACAACACATTGTGTCAAGACACATGCACGAATGTATGTAAAAATGTTACAAAAATGTACAGGCCTTCGGAGAGGAAAATGTTCAAACAAGCCTTGCAACAAGGCAACTCTACGGAACATGCTCTAGAGATTTCCATGCACAAAACTGAAAACTACGGAACAGAGGTTGAACAAACCCGTTTCGACAGCTCCACTCCTCCGATGTTGGAAAGAAAAGGAGTTCGAATAGGAAATCCTACAGTCGACAAGGTTTCGAAATCGGAATCACCGTAAGTCCAAAGAGTTCGCTGTTATAACATCTCCTTCATCGATGCAAACGTAATCGAAATTTGTTCATAGAACTTTTCTCTCGAAGCGCCCGAGAACATTTTTGTCAGTGTCCACACTTCTTTACAGCAGAGCAGGACTGGGATAATCAGTGTCTTGTATTTTGGTTACTCGAGAAGGGGCTTTACTATTCAATTGCGCTCTAAGCTAAGCGCAGACACAATTTAAATTTCAAACATCTTGCTCTGTCCAGTGTATTCCTTCTGCTCTAGCGTCAAATACGAACTTATTGCATGCTTTCCCAGCTCTATTGCACTTGTATACAGGTGCTGGCATACTTTTGTAATTTTCCATTGAAAAACCAATTTACTCAGCAAATGGAGTGAATCCTCTTAAAAAAAAAAAACGACGAATTCCGTCGCTGCAAGTACACTTACATGATCGTTTACGAATCGTAACGATTGAATGACTAAAGAATCCGAAATCCCATACAAATGACGTAAAATCGCTATGCTACAATACGAATGTGCAGCCAAATATTTGCATATTAAAACGCCGAGTAAATATGTAGAAATAATTACAACTTGGACCGGACTGCGACCGTCAATTTCGGAGCGACGACAATCGGCGCGCGTATGACTAATCGTCGGTGATTTATTCCTCAGTGCCAAGCATACAACTTAGGCTGCCTTTAAAATACGATCTCAACCTGGCGCGCATCGACCGACGTAGAGTGTAAAAATAGCTTGTGCAACAACAAGTACCCAACTAACCACCCTCCCCCACTGTGATGGGGGTGGTGGGTAGACTGGGATTTTTCTGTTTTTTTTTTTTTTTTTTGCTTTTGTTTTTCAATTTTTCGATTTCACCCGAAAGGACATTAAACTCTATACGCATACGAGTACGAATACATGGTACATAAAGCATTCAGACAGACAAATACAAATATTCATTGGTTGAATGCCCGAGTGGATTTTTAATTCTGACTACAAAATTTGTATTTCATCTGTCAAATTGACAGTTGAACATTATCATCCACACCCGCTCTCTCATTAAGGGTGATACTATTAATTAGGTTGCAAAATTAATTGTTGCAACCATGTAATCTGACGGAAAGAAATTTTCCAAAGATTGCCGAAGCTAAACCGGTAACAAACATAGAGAGAGTGTGTAGAGAATGTCATTAGATATTCAATGGCTTCACTAGCGACAACCTGGCTTTAATGAGTGCCACTTCACTTTGATTTTACTAATCACTATTTAACACGATGCAAATTAAAGCCAACATGCGAGTAAGAGTACGACTACAACTACAATTTCGGATACAAGTACGAATGCGAGTATCGATACTCAGATACGTATGTAGATACTCAGTTACTCGTAAACAAAACACATGTGTAGCGTCGAGTTTAATTGTAACGGCTGAGGTTTTGTTGAGGCTTATCGCTGTTGCACAACCGCAAAGTGACAATTGAAAGTAAGATACTTGTAATCGTACTCGGTATCCGTACTCGACAATCGTACCTACCAACGATTGAAGTAATTTTCCATTTTAACTTTGTTTTACTAGGTTTAAGCCGATAAAGCAAGACCGCAATTGTATCACATTATCATGAGAGCGAGGGGAGGTCTCGCAAGCGACCATACACGTTAAGTTCCTTTAAATCGGAACGTGCTAATTATGTTTGTTTGTTTGTTTTTTTTTTTTTTTTCTTTTAATTTTCATACCAACCAACCAAAGTAGTGCTTATTGATTTGAAAAACAGGGAAAATCACTTTAGGGGACAAAAATACATTTCCAAGGCATTAGATGTTGATGCAACACCATATGTACACACATAGTACACTAGATAAGATAGATAAATTAGGAAGGTCATGCTAGACATATTACCCAATACGATGTGAGTGTCGCAAAAGATTTGGTAGATTTTCTTTGTGAAAAATCTTCACGTGGTGATATCAAGTGGCTTGCTTTTAGAAGAAAAAGTTTCCGGAATTTATTCAGAAAATAAAAAATACAAGTTTATTCATCAAAATCTATATTGTCCCCTTCAAAGTAATCCCCATCGACTGCAACACACTTATACCAGCGCTTGATCCAATCCTTGAAACATTTTTGATATTCGGTTTTCGGCATGTCCATCAGTGCTTCCTGCGATTTTTCCATTACTTCCTCTCGGCTGCTGAAACGCGTTCCCCGTAGTGGTTTTTTACGAGTAACTCGATTGAACACAAAGAAGTCACAGGGAGCCAGATCAGGTGAATTCGGGGGCTGTTGGATGGTATTTGTTGCATTTTTCGTCAAAAAAATTACGAATAATGATGGCACTGTGCGACGGTGCGTTATCATGGTGCAAAATCCACGAGTTTTCTGCCCACAATTCTGATCTCTTTCGGCGAATTTCTTCACGCAAACGTCTCATAACGACCAAATAATACTCTTTGTTTACGGTGTGGCCTCCTGGCAAAAATTCATGATGCACTACATGATGCAATCCATGAAAACCGTGATGACTGCCTTCTTTTTTGACTGAAAACGACTTTTTCGTGAACGCCATTCACTTGCCTGATGTCTGGATTGCGTGTCGTACTCATAAACCCACGTATGATACTTTTGATAAATGTGAGATCGGATTTAGATTCGCAAATCATCTCTTTTGCTACGTCAACACGGTCTCTTTTTTGCATGAAATTGAGGTCTTTTAGCACCTACTTTGCTTCTACACGACGAAAACCAAAATCATTAACCAAAATCTCTTGGACGGATCCATAGGCAATGTTCAAGTCCTCCGCTTGTCCTTCTGATGGTTAATTTACGGTTATTGACCAACATTTCTTTTACTTTATCAATGTTTTCGTCGGTTTTCGATGTCGATGATCTACCACTGCGTTCATCATCTTCGATTGACTCACGACCACTTTTGAACCGCTCATGCCACTGGTAAACAACCGTTTCATTTAAATAATCTTCGCCGAAACACTTTTCCAACATTTCCAACGTTCGTGCCCCCTTAAATCCGTTTTTTACGCAAAATTTAATACAAGTTCGTTGTAGCAAATCCATTTCTAAAACTGTAAAAAATCGGCAACACACAGAGTTAGATGTACTCTTGGCTACGCAACTTTTGCAAGATTTAGAGGAAATGTCAATAATAGATGTACCAACTTAACAGAACTCAAATCGGAACAATGGGAGCGCCATATGTTGACGCCACCGGGAACTTTTTAATCAAGGCGGTATCTTTAACTTTGCACAATAATTGGTGTTTATTCCTTGTAACTTAGATTTTCGGTTGCTTTTCAGCTGCGCTTCTTTTCTCTTGGAGAAGAATGAAACATTTTCCAGATCACCTGATTTTACCAAACGTGCCTGAGGTCATTCCATGGGAAGACGGTATTCATTATTGCCAGATTCACAACTAGAGTTGCAAAAATGCAAGCACTTCACGTCCCGGAAGAGAAAACACTGACAACTAACAACTAAGTACTTACTTATTTCCTTCCTTACGTGGCGGGAGTTTGAAATTCAAAGATCTTGGAAACAAACATCGAACTGACTTCTAAAGATGTCGTGACTCGACGTTAAACTGTTTAAGAGTATTTAACTCACCCTAATGGGCTTGCAATAGCGATAATCCAGTTCAAAGGATGGACACTCCAAAGCTAACCACGATACTTACTCAAATAGTGTTTCTAGATCGTTTCGTCATCATTGACTTCTCTTTATACAGATCTTCAGCAGATTGTACTGGAACGATGCGAAGAAGCTCAGCTTGCAGTTGGTGATTGATCAAGATGGTATTTTTAACGACTTCTTCCGGGAAACTGAAAAAGTCAAACGGCCATCGGAAGAGTTACGTTGAAGAGAGAAAGATGTGTAGCAAAGGGATGACTCGTAGAAAGGGCAAGTGCAGACGAAGGCGCAGGTGGAAATGATTTTTACTGACTTTTTATGACCAATCTCGCGGTGCTAATGCCTCATCATTTTCTCCCATATAAATAGGACTTAGAGGAAAAACACATCTGCTTCCGATACCTTAACAAGCTGTCGATGCAGCAACTTTTAAAGTTCGTAGTTCTGGTATTCGACTGAACGCTATAAAAAAAATATGATAAGGGGATTACCGGTTGAAAAGTACTGAACGAAACTGCCGGAAAAAATAGAATAAACAAGGTGCTGCTCCTTACCTGAACGGTGCTCTCACAAAACGTTTTGAACTAATGTGCCCAGCTAGGAAAAGCTCCTGTAGATCGCCGGTTACGTTCTGTTATGTTCTGATTATGTAAGGAAACCCGAAAAGGTTTTGCACTTAAGACTAATTTATACAATAGGAAGACCGGAACCTTTACAGATCGAAGTAAAAAGAATGTGTGAAACTACTACTTCAAATAAGGGATTCTGAGAAAAGATCAAAATATTCCGTAAAACTAGCAAGCTGGTCCAATTCCTAAAAAAGGGCAAATCAGTCGAACCAGAAAAGCTGATGGCATCTACACTAAGTCGAAAGCAGGGACTTTGCTTCATCATCTAGACTCCTTTTCGTGATCACTTCTAGCACCCAGTAGATTTTCATCTATTGTGGGGAAAGATGAGACCTTTAAATATGCTGTTGCCTTCTTTAGTGAAATAAAGCTACGAATGGCATGCTAAAGTTACCAAAAGCTACAAAAATGTATAGACCAGCTGCTGGAAATTCGGAACAGTATCTTTACTGCTTGCCTTTTGCTAGTATATACCAAACTTTTTTCAAAGAGTAAAAGCAGCTCTTGTAACGAAAAGATGACAATAAGCTCGCCAAGGGTTTCAGACCTATCAGTCTAACTTCCTTCATTGTTGAAGGGCATGGAGATAATAGATGAGCTCTATGTGCACCAAACTGCCTTGAGATTGCATCTTCTACTATAACTAGCAACATGTCTACCAACGCGGAAGATCCCAAAAGAATGCGTTTCTCAATCTGGTGCGTAGAAAAGTGAGAAAAACGAATACGCGCTGAGGATAATTTCGATAACACAATTTTTGGCCACATGTGTAACTGAGCCAGATAATACGGCGTAGGCGAATAACTAGGTTTGTAGATGCTAGTGAACAGGACCCTAATTTTGACTGTTGAAAGCCAATTTAATAAAGGTAAAGTGACGACTGAAATACAAAGTATTTAACCAACGACAATGGTTCCACTGGTAGCCGGACAGAGTCTTAATTCTGTACCATGGGAATCAGGGAATTTCCTGCCTGACTTGTATTAGTATGTCATCTTGTGGCAGCGCCATGGTGGCACTGGTAGGGTTTTCCGACTTTTGTTAGAAAACTCGAAAATGTAGCAAGGACTTCAGGGCACCATGACAGTAATATTAGCATAGGTAGGCCATCATAGATGTAGGCCTCAACTCCGGCTAAAGAGGAGTCTAGCCTGCGAACTGGTACTGGTCTGAATGAGTTTTCTGCAGGATGGTCAAAAAATCAAGAATAGGGATTGTTCCCCCCTTTCACTACCGGCTTCCAAGTCGGACGGTTCGGGATTCAATACCAGCAGCGCCCGAAAGACATTTTTTTTTTATGAGTGGTTGCCTAGAATACAACACTTTGTCCCATTTTCCCAAAAACTTAACTTGTGCTCAGGCATTTTTGGTGTAGTAGTAACCACTTGAGTGCTAAAAAAAAGTCCATTGTGATGATTAACGCACTTCAATCCCGTATATGATGACACACTGTGGGCTGAAGCCAACCATGGTAGATTCCAAGGTAAAGCACACGACAGTTACTTTTGACAGCACCCTATATGTGATGCAGGAATAAACAGAGATTGTCCGCAGGGCGGGGTTCTTTCTCAATTGCTATTGTGCATGTTGGTCTACTCTTTGCTTAACCGTTTCAATACTTCTGACGTCTATGCTAAAACATATCCAGATGATGTAGCTGTACAACATGTTGGATTATGACCAAAGACTTTCTGCCTTAAGGGGCAGGCAGCATTAGCTTTCAGTCAATCATTTCAAAACTGACGTTGTTCTCTTGACAAAAAGGAAAAATCTGATCTTTCTAACTCATCTAGTGCTTAAAGGCATCACAATCTCTTTATCCAACGAAGCAAGGTATTGTATTTTGGTGTCATCCTGGATATAAAAATCCAGTGCCGTTTTATAGTAAAACACAAAATTTTTGCAAAATTCAATTTTTATTTTATAATTCCGCGCGCGCACCAAGGTATATGAATACCCTTTTACTGGCTTTTCTCCGGCGCGAACGGGTGGTGTAGAAGTTTGTATTAGGTTTCGATATTTTTCCCAAAGGTGGTTGTCAAACTGGACGGGACGAGCCAGTGCATCTTCAACCAGTGGGTCTTAGTACGTGCTAGTTGTTAGTTCGTTACATTTTAGCCCAGCCAGCAACAACTCCAACATCAGTGTTATGCTTTCATGTCAGAGTTGACGCCGACGGAATTCTCATATAACTACATGCAAATTCTACGAAAAGATTTTTTCAGAGAATTGCCTCGCACGGGATTCGAACCCGTGACCCTCTCTTGAGGAGTCTATGCATATACCACTACACCACGGCCACCCCATTATTTATCAATATAGTTGCCTTCGAGGGCGATACACTGATTGAAACGAATTTTCAATCTTTCGATACCAGTTTTGTAGTACGATTTTGCTTTAGCCTCAAAATAGGCCTCTGTTTCGGCGATTACTTCTTCATCGGTCTTAAATCTCTTTCCGGCGAGCATTCTTTTGAGATCTGCGAACAGGAAATAGTCGCTGGGCGCCAAATCTGGAGAATACGGTGGGTGGGGAAGCAATTCGTACCCGAATTCATTCAATTTTGCCATCGTTTTCATCGACTTGTGACACGGTGCATTGTCTTGATGAAACAGCTTTTTCTTCTTCTTCAAATGCGGCCGTTTTCTTGCGATTTCGTCCTTCAAACGCTCCAACAAAGGTAATGTAATAGTCGCTGTTGATAGTCTGAACCTTTTGGAGATAGTCGATGAAAATTATTCCATGTGTATCCCAAAATACGGATGCCTGTATGTTGACTGTTGAGTTTCTGGTCGTTTTGGACAAGGTTCTTCGCCTGCTCGCCACTTAGCTGACTGCCGACTTGACTCTGGTGTGAAGTAATGGAGCTAAGTTTCATCCATTGTCACATATCGACGCAAAAATTTGGCTTTATTGCGGTTGAACATCTTTAAACACTCCTCTGAATCATCAACACGTTGTTGTTTTTGGTCGACTGTGAGCAAACGCGGCACCCACTTTGAACAGAGCTTTCGCATGTCCAAATATTCGTGTATAATGTATCCAACACGCTCTTTTGAGCTAAAATAAGTACGCGTCGGTTGCCCAGTGGGACCGGTTTTTAGGAAAATACGTCAGTGTAGCCTTAACCACTTCAAAGAATGGTAAATTTCGACTGCATAAGGGCTTTCCTTAGCTCGTCTGGCCCTGCTGTAGACGCATTGATGAATTTCTCTCCGTCGCTGATATTCACATCATTCAGCACTAATGGAATTTTGATCACATTTTGCATTAACTCTCTGTTGCAATGTGAGGTCCTAATGGATGGCTAAAAAACTGACACTGGATTTCACTTCTCGGTAGTAAAACTTGCATCTGCCTAAGTGAAGATATACACAGTCTTAATGACAATAAATTTCATTGTAAGAAAGTTATTCGTATCTGTATCAACAACTAAACTATGTTTGAGGCCTTATTTAATGCTCTTACTACTTTCAAGATAGCTCAAGTGTGCTCAGCTTCTCTGAAAGCAGTCGGAAGGATGCATTCTTGAAATGATAAAAAATATTTCGCAGGACCGGAACTACTATGGTACTGCCTACGTCCTCAGTTATTGCTTTCATTGACAATTGGTTTTCATGTAAAAATACGGAATCCCGGCAGACCTAATGAATGCTTCCTGACGTCATTTAGAAGTCAACGACATACTGTGGAGTACTATTTTTGCAAACATTCAAGCTATCTTCGCATCTTGCTGAATGGATTAGGCACTAATGTGATGGGTGCAGTTACTGCAGATACTTTAACACTGAAATGTTTACTCATATTTCTTCGAAAAAAAGGGAAATTCTAGTCCTCCAGTTCCGAAGACAGGCATGAGAAGTCAATTTTGCTTACCACATTACCATTGTAAAATGAATTGATAGAGCAGTTAAATGGACATTTTATTCAGCTGTTTGTCGTTGGCAATTTATATAAGAAATGGGATAATGAGGAAGTAGAACAGTTTGGGTTTTGACATTGGAATTTCAAAAACAATCTTCTTGAAAAGATCTAAACCTTTTGTTCAACAAATCGGTGTATCGCTTTCTTAACGAGGTCATTACCTTATTTGCGTTTTTAAATGTCAGACTGATGTCATAATTACGTCTATCACTATGACCTCCTCCTATTTCTGACTAAGACCTTAAATAAATTACAAAATTCCTCTACGCTTTGCATAAGCTTTATTAGCTACTAACTCAGTCAGACATAAACACGTGCTTCTTTCCTCAGATTAACTGATCTCTATCATTGTTTTCAAGAATTGCAGACCCCATTCATCACCTTTCAGACCATGCAACCTCGATCCCAATCAAAAGTCAACAACCAGCAAATCATTTCCAGAAATATTATACCCCCCCCCCCCCCACTCTAATAAATTTACAAAACCCCTTCGGCAGCGTTAATTGTGCGATGTTATTCAATTACTCGCTCTCACATTTGAAACATAATTCTTATCGCATAAAATTTTATGACGAAGGAGAGTGCAAATAGTTCGCCCATTTGGAATGGAACCCGTGGAGTAGGCAATTCGGGCTGTCAACCATGTCGAGTTGACTCTGACAACCTGGTTGGTTCTGGATTTTCGCCAGAGATCGCTTAAACTAAGAAAACAATGAACTAACTAGGTGCATACATAATTAATGGAAGTCTCAGCTTATATTGTAGATGGCACTGCACTCTTCCTCATTTAATAGTAGGTAGCGTCAGAAATGTAACCGGGAACCGCCACTTAGTTGATGAGGAAAACTAACTGACAACGGCCGACCAACCGACTTGGCGGGAATGAGTTCATTTCTTTTTGACACCAGCGTAGACAGATGAAAAATGTAAATTTGCTAAGGGATTCCTTCCATAGAAATCGTCGAGGTTATAATAAATTTGTCGGCTAGCCATTACTTCTGAGCTCGGTTGGTGGCCTAGCCTGGCGTCATTCAGTGCGCCAGTATCACCCTCGGTAGCTAATTGAAAATTTAAATTCGAAGGAGTCGCTAGTCAGATTGAGAGTGAACGGAACATGGTATATACGTAGGTCGATGAAGTTTTTCGCAAACATTGCACACAATTTTTTTTTTTTTTTTTTCTAAAACATGTTTGGAGGAGCTGAGATACTTTTTTTTTGTTCCTTTAGCTGGGTATTCCTGTTTAGGGACGGAATCATGTTGTCTTGAAGTTATGATCCATCCCTTTGTTCAATGTGTTTTTTTCTTCTATGTCTGCAATTCGTCATGTCTGGCTGAACGGATGGATACTCTTGAATCAATCTACGGGGGAGCAAGTATTTGTTGAGTGCAAGTGGTAGAAACCTTATTAATGTCCAGAGTCAAGTAAAGATACGAGTACAAAGAATTTTTTTTCCTTCCTCCTTTAGTTGTTGCTTAATGCCTTTTCAACGCTCTTTATCTTTGCGATGTTCGCGGTTGCAGTTTGCAGTGAGTAGTTTTTATAAAAATGCATAGGATGAGCGCATTGCATCCTAATGAGGAAATGATATGACCTATGAAATCATATACTGGAAACTTATGCTATCCATCATCTCTATGGTAAAAAGTGAATTTTTAAGTTGATAAATCAACAGAGTGAATATTATATTCGGTTGGGGACTTGATGTGTACAATAGCCGGACTAAGAATGCAATCGTAAGCAATTAGCGCAGCTGTTAAGCCATGGTAGTGTCCATACAGATATTTTTCTCTGGAAAATAGCTTGAGCTTGGTTCTAAATAAGAACCTCACATTGATTGCAAACTCTCAAAGAACTAATCTGATCAATACTCTCAAAATCAGTCAATCAACAGTCAATAAATCGGGACAAGTGTTACAATGATAAAATTTAGATAAATTTCTTCAAATTCCTCCTTAAAAAAAAAAAAAATAACGCTCAAGTGGATATAAATACACTTATAATGCCTGAGCGTGTGTTAAGTTTTTTGGAAAATGGTAATGCGAATATGCATCTGAAATTGAACGACCCTACCAAATTCAACACGAATACTGCTTTATCAGATACCTAACTGATGAGGATCAGGATAACCATCTTGTATGGGAAACGTGTTGTCTACTCGATGGATGATAACCAGAAACGGCGGTTATTTCCATCCTTAATGGGCTAAAAGGTATTGCTACTAACAACGATGCTCTATCAAAAGGTGTCTTGATGTCTTGATAGGATAGCTAATTGTTGGTGAAAAAATACTGCTCACTGACGCATTTATTTCATATCGCTTCATTAAATGCTAAACTCCGATAACCAAATATTCGAGCGCCAGAAGTTACATCATTTGGTGTAATCCGGCGTGCAAATTTGTTACGTAATAGGCGTTGGCAAACAACCATATTACATAAGGGCTTATCATTTTGTACGATAGAAGTGATTTTGATTAAAAGGTGCACCCAACGCAAAGTACACCTGACTCGTCAATAAACTGATTCATTACCCAATGCCGATTTCCTTGCAAGGCCGGTTCTGCGAGTCTTGAGCGAACGAAAGAATTGTGTTTGTGAAAGCCGAATTAAAGCGACATTTGACAAAAGTATATCTTTCGGGGAAAATAACTGCAAACCTGAGGATTTATGCGGTTTCTACGGTTCAAGAATAAGCGAATGCATCTAGAGATAATGTAAGAACGTCTTTGAGGCTCAAAAACTGCTTGAAAATATTAAAGTTTATTGTGTTCGAGCAACTACGACCATGTCATACATAAAACTTTATGGACTTTTCGAAACGCCCGGTCGACTCGAGAACCTTATCAACATACCACAAGCCCCAATTAGATAAATTTCATTGAATTGCTACAGCGGTATAGTAGCAATCAGTGGTGTCCTATAAACATTGGAAACTGACTGACGATTTTCGATTATGTACGACGGCATTACGGAAACGAGGGTATCTTTCGATTCTCTTGAACGACAGTTGTTAAATCCTCTAGGTAAAGCATTTGATGCCGTAAATTGTAAGCGTAGTTCGAATGATATTAAGATGCAATACTTAAAAATAACTGCTGCCGCGTATCTTGACCCTAAAACATCAGCAAAGCCGTGCAATTCTTCCGATTTAATGGTAACCTCATTGGAACGCTGAGTTGGTTTACAACGGTCAAATCTAATTTGAAGTGTGACCATTTTGTATAAAGATCTGGAGATAAGCACATCTCATCTGACGTACTTTAGCAAAGGGTGATTCTTAAATATTTTAATTTTGACGAACCTATCCAAATGAATCGGAGAAACGAGCTATAACTAATAGAAGATCTCTCTTAAAGAGTTAAAGCTCCACAGCATAGCTCGTTCAAAATAGTCAAGCTCAGCTTCCTACAGAAGGCATTGAGTTCTGATCTCATCTTCCTCAATAGGCTACTTGGTTATTTTTTGGGGTCGATAGGGTGAAAAAAAGAGTCCAAATCCAAAAGTTCCAAAATCTGGCAGAGATTGTTAACTTACATATATCGAAAGTTGGCATGAAGTAATCGATATGTATATATATGAAGTATTTGAAATTGCAGACTACGTATGCTCCGTGTACTCGCAAGCCTGCGATATTGAAGAGTGTGTCCGTATCCTAGCACTGGTAAAAATGAGCACTGAAAAGGAACTAATATCTTTTAAAACTCCAAGGTAAAACAGCAAGCGCCAAAAGATGCATGGTTAGGTTATTTTCAAATCTCGATTTTAGGGATCTAATTTTACAAACTGCTACCCACCCTGCCGTTTAAATGAGAAGCGAGGAAAGAGAATGTTTTCCTTCTGAGAGTCTCTGACTCAGACACTTTATGTAAGGACACAATCAGCATGCCATCAGATAAGTCATTTGTACCATCTGTTAGCACGAAAGAAGCCGTAAGTTCTGTGAACATGTCAAAAATTTTACCGGCTACATTAAACTCACACCATTGAAGAGAAGAAGATTCAAATAAGCCTTGAAATAAGGTAACTCTAGGGCAAGTGTTCTGAAATTGTCATTGCCAAAACCAACAACAACGACACAGAGGCTGAAAAAACCAGATCCGACGACTCCACTCCTCTGACGATGGAAGCTAAGAGAGTCCGAATTAAAGTTGCTACAGTCGACATGTTTCCATATAGCAATATACTGTGCATTGTCAGGTTGCGTGTAGTCCCGAAAGACATCGATCTTAACTCCATTAGTTTGAACAATTGGCTCTAACACAGGAGAGAGTTGTCGTCCCTACGAGACGAAGGATGCAGCTGTCTTTTGAAAGTTCTGCAATCAGCACTGATTGGGTCGTGTTGAAGTTGATTGAATCCCAAGTTTCTTCGAAAAGAAATATGCGTGAAAGATGCGTGTCTAAAATGGTAGGAAAATTCAACCAAGAAGCAGGATAAGGTAAAGATACTGAAACCCGTTTCCAACACCTGTTTCAAACCTGACTCTAATTAGAGAGAGTCAGTCAGTTAATCAAAAAGTAGTACGAGAACATACGTCTCTTTCTAGCGTATCTGCATGATATATCCAACTCAACACGCATCATGGATATGTACCATCTTGTAGAAACGTTCAAACCATTCGACGGGAAAGTGCTTCCAGAGAATGTCAATACGCTAGACATGACGACTAACTTTCTAATAGAAAAGACTATGCTGAGAGAACTTAGACAAGTTATAGACACGCTTAAGTCCTATAAAAGCCCCGGATATGACTTAATTACCTAAGGAATACTTAAAGCGCTATCGGTAAAAGGTTTCCTAAAGCTGCTCTATCTTATAAATGCCACCATAAGACTAGAGCATGTTCCGCATCAGTGGATGCGAAGTTATTATGGTTCCGAAACCCGGTAAACGGCTGACTGAAGTCAAGTCATACAGAACAATATTGCTCCTGTCAATTATACCGAAATTCTTCGAGCAAATCTTACTTAATCATCTTAAACTGATTATTGACACAAATCGCCTCTTTCCTGATCATCAATTTGGCTTTAGAAACCAACCCTCTACTGTTGACCAAGTGCATCGAATAACTGATGTAAAATAACGAACAATCGAGTGTAGTCTGTTCAAGCGCATTCCTTGACGTTTCGCAAGCTTTTGATAAGGTATGTCACGAGGGCCTGACATATAAACTTCGACAAGTTCTACCCGAGCAAATGTCTCATATCTTAAGTTCATACTTAGATGACCAACGAATAAAGACGAGGGCGCTACAAGGAAGTGTACTTGGCCTTCTGCTTTTTACCCGCGACATACCGCAAACGTACGATACTGTGCTGGCCATATTTGCTGATGATACTGCCATTTTGACAACAGCTGAAACCGTCGAAGAACCAACTGCTAAGTTACAACGCGCCCTTATACGGATTAGCAATTGGACAAAGACTTGGCGAATCGCGCTAAATAAAAACAAGTTTTTCTATGTGAACTTCACTCTCAAGAAAACTGACAATCTACCTGTGTTTATCAAAGCAGTACGAACGAGGACAAATATATTGATATGACACTCGACGCTAAACTTAAACTGGAGAGCACACATTAAGAAAAAACGTAAAGGGCTTGAGATTAAGTATATGGACATGTACTGGTTTCTTGGAAAGTATTCCAAGCTCAGTTTAGAAAACAAATTGCTGCTATATATTGGGTCTTTAACTTAATTCGGTTTGCTAAGAGATGGCGTAACTTGTATTATTCCATTGTTATTATTCCATTGGAACATGAGTTGAAAAGCTACTGTCATTGTACGTCATTTTAGTATATGTCATTCTTTTGAAGCGTAAACAACAATAATTTTTTTTCACTCCAATATGTCGAACTTTGTGCCTGAAAAAGTATTTTTGCGGAGAGTTCTTCTTCATTACTTTAATATGAAGACAACTGCTGCCGTATTTTGGTGGAAGTTTATTGTGAAAATGCGCATTGGCTGAGCGATAAAAACAGTGTACACGATTTAAAAGTGGTGATTTTGGCTTGGAAGACGATGAACGTCCTGGGCAGCCAAAAAAGTTTGAAGATAAAGAACTGGAAGCATTACTCTATGAAGATTGTTGCCAAACACAAGTAGAGCTCGCAGAGCTCTAAAACCGGGTGAAACCATCAATGGACAACGCTACCTAACACAATTAATCCGTTTTAAGAGAGCAGTAGCCGAAAAACGCCCGTAATATACGACCAGACACGAGGCAATAATTTTCTATCATGACAACGCTCGGCCCCACGTTGCTATTCCGGTTTAGAACTATTTGGAAAACAGTTGATGGGAAGTCTTACCCCACCCGCCTTATAGCCCAGACCATGCCCCTTCTGACTACCATTTGTTCCGGTCGATGCAGAACGCCCTCACTGAAATACACATCAGAGCAGAATATCAAAAATTGGCTTGATTCATTCTTGGCTGCCAAGCCGGCGCAGTTCTTTTGGGATGGGATCCACAAACTGCCAGAAAGATGGGAAAAAGTTATAGCTTCAGATGGGCAATACTTTAAATAATACTATTGTACATGTTTTTCTTAAATAAACGTTCAAATTTAAAAAAAAACCGCACGAATTAATATATATACGCAATAAGTAAGTGCTAAGACCGGTCTGGATATATGATATACAGCTTTGGGGCTATACCTTACTGCTTCCACTAACTACGTACACTCAAAAAGTGTCTCACACCTTCAACGGAATAAAGCCGATAACGACAAATTTTTTATCCCCTAACGTGCTGCCATAGCCAGTGTTTTAACTATCCACTCGTACGCCCTCTCGAAATAACATTCCTCTTACTTTCTACTATAAAACGTAAGAGGACTGCAATCTAAAACTTTTGCTGTCTTGCACCAATCTCACGCTCTCCCATTTGAGGTCTACACTCTGACTGAAACAAATCCAATTCTCAATATAAAGAATCAGGAATTATTCTAGTTTCAATGTTCTTCGAAATGATGATTCTCCTTGTTGAGATGCCCTCCACAATGTTCTAAACTCTTCCCCAAATGGTGTGTCTACCTCATTTAAACTTGACTACGTCTCAATAAAGACAACACTCCCCTGAAGGTACTTGAACGTTATATGTTTTTACATCCTACCGGCATAACCTATCGAATCCTACCAACTCGCTATTGATGCAATTGATCAAATAATTAACTTATCTGATCCTGATCCTCTCGATATCATTGTATTCGGCGATTTCAATCTACCTCATCAAATGCTCTAGACTCAATCAGATGATGAATCTTTTTTTTTATTGCAAACTCTAACTCCTGTAAAGAGTTAGTTAAAGAGAACCTCAACTTGAATAATTAACCCTCAAATGAATAAAATGATGAACAAAATTTTTAACAAATCCAAACACACCGAAGATTGTGACCTATGCCGCTCTACCCAACTTCAATAAAGAATTGAGAAAGTCCAAGAGAGCTTCTTGGAGAAAGAATTGAGAGAATCTGGAAAAACTCTCCAAAAGTTCTCTCAAAAGACCGTTCAAATAGCTTCGGTCTATTACAAAAAGTAGATGTTAGTCGAGAGGGAAGGTTAATTTCCCCGACTCGACACTTTTACACAATACACAGTATGTCAATTCTGAAGCCACAAGTTCTCCCTGCAACAACAGAATTTCCATCTGGAAATACTTGTTTACAAAGCTGGTGATAAGGCGCATGCACTTCCGAGCTCTTTATTTTCTACTCCTTATAATCTTTAAACATTTAAAACCAAGGTATCAGATCATAAAGAAATAGAGTTCCTTACGCTTAATCCAGTCGTACTATATGGTTTTGAGGGATGGTCTAAGCTTGGCAGTTTGGAGCAGGTTCGAAAATATATACAAATAGTGGAAAGAACAACGCAAGGCATCGCGATTATATTAACTAAGATAACAGACACCAAGTTGTCGAAATCCAGCCTGCAGTCTCAACAACGCCAGAGGAAATTAACATGTGTCAAAATCAAAAATATATTGATCTAGCGAATTTTAAAATATGGAAAACAAGTACTAAATTGTTGGCACATTCGAGTTTGTGCGTAGAAACAGTACTTTTCGACCAGAGTGGGGTTTGCCTTTGACAGAAAACACTTAGCTGAACTGAGCCTTGAAGATTGTGATTTTCTGACTTTTTTCGTTGCTGGAAGTATGAAATGAAAAAAACAATCTGGACATCTTCTTCTAATGTGCAGCTGCTCTGATAACTGCTCTCCCAGAAAAGGAAGCTTAAGATATTACATACTCGTGTACCATATGGTGATTATGGGAAAGTTGCAACGCAATTCTTACGTGTGACTTCCATACGGTGACTCACTACCTGTACTCAACGGATATCGGTTAACGCTTTGCTATGGATTGTTTTTTCATTCGCCTGTCAGCATTTCGTATTGTAAATTTTCTTAGTGACTCTGTAGGATGAGTTTAAACTTCATGCTAATGAAAGGTGCAAAACTCTTACATGAATTTTTAGCCTAAGGTGAAACATTATAATCCGACGACTACATGGCTAGGAAGATAATTATTTTAAAGTTTGCGTCAGGAGTGAGTTTCTTTCCCGGATTCCTTGTCATAAAAATAATTTTAAACGAAAAGAATGCCCCTACTATATACCAGCAATTAGAAACATGCAAACGTGATCCCAGTTAGCACCGAAGGAAAGTCAGTAGTTCTGCACTTTCTGACTTTGGAATGTCAGTTAAGACGTTTATAGGGAATACGCATGCTTGCGATTGCGCTCACTGTGCAGCAGTTACAGGTACTGAAAATAAATCAACACAATTGGTTTTTTAGATACCAACGTTAATATTACTATTTTCTCCATGGCCAACATAGCCAACACTCTTCAAATATGTTAACTTAATAACGAAGGTATAAGCAAATCCAAAAGCGACCTTATCTAAACTATTATTGACAAACAACATCGACATAGCAGTCATTGAAAAGACGTATAACATAAGACGATGCTCAAAAGGCTAGAGGAACCGTCATCGGCTACTATCGGATCGGAGCCACCTTTCACCAATCATACAGACAGCAACCTATGTCAGAAACGCCACAGTGTACGCAGACTCCAGCAACAAACAACAACGATCCAAATTGTAGGCATTTACACTGTAAATGCACTAGACAGATCGACATTTCGAAAATGGCATTGAAGTCCTGTGATGCAGGATACTACCCCCTGCCTGCCTGGTTTTCTGCATTGCCAACACCGTTCAGTCCCGGTTGGACCGAAGAAAGTTGACGACATATGCAAAAATTTCTGGGACGAGACTCGCAAAAAGAAATGGATATCAGCGATCAATAGCCTCAGTTCACCCACACTGGTAGGGAACCATGGAGTCTCCTTCGCAAACTCAGAGGAAGCAGTAGCTCCAATACCACAAACCCCTGCGTGGATCCAAACAAAGTGGCCAACCCCACAGTGGATGTTTCTTATACTCTCGTGGACATGAGTCCCAATAAAACCACCACGGAGAAATCTCAAGACCAATATTCCACAATCATCACAGTGCTCAGGCAGTTTTACACCCGAAATGGTTAGCATCTCGAAGACATCGATGGTATCTACCCAGAGTTTCTTGTACATAGCGAAAAAAATACAAGGCGATGGCCAGCATTCTACAGAAACATACTCGAAACAGGAATAATCCCAACGGCGTTCAAACGAACGAAAGTCATAGCTGTTCTCAAGCACGCACGTTACTATCCTATATCACTCGTGTGCACTTGCTACAAGCTAATCGAAAGCCTTACCTATAATCGCATAAGCTTAACCAACTTAAAGCTCGTACCTATCGAACAAGCCGGATTTCGTGCATGTAGAAATTATACGGACCGGGTGCTGTCTTTGACGTTATACATTGAGAATCTGTTACTTTTGTCTACTTAACCACAGCGTACGAGGCCTTCTGGGATGAAAACTTCTGAAATCAATCTCCTGCCTAAGAATATCGCGTCTTATCCATAACTTGAATGTATGTTATGTTCAGAGTCTTCATCAATGATAACAAAAGTATAGTTAGCTAGCTTAACAGCGGATTGTTCCATGGCTGCCTCCTCGCTATTATATTCTTTATTCTTTACGTCAGCGATATGCAGATTATTTAGCAATCGCCACTTCCTAGACCTTGATAATGGAGGCTGTATCCAAGCATAGCGAAATATAGAAAAAACATTCAGTTTAAGATACTGTCGAATCCAAAATACCTAGACATAACCTTAGACAGATCCCTTACTTACAAAAAACACCTAACAAATGCTGCTGGAAAGCTCAAAACCCGCAACAACATAATCCAAAATCATGGAATCAAGTGCGTTCCAGTGTGGCTGAATAGGTAGACACCCAACTCAACAACACCATGACCCTAGTTTCCGGCACCATAAAATCAACGCCAACACGATGGCTTCCTATTACGTGCTACATTGCCACACCTCATCTCCGCCAACTAAGAACACTATTTAGGGGGCGTACTAATGCGCTTCCAAACACTGAACTGCCCATCCAAAACGACTGAAATTGCTATGTTCATGTCATGGCAGCTGGAACTAAAGTCTTGGCATCAAACCATAAAGCTCATATCATGAATCCATCATGCTGACACATCGGGTTTGACTACTGTGCAACCTGTGGTAGACTTCGCTGTTACGCTGGTGAAGAGTTAATTCTCCCGCTAGCGATTGTGGAGCCCAACGACAACCACCCCCTTCATTGTTGCAGAGTGCTGCAAGAGTGCAGACACTAAGTCATACTCTCCGCTTTGACAGGTAGATCTGGTTTTAGCGTAAATTTGTCCAAGAGGGAGTTGGTTCTCTTCCGTTGAGGGCTTCTCCAATTGCGGCTCTCCAAACTCCGGTCTGCCTGCTACCTATAAACTTTTCTGGATGAAGACAGCAATAAGTTTGTGAGCTAATCAACAATGAAAAAGCTAAATGTAGGAAATGTCAGTCAACTCGCTCTGAATTTGGGTCTTTCTCAATCAACCGACCCTTAAATATATAAAATTGGTTCAGTTTTGCCTTCGGTCATCTGATTCAAGAAAACGGGACGAACGGAAAGTGGGCGAAGTCATTCTTAGTTAGTCCATTTGCAAATCGTCAGACGACTCTGATGAACTTGGCCTATATAAATTCTTCAGTCTATTCATATGCAGAACCGTTTTCTGTGTCCGTTTTCTCAGCTATTCATCAGCCTGCTGCTTGAAAAAGTATCCTGTATGCACATCGAATACATCATACATTGATAGTCGAGCTTCGATTAGATCCTTAAGTTCAAACAATATACATACTGCTGCGCATAACTCAATCAGATGGCTTAAAAGCACAAAAACATACTGTGTTCTGGGACGCTCGAACATCCCAGGAATCTAATCGCCATAATACGATCTAATGATCCGGATTAGAAATGACAACGCAACTTCTTTAGGTTTTGACAATTTATTTTTCAATACACCTCGATACACTTTTCCCAGTTGGGCTGCAACTTTTTTAACCCCTCCGTAGTACAGTAAAATACTCCTCCGCGACGGTGGTGATTTCCTCGTTCTACTCGTACTTCTTTTCGGCGAGCAATTTTTCAAGGTTTGGGCGCCTGCGGAGGTGTGAGCCGGTGTGTTATTGTGGTGGAAGAGCACATTTTTCTTCGCCAAATGTGGTCGTTTTTTCTTCAAATCAGCGTTGATCGGCCCATAAATCGACCTCTGTTATTGTTTATCCCTTCTCCAAATACGCACTATGAAAAACCGTGGTCATCACCTTTCCGGCTGCTGGCATGGTCTTCGCATTCCTTGGAGCACGTTCACCGGGCAAAAACCATTATGTCAATTGTTCTTTGGTCACTGCGGTTTGCCGTCTGTGGTTACGAAACTACGCAGAAACTCCTCCGGATTGCGATTAAACAGGACCAAATACGAGTACGTCTTTGAAATGGTCTCGCTAATGCGCTTATTCTCTGGTGTTAGCATACGCGGCACCCATCGCGCGGACAGCTTTCTTATGCGCAAAATCTCGTGCAGAATATGACTAAAGCGTTTAGTTGATATGCCTGTAACACAGCCAACTCTCGAATTTTTACTCGACGGTCCGCCAATACGAGATCATGGATTTTATCCACGGTTTTCTGTGTGGTAACCGTTTTTAGGCCACCTATGCGCGGTTCATCAAAGACCGACGTGCCGCCATGACGAAACTCTGCGAACCAATGGTTAACGGTTGTACGGCAAAGTGAATTGGTCCCATACACACCATCGAGAATGAACTTGATTTCATCGCAAGTTTTGCCACTCAAAAACAAGAATCGGATCAAGGAGCGATACTACTGTTTTTCCATGGTCGCAAAAAACACTAACAGTGTACTTAGTGATGATACATTCATTTTGGCTCAGTATCAACAAAATTGGTCAACCTCAGATCAACCTCGCAAATATAATCATGAGACATGGTGTCTCATTTGAGTATATCTCACACAGATTTCTACAGGAACGAAGAGGTTCGACCTTGACATACATCAAATGCGATCTCCTACTACTGCTTCTGTGATCGAGATTATCTCTTTTCGATAAAGGTAACCGAAATTTCCAAATTTGTCAATAAAGCTCTTGGACATCGCCCGCCCATGCTCTGGGAGTGATATAACAATGGGGTGGCAACTGATCTAAGAGCACTTCAAAGAGGACCAGCTTAACCTACCCAATTTAAACCAGACTGCGATTCGAAAAGTAGAACAGGTAAGATTTGGTACATATGTACGTCGAAGACGTGACAATAGAACAAACCACATGTTCAACTTTCACAATGGCTCTAACTGATCTCGGTCCTGCAGCATCCGGCGCGGAACTCATATTCCTCTGGGAAATGCGCACGGTTTTAGACAGGAAATAGTTCTTCTTTGAAGTTACATATATTAGCACCTAAGGAACTTCAAAAGTGCTCTACTAATGGTGTATTGGTAGATTATAGCTTGTATAGAGGTAATTAAGGTTGCAGTTCCCTAAGTAATTGCAATACATTCAAAAGCTTGTGATTTTCTAATGCGTAGGCATCCAGTTACTCAGTAGAAATATGTGTTTGTCTCAATTTATTAATTGCTCGTTTCAATTTTCTCAAAATAATTGTATCTACCACCACTAAATACATTTTGCTATTCAATATAGGAATGAATTTGTAACTTCTGCGGTTGAAGATCACCTCCTACTCGTATTTTACGTAGTTCTTAAGTATCTTCTGGGGAAAAATTGAAGCTTGTCTATTTTTAACATCGATTCTCATAATTTCCGTTCCTATTTCAGCTGGAATTCCATCAAACACAATTACTCACTTTCTAAAATTGTAATCCTCTTCCTGGAAAACATTTCACAATACAGTGCAACACGTACAACTTTTCCGTGAAAATCCCACATTTTTGCAAAAACAAACGACAGAAAAAGTCCACTTCTCACTTAAATGATTGCTTTCGCAAAATTTTTTCAGACTTCCAGTTCCATCCATATCTATTCTTTTTGTATTCCTAAATTATCAATAAACGCAAACAGATAAGACTTTGAATAGAAAAATTATACAAAAATCTGCTACAAAACGACAAATGGTAACAAAAGACAAGACAACCTATACATAATCATCATAAATAATGGCAACTAGGTGCATGACGACTGTGAACTCTTTAGAATTAAAGAACTTTTTGTACGCTTAGAGCATTCCTCTTACTCTTACCTATTTCAGCAACTCCATCTTATCTTGAATCCTCGGCAATCTCTACCCAATACTAGGTGCCCTTCTGTTTTTTTTTTTTTTTTTTTTTTTTTTTTTTTTTTTTTTTTTTTTTTTTTGATTCCACTTACGATGAAGCAATTAAAAAACTGTGCAAACGATATCAGTGCAAAGTTTTTTTCATTTTTTTTATTTGTCTACATATATACGAAACTTGGATACGTTGTGCCACTTTACCCATTTAGAGCACACCATTTCCTTATCTCTCCGCACTTCAAGACCTCGAATTCCGCCGATTTTATTGTCTCGGTACAAAATAAAATATCGTATGTTTCACTACTACATACTATCAACACTACCACCACAGCGATAATTAAATGAAAACAAATCTCAACTTCAGTCGATCGTGTGCTTGTTGCGCAGCAAATTGTATCTTTCGGATATAAAACACACAAATTATAATAATTATGGCAAAAAAAAAAAAAAATAAAATAAAATAAAAATAAAACAAAAACAAAAAAATTAAAAAAAAATTAAAACGATATTCAAAAACAGTACCAGTACCAAGTACCAGAGCTAAAGTTTGCAAATGACATTGACGACAGCAGCGGTGACAACCAGTAGCAACTGGTGTTGTCGGCAATGGCAAACAGACAGACATGACCAGTGTTGTCGCCGAATCAGCTTTGGGGTAGTACAAATCTCTCACTACGGATACATACACGTAAATATAATCAATCAAACACTGTAGTATTGCATTTTAGATGAAATAAATCGCATTACATAAGATCGCTTAAGTGACGTGATTACCAAGAGACATGATCATCAAACAGATACCAGATTTTGCTTTCGATGATCGTTAGTTGGTAGGATTATTACTTAAATGAGAGCCATATTTTAGTTCAGGTGGTGTCTTAGGTATTATAAAGGGAAATTTCAACATTTTTATAGAAAACACAGGTTTTTAATTAAAAATTGTATTGTATGCAAGTTTATTGTGAAAAAATGGTCACAAATGAATCATTTGAAGTACTGCCCATCGCTAGCTACAACTTTTTCTCATCTTTCTTTTCGAGTGCGAATACCGTTACGGTAAAAGTGTTTATCTTTTGAAGCTATCCACTAATCAAGCCATTTTTTGATGTCTTCAAATGAGCGGAACCACTGATCAGCCAGACCATGTGCCATCGAACGGAACAAGTAATAATCGGACGGCACAATGTCTGGGGAATATTGTGGACGGGGTCGGACTTCCCATTTGAGCGTTTCCAGTTAGGTTTTAACGTGTTAGGCAATGCAAGGCCGAGTGTTGTCTTTAGAATCACTTTTTCGTGCCTCTGCTCGTATTGTAGCCGTTTTTCGCATAGTGCTCGGATCAATTAAGTCGATACCTTTCCCCAACGACGGTTTCATTTGATTTCAACAGTTCATAATAAATAATACCGACCTAGTCCCACCAAATACGCAGCATAACTTTCGCAACGTGAATATTCGGACGAGCCGATAACGTAGACACTATCCCATGACATTCTTCTCTTTGACTTGCTGCAATGAATCCATTTTTCATCAGCCGTCACGTTGCGATGAAGAAAACCCTTCCTTGTTTGCCGCTGTGACAGATATTCACATACGAAAAAACGTAATCAACGTCCCTTGGCTTCAAATCATAAGAAACCCAAGTTTCTTTTTTGAATCATTCCAAACGCATGCGATTGCTTGGAAGCAAGCTCTTCTTGAATTTGGCACAGATTCTTATCAAGCAACGCCTCCAATTCAGCGTCTTTGAAGAATTTTGGAATTACTTCACGTGGGCGGCCGTCACCATCGAAATCCAGGTCTTTGAAGCAACGAAACCAATCGCGGAACTTTATTTCACTTATGGTAGAGCAGTATCTGCGTACACTTTTCGGAGATCTCGATGTGCTTCAGCATCGAATGATGCTGAATGATTCTTCGAATGAAAGAAGATAATCAACACTTTTCGCAAATGATGATTATTTGACATAAAATCAGGCATTTTCACGCAACTAAAAGTATATGACGCCAAAACAAAATCATTAATGTGTCAAAATGGTTTGTTTACCATAAGTCTAAGTTTGGTTCATGACGTTTTGGATGTATCAAAATCGACCAGCACTTACTGCTAGAGACATCTATTGACTGAGAACTTAGTTCTCATATTTTTTTATGGTTTCTTAAAGTGTACAGTATAGGGTATGGAATAGCATATCGAGTAAATGGCCTCCACCAAATAGTCTATGGCAGTTTTGAATATTGCTGCGAAATATCATTGATACAGCGGTCAACTTGCCCCTTAGACTTCAAAAAACTCCAAAGAAAAAAGTTCGGCAGCGTTAATTCTCATGAACTGAGCGACCAAATTATTCATGCAGTAATTGGATTATTGCCTGAGCCATATGTCATGTGGCATCATCTTGCTGAAATTACATGTCGGCTACTTGCAATTTAAGAACAAAAAACCGGATTACCATGTCACAATATCGAGCACCAATAACTGTGCCCCAAGCCAAAAATCCGCATAAACAGTGACACTTTGAGGATGAATTTTTTATTTTTATTATTTTCATAGTCACTATAAGCTCGGTGCTTATAGAAACTCAATAAACACCACCTCCCTTATGCAGAACTGCAACAAGCAGCTCTTATTTCGCGTTTCATTTTGCTTCAATTCAATTCGATTTTCCATTGCAGTTTCCTACGTACTTTAAAAATTAAGCGCTGCTGATCACCGCGCTAGATCGAGAGGCTTAGTGCTTTTCAGACAGCATAATAATTTTGTCTCGTCAAGGATCTGTTGAACAGAAATATTCGTATGTCCTTGCTTTCGTGCAAATAATTTAATTTCGTTTTAAACGTTTTAGACTAATAGGTCTCTGTAAATATCATCGTTTCTAATGTATTGTACCACCGTTCATAAACAAACCCTCGGAGAACTTTGTTTTGGAATGATTATAACACGGTAACGTTACTAGTTTTGATACAATCCCAAAGCTGTATATCATATGTTCAGACAGGTCTTAGCACTTGCTTATAAAGCAGCAATTTGTTTTCTAAACTGAGCTTGGAATACTTTCAAAGAAGACTGTACATGTGTGCTTTCCAGTTTAAGTTTAGCGTCGAGTGTCATACCAAGATATTTGGCCTCGTTCGTACTGGGCTGACAGTAGATTGTCAGTTTTCTTCAGAGTGAAGTTCACATGGACAAACTTGTTTTTATTTAGCGCGATTCGCCAAGTCTTTGTCTAATTGCTTATCCGTGTAAGGGCGCGTTGTAATTTAGCAGTTAGTTCTTCGACGGTTTTAGCTGTTGCCAAAGTGGCAGTGTCATCAGCAAATATGGCCAGTACAGTATCGTACGTTTGTGGTTTGTCGCCGGTAAAAAGCAGAGGGCCAAGTACACTTCATTGTGGCACCCCCGTCTTTATTGTCTTAAAATTGGAATATTTGTTTCCGTGTCTGAAACACGGAGTTGTTGGTCATCTAGGCATGTACTTAAGATATGAGACAATTGCTCGGGTAGGACTTGTTGAAGTTTATATGTCAAGGTTGGCTTCTAAAATCAAATTGATGATTGGGCAAGAGACGATTTGTGTCAATAATCGGTTTAAGAAGATTAAGAAAGCTTCGCTCGAAGACCTTGGGAGGAGCGATATTGGTCTGTATGATTTGACTTCAGTCAGCCGTTTACCGGGTTTCGGAACCATAATAACTTCGCATCCACTGATGCGGAATATGCTCTAGTCTTATGGTGGCATTATAAATTAGAGCAGCTTTAGCAAACATTTTTTTTGCTAACGCTTTCAGCATCTCTTCCGTAATTAAGTCATATCCGTTGGTTTTATATTGCTTAAGCGTCTATAGCTTGTCTTAATTCCTAAAGTGTAGCCTTTTCTTTTGGAAAGTTTGTCGTCACGTCTAGGGTATTGACATTCTCTGGAAGCACTTCCCCTTCGAATGATTTGAACGTTTCTGCAAGCGCCCAGTCATCCTGGTTTCTTCTTATTGGTGCCATGTGTATTTGGGGCTTTCGAAGACTTTTAACGGCTCTCCATATGGAGTAATTGGTGTTTTTTTGTCGCTGTGATGCTTTGTATGTAGTTATTAATACCTTGGTCATTGAAGTCCTTGATCGATTTTTTCAACAAGTTGCAGAGTCTATTAAAGGAAGTTTTATCCTGTTGAGCCCGAGTTTCATGCCACTTTTTCCGCACTCCTCGTTTCTTCCTAATCCTAACCCCAGTGGGTTTTTTGTTGGATAATCTGGGTGTTCTTTGTTTCTTAACCAAGGATTCGCATAATAAAAGGATAATTGGAGAATGATCGGAGGAGAGATCGAAGCTTTCTTCAATTTTGACATAACTAGCAGTTACTACTTTTCCGATAAAGAAGTCTATCAGATTGGGTGTTTTGGCGACATCCGAGGGCCAGTACATTGGTCTGCCTGTTGAGTAAGATTTCCAATCACATTCCATGCCAGCCCTGTAGACAATTTTGCCTTTTTGTGAGATACATCTTGAGCCCCAAAAGGTGTGCTTCGCATCAAGGTCTCGAACAATAATAAAGATTGGTCCAAGAGAGTTAAATAGATCAATGAATTCGTGTTTTTCTATTTTGCAGCGCGGTTTGCAGTAGATTGAGGTATACTAAAAGTGTAATTTTTTCTTTTAGCGCGTTCAAGTTCAATTTGTGCTTCCAGAGAGTGTTCGATGCAGTCTTTTATAGATGGGGCTGACCCGCCTCTTGCGTTTCCCGATGGATGATGAGCGAGGTAGTCGCGGTAATCTTTTAATTTCACGCGTGATTGTGTCGTCAGGTGAGTTTCAGAAATTAAACATGTATCAACTGCTTTTTTGTGAATAAAAATATTTAGTTCATCAAGTCTTTTCTGTATGCCGTTGGCATTCCACGTACGAATATTGAGCGTCTTTGTCATGATTAGTTATACTGATCTGCTTCGAGGCTGAGAAGATTGAAGCAGAAGTTGAGGATGAATTTGTTTCTCAACAATTGCTCCTATTTTGACGATAAACAAACCCATCAATTTGAAAATGAGCCTCATCGCTTAAAATTGCCATCAACTTGCTGTTGTTCCATAACCCATTGAAGCGATCTCTTTTCGATATGCATGGTCAGCAGGCTTCAGTTCTTGAGTTTATTATACTTTGTATACATTAAGATGTCAATCTTAAATCCACGGTGCCCAATTAAAGTTCCTAAACTCTAAGTAACACTCTCACAAACTGCTTCGATGTTTTGTGTTGAACGACCTGTTGAAGGACGGCTTGACTGTCTAAGATCACTAATTGATCCAACCTTCCTGGATTTTTGAATTATTCTGTACCTAACTGTAATTATTTTTAAAATATTGCTCAACAATGAAAACCTGTTGTTCTTTTGTGTAGCATTGAATTTTTAATAACCTTAAACTGTCTGCTGTCACACTATCAATTTTTTTTTTTTCGTTGACAACATTTTACCCCACAAATAGGGCAAAATTCGAATCTTGCATACATTTTGGGATACACTGTATAGGAGTTTTCTTCATCTTGAATTGAGAAAGTTGCTGATAGTGGTCATTGTAACATGATGATTGCTTCTTTTAAGCACTCTTTTGTAACGCAATGGTTTTTCGCTGAAAAACACCTTCTGATGTTCTTTTAGGGATTGAACAGATCTACCGGAAACTCTCAATGTTAAAGATCATTTGATTTGGACTTGATTTGCCAGATTTATTAGTGCGAATATTGAGCACAAAAACCTGAATTCACATAAACGAATCAGGGCGTTAGCGTTTAGTACGCTTCAGATTTATAGTTACTCCATTGATTTTGGAGCCAAGGTCAATAAAGGACTTATCAGAGTGCTGCCGTAAAGATTGTGAAAGATGATCGCTTAATGGGTCAACGGAAGAACTCTTATCCCCGAAGTGCCGCTGGAATATTCGACCCCTTTATGGGTCCAGGAAATAGCATGTATATCGATTGTACTTAGTGTTAACTACCAGGATTCATTGTAGATGAAACTGAAAAACAAAAAAGGATAACGAAATTAGGATCTTCAAATGGTTTGTTTTGACCTAACATGGGACGGTCCGGCCAAACGAAGACTAATTAACTTAGTTATATACTACAACAATTGATAAGAAGAACGGCAGCAGTGTTTATTTGGGTGCGGATCTGTTGTGAGGACGAGAGGTAGGTAAAAAACCTTGAGCTTTCGAAACGTGAGTTTCGAGCTATAAACCCGTTGATAACTACCAAGCTATTTATTGTTAAATAGCTGCGATTGCAAAAACCACTAGACTCCTAATCCATTGCATGTATCCTTCAACTTTTCGCCAACCCCTATGTAACCTGAATCAAACGCTAAAAATCGATGGCATCGATTTTGTGAAGACTTCAGTAATTTAGCAGCCTGTGATACACTATATCATCCTCTAATGTGTGCCATGTGCAACAGAGGAGAAATGGACAGCGATTGTGGGGGTATGGAAAGTGTATGGGAATCTGTCGACTAAGAAAAGGGAGAAATGTTACTCAAGGAACAACATTCGGAGTGTTTGCCAAAAGGTAAAGTGAACACATTTTACTTATTTACTTAGACGGCGCTACAGTCCGTGGTGTACCTGGACCTTAACCAATAAGCCTCTCCAATTACCGCGGTCTTTGGCTAACTGCCTCCAGTCCGCTTCCACTTGCGCGTGCCACCTAAGGCGAGGCCTTCCTCTACTGCGTTATCGCTCCAGATTAGAGTCGACTATTCTGCGAGCTAGAGTCATCTAAAACGCCCAATGACCAGGTCGATGTCGCTGTACAGCTCGTAAGTCTCATCGATGAATCGTCTTCTCCAGAAACCGTCAACGCATACGGGTCCAAATATCTTAGCAATAATTTTTCTCTCAAAACGACCAAAGATATTTTCATCCAAAAAAAGGTTCCATGCTTCGGAACCATAGAACAGGAATGGGATTATTATGGTCTTATATACAGTTTTCTTGGTTGTTCGGCAACTACTACATAGTTGTGTTCTTAGCCCAAAGATACAGCGATTGGGAAGCGTTATTCTTCGTTTGACTTCTGAAGAGATGTCGTTTTCAGATGTGATAGCATCTAATAGCTGTCGATTGCGACATTCTGCTGCCGATTCGTCGATGTTGGGTGTCCCTTTTTGTTGACAGCATATACTTTGTTTTGCCCTCCTTAGCCGCTAGACCTATTTTAACCGCTTCTGTTCCTTAACTCGCAAACGCACCAGTAACAGCTCACAGTGTTCTACTGTGCAAGCAATTAAACAGACTTTTGTGAGTTTTGCACAATTTGAAAATCTTTATTAAACAAGGATTCATGTTTTGCTTGATATACAAAAGTAAATAAAATTGTTGATTCGCTGGATGCTGGAATCATATGACTTCTCGAATGATTCGTATCTTCGCTTCGCTTCGAGGATAAATGTTTAATCAGACCTAAATCTTTGGAAAGGATTGTCCATGTGGAAGCGGACTTGGCCACAAATACTGGGTCCAACGCAAATTTGACCAATTTAGTTTTATTCCACAATTGGAGTTACAGATTAAGCGGGGAGGTGGGACTTTGTATGATTATTACTGCGCCCAGATTTGGCCTATTGGATTTCCTCAAGTAAGAGCTCACCCACGATATCTGAAATTTTATAAACTCTGCTATATCTTTGAGTGATATTGCAGTGATGTCTTCTGCCTAAAGGTTTGGCGTACCTAGAAGACTTAGACGTGTTCTGCAATTTATTCAGAAAATTAAAAATACAAGTTTATTCATCTAAATCTATACTGTCCCCTTCAAAGTAATCCTCATCGACTGCAACACACTTATGCCAGAGCTTGATTTTTTATATTCGGTTTTCGGTATGTCCATCAGTGCTTCCTGTAGTGGTTATTTAACTTGATTGAACAGGAAGAAATCACAGGAAGCCAAATCAGGTGAATTGGATGGTATTTGTTGCATTTTTCGTCAAAAAATTACGAAAAATGATGGCACTGTGCGACGGTGTGTTATCATGGTGCAAAATCCACGAGTTTTCTGGCCGCAATTATGGTCTATTTCGGCGAATTGCTTCACGCAAACGTCTCATTACGCCCAAATAATACTTTTTGTTTACTGTCTGACCTTCTGACAAAAATTCAACTACACAACTACACCGTTGTAATCCATGAACACCATGAGGATTGTCTTCTTTTTTGACTGAAAACGACGTGGTTTTTTTTTATCTCGGCTCATTTGGTGAATGCCATTCACTTGCCTGATGTCTGGGTTGCGTGTCGTACTCATAAACCTACGTCGCGTCTCCAGTAATGATCCTTTTGATGAATGTGTGATCGGATTCAGCCTCGCAAATCATCTCTTTTGCGACGTCAACACGGTCTCTTTTTGGCATAAAATTGAGGTCTTTTGGCACCAACTTTGCTGCTACACGACGGAAACCCAAATCGTTAACCAAAATCGCTTGGACGGGTCAATAGGCAATGTTCAAGTCCTCCGCTATCTCTCTGATGGTTAATTTACGGTTATTGACCAACATTTCTTTTACTTCATCAATATTTTCGTCGGTTTTCGATGGTCTGCCACTGCGTTCATCATCTTCGATTGACTCAAGACCACTTTTGAACCGCTCGTGCCATTGGTAAACGACCGTTTTCTTTAGAGATTCGTTGCCGAAACACTTTTCTAAAATTTCCAACTAAAATCCCTTTTTTACACCAATTTGAATACAAATTCGTTGTTGCAAATTTAAATCCATTTCTAAAATTGTAAAAAATTGCCAACACACTCAGAGATAGATGTTCTCTTGGCTACGTAACTTTTGCAAATGTCAAGCTATGACGCTAAGATTTAGGGGGAATGTCAACAACAGAAGTACAAACTTAACAAAAATTAAACAGAACTAAAATCGGAACAATGGGATCGCCACACAGTGGTGCGGCGGGAACTTTTTGATCAAGGTGGTATGTCTTCGTTGCACATACGACAGTTGTTGTCTTGTGATATGGTATTTCCGTAGACATAAGATGTTTCTTTTTGATTCTGGAATTTATTTTAAAATCTGTTGAAGATTTATCAATTTCCCTCGAACAATCTGAGATTTGCAAAAAGAGTTAATTTAAAAAGATATCTATGCAGTAGACTCAAAATATTGATTTATGAAAACTAAACGACGTGTCGACAGTAGTGAAGATTCAAAAAAATTTCCATCCAATAGTCTTGAATCTACAATAGAATCTTACATCCGCACAATAACTGACCCTTTAAGTTCCCTACGATCTTTCTTCGATTTTCATCTTCAAGGTACGTCCAAAAGTAACGTTCTCTCGCCAAAATAATGATCAGTTGTTTATAAGCAATAAGATAACCGGATCACGCGCGCTGTTTAACAAAATTGCTTGTCACATCCGAATAGTTTCCAGTGAAATCGATTATATATAGGTACAATTCCAGCCCTTTCCGACTTCATCGTACAACACCTCGATTCTTACTGAAATACCTGAATTTGCAGTTATGGCATCGCCAATAACTCCTGGATCATCTTCTCCTTCATTACAACCCTCTCCGGAAATTGGTGCTACTATACCAACTCCTGAACCAACAATCTCACGATTCAGACCCTTTTGGAGTGAAACAAACGAATAAAAAAGTTGAACAATTTCAACAAAACTACCAGACTAACTCATATTTTTATATGGTGTCAGCAACTGCCGTAAAATCTTCACTAATACCTTCAAGGTAAGCATCCCATCAAAATATTAATGGATGTCCATCAACTCTGCATTCGACGTCATCAACCTGGGTGGTTGATCACTGGAATCAACAAAAATTGTTAGGATGCTACAATTGAGTCCAGTTTAAAAAAAAAAACAACAATTTAAAATTCACTAAACCTATTAAACAGAACCAAGTTAATATCAAGTCTAACCCTTAGGCACATTCTAAGCCTTACTCCTTCCAAAAAAAAAACCGAACTCCTAACAAACAAGCTCCTGAACCACACTGAAGTTTTAAAGTTTTCACATTTCCTTTCTTCACTTCAGTCTGCCAGTCGCTTATACACAAAACATTCTTTCACCCCATCCAATCAACTTACACTTGCCTTACAATATCTTCCTATTCCACTCAAACAAAAACGGCTTACCTTAACTTTATTTGCTCCATCTTTTACATCAGACTCCCACTCTAATACTTCCCCCAAAGACAAAGTTAACTAAGCACCTTATCGATTCAGGATAGGATGACCGGTATGTCCTCTCTCGATTAAGAGACTGCAGATTATATGATAAAGCTCGTTTATATCTGTCTGTATCGACTAATTTGTCTGATCACTAATCATAATGATCTGCGGTAACTTTTTTTATAAGTTTTCATAAGCAATCAATTATGACTTCTGATGACGTGGCTAATGATCTCTCTTCTTTTTCGTCTCACGCAAGTTCCAATCGCGTACTACACCTTCGGAGAACACGGTCTAGTTTAAAAAAAAAACCACCATCGCTCCTAACCCGCTACTCAATTCTTTGCCGAAGCCACCCAAAATATCTGTCCCTTTATTATCAAAACGTAAGAGGATTACGAACTACGATATTTTCCCCCTCATAGAAATCAATCTCACCGCTAATATTGAAAATAATGAATTATTTTCCCATGACTTCGATTGATACTTTGACGATGGTCTAGACAAAGACTAGAATTCACATGGCCTTGGTTTACTTCCAAGTCTAAACCCTTTAAAAAATGGTCCACTGCATTCTTTGAATTTGTTTGTGCCAGAATTCGTATTTGGAAGCGGAACCTATATAATTGTTGCTGCTTATTCGCCTCTCTCAATCAATTCAAGGTAGTCAGCTAGCTGTTCATGCAATCGATTGTATTTTTAATGCTGCTGATTACAACGACATTCTTTTTTTTTTTTGTGATTTTAATTTACCTTCGCTTCCAAGGGCCCAGACTGACCAGTCCTTATTTATTGCAACAAATTCCACCTCTTATAAAGAAAATCTTTTTCTGATCGATTACTTTACTGACACTGTTCTGAATCAATTAAGTGGGGTCACCAATAGCATTTCCAGAAAACTCCACATAGTCTTCGCCACTGATACAGATAACTACGTGGTTTTAGAAAGTAAACATCTTCTCTCTACGTTGGATAGTTACCATCCTCCCCTTTCTTTTACGTTGTTCTATGACAATGGTTTAAGACCCGTTTCCTATAAGTATTCTTACAGTTTTAATTTTCATAGAGCTATCTACGCCAAGCTGATCAACCTCCTCTATATGGCCAATTTTAACCTTTTCTACGATAACCCTAACTTTTCGGTTAACAATGCTCTCACATCCCTTTATACCGAAATGTCTCTCCTAATCTGTACCTTTTTTACCTAAGACGAATACCTCATCTTCACCACTATGCTGCAATCTCTTCGTAACAAGAAAATTAAGCTCTGGTACATTTACTTCAAACCTTCTACTTCTTCTCCCACCAGTCTACACAAATAAATTTCTGTGTACTTTGCCAAACTCTCTATGAAAACTATTTAATTCAAATGTACCACACACTCATTTCCGACCCCAAACAGATCTTTCAATTAATCAAAACTAAAATTCAATCGGATAACTATCCATCATCCTGCATATAATTGTATCCTGCATACCTACGCTTTTACCTATGACATAATGCTTTTCCAATGTTAATCTATTATTTTCCAAAACCAGCAAGGATTTCTCAAAGGTAGATCTACAACCTTATCAAGCACTTTATGTGCACTAGAACCTGGAAATGAAATTGACCACCGATTTCAGCAAAGCCTTTAGTAGAACTCTCATGAAATAATCTTTCTAAAATTAAAGGCCCTTGGTTTCTAAATAAGCGGGTTGAACGCGGGTTCAATCCTATTTAAATGAACGACATAATAATGTATGGGCCGATTCAAGCCTCCTCTGGAGTTCCTCAAGGCAGCCTCTTTGGTCCCTTATTATTATTCATTCTGTCCATTAATGATGTTGATTGAATCATTAAAAATTCACACATATCTGTTTACGCAGGAAGGTCTTGACAGATTTTGTACTTGGTCTCAGAAGAATTTTTTTGAACTTAACGTCAATAAGTGTCAGGCTATAACTTATACCCGTAAGCGCCTTCCTACTTCACCTCACTGCTGTCTAATCTTTAATCTGCCTGTGAATGAGTTCCTGTAGGTGTTGTCTGTGATAAGGAGCTCAATTTCCGTTCTGACATTGATAATATAATAAAAAAAAGCCAACTCTGCCCTTCTTTTTACTTACCTTTGTTAGTCCTCTTCTTGAATATGTAAGTCAAGTTAGTTCACCCTACTACAGAACTCACATCCTCCGGATAGAAGCTGTACAACGCAAGTTTTTACGATTTGCTTACGTGGCCAAAACTAACCACCATACACTGATCGGCTGAAACTTGTAAATTCACTACCCCTTTCTAAACGCCTAAAAGTTGCCGAAATTCTTTTCATTAATCAAATTTTAGTTGGTAATATCGATTGCTCTTCTTTACTTCATTTTATTTCTTTTAATACCAACCAACGCAATCTTACATCATTTTTCCCGAGCCAATGTCTAGAATGCTTCGTGAAGTAAACTATATTCTGTCTCTCTTCGAGTACCACCACAGCAAGCTCTCCCTTAAGAACATACTTATTTCCACCTATGTCTCACATCCTAACTTTCATTCACCGCTCCCACCCTTAAGTTTTTATCTTCTGTTTTAAGTGAAATTGTTAGTTCTAAGAATTTGCTTGCAGTAAGCCTTAATAAATATGTTCAGGGTTGACTCGGGCCTCAAATCAAATCAAAAAATCCCATCTTTTGGGGGATGTTACCTTCAGTTTCAGTTTTTAGCCAGTTATTGTGTATTTTTTACATTACCATCTTAACCACTGTGACCTAGCACCCAGAATAAAGCGTCTCTATTGGCTGGTGTTTTTGTTTTGAAAAGTGTCGCAAACAATTTTAGATGTTATCTCAAAAGCGTTGACACCAAGTAGGGTCGCTTTGCTGTCAGAGAGAACATAAATTTTATTGGCAGATCTGTTTGAGTTCTTCCTAACTCGTATTAGGCATGTATCTCAGCTTAATATTCAGTACATACATTCTTTGACTATGCGGCACGAATTCTATCCACTATTCTACGGATTACTCGCTCAGATGAGGGCTATGTGACGCAAGGAAGTCACGTCTATATATTGTTGGTAATAGACGTCCGATTTTCAGTCTAGATTTGAACAATTTGGCTACAATGCTCTATTCCCAATAATTTGACAGTCTGTTCTGATCGTGAATATTGAAAAATGCGTGGTTTCATACTCGTGGTAAGCCTTATCGTAAGATCTGTCTAAGCAAAAGAACTACGCTGTATATAAAGATAATTTATCTCAGTTAGATCTCTACGGCAGGTAAGCGACACTGAAAATAGTCTTCATTCAAAAACTTGCAGATACTAAAAGTTGCTCTGCAAAGCCCAAAAATTACAGGACCTGTGCAAACCTTACCTTCGTCATGCTAACCGCATATGTCCTCAGAGGTTCATCGACGAAAATACCAAATATCTTGAGAATACCATCGCTTCTGCCAATGAGATTACAAGGTGGGCTATAATGTATGACCCTTTTTTCCCAAGCTACACATATCATTGGAAAAGAAACTAATTTTCGTTTTTTAAATGTTTATTTGAGCATTCAAAATTTTTTTTCTATCATGTTTTGAAAATGATACCGTTTGGGTTGCTGTTGATTACCATTTGGTCTCCAACTTCTTGACGGATGTTCTCCTTGCGGTCAGCCAGAGTTTGTGGCTAGTTCACATAAGCCTTTGACTTTAAATAATTCCATAGAAAGAAGTCTGTGGCATCAAATCGGGTTATCCTGCTTGCCTGTGCAAATCACCTAGACCCAATATCAGACAACAGGGAAACACCTACTTTAGAATGTTCGCTGCTCCGTCCTGCTGGAACCACATATCCTCCAGTCCCAATTCATCCAATTGAGAAACGAAAAATATATTGATCATGTAGCGCTCACCATTCACTGTGACCGTTTTAAAACAAAAAATAATGGTCCAATGACTCAATCATTCAGCATAAACATCACATCATGCAGTAACTGTTTGATGAATACTCGGATAAGAAATGACAAAGCAACTTTTTTAGGTTTTGACAATTTATTTTTCAATATAATCCTCTTTCAACTCGATACACTCTTTCATCCGTAAAGTACGACTTTAGTTGGCCAGCAAAATACTCCTCCGCAGCGGCGTAGTCTTCCTCGTTCGACCCGTACTTCTTTCTGAAGAGTGATCTTTTAAGATTTGGGAACACAGGGAGCTAAATCCGGAGAATACGGTGGATGGAGAAGCAATTCGTAGTGCAATTCGACCAATTTGGCTGTGGCGTCTGCGGAGGTGTGAGCCGGTGTTTTATCGTGGTCATTTTTTCTTCAAATAGACGTTAGTCGGCCCATAAATCGACATACTATAATATGCTCCTGTGATTGTTTTTCCGTTCTCCAAATATGCACTCCAAAAAACGGAAGCCATCATCTTTCCGGCCTAAGGCAAGGTCTTTGCCTTCTTTGCCTTCTTCGCAGCACGTTCACTGCGTAAAATCCATTATTTCGATTGTCCTTTGGTTTCTGGTGTGTACCAATGAATCTATGTCTTATCGGCGGTCACAAAACGACGCAGAAAATCCTCCGGATTTGAATTAAACATGGCCAAGCACGTCTTTGAAATGGTTTCCCGATTGCGCTTGTTCTCCGGTGTGTGCAAACTCGACACCCATCGTGCGGACAGCTTGATGTGCAGGATATGGGTAATGCATTCAGTTGAGATGCCCGATATCTCATCCAACTCCCGAATTTTTACTCGGCGGTCCGCCAATACGAGATCGTGGATTTTGTACTCAGTGGTAACCGTTTTTGGACCACCTAAGTGCGGTTCATCAAAACCAACGTCCGGCAAAGGCAAAACTCTGCGAACCAATGGTAAATGGTTGTACGAGAAGGTGAGTGGGTCCTATACACAGGATGGAGAATGAGCTTGATTTCCTCACAGGGTTTTCGACTCAAAAACAAAAATCGGTTCACAGAGCGATACTGTTCTTTTTCCATGGTCGCAAAAAACACTAATACGAAGCCTTGAAATTGGTGTCAAAATAAAACTAAGATTCGGATTATCACGAATTTTTTTACTAAAAGTTGGCTAAGTAGCGCCACATATCGCCCAATCCGGCTACTCATCAAACAGCCCTCGTAATGGCTCTTCGTGCATTACTTCCACGGATTTTCAGGGCCCCAGAGCTGCAAATTTCGGTAGCTCACGTATCTACATAGGTGAAAAGTGGCCTCGTCACTCATATTCGTCCACTTCGTTCTAGATGGCATGAGCGTAGGTTTGATGCGATTCATGGTAAATACCCATCAGTTAATAGACTGTGTGCATTTTATAAAGAAACATCTTCAAGTCTTTTACCAAAATACGCCACAGAGACGTGTGTGAAATGACCAATTGGATAGCACGTTGTCTGGTCAATGTCGACGGAGGCTCTACGACATCTTCAGTCACGGCAGCGACCTTCTCGGCCGAACGAGATGTATAGATCCTTCTAAGACTTGCTCGGTCCCATGTTGTTCCACTCCCTAATAATCTTGCGTCTAAACGCTGCGTTGAACCAATGGGAGCCGGGAACCTAGAACGAATTCTTCATCACAAACAACGTGACGATTATTCCACGTTCTTTAGGAGTATAGCGTTCCATTGCTGATTCACACAAATTCTAATTCATATATTATGGCCCGCCTAGTACATACCTGCGAAATCTTCTATATTTGTAAAAGTGTTGCGTCGGGGATAGAGGTTTCCTTCATCAATTGGAGTAGGCTTACCAATTTTTAGCATTTATAAAGCTGACTCGAAACCATTGTAACATATCACAAGTCTACGATTTCAGGGCCAATGTTTAGAGTTCATTTATATATTGTACTTACCAAAACGACACTCAAATCGTCACAGCTATCCGTACAAATCCTACTTAAGTATCAACGACAACTCGGAATATGACCCTGTCAGTGTAAAATACTCACTTGACTACGACTTCTCATAGTGACGACAGACATAAATAAAAATTACACTACACGGACCAGAGTCAATTTAAACTCGAAATATGAGCAAATAATTTCAACTCAGCTTGTAGACAGTAATGCTAGGTGACGGCAAGAGTGTCAACCAACTGACTATGGGTATAGATAACGATTCGCACGCAGTTGTATCAGCGCGGTGAATGTATAATTAGGCACTGAGCTTTCAGCGAACACTGTTTTATCCGGATTCCAATTGAAAATAACTAGCATTGCGATTACGCGACACACGATAGCTTATGGTGTTCCAATGTATCGAAGTCAATATTAGTGGCGATGGCTATTTGTCAATATGCCTCACCGGCCAACATACAAGTGAATGTAAGATTGACAGCTTTCATCTGAAGGCCGGCTTAATACGTGCGCAGTCAGTTGTGGGAGTTATTTAATATCCTATTTAGATGAGGGGAAATAAATTAAGCTCATTAAGGGAAGCAACTAATTGACGTGAATGGGTGAATAAAAATATCAAGACAATGACATACAGAAGTTTATGACACCACCACAAAGGCTAACAGTGCACGGCTAAAGCAGGTGATGCTTAATAGATCTTGTTTTTCGTCTATTCAAGTGAAACTTGTGGTTACGTACTAAGCAACTAAATGAAATGGGACTCATGAAACTTCTATCTAAAAGGTGTAAAACAAGTGACATGAGTAGTACGCAATAATCATTGACATGTTTGCGCCAGCATGTACGAATTATATGATTACCGAATGCACATAATGTATCTGAAGGCTTTATTTTTATTTTAATTACGTTTCCCACAAGTAACAATTCACAAAGGTACCTGGCGGTCAATTAATTAACCAGATCGACCACATTGCAATCGAAGCAAGACAAAGTTCCAGTATTGGAGTAGCCAATATCGGCTCATAACACAGCCTGGTTATAGCCAAGATGCAAATGCAAATATTGCGGAAGAAGCACACTCAAGAACTGCTATGAAGAAATTTGACGCTACACTCGGAAGAGACTGATAGAGCCTTTTCTGATCGAGTCTCCGCAAATCTTTTGATAAGTGTTTTATGCTGCCACCATCAAGCGCAGAAGACTAGTGGCAATATTCTCAGTTAGCCATTAGAGACGGACGGACTATCTATCGACTTATTAAAAGAAGCAATGGCTGATTTGGTAAAAATCATAGACACGTTCATTTGTAAATTAGCTTCGACAAAAGTACGCCCGGCAGCGAATACCGACACTCTGCTCTGATGGATATGATATGTTGCAAGTGAATAGTTCCTTTATAGTCCAGATAATCTCCAAATCGATTCCAAAATAATATCACGGTAAAGGAAGACCTAAGGACAGGAACCTTCACCAGCTTGATATAAGCAATTAGAGATGAATACCACAATATCGTGCTAAATGGAGAGATCTGTTGATTGAAGGCCAAATTCACACTGGACGGTAATGCTACCTTTAGCAAAAATAAGGTGCAATATTCCTTAAAAAAATAAGATTTTATTACTGAAGACATGAGAAAAATCAACTATAGTTCTACTACTACTCCTTAGGAATCTTTTTAAGAAGATGGGGCACAACATTCTTCCAGACCGTCGTAAGGACTGCTATAATCTAGTGAAGTCAGCATAATTGGGCTTAATATTTCACAATTAGCCCTTTACATCTATTTTCTAAACAAAAGTGTAGAGCCCCCAAGACGCCAATAAGCAGGAAACCTGTCACCCTTCTAGTGACTTCGGAAAGCATTCATTTGGTCGGTTGGCGTCCACCATAGCAGTTATACCATCTGCAATTACACTCACATGAAACTGAATTGCCAACATAGTAGCCCTCGTCTTCTCCTACTAAGACCTTTTAAAGTGAGAGTCAAGCAAGACTTAGTGAGTTCAAGTTTCCGACTGCGTTTAGAGACGCCTTGCATTCTCGAACTAGCTTGGAAGTGTTGAGAATGTTGGGCATGGCCTTAACCGCAGATAGATACTTCGCCTCATTCACCAATTCTTCCGTTTGAAGACAGTCAGCGATTTTCCTAATGAGTTGTGAAACAGAAAATCGTCTTCCAAAAACCAATCTGAGCCAATACCTAGATCGGTTTTGGAACCATTCATAAAGACCCTATATCATTCCCTTCCCTTCCCTGGCTCAGATGTTCTAGATACATAGAAGTCCGTTTCAAGAGCAGAAGTTATTGTGTTATTACATCAGATGGCATGTCAATTAAGAGCAGAGTCAAAAGATAGTCGGTGCGCAAAGTCATCAGATTCCAATGGGTGCTGTAGCAAGAATTACTTCTTTATGAACCAGAGAGATGGCTTTAATAGTACAGCCGCTTAGATCAAAGAAAGAGTTGCCTGAAAAAGCCCCTATGTGGCAGACCTAGACCTAGACAGACCGTTCTTCAGAGTTTGGCAAAACCAACAGTGACATATTTAGAATACATTAAAACTTGTTGCAATCGACGCGTAGGTAATAGGCTCTATATCTCTATATAGAGATCTATATCTCTACTAAAAAGTCACCAGCTTCTTGAAGGTTATGCGACATATGAAGTACAAAGAAGGTTAATATCCAAAGTGACAAACAAACACTAACTTTTGTTGCGAAAAGGTATGGTGATGCCGATTAACACTTAATGAGTTAGACCAGTCAGCTTCCTAGTTCTGGTGATGAGATGAACTTTAAATTTGAGGGATTAACAGAAAGCCCATTCGTAATGCACCAATAGTCTATCACGTATAAGGTAGTCTGCGATTTACTGCAGACAGTCGCTAGGTGTGATTCAACAGTCAATACAACTACATTGTCTATATATGCCTGAGTATAAATGTTAAAATTATAGCGAGTGAGCGCCTCCTTGCATCTTGACATCATACTTTCTATGTATAATACACACCTGCAGTCAACAGCATTGAGTATCCACGAAACTAGTGATTCATCTTTGGCATGTTTTCTGGCCGATTCACATAGGCTGCTGTCTATGAAAATGCTTAGCGCGTATTTTTTCTTATCGAGTGTGCCTTAGATTTTGGCGACCATATTTTGAAGCGCTTTTTTTATGAAATGTTTGCACACATCGCACGAGGTGAGATACTAATGTACGTTGGTTTTGAATGTCTACAGGTTATAAGAGCTCGACGGGGCATTTCATAACTGAGTTTTACGGCTTCGGCAGGTATCACAACCGGTCTAGTTTACCGGTCTTTAGTTAACTGCCTCCAGTTGCGTATTAAAAGTCTTTTGAGATTGCCTTCTACTTGTGCGCACATCTCACTCACTCAGTTCACTGCATTGTCCATCGGGGTTAGATTCGAAGACTTTACGGGCACGAGCATTTGTTTCCATTCGCTTTACATGTCCTAGCCATTTTAGGCGACTGATGCTGATGAAACTTCTCCTCCAAAGCCCGTCAACGCAAATGGGATCGAATATTTTTCGAAAGATTTTTATTTCGAAACAACTGAGGGTATCTTCATCCGCTTTCGATAAGGTCCATGCTTCAGCACCACCATGTAGAACTGGAATGATCATGGTCTTACATAGAGTCTCCTTAATTTTTCGGTATAGTTTCTTACTACTCAATTGTCTTCTTAGCCCAAAAAAACACAGCGATCGGCAAGAGTGATTTTTTGTTTTATACCTGCTGAGTGTTGGCGGAATTGATAGCAGATCCAAAGTAGACCTTTATACCTAGTCCTTTACTACCTTGAATTATAGCTGTCGATTGTGACGTTCTGTTCAATTGGCCAATGTTGTCTGTCACTTCTTGTAGGCAGCATATACTTGGATTTGCTCTCAATTAACTCTAAGCCCAGTTCTACCAATTATATCTATATGATCGGTGTACGCTAGTATTTGTACAAACTTTTAAAAGATTATGCCTCCAGTGTTCACTTCCTGAGTTCCGCACAATTCTTTCAAGTATGATGTTAAGGAAGTCACATGACATCAAAGTCTCGGGTAAGTCGTTACGGATCTTGACGAAGTAGCGACCGTTCTCAATCGTCATTCTGTACAGATAGACGAGTTTGGCAGGGGCTGCAAAACAAAACACGACTCTATAAATTCTGTCATATGCGGCTTTAAAATTGGTGTTGATGAGACTTAAGCCTCTATAATTGGCGCAGTTGACGGGGTCTCTTTTTTTTTCTTGGATCGGGCATACGGTGCTGAGATTCCATTCATCAGGCATACACTCTTCTGACCACATCTGAGAAATGAGTTAGTGCATGCTCTCCACAGCCATTTTCAGCAGCTCCGAATACCGTCAGAACCGTCGAGTCCAGCAGATTTGTTGGATTTTAGCTTAGATATTGCTAACGTTACTTCGTTCTAGTCAGATGGACGGAAGTTTTGGCTATCATCGTCTAAGTTCAATGGTCTACTCTGCAATCGGCAGAAGAATTTTTTTTTTATATTCTCAGCAATCCAGCACATCAGTTGCGGCGTCTCTAATGGTACGTTAGCAACATTGCCCCTGGTCTTCGGTACTTGATGCTGGCGGCATAGGAGTTGGTGAGTGATTCCGGGGTACGCATTCGGCGAAGTTTTTGGCGGTCTCTTGCATTGCAGCCATTCTACTTCATATCTTCTCACAGTAGTTCTTTCTTTGCTGTGGCGCTTGAAAAATCCGTATTCGCACCTTTACTGCAACAAGATGGTTACCCGAGTTAATGTTGACTGCCTGGAACTTTCGAACGTCCAGAAAATTGGAGGCATGCATTACATCTAGCGCAAAATGATCTATTCGATTTAGCGTTTCATAATCCGGAGACCGTCATGTCCACTTGTGTATATTGAGATAATTATACAGTGTGCTCACTATAGTGATATTTAGTCCCGCGTCAAAGTCAATAATTCTAAGTCCGTCGTCACACATGGTGTCGTGTTGGCTATCTTTACAACTATCCCAATAAATCTGTCTTACTTTCCTATCCTGACGTTGAAATTGTGCTTTGGACCGTAGTATATGTCACAGTTTTTCATCCTTCGTATCGTTTCGAAGATGGCAGAGGATGATGAGATCGCAGTTTCTGGATACTGGCCAGTATAATATCACTTGCCAGGGATGTCCTTTTCGTTTTAGCCTGCATGAGTAAGAGTTTACTCATGCAATTACCGGGAGTTAAGATAAGCATTTTTCTACAAAATTGTCTATTGCGCTGCTGGACCAATTCAAGTTAGAGGATACTCAGCTGTTTTCCGATCAATCGCCACTGGCAATTTCAATTGAGCACTGATGAAAATAGCGATAGAACAGGGTGAAACATGAGTCATTTCGTAGGTGTTTGAGGTTGTCAATTGATTGAATAATATTAGCATCACCTATGAGTTTTATCGCACGGTTTTGAATCCTATCTAGTCAAGGGCTAGTGCCAGGCTAGTAGTTTCCAGCAGCTGCATGTGCATATCTGTTATACATACATCCCATTCGTGTCAGACGACTTAAAGTCATCAAAGGTTGAAAAACCGTTTTAAATGACATTACCAGTTACAGTGGGCTGTATACTTCGTTCCTCTAATAGTAGGGGGTAAATGCGAGCTGGTTCTAATAGGTTTATCCTGGAAGTGAACTTTAACAATGTGGCAGAGAGTATCGAGGTGCCATCAGACATTCGGAATGCTTCCAATTTGGTAGAGGGCTTTAGCTACCCTGCTGTGTTTCGAGTGTTTTGGTTTTTCCACGAAATTACATATAAGAAACCTTCTTATATTATCCAGACTTCATCCAAATCAGTTATAGGTAACCTGTTTCGCAGCTTTCTGCTTTCGGGTTCCACCTTGGAACGCATGGATTCCAGATAATTGGTGAATGCATAGTTCAGTTTATGCGCGACTTTCTCCATCTTTTATTGACGCACATGCCGAGTTCCTTGTTAGTTCTTCGCGTATCCTACCTCTCGAACAAGGTGGAATCATTGGAATCTTGAACTTGGTATATCTATCGTCGGACATGTAAGGAAAAGTTATTATCATTTTGCATAAGTCAGTGATTTTGCGTTGCCTTATTTTACTCCTACTAGTCAACTTCTTTGTAAATCCGGGGTTGTAGGCTAGTTAAAAACTGGCACGGATCAACCTTCCTGGCTGCCTCATAGAGGAGTTGGACGACACTTTGTTTTGGTTTCTCTACTGGGCGGCAATCTTAGAAACTTTATATTTTGTAGACTCATAGAACTTGGATTTGGTTGATTCCATTGAATCAGTTCCTTTTACCTTCATTATGAAGATGCTTCTGAAAGTGATAAGTATTCTAGGAGAACCCTAGTTTTAAGATACTTATTCCAAGTTTCTAAATCCTTTTTTGTCAACGACTGTTGAGTTGAATGTGTCCAAGTCAACATTAAAGGGTTGCCCATTTTGGAATCGTGAAAACAATAATAAAAACTCTTCCCCTCTAGTCACCATTCATTTGATTTCGTCTGTTCTGATTCAACTTTTCGAAAAATCTCATTCGAAAAAAAGACAGAAATTCGAATCTGCCACTTGAGGGTGCTTCAAGTATTAAGTAATACTTTAAACTTGCTGGGCAAAGGCACTCATTCCATGAGTTGTAAAGATACAGTGCAAGAGATTTCTTGGTCAATAATTTTAGGCGGGCCTCATGAATTCCAACAGATATTCGTTTGAATTTCTCAAACCTATTTCCACATTCTCTCACACTTTCTTGTTGACTTCCTTGAGGAAGAAGAAGGATATTCGTATTTTCAACAGTCAGCGCGAAAATATATTTTTTTCTACTCCCCTGTTCCCATTCACACGACGAAAGAGGAGAAAAAAAAATCATCAACTTTGGTAGTTCCTGTGGGAAATATTTGGATTAAGAAAAATTGAATTTTTTTTTTTTTTTTGTTCTGTTTTGGGAAAATTCGATACCACGTTGTTGGTTGTGTTGCTGTGTCGTACCCACACATACTTAGCACTCTCTTCGGCAAAGAAGGCAATAACCATGATGATGTTGAAGGCAAAGGCAGAGGCAAAAGCAAATCCAAAGGCAATCCAAAGCCACCCATACCAGTCAGAAATAAGTCCATCTGTGAATAACGAAAAAAAAGGAAGTCAGGGATAAGAAGGAAGAAAAAAAAAATAATAATACCAAGAAACGAGGGTGAGAGCTGGAGAAGAATCTTTGGTTTCTTTACGTTCAGTACTTCCCTCCTTTTCGATGGTCTTTCGTTCTTCGTTATTTGAAAGGAATCTCGCATTCGAGTACGAGTACTCATCCTCTAGTCTGACACTGACTCCCTGACTGATATATGTTTGTATGTATAGGAGAAGAGAAGGCATAAGACTTTGAGTTGTTGTTTCGACTTGAATCGGGTCGGGGCTTTTTTGTTATCGTGGGAAATTTTGTCTTTTTTATAAAATTTCTGTCTCACACTCTCTCGCATAGGGAAAAGGAATTCTTTTTTTTTTTGGAATCGCTTTTGCCCGTTTTTTTTTTTTTTTTTTTTTTTGTGGGCAAACAGAGGAATCGAGTATCAAAACCAAACAAGGGACAGATCTTAAGCCGGAAGATGCACTGGTGTATGGTGATATGCCAGCTCCGGTGTTGTCGCGGGTCCAAATATGTTATAATGTTAAACGGGAGCACTTGTACTTTATAGTATTATGCCCATCAGTAACTATTGTACGAATACTAATGAGATACAACTCTTGTAATAGCTTGCAGTTCCAGACTTTGTTTTGGAGCATTCTCCAAAAAAGCGCCTTCAACCAGGGCTAGCTTATTGAACTTTTGAAACTTTTTGTTTCATAAAGAGTACATATCTCTAGCATTGACTTCATGAATGCTTAGTAGGTAGGGGACAAACATTAAGTGCTTCCATCTGACGACTCCTTATACTTGAGGACATCAGCCTTTTTGATGGAGACGCCACTGTGAAGGGGAGGCTTACACAAACCATAGAAATTAGATGAATGAAATTGTGAGTATTCTCCGTTTCCTTAGCTATTTGCCTTGCTGAGTGACTACTAAGCTCTTTCATAGAAAGAATGATATGGATATTGTTCTTATGGCTCAGAACTTTCCAAATTTCTATGTCTCAAGTCATGGCACCCTGTTCCAATACAAAGAGCTTCCCTTGGATAAACTTCTGTTCAAGGAACTACAATTATTATGGGAGGTGAGATGATGGACACTGATCAGGATCCTTGACATCTTCACGTACATTTTTCTTATAAGTGGTTGGTTGGTTGGGAAGCCAATACACAAAAGCCAATACAAAAATGGGCCTGCCGTTTTAGCGGAATACGAGGATAGTATTGAAGCGTTGAGCAAATAACACTACTACGTCTTATTCTTCAAATGAAAGGTACACCGGATTTATGCAATGTGAGACAAATAGAACAAGGATTCTTCGAAGACAGGAAGCTGTTTTATCTTCGTTAAATTCCCTATAACGAACCAGGAAGAGCAGGATACGGTCCTAGCTCAAAACTGCCTCCACTACTTAGCAAGAATGAACTAACAAAGCTGCACGCTCCACTCGAAAATGAGAAACCTTTGTTTAGAACAAGTTCCACAACAAGATTGATGTACGACTTCTGGAAAGCAAAAACATTCTAAGCCTGAAAAAAGAATACGTCACCTGGGATGGACAGGATAAGATATGCTAACATGGTCGACCTGCCTTAACCGGGTAATGCTTTATTGACCATCACAACGTAGCCAATCTGCTTCAGAAGAGCCATGAATTAAAAAATTATCTTGCGTAGAAAAAGCATCGGTCTCAGGATTATCTCATCAAGACCTCTAAGATCAGGGCTATTAAGCTCATTCTTTTAGTGCTATATGCCTAAAATAGGGCTTTGTTCTCAGCTTAGCAATGTAATAGTCAATGGTCACGAGAAAAATTACGTAGTCACACCGCACCTTGTTTCACCTTTCTTTTTTTTTTGTTAGAACTGAGCTCTAAAACAAAGAATTAGTTTAAAGTACCCCTTGTGCGTTCATCTATTTTAAATACCTCAGTTCGCCAACGAAATGAGAGTAAGCGCTATAGTAGCAGAACCCACCACGTCAATGATTTGTACTAACCGAGGACGCGGGCAGATCTAACTTAGGTTCGGGTCTTGAAAAACTTATCAAGTTCTTCGGCGATCCAATTTCCAGTGATCACATTGTGACCTAGGACGTAGACAAGACTCATTAAATTTTAACTTTCCGACTGCGCTCAGTGAAGTCTTGCATTCTCGATCTACCTTGGAAATCGTACGTAGCTCTAAACACAACTTGGTTGTCACTTCTGCCTTGGAAGACCGAAGCAAATTTTCCTAACGAGGAGTGAAATCTATAGCTGTCATCGTCCAGAAAGACACCATCGTCGCATCCTAGATCGATTTTGGAGTCATATGTGAAGACCCAACTACATTCGTTTCCTGACTCAGATTCTGGCCGAAACCAGTCCTGGGCACAAGGAAAGTCGATTTCGTATTTTTTTCCGGAACAGGAGTTCCGATGTCATCGCATTGGACGGCATGCCCATTTAAAGGTTTTTAAAGCTCCAGTGCCTGTTGTACCAAAGACCACTTTTTTGAAATGGTAGATGGTTCTGAGAGTACTGCCAATGATATTGATATTATGATGGGGAACGGCGGGAGAGAGGCATACTAGGGAAAGCCCCCATGTAGCTGAGACTGACCGTTTTTTGTATTCTAGTGAAAGCAGAAATTTTCGTGAGAGCTTGTCCCAAAAGATAACCGACTCATAGATATAATGAGTAGACTCAAAAGACCCTTCTCGTTGACAAGGCCTATAATAGACAGATCTTTTGCACTATCAAAAGACCGACAGCTCCTTAGAGGCTTTCGACGTAACGTGTTTAGTTTAAAGAAGTTTGTTATCCAGGATGATACCCAAATACTTAGCTTCTTTGGAGAATTAGGTGTAGATGCTTTCAAGCACTAGATGAGTCAGAACTCAGTTAAGATAGGATAGATAGATAGAAACCCCATTCCTAGCATCGATCACGTCTAGAGTTGCCTGCGCTTTAGAGCATATAGTCGTTAGGCTTGTTCCCACAGATAGTACAGCTACAATATCAGCGTATGCTTATACATAAACGTCAGAACTATTGAGTGCGTTAAGCAGTGAGTCAACCAACATGCACCGTAACAATGAAAACAGAACGACGCCTTGCAGGCAGCCACTGTTAATCCCCGCCATCACATATTGACCTCAGTCAGCAGTCGCAATCAGTGTCCTATTCACCTGCATTGCTGCTATCCACTAGTGAGTCTACTCCATGTTGTCTGCCCGAATTACAAATACTTACATGTCCAGCGCCTATTTCTTCTGGTGCACCTTCAATTCTGCCTGCCAGATTTTGAAACGTACTCTCGTAAGTTCTTCCACGTTAGTAAGCGCGCTGCATCTAAGACATAGGATACATTCGTAAAGCAGTTTTGCCAAACATGGATCTTGACCATTCTCTCCATGCTCTTCAACAAGAAGGAAGTCAGACTAAAAGATCTGAAGCCCTTAACGAACATGTAGTCCTCTTTTCCGATTATCGCTTTAAAGGCTTATCTCACTATTCGAAAGGGTTTCAGTATATATGCGAGTGTCAGATTAGCTGTGAAGATTTTCTTCAAAGTAACCAGCAGCTGATCTCTGGCTTTTTGTAACATATCTGGGCATATGCCATCAGCTATCGATACAGTGTAGATACCATCGAATTTTCAGAGGCTGATTCGATTTGATATGATCAGCCTGCTAGTTTCACTGACAGTTTCTATCTTTTCACAAAAGTTTTTATAAGAGGCGCTTTTCGAAATGCGAACAAGCTTCTTATATTCTTTCTGCTTCGAACTGTGAAGACTCCAATCTTCCTCGAAATTAGTCTTAAGTGATCTGATTAGAAGTTTTAGAAGATTTTCGGTTTCTTTATGAAGACGTTGCGGATGCGCATTCTACTAAGCAATCTGCAGGACTTCTTTTTAGCCGGACATGCCAGTTCAAAACAGTTGGTGGGGGTACCGTTCAAGTTTTGAACAGCTTCTTTCAAAATTGATTGCAAAATTGCCAAAGTTTAGATGGTGAGAATGAGTTCGGCACATAGAGACAAGTCCTCGATTGCTCATCATATAGTGGTGTGAGACTCCTTAACCGAAACCTGCGATGCGTTTATTATACATCCATGGTTCCTGTATGGATACTATAGTATGTGAGGTTTTGTATTAAACACGGAGAGCCTCCTACATATGGATGCAGTAGTAGTAAATAATGCAAATACATAACTATTGGGGTGGTCAACTATTAGTCTGACCTCTTACAGAGGTCGGAAGAATTCACTTGATCTCCCGGCAGCCTGGAGAGTCATGTCATCTTCAGTTATGCTCATATGAAACTCTCTCTAGATCAGAGCCAGGCATGTTGGGAAAATCTCCTATGCAGTCGAGACAAACCGTTCTTTGGATTCTGGTAACAGCAGCAGAGAAGAATTTTCCTGAAAGCTTTTTCAATCCGTACACCGATGCATATGATATAATTGGTTTATCATGGCCGTATAGATCTAGAGAACAATCATCGTTGACTTGTCCAATCTCATACCGATGGCTTCTTTACACCTTCTTTACAAAGGACCTACAGCGTTTTAGATGTTTTATACCCGACATGCTTAGTCCAAGGAATTTTCCTTTCCAGGATGACACCTAAACGTTGTAAAAATAGATGTGAGAACTGGACTTATACCCGTAAAACACGACAGCTGTCGTTTCAGCATTGTCGGCCTTACCATTGTCTTATTAGCTGAAGTGCTTATCGAAACAATTGGCAAGAGCACCGGAAGAAATAAACTGCTCAACTAACTGAAGTGGAGATATAATTTTTACGGGACATTACTCTGTCTTGAAACGAGAAAGAACAAAGTAGGATTTGTTTTCCTATGCAGTAGATATCGCCAGCATTCCTTTCTTCACAAAATGGCTGATTTTAACAAAGCTGATCTGGTTCTCTGTAGCCAAGATAGCACTCCCAATAACATTGTGCAATTATAGAACTCAGGATTATTCCCCACCTAGTGGTCCAAGGAAATTGATTTGAACAAATAGGAACAATCTTACCAGCTTCAAACGAACCTCTAGAGCCGGTTGTCGACTTGGAAAGGGAGAATTTTCAGAAAAACACCATAACTGCTACTATAAAATCGCAAACGGCAACGCCGTCAGATTCTTATGCGTTTAATGCGTATGGTTTCCAAAAAATCGGCCGGCATCAATCTTGCTCGATTGCATAAGTATGTGTATGTCAATATCTTGCTCAGAATCCGCTTAATTATCCTGAGAAATGGAAACTGCCAAAATGTTCGTCGGCAATAATGGACGGATTTCGGACAAGGCAAACAATTTAAAGTGGATCTTACGTTGTTGAACCCTTTGGTGATCGCAACGTCCAAAGATTTGCCTCTTAAATAGCAGCAGCAAGGAGGTGCTTCTATGTGTCTGTTTGTAGCGTCTGATGTGACTTTTAATGGCGACGGATTTCAGTTTGAGTGATTTATTGTGTGAGCTCTGTTGCAGTTCAATGCATTTTTAGGGTATGCGTGAGCGTGATCGCAGAGTTTGAATATTTATACCGCACTCCGCATGATTTGTCTGTTGTTGTTGATATGTTGACTGGTTGAACTTATTTTCAACACGCTATGCTGCTGGAGATACTATATTCTGAGAGACCACCGACGAACGAGTGTTAGAGAGTTTAACGAAGAGGGTAGCTAAGACATGGGTGGATAATTAAATTAATGATGTCGATTTGTTTGTGAAAGGGGCAGAAGCGATCAATGGAAATGATGAAATGATGGAGTCACAGTGGGTTATCGCACTTGGAATAACAGAAATTGAAAGTGATGGGGGTATTTTCAAATTTAAGATGCAAGTTCTGTGTGTTGTTTCTGACTTATTTGGTATATAAATGATTGGCTTACATTTAAACTTATTAGATGAGTAGGATTCTAGTTGGATGGCTTCCCACCTACTGCAAGACGTAGTGCGTAGAATCGATGAAACTGCTTTGCCTGTTTTTTATGTGCAAACTAATCTGATTCAAGAAAGTGGTCGAACAACCCTACACCGCTACAAAGCAAATATTGGTGCCATGCTAAAAGTGCGATAGGATGGGTGAGATCTACTATGGACAGGATCCAGTTCCTCTCCGAATGCAAATCTTCTAAGGAAGAGTTAAGTAAACCATCATATGTTACATGTGAGCGAATGCTTGTTTACATTCGCCAATCTCAAAGAAGGTTGACTTACCATAAGATTGCTACGCGATCTTCTTGGTCGAACATACGGGCTTTGCCCCAACAACGGCGTTAAGATCGTCCTTGGTAATTTTAACGACATGTACTACGAATTTTGTGATCATAGACTTAGAGAGGAACTTGTGCTCGTATAACCGGCTTAATACTTGCAATAGCGGTCGGTGCTGCGGCTATATCTTCATCACTGGCGCGACTTTGAATGATTGGAAGGCATCTTCATACAAGATCCTTCGCACAAGCAAGTTTAATCCTAAACTAAGTCCTTAGAAAGTTGGGAAACTGAGTCAAGCTCTGTGAACTGGGAATCAACCCGCAAAAAACAGATCTTATTCTGTTTGCACGTAAAGGGATAATTCTACACCTTGACGTTCCTTCAACAGATGTGACAACCCTCCGACTATCCACCAGTACTAAGCACCTAAGTATCGTACTAGATAGTAATCTGAGTTACACTTGCCGTGTACTCTTGCAGCCGTATATTTGGGAGAAAATGAGGACCTAACCCCAAGGCTTAGCTTAGCTTATTGTGGTGGCAATCCGCAAATAATATTTGCATCCGTTAATGACAGAGAACAAAATTCACGAGGATATTACCATATATATTGATTGCAAGATTGCAATTAAAGCCATCTTGACAGTTGTGATTATACAAAGGCTTATACAGATTGCTTGAGGTTAGACAATGATCATGGGGTCGAGCTAGCTCGAAAAGGATTCTCTTTAGAAAGGAAACGGCCAGATCAAAGTATCAAACCTCCTCTCTGCACTCTGAGAATACAAGTGGAGCGAACGATATAAATAAAAGGCAAAGAAAGATGGAAAAACCTTCCAACCTGTGAAGCTTCAAGATAATCATGCCATTATCGCAGCAACTCCAAAACAAGTAACATTTTCTTGTAAAACAGAGCTACGTACGTTGGATTGCTTTCAGGGCATAATTTTTTGTGACCGCACGCAATCACGATGTGTCTTACCATCGACGATCTGTGCAGAGGCTCTGGGGATATAGGCTCTTGAGAGCATACCCTCCGTTTCTTGTCCCACTGACCCAGCCACAATAATTTGAGAAAAAGATATTTAAGAAGTTATTGCTTCCACGACCTCTCAGAACTATACATATACTACTCCACTCACATCTCTTTTCAGATTCACGGATGCAACAAGATGGCTCAGACCCATTCAAGAACTAAACGACAGCCAACAGAAATCGGAAACCAAAACTAGGACTACAATCAAATTCCCCTGCCCGGGCATCACAATAGGTCTATATAGACCTAAGTGCGATGAGGTATAGAGTAACTTCGGCTCCAGACACCACCTCAACATCAAAAGTAAATGGCTTTGGATATTGATAAAGGTGGACGAAAGAATTTAGCCAAACTAGCTAATCCTTTGTCCGGCTAAGCAACATGTTGGCTCCGATAGTAGAATATGTTCGGAGTACCTTCAAATGTATTCTGAATAAGACGATATAGGAAAACGTGGCCTTAGGCGATGCATAATCTTAAAACCGACCGTAGCAGAGTTGGTGTGTGCGACCGAATGCGGTTAACGCAAGGAACAATTCGAACGGCAAGATAGACTTATATAAGTGCCATAATGAAGGAAAAACGGTGTGAGGAGATTTAAAGATGAATAGGTGCAATCGTTATGTTTTACGACCACCATCAGAACATGTGCCGATCAAATATCGTTCAATCTCCTGAAAAGTTATATACAATCTGCATCGAGTGCTGAAGACCTATAATATCTATGATAAAAAGCCTTCAGAAACGTCGCAATGAACTGGGTTTCTACTGACCACTCTCACGAAATCTCCGGTTTGTTTAAGATTGCAAAAAAGTACATATAGACCAACATCTGACATACGAAGCGGAATTGCATTTTGAGCGGCTAGTGATTTCTACAAACAAAATGTTAAGGAGGAACATCAATTTTGTGCACTATAGAGAAAATGGGAAATTGCAACATCAAGTACAATTTTCGGAAGTTTTTATAAAAGCTTAAAGGAACGTGTCAAGCGAATAAAGCTCAAACGGAAGCCTATGCAGATAAGCAAGTAATTTAGTATTAGAGTCACAGTCTGTACTGAAGATATGCGAATACCACTTTTTCAGATTGTTAAACGACAAGAACTTCCAAATTCTGCTGTCACGGACGACTCATTCAACCTGGGCGATAAAGGCCAGTACTTTTGTTCACCGGAACAAAATAAAGTAAGGAAATCAATATAGAAACCGAAAAATCACAAGATAAGGCAGTGGAAGCTCACTTGGCGGAGAATACTTAAAAACGAACTCATTTCCAAAATTTTGTTTTAAATGAAAACTCAGCATTGTTTGTCTTATCTACAGGAAAGAACATCCTCTTCATTTTTGGCTTAACATTGCATATTACGGACGCCTGCAACCATCGATCTGATTGACCCCTACTAATGTCGTTTTAAGTCCGATATACCACCTTAATCAAAAAGTTCCCGGTGGCGTCACCGTGTGGCGCTCCCATTGTTCCGATTTCAGTTTTTTTTTCTTAAGTTAGTACATCTGTTGTTGATGTCCCCTCTAAATCTTAGAGTCATAGCTTGACATTTGCAAAAGTTACGTAACCAAGAGTATATCTATCTCTGTGTGTGTTGCCGATTTTTTCCAGTTTTAGAAATGGATTTAAATTAGCAACAACGAATTTGTATTAAATTTTGCGTAAAAAATGGATTTATTGGTGCGCGAACGTTGGAAATGTTTGAAAAGTGTTTCGGCAACGATTCTCTAAAGAAAACGACCGTTTACCAGTAGCACGAGCGGTTCAAAAGTGGTCATAAGTCAATCGAAGATGATGAACGCAGTGGCAGACCGTCTACATCGAAAACCAACGAAAACATTGATGAGGTGAAAGAAATGTTGGTCAATAACCGCAAATTAACCATTAGAGAGATAGCGGAGAACTTGAACATTGCCTATGGATCCGTCCAAGACATTTTGGTTAATGATTTGGGTTTCCGTCGTGTAGCAGCAAAGTTGGTGCCAAAAGATCTAAATTTCATGCAAAAAAAAAGACCGCATTGACGTCGCAAAAGAGATGATTTGCGAGGCTGAATCCGATCACACATTCATCAAAAGGATCATTACTGGAGACGCGACGTGGTTTTATGAGTACGACACGCAACCCAGACATCAGGCAATTGAATGGCGTTCACCAAATGAGCCGAGACCAAAAAAAACAAAAAAAACACGTCGTTTTCAGTCAAAAAAGAAGGCAATGCTCACGGTTTTCATGGATTACAACGGTGTAGTGCATCATGAATTTTTGACAGAAGCCCAGACAGTAAATAAAGAGTATTATTTGGGCGTTATGAGACGTTTGCGTGAAGCAATTCGCCGAAAGAGACCAGAATTGTGGGCAGAAAACTCGTGGATTTTGCAACAAATACCATCCAACAGCCACCGAGTTCACCTGATTTGCCTCCCTGTGACTTCTTTGTGTTCAATCGAGTTACTCGTAAAAAACCACCACGGGGAACGCGTTTCAGCAGCCGTGAGGAAGTAATGGAAAAATCGCAGGAAGCACTGCCGAAAACCGAATATAAAAAATTTTTCGAGGATTAGATCAAGCGCTGGCATAAGTGTGTTGTAATCGATGGGGATTACTTTGAAGGGGACAATATAGATTAAGATGAATGAACTTGAATTTTTAATTTTTTGAATAATTACATGATGGCATCCACAGATACCTATATACGAAAAATAAGTTCCGACAAAACTTTTTATTTTTTTCTAACATAGTACTCTGTTCTCTGTATACAAATTTTTGCACGACCCTTGAAATGGTAGAAGGGTATGGCAAAATTTTCTTTTAAAATGTTTCCCAGCACCCTCTTCACATTTTATTGAACAGCCTCCATGTCATTAAAACGTTCTCCTTTCATGGCAGTCTTCAGCTTGTTGAATAGAAAAAAGCCGGCCGTGGTGAAATCCAGCGAGTATAGTTGGTAACTTACCACAGAAAGTGATATATAAGCCAAAAATTTAGTTACCGATGCACATTTTCGTGAAGAAAGAACCAATCGCCCGTGCGGTACCATTCCGGGAGGACCATGGCTCGTGGATTACAAGCTTACGAGTACAATATTCCCGTGACTTGGAAGTGGAGGGGTTGTAGTCTTTTAGATCATCTTCTAGCAACTGGCAAGCGTTTATTAACCACCAATATCATTAAAATACCTTGTTTTTAGGTGCATATTTCAGCATCTATAGAGACAATCTACAAAAATCAATATCTATCATAATTTGATAGAAATTAAACGAAAAAGTCAGGCGTTTTCAATCAAGTTCTGTGCTATGTTGCAAAAACATGGCCATTTGCAAAGTCGGTTGCAAATTTTGACATTTTGAACGGGGGCGGACTTTGGAGGAGTAGATATAACAGCAAACTTTACTTGTTATACAGAGACATGGTCAGCAGAAAATCGCCTAAAATGGCTGAACTATTTAAGCCGAATGGACAAATTTTCGAACTGAATATTAGAGCAAGATCTTACCTTAGGTGGTATGCATATATGTGGAGCCTTCAAATACCATAGAGTGTGAAAGTGCAAGCAATTGGCCAAGGCTTATTGACTTTGGTCTTGGCCCACTCAGGACCGTTGGGCATCTAAGTAAATAAGTAAAGTTCCAGTTTCCAGGTTTCCCTCCCCTTGATATTCATATTAAGGGCTGCAATGTCAAAGCCATCTTCCGTTTAAAAAGAAATGGTCTTTGGTACAACACGCACTGGAGCTTTAATAACCTTGCGGCCGACCCGTCTTATGACTCTGGGCTTGTGGACATGGTATTCGACGTAAACGGGCCGGAAAAAATATAAAATCAGCTCTCCCTGTGCAAAGGACTGGTTTCGACCAGAATCTGAGCTAGAAAAGGAGTGCAGTCGGATCTTCACCGACGGCTCCATTATCCGGATATGACGCTGATGTCTTTCTGGAAGACGACAACGTTAGATTTTACTTCAGGTTAGGAAAGCTTGCACCTGTCTTCAAAGCGTGGATTTACACTATCCTGATGGCAGCAAACTGTAAGGCGAAGGACCGGTGAAGGGGGCAAAGCATTTGCATCTATAGTGACAACCAAGCTGCGCTTAGAGCCCTGGTAAACCCTCTTGCAAATTCTAAGCTAGTTCAAGAGCACAAGAGATCACTGAACGCAGTTGGAAGCCTAAATTCAATGACCTTTGTCTGGATACCAGGTCACCAATGGAATCACGATAAATTAAATCACCGAAGAACTTTCGTGGAGAATATTTCATTAGCCAAACCTGCTTTCGGTCCGCTTGCATCATCGGTTAAGGCTTCTATGGACAGTTAAGTATCATATGAGCACAACTGCCTCCCCGGGATGCAGACAGACCAAAAGAATGCTTCCCGACGTGTTTAGGAAGTCAGCAACTTCTCTGCTGTCTCTCAGTAGGAAAATTTTCAGGTTGCTTACTGGCGTCGTGACTGAGCATAAGTGATACAACATTCTGCGATGCTTGCTGTGAAAACGATGACGACACTGCAGAGCAATATGTCTGTGAATGTCCGGCTTACCCTCGCATCAGGCTGTAGCTACTCGGCGCTGACGTGGTAGTTGGGTGCTGGTACTGTGGGCATCTTTTCATTGAAGGGCTTACTCATCTTTCTTCGTAAGACTGAAAGATTTCATTAAAAGGAACTTACAAGGAGTACAATGGACTAGTTCTTTGAAACAAGGTTTCATTTCTTAAAGTCATCCACTGAATGCCTAAGACGATCCCGTGCGTATTTTAGATTAAAATCAACTTTGAGGACAGGAGAAATATTTCGATTATACGAGTATACTGCGTTGTGTACTCGCCAGATATATTATATGCTACCAATTTTTTTTTAGAAAACAGCAGCCTAAAGCTCACTTAAGCCGCACGGCACGTCACAGCACGATTGAAGGATGCTGCCTAACATTATTGTTCCAACCGTCTATGTTCTTATTGTGCGGTTTCACTGAGACGACCCTTTTTAAAATTGTATCTTTTAAGCACATTTCTATACAGTGATGCAGAGAATATTTTTAGATATATTCTTCTAGAAATTATGTAACACTCGCAAAAAACCAACGAATTACGAATCGAGAGCTAATAACTTTTCATCGATCTTAGAAGTCGCATATGATAGCATTGCTTGTTATGCATACATCAAAACAATGGTTAAAGTGGAGACATCAAAAAAATTGGTCCAGCTGAGAAAAATAGCGATTTTCAAACCACGCATTATGCTATTAGGGTACATCTCTCCGCAGTGGGCTGGGAGGTGCTCCGCTATAACGTTGCCCTACTTTTAACTATTTTTAACAAATTCGTCCAGGTAATGAGATTCAAAGACTACAAGCAGAAAATTGATCACTCTCAGTGCGCCGTCATAGAGCTTTGAAGCAATAAAAAAATACGCGAAACGAGTAAGTCTTAAAGCGAATGAAGATTAAAATAAATTAATTGTTTTGCAAATCAAGAAAAAATATCGGCCCACCACTTATCACTTTAAAATGTATCTATCTCTTTGAAATTTCGATAATCATTTAAATTCCTAGGTCTCTGCTGCTTTGACAATGTAGCAAACCGAATCAGTATCAGATGAGGAAAATAAAGGGATTGCCTAAGAAAGCATTTATCTATTTATCCTGAAAGATCAGCGAGGGAACTTATCGATATCTATGTTGGTTCGATTGTACTAAAACTATTGACAGCCTTATCTATGCCAGCAATTTTCCTCTGCTATATTGTATTGTAAGAAGTGTTTCATCGTGAGGTTTGATTTCAATAGCCTTTTTTTGACAGATCACGCGTGACTCCTATAAAACATCTATGTGAGTCATCATAGAAAGACTCACACCACAACAGTGTCTTGAAATTGTTCAGCTGTATTACGAAAATCAGAGTTCTGTGAGAAGTGTTTTTCGTGAGATTCGACGAACTTAAGGTGCGCATAATCGACCTACTAAAACCACTATTGCCAATATCATTCGCAAATGGGTCATTCCACGATAAATTGCCGAAGCTATATGGGAAGCTCTGAATGACCTCCCACCGATTTGGCTGAAAAGTGGTAGAAATACTCATTGGAGTAGTACAAATCATAAGTCATAAATAGTTTTGCAGAATTCGATATAGTTTGCGTGTAACGGAACTTCAAAAATTGGAAAAAAGTCAAAATTTATGCTTTGTTTTATATTTAAAAAAATCATAACTTTGGCTCTGCTCATCAGAATTTGATAAAATATAACACATGGACCGTGCCGTTTGTAAGAGAGGGCACCACTTGAATTAAATCCATACCATTTTCAGTTAGTACCAATCTTCAAAAGATACGTGTATAAATTTGACAGCTGTCGGACGATGAGCTTTCGATATATAGCGTTGTGAGTGAAGCAACTTTTGTTATTGTGAAAAAAAATGGATTCAAAGCAATTTCGTGTGTTGATTTATCATTGCTTTTTGATGGAGAAAGATGCAGCCCATGCAAAGAAATGGCTTGATAAGTGTTACCCGGACTTTGCACCAGCCGAACGAAACATTCGCAAGTGGACTGATAAATTTAAAAGTGGTCATACAAGTACCGAAGATGATGCACGCAGTGGACATTCAAAAGAGGCTGTTTCAGATGAAAACATCAAAAAAGTCCACAAAATGATTACGAATGACCGTAAAGTGAAGTTGATCGAGATAGCTGAGGCTCTGAAGATATAAAAAGAGCGTGTTGGATATATCATATACGAATATTTGGACATGCGAAAGCTCTGTTTAAAGTGGGTGCCGCGTTTGCTCACAGTCGACCGAAAACAACAACGTGTTGATGATTCAGAGGAGTTTTTAAAGCTGTTCAACCGCAATAAAGCACAATTTTTGCGTCGGTATGTGACAATGGATGAAACTTGGCTTCATCACTTCACACCAGAGTCAAGTCGGCAGTCAGCTGAGTGGTGAGCAGGTGACGAACCTCGTCCAAAACGACCATAAACTCACAACAGTCGGCTGGCAAGGTTATGGCATCCGTATTTTGGGATACACATGGAATAATTTTCATCGACAATCTCCAAAAGGGGCAGACTATCAACAGCGACTATTAATTGCGTTGTTGGACCGTTTGAAGGACGAAATCGCAGAAAAATGGCCGCATTTGAAGAAGAAGAAGAAAGTGCTGTTTCATCAAGACAATGCACCGTATCACAAGTCGATGAAAACGATGGCAAAATTGAATGAATTCGGCTACGAATTGCTTCCCCACCCACCGTATTCTACAGATTTGGCCCTCAGCGACTATTTCCTGTTCGCAGACCTCAAAAGAATGCTTGCCGGAAAGAGATTTAAGACCGATGAAAAAGTAATCGCCGAAACAGGTTAAGGTTAAACCGAAATCGTACTACAAAACTGGTATCGAAAGATTGAAAAATGGTTTTAATCAGTGTATCGCCCACGAAGGCAACTATATTAATAAATATTGGGGCGGCCTTGGTGTAGTGGTATATACATAGACTCCTCAGGCAGAGGGTCACGGGTTCGAGTCCCGTGCGAGGGAATTCTCTGAAAAAGTCTATGAGAATCCCGTCAGCGTCAACTCTGACATTAAGGCATAACACTGATGTTGGAGTTGTTGTTGACTGGGCTAAAATGTAACGAGCTAACAACTAGCACGAACTAAGACCCACTGGTTGAGGATGCACTGGCTCTAGTTTGACAACCACCTCTGGAAAAATATCGAAACATAACACCTGAGTTTCAAAACAACTACACCACCCGACCGCGCCCTGGAGAAAAGCCAGTAAAAGGGTATTCATATCCCCTTGGTGCGCGCTCGGGATTATAAAAAAAATTGAACTTTGCAAAAATTTTGTGCTTTACTATAAAACGGACTTTTCAGTCCATGTGTTGCCTTGTTGAATTCAGGAAAAGGTTCACTTTCAAAGATTTGCAAAAAATTTTATTTTCAACGACGAATGATATTCCAGAATATCCTTTTTACATATATCCTTGAATAACTCAAAAAATGTTATTTTTATATACATATATATATTATAGAGAGATTCGTCCTCTATTTCCATTTCAAGTTTCAAGTTGGGATCTCTATGGGCTCGGCCAAAATAATGTTTTATAGGCGGCTAAATCAAAAAACTAAATATTTATTACGTTACTCCTCTTATCATTCTCACAAATAGGGCTTTCCAATAGCGACTTGACAACTCACTAATCATCAAACTGTCACTGTCAATTTATTCAGTACATTCAACACTTTCATCATGGTAAAATACACTAACGAGCAACGTCTGCAAATTATAAAAATTTTCTACAAACATTCGGAGTCGATGACTGCAACTTTAAGAGCGTTAACTCCAATTTTCGGTCGTAATTCTCGCCCTAGTTGACAGACAATAACAAGTTTAGTGCAAAAATTTGAGTCTACACATTCGTTGTGTGATGTTGCCGTGTCAGTGAGACAGCGGGTTGGTCGAAGTGTCGAAAATATCGCTGCCGGTCAGACGTCCGTAGCAAATGATCCAAATCAGTCAATTCCCTGGCGTTCTCGAGAATTGGGCATCGCTCAGACCACCCAAACAAGATCAAGCTGACTCAAGAATTGAAGCCGATGGACTATTTGAAGCGACGTACGTTCTCCGATTGGATTCTGGAGAAGATGCGCCAAGATGATGAATTTCATCGCAAAATTATCTTCAGTGACGAAGCTCATTTTTGGCTCAATGGGCTCGTTAATAAGCGAAATATGCGTTATTGGTCGGGTGAAAACCCACATGTGCTTCATGAATCACCACTTCATCCACAAAAAATAACTGTTTGGTGCGGTTTGCATGTCGGCGGCGATATTGGGCCATATTTCTTCGTCGACGATAACGATCGTCACGTTACTGTGAATGGTTAGCGTTATCGCGCCATGATCACCGATTATTTTTTGCCCGAATTGGAAGATATGGACTTGGACGACATGTGGTTTCAACAGGATGGTGTCACAAGCCACACAGCACACGCCACAATCGATTTATTGAAGAGTAAGTATGTTGAGTGTGTTATCTCAAGACATGGGGCAGTCGATTGCCAGTCGATTGACATCCTCGTTCGTGCGATTTAACGTCGCTTGACTATTTACTGTGGGGCTGCGTTAAGTCATTGGCTTATGCCAACACGCCGACGACGTTGGAAGAGCTCAGAGCCAACATTGAATGCGAAATAGTGGCCGTTTCGGCCGAAACGTGTGGCCGAGTCGTTGAAAATTGGGTCCAACGAATCGACCGCTGCAAACGTGCCCGCGGTGGCCATATGAACGAAGTCGAGTTCCATTCATAAAGGTTTTAATTGTACTTCAAGCCAGTAAAAAAGTTTTTGAAATATCTCAAATAGTTTGCCTTTTATTTAAAAAAAAAAAAGTTGTCAAGTCGTTATAAGAAAACCCTATATGATCAATCCTCTTTAATTGTGTACCTTGAAATCAAATACCCCACATGGAAGATTCTACTTAAGACCTTGAAGTCTTCAGACACCAGACAAAGCAAAACCCAAATACACAAACACGATTCACAGCCCCAAAATCTGGTTAAATTGTTATATTTACCAAAAACAGTAAATATAAAAATATGAACAACAAAAAATGAGAGAGTAAAAAAATAATAATAAAAATAATTAAGAAATAATTACTGTGACGTAAATATCCGTAGATATAGAGCCGCACGCTACTCAATTCACTGATAACAACACAACTCGCCGTATGTGCGCGCTATCAACAAGCTGCTGGCATTTGGGGCCGAGTTCTAGAAAGCAAGCAACAAGGGCAAAACACCGTTAGACAGAATATAAATACTGATACCTAGATACAGATATGAACTTGGTACGTTGGTAGGCACGAGTACCTACGTTCGTTTTGCTTATTATTATCGCGCGCTTTGTCGCTAGATACTCGTACTTGCATAAGTACTTACATACATATGTATGTACGTATGCATGTACATATATTCTAACTTTGGTATGTCGCACAAAGTTCTTGTTTTATTTTTTTCACTTTTGTTTATATTGCCGTGGTATTTAGCAATAGAAAATAAAAAGAAAAAAGAAAAAAACACGCAAAACAAAGGCGATAAGTGCCCACCTACGAGTACGAGTATATGGCGCGTCGTTCGGTGTGTATTCATTCGTATGCAAGCTGATCCGATGAACGCTTTTCTTCGACCAGGGGGACATAGAAAAGAGGGTAGTTTGGAGGCCTGGGAACTGATAAGCAAGCTGAATGACAGAATCCAGAGCTATTGTTAGAGCAAGAGTTTGGGGGATATGAAACGACAAGGCGTACTGTTTATATATGTAGAATTATCTAGTACTCGTACATGTGATTTTTAGGAAATTTTTGAGCAAACATTACACAAAATTTAATCGCTGTACACTAATGGAAATGATTTGGAAAAATTTCGTTAAGACAAGACAGTAATGGCTTATGTTTCAGATATTAGTAACATCCCCCACTACAGGGTACACTATTTTGGGTCACATCGTTGCTGAGACCAAAAGTTTGCTAATTTTTTTTTTCACTTAAGTTATCCAATCACTTTTCTTGAGCCTCTATTACATTTTTAAACGGATTATCGGAGAATCCTACTGAACATGGCAAAACTCCGTGATTTGTTCAGTCAGAAGTTTCTACCATAGCTTTCGAGATGTGAAAATAACGCATGGGCCGTTTGTAAGAGAGGGCACCACTTGAATTTAATCCATACCATTTCCAGTTAGTACCAACTTTTAAAAGATATGTGTATAAATTTGACAGCTGTCGGACGACCCCTTTGGATTCAAAGCAATTTCAGGTGTTGATTTATCATTGCTTTTTGATGGGAAAAAATGCAGCCGATGCAAAGAAATGGCTTGATAAGTGTTACCCGGACTCTGCACCAGCCGAAGATGATGCACGCAGTGGACGTCCAAAAGAGGCTGTTTCAGATGAAAACATCAATAAAGTCCACAAAATGATTACGAATGACCGTAAAGTGAAGTTGATCGAGATAGCTGAGGCTCTGAAGATATAAAAAGAGCGTGTTGGATATATCATATACGAATATTTGGACATGCGAAAGCTCTGTTTAAAGTGGGTGCCGCCTTTGCTCACAGTCGACCAAAAACAACAACGTGTTGATGATTTAGAGGCCGAATTTTTGCGTCGCTATGTGACAATGGATGAAACTTGGCTCCATCACTTCACACCAGAGTCAAGTCGGCAGTCAGCTGAGTGGCGAGCAGGCGACGAACCTCGTCCAAAACGACGAAGGACGAAATCGCAGAAAAACGGCCGCATTTGAAGAAAAAGAAAGTGCTGTTTCATTAAGACAATGCACCGTGTCACAAGTCGATGAAAACGATGGCAAAATTGAATGAATTCGGCTACGAATTGCTTCCCCACCCATAGTATTCTCCATATTTGGCCCTCAGCGACTATTTCCTGTTCGCAGACTTCAAAAGAATGCTCACCGGAAAGAGATTTAAGGCCGATGAAAAAGTAATCGCCGAAACAGAGGCCTATTTTGAGGTTTAACTGAAATCGTACTACAAAACTGGTATTGAAAGATTGAAAAATCATTTTAATCAGTGTACTGCCCTCGAAGGCAACTATATTGATAAATAAAATTAAATTTTGCAAAAAAAAATGTGTTTTACTATAAAACGGCACTGACTTTTCAGCCCATGAGTTAACAGTGGATGACTGTATTTTTTTTCTGTCTTACAATGCTGCGGAGTTTTCCCGGCATTTTAACCATCTCACACTGACTCCATTACAATCACACTCCACATTACTTGATGGTTAATCACAGAGCCTACTTGTTTGTTCCTAGGATTTTAGGTTTTGGAGTTCTGAAGAACGTCAACAAATAGAAGTCGTTCCAGGCTCGGGCTCACAAAAAAAACTTGAACGCCACAAAAACGAAACGGAATTTGTACACGACCTTATTTAATTATTCATTTTATAAGGTGGTTCATCGTAAGGTGTGATTTATAATGTAAAATAAAATACATAAATTTGACAGTCGACTTAAAATTTTTATTACCGATTAAAAGAATAATTCATGGCATCTACTTTTTGAAAATGATATCATGTAAACGTTGGCTATGACCACGTACGAGGTGGTCAATTCGGTAAATCCAATTTTGGGCGACTCGTTCGAGCATAGCGACTGGTATCTCGCGCATAACACGAGTAGTATTAGTTTTCAAAGCGTCAATTGCTAGCTTATTCCTGAAGACCTGAGATTTTACATATCCCCAGAGAAAATAGTCTAATAGTCGCACGATCTAGGCGGCCAATCTCCCGTAGCGAAACGTGAAATTAAGTGCTCACCAAAATGAGCAAAACAAGTCCATTGTTTCACGCGCTCTACGGCTCGTAGTGCCGTCTTGTTAAAACCAGAGCTCACCGAGACAATGTACTTGAATTTCAGGAAGCACAAAGTCCGTTAACATATCGCGATAACGGTTACCATTGACGGTAACATTCTGATTTGCTTCTTTTTTGAAGAAATATGGACCAATGATTCCACCAGCCCATAGACCACCACATCATACCGTTGTTTTTAATTTATGTAATGGTAGCTCTAGGTAATCTTAGGGTTGCTTATTAGCCCAAATATGGCAATTTTGTTTATTAAAGTATCCATCATCATCATTCATCACTTAGCAAAATTCCATGATAAAACACCGGACTTTCATTGAGTTTTTCCAGAGCTCATTCACTGAAAATATGACGAAAATTTAAGTTACTTGGCTTTAATTCTTGCACAAGTTGAATTTTGAACGTTTTTAGGCCGAGTTCCTCCCGTAAAATATGCCAAGTTGTCAAATACGCCAAGCCAAGCTGCTGAGAACGACGACGAATCGATTCGTCACGGTCTTCGCGTACACTCTCAGCTACAGTTGCTATAGTCCCTTCACTACGTGTTAGATGTGGTCTAACCAGTCTAGTATCATCCACTATTGTAAACTGGGACTCAAATTTGCGAATCGTATTGGCAATAGTGGTTTCAGTAGGTTGATTATACGCACCGTAAATTCCTCGAATCGCACGAATTCGTAATACAGCTGAACAATTTGGAGAAGATATTGTGGTATGGGTCTTTCCATGATGATTTGCCAAAAGATACTGAACAAAAAAGAAAAAGAAGTTTGATAGGAATCACTCATGATATGTCAAAAAAGCCTATTGATAATCAAACCTCATGATGAATCACCCTATATTTACCAAATTCTTTTAAATATAATCTCGGATCTTTTTAGATTGTGCAAGCTGTGTGCCTACAAGCTTATTCTTCGGTATAATTCAACTTTAATTTCGACGTCCATATATATTTTCTTCGAATTCTATAGAACGCTTCGTTCTTCGAAAACTTTGAATCTCGTATGTATGCCCAGTCTTGTACTGAGTTTTGCACTATTCATTGTCTATCTGTTGCTTTTTTATATGATAGCATACCTCGTAACGACTGTACCTTTATATGGTGGAAAAAGAAAGTGGCTAATTAAACATTCAAATCAAAAATTTTCCATCTGAAAGCCGAGGAGGCCAATCTGAAAATACTGCGACGTCCACGGTGGTTGTGTCATTTAATCGGACAGTACGTCTATAAGACAAGAGTTCAGAAATGGTAATAGTTGCACCACATACCATTCTTTCGCTTTCAGACATGACATGGTGATCATGATAAGAATTACAAGGATTGGAAGATTCATCGGTCCACCTACAGTAAAATTCTTTGCAGATCCATAAGATCCTCCTCAATGGACGATGATACCTTTAAGTGTTAAATGATTCGGACCAGTTTTGTGAGGAAAATAATATCAGATTTGAGAGCATTGACTGTCCATTAATTATCGATCACAGTTACATAGGACAAATAGAGACTATTTACTGCTCCAGGAGGCAGTATAGGTTAGGTTAGGTTGGGTTGGCGAGTTTACGAGGAACCTGGAGCCGAGTCGATGAGGATTTGATTGCGTTTTTTAGTGCTAGTTTCCGCTTTTCGTTAAGCGTTATTTGTCATCTTGATTCTAATCGGGTCCAAGCTTTCTTGTTGCATCCACGAATCTGAAAAGAACTGTGAAGAGAAGCAACAGATTGCTCTGAGAGGTCGTGGAAGTCATAACTTCCTAAAGATATCTGTCTCAAATTACTGAGGGTGGGACAGTATTCCAACAAGTGGAGGATAACCTCCCATGACACAGCTTTATCGCGTGGGTCGCAGAACATTGATAGTTCAGCTCGGTTTTGCAAGAGAATCTTACTTGCTCCTGATTTGCTGAGTTCCGGTTTGGAAGCTGGTTAGAATGTTTTTCCATCTTTTATTGGCTTTTATTTGTATCGTTTACTTCACTTGTATTCTTAGCGCGCAGAGTGGAAGTATGATACTTTGATATGGCAGTTTCCTTTTTAGGGAGAATCCTTTTCGAGCAAGCTCGTCTGGATAATCATTGTCTAACACTACGCTGACCGTAAAGAGAGTAAAGCTCTTCGCGACAGCGGTTCATAAGCCACTTTTAGATTTCCCGATGGGCATGATGGCAGCCTGAATTTCAATATATATTGTAATATCCTCATAAGATATTGCCTTTATTGCTACAAGTTTGGCTACTCCTGCTACAGCCAATATCTCAGCCTGGAAGACACTGCTGTAATCCGGCAGGCATCGTGAGCATCGTAAGTTCAATTGATCCCGGCCCCATCTTTAATCCGTTCGTGGAGATGCATATCGAGTTTTCTACCATTTGGTTCCGGTCCCATACCTCGCTCCTTGTTAAAATTTAGGCGAATCGTGTTTCAAAGTCCATATGAGGTATTATGTAGTCCGCATTGGAGTGTAAGCCTAATTTACTTGTAAGGATTGGGGCGTGACCCTGCGGGTTTGGTTTCCATCCTCAACTCAGTCTTAAAGCGACAAGGAGGACAAGTATATTTTTCAGTCTTGACGTTAACGTCGGTCTCATGACATAAGTCGTTCAATCTACTGAACTTTTATCATTAACCCAAGGGTTCTGGATTGCCACCATATTAAGCTGCTGTAAGTCAATATGGGTCTAACGATAACGATATCATCCATAGGATACTCTTCGGGTTATTTCACCATTTTCACCCAATTATACGCCTGGAAGCGTAAAAGTCGGTCGCTCTTCGATCGAAGGCTTTTATAATTTAGATTCAGAAGGGCTTATTTAGAAGGACTAGTATCCACAGAAGTGTTGATATTACTCCTCCTTGAAGGATGCCCGTTGAGGTAGTGACCCACAATACCATGTTGCCTGGTGTTGCATAAATGTTCCTGTTGCGGAGCATATAGGTTATCAGTTTCGTTAGTGCGGGATAAACTGCAGAATTTCCTACGTTTCTACTTTTTTTTGACATTAGCGAAAGCTCCTTCGATGTCAAAGAAGACTGCTGATTTGTGCTCACTTTCGTGAAGACTTTTTTCAATTAATTAGAGTTTCCTTGTCCTTACCTTTTATGTAGGCATCCTGGGTTAAGACTAAGCCTTCTGTACGAAGATTACTTCGAATATGAGTTTCAAGTGGTTTTTCTAAAGTTTTTAAAATGTATGATGGGTCTGAGGCCTTTTGGATGGGTATGGCTTGGTTAACCCGCCTTGGGAATGAAAACGACCTCTACTTACCTTTCCTTCGGCATTTTGGCAAATATCCTTTAGAGAATGGTATCACAGCCTGCTTTGTTTTTTGAAGTACGATTGACATGATTACGTCTAGTCTAAAGGATTTGTAAGCAGAGAAAGAGTCTATGTTAAAGCTTATTTTCTTTTCTTCCAGTACCCCCGGTAGGATTTCAGATTGGCTAGTGAAGAATGTGTCTATATTGTCTATATTGTCTATTGTCTATGTCGCAAAAGCCTTAGAATCGGATTTCATGAAGCTACCATCTGGTAGTTTTAGATCACCAACTACTGTATGTTCCTTCGATGTGATAGCCTCGCACATTCTGTTGTGCTTTTAATGTTGGAACAAAACTTTCTACATAATTTGATCTATAGCAGATTGCAGATTGCGCTCTTGTATTTCCTCAGACTTACATTTGTCCCAGTCGGAGCACAATTTTGAGCTTTTGGCTGCATTGAAAAATGCTCTTGCCTCTTTCCTTATGCATTGTATTGGGAAGTTCTTGGAATTCTCGATCTTTGTAGGGCATGTTTGGTTAAAAGCCTGTTTTTTCGCTGAATTGTCTATTTCAGGGTGGGTTCCTATTTTGAATCAAAAAACCCTACGGACCCCCACCAACTCTATGGAGTATTTTCCTAGTTAATGCTAGGAAGAAGGGAACACAATGAATAGCATCAACATGGCGAAAGGTCTTTAAGAGTCGAATTCTCGAGCCGAGTAAGGAACGTCAGTAGATTACTATGTTTTATCAAATCTGGCAACGGAGGACTAGTAGTACAACATTTATAGCCAGTTGAGCGAAGACTGCAAGGTACAAATCCGCACACTTCTCAAACTGATGCGTTGGAGACATAGGAATAACGCATGACCATCACTCTGGTCGCCACTTTGTAAAATTACAAAAATTTCCCGATACAACGTCGACCGACTAAAAAGTTCTTCCGTCTTATTCCCAACAACTAAAGAAACATCTTTCTCAAAAAACGGAAACATCCTCAAAGAAGGCAGAGAACAGGACTTTCTACGGATACTTTGGAGATTGATCGAAAAATGAAAAGTTATATTAGCTCTTGCAGCGTCGAGCGAGTTTTCGTCGAAATAGAAGCCGGAAATAGGTATTTGATATGTAGGGATTAAAGGGTTTATTGTTTTCGAAAAAAGGAAGCCTTACAAAGCTTTACAATGGTAAATATTGTAGATAGCTTAAGCAATCTGAATAAGGAACCACCTTGAGACTACACTCAATGCTAAACAAGCAAGTTTTCGATCAGGATCCTCCTGTGACTACAACATCTTCGAACAGTATGTGAAATATCGCGCTCAAATGCATCTGATATTTATGAATATAAGAAGGCGGGTCCATTTTGCATTGCATTGCAGGACAACCAGTAGAGAAGATAAAATGTTTCCAATACTTAGGAAGAAGGTGGGACCTAACTGAATATTTTCCACCAAAGTAGCAAGACAACATCTGCATTCAGCTTGATTCTTGACGAATTGCACGAAGTTCGGTAGGGCTAGGACATATTATCTTCAGACAACATATGGAATAGTGGTTAGATGTGGTGGAGGTCCTGGGACCCACCAGGGAATATACGATTCAAGTAAGGAAGTAAGTGCATTAGCCATTCGGCATACTCTCGGGCCCTTATACCTTTGACAGTGATCTCGTTCGTTGAAAGATATTCAGTTCACTGACTACCTTAGTTTTTTAGTTTTTTATTTCACTCAGTTGAAACATATCCAGTCTCGCGAACTTAAGAAAAGTGGGGGTCTAAGGACCCTCTTTTTGAGAGTTGATGAGCAGTGGGGAGACTTGAAGTAGTGCTTAGTAGTCAAGTTACAAGGTATTCGGCTCGAGTTGCTTTTCCTCTATATTGTGGAAGCCATTATTTGCCAAAAATTTCCATTTCTACGCCGGCTAGTAATAGTCATTGCTATTCCAAAATATGTTATCCATTCTGGACACCATCTACAAATCAAATCAAATATGGTAGATATGTTACAATACTCGCAACATCCCACCACAAAAACAAACGGAATTTCAAAATTAATTTACCGGCTAAATACGAATGGTTATTTGTTAACTCATCCAACACCAACCTCAACCTAGGAAAGATACGGGTCTCCAAATGGAACAATCAACCAATCAACAAAAATACAGAAAAAAAAACGAAGCATCGTCTCATCAAAGGATAATTATAAATCGCCCAGACCCATTCCCCATCCACATCCTAAACCAGACCCCAACTGGAGCCTTAAAACCAAAATATTTCCCAATTTTTCCCCTCCCGTTTATATCCCTAAGCAACCTCCTTCACGAATCTCCTCAAAAGCTCCAAGTGCCTCTATTTCATCCAAGCCCCAACGCGTCTCATTTAATTTAACCCCTGCCCCTGATTCTGTCACTGCTCAACCACCCATACCCCCTCCCACGAATACTAACAACTGCTTTCCCAATTTTGACCTTACAACAGGAGCCAAATACCCTAACTTCATCAGCTCGCAAATCCTAAATCCCGCTGCTAGCTCACCTTCTCCCTCGGTTCCTATTTTTGATCCCCTTTCATCGCCTAACGTTAAAGTGACCCAAAAGAATATAGACACCACGGAATGCCGTTACGCCCTCTTTAGGCTAAGGGATAAAAAGATATACGAAAATATACGTCTCTTTCTCGCATATCTTTACGACAAATCCGACTCTGTATGCTTTGAGGGAAAAACAAAAACAAGTGTCATGGTCTCCATCCAACAGGAAGGCCTTCCTACGGATATAACTAGTCTCAGACAGCTTTACAACAGGTACCACGAAAACTTCGACACACCTCCTCAAAAGGTTGCGGATGACCTCGTTGCTTTCCGCAGCTATATTTACTCTAAAAGACTTTCTCACCTTCAGCGCAGTCGAGCTGACCATGATAATTTTTTTCATTCCTAATTTGCCGTCTTTGCCTGCATCTCATCTACACTCCCCTACTCCTCCACGCAACAAACTACCTCTTATATTTTACTTCCAAAACGTAAGAGGCTTGCGCTCTAAAACTCGGGCTGTATTGTCTAAATCACACAGTCTCTCTTTCGACGTCTATGCTCTTACAGAAACCAATCTGATCCCCGACATAAAGAGCCAGGAGCTATTCCCATCTTCGTTTAATGTCTTCCGAGATGACGATCACTCTCTCCCTATGGTTAATAACACTGCCATTCCTAAAGTTAATTCCCCATGTAAAGGTGTCCTACTTGCTATTCACAATAACCTTAACTCTTCTCTCATCGCTATCTCTTCTTCTGCTAAAATTGACTGTCTCAATTAAAATAACACTTCCCAATAGGTCCCTGTACGTTATGTGCTGCTACATTCTCCCAGCTCAACCTATCGAATCCTACATCCTTGCTATTAAAGCAATTGACCAACTAATTGACTAAAGTAATTCTATCGACGATATCCTTATGTTTGGAGACTTTAATCTGCCCCTGCTGAAGTGGATTCCATCGGATGATCACTTATTTTTTACCGCGTCAAATGCCACTTCATCCAAGGTATGTCTTTTCATTGATAGCATAACTGACTCAAGCCTGTGCCAAGTAAGTGGCGTCCCTAACTCTATCGGTAGGCAACTAGACCTTATTTTCACTAGTGATCCTATAAACTCCACAGTAACATTTTGTCCTTTTATCCTATCAACTGTCGACAACTTTCATCCCCCTCTTCTTCTCTCATTTTTCCATAACTCTCCATCCCAGCCCACTTCTTTAACAACCATCCCTTCTTACAACTTCCTGCAATTCACCCAGCTCTATAACTGCCTCTATCAGCGCTTTCTCGACACAGCGCAGACCAACCTTATCAATGATCCTAAGACATTTTATCAAATCGTCAACTACAAAAGAAAATCAGACGGATATCCCCCCTCTCTTTCGTTCGATAACATATCATCGACCGACCCACATATTATTGCCAACTATTTTGCAAACTTTTTTAAGCAGTCATTTGCAGACAACTCCTTCGTACCCGATCCCATGTATTTCAAGTACCTTCCCAATTTCTACATTGGCCCTTCTCTCTCTCAATTTTTTGATCCCACCTTAATCGAAGAAAAGTTACAAAATCTCAATGATGAATTTTTATCCGGTCCAGATGGGCTCCCAGCAATATTTCTTAAAAAGTGTGCCTCCAATCTTTCGCACCCACTTTCCTCCCTATTTCATCTGTCCCTCACACAAGGGGAATTCCCCCAAGTTTGGAAGACCTCTTTTATAATCCCGGTTCACAAAAATGGATCAAAGAATGAAGTAACCAACTACCGTCGCATTGCTAAGCTTTCTCACATATCTAAAATGTTCGAAAGTGTTTTATATGATGTTCTAAGTTTTCAGAGCAAGTCACTTACATCACCCAGTCAGCACGGATTTCTAAAAGGTAGATCAACAAGTACAAACTTCAAAATTAGAAAATGGCAACGAAATTGAAGTTATTGAAGTAATTGTCTTCTTCAATTTTGTTAAAATGGATATCATCTTATCTGAAGAACCGTTACTATAGCGTTCGCTTTAGGTCAGCCTTCTCAACGCCGTTTTTAGCCACTTCTGGTGTCCCACAAGGCAGCCATCTTGGTCCCCTCCTTTTCATTTTAACTATAAACGATCTTGAGAGGATTATCAAACATTGCTCCGTATCCATTTACGCTGATGACACTAAGTTCTCCAAAACTAGAAGACCTCGATAGGTTTTCCACCTGGTGTCTAAAAAATTGCTTTGAGCTTAACGTCTCCAAATGCCAATCTATGACTTTGTCTCGTAAGTTCTATCAATCCCCCTCTAGACTTTATTTTCTTCATGACCAACCTGTACCCCAGGTGCAATCCCTTCGCGACCTCGGAATTTTATACGATAGAGAGTTAAACTTCCGTTCGAATATTGATGAGATAATCCTTAAAGCCAACTCATCGCTCGGTTTTATCAAACGTTGATCTAAAGAATTTAGCAACCCTTATGTGACAAGGTCACTTTACATTACGCTTGTTCGCATATTTCTTGAATATGCCAGCCAAGTGTGGTCCCCATTTCAGCGAACTCATATATCCCGAATCGAGAACATTCAACGTCGTTTTCTTCGTTTTGCTCTTCGTGGACTACCCCGGAGTGACCCATTTATCTTACCTCCCTATCGCGACCGCCTCAAAAAACTCAGAGACGTAGCCGACATTCTCTTCATTCATCGACTGCTCTCCGGTTCTGTGGACTGCGCTTCCCTTTACAACTCTATTTCCTTCAACACTAATCCTCGTAATTTACGCTGTCGTCTGTCGTCTCTTCTATATCCCAACCCATCGCACCTCTTATGGCTCTAACGAACCAATCTCCCGCATGCTCCGTAAGGTCAACTCAAACCTCCCCCTTTTTGATTTTAATCTGAGCACTTCTCTCCTAAAACTTGATCTCCTCCACCACTCCCTTTTTCCGTAACCCTTAAGTTAGTTTTAATTTTTAAGTTAGCTTTTTAAGTCCTAGTTTTTTAAGTTAGTTTAAGCTTGCATTAAGCTAAATCTAAATTCTATTGATACTATCTACGTTTCTTTGTTTCCATGTGTAACTGTCAAAGAAGACAATTGAAAACTTGAATATTCTGTGTCAAAACGTCGTGTGTGGCATGCCGCAAAATGATTGTAGAAGTATTTACCTTCGCTTTGATAAATCCAAATGTCACTTAGATGTGTATTAGGCAAGTAAATACTCTCTTCAACTGATTTTTCTAACATTATTGCCCAACACTCAGACCTCAGACATCAAAATATTTGAAACACAAAAAACAAATTCTAAAACCAAAGCCAAATTCGAATCTACATCTGAATCTGAACATAAAAGTAAATACAAATAGCTCGCGGAAAAACGCATGAAAATACCAAAAATGAAATCAATACGTCAATATTGCTGATGTCAAACATGACATTTACCCAATCATTGTGACATTCAACAGCATTCCAGTGGTGCGTTCAGTCGATACCCGCACTCCATACTCTATTAGCAGTGTAACTATAGCTCTAGCAAGGCAACCAATCGATCCAAATTGTGGAATTGTCTTGGAGAGCTTTGCGCGCTCAAATTCCCACCAGCTAACGTCAGTGTCATTCGAAAGTGTTGACTCTATCGATGGCTTTTGCTCTAGGCCATGGCATGGCAGGATCTGCTACAATTCAGCTCAGAGCAGAGCTTGCGAAATGATTTATTGGCTTGAAAGCCAATCTCCATACAATGTGTCCCGGTCCGATCAGCTTTAAATTCATATGAACAGACAAACACACAGGCAAACGACAATCAGAGTCATATCGTTTGTTGGGCACTACGTTGCTGCAACAAATGTCATCCGCCGAAGCAACATCAGATGGTTGACGTGAAAGAAGTCATCGAATCTACCTAATCGAGGTGGACATGTGAGGGTGGTGAAGTCAGGGGTGGGACCCCCTCGTACTCGTATACTTATGATCATTGATCTCTGGTGCCACATTTGGTGATTTGGACAAATCGTGCCGAAGTGGCTCAAGAGAGTGCAAACGTGGTGCACAAGTGATTCGATTTGGTCTGCCGGTTGCTTGGTTGGTTAGTGTGTCGCTTGAAAAGCACGCATGTGCGCCTGGGAATTTTTCCAAGTGTTGCATTGGGATTTCAGAAATTATGTGGTAACAAGAGTACGAGTATTTGCAACCAAGGTCTCTTCGGTTCATTGTGTGAGGTTGACAAACGAAGTGGTATTTTTCAATGGCCGCCGACGCCGCCGCCGCCGCCGCCACTGCTGCCACCACCAATCAATTGGGTGCGACGCAATGAAGTGACGCTGTTTGTTGTATGACCGCGGGGAAGTAAGTGATTTACAAATTTTTCGGGCTTTCATGTTTTGTTTTTTGAAATTTTCCATAATTTTGTGAAAGAATTTGTTTCCATAGAATCCATCGGATTGGGTTGGGCTGGGCAGTACTGGCGCCCTGTTTTGATTTACCAACTTTTGTTGTTTCACTTGACGTTATTAGGTGATTTAGTGGTTTTTCGATAAGAACATAACGACTTTACATATTTACGGACACGTGATGTAATACATGATGTACCCGTCGTATATTTGTTTGTTTAAAGTTTGGTTGGGTGCCGATGTTAGTGTTGGTTTTTTCGATACCGGGTTGACTTTTCGGCTTAAGACCGCAATTCGCAAGCAATGTCAAGTTTTTATTTAACCACGATTTTAAGAAAATACACGAGTCACAGGCTAGGTAACGATGAGTTGGCTTATATGAGTTGTGACGTTGTTTGGATCTAGTTCATATTCTGAGCAGGAAGCTTGACTGACTCTTATGAGTCAGAGTATAACTCCAAATTGGTAACATAGGGATCACCTAGTCATAGGATAGTCAACAAAATTAATCATGTTGCGATAGACGTAATGTACTATTGCAGTATTATAGATGCCCGGTCATCCCCAACTGGCAGTAGAACCTCAAACCACTGACAAGTTGTAGGCTCAGACACTACATAATCACGTATTGTTCAACCCCCCTCAACGACTTTACAAATCGCATTAAGTGCTGAGATCGAAGACATTGACGCCCCATGAAGCCGTCAGAAATACCGCAATAGATTTTCAGGCTTCAGGCTCAGGACCGGTCACGATACATGCTGAGAAATTTAAGACATCAGTACATGACCTGGTAGAGAGCATTTGATTATTTAATACCTTTATCAACGCGGCCTGATTCGACCTATTGTTATTGTGATGGAATAGAGCATACACCAACTTATTTCGAGGATGAAATGAAGGGAAAGCCTTCATGCAACCTAGACAAACAGTTCCTTGTTCGTTCCAGCAGATATCCGAAGCATTTATTGTATATAATCATGAACGCGTAGATCCAAAGTATCCTCCTCGGTGACAAGCCCAAACAGCTCCTTGGAAGTTCAAAGAAGTTTACTAAAATAACACACAAATCCATATGAAGTTCGTTGGAGAAACCCATGGCGATGCCTCTAAGCACTAGATAAGTCAGATTAGTCACCTTTCTCCTTTTCGAAAAGGGTAAAAACCCAACTTTTCAGATGAAAATAGACTGAAAGTCCATTTCCATTGCACTGACAGTCGATCAAGTTTAAGGCTGCCTGCTCTATAGGGCGGACAGTCGCTAGGTATAATCCAACAGCTAGTACATCTTCATCATCTACGTATGTATGTCTGAGCATACGAGGGCTGTTTGATGAATACCCGGATTAGAAATGACAACGCAACTTTATTACGTTTTATAATTTATCTTTCAATACAATCCCCTTTCAACTCGACAAACTTCTCCCAGCGCTACTATACTCCTCCGTATAGTACGACTTTTGTCGGCCTGTAAAACACTCCTTCGAGGCGGCGATGACTTCCTCGTTCGACCAGTTATTCTTTCCGACGAGCGATCTTTTTAGGTTTGGGAACAAAAATAAGTCACAGGAAACCAAATCCGGAGAATATGAAGGCTGTGGGAGCAATTCGTAGTGCAATTCGACCAATTTGGCTGTTGAGACTGTTTAGGTGTGAGCCGGTGCATTATCGTGGTGGAAGAGCACTTTTTTCTTCGCCAAATGTAGTTGTTTTTCCTTCAAATCGGCCCAATAAATCGACGTGATGTGCTTCAGTGAATGTTTTTTCCTTCTTTAAATAGTCAACTTGGATCACACTTCGCGCGTCCCAAAAAACGGTGGCCATCACCAGCACGATCTTTGCCAATGGATTTATGTCACATCGAGAGTCACGAAATGATGCAGAAACTTTTCTGGATTTCGATTAAACAGGGCCAAGAAGTCTTTGAGAACAAGGTTGCGCTTGTTCTCCAGTGTGAGCAAGCGCGGCATCCATCGCGAGTACAGCTTTCTCATGCCCAAAAACTCGTGCAGGATATGGCAAACGCGTTCAGTTGAGATGTCTTCTATCTCAGCTAATAAGAGATCGTCCACGGTTTCCTCTTTAAAAAACCGACGTAAGGCCAGGGCAAAACTCTGCAAACCAATGTTAAACAGTTGTACGAGAAAGTGAATATGTCTCATACACACCATCGAGAATAGGCTTGATTTCCTCGCAGGTATTGCCACTCAAAAACAAGAATTGGATCACGGAGCGATACTGCTCTTTTTTCATGGTCGCAAAAACTCTAACACGATGTTAGTGCCAGCCCAGAGGTTAAGGTAATCTTAAGAGTTTCCAAAAGCTGGTGTATAGATCTATAATTTGATTGTATCGTCTGTCGCCACAACCGATGACAAGTTATGGCGAGTTGTGTTACTCAGCTCTCTTACACCTTCAGTGAGCTGATTGTGTGCTTTAGACTCAGTGTAGATTTCATCTCGCTTTGATGATTCCACTCTGGCTGATTTTCCGCTTTTAAGGATTTTCGCTAAACCATTGGTTTCACTGAGCGTTTCTTTATAAGAAGCACTCTTTTCTAAGTCCGCTCTTTAGCTTTTGTTTTGTTCTGAGTTTAGAAAGGGCGGACATGCCGAACTTCTCATTAAAGCGTGTCTCATTGGTTTTCGGCGGATTCCCCATCTTCAACACTCGTTGGACCTGGTATGCGATTCTGAACTCGATTTATCTGTTGTCTGACATAGAAACCTCTGATAGCATATTCTAGTCGGTAATGTCCTAAGGGTGTCTGTAACCTTATTTTCAAAACAAAACGAAAGCTTACCCTTCTAAGAAAATAAAGTCTCTTGTCCAAATTTTGTCAAACCCAACAACCGAAGAAGATTCATCCTTGCCGATTTCGGCCCGTTTGGCATTTCAGAGTTTTCTGAGAGGTAAATTTTCCAGTACCTGAGCTACATCTCTTGCTGGCTGCAGCCACGATCTTGCACAGAAGCATAGATGTTAGCAAAGGCAGATGAAAATATCTTTGCTAGGCTTGAACGCAAGGATTTCCTTTGGGTCTTTTTGCGTTGACAGGCTTCGGAGCAGAAGCTATAACATCGAACGATACGAGCTGTAGAACGACATTGACCGTCTCGGAGAATCTTCTATTTCTATGCGGCAGAACAAAGTAGTATTGGAAGATACGTTATGCAAAGCTTATGTGAGTTGCAGCTCAACGGGATATGGGATATGGATATTCATTGTCACGAGCAATTATCCTCTCAAATTCTCCACATTTAAACACCCAGTAACAGCTTAAAACCTCAAAGGAGACACATATGGCATCGCTCATTCTGTCATTCCTTCGAGAGTGCATTCGCATTTTACCGCTGCTACCACTACCTCTACCACTTGCGAAGGTAAGCATTGGGTTTGTCTTATTATAGATAACAAAGAGCGACTCCTCTTGTGGTGATTTATTCTTTCGTCATGGTGTGGGTTGACCCCTTCTAAAATCTATTTCATTTAGCACTTTTTTTCGCTGTTTTTTGCCAACTTCGTAGAGTTTGATGAAGGTATAAAACATGGCTTGATATTGTTATTTCCCCTTTATAAATTTTTTCTAAGCTTTCTTCTTATTGTTGCTACTAACCGTGTCCGTAGCCCGATAGAAGCTTGTCTTGTGAACCCACGTGTAAAACAAATCATGCTGCTACTTCTTTTGTATATGTTTCTGATTTGCCAATTTTATCTATTAGTCCATCTTAGAAGAACTGACATACCTGGAAAAGGTTCTTACAACCAGCCGCGGTTAGGTATGAAGCACACAGTTTCTCGGATTCCCGGATCTGAGATGAGCAGAACTAAATTACACCCTTCTACTCTCGCTTTTGCTAGAAATGACACCGGTAAAGAAGAATTTCTTAGCACAACTGCAATTATGCGAACTGAGAGATTTTTATGAGTCACAGTTACCAGCGATGGCTTGAAACTGATGGACGATGAAGACAGGCTCTGAATTTCCCTACGGTTATAAGTAAATATGAAGCAATACCGATCCCTACCCTTCTTAGTCGAAGCCTGCTGCATTCAAACCACGAAGATTCACCTTCCTCAATGATATTTGCAAGCAAAGGCAGCAAAGATGCGACATGATTGGTGCTTATTGTCCAAACGAGATACATATATGGAAGAACTTCCAACCATCAGAGTCTGATTCCCTTTTGACTTTTGTTGTCGTTTTGGGCAGATCAATTTTTGGAAATACTATGGAACACATTGTCATTTAGTTAGTCCTCTATATCCACCTCGAAATATTACATACTCTTGCATGTTACCCAACAAAACATCAATTCATGGCATTCATTTACCACTTTACTTTTAATCAAATTGACCGCATTTTAGTAAAATTCATTCAATTATCAACGCCACCATGCTATTCACTTCCGATGGAATTTCGCAATTCCGCATAATTTCATCGTCTTGCCAACATAATATAACCTCGTACTTTCGGGCAATATGCCAAAACTCAAGTAAACAACAAATCTCATTCCAAATCCAATAGTGTAGACATAGGTACCTTCCAAAATGTGTCCATGTAACACTTTTCAGTCTCATTACCCCCTTGGCGCCATTATATCTGTATGATATCTCAGCTATACTTCAAGTTGGCCACCTGCGAAATCGCGCATCCCACATACCCGCATTGAAGTCAGAAAACAATTCATCAATTGAATTTCTTCATCTTTCAGCGCCGCCGGGTCGTCGAAATGGAATGAAATTACAACAACAGCAACAATAACATCTACAACATTAATAGATGCACGCGAAACTTTTCTCCTTATCCATATCACCAGCATCATCATCATCGTCATTATCATCTCTTGCTACTTCATAGTCGTAATCGAGAAAAAAAAAAAAAAAAACAATAACAGACAACAACGAAGAGGTTAAAAGAAAAACAGCCGATCAGGCAGCTCTAAGCAGCTAGCCAAGACCAGGTAACCGTAAGACAACGAAAATAATAACAACAATGCGATCCGTTTCTTGTATGTATGTCAGCGGGCATCAAACACATAACCAATTAGAAAGTACAGAGAATTGAGATACAAATGTACGAGTATCTAATGTGTTGTACACAGTACGAGTCTTTGGCCAAATATCTTCTCAAAAACGAAAGGAAATCATGTGAGATGCTCCAACTTTGCTGCCAGCTACTTTCCCAAACAAACATGATGGCAATACTCATATGTAATACATATGTACATATCGTATACGTACCCATCGCGCGACTGATATTCGAAATCATAGTACGGATATCTGACAACAAAAAGATGTATCCGTAATTTCGTACGTGATTTGGCAGCCTAATAGGGATGGCAAATTTTACGGCATATGTATCTCCTACGCTTTATACGTATTTTCGAATCCGTTCCACTCAACTCTCTCTGCCCTAGTCTCAATACCGCTATATCGAGTTCAAATCTTAGGTGGTGTTGTTTGGGAAATAGAGTTGCCAGAAAATTAAATCAACGGTAATGCAGCTTAAATGAACTATCAAATAAAATGTATTCAGTAGTGACTACATGAATTGCGAGCCATCTAACCAAACATCTAAAGAAGTTCTGTTTAAGGACTTCGTCCCTTTTCCCATGACAGTTTGAAAAAACGATGTTTCCGATAGGTCAAACTACTCTCTTTTTTACAATATATACCCCGAAGTTTCGTCATAACATTCGTTCTGTTGATCTAGAGACTATGATTCGCTTAATTGTTATTGGCATTCTTATCATATCAAATGTACTTATATGTTGGCCAGTTTTCATACTGAGCGATCCGTTCAGTATTTTTTTTTTTAATTTTATCAGATACGATTATGTTCTGTATCCTTCTTGACTCGACATAACTTAGAGCATCTGATTGTTGAATGTCTTGTCATTCGTTATCTCTGCCCACTTGTCATTTTGTCAAGCATGTTGTTGTAGCACCGTTTTCAAAATTGTAGGCCTAATTTCATTCCCTACCTTGTGAAAACTGCTTAATAACCACTTCCATAAGTTTTCTGAATGCATGACCTCGAACTGCTTCGATGGTAAGTGCACATCCGTGTAGAGCATATGTTCCAGGTACTGGAAGCTGAATCTTCTCAATCGACGTTATTCATCTCAGAACTCGAGACACTTTTTTGATTCCTAAAGCTGGAATCGGAGAAGAATTATTTCATAGTTGGTCGAGATTTAAACGCCAAACACGGCGATTGGGAAAAAAATACAACAAACACGAGAGGGAATCTACTACTTAGCTGATGGTGTCAGCACGTTACGTATCGGCTTAAAAGCGACGGATAGTCATTTCCCAGACATGCTTACTATTTGAATCTCTTGCTGTATGACATACGGATATAACTGACAGGCGCCAACTAACGTACTGTAAACTGTACACGCACGTTCGTGTACGACAATATTCCAACCGAAATTGCAGAACTGGAGTTCAAAAATATTCTTACAAATATACATAGTAGGACACGTTAGACACACTTTTGAAGAACGCTGAGAAGAGCACTCCAGCTCTCGAGCTTGCTAAAATCACCGTCCAACAGGAATCTCTCAAACAAGAAGATTAACAAGTTCTTAAAGCTAATGGACGACACTATTAAATGAACAATGGACAGTACGATACCTCGGTATCAACTAGCAAAGAATACACATTCCGTAACGTAAAAGTTGACGCACTGCACTAGACTGCTGTCGAGATTTAAAAACTTATTCACTCAGTTTACTGACAGACATAACCCGGAGGTCACTGAAGTGGTCGATCAAAAACCTCCAAATATTAATAAAAGAAAATTACAAGGCTTCTGTAAGTTGCTACTGCAACAACAAAATTCGAGCTGTAAACACCAGCAACCCAAATATTTATAATATAGGGTTTTCCAATAGGGACTTGACCACTTTAAATTTAATTTGTGAACGCAATCTCTCACTAATCATCAAACTGTCACTGTCAATTTATTCAGTAAACTCAACATTTTTATCATGGTAAAGTACACTAACGAGCAACGTCTGCAAATTATAAAAATTTTCTACAGATATTCGGAGTCATATTCATCGCAAAATCATCTTCAGTGACGAAGTACATTTTTGGCTCAATGGGTTCGTCAATAAGCAAAATATGCGTTATTGGTCGGGTGAAAACCCACATGTGCTTCATGAATCACCACTTCATACACAAAAAATAACTGTTTGGTGCGGTTTGTATGCCGGCGGCGTTATTGGGCCATATTTTTTCGTCGACGATAACGATCGCCACGTTACTGTGAATGGTCAGCGTTATCGCGCCATGATCACCGATTATTTTTGGCCCGAATTGGAAGATATGGACTTGGACGACATGTGGTTTCAACAGGATGGTGCTACAAGCAACACAGCACACGCTACAATCGATTTATTAAAGAGTAAGTATGGTGAGCGTGTTATCTCAAGACATGGGCCAGTCGATTGGCCGATTAACGTATCCATTGAGCCAGAAATGAGCTTCATCACTGATAAAACACCGCATTTTCATTAAGTTTTTCCAGAATCCATTCACTGAAAATATGAAGCAAATTCAAGTCGCTTGGCTTCAATACTTGCACAAGTTGGATTTTGTACGCTTTTAGGCCGAGATCCTCATGTAAAATACGCCAGGCCAAGCTGCTGAGAACGGCAACGAATCGATTCGTCACTATCTTCGCGTACACTCTCAGCTACAGCTGCTATAATCTCTTCACTACGTGCCAGATGTGGTCCAACCGGTCCAGTATCATCCACTAATGTAAAATTGGACTATTTGCGAATGGTATTGGCAATAGTGGTTTCAGTAGGTTAAAACGCACAGTAAGTTCCTCGAATCGCACGAAAAACATTTCTCACAGAAGGCTGATTTTCGTAATACAGCTAAACAATTTCGAAGCGATGTTGCGGTGTGAGTCTTTCCACGATGATTTGCCAAATTATACTGAAAAAAAAACGACAAAAAAGTTTGATAGAAGTCATGCGTAATCTGTTATGAAAATCCTATTGAAAATCAAACCTCACTATGAATCACCCTATACCTTAAGCAACAGGCATTGATCCAAATGAGGCCGTTGATGATGACAATTACTTTGCCATCGAGGATCCGCATTGGCTCAACCACGACCTTAAAAATCGAGTCCTTGTACACAATTTCTACCTTAGGAATGAAATAGTGAACTGGCGATTCGACACCGTTTGGTTGGAATGACTATTCTTCAAGGTGAATAGGCTGAGTACGAGTAAATCACTGCTATACAAGTTCAGTTCAAAAAGTAAAGTGACTTTATATTTTTATAAAAAATCATTTATTATTTCATCAATATTAATTTTGTCCCTTTCAAAGTAATCAGATTAAGATGTAATACATATATGCCAATGCTTTTTCCAATCCACAAAGCACTTCTTATAAGCACTTTTTGGTATAGCCTTGAGCTCTTCCAGCGTTTTCCAAAACACAGCTTGACGTTACTATCTTTTGTTGATGTGCTGGGGCACCCAAAGCGAGGTTCGTCATTGGCATCTTCTCGGCATCTTGATATCTTCTCGGCATCTTTTTAACTTACACCAGACTTACCGTATGCCAATGTCAACATTTCAAGTATTTTGAAGCAATTGATTCCATTTTTTAAACAAAATTTAATGCAAAAAACGTCTAACCTTACTCTCTGTCAAAAATAAACTAAGTATGATCATATACTTATACTTAAAACTGCTAACATATGTTCGCGACATGTAGGCCAACACAGCCAACAAAAAAATCGATAATCGAATGTACATTGCCAGCGAAACTTCACAAGACACCTTACTTTTTGAACACATCTACCATATATTATTAAACATGATTGTATTGAAGATTATAAGGCTCGTTGAAAGACATACATAGATTAAGGGTTGGGTTTAGTTTAGAGTGTCCGCATAGGGTCAATAAGTTATAATAAGATTTCTAAAAACAACTTTGATAGCTAAGAGATCACAACAAGCTCTTGCCGATCGTATATCCCTTCTCTTTGCCATCTACCTCAAATACATAAACATTAGGTTACACTGCCAGCAGGCCACAGTTGTAATTCTGCGACAAAATCACTTGTAACATATGTTACATAGTCCCCTGTTTAAGAGAACAAGAGCAGCTTGCGATCCAGGTTTAAGAATAATCCAGATCCCGCCGGTTGAACTATAGACGTCTAGATGGCCGTTTTTGTAATTCGGCTTTAATGGAACGTCTTGCTTGACGGCGGTGTATTCGGTATTTAAAAGTCTACAGAAGTGGTCCCACCAAACTTTCCTCATAGATCGGACATTTAACATAGTAGGATGCTGCCGTGGTTATCCTAGCTAGCTTCGGTGCGGACTCTCCTGACCATGCATGTGTTTATTTTCCGAATCTTGCTTATACCATAGATAAGCATATTTTAGTCCTCAGCTTGTTTGCGCTTCGTCTTCGTATGCAGTGTTGCTTGTCGACAAGTGCTCACCGGCATTCATCGTTTGTGGTTTTTCATGTTTGTAGTCCTCATGCGAGATTAGCATTTGTAATGACTTTCTAACAGTATCGTCTCTCCGGTCCACCGAATCAAGCTATAGATGCGAGATTATAAGAAAATTTAAGGGGAAAACGGCCGGCAAAAGAGTTTTCGAACTCGTATCTTGTTTCCTACTAGTTAGTAGTACGATTCATTGTCGGCACTCGGGAATTTCTCGGTCTATCGCAACATGCGCTCTTTAGAATTCAAATTTGCTAGAAACGTGTGCTTGAAACGACAATGTTTCCACAAATTACAAAATCAGTTACTTTTGTTGCGGTGTTGTGCAAAAATTTAATGCCAATCGGCTAAAATTGCCAGACATCGCCGAAACCGTCTGCGGACTCTTTTACGACGAAGATAGGCGTCATTCAGTTGTGTTGTAGGAAGCAATCAACGTGGGTGTTGACTAAGAATTACTTGGTCCACCCAATGAAAAAGTGATCTAGATACCGATATCAAAACTAAAGACCAATAAGGCTCCATAAGCAAAGAGACTACCTGTCGAATAATTTTAAGCAGCGGGGATTGAATTGGTAAGGAGTATGCAGCAACCTATCTCTAAAATATGGCCGGATGAATGTATACCGGGTGAATAGAACCGAATAACATGTGCCCATTATAGAGGAATCGATCTCTTTAAAAAGGTCGTGCAAGGTGCAAGGTCATAATCTTATAGATCCTTATCAGTATGACTTAAGTTCTGATAAATCCACCTTCGACTAGATATTCACTTTACGACTGATTATGAAAATAAGGCTAAAAACTTCCAACAAATACCCTTCGCCGGTTTAAGGGCCGCAAATGACAGTATTTATAAAAACGAACTATATAAAGCCATGTAAAGTTTTGGTAAATCTGCCAAACTTGTCCTACACAGACAACAATGGTAAACGGACTCCGTTCCAATAAAGTAGATAACGACACCACTGAAGCATTTGATGTTACTACGTGGGGTGAAAAGTAACTTATTATTTTTTAAAAAAAGTTTTAGTTTTATACACTTATTCCAGCGATTTTCCAACTTCTTGATCCCGTCCGAAAAGTAATTTTTCGGAAGGTCTGCAAAATACTCCTCCGTGGCGTCGATGATTTAATCGCGTGAGCTGAATTTTTTATTGATGAGCCATCTTTTGAGGTTTGGGAAGAGATAATAAGCCGAGGGAGCCAAATCGGGGAAATACGGTGGATGCGACAGCAATTGGAGACGTAAGTCATTGATTTTAGCCATGGTTGCGATGCTTTTGTGCGCCGGTGCATTGTCTTGCAAAAACAAAACTTTTTTTCGCTTCATGTGAGGGCGTTTTGCAGCGATTTTGGCCTTCAATCGCTCCAATAATGCACAGTAATACTCGCTGTTGATGGTTTTTCCTTTTTCGATGTAGTCCACGAAGAGTATGCCATGACAATACCTGACAACTGACGCCAAAACCTTTCCGACCCATAGAGCCTCCCTCGGCCGCTTCGGTGCACTCGTGCTGGCTTCAGTCCATTGCCGGGCACTCATTCTGTTCTCTGGTGTTCAACCGAAACCATTTCATGTATTTTTTTGACATTGTCCTCTGTAACCGCATCAAAATTGCGGCCACCACGAAACTCTTGAAACCAATATTTGACGGTGTAATCTGACGGAGCATTAGCCCCATAATGTTTATCCAACTTTTCTTTGTTTCCTTCGCAGTTTTGCCTCTCAAAAAATAATGTTCTATGAGAGAACGAAAATCGTTTTTATCCATACTCAACATGATGCCAAACACATCAACAAAAATCAGCTGTCAAAACAAAACTAAAGACAGTATCGTATTGAAATTTGGCATGTCTGCCTAAATATGAACGGACTTCAAGGCATTCTGGCGGTCAAAGAGGTTACTTTTCACTCCACCTGGTAAAATTGGATTTCGACAAGGAATCGTGTGATTTGTTCAATATCATTCTTGAAAGAGTCGTCCGAAATTCACAAGCCAATTCTAAAGACACAATATTCTCTTCAAACTTCTAGCATACTCTGACGACATTGGAGTTAGCTAGAAGACGCAACGCCTGCAAAGCCTATTGGCTATCATGAGCGGGTTGTTGCAACTTCTTTCAGCTCCTTCTAGCTTATTTGAGTGATCTTGATTCACTTCAACTGTGTTGCGTCATGTTTGCTAAGGGCGACACTATTCTTCTAGTCAGGAAAAGTTTCATTGCATGACATACATACATATGTGGCAAAGGACTTCTCTTCGTCTTATTCACTCCGATTTGGCTTATCTCATTAAAAGCTGATGTTTGACAAACTAGGATACAAATAGGCAAGAATACTATTTAGATTGTGCGTAGATATCTATTATTCGAAGCTTTCAGCTTATAGTGACAGATATATCCACCCAGCACCCATAAGGATGTACTGACTCTACAATAGAGCACAGAAGTCATAGTTTTACTCCTCTAAATTCTATTAGATACCAGAGCGAACTCTGCATTTGTTTTACCAATTCTACTGTCTATAGGGTGGAAAAGACCTAAATAAAGAAAGCTACTTACGTCCTCAACCTGCTATTCGTCAGGTTTAGGTATTACCTTTCAGCCCATTCTAATTACTTCAGGTTCAGTGGCACATATCCATATTTCTATGCAAAAACAAACAGGTATCATCAGCATAATATGCATAAGATTTCTGATTCCGCTTTCACTGTCTGTTATATGCTGTCTGAAGAATGCCAAAGTCTACTGATATTTTATTTTTGTGTAGGAAGTGACATTTTGCACCCTCATAGGAGATAACAGCTTCGAGTTTCTCGGAAGAACTTGGCAGAATGGCAAGCTAAAGGAAGCGATTTTTCATATGTAGGTGCAGATTTAATGCCGTTTGATGTAATCGAACTGCGAGTACGAACAATGTCATGCAGGAAAGGTTTCGGAATCAAAAACTCAGCGGGATAGGATGCAAAACACATGATCTTAGCACGCTAATAGCTTTAAAAGAGCCGCATTTAATTACACACTGCCACAGTGGTCATTAAACCCAAATATATTCAAAAGTGACCTTAGGCAAACCACTGGTAAATCAGCACAGACTTTTTCGGACAGGATTTCTGTAAAGAAACCAGAGAAAAACTAACGAATATCGACATCATTCGTTTTCCGTACAAAGACGAAACCGTATATTTTACGGAAACCGAAGTCAACGAAACAGTTAAAAAAAATAGACAGGGGCATACAGTTGAGTCGAATCCCTGCCCTCCAAAGTTTGGCTGACAATCGGGAATACATATTAGATTCAAATGAATTGCGACTATGGGATGCCTAACCAGTGGTGCAGGAGCTTTCTTGCTGCACTGTATAAAGGCAAATTCGACACGAGAAATTGAAACAGCTACCGATAAGTGAAAATATTGTGGCATACTATAAAAATATACAAAGGGGTTCTAGGCCGTGGACAATGCATTATAACAAACTCCATGTCGGCTTTTTGAAAATCTAGTAGACATATGGAGCGTTTTAAAGGCAACAGCTAATGATTGAACATCGCAAAACTTTGAAAAGTCTACATATTGTCTTCATCTTATTTGGACAGTGCTAAGATCACAAAATGTACCGATTTATCTATCGATATGCACGCTGACGTTCAAGATTCGATAACCACAGCATTGGAGTACATCAAGGCAGTGTACAAAGTCCGAAGCTTTTTAGTGTCGTGCACGATTTTCTATTGAAGCAGAATATTGAGAAACCGACAGTGGACAAACTCCTGGCTGGTAAAATCAGCTACCATGTTAAGCGATGGTTGTCGGAAAACCCGGTCTAAAAGCCAATAGAGGCTCAAGTTTCATGTGAAGTCAAGAAAAAAGTCCAAAGAAAAATAATGGAATCAGAAGACGCTGGCAGAATGTTTCCTCGAAGCCAATTAACAGCAGTCGAGAGGGAGATCTGTTCTCTTTGCATTGTTTCTGTGGTCCATGCACAGGCATAGAAACCCACTCATTCGACATCGACATCTTAGCAACCTCGACCCAGATACATATCGTTCATTTTCCGAACTACGGTAAGTTGCCTTTTTTTGTGAAGAACGGAAGAAGTGCATTTGCTGCAGTTTTGGAGTTTCAAAAATGTCCAATGCATAGTCAGCAATTTTTTAAAAAAGATAACTTGTTCAGTTTATGAGTCACGGCACTATTATCTAAACGGTTAGGTTCTATGGGGAAATGCTCCTTGCAGTTTCTGAGTCGATCTTCATCAGAAGCTAGCAAATTAGAGAGAAAGTGTCGATACAGCTCTCACTGGATGTTAAGGGGGCTTTGGTACACTATTAGTTCCTTTTTTAATGGTTTAAACTGTCCTGCTATCACATGAGTTTACAATTTCGTTGTTTCACACTGCGCTGCATTTATTTACATCTTTGTAAATTTGTATCACTAAAAGTAATTTACTGACTGTCACCATCTGTACTCGGGTACTTCTGCAACCAGGATTTAGTTTCAGCAGACATAAGCAACAAAACGAACACAGAACGGCATAAATTCGTCATTGCATCAGCTTCTTTTCCCTATGACTCGGTACTTCCCCTACAATCAAAGCCAGCATACAAACTCAATGAATGCTACGATTTAAAGAATGTTGAAGTTATTAGAAGCTGCAATGCTTACGCTCAGTATGCTTTTTGGAGTATCGTCTGGCCGGGTTGTCAACAATATTTGCTTTCAGCCAACATTTGTTACGAAAATATTACAGTAATTGAACGACTTAACACTATTCAACGGGTACTAGCTGGCTGTTCAAAGGATCGAATGAACTAGAGCTCAAACACTTAGAAGATCTAATGGCTCCTTTACTGAGTCGAAGGTAGGAACTCCCTGTCTATTGTTCAAAACTTACTATTCATCTTAAATACGCTATTATCTAGTTGGCGTTTACTGACGATGACGATAATTCCCCGTAAGGGAAACCGGCGGTGGGGATGAAGTATCTGCATTTGAAGCAACAATCGACCTGCGCTTAAGACCTTACTGAACCCTTTTAGCTCTTACAAGCTGGAGGTCAAATTTACTGATATCAGAGTAGAGTTTCTCAAGACGCAACGTAAGAAATCCCTGTATCCGCGTTCAAGGCTTATATGGAAAATAGCTTATCGTGTGAGCATAACTGCAGATGCCACAATTTTCCAGGATAGCAGATATCTAATGTGTCTCGACGTCTTTCCTGTGGTCCCTTAGTAGGGACTGCCATGTTAAGTACATATATTATATAAATGAAAGTGACACCGGCCGAATCATGTACTCGGTACTGATAGGAAGATGCTGGTTCTGTAAGTATTCTATGGTCCTTTTACGAAAGACTGAGAAATTCCAGTAAAGGAACATTCCAGGAGTGAAATGAACTAGTTCTTTGTCTAAGTGTTCTGTTCTGACAGAAAAAAAGGCCGTTGATGCGATTTCAGATGTTTCACACTGCCATACATTAGTACCTTAGCCAGTTTCATCTCTATTCAGTGCTGGAACGAAACTTATGCCAGCAGTATAAGAATATTGATGAAAAAGTTTGGGTAGCTGATTACTCTATAAGAGCTGCTATCTGGGCCTCTGGAGACTGCGACTTTCAAGACAAAATGATGACAACAGAAGAAGGTTTCGTTCGCGCAAAGGTCAAAGTGGTATATATCTACAGTTGTTATGCACCTCCAAACAATACCTTTGAGAAATTGCAGTGTATTTTGGATAGGCTCGTGGATTATGCTAGAAGTCGTTGCCCAACAATTATAGCTGCAGACTTCAACCCATGGAATGCTGAGAGAGAGAGAGGCTCTGCAGGACGCTGTATCGTCCCTGGTTAATACGGGAAGCGACCACACCTTTAGCAAAAATGACGTAGGCTCCACAGTTCCCTACCGAGAAGCTACAAGTGGTAAACAGCAACAAATATACTTACCGCGACCACCTGGCTATCTAGTTTGAATAACAACCAAGGAGAGCGAATCAAGAACGCCAAACCAAATAAGACACAACGAATGGGGTGTAAAATAAGCACACTGGTCGAAGACTCCTTAACTCTGCTTTTTGGAGAATACAAAATAATCACAGGAACCGCAAATGCTATGGCCGCAGAGGTTGCTTAAAAAGTAACATGGTCTTGCGACTTATCTGTGGTCCAGAAGACATAAACAAATCGCCGGCCACCAGTATACTGGTGAAACCAAAAAATTTCTGAGCTACGCAGCAAGTACCACTGAGCGAGAAGACTATTCCAGCAATCCAGAGGTTTGAACCCCCATCAGGATTTATAGGTGCAATACAAATTTAGGTGAAGGGACTTGAAATTCGATATTAGGAGAAGCAAAAGCAACAACTTTAAAAAAAACTGCGAGCAAGCAGATGTAAATCCTAAGGCACTAGGCCACCCTCACTCTCATGCCCTCTCCTAATGCTTAAAAAAGTATCGGAATTGTTTCCGCAAACACCAGAAAATCTCGGTATACAATAGATGCTATACGGACGGTAACTACAATCTTGGAAGAAAATATTCAGGGCAGGAGATGTAGAGAAGATGCAAAAAACGAATGTATCTGAAAAGTGAGACGGTGGATGGCAGCAATCGGGTTAGAGCTCGCTGAACATAAGACATGTGCTTAGAGTGTGATGTGCTTATCGGATGGTGTCAGACGATGTGAAGCGGGAATGCTACCAGCGGATATCTTGGCTAGCAAACTACACAGAATATATGGTGCCAAAAATTGTCGAACCGGAACCAGGGAGAAATGGTTTTCTATCTCAACCAGACTGCTTTCGAGTTTATCTTGATGAGTCTCCTATCTGTTTACACTACGGAGAGGCCAGAAAAATGCACTACACGTATTTTTTAGTGTCCACGCTTTCGTATAGAGAGTAGAGATCTGTAGGAAAGAATTGGAGTAATACCGACTCCCGAAAACATTGTGAACCATATGTAACCTCCTTGACCGCAAAAAAGTTTACGGTGCCTTGAAGTCCGTTCATATTTAGGCAGAAATGCCAAATTTCAGTGCGATACTGTCTTTAGTTTTGTTTTGACAGCTGATTGTTGTTGACGTGTTTGGCATCATGTTGAGTTTGGACAAAAACGATTTACGATCTCTCATAAAACATTATTTTTTGAGAGGCAAAACAGCGAAGGAAACAAAAGAAAAGTTGGATAAACATTATGGGGCTAATGCTCCGTCAGATTACACCGTCAAATATTGGTTTCGAGAGTTTCGTGGTGGCCGCAACTCCGATGCGGTTACAGAGGACAATGTCAAAAAAATACATGAAATGGTTTCGGTTGAACACCAGAGAACAGAATGAGTGCCCGGCAATGGACTGAAGCCAGCACGAGTGCGCCGAAGCGGCCGAGGGAGGCTCTATGGGTCGGAAAGGTTATGGCGTCGATTTTCTGGGATTGTAATGGCATACTCTTAGTTTACTACCTCGAAAAAGAAAAAAACAGCAACAGCGATTATAACTGTGCATTATTGGAGCGATTGAAGGCAGAAATCGCTGAAAAACGGGCCCACATGAAGCGAAAAAAAAATTTGTTTTTAAAAGACAATGCACAGGTGCACAAGAGCATCGCAACCATGGCTAAAATCAATGACTTACGGCTCCAATTGCTGTCGCATCCACAGTATTTGCCCGATTTAGTTCCCTCGGACTATTATCTCTTCCCAAACCTCAAAAGATGGCTCATCAATAAAAAATTCGGCTCACGCGAGGAAATCATCGACGCCACATAGGAGTAATTTGCAGACCTTCCGGATCAAGAAGTTGGAAAATCGCTAGAATAAGTGTATCAAACTAAAAAACATTAAAAAAATTTTTTTTTTCATTCCCAAGGAGGTTACTTTTCACCCCACCAGTATATATATATATTAACACCGAGGAAAATATGGGATAGGTGAAACAGATTGCAGCGATATTCATGAAGGAACTTCGACGACTGGAATCTTGAGACAATATGACAACAAAACGTGTACTTGGACAAAGAAGCCTTTAATTTCTAGCTAAAGGCTACCTCCCTACCCCACGAAGTTATAGTAAAACAAGGACGATGACTCTTTGCGAGATTAGGTTTAGTGGAACAGGGTTTTATATTGGCACCTGTATGGTGTGCAGACGTGAAGACTTACTCTCTGAAGACCAGTCACAAAACTGGTTTTCGCAGCTTTCCAACACTCCTCTTTATTGGCTAGCACTGAGGTGATGTTCATTATGGATTCCTCGGCGTGGCACTCCTTTCGATTTTAGAGTGCTATGAAGTTCCGAAGTTTATGTGTGTTATACCTTGGAATCCAAAGCATGTAAGTGTAGTTTCTATGAATGCATGGACAATAGTACGAAAGCATGCAAGGGCTACAATAAGATCGTGATCCAATTCCATTCCAATATTCGAGTCACCCTTATTGAAGATGAAGAGACAATAACGCAAAGTGGACTATCTGAAACCCTATTGGTGCCTCCAATAACAAGACGATCAATGTTTCAGAAGTCTATAAACACATAGCTCTCCGATGCCGTATTTAGGAATCACACAATTGATACTGCTATTTATGTCGCCTGTCACAGCATTCATCTCCTAAAAATCTCTTCCTGGTTAAGACATTTGATTGACTGCAGAAGTTGTCCATTTGTTATTCTGTTGCAGTATCTGAAGGTAAACTTTTCTTACTCTACTTTGGAATCTGGCCATCAATATTTGGTAGAAAGGAGGCTTCGAAGCATTAAAAGCAAGCTAACATGGAACTCGCGTCCAGATCTAGCTTGTTGAATAAAGTTAGAAATAGTGTGGGAATAGTGCTCTTCCGCATTATATCGAAACTCAAAATGCCAATTTCGAACTAACGCACTACATAGAAGGAATCACACTTTTCTAGTGAGTGCAGAAGCGTCTTAAGGTTCTTACCGTTGTTCTTGTTCGATATCTAAAGAGCCTCATCAATAAATCCATTTGTATCTCTGACCGATAGCGCAATCGAAAGATACTCTGTTTTGTAAGGCTTACGATTTACATGCACTTCGCTGATATTTTCGAGCAGTTTTGGCAGAGTCATTTGACCTGGAGGTTGCAGATTTCATTCAAATTCACTTAACAGCCAAAAAGAAAAGAAAAATCGGAAGACGCTACTTCTCTAATCAAAATTAAATCTGGCAACCATACTCGAAGGTACATACTTTTTCGAGCTAAAAAAAAAAAAATAAAAAAAAAAAAAAAAATAAGCCTGAAGATACACCAATCCAGTTGGCTTGAGTAAATTTTTTTTCACTTTATTTTGTGAGTTTCCCTAAACGTGGCTATGTCAAGTCGTCGCCAAGTCGTTAGATACTCTATAGTCATGTCCATAATTCACCCACACTTTCCTCCGGATCTAGCTGATTACATATGCAGATGTGTGGTTCGAGTAGCTTAAGCTTTGCCTGGCGATAATACGAGTAGACACATTTGTCCATCTGTGCATTGGACGAGGAGTAGGGAAACCTCCACTTGGCTGAATATGTTAATTGGACACGCAATGTTTTTCCCGCGTCTGTTTCTTTAGACTTTTAGGATAGAATCGATTTTGTTAGATGTCATGGACGGGGGAGTAGGTTGTATCAATCGTCATAATAATTTCTTGTTCTCGTTCTGGAACCATAGAGAGAAAAAAAAATAAAAAAAAATAGATAAACAAATCTCAAAGAGTAATTGACGAAATGAATAAATTCTATCGAGAGTATAAATTATGCAAATGTATGTCGTAGTCGCGGCACATGTATCTACTCCGTGCTCTATGGATAGGCGATTAAGTCTGAGATTTCATATTGCCATACGTACGGTATGCACGCCCATATTTGTCGTTAGAGTGTCACTTGATCTTTAGCGCGTCTCCAATAGGCGATTGAAACACAGCCAGAACTAAGGCTGAAGTTACTCGTACTCGTACTCATATTCGTATCCGTAGCTTGTTCATTTTTTTGGGATTTGATATTTAACACTTCAAAGGCGGTCTACGGGCGTACAAGAGATGAAGAATCATAAAATATACAAACAATCGGTGGAGGGAGAAATTGAATTTTTATTTTTTCGTTTGTTTCTTGGCTCTCAATAAGGTAAGGCTTGTGTGCCCATCTTTGGAAAGCTCTGATTAGGTTTCAAGGACTTTTGTGCCAGACGACAGTTGCCGTCAATATTTAACGCTTCGTTATAATATGAGAATGCGAGCAAGTGCGAAATCAATTTTGTGGGAATTTTTTTCAATTTGTTCTTTCATTTGTATTTACTTTTGGTGAAGCAGGTGGTAGGTTGCATTGTATCTTTGTATGTAAATCTGTCAGCTTATCTAATTTAAGGCTTATACACTTAAAACATGACACTATCTTGAGAAAGTGTTTTGATCACAGTCAAAGTTAATAGTAGCTACATAGCCCGTTTCGATTTCTAGCGCATCTCAACATTGAACGTTTAAATGTCCAAAAAATGATGAACTTTTTTTAACGAAGTTAATCTCATCAATTGTTAGTTTGTTAAACGAATCCAGTAAGTTAAAGGAAGGACTAGTTAAAGTCCTTCCACTGACCGTCATATAAGGTACATTGGACTATTTTTTAACGACAAACGCATTACCACCAGACCAAGAGCTGATTGGTGGTCACAGCACTAGACAACATCCAGTAAAACTACTGCACTATTCTATGCTCGTCTCCTATGGAAACTATCTTAGGTGGTGGCAACATTTCGTTTCTGTTTTTCAACCATCAAGATAGGTACATATTTACTGATTTTCAAAATGCTTTCCATTAACCTTTTTCTGCATAATGAGAATCTGCTGATGGAATTCGAAATCCAAAAAAAAAAGTCATAACGATATCACCTTTTCCCAATATTGTTTTAATTGGTCATAAGCAATGTGTTCTGCGCGTTTCTACTGATGGAAAATGAAGAGATTTGATGGACTCTGACATGAAAACTGCAAAGCCTTGACTAAGTTAATCTTGTTTGCTTGTAACCCCATAAGATTATGGATCTTGAACAATGAACAACCAAAACTACTAACGACCAAGAGAAAAACATTTTCTGAACATGGCTTTACCCGCACACAATATTGTGGTGAAACTAGCGTTGCAACCATTAAAGAGTCGGAGTTCCAAGCGGACGGAAAACCGTTGATGTATTCAGATCCGTTCTGAGAAACAGCTTTGGTTTTAGCTTCCTCATATGGACAGAATTTCTATATCTCTTCTTGCAAATACTGCGATGATCAACTGAGATTTGATTTTGAGTAGCTAACTCTTGAATAGCTTAGCAGGTCTTGGCTGGAAAACTATTATCCTATTGAGGCTTTTGAACTATAGCTGACGTGTAGCAATAGCAGGTTAATAGAAAAACAACGGATCCTGAACTCAGGGGTTTAAGATGTTTAAGCAATTTTACAAAACTATCATATTTGACCGGCGATCCAGAAGACTAAAAACTCGCTTTTTTTGTGCCAAATATACTAAACATAAGCACTTTCGTAACCAAGATCTGTTTGCTGTAGAGGCGAGTTACGAGCTACGAAACGAACGAAGAAAGGCACAAATTCATCGTTGGGTCCGATAGTATCATAGTAAGATTGACTTGACGCAATCCAACAAGTTCTGTTAAGTGATTACCAGATGATATGGAGGGTTCAATGTCAGAATCGATGCGAAGTCTCAGCCGCGTTGAAAAGAAGGAAACCGATAAAAATTCGCCAATGCCTGGGAATAAGCCATAAAGTGCTAGAGGGTATTCGGAACCTGAACGCTGCCCACATGAATTGCTTAAAACCGACATTTGGGATTACTTTCAAGAAAGTTTATAATCTTTTCAGTTCGAAGTAAAGGAATATACGAAGCTAACTCAGATTTCGAAAATGGCCTCTTATAAACACTTTTGGGAAAAGTTCAAAACACTTAGTGAAACCAGCAGGTTGATCGAAAATTTCAGAAGAGCCAGAAGAGATGTAGAAGCACCTACACTAAGTCGAAAGCAGATATTCTCAGTCTCATGGTTGAGACTGACTTCCCAGTTTGTTAAGACAGCTGGAACGTATAGCATATATCTAATTATGCTACATAAAGCTATTAACAAGCTCTTGACAACTCTGAAGAGAATTTTCACTGCTGCTCTTTCACTGCCGTACATACCGATTCCGTAGCAAAAAGTAAGAGCAGCCTTCATAGCGAAAATCAGTTAAGAGCACATACGTTCGTCAAGAGCCTCTGAGTTTGGAAATCGTGAGCAGGTTTAAGAAAGGTCTTAACCCCAGTTTGACTGTCAAATACTTGACAGACGCAGATACTTTGACCCCTGCAACGGCTTTACCTATCGATTATTTTCTTCTGTTGCTCTGTATCCTCGATTGGTTGTGGTGCCATACATGAGGACCCAGCTTTCCTTTATTGGCCGAGTTTGGAGAAAAAATCGCTTGATAGAGATTACTTCTGGCGACTATTAAACGCAAAGAGGACCAGGATTCCGCTATAAGGCAAAATGAACCATGCAACTTGGATTGATTCTATATCGACAATCTGATAGTTCATTTTGAAGTTCTTATAGAATTTGGGGTGAACCTGGACCTCAACTAACAAGCCTCTTCAATTAGCTCGTTCCTTAACTTATAGCCTCCAGTTCCACACTCCATGTCGGTTGAGGTGAGGTCTCATCAGCAGTTTTCTACTTCTTCGTTGAATACTCTCCTTTAAAGGTCGTTTACGTAAACGGGACGGAATATTTTTCGAATGATTTTTCTCTCCAAACACCTGTGGATAGGTGTAGGACTGGGATAATCAAGGTCCTATATAAGGTCTCCTGAATTTTTCCGGATAAGGCCTTCTTAGCCCAAAGAAACAGCGATTGGCAAGAGGGATTCTTTGGTTTATTTTGTGTCCCACCTTGTTGACAACATATATCTTGTTTTGCCTTCATTTGCGATAAACTCATTTTGACTGCTTTCGTTTCAATACTAGCCAACGCACCGGTGATAGCATAGTGAGTTCTGCCAGTTATGTCAATATCATTGGTGTAGGCTAGTAGTTGCACAGGCTTTTGAAAGATTGTGGCTTCAGCTTTCACTCGTTCGAGTTCTGTACACTTCCTTCAAGTATGATGTTAAAGAAGTTACATGACAGCGAGTCACCTTGTTTAAAACTCTTTCCTACATCAAAGATCCCGGTTAAGTTCATATCGACCTTGACGAACGAGCAAGCATGCCAAAACTAGACATGACTTTATACGTCTCTATAAATGCTGCCATAAGCGGCCTCAAAATCGAAAAGATGGAAGACATTGAGTTGGACTTCTTGAATTTTTTCAAGCATCTGCCGGAGTGTGAGGATTTGGTCGATTCCGTATATTTCTGGTCTGCAAGCGCACCAATAACGGCAGATGCTATTTGTTGTTGACAGAGGGTTTCAGACGTTCACATAATATGGCAGATTATATTTGTATGCGATGTTAACAAAGCACACGGTACTAAGATTCCATTCATCAGGCATACACTCCTTTTACCAGATCTGAAAAATGAGAAGATGCATGCTCTTCACAAAGTTATTTCCAGCCCGGTAAGGGCGGTAAGCCGTCAGATCCAGCAGCTTTATGTGATTTCAGCTTAGATATTGCTATCCTTACTTCGTTCTAGTCAGGTGAATGTCATTTTGGCTATCATCGTCTAAGTTGAATGGTGTATTCTGCCTGAAGAAGAGATGTTGGTCTTCGATCACTTTATACAGTATGCAACACCGAATGTGACTCCACTACTTCTTCACCTGTTGGTAAAACTCAATATTCTCGATCGCGCGCTGTTCGTTCTTCTACTCTCTTCTACTGATAGAGCTCAAGATCGGCTCCCGTCCTTCGTTGCAGCACCGCTTTGTGATCTTCTTGTTTAACTTCATGTGCTTAGCGGCATTCTTCATCAAGCCAAAGATTTCTTGGTGATGATCGGGTGAAATCCAGCACATCACTTGCGGCTTTTTTGATAGCATGTTGGCAGCGTTGCGACTTTACCACGTTACCATGTTGTAAGTTGACTCTGGCGGTATGGGAGCTCTTGAAGTACTTCGGAATATGCGTCGAGAAAACCTTGTGCTTGCTATAGTGATATTTCGTTCTCCGCAAAGTCAGTACGCCTAACTCAGTTGCCAGACGAGGTGTCGTGTAAGCTATGCTTACCAGCTTATCCTATCATATATGTCCTCCTTTCATTCTTCGCACATTACCTTGCCGAGAAGCCCATAGAAACACTTTTTGGTGGCGTCGTCCTTATCTTCTTATGCTAGCGAATTTAGCCTTGATGCGTATTATCATAAGACGATTAGACACTTCTCTAAGCTCAAGACTTCTTGCTTTCGTCTTCCGCATATGAAAAATCCAATTCTTTTTTTTGCCCGGTTCATCGCACCGCCAAATACCTCTGATCAGATTAGATCATCTTACGACAGATCTTGGGAAAAAAACCCACTAAACTCAGGTCGCCACTCACCATATTTTCATCGATTTTGAGGACGCGTATGACATCATTTTTACAACTCTATAAACCTTTTTAGAGGCCCTAAATTCTTCGTTTTGGCTTAGAGTGTGCATGCTGACGATTAGGCAAAATGATGGTAAATGGAAGAAAGTGTTGCCCTGATTTGATCGTGATGCAGAAGTAAGCAAGTAACTAAACATAAATTGGTAAATACTAATGTACTACAGTTGTATGGCAATACTGAATGATATGACTGCAACAACCAATTTGTGGCCGCAGTAATCTTAGCTTGAACGAGGTACTGAATTCAATCAATAGTTTCTGAGCCTTTAGTACATGAGGTCTCATATTAAACACTTTCTACTATCAGTTGGATAAGGACTATTGTTACATTTACTTTTTCGTCATGATCTTCACTATTTTTGTTCCACAGTTTTTGTCTTAAACGCACAAGTACTGCTTCGGATGCAATTGGAAATTATGCCGTTTCAATCATCAGGCAGAATTGATATTTCGCTTTAGACCCGACATGTCTATGTATCAGCTTCAATTACACTTCTTTGCAAATTATATACAACTCCAAAACAGAGACCGCTTATTATCAGAAAACCGCATTATTTTCCCAACATTAATGGATCACCTGAAGTATTCATCGTTTAAGTGTCAAACTCTCGCTGCGGCGTGTCAAAAGCCGTACTTGTACACTTAATCCTTCGCTATCTTCATATAACATCCGTTGATGCTACAACAAACACAACAAATCCGCATATCTCTGAATCAAGATCGAGAGATTTACGAAACCCGGCAAAATATTCCCAACCGCTAATTCATCTAGAGAAGCATACTATATAAAGGTACTTTCAACGTTCAGACTATTTACAAAGCAGTACAAAATCATCCAAAAATCGAGTTCAATTGGCTCCCCCAGTGGATACGTTTAATAAATACAACGATATCTCATAGCTACTTGTTGTTGGTGTTGTTTTTTCTGTTCTTGTTGTTGCATAAAAGCGGGAAAGCGCACTACGAAACCGAATATGAATACACGTATCTGTGCCTGGGTAAAGAAAAAGACTACCAACCTACTCTTCTCGTTTTAGATCCACTTGAAAAGCATAACAATGGTTATAATAAAAATTATATCGTTTGGGTTCAAAATGCAAAGTGAACGGTACTTGCCACAACTACCTGGATTCAATTTGCCCGCCTGGTTATCTGCTGTAGCCTCTTCAAGCCTCTGATCTTTGAAAGCCTTCGTTGGCCCCCTTTTCAACTTCAACTCACTGTGGTAACCGGCAACACTTTATTTTTGTTTTTATTTTCACAATTATTATTATTTCTCGCAAAATTGCTGTCAGTAAGGGGTATGGCAGGGGGAATTGGAGAATGATTGCTTGACGATTAAAAGGGGAAGACTGAAAGGGGTTTCCCATGTAGCCGCAGTAGTAGGCAATAGAGTCAAAAACAAACTCAAGACTATTTGCGCGTACTCTATTGGAATGAGTTCGTGGATTGAAGAGATTTTTCGTTATCTTGGACAGTAGAAGCAGTGAACTCCCTCCAAAGTTGATGGTGGTACTGTTGTTGTTTTTATTGTTGTTGTTATTGTTATTGTTGCTTGGCACTTTTCTAGCGTTCACCAGTAGTGGCTTTGAATGCTGTCTGTAGCAACATCGACTACACTATGATCCGTGGTGATGTTGTTGCTTCTGATGTTGATCCATCTATTTGGTAGCTGTTGTATCTACAGCTGTAGCTTAAGCTGTAGATGTTGTACTGTGCTGTACTTTTCAATCCACCCATGGTGGGGTACATCAGAGTTCATTTCAATTTGCAGAACTATTACTTTAAGGCTGGCACTGGCACTATTACGGGTAGTCTAGTACATTGGTACTCGTATATTGGTACTGGCACTCGAATTGCGGCCATTCTTCCTCCTCGACCTCGACTCACTTCAATTCTCAACGAATCAACACACAAATCCACTCGCCGTGCTGCGCTGCACTACTATTCTACGGATAGCTGTGTGGCTTTTCTACGACTTTATAATTCTCCTCGATTTTGTGGCATTTCATCAGCTCACTTTTGTCTGTGCAGAAAAATTAGCAAAAAAAAAAAACGAGGAATCTAACAACTAAGCAGCACCAACCAACCAACAAAAACCGCCAACAACAAGATGGAAAATAGTTTTCTACGCTTTTTAGGTTAAGATACGAAGTTTATTTCAAACACAGCTAACTATCGTTTAACTGAAATTATCGTTTTCGTTTTTATTAGTCTGTTTTATATTTTCGTTTCATATACAGTTGGGGCGAAAGGTTTTGTTTCATTGTGGAATGTGTACCATTAATTTGTCTATATATGAAAAGATTTGCTATTTTTGTATTTCTAACCAACTTTGGGTATATCACATACCAACGTCTCCAAGATATCATCACCTGGAGACTTTTGTTTTTCTTCGACTGAATTTTGGGTTATGCTTGGCTACTAGACTTGGTCTGGTATTTAGATCTAGGGTCGACCCATTAAGGTAACTTTCAATTGCTTTTCTGATGGAAGCCATTCATGTTTTAGTGATGAACTGCTCATATTAGAAGCTTTCGATCCTATTTTTTGACACACAACCTTCTTCTGAAGAGGCGTTCTTACTCGATGGCAAAACTACTGCGTAAGCTTTTTCATAAATCCTAGCAGATGAAAAACAGCATTTGTCCAGCCAGTCCCTAGAGAAGGCGAATCTTCTTCTCTCTCTTCCCACAGACCCATTGCACTTAAGTCCCTTCTTTCCAAGTTCATGGAAATATCTCGAAACGCGAAAACTTCTCAATGACCAACAGTATGGTTTTCGTAGTAACAGGTCCGCTGGTAATTTGATGGCATGTCTCACCGCAAAGTGGAATCAAAGCGTAAATCAATCTGGGGAAAGCAAAATAGTTGAATTTGATATTTCTAGAACGTTTGACAGAGTTTGTCTGTGAATCTGATATTCACAAAATAAATGCTGGTGTGCCCCAGGGATCCGTTCTGTCTCCGATAATCTTTTTAATTTTTAATTTTTATGACAATACTCTCTGCTTTATATATTCGTTTTCGAACTAACGTCCCTGGTCTTTGTCTGTAGAACTGGAACGGTACCGCATCTAAAGCTCATTAAATTCCGATATTAACAGCACAACCAATTGGGGAACTATCAGCAGAGTGGAATTTAATGCTTCCAAAACTCAATGGAAGAGAAATCTTAAAACTCAGTCATCATCCATGACTGGCACTTGCATCGTCAAAACCGAAAAACTTTCCATTCTCGATATGTGAAACAGTGATAACCTATAGTAAGTTGGAATGAATGAAATGTTCTAGATTTCCTCAAACGATGTAAGAAATTTTTAAACCGCCCAAAATTGGAGTACGAGGGCGGTCCCAGAAGTACACGGCCTGACCAAGAAAAGTGGTAGTAGTTTAAAAATATCACTGTATTGGAAAGTATGAAGTCTATAAAGCTTATGTTTCAAGTTTAAAAGCGCCACGTTGTTTAGTATTTGCTTGGCAGCCATCAATAGTGAACGTTGTCAGTGAATTTGTGAAAATGGAGAAAATTGGTCATCGTTATGTGATACAATACTTTTATTGAAAAGGCCTCAGCCCAACCAATATAAAAGCTGAACTGGATTCTACTCTGGGTGAGTCTGCTCCTTCGTTTATAACAGTAAAATTTTGGATTGCTGAATTTAAACGAGGCCGTACGAGCTGCCAAGACGAGCATCGCAGTGGTCGACCAAATGAGGTAACGACTCCAGAAATGGTGAAGAAAATCCACAAAGCGGTACTGGATGATGGTCAACTGAAAATGCGCGAGCTAGCAGACATTGTAGGCATTTCAAAAAGTGCGATACATCAAATATTGTTTGAATAATTTGTGTCGTGAAGATGTTTCAACTGAGTGTTTAGTGAAGTTTCACAGCAACATCATGCACCCTATTTGCCAGATTTAGCCCCCTCGGATTATTTTCTGATCCCAAATTTGAAAAAAAAAATGGCTCATTGATAAAAGATTTTCCAATGATGAAGAAGTGATGTCGGCAGTTAATGGCTATTTTGAGGATCAAGACAGTTCTTATTATAAAAAGGGTATCGAACTTTTTGAACACCGCTGGAAAAAGTGTATGGAACTGAAAGGCGATTATGTTGAAAAATAAATAAATTTTTTTCCAAAATTTTTGTGTTTTCTTTGTTGGGTCGGGTACTTCTGGGACCGCCATTGTACAATGAACACATCTGGTCAGGTGCTCCTGACACATCTAAAACTCATAGGTGGTACTAATATCAACCAGTCAATTAAACACCGTCGTAATGTCTCCTGTCTCAATTTGTTTTATCGCTATTTCCACCATCAGTGCTCCATAAAAATCATCAGTAGCATTCCGCACACCTTCAACCGTAACACCCTTTTCGCTATGAATGCTCGTCGTCATAAGTTTGCCCTCAAGCCCACAACTCGCTTATGGCATGCCCTGCTGAGCTCTCTATTTCTTATTCATTATAACTTTCAAACATTCAAGACCAACATACATCAGTATTTCTCTTTTCTACCTCCCTGATTTTCCTTGGCCCGCGCTATGTACAAACATTTTAAGTCCAATCCACTTAAGTCCCTTGAGCGAACGCTATTTATAAAAAAAAATATGCGTAATCTGTATATAAACAAATGTTCTATTTTGCAATCGATTGCCACGGTATGCAATGAAAAGATAATCTGCATTCTTTACTGGTATTGTGCTAATTTGCTACGAAAGTTTTCACAGTACTTGAATTACTACCTAGAGTCCTACTACAGATGTCCTGAACTTCAAAGCCGAAGCCATACTATGGGTAAGTTAGCTTTACAATGGTTCCAATCAAAAGAAGCTCAAAGAGCCTTTTTCGACTGAGTTTCCCAAAACCACCCGCGAAGTCCTTTCCTATACATATGTATCAAGCAGACAAGGCCAATGGCGATATTGCCGGTGCATCTGATGTGCAAGATTTTACCCAGATTTTACGTCACCATTGGAAATAGTTAAATAGTTAAATATTGAATCTACCTTTGCTCCACAGCTAAAAGCAACACCGTGATCAGTCCAGAAATTAGACGCAAAAATACTTTTGCCAATCGATGTTTCGTTATGTTTCTTTGGGGTAAGGAGGCAATTGAAAAATAGAGCCGTCTCTCGTGAGACCAAGCTGGCTCTATATAAGACTCTTAACATCCCGGTTTTTATCTATGGCGCAGAGGCTTCAACTTATGGTACAGAAGCTTCAACCGAAATTAGATGAAGAAGCGTTTAGCCGTTTCGAGAGAAAGATACTGCGTGAGATTTTCAGTCCTGTTTGTATTAACGGGGAACGAAATAGGAGATTCAACCAGAAAATAAGCAAACGTTTACGGATTTAGTGTCTGAGATGGCGGGGTCATGTTGACCAAATGGACATCACAGATTCGACCCAAAGAGTCTTCTGTTCTTACCACGAGGGACGACGCAGCAGAGATTGCTGATACTTTTCATCAAACCAAGTAGTTTTATTGTAGTGGTCGAGCGAAACTTAGACACCTGGCGCAACATCTTTACTGGCTTGCCTACAGTGTTGACCTGAATCCAACATGGGGCTTCTGAAAAGATTTGGGAAGACTCGATCGGGAAAGGATTCAGCAGTTCAGATAACCAGAATACTAGAGCTGTGCCTTCTCTCGACTGCAATTTGATCTTTTTGGTAGAAGGTTCTTTGAAAAAGTGACTACCTGGTCACTTGAGATATATGTGAAAAACTTGTGCTGATGTCATTTCCGTACGCTGCGAAGTCTATTAGCTCGTGTCAATTTTCAGAGCTGATGTCGTGTAGACTATGTTCTTTAGCTGTGTTGTTGTCGTGATGCAGATTGTAATTAAAAACTCGCTCATGTAGCTTTAGCTCCAGACTTGCTTGTCTAAGTTTCTGTCTTAACAATCACCAAAGTAGATGGTAGTTTTCTATCCTTTTTTGTCCGAAGTATCCCATTACATTTCTTGAACGCCAGGTATAACCGGATGGTGGTAGCTTAGGACCTGCGCTAATTCTGCATATGGATTGCTCAGGCTTCAAATATTCCGCGAGTGTAACCGAATGTTGTCCGTTCTTCGTTTGCCGGGGTTTTCAGGAATAAGTCCGTATATATCTGAGGTGGTTTGTTGTTGCTTCACAACATACGCATTTTACGTGGTCCCATGGTTAAACAACTTTCAAGCTGTAGAGCCGGTTCTTTCAGACAATAGTTCCATTGTGCAGATAGGGGGTCTTGAACACTCCCGTAGTTCGCTTAAAACTCCAAAATGCTGATATGACCAGTGTAACCTCCGAACATGACCAAGAAGCTCAAATGAGGTCGTCGCTGGATCTGCCTCTGGCATAGCTGTTCTGTTCTGCACTAAAGTTCACCCATTTGTGCTTGCACAGTTATAATTGCGTAGTCAGATCCAACATACTGCACAATATTTATGAAGAAATACTAAGAGGTCATTTAACATTGAAGGGCAATAAACAATTATAGCAATCGTCAGCACATTTGTCGATAGCTTGCTTAAGAAGCGGGACTGCGTAAATGAACAAAAACGATTCGCGTGCTTTACAATTAAAAGAGGAGGAAGAAACACCAGCTTCTCTGTAGATAATCAAGGAAATGAAGAAGTGATACTCCAGGAACAACTTTCAAAAATGTAACCAAAAGGTTAAAGGAACGTATCAAGTCAACATGGCAAACAATTTGTTATTACTGGCAACTTCAGTACTAAAAATACGACGAATCTTCTTACAGGTAGTGTCAGAGTGAACGAATATCATTCGTATGAATGAGAATGAAATAAAGAACACCTAAACTGTCGGGCTATTCAAGGCATTAGAAGATGTTTTGGAAGATTTATTTGGAGGAACATATAACTGATGAATGAATCCCCTTTATCTATTGCCCGATTGACGGAAAAAAAGAACCTTTAAGCTACGCTAGCAGTGGAGGCATCAACATCCTTTAAGATCGCGAGTCAGATTCTGGGATCTTTGCCACTTTGGCGTCGTGAATAGGAACCTAATCTGGGTCTCCCATACAAAATTTGTTGCTCAGAATTTTTAAAATCCTCTACTCCCATCTCAAGCTTTATTTTCGCGGTCCACTGTAACAAATCTGCTCATGAATATGCACAAATGTATACAATTGGTGTATTCAATTTAATCAGCATCATTTAAGCAATTGGTGGAGAAAACACTAAAGCATAATGCGCACTGGCAACAGTACATATAGTGAACGTTTGTATCTACATATTCAGAAAATAGAAACAAAATCAGAAACTCCTTCAATGTCTGACAAACAGATAGACAGACAGACAGACAGCCACTCAGCCTACTTATCAGGTTAAATAAGCAGCAGCCCAACCAGCAACAAATAAAATTTTCCATTTCTTCTCTTCGTCTTGTCCAGCAATAGTGTTGTAGCTGTGGCTGCAGTACCTATTCGTGCTCCATCATCAGTTTTTCTGCACAGTGTATCCGTACTCGTACACCCGCAGATTTGTTGGCGCGGAAAACAATTGTAAAATAATCGTTTGGAACTTTGTGGCATGCGGATACAATGCACCGCGCACTGCACTACACCAATTGGCAATAGACACAGATTCATCGGTTGAGTCCATTGGTTCCGTTGCCAAAGCCAGTCATCAGAAAAACCTAGAGCTGGAGCTAGCTACTCGTAATCGTACATACTCCGCATACAATTACAATGCAAGTGGCAACAAATGAATCCACTAATTGTTTTGGAAATCGCCATCAACGAGAGAGTCTCTAGTTGAGTCTTGGGCTTGGGTCGTTGTGCGACTTCATCGTCATCGTCAACATATCCGTCAGACGGTCGGTCGGTCGGTCACATCATTAGAGAGCCAAAATGGCCCGAATAGAGGGGACAGACGTGCCCCACAGTGCCACTCTCCATAGTGAAATGCGTTACGATTTCTACAGAGACCGACTTTCACTTAACACACGGCACACAAAGATTTTTACTTTGCTTTGCTTTGCTTTACTTCCGTTGACCTTCTAAAAATCATAAGAGAGGAGGTGCAACTAAAAAAAACAGGAAAAAAAGTTGTGTTTACCCAAAAGATACTCTTACTGTGAAAAAAATTGGACCCTCTCACTATTTTGTACCAGCACACCTTGCGGAACACCAAAAACAGACAAAAAAAAATCCTATGTCCACCTGCTACTTGCACATATTTTTTATTTTTAAATTAGCGTAGTCTAAAGTAACTTGGAAACAAAGTTACAGATACAACCACAAATACACGCACTCACATGTCATGCGGCAGTAGACACATGTTGCGGCTGTGGTGCCTTCTATTCACCCCTCTGGTACACGACGAACCACACAAAACGTGGCTCGTTAACTGAGGAATTAAAAATTTATTCAAAAATTGTTTCACTAAATTAAGTGACACTCTAAACGCATTGACAGGTTGCCGCAGGAGCAGCACTACCAGACACATTGAATAGACGATGTCTTTAGGATCGCGCCCAGGTCGTTTAAGAAGACATTAAGACCATCGACCTCGAGCTGTTGTTACTGGGGGCGATTGCTGTGCCGGCCAGAGGTTTTGAGTATTAGGCGATGTAGCCACAGTCGCTTGTTGGCCACTAGTCATAGTCACTCATAGTCAGTCAATAATTAGAATTACAGAGGTGAGGCTACTGATTTTTGATGTACACATCCACATCCACATAGACATCGATATCGACATCGAATTCGACGTCTACGTTGGTCGTCGGGTAAATTTTTAATGACTTTCGAAAAGTAGTTCGACAACCAGCGATCAGAGCTAATCATAGTAATAAACTGTGCGGTGCGGTGCGCTACTAGCCGAAGTGAGCCATTAAGAAAAGAGGCCGTGCTACGAGGCATGGCTGTGGTTAACAAGAACGGGATAACCAACAATTTGCAGGAGACCAGAGGCTATGTTCAGCGCTATGACAAATCTATTTTGACTTAAGAGATTCATAAATTTTCTTTAACGAATGGTACGCCAGGGGGTCGGGAAATCAGGTTGAACTTACTTCAAGTTTGTTTGTACATGATATGGGTTCTATGTACCATATATCCATTGGAATCGGCGAAAGATAAAGTAGAATTTAGGGCATCAAACACTATGCCTATTCGTATTGAAGTTAATCAAATTTGATTTCCATTTACATCAATCGCTTACTATGTCTGCATTCAGATTCATTGGCTTGACAGATATATTTGGCTTAGTACGATACAATATATCGAAGATCATCGGAATACTAGGCTGGTGCTGATTCCTATAAGTTTGGAGGAAGACTATGTAGACGTAATGATCATTAGGCTGCTCTTGTGTGATGAAATATTAGTCTCCGGAAACCTTTCGACAAGACCAGTGAAAAAGCGGTCCCTTAGAGACGCTGCATATGATGTGTTAAGGAAGAAAGACAAAAAAAAAAAAACAGTGCTTAATCGAGACAATGTAGAGATGCTTCTGTAAAAATGATTTTCAAAAGCTACACCGAAAAATGATAATGAATTTCCAAGTACATATGGTAGATAGATAGATAGATAGACATAGATAGATAAGATATGGATAAGGTTGGGGACGCAGTAGTAGAGTTATACACGGTAGACAACATTTGGGCGCGAGAACGGCCAACATTTTGCCTATAGGTAGAAGGAGCTATTTAAGGTGGACGACGGCAATTCCGTCTACCCGATCAAGTATTAACTGAATTTAAGAGCAATAAGGTTGCAGAAGCATATGGACTACCAGCTGAATTATTTGAAGCAACAGGGATTGATTTACTTGGAAGCTTACACCAAATTATCTGCTAATTAGGGTTGTTCTTCGTTTGGTGTATTTAATATAGAGGGATACCCTTTAAACTGTGCCACTTATGAGAGAACCAGACTCCATAATATCGCTTAAGTAAATCCATCACCCAAAAAAAACAGCTTACTATAGAAACCTATAACTTTAAGTTAGAGTAGTAGACTTTTTCTACTGTGAGTGCAAACGACGGTACAACGTTGAGATCAATCGACGAATCATTCCTACCAATTGGTGTTTCCTCTGACTTAGAAAGGAACTAAGAAACATTGTAAGTTCCACTCACGAACAAGGAAAGAAGCACTGTCCTTATCGTACTAGTAAAGGCCAAGAGTCTCTTCGAATCTAAGGAAAAGATACCTCAGCCAACTAAGTATATATAAGCAACTGGGGGATATTAGCTCAAACCATTCCAAATGGGTAAAGTTATTGGTTGGACCCTAGGTCTAACAAAAGTGAACTCCACCTAGAGCAAAGTAAAGTCCTTCCTTGGAGTGGTTTTTCAAATATTTGCTATCTTTCGTCACAAATTCGGTTTTCTTCTTCGGCTTAGATATCTATAGAGATATGTAGATACCATGCACGCATCACTTCGTTCTTATGTATAAAACCTCTCCAACAAAACCTGCCTAAATTGATTATAGATAGAGTATTGTTCAACTTATCACTTTCGAAACCTCATTATCGGGAACCTAAGTATACTGTAGATGCTTTCTTCAGAATATATTCTTTAGATCTCCTAAATGTATGGTCCTAACTATCTCGCCTCGGGTTATCCGCTTTCACGAGAACAGAGCCTTATGGAACTAAACTGTTGGTCTCAAACTCTTTCGAACCTTTGTTCCATTTCGTACTACAACCTCATTAATAAATGATAGCTATCAAGCATTCTCAGGATACATTCGGAAGCAATTATGTATTGTTTCTATAACTTAATGCGGTTTGCTAAGAGATGGCGTAACTTGTATTATTCCATTGTTATTATTCCATTGGAAGATGCGTTGGAAAGCTACTGTCATTGTACGTCATTTCAGTATATGTCATTCATTTGAAGCGTAAACAACAATAATTTTTTTTCATCCAAAAATGTCGAACTTTGTGCCTGAAAAGCTGTTTTTGCGGAGAGTTCTTCTTCATTATGAAGAAAACTGCTGCCGAAAGTCATCGTATTTTGGTGGAAGTTTATGGTGAACATGCGCTAGCTGAGCGAACGTGCCAAAAGTGGTTTGCACGATTTAAAACTGGTGATTTTGGCTTGGAAGACGATGAACGTCCTATGCAGCCAAAAAAGTTTGAAGAAGAAGAACTGGAAGCATTACACTATGAAGATTGTTGCCAAACACAAGGAGAGCTCGCAGAATCTTTGGGTGCTACTCAAGCAGCCATTTCAAAAGGTTTAAAAGCAGCTGGATATTTTCGAGAGACGTCAAAAGGCGGTTTTGCATGTACGAAATGCTGCTGGAACGCCACAAAAGGAAGTCATTTTTGTATCGGATTGTTACTGGTGATGAAAAATGGATCCATTGCAACAATCCCAAGCGCAAAATATCATATGTGAAACCCGGCCAACCAGCCAAATCAACGCAAAGCCGAATATCCATGGCGGGAAGGTAATGCTCTATTTGGTGGGATGAGATGGGTGTGCTGTATTATGAGTTGCTAAAACCGGGTGAAACCATCAATGGACAACGCTACCGAACGCAATTAATCCGTTTGAAGAGAGCAGTAGCCGAAAAACGCCCGGAATATGCGACCACCCCGCCTTATAACCCAGACCTTGACCCTTCTGACAACCATTTGTTCCGGTCGATGTAGAACGCCCTCACCGAAATACGATTCACATCAGAGCAGAATATCAAAAATTGGTTTGATTCATTCTTGGCTGCCAAGCCTGCGCAGTTCTTTTGGGATGGGATCCACAAATTGCCAGAAAGATGGGAAAAAGTCATAGCTTCAGATGGGCGTTCGAAAAGTAAGGTGACTTTTGAAATTTCGCAAACAACGTAGTTTCGATTATCTATTTTTTTTTTCTGCTGTGTTGGTACACATGGCCCAAGCATATTTTCACAGTTTCAAGTATTTTAGTTTGTTTTATCAGATAGAAAGGTTAGACGTGTTTTGGTTTGTTCGGCTAATTTCAATAATTATAAAGAATTGAGCAAAGAATTTGCATCAAATTTTGTGTAAAAAAAAGGGATTCGATTGCTCTTAAACACTTGAAATTGACAGCGGGGAAGTCTGTTCTAAGTAAAAGAAATGTTTACAAGTGGTACACGCTCTTCCAAGATGGCCGAGAAGATGCCAATGACGAACCAACCAAAACAAAAGCTGATAAGGTCGAAGCTGTGAAGAAAATTGTCGAATTACCATACGAGAAGTCGCTGAGGATGTTGGCATACTGACTGGCTCGTGCCATGTAATTTTTTCGATGTTTTGCGAATGAGACGTGTGTCAGCGAAGTCTGCTCCGAAACTTTTTAGTTTTGATCTGAAGATTGATATTTGGCGTCATTCTACTTTTTCCTATTCCCAAAACTGAATAGAGCTATGAAAAGACGGAGATTTGCAACGATTGAGGAAATAAAAACGTCATCTTTGGTAGAGCTCAGGCTATTAAAAAGGTGCTTATTGGAAGTGCTTCGAGGATAAGAAAAGCATTGGCACAAATGCATTATTTATATGTATACATGTATAATCGTGTGCATTGACATTGCTCCAATTGAATGTACTTTAGGCATTCCTCACATCTACAATTTTTATCACTTCACAGTGAGTTACTGTCAAGAAAACTGGCATAAGAGGGCTGTTTGATGAGTATACGGATTGGTAGATATGTGATACTACTGAGCCAAAATGAGTGTACTATCATTTAGTACAACCCGACACTTAGTTTTGTGTTGACGCCCTTTTCAAAACATCGTGTTAGTGTTTTTTGCGACTATGAAAAAAGAGCAGTATCGCTCCGTGATCCGATTCTTGTTTTTTAGTGGCAAAACCAAGCCCATTATCGATGGTGTGTATGGGACCAATTCACCTTACCGTTCAATTGTTTACCAATGGTTCGCAGAGTTTCGCCATGCCCGCATGTCGGTTTTTGATGAAATGCGTCCAGGTGGCCCAAAAACGGTTACCACAGAGGAAACCGCGGACAAAATCCATGATCTCGTATTCGCGAGGTAGGTGAGATAGCAGACATCTTAACGGAATGCATTAACCATATCCTGCACGAGATTTTAGTCATGATTTTGGGCTTTTCGCGCAATGGATGCCGCATTTGCTCACATTGGAAAAGAAGCGAAATCGTGAGACCACTTCAAATACGTGCCTGGAAGTGTTTAATCGAAATTCAGATGAGTTACTGCGTCGTTTCGTGTTCGTCGATGAGACATGGATTCATTCATACACATCAAAGACGATCGAAACAATGGGTTTTACCAGGGGATCGTGCTCCAAAGAAGGCGGCGACCGCCACCCTTTTGTCATTTCTAATCCAGGTATTCATCAAACAGCTGCGTGTTTGTTTACAGAATTTTTCTTATGATCGCCTAAGTAGCAAAAAAGAGAATGCTTCATTAATATGGCTGAAATCAAAGAGCAACATTAATTTCTAAGTCCAGACGCACGAGGTAATTTTGTCGCATCCTATCGCCAACTTAAGATAGTCCAATTGTGTGCTAGATAGTAAAAATGATTTGTCATTTTAGGTCCTAGCATACGATCCAGCAGAGGTCAATAATCCAATTTTAGACTGTCCAGCAGAACAGTCATATGGGTCAGGAGAACTCGAATTTTTATCTTCTATAAAGGCAACCCGAAGCCCTACCAGGGAAAAATCAAAAAAACTTATGAACAAGTGCGCGCAGTTTATTACCCAAGGGTCAACGAAAGTTAACAAGCTTTGAAAATAAAGTTGCAAATAATCCAAGATCGTTCCTAGCTGTAAAACGCAGGGCCCTAGACGACATCGACGACTGATGCATAAGAAATAGGCTTTCGCTGCTAGCCTGGCGCTGCCATCCGTAACAGTGAGAGGAGTCTTTATACCCTAAATCGGAATATAGGACCAAACACTGACGAAGCAATACAGGCCTCTAAGTCCGACTTCCCTCATTTTGAAGAACATGGATAGGATTGTCAAGATCCATGTGCGCAAAACCCCTTTGCGAATGCATTCTTTGTCTTAAATACTAAGCAGATGACCTTGCGAAAGTGCGCTTTAAAATCTGGCAGGCAGATTTGAATGCGCATTAGACAAGAAGGAATATGCGTTGCATATGGACATTGAGGGTGGTTTTTACGGCATTTGTAACTCGGCCATGCAACGCTTTTTTTGTGGATAAAAGCAACGCTGGTGAATAAGACACTAATGATGGGATTGTCCCAAGGCGGTTTTCTATCTTCACCGCTATGTTATATGTTGATCGATTCGCTACTGAAAGCATGGTTTTGACATCTATGCACAAACATTTGCAGATGATGTAGTTGTACTGTCTGTTGGATAACAAACTTCTATGGACCCTTGCTGAACCCTCTTATGACTTCCAACTAGTTCGAGAATACTAAGACTAAATTCACTGAGTCTTGTCCGACGGCGAAATAAAAACAGATCCTTTATGATCAGATGATGCAGATGAGCTCTTGGTCACATGTCAAAATGTGTCTACAGATTAACCTCTGTCACTCCAAAAAGGCCACGGCCGCACTCATTCTGCACCCATCCAAAAATGCAGAAAACGTCATACTAACCATAAATTATAGAAGTCGTGGTTTGTGGACTTGGGACACCTGAATACGCTTCGCTATATACAAAAGACAAAGGTAAGATTAGATTTTGTATATAAGTGAAACGTAGCCCTAATGTATTTTTACTTCCTAACCTCAGCGACCCCAACATAAAAGTTGCCAGACTAGAGACCGCGAAAGAGACCTGCTAACTGGCATCGGCATATCTTGGCCACGACCATGTGGGTTCTCTCTCTGATGATAACCTACAATTTTGTTATAAGTACTAACCTCATTACTTGCAATATTGGCAATGAGCACACTTTAATAACAAAAACCGACAGGTAATGCTGTATATCACTCTTGCCTCCGACAAAATCACTCTAATGCTTGAAAAAAACGATAACTCTTGAACGACTGTAAGTGATGAATCACTGGTACTGGACACCCACTTTTTAGGCAGCTACCACGGCCAGTAACAACTTTAGGAGGACAACTGCAGCCGCGACTTAAATTCAAGGTCTGATTTCAAGAGACAAGCTGCTCGCATAGCTTTAAACTATTATACCAGACGGTATAATACCTGCCGATCTTCAAAGGTCCTCATCCCAACGCTAGAGAATATTAAGAGGGTATGGGTAGAAAATATTCACATTCCCTTTTCATGGAGAGAAATCAATGTAGTTTTTATTCCCAAAGCCGGAAAATGTTTTCATGTTGTCCCAAGGGATCTCAAACCTATAAGTCTGGCATGTTTCGTTCTAAAAACTCTATAACGACTGATTGATATTCATATGCGAGCTTAAATTCATCCACGACTTTTGTCTATGGCTCAACATGCTTACTGTAAGGAAAAGTAGAATCGAATGATCCCTACAATATACATTCCTGAACATACAAGGTGCCTTTGACAACATCAACACATCCGCAAACACGACGACGCTGTCATCTCTGAAAATAGATGACTCCCTTGGAAAGTGAATGAGATCAGTAAACTCCGAACTGAGTGGGCCTTTTGCTAAGCCACAAGGCGATATCCTTTCACCGCTTCTCTGGAATTTAGTAGTCAATGAACTGTTGACATACCTGAAAGCGGGTGCTAGCAAGGTTAGTGCAAATGCAGATGACGTTGCTATAGCCGTCTCAGGTAAGTATCTTAATGCCATTAAAGAACTCCTTTAGCTAAATCTAAGCAGATTAACCAGTTGGGCGGATCGCTGCGGATTGGGAGTAAGATGCCATAAAACCGATCTCGTCCTTTTTTCTCAGAAAATCTAAAAAATATAAAACATAGACTCTCCCTCAATCAACGGTTCCAGTTTAGTCATCTCCGATACAGCGAAATATCTGGATCTTATTTTTGACAGGAAACTTAACTGCAAATCTAATATTCATAAAAAAAACCACAGAGCTATAGAGCTATACTCTTGCAAGAAAGCCATTAGGAACAAATGGGGTCTTCAACTTCCGACTCCAACCGACTGGAAATCCGTTTCGGTTATAAAGATACTCACCTACGGAGTAGTTATCTGGTAAACTTTGCTTTGCATCAAACTAAGCAAATTGACTCCGCAGCACTGACTAAATTGACTACACGCTAATATTCTTAATTCACTATATACACCAGCCCAAAATTTATACAGAACTGACAGAGGGGTTGCGGACATTTTTTTTTGTTTTTTAGATAAGCTTAACCTAAGCCTCTCCTTCCATTATCCAAATAAGAGTAGTGTGTTTCAGGCTGACAGGTTTTGACAAATAAAAAAGTCCTGTTCTGGCTGAAGAAAAACGTTGTATCTGCAAAAGATAATCGCATCTTTTCTGATAGTCAGGGCGCTAACAAGTTCCTGGACTCAGCCTCATAAAATTCTAAAACCGCCCTTGACTAGCAATTATCTCTGAGATAGCAGAGCAGTTCAACTTTCACCTATGTTGAATGCCGGGCACAGAGGCATTCCAGGGAATTGTAGGGCTCGCGAACTCGCCAAAATAAGAATCACTTTACCTATCCCATCGAAAAAAGGTATCATCGGTACACTAGTCGCTACGTGCAAACTAATACTAAAGCTGGATGCTATTAGAAGAACAAATCTGAGGTGGACTGTTGGATGAACATGTCTAACGACGAAACAAATCTGGCCAAAGCTGGATCTGAATCGCACCAAGAGTTTTATCTTTCAAAATAGGAAACATAAGTGTCATCACTGGTCACTGTCTTATAAGGAAGCATACAAGCAGGCTTGGCGTCTTTATAAAAAAATTCTGCAGAAGCTGCATTTACGAGGAAGAGGAGGAAATAGTCCTCCGTTTCATCTGCATATGCCCAGTTCTCTCCCAAATAAGGAAACTCCACCTAGGAACTTTCTTCTGCACTTCAGCAGAAGCTCAATATTGTATCAAAAGTAGGAGGATTACAAATCCACGTGGCATCATAATGGGCCAGTTGGGTCGGTTTCTTAAACAGACACTCTTACCTTAACTAACATAAATATGGTTGGCATAAGTGATACAAAATCCTTCGACGCATGCTTTGAGAGTAATGATGACATCACGGATGACCACCCCTGTGAATGTCCGGCTTAAAATCGCATCAGGCTGCTGGTACACGTCCCTCATGTGTTTGGTACTCTCCCTGACCACTGAAGGGTTTGCTTATTTTTCTACTAGAGGCTGAGAAAAATAATAATTATTCACGTGAAAGGCAGTATGTATATTCGCGACTACATCAGCTTAATTCATCCACGCTTGATCACTTATACCCTACGATTTCCATGCACTGTATCATATTTCATGATACCAACAGCGTCATTTTCAAATTTCAACATGGCAACTGTCGATATTAGACAAATCGATATTTGTAAGATATTTTCTCGTCTAATGAAAAGCTAGTTGGAAAAATTTCAATTAAGGTCCCGTATGTTCTTGTACTCTTTTACTCATCAGCCTATCAGACTCGGCTCAAAATTCACCATCTGAATCTAGTAATGTTAATTAGCAATTGAACAATCCAAACAAAATCCGCCCGCATTTATGACCACTTAAAAATAAATAGACAACTCATCACTTCAAATAATCCACCCGCGCTTATAGGGAATACCGCCACCCGATGCATCAATTTTTCAACTTCCCATCTCATCTCGCTTTCAACTTCAATTTCAATGAAATGTGATCAATTGAAAGTGAAATCTACCACCCTCGACATTGCAAGCCACCGACGCTCACTACCAATCGATAATGATTACCGTCGCTTAATTTTTATATTCGTATTAATCGTCTACTATACAAGGGTGGCTCCTGGTCAAAGTTTTTCTCAACCAAAATATGTCATCAGTCATTTGGTCATATGCTGGTATAACATACTCGTATTCGTATCTATGCGTGTACTATACGTGAACTTTCACAAGATTAAAATGTGAATGTCGTCCTTCGGACTTTGGCAAATACCAACCACCAACCTAGGGTTGTGGGAGTGAAGGAAAAAAAAAATGCGTAAAATGCCACAAATATTTGATTCTCGTGTGCGTGAGAAAACCTTTCGTCGGTTTCTCGGCTGGGTAGCGACCAAACGAGGAGTAGATTTTCAAAACAACCCACGAGGGAGATTCCTTGCTTACACCCACATACGAGGATAAGTACTCATCGTAGCTAACATACTCACAGCCACATATTTGCCCACAGCTACCACCATGTAACTCCGGCCAAAAACACCACCAGAACCAGAACCAGAACCAACACCAGTGTTACGACCGGTACCACCACATCACCATCACCATCACCATCACCATCACTACCATCATCATTGCCAACATCTCTAGGATAAATTGGGTTCACTAGGAGTATGAGTACTCGTACATGCATATGTTTTGTGTGCTGAGTGCCGAGTGAGAGTAGTATCTGAAAGCCGGCTCCAATGATGTGGGTTACCATACCCTGCGATATGATACAATAGCGGCTGACAATAACGGTGACGGCGTGGTGCGGCTTGGTGCGGCTTGGTGCGGCTTGGTGCGGCTTGGTGCGGCTTGGTGCGGCTCAACGGGAAGTGGCCCTTAAGTAATCTGACCTAAATTTGATGAGAAATGGGAACAGAACGAGTACTCGTATTCCTACACCAACACCAACATCCGAATCAGGCAAATCAACTGAATCATCATCAACATCCAGAATCCAGAGAATCCGTTTTTCTGTATCTCGGGGGTTGAAGTTTGTGACTGAAATGAAATAAATTAGATACAACGACTAACACACGACGACATAACAAAAGCAGGAGAGATATCGTACTCTTACCGATATGGGGCGATTGTTCCTTTTTTTTCTTGGTCTTTTCAGTCGTTTCGTCGGCTTTTTATATCCACAAAAGTGACAGGAGACATACGCATGGTCAACAATTTGGTGATAGCTTCTAGTTGATGATGATGGGATTTGTTAGATTTTTTTTACGGCAAATGAATAGGACGATGGGTCTCTACACGATGAGTATATGACGAGGGTTGATGAAAACGAAGATAAAGATGAAAATGAAGATCCCTGCTTGGTTTTGGTTTACCATTTTGAGAACACTATTGGGACTTATAGAACGGCCTCCCTGTATGTGATTTCAATTGAGATTTAAGATTCTTCTTCAGTTGCTAGTCCCTGGTGGAATGTATTGACTCGAATTTCATTATTCGAAATCACTTAAGAAGGTCTATCTGATTTCAGTGAAGGCCGATAAATAATTGAACTGATGAAAAGTGCTGGAGAATCGCTGAAACAGCCATTTAAATTCGATAAATTGCGAATAACTTTTATACGAATCCCCGAAGAGTAGAACTAAAGACTTTTTCTTCAATTTGTGAAATTTATAAGACAAAACCAGACAAACTTAAGCTACTCAGTCGTCGAAACTCTGGTGGAGCTACCTATTAAAGGAATGGAAAGACTTTCATTTTAGGAGATCTATGTCATAAAAGAACAATGGAGGCTTGGTAAATATTCTTCGAAATATTTTCAAAGGTTAAGTGAAAGGACCTTGAGATTTTCGATCGTCTATACTGAGATTAACTTTGACTCTGTTGATTCTACTAACGTATCTTCATTCAGACCATTCCAAGTCATGATTGCCACATTTGATGCAGCTAATGTTGGTTGTGCTAAAAAATTGAAAGGTTTCAAAAATAGTAACTGGCGAACGTACATACATACCAAATGTGTTTGTAATAAGCTTAAAGATACGTAGTGCCGAGTATCAGACCTGACTAGAATTTATGGCGATGCCACCCTGGACAATGCAAACGGATATGATTTCAAATCCCATTATTACCGTCTCCAAAATAGGACGCTTGTTCCTTTTAAGAAACACACTTTTGAATAGAGCTTGGTAGTAGTTTACCTACATGCCAGACCAATAGCATAATATTGACGCTGTACAATACAGCTCACAACATTATGCGGTAGATATTAAAGAAATATGACGAACTCCAGCTAATAGCCTCGAATAACAACGGATTCACTATGAGCGACTCTGGCTAACGTTTAAAAGACAACGACATTCGGATATGTACGTGGAATGTTCAACCGAGCAATTAGCAAAGGCCGTTTACTTCTATGGGATAGACCGATTATAAGGAGAATAAAAAACTGTGATAACTGGTACCAGTACTCTGGTGAGTGCTATAGTGAACAGAAACAGCATTTCTTCATATGGGGATTTGTCAAATTTTGAGGTTCCGACACGTATACGAGAGTCATACGACATCCGGCATCAAGGGTAGAATCGCTAGTACACGCCCATGGTCCTACGGAAGACAAAGACGACGTTACTGAAGAATATTTCTACGAGTTCCTTGACTAGACATATGAGCAACGTCCTAAGTATGACATTAAAATCGCACTATGCAGTTTTACCGCCAGGATAGGACAGTTAGTAAGCATAGCCTACACGACACCATGTCTAGCAACAGACCTTGGCTTACCGACTTGGCGGAGTGAACAAATACCACTATAGTAAGCACACGTAATGACAATTTACCCAAGGAGACATGACGATATCCGGAGTATAATCATGAAAATTTAATTTAATTGATCACATTGCGATCCACGTAAGCCATGTCTCCAGTATTCTGAAGGTCCAAACTATTCAGCCAACCAACATTAACTCGGACCACCACTTTGTTGCAGCCAAAATAAGATTGCGGGTTTCCCAAGTATCACAACAAAAAAGACCTACTCTAAGAAGGTACAATGTAGCAAAGCTACAATCGCAAAAGACCGCCAGCATCTTCGCCGAACGCGTATCCCAAAATCTCTCAACAACTCTAATGCTGTCATCGCCAAAAACCGAAGAACAGTGGCAAAGTTGCCAATGTGTCGCCAGAGATGCCGCAAATGATGTGTTGGATTTCCTGAAAATTCCTGGTTTGATAGAGAATGCGGGTAAGCACATCCAGCTAAACAAAGAGCTTTCAAAGCGACACTGCAAGGAAGGGCGAGAGCCGCTCGAGAGCTTTATGATCAGAAGAGAAGGGAAGAACACCATCATAAGAAGAAAAAATAGCACGAGAAGCACTCGTACTGCACGAATAACTTTAACTTACGGAGGTTTTAATGAAAAAAAAGTAAAAGGAAGTATCAAGACAAGAAGACCCGTACGTGCATATACAGAAGTCTGTAGAGATGAAGATGGAAACCTTGTAATAGAGTCACAGTCGAATCTTTGTAAAGTCATTGAAAGCCAAAGCCCGTATTTGTCAGAGAGAATAAACCATTAAACTTAGACGATAACAGCCAAAATTTCCTTCCATCTTACCAAAACGAAGTAAGGATAACAATATGCAAGCTGAAATCCACTTAGCTGCTGGAACTGATGGTTTAGCTCCTGGATGTGACCTTATAGAGAGCATACACCAACTCATCCATAAAAAAGCAGACCCCCTTAACTTCGCCACCTATAGAGGTATATGTCTCTTCTCAATATCGGATACAAGATCTTTTCTGCAATATTGTGTGAGCGTCTGAAACTCTTCGACAGCAAACTGAATTGCTGTCTGTGCAGAATGGTGATTGAGAATAGTCGCTGCTCCGCCAAGGTTGGTAACCACTTAACCGAGACCTTTGGTGTCAAAACGGGTTTAGAAAATATGACCCGCTGTAATGTGACTTCTTTAACATCATACTTCATAGATTTGTGGGGAACTCACTCACATGTGAACAGTGGAGCCACAATCTTTCAAAAGTCTATGCAACTATAGGGTTTTCTAATAACGACTTGACAACTTTTTTTTTTTTAAATAAAAGGCAAACCATTTGAGATATTTCAAAAACTTTATTATTGGCTTGAAGTACAATCAAAACATTTATGAATGGAACTCTACTTCGCTCATATAGCCACCGCGAGCACGTTTGCAGCGGTCGATTCGTTGGACCCAATTTTCAACGACTCGGCCACACATTTCGGGCGAAACGGCCGCTATTTCGCGTTCAATTTTGGCTCATGTCTTGAGATAACACACTCACCATACTTACTCTTCAATAAATCGATTGTAGCGTGTGCTGTGTGGCTTATGGCACCATCCTGTTGAAACCACATATCGTCCAAGTCCATATCTTCCAGTTCGGGCCAAAAATAATCGGTGATCATGGCACAATAACGTTCGCAGTAAAGTGGCGATCGTTATCGTCGACGAAAAAATATGGCCCAATAACGCCGCCGGTATGCAAACCGCACCAAATAGTTATTTTTTGTGGATGAAGTGGTGATTCATGAAGCACATGAGGGTTTTCACCCGATCAATAACGCCTATTTTGCTTATTGACGAACCCATTGAGCCAAAAATGAGCTTTGTCACTGAAAATGATTTTGCGATGAAATTTATCATCTTGGCGCATCTTCTCCAGAACCCAATCGGAGAACGTAGCTCGTTAGTTTACTTTATTATGATGAAAATTTTGAGTTTACTGAATAAATTGACAGTGACAGGTTGATGATAAGTGAAAGAGTGCGTTCACAAATTAAATTCAAAGTTGTCAAGTCCCTATTGGAAAACCCTATTTTAGCATACGCCAATGATATCGACATGATTGGGAGAACTTAGCGGGCTGTCACCAGTGCGTTCGCTGATGTTGAAACGAAAGGGGCCAAAATAGGTTTAGCGGTAAATGAGGGCAAAACCAAGTATATGCTGTCAACAAGAAGACACACAACATCGACGAATTGGACAGAAAGTCACAGTCGACAGCTATAATTTGAAGGAAGTAAGAGATTTGGTCTACACTGGCTATAGTACCAATTCTTCCAACAACACCTATGCAGAAATAGAATGAAAAATCACTGTTTCCAATCGTTGTTTCCTTGGACTTCTACATACAATTGAATAGTAAAGCCCTATCCCGAACACCGAAGGAGACTCAATATAAGATGATCAACCTTGATGATCCCAGTCCTACATTATGGCGCAGAAGCATGGACTCTATCGAAAGCGGATGAAGATATCCTCAGTCATTTCAAAAGAAAAATTCTTTGAAAAATATTCAGTCCTATTTGCAATGGCAGGCCTTGGAAGAGAACATTCACCGCAGAACTATTCGACCTATATAGCGACAGCAACTTGCACATCGCCTAAGATTGTTAGAACATATAAAGCTTATGGACATGAAAACTCCGACCTGCAGAGAGCCCTCGAATCCAACCCGGAGCGACAATGCATTAAAGAAAGACCTAATATTAGGTTGAATGCAGAAGTAGAAGGAGACTTTTACCGAAGAGGCTTAGTAATTGAGGCCCAGGCTGACCCCAAACTGTAGCACCACCTAAGTAAGTAAGTTTGGTTTTATAAACGCCATCGATTCAATCGATTCAACCATGCGAATTTTTTCAGTTCTTTGGGTACTATCATAACATTTCACATCATACCCCGCACACTGTTCGATTGAATATTGTAGACTGGTAATCTGAGAAACCCCTGCTTAAGATTAAAGGTCTAATGTGATGATTTACTGGGTCGAAAATGGAGTCTAAATTCGGTGGTAGTATATTTAGTTTATACTATCTGGAGCTGAAAAAAAACTGTAGAATTTCGACTCGAAACTCACCACATCTTCATCGACTTCAAGGCCGCATTTAATAGCAGTCATCGTCTTAAGTTCTGCATGGCAATGGCCGAATTCGTCATCCAAGACAAACTAAGCCAGCTGTATTTCGTGACATTGGAAAACATATGTTGTTATTTGGAAACTGTTCCTCCGAACGAAGGAAGATGCACTGTCATGCGATTTCTTTAATCTAGTGCTAAAGCAGGGCAGTTAGTAACACGTAAAGCACTGTGTCAACACACATGTCCATCTGATGGGATACGGAGAAGTGATCAAAACCTTCGGTCGCTCCCACCGCGCCGTTATATAGAGGCTTTTACACCAACTGGAAAACAGGCAAAACGGAATGGCATTGAAGTAAATAAGGACAAAGCCGAGTTCCTGTTGTCAAGAAATCAAGAAGCATCTTTCCATCGCCTGGGACAAAACGTCACCGTTGATAGGGCAAAGACTTACCCTAGAAAAGCGCTCCTACTAGAGCACTGTATGGAACCGTAGCCATATGCTGGATGATAGACATCAAAGCAAAGCATATTTCGAGAAGTTCTTATATAAAAGCGGACTCTTTGAGCTCTATCAAGATATGGACAATAAAAATTCAGCAAAAAGGATCCTCGAATCACAGCCCTAACGTTCGAGACGACATGAAAGACTGAACCTCTTCTGGTGAATGCAAGAGCCCATGGTCTAGGCAATTGGAAACAGCTTGCCAGAGATCAGAGATAGTGGAAGACTGCCATGTATCAGACAGAGATATTAAGTAAAAAAGAAATGTGTCGATATCAACCTCGAATAGCCATAAAATATTCTTTCATCAAATCACAAAAGATCGTCGCAGCTAACGTAGGTAACGAAGTGACTGGTGGTCTAGCAACGTTTAGTTCGGCCGAAACCCTCGGTAGTATCCCTATTTCTAAGTTTAATAGCTCTCTGAACAAAACACTACGGGACCGCCTTGTCTTTTACTGGTACAGGAATGATATCAAAAGAATTTTCAATTTCATTTTCGGACACTGTGGTCCAAGATATCACTTTCACAAAACGAAACTTTCTCCCGAAACTGAGTGCCAATTCTGTTCAAATGATAACGAAAGCTTATCTGTCTTAAGTGCCTTGATAGTGGAAGCTCTGAAATCATGCTTTCCTGCAGTGACACTCCCATCCATTCAAAGTATAATAGCAGTAATCAATCGTTATAATGTATGTAGTATGCGCTTAGTCGAGTTTTTATAGACAAATTCAAAACGTGCGAAAAAAATTATTCTACATAGATAAACAACATCAGAAGGTAAATGGAGACATTTCCAGGAAGCTATCACAGATCACGCTTCCCTTGTACATTCATCGTATGTATCTAAATCGCTTGTTTCACGAATAATGTCGACAAGCGTATACAGCAAAAACTGGAATTTTATCCGGCGCCCGTTCAGTATTCCAGAAGTCAATTCACAAGCTCAAGAATTTCCGTTGGCGAAACCAATAGATAAAACCCACTACCTTCTTCATTGTGTAACAGTTTACCGACCTCTAATATAAATATTATCCAAATATTGCAGGAGGATTCGTTAAGCATTCCATCCTAGATATGTTTGAGGCGAAATGAATTACATACTTCGCTATCAACACCGTTTTACGAGTAGATACACAAGCGAGAATTATCGCACAGAGTTTTTAAATTCATTAAACGCATCTGGACTACCTGATAATTTTTTTTTTTTTTTTTTGTATAATAGGCGTGCGCACAAGGGATTTTATGTACCCTTACGAGGTTTGAACATAGCGCCGGCGAAATGAAGTTAAGAAGGTAAAAAAGAGAGATACCGATGTGCGTTGGTTTTAAATGTTCACAAGTTATAGTGGCTAGGAAATAAAGAAAAGTTGAGGCACCTCTTATGCACATGCGCAACTAGGATCCAAATATACCCAGATTCTACGTCAAAAAGATACTCAGGAAATTCATAGTAGCCACAATGAATACCGGATATGGCCACAGAGAAGATGTTTTCCTCCCGCGAATTCCGTGAATCCATCTGACTTTCCTTTTCAGTTCAAACGACTCCAATCCCCGTCGCTCATTGGTTCGCCATAACCGTATACAAGACGCAGGGCCAGACGATGTAGACAGTCGACGTATGTTAGACCTCGGAATGCCTGGCTCTCGCACGGCCAACTCCACCATATGAGTACATATGAATACTCTGAAAATGAAAACTATCACCCCACACAATTTTAGTTGCCTGCAAAAATGTTTTTCTTTCGGGCCCCGGTCGACATTGAACGCCAGACCGTCCGATTGAGAAGCCAATAGACTACAAACTTCTTTTTCATTAAAAGCCTATGTAATATTGTAAGGCCTAAATAACATTCGCCTTCTCGTTGGTCAACCGTCAGAGACATTTTATACCAACGGGTATGAAGTGACGGGTATAAGCTAGTATTGAAATCAGTTGTCTGGACAGTAGAGTATGCTTGACTTCATGACACACTTAGAATAAGAATCCTTCTTCTTAATAACTCTGAAAGAGCTGGTAATTTCTTAATCAAGGGTACCCAAGTCACCTACTCTCTTCTTGGATGAATGCATGCGGTATACCTGATCTACTCCCACTAAAACCGCAATTGGAAAGATTTAAACGAATCTCAACTAAATCGAGTTACTGACTGACTTAAGAAAACTACCGGCCAACGGAACTCATTTTGTTGACCCACAAACGGCACTCATCAATTCTTCAAATACTGGGCCAAACTTAGCCCAAACGAACCTTATCGCGCTTCCGGAAAAACAATCGATTTATTATCAACTGGTCAATTGTCGTCGAAATAAAGGACAGGCACATCGTACTCTCGTTCCAATAAAAGGCCGGATAATTCCATTCCTTCCCCCCCCCCCGCCCTTTCCGAAATTTTGGTCAGCACTTCTGACCAATATCCGAAAAATCAACCCACTCTCGAAAGCCTCAAAAAACATCCCCATCCACCCAAAAGAAAAAATATCATAAACAAACCAAAAGTGTGGAAAAATATGGGCCACGTTATTTATTCATAGATACCGTTCTTTACACATACACACCCCCAAATACAGAAACTTGTACACAAAGTGGCCACACGTCCACAAAAAAGGTAAGAGCCATGTGGTTGGCAGGGTGGGGTTCCAGAATTGAGTCGAACTCGTCATCGTCATCGGCATTTTGTAGGTAAAAAATATTCATTGACATTTTCATTTAGCACGGCTACTTAATCAAAATGATGGTGAATATGTATTTTCAGGAAAAAATAACAACATAGCGCCCTTCAACAATTGCGAGGGTAGGTTCGAATTATACGTAAACGAAACCAAAAAAGTAAAACGTGTTCACTTAATTTCCCACATGGTGAGAAGTAGGGGGCACAGCAGTGGTAACCACATTGTTATAAGCTTCCCTCGTCAACCAAATAGAAAATAAAAATAAAAATGGGATGGCATAATTTACAGAAATTGAAACAGACGTCAAAAGGACAAAAATGGACGACAACGCTTGAAATAGGATTTACTCGTATGTGCGTGGAACGCAGTTGGAATGATATATAGTACTGGTCATCGCGTCGGTTGATTTATTGAGTGGCTGTCGTTGAACGGAAAGAATGTCTGTTTGACGAAAAATTCTGGGAGGTCTAGATGGTCTGTTACCCGCGACACGCTTATAAATTTGTAAAAGGAATATTGGTCGACAGAGAACAGGCAACAAAATAGAAAAAAAAAAAATAAAATTATTAATCCAACTAAAAGCATCTGACTGTGGCCTACTCTAGGTCGAATCGGAAGTAGAATTCCAATGCCACAACACAATATTCATCGTGAGAGATATTTGATGACGGGCGCGCTCGGCGGAATGAAGTTTTTATGGAATGCAAAGTTCATTTAAAGGAATTCGATTTGGTTCGGGAAGCGACCGCGGTTTTGAAGGGGCATATACATATCCAGGAACTTGTTGCGCAGTAGGTTTTGTGATTTAACAGGATTATAGGTAGATATACGCTGGCTTTAATACTTAAATGGCCTTCAGTTGACCATGAAACCACCCCATCAGGCCGAACAGCTCTAGTTGCACCTAATTTCTAAGATCTCTACAGAAGATTTTATGTAAGTCGTGCCCCAACCTCATCTTTTAGAATTCTCTACCAAACTCTGATAATTATTAAGTTACTTACTTACTAACATGCTTCACCAGCTGCCGCAATCTCTTGCCAGCTAGCTCTAGTTCCGCGCACGAAAGGTCGTTCTCTACTGCTTTGTTCATCTGGAAAGCTGGTGCCCAAGCGCTTACATGATCTAGTCATCTAAACCAAAGTTATCGATCTTTTCTGACGAATTCGACATCACTCGACATCACTATCTATAGTTAGATGTTGTGTGTATCCCAATGAACACGCTTTTGAAAGATGCATCAAGAACGATAATGAAAAAATCACATGACAACGCTTTGTTGTTTAAATCCTTTGCTTACATCGAAAGTCTCGGTTTTGTTATTACCAACGATGGCAGAATGTCCTCCATCGTCATTTTGCGTAGTCGAATAAGCTTGGAAGGAGTGCCAAAACTAGACATGGTTCATCTTTTTAGATGCTGTCATATGCGGCTGGAGCAATGTATACCGACTTGGAATTCCTGTTTTTTTTTTTTTCAAGATCTGCCATAATATAAAAATTAAAAAACAAAGAGCCTTCTTGCTTGCCTTGAGCTGGTCAGACTGTTTACGTCACACTGTTCACAAAATATGGCAGACAAGATTTTGTATTCCATGTCGAGTAGACCTGTTCCCATATAGTTGGCGCAGTTCATAGGATCTCCCTTCTTTAAGATCGGACAAACAATGCTGAGCTTCCATTTAGCGGGCATACTTTTGACAAACCAGTTTTTGGATATAAGGAAATGGCTGTTCTGACTTCATCTTGGTCAGATGGACTGAAATATTGTCTTTCCTCGTACGAGTTGAATGGTTCTTTCTGCCTGATAGTAGAATGTTAATACTAAGAATTGTTTGCTGGGTTGGGGCTCCTATGGTTCCAACATGGCCCGAGTCGATGATAGCTGTTCGGAACGTTCGTACATGCAGACAGCGCGTTGTATCGTAGGTTTTGTAGAAGGGCTCCTAAAAGCAAGGCCGTCCTTCTCCTCTGTTGTGCCGTGGACGATTATAAAGTTTATGTTGGTGAATTTATCCTTTATGTGAATAGTCATTAGGCATTCGCTTACATGCTTGAAACTAAAAACTTGTTTCCTTCCTCCTACGCCGAATCCAGATCTGAATAAACACTACGACTGCACCGATTGTTGTAACATTCTCCATTTTTTGAATGGCGATTATGTCTGCTTGGCTGTTAAGGACTCAAACATTCCACGTCAATACTCAGGAGCTGTTTTATTTTAGTTCCGCGATTGCAAATTTAGACCGGGTCGATACTGAAAAACATCATGCCCAGTTTTGGTGGCTTAGAGAAGGGAAGAGAATGGATATGCTAACCTAGGCCGGTGCGTTACTATTGTAAGCAATATAAGGATAATCAGCAGTTTCCCGATTAAGCGCCACGGAGATCTCTCCTTATTAAGTTAAGTCAGTTTACCTTCTATAAAGGAGCCAGTCTTGGTGTTAGATATTTTAAAAATATGTAACTAGCGATCGAAATGGTCGATAACCTGTCTTTTTGTGCCAAGGTTTTGGGACTTAGTAAATTCTGCAACCAAGATTTATTTGCTATAGATATAAACTAGTAAACGTAAGGCGGATGACACTCGTTGTAGAGTCAGCTTATTTTCTCTATGATTCGGTTCTACTTCCTTGGTGATGGCAGAAGATTTTGCGCTGCTGATGCTCACACTACTTTTTTGGATGGAATTAAGTCCAATGAAAGAGGCAATCATCTCCCGGATTACACATTATCGGCTGACCCGGTTGTTGATAGTTGACTCTCAGTCAATATTTGTTACGAAGTAAGATAGAAAGCAATCGACTTAACGCTTCCCGAAAGGTGCACTAAGGAGGTTAGGGGTTAGAAAGATCATAGGCACACACATAGAATGTGAGGTCTCAGCCTCACTAAAGAGGAGGAATCTGAGTAAAGTCAACTGCACACACTTAAGACAGAATCTCACCAAGCTTATTAATGCTCTCCCTTAACTCCAGCAAAAAAATAAATCCTGTAGATTGCCCCTTTTCATGGAATGCATATTTGTAGCGACTACGAAGAAAACGAGAAAACATCTGCAGAAGTAAGAAAAAGTAAGTTTGTGTTGGATCAATAAAGCTCGGGCTGTAAACACCAGCAACCGCAAATAAATTCAATATATCGGAGCAAAGATCATGTCTAAAGATCGTTCGAACGATGGGCAATGAACAAAAACTACTTATAGCAGGTATAGATCCCAAGAGAAGTTTTAGATGATGACAACTTCTTTGTGATCCGCGAGAGAAGGAAGTGGCTATAGTAGCGACTTTCCAGAATTTGTATAAAATGAATGATCCCATCGGCCCGAACCACAACTTTGAGAATCGAGTCCGTTTGCACAATTTTTGCCTTCAAAATTAAATATCTAACCTGCAATTCGACAACTCAGTCTTCACTGAGTTCAAAGACGAAAATATGGGAAATAATCTCATTGCCGATGAGTTTCGAAAGAGAAGTCTCAATAGATGTAGAAGCGATGGGCTTTAACAGAACCCTGCTTAAAAAAGCTGTAAATAATACATCGTATTATTTATACATCGTAGATAGATAGATACATCTCGGTAGTGCATTCGATTCCCAAGTGTCCAGTCCGGCGCGTTTTCTTCCGACGAGTCCCAATTATGAGGGTTGGGGGCAAAAATATAGTTCTGGATAATCAACTCGGTTTTGGTGCGGGACATGATATCTCACATCTCACATATAAACTGGTTTCCAATATCCAGTTGAACAAAACCAATAAAAAATGTACAGGTGCCCTCTTGGTTAGCTAGGAGCTATCTTTCGACACCGTCTGATTAGACGGACTTTACTTTAAACTGAGCAGGATGGGCGTAAGTACACTACTACTGTACATTCTTGTAAATATGCTCACTTGTAGACAGTTCACCTTGAAGAATGACGATATGGCTTCGACCGAAATATTTGACATTAAAAACGGTCTACCAGAAGATGCATTAACTAGCCAAACCTATTCAAATCTACACAAGCGATCTTGTGAGATTGTGAGGACATCAATATGCTCATGTAACGTGACCTCGATAAGATTAAACGAAATTGCGAAAAACGAAGCTGAAGATCAATTTTCAGAAATTTTCCAATCATGATTTGGCCTTTGTCTGGATCCACAGAAACCAGGAAAAAGTGGCGAACGTTTCCGATCATAGAACAACATGGACCGCCACTTGCTGGTCAAAATGTAGCCAGATACCTTGACATCGATCATCGAACAATCATATCTCCGGGACTCACTGCATCAACTATTTATATTACGCTTCAATGGCTTCAATCCGCTAAAAGCGTTCCTCTTAGTGCAGTACCTAGCGCTTTCGATTTCGTAGGGCCCCAAAGAGTCGTGATAAGAAGGATATTGCTCAGCAGCACTTTAAATTTTTAGTTGTTTCCTTTAAATTTTAAATAGTCACTGCAATTTGCAAAGTCGGTATTCATAATTCTGAAGCCATGACCGGCTTATGTACGTAGTATTTTGAATATTGAGGATAGATCCTGGCATAGTTTTCGCAAAAAGGTCGCCAGAATAAGTGAATCATCTAAATCGTGTGTCTAAAACACCATGAAATTCGAGAGTGTTTCAGCACCTGAATTGTACCTGAATTGACTCTGAGAAGGGATGTTTGGGTCTGCTTATGAACATTATCATAGCATTGCATCAAGCGATATGCCCGTGAGACCAGAGGTAAGAAACGACCTGATTACCTTCAAAACAAATCCCCCTCGATGAACAAGACCAAGCCCCATGTCCTGCAAAATGCTCCTTTACACGACTAGAAACCGCCTTGGACGTTTTCGACGTGATATGTTGAGTCCAACAAAGCTTTTTTTAAACAAAACCACATCCAGATACACATACACATCGTTGGAGATACAAATGGTGATGCCTGTAAGCACAAGATTAGTGAGATCAGTCAACTTGACTCTTGAACCACCTTAGGTTGGAGAGGATTGATTGAAAGTCTATTTCTAATGCACCAATCACCGATGAAGTCTGTGTCTTAGAGCGATCCAGAGAAGTACAGGCAATCGAAGCTGTCAGAGCGGAGCTGGCTTTTTTTATTATCACAGATTACACCTAGATCGCGTTAGTTAGTTACCATCGCAACGGGTTGATTTAAGATTGAGTGCACTAATTACCATTGAGGTCGAGGAAATTCAATTATCACAAATCAGAAAATCTGTTGATATCATCCGGCAGTAGAAAACAATCAGCGGGAGATGAGATATGTGTGATGATTTTCATGTCACTAGGTCAAAACTATTGATCGCTTTTACCAGTGAGTTGATCAACATGCATCATACTAAATGACATTGTACCCCGCCCTAGGGGAAACCTCTTGCAGGATCAGACTGATGGATCTAAAGCTCTTGGTACGCGTATAATCATAATTACGATTTTTGTTATAAAGACTACCTTTACTATTCGACAGGGATTCGGTATGCATACCAATGCCAGATTAGCAATAAAAATTCTTTGCAAGGTTGCGAGTAGCTGGTCTGTACATGTTTGTAGCACCTGTGATAAATGCCATAAGTGACAAGTGATTTGAAGATTTATCAGTCACCACAACCGATGACTGATATCAGCTACGGCGCGTTATGGTTTTCAGTTATGAGTTTCAGCTTTCGCCTCAGTGTAGGAACCATCAAATCTTCTAAGTGTTTCAAATCTGACCGACTTGCCCATTTTGAAGAATTTGACCAGCCTGGTGGTTTCACAAACCGTTTCCATCTTTTCGCAAGTCTTTATACCTTATATACTTTGTAGGTTTAAACGTCAATACCTCCAAGATAATGGGACGAACTTTTCCCTTCTTTTCAGTTTTTTTTTTCCTTTGTAGGTATCAACTATCAAAAGTAAACTATCAAACATATCACTCAAAATGTTTGCTACTCAAAACATGTAATTTTCATTAAGTTCAGTCCTGTACGTCATCGCTTGGCCTGTAATTTGTTTTCTAATCCAAATTCTATTGCCGCTAGTCCCTCGGGCACTATTTAGGGAATCATTCAAATGAGTTTCCATGTGGACATTTTTCACAATTTATCTCATCCGTTTTCAATTGAAGTGTCGAAGTGTGTGACACCCCGCCGTGACAATAGCTTCCTTTTTAATATATCATTCCAACATGGATTATAAAATCTAACACACTGATGGAAACGCCAATAAACCGCTTGATATTAACGAAATCAAAATCATCAAAACCGAGCCGTATTCATCAGCAACCCCAAAAGAGTCCTGCCCACATGTCGTAATAGTTTTCGATGTTGTGTAATATTTCCTCTTCTCGAAGGATTAACCAATTTACCCTTACACATCCTCCGCATTATAGTATTTTATTTCGACGCAACAACCACCCACTGAGTGAAAAATCTCATAAAAATCAAAAACACAAAAGCCTATCAACCAACAGGTCCGGATTTGTTTTTGGTCTTCCAGTTTGCCGTTGCCGTTGCCATTGCCGTTGCCGTTCCCGCTGCCGCTGCCGTTTACCTTCACTTGCCTATGGCAATACGCGGTTGGCTTTTTTTTGTTGAAAATTTCCATTGATCCGGAAAATTTTATTTCGCATTGCATATGGCCAAAATGAATTTTTAATCCACATCCCTTTGCGCACTCAAAAAATTCAATTGCAGATACATATGCATACATACATTCATAAGACCTTTCTTACGAGCGTGTTGTAACGTTGTTTATCCTGCAGCCACTACTGTTGAATAGTTTCTTTTGCACTCCCCCGAAATAAAACATCCCTGACTACTTGGCCAATTTTTGACCCTGTGGGTGATTTTTCTTAATTTTTTTTTTTTTGGGTTTAATGAAAAATTCAAATAACGCGCGCTCTTCTATAATAGATACAAACAATCCAACACGCAGTCCAATTCAGAATACATCCCCGTTGAGCAAACAAAAACCTTCGAAGGGGGTTAAATGTGAATACGTCAAAAACTCAATCGAAAAAAAAGGAAAAGAAAAACACCAACCACCTCTAAACACCACGAACCCTTGGTTATTCAACAGAGCACCACCACCCAGCGAACAACTACAATATAAGAATGCGCCTTTTACACCGTTCTAAAGACAGTAATAACGGTAATACAACCACCAACAGCTTAACATAAAACCGGTTCTCATTCTCTCTTTCTCTTGCTCTTTCTCGTTATACTGTACTATAAAACAAACACAATGCATCAGTGTATTCAGGATACCAGGATTAAGTTATGCACAAAACAGCAACAACAAACGGGTCGACAGTTAATATTCCCAGGTCCGTCCCGAGTGTGTCCATCCGTCTCCGCACCTACCCCTAAAAACAACGTTTCCATACTCCATTTTACGATAAATGAGTGAGCGTGAACAAGTTAAACGAAGAACTCTAGCTGTGTTGAATAGGATGGTCGATGTTTCTAGTGTGTTATTCGTACGCCAACCCCTTGCTATACTTATCAACCCCCATCAACCCTCTTCCGGTGGCCGTCTTTACTGTAGTTTACCCAGAATGGAAACGGTATTTTCTACTTAATTTAGTGGGACAGTTTTGTTTTTGTTATTTTTTTTTACCCTGAGTTCCGGAACAAATAGCGGGATAATACCAGTCGAACAGAACCTGTATCCAGAAAGTAGTAGGTATACATTGTGTATCTTCACCCTGTGCCAGGGGTTGATTTGGTTTAGTTTGCCTTCGTTGGGTTTGACTGGGCTGAATGGTTGGCAAATGTTGGTAAATGCTGGAATCGGCTGAATGAGAAAACGAGAACAGCAGTCTCTCTAATGCAAAGAGGGAAATGGGCTTTGGAAAATATGGCATCGTTTGGAGGAGATTGGAGGGTAGGTAAAAAGGCGAAAAGCGTAGTTTTTGAAGAACTCTTAAGGGAGGGCATCATTAATATTAAATTGCTTGGTTTTATAGAGATTGAGTGTTGCTGTTGCTTTCTAAAAACAAAACATATGTAGTGTATTGGTTATAAAGTAGTTTTAGTAGTAGGGGAAGTAGTAATTGTCGTTGTACTACTACTAACTTTGAGCTTTGTGACGTTTTATCTTCTGCTGCACATGAGCAGGAAACAAACAAGGCACCGCAAATCATGCGGTTGAATATCGGGAATCTAAGTTTTTAATTATCAGCTGTAAAAAAGAAACCCATCTTGTTTCAGTATTTTACGCAAGGACGTCACGAGAAACTGTAACATCTTCTCGGGCGTACCATGTAACAGCTTAAAACCTTTTGTCAACCAACTGATTTTTTCCTATCAGGGCTTGAAAATTTCACCATTGGCTAGATTTTTACATTACGAAAGATCTTGGAAGGTCGCCTATGATGACGCATGTCCGGCATTTCCATTCTTGATAAATTCGTTAGGATCTGCAGAATCTGACTATGGGGGAAGGTTGCTACTCTGTTAGGGTTGGCAATGATTTTATTTGTTTTCAGAAAAATAACTTCGACACCAACTTAGAGGTCATTCGAGGAGTAACTCGTGTTAGCCGCTGTTTTATCGAGCTCAGAATACATTTAAGAAAATTATACTTCTCTGAGAGAACCAAATCATTTCAGTGATACTCAATGGCACCGGAGGAATGGACTTGATCAAGTCATTAACGAATGTTAACACTCTCGCCCACCTTTCTGCAGCCTTTTTATCATAGATACCAAAACCAAAGACAAATTAGTGACTAACACAGGACCAGACGTGTCAGCCTACCCTGATATTGATATTATAACTCTCAATTACAATTTGATTGCTGTCAATGGCTCGTCAATAAACATTTTCGGCGCAGTTAACATCACACTCAATATTGGCCTGCGCAGGGCTCTAACTTAGCAATTTATTGTAGTCTATATTTGTATTCCCATCATTAAAGCCGACCTACTAAGTCATTTTGGCTTGCTCGTCAACCTGAAGAAGCAGTGAATCGGGGAAAAACGAGGTGCCCAGCAAAAGGCAAAATATCTCCCGCACAAGCTTGTTCCATCCGAGTTCTTCCACCAGTCACCGAAGATCCGTATGTAACATTTCTTAGCCGCTTTCAAAATATTACCCAACAAGGATAGGTAGACCAATTTTATTAGTACTCAACGCTCAACCAGATCAAGGCCAAAGCCAAAGCGCCAAGTTCCAGAAAAGCTGGGAGACTCGCACCAGTTCGAAAAGATGTTTTCTCTTGGCATCGCTTGCCGATCCAGATGTCCTTTATCATCTCCTCTTCAGCTCGTATCAAAAAATCCATTGCGCAACATAGAAAATTTTACTGTTGATCTGCACAGAAAAAAAATCTTTTCCACCATTCACTTAGTGCGCGCATTCAATCGACTACCAGTTGCATCCGAAGACACCCAAAAGATGACGATCATCACCCCGTTCTAAATCATGGTGTTTGGCTTGCAAAACATTTCAACGTTTAATGGTTAAGGTGACTCGGAATCTCGCTTTTCGTCTTCACCCATACTGGTAATATGTTGGTGGCTTCAGTGGATCAGCAGCGGCACCTAGAACATCAGAAGACGATGTTTCGATGACTTAAAGAAGCCAGACCATCATCATCAACTCCTCGAAATCGAAGGAAATAGTCTTCTTGGGCCCCCCCAGAGAAAGTGTGCGTAATTATGGATTTTCAAGTACCCAAGACTGTCTCGTGTATCAACTGCAGTTTCATCTGAGGAGTTAGCCCAAGCTCAATCAACAGGCATCGAGCTAATCGCTTTAGCTCTGCAAACTTAAACTGTTTTCCAACGTTGAGCTTTTCTGTGACGTTTCGATAAGAGTGGTACGACCTTTCATCCCGGAATGCCTCGAATGTTGCACTGCCTGCCAAGCCAACAGAGTCAGCCGCCATACAGTGTCGCCCATCACAATTTCGAGCTTCTATCGCAATGCTTTGAAAATGTCCACATCTACCTGCTGATGCTCAAACAATCTCAAGATTATAATCAGAGCTGGAGCACTATTAATGGATTAACCAGGTATCCTGGAGCCATCCCACTACAGAATAAAATCGCAGAAGCTGTTGCTCCTGTGCTGGTGTTTTCATGAATTTCGCACTTTGGAGTTCCTTTTCGAATAACGTCAGATTTAGGCAGATAGTTCGAATCGGATCTGTTCAAAAACTTCATGCAAATCCTCGGTTGTAAGGTTGTCGAACACTTCCACAGGCAACTGAAGTCAGCTATACTCTTTCATGGAGGTTTATGGTATCTCCCTCTATTAGCCGTCCGTCTTTGTCTGCCTGCGGCTCAGAAAGAAGACCTTATAGCAATCCCAGGTGAACTCGTATGTATATGGTGAGCTGATTCATGTTCCATTTGGGTTCCTTTATCCTTCTTCCAAAATTATTCCAGCACCGGAATAAGTGCGTACACTCCGTAATCACTTCAAACAGCAAACACCACAACAGATGTCTGGTTATGGCTAACGACCAACATTTGTTTTCAAAAATTTTGCTGAAGCCACACACGTGTTCGTGAGACACGACCACGTCCGCCAGTCGTTTGCCGATAGATCTTTCCAGGCTGTGGAAAAACGGCAAAAGTATTCGTTTGTTTCAGGATTTGTTTCTGAAAGATGCATTTGTTAAGATGGTTCTAACCAAATTTACTAAAGCAATTCGCAAAATTGACGGAAATACAGCATTTTATATGAAACCATTCCAAGCGCACGACCGCGTCTAGCGGCAGACGTTCGACTGTCAGATTGGTTTGCTACCCGCCCATCCTTTGTTGGCCCCTATGAAACCTAATCCTTCCTAATATTTTCCGGTTAATGTAATGTTACTGAATTGAATAGAAACCCAATGACCAAGCGTAGAAGAGTCCGACACGAAAGAGCCAGTTGTTTTTCGGCAATCGTACGATTCGTATCTATCATTCGATTTGTATCGTGTTTTCTGTGTATCGTGATTGATAAAAAACCAAAAAGACATTTCGTCGGAGAACCGACAGGAAGGAGTGATAGAAAACTGTCGAAATCGGATCGACCTAATAGATGTGAAATGCGGAAAGAAGAGCCGAGAGCTAGCAGCAGCTCTGCGAGAAAGTTGAGCAGTAGCCAACTATAGGGTGATTCATCGTAAAGTTTGATTTATAATATAAAATAAAAAACATAAATTTGAAAGTAAACTTAAAATCTATATTATCGGTTAAAAGAACAATTCGTGGCATTAACTCCTTGAAAATGATATTATGTAAATGTTGGCCACGACTGAGTCTGAGGTGGTCCATTCGGAAGCTCCAATTTTAGGCGACTAGTTTGAACATAGCGACTGGTACCTCGCGGATAACACGAGTAATGTTGGCTTCCAAAGCATCAATCGTAACTGACCTATTTCTGGAGACCTGATACTTTACATATCCCCAGAGAAAATAGTCCAAAGGTGTGATATCGGACGATCTAGGCGGCCAATTAACCGTAGCAAAACGTGAAATAATGTTCTCAACAAAATAATTTATCAACAAGTCCATTGTTTCACGCGGTGTATGGCTCTTAGCGCCGTCTTGTTCAAACCAGAGCTCACCGAGACCATGTCCTTGAATTTCAGGAAGAACATAGTCCGTTAACTTGGCGCGATAACGGTTGCCATTGACGGTAACATTCTGATTTGCCTCATTTTTGAAGAAATATGGACCAATGATTCCACCAGCCCATAAACCACACCACACCGTTGTTTTTATTGGATGTAATGGTAGCTCTTGATACTCTTCGGGTATTTTATTTATGAACGTACCCTTTGAGCCAGAAATGAGCTTCATCACTGAACAAAATTTCACGATAAAACACCGGATTTTCATTTAGTTTTTCCAGAGCCCATTCGCTGAAAATATGACGGAAATTCAAGTCGTCTGGCTTCAATTCTTGGACAAGTTGAATTTTGTATGCTTTTAGGCCGAGATCCTCACGTAAAATATGCCAAGTTGTCGAATACGCCAAGCCAAGCTGCTGATAACTACAGCGAATCGATTCGTCACGGTCTTCGCGGACACTCTCAGCTACAGTTGCTATAGTCTCTTCACTACGTGCTGGATGTGGTCTAACCGGCCGAGTATCATCCACTAATGTAAACTGGGATTCAAATCTGTGAATGAAAGTGGTTTCAGTTAGTCGATAGCACGAAAAACATTTTTCACAGAACGCTGATTTTCGTAATACAGCTGAACAATTTGGAGACGTTGTTGTCGTGTGAATCTTTTCATGATGCCGTGCTAAACGATATTGAGTAAAAATAACGCAGCAGTTTGATAGGAGTCATGCGTAATCTGTCAAAAGAAGCCTATTGAAAATCAAACCTCACGATGAATCACCCTATAGATACCGTTACGGTGAATCCCAGTGTTGGATACAGACTGATAAATTTCATTTCTGTTCCTACGGCAATAAATGCGCACGTGAAATGTGAAGTGTGTGGGAGTGATGTAGAATTTTGCGAATCTAGTTGAAGAGGACTAGGATTTAAACTGTGATAAACTGAAAGTCCTGTACGCCAAAAGAAAACACGTCATGAGTTAATCGTCGATTTATTTTTGCGATAAGATTGCTTGGAGTGTCATCGGTTGGCGCAGAAAAATGTTGTGCTTTCATGGACTTGTTGCGCTCCTTTTTTAAATTTTTCTGCGATACTATTGTGGGGTAGATTTGTGATGCTACAGAATCTATACAGACAATGTCATTCAAACTATCTGGTGAAGAAGAAAAAAAAAAAAATTAGCCGCCAAAAAGTGTGGAAAAGTAGATGAATTGACAGTTTCTGGTGATGAAATTTGGTTATTGCTTGATATTTGTGTGAAATCTGCATGTGCTCTGTGGAAAGGCAAAACTGATTCAGGGGAATATGTATTAAAATTGGCTAGAAGACCATGCTGAATCCTGTAACGCAAATCACGTCGGTTTTGCAGGCAAAATGAAAACTGATGCTATGCTTGAGATATTTCAAAGAGCGGAGGAATTACACAGAACGAAATACGTCAATTCTGTTATATCGGGGACGGAGATTGGAAAATATATACCAAAATCGTGCAAGCTCTTCCGTATGATGAGGAAAAAAATTAATGTGTCAACCATGTTCAAAAACGGATGGGAATAAGATTATGAAATTGTAAAAAAGGGAAAAAAGGGCCTCGGTGAAAAGGGAAATCTGACTGGAAAGCTCATTGGAGAATTGAAAGATATGAAAAAAGCTATCTGGGCTACATTCTATCACAAATGTACCACAGACGAGAGTCCCCAATATGAGTGTTACCTGGAAGGAGAAGACTCGTGGTATTCGTGGCATCAGGCGAATGCCAAAAGAACTTTGAACAATTATACACATACTCCTGCAGTGAGACAATAAAACTGATATACGTGGACGTAAAGTAAAGATGAGCTTCTTGAACGAGGTTTAGGCGCATTTCTGCAAAATAACAACAAGTATTTGAACTCTGTTCTATGGAAATTCGCGCCAAAAACGTTTTGGAGCGGCAAACCCACAGTTTAATCTGTGATATGAATCAACAAAGGTAATATTATCCTTATCATATTGGAAATATTGAAAATCGAAATGGGTGAAGCACTCGCGAAGCCAAAAAATAACACGCATGAGGGTCATCTGCGTTCAAGACACGGAAATTGTGAGTCTCTGGATGCTGGAAGCTGTTCTATGGCCCAGGAAAAAATCCAAGTTTAAAATTTAGTTTGTATGTCTTAACTTAAAACGCGTTTTTCTCAAAATTACGTTTTTCAACCTGGTTGACAACTATTCATCCGATTTGCATATGCCAAGTCTTAAAATGTTCAAGAATACTGTCTCTGTGGCACCACGTAGGGATGTAAATTTTCTGTGAAAATGGGAAATTTGTTTTTAGATATCGAAATTTCCCTACGTGATGCTATATACCTATATGTCTAGTTTATAAATAATTGTTTTTGTATTTTGGAGATAAGCCATATGGCTTAATTGTTGTCAACCACCATTGTCGCAGCAAGTTCGTCGGAGTGTCCTCCCTGGAAGCGGCTTACACCGCAAACTATTCTTAAGATTCGTATTAAAAAAGTTATGTAGTGTCTTTTTTATATATATATTGGGTCTATAACTTAATTCGGTGTGGTTTGCTAAGAGATGGCGTAACTTGTATTATTCCATTGTTATTATACCATTGGAACATGAGTTGGAAACTGTGCCTGAAAAAGTGTTTTTGCGGGGAGTTCTTCATTACTGAAAACTGCTCCCGAAAGTCATCGTATTTTAGGGGAAGTTTATGGTGAACATGCGCTAACTGAGCAAACGTGCCAAAAGTGATTTGCACGATTTAAAAGTGGTGATTTTGGCTTGGAAGACGATGAACGTCCTGGCCAGCCAAAAAAGTTTGAAGATGAAGAACTGGAAGCATTACTCTATGAAGATTGTTGACAAACACAAGAAGAGCTCGCAGAATCTTTGGGTGTCACTCAAGCAGCCATTTCAAAACGTTTAAAAGCAGCTGGATATATTCAAAAGCATGGAAATTGGGTTCCACAAGGACTCAAGCCGAGAGACGTCGAAAGGCGTCCGAAATGCTGCTGGAACGCCACAAAAGGAAGTAATTTTTGCATCGGATTGTTACTGGTGGTGAAAAATGGATCCAATACGACAGCCAAAAGCGCAAAAAATCATATGTGAAACCCGGCCAACCAGCCAAATCAACGGCAAAGCGAAGGTAATGCTCTGTATTTGGTGGGATCAGATGGGTGTGTTGTATTATGAGCTGCTAAAACCGGATGAAACCATCAGCTACCAAACACAATTAATCCGTTTGAAGGGAGCAGTAGCCGAAAAACGCCCGGAATATGCGACCAGACACGAGGCAATTATTTTCCATCATGACAACGCTCGGCCCCATGTTGCTATTCCGGTTAAGAACTATTTGGAAAACAGTGGATGGGAAGTCTTACCATACCCGCCTTATAGCCCAGACCTTGCCCCTTCTGACTACCTATTTTTCCGGTCGATGCAGAACGCCCTCACTGAAATACGGTTCACATCAGAGCAGAATATCAGAAATTGGCTTGATTCATTCTTGGCTGCCAAGCCGGCGCATTTCTTTTGGGATGGGATTCACAAATTGCCAGAGAGATGGGATAATACTATTGTACATGTTTTTCTTAAATAAACGTTCAAATTTTGAAAAAAAAAAAAACCGCACGAATTAAATTACATACCCAATAATTAATACTTATATCACAAAAAAAAAAAAAAACATTAAATGTTTGCTCGAAAAAAATTATGAAAAATTCACCCTCATATCGCGCGCACACTGTGGTGTGGTGCCATAAGTCACTACAGTCGTGGCATCAATATGGTGCGATATATGGAAGTTATGTGTGCTAGAAAGCTGCAAAGCTACTTACTACTCGTACCTTACAACCGCATTGGCTCGTCTATGGTTCAACTTCAGGCTATATCAACACAGCAGAGTTGCATTGGTTAAACTGGTAATCTCTAAGGTTTGGTTTTTTAGAACATCAGTACGGATAAGTTACTTATCAATCAACACTATCACTTTGATATTGGCGATGTAGGCTACAACTAGCCAATTCGTCCGCTTCCCAATTCATTAGAACCGGGGACCTCCTTGATGGCTTTCGATTTTCTGCTGCTAGACGATAGATTCGATTGATAGAAACAAAAAGTTTATAGTTTATTCAGAAAATTAAAAATACAAGTTTATTCATCTAAATCTATACTGTCCCCTTCAAAGTAATCCCCATCGACTACAGTACACTTATGTCAGCGCTTGATCCAATCCCCGAAACATTTTTTATATTCGGTTTTCTGTATGTCCATCAGTGCTTCAGTTCCCCGTAGTGGTTTTTTAACTCGATTGAACAGAAAGAAGTCACAGGAAACCAGATAAGATGAATGCAGTGGCTGTTGGATGGTATTTGTTGCATTTTTCGTCAAAAAATTACGAATAATGATGGCACTGTGCAACGGTGAGTTATAACAGTGCAAAATCTACGAGTTTTCTGCCAACAATTCTGGTCTCTTTTGACGAATTTCTTCACGCAAACGTCTCATAACGCCCAAATATTACTCTTTGTTTACAGTCTGGCCTTCTGGCAAAAATTCATGATGCATTACACCGTTGTAATCCATGAAAACCGTGAGCATTGCCTTCTTTTTTGGCTGAAAACGACGTGGTTTTTTTGGTCTCGGCTCATTTGGTAAACGCCATTCACTTGCCTGATGTTGGAATTGCATGTCGTACTCATAAACCCACGTCTCGTCTCCAGTAATGATCCTTTGGATAAATGTGGAATCGGATTCAGCCTCGCAAATCATCTCTTTTCTCTGCCTCTTTTTTTGCATGAAATTGAGTTCTTTTGGCACCAACTTTGCTGCTACACTACGAATACCCAAATCATTAACCAAATTGTCTTGGACGGAAACATAGGCAATGTTCAAGTCCTCCGCTATCTCTCTAATAGTTAATTTGCGGTTATATCGCTGTTGATGGCCTGCAACTGCGTTCATCATCTTCGATTGACTCACGACCACTTTTAAAACCCTCGTGCCACTGATAAGCGACCGTTTTTTTTTTTGAAACACTTTTCTAACATTTCCAACGTTCGTGCACCATAAAATCCGTTTTTTTACGAAAAATTTAATACAGGTTCGTTGTTGCAAATTTAAATCCATTTCTAAAATTGTAATCGCCAACACACCAAAGAAAGATGTACTCTTGGCTACGTAACTTTTGCAAATGTCAAGCAAACAGATGTACCAACTTAACAAAAAAAAAACAGAACTCAAATCGGAACAATGGGAGCGCCACACGGTGGTTATTTTTTTTTTTTTTTTTTTTTGATGAAGGTGGTATTAACCTATTTTGGGGCACTGATAGTCGAATTGGTTTGCACGTGATTAAAGACTCACTTTGGAGGATCAGGTTAAATTCTTCGGCAAAGTATCTATTGAGTTCTTTAACAAAGAAGACCAATATTCTCTCAAGACATTTGTGTATAGAAGATGTCGAAAAATTCGGTCTGACATCTTTGCAAGACTTATCTGCTTTAGATACAAGGTTGGGCAAAAGTAATGTGATAATATGACTTGGCTGCCATTTTCTTAAAAATAGAAACAATTTGGCTCTATTTTCATGAAAATGACTACCTCTTGCACTGATGCACATTTGTGCTCATTTTACAGCATTTTGAATTGTTATTCGCAAAACATATGACTCCAAGTAGGTGATTTCTTCTCCAATGTTAGCTTTCAAGACTTACAAGTTTTGTGGTTTATTGTGGTAAACACGGAATTTCAAAAAGGCCCAAAGAACCCTGGCGCCGTCAAATCTGGCAATGTGACCAGCCAGTTCAAATCAATTTGGTGATTCAAAATCTCCATCGTTGACCAAGCTGTGTGAGCAGTTGCTACGTCCTGCTGAAACCAACAATGCCCGAAACCCAATTCAGCAACTTGCGAGAAAAAAAACTCTGTCTGTACGGTGGTCGGCGTCCTTAAAAAAATAAGAGCTAATCACTTTTTCACTGGAAATGTTGCACCAAAGAAGTCACTTTGAGGGGATGCATGGCTCTTCGTGCCCCAGAAATGCAAATTTTGTTTATTCCCACTATTTACACTTAAGTGGAAATGGGCTCGATCGCTCATTATGATTTCAGATACCAAATCATCCACGTCTTGTACCAGGTTTCACAGAGCATGGAAGTACTTTTAAGTAAACCTCACTTGACGGCCAGCAGGCAGCTATTAGTCAACATCTTTAGCTCTTTCGCCAAAATCCAAAGCAACTCACGTCTCCTGATGCCAAATTGTGTGCATCGTTGTCTCGTCGATATTTGTGGATCGTCTCAGGGCCGGCCACTTCTTGAAACATCTCTAGTGGACTCAGTTTGTTCGAGACGCTCAGCTAAACGCTTAATACTATAGTTCACGCACATGGTGCAGGAGGACGAGTAAAACGATGACAAAATTCACTTTGCGTTAAATCAACAGACCGAAAATTGGTCAAATAAGCAGTAACAATCATTCCGCGTTCCTCAGATGTGTATAGCTCAATTGCTTGTTGTCAACCAATTCTCTATCTGTCTACAACATAAATGTCAAAGCACATTAAAATTTGACGCCATTTGCGAATATTATGGCACGTTCACATTACGGCATTACTTTAGCCCCACCTTGTACCAAGGCCTTTGCTTTCCGACGACTGTGTACCAGGTATTGTTGACGAAAAAGCTATCTCTATGATGGATCCCTACGCAGAGATATATAGGTAAAAAGCAGGAAAAATGCGTTTTCATCAGCAGTTGGAAATTGTTCCTTTTCGGCTTCCATTCAGGATCTATTTCAATTCTTTAGGGCACTCGATATAGAAGGTGTTTATGAGACGATCAATGTTCTGGTATAAGCTGTATCAAGATGGTCGTTCTGAACACGGTTTAATAATAGAGTTTTGTGAGGCCTATTGTTCTATTGAAACCATGGCCACTGTTCCTGGCAAAGTATTTTTTTTAAAATGGTACTGACTTGCGAAAAAAATAAGTACCAAACGGCAAGACCTATTTCCAATTGTTGGCAACAAATCACTTTTTCCTTTCTTCTCACGGCCAACAACAATTTGGTTCTTTGTTAATCCCATATACCATAGATATGTAGATAGGTGAAATCCTTCGGTCTCTGTGTATAGGTATAGGTGCGCCATAAAGCTAAGGCTTTAGGGGGTGTACTCGTACAAGTATAAGTATGTGGGTACCAAACAGTAGTCATCAATTAAAACCGCCCAAGCACCCAACAATCTACTACAGTTACTCCTGGATTGTATAAGGTCCTTTAGAGAGTGTACTCTTCTGTACTCATACTCATACTCGTATACAACGCCAATGATACTTTTACCTCTCTCTCTCTCTTTCTCTCTATCTAGGACGCTGATGGTGGCAGCCCTATCTCTCTTTAGTGCTCTTATACATTGTTATGCTGCTCATAATAATGTCAGTGGTTAGTTGAAGTGCGGGTGTGATAAACAAGGATAAGGGCAACCCAAGGAATGGATGAATGAATACCAATTCTACCCTCAAACTCCACAGTTTTAATATTGTATGAATGTGTGTATGCAATGTGCTTCTCTTGTTGTGTTGTGTGTGATGAAAGTCTAAAATTGACACTGAGTGGGTGACGGCTGGCGTATTTGTACACTGTGCACGGTATTCGTATCGTGCACACGCTACGGTTACGTTTCGAGGAGGTCATGAAAAAACTGTTAAAGCAAAAGCGTCACCATATTGAATTTTCATGGATAACACTGTTCTCGGTCCTTTTTTGCGTTTGATGGGGGGGGGAGGGGGTTATATGGGGGATGATGACGAACGGTATAGGCATCACACAATTCCCACATGAATAGATAGATCTAGATAAGTGAGCACACATATGCATACGTATGTTTGTACTACACAAACGTATACATTGACACAGAAGCAACATGGAAAATCGAAGTTGAATGGGGTGGTTGTAGGGTTGGTTTGATCGTCGGGGTTTGTGGGTGCAGAAGGATTGTCATTTTGTCTTTTTGTACGTTTTCCTTTCGTTTTCAAAGTTTTCTTTTTTTTTGTTTTTTTTTTTTTTTTTTTTTTTTTTTGTTATTTTGTTTGTACTCTCTTCTGTCATAGGATGGATTTAAAGTAAAGAGACGGATTTGTGGAAGAGGCAGAGGAATGAGAGGTGGTAGACTGTGTGTATACAACGATGATGACTAAAAAGGTCGACATTGAGATGGATACGGTACGAAATACGAAGAACGGTGCCGTAGTGTAGTCGAGTCATGGCAGAGTCGAGAGTCGAGAGTCCTTTCTATAATATGTACTTTACCTTCTATCCTCTTCGTTCAGTTCCCCTAACCATTCTTGGACGGATCTTCTGCCTGTGTATGTTTAACTGTGTGTATTATACTTTGGCTAAAGAAACGTATAAACGAATTGGTAATATAAATACGAGCCCCGAAGGTGACGAGGGTGATGGGCGAAATGGTGGCTGCATGGCTGGATGGTTGGGTGGATTGGTTGGTTTGTAGGTTGGTGACTTTTATCCTTAGGAGGGAATATTTTAGGTTATGCTTCTTCCTTTGTTCGTATAAGAACGTTATAGTGGTTGGGATGTTGTTGTTTTTTTTTTTTTTTTTTTTTTTTTTAATTTATTTTCTTAGTCTTTTTGTGTTTGACTATTGTTGGAGTTGTTGGAGAGTTTTTGGAGGTGGTGGGGTCCCTTTCCATATTTTATGGTCACCACTTATACATTCAGGACTTTTATGAGTCCTTCGGAGGACGTTTTACGTTTTACTTTTTTCTTTTTATTTTCTTCATTTTGTTTTCATTTTTCTTCGTCGTTTTTGTGTTTGGAAGTTGATGATGAATAGAATGGGCAATTGTGGGGCGGTTGGCTTCAAGGGGGTGTGAATTTTTTTTCCATTTTATTTTTTCATGTATTTTTTTTGGGGGGGGGGGGGGGGTTATTTTGTTTGCTTTCTTCGTTGTCGTCTTCGTGTATGTTGAATTGTACGCTGTTGTCATTGTTGCGTCATCAGAGTAGATTATTTTATATGGGACTGAGTGGAGGGACTTGGGACACTGAATTGGGGATGGGTATTGGGATTGGGATTGAAATTGCGATTGGAATGGTTGTAGAAGGTAAGCATATCCTTGTAGATATATTAATGGCCTTTTTTGCTGGAATCCGGAGAGGTAAAGTAAGGGGGAAAATATGAGAATAGTTGGCAATAGTAGAAAGACAACGAGACACACTAAAGCACACAGTATGCTTGACGTTCAGTTCGGTTTGGATCGTCGTCGCCATGCTTATGCCTGTGCCGGGTTCTATTGTCCTGCTAGTTGCCTGCGCTATTACTCTGGAGGTACTGACGATGGTTCTGGTACTGTTTAGTATAGCTGCTACTGAAGAATGAAGGATAATGGAAAATGTGTTGTGTCAGAGTGGGTTGCAAACGGGGTGGAATGAGAAAGAAAGAGGGAGAGAGTGGGAGAAGCATGGAGCGGTTTGTCGTAGTTCGATTTGTAACTGTAAGTATGTGGTACGAAATCTGTTTGTATATCTATTGTTGTTTTTTTTTTTCATACATAAGTATCCATCTTATCCTTTTTGTTTAGGTGAGGCACACCAAGGAGGGTGGTGGTGAATTAATGAAAATGGAGGGTAATTTTGTTGCTTTTCTTCTACTTTTTTTTCCATTTTTGCACAGCAGCTCCTTGTATATTCTGGATGCTGGCTATGTGTTTCATTTCGTTTCGTATTTTATGCACGTTAGGAAATTTCATTGTATCCTTAGCTTGGCGTGTCCTTATTTTGGACGATTTTTTTCCTCTCACATTTCTTTGTGTTTTCGTTGTGTTTTATTTTTATATAAAGATGCATATGTATGTACATACATCTCTGCCGGTGCAGAAAACTCGAACTCTTCTTCATCTTGTTCTTCACGAGAGTTGTTGGCAATTGTAATTTGTCCGCACGTAATCTGTATACCTATGTATGTTTGTATGTATGGAGATACTACTATGTACAGAATCAGAGGTGATAAGAGAGACGAGAGCACGATGATGGGTGGTGGGTGTGGGTGCTACTGGGTGGTTTTTCTTGATGTTTTCGAGATTGAGAATGATTTTATCTGCGCGGTTGTAGATATTTTAGATTTATGCTAATTTTTTTTTTTTATTCTTATTTTTAACTGTTTTTTGACTTGTGTACCCTCTGTGTGTACCATCACTTTGCTTTCTTCTATTTCGTGTGCTTAGCGAGGTTTTTCTTCTCGCGTTTGGTATCATTGCACAGTGCTGTCCCAGTCGAAATTGCCGCCCTTTTCAACGTCGGTCGGTGGATTTTTTTTCTTTTCTGCCATTCTGGCGTTGTATGGAGTTTGTTTTTTTTTCATATTCCGGCGCTGAGCACGTGTTGGGAGTTGGTGGAGTTTGAGATGGTTGGCATTTTTGTAGTATACATGTCAGGATTTGTTTTATGCTGTTCCTTTTTTTTTTTTTTTTTTTTTTTTTTTTTTTTTTTTTTTTTTTTTTTTTTTTGATGTGCTGGATGTTTTCTTCTTGTCGTCTTTTCGTTCAGATAAAGCGATGAGATGCTCGTAGGTACTAGTTTGGGTGAATAGCGGTGTATGTGAATTAGGATTTTGTCGAGAAAAAGGTTTTTCCTTCGAAGGATGTAGACATTTTTGTATATGTTCTCTTCTGCTTGAAACGCTGGCGTTTATCCTGTTGAAGTGCGGACTTTTTGGTTCGTTGGAGCAACATTGTGGGATGCAATTTTCTGTTGGATATTTTGTGAAGTAAGAGATTTATTTTGAAGAAAATTTAAACGTAGTTAAAATATTTAAGAATTTAAAGTTTTTGCTTTGGAAAAGCACATAGACTAGGCTGTGATTATTAGAGCAATCTCTTCGTTTATCAAGCGAAAATACACTTCCTTGCAGCATTGATAAAAAACTAAGTGTTCGATGAAAACTCAATCTTACTCGACGGAATGTTTCAAACTGATTGTACTGATAGGTACCAGGCATTTGACTTTTTACAGTACGTCCGTCATATTTATAGAAACGACTTCCAATCTAGCATCTACCTTTTCCCACCACATTTGCCATAGGGTCTATCACGAATCAAGGAAACAAGTGCTTGTCTCCTACAGGGCACAATTCATCGCCTAGCTCGGTTCAAAAATTTTATGTTGGCGCTTTAAACGTCTAAGGTTTCTGAGGCTCTCCAAATTTATCCCGGAAAGCTATCATCTTTATTTCGCATCGCGGAAAAAAAAATACCGCTAACACCGTGGACTTGTTTTTAACCTCTTACTCTGATAAGTACACTGTTGATTTGCGTTCTCTTTTGAGTTCGTCGGACCTTTGTGTCATACCAGCTAATTTCTCGTATACTGACAACACAGTTAAAAAAAGATTCCTAAAAGAAGCATAGGTATAGCAATACGAGAAAGCCATTATTCTCTTTGGAATGAACTTTTATCCCTAATCTGTTGACAAAGGAAGAAAAAGAAAAGACACTCAAGCCGTAAAGAGGCTATCAGAGTTAGAGAAATTTCTTTTGATCCCACAAGACCAATTCGACAGAGAAAAACCGAAAAAAGTTCAAACGAGCCAGAAATGACTGCAACGTCTTTCTTAAACAGATCAAAAACAGTCAAAAATAGTAACATTTTTGGTCGTTCTTCAAAAGTGCTCGAAATTCTGCCTCATCCTTCATTCCAACGCTCATTTATGATGGCATTCCAGCTATCCGCTCTTTGGACAAAACGAATCTGCTTACTGCGATTCATTTTGCGGCTAGCTCAGTACTTCTTAGACTTGAGTGTGTCGAATCTTCATTGGAGTGAATCCACTTTCGCACTCCTGTAATAGTAAGAGTTCTTAAGATATTAACATTCTCAAATCCGCTAGTCTAGATGGTATATCTGCCCTTTTTCTGAAAAGGTGTTCTTACACATTGGCAAAACCTTTGCGTCAGCTTTATCAACATTCCAACTCCTTAGAACACTTCCCGAGCAGATGGAAAACACCATTTGTCCAGCCCGTCTCTAAAAAAAAGACCAATCTTCCTCCATTTCCTTCTACAGACTCATTGCACTTACGTCCCTTCTTTCCAAGGGACGCTGATAAACCGTCAGCTCATGAACTATCTCGAAACATGAAAATTTCTCAGTGACCGGCAGTATGGTTGATCTAATAGCATGTCTCGCAGAAAAATGAAACCAAAGCGTACATCAATCTAGTGTAAACAATACAGTTGCACTTGATATTTTTCAGGCATTTGACAGAGTTTGGTATCGGGCTCTTTTGTCGAAAATGCGTGCTTTTGGGGTCGACGAAGCTCTTCATCAATGGATTAGGAATTACCTTTTGGAACATTCCATTCAAGTTATCTTGGATTGTTTCAAGTCTGATATTTACAAAATAAATGCTGGTGTGCCACATAGCTACGTTCTGCCTCTAACACTCTTTTCAATATTCGTCAATGATATCTTGTCTGCTACTTCTAACCAATATATTCCTTTGCTGATGACAGTACTCTCTGCTTTCATAGTTCCCGGACTCATGTCACTTCATTTCGGCTGTATAACGGGAACGTTAGCGTATGCTAAGCTCATTATATTCTGACATTAACATCATCACTAAGTGGGAAACCACCAATCCTTCCAAAATAAAATGCTGTCTTCGTTAAAACGAAATTCATATCCATGAAAGGTACTTGCATCGTTGAAGCCGAAAAACTTTCCATTTCCGGTATGTGTATCAATGAGAACCGACGTTGGAATGACCAAACATTCGATATCGCCAAAAATGTTGTAAAATGTCTAGGTTTCCTCATGCGAAGTAAAAACTATTTTAACCTTTTTGATCTGTCCTCAATATATGTAAGGCTTTCATCCGCCCAAAATGCAATGACCACAGGTCAGGTGCTCTTAAAATATCTCTGTACCAGCTGGATAGGGTTCAAAACTATGCCGTAAAACGAATAAGTGATGCTTATATCACTCAGTTAATTAACGCCCACCACCAGTGTTCTATAGAAATTTCCAGCAGCATTCCGCTACTTCAAACCTTCAACCGTAACACCCGTCTCGCTTTGAATATCAGTTTGCGCTCAAGCCTACTTTCTGACGTACTTTGAAATATCTTGATTCGTTCGTAAGTCGTACAACTCGCTTATGGAATAGCCTGCTGAGCGCTCTATTTCCTATTCATTACAACTTGCAAACATTTAAGAACAATGTACATTAGTATCTTCCTATTTCCTCCTCCCCAAGTTTACTTCAAAAAACCGTAGAGACAATTGAACGAAAGTTCTTTTAGAATCCCATCTCGTTTTGGCAATAGCACCAGCCGCTAAAGCTTCTTAGGCTGATAAAAAACGCACTTATTTCTTCGCGATAGTCATTTGAGTTGATGTTGGACATCCTTCTGGTAATCTGCCAATTTGAGCATTTCGAGGAGTCAATATTGATTTAAAACCATTACCTTGTTCAAGCCACTGTGCAAATGGTAGATACTCCGGATGCCAATAAACATGAGAATCACATTAATTAGAGACTGCTTGGGACCTTTGTATTCAAGTCTCATAAAACTACGATCATTGGCAATATCGCTGGGATTCAACTGACCCAAACAACGAAACCACTGGTTGGATAAAGAGTATCGAGAGATGTATGCAGCCAAGAAAGACGACAGTTGTTCAGGAACTCTATGAGCAAAAAAGCCAGGGTCACGTCGACGTCTCAGAAAAAATTAAAATAAAAGAATAGAAGCATTTCATTGAGGCTAAGGAGAGGTTCTTCTGAAAATTGACACAAATACTGAATAAACGCACGCAAAAATTAGGATATGAATGTTAGCAATATACAATCAGAATTAGAAATCAACAAGACAGACTGGCTACCCGCTGGATTATTTAAAGCAGCAGGAATTGATTTGGTAAGGACAAGTATAAGATATAGATATAGTCGGATAAAAGAATGAAACCGAGTCATTTGATGCCAAAAAAGTATATCAACAAAGTGGCACCTTCATGGAGAACATTTGGCACATTTGTAAAACATTTTTGGAGCTATTTTGGAACTGAAATGGTGTTCATACGAACTCGGCATGCTGCAACTTAATTCTTTTTGCCTTTTTACAAACTTAAGAATGAACAAAAATTTGTGAAATGACTAGCAATTGGATGCAAGTCATTCGGTTATGAATTCGATTCCAACACCGCAGAAGCAATTTCTTTAACGTGAAAGAGCCTGGAAGAGCGTCTGCTGGTCTTGTGGCTAATATTTTCATTAAACAAAATATGTATGTACCTTCAAAGTGTTATTCTACCCCCTTTCTGATCTGTCGTGATTTGCTAACAATAATTATTCCATTTGTTAATCAGATCTGCTTGATTCTTAACCTCAAGCTTAATAAACAATTATATCTAAGCCTTCCTCTATTCAGAAGTTTTTTTTTTTTTTTAAAAACACAAATTGCAACAAAAACCCAAAAGGCTGTAACCAAAAAAAGAAGAAAAACACCTGTTAACACTTATCTACGCAAAGTACTTCCGTTTAGCCATAACCAGTATTAACCACCGAAAACAATATCTATTTAATCCTGCACCGAATTCATGCAAACGACTTAAAACTAAACATCCAAACCCCACACACATAAGCACAACAAAACTCCCATGTCACTCCCATTAGTTTCCGTTTAACGAAAAGTGACTTAATTAAATTTCATCGAAGACAAAAGCCTCGGCAACACTGCCACAATCACCACTCACACTCCTTGGGTTGATTCTAAATCTACTGCCCATCTATACAACTGTGTGACCAGGCAAAACCGATTCGCCTAAACTAATGAAACCGCAACCATGTAGCGACCTCAACACTAAACCACCCTCTTCAAACAATTCCCTTACTACCGAAGTACCGAACGCCCAACTTGACTTTCATTTTCAACAAGGACACCACCAATCCTGATTTCTCCGAATACCTATCCCTAAATCCAAATGAGCCGGGTGCAAATAAACACCACCAACAGGCTAAAACAATAAGAGTTTACGGATCACATAATAATACAGAGTATCCCTACCTACGATACTATGGACAGGAGAATATACACAAAGGACAACACTGTCGACCTTTTCGTCCTGTCAGTCGATGGTGGTAGTGGTACTGATCTCGGTTTTACGAGTATGGTATACTCGATTCTAAGGTTTTGGAGAAGCGTATGTAGACTGAATGGATAAACTGGTGGGTGGTCTTTTTGTGGTTAGAAGGTGCCTTTGAATTTCGATGGGGACTGATGGAAAGGGTGACTAATCATACAACAGATACAAAAGTAAATAGCCAAGCGATTCAGTTCACTGCTATGATGATGCCAGGAAGACTGAGTGTAGCTTTGTTAAGGATAACACTTTATACCGAGTTAATTTTCAATAGAATTACGTTAACGTTAACGTTTTCAGATACAATATAGTCGTAGCCACACAGCTACGGATACCAAGGTTGATGGAAATGGAAATGGTACTCGGCGTCAAGATGCCAGCGGGTATATCGGAATATGTTGTGTTATGCAGATTTTGGTTTATTAATAAGCAGAGACGATTAGTGAAGATTTATTATTGGATTACGGTTACAAAGTACCTTTCGAAACTCTTCAAAGGGTACGCTCTGTGATTTCGATTGTATCTACCTTGAGTTTATTGTTGGTTTTTTGTATATACATATGTTAGATCGAATTTTAATAACTTCTGCCGTAGGCGGATTTCAAATTGATGAAATACTTTCACCATTCGCCACAATATGAATACCTCCTGCCTTGAACCTACGCAAGTTACGTAGTTGCACGTGGCAAATGTGAAAGTCATTATCCTTTTTGCCGAAATGTTAACAGTTAATTCATAGTTATTCCAGACTTTTGGCTCACTCGTAATTTAACTCTCTGCTGAAGAAGTGTGCAATACGCACTGCTATATTAAGTACTCACAGACCTAAACCTACTAAATCTACGGCTAAAGTGAGTTCGCAAAAGCTGCCTCTAGTATGGTCAAATTTTCTGGTCAAATTTGCGAAAGTAAAGGTTATCTTGATTCAAAATTCAGGATTAGCCCTATCACTGTCACAGAACATTTTAAACTAATAAATCGACCATCCCTTCTACGACACATTAGAGACGCTTAAGACACTTATGTAAATTCAAAGTAGGACAAGACCATACTGACACAATCTCAACGTATTGCATCTGGAAATAAGTAGAGACGTGGGTGGATATAGGTACCATATAAGATATCGCCAAAAATGCTGCGATTACTCCGCCTAAACTGGAGTAAAATGTCTATATCTGGTCAGGTGCTCCTAAAACCACTCTGTACTTCCTAGATAAAACACATAGGTGACGGAAATTTTTCCAAGTCACTTGACATCCTCCACCATCGACCAAATGTCGCTTACCTTATTCTATCGCTATTTCCACTACAAGTGCTTTCACAAAATTTCCATTAACATACTGCCACATTAAACCTTTAACAGCGTCTCCTTCTTAAACAATTTTCAGTTCGCCTTTAGGTCGATTTCATGATTCTCTCCTTATTCGCTTTTGAAATGCCCTGCTGAGACCTTTATTCCCTAGTCGTCATAACCTGCAAATATTCGAAACCAATGTACGTCGCAATCTATTTTACTACCCAGCCTAATTTCCCTACACTCATTAGGGGAGGCACACGCTGTGTGGCAACGTTCGGGATGTTCATTATACCTTGAGCACTTGCTAATTATAAAAAAAATATTCATAAACCTTAAGCACAAGCTCTTGTTCCCTATTTTGAACTATAAATTTCATCAAAATAAACTACCCTTACCTTCTCCATCTAAACCACATCATAAAGTTGTATTCATTTAAACTTATACCTGTTTCCTTCAATAAAAAAAAAAAAACCAACATCATCACTGATAATCTATTTTCTTAGGCTCACATTCACAGAAATTTCGTCCGCTGTGACGTACATAATTCTTCCTCAGCCTTAGTGCCCAGAACTCAAATGGCATCCAACATTTCTTCACGTCATCTCATAGATCTGATGGTCCCCCAAAGGGCTCTACTAACGCCGACTTTATTCAGCACAAACCCTAAAGACCTTCGAAAAACTAATATCGTTCCTAACACTATAAACTACCAAATGTAAGGGAGTTGCGATATAAAACCTCTATAGTCTATCTAAACCTCAAATTTTCAATGCGATACTTTTACCCAGCCACCCACCTCCATTCTTCAAGTTTTCGTATGATGTCTCTTAAGATCTTAAGAATCTGTCTTTTAAACGCGTCTATAGCTTTAATTCACCTACAGCGGACTATGCTGAATTAAACAACATTCTGTGTCTCAAGGAAAACTCTAGTATTTCTATAAATAATGCTTTCGCTTCTTTTTTCTTTTTATACCAAAATTTTCAGTTAATTTTCACCACCTATTCCACTTAACCCCCCAAAAAAAATCCTCGATACCTCCGTGAGAAAAATAAATGTGGCCTGCTCATCTAAGATCACCCTACGACTTAGATTTTTATAACTACAACCTCGTTAATACCCAATTCTCTAAACTTTGTGAATCACTATATTTAAATCCGAAAAACCGGATAACTACCATTATGCCCTAAATCTCGCCAAGAAACCTCCTGATAATCTTCAAATAAATACGATGCTACTGGTATTTGCTCAATTTGTTAGGCAGTCGTTTTGTTGAAGATCCTGATCAGCTCTGCTTTTTTGATCAATTATTTTGCATAATTGATTTTGGTGAACATTGGCGATGGCCGGATTTGTAATCCCTGCGAAACTGATCCAGTGTGGAGAACATGCGCAGCAATGTGCGATTCGGAAACAGTTCCTCATTTTTTTCAGAGCAGATCACTGAAAGTCTTTCCAAGAAAGATAAGTAAGCGCTTCAGTCATAAAGTGCCTACAGTACGAGTACCAGCACCCATCAGGTCAACATCGAGTACCTGCAGCCTGATGCGACCGCAAGCCGAACATACACTGAGATAGTGTTCTGCGATGTCGTCGTTACTTTCACAGCAAGCATCACAGGATGTTGTGTCACTTATACTCAGCGCATTTAAGTGCTTAGCAAAAGTGTAGTAACCTGCAATCTTTCCTGTAGAAGACGGGCAGCAGAAAGCTCACTAACTTCTTAAAAACGTCGAAAAGCTTTCGTTTGGTCTACTTGCAACCTGGATAGTCATGCCATCTGTAGTTGTGCTCATGTGAATGGAATGTCAATGGAAGCCCTAACTGAGGATGCAGGAAAACCCCACGTAGGTTTGGGTCCTGAAAGACTCTCTTCTGATTCTTGCCAAACAAAGTGGAGATTTTACATCCTCTGACCTAAGTGTGACCTGGGATCCCGATAAGACTCAGTAAATTTAGCCTCCCAACTATGTCTCGAACTAGCTTGGAAGTTATAAGAGGGTTCTGAAAGGCTCTATCGCTACTTCTTCTCCAATGCTACTTCTAATCCAATATATTTCTTTGCTAATGACAGTACTCTCTGTTTTCATATTCGTTCCTGGACTCACGTCCCTGCTCTTCAGCTGCAGAACGGGAACGGCAGCGTATGTAAAGTTCATTAAATTCTGATATTAACAGCATAACCAATTAAGTAACTATCAACAGAGTGGAATTTAATGCTTCCAAAACTCACGGCTGTCTGCTGTCATTAAAGCGAAATATAAACACCCAGCCATTGTCCAGTAATTGCACTTGCATCGTCGAAACCGAAAAACTTTCTCTTCTCGTTATATGTGTCAATGTCAACTTACGTTGAAATGCCCACATATTCGGTATCGTCAAAAAGACTGCAAAATTTCTAAGTTTACGTGCGATTAAACTCATATGATACTAATAACACTCAAACAATGACACCCTCGCCTACCGACGTAGTGTCTCTCACTCTGTATTATCGCTATTTCCACTACCAACTCTACAAAGAAGTCGCCAGTAACATTCCGCCCCTACAAACATTTAACTGCAACACCCGCTTCGCTATGGATGCTCATCAGTATACCCTCCAGCCTACTTTCGGACATCCTCTAAAATATCGTGAATCGTTCCTAAGCTGTATATACAACTCGCTTATGGAATTCTCTGTCTAGCTCTATATTTCCTAGTCATTATAACGTTCAAACATTTTAAACCAACGTTCATCGGTACCTTTCTTTCTAACCTCCCTGATTTTCCTTCGCCCGCGCATTTTAAGGGTACTTACAATAAATCACTTGATCGCGTGCAAATTATACACAAAAAAAAATCTTTACCGTTATTAATTGCAATAGAGTAGGCTTAAAATATTGATATTCTTGAATTATGCTGATTTCTCAAGTTCTCAGCTATTTTATCAACTCTGGTACCTACAGTTTCTCGGCATACATAATACTTCCGCCGCTTTAATTATGTATTTTCTAATAAATCCGCCTTCCGTAAATGGTTTTGATCTGCTTCCGATTAAATGTGGTAATATACGGTCATTCAATTCGTGGTCCGAATTTGACATCCCTGTTTCAATCATATACGTCAAACCGAGACTGTATATTTTTAGTTTAAAGTTTGCCATTTAGCAATATGGATCGTTTAACAATCGCTGAACGTGTTAAAATTGTGAATACTTAGTACAAAAATAGTGTAGAAGGTTCGTTTTGGCGCATTACGATCAGATTATGGTCAACATAATCATCCTTATGGGCGTGCAATACGCAAAAGCGTAAAAAAATTCGAACAGACTTAGTCTGTTACAGATATCTTAATGGCTATCCACCATCGAAATGCACGCTCTTCATGGCAAGCACAGTATTGTGGCGTGACTTATCGCACATTATCAAAATAATATGCGGTAATATTTATATCGTACATACGACAGGATGCCCTTAGGTAGAAGTACTATCACCCCTACTATGGGCTATCGTAATCGTAGGTAATGAACTACTGATTATACTCAGCAGGGATGGCTTCAATGTTCAAGGAAATGAAGACGACATTGCTATCCTAATCAGAGGTAAATTTGAGGACACAATCTCGGATCGCCTCCAGAGGGCTTTGAACTTAATTGCTGAATGGTGTACCAAAGTTTGCCTTAAAGTTAATCCCAAGAAAAGCACCACTGTTCAATTCACCAAGAGAAGAAGGAGAGAAAAAGACTCAGAAATGACACTATCTTTGGCAAAACAATAAAGTTCTCAACGGAAGTCAAATATCTAGGCATCACACTGGATGAAAAACTTACGTGGAACACTCATCTTTCTGACACTATTGACAAGGCCAGTACCTCACTATGACATTACTAGTCATTGGGGACTAATCCCAAAATGACACTATAGATGCATACGGCAATAACGAGACCTATCATCACGTATGAATAAAGCGACGCAGAGGTCTACACAGACCAAACTCCACAAATTACAGAGACTACGCTGTGTCTGTGCAACTGGTGGAATGAAAACCGCACCAACAGCTACGCTTGAAGTTATCCTTAACATTCCACCACGTCATCTGGAACTCATGAAATAAGCAATGGTAAATGTCTACTAGGTGGGGTGAAAAGTAGCCTCCTTGGGAATAAAAAAATTTTTTTTTAAATGTTTTTGTATTTTATTCAATATAGTCCTCTTTTAGTTTGATACACTTATTCTAGCGATTTTCCAACTTCTTGATCCCGTCCGAAAAGTAATTTTCCGGAAGGTCTGCAAAATACTCCTCCGTGGCGTCGATTATTTAATCGCGTGAGCTGAATTTTTTATTGATGAGCCATCTTTTGAGGTTTGGGAAGAGATTATAGTCCGAGAGAACCAAATCGGGCAAATACGTTGGATGCGACAGCAATTGGAGCCGTAAGTCATTGATTTTAGCCATGGTTGCGATGCTCTTGTGCGTCGGTGCATTGTCTTGCAAAAACAAAAAATTTTTTCGCTTCATGTGAGGCTGTTTTGCAGCGATTTTGGCCTTCAATCGCTCCAATAATGCACAGTAATACTCGCTGTTGATGGTAGATGCGACAGCAATTGCAGCCGTAAGTCATTGATTTTAGCCATGATTGCGATGCTCTTGTGCGCCGGTGCATTGTCTTGCAAAAACAAAAAAATTTTACGCTTCATGTGAGGCCGTTTTGCAGTGATTTTGGCCTTCAATAGCTCCAATAATGCAAGTAATACTCGCTGTTGATCGTTTTTCCTTTTTCGAGGTAGTCCACGAAGAGTATGTCATGACAATACCAGAAAACCGACGCCATAACCTTACCGACACATCGAGCCTCCCTCGGCCGCTTCGGAAACTCGTGCCGGTTTCAGTCCATTGCCGGGACACTTATTCTGTTCTCTGGTATTCAACAGTTATCCATCGACGCCAAAAGTCCGCCGGATTCCACATCAACAAGTCCAAACACTCTTTCGAAGTGCTATCGTGCTGGTGTTTTTGGTCAGGAGTGAGTATGCGCTGCAACCAGTGGCAGGATGCAGAATATTGCCCAAAATATGGCGTGTGCGCTCAGTACTAATCTTTGTGGTATCTGCTAGCTCGCGCACCTTCACTTTCCGGTCAGACAACACCATTTCATGTATTTTTTTGAGGAAACTTTCGAAACCAATATTTGACAGTGTAATCTGACGGAGCATTAGCCCCATAATGTTTATCCAACTTTTCTTTTGTTTCCTTCGCCGTTTTGCCTCTCAAAAAATAATGTTTTATGAGAGAACGAAAATCGTTTTTGTCCACACTCAACATGATGCCAAACACGTAAACAACAATCAGCTGTCAAAACAAAACTAAAGACAGTATCGCACTGAAATTTGGCATGTCAGCCTATATATGAACGGACTTCAAGGCACCATAACCTTTTTTGCAGTAGCAGCGCATTCGACCGGTCAAGGAGGTTACTTCTCACTCCACCTTGTACATGCTCATCATAGAAGATGAATCCGAATCCAAACTAGTTCGTCCTGTAATTCTTCATGAATTACAAACAAAAACGAATTACTTGGAATACCAAATTGATCAAATTTATTCAGAAAACTAAAAATACAGCGCTTGATCCATTTTTTATATTCGGTTTTCGGTACGTCCATCAGTGCTTTCTGCGATTTTTCCATTACTTCCTCTTGGCTGCTGAAACGCGTTCCCCGTAGTGGCTTTTTGAGTCGATTGAACAGAAAGAAGTCACAGGGAGCCAATTTAGGTGAATTCGGTGGCTGCTGGATGGTATTTGTTGCATTTTTCGTCAAAATGAATACGTCATACGTCAGAATGAATACGAATAATGATGGCACTGTGCGACGGTGCGTTATCATGGTGCAAAATCCACGAGTTTTCTGCCGCAATTCCGGTCTCTTTCGGCAAATTTCTTCACGCAAACGTCTCATAACGCCCAAATAATACTCTTTGTTTACTGTCTGGCCTTCCAACAAAAATTCATGATGCACTAAACCGTTGGCTTCTTTTTTGACTGAAAACGCCATTCAGTTTCCTGATGTCTGGATTGCGTGTCGTACTCATAAACCCACGTCTCGTCTCCAGTAATGATCCTTCTGATGAATGTGATGGGATCGGATTCAGCCTCGCAAATCATCTCTTTTGCTACGTCAACACGGTCTCTTTTTTGCATGAAATTGAGGTCTTTTGACGGAAACACAAATCATTAACCAAAATGTCTTGGACGGATTCATAGGTAATATTCAAGTTCCCTGCTATCTCTCTGATGGTTAATTTACGGTTATTGACCAACATTTCTTTTACTTCATCAATGTTTTCGTCGGTTTTCGATGCCGATGGTCTGCCACTGCGTTTACTATCTTCGATTGACTCACGACCACTATTTAACCGCTCGTACCAATGGTAAGTGACCGTTTTCTTTATAGAATCGTTGCAGAGACACTTTTCTAACATTTCCAACGTTCGTGCACCATTAAATTCGTTTTTTACACGAAATTTAAATCCATTTCTAAAATTGTAAAAAATCGCCAACACATACATAGACATTCAGCAAATGTCAAGCTATGACACTAAGATTTAGAGGGAATGTCAACCACAGATGTGCTAACTTAATGAAAAAACAGAACTCAAATCGGAACAATGGGAGCGCCACACGGTAACGCCACCGGGAATTTTTTGATCAAAGTGGTATTTTGCTATATGAATGCCAGGTATGGGGCGACTTTGCAAATTGCCATATACAAAAATTGCAAATTTCGCAAAACAAACTTCTAAAATTGATCCTAGACTTACCTTGGCACCACTCAACACATGATATTCATAAAAGGGCGAATGTTGAATTGTTACCAAATAGAATTATTAAAACTTAACAATACTTTTAAAACAAGGTGCAGTTTTGCGATAACCCACTTGTAAATGAATATTCTTTTATAAATCATTTAAAATAATGTTTGATCCGAAAGATACATTTTCAAATTATCAAATCTCTGTAAAATATTTGGCATACAAAATAAAAATCTATCTATCTATCTCTTAAATTTTTACTCATTTTTATTTAAATTTGAAAAATCCACTTTAGGGTTCAAGATATCACTCCCAACCGATTGAGCAAATACTGCGCTTTGTGACGTCGTGTACTAACACATGGCGTGGTTCAGATAAGATTTATGTATGTTCGATTTATTTTAATCACAAAATTAAAAATTATTAAAATGAAATGAAATAAAAATAAAATTTACTTTAAAATAATTAATTAATATTTTTTTCAAAAAAAAAGAAAAAAAATTGAAAAGTCTCGGCGGACCGCAACCTATTTACATATTTATTGGCGAGCCGCGTGTCTGTCGTGCCTGATGTATACAGTCTATTGATGTTTATACGATGTCAGCACTCTCACGCACTTTCACTTTACGGTCTTTCAAAACGATTTTGTAGATTTTTTTTTTTTATGTTTTCCAGCGTAACAGACTCATTTGGGTGCGCTGATCGTTCAGCATCATTTGTGTCTGTATGACTGCGTTTGAATTCACCAAAATACATAGTGAAAAATCGTTGCTTTCGACGGAACAGATTGCTTATGTAACGGTTTTTTTTCCCATCAAATAACAGTGTTTTGTCCCATGAAAAGATGTGCGTAACTAGAATTCAATATCTCGATGATTAATGCTCAAAATATTATCAAATTTTGACACGTATCATTCAAAGGTTGGTATTAACTATATTAAAAGTGGCATGGACATAATATTAGAGCTGCGATCTAGGTGTCAGTCTCGGGACTTTCAACGCTTGACGAGAATATCGAAAACCTGCTTATTTCAACGCAAGTTGTCATTAAAATACTTCAAGAATAGAATTCTTTCCAGTTTCAGCAATGAAAATCCTATTCAGGTAGTATGACTGGCTGGTTTGATTTCACTTTATTCAGTTGTTTCTGCCCTTTCTGCTCTACGGCCGAAGAACAGAAAGAAATATAAAAAGCAGAGAGTACTACCATCAACAGATGAATATACTGGACTAGAACTAACAGACCAAAGATCATTATTGAATATTAAAATATTCAATATTCATAGAACGGAACCTTTGTGGACATCCAGAACTTATTTTGTGGATTTCATAATTGAAACTAACCAAAACAATTTAAATTGATTTTTCCAAAAGGTTGATCTTTCCATTAAGGATTGAGATTCGTCGATCTCAAATACATCGCCAAAGGACTCTGTTAAATGGTTTTGAAGTACCAAGTGCAAGTACTCGTATAATATGTTATATTGCTTTGGCCAGATTAGTATAAACTTTGATTCCACTTTTCGCTAAGCTTTGCCGTGGACTTGTTCCTACGAAAACTGTGTCTTCGGTCATTGAAAAATTTTCGTGTCTCGAAATATAAAATGAGCTGACAACTTATCAGCGTTTCCAAGATTTTGGAAAATAGGAACATAAAAGAGAAAAGAAGATTCGCCTGTTTTAGACACGACCTGGAAAAATGCGGTTTTACATCTATTTGGCAAGAGTGCTTGAAAGTGGACACTGAATATTTTATTAGTCTGCAAGAATACCTCTTCAGAAGAAGGGGAGATACGAGGGGTGTTTGATGAATACCCGGATTAGAAATGACAACGCAACTTTTTTAGGTTTTGACAATTTATTTTTCAATATAATCCCCTTTCAACTCGATACTCTATTCCCTCCGTATAGTACGACTTTTGTTGGCCTGCAAAATACTGCTCGCGGCGGCGATGACTTCCTCGTTCGACCAGTACTTCTTTCCTGCGAGCGATCTTTTAAGATTTGGGAACAAAAATAAGTCACATGGAGCTAAATCCGGAGAATATGGAGGATGGGGGAGCAATTCCTAGTGCAATTCCACCAAATTGGCTGTGGCGACTGTGAAGGTGTGAGCCGGTGCGTTATCGTGATAAAAGAGCACATTTTTCTTCGCCAAATGTGATCGTGTTTTCTTAAAATCAGCGTTGAATCGGCCCAAATAATCGACGAGGTATGCTCCTGTGATTGTTTTCCCCTTCTCCAAATAGTCAACGTGGATCACACCGTGCGCATCCCAAACAGCTATGGCTATCACTTTTACGGCCCAAAGCACAGGCTTCGCCATCTTTGAAGTAAGTTCACCGGGCTAAATCCATTGTTTTGATTGTTCTTTGGTCTCTGGTGTGTTTTAAAATTCCTCCGAATTTCGATTAAACAGGGCCAAGCCACCTGGGCGCGGTTCATCAAAAACCGACGAACGGGTCGTATACAGGTTATGCCACTCAAAAACAAGAATCTGATCACAGAGCGATTCTTTGAACGCGATGTTTTGAAATTCGTGTCAAAACAAAACTAAGCATCGGATTGTCACTAAATTCTGACAGGCGGACTAAAAGAGGTTAGGCTAAATGATGATGCACTCATTTTGGCTCAGTAGCGCTACCTATCTTCCAATCAAGGTACTCATCAAACAGCCCTCGTACACCATCTCGACCAGTAGATTTGTCTATATGGAGATCTTTGAATACTCTAGCTACTATACGAGTGCGAAAGTGAAGTCGTACATTATAAAAGAGCCTTGGGATAGAGGATGAGGTAGAGTTTCTAATGTGTTTAATGTTTAACTCATGACTAACAACCTTCCGGACTGTTTGCCTTAATTGTTGACAGCATTGAAATATTTTATAGGTTTAAGTAAAGCAGTAGTTCTTGGTTTGATGAAATTTTTTTGTTTTATCTCTGTCGGGTTGGTCTTTAAATCGATTAGAGATAAAGGATCTCATTCGGAAGAGAGGTCATATTGGAGCAGCATCCCTGTCTCTTGTGCATATTTTTTTCTATCCTAGAGGGTGTCTAATCCGGGTAAAAAGACAAGATATTGCCAACACGACTAGCAACTTTGAGTTTTCCTTTAGAGTCATTTACAAGCTTAGTTAAGCTGTTTTCTTTCACCGTCTTTTGGACGCTGTCCAAAATGTTGAATACCTATACATAAAAGTCAACCGCAATAACAATCCATATGAGGATACCGGGTTACAACTCTTTATATAAAGTCCGATAGGTCATCAAGCCAGTTTAAGGCTAAATAGTTGTCCAATTTGGGGCTTCTGGAAATAAAGCAGAAATGGAAAGAAAGAATTTCAACGAAATTAGATTCCGGAATGGAAATAAGATCACATTGTGATGAAATTTTTTAAATTGGTATGTATCATACTTAAACTCTTAAACACCTAGTAGGGCGTACCACAAAAGGCCTCTGCAGCTTTGGTCCTCTGTTATTTATCCTGACAACTGTATGATTAAGTTTACGTCTAAACGTATATATGCTGGTGACATAAAAATGTCGTCTCTCTGCCTGACTATTTTTCTTAGAAAGTAGATCTAATCTTCCTGTTGAGGAAGTTATTAGAGTTTTGAGTAGTCCGAAGGATGGTTAAGCTGCAGCATCCGGTCTGTCTTCCCTCTCAATTAAGTACAGAAACCAGGAAGTTCATAGGAAGTTTCGTGTTATGTTTAACAAGATACTGCATACAATCTTCAAAAATATACATTCACATCGGACCCAGGGAATTATACAGGCAATTCCTTCCTAAATCCTTCCTACCATATATTGTAGGCAATCTTGCAAAGTCGACTATTGATCTGTATCAAGGAGAATGGACTGATTAATGTTAACTTAGCATGCTCCAGAGCTGAATATGTGCCGGCTGACCATGATTTTGTTTTAAAGACCATAAAACCATAAAGACTTGACAAAACCAAGAAACGAAATGAGAAATAGAATTACAATGATGGAAATGATAGAAGTTGTTAAGGAATACAACTATTTGTGGATCTGCAATTTAGATCTGAAGAGGCACCTAAAGGAGAAATTAAAAAAGTCCAAAAAAGTAATGAGTATCATTTGGAACAAGTAGGAAAAATGTAAATAAAAAACAAACTGCCCATAGAAGTAGCATACATATAAAGTCTCCATAGCTGAAGTTGAACTTGTCGGTCTAGACAAAATTGCTTGAGTAATAAACTCTTTCTCACCCTACAAGACAGCGCAAATTGGTAACGTTCGACTCATGATGCTGCAACAGTCGACGGAAACAGTCAGTCTGAAAGTCAGTCCAAAAGTTTGACGAGAGTTCCATTCTATTTTCATTCACAAAGCTGGGAAAGGTGGTCACAACCCTTTTAAGGACTTCAGACATAGATAGTGACTTTGAATTGCGAAATTTTAAATTGGCACAACGAAGCCAAGCTATTGTATCAGTGACAAATTCGTCGTTTCACTCAACTCCCTGACCTAATCCGATAAGATTAAAGAATAGGTGCGTCTAGAGATCAAAAAAATTTCTAACTCGTCTCTTGTCCGGTAGAAGCGTCACTGGCTTACAAGCCTAAAATCTGCCCAAATTTTAAAACAAATTCCCAGTTCCGGATTAGTGTACAGAGCACACTATCAAAAATTCTCTAATTTGTGGATTCATACGAACTGTGACTTCCGACTAGAACCAGAGTGACGTAACTCATCTGCACCACTGAAAACAGCAAAAGGCATTGTAAGACCTTGGGCTATGTTTAAGTAGTATCTAAACTGGGATGTGTGGTGGCGCCTAATTACCTTCTGTACGACTTTCGTGTATCACAGCCAATGATAGAGGTAGAATATCTAGAGAAAACTGCAAAGTCAGTGTAAAATAAAGGACTGAATGCGTTTAAGCTCTTTAAACTTATCAGTCCCGCTAGAGCTAACCAAGTTTTTTGGCGTCCGTAATCCCATCAATTTTCTATTTTCCATTCATTGCACCACTTTGCTCTATTTTTTAGTTAGCAGCACCTCCTCTGTATATCGTTTAATTTGCGAGCTCGTTCTCGGTACCAAGGATTTTTTCCGGTGACTATCGGTAGCCCGATATTGTCTCCGATTAGTTTTTAAATGATTTATCCCAAATGAAAGCACTTTTCGGAGAAGTTTACGGGAGTAGGTTATGCAGTAGTGATGGACTACAGCTATTTCAGGCGAGCTATGGCGCTTTTCTTTGTGAAATAGAGACTTTAAAATATTGGCATCACTGCATCTTCTTAATACAAATCTATCAGTGACCATCTGAAGGTACCCTGATTGACAAGTGGATCCTTTTATGTATGTTCATCACCTTTTGTATTATGCTATCTAGCGCTGTTGATTGTTGTCGCTTCATGCATATTATGCTACCTGACTGGGCAGAATCACTAGTGCATTGGTATGATGTCAGGCTTTCAATAATCTTTTTAAACTTCACTCAAGATGGGATAAAAGTTTCCCAATTAGTTTCATTGGTCGACAATTATGTCTGGCTCATGTTGAAGAATTCGGGTCTTCGCTTCCATGATGAATTATACGACGTCTTATACGAGTATATCGCAGGCGTATATTCTAAATCAACATCGTTCTGTGTGAGAACAATTTTACTTTTCCGGTAGTGCCCGAGAGTAAGTTGTACACGTATGTACATTCTAAGAAAATACCTTCATGTCGCAGTACGTTCGCTTTCCGTACTTCTAAACTTCTAACAGCTTTCATTTATCATTCCAGGTTTCATCTGTTACTCTCTTTTCCTCGAAGAATCCTTTATGTCTTTATACGAATTATTCAGATATACAAAGAATTTCAAGATATTAACAATGGTTAACTCAATTAAAGTGGCATTTTTCAAGACACTTAACAAATTAAGAACTTCGCCAAACTACAATATACAAATGGTGGCTAGAGTATACTCGTACTCTACCGTGATTGCTACAACGAATATAAGTACATTTGTCAGCACCAATTAAGCACATTATCACCACATTTTCATCATCTTAAAAGTATAAGCCAAAGTGCCACCTTTTCCGAGGGTTTTCCTACAAATTTTGGCCTTGAAAAGGACTAACTTGTATCGCAAACAAAAGGCTCATACCGCCCACAGTAACTTTTTCTTATATCATCCTGCGGCTGGTTACCATCTACCAACTGGTTATAAAACGAAAAAACTTTGGCAACCCTAATCATTCGTAGATAACGGTGTGACTTAAGAGCAGTTGTTTTGTTTTTTTTTATTTCTGGTTTTGTCTTCCAAACCGTCAGTTTGAAGTCATTTGTACTATTATCCTTCACTCAACACTTGGTCCGCTCTTTAATACCGGACATGGAATTGCTTCTTCACTAGAGAGTTATATTTACGAGTACAATCCCCCTATCAAAAAAAAAAAAAAAAAAAAAAAAAAAAAACAAAGCAGCCATCATCGTACGTAGTCTAGTGTAAGTCGACTCCACACTCCACAGGCAGCAACGTTCAACTCGCTTGAGAGATTTAGCAAATCTGTAAGGGGGTTGACGGTGGTTAAACTTTACACACTTGTTATTCACCTCCACCTTACATTCCTGCGGGATGGTTGTTGGTAGTCCTTTGGTCCTGCTTTTCGTCGCACCTCCTTTCCTGGTTCATAGTCTCGTCGTATTTATCGTCATCGTTGTCTATGCTCAGGGGTGGAAGTGTAAAATTTACCCAAAAAGGTCTGACATGACGGTTGGACGGTTATTTACTGTCGGACGGTTAGTATGTCGCCAATAAATGTCTACAGAGATACGTTTGTATGTATGTACATAGATACGACTACAGAACTCCAAATCCACTTCCAGTGACTCCAACAATTCCGCTGACAAGGACATGAGTCCTTGTTTCATACCATATATTCGTATGTACTCGTATTCATAGCTAAAGTTCAGCGCGCAATTTTTATTGATATTTCAAAGAATCAGTGTTCGGTGGAAGGTGGTGTCGTTGTTTGCTTGTTGTGTTATGTGTTATCCACACATATGTATGGACACTTGCTAAACACGACAGGGACATGGTCATATACGACCAGAACGACAGGACGACTAAAACAAGTAAAACGACTAGAACGATACGATGGACGGTGCCATGGATAGGGTGATTTTCTTCAATCCCCACAAATAAGTGGCAGAAATTATGGCCAGCGTGTTGATTTAACTTGAATCATTCAGGAGCGTCTTATGCTCAGTTTACCCCTTTTTCGAAAGTCTGTACCTGTGCCTGTCACTCTGGCTGTGCCTAGGGATTGATTCACTCATAATGGGGGTGAATTATTGTGATTAGATTTAAGTCGACTTGAACAATAGTAAAATTTTCCGTGCAAATAAAAGGTGAGATACAATAGCATAACAAAGTTCCATCATAACGGTCAATGTTGTAAATAGAGGTGGCCCGAGATGGGTAGAGTTTGCTGGCGATATTGCAAAATATGGGGTTAAATGGCGTAATACCCTTAAAGTGAGACCACCCGGTGGTTTGGCTAAGTGAAGGAATTCATTTTTTCCTCTTCTGTTGCTTCGTGGAACATTTTTTTTCTATTCACTCTTTGTTCCGGTTTATTTTAGAGCTTTTCGGTTTATGTGTGTTTTTTTTTTTTTTTTTTTTTTTTGTTCTTTTTGGTTTTTTGCTCTTTGCCTGCCTTTTTGAAGGCATGTCCCGTGTTTTGTATCCTTCTTTGTTTTCTGTGATGGCTCTGGTTGTATACGTTTCCTTCTGCGTACTTGTGTATTCTTCTTTCGTAGCATCTCGTAGTGAAACGAATGGGTGGTAAACGAGGGGGTGGATATAGTATAAGTATTGGTGGTGGTGTTTCTTTTATGTTTTCGTATACTTTATTTATATTTTGCTTTCTCCCTTCTCGAAGTTGATATTACTTTTGTTCATGACTGTATGTGCAAGGATTTATGTTCGTTTTTTTTTTTTTTTTTACTGTTTTGCTGTTGCTATTCGAATTTCTTTTTTCTTTCTCATCGTTCCTTTGTTATTCTGCTCTTGGGAGCGGTGGTTTTGTAGGGTGAATTGGTAAACTGCTAACATTCACTGTACTCATATGCTTGTAAATATAAAAATTTGCACAGTTAGTCACAAGCTTTTGGGCAAAACTTCTTTTTTTTTCCAGGCTTTGATGAACCTGATTTCTAAGATTCTAAAACATTACTGAAAAAGGTTCTACAGAAAGTTGCTAAGCCCTTTTTTGGATTGAGCTAGCTAATCATAAAGTTACCTTAATTTCCAATCGTGATTGATTAAAATTCAATTATCAAGAAGACAATTAAACTGACAACTAACAACTAATTACTTTATTGTAATTAAAAGCAGAAACTAAAGTTTTTTTTTTATATTTTCACGCGCTCAAGGGATTTGAGAACCCTTAATATGCGGGCAAAAAAAAAAAAAATCAGGGGGGATGGAAACCGAGGTGCCGATGAACGTTGGTTTTAAATGTTTGAATATTATAATGACTCGGAAACAAAGAGCTAGACAGGGCTTTCCATAAGCGAGTTGTGTGGCTTAGGAACGAATCACAAAATTTCAGAGTACGTCCGAAAGTGGGCATGAGAGTAAACTGATGAGCATTCATAGCGAGACGGGTTTTACGGTTAAAATTTTGAAGAGGTGGAATGCTACTGGCGATTTCTATAGAGCACTGGTAGACGAAATAGCGATAAAATAGAGTGAGACACGAGACATTACGTCTGTGTTTAAGGGTGTCCATTGCCACCTATGAGTTTTATCGCACGGTTTTGAATCCTACCTAGCAGTTGCAGATATGTTTTGGGTGTCCCCGACCAGATTTGGGCATGGTACTCCAATTTCGGGCAAAACAATGCCTTTGATATTGAGGCCAGATCAGAGGGGGTAAAGTATTTCTTCTTTCGAAATTTCACAGCATTTTTTGCTGACACCGATTATGTGGTCATTCCAAAGTAAGTTGTCATTGGCTCACATACCGAGAATTGAAAGATTTTCGGTTTCGACAATGGCTGGGTATTTAAATTTCGCTTTAACGACTACAGACAGCATTGAGTTTTGGAAGCATTAAATTCCACTCTGTTGATAGTTATACAATTGGTTATGCTCTTAATATCAAAATTTAATGAGCTTACCATACGCTGCCGTTCCCATTCTACAGCTGAAAGGTAGGGACGTAAATCAGGGAACGAATATGAAAAGCAGAGAGTACTGTCGTCAGCAAAGAAATATATTGGATTAGAAGTAGCAGATAATAAATCGTTGATGAAAGTCAAAAAGAGTGTCGGAGATAGAAGGCAGCCCTGGGGCACACCAGCATTTATTTTTTGAACATCAGACATCTGTAATTGAACGTTCCGAAACGTAGTTTCTAATCCATTGAAGAATAAAGAGAGTTCGACAAAAGTGCCTGATGCCAAATTCTGTCAAATGCTTTAGAAATATCAAGTACAACTTTCTAGCTTTCGCCAAATCGATGTTCGCTTTGGTTCCACTTTTCGGTGAGACACGCCATTAAATCACTGCTGAACCAGTTGCTACGAAAACCGCACTGCCGGTCATCGAGAAGTTTTCGTGTTTTGAGATATTTCATGAGCTGACAACTTATCAGCGTTTCCATGAACTTGGGAAAAAGGAACGTAAGTGCAATGAATCTGCAGGAGCAGAGAGAAGTATTCGAATAGGGTTGATGAAAAAGCTTACGCAGTGGTTTTGCTAGCGTGAAAGAACACGTCTTCAGAACAGGGGGATATACTATATATCATATGGACCAGCGGCTTTGTGAATGCTAAGAGGTTTTAGAACTCTTTCTACTGCACGAGTGCGAAAGTGGATTTGTATCATTTAAGATTCGATGCACTCAAGTGTAGGCGGGGACAAAGCACAATTTGGAAGTGTGTAGCAAGCAGATTGGCCTTGTCCAATTGAGGCAGAATTTCTTATATTTCTGATGAAAACCCAAATATTTTTACTACTTTTGGGACATTGCAGTATTTGTTGCCTTAGCTTTTGGTCGAATTGGAATTTTACACGTTTGAGAAGGCGTTACAGTCATTCCTGGCTCCTTTAAAGTTTTTTCGGTTTTCCTCTGTCGGGTTGGTCTTGTAGGGCCGAAAAAACATTTCTCTAACCCTAACAGCCTTTTTACAGCTCAAGTCGTACAATGTTTTTTCTTTTGGCTTGACACTCTTCACCCGATGAGGGATAAAGGATCTCATTAAAAGGAGAATAGTGTCTGTGATCATATCAGCAGCGATATCCATGCCGTTATCGAGAAAACATAACGACCAGTTAAAATAACTAAAGAAGGTGTTAAGACGAAGGATTAGAAGAAGGGACTACATTGTGGTGGAGTTTGGTAAGCAACATCACTTCGCACGTAAATGACGAGACCGAGGTAGTTTCATATCAGAGTGATCTGAGAGATGTTTACGGGGGTCTACCTGTGTTTCACCAAGTGTTTGGCACTGTTGTATATTTATAGACGTAGACGTATGCAGAAAAGTGATTACTTTTGGCTCGCGAATATAAACCATGAGATCGCTAGACGTCCTAATCAGTTAACATTACGTTCCTTCCAGTTGTGATAATTTCTAGAAATAAATATTTAATTGTTAATTGTCTATCGAAAACTATGAATTAACTTAATTGGTAATCTCTCAGTGAAACTAATTTAATTTTTGGGTGAATGATTGAAAGCTACTCATGTAAGTGTAGCTGCTTTTGAGTTTTAGTTAACTCAGATTTGTAGTCGTTATTTCTTAGTTGACATGAGTACTGACTGATTGTAGTAAAAGAATTTTAAAACAGAAAATCATGGTTGGAGTACCCTAACATAAAAGAATTCCAATTCCAGATGCCTCGGTCCAATATGTGCTGCGTTATTCCGGCCATAGCGTGTCGAATGTTGGACTCGAGCTTGTCCAATGTGGTTGGCTTGTCAACCAGAGAAAATAATCGAGTGCTATCAAATCGCCAAATTTCTCCCCACAACTTCGAACGTTGCGTCGCTTGTATGGCATGTAGCGTCGTCTTGTTGGAACCACAGCTCGGGGATATCGATGTTGTCGACCTCTGACCCGAGGCCATTGACTGTAATGGTGTCCCCTTCCTCATTTCGAAAAAAATAAGGTCCGATGATGCCACCATGCCATAAACCGCACCAAACAATCAATGTTTGTGGACGCATTGATGCTTGGTCGAACACTTGTGAATTGTGTTCGCTGTTGACCCAAAAATTGGATTCGTCCGAGAAGATGAATTTTTGGCCAAAATCCGGTTCTCCGGCCAACATTTTCTGTGTCCTATTATTATCTATGGTCGTTCGGCTTCACAATCGTCAGCATAATCTTATACGAATGTAGGCCCAAGTCAAACTGCAATATAAACCAGGTTGACTCTATGACGAAGTAAAATTCAGCTGATAGGGGCCGAATCGACATTTCTGGGAATTTTTGGAATCTCGCCGTTTGGCTTCGGCAAACTTAAAACGATGCATGATGAAATAAATGACAAACTTTACTGAATATTTTGACATCTGCTGAAACATTACAATTTAAAAAACTATCTTTACTATCTGGTAACACAACTAGTTTTTATAGTCATTTTAAGCCTACGAGTACGGGAAAAGAATTCTAGATTCTAAAGCTTTGTTACAGTCCATTTGTTGCAGTCTATTCTTGTACGAGTCGCTATGTTCAAAATGTTATGCGTATCATACACTCGATCATTCTCTGAGATTCGTAATATCAGTTACGTTTTCCATGTCTATCTTTGGTCTCGAAGCGTTCGCTGTTTCATATATGGGTGTCATAATCTGCCATCTCTGTTATCTTTTGCCAAAATAAAGGGCCTTAGTCTGAAAGGACCTGAATAGTAACATAATGATCTCACGAGCAACAATTAGTCCACAGGTACCGCAAAATGGGTACGTTAAATACTATATAAACTGAAGAATATATTATCGCAAGTAGAATTGTTGTCTAAGGACAAGCATAAAGTATTAATTGATCAATATAAGCCGGGAACCAAATACGACTCTGATTAAAATTGCTTTAACCAGCATCTTATGATTTGAAGGCATTTTAAGCGACATAGTTGAAAATATAGTCTTTATGTGACCGTCTTCGAATTAAACTCAATCTAATTGACTCTGAAACGACGAAGCGTTACCATAATAATTACATTTTTCGCCCAACACAATATTCACAAGGACAAGGTCAGTCAGCAAACAGAGTGATCGCTGCAAGACTCAGTTTCAGTGTTTTAATTGTTAATTGATTCGGAGCAGTCCGTTTCAGTTTCGGTCCACTATCTTAATGCATCTCAGGTATGAATATGAAAATTCTGGACGCCAAAACGATGAAGAAAGAAAGAAAGAAAGAAAGAACTTCTATGTAGAAATGCTGAACTCGTAAGAGGGATTTGCCCATTCGAGTATGACATAAGCTTCTCTATACTGTCAGAATTAAGGGCTTGATAGTTGCTCGCGGACTCTACAAGCAATCGGGTGGGAAAGAGCATGGGCTTATCGCCCAATTATCAAGGCTTCTTCCACCAATGAAATTGTCTAATAAAACGTGGGGGTAAAGCAAATGACTGGTCTACGGTAAAGGTTTTTAGATGATTTGATTTGACCAATTATAATCTGCCAGTCCGAGGTTTTGATGAGTGATAGGGCCACCAGTAGTCCATACCTGGACTTTAGACATGGTACCGTGGGAGTAAGGAGCCTCAAGGACTTTGGTCCGCGCCTAATTTGAAGAGTGGGAGTCTCACGTCGGCTGATTAAAACCTTAGACGCACAAAGGGTCTCGCAGTTGGCTTCGACCAAATATAGAAGTGGAATAAGTACTGGGTGCTGGGACACTGAGACGGCAAGAGATTAATGGGCAGTCCTCGACTCATACCAAGGATGGAACTGTACTCTCAACATTGTTCCGCTTTGGTATCTCAGAAAGGCGGCCGGGCGATGGCAAGGCCTATGTTTAGGCATTCAGTGAACTAAAGCCTGTTTACTAGAATGTTCAAAGAAAACAATTATACCAAGAACACAAAGTCCGAACAGAAGCCTGCAGGTATAATGATGGGAACATTATTATTAGAGCAGCAGTCGCAGGCAGTTGAAAGTGACAATAGTTGCAAACGTTCAACTTTCAGGCCGAGTAAACCATTTAACGTAACAACTTGGTAACAAGCGTACTGAAGAAATATGCCAACTTCGAAATATGCCCAAGGATTGAAATTATAGCATCATTCACTATAATAGTTCTTTGGAAGAAGGAACATCTGCTACAATTTTCCAATTTTTTTCGATAACTTTGATAGGGCCTTACCTTTCTGTTCATCGATTTAGAGCCGCATATGACACAAAGTATAAAACCTAGCTACACAGAATCTTGACCATTGACATCCGCAACATACACGTTCGTCTGTACAAAATGACAATCGAAAGCACTTGATGTGCCTTTGAGTTCGGCAGACATTAAGACTATCGCATCCATGTGTGCTTAAGTTGCTTCGAAATACCATAGAATTTCAGATTCTAAATTACAGATGCTTTAGAAATAAGTAAACGAACGAAACGAAATAAAGATTAGTGAAAAGTGTCAAAAGCCAATCCCACCTAAACGCGTCTTAAACATTATTCGACAGTCAGATGAGTGCCTGTAGGCTGAAACTTCATGCATTCGGATGATAGAAAAGGGGAATTCTCTGAGGTCTGACTACGGACAAAGATTGCATTTGTTTCGCTTCGACCGAACTACCTATATAATCCATTTAAACATACTCCAACTCCCTCTGTATAGTTCCATCACGTTCACCTTCATTCTCGAAAGGTACCAATTGCGTTTTATTTAAACACATAACTTTGACTCACTGTACAGCAATACATCCATATGCAATAGGACAAATGTCAGGATTAACTTGGAATCGTAAGGGCAACACCATGTCGCTGTCTTTCTCTGTCAGTATACAATTTTATGTTCCGAGTACATGTCTGTTTATAGGTATGTACGAGTACATTTGAGTGTTTTTATTTCTCTACCCCTACGAATTGAAATTGAGCGCGCGGTGCTTTAAAACAAGGACATACAACAGGCTGCCAGGAAAACTCAACAGTGCTACGAGTAAATGGTAACGCTAGGCTCTCAGAACCACCCAAAACCACCTAGAACTACTTGGTATCACCCAGTCACCCTCAAGTAAAAGCAAATAAATAAAAAGCTCATTAATTTGATAAATCGAATCGGCGGCGGCAGCACCAACGTAGGTACAGAAAAGAGAGCTCTGCTACGTTGTTCAGTCCTGGTTTTGGGGTCGTCCTTGTTGGATGGAAATTGTACCACTAGCTTCGGGGTATGATAGAAGCTCCTGTTCGTTGAAGTTTCATTGCGCTTCGTCCTATTTTGGCTCTTCATTCTCTCATCCATTTTTTTTTCTTCCTATTTTTTGCAATGCTGTGCGGATTTGTTCCCTCCTATTTCTTCTGAATTTTATTGTTGGGAAAAACGAGAAAAAGAAAGAATGGAAAGGAATAAAAAAAACCAACAGAAATGAGGTCATTTTTTTTTTTTTTTTTTTCCTTCTTCTCCTGCTTTGATATCAATTTAGTAATACAAAGGAATAAAAACAGGAGCCTGCTGCCAGTGAGGTGGGAGCTTGGAAGTTCGCGGGTCTGGGGTTGGGGATGATTCCTAGGGTGTTTGGGTTATTTTAGAGCGACCAATGGGTGGTGACGGTTCTCTGATACTTTAGGGAATTTGTTATTTAAGTGCTGTGCTCTTGGAATTTAAGGTGGGAAAATTATATGGAATGTGCTCTCATTTATTGTTGTTTTCTTTTCTTTTTTTTCTTTTTTGGTTGTTTTTTACTTTTTTTCTTATGTTTTGAGGGAGAGGGGGTGTGGGAGGATTTGTGATAACTGGGATTAGGTGTGTATTTTTTTCGGTGGTCTATAATTAAAGAATTCGTGCTTGAGAGATTTGTTGGAACTTACAATTGGCTTTTTCTTCTGTTCACTCTGTGTAAATAGGAGTTGAAATATTCACTTGGGCCGTGAAATAATAACGTTGTGATGTAAATAGTTAGAAATTATTAAGATTTATATAAAGTTCTAGTACCCTGCGTATTGAGCTTGCTCATGTTCCAGTATGTTTTGCTTACATGATCTGATCTCACAGTTTCTGTCCAAACTTTACTGTGTCCTTAAGTACTAAGTTGCTAAACATCAAAAATTTCCTATATCCTGTTAGATTTGCCGTGTCTTAGACAATCTCAATGAAACCCTTGGTTTAGTGGACAAACTGAATAAATAAGTATCACAAGCAGAGTTAAAAACTCAGATAAACCGGACAAAATCCCTAACTACCTCAAAGATATAGCTATCTATTGCGAATTACTGACCCATTCTTCTATGTTGTGTGCCTCATCTTGTTGACACAGTATATTTGGTTTTGCCCTTATTCGTCTTCCTATGAATGCTCATCAGTTTACCCTTTCAGCGCTGGTATCATTGCCTGAGTTAATAGCGGAGCCTAGGTAAGCAAAGTCCTTAACTACCTCAAAGTTAAGTCTGTCAGAGGTGACGTTCTGTAAAAGGAGTCGGTGTTGGGCGTCCTTTCTTATTGACAGCATGTAGTTGGTCTTGCCCTCATTGACCGGTAAACCTACTTTCACTGATTCCGCTTCTATAATCACGATAACGCCAATGACATCACGCTGATTTTTAATTTGACAGCACATCGCCTTTTCTAAATCTAAAGTAACGTTAAAGCGGTCAGTGAGTTCATTACCGACGGCGTTGATGGAGCAGCGTACATTTTCCATCGTCATTCTGCACACAAACGGGTGAGTCTTGTAAGAATGCCAAAATTAGACATTCTTCTGTATATGTAGCGCTGGGCTCCCGCCCAATTATCAAGGCTTCGCCCATCAATGACGTTGTCTAATAAAAAGTGGGGGCAGTGCAAAATGTACTGGTCTTATTGTAAAAGTTTTCGGTATATAACGCTTCCGAATGCTGCTACGATTTGACCAGTTACAAGCGGCCCGTCAGAGGTCCTGTTGGGTGCCAGGACCACCGGTAGTCCCTATCAGGACTTAAAACACGGTGCCATGGGAGTCAGGAGCCCCCCGGATTTTGGTCCGGGCCTGACCTGTTGAGGTAGGCCCCTTTGTAGGAGCGTCATGGTGGCTGTGGTTTAAAAACAAAGTCGCGGGAAGAGTCTTTCACCTAATGTAGAGTTGCAAGATACTGGGTGCTGAGCAGTAAGAGGTTTTAGGTCGGCCTTGACTCTTACCAAGGGTGGAACTTTTTGCCTCAAATACACGAGTTCCGCTTGGTATCAAAGAATTGACGGTGAGCTATGGCAAGGCGTATCCTTGCTCTCATGGATGTATGGGCATCCCGTAAAATTATGCAGGAGTTCACGAAAAACACTTAAGACTCTGTATATATAGCGCTATAGATGCTATCATACGTGGCCTTAAAATTGATGAATAGGTGATGTGTATTGATTTGGGGCTCAGGAGCTTTTTCCAAAATCTACCGTAATGTGAATATTTGGTCGACGGTGAACTTTCCTGGCTTAAAGCCACACTGATATAAACTCCTTTCTTGAGGAACGGCAAACAATGCTGAGGTTCCATTAATCGGGTAAATTTTCGTCCGCCGATACTTTATAGATGAGTACCCGGATTGGATGAGCTTACCATCATTTATTATAACCTCTTTAAGCCTGCCTGTCAAAGTTTGGTGACAATATGAACATTGTATTACTGTTTTTTGCGACCATGGAAAAAGAGCAGTATCGCTCCGGGGTCCGATTTTTATTTTTGACTGGCAAAACCTGATAGGAAATCAAGCCAATTCTCTACGGTGTGAATAGGCCCCACATCTTGCACGAAATTTTGAGCATGAAGAACAATGGCACGATGGGTGCCGCGTTTGCTCATACAGGAGAGCAAGCGCAATCGTGTGGCCACTTCAAAATCGTGCGTCGTTTCGCGTCCGTCGATTAGACATGGATTCATTGATATACACCAAAGACCAAAGATTAATCGAAACAATGGGTTTTACCCGGTCAACATGATCCAAAGAAGGCGAAGAATGTGCCTTCGACCGAAAAGGTGATCGCCACCGTTTTTTGGGACGCACGAGGTTTTATTCACATTGGCTATTTGCCACGACGGTTTATTGGGCTGATCCAATGCGGTTTTGAAAAAAAAAAAAAAACGCCCACATTTGGCAAAGACAAATGTGCTCTTCCACCACGATAGCAAACCGGCTCACACCTTCGCAGTCGCCACAACCAAATTGGTCGAATTGCACTACGAATTGCTCCCCCATCGCCCGAATTTCCTAGATTTGGCTCCCTGGGACTTCTTTTTGTTCCCAAACCTTAAAAGATCGCTCGTCGGAAAGAAGTACGTGTTGAATGAGGAAGTCATTCCGCGGAGGAATATTTTGCAGGCCAACACAAGTGGGAAAAGTGTATCGAGTTGAAAGGGGATTATTTTGAAAAATAAATTGTCGAAACCTAAAAACGTTGCGTTGCCGTTTCTAATCCGGGTATTCATCAAACACACCTCGTAGATCTAAGTTCTAAGGGATTATTTTTTTGATGTTTAGTTTTTAATGTTCAATTTTTGACAGTTTATGCGTGATTCGTGAAATGTGTCAAAGTCAAACATGCTCAGTAAGCATTGCCATTTCATCATGGAAAGTTTTACATCTGAACAGCGATTACAAATTTTTGAATTTTATTATTAAAATTCGAGCTCTGTTAAAAATGCTTTTTGCGCAAATCGTCCATAGCGACCAAATTTCGCACCAATTTGACGCTATTGGACAGAATAAAATATTCCTGCTGTATCTGCCAGTGTCAGTAAAGACCGTAATTGTTTTACTCGTCGCCGTTCGCAGCAACTGAGATTGTATAACTCAACTACGTGGAAGATTTTACGCAAGGATCTTGGTCTAAAACCCCACAAAATACAGCTCGCGGAAGAACTGAAGCCGTCCTGGGCCTTAGAAAAGCTGAAATACAATAGGATCCGCTTTTTTATCAAAATTGTCTTTAGCTCCATTCTGGTTGAATGATTTTGTTAATAAACCAAACTTCCGTATTTGGTCCAATGAGAAACCAGGCAATACAAGATCTGTCAATGCACCCGAAAAAATGTACTGTTTGGTGCGGTTTTTGGCGCGGCGGAATCATTGGAACGTATTTTTTCAAAGATGACCATGAGAACAAGGTTACCGTCAATGGCGCCCCCTATTGTTCAATAATTTCGAACTTTTTTTTTGCCCAAAATGCATGAGCTAAACCTGATCGACATATGGTTCCAACATGACTGCGCTAAATCCCACACAGCACGCGAATCGATGTTTCATCGCTATCTCCACCACCGGTGCTTCGTTGAAATCGCCAGTAACATTTCGTTCCTTCAAACTATCAACCTAACACCCGTCTCGCTATGAATGCTGAATGCTGATCAGTCTATCCTCAAGCCCACTTACGGACGTACTCTAAAATATCGTGATTCGTTCCTAAGCCGTAAAGCTCGCTTATGGAATGCCCTCCTGAACTGTCAATTTCCTGGTCATTATAATATCTCTACATTATGTACATCGCTACCTCGTTTTTCGCGCTGTGTTCAAACATGTTATTGGTACACAAATCCCCTGAGCGCGTGCTAATTTAGGAAAATAAAAAATCTCACGTTTTGGACCGTTGAATTGGCCCGATAGGTAGTGCGATTTGACGCCTTTAAACTATTTTTTACGGGGATAAACCAGCATCAATTGCAGCCTTGGAACACAACATTACTTATGTTATTAGCGGGATATCAGCTAATATAAGCGAAAAAATGATTAAAAATTGGACTCACCATATGGACCACATGAACTCTCTGAACACTGAACTTTGAATGCTCAAGTCCCCCGCGTGACACCAACGAGTTTGACATGAAAGTCAAGGAATTCACCCTGGCTCCTAATAAAACTACGGCTGCTTTCTGCTCTCTTATTCAAACTAGAGGCAAGGAAAAGAGGCAGTGATGGACATCAGCACTAGGACCGCTTAGAAACAATTGCAGATAACTTTTCAACCTAGAAAAAAGCACAAGAAAAGTGACTTACTGAGACTGATACAAAGAATCCCCCAAATTATATAAAAAAAAAAATGGAACTGAGGAAGGCAAAGTGACAATCTTGTAGATCATTCTGTGACAAAATCACAGAAATCTCTGAAGAAACGCGGCTTAGAAATCTCCTCTCTAAAAATCACATGATGCCAATTATTTTAAAAAACACATGACTCTTCGACAACATAACGTGATGAATCACTCAACCTGCTACTGGACACAAGCTTTTTATGTAATTCCATACTCGCGGCCAGTAGTTACCCAAACAGGACTACTGCAACCATAACCAAAATTCATTGTCTGATGACAAGAGACAAACTGCTTTGGGCGCAACATAGCTTCAAACCATACAAGTCTGCTGGTCCGGACGATATAATACATACAAATCTACAAAGGTTCCCAGATATACTACCTACGCTAGAAAATATCTTGAGAATCTGTGTTCAACTGATCCACAATGAACTGTTAATATAGTTTTTATTGCTGAAAATGCTCTCATGCTGTTCTAAAGGACCTCAGACCTATAAATCTATCATCTTTCCTTCTGAAAACTCTAGAGTGACTGATTGATATCCATATTCGAGCAAAACTTGATCCAAGATTTTGTCAACGGCTCAACATGCCTACTGTAAAGGAAAGTCGGTCGAAACGGCTCTGCATTCGCTGACTAGCCTCATTGAGCGATCCCTACAATATAGAGACTTTCCTGGACATGGAGGGCGCCTTTAACAACGTCGACACATCCGCAATCACGAATACGCTGTCAAATCTGCAGGTAGGTAGGTACCAGTAAAGTGTTTTCCAATACAGCAAAATATTTGGGTCTCATTTTTGACAGGAAAATAACATTCAAGAAAGAGTCAAGAAAACTACAGAAGCTTTATTCTTTGCATAAAAGCTATTGGGAAAAAATGGGGCTTTCAACTTCGCATAATCCACTGGCTTTACATCTCGGTCATAAGACCGATACTCACCTACGGTGTCGTTGTCTGGTGGAGAGCCTTAGACAATGCATTCAACTGCAACAAACTAAGCAGAGTCTAAAGAACAGCTTGTCTATGCATAATCGGAGCTCCCTCCGCGGCTTTAGGCATTCTGTTTAACTTGATACTCCTTGACATCTTATTTAGCCACGCTAATACTCTTGGTTTATTAGGAATCCTCACAGAGAGCATCGATTACACTAAAATTAAAACCGGTACTGGGGTTGGTGAGGGTGTTTTCTCAGATAAGCTAAATCTAAACCTCACCTTCCGTCTTCCAAATCACTGTAGCGGGTTCCAGGCGGAACTTTTGGCGATTAAAGAAGCTCTGTCCTGGCTGAAGAAAAGCCGTGATATCTACAAAGGATATCCACATCTTTTCGGAAAGGCAGGTCGCTATCAAGTCCTTGGACTCAGTCTCATTAAATTCTAAAACCGCTTTTAAATGCCGATCATCTCTTGGGTGCCAAGCCACAGAGTCATTCCAGGGAATTCTAGTGCCGACAAACTCGCCAAAATTGGAAACACTATACCTATTCTACCGGAAAAGGTGTATAGGTATACAGGTATACCAATATTAAAGCTGGATGCTAATAAAAGAACAGACCTTAGGTGGACTGTTGGAACAATATGTCTAGCGACCAAATAAGTTTTACCAAAGCTGGATCTGAATCGCTCTAAGAGTCTGATCCTTCTAAGCAGACAGGAGAAAGAGGAGACAATCATTCACCTTCTTCGAATATGTCCAATTCCCTCCCAGAGAAGAAAACTCCACTTATGAGTTTGATCTAAAGAATATAGGCTTTAACAATCTCCTGCGCTTAATCATAAACTCAAATTGATTTCATGAGTTAGAAGATTATAAGAGATTTTAGTCTTAATGTATCATGTCTGTTCAAATGTAGTAATAAATTGAAATTCAAATAACTGGAGGTAGTTGGCCACAGACCATTTTAGCTGAAGGTTTGTTTTTTGAGGTATAATGTGAGTAAATATAGATGAAGATGAAGAAGAAACCACACTTCATTTGCGTTAACCTACCCGCTCTTTGCATCAGAAGAACTGCTCATCTGGGAGGTTTATTTTTTGATAATCTTAGAGACCTGTCAGAAATAATAGTCAGGAGACTCTTTGATTCTCGTAAAAGTACCAACCTCTGGTTAATTTAAATATTTTTAGACTTGCTAAGAGTCTTTTCTGGCTTAAGTGCAAGCTCCTACTTAGCCTGAGCTAACTTAACACACAAAAGTTCCCTGAGGTTCGACACGTTTGGAATAGAAATTCCCAGAATGCCGGGTCAAAAATTGGTAAAAATAAAATAACAAAAAAGTATTTACACCCTGCTTGACTGAATGCTATATTTTTTTTATTTTTTGATAAATTTTATTGTGCCAAAGCAAAAAATGTTGGAAAATACATCAATTTTCAGATTGTATCAGTAGTTTTCAATATGTCCACCTTTGGCGCGAATACTGTCCTTGAGACGGCCGAAAGATGATCCAAACTTTGGTATTTTTTAGTGCCAACCTTCGCCTTCAAAATACCCCAGACAGAAAAATCCAACGGATTTGCATCCGAAGAATTTGCAATCCATTGTGTCGAAGAAGTGAAGTGTGGAACATTGTTTTTAAACCAATCTTGGTTGACGCACGCTTTGTCAGACGGTGCCGAGTCTTGTTAAAATGTCCACGGTCTCCGAACGAAATGATTGTTTGTCCAAGGCTTCAATGCTGCCTTTCAGACAGTTTCACGGTTTACGATAGCATTAATTTGACGCTACGGTCCAAACATATGAGCGGAGAGCGGCCATCGGCGGTCACGGTGGCCCAAACCATCACCATAGGTACTGCCTGCTTTCTGGTGGCCATCCGAAGGAAATTTGCAACTCACCACCTTCGTGCAAGCGTATCAACTCCGTGTTGCTTTTTGGAACTTCAATGGCTTGAGCCCAAGCTCATTTTTCAGTATGTGTCACATCGGTTGAGCTCAAGAGACATTTTTTTTTAATCCGACGCGGATTTCGCTCAATTCGAGCCTTTACTTTGTTGCTGTTTTTGTTTTTTATGTTTTTTTTGCTGCCAGTATCATGGTAACAAGCTATGGTTCGAGACACAAATAATTTGTTCACGTTGAGGAACGTGAACGTGCTGGAGGGTTCTAACGATAGCTCCTTGTTGCTTTCCAGCCAAATATAAAGCAATCACACTACTAGGTGGAATGAAAAAAAATACCTCCTTAACCGCCAGAATGCGCTGCTTCTGCAAAAGAGGTTATGTTGCCTTAAAGTCCGTTCATAATTAGGCAGACATGCCAAATTTCAGTGCGATACTGTCTTTAGTTTTGTTTTGACAGCTGATTGTTGTTGACGATTAGTACTGAGCGTCCACGCCATATTTTGGACAATATTTTGCATATGAAAAAGTTCTTCTGCCGCTAGGTGCTGCACATACTCACTCCTGACTAAAAACACGAACGCGAGATCACTTCGAAAGAGTGTTTGGACATGCTGATGCGGAATCGTGCGGACTTTTGGCGTCGATTGGTAACTGTTGAACACCAGAGAACAGAATGAGTTCCCGGCAATGGACTGAAGTCGGCACGAGTGCTCCGAAGCGGCCGAAAGAGACTCGATGGGTCGGAAAGGTTATGGCGTCGGTTTTCTGGGATTGTCATGGCATATTCTTCGTGGACTACCTCGAAAAAGAAAAAACCATCAATAGCGAGTATTACTGTGTATTATTGGAGCGATTGAAGGCCAAAATCGCTACAAAACAGCCTCACATGAAGCGAAAAAAAAAATTGTTTTTGCAAGACAATGCACCGGCGCACAAGAGCATCGCAAGCATGGCTAAAATCAATGACTTACGGCTGCAATTGCTGTCGCATCTACCGTATTCGCCCGATTTGGCTCCCTCGGACTATTATCTCTTCCCAAACCTCAAAAGATGGCTCATCAATACAAAATTCAGCTCAGGCGAGGAAATCATTGAAACCAAGGAGGAGTATTTTCCAGACCTTCCGGAAAATAAATTTTCGGATCGGATCAAGAAGTTGGAAAATCGCTAGAATAAGTGTATCAAACTAAAAGGGGACTATATTGAATAAAATTAAAAAAACATTTAAAAAAAATTTTTTTCATTCCCATGGAGGTTGCTTTTCACCCCACCCAGTATCACGTTTAAATTCCATCGCGGATAAAAATTTTTCAACACAACTGAGACGCAAATCTTGTAAATAATAATCTGTCATGTGTCAAAATTTGAGCTCACTGTCATGAACGGTTTGGAAATTATAGAAGTCTGAAGTTGGTTGCAGTTCGAGTCGGGCAGGGTGTACATGAAATCCTACTTACTATTTCCTACTATATATCACATTCCTGATAATTCGCCATACTGATCAGATAAACAATCCCAATCCATAAGTTACAAATCGTAGGTCTAATAAGAACATGGACTTTGTCATTTTTCTAGGAAAACTCGTAAAACTCATGTCGATAAGTAGCTAAGCATCACCGCCGATTTCTGTTTTTTTTTTTTTCGCCATAAAGCTATTCCAATTGGTTGATATTTATTACGCAATAGTATAACATGACGCATCCTAAGAAACATTTTACCCACCAATGTTGGCTGACAGGAGACTGCAGTTTTGCAATAGTACCTTTTCAACTCGCGTCGTGATCACTTCATTCACATATATCAATATTGTGACACTTAAATACCGACAAAAGTTTGACAGTGCTATAACCTAAAAAAAAAAACAAAACAAAAATATGGGAAAAATCAAATCAAATGGATGGCCGAAATGGGCCTTTAATTTTCAAAAGTACCAGAAGTACGAAGAGAAAATGTTGCAACTTCCATACGGATCATTAGTGCGGAAGAATAAAATTGACAAATGTCTTAAACAGCTTACTCAGCTGTTCACAATGTAAGTTCAACTTTTAAATTTCAAATGCAATACATTCTATTTTGACAGTTCAAAGTTCAAAACTTCGAAAGCTAATGATCTACTACTTAATTGTTCTCTTCCTCTCTAATTAATGAAATCAATATTTTCGACATAGGGTGTGACTCATGTGCTTTACTTTCAGTGTGTGTTTGCTCATTACGTTTGTAACAAATAATAAAAAAAATATATATATCGACCTTCTACTAAAATAAAAAAAATATATATACGAACAACCTCCCTGGGCATGCAAGTTGTGATCCATTAATTTGATAAGTAAACACATAAATCGGCAAATGGACCAGAAGAGGGCTGTAGCAGCCCTCTCGGCTGTGAGGGTAGGACTACTCGTAACTTACATTGCAATGTCCAATCGACAGTAAATTTCCGATCCGCACGAAGAACACTTAATTATGAGCCAGAGTTTTAGGGTGTTTGTTTGTTTTTTTTTTTTTTTTTTTTCATTTTCTTATGCCCCGTTCCAGTTTTGAGTGCACAAATTGATTTTAATTAAATTTATGAGAGAGCACTGCACGATAAGTCGATCGGGACTTGCTTCGAACTGTGCTTCCTACTCGTATTTCTCGGCACAATGCATATTTTTATTTTGTAATTAATTAGTGCAGAGCAGAATTATTATATTTTCAAGTTAATTGTGCTACTGACTAAAAGTATTGCCTACTGAATTGATTGTAAAGTTGCTGCAATATGGTATGCCAATTGTCACATAATGATGTGTCAACTTGGTGAAAATTTCCAAAGTAAAGCAAATTAAAAAAAAAAATTATACAAATTTTCATTGTTATCGAATTGTGAGTTCTTGTTAGTTTAGTAACAACTGTTGTTTTTTAATAACAGTAAAAGTTGTACAATAATATAATTTTGGTTGTAAGCATAATTTAATTAAATTAGTTATACCATATATCTAGGTTTAATTAACATGATAACCATTAAAATTGAATAAAGAATAAGAAACACAAAAAGAAGAATGTTACTCAAGAGAAGGAAACACACAAAACAACAAGAAATCATTAAAATTGAGAACCATCGACCAAATACCTAAAAGCGACCTTATCAAACTGTTCTGTGCCTCGAAGTACTCATATGTTTACGAGAAGAGAATTATCGTATACTGCCTAATAGCATGAACAAGAAACTGACGTTCAGTATTAACACAAGTAAATCTCGGTGGGATTAAAACATGTCAACGATATGAAGAGGGAAATCTAATTTCGTCATAAAGATATGATGGGGTTTTAATTAAAATTATTTTATTTAGCTATTTGAGCGTGCAAAACTTTAAGTAGTTCTTCAAACTGCATCCTAATATTTTCTTATTGCGGGTTGAAACATGGTTGTACACGTATCGAACGGTATTATTGAAAGCTACGTTAAGCCTCCGTTTTGTATCTGCGGTTAATACACAACAAATTTCGCATCCGTAAGTTATAATCGTCATTAATAGGGCTTTGGCTAGATGCAGTTTTATAAACTACGCAGCGGGGCGTATATTTTGGCAATGACCGTTCGAACATGGTGGTCCCAGCTAAGAGTGGAGTTTTTGGTTTTTGGCGGTCTCAACATATTTGGAGCAGAGACTTGAAAAATGCATTTTGTCTAGTCCCTTCTTGTAGAGACAACAATACATTTAGATCTCTTAGGATTAAGAGAGAGATTATTACTTTCAGACCATAGTCTTACCATATATTTTCAAGATCCCTATTTAGTGTATACACCTCGTTCTCGATCATCTCAAGCTTGCAGCTCAGATGGATTTGAAAATCGACAGCATAAAGATATCTTGATGAATTCTGTACAACGGTTGGAAGGTCATTTATGAACATAATAAATAGTAGTATGCCAAGTATGGATCCTTGCAGGAATCCCGATTTTGCAGGAATCCCGACGCGTTAATTATTTTTCCGCAGCAACTGCTTGGGAGGCACGAATACATCAATATGGCAGCTGTATCCGAAAAATTAAAAAATCGACTGTGTCAAAACTCTTTGAAAAATCTAGGAGACACAAGAATGACACTGAGTCAAGATCCATTGAATTTCGAAGTTCATCCGAAACTTTTAAAAGAGCTGAAATACAGCCGTGCTTCGCTTTAAATCCTGACTGATGGGCACACAATAGTTTTTTACGCCTCAAGGAAAAAGAATTTGTCTGTGAAGAAGTTTTTTCAACATTTTTGACAGAAACGGCAGAATAGAGATAGGTCAAAACTAAGTTTTCGATTAATGGGTGGCAGGCTTTTGGACGACAGGCATGGCTTTTGTAGTTCTCCAGACCAACGGGAAAAAAATGGGTAGTAGTTGGTAGGTAGGTAGTTTAGGCTAGTTCGTCAATTAAGTTTGGTTGATTCACTGCTCTTACATGTAAACATATTTCAAGCATGTTTATCGAAAATTCCTGACTAGTCTCAACTCAATCATCCTCCGTCTTGTTCTCTTTTTACCTGGAAAAGCGGTTAAGCTTAGTAATTTAAAAAAAAAAAAAACAAAGGCCATTTTAAATAAGAACAGCATAGCTACTTTACCTGGTAATTCTGACCGAGGGTATACTCCTTACCCTGCTGATAACCCTATACATCATGAACAGTCTTATCCCAGGTGGTCACCGGCTTCATAACTGAACCAGGACTTCCTGATACAAGTTTAAAAGATATTTATTCAGACTTTTCAGTAATTCACGGAATCAAATGCTAGAAACAAAATGCCTGACAAATTTTCTGAGAAATTTTTGAGTAACAAGTTTTTCCATAATTTAAGATAGCGCTATAGTTCGATGTGACCCTGGGCCTCAACCAGCACACTTCTCCAGCTCAACCATTAATCATACATCGCACGTAATAGGATTAAACAGTGGAAGAAACAATTAAGCGAACCAATATTTTAATAAAAAAAATTAAAGCTTTTAGTTTTCAAAAAAATCATTGACATTATCGTTTTTAGCATTTAAATGCTTATTAGTTTCAAGCAAAAACTTTTTTGCAGTTATTTCCGTGTCTTATGGGTTGTCATTGGGTTGTTCAATAAGTTCTGCGGTATTTTTTAGGGTTAAAGTTAAACACACATTTTTGGTATAAAAGCTTGTATTTAATCCATCAGATATTGTCCATCATGGTCTATTACTTTCTTCCAACGTTCTGGAAGAGACATAATGCCTCTTCAAACTTATGGGTAAAAAAGTTTTCCAGGTACGTTTTGGTTTTATCTTCGGAGTCGAATTACCTTTCGTCCAAATTGTTATGAAAAGAGCGGAACAGATGGTGCTCATAAGAGATATTTTGTCACTAAAGCTGTGTTTGGTCTGGTCGCTAATTCCACCAAATGATCAACATAACCTTTCTGACCATAACCTCTTACGCCGAATGTTCTTGTTGGGGTGGCCGTGGTGTAGTGGTATATGCATAGACTCGTCAAGCAGAGAGTAGCGGGTTCGTATCCCGTGCGAGAAAATTCTCTGAAAAAGTCTTTTCATAGAATTCGTATGTAGTTATATGAAAATCCCGTCGGCGTTAACTCTGACATGAAGGCATAACACTGATGTTGGAGTGGTTGCTGGCTGGACAAAATGTAGCAAACCAACAACTAGCACATACGAAGACCCACTGGTTGAGGATGCACTGGCTCAAGTTTGACAACCACCTCTGGAAAAATATCGAAACCTAATACACTTGAGTTTCAAACTACTACACCCCCCGCCCGCGCCCTAGAGAATAGGCAGTAAAACGGTACGCGCGCGGTATTATAAAGAAAATACTCATTTTGCGTTTCCCATAACCACTCTTTTCAGGAAAGCCTCAAGCGAGTTCCATCTCAACAAAGACTCACAGACCATTATGCGATCCATTATGTTTCTTTCACTGAGTTCGTGAGGAACCCAAACATCCACCTATTTCGACATTCCAAGCCTTTTCAGTCTCTACAAAACGGTTGCATGGACAATGCTAAACCGCTGAGCGATCTCTCGTGGCGTCAAATGCCTGTCAACGCTAACTGCAGCAAAGATTTAATTGTCGTCTGTGGTGGATGGTCGTCTAGATACTGTATCAGCAAGGTCTGTATTTTCTGAAGGAAAGCGTGTAAATCAACGCTGACAAGTGTCAGCTGCTTATAGCCGAATCTTCATACATGCTGCCGCTTTGACACCTTTTTTAAACAAAAAAAAAAAAAAATATGCCAAAAGTGCACTTCCTTATCTTCCATTTAAAAAAAAATGTTGAGCACTTAAAACACGTCCGATCAAAACAAATTCTCGAAGCAATGTAAAGGATAACCCTCTCTATTGAAACAAAAAACAAAAGTTTCCTGTCGGTATACACAAAGATTTTCTGAAACGATAAACACTATTTCCAAGAAATAAACCGCAGAACTTATTGAACTTATTGAACAACCCAATAAAGTAAATTGGTGATATAGCCAAGCATTTTAAATAAATCTTTGTATTGTCATTTGTACTTCTTCCGAAAGTTCTCCAATTAGCAAATCTTACACGTTGTCCGTAACGGGTTAGAGTTTTATGAAGAATTAGTATCAAGAGCCCGGATAATAGCATTGTAATAGGGCACATAGCCCTATACAGAAGAGATTAAAATATGTGACGAACCAACTAATGGACTCGGACAAAAACGCCTTAGTCTGACGACCCTACCAAACTATTTAAGGACAACGAGCTTCGGATTTGCACGTCCAATGTTCGAACCTTATCAGGTTATGTGCAGCCGAACTATTATCAGAGGCCATTGACTGCTATCACGCAGATATCGTCGCCATCCAGGCTGGACATAATGAGGATTAAAAACTGCGCTTATTTGGGTGCGGATTTTCCATATGCGGCTGACATAGGCAATAAGTCTTATACAATCCGCATCAAAGCTACATTCGCTAACATAAGCCCTGCTCCTACGAAGGTCAAGAACGACGTCACCAAATAATATTTATATGAGCTCCTCGACAAAATACGAGTATATGAGCAATATGCGAAATATGGGTAGAAAAAGAGAACATTACCGGGTAGCATAGCCTACACGACACTGAGTCTGGCAACGGAACGAAATATTACTATAGCAAGCACATTCCTTATCTCAAAAAGCACAAGGGGAAACGGCGGTCTCAGGATCATCAAAACTTTAGAGACGCCGCAACTAATGTGATGTGTTTCACCCAACTAGCACCAAATTCCCGGTTTGACGAAGAATGCCGGCGAGCACAAGCAGCTAAACAAGATGCCTACAAAACGGAGCTGCAACAAAGGACGAAAACTGCTCGTGAGCTGTACGAACAGAAGAGACAAGAAGAAAAACGAGCATGAGAAGCGCGCGATCGAATACATAAAGAAGTTGTACTCCAGAAACAACATACGGAAGTTTTACCAACAGGCAATCAGAACGTGTCAAGCCTGTAGAGATGAAGAAGGAAACCTTGGAGTGGAGTCACAATTGGTGCTGAAAAAATAGGAACACTTTTTCCGCAGACTGTATATCGGCGAAAAAGCTTAACATGTCGCCGAAAACCATTCAACTTGACGATGATGATATGACGATGAAAGCCGAAACTTTTGACCACCTGACCAGAAGGAAGTAAGGATAACAATGTCTAAGCTAAAATCTAGCAAATCAGCTGGACCATACTGCTTTCTGGCCGCGGTATTCAAAGCTGATGAAAATGGCAGTATCTCATTTCTCAGATCTGGTCAGATCGGACAAAAGGACAACCCTCAACCGTGCCAATTATATTGAAATAAGTCTCCTTAACATCTGAAAGAAGATCTTACTGTATGCCTGTCTGAAACACTTCGCCAACAACCTAATTGGTTCCTATCAGTGCAGTTTCAGACCAGAAAAGTCCACAATCGACCAAAACTTCAACTTCCGGCAGATCCTGGAAAAAACTCAAAAATCCCAAATCAACACACATCCTCGGTCATCGATTTCAAGGCCGTATTTGACAGCATTTATAGAGACGAGCTATTTAAAGCCATTTCTAGTTTTGGCATCCTTGTCAAACTCGTCAATCTGTGTAGATGTGTGATGCTTCCTCAAGGTCGAAAAAGGGTCGAAAAAGGGTTTAGACAAGATGACGCGCTGTTATGTGACTTCTTTAACATCATACTTGAAACAATTTTGCGGAGTTCATAACACAAACTTTCAAAAGTCGGGAGAACTCAAACGGAAGCAACCTAAGTGGATTTAGCGGATTTAGTGGATTGGGCAAAACCCAATACATATTATGTTATCAACAAGAAGTACACATAACATCGACGAACTGGAGAGAACTTCACAGTCGACAGCTATAATTTCGAGGAAGTAAGGGATTTGGTCTACACTGGCTATTCTATCAATTCATCCAACACACTCTGTAGAAATAAAACGAAGAATCACCCTTGCCAATCGCTGTTTCCTTGGACTAAGAAGGCATTTGAGTAGTAACGCCCTATTTCGAAAAACTATGGCGCAGAAGCATAGACCCTATTGAAGGCGGATGAAGATATCCTCAGTTGTTTAGAGAGAAAGATCCTTCGAAAAATATTCGGTCCCGTTTGCGTTGACGGCTTTGGAGGATATCGATCTAGTCAGAAAACTGCGCATTCAATGCTCCGGCCCGCAGAGTCTTCGAATCTAATCCGGAGGGACAATACAGTAGACGAAGACCTCTTCTTAGTTGGCACAAACAAATAGAAGACGACTTCAACCGACCTGAAGTGCGCAACTGGAAGCAGTTAGCTAAAGACCGGGCTAACTGGAGAAGCTTATTAGTTGAGCCCCAGGTAAGTAAGGAAATACGTATCTGGAGCTTATGTCTGCATTTTTCTTCTAGAGGATATGAAGTTTTTTTTTTAGCAAAATCTTCGTATTTAGCCGCAATAATGAATTGGTTAGTTGGCAATGCATTTCAAATCACTTGCGACTTCTTAACAACATTTCCATCTACTCGATCATAGCTGATGTCACTTTAGGTTTTTCCAAAAAATCTTCTTGAGGCATATCAACGTGCTAAAATTCCTCAATTTTTTCTTGTCGATAGTCTTGTCTTCTTGGTGGAGCCCATAATCTAGTTTCAAAGAAGACGTCATTCATCTTATTCTAGCGTGTAATGGCAATATTTCAAGTTTAGAATTTCGATTATTTGTGTATTGTAGATGTCTTCCTTTCGAATTGTTTTTTGCGTCCTCCTGCAAATTAGACTGATTGTGTGTTTGTAATTCCATTAAACTTTCAGAAAGAATTTATGCCGAACTCTCATTCGTTAGTAGTAACTTCTGTAAGAATTAGGTTCTTGATTTGGTCCTTTATAAAATATTTGAATATAATTCGAAGACACTCCGGCGTGACGTCCGAAATCTTGACGTTTTTTCGTGAATTTTTTTTAACAAAAAAATAAAATGCAATAGTGTTGTAATTTTTAAATGTTTTTATTAATAATTTAGTGTTTTTTTTTTTACTTAATTTTGCACTAACTTGTTTATACAATAATTTTGTATATATATTAAAATGGTGTTATCGAAAAAAAGATAAGCTGTTTTGAAGAAGCTCAACGCCTTCTGTAGTCATCTGAAATAAAAAGATCAAAGAGATTATTGTTCTGTAAACTTTATTCTAATGAATTAACCAATAATATGCATTTTTAAAAAAAAAATGTGAAAAGAGGTTCCCAAAATCTAATTTTTTCGTTGATATTGGGTCTATAACTTAATTCGTGCGGTTTGCTAAGAGATAGCGTAACTTGTATTATTTCATTGCTATTATTCCATTGAAACATGCATGAATAATTTTTCATCATGCTATTCCGGTTAAGAACTATTTGGAAAACAGTGGATGGGAAGTCTTACCCCACCCGCTTTATAGCCCAGACCTTGCCCCTTCTGACTACCATTTGTTCCGTCGATGCAGAGCGCCCTCACTGAAATACGGTTCACATCAGAGCAGAATATCAAAAATTGGCTTAATTCATTCTTGGCTGCCAAGTATGTCTAGAATAACAGGTAAAATTTTTAACAAAATCAGTTAAATAGTTTTGAGTCAGTGCTTTTCCGAAATTTCAAAAACATGGTTTCGAGAAAAACGCGTTTAAAGTTTTGACAATACTTGCTTTAATCATGGAGAAGAAGTCTATCCATTTCTATACAGATGGATCTAAAACCGATAGCGGCGTTGGTGGAGGTGTTTTCTCAGATAAGCTAAATTTAGGCCTCTCCTTCCGTCTTCCACTAGTACTGTAGCGTGTTCCAGGCGGAAATTTTAGCGATTAAAGAAGCTCTATCCTGGCTGAAGAAAAACGTTATATCTGCAAAGGATAACCGCATCTATTGAGATAGTCAGGCCGCTATCAAGTCCCTGGACTCGGTCTCTTACGGAGATAGCCAAGCATTTCGACCTTCACCTTTGTTGGGTGCCGGGCCACAGAGACATTCCAGGAAATTGTAGGCCTGACGAACTCGCTAAAATTAGAACCAATCTACCTATTCAATAATTCAAAATCTTCTTCTCGAATATTCGACTCTGCTAATATCTCCGACGTATTCAGGAAAGCAATAATTTTTCACCTACACAAAAAAGGCGATTACAGGGACCCGAATAACTACAGAGGAATCACATTTTTAAACACTTCACCCAAATTGTTTGCTTCATTAATTTACAAAAGATTGTATGAATGGGTACAAGAACATAACATCCTTAAAGAATTCCAAGCTGAATTTAGGAAAGGTTATTCTACAATCGACCAGATATTCTGCTTAACAAACATTGCTGAAACATACAAGAGCAAGAAAAAAAAAGTTGTACGCCTTTTTTGTAGATTTTCGAGCAGCGATCCAAAATCGGTGTATCAAGTAAAATTATTCGAATCCTGAGAGCCTTGTATGAGAATAATATTGCATATGTATGGGATGGAGACTTAATTCCTGAAGAGTTCGAAACTTCAATGGGTGTTAAACAAGGCTGTATTTTAAGTGCTCTGCTTTTTGTGTCTTTCAGGATGACACAACACAAGGTATGCAGTTAATGATAAACAGGCTTAATGCTTTCTTTAAAAGTTGGAATCTCACTGTAAATCTTGATAAATCAAAAATGATGATATTCAGAAATGCAGGAGGACGCTTCTCACACTTGGAAAAGTGGAAGTTAGACGGGCAAGAGGTTGAGGTAGTATCCAGATACAGATACCTAGGTGTCCTTATATCGTCCTCCTTAAATTTCAAACCACACTTTAAGGAAAAATTAGCTGTTGCTAAAAGAGCTATCTGTTCGATTTGGGAACGTTGCTTCAAAAATAAATATGTATCGCAAAGTGCAAAACAAACTTTGTTCCACTCAACCGCAGCGTCGATATTGCTTTACGGAGCTAAGGTATGGGGTTACAAAGGCTACGATGCTATAGAAAAATTTCTTCGCTACTTTTTGAAGAAGATTTTCCGATTACCAAAAAATAGACCGAACTATATGCTACATCTTGAAACGGGAACTCCTCCTTTGCTCTTGTACACGCTCAAAATGCACTTCAACTATATCCTAAAAATACTAGAAATGAATGAATGCAGAATACCAAACGTAGTTTTAAGAAGCATAATAAGAACAAACGGAGGCATTTGCGAGGAATGGAAGAAAACAGCTTCTGAATGCGGATTAAATCTGTCTATTCAAGTGAACGAGCATCCTCATCTTTTAAGAGAAAAATTTAACTTAATTTTGGAGAATTTTTCCAGACATACATATGACCAATATGTCGAAGAAGCTGAATCGTCACTGTTTAGGAACTATTACAGCAAACTAAACCATTTTCTAAATGAAAAAACATACTTCCTAGATAGTGACGCAGTTGACAAAATAAGTACTATTTTTAAAATGAGAGGGGAACTCGTTCAACTAAACTTTATACCCCATAGACCAGATTTACCAACATTTTGTGACCTCTGCAACATGAAGAAGAGAGAAGAGATCTTACATTTTCTTGGTGTTTGTCCGATTTTAAAAGAATTTCGACTATCAATGTTCGGAAAACATGATTTAGACGAAGATAAAGTAAAGAGCATTTTAAATGGAGAAAAAGGATGGAAAGTCTTATATGATTACTCAGTAGCAGCATTCTGTTATAGAAAGCGTATCATAGATGGAGATTTTTAATGTAAAACTTAAGTATGTATCTTGTCATCCTGGTAGACGGCCACAGGCCAAACCATTAAAGACTTAGGTTAATCGTTACATTGTAAAACATTTGTTGAAAATAAAAGTCAGCTAACTAACTAACTCTACCTATTCTAACGGGTAGCATATGTATACCAATCGCTAAGTGAAAATTATTATCTAAGCTGGATGCTAATAAAAGAACAGACCTTAGATGGACCGGTGGGCCAACATGTCTAGTGACTAAACAGATCTGGCCAATCTGATTCTTTTAAATAGGAAACATATCAGCGCCATTATAGGTGTCATCTTTGGACACTGCCTTATAGGCAAGCATGCAAGAAGGCTTGGCGCTTTTACAAACGATTTCTGTATGTAGAAGCTGCATGGACGAGGAGAAAGAGGAGACAATCCTCCAGAACTCTCCCAGAGAAGAAAGCTCCACTTAGGAATTTTCGTTTAAGGAGGACTTAAACAATCTAAAAAATACAGACGTTAACAATCTCCTGCACTTCATCAAATTGATTCCATGAGTGAGGGGATCATAGATCCACGTGGCAACACAACGGGCCAATAGGCCTAAGTGGGTTAGTTTTCCAACCGCAACTCTAACCTAACCTAACCTAACCTGCATTAATCAGCTATGTCTGGTACGTGGAACAATCCTTCCGTTTCCTCAAACTTATCATTTTCAGTGGCTTTGAGAGTCCTGTGTAAGGTTCTGGCCTCTTTATAGTTTGCTTCTGTAGTTTTATCCGCCCTTAAAATTCGTACATTGTCAACGTGTGTGACGCAGTATTGATCACAGTATTGTGTAGTCCATCACCTCCATAACTTTGAGTACAGGTAGAAAACCCTCATTAAAGATGCAGGCAGCCGTACAATTATTGAAACTTTCATTATTATTTTGAGTGTTTTCCCCCAAACATCTTTTCAAAAAGTTGTCATTGTACGAGACACCGGTTTTATAAGATTTAAACTTGTTCTTCAAACGTCACTGAGTGTTCATAAATGCTCTCTTGATTTAACGCTTTCAATTGTTAGTATTTGCACCAAGAATCTGGACAGTAAAAAGTGCTGATTGTTTTCGTCTGTCGATTTCATGTGGTAGAACGTAGCCCACACGGCTCTATTAATTTTTTCTAGAGATTGACAGTTTCTCGTGATTGCTAAAACACAGTAAGTACTCGGTACATATCAATGACACAATGCCCAAGAGAAAGGAATAACCTCTCTTAGTCCACGAACCATCTCCTGAGACCGTAAAGTGATTTTCTGGGTGACCTTGTTTCAAATTTACTGCTTTTTGAAACACAACGTCAGTAACAGCTTTGACAGCGACAATTATTTATTCTACCACTTGATAATAGATAGACTTATGAAAAATATTTAAATCTATCAACGAGAAAAAAGGTTATTTCCAACGTGACCGAGACCAAGCAACCTCATTACATAAGTAAATCGTCGGTTAATGTCATACGCATTTTTAATCATTGGACATGAATCAATCAGATATTCTCGACACGAACATTTCAAACAGAATATAAATCATAATCCTCTAGGTGAATGTTTCAAAAATTTGATATCACTTACGCAGCTAACACTAAAGCTAAACTGATTAGAACGTTCTTGAAACGAATGTCATGGCTTACTTCAAAGTCACTGTTATCTGTCAGTTTTTTTTTTTTTTTGCACTTGTACTCACAAAATTAATATCAGCTTCAGTAGTATATTGATTCCCTTGAAATGATCTTTTTCGTCCACCTTTATTCTCGTGTCGACCTTGGCTAAAACGCTTGTGCACTCGTCGAGCGGAAAACAGTTATTGAAGAACTGCTCGAAAATTTTTCTTGTATACTGTACAAAATTCTTATATCTCGTACCTATACCTGCGTACCCTAGAATAATAAAAGACGGAAGGACAATAAAAGAGGAAATGGCCAGATCACCTGCCACTGGCGCTTCAACTTCACTTCTTTTGGCTATACCTTTGGAAATATTAAAAATTTCGGTCTGAACATTTTAGTTCATATTTTGAAGATGTTTTTCTTCGGAAAAATGTTTTTAAAAAAATCGATTTTTTGAACCCGTCACATCGGACCTTAAACAAGATTAGAATGCAAAAATTAGCAGGAATTGGCTTACATTTATCAAATATTACTGAATTCACCTTCTAGACGAAGACATAGTAATGCTTATAAGTAATCTATCCATGGGATCCACCCCAAATATTGGGTATATATTTTAATTCATGCGATTTTTTTTTTCAAAATTTGAACGTTTATTTAAGAAAAGCATGTACAATAGTATTATTCAAGTATTGCCCATCTGAAGCTATGACTATTTCCCATCTTTCTGGCAATTTGTGGATCCCATCCCAAAAGAACTGCTCCGGCTTGGCAGCCAAGAATGAATCAAGCCAATTTTTAATATTCTGCTCTGATGTGAACCGTATTTCAGTGAAGGCGTTCTGCCTCGACCGGAACAAATAGTAGTCAGAAGGGGCAAGGTCTGGGCTATAAGGCGGGTGGAGTAAGACTTCTCATTCACTGTTTTTCAAATAGTTCTTAACCGGAATAGCAACGTGGGGCCGAGCGTTGTCATGATGGAAAATTATTGCCTCGTGTCTGGTCGCATATTCCGGGCGTTTTTCGGCTACTGCTCTCTTCAAACGGATTAATTGTGTTCGGTAGCGCTGTCCATTGATGGTTTCACCCGGTTTTAGCAGCTCATAATATAGCACACCCAACTGATCCCACCAAATACAGAGCATTACCTTCGCGCCATGGATATTCGGCTTTGCCGTTGATTTGGCTGGTTGGCCGCATCACATATGATTTTTCGCGCTTGGGGTTGTCGTAATGGATCCATTTTTTATAACCAGTAACAATCCGATGCAAAAATGACTTCCTTTTGTGGTGTTTCAGCAGCATTTCCGACATGCAAAACCGTCTCTCGGCTTGAGTTCATGTGGAACCCAATTTCCTTGCTTTTGAATACATCCAGCTGCTTTTAAACGTTTTGAAATGGCTGCTTGAGTGACACCCAAAGATTCTGTGATCTCTTCTTGTGTCTGGCAACAATCTTCATAGAGTAATGCTTCCAGTTCTTCATCTTCAAACTTTTTTGGCTGCCCAGAACGTTCATCGTCTTCCAAGCCAAAATCACCACTTTTTGGCACATTCGCTCAGCTGGCGCATGTTCACTATAAATTTCCACCAAAATACGATGACTTTCGGCAGCAGTTTTCAGTAATGAAGAAGAACTCCCCGCAAAAACAGCTTTTCAGGCACAAAGTTCGACATATTTGAGTGGAAAAAAATTATTGCTGTTTACGCTTCAAATAAATGACATATACTGAAATGACGTACAATGACAGTAGCTTTCCAACGCATGTTCCAATGGAATAATAAAAATGGAATAATACAAGTTACGCCATCTCTTTAATGTTTTCCCCCTTAGAACAGATTTGGTATTTCCAAAAGATCCTTTGTTTGCTGTTTTTGAAGCTCTGTCTTTATTCCTATATAAAAGCAAAACCAAAGTAATCAAATTATAATATCAGAACTCCGGATAATGTCACCACTTTTGGCATTCAATAATGCGACGTATGAATCTCTCTACTACGTCATCCTTCAAGCAATGCATTCGGAAACAACCCGAATGGTTGTTGGTGCTCATCCGCTCTACATGTCCCACCTATTGTAGCTCGTAGAATTCGTCGTTGTGGCATTTTTTTTTTTTTTCACCGGCTACATAGATAAGGCCTAAGATCACCTAAAGAATTTTGCTAGTTACACGGAATTTTGAAAAATTGTACCTCTGATGTTGGCGTTTTGATTTTACAGAACAGCCCCTAAATAACATCAATATCATGCTGCAAAATGCGTAAAGATTATTAAGGATTCTCAAACAAAATCATTTTAAATTACTTTTTTTTCTTCTCAGGTTTTAATTCATATAGTGGAGGCTTAAGTATTTAAATTCCATGTTGTGTTTCTTCACCAAACTAGCAGCAATAGCTTCTCGACGCACGACTCTAATTCTTTTTAAATGCATTATATGTGAATCCACACTCGTACTCGTATTAAATCTATGCTTTGTGACTCTTTTTGCGTTGCTAGGCCAACTGCAGCTTCTTGAAATAGTCACCATAACTCAAATTTTCAATAAATTAAATAATTCAGCCATAGGCGCTTTACATAAATTCAAAACAATGCATAAAACAAAATATTCATATCCAACCTGACCTGACTTTATAGGTATTTTTCCTATGACACTGATCATAAATTAATGCCAACACCTGTTTGTCCCAAGTGTATTATAAGAACCCTCTCAACTTCAGTTAAATTTGACATGAAACAGAATTTCACAAGTTGCTTCCTGGAAAATCAAATCGATTTGCCAATTCATTAGACAGAATCCGTACATGAAATCATAAAATCACTTCCATAACAATAATAATCTAAAGCAAATATTTTAATGCAAATTTGTGAAGCACTCGTCCTCAAAGGACCACCTAGCCATTCCAACTGTGAAATCAATGATGCTCTACCCCAAAAACCTCAACATGCTAATCACTCACAAAGTAGCGTAATTCAAAACCAGAGAAAATCAATTCCAACTGTGAGGTTAGCCCTGCTTATGAATATCTCCGCAAACATACTCGTATTTATACCGTACCCCTCCCGTGGCGTACAGTACATACGAGTATATCGGCATCACTAGATAAATCGAAATCTTGAATCGAATCCAAAATGACATTTCTCTCCAAGCCGCCCGCCCTGAACAGGTCTCTATGGTTGAAAGCATCATAAATGATGACGTTATGTTTATTACAATTATCCTGGCTGCAGGCGACCGTCCAACGCTCTATGTGTATTATCATGGGGTATGCCCCGAAAACACTTTCGAATTTTGCATCGTACCCAGCTTATTCCATGCATGCCTAAGTGGTCGATTTTCTACAGCCTATACCATGTTGGTCTTGACTAGGATAATTGAACATAGCTACCACCCAATATATGAGTATCTCCCCATCTCTCTCTAACAAGATGACAACAATGGAGGACTACTTTCGTATCGACCGGAAGATAATTGTGAATAATTCATTTACTTATAGAATGGCAATGCCTATCCTAAGTCATGCCATGAAACAGTGAAACAGAAGCATAGAAACAAAATCAAAATCAGCATCGGAATTGGAATCGGAATCATCTCGAACAACATCACAACAACAACAACGATGACCTCTGTGACATTGTGTACATATGGACAGGAAATATTTCTTGAAGAGAGTAGGGGGAAACATAAGGCTTCTTGGACGCCATGAAGGCGCACGGCCAGTAAGTTTACTCCTCAAGTGATGTTGGCTATTTACATACTTCTCCAGGAATTTAACCAGAGATATTGCCCATGTTGTTATGAGAGTATACGAGTAAGTCTGGCATTAATATACTGCGACACCAACAAGTATTGATGTATTCATTATGTTAATACGGCCTTTATGGGTGTACAGGGTGTAGAAGAAGCTCTTATTAAGTTTCATTTAATAAAATCTTTAGGAATAGTCCTGACGGACAGAAATATCACTTCGGTACTTACTACATACTTACTTAAATGATGTTACGGTTGGACATCATGAGCTGGACATCAGTCAAAAACCTTCTCCAGTTAGTGGTATCTTTGCTATTTTTACTGAAACTCAAAGAATCATCGAGCCGGGGTGTTACATTTCCTAAACATTTCATTCGATTGAGTTGCATTTTTTTTTTTTTTTTTTCAAAACTATCAAGGATTCGCTTAGATTAATACTTGTGCTTCATAGTGCAAGCTCCCTGGTGTTTCTTGAGCAAAGAAATAGCTGTTGAGAAGTAAAAGATTATAGCAAATCCGAGATAGATAAAACCCGTGATTACATCAAAGTTATAACCATCTACTGTGGCACTGTGACATTCTGTCTAAATTGTCGATGTTATGTTGTGTTGATGTCCCTACATGGTACCACTCTCATTTACAGAAAAACCCATTTTTCAATATTTCAGATGGACAGGTACAGCTTTCTGCGGTCTGCCAGTGATGTCAACGTCATCAGAGTATGCCGTTCGCCTGAAAGAATTGCACAACTTTCTCAAGTTGCCTTAGGTCTTTTTTGATATTAAATGCCTCGGATCCTTATAAAGCAGAGAGCTTTCTGCAAAATCTAAGGGGTTTGGCAGCGATGCCAAAACAAGACGCGGAGCTGTATAGCTCGTCCTTATTGACGCTTGCATACGCGGCCTTGAAATCGAAAAAAAAGTGACGAGTATCGATACGGACTTTTTAAGGATCTGCAATAGTATGGAAATTGGGTCATTGTAAACTTACAGAGCCTAAAACTGTACAGATAAGAGTTAATGGAATCGTTGAATACAGAGTCTACTGTCTTGTGCAGAGAGGAACAACGCAGATGACTCATTCATCATGCATACTTTTCTCCAACGAATCTCGTGACTTTCCGGCCGTTTAGTAGTCAGCTGAATTGATTTTGCCATGTCCTTATCAATGACTGCACATATTCTGCTGAATTTCCTTGCTCATCTTTTGGCTTAAGGTAACTATGTATAATTTACACGTTTTGGTAAATCTTCCGAATGTTGCTATTCATGTCCTCGATTTCTCGCTTCTCATGCTTTTTATTTTTTCTTTAGAGACGCCGATGTTCCTCCATTTTCCTGTCATCGCAGAGCGAGGTAGTTCTCATTATTTTATAGAGTCCCGATTCATAGGTTGCTTTACCCGCATGTACTGCATTAAGCCAGGGGCTTCTTGGACGTAATAGCATGAAACTCAGCACATCGGTTGCGGCATATTTAACGGCCTCTTGTCGTTGAGTTGCCAATAGAATGAAAGATATATGATCAGCAAGGTTGCTGTCGGTGTTTTGCCATCCGATCGACGTTAAATATCTTTGTCTAGGATATCCGTAGATAAATCTCAGTTGAAACTAGCTAACGGTCTAAATTTAAATTGAACGCTCAGAAGGTCCATTTTTTTTTTAACTGTTTTATGATCAATGGACCGCGCTGGTTCTTTATGAATATTAAGGTGAGAAAAGCATGTTGTAGCTACCTGTAGTGATATTGCGCCTCAGAAAAAAATACCCAGGATGTCCTTTTTTCCTAATTTGCGTTATTTAAGAGATGGAGCGTAGGCGTATATTAGTCTCATGTTAGGGAGATGAGCCTCTATGTGGATTATTACAATGCGTTCGCTCACGTACTGAAATCTCAAGAATTGTTGCGCTAGTCTGCTCCTTACAGGAAATCCGCATCCAAATAGACACTGTTTCTATTTAATGCGCCGATCCGAAATTCGTTGTCCTTTTTTCGTTTGGCAGGGTTATGGACAGTAAATCATTCTGCTTCGATAGACCTTAGGAATGATTCATACGTTTCAAATCGCGGTATGGCGATACTTGTCACTATGAATATGTAATACATGATGCATGATGATAGCGGTAATCGTAAACGTAATCTTGCACAATCTGCCACAACTTGCATATACCATATTGAGTTGAATAAAGTCCTATTCTGCTTAAGTATTCCAAATAGATCAAGTAAAATTGCGTTATCTCCCCATGATAGATTCCAAAAGTTTCCTTTTCGCAAAGTTAGCAAATTATTCGCTCAACGTATTCTGCGATCTAGCCAAGTTTATACTCCGTGCCATACAATATATGACCTAGTCTAGTAAGCTTTCGTTGTATTGCGTGAGAAGGACTCATTTCTTTTTCTCGTAACACCGTTCAGCAATTTTACGAATGATTTCCGATATCACGACAAAGCTCAGGCAGGGCTTTGGGGGATTTTACACGGTGAAATTCTTAGGGAATAGCGAGTTTAGATGATGTGGAAAGTTATTTATGGCCGCTGTCCGAGATTTTCGCCATCTGGCCGAATTAATTATCATTAAATCTTTTGAAAAGGTTGTCAACGAAAAATGATAACGCAACGCTTCATTATATCTTACTTTACTAAATCAACTTCTGGTGTAAAAATCTCGCCAATGTGCTGCTTTGGCACCTTTTTTAATCTTTACATACGATTTTTCCAAGAGACTTGTTCAAGAAAACCTGTAGCTCACAACAACGTATTAACATGGGTTCAGGTTGGCTCCTGGGTATCCAGAATACTAAAAATATGCTTTATGTCGATCCCACGCACGATCAGTGTGGTTGTACTGAAGACAGGTACAAAAGTACCTGGTCATCTCATGCTTTCTTCGGCCAAACCTAGACAGCGGAAGAACACGTACCCTCCTCGCATTCAACAAAGACGACATCCATATTGCTACAGGTGTCCTAATTGGTCACCGCCTCATTAGCAGGATTGTCAGCAGAATAGGAGGCTATCCTAAAAAAAAACTCTGAGAAAAGTAACACCCCACCTGCAAACAATACCAGCGTGGGAAAAGCAACATCATAAAAAAATACAACACCTTCGGAAAGACCCATCAACCCATCAACTTACAGATTACAATGTTAACAAATTTATAAATCCTTTCTCTTATATGGAAGTGACTGAAACCAAGGATAAGAAAAAACAACAGCTGGCAGCGTTAAGTAAGAGATTGGAAAGGTCCAAGAAAAGCCGAAGTACGAAACAAGTATCACAGCTTCGAACTATAAACATTGGCAATTATTTATGCGCTGCAAAGATTCAGCATATATTTACACGGCATTAGATTCAAGATTGTGACAAATTGTAACTCAATAACATTGACACTTAACAAAAGAGACGTAAACCCCAGAATAGCCAGATGGGCACTGGAGCTCCAAAAATACGACTACACCCTGGAACAACGTGGCGGGGACAGAATGCAGCACGTAGACGCTCTCAGTCGAGTCTCAAACATTCTGGTGCTAGAAGAAAATACGTTTGAACAAAATTTATCTATTTGCCAACACAAGGATAGGAAAATTAACGAGATACGGAAACAATTGGAAGAAAACGAGAGTAGTCTATATGAGATACGTAACGGACTAGTGTATAGGAAAGTGGGGAAAAGAATAGTGTTTTACGTCCCTATAGGGTTGGAAAGTAAGATTTTGCGCGTTTACCATAACGAGATGGGTCATGTGGGTTGCGACAAAGTCTTGGACGCGGTTCTGAAAACATATTGGTTCCCTCAGATGAAAAGTAAAATCAAGTCGCACATAGCGAATTGCTTAAAGTGTATCGCATTTTCACCTAAGTTTTCACCTACTTGCACAACATACCAAAAGGAAATGTTCCCTTCCAGATGTAGATGTAGATGTAGATCACTTTGGTCCAGTGTCACTCAAACGGGCGAAAAAGAAGTATGTGTTCCTAGTAGTAGACGCGTTTACTAAGTACCTACGTCAGACTTTTTGCCATTAGGACAACCAACACAAGTGAAGTAATAAGCTGCCTTGATCTTATTTTAATTCGTATAGCCGACGAAAGGTGCTGGTGTCAGACAGAGGATGTGCGTTTACTTCAAAGGATTTCTTAAGTTTCTTGGAAGATAAGAATGTACATCACATAAAGATTGCGACGGCTTCCCCACAGGCCAACGGACAAGTGGAAAGGATAAACAGAAGTCTGGCGCCCATAATAGCAAAACTGACAGACACAGGATACGAAAATTCTCTAGAAGGGATACTACCAAGGATAGAATTCGCTATTAACAACACAATACACCGAAGTATAGGCACGACACCGAGTGAATTGCTGTTCGAAATAAGTCAAAAAGGCGAAGTTATTGATTTTCTGAAGGAGAGTTTAAATGAGCATTACGAAGAGGAAAATGAGAGAGATTTAGAGAAAATACGAACGAGAGCTGCTAATAAGATGATGTAGTATCAGGGATATAATAAGTCACGAAAGGACCACTACAGAACGCATAAGGCATATGGGAAAGGAGATTATGTAATGGTGAAGAACTTTATCAGCACCCCAGGTGCTAGTAAGAAAATTGAAAAGATTTTGCCAAAAGATCGGTACATAGTGAAGGATGTAAAAGGATTTCAAGTGAGCCAGATCCCGTATGAAGAAATATGGGAGGCAGCCAACATCAAACCATAGTTACAAACGAGAGCAAACGAATCACGTAATTGTTGTAGGACAAAGGGGGAAATCGGGACCATTGCAAGTCATGATGGTCGAGTTGTAGCAAGCCAAAGGAGAGAAACTGATAAGAATGTAAGAAATATAAAGTGGAAACACTAACTATTGATTGTAAAGTGTCCACACTAGGAAAAAAGACTGCCGATAGGTAGGAGATTAGTTAAGTCAAACACTGTAGAATACAGACGCCTATTAAGCAACCAAATAAAGAGAGTAAATTATTTTTTTTAAAGGATTGTGTTTGTTTTATTCGCGATAAGACTAACGCTTAAACTTTTTCTGTTTTTTAGGCAACCATTCATCTCATGAGATTTTAGTTGCCTAAACTTAGTGTTTCCGGCATTGTTGGTATTGAACCCAAGGCAATATACTACCACTAGAGCCATAGATACCACCGCTGTTGTAGATGCGGTTCAGTGAAGGAGACTATCGATCACTTAATGTACTGGGTTTGCCCGACTTTCTAGCCATGACTATACTAACAAGCATAATAGCATTGCAAAATCCTTCACCAAGCATTGGCGCTACGCTACAAACTGATATCGAAGTACACGCTATATTATAAGTAAGGAACTCCTATTGTTCTGGAAAACTTGAGTGCTGTGCGGTACTGGAATCGAACGATCATAACAGATAGGACTATTCTTGCAAATAGTTTTATTCAACAAAATGGAAAACTGCATTGGAATGGAAATATATGACGTCGCCATCCCACAAAGATAAACAAGTAAGCGGACTTAACTTCAGAAAGTGTATACAACCGAGAGCGTAAAAATCAATTCAATCGTCATCTTTGCCACAGGATTGATTCCAAAAAACCTCACTCAAAGTCTTAGGAAAAGTTTAAACACGAAGCTCTGTTTTATTGGCAACATGTAACATAGTAAGAAGATTTTTGCAATAACACATGATGAACATGAATAACATGAACGAATGTATCCTGAGTGTAGTAGCACTGCAATTGCGAGAACCCCAATAACATGATAGCCTATAGGAAAATGTACAATATACAGGCACCTTGATGGTAGAATAAACGATAAAAATCTAGGTCGAAGGAAAGATGCCATCCTCAGCAAGGATTATGTCGAATACGATCGTCGACCACCCCAGGATGATTTGCCACCGCTATCGGAAGTTAAACCCGGAAACGTCATCTCAGAATTACCACCCAAAGTCTCAAAAACACTCCTAGAATATGAAGCAATGGACCCAATACTAAGGCCTGGAATCCCAAGAATTTATGAATCCAGGAAACTGTATACCATTCTGTCTACCATCAACACAAAAATACTGCCCGACTACCTACGCAAGGTGCATTAATGCGCTCCTCCACGTCTGCGTAAGCTTGCTGTTAGCGAGCAGAGTATAAGGAAAGCAGCGTTTTCAGAAACCTCCAGACCAACATCTTCAGAGATAGTTTCGACGCCTAAATGGGAAAGGAGACTAAAAAATAAAATAGAAAGGATAACATAGGAGATTAGAAGGCTAAAATCCTTTAGAAACGGACTTAGATATAAAGGGCTTTGTAGACGTGTCGGAAGATTTATCAAGCCATTCCGATGCGCAAGCATAAGTATGAATCAGGTCACGGATATTCTAGACAGAAAAATCCAGATACTACCAGCATTGAATAGGCGCTTAAACAGCAAAAGAAAAGCAGACAACAGCTTAATCTTCAAAAACCAGAGGGCTTTCTTCAGGAATATCACATCCAAACTCCAACCATTAAAGGATAACAACCATCCATTAATGGATAGAAGAGAACAGTTTTGGGAGGACATCTGCAGTGTCGCTAAACAACATAATGACTCTGCCCAGTGGATTGTCAATGAAAGTGTACAATGCGAGCATATATGTAAAGAGGAAAACTACCAATTGGAAGGCACCCGGCATGGATAAACTCCAAAACATCTGGCTAAAAACGCTCACCACCATCCATGAAGAACTTGCGAAATGTTTCACCAGTATGCTGCTGCTAACGAGTACACCAACTGAGTTCCTTACAACCGGACTAATTTTTCTGTTTTCAGAGGCAAGAATAAATCTCTCGAAATACCAACTCATCACATGCCTCTGCACAACATACAAGTTGTTCGCGAAAATCCTCTCTAATAGAATTTATTGCTATTGTCAGTCCAACAACATTATTTCGGACAAACAAAAAGGCTGCATCAGTTAAACTATGGGATGCAAAGACCAGCTAACGATTGACTCTGTAGTTATAGGTTTGGCTTTGAGGAAAAAAAGAAACTTAAGCATGGCCTTCATAGATTATAAAAAGGCTTTCGATTCAAATCCCCCTGAATACCTCATCAAAGTACGTGAAATTTACAAAGTTAATCCCTCCGTAGTAGACTGTCTGTAAGTTCTGATGAAAAAATGGAACACCAAACTATATCAGGACGGGTCAGTCAGCAAAACTATCCGCATAAGAAGTGGTATTTTTCAAGGAGATACTCTGAGCCCTCTTTCGTTTCGCTTGTTGAGCTGGATTTTTTATCAAAACTAAATAATTCAACTGCTGTTGAGCAATTAACAGCTCGGCAATTCCGTTATTATCTTATTCCTTTTGGATTATAAAATACTCGCCTACAGATACTGCGAATCTTTACATGCTAATACATACATCTCTGACGAGATACCAAAGTCAGCACCCACAAAGTGCGATAGAAAAAACATCTCTTCCTCGAAAAATGGGTGGAAAAGGAATTGTGAACATCAGCCAGCTTCACTACCAGCAACATTCATTTAAATCTTCGTCGATACTTCTTCGCTGATAAATAACATCTTCCCTACTAATAAGAATGTAAAAACCACCAGCGAACTTACAGCGTGGAAAATACCCCTATGATATACAGCTTGAGCACATTGATCAATATGTCTCAAATTTATGGCCCACACAAGAAAAGTTTTTTTCGGAAACCGAAGGCTCCGTAATGGCAAGACAAAATCGTGAAAACAAGGAATTATCATAAATTCATTCTCAAAGAAACAGTAGAGAACAGATCCCGACAATGTGGAGAGGCGGGAGAGACAATACATAGAACACATTACCTAAGGATGTAACGTATTAGCCCAACACGACTACACTGTTAGGCACAACAACATAGCCAAGCAAGTTCATCTGAAACTGGCTCTAAACGATAGCCTGGCCCAACACCACATCCCTTACTAGAAATATATACAATCGGCCTCCTATTTTGGAAAAGCGGATTTTAATTTATACTGGGATAGAGCCTAAACAACTGATCAGCATATTCTAGCCAACAGACCGGACATTATCTAGTTCCATAAGGCACCTTGGCTAATAGCAATCTTTGATGTTGCAATAATGTTAAGTCGAAACCTATAGTCAACGTATGCTACAAATTTTTCCAAATATACACCACTAGCAATAGAAATGAGCGCTATATATACCGCCGACTGCGTTCATATTACTTTAATTGTCATGTCAACAATTGGTCTAGTTCCTATAAGGCTTATAACAGACTTAAAGAAATACAACATGAAAAAGTTGTTGGCTTAGATGCAAAAGGCGGTTCTACTGGATACGAATAATACTGTTCGAAAATTCCTGCAACTATAACATCACAACAAAGTCAATTAAAATGTTTAGAACTTGGACTACACAATTGGACTTGGACTACAAAATGGCGACATTATGATACTTAACAATTACCGAACGATTTCCTTTCTTTTAGTCTTTTCTAAGGCATTCGAATGAGGTATTGTATCTCGAGTTAATACTTTTTAGATAGAAAGTTGTTTTCTTTTTTTGGTTTTAAAAAGTGCTTTATTGAAATTAACTGGTGGATTGTACACAAGCTTAAATACTTCAACAGTCCCAGATGCGTTATTCAAAGATACCATCAAAGTTTTCGATACATCAGATCATATTTTGCTGCTAACAAAACTTTATTGTGTAGGGTTTAGACGCTACATGCATGATTGGTTTCCACCTTATTTAAAAAAAATAAAAAATCTTAAGCAAATGTTTAAAATTAAAAATATTTTTTATTCTTATTTTATTTTAAAAAAGTTACAAAAATTCAATAAAAATAAGTACAAGATCTAAAATAACAATTTCAAAAAAAGAATAAATAAAAAGCCATTCCATGGTCATGTAAATGATTAGTGGCGGGTGACCTTAGATCGAGGACTGTTTAGATTTATAGTATTAGATTGTTTGACCCTTAAAATATCCATTGAAAAAAGCTAGTACCTAACTTTATTAAAAAAGAGGTTTCGCACTCTTGAAATTCGTATGTCATATGGTAAATGATTGAAAAGTGTTGTTGCTTACACAATGAAAAAGTTTGTATAGTTTGTATAGCTATTCGCGCGGTTTGCTATTCCATTGGAACATGCGTTGGAAAGCTACTGTCATTGTACGTCATTTCAGTATATGTCATTCATTTGAAGCGTAAACAACAATAATTTTTTTCACTCAAATATGTCGAACTTTGTGCCTGAAAAAGTGTCTTTGCGGGGAGTTCTTCTTCATTACTTTAATATGAAGAAAACTGCTGTCGAAAGTCATCTTATTTTGGTGGAAGTTTATGGTGAATATGCGCTTTTTGGCTTGGAAGACGATGAACGTTCCGAGCAGCCAAAAAAGTTTGAAGATGAAGAACTGGAAGCATTACTCTATGAAGATTGTTGCCAAACACAAGAAGAGCTCGTAGAATCTTTGGGTGTCACTCAAGCAGTCATTTCAAAACGTTTAAAAGCAGCTGGATATATTAAAAAGCACGGAAATTGGGTTCCACATGAACTCAAGCCGAGAGACGTCGAAAGGCGGTTTTGCATGTCCGAAATGCTGCTGGAACGCCACTACAGAAAATCATTTTTGCATCGGATGTTACTGGTGATGAAAAATGGATCCATTACGACAACCTCAAGCGCAAAAAATCATATGTGAAACCCGGCCAACCAGCCAAATCAACGGCAAAGCCGAATATCCATGGCGTGAACGTAATGCTCTGTATTTGGTGGGATCAGAAGGGTGTGCTGTATTATGAGCTGCTGAAACTGCGTGAAACTATCAACGGACAACGCTACCGAACACAATTAATCCATTTAAAGAGAGCAGTAGCCGAAAAACGCCCGGAATATGCGACCAGACACGAGGCAATTATTTTCCATCATGACAACGCTCGGCCCCATGTTGCTATTCCGGTTAAGAACTATTTGGAAAACAGTGGATGGGAAGTCTAACCCCACCCGCCTTATAGCCCAGACCTTGCCCCTTCTGATTACCATTTGTTCCGGTCGATGCAGAACGCTCCCACTGAAATACGGTTTACATCAGAGCAGAATATCAAAAATTGGCTTGATTCATTCCTGGCTGCCAAGCCGGCGCAGTTCTTTTGGGATGGGATCCACAAATTGCCAGAAAGATGTTAAAAATCATAGCAATGGGCAATACTTGAATAATACTATTGTACATGTTTTTCTTAAATAAACGTTCAAATTTTGAAAAAAAAAAACCGCACGAAAATAATTATATACCCAATAATTATATACCCTATCTAGTAAAATTATCTTTACCGCAAGTATGAGAAGATAAAAGCAACTGCTTACATGCTGTAGAGTGAAAGTATTTATTATATTGCAGTCAACTTGTTCTTAATCCATTAGGCTTAAAATCATAAGCTTCGTTTTTTTTTTTTTTAAGATGCCTTGCAAACCATTTTCTTAGGATTTGCAGGTCTTTTTGCAGTGTTATTACTGATTCAAACAAAGAGTTCCTGGTATATGTATGGCATATGATAGGTCGTCAGCAAATGCTGTAACTCTACTACTAAAATGGTGCTGAAATATGGAGTTCACGTAAATAAAAAACAAAATTGGACCTAAGACCGAGCCTTGAGGAACACCGATATTTATTTCTAGCTCATCACTAAAAACTAAAAACTATATTGTGCACCATTAAAATAATTAGTTTTGATTAGAAAAGATGGGGGTATTCTCTAGAATACCATCTTTCGTTGCCTGTTTATTTAATATACTATTTATTATATTGGTTTTTCCGTAACATATATTTTTTTTTGTTTATTAATTTAAGTACGAGGGCTGTTTGATGAGTACCAGAACTGGAAAATATAGTAGGTAGCGCTACTGAGCTAAAATGAGTATACCATCGTTTAGTATAAACTCTTGTAGATCGCCTGTCAAAATTTGATGACAATCCGATGCTTAGTTTTGACACCCATTTCAAAACATCGTGTTAGTGTTTTTTGCGACCATTAAAAAAGAGCAGTATCGCTTCGTAAACCCATTCTTGTTTTTGAGTTGAAAAATCTGCGAGGGAATCAAGCCCATTCTCGAAGGTTCGTATGGGACCCATTCACCTTACCGTACAAACGTTTACCATTGGTTCGCAGAGTTTCGCCGTGGCCGCACGTCTGTTTTTAATGAACCGCCCCCATGTGGCCCAAAAACGGTTACCCCGGAGGAATCCGCGGACAAAATCCATGATCTCGTATTGGTGGACCGCAAAGTGAAAATTCGCGAGTTGGGTGAGATAGCAGACGTTTCAACCGAACGCGTTAGCCATATTCTGCAAGAAATTTTGGGCATGAGAAAGCTGTCCACGCGATGGATGCCGCGTTTGCTCACATTTGAGAACAAGCGCAATAGTGAGACCACTTCAAAGACGTGCTTGGCCCTGTTTAATCGAAGTCCGGAGGAGTTTATGCGTTGTTTCGTCACCATCGATGAGACGTGGATTCATTAGTACACATCAGAGACCAAAGAACAATGCTTTCGGCCGGAAAGCTAATGGCCACCGTTTCTTAGGATGCGCGAGGTTTGATCCACGTTGATTATTTGAAAAAGGGAAAAACAATCACATGCTACGTCGCTTTATTGGGCCAATTCAACGCCGATTTGAAAAAAAACGATCACATTTGGCGAAAAAAAAGGCTCTTCCACCACGATAACGCACCGGCCCTCACCTCGGTAGTCGCCACAGCCAAATTGGTCGAATTGCACTACTACGGGGGTGGCTGTGGTGTTGTGATATATGCATAGACTCCTCAAGCAGAGCGTTGCGGGTTCGAATCCCGTGCGAGGCAATTCTCTGAAAAAGTCTTCTTTTCATAGAATTTGTATGTAGTTATATGTAAATCCCGTCGGCGTCCCGAAGGCATAACACTGATGTTGGTGTGGTTGCTGGCTGGGCTATATGTAACGAACTTACAACTAGCACGTAGTAAGACCCACTGGTTGAGGATGCACTGGCTCCAGGTTGACAACCACCTCTGGAAAAATATCGAAACCTAACACCTGAGTTTCAAAACTACTACATCAACCGCCCGCGTCCTGGTGAAAAGCCAGTAAAAAGGTATTCATATCCCCATCCTCCGTATTCTCCGTATTTGGCTCCCTGGGACTTCTTTTGTCCCCAAATCTTAAAATAACGCTCGCTGGAAAGAAGTACGGGCCGAAAGGCAATGCGGGTAATACCCCAGTTCTCGGGTACCCTTCAATATCAGGTATCGAGTATCTAAGTCACAAAACAGAGGTGGGTGTATGATAATGGCACACGGTACGGTACGATCACTGGTGGAGTAAGGGGGAGAGGGATGGTGGTTTATGTTGAATACGGAAGAGAGATATTATAGAGAGGATGGGGTATGATGATTAAAGAAGAAGGGGAGCTAATATTTGCTCTGAGGGAGTATGATATGTTCCTGTGAAGGGGCAGGAGATTAAAAGTTAATTAGGTGGTAGAGCTATGCTAATTAGTATTGAAATAGACACAGTTGAAACAGTGACGACTGATGCAATCTTTAAGAAGCACAAAAAAGCAAATTAAATAAACGACACTGTCGAGATTTTGAGTCATGTAGTCGCTTAATAAAGCGTGTCAGTTTAACTTTAGTCCTGAAGCCTGATAAAACAGAAAAATATGAAGTACAAGACACTATTCTACTAGTCAAAATAGTTGGGGAACTATCTGTATGACGTTTGCTCATGCTAGTCTATGTCTATTTGTATATATGTTTACTCACGTTGATGACAACGCTATTATCAATTTACTTCGTTTTGTAAACGTGTGACTCTCTTCAGTCTTTTGATATCATCCTGTGTTTTCTTGTTTTAATAAAGTTCAAGTGTTAAAATCAATAATGAGTGAGAGAAGGAAAAGTTTGGTGTGGCGGTTTTCAAAATTAAGTGAAGACAAGAAAGACGTTGCGTGCAGTATCTGTAAACCTGGGATTTTTTTTACAACAATTCACCATCATCAATGAATATGCAGTTGCGACTTTTCATATTGGCCCTAGACTCCATCACTCCTTTTGAAAGTGCAAACCATCCATCTTCCTTAACTGATCAGGTGTGATTCATCGCGAGGTTTGATTTTCAATAGGCTTTCTTTGACAGATCACGCATGACTTCTATCAAACTCCTTTGTCATTTTTGTTCAATATCATTTGGCAAGTTATCATGGAAAGACTCACACCACAAAAGCGTCTCTAAATTGTTGAGCTGTCTTACGAAAATCAGCGTTCTGTAAAAAATGATTCATTGTCGTTCTCAGCAGCTGGCTTGGCGTATTCGACAACTTAGCGTATTTTACGTAAGGATCTCGTCCTAAAAGCCTACAAAATTCAACTTGTCCAAGAATTAAAGCCAGCCGACTTGAATGGGCTCTTAAAAAACTCAATGAAAATCCGGTGTTTTATAGTGAAATTTTGCTTAGTGATGAAGCCCATTTCTGGCTCAATGGATACGTTAATAAACAAAATTGCCGTATTTGGGCTGATGAGCAACCCGAAGAGTACCAAGAGCTACCATTACATCTATTAAAAACAACGGTATGGTGTGGTTTAAGGGCTGGTGGAATCATTGGTCTATATTTCTTCAAAAATGAGGCAAATCAGAATGTTACCGTGAATAGCAACCGTTATTGCGCCATATTAACGGACTATGTGCTTCCTGAAATTCAAGCACATAGTCTCGGTCAGCTCTGGTTTCAACAAGACGGCGCTTAGAGCCATACAGCGTGTGAAACAATGGACTTATTGAGAAATCATGAGCATTGATGAGCACTTAATTTCACGTTTTACTACGTTAAATTAGCCGCCTAAATCGTGCGATATCACACATTTGGACTATGTTCTCTGAAGAAAAAGTAAAATTTCAAGTCTTCAGAAATAAGCCAGCTACGATTAACGCTTTGGAAGCCAACATTACAACATGCAGTTGTAACAGATGATGCTGCGAATACTATGTCCTCAGTCAATTTCGTAGATGAAATTAAAAACAGGTTTGGCTTTTTTGTACATGCTTTACGTTTACAATGTCTTTTTCATCTTTCAAATGTTGCCTCCTCAGACTTAGGTAATAAGCAGAGACAACTCGGCTTACAATTTAATTCAAAGCTTTCCTACTAATGCAATTCATCATTATTGCTGCTTTCGCAGACAGAAATGTAACATCTTCATCATTGGCATCATTCGCTTGCAGTAAGCGAATGGACTGTTGTAAGAGCACTTGTCAAAGTTCTGAAGCCATTCCAAGTTGCAAGCACAATTCTTTGCCACTAAGATGTTATAATTTCTATTCTACGGCCAATTATGTATGGCCTTATTAATAAACATTTGAACACAAATATTGGAGATGACGAAAGTGTTATACAATTCGTACGAATTATCGAAGAGAACTTACGGCGCAGGTTCAAAATGTATAGATAGGAATCCCAAGAAATTCTTACGGAACAGGTTTCTACTTTTTTGGATCCGAGACATAAAAACCTGTTTATCGAGGTTGAGAAAGTAAGGGTAGTAATCAGAAAGCATGTGAAGAACTTGTTGGAAAACTTGACTAACTAACGAAAGTAAACATGCAGAATTTATAACTAAATGATGTACAGCCTTAGATTTCTTGTTAGAAGCCAAATCAGATGGAGAAAGAATCAGTGAGTTTAAATTTTCCTGACGGATTAAAATGGTGGAAAAATAATGCCACAGAGTAGCCAACCCTATAAATTCTGGCCAAACAATATTTATGCATATCTGCGACATCAGTTGCATCAGAACGCTGTTTTTCCACTACAGGGCACATTTTTATACCCAAAAGGTCTTTCCTTTTACCAGAAAACGTAAGTCTATTGACATTTTTGATGAGATGTATCTGTATCTGTATGGAATTCTACTCATTGAAAAGTTATTTCAACTTTACGAAGTATATTTTAGTATAGCTTTGAGTTTTGGTTGTTAAAACTCCCCAAGTGGCTAATGCCAGTACACGCTTCCAATGCCGTCCTACATCTAAGTATTAACCACGTGTTAACGCTACTAAAATTCAATAATATTGTGCGAATCTTTGCAATCGGAGTGGCTAGGGCGTTGGCTTAACCAGAGCTACCTTAAGTGAAACCCGACAAAGTCGTAGAATTAGCTAAGATGTCTCGAATCTAAATGTAGCATTTTCACATTAATAAAAAGTGTCACATTGGCATTCTGAACATGGTTGTCATAGACCTTCAACATAAGCCTCAGAGCTGTTAATTTCCACACAAACTTCATAGACAGAGATAAAGACACAAAAGCAGGTCAAAATATCACTTTATGCTTTAAAAATCCTTTTAAATGAGTTTCTAAGGACTTTACTCTTTCGTATAATTGAACCACCCTGTACAGTATAATCTGCAAATCTGCTACCATTTAAGCACCCAACAGTTTCCTCATCAAATCGAGACTACACACTTTGCATAAGTGCTTTGGCATGTCGACAGCATTGGCACATTGCTGCATCAGTAATTACTGTTGTAACAACGCATTATGAGCATCCGCCCCCTACAAACTCTGTTGTACGCTGTACTGCCAAACGTTTACCTTAACGTGCGTGAAATCAATGCTAATATCGGAGTAAATCCACGTAACCCTCCCGTAAATAATCCTTTGTCAAGCCATGATTCGGTTCGGCACTATACAAGTTCTCGTGCTCGTTTTCGTATGCTATGCGATTCAATTATCGTTTAATCCCCAGCGAAGATGACACACTGAATTGTGATTAAAACCGTGAGCCGCCATTATCTCCGCCACCATGAGCAGCTAGCCGCCAGCCACCAGACTACCACCGACCTGACGGCAGCCACCACAGTCGATCGGCAAAGTGGGAGGGCGTTAAATCTGTTCCACTACTTCACGACTTTAATAAAGATGATGACATACTCTCATTTGACGAGCGCATTCCTAGGGAATGACATTCGTAGACGTTTTAATCCTTGGTCTCATCGATTGTCTGATTGATGTGCGCTCAAACTCGGTTTCAATTTGACTTTTGTGTTACAGTGTTGCTATGCACAACTACCAATGAAATACATTAACAGCCACGTAGTACACCAGGTCTAACTCAGCACCCTTCGCATTCGATTAGTTGTCGCTGTAAATGAGTGCAAAAAAAAAAAACATTTACTAGCTGCTAGCTAGCTAGGTGACTGGCGCGCTATGTGATGACATTTATATGCGCAAACTGACAGCGCTATTGTCGCTGCGTCGCGTTTCCCGCTTAAACTTCGCAATTTGCATTACTCAGCGATTGTTGTGGTTACGTTTGTTGCAAGTACATTACAAAAAAAAAAAACTGAAAAATAAAAAAAATTTAAAAATAAAAAAAATTATTAATAATAAAAAATTGAAAGATACTTTGCATTTTTTTCGTTTCATTTGGTTTCACTTTATTTGATTTACTTTGGATTGGATATGCGGAAGTGTGACTGGCGCATTTTATTTACCTTCAAGGCTGACAACAGTACAGAGTCTGAGGGTTGACAGTGGGGCAGTACGGTGTGATAGTAAGGCAATGCAACTGCTGATAATGTCGATTGCCAGACATGCACTTGAGATTCGTTTTCAGGTAGTCAATTGGAATTTGATTGTTGTTTATGATTAACTTGCATATGCGCATGAGAGGATTTAATAATAGATACAAACTATGAAAATAAAAAACTTCAATAAAACGATAAGGCACCACCTGTCGCCAGTCAAGTGGAAGCATTTTGTTTGCTATTGTTCGATATGGTAGTTAATTGATCTTTTAAAAAGTATTTAGCCAACTTAGTAGAGCCTTTTTAATGGCAAAAACAAAACACTGAAGTGTTATGTAAGTTTCTAGAAAAATATGATTGTTGCAACTAGTTGATCGTAAAATTTCTTCCAAACGGAACTAAGAAAGTCCATTGAAATATTTCAACGCTGTTAGGCTTTCCAGAGCATTTCATCGTATCAAATTTGTATTGATACAAACAAAACAGACACTAGTCTAGAAATTAGTAGTGCAGGCCGCATGCAGAACGCCTAGTTCGCCATATTTGTTATAAGAGGGACAAGCACATTTTTGGTGCAGCATTACTCATTATTACCGCCATAAGAGCCTGCAAGATTTTCGCATTTTATTAACACCAATTATTTGTTGTGTTCATTTACATCGAAAATAGCCTAAAAGACAGTTAACAGATGCAACATCCATATATGTCTGAAGATTGTAAACTAAACTGAAATCTCAAACATAAAGATCTCGTGTAAGGAAGGCATCGATCGCCTTTTACACCTCCAGTCAGTGATAAATTCGGGAGAAGGTGGGGACCGAATTCAAAAATTGTTCTGTACTATATATTACATATTATACACAGCTATCATCAGACCCGTTCTAGCTTACATTAATTTTGGGTAGTTAAATTGGTCATTCATCAAAAGCCTCACTTTCCATATGAACGCTCATTTACAATAGCATTTCAGCTGTCTACTTGTTGTGCAATTCGCAGCAAGTTTAAAGCTTCCATATTGTGTCATGTTGTCCACCTTCACGAGAGCACATCAAACATTCCATGGAAAGAATCCACTTTTACACTGGTGCAGTAAAAAGAGTGCTCAAGATCTCAATATACACAAATTCGCTGGTGCAAATGGTACTCGTATAACTCTTCTTCTTTTGAAGAGGTGGATTCCATGCTGGCAAAACCACTGTTTCTTCAACAATCGTACTCCTTAGGAGAATATGGGAGGAGTCCTTGGCGAATCTTCTTTTTTCTGCTTCTGCAGACCCATCCGTCCATGGAAATCGCCAGCCCAACTAATTTTTGGGACAGCAAAACTCCTTAGTGACCGGTACCGTGGTTTACTTAGCAACAGGTCTACTGATATCACTGTGTCACGTATCACTTAAAAGTAGAAACCAATATTTCTGCACTGAATAATATATTTCAAAGGTATTTGACAGAGTTTAGCATCAGGTTCTTTTGTCTAAAATGCTTGTTGCATTTGGTATCGATGAATCTCTTCTGCAATGGAATGGTTCAATTCAAGTTATCCTGGACAATCTCAAGTCTTAGATCCACAAAATAAATACCAGGACTCCATTTTGTCTCCGATACTTTTTTTAATCTCCATTTATGATCTCTTGTCTGGCACTTCTAATTCAGTACAATCCTTCGCTGTCGACATTACTCACTGCTTTTCATATTCGTTCCCGAACTCACGTCTCTGTAACATTGTAATGGGATGGTATGTTAAGCTTATTAACTGAATGGACTCTAATTTTCCAAAATAAAATGTTGAAAGATATTCTATACCCGGTATAGTCGGTGTCGTTAAAAATTCTTCAAAATGTCTAGGTTTCCTTCAGCTATATAAAAAATAATAAAATACTTTACCATGTCTGATCTGGTATTTCCTCAACACTTACCCACTCTGCATCTAAACCTATCTGCGCTTACTAGATTCAAAAACGTGCAATAAAACTCATAGGTGACCGCAATACTCTTCATTCAATTTCTTTCTTTATGTTATTTAACAGTTATTTTTAACCAGTCCTCCAATGAAATTGTCATTAGCTTTCCACCTCTTCAAATCCTTAATGGTAACAACTGCTTACAACCTTCGTTTGTACTCAGAAATATCGTAAGTTTTTCTTAAGCCATACATCTTACGTATAAAATGCACTCTCATTAGCCATTATAACCTGCAAACACTTAAGACCAACGTAAGTCGGTATCTTTCCTTTTTTCCATTTGTCCAATGTGTAAACATTCTAAGAGTATTCGCAATCTCTTTAGTGGTCGCTTATTATACAAAAACATTGACATTAAACAGGAATCAAGTGGAAGACGACTCTTTCATCTTCACGTATGCAACAAAGATAGAGCTATGGATTGGCTGAGGTTCTGATAAACTGAATCCCTATTAGAATAATGTTTTTTAAGGTTGAGAGGTTGCAAAACTGACGACAATAAGGGCAATATCATCTGAGGACTTAACAGTATTTATGGGTAACTTAGCCTGTAAAATGACCTACCGCAATTTAAACTTTTGGACAGTTGTCGTGAGAAAATTAAAACTCTTTGCACTCAACATTATTAAGAAGCTTAATAGATCTGTTCATAAATGAGTGATAGAGGATAAATGTGCAGACGAGCTAGCTTGAGAGGGCTCTGCGCCTGACTTAGAACAGTTTGAGACTGCAAATGAAGCAGAGCATACAAATCAAAGCTTATCATAGGTGGAAAAACGTTACCGCCTGTAAAATATTGAGACCGGAGTGAGTTGCCAAATTAGTATTTTCTGTATAAGGAGCAGCACAAGCTGAGCGTACACAGATTCTAGCTAAGTTAGATGAGTTCGTTTCCTGCTCGAGGTAAAAAATGGAAATAAGGAGTTTAAGTCAGCACCGGAGATTCCTAACCCCATGTGTTCGAACCATATTGGCATATTTGTCATGGGAATGTCATGTGTTAGACCGCATCTTTATGAGTCTAATGACAACTCAAGATGTAGGTAATTGGTAATTTCATGTTATACGATCAGGCAAGGCACTAATCCGCGCCATCCTGACGATGTCCACTGTTAAGACTATGACATCACATTAATTGTGCTTATTTTATCTGGTCATGTTTGCTACAGAAAGTTGATCTTTTCCAACCAGACTTCGCTGGTGTCAAAATATCAAGATCGCTAGTACACTGTTTCCTTACTTCAATATTTGCAAAAGAAACACACATAATGGTCACCAGATCATACAACAGTCAACCAAACTGATCGCTAGGTACCTCTCCAGTATTATAGATGTCCGAATTTTTCGAGAAGGCTATCTTGACTTGAACCAGTATATAACTACAACCAACGAGTATCTCAGATACAACAATAACTGAAAAATACTGTGGGGAAACTTAACGTTGAACAACTGTATTCGCAACAAGCTTAAATGCTCTTACAACCTGCGTTGTTGTGTTGAAGATCTGTAGAATCGATGACAACATTTCTCAGAAATGCCGCAACTGATGTGCTGGATTTCACGCTTCCATTCGCATGGAACCTCTGACAAAACTGCTCACCCATGAAGGGGCGTTATGTAGAAGATGGACTTACGAGCTCTCCTCCAGAGAAAAATGAAAGAATGTGAATAGCAAGTGGGAAGTGAGAAGGAAATGGAGAGTGGCTACTCCACGGCAAAAGTTATAAAAATTGTGTGAAGGCAACACGACCCGAACGCAGACTTATAGAGGTGAGCAGATTTTAGTTTGTACTGAGGATATGGAATAACCTATCATATTTTCCAGACACAAAGAAAGACCAAAACTTTGGTACATTAAAACCAAAATGGAGTAAGGATACAATATCCTGACTTAAACGAGATCATGCACTATCCCATTTCCAAAATGTGGTTGGAGGAAAAGCATGCTGATATATGGAACCTCATCATTCGTTTTCCCGATTTTCTAAGCTCAGTAAACTGTAGAGGCATCAATCTTCTTAGCATTGCGTAAAAGATGTCGTCTTCCATAGTATGTGAACCTGAAACCCTTTGTCATCCTGGCAGTGCGGTTTTGGCCCTGTCAAATTCAAAATTGTTCCAATATTCAATACTAGGGCAGACCCTAGAGAAAACCCAAGAAGTCTAGATCAATACTCTTTACCTCTTATTGATTTCAAGATTTATTTTAAGATTTCGCAGAATGACGATAGACTTCTCGATGCTCCTTAAAAGTCAGGAGTAATCTCATTGACACCTTTGAGGTCAAATAAGGATTTAGACAAGGTGATGTGATATTACGTGACTTCTTTGACATCTTTCTTGAGAAAATTGTGGGAACTCGCAAGATATTGATTAATTAATTGAAATTGAGAGAACATAACGCGCTGTCACAATTGCGTTTGCATGTATTAACTTTGAATGAAGTCAAAACCAATATTGTATCTACAAGCAGATACGCACAGCATCGACAAATTGGATAAAACTTTACAACAGATGTCTAACAGTTTGAGGTAGTTAGGGATTTTATGTACCTCGACTGCTCACTAATTTATGATAATGAAAATTTGTCAGAAACCATACAACGTTTTACGCCCTCTCAACATATAATTATCGGTATTAAGTAAATATCATCCCACTGCGCCCAAGAAAGAACAGAGAGTTTAGTGAAAAAAAGCAGTGTTTGCTGGCTTTTCTCTCAAGACATTGTTGGAGATTTACTCACTTCCCTACCGGCTACCCGACCCGTAACCTGAAATTCAACTTCGTCTTGTCCTCTCCGATCCTACACACGATGTTTCCAGTTCTCTAAACCGTGCTTCTTATATAATAACCGCGATTGCTTGGTTATAATCCAGCACTCAGCACCGTATAGTGAAGCTAATAGGATCTGTGCGTCGTAGAGGGTGTGAGTGATTTGTCTTCGAGTTAGGAGCCTTGTCTTTCTAAGCCGAAGTGTCATTTGTGTTCGCTTTCTGGCTCGGTATTACAATAAATAAAATAACAAGAATATGTCTCAGTAGTTCTTACAATACATAAGATCGTAGATAGAGTATATGAAGCCATAGTACTTTCATCTATGCATACTCTGACAGTAATTTGGTTCATGGGCTTCCTATAGAATTGTCGGCTATCGTTTCTATCGTTAGGCTGTTCGAGTTCCTTAAGATTTTCTTTATTACTTAACTGCTGCGCAGATATTCTTTCCGTCCTTCTCTTGTCTTGCTCTGCATCGTCATAAAATGTACATTTTGCATCTACAGATATCATCATACCAGCGGTATCTGTTGGCATCCTAAGGTAAATTCATTTAGCACTTTGATTATGCAGGACTTCATCCATTGGCGAATGGCGTTAATAGAATGAAAGTGCACAACGAATGATCCGTCACTGCTTTTTGTAGTATATGGCTGATCCAGATGTGATTGCCGCGCAATCCACGTTAGGTCCCACTTTTGGGCCATTCGCAAGTTCATTTCGTTGAGCTATCGGGTTCTGAATGTGGTTTGGACCAGATAATGGTTATCGTAGAGGTCTACAGCTCTAAAAATCCCCATAATTAGAATGCTAAAAGCATACGTTAAGCTCGCATCTATAAGCATAAGGTCGATTTAATTGTCGTTGGATCAGCGCCGTCATCTATTTTCTAAACCCTGCTTAATCTTAGAGGCCCTTATGCCTGAGCTCTGAATAAGTCGATGTATCCCAAATAAGACATTGCACACCGTTGATTCCTTCTATCCGCTGACGGATTTATAGCTGTAATCTTTTTCTCTTGGGCGGTACTTACGCTTATAGGTATAAATATTTGAGCTAGAACGGAGAATAATCAGTATCCGATAGCTACCTCTTGAAGCTGATGTAAATATCCTCCTTTCAGTTTGGAAAAAAAGTGAAAACGTATGTATCTTTCCTTTCTAAAAAAAGAAACAACAAAACTTGTATTTTTAAAAGAGAACTCTTGAAAGGTAACAGACATGCCTTTTTATATAAATCCGAATAAAAATTGAATTAAACAGAATAGTTTCGTTCTTTATGTTATACTAAAGTTAGATACCTTAGTTCGTCACATCTTCGTTTACGTTGTACACCCTTTGAAACGTGGTGAAAGGGAATAAACAAAATCAATTTCTCCGGTTTTATACCCGTCATTCCATAAGGTGCAATGTAAAATATGATATATCTCTACCCAACATAATGTCACTACTTCAGCAAATATGATAATAAAAATACCCAGCAACCATGCGCTCTGCAGACAAAATAAACAAAAAAAAAAAAAAAAAAAAAAGAGAAGAAAAAAAAATTAGTAACCAAAAAGGTCCAAGATCGGGGGTTGATACCTTTTGTCCTTGTACCTCATAAATGAGAAATCTCCGACACAAAAAAAAGAAGAAATACCAACCATCTCTCTCTCAATATGACCCTTAAACGATCCACAATGGATGAAAAGATGAAGAAATCAACTAAAAAACCGAGAAAAAATCCAGCAACAAAGGACCCTCACTTACACAGACAACACAATAAGGGAGTGTGAGAGAGCGCTAAAAAGGAAAAAAAGAAAATACAATTCGCTAATAAATTCGAAGGGATAAAAACATCATCATATAGTTTAGTCCCTGGAATAAAATGTGTCCTTTTCTTTTGGTCCCATTCATACAATGCAATTACTCACAGTATACGAAACGGATACTCTGTTCCCCCATACTCTCGTATCCATACACACTCATCCCAACTCATCGTCCTCTTTCATCATTCTCATCCTTCACATCTTTCGCATCCTTACCAATCATTCAAATTAACCCTCGCCATTGGATGCTGGCTTTGAGTTTAAGGACTTACTCATTCAGTCCAAAGTTTGCAGGGGTTGCGCGAAAAGGATTTGCGAATAATCCGTGAATATTAATACATATCGACAAATTTACAGTAGTACCGCGGTAGATACGGATATACCAGTGAAAATGCAACCCAAACAAACCGAAAACTGAATAAGGATACTCGAATAGGGCTCATAAAAAGCAAGAATACACCGAAAAAAAAGGCGAATAAAAAGGGTTGTCAAGGCGTTTTGGGTTTTGGATTGGATCGGATTGGATTGGTAATTTTCAAGCAGGACTAAGGGTTATTCCAAGGGACGACGACAAATTTCAATATTCTCTTCGTCATCGTTTATTTATTTTATTTTCCGTGGATGGAAATTTACGATTTTCTAAGGCTACAAAGGGATGCAATATAGTAAAGGCTTAAGAACAGCATAAACGTCGGGTTTTAGGGTAGATTTCACACTAACACATTTGATGTATTAACGCACTGACTTTGCTTGTGTTTCGATTTCCATTGAGATACTCGCCTGTTATGGGTTGCACGTGTCAATTGATTTTGAGTTTGCTGCGTTCTTTTTGAAAGGCGCGATGACTAGTTGTTCACTAGCCCCATTACTTAAAGGGTAAGTATTGGTGTCATGCATAAGGGGATGCTCAATATGAGCTGGTAGCGCATCGCAGTGGTTAAGGTCGTTAACTAGAAGTCTTGGGCTCGAATCTCGGCCAAACCAAAAAGGAGAAAGGAGTTTTTTTTTTTAAATCATCAGATTTCGGGCAGCAATACAAAAGTGTTTCACTCTCCCTCGTTCGCAGACGGTAAAGAGTGAAACCCACTCACTCCGTTCAATAGGACAGGAGAGAAAAGACGTTGAACCGGCCCGGACTGGTGCCCCAATAATTTATTTAATTTTTTACTTATGCAGCATCACAATAGGCCAGTAGGCCTAAGTGAGTTGATCTTTCCAACAGTCACTTTACCAACCTTTTACCTTCTTACGCAGCAAGTGTTTTTTTTTATAATCAATCTTGGATTCATTCACTAAACGGTGATATCATACTTCATCATTAGGGTTGTGAACATCACAAGTTTACCTAACGAAGATTGAAGTCTAAATTGGTCTTATTCTCGAAAGACTGCTTTTGGAACTTCTATATGCAAAAAAAGCCAAAGTCAATATTAAGTACGGAAAAGTCGACTTCTTATTTTCGCCGAACAAATGTTATCTCCATTGTAAAACCAAAAAAATTTCCTCTCGGTGGCAAGTCCAATGACTTATCACAAACAGACTCGCACCACAACAGCATCTCCAAATTGTTCAGCTGTATTACGAAAATCAGCGTTCTGTGAGATTCGAGGAACTTGCGGTGCGCATAATCGACCTACTGAAACCACTATTGCCGATACCATTCGCAAATTTTAGTCCCAGTTTACATTAGTAAACTGATACTCGACCGGTTAGACCACATCTAGCACGTAGTGATGATATTATAGCAGCTGTAGCTGAGAGTGTACGCAAAGATCGTGACAAAACGATTGGTCGTCGTTCTCAGCAGCTTGGCTTGGCGTATTATACGTGAGGATCTCGGCCTAAAAGCGTACAAAATTCAACTTGTGCAAGTGCCAGGTGACTTAAATTTGCATCATATTTTCAGTGAATGGGCTCTGGAAAAACTCAATGAAAATCCGTTGTTTTATCGCGAAATTTTGTTCAGTGATGAAGCCAATTTCTGGCTCAATGGTACGTTAATAAACAAAATTACCGTATTTGGGCTGATGAGCAACCCAAAGAATATTAGGAGCTACCATCACATCCATTAAAAACAACGGTATGGTGTGGTTTTGGTATTGGTCCATATTTCTTCAAAAATGTGGCAAATCAGAATGTTACCGTTAATAGTAACCGTTATCGTGCCATGTTAACGGACGATGTGCTTCCTGAAATTCAAGCTGGTGATCTCGGTGAGCTCTGGTTTCAACAAGACGGCGCTACGAGTCATACAGCGCATGAAACAATGGACTTGTTGAGTAATCATTTTGGTTGTTACAGTAAATTGTCCGCCTTTGGACTTTTTTCTCTGGGGATATGTAAAGTCTTAGGTTTTCAGGAATAATATTTCAGCCTAATATTTCTCCACTATGAATGCGCCTTATTCTTCCAAAATCACGTTTTTAATTCATCCGTTGACATTCGTAATTGTGACACCTTCTTAATGTAAAGTAAATCAGGAGTTGGAAAATCCGCAATACAGATATTGAATCCTGGTACGACTAATTCGTAACCCGGAAATTTCTAGCGCCTTGTCCAATTATTTAGAGATAACTCTTAAGGGTTTCTAAAGGGCTTATAACTGCTTTATCATCGACGAACAGAAGAGAAGTCGGTTTGGGCTCATCAACTACTGCTTTACTAGAAAATCTTGCACGAGTTACTCGTAAAAAGTATGTACGCTGTACGCTGCCTTGATGTACTCTAATTTTAACTTCGAATTCTCCTGCTATTCCCGCTGTTCATTTAACGTCATCGTACATACCATATACCATATCATTCTTACATACGCTCGGCTACAGTTTGAGATCCAAGCGCTGTCCATAAAGGATCTCTCAAAACCCTATCGAACGCTTTTTTCAATCCATGAAGACTTTACTTTTAAATTATCAACGACTTGCTTCGTCGACTGCCATGTAGTTTAACAATAGTCCATAGTCGACGGTCTAGAACCCAAGTTACAATTTCACCTTGCCTTTATAAACTGGAACAAGGAAAAGCTTTCCATCCGATTATAGCTTATTGTTTTATTGGAAAAAAAACTACAAGATTTCCGATTGTCAAGGTTATATAATCCGGTCCAACTGAACGGCCTCGGTTTATCATTTTTACAACTTCGCTTAACCAATGTCTATATCCTTTGTAATGATGTCGCTGCAATAAGGCGTCTTTTATAATAGCGGTAACAAGTACCATACCTATGTCGTTCACTACAAAGCGGTAAGGATCCTATTTTGCTTGTCACTCAGTTCCTATGAATACAAAATTGTTGGTATCCTTTTCTATTATATCTACTAGTTTCCGTATAAGAAGATTGATACCTACTCCGAGTCAAAGAAATGTACCGATTGTCATTTCGGTAAAAATTATGATGCATACAAGTGTGTGCTGCCCTTAGTATCTCATGAAAATTGTCTTTGACGATTTTAATGCAAAGCTAGTCGATGGTAATACATCGGGGAGTACAGTACCTCCAGAAACGGATACAGGCCAACAAAGCTGCTGAACCTAATTGCTTAACAGCCATCAAAGCAACAAGTGATGATTGAATATGAATCATACATCTTCAAAGTCCGAGTCGACGAAATTATGTATGCCTGAGGAATGGAATCCCAGCATTGTTTGTCTGATCTTAAAAAAGGAAGATCCCCGGTACTGCGCTAACTACAGGAGAACAGTCCGTTAACAGTCCGACCGGCCCCTAAGAGTTGGTTTTAGACTAGGAAAGTCCACTTAAGATCAAAGTGACAAAACGTCACTATAGGCAGCTACAGCTTTGAGGTAATAATGGACTTTATCTACCTGGGCCCCGCTTTCAACTCAGACAACGGCACCGGCTAAGTATCACTCCTGCTAATCGCTGCTTCTTTGGGCTTACAAGGCTATTGATTAGTAAAGTCCACTCTCGAGCAACCAAAAAGGCTTTCTACAAGACATTGATTATCCCAATCACACTCTATGGCACATAAGCTTGGACACTGACGAAAATAGGTTAAAAAATATTCTCAGGCGCTCCGTAAGAAAAATTCATCGATTAATTTTCGGTCCCGTCTGCATCAATTTTTTAAACAGCGAAATGTTCGACTCCAACTCAGGGTACAACGCAGTAGAGGAAGACCACATTTAAGCAGGAAGGGAACCTAAGCCAACTTCGTGTGCGCGATTGGAGGCAGATATCCAAAGATCGCGCTGGATGGACAGAAACTGCTGCCTGAAAATAGTTTAAGGAGCTTGTGCATGCGGTTTGCAGACCCAATACAAGACTATTATACTCAATGTCGTTGTCCTACTAATTGTTTGCATCCTAATCAGATTCTCAAGATTAACAAACAGAGAAGTGACTGTTTTATTCGTATGCCCCCGGGAATATCATACTTTCGGGTATCTGGCGGAACATTTCAGATAAAGTATTAGAGTTTTGTCAGGCAGGTATAGGCTCTGAATTGCCAAATTTCTTTGACAAATAGAGATTTTCAAGGCTACAAAGATGAGGTAAAAGGACATTCAGCAACTTGTCGTGACGTAGGAAAACCACTGACCAACTCTACCCAGGACAATCAAACTGAAGCATTCAAAGTTTCGATTTAAGGTTAATGCTAGTGTATAAGGTAGATAGAAACGTTTGGCGACCGAAAACTGATGAATACATCTCAGAATGAAGCGAGAAATATCACCGTCTACCAGTAATATGATTTGATGAAAAATCGGTTGGAGTATAAGACCGAATAAGACCGTTTCTGACCTATCTTAGAGCTCTTTTGGATATCGGGATGAAAAGGTATGAGTTCAAAAAGAAGATAAGCACGGACAGCAGGAGTTATGTATTTTACGGTTAAATACCTGTTGAACGATCCCGGTCCCGAATATTGGGATGCAGTTATATCGATTGCTGCAGCGCAAATTCCCTGTCATAGGAAAATATTTTTCCTAAACACAAGGCTTACCAAATGATCAGTTGGGTATAACTTCTTAGAATTTCTTAGAAATATATTCCTAGATTTTCAAAACATCTGGCTGCCACTAACTTCTTAGAATTTCTTAGAAACATAGTCCTAGATTTTCAAAACACACCGCGAACTGGCGCAGGACCTACCGTATCTATCCGTTCCAACAACAAATGCTGAAATTTGCTGCGAACTGTTAGGTACAGCGTCTAAGAGCTTTTTGAAATCCAAATGCTACAATTCAGGAAAGACCTTACCACAGAGGAAGAAACAAAGTGTACATATCTTTGCTCATGGGACAACCAGTGACAGGTAGGTTGGTAGGTGTGTAAGAGTGGCGGTTGGAAAAGACCAACCCATTTTGGCTTATTGGCCCATTGCGCTGCCACGTGGATTTATAATCCGCTTACTCATGCAACCAATTTGAGCTTATGATGAAGCGCAGGAGACTGCTAACGGTAATGTTTTTTAGGTCGTTTAAGTCATTGTAAAAGAAAGCTCCTAGGTGAAGTTTTCTTCTCTGGGGTAGAGCTGGACATGTACAGAGGAGATGAATGATTGTCTAATCTTCCTCCTCGTCCACGCCACTTCTACAGAAATCGTTTCTTTAAGCTCCAAGGCTTATTGCATGTATGCCTATAAGACAGTGTCCAGTGATGACACTTATCCCTTTGTTTCGTATTTGTAAGAACCAAACTTTTGGAGCTAGACATGTTGGCCCACCGGTCCATCTAAGGTGTGTTCTTTTATTAGCATCCAGCTTAAATAATAATTTGCACGTAGCGATTGGTATACCTATGTTCCCCTTTTCCGGTAGATCAGGTAGAGTGGTTTCAATTTTTGCGACTTTGTCGGCCCTACAATTTCCTGGACTGTCTCTGTGGCCCAGCACTCAACAAAGTTGAAAGTTGAACTGCTCTGCCATCTCCTTAAGAGATGATCGGAATTAATAGCGATCTGACTATCCGAAAAGATGTAGATATTCTTTGCAGATATCATGGTTTTTCTTCAGCCAGGACAGAGCTTCTTCAACCGCCAAAATTTCCGCCTGGAACCCGCTACATTTATTTGGAAGACGGAAGGTGAGGTTTAGATTTACCTTATCTGAGAAAACATTCTCATCAACCTAGCTATCGGTTTTAGATTCATCTGTGTAAAAGTGAATTGACTTGTTCTCCATGAAAGCACCTTTCTCCCAGAAGGATCTAGAGGGCAAGCTTATATGAAAGTGTTTGTCAAACCCAAGTTTAGGTATGGTATAATCGATGTTCTCTGTGAGGTTTCCTTATATATCTATTAAGAATATTAGCGTGGCCAAATAAATTATTTGTCGCTTAAGGCGAATACCTGTAATCGCATCTACTTGCACGTTGAAAATGTCGTGGGGTATCAAGTTAAACAGTATGTCTAAAGCCGCGGAAGGAGTAGAACGTAGAGCATTGACATGCTGTTCTTTCGACTCTGCTAATTGCAATTGACTGATTTGTCCATGGCTGTATACAAGACAACAACCCTGTAGGTGAGCATCGGTCTTGTGACCAATAGTGGATTATACTAGGTTGAAGGCCCCACTTGTTTCCAATGGCTTTCTTGCAAGAGTATAAAGCTACTGTAGCTTACTTGACTCTTTCTTGAATGTTAGGTTTCCAGATTAGCTTCCTGTCAAAAATGAGACCCAAATATTTTGCTGTATCGGAAAACACTAAACTGGTACCGTATGTTGAGGGAGGGTCTATAGTTGGAATTTTATATTTCCTGGAAAAGAGGACAAAATCAGTTTTATGGGGCTTTACTCCCAATCCACAGCGACCCGCTCAATGGGTTAATCTGTTAAGATTTAGCAGAAGGATTTCTTTGATCGTATTTAGTTGCTTACCTGAGACGGCTATAGCAACGTTATCCGCATAGGCTATCACCCTACTACCTCACATTTCAAAGTATCTCAGCAGTTCATTAACCACTAAATTCCAGAGAAGATGAGAAAAGAAACCGCCTTGCTGCGTACTTCTGCTGACACATGTTTTAGCAGAAGTCCTACTCAGTTTGGAGCTAATCATCCCGCTATTTAGCATAAGACTGATGAACTCCCCAAATGAGTCGTCTACTGCAGATGTTACACCGCTGTGTTGATGTTTTTAAAGGCGCCCTCTAGGTCCAGGAAAGCAACCATTGTGTACTCTCTAAATTGTAGGGATCGTTCGATGTGGTTAGTCACCGAATGCACAGCCGTTTCCACCGCCTTTCCTTTACAGTAGCCATGTTGAGCCGTTGACAAAGGTCTTGTCGCTTGTCTTGTGGCGCTACTGAGCCAAAATAAGTGGGCATGAGAACGTTGTCCGCCCGAGAAAAAGTGCACTCGCGAGACCACTTTAAAGATGGGCTGAACACGTCTGCATCGTTTCGTGACCGACGATGAGATATGGATTCATTGGTACACATCAGAGATCAAAGAACAATCGAAACAATGGGTCTTAACCGTTGAACGTGCTCCAAAGAAGGCGAAGACCATACTTTCGGCCGAAAAGTTTTTTTTAGACCACCATTTTTTGGGATGCCCGAGGTTTGATCCACGTTGACTATTTGACTCACAGGAGGATACTACGTCGATTTATTGGGCCGATTCGACGCCGATTTGAATCGTCCGGTTTCCTCGGAATTGTCTTCCTGCGACTTCTTTTTGTTCCCAAACCTGAAAAGATCGCTCGCTGGAAAGAAGTACGGGTCGAAGAAGGAAGTCATCGACCGACGCCGCGAAGTAGTATTTTGCAGGCCAACAAAAGTTGTACTTTACGGAGGGGTTAAAGAAGTTGCAGCACCGTTGGAAAAAGTGTATCGAGTTGATACACCTAACATAAAAAAGTTGCGTTGTCATTTCTAATCCGGGTATTAATCAAACAGCCCTCGTATATGGATACCAATCAGTCAATCTAGAGTTTTTAGAGGAAAGATGAATGAAAACACTTTCCGGCTTTGTGAATGAAAACTACAAACATGTGAATCAGTTCTACACAGCTCCTCATGATATTCTCTAGCATAGGCAGGATAATATCTAAGGATCTTTGTAGGTCGGCAGATGTAAGCTGTGAAAATTACTTTTTCCCCGTCTGGAAATCTGAGGCTATTTTAACACATTAGGCTCGGAATAGACTGTTCATAAACGCATTGTAAGGAGACGGTCCTACTTAAGCCTGTGTATGCTCGTAGTCAAGATATTTTGATTAAAACAATTCTCTGAGACGAACGGGTCAGGCATCAAAAATGTAGACCTCTCCATTGGAAATCTGAAATTGGGAAACTGAGATCCGCAAAGAAACTAGAATGAAAAAATCCGCGGAGATATGCATACACACATTTTGCAACTAATAGATAAAGCATATTTCAGAGTAAATGAGCAAAAACATACAACAATGTCGTGTGATTCAATTCCATTTCATCGGAAATAAAAGGGAAATTTTTCAAGGATACGATACGAATTTCCGAATACACTCACTCGTCTCTCATAAGGATTGTCCGGACGGATACATACATATGTACGAGTATATCGATGAAGGGATGTTTTATCACCCCTAATCATATGTATGCATGTATACACTTTGTATATTCGTAGCATATGACCTTAGGAAGGATGAATTATATTCCAACTACTTATAGATGAAAGGCTAGGCGAGTAGTGTGTAGTGTGTCGCGTTGAACTTCCGTTTAGAATAAAAGAAACACGACAACAACAATGGCGGCAACGACGATGATGATGAAGTGGCTTAGTGCTTACCAATATTTTCTCTGTACGCAAACATATTTTTCTAATAGGGGGATAAGTTATTGTAAAATTGAAATACCATATATAAAGGGACTTTTAAAATGTATTCACATTAATATCAATATCAGAAGCGCAGTATCCTGTAAAGGATAAGTCGACGCTGTATGCATGGTTTTAGTTGTTTTTTTTTTTTTTTTCTTTTTTTTAACGTTGAGTTCATAATATTGGTTTTGGATAAGCAAGCACAGCGGGGGTAATGGATTATGAAACATTACTTATGCATAGTATCATGAATTGAATATTAAACGGCCAGTGTAGGTACGACTATATACTCGTACGCCGATACAAGTAGAATATTGTCCAAGTGACATTTAAGATACTTGACAGGCATGACACTTTATTGTACAAACATATTGAAATCAATATTGAGACAGCTATGCAACCACATTAGTAATGGTCTACCAGTGGGGTTTTCTAACTCCCGCTGTTTGTTACATAAAACAAAAGCAGGATGCCTACCCGACATACAGCTACAAATACGCAAACACATGCTCGTAAATCGTTTCGGAATGTTTTTCAATGAATGTCACCATGGTAGTTCAATATTTTTTTTTTTTTTTTTTTTTTTTTTTCAATTAACATCATCGAACACTGTCGGTGGTATTTTTCATAACTTGATTAGAGCAGTCATAAGCTGATTAGCTTCTTTAATAAATTTTTATTACCATACGTGTCAGCAGGCGATACACACTGTTCTTCGGAGTATTTAGAAACTCAGGTATGGGTTCTGAGAGAGGTAATTCAAGGATATCGATTTCAGAACCCTTAAAGGGATATATGTCTAACTTTTGACAGCTTTTCTGTCATTCTTACTTGTCATTATTTTGTTTTTTTTTTTCCGGGAGAAGAAACTTCCTCAAGAAAGTGACATTACATTTTGTTAATGAAGAACAACCTATCTGAAAAGACGAAACAGGCTTAGATTTTCAAAAAATGAAGAATTGTGAATCTGCGGTGACATCCAATCGAGCTCTTAAAGGCTTAATTTAGGCTTACCGCTGCTAATCGTTGCCTGATTTTTTAAAAGTATATCAACAAGTATGCGTGCAACACTCTAATAGGCAAGCCATCCTGATTGTTGCTTTCCGGCCGGCAGATCGGCGAGAAGTCCAAAAAATTGTAAGTCAAGGCATTTTGAGCCTTTTTTAAATTGACCTTGTAGTAAATTCGATGTAAATGTAAATGAATATTCGTACTTGCATTTATACATACATAGACAACCTATCATATTTACCGCAGAAGTTATTAAGGCAACTTGTGATGAGCTAAATATACGAACGTTCTATGACAGTCGATCAACGATTTCTGTTAGGCCCGTTTGGCAAGAAGTTGATGTCGTTGAGTTCGGGTAATTTAAATATGGTTGTTGCATCTCATTTTGTTTCTCTTTCCGTAAAATTAACATTCTGCAGGATGATCTTTATTCACCAACAATGTAATTTACTTACTTGGACGGCTTCACACTCCTCCTAGACATATCTCCTTCTCTTAATAATCACCTCCAGTTACATACTTCAAATTGATTGAGGTTAGTGGCGTATTCCACCTTCGTGTTGAATTTTTTGATTGAATTTAAAGACACTTTAGGCCGAAGCTTCGCTCGTTATATCCTAGCTCTATAAGGCACCTTGTTCACAGTCTCTTGGCTAGGTCGATACCTTTGTACAATTCGTATAGTTCATTGCTGGATTTTCGTCTCTAAACAGACCGAAGTTTTCTTTGTCGATTTAAGACACAACAGCAATCATTAAGTTGTATTGGTTTAGTTAGCGAAAAGAAACGGCGTATCAACTTGTCTTAACACTTCCGAATTTTACGGACCAGCGAACATTTTCCAATTCCATTCTACATAATTTGATGAGCTTGGTAGCGATGCCAAAACTAAACATGGCTCTGTGTAACTCATTTCTTTAAATGCAATCATATCGATCTGCAATAGATACAGCTATAGCTAATGCAGTTTAAAAGATGTCCTTTCTTTTTGATCGGACACATAATGTTGAGCTTCCATTCAAGCCATCTTCTGCTGCCTTAAAAAGTTCGACCCGATCCAACAGCTTTGTTTAAGTTTAGATACTGGTTTCTTATTTTAGTCGGATAGACGGAAATCTCCGTCGGTTATCCCCGCCATATAACAGTCTGGAGTAGTGGTTTTTACATTTTTTTTTTTCTATAATTTACGAGCGTTCAAGGGATTTGAGTACCCTTAATATGCTTGCACACAAAGAATTGCAAAAACAGAATCACCGATAAACGTTGGTTTTAAATGTTTGAAGGTTATAGTGACTAGGAAATAAAAAGATAGGAAGGAGCACTATGAAACACTGGTGATGGAAATAGCGATAAAATAGATTGAGACACGAGACATTACGTCGGTATGCGAGGGAGTCCATTCTCAACACCGATTGGCGTTGGTAACGCCACGTTCGTTCTTGAAAAGTAGTTCTCATACTCTTACTTCTTTCTTCTATTGTCCTTATGTGCATCTAATTGTTTTTCTAAGTACGGGTGCCTGCACTCTTCATCAAACTAGAGATTTCCTAGGCGCGGTTGCGTGAAGCCCAGTATATCAGTAGCAGCATTTTTGATGGCTTCTTGACATCGATGCCTTTGATGTGCAGTACTTAGTATACGTTGTAAAGCACTTGACGAGTGGTAAAAAGGTACGCGATCGATAAAGTTGCTGGCGGTTTAAAAACATTCAACTTCAAGTTGCGGCAGAGTATTTCTCCGTCGTTGTGACATCAGAGATTGAACAGAATGTACAGAAATCTATAATACTGAAGCAGTGCCTTGCGATGATCGCAACATGGTAAATTGTTGACTACTTAATAATGAGGTAACCGCCATGCTCCTTTGTAAATGTTAAGGTCAGGATACTGTTTTTTTTTTTTTTTTTTTAAATGTTTATAATACCGCAACTAAGTTTCGATTTATAAAGTAGTTTTTTTTATCATAAAGTAGACTCGTTTGGCAGGTGACTTTCCAATGAAAGTTTCTGCCTGTTCCGTTTTATGACGCGGTTTCATTTTAGGCATTAGGTTCTTTGGGGAAGGTGCAATAGGTTTTTTCTTTCACAATTTGTAGGACTGTATTGCTAATATGCCCGTTTATTCGATTTTTGTGTTTTTCGATAGTAGGTATTCCGAGTAGGTATTTCCCTTAGCACTGTATGTTATTTTTAAAAGTTTGTGAAAAATTGATTTTAGCTTTATTTTGGAGCTACGTTCATGCCATTATGTGTGGAATAGCACATTGTTTCAAGCGGTTGGTCCAATTTTTGAGGACTCGGTCCAATATGTGCTGCATTATTTCGGCAATAGCGTGGCCTCGAGCTCGTCTAAATCGGTTGGCTTGTTAGCGTAGGCTAAGGATTTAATGTAGCCCAGGAGAAAATAATCGAGTGGAGTCAAATGGGATGATCGCGGCGGCCAATTTATGAACGCTCGCCGTGAGATGACCTAGACGCCACATTTCTTCTTCACATGTTGAAACCACAGCCCGTATATATCGATGTTGTCGAGCGCTTACCACAGAAAGTCAGTTAACATCGCTCCATACTTGTGACCATATTAACGGTAACGGTGTTTCCCCTCTCATTTCGAAAAAAGTAAGTTCCGATGATGCCGTTATTCCATAAACCGTAATAAACAGCCAATCCCTGTGGATTGTGTTCGCTCCAATAACGGCAATTTTTCTTGTTGACATAGCCGCTGAGCCAAAAAATGGGCCTCGTCCGAAAAGATGATGTTTCGGCCAAAATCCGGTACTCCGGCAAACATTTCTAGCGCCCAATTAGCGAAATCACGACATTGTCTGTGATCTTCCGGATTTAATGTTTGCTTTAGCATAATCTTATATGAATGTAGGCCGAAATCCAACCGCAAAATAAACCGGGTTGACTCTCTGGCGATACCAAATTCAGCTGATCGGAGCCCATTTGGTCTACTTGGATACAGCTGGATGTCATTGATAACTTTGACAGCTGCTGAAACATAACAATCTATCTGGTTACCCGTTATAAGAGCGGCTTGTTTTTGATACTAAGCTTGGAATGTTTACCAAATAACCAATACATTTCTCTGTGTTTGTTTTCGAGTTCTTTGATGTTTACATTTTAACTTCGTATCGAGTGTCATTGCAAAATATTTAGCTTCGTTTGCAAATATATTACTGACCGAGTCAGTATATTAGAAAAGCTAAATGGAAAGACCTGTAGTAATTTGAACTTAAGGCCTTCATGCCATATCTTATCAAAGGCTCGAGACCTCAAGTAATACTTTTGAACATATTTTTTTTTCCAAAGCTTTCTCAATTGCACCTTATCAACAGTTAAATGATTACTCCTTTAGTCAAATTGGTCAATAATTGGCATCTCAGAATATTTCGTGGTAGTTTAAGTGATATTCTTCCCCATAGGAAAATCAAAAGCTTTAGAGAACTTTTAGCCATGGTGGCTTGTAAGTAATAGCACCGAAAGTTGCTGTTCTTTTTTGTTTTGAGGCATTGCAAACAGTGAATCCGTATCCATTCAGGGCTCTTCGAAGATCGAAGTAAGCTTCTTATGTTGCGGTGAATTTAATCTTATTCACAATCCTCAACGTGGCTGAGTTCTGTATATTTGCGATGTCTTAGGTAAAAAGGACCGAATATTCCGGATTCGGGGATATAAAAATTGACATGAACGAATGGAGGATTCATCCGTCATCATTTCTACTTCAGTACCCTGACTAAACTTGAAAATCCTTATCACTCAGATCGAAATATGAACATTTACATCAGTAGCTCATAAAAGGTATTTACCATGGTGACTGACCCCCCCCCCCACACACACTGATTCTATAGAACTTGGAGCCCGTCCGTTACTTTTTTCTTCTTGAAGCCAGTTTCTGGTGGCTAGCACGAGGAGGTGAAATACCCACAATTGATACCTACGTAGTTATACCTATAGGGTTTTCTAATAACGACTCGATAATTTTTTTTTTTTAAATAAAAGGCAAACGATTTGAGATATTTCAAAAACTCAATCAAAACATTTATGAATGGAACTCGACTTCGTTATTTTTTGTGGATGAAGTGGTGATTCATGAAGCACATGTGGGTTTTCACCCGACCAATAACGCATATTTTGCTTATTGAAGAACCCATTGATCCAAAAATGAGCTTTGTTACGGAAGATGATTTTGCGATGAAATTCATCATCTTGGCGCATCTTCTCCAGAACCCAATCGGAGAACGTACGTCGCTTGAAATGGTCCATCGGGTTCAATTCTTGAGTCAGCTTGATCTTGTATGGGTGTAAACCAAGATCCTTACGCAAAAAAGCCATAATGTGGTCTGAGCGATGCCCAATTCTTGAGAACGCCGTGGAATTGACTGATTTGGATCGTTTGCTACGGACATCTGAACGGCAGCGATATTTTCGACACTTTGACCAACCCGACCAGCAGTCACCGACTCCAAATATCTGTAGAAAATTGTTATAATTTGCAGACGTTGCTCGTTAGTGTACTTTACCATGATGAAAATGTTGAGTTTACTGAATAAATTGACAGTGACAGTTTGTTGATTAGTGAAAGAGCGCGTTCACAAATTAAATTCAAAGTTGTCAAGTCCCTATTGGAAAACCCTATAGTTACAGTACTGGTTACTGCTGGGTTTACCCTAATCTTACAATCACTAGTCACAATAATAATAGTACACTGCTTTGATTTAAAGATATTTATCCAAAAATTATTGTAGCATTGACATCCTAAGTCCATCAGGATCTTTCTGTAATTCAAAAGTTTGTCTCTTCTACTCTATTATTACCTTCCGGGAGAGGTGGCGCTCAATATTCGATAGAAGCGATTTATTTTATTGCACAGGTGACAAAAATGCCATGGTCATCGATAAAATTTTAATTTAGATGACAAGTAGTTTAGTGGTTGATGTACTCTAATAGTGTCTTTTTTGACAACTAGTATCATGTTTAATCTTAAAAAATATTTTTTGCTCTTTTACAAATCGTATTCTTTTTTATCCTGAGTAATCCCCCGTGACCTTTTTGTTAAAAAAAAATCCTCGAATCAATTACAAAATCTAAACGTCATTATCAGATTTTTATTGCTCACTTTATAAAATCTAGTGTCACAAATCATTGTTATTTAAGGGATTATCGCATTACCGTCACGAATTACCAAACTTACCCCCTTCCATTAATCAAACATCAAAATGAACTCCCAATTTCATTACCAACTGGCAACACCAACAATGCTAATAAACGCCGTAAATGAATATCATCCAAATCTATCACGATAAACTATTCAACCACTTTACTTCCTCTTCCTACAAAATCAACTCACAAAAAGAAACAAAAAAAAAAAAAAAAAAAAAAACAAACACATACAAAGCCAACAAGCCCACATCAAAACCATTCAAAAAGGTGCCTTTTCAAAAATACAAAAACAGAAAAAAAAAACCTGAAAATGAAAAACCGTAACAAAAGCTAATTCCTCCATTTCTCTCGCGCACTTTTCCGCCTCTCTTCGGTCATGTGTGTAAGTAAAAAAAAACTCTTCTCCAACAAATCTGGCAACACTCAATTGGTATTCAACAAACACAAAACGATCATAACATGAACCCCTCACTTGAAAGTGCAATCTTCCACTCTTTCCACCCAAAAAGAAAAAAAAATCAAAATAAAAATAATAATAATAATAAAACAGAATAAAAACTATAAGCAACGCGCAACAGCAAACATCGAATAAACAGCCAGCAGCAGCAATGAGAATGAACAACCAGCCGCAGCTAAAGCCATAGCAAAAGCAAAAGCCAAATTCAACTCAAAAGGCACACAACATACAGCATACACCGGAACACATTTTCAAATACACAAACGATATGATTAACTAACGAACAAACAAAAATGCACCACAAAACGACACAACGATGACGGCAGAACGAACATTTTACACCAAAATATACACACAACACAAGCCAACAACACAACAGCCAACAACAAAACGAACAGAACAGGATAAGGATTGAAGGGCTATTAATAACCCGAAGGGTCATACCGCGCGTTGTCGTCGTCGCCACCACCACCACCGTCGGCAACATTGCAATCGTCGTCGTCGTCGTCGTCGTCGTCGTCGTCGTCGTCGTCGTCGTCGTCGCAGTCGTCGTCACCGTCTCCGTCAACTTTATCATCGTCGCGCAGTCTTCTTCGTCACACCATTCTTGTGCATTTCATTTCACCACCATTTACCATCACCACCAATACTACCATGAAATTAAACATCATTATCATCATCATCATCATTATTGTCGTCGACGTCAATGAAGAAAAAGAACAAACCCATTCACCACAGTTTTTGAGATTCCCATTGCCATCCGCATATCTGCTGCTAAATGCTAGAAAAACTCATTGAACAGGGGAAATAGGGGAAAGAAAGTTCTGTCAGTTTTTTTTCTTCTACTCCTAGCTATCAAATTTACTTTTTGGGGGAATACCCTACGATGTAATGTCAAATGGTACAGACATTCAGTAACGATCTGACAGCAACTGTATCCAATTGAAACTGCATCTGGATAAAGTTCCCAAAAATTAAAAAAAAAAAAAATCAAAACACCTCAATGTCATCCTTAGTGCACGTATGACATTTTAGAGAGTGTTCTCGTTACTCAAAATCAAAATTCCATACAATTTTTGAAAACCAAAAAAAAAAAAAAAAACATTACTCAACTCCAATTCAAATTCGAAACGAATAAAACCTTCATTCATCTGAAATGTTTATGTTTTCATTACTTCGTATCTTTTTTATTTTACATACATTCATGCAAATAGAAATAAAATGTATCTATAACTAAATACTAGTAAATACGTCGCCTCTCTCGCACCATACACATGTCAACGATACAATTGTCACTGTGTGCGTTATTTTGGCCTTTATGGATACGATACACCGAACGAACACCGAACCCGAACCGTACAGAATCTACCCAGAGTAGAAGGAAGACACCAAAAAATACAAAAAAAAAAAAAAAAAACAATCGAACGAAGCGAAATATAGCAGAAAAAAAATTATGAACGAATATAAAAAAAAGAAGAAGAAGAAATAAAGTAAAACAACCTCAAATATGCGATTCAGGTATAAGATACTGTATCTGTAGTTGTATCTTTTGTGTTTTCCCTGCATCTGTGAGTTCCTTTTTTTCTCGGTTTTGAACCCTCTTCGTTCCTCATGGTACGCTGTACAGTTGGTTTTATCACGGCGTTGCCATTTTGCTTCAATACATTTGAAGTGGATTTTCATCAGTTTTTGTACTCTAGTCCTCATTATAGGATGGCTAGCCCCAGTATAGCATTCGTTCGTTAACCAAGAGAAAGGATGACCCTACGTATAGAATCCACTATGTGTAGTCTCCTACACCATAGTCGATAGAGTACTATCACTTTTTCTATTCTAACAAAACGTAAACGTAAGTTAACTGCTCTGAAATAGATATAACAACGATCCTTTGCTATTGAAGGTGGGTAAGGATCGAGTTCTACAGTATAAATGACCTCATTGAACCCAATGTCAAGCCACGTCAGAAATTTTATTCTTTGCTCTGAAAAGCCTTCCTGCAAGCAATTAAGACATAGACGACGAATATATTCACTACTTAATACCATGCGCTAACAATTTGGTAAACTTAGTGCACCCTACGTCTAAAAAATACGAATCTTATCGTTCTGAAAAGATGCTTCATGGAAAAACAATATTGTACAAAATATCAACAAAGTACAATTTTCTATGACATTGTCGAGTGTAGGGGCTTTAACCCATACAGCAAACGTTCCCTTTTAGTCTCTGGAAAGCAATGCGGAGCTGAGGCATACTAATCGGTGCACAACTTCGTGTCACGCTGACAGAGGCAGTCAACTTACGCTGACCTAAGTATTCCACAGATATCTCTCTATCTATACTCGTACAATCTGCAAAGTCAACATAAATGCCCACTAAAGAGCTGTGTTTTATATCAAGACTAGACATAACTTACGTAATGCTAGCAGTAGACATAAAATCTCAACCAATGTACATACATATACAGAATTGCGAGAGAGAGGAAAGAGAACATGTGTTACTTGAAAGTGGATAGAAACAGCCATAACAATTGATTAAGGAGCTCAGATCCTAGTACCGTATAAAATAAGAAACAAGTGTATCGTAAAATTAGGTGAGACAAGTGAAATATCATAAATCAGATCTAGACACTCCAGGACTTATCATAAGTTAATGCCACAAATACAAGTTTCTCCCACATTTGTAACATCAGCATCTAGAAATCAATTTTAATTGCAGTCACTTATCGGCCTTCTCCTTCCAGGAAGCTCAACTTTTATCTGTCATCCAAAATTTTCTTGTTCCCCCTATTCATCTGTTCGATTTTCAGTTCAAATTTTCTTCAAATTGCATTTTCCAATTCTTAACCCCCAGTGACTGAACTCTTTTTTTATGTTTTCTGGTAGTTTTCAGAGCAAAGCCTCTATCTGTAGATTCCATGACTCTCTTAGATAGAACGTTTTTAATCTTTCAGTCGATAAGATGCTACCCAATATAGTCTTCGTATTTTGCCTTTTTAATATAAATCACAGGTCTCCACCAGTTTTGTATCGTTAGCATTGACTTACTGGAATTTTCAGATCAGGAAACGGAGCTTTTTTCTGGCATCCGCAATGGCTTGTTTCTAAGACTGCAACTTCGGTCTTCCCTAAGTCTCGAAATATGCCACAGAGATTGGAACAAATTTTCTCAATCTTTTAATTGATAAGTCTTCGTATTAAGGCTTTTTAGAGCACAGCTCAAGAAGTTTCTTATTGTCTTTTCTCCTCCATTCACCCTAATATAGGAAAAACTATTTTTCTTACAAATCAATACAAAGTCTCTCATTTTATTCAACACTCTAAATTTCAGACTAGGGTTTGCAAAATCAGGATCAACGGTCGAATTTGCTTTAAAGTGTTCGAACAATGAGCACCCAGGAGTTTTGTTAAATGCCTGTATTTCTTTTTGCCTATATTTGATTGCAGAACCCTACAAATCTGTTCCAAGATCCTCTTTAAATTGGTCCGGATTGGTTTTTAGATTGGTCCGGACTTAGGTAAGCTTTATATGTTTTTTACATTGCGGAACTCATCTAATCTTCATAGTTTAGACGGCACGTAGGCTCTTAAAATAAACAGTGGCTTTTTCCACTTTCATAGTAATTGTGTAGCAATGCACGTTAACATTTATAGAATGAGTTATATACTAAAGATCTTCTATCCGTTGAAAATTCAGCCTTTGATTGGAGTTGGTATACACCTCTGAAATCGTGTTTTATTTATCTTTATCGGTGCGAGTTCAATGTTATTGGCGATTCTACCAACGGGAACCCTTATAATTTCCTATCGCAATGTTTTATGGCTATAATTTTTCTAGTAAGTTTGCTATTAATGATTCTTCTAACAGAGTTCAGATCGTCGTGGATAGGCTTGACTTAGACCAGTTGAAAATGAATCTGCAATTTTGTCTGAATAGAAGCCCCTCAGTATATATATATAAAAAAAAAAAAAAAAACAACAAACTCTAAGTATGTTTGATGTTTTCTGCTTTTAAGAGATGAGCCTGACGTTGTCGACGCAGGCAATACAATAGTATCATAGAACATATGGTTAAAAATTTCACTTACAAGTGCTTTTGTTCCTTTAAAGCTCGTACCTACTTTGATCATGCTACAAACAGATGCAAGCAAATTTTGTAGAATCATTGTGTACACTTCGTTTTTCTTCTATCTGGTACGTTGCTCCCTGTTCTTACTTAATTTCGATTTCTAAGTGACACTGGCAACATTGTGGGTAGTTGAGTCTATGTTCGTATTGTGTCATTTTGTTTTGGCCTCATTTCCAAACTCTCTTAAAATCTCATTTAAAAGAGAGTCATCTTTGGTAGTATTGGTTTGATCCAAACTAACCCAATCAAACATCACCTCTTCCTACACTCTTTTATCAAAAAATTCCTTTTTGATATGATTAAATTGTTTTCTTCTTTTTTCTTTATCAATTTCACCAACACAACCACAAGTTTATGGGAGAATTTTTTTCTAACTGTCAGATATCCAGTGTGCAATCGTACGACTTCAACATCTCTATAACTGTGTATCTTGCGCGAGTTTTTCAGTTTTCCTCTTCCACTCCTTCGGTTGCTCTATCTCTCTTTCTCTTCATCTATACCATTCCATTCTCATTCGGTGGTTTTTCTCTGTGTTAAATCGCCGTCGTCGTTGTACACTCGCTTCCATCTAGTAGTGCTCTGGTGTGTAATATGCCATATGTGTAATTATTGCCCGATGGGAACCATTGACGGTTGACAAATGATGGTCTCGGATCGAAGGTAGCACACAGTCAGGCAGTAGTTCCTTTTTGGCTGCTGTCAAATGTCGTCATGTTTCTTTCACGCTACGTGTACGGTTAGTGGTCGTCGGGAAATTGTTTTAGAGAGAACGCGAGACGCGGAAAATCCGGTTTTGTTTCTTCTTCTACTTCACGTTTACAAAAATTTTGTTGTTTTACCTTTTTTACGGTATTTAAAAAAAAATTTTTTTTTGTGTACTATTATTCTCAATTACTAACTTGACGGAAAACGAAAAAATTTATTGTCACGATAAAATTAAAACACATCATCACATAAATGCGAACAAAAAAATTATGAAAACCATTTTTTTGGATAAAGTAAAAATTTTCAAAAAGTTCTTTTTCACTTTCTGTTTCTTTTAAAATCAGAAAGAAAAAAAAAAAACCTCTAAAGTTAAAAATCGTGTACTTGAATTTTATATAAAAAAAAAATAAATAAAATCTGACAAGTGATTTCCAAAAATCAACAAGAAATACCGATTTTTTGACAGTGCTCAAATTCAAAAAGTGTAACAGTTGGTTATGGTAAAAAAAAAAAATTAACAAATGTGATATGTCAACGTATTTTTAGAAAATTAGTGAAGAATTAAAAAATTAAAAAAGAATTTTCAAGAAATCTAAAGAAAATTCAAAACAAAGATCTCAAAGTGATATAACAAAACAAGAAACCCAAAATTGTGTGTGACGTTAAAAAAAGAAAAAAAAAACAAAACAAAACTTCATCCAGAAACGTCAAATAAAAACAAATTGTCAAAGGATTACCAGAAGCCGAACTTAATGTAAACTTGGATTTAACAAATTAAATGTCTCTTGTCTCCAGTTAGCAGATATCTTAATCCAAATCCTAAACTGATTTTACATTTCAAACTCTCGGATCTAGTTACTTCAATCTGTCACTCAATAAATACATAACAAAATGGATTAAAAACAAATGACAAAAAATTAACAAAACAAACAGAGAGAAAAAAAAACACGAAATCAAAACAATTTTTTTAAACTGTGGATTATAACAAATAATGCAAATTTTAGTTGACAAAATTCCCATGTTTTCGAAACAACAATCGAAGCGAAGTCTAAAGAAGTAAGTCTGTTGCAATTGAAAAAAAAAAAAATAAAAAACAAAACAAAAGTTAACAGTGACAAAATTGAAAAATTGAAAAAAAAAAATTAAAATAGTGAAAAGTTTTTTAAAAAAAAAAAAAAAAAAATAGTAATAAAGAAGAAAATTTGAAAAATTACCAGTGCCTCGTTCGTTTCCAGTGAAAAGTTTGTTAAGTAATTCTCCTACTTTCCAACCAACTCCTGGATAAAACAAAAATAATTTTTGAGAATTTTTTTTGAAAAATAAAATAAATAAAATAGTTGTTAAAACACGAGCAATAGAATTTGGCACATTTTAGGTAAAATATTTCTTTCAAAATAATCCAAATTCAAGTTTTAAATAGATATACTCGTACGTTATTCCTTTTTGAATAGAAAATTTAAAGTTTTTTTTTTCTGAATTTATTTTTTAAATTGATGTCAGTGTTAAAAATTGTTTTGTTATTCTTTTGTTCAAATATATATTTTTATTTATTTTATTTGTTTGTGTTTAGAGTACTTTTTATTTTGCTTTTTCCAATGCGGCAAATATTTCAATAAAAAAATGAGATACTAACTCTCTACTGTAGACAATAATGTTTACAAAATGTTGACCTTAAGTTATTTTAATTTTTGCTTCATTTGTGTGTTTATGAGATTCATCATCTATTCGTTTTTTTTTCTTTTCTTTTAACTAGTCTTACTCGAAAAAAAAAAAAATTGTGTAAATACTATCGAAATTATGATGGAGTATTGATTAAGTGTTGTAGTCTTTAGTTTATCTTTATTTAAAATAAAAAAAAAAAAAAAATATCAAATGAAGTGACAATTGTTTCAAAATTTTAAAAAGACCTTTCTTGTTTCTTATTTAATTTTTTAAATTATGTATGCCTAGACCCTTAAAATCCTTTGAAAATATTCATGCTGTCATGGGGCTAAACTGCAGAGACAAGATAGTGACAAGAATCTTCAAAAGTAACCATCTATTTTGACACATAGTTTAACTCAAAAGCTTTTTTTTTTTTTTAGATCGAAACCAATTTATATATCACATCCAACCCACACTGACTTTTTTCTAGACCAATTTTAAATTAATAAAACGCATTTTGACTCCATAATAAAGTTTTATTTTTAATATTTTCCAGAAGTTACCAGAAAATCAATTCGTCAAAAATCTTTTAAATAGATAATCTTTGATTTGTTAATTTTCTGTTATCTTAGTCAATTTTTCATTTAGATAACTATCTATTGAACAAGGGGGAGATTGTTGTTGTAATTTAATTAGGGATAGTGATAATTTATGACATTTTAATGATATTCATTCAAAAATTCGTTCATTTTTATTAAATACAATTAAAAACTTGAACAAATTTTATAGGTATCTATATGTCGAATAATCATAATTTAAGTAATGAGCGAACATACCTAAATAATTTTGACGTCTCATATGCCCTAGAATATTTTGAAACAAATTCCAGTACTTCCACGTTAAGTATTAATATTTTACGTCAGATCATAGCAAATGTTGAGTTACGTTGCATCCTTCTGACATTCAAAACCAAAGTGTAATTCGTTATAATAATTTTACAGATCTATGCAATGATTGCTGCCAGATATTTAAAACTACCATGTATAAGTAAATTTCAAACACTCCAGAGAACTAGTTTTTTCAATCACAGTCGACAACAAGAGTTGACAGCCAGGTCTTCTGATGTGATGTCATTTTGTCATTTTGATAATGACAACTTAGATGATCCTAATTTAATCCTGTACCACTTTATCGATGATCTGATTCTAAAATATTTTATTGGCTCATGACTACGACTTAATAGTCGAAATAGTGACTGCTCTTTTAATGAACCTCTCAATCAAATTTAAAGTCATCAGACAGACCGCATTCTGTCAAAACAAATTTTAGAGCGGACTATATGTCCAATTTTGGCTTATTTTAATAGTAAAGCAAGTTATGGCGAATACGTATGAACTTCCTGCTGTCAATTCTGATCCTGCGTCTAAATGTTAAATAGGTAGAATTTCGTAGGTTGAGACAACTTATTTAAGTTTCTGTGACCAGTGGGTAATTCTTCGTCTCCATTAATAACTAATTCTTTTAACTTTCCCACATCTGGATCAAGAAACTCACAGCTTAACCGATATTGTAATCTATTTATCATTTTAACTGATCGATTTAGTTTTAGGATGTATCTCAGTAATTTTTTTTTTTTTTTCAGGCCAGTACTCTGAAGATCCAATTTGCCAATTTGTCAACTCTTAATAAAACCCTTGAGTTACTCTTTCGATAATTCTTTATGCCGTCCATGCGCACATCAACCTTCTTAATCTTGGAATGCTATATCTTTTCTGTTCGGGATAGAGTTGATCTTTTTGACAGTCGTCATGCAATATTTGGCAATTTTAGTCATGGTGTCGTTTACAACGGAATGTTATTCAATCTTATTACGAAAATGTGCGATCTGTAAAAGTAACATTTCGTAAAATTCGTGAATTTTTCGGTCAACATAATCGCCTTAGTGAGTCCGGAATTTGTAAAATGTTGAAGCGTTTTGAATAAACTGGTTTGGTATCGGATGAAACTCCAGTCAGCATGCTCGACCAGCACGTACACGCCAAAACATCACCACTCTGAAAGAAATTGTTTAAAATCAGCCAGGCACCTGTAGCACTCATTTGTTTGCATATAAAATTCAAATTACACAACAATAAAAGCCTGTGGGTTATCTATGACGTTGCCGACTTTTTAACTAGATGTTGGATTGCCAGTACAATTTGTCATCGAATTCGACCTTTTCCATTCCGTTCGACTTTTTACCGAAAAACCAACGCATCCAAAAAGGATCTTTTTCGAAGATGAGGCTAGCGAGACAGTTACAGTGAATGGAGAACGTTATCGCAACATGTTTTTTTTTTTTTTTTCCAAAATTAAATGAATTGGGTCTGGACAATCTCTGGTTTCAACAGGATGGAGCTACCACCTACACAAGTCATCAATCAACCAATTTATTGTGTAGGTTATTTGAAAATTGCATTATTTCAGTTAGAGGAGAAGTTGATTGGCCTTCAAGGTGATGCAATTCGACACCCTTAGACTTTTCCCTGTCGGGTTAATTGAAGATTTAGGTCTATACCTATGAAGGATGTTGTGTTGTATTCATAATTATTATCATATTAATCAGTAAAATTCTACATTGATTTCACAATAAATCAATGTAGCTGTTGGCTTGCCCTTTACTTTTACACCAGTGGAATTTGGCATTATTGCACAACTAAATTGGTTTGATTTCCGCTGTCTTCAAGAATTATATATCCAATTGTATTAGGCAGTCGTATTTTACAATGAACAGATTCCTTTCGTTAGTTAACCACCAATTAACCAATTGTAAAGATAATAACTCTATTGCTGGTATTCTATTTAATAACTGCGTCTTAAATTAAGCTCTACTCCTTAACTTAACACTCCATTCGCTACTCTGATTTTCATTTTAAAAATCATCGTAAATCGCAAATTAAAATCCTTCGTCGTCCTATTTTTGAAGTGCAATTCTCAACCACTTGAAGTGCTCTCTTTGCGATACTTCTAATGTCGCTCATATAATATTCTCAGAATTTCTAGGAAGTTGCCATGGGTACATTTCACATAATAGGTGATAAAACACCCTCCTTGTGCATATCATAAAGCATCCGTTAGGAAATTAATCGCTTCGTACTTAAGTATATAGGAACACACGTTTCTGTGTAAAGTTACTACACGTGGCAGCAACCAACAGTGAAATCGTTCTCCTTATTAATAATGACTGTATCTCTATGCCCCTCACAGCACTTACGTAAACTCAATAAACATTGATCAGGCTAACCACTATGCAATACCCTAAGTCCTTTATAGACTTACTATTTGTCACTATATATTCTCCCGTTTTTTTTTTTTTTTATTATTAACACAAGCCCTCTGTCCCAAATTGTGTCAGACTTTAAATAAAAATATAGAAAATCTAGTCAAATTCAAAAATGTAATGATTGTTTGTAACTTAATTTATTTTTTATCTTTAACTACCGACTCAAGGTCATTATAAATAAGACAACCCCAAATGGAGCCAGCCATTTGATCCAAGATTATCTCTCTAGACTTGTAGAAGGTATGTTCTACTACAATAATATGTTTTAAGCACATGAGCCACACCATTGTCAAACGATAGCAAATAAAACCTTTCATTTGAAGGAGTCAATATATAAGATCGATTGTATGACGATTGAAGGCAGGTTAAAGGTATTTAGATCATCATCCCAAATTGATGAATGATTGTAAAGTATGATAGGTAGATCATTTTGTTCATTAGGTTGTAATTAGCCGTACAACATTTACATATATTCCCGCAGATACTGTCTTTCGCCTGCAAAGTTATAAACAGATCGCTGATCACACTTTTTGTGTAATTTTTGACATGTGCCAAACGATTGTAACATGAATCCCTTGGTTTTGGGCTTCATCAACTACAATCGCACGTGTATTCTCCGATCTACTTCATTATATCTGCAAGTTTGTGGACACATCGTTCCCCACACTAATTGTGCATTTTCCCAGTTGAGTCATACACAACAACTACAGAATTTGTAGTTCTTTAACAAAGATCTAATAATCTGGTGGGCTTATCAGGCCCATGGAATATGACATCAACCGATATTAATGCAACAGAAATACACAATTTCACATGCAATATAATTCGAAAAATTGCTATTCTAAAAATACGTCATTGAAGCAATTGATACCACAAACATTAACATAAGTTTATCGTTCTGAAAGTATCGTACTTATGCGCATTTAACAATGTCCGAATGTCAGGCGTTCATTGCTCTTTTGGGCTAATTATTTACATTTTAGTTAATTGATGAAATATGACAAAAAAAAAAAAAAAAAAATTGAATGCACGTACTTACTCCTCTTCAACAAATAGAGTTCTTGAAATGAAACCAGATAGATTTATTGGATTTTTAAGTCGAGATGATAACTCTGAGTGTCAAAAAAATGTATTTTTGGCTCAATGCAAAATGTATAAAGATGTAAAAACCATCACTATCACAACAATAGCACAGCCGACTTGAAGGAAATCTACTACAATATTTTGCAATTTCCCTATCATTTGACAGCCTTATAGCCTTCCAGTTTTCAATGTGACATGTTCATACATACGTATGTTTGAGGTTTTGAGGTTTGAGGTTTGAGGTTTTCCTGTGGTTAATCTAATGATGCAACCAAACTAAAAACATTGTGACACTTTCAAGTGGTCATTACAATGCAAATAAACACTTCAAAAGAATAGACGTCAAACCGCGTTTTGATTGTTTATTTTCTGTCTTTCTGTTGGTAAAATATGTTCAAAGTGTGCTGATTTTTGAAAATGGTGCATACTTGTATGTATGTAGGTGTTTGTAAAGCCGTGACAGTTCCTGTTTTGAAAGTGCGAATCCGATTTGAATACCTATAACATTTTTATTCATAAATAATGATTTAAGCAGCAATAGCTGTAGATGACTGTACTTATAGGAATCTTCTCGAACAGTATCCTTTTACAAAATTCCCAAAAATGGAACAGATTCCAAGAATGACAACAAAAAATGATTTTAGAAAAAATTCCACTTTTTTTCTCAATTGCGGCGCAAGTCTTTTATCTAAATACGAGAATACATCATGCGATATATGGTATGTAAGTACATAGATTTGGAAGGCATTCCTTTTGAAAAACAAAAAACGAATATTTCACAATACAACCTAAAAAAAAAAGATGAGAAAAAAGGACATCCTTATCCTTTATGTGGGCATAAATATGTATACGAATACCTACCTCAACATTTGATTGCACATAATGAGACGGCTTGTACGAAAACATTTCTTTTCTTTAGGACTCTTTTGTTGTTATTCTTGTGGATTTTCTGACCGAAAATAGTAGTAGCTAACGAGTGAGAACATGCAGCGAAATAGAAGTAGAAAATTAACAAATTAAAGAATCACCATGTCATGCAGAGTATTTCAGTGGAAAGTTGTCAATTTAGCTATATTTTCATCAACCAAAAAGGCCACAAGTAACAGGTAGATGTCAGAAACAGGTGTTTCAAAATAAAGTATATAGCTTGTGGCTATGGGAAAACCCAATTGTGCATGTGTTTCTCTTTTTATGATAGATGTAGTTATGAGTATATACCTTTTCATTCTACTATTTCAGTGAATTGAATTTAAAACAGAATCCGAGCAGCCTGAGTAGTTGAGTTTGTTTAAAAATTTAGAAAATATCCGAAACATCATTTGACACTTCCTTAAAGATTTCCCAGAAACAAAAGAAAAATCCATCAACACGCTCTCTTTTCCCTCTTACTTAAGAGAAATTTCCAAAAATAAAGGACTTACTTTACGTCAACTCTTGTCATCCCCACAAGTAGTTTAAAAGTAATGGTTTCGACGCGTTCGCTTATTAGTTGACTCATTCAATTTTTGACATTTAAAGTGTCAAAATGCTAAACCCGACCAATCAATCGACTATTACATTCTAAACAATTATTGACATCTAAACTGTCACAAAAAAGTTTCTACTCTGACAAAATGATAACTGTCAATTTCTTTACTCTTCTGCCTTGCAACGCCCCCCCCCCCCCAAAAAAAATGGCCACAAAAATAATTAAAGAAAATATTTAATTTGTAGCTTCCGCCATTTTGAGTTTAATTAAATATCCAATCCAAAAAAAAAGAACCAAAAATATACATAACACCACCCTAACATAATTTAATCTTACCTTATACCTAGGTACCAAACAAAACATATTGCATACAACAAATGTCACACATATTTCTTCTCTCCTTTGGTTGTTTCAATAAATGTTAATTACATTTCCACATTCAAATTTTTTTTAAAAAGATTGTCGTTTCAGGCTCGTACACATTAACCAAATATGTACACATATCATCAAATGGCGTAGGTATTCTGTTAACGGAAAATAAAATTATTGAAATTACATTTTCACACACTCTAGTACGCATACCATATACGACTATTCGGGTTCGGTCATAATCGTATTCGTACACACCCAGTAACAACACCCTACTACTGTCACTTTTCGACTCACCCCATCATCATCCATTAGTAATCATCTGTCATTAAAACCGAAAAATGAGAACCCACCCTTAAATTCGCGGGGTAAAATGTTAAAATTAATAAAACAACATAAACGCGCTACTACAGGGTGAGCAAACTACATAGTTAAATGTGCGTTCCCATCACATACTATACCACGAAGCAATGCGAAATTTTCTTTCTTCCTTTTCACCCCCACAAAGTGATGTATGAAATATTCGACTTACCACCGTTATGATATGGCTGTCGAAATAGCGCGTGAGACAAAATAAAATTCGAAAATCCTCTAACCCCTAACGAAAACAATCAGAAAAGGAAGAATAATAATAAAAAAAAAAATAAAAAAATACGACACACAAAGTAAATAGATGTCAAATTCTCGTATATTAGCGTAGTAGCAGTGTGGTGAATTGATTTTGCACCACATGCCACCCTTAAAAGTTTTACCAAATTGACGTAAGTAAATAAGATTTTCCCTTTTTATTTCAAGTTGTAGATAGAGAGAGAATAGAAGTAGCAAAAAAGGGAAAGCAAAACAATCAACCAAAAATGTCACCTTATATGACAGACACCCTTCTACAACTACCAAGGGCTTATAAAATTCAAATTCGATTGAAATTCATAATTCAGATTTGACAATATTTTCGTTGATTTACCATGACAATTCGACATGGAGATTTTAAGTTGATATTGTTTTCCGAAAGAAAAAAAAACAACTTAAAAATCAGAAACAACAAAGATTCAAATTGGTTGCGTGTCACATATTTAAATTGCTGTGCGAACTTCATCAGATTAATGATTGTGTAACATATTTGTGACTTTTTCTTTTCGTGCTTGCTTAACCGTTTGTTATTATTATTTTTTGTGTTGACAAACTTAGGTATCGTGAACTTTTGCATGTTATTTGGCAGAGAGTACAAAATACTTTTATAACGAAAAAAAAAAAAAAAAAAAAAAAAGTAATAATAATAAAAGCCCACACATAACATCCCTGTTGTCAGTGACACCTGTTTGGAATTGAGTTGTCAAATCTGATCATCCCTACAGTCTGACTGAAAAGTATTGCTTTAAATGAGAACATACGGAAAGAAAAAAAGAAAGGCATAGTAATACGTACGATAAAAATCGAATGCTGACTGGAAATCGATGAAAAAAAGTAGGAGATACGGATGCGGCATTATTAATTCTAAACAAGTAAAAGCGTTTGCTTAAAGCTATCTTCCATGAAATTCCAATGAGCCTGAATCTGCGAAGGTTAAAGCCATTTGTGTTGATATCACTTGTTGAATCCGGATAGTCATAGGAGTCATACACGCTTTTAGTTTCTAAGGGTAGGCGTAGAAATAGAGTTATCAAAAGATCAGTTTTGTAGATTTGGAAACTACCGATCAACTGATTTCGGTAAGTAGAGATTGGTCATTTAACCTATACATATTATTGTAGTTTCCAAAGCCGTTGGATTTCCTTTTAAATCTTTTGAAAGATCTAGAGCTGTTTTGATTTGTTGCCAATCTCTATATATTGTTTTGAAAAAATATACCCAATCATAGAGAAAGGAGTTTTCTTTAATCTGTGACGTCGAAACAATTGTGATCGCTGTCAATTTCCAATACAGCTTGGGTCGATATTCTATTTAGCGACAGCAATCGGTGATTAAAAGGGAAAGAATGAGTTCGAAACTCAGTTAAAGTTGCTCATAAGCTAACGCTTATTAAAACTTAATAGGCAATCTGTCTAAAATCAAGCCAAGAGATGAAATATGATATAGTTTCAGAGAAAACCTTTTAGAAATATGTATTTATGTGAATAGTATTTATATATGTAATATCCACATGGTATTCTTGTTTTTAGACAAGGGCTTCCAGGAAGCCTGCTCCATTGCATATGGGTTGCGGTAAGCTTGCGCACCACTCTCTTATAATCAAATAAATTGCACTTTCTAAACTGATATAATCTGTAATTAGTTAGAGTGGGTTAGTTCTCTGGCAGTGTGATTAATCGAATCGATTTTACTAAAATATTCTCAGATTCTAAGATACTACCTTTTGCAGCATAGGTGGGAATAGAAACCTCTGGACTTAAACGCCTCGCAATTTATTCAATAAAATGGTGAGAGACTATCAATCAGCGCAAGGAGAGCTTTCTTCGTTAACTGAATAAGGTTGTAAAAAAAATAAATCCCCTTTAATAGTTGACCATTTCTGTTCTAAGTTGATGGGTTGTGCTTTTAAGATATACGTCGTTTTAAATTATATTGGCATGAGCGACCTATGGCCATTTAATATGATCCCTTGAAGGTGTTGGTTAAAGCATATCCACGCTAAGCGATTGGAGAGCTTACAAAGCGTTCTTGGTGTAAGGGAATCAACTCTTCTGATCACCTTCTGATCTGAATTCTCTGATGACTTCTTGGCTAACCTAATATAAAGGCAAAAACGACACGAAAATTTGAAACAACCACCAGTCAGAGAAAATTTACTTGAACATTCTAAATTAGCGAAAGGGCGATATAATAAATTTGCAGGGAAGTTAACGCAGTTTTGTGGAAGTCCAAACGATTAAATTTGCGATCTTCGTCTTCATCGATCTTGAAAAAGCTCTCGACATATACACATTTTATATGGCAGAGCTAATTAACAGCATGAGTTTGGCGATGTGGATTAATTTAAAGTGGCCCGAGGAATGGTTCTAAAACCTGACATTTTAGTTTATCCGACAAATAGCACTGCAAATACCTGTGAAAATATGAAGCACTAAATGTATTTGTATGTGTTAAACATTTCAAAAGCTACTTTGTTAATCATTTAATAGTTCTGCTGCCTTACTTAGCCACTGCCTTTTCTACCAGCGTTTGTAATCCGATTCATCTTCAGTCACAAAAAACATTTTGTATTCCTGTTCAATAATCGTGATAAAAAGTCACTAGACTGGCGATCACTTTAGATCCTTTAAAGGTGAATTCTAAACTGACGTTTGATCATCAGACCGTCGATCTACTTGTCAACATCTACATACATACAATAAATAAAATCTATTTTGGAATAAAACTTATATAAATAGAAAATATATTCTGATCGGCTTGATGTAGATATTGTGTATAAGTATGCCAACGAAAAAAGAATATAATTTCAAATGGGACCCAAAATTAAGGACTATACATGGTGCTCTTGAAAACATCAGTCAACTGCCAGAGATAAATAGCAACAATTGGGGTGAATATAAGCCTGATTCAGAAAATGTTTTATAGTAAACACAAAATACTACAACTTGCGACTGCAATCGAAATATCATCGACAATATAATTTGTTTACTACTCCCCTTATTATTGGTCGTAGATACTAATTAAAAACATTTTTTTTTTTTTGCTAAGCAGATAAATGCCGTAAATTAAAAATTTCAAATTAATATAAAATAAAACTACGTATATGCGCTTATAAAATACTCAAGTGAGTGGACGAAGTCCAAAAGACAATCGACTAACAAAAATCACAAAAAATATCTATCGCAAAAATGTTTTCTTATCACTTACTCTAAAAAGGAATGTGCTGACCAAGTCTCCCTCATTGCTTGATAACAAAATTTTCTAAAACCAGTTATTACTTGTATTTTTGCAAATATGTATGTATCTACAAGTATCTACGCAATTCCCACCGATTTCATATATGTATAACCATATAATCATATAAATAATTGACACAAAAAATAAATAGAACACTCCGTATACATTGGAACTTCAGTTAAAAGTCAGTGCATAAAAAAATGAAGAAAATACAAGGAAATATCATCAATGTCACAAGAGAATGAAGGTAAACCCAATTTTACCTACAAAGTACTTAATTCTGAACAGCTCCCTCTGTTCTCAGTTCACCTGTCCTCTGCTCTTTGTCCCCTATCCCCTGTCGTCTTGCCTTATATCATTATTGTCATCACCATCTTGATTAGATAGCAACACATTGAAATTATTTAATTAAATATGTTCCATCATACTTAATATTCTTCTCTTAAATAATTTATTTTCTCTGTGTGTTTCTATTCCCCAAGTGCCATCCAATTTGCTCTATCTGATCACCGACCAATCATTTGAAGAAAATAAATTTATCTATGACAGTTAAATGTCTTTATAAATGTTCGCTCGCACTCTGAAAAGTCAGAAAATAAGTCTTGGCTGTGTTATCCCCTCCCTAAGGAATTCACCATACACTGCTTCACCGCAGAATTCTTGGTATATCACTTGATTTTTGCTTATCACTTGCTGATAATCGGAAAAGAAAGAAATGCTCATAAAACTGTTCACGTCATAAGAGACACAAAACACTCGGAATCCTGTTTGCATTCATAAAACAATAACAACAACTTCAATGGTAGAACAGAATCATATAGAATCAATGAAAGAAAAAAAAAAAAAAAATATTGAGTTTGATTAATTTAATCGAGTTATAAGAACCCAATTACCACTTCAACAAATCAACAAAACACGGTGGAGCCATTATTATTGTATTAGATACCTCATGAAAGGGTAGTTGAGTGACGTGTGGTGAAAATCAAAATGAAAATCAACGCTACAAATAGATGCTATGTATAACTTTGGTTTTAAGGCAATTGATAAGATATGAATGGAGGAAACTAAAGTTGGCGATACGAGTATCTTTTGTTTGGGCATTATGATTGTATCTTTGCTTTTGTATAATACAGACCTCTACTTTAAAAGAAAATTTTGTAATATAAATTTAATTAACGAAAACTCAACCTCATAGCATCCCTGTTGTTGAAATGTCATTGCCAAATTTCATTTATAAATTAAGTGAAAACTGGCATTTCCAAGAACCGCTAGCTACTTTCCAATAACCGAACACCCTAGCCACAATGTGTTTTGAATGTAATCATCGTAAAGTTCGTACGAAAAAAAGATTTAAGAGTGGGTGAAAAACATATAAGTAATAGATACACGAATACAAATATGTATCTGTCAAATAAAAAAAAAAAAAAAAAAAAAACAAATATACAAACAGATACAGAAGAGGGAAATTTATGACCCAAAGGAATCATCTCCCATGGATTTGCAAATTGCCACAAATGAAAATCTATTTTGATCCCTTTTTTTGTTCCTTCTTCCCTTTTATCATATAGAGACTTTCTCGTTGATTTCTCCCTTCGTTTTACTATTAAAATTATCTAAATATGGATTTCGACTGAAATGTACATGTTCCAGGACACCCACACAGATGTGAGAGATTAAAGCGAGATTATATTATATGTTACATCAATTCTTTTGTTTGCAGTAGAGAAGGATTTCCTGATACATATACAAAATCACATATTCAAATTGAAAAAGAATGGTGAGTGCTTGGAATGTTTTTGCGTTGTTAGCAAGTGATTTGACGACAGTTGGACGCTTGGTGTTTAAAACGACAAAAATTAATGTAAACTGTCAAAATTTTCAACCGACAGCCTACACGCTTCAGAGATAGTTTATTTCCGGTAACGTGGATTTGCCTCATCATGTGTAGGAAGATGTCGTTTGAACTGGTTAGAAAGAGAAGGATGCAAATGACTTAAGAGTAGATAAATGCAAATGACCACAGCTAAAATAAAATAGGGTAAATAAGTCAAGATTCAATGAAATCTAGTGATTTATGTGTCTTGCGTTAATGTACAATAGTATTTAATGAGATAATAACGCTTTCCATTGGACGACTGAAGCCTGCTTTTTGCACTCCGGAGAGTTTGAAAATGTTCCATTGGCATTCTTAGTTAAATTTTGCTTCTGGAGTTTATGTCAGCATGTATATACTAAAACATTAAAGACAGTATTGTGTGTCAAATTATATTTTTATTTGAGTATTCTTTCAAATTGATTCGCAAATAAATATAAAAAAAATGTAAGACGGAAGCGAAATTGTGAAATAAAAATTGGACATATTAACAGCAAAATTAGAAGAATTTGTTGGTGTTGCATTGGAATCCGGGGCAATTAGATCCGAGAGAGAAGTTGTATGGGTACAGGGTGGAAAAGAATCAATAAATCAAAATATGATCCCTTTTGTTTTTGACAGTTTGGGTGTTTTTTTTTTTTTTTTTTTGTTATGTTATCATTATTTAAGTAGATGCCAGTAGTTTTACTCATTTGTTTGGTGACGAAGATAGATTTTTATTACCGTTAGCTGTCAAACTAAAACAGAGTTCGTACAGAGACTGTACCAATATTGAAAGGAAACAAAAAAAAATTTGCTCGTACTCGCATATCGTACTTTACTAGTTGAAATCTTTTTCTATCAACTGCATTTTGCTTCTTTCTTTATATTTCAGTTTATCGGTGGCTTTTTTCACTCAATCGGGGATTGGTGTTTTTTTTTTTTTTTTTAATTTTTACTATGCAAAGGTTTCAATGACGGACAACAAGACGAAAATGGATTGGCAAGGATTTTTTTTCAAAGTGTAGTCGTTGTCGTCGTTTCTCGTTGGTCGTTGTTCGTCGTCATTTTTGGTTCATTTTTGTTGGCTGTCCTTCCGTTTTGTAAGTCCCTGGGTACAGTACAGTAAGTGTATAATTTCTTGATTTTAATTTTTTTTTTCTTTTCGAATACAAAACGAAACTTTTTTTTTTATAATATCAAAATCACAGCAGGATACCTGCGCCTCCGATGATACGTTCCCCGTATTTTGCATTTACAGTTGTATGTAAGTTTTGCGTGATGGAGGGTTGTTGCAGTTTTTTTTTTTATCAGTTAAGTATTTGTTGTTCCTGTTTACTGGTTTACTGTTGCTATATTGACTGCATAAGTATGTGTAAATACAATTTTTTTTTTATTTCTTTTGATCGAGGGTGAAATTAAATGCAGTGAGAGATTTATGGCGGGAAAATTTTTTAAAGGAAGTCGTTTTTATACTTTGTATATAGACACAGTGAGTTTGGAGGTACATAGCATACAAATTTTTAGTTTTTGGTTATATCGTACATAAAAATGAAACCTTTCAAATAGTCAAGAGAGAGATGTAGGGAAAAATGGTAAAGGGAGCACGGAATTAGGATCTGAAAACAGTTTTTTTTTATTCCATAGTTATGTTCGAAAAACTTGCTGCTGATTTTATATGATTACTTTGGCAAATTTACTAGATACCAGCTAAGAATCTGTCAATCAAACTGAACAGATACTATCTATGAATTCTTAATTTCTAGCCAAAAAGTCAAATGCGTGGTGATTTCTTAAAACAGGATTAAGTGAAACTTTAAATAACTCGATTTTGCCGAATTTGTCAGATATTAAACATTTTAATATTCAAAACATTTTTTCCAACTGGTATTTCAATGTTGTTTGTGCATTTTTGCGAATGCTGCATTTTGGCGCAATGTTTAGTTTCTTGTCTACTACGCCAGAAGTCTGGGTTGGAAACTTAGTTTTGAGCTTTTTTTACCAGCGAGTTAATTTTGGTTGGTTTTGTCAGGCCAATGTGGGCTTTTACGAATGACTTATAATTTCAAAAACAGAGAGGTGCATTTACAAGATGTATGTAGGTAATAATGAGGGCTGTTTGATGAATACCCGGATAAGAAATGACGACGCAACTTGTTTAAGTTTTGACAAATTATTTTTCAATAAAATCCCCTTTTTACTCGATACACTTTTCCCAGCGCTGTTGCAACTTTTTTAACTCTTTAGTACGACTTTTGTTGGCCAGGAAAATATTCCTCCAGGGCAGCGATGACTTCCTCGTTCGACCAGTAGTACTTTCCGGCGAGCCATCTTTTATGGCTTGGGAACAAAAAGAAGTGACAGGAGGCCAAGTCCGGAGATTATGGAGGATGGGGGAGCAATTCGTAGCGCACTTCACCCAATTTGGCTATGGCGACTGCGGCCTTATCGCGGTGGAAGATCACTTTTTTTCAAGTTGGCGTTGAATCAGCCCAATAAATCGAGGTAGTATGCTCCTGTAATTGTTTTTTCTTCTCCAAATAGTCAACGTGGATCACACCTCGGGCGTCGCAAAAACGGAGGCCATCACCTTTCCGACCGAAAGCACGGTCTTTGTCTTCTTTGGAGCACGCTCACCAGATCCTTGGGGTATCGATTAACAGGGCTTAAGCTAGTTTTCCGGTGTGAGCAATAGCGGCACCCATCGCGCGGATAGTATTCTTATGCCCAAAATCTCGTGCAGGATATGGATAACGCGTTCAGTTGAGATGGCTGATATCTTTTCCTCTGTGGAAACCGTTTTTGAGCCACCTGGGGACGGTTCATCAAAAACCATTCAACCAATGGTTAATGATGTCCTCACAGGTCTTGCAACTCAAAAACAAGAATCATTCGATTCGATTCAATTCATTACACGCAGAGATACTGCGTGTATCTCGTATCGCAATCTCTGTAATCGCAAAAAGCACTAACACGATGTTTTGAAATGGCTGTCAAAATAAAACTAAGCATCAGATTGTTACCAAATTTTGGCAGGCGGACTAAAAGAGGTTATACTACATGATGGCACACTCATTTTATCTCAGTAGCGCCATTTATCTTCCAATTCGGGTACTCATCTAACAGCCCTCGTAGGCGAGTGTCTTTTTACGATTAGAGGATGCATTGTGCCCCTTGGATGGCAAGATTGTTCCTGAAAATCTATGACGAGACACCGTCAGCTTAAATTTACTCAGATAATGATATGAATCCCAGAAGATTTTTTAGGTAAGCGTTGCGATAGTCCTCCAGCTCTTCAGAACTTCACAGTGTTCTCATTCTTCATATACTTCTTCTTCTTGAACCATCACTGAAGAAAGCCAGTTCCTTGGTATTTGTGGTCTTCTAGTCCTCTAGTCCTTCATGCATCTCAATTAATCAATAAATCACTGTAGACTACCTCTTATTTTTGATCCTAAAATATCAATGTAACCTGTCCTCTGGATAATGGTTAGGTTAGAAAGCTGATAAAGATTGTCTAAGGACTTCATTGGAGTTAAAACTTTAATGTACATTATAATTTTAATTTTGGTATATCAACGGACTATGAATCCGGTTGGAAAACAGGTCCCGGTTGCCTGGAAAAAAGTGTATTCGACGTTTATTCGTTTCTTCAATTTCGGAATGGTCCGGAGGAAACATAAATCTATTATCTACACATTTATATTTAATTAGTCAAAAAATCTTAGTAATAAAAATTATTTGAGCATTAATTTATACTCGCATTTAATTTCTAATTATTATTTTTTACATATATGTATGCATGTACCGATATGATATTTTCATTGTTGAAAATAATGGGTCATATAAAAAGTCTCCGCGGTTTTTTGTCACTAGATGGTGTTGGTGTCCATATATCTGGAAACACTAATCTTATTGTGTCAAACGAACACGTGTTGAAGGGTGACACGTCAGGCTACATTTTTTGTGAAGACAGCTGTGTAATTCATTGCTCGTGTTAGAAGTTACACTGATTTGAATATGAGAGCTTTTTTTACTATAATAAAGGAAAAAACGCTGAAAAAACATGCCGAAAAATGTGTGCAGCTTACGGTGAGTGAACGCCGGACCCAGGAGTTATTTGTTCGATTCCGGAAATTTCTATGTAAAAGATGCAAGTCGTACTGGTCGGTCTGTCACTGAAAAAGTCGATTAAATTTTCCAACTGCTGGAGCAAGACCGGCACGGAAGCTGTCTGGAGATAACGGAGGCACTAAACATCAACCGTATGACAGTTTGGAATCATCTAAAACTAGCAGGCTACTCAAAGAAGATCAATATTTGGCTGCCACATGAATTAACGCAAAGAAATTTAAGTGACCGAATAAACATCAGTGAAACGCTGCTGAAACGTAACGAAATGGAACCGTATTTGAAGCAATTCATTACCTGTGATGAAAAATGGATAAAATACGAGAATATCTAACGCAAGCGATCATGGTCAAAGGCCGTGGACCGACCACAAACGACTTCAAAGCTTGTATTGGTGGCAAACAAGGTTATGTTGAGTGTTTGGTGGGATTGGAAGTGAATTGTTTATTATGAGCTGCTATAACGTGGCGAAACGTTCAATTCGATCCTCTACTATGCACATCTCTACCGTTTGTATGAAGATATAAAAAAAAAAGAGACTAGAATTGGCCAACAGAAAGGGAGTTGTCTTCCATCATGACAATGCTAGGCCACACATATCTTTGATGACCCGGAACAAATTAACGGAGCTTGGTTGGGAAGTTTTTATGCATCCACCGTATAGCCCGACCTTATACTCTCTGATTACCATTTGTTTCGGTCTTTGGTAAAAAATTGGCCGACCAAAGAGCCGCTGAAAATTACCCGGAAAATGGCAGAACTGCAAAGATAATAATGGCCAATATGTACTTGATTGAAATAGATTTTGAATAAAGAAAAAAAAAATTTTTTTTTTTCAAAAATATACCACCAAAAAACCGCGGAGACTTTTTATATGACCCAATATAAAGCAGAAAAAAAATCCTCATTATCATCCCTGTTGACTTTAAGGAAATCCGAATAAACACGAATACATAATTTATGTCAAATGAACTTTAGGGTCAGTACACATATAACTACTCCACGTTTGCATTACAAATTTAAAACTTAAGGTGCGTACACAAAGTTTTATCATTAATTTCATTTACTGACTTTAATAATTAATTTAAAATTATAATTTCTGTTAAATTCGAATCGAATTGTGCAAAAAAAAAAAGAAAATCTAAAGCATTACCAATTTCAACCACAAATATTACGGAGAGTACTTGTACTTCTCATCGATTAATTGACCACACTTACGCTAAGCAATTACCATTGAAACCGGCTTATACAAGCGTTTAATTTACACGCATCGTTGGATAATGCATTGGTGTGTTATTTTATAGATACCGAGTACGAATGGAGTAGAATAGAGGTTGAGTTAAAAACTTGTACACCCCACTATTGGTATGCACATACGTACCATCATTACCAACGATCTAACTTTTAATATAAAATGTGTGAACATGTTTTCTCTCCTTTCTCTTTGGCTGATCGTATTTATGTATCTTTATATTGTATATATGTTACATATGATAGTTCGCTTTTTCTTTTTGGTATTTTCTTAATTGAAATTCATTCTTGTATGTTTGGTACTATGCAGTCAATCTCCTGCTTTGCCACTGTACGCACATTGCAGCCGCCATCATCAACATCATCATCTGCTGCTGTTGTACAAAGTTTTTGAATGAAAAAAGAAAGAAAAGTAATTCTTTTCATTTTTTGTTTGTTTGATGTTTTATTGAATTGTTCATCCAAACTCAAATATCAGTTCGATGGTGGTCAATATGTTGCATCAGCAGTAGCAATAGCAGTAGCAGTTGAATAGTCGAGCACTTGAATTTGAAAAGAAATACAATTTCTCCTCTGGTGGTAAGTACGAATAAATACGATGACGAGTATGTGTGGGCTATTAGGGCACAGAGCGCGAGCGCATTACTCATAAAACATCTCAGCAGCAGTCGAGCGTTAAATATTGCAAGCGTTAACGCACTCGATACTCGAATCCGACTCGTATTATATGCATTTTATTTTATTTTATAAAATCACATGTCTAAGGGTTGATTGTATACACTGTAATGGCAACCTTTAGATGCCATTTATACAGATCATTTTTTATTATTATTATTTATTTATTTTTTTTTTTTTTTTGTTGGTTCCTGTTTTGTAAATATAATTTCATAACGCCATCGTCGTTGTTGTAGCGTCATTTCGTACCGTCATTTCGGTACGAAATTTATACGAGTAAGTACGAGCTAGAGTTGGTATACCATAAGTACTCGTACTCGCATTTAACTACCCTCGTGTTCATATACCGAGAGTATGGGTGTAAACATAACCTTTACGTTATTGTGGGTTTTTGGTGTAGATATGAGAACTCGTACGAATATTCGTAGATTTTGTATTAGGGGTACTATCGAGGGTTGGTTGTTATTTTTCATTGTGCGACTAAACGTCCAAACGATATAAAAACATTCAGCGACATCAACATTTACATCTCCGCCGACAATGATGGCGACTACTAAGTAGGTATATATGAATGTCCCCGATCGACCCAGGTCCAAAGGAAGGAAGATGTGTGTAAGTAATCTTCTCCTTCTTGCTTCCGTTCTGCTGATGATTCAATCTTTATTCTATCTCTGCTTAGATAGATTTTAAATCAATTTTCTGGTACCCAGTACGTAGATATGAATACATATGTGTGCATATCAATACAGTGGTGACGCGTTAACTCATAATTTTTATCTGGTCGCTGTACGAGTGTGTGTAAATCTACTACCTACAATTGATGCGTAGGCTGAATTGTCTCTGGCGAGACTTGATGAGAAATGGTTTTAGATAGTACACGGTGAATGTCAACCCTGATTTGCTGTACAATTTTGAGAACAATATTTGGACCCTTTTTAAAAATAATTAATTTCTATGACGTCATGCGATTATTATTGCGTCCTGTTTATTAGAGAACGATTGCGGTGTAATAGGGGGATTTAGAAAAGGGTTATGGTGATTTATTTATGTATTTGTATTCTTCTGTGGGTTGATTGGTTAGTAATGCACATAACTTTTTTTAAAATTTACACATGTTTTTATATAAAATAAAAATAGAATTTGTTCAATTATTTAAGTTGTGAATAGACTTCTTTTCGGAAATAAATGACACAAGAGACCGATTTAGAGTTCAGAATTAGGGTTGACACCTACGGTCGCGTTTTATTTAAACAGGGTTGCTATAGGAGCACTAAAATGGCATTTAATATTTGATTCATCAATTTCAAGACACAAGTACTCTCAATAAAATTTAGGTTCTTGTCAGAATACAAACACTGATAACAGGAATGCTTCTTTGAGTTTTTTTTGTAAACAAATTTCGGACGTTCTTTTATCAATAAAATCACTTGAAAAACTGACTAGCGTGAAATATGAGATCTTTTCCAAAACACTATTTAAAGCTAATACATACGTAAGTATCTAAGAATCTTAATACAAAGAAAGTAATGACTTTGAAAGCCTTTATAAACATGCCAGACCCATAATATAATTTAAACACCAGGGTATAACCTCAGGCCTAATAACACATGGGCTGAAAAGTCAGTGCCGTTTTATAGTAAAACACAACATTTTTGCAAAATTCAACTTTATTTATCAATATAGTTGCCTTCGAGGGCGATACACTGATTGAAACGATTTTTCAATCTTTCGATACCAGTTTTGTAGTACGATTTCGGTTTAGCCTCAAAATAGGCCTCTGTTTCGGCGATTACTTCTTCATTGGTCTTAAATCTCTTTCCGGCGAGCATTCTTTTGAGGTCTGCGAACAGGAAATAGTTGCTGGGGGCCAAATCTGGAGAATACGGTGGGTGGAGAAGCAATTCGTAGCCGAATTCATTCAATTTTGCCATCGTTTTCATCGATCATCATTGTCTTGATGAAACAGCACTTTCTTTTTCTTCAAATGCGGCCGTTTTTCCGCGATTTCCGCTCCAACAACGCAATGTAATAGTCGCTGTTGATAGTCTGCCACTTTTCGAGATAGTCGATGAAAATTATTCCACGTGTATCCCAAAATACGGATGCCATAACCTTGCCAGCCGACTGTTGAGTTTTTGGTCGTTTTGGACGAGGTTCGTCGCCTGCTCGCTACTCAGCTGACTGCCGACTTGACTCTGGTGTGAAGCGATAGAGCCAAGTTTCATCCATTGTCACATACTGACGCAAAAAGGCGGCTTTATTTCGGTTGAACAGCTTTAAACACTCCTCTGAATCATCAATACGTTGTTGTTTTTGGTCGACTGTGAGCAAACGCGACACCCACTTTGAACAGAGCTTTCGCATGTCCAAATATTCGTGTATGATATATCCAATACGCTCTTTTGATATCTTCAGAGCCTCAGCTATCTCGATCAACTTTACTTTACGGTCATTCGTAATCATTTTGTGAACATTTTTGATGTTTTCATCTGAAACAGCCTCTTTTGGACGTCCACTGCGTACATCATCTTCGGTGCTTGTATGACCACTTTTAAATTTTTCAATCCACTTGCGAATGGTTCTTTCGGCTGGTGCAGAGTGCGGATAACACTTATCAAGCCATTTCTTTGCATTGGCTGCATTTTTTCCCATCAAAAAGCAATGATAAATCAACACACGAAATTGCTTTGAATCCATTTTTTTCACAATAACAAAAGTTGCTTCACTTTCAACGCTATATCTCGAGAACTAATCGTCCGACAGCTGTCAAATTTATACACGTATCTTTTGAAGGTTGGTACTAACTGAAAATGGTATGGATTTAATTCAAGTGGTGCCCTTTCTTAGAAACGACTTTTCAGCCCATTTATTACATCTGTATATCATAAAATTCTAATTTGGACATTTTGTAAAACCGAGTGATTTAAACTAAGCCTTAGTCTACCTGACAAAACAATCAGTGTACAAAGGGAATATTTTCATCATTGAAGGCGGTATATAAATTACTCAGACTCCCTTGAAGCATAGAAGAATGAGTTGTGGCCTTATGTATCATAGATAACCTAGCAGTTTTTATTGGCAATTAGAAAATATCCTTCCAACAGCTCTGGAAAACTGGCATAACAGGTACGATCAGAGCAAACCTCAAACTAGCTTTGCAACCGCTATAGAGTGATTTTGCTTAATATATTCGACAAATTTCAAAAACAAACATAATCGACACGCCGTAAGATTTATCTCTGATGTGACAGACTGTTTCGATGTTTACGAGGTCTGTTTGATGAATACCCGGATAAGAAAAGACAATGCAACTTTTTTACGTTTTGACAAACTGATTTTCCATATACACTTTTCCCAGCGATGCTGCAACTTTCTTAACCCTTCCGTATAGTATAATTTTTGTTGGCTTGCAAAATACTCTTCCGGCGGCGATGACTTCCTCGCTCGACATGTTCTTTCCTGCGATTGATCTTTTAAGGTTTGGGAACAAAAAGAAATCGCAGGGAGTCAAATCCGGAGAATACGGTGGATGGGGGAGCAATACGTAGTGCAATTTGACCAATTTGGTTGTGGCTACTGTGGTGGAAAAACAATTTTTTCTTCGCTAAATGTGGTCATTTTTTCTTTAAATCGGCGTTCAATCGGACCAATAAATTAGCAGTATGCTCCTGTAATTGTTTTTCCCTTCTCCAAATAGTTAACGTGGATCACACCTCGCGCGTCTCAAAAACCGTGGCCAACACCTTTCCGGCCGAAGGCACGGTCTTCGCCTACTTTGAGCACCTTTACCGGGTAAAACCTATTGCTTTGATTGTTCTTTGGTCTCTGGTGTGTACCAATGAACCCTTTTCTCATCGACGGTCACGAAATGACGCAGAAACTCCTCCGGATTTCGATTAAACAGGGCCAAGCACGTCTTTGAAGTGGTCTCATGATTGCGCTTGTTCTCCGGTGTGAGCAAATGCGGCACCCATCGCGCGGACAGTTTTCTCATGCTCAAAATCTTGTGCACCTTACGCGTAAAGTTGAGATTCCTGCTATCTATGCCAACTCGCCAATACGAGATCATGGACTTTGTCCACAGTTTCCTCTGTTTCCTCGTTCATCAAAAAACGACATGCGGCTAGGGCGAAAATCTGCGAAACAATAGTTAACGGTAGTACGTAAAGGTGAATGGGCTCCATATACACCATCGAGAATGGGCTTGATTTCCTATCAGGTTTTGCCACTCAAAAACAAGAATCGGATCGTGAAGCGATACTGCTCTTTTTCTATGGTCGCAAAAAACTTACAGGATGTTTTGAAATGGGCGTCAAAACAGGCGGGCTAAGAGAGGTTATACTAAATGATGGTACAATCATTTTGGTAATAGGGCCACCTATCTTATAATCCGGGTACTCATCAAACAGCCTTTGTATTGTATGCCTAGTTCCCTATATTGCTTGTGTGTCTTTCGCAAAAGGAAGAGTTATTTGAAATCTTATTACATCAGTGCCTAGTATCTACGATTTAATATCGCAAACCTCACAACAAGGCTTAGTACGTTTAGTACACAGTCTCTAATCATTGAGGATTTGTCTACCAAGTTCAGCGCCTCATTTTCTGCAAATGTAAGTCTAGAAGTGGAGTCATATAACTTTGTTTCGAAACCAAATCGTTGTCAGGTATCATTTTCGATGACAACAGCGCAATTTGACAGATGGTAAGCTGAAATGCAGAAAGAAAAAAAACCCAAGTCCCAGTTACCCAGTTACCCAGTTGCATGACGCCTATTTCAAAAATGGCCGTACATATCTAGTCGCTTCAAAATACATGGCACCTAGCCAGAAAAAAAGTCAGTGAATTTATTCTTCTGACTGCGATCAGTGAAGGCTTGCATCGCGAACATGAAAGCCTGGAAGAGGTAAAAGGGTGGACCAATGGTTGAGCTTTGCCGCATATGTAATTCTATCTTAGAAGATCTATGATCTATTATCTAACCAAATCTAACATAGTCCGCAGTGAAGACTTTAGCGTCCCATTTTTCACTGATTTGGGAGTCATCTGCGAATATTCTATTACCTTCCATTCAGATTCTAATTAAAGAGAGTGACTTCGTATTTTTCAGCAATCTTAGCTCGGAAGTCATAGCTTTGGATGAAATGTACAAAATAGAAATTTATCAAAGGGGTCGAAAAATTCCATGCAAAAGAGACAGACTTGAAATCCACTTGGTTATTAGATGATCTTACTACTGAAGTATAACCGGCGAAATTAAAGTCACCCAGGAAGCAATACCCTTAATCTCAATGCCTCCAATGGATACAAGTAGACATACCTATTTCAATCAGCATTAGAGTGGGCATGGTATGACCTTAAAAGCGGTGAAAATCTACGCAAAATAATGTGGAAATACATATAATAGAAATAGACATATCCAAATATTAAGAAACGTCAAGAATAGAACGCCAGTTATTTCTACAGAAAAAAGTCTGCTTTTCTGCTTTTGCTTAAGCGGTTCTAAGTGTTGTCACAACAAATCACAAAATCTCAAGGAGCTTTTATAGTAAAACTGGTAAACTGTGGCATCACGGGTACTATCACTCAGTCTCACTCCTGCTTTGTCATCTAAGAATTATCAGGAATAATTATTTTCAGAAATCGTTTCACTCCATGGCTAAGAATTTATGTCACTTATATTCTAAGAAGTTCCATCATACCACTAGAGGTCAATATGAAATCTAGTCTAGATAAAATAATATATGATGGCAGGCCAGCCCAGTCTAAGTCGTATAAAAAAAAATCGGAATCTTTTTGATATGATCCAAATCCCTCCCCAGGATTCTGTTTATGTCCGGTCGTGTATTCTATCAGCACACGGAGAATTATCTTCTTGCAATATGTCTGTTGTTGGTGTCCAAATTATCAGTGATTTGAGCAGTAAGATTCTAAATAAGCCATCTACGAAGCAAAAGAGAATGGTTAAGAAATGGTGTATATTTGGAGTAAGCATCGACTAGTAAATAATGAAAAAGTTATAGTGACGATTTGAATTCATCGAATCTGTATTACAGAATTGTTGTTGTAGTTTTAATCTGCATAGAAAGTAGGATATTTGCGATTATAAAGATATAGACCTTAAATAACTTACACGACCATCAGGGGAATAATTAAGTCAGAACAGGCTCCTTGGTTGAGAAAGTAAAAAATTACCTCTTCAATACGACTTAAGTATTGATTGAAGTAGATTAAAGAAAATCGAAAAGACCTCATGCTATTAAAAGAATACTTCAAACTTCTATAATATCACAATTTTCATCGACAAATATCTTTAGTTTATCAATCCCGGATTACATTACAGAAGCAGAAATGCATGTGTTCGAAATTTCCTGATAAATAGTCAATTTTATAAATCGCTGTAATCGGTTACATAAGCCAAGTAAACAATCATTAATCACTCCTTGTCAAGAATTTCATCAGTAAATATAAAAAAAATGTAACGAGTAAAACACTCAATTGAAAAATAAAGAATAATTAATATTCAATTAAACGCACTTGGGTTAAATCAAAATTAATAGCCTGAAAAGTCGTACAAGTTATAATCTTATCAGTAAATATTATCTTTCATCTTATGTTACTTCTTTTTTTTTTCTGGTCTTATTTTGATATATATGTAGATACCTCCTTAGATATAACCCTAAAAAGTTATATTTTCTATCCAAAAAGAAAAATAATAAGAACCAATGATAACACTAGGTATAGAATTCAGTACAAAATACCGTGATATCAACTTAACTACAACAACAATATTGTTTATCGAATGTGAAGCAACAAAATAGAGAGAAAAAAAAAACTACATATATACGTAATTAGTTCGGGGTTATAAGAAGAATCCAGCTACTACATCTTTCACTACATAATATCATATGTCTCTACCTAATCATATTTTGAAAAACCAAATCAAAAGCAACTTATTCGAGTTACAAGTAGGTAACTGTGTTCAAAGTGGACTTTTTGATTAAATAATTTTCTTTATCGGTTGGTTTCTGTTTCAAATAGTTTTTTTTTTTTTTTGTCTTTTTAATAGATAAAGAATAGATAAGGCATCTCCTACAAACACATTATACACACTTCAGATTTCAATCTTTTTTAACGATTTATTCAAAATCATTATTACCACTACAAACTGGTAAAATGCATTTCTTTTTTTACTATAAAAAAAAGAGATAACTTGGCAACTCTAATGACGTACGTCATGTGACGATGTATCCGTATCGTACATATCCATAATTGGAAAATTTACACAGGGTTGTCATACGTAGAATTCTTGACAGTTGTCTTAAGTTTTTTGTTTGATGTCGTTTTGCAGATAACACGCGAGTGACATTCATTTTGTTAGTAATCATTTGAAGATAATTTACGACACTAGTGGTTTGTTTGTTTAATGTTCAAATCATATGAATTAGCTCTTTACTTAACGGTGGCTGTCATAATTTGACATAATTTTTAGTAAATTTAAGAGCAACCATATATCTTTATTTGACATACAATATATTGTAATAAAAATCAGAAGGAGTTAAGAGAGGGAAATAAAACAAGAAAAACTGAAACAAATCGACTTTTTGGCTGAATTAAATGATGACACGCAAATCATCAAGACACCTGTGTGTCAAAAAATGAACGTTGACTTGTCAGAAATATGAATAGGAACTATGAAATCGTTAAAAATTACCCATTAATTACAATCGTGTCGAAATAACAAATTAAATAAATAGTTCTAGATATAAATAGAGGCATAGTGAAGTTGACAATAGATGAGGGAGATTCTACATGGAAAACGAAGTAGAGAGCTTTTATGTAAATTAAGTCGTTTACGTGAAAGATATTCTAGGGCGTAATTGAGTGTGTGATTGTGTTTGTCATTTTCTAGGACGAAGTGATGTGGGTGTGCCGTAATAATATGACGACGCCACTTTGGTGTGTTATGAGTGAATTAGAATTTTCACCGATTTTATGTGTCGCATAGATATTAATATAAACTAAGGTACCTACGAAAGAAATGGGAAAATGACTTAGCAAGGATTAGAAGTATGATAAGAATAGAACAAAAAAAAAAACAAAAAAGGAGAGCAAAACAAAACAACAAGCGACAGATGAATGACGATCCTTAGAAAAAAGGTTCGTGCGTAGGTTTTTTTTTTTTTTTTTAAGTTAGGGGTTAGGTTCGTCCTACTACTAAACTGGCATTCCTACGAACAATTTTATAAAAGTGATTTTGTTGTTTTATTTTGTGTTCCTGTTGAGTCTTTGTTTGTTTGTAGGACATTTTCAGCTGCTTTGAGGTACGGGAGAAAGAGTGTAAAAATAAAACTCCTTAAAATGGTGTAAGGAAGTGTGTTGAAAAAATGATTATGAATGTGGATTGGGGCACATGCCAGGAATTGAAAGCAGGTGAAGAAAGTTTTTTCTTGTTTTTTTTTTATTTTTTTTTTTTTTTCTCTTACTTTTCTTTATGAAATGGGCATGGAGATACATGAGTTTTGTTTTTTGGAACTCCATCCATACTCGTATAAATGTTTTGCTTATGATAAATTTATCTTTTGATTGAGGGCTAAGGAATTTTATCAAGACAATTAAGTTGATGGGCCCTGGAAGGCATTGCATGTGATAAGTTTTGTTAACTTTGAAGGTTTTTAGTAAGAACATGGTTGACGTACATAAAGAGTGATTCATCGTGAGGTTTGATATATAATGTAAAATAAAACACATAAATTTGAAAGTGAACTTAAAATGTTTATTATCGGTTAAAAGAACAATTCATGGCATCTACTTTTTGAAAATGATATCATGCAAATGTTGGCCACGACTACGTCTAAAGTGGTCCTCAGACCACTCGTGGATAATACGAGTAATGTTGGCTTTCAAAGCGTCAATCGTAGCTAGCTTATTCCTGACCTGAGACTTTACATATACCCAAAGAAAATAGTCCAAAGCTGTGATATCGCACGATTTAGGCGACCAATTTACCGTAGCAAAATGTGAAATTAAGTGCTCACTAAAATGACTTCTCAACAAGTCCATTGTTTCACCCGCTGTATGGCTCGTAGCGCCGTCTTGTTGAAACCAGAGAACACCGAGACCATGTGCTTGAATTTCAGGAAGCACATAGTCCGTTAACATGGCGCGATAACGGTTACCATTGAGGGTAACATTCTGATTTGCCTTATTTTTGAAGAAATATGGACCAATGATTCCACCAGCCCATAAACCACACCATACCGTTGTTTTTAATAAATGTAATGGTAGCTCTTGGTACTCTTTGGGTTGCTCATCAGCCCAAATATGGCAATTTTGTTTATTAACGTATCCATTAAGCCAAAAATGGGCTTCATCGCTAAACAAAATTTCAGGATAAAACACCGGATTTTCATTGAGTTTTCCAAAGCCCAATCACTGAAAATATGACGCAAATTCAAGTCGCCTGGCTTCAATTCCTGCACGAGTTGAATTTTGTATGCTTTTAAGGCCGAGATCCTCACGTAAAATATACCAAGTTGTCGAATACGCCAAGCCAAGCTGCTGATAACTACGACGAATCGATTCGTCACGGTCTTCGCGTACACTCTCAGCTACAGCTGCTATAGTATCTTCACTACTTGCTGGATGTGGTCTAAAATGAAAAAGCAGTTTGAAAAGAGTGACGCGTGATCTGTCAAAAAAAATCCTATTGAAAATCAAACCTCACGATGATATTCATTCATGGGAATATGAAGTTCCTGGGTTTTTTTTTTTAGGTCATGAAAGACATTCGTTTCTGTGTAACTCTGGTGTCAATTGTGGGTACTAGACTGCCAATCGTACTTTCGAAAAAATAACTCAACTGACTCATTACAGCCTTAAATTTCGACTCCCTAGGAGTAAATGCTTCGCCGAATCGACAACGAATGTTCACATTTAACCGTAGTTCTTTGTTATTCAAGTGTGTTTTATGTTGATCTTTTAAGTAATTGTTATAAAATAAAGCTGACCATTGTTGCTTTCAGAATTTTTCACTACACGCTTACAAGTATTTCACATTTGTGGCAGATTCTCAAAAATTTAATGAGAATTTAGTTACTTAGATGGCAGATCCGAGTTGGATCTGGACATCAACCAGTCAACTTTGCCAATTAAAAACTCCCTTCTAGCTCCCTTGTAGCTCGTCTCTAAAAATTCTGAAATATCCGGTCTTGAATTCGATAATAGTCGATTTGGACTTCTTAGCGTCGATTGTGGATTAACATACCTGACCTCAATGATAGGAGCCAATTTCTTTATTGATAAACGATTTCAGGCTAACACACGGCAGACACAATCTTATGCGCGATGATTATTCTCTATAGTTGGAGTGGCTTGAGGATTTCCTTTCTCATGTATCGTGTAAGCGATGTTGGGGCTGTATTTATCAGGCATGCTTTTTTCGGCCAAGTACACAAGTTTGAATATTACTATCTTTACTTCGTCTTAGTTGGTTGAGCGGAATTTTTGGCTTTCATCGCCCAAGTACAATGGTTCATTCTGCCTGACAGTATGAGTGTCTTTTTTTCCACACCCGAGGAACTGCTGTGAGTCTTACTTAATTTCCCTAGTCATTTTTACAGGTTCGGGCCTTGTTGAGTTTAAATGTTCTTTTATCCTCGATCGCCTGCTTCTCTTCCTCTTGTTTTTTATAAAGTAATTAATTAATTTTCTTTTATTTTTTTTTTTTTTTAATAGAAAAGATGAAGAAATGAACGCCCAGGGGGGCTCCTCAAGGGCTCCAGCCTTAGGGGGCCAAATATCACCACCCGGGGCAGCATATACCGCAAGTGAACAGCATCATCTTCATCAACAACAACAAGCGTCACTACATCAACAGCAGCAACAGCAACAATTTTTGCAACAGCAACAATTCTATCAGCAACAACATCATTTTCAACAACAGCAGCAACAACAGCATCAGCAACAACAACAGCATCATCAACATCATTCGCAGCAGCAGTTTCTTATTGGTGCAGGTTTTCATCCTGGAGCTTATAATCCATCGGTCAACCCTCCAAATGGTATTTTCAGTGGCAACTATCCAGGCTGTGTTACGGGCGATAGTTTAAGCACTTTAAAGAATACCTTTGGGCCAAATTCTGAGTATCCATATTCGACAATATCCAATTCGAATAACTCTAACGGAGGAGGAGGTGCCAGTAACACCGGTAGTAGTAATAATTCCTCAAACTCAACCAGCAACAGTATCCAGCATCAGCAGCAGCAGCAACAACAGCAGCAACAAATAGAACAACAACAGCAACAACAACAACAACAACACCAACAACAACAACAGCAACAACAACAACAGCAACAACAACAACAGCAGCAGCAGCAGCAGCAGCAGCACCACCACCACCAACAGCAGCAACAACAACAGCAGCAACAACAACAACAACAACAACAATCTGGAGCAGGAGCAGCGGGCTCAACATCTGCGACATCTGTTGGTAGCTACGATAATATGGTAGCCGCCACCACTGCCTCACAGCAAGCAATGGACACTATGGGTGGCTATGGGCAGGTAAGTGTTACCCTAACCGTTAATCATTATTAGCTGAAACTCTCCTTAGGGACAACAACAAAAATTGACTAAAAAAAATCCTTTTTGTCTTTTTTCCTCCCACATTTACAGATGGGCATGCACAATGGTATGCATTCGGGTGGCAATGGCGCCGGCATGATGGGTATTGGCGGAAGTGGTGGTGGACAATCACATCATCCTCATCAGTATATGAACGGCGGCTCTGGAGGTGGTAATGGAGGAGGCAATGGAGTTGGAAGTGTTGGAATGAATGGTGGACAAATGCATGGTAATGCCGGAGGGATGGGTGCCATGACAGCAATGACAGCGAATGGAGCCAGTGCTGGAATGATGAGCGCTGGTGGTGGTGGTGGTGTAGCAAATGGAATGCAAATTGGTGGTGGCAATGGCGGCGGAGCGATGCAAATGAATTCAATGGGACATATGAATGGGATGTCGTATAACCCATCGAGGCATCATCATGTGAGTACTGGCTTTTCGTTTTGTTTTTTCTTTGTTAGCTCCTTTTTTCTTATTCAAGTTTTGTTTGTTGTAAAAATCCTTTTCCGTCTTTTGGTTGTTTTTTGGATTTTTATATATTTTTTTTCTTTTATAACTGATGTTGTGCGACGTTTTCCATCGAGCGATTGTAATTGCATTGAAGCAAAGAAGGGGGAACATGAATTGTAATATCCGTTGTTAAAAAAAAAAAAAACAACGAATAGAAGGACAGGAAATGCAAACAAACATGAGATTTTATACAACATCAGTCCCATTCTCTTTCATAAGTGAACGTGTAACTGTGTTTCAGTGATATCGACGTAGAAACTTCATCTGTCAAATAGAACATTACAAAAAGAAACCGAGAAATCATACGCTTCTCAGATGCCTCACAGATATCGATTTGCATGATAATATGCGCAAACAGAATTGAAACCATTTTTGAATAGTTGTCGAATTTTTCAAATTTAGTTGTCATTATGGGAGAACCCTATTCATAAATAAAATGTTAAAGCACTTGTACATTTTAAGATTTCGGTAATCGTGATCTGACTACAAGTAAGTGCTTAGAACAGAGACGTTTTGGATTGCTTCAAGCAGTTTCGAACTGAACTGTCATGTCTTATTGATCACTGAGCTCCTGAGATCGAATTTAATTCTTCGAGCTCGAATATATCACCTATTTTTGATGATCAATGGACTAATTCGTCTCGCTCTTGATTATTTTTTTGCTTTGTCATAAAAAACATGTATTGTTCATCGAAAACAAATTGCATATATCACGTTCCGACATCACAACAGTTCACCCTCTATTTGACTTCACTTTGAAATGCTGTCATGATGTGTCAAAAGGAAATCTTGACATTTTATAGATTCTAATACGCTGTCAATTTGCCAAGCTAATAATTAATTTAATGAGATCAATTGTTTCTGACATTGGTGCGCGGTAAATTCTCTCTGATTCCAATAGATGACAACACCATCTTTTTTGTTTTATTATTGTGAGGTGCAGCAAATACAATATCACAACCGCACAAAACAGCACATACGAACAAAAAAAAAAAATATCGATATTGCAATTATACTATTATCATTGGAAAACCTCTCAAAGAAAAAGCCATGCAAATCAATTTTATTCTTTGATTTAACTGCTCATTTAATTGTTAATTATAACGTCGGCTATAATAAGAACCTTGAGCGATCTGTTCATACCTATCCATCATGCATACTCATATCAATGATCACTGATCCATATAGATGTGTGCGTGTTAGTTAATATTTGTTTTTATATATATTTTTTTATGTATTGTATTTTTTATTTTTTATAATTTTTCTTTAGATGTCACCGATGAATCAAATACAGAGCATGAGCATGGGTATGGGACCGATGCGAAGTAGTGGTGCTGGTGGTATGAATGCTGGGGGTGTTATGAACGATGCCAGCCAAATGAGTCATCAAATGAACGCAATGAATCCCATGGCTAAAATGCAAGGCATGGCGAATGGTGGATATCCACCAAGAAGAATGGCACCCTATCCTAATCCACAAATGCATGCGGCGCAAAAACGAGCGGCTATGTATCCTATGAATCATCAGCAAAATCCTCAAAATGTTCCTCAGCATCATGCAGCAGCGGCAGCAGCAGCAGCAGCTGCAGCTGGCCAAATGCAATATGGTCAGCATCATCAGCATGCGCATCATAATGCACATCAGGCAAATGGTGTACCAGTTCCTATGCAAACCGGTTACGGTCGGACAGGTGGTCCAATGAATCCGTACGGTCGAGGACCTGGTGGCATGATGGGTCCTGGTGGAGGAGCAGCAGGTATGATGCCCCAACAGAGGGCGGGTCCTGGTGGTTATGGTGGTGGTGCACCAATGGGTCCACATGCACAACAATTTTACGGTGGTGGTGGAGGTAATCCCGCCGGTGGTATGGGTCCCATGGGCGGTATAGGTGGTGGTAATGGAGGCCCCGCTGGTCCGGGTGCTGGTACAGGAACACCAAATGCTTATCATCAAAATGCGCAAGGGTAAGTTGAACATAAAAACCAATATACTATATATAAACTATTTGAAGTTTTCTTAAATGTTTCTTTGTTTTTATAGTTTTCAACAAGATGTGCGGAATATGAACTATCAGCACAGTCCGGTTCCTGGAAATCCAACGCCTCCTCTAACACCCGCCTGCTCAGTTCCCTATGTTAGTCCAAATCCTGAAGTCAAGACACAAATTGATCACAGTAAGTCTACCTGCCCATGTCTGTTTGCCCCTTTTTGACAGAGCTAATTTGTTTGATTTTTTTTTGTTGTAGATGAAGAAATGCGATTAACTTTCCCGGTACGAGATGGAATTATTCTTCCACCATTCCGGCTATTGCATAATCTTTCGGTCAGCAATCACGTCTTTCATCTGAAGCAAAACGTTTACAATACGCTCATAAACAGGTTGGTTTTCTTTTTGGAGTTTCTACTAATCCAGAAGGTATAAAATATTTTCTTGTGTTTATTTAGATCCGATTTGGAACTGCAACTAAAGTGCTTCCATCAAGATGACCGGCAAATGAATACGAATTGGCCACATACAGTAACGGTGTCAGCGAATGCAACCCCCCTGGTCATTGAACGTTCAGAAAAAACTAGCCAAGCGCTAAGGCCATTGTATCTTAAGCAAGTTTGCCAGCCTGGTAGAAATACCCTTCAGCTGACGGCCAGTTCTTGCTGTTGTGTAAGTTTTAAATAAATACGTCCAATTATTGAACAGTTACGTTACGTTATTTTCATTGGACAGTCACATTTGTTTGTCCTGCAACTAGTCCACCGACCGTCGGTACGGCAAGTGCTTCAAGGATTGCTACGCCGTAATTTGTTGCCACGTGAACGCAGTGTTGCTAAAATTAAGGGTAACTTTGCCATGGGTATGTCAGTTTCAACACCACCAGCCTCAACAGGAGATGCCACCAATCCAAATGGTGGTAATGATCATCAACAACAGCCATTTGTGAAAATATCCCTTAAGTGTCCGATCATGAAGAGTCGAATACGATTACCGGCACGTGGGCTTGAATGCAAACACATTCAATGCTTTGACTTGGAGGGTTATTTACTGCTTAATTGTGAACGTGGTAGTTGGCGTTGTCCTGAGTGCAAGTAAGTTTCAACAAACTAACTCCTATTCTTAGGTAGGTCATTAATAGATTGTCTTCTCCTTAATTTTAGCAAATCAGCTCTAACGGAGACCCTCGAAATCGATCAGTACATGTGGGCAATACTAAACACGCTTAACAATGTCGATGTCGATGAGGTTATCATCGATTCGTCAGCTAATTGGAAAATTGTACCACAAGGCAATAACGGTGGTGGTATGCATGGTGCTGGAAACCAAACAGCATCATCAACTCTAACATCGAATCAATCGAATAGTTCAACGCCGAATATAAAACAAGAGCCCATCGATGATTTATCGAAGGTGATGTCACCAGGTTCAACAACGTTACCCACTTGGGATAATTCACAAGCGATGAGCCCGTATATGGGTCATGACATGAATTCAATAGCTAATGGCAACATGATGGGACAAAGGTAAGTTTTTAAACCTCCTGTAGTCGTTTGATATATTTGATCCATTTCAAATTCTTACGCTTAGTTGTAATGCCAGCAGGAATTCCTATGATGCGTACAGTGGGAATGGAAATAATGGCAGTGCAAATGGTGGTAATGGACAAAATGATACGTCTGGCAGTGATTCATTAGCACATTTAAGTGAATCAGTTAATTCACTTGATCAATTAAATGCTATGGAGAAATCTTTAAGTGATCAGGTAAGTTTAAATCCCCAATCTGACTAACTTCGTGCTTAAAAATAAAAAAATAATAATAATGATTGCATCTCCCGTTTAGATGCCCCACACACCACATACACCGCACACTCCTGGCGGTGGTTCAGTTACCGGTCATCCATTAACACCTGGTGGACCTCCAAGTGTCAGTTCTGCTCATAATGAACCCTCGAATAGCAGCAATAACAGCAATGGAAGTAATTCAAATAATAATTCAAACAACAACAGTGGAAGTAATAACAACAGTCAGAATAGCAGTGGCAGTTGTCATAACTCTCCACAACCAGGTACACCAACTAAGATGTCCAGTAACAATGATAACTCACATCATCAGCAGCAGCAACAAATAATCAATTCACTGATAAACTCACAAAGCGATATGGTCAACTTGAATGATAGTGATTTGAATGCGGAGTTGAGCAGTTTCGATCCCACTTCGGTTATCGATAATGAAACTGCTAATGATTTGAATGTAAGTAGAAATTTTCTTGTTTTGTTCTTTTATGTAAAATGAGTCTTTTCCTACTTGTTACATATTTTTTTCTTAAACTTAACGTACTTAAATTGAAATATACAATATTAAAGAACTGAATTGAAAAATGGTATTGCGACCATTCAAGGAGGGGGATACAGTACCAAACACACAGTGCGTCATTGTCTTGTATGTATTTTGACATCAAGTCTAATTTGTAGATTCAACTCTTTGTGGCTTTGTGACTTTATGTAGATTATGTAGCAGACTATTAAGCGATCTGAAGATGTTAAGATCACGCGTGGCAGTATTTCACACGTTCGCTAACACTGAACTACAAGGAAAGTTGAGAAGCTGTTCGAAACCTGAATGGCGTGCTTGTCAAATGCTTTGAATTAATTTGTCTAGAAAGAATAATTTGGTGCAGGTCACCATTCGCGTGGTGAAACGCAGAACTGCACTTATAAAAAGGTCACTCAAGTTGTCTGGTACACTGATACACACAGTCATCCCGGAGCTTACATTGGATTTACGAAAATATTGTACAAAATATAGATTACATTGATCCGGACGAGATATGGTTTTAATAGGGGGGCACTTTATGCCAAGCAGATACTCAAACCATCTATTGGTTGAAATTACGTTTCAGATGATTGCATCAACAGTGGCGTCAACAGTCAGCTGTCGATGAGGTTGTGACAGAATATTTACTCGCAGATCATGGAGTAAATCCAAAAAGTTCAGATTGATAATCATCAGCTTTTTATTATTTCATCGCCGCCAAACTCTTCAGAGAGGGTCAAAGACGGTGAAGCTGATCCGTAAAGGTCGAAAGCGATCTCATGGGGATGTTTGGTTTAGGAAAGGTTTAGAGGCACAATTTCTCAAAAGCTTGTGCTATTATTTGTATCCAGTGATGTCATTGATGATATCATATCTCTGGTACATTTGGAAGTATTGAAACGCGATAAAAATAGGCTTAACTCTAGAGGCGAAATCAAATATATGTGTTTGCTGTCAACAAGAAGAGACGCACTGATTGACGAACACTAAGAAAGTTCTGTATAAGACCCTTTTCATCCCAGTGTTGCTCTATGGAATATAAGCATGATTTTAGCCGTGCTCGTGATTTTTGGTGTCGCTTGCGTTGACGGGTTTTGAGCAAGGAAATTAAACAAATTATTCAGCGACATACATCCGATCAGAAAAAAATGCCCATCAGTCGCCTGAGATAGCTAGGCGGTGTACAGAAAATGAATTATAACGTTTCAGTATGAAGATTATTGGATGTAGTAGAGGAAGATTTCGCTTCAGATTGCGTACTCAATTAGAAATTAGACTCAACCCTTTAAGTAATTGGAGGTAGTTGTCCAAAGACCGCGCTGACTGGAGAGGCTTATTGGCTGAGGCCTAGGTTCTAGGCTGTAGCACCGTACAAGTATTAGGTGCGCGACTAAGTTCTCAATGCTTAGATATATGGTAAACAAACCATTTTGAAAGATTAGTGATTTTGTTTTGACATCATATACTTTTGGTTGTTTGAAAATGTCTGATTTTGTGTAAGTAAAACAACGTGCCGTGATTGTTTTCGTCGCTTTAAAGACGGTGATTTCGATGTTGATGATTGTCCGCGTGAAGGCCAAAATCCTTCGAAGACGCTGAGTTGGAGGCATTGCTCGATGAGGATCCGTTCCAAACGTAAGAAAAGTTCGTTTCAGCATTAGGAGTTACCCACCAAGCCAATTTTAAGCGATTGCATGCATTGGGAATGATTTAAAAACAAGGAATTTGGGTTCCTTATGATTTGAAGCCAAGGGGCGTAGAGAATCGTTTTTGGCCTGTAAACAACTACTTTAGCGGCAAAAAAGAGAACGGGTGATGACAAATGGATTCATTACAGCAACTCAAAGAGAATGAAGTCATGGGGACTGCCCGGTCATGCTTCTACGTCGTCGGCTCAGCCGAATATTCATCGTGCGAAGGTTATGCTGTGTATTTGGTGGAACCATGTCGGTGTTATTTATTATGAACTGTTGAAAGCCAACGAATCTATCACTGGGAAATGGTTTCAATTTCAAATGATGTGATTGAGCCGAACATCGCGCCAAAAACGGCCACAATACAAACAGAGGCATGAAAAACTGCCGGGCAATATTTTGAATGATTAATTTGTAACCATTTTTTCACAATAAAGTTGAATTTTCGTAAAAAAAAACAGCGATAATTTAGTTTGGCACTTAATAAGTAAGTCAGGATCCCAAACAAATCGATTGCAATTGTTTCGTTTTGAAAGCACTGATCATTTTTGAGGATTTTTTCAGAAGCACAAGCGAAGTGTTTTATCCCCGCCCCCCCCCTGTCCTGGCTTCCGTTTTTCGCAACGGTAACTAAAACTATTGATTCTTTAATCATTGACTACTATACGCAAGTTACAAACTGTTTTGTTTTACAAAACTGGTGAAAAGGAACTATGGTCAGATGCCAGAAGTGGTGCTTTTAATGACTAATGACTTCCAACACAAAACATTTTTTGTGAAATCGGTTGCTTAAAATCCGTGAATCAATACGAATCTATACATAGAGCTCTTATTGTGTAATTAATGAATTTACTAATGAACTAAATGATTGTCAGTTACGATAGACAGTTCGAGAGAAATGTCTCTACTTTTAGTTCTACCAGTTACATAGTTGCCATAATTTTCTTTCTTAAAATTCACTTTTCTTTTATACTGTTGTTTGTTGTTTGTTTTTGTTTGCTACAATAAATTCACAATTTGCCTTTTTGTTTCTTTCATTTGCAGCTCCTTTCCGACAGTGTTGTCGATCCAATGGAAATTCTATCGTATCTTGATCCACAACCGGAACTCAATACCCCGCCATCTAGTGGTTCTAGCAACAATCCCAATCAAGATGATATACTAGCATCTTTATTTGATTAAGGCTCCACATCTCCGTCAAATGTTTAACTTAAACAACCAACAAGTAAAAAAAAAGCAAACAAAAAAAAAAATGGTAATTAACAATCCCCTTGTACATAAAGAAGGAAACTTTTTTTTGTGTAAATAGTATTATTAAGTAAAAGTTTTCAAAAACAAACACAAAAGAAAAAAAAATAATAATTTAAACAGATTTGCTTTGAAAAATACTGAATTTTAAATGCTTTTCTGTTTGAGTTTCGGACTCAAACAGGAAGAGCATCCCAAAAATTGTGATGTAAAAATCAATTCTTATTTTTAAAAGATAAAAAAAAAGAAAAAAAAACTATTTTTTATGTAAACTGTGGCATTATTATCAATTTTGAGAGTAATTTGTAAATTATTTTGTATTACTACTGTTATTAGCTGGGTTATTTAAACGACGAATTCCTCAAAGAAAAACTAAACGCAAAGAAAATCAATTCTTAAAGCACAACAACAACGTAAAAGTATTCACACAACAATATAACAAATATTTGTTCTGTTTTATTTTTTACAAACAAAAAAAAAAAACAAAAAAAAACAACAATATTTTACATTTTACATAAGACTGTTCCTAAATTGCAATTTTAATCATGCAAATAATTATTTAAACAAATAAAGGCAAAAACAAAAGAAACGATAAACAAATTAAGAAACGAAATTCTACCGCAATCTGAACAAAACTACATACGACTATGTGTACATTTAAACATATTTTTGTTACCATTTTAATAATTAAACAATTTTTTTTAAAAAAATAGAAACAGTTAAACGAATGTTTTTGTCCTAAACTTAAATTTAAATAAAACGAAAATGAAAATCATTTCATGAAAAAGTATTTACATTTATTTTTGTTTTCCTTTTTTTTATATCTAAATAGAAAATATTCTTATATTTTTGAAAAAAAAGTGAACAAAAACAAAAACCCTAAATATTTTATTAAAAAAAAAAATATTTAGACAAAAAAAAATAAACACAAACGGAATATTGTACAAAGTATTAAACAACATTTTTTTTTATTAGAAATTAGTTTATATATTGTTGCGTATTTTTAAATGTATTTGACAAAAAAAAAAAAAAAAACAAATTGAAACCTATTAAAATGTAAGATGTAAAATTAATTAAAAAAAAAGAAAAAAAAAACAAGCATAAATACGTATAACTATTTTTTTTTGTTCGTTTATTATTTTAATTTATAATTGTAAGATGAAAAGATATTAAAATAATAAATTGTACATTAATGAAAGAAGAAAAAAAAAACAAAAAACAAAAAAAAAATCAATAAGGATAAACACATTAAAATATTAAAGTATCCCTTAGTAAGTAAAATCAGGATTAAATAAAAAAGAAAACAAAAAACAAAAGGAAGAAATGATGAAAACAACAATTAAACTTAATTATACATTTAGAATAATTTCTAATACTAAAGGAGATGAAAAAGAAAATTATATATAATATTTTTAATTCCTAGAAACAAACAAATAAAAATAGAAAACAATAACATCAACATCTAAATGTTATCCATTTTTATTATTATTTAATTATATTTTTTTTTATTATGATTTTATATAGTTTTTTCTTTTGTTCTTTTTTGTTCTGTATATCGTTTACGTATAATATAACACAAAACAGGAAAAAAAAACAAAATTTATATATATATATATATATATATATATATATATAATTAAAAACAACAACTAATTCAAGCAAATAAATGAAAATATTTATAATTTAAAAGAGAAACTAATTATTATTATTTTTTATCTTTAGTTGTTTGGTTTGTTTTGTTTTGGTTCCTTATGTTTGATTTGTTTTTTATCATTTGAATCTCTTTTTCAAACGATCATGGACTTGACACACGTCTACTTATGTATGATACTTTAATGTGGACAGTTTAAATCTTTTAAACTGTCCTCGAATTGTTATTTTGTTAGCTATTTCGCATTCGCCATACTTGGGTCGGTCGATATAGTGTAATCGCTTCAATTCGTGCCAGAGACGGGAGTTTTCAAAAACGTCTTACTAACAACGAACTGCGTTCATTATTGAAACTGTATTACACTTGTGTTCATAAACGTTTCATAAAATATCGTGTTTTTTGAAAAGGAAAGTTGTAAAAACTATTGAAATGCAAAAATCGAATAGCAAATCAAAGATTTGGGTTCAAAAAAACACGAGGAAAGATCTTCAATTGTACTAAGGTAGAAATGCTGACGTTTATGAACTCACCCGACCTTATATCCATTTGTAATCAATGTAAACCGGGCGAAAATATATTTGTGGCTAGCAGCACCCATACACCAACATACTAAACATTCGTAAAAACAACGGAATGATAAAGACGTGGATTTTCATACTCCTTTTTACTTCTTTTTTTACATATATTCTGTACATTTACAAACATTAAAGGTGGCACAAACTTTGTCTTACAGTATTGTTTAAATATATTTACACGAGACGAAAGCTTTCGTATTTAATATCTGCATCTTCAATTACTAAACGTTGAGTTAACTGGAAAGGTGTATTTTTCTCCTACGTATACTGATATGCATTCAAACTTAATTTGAAAATGCTCTTTAATTTGCGAAATGTGGAGTAGATTACGTAATTTTGTTGATCCTAATTATCGAACCACTGACCACAACATTCGTCGTTTTTTTGGATGAATTTTGTACCATATACACTACCTAACGCAAAACCAGTAACACCTCAAAACGTGTACAATATGTGTACAGAAGAAACTGTAGCCAATGGGGTGGTGAAACTGTGACGAGAGATCTGAAAATGTCAACTCGGTGTTAATCGCAATAGTTAAGCCTTTGTCTGGCCATCATGTGGAAAAACTTGGGAAATGATCTTAGCTTAGACACTTGTTTAGTGGCAAGGCCTACATTTGGGCCATTTGTTCATAAACAAGCAATATTGATGTTTCTGGATAGGAAGAGACCCAAAAGAGACTCACAGAACTGCACTGTTTGGAGTGGTCTCATACACAATGAAACGACTTTTTATTTCTTCAAGGATGGGACTGAAACGCGCGTTACAGTCAGTGGAAAAATTTGTCGAACAACAATCAGTGATTATTTTTTCGAAAATATGGACGACATTGATTCGAAAGACATATATTTCCAGCAAGATGACTCTGAAATGGCCATGGACATATTGCAATTATAAGGCACTCGATTACTTATTGCTAGGTTATGTAAAGTCTTTGGTGTATACTGATAAGCAACGAACTATTCGTAGCTTATATTCAGCGCGTTATTGGTATCGATTTGAATCGATAAGTTACGGTTCGTTAAGTTAACTTAAGTTAACTTCTAAAGTTATTGTACTATCGTTAAAGTTCATATCTTAAAAAGAAGTATATTGGGAATACTTTAAACGTGACACTGTGTCACGTGAAATGTCCGCCCATCTATAGCATTTCTGAAACATTTCTTAGTAGTTTTGCTTTAAAAACATCATGCTCGAAAATAAGGCTGTGAGCTGATATGATTGGGGTCGTTGATTTGTTGGAACGTTCACTTCAACGACATATCTCATTTGACATAAGGAAGCACGAAGATCGCTGACGATTTTAACCAGTAGCACGGGCTTATACCTTGGCATAAAAAAAAAACAACCCCAACCATTCACTTTTATTCCTATTTTTTACTCCTATTGCCACTTTTTTTACCTATTTTTCGATCTCTTCATTAACCGACGACATCATTGGACTCAACCGACGACACGATTTTGGGCCACTCACGTATAGGCCAATTTAAACGTTCCTTTCCAAATCGTATTCTGATTGCAATATTGACACTTTCCTTGTGCAAATAATTTGGCGTCTGCGAGCCTCGTCCTTGTTGAGGCATCTGGTTAAACCTTAAGTTTCTGTTTTGCTTTGCGGTTATCGAAAAGGATCTTTGTATAATTTTAACATTTTGCCTTTTTATAGCAATGGTTACGCCGATCTATTTGCATAGTTAAATAGCTGCGTACAGGGGACATCGAATTGGTTAAAAAAAACTACGCATCAGTCACTTGAAGTGGCTAGGAAATGTAGAGCGAATAGGTATCAATGCCCCGACCCGCAGAGTCTTCTAATCTAACAAGGAGGGACAACGTAGTAGAGAAAGGCGTCAACTTAGGTGGTGCGCACAAATAGAAGGGGACCTCAGTCGACTTGGAGTGTGCCACTGGAGGCAATTAGTTAAGGATTGGGCTAACTGGTGAGACTATGCTCTACATATCCTAAACACCTTAGCTGCTTGGATGCTGCTATACAGTTCTTTATTGATTATTTTCTTTTATTTATTTGTACTGTCCTCAAGGTAGGTAAAAGACCATGCTTCTCCATGCCTTTAAGCAATATAATCAGCTCAGTTGTCCTAGATCATGTTTTGCTTATCCTCTTTGGGGAACAAGACAAGACGAGACAGGAATTAACCTGAGTAATTCCTGATTTTTGTAATCTAAGTTAACTGAGGAACCTTTTATTATAGATGAACTCAACTACTCCTATCTGTTTGTGATGACTTAAAATAGATAGAATTCGAAGAATGTAAGCATTTCTTTTTTCATATCTCTGATAAAATTCTGATTTCAGATTTTATTTCCAAATTCCGATAACTAACCGCAATGTGTCAAAATCTTTTAAAACTTGTTTGACACTTTTTTCCAAAGATTTAAATCGTGATTTTGAAATGGTGAATGGATTGAAATGGAATGCCAGAGGAAGGTATGACAGTATTGTTTCATAGGTGAGTGGTAGGCCTCAGCGTCAAACTATAATTTGTCCTTGAGCCATAGAGATATATAATTTTTGCCATCTGTATTCTCACTCAAATTGGGGAAACTCGACATATTTTATAGTTTTGGTTTTGTTTAAAGAGAATCTTAAGGTTTAAAATTCAAACAATGTACGATTACAATAGTTTAAGGTCCCAATAATACTTTCCTTCCGTACTATACGGAATCACAGACGGTTCGACAACTATCTTGCTTATGAAGGTGCCCTTTTCAACTCTGCCATTTGCAATTATTGAAGAACTAATCAATAGTATTCCCTGGAGGTGAGTCTTGGTCATACCATAAGACATTTAGGCAGAAATGAACAACTCCACATTGAAATAAAACCCATTTTTGTACTTACGCTATTCGTTATTTGTCGAGAAAATACCATTAAGGCGTGCATCATATTTCGCCAAATATAATATCTACAAATAAACTAATTTTAAAACAAAATTTTAAGTATTAAATTGTTTATATTTTTTTTATAATTAAGGATTGTCTTAATATTATTTTAAAAATTGCGTCAATTCTAAAAGTCAATACGTTTTCATTCATTAACCTCCATTTTTGTAAAAAAAAATATATAAGTACTTATGTATTTAATTTAATTTAATTAGTTTTCTTATACCCCAAACCGTTCATATACATATGTGTAAATTTTTTTTAAACTTTTCTTTACATGGAAAAAAAGAAAAACGGACCAATTTTACAATTTTTACACCATCACACAAACATTTAAATTTTTTTCCACTCAAACTTTTTTAAAATAAATTTACAAATTTGAGTAAAATAAACTGTAAAAGAAAATAAATTATAAAAGCTAGTATTAGTAACATAAACACGCATTAAATAAATGTTGCTTTAAAAAAATAAAACCGCATAGCAATTCTAAACAAAAATATATAAAATCCATACAAAAATAAAAAGTTATAATTAGAAAAAAATTTATAAAGAAAAAAATTACTTTTACTTTAATAGATCCATTTTTTCTATACTAGCTTCGTAGATAAATAATGCAAAATTAAGAAGTAATTAAAGAAAAAAACGAAAGCGAATAAATACTAAAAATCCGGGATAAAAACTAAGAAAAAAGAAACACACACACACACACACACAGTAAAGTGTTATGTAAAATTAAAATAAAAAAATAAATAAATTAAGTAAATTAAATAGAAAACTCTATTAAAAATTAAATTGATGTAAAATAAATTAAATATTTAGTAGTGGTTTCATTCTAAAATAATTTAAAGAAATAAAAAACTATAATATACAAGAAACGAGAAAAAAAAACAACAAAAAAATGAAAACGAATATTAGATTCTACAAAAAAAGATATGTTAAGTTCAAAAGTTTAATCATATTATTATTAAATTTTTGGAAAAAAAAAAAAAATAAATGTAGATGATCCGACATTTTAAATGAAGGACTTTAATTTTATTGTGTAAATAATAAAGTTTAATGATTAAAGCAAAAAGAAAACAAAAATCCAAAATGAATGCAGAAATAAACAAATATATAATATTTATCCTAAAAATAGTGCTTTGCCTACTTCTTATCCAAATATTCACGAGAAAGCCAAGTATTTGGGGGCTGGCTGCAAGGCTACAGATTCATGTAATCCTACCAGCACATCGTACTTTCAAGTTGCTCTATTTTGTACCGCCTCTTTATTGAGGCTTAGAGTTTGTTGATCTTTTTGTGTTCTCAGGACTATTGACTCAGTCTCAAAGTCGAAAGGTGTATCCAGTTAGCATGATCCATTCTTATCAGTCAAGGATAGATTTCTATTGATTTTATGATAACTGTATGGTTAAGTTTTCCTGCCGGTTAGAGATACTGTGCCTTGTTCTATCCTGGACTATTGCACAGATAGTTTATTTATTTTGATTATGCTATTTAAATAACTGTATTGCGCTTTGTAGTCTTCAAATTTTAATTTAAAAGGTATACGTTCTATTTCCTTCTTTCCCTTTTTGCAAATCTAATCATCTATATTCTGTATATCATTTAACATTAGAGGATTACTGGAGTTTGACAATTGGATCGGATATCTAATAACAAGTTCACTGTTGACGACCCTGAAAATGATAAAATGGTGACCATTTTCGGATCTGCAGTCGAACAACTAGCGAAGATTCTCGATTGCTACAAAACAGACATAACTGCCATCCAAGAAATGCAATGAGATTGACCAAAAGAAAAGACGATGAAAAACTGTGATTTCTACTTAGGTGAATTGTTCAGAAAACCTTCTCGAGAAGGACAACAGACCCATCGCTTAAATGGATGTGGATTAGCCATAGGAGAAAGACATAAGAAACAGGTCTTGAGTAAGTAAACACTTTACGACAATTCGCATAAAGGGTAAATTCACCAACGTAAGCCTCATAAACGCTCAGAGCATAACAGAGGAGAAGGACAACCTTATCAAAGACTACTTCAACGGGCTTCTCGACAAAACATTTGAGCAATGACCTAAGAATAGCGTGAATGTGTTTTGGATGTCCGAATGGTCCGAGCAGCTAACAACAATTTGGGTAGCCAACATACGGATGTGGATATACCCAAAGCCACGGAACCTCTGTGAGAAAGTTCAATGTCGAAAGGCTGTCATGAGTTTTACTGATCATTTTTCCCTTAACCTCTCGCTGCCAGACCAATGGCATCACTGCTAAAGAGCAATCAGTGAAGCCGCCTCTTATGTACTGGGTTTCAACCTGCTCCAACAAAGAAACCCCTGATTCGATGACGGATGCAGACAGGCAAACCTGGAAAGACAATGGATGTACAGAGCGGCCCTGCAGAAAAGAACGAAATGAGCAGAACGGAAATGAGGAACATAGCCTGCTCGGAAAAAGAAAGAAAGAATACGAGAAGCGCTCGATCTAAGCATCAGAGAGGGAGAGAGAGCTACCTCAAGGATGAAGTTTGATATTTATACAAAAAATAAAATAAACATGGGAAAGTTGTCAAGCTCCAATAGAAACCTGCAAGGATGGAGAAGGATAACTCAGACCACAGTCGGTGCTGAGAATGTGGAAAGATTATTTTTGTTTACTGTTAAACGGTGATGACGAACAATAAGGCAGAATAAACCCTTCAAGTTGCTTAAATGTTGAGGTGATAATTTGATACGAATTAGACATCAACTCATCTCCAAGATTCTAAAGAGGGGAGATCCCCTGAACTGCGCTTATTACAACATCGCATATAAGATTCTGTCTGCCTTATTATGTGAATGCCCAAGACTTATCCTAAACAGTCGACCGGCCTCTATCAGCGCGCCTTTAAACGAGGAAAGTCCACGATAGATCAAATTTCTACATTAGAATAGGTCTTAGAAAAACTAATGAGTTCCAAATCGATACACAGAGCCTCTTCATCGATTTCAAAGTCTCATAAAGAAATGAACTAACATATACAGAGCCATGTCCACTTTTGACATTCACGCTAAGTCCATTCTATGTATATATAGGATGACAATGGATAATGTGCGTTGCTCCATCAAATTCGGTAATGATAAAACCGAGATCTTCAATGTCTGAAGAGCACAGCGATGCGCTGTCTGTTGACTATTTCAAAATCGTTTTTGAAACAATTCTGCGAAACTCACAAGTCAACTCCAGGGGCACCATCTTTCAAAAGCCTGTTCACATACTCAGATATGCAGACGATATTGACATAATGGGAAGAATACATCGAGCTGTCAGTGGAACGCTTGCGATTATTGAAATAAAAGCGATAAAAATGGGTTTAGCGGTCAATAAACAGAAAAGTACGATATATGCTATCAACAAAGAGGGATATCGATATCTAACACAAAGCCTCTTAATAGACAACTGCAAGTAGTAAGTACTGAGAGCCTTAACATATCTACCTCGGCTCCGCTATGAACTCCGGCAACAACACCAGCGCGGAAAACATGCGAAGAATAACTCTTGAAAATCGCTATTGATTTGAACTTAAAAGGCAATTTAGTAGTAAAATCCTCTCCGTTTTACAGACGTTTTACAAGACGTTGATCATGCCAGTCCTGATTTACGGCGCAAAAGCGTGAACGTTGACGAAAATGGTCTCAACCGCTTCGTTGGGTGATTTTCGGCGCCGTTTGCATCGATTGAGAATGGAGGAGACGTTTCAATAGCGAACTGTACGGTCTATGCAGCGATGCCGACCTCATCAGGAAAGCTCAGATAATCTGGCTTAGATCGCTAGATCACTTTGAGAGCATGGACGCCACAGTTACAGCACGGAAAGATTTCGTCTCCATCTTAGGTGGAGCACATATATACGAGGGTTGTTCGATGAATACCCGGATTAGAAATGACAACGCAATCTTTTTAGGTTTTGACAATTTCTTTTTCAATATAATCCCCTTGCAGGCCGATACACTTTTCCCAGGGTTGATGTAATTTTTTTTAACCCCTTCGTATAGTACGACTTTTGTTGGCCTGCAAAACACTCCTCTGCAGCGGCGATGACTTCCTCGTTTAGTCTGTACTTCTCCGGCGAGCGATCTTTTAAGGTTTGGGAATAAAAAGAAGTCGCAGTTAGCCAAATCCGGAAAATACGGAGCAATTCGTGGTGTAATTCGACCAATTTTGCTATGACGACTGCGGAGGTATGAACCGGTGCGTTATCGTGGTGGAAGAATACTTTTTTCTTCGCGAAATGTGGTCATTTTTTCATCAAATCTTCTTTTCAATAAATCGACGTCCTGTAATTGATTGTGATCCATGTGCGCAAAACCGATTTGCGAGTGCATCCACTGTTGACTTTGCAACACGCCTACCAACGCGGAAGTTCCTACGAGAGTGCGCTTCAAAATCTGGTAGGCAGAATGGAATTCGCACTCGACAAGAAGGAATACGCCTTGGGCATTTTGATCGTCGTTGAAGGTGCTTTCGACAACGTAACCTTTGACGTTTAACTTGGCCAGACAACACGGCGTAGACGAATCACTAGTTTTGTGGATAAAAGCAATGCTGGTTAAAAGGACATTGATTGTGGATGCTTTCCGCGGCTAATATGTAGTGGCGAGGATAAACAGGGGTTGCCTGCAAGGCGGCGTCTACTTCCACTGCTATGGTGCATGTTGGTGGACTCACAGCTCAACACGCTCAATAGTTCTAACGTCTATGCATAAACATATGAACCTGTACTGGCTGTGGGATCGTGTTTAGCGACTGTCGGCTCTAAAGCGCAGGCAGGCCCAGACGTGATGCATGACTGGTGCACTAGTAATGGGCTTTCAGTCAGTCTCTTCAAAATCCAAGTTGTTCTCTTTACGACAAGAAGGAAGCTGTCTGGTATGACTCGTCTATTGCTTAAAGGCGTCACCATCCAAATTTTCCAAAGAAGCTAAGTATAGGGCGATTCATCGTAAGGTTTCATATATAATCTAAAATCAATTTGAAGGTGAACTTGATGGTTAAAAGAACAATTCATGGCATTTACTTTTTGTAAATGACATTATGTAAATGTTGGCTACGACTACGTCTGAGGTGGTTCATTCGGAAGGTCTAATTTTGCGCGACTCGTTGGAGCATAGCGACTGATATCTCGCGGATCACACGAGTAATGTTGACTTCCAAGCGTCGATCGTAGCTGGCTTACATATCTTCAGACAAAATAGTTCAAAGGTGTGATAATGCACGATATAGGCGAGCAATTTACCGTAGCAAAACGTGAAATTAAGTACTCACCAAAATGATTTCTCAACAAGTCCATTGTTTCACGCGCTGTATGGCTCGTAGCGCCGTCTTGTTGAAACCAATGCTCACCGAGACCATGTGCTTGAATTTCAGGAAGCACATAGTCCGTTAACATGACGCTATAACGGTTACCATTGACGGTAACATTCTGATTTGCCCATTTTTCATTGCCTCATTTCACGATAAAACACTAGATTTTCATTAAGTTTTTTCCAGAGCCCATTCACTGAAAATATGACGCCTGGCTTCAATTCTTGTACGCTTTTAGGCCAAGATTCTTACATATAATACGACAGGTTGTCGAATACGCCAAGCCAAACTGCTGAGAACGACGACGAATCGATTCGTCACGGTCTTCGCGTACACTCTCAGCTACAATTGCTATTGTCTCTTCACTATGTACTGTATGTGGTCTAACCGGTCGAGTATTATCCACTTATGTAAACTAGGACTCAAGTTTGCGGATGGTATTGGCAATAGTGGTTTCAGTAAGTCGATTATGCGCAGCGTAAAATCTCAGCACTCCTGAGTCCACTCTAGACGCATTGATAAATCTCTCCCCCTTCGATATTCATATTATGAGCTGCACTCTTTAAGCCATCTTCCGTTTAAATAAAAGTGGTCTTTGGTACAATACGCATTTATGACCCTGCACGTCGGCTGTCTAATGACTCTGTTCTTATAGACATGCCGTCCGATCCAATGACACCAGACCTCCTGTTGTGGAAAAAATATGAAATCAACTTTCCCTGTACCCATGACTGGTTTCGGCCAGAATTTAAGCGAGGAAAGCAATGCAGTCTTCACGGACGACTAAAAAGCCAATATAGGATGTGGAGCTGGTGTCTTTCTAGAAGACGACATTGTTAGATTTCACTGCATCTGTCATCCAAGCGGAGATTTACGCAATCCTGATGGCAGCGAACTATATTGTGGAGAGCCGGCGGAGGGGGCGAAGCATTTGCATCTGCAGCGACAACCAAGCTGCGCTTCGAGCCTTGTTGAACCCTCTTACGATTTACAAGCTAGTTGGAGAATGCAAGAGATCACTGATCGCAGTTGGTATCACGGGAAATAAAATTGTCGATGAACTTGCCAGGCATGGTTCAGAGGACAGTTTTTGAGGACCCGAAACTACGTTGGGTCTACCTCCGTACTCGGTTAAGGCTTACATTGACATTTTTGTCTCATTTAGCACAACTGCAGATGACATATTTCCCTGGAATGTAGGCAGACCAAACGAATGCTTCCCGACGTCTCTAGGAGGTCAGTGGTTTTTTACCTCACCAAAGAAAAACTGCAGGTTGTTTACTGACATCGTGATAGGGCATTACACTTTTGCTAAGCACTTAAATGTGCTGGGCATAAGTGACACAACATCCTGCGATGCTTGCTGTGAAACTGATGACGACACCGCGGAGCACTATCTATGTAAATGTCAAGCTTACGCTTGCATCAGGCTGCAGGTATTCGGCGCTGACGTGGTGGGTGCTGGTACTGTAGGCGCCTTATCACAGAAGCGCTTACTCATCTTTCTTCGTAAGATTGAAAGATTTTATTATAAGGAACTAACAAATAGGATAACAGACTAGTTCTATGTCTGAGTGCTTTGTACTGACCGAAAAATATATAAATAAATAAATATGTGAGAGGACATCTCGGATACATTTTAAAATCTCAGCGCCGTCCAAGTAAGATCTCTGTGAAATCTATCGAATGTTTTTTCCATGTTAATGAAGAAAATATCCAGATCATTTGAAGCCTCGCTATGTTTTTCTATTGTTATCCGTGTAACCCATGTTACCCGATTCGACTGCACGCTCCCAGTGTATTTTTTTTTTTTTTTTTTTTTTTTTTTTTTCGTACCTCATATTTCTGTTGCTGAAAGAGGTCGTTACTATACTCAGTAAATAGGACGATGGCTTCATCCTAGCAAGTTCCCTTCTAATAGACAACCAGCTTCCAGAGTTGAAAGCGTTTTTAACTTACAGCATAACTACTGCACAATATTCCTTTGTGCCGTAGAGCCAACCTTTTCCTCGATGGCACCCTTTGCGAATCTGCTGTCCCATTCTGTGGCCGATACGTTAAGGTCGCCTCCTATTTGCACTAGTATCTATGAAGCTCATCCGCAGCCAGATTGTCCAGCATCAATTGATATTCGCCGGCCGTTAAGCTGCGTCTTGCATAGCAGCTGTAAAACCGGATCCTATTTATCGTTGCTTGTACGAATCCTTCTGTTTGTTCGCTTGCTTCTTAGAAGATATAGCGTCCACATGTCCAAATCGCTACCTGTTTCGGCTTGTCACAGCTCCAATTATTGTTATCATCGGGACATTTAAAGGACTCGCTGATCATGATAACGTCCGCTCTTTCGTCCTATGCCGCTTATACAAGGATATCTTGAGCTATTGTACAGTAGTTCAGGTTTGTTTGTATTATCTTCATGATATTTTTCTTGTAATAGCTTCCCGTAGGACTGGAAATTTACGTGACTTATATCGTCTGGATGATCTTTCTTGCAGAACACATAGATATGTGACCTTCAACAACTTGGACTGATCTTTTGTGCTTAAGCATTGTGTAGCTATGTAGCATTTAAAACATTTTTTCGGCAACATCTTTTCGTGGTTTCGTCAGGTAACTGTACCGATTTTAATCTTTCCTTTTCTAAGAAGCAACTGCTTTGTGTTCCGGTGTGTGCTTTCCTCAGCGATAGTACGATAGTAGCAACTTTCCGCCCGTCTGCTTTTATGCTACAGAGAATCTCAGCAAAGGTTAGATCGCTCTTTGCTTCTATGACTATAAAATCAAGTTTTCCTTAAGTGTCACTAATTTTTTTCTTTAGTTTGTCCTTGCCAACTGACGACAATTCGTAATGGTGTCCATCGTCAATTAGTGGATAGAGCGCTTCTTACAATTCTCCAGAATAGTGTTTTTATCTGTTCTCACAGTTTGTGGAAGACATACAGATGGCTCGATGGTCCCTGCTACTTTACGCTTTCCTCCATTCTTTTGTGAGGGGATTGTGACTGTTCCCCGACTGACTTCTGCGCCCTCGAACTCTTCTGAAAGTAGTTAACTCCATCAGCTTCGCTAACATCGTTTACTTTATTTTTTTAGTTGGATTCATTATTGCTGGGTCACCACTCAAAGTCATTATTGATACTCGGATGTGTAGTAACATAGGGATCCCATTGTTGTCTATGCAAACTGCGAGGGTTAACACAGGCCCATAAGGGGTGCTGTGCCAGAGCCAGATCGCTTCTAACAATAAATTTTACATCTTGAGCTATACTACCAACTTAATGGCAACGAGACATCATCATTCCTTAAGCCCTGCTAGGATTTTAACGGGACGGGGAGCTTACAATATTAGCTTGAAAGTCATTTCAACAGGATTTCACTCCTGCTTACTCATGTGACAGAATACTATAAGGTGTGCAACTAAGTTCAATAGATGTCAATAGATGGCTCCAGCAGTAAGTGCTGGTTGATTTTGATTTTTAAAATTACTACAGGCGAATTTATAAAATTGCTTACGGTATATTTCCACGGTATATTCGACACGGCTCATGTTCCGGACAGATCCAAAAAATTTATAATATTTCCATTACATAAAAAAGGCTATAAAGATCCAGCAAACTACAGGGCTATTTCTTTTTTAAACATGTGGGCCAAATTGTTCACAACTGTAATATACAAACGGATTAGTGAGTGGGTAAAGGAAAACATCATCTTTACAGAACTCTAAGCTGGGCTTAGAAAGGATTACTCCACAATAGACCAAATATTTGCACTCGCCAACATCGCTTATATATATATATATAAAAAAAAAAACACAAGAAATTGGATGCCTTTTTTGTCGATTTTCGTGCGGCTTTTGACACGATACCCCGCGAAGCACTCTTTAACAAATTGTACAAAATTGATATATTAACTAAAATTATCCGTACCTTGAGAGCACTATATGAGAGTAATGTCGCAATTGTCTGAGATGGTAATCTAACCTCAGAAGAATTCGAGAACTCAATGGGAGTTAAGCAAGGGTGTATACTCAGCGCATTACTTTTCATACTATATATTGTATTATTGATATAACTGATGCTGTACAAGGCGGGATAAACTTCTACGGAGTAAAAATTCCAGCGTTGATGTATGCAGATGGCATTGTCTTTCTGAGTGACTCTTTTTTTTTATATATAAATAATCCCGCCCGCACCAAGGGGATATGAATACCCTTTTACTGGCTTTTTCTCCAAGATGCGGGCGGGTGGTGTAGTAGTTTGAAACTCAGGTGTATTAGGTCTCGACATAGTATAGTAGTACGTGCTAGTTGTTACATTTAGCCCAGCCAGCAATTACTCCAACATCAATGTTATGCCTTCATGTCAGAGTTGACGCCAACGGGACGCTCCGTAGCAGATTTAAACGATTTATGTGAAAAATAACAAAATGTCGGTCTTGTAAAAAAAAAATTCAAAAATCGACTGTTTTTTTTTGGTTTAAGATCGAGATAAAAAAAATCTAATTCTGGTACAGTATATTCTTAACTTATTAAACTTTGAAAATTTGCAAAAAAAAAACATTTTTTTGAAGATCGGACTTGACACTACCCCCTTAAACTGCGTTTCACACTGTTAATGCAACTTACCTCAACTTAGCGATTTTAATATATGTCAAAAACATCATAGGAGATAATTATTTTTCTTTTTGGGGCTACCGGATACAAACAAACAGCCCTTTGTTCAATAAATGAATTTAAATAAGTTGAAATCGCTAAATTTTATGTTTATTTATTTGTTTTTATTTTTTGTTTTGAATCGCGGTAACAAGAAGGTCAATGTGTTATCCCCTCTAAGATAGTTGGACTGCTGTGTCATATCAGGGGCCGAATTACCGCAATCGATAGCGATGAGTGAGTGAGTAGCATTCGTCATCGAGTGATCGAATAACCTCATCGAGATGATGGCGCTCGAAAGCCTACGTATCGAGTGTAAATAAAATTGTACTAGAGGAAGTCTACTACAAAGCACAAATTGATGTTTCTCCGGTGGGCGGTGGATTTAAAATATAAAAACAGTAAAATATATATTTAGATAGATCTGTTTTTTTATTTGTCCTCGGATTCCGATGGTGAATATCGGGAACGCTTTGAGCGTCGACGCTTAAGGGATAGGAGCAATCCTCTTTCATTGACAAACGCTGCTAAAGTAGTAGCATTCTCGAATTAAAACTGATACCTATGTAGTACAAAATGCCTCATAAATATTTTTCTGTTTAAGATTTGTAACCATGAACTGAAAATCATTCCTGTAGATTGCAAATACGGAGGAGCGGATCACGACTCATTTGTATGGAAGCACTCCGAGGAAAGGCGTTTACTTAAGCTAAAGTACGAGAGTTCTACAAGTGAAAACTCTTGACTTCAAGGTATTTTTCGTAAACATTTGTGAAATGCAGGAAGGAACTTAATTCCTTTGGAGCCGTGGTGCATTACTCCTTATAGAAATCCAGTAATGAGGCCCTATTTAATAATGTCCACTCTAAAGCGAGAAGTAATGTCGAGAGAGCTATTCGCGTTTTGAAAGGGCGTTGGAAAATTGTAATTTATAATAAAAGACTAAGATATCATACCGAAAAATATGCACGGTTTGGAATCGTGTGCTGTTCATTACATTATGTATGCATTGATTTTAAGGTTCCCTCCACCAATCCATACACTGATTCAAGAACAACCCTTGAAGTGGTTAATACTGGAAATGAGATTTTTACCTCAACTGGTGAAAGAATTCGTATCTAAATAAGAAACATATTCAAAACATAAATCTAAAGAAAAATAAAGTTAAACTAAATCACATTCATTAAAAAATAAAATCAAAACATTAATTTTTTAAAAAGATAAAGTTAATAACACAGGATATGAAGTTCATAAAAATTCGATGCTTTTCTTCTTCCATTTCTTAAAGCTTGTACTTTTAAATTCCGTTCCTCGAAGTCTTAATGTTTGTCGAATTTTTCAACAATAAGTTTTTGTTATGTTTTTTCTTTAACAGAACAAGTTTTGAATCTCCGTTCTTTGAATTTATTTTTCTCTGCAACAGCGAAGGGTGTGGGACTTCCGAACTCCGATCTACAATTCGGAAGTGTACAATTGTTACTGCTTGTTATTGATGCAAAATCAGGTCCCTCTTTGTTGCTGCGGTGTTGACAAGGTTGAAGTCGCTGTCATATTGGACACTTGGTTTGCGGATCCGAATGATCTTGCGGATATGCCTTCCACTGCAACATATAGCCCACTCGTTGTTAGCAACAGCTCAGCAGCTTCTCTTCAAAGAGGTCACCACCGGTTTTTATTCTGGATTGTTTATTAAACGATAATTTGTTCTTCACAAGGTACTTCTGATCTGCAAAAGTCTACCAAAGACTTCATTGATTTATTTAACATAAAAACAAAATATGATTACCTTTCTCCAAATTTTTCCACCTTTACTGATGGTCCTTCTGTATTAAGCATATCTGTTGGCTGCTGCAATAGTTGCAGCGTTATTTCCTTCCCCTGTCGGAAATTTGGCAAAATATTCTTTGCCAAATCGGGATGTTTCGCCATGAATTCAGTCAGAATATTTTTTTACCGACAATTTATTTTGTTGAGAATTAGACCTAAATATAAAAAACTTACATTATGCTAGTAAATTCCTTTAAAAAAAATAATAAAACAAAAATTCTCAAATTATTTTGCTTGACGACTCGACAACACAATAGTTATGACAAATCATTGTCATAACCGGCCAAACTTTTGCCATTTTATCGGTTTTGTCAATCGTTGAATTGTTTGCCAAATGAATAAAGCGTTTGATTTCCTTGAATCGATGGCGGGACACCAGTAAAAAAATTCTTGGGATAAGAAACTGTATCCGGAAAATAGCAAAATTCCAAAAAACTTTCTGAGATCTTTTGTGAACATGAATGAGTGGCAGTTTTGGTCGAGAGCATATTTCTTGCTTTGCTCCACAATCAAATTCATAACATCATCGTCAAAAAATTATTAAAAAATTTGACCCCAACTGTTCATTTATTTGTTTGAAAATTTTCCATGTATTCGAATGTTTTTGTCATATCCGTGGAATAAAAAACGTGGTTTGACCATTTAGGAGCACGATCATGAGGCTGACCTTCTTCTCTTAGACGAGCAATTGGAATGTCGTCATCACTTTCAAATCCATCGCTGACCTCAACTTCTACTGCTCCTGGGAAATCAAAAGGAATGCTTGAATTGAGGAAATCATCCTCGCATAAGTCCTCTTCATCCGTTTGAAGAGGAGGATCTATTTAGGGACAAGCTTCCTTCCGCGAAAAGAGAAGTTCTCAAAATTTTAATGAGTGTATTCGATCCACTTGGACTTATTGCCCACTTTCTCGTTATGCTTAAAATCTTTTTACACGAAGTTTGGCGTCAAAAAATTCAGTGGGATGAAGAGTTGCAAGATGATCAACTTATAGCATGGCATCATATTTCGAAGATGTGGTATTCGGTGCTGACTGCTCAGAGGAGTTACATATGTTTGTTGACGCCAGCCTGGCAACTTATGCGGCAGTGGCTTATTTAAGCATTCAGAGCGGATCCTATGTTGAATGCAGACTAGTCTGTTCCAGAACAAGGGTTGGTCGTCTCAAACCGCTGTCGGTACCTCGTATGGAGTTAAAAGCAGCTGTGTTAGGTGTCAGACTGGCGAAAGTTGTCGAGAAATTTCACTCAATCAAAATCAATAGGCGATACTTTTGGTCAGATTCGCAGGCTGTATTATGCTGGATTAAGAACGAATAAAGAAAAATGAAACATTTTGTAATGTTCAGGATAGGGGAAATTTTGGAAGGCTCTGCTGAAGCCAAATGGCGATGGCTTCCTAGCAAGGACAATGTAGCTGACGATGCGATGACCAGAATTCTTACGTCAGCCCAGTGATAGATGGCCGGCGGGTGAAGTGATCCACGATCATTCATCCGCAGAAACAGAAGTAAGAAAACATACTCACAGAGCGCTTGATGTTGATCCTGTAGTAGACTAAACATAATAGATTTTCGTCATGGAAGAGGTTGCGCGGTACCATATCATGGTGTTATTGTTGGAAAAGGAAGAAATTAATCTCAGTTAATCAGCCTGGTTGCAGCAGGGAACATTTGTACAGATTATGTACAGGTACAGTCTGCTAGAAATTGCAAATACTGTACAGAGCGAGCCGCACTTGAAAATGTCAAATGACTTTGCGAACTTAAGTCCCTATCTTGACCAAAACAGATTCATGCGTATAAAGGAACGCATCGATGTCTCCGAGCATGTACCTTTCAATTGTAAACGCCCAATTATCCTTTTCAAGACTCATCATATCACTTGGCTTATTGTTCAAGTTTTTCATCAAAATACAAACACATCAATTTCGAAACTACCGAATATGAGATTCGTCAAAGCTATTACATTCCATCTCTGCGCACGGTGCTCAAGCAAGTTACGCGTAAGTCTCAAACATGCAAAAAAGCATTTCATGTACCACCAATGATGGGAGAGTTGCGCCTGGCACGACTTAAGGCCTTCACTTGACCGTTCTCTTATGTGGGTGTTGATTATTTAGGGCCGATGTTAGTTGCAGTAGGAAGACACTCGGAAAAACGCTGGGGGTGATATTCACTTGTTTGACCATCAGAGCGATTATGTGACACGTGTATTATGGTCATGGAACGGTTCTGCGCACGAAGAGGAAAGCCGGTGGAAGTGTGAAGCGATAACGGATAGTTTGGCTCATTTAGATGTAGGCAGATTTTTGCAGCAAATTTCGTAAACGAAAGTATAAATTGGAATTTTATTCCTCCAGCGTCGCCTCATATGGGGGGGGGGGGGGGGGAGGAGCTGGGAACGGTGCAGTCGGTGAAGCAGGTGCTGGTGCAAATGAATCAGCCTAGAAATCCTAAAGATGAGGTTTTACTGACGATGATGGCGGAGGTTAAATATTTTATTAATTCCAGACCATTGACATATGTTCCTTTAGATCGAGACAGTGACGAAGCGCTAACGCCAAACCATTTTTTAATGGTTTCATCGAATGATGTGACATTGAATTGCTCGAATTTGGATGATGGGTTGGCACTTCGAAGAAACTGGCTGACCTGTGAATAGTATGCTGATATGTTTTGGAAGAGGTGGGTTAAGGAGTACTTGCCGACACTTACCAGAAGGACCAAGTGGTTCCGTTCTGCCAAGCCTATGGTAGAGGAAACGTTGTCATCATAGTAGATGCAAAAAGTCCTAAAAGCACCTGGCCCAAAGGACGATTCCTGCGGATACATCGAAACAAAGATGGGCAAACGCAATCAGCCTTAGTTCATACGGAAACAGGAGTATACACAAGACCCACAGCAAAATTAGCAGTTTTAGATGTGGGAGGGTTTGGCGTTGATGGTAACCTGAAACAAGCTCCCGGATAACCAGGGAGGAGTGTTGCCAAACCTGGTAATGTCGCTGTGTTGTCTAACGATACTCAAACCTGATCAGTAAGGAGGCTATCTGCTGAATTCAGAAGCTTTTTTTTAGGGAAAAAGGCGGCCATAAGCTAGAAGCCGACAAAAAGGAGAAGTGCAAAAACGAATTTTTAATCTCGCACTTCGATACATTTTCGCAGATAATGAAGAAAGTTAAAAAAAAAAATCGAAATACACTTCTCTCTTATTAATTTCGGCAATCTCTTAAACAAAAAACAATAAGCAGTTATCACTCAAAAGCAAAAGTTAATGGATATTTCTAGCAACACATCTTTGAAACCTGATGACTGAAATGAATTTGCTGAATTATATGGGATAACAGTTGGGCGGTAGCAAAACACATAGCCGATAATGCAATTTTTCACTCCCTCACGAAGCATATTGCAACCAGATGTCATTTTGTGCGCCAGCTGTTAAAGGATGTAAAAATGGGTGTCATTTACACTCCAACAGAAATGATGTTTGCGAATGTGTTCACCAAACCATTACCTGAACCAGCATACTATCAATATATGAGGCACATTGGGATGACAGTATGTTAAGGTGCGCTGTTTGAGGAAGGCGTATTCTAACATGAATTCAACCAGCACTCTGCCATGACATTTTAACACGCATTATATTTTTATCTTTAATTTTTTCTATTTATTGTAAAATGGTCTCCTTCTTAAGTTTAAACAGATTTCAACAAAAACGAGAAGCGCTCGATCAAGGCCTTAGACAGGGGCTATCAGGAAAATGTTTTAAATGCTTAATGTTTTAAAGTTTTACCAAAATATAGAACGTAATGCTAAAACTATAAAGCCCGAGCAGAAACCTTCAGGGATAGAGGACGACACTTCATGACAGAACTACAGAACTAACATTCTATCGCCAGGCAGAATATCTGGGTTAACTAAAGTATGCCCGACGAATGAAACCAGAGCATTGTTTGTTCGTCCCCTATCAGTCATGTTTTAGGCCAGGAAAGGTCACCATTTTCACAATTTTCACATTATTGCATGTGTTGCAAAAGCCCAAGAGTTCTCTTCATCAATTTCAAAGCCACATGATGATTAAGAATGCACTCTACTCTGTCAATGTCGATAATGACAAATGGAAATGGAGACCTTCAATCTCAGAAAAGGCTTCGTCAAGTCGATGCGTTGTCATGTGTTTCTTGGAAGGATTTTGCGAAATTTGCAAGCTAACTCTAGAGGAACTATCTTTTTTTCTTTTGGTTCTTCAGATACTCTCATAGACAAAATAGGAAGAGCCCAGCAAGCCCTCAATAGAACGCTGGACTTTATCTACCGCTATCAACTCCGAAAACGACACCAGCGCGATGATCATGAGAAGAATCACTCTTGATAATCGCTGCTGCTTTGGGCTAAGAAAGAAATTGAGTAATATAGTCTTTCCTCCAACAATAAAGAAAAAACTTTTCACAAAACATTGGTCAACCCAGTCCAGCTTTACAGCGCAGAACCTTTAAATATGACGAGTAAAGTTCTTCGGGTAATTTTCGATCCCATTTGCATCAATGGAGAATGTAGACTATATACCAACTCGAACTGTTTGGGCTGTATTGCGATGCTGACTTCAATGGAATTGAATACATTGACACCAGCTCCCAGGACCGTAAAATTCTAGACTCTAACCAATCGTTTTAGGCGGCACACACAAGTCGAAGGGAAAACGGACCTCACCGCATAACGGTACGCAGCTGACACCAACCCCGGACTTTCGATACATACAAGTAAGTCGGTAACTAAGTATTTTAATGTATTAAACATAAAAACTAGATTTAAATTTAATTTTTTAAATGTCGAGCTGTCCTTAAAGCCAAACTATAAGAATTGTTCTTAATTAATTTGTAAACGTATTATTTTTCTGAAATAAAAATGTCTTTTAACTAACTACTCCGGAGTCAGTAACCCGGTTCAGGGATATTAGAACTACCATTGACCCATTAAAGTTTCAACACACTGACTTATGTGGCATTGACTAGTTCTGAAAAATCTTAATTGATCTAAGCTTCAAATACCTTGAATCAGATATATAAGGATCCTGTAACGCTTCCTCTTAACGCCGCTGTTGACTCGGTCACACGAATTCATCCACCGTACTATCACCTTAAATTTAATCATTTCCGAAGGGACATTTTAGTGTTGCTATTTTTTCCAGTTGAATATTCGGGCTTATAAGTGTGGCCAGTCAAAACCGATTTTATGAAACCAGTATCCGGTTGCAACCAGAATGAAATAAACACAATTGATGTAGCCAAAGTGACAGCTCTGGGCTTCGGCTGGTTGACGGCAACATAGCACAACACCCAGCGACCGTACTATGTGATTCAAAAGTAGGGTGGGCTGTACAGTATAATGATTTTCGCAAATTCAGCCAGCTCCAACTTCAACTCAGTAACAATGTAACAAAGATGTACTTCAACACAACACATTATACATAAGTTTCAACATTTAACTAGCAAAGTTATATCTGAACGTTAGTTTATTTCCGAAAACATAATAAAATACAAAATCTAGAACATGATTTATAGTTTGGCCAACAATTGCGTTGTTTAAATCTACTTTTTTTCCTCATCAGTTGGAAAGTAATCGGATGTTCTAAAAAGCGGAACTTCTTGAAAAACTCCATCCTTCAAGTTAGTTCTGCTTTCACCATCTGACTGCTTTGATCTAGCGAACAGGGGTTTAAACAGAAGGCCTTTCAAACTAAAGTCGGTTACCCCGAGCTCCTCTTCAGCTATTTCTACGGACTTCTCAACTGTATTCACATTCTCATTCACAACACAAACGAAATCTTCTAATTTATCAATTCTTTGACAAAGCATCTTGAAGTCTTCTTTAAAGTCCAGGATTGGATTTATATTGTTGTCCATAATGGAGTTTGCTTCAATTTTTACCTTAAACAGAAGTCAAAGTAAAGATTGTTGATTCTTTGAAGGATTGTTAAGCTTACGTTTGTGAGAAGGGTTTCAAATTCATCAAGCCGAGCTAGCATCTCTTCAATGCTCAAGCATAGTGGATTGATCTGTGAAAAGACGGTCAGGTGTGAAAAGATAAATATTTGTAAAATTTTAACCTCTTTTTCAATATTGGAATTTTGAAAGTATTTCGCATAATCTTCTCCGAGTTTTTCAACCATTTTTCGCAATTTTTTTTTCTTGGTTTTTAGATAGAAATTAATTTTTTTGAAAGTTTTTTCAGATAAAAACAGAAAACGTAAACAATGGGAATGTCAATGTCAGCTTGAGGTGGATGCAGTGAAATCGTTAGGGCGAGGACACAAGGACGGGAAATAATTTTCTAACTACCGGGTGATCCAAATACACGCTCGAAATCTTGAATATGAATCAATATCATATCTTGCAGAACGACATGAATCGCTTTACACTTGAAATATAGTAGAATTTTTTCAAAAGTGAATGCTGTATTGTCCAAGCAGTGGGTTTTAAAAAAGAAACAACCACCGCACCTGGTGTGCGCAAATTTTTGAGACTGGCATATTTCCGACCATCACTCACGGTCCCAATCGAGAGTGTTTGACTCAACCAAGGAGCAGGGACGCGCCATTGACCTCAATAACACAACGCACCAGTCAGATGAGAATATTGCACAAAGATCTTAGATTATTCCCTTAAATAATAGGAAATTGAAGGCAAATGACCATCTGCTTCGTTATCGCTTCTCAGTTTGGGCCTTACAGCAGCCCGAATTGGATATCTAATTTGGCTGAAAATCATTTTTTTCTGGTGAGGGGCATTTTTATCTCAGCGGCTACGTAATCAAGCGAAATCGCCGCATCTGGGGAACAGAAAACTCACAGGTAATTGTCGAGAAACCAATACTTCGGTAGAAAATGACAGTTTGGTGCGGATTTTGGAGTGGTAATATTATTGGCCCATTTTATTTTGGAAATACAGCCGGAAACGCTATTTCGGTCAACGGTAGCTACTGAATTTTTGTGGGCTGAAATTAAAGATATGTACTTGGACGATCTTTGGTTTCAGAACGATGGTAGGACATGCCACATAGCTCGTCCAACAATCGATCTTTTGGATATTGGCCGCCTCGGAGCAGCGATTTGGCTCTGTAAGACTAGATTGGGTTGACAGGATGTGCTTGGCCATGAGGTATATTGGAGGGGTAAGGTTTATTGGGGATAAGTGACCGCAATTTTTTTTTATTTTCAAATAAAACACAACATTTTTATTGATCTTATAAAAACATTATTTCTGTATTATATTTGTTTTTAATTGGTCTCTCTCACTCAACAGATGTTGTTTTTTTAAATGCACCGATGTTAAGATATTATTTGCATGGATACGGCCTTCATGAAGATCGTAGAAATAAAAAATCAGTTTACGCTTAATCGGATTAACTTGAAAGATTCGGTCATCATACAAATTTCCCGTCGTTTTACATACTTTGTGGCATGTAGTGTCAACTTTTTGAAACCACGTGTCCTGCAAAATCAGCGATTCCGTGCCATTGACTGTTACTATTTGATTTATATCGTATTTTAAAATTTAAGGACGGATGCGCCGGTTAAACATAATTCATAGAAAGCAGTGAGGTTTTTGTGTAGTTAATTGCCGTTCCGGAATTACTTAAGGATTTTTACCGCACTACATACTAAAGACGATTTTCTCTAAAAAATCAGTACCAAACTAACCGCCTTTTATAGCACTCAATATACGTTTTATCTCCACTATCCACGGTCTTTAGTCTTGAATATTTACTACACTTTGTGTAATTGATAACTCTGGCCCTCGGATCAAACTTTCACAAAAGTTGGCGATAATTTTGACCGAACGAGAGTAACGATAATGCTCTGGGCTTAATCTATCAGAAAAAATTACACTCTTTAAATTTAGTTACTACGGTACGAATTACGTTATGGCCGTTTAATTCGACAGTTTACAGTAACTGCAGGATTGTAATTTCCGTAACACAATTTAACAATTTCTTTGCGTTGCTTGATTGAGCGAAAGCGACCAAAATTCATGAATAGTAAGTCCAAACAACCATCTGACACGCGATCTTACAGCTGTCAGAAAAAAATATTTAAACTCAAAAAAGGATAACCCATTATGAATGTAAATAGAAGTGAACATAGATAGTGAATTCAACTACCTTCTGGTACATAACATCGAAAACTGCAAGGATTATAAAAAAAAAGTATTTTGGTGTTAAATAGTATTAAACAGTGTCGTGTTAATAGAATCATAAGGGCAACAAGAAATTCTCAATGATGAGTAACGGCTCGATATGAGAATATCTAGCATTATAGCTGTTCGCATTCATACGGTGAGATTCTTTCCATAAATTCTTGAGCCGTACTCTCATAGAACTAATTTCCGAGTTCTACACCTGCACTGAAAAAATGCTTTTCGAGAGATTAATTTGAATCGAAGAACCAGACTTTAAGAAAGTACACCTTGTACAGAAAATGGTGCTTATCTTCGTTTGTAGTTTTGATTATGGTAGTGGTTTTCTTCGAAATATGTCTTTCTCAGTTTTTATTGCCTATGCAAGAGAATCCGGTCCAAGAGCCTGCTTGTCTAAGATAAACTGATGATTCTACTTCTTATTCGATCACAAACTACGAAACGAAAATAGGCTTAAGAAAGCAATGTTCTATGTTTCAGTATGTACCCCAGATTTTAAGTAAAACATTTTGTTCAATAGCCGATATACTGAGCACTCTCCTATGCCGATCAGAATTCGATAAGTGGCACAAAACTATACTTGACCAAAAGACCTGACAAAAGAATAGGAAAACAACTGGACTCGTGTTATGCCATAAGCTCCAGCAACGACGAGCACATAGATGAAACATATATTCCAAATGGAAGATGTATATTCTTTAAAGCAAAAACAAACTGGCTGTATTTTTTGCTCTAAAAATTCCACATACATATGTCATTATTTTGCTCTGACATATGTTTTAATATACAGTTCATGGAGATATTGATTCAGCTTTTAAATAATTGGTTAAGGCCCACACTTATACAGATAGCGTTGATAATTTTAATGAACTCGGTTTTATATCTTTTACAATTCAGAACACTTTTGTTTTTGTTTTTCGCAAATTTAACTAATTAAACGAGAGACTTCCCTGAGTGACGAATTTCAATTTATCATAGAATTGCACAACATTTAAAGTATTTCATACACAAGAACAGTAGGAGAACGAAAAACCCTCAAACAAGCAGAAAACCCTTAGGTCGATAAAGCAACTTATGCATGGTTTCGGCAATAGAGATTTAACGGCGTTCCGGTTTCAGAGCAAATGATTATAGAACAAAAAAAAATTCTTTCATACCAATTTTAACATAGCATCTGACTGTGTGTACACACAAGTCTGGCTGGGAAACATTAAAAATCGATATGAAATTTATGCATTGAAATTCACGCTCTTTGTAGAAGAACTTTTCGAGCTTATAAAAAGAGAAAATTTAATAAATGAGCAAATATACAACGCTGATGAAACCAGTCTTTATGGAAGTGTTTGCCACAAAACACATTAGTTTGTAATGAAGAGAGTTCAGTAAGTGGATATAAAGAATCGAAGGAGCGTATTACAGTACTGGTTTACTCTAACGGTGCAGGAACTCATAAATACAAGTTGATGGTTATTGGTAAGAGTGCTCGACCAAGGGCTTTAAAAAAGGTAAGCCATTTTCCAGTGATCTACAAAGCCAATCAGCCAGCATGGGTAACCCAATAACTATTTCTTGAATGGTTTAATAAACATCTTGTTCCAGAAGAAAAAGACCACTTGGAAAAAGAAAATCTTGATAAGAATTCAAAAGTTTTATTGTTCTTGGATGACTGTCCAGCTCACCCAGATGTGAACGAATTTAAGAGTCTTAATATTATTGTGAGATACCTTCCACCAAACTGCACTTCACTGATCTAGCCAATGGACTAGGGCGTGGTTCGTAGTCTGAAACGTCATTACCGGAAAAAGATAATTCGAAAGCTAGTGACTTCAGAAAATCAGCACTAGTTTTCCAAGTTACTCAACGTAAAAACTGCTTTAGATATGGGCTATTTACTGGAATAACGACCGATCTTCTAAAAAATATTTTGCACAGTTTGCCTTATCCCGAAGATGAAGAAGAGCATAAATGTAATGATTTCCATGTTTTTGTTTTTCAAATTTAAACTTTATTTTTAGAAAAAGATTCTTTTGATCCGATTTCAGAAATAATGGAATTTGATGAGAATTTCGATGCCAACGAAATCAGAAATTGTGTCAACTTGAACGCAAATCCTTCTACGTTTGCAGCTCTAGACGAAATAATAGAGATAATAAATAACCCAATTGAATCAGACTATGAGACAGAAGCTACTTCGGATGAATCATCAGACGTTGAAAATCCTAAAATTCCGATTGATTACGCAATAAAAGGAAGTTGTATGCTTGTGAATTTCTTAGAAAACTCTAATCGTCCAGGAATAACAACTCACGACATAATGCAATTTTATCGCATTACGGATATTTTCTAAAAGAAAAACGAAGAGTTAATCCTCTACGACACTAACAAAATTCTTTTATTTTAAAGTTCCATAATTTTGTGTGTACAAACTTTACGAATGTTTTGAATACATACCTAGCTTTTGTTTTGTTATTAAAATGAGTAAAGTTTTTTTGTTGCATATCGTTTTCTTTTTATGAATTTTAAATAAAAATGTTATTTATTAAAAGACTTTTTTCATAAAAAAAAACTCCATTAACCGTTTAAGTTAACACTATAGTAATTTGAAGTTCTACGAACATCCCCCTTAAATCAATTAATTACCACATCTCTGAATGCGCTCACTTGCCTGCACAAATCCATTAAAAGGAAAATCCCAGAGCTCAATTGACATTTGACAGCAGGCATTCGCTTTTCTTTTTTTTTTTTGTTGGTGAAATATTTTCCATCTCCTGTAGAATTTTCAAATAAAAAAACTCAATCTCCAGTCAGTGATACAATATTTTGCAAACAAATAATCTATAAAATCAAAACAATGAGTTATCGTGGGATAGGCGGTGGTGGATACCCATACAAATCTTCAAATCGCAGTGGAGTTGCAATGAACGCTGTACCGCCGCCGCCGTCAACCTCAGCACCCGGACGACGCGGTGGACTTGGAAGTACATCAAATAATTCAGGAAGTGGCTTATCCAAGCATGGTTATTCGACCATGGATTCAATTAGTCAGTTCGCAAATACTCAGCAATCGTTGGGCAAGCGCAAAGCTCACACTGAAGATGAATACTTTGACGATGATGAGGAACCAACGCCGGAGTTGGCATACATTCCGGCTCCTGGTAGCCCCGGTGCGATTCCAAATAAGTCGGCACAACCAGAAAGTGACGATGAAGATGAGGACGATCCGTTGGATCAATTTATGGCTGGCATTGAGCAGCAAGTTCAGAAGGAGAAGGTACGATCTCAGCGGGCTGAGGTAGCAGCAGCATCAGTCGAAACGAAGGGAGTGCGGGGAGATATTGATGATGAGGATGACGAGGAGAGTTACTACAGGTACATGGAAGAAAATCCTTTGGCTGGAGTACGTGATGATGGCTCAGACATTGAAATTGATTATGATGAGGATGGAAATCCAATTGCGCCACCAAAGAACCGTAATATTGATCCATTGCCACCGATTTATCACTCAGAGATTGAGTATGAGAAGTTTGAGAAGAACTTCTATACACCGCACGATGATATCGCTGCTTTAACTGATGACCAGGTGACCGATTTGCGACGTACTTTGGGAGTTAAAGTTAGCGGACCAGAACCACCGAAGCCGGTGACTAGCTTTGCGCATTTCAATTTTGATGAAGCCTTAATGAAGGCGATTCGGAAGGCTGAATATACTCAGCCAACACCTATCCAAGCACAGGCTATTCCAGCGGCGCTTGGCGGCCGAGATATAATTGGTATCGCGAAGACTGGCAGTGGTAAGACGGCTGCTTTCGTGTGGCCAATGTTAGTGCATATTATGGACCAGCGAGAGTTGAAAGAAGGAGATGGACCAATCGGACTGATACTAGCTCCAACTCGTGAACTTTCTTTGCAAATCTATAACGAGGCGAAGAAATTCGGTAAGGTGTACAACATAAACGTGGTGTGCTGCTATGGTGGTGGTTCGAAATGGGAACAAAGCAAAGCTCTAGAACAGGGTGCTGAGATTGTAGTTGCCACACCAGGCCGTATGATCGACATGGTCAAGATGAAGGCGACACATTTGCGGCGAGTTACTTATTTGGTGCTGGACGAGGCAGATCGTATGTTCAACATGGGATTTGAGCCACAGGTTAGTTGATAGAATTATAGCCTTTGAAAATCATATGAAAAATTTTTCTGCCCTTTGTAGGTTCGCTCAATTTGTAATCACGTCCGTCCGGATCGGCAGACTCTGCTCTTCTCTGCAACTTTCAAAAAGCGCATAGAACGCTTAGCTAGAGATGTTCTCACCGATCCTGTGCGAATCATTCAGGGAGACTTGGGCGAAGCCAATCAAGACATTACTCAACAGGTGTATGTTTTCAATAATCCTCAACAGAAATGGAACTGGCTTCTGTTGAGATTGGTTGGATTCCTTTCCCAGGGCAGCGTTTTGGTGTTTGTTACGAAAAAACTCGATGCCGAAACAGTGGCCAACAACTTGATGGTGAAGGAATTCAATTGCTTGCTGTTACACGGTGATATGGATCAGGCAGATCGTAACAAAGTCATTACAGCATTCAAGAAGAAGGATTGCGACATCCTAGTTGCCACTGATGTAGCTGCTCGAGGTTTAGACATTCCTCACATTCGAACTGTGGTGAACTATGACATTGCTAGGGATATCGATACGCACACCCACCGAATCGGTAGAACCGGTCGCGCCGGTGAGAAGGGTAACGCTTTTACTTTAGTCACAGACAAAGACAAGGAATTCGCTGGACATTTGGTAAGAAATCTCGAAGGTGCTGATCAGGAAGTGCCACAGGATCTAATGGATTTGGCCATGAAGAGCTCATGGTTTAGGAATTCAAGATTTAAGAATAGCAAAGGCAAGCGGGTCAATGTCGGCGGTACTGGCTTAGGTTACCGTGAACGAACTGGATTCGGAAGCGCCAGCAGTGGGCGATCTGAAGGCAACACAGAGAGCAAGTCTTCGAATACGAGTATGTCAACGTTATCAGTCCCAACCTCGAAACCAACTGGTGGACCAGTATCTGACAGATACAGTGCTATGCGCGAAGCCTTCCGCACACAGTACATGTCACAATTTCGGGCATCATCCGATCGCACTTGGCAGCAGACCGTACCAGAGACGGGAGTATTTGCCGCACCAGCACCACCTCCACCAACATCGTCTTTTTCAACCTCTTCCTCCTCCTCCTCGTCGTCACAAGACTCAAATAAACGTGCCAAGAAAAGCCGATGGAATTAGGAATTATTTAACTGCTCTGCTGACTTCGACTACTTCTCATCTGTTTTTTTGGAATATCAACAATAACTGTAACACAAACAATTAACAGTGCGAAGTGTTTCTGTTAAATGTTTCTTCGCCATTGACTCTTGGTGATTCTTATTTGTATAGCAATCTGTTTTAGATTCAGATTTGAAGAGCTATGACGGAACCAACAAGTGAATGGTTTACACGTACGCATATTGTTACGTTATCTTATTCTTTTCTAAGTATACTTGTATTTTGTTTTTGTATGTATTTCTGAAATTTTAGCTCTTAAGGACATAAAGACTTACAACTAAATGTTGTAACGCTTTTAAGTCATATCTTTGATTGGAGATGATCAATTAAACAATAAAATAAAATTATAGACCAAATTTGAAGGACTTTGATTTTTTGAAAATTGATTTAAGTTGATGAATTTTTAAGGTTCTGCTGCGTTAACATTTCAGTTCAGGCGGTGTAATATTCACCATCTGTATTCATGCAATCTGTCAACCTAACGCGACCTGTGGTGAGCGTTATCATGCGGAATGGGTGACTAGTCTCAAGCAGCTGACATCGGGTCTTCTTCTTCTCGTTTATACTTTTACAGTGGATCGATTTAAAGACCCAAAGAGCTTTAATATTGCATTCCTTCAGATGGGCTGTGCTTTTTTAAAACCAGTCAAAGGGAACAGGCTCTCTCCCTTTGGTTACACATTTGTGTAACACTACTAGGTTTTGCAGATGAGCTTTTAGTCGCAACAGCTAGAAATACCTTATTTTAACTTATTTGGCGCTATAGTCAGAGGTGGTCCTTATTTCATGTAATAAACTTTTACAGTCAGGGGGACTTTGTTGCCTCCAGTTTCACCATCCAAATTGATTGAAGTTCCCTTTTACTTGTAGACGCTAATTAAATAAATGTTTTCTTCGAATATGTTGTACCTTTGCGTTGGAATAGCAGATTCTTCAAGCCGGAGGTTTTCATTCTATATGCATAGCCATCTTAGCTGACATATGTAGACCTTTCAGATTGGCTTCACTGCTAAATCCCCTCTTTAAAAACTCGTCACTCTAAACAGAACAACAAATCTCATGAAAAATCTTGCGAACAAAATAACGCTTTTGCTAAACCGATTATGAAGGATAAAGTGTCAGAAATGATGCCGTCTAATATTTAAAGTTTTACATACTAAAAAATGAAAAAAAAAGTTATTTATTTATGACCCATGCTAAATATTAATAATTAAAATTTGGGCAAAATCATATTTCATTTAATTTCTGATGAGCGAATATGGCCATTCTTATTCGTTGTGTGGTCCTTACATCTGATGGATTTAGGATTTCGGCTAGTTTCTGGGGAATGTTGTCTGATGATTCATTAGTTTGGCGAGATATGGGACATTCAACAAAAATGTGCGAAATGCAGAGGACCGTTCGGCAATTCGCTCACTCCACGATTGTAGAAATGTTTGGTGTTGAAAAGAGCTTTTCCTACTTTGATTCGCAATATTTTTAAGCTGTCTTCTCTGCTAAGAGATTAATTGTACGGGATACGGTCGTAAGAAGATTGATGTTTTCGTAGAAATGTCTTAGAGTTCTGCCAGGTTTCTATGAGTTCTTTCTTTTGGTGAAGGAGAAATATTTTGCCCAGGAGTTGGCAGAATTTGGGGTACTACACAATTAGCGGATGGTTAATAACAGCTTTTGCAGCTAAGTCTGGAGCATCATTTCCTTTGATCCCGCAGTAGGGATGATTTCTTGATATTGTAATATCCAATTAAAGTATGAACAGCGCCATCTATACTTGAAAAATGGAAGACTCATCCATTGGAGGAATAAGTGAAAGTATCTTGTTATATGATCTATTATAAATATATTACATAACAATTATAGGATCTCTATATGTACTATGAATGTATAACATAAAGTTTATCACTATGCTATGTTATATTGTCACTCTGTAGTCCATCTGTTGTCAGTTTTGTCTGTCGTAATAAAGTAAACATAATCTTAAAGTCTTTCCATTAAAGCATTACATAGTGTCAGGTGTCAAAATGAATAATTTTGGATAATTTTAATTCAAATGGGAAACGAAGACAAAACTAGTGGTGGTGAAAATCATACTAACAAAACGAAAAGTGCTATCACTGTACTAAATTTGGCGTCAACGATCCCACAATTAAATTTAATAAGCAACAATTCGGCGGCCACGTGGACAAATTGGGTCAACCAATTCAAAATATTCCTAAGAGTAACAAACCTTGAGAATCAGTTGGATTCGCGTAAAGTTGCCCTCTTGTTACATCATATGGGACCGGAATCTTTTGAAATATTTAACTCGTTTGATACCGATTTAGATAAAGTGACATACGGGGTTCTAGTTAAGGCATTTCAATCTTATTTTTTGCCCAAAGCTAACAATGCAGTGGATGAATATATAACGGTACTAAAAAAGTTCCGTCCTCCAACTGGGGTGTACCATACCCCAATCAGAAATATGCACAAAAATATAAGTTTTGTTTAAAATTATTTTACAAGTTTTCCAGGTACTTTTTGATGTCATCTTCCAATTTAAACTGCCTTCCGTTTAAATTTTTTTAAAGAGAGCGGAACTGATGGTAGTCAATATGCGCAAGGTCTGGATAGTACGGTGGGTCCTGCATAACTTTCCAGCCAATTTAATTCAGCTATTGTTTTGTCACTAAAGACGCCAACTATGGAAGTTTTTATTCCACTGACTGCTTCAAAGTATTGAACTGAGAGCAATATTTAACGGCATTTATTGTCTGATTCCGTGGAAGCAATTCGAAGTAAACGACACCTCGCCAGTCCCACCAAATGCTCAACATGACCTTTTTGGGATGAGAATCTTGTTTATCGATCGATTGCGGTGTTTCACCAGGAGCGCACCATGACTTCTTACGCCAAATGTTGTCGTAAACCTCCCATTTTTCGTCTCCCGTAAATACTCTTTTCAGGAAAGCTTCATGCGAGTTCCATCCTATCAAAGGCTCACAAACCATTATGCGATCCGTAATGTTTTTTTCACTGAGTTCGTGAGGAACCCAGAAATTCACCTTTTTCAACATTCCAAGCCTTTTCAGTCTTTGAGGAACGGTTGTATGGGCGATGCTATCGCCTATCAACGGTAACTGCAACCAAGATTTGATTGTCGTCTATGGCGGGTGGACGTCCAGAGCGAACAGCGTCAGTAAGGTTTGTATTTTCTAAACGAAAGCGTGTAAACCAACGCTGATAAGTGTCAGCGCTTATAGCCGATTCTCCATACACTCTGCAAGTCTCCCGGTGTGCCTCTGTCGAAAGAGAAGATAAAGTAAATAAAATGGTTCTACACAGTTTAAGAACATTTACATAGTAACAGGTGGGGCAAAAGTAATGTCATAATGTGAATGTACTATAGTATTTGCAAAAGGGGTCAAGTGTCATTGTTCTTTAGCATTTTTGTTGTAGTAAGATAGAGAATGAGTTGACAATAAACAATCAACAAAAAGCCAACTTCTACCAAAAATTTAGTCTCTCCACTTAATGGGAATAAACATCTTTCTTTCTCTTTCTACTCCATTTTTCAAAAAACTTAACACATGCTGAGCCATTATGAATCTGTTTATACCCACTTGAGTGTTCCACGAGGGCTGTTTGATGAGTACCTGGATTGGAGGATAGGTGGCGCTAGTGCGCCAAAATGAGCATACCATCATTTAGTATGACCTCTTTTAGCCCGCCTGCCAAAATTTGATGAAATTTGGCACCCATTTCCACACATCGTGTTAGTGTTTTTTTACGACCATGAAAGAAGAATAGTATCGTTCCGTGATCCGATTCTTTTTTTTGAGTGGCAAAATCTGTGAGGAACTCAAGTCCATTCACGATTGTGAGTTTCGCTATGGCTGCATGTCAGTTTATTATGAACCGCACCAAAGTGGCCCTAAAACGGTTAACGCGAGTAATTTGACGAAGAAAAAAGTGCTCTTCCACCACGAAGCCAAACTGCTCGAATTGCAATACGAATTGCTTCCCCATTCTACGCATTCTCCAGATTTGCCTCTCTGCGACTTATTTTTATTCCCAAACCTTAAAAAATTCGCTCACCTGAAAGAACCGTCCGTGGAGTAAAGTTTTGCAGAGCAACAAAAGTCGTACTATACGAAAGGGTAAAAAAAGTTAAAGCACTGCTGGGAGAAGTGTATCGAGTTGAAGATTATATAGAAAAATAAATTGTCAAAATCTAAAAAAAGTTGCGTTGTCATTTCTAATCCGGGTATTTATCAAACAGCCCTCCTACAGTAAGGGTATATCTTCAATGTTGACATCATTTATCGAGGATTTGAGAAAAGGCTTACTTTGGTCTTTCCTGAACCATGCTAACAAAAATTGCTCTGTTAATGCTAATGGTATAAACGAGGTTTTGGACTTTGTTTTCAGAAGAAACAATGGGTTTTTTTTACTGCGTTTAAGTGAAGCTAATATCTTGTTTGAGTCTTTGAATATTTAATTTCTAAGCCTGTTTCATTTTTTTTGTCCATGCTAATTTTTGATATTAAGGTCTCTTTTCTTCAGAAAATGCCTCGTTAACATAACATTTTACTATTTACTTCTTATGAACGTAACAATAATAATAAAAAAAAAGTCATCAACAAGTTCAAAGAAAAACCCATAAATTTTATGATACTTGGGAAACCCTCGATAAATGATGTCAACGTTGATGATAGACCCTTACTGTAGAACGATTTTTTTCTTAGAATATGTATACCCAAAAATCATTCCCTAAATTATCGCTGATGGATTAGGGGGCACCCTGTTTATAAAAAGGAACTGAGGAAGGCAAAGAAAAATCCTCTCTATACATCCTATGACGCCTAGTTGTTTGAAAAAAAAAAAAAAAAAAAAAAAAAAAACAATGGCTCTTGGACAACCTCAAGTGATGAATCACACTTTCCTGGTAGCTCTATTTTCGCGTGAACAAACTGCTTTGGGCGCTGCATAGCTTCAAACCATACAAGTCCATACAAACCTGCTGAGCTACAAAGGTCCTCAGATATTATCCTGCCTACACTAGAGAATATCATGAGGAGCTATGTGGAACTGATCCATATTGCACTGTCAACGCAGTTTTCATTCCCAAAGCCGAAAATGGCTCTCATGTTGTCCCAAATAATTTCAGACCTATAAGTCTATCATCTTTTAAAAACTCTATAACGACTGATTAATATCCATATACGAGCTAAAATTGATCCAAGACTTTTGTTAATGGCTCAACATGCCTACTCTAAAAGAAAGGTTCTGCATTTACTGACTAGCAACATTCCTAAAGAAGGCGCCTTTAACAACGTCAACAGATTTGCAATCACGGTTGCGCTTGGGGGAGTTGATAAGTCTTAAGCTAAATAGCAGGATACCCAACTCAAAACTGGGTGGGGCTTCTGCTAAAAGATGTGTAAACAGAAGTACGCCGAAAAGCGGTTCAAACTGAACAAAGTCCAAAGAATAACATGTCTATGCATAAGCCCTACGTTCCACTTCCTCTTCGCCTTAAAGCAATTACACAGTGGACAAATAATTTATTTGGCCACGCTAATGTTCTTAGAACATTAGGAATCCTCACAGAGAATATTGATTACAGCATTCCTGAACTTTTGTTTGACTAAGACTTTCATGTAAACTTCCCCTCTAGACGTTTCTGGGAGGAAGATACTTTCATGGAGGACTAGTCGATCCACTTTTAGACAGATGGATCTAACCGATAGCGGGGTTGTTGACAATGTTTTCTCAAATAAGCTTAATCTAAGCCTCTCCTTCCGTTTTCCAAATCACTGTAATGTGGAAATTTGGCGATTAAAGAAGCACTTTCCTGGCTGAAGAAAGTTCAAAAGTTCAACATTTACCTTTGTTGGGTGCCGAGCCACAGAGACATTCCAGGGAATTATTCTACCGGAAAAGGGTAGCATAGGTTTACCAATCGCTACATGCAACACCACTTAAGAGCTTTCTTCTACAATGACTTGAACGATCTAAATAATGTAAAGGTTAACAGTCTCCTACGTTTCATCATAAGCAAAAATTGGTTCCATAAGTAAGAGGATATCACAGACTCACATTATATCACAATGGGCCAATAGGCCTAAGTGGTTGGTTTTTTCCAATCGCCACTTGTACCTACCTACCCAACTATCTGACTCTCAAAAAATCTTTATTAACCTTAGCTCTAAATACGTTTATAATACATGGGCCGTTTCTAAGAGAGGGCACTTGAATTAAATCCATACCATTTTCAGTTAGTACCAACCTTCAAAAGATACGTGTATAAATTTGACAGCTGTCGGACGATTAGTTCTCGAGATATAGCGTTGTGAGTGAAGCAACTTTTGTTATTGTGAAAAAAAATGGATTCAAAGCAATTTCGTGTGTTGATGTATCATTGCTTTTTGATGGGAAAAAATGCAGCCGATGCAAAGAAATGGCTTGTACCAGCCGAACGAACCATTCGCAAGTGGATTGAAAAATTTAAAAGAGGTCATACAAGCATCGAAGATGATGCACGCAGTGGACGTTCAAAAGAGGCTGTTTCAGATGAAAATATCAAAAAAGTCCACTAAATGATTACGAATGACAGTAAAGTGAAGTTGATGGAGATAGCTGAGGCTCTGAAGATATCAAAAGAGCGTGTTGGATATATCATACACGAATATTTGGACATGCGAAAGCTCTGTTCAAAGTGGGTGCCGCGTTTCCTCACAGTCGACCAAAAACAACAACGTGTTGATGATTCACAGGATTGTTTAAAGCTGTTCAACCGCAATAAAGGCGAATTTTTGGTCGGTATGTGACAATGTATGAAACTTGGCTCCATCACTTTACACCATAGTCAAGTCGGCAGTCAGCTGAGTGGCGAGCAGGCGACGAACCTCGTCCAAAACGACCAAAAATTCAACAGTCGGCTGACAAGGTTATGGCATCCGTATTTTGGGATACACATGGAATAATTTTCATCGACTATCTCAAAAAGGGGCAGACTATCAACAGCGACTATTACATTGCGTTGTTGGAGCGTTTGAAGGACGAAATCGCAGAAAAATGGCCGCATTTGAAGAAAAAGAAAGTGCTGTTTCATCAAGACAATGCACCGTTCCACAAGTCGATGAAAACGATGGCAAAATTGAATGAATTCGGCTACGAATTGCTTCCCCACCCGCCATATTCTCCAGATTTGGCCCCCATCGACTATTTCCTGTTCGCAGACCTCAAAAGAATGCTCGCCGGAAAGAGATTTAAGACCGCTGAAGAAGTAATCGCCGAAACAGAGGCCTATTTTGAGGCTAAACAGAAATCGTACTACAAAACTGGTATCGAAAGATTGAAAAATCGTTTCAATCAGTGTATCGCCCTCGAAGTCAACTATGTTGATAAATAAAGTTGAATTTTGCAAAAATTTTGTGTTTTACTATAAAACGGCGCATAATTTTCAGCCTATGTGTCATAAGAAGTCTGCAAAGTTAATTGTTAACGCTACCGTTGATCCAATCACATGAGTTCATCCAACGAAATTCCTTCTTCTTAAATTTAGCCGTTTCTGATGGGACATTTAAGTGTTAGTTTTCTTCTTCAAGTCAACAGTCGCGCTTATAGATTCGGAAAGTCAAAGCCTACTGGATGGGATCAATATCCGATGGCAAATACGAGGGAAATAAGCTCAATTGATGTGTTGATGCCAAATTTGATTCAATTTGTGAAATGTCCAGCTTACGTACGTACGGTAAGGATGTACGTCCTCCTTCTGAGTCCGTTTAATCAAGAGCAGTTACAATAAGTATTGCCAAATTGAAGCTGTTCAGTGCCTGTTGTCATACAACAAACTAAATATTAACGCAGTTTATATATATTTTCTTAATGTGTATATATCCGACTATATGCCCTAAAAATCGATCTGGTAAATACTTTTCGACTTTTCTTTCTTTGTGTTACCACAACATCTGTTGTGTTTGTATTTGTAATAACATCAACTACTGATGCTATGGAGGGTCCATCTTGTGACCCTGGAATAGATGACTCCATGTAAATAAAAAATAAAAAAATTATGTAAAAATCATGTAAAAATCATCCGAAACTTTAATCGGATTTTTCTCATAATTATGTTTTCGAAGTCGGTGATCAAGATTTCTAAAAACCGGCCCAACCGATCTGTTTGAAATTTTAACACAACCTTCTCAAATATATTCCTCAGGTATTGATCGAAGGATCGGTTTTACGAAACCGCAATTTTTTCATAAATCAAAATAGTTTTATCTATCCACTAAAAGAATCTTTTGGGTTTTTTATTTTTATCTTAATCACTGCCGAACACCTTTTTTGGAGGACCTTTGGGAGATCATCTGTAGGAGCGCAAGAGATCAATATTTTTTACAAATCATTAGAACCATTATAAACTTAGATGTTGCCACTAAATGTACCTAAACTTTTTGTTTTTATAAAATGCACCTTTTCAGAAAAAAAAAAAAATCCTAAAAATGCGTCTTTTTTCGCCTTGAAACTGCGTATAACCCCTTAATGTACAATAGTGCCAAAGTAAGTTTCTCATAGCATTCAAATATTCTAAAGAATCCAATGAATTTTGTTATAAAAATAACCCAATACGATAAAACTTTTAACACACGAAATAATTGAAAAGACTTTTTCTCCATCTTTCTTAATTTTTTTATTTTATTTTCCTCGATTTTACAAACTCCATTTATCATTTAGAAGATTTTCGGTATTCTTTCTTTTTGTTTTTTGTTTTTTTGTTTTTTTTGTGTAGTAAATGTCACTACATAAATTACAAAATTGAATCAATTTTGTAAACTATGTTAATATTTTTTTTATTTTAATTTTAATTTATTCATATTTTTAAATTTTATTAAATTTTTTATTTCAATTTTCTTTTTAATTGCTAGTTTTCTAATTGTATTAAGCATCATACACTTGAAATTGAAGATTAATAAAACAAAACGAAACTGTATTTCCCCATAATAACTTGATTAAATGCATTAATAAAAATTAACACGATAATTATATATAACGAAAACAATTGATTTTTTTTTTTTTTTTTACAATATTATATTTATCATAGAATGGTTTTTTTTTAGTTTTTTCTATTTCGGTTTTTCTCGTGTAGGTTTGTGTATTTCGTGTACACTTTTCTTCTTTGTATATAACTTAACTTTGTGAACTTGAGGCAATATTTCAATTAGTTTTCCTTTATTTTTTTGTAATTACTTAAATTTTAAATACTAAACACCTAGATACCAACCTATTTCTTTAAAAAATATAAAATGTGTAAAATCTAAATAAAAAGGAATTGCTAATGGAAATATTTCGAAGTGGCCAGTCATGTTCCAAAAAGGCAAGAAGAGAAATAAGCTGTCACAGGAAATGGCATGGAATAAAATGAAAACCGATAGGCAGCGAATGCAGTCCAGTATTTGTTTGGTATTTATGTTTTCAAATGGTATTTCTGCCCGTATAGGGCAAAGAGAATACCGACTGGGGTAAGGTATAATATATAAATTGGGAAATCAATTATTTCTGATTGCCAACTCAGACTTATTTAGCGGTTAAGTAGATTGACAAGATTGACAAGGGTTGGCCGTTGACAACCTTTTTCTGATTTTCAATTTCTCTACTTTCCATTTGAAATGTAGTGTAAAATATAACATACACCTGTCAATCCTCTATCTAAACCTCTGATATATTCCTGCCAATTACCGTGGCAACATACATACTCCATTAATGCCACAACAAATTCAGAAATTTCAAATCAAATAGAACCATATACTTGACCGTTAAATTCAAAAATGTAAAATGACTAAAATAAAGAACAGAACAAATAATGTAAATGTCATACCAAAGAAAAAGAAATGCAAAATAACTACAACAATCGTTCCACAATACAATACAAAATATTGAGCTTGAGCGGTAAATATTAACGGATGTATGCATTAAATGAACTTTTATAAGTTTGCCATTTCATAAAGGGGTTGCAAATCCAATGTTACAATATTTTAAAGCAAATTATAGAATTTTTATTCTGCTCATAACTATACCATACATACTCGTGTTGGATGTGATTATTTTTTTTTTTTTTTACATTTTATTTTATTTTACAAGAAGATTACAAATAAATATCATAATATTAAGTTAAAGGTAGATATTTTTGTTTTGTTTTTTTTCGTCGACAAATTGCAGTTTTACTTTTTTTACTTAATCTGATTTTTTTTTTTTTACAAGCTAAAATCTATTTCAAATAGAAAATATCAGAATGTTTCATTATTACAGTTTTTTTTTTTTTTTTAATAATAATTATGAAAATTATCAAGCAAAAAAAAGAGAAAAAAAGGAATTCATTTGTGTTTTTAACGTTTTTAATTATTTAAGCACAAAAAAAGGAGGCATCCAGGCCATACAATTTTTTTGTTTCTTTTTTTTTTACAATAATTTTATATAAAAATTATGTTCAGCTCTTTTTTATTTTGTTTTCGTTTAATTAAAAAAAAAAAGTCTATTTCTGCATAGCTTGGTGTATATAGTTATGTTGGTAACTGGTTTCTTTGTGTCTGTATTGTGTTCCTTTTTGTTGTTTTATTTTTAATTTTATTTTGAATAACAAAATTTAAAAAAGAAAAAAAATATATATATAGCAATGATAGTTTTACTGCGATTTGACTTTGCCATTTTGTGCGAAGAAATCTGAATTGTTCGCTGCTAAAGTTGCCGATGCTTTCGAGGTAGATGACGACGATGAATGATGTACGGCGGTGGATCGAGTCTTCTTGCCATCCGTTGAAAAGTAGGTTTTGTAGAAGAATCTTGCGAATAGAACAAAATAACTGAAGTACATAGCAATGGAAAGTTTGATATTAGTTGGCGAGATATTGCATGACTGTCGGCCATGGGTTTTCAAGAATTCATGTGCCCAAAGATTAATTGCACATCCAACAACCATTTGTGTAAGTTGCAGTGATGTTATGATCATTGCAATGAAACGAGGTGGATTAAAACGGGCTGCCTTCAAGGCATAGTATGAATACATTACAGAGTGAACACAATAGTTCATGACGATGAACCAACGTGCTGATGCGGTATATTCTGAGTATGAGAACCACGAGTAGATAAGCACGGTGATATGATGATACCAGTGAAGGAAAATCAATGGCTGTTTACGCAGCACAATAAATAATGTATCACCCAATTCGGGAAGTTTCGATAGGACAAACAACCATGTCCAGAACCCACTGACACGATCTTGTTCAATGAAACTGAAAAAAAAAAAGAAAATACAATAGTTATATTCTATTAAGTACACATTATATTATATCATAGTAGAATTATTTAAAATATGCATTCAAGGAAAGTGTAACGAGTAAGGAATGAGTAATACACTAGGTGGGGTGAAAAATAACCTCCTTGGGAATGAAAAAAAAATTTTTTTTAAATGTTTTTTTATTTTATTCAATATATAGTCCTCTTTTAGTTTGATACACTTATTCTAGCGATTTTCCAACTTCTTGATCCCTTCCGAATAGTAATTTTTCGGAAGGTCTGAAAAATACTCCTCCGTGGCGTCGATGATTTCCTTACGTGAGCTGAATTTTTTATTGATGAGCTATCTTTTGAGGTTTGGGAAGAGATAATAGTACGAGGGAGCCAAATCGAGCGAATACGGTGGACATGACAGTAATTGGAGCCGTAAGTCATTGATTTAAGTCGTGGTTGCAATGCTCTTGTGCGCCGGTGCATTGTCTTGCAAAAACAAAACTTTTTTTTTCGCTCCAATAATGCACAGTAATACTCGCTGTTGATGGTTTTACCTTTTTCGAGGTAGTCCACGAAGAGTATGCCATGACAATCCCAAAAAACCGGCGCCATAACCGTTCCGACCCATCGAGCTTCCCTTGGCCGCTTCGGAGCACTCGTGTCGGCTTTCATTCATTCTGTTCTTTGGTGTTCAAAAGTCCAAATATTCTTTCGAAGTGCACTCTCGTTCGTGTTTTTGTGTGCGCTCAGTACTAATCTTTGTGGTATCTGCTAGGTCGCGCACCTTCACTTTCCGGTCAGCCAACACCATTTCATGTATTTTTTTGACTTTGTCCTTTGTAACCTGTAACTTGATCGGTAGTGGAGTTGCGGCCACCACGAAACTCTCGAAACCAATATTTGTATAATCTGACAGAGCATTAGCCCCATAATATTTATCCAACTTATTTTTTATTTCCTTCGCCGTTTTGCCTCTCAAAAAATAATATTTTATGAGAGAACAAAAATCGTTTTTGTCCATACTCAACATGATGCCAAACACGTCAACAACAATCAGCTGTCAAAACAAAACTAAAGACAGTATCGCACTGAAATTTGGCATGTCTGCCTAAATATGAACGGACTTCAAGGCACCATAACCTTTTTTGGTGCAGTGCATTCTGGCGCTCAAGGAGGTTACTTTTCACTCCACCTAGTATGTATGAAGTAGTAGTAAGTAATATTACTGCACAGTAAAAGAAATATCCATATGCAATGCAAATTCACAAAGTATAGTTAGCGTTGGCATTTACAATCTAAACATACAATTATTGAATTTAATATATAGGGTTTTCTAATAACGACTTGACAATTTTTTTTTTTTAAATAAAAGGCAAACCATTTGAGATATTTCAAAAACTTAATTATTGGCTTCAAGTACAATTAAAACATTTTTGAATGGAACTCGACTTCGTTCATATGGCCACCGCGGGCACGTTTGCAGCGGTCGATTCGTTGGACCCAATTTTCAACGACTCGGCCACACATTTTGGTCGAAACGGCCGCTATTTCGCGTTCAATGTTGGCTCTGAGCTCTTCCAACGTCGTCGGCGTGTTATAACCAATGACTTAACGTAACCCCACAGAAAATAGTCAAGCGGCGTTAAATCGTACGAACGAGGCGGCCAATCGACTTGCCCATGTCTTGAGATAACACGCTCACCATACTTACTCTTCAATAAATCGATTGTAGCGTGTGCTGTGTGGCTTGTGGCACCATCCTGTTGAAACCACATGTCGTCCAAGTTCATATCTTTCAATTCGGGCCAAAAATAATCGGTGATCATGGCGCAATAACGCCGACAATTCACAGTAACGTAACGATCGTTATCGTCGACGAAAAAATATGGCCCAATAACGCCGCCGGCATGCAAACCGCACCGCCGTGGATGAAGTGGTGATTCACGAAGCACATGTGGGTTTTCACCCGATCAATAACGCATATTTTGCTTATTGACGAACCCATTGAGCCAAAAATGAGCTTCGTCACTGAAGATGATTTTGCGGTGAAATTCATCATCTTGGCGCATATTCTAAAGAACATAATCGGTAAACGTAGCTCGTTAGTGTACTTTACCATGATGAAAACGTTGAGTTTACTGAATAAATTGACAGTGACAGTTTGATGATTAGTGAAAGAGTGCGTTCACAAATTAAATTCAAAGTTGTCAAGTCCCTATTGGAAAACCCTACAGTATTCAAAATGCTTCATCCTATATTTACTGTCGGTATTTTAAAGTAGTTTTTAGTTTCGTTAACGACAGGCTACTTTTTCCCCAGTGAATTCTCTTAATCACGAGACATAATGAGACATACTGTGATAAATGTCTTCCTTAGCACGTAGATTGTACAAACTGCATTCCAGATTCCTATACGGTATATAATTTAATCGGAGAAGCTCAAATCTAGCTGTGATAATGAACGAGATTGTACTTAAACTGTGTTGGTTGTGGAAATAATTTTTTTCCTCGAAGTCATAATCAGAACTCTAGTTGTGTTAATGGTAAGACTTTCATGCGTTCTTTCTCCAAAAGCGACGCGGGTGAATAGATTGATTTAGAGCGTGTGTATCAATGAATCCATGTCACGAAACGACAGAGAAACTCCTCCGGATTTCGATTAAAAAGGGCCAAGCACATCATTGAAGTGGTCTCACGATTGCGCTTGTTCTCCGGTGTGAGCAAGCGCACTACCGATCGCGCAGACAACTTTCTCATGCCATAAGTCTCGTGCAGGATTTGGCTAACGCGTTCAGGTAAGATGCCTTCTATATCAGTCAGTTCACGAATTTTTACTCTGCGAACCATCAATTCGAGATCATGGATTTTGTCAACGGTTTCCTCTGTGGTAACCGTTTTTGGGCCACCTGGGCGCGGATAAATGGTTGTACGGGAATGTGAATGGGCCCCATACAGAGCGATACTGTTCTTTTTCCATGGTCGCAAAAAACACTAACATGATGTTTTGAAATGGGATTGTCACCAAATTTAGACAGGCGGACTAAAAGAGGTTATACTAAATGATGGTACACTCAGTTCGCCTCAGTAGCCCTTGTATACACGAGCAGCTTTATCTAAGTCTCAGAGAACGCGATTCAACCGAGCAAAAAAGTGATAGAACATCCAGTGAAAACAGAAGTCTCTTGAGAAAATCTAGCTTGAACCCCATTTTTGACTCAAACCGGCCTGACACGTTGACTCCATCCCATACTGCAGTATTGTTATTTTCGCAAGGGCTTTGCATAACTTTGAGTAACTTTGTTGACACTTTTAGATTGTAAATGAGCACCCTTCTATCAATAGAGTTAAAAGCCTCCTTTAAATCTACGAGGAACGCATACAGTTTCTTGCCCTTGTCTAGGTAAGTCATATCAATACTTGCCAGCGTAAAAATATTGTCTATCGCGGAATAGTTTTTCCTGAACCCAGCTTGGAATTTGCTAAGTAGGCCATATGCCTGTACCCACTCTGTAAGACCTTCTAAAAAAATCCTTTGTATCCAATCACTGCCCAGATTTCTAGTCGCCGTAGTTTTTGGGACTCATTCAATTCATGGGGTACCTTTGTGTCGAGTTTCCCAGACAATTACTGTTTCCAGTTTTTCTGGTGGCTTAACACTAAGATCTTCGAAACGAAACTTTTCACACCAACGTCGAATGATTTGTAGGTTAACTATTACGTCCTCAAATGTGCCATTATTGTTTCACGGTACTAGGGAATTATTTCCAAGTAAAACAATTCATGGAATTAAATATCTGCTCTTAAAAAATTGTAGGTTCTGACATATGGTAGATGTTCGAGGGCTAAAAATCGGTCGTTTTTTGGGGTTCAATCTAATTCGTAGGTTCTGTCGTTAACCACCGAGAAAATTGATGATCGCACATAATGTCAGCGTGGAGTGAAAAGCGCCGCTTGAACTTAAACAACCAAGAAGATTAATCATGTCGCACATAGGGTCAGTGTGGAGTGACTTAAATGGCGCGAAAACTTTAATATGCCTTGTTACAGAAAAGTCATGTCTAAAATAAAAGGTTACTTATGTAAGAGAGTCATTTATCCAGCTTTAACATACCCATTGCAATGTTGTGTACGATAAATGCGATCTTAAAATAACTACGTGTATTCGCGGAAGTTTCCACATTAAGAAACCCCCAGTGAAATAAGGCTAAGCAAACAAGTAGACGTTCCCATGTTCAATAAAGTTAGTCGGCAAATCACGTCCAAAAACCAATAAAGGCTCAAGAGGAAAAATAATTGGATCATTATGTTAACGTGGTGATCTAAAATAGAGTGGCCTCTAGAATGGTGGCTGGGGTAACATTTACCAACCCAACTCAGCAATTTTCTAGACGGTTTTTCGTTGTGGTGATGAAAGACTAAAACCATCTGTCTGCTGATAAAAGATGGTCGTTATTTTTCCATTTATTTTCTTTCTTACGGTTCCGTAAGTTTCAAGTGGAAGTAAGTTAAGTGTATAGTTTCAAATGCTCCAAGGAGCCATCATTGATTCAGACCACTATTAGCCAATTTAATTTTAATTTTGGTGGGGGCTGAGGCTCCCAATTATTTGGCTTAATACAAGCTTACTCCAACTTAAAAACTGGGACCTAAGAACTAACAAAAATTAAGGGTTAGTAACTAAGGGAATGTTGGAGGAGATCAAGTTTAAGACGGGAAGTACTCAGGTTAAAATCAAAAACAGAGAAGTTTGAGTTAATCTCACGGACTATTGGTACGTTGGAACCATAAGAGTTTAGTGTTGTAGGAAATATTTTAAAATTGTAAAGGGAAGTGCCATCCACAGAACTTTTATCGGTTAAAAGAACAATTCATGGCATTTAGTTCTTGAAACGGATATCATGTAAATGTTGGTCTGAGGTGGTCCATTCCGAATGTCGAATTTTGGGCGACTCGTTACTTCATAGCGACTGGTATCTCGCGGATAACACGAGTAATGTTGGCTTCTAAGGCGTCAGTCATAGCTGGCTTATTCCTGAAGACCTGAGACTTTACATATCCCCAGAGAAAATAGTCCAAAGGTGTGATATCACACGATCTAGGCGGCCAATTTACCGTAGCAAAACGTGAAATTAAGTGCTCATCAAAAGGATTTCTCAACAAATCCATTGTTTCACGCGTTGTATGACTCGTAGCGACGTCTTGTTGAAACCAAAGCTCAGCGGGACCATGTGCTTGAATTTCAGGAAGCACATAGTCCGTTAACATGGCGCGATAACGGTTACCATTGACAGTAACATTCTGATTTCAAATTTGCGAATGGTATTGGCAATAGTGGTTTAGTGGGTCAATTATGTGCAGTTCCTCAAATCGCATGAAAAACATTTCTTGCAGAACGTTGATTTTCGTAATACAGCTGAACAATTTGGAGACGCCAAACGATACTGAACAAAAATGACAAAGCAGTTTGATAGGAGTCACGCATGATCTGTCAAAAAAAGCCTATTAAAAATTAAACCCTCACGATGAATCACCCTATAGTTAAAATGAAGAAGACTGGACCTAGATGGCTGCCTTTGGGACATCAAAAGTAACTAAAAACGGGGTTGAGAAGGCTTACCTAAAACGAATGCTATAATAACGGTTCTCCAGATAAGAAGATATCCAGTTTGATACTATCGAAACCGAAGGAAGACAATTTGAAAAGGATCAATTGATGAGATATTTTATCGAAGATCTTAGCAAAATCTGTAGCAATAACATCGAGATCGTTGTCATTTTCTAGAGCTGAAAGCGCAAAGGATACAATTTTAATTAACTTCGTAATAGTTGGTGTACCTTTCAGAAGTGCATGCTGACTAAGTGATATATCGAAGTGACTTGCACTGAAAGCTTAGCACTTAATATAAAATATTTTCAAACATTTCAGGTATTTGAGAATGCTTAGTAATGGGGCGATAGTTAGCTACTTCTTTCTTTTATCTCTTTTTGTGGATCGCGGTTATGAAAAAGGTCTTCTAAGCTTGGGGAAATTCTCCTTGTGTGAGGAATAGATGAAATAGGGGGAAAAAAAGATTGGAGGCACTCTTTTTGAGATATATTGCGTGGAGTCCATTTAGTTAAGGTACGGTCTCGTTCCCCCACACTAGTGGGGTCAGCATTCAGACCAGTGGGGTCAGTGACAATTAGCCAGACAAGTTAGTACACTAGAAAATTAGACGTGCGAGCAAAAGAGACGAGAGGAATGGAATATCGGTTTCTCTGTAAGTGTACGAGATTTGATGTTTGAAGTTTTTACCAGAAATTAAAGGAAACATGCAAATAACAGAAAGCTCGAACGCAAGTCTGCAATGATAATGAAAATTAAAACTGTGGAATGACATTTCATGGTCTAAGAGAATTTAAGCGATTGCACTAACTTACTATCCAACTATTTAAAGAAGAGAGTTTTGATTCGATAGAAATCATGTATCATCTTATCAGAAGAAAACATGGAGACTAATGGAATCTCAGGGTTGGTAGCTCAATCTTCAAAAAGAAAATCTTTTGAACATCATAATTAGAATAATTTTAGCCAAGGTAAGGTAAACTAGTTGGTTTTTCGGGTTTCTGCCGAGAGAACGCAGAATTACTGTTTGATCATTATTAAGAAACCACTACTCATGACCATAAACTTTCTAATGGGTAAATGTGAAGTTCAAATTGAGGAGATTAGGAAACTTTGATGGAAACGTAAAAAATTTCCGTATAGCAGAAACAGTCTCTCATGCCTCAAAAGATTTTCTATTGCCGAACCTTGGATTTCTTCTCTGACAGATCCACTGTATAATGCTAGGTCCGTGGTTTTCCAAGTCGTGGATACATTAGCCTAATAATGAGCGGCAGGGCAGAGCGGGCCTCAAGTATCAATACTGAAACGAAAAAAAAAAAAAAAAAAAAAAAAAAAAATTAAAGCTTCGTTTAATAGATTAAATTATCACGAATGCCATTTCGCTTCTAGTCTCAATGACCGGATACATCAACCGTTTGAGTTCGAAGAGGATATAAGGACATAGTGTCTCTTACATAGAATTTCTATAGTTCAGGAATCAAAGGACGAGCAGGAACAGAAAACTTAAATTCCTACAAGGATCGACAAAGGTATGATGTTACGTTGGTATTCCAGTTTATCAAGTTTTTTTGGTTCCAGACGATTTTAAGCAAATTCTTGGAATCTGATGTGTTGGTGGTAAACCTGAAACCTGATAAGACCGTTATACACGTGCCTTGGAAAATATTTTTTAACTACGGTTTTAATGAAAGTGCTTTCGCTGTCATAAACAAATCAATTAACGTTTAGGTAGTTTTTTTTTTTTTCTAAAAATATAACCCAAGTTAGGAGTGGTACTTAATTTTCCACAATTACATTTATAAAAAAAATTTGAAAAAAAAAAATCTCCCTCTGATTAAAAGTTGTGGTTATTAAAAGCGTTGCTCCGCACCAATAGGATTGATTGTGTAAAAGTTGTTTTGCTTATACGAGTATTTATATCATCACACCACACTATAGGTGGAAGTGAAATCATCCCACCTCGCCTGCTGCTATCTGGCGTGATACTATGGTATACATAACAAAATCGATTACGCACAAAAAGTCAGGACCTGCAATCAAGTGTTAACAAAACATTAACCCTGGGCTATCTACGATCGATAAATGAATTTTTGTTTGTGCCACAAATGATAAGATTTGTGGTGATTTGATTTTTTTTCTTCTTTTGATTCTGATTAATATTTTTCGCTTCAGGAAGAATCACGTCTTAGCTATAGTCATTTCATAAGTCGTCATTACGCATCAGCAGAAGTAGTAGTGAGTGAATCAAAATAACAACAAGTGATCACGTTTTATCCCTTCTGCAAAAAAAAGTTGCCCCGTTCAGGGTCATTTAAATAAATAAATAAATATAAATAATAAATAAAAGAACTAGTTGCAAACTACTTTTAGTTCTAGTTTGTTTTACAAGTCTATGGATTTCCGATCCAAGGCACGAACATTTAATTCGAAACGGAGTAATATCCAAGTTCATGGTCGAACTCGATTTAGAACTGGATTTTTATGAACTTACCTAGGAACACAAACGGAATGGAAAAGTCCATAATGACGCAGCACATGTAGCAGTTCTGGAGCTGTTCTAAATGCTCCCATAATACTAAACATCGCCAGTAGTGTATTCCAGATGATCAGCAGACCTCGTAATTGGAATCTGTAAGAAAAAAAAAAAAAAAATAATAATAATAAAAATGTTTAATGGAATTGTTGTTAGAATGTGAATGATGAATATTAATTGCGTGGAATCCAGGGTGTATCGTGCATTAAAAATACCTCACATCACATCGTATCTTATTCAAGATTATTTGGAGACGAACATAACCAATCGTAAAAAGAGATTGTTCGGATACCCGTGTGCTTGAACCAGAACCGACCTTTGCATTTCCTATTTGGAATTAGCTTATCAAATATTTATCACATGGACGGACATTAATGAGAAGGGTTGGGCAATGCTTGATATACTATTAGAAGGCTAGTTGTTGTGAATAGTGGCCAGCGAATTCTTAGTTCCTTTTTAAAATTCAACTCATGGCGTGCTATTTTGTAATTTGCAATTTAAAGGGCAAAAAATTATAAAAAAAGGAGAAAGATAACAAAACAAGAACTCATGGCACTTTAAGGTTCAATAGAGCGACTTAATAATGTAGAAGTAGAAGTTTTGTCACACAAAAATAACAATCACACAATCAAAGAAATCGCCAAAGGCACTGAGTCATTGTACGAGTACTTTCTAGATATCGCAATTATTATTGCAGGCGATTCAAATCAACGGCTCAATTAAAAAGGTATTTAGAAACCTAGAGCCTGATTGCATATAATTTTGTCCTCCCATTTTTTTTTTTTTTTTTATGGCAGAGGAAGTAAAAATATTGACATATACACGGGGTTTGAACTGAATAGGTTTGCATTAAATTTGTATGATTTGGGAGAACATCGGTACGTAAACAGGAAGAATAAAATGCTCAAAGTACTGATGAATGCCCTTGGGGATGTATGATTTCCCCTTTTGATTTTATATTCTCAGTTTCACTCGGAGATGATATCTTTGTATTTCATTGAGTGGTGGACCCAAAGAACATTGGATATTCGTTTCTACAAAGATTATCATTGCACCCTTCGATACTGTGTCGGTATTCTGCATAAAAAATCAGAAAATGGTGTTTTTTTTTTTTTCAGTTGCTATATTCGCTTAAGAATTTGTCTTTGACTCAATCGAAAAGTATTTTTACGGTCTAAAATCCAAAATTTATTTAGAGAATGTCATATTTTGAGACTTTAAATCGGTAAGGTAACAGCACTACATAACGTGGTATGGGCCAGACTTTATCGCAGAAATCAAATTTCATCACAAAATGAACTTGCAGTTTGTGAAAAACAAAAGTACGATCATCATGCCACGCCACGACATTTGCACCAAGTTTTTTTTTTTACACCCAAAGAGAAGAGTATTTCAATAAGACGAGGACATCATTAATGTCTACACAGACGAATTAAAGTCCATTAATGAAACGTGCTTCGGCATTTTCGCAAACCAAACTTATGTAATAAGTCTTTAAATCTACATTGTACCAGGTGTACCGGTACAACATAGGGAACATTTATTGTGAACGAGCCTTAACTTTTTTTTTTGTTTGGTTGCTATGACACCTGTCAAACATATTTAGTATACATCAAGTCATTGAGCAAACAATGTCATATGTTTTCGTCGTTTTAAAAATGTCGAATTTTGTACCAGAAAACGATTTGAAGAAAAGTGCTGCAGAGTCGCATCGAATGCTTGTCGAGGCATATGGTGATCATGCTCTATCAGAAGCAACATGCAAACGATGGTTTCAACGGTTCAGAGATTACGATTTTGATGTAAGAAATGAAGAACGTGGAAGACCACCAAAAAAGTTTGAAGACGCCGAATCGCAAACAATATTAGATGAAGATGACACTTTGAGTCAGAAATAAATGGAAAAAATGTTAAATGTTGCACAACAAACAATTTCTGACCGTTTAAGAGCTATGGGAAAGATCCAAAAGTCTGGAAAATGGGTGCCACATGAGTTGAATGAAAGACAGATGGAAAACCGAAAAACCACTTGTGAAATTTTGCTTCAAAGACACTATAAAAAATCAGTTTTACATCGAATTGTTACTGCCGATGAAAAATTGATTTATTTTCAGAATCCTTAATCCTAAACCAGATCGATTCGGCAAGAAGGTCTGGTGGGATCAAATAGGTGTGGTGTACCACGAGATCCTAAAATCTGGTAAAACCGTTAATACAGATCGCTATCGACAACAAATGATCAGTTTGAACCGTGCATTTATCGAAAAACGACCAGAATGGGCCAGAAGACGAGCAAGGTGCTCCATGACAATGCACCTGCACACAAAGCAAAACTGGTTCAGGATACAACCAAAGCACTTGGCTGGGAGCTACTACCCCACCCGCTGTATTCACCAGACTTGGCTCCTTCCGACTACCATTTGTTTTTATCGATGGGACACGCATTAGCTGAGCAGCACTTCGAATCCTACGAGGAAGTCGAAAATTGGGTGAATTTTTGGTTTGCTTCAAAAGATGAACAGTTTTATTGGCGTGGAATCCATAAATTGCCTGAAAGATGGATAAAATGTGTAGCTAGCAATGGCTAAAACTTTGAATAAAATGGGTTTTACTTTCCCATTAAAAATTAGTGTTTTATTTTCACTTCAAACCGGTACACCTGATATTTGCCTGCATAATTTTTATGAAAGATGCCCTAACTATGATTAAATTGTCCTTGAGACTGCAGGACGCTCGATGATAAGGAAAGCAATATCAGACAAGTATATTTCTATCTTAATAGACAGTCAGGTCACATTTAAGGGGATGGAGTCAGCAACGACTGAACCACGATTTGTATAAAACCAGCGCTCAGTATTCAAGGTTCCATTCTGCAGAAATGATTAAGGATTACGTCAGGCTTTGCTGGGTGCTGAACACAATGTAGAATAGAGAGAAATTAACTTGCCGGCGGGCTAGTCAGAGCCGATAGAGAACTGTCAAGAGGGACAGCACTTCTCACTAAGTCATTGACTTGCGTAGCTTGCGCTACGGTCCTGGCAAAGAGGATTACATAAATTTAACCGAAAACTAAATAGGAAATATCTCAAACTTAGTGGAAATACACTTAATACGGCAACCGGATTTTTGTCTAAATAACAGTGTATTATGAAAAAATGATTAGGTTTTGCCAGTTTGGATGAGTCCAGATATTACGACGATATCTGGTTTCAGAGGGAACTAATCACCTGCTACGTGTGTGAGGAAACAATTTCTAGGTGGGGTACAGCTTCGAGGATTGGGAGGTTGGGAATTTAAAACTTGAAATAATCAGATATTGTAATACGTTGTCCTAAAAAGAGGTTTTAGGCGTACTGGCTGGATTAAAAATATAGATTCCACAGGTATCGCGATGTGAAAAGTTGATGCTTATCTGGTTATAAGCAATAGTTCCCGACTATATATACTGGTGGCGGCGTTTCTATTTTAGAAGCATACTGAATTTAAACTGTATAATAGCTCCTGTAATATCATCGCAAACTCTACTCGTACCAATTCAGTGGTTCTGCTGCGGAACACTAAGCACGCTTCAAACAAGCGTTCAACATTTTTATACAATTTATGAGGCAAACTTTTTTTTTGTTTCTGTCACTTAGCATACACTTCAAAACATACATCAGCTTATACAGTCAACAACAATGTCCCTTTCAGTCCTTTGTCTTAAGTAATAAGAAGATGGAAAATAGTAAAGTATCTGAGGTATAGAACAAGAAGTCAGGCAATCACGAAGTGCGCCTTCATCTGAAGATTCAATTGTCAATGCGAGCTTGAATCGATAGATTAACAAAGTCTGAAAATTTATTTCTGTGATTCTTGATCAGCAAATCAAGATAGTACGAGTCGTGTAAAAAAAAAAAAAACTTTTGTGATTTTTTGAATAAATGGTTTGTTTTGTTTGAGGTAAATGCAACTTGTTTAACGTTTCTTACAATAATTTTTCCAAATTCAAAATAAGATTTGTCGAGGTCCTCAAAAAATAGACTTTGTTTGAGCGATGATTAAAACGTTGGAGACAAACCTCTTTCTACGGAGCTATTTATTCGGAATTTTAAACAGAAAATATTCCAGAGAATATGGGAGATGAGGGAGCAATTTATAGCCCAATTCATGAACGCTGTGGTTTTCCCTTTAAATTGTCGTTAAACCGGTCCTACAAGTCGGTATAATATTCGCCGTTGATTGTTTTACCCTTTTGAATGTAGTAATTGACGTAACACTGTTTCGACTTCTGCTTGATCTTCGGCTTAAGGCGATGGATCCATGTTACATTCGCGTTTATGAAACGACGCAAACACTCGTCGGGATTGCGATTGAACAATATCTGACAATCTTTCGAAGTTGTCACACTCAAAATTTGGCGGGCAGGCACTTCAGCTACATCATATGGTATGCATATGATTAAAAATAGTAGAGATTTATTAATAAACTTGTTAAGGTTGGTGATCTTTATGAAACAAAGTTCATTTAGATTTTGTAAATAGCAACCGTCTAGTGCTGTTAAACTCTCACTTAAAGATATCCGCCTATCTTTAACCACCCTTGAAAGGCTTGAGACTATGTTCTTTAAGTTTATACTCAATACTTGTTTAGAAAAAAAAACTTCTATGTCTGTGGTGAAGAAAGTACTCTCATAAAAAAAAGGTTTGTAAAAGAAACTTTTTTTTTTTTTTTTCGGTATAACTAGCGTAAGATCAGTAATATTAGATTATCCGACACTCTAAGAGCTCTTCAAAATTCAAAGCCATTGTCGACTAGACGTTGATAAGATTAGAGGAACATACCCCAATCTAGATCAAAAAAAAAAAAAAAAAGACGGGAACACCTGTTCTCATATACGATTTGAGGAAATTTACCCTTCTGAGTACTAGGTATCTATGCGTCATATTCACTTAATTGATAAAATACCCTTCCCATGACGAAGGCAGGTGGTTTCGTTTCAAAATGCTTCAGCTGTTGATAATTTATCAATAAGTTGATTAGGTTCGTTCAAATTCGCGTGCCAGAGGAGTTAATGTGTTGGTTTCATTGTCATCAGGGCAACATAGTCGCGTACGTACGAATATTTGTCCATTGTAGTGGATTGTGGGGTGTTTATTCATTATATAATGCTTCTAATGCTGATGCTGTTGCTCTCGAGATTAGAAGTAAATGCGACGCATTTCATTGCGAGAAACCTTATGAGTATCTTCTACGCCTAGTTGGTTTACTCTGCATCTGGTTCTGACTGAACTCTGGCTGGCTGTAGCACAAACACTACATATATGCTAATTTTATTTGACGAGCAAAATGGAATGTTTTGGATATTTGTTTTTTCTTTTCGTTAAAATATATGGCGTGATACAAAGTACTACATATGATGCAACAGCAGAGAGTAGATTTATTTGCTTTATAATTGAGTTGAGGGCTGATTTTTTTCTTTTTGTTTTTAATGAAAATTAGTTTTTACAAATAAATAATTGAATATGCCCCAAATTAGTGCCTTTCCACGGTAGTTGGGTTATTAAAACTCGATATAAACTATGTTGAATTAAGTAAAGAAAGATTTCTGTAAATAAAATATTTCAGATTGGATTGCAGTTTGTTTCTGCGACTTTTGGAACTTTGCAGTAGTCGGAGAATTAATTAAAAAAAAAAATAAAATAAAATAAATAAAACCCAATGGCCAGTTTCTACACTTACTGTGTTGTATGGCTTGTCATTTTACTTAGAGAGAGGAACCTACAATAAGCAAAAGTGTTGAATTTCGGAGCTTTGCCATTGCATGCCGATCACAAATTAATTTTCAGTTTTTCTGTGAGTAGCTTGGGAATGGAACTCAGATTTCTGAAATGGTAATCAAAGAATTAACCATTACTGCCAGCACATTTAATTAGTTGATATCTGCAAACTCGTGCTTATTGAGCTTAAAAACGTTTGTCTGGCTTTTTGATTCATGATTTATATTGGGTGTATATTTTAATTCGTGCGGTTTTTTTTTTTCAAAATTTGAACGTTTATTTAAGAAAAACATGTACAATAGTATTATTCAAAGTATTGCCCATCTGAAGCTGACTTTTTCCCATCTTTCTGGCAATTTGTGGATCCCATCCCAAAAGAACTGATGTGAACCGTATTTCAGTGAGGGCGTTCTGCATCGACCGGAACAAATGGTAGTCAGAAGGGGCAAGGTCTGGGCTATAAGGCGGGTGGGGTAAGACTTCCCATCCACTGTTTTCCAAATAGTTCTTAACCGGAATAGCAACGTGGGGCCGAGCGTTGTCATGATGGAAAATTATTGCCTCGTATCTGGTCGTATATTCCGGGCATTTTTGTTAGGCAGCAATGTCCATTGATGGTTTCATCCGGTTTTAGCAGCTCATAATACAGCACACCCATCTGATCCCACCAAATACAGAGCATTACATTCGCGTTGACGTTGTCGTTGGGGTTGTCGTAATGGATCCATTTTTCATCATCAGTAACAATCCGATGCAAAATGACTTCCTTTTGTGGCATTCCAGCAGCATTTCGGACATGCAAAACCGCCTTTCGACGTCTCTCGGCTTGAATTCATGTAGAAACCAATTTCCTTGCTTTTGAAAATATCCAGCTGCTTTTAAACGTTTTGAAATGTCTGCTTGAGTGACACCCAAAGATTCTGCGAGCTCTTCTTGTGTTTGGCAACAATCTTCATAGAGTAATGCTACCAGTTCTTCATCTTCAAACTTTTTTGGCTGCCCAGGGCGTTCATCATCCTCCAAGTTAAAATCACCACTTTTAAATCGTGCAAACCACTTTTGGCACGTTCGTTCAGCTAGCGCATGTTCACCATAAACTTCCACCAAAATACGATGACTTTCGGCAGCAGTTTTGTTCATGTTAAAGTAATAAGGAAGAACTTCCCGCAAAAACACTTTTTCAGGCACAAAGTTCGACATATTTGAGTGAAAAAAAGTTATTGTTGTCTACGCTTCAAATGAATGACATATACTGAAATGACGTACAATGACAGTAGCTTTCCAACGCATGTTCCAATGGAATAATAACAATGGAATAATACAAGTTACGCCATCTCTTAGCAAACCGAATAAGAGAGATTGGGTCTGTAACGAATTAAGTTCTAGACCCAATATTATGATTATTATGATATCAATCTGATTACGATTCGTTCAATACAATTCTTGGCCAATTTTGCAAATATAACTTCGCCAAACCTGTATAGAATTCTTTTAATGGAGGGTTCAAATACACAGGTTCATCCTACAAGGCGTTCTTCCGCTGATCGGACAGGACTCCCAGGTGCAAATGAACTCTTTGTTTTAAGCTCAATATTACGTTTAGAGATGAGACTTATTTCTGGCTAGACGGGTTTGTTAATGTACGCAAATTGATTAGGATTAAGAGGAGGCCAAACAGGCCCTTTTGTTTCCACAGAAATTTAATGTTGGAATAAGTTTCCACATTGTATTTTATTTTTTCATAAATAAAGGCTAACGAGATAAATAATATATCGCTGTCCAGTTATATCATGCTTTTATAATGTCGATGATTTTCCAAAAATATCCAAGCTTTCGGTTAGGTAACAGAGACTAACTCAAAATTAAATAAAGAAGGTAAGCGGGCGATAAGAAAATTCAGGTGTTCCTTAATGGTCCCGATGACTATTTTCTATGGTATTTAGGCTACTGGCATCTAAGGAACCCATTTACGCACTACACAAGTTAATGTATTCCATAGGAACGATAATATTCACTCGCAAGTAAACATGTCACATGTTCCAATCATATTAACCGAACTGAATTACTTTTTGTTCAAAACAACTTAGAACGAACTGATCGGTTCTTGACAAAAATCCACGCTTCTGCGACATAGAGCTGAAATGTAATTTCAGTTGTTTTAGAGAAAGCTTTTGTACTCAATTGCATTCTTTGCCCAAAGAGAGATAAATTGTTAGGAATTATTCTTTATTGATCTCAGCAATGGTGTTGTTAGTTAGATAGGTATGCAAAGCCCCTAACTACGAGGTGTTAGGGTGTACGAGGTGTGTGCAAAAGTGACTTTTGAAAATTCGCGGGCAACTTACATTCGATTGTCGATTTTTTGTTTGCAATCGATTTTGCAAAATTGCATAAAATTTTTTGTAAGAAATGGAATCAAGTGCTCTAAAACACTTGAAATGTTGTGGTACAAGTGGTACAAGCTCTTTCAGGACGGCCGAGAATATGCCAACGAAAGCTCTGGACTCTGGTAACGTCGAAGCTGTAAAGAAAATTGTTTTGGAAAATCGTCGAATTATCATAAGAGAAGTATCTGAGGATATCTGTCGGCTTGTGTCATTTAATTTTTTCGGATGTTTTGGGCATGAGACGTGTGTCAGCGAAGTTTGTTTCGAGACTTATTAATTTTTGATCAGGAGAACCATCGCATGAGCATCGCTCAGGTGCTCTTGAATAACATCAAAGATGATCCTGACTTGCTCAAAAGGGTCATAACTGGTGACGAATCATAGGTATATGGTTATGACATCGAAACCAAAGCCCAATCGTCCCAATGGAAGAGCCCAGGAGAGATAAGACCGAAAAAAGCACGCTAAATTCTATCAAATGTCAAAGTTTGATCTTGGTTTTTTTCGATTACCGTGGCTTAGTGCGTCAGGTGTTTTTACCCCTAGGTCGTACGGTCAATAACGAGTATTACCTTGAAGTTATGCGTTGTTTGCGAGAAGTAATACGAAAAACACGTTCGGAATTGTGAAAAAAAAATTCATGGCTTTTGCATCTCGGTAATGCACCTGCTCATTCATCGTTGCTTGTTAGAGATTTTTTGGCCAAAAACAATACGGCATGAGTCAGGCACCACGCAAATTTTTCCTTTTTCCAAAACTGAAGAGACCTATGAAAGGACAGATATTTGCAAGGATTGAGGAAATGAGAATAGCATCGCTGGAAGAGCTCAAGGATATATCAAAAAGTGTTTATGAGAAGTGCTTCGAGAATTGGAAAAAGCGTTGGTACGTTGGTATTATTTCTGAGGGGGATTACTTAGATGGAGGACAACATTAATATTGATGAATAAATAAAAATTTATTTATAAAAAAACATAAAGTCACCTTGTTTTTAAGCTATTTATTCATTTCCTCTCTCCCCGTATAGTTTATAAAATCTGAATTGTTACAATTCAATCAAAGTGACACCTTAATAATGTGATACTTTCCACTTTCATGAGTATGAATTACAATTAACATAGCCGTTAGATGGATGAACACAAACAGAAAGTTTAATTAATTTGAAATTGCAAAAGTCTAGCCATTGCCTTGTTAGCTGCTTACTCATCAGTTACAAACGAAAGAAGCATGTAATCAAACTTGCATGCATTCCTGAGACTGCTTCCTCGGTTGCTCCATATTTTCTCAAAAGCTAATCACGCGTTTGTGGACGGAATGGTTTTTTTTTTGTTTTAATAAATAATACGTTATATCGAATCGACTAGAAGCACGAATGTAATCAAACACTCTTTCAACAAATAAATTCGCGGCGAAACAATTTATAGTGACCGAAAAGCTTTTTCAGGCGTTCATTCTATTTAAAGTATCTTTCATCTTTATCACTTTGAATTACAGAAAATTAGTGGTGTCATGTTTGCTCGACTAACCTAATAAAATTATGATGTTTCCCCTCAGCTTGTTTTACGACTTACTGTTGTAATAGATAGTAGGTGTGGTCAAGTACATACTAAATGATAAATTGTAGTAGGATTGTAATGTACTGATACAAAACGTGTTGTTGCTAGCGAATTTGCTGTTGTGACTATGCGGAACGGACACTTGCTATAGATAAAATCGCTAACGGCTTAAATACTTAAGATACTGTACCAGGTAAATTCACTAGCACATTTCTTCTCAAGAATCACGATCGCAATTTATCCACTTTTTTACTGATCACTGTCCCGTCCAAACTTATAATTTGTTTCATATTTATAATTTCACCCGATTTACGAGTATCTTTGCAAAACGATAAGTTAACGATAGGAGACTTAATATAGATACAACTATACTATATACGAGTAATAAAATTTTGCTCGACCTGAAAATGATGATACGATTGCACGTCAAAGCGTGTCATGGTGATAAGAAAAAATATTAAATTTATTTATTAATTTTTTTCATCTAGGAAAAAATATCCTATGCATCATTAAATTGAAGGGCGAAATATTGTAGAACTTTTTGTGAGCAAATTTAGATGGATTTTCGAACGAAATTACTAAATTAGCAAAATCTTTATTTTAATTATTTTTTTTTTTTTTTTATGAAAATAACGACCTGTAATTTGTCAAAGGTTGTTCGTTCCTTTTGAACGAACTTTATAGCAAAATCCGACGATTTATCTGTGGTCATAAGCATATTTATGACATGAAAATCGCGATAAAATTTACGGTATTAAAAAAAAAGAAGAGAAGATGTTAAACTAGCTATTTATAAGTGCAATCCATGCGCAACTGATAAGTTTTTATGTAACATTAAGGAATCTTATCAGAGGGTGAGTGATCTCATTTATAAGAGTTGCTTACACCTCTGAAGCACTTTATTAAATATTACAATGTTCTACTCATAGAATACAAATAAGGGGTGATTCATCGTGAGGATTGATTTTCAATACGCTTTTTTTAGCAGATCACGCGTGACTCATATCAAACTTTTTTTTTTACTCAAATATGTCGAACTTTGTGCCTGAAAAAGTGTTTTTGCGGGGAGTTCTTCTTTATTACTTTAATATGAAGAAAACTGCTGCCGTATTTTGATGGAAGTTTATGGTGAACATGCGCTAGCTCAGCGAACGTGCCAAAAGTGGTTTGCACGATTTAAAAGTGGTGATTTTAACTTGGAGGACGATGAACGCCCTGGGCAGCCAAAAAAGTTTGAAGATGAAGAACTGGAAGCATTACTCTATGAAGATTGTTGCCAAACACAAAAAGAGCTCGCAAAATCTTTGGGTGTCACTCAAGCAGCCATTTCAAAACGTTTAAAAGCAGCTGGATATATTCAAAAGCAAGGAAATTGGGTGCCACATGAACTTAAGCCGAGAGACGTCGAAAGGCGGTTTTGCATGTCCGAAATGCTGCTGAAACGCCACAAAAGGAAGTCATTTTTGCATCGGATTGTTACTGGAGGTAAAAAATGGATCCATTACGACAACCCCAAGCGCAAAAAATCATATGTGAAACCCGGCTAACCAGCCAAATCAACGGCAAAGCCGAATATCCATGGCACGAAGGTAATGTTCTGTATTTGGTGGGATCAGATGGGTGTGCTGTATTATGAGCTGCTAAAACTGGGTGAAACCATCAATGGACAACGCTACCGAACACAATTAATCCGTTTGAAGAGAGCAGTAGCCGAAAAACGCTCGGAATATGCGACCAGACACGAGGCAATAATTTTCCATCATGACAAAGCTCGGCGCCACGTTGCTATTCCGATTAAGAACTATTTGGAAACCAGTTAATGGGAAGTCTTACCCCACCCGCCTTATAGCCCAGACCTTGCCCCTTCTGACTACCATTTGTTCCGGTCAATGCAGAACGCCCTCACTGAAATACAGTTCACATCAAAGCAGAATATCAAAAATTGGCTTGATTCATTCTTGGCTACCAAGCCGGCGCAGTTCTTTTGGGATGGGATCCACAAATTGCCAGAAAGATGGGAAAAAGTCATAGCTTCGGATGGGCAATACTTTGAATAATACTATTGTACATGTTTTTCTTAAATAAACGTTCAAATTTTGAAAAAAAAAACCGCACGAATTAAATTACATACCAGGATCTCGGCCTAAAAGCGTACAAAATTCAACTTGTGTCAAAATTAAAGCCAGGCGACTTGAATTTGCGTCATATTTCTGGAAAAACTCAATGAAAATCCGGTTTTTTATCGTGAAATTTTGTTCAGTGATGAGCCCATTTCTGGTTCAATGAATAAAACAAAATTGCTGTATTTAGGCTGATGAGCAACCCGAAGAGTACCAAGACCTACCATTACATCTATTAAAAACAACGGTATGGTGTGGTTTATGGGCTGGTGGAATCATTGGTCCATATTTCTTCAAAAATGAGGCAAATCAGAATGTTACCGTGAATGTCAACCGTTATTGCGCCATATTAACGGACTATGTGCTTCCTGAAATTCAAGCACATGGTCTCGGTGAGCTCTGGTTTCAACAAGACGGCGCTACGAGCCATACATCGCGTGAAACAATGGACTTGTTGAGAAATCGTTTTTGATCGTAAAATTTCGATTTTTTATCGTGAAATTTTGTTCAGTGATGAAGCCCATTTCTGGTTCAATGAATAAAACAAAATTGCTGTATTTAGGCTGATGAGCAACCCGAAGAGTACCAAGAGCTACCATTACATCTATTAAAAACAACGGTATGGTGTGGTTTATGGGCTGGTGGAATCATTGGTCCATATTTCTTCAAAAATGAGGCAAATCAGAATGTTACCGTGAATGGCAACCGTTATTGTGCCATGTTAACGGACTATGTGATTCCTGAAATTCAAGCACATGGTCTCGGTGAGCTCTGGTTTCAACAAGACGGCGCTACGGGCCATACATCGCGTGAAACAATGGACTTGTTGAGAAATCGTTTTGGTGAGCACGTTTTGCTTCGGTAAATTGGCCGCCTATATCGTGCGTTATCACACCTTTGGACTATTTTCTCTGGGAATATGTATAGTCTCAGGTTTTCAAGAATAAGCCAGCTACGATTGACGCTTTGGAAGCCAACATTACTCGTGTTATTCGCGAGATACCAGTCGCTATGCTCGAAATGCCAGCCCAAAATTGGACCTTCCGAATGGACCACCTGAGATATAGTCATGGCCAAAATTTAAGTGATATCATTTTCAAAAAGTAAATGCCACGAATTGTTCTTTAACCATAAATAAAAATTTTAAGTTCGCTTTCAAATTTATGTGTTTTATTTTACATTATAAATCAAACCTCACGATGAATCACTCTTTATTAGTTCATAACATTGATTGTGTTTGTCGAAATACTACTCCAAAGTGTTTGGACTCGATGTATATGGTGGGCCAACACTCACAAATGGAAACAATTTTTTTTCTGACGTCACCACTTCCAAAAGGGGAAAACTTCCACCTATGAAAAAGTATCTTAATTTTGGGCAGTCCGCCCAGTGAAGAATAGGTATGAGAAGATAAACAGCATAATGAGTCAAGAGATTAGAATTGTACTTATGTACTCGAAGTTCACAGCAGATTGTGACTTCGTCAGTTACTGTATTTTGATTGTGACTTTGTCAATTATGTTATTTTTAAGCTCTCCTACAACTCTCAGGAATGAAGTTCATTGCGGTATACTGTGATCAGTCGCTACTTTATCCTCACTGTCGTGTTCTTTTAAATCATTACAACGTCATTACAACATTGATATTACAACGTCGTGGTGGCGATGGCCTAATGGTTGGATTATTGGCTATTATGCCTAGCTACCTGGGATCGAATCCCGGTAGGAGTAAAATTTTTCAAATCGTCATCACCCTTTCGGCGGGTAATGGCAAACCTCCGAAAGTCAAATTCTTCCTATTAAAAAACTTCTTAGTTGTTAAAACCCCCAAGTAGTCTAAATCATCACTAGTTTGCTTTACCGTACATAGAAAATGTGGAGCTAGATGCGGCGATCACACTTCCAAGAGGTAATATAGGAATAGAACGAATACCCTACGAATTTCACAAGTACTCCACAGAGAAATTTCAACAGTACCTTAATCAGATTTTTTTGTTTTAATCAGACTTTCGATGAAGGATTGGTGATAAAAACTCCAGGAAAAGCATTATCTTCCCAATCTTAAAAAAGGGAGTGCACAAGACCCAAGCAAATACCGAGGAATATATTTTTTAAACACACTAATGAAAATATTTCCCTAGCGTTTAACAAATTGAATATCGGATAATGGACTGTTTAGTGAATTCTAAGCATTTTTTCGTAAAGAATATTCCACTATGGATAACATTTTGACATTAACAAGCATAGCTAAGACATACACGGGCTGCTTTCGATTTCATATGATCTCTTCTTTAAACTAACCAAAGTAGAGGTTTCAACGAAGTCCCTCAAAGTATTACAAAGTATGTATGAGCAAAATCATGCGGCAGTGTGGAATGGGCACCAATTGTCTTACTAATTTGATACAAAAATGGACGTCAAACAAGGATGCTTACTGAGCCCTTTGCTTTTTTTCAATATTCCTTGATGAAATTACTGCCTTTCTTTCAGGGATCCGTTTCAGTGGAACAAACAACAAATGCTTAATGTGTGCAGATGACATCGTCCTACTGGCAGAAACGCCAAATGTGATGCAACTCATGGCCAAAAAATTACAGCAATATTGCAGCAAATGGAGTTTAAAGGTTAACACCGATAAATAAAAATTATGGTTTGGACCTGAGAAAAAGAGGAACTAGAAAAGCTCAAAGAGTACAAGTATCTTGGAGTAATTTTGACTTTCAAATTTTCTCTTGAAAAGCACTTCAGATCCAAACTACATGATGCTAAAATAACAATCCAATTGCAACTGGAAAGAAAGTTGCAACAAGTGTAAACTACAAACTGTTTGATGGAGTAGTAAGAACCATAATGGTTATGGTGTTCAGGTCTATGGATTTTTCTGGTATGATGACGTTGGAAAATTGTTAAGAAAAAAACTCTCCAACGTACGTGCTTCATTTGTAGATTGGACTTCCTTCTCTCTACTTATATACTCTACAACCTCACTTCAGCTACATTACAAAGATGATAGAATACCACAGAACCGCCCAAAGCAAATTTCAATTCATTGGCGAGTGGTCAAGACTGTGCTTGGAACATAACGTGCAACTAGATAGCGACAACCCAGAAACATGGGAAAACCCTTGGAAACCCTATGGAATATTATCAAGGAAACAAAATTTTAACTTTTCCATGAACGAGCAAGGCAAAGTGAACCAAAGTGAAGACAGGAACCTATATCAAACGCTGAAGCACAACCTAATAAACAATTATTTTCATGACAACAGCATTGATACTATATCCACAATCTTCAAAGCCAGAGAAGAGCTTTTGTATTTAAACTATTTGCCTGAAGGTTCGACTGAATGTACACTGAACCTGCCCCATTCTTAATGCCATTGGACGCGCCCACTGGGGCAAAACTAGTCTAACTATGGATAAATTAAAGATTATTTTAAATTTAAATAATTTATTAGTCAGCTACGTTAAAACTGCATGGAAATATCGTTGCCAAATATTAAACGAAAGTTTCTAATTAACTCATAACTTATCTGTTAGATATTATTATATGTTATGACAGTATTATAATAACTATTTCTTTTTAATTCGATTTTAAATAAAGTATTTTATTTTCTCTTTTTTCGGCTGACGGCTAATGCCATGTCCTAATTGTGAACTAAAATATGTATGTATGTATGAAAATGAAATGAAAATTGAATAACGATCACATCTAACTAACTAACTAACTAACTTGTAGCCGCTATAAGTGAAAGTGTGGTATTTGTTAAATTTCTGAATTATGCGTCAAACACAGCCGTGGAAACCATTTCCTTGAAGTCGTGTTCAATTTTTTATAGTAAATACATTTTTTTATAGTTCTATTGTAACCACTAGACTCTAAAAGGAACTGAAAACGTTTTTAAAAACGTGAAATTATTCCCGATGTTCTTAATAATTGTTTTCCAGAGGATATAAGAGAGGAATTCGGTAAAGGATGCATTACTCTTCTTTGTCTGCTTGTCTGCCTTGTCAAAGGCTCACCACAATATACTTTGAAATTTAAAAAAATTCTCGGGATTTTATAATAGTGTTGTAAGGTTTTGTAAAAGTTTTCTTTTTTATAAATTTCAGAAAGTTATTGCATGTTTTTAGCTCTACTGAAAGGATGGTGTACCAGAAGGATATATCCTTGGTCCCATAATATTTTGCAAGTTTATAAAATAAAGGGTTTTTAAACAGGGACATAACAAATTCCTATTTTAATACAAACGCATCCTTAAACTTTTCTTATGATCTGTCAATGTCAAAACGTCAGTCAAGGTTTACATTTTTATCATCATGTTTATGAAGTTCACGAACGAGCAACGTTTGGAAATTATTAAAAATTACTATCGAAATGCTGAAGGTTGGTCGCAACTTTAAGAGCGCTTGCTCCAATTTTTGGTTGTAATAATCGCCCCACCAGACATATTGTGCGAGCTATAGTGAAGTAATTCCAGTCAATAAACTCGTATTAACTATTGAATATTCTTTTAAAACTGAAACCTCTTGATCATTTGAAGTACCAAAACTTCTTCTTGGATTCTGCGAAAGTTTGAAGAAAATTCTGAATTTCATCGAAAGATCAACTTTAACAATGAAGTTAATTTTTGGCTTAATGACTTTGTCAATAAGCAAAATCTGGGTAAAAAAAATTTGGTACAGTAAAAAATCCACATGTACTTCAAGAGACTCCATTGCATCCACAAAAAGTGACCGTGTTGTATGGATTTCATGCCGAAAATATAATTGGGCTGTATTTTTTCGCCGATGAAAATGATCGTCATGTTACAATCAGTGGAGTTCGCTATTGTGCCATGTTGGAAGTAATTTTTTTGGCCAGAATTGGATGGGCTTAACATCAGTGATATGTGGTTCCAACAAGATGGTGCCACATGCCACACAGCTTTGTGTCAAACAATTTATCTATTGAAGGGAAAGTTCGGTAATCGTGTAATCTCGAGAAATGATCCGGTCAAAAGGCCACCTCGTTCATGCGATTTAACGTCGTTAGATTTATTTTTATGGGCTAAGGTTAAGTCGTTGACTTATTCGAACAAGCTAAAAACGTTAGAGAAGCTCAAGAACAATATAGAACGCGAAATTGCCAATAGGTATGGAAGAAAGATTGAAAATTGGCTCCAAAGAATCGATTGCTGTAAACCTGCTCGCGGTGGTCATATGAACTACACCTGGAATAAATTTCAACCTGATATCTCAATTATAGTATTATGTGTTTTATATAAATACAAAATTGTTATGTCCTTAATGAAAAACCCCAATAAATACCTAATTTGTTTGTAAATATACCTCGGTTTATATTTAGGCCGGTGATTTTCATCTGTACTTGGCTACGCCTTTCGATAATACAGTTGCCCCTTGCAGTGGTGTCTGTAGCTAATTGATTAGTTACATGTCGATCCAAATGAATTGCTGATTATTCCAATACCAAACAAAAAACTTACCCTCAATACCTTTCTCGACGTCCACGACGTCGTACTTTCTGGTAATAAATTAAACAGTGTAACTAATGTGGAATTTTTCATCAATTTGAGCTTATCAGATACGACCAAACTAACTACGTAATAAGACAAATATATGGATGACTGTAAGTTATACTCCTGTTGACACAAGAGGAAAGTTTGTAATAAGTCTGATTTTGCTCTTAATTACGTATTCTAAAATTGTAAATTCTATTATTGATCCCTTATCCCACCGCAGTGCAAGTAGCATTTAAAGAATCCGTAAGACGCACTTCGCCGGTTTCAAAGATATCGTACTTTCAAAGGTTTTTATCTAAATGTCCTTGTAACCAAATATATAGTTTATCATAATTAAAATTGAGTTGAATTGAATTACGTTTGTCAAACTGAGTATTGCAATTATTCTAAAGCATTCGTTGGAGAGTTTGACTGTTCAATGAGAATGAACTGGAACTAGCACAGAAAAAGGATATTTAATTGCAGCACTGGGGTAGGTGGAGCCTACAGAAAACCCCCAAATGACAGACTGTTTGCCTTGCATTCATCACACAATCACAATATATGGAAACAGTGCCGCAACATCATCAAGCAGATAGCCCAAGCATTCGTAAAATGTCAACCACATTCGATAATCGCCTTTGAGATGACACGTGATTTGCTTTTGCTTACTTTGTCGTGGTGAAACTCTTAAAAATTAACGATCCTATGATTCCGAAAAGACCGCAGACGAAAAATCAAACATCGGCCCAAAGATTCGATATTTGAATAATTAAGCAATTCGTATCGTATACAGTAAATTTAAAGTAGTTAATGTTGTGGGGCAAGAAAAACCAGTGTATCATAGAATATTACCATCGTGAATGACGGTGTAGTTCAAGAACCAGTAATGTAAGATATGGGATACAGTTAATACCAATCAAGCCTTACAACCCTAGAGAGCGTAGAACGTCCCTTTCCACAGAGGCATATTTTTACTTCTCTGATTCTCATCAGCTAAAAGAATTCAGAGCACTTGAAGGGCAGTAATTGTCGTTCTATAACCAAAAAAATCTAGACGATCACCTTTGAATAACATTGTCTTGCATGCACTATGCTGAAATAAGGATTTCAAAAGATTTGGTGCATTGTGTATTTCATTATATAAAAAAAAAAAACAATGCTAGAGTTTAAAATGAATAGCCCTATACTTTAAGAAGTTAGTAGATCCTTTGATCCTAATATAGAGTGATTCATCGTGAGGTTTAATTTATAAAGTAAAATCTAAAACATAAATTTAAAAGTGAACTTACAATAAAATTTTTATTATCGGTTAAAAGAACAATTCATGGCATCTACTTTTTTAAAATGATATCATGTAAATGTTGGCCACGACTACGTCTAAGGTGGTCCATTCCGAAGGTCTAATTTTGGACGACTCGTTCGAGCATAGCGACTGGTATCTCGCGGATAACACGAGTAATGTTGGCTTCCAAAGCGTCAATCGTAGCTGGCTTATTCCTAAAGACCTGAGACTTTACATATTCCCAGACAAAATAGTCCAAAGGTGTAATATCGGACGATTTAGGCGGCCAATTTACTGTTGCAAAACGTGAAATTAATACATGTGCCGTTTCTAAGAGAAGACGCCACTTGAATTAAATCCATACCATTTTCAGTTAGTACCAACCTTTAAAAAATACGTGTATAAATTTGACGGCTGTCGGACGATTAGTTCTCGAGATATAGCGTTGTGAGTGAAGCAACTTTTGTTATTGTGAAAAAAAATGGATTCAAAGCAATTTCGTGTGTTGATGTATCATTGCTTTTTGATGGGAAAAAATGCAGCCGATGCAAAGAAATGGCTTGCCCAAGCCGAACGAACCATTTGCAAGTGGATTGGAAAATTTAAAAGTGGTCATACAAGCATCGAAGATGATGCACGCAGTGGACGTTTAAAAGAGGCTGTTTCAGATGAAAACATCAAAAAAGTCCACAAAATGATTACGAATGACCGTAAAGTGAAGTTGATCGAGATAGCTGAGGCTCTAAAGATATCAAAAGAGCGTGTTGGATATATCATACACGAATATTTGGACATGCGAAAGCTCTGTTCAAAGTGGTTGCCGCGTTTGCTCACAGTCGACCAAAAACAACGTGTTCATGGTTCACAGGATTGTTTAAAGCTGTTCAACCGCAATAAAGCCGAATTTTTGTGTCGGTATATGACAATGGATGAAACTTGGCTCCATCACTTCACACCAGAGTCAAGTCGGCAGTCAGCTGAGTGGTGAGCAGGCGACGAACCTCGTCCAAAACGACCAAAAATTCAACAGTCGGCTAGCAAGGTTATGGCATCGGTATTTTGGGATACACATGGAATAATTTTCATCGACTATCAACAGCGACTATTACATTGCGTTGTTGGAGCGTTTGAAGGACGCAGAAAAATGGCCGCATTTGAAGAAAAAGAAAGTGCTGTTTCATCAAGACAATGCACCGTGTCACAAGTCGATGAAAACGATGGCAAAATTGAATGAATTCGGCTACGAATTGCTTACCCATCTACCGTATTCTCCAGATTTGGCCCCCAGCGACTATTTCCTGTTCGCAGACCTCAAAAGAATGCTCTCGGGAAAGAGATTTAAGACCGATAAAGAAGTAATCGCCGAAACAGAGGCCTTTTTTGAGGCTAAACCGAAATCGTACTACAAAACTGGTATCGAAAGATTGAAAAATCATTTCAATCAGTGTATCGCCCTAGGGGGCAACTATATTATTGATAAATAAAGTTGAATTTTGCAAAAATTTTGTGTTTTATTGGGTCTATAACTATCTCTTAGCGATTTGCTAAGAGATGACGTAACTTGTATTATTCCATTGGAACATGCAATAGAAAGCTACTGTCATTGTACGTCATTTCAGTATATGTCATTCATTTGAATGAATAATTTTTTTTCACTCAAATATGTCGAGCTTTGTGCCTGAAAAATGTTTACTTTAATATGAATAAAACTGCTGCCGAAAGTCATCGGATTTTGGTGGAAGTTTATGGTGGTTTGCACGATTTAAAAGTTGTGATTTTGGCTTGGAAGAAGATGAACGTCCTGGGCAGCCAAAAAAGTTTGAAGATGAAGAACTGGAAGCATTACTCTATGAAGATTGTTGCCAAACACAAGAAGAGCTCGCAGAATCTTTGGGTGTCACTCAAGCAGTAATTTCAAAACGTTTAAAAGCAGCTGGATATATTCAAAAGCACGGAAATTGGGTTCCACATGAACTCAAGCCGAGAGACGTCGAAAGGCGGTTTTGCATGTCCGAAATGCTGCTGGAACGCCACAAAGGGAAGTCATTTTTGCATCGGATTGTTACTGTTGGTGAAAAATGGATCCATTACGACAACCCCAAGCGCAAAAAATCATATGTGAAACTCGGCCAACCAGCCAAATCAACGGCAAAGCCGAATTTCCATGGCGTGAAGGTAATGCTCTGTATTTGGTGGGATCAGATGGGTGTGCTGTAATATGAGCTGCTAAAACCAGGTGAAACCATCAATTGACAACGCATCCGAGGACAATTAATCCGTTTGAAGAGAGCAGTAGCCGAAAAACGCCCGGAATATGCGACCAGACACGAGGCAATAATTTTCCATCATGACAATGCTCGGCCCCACGTTGCTATTCCGGTTAAGAACTATTTGGAAAACAGTGGATGGGAAGTCTTACCCCACCCGCCTTATAGCCCAGACGTTGCCCCTTCTGACTACCATTTGTTCCGGTCGATGCAGAACGTCCTCACTGAAATACGGTTCACATCAGAGCAGAATATCAAAAATTGGCTTGATTCATTCTTGGCTGCCAAGCCGGCGCAGTTCTTTTGGGATGGGATCCACAAATTGCCAGAAAAATGGGAAAAAGTCATATTTTCAGATGGGCAATACTTTGAATAATACTATTGTACATGTTTTTCTTAAATAAACGTTCAAATTTTGAAAAAAAAAAAAAAAATCCTCACGAATTAAAATATATACCCAATACTAAAAAACTACTATATAAGACTTTTCAGCCCATTGTGCTCACCAAAATGATTTATCAACAAGTCCATTGTTTCACGCGCTATATGGCTCGTAGCGACGTCTTGTTGAAACCAACGCTCACCAAGACCATGTGCTTGAATTTCAGGAAGCACATAGTCCGTTCAAATGACGCGATAACGGTTACCATTGATAGTAACACTCTGATTTGCCTCAATTTTGAAGAAATATGGACCAATGAATCCACCAGCCCATAAACCATACCGTTGTTTTTAATGGATGTACTGGTAGCTCTTGGTACTCTTCGGGTTGCTCATCAGCCCAAATACGGCAATTTTGTTTATTAACGTATCCATTGAGCCAGAAATGGTCTTCATCACTGAACAAAATTTCACGATAAAACTGAAAATATGACGCAAATTCAAGTCGCCTGGCTTCAATTCTTGCACAAGTTGAATTTTGTACGCTTCTACGCCGAGATCCTCACGTACAATATGCCATGACGAATCGATTCGTCACGGTCTTCGTGTACACTCTCAGTTACAGCTGCTATAATCTCTTCATCACGTGCTGGATGTGGTCTAACCGGTCAAGTATCATCCAATAATGTAAACTGTTACTCAAATTTGCGAATGGTATTGGCAATAGTGGTACGCAAACCATTTCTCACCGAACGCTGATTTTCGTAATACAGCTGAACAATTTGGAGACGCTGTTGTGGTGTGAGTCTTTCCATGATGACTTGCCAAACGATACTGAACAAAAATAACAGAGCAGTTTGATAGGAGTCACGCGTGATCAGCTAAAAAAAGCCTATTGAAAATGAGACATAACGATGAATCGCCCTATACTTCCTTGGAAACCCTCGGAACTCGTTTTACCTCGGCAGGTCCCCATTTAAAACTTTTCCTATAATAAACTCGGCCGTTGTTCATGATCAATGTCATCACAGGTGACGAGTCTTGGGTGTTTAAATATAACCCCGAAACAATAAGGCAAAATGCCGAGTGGCACACCTCAGGGTCCCCTTGCCTCAAGAAGATCAGAATGAGCAAATCAAACGTCAAGACCATGCTCTTATGTCTTTGGAAGCTCGTGCACTATTAGTTTTTACCCATGGTATATCCATTCAAGTCTATGCTAAATGTGTTGGACTACTTATAGGCCAAAAATACGGAATGAGAGGATCTATGTAAGGATACTTGATAAGGAAATCAGGCACTATAACACCGGAGATGGGCTAAGGACAACTGGTTTAGTGGGGGCCAAATAGAGGTATGTCCAATGAATGAATCAAAGTAAAAGTAAAAAAAGCGGCTTACTGCTCTAGAAGATGAGTTCGTAGAAGAACAAAAATGGACAATCGAAATTTCATCAAAAATGTATTATAGTAACCGATAGCAGCTGGGTCTAAATCGATCATAACTAGAAAAATTGTAAAAAAAAGGTTGAATAGCAAACTCTGAAAAACATGATGAGTATAAATTTCGGGTGTAAAGACCTACAAGAACTAGTTACAACTCTATGAGCAAAACTGGAACGGAAAGAATATTATTCCAAAAGAGAAAAAACACGATGATATTGAAAGGCGCTAGAGGAAGAGCGAAAAGTGCAGTTGGGACGAGTATTGGTTAAAGTGGGTATCCCTGAGGAACATCATCAATATTCTTAAAAATAAATAATCTCTTATTTTTCCTGTCATCGGCGTAGACAGATATCTATCTCTCCTTATTAAGTACAAGATAAAATGTACTCATAGCTATACAAAGAAATAACAGAAGAAAGATAAAATACGACAGAATGAAAAGAAATGATTTTTATGAAAGGTAATTTATGTTTGAATGATAATTTACATATGGACTCATGAAGATCAGTCAAAGCATGAAACTAATTGACGACAATATTCACCAGCTAAAAGAACTGAGTTAAACTTGATTAAATTAAATCTTTTGTCCAATACCTGTCTAAAGATCAAAAAGAAGCACACTATTCAATTATGTATGAATTTATGATTGCGATTACAATTTTTTTTTTTTCTTTATATTTTCAGTTTTTAATAAGAACTTTACTGAAAGAATTTATTTATCCATTAGAAAACCATAAATGTGTACTTTGACAATGGTTTTTGAAATAACAATACAGACAAACTTAATATGATGACGACTTATTGTAAATAATGCAAATCAGCTCAACTGATTGACGTCAGTTGTGTCTGTAAGCTTCATTCCATAATAAGTGAGCAATCATCACATTTTCAACAGTCAACAAAGCCAACACAGAGGAAGAATCGAATAACTTACACTACCTACTTGTACTAGTAAATACAAGTGCACACAACTGCGATTACATGGAAATAGGAAGTCGGTTTTCCACCCACCAAGGGGATCTTATATCAATGTGAGGATTAAGCCAGTAATAACATCAATGTATTTGTATCTACACGCATTGTGAAGTTCTATGTTACTTCATCAAATATGTTAATAGCCTTCACTGTCAGCAAAAAAAAAATTCTAATTATTAACCAATTAATTTTATTATCTAGATAAATTTGATTAGCCGCCAGGAAAAGCTGATGATTTGTGAACGAGTGGTGGGGGGATTTGTTGAAACCGGATAAGAGCAACTTTTAGCAACGGCAACCGGACGGTCGGTCGTGTGACTTTTAAAGGGCTTGTTATCTATAATGTACATAGTTACGTGTAAGTCCGAGAATTCAGACTTTGTATTCGTAGTCTAGTTTTATGTCTTTTTCAAGTCTAATAGGTGTTTTATTAATCCATATCTCTGATAGATATCCGTCCAAAAAAATGATGATGAGGGAAATTCACACAGAAAACAGGTAGGGCCAACGTATAATGAATCATTTAAAGGCTAGAGGCTTCGCTTAGCAAAAGTCGTCAATTCTCCAATTGTCGACAAATATAATAAATGCATTCCAGAAACATGATGACTAAGAGAAACTGTGTACTAAAACGATATATAAAATAATCGGTCTTGTTTTGTTTACTACAATAAGTAGCATGTATATGCCACATGGTATCTTGTCACTATATTGAATCGGGCCAGTTTTAGAAAAAAAATTCTGTCACATTCGCTAGTTTCAATTTCAATGTCAGAACTCGGAAACAATATCCAATGTTGATATTACACTTAATTAGGTTAATTATTGTTATTGTTGTATTTTCTTGTAAATGCTGTTTACAACAAAATGTTAACCATTCAGTTTTTACCTCAACAAGCGCGAGGTTGTAAGTATTATTCCACAATTGAACATTTGAAGCGGGCGTTGGTTTATGGTATTAAACTTGTTTTTTCTATAACTTCAGGAATGTTGAACTTGGACTGTGGTATTGATAAGCATCTACATACTCTGCAGCGCTACAATGCCACACAAAAGAATTACAGGACGGTAATGATGACATGACACCCTAAAAATTTAGGATAGGAGTAACTCTGTACTTACTGAAGTCCTGCAATTGTTAAGCAAATAAAGTCAGTTACTACACCGACCAAATTACTGATCCAAGTGTAGGTTAAATCATATCTTTACCGAACAGTTTGTGTTTATTTTAATGCAGAGATTGTAGGCGGGCACAGCTAGAAGGCTTTTAATGCCTGTGCTCACCTTTAGACTGTGGTTCTTGGTGCCATTGTAAATTCAAAGAAGTTTTAAGTAGTAGAAGACGAGAAAGATGGGAAAACATTATTCTTTAGAAATGTGGTGACAAAAATTTTAAATACATATATAATCAACAGGTGTGTCTTCAAGCAACAGAAAACCAGTGATATCTTATCATTTTATCAGAAACAAAAGATTAGCTACAATCATAAGCACCGGCTTCTTGGTTTTAAGGTTCATTTGAAGTAAATGTTAATTTAATTCGTTCAGATAAGGAAACTCTAGGAAAATGGACTTATCTTTGAGATTCATTTTCAAAGTATAAGAAAAAGGCAAAGCCAACAAGCAATAAAATTAAATAAATATGTATAATTTGATCAATTGCAATTTTTAAGTAAACTAAAGGATGAGCGAGAGGCTGTGGATAGTATGGAGCACAGGATGGAACTAGAAAATGAAGAAAAGAAAGACAAGAGCCGCAAACTCGAGCTTACGTAATTCATAAAACCAAGAAGTACCACCTTGATCATAAAAAAAAAAACCGAATAACCACCGTGTGGCGCTTCCATTGTCTCGATTTGAGCTCTGTTTGTTCGCTCTAAATCTTAGTGTCATAGCTTGCCGATGCGGTTACAGAGGACAATGTCAAAAAAATACATGAAATGGTAATGGCTGACCGGAAAGTGAAGATGCGCGAGCTAGCAGATACGGCAACGATCAGTACTGAGTGCACATGAAATATTTTGGGCAATATTCTGCATATGAAAAAGTTATACTCACTCCTGACCAAAAACACGAATGCGAGAGCACTTCGAAAGTGTTTGTACTTGCTGATGAGGAATCGAGCGGACTTTTGGCATCGATTGGTAACTGTTCAACACCAGAGAACAGAATGAGTGCCCGGCAATGGACTGAAGCCGGCACGAGCGCTCCGAAGCGGTCGAGAGAGGCTCGATGGGTCGAAAAGTTTATGCCGTCGGTTTTCTGGGATTGTCATGGTATTCTCTTCGTGGGCTACCTCGAAAAAGGAAAAACCATCAACAGCGAGTATAACTGTGCATTATTGGAGCGATTGAAGGCCGAAATCGCTGCAAAACGGCCTCACATGAAGCGAAAAAAATTTTGTTTTTGCAAGACAATGCACCGGCGCACAAGAGCATCGCAACCACGGCTAAAATCAAAGACTTACGGATCCAATTGCTGTCGCATCCACTGTATTCGCCCGATTTAGATCCCTCTGACTATTATCTCTTCCCAAAGCAAGGCGACTTAAATTTGCGTCATATTTTCAGTGAATACGCTCTGGAAAAACTCAATGAAAATCTGGTGTTTTATCGTGAAATTTTGTTCAGTGATGAAACCCATTTCTGGCTCATTGGATACGTTAATAAATAAAATTGCCGCATTTGGGCTGATGAGCAACCCGAATAGTACCAAGAGCTACCATTACAATAATTAAAAACAACGATATGGTGTGGTTTATGGGCTGGTGGAATCATTGGTCCATATATTTTCAAAAATGAGGCAAATTAGTATGTTACCGTCAATGGTAACCGTTATCGCGCCATGTTAATGGCCTATGTGCTTCAAGCACATTGTCTGGTTTCAACAAGAAGCGTTGGAAGCCAACATTTCTCTCAGTCTCTATGCTCTAACGAGTCTCCCAAAATTTGACCTTTCGAATAGACGAGCTCAGACTTAGTCGTGGCCAACATTTACATGATATTATTTTCAAAAAGTAAATGCCATGAATTGTCCTTTTAACCGATAATAAAAATTTTAAATTCACTTTCAAATTTATGTGTTTAATTTTACATTATAAATCAAACCTTACAATGAATCACCCTAAACAATCAACCGCAGCGTTGTAGCTGCGGATATTCTATATTTCATGTAAATTTGATTTAAAATTCAGAATTTTCTGTAAATTTCTCCGAATTCAGAAATTTCTCTCCATATATGTATGTGTATATATTTTTTTAGTGATGAAAGCTAAACTCGTCAACATCAGTCTTAAGAAATTAACTATTCTACGAAATAGTTTCTACAGGCTCCTCGTCAAAACCGACGAATAATGCGCTACGTATAATATTCAATTTGTTTTAGAAGATTTTAACGCCAAAATAGGGAAAGAAGGCAATTTTGTTGAGATTAGACTATTTAGCGTTGTATACAAGACCGCATCTGTCCTAATTTGTGAACGCCTGAAACCATTTGCTCACGATTGTAAATACAAGGGCTATTTGATGTGTACCCAGATAGTAAGATAAGTGTCACTACTGTACCATTTTTTTGGTATAACTCAAAATTTGATCACAATCCGACATTTAGTTTTGTTTTGAAACTTATTTCAAAACATCGTGTTTGTGTTTTTTGCGACCATGGAAAAAGAGCAATATCGCTCCGTGATCCGATTCTCGTTTTTTAATGGCAAAATCTGTCGGGAACTCAAGCCCATTCACGATTGTGCGTTTCGCATGAGAAAGCTGTCCGCGCGAGGGGTGCCGCGTTTGCTCAATCGTAAAACCACTTTAAAGATGTGCTTGGCCCTGTTTAATCGAAATCTGGAGGAATTTCTGCGTCGTTTCGTGACCCACGATGAGACATGGATTCATTGGTACACACTAGACACCAAAGAACAATCGAAACAATGGGTTACACCTGATTAACGTGCTCTAAAGAAGGCGAAGATCGTGTCTTCGGCCGAAAGGGGTTACCCATCGTTTTTTGGGACGCGCGAGGTGTGATCCACGTTGACTATTTGGAGAAGGGAAAAACAATTATAGGAGCATATTACTTCGATTTATTGGGCCGATTCAACGCCGATTTGAAGAAAAAACGACCACATTTGGCGAAGAAAAAAGTGTTATTCCAGGACGATAACGCACCGGCTCACATATCCGCAGTCGCCACAGCCAAATTGGTTGAATTGCACTACGAATTGCTACCTTATCCTCTGTATTCTCCGGATTTGGCTCCCTGTGACTCAAAAGATCGGTTGTCATTTCTTATCTGGGTGTTCAGATAAGATCTATAAGATCTATACTCAAAACTTCTTTATCGCCTTCAACGCTTTATATGACAGCATCTAAAGAGTCGAGCTATTCAGGGCCACGTTTGGCTTACTTGCCAAAAGCGTCTAGACAATGCGGTGCACTAACATGTTTTATTCGTTTCAATCACACTTACGGAAATTGTGTGAAACTCGCATGCCAATATCAGAGGTTTTCTAAAAATGCACTAACTTGCATACGATGGTGACATTGATATAAATGAGAGACAATCGATAGAAAACATATGTCACTGGCGTGTTTGCAAGTATTGAAACTGAAGCTGAAAAAATGGCAGGGCAGGAGGGCAAATCTAAACACGAGTTGTGTTCCAAAAGTAAGGTGACTTTTATAAAAAAAAAAATATTGTAAAGTAAACCCCGTCCGATATAATAAACTTGTGCCAATGCTTTTTCCAATCCTCGAAGAACAGCACAGCACCTCAATCTTTGCAAATCTCCATCCTTTCATAGGTCTCTTCAGTTTTGGGAATAGGACCAGTTATTCCTCAACAGTTATGACCTTTTTGAGCAAGTAAGGATTATCATTGACATCATCCAAGTGCTCCTGAGCAATTCTCATGCGACGGTTCTTCTGATCAAAATTAAGAAGTTTCGGAACAAACTTCGCTGATACAGGTCTCATGCCCAAATCATTCGAAAAAAAAACTGCATGACACGCGCAGACATGCAGACTCACCGTATGCCACTGTCAACACTTCAAGTTTTTAGAGCACTTTATTCCATTTTTACACAAAATTTGATGCAAATTTTTTTTTTCCAGGTCCAACTTTTCTATCTGTCAAAAACAAACAAAGTATGCTATATACTGTGAACATATGTATGGTATGTTCGGAACATGTGTATCAACACAGCGGAAAAAAAATTCGATAATCGAATGTACGTTGCCCGCGACACTCTACTTTTGGAACCCACAGATCGTCACAATACACGGCTATAGCTTAGGGATAATAATGATAATGACACTTCATCAGAAATCTTAGAAACCAATTGGAGAGTTACACTTCCCAATAACTGTTTTTTTTTTTTTGTCTAAAAAGGGAAATGAATCAGTCCTTATAATCTTCTATAATGCATGAACGTTTGCTGAGGCAGACGAACATATCTTTTATCGTTTTGAACACAAGATTGTTCAGGTTTTCGTTAACATGCTTTGGAAGTGAAGAAATATTACCGAGCTTCACGAGCTTTACGGCGAAAACGGTTAGAAAAGTGCGCAGTCAGAGGAGATGTCTTCGAATAGCCTTCGGGGAAAACCAATCTTAGGTATAGGTGGGGAACTCAACCAACTTGGGGTTCGCGCCAAGTAGATAAGCTTATTAGTTGAGGTTCAAGTTTTCATCAAACTATACCGCCAACTATAATATGTGAGTAAGTGAATTTTAACACGTAAATTGATATTCGCAATTCTTTCTTTCAAGAGTGTGACGTCAGTGGTTACAGTTTGAAAAATGTTATTTTTAATTCATGCCAGAAGAACGCTTTATTACAATATTTTATTTTTCCCATTCAAAATGAATAAAATCCAATTTCGACACAAAGTTGCTGTCAAATTTCCTTCCCATTAAACAAAATGGCAGTTACATCAGAATATAATGCGAATCTTTCACAGGTATGGCATGAGGTCTTCAGTTAATTTATAATTATATTTTCATTTAGTAACTGTTATCAATCAATAAATTTTTGCTAAAGTAACATTTTAGTTTCCATTTTCATGCACAGCTACAGCTTTGCGGAGAAAGAGAGAGAGAGAGAGAGAGATAGAGAGAAGAAATGTGTTGATGCAACTGCAGAAAACAGTTCACAACTTGAATTCAACAAGTGTCATTCGATTATGCTCAATTATGTAGTTTATTACGATCGTATGATTTATTTATAGCCTTCACTGTAAGCGTATGCTTTACAAAAGTTTCTTACGGTCTATTCATATCTCTGTCGGCAGAGAAAATTACTGAATTAATCGTATTGACGAGGCAATTATGTAAAAAAAAATCTAATTAAACGAAAAGGTTTTTCTCGTGTCTTTTTTGTTTTGGCTTGATATTCCTACTCCTAAATTAACTCCTGTTAATGGTTTGTATCATACATGTAGTTAACAAAAGAAGGAATAATTTTTCAAGTGAATGCGCTCGAATAAGGGAGTGAATTACTTGGGCAATCACATAAGGTATTTATGTGTTAATGTATACCATGTGAATTTTTGGGGATAATTAGGACGTTAGAACATTAGAAAACCTAGAAATGTACACAGACTCGTACATATCCGCAAGTATGAAGAATAGAACAATGTTATGTATTTGTTCAAATTGTTAGATTAAAGTTCAAGCAATTACTTTTATGTTTCTATGTTACGTCTGTTGTCAAAAAATATGATAATGTTTGTGGAATTTGTGGAAACCTTTATGTGATACATTCGCCAGTCTACCCAATTTCGATAAATGTGAGCTTGTAACAAGGGACCCAACAATATATCTTGAGAAACTGATTTGGAAAATATTCTACAGAATGGTATGGCTAAACGTATTTGAACTATTTTATTGGGAAATCACATACAGTTTTTCTCGATAACAACCAGAAACTCATGACATTGACAAAATAAGTTCACAATTGCCCGAAAAGCTGATTCTTCAGAATTAACAAAGCTGTCCATCGGTTGATGTGCCTAAATTTATTCGAAATGTAACTGCGTCTACGCGGTTAAGCCCTGGAAACATGTATGGAGTGTGCTAATGGTGCTCTTATCGTAAATTACCACCTTGATCACACCGTGTGGCGCTCCCATTGTTTCGATTTGAGTTTTTTTTTTTAAAGTTGGTACATCTATTGTTGACATTCTCTCTAAATCTAAGTTTGACATTTGCAAAAGTTATGTAACCAAGAGTACATCTATCTCAGTGTGTGTTGGCGATTTTTTACAATTTTAGAAATGGATTTAAATTTGCAACAACGAACTTGTAATAAATTTTGCGTCAAAAACGAATTGGAAAAGTGTTTCGGCAACGATTCTCTAAAGAAAACGGTCGTTTACCAGTGGCCCGAGCGGTTCAAAAGTGGTCGTGAGTCAATCGAAGATGATGAACGCAGTGGCAGTCCATCGACATCAAAAACCGACGAAAACATTGATGTAGTAAAAGAAATGTTGGTCAATAACCGCAAATTAACCATCAGAGAGATAGCGGAGGACTTGAACATTGCCTATGGATCCATTCAAGACATTTTGGTTAATGATTTGGGTTGGCAAAGTTGGTGCCAAAAGACCTTAATTTCATGCAAAAAAGAGACCGTGTTGACGTCGCAAGAGATGATTTGCGAGGCTGAATCCGATCCCACATTCATCAAAAGGATCATTACTGGAGACGAGACGTGGGCTTAGGAGTACGACACGCAATTCAGACATCAGGCAAGTGAATGGCGTTCAAAAAATAAGCCGAGACCAAAAAAATCACTTCGTTTTTAGTCAAAAAAGAATGCAATGCACGGTTTTCATGGATTACAACGGTGTAGTGCATCATGCATTTTTGCCAGAAGGCCAGACAGTAAACAAAGAGTATTACTTAGGCGTTATGAGACGTTTGCGTGAAGCAATTCGCCGAAGGAGAAGAAAACAAGTGGTTTTTGCACCATGATAACGCACCTTCGCAATACAACAAATACCATCCAACAGCCACCGAATTCCCCTGATTTGGGTCCCGTGCCTTCTTTCTGTTGAATCGAGTTAAAACCGAATATAAAAAATGTTTCGAGGATTGAATCAAGCGCAGGCATAAATGTGTTGCAGTCGATGGAAATTAATTTGAAGAGGAAAATATAGATTTAGATGAATAAACTTGTATTTTCAATTTTCTGAATAAATTCCGGAAACTTTTAATCAAGGTGCTATTCTCAAACATTTCGAACTCGAATAGGCATAAATAATGTGTAGGCGTGGTACAGTGTATACCTAAGTTTGATGACCACTACGCCAGTTCTCAGGCAAAACATTTAAAAACCAAACTAAATACCATTTCAGCAGGTGCAGTAGTTGGAAAACGTTCAAAATTCAAAACTAAATTCTAAATCGTTGTTTACATAATTCAAAATGAAACTAAGAATATTTTCTTAGTGAAGAAAAATGCCCGAACAACATGTTAACCGGAGAAGCGTTGATCTAGTACGGATTGTTGCTCCAAATTTAATTTTTTATTTTTCTAAGTTTGGAGGCTGTAAGCAAACGATTGGTTCTGTAAATCATTGTGGGCGTCATAAGATGGCATGGGGATTTTAACAACTGCGTCGACTGGGAATATTGTTGCAATCTGTTTAAGTAAAGGGTTCTTAAGACCGTTAATATGTTATTTTAGTAACATTGTTTGTTTAGGGAAGAATTGAAGTTTATATAATACCTTTGAAGAGAGAAAACCAGACTTAAAGCCTAAACTTCTTGATAAAGGTTAAATATCTTAGAATTCTTTACAAGTGGAGACTATAGTTCTTATGTACAAGAAATTATAAACTTGCTCTACTTTCTAGGCATCATGAGAAGCTGGATAAAAGCTTGCCTGCCGTATACATTACCTAAAACCTTCGCAAGTATACTTAACTATAGCTTTGACTTCTTTTAAGGCGCTTAATCTGTACAATGATATCCAAATGAGCGGATAATGCCATTGTGTGTATGTGAAGCCATTTTCAAAATTGATTAATAGTATGTGCAGTGAAGATCTGTACGAAAACTTTCATTAGGGGCTCCAGGAGGATCCGCTCGTGTGAAGATTTCAGAATTTCGTTATTTTTGCTATAATTTAAGCCAAAAAAATGCTATTGCGACTTCCGCGCACTGCGATATGAATTTATTTGCTTCTGAGCTTGCTTTTCTCAACGTTTGTTTTGCCTTTCCTCCGGTGAAGGTTGTGATATAAGTATTAATCAGGATATATCCTCTGATCCGCGCCATGATCTAGCACATACTCCTAGCTTTATACGCTGTGATTTCTTATTCGTGACGCGATTAGTTCGTCAGCTAATGCACATGCAGACATTTGGATTACATCTTAGGGAGTACTTTAACGTGAACACTCTTTGGTCAAGCAATTTCAAAACACAATTTCTCTACACAAAAATGGCAGGACGAACAACGCAAAATGTTGGGACGTGTGCAAACTATTTACCATAAGTTATTAGTCACTCCTAATACATATGCCAGGCGCACGTTTGTTTCGGATGTCTTAGAGATAATTCAAGCGTTTTCTTATCGTCGGGTGTAGAGTGACCTCCGTTGAAGATAACATGAGACTTAATAGACTTTGTAGCAAAGTAGTGCTCGAAGCGTGTGCTATCAACAGCATGAGGCAGTTGGGATTAAAAGAACGCATGAACTCTATATGAAATTGTCATTTTGAAATTCGTTATCATACCTTCACATGAATCTTTTGCGTATCACGAAGTCATTCTACATTCGTAAGGTCCTTTGGGGAAAAAGATAGTATGATGGTGATGTTTCTTATTCGAATTGGCATCTCAGAGTGGGGTAAGGTAACCTGTTTTATGGGCAGGTAGAAATAATTCAAATTAGCACTGCACATCCCCGCGATATTGTACCTTATTTAACAGGTAAGAGGGTCCCTTGCTAGATCAAGAAATCGACCATTCTTCGTTTTCGATAGTTAAAGGTAGTACTACGTGGACTGTTTGATGAATCCCCGGATTAGAAATGACATCGTAACTTTTTTAGATTTTTACAATTTATTTTTCAATAATATTTTAAGGTTTGAAAAAAAAAATAAGTCGCAGGGAGCCAAATCTGAAGAATACGGAGGATGGGGGAGCAATTTGTAGTGCAATTCGACCAATTTGGCTGTAGCGACTGTGGAGCTGTGACTGGTGCATTATCGTGGTGGAAGAGTCAAATGTGGTCGTTTTTTTCAAATCTTCTTTTAATCGACGTAGTATGCTCCTGTGATTATTTATCCCTTCTCCAAATAGTCAACGTGGATCACACCTCGCAGATCCCAAAAATCGGTGGCCATCACCTTTCCGGCCGAAGGCACGGGTTTCGCCTTCTTTGTAGCACGTTCACTGGGTAAAACCAATTGATTCGATTGATCTTTGGTCTCTGGTGTGTAATAATGAATCCATGTCTCATTGACGATCACGAAACGATGGAGAAACTCCTCCCGATTTCGATTGAACAGGGCCAAGCACGTCTTTGAAATGATTGCGTTTATTTTCCGGTGTGAGCAAACGCGACATCAATCGCGCAGACAGCTTTCTCATACCCAAAATCTCGTGCAGGATATGGCTAACGCGTGCAGTTAAGATGTCTGCTATCTTAGCCACCCGTGAATTTTCACTCGGACGTCCGCCAATACGAGATCAAGGATGTGATCACAGGTTTCCGCTGTGGTAACCGTTTTTGGGCCATCTGGGCGCCGTTTATCAAAACCCGACGTGCGGCCACGCGAAACTCTGCGATTCAATGGTAAACGGTTGTACGGTAAGGTGAATAGGTCCCATACACACCATTGAGATTGCGGTTGAGATCCTCGCAGGTTTTGCCACTCAAAAACAAGAATCGGATCACGGAACGATACCGCTCTTTTTCCATGGTCGCTAAAAACACTAACACGATGTAATAAGTTCCAAAACAAAACTAAGCGTCGGATTGTGGCCAAATTTTAACAGGCGTGCTAAAAGAGGTTATACTAATGATGGTACACTCATTTTGGCTTAGTAGCGCAACCTATCTTCCAATCCGGGTACTCATCCCTCGTAGTTAATGTTTTACTAGTCTAAGTTATACGTTTTCGGAGAAATATTGCTTTTCCAGTAGATACTTATCTTGTTTTGTGTGGCGCAAAAGGATCGTCGTAAGTTTTTTCTATTTTGTTTATATTCAGAGAACCTTTTCTTGTTTGTTTGTATTAGTCGCCCTTTCTCAAAAGTCTATACAAGTCGTTAACCGCTCCCATTTTCGCTGATTTATTCCGGTAGAAAAAATTCAAACATGGTAATGTTTATGACAGTTTTTTTTTTTTTTTTTTTTTTCTCACAAAGTGCTACAGTCAATGAGATCTGCTTCAAATTTCCAAAAATAAAGTTTTCAGTAATCCGTAAAGATTTGTAGGTATAACAGTCAGCTGATCTGAATTTTTAGAACAACCAGCACAAGTTACTTTTGTGCATTTTTCAGTTTATTCATCTTAAATTAAATAGGTTGATTGTAATCGAGATCAATGACCTTAATTAGCCCATAAAATAAGATCTGTTTTGACATAGATTTCCGGTATTTAATTTTTAGATCAACTAGTCTTGATAAAAGAATCCACATCATCATAACACATACTCGTAACAATTTGAAGACCTTCATTTTAGTACGATTTAATTGCAATTCAACGGCAGTAAAATAAAGATTTCTATTACCACTACGGGTAAGTAACGTAAAACCGTCATATCTACGTTCATCAACGCACCTGTAATGTCTAACACGACGCACTGCTGCGCTAATAATTTATCAAGTGAAAGTGTGCCCAAATAGAAAATTCAAAAAAAAGCGGCAAATACTCGTGCATACACGTGCACGAAAATGTATTTCATTTCGTTTGTCATTTGGAAAGTTTATTATTATTTTTTGATTATATTTTAGATACAATTGAGTGACTTCTATTAAAAGTAATTTTTTTTTCTTAATTGCCTAACACGAAATTGAATCACAAGTGATAATTATGCGGCAACTGTCATTTGTAATTCCCACGAATTTGGATTTAAGCAATAATAGTTTTAAATTTAAATCTCAATCCGATCGATAGCAGAAAACCTTGATAAGTTTTTGTCCACTTCTACTGTTTCTTATGAGGTACTCATATTGTCCTTGTTGTCCTTTTTTCTAATAAAATTTTACAAGGACCCTTAAGGAAAATCCATAAAAGAATACATGCACTTATGATTACACATACCCAGTGTGTAGGTTACTTTTCATTAGATTGACTTCCTGCAGCTTAAATGAAAGAAAAATATGTAAAAGAATAAATGCTCGTATATGTAATTATTGTATATAGACCTTGTGAACACACTCGCATGTTTCCCGTGGGTGATGTTTGTTCGACTATGCCACAACTACCTCAACTGCAGTGCCATTGACATTGACATTGGAGCTGGCCACCCATTGATTGTTTTTTTTTTTTTCTCTTTTTCTTCTTACTTTGTTTTGCCTGTCATTCCTTTGTCCTAAAATTCTGGAGAGTTTCTTTGTTTTAATTCTCATTTTGTGAATTGTGCTCGTTAGTGAAAGAAGAACAAATCTGAAGGGTTCTTTGACAGATTCAGAAATTACCGTAGATGAATATCTCGGTTTTATTTACACACTTAAACTAAATAACGGTAATAAAGTAGAATCATTTCATTACAGTAAATGATGCAATGATAAAAGGAAAAAGCAAGCAAAAAGTTATTCTGACAGTGATAGAGAGTGGCATGTCAGGTGGATAAATGTCATTTTCATAATTGACAAAATCAAGCGCTATCAATTTACCATCAATAAATCAGAGGAAAGAAGTCAGTCAATGCAACCACAGCCAACTCCAATGACATTGAATTGATGCCAATTTAAGTCGAAAATATTGCAAAATAGTGTAGATCTGCGCCAAAATGTCATCTTGTCATTTTGCGGTTGTGTTTATGTGTGTGACGTGGATTCCATAAGCAGTTCCTAGTTTTGCATACGGAATTAAAAGTTTTTCAAAAATTGCATAGTTAACAGGTTGATTGGATTTACATAAAATTTACATTCATAACATACATGTGCTGTATGTATGAGTCTGTGTTTGATTAAGTGTCAACTGTCAAGGAAAATACTAAAAAAAAAAAAAATTAAGTTAGAACTAGGAAGTCTGTTTTTAAAGTCGCGTGGTGTATGTTTATACTTAACCTACATATTTTCGTCTAACACGCCATAGTTACATACACTAATTTATTTTTTTTTTTTTCACACTCAGGGTGCGAGAATCAACACCCTTAAAATCACTACACATTATGCGGATCAAGGGTCAATTGGACAATTAATGAGAAAGGGAGTTTTTGATGCACTTTGGTTTTAAATGTTTGCGGGTTATAATGATAACAGCTTGATAATAGACTTCATAAGAAAGTTATACGTTTCTGGATAGAATCACGGTATTTTACGGTACGTTTAGAGGTGGCAACTCTCTCTATATGAAGGCACATATTGTTACTGGCATTTTGTTGGAGCACTGATAGTGAAAACATTGAAAGCACAAGATGAAGCAGAAAAGATTAGTAGATTGACTAGATAAAATTGGTGTCAAATATATATAGGGTTTTCTAATAACGACTTGACAATTTTTTTTTTTTAAATAAAAGGCAAACTATTTGAGATATTTCAAAAACTTTATTATTGGCTTGAAGTACAATCAAAACATTTATGAATGGAACTCGACTTCGTTCATATGGCCACTGCGGGAACGTTTGCAGTTTGGACTCAATTTTCAACGACTCGGCCACCCATTTCGGCAGAAACGGCCGCTATTTCGAGTTCAATGTTGACTCTGAGCTCTTCCAACGTCGTCGGCGTGTTGGCATAAACCAATGACTTAACGTAGCCCCACAGAAAATAGTCAAGCGGCGTTAAATCGCACGAGCGAGGCGGCCAATCGACTCTTCAATAAATCGATTGTAGCGTGTGCTGTGTGGCTTGCGGCACCATCCTGTTGAAACCACATGTCGTATAAGTCCATATCTTCCAATTCGGGCCAAAAAATAATCGCTGATCACGACGCGATAACGCTGACCATTCACAGTAACGTGACGATCGTTATCGTCGACAAAAAAATATGGTCCAATAACGCCGCCGGCATGCAAACCGCACCAAACAATTATTTTTTGTGGATGAAGTGGTGATTCATGAAGCACATGTTGGTGTTCACCCGACCAATAACGCATATCTTACTTATTGACGAACCCATTGAGCAAAAAATGAGCTTCGTCACTGAAGATGATTTTGCGATGAAATTCATCATCTTGGCGCATCTTCTTCAGAACCCAAGCGGAGAACGGTACGTCGCTTCAAATGGTCCATCGGCTTCAATTCTTGTGTCAGTTTGATCTTGTATGAGTGTAAACCAAGATCCTTACGCAAAATACGCCATAATGTGGTCTGAGCGATGCCCAATTCTTGAGAACGCCGTGGAATTGACTGATTTGGATCGTTTGCTACGGACGTCTGAACGGCAGCGATATTTTCGACACTTTGACCAACCCGTTGTCTCACTGACACGGCAACATTACACAACGAATATTTAGACTCGAGAATTACGACCCAAAATTGGAGTTAACGCTCTTAAAGTTGCAGTCACCGACTCCGAATATCTGTAGAAAATTTTTATAATTTGCAGATGTTGCTCGTCAGTGTACTTTACCATGATGAAATCTTTGAGTTTACTGAATAAATTGACAGTGACAGTTTGATGATTAGTGAAAGAGTGCGTTCACAAATTGAATTCAAAGTTGCCAAGTCCCTATTGGAAAACCCTATATTAATTTTTATTGCAAGCTATCATATCTAGAGACATTTTAGAAAAACCTGAATATATGTGAGCATGGTCATTAGACGTAATGAGGCATTCCCTACGTCGCTTGGTAAAACACACGCATTTCGCAGCATTTTTGGTGAAGTCAACTATTTGGTCATATGAACGTACTTACATAGGTTGTTATTGACCCAAACACTGAGAATGGTAAGGTGTTTGGATTCGGCCATATAAGTTTAGTGAACTCTTAAATGTGATCCCCTTCATAGTAACTTTTTACAACGTAAAACATGTACAATAAGTTATAACGCCTCTGCAAACGAAACTTAGGACGTTTCGGAGGATATGTTTTATAATTTGTTGGACGACTGATTTTCTGGTAAAAAAAAAACAGCATTTTCAGCAAAATAATTAGAAAATGTAGCGTGGAAACTGTATAACAATGGGGAAAAAAATTGCGCATACCCCGACACTGACCTGGATGAAGATGTGAATGCAATGGAAAAAGCTGCAACATCGTAAACAAATTGCATGTGACATATTAACCGAATGGGTAAAACTTCGCCCAGAAATATTGGAATGCTTGGCCAGGACACAAGCAGGCAGATACAAGCGAATGTAAAATATTGTGTGTTTCTTTGTAAGATTTTTACTGGGTAACTATGCAACATGCAACCCTTCTCATATAGAAGAAGCATGACAAAGTCAAACGAATCTTTATGCTCCAGATGAGGATAATCTATGAGTTCTATGACCAAAATTTGTCTCTTTTTGAGTTTAGAACAAGTATTAGGACCGATTACTTCCTACATAAATATTTAAATCAGTAGTTATGTTATAGTGATAACAAAATATAAAAAAAAAAATTGGCGGATATATTTTGATCGACTTAGCACCCTGCTCTTAACCTAATATATTGTATGTGGTGTTGGTATTGTATTATTTTTCCTACAAAAATATCATTAATGGAGTTTCGAAGAAAAGCACTAATGAACCATAAAACTTCTAATTGAAATGGTTTTCTCGATATTTGTATTTCTATTGTATTGTACTTGAATATAGACAAGCAATACCTTTTATATCTGGCTCGTGTTATTGCTACTTTTTTTTTTCTTTTTTAATTCTGCGCGCGCACCAAGTGGATATGAATACCCTTCTACTAGCTTTTCACCAGGGCGCGGGCGGGTGGTGTAGTTGTTTTGAAATTCAGGTGTTACGTTTCGATATTTTCCAGAGGTGGTTTTTAAACTGGAGCATGTGCATCCTCAACCAGTGGGTCTTAGTACGTGCTGGTTGTTAGTTCGTTACATTTAGCCTAGCCAGCGACCACTCCAACATCAGTGTTAGGCCATCATTTTAGAATTGACGCCGACGGGATTTACATATAACCACATACAAATTCTATGAAAAGACTTTTTTAGAGAATTGCCTCGCACGGGATTCGAACCCGCGACCCTCTGCTTTAGAAGTCTATTCATATACCACTACACCACGGCCACCCCAAATATGTCAAAGAATAGAAGAACATTTTGCCATTATAAGTAGGTCGCCACTACGATTGATGATTTAAAGGCCATTTACTTTGGTTAGATATCAATTGAAAAACGGGCTACTTCTCTAAAGGTTTCATAACTTAAGAAGTGCCACTGAAACTGCTAGAGGTACTTAAGCTGTTATGTCGTCTTGATGATTCGTACAAACTATTGGTATAGCCATAGTCGGGGCATCGCAAATAACTTCGTAGACGTCACGGGTTCTTTTTCTGAAAAAGAAAACTTCCTCCTATGAAATTCTCACTCGCCTTTTGGGAGGAAACCGTAGGTCCCAATCACCTGTGTACAAGATGATAATCCAATGCATGATACGGTAATAATTGATAACAAATACGAGGCTGCGTAATTCAAGTATCACAGTGACATTGATAGAAATAGTAAATAAAAAAAAACGCATCCGCTTACGACACAGGGTCACATGATCAAGCTCCAAGTATTTTCAATTTACTACAGTATTTGCTTTTACGGTCATTAATTTTTCGTTTTGTTTTTCAAAATTGTTCAATTACTTGTATTTTGCAAATTAACATTAGATACTCGTGCCCTAACATACTTCAAACGGCGCGGTGATTGCCAATATTTTGTCTTACATGCAAACTTCCGCGAGTTATTCGACAAGGTATGATGAAACAAGCAAATGCATTTTTCATTTATAAATATTAACAATTTTTTTGAGAATGCATTTAGCCATTAACAGAAATGCAAAAATTGTAGAATCGCAAAAAGGCAATATGACAACTTTAAGTGCTTAGAAACTCAATAAACTCTAACTCGGGCATTGACGTGGACAAATAATTCTTCGAATGACAACGGAACTCACTACAAATGTTATATATAAAAAATTAATAATTCATTAAACTATTGTGCATTCACTTGGAAATTTGGTTGCGCTTTTAAAATTTTACATTATTGCCTTCTTCAATATACTACAGGAATATGAGAATAATTTTATTGGGTGACTTCACAGGAAACAAACATTTGCTTATGCAATAAAGTTTATGAAAGTATGTTAAGTGCACTCGGACTGAAAGATACTTATACTAAAATATATCATCATTATTGAGTGAGTACTAGAAGTAAATTTATAAAATCGTGAAGGTAATTTAGAGAATTATCGAAATGAGTTATGAGTCTCAAAAGAATCTTTAAAGTGGAGGAAAAATATTAGCTTCAAATTATCCGTAAAGTAGTTCTGACAAGGACTAGGAGAATGACCACTTATACTCGTACAATGTCAAATTAGTTTGTTTTCGTTTTTTTGCAAAGCAAATTGAATATTTGACGTGAGCTCTTGTGATTGTCAGACATTCAAGACCCCATGCACAGAGATACTTGACTATTACATCAATACAGACCCTGATTGTCTAAACAATGATGATGCAATAGTTATTAAAAGGTTTTTAAGGTTAAACATCTGCAAATCCGCTAGCAATTTTTCATACCATACATGCACTAAATAAACTCTAACTTTAGAAAGCCAAAGCATGCCAATGATATACCCTATGCAGTCTTTGGTTCCAACGAAATAGAGGAAGACCTCATTTTAGGCGTGCACAAATGAAAAAGTATCTTAAACATCTTGGAGTGCGTAGTTGAAGGCCGACCCGGACTATAGCGTCATCAAAGTAAATAAAATTGGTTGCATGACACTCAAAAAACCATGGAGTACTTTGTAGCCACTAGAATGAACCAAATCAATCGAAAAACGCGTAGGTTTTTGGTAAAAAATGGGTCAGGCAGTCTTAAGTAAGCCAACATTTTTTCATCTTGCGATCAGCGTAAGGCACTTCTCCAGTATTATATACAGTGCTGCGTAAATTGATTGGGACAGATACTTGGCAAGAGTATAATTCATTTTTTAGCGTAATTCATATTTGGAATTCTAGCGGTGACCTTCAAAGGGACTGGCCATGTTCTGTTGAACGAAAGCGCTTTTTAGAAGAAGGGCACAAGACCAAAATTCCAATTAAAGCGGCTGTAATCGCAACAAATTGCCAGAATCGTTTGCGATTTTTCATCTCTCAACCTTCCGACAAGACTACTTGTCAAGTTAACAAGACCCAAACGAAGATCTGCAGAGATGAATGAAATTCAGCAGAAGTATCACAATCGATGTTAAAGTATCAGACAAATGAACTACTCAAACTGGGCGATAAAATCCAAGACTTCCGTCTACATAACCAAAATGAAGCGATATCTAAATTTAACTTAACAATTCTGCTGAACTGGACGCCTACGAGCATACACCGCCTTATTTCAAAATTAATTCGGTAGACCCAATGTCTGACAATTGGAATCCCAACATTCTTTCCTTCATCCACAAGAGAGATGACCATGAACTTCCTCCGGAATGATGATGAAAAATGATTGTTATCTTAATAGGTATCGTTAAAGATTAGTTTAACCGATATTGAAAATATAGTGTCTACTTCTACAAATTTACTTTTCAGCCTTTTTAAAGAAAGTCGAACATTTAACCTGAAATATATAAAAATGAAATGAAATGATTGGAGTCAGACAATTTTTTTTTTCCAAATAGTTAATGATATTCTTTAAGAGTAGAGTTGCGATAAACGAATATTGATCTTTAGTATGTTTTGCATATGTTCTCATGGAAATCCGGTTAAGAACGACGGTGGACAAGATCTACCACTCAACACGCACAATAATATAGCAGCGAGTTTCCACAAAAATAACATTTAAAGCATATGAAATAAATCAAGTTCTTTTGTTTTCCGGTCTTAAATTATCGAAAATTAACTATAAAATTTTCACAATGGCTTCAATATGGGGATTCGAATCCAGACGAACAAAAATCTTATGTTGGATCCTAAAACAATGAACTCATCGTCCCTGTATGAGAATCATAGATGAACTAAACTAGATGGCAAACAGTACTAATAGTTTTGCAATCCCATAAACTTCTCACAAATATGAGTACACTGTAAACTGCTAGAATTGCTAGAATGTCTGCAATTTATACATAAAGTTCACCATGTATGGTATGTGCAGTGTGAATGACGTTTTTGTGTAAAATGTGAGCAAAATTGACATTTTTGACAATTAACACGTATTCACAGACAGGTTCGCAGATCTGGAAAGTTGTTCATCTATGATCAGATAGTCTTATCCACTTACTCAGTCTGGTTTGATATTAAAACAACTTCAAACTAAATGACATTCCTTTGAAACTTATTCAACTTGTCTCTTAGGGAAATATTTCAGAAACAACATTGTTGGAACAGGTCTTGATTAATCATTTATATTGATGAAGATAAGATTAAGTGCGGGTATGCTCTTTGGGTTATTGTTGAAAACATACGAGTAGACGTTTCTATTTATAAGTATTTTACAAATCATTGAACTCAAGTTCATTAACAGAAGACTTTGTCCTTGACTAAGCTTTCATCGAACACATCATTAATTCGTAATTAAATCAAAATATTCTATTATATTGTACTTGTAATAGAAGGGAGATATTAAATTTTTTTCTTTAAAAATCGCAAAATAAAAAACACTGTAATCAATCGTTTATGTAAATTAAATTGAGAAAGGTCTAATAATCTAAAACCGATAATTCTTAAGTTATTCTACGTTTGTCGTTTAAAATCTTCAATTCGTTTTTGGTTTTACAAAATTCATATAAAATATTCCGGTTCGATCCCTTGAAAATTTGATCCCTAGTTAGGAATTTTATATTGAAAAAATAAGCTCTTCTATGCTCCTTAAATATTGGGCATGTGCATTATGTAGTGCATTATGTACTCTATGCACTGGTACTGGTACATCATCTCTCTGTCATGTTATTGAATTATAAAATTTGGGGCTTGGAAAGTTCAAGCCTAGAAACCTTTCTATTTAAAATGTGTTATTGTTGGACCTTGTTTTTTTCAAGAATGGCGGTTGTTGCTAGTTGCCAGTTTCCTGGCCGAGTCATTTCTCGAGGTAGTGATAAAAGATTGCCGCAAAAATCATGCAGTTCAACACCGTTCGACATCCGTTTTTGGGATCATGTGATAGAGAAGGTTTTCGTTAATTGTATAAGCCAATCAATTGAGCATTCAAGGCCAATATACATACATATGTGTTGTTAAATTATTAACATAGAGCTGAGAGTCTGCGAAATATGACGAAGGATTTTGTCATAAGAGTCTAGATGTGCAACAGAGGTAGTGAAGGTGATATGGCTGCTATTTCTCTATTGTGGCAGGCCTTATTTTATCGATTTTAGTAAAAATATTGGGTCTCTAACTTAATTCGTGCTAAGGTTTGCTAAGAGATGGCGTAACTTGTATTATTCCATTGGAACATGCGTTGGAAAGCTACTGTCATTGTACGTCATTTCAGTATATGTCATTCATTTGAAGCGTAAACAACAATAATTTTTTTTTCACTCAAATATGTCGAACTTTTTTCCCGAAAAAGTGTTTTTGCGGGAAGTTCTTCTTCATTACTTTAATATGAAGAAAACTGCTGCCGTATTTTGGTGGAAGTTTATGGTGAACATGCGCTAGCTGAGCCAACGTGCCAAAAGTGGTTTGCACGATTTAAAAGTGGTGATTTTGGCTTGGAAGACGATGAACGTCCTGGGCAGCCAAAAAAGTTTAAAGATGAAGAACTGGAAGCATCACTCTTTGAAGATTGTTGCCAAACACAAGAAGAGCTCGCAGAATCTTTGGGTGTCACTCAAGCAGTCATTTCAAAACGTTTAAAAGCAGCTGGATATATTCAAAAGCAAGGAAATTGGGTTCCACATGAACTCAAGCCGAGAGACGTCGAAAGGCGGTTTTGCTGTTGGAACGCCACAAAGGGAAGTCATTTTTGCATCGGATTGTTACTGTTGATGAAAAATGGATCCATTACGACAACCCCAAGCGCAAAAAATCATATGTGAAACCCGGCCAACTAGCCAAATCAACGGCAAAGCCGAATATCAATGGCGTGAAGGTAATGCTCTGTATTTGGTGGGATCAGATGGGTGTGCTGTATTATGAGCTGCTAAAACCGGGTGAAACCATCAATGGACAACGCATCCGAGGACAATTAATCCGTTTGAAGAGAGCAGTAGCCGAAAAACGCCTGGAATATGCGACCAGACTCGATTCAACAATTTTCCATCATGACAACGCTCGGCCCCACGTTGCTATTCCGGTTAAGAACTATTTGGAAAACAGTGGATGGGAAGTCTTACCCCACCCGCCTTATAGCCCAGACCTTGCCCCTTCTGACTACCATTTGTTCCGGTCGATGCAGAACGCTCTCACTGAAATACGGTTCACATCAGAGCAGAATATCAAATATTGGCTTGACTCATTCTTGGCTGCCAAGCCGGCGAAGTTTTTTTAGGATGGGATCCAAAAATTGCCAGAAAGATGGGAAAAAGTCATAGCTTCAGATGGGCAATACTTTGAATAATACTATTGTACATGTTTTTCTTAAATAAACGTTCAAATTTTGAAAAAAAAAAAAAACCACACGAATTAATATATATATCCAATACGTGTTTTAATAACTTAAAATGAAACCTTTTATTAGCTGAATTATAAGGTACAATTTTAGCAGTTCGCTCCTAACCCATACCCATACATGCGCCATGTAGCACACGATATTCAGCACTGTCGCAATAGCACTTTACATTTCACATCGGCTGCAATATTACTCTTCTCGTTTGTACATCCATAGGCCATTGGGGGCGTAGCTACCTCCACCTGCCTTGAATATAATTGTTTTATATTTTTCGGTGTTGATTGCTTAGTTGTAGATAGTGCAGAAGTCGCTTGTTTATGCAATGCAAGATTCCACAAAATCGTGGCCTCTATTCCAGCAATTTCCGTTAAGCTCCCTAGGTATTCGTTTATCATATAAGAAGATTGCGAAGATGGATGTGCTCGAATTGCAGCCCTGTGTCAATCCACGGGGAGGAGGAGGGAACGTCCGCAGGATCTAACAGAATTGAAATCCGAAGTGTTCTGAGACAATCAATTACACGTCTTTACGAAATGGACGCTGCAGTTTTCATGTTTTTTAAATAAATTCTCAGTTTCATCAAATAAAATTAACTCTCACACCCACAGTCTAAGTTAAAGTTATAGTAGACCATTTGGTGAACTCTTATATAGGTAGAGCAATCTCAAACTTGATTTCAAAGACAATTTCGAATAACTTGTTTTCCATTCTATTTGTGTATTATTTGAGACTCTGTATAACATCCTTATTATCCAAGTCCTGCTCTATCACGCTAAAAGGAAAAAAAAGTATGGAAAAGGTATTTTGACAGATATTTGGTCTCTTTTACATTTACGGGCTCTGGAGTAGAAGATGTAACACTACTAACAGAGAAGCTTTTATCCCAACGTAGAGAAATAATGAATCTCGTACTATCTAAACAGTATTGTGTATAGACTAACTGGCAAGTACGTTTACATAGACCAAAGGACTTCACTCTCTTCTGTCTCTGCGTTAAGTTGATTTTAAAAAAGCGGATCTGCGAATTGATCTTCAAGTTTCGAAATCGAAACGATGTTATTCTTTTAGGCCTAGTAAAGGCGCTGTTTTTTGTTTACTGTTGTGACTGACTCGAACTGCAACTTTTTAAAATGCTATAATTTTTTTATTTTTTGATAAATTTTATTGTGCCAAAGCAAAAAATGTTGGAAAATACATCAATTTTCAAATTGTATCAGTAGTTTTCAATATTTTCACCTTTGTGAAAGTGGCTCTGCGGTAATTTGGCCCATTTTCGGCGAAGTGATTGTTTGAGATGGTCCAAACTTTGGTATTTTTTAGTGCCAACCTTCGCCTTCAAAATACCCCAGACATAGAAATCCAACGGATTTGTATCCGGAGAATTTGCTATCCATTGTGTCGAAGAAATGAAATTGAACGTTGTTTTTTAACCAATCTTAGTTGACGCGCGTTTTGTGAGACGGTGCCGAGTCTTGTTGAAATGTCCACGGTCTCCGACCGAAATGATTGCTTACCCAAGGCTTCAATACTGCCTCTAAGACGGTTTCACGGTATATGATCGCATTAATTTTGACGCCACGGACCAAAAATACTAGCGGAGAGCGACCATCGACGGTTATGACGGCCCAAACCATCACCATCGGTGCTGCTTTCTGGTGGCCGTCCGAAGGTGTAAATTTTCGGCGACTCATCGGAAAAAACCAAATTCGGCAACTCACCACTTTCGTGCAAGCGTAGCGACTTCTTCGCTCTTTCGACTCTAACTTTTTTCTGTTGCGGTGTAAGATCGTGTGCTTTTTGGAACTTCAATGGCTTGAGCCCAATCTCATTTTTCAGTATATATTGCATGCGTTCCGATAATATGTTGAGCTCACGAGCCATTTTTTTTTCCACTTCGACGCGGATTTCGCTCAATTCGAGCCTTCACTTTCCGAATCATTTGTGCCGATGTTGCTGTTTTTTTATGACCACCTCCACGGAGTTTTGCAACGCTGCCAGTATCACGGTAACGAGCTATGATTCGAGCCACAAATGATTTATTCGCGTTGAGGTGTTGGAGGGCTCTAACGACAGCTACTTGTGGTTTTCCAACCAAATATAAAGCAATCACACTATTACGTTCGAATTCCACCGCGGATAAAAATTTTTCAACACAACTGAGACGCAAATCGTTTAAAAGGCTTGTTAATAATAAGATTATCTGTTATGTTTCATGAACGGTTTGAAAATTATAGTAGTCTGAAGTTGGTTGCAGTTCGAGTCAGTCATGGTGTATTTATGTATTTAGTGTTCTTGATGTCTGTACTTTATCTGGGGCCAATTTTGGCTAAGCCTAAGATACAAATGCAGATATTAAGGGAGTAGGTGCGTAGAAATTCGAGAAACGTTGAAGTCAAGCCGATAGAAAGATGCTACTGCAGAAATAATGTTCAGAGATTTTATCGGAAAGTAAAAAGCGAGAACCCGGCCTGAACACTTAAGGGAGGGAATGCTACATCAGCACTTTGTTAAGTACGACAAAGACGACAAACATATCACATCCGACCAAAACAAATTATGATAGCAATGTCTCTGGAGAGAAAGAAATTTCGCTTGTGCTGCATTTCGATTGATAGCTCTCGGTGTTTTATCTAAGTAGAAATATCACGGAAAATTTTTACTTACAAGTCTTTGACAATTATTTATCCGAAAAGAACTAACATTGACGACTAAGGTACCACATGATGGAATTTGTATATCTAGGCTGTGCAGTGAACTCAAGTTTTGACATCAGTGCCGAGATAAAGCAATGAATAGCAGCCCTATTATTTCTATACTTTCATCATCACGTCGAAATTCTTCGTGCGATCTTAAGTTTCGTTTCCCTTTACAGAGTGTGGAGTAGAATATATAATGAAGAAATATATTGGCTGTACAGCTGCATTGATCTTATCAGAAACCTGCGATTAGAATGACTAAGATGACAAGGCCAAGTAGAACGCACCACTACTTATGTCCGAAATTGACTTTGTTAAGTCACAGTTTTTCGGTATAAGTAACGTTAATCTCTAAAACAAATTCATTCAACATACAAATAAAAGCAAAACGCAAGGCGGATATCTAAGAACCAGAAAAGTCGTCATTACCATCTAAAAATAATACGTTACTTGTGTTTATGTTACTACGTAGACACCAAAAAAAGCCACCTATTGCTTAGCTTGAAGAGATAAAGTGTATCTTAATTTTTGTGTTCAAAAAAAAAAAAAAAAAAAAAAAAAAAAGATGGAAAAAACTCTATTTCATTCGCACCTAAAGCGTTCGCAAACATTTCATCATTCGACTGTTTATCTAAATTTCTAAGAAAGAAAAAATTCTGAAAAATATTTACTTATTTATTTATTTTTTTTTTTCTAAACTCTAAAAACGATTACACTACGAGACTTATTATACAATTAAAATTACTTTCATTTAGTTGTGTTATCTCGAAGAAAAAACGAGAAATTTAAACTCACCTTGAGCACCTGTCATACCCATGTAAATTGATGTTTTAATTTACTAGTTTTCACCATATTAACCCTTTTTTTTCACTGAAGTTATAAACATGAAATTATTTAAATCTCGACAGATATTATATGATTTTTTTGATCATACTTATATGTTGCATCAACGATGCGATTAGGTTTTTTTTTACTTAATAAGAGATATCAACGATTGACGTGCTTGATGTTAATCTGGACGATGTGGATTTTAATCTATTGTAGAAAGGCAGTTACATAGTACGAATAGCTATGAATATTCAAATTCGATTGCAATAATAAATCAGCATTAAGTGATTAAAGTTTTTTTTTTTTTTTGTTTATATATAAATCTGGTTGCATTCTATTACAAAAAAAAAAAAAAAAAAACAAAAACAAAACAAGAGAAAATATATCGTAATCATGAAGAAAATTACTATAGAAGCAGGTACATACCATATACGAGTATAATGTGCAAAGTTCAAAAAATAAGTGAGAAAAACCAACACCTTCAAATCCTTGAAGTATCAGAATCGTAAAAACATATTTCGACACTAAAACCTGGGTTTAGTGCATTTCGCTATAACATATTTAGTAATGAAACACCCAATTGGCAGGATGATGAGTTTTATTTTGACAGAAGTTAAAGGGAAAGACATAACTATTCGAGAGAATCGTAGAGCTTCATGTGCTCAACACTGCTTTGAAAATGCGGAAGATCCTGTTTGACTGTGATTCACAATTTTGGTGGGCAATAAGCAGTGTTCTTAGGTCCTCAACCAAAAACCCTCTCCAGCTAGCACGTCCCCTAGACAGCTGGCTCCAGTGTCCCACTCCTTGCGCCACCTTAGATGCGGTCGTCCTCTAACCCTCAAAGTTAGAATCGAAGGCTCTTTGCGCTGGATTTGTGACGTCCATTCACCTGACTAAAACAATATCGCTGTATAGCCCCAACAGTTTGTAGTACTAAAGTTCTTCTCTAAAAATAGCATGTGCTTTGTTTTGACCCCGTTTACCGTAAGACTTAGTCATGAAAACTCCATTGACGGCTAGTTGTGTTCGTGCAATCACATAAATGTCATCCTCAAGTAATTGCGGACTTAAAAAAGTTCGTGCTTCTTTTGTTGGACAGTTGGTTTTGCATAATGGTTTCTAGGGCGACGTTAAAAAAGACACATAACAACGCATCGCCTAGTTTAAAACCCTTCTTGACATTGAAGGTCTGGAGTAATTGATTTCTGACCGAGAATTCTTCATAGTTATCCTGTAATACATGGGCTGAAAAGTCCGTTTCTAAGAGAGGGCACTGCTTGAATTAAATCCATACCTTTTTCAGTTAATACCAACCTTCAAAAGACACGTGTATAAATTTGACAGCTGTCGGACGATTAGTTCTCGAGATAAAGCGTTGTGAGTGAAGCAACTTTTGTTACAGTGAAAAAAAAAAAAAAAAAAATGGATTCAAAGCCGATGCAAAGAAATGGCTTGATAAGTGCTACCCGGACTCTGCACCAGCCGAACGAACCATTTGCAAGTGCATTGAAAAATTTAAAAGTGGCCATACAAGCATCGAAGATGATGCACGCAGTGGACGTCCAAAAGATTCTGTTTCACATGAAAACATCAAAAAAGTTCACAAAATGATTACGAATGACCGTAAAGTGAAGTTGATCGAGATAGCTGAGGCTCTGAAGATATCAAAAGAGCGTGTTGAATATATCATACATGAATATTTGGACATGCGAAAGCTCTGTTTAAAGTGGGTACCGCGTTTGCTCACAGTCGATCAAAAACAACGTGTTGATGATTCAGAGCAGGCGACGAACCTCGTCCAAAACGACCAAAAACTCAACAGTCGGCTGGCAAGGTTATGGCATCCGTATTTTCTCTAAAAAGGGTTGATAGTCTGCCCTGTAATAGCGACTATTACATTGCGTTGTTGGAGCGTTTGAAGGACGAAATCGCAGAAAAACGGCCGCATTTGAAGAAAAAAAAAGTGCTGTTTCATCAAGACAATGCACCGTGTCACAAGTCGATAAAAACGACTATTTCCTGTTCGCAGACCTCAAAAGAATGCTCGCCGGAAAGAGATTTAAGACCGATGAAGAAGTAATCGCCGAAACAGAGGCCTATTTTGAGGCTAAACCGAAATCGTACTACAAAACTGGTATCGAAAGATTAAAAAATCGTTTCAATCAGTGTATCGCCTTCGAAGGCAACTATATTGATAAATAAAGTTGAATTTTGCAAAAATTCAGCCCGTGGACTTTTCAGCCCATATGTTACAACCTGACGAGTTTGGAAAAAATGCCAAAACTAGACATCGTGTTGCGATCTGAAATTCCCAGGCCTTTTAAAAGATCTGCCGTAGTTTGAATATTTGATCGATGGTAGAGTTTCGTGGCATAAAACCACATTTACATGGATCAACCAAATTATTCATCGAGGGTTTCGACGCTCACATAATATGGTAGAAAAGATCATATAGGTGATGTTTAGGAGACTTATTCCTCTATAGTTGATGGAGTCAAAAAGGTCTCCTATTTTGTGGATCGGACAAATGATGCTGAGTTTCCATGCATTGGGCATACTTTTCTTTGACAATATCTTACGAACGAGCTGGTAGATATTCCCAACGAGGCTATTTCCAGCTGCTTTAAATAGTACAGCAAGCACTCCGTGTGCGCCAGCAGGTTTATTGTACTTCAGCTTCAATATTGCTACCTTTACTTCGTCCAGGTAAGGGGGACGGAATTGCCCGTCGTCTTCCTCCACGTTGAATGTTTAATTGTTATTAAATCATTAGTTTTGTGGGCAATTGGTGTTGCCCGTAGGGTGGCAACCAATATCTACTGGTATGGTGCCTATTGGTCGACTAACTGCTTGACACTTTCAATAGTTCGAACGTCTCAGGCATTTGTACAGATGATGCGACTGCCTGCTCTAATGGGGTTTGAGAAAATCCTAAATAGGTTGTTATCTTTACGAAAAGAACAAAACTGAATGGTCTGACTAAGTGTTGACCAGTGCTTAAAGGGATCACCATCCCTTTTTCCAACAAAGTATTTGTATTTGGGTGTCATCCTTGATATTAAACTTCTTTGGATTAAACATGTCTCGTCAAAAACCTCTAAGGCGCTGTTGGGCTTCTCAACGTGTGAAGGAGCTTTCGGCAAGGCATGGAGCTTAAAAGGGAGACCAGATAGCAATGATAGTTTTTCCAATTGTTATGTTATGTTAACAACGACATCCAGTTGTCAAAATATGCTATTTAGTAAGGTTTAACAGTTCATCATTTTTTTACGCTTGCCGAATGTGCGGCAATTATTAAGAAATATTATCGAAATTCCAGCTCTAGTGTAAATACGCTAAGTATTCAGTGTATAGGCTATTCGTCGCACAGTGGAAAAGTTTTATCGTGAGTACACTCTTCTGAGTCTTAAGCCACTAACCAGACAGAAATTGGTGCGAAATGAATCGAACATAGCCGTCTTAGCGGCTTCTCGAACGAAGCCCATTTTTGGTTCAGTGGCTTTGTCAACAAGCAAAATTGCCAGTATTGGAGCGAACACAATCTACAAGTTTTCGGCAAGGCATCAATACATCCACGAAGATTGACTGTTTGGTGCGGTTTATGCATGGCGGCATTATCGGACATTATTTCTTTCGAAATGAGGAAGGAGACACAGTTACCCTCAATGGTCTCAGGTATAGAGCTATGTTAACCGACTTTCTTTTATCAGAACTCGACAACATCGATATATCCGGGTTGTGGTTCCAACAAGACGGCGCTACATGCCATATAAGTGACACAACTCTCGGAGTTGTGAAGGAGAAATTTGGCGACTGAGTATCATGCATACTCGTAGACTCTCAAAGTCGTCTTCCATTAAAATAAAATTATTCTTTGGAGCAAAAAGCAATGGAATCTAGATGTCTTTACTGTATTTTGATATTGGTTTTATATTAGACATGCCATCTGATTCAATCATCTCTAAGCTTCTGTTGCTGTGATAGCATTATATCAACTTTATCTCTTTGGGAGAACTTACTCCTACCTTCCTTCCAAGCGGAGATTTACCCAATCTTGATGATGGGAATCAATGATATTGTTAGGCAAGACTCAGAAGAGAGTTTTCAAGACCCAAACTTGCGTTTGAACTGCCTGCGTTCTTGATTAGGGCTTCCATTGACATTTTAGTTTCATAAAGGCATAACTGCTGCCTCAACCTCAACCGACTCAAAAACCTTACCTAACCCGATCCGCTATTTGTCTGAGTACAAATATAAGTACATTTCTATGGCAATCAAGAAAACTTATTGACCATGTGGTATCTCAAAAAATTATCATAAATCGAACTAACCTCCATAAAATCATGCAAATTGGTTCGGGTGGCTGTCCACTTATAAGTCATGCATACATTTAAATTGTAAAAGCTATCGTACGAAAGAAATGGTTTACATCAATACACCACCGAAATAACCCCCTTTCGACCTCTCTTTTAGTGCACTTTCCTCCACAATGACGAATAGTCATTATTTTCTTTTGAAAATTAATACAACGCCAATTATATATTTGCTTTTATTCCGAAAAATAAGTTAAAGTCATCTTCATCTTTCTTTTCTTCTATGTTTATAATAATATCGGTTATGCGATTGTAAAATATCTGCACAATTCGCAACTTTGTGAAAGTTTTTTTTTTTTTTTTTTCGTTTTTGATGCCACACAATTCAATAAAATGCTCAGTTAACACAACAATTTAATAGTCGGCGCAAACGGAAGAAGAAAGTGAAATTTATTCAAAATAAATTAACTATTGTCTAAAAAAAAAAAAAAAAACCAGTCAAATATTCAAAAGAAGTAACGCGCGCACGTCACAACCACCGATCATGACATAACCTTAACATACACAATTGATAGGGTTTTTTTCTGAACTTCATTCAGATCAAAATAGACAATGCGATGCGGCCTCCTGACTCCTCTGGCATGTCTCCAAAAAAGAAAAAAAATGTATGTCAGTCAATATTTATACCAATTTTGGTATGTCTCATGTTTTGTTCAATAAAAAGAAAAAAATTTAACGGCGCGACCAGAAAAACGTAACACCTTTTACTCCCCGTCACGCGTTCCATAACCGAGTTCTCTACGTTTCTGCGGCAAAGTGTAAACAAAGTTAACAAAAAAAAAAAAAAAAAAATTAAAAAGAAAAAAAACTTAACAACTTTCTTTTGGCGTTCAATGGCGGCACGGTTGATACTGGATTTCTTCCGCTTATACTTTATCGTGTGTAAGGTGCATGGGTACGAACGCACATCACCCAAAGAAACCAAGTGAGACCTTGCTATGGAATTTTGCGCGCAGAATTTGTCATAACAAAACGTACTCGTACTACGCCGTATTAATGAAAACATAAAAAAAAGAACAACACGACAACAAATGGTCAACATTGTGCCATGATAAAAAGGGTTCAAGGGTCCTACACGGTGGCGCGCGAACATACGTTACTTCGGACAGCTGTCAATTTTGTAATTTTCCCCGTTTTTGCGCTTGCAAAAGCTGATTAGCAATTTGGTGCTTACTGCCATCATAGACCATCATACAAACTGTTCATTTGGAACGTAGTCAGTCAGTTGGATACCTGACTGGCTTGACTGCCCCGATGGCAGAAAAAAAAAAAAAACCCCAAGTGTGCTGGGAATAACTTCGCAATTGGCGCGTTTATTTCTCGCTCGCATTGCATATAATTATGCAACTCAGGCGTTTATGATATGGCCAGCTGGTCGTGGTGAAGATGAATGCAATTGCACACTTTAAATAAAACAACCGGACCATTTGGCAACGCATGCGTTATTTGCGATTGACATAAAATGGTTTAATTGTGTTTAAAACTCTTAATGATGTCTTAAGACGGTTGAGTCGACAAATGACAATTGACGGACGGAAAAAGTGATCCTTTGACAGCACAAAACGTCAAACTGACAAGAGAAAGCTAAGGCTGCATTTATTAGCTGAGTGAGGACTGCTGGATTTAAATTTTCTGACGGTTTAAGAGCTCCGTACAAATTGTAAAATATTGAAAGTTGGGGTTATAATGTACCCGAATCGAGCGACTGAGATATATTATAATATCTAGCCTGGTTGATAGTCGAGGAGCTCATAAACTAAGAATATGGGAATTACAAAACACTGGGGCTGTTTGATGGGTACCCGGATTGGAAGGTAGGTGGTGCTACGGAGCTAAAATAAGTTGTTTTTTGATAAATCGCGCCCAGAAGAGCAAAACACGGTTAACACAGAAGAAACCGTGGACAAAATCCATGATCTCGTATTGGTGAACGCGTTACCCATATCCAGCACGAGATTTCGGGCATGAAAAAGCTGTCTGCGCAATGGATGCCGCGTTTACTCACATCGGAAAACAAGCGCACCAATAAAACCCCTTCAAAGACGTGCTTGGCCCTGTTTAATCGAAGTCCGGAGGAGTTTCTGCGTTGTTTCGTGACCGTCGATGAGACATGGATTCATTGGTACAAAAGAGAGACAAAAGATAAATCGAAGCAATGGGTTTTACTCGGTGAACGTGCTTCAAAGAAGTCGGTGATGGCCACCGTTTTTTGGAACGCGCAAGGTGTGATCCACTTTGACTATTTGGAGAAGGGAAAAACAATCACAATAGCATACTACGTTGATTTATTGGGTCGATTCAAAGCCTATTTAAAAAAAAAGTCCACATTTGGCTTTTCCACCACGATAACGCACCGGCTCACACCTCCGCAGTCGCCACAGCCAAATTAGTCGAATTGCACTACGAATTGCTCCCCCATCCTCCGTATTCTCCGGATTTGGCTCCCTGAGACTTCTTTTTGTTCCCAAAACTTAAAACATCGCTCGCCGGTTAAAAGTACGGGTCGAACAAGTAATTCATCGCCGCTTATATACTATATACGGAGGGGTTAAAAAAGTTGCAGCACCGCTCGGAAAAGTGTATCGAGTTGAAAGGCGATTATATTGAAAAATAAATTGTCAAAACCTAGAAAAGTTGCATTGTCATTTCTAATCCGGATATTCATCAAACAGCCCTCGTATGGGAATTACAAAATATGAGTTAGTATACTGCTATCACTTTAACCTAAAATACTTAAACAAATCTTCTACCTGTAATAAGAAATTCCATAAATGATGGTATACTCGGAATAAACCAGCGGAAACTTGATTATTATATCAGAAAAAAAAAAAAACACGGACGGTTTTTAAAGGACCTATAGCTTCTAAGATGTGTATCTTAATTAAAATTGTTGTGTTATAAATTAGCCATGCCATATCTAAGAGATTTGATCCGCCAGTAAGCGTGGTGCTTACTTTTAAGCACCATAAAATCAATTTGGTGATTGATAAACCTTTGCCTTTTAAATATGCCATTAGTTGTACAAATAACATTAAAAATGACAATCACTTGACAATTACTCGATGATCAGTTAACATTTAGTTTTATCCATGCAGTGAAAACTGGTTGACAATTAAGTACAAAACGGAAAAATATTCTCATATATTTATTTATGTATAATATATATGTATATACATATATAAAATATGATAAAGTTGGAATATTCAACTTTGAAATGGTCACTTATGTATGAAGATTGCGTTTGGAGTTACTTTAAAACAAAACAAAAATAGAGAATCGGACAAGCTTCGAATAAAGTTGAGGCTCAGTTTGGCAATTCGTCCCTGAAAAGTACGTTTGCCTACATCGTATTTAGCAATATTCTGATATAAAACTTTGAACCGCATTCTTAAGAAACACTTAACATTTAAAGATAACAGAAGAATCATGATATGTCGACGCCATAAGGGCGAAATAGCTGCAGTAAAACTATGGGTGAAATATTAAATCGACAAAATTGTAAAGTTTATGTGTACTTGTTTAAGGAAGTTAGAGGCCATTACGCAATATCTGTTCTGGTACAGTGTTATCATCCAAAAATACTACTACATGCATTAATTTTTTCTGCCGCCAATAAATCAAAAGGTCATTTGCTGACAAAGCCTTCGATTAAGGGTGAATATCATTTACTTTGGATTTATGTGTATGAAGCTGGTTTTACGATTTTTGCAGATCGAATGCCATTACCAGAATTAATACTTTGTCAACCTTAAAATATGGCCAACTTTGAACTATATGATCTCGTTCGCGTTCTCTAAATGAACCAGAAGATATATTTTAAAAGAAATGATGAAGAAAGCTGGGATGAAGACAAAAACGCAAGAAACCACTATAAAGTTCAAATTAATGAAGCAAAATACCAATTTATAACTCGGAAAATCAACACACCAAGCAGACAGAAACAAATAGTGTAAAGCTATAAAGTGTTTGGTGTTAAGCAATACAAAGCACCAGTAAATAACATTATTACACAGTATACAGATGAAAAAAAAAAAAATCAAACAAATTTAACAAATTTTTCATAGAAAGTATTATAGAAATAAGAAATACAATCGCTGATACCGCATATGTGAACAACACTACACAATGAACTTTATCAAATTACATTAGATAATTTGTAAGAAATATGCAATGCAAGGACATGAAAAATTAGTCTGATTTCGAAAAAATAAGTCTAAAAATAATTTTTGATAACTGGAGTGTATTAGGTAACACTTTGCTTGAAATTGTTAACAACTCATTAAAGAAAGGAGAGTTTTCGAACTCATGGAAGGAATCGGTGATAACACCAGTGAAAAAGATTTAAAACACGACAAAATGTGAGGAATTCCGTCCTATAAATAATATTCTAAAGACATTTGAGAAAATTCCTGGAAATTTTCGGAGCTAATGGATTACTGTACGTGCAAAACAACAATATAATATTTTCGTGTTATCAATCTGGATTTTGAAAACATTACTTAGGTGAATCGGCAGTAAACGCATGATTTCAAAAGAGCATTTGAGATAATAGACAAAAATATTCTATTAGAAGAAATGTCAATGTATGGTATACCAGATAAATAGCTTTAAAATGGTTTAAATCATTTCTTTCAAAGACATCACAAAAAACAAAAGTCAACCAATAATCCTCTCATTTAAGGGGCTACGAGTAGTTAGAATTTCAAAACAAATCAAAAAATCAATTTTTGTATTCGTAATGTACATATATCTGACTATATTTTTTGAAAATCGATCAAATCAATCCGTTAAGTACTTTTCGAGATATACGCATATTTGTAAGGACATCTCGGATGTGTAAGCATCTTCCGAAACTTTAAACGCGTTCTTCTCAAAACTATGTTTTTGAAGTCGGTGATCAAGATTTCTAAAAAACGGCTTAACCGATCTATCTGAAATTTTAACACAACCTTCTCAGATATATTCCTCATGTATTGATCGAAGAAATAAAGTATTGGGTTGTACCACATGAAATTTTCGCTCACTGGTAAATAAGAAGCTCTCGAGTGAACATCTGTGCCAGAACGTTAAATTTTATTTTTTTATATAACAAAGTAGTGTGAGAATTTTAGGGTTCGTTACAAGTACCGTTATTTTATTTTCTCTTCTAGGAACTATTTACCATGCTGTCGGCAGTTAAAATTCGCAGTTAAAATTCAAACCGTCTTCCTTTACGAATTTAAAATGGGACATAATGCGTCATTGGCAATGAAAAACCTTAATTAAACATTTGAGGATGTAGCGGTAAACGAACGAACTATACGACTTTGGTTCGGAAAGTTCCGTTCGGGAGATTTCAGCCTCGAAAATTAACCACGTAGAAAGCCGGAAACTTTAAATGATAACGATATTTTAAAAGCGACGGCGGATGCAGACCCAACAGAATCTGTCCGGGAGATTGCACAAAGCATGGGAGTATTCCAAAATGACTATAAGTCGACAATTTTCTCTCATAGAAAAGGTAAAGAAACTCGATAAGTGGGTACCCCATGCACTGAACGAATCCCAAAAACTACGGAGAAATCTGCGCATCGCTTACATTAAGAAACCAAATTAAACCGTTTTTGCACCGGATAGCCACCTATGATGAAAAGTGGATACTGTATGATAATTGTAAAAGATCTGGGCAGTGGTTGGAAGCAGATAAAAATCCAAAACACACCCCCAAGCCTGATTTTCACCCAAAAAAGGTGACAGGTCACCATAGACAGTTTGGTTGGTATAAAAAGGACCAATTTAAACAAGTAAAATTGTCGATCATGGAGTGATTTTAACCCGGAGGTTAACAATAACTGAGGCAATTCCGGCTGCAAACCTGCTGCAGGTTTTTTCCAGTATCATAAAATTTATGGCTTTTTCTGCGAATTTGTTATTAATTGTTTTTTTTATTATTATTGTTGTTACGTTCATAAGAAAAAAATAGTAAAATGGTATGTTTATAAGACATTTTCTGGAGAAAAGTGACTTCAAAGTCAAAAATTAGCATTAGTTTTTTAGTTCCAAAAATAAAAATGGAACAGGCTTAGAAATGTAGTATGTAGTTACAAAGGTTAGCATTTCTTCTAAAAACCGTCAACAAAGTTCAGGGTACACCAAAGTAAGCCTTTTCTTAAATCCTCAATAAATGATGTTAACATTGGAGATATACCCTTACTGTAGAATGAATTTTTTCTTAGAATATACCCAAGAATCATACTGTATAATAGTACAATATTATTTTGAAATTATATGTATTTATAAGATATATAAGTATTGTTGTACTAATAAATAAAATACTACCACTGCTACACAACATCTCGGAGATAGATTTCTCTGGTCTAAGGTGGGTAAAGTAAATAATCCATTCAAGTGGGTACTAGACCAGAATCCCCCAAATATGTTAAATCGTTTAAGGTGTTATCCATTAGAATAAAGCGATATTTCGTACTTCTAGGACCACCTACACACAATTAAAGAAACAAATATTTTATCTCAAAATGATGCTCCAGCGACTTTTTGTCTTTTGAAGAGTGGGCAGTCACGCGTTCTTATAAAAGTGACCACATAGACGACTACATAGACAAGTATTAAGGGTTAATAAGACTTTAAAAAAAATTGCGTAATATTTACAACATACAGAATAATCATCGCCAAACCTGTTGACTTCGATCAAATACGTAGACGTAGATAAGAGCCACTATCAGAACGTACATACTTTTCCGGTTAAAAATGAATATGTTTGCAAATAAGGCGGATTTATCAGAAATAGAAATGTAAATAAAGTAGTTAAAATTAAAGATTTCAGGCCTTACTTTGTTATCGATTCAAAAATCAGTCTCCTCATTAAAGCTTTCAATTGCGTTTTTAGAACGTCAGAACTGGACTGACTTTTATACAGTCCTTCGTTCGCATTCACGCGGTCGCGCTTTGACATGCTTCATGTACGCTTTATATTGAATTTACGATAACTCGCATGAAAAACACGAACTTGAAATTTGCAATCCGAATTATTGCTTCGGCGTTGAGGTGAGAGATAAAGTATTGTTTCCTCAGATTTCTAATCTATGAATTCGTTGCAAGAGGTTGAGTAGAAATGTACTTTTCTTATTTATAATAAAATTTAATTGGGAAAAATAACTTCACAAATAATGTATTTCAATAAATAAATTGAAGAAAAAACAACAAATGCATAATTGAAAATACTATTTTGCGCAAGAAAACCACAATAAAATATTTGCAAAAGGATTATATCCATTTGGAGTAAATACATAACACTATAACCTACCTTGTAGCTACAAATCGAATAAATCAATGTATGTCGGCTGATAGCCGATAGCTGTCAAACGCGTGACAAAGAAGAGAGTAGCTCTACTAGGGCTTTTATGTTGAGCTTACGATATTTACGATTAAAAGTGTCAGAAAGCCCATTGTTTATACTAATTATGTCACGCGACATTGTGATTTGGCTTTAAAGAGTAATTAGTTGTTGACTAATTTGTATCCCATCTGCTTCTCGTAATCTTTGCTGTCTGTGACCGTCATATCATATCATACTCGTACTTTCTTTGAGCTCATTGACACATCAATTTTCTTCGACTTCAGTCGTGAAAATGCGTCTAGGGATAGAAAAGGAATCCGAAAGTAAAAACTACGGCAATACGACAGTAGTTAATGGGAATACCTGTCATCGTCTTCGACTTTTTTCATGTTCATGGCACATAATATCAATATCAATACTAATTCAAATAACCAGGAACAATTATCTAATTCAACGCCTACGCAATAAAAGCATCAGAAACTCCAAAAATATCACATTTACGTCAAAATTAATTAAAATCTCTTCACGCTTTCAGAATTCCTTCTTCATGATTAAGGCGGACGCGGGAAATTGAAAAGAATGATCCTCATCTGTTCACTCATTTAGTTCATCATTCATTCAAGAGATGTCACTTGGCCTCTCCGGCGCGCGTTAAAAAAATGGCTTTTATTTCCATTTCTCTCGTTTGATTTTCGTAAAAGTAAATGCAAAGAACGGAATCGATATACTCATCTTCGTGTGGTGTGTACACTTGAATAGTGTGTACATATGGATTTACACACACACTTGCCGTATGCACATGATAAGCGATTCGAATTGAACGCGACCGAATGACGTAATTACTTCTGTTAAATAAAGGAATTATAAAAATCAAACCACTTTTTCGAAGTTCTATGGAAGGGAAGGTATTCGTAGTTAGGCCATATATCGCGCGCGCTGCCAGACTTAAGACGAGCGGCTACGAAAAGCAACTTTTTGGGCTGTTACTGAACGAATATTCTGACCCGTTCATGAGCTAATGGGATGTGAAATTAACGATTTAAAAGAAATGTGTAAGTTGCGCTACATTGGCGTGTAAAATTCAAACAACTGACAAAATAACGGATTGTACTCTGAGTGAAATTTCTCACGATATTTTTTATTTTCCGCTATCTGACAGTACTATGCTATGTGTACAATCAAAATCACACCCACCAAAATAAGACACGCGACAATCCATATGAACTGAGGGGCGATCAGGGGTTACTGTTTTAAAATAAAAATAAAAATAAGTGGAGGGTTTACAAAAATGTCAAATAATATAAAATATATCTCATGTTAAATGAATTCGGTAAAAACTTAAAACAGACTTCATGGTGGAGGTCTCGGTTTAAATAAATGTTGAAGTCCTTAAACAAATGCATGATTACTTGCTTATTTATTGGGTTGTACCACATGAAATTTTCGCTGTCGGAACGTAAAATTTTCTTTTTTTATAAAGGGTTCGTTACAAGTACTGTTATTTATTTATTTTTTTTTTTTCTAAGAATTATTTACCACGCTGTCGGAAGTTCAAATTCGAACCCTCTTCCTTTACGAATTTAAAATGGGGCAATGTTTTGGAAAGTTCCGTTCGGAAGACTTCAGCCTCGAAAATGAACCACGTGGGGAGCCGGAAACGTTAAATAACGACGGATGCATACCCAACAAAATTCTATTGATGTTAATGTCCTTCAAGCTGCGACTTTTTCTGCTCCTTAGGAGCAATGCCGATTGACTGGTGATCCAAATGAAAAAGTAAGACTGTTTCAATCAATACTACAATACTAAAATTGTATGATGAATGTGTGCCTATGAAAACAGTGAAAGTTCAGAATAAAGTATGTCCTTGGTTTACTTCGGAGGTGGTCTGGTCTATTAAGACGAGGAACAAATTATACAGGAAATGGAAACGGTCATCTGATGTAAATTGGTCCGCATACAAAGTGGCTCGTAATTACTCAACCAGCGTCCTGCTGGTTTCTTAAGAAACTATGGTGCAACCAAAGAGGAATAACTCTGTGTTCTCTGGATCCAGATGACTTGAATAATTTTTTCCTGGGTGATGACCCCGCTGCTGGTAGCCCAACTTCTAATCGAACAGTAGACTGTGTAGACTCTGTACCAATGTTCGAAAGTTTTGAAGTAGCCAGGGAAGCTGAAATTACTGAATGCGTTACAGCCATAAAGTCCAATTCGATAGGTGAGGATGGCTTTCCAATTCGATTTGTTAAACTTATTTTACCTGAAATGGTAAATGCAACTGGTGCATAATTACGTCAACTTTTCCACAGCTCTGGAAATTTGCATGAGTTTTGCCAATAGCAAAGAAAACAAATGCATCTTCTGTTGATTTTAGACCGGTTAGCATTCTACCTTGTCTATCAAAGGTTTTTGAAAAGGTTCTGGCAAAGCAGATAACGAAGCACCTGTCACTGAATCATTTGTTGTATGCTCAGCAATCTGGCTTTAGAGCTAACCAAAGTTGTGCTACAGCTATGGTGAACCTTTTTGAAGAATTAAGTCAGGAGTATGACAGGGGTTATGTTTAATTGCTGTGTTTGCTAGACTCACTCACTCACACAGTAAAATTGATCATTAGTTTTCTCTCTGGCAGATCACAAAGGGGTTAATTCTGGGGAACGTTTCACTGTTGAAAGAAATAAAGCAGGGAGTTCCTCAAGGCTCAATATTAGGTCCGATACTCTTCGGCATGATTATTAATGACCTTCCAACAGTCTGTAAACATGCTTCAGTACACCTTTATGCTGACGATGTCCAACTTCATTTAGCGAAGCTTTATGGTAACCTCAATGAACTTGTTCTTCTCATCAACGAAGACTTAAAACATATTGCAACCTGGTCTGTAGCTAATGGGCTGCTTCTTAATCCATCAAAATCTCAAATAATACCCATTTAAAAAAAATTATTTCGACCCTTGCCTCCTTTCCGATGTTTACCTTAATAATAACAAATTTAAAGCTGTGGACTCTGTCACTAGTCTAGGCTTTATTATCAACCGAAATTTGTCTGGTTACAATCACACAAATGTGGTCGTGGGTCGTATCTACGGATGTCTTCGCAAATTGTGGATCAGTGCTTATTTTACCCTTCAGGAAACAAGACGAAAGCTGGAACAGTCTCTAGTTCTACCCCTCATAACATATGCTAAGGTGGTCTATTGCTGTCTTGACTATTCATCCAAGCGAAAACTGCAAGTTGCCTTCAACGACGCGGTGCGTTATATCTATGGCATACGTAGATATGACCATATTTCTGTGTTTGCCATGGGTTTGCTTGGTTGTAGTTTGGAACAATATACAATATCAACGCCAGGATTTGTATGTTTTTGCACAAAATTATTATAACTCAAAGTCCATCTTACTTGTTTAACAGATCCAATTTTACTCGCTCCTCAAGAACCATCAACCTCATTCCCTATCTCTACAATAACCTTAGCTCGTCACGTTAATTTGTTATCCATATTTTTGAACTCTTTGCCCTCTCAATTGAAGAATATTTCAAATCCAACTAATTTTTAAAAGTGCAACCTTTCAACACTTCTTCAACTTATCAATTTAAATTCTTTTCCTCATTATCCACTCCCTTTCTTTATTCATTCTTTAAGTCTATCTTCAATCCTATCTCACACTTAAATTAAGATAAATATTGTTATTAGAGTTAAGTACTTTGAATTATTATAACTGATGTATATTACTAGTAATATAAAAGATCATATCTTAATGTACAAACCATTTAATAAATGTATTGAAATGTATTGAAATGTTTTGAAACAAAATCGGTGCGGGAGATTGAACAAAGCATGGTAGTATCCCCCCAATGACAATAAGTCGACATCTTTCTCTCATAGGAAAGGTAAAGAAACTCGATAAGTGGGTACCCCAGGAACTGAACGAATCCCAAAAACAGGATAGTCACCTGTGATGAAAACTGGATACTGTATTATAATCGTAAAAGATCTGGGCAGTGGTTGGGATGCAGATGGAAATTTAAACACACCCACAAGCCTGATTTTCACCTAAAAAAGGTTATGGTGACAGTTTGGTCGACATTGAAAGGACCAATCTACTTTTTCTTTTCGTCAACGCAGGAGAAACGATAAACGCTATGAAATATTGTGAGGAAATTGACATATTGCATGCCAAATTGGCTGAAAAGCAACCTGCGTTTGTCAATAGGAACGGTCCAATCCTTTTGCATGACAATGCTAGAGGTGCAAAAACTGTTGCAGTTGTGATTTGAAATTCTTCCACATCCACCGCAATTTGGATACATTTTGCCGGCAGAAGGTCTTCTGGAACCCAGCAGAGGTTATAAAACCCTTTGAAGATTTCATTGCTTAAAAGTCAGTACTTCCAGGAAAAAGAAATATTTGACCTTGTACCACGTTGAAAGAATGTCATAGATGCTAACGGATCATCTTTTGATTGAATAAAAATGTACGGAAAATAATATTGGCTTTTAAATTTTTACTATAAAATCGGACATTTCACGACGATTTCGGATATAGCGTCCGTTTTTTGCAAGAATTTGAATTTTCTCGTTCAGATATAGCGACAAAATAAAAAAAAATCATCTAGTTGCCTGTAAAAAAATTACCGTTTGTTTCGTTTGCGTGGCTTCCTTCTTTGTAACAGCTTAAAACTGTTAGCTGTGTAATAGTTGATTCGAATGTTACTTTCAATCTTGCAGAACAAATTAAATTCGTTTGATTTAAGTAATTTAAGCTGCCTCTTAAACTTATTATGTAGGTGACAGTCGTGTATTCAATCATTCCTTTGTTATTGATGCATTTGTTTTCCTTTAGTTTTCTAACGTTCTGGAGAAATCCACTGCATTATGGCCCTGTTAAGGAAAAGTCGGCAATATGTGGGCTGAAAAGTCCGCGCCGTTTCTAAGAGAGATCACCATTTGAATTAAATTCATACCAATTAGTACCAACCTTCAAAAGATATATGTATAAATTTGACAGCTGCCGGACGATTAGTTCTCGAGATATAGCGTTGTGAGTGAAGCAACTTTTGTTATTGTGAAAAAAAAAAAAAAAAAATGGATTCAAAGCAATTTCGTGTGTTGATTTATCATTGCTTTTTGATGGGAAAAAATGCAGCCGATGCTGCTTGCACCAGCCGAACGAACCATTCGCAAGTGAATTGGAAAATTTAAAAGTGGTCATACAAGCATCGAAGATGATGCACGCAGTGGACGTTTAAAAGAGGCTGTTTCAGATGAAAACATCAAAAAAGTCCACAAAATGATTACGAATGACCGTAAAGTGAAGTTGATCGAGATAGCTGAGGCTCTAAAGATATCAAAAGAGCGTGTTGGATATATCATACACGAATATTTGGACATGCGAAAGCTCTGTTCAAAGTGGGTGCCGCGTTTGCTCACAGTCGACCAAAAACAACAACGTGTTGATGATTCACAGGATTGTTTAAGGCTGTTCACATACCTTTCGGTATGTGACAATGTATGAAACTTGGCTCCATCACTTCACACCATAGTCAAGTCGGCAGTCAGCTGAGTGGCGAGCAGGCGACGAACCTCGTCCAAAACGACCAAAAACTCAACAGTCGGCTGGCAAGGTTATGGCATCCGTATTTTGGGATACACATGGAATAATTTTCATCGACTATCTCCAAAAGGGACAGACTATCATTAGCGACTAGTACATTGTGTTGTTGGAACGTTTGAAGGACGAAATCGTAGAAAAACGGCCGCATTTGAAGAAAAAAAAGTGCTGTTTCATCAAGACAATTCACCGTGTCACAAGTCGATGAAAACGATGGCAAAATTGAATGAATTCGGCTACGAATTGCTTCCCCACCCACCGTATTCTCCAGATTTGGCCCCCAGAGACTATTTCCTGTTCGCAGACCTCAAAAGAATGCTCGCCTGAAAGAGATTTAAGACCGATGAAGGAGTAATCGCCGAAACAGAGGCCTATTTCGAGGCTAAACCGAAATAGTACTACAAAACTGGTATCGAAAGATTGAAAAATCGTTTCAATCAGTGTATCGCCCTCGAAGGCAACTATATTGATAAATAAAGTTGAATTTTGCAAAAATTTTGTGTCTTACTATAAAACAACACTGACTTTTCAGCCCATGTGTTATATGGTTTAAATCGCAACAAAGTAAAAATATCTCCTTGAGATGCGACTACTTACAAGAAAATGTTAATCAATTTGGCATCCTACTAGAGAAAAAAGATTTAAATGGCATTAAAGACTATTAACAATAACATTCGTAAATTTGAGTCCCAGTTTACATTAGTGGATGATACTCGACCGGTTAGACCACATCCATCACGTAGTGAAGAGACTATAGCAGTTGTAGCTGAGTGTACGCGAAGACCGTGACGAATCGATTCGTCGTCGTTTTCAGCAGCTTGGATTGGCGTATTTTACGTGAGGATCTTGACCAAAAAGCGTACAAAATTCAACTTGTGCAAGAATTGAAGCCAGGCGACTTGAATTTGCGTCAAATTTTCAGTAAATGGGCTCTGGAAAGACTCAATGAAAATCCGGTGTTTTATCGTGAAATTTTGTTCAGTGATACGTTAATAAACAAAATTGCCGTATTTGGGCTGATGAGCAACCTGAGGAGTACCAAGAATTACCATTACATCCATTAAAAACAATGGTATGGTGTGGTTTATGGGCTGGTGGAATCATTGGTCCATATTTCTCCAAAAATGACGCAAATCAGAATATTACCGTCAAAGGTAAATTGGCCGCCTAGATCGTACGATATCACACCTTTGGACTATTTTCTCTGGAAATATATATAGTCTCAGGTTTCCAAGAATAAGCCAGCTACTATTGACGCTTTGGAAGCCAACATTAGTCGGGTTATCCGCGAGATACCAGTCGCTATGCCCGAACGAGTCGCCAAAAATTAGACCTTCCGAATGGATCACCTCAGACATAGTCGTGGCCAACATTTACATGATATCATTTCCAAAAACTAAATGCCATGAATTGTTCTTCTAACCGATAATAAAAATTTGAAGTTCACTTTCAAACTTATGTGTTTTATTTTACATTATAAATCAAACCTCACGATGAATCACCCTTTATAAGAAAATGTTTCACATATGCAGGCTTTTGTAACTCTTCACCTTAACCTGCATATGTTGAGGATACCGATGATGGATTGGATACTTTGCCTTTGGCACAACTCGCTTCAATTTGGACGAACGAGGAAAACTCCTGTAACTGGGAGACTTACCTTGATGTAGATAACCATGTTTTGACGGCCGCTGATCCCACTGATCAGGAGATTGTTGAAAGCGTAGCAATAAGCATGCATGAAGTCTTATCTTATAAGGAGGAGTTTAACGGTCCGAGATTGGCAGAATGAATTCCAACAGTCACAGATGCTCCAGGTGTTATTTCAGTCTTAAAACGGTTTGCTTTATTTGGTGAAGGTGAAAACGACATGGAAGTTTCGTGGCTTATAAGAACTGAAAAGCGTCTAGAAAAAGTTTTTGCTAAAAAAAGGAGGCTAAAGCAGCGAAATGTTACGGATTTATTTAAAGAAATGACTTAGATGCAAACCAGTGCACATACGAATACTCTTATAAATTGTGCTTTTTTCATTACATTTATTATATTATATGTTTTCTTTTTGAAGTCTGTCTGAACAATAAAAATAAAACATATGTACGTAGCATGTAACATACGTAGTATCTACCAATAAAGATAGACATATGTACGTAGCATGTAACATACGTAGTATCTACCAATAAATAGTATTTTTTTCTGACCTTAGGTTTTAGCGATAATCGGCTATAACGACCAATTGAGGCTGGTCCCTTCACCGTCGTTATATCCGGATTTCACTGTATTTCATCCTCTAAAAACAGTCAAAACAAACGGCACTAAAAATCACTCAAAGAATCCTACGTTTAAAATGACCAAGAATATCTTTGTCAACTTCCAGGCTTCTGCGGGATATAACAGGGATGATAAGGGTCCTTTACCATTTACCAAGAAGTCCTTATTACTTAATTACCTTCTTACGCCAAAGAAACAGCGTTTGGCAAGTGCAACTCGTCGCGTGTGTCATCGTCAGAATAAATAGAAGAACCGAAATAGACAAGATGCCTAACCTCCTTAATAACAGGTAGTATATAAGGAACAATGTTAGCAATTCTTTCTGTAATCATGAATGGAAACCAGTTTTTATCAATCTAACCTGAATTACCAGAAAAATTAAAATAAGGAGGTCGGTGAACTAACCAACCAATCTGGAAATCTTTACAAAACTTACTTCATAATGGTTAAACAAACGATACTATTGCATTATACTTTCTGAAAATAACTATTCAAAAGTGGAGTCGTGCTTAAGGTCTGTTGAATCTCTAGGATGATTTGGCCCATATACTATCTAATTACAAACTAAGACCACATACCTTCGAAACATAAACGACAGAAACATTTATTGGCTTTTAGTAAATTGCACAAGTCACTGCGCTACCAGAAACGATAAGTTTCTAACCGAAAATATTTGGATAAACGGGTTTGATTGATATGCAAACGCTATGGGTCATTACGTCTTCCTACTGGTGGTGATAAAAGGCTAAAATGATATTCAAACACTGTGGGGTAAAAGAAAAGTCAGATATTCATGAATATACACCCATTCCGGATTTCCGGAAATATTACTAATTAATGACTTTATAACCTAAATTACAAATCGCACCGCAAGATCGTTAATCGGACCGGTTTAATGGCTTGTTAAATGGACCTCAAGAGAAGATAATTTTTACTTTCATAAACGAAGAAAAAACTCGCAAGAGATTCTGTATTTATCGCGGTAGTTAACGAAGAATTCGTGCGAATTAACGTTCCCTTTGGTGTTGCACATGAGCCAGGAAACCTGGATTTAAATATGAGGCGATTGAAGTCTTAACGTATGAAGCGAGAATTTCTTTTTATCCTATATAAAGGTAAAAGCAACACAAAAAGCTGTAACAACTACTGTAAGCTATCGGCGCATTCAATAAGCGCAATAAGCGCAATATAATCAAACTTCATAGCAGTGAAGTGCAAGATAAAACGACGCACTGATAACGTTTACAGATAACGATGAACAAACATCAAGTCACTGCGAAAGGGGAAAGCTTTTGACAAAATTCCGAGCGATCTTATAAGGACAGCGCTAAGACCTGAAACATACTTTTATGAGAATGTTACGCGATATGTACGTATATGATGTCAAAACGATAGCTATACGCAGAAAAAAATTAACCGGATACTTTTTTTTTTTTTATTAAAGGAACATATTACAACTCAGGAATGGTTCTCTTTTAAGAAGGGAACAATAATAGAAGATAGAGCATGCGGCTTTCTGAAGACAGCTGAAGACCGATAAAACTGAATGTTATCAGGGGTTGCTTGCAGCAACCATAGCGGCAACGAGGATCGAATATATATTATATATCTTACTATATCAGTTAAAAATGAAAGAAGTTCAGCATACCCGTGTGAAGTGAAAAACATAACTATAACACTGCAAAGGCTAACGAAACATACTATTGGGTCTATAACTTCGTGCGGTTTGCTAAGAGATGGCGTAACTTATATTATTCCATTGGAACATGCGTTGGAAAGCTACTGTCATTGTACGTCATTTCAGTATATGTAATTCATTTGAAGCGTAAACAACAATAATTTTTTTTCACTCAAATATGTCGAACTTTGTGCCTGAAAAAGTGTTTTTGCGGGGAGTTCTTCTTCATTACTTTAATATGAAGAAAACTGCTTCCGAAAGTCATCGTACTTTGGTGGAAGTTTATGGTGAACATGCGCTAGCTGACCGAACGTGCCAAAAGTGTTTTGCACGATTTAAAAGTAGTGCTTTTAGCTTGGAAGACGATAAACGTCCTGGGCAGCCAAAAAAGTTTGAAGATGAAGAACTGGAAGCATTACTCTATGAAGATTGTTGCCAAACACAAGAAGAGCTCGCAGAATCTTTGGGTGTCACTCAAGCAGCCATTTCAAAACGTTTAAAAGCAACTGGATACATTCAAAAGCAAGGAAATTGGGTTCCACATGAACTCAAGCCAAGAAACGTCGAAAGGCTGTTTTGCATGTCCGAAATGCTGCTGGAACGCCACAAAAGGAAGTCATTTTTGCATCGGATTGTTACTGGTGATGAAAAAGGGATCCATTACGACAACCCCAAGCGCAAAAAATCATATGTGAAACCCGGCCAACTAGCCAAATTAACGGCAAAGCCGAATATCCATGGCGCGAAGGTAATGCTCTGTATTTGGTGGAATCAGATGGGTGTGCTGTATTATGAGCTGCTAAAACCGGGTGAAAACAACAATGGACAAACGCTACCGAACACAATTTATCCGTTTGAGTAGAGCAGTAGCCGAAAAACGCCCGAAATATGCGACCAGACAAGAGGCAATAATTTTCCATCATGACAACGCTCGGCCCCACGTTGCTATTCCGGTTAAGAACTATTTGGAAAACAGTGGATGGGAAGTCTTACCCCACCCGCCTTATAGCCTTGACCTTGCCCCTTCTGACTACCACTTGTTCCGGTCGACGCAGAACGTTCTCACTGAAATACGGTTCACATCAGAGCAGAATATCAAAAATTGGCTTAATTCATTCTTGGCTGCCAAGCCGGCGCAGTTCTTTTAGGATGGGATCCATAAATTGCCAGAAAAATGGGAAAAAGTCATAGTTTCAGATGGGCAATACTTTGAATAATACTTTTGTACATGTTTTTCTTAAATAAACGTTCAAATTTTGAAGAAAAAAAAAAACCGCACGAATTAAATTACATACCCATTAACAAACAGTATTAGACAGTTAATGATTGTCTCGAATGGGGACCAATACAGGAAATGGAAAAAATATTTAATTTCGTTTCTTAACCGAGTATTCGGCTCCCAGTAAAGATGAGACACTTACGTAATAACAGGAAAGAAAACTGCAAGAACAGCATATTCAGAGGTCTTTTCGGTATTCGAAGAGAGAGGGTCTTGGAAACTGAGTCTTTTCCTGAAGGCTAGAATAGGGAAGCTATCAAGCTTTAAAAAAAAGGTACGAATTCGTGTGCTAATGTCTTATGTTGTCAAAATATGTTATTAACTTAAGCAATCCTCGAACGAATAGAGTGACATTCTTGCATTCGACACAGCGCAAGTAGGTTTTTGATCGGGATGCTTCTGTATCGACTACATCAATTCCCTGCAGAATACCATCGAACAGTGTGTGGAATATTGAAAATGCATTCGATACCATCAACTTAAGATTTATGTGGTTTGTTCTGCGCAGGTGAAAGATTCCGTGTATATATATATTATATCTCAACGGATTGAAATGCTATGCAATCTGCTTTATGAAGCTGTCGGAAAACGGATATATTAACGGGAAAATTTGATGCATTTTAACATCAAATCTGTCACGACTTGGCTACACTAAGGCCATTTGCTTGCTATCCCATAGTATTGGGTCATATAAAAAGTTTCCGCGGTTTTTTGTTACTTGATGGTGTTTTTGTCCATTTATCTGGGAACATTAATCTGATTGTGTCAAACATACACGTGGTTGAAAGGTGACATGTCAGGCTCTATTTTTTTTTTTTTTTTTTTCAAGACACAAATGACTTCAAAGCCTGGACTGCCGGCAAACAAGGTTATGTTGAGTGTTTGGTGGGATTGGAAGGGAATTGTCTATTATAAGCTGCTACAACGTGGCGAAACGGTCAATTTGATCTTCTTATGTGCACAACTTCAAAGCCTGGATTGACGGCAAACAAGGTTATGTAAAGTGTTTGGTGGGATTGGAAGGGAATAGTCTATTACAAGCTGCTAGAACGTGGCGAAACGGTAAATTTGATCTTCTAATGTGCACAACTCGAACGTTTAACTGAAGCTTTCAAGAAAGAGCGACCAGAATTGGCCAAGGGAAAGGGAGTTGTCTTCCATCATAACAAAATTGGCCGACCGAAGAGCCGCTGAAAATCACTTTGCCAAGTTTTTCGCTGATAAACCACAGAAGTTCTACATCAATAATGGCCAATATGTACTTGATTCAAATTGATTTTGAATAAAGAAAAAAAATTTTTTTTTCAAAAATATACCAAAAAATCGCGGAGACTTTTTATATGACCCAATATTATATATTTCCATCAAATAGTAATATAATCCTAACGGACATGGTCAAAGAAGCCAGCATCGTTGGGTTGAAGATTCACTCATCCTTAACTAAAATCTTAAACTTTTCCTCCTCAACCTCAGAAATTACTATTGAAGGACAACCAGTAAAAAGGGTAAAGTGGTTCCAAAACCTCGGAAGTATCGTTTTTGAAGAAGGTGGGACTGAACTTATAGGTATAGCCAATCGAATAAACGAAGCAAAATCTACTTTTGGCATGTTACTCAAGTTGTTGCTGTTAGATCAAATTTTGAATTTCTGCTGGTGTACAGGTGTAACACCTACCATACCACCTTGATCAAAATGTTCCCGATGGCGTCACCGTGTGGCGCTCCCATTGTTCCGATTTGAGTTCTGTTTTTTTTTTTTTTTGTTAAGTTTGTACATACGTTGTTGACATTACTTTTAAATCTTAGCGTCATAGCTTGACATCTGCAAAAGTTACGTAGCCAAGCGTACATCTATCTCAGTGTGCGTTGGCGATTTTTTACAATTTTAGAAATGGATTTAAATTTGCAACAACGAACTTGTATTAAATTTTGCGTAAAAAACGGATTTAATGGTACACGAACGTTGTAAATGTTGGAAAAGTGTTACTGCCAAGATTCGCTAAAGAAAACGGTCGTTTACCAGTGGCACGAGCGGTTCAAAAGTGGTCGTGAGTCAATCGAAGATGATGAACACAGTGGCAGACCATTGACATCGAAAACCGACGAAACATTGATGAAGTAAAAGAAATGTTGGTCAATAACCGCAAATTAACCATCCGAGAGATAGCGGAGGACTTGAACATTGCCTATGGATCCGTCCAAGACATTTTGGTTAATGATTTGGATTTCCGTCGTGTAGCAGCAAAGTTGGTGCCAAAAGACCTCAATTTCATGCATAAAAAAAGACCTCTTTAATGTCGCAAAAGAGACGATTTGCGAGGCTGAATCCGATCCGAGATGAGACGTGGGCTTATGAGTACGACACGCAATCCAGACGTCAGGCAAGTGAATAGTGTTCACCAAATGAGCCGAGACCAAATAACCACGTCGTTTTCAGTCAAAAAAGAAGGCAATGCTCACGGTTTTTATGGATAACAACGGTGTAGTGCATCATGAATTTTTGCCAGAAGGCCAGACAGTAAACAAAGAGTATTATTTGGGCATTATGAGACGTTTGCGTGAAGCAATTGGCCGAAAGAGACCAGAATTGTTGGCAGAAAATTCGTGGATTTTGCACCATGATAACGCACCTTCGCACAGTGCCATCAGTATTCGTAATTTTTTGCAGAAAAATGCAACAAATACCATCCAACAGCCACCGAATTCACCTGATTTGGCTCTTTGTGACTTCTTTCTGTTCAATCGAGTTAAAAAACCACTTCGGGGAACGCGTTTCAGCAACCGAAAAGAAGTAATGGAAAAATCGCAGGAAGCACTAAAGGACATACCGAAATTAAAATTATGCGCTGGCATAAGTGTGTTGCAGTCGATAGGGATTACTTTGAAGGGGACAATATAGATTTAGATAAATAAATTTGTATTTTTAATTTTCTGAATGAATTCCCAACTTTTTTTGATCAAAGTAGTATGGCGCAGAATAGGTGTTTTGGCAGCAATTTTCTCCGGACAATTTTTTTCAACTAAAATATTTTTTTATTTTTATCTGTAACTATACTAGAAGTTTCCAAAATTCAATGCAATCTTTGATATTAAAGTGATGAAAACAAATATCCGTAAATTGAATTTTTTTAGAAAAGAATTAGAGGAAAAACAAAAAGTACAAGAAGAGATGAGGCCCTTCGGCATCAAATTTGTTATATTGTATTTTGATCACTCAAAATCATGTATTTACATTGAGATAAAATCTACATTTCATTGAGCAACCTTTTACATCCTGTGCCTCTTATGTCGCTAGAGATTACATCAATCCAATTCTGTTTCTTTAACTATCGTAATTTTTCCCATGAGTTCGATTTCACATAATGCACAATTGAGAAAATAATATTTCTACACTCTAAGGCGATCGCTCTAGCTCGTGATGTTCGCCGTATCAGTATGAGTAGAGTAGTGTCCATCAAATGTTAACCCAACCGGCGCGGCGTACAGTATATTTTATAAATTCTAAAATCTGCGCAGTCTTAGAGGATTATTCATAATCATAAACTAACTGAGTCTTAAAAGTACAGACAGAGCACTGATAAGGACCAACGAACCAAATTGTCACATAAAAAAATAGAGGAAAACAATTCGACCTTATATTTTAGAGACAGAACACAGACCTAGTCGGTTCATTTTCTTAAAACTCCAATAAAGTCCCTGGAAAAGAACTTAAATCAGCAACTGTTGAATGCAACTGTGTGGCTTAATGCACAGTGTAGAAGCAAGGCAACTGATCATGCTCTTATCCAGAAACATATTCTCAGGCTAAATCGTAAGTTTTTTCTTTAGCTTTTCTAATCACTATCGAGCACTTCGTTTGGAAATAATGATAATAAAAAAGATAATCATGATATCCGTATCCTTTCAGACAACCAAATTTTAATTAAATCGTTGAAATCTAAAGTAGCCACATGAGAGGCGATCAATTGCTTAACGTATGGAGGGTAAAACTTGTTACACTGTATAAATGACACGAAAAATTGCAACAATTAGTGATCCATGAAATTAACGTCGTATAATATCAAAATACACGAGCGAGCTTTAGACAGTCGACAACGGAATATTAGTAAACTGCATGGCAAATAATACAGTTTTGTGTGAAACAGATAGAAGATTTGAAAGATCTGCATATCGTCTTCATCGACATTAAAAAAGCGTTCGACAGACTTAGTAGAGATATAAGCGCTATGATCGCCAAATGTATCTGAAGTGAATACGAAAATTTTGGAAAAAAATTTATTTATTTTTCACCATAATCGCCTTTCAGCTTTATACACTTTCCCCTGCGATGTTCATCGTTGGAAAATCTTTGACCACTGAGCCATTTTTTCAAGTTTGGGAACAGAAAATAATCCGAAGGGGGTTAAATCTGGCAAATAGAGTGCATGAGGTAGCAATTCAAACTTTATTTCATTAATTTTGGCCAATGCAATAACGGATTTGTGAGCGGGTGTATTGTCTTGATGAAACAACAATTTCTTCTTCGCCAAACGCGGCCATTTTTGCTTGATTTCTTTGCTCAAACGTTGCAATAAGTTCGCATAATACTGGCCGTTGATATTTTTTCCTTTTCAAGATAGTCAATGGAAATTATCCCACGCGCATACCAAAAAATCGACGCCATGACCTTGCCTGCAGATGAAACGGTCTTTGCCTTCTTTGGAGCCGGTTCTCCCTTTTGAATCCATTGTTTTGATTGTTATTTTGTCTCAGGTGTATAGTGATGGACCCATGTTTCATCCATTGTTATGAAACGGCGCAAAAATCCTGCTTTGCTGCTGTGAAACTTCGCTAACCACTCAATTGAAACATCTTCACGACACTGTTTTTGCTCGAGTGTGAGCAAACGCGGCACCATCTCAAAATTTCCAAATAATATGCTATGTACCACACTTCTTGAAATGCCCACAATATCCAGTACCGCTTTGTGGATTTTCTTTACCATTTCTGGAGTCGTCATCTCATTTGGTCGACCACTGTGATGCTCGTCTTTTCAGCTCGTACGGCCTCGTTTAAACTCAGCAACCCAAAATTTTACTGTTGTAAACGAAGGAGCAGACTCACCCAGAATAGAATCCAGTTCAGCCTTATATTGGATGGGCTGAGGCCTTTCAAATAAAAGCAATTTATCACATAACGATGACCAATCTTCTCCATTTTCACAAATTGACTGACAACGTTCATTATTGATAGCTGCCAAACAAATATAGGGTTTTCCAATAAGGACTTGACAACTTGGAATTTAATTTGTGAACGCACTCTTTCACTAATCATCAAACTGTCACTGTCAATTTATTCAATAAACTCAACATTTTCATCATGGTAAAGTACACCAACGAGCAACGTCTGCAAATTATAAAAATTTTCTACAGATATTCGGAGTCGGTGACTGCAACTTTAAGAGCGTTAACTCCAATTTTCGGTCGTAATTCTCGCCCTAGTATACAGGCAATAACAAGTTTAGTGCAAAAATTTGAGTCTACATATTCGTTGTGTGATGTTGCCGTGTCAGTGAGACAACGGGTTGGTCGAAGTGTCGAAAATATCGCTGCCGTTCAAACGTCCGTAGCAAACGATCCAAATCAGTCAATTCCACGGCGTTCTCAAGAATTGGGCATCGCTCAGACCACATTATGGCGTATTTTGCGTAAGGATCTTGGTTTACACTCATACAAGATCAAACTGACTCAAGAATTGAAGCCGATGGACCATTTGAAGCGACGTACGTTCTCCGATTGGATTCTGAAGAAGATGCGCCAAGATGATGAATTTCATCGCAAAATCATCTTCAGTGACGAAGCTCACTTTTGGCTCAATGGGTTCGTCAATAAGCAAAATATGCGTTATTGGTCGGGTGAAAACCCACATGTGCTTCATGAATCAACACTTTATCCACAAAAAATAACGTCGACGATAACGATCGTCACGTTACTGTGAATGGTCAGCGTTATCGCGCCATGATCACTGATTATTTTTGGCCCGAATTGGAAGATATGGACTTGAACGACATGTGGTTTCAAAAGGATGGTGCCACAAGCCACACAGCACACGCTACAATCGATTTATTGAAGAGAAAGTATGGTGAGCGTGTTATCTCAAGACATGGGCCAGTCGATTAGTCGCCTCGTTTGTGCGATTTAACGCCGCTTGACTATTTTCTGTGGGGCTACGTTAAGTCATTGGTTTATGCCAATACGCCGACGACGGAAGAGCTCAGAGCCAACATTGAACGTGAAATAGCGGCCGTTTCGGCTGAAATGTGTGGTCGGAGTCGTTGAAAATTGGGTCCAACGAATCGACCGTTGCAAACGTGCCTGCAGTGGCCATATGAACGATGTCGAGTTCCATTCATAAATGTTTTGATTGTACTTCAAGCCAATAATAAAGTTTTTAAAATATCTCAAATGGGTTGCCTTTTATTTAAAAAAAAAACGTTGTCGTTGTTAGAAAACCCTATATAACAAGCAGATGTTCCCTTATTTCTCTACTTGTCAAATGATTTTCAAGTAAAACCTTATCAGTTTGTGAAATCCATTTTATTGCCCCTGGCAGACGCTTGTGTTAACTTAGAAAAAATAAAACACACACCCATGCATCAACATATTTTACGAAAGTTAGACCAACAAGAGCGAAAATTTGCGAACCTCCCTGGCACTGTCACTGGCACTCGCTCCCGTTTCGTTTCCCTTGTGAATCAACAGAGAAAATAAGAGAAAAGGAAATGAAAAACAATTCACACAATCATCAGCCCTCCTTCCTGGTTAACCATATTTCTTGCCGCCGCGACGATCGACCATCTATTTTTATCATATGGGACCGTGAGGTATGAGGAGAGCAAAGAAAACACGAATCGAACAGCAAAAAAAATATGAATGAGCAAGAAAAAACAGAATGAGACTAGAGAGTGAAGTCAGAGAAGAGCTATAGTGACGGCGCACTGATACAATATACCCGCTGGTCTGACTCGAACCATGTGCGCTTTGTACCGAATTAGTACAGTACAGTGGGTGACGGTGCTCTCACTGTGCCTAGCTGTTTTGGGCTCGCGTGACTATTGCAACCAACCAACAGATCAAAACTATTGCAAATGAACGAATACGAGTACGAGTAGGAATGCTCACTTGCCTATGCTATTATTCTATACAATCAGTGTCGTAGAGGGTGAAACTGAAAACCACCCCTCAACAAACACAAAACCACTCTCGTACTCTTCCACACGCCCACTATATGTTATAATGACGACTGTGTTAGGACTTACCTTGGCCTATTTTGCATAAAGTGCTGACCGCCGAATATCACTAGCATGTAAATGCCGCAGTAGTAAAACACCCAGGTCCAGTTCTCCAGCATCCATTTCCGTGTGCGCTGATGAATGAAATCATTTTCGAAATCGAAAATGTACGAATAGTTTGGTGTTACACTTATGTCCATGTTGATCATCTTGTGGTAGACTAATGGTTCGGTAATCGGTGGTTGTCTGCTGGCGCGCTGAATATGCTCACTACTGTTGTTTGTTCTTTTGTAAAAAAAAAAATCTCCCGAAACAGTTAAACGAAAGTATCCGGTTTCGCGCGGGGGTTCCCTCTTTATGTTTCACCTTCTGCTTCAAGGAACTTTCGTGAACTCCGACTTGTGGAAGCCTAGACAAAGCCAACGATGACAGATATATCAAAAGAACGCACTGTGCCGCGCGGAATGTTAAGAAGAGGTAAAATTCGGGAAAAATTATGTCACGAAAGAAAAGTTGAAAGAGTGAAGAAAAATAAAATCAAATCAACGTCGTCGACACAAGGAAATTTAACCGAAAGAGAGTACCGGGCTACCGATTCTAATTGCACGACGAATTGGCTAAGGCTGTCACCACACGGCTAGTGCAGGGATAAAAAGAGAATCGAAGTACAAAAAAAGAAAGCTAAAAAACCGACCGAAGTTTTTTTTTCGATTTTTTCTCTCTTCTATACGGGTTTAGCGTGAAGCTAATTTTTGTTTCACTTTTTTATTTTTGGTTTTTCTTATTCGGATTTTGTTTTGAGGAGACTTCCTTGGTAGACGCAATTTTGCACTTCCAAGTTTCGCGATATACAGCTGGTGAGAGAACACACGATGACTTTGTTACTCGGTCGATTGGTGCGAGAAATTTAATTCAGGAATTTAGTTTTCGGGATTAGATCACACAAAATAAAGGAATAAAAATTAAACAAAAATTGTGAACTGTTGTTTTATTTTGGTTTGCTTTCTTTTTGGTTGGTGCGAAGGAATTATTGGCTTTTACGCTCTGTCCTCGTTTCGACGGCCGGCGTCTGCGTCTGACAGAAACGAAAACGATTCATCGGTTTTATTGTAAATGGGGAGGAACTCGGTTGAATTGAATTTTGGAGATAGCGATAGCAAATCGCCAAGCTCTGACTGGCTCTCTCTCACTCGTTCTCTCTCTGGATTTTTGGATGATTGTGTGAGTGTGTTTTTTCAGCAAACTTTTTTCGTCACTCTGACTGGTTGAGTGGCTACACTTTATTTTTTTATTTATTAAGTATTTATGGAGTAGATTTGTTTTGTTTTTTAGTTTTCGCTCACTAAATGGCTTTTGCATACCTTTCGGATGTTTGCACACAGCGAAGTCGAAGGGAAACTATGGAGAGAAAAAAGAGAGATACCGATGTACGTTGGTCTTAAATGTTTACAAGTTATAAAGCCTGCTTCCACAGGCATGGACGATGCCCAGATTATAATCATATCATGACCATGCCCAGTGGAGACGCAAAAATCCATGCCGGAACTAACTAGCGGATGAAAATCCGGATATATGAATGGTTTTCTGTTGAGTGGAGTGGTAAACGTATTTTTTTCAGAACGCCAATTAAAAAGGGGTAACCAATTTGGTTGTTATCGCATGAACATCGGATGTCAGATGATACCACTGGCATAATTTTGTATCATGGACACGTTCTGTAATGACTAGGAAATAAGTAGATCACCAGAGCATTTCATAAGTGAGTTGTACGGCTAAGAAAAAAAAAATATATTTCAGAATACGTCAAAAAAAACTGGCCTGTGGGTATACTGATGAGAATTCACAGCGAGACAGTTGTCAGGGTTGAAAGTTTGAAGATGCGGAATGTTGCTAGCATCTTCTTTGGACAACTGTTGGTGAAAATAGCCAGGACACATAACGTCTGTGTTCAAGGGTGTCAATTGACTGTATAATATTGGCATCACCTATGAGTCTTATCGCACGATTTTTGTTGAAAGTTACCGATCTAAACATACTCAACATTCAACATTCAACATTCTTTTCTTGACATTAACTTTATATTCACTAATTCAAAATCTTTGTAAATTAACAGACATTTTTGTTTAGTTATTGCTTTTTTTGTCGAATAATAAAACATATTCTTAAACTTTTTCACTTTTAATTCAACAATTTTGAATCCTATCAAGCAAGTGCAAAGAAGTCTTAAGGCACTTGACCAGATGTGAGCATTGCATTCAAATTTTGATGGGACGAATGCCTTATATGTTGTGGCCAGATCAGAGGGGGTGAAATATTTCTAACATCGTTTGAGGAAACCTAGACATTTCGCAATATTTTTAGCTACATCGATTATATGATCGTTCCAATGTTAGTTGTTACATGCCGAGAATGGAAAGTTTTTCGGTTTCTACGGTTCAAGTGTCATTCATGAATACTGCCTGGGTTTTTGTATGCTGCCTAAGAGCAGAGACGTGAATCCGGCTTCAGGCTGAACATCAGGCTTGAAACCATCCAAGACAACTTGAATTTTACGTTTCGAAAGGTAATTTCTTATCCACTGAAGAAGAGAGTCGTCGATTCCAAGTGCACGCATTTTCGACGAAAGAGCCTGATGCCAATCTCTGTCAAATGCCTTAGAAATAACAAGTCCAATTATCTTTCCTTCGCCAGATTGGTGTACGCTTTTGTTTCAATTTTCGGTGCCATCAAATCACCAGTTGAAATGTTGCTACGAAAACTGTACCGTTCATGAGCTAACGGTTTATCAGCGTTTCAGTAAGTGCAATAGGTGTATGATTCGCCTTTTTCAGAGACGGGTTGAATAAACGCTGTTTTCCGTCTGCTCGAAAGTAGGATTGATCAAAAAACTTACACAATGGTTTTGCCAGCATGGAAGAATACCTCTACAGAAGAAGGGGAGATATACAATCTGTACCAACGGCTTTGTATATGTAAAGATCTTTAAGTATTCTTCCTACTACACGAGTTCGAAAGTGGATTCGTCTCAGTGAAAATTCGACGATATCAAGTGTAGACAAAATCAGAGCACAATCTAAAAGTGTTGAGCTGGTCGCAAAGTGTTGAACAAGCAGATAAGCCTTGTGCAAGAAGCTGACAGCTTGAATCTCATTATAAATGAGCGTTGGGCTTAAGGATGAAGCAGAATTCCTAATAAATTTCTAAATTTTGGCACATTATAGATTTTTTTGTCTTAGTTTTTAGTCGTATAGAATTTGTATATGCGTTTCTGGCGTTCTTGATTCGTTTGAACTTTTTTTCGGTTTTTCTCTGTTGGATCGAAAAAATATTTCTTTAGATGAGAGGCAAAGGATCTCATTCTAAAGAGAACTGTATCCACGAGCTATCGACAAAACATAACCACCAGTTAAAATCCATAAAGAGGTTGTTAAGTCCATTCCATTTAGCTTTCTCATATTTTCGTACGGTTCATCTAATAGAACACAGTGGTCCGACTGTACTAGAGCTCACGCATATGTCGAAACCGCTATAAGAAAAGAGTAATGGCACTAGTTCCAAGCCGTGTGCCTTAAGATCAGAGTCATCTGAGAGGTGTTGGCGGAGATCTGTCTGTGTTTTACTAAGTACCAAAACAGTAGGACTGTACATACAGACGTGGAAGTGATACTTTTTAGCCTTATAAAAGTCATCAACAAGTAGTTCCACTATTTTTTTAAATTGTGCTTCCGGTGCTGCCTTGCCAGTTTCGCACAATTTTCTTAAGTATGATGTTGAAAAATTACAAGTCAGCGCATCACCTTGTCTAAACCATTTTTTTGTCGTCTAAGGTCTCACGCTATTCGACTTAATCGGATGATGCCAACACTAGACATATCTTACTCATCTTTATAGTGGATACTGTCATAACTGGCCTGCAAGTCTTTAAAGAGGTGATATGTATTGATCTGGACTGTCAGGAACTCCTTCAAGATCTGTCTGAGGTTCATCGGAACATCAGGTCGAGTGTGATCGATGTCGAGAGGCCAACAGAAAAATAATTTGATCAACCAAATTGAATAACGGCGGCAAACTATTGGTCTGATTTACGAGGTGGCTCAAAATATAAGGGCCAGGTATAGAGGTGCTAAGGTCAGCAAATTGAGGCTTTGTCCAAAAAGCCAACAGTTGAAATATGATTTTTGGGCGAATGACTAATAATTTCTATTACTTTTGAGACTTAAATTCGACCATTCTCTTCTCTAAGCCCCATAGTATCTTTGCAGCTCCGATCGTACAACGCATTCTCCTTTTGGTTTGATACTCATTCGGTGAAGAGTATCTCAGTATGTCAGTAAGAGTATGTCTTTCTTAAAGTGAACAAACAATTCAAGGAAAACAATATATATGTGAACGTCCCACTTCAATTAAAGTCATTTTTAAATCAATATTGGAAGTCTATACCAACTTCAGTATAAAAAAGCCTATCAGAGACTATGAAGCGCTGCAACAAAATATAAACATTGTTATTAAGATTTTCTAACTTACGTAAATTGCGCTACAATCTGCGATGGCCTGAAATACAATCCATAATACAAATTTTACTTTCTTTAAAACGACCATCCACTTCATCCACTTTCGATGACTGGGGTCGTATATAGAGGTAATTTCAAGTTTCTTGATAAGGCCTTACGAGGGCTGTTTGTTGAATACCCGGATTAGAAATGACAACACAATTTTTTTAGTTTTTGACAATTTATTTTTCATTATAATCCCCTTTCAACTCGATACACTTTTTCCAGCGGTGCTTCAATTCTTTTAACCCCTTCGTATAGTACGACTTTTGTTGGCCTGCAAAATACTCCTCCGCGGCGGCGATTTTAAGATTTGAGAACAAAAAGAAGTCAGATGCCAAATCCGGAGAATACAGAGGCTGGGGGAGCAATTCGTAGTACATTCGACCAGTTTGGCTGAGGTGACTGAGGAGGTGTGAGCCGGTGCGTTATCGTGGTGGAAGTGCACTTTTTTCTGCGGTCTTTTTTTCTTCAAATCGGCGTTGAATGGGCCCAATAAATCGACCTACTATGATCCTATGATTGTTTTCCCCTTCTCCAAATAGTCAACGTGGATAACAACTCAAAAAAAAAAACAGTGGCCATCACCTTTCCGGCCATAGGCACAATTCTCGCCTTTTTTGAAGCACTTTCACTGGGAAACGACGCAGAAACTCCTCTGTCCGCACTCCGACAAAGAACTAGTCCATTGTTTCTTGTAAAGTTCCTTTCAATGAAATCTTTCAGTCTTATGAAGAAAGATGAGTAAGCTCTTCAGTGATAAGGTGCTTACAGTATCAGAGCCAAGTACCTGCAGCCTGATACGAGCGTAAGCCGGACGTTCACAGAGATAGTGCTCCGCGGTATCGTCATACACACCGGGGTCTCATACATACCATCGAGAATGGACTTGATTTCATCTCCTAGGACATTCTCTTTTTTTATTTCTGTAAGCAGTTCAATTTTGTAAAAATTGTAAGCAACAATTTTAGTTCACGATAAAAAAGCATTTTAATCAAAGTAATATTAATATTAATAATAATATTAAATTAATATTAAGTAATATATTTTAAAATAAATTTTAAGAAATGATTTTTTTCTTATACACATATTCATGCCTGGCAGTGCCATTCACTTAAACAACACAGATGTCAAAAATCGTTTCAACCGCGGTAAGTTCAATTAAAGTTTTTAAATTTCTTTTATTAAAAATTTCCTGAATATGCGTCGTTCTGGTGCTCCATCTATGAAAAGTTCACTTAATCAAAGGAACAACACTTCTTCATCCGTTACACCAAATCCTTCCACAATAAACATCGTCCAGGAGAGTAGAATCTCCTCTTCAACGTCGGCTCCTGTAGAAAAAGAAAATGCTTACCATCGGACAGATTTCAAAACAATCCTCTACAACATCGTTTGGAGGAAAATCACCACGAAAAAGCACAAAACCTGGGAGGGCGATGGCTCTCTTGAGCTAAAGAATAATGTTTGCATCCTAAAAAGTGATACTGGGCAATTTTTGGGTTCATCTAATGCCATTAAACCAGAAGAACTCATCGAAGGCGCTATCCTAGTCATTGGTAGTAAAGAAATAGAAGTTCAAGACCAAGTAAAAGATTTTAAACAATTTTATGCGAATAGGAAGATGCTTCAAGGATCCGCTGCTTGGAATGAGCCAGAAGAGAAAAAGAAAAAGACGCAGCATAGTGTTTTCTTTCCTATGTTGCATCTCAGCTCTCCTAAAATGCCAAGAAACATCCCAGTTAATCGGGAAGGTACGATAAACACTGAAGTTGACCCTCTGATTCTTCCAACTCCAGGTGATGAGAAAAGATTCAACAAACTGAATCGGCCCGTCTATGAAGTGAGAGTGAGTCCATCTCTGGTCCAGCAATTGCGTCCACATCAGAAGGAAGGAATTTGTTTTCTTTATGACTGTGTCATGGGGTTCAAAAATCCGGATTTCTATGGGGCTATTCTAGCCGATGAAATGGGATTGGGCAAAACATTGCAGTGTCTCGCTCTCTGCCATACCCTCCTTAAACAAGGCCCATTCGGTGGTGATCGGGTACTACAACGAGTACTGATAGTAACACCAAGCAGTCTTACCTCGAACTGGAACAATGAAATCAACAAGTGGCTGAAGAATGAGCGAATGTATGCCTTTGTCGTTGATGGAAAGCATAAACTGAATCAATTCTCCCATCAGACACATATTCCTTTCGTGATTGTCTCTTACGAGATGTTTCTTGGTCATTCAGACGAGTTTCAAGTGCTGCAGTTTGATCTCGTCATCTGTGACGAAGGCCATAGACTAAAAAACAGTGCTACGAAGATTTCCAATGCTTTGCAGAACTTAAACATTCAGAGAAAGATTATTCTAACAGGGACTCCGGTTCAAAATGACTTGCAAGAGTTTTTCACTTTGGTAGACTTTGTTAATCCAGGTATCCTTGGAAGTTACCAGGAATTTAAAAGAGAATATGAATATCCAATTGTACAAAGTCAAGCACAGGATGCAGATGATGAAATTAAACAGAAAGGTGCAAAGAAAGCCAAAGAACTTAATTTAATCTCCAGTGGATTTATCCTTAGAAGGACACAGTCTGTGAACAGCAAATACCTGCCGAAAAAGAGGGAATACTTGGTATTTGTTAAGCCGTCAGAGTTGCAGCAATTTCAGTTGATCAAGGCACTCGATCTCTGGGAATCGCAGAAGGAAGATATTCTTAAACTTATGAATCCTCTCCAAATCATCACGATTTTGAAGAAAATCTGCAATCATCCGTCTTTGATTGCCCGAACGAAATCATCGAATATAATCACCAAGAATTTGGAGATGTACCTTCCAGATTGGTCGGAGATGGGACCATTTGACTCTGGGAAGCTGGAACTTGTCCAAAAATTCTTAGTTGACATCTCTTCTAAAGACGAACGTGTTGTTCTCGTCTCAAATCATACAAAAACCTTAGATATGCTGCACGGATTATGTGATTTTCTGAATTTGGAGACGTCTCGTTTAGATGGTAGCACAGCAGCTGTAGAAAGAAACTCAATTGTTACGAAATTCAATGAGGAGACCTCAAGTTCGAAGGTGTTTCTACTAAGCGCCAAAGCAGGAGGAGTTGGATTGAATTTGTGCGGAGCATCACGATTGATTTTATTTGATAACGATTGGAATCCGTCGACAGATTTACAGGCAATGTCGAGGATTTGGAGAGACGGTCAGAAGAAGGATGTGAAGATCTATCGGCTGGTTACAGTAGGAACAATAGAAGAGAAGATTTTACAGCGCCAAATTGCGAAGACAACACTAGGAGGTTGTGTTATGAATAATGACGGAGCTGAAGTATTTGGCAGTGAGCCATCGTTTAAGTTTTCAGCGGAGGAGCTGACAGATTTGTTTGGCTTGCCAATGGATTTCGAAACCTGTACGACACACGAAAATTTGCAATGTGAGTGTCAGGAGCTTGGCAAGACAAGCCAAGGGGATGTGAGTGCTCCTACCAAAGAGGGATTGCAGATTAATGAGCTGATGCACTGGCAGCACTATGGGAAGCCATTTTCAAAGGAATTTCTTGAGGTTGGTATTTTTCCACTAGAATTGGTATAGATGATTTTAATCTTTGTTTTAGGAAGCTTGTCTTGTGTCGGCGGCAGCGAACATATCGTTCATCTTCTCCCACCAGGCTGAGTTGACTTAGGCAGTTAATCATCCGGGTTCTTGTTACTTATCTCTTGCGGAAATAAACTATTATTTTGTTTTTCCTCATTTTTCTTGTTTCATTGTCGGGTTCTTAATGAATTTAGCATGAATGGGATCAAAAGACAGTCAATATGGCACCACGTTTGTAAAGAAGCGTGTTAGCTATTTGAATATCCAAGGTTTCGTCACCATAGTATTCACAAAAGCTCACAAGAAAGTGATCATATTGCGACCGCGGCGAGGCGCAAATCTAATATTATAGAAGCCCGAGAATTCCAAGCGGCCAAAATAGGCTCAGAAAAATACATACTTCCAGTCAAGGTACACGTAGGTCCAGACGCCACATCGACAGACAAACACTGATTTAACGTTGATGAATTCAAGAACTCGCCAACGCCTTTACAACCTATATTAAGTGAAGATTTTCGGTGTTGATGTTAAGATACCATCCGACTCTTGGTTTAATGAAGAGTGCAGGACCATTAATTTAGCAGGGATCCAACCAACTTTGGAGGTATCAATCTCGTTAACATCGAATAACAAGATCTTGTCCGCCTTATTATGTGAACGCAGCAAATCTTGTCAACGATCCGATTAGTTCCTGTCAGTAAAATGTTAGACTTGGTAAGCCCACATCTGACTATATATTCTTTACGACAGAGCCAGAAGAAAACCGATTAATCCAGAGCTATACAGGATCATTTTTTGTTTTGGCATACTCGTCATTCCCTGAATATGCTGATGATAATGATATCATTTGAAGAACGCAGCGAATTGTAACAGGTATTGAGACAGAAGCGGAATAATGGGCTGAGCTGTAAAAGAGACCAAATTCGCATAGACACCCAATATCAATAAAGCTAACAGAATGTCACAATATACAGCTATGACTTTAGGCTATTCATTCTGACAAAGGCACCTCATTAGAAATCAATCGAAGAGTTTCACTTGCCAAACGCTGCTTCGTTGGTCTTAGAAGAAAATTGACCAACCTTATGAAAAAACACTCGGGAAGCTCTATTATCCATATTACCCTATGGCGCAGAAGCATGAAGATTAGCGAGGACGGATGAAGATATCCAAGGAGATGCGAGGGCTAGGTGGCGCTACAAAATGAGCTAAATCCTTCACGTAAATTTTAATTTCTAGTGTAGCATGGACATTAGACACATTAAGAACGTTAAGCAAGAAGTCAACCATCATGCACCATAGCAGTGGTAATGACACGTCAACAGGGTTCTACTCACTAGCATTACTCTAACCCACAAAGCTAGTGCGAAAGCATACTCTTTTGATAAATCGATTGGTGTCTTCTTTATTCTCCTAAACCTTGCAATGTCCACATGTTGTAGAATTGTTCTAATCAAAGGTTACTTTCAGCTTATGTATGTTTTTATACACAATATTTGCATAATTAACGAGGTCAATCAATGTTGATTGAGGTCCCATTCTACTTGTGCACGCCACTAGGTTTATACTCATTCGTTGCAGTCTCTTTAGGGTTTGCCGTAGTGTGAATATCTGCTCATTTGTAGACTTACCGTGCACAAAACCGCAATGTTAAAAGACTAATCTAATAGACTTCTTTATCGGAAAAAGGGTAAACGCTAGTTACGTCAAAGTTGAAGAGGGCTTTTGGAAGATTTCCGAATAGACGTTGTAGACAATACTGAGTTGAAAGTAGCACTTAAAACGCCGTATCAACTTGAAAAAGAAGTTGAACGTTTTGTTGAAGTCATACAGCAAGCGGCCTGGAAGAACACTCCCCGCGAATCGAACAAAGTTCCCAAAGTCGGCATAAGATATCCACCGGAAATCAGAAAAATGAAACGAAGAGCGCGGAAAAAGTGGCATGAAACCCGGGCACCACAAGATAAAACGTTCTTCAATAGGCTCTGCAACTTGTTGAAAAAATCGATCAAGGACTTCAATAATCAAGGTATGAATAACTACCTTGAAAGACTCACAGCGGCAAAGGATACCAATTACTCCATATGGAGAGCCGTTAAAAGTGTTCGAAAGCCCCAAATGCACGTGATGCCAATAAGAAGAAACCAGGATGACTGGGCGAAAGAAGATAAGGAAAAAGCTAATGTTTTCGCCAACCATCTTGCGGAAACGTTTAAGCCATTCGGCGGGTAAGTGCTTCCAGAGAATGTCAATTTGCTAGACGTGACGACAAACTTTCCAGTAGAAAAGGCCACACTTAGGGAACTTAGAAAAGTTATAGATACGCTTAAGCCCAATAAAGCCCCGGAATATGACTTAATAACGGGAGAGATACTTACAGCGTTGCCGAAAAAAGGTTTGCTAAAGCTGCTCTATCTTATAAATGCCAGCATTAGATTAGAGCATGTACAGCACCAGTGGAAAGTAGCCGAAGTTATTATGGTTCCGAAACCCGGTAAACCGCTGACTGAAGTCAAATCATATAGACCAATATCGCTTCTCCCGATTACATCGAAGGTCTTCGAGCGAATCCTTCTTAATCGTCTTAAACCAACTACCCACACAAATTCCCTCTTTCCTGATCATCAATTTGGCTTTAGAAGCCAACACTCTACAGTTGACCAAGTGCATCGAATAACCGAAGTAATTGAACGAGCAATTGAGTGTAAGTTAGTCTGTTCAAGCGCATTCCTTGATGTTTCGCAAGCCTTTGATAAGGTATGGCACGAAGGCCTAAAATATAAACTCCGACAAGCCCTAACCCAACAATTGTCTTGTATTTTAGGTTTATACCTGGAAGACTGACTTTCCGTGTAAGACACAGAAACGAATATTCCACTTTTAAGACAATAAAGGCGAGGGTGCCGCAAGGAAGTGTACTTGGCCCTCTGCTATATATGCTTTTCACCCGCGATATACCGCAAACGGACGACACTGTCTTAGTCACATTTGCTGATGACATTGCCATTTTGGCCACGGCTAAAACAGTCGAAGAAGCAACTGCTAAGTTGCAACGTGCCCTTACACGGATTAACAATTGGACAAAGACTTGGCGAATCGCGCATAATGAAAACAAGTCTGTTCATGTGAACTTCACTCTCAAGAAAATTGAGAATCCACCGGTGTTTATCAACGCAGTACGAATTCCTCACGCGAACGACGCAAAATATCTCGGTATGACACTCGACGCTAAACTAAAATGGAGAGCACACGTCAAGAAAAAACGTGAAGAGCTTGAAATCAAATATAAAGATATTTACTGGCTTATTGGAAATTATTCCAAGCTTAGCTTAGAGAACAAACTGCTGTTATACAAGCAAGTGCTAAAACCGATCTGGACATATGGTGTACAACTTTGGGGTTGTACAAAAAATAGTAACATTAATGTATTACAGACATTCCAAAACAAAGTTCTTCGAGGTATTGTTAATGCGCCGTGGTACATTAGAAATGATGATATCCACAGAGACTTAGGAGTCCAAAACGTTCAGAATGTAATCAAAATGTTTGCGCGAAAACATAATAATCGATTACAAGGTCATACGGATATTTCTGTTCAACATATCCTCGACGAGACAAATTTATTGCGCCGTCTGAAATGGATTAAGCGCTCTCCATCTAGCGCGGTGATTAGCAGCGCGTAATTTTTCCAAAGTACACAGGAATTTTCAATGGAAAATCGCCTGCAGGATATCTTACAAAAACAAAATAAAATGCGATAGAAGTACTGCTTGTTGAGTGTGAACTCAGTCGTGGTTTGCATAAGAGAGGTGTCTTTTAGTGAGTAAGAATCTCACACTACTATAGGCTCCGGGCTATAGGCTATGTCTGTCTATGAAGATTTCTCACCTTCCCACGAAAAAAAAAAGACTAATCAGATCGTTGATAGATTATTTCAGGCGTTCAAGATTGTTATATAGTGGGCGCAGCTTAGACGGTCTTCCTTCCTGTACATTTGGTAAACAGTGCTGAAGTTCCATTCGTCAGGCACACTTTTCACGAACAAATCCTGGAGATAAGTTGGTATGCTAATAGCAAGTCATTCAAGTCTTTCAGTCTTTAATATCTCGTATGGAGGGTGCCCGGTTCAGCAGCACTGTTATGCTTAGGTTTAAACGTTGACATCTTTACTTCCATTTTGGTTTAGGTAGAGGAAATACTGACTTATCGCTGACACCGGAGTTATTAGGCTCCAGAATTGGGTTTTCAATATTCTTAGCATTGACAATGACACTACCAGTAAATTTAAATATAAACCGATGTTGTTCCCTGCACCTTTACTTGTAGATGATGTTTCACGGATTTCAAAAATATTAATCCCCTCTCTTTACAGCAAGATTCTGTAGAAGCAGTTGGGAAAAAATTTATCTGATGTCGTATGTTAATGACCAAGTTAAATTTCTTCAGTAAATAATATGCTGCAAAACTACGCTGTTGTTGGTTGTTGAGAAGATTAGAGAAGTTCTGGAGAGTTTTTTGATTTTTCAAAATCCTTCGACAATCATGAAATTCTATGTAGAAAACTTAGGAATTCTCTTGGAAATCGACAAAACTAATTTCTTGCTACCTAAGCGAAAGATATCAGAGCGTGGTGGCTAATAACAAAATGTCAGGCTTTCTTCCTGTTAATAGCGGCGTACCACAAGGCTCCATTCTACGACCACTTCTCTTATTGTAGGTGAACGAGCTTCCCGACTAGATAAATCATTGTTGAATATACGTGAATACATTGTTGAGCCCTTAATTGGTTACTAGCTTTTAGGTAGGTTCTAGGTATTATTATAGAACTGGCCCTCCAGGTTTGGGATTTGTGCCCTTGGGGTATCTGCCCGGCTATTGAAAAAATTTGTAATTGTATAGCAACTACAAGCCTCGGATACAGACCATCCAAAAAAGAAGAAGAAAAACTGCGACTTCTACGATTATTATCGAAGGCAAAAGCAGCTCTTACTTGGATGCGGATTCGTTGTTACGGGCAGACTTAGGTAAGAAGTCTTGAGTTTTCAGCATGTGAACGAGCGCTCCTCATAAATCTGTATTAAGGCTAAATAGGCCAACATTAGCCTTATATGACCGTACGACCCCACAGAGAAGACAACAACACCAAAAATGCCTTCTACAAGCTCTTGGATAAGATCTACGAACAGTACCCTGGCTATGATATCAAAAATTGTCCTCGGCGATTTTAATGCAAAACTAGGTAGAGAGGGCATCTTTGGTAGTACTATCAGAAGGTATAGCTTGCACGACACCACCCCCGATAACCGATTCAGGCTAATCGACTTTGTCGTGGGGCAAAACATTATCATAGCTAGCACGCAAATCTCGCATCTTGATATTTACAAGAGGACTTGGAGATCAATCAACCGTCAACCAGATTGTCCACTTTGCGATCGACGCAATGCACTCTTCCAGTATTATGGATGTCCGAACGTTCCAAAAGACCAACATCGGCTCGGACCACTACTTTGTTGTAGTCAAGGTACGGTTGCGGATATCCTCAACATCACAAAAGAAAGCTAATACTGTGAGGAGGTTCAACGTTGGACACCTACTTCACAAGAAATCGCCAAATCCTTTTCCGTTCGAATATTCTTTAATCTCTTATGAAGTCCTATGCCGCCACCATCAAGTGTCAAAGACATTCCCAGAAAGCAATCAGAGATGTCATCTCTAATGTGCTGGGTTTCATTCGGCTACAACAACGAAACCCTCGGTTTGAAGACGAGTGCCGGCAAGCACGTATATAAAGCGGTGCTACATAGAAAGACGGGAGCTTCTCATGAGCTCTACAGAAGAGAGCAGAAGAGGAAAGACAAAGACAAGGACCGGCTTCTTAGGAGGAAAAATAAAGAGCTTGGAAAGTGCATGGTCGGGGAAATTGAGGATGCTACTTCAATAATGAGATTCGGGAGTTTTAACAAAAGATAAAAATTATAGGCCACGGATAAAAACCCCGAACAGAAATCTGAAGAGACGAACAAGGGAACATTGTAGTAAAATCGCATTACTGAGGATTTGGAAAAAGCATTTCTGTAGACAGAAGATTACTTGGTAAAAAGTATACACCAACTCTTCTTTAAAATATGGTCGGACGAAAGTGTGCCCGGTAAATGGAACTTCAGCACTGTTTATTCGATCTCCAATAAAGGAAACCCTCTCATCTGGGTCAACTATAGAGGCATCATTTTTCTTAACATTGCCTACAAGATCCTATCTCCTGTATTGTGTGAACGCTGGAAGCAGATCGTCAATAGCCTGATTTTTTCATGTCAGTGTGTCTTCAGGCCAGGAAAATCCACCATCGACCAAAGATTCACAATGAGCTCCAAATCGATGCACGCCACCTATTCATCGATTTTAAGGCCGCGTATGATAGCATCTATAATGAAGAGCTATAAAGTGCACTCTTTCTTTTGTGCAGGATGACGATAGAATTCGGCGAGGAACTCACCGAGACCTTTGATGTGAAAAAAGGATTTACTCGTAGACAAGGCGACGAGATTTCTTTCATTTCATTCTTGAAAGAAAAGTGCAAGACTCAGCTGCCAATACAAGAGGCACAATCTTTCAAAAGTCCCCTGAAAACAAAAAAACTTCCTCTCTTTATCCAATTTTCCTAAGAAACTTAACACGTGCCCAGGCTCTTTAAGTGTAGTCATACTCAACAGAGTTTTATAAAAAAATTAATAAATACTTTGGCGCGACAGCCCGGCGTGAGCCAAGGCCTTGCTTCTCGCACTCATTTGTGTTTCTCATTTTGTGAATTTTTACACTCCTGAGTAGAGCCTACTGTTTATTGCTGGTTCCGAACTGCTCTCCTGAGAAGCTTTTTCATATGCAGAATTTGACTTTCGGAGGTTTGCCATTGCCCGCCGAAAGGGTGAAGACGATTTTGAAAAAAAAAAAAAAAAAAAATGACACCAGAGGTGCCTTCTTTTGGGCTAAGAAGGCACTTGACTAGCAGAGTTCTCTCTTGAACAACAAATGTGACTCTACATAAGACTTTCATAATCTCTTTGGAAAAAAATTCTTCGGGTGATTGAAGAAGATGATACAACGACAAACTGTCAGGGCTGTATAGTGACATCGACTAACCGAAAAGTCTTCAAATTCGCCGACGAGGGGCAGAGCAGTGGAGGAAGACTGCGACTCAGGTAGCGCACGCAAGTGGAATGGGACTACAGCTAAGGGTGCGAAACTAGGTGCAGCTAGCTAACTTACTTTAAGTAAGTATTTGTTAGCCGTTCACGTCAAAACACAGCAGACATCTGTCCATTACGTGCTTAATTTGATTGTCTATTTTATGATCTTATTACTGTCGTTAATATTGAGGTGGGGAAACTGAATGCCAGCTACAGATTTGTTGCGTTTAATACCCTGGTCCCTGCGTTTACATGGCGTCCTTCATGCACTTCGTGTGCGAAGGAAATAGTGAGCGATGATGATCAACGACAAAAGGATTTTGGTAGCATTCCGAGAAGAACTAAGAGCTGTACCCCAGTATAAACATATTTTAGAATTAAAATGCAGTCGCTTGCTGAATTCATTGAACTCATGAACAGAATTCTGGTCACGGCAGTTTGGAGCGGCCAAAACCAATCGTCGGTTGCAGTGTTATTTGACAAAGCCCGTAATACACCAAAAGACTAGACATTCTTCGAAGAATGCATGTGCGTACTGAACATCGAGAGAGATATCTACTTAGCATAACTGAGAAAAACGATTAATCGCTTTGTAGAAGCTTGCGTTATTTCGTTACGCAGCATCCCAAGTGTATTATCATTTATAGTTATGTATTCTTATAAATTTTCCAATAAATATAATGTCATAAGAACATTAGCGATTCCGGCCATCGATTAATCAAATTTATTCATCACTCTCCAGGGAAATGTTGCTTCCAAATCGCTGGTACAAATGCGCTTTCAATTCGGCCATCTCCGCCTTGATTTCGTTGCTTATCTTCTCTATATATTTAACTTCCTTTTGGATATTCTCTTTCGCTTCAGCTAGAAGTTCCTACAAACATAAATCAAATCAAAAATTCTACAGAAGAAATCATAATTTGTACGAACTTGTGTTCGTGAGAGATTATGCGACAGAAAGACTTCACCAAACATAAATGGAATCATCTCATCCTCATCGAAGAGTTCAATTTCTTCAGAAGCCTCCTCTAGATTCTTGAGTTCGTTATTCCTTTGTTCTAATTCGGCCTTTAGATCGTCCATTCGTGCATTGTGCTTTGCGAAACGATTGATTTTTTGTTGATCTTCAAACGAAATGTGTACATCATCCTATGGGTGGAATTGAGGTTATCGATGAGAAATTGATCAAAATGAGAGATGAAATTGGTTTATTTCGGTAAAAGTAAAAAGTTTATTTACCGATTGAAGATTTGCTACTTTTGCGGCCATTGTAAATTTGGTAATAAAAATGTTTTATTCCAGAAACCGCACAGATGATTAGTACTACAATTCTTCGATATAGGGACGGCAAGGAAGCTAATTTGACTTAATATAGCAAATGTCAAAACAATCATCAGATGTGCCAACATGAAAGTAAATCTGAGATTTCTTTCTATTGTATGGCAATGACAAGTGGGGCATTGTTGTAAGTAATGGTGCTATTAATTGATTTTAAATATTTTTTAAACTTGACAAAATATGTTAGAGTTAGTTGGAACTTACGGTATTCAGAAATATAACCGTACTTTCATTCATGCATCATGTTCCATGCGGTGTATGTTTGGATACCTTTTTTTCAGTAAATAGTGATTTGTGAGTAATGTTGGGTTGCAAATAATGTTATTTTGGTTGTTTAGTGTGCTATAAAACTATTTTTATAATGCAAATATTAAACTCTAATCATTTTTATAAATTTCATTTTGTTCTGCCATCTTTTTGGAAACTTCATGATTCCGTGCTCATAGAATTTTTGGCACGATTCTTTTACGATTTGCCAATTCTGGCCGTTTTTCTATGATTGCTCTCTTATTTCAATAGTTGTTGACAGTAAACATCTGGGTTGCTCGTTTCGTTACTTGGATGCTGCTCACGTTGCACGACACTTTTATAATCCAACTAAATTGGCAACATAACCTTCTTTTCATGCAGTTCAACTTTCGATGTGGTTTGTGCAATTTAATCACGCTTAGACCATGATCCTTTTCGTTTGGTGCTGACTAGTTTTGCTACATAGAACGAACTATTCAAATAGAATGAAAAAATTCAAGATACCAGCCCACCGAGCCAGAATAAAGTAAATTATAGCAATACCTAAGCTTAAGCATATAAAGGGTGGCGAACCGAACATGTTCGGGACATGTGCACCAACTAAGCAAACAAAAAAATTGAGTCGTGGTCTTCCTCTACTGCACTGCCTCTCGGGAGCGGGAGTTTTCACAATACCCAGCCATCTCAGTTGGACTTCCACTCTTCTGGTTAAATCGATGTCGCTGTATATTCCGTACAGTTCGCAGTTGTATCGCCTCCTCCACTCACTGTCTATGCAGACTGGATCGAAAATCACAAAAAGAATTTTTCTCTCAAGGCAGCCAAGAGTACCTTCATCCGTTTTTGATAAAGTCCATGGCCCTGTGCCATATAATTGGACTGGGATTATTAAGGTCTTATATAGAGTCAATTTGTTTGTACGAGAGAAGGTTTTGCTAGATAGTTGCCTTCTTACCGCAAGGAAGCATTGATTGGCAAGAGTTATTCTTCGTCCTGGTGTCATTAGCACCGCAGGCATCACGCAGCTTTCTTCCGATTATGTTAATATCATCGGTATACGTGAGTAATTGGACGGACTTTTGAAAGACTGTGATTCTTCTATTGGCGCGTGAGTTTTCCACTACTCATTCAAGAATGATGTTATGAACATTTATCAGGTTGTTGATGAATGGATCTTGTAGGCGATGTTAAAAAGCCTGGTGCCTTTGTAATTGGTGCAATTCAGAGGTCCTCCTTTCTCGAAGATCGGACAAACAATGCTGAGGCATCGGTCATACTCTCGTCCGACCATATTTTGCAGATGAGTTGGTGTTTCTTCTTAACAAGTTATTGCCTGCCGCTTTGAAGATTTCGGCAGTAAGTGCGTCCGCTCCAGCATTTTTGTTGGATTTAGGCTTAGATATGGCTACCTACACTTCATCCAGGCTGAAAAGTTCGCTCTGCCTGACAACGTTATCTTAATCGCCGTTTTACGAGGGCTGTTTGATGAATACCCGGATTAGAAATGACAACGCAACTTTTCTAAAGTTTTGGCAATTTATTTTTCAATATAATCCTTTCAATAATAATCCCACTAGTCCGCGGCGGCGATGACATCCTCGTTCGATTCGTACTTCTTACCGCGAGTGATCTTTTAAGGTTTGGTAACAAAAAGAAGTCGCAGCCAAATCCGGAGAATATGGAGAATGGGAAGCAATTTGTAGTGTAATTCGACCAATTTGGCTGTGGCGACTGCAGAGCACACCTCTGCCGGTGCATTATCGTTTTGGAAGAGCACTTTTTTGTTCGCCAAATGTGGTCGTTTTTTCTTCAAATCGGCGTTGAATAGGCCCAATAAATCGACGTAGTATGCTTCTGTGACTGTTTTTCTCATCTCCAAATAGTCAACGTGGATCACACCTCGCGCGTCCCAAAAAACGGTGGCTATCACCTTTTAGACCGAAGTCTTCGCTTTCTTTGGAGATCATTCACCGGGTACAACTCATTGTTTCGATTGTTGCGATTGGTCTTTAGTGTGTGTAAATGAATCCATGTCTCATTGATGGTCACGAAATGACGCAGAAACTCCTTCGAATTTTGATTAAACTTTGCCAAGCACTTCTCTGAATTGGTCTTACGATTGAGCTTGTTCTCCGATGTGAGCAAACGCGACACCCATTGCGCGGACAGCTTTATCATGCCCAAAATCTCTGTTATCTCAGCCAACTCGTGAATTTACACTCGGCGGTCTGCCAATACGAGATCATGGATTTGTCCACGGTTTCCTTTGTGGTAACCGTTTTTGTGCCACTTGAGCGCGGTTCATTAAAAACCGACGTTTTTTCGCCACGGCGAAACAATGGTAAACGGTTGTACGGGACTGTGAATGAGTCTCATACACATCAGCGAGAATGGGCTTGATTTCCTCGCAAGTTTTGCCACTCAAAAACAAGGATCGGATCAAGAAGCGATACTGCTCTTTTTCCATGGTCGTAAAAAAAATCTAACACGATGTTTGAAATGGCTGAAAAAATAAAACTAAGCATCGGATTGTCACCAAATTTTGACAAGCGGGCTAAAAGACGTTATATGAAATGATGGTACACTCATTTTGGCTCAGTAGTGCCACCTATCTTTCAATCTGGATACTCATCAAACAGCCCTCGCACAGTCTACAGAAATGCTCTTCCTAAATACTCAGTATCGTCTGTGATTCTAATGTGACCTTAATCCATCTTCCCTTGTTCTATGTTCCAGCATCTAGCAAAGGTGAATGTTAAACTGCTCCGCCATCTCCATTAGAGATGATCAGCAGTCCATGATGAATTTAGAGAGCATGAGTCCAGAGATTTGATAGCGGTCTGACTATCGGAAAAGATGGGGATATCCATTGGAGATATTCTTCAGCCAGGATAGGGGTTACTTAATTACCTTTAATAGCATCTCTCAATTTCCCCGACCGCGCGCTTCTTATGATCTTTCTTTTTCTTCCAAAGATACCGGTGTTCGTATATTCTCTTCTGTTCGTGGAGCTCGTGAGAAGCTCTTAGCTTTCGCTTTAAATGCATCTTGCTTAACTAAACGTGCTTACCGGCACTCGTCGTTAAACCAAGGGTTTCGTTGTGGTGGCCGAGTGAAACCCAGCATTTTAGAGGTGGCATCTCTGATGGCTTTTTGAGAATGTTACCACTGGTCTTCGATACTTGATGGTGGCGGCATAGGACTTCTTAAGAGATTAAGGGATATTCGAACGGAAAAAGATTTGGCGATTTTTTGCGAAGTAGCTGTCCGGCGTTGAACTTCCTTACAGTATTAGCTTGCTTTTGCGATGTTAGGGATATCCGCAACCGTACATTGGACACAAGAATGTAATGGTCCGAGTCTCGGAACGTTCAGATATCCATAACATTGGTGGACTGACTTGCGTCCAACGCAATGTGGTCAATCTGGTTGACGGTTGATTGAACAGGAGTTTTTCAAGTCCCCTTATGAATATCAAGATGCGGGAACCGCGTGCTAGATATGATCATGTTTCGCCCCAAGGCAAAGCCGGTTAGCCTGAATACGTTATCGGAGATGATGTCATGCAGGCTATACCTTCAGACAGTATTATGAAAGATGCCCTCTCTTTCTGGCTTTGCATTAAAATCGCCGAGGACAATTTTAATGTCATAACCAGGCTACTGCTCGTAGGTCTTGTCCAAGAGCTCGTAGAAGGCATTTTTGGTGTTGTCGTCTTTCTCCTCTGTGGGGGCATATGCGCATATAAGGCTAATGTTGGTCAATTTAGCCTTAACACGAATTGTTACGAAGCGCTCGTTTACATGCCGAAACTCAAGACCTCTCGCTTAAATCTGCCTATAACAACGAATCTGCATCCAAATAAGCGCTGCTTTTGCCGTCGATTACAATCGGCGTAGAAGATGTCGCAGTTTTTCTTCCTTTTTTTTCTGGTCCATCCCATAGCATTTCTGCTTTACAATAATGCAGGATCTCCGCTAGCTGTTCGGCTGCAAGTGGGCTATTAAAAGAGACCTAACATTTCACATGCAGATCCGAACTTCATCGTCCTAGTTTCGTTTGCAGAGGTTGTCAACAGTAGATCCGTCCGTATCCGAGGCTTGTTGTTGTTTCGTAACTACAAATTTTTTCAATTGCCGGACAGTTACTCCGGCGGCGCAACTCTCAAACCTAGAGAGCTATGTTAGTTCCATTAGGTTAGGTTAGACCGAATATAGTAACCCGTTCAGGGATATAAGCGCTGCCGTTGGTCCATTAAGGGCTCATCCGCCACTATCTCTTTTTCAAGATGCTAACTTAGTCTCAGAAATACTTACCGACCTGAGCTTCAATATGTCGGAATGACCCGGATAAGATTTCATTTATTTTGTTCCGGGATTTTATTTCACTGTTGATTCCATCTGGAGAGTTCATACGTTGTACCGTTTATAGTGCTGATATTTTTGTCTTTTGGTTAGCACTCGCGCTTTTAAGTTTGGCAATTCGAGTACGGATTAACATTGACCTGTACCCGATGGTTACACTTGGAGGTTAAATAAACAGAATTGATTTGGGACAGTTGCAATACTGGTTAACACCTCTCAGTGCCTATCCCATTTCCACAGCAACCAATCATCATATAAGCTGCTTTATCATCTGAAATAATTAACATAAGCTGTTTTACCTTACGCAAGGCAGTACACAAACAGTTTTACTCATAATTTCGCAGTCGACTTAAGATGTTTAACCTTTTAGGCACAGAGTTATTTTCACAATCAAAATTACTGTTCACCCTTTTAAATCTTTAGTCGTAACTCATTTTCGGACGTATCCTAAGACGTCGCAATTCTTTCCTAAGCCATACAATTCGCTTTTGGAATGCTCTACCAAATTATTTATTTCTCAGTCATTATTCCAACGTACGAGTATATCGGTATCCCCCTTTTTCTCCTCCTTAATTCGCCTTTGCCCGCTTCTGTTTGCAAATTTATTAGGTAAGGTTCAGGGAAGGGCATTTAGGATCTAAGGCCGCTTTGGGACTACCTCGGTCATAAATGGACAAATGATTTCGGATATCTCTAATGAGTCAGCGGCTTTCGAGATGAAAATGCCTTTTTGATGTCGACAGGAGAGACTGTGGTCTTTTTAATGGCATATAAACAGGACGCTCCGTTTTGCTCAGCACTTATGTAAGTGCGCTGGTCATAACCGATACGTCCTCCCACGACGATTGCTGTGAGAGTGATAACGACACTGCGGATCACTTTCTATGGTATGTCCGATATTATACCGCATATACTGATAATGAGTACTTAACTGGGAAATTTCTAATTTTCACACAGAAGTAGAAAGCATTCCATCGGCGAAGAATACACAGAATGCGCTTACTAGTTATTCAATATTTAAACTTCAATTAACGTCATGAGATTGGCATTTAGGCTTTTTTACTAATTGCATAATCGTAGTACCCCTTCGTAACCCTGACGTAATCTGTCATTTAAAAATTTTTCTTCACAAAAAACCTACTAATAACCGACTAATAGTTACGTTCATAGACCGACTTTCTTTTCACGTACACGTGCGTTGAACAGATATTGTCATTTTTTTTTGTCTTGTAGAATGAGTTTCTTGTAAAATCAAGCGCGAAATGACAGGTTGAAAAATTGCATTTCAAAATGTAACACCCGATTGTATCCTAATACTCGTATTGTATCGCAATAGCATCTCTTCGGCAAGTTGTGCTTCGTTTCGGTCGTACTCGTAATAAAAAGACTTAATTTGCTCCTCCTTAATAATACAAATTACAGCCACTGTTGCTCGTACCGGTTGTCTAATGACGACAAAACAAAACAAAACAAAATTAAAAAGCAACGAAATGGAGAGACAAAAAAAAAAAAAAAAAACAAAATAAGTAATAATTTGAATTTGAATTTAATTTATTTTTTTATTTTTTTTTTTTTAATTTTATTTTCGCTACTTCAGTGATTTCTCCTCTAACCAAGCATTACGAACGAATTACCTTAGAGTGTTCCACAGTTGATTGGATAAGCTTACTCTTACCGTTGTACGGATGCTCAGATATGAATACATGAATACTCGGTTGCTGTGAACGCCTGTGAATGCGCTTGCCTTACGTCTTTCAGTCAGTCCAGGCAGTAACCTGCAATTCAATTGAAGTACAAAAACTTTTATAAAAAAAAAAAATAAAAAATAAATAACAGAAAAAGTAGCGAAAGAAAAAAATGGGAAAAATCCATCTGTCGATGGGTGAATTCGCATTTCTTTTGTTGAGCCGCGTCATTTGAGACGTTCCCGAGTACTAAGTACCGAGGGGCGAGTAGCGAAACAAAGCAAACGACTTTCCCACTTATGGGTGAATCTTCTGGGCTTATGATTACCGTGGAGCTGTACTTGGATCATTCATCTGATTGCAAACAATTGAAAGCGCAGGAGAAGCAGAAGAAATGTCGCAAATTGAAGGTGAAATGATGGGAAGTGGCCGCTTCTTTGTTATATTATTACCTACTCGCAGACGACTCGCCTGAACCACTAAATTAGCCCCAATAGAAATCATCCCAACTTGTCAGCAAGATAGGATTGAAAAGTGAACTAAGTACATATGTACATATGTAATACCCAGAACATCTAATAGAGCTACATTTCCTAGAACTAATCTAGAGCGTGGGAGTAAAGTGTGTATTATAAGGACATATATGTAAGTACGTAAGTATTTATCTTACCAGACCATTTAAGGCATAGCCTATCCTATTGTTTAGCATTTGTCCTAGTAAGTGGATATAAAACTGCTGCGACATTAGTAAATTTTAATAAATTTGTGAGAGACTTGCAGCTATCTTAAAACGCTACACTTATGGTACATTCATATAAACAACGCCGGATATGTACGCAATCTCCAGCGACTCCAGCAAACAAAAACCGAACAACTATTTCCGTCTCTGCATGTTTAAATCCTTAACAATCCACATATAGCCGAACAAATAAGTACGGCTAAGAAGGATAAAAAAAAACTGTGACATCCACTATAGTGATAACCAAAGAGAGCAGAAGTAGCCCCTGTTTTTATATAAATTTGTCATTAGAACAAGCTTTGTCTTGAGTTATTATCAAGGTTAAATTGCCCAACATAAGCCTGATATGCGCTCACGACCTTACAGAGTAAAAGGGCGACTTTTCCAGGCGAGCTCTTCGACTGAAAAGCTATCCTAGCAAGCAAAGGTTTTCCACACTTTAACACCCATAAAGGGATTTGGCTTCAACCTAATCAATCCGAGGCGTTTGTAGTACGAAAGCTGTTTGATGAGTACCCGGATTGGAAGATAGATAGAGCTACTAAGCCATAATAAGTGTACCACCATTTAGTATAACTTTTTAGTTTTTTTGTGACACCCATTTCAAAACATCGTGTTAGTGTTTTTTCGACCATAGCAAAAAGCAGTATCATTCCGTGATCCGATTTTTGTTTTTGAGTGGCAAAATCTGCGAGGAAATCAAGCTCATTCTCGAATGTATGTATGGGACCCATTCACCTTCCCGTACAACTTTTAACCATTGGTTCGCAGAGTTTCTCCGTGGCCGTACTTCGACTTTTGATGAACCGCGCCCAGATGGCCCAAAAACGGTTACCACAGAGAAAATCGTGGACAAAATCCATGATCTCGTATTGGCGGATCTCCTAGTGAAAATTCGCTAGTAGACTGAGACAGCAGGTATCTCAAATCGTGAGAATACTTCAATGACGTGCTTGGCCCTGTTTAATTGAAATCTGGAGGAGTTTCTGTGTCGTTTTGTGGTCGTCGATGAGACATGGATTCATTGGTATACACCAGAGACCAAAGAACAATCAAATCAATTGGTTCTACTCGGTAACGTGCTACAAAGAAGGCGAAAATCGTGCCTTCGGCCGAAAAGGTGATGGCCACCGTTTTTGAGACGCGCGATGTGTGATCTACGTTGAATATTTGGAGAAGGGAAACACAATCACAGGAGCATATTACGTCGATTTATTGAGCCGATTTGAAGAAAAAAACGACCACATTTGGCGAAGAAACAACTGCTCTTCCAACACGATATTGCAGCGGCTCACACCTCCGCAGTCGCTACAGCCAAATTGGTCGAATTGCACTAAGAATTGCTCCCTCATCCTCTGTATTCCCCGGATTTGGCTCCATGCTACATCATTTTGTTCCCAAGTCTTAAAAGATCGCTCGCCGGAAAGAAGTACTGGTCAAACGAGAAAGTCATCGCCTCCACGGAGGAGTATTTTGCAGGCCATAAAAAGTCGTACTTTACGGAGGGGTTAAAAAAGTTGCAGCACCGCTGAGAAAAGTATATCGATACGAAAGGGGACTATAATGAAAAATAAATTGTCAAAACCTAAAAAAGTTGCGATGTTATTTCTAATCCGGGTATTCGTCAAACAGCCCTCGTAAGGTTTCCGAAAACTTTTCAAGAAGTCCTATGCTGCCAGCATCAGGGAGACCAGTGGTGACATTGTCAGCAAAAGGCGTTAAAGTGCCCAGTAGTGCAAGATGAGAAGGCATATGAGGCGGCGCTCTCGGGCAGAGCTTAATATAAGCAAAAACTTAAACTAAACTCAACAACTATGCTAAGTGCTATGTCGCAGAAGTATAGGACGTGAGGTATAAAAAAAGTAAAGGGCAGCCTTGAGGGAGAGTTTACTTGAGTGAAAGTCAAAGACAGGTTGATAGGAATTGCCGTCGCGTGGCATTTTGGACATGGGTTCATGGTATCTACAATTCGATAAGTGAGAATTAATACGGAATTGAGTTGCAAGATGATGCCAACAGGTTCACGACGTGTTGTAAGGGTTTATAAGTCTATTAGTTTCGGGCGGTAAAGAAAGGGTGGAAGGCTGAACCTGCCAGTCCTGGGGAGAACGCGGAACGGGGAAATCTTCGCTGTACGAGCAATATATGGGTGCGGTAAAAGGAGGACCAGTCTTGACTGGCGTATTCAAGAAAAGGTCGAACAAAAATAATGTGAAGGAATCAAGTAGAATATGGGGTGGGGGAAATTCCTTTGACCAGCGGAGTATGGTTTACCCACGATGCTATCTATGTTGGCACGGAAGCAAAGTTCATTGTTGCAGATAAATCTTAATTGCGTATTTGTGTTACTAAGGTAACAAATTCATTATCAATAAGCGCAAAAAACGATCCACTCTAGTTAGCCCGATCCTTAGCTAACCTCCAGTTCCGCATTCCAAGTCGATTGAGGTCTTCTTCTACTTGTGAGCGCCACCTATGGTGAGATCCTTTTCTCCTAGGTTTTTTTTTTTTTTTTTTTTTATTATAATACCGAGCGCGCACCAAGGTAATATGAATACCCTATTACTGGTTTTCTCTCCAGGGCTCGGGCGGGTGGTGTTGGTGTAGTTTGAAACTCAGGTGTGTTTGGTTTCGATATTTTTCCCAGAGGTGGTTGTCAAACTGGACGGAACGAGCCAGTGCATTCTCAACCAGTGGGTCTTAGTATGTGCTAGTTGTTAGTTCGTTACATTTAGCCCAGCCAGCAACCACTCCAACATCAGTGTTATGCCTTCATGTCAGAGTTGACGTCGGCGGGATTTTTATACAGACTTTTTCAGAGAATTGCCTGAGGAGTCTATGCATATACCACTACGCCACGTTGTCCCTCTGGGTTGGATTTGAAGACTTTGCGGGCCGGAACATTGGTGTCCACTCCCTCTAAATCTCCTAACCATCTCAGGGAACAGTTGCACAAGTTTCTGACTATGTCGATGTCGCTGTCGAGCTCGTATAGTTCGTCGGAAAATCGTTTGATCCAAAGGACTGGGATGATCAAGGTCTTTTATACTATAGAGTCTCCTTAGTTTTTCGGGAGGGAGCCATAGTATTCCATTGCCTTCTTAGCCCAAGGAAACAACGATTAGCAAGGGTGATTTTTCGTTTTATTTCTGGAGAAGTGTTTTTGGCAAAATTGGTTAGAGATTTAAAGTAGACAAAGTTACTTACTACCTCGAAATTCTAGCTGTCGATTGTGACGTTCTGTCCAATTCGTCGATGTTGTGTGTCCCTTTTTATTGGTAACATATACTTAGTTTGAACTCATTTACCGCTAAACCCAGTTTTCGTATCGATACCAGCAAACGCACGGGTGATGGCCCGCTGTGTTCTCCTAATTATGTCGACATCATCGGCCTACGCTAGTAATTGCACAAATTTTTGAAAGATTGTGCCTCCAGTATTCACTTGTGAGTTCCGCACAATTCTGTCAAGTATCATGTTACAGTCAGTGGCAGTTCATCATCTTGTCTTAAACCTTTTTTGACATCAGAGGTCCCGGTTAAGTCGATACCGACCTTACCGAAGTAGCGAGCGTTTCCCATCGCCATTCCGCACATGACTCTGTTAGCTTAGTCTTATAAATGATATCAAATGGTGGGTATCGATTTAGACTTCTTGAATTTGGGACTAATGGAGTGGAACGTTTTGGCCGATTGTGGACTTTTCTTGTCTAAAATCTAAAATCTCTATGATTGATCGAACAAACGATGCTGAGATTTCATTCATCAGCATACATTTTTTGAAGTTAAGCTCGATGAAATTTTTCCGGCACCAAGTGGAAAACCTGTTTAGGTCTTCCTGCAGCTGAAAAACGTCAAAGGAATACATTTACATGTAGTGATATAAACGAATTGATAATGATACATTCACCAATTGTCAGTATGAGTAACAGAGGAACACATAATGTCCATACAGGAACCATGGGTGTGGTTTCGGATGTTTAAGGGGTTTCACACCACTTTATGACGAGCGATCGGTAAGACCGACACCTTGTCTTAATGTGCCGAACAATTTTGTAATCCAAATTTAGTTGCTGCAGACATAAGCTACAAAGCGAACGGAGAATGGCACAAATACGTCGTTGCGTTTGCTTATTTGCCTTATGGTTCGTTACTGCCACCACCATCGGAGGCGACAGTAGAACTCATTTAATATTGTGATTCTAGAAAGATGGGACTTATCAAATACTCAGAACACCTTCTGGGGCAGTGGCAAATGCAACGTGAGATGTAATCATCTTCTGTATTTCATACTATCGTCTGACCTGCTGTTAACAATGTTGGCTCTCAGCCAACTTTGGTTACGAGAGTAAGGCAGCAAGTAATCGACTTAACTTTATCCACCAGGTATGCTAAGGAGATTATTGGCTGGAAAGTGCTATCGGAGATCTTCATGTCAAACCATAGATACATCGAATTCAGAATCGGATGCGAGGTCTCGACCTGGTTGAAGAAAAGGAATTCGTATAAAACCAACTAGATCCGATTTGAGGAGGAGCTCGACAAATACAACAGTGCTTGGCCTAAGCGCAGGACAAAACAAAGGTTTGAGGGAGCTGTTGAGAACGGCATCCTCACCAAGTGTTTCGAAATGGCATGTCCATTTAGTAATCAAACCTGCAGATCGCCCGGAATGCAGACCCGCAGCGTCTTCGCAAAGAATCCAGAAAACTTCTAAACAGGTCACTTAACACTAATTTGAAGGAAGATTCGAATCTTTACATATCGAAGCAAAAAGATTTTAAGAAGCTTATTCGGACTTCGAAGAGCGCCTTTTACAAAGCTTTCTGCGAAAAGATCGAAACTATCGGTGAAACAAGGAGGCTGGTCAAAGCCCTCAAAAGGGGAAGATGAACCAGGCTGGAACCACTCAGAAAATCTGACCTCTGAAACCGAGTCTCTGGTAGTCTCTTGAGGTAGCTGGTATATCTCATCGCTTGTGGTTTCAGACATATCATTCTGACTTCCTTCGTGCTGAAAAGCCTCGAAAGAATGGTCGAGATCCATATGCCCAAAACCGCCTTGATAGCATGTGCAACTCAGCCAGACAACACGGCGTAGACGAGTCACTGGTTTTGAAGATAAAAGCAATGCTGGTGAATAGGACATTGATTGTGGTGGCAGGTGCAAACCGGGGCTGCCCGCAAGGCGGTGTTCTGTCTGTCTCCACTCCTATGGTGCTTGTTGGTCGACTCACTGCTCAACGCGCTCAATAGTTCTAACGTCTATGCACAAGCATACGCGGATGATGTAGCTATACTATCTGTTGTAGAAATGGGCTTTCAGTCAATCCTCTCAAAACTGATGTTGTTCTATTTATGAGAAGAAGCAAGCTATTTGGTCTGACTAGGGGGTTTTCCCTAGTACTCCTGGCTCCGCTCTAGATGCATTAATGAATCACCCTCCCCTTGATTTTCATATCATGGGCTGCACTCTTAAAGCCATCTTCCAACTAAAATGAAGTGGTCTTTGGTACAACACGCAGTGCAGCTTCGATGACCTTGCGCGTCGGCTGTCTTATGATATCGGTCTTATGGACATGCCGTCCGAAGCAATGAAACCGGAACCCCTATATAGGGGACCCCTATACTTTAAAACCAAAATAAGATGTGGCGCTGGTGTCTTTCTGGAGGACGAAAACGTTAGATTTCACTCCTCGTTAGGAAAATAGATAAACGCAATCCTGATAGCAAAGAATTATATTGCGGAGAGGGCAAAGCATTTGCATATGCAGACAGCCAAGCTACGATTAGAGCATTGCTTAACCCTCTTACGAAAGGCTAAATTCAGTGACGCTTCTTTTGGTCGCAGGTCACAATGGGATTCCGGGAAATAAAATTGCCGATGAACTTTTTAGGCATGGTTCAGAGGAGAGTTTTTCAGGATCCGAACCTACGTTGGTTCTATATGCGTTCTCGGTTAAGGCTTCCATTGATAGTTGGGTCTTATTAATCACAACTGCATATGTCACATTTCCCGACGAATGTTTCCCGACGTCTCTAGGAGGTCAGTGTTTTTTGGAAGAGAAAACAGAAAGAATACCAGAAGAATGAAGTCCAGAAGTCTTATCAAAAAATAAAACGAACGTGCCAAATCTGTAAGGCCCAAATAGAAATCCGCAGGTATGGAGAAGGAAACCTCATAGTCCAACCACAGCCGGTATTGAGATTCTAGAAAAAATATTTCTGCAGACTGTGACGAAGAAGAATATGAATGAACCATTCAACCTGGACCAATAAAAGCAATATTGCTGCTGGACCTAATGGCATAACTGCCGAGCTGTTTAATGCAGCAGGCGATGATAGAACAGAGATGATAAAGATGATACAAGTATGCCCGACGAATGGAACCTCAGCATTATTTCTTCGATTCTTAAGAAGGGAGATCCTCTGAACTGCGCCACCTGCATACGAATAGGTCTCCTTAACATTGCATATAAAATCCTGTTTGCCGTATTATAGAACGCCTTAGATCCATCGTCTTAGTCAATAGTTTGCCCGGCCCCAATCAATGTGTCCTTAGGCCAGCAAAGTCCACCATAGACCAAATTTTCATATTACGGCAGATATAGAAATAGAATCACAGTATCTATACAGAGCCATGTCTAGTTTTACTTTCTTGGTAAGCCAAGGATTTATATAAAGTGACGCGTTGTTATGATATTATTTCAACATCGTTCTTAAAAGAGTTGTGCAAAATTGGATCGTCAACTCCTGAGATACCATATTTAAGTCACAGACGCATACGCAGACGTCAGTGACACAATGAAAAGAACAAAGTAGCGGTTGCGACTTTTGAAGCAAAAGCTGTAAAGATGGGTTTGGCGAATTAAGAAAAAACAAAGTAATTACATGTTGTGAGCAAAGCGGGGAATACCATATATCATAAAAGGCTTAGGACAAAACGTCACGATAGGCATCTACAACTTTGCTTTATCTACATCGGTGCCACTATGAACTCTGACAACGACACCAGCGCAAATCATTCAAAGAATCACTCTTGATAATCGTTGCTTCTTGGGCTTGGAAAGCAGTTAACTGGCGCTTCTAGTACTTTGGGCAATTTTGGGTCTCTTTATCAATCAATCGATCAGCGGTGGAGATTTGAGGAGACGTTTTTACTGTACAGGCTGTACAACGATGCCGAACTCGTCAGAAAAGATCAGATAACCCGAATTGTGGAGCACGCAATTAGAAGCGGACTTCAGCTTACTTCGTGTGCACAATTGGCGGCAACTGGAAAACAAATCACGGTAGCTGGAGAGGTACTCGTCTCTTAGCTAAGGCACGCAAATAAACAAGTTAATTATGAAAGTGAAGGCCTCTCTTGGCCTTACTCAACAGAAATAAATTTTTGAAATTCAAATTTTAAAAGGCAATATCGAAGACTTACTGTATCCGAAATAGTAGTGTATTTCTTATCTTTTCGTAACGTACAGCTTCACAAGACGAATCGACTGTAAACGTTTCTTCAACAAGCATGCCATGCCCCTACAATGCAGTCTGTTTTAAAAAAAAATCAGGCCAATGGCAGATTTCTGGTTAAGCACAGTTTATTTGTGTCTATTTATTCACTATCTACATACGGGTAAGTGGTCCAGCAAACAACAAACGTTGTACGCTTTTCAATTTTCTTTCTTTTAAATTTCAAAAGCTTTTGTCATGTCACAGACAAATGACACTTTTGTGATCTTCTTAAACCTGTCATCTGTTCATTGGGTGACACTACACGATCACACAATGATCTCTAAAGAAATTTTACGTCGCACCTTGAAAACGTAACACAACTGGAGTACGTCTGGTCTACCTTCTTCGTCTTCGTTAGTGTTGCTAGTGGCTTGGATGTGGATGTGGCTTATTACCTGGTTGTCAACCGGAGTATGGTGCAACCACTCTTAATACCACGCCACACTATGTTGCACTTTGTGAATGTAACGTTGCCACATAAAAGGGCAACGACTGCCCGCGCAATGTTCAGACTCGTACGTATGTACGTACACAATGCACATAACTTCTTTCTTATACGAAGCAAACTATGAATCTGGCGAATAATAAGATGAAGGAAGAAAAACTTTCGCTTTCTACGCGAACAAAGAAATCCACGTCAGGCCAGGCTAGGCCGCACCGATGCTAGATACTTGGTACTATGTAGTGATGCACAAAAAACATTTGGCGGGAAACAGATTAAGGGGGCACCTTTGGAGAGCTGGATATGATGCCGATGCTGCCGCTTTAAATGGAAAATAATTTTGAGAATTGAAAAATTTTAAAATTGTAAAATTGTAAAATCTTTTTCAAATCGGTTTGAGGAAATTTTTAAGTGACAAGCCATAGATTATCGTTGTCGTGGATGGGTGGTTACAATAAAATTAAGTACCGTCTCTTGCATTTAACAAAAAAATTGAAAATACGTACATGCGAGCACCCATAGATACGAATACTACATACATGCCGCTGTTTGCACGGTACCTATATGTATGTACATTCATTTGAAAAAAAAAAGATAGGACCCGTCGCCGGCGTCACTGGTTTGTATCTTTATATCTTTTTTTATTGGAGGGTTAATCTTTTACGAGTGAAATTATAGTTTTTGCAATTAATGAAACTGCTGTGAACTTTCCAAGCTGAGCACACAAGTTTTGTTAGGCAACAAAAGATGGGGCCTTAAACTGTCGACCAGAGAGATAACGCAACTGGCCATCTTATAGAAGAGGGTCTTACCATAATTAAAAAACGAGTTATTTTGGTAATCCGCGTTAGAGAGGTTACCATTTCAATACCTACCGGGAGATGCAGCCGGAATTTTTATTAATTGCTGAAGGCTCTTCGTATTGTTGTTTACTGCAGATATTGGCAAATAACGACTTTTGTTATTAAATGAGAAAGTTTATGTTGAATCAAAGTTTAAATAGGAAGTAGATGAGATAAGGAAAACTCTTCCTGTTGTTGTCTTTAAATCATAGGGAACCTAAGTTCCTTGTTTTTCAATCATTCCAAACGCATGCAACGTCTTAAAAATGGCTTGGAGGGTATTTCCTAATGCTGAAGTAAGCTCTTGTGTTTGGCACGAATGCTCATCGAGTAATGCCTCTAATTCAGCGTCTTCAAATGATATTGGTATTCTTTCACGGGGACGGTCGTCAACATCGAAATTACCGTATTTTAAGCGACGGAACCAATCACGGCACGTTGTTTCACTTAGAGCAATATCTCCGTAAACTTTTTGTAGCTTTCGATGTGCTTTAACCGTCCCACAAATGACGGTTATTTGACATAAAATCAGTCATTTTTCAATAACCAAAACATGACGTTTTGGATATGTCAAAATCGACCAACAGTTACTGCTGGAGCCATCTATTGAGAACTTAGTTGCGCACCTAATAATAGACATCTCGTAATTAGGATTCTAGCTAATAAGTGCTTTTTTCGAAGAGGACCTGAAATTGAAAATTGTTGACGTGGTCCCGATGAGGCGGTCCTCCAGTGATACCCAAAGACTTGTTTAATTGAGATTAAAAATCTGTCTTACCAATATGCGAAGAGCTATAATGTGATAGAATTTTGGCCTCGTATTTCTTGTAAGGTTACGGGCTCAAGGAGTGGATCATTTTAATGGTTAAAATAGCATTTGAACAGACCCTGATCTTAGTGTATAATTCTCTTGAATTGCCACATCAGGTCATTAGTATCCCAAGTTTCTTACTTACTGTAGCGAGAGTTGGAAAATGGATTTCAAAAACGTATTGAGAATGAATAAGAATTGCTTTATGGATTTTTTCAATTTGGTTGCACCAATAATAAGCAAGCAAAATGCTGAAATGCGGTTTTTATGAATAACAACGGTGTAGTGCATCATGAATTTTTGCCAGAAGGCCAGACAGCAAACAAAGAGTATTATTTGGGCGTTATGAGTCGTTTGCGTGAAGACATTCGCCGAAAGAGACCAGAATTGTGGGCAGAAAACTCATGGATTTTGCACCATGCATCATCGCACAGTGCCATCCAACAGTCACCGAATTCACCTGATTTGGCTCCCTGTGAGTGAGTGAGTAAGTTAAAAAACCACTACAGGGAACGCAATTCAGAAGCTGAGAGGAAGTAATGGAAAAATCGGAGGAATCCCTGATGGACATACCGAAAACCGAATATAAAAAATGTTTCGAGGATTGGCTCAAGCGCTGGCATAAGTGTGTTGTAGTCGATGGGGACTACTTTGTAGTGGACAATATAGATTTAGATGAATAGGCTTGTATTTTTAATTTTCTGAATAATTTCCGAATTTTTTTTTAATCAAGGTGTTCAGTTCTGAAAATCGTTTAACAGTCAACCTACATGAAATATAGCGCAATCATATCACCACAAAGGCATGGGATTGTGTAGGCTATGCTTTGAAATTTTTCTATTTTTTCTATTTACTCCTTTAAGCGCTTTTCTAGGTCATCAGGTACAATGTCTCTGATCGTTTGTACCCCATGTCGGTATTCGTATTCTATGCGTTGTTTTGGACATTTTGTTCCCTAGCTAAGTCGCGCTTCTCTCATGAGACTGATTCCATATCTGGCTTTCATACCAAATTTAGCACACTCATACCTCGCTTTCCGCGGTTTCATATACCTACCCAGACTTGATTCTTTGTGCGAAATGCAGTTTTTCACTCAAAGGATCATGGCACGGCATAGTTTTTCTGTCAACAGATATGTGCCTACATATGTACAAAAATATCTTAGCTGCGTGGATAATACGACAGAACTGGATGCCTTTGAGTACAGCTGTTGTAATGGAAAAGGCATTGAAAATGTATGAGCGCAAAAAAGGGAAGGAGGTTGCTCCGTTACAGAAGAGCAGTTTTTGGCAAGTAGAGTCTGGTTTGACAAATTCAAATGAAAAGGCAAATACTTCAGAACCTAAACTTAAAGGAGAAACAGCTGGTGCAGATAAAGGAGCAGCTAATCGTTTTCTAGGGTTTCTCTTAGTTTGAGGATATTCTCTTCAGTAAATATTTAATGCTAATGAAACAGATCTTTATTGGGAACGCATTCAAATAGAATATTTATTGTGAGAGAGGAGAAATCTACTCCGGGATTTAAGGTAGCAAATGCTGAGGTTGATTCTAGTTGTAAGCCTTTGGTTATTTATAATCCATGGGCTGAAAAGTCCGTTTCTAAGAGAGGGCACCACTTGATTAAATCCATAGCATTTTCAGTTAGTACCAACCTTCAAAAGACACGTGTATAAATTTGACAGCTGTCGGACGATTAGTTCTCGAGATATAGCGTTGTGAGTGAAGCAACTTTTGTTATTGTGAAAAAAATGGATTCAAAGCAATTTCGTGTGTTGATTTATCATTGCTTTTTGATGGGAAAAAATTCAGCCGATGCAAAGAAATGGCTTGCCCATGTGCTACATCTGAAAATCCGAGGGCTTTGAAGAGCATATCTAAGGCGCATTTGCCTTTTCTCTGAAGGTCGTGCAAAAATGCTTGAATTACCACTTTCATATTCAAAGAAATATTTTGCAACTTAAATCAAAGAATTTTGCTAAAAGTCCAACATTTAATTCAAAGCGCTATTTGTTCTGGACAACGTACCATCACATCCAATATATGAGCGGTACCCGGGTTGAAAGATAGGTTGCGCTACTGAGTCAAAGTGTACCATAATTTAGTTTAACCTCTTTTAGTCCACCTGTCAAAATTTGGTGACAATTCTACGCTTGGCCCTGTTTTATCGAAATCTGGAGGAGTTTTTGCATCGTTTCGTGACCGTCGATGAGACATGGATTCATTGGTAAACGCCTGAGACCAAAGAACAATCGAAACAATGGGTTTTATCCGGTGAACGTGTTCCAAAGATGGCAAAGACCGTACATTTGGCCGGAAAGGTGCAGGCCACCGTTTTTTGGGACGCGAGACGTGTGATCCACTTGACTACTTGGAGAAGGGAAAAACAATCACAGGAGCATACTACGTCGATTAATTGGGTCGATTTAACGCCGATTTGAAGAAAAAACGACCATATTTGGGGAGGGAAAAAGTGTACTTCCACTCGATAAACACGACTCCTCAGGTAATACAGAGGTTGATGTGAAAGGGCTAATTCAACTTGGCAGGAAAATTACTGGAGAAGACTTCACAGAGCTAAATCGAGAAGACATAAATATTTAAACAATGTTTAAACAAGTGAATCTCTTGAATGAAGAAGTTTCTAGAATTGATCCTGATAAAGGAAAATCAAATAATTTGCACAGCAACGTAATAGCATCTTTGGAAAATTTCTAAAGCAGCGTAGAAAAATTAATAAACAAAAAGCAGTTGCTTTTGACTGATTTTTTAAAACTAAAAGCAAATTACATTTTTTTTACATGAATGTTGCTGTTTTTGCTTTGTCTTCCTCGTTCGAATGCGAGGTGTAAGTTTTACAGGACGTTCTATAAGTTGCACGCAACTTAAGGTCATGGCTAAGGAAGATATTCCTAGCAGACCTAGAATACCCGACTGGTTCTCAGCCGAGCCCTCCTCTCTAAAAAGTATTCTAAGGACCATCAAGCGGTGCAACCCGACCCTTCCGGCTTATGACTGAAAAGTCGCGAAACTGAAGGAACTAAGGAACCCTTACAGATGCGCTTTCATTTTGATCAATAAGGAATCCCTTAACCCTTTAGGGTAGATAAAAGGTATGATTCGGTTCGGTTTCGAGTCAATTCACCTAAGGGTTTATTAAGAGGATGAGCTGATTAAGCAAATTTAATCTCAGATCTTCGAGCATCGATATCTATTCCTGAAATGGATAGCGACAACTCGAATTTACCCGAGGCGAAAACTAAGCCGTTGGTCTCCTTCTTTGACACTCTGTCGGAAGTAAAAACCGATCCTTTAAGATTAAAGGATGAAGATGAACTTTTGGGCACATGTTTAGAATCGAAAGACATTGGTTAATTGTAGCAATGATACGGTTTGTCCAGATTAATCTCCATCACTTAAAAAAGGCTTCGCCCGTACTTATTCTACGTGTTTTTAAAAACGCAGAAGACATCATCCTAATCCAAGAACCATGGATCGTTGAATGTGCGGTTCATGGACTTGAGACACGTGTATACGCTCCGTTCTGTATAAGACCCAAATGTATATTAGTATATTAGACCCGTATATTAGTGAAACGTAGTTTTAATGTATTTTTACTTCTTAGCGACCCCGACTTAGCCGTTGCCAGACTGGAGACTGCCAAAGGCTCCTACTGGCTGGCATCGGCATATCTTGGCCCCGATCATGTGGGCCCTCTCCCTGATGACAACTTAGAAAGGGTGGTACTGGAAGCTGGAAGGCTAAAAACTGGCGTCATCACACGGTATGGAGCAGTACCGAAATCAACGATAGAGGCGAGTTACTTTTTGATTATATTATAGGTATAGCTACATTGCTTGCAACATTAGCAATGAGACCACTTTTATATCAAGAAACCGACAGGAAGTTCTAGATATCACTCTTGTCACCGACAATATCATTCAATTCATCAAATTCTAATGAACTGGGTGGTATCGTCTGAACGCTCTTCGCAGTCAACAAACATTCTGAAATTATCTTCTAAATTCTTAAGTACCCCGTGTAACACCAGCGAGCTTGATATGACAGTCAAGGATTTCACTCTGGCTCTTAATCAGGCTATGGGTGCTTCCTGCCATCTTATTTAACCTAGAGGTTAGAAAAAGCTCCACTGATGGACATTAACACTGGGACCACTTAGAAACGCTTGGAGAAAAAATGAATGATTCTTGCATGAGTCCCAGTGAGTCTCTTTTCTTGTGCTTTTTGCTTAATTGTGGTTCCAGTGTTGATGTCCATTATGGTCTGATTACAAAAGATAAACTACTTTGGGCGCTGCATAGTTTCAAATACCATACAAGTCTGCTGGTTTGGACGGTATAATATCTGCCGAGGTACAAAGGTCCTCAGATATTATCCTGATCACGCTGTGTAGAACTTATCCAATGTCAATGCAGTTTTCATATCCAAAGCTGAAAAATGCTCTCATGTTGTCTCAAAGGACCTCAGACGTATAAGTCTATCATTTTTCCTTCTGAAAACTTAAGAACGACTGATTGATATCCATATACGAGCTGGAATTAATAAACAACTTTTGTCAACAATCCAACATGCCTACTGTGAAGGAAAGTCAATAGCCACATCAAACGCTCCCTGCAATATATATGACAGTGATATCAACTCTGCAGTGTTGAGAGTTGAGAGTTGATCGGTCTTGTGCTCAATGGTAGGATAATCAACTCCAACCTCGGTAGGACTTCTGCTAAAAGATGTGTCAGCAGAGGTACGCCGCAAGGTGGTGTCCTTTCTCCCCTTCCCTGGAACTTGTTGGTTAATAAACTGCTGATATATCTAAAGCGGGTGATAGTAGGGTGATTGCCTATGCAGATGACGTTGCTATATCCGTCTCAGGTAAGCATTTTAATACGATCAAAGAACAAAGAAAAAAGAACAGATTAACCCGTTGGGCGGATCGCTGTGGATTGGGAGTAAGCCCCCAATAAAGCTGATCTTGTCCTCTTTTTCAGGAAATGTAAAATTCGAATCATAGACCATCCCTCAATCAACGGCACCTGTCTAGTCTACTCCTATACAACAAAATATCTGGGTCTCAACCTCGCATAATACTGGCCATACATCTCAGCTATAAGGCCGATACTCACCTACGGGTTTGTTGTTTGGTGGACGGCCTTAGACAATGCAGTCAATCGCAGAAAATTAAGCAGAGTCCAAAGAATAGGATATCTAGACATAAGCGGAGTCCTACGCTCTACTCCCTCTTTGGTATCTTCAGCAGCAAGTAGCTACGACCGCAGCTATTCGCCTTAAAGCAACTACACATTGGACAAATAATTTGTTTGGCTATATTCTTAATATACTAGGAATCCTCCCAGAACATCGATTACACTATACCCGAACATTGTTTTGATAACGACTTTCATGTAAGCTTCTCCTCTAGATCCTTTTGCGAGGAAAATGATTTCGTGGATGAAAAGTCAATCCACTTCTATACAGATGAATCTTAGATTGATAGCGGGGTTGGTGGTAGTATTTTCTCAGCTTAATCTAAGCTTCTTCTCTTGTCTTCCAAATCACTGTAACGTGTTCCAAGCGGAAATTTTTGCGATTAAAGGCGTTCTGCTTTGATAGAAAGAAATATGAAGAAAGGATATCCGCATCATTTCACTTTTAAGTACCTGGACTTAGTCTTACTAAATTCTAGAACCACCCTTGATTGCCAAAGAAATACTCCACAGAATCGTTGGGCCAATTCACCAAAATTGGAACCACTCTACCTATTCTACTGGAAAAGCGTAACATCAGTATACCAATCGCTACGTGTAAATTAATATTAAAGATAGATGGTAACAAAAGAACAGACCTTAGGCGGACTGTTGGATTTACATGTCTAGCGACCAAACAGATTTGACCAAAGTTGGATCTGAATTGCTCTAAGAGTCTAAGAGTCCTTTCTAAATAGGAAACATCTCAGTGCCGTTATAGGTGTCACCAATGGACATTCCCTTATATGCAAGCATGCAAGAAGGTTTGGCGTCTTTACAAATGATTTCTGCGGAAGCTGCACGGACGAGGAGGGAGAAGAGACAATCATCCACCTACTATGTAGATGCCCAGCTCTCCCCCAAAGAAGAAAACTCAACTGAGGAGACGTTGAAAGTCTCCTACGCCTCATCAATCCTCATAAGCTCAAATTGGTTCCAAGAGCAGGAGGATTACAGATCTACGTAGTATTACAATGGGCTAATAGGCCTAATTTGGTTGGTCTTTCCAACAGCTACTCTTACCTGATCTAACATAACCCCTGCGCAAAGCGAGGTATGAGTGTATATTAAAAAAGCGTCCTTTGATCAACACAACAATGTGTTTATCTTCTTTTCAAAGAAAGTTTAGGTTTAAGTTAATTCAGTGATCATCACAACCTAGAAACCTGACCTTAATTGTTCAACAAAACTACAACCTTCGTTTGAGGGTAGAAACGTTATTTTGTTCGCTTAAAATCCGAATACTGCAGAAGTCATCTGAAAACCTGATTGCTTCGTCAGCGATGTCAGTACAAGTTTCTATGGAGGTCTTTTTTTTTTTTTTTTTTTTGTTAGTTTTCAATTTTCACGGTCACGTTAGCAGTTAGTTAGATAGTACCTGGCTTCATTCGTTACATAAGCGTGAAATTACCGTGAATTCTAAATGATAAGCTGGCAAATTAAAGCTAAAAGCAAAGAAACAATACCTCAACTGGCAGCACACTACTCATTAGATAATAGGCATAATGTAAACAGATGTCGATTCACTCATATGGATACAACCTGCTGAGTTTCTGCAGAGGACCCTAAGAACTCCTCCATATGTACTCGTACACGTATGTACTAGTACAGTTGTTTGGGTGGTTCTTTTCATAGATCAGCCAGATAATCTGATACTCACACAGTTGTACTCACAGTTGTACTTGAATTCAGATACGATGAAAGAAGTGTACCAATAGGTTACAACTCTCCGCTACGATTGGGACGAGTAATGATGCCTCAGGGCTTTAATAAACTTTTAACGACTATAGAAGTGGAGGGGTCTGGTAGTTTTAAGTCCCTCTACAGAACAGAGGAACTACAGACAAGACATCTATTAGCAGGTATAGCAATTAGATTGCCATCTATTCTAGGAAGATATCTGGGTCAGATTAACATTCAGAAGTTAATGATAGGGGGAAGGAGAGGTGCTTAATGAAAAGAACGTGCAGTGCTAGTAAGATAGCGTGACGATAAAAGAATTAGGTTTTTGGGAAATCCAATTGTTTTTGCTATGAGTATTGTCGTTTGTCGTCGATTGTTATTGGTTGTTCCTGACGTTGCTTGGATAAATTGTCGCCTTCTGTCTGTTGGCTTATGAACCGAATGGTGCAAATGCGTTATAAACTCCAACTTACAAGAATGACGTTCTTAGCATTCAATTAAAAGTCAGAGTTAATCTAGTCTGAGCTGAAATTTTTTCGAAGTAAAGTTGAGATTTTGCTTTGTAACTGATGAGGTTAGGTGTGTGAACATGCTGCATCAACATTTCTATTTAGCGATGGCGCATGAGATTCATGGTTTGTTACCTTAAGAGCTTAATAAAGTAACGACTCCTATAATAAGATTGTTGCTCCATTTACCATGGAGTATGTTGATTTGCTGTTGAGTTGCTTTGATACCGTTAAGAAAGATACACGGTTACTTACTTACATTGAAATTGCTAACCAAAACTGGCAGCTAAGGATGAGAAAGGTAGCTTTTACAACCAGCTGAAGGCCGTTAACAATGCAATTTCAAATGGAAACATTGTTCTTGTGGCGAGAAATCCATTTAAATACCTAGCTAGTTCCGATATATAAGGACTCAGATACGTTATGTGCACAAAGAGAGGCCATAAGAGGGGACTCCAAGGTGAATACATGGGAAAAGCAAATGACTATTTACTTTTGGTTTTGATTCTCAATCTACAAAGTGTTTCAACAAGACTTTGTAATACCAGGTGGAGTGAAAAGTAACCTTTTTGACCGCCAGAATGCGCTGCTACTGCAAAAAAGGTTATAGTGCCTTGAAGTCCGTTCATATATAGGCAGACATGCCAAATTTCAGTGCGATACTGTCTTTAGTTTTGTTTTGACAGCTGATTGTTGTTGACGTGTTTGGCATCATGTTGAGTGTGGACAAAAACGATTTTCGTTCTCATAAAACATTATTTTTTGAGAGGCAAAACGGCAGAGGAAACAAACGAAAAGTTGGATAAATATTATGGGGCCAATGCTCCGTCAGATTATACCGTCAAATATTCTTTTCGAGAGTTTTGTGGTGGCCGCAACTCCACTACCGATTAAGTCCGCAGCGGCAGGCCCTCCGATACGGTTACAGAGGATAATGTCAAAAAAATACATTAAATGGTGATTGCTGACCGGAAAATGAAGGTGCGCCAGCTAGCAGATACCACAAAGATTAGTACTGATCGCACACGCCATATTTTGGGCAATATGCTGCATATGAAAAAGTTATCCTGCCCCTGAGTGCCGTGCATACTCACTCCTGATCAAAAACATGAACGCAAGAGCGCTTCGAAAGAGTGTTTGGACTTGCTGATGCGGAATCGGGCGGACTTTTGGCGTCGATAGGTAACTGCCGGCACGAGTGCTCCGATGTGGTCAAGGCAGGCTCGATGGGTCGGAAAGGTTATGGCGTCGGTTTACTGGGATTGTCATGGCATACTCTTCGTGGACTACCTGGACTACGTGGACTACGTGGACTACGAAATATGAAAAATCATCAACGCGAGTATTACTGTGCATTATTGGAGTGAATGAAGGCCGAAATCGCTGCAAAACGGCCTCACATGAAGCGAAAAAAAATTTTGTTTTTGCAAGACAATGCGCCGGCGTACAAGAGCATTGCAACCACAGCTAAAATCAATAACTTACGGCTCCAATTGCTGTAGCATCCACCGTATTCGCCCGATTTGGCTCCTTCGTACCATTATCTCTTCCCAAACTTCAAAAAATGGCTAATCAATAAAAAATTCAGCTCACGCGAGAAAATCATCGACGCCACGGAGAAGTATTTTGCAGACCTTCCGGAAAATTACTTTTCGGACGGGATCAAGAAGTTGGAAAATCGCTAGAACAAGTGTATCAAACTAAAAGGGGACTATGTTGAATAAAATAAAAAAAAAAATTATTCCTAAGGTGGTTACTTTTCACCCCATCTACAGGGTGTTTTTTAACTTGAGACATCCAAATTACAAAAGTCACAAGGTTCTGAAGGGGACATAAGATGGTGACCACGAGTTTGACCTTGAGCCCCATTTTCAAGGTCAAACGAAGGTCACTTTTGATTTTTCAAATGATAATTCCTGATTTACATTGCTCAGTAATACGATTAGCATAACCCAAACACAACGACGTGGACGTAGCAGTGTTTTGTTTCCTTCGGGGTGATTAATTAGAGTGGGTAACCTTCCCTCCTACTGTTGAATCGTTGAATTCTTCCCATTTCGACGTTTATTTCCCGAGACTATTTCAACAAATGCTCGAAAATGTGACCATTCACTTCAATACACTTGTCTATCCGCGCTCTAAATGAACCAACAGAACTGAGAAGTATTTCTGGCGTAATCTTCCGGCAAGCTTCAGTTATTCGTCTTTTCATGTCTTCACGTGTTGTTGGCTTTTTTCTGTAAACCTCACTTTTAAAGTAGCCCCACAAGAAGAAATCAAGGTGATCTTGCAGGCCATTGCCTCGGACCCCTTCGTCCGATCCATCGTTGATGGTAAACATTGTTTAATACGCCCCGAGCTACTTGGGAATAATGGGCTGGGCAACCATCATGTTGAAACCGCATTGTTTTTTGGAACTCCAATTGCAGTTCTTCTAGTAATACTGGAAGATGGTCCCGCAAGAAGTTTGCATACTTTTCGCCATTCAAGTTACCTTCAAAAAAATATGGACCTATTAACTTATCCCCAATAATTCCCGCCCAAACATTGACATTCCAAGGGTGCTGGCGTTCAACTTGGCGTAACCAAAAGAGTTTTCGGTAGCCCAGTAATGCATATTATGTCGATTGACCGTACCGTTATTGGTGACAGTCGACTCATCAGAGAATAACACCTTGGCAAAGAAAAGGGGGTCTCGTTCAATTTGCTGAATTGCCCATTGACAAAGGGAAACCCGGTTGCGAAAATCCTCACTAGAAAGTTCTTGATGCATTGAAACATGATAAGGATGGTATCTATGCCGATGTAATATCTTACAGACAGTCGTTTGAGAAATTCCTGATTCACGACTTATTTGGCTAGTGCTAATGTGAGGATCGCGTGCAACGGCAGCTAACACTGCTATTTCATTGTATTCCACAGTCACCCTATCTGACCGATTCCTATTCTTTGGTAGCACACTTCCTTCACCAGTGAATTGTTGGATGATCCGATAAAAGGTCTGGGAAACGTTGGGCGTAAAGAGCAACAGCACTATCGATGTTCCTTCCACTTTCTCCATAAATCAATATCATTTCAATTTTCTCTTCAATTGAAAAAGCCTGCATTATTAATCTGGAAAACGTTACTAATAATAATCAGTTCCTCAAAACAAATATCGAACTTCTAAATGAAGTACAGGACCTTGTGACTTTTGTCAGAAACATTTTTCGCGATATTTCGTATTTTTCTAGTAATTTTGATGTCTTAAGTTTTATGGCGCCCTCTGACGGGAAAAGAACGCATTTTTGAAAAAAGTGTTTCATGCAAAAGAAATGTAATTTTTCACGCAGATTACGAATCTGTCAAAAAAAATAGGGGTTCCCATTAAAAAATCAAAAGTGACCTTCGTTTGACCTTGAAAATGGGGCTCAGGTCAAACTCGTGGTCACCATCTTATGTCCCCCTCAGTACCTTGTGACTTTTGTATGAAACATTTTTCACGATATTTCGTATTTTTCGAGTAATTTGGATGTCTCAAGTTAAAAAACTCACCCTGTAAATTAGTTTTATAAGGATTCCCAGATACATCAAACCCTGTCGTGCGCCAACAACTAAAAGGACATGTTTCGTATGTTTCGTAAAAAGTGGAAACAATCAGCAGCAGGGAGTTGCCAACTATTCAAGATGACTATGAAGTTTTTGTTGCGGTTGGAAGATCGCAAGGAACGCAGAGCACTTGAATGGAATGGAACTATATCGGTTAAAGACGAGAGAAATACTGCAATGGCTACCGAAACAGAGGTGGCTGAGAATAGGTGTGACAGCAAAACCGATTCACTAAGGAGATGAGTAGAGTGACAGCCGTTGATGGTTCCTTCTTTGTCTCGAATGAGGACCAACACAGGAGGTAGGAAGAACGCTGCGCTACAGCCACGACTTAAGACTAACTCTGCTAAAGCTTGTATGATCAGCCTTTCCATCATAATTCCGCCGATTGGAAAATAGCTAACCAGTAGGGAGGCAATATTATTCAGAATATGGGGCATTATATGGTAGACATTATAATATAATATAAAGACAAAGGTAGCAGCGATACTTTCATTGCTACATATGAACTACGTAAAGAGAAAAGAACAACGTGTCAACCAAAAGACAAATGGTGCCGAACACAAGACACCGGAAATTAAGGCGAAGTTGAGGAGAAGGCATAACTCCAGATTTCGGCACGCAATAACAAGTAGCTTTTGAAGCTATTAGCCTCACAAAAGGGATACATGATCACGATTAAGTTACCGCATATGATATGACAGACAGATATATGTCTGTGACTGAGTGTAGACATTTGAAATGTTAAGATTGTGAAGCAGAGAGGCTACTAAAATGCAACGTAAAAGTTTCGTTAGGACGCTATCATGCGGCCAACCTGTGTTCATCTCCGCCCTCATATATTAAACACAGTCAGCATCTGTTATGACTAGCGTAGCTCAAATTCACAAATCTAATAATTCGATGTGTTGTCTAACCGAGTTAAATAGTATATATCAGCAGAAGTCGCATTGTGGATGGCACCATCATATATCGATAAAAATGCCTTACGACTACCCTTTCTTGTCGATTGTGCAGTCTCACAAGCCAAGGATGCATTTGAAAAACACTTTGTTCATAATATGCGCGCGCTCAAGTTTTAAGCGTAAAGTGTAAAATGTGTACACACAGCGCGGGCGAAGGAAAATTAGGGAGAAAAACAGAGAGGTACTGATGAACGTTGGTTTTAAATGTTTGAAGGTTATAATGACTCGGAAAAGACAGAACACTCCATAAGCGAGTTGTACGGCTCCGAAATGAATCACGATATTTGCTTGCACACATGAAGCTCCACTCTTCTCTCCATGCTCTTCAGCAAGAAGTAAGTCAGACTGGTAGATTTGAAAGTCTTGACAAGTGGGTATACAGTTTTACTTCGACTTTCGGTGTAAAAGCTATTCTCACTGTTTACCAGCGGTTCGAGCTGGCAACAGCGTACATACCTCTCACTTTTTGTAGCATAACCGGAATCATTAAAATATCAATCGATGTTTTTTCTGCTAACACAATTGCTGTACTTGTACTTGTATGTATGGTTTGCAGACTTATACTCGTACTTATATTCAACGGGTGGTCCAAATACACCTCTTTAGCGCTCGAAATCTTTACTGTCAGTTAGTATCATACCTATACAATGAGTGCATTTATTGAAAATAAGATTTGGCTGAAATGAAATAGTCACCATGCTGTATGCAAGTTTGCCCAAAAAGTTCGTGAGACTGTGGACAACACGGGAATGTGGCTGCTTATGCCGGGAGTATTCGACTTGATTCAGCAACATCGACTCGCCGTCGATCTCAACACCTCAGTACTTCACGCAGCAGTCTGATGAGAATTTTGCACATAGACCTCGGATTAATTCTAGTTGACTCAGAAATTGAGGGCAAACAACCATCCGCTTCGTAGTCGCTCCTAATTTAGCAGAATCATTTTCTCAGCGGCTACGTAAAGAAACGAAATTGCCACATCTGGGGAATGGAAAACCCGTAGGTGATTGTCGAGAAGCCAATGCATTGGCACATTGTTGCGGATTTTAGTGGAATCATTGGCCCATTTTATTTTGGAAATACAGTCGAAAACGCTATTTCGTTCAACGGGTGAGCGCTACAAAGCCATGACTTCCGAATTTTTATGGGCTAAAATTAAAGATATGGACTTGAACGACATTTAGTTTCATCACGATGGCGCGCAATGCCACAAAGCTTATCAAACAATCGATCTTTTGCGCGCTAAGTTAGGTTATCGTTTCATTAGCAACAGTGGCGATGCCAACTCTCCGCCTCGGAGCTGCGATTTGGCCCTCTTAGATTTTTTTTCTGGGATGCCTTTAAAGATTGATATTATGCAAATAATGTAGAAAAGATTCAAGGCCCTAAAGCAAACATCGTTCGAGCTACTCGTGGGATAAAGCATGAAACATTCAATAAGGTTTTCAAAAATTGGGTTGACAGGATGCGTTACTTCGAAGCCAGGTAAGGCTGTCAGATGAATGAAATCGTATTCCATAAGTAATAGGAATGTTTGCTGTTTCCCAAAAAGCCATAACATTTCGAAGATAATTAACTTTTGTCCATACATAGATTCTTGCCTATGTTTCAGCGGTGCTCAAAGATCTACACTCACTGGTGCACTGTATTTTCAGTCGTCTGAAAGCTATCTCAGTGGAACAGTCTCTTAGAAAGTTAGTTTTTTATCCTCAAATCAAAAAATAATATCGGCCCAATCATTGACTACATCATACCATTCTCCAAAAGCGAATTCGGTGGGGTTGTCGGGAGTTGTAAGCATAAACGTTATTAGGTATCTTACGGTCATAGCGACACCAATTTTCCTTTCCAGGATGGAAAACTAGCCTATGTCTCAACTTATAAACACAGTCTTTGATATTTTTTGTGGTCTGCCAGTTTCCGACATTCAAAAGTTGAAATTGAAGCGTCTCAAGAACTGCATCCTGAAACTCAAATTTTTGACCAGTTTTTCTTCGAACACTTGAGGCCGTATCACACGAATGGTGTGCTCGATGTTGTCTTAAGTATTCAATCGTTGTTGGCTTGGTCGCATAGACGAAAGTCAAATCACACAATCTATGGTCTGGTCCCGATGATACCGCCAGCCCATAAACTGGTGCGGTGTGAATTTTTCGGGGTACATCGGAGTTGGTGGATTCTTTAGATTTTTAGCCACTGAGACAGAAACGAGCTTTATCACTGAAAGAAAGTGGACGGTAAAAAAGTGGAGGGCCTACGCAGCCTCCCAGCTCAAGGAATTTGAAGAGTCCCGCGTCAAAATAACATCCGGAGGTTTTACAATAAGGCCAAGCAACTGGTGACTGACTTCAAGACCGGAACACAGACTCTTCGAAACTGCAAAGGAAACCTAGTCATCGAAGTACAGGGGATAGTATTGTAGATGTGTTTTAGCAGCATTTTCAGCAGCTGCTAAATGGGTATCATGTAGAGAGAGTAATAGGGCAAGAAGAGAACACACATCCAGTCAATGATAAAAATCAGTTCCACTACCAAGTATAAAAGAAATCGGCTAAGCAATAAAAAAGCTTAAGAACAACAAGCCCGCAGGCTCTGATAGCCTATCAGAAAAGTTCTTCAAATACGTTGGCAAGGCGCATGTACCAAATCATCGACTAAGTATGGGTGGTAGAAAGCATGCCCGATTACTGGACTATCAGCTTCATTTGCCCCGTTTACAAAAAAGGCGATCCTATGTCTTGCAAGAACTTCTCAAACCGTTCTGCAACACACTAATTGGCAAGAACCACTGTGTGTTCCGTCCCGGCAGATCGACTATAGACCAAATTTTCACACTGAGCCAAATTCTGGAAAAGACCAACGAATTACAGTTAGAGACTCACCACCTATTCATCGACTTTAAAGCCGCATATGATAGTATTCATCGTGAGGAGCTCTATACGGCGATGGCCGAATTTAGGATCCCGGAAACACTGATCCAGATGTGTCGCGTGACGCTGAAAAACACGCACTGCAATGTGCAATTTGGAAGTAGCTTAAACTATTTCAAACGTGCACCGGATTTTGGCAAGGAGATGCGCTTTCATGTAATTTTTTCAATCTCGGAGCAGATAGTGCGCAGGGCAGATATCAACACGAAAAACATTATCTTCAAGAGGTCCTTTCAGCCACTGGGATATGCGGACGATATTGACATCATCGCTCGTTCCTAGCATGCCGTGATAGAAATTTTCACGGCGATTGAGTAACAGGTGAAATTTGTTACCCTTGAAGTAAACGAGAGCAAGACTAACTACATACTATCAACAAACAAACCAGCATCTGTCCACAGCCTAGGACAAAACGTCACTATTAATAGCAACAATTTCGAGGTAGTTAAGGAGTTTACCAACTTCGGAGTAAACGTGGACTCCACGAATGAATCTCCCTAATAGAGATCCAACGAAATATTACACTAGGAAACCGTTGTTACTTCGGTCTAGCAAAACAATTGGGTTGAAAACTTCTAACTCGAAGAACGAAAAGTATGCTTTACAAAACTCTTATCCTGCCAGTTCTGCTGTATGGCGCCGAGTGCTGGATGATAACCAGGAAGGGACAACTGATACTGGGTTCATTCGAAATATTATATTATATAATATATATAACTGCGAACTCTATGAGCTGTATCAAGATCTGGATGTAACCCAAAAAGCCAAAATATGTTGACTACATGGGCTTGGCTACACCTAGCGAATGAACAATAATGCTCCAGCTAAGAGGGTCTTTGATTACCAGCCTTCAGGTTCGAGACGACAAGGAAGGTTGAATCTCCGTTTTAAAGACTGGCCCAATTGGTCCCGATATTTTCATCTGCTTGAATCTCTGCGTATTCTTTTCAGTGCCTTGGAATCCAAACGAGTAAATGTAGTACGAAAAAATTCAATCGCGTTCCAAATACTCGACTCACTTGGCCTTTTGTGGGTTTTTCATCTATAAAAAGATTCCCTTTTATTCGCAGTATATAGTTAGGTTCATGCATATTTCGTAACGCTCTTATGATGGTGTTCCATCTGGTCCAGTTTAAAATATTCTTGACATCAAGTGTTACAACCATACAAACCATAAAGACCACCTCGTTTTAGATATTGCTCCGCGCAGTACTACATATTGCTTGTATGGCGTACTGGTTCACTTTCCCTACTGTATCCAGCATATTGGTTTATGACACATAAAATGCAAATATGTACCCATCAACATGAAAATGGGCTTCATCGCTGATATGATTTTGTTAGAAACTCACCGTTTACTTCTTATTTTTCAATGACCCAATTGACTAAATTTCTTGGTTATTGTTGACCTGTTTTCGATGTCGCCATTATAGCTTAACAATTATCCGATACTCCGTGCATCTGTTCTTCATCTAAATTATTGAGGTCACGTGACACATATCCATGCAAAAATTGAGGAACAGTGGCATAAAAGCGGCTGTTGATAGGCAGAAGGAAAACTGAATTTAATTCGAAAGCGTGCACGTTCTTAAAAACAAAATTCATTCCTTAAAGCATGCTTCAATATTTTAAGATTAGGTAAGATTAACTACGAATACGTTGTCTAGACTTCCACTTCACTAAGAAAGTTCTAGCGAGCTATTGTCTAATATTTGCTCTATACCATTTGGCGATCATAAAACTTTCTATGCAAACTACCTCTCTGTTCCGTATATTCTTTTCTTGACCCGATTCGAAAACTGAAATTCAAATAAGAGACATCTTAATATACTCGTACACAGTTGAGTTGGTTACAAATTGGAAGCAGCTCACCTGAGATGGCGCCAACCTACTAAAAACCAGCTTAAACCACGATCGTTTAGTTATCCCCAAGAGCTTCACTTTCGTTATAGATTCTCTTAAGTATTAGATCAGCAGTGCAAATTATGACAGATACTTGGATCTCTACTCTAAAAAGGCGCAGATAAACTTTCCTACAAATACCTGGTGACCATTGGTACAAGGTACCAAACATGTTTGGTCCACTAACGATGCAAGCCACTCCAGCAGTCAAGACGTCATTATCCACAACGAAAGAGAAGTCAAAACCAGCATATGACATTCCCGCACTCAAGATACAGATGTTGGTAATGTGATTCCTCAATAATCCATGTTTGAATGCACACATTCGCCATTCACTATTTGCTGTACGCAGTTTGCAGATACAAATGTGATGTGATCATTTCACTTTTCTTTTCCAAATGCCAATTTCCAGTTGTGGATTGGCAACGCACCAATGTGGGCAGCAGACAGCCAGCAGATTCCTCTGTTGTCGAGTATTTATCTTGTTTTTGACAGTCTTCAGATTCCTTTCGATTGACAGAGCATTTCTCACTTCGCAAATCCACTATTCACTATTCACTTATTCCTCATCTACTATCCATTATTCTCTATTCACTTGCTTGTCTCCGAAATTCTCCTCCTTCAATGAAACCGGTATTCCTAGTAGGTACGTGTTTAACAAGCAACATTTACGAAACAAATCGGAAATCCATGTTAAGATGATATTCCGCAAGAGATACGATCATGCACAACAACTTTGAACCGGGAGATAGTGTAGTCAGATCGTTTCAATCTGCAACTAGTGCTGGTGCAATAAGGCAAACTGGTAGATACTTGTACTGCTAGATACGAGTATAACCTATCATTTTTGCACCGATATCGTTGGTTAACCCACGAAATTAATGTAAAAGATGGACAGCGAAAAACAATGATTTCGATACCTGAGATCATAAAAAGGCAGAACACGATTTGTTATGGTTTCAAGAGCCCACAGCCTTGTGACCATAGAAATGAACCTTACGCTGTCGAACATGATAAAGAATCGTGTGCGCTTGGATCATCTGCCTCATTGCGGAAATTGAGTTCATCGTGCAACAGGGAAACTTTCACCATAGCTCCCAAATGCTACAGAGGCACATCTATGCAAACGATGACACTGCCATTTCAATTCCACCGCCATCATCCAACCGATACGACAATGGTTTCCACTTTTATTGCTGCTGCTATTGCTCTTGCTGTTACTGCTGATGGTGATGGTGGTAATGACGATGATGATGATGATGGATCATCGTTTTGCAGAGAAGATTACATTTGCAATTGCGTGTTGCGATTGCGATTGCGATTGAGATCATGATCATGAGAGAAGAGAAGCTATATAGTATGGCTTTTCTCCAAAATGCCACTGCAAATATCATTGTTAGAAATTTACCTATAGCGAAACGAAGTGATCTGTCAACTTCCAGCACTTTAACCAGCCACTTATATTATAGCATGAGTAATCCGAGATACTCGTACAAGATACATAGCTGTCTCTTATTCAAAGTTGTGAATTGTTTTAGCAAATAATACCGAGTCCAAGTTCAAATATTGCGCAGGCACGTACGAGTATGAGCATTAAGCCTTAATCGCTTTGTGTATCTGATCGAACTATCTATGACTTGACAGATCTTCTTTCTCTAACTGATTATGCATACGGGGTAGATGAATGTATTGCCATGTTTATGAGGAGTCTATTATGCGTCTATTGACTCCGACATACGGATGAGCTATGAATATTTGCTCAAGTAATACTATATTGCAGATGATGGGGCGGACAAGTCAACAAATTGCCAAGTTTGAAAGTTTGTAATGTAATGTTTTTGCAAGTACACGCATGTAATTTTCTGTGATTTATTAAAGTATGCTAGTCTTGTGAAAGATGCTTTTATAGTAGTGAGTTGAACCATCTGTCAGATGTGATGGAGTAATAGTGTAAGTGAGAGTTTTATTGATTTTCTTTATGATGCTCGGTTCTTCAAAACTGCATGTTACTGGATAGTTTGTAGGATCGTCCCATGATTCTTGATGCTTTCGAGTTATTTTGAGTGACAGGTTAATTATCATTGCGCAGTGTATATCCTTTCATAAGAAACGTACAGACATCAAGGGTATGCAAGTTGTTATACTCTTCATTCAACGTCGTTAGACATTTTCCTTTTGCCTAAGCTGATAATTTATAGGTGATTATGCTCAATTTATAGATAAACATAGATAAACTTAGATATGACATAGCTTTTGCAGAAGACAATGGGAAACATGTCAAATTGAAATATCGAATCTTAACTAAGACTTATGCAGCAGAGGAATGCTTTCACAAAATCATTGCTAGGTTTTAGCTGGCGGCTGAAAGAGCGCCTCGGTGAAACAAGCAGACTGGTCAAAGTCCCTTTAAGGGGTAAATCAGACAGACAGGAAACATTTAGAGAATCTCTGTCTCTGAGACTCTGTTGAATTCAACTGAAGGAGTACGAGCTGGATATTTTCACTGAAATTGAGTGTACTTTCGATAACGCTAGTTCTAATGGCATATGTAATTCGGCCAGCCAGGCGGCTTATCGTCGAATATATTAAAAATTCCGATTCATCCTCTTTGCCAACGCTCACTTATAATGACATTCTAGCTGTCAGGTCTTTGGACAAGGCCAATCTGCTTGCTGAACACTTTTCGGCCAGATCAACACTCCCAGATTGCGCTTTGTTTCCGCCTACACTTGAGTGAAGTATCGAGAGTTCTTAAAAATTTTAGCATTCACAAATCCGCTGGTTTAGATAGTTTATCTCTCCTTTTTCTGACTCTTTGTCAGCATTTGTCCAGCACGTCCCTAGAAAAGGCGAATCTTGTTCTCTTTCCTCTTACAGACCCATTGCACAAATATCCCTTCCTTCCAAGCTCATGGAAACGCTGATAAGCCGTCAGTTCATGAAATATCTCGAAACACGAAAACTTCTTAATGACCGACAGAACGGTTTTCATAGCAACAAGTCCAATGGTTATCTGATGGCATCTGATTGTTGCACTTAATATTGGGTCTATAAATATAACGGTTTGCTAAGAGATGGCGTAACTTGTACTATTCTATTGTTATTATTCCATTGGAAAGCTACTGTCATTGTATGTTATTTCAGTATATGTCATTCATTTGAAGCGTAAGCAACAATGATATTTTTTTCACTCAAATATGTCGAACTTTGTGCCTGAAAAAGTGTTTTTGCGGTGAGTTTTTCTTCATTGCTTTAGTATGACCAAAACTGCTGCCGAAAGTCATCGTATTTTGGTGGAAGTTTATGGTAAACATGCGCTAGCTGAGCGAACGTGTCAAAAGTGGTTTGCACGATTTATAAGTGGTGATTTTGGCTTGGAAGACGATGAGGGTCCTGGGCAGCCAAAAAAGTTTGAAGATGAAGAACTGGAAGCATTACTCTATGAAGATTGTTGCCAAACACAAGAAGAGCTCGCAAAATCTCAGGGTGTCACTCAAGCAGCCATTTCAAAACGTTTAAAAGCAGCTGGATATATTCAAAAGCAAGGAAATTGGGTTCCACATGAAATCAAGCCGAGAGACGTCGAAAGGCTGTTTTGCATGTCCGAAATGCTGTTGGAACGCCACAAAAGGAAGTCATCGGATTGTTACTGGTGATGAAAAATGGATCCATTACAACCCCAAGCGCAAAAAATCATATGTGAAACCCGGCCAACCAGCCGAATCAACGACAAAGCCGAATATCCATGGCGCGAAGGTAATGCTCTGTATTTGGTGGGATCAGATGGGTGTGCTGTATTATAAGCTCCTAAAACCGGGTGAAACCATCAATGGACAACGCTACCGAACACAATTAAGCCGAAAAAAACAAGCGGACATTTGGGATCGATGAATCTCTTCTTCAATGGACTAGAAATTACCTTTCGGAACGTTCAATTCAAGAGGTTTTGGATGGTTTCAAGTCTGCAGTCGTTAAAGCGAAGTTTAAACACCCAGCCATTGTCCCTGAATGGCACTTGCGTCGTCGAAACCGAAAAACTTTCCATTCTCGTTATTTGTGTAATAACTTACGTTAGGACGACCACATATTCGGTGTCGTCAAAAATGCTGCGAAATATCTAGGATTTCCCAAGCGATGTAAGAAATATTTTACACCCTGTGAATGTTTCAATCCATTCGAAATTGGAGTACAATGCTCACATCTGGTCGAGTGCGCCCAAAATATTTCTGCACTTGTTAGATAGGATTCAAAATAAAACTCATAGAGGATATTAATAGCACTCAGACAAGGAACACCCTCGAACACCTGTGTCTCATTCTGTTTTATCGCTACTTCCATAGCAATCGCCAGTAGCATTCCGCCTCTTCAAACTTTTAACTGTGATACTCGTTACACTATGAATGCTCATCAGTATAGCCTCCAAAATATCGCACAATGTAGTGTGATATTTCCTAGTCATTATAACCTTAAAACATTTGAAACCAACGTTCATCGGCACCTCTCTTTCCTTCGCTTGCGCTGTGTACAAGCGTTTTAAGGGCACTCAAATCTCTTGAGCGAGCGCAAAGTATAAAAAAAACAACACGTTGTAGACGAATCATGGATATTGTGGAAAATCATGGAAAACAGGGATAAGCAACTGTCGCCCAGGACTGTTTCGTGTCACTATTACTAGCATGCAGCTAGAATGTCAAATAGATTTTCTGAATATCTACGCAGTAGCATATGAAGGTGATGTAGCTGTAGCTATACTTTCTGACCCATCCCCTCCCTAATATCGTTTGCTCTACTTTGCAAGTTGCCTCAGATGTGAAATGAAGTTTTCAGTCATTCCTCTCAAAACTGAGACTGTTCCCTTCACGAGAAGGAAGCTGACCGGTATGGCTCATCCAGTGCTAAAAGGGATCATACTCAACTTTTTCAATGAAGGTTAGGATTTGCGTGTCATCTTGGATATCAAACTTCTTCTGACTTAACTTATCCTCCGGTAAGGTCAATTATGATATATCCTATACGTCGATTTTTTGGTGGAACAAGCTTTCACATAAGTACATCACTGCTAACGAAAAGACACCAGAACATACGTTCCTGCGGGAGTTCGATGTCGACTTTTCCTGTGCTCAGGAATAGGTTTAACCAGAATCTGGCCCCGAAAAGGAATGTAGTCGAGTCTTTGTGGAGGAAGACAGCGTTACATTTCACTACTCTTTAGTATAACTTGCGTTTGTCTTCCAAGGAGACATGCGCGATTCGGATGGCAAATAACTCTATTGTGAAGAATCGGTGGAGAGAATGAAGTATCCAGGTTTGCAGTGACAGCTAAGATAAGTTTAAGGCCTTGATGAATCCTCAGACTACTTTCAAGCAAGTTCGACAATGCAAGTATTTTGAACGCGATTGAAATGCTTTATTAACTGAGCTCTTTTTGGCAGTTGAGTTTCTAATAAGCATACATGTAGATGGCTTGATTTTGCAGAATACTTGCAGACCAAACAAATGCTTTCTGACGTTTTTAAAAGATCAACGACTTTCCCAATTGAAAATGTTGCAGACTCTTTGTTAGGGTCGCAACTGGGCGCTACTCTACGATACGTCACTATTGATGACCCTTGCTAACTTTTAAAAAATAACAACTTTCGAATCTGCACGTGGTGAAATTTTCGGACCCTAAACAGACTACACGCAGGCGAGCAATTAGCAGAGACCCTTGATTTCTGTCACGTGGATATCACCGCTATCTAGAAAGTGCGATGAGAGCACGGTTGAAACCCATCGTAAACAATCTGATTTGCCCCTATCATTGCGGTCTCAGAATAGGAAAATCCACCATAGACCAAATTTCCACCTTTCGATAGATCCCGGAAAGAGTTCAAGAGTTCTTTATTAGTACCAACCGTATTTCATCCGTATTCCTCGACTTAAAGATCGCACATGACAGCATTTATAGGGACGATCTAACATTTATAGAATCAAAACTTATTTTTTCAGTCCAACCAAACACGCCCGTTTATGTAGAATTACGATTGAGAACGGTCGGTGCTCTGTCAAGGTCGGCAAAGGCGGGGCGAAACATTGTCGTATCTAGCACGCGGTTCTCGCATCTCGATATTCATAGTGGACCTTGTAGAACTCCTGATCAATCAGCCCTTAACAAAACTGACCACACCTCAAGTATTATGGACGACCGAACATTCCGAGGGATCAACATGGACTCGGACCATTTCCTTGTAGCCAAGTTGTAGCCAAGTTACGATTGTGGATAACCCGAAAATTGCAAAGGCAAGCTAATACTGTAAGGAAGTTTAACGTCAGACGGCTACAATCGCAAGAGATCATTAAAATCTTTTCTGATCGATTTTCCCTTAATCTCTATGCCGCCAGCATCAGGTATAGAAGATCAGTGGCAACATTGCCAAAAAGCCATCAAAGATGCCACCTCTGATGTGCTGGGTTTCACTCTGCCACCACAGCGAAATCCTTACTTTGACGAGACGAATGCTTGCAAGCAAGATATATACAAAGCGGCGCTGCAAAGCAGAACCAGAGCTACTTACGAGCTCTATGAACAGAAGAGGAGAGACGAATACCAGCTTCTCAGGAGGAAAAAAAGTAGCATGAGAGGCATGCGGTGGAGATAATTGAAAATTCAGAGATGCCACTTCAGGAAGATAAAAAATTATGCCACGAGATCAAACAGAAATGTATAGAGACGAACAAGGGAACATAGAAGTAGAGTCGCAATCGATGCTGAGGATTTAAAAAGAGCATTTCTATAGATTGTATGGCAATGACGAACCAAGTACCGCTGTAAGGTAGAACGAACCTTTCAACCTGGACGATATACCAGGTGTACCGGTATGTAGTGAGCGTCAAGATGCAAATGTCTCGATAGGGAACATTTATTGTGTACGGACATTAATTTCTTTTTTGTTTGGTTGCTATGACACATGTCAAACATATTTAGTATGTCATTGAGCAAACAACATCATATTTTTTCATCGTGTTAAAAATGTCGAATTTTGTACCAGAAAATGATGACTTGCGGAAAGCATTAATTTTTTGTTTTCATTTGAAGAAAAGTGCTGCAGAGACGCATCGAATGCTTGTCGAGGCATATGGTGATCATGCTCTATCAGAAGTAACATGCAAACGATGGTTTCAACGGTTCATAGATAACGATTTTGATGTGAGAAATGAAGAACGTGGAAGACGTGGAAGACGTGGAAGAAACAATATTAGATGAAGATGACACTTTGAGTCAGAAATAAATGGCAGAAATGTTTAATGTTGCACAATAAACAATTTGTGACGTTTAAAAGCTATGGCAAAGATCCAAAAATCTGAAAAATGGGTGCAACATGAATGCAACAGATGGAAAACCGAAAAAGCACTTGTGAAATTTTACTTCAAAGACACGATAACAAAGTCAGTTTTGCATCGAAATGTTCCTGGCGATGAAAAATGGCTTTATTTTCAGAATCCTAAACGGAAAAAATCATGTGGGTTAATCCGGGACAACCATTAACTTCGACTGCAAAACCAAATCGATTCGGCAAGAAGACAATGCTGTGTGTCCGGTAGGACCAGAAAGGTTTGGTGTACCACGAGCTCCTAAAACCTGGTGAAACCGCTAATACAGATCGGTTACCAGACACGGCAAGGTAATTTTGCTCCATGACAATGCACCTGCACACAAAGCAAAACTGGCTCAGGATACAACCAAAGCACTTGGCTGGGAGCTGCTATCCCACCAGCCGTATTCAACAGACTTGGCTCCCTCCAACTACCATTTGTTTTCATCGATGGGACACGCATTAGCTGAGCAGCACTTCAAATCCTACGAGAAAGTCAAAAATTGGGTGAATTTTTGGTTTGCTTCAAAAGATGAACAGTTTTATTGGCGTGGAATCCATAAATTGCCTGAAAGATGTGAAAAATGTGTAGCTAGTAACGACCAATACTTTGAATAAAATGTTTTTTACTTTCCCATTAAAAATTAGTGTTTTATTTTCACTTCATACCGTTAGACCAACCATTCCGTTCACGCAACCTGGATGAAGTGTAGATAGCCTTATCTTAACTTAAGCCCAACAAAGATGCTGAAGCGGACACGATGACTGCCGAGATTTTCAAAGCGACAGGCGATTACTTGGTAAGGAGCATACACCAACTCATCTGTAAAATGTGCTCGAACAAATGGAACCTCAGAATTGTTTGCCTGATGCTCAAGAAAGAAGCCCCTTTGAACTACAACAACAAAGGAATCAGTCTTCTTTATATCGCCTACAGGATGCTATCTACCATATTGTATGAACGCTTGAAGTCGTTCGTTAAAAATCTGAATCTGGTTTCAAGCCAGGAAAGTGGTTGGCTTGTGCAGGATGACTATGGAACGGCAAAGAACTCACCGATTTAGGGGATTTAGGCAAAGGGATTCGCTGTCATGCGATTTCTTGAAAATCATACTTGAAAGAATAGTGTTAATCTCACGCGCCAATCTTTCAAAAGTCGGTCCAATTATTCGGTTACCCGGATGATATTGACATGTTTGGAAGAAAGCAGCGTGATGTTAGTGGCGATTTCAAAAGAATTGATACGTAAGGGGAGAAAATAGGTTAAACAGTCAACGAGAGCAATGCTAAGTATAAGATATTAACAAGAAATTACACCCAACACCGTCGTCTCGGACAGAACGTCGCTCTCGTCAGGTATAACTTTGAGATAGTTAAGGACTTTGTCTTGTAAGTTTCCGCTATCAATTCAGACAAAGACACAAGTGCTCAGATCAAATGAAGGATAGTTCTCGCCGATCACTGCTTCGTCAATTGACTATCAAAGCCCCCTCTCAAACAAGAAAAGTGACTCTACATAAAACCTTAATAATCTTAGTCCTACTCTATGACGCAGACGGATTGCCTGTTTTTAAAGGAAAATTCTTCGAGTGATTATCGGTCCCTTCTACATAGACGGTGAGTAGAGGAGACGATACAACGACGAACAGTATGGGCTGTACAGTGAAATCGACTTAGTCAGAAGAGTGAAAGTCAAAAACACCAATGCTTCGGTCTGAAAAATCGTCGAATCCGCCCGCAAAGAACAGCGCATATAGGATCCAAAATCGTCCAATAAAACTCATAAGTGATTTCAATATTACACAGTCATTCGACACTCTCGAACACCGACGTAACTTCACCCTGATGTATAGCTGATTTCATCAGCAGTGATTCGAAATTGCCAGTAGCATTGAGCCCCTTCAAAATTTTAGCCATGCTAATCAGTACACCCTCAAATCCAACTACTGACGTACTCTAAAATATCGTAATTCATCCCTAAGCCGTACAATTCGCTTATGGAATGAACTGCCGAGCTCTTTATTTCCTAGCCACTATAACTTGCAAACCTTCAAAACCTTCAAAACCTTCGAACCTTCAAGAACCGTCAGCATATTAGAATATCAGATACCTGCACCTCCGATGAGGTCTTGATTTCGATACCATTTAAACAATTTGAATGGCATACTTAGAAAACTAGGGTTAGAAGTGACGTTTAAGCGAAAGTGGAAGCTATCTCCGGATCAAAAAGCAAAAAAGAAAAGTGTTTTAAGTGAAAGTTAATTGAGGAATCACATTCACCTTATAAATTAAGAGACTCTTTACCTCAGGCAATTGAAATTCGAGTAAGTTCTAACACCTAAGCTATTTTATAACCAAGTTAAAAAAAAAGTCCATCATTAAACTAACCTATAAATGGTAAAAAGAGGAATATCCCATACCTCTCCGGAACACCCATTAAACAAAAAACACCACCAAAGCTTGAGTAAAATTGAACCAAAACTCGATATGGGATCTACTTCTACTCTGAGTATTGAGAGAATGCAGGAAATTCTACTCGAAAACAACAAAAAACTTGCGGAACAATTAGCCTCAAAGGCAAGATTTCTTTAAACAAATCTCAGCATTGAGTATGCGACAAGAAGAGCTTGAGCAGAAGGTTGTGTATCTGGAAGAAGAAAACAAACGTCTTGAGGACCAGCTTGACCGACTCGTATAGATGAGTACTGAAGCTAATCAGATCAGAAGATCAAGTATACATGAGCGAAAAGGCAAAATCCATTTGCGCCGGGTTAGTTGGCTCAACTCCGAAACAAATCGTCGAGTCTGCGTATAGGATACACAGCCATAGATCGAAGGAGTCTGCTTGGAGTGTGATGAGGAATGCCTTCAAATGGAAGGGTACTAGAATCAGCATCCAAAAGGACTTACCCTTTAACGTTGGACAACGTCGGGCAAAAACAATTCTAATCATGAAGGAGCTTCGTCAAAAAGACGCATCAATAAAGATTTCTCTACGGGATGACAAGCTCCACATTGTCAAGAATGTCTTTACTTGGGACTCCGCGCTTGGATTGAGGTGTGGTGAAAAAAAGTGGCATTGAAATAATACAATCTATTTTTGGTGACATTTCTTTAAATAAAAATCTTTTTATTAATGAAATCAGAAGTACAAACAAAACAGCTACGAAAGAGAACACTTCTCACAAAACTTCAAATTGGACGGCTAGTGTCAATCGCAGCAGTGATGCCAAACTTAGCAAAACACCAATATGCGAAAAATCTTTGGGTCCATCCACAAGCTCTAAGGCGGCTGTACGTGATGAATGATGTGCCCATGTCTACCAGAATGATGCTGAAAAAAACATAGTTATTAAGAAAATAAAAATGTTAAGCTACAATGTGTCAGGTTTAAAAAACAAAACGAATTTTGTAACATTTTTTAATTATGTAAAAAGTTTTGATATTTTTGTATTATTTGAAACACATCTATTAGATAATGAAGAAATTAGATTTAAGAATATTTTCTCAAACTATGAATTAATCTGATCTCCTGCTATAAAAACTTCACTTTTTAGGAGAGGAAGTGGTGGAACATTATTCGGCTTTCGTAACGACCTCGAAGGACTGTATACGAGTATCTTTGTAAAAGCTGGCGAAATGGATGTTATTAACTTAAAACTGAATACACTGGATGTGATTTTGGTACCAATCTACTTAAACTGTAATCATTGGCAGCGTGATTTCGATAAACTCTGCGACTCACTTCACTCCTTGGACTGTACGGATATAATGCTTATTGGGGATTTTAATGGTCGTGTAGGACTCACACAAAATAATTTTGTATCGGGATACAACAGTACTCTGTTTTGTGATAACAAAGGAGGAAAAATAATTGAACTTGCTGATGAGTATGACATGTGCTTGTTGAATGGTAGTTGCGAAGGAGATCCAGATGGCAAATTGACCTTTATCAGAGGAACATTATGCTCAATAATAGATTACTGTTTTGTTTCGGGAAATTGGCTCAAGCTTCTAGACAGTTTTCAAGTAGGAACCGAGATCTTTTCGGACCACATACCCTTGGAAGTAACAATTAATTCTACTGCTAACGGCAACTATGCTGGAATGACCGAATAATGGAATCGTATCAGCGAAACATGAATGTGAATCTTATGGAACTACACACACAGCGTTATACAGCCAATATTGAAGCTCTAACTGAAATAATAAAGAAATCTATTCCGCAACAGAAAGATTTAAAAACTCATAAAATATATAAACAAAAATGGTATGATTCTGATTGCATGAAAGCTAGAACCAAATCTTTTAAATTTCTCAAACTTCCAAGGTCGAATAACTCCAATATCTTTAAAACACTCTATCAAGATGCCAGCAAGGAATACAAACACATCTGTTACATCAAAAAAGTAGCCTTTGAACAACAAAACATTGCGATTATAAATAATTCAAAATCTTCTGCTCAGTTCTGGAAAGCTGTAACACTTAAAGCCCCGCAACTCAGGACTCATTTCGATAAACTTCTTAATGCCCCATTAACCTCGCCGCTACTTCAATATGCAGCCCCTCTGCTCTTAGACGAAAAATTAGACTCTGCATTTACCCTGGAATGATCGCATCCCGTTTGAGTTCTATAAAAATTGCACATATGAGTTTATGAATTCTCTCACAATTGAATTTAATCGAATATTCGACTCTGCTAATATCTCCGACGTATTCAGGAAAGCAATAATTTTTCACCTACACAAAAAAGGCGATTACAGGGACCCGAATAACTACAGAGGAATCACATTTTTAAACACTTCACCCAAATTGTTTGCTTCATTAATTTACAAAAGATTGTATGAATGGGTACAAGCACATAACATCCTTAAAGAATTCCAAGCTGGATTTAGGAAAGGTTATTCTACAATCGACCAGATATTCTGCTTAACAAACATTGCTGAAACATACAAGAGCAAGAAAAAAAAAAGTTGTACGCCTTTTTTGTAGATTTTCGAGCAGCGATCCAAAATCGGTGTATCAAGTAAAATTATTCGAATCCTGAGAGCCTTGTATGAAAATAATATTGCATATGTATGGGATGGAGACTTAATTTCTGAAGAGTTCGAAACTTCAATGGGTGTTAAACAAGGCTGTATTTTAAGTGCTCTGCTTTTTATATTATACATCAATGATATAACCGATGATGTCAAAGATGGAATAAGATTCAACGGTGTTTCAATTCCTGCGCTGATGTATGCTGATGATATAGTCTTTCTGGGTGACACAACCCAAGGTATGCAGTTAATGATAAACAGGCTTAATGCTTTCTTTAAAAGTTGGAATCTCACTGTAAATCTTGATAAATCAAAAATGATGATATTCAGAAATGCAGGAGGACGCTTCTCACACTTGGAAAAGTGGAAGTTAGACGGGCAAGAGATTGAGGTAGTATCCAGATACAGATACCTAGGTGTCCTTATATCGTCCTCCTTAAATTTCAAACCCACTTTAAGGAAAAATTAGCTGTTGCTAAAAGAGCTATCTGTTCGATTTGGGAACGTTGCTTCAAAAATAAATATGTATCGCAAAGTGCAAAACAAACTTTGTTCCACTCAACCGCAGCGTCGATAATGCTTTACGGAACTAAGGTATGGGGTTACAAAGGCTACGATGCTATAGAAAAATTTCTTCGCTACTTTTTAAAGAAGATTTTCCGATTACCAAAAAATACCCCGAACTATATGCTACATCTTGAAACGGGAACTCCTCCTTTGCTCTTATACACGCTCAAAATGCACATCAACTATATCCTAAAAATACTAGAAATGAATGAATGCAGAATACCAAACGTAGTTTTAAGATGTATAATTAGAACGAACTGAGGCATTTGCGAGGAATGGAAGAAAACAGCTTCTGAATGCGGATTAAATCTGTCTATTCAAGTGAACGAGCATCCTTATATTTTAAGAGAAAAATTTAACTTGGTTTTGGAGAATTTTAGCAGACATATGACCAATATGTCGAAGAAGCTGAATCGTCACTGTTTAGGAACTATTACAGCAAACTAAACCATTTTCTAAATGAAAAAACATACTTCCTAGATAGTCACGCAGTTGACAAAATAAATTCAAACTGAGAGGGGAACTCGTTCAACTAAACTTTATACCCCATAGACCAGATTTACCAAAATTTTGTGACCTCTGCAACATGAAGAAGAGAGAATATATCTTACATTTTCTTGGTGTTTGTCCGATTTTAAAAGAATTTCGACTATCAATGTTCGGAAAACATGATTTAGACGAAGATCAAGTAATGAGCATTTCAAATGGAGAAAAAGGATGGAAAGTCTTATATGATTACTCAGTAGCAGCATTTTGTTATAGAAAGCGTATCATAGATGGAGATTTTTAATGTAAAACTTAAGTATGTATCTTGTCATCCTGGAAGACGGCATCAGGCCAAACCATTAAAAACTTAGGTTAATCGTTACATTGTAAAGCATTTATTGAAAATAAAATTCAACTAACTAAACTAAACTAAACTAAACTTAGAAAACTACTTCTAGGTTTTGTTAAAAAAAACATTCTGTGAACTCATCGTCTATATCTCCTGTGGGTGTGCGAGCGCATGTTGCCGAATTTAACCTTGATGCAGGTTGTAATAATGTGTTCGCTTATGTACTGAAAGCTCAAGTACTTATGCCTTATTATCAATTTGCATTCATGTGGCCTGTTTCAGTTTCATATTGTGGTAGATCCGAATGCCGTTGTACTTTTTTTCGTTTTGCTGAATCATCATTAGTGTATCCGTCCTTACCCCACGTTATTGGTTATTTTGCACATTTTTACGTGGCTGAGTAGACAATTCCAGGCATAATCTGGAATACCAGGCCAGGTTTGGGATATCAAAGCCAGTTAAACGGGAGATGTATCTAATGGGTCTCATGAAAAGGTGAAATGAGCACGGAAGCCATTGGGACCATTCGAAGAACGACATTCTACCTCTATGTCCGATAGTTTGTCACCCTCTTTCTCGATAAGCGGAGCTGCCATAAAGAATGACCTAATTTGCTCTCATTGGACGTTACTAGTGTTAATAGTAACAAGATCCTTGCTATGGAAAATATCAACCATTAATTGCTAAAAATATTATTTTAGTACTAAGCTACGTATATTGAATCCTCAAGTTAGTTAATATTAAGACTCTTTATAAATGTAAATGTACCTCAGCCAAAGCAATCGTTGAAATAAAGGTATTGATCCAACCTTTTAAGAGCTTATTGTTCATTATAAGACTGGACACATTTATCGAAGGTCTTCTTTGTGAGTCTCCTAAATACTTATATTCTCGTTTTTGTTTTGCAGATAAGATCTTCTAGAATTATTTCTAATCCGTGTTTAAAGTATGAAGGATAAAGCTCGTTGAAATAGTCTCCAATACCACTGTTCACTTATGTACACATTGCAGATCAATGCAATTTTTTCTTGCCCTTAAATATGTCTAAAAGTCTGACAAAAATTTGAATTGCCTGTACATTCTTTCATTTATATGAGGACCTTGCCTCTTTTCCACTCTATTTCATACAACAAGATCACTTTCTCTAATTTTCAATTAAGATATCGCCTATTGTATAAGAAAAAACATTTTTCGAAAAAAAAAATCTCATTTCACTTTCACAATGCTGTAGTCGTAAATCTTCGAGAAGCCAATCTTGCATTTGGGCGATTAGAAAATATTGCCCATTGTCAAGACCAATTCTGAATCCTCTCGACATACTGTATCAGTACCAGATGAGAGGTCTAATTAAGGTTCGCCCCTTGAGAAATAACTAAACAAACAGTGGCAAGATCAATTTCCAACTCTCTTAAATATAATAACGACGTTCGACCCTGATGGTATGAGAGATGCCAAAGGCAACCCAATGTGAATTACAACTACGATTACCCTCTTCCAACACCGTGCAGTTTGAAAGCGAAAGTTTTTTTTTGGAAATTATTCTGTGTCTCTGGGTTGTACAACACCAGCTTGAAGATAACTCTAAACGCCAACCAGTCACCATATCTGCATCTGCAGCACCAACTTCAGCTCCATGTGAAAGAGTGGTTTACGATTGCAATCGCCACCACATGGCCGGTCCACCCCGCTCATATTGTCGAACAGGATTTCCAGATTTGGTGTCGGTGCTCGAATACCAGTCGGATGGTGCGCTGGCGAATGCTTGCTTTTTGCTTCATATTCCCATCGTACCTAAGTATCGTTCGAAAAAAAAAAAATAAAAAATTAAATTTACAGCAACAAAGAACGTGAACATGATAAAATCCATGATGGCACTTTGCACATAACAAACAGAAAATTCATTTAGAGAATGACTCTAAAGATAGCCTAGCCGAGGCTGTTGCTGTGCTAAGCCCGCTCAAGTTGGTAACTTAGCTTACAACTTTTCCCATGATTTATGTTTCAGGCCTAAATCGAATGAATTGCTTGATTACGATGAAAGTGACCATTGTATTCGATGGATTATAAATGGAGTGTACTGCTACCACACCATACCGTCGCCGAGCGGTATTCGTACTAAACACATGTCTCACAAACTTGGGGGACTTTTGCATAAAGTTGATCATTTGCATGTGGAGAAGGTGCGATTGAAAGAAAAATTAATTTTCATATCGAAGCTGTCTACGAGTTAAGTGGAATGTTAGGAAAGTCAGCGTAGATTGACATTTAATTGGTTGGATATTATTTAAAAAGTGAAAAGATGCTGTTGGGATCTGTGGTGTCAATGCCCGACTATTTTGATGTCAAGATGAATGACGATATACCCATGTCATCACTAAGCCAGTTTGATAGCACATTCGATGCGATGGCACACCTGCATCTATCGGGCACTCTTTCATTCGACAGCTTAGACTTTTTTGTTATTCCAAACTTAAGCTCTAAATTCTTCATCCATGTGTTTGAACAGCCTACAGAGTTCGCGATTGCGCTGATTCATATTTCCCGGCATAACGAATGCAGTTGATTCTTTGCTTGATAGAGGACGCCATTATAGGTTGATATATTGACACTGATTCAGATCATTACTTCATACAGCGTCAGATCTATGTTGTATATGAACTGTTTTGCTGTTTTTCAGCACCTGTATCACAGCTCTTTTTAAATCTGAGTCAACTCCTTTCAATTTAAAGCAAGGGAAGTCTACTTTTCAATTATTGATTTCATCATCGTCTATTTACGGAAAACAATTTTAAGCCAATCAGTCTATCTAAAGCTGATAGCTGAAGTCGCGGCTAACAAAACAGTTGGTACATAGTGGCACAACACCGTCAAAACAGCATTTTGATCACTCTTCTGAGCAGTGGCTGCCGAGAAAATACGAGAAATCCTTGAAGAAGAGGGGTATAAGTTGCGAGTTTTGCTGATGGCAATTCAATTATAATCAGCAGATAGTTCCTCGACAATCATTGGAGAAGCAAAAACAGAGCTTGTGTTATTCACGATAAGATATTAGGAATCATAGATAAATCCACCATAAATTGATGCTAATTCGGTACTTTACTTTACTCTTAGATACAGTTTGTGGGGGCCTGAATTCCAGCATGATTGTAAGTGAGCTGCTGCAAGTTACACAAACCGACGAGTTGGTTAATTTCTTTTCTACTTGCGTGCGTCGTTTAAATTTATTATGCTGTTACCTGGGAGTGGATTCAAAGACTCTCCGATCACGTAGAAACTACACTGTTGCGATACAACCAAAGTCTCGGATTGGGATATACTTACCCCGACGAACCATGCAACCAAAATAAAGATAACGAACTTCAGATTTGTACGTGAATTATTAGGCCTCTTGTAACGAATAATTAACCAACGCAATAGACTAATGCAAAGCACTTATACAGTACGCCAATTTTACGAGCATACCGACAGCAAAAGCTGTGCCTATTTGGATCCAGAACTCATGAGTTTTCTCCAAATTTCCCATACTGATTGTACAAACGTGCATTCACTATGGCATTAGAATTTTTCTGGCCACTGAAATGGCTAGGACATGTTCAGTTAATGGACACCAATGCTTCTGCCTGCGGAGTCTTCAAAACTAATCCGGAGGGACAACGCAATAAAGGAAGGCCTTGCCTGGGTTAGTAGTAGAAAGAGACCTCAACCGATTTGGATTGTGCAACTGGTGGCAGTTAGCTGACCTGAATTGTAGCGTTACGTAAGCAAGAACACATGACCCTACCTATTTTAACGGTTTGAAGCTAACATGCTATTGGGCTGTGAAAACATTCCCACGAAGGAAGACCCCAAGTGAAACGACACTATTTCACTGTTCGGACAGATTTCCATATGATCCGAGTGCCAGACATTGACTCATTGATTGGTGGCTTGGTCAAGTGGTAGTATACTGGCTTGTTTTGCTGAACCATTTCATATTAAAAACGGTCTGCAACAAGGTGCGGTAAATTCGCAGACCCTTTTCAACATTTACACAAGAGATCTAATTAGTTCACTTCACCATGCCATAGTGTATTCAGAAGACTTTATCGCGAACAGATCAGGTCCAAAAATTTAGGTCATTAATATAAGGTTTTCCAATAGGGACTTGACAACTTTGAATTTAATTTGTGAACGCACCTTTTCACTAATCATCAAACTGTCACTGTCAATTTATTCAGTAAACTCAATATTTTCATCATGGTAAAGTACACTAAAGAGCAACGTCTGCAAATTATAAAAAATTTCTACAGATATTCGGAGTCGCAAAATCGTCTTCAGTGACGAAGCTCATTTTTGACTCAATGGGTTCGTCAATAAGCAAAATATGCGTTATTGGTCAGATGAAAACCCACATGTGCTTCATGAATCACCACTTCATCCACAAAAAATAACTGTTTGGTGCGATTTGCATGCTGGCGGCGTTATTGGGCCATGATCACCGATAATTTTTGCCCGAATTAGAAGATATGGACTTGGACGACATGTGGTTTCAACAAGATGGTGCCACAAGTCACACAGCACACGCTATAATCGATTTATTGAAGAGTAAGTATGGTGAGCGTGTTATCTCAAGACATTTCGATTGTGGCCGAGTAGTTGAAAATTGGGTCCAACGAATCGACCGCTGCAAACGTGCCCGCTGTGGCCATATGAACGATGTCGAGTTCCATTCATAAATGTTTTGATTGTACTTCAAGCTAATAATAAAGTTTTTGAAATATCTCAAATGGTTTGCCTTTTATTTAAAAAAAAAGTTGTCAAGTCGTTATTAGAAAACAATATATATAGGGTGATTCTTCGTAAGGTTTGATTTATAATGTAAAATAAAATATATAAATTTTAAAGTGAACTTAAAATTTTTATTACTGATTGAAAGAACAATTTATGGCATTTACTTTTTAAAAATAATATCATGTAAATATTGTAAAGGTGGTCCATTCCGAAGGTCCAATTTTGAGCGTTTGAACATAGCGACTGGTATCTCGCGGATAACACAAGTAATGTTGGCTTCCAAACCGTCAATCGTAGCTGGCTTATTCCTGAAGACCTGATACTTTACATATCTCCAGAGCAAATAGTCCAAAGGTGTGATATCGCACGATCTAGGCGGCCAATCTACCGTAGCAAAACGTGTAATTAAGTGCTCACCAAAATAATTTCTCAACACGTCCATTGTTTCATGCGCTGTATGGCTCGTAGCACGGTCTTGTTGAAACCAGAACTTACCGAGACCATGTGTTGAATTTTAGGAAACACGTAGTCCGTTAACATGGCGCTATAATGGTTACCTATGGACCAATGATTCAACCAGCCCATAAACCACATCATACCGTTGTTTTTAATGGATGTAATGGTAGTTCTTGGTACTCTTCGGGTTGCTCATCAGCCCAAATATGGCAATTTTGTTTATTGATTGTATCCATTGAGCCATAAATGGGCTTCATCAGTGAACAAAATTTCACGATAAAACACTGGATTTTCATTGAGTTTTTCTAGAGCCCATTCACTGAAAATATGAAAAATAAGCCAAGTCGCCTGGGTTCAATTCTTGCACAAGTTGAATTTTTTACGCTTTTAGGTCGAGATTGTCACGAGATCCATGGCGATCAATACGCCAAGTTGTCGAATACGTCAAGCCAAACTGCTGAGAACGATGACAAATCGATTAGTCACGGTCTTCGCGCACACTCTCAGCTACAGCTGCTATAGTCTCTTCACTAGGTGCTGGATGTGGTTTAACCGGTCGAGTATCATCCACTTATGTAAACTGGGACTCAAATTTGCGAATGGTATTGGCAATAGTGGTTTCAGTAGGTCGATTATGCGCACCGTAGGTTCCTCGAATCGCGAGAAAAATATTGCTCACAGAACGCTGATTTTCATAATACAGCTGAACAACTTGGTGATGCTGTTGTGGTAGAAGTCTTTTCATGAAGACTTGCCAAATGATATTGAATAAAAATGATAAGGCAGTTTAATAGGAGTCATGCGTGAACTGTTAATAAAGCCTATTGAAAAACAAACCTTAAGATGAATCACCCTATACTTTTGCAACGTGACTTTGACAAAATTAAATGACATTGCGACGACAAGAAGTTAAAGATCAACTTCCTCTACCGTTTCCCTACCTAGGTATAAAGCGTTTGATCCTTCATGAGATTGTTGTACCAACAATTTGGTTGGCTTCTTCCTCGAATTCTTGTAGTACAAGGTAGCTTCATTAGGAAGCAAATTCGGTTGTCAGCCTAGTTTCTTAGCCGTGGCCGTCTTATATAGCATTAGGTAGAATTAGGGTAAATGCAGGAAAAGAAATTGAAAAACAAAAATAAAAAATAAAGAAAAATTACAAAAAAATAAAAAAAGAATAAAAGATATGGAGGACAACTTACTTACGAGGGCTGTTTGATGAGCACTCGTATTGGAAGACATACATCCTGCCTGAATCGAACTGCAACCAACTTCAGACTGCTATAATTTCCAAACCGTTCATAACAGTGGCCTCAAATTTTGACACAACAGATAATTTTATTATTTACAAGCCTTTTAAACGATTTGCGTCTCTGTTGTGTTGACAAATTTTTATCCGCGGTGGAATTCGAACGTAATAGTGTGTGATTGCTTTATATTTGGTTGGAAAACCAAAAGTAGCTATCGTTAGAGCCCTCTATCACCTCAACGTGAATAAATCATTTGTGTCTCGAACCATAGATCGTTACCGTGATACTGGCAGCGTTGCCATAAAAAAACAGCAACATCGGCAGAAATGGTTCGGAAAGTGAAGGCTCGAATTGAGCGAAATCGAAGTGGAAGAAAAATGGCTCATGAGCTCAACATATCGTTGGAACACATACTGAAAAATGAGCTTGGGATCAAGCCATTGACGTTCCAAAAAGCACACGATCTTACACCGCAACAGAAAAAAGTTAGAGTCGAAAGGGCGAAGGAGTTGCTACGCTTGCACGAAAATGGTGAGTTGCCGAATTTGGTTTTTTGCGATGAATCGCCATTTGTTATTAAGCAATATGTCAACAAACAAAATGACCGAGTTTAGTTGCCAGAGAGGTCCTTCGACAATTTACACCTTCGGACGGCCACCAGAAAGCAGGCAGCACCGATGGTGATGGTTTGGGCCGCTATAACCACAGATGGTCGCTCTCCGCTCGTATTTTTGGACCGTGGCGTCAAAATTAATGCGATCGTGTACCGTGAAACTGTCTAAGAGGCAATATTGAAGCCTTGGGCAAACAATCATTTCGGTGAACATTTCAATAAGACTCGGCACCGTCTGACAAAGCGCGCGTCAACCAAGATTGGCTAAAAAACAATGTTCCACACTTCATTTCTTCGACATCATGGATTGCAAATTCTCCTGATGCAAATCCGTTGAATTTCTCTGTCTGGGGTATTTTGAAGGCGAAGGTTGGCACTAAAAAATACCAAAGTTTGGACCATCTCAAACAATCACTTCTCCGGAAATGGGCCAAAATACCGCAGAGCCACTTGCGTGCAGCGTGCGATGCTTTCTTCGGCCGTCTCAAGGCCACTATTCTCGCCAAAGGTGGACATATTGAAAACTCTGATACAATTTGAAAATTGATGTATTTTCCAAAATTTTTTTGCTTTGGCACAATTAAATTTGTCAAAAAATAAAAGAATTTCAGCATTTTAAAAAGTTGCAGTTCGAGTCAGGCAGGGTGTATAGTTTGACACCTATTTCAAAAAATTGTGTTAGTATTTTTTGCGACCATGGAAAAAGAGCAGTATTGCTCGGTAAAACCTGCGAGGAAATCAAGCCCATTCTCGATTTGATGAATACCCGGATAAGAAATGACAACGCACCTTTTTTTAGGTTTTGACAATTTATTTTTCAATGTAATCCCATTTCAACTAGAAACACTTTTTTTCCAGAGGAGCTACAACTCTTTTAACCCCTCCCTTTTGCACGTCTTTTCTTGGCCAGCAAAATACTCCTCCGCGGCGGTGATAACTTCCTCGTTCGGCCCGTACTTCTTTCCGGTGAGCGATCTTTTAATGCTTGGGAACAAAAAGAAGTAGAGAGGAGCCAAATCCGGAGAATACGGAGGATGGGGAGCAATTCGTAGTGCAATTCGACCAATTTGGCTGTGGCGACTGCGCAGATGTGAGCCGATACATTATCGTGGTTCAAAAGCACTTTTTTTCGCCGTATGTGGTCGTTTTTTCTTCAAATCGGCTCTGAATCGGCCCAATAAATTTACGTATTATGCTAATATGATTGTTTTTCCCTTCTCCAAATAGTCAACGTGGATCACACCTGTCTCATCGACGGTCACGAAACGACGCAGAAATTCATCAAGATTTCGATTAAACAGGACCAAACACGTCTTTGAAGTAGTTTCACGATTGCGCTTGTTTTCCGGTGAGAGCAAACGTGGTTGCTGTTGCTACCGACAGCTTTCTCACGCCCAAAATCTGGTGCAGGATATGGCTAACGCGTTCAGTTGACATGCCTGCTATTTGATCATGGATTTTATCCACGTTTTCTTCTGTGGTAACCTTTTTTGGGCGGTTCATCTAAAAACGACGTACGGACGCGATAAAACTCTGCGAACCAATGGTAAACAGTTGTATAGGAAGGCGAATGGGACCCATACGCACCATGGAGAATGTCATAATTTCCACGCAGGTTTTGCCACTCAAAAACAAGGATCGGATCACGAAGCAATACTGCTCTTTTTCCATGGTCGTATAAAACACTTACACGATGTTTTGAAATGGATATCTTTGACAGATGGGCTAAAAGAGGTTATACTAAATGATGGTACACTCACTTTGGCTCAGTAGCGCTACCTATTTTCCAATCCGGGTATTTATCAAACAGGCCTCGTAGAGAGAAGGGAACAGAAAGAACGGTGGTTCTTCAGAAAGAAAAGAAAGAAGCACGAGAAATGCGTGGTTAAGGATCTGTTTAAGAACGACGATATTGATTTAATTAGAAGAACGTGACGAAGATGGGTCTAGCGACAAACGAGGCAAAAGAATATATACATAATATACTTGCAAAAGATATTTAACACAGACATCTAGAATGTAAGTGACGAATGAAAGTAAAGATCGTCATACTTCTGAGATTCTTACCTTACCTGGTTGGTTCAGCTGCGACTTCTGGAAAAAAATACAATTGGGGATAATAAAACCAGAATGTGGTCTAAAAGAAGCATTTATATTATTTAGTTAGGAATAACAGGTCCTCGGTGATTTTGAGCAAAACTCCCAATAAGGGCACTCATTAAGTCAACTGTTGCCCCCTATAATGAAAGAAAGCTCTAGAGCCGTGACAGTTTCTTCAGACAATGACTAATAGAATGACCACTGAATTAATAGATTTTCGCAGTCTTGTACTCATGCATGATCCTCCAATCTCCCAATCCCCGAGAAACTTGAAGATGGAATCTATTACTAAGAACTAGATGCAAATGGTAGAATATTATTGCAATAACGTGAATTTTTTAATGAAATTGTTGATAGATCCACATTATATTTGTGCTGTGCTTCAGAACATAGCTGCAAGGCAGATAAATTGACAATTTAATAAGTATCGGAAAATAGTTAGAATCTTCCCACCCCATAATTTGAACATAAAGACATATGAAACGACTTACATATGCCAGGAAGTAACTTCAAATAATTGTTTCCAAAGATAAGCACAGCTTAGAAGTCGAGATAGCTTGTTATGTTTAAACAATTGAATTCAAAAGTATCTGAACAGCTTGATAGGTGCTAGAATGTATCTTCCAAACGTGCACTAAAAATGTAATATCCAAAGTTGAAAGCTATCTTAGCTACAAGAAAAAATATTTGGTTATCTGAAAACAACTTTGAGTATTTCACAAGAATGTTAGAATTAAATGAAATTTTAACGGTTCGGTCGGAAAGTTATGGATAAGTCACGTAGCTATGCATTTGATATCTGTAGTTCCTGAGAAAATTTCAATCGATTGGCGTTTGTTTTTTTTTTTTTATATTAAAGTGCGATATTTGGACATTTTTGTTTTGTTTTGATTAGAATATTGAAAAGGAACATGAATCAAGTTTCATATTTTCTGACATAATCGTATTTTTCAGATATTCAAATAAATCTAATATGACGCCTCGGCATAGCTATTGCAACACATGCTATGGTAAATAGTAAACTTACACATGATGCGACAGTTATAGATTATACTACTTCGACCGAACTAATGCCTTAAGTTTAAAGTTCTGCGAGTATGCTCCTGAAATTTTAATAAGTCCTTCACTCCGTGTGATTCACGGTGACGGATATTAAGTACTGTATTAGTAGAGCAATAGCTGGTCTTATGTAAAAGGACATCAGAGTGGAGTAACTGATGTACAGCGCATTTCAGTGACCAGTCGATACATGAGATCTGTAGCGGTCTTACTAGTAGTATAACCAGAAACTTAATACTAGCACCATGAGAGTCAGGAGCCCTGGAACTTCGGTTCCATCCTAACTTGCAAAGGTAGGCTCCCAAGTGGGAGCGTCATGGTGGCTGTGGTTTAAACTTATAATTACAGGGAGGGTTTTCCGACTGCCCAAAAGCTCCATAACCCTTAGATTTCTGGAGGTTTTAGATAGGACTCACTTTTATCAAAAGAGAAGTCTAGCCTAGACAATGATTTCGAATTGGCACTAATCTAAATGGGGTTTCCTCAGGATGATTTAAAGATCGAGAATGGGGATTTTCCACATTCGAAATAACGGCAATGATTGACGAACTAATAAATCCAATGTGTGTTGAGATACCGTTGTTTTAATGGCAGGTATGTTCCCGCGTAGAGCGAGCGACTAATCTGTACTTGCCCTCTCAACATAAGTACCAAATTTCTATGGTCTAATGCAAGCCAAGATCAGGCAGCCTAGAAGAAAGTTCTCCGCGGCGTTATTTCTCTCAGAGCATACAAGGTGTGTTCAAAAAGTAAGGTGATTTTAGAAATTTTGCTACATACATTTGATTATCGATTTTTTTTTTTTTTGCTATATTGGTACACATGTCCCGAATATATGTTCACAGTTTTAAGTTTATAGCTGTGTGTGTATAGCTTCTTTATTTTTGATCAGAAGAACCGTCTCATGAGCATCGATCAGGAGCTCTTGAATGTCGTCATAACTAGTGACGAACCATGGGTAGATGGATATGACGTCCAAACCAAAGTCCAATCGTCCCAGTAGAAGCACCCAGGAAAATCAAGACTAGTTTTGATCACTGTTTTTAACGATTACCGTGGCGTAGTACATCTGAAGTTTTTATTTTGAGGTCATACGGCCAATAAGAAGTATTATCTTGAAGTTATGCGACGTTTGCGAGAAAGCAATACGAAAAAAGCTTCTGGAATTGTGGAAAAACAATTCGCGACTTTTCCATCACTATAATGTACCTGCTCATTCATCGTTGCTTGTGAGAGGTTTTTTTGGCCAAAAACAACACTTCAATCATGCCTCAGCCACTATACTCACCGTATTTAGCCTCATGTGACTTTTTCCTGTTCCCAAAACTGAAGAGACTTATGAAAGGACGGAGAATTGCAACAATTGATGAAATAAGAACGGCATCGCTGGAAGAGCTCCGGGCTATACCAAAAGGAGCTTATGAGAATGCTTCGAGGATTAGAATAAGCGTTGGCACAGATCTATTGTATGAGGGGACTACTTTGAAGGGAACAACATTAATATTGAAAAATAAATAAATACCTTTTTATAAAAAAATATAAAGTCACCTTACTTTTTGAACATGCCTTTTGGGTCCTATCCTACTGAGGGCAGCAAAAATATAGCTGACCACTTATGGACATAGAAAGTATTCGTCTGGTTTTTCGGCATTCTGGGGAATCATGCCATCTGCAGTTATTCTCATATGAAGCGGTCAGTTCTAAAGTATGTTCGGGTTCGGAGAACCCCTTTTCTAAGCATTGTCTAGCAAGTTCAACGTCTATTTAACTTTCAGTTATTCCATTGTGACCAAACAATATTCAGGCTAATGATTGCGCTCAGAGAAGCCTTTCATTTTTAAACTTTATATTCATGACAGGATAAAGTAAGGCTTTAAGCAAAGCTTGGCTTTGCACTTATCCATCCCATCCACTGATTCTTCACAACATATTTTATCAGTATCAGGATTGCCTATATCTCTGCTAGTTTTCTTAACGAAGAGTGAAAAGCAAATCCATATGTATGTACATCGGTTTTGGAGCCATTCGACTATATTTTTTTCTTGGCTCAGATTCAGGTCGAAACCATTCATTTCGATGATCCCGCAGAAATAGGAATTCTGGTGTCGTTGCTTCAGATGGCATCTCCAAACAACCAGAATTGGAATGAAGGGTCATCATTCAGTGCTGCGTATTGTTTCAAAGACCAAGCCACCAATCTGGCGAAACAAAAGATAGTTGCACTTGATATTTCTAAGGCATTGAACAGAGTCTGGCGGCAGGCTCTTTTAGTTAAGAATCTCTTGAATTTCGGCGGTTCATGCCATTGAACCCAATTAGCACAAGGATGTGCCGTTTTGTTACCACGCCTCATGTAACTTATTTTGTGATGGTTGTTAAGGATGTGGTCCGGTAGGTGCTTATAACCAACCTGTAAATTTGAGAAAGCGTAACCCTTTACCCGAGATGTTGCTAAGGTTGTCAAAGAATGGTTGGTTTAGTGCGCGCAATCTGACTCTTGCTAGTGCTGGACATTTGCAAAGGAAGTGAAAGATAGTTTCTTTCTCGTTTGTATTTCCACAACTGCGGCAGTGAGGGTTGTATGGGATACCTAGTTTGGCTGCATGGTCTCCAATTGGCCAATGCCCCGTGATTATTTCCGTGATTCTGGCGATTTCTGGGCGGGTTCTGTTTAATAGGTTCTTCGTTTTATTCTGATCGTAGGTAGACCATATCTTCATTGATATGACGCAGTTTGTCAATCCCGACCATTGGAGATAGGCTTTCTACAGAAAATATGAATGTACGAGTATTTGTCCTTTAACCGCTAATAGCGGAATGTGGACCCTCGTTGAGAGCGAGGCGTGTAGTGCTGAGTCCATTCTGGCCAGCTCATCCGTATGCTCGTTGGCTGTTATGTCACTATGCCCTGGGACCCAGAGAAGTGTCACGCTGAAACGTTCGCACAGGCAGGCAAGCTCGTCCCGTCACTGCTGTACCAGTTTGGAGGATATGGTAGCCGAGTCCATGGCTTTGATAGCGGCTTGGCTATATATAAGAATGGCAATACTTTGTAAGTGCGTTGTGTTCCGCCCTATTTGCGTGCATGCCTCTCGGATGGCCAGTAATTCCGCCTGGAAAACGCTGTAAAAATCCGGTAAGCGGACTGAAATTGATATTTTCAGTGATTCTGAGTAGACACCGGCCCCCAAACCACAGCTCATCTAAGATCCGTCTGTGTATATGACCGTGTCGAAGCCCTTCACTACTTCATCCCTCCTTCACTGAGCCCTTGTTGGGAAACCGACGTGGAAGCCTTTCGTGAAGTTTGCTTTGAGTGTGATGTAATCAGTTGGAAATGTGACTATGCCATTTGGTAACGAATCCAGGTTGTTACTAAGGCCATATGGCCTTAGTGAGGGCATCTATTGGGGCCGATCTGATTGCCCCTCTGGTGCCTATACTGGCTGTTTTTTGCAGTCCTTTTAGTTTTGTGAGGCTATAAACTTTGCTTAACGCGGGTCACCATACTAGTGATCCAAACGTGAGAATTTGACGCACTAAGGCTGTGTACATCCACAAGGTCATCTTTGGTTGAAGTCCCCACTTCTTTCCAAAGGTTTTGCTTCAGGCTTAGAAGGCGACCGTCGCCATAGTAGGGGCGAGATGACGCAATTGCAAAATCTATGGGCAATTTTGGTTATGTTGCTGCTGCCTAGTGATACTTGAACAGTTCTTGTCCTGAGCATAGAGACTATCCATTGACTAATGAATTCCTCTATGCCCATCTCAATCAGAGATTCAAGAATAGCTTCAGTGTGTACGTTATTGAAAGTTCCCTCTATGTCCAAGAAGGAGGCTAGTGTGTATTCTTTGAAATGTAGGGATATTTCGATTGTTCGCACTACCTCATGGAGAGCCGTTTCCGTGGATCTACCTTTGAGGTAGGCATGCTGAGATTTAGATAGCAAAGATTCTTCTAGAAAAATTCTCATATGGATGTCTAGAACATGCTCTGGGGTCTTAGATACAAAGGAGGTTAAACAAATTGGTCTGAAATCCTTCGCGGTTTCATGCCCACGTTTGCCTACCTTCGGTATAAACACCACTCTAGCGTGTTTCTTGGGGGCCGGGCGATGGCAGGACTCATCTAGAGATCTATCCCGCTTCGCTGCCTGCTTCGGTTTGTTTTTCAGGCTCTCATCGTAATCGTCATCGACTGTCTTATATTTTATTTTGTCCGCCTGGTCCTTGTCGTGGACCTTTCCGGCAGCCTGATTTTTTGCAATCTTCCCTAAGATGAAGAGGGCCATCTGGTACTTGCTTCTCATTGCTTTTCTTGCGGATTTGTTTTTAGTTTGGGTGTGCGTTGTCGGTCGGTGTGCAGTCGGGGTGCTAGCCTTAGCACCCTCGCTGCTTGGTTGAGAGACGATTTTCTCCTGACTGGAGGCCAGAAATTCGTCCTCTGATGAGGTGCCAACCACTGGCAGCCTTAGCTAGTCATTTGGTTTCTTGCTTGATTCTCCTTTTCTTTATATTTTTTTTCTTTTTTCTAAGATTAGGTTCCCACGAGTGAGACCGGAAAGAGTGGTTAATCCTGGCAGAGCCGTCTTACCAGGACAGGGCACTTATACAACCGACCTTGCCTGGACATCAGAAGGGACCGTTTTGCGATTGAGTTGTTTTTTAAACCACCTACTAGCCATACAGCCGTCGGCACGGGTACCTCGACACCTTGGCTTAAAAATGGAATTTTTACTTGGGCTTACTCCCCGAATACCTTAACTAAAGGTGGGGTTGCTCTTAGTTTCGGTCTAGAGACAATTGGTTGGCTACAACACATGTTTCGTAAACTTGCTACAAGCCCTTTCGCCCCGATAAGGCGTCAACCCGTATCCAGGGCTCTCTCAATGGACTAGAAACAATTTTTCGGGACGTTCAACTCAAGTTGTCGAGGGCAGTTTTAAGTCTAATATCTAAAAAATAAATGCTGATGTGCCCCAAGGCTCCGTTCTGTCTATGATGTTCTTTTAAATTTCCATGAATGAACATGTTTGGCCACTTCCGGTATATATTGCATGATAATTCTAAGCAGTAGTCTCTGCTTTTCATATTCGTTCCCAGACTTACGTGCCTGCTCCTCGACTGTAGAATGGAAACATCAGCGTATGTTAAGCCCACTAAATTCCAATATAGAAACCATGGCCTATTGGGGAACCACTAACTGAGTGGAATTTAACGCTTTAAAATCATATAATCCATGACTGTTGCTTTCATCATTGAAGTTGAACCTACGTTAAATGATCAAATAAATATTTAATGACGTTAAAAATGTTGCGAAATTTTTAAGTTTCCTTAAGTGATATACGAAGTACTTCACCTCTTCTGGTCTGGCTTTAATATCCACATCTGGTTCGATGCTCTTAAAACCTTCCTTTCACCTGTTAGAAAGTATTCAAAACCGTGAGATAAAACTAATAGGTGATTCAAATATTGCACTGTCTCCTGCTTCAGCATATTCTATCACTATTTTTACCGCCAGTGCTTCAATAAAGTTGCCGGTAGCATTCTGGTCTTTCAAACTTTCAACCGTAACACCCGTTTCGCTATGAACGCTTATGAGTTTACCCTTCAGCCCACTTTTGGAAGTGCTCTGAAATATAGTACTGTGATTTTTCCTAAGCTGTACCACCCGCTTATGAGATGCCTTGCAGACTCTTTTTTTTAGTCATTCACTCACAAACATTCAAAACCAACGTACGTAGATATATCTCACTCTTTCCTCCATAATTTCCCTTCGTGTATACCTTTGAAGGGTACAATATCTCCCTTGAGTGCCCAAAATTATAAAAAAAAAGAATTAATACCACAGTCTCTAGGCATTATATGACAGAAAATACACATATGTCATCAATATCTGTCTGAACTTAGACATTGGGAGTGTTAAGAGCAATAAACAGACGGTCGACGAACATTTTTCATAGTAATGTAGTCAGCATCCGTTCTTTTCAGCAGCATCGCTCTAATTCACAAAACTATCTATTCACCTACACCATGTTATCTAGCTAAGTAGCACATGCGGTCAAAAGCTGCATTGTCGAAAACTTTCTCAATGGTAATGAAAATGTCCAACACTCTTTCTTCCGAGTGTGCCTTTAAATCTGACCGCCAGATATTGGAGTCGGATCTCACGAGTTGACAGGCATGATAAATTTTGGACAAAATACATTGTCCACAGTATGATTACATCACAGAACTAAGCAATATTATCATATCTGCCAAGCCAACCCCTTTCGATTACAGGTTCTTCCTTCCGTCATACTTACTCGCTGTTTCTGTTGTTTTCATAAGCAATGGGCAACCCATTGTTGTGTGACCTTTTCTTCTCGCCTTCAGAGTTTCCGGTTTTCCAAATCACGAATATTACGTATTCCCATCAGGTAAAGCCCATTCAAATGGAAACTTCTTCCCACAGCTGAGTATAGTAAAAATGATGCTGTCATTACTGTAAATTACCGCTACTACAGCTCAAAAGTATCTAGTACTTCCATTCAATCCGCAACCTTTGATTGCATAAAATCGAAAAGCCTACCTGTGAGTAGGCATCCTAGGAGCACCTAAGTACTGCACGAGCAACTCATCATTCCCCACAATGGTGATGGCACTAGCACTTTCTTTCCCTCCAGACAACCAAATCGGCAACATTAAATTACGATATCACAATTTTATTGGCACATTTGCATCTGACTAGATGTTGCTAGCGATTGTGGAGATATCAATTTTTTTATTTTTCGAACCTGCTATTCACCTTAGACCATGAAAAGCGTGTAGTGCCATGCCAAGCTAATGCAGTGAAACCACCAGGAACGATGTCGAATACCAGGAATAAAATAAAAATCATCGAAAGCACTGTAGCTGTCACGCTCAGCACGTTACGCTGCAGTTGATGCATGCCATCAATTATATCGTTTGATGCAATTATACAGGGTGTTCCGGATAATGTGTCGAAGTATTTCCTTAACATATTTTGAGAGTAAAATCGTAAGGACTTGGAGAATGTAGGAAATGCATCTCCTTCCAGATATAGAGGTTCTATGCACTGTCCTGTTTTTTGAATCCTATTGAACTAGTTATTATGAGTACTTCAATTGTTTTAAAGTAAATTTAACTGAATATTGAAATGGATGTATCGGAAGAGCACATTCGGCGTATTTTATTGTTTTTGTTCCGGAAAAAACAAAATGGAAGTGAAGCCACTAGAGTAATCCAAAATGTGTATGGAGAGGGTGTTCTGAACAAGTCCAAGTGTCGGTGTTGGTTTGCAAAGTTTAGATATGGGAATTTTGACCTAACAGATGAAGCTCATTCGGGTAGACGAAGACGATGAGCATCTGAAGTCCACTCTTGAAAGACAGTGTTCTTTACAATGTCACTAAATGTCGCCACCAATAGCTTAGTTCAAAAAACAGACCAGCACAACATTCCAGAGATCTGCTTCACCCACTCAAGGTGTTTCTGTCTGTATAGTGGGATGCTGGGGGAATAATCCACGTTGAACTGTTGACTCATAACCAGTCTATTACCGTAAAAGTATATTGTCAAAGCAGATTAAAGTCGGCACTAGAGCAGAAACGGCCAGATCTGGTTATTCTAACGAGTGCTCTTTTCCATCTGGAACGTCAGTCCTCATACAGCTACAGAATTTTTTTTTGGGGAAAAATGGTGCAATCGCCATTTTAAGCACCTTCAGATTTCTACATTTTCCGAAGCCTGCAAAACTTCCTTGATGGAAAAATTTTAGATCCTGGGATGATGTCTAAGAGGCTCTTGGGACTAGATACCAAGGACATTAGGTGCGCAACTAAATTGTCAATAGATGGCTCCAGCTGTAAGTGCTGGTCGATTTTGACATATCCAAAACGTCATGAACCAAGGTGCCTTGTAGGCCTAATTTCACGGGATACCCATACATTAATGGGAGCAAGGATACGCTTTGCTATAGCTCGCTGTCAATTCTTTGATACCAAAGCGGGACTAGTGTTGGAGGCGAAAAGTTCCACCCTTGGTAAGGGTCGAGGCTGATCTAAGTCCTCTAACTGCTGTTAGGGTCAGTAGCTTACAACTCTACATTGAGTCGAGACCCTTCCCGCGACTTTGGGTTTAAACCACAGCCACCATGACGCTCTCTCAAGTGGGCTTACCTCAACAAGTCAGGCCCAGACCGGGGCTCCTGACTCCCATGGTACCATGTTTTTAGTCCTGGTATGGACTACCGGTGGTCCTGCCGCCCAACAGGAATTCTGACCGGCCGCTTGTAACTGGCCAAATCGTAGCAGCATTCAGAGGCGTTAAGTACCGAAAACCTTTCTATAAGACCAGCACATTTGTTCTGCCCCAGCTTTTTATAAGATAACGTCATTGATAATCGAGCGGGGCCCTACATATGGTAAACAAACCGTTTTGGCACATTAGTAATTCTGTTTTGGCGTCACATACTTTTGGTTGTGTGAAAATGTCTGATTGTATTCCAAATACTCGCCATTTGCGGGAAGTGTTGATTTTCTTTCTTCATTCGAAGACAACGGGGCTGAAGCGCATCGAGAAATCGAAAAAGTTTACAGAGATACTGCTCTAAGTGAAACAACGTGCCGTGATTGGTTCTATTGCTTCAAAGACTGTGATTTCGCCATTTATGTGCGTAGTGATGTAGCTTACCAAATTCCACCACAATGTAGTCCCTGTTCCAATCCGGAATTCAATTTCATGTGGTTTAAATTCCATCTCCGTAAGCAAATTATCCACTACTGCTTTATTTAAAGAAGTCCCAAACTGAACAGCAATTCGACTTTCCACGAGTTTGATGCGCTGTCTGACTCCATTGAAAGAATTGTATCCCTGTATCCTCATACTGAAATCGTGATTATGGGCGATCTCAATATACACAATTCTGGTTGGCTTCGACATTTTGGACAGACAACAACCGAAGGACGGTGTGTTGAGACCTTCGCTGGGGAAAATAACTTAACCCAGCTTGTAAATGAGCCCACACGCATAGCAGACGTTGATAGTCATACCGCCAATACCCTGGACTTGTTTTTAACTTCTCACCCTGACAAGTACTGCGTTGATGTGTGTCATATCAGCTAAATTCTCCTACACCCACCACACAGTTAGAGAAAAGATTCCTAAAAGAACAGTATGGCAATACGAGAAAGCCAATTGGAGCAGACTTAACAACTTCTTTAGGAATTTTAACTGGTCGTTATGTTTCCTCGATAACGACGTGGATGCCGCTGCTGACATGATCACAGAAACTATTCTCTTTGGAATGAGATGCTTTCTCCCTCATCGGATGAAGAATATCAAACCAAAAGAAAAGGCATGGTACGACTCGAACTATAAAGAGGCTGTCAGGGTTAGAGAATTGTTTTTTCGGTCCTACAAGACCAACCCGACAGAGGAAAACCGAAAAAAGTTGAAATGAGCCAGAAATGACAGCAACGTCTTTCTTAAGCGTGTCCCAAAGGTAGTAAACATTTTTGATCATTCGTCAAAAACATTAGAAATTCTGCATCATCCTCCATCCCAACGCTCATTTACAATGACATTCCAACTGTCAGCTCTTTGGACAAGGCCAATCTGCTTGCTGCACACTTTGCGGCTGGCTCAAGACTCCCAGATTGTGCTTTGTCTTCTCCTACACTTGAGTGCGTTGAATCTACAATGGGACGAATCAACTTTCGCACTCGTGTAGTAGCAAGAGTACTTAAAGATCTCAACATGCATAAATCCGCTGGTCCAGATGGTATATCTCCCCCTCTTCTGAAGAGGTGTTCTTCCACGCTGGCTAAACCACTGCGAAAGCTTTTTCATCAATCCTACTCTTTAGGACTCCTTCCGAGCAGATGGAAAACAGCTTTTGTCTAGCCCGTCCCTAAAAAAGGCGAATCTTCTTCTCTATCCTCCTACAGACCCGTTGCACTTACGTCCCTTCTTTACAAGGTCATGGAAACGCTGATAAACCGTCAGTTCATGAAATATCTCGAAACACGAAAACTTCTCAATGTCTGGCAATATGGTTTTCGTAGCAACAAGTCCACTGGTGGTTTGAGAGCATGTCTCACCGAAAAGTAGAACCAAAGCGTACATCAATCTGGCGAAAGCAAGATAGTTGCACTTGATATTTCTAAGGCATTTGAAAGAGTTTGACATTAGGCTCTCTTGTCGAAAATGCGTGCTTTTGGGATCTATGACTCTCTTCTTCAATGGATTAGAAATTACCTTTCGGAACGTTCAATTCAAGTTGTCTTGGATGGTTTCAAGTCCATATTCACAAAATAAATGCTCCGTTCTGTCTCCGACACTCTTTTTAATTTTCATTAATGATCTCTTGTCTGCTACTTCTAATCCAATTTATTCCTTTGCTGATGACAGCACTCTCTGCTTTTCATATTCGTTCCCGGACTCACGCCACTGCTCTTCGGCTGCAGAACGGGAACGGCAGCGTATGTTAAGCTCATTAAATTCCGATATTAACAGCACAACCAATTGGGAAACTATCAACCGAGTGGAATTTAATGCTTCCAAAACTCAATGCTATCTGCTGTCATTAAAGCGAAATTCAAATACCCAGCCATTATCCATGAATGGCAGTTGCATAGTCGAAGCCGATAAACTTTTCATTCTCGGTATGTGTATCAGTAACAACTTACGTTGGAATGACCACATAATCGATGTCGCCAAAAATGCTGCGAAATGTCTAGGTTTCCTCAAGCGATGTAAGAAATATTTTACCCCCTCTGATCTGGCCACAATATATAAGGTATTTATCCGCCCAAAACTGGAGTACAATGCCCACATCTGGTCAGATGCTCCTAAAACATCTCCGCACCTGCTAGATAGGATTCAAAACCGTGCGATAAAACTCATTGGTGATACTAATATCAGTCATTCAATTAACACCCTCGAACATCGATGTAATGTCTCTTGTCTCACTTTGTTTTATCGCTATTTCCACCACTAGTGCTCCATTGAAATCGTCAATAGCATTCCGCCCATTCAAACTTTTAACCGTAACACCGGTCTCTCCTATGAATGCTCATCAGTATACCCTTAACCCTTAAAATATCGTGATTCTTTCCTAAGCCGTACAACTTGCTTATGCCAACCTGCCGACCTCTGTGTTTCCTGGTCGTTATAACTTGCAAACATTTAAAAACAATGTACATCGGTACCTGTCTTTTCTTCCTCCCTAATTTCCTTTGCCCGCGCTGTGTACGAATATTTTAAGGGTACAAGAACGCGCCGATTATAAAACAAAAATTGCGCGAAAAATGGCCACTATATGAGCACGAAAAAGTAATTCTACAGCATGACAACGCTGAGCCTCACGTTTCCTAACCCGTTAAAACTTTCTTGGAAACGCACAAATGGAAAGCCCTACCCCACCCGATATACTCCCCAGATATTGCGCCCGATTATTACTTGTTCCGTTCGATGGTACATGGCTTGGCTGATCAGCAGCTCCGCTTATATGAAGACACCAAAAAATGCCTTGATTTGTAGAAAGCCTCAAAAGAAAAACACTTTTATCGTACCGGTATTCGAGCTTTGCTGGAAATATGGAAAAAAGATGTAGCTAGCGATGGGCAATAATTTGATTGATTCATTTGTAATCATTTTTTCATAATAAAGTTGCATTTTCTGCCGACCTTTTCCCAATTATTATGTTTCAGCAGCTGTCAAAATATTTAGTAAGGTTTGCCATTTCATTATGCATCGTTTTACGCTTGCCGAAGGTGCAGAAATTATTAAAAAATCTTATCGAGGTTCCTGGTCAGTTATTAATACGCAACTTAAATTTCGTCGTGAGGTTGGTCGTCATCATGGCTTCAGTGTGCAGAAAATTCGTCGCACGGTGAAAAGGTTTGAGCAGGAGTACAATGTTTTGGACCTGAAGAAGAAGATCGAAAAAGACCCATAGATGTCGATTCGATACCGATCAGCTGCATTGGGCATCGTCAGAGTGTCAACCCGGCTTATTTTGTGGTTAAATTTGGGTCTACATCCATATAAGATTGTTCTAAAATAAAAGATGGACTACCATAGACAACAATGTGAGTTTGCTAATTGGACGCTGGAAATGTTGGCCGGAGATCTGGATTTTTTCTAAAAAAATCATCTTTTCGGTTGAGGCCCATTTTTGGCTCAAAATATTCATTATTGGGGCGAACACAATCATCAAGTGTTCGGCCAAGCATCCATGTATCTACAAAGATTGACTGATTATGATGCATGCCCGCATCATCGGATCCTATTTCTTTCAAAATGAGGAGAAGACACCGTTATCCTCAATGGTCTCAAGTATACAGCGATGTAAACCGACTTTCTGTAGCTAGAGCTCGACAACATCGATATATCCGAGCTGTAGCTCCAACAAGCGTTTGTGAAGGAGGAATTTGTCGGCTGGGTCATCTCATGGCGAGCGTTCTTCAATTGGGCGCCAATTATTTTCTCTGGGGCTGCGTCAAGTCCTTAGTCTATTGTACTCAAACCAGCCAACCACTTTGGACCAGCTCAAGGCCAACATTCGACACGCTATTGAAGGAACAACGCCGCACATATTGGACCGATTCATCAATAATTTGATCGACCGTTTGAAGCACTGCCAGCGAAGCTGAAGCGGCCATTTAAATAATGTGCTATTCCATACATAATGGTATGAATGTAGCTACAAAAGAAAGCTAGAAACAACTTTATATCTAACACGGTTGTTGTTCTACTTAAATCTCTTTTCCTATCGTTCTTATCTGGTCCGCATAAGCTGACTAAAGGTCAGCTCATTTCATCTCAAGTCAGTAGCTTTAAAGATACGATTCAACTTATTGAAACAGGTAGAACATTAAATTAAAAATTGTATTTTTATTTTTCTCATCGAATCTTATATCATATCCATTATTCAAAGTGCAAACCATTGCTTGTATGCACACCAGAGCTCGTCTTTGAATCTACATCTGCATCTACGCAGCTGCATCGTCAATTATGTTTCGAATCATCCAATGTTGTTATATCCTTTATCCGTTTCTATAAATAAATATAAGGACTTTGAAGTCAACAGAATGAGTCCATCTAACCATCCAAATACTCTCTAACTGCATGGATATAGTGTGCAGGGACGCCATCCTGCTAGTACACAAAGGTTGTTATTTGTTCCAGTGTTGTATCACTTAATAGTTCTGATAATTTGTTTCGGAAAAATTCCAGGTTGAGATTCGTTTTAGGCTTTGGAGGAAGTCTATCGGTTTGTTAGCCAATAGCTGCTCATACATTGGCGTTTAACTTATGCTGAAAAGCTCTGTCCTGGAGTCGGGGTTACTATCTCTCCAGGAATGTATGTTGTGGAAACTAGTGATTCCATCTGTGGTAAATTTAACACATCCGACTAAAGAATCCGGCCAATAAAGTTGTCTTCCGCAAAGTGTTTTTCCAGAATGTATGATAATTGCAGAATTCTAAACGCTTCTCTGAGTTCTCGGATTGCAGCACCTGTACTGCATGCATGCAAATCCTTCTGGTATTTGGATAGTTTCTAACGTAATGTAAATAGCCCCCGTAGCTGCGAAAGCCTTCTGTGAAACAGGATGTGGGTCTCTTAATGATTTCCGTATTCTTACTGTCTCTCTCAACCTGGAAAATATTCTAATTAATGTCAGTTCTGTCAGGGTATCGTCGCAGATATTCCAATCTCAAAAGTTGACCTTTACCGTTGCAAAAACCATAGATATAAAGCATTTTTATATTATTTCATAAGAGATCTGGTAATTTTTTTCAGAAAAAGGACTTGTTACGGACGGGGAAAAAATAGTCCAAGTAGCTAATAGCTAATTAGTTTTATGGGGCTGTTGTACCAGGTGAATGCATAGGTTTCTTCCGGTTTAACTAAAAGAAGACAAGCAATTCCAGGATTTACTGGATGATGACCCAACTCAAACTTAACGGCAATTAGCAGAAGCATTACATGTGTCAGAAAAAAAAAAAATCAGCGGACGTTAACGAGCATTGGAAAAGATCAATAAACTCCGTAAATGGGTCCCACACGATTTGAATGATCTTTAAATGAAAAATTGCAAAGTCCCTTGTGAAATGCTGCTTCAACGCCGTAAAAGGAAACTATTTTTGCATCGAATTGTTACGGGCTTATTTTGAAAACTCGAAGCGGAAAAAATTGTGGCTTTCACCTGACGAAGTCGGTCCTTCAACACCAAGGTCAAATCGTTTCGGTAAGAAGACCATGCTCTGTGTCTGGTGGGACGGGAGCAATATTGTGTATTATAAACTTTTAAAGCCCGGCGAAATCGTTAATACGCAACGCTATCGCCAACAAATGATTAATTTAAACCACACATTAATCGAAAGATTAAAACATTGCAAAGTAATTTTGTAACACGACAACGCGCCATCTCATGCAGCAATGCAAATGAAACAGATCTTGAAATCGCTTGGATGGGACATTCTTCTGCACCACCCGCCGTACTCCTTAGACTTGACGCCATCTAGCTATCACCTTTTCTCATTAATGGGGCACGCGCTAACAGTGCAATACCTTAGTGATTTCGAGGAAGTTGGAAAATGGCTCAATGAATACTTTGCCGCAAAAGACAAGCAGTTTTTGTGGCATGCTATTCACAAAGTACTTGAAAGATTGGTGAAATGTGCAGAAATCGATGGCCAGTTTTTTTAATAAAAAAAAATAATTTCCCTAGAAACTTACGTATTTTTTTAAACAAAAAAAACCGTACACCTGGTAAATAAATACCTCATCTTTGAGTTTCATGGCTTACAAATTGCGTCGTATCTTAAAAACTGCTGACTTGAGACGAAATGACTTTTCATACTTACGAGTTTAAGGACAGTCCTCTAAATTAAATTTGAAGGATGTTTTTTTCAATAGGGCTCAAAACAGGGCACCTTACAATTTTTTTTTTTTTTTTTCAAAATATATCAAGGAACCTCCTTTGAAAGTGTTCTATATGTATAGAAACACCCTATACATATTTACCTTACACGGCATCGCTTCATGCGTCTATTATTAGGAGCAAAAGTTATGGCAATGAATACTTCAACACTTTAATTGTTGTACAGTCATTGGCATTTCAAATTGAAAGAGAAAAACTCAAAAGTGGAACTTGTGCTTAATGCATTCTAGATACTCAGTTTCGCATTCGTCAAATGATGACAATAATTATTACGCATTCGTCATGACAATTGCAATAGATGGGGATCTGGGTTTTAGGCTCTGTTAAATTCAAATGAAGTAGATTAATTATCATCGTATTATGCTGTTGGAGTTCGTCGGGGGTCGTATTTATAATCATCGAACGTCAATGACATTTGGTCAGAAAAATTTGTGAAAATGAGTATACGAGTCTACTATTCATGATTTCTATTTGAATGTCAAGTTAAGAAATTTTACAGAACATCCTGCACAGCCGGTCGAATTTGGCTAGTCCCAAGGCTAGACGTAACTCTGTATAGCTCGTCTCTCTATATGCTGTCACTTGCGGTCTTAATATCAATAAAGAGGCGAGTGTCGATCTGTACTCATTGGTTTTCTTCAGGTTCTACTGCAGTAAAAAAAAAAAAAATAAGGCCGCCTTGCGTCGATCTTAACTAAACTATTTTGATTGTTTATTGACGGTTTGAAGACGTGGCAGTAATGATATAACACAAAGCTTAAGCCCTTTTCCAAACATTGTGTCATGTAGGCATCGAAAAGCATACGAGTACTTCATATTTTGGTCGATGAGCTTGTAGAAACATTTCTGGTAGCATTGTGCTTCGGTTAGCTGAACCTCAGACTTTTTTACCTATCCTACGTTCAACTAAATTCGCAGTCAAATAGATTCTTTTCCCTGTAACAATCATAGCAGTAATGTGTCATAGTTTTCATCTTTTCATTCCGACCATCGCAATTCACTTCCTGAATGGCAACTTTATATCACATAATAAGGATCGCCGCAGATATTTACCCCCTGATCAAGAATTACGCAAATAGAAAACCACTGCCTCATCCTAACCTTACGCTGCCAATGGTGTATAGTACCAAAACCATGGTATTCGAATTGAGGCTTCGACGGAAATTTCATTCTTCTTTCGCCATCGCTAATATCAAGCAACATTCTTTGTTGTAGATCTGATATACCACTTAGATTTAACCATCCGTTAAATGAACATCATAGGATGTTCAGTGACAACATCATTAACATAGTGAAGCTCACAACCCACAATAAGGACAACCGATGGCATCCTCAAGGATTTCATGTGAAAGCCCCCGTACAAATCAACCCTCTGTCTAGAATTAAATCGTTATCATGGGACATTCACTAAAGAAACGAGGCGGTGATGCGACGAGGAATCTGTTAGCCATCCAAAAGCCTGTGAGCATCTCCTCACTAAATGGTGCAAAAGAAATCAGGAATTTGATAGCCATGTGTTAGACTGTTGCTCAGCCGTATCACCTACTTTGACAGTTATCCGACCTACTTTCAAACTGTACAATCGTCCTCACTCTGGACCTGATGAGAGCATACCAACAGATAATACATGCACCGAAGAAGACCATTAGTATCTTTGAATTCAGCATCATGTCATGGCGTTTGGTTTATACAGCGCCACTCAAACCATTAAACTACACTTCTGCTTCACCGAAGATATCCTCATTGCGTCAACCGACGAAGAAGCTCACCGACTGCCCAACGTCTTCGATAAACTTCAACAGTTTAGATTGGTCGTCAGTGTATCCAAGTGCTGCTTGACACACAAGAGAATCCTCAGAAAATGATGTATCGAGCCTCCTAACAATCAAATTGAGGTATTAACCAACTAACCATGAACAAACTAGAAAATGGCTGGGATCGTGGAATTTCTATTAAAGCTGTGTATTTGGCACTTTACCAACTCAAGCTCCTCTCTTAAATTCAACATGCATTCGACCAGAAATCCGATGACCCATGTGACCGCGTAGCACATCATCTTGAAGAACAAGGATCAACAAGGATCGAGTAATTTCTGACGGTACATAATATTGCAGCTGATGTTTTTCTCGCATCTGTTTTGACGACCACTTGAAGATTTTTCCGACGATTGCAGAAAAGATTTCATTTAAGCTTCGGGGACTGCAATCGACGACTCAGATCGATACTGAGACGTAAGTCTTCTTTTTTATTGCAGCAGTCGAGCGACAAAACATCAAATCTTCAGCTACTTCACGTAACCAAACGTGCATAAGAATATATTGGCATGAGCCAGGTCAGGCTTACAATACCAACGTAGCAAAATAAGTAGACACGTCAAGAATGTCTACAGCATATTTCGAATCCCAGCTACAGATTTCGGAACATCAACATCGACATCGTCAAAATGCCACTGATACATGACTATAGGTATTTATTGAACATGTTCGACAGCTTCACAGGATAGCCAAAATCAAACCACTCAAGGACATCACAGCATAGGTGATTTTCAACACTTTCATCAACAGTTGGGTGTGTACACTCACTTTCCAGGTAGCTCCCTATTCGCGGTCAGTAGTAACCTAAATAGGACTACTGCAACCGTGACCAAAATTCATGGTCTGATTACAAAAGACAAACTGCTCTGGGCGCTGCAAAGGTTCAACCCATACAAGTCTGCTGGTCTAGACGGTATAATACCTACCGAGCTGCAAAGGCCCTGAGATATTATTTTGCCTACGCTAGAGAATATCATAAGGAGCTGTGTGGAACTGATCCAAAGCTGGAAAATTCTCTCATAATGTTCCAAAGGACCTTAGACCTATAAGTCTTTCATCTTTTTTTCTGAACACTCTAGAACGACATACGAGCTAAAATTGATCCAAAACTTTTGTCAACGGCTCAACGTGCCTTCGTAAAGAAAAGTCGGTGGAAACGGTTCCGCATTCACTGACTAGCCACATCCAAGAATCTCTACAATATAGATAGTACACAATGGTTGCTTTCCTAGACATTGAGGACGACTTCAGCAACATCAATAAAATTGATATCGTCCTCATTCCAACTATAGGTTATTCCTCAATAAACATAAACGGTACCAGTTTAGTGTTTTCCGATACAGTAAAGTATCTGGATCTCATAATTGACAGAAAGCTAAGCTAGAAACTTAACATTCAAGAAAGAGTCAAGAAAGCTACAGCAGCTTTATTCTCTTGCAAAAAAGCCATTGGGAACAAATGGGGCCTTCAATACGCGGATTAGAATTGATAACGCAACTTTTTTAGCTTTTGACATTTTTTTTAATTCAGTTTTCCCAGCGGTGTTGCAACTTTTTTAGCTCCTCCGTATGTACGACTGTTGTTGGCCTTCAAAATACTCCTCCGCCACGGCGATAACTTCCTCGTTCGATCTGTAATTCTTTTCGGCGAGCGATCTTTTAAGTAGCAGGGAACCAAATCCGGAGAACACAGAGGATGGGGGATCAATTCTTAGTGCAATTCGACCAATTTAGCTGTGACGACTGCGGAAGTGTGAGCCGGTCACTTTTCGTGATGGAAGAGCACTTTTTTCTTCGTCAAATGTGGTTGTTTTTTTCTTCAAATCGGCGTTCAATCGGCCCAATAAATCGACGTTATATTCTCCAAATGGTCAACGTAGATCACACCTCACGTGTCTCCAAAAACGGTGATCATCACCTTTAAGACCGAAGGCACGGTCTAAGCCTTCACCAGGTAAAACTCATCGTTTCGATTACTTTTTGGTCTCTGGTGTGTACCATTGAATCCATGTCTCATCGATGGTCACAAAACGACGCAGAAACTTCTCCGGGTTTGGACTAAACAGGGCCAAGCACGTCTATGAAGTGGTCTCACGATTGCGCTTTTTCTCCGGTGTAAGCAAACGCGGCACTCATCGTGCGGACAGCTTTCTCATGCTCAAAATCTCGTGCAGGATAAAGCTAACGCGTTCAGTTGAGATGCCTGCTATCTCAGCCAACTTATGAATTTTCACTCGGCGGTTTGCCAATACGAGATCATGGGTCTTGTCCATGGCTTCACCTGTTGTAACCGTTTTTAGACTGTTCATCAAAAATCAACCTGCGACCACGGCGAAACTTTACGAACTAATGGTAAACTGTTGTAAGGGAAGGTGAATGAGTCCCATATACACCATCGAGAATGGGTTGATTTCCTTGCATATTTTGTCAGGTTTTTGTACAAAACAAGAATGGGATCATGGAGCGATACTGCTCTTTTTCCATGGTCGCAAAAAACACTAACACGATGTTTTGAAATGGGTGTCAAATTGTCACCAAAACAGAGTCCAAAAAACAGCATATCTAGACATAAGCGAAGTCCTACGTTCTACTCCCTCGGCGGCATTAGATATTCTGTTTTACTTGACACTCCTCGACATAGTCAGGAGGCAGTTGCTGCGTCTGCAGCTTTTTTTTAGTCCACGGTAATATTTTTAATATAGAGTTTTCTAATTACGACTTGACAACTTTTTTTTTAAATAAAAGGCAAACCATTTGAGATATTTCAAAAACTTTATTATTGGCTTGATGTACAATCAAAACATTTATCATATGGCCACCGCGGGCACGCTTGCAGCGGTCGATTCTTTGGACCCAATTTTCAACGACTCGGCCACACATTTCGGCCGAAGCGGCGTTCAATGTTGGCTCTAAGCTCTTCTAACGTGGTCGGCGTGTTAGCATAAGCCAATGACTTAACGTAGCCCCACAGAAAATAGTCAAGCGGGGTTAAATCGCACGAACGAGGCGGCCAATCGACTGGCCCATGTCTTGAGATAAAAAGCTCATCATACTTACTCTTCAATAAATCGATTGTAGCGTGTGCTGTGTGGCATCATCCTGCTGAAACCACATGTCGTCCAAGTCCATATCTTCCAATTCGGGCCAAAAATAATCGGTGATTATGGCGCGATAACGCTGAATAACGTCGACGAAAAAATATGGCCCAATAACGCCGCCGGCATGCAAACCGCACCAAACAGTTATTTTTTGTGGATGAAGTGGTGATTCATGAAGCACATGTGGGTTTTCACCCGACCAATAACGCATATTTTGCTTATTGAGGAACCCATTGGGCCAAAAATGAGCTTCGTCACTGAAGATGATTTTGTGACTCCGAATATCTGTAGAAAATTTTTATAATTTGCAGACGTTGCTTGTAAGTGTACCTTACTACGATGAAAATGTTGAGTTTACTGAATAAATTGACAGTGACAGTTTGATGATTAGTGAAAGAGTGCGTTCACAAGTTGAATTCAAAATTGTCAAGTCCATATTGGAAAACCCTATATATTAGGACTCCTCACAGAGACCATCGATTGCCTGAACTTTGGTTTGACAAAGACTTTCATGTAAGCTTCCCCTCTATATACTTCTGGGAGAAAGATGCTTTCATGGAGGACAAGGCAATCTACTTTTACACAGATGGATCATGAAAAACCATAACCTCGGATTTGCTTTCTTCGACAAGACCCTTTACTTTTCTTTAGTACTTCGCCGAGCAGCGTCGTCGTCGCTGAGGAAGAGCTCTTTCTATAGAGTGAGCTTGCTAACGTATTTTCTGTGAGTCACTGAGTTCCATTTCTGCAAGAAAGGTGTCAAAACTTCGGCAAAATTGTATCGAACGAACGTTAAAGAGAAGAAAACACTATTCGCAAAATAAAGCGTGGAATTTTCAAAAACTACCCAAATATGACTCAAAAACCACGTTCCGAGTTTCTTTTCCACGGATGACTGGCCATCTTATACCCAAGATCTCAATCCATTAGACAACCGAGGTTCTGGAGACCATGGCTTGAAACTTTTCAACATCCAAAGTCGTAAGCACATAAGAAGCACGCCCTTACCCGAGCATAAGTTGTTCTACAATTTGTAGCCATTGAGTCGGATCTAAAGCTACGTTTTCTTTATAATCGTTGGCATTAGCTTCTACTCCCTAAGCAGAAAATAATTTCCTAACAGTGATACAAGAATAAGGCTGCGGTCAGGGGAACTTGAACGTGTTGTAATACCCTCAATTAGAAACACATGGAAATTATTATAAAATAAGTCCGAATGCCAAGCAAAGGGTAGAGCCAGCCAGCTGTTTAATTTGATTTTGCTTTCTAGGATCATCGAAAGGTTAACGTCATTTCGTATTCACATTAAGAATCGTTATTTAAAAAAATGATTTAAAAGAAATTTCAGTGGTGTTATGAATACACAACAAGATATTGTAAAAACCATTAAGATAGATAAGGATCGCTGTTATTGACAAATGAGCAATAACTTGGGGGAATTTTATTTAAACAAATTACTTAAGCTTTTGCTTTTGTTTTTTATTATAGTCTTCAGGGGTCAGAAATACAAAAAAAAAAAAAAAAACAACTTTATATCTGTCTGGAGTAGGTTTGAATCTGGTTTTGCTTGACAATAAATTACTTTTGATTAAGAGAACAACGCCCACATTACTTTGAAGTTTGGTTCTTTTTCCTTAAAAATATTAACTGACCAAAGTTCTTCTTAAGCTTTCCTGTCCGGAAAATAATATTATTTTTTGTCGCATTAAACCGGTAAATTAAATAATTAATAAGATCTTCAACATTTTGCCGGTATTAGCAATTCTTTAGACCGTACGCGAATGTAAACCCGTTTGGCCATCGATGTTTCTTACTTTGGTTACTGCGACAAATGAAGTCAGAGGTACTTATAAGTAATGTAGAGGTATAAATAGATCGAAATACTAAAACGGATTATCTATAGTCATCTGGCGGAGAAGTAAAATTTGACTGTCTTTACTTGGATATGGGTCATTTCTACCTGCAAAATCTTGATCGACATCTTTTTTCTCTTCTTAGAACAGCAAAATTCCCGCTGATTTTTTTTTTTTTTATCAAAAAAGCGTCCTCTACAGTTTTTCTTGTAAAAAACCTGACTGTCAACCCAAATCGAGGATTTAGGATGCTACAATGTGGGGTTCAAATCCTGAGAAGTACTCATCGGAGTCGGAGTTCAGGAACTAATTGGAATTGATAAGGAAACTCAACAAGACTCTTTACACAGGCTGTCACTACAGAGACAAATTCTTCGTCCACTCAACACGTTCCTCATAATTCCGATGTCGTATTCTGTGGTGTCAGTGTCGGTCTTTCATAAGACGGGGATCAAATAACAGTCGGCCCACGAATTTGAAGAAACCCAAGTGCAAGTTTTAGCAAAGACTACTTCTTTTTAAACAAAACATAGCATTGAGAGTGCAGTTCATGATTTGAATATCTAGGGGAGATATATCCATCATCATGTCACAGTAGGGTCGAGATTACTATTAAAAGAAATCGGGACAAACCGCTTTTAATAGCCTAGTCAATTTTTCAATTGTCCTGTCATAAGTAGGTAGGTAGAGGGGCCGGTTCATCAGGAAGCCAAAAAGCACTAAAATGTGCTTTTTTGTTACCATGATTCGTATGATCTAGTTGTTGAGGATGTGAGACTGTCGGTGCCTAGATCCAGCCTGTGGAGTTAATTAGGTCTTCGAAGTATGGTTGGCTTAGTGCATGTAGTCTGGCCATTACTAACGCCGGGCACTTGCAGAGAAAATGAGAGAGATTTTCCTATGGCGTAATTATTTAACGCCCTCCATTGGAGATTGGCCTTCTACAGGAAGTATGATTGGATTTGTTTCTTAACTGCTCCTTGCGGGATGTGGACTCTTGCCGCGAGTGAGCCGTAAAAAACTAAGCTCTGCCTGGCCAATTTATCTGCACGCTCATTTCCTTTCATGTCACTATGCCCTTGAACCCAAATCAGTGTTACCCCGAAGCGTTCGCCCAGACGGGCAAGCTCCTTCCCGCACTCCCTCACCAGTTTGGAGAATACCATACGTTAGCCGATTCATTAGCTTTGATAGTGGCTTGGTTAACTTTGAGGATGGCAATGTTTTTTTTGTGCGTTGTGTCATGCCCGAGTTGCGTGCAAGCCTCTCGGATTGCAACACTCTGGCAAAATCCGGCAAGCTGTTTAATATTTATATTTTTAGTGATTCAGAGTAGACACCGACTGCCACACCACTGTTCATCTTTGATCCGTCGGTGTAGATTACCTGATCGAAGTCCTCTACTATTTCGTCTTTCTTCCATTGAGCTGTGGAGGGAAATCTACTTTGAAACTTTTCTTGAAAAAGTCCAGCACCCAGATTCTTTGAATCTGATTCCGCCTGCAAAGTGTGGTATTTTTTGTTTGTAGGTCGAGAGGTAGAAGATGCAGGAGCACAGTAAGAGCATCCATAGAGGCCGACCTCAATGCATCTGTGGTGCAGTCTCGTGAAGTTGTAGTTTTTGGTCAACGCACTACTGATGGATACATCCATTTCGCTCCAAAGATTTTGCTGCAGGCATAAAAGGCGATGTATGCCTTCCTTATTCTGTGTTCGATGTTTTGCTTCAGTTAAGTTGAAGGTCAAGCATGACCCTCAGATAACTACCGCTGGAGGATACTGTCAACGATTAACCATAAAGCAGGTAAAGTATGAGCCAAAAGATGTTGACTGTCAACTACTGTCATTTACTGAATTCAATGTGGATGATCTTTTTGACAGATATCATACAATCTTTGATAATTTTAGCCATGGAGTCGTTTAGCACTCAACAACTCATTTTTATTGTTCAATCTTATTACAAAAATGGGCCGTCTGTAAAAGTAACATTTCGTAAAACCAGTGAATTTTTTGGTCAACTTTTCTGACATTAACAGCACCACATCACACGCGACCACTTTGGCTAGCCTAACCATAGAAGCATTTTTTTCATAACCATTAGCCAGAGAAATAATGCGGCCCTGGAGCGTTCCTTTATAGGCGAATTTGGTTAAATGACTGCCATCTAATGTTACCTAAATAATTCTTATTCTGAGCATAGACACTACTTAATAATAAAATCCTCTGTGTCCAGCTCAAGCAGAAATTTGTGAATAGCTTCAGTGTGAAAGTTATTAAAGCCTCACTCTATGTCTAGGAAGAAGGCTAGTGTAAATTCCTTACGGTGTATGGATTTTTCGATTGTTCGCACTACCTCGTGGAGAGTCGTTTCCGTTGATCTTCCCTTGAAGTAGACATAATGTAATTTGGATGGCGACGATTCTTCTAGAACGGTTCGTATGTCGATGTCTAAGACACGTTATAGGATATCAAGTGCAAGGGATTTTAAACTTTAATTGAGCTGAAATCCTTCGAGGACTTATGCCAACGTTTACCTACCTTCATTGTAAACACCCTAGAACACATCCCCAAGCGTAGGGTACGTGTTTTAGTATTAAACAGCTTCTGAAGATTGGCGGTAGTCAAGTATCAAGGCATCACAGGTATTATATTGTAGTTAGGGCCTGAAAACTTGAACGGGGAGAAGCTGTTAATAGCCCAACAAATCTTTTCGTCGGGGATGATTGAATTGATATTGCTGTGGGATGCAGATTGTACTTACCGAGATCTCTCAGGTTCGGTACTTAAAATACGGAGAGTGTCTTGGACAGAATTTTGCTAAACCTGACGGAAGCCTTGAGGGTTCCTATTGAATGGCAATCTTATATAAATTTAAACAGTCCTTGTAAGGCTGCCAGAAGTTGTATTCGTAGCCGGCATTGAAAACCGCTATGGTCATCTGCCTGAGACTATAGATTATATTGCATTATGAGGGAAGTGTGTTTTTACTATGTGTAACTGGACATGAGACTTTGTATGCAACTCGTTCTTCGGTTGATACGGTGTTTATTTCGGGTATGTTTTGAGCTTTGTGCTCAAAAAGTTTGGACTTGGCATTTGGCATTTGGAGATGGCATTGTTTGTTTTGAGTATAATATCTAGGACCTCTTCCAACCCCCTAAAAGTTTTAGCAATAGAAAAAACAAAGTTTGGGGTTGTGCTCTTATTGCCGACAGAAAGGCTAGTAGTTAAAAAAACGCGTTGACGTCGCAGCCCATCAGTAGGTTGTTCTTCTTTTTTATGGTAGCTGTAAGTTTGCTCCACTTCCTCTGGCGGTGCTGGTCTCTCATGAGCCATGTATGCCGATGAGAGGTATATTGTTTGGTTCGCACACTTCATTTTAATAACTATTAAATTGTCTGAGCTAAGATTAGGACATAAAAAAGCAATGCTATGTTTCTTACAATAGTATGCATGTTTTGGGCTTACCGATAACCTGATGTCTGTTTATCTTGAAGCTTTTTAAGGTCGAATCTCTTATACAGGGCTTCTGCATATTGCCGATGTTAATATTTTCACCCTTGCAAAACTATCAGATTATCGGAGGTACATATTACTCTTAGACCAAGGATTCCAACGCAAAGCAGTTTTGCGCACATGATGAGCAAGGTGAATATTATATTCAGACTTTGGAGCACATGAACTGTACTCGCAGACGACTTGAAGTCAGTAAATCACGCAGCAGTGTATTCTGAAGCCACAACCAATGCCTGACTTATTTACTTGGAATATGAATGTGGAAGAGACTGATGAATTCTGCTTTTGACTCAGCCTGTGTTAGTCTTTTTAAGGAGTGCAGTGTATAGAGTGACCAGTATGCAGTTCTCACCAAGTGTATCAATTTTTGGCAAAAGTCTGTATGGGAGGCACTTATTATTCCGTGCCTTCTAGCTTTTTTTCCGTTTTTGGTTTTGCTTCGATCTGTAAAGATTCCAGTCCTCTTCGAAATTATTCTTAAGTGACTTCAAGATCTGAATTCTACCACTACCACATCAGTGTAGAACATTTACTAAGGGCACTCTTCAGACTCTGTATATTCTGTCTTTTTCCGGGCTCAGGCTGAGTTTTAAAAAGCTTTTTATCAACGCATATCCATTTCGCTTTTCTTGGTTGCCTTCTTTTCAGCAAGTTGGAGGCTATGCTTCTGATTCGAAGTCGATGTATCTATGGTCTGACATGGTTTTGCAGAAGTTTTGCCTAAACCCACAATGACAGGAGAGCCTTCCTTGACTTCTCGATTCATGCTCTTCCTGTAGAATAAATTTTCTACATTTTAATGTCGAGTCTATTATGGGTATGGAAATGAGTCAACACATGCCATTTTCTCAAAGTTATCCTGGGTTCTTAAAGATAACGGGCATCATCCTCAGTAGCCCGGAAAAAAAAGTTTTGGTTTTTAGGTTAGCTACTTAGAATCACTTCACTGGGTGAAGCACTTCACCATGAGAGTTCATTTTTCATATCGCAGCCTTCTTCTTGAACATAAACATTCTCTGCTTAAGCTAGCTCCAAAAGTCGATCTTCACAATAAAGATCTGGATAAAACCACGTCCGACAATGGGAGTAGGGTTTTAGAATTTGTTACGAGACGTATGTAAGCTTTTAGTAAGCAGCACGGGGTTCCTCATCTCGATATCCATGAAGGGACATGGTTATCCTCTGACTAAGCAGTTGTTAACCAGATTGATAATATTGCGATCGACACTAGACACTCCTTAAGCATTCTAGATGTTAACATTTTCCGTCAATAACGACTCGGATTATTACCTAATTGCGGCCAGAGTATGAATGTGGATATCACAAACGCAACGGACCAAATCGACCGCCAGAAACTTTCCAAATTGGGAAAACTACATTTGAAGACTTTATAATGGCGATGATGGTCAAACTACCGCTGTCAGAAAGAATGAACCATTCACCCTAGATGAAGACGACAGAGAATTCAGTCTTCCTAACCTAGACGAAGTTAAGGTAGCATTTTTGAAGTTGAAGATTTATAAAACTGCTGGCGATGACGGACTGCGTCAACATCTGGTTGATAACATGCACCAGCCCATCTGTAAGATATGGTGAGAAAAAAGCATGTCGGAAGCATGGAATCTCGACATCGTTTGTCCGATCCACAAGAAAGAATATCTTTAAGTATCAAGAAAGGTTTAAAATAAGGCGACGAGGTGCTATGTGACTTCTCCAACATGGTGTAAAACTTACAGGCCAACAAAAGATGCACGATCTTTTGCACAATAACTTGCGCACTAGGTAACATTGATGTGATTGGACGTACACAAATATAGAGTTTGGCTACCACTCTTTCTTTGGGCTCAGGCGGCAATTCAGTAACAGAGCCCTTACTCGTAAGACAAAACTGGCTTTATACAAAATAAAACACTTATCATCTCGGTCTTGTTCTATCACGCAGATCCTTGGACCTTGTTTAAATGAGATGAAAAGCACAGGCATAGATATACGGAGTTAAAGTTTTCGATTCTAGGACGACCGAATGGGACCTATAGCAACTGAAGGGCATTGAAGACAGCTAGCGACTCTTGCTAGAGGCTTGTTGGTTAAGGTCCAGGTTCACTCCAACTGTAGCTCCTTCTAAGTAATTAAAGTGAAACATTATACGGAGTTAAACGCACGAATGGTTTTGTTATTGTCTATGGGCTTGACCGATCTAAGTTCAAAAATTTGATAGGCTAAAATTGGTATCACTTTCACCTATATGTTTCTCTTCAATGTAGTGGTGAAATAGCTCGGGACTTTTGCACCGTGCATCCGGCTCACTTGTCAAGATGACAAAATTAACATTTTAAAACATAGCTTAACCCTAACAGGATAAGACCCCTAGTGCCCTCTCTATCGTTTCAGCTTAATTTACAGAACAAGATTCAACGGAATCGAGAGATCTCGATTTTGTCAGTGACAAAATCGGTGGGGTGTTTCTTTAGTGTAGTGTATTACCGGAACCTCTATAATCTATGAAGACAAGAAGCCCAGTGACCTGAGTCATCTGAGCTTTTCTCAGTTCCCTGGGATCCCTGAGATTTTAGCCTTCCCGACACGAGAAGGCAGCCAAAGAAAGGGAAAGACATTGTAAAAACGCTAGTTCCGGTTTCTGAATACAGAAACCAGGTTTCGATTTTTTAGTTCGATTCGATTCAGTACAAAATCGTAACAATGAAATAACTTATAAGGAAATATATAATAATAAACGAATAAATAATGTTTTAAGTAAGTATCAGCAGGTTCATATTTCAAGCGCACGACCGTCACATCTATAGCGTGTACTTATGCAATTCATTGGAATTAAATGAACTCAAATCTTAAAAGATGTGTAGTTCGAACGTCAAATGCAGCAATTTCAAAATAAAAACATTTTCCAACAAATTAAAATTATTACTTTTCCCGACGTTCGCAGAGGAAATCCCATGCAATCTAATCAATTAAAAGAGAATCAACTCTCGTGTATTTGCTTGTAAATAGCGTGTGCGTTGTATCCGTATCTATCGCGAGATGCCCCCTCTTAAACAACTTTTATTTGTTAATTTCGCGGATCTTTTCTTTTTTTTATAAATATTTCTTTTTTCCCAAGAAGAAATTGCAAATCAACATGATAAAGCGGAAGGTCAACATCAAATGTTGAATTTGAATTATTTTTTTTCTTTTTTGTTTTTATTTTCCTCCTCTATTACTTTATCTGCTAATTTTAATTTTAATTTTGTTTTCTTTCGTATTTTTTCTATGTTTTATTGGTTCTAATAGCTGCAAGTTCGACCTAAGGAAGATATGAAAATATCTCCTTTGTTCAGGTTTTTTTTTTTCTTCCGAGTTCCTGATGAAACTAGTTTTCGTAAAAATATTCAAATTGTAAAGCGCTAATGTAAGATATTATTTAAACAAATAAATGCTAAATTATTTTGCGACTTATGAATAAATCTATTGTTTTCTAATGTTATCGCTTTTTGTTGTTGAAACTACGGTTGTAGGCGGTGGTATGCGGTATCATTAAGTCAAAATTTAAAATTCGTACATATTCCAGAAATATATAGAATGGAATAGATGTGTACTTATATACATATAGTTCGTTTGGAATGCTAAATTCCGGATTTTAGGAAAAACAAAATTAAATATAAATAACTATATATTCGTATAACCAATAGGCCCCTCCAGTCAGCGTGGTCTCTGGACTCCAAAATTGGTTGAGGTGATGCGCCACCTAAGACGAGGTCTTCCTCTACTGCGTTGTTACTTCAGGTTGGAATCGAAGACTCTTCGGACTGAAGCGTTGGTGTTTATTTCACGTTACGAGATGTGTTCAAAAAGTAAAGTGAATCTATATTTTTTATAAAAAAAACAATTTATTTGTCCATCAATATTAATGATGTCTTCTTCAAAGTAGTCCCCTTGAGATATAAAATACCTGTGCTAACGCTTTTTCCAATCCTCGAAACCTTTCTTATAAACCCATTTTTGGTGTAGCAGATCGGTGCAAATCTCCTTCCTTTCATAGCCCGCTTCATTTTTGGGAACATGAACATAGAAAATGGGACCAAATCCGTTGAGTATGGTGGCTGACGCATGATTGTCGTGTTGCTTTTTGCCAAAAAATCTCTCACAAGCACCGATGAATGAGCAGGTGCGTTATGTTGATGCAAAAGCTATGAATTGTTCTTCCGCAATTCCGGATGTTTTTTTCGTATTGCTTCTCGCAAATGGCGCATAACTTTAAGGTTACCATATATTCCTTATTACCCCTGTGACCTCGAGGCAAAAACACCTGATGCACTACAACACGGTAATCGAAAAAAGCAGTAATCAAAATTTTGACATTTTTTTGGTCTTAACTCTCCTGGGAGCTTTCATTGGGACGATTGGGCTTTAGTTTCGACGTCATAACCATATACCCATGATTCTTCACCAGTTATGACCCTTTTGACCAAGTCAGGATCATCATTGACGTCAATCAAGAGCTCCTAAAAAATTGCATGACACAACCTGACTGATATACCAACATCCTCAGCAACTTCTCTTGTGGTAATTCGACGATTTTCTAAAACAATTTTCTCAACAGCTTCGACGTTATTATCTTTTGTTGATGTTCCTAGGCATACACAGGGAGGTTCGTTATTGGCATCTTCCCGACCATCTTGGAAAAGCTTGTACGACTTGTAAATATTTTATTTTCTTAGTGCAGACTCACCGTATGTCACTTATTGATTCCATTTTTTACACCAAACCTGATGCAAATTCTTTTCTCCATTTTTTATGATAATTGAAAATCGTTGAGCACACCTTTCTATCTATCAAAAAGAAATGTTATTTACTTGAAACTGTGAACATATGTTCGGGATATATGCACTAACACAGCAAACAAAAAATCGATAATCGAATGTACGTCGGAAAAAATCGATCAAGGACTTCAATAATCAAGGTATTAATAACTACCTTGAAAGACTCACAGCGGCAAAGGATACCAATTACTCCATATGGAGAGCCATTAAAAGTGTTCAAAAGCCCCAAATGCACGTGATGCCAATAAGAAGAAACCAGGATGACTGGGCGAAAGAAGATAAGGAAAAAGCTAATGTTTTCGCCAACCATCTTGCGGAAACGTTTAAACCATTCGGCGGGTAAGTGCTTCCAGAGAATGTCAATACTAGACGTGACGACAAACTTTCCAGTAGAAAAGGCTACACTTAGGCAACTTAGACAAGTTATAGATACGCTTAAGCCCAATAAAGCCCCGGAATATGACTTAATAACGGGAGAGATACTTAAAGCATTACCGAAAAAAGGTTTGCTAAAGCTGCTCTATCTTATAAATGCCAGCATTAGATTAGAGCACGTACCGCACCAGTGGAAAGTAGCCGAAGTTATTATGGTTCCGAAACCCGGTAAACGGCTGACTGTAGTCAAGTCATATAGACCAATATCGCTTTTCCCGATTACATCGAAGGTCGTCGAGCGAATCCTTCTTAATCGTCTTAAACCAATTACCGACTCAAATTCCCTCTTGCCTGACCATTAATTTGGCTATAGAAGCCAACACTCTACAGTTGACCAAGTGCATCGAATAACTGATGTAATTGAACGAGCAATCGAGTGTAAGTTAGTCTGTTCAAGCGCATTCCTTGACGTTTCGCAAGCCTTTGGTAAGGTGTGGCATAAAAGCCTGAAATATAAACTCCGACAAGCCCTACCCCAGCAATTGTCTTGTATTTTAGGTTCATATCTGGAAGACCGACTCTTCCGTGTGAGACACGGAAATGAATATTCCATTTTTAAGACAATAAAGGCGGGGTGCCGCAAGGAAGTGTACTTGGCCCTCTGCTATATTTGCTTTTTACCCGTGATATACCGCAAACGGACGACACTGTCCTAGCCATATTTGCTGATGACACTGCCATTTTGGCAACGGCTAAAACAGTCGAAGAAGCAACTGCTAATTTGCAACGTGCCCTTACACGGATTAACAATTGGACAAAGACTTAGCGAATCGCGCTTAATGAAAGCAAGTCTGTCCACGTCAACTTCACTCTCAAGAAAATTGAGAATCCACCGGTGTTTATCAACGCAGTACGAATTCCTTACGTGAACGAGGCCAAATATCTCGGTATGACACTCGACGCTAAACTAAAATGGAGAGCACACGTCAAGAAAAAACGTGAAGAGCTTGAAATCAAATATAAAGATATTTACTGGCTTATTGGAAATTATTCCAAGCTTAGCTTAGAGAACAAACTGCTGTTATACAAGCAAGTGCTAAAACCGATCTGGACATATGGTGTACAACTTTGGGGTTGTACTAAAAATAGTAACGTTAATGTATTACAGACATTCCAAAACAAAGTTCTTCGATGCATTGTTAATGCGCCGTGGTACATTAGAAACGATGAGACTTAGGAGTCCAAAATGTTCAGAATGTAATCAAAATGTTTGCGCGAAAACATAATAATCGATTACAAGGTCATACGAATATTTCTGTTCAACAGATCCTCTACGAGACAAATTTATTGCGCCGTCTGAAAAGGATTAAGCCTCTCGATCTAGCGCGGTGATTTGCTGTGATTGCTATGTCCAGATCAATGTCACTATAAAGCTCGTAGAGTCCGTCAGTTAATGTCTCCCTACGAAATTGAAGAATTTTGCGCTCAAAACGCTCAAGGATTTATTCATAAACCCTCGCTAACGTCCATGCTTCTGCATCATAAAACAGGATGATAAAGGTCTTATACCAGATGTACCGTAAAAAAATGTAAAAAACATTTTATTCAAATTATTGACTATTGCTAGCTACACATTTTTTCTATCTTTCAGGCAATTTATGGATTCCATGCCAATAAAACTGTTGGTCTTTTAAAACAAACCAAAAATTCACCCAATTTTCGACTTCTTTGTAGGATTCGAAGTGCTGCTCAGCTAATGCGTGTCCCATCGATGAAAACAAATGGTAGTCGGAAGAAGCCAAGTCTGGTGAATACGGAGGGTGGGGTAGCAGCTCCCAGCCAAGTGTCTTGGTTGTATCTTGAACCAGTTTTGCTTTGTGTGCAGGTGCATTGTCAAGGAGCAAAATTACCTTGCCGTGTCTGGTAACCGATCTGTATTAACGGTTTCACTTGGTTTTAGGAGCTCATGGTACACCACACCTTTCTGATCCCACCAGACACAAAACATTGTCTTCTTGCCGAATCGATCTGGTTTTGCAGTCGAAGTTGATGGTTGTCCCGGATTAACCCATGATTTTTTCCGTTTAGGATTCTGAAAATAAATCCATTTTTCATCGCTAGTAACATGCAAAGTAACGATGCAAAACTGTCTTTTCTATCGTGTCTTTGAAGCAAAATTTCACAAGTGGTTTTTCGGTTTTCCATCCGTCTTTCATTCAATTAATGTGGCACCCATTTCCAGACTTTGGGATATTTCCCATAGCTTTTAAACGGTCAGAAATTATTTGTTGTGCAACATTTAACATTTTTGCCATTTGATTCTGACTCAAAGTGTCATCTTCATGCAATATTGTTTGCAATTCGGCGTCTTCAAACTTTTTTTGGTTGTCTTCCACGTTCTTCATTTCTCACATTAAAATCGTTATCTCTGAACCATTGAAACCATCTTTTGCATGTTGCTTCTGATAAAGCATGATCACCATATGCCTCAACAAGCATTCGATGCGACTCTGCAGCACTTTTCTTCAAATGACAACGAAAAATTAATGCTTTCCGTAGGTCATCATTTTCTGGTACAAAATTCGACATTTTTAAGACGATGAAAAAATATGATGTTTGCTCAATGACTTGATGTATGGTATACTAAATATTTTTGACAGGTGTCATAGCAACTAAACCAAAAAAAGAAAAAATTAAGGCCCGTTCATAATAAATGTTCTCTATCGAGACATTTGTATCTTGACGCTCACTTTATACCGGTACACCTGGTACAGAATCTCCTGACATTTCCATATTACAGCGATTGACACGAGTGACCTGAAATACAAAGTCCCTGTCTATTTCAAAGTTATAGCTCTATTGCGTCCCATAAATTTTTGCCGCTTTGTTCCAATACTTACGAACTCACCGGTGACAGCTCTCTGAAATGTCATCAGTGCATGCAATTTTTGGTACAGACTTTTGGAAAATTGTGTCTCCCGTGTTAACTTACGAGTTTTGCACAGTTTTCTGAAGTATAATGTTGAAAAGCAGCATGACAGCGCATAATCAATCATTTTTTGACATAAAGTCTACAGGTTTCTGTTTGGGTCTTGTTCGCTTCACACGTTCTTACCACTTTTTTTAAAAAACTTAAATGTTGTTCCTTTGGTGGGACCTTATGTTCTTTATTTTTTCTAGAAGAGGAACCGGTGTTCTACCTTTATTCTTTGCTCTTAGAGCGCACGCTTTCTGCACATGTGCTTACCTGCACCCTTTATCAAACAGATGTTTAATAGTAATGCTCGGGCAAAACGCATCACATTAGTTGCGGCATTTTGGCCGGCTTCTTTCTGTCAATGCCACTGATCATCTGTACGAAATAAGATATACACGCGTATAGGCGTTGGCGAGAGGTGAGGAGATGCGCGATGTACTTCAGGTTTGGCTGTTTGTTGCGATTACAGCCTTTTAACGCTAAATCTGCTGACATTATTTCTTTGTTGCTGTGGTGTACGAAATGTCCGTAGACGAATGAGGCACCACACCAACAAAGAAAATCTGTGATAATATCAATTGATGAACCGGTACTATCCCAATAAACTGGGAGCTCCTTTGAATATCCCTCTTTCCACTTCTAGTCAAGGACTTTAAAACTTCTTTTAATTCTCAAGATTCGTGACGTTGCCAAAAAGCCTGAGGAATGCAGTAGCGGTCAGGTAAGCATGTGTGGCTAAACGACTTGGTTAAGAAGCAGCGCTAACGTGATGATGATGCGTTCAGAAATCCGAAAATTTCGAGAGGTATAGAAAGGGGCAAGATGTAACAAGTCACTTAGAATAATCTGCAAAGAAGGAGTAAAATTGAGCAAGCTACGGAAAATATGGTTCGCTCCTTATAAAATGTTCTCAACTGACCTGACGTGGACTTCCTAAAATTATTGGCAGGTGGGTAAATAGGTAAGTGGTTGGGTTCCTGTGAAAAAAAAGTCAGTTATTTAGACCGGCAGAAGATCCCATGGAAAAATCCATAAAAAGAAACAGCTGGACTGAACCCAGCCAAATAGTGATATGAATCTTAGGAGTTTAACAAGCTCAATACTTACGTTAGTCCTATAGATTTGTGATGAAATATCTAAGCGGAGTTTTTATTCTACTTTCAAAAAGACCAATCCTTTCTTCATCAATTTATCAGGTTTCTTATTGTCAGTAATATCTGAGTAGATACAAATCGACCTTTAAAAAGCAATAAGGCCTGTTGACTGGTTAAATCTTAATAAGAAGCAAACAAACCAAACTGAAAGGGGGGCTTCAAATCCACTAGTTTGACTTTCCTCTATCTGAAGACTACATATTAAGAAAACAATCGAACTTCTTTCACGTAAAACAAATCCGCGATTGCATCCTTTGTACAAGGTAGCGCAAAATTAATAACCTATCGGAAGGTGGTACAGTTTTTGCAAATGGCGTCACACATCAATCATATTTGACATTTGTGAACTAGACAGCTACAGTATACAAACAGACAAGCAATGGATCGCTCGCTACACTCTGCAAGAGCGTGGAATAGTTGTGTCGATGTTTTTGACCAATAATCGGTTGGTGGTGTTAGCGCAGCGTGAGTTTTGACGTCGATTTCATAATCGTGTCGCTCCAACTGGACAAACATTCCGGCGCTTAGCTCCTCAACTCGAACAGAGTGGAACCATAGGAGACCATGCAGGCTGTTGCTCTCACCGGACTGGTAGTTCAGCTGAGAATATCCCGGCTGTGGCGGCTGATCTCGCTGAGAGCGAAGAAACATCAACTAGACGACGGGCCGCGCAATTGGGCATCACCAGACGGGCCATACAGCGAATTTTAGTGAAAGACTAACACATGTTCTCATACAAAGTGCAAACAGTGCATCAGTTAATGCCTCCTGACCGTCAGTCGCATGTGAATTATTGTAAGGCCATCCTCAATCTCAACAAAGAAGAGGACGATTTTGTGCCGCAAATCATCATGAGCGACGAGGCGCATTTCCACTTAAGCGTTTAGGTAAATAAGCGAAATCTTCGTTTGTGGGACACGTGTGATGCACCTCCTCCCGCGTTTGATGTACGAAGAGCCATTACATCTACTCAAAACCACTGTGGGGTGCGGCGTTCACGCGGGAGAAGATATTGGGCCGTATTTTTTTTAAGGACGTCATCGGCAATACGGTCACTGTTACTGGCGAACACTACAGGGCCATGATAAGCGACTTCTTCTTAGTATGGATTTCTTTAAAAAGGAGAAAAGTAGAACGATGTGCAGATCTACAGATGAAATTTTACACTCACACGTCACACATAACCAAAAAACAGTGATGGCCCTGAATGTATGTATTTATTCAAAAAGTATGGTGAAATTTCGCGGGCAACGTACATTGGATTATCACATTTTTTTGCAGTATTGGTACACATGTCCTGAACATATGTTTACAGTTTCAAGTATATAGCTCACTTAGTTTGTTTTTGACAAGTAGAAGGGTTAGACGTGTGCCCGGCGATTTTTAATTATCATAAAAAATGGAGGAAAAAACTTGCATCAAATTTTGTGTAAAAAACTGAAGCAAGTGCTCTAAAATACTTGAAATACTTGACAGTTGTATACAGTGATTCTGCTCTAAGTAAAAGAAATATTTACAACTGGTATAAACTCTTCTGAGATGGCCTAAAAGATGCCAATGACGAACCTCGCTTTGGATCCCCCAGCACATTAACAAAAGATGATAATGTCGAAGCTGTGAAGAAAATCGTTTTGGAAAATCATCCTGGATTTTGGCATATAGGTTGGCTCGTGTAATGCAATTTTTTCAAAAGCTTTGGCGAATATGTATTATATCTGAGAGGGATTATTTTGAACATTACAATTGGAATCTGTGTGTATTACTTTAGAGCGAGTTAAAGATAAAATAATAAACCTCAAAGGTGATTATTCTGCTGGCCCTGATGAACTCCGCCTTATATTTTTAAAGAAATGTGAAATGCACCTAGCTCAACCTCTTACAGCTCTCTTTCAGCTTTCTATCACACTGGGATTATTTCCCTTAACCTGGAAAAAGCCTTTTATTATTCCTCTACATGAAAAAGCTTAAAAAGACGATATTTCCAATTATTTTGAAAGCATTATGTACCATGCTTTTCCATTGCAAATTGATTTTTTCCCAAAACTAACAGAGGCTTCTCAAAGGTAGATCTGCATCCACCAACCTAATGGAATTTGTATCAAGCACTTTATGTACACAAGAATCTGGAAATGAACTTGAAGTGACTGCCACCGATTTCACCACGATTCACGATTGACCACATGGGGACTCAGTACTCCGCGTGCTGTGCGCCACATGGGCAAAGTACCCCGGCGTTAAATCCCGGACCCTACACAATTTTGTATAGTTCCCTAAGATAATAATAGTAATAATATTTCTCATGATATAATCCATTTAAAATTAAAGGCTCTTTATTTCCAAATAAGCTTTATAACTTGGGTTCAATCCTATTTAAATGAACGACATTACTATATTCTATTTAGGTCTATTATTTCTGACCCAATTAAAGCCTTTTCTGGTGTTCCACAAGGCAACCACTTCTGTCCCTTATTATTTCTACATATCTTACTCAGACAGCTTACAACTGAAAGAAGATTTAGATAGATTTTGTACTTGGTGTCAGAAAAAATTTCCTTGAGCTTAACGTCAATAAGTGTCAAGTTATAACTTACATATACCCGTAAGCGTCCTCCTACTTCACCTCGCTGCTATCTAGTCTTTAATCTGCCTGTTCCCTTAGTAAATGAGTCTTGTCTGTGATAAAGAACTCAATTTATGTTCTCACATTGATAATATCACAAAAAAAATCCAACTCTGACCATAGCTTCATTAAGCTGTGGTCCAAGGAATTTTGTAATCTTTATGTTACCAAATACTTTTACATAAACTTTGTTAGACCTCTTCTTGAATATACAAGCCAAGTTTTGTTATCCTACTACAGAACTTATATCCGCCGAATAGGAGCGCAGGTTTTTACGATTTACTTTACGTGGTCTTTCCTGGGATGATAGCCAAAACTTACCATAATACACTGATCGGCTAAAGCTAAAAATCTACAACCCTTTTCTATGCATCGAAAAGTTGCCGACATTCTCTTTATTAATCAAATTTAAGTTTGTAATATTGATTGCCCTTCTTTACTTCAACTTACTTGTATCTCTTTTAACACCAATCCACGCAATCTTAGGTCTGTACCACTATTCCGGCTCAATCTTCACAGAAAGAATTACGGACATCTGGAGCCAATGTCTAGAATGCCTCGTGAAGCTAACGATATTCTGCCTCCAGCAAGCTCTGTTAGTTCTAAGAATATGCTTGCAATTAGTAAATCCTTTCGGATTGACCCGGGCTTTAAATCCAATTAATATTTATGAATAAATACTTTTCTTATAAAAATATATGTATAGTCACTTACTTTTTGAACTCACCTCAACTTCAACTTCATCAACTTTGTTAACTTCATCCAGGAAGTGCGGTGGGGTAGTTCAGGTAAACGAAACGACATACCAACTAAATCTACATCGATGATTGCTATACAGAAGTCGTTGTTTTGGTGCAAATTTTTGAAATGCAGAGGAATGAATGAAAGAAGTTTTGATCTTTCAGCACCTGAACGAATGCCTTAGTCAGTCAGCATCAAGGCTTAATTTGCAGACATTAGACTTATATCCGCTTATGCCTCCACAAGGGAAAATGACAACTTTGCCAAAGATTGACTTAACAACTCCTCGATCAGATGTAAAACTACTGTTCTAAGCACGACATTAAGATCATCCTTGATGATTTTAGCGTCAAGTTCTGAAGGAAAAAATAATAGCTTACATTAAATTAGCGCTCCCGAGCTCTATGAGCAAAGGACACTGACGAAAAAAGAAAGAAGCAGAGAAACGCTCGATCCAGACCATGGAGAGGTCTTTCTGCAGAAATTTGAAAGTATCTTAACGATCTTAACATTCACAAATTCGCTGGTGCAGATGGTATATCTCTTCCTCCACTGCGTAAGCTTTTTCATCAATCCTGCTCTACTCTTTAGGACTCATTACGAGCAGATGGAAAACAGCATTTGTCAAGCCCATCCCTTAAAACGCGAATGTTCACGAATGATATTCACAAAGTAAATGCTGGTGTACCCCAGGTTTCAATTCTGTCTCCGATACTCTTATTAATTTTCATCAACAATCTCTTGTCTGCTGCCTCTAATATAACATATTACTTCGCTGATGAAAGCACTCTCTACTTTTCATATTCGTTCCCTGATTCCTTGATTCACGGCTGTAAAACGGGAACACCAGCGTATGTAGAGCTCGCTAAATTCTAACAGAGTAGAATTTAATTCGTCCAAAACACAAGGCACGATAATACGATTTCGGTTTCTATGTTTCTATTGTTGACTTTCAGGTATACAGAAATGCATAAATAGGTCTACCAAATTGTAAAACATTTGATGCAGTTAGTTTTCTTTAAAAAAAAAGTTTCCAAAAATCACCTTTTTTGGTGGTCACACCAGGTGTCCCCCTTAAAGCCAAATTTGAACACCCAGCCAATGCATGGTCGAAACAGAAAAACTTTCCAGCCCCGGCATGTGTGTCAATGACAACCTAGGTTGGCCATATAAACGATGTCGCCAAAAATATTGCGAAATACCTAGTTTTTCTTAAGCTCTAATAAGGTATTCATCCGTCCGAAATTGGAGTACAATGGTCGGGTGCGCCCAAAATATCTCTGCACCTGATAGATAGGATTCAAAACCTGCGATGAAATTCATAGGTGATACTAATATCACTCAGACAATGGACATCCTCAAACACCGACGTAAATTCTCCTGTCTTATTCTATTTTATGGCTATTTCCACCACCACTACCATAGGAATCACCAGTAGCACTTCGCCTCTTCAAACTTTTAACCGTAACACCCGTTTTGCAATGAATTCTTATCAGTATACCCTCAGACCCACTTTCGGACACATTCTAAAATATCGTGATTCTTTCTTAAGCTGTAACAACTTGCTTATGGAATGTCCTGACTAGCTCTTTATTTCCTAGTCATTGTAACCTTCAAACATTTGAAACCAACGTTCATCGGTACCCCTCTATACATAAAAAAAAAAACATAGAATAGGTTGATCGACCTTGTGTAAGTTATGTAACATGGCGGAGAGGGAGCATATACATATTTCATTTCGTTGGAAGATGTCCCATGATCCGCGAAACAAAACGGCACGTTTTTGATGTAGATCATATCCATGATAACGAAATCATACGCAAACTCAGCGAAGTAAGCGTAAAACGTAAAAGCAACTGAAAAATATGTCTCGTACAATGGAGAAAGTACTGTATTACAGCCCTTCTGCGTTTCGCAAAAGGATGTTACCAACATACACTATAGGCTATACAGCGACATTGAAATTGTGAGAAGGCCCGGAGAGCTCCATCTAAAAAGAATTAAGTAATACCGCACTAATGAGCAGTAGGTAGAAAGTGTTAGGTAAATTCCTCTTCAATGATGTTGAAGATTTATCAAATGAAAAGATATTCGATATTTGTTTTCTAAACTCCACTGGATGGCTTCGATTTTTCACCCCGTAAATGATACAGTATCAGTGACATTCTCCGAGAACCAGGATGCTGAAACGACGTTTTCTCAGTCAAGACCACCACTCCCACCCACCTAATCTAATCAAACTCCCAAAGCTTTGAAATTTCGCCTAATTATCTTACAAAAGATACACGCACTTAAGAATATATGTGAATATTCCTGAACTTTATCTGATTGATTTAACTTATTGAATTCTTTCAGATGAAGCTAAATTCAAGCTAATAAAAAAGAAAAACAATTTATTTTCTTTCATCAAGAGTATTTCCAATTCACTTATCTGCCCAAACCAAGGGTCAAAGCTATCTAGTTTAAACGTTTCTCGAAAAATTTATATGTACTTCACCAGTTTTTCTTTAAATGAAGGTTATCGTCTTTGAAGCCAAAGTTCTTAGTTAAAGCCAAGATCGTAAGAATTTACTTAAAGTATGCATAACTTTGCTTATGTGTATGTATGTACGAGTATCTGAAAAAATTGTGTTGTATCTACATGATACCTTCATTGACATATGCATACTTATGTACATACTAAACTATCTTTGCTTACTCAACATGCATAAGTGCTTAAGAAAACTGCTGCTCAACTGGCTAATATGCGTTTACCAGTATCAGATGACATTCAACTTAAGCGTTCCGACACCCATCTATGTAACTTTGTACGACTCTCTCAAAGGTTAACACCTAACACCAGCTCAAGACCTTTTACGTAAAATAATGAAATTTAAAAAAAATCTACTTCAGATGGTTGGTCTTGGAAGTTGATGAAATGTTTTATTCGCCTGCGTGCGTCCTACTCGCCTGCTGACATTCATCGTGACTCTTGGACGTACCATATTCGTAACTTGTGAGTTGTGAGATTATTAAAACCAATTTTCTCTATCGAGGCAATTAGTTCGAATCATAAAATTCAAATCTAATCCTAATCTCGAAACGGATTCGTTTAATGTCACTTTCAGCTTAGCCCCCCTTCCCCGGCTTATTGTTGCTGATGGTGCATCCAAATTGGAAAACTCACTTAGTCAGGGAATTATCCAATCGCGAAAAGCCTCTAAGCTGAAGCGCAAGCACCAGCAGCTTGCGTTGTAGGTTTGATTTTTTTTTTTTGTAGGTATCAACGGTGTGGTGGACTATTGGGGGACCCCACCATCAACTTTAGTGTTCGTGACGTTTCACTTATGTATTCGTTGGTGTTACTTTTTTTTTTTTCGTATGTCCTCCACCTTCCCTTCCTCCGGTTGTTAGGTAGTATCTTACAGATTCATAGCTTCAAGCATTAGCGGCGTTGTGCCCAATTTTTTAAATGAATACGCGAGTACATTACCCGTACTGGTACTACAACTGAGCAAAGAAGAAGCTTTTTTTTTGGGTTTTCTGTTGTTTCTGTAGGAGCTCAAGTATCTCGCAAATACTCGTACACTTAACACTGTTGCTTTTTATTTTATTTTATTCATTTGTTTTTCTTTTATATTGCTGTTTCGTTGTTATTGTTCGTTTGGTTGTTGTTTTGTTCGTTGTCGGTGTTTATCCCCTCATATGCGCGACGACCAGCAACTTTTTCCGCAGTTGTGTTTAAAAATCTGTGGTAGAAAAATCTCCCAACGTTGACTGGCATAATCTCAGACGTCGAGTAGCAGTCAAAGTGTTAAGACGTGCTCTGCTTTTTGTTTTTACGAAAATAAACCTCTTTCGTTTTGATTTTTCTTTTATATTGTGTTTGTTATAATTTTTTTTTTAAATTTTAGCAGTACTATTAAAATATTGTATTAACGACTTTTAATTGAGTTTTTATTAAAAACACTTGTGGCCGTTACGGTGGACTGTGAGTTCCAAAAAAAAAAAAATAAAAAATAAATAACAAAAAAACATCGAAATCCAATAATTTTGTGTATTTTCGTGAGTGATTTTGAATTTTTATTTAAACAAAAAAAAAAGGACTAAGGAGTAGACAATCACTGATTTTTTTGTGGATAAATGAAGCCTATGGCAGAAAAAGACAACGATTCAATGGCTACTGTACAAATTAAGCCAGAATATGCTCCTAGCGAGGTCTACAGCACCGCTAGTGAACCACCACCGGTAAGGATTCTTTATTTTATTTATTTTTTTTTTTTTTTTAATTTTTGGACAAAAGATTGGATTGTGTAAGAAGGCATACAAAATGTAGGGAAAAAAGAACTTGTGCTTGATACAAAGACGTGAAGTATGGATTTGCAAAAATTTGGAGTAAAACATATTTCGTTTTAAAAAAAATATAAAATAACCTGCTGTAGTAAAATGGGAAAATATTTGTACTTGTTAATATTTTAATCAAAAATTTAAAGTTTTTCGAATAAATGTTGCAAAAAACTCCTGTTTTTGATGAAACAAAGGAAAAATTTCTTAATTTTAAGAAATCGGAAGAGAATTTTGCAAACTTTAGTTTGTCCAAACTTCGTTAAAAAGAATATTTTTCTAAGTAATAAAAATCGCCTTAATTAAAAAAAAAAAACAGCTCCAATAAAATTTTAGATTTCTTGAAACAGAATTAAAAGCATTAGCTTTTATATTTAAAGAAAAGTCAAGCAGTTGGCCTTACTAAATTAGTTATATCTACATTAGTTTAGATAAAAATACATAGTGTTTCGTGATAAATACGTTTGTGTATACGTTAACTTATAAATTAAATTTTTATTAGATCTTAAATTCGGTATGCCCAACAAATTTTTTATTGTCAAACAAAAGGAGTTATGTTTGACCACAATATCTTCAAGCAGGTTTCGACAATTTTCTGTAAATTATCGATCTTAAAATTTTCAAGATATAACAAAACTAAATCGTTAAACTACACGTTGACATATTTTAAGATGAAAATTATTAGTTTTTTTTTTTTTTTGAATTTCCAACTCTTATTGGAAAACGTAAAAATGATAAAATAAAATACGGTTTCGGATATCTATCTTGTATCCTTAAATAGGAAAAAAGACTCTGGTGATAGTTTTTGCAGAATTTTGTTGTTGTTTTATTTTGTACTTTTTTTTTTAAAGTTGAAAACCCTTGTTCTTTGACTATAAAATGTTTTAGAAGCTTTGATGTACAATTTTTATAATTTCTGACAAAATAACAAATCCATTAGCCGGTTGTTAAATATTAGGGCTTACTTGTTAATTTCGACGTTTTTGGACCAAGAAAAAGATGTTTTAAGAGAGATTTATTTGAAAAATATGTCTTTCAGCATAAGTAAAATAAAAGAGATCTCTAAACAAATTTCCGAAAATAATTGACACAGCAGTGATAACAATGCTACCGATGATTTATTTTAGTTAGATTTAGATGTTTCTCAAAACTTTGCATAATTTTTTCCAACCACGGTGTCTTTTTGAGTCTACCCTGGACCAAAGATTGATTCACAGGTGATACTAACTTATTCAGATTGTGCTATCGTCTAGGTTAGACCTGGGCCTAGACTATAAACCTGGGCTTACAAGTATGAAGGGATAAAGCTCATGCTTTGATCATCTTCACTTTATAATTTTCCCCAACTAATGCCGATCATATTTGGAATCCGAAAGCATGTTCTATCAGGGCTTTGTCTTTTGCAATAGTTTTCATATAATTGAACACTCATGTGTACAATCAATGTAGAATTTCATTGACTAATAAAGTTCGGTTTATTCCAATGAATCCATGTCTCATCGACGGTCACGAAACGACGCAGAAATTCCTTCCAATTTCGATTAGACAGGGGCAAGCACGTCTTTGAAGTGGTCTCCCAATTGCGCTTACTCGCGGAGACCATTTTCTCATGCCCAAGATCTCGTGCAGGATTTGGCTAACGCGTTCAGTTAAGATACCTGCTCACTCAGCCGACTAGCGAATTTTCTCTCGGCGGTTCGCCAAAACGAGATCATGGATTTTGTCTACAGTTTCCTCTGTGGTAAGCGTTTTTGGGCGGTTCATCAAAAACTCTGCGAACCAATGGTAAACGGTTGTACGGGAAGGTGAATGGGTCCTATCAAGAAGCGTCACTGCTTTTTTTCCATGGTCGCAAAAAACACTAACACAATGTTTTGAAATGGGTGTCAAAGCAAAACTAAGCGTCGGCCTGCCACCAGATTTTGACAGGCAGGCTAAAAGAGGTTATACTAATGATGGTGCACTCATTTTGGTTCAGTACCGCCACCTGTCTTCCAATCCAGGTACTCCTCAAACTACACTCGTAAGTGGGTCAATGGCTGCAATTTCAGTTTGGATGTTATTATATATTCAAGCTCCTGAATTGTCGCTGGGTTATTGGCATAGACTTAACTCTTAAAATAACCCCGCAAAGGTCTAAAGGTGTTAAATCGCATCACACTGGAGTCCAATCCACTTTTCCTCTAATCGAAATAATGCGATCTTCAAATTTTGTGGGTGGTAGCATCATTCTGTCGAAACCAGAGAACGTCCAGACTCAATTCATTCAGTTTTGAAAAAAAAAAAATGCTGGTCAAAAAGTTGCGTTAACTTTCTCCATTCACTGTACCCAACTCTATCTCCAGCCTCGTCTTCGAAAAAGTACGGCCAATGATTTCGCCAACCCATAATCCGTACCATACAGTCACTTTTTTGGGATGCATTGGTTGTTTATATATGTTTTACGGTCCCCAGAAATGACAAATTTGATTATTTACGTACCCATCCATCCAAAAATGGGCTTCTTTGGATAAGATCAAATTCGATGACAAATTGGCGATCCAACATCCAATTAATAAATTAGCGACGTCTTAGATGGTCCAAAAGCTTCAATTGTTGTGTAATTTGAATTTTATAGGCGGGCAAATGAGTGCCATAGGTGAGGCCTAATTGTTGACGTCGGTGACGAATTGAGGTGCCTAGCTGGTTTTAAGCACTTTCTCTCACAGTGGTGATGTTTTGGCGTGTATGTGCTAGCCGAGCATGCTGATATGGAGTTTTACTCAATATTGCACAAATTCCGGAATCAAAAGGTAGATTATGTTGACCGAAAAATTTACGAATTTTATGAAATGTTACTTTCGCAGATCGCCCATTTTCGTAGTAAGATTGAATAACAAAAATGTGTTTTTGTGTAGTAAACGATTCCATGAATAAAATTGTTAAAGGCTGTACGATATCTGTCAAGAAGATTAAGAAGAAATCAGTAAATTACAGTAATTAACCGCCAACAGCCACACCATGCTTAGTAGCACTGAAAATTCTTAACTATTTTGACAACCTCTCTTTAACTCAGTATACTTGGAGAGGCTTTCAACTCGCTGTACATAAAGTTCTCCTGCGCTTTTCCTCAATTACGCCTTTTTGTGTCAACTTATCGAATAATCCATCGAAAGTAATATTATAAACGATCTCAAACTTTAAGTATGGATTTGATACTTATACTAGCGGTTGCATAACTACTTACTTAAAGTAGGAGATAATATCGTTCTTCTGAACTTAAGCGCTTGGTGGAATCAAACGCATTTCTCTTTGAATCATAACATACTTCGCTGGCGGTATCATCCTGTAAACTTTTAAAGAAACTAACTCTCCGGGGAGGATTATATTATGAGTTATATTCAGTGAGTTCTTCGGAATTAAATGATACGAATTGCTTAACACTATATGTGACAATTATGCTTATTATCGAGGTCGTTGAGAAATGATATTTGCAATTGTATATCTACTGGAGTTACGATAGTCTTCTGGCCATGGTTCTTGGGCAAAGAATTAGTCAATTACTAAATGCATGAAGTAGTCTATAACGAAATGCCAAAACATGGCGATCCATGATAAAACTATTTTTTCATACAATGAAATGAAAATGACAAGGAATACCAATTGCTATTGAATTTTAGGACGAAATTGAGCATTTCCAACTAAACAGGTAAAACAGATTAACTTTTCAAACGCTGCCAGTTATGCTAATTAATTTTATCCAAATCGCCAAGATTACGGAACAGTCTTTTCGACAAAAAAAAAAACTTTTAATTTTTCAACATAATCTCTACTTCGTCCAATGTTTCTCCAATTTTTTGATGCCCTCCAAACAACAAAACAGGCGTTTGTTTCATAGCCGAGCCGAGCATCTTCATATTTGAAAACAGGAAATAGTCACAGAGGGCTAAATCTAAAGAATATGCTGGATGAGGAAGTAATTCGTAACCTAATTCATGCAATTTTGCCATTGCGACTGCGGACTTGTATGCTGGTGCGTTGTTCTGGTGGAAAAGAACTTTTATCGTCTTTCATCGCCAAATGCGGTTGTTTTTGCTCCAAATCGACCTTCCATAATAGGTGTCGGTGATCGTTTTACCCTTTTCAAAGTGATCGATATGAATAACGGCGGGCGCATATCAAAAAAACTATCGCCACAATCTTGCTGGTCGACAGACGCGGATAGCTTTTCCATGTTCAAATATTTTTGCAAAATTGAAATCACTTATCCATATAATAAGCCTATAGTCCCTTCAAGATTGACCATTCCTGGTATGATGACCTTCAATTAGGCGACCAAAACGTTCGGCGTCACTTGTGCTGGTACGACCGCATTGAAATTGAAGAAATCAGTGGTGGATGGTTCTAATCAATGGTAAAAAGTTCTTTTTTTTTATTATCAAGGGGTACTCTGCCCATGTGGCGCGTTTTTTTCAACAGCACGCGGAGTACTGAGTTCCCATGTGGTCTCCAACCTACGTACTTACCCCTCCCAACACTGCTTGATTTCGGTGATCTAGTGGGAAGCGATGCTTTCAGTGTGGCAAGGCCGTTTTTTTTTTTTTTTTGTTTGGTTTGCTTTATGGTTTTTTTTGCGCGAAAAATGGTGTTTAATGAGCACACGAAATTCACTTTTTTTTCTCATATTTACGAAAATTCTCGTAGATGTCTGTTTCAAATGGCTGTCACAACAAAAGTATTTGACAGATCTGTCTAAAAACTTGGGTGGGTTCGTTTGAAAGTGGTTCTTGACAAGCAAAATATTGGATTCGAGGTGGCAACGCCATCTGTTTTAATTTTCAGGGACTTATTGACTCACTCTCGTATTAAAATGGGGAAATTACACTTTCTTTCGTTTGTGTTGATAACTTGCCCATCAGTTAAGAGACTTGAAAAAGCTAAATTTAAACAGAGCTGTTTTCGATTTTCATTGGTGCTCTGGTATTACTTCTTTAAATAGAGTAAATTAATCATTCTGTCGTTCAAGAATAAAACAGGGTAATAGCATTTTCACGTGTCAGATAGATTCAAAACCCCTTGCACAAACAACAACCTGAAGTCCACTAATTTGATTAGTCATAAAGGAGCCTTATTGACTTCCACTCCAAATAATGACGAGGTAGCTCGTACGTGTATAAAGAATCTGCCGTGCTCACATTTGATGCCACCATTGATGGATGAGATCAATTTTTTCAAAAACACGATTTTTCTCAAGTCAAGTAATTTGTAGTAATTTGTTTAGGGAGCAATGATGACCGAGCTTATACGAGTAGTTAACGACTTAAATTGAAGATCACATTGAAGAAATTAGGGCTCAGATTTGAATCCAATTCAAAATATGTCTATTACAATCTTCGGGATTCTTGCAGGTAAAAATGAGAATTTTGTTACGATTTCATTCATCAATTTCAGCGGTCGTGTAGTTAAGGCTCAAAATACTAGGAGGAAGCTTCAAAGTTGAAAATCACTTTGGCAAACACTTAAGATACATTTTTTTTTTCAAAAAAGCTTCTCTTTTAAATGTAATTTTTCTGACATTTATCGCTTTTATTTCTATCTGTTTATATTATATCTTTCTCCGCGATTGATTCTCAAAAATTTATGCGTGAAAACATGCACATTGCTTATTTGTTTCTTCGTTTCCCAGAAATCATTCGGTCGGATTATTTAACAATAAATTTGTTAGTTTAAAAAAAACATGCCGCTTACCTACGTTTGGAATTGAGCCACAAAACTTTACTGTCAGATAAGCTGCTGAATATGTGAACATAACTAAGCCTAACAAATTTACGCAAGCCTTTCTGACCTATTTGTCGAAAATAAAATCAAAAACACATGAGACACATGTTCTTAGAATTTCTAAAAATTAAACATATTGAGTCAGTATATACTCTTACATTCTCTAAATCAGAATTCTAGCTTTATTCATTCCAAGAAGCATTCTTCTTTTTTTCTCAAATCTAGTAAATGTTTCTTAAATTGAAAGTGTGTAGTTAATCATTTTTTTTAGAATTAAAGTTTAGACTCTATTCAAAACTATTATTAGCTGAGATTTCTTCAATCGAGACTCACGAGTGTCTTTATTTGTCCGCAAAATGGACATCACTTTGTATACGTCCCCCACTTCGGAAACCACTTAAAGCAACTTCTATGTGAAAACCTTGAAATATGTTAATTAATCAATTTTTTTTTTAAAACCCAAATAACCTAAAAACAAAACTATGAAAACAAAAAACAAGGCAGAGTTCAAAAGAAACAATTTTGTTGTTGTCTATCGCAATATACAAACACTATCGGCAACTAAAACAGAAAACCTGATTATTTTTACAAGTATCTCCCATATACACTCTGGCTCTTATATGTGTACTTACCTATGTATGTGCAGATACCTTTTTTTTTTTTTAAAATGTATTTCGTCACTTTGATTTAAAACGAAACTGAAATTGAGACTGCTTTAGTTGATCATAGGCAGACAATCGGGTAACCAAATACTGCGAAAGCTTAGAGATTTGAGCACTGGTTTAAGGCTTGCAGATACCCAATACTTCCACTCACTTTGTTTGTGAGTTGTTGTTGTGAAATTTATCTTTAGATTGTTTTACGGGGGGATGCGCAGAAGAGTTAATGTTGAAGTACTGCATCATCAATTTTGGTATTTTCGGTTGGCATTTTGGATTTCCTTTTTGGTTTACCACTTCTTTTATAGAGCCTTAAGAGTTCAAACAATAAATAAACCCATGAGCAAATCAAAGATATAGATGTAAGTACCTACCTGAATTGAAACTGGGTTACAGATATTTGTAGTAGTAGAGACCTGTATTACGGCTTCACTTTAGAGGCTCTAGACTCAGTAAGATTCAATTTTCCTTTACTTAAACCTACCACAGATGATTGCTTTATATTTCGTGAGGCTGTGGTTACCAATTTAATTGGCCAGTTAGCTTGGTGTTGGATTATTTTTTTAAGTAATTACGAGTATTTCGTTTTTATGTTGAGTGTGTAAGTAACGTTGGGGTTGGATGCTTGAGAGTCGATGCTGGTTAAGAGTTTCGATACAAACAACTAAATGGAGATACAAAAATGCTTGGAGTTGATTTCTTTCTATGGTCGGGTTTGTTGCAAATCCGAATAAGTTAAGAATCAAATTTTTGTAAAAAAGTAGACACCTTCATATACTACTTCGCTGAAAATATGGTATAGTAGTTCTGGTTATTACCGATCATATTTCTATGATATTCATCAAGCCATCAAGCATGGCTTCATTCACCCATATTTGCTTGATGATTTCGATATCATTGAGCTGAAAAAAACGTAAGTTCTCTTCCTTCTACATACAATCTTCTTCGCTTTTTTCACCCGAGATTGCCATCACTGCTCTAGTCTTAGTTGGAGTACATATAACATTTGGGACTGTTTTGTCGTAGTGTATGTAGTTCGTTATTTGATTAAAGTGACTTTCTGAGATTTTTCAACGTCAGAGGTTCTGAATTCTTGGGCAATAAACAGAAAAACAATCACAGATTACCAGCACCCAACACGTCAGCGCCATGTACTTGCAGCCTGATGGGAGCGTAAGCCAGACATTCTCAGAGATAGTGCTCCGCTGTGTCATTACTTTCGCAGCAATGCTTGACCCAAATGTCAATGGAATACTTATCTGAGGATGCAAGCAAGCCCAACGTAGGTTCGGGTCATTTAAAACTCTCCTCTGGACCATGTCTGGACGCATTGTGACCTGGGACTCAGGCATAGAATTTAGCCTTTTCACTGCGTTAAGTGATCTCTTGCATTCTCAAACTAGCTTAGAAATTGTAAAAGGGGTCCAGCAATGCTCTAAACGCAACTCGGCTGTAGCTAAAGATGCAAATGGTTCGCCCCCTTCACCGGTTCTCCGGAATATAGTTCGCTATTACTATATAGACAGATGCAAGCTTTCTTTATGTGAAGTGAAATCTAACGTTGTCGTCCTCCAGAAAGACACCAGCGCCACATCCTATATTGGCTTAGGAGCCGTCTGTAAAGAGCTTACGTATAAGATTTCTACCTTATGGTGTTTCGATTGTTTTTTCTCTGGACTTAAGGCGATTCGGATTCCAATGTAACACTAAAAACTTCTTCTGACACATAACTATTTGACGTTTATACATATTTATATGTGTTAGTACACTTTGACATAGAATACACAAGAGAAATTTTGCTCCTGAAAGAGTGACTGTATAACAGTTTCATGTAATTTTTTCGTTCCGGAATGTTTCTGTCAGGCCAATACGTTTCTACTGATTCTTTTTAAGGGATTTTTCAGAATGATCTCCTCCTCTGGTAGGCATTCTACGACTTTTTTGGATATAGAAATTGTGGAACATCCATTTGCATCCAGAAGAACCGTAAGTATTCCGTCATCTTTGTATTTAGAATCGGAATGACACTTTTCTGATCGAAATGGAATTTGTAGGAACTGTCAAATATCTGAATGTGAGAATAAATAATTTAAAATGTCACTAACAAACTGTCAAATGTCACTAGCTCTGTTCGCTATGAATCATATACCGATATTCTTTGTGCGCTAAAATTTTTTATTTTTGTTTGACTCCTGTTTTCTCTCAAATTGCTTAAATGTTACCACATTATTAAAACACCGATATAAAGGCAATTCAAGAGTGGAAATAATACGAATCTGATTGAAATCAAGCCCAGAAGCAAAGCAAATCCGAGAACAAAGAGGCGACAACAATTATACCCTACTGTTACCTCCAAATTCCATTCTAATGTCACGTGCACGTACGAAAGCTACCACAGTTGTAAAAAAAAGTGTACCTACTCTTACCTTCCATCACAAATATCGACACTTTACTACATCCGGTAAATAAAAATTTTCAAATAAAAGAATTTCTGAACCCCAAAATAGAAACCACAAATCGCTACTGTTCTTACAGTCTCTGCATACAAATGAACTCTTAAAATTGATAAAAAGGATTGGAAATAATGATTATGTACGAGTACACAAATGGAATGCAGCTATGAATACAACTCATGTAGATACGAATGCCCATTACCATCAAAACAAAAAAAATCCAAAACAAATACTTGTACCTACGCAAATAAAATAAAACAAACCGAACAGAACTTTTAACTCTTGAGTGGTCTTTTGAGTTTTTCCTTGAAAAATTCCATTTTTGTAGATGCGTTGCATTTTAAAATTTCCAGACGTTGGGGTATTGTTTCAGAAAATATGTCTTGAAATCAGACTTAATAAAGAAAACCCATATAGACGTACGTACATACATAAATATGTGTATCTCTTGGGTTTCAAGTATTGAGGATCACATTTGTAAAAAGTCTCGTTTTCGAAGGTTTTTTTCTATTTTTTTTTACTTTAGTCTCTGGGCGGCATATTAAAGCTGCGTATACGAGTACGAATATTTACGAGTGAATTTTTGCAAGTTCTTTTGTTTTGTTTCTTTATTTTGTATTTTGATGTCAATCTAGATACAGAATTAGTCGTCACGATTTTTTATTTATTTTTTATTTTTTTTTGTTTTAAATGAGATACATTTTGAATGCAAATGGCTTTGGAGAAACCATTCGCAATTGTTCGAGTGCACATGAATACGAGTACTTTAAAGAGACTTAGGAGAATCTATAGTCGAAAGAAGTCGTTTATCTTAATGAAGGCAACTTTATTATTCTGGGTTAAGTGTTTCTTAAAGACCAATCTGTTGTTACACTTGTTGCATTTTTATGAGTATGAGATGGAGACTATAAAAATGTTTTATTTCCAAAGATTGAGAGCAAGATTGTTCTAGACTTAGCTTAGGAGCAAGTGGATCATAACATTACTTGAAGTATTTGATAAAAAGTACTAATAAGATATCCAAAGGTATCTAAACAAAAATAAAAAATAGGACAGACCCTTTCATGGGAGCTTCTGAAATTCCAAACTGCGAATGTAAGAGCCAACCGATCTGTTGATCCATCCCCAGTTTAAAATAAAGTTGGAAAATATTTAAAGCGCATGTATGAACATTGGTATCGAAGTTATTGACAGTTGATTAAGCCTGTCACTAGCAGCGACTTTGATTTTTGACAGCCAATAGATGTAAGTTAGTCAATCCGAAACTCTCTTCCTTCTAGAATGAGTCATTTAATTGCGCGCTGTTTCCAAGCTCTCAGTTTTCATCAGTATCTCAAGACCTATAGGTTAAAATATCAAGGTTCGCTTGCTAAGAGTGTTCCCAAATAACTTTTAACATCTTAAAGTAAGAAAAAGATCTTGCCAGAAGTTAATATGTATTCTCGAGGCACAGGATGTGATGCATTATAAGGTTTTCTTTTTTAATTTCTTATGAATAAAAGAGAAATGACTTTAGCCATTTTCTACATAGTGTAATTTAATGTAAAACCTTTCGGTTTTTATTTACATTGTAATTACAAATCGTTGCTCCAGTTAAGTCAAGGAAGACATCGATTTTACCCTATCATTTAATTGCTAGCATAATTAAGGCGAGTACATCTAATTAAACCCTAAAATCTTATATGGTATTGTATAGTATTTGACGAAATTAGGCTTCTTGTCGTCCAGGTCAAACTTTCTGGCAAAACTAGATAATGCTTTTCATATGCCCAATTTAACCACTTTCGTATAGTTCAAGTGTCTTAACTTCCTTGTTTATATATATTCTCGGGTAAAGCTCAACGAGTTCAAAAGAAGCTATTCGGCAACACAAGATATTGAGTTTTCCACTCTTATAACCAATCAAAGGATAACCTCATAAATTGAGTTCAAGAATAGTGAACTCACGACTGAACATTTTGATGCTCCATCTGTCGTGGTATTTTTTTTTTTAACAGAACAGTGAGACAAAGAATTAGGCCATTGTTTTATTTAGACCCCTGCATTGTAATTTTTTCCTTACCAGAATTCGATCCAAAAAAAAAATGTGTGCCTTTTTAGTGATCCTAAAATGTGTGACTAACTTACAGGATTAGGTATTGCAAGGTTAATAGGAAAAAGTCTCATCTGCATGCTGCATGCCATCCAAGAATGTTCCAATATCTTCCTTAAGGTAGGAGTGAAAGATGCCCCCAATTTATATTCACAGACAGCTGAGCTCAAACCAGTTTGACTTCGAATCGGTGCTACACTGCTTCAGTACTCTTCAGAACTTGTAAAAAAACAAGTCTCCTATATCTCTGGTGTTACCAGGTAGCAAGGGTATTAAGGGAAATGGAAAAGCCGATGAATAAAATATTCAGCTAATCGCTTTAATGGTCCAAAGCACTTTTGCAGTATCACGTACACCGAAATAAACTCGACGATCAAAAGTCGGTAAAACTAAGCATATCTATCCTATTGGGAGAATATACCACATCTTCGATATACTAAGAGAGCCATGAAATCTTCCCAAAATAACTCCAAATTATGTCCTAAATTCGAAAGGGATGATATCAGAAGACTGGTCAGCTTTTTACGACACACTGCCAGCTTCGATGTCACTTATACAAATTCAGAATTAATTAGGAAACTGAATGTCGCCTTGAATGGCAGATGACGAAACCGCATAACACATACAAGTACTGTGTGAATGCGCTATAAGGATACATTACTTTCTCAGAAAAATCTTAGCGAGTGCGGAAGTGCAAAGTATGTATGAATCTACATTAGAGTGAGCCTCAATTTTTTTTTTTTTTAAATTTTACGTTGATCTGGTAACTTTAACGGAGTGCCCCCAACAAAGAAATACTGACAGAGTTCGACAGAGTATTGTGATTACAAAGTATGGTTTCCAAAACCCTTCCTGATTGGTTACGTTATAGTTGAGGCAGCCTTTTGCTACAGAACTTTTTCTCCGTGCCGTTCTGTTTTTCTATATTATTTGAGTAAGTCAGCGACCATATTGGACCATGTGAACGCATGCCACAGTGTTTCCAATCTCAAGACAACATTGAATTAAGTAATTTATTTAAAGTCAACTTAAACGAAACTCCTTCAAGGAATGAAGATATCTATACCCCGTTCAACAAAAATCTGTAGTATAGGGAAGATATGAATATTTGCTTCTAACTCTGGTTACAAATAAATGCATAAGCAATTCGGTTTTGAAAGCTCTTGTAGGGATACCATTATATGCAAATTTTTCGACAAGAAATCGTGAAGATAATTACCATAAAGCTGCCATTTATCTGTTTTGATGATACTATGTTTTTTTTTTTTTTTTTTAAATAACGTAATAAATTGCACAAGTTACATTTATATATTTATTTTTATTTATAGTAGCCTAACGTGTGTCATTTTAAAAAATTTGTTTCGGCTTGCTACGAATCCCTTTAGTTGCGACAATATCAACTCATGGGATTTAACGCGAAGTGGTAAAGTGTCAATAGTAGTACTGTGTGTCCTGCCATTGAGCCAGTTCATCTAACACATGCACCTCAAGTTTCTCTTTGTGGCCGTTGACAACATCCAATAACTTAGTTTTCGGCATGCTTTCTTCGAAAGCTATGCTATTTCCTCTAAGCCTATTTTCCGGTGGAAGATGAAGACGCTTTCTTTTTCCTTCTTGACTGATACGTAGCGTTATACATCACTCTGACGGGGTAGGGTTCAAGATGTTTTAAGGCATTCTTAAATCACCGTTTATACACTGACGGATTATTATCCTCATGATAATCGCTGCTTTTGCTGAAAACAAAGCTCAAAAGTCCGTCCTTAACGAAAAGGAATGAGTTTTTTTCCTTTCCCGATAGGTAACTGGGGCCCAATAGATAATCCTGCATTGAATGCCTATAGTGGTGTTGTAATGGCTGGGTCTGTCCATATCTTTTGCTGAGTTATATCAGTAAAATATAAACTTTTTGCATTCTTTTGTATATTCTTTTATTTTCCGTAAATACTTTCGTTTCCAATTATTTATGTCATTTCCTTCTAGATGCAAAATGTCCTTTTCAGGTCCTTTTCAGAATTGAGTGCATACTGTGGATATACTTTTATTCTACTTTCTGGAGTCTATTGAAAGTAAACTGTTGTCAAAGAAAAAGCTATGGACTTGAACACTCTGCCTATTTTGTGTTTATTGAGTGATTAACGTCAAAAAAGGCTCGAAACGTTTTGTGTAAATATAGGCATTCTGTGCACACGCATTCTACTAGAAAGTAACAGTGTATATAATCCTTTCGCTTAAGTCACATTAAAAAAAAAAAAAAAAAAAAAAAATACAACTGATTTTGATTAAGGCGATACGTTAGCAAGTCGAATATTTTGTTTCACTTAGTCTTTATATATTATTTGTAAGGCATTAATATTATTTAGCCATTCATAATCAACGAAAGAGAAAATTAAAAACTCCTACGCTAAACGATAACTTTACATACAATTAACCCATTCACAATTTTTGTGAATATTAATTTTTAACATCCATTTTAACATCCATATAAAACTTTTAATTAAATAAATAAATGATACGTTCATATATGGCAACACCTATCGCTCTTTTCGATTGGCTAAAGCTCACAACAGCAATTAAAAACACAAAAAAAAAAAAAAAAAACTGAAAGAGCTTGTGAAAAGCGAACAATATTGCTTTGTTAAAAATAATACTAGTAGCTCTGGTCCTTATAGAAAATCGGACATATTGGTCGTACTGGAGTTATTGAAAAGTAACCTCCTTGGGAATCAAAAAAAAAATTTTTTAAATGTTTTTTTTTTTTATTTTATTTAATATAGTCCCCTTTTAGTTTAATACACTAATTCTAATTCTAGGAAGGTCTGAAAAATACTCCTCGCATGAATTGAATTTTCTATTGATGAGTCATCTTTTGAGGTTTGGGAAGAGATAATAGCCAAGGAAGCCAAATCGGGCGAATACGGTGGATGCAACAGCAATTGGAGCCGTAAGTCATTGATTTAAGCCATGGTTGCGATGCTCTTGTGCGCCGTTGCATTGTCTTGCAAAAACAAATTTTTTTTTCGCTTCATGTGAGGCCGTTTTGCAGCGATTTCGGCCTTAAATCGCTCCAATAATGCACAGTAATACTCGCTGTTGATGATTTCTAATTTTTCGAGAAAGTCCACGAAGAGTACGCCATGACAATCCCAGTAAACCGACGCCATAACCTTTCCGACCCATCGAGCCTCCTTCGGCCGCTTCGGAGCAATCGTGCTGGCTTCAGTCCATTGACGGGCACTCATTCTGTTCTGTGGTGTTCAACAGTTACCAAACGACGCCAAAAGTCTGCCCGATTCCGCATCAGCAAGTCCAAACATTCTTTCGAAGTGCTCTCGCGTTCGTGTTTTTGGTCAGGAGTGAGTATGCACGGCACCCAGCGGCAGGATAACTTTTTCATGTGCACACTCTTGCCCAAAATATGGCGTATGCACTCAGAACTAATCTTTGTGGTATCTGCTAGCTTGCGCACCTTCACTTTCCGATCAGCCAACAGCATTTCATGTATTTTTTTGACATTGTCCTCTGTAACCGCATCGGAGGTTACATCCATTGATCGGTAGTGGAGTTGCGGCCACCACAAAACTCTCGAAACCAATATTTGACAGTGTAATCTGACAAAGCATTAGCCCCACAATATTTATCGAACTTTTCTTTTGTTTCCTTTTCCGTTTTGCCTCTCAAAAAATATGAGAGAACAGTGATCGTTTTTGTCCATACTCAACATGATGCCAAACACGTCAACAACAATCAGCTGTCAAAACAAAACTAAAGACAGTATCGCACTGAAATTTGGCATGTATGCCTAAATATGAACGGATTTCAAGGCACCATAACGTTTTTTGCAGTAGCAGCGCATTCTGGTGGTCAAGATGGTACTGTAGATTTTTAACGGACAGGCTATAGTAAAGAATTGAAATCAGCTGTTAACTGTCAAACAAGTTGCCAGCATCAGCACCTTAAAAAGGAAACACTTCATCTTCTTTTTTCTTAAATGCAGGACTTCTATCAACTTATTATTTTGTCTATAAAACCGAAACTGAGTAACGAAAAAAAAACAAATCTTATGACATGTACTATGTAGATAATGGTGTATAGAATAATCACATTCAAGGCAATCATTGGTCAAGGTTCATTGGTTTTCGAGAAATGTTGGGTACCGATTTGAAAAACGTGGTTTTTCTAACAGGTTCATGACTTCGAACAATGAGGTGACACCATTGTTGAACGTGCATGTTGCAAGAAATACAGTAATTTTAACGATTTTGAACCCGCTGTGTATCGTTTTTGGAGCTATCTTCCAAACAAGTTGGTTGAAGCTCTCATTGCTGTTTTGGGTAAATCCGCCAACACAGCGTTCCAACAATTTGTTATTGCTGAGGTCTTCAAATATTGGTTTAATGACGTCTAACACCATTTTTGTTCTCTTTTAGCTGTCGGGACAGAAATGATGTTGATGTTTGCTTTCTTTTAAGCCGTAATAGTAGAATGTTGCCCATACCGCTCTTTTCATGTCATCCTTGGAGTTATGGTTTCTGCAAATAGCTTAGCCATAGTAAATGCTCAGTTTATTTATAAATTTTTCCTTCAGTTTTATTTTTTGTCGCCGATTCCAGGATTTCCTTTCTTGCATTAGCGAAGACTGGTTGCCCTTCTTTTTTTATAAGTTCAATCTCATTCGCATTCACTTATCCCATGTAGGTTTTAGAGTCCCCATCCCCGATGTGATTAGTATACATTACTCCATGCTTCTCGACGGATTTTCGAAATAATTCTTTCAAAGCGTCTACTTCCATTTTGCCGGACGATCCGTTATGATTGGTCATCATCTTGATTAGATTTCCATTAATCATATGGCTTGGTATTTTTGTGCTTATTCCAATAGATACATTCAGCACAATAAAAAGATTTTCTAGAATATCAACGACGTTTCCTGTAAACTGACCAATAAGAACCGCAACTCCATAAAATGCGGTAAAACCACGTTTTCGCCACGTACTATCTCCTGCAACGGTCAGTGTTGTTTTGTTATTTCTTGTTGTTCTTCTTTCACAGATTGTTTTAACAACAATTGAACAATACTTGAGGCAGCACAATGAATGTTATTAATTATCATATCATACATCGTTTGTTGAAGCGGAGGCATTAAATCTATGAAATCCACAAAATTGCATAGCTCCACGCAAACCCATCCCCAATAAGCGCATAACAAAAAAGAATCGTGTATTTATTTCGTAACCTTTGTTGATGAACGGGCACGAAGTAATGAAAGTCGGTTTGCATGATGAACACGAAACTACAATTTTAAAACCGAGTCCTCGAGTACTTTCTTTTGAGAATCGAACATCGCTATTACAATTTTTACATTTTTCACATTCCGGTAAGACAGAAATCACAGTCAGAAGATTCAAAATTCGATACCCGATGTTTGGATCTTCTAATGCGGATGTTTCATGATCGGTCTTCAATTTTTTAGCACTGGAACTAATATTCGGCAATATGTCGATTTTTTGGCGGTATTATCTTCTTGATTCTCGAGAACCTTTGTTTCTGATATCCATTTTCTTCAGAATATAAATTCACAAATGAAAATGAGCTGGAACACACAGTTGCACGAACGGCAAGCTACTCGCAAAACGTGTTTATTTCTGGCAAGCAAACAGTTGTTAAACCTAGAGACGATCACGCCCAAAAACACAATAGAATCATAAAATAGATCTAGGGACGCTCTGTTCCAAGGGTCGCTTGCCGCTACCTGCCTCTCGGTTCGACACTGCAAAACTCGTTTCACTCTCTTGATTGTAACTGGCTTATTTATCGAAATATTGACTTGTCGTTTTCACCAAATATTCTGAGAGAAAATTCAAAAAAAAAAAAAAAACAGTTTTTGGACCATGCTAGGTGTATATCTCCACTTAAAAGGATAACTTCAACGCAATTTGACAAATCTTTTAACATATATAGTGTTTTTCAGACCTTAACGTAAGTATAGGGCTTTCCAATAGGGACTTGACAACTTTGAATTTAATTTGTGAACGCACTCTTTCACTAATCATCAAACTGTCACTGTCAATTTATTCAGTAAAGTCAACATTTTCATCATGCTAAAGTACACTAACGAGCAAAGTCTGCAGAATATAAAAATTTTCTACAGATGTTCAGAGTCGGTGACTGCAATTTTAAGAGCTAAGGATCTTGGTTTAGACCCATACAAGAATTGAAGCCGATGGACCATTTGAAGCGACGTACGTTCTCCGATTGGGTTCTGGAGAAGATGCACCAAGATGATGAATTTCATCGCAAAATCATCTTCAGTGACGAAGCTCATTTTTGGCTCAATGGGTTCGTCAATAAGCAAAATATGCGTTATTGGTCGGGTGAAAACCCACATGTGCTTCATGAATCACCACTTCATCCACAAAAACTTCATAACTGTTTGGTGCGGTGTTAATGGGCCATATTTTTTCGCCCGAATTGGAAAATATGGACTTGGACGACATGTGGTTTCAACAGGATGGTGCCACAAGCCACCCAGCACACGCTACAATCGATTTATTGAAGAGTAAGTATGGTGGGCGTGTTATCTCAAGACATGGGCCAGTCGATTGGCCGCCTCGTTCGTGCGATTTAAAGCCGCTTGACTATTTTCTGTGGGGCTACGTTAATTCATTGGTTTATGCCAATACGCCGACGACATTGGAAGAGCTCAGAGCCAATATTGAACGCGAAATAGCGGCCGTTTCGGACGAAATGTGTGGTCGATTGGGTCCAACGAATCGACCGCTGCAAACGTGCTCGCGGTGGCCATATAAACGAAGTCGAGTTCCATTCATAAATGTTTTGATTGTTCTTCAAGCCAATGATAAAGTTTTTAAAATATCTCAAATGGTTTGCCTTTTATTTAAAAAAGAAGTTGTCAAGTCGTTATTAGAAAACCCTATATAATCACACTGTCTTATTTTACATGAAATGTTTTCGATTTTTTACTAATTTTGAAGCTTCTAATGATAGTCAAATGAATGAGAGACGTACAAAGACTTTTAACAGGTGCCGTGAAGCGGTGATCGCATATCATTTCGACACCTGTTTACACTGAAGAACTATATTTAAGTTAAAATTGTTGTATATGTATATAGATCAAATGATATATTTTAAGTTTTGCTTCACCTCACTTTAAGATGCCGATGTTTTATCACATGGTGAATTCACGCTCCAATTGGAGGAACTGAAGTTTTTGGGACTCATATTTATGTGTCCATACACATTATCAGGTGTTCCTTTGCCACATTTCCATATTATTCCAATCACTAGACATAAAACAATTCCAACTCTTAATTAAAAAAACAAAAATAAAAATAAAAAATAAAAAATTAAACAATCTAGTGGAAAAGGAAAACTTAACTGAAGCGTTGAGTAACGCATCCGCTTTTGCGTAAAAATGCAGTCATGCTCGACTTACATTGGAGAATGAATAAACATAGAGAAAAAAAAAAAAGAAATTAAATGCGCTACTCGTACCAACACAAAAGACTCTCACAAATAAGGCCGCCTTCTGTATTGTGCCAACATTACCATAAACAACAAGAGAAAATGTTTTTCTTTTTTTTCCAAAACAAAAATTATCACCTTTTCCCATAAAGGAAAATTCGATACCACATACATAACCTACATTTGGAGAGATTAGTGTAACTTATCCAATTACGCTCTATAGTTCACTCGGAAGAATTTTGGTTTGGAGAAAAATTTCCATTACTTTGCTGTAAATTTCATTGAACTTGTCATTGAGCTATCAAAATGGAGCCAGAGTCTAGTTGTCAGTCTAGCTGTCACATATTCGTATCAGATGAAGTATCGTAAAACATCTGTTAAAGTGAAGGGTAGTAAATTTGTACAGTAACAAGCAATAACAGATGACGGTAAACAAGACTGAACTCAGACCTGGCAACTGGTTAATGTTAACATTGAGCAAAGCCAACTAATGATTCATTTGGTATCTTATCTCCTCATTAGGTAGATTTAACAAGTTTAAGGTTATGGCAGTTATATAATATGATTTACCTAATGAATTAAGAAAGTTGACGAAGTTGCCTTCATATGTGTGATTGCGTTTTCAATTCGTAGCATTATAGTTTTGAAAAGTTCCACTGATACAGGTATCGTTACTCCATCAAAATCATGAAATCACTTGGTCACTATACCATAGAAGTTGATTCAACCCAACTGATGTGTGCCAAATAGGAGCTTTCGTTTGTTTGATAAAATTTTGGTTTGGAAAAAATGGAAAATCTAAGCTGAAATTTATACCATAGTCAAGATAATTGAATGTTTTCTATGTAGTTCCAACTGATAAGGTTTTAATTAAAAACTCATACGATATCCGTTCAAATTTAAAGAATTTAAAGGAAGAAGAAAAGGTACCCACAGATTCGTAGTCGAAAACGGAAGAGCAAGTTCATGATAATTACTCAGCTGTACAATAATCGTAAAATGTGTCAGTTCATTCTAAGAAAATCTATTCAAAACTACAAATTGTTAAACTGACATTTAGACGGTGCGGCAAAGTAATTAAAACCGAGATCATGTTATTGGCACTTTACTGCTAATTTGTGGATTGTTTCTCAAAGAAATGATGTCACCAAGAAAGGTTTTGTTCTTGTTTGAAAATTTGTGCTAAACGAATTCGGTGCCAGTTTCTCTGTTTATTGAATATACTAAGTATACTCATACTTAGAGATGTGTGTGTCAAAGTGATCACATTTTGTGTCATATGTCATCTTGGGTGCAATTGAAGGCTTTGCTTTCGATACATCCTTATTTTTAATCTGATGGAGACAAGAAGACTTGTAAAAAGATAGCCGGTTATCAGGTTCTGTTATAGTTCTCTACGCTTTAAGTAGTAAAGTGAATTTAGCTTTATCACTTTGCATTCTGTGAATATAGGAGAGTTTTATGCCAGTCTATTCTTAGCAAAATTTTAAACAGATAAAATCTCAATCACTGCAATAGAATCGATAAATTTCACATCCGCACGATGTTCTTTCAGTATTCCAGGATTTCGTAATGTTTCTATAGTAAACGTGAATTTAATATTGCAACCTGTAACTAAAAAATTTCTTAATCATTCGGCGTAGAGTTTTCTGTCAAAAAGTTTTTTTTTTGTGATTTTGAGAAAAATACTAGGTGAAGCGAAAAGTAACCTTGTTGACTGCCAGAATGCGCTGCTACTGCAAAAAAGGTTATGGTGGTTATAAGTCTTTAGTTTTGTTTTGACAGCTGATTGTTTTTGACGTGTTTGGCATCATTTTGAGTATGGACAAAAACGATTTTCGTTCTCTCATAAAACATTATTTTTTGAGAGGCAAAACGGCGAAGGAAACAAAAGAAAAGTTGGATAAATATTATGGGGCTAATGCTTTGTCAGATTACACCTTCAAATATTGGTTTCGAGAGTTTTGTGGTGGCAACTCCACTACCGATCAATGAATGTAACCTCCGATGCGGTTACAGAGGACAATGTCAAAAAAATACATGAAATGGTGTTAGCTGATCGGAAAGTGAAGGTGTGCAAGCTAGCAGATACCACAAAGATTAGTTCTGAGTGCACACGCCATATTTTGAGCAATAGTCTGCATCTGAAAAAGTTATCCTGCCGCTGGGTGCCGCGCATACTCACTCCTGACTAAAAACACGAACGCGAGAGCACTTCGCAAGAGTGTTTGGACTTGTTAATGCAGAATCGGGCAGACTTTTGGCATTGATTGGTAACTGTTGAACACCATAGAACAGAATGAGTGCCCGGCAATGGACTGAAGCCGGCACGAGTGCCCCGAAACGGCCGAAAGAAACTCGATGGGTCGAAAAGGTTATGGCTTCGGTTTTCTGGGATTGTCATGGCATACTCTTCGTGGACTACTTCGAAAAAGGAAAAACCATCAACAGCGAGTATTACCGTGCATTACGGCTAAAATCAATGACTTACGGCTCCAATTGCTGTCGCATCCACCGTATTCGCATTGGCTCCCTCGGACTATTATCTCTTCCCAAACCTCAGAAGATGGCTCATCAATAAAAAATTCAGCTCACGCGAAGAAATCATCGACACCACAGAGGAGTATTTTGCAGACCTTCCGGAAAATAAAATTACTTTCCGGACGGGATCAAGAAGTTAGAAAATCGTTAGAATAAGTGTATCAAACTAAAAGGGGACTATATTGAATAAAATAAAAAAAAATAAAATAACAAATATCTACGCAACTGAGTTAAAAAACAGCCTCCTCATTAAGGCGATAAGCCTTTGAACCGAACTAAAAAATACGGCGAGGAGTATCCTGAGCTACCTGTCAATAACAATGACAACAACATCCCACGTTATATAGTTGTAACGTAAAAGGAAAACATAGGATAAAATGTGCGTCCTTTCGTTTCTTACAACCCAATTCAAATCAACCGAGGTCTGGAATTTATTTCTAAAGATAAAAATAAATGAGACTTACTTCTCAAAGTGCTGAACGTGAAAGTAGCTAACAAATTTTTAAAGGCTAATCTCGTCAATTTCGTCAAGGTATCAAATCGTTTAAGCCTTAATTCTACACAAGAAAGAAACTTTTAGAAGAATTGAAAAAATTCAAAGTCATAGATGTGAAAAAACTAATGAAAGAGGAAAATGAGCTTTTGGTTCCCACAGGTGCGGCTCTACCATATTTTTTTTTATAATCCCGCGTGCGCACCAAAGGGATATGAATACCCTTTTACTGGCTTTTCACCAGGACGCGGGCGGGTGGTGTAGTTGTTTGAAACTCAGGTGTATTAGGTTTCGATATTTTTCCCAAAGGTGGTTGTCAAACTGGAGCCAGTGCATCCTCAACCATTGTGTCCTAGTACGTGCTAGTTGTTAGTTCGTTACATTTAGCCCAGCCAGCAACCACTCCAACATCAGTGTTATGCCTTCATGTCCGAGTTGACGCCGATGGTATTTTCATATAACTACATGCAAATTCTATGAAAAGACTTTTTCAGAGAATTGCCTCGCACGGAATTTGAACCCGCGACCCTCTGCTTGAGGAGTCTATGCATATACCACTACACCACGGCCACCCCATATTAACCTTCGACTTACTTCGACGATCAAATGACGTTAAAATTAGATGGGTAAGCTGCAGGGTAGACAAGTAAATACCAAACTCTATGCGGTGTATATCTTGCCAGAAACTTGGACACGCAAAAAATCGATGCACTTGTAACAATCGTTGGCTCCAAAAAAAAAAAAAAAAAACGAAATGTTGTTAGTCCAACTATGGCAGAAATTGTAAAAGCCCGCATAGAAAAAACAAATGCATTGCACGCCCATCAAAACATATTTATAAAGAACATGAACAGAGAACACAGCAATGAACATGAGAAATCACAACAATCCAACCAGTTTATTTTAGAACCAAAAGAAACATATAACTCTAATAGTTTGAAACAAAATATCAAAACTCATATCAAATCCTGCACAACACATAATCAAAATAGCACCCAATTATCAAACAGACCACACCATCTTATTCAAACCTCGATAACAAAGTAACCAAAGGCAAATCCTCTTTCGTCAAACAGCCGTCAAACCGAGAGGACTTTGATACAATGGCATTTAAGGTGTCTCGTGATATCCTCTATGAAGCAGTAAATGGAACCCTGGAGGGTTCAATAAAGAAGAATCGTAAGTTCTTGGAAGCTGTGGAACTTCAAATCGGTTTGAAGAACTACGATCCCCAAAAAGATAAACGTTTCTACGGCACCGTTAAATTGAAGCACATTCCCCGCCCAGTGCGTGCTGGGTGATGATGAACATTGTGGCGAAGTCAAGGCTAACGGGGTCGAATGCATGGATGCCGAAGCATCTTGTTTAATAAAAACAAGAAACTTGTTAAGAAGCTAGCGAAATCATACGATACTTTCTTGGCATCTGAATTCTTGATCAAACAGATCCCTCGTTTTTTAGGTCCAGACTTGAACAAGGCTGGCAAGTTTCCGGGTTACCTCTCTCACCAAGAGTCCATGATGGGGAAAATCCATGAAGTCAAGACCACCATCAAGTTCCAGATGAAGAAAGTCTAGTGTTTCTCTGTCGCCGTTGGATATCTTGACATGAAACCCGACGAATTGGTGCAGAAAATTCATTTGTCAATCAATTTCTTGGTTTCCCTATTGAAGAAGCACTGGCAGAACGTAAGTTCCCTGCACATCAAGTCATCTATGGGACGACCACAACGCTTGTACTAAGGAAAGAATATTGTCCTCTGTAAGACTGATAAAACAAAAAATACAGAAACATTCCGTACAATGACTTGTTTACAAGAGAAGATTACATAAATTTATTGCGGATCAGACTGGGAAAAGCAATTTTTACTACTCGACACCCCTACAATAACGAGCACCCAAATGTGTCGACAAAGTATGCTTTTCCAAACAGTCTACGTGGATCACACCTCGCGCCTCCCAAAGAACGATGGCCATCACCTTTCCGGCCGAAGGAATGGTCTTCGCTTTGGAGCACGTTAACCAGGTAGAACCCATTGTTTCGATTGGTCTTTGGTCTCTGTGTGTATACCAAAGAATCTAAGTCTCATCGATGGTCACGAAATGACGCAGAAACTACTCCGTATTTCGATTAAATAGGGCCAAGCACGTCTTTGAATTGGTCTAAAGATTCCGCGTGTTCTACGGTGTAAGCAAACGCTTTATCACGCCCAAAATCTAGTGCAGAGTCTGCTATCTCAGCCAACTCGCGAATTTTCACTCAGCGGTCATTCAATCCGAGATTATGGATTTTATCCACCTTTTTTGGACGGTTAATCAAAAACCGACGTGCGGCCACAGTGAAACTTTGCGAACCAATGGTAAACGGTTGTACGGGAAGGTGAATGGGTACTATACACACCATGGAGAATGAGCCTGATTTCCTCGCAGATTTTGCCATTCAAAACAAGAATCGGATCACTAAGCGATACTGCTCTTTTTACATGGTCGCAAATAACATTACCACGATATGTTTTGAAATGGATGTCATAACAAAACTAACCGTCGGATTGTCACCAAATTTTGACAAGCGGGCTAAAAGAGGTTATACTGGCAGTAGCATGATTCCACGCTCATAAAATTTTTGTTCTTTAACCCCCTCATTAGAAATAAAGGTTTTACCGTCTAAAAAATGGAAAAGATAACAATCTGATGGTGCCAAATCTGGAGAATATAGTGGGTGTGATAGAAGCTCCCATCCAAGCTGTAAAATCTATTTGCGAGTTACCAAACTTGTATGAGTTTCGCATTATCTTGGTGGATCACTATACTTTTTTTGTGTATAAGTGAAACATTCAATTTGTCCCGCTGATAACAGTTCACTTCAGAATTGTTCGAATTGCTTTGAGTCAGTTCATCTTTTTTACTCCATGATCTTTGCACTTAATATTGTTGTAGACAACCCATTTCTAGTCTCCAGTGATGATGCGCTTAAAAATGGATTATTTTCCTGACATTTGATACTATGCTATAGCAATTTACAAAATGAGTAGTCCGAAAAGCTGATATGACAACTGTGGATCGGGGATTGCTTCTAAAACTATACTGTTAAAACGCCATTCAGATCAATGCCAAATCCGAATTCATATGTCAGCATGAATTCTCCCCTTGCTGAAAGGTGAGACCTATCTAAAACCTCCACCAATCTAAGGGCCATGGCGCCCTGTATCAATTGCTACATTTGCGAGTAATCCGATGAAAGTGGGAAAAACCTCCCCCCGATTTATATCTACAATACTGCCACCAAGACGCTCCAACAAAGGACCTACCACTAACGGGTCAGGCTAAAACCGACATTCAAGCGGCTTCTGACTCATATAGTGTCAGAATTGAACCTTTGGTCACGCTTTCAGTAAGATCCTCACAAATCTCAAGACTGGCCACTGAAAGCATTCAAAATGTTGCTGGTCAAACATCAGAGATAGATAAGTCTGAGGTTCATTTGCATAAGTCCAACTTATTGTCAGACTACAACATGGAAAAGACAAAAAATCTGTGGATTTATGCTGCATAAAAAAATTCTTAGTAGTTTTATTTGGCTCTTTTTTTTAAACGAAAGATTAGACGACATACTTTGCTAAAGTGAAAGGCTTGGTTTGAAGAAATTTATTCACAGACAGTTCCACAAAATGTCTAAAAGTTATTCTTCTCCACAATGGAAGTAAATTTTCATCTATACCTTTGATTCATTCCATGATGCTCAAAGAAATTTACGAAAGTGTGAAAATGGTGCTTAAGAGTTTAAAGTATAATATGTAATCGTATATGTATCACGTCTGTCCAGTGATACCGATATCTAGTGAGAACGCAAGGCGGGTATACCGAACATCCTTGCTACCTTACTTATTAGGCTTTATGAAGCAATAACTCTGGAGTGCTCACCATCCCCAGTGACCTTTTGGTTCGCATCGTTTTCAAAAAAAAATATGGTCTAGCGATCGGTCCAATTTAGAGTAGATGTGTTGGCTCTTCGTGCATTACTCGCATACTTTCAGTGCCCCAGAACCGAAAATATTGATTGTGTACGTACCAACATAGGTCATCACTCATGATGATGACTTTTGATGCAGAATCACCCACTTCGTTGTTGAGATTCAGGAGGGTGTGAGCGGAGTTAAGACGTGATTCATGGTAAACACCCATCAGCTGATGGACTATCTGCACTTTGTAAGAAAACATTTGCACCACACAAGCCCGCTTTAAATGGCCAATTGCGTCGCACGTCGTCTGGTTAATGTCAACGGAACCTCTATAGCAGTGATATGATTATGACCCACTTTTCTTAAAATCCGTATCTTCATTCTGACAGCCACATAAGCAAACTTTTTAAGGTGATGCTTCTTTTCTTTAATAAGTAGAGTGAAAGAAATAAGAATCAGATACTCGTAAGCAAAACCCAGACACAAAATTTGTGTTGACCAGCAATACTTCTTTTTCAAAAAAAGAAAAGAAATAGTAATGAACCTAAATCGGAAACTTGTGGCACATCAGATAACTAGACTTCGAGGCTGTATTCTCAAAAATTAGCCATAAGATAGGTATTTATTATATTCACAAGGCTTTGTTTAGATTGATATTTACGACACATTAAATATGACAATAGCATAGTATATATCCTTCCGGATAATCACCACATCCATCGCTTGATGGGTATTTTTAAAGCACAACTTTTGGTTCGCATTAAATAAGTGATATCACTACCTTTTACTTCATCAAAAAATTCAATTTTTTATAATTTTTCCCGTCACTTTTTCATGTTATTGAGAAAATAAATTGACCAGAAATAATTTCCTCGTTTTTTTTTTTAATTATTTATCTCTTTATTACTTTTTTTATGAATTTGTTTCCTTTCAGCGTTCACCTATGAAGGCAGACAAATTTAACCTCGTTCTATTTATTTATTAATTTTTTTTTTTTCTTTTTCCAAAATATATTTTCGATTTTTTGCTTTTATTGTACGAATGTCAATGATAAATTAAAAATTTTTCCTTTTCTGTTTCATCTTTTTTTGTGTGCTGTGCTTCACCATGTCTGCAGTTGGGAATGTTTAACTTTAATCAGGTTTGTCACTCAAGTCTTTTGTTTTGGTACTTTGAAATAGAGGGTTTTTGATGGTATTTCTATGCACATATGATTTATTTTTCCGCACTCATCATCTTGACATCGAGGGCAATTTTGGAATATTTTTTATTTTTAGGGCTTTAGTCTTTCATATGTGGTACATACATATATAGTCGAGACCATGTTTGTATTTTCATAAACACAGCACTTGGGAAAGATGCACAATGGGATTAACATCATCACATATGAATTCATCTTTTTCATTAAAAAAAAAAAAAAAAAAAACACACAAATTTACATATTTTTTTCTTTATTTTTAAATCTATAGAGGTGTGGTCTTGAAGTGGTTTTGTTTGGCAAATATTTTCTCACTGACTGCTCCTTAAATTTCATTGCATCATCTTTTACATCATCTGTGGCAGATAAAATGAATGAAATATGATTGCAACAAAAAAGGATTGGTGACAGATACTTGTTTGAAGTGATACTGGTGTCTGGTATTTACATATCATTATGTTAAAGACAAAAAAAAAAAAAAAAGTGAAACATTTCATTTAAAGTGTTAGAGGCACGTATAACTGAAAGGGCATCTTGGAGTCTCAAAAGAAATACATTTTTGGTATATTTTTCGAAAGCGCTGATTTCAATGGTTAAGTGTATCGACAAGGTAGAAAAGAGTTATTTTGTGTCCTCTATTCACTCGTATAAGTCAAATATACTCTCGGCTTATAATACTCTCCCTAGCTCAGATTTTTTAAAATAAAAACTTAACTTTCAGAGTGGATACGCATAAGAGCTGATCAGTCATATTCTCCCATTCATTGCGAAATCGCCTCTTTTCTATACCAAATTCCTTAAATATTTCCTGAGATTACATTTTCCCATGAGGAAGTCGTTTGTATTTTAAGTTTATCTCAACTTAAGTCTTCGAAATTTTTTCATTTAAGAAAATGTATTTCAAAGGCTATTTTTTCTATGTATTGTGGCTACAAATGACACGTAATGTTCAGACAGTTCATCTAATGGTCAGATCCGTGTATGAGTTCAAAGATTTTATGTTAGCTGATAGTTGTGATCAATGTTTTGCTAGTAATTTTGTCCAGATTTATTTGAAATCATCTTCTGCTATTTCCTTATTGATTCATAAACATTGGCTCCGGACTCATGCACTCATGCTCGAATATTGTTTGAAGTTTTGAATCACCTATATACGATTTTGCAATGTGCTCTAGAACGGTATGAATGCCAGATTCTGTGGTTCCTCTGTTTTTATTTGTTAACAATCTCTTGACATATTGGGAGACATCTAGAGGATGTAGGGTGTTGCTAAGAATATTACGCTCTTTTTTTGAACAGTGACGTGATGATTTCATGTGCCATATACCTGCTAACAATGTGAAGAAGACAAGATTAAAAATGTTCTAAATGACAAGTGTAAAGTATAATCTAGACAATTGCTTGGAATATATTGTATCGGCCAACTTTTATGCCGTACAAAGTATGATATTCCTGTCAGGAATTCTTATTCTTGAACAGTTGAGATTAGATGTCTCTCCTGGAGAATTTAAGATGATTTTGGTGGGGCTAATATTTAATTCTCTTGACATACATCATTCATTGTTAAGTCTTCTTGGTGTGTGTCCTCGAATTGTACTAACCTTTTCATTCACATGTATCTTTGTTGTATTAGCATTTACTTATCCATCTAGCTATTGCCAAAAGATTGTTGAAAATTGGTGGGACTTTCAACTTTGTCCAAGCTTTCGAACTTTACTGTTGATCCCTATTTCAGTGAGTGGTTCATTGTGAAAACTTTCGCCCATGAAAAGTAATATACTATAGTGTATCTGGATCTTACCGATTTCTATAAAAAAAAAAGTGTACTTAAAGTCTCCCTGAAGTGTAATCACTTTTGTATTTGCGGTCTTGTTTAAACCAATGGTTGAATGCTGACAAGAGTGGGATATAAATACCAACTCAGTTAGGCCGTAGCCTTTAAATTTCATATTTATAACTATGTTTCGATTTTTGCTATATATCTTCAAAGTTTTTCGTATCTATTCAGATCAGTTCTTCGAAAATTTCTTATCATCATGTTATCGAAATGCGAAAATTATAGACCTTCTTTTAGCCCACTCACATCTGTTGTTTGTTACTCTCCAGTTTCGTCTTGTGTCGAAATGTAAGAGGAGATACAATTTACTCACCCAACACCATGAGTAGCGGAGCAAAAACTATTTCACTCTCCTCCACCAAAAAAGTGAAATCTCAGTTTTGTTTTTTTACTTAAGCAACATATCCTCCTTTCTATTTACACCATGTAGATACTTTTTTTTTTGTTAATTTCTACTTTTTTTTTAGTGAGCAAATAATGGAATGGAAATAAAAACCTTAATGTCATTTCACGAACAAAAAAAAAAAATAAATAAATAAATAAATAAATGTGAGCACATGCAAGTCGAAGTGGTATAAACTTAAGTGCTCTTCCGTACACATCTGACACTCTATACCCGACCATGCGGTGGAAGAATTCGTGCAAAAAAAAAAAAAAAAATGTAAGCAATATAAAGTGAAGGAAAAGTGGAGTACGATGCGATGATGTAGTCAGATATAGTAAAGTTGCCTCTCTAATTTGACCCAAATCTCTTGCATCGATTTAGAGTTTGGAAAAATCAAAAAATTAATAAAAAAAATCTGCAACCACGAAGATATTGTAATCTTGGTTATGATTGCATTCAAAAAAATTTCTACAACTATCTAAAGTTTGATGGATGTGAGTGTTATTCGTAGATGCATATTGATGGGATGGTTTGCTTATATCTATGACACGAGCAAAAGGGACGAGACAAAGTTGTGCTTTGTGTGCTGTCAAAAGTTTTATTGATGATTTGAAATATTTCCCAATAGATATGTCATAGAAAGATTGATGCCAAAATGGTGATCAAGGAAAATGTAATTGATCAGAAAATTCATGTATCTGGTTTTGAAGGAAATCGTTTTGGTACTATGAATTGGCATACTTTAAAAACATGGAGAAGATAGCCTTGTGCTCGATACTTTTTGGGAACATGTTTTTGCCTATAATACTCCACGTCGGGCTGTAACTATTGCAACTCTATTAAAATACTGCCAGCACTATAATATATGTTCATTTCATGATGCGGTTTCATTTCATATGCTGATTTTGTTGTCTCTCAATTCTTTCATTTACCGAGATACTTATTCCCGGATGTGGTTTACTGATTATACAGTTGATAGCCATGAAAGCAACAGTGATAAAAGTATAAAGCCCTGTGGTCGTCCATCTCGAGCTTTGATTATCTTCCGAAAAATCGAAACGTTACACAAATTATCTTTATAATTTCGATTTCCATATTTTATTTGGTTAAAGCTTTGTACAAAAAAAAGTATCTTTTATGTATATATTTCATTCCGAAATGGTTTACTTTGAAAAAAAAAAAGAGAATCCCTTATGGCTCTACTGATATTAAAATACTTGTACCTTGGTTTGTGTTGTAACGAGCCTTCAACTACAATCAACTTAGTTCTATTCCCACCTCAATATCAGGCCTTTTTTATCTCCCAAGACTTCTGTAATATCAAAATATTTTCTTGGCGTTTCTGTTTATTCTTCTTATTCTATTTTAGAATTCAGACACCAATATCTTACACAAAATGTAGGGAAAATAAAAAATAAATAAAATGACCAATAGGCTGATATAGACCAAGGCTTTCTCACTCTCTGTTCACTCACACTGTTGTTTGTCTTATGATTTTATGCGCAGAGAGAGAGGGACATATAATTTAGAAGATTCCCCTTTGAAAGATTTGTTATTGCCTGCAAATACAACGGCTGTTTGATGAATACCCGGAGTAGAAATGACAACGTAGCTTTTTTTTAGGTTTTGATAATTTATTCTTCAACTCGATACACTTTTCCCAGTGGTGCTGCAACTTTTTTAACCTCAGCGTATAGAACGACTTTTGTTAGCAAAATACTCCTCTGCTGCGGCGATGACTTTCTTGTTCGACCCGTACTTCTTTCCGGTGGGCGATCTTTTAAGGTTTGGGAACAAAAAGAAGTCATAGGGAGACAATTTTGGAGAATATGGCGGATGAGGGAGCAGATCGCAGTGTTTTTCGACCAATTTGGCTGTGGTGACTACTGAGGTGTGAGCTGCTGCATTATCTTGGTGGAAGAGCACTTTTTCTTCGCCAAATGTGGCCGTTTTTTTCTTCAAATCGGCGTTGAGTTGGCCCAATAAATTGACCTAGTACGCTCCTGTGATTGTTTTTCCCTTCTACAAATAGTCAATGTGAATCACACCTCGCATGTTCAAAAAACGGTGGCTATCATCTTTCCGGCCCAAGACACTGTTTTCGCCTTCCTTGGAGCACGTTCATCGGTTAAAACCCATTATTTCGATTGTTCTTTTTTCTCTGGTGTGAACCAATGAATCCATGTCTCATCGACGGTCACGAAACTATGCAGAGACTGCTCCAGATTTCGATTAAAGAGGGCCTGGCTCGTCTTTGAAGTGGTCTCACGATTGCGCTTGTTCTCCGGTGTGAGTAAACGCGGCACCCATCGCGTGGACAGCTTTCCCATGCCCATGCAGGGTATGGCAGTTGAGATGCCTGCTATCTCAGCCAACTCTCGAATTTTCACTCGGTGATCGGCCAATACGAGAACATGGATTTCGTCTACGGTTTCCTCTGTGGTAACTGTTTTTGTGCCACCTGGGCGTGGTTCATAAAAAACCGACGTGCGGCCACGGCGAAACTCAGCGAACTAATGGTTAACGGTTGTACGGGAAGGTCAATGGATCCCACTTGATTTTTTCGCAGGTTTTGCCACTCATGAATCGGATCACGGAGCGATATTGCTCTTTTTCTATGGTCACAAAAAACTCTAACACGATGTTTTGAAATGGGTGTCATAACAAAACTAAGCGTCGAATTGTCACCAAATTTTAACAGGCGGGCTAAAAGAGGTTATACTCATTTTTGCTCAGTAGCGCCACCTATCTTCCAATCCGGGTTCTCAACAAACAACCCTCGTATACCAATGCCATAATATTTTGTCTGCTTTCTTAATAGACGTCTGGCCTTCTCTAAATGTCACTGTTTTAAAGAGTATATTGTAGGTTCTCAGCTTTACTGGATCCAGGCGTGTTTGCCCGCGCGTTTTGATTCCTTCGTGAGTTCTCTGATAAGGGATCTGTGATCCAAAGTCAATACTAGCTTAAGAGTTGTCATCCATTCAATGTGAACAAGCCAATGTAATGTTCCCATCTTTGCTTTATGTACTACATCCACATTATAAAGCTTCCAGTTTTGACTGTTTGCTTACTCGACATCGTCGCACGAAATAATATGTCCTTTGTGTTGTCAAAAAAATCCGCTTTTGCACTCATGGTCCAACACTTAACGCCGGAGTACAGAGCTGTTATGTAAAGAGACTCTAGTGAGTACCATCTTGTCGATTTTTTGAATAATCCACTTCGTTAAAACATCTGCTTCCATCACTATCAGGTTCAACATAATAAAAAAAAGTCACTTTGTAGTGCATTTCCCATTTCGCTGTCGAAGCCGGATGCATATTTGGAATAGTCCCGGGAGCGAGTTTGGAAAACTCCGGACTATGAAAACTATCATCATTAGCGCTTTTTATCGTTTTGAAACAAATATTTTGAGAAATAAAATAATCAAATATACCTTACCAATTACTGTCAATGGTCATAGCACTGCACGAAAGTGCCAACATTGCACCACTATTACCTTCTCTAAAATTGTACATTCACATTTTTGAAATCACATTAAAATTCTCATTTATAGTTCAACATTTCATACACGCTATCTTATATTAAACAGATTATACATAAGATATTCACACTCATGAAAAGGTGCTTTGCTCATCCTCTTACCAAAGATTGTACTCCTCTGACAGTTTTTTCCATAAAAATCACAAATTCGAATAGACAACTATGCAAGCCGAAGTAATTGACAGTCGAAAAATTAAATAAAAAAACCATAATCCACATGAAATTACGAAATCATACTCAAAGCCAAATATGAAAAAAATTTTAAAAAAATATTCACCAAGCCATCATCATCATCACCATCTTGCACGTAACTATATTTTCGAAGTCGCATCTCGTACACATTTCAAAGAAAAACTTAACTGCTAAGTCGTCTACCATTCACTTTGAGAACTGTCATTAAAGCATGCCAATGACCAGAGTTGGCACACACCAAATGGCGGCTCTCTTGACTTGCAACATAAATCATTGCTCATAACAGTTTTTCATGTTTTGCTATTTCTCTATCGTTGACATCCAGCCCGGTCATCACCAAATTACTCAATAAAAAACGAAAAATTATTTTGCGTTGTACACTCGTTCAGATCTTGCATATGGTAAGTCAACAACCTGATCAGGGGCAGTAATTGTCAGGGTGTGTCAACTTATTAAACTTGATATGCTTGAAAACATCTTCAAGAGAATGAATTGTTTGATTATAAGAAGTTTTGACTGACATTTTTGTATGCTATTCGATTGTGTGTGACGTGACCTTTCGAAGTGATATGTGAATCAATTCCCTAACTGTATAAACCATCATAAATGTCGCTCTGATTAGTAATTAAATTTTTTTGATCTTTGTTCCCTAATGACCGAAGTATCGGTCATATATCGTGATATCGAATTGCATATCGAATAAGCGTGCCGAATTGTAAGTTATTTAGAAAATACTAAAATGGCATCACTTGTCAGTGGACTTATGAAGAAACCGTTATGTAAAACTGGTGATACGCAACGTTTATGGAAACGTCATTTTCTTTAATTTATTAAAGATTTAGTTGAATATCTTATCATGCAAACGTGACATAAATGTGATATTAACTGCCATTCACATCTAAATTCACCCTAAAATTAACAAAATCAAGTAAATCATTCTGTAAATGTCTTACTGTCAGCTGATGTTTATTTGATAGGAAAGTGATTGCAAGACATTCATAATTTATACATGCAAAACGTCAACATTAGTTGACTAAGACTTACTTGAAGATATCAAAACGTTGTATAAACGTGATGTTGACTACATTCGGTATAATATCATCTATCATCTAACCATCTTTATTCCATTAGATATTTCCTATTGATGAAATCCCATTCGTCACGACAATCATAAATGTCTTCTGTCAGTCTAAACAGTTAGTTTGACGTATAAATTTTCCATAACGAAATAAAGGAAGGAATATCTTATTCTGATAGTACCAACCAAAAATTTTTAAATGCAAATTTCAATGTCAATTTAGAAAGAAAAAGATCAACAGTTGACAGAACAAACAAAAGAATCACCTGTCAAGCGCATGTGATTTGTTGATGTCATTCACTGGGGGAAAAATGAGAAAGTATACTGAAATGGAAATTGCATTTGAATACAAGTATCTCAATGATATACGAGTACTCGTACATATCTGCATATACCTAAATGATTTATACGGCACTTGTAGGTCGAGTTTTCTTTTGATAGAAGCGACGCGTCACGGTTATTCAGCAAACTATGGTATTCAGATTGCACGTAATTTCCATGTTGGAGAACATTTAATTCTATGTATGAGTTGTGCCCACGTATTCGTAGTATTTGTTGAAAGTATTCGTGCCCACAAGCAAATATTTACAATGAGATCCATTGAAAGTCATAAGTCAAGGGTGAATTATAATGCCAACGGCGTAAAATTGACGATCTAAACAGATTTCCTTCTTCAATGTCAGCGGTGATATCTGTCAAGTGAAAGTAGATATATTCTTCATGAGAAATGACATTGGCGGATTCAGTTTTTAGTACGTGATGGCATAGAAATCGTGTGCCATGAAAAATGGAAATGGAACGTAAAAAATAAAGACAGTAAATACGGACTCTAGGTGTTGAAATTGATGGTCTTAATAACATTAATACGTCTTCAAATGGTTGTGAAAGAAATGAAATTCAGAGAAATGGGTTTCGAAAAAGTGACTGTGATTATTAGTTGTTTGTTGTTTATCTCTGGACGGAAAATGTCCGTAGCGCCTTCAGAAGCCGTTGCTTTGTTATCTTAACTCCTAGTGTCCTATAAAATAGATCTAAAAAATATCGATGGCTTTAAGTATCATGATACTCCTCCTATCGGCTATGTCTAGCCGGTTTTAATAGCTTTTACCTGACCATTCTGATTCATGGACAATGTACAAAAATCGTTTTTTGTTTGCTTAAATCGATTAAGTTACTTTTCTGATATTGTTCTGTTACTCAACGAATTTTTCTTTCGCTGGGCTTAATTCATTGCCCCATCTTAGATTACCAGACTATTACGGCAATGTAATGTTGACGCAATTTCTGACAACTGCTCAAAATCAGTGAACGTGTCAATGTACGTGTTACATTTGGCTGATTGACAAAAAGCATTACTTTTCGCCTTAAAATTGTGGCAATTATTTTTAAATTTACAATTTACGGTATTTGTATATTACCACAGTAGCAAGGTACTCAATATTTTCCAGTCGGTTGAAGGACAAGGGTTTTAAAATTCCAATTTCGCTTTGCATTCATGATTGACTTGCAATGTATGTTTCTGTGGAGTCACTTATGATGTTAGAATTTGTCATAAGAAGGCTTTCTTTGATATGAAATAAATGCAGAAAATATGAAGCATGCTCCTAAGGTATTCGTCTTATTGTTTGGATTGTAGAACTAGCTTGACTATATTTACTGCCATTAGAACTTAAATAAAAGTCCTTTGTTTATTCAAAACAACTAAAACATCTACATGCATTTCAACAAGAAATAGATATAACATCAGGACGGTACAAATTATATAATCAAGGCTGATGAGCTTTAAATTAGCTAGCCCCTGTCAATACTCGATTCTTAACTTCGATCTTGCCTTCGATGAGCCAAAAAATAAAAAATAAGCCGTAGTAGTTGACAACCTTGTCGTATGCCAGCTGGTACTCCGAAAAGGAATAGATTCGACAGTTAATTTAAAATTACTTTACTCTACTTTTGATAGCATCTTACAGACCGACGCGATCCTGGTCAACATCGAACATGCCTCTCCAGCCAGCTTGATTCCTAGCTCCTCCAGTGCTCCAATTAATAACACCAAATTGGTTGAAGTCATATTTCATTTGCACGTGCCACCTTAGTCAAGGTCTTCCCATACTGTGTTGCTCCATTAAGATTTTTCTGGCTGGAGCATTAGAATCCATGCGATCTACTATATATGACCTAGCCATCTTAATCAAGTTAACGAACTCTTTTAAGCAGATCCAACCGATATAGTTTCTTATTATATCTTCTCATCCACACTTCGTCAAGACGTGGGCAACTTAGAAGATCCTTTTTAAAATATCTAAGGAGGGTCTAGTAAAATGTCTTCGTATCCAGTGAACAGCGGTTGGCAAGAGCTATTCTTCGTTTAGTTTCCGCGCCTATGTTATTACTGGAGGATATTTTCATGTACCCGCTCAAAATTATAGTTATTGATAGTTACATCTAGATTTAGTTTTGTTCTACCCCACTGACATTATATTGGTTTCTCTCAAGGAGTTGGATAGATTTTTGAAAAACTGTGCCGTTGGTGTTGACGATGTTCAAGAAATCACATGATAGCGCATCACTCTGTTGATTAACTTCTTAATATCAAAAGATTAGAGATGTTCCTTCCTTTGACTTTGACAAAGCAGATGAAAAGGTGATTTTTTTCGGATTTTCCAGGATGTGTCGCAGTGTGAAAATTTGGTGCATGGTGGCTTTGAGTGTAGGGCCGAATGAAACACCAACATGAAAGTAGATCTGTACTACTACAAAATTTTGATTTCATCTTCTTATTTTAAACAGTACCTTCAGTTAGTTGTTCGCTCTTTGGTGACAATTCTTATCGTTGTACAGTAGATGAAGTATTTTATGTTAGAATACACTTCCTCTTCCTTTGCGTGATAGTAAACTTTAAGCGCAATATATTTTTTTTGGTAATACCACCGGAATGTATTCAGAAAATTGGGAATACAAGTTTATTCATCTAAATCTATATTATTCCCTTCAAAGTAATCCCCATCAACTGCAACACACTTAAGTCAGCGCTTGATCCAATCCTCGAAACATTTTTTTGTATTCGGTTTTCGGTATGTCCATCAGTGCTTAATGCGATTTTTCCATTAATTCCTCTCGGCTTCTGAAATGCTTTCCCTGTAGTGGTTTTTTTAACTCAATTGAACAGAAAGAAGTCACGGGGAGCCAAATCAGGTGAATTCAATGGCTGTTAGATGGTATTTGTTGCATTTTTCGTCAAAAAATTATGAATAATGATAGCACTGTGCGACGGTGCGTTATCATGGTGCAAAATCCACGAGTTTTCTGCTCACAATTCTGATCTCTTTTGGCGAATTGCTTCACGCAAACGTGTCATAACGCCCAAATAATACTCTTTGTTTACTGTCTGGCCTTCTGGCAAAAATTCATAAAACCGTGAGCATTGCCTACTTTTTTGACTGAAAATTACGTGTTTTTTTGGTCTCGGCTCATTTGGTGAACGCCATTCACTTTTCTGATATTTGGATTGCGTGTCATACTCATAAATCCACGTATCATCTCCAGTAATGATCCTTTTGATGAATGTGAGATCGGATTCAGCCTCGCAAATCATCTCTTTTGTGAAGTCAACACAACAAAAGTTGGTCTTTTGGCACCAACTTTGCTGCTACATGACGAAAACCCAAATCATTAACCAAAATGTCTTGGACGGATCCATAGACAATGTTCAAGTCCTCCGCTATCTCTCTGATGGTTAATTTACGGTTATTGACCAACATTTCTTTTACTTCATCAATGTTTTCGCCGGTTTTCGATGTCAATGGTCTGCCACTGCGTTCATCATCTTCGATTGAATCACGACAACTTTTGAACCGCTCGTGCCACTGGTAAACGACTGTTTTCTTTAGAGAATCGTTGCCAAAACACTTCCAACATTTCCAAAGGTTGCTCACCATTAAATCCATTTTTTACGCAAAATGTAATACAAGTTCGTTATTGAAAATTTAAATCCATTTCTAAAATTGTAAAAAATCGCCAACACACACAGAGATAGATGTACTCTTGGCTACGTAACTTTTGTTAATATCAAGCTATGACGCTAAGATTTAGAGGTAATGTCAAGAACAGATGTACGAACTTGACAAAAAAACAGAACTTAAATCTAAACAATGTTAGCGCCACACGGTGGTTAATCTGGTTTTTTTGATCAAGGTGGTATTTCTGCCTGTTTCTTGATTCTTGGAAGAAAGGCATTGGAAGTCATATATCCTGACCTTGTTGCCTTTTGTTACCAAAATTCATTCAGATTTTTAAGACAAACAGTGCCTTAATGGGCAAATGCATATTCATAAATGTATTGAGTAATCAGTCATATAATGCAACATATTTGAGGTTGCATCTGAACCATCTTATAGCATCTCATAAGTTCATCCTCAATCGAAGGACTCTTTGATTAATCAAAATCATATAATAATTGCGAAAAAATAGTGATCCAAATAGAGTATATAAAGTATAGAATAGTTAATACTTAAGACTTTGGTTTCTTCTCTTTAGAAGTCTGCCACCTATTACGAATCCTTAACGATGGCCTCTTGTGGAAACAGTGTACAAATATATGTATCTTTGATGTGAAATTGACATTTTCAGTGGTTGCGATATTGCTTATCTAATAAATGTGCCAACTGACTCCACAGCATCATAGAAAAAATAACCCAGATTTACATTGCTATAGTCTTTGAGCTAAGTGGCACAAGTCACCTAACACCTGTCATGTCCCACTTGTTATCTAGTGAATTTGCGTCATAATTGAACATTTTCTTAACACCTTTGCCACTAATTATACTCTGATACTTAGTCCATTTTAAGATTCCAATTAATCTCGTAGCCTTAAAGGTTTAAAGGTCATAATCTACGGTCGAACACTTGTATTTAAATATAAAATAACAGGAACTTTCCACCATCCAGTTTGTAATTAATGATCCATTTGGGCTTCCCTTTTATCAACTTTTATTTTCCAATCATCGCTTCAGTAATGACCAGTGAGCAATAGAAAAGATAACGCATATTTTATTTTTAGTTAATTACAGTCCAATCGTTTATCTCCGAAAGTCAATGGGAACAGTAATAATTATGAACATGTGTAGTATCTATATATCTCAAACCTTGTATCTAATTTTAATTTTTTTTTTTTTCGTATTTTCTCTTTGGACAGGCCTACAAACGTCAATCGAATTCAGTGAAAATCGCTAAAATTACAGCGTTCACCATCATTGTGTCGTCGTTCATAATTGGATCGTTCATTTTGGCATCGGCTTATTTACAAGCCCGAGCATCATGTGATCAGGTCCAAGCTCTTGATTCCGTACTCGAGAAAGAGCTGATGTTGGAGACTCTACAACAGGTAAATAAGGTGAGTTATAGACTTAAATTTATCGATGCAGATACATACTATACATATAAGTACGAATAGATGCTGTGCTTTGAGATGAATCTGAAATGTCTAACAATAAAACAAAACTAACAACAACAGCTATTAGGTCCAAGGCAAGTCTAGAAAGTTGCAACGAATCTCTAGATCGCGTGTATACGAATAACACGATTAAATACGAGTGACTAGAGGTTCGTAAGTATTTATGAGTACACATAAGGAGTATCTATGTACACTATTATTTATTTGTATTTACTTTATACAATTACGACTACTTACACTTTGGTCAATCGTAGATACACGAGTACGAGTATACTTGAAATAGTAAAAAAATTAAATTTAAATAAATTACCTCTCAGTCGAGGTCATATTAATTTTAAGATAACGATTCCGAGATACGAGGAGAGGCAGAGACCGGAATTCAGATTCACTGAAGCAGCACACACAGTGAATCTGGTAGAGATGTTATTAGATGATTATGGTCATTAGTTAAATCTGATTGCAATAACAGGTTACTGACTGATTTGGATTTGCGGGGTGAATGGGCGCAATGCTTTCCAAATGAAATTAACATTTAGGAAATTTTTCGTTTTTTAATTGAAGTGAGTTGAGTTGTCGCTTTATCATGATTATCATATGAGTCATGTGAGCATGTAAAGGGCTTAGGGTTTTATTTGAAGGTCTTCATAGAAGGCCAATTGTATTATTATTTTACTGTCATAAATTAATTTTTTTTTAAATCCATTTCCAAGGTTTTTTTTTTCTAGATAAATACCACAAAGATATACTTTACCCTTTGCTTTCTAATTTGAGTTCGTACTTATGCCATCACTTCCGTCTTCAATACTCGATAGTGTCTTTCACCTTAAGTTGCATATAACCTGTCACATAAATTAAGAAACAACTCTAAGTGCCCACAAATATATTAGTTGTGTTGCAATACACATTAGCACGATGTAAGTGCCAAGTCCCTAATTAATTGTCATTTGTCAATGCCATTCGTTAGACAAGTTGCATTGCCAATAGCCTTGGGTTCGAAATTGATAGCGATGTCAGATAAGTCTTTGTCTATGTCTTTGATATTCCACGACAATTATTTCTGATGTTAGTTGTAATTTTGTTGATGTTTAATGCGATTAACGCCGCTAACACTTTTGTAATCCGCTTCGGGTAAAAGATTATCTTTAACTGTCCCATTTAAGTATAGTAGTTGTTTATTAGCAGAAGTTACTGGGTATCTTAAATTTTAATTTCTTAAAATCGCAGACTCAAGTTTTATAGCATTTGTATTTGCTTCTTTTTGTTTACTTTTATGGTTTATTTAACAATCTCGTATCATTAACTTAATCAAATTCCTATGCGTTGAGATAAATTTTTAAATAAATAGGTCACTTCTACCAGAGTCTAAAACACGTTTGGCTGAACTGTATCATATAAGGCCTCCTCCATCACACCTGAATCTTATCTATGAATACTATTCATATCATGGACTATAGTCTCAATACCATCATTCAATTAATAGGAACTGATCATTTGAACAAAAAAGATATCATACCTTTAGTTACTAGAAATACGAAGTAAGCTTGTCATGTTACGGATGGCTTCAAAACTAGTTAAGGATGGCAAACAATGGCAATTGCAAAGCCTTTTTTGACTTGTTTAAACCTATTCAAGGTTCCCCAGATGCAACCGAAGGGATTAATTCTGAAGGATCTGCGATCTCGGTCAGAAATTTCATAGGCAGCTGAGTTTCTTGCATGCAAAACTGTAAAGTACATGAATTCGCAGGAAGCACGCAGGCGCAATGAGTGTCCCTGTTGTATCTTAAAGGTAAACGACAGATTTCCTGTTCCGTATTGTAAATGTGCTAGCTATGAGAGACACAATATTTTGCGATGATTGCCGTGAAATATGCGCCTGATGGTCTATACATTTTCATTAAGATAAACCCTTCCCTGCGATCATTTCGGAACCACTGAAATCACTTCAGGGTACGTCACTATATGCGCTATCTGGAAATACTACAGATTACAGTTTGTTAATGCCTATGGATCAAAAAGGGCTTCACTTTTCGGCTAGAGTGCCATTTAATAATATGAAATACCACACGGTTGACTAAAGTTACCTTAAGGATCAATTATACAATACATCGGCTGAAATACGAAATACGTTTCTTCTGTTGAAAGAAACTGTTATGCAATGACGAGTCCAGTGTTGGGTCTTCGAACTTGTAGTAAGTTTTCTATTTTGTATTGGACTCAATAGCTTCGATTTTCTAGACTTTTTGTTAGCAAAATTGCTTATTAGTTGAGATAAGATAACACTCCCCTCAGTGCTATGCATAAAGTCTTGTCAAAATCTTTTGAGTCTTTTACATTCATGATCCATATGCAATCGAACTTCTTTTTTTCACAAACTACAAGAGAACTCCAACATTCTCAGTAGATGATGAAGAATGTTTAACCCTCTGTTTGAACCCTCGGCTAATTTTTTCAAGTGGCAATGAAACACCTCCATAAGCTGGCAAGACGTACACGCATTATTTAGATAAACACACAATCAAATTCTTTAGCTACCTAACAGCCCATATACTCGTATATATGTTGATGTATCCAGTGCTAATAGCACCCTACAAATATGTATCTCTATCCCATATCCTGCATTACCTCATAAATCATACAATAGAAAGAAAAGTAACATCTCGCAACCATTATACATTGTTGCAACATCAACATTTGCAGTTGCATTATCGACTTTAAATAATTCAAATGCTCACCACCTGCATTTTTACAAATGACATATCCAATCTACCCATAACTTATGTGCCATAAATCCAACAAAAATCTACCACAAGGCGTAACTACATATATTTGAATATGCAGTCCAAATCCAATCGAATATTGTGGAAAAAAAGTGCAAATAAGCAACGGTAATTGCATAATCTGAGCCAACATCAACATCAACTCTGGATGTTTTGTGTGACAGGCAGCAAGCACAGACAAAATCCACCATCAACCACAAATAACCATAAACCACCAAAAACGAAAGAGTTGAGTAGGAAACTTTTTTTTGATTTTTTTTTTTAACTTGGAGATCCAATGGGCTGCACGGAGAAGTTTTTTTCGTACCAAGCACGAGATTGTACAGATTGCGACGAAGCTTGGTGGATAGCATCGAGATGTTTCATTCACATTTGCGCGAGTATCTGTCGGATATCGGGTTGTTACCACTCAAAGCATTCCACTCGCACTCGTGATCTTTGAAATTTTTTTTTTTTTTTTTTTTTCGTTTTTATGTATCTCTCTAGATTGCAACTGCTTTTTAGTTATTTTTTTAAACTGCTTTCACTTTAGATAGGTTGCGTTGGCTTTTTCGTTGGATTGTAGTTTGGTTGCACATCGACTGGAATAGTCAGTCTGTTTGTTTTTTCTTTCGAATTTCACACATGAGTAATTGACTGGGTGATGTAGAAATTTTGTTAAAAGATTCGTTTGGTATTTTTGTTGGCAAAAAAAAATTAAGTCTATGTACAGATTGGCGAGTGTTGAAAGGTATTTATAAACGAGCTCTCTGTTGGTCGAACAAAACAAATAATTATCATAAAGTGTATTAAAGACGTTTATGTTTGTCCAACCAGGAAGATGTACGACCATTCGCTGTATTTAGTGGCATTACGTAATGAAAAGCGTTTGCCAAATGTGTCAACACTAAAAGACAGCCGGCTCGAAATTTTTATGACTTTACGTAATTACAAGTACAACTTATTTGTAAGTCGGAGAAACATTTTTCTTGTTTATAATTGAATGGGTAAGCTGTTGGCAGTTAAGTTGTGGGGTTTTCCAAAATCAACTTAGTATATGTTGTGTTGTGCTAAGTGTATTTTTAATAGAACAAGCTAATCTCACGTCGGAAATCTTAATTGTTCTCTTGTCATTTACTGATACTTTGTATAAGTACGGCTTACATATGTTATTCTAGATCATAGAGCCTTAGATGTTAAATTAAAGCGTATTCCACCTACAGCATATAGAGGATTTCAAGGTGTATGGCGCTCCCATAATTAAATAAGGAGGCGTAATTTATGTAGGCATAGTCATTTGATGCTTGCAGACATATGGTAAAATGGAAATGATGACGACTAACATTCCACTGTCAAAGTGAATGATTAATATTTCTGAATAATGCATGATCTGAGAAATGTCAGACCAACACCTGATCAAATAGAAGAAAATGAAACACTGCATTCTTGATTTCATATACAAAACAGTAGCGGTGGGAGTATACAAGTAATTCATATTATTCTACATGACTCAGAGTATCTTTTATTTTTAGTTCTTAAGTCAATGCAATTGAAACTCTCTGTATCAATTCCAAGAGATCGTGATATGAATAGAATAGGAAGTAACAGCTTTACACCTGCACTGACTAAGAACTTATGGTAACAATTGAACTCCGATGGATTCGGGTTATAGTAGTTGTAACTCTAACTCAACCCCGGAAAATTACAATGACTGGCATAAAAAGTGAAAGTAGTCTTGCAATCCAAGTTAGATTGTAGTAATATATTGTTGTTGATATTTAGTCTTGATTATTACATGACTACTCGATACAAAGCTGGTGTAAGATTAGACCGCCATACTTTTAGAAATTGTGTGCCTACTAGCCTGGCGCTCTATGTAAATAATGGCACAATATCTCTTTATCTTGTTGATGTAAGTGTTTTCTTGTGCATAATTCGATTAAAATTCCTCAAATTATAAGTGTACATATATACAATTAAACAATTCACAATGGGGTTTCGTTTACCTTGGGTGCCAACGAAGTCGACTGTACTCAAAACTGATCTTCGCTAAAATCTTCATGCATGGCTCCAAAATCAACCAAGAATGTGACACTCTTCGTAAAGGATTAAACATTTTTTACTCCTCATTCCGTATGTATCAGGTCAGATGTGCAGAACAGGTGTGTTGCACCACTTAACTACTTCTAAATAAGTGACGAATACAAAACTTCCTTGAACGCGGTCAGAAGACTATATTATTTGGGTACAACACTCTAACAGAATAGGGAAAGTTCATTGAGTGAAATGTCGATACTGTGAATAAGTCGCCATTGTCGATAAACAACTAGTTAGTAGCTTAAAACTTTTTTCTTTTTTTTTTTAATGTCGGAACAGAGCAAAGAACTAGTCCTGTACTCCTTGTAAAGTTCATTTTAATGAAATCTTTCAGTTTTGCGAAGAAAGATGAGTAAGCTCTTCAGTGATAAGGTGCCTACAGTAGCACACACCATGTCAGCGCTAAGTACCTCTAGCCTGTTCGAGCGTAAGCCGGACATTCACAGAGATATTTCTCGGCGGTGTCCTCACACTTTCGCATCAAGCATCGCAGGATCTTGTGTCATTTATATTCAGTGCATTTAGATGCTTTGCAAAAGTGTAATTCACTGTCAAGACGCCAGTAAGCAACCTACAGTCTCTCCTGCTGAGGGACGACAGAAAGGCCGCTAACTACCTAGAGACATCGGGAAGCAAACATTAAGTCTACCTACATTCCGCCCAGCTGTGCCATCTGCAGTTGTGCTCGTATAAGACCCAACTATTAATGGAAGCCTTAACCGAGGACGAAAGCAGACCCAACGTAGGTTCGAGTCCTGAAAAACAGTCCTCTCAACCGTTCCTCACACGGTTTAATTTAGCCTTCTGACTGCGTTCTGTGATCTCTTGCATTCTTGAACTAGCTTGAAAGCCGTAAGAGGATTTAGGAAGGCTTTTAGCGTAGCTTGGTTGTCGCTGCATATGCAAATGCTTCGCCATTAGGATTGCGTAAATTTCTGCTTGAAAGATAAATGCAAGCTTTCCTAACGTAAAGTGAAATCTAACGTTGTTGTCCTGCAGAAAGACACCAGCGCAAGTGTAAAACTGGTCAAGTCTTAATAATAGAGAAACCAAAATACTACGTCATACCAACAAACAGGCACTATAAATGTAGGGGTATCACCCCAAATTCTCAAACCTCCTAAAGCAAATAAATTGTTTCCGTAACTGTACAAGGCAAATGAAGACATAGACTGGCAGCACTTTGTCGGAACCGATTTTTCCTTAGCCGAATTTCTCTCTACTTCTCGGAAGATTGTAGAGCCTTTTAGGCCATGTTGGCAATATTCATAAAGCAAAGCCGATGGGGAGTTGCTATATCATTCAATCAGTCAGGCAGTTAGATATGGTTCTATCGAACATGAAATCAACTTTCAACTTAACTGTACTTATACACTTTATTTAATATCTGAATCAAATATGTCTGTCCCCTTGAAAGTAGTTGCTTTATGCCGTAAATATGCTAATAGCCGCCAAGACGCACAGCGATTCTGCTTTTACCTCATTTATGGATTCAAAACGTCTTTCGTAGTGTCAATTCGAACATCGGGGATAGGATGACATGACACTGTGCTAAATCAGCGAAATAGTGCTTGGTTGATGACATCTTTTGAGTCTTTGCTCAAAAAGTCGCATGCAAGAAGTGAGGTATAAATTATCGAAAATGTGGAGCCAAGTGTTGTAACACCCAAGTTATACTCTTTATAAACGGTTTAACGAATCCAAAAGGTTCGATTCTCGAACAAAGATAATCAAAGATGACTGTAAGCAAATCTTAATGTCTTGATTGACTTTTATTCTTCCTTTCTTGAGTTGTTGGCATCGCTCGAAAGTTCTAAAATGCGACAAACAATATTATTTCTGCTACAAAGGCTGAGGATCAGTATATTGGAATAGAACATACCACGGCTGTGAACTCTCAGCAGTTTGCTGTTAAACTTTAGTTTGAAGTCCTAATCAAAAGTTTTGCAAGTGGCGTAGACTTGACATTTAAGTTTCTGGTAAAAAGCACCAATTTAGTTCTGTTCGGGCTTACGCTAAGACTAAAGATAGTAGTGCAAGCACTTATTGTATACAGTGGCATTTCCATAATTTCGCTCATCACTTCAGGATGGCGATACTAACATTGCTACGTCGTCTGTATATGGGGTCATCACAAATCCGTTTGTCTTGTTAAAATTCTGTTTAAATTATAATCGGTAAGAGAGGTAAGATCTCTCCTCGTTGAAGTGTACCTAGATCTGGTTCAGAGGCTGTTAATTAGCTTCGCCTAAATGATCCTTGTTTTGAGTCTAAAACGACAATCAACCTACCGATTCCAGGTATTTCAGGTACCGATTAGGAACGTAGCTTGGTATTGGGGATAATGCATAGCCTTCTCATTAATTGTACTGATAGAACTGTCTCTGTTAGACATCTTTAAGAAAGTTGTATTCACATTTACAAAAGGGGGACGTAATCGGCCTTCAGCTTCTGTCAAGGTAAAGCGGTTAAGCTGATAGGACTGATAAATTTACTTTACGACCTCATGGCCTCTTTTGCCCACTTTTGGTATGAAGAAAATTAAAATTGGAAAGAGCCAGAGCCTCAACATTTGATTTGATTTCTTTCTAGGGCAAGTGTACTATAAATAACGACTAATTGACCTTGAGTGCCCTAGACGTCTCATAGGTCATCTTTTCTACTATTTTGTTTACAAAAACATACTTGAATCATTTCGAAATGGTGATGTCGCACCTGTGTTTAACCAACCGAAAAGAAAGAAAGTCCAACGAGGTAAACACCCCTCGGCTCCCTTTTAGAAAGAAATTTAAAGATTCCCATTTCAAGAATTTTTGGAAAGTTTAGAATATTAAATTTGTTTTGTTTGTATTCCACCAAACTTTTCGAATTAAATCAACATACATCAACTGTCTACATATTTAGATCAAATTAGTAAAAAAAAAAAAACATTAATTCGAAAAAAGAACGAAGAGATAAAAAACTAAAAATAAATATTTATCAAAAGATCACAAATATTCGTACACAAGTCGAATGGGATTTGTGATTATCGACGCAAATTTCCGTTTCGAAACGTCGCAGATAGGAGTTAGCGATCACCATTGGTAAATTTTAAAAGCCATTAGCACATATCTGCTATATGGAGTTAGATAATATCTTGCATTCGCTAAATTGTATAAAAGTATTCGTCTATCTCTCGTTGTGTGTAAATTATCGTTTCTAAGCACGAACGACTCCGTCTAACCAAACAATTATACAAAGCATCCACCATGACTATACGTTAATAAGCCACAAAGTATCCAGAATAGGCATACTGTCCCCTACAGTACCCCACAATCCCCCAATAGCCTAATCACACAACCCCAATGCCGATTGCTAACTCTAACTTCACATCCTCCACGTTTAGATCGTTAAATTTTCGAGATAAACACTTCATTGAGCCACAATAGCATTACGTCTACGGGTAACTTCTAGAAGTTTCAAACTACTGCTGATTACTTATGTAGCCTTGGACATAATAAATATTGTAGTTTTGTTTATCCCCGCGTGTCTGTAATTTCAATGTCACGTTATAACGATGCTTGAGAGTAGAGATTTATGACAACCCCCTTTAGCAAGTCGGATATCTATATTCATAAATATACATGTATTTAATTAGGCAGCAATTATAGATTCTCGATAAATAGCATATGTTCTCAAACAAGACACTTGTATCTGTAAACATATCTAAAAGTGAAAAGCACTTCTCTTAGACTTTTAAATATTTTTTTTTTTTGTTTTTGTTTTTTTTTTTTTTTTTAACTGCTTGGTGTACACAAGTAAGTATATGGTATGTGTGCTATTGAAATTCGCTTCTGTTTTTGGTAGAAGGAAAGACAAGGCAATCATACCTATTCATATGCATTCGAATTATTTATGACCATCAGAAGCAGTGACGTATCCAAACAAACGTGCCGTGACTTCATAGATATTCGTATGTGATACCAAGAGTGCCTACTCGCAATGTACCCGTAAGAATTCCCTCTGTCAACTTTTGATTCGCAATGGTAAAACACACAAAGTACATTGGTGCGCTTGGTATGATTGTGTCCCAAGAATACTTAAGCAAGTCAATGAATCACCTCAGTACCGGGGCGTATACAGAGTCATCTGTTTTTTTTTTTTTTTTTTTTTTTATATATATAGTATTTACAACATTTCTTAAAGTATCTATCACTGTTCGTACTCATGCACATACTTGTATCTAAGCTTCGGCAATAATTGTTGAACTTTGGTTATCTTTGCGTGTGCATTTAATCATATCCATCAAAGAGGTTAGCCTTCACATCTTTAGTCTTGCATGCAAACAATAGAATTGGCAAAGAATTTATTACTAGTCTTGCTATTCAAAAAGACAAACTGACGCAATCATTTTTAACTCTTAACTCTTAACCATTGAGTTCAAGAGCATCTAGATACTTTGCATACCATCGATCCCAGACAATGCATGTACGAGTATCTCGTATCTCTGTCGAACACAAAAGAAGTTGCGTTAACTCGGAATCTTGCTAACGTTGATGAGATGCAATAATGGCTTCTTAGTTGTAATTTTCTATGGGTCGACGATTGATAGCTATTGTATTTTTTTTTTTTTTTTTTTTTTTTTTTTGGTGAATCTTTATCTGCACCCCCCACATGGAGCGTGAACTTAATAAAATTTCAACCCTCGCAAGAAGTTGAAAATTTTCACAAGTTTTTATGCAAACGAAATTGTAAAAGCACACTGGTAAAACTGAGTAATCTCACAAAAGGTGAAAGTAAGAGAAAAGTTAATGTTTTCTTAGAAGTGGATATGAAAATGACACTCACTCATGAAACTCAATCTGAAATCTCACCCAAGAGTTAATGAGGAATTATTGATTTTACTGGTAAAAGTCGTAATGCGAAAGTTGGGCAATTCGTTTCGAAGACCCAAATAAAACTCGTGACTCTGTAACTGAAGTCAGTAATTTGTCATACTGACGCACTTACAATTACATCATGCACCTAAATCGTTATGCACGATTGAATTGGATTACAAGAATTCTTTTATAAATAAAAAAGAAAACCTTTCACATAATTAGCAACATTTGGAAAGAGAAACTATTTATTTTGTAAGTCTTCTGGAGTCTTCTTATATACTCACACAACAGGGAAGCTCAGCCTGCAAAGCCAAGTACATAGTCGCAATTCTCAAGTGGTTTCTGTAACTATTTATCGATTTGGATATGGTAACCTCAAAAAAAAAAGAACAAATTATCCTGAATAGTAAATAACCAGTAAGTGCTGGTCGATTTTGACATATCCAAAACGTCATAAACCAAGCTTAGACACATGTAAACAAACCGTATTGACAGATTAGTGATTCTGATTTTGTTCCAAATAATCGTCATTCGAAGAAAACAGCGGCTGAACTGCATGTAGAGCTCCAAAAAGTTTACGGAAATGCTACTTTATGTGAAACTACGTGCCGTGATTGGTTCCGACGCCTCAAAAACGGTGATTTCGATGTTGACGACCGTCTACGTGAAGGAAGGCCAATATCCTTCAAAGACGCTGAATTACAGGCATTGCTCGATGAGGATCGGTGCCAAATGCAAAAAAAGCTTACTTTAACATTAGAAGTTACCCGCCAAGCCATATCCAAGCGATTGTGTGCGTTAGGAACTTGGGTTCCTTACGATTTGAAGCCAACGCAAGTTGAGCGTCGTTTTTTCTTCTGTAAACAACTGATCCACCGGCAAGAAAAAGAAGTGTTTTCTTCATCGTGACGGGTGATTAAAAATGGATTCATTAAAGCAATTCAAAGAGAAGAAAGTCATGGGGATTACCCAATCATGGTTCTACGTTGTCGACTCGGCCGAATATTCATGCTGTGAATGTTATGCTGGGTGTTTGGTGGGACCAAGTCAGTGTTGCTTATTATGAACTGTTGAAATCCAATGAAATCATCACTAGAGAATAGTATCAACTTCAATTGATGCGATTGAACCGAGCAGTAAGCGAAAAACGGCCACAATGTAAGCAGAGGCACGAAAAAGTGATTCTACAGCATGACAACGCTCGACCTCACGTTACTAAACCCGTTGAAACCTATCTGGAAACGCTCAAATGGGAGGTCCTACCCCACCCGCCTCAGATATTGCGCCGTCCGATCATTAAATGTTTCATTCGATAGCATATGGTTTGACTGATCAAGAACTGGACCTCAAGTAGTTCAAGTGCCGAACGATTTTTTCACAATTATTTCTTACAAAAAATAAACTAAGAATGCTCTTAAACTGAAAATCTGTCAATTAAAGCTTTCAGCTCCTAATTTAATAACAAAAACAAACTTAGAATATTGGACACCAGAGCGATAACTTTTTAAAAATTACAAAGAGAAGGTCACTAAAATATAATATATTTATTGGAAAAAATAAAACAGGAAAGAATTTAAACAATTTTAATTGTTTCTTACTATATTTGCATTGGGTATGTAATTTAATTCGTGCGGTTTTTTTTTCAAAATTTGAACGTTTATTTAAGAAAAACATGTACAATAGTTTATTCAAAGTATTGCCTATCTGAAGCTATGACTTTTTCCCATTTTTCTGGCAATTTGTGGATCCCATCCCAAAAGAACTGCGCCGACTTGGCAGCTAAGAATAAATCAAGCCAATTTTTGATATTCTGCTCTGATGTGAACCGTATTTCAGTGAGGGCGTTCTGCATCAACCGGAACAAATGGTAGTCAGAAGGGGCAAGGTCTGGGCTATAAGGCGGGTGGGGTAAGACTTCCCATCCACTGTTTTCCAAATAGTTCTTAACCGGAATAGCAACGTGGGGCCGAGCGTTGTCATGATGGAAAATTATTGCCTCGTGTCTGGTCGCATATTCCGGGCGTTTTTCGGCTACTGCTCTCTTCAAACGGATTAATTGTGTTCGGTAGCGTTGTCCATTGATGGTTTCACCCAGTTTTGGCAGCTCATAATACAGCACACCCATCTGATCTCACCAAATACAGAGCATTACGTTCGCGCCATGGATATTCGGCTTTGCCGTTGATTTGGCTGGTTTGCCGGGTTTCACATATTATTTTTTGCGCTTGGGGTTGTCGTAATGGATCCATTTTTTATCATCAGTAACAATCCGATGCAAAAATTACTGCCTTTTGTGGGGTTCCAGCAGCATTTCGGACATGCAAAACCGCCCTTCGACGTCTCTCGGCTTGAGTTCATGTGGAACCGAATTTCCTTGCTTTTGAATATATCCAGCTGCTTTTAAACGTTTTGAAATGGCTGCTTGAGTGAAACCCAGAGATTCTGCGAGCTCTTCTTGTGTTTGGCAACAATCTTCATAGAGTAATGCTTCCAGTTCTTCATCTTCAAACTTCTTTGGCTGCCCAGGACGTTCATCGTCTTCCAAGCCAAAATCACCACTTTTAAATCGTGCAAACCACTTTTGGTACGTTCGCTCAGCTAGCGCATGTTCACCATAGACTTCCACCAAAATACGATGGCTTTCGGCAGCAGTTTTCTTCATGAAGAAGAACTCCCCGCAAAAACACTTTTTCAGGCAAAAAGTTCGACATATTTGAGTGAAAAAAAATTATTGTTGCTTACGCTTCAAATGAATGACATATACTGAAATGACGTACAATGACAGTAGCTTTCCAACGCATATTCCAATGGAATAATACAAGTTACGCCATCTCATAGTAAACCGCACGTTATAGACCTAATAATACTACAAAGAAACTTATTTTTGTGTTAGTTAGGTTAAAAAAAATTTTTTTTCAATCTAAATTATTTTTTTACTGATATTTTGACGTATTTTTATTAATAAATTATTGGTTCCAAACTTCTCTATAAACATTTGTTTGTTTTATTATATTATGCTTGTGATATGTGATGTTGTTATGGTATATTTTCTTTTTTGTACAACAAAAAGTTTTACTTATTAAAAACCTAATAAGCCAACAATTATACTGATTTATACATATTATACTAACAAAAAATTCAGACAGAATGATAGTTTGATTTAACAGTTAACGTTTTCGTGATTTGTTAAAAATTTCATTATTTTAAAGAGGGAGGGACGAAGAACAAACATTCGAAAGTTTATTTCATGCCATTTAATAGTCGAAAATAGCTTTGAGCTTATGCCCAATTTTTCGAGCAATTGTGTGGGTATCTCGTGTATTACCCGAACAATGTTTTGCTCCAACGTATCAAACGTTGCTGATTTATCGACGTAAGCAAGTAACTTGACGTAGCCCCACGATCTTGGTGGCAAATTGAAATGACCATTTTATGAAATAGCTCTATTGCCAAATCATGTTTTCAATAAAGCGATGTTTTCGTTGGTAGTATGGAATGGAGCACCATCCTGTTGGAACCACAGTTCTTTCACATTGATGTCAGGAAAAATTTGGGAACAGTGACCGATGTCTACTGACAGTCACTTCTAGGCCCACAGGCGTAGAATTCGCACCGTACAGTACATTTTTCTGGAATTTTCTGCCGAAATTCTTGAAGATTGTCCTCACTCCGAATATGGTAATTCTGCTTGTTTAGGTAGCCAGAAATGAGTTTAATCACAAAATTTTACAGTAAGAGACTGTGTCAAGGTCCAGTTGATTTAAAGCCCAATCACTGAACACCAGACTTAATAAATGGCCACACGATTGTAGCTCTTGAATCTTACAAAGAATTTTCCAGATAGTGGATGACTACAGTCCAAGTTCCTGCAAACGAAGACGAATCGATAAATTGAGGTCCTCTTCAACACAAGCTCCCACAGCCGTGATATTTTCTTTCCAACTCATTCTTCTCATTCTTGTTGGTGTGTGAGTATCCAATAGCAAGAATTGGGTGCGAAAATTTTCAATAGTTCGATAAATATATAGCACGTTCAAATGGCCGATGGTGTTTTAGGTAAATTTTACGAAGATCTCTATAAGTTAGGCGAACAGAGCTCAGATTTTGGAAATACCATATATCTAACAATTTCAAATCGTTGTTGTTGCGTCAGTCTTTCCATGAAATTGCAGTTTAATGTGACAGCTGATTTGACACCTAATTCTTACTGAAAAGTCTAATATTTTCGACTAAAAAAATTTGAACACTTACAAGTATCATAGTATCAGTGTTATTATTCATCATGTGATACAAACTTTTCTTAAAATGACGATCGCTTAACAGTTGTGTCCAAGTTATCATGCACTGATAAAGTACTTTCTATCTTTTTTAACTTGAATTTTCCAGCCAATATCGAGGTTAATTGTAAGCATCTGTTCCTACAAGTACTATAACAAGTTGCCGCAAAAGTCACCGACTTATGTATAATTACTTTAAAAATTTATTTTTTTTTTTTTTAATAATTTTCTTTAGATTAATAACATACGATTAATCGAGATTTTTTTCAATTGGCTTACGAAAGATTATATTGCTCAAAGACCTAAAAAAAAAAGAGTTTTTTAAAGTATTTACCATAACGTTTCGTAGAATATTTTCTATTTTAGTATTAATATGCTCCTTTAGCTTCGAAATGGTGATGTAGTTACACGTATTTAAATACTTATGTACACTTTTTTTTTTAAATATCCTCACATAAAAAAGCAAGTCCTGTCAAATTCGGACAATGTCGTCTCAAATGTATTTAGGAACACAGCACTCAGACTGAGAACTAGTCTATTGTAGAGCGATTGTAGGACGATTGTAGAGCCTATTAGCTTCATAGTTCCCGACTGCGGTGTGAAAACGTTTTAAAGGTACAATCAATCCCTTAAGCGGGTGTTAATTGTTAAAAAAAAAATCCTGCCGGCAAAAGCTGGTAATAAAATATGTGCAATCATAGCCCAATATCTTTTACCTCGTATGGCAGCATTATTGATGGCATCGATTTCAAGAACAATCACTCTCCAGTTCACAGTGCTTCATTTACGGTAATTCTGCTCATTTTTTGCAAACAAACTACGTAAAAATATTGTACGTTGAGAATCTATTGGTGTTAACTCTTTCCATTGTACTGAAACGTTTAAAATTTGGTTTTTTAAAATTCTTTGTGACTAGCATAGTTAGCTCGAGCCTTCGTGTTGATGTTTCTTGATTTTTCATAATACTTACAAGTAGTTGCTCAACATTCTCAGTTCGGTTAATGCATGGTCTTAAAGTTTTTCTACAGCCCCTGTTGATGAAATCGTCGCACCAGTGCTCTAATCATGATTCCAAATTTTTGCACATAAAACTATAACTTCGTTCGGTTTGCTAAGAGATGGCTTAACTTGTATTATTCTATTGTTATTATTCCATTGGAACATGCGTTGGAAAGCTACTGTCATTGTACGTCATATGTCATTCATTTGAAGCGTAAACAACAATAATTTTTTTTCACTCAAATATGTCGAACTTTTTGCCTGAAAAAGTGTTTTCGTGGGGAGTTCTTCTTCATTACTTTAATATGAAGAAAACTGCTGCTGAAAGTCATCGTATTTTGGTGGAAGTTTATGGTGAATATGCACTAGCTGAGCGAACGTGCCAAAAGTGGTTTGCACGATTTAAAAGTGGTGATTTTGGCTTGGAAGACGATGAACGTCCTGGGCAGCCACAAAAGTTTGAAGATGAAGAACTGGAAGCATTACTCTATGAAGATTGTTGCCAAACACAAGAAGAGCTCGCAAAATCTCAGGGTGTCACTCAAGCAGCCATTTCAAAACGTCTAAAAGCAGCTGGATATATTCAAAAGCAAGGAAATTCGGTTCCACATGAACTCAAGCCGAGAGACGTCGAAAGGCGGTTTTGCATGTTCGAAATGCTGCTGGAACCCCACAAAAGGAAGTCATTTTTGCATCGGATTGTTACTGGTGATGAAAAATGGATCCATTACGACAACCCCAAGCGCAAAAAATCATATGTGAAACCCGGCCAACCAGCCAAATCAACGGCAAAGCCGAATATCCATGATGCGAAGGTAATGCTCTGTATTTGGTGGGATCAGATAGGTGTGCTAAATTATGAGCTGCTAAAACCGGGTGAAACCATTCATGGACAACGCTACCGAACACAATTAATCCGTTTGAAGAGAGCAGTAGCCGAAAAACGCCCGGAATATGCGACCAGACACGACGCAATAATTTTCCATCATGACAACGCTCGGCCCCACGTTGCTTTTCCGGTTAAGAACTGTTTGGAAAACAGTGGATGGAAAGTCTTACCCCACCCGCCTTATAGCCCAGACCTTGCCCCTTCTGACTACCATTTGTTCCGGTCGATGCAGAACGCCCTCACTGAAATACGGTTCACATCAGAGCAGAATAACAAAAATTGGCTTAATTCATTCTTGGCTGCCAAGCCGGGAAAGTTCTTTTGGGATGGGATCCAAAAATTGCCAGAAAGATGGGAAAAAGTCATAGCTTCAGATGGGCAATATTTTGAATAATACTATTGTACATGTTTTTCTTAAATAAATGTTCAAATTTTGAAAAAAAACGGAAACCATATTTAAAGTCTTTTGTGGAATTTTAAGATTTTTTCTTAAAAAAAACACCCACACATACTGTACGCGAATGAGTAAATATTGATCTTTTATTGGTTGGGATTCATAAATTTTGTCGGTCCGTCAACCTTGCATTGAGTCAGTTAACGAGTACATAAGTCATAAAGTGATGAATGTCAAGCTATTATTCTCATCGAATTAACATGAATTCAGTATTAATCCTTTTAATTAGCAATCGCAAATATGATTAAATCCAAGGCGCAAATGCTTAAAAAAAAAATTTTACCATACCGTAATAGTTTGATAAATAAATGCTATCCGTTTTAGGTTAAATTGATTTTGGTTTTTGTTTTCAATTAATAATAATGTAAAATTAATTTGAAAGGTTGTGAAAAGCTACATTTATTTTAATACGAGTACAAATGAGAATTAATTATTACTGTAAGAATTATGAATGACTTAAATTGAGTGTTAAACTACAATTCCAATGTTTTCTCGTAACTTAAGATAAATAACCATCTTTCAGTGCCATTCTAAGATCAATGAATCGATACTTCGGACAACCTTTAATATTTCTGTGCGGGTAACATAAACTAGTAGAAAGTGGCTTCTAAAAAATAGATTGTATAAGAGGTGTATTGAATGATATTTTAGAAACATTGTCAGATGAATACTAAGAAGAGCAGGTTATTTAATCGGTTACTACCCAACAAGTTTTTCTATACGAAAACTACTTAAATTTAAATTTTTTTTTTTTCGCTCTAAGATTTAAACTTCAAATTATTTCTTTCCTTTATTAAAATATTTATAAAATATATATTTTTCGAAGACAGAAATTTGTAAAATGATTATAACTAAATTGTTATAATCTCGACTTTATTTAGGGTCACGAATTTCTGTAGATTTATTTGCTAAATAATTCTGATCTAGATGCTATTTTATTTTCGAAAATAGACAATTCATTTAACAACACCTTTCAGGTGTTTTTTTTTGTTTAACGTGTACACTGGGTTTCCCTCAAAAATTGTAGAAAATATTCAAATTGCGCATATTTGTCGTTATTTTTTTTTTTCTGGTATCTATTTATACATATTTTGGTTGGTGGTAAATTTATTTGAATTGTAATTCACACTGGCGATCATATGACTGATTTTTCTTCAAAATATTTATATAAGGCCATAAACCAAACAATAGTCATAAATCATAAAGAATACTTGCGAATTAAATTTAAAGAAGGTTTCAGAGTGTTATTCAATAAATTCTTAGGAGTCATTAGTATTGGCTTGCACAGGTAAATAAAAAAAATTTTAAAACCACTCGGACCAGTTTTTGCGCGGTGATAAATTAAAGTCTTATATTCGCAGTTGTTCGGAAATTTAGTCAGGAATCGTACAAGTACAACCTACTACGTCGTAAAATGGTCTTAAGACTTGAAAATGATTATATAACTCCTAGTATGACTTAGGTTGAATGTATGTATAATTATTTCATAGACGGAACTCTTCAAAATGTTTCTGTTTATTTATTTATGATAATAAATTTAATTAAATGGTGGTTTTTGCATGTAATGTCTAACATCTAAACTCCTTACTGGAAAAGTACTACTTCAGATGGTTGGAATTAAGCTCCTCTCTCTAAGTCACTGCACAAATGGTGATATCTTGTGAAACTAGTTATTCAAACAAAAACTGGTTTCATTTTAATTTTTGTTTCTCTTTTGCCTTAAAAAAAAAAGCTTATTCGATATATATCTGCTTAAATCAGAATGTATGTGATATGAACTCATATATGAGTCAATAGTTAATTTCTGTATCTTGAAGTCCGGTAGTTTGGTTTGCTTTTTTATTATTGTTATTGTTTTGGATTTTTGTTTTTGAATTAACAATTTTTGGGAATTAGCGTGTGCTTGAGTATACTTAAGATGAAAGAAACGTAATAACAGGTTAATAAAATAAGGCATTGAAATGAGTTTCTGAATTGTAGGCCTTAAAAAAATGACTCGAGTCTATATATATATTAAAATGAAAAATGCCATGGAGTTAAGTGTCTTTTTTTTTCAAACCACAAACTGAATATAGGGTTTTGTAAGAGCAGATAGATTGAAAAAAGTGAAAATAAGGCAGGAATAACTGAAAGGACTTTTATAACCGTGTGAAGTTTCGACACACCCCTGATAAATGAGGCAAAAAACACTTCAGTGTCTTAAAGAAAATAGACAATTTTAATTGGCTATATATACTTATACTTCACTTATGGAGTGCCCTGCTAAACTCTTTATTTCCTAGCCATTATAATCTGTAAACATTCAAAACCAACGTACATCGGTATCTCTCTTTGTTTTCTCCCTAATTCTCATTTGATTCGAAATTATTTACTGCATTTTGGAAATAACATTGCAATAATTTTTGTATGCAAGTCACATACATAGTAATTGCCATTGTCTAATAAAATCACGATAAATTTTAAACAATTGGTTTAAGTAAATGCTTTCATCGCTGCAACAAAAGTTAAAAGAAATTAGGCATTTTTTTGTATAAAATTGGGGACTTTTATTTATTGTAATTGGATATCATCTTATCAGATTTTTTAAACACGTTTATACCATATTCCTTGCCATTCGGTATCGTAGGCGTATACGTAATAACTCAACTTTGTATATTTAAAATCCAAAAAGTTAGTGGCGTTAAATAGTTTGGTTCACCTTATTTGAAGATGGATTCAGATTTCATTCAATAGTCCTCTTGAATCTCAACTATAAGGTACCCATAATTTGTCCTACCTTTCAATAACTGCCTACAATAGAAAGTTTTCCCTAATGTGAACCGTGTGCTGTGTAATTCTAGGCATAATAACACAATATTTTGAAGAACTTAAACAGAAAATATCAGGCATGCTAGTAGCTATTCGTGTTACACGGCCTCAAATTATTGTAAATTTGATACAAAACTCATTGATAGAAAGCAAATAAAGTGACAAACTTTTAAAAATACATTCAATCTCTGTACCATATCCATTTAAGGCATTCGATAATATGATAATTTTTTGCCTATCAAAATATCGGAAACCCGTAAACGCAAATGTTACAGTATCTTACGAAGCATCTACAATATTTCTTCTGGACATTCTCATTCCCAAATCATTCATTCATTCATTCATTCATTCATTCATTCATTCATTCTATTATGATAATAATGTCATACAGCTTTTTGAGTTTTTCATCTTCATCCTAGTCTTAATAGTCAGACCCCATGATGATGGCTTAATCCGGTTGATCATGCTAGAAAAACGTACATCGTGACATGAGAAAAGACATGGGAAAGCCAGGTATCTGTTCTAAAGACTTCCTAGTTCTCATTTCAAATGATGTTCGTATATTCGGGAAACATCAAGAAAAAATAAAATCTAAAAATTCCTTACACCTGACCATGGGCAAAAACACTCACACCAAGATTAAACTAGGTAAGAACACACCTGAATGCCTGTTCTATTTTCTAGCTTTTATATTTGACTGAAAACATGGTAGCGCTTCTTTCGAATTTTAGATTGGGGATGTCCAAAAATGGATCAAATGTACCTCATAATAAATTGACATGCGCAGTGACGTACTCATCTGAGCAATCGGTCTTGAAAACACGCATTTACTTAACCAAGCAGTTCGAGAGAAATCCCTACATTACAGACACTTGTAAAACTAGTGAATTAGCCAGAGAGAGAATAACGTTTGACCGTCCTGTTTGCTCCCGGTAGGAGCACAACAGCAAATTTTTCAAAAATCGTCATCACCCTGTCGGCGGGCAATGGTAAACCTCCGAAAGACAAATTCTGTAAAAAACACAAATAAGTGCGAGAAGCTAGGCATTGGCCCACACCGAGCTGTTGCGCCAAATATTTTTTTTTTATGTCCTGAAACTAGAAGCGATCCCTTTCGTATCAACAAAATGTTATCTTGAAAGAAGGATATTCGAGATATATTTTAATTTTTTAGACTAATTTCATAGAAAATTATTTCAATCAGACAATGATTGAATCACAACTGAGTATCTTCATAAATTGATAGGGATGATGCAATACTCAATTATGGTTAATTAGTTTAGGACTGCTTCTTCTCTTCAGTGAATATCTAAAGAATCTTAATTTAAACCAAATATTATTATTTAAACCTCAATATTATTATTGAGGTCGCTGAAGAACCAAGTGCGAACGGATATTGTAAATAAAAGATTTGTAGTGAGTACATATAGTAATCAAAGAATTGTTAATCCTGAAGGCCCGCAGAGTAGGCAGTATAACAACGATGGCTAACATTGAAATCGTCTATATGTCCCTATTCTTTAACTAATTTCTAAAATAATGCTTAAATCTGCGCCTGATAAAAAAATCTGCACATAATAAAAAGAAATAATTATGTCAGTTCAGCTCCTTGCCGAAATTTAGTCTCCAAAGACCTGTGAAGTTTTTTTGAAGATCATTTTTCCGGTGGTCTTTTCCAAGATAAGAAGATTTGGCATATCGCCAATCAAATCAAATGCGAACCTGAGAATTTTAACTTACCAGTTCGTAAACTTGTATTAAAAAAAGGTTTGAGGATAACCTGATATACGACGTTTGATAAGAGTATATCATGCATATTCAAGAATCAAGACGTAGCAACGCCGCTTTTTGATGGCAGCAGATAGAGTTGATAGTGTAGTCATAGGACTTAATAAAAATTAAATAAATTTTATTGCAGGTAGATTCCAGTTAAAGCTAAAAATATTTAAGTAAGTTTAGAATCTTAATTTATATTTCTGCATAGTTTTTCATTTATCAGAGAATTTAAAAAACGAAGAACAACATCTAATGAAAGGTTTCCATGACACAAATTTATATTCCAATTGATTTGGAGATATATAAAAATTCACTGATAATTTCAAAATATATTTAAAAAAAATATACATATGTCTGTAGCATTTATAAACCTTTTTTTGCCTTAAAAACTGGATTTTAAAAAAATCGTAAATGGCTATAAACTAAAAAAGGAACTTTAAAACTTGTTTATAGTTTAATATAATTACACTGTCCAAACATCCAGGTAATATACATATGTATGTACATATTAACTCCAAACGTGTACAAGCACATTCATATATCCGTAGTACTAAAATAATAACTATAGATACTCAAACCAAACCATTTTAACACGACTGGAAATGAATTTTGGTCAACCTAAGCAAACTATTAAATTGAATATGTCATCTTTGCATACAAATGTAGAATGTATTGAATCAACATGTTAGGTAATCGAGACACGTTCTACCATAGATAAGTTATGCAACAATCTAACTGGCTATAAATACGCTTTTAACCTAATGTTCTAAGGAACATTTTAATTACAATATTTTTCAATCAAACGCTTTTTTACACAATTACACTGCTCTTTGGAAATCAAATGTATGCACGTTTACTATTCAGGTCTATCACTGTACAAAAATATCGTTTATGTCATAAAAGATTTCCTTATAGCCGCGATTTGTCACGTTTTTGAATATTTTTTTTTATATATATTTATAATGTAGTTAAAGCAATTAAATTGTTTTAATAAAAAAAAAAAAAAAAAAAAAACAGTAAGTGATCTTCAAAATCATTGTTGAATGTAACTTTACATTCGATTGACGAATGAGATGATTTTTAGGTACATTACGAATAAATCGCTTTTTGAAAGTGGCTGGCTATATGTAGAATTTGTGGATCACGTAATAAGAAAACAATTAAAAATCTTTTGTGCTTTTTAATAACGGAACCTTCTAGAATATGCTTATATATGTTATTATATTCAATAAGCTTATTCTATCTATGTTTCAGACGTTTGGTACAACTTGGCAAAGAATCAAAGCTTCCATTCTTTTAAGTATAAGGCTAACACGGCTTTATGGATAGACTAATCTATGGTCCCCGGTGCTATCAATTTATTTATTTACCACAAAAAGAGCAGTTGAGTTACATGAAATGATCTCGGTTAAGTTTGTAATATCATACTAGAGACATAGTAACCGTTCATCCCATGATCCTGGGCACTCTGCATATTGACAAAAGGGTCTTACATTTGAGATACATCTCGTATGTGTAAATGTGTATATCTAAATCGAGTTGTTCTTTTCACTAGACGAATGCAGCTGACTGATTTAACTGATCTAATGCTAAAAGGAATCACAGTCCATTTCTTCGTCAAAACTAAGTATCTGGCAGTAATCCTGGATAGCAAAATTCTTTGTACTTAACATATCGCATAAACGACGCTGTTTACTTCTACCTGTGTAAGTACACCGAAAAAGGTCCTCTATCCTCTGAGTCAGCTGTTTGCTTCGATAAGATTTCAAACGAATACATCGCTGCTGTTTTCAATAGATTCTAAAGAACGGTTTGTAATGGCTGTTTAGCAGCCTTTTCAAATACGCCTGGTTGTGCTTTAGACACACTAAAGAATCACACCCTTTGGTATTTATATCGAGGACTACTAAGACCTCAGAGAGACCTTTCGATTTAAAGTGATACAATTCACACTAGAGCTTCAACGAATTTTTGCAACGACTGTTATTTGATTCCAATCTTTAGTGTATGCTATCTGAAATTCCTTGTAATCAAATTTGAGACAAGAAAGGAAAGCAGTCGAATCTTCACTGTGCCTCTAGAACCAATTTATAAGTGTGGGGCTGGCGTCATGGGAAGACTACAACCTAAGACTTCACTATTTCATAGGAAAATTTGTGTTTTGTATAGTGCAGACTTACGTTATCCTGATAATAGTAAGCTATATTGTGAGGAATAGGTGAGGTACTGTAGCTGGGTTTAAGATCTTACTCAACACTTTGATTCATCCCCAAGCTACTTCTATAATGCCAGGTTTTTGGAAAGCAGTTGAAAGTCTGAATCTACATAGTTTTGCGTAATTTCAACGTCACAATGATCACGATCACAGAAAATGAGATCGTCACTGAAGTTGCTAGGCAAGGATCCGAAGTTGAAATTTTAGGAACTAAACACACATTTTTACCTGCATGTGTCCTCGATTAGGGTTTCAATTGACAGTAAGTCTCTTATGAACAAAGTCGTAGACAACATGACTGTACAAATTGCTAGCAGATCAAGGGATGCTTCTAGACTTCTCCAAAGTTTTAACGGCGTTTTTGCTGTCCTTTATTATAAAAAAATGCAAACTTCTTACTGTCGTCTTAACGGGGCCCCCACCCAATTATCAAAACTTCGCCTATCAATGACGTTGTCTAATAAAAAGCGGGGGCAGAGCAAAATGTACTTGTCTTATTGTAAAGGTTTTCGGTATTTAACACTTCTAAATGCTGTTGCGATTTGGCCAGTTATAAGCGGCCGGTCAGAGGTCCTGTTGGGTGGCAGGACCACTGGTAGTCCCTAGCAGGATTTAAAACACGGCACCATGAAAGTCAGGAGCCCCACGGATTTGGGTCCGGGCCTGACTTGATGTGGTAGGCCCCCTTGTTGGAGCGTCATGGTGGCTGTATTTTAAACCCAAAGTCGCGGGAAGCGTCTTTGACCCAAAGTGGAGCTACTGAAGCTAGGTCTGTCATTATAAGATCAGCAAGACCTGTACCAAGTGTGAAACTGCAGCATCAACCAGGAGTTCTACTTTGGTTTATTTTCGTAGCAAATAGCGATGCCAAAGCTTACCCTTGCTATCATGTATGTATGGGCATCCCGTAATCTTAAGTTCTCTAAACAGGCGACCACGTTAAACACTAGAGACTATGTCGTCTTAACGAGGCACTAGGATTTGTCTAAGTACCTTAACGTGTTAGCCATAAGTGACACCATCTGTGAGAGTGATGACGACACCGCAGAGCACAAGATTTTTTTGTACAACTTGAAGTCAAAACCATAAATTTTTAAATGTTATTGTAAATTGTTGGGAGTTCTTTCTCCACATGAACGATTGCATAATAAAGCACATCAGTGAGAGTACCGTGGGCAACTACCGCCGACACCGAATTTCGAACGAATTTAAAAAACTGTTTCTACAACAAGAAATGCTCCTAAAGAGATTGTGTTTGTTCTATCTCACAAAGGCTTCCCTCTGTTATATTTTCTCCCGCGACAAACAATTAGAGAATTCCAAAATATGGCTTGATTGTTATGCGCCTGGAGTATCATCTAGAGTCTTTTAAAAAATAGTACAATTAGTCTTTTTCGCCGTCTTTTTATTTAAGGTAGAAATGCATTTACCAATATAAACTACAATGTTATGTAAACTATCAGACTAATTAGTTATGAGGAGCAAAATAAGTTTTGCGCATATTTTATTCGGTATAAAGCGAAAGTTAACATCTTTGGCAAAACAGATTACCGATTTGCCTTTGGCTGATGTGAGAAAGTATCATTTAATTTCCAAGTGACAAGCTTGTGCATGTTATGCAACATTTTCCATAAAAATCAAACCGACTTACCTTAATTGGTAGACTTGTAAAAAAAAACTTCTTTCCTACTTCCCTTATGCAATTGTTTTTTTTTTTTTTTATTGTAGAAGAAAGTTTTCACTCAAAACCTCCCCAAAATTAGAAACCATATATTATTTACCGAAGGCAACACACGAGAAAGTTTATTGATCTTGCAATGGGAAAGTCGAAAACCTTTGCTCTGCTCTCTCCATGGTTCGTTACCTGGTTCACTCACCGCCTAACCATATACTCGTAAGTGCGGAACATAAAAGACAAAAATGGTAGCAAAATTACATAACGTTTCCGTAAGAGATCGCGTTCAATAACACAATACGAATACTTCCTCGAGCCATTGAACCCTAAGTCGTATGCAGACTTACGATCGTCAGTTATGCAATCAGCCAAGAGGTTGACTCAATGCGTATGCAACCTCATAGATACATTATACGAGTATTTACAAGTAAATTACAATTTTATTCAAATTCTTCCTCTTCTTGTTTCATTTGTAGGAACTTCCACGCGCTGATGCTTTGATTGGCATTGATACCAACGATGAAGCCGATCTACAAAATCTGGATAAAGATGAACCAACTGTGGTTAAAAAAATGGAACAACCTAAAGAAACTGCACCAGTAACTCCAGCTGTTAATAACGAACAGGTTAATGAAAGCGAAACTGATTCTTCGTTCTCGGAGAGCGAAGAAACCGATGACTTGCAAAAGATCCCAACTAAAGTTCCTCTTGAATTAGACTTAAGTGATCTTGCAGCGGCTCTTTTGCAGAACAATAAGAAGTAAGTTCTCTGTCATATCATCTATTCTAATTTAGACTCTTTGACGATATGCCTTCTTGTTTTTAGATCCCGCATGAACTGTGTCGTCGAACGTAAACACGCCGAAGAAATTGTTGACTCACCCTCAAAGACCGTTAACCTTCCATTCGGTGTCAACCTTACAACCGATCCAAAGAAAGCACGTATCACTGGTGAACGTATTTCGATCTTCTGCGAAAGCGGCAACGAAGATAAGGAACAAGAAGCTCGCAATCAAGCTCGCGATGAAGTCAGTGATGTTGAAGCCATCCGTCCAATGTTTATTCCATTCCAACGTGTTCCAATTCCATTCGGTCAGACTCCAAGTGAATTCCCTTTGACTCATATGCCACAACGTATGATGCCACCAATGCCTCAGCAACAGCAACAACCACCAATGATCCGTCAAATGCCACCACCTTTCCAACATATGCCAATGGCTATGCGCCCACCAATGCCACCACAAATTATGCAAGCTCCACACGCTGAACCGATGCAAGAGCAACACGTGCGCATTCAAGTTCACCGATTGCCATTCCGTGAAATTCATGTTGCAGATGATATTCCCGTGCAGATTCCATCCAGCAACCAAGAAATGCCACACATTCAAGTTCAGAGAGTACCATTAGGATTGGCCCTTCAACGTGCTGGTATCACTGCTGATGATTTGAGAAACATCCAACGTGCTGCTGAAGAGAGAATCACCGATGAGTTGAGACGTTTAGCAGCTGAAGAAGCCGCTGAATCAAGTTCAGACTCTGACAGCAATAGCAATGAAGAAGATGATTCACAATCGCAGTCAAATGAACAAATGCAAGCTCAAGAACAACAGCAACAACAACAGCAGCAACAACAGCAAGAACAGAGACTTCGCGAAGAGGAGCAATTGACAACTCAGCAATTGCCAATGGAGCCACGTGACACTATGATTCCACCAATGCCCGATCAACCACAAATCTTGCAAATTGGACGCACCACCTACGGACGCAGCTTGATCAGCCCTGTACACATTCCAATTCCAATGAATCAAGCTCAAGCCGATATGAATCAAGAAGCTATGGAACCCGAAAGGCCGCACTGTAAGTATAAAAAAAAAAAAAACAAGCAAACAAAGAGGAGGATACTCGTATCTCCAAGTCCTCAAACCGAGGTGGATAACTTTGTGTTGGAGATACTTTGTAAGTCTTGATTTGGTCTTCTAGTGTACTTAGCACATACAATTTAAGAGATTCATCTTTCGCGAACGTGACATACTCGTAAACTCAAGTTTATCTAGCTTTGGAGAGTTTAAATTCAACAGAATTAGATCTATTGAAATGACCTCCTACTAAGCTACGTGTGTTTTCTCGCTGAATACAAATACAAAGTGAATCCTGCTTTTGTATACAAAATACATATCCCAAAAAGAATGTAAAATAGATCTCCAAAAACACAATGTTTTTGTTGTTGAACCATACTTACATCTCATACTTGTAAATAACAAAACTTTCTTACATTTTTGACGTACATACATAAGTGAACTTTCAAACAATTTTCAAATTCCTAAAAAATATTATATTTCATTATTAGCCTCTCTAATAACATTATTTTTGTTTAAACTAACTGAACTAAGATTCTACAACAATTTCCATACACCTGTCAAATGAATTTGACATGAATTTTTTTCCTTTTGACATTGACAAGTAAAGAAACAGCTTTTGCATTATTTCTTGTCAAAAAAAAAAATTCTAAAAATTTCAACACTAATTTACTTGTTTGACTTAAACTTTATTTTCGTATTTTTAGATGTCCAGCCCCGTTCCATTCGTAGCACAGACAACCTTTTCCAACCAGAAAAACGTGTCAAGAAGTGCGCCTGTGATTGCAGCTGTTAAATAAAAATTTTATTTTAAAACAAAAATAAAAATAAAAAAATATATATCTATTTCGCAAACAATAAAAAATTTTACAGCCAGCCAACATTTTTTTTTTTTGCAACAAATTATTAAAAAAAATAAAAACACGAAATTCTTATTGTATGTACTATATTATGTTAATGTAAAAAAAAAGAAAAAAAATATTAACAATAAATTCTGCAAATTGGTATTAGTTTGAAGTGTATTTAAATATTTAAAAAAACAAAAGAATGTGACACCGAAAGAGGACAATAAGAAATGTAAGCGTATATTTTTTCTAATGTATAGTATGAGACCAAATTGATGGAATAAAATTGTAAATAAAATTAGTTTTTATAAAAAAAAATAATGGTCTTTTATTTTAAATTGTTACGTATGAACATTTGTTGTTTGATCAGTAACTTATAAACCGTAATTATTAAGAAAATTTGGCTGTGAGACGTTCCCATTTACAATTTTTTAAAGACATAAGTTCAAGTTCTAATTTTTTAGTAAATAGACACAGTCACCGACCAGCTTTCGAGCCGATAGCATCGATCTCAGTTTGTGCGTGAGCCTATTTTTTTCCAAGTGGCACTCTCTCAAACCGGTTTTTTGTTCTCCACATCAATTATGGCCCTCGGGCCCAATAGCTACTTGATTTAAAGATATTGAAGATGATTTCTTTTTTGACAAAAAATTTAAAACCAACTCAATCTCCTTACACAATTTCCCTGACTTACCCCCAAAATCTAGTGCAAAAAATCCGAAGTTCCTACTCATCTCACTGAAAAGTGCCAAAATATCAATCTCTTTCCTAAGCTCTTTTCTAATAAAAAAGGCAAGTCGAAGTCTCCCTACAACGCGACGGTAACCTGCTTATTCTAGCAAAATCTCAAAAAGTTGCTGAAAACTTCGAAAAAAATAAAAACCTAGCCAACGTTTGCCCAGTTGTTGTGAAACATCATGACCGTGGTAATTCCACAGAAGGGATTGTGTATGCTCCGTACCTGATTAATGTCTCTGAATCAGAAATCGTCACTGAAATGAAACCTCAGGGGGTAACAAATTCACAAAACCTCATGAAGGAAATCAGAAACCAACGGGCTGAATACTATGTTACATATTAACGTTTTCCAAATACCTAAAACTGTTTAAATCGGGTGGTATAAAGCCAAAGTGACTGAATACAATATTCGTATTTTTATCTTTAACGCCTTCCAACTCTAACACCTTTTCATCCTCCCAAACATCTAAAAAATGTAAAAAATGATCATGCTCAACTGATGACGCTGTCTCTTGAAAGCTAGCTCTTCAACTCACAAACAATACCGTCTCTTACACTGCATCATCTCCTCCCTCAACAAAAATTATTAGCCTGTTAAGCACAAACAACCCACAAACCACCACAAACTTAATATTCCTCATAAGAAAATACCATACCTATCTCCTTCAACATATTGACGATAGCCTTAGAGATATAGCTTTCGTTTAAAATCACTGTCGCGTCTATTTCATTTTGCCAGATAAATCCTTTTCCAGACACGATTTGGAAAATATCACAAGTCAAATCCATACTCCCTTTCTCTTGGTTGGGGACGTTAGCTCCTAGAGCGTATTGTAGGGATCTCCTCACACAAATCGCAGAGGAGCTATTCTTGAAGATTTCTTTCTAAAAGCCAGCCTTAAAATATTGAACGACGAGTATCATACACATTTTTCCACCCATAAAAATTTCACGCACATCGATGTAACATACTGCTCACCAGAACTTCTGCCAAAAATTAATTGGGTCATTTTGGACTCTCTCCATAACAGCGACCATTTCCCCATCATCACCTCAATCGTCCTAGACAATAACAGCTCCCAAAATAAAATTCCTCACCTCCCCAAATCTAAAACTGACCAAGCAAATTAGAAAAAAATATCAAAATATTTATTCGGTAAAGATATAGGTTCTAACATAAACCATGAAGCCGCCTTGTTACAAAAGGCAATTAGATGGGACGCAAATAAATCTAAATTTATACCACAAACATTTCCTAAGACACCAACATAAAAAGTTCCTTGGTGGAATTCCAATTTAGAATCGCTTAGAAATGCAAAAATTAAGGCCTAGAAAGAATTCAAAAAGTTTCCCAATGATTCAAATTCAATAAATTACAAAAAGTGCAACGCTGGATTTCGACGACAGATAAAAATTTGCAAATCCGAGAGCTTCAGAGTACTAACATTGTCTATATGTAGTATTAATAGAAACTCCTCACCTGCCAAAGTCTGGAACAACATCTGATACTTAACGGGTAACTACATACATATATCCCTAAGACTATTAAATGTATCAACTCCTCTGAAGGAACTCTCTCGAATCCGTTGGAAATCTGCAACCTCTTCGCCAAAAAATGGTCCGTCCTGTCCAAAGATACCAATATCTCCCAACAATTCCGCACAATGAAACATATGTTTTACAGCAACACAATACAAATTGTTGCAATCAACTCTCCAGTCCGACAAATAGAGCAACACTTCACTTTCGATGAATTCGAAAGCTGACTTTCGAAAATGAGAGGTATTATATTATTCTGGATGGTGTAAATATCGACATCCTATATGATTCTATAATTGTAGAAAGATATCAAGCCTTACTGGCAGGGAATGGTTTTGAGTCTTGCATAAGTGAGCCAACTTTAATTACTGATAATTCTCAAACTTGTATTGATCATATATATGCAAGACTCAGTCGCAATGCTAATTTATCTTTGATTGGTACTATTTCAGATATTAGGATCTCCGATCACTGTATGACATGTATCTGCTTTAAATCTGTACGTACTCGACCTAACAATAACTGTAGTCAGTCTAAGCCAGTAAATAGAATAGATTTTGAAGGACTAAATACCCACTTGCTGTATGAAAATTAGATAGAAATTTACGGTGAATCTATAGCTTTTGATTTATTTCTATCTGTTTTGAAAGGTCATGTTGACTTGTGCTCATTTCCCTTAGGGAGTAGTAGGACCAATCTCAAGAGACTGAAACCATGGATGTTGAACTACTTACTTAAAAACTTTCATGGGAAGGTGAGAAATCTTCATAAACACTATAGGCCCGGAGCCTATAGTAGTGTGAGATTCTTACTCACTAAAAAACACCTCCCTTATGCAAAGCACGACTGAGTTCACACTCAACAAGCATTTCTTCTATCGCACTTTACTTTGTTTTTATAAGATATCCTGCAGGCGATTTTCCATTGAAAATTCCTGTGTACTTTAGAAAAACTACGCGCTGCTAATCACCGCGCTAGATCGAGAGGAATAGTACTTTTCAGACGGCGCAATAAATTTGTCTCGTTGAACAGAAATATTCGTTTGACCTTGTAATCGATTATTATGTTTTCGCGCAAACATTTTAATTACGTTCTGAACGTTTTCGACTCCTAAGTCTCTGTGGATATCATCGTTTCTAATGTACCACGGCGCATTAACAATACCTCGAAGAACTTTGTTTTGGAATGTCTGTAATACATTAACGTTACTATTTTTAGTACAACCCCAAAGTTGTACACCATATGTCCCGATCGGTTTAAGCACTTGCTTATATAACAGCAGTTTGTTCTCTAAGCTAAGCTTGGAATAATTTCCAATAAGCCAGTAAATATCTTTATATTTGATTTCAAGCTCTTCACGTTTTTTCTTGACGTGTGCTCTCCATTTTAGTTTAACGTCGAGTGTCATACCGAGATATTTGGCCTCGTTCACGTAAGGAATTCGTACTGCGTTGATAAACACAGGTGGATTCTCAATTTTCTTGAGAGTGAAGTTGACATGGACAGACTTGCTTTCATTAAGTGCGATTCGCCAAGTCTTTGTTCAATTGTTAATCCGTGTAAGGGCACATTGCAACTTAGCAGTTGCTTCTTCGACTGTTTTAGCCGTTGCCAAAATGGCAGTGCCATCAGCAAATGTGGCTATAACAGTGTCGTCTGTTTGCGGTATATCGCGGGTAAAAAGCAAATATAGCAGAGGGCCAAGTAAACTTCCTTGCGGTACCCCCGCCTTTATTGTTTTAAAAGTGGAATATTCGTTTCCGTGTCTCACATGGAAGAGTCGGTCTTCCAGGTATGAACCTAAAATACAAGACAATTGCTGGGGTAGGGCTTGTCGGAGTTTATATTTTAGGCCTTCATGCCACACCTTACCAAAGGCTTGCGAAACATCAAGAAATGCGCTTGAACAGACTAACTTACACTCGATTGCTCGTTCAATTACATCGGTTATTCGATGCACTTGGTCAACTGTAGAGTATTGGTTTCTAAAGCCAAATTGATGATCAGGCAAGAGGGAATCTGTGTCGGTAATTGGTTTAAGACGGTTAACAAGGATTCGCTCAAAGACCTTCGATGTAATCGGGAAAAGCGATATTGGTCTATATGACTTGACTTCAGCCAGCGGTTTACCGGGTTTCGGAACCATAATAACTTCGGCTACTTCTCACTGGTGCGGTACGTGCTCTAATCTAATGCTGGCATTTATAAGATAGAGCAGCTTTAGCAAACCTTTTTTTCGGCAACGCTTTAAGTATCTCTCCCGTTTTAAGTCATATCCCGGGGCTTTATTGGGCTTAAGCGTGTCTATAACTTGTCTAAGTTATTAATACCTTGATTATTGAAGTCCTTGATCGATTTTTTCAACAAGTTGCAGAGCCTATTTAAGGACGTTTTATCTTGTGGTGCCCGGGTTTCATTTCTCTGATTTCCGGTGGATATCTTATGCCGACTTTGGGAACTTTGTTCAATTCGCGGGGAGTGTTCTTCCAGGCCGCTTGCTGTATGACTTCAACAAAACGTTCAACTTCTTTTTCAAGTTCATACGGCGTTCTAAGTGTTACTTTCAACTCAGTATTGTCTACAACGACTATTCGGAAATCTTCCCAGTGAGTTTTGCTGTTAGTTAATCTGGGTAGTCTTTGTTTCTTAACCAAGGATTCGCACAGTGAGAGGATAACTGGAGAATGATCGGAGGAAAGATGGAAGCCCTCTTCAACTTTGACGTAACTAGAGTTTACTCCTTTTCCGATAAAGAAGTCTATTAGATCGGTTGTTTTGGCGACATCCGAGGGCCAATATGTCGGCTTGCCTGTTGAGTAAAAATAGCAACCACATTCCATCTAGCCATGTAAAGAGTTTTGCCTTTTTGAGAGATACATCTTGAGTCCCAAAAGGTGTGCTTCGCGTTAAAGTCGCCACCAATAATGAAGATTGGTCCAAGAGAGTTGAATAGGTCAATAAATTCTTGTTTTTCTATTTTGCAGCGCGATTGGCAATAGATTGAGGATATATTAAAAGAGTAATTTTTATTTTTAGCGCGCACCACGGTCATTTGAAATTTGTCAAGTTCAATTATTGCTTCCAAAGTATGTTCAATGCATAGGGATGACCCGCCTCTTGCGTTTCCCGATGGATGATGAGCGTGGTAGTCGCGGTAACCTTTTAGTTCCAAACGCGATTCTGTTGCCAGGTGAGTTTCAGATATTAAACATATGTCAATTTCTTTTTCCTGCATGAAAATATTTAGTTCATCAAGCCTTTTCTGTAGCCCGTTGGCATTCAACGCAAGTATATTGAGCTTCTTTGCCATAATTAGTTACAGAAATTGGCTTCGAACTTAAGAAGCCGTTCGACTATTATCTTATTTATTTTAGTCTGTTCTTCTAGGCTCTCGAGAATTACTGATAACACATTTGAGGCAGGTTCCGGTGATGTACAGTTAGTCATATTAACTCGCGCCGCTATTTGCGCGTAAGTTTTTCCACTTTCCACTTGCGCATTGTTATTTTTGACGTTGTCGTTATTGGTGATTTTAGCGTTTGTCATCATTACCTTCTTTAAAGGCTTTGGAGTAGGACCGCTGTTGTTATTTCTCATTCTAGCTGTCCCTGCATTTTTCAAAGGTTTTGTTTTTGATTGATCTCGTAGCTTTTGCAACTCCTTCGCGACTTCGCAGCCTCGATAATTAGCTGAATGTTTTCCCTTGCAGTTAATGCATATCGCTGGGGACTCTTTCGCGGCATTGCACTCTCGAGTCAGATGTTTGCCAGCGCATTTTACACAGCGAGGTTCCTTCTGGCAGTAGGCCTGAGTATGGCTGAACTCCTGACAACCTGTACATTGGGGAATCAGCCTAGAGTTTTTCCACGAAGGTTCAATTTTGACAACAAGTCCCAAAATTGAATTTATGGCATAGATTCTTTCTAGGCTTTCGGTTTTGTCGAAAGTTAGCCTAAAGAGGGGAAGACCGCGTCTTGGGATGCAATCCTCTAGCTATAACGCGTATGGCTCTTTCCGTTTTATTTTCGTAGGTATGCCATTGAATCTTCTCGGCATTTAATTTTTGCGAAAGCGAACGGTAGTTGTCTGGATTAAGGACATTAATAGTCCATGTATCATTATTGCGAGATCTTACTTTATAATCGGTTGAGGACAGTGATTTCAGGATTATGTGCAACTTGTTGTAGTCCGAGATTTGAAAAAAGTTTATTGGCGGCGGCGGTCTTTGTTTGGGTTGCTTTGTTGCCTTATCGACCTCAGCGGTGTTAAAGCTGGCTTGCTTCTTTGTTTGTTCAATATCAGGCGGGGAAGTAGCTTTGTGCTTCTTACCTGGCTTTTTTTAAGTATCCAGTCCGTTTTGCGGACGTGTGTGTGAAAACTCGAGTTTTCGGGGCGGTTAAGTAGCGAAACAGACTCAGACTCAGATTTAGATTGCGGTTTAATGGCATCTAGTTGCTTTTTTAGTTCGGCACAGAGCAATTCCATATTTTGGGGTTTGGCGCGGAGATCAGAATTTTCGCGTTCGAGATTTTGTAGCTTATTTGGTGTAATATTTTCCTAGCGATTCGCGTGCTGGAGATCTCGTGACCCTTGTGCATTTTTTAAAGAGGTCCTGGTTTATATTTGTATTATTTTGAATATTATTTGAACTCATTTTAGTTCCCACGAGTAGCGGATAAAGGGTAGTCCGTCTGCTTAGAGACCCGCATTAGACAGAAAAGGCTGGCTGATCCGGAGGTCGCCAAGTATCCGGATGCTCCGTTAGAGATTGAGCTATTTTTATACTGGGCCCCCAACCTGGTCGATTCTGGCACAGGTCGCTTAACACCTTAATCCGGCCCAATTGATTTTAGTCGCCTCTTACGACAGGCATGCCTTACCTCGGGTATATTCTAACCCCTAACCCGAAGGGGGTTAGGTTAAAAAAAATTAAATCAAAAACTAATTTCGTTTAAAATATAAAAAACGTCCTAATGACATATTACATGTTAGAGAATCTTATGCAAAGATTTCCAATGAAGTTAAAATCGAAAACATAAAGGGGTTATGTAAAGAAAAGTACTATGTCAATAAATTCCATAGAGCTTATGGAAATTTGGAAACAGTAATGGGTTTTAATAAATCAGCTCTTCAATAAAAATGCATCTTCAGGTGCACCATCTAGTATAAGATTTAATGATACAATCATTGAAAATTCTTCTGAAATAGCTAATGCTTTTAATTTATTTTTTACGAGTGATGCCACCAATACCTTTGCTGATGCCGGTTTTAAAAATACTCCAAACTCTTGCCCACAAAGATGTTTTGACATAGAAAAAAGGCATGAAACTAGTTTTTTCTTTGAACCTATTTCTTCTCATGAATTTTATAAAATTAGGTGGGGTGAAAAGTAACCACCTTGGGAATGAAAAAAAAATTTTTTTAAATGTTTTATTCAATATAGTCCCCTTTTAGTTTGATACACTTATTCCATCGATTTTCCAACTTCTTAATCCCGTCCGAAAAGTAATTTTCCGGAAGGTCTGCAAAATACCTCGCGTGAGCTGGTATCTAGTTATTGATGAGCCATCTTTTGAGGATTGGGAAGAGATAATAGTCCCAGGGAGCCAAATCGGGAGAATACGGTGGGTGCGACAGCAACTGGAGCCGTAAGTCGGTGCATTATCTTGCAAAAACAAAATTATTTTTCGCTTCATTTGGGGTCGTTTTGCAGCGATTTCGGTTTTCAATCGCTCCAATAATGCACAGTAATACTCGCTGTTGATGGTTTTTCCTTTTTCGAGGTAGTCCACGAGTTTGTGATGAAAATCCCAGAAATCTGACGCCATAACATTTCCTACCAATCGAGCCTCCCTCGGCCGCTTCGGAGCACTCATTGGCACATCTGCCTAGATATGAACGGACTTCAACCAGACCATAACCTTTTTTGCAGTAGCAGCGCATTCTGGAGGTCAAGGAGGTTACTTTTCACCCAAACTAGTATTGTTGACATTTTAGCTCACATTTATAACGAAAGTATATTTCACGGAACCTTTCCTTTCTGAGGTTATACCAATTTTCAAAAAGAAAAATATATCAAAACTCACAAATTTCCGACCAATCTCTCTTCTCTCTGTTTTTTCAAAAATTTTTGAAAAAGTGGTAAAAAGTAGAAAAGTTCTTTTTTTTAGCAAAAATCAATATGGCTTTAGAGCGGGTAAATCAACGGAGGACGCGCTCTTAAATTTTGTAGTCTAGTTTGTGATAGTTTGGATAGCACAAAATGACAGCTTCGTTTTTTTTCGAGACATTGCCAATTCATTTGACTTTGTGGATCACGAGCTCTTACTAATAAAGTTAGAAAAGACAGGCTTTAGAGGGTGTATGCTGAATTGGTTTGGATCATATTTCAAGGATTGGAGGCAAATTGTTAAGATAGGAGACCATTTTAGTGAATGCTTTGATATTCAGGTTTGTGTCCCACAGGGATCCGTTCTTGGCCCCATCTTATTCCTTTTATCTATTTTTTCTATATTTAGTCAAAATTTTAAACGACACACAAACTGGTTTTGCAGACGATATAATTTGTTCATACTATAATAATTCCATTTTAGACTTTGTTTCTGATGTTTACCATGACTTAGAAGTCTTAAGGCACTGGTTTGGTATGCACAAGCTAGTAATGAGCGATAAAACGAAGAATATGTTTTTCAACTTACCTGCATTGGATGTACACTCGCCAGATTTGCTCATCCACGAGCAAATGCTCATCATTCGTGCTGTTTGCTTAGAGATGGCGTAATTTGTATTATTCTATTGTTATTATTCCATTGGAACATGCGTTGGAAAGCTACTGTCATTGTACGTCATTTCAGTATATGTCATTCATTTAAAGCGTAAACAACAATAATTGTTTTCACTCAAATATGTCGAACTTTTTACCTGAAAAAGTGTTTTTGCGGGGAGTTCTTCTTTATGAAGAAAGCTGCTGCCGAAAGCCATCGTATTTTGGTGGAAGCTTATGGTGAACATGCGCTAGCTGAGCGAACGTGCCAAAAGTGGTTTGCATGATTTAAAAGTGGTGATTTTGGCTTGGAAGACGATGAACGTCCTGGGCAGCCAAAAAAGTTTGAAGATGAAGAACTGGAAGCATTACTCTATGAAGATTGTTGCCAAACACAAGAAGAGCTCGCAGAATCTTTGGGTGTCACTCGAGCAGCCATTTCAAAACGTTTAAAAGCAGATGGATATATTCAAAAGCAAGGAAATTTCGTTCCACATGAACTCAAGCCGAGAGACGTCGAAAGGCGGTTTTGCATATTCGAAATGCTGCTGGAACGCCACAAAAGGTAGTCATTTTAGTATCGGATTGTTACTGGTGATGAAAAATGAATCCATTACGACAACCCCAAGCGCAAAAAATCATATGTGAAACCCGGCCAACCAGCCAAATCAACGGCAAAGCCGAATATCCATGGCGCGAACGTAATGCTCTGTATTTGGTGAGATCAGATGGGTGTGCTGTATTATGAGCTGCCAAAACCGGGTGAAACCATCAATGGACAACGCTGCCGAACACAATTAATCCGTTTGAAGAGAGCAGTAGTCGAAAAACGTCCGAAATATGCGACCAGACACGAGGCAATAATTTTCCACCATGACAACGCTCGGCCCCACGTTTCTATTCTGGTTAAGAACTATTTGAGAAACAGTGGATGGGAAGTCTTACCCAACCCGCCTTATAGCCCAGACCTTGCCCCTTCTGACTACCATTTGTTCCGGTCGATGCAGAACGCCCTCACTGAAATACGGTTCACATCAAAGCAAAACATCAAAAATTGGCTTGATTCATTCCTGGCTGCCAAGCTGGCGCAGTTCTTTTGAGATGGGATCCACAAATTGCTAGAAAGATGTAAAAAAGTCATAGCTTCAGATACGCAATACTTTAAATAATACTATTGTATATGTTTTTCTTAAATAAACGTTCAAATTTTGGAAAAAAAAGGGAAAGAATTAAATTAAATACCCAATAATAGATGTGTGAATACCGATATTTGTCCTATAAATAATTGATCAAATAATAATAGCGGCTATCCTAGTTGCTCATCCAAATGCTTTGTGATTGAAAGGGTTGTTGATTTTAAGAACCTGGGTTTACACTTTGACAATAAAATGAACTGGGGCTTACATATTTCTTCACTAAAAAATTATTTTCTAACAACTACTTATATACTATATTATCTTAGATTTTTTTGCTCTCGCAATCTGTTAGAAACGGTCTACTATGGCTTAGTGCATTTAAAGTTGCAATATGGATTGGCTTGCTGGGGCGGTACTTATGACAATAAGATACAACCTCTGATTATTAGCCAAAAACATATTCTAAGAATTATTTGGAAAAAAAAGACGATGCGAGCATAGCATCTTATTTTTCTGCAATTCAAAAATTCTTCCACTGAAGCATCTATTTTTTTATAAAGTTTTAAAAATATTTTTTATAAAAAGTGGTAATGACAGTACTTTGGTTATCATTCCAATTAAACATACAGCACTCACAATTTTTTTTTAATTTCTACACATCAGTAGCACCTAGGTTATTTAATCTACCACCTTTTGAACTTCGGAATATTTGAAAATCCTATTCATTCTACGGCGGAATTAAATAATGGCTTTTTTATTTTAACTTCAAAGAAATAAATCGCTTAACAAAAGTCATAAGTTAAATGGTTTTTCTTTTTTTGATTGTTTATTCTTTTATTTTTTATTTATAAGTATTAATTTGTTGATCATTAATTTGCGGCAATTGTTAATTAATAAATTATATTTTGCGTACTACCACCCCACTACTTTCATATAGTATAATCGGTCGTTTTATTAAAAGTTTATAGTTCGATACTTTCGACACTAATTTTTCTTAAATTATAGAATGTATCTACTTAATTTTATATTTCAATGATTGTCTTTATAATAGGAAAACACTTTTAGTAACTCGCTATTATTGTTAATTATTTTGCTATAATTCTAAATTTGTATATATTACCATCAGTACTATAGCACTATTGTACTAAAAGCTTTGAGTTAAATGGAAAAATTGAAAAAACTCCCAATAGTGATAGAATTTCATATTCCATTATCAAAACTTTGCCCATAGAAATAAAAGCTAGACTCGTCAAATCCTTACCGCAGGCAGTATCCCCTCAGCTGGAAAACCACATGTGTAGTCCTTCTTTCAAAACCGAAAAAAGACATTTGCTCCCTTAATGGTTACCGACCCACTTCTCTCCTCTCATGTACATCAAAATTATTCGAAAAGATGATTGCAAAACGACTTCAATGGTTTACAGAGAGAAAAAATCTGATGAGTGGCAATCAAGTTGCTTTCAAGACAGGGAGACGTTGTGAAGACACCCTTTTTCACATTGACCAATACGTAACTAATGCTTTATCAGCCCGTAATCACGTAACTATTTTATCGTTAGATTTTTAAAAACCATTCGACAAAATCGGGATGCATCTTATATGGTATTAAACAAACTCGAAATCTGGGGCATTGGGCCAATGTCGAGTTTGTGCTGACTACTGTTTTGATACGTATACTACGGCTCGGTTATATTTTGTTTTAATATTGATTTTTTTTTCTATTACATTTATCCCAGTTTTATTTAAACAATTACAAGACAATGACTTTACCAAAACCATAGTCCAAGATAATATAAAGTAAAAGTTTTTAGGGAACATTTTTTATTTCACTTTTAGCATCTGAATTGCAAATTTTTGTTCTCTGTCCATTAATTCTCCTTTTGTGTACCCTACATATGTATGAGGCGACTATGCAGTTTGTACGAAATGCAACCGTAAACTGCATTTTGAATGCACTATGCTTACGGAAAGATCATGAAGAATAATGGGCGTATCAAGAAAAGAAGCATGGAATTTCCAATTCTGCAGGATGGAAATCGCCAAAATAGGTGATATGAGCAAGGCACTAACTGTTGTATTAAGTCGATCTAACAAGTTAAGCTCCATTGCTTTTTGTATATTATATTTGTAATAACTGTGTAATCGTGTTTGCATAACACGATTCGCCAAGTCTTTGTTCAATTGTTAATCCGTGTAAGGGTACATTGCAACTTAGCAGTTGCTTCTTCGACTGTTTTAGCCGTTGCCAAAATGGCAGTGCCATCAGCAAATGTGGCTATAACAGTGTCGTCTGCTTGCGGTATATCGCGGGTAAAAAGCAAATATAGCAGAGGGCCAAGTAAACTTCCTTGCGGTACCCCCGCCTTTATTGTTTTAAAAGTGGAATATTCGTTTCCGTGTCTCACATGGAAGAGTCGGTCTTCCAGGTATGAACTTAAAATACAAGACAATTGCTGGGGTAGGGCTTGTCGGAGTTTATATTTTAGGCTTTCATGCCACACCTTACCAAAGGCTTGCGAAACATCAAGAAATGCGCTTGAACAGACTAACTTACACTCGATTGCTCGTTCAATTACATCGGTTATTCGATGCACTTGGTCAACTGTAGAGTATTGGTTTTTAAAGCCAAATTGATGATCAGGCAAGAGGGAATCTGTGTCGGTAATTGGTTTAAGACGGTTAACAAGGATTCGCTCAAAGACCTTCGATGTAATCGGGAAAAGCGATATTGGTCTATATGACTTGACTTCAGCCAGCGGTTTACCGGGTTTCGGAACCATAATAACTTCGGCTACTTCTCACTGGTGCGGTACGTGCTCTAATCTAATGCTGGCATTTATAAGATAGAGCAGCTTTAGCAAACCTTTTTTTCGGCAACGCTTTAAGTATCTCTCCCGTTATTAAGTCATATCCCGGGGCTTTATTGGGCTTAAGCGTGTCTATAACTTGTCTAAGTTATTAATACCTTGATTATTGAAGTCCTTGATCGATTTTTTCAACAAGTTGCAGAGCCTATTTAAGGACGTTTTATCTTGTGGTGCCCGGGTTTCATTTCTCTGATTTCCGGTGGATATCTTATGCCGACTTTGGGAACTTTGTTCGATTCGCGGGGAGTGTTCTTCCAGGCCGCTTGCTGTATGACTTCAACAAAACGTTCAACTTCTTTTTCAAGTTGATACGGCGTTCTAAATGTTACTTTCAACTCAGTATTGTCTACAACGTCTATTCGGAAATCTTCCCAGTGAGTTTTGCTGTTAGTTAATCTGGGTAGTCTTTGTTTCTTAACCAAGGATTCGCACAGTGAGAGGATAACTGGAGAATGATCGGAGGAAAGATCGAAGCCCTCTTTAACTTTGACGTAACTAGCATTTACTCCTTTTCCGATAAAGAAGTCTATTAGATCGGTTGTTTTGGCGACATCCGAGGGCCAATATGTCGGCTTGCCTGTTGAGTAAAAATAGCAACCACATTCCATCTAGCCATGTAAAGAGTTTTGCCTTTTTGAGAGATACATCTTGAGTCCCAAAAGGTGTGCTTCGCGTTAAAGTCGCCACCAATAATGAAGATTGGTCCAAGAGAGTTAAATAGGTCAATAAATTCTTGTTTTTCTATTTTGCAGCGCGATTGGCAATAGATTGAGGATATATTAAAAGGGTAATTTTTAATTTTTAGCGCGAACCACGGTCATTTGAAATTTGTCAAGTTCAATTGTTGCTTCCAAAGTATGTTCAATGCATAGGGATGACCCGCCTCTTGCGTTTCCCGATGGATGATGAGCTTGGTAGTCGCGGTAACGTTTTAGTTCCACGCGCGATTCTGTTGCCAGGTGAGTTTCAGATATTAAACATATGTCAATTTCTTTTTCCTGCATGAAAATATTTAGTTCATCAAGCCTTTTCTGTAGCCCGTTGGCATTCCACGCAAGTATATTGAGCTTCTTTGCCATAATTATTTACAGAAATTGGCTTCGAACTTAAGAAGCCGTTCGACTATTATCTTATTTATTTTAGTCTGTTCTTCTAGGCTCTCGAGAATTGCTGATAACACATTTGAGGCAGGATCCGGTGATGTACAGTTAGTCATATTAACTCGCGCCGCTATTTGCGCGTAAGTTTTTCCACTTTCCACTTGCGCATTGTTATTTTTGACGTTGTCGATATTGGTGATTTTAGCGTTTGTCATCATTACCTTCTTTAAAGGCTTTGGAGTAGGACCGCTGTTGTTATTTCTCATTCTAGCTGTCCCTGCGTTTTTCAAAGGTTTTGTTTTTGATTGATCTCGTAGCTTTTGCAACTCCTTCGCGACTTCGCAGCCTCGATAATTAGCTGAATGTTTTCCCTTGCAGTTAATGCATATCGCTGGGGACTCTTTCGCGGCATTGCACTCTCGAGTCAGATGTTTGCCAGCGCATTTTACACAGCGAGGTTCCTTCTGGCAGTAGGCCTGAGTATGGCTGAATTCCTGGCAACCTGTACATTGGGGAATCAGCCTAGAGTTTTTCCGCGAAGGTTCAATTTTGACAACAAGTCCCAAAATTGAATTTATGGCATAGATTCTTTCTAGGCTTTCGGTTTTGTCGAAAGTTAGCCTAAAGAGGGATGTAATCCTCTAGCTATAACGCGTATGGGTTTTTCCGTTTTATTTTCGTACGTATGCCATTGAATCTTCTCAGCATTTAATTTTTGCGAAAGCGAGCGGTAGTTGTCTGGATTAAGGACATTAATAGCGAGATCTTACTTTATAATCGGTTGAGCACAGTGATTTCAGGATTATGTGCAACTTGTTGTAGTCCGAGATTTGAAAAAAGTTTATTGGCGGCGGCGGTCTTTGTTTGGGTTGCTTTGTTGCCTTATCGACCTCAGCAGTGTTAAAGCTGGCTTGCTTCTTTGTTTGTTCAATATCAGGCGGGGAAGTAGCTTTGTGCTTCTTACCTGGCTTTTTTTAAGTATCCAGTCCGTTTTGCGGACTAGCTCTTCTTCGTCCGTGTGAAAACTCGAGTTTTCGGGGCGGTCAAGTAGCGAAACAGACTCAGACTCAGATTTAGATTGCGGTTTAATGGCATCTAGTTGCTTTTTTAGTTCGGCACAGAGCAATTCCATATTTTGGGGTTTGGCGCGGAGATCAGAATTTTCGCGTTCGAGATTTTGTAGCTTATTTGGTGTAATATTTTCCTAGCGATTCGCGTGCTGGAGATCTCGTGACCCTTGTGCATTTTTTAAAGAGGTCCTGGTTTATATTTGTATTATTTTGAATATTATTTGAACTCATTTTAGTTCCCACGAGTAGCGGAGAAAGGGTAGTCCGTCTGCTTAGAGACCCGCATTAGACAGATAAGGCTGGCTGATCCGGAGGTCGCCAAGTATCCGGATGCTCCGTTAGAGATTGAGCTATTTTTATACTGGGCCCCCAACCTGGTCAATTCTGGCACAGGTCGCTTAACACCTTAATCCGGCCCAATTGATTTTAGTCGCCTCTTACGACAGGCATGCCTTACCTCGGGTATATTCTAACCCCTAACCCGAAGGGGGTTAGGTTAAAAAAAATTAAATCAAAAACTAATTTCGTTTAAAATATAAAAAACGTCCTAATGACATATTACATGTTAGAGAATCTTATGCAAAGATTTCCAATGAAGTTAAAATCGAAAACATAAAGGGGTTATGTAAAGAAAAGTACTATGTCAATAAATTCCATAGAGCTTATGGAAATTTGGAAACAGTAATGGGTTTTAATAAATCAGCTCTTCAATAAAAATGCATCTTCAGGTGCACCATCTAGTATAAGATTTAATGGTACAATCATTGAAAATTCTTCTTGAAATAGCTAATGCTTTTAATTTATTTTTTACGAGTGATGCCACCAATACCTTTGCTGATGCCGGTTTTAAAAATACTCCAAACTCTTGCCCACAAAGATGTTTTGACATAGAAAAAAGGCATGAAACTAGTTTTTTCTTTGAACCTATTTCTTCTCATGAATTTTATAAAATTAGGTGGGGTGAAAAGTAACCACCTTGGGAATGAAAAAAAAAATTTTTTAAATGTTTTATTCAATATAGTCCCCTTTTAGTTTGATACACTTATTCCATCGATTTTCCAACTTCTTAATCCCGTCCGAAAAGTAATTTTCCGGAAGGTCTGCAAAATACCTCGCGTGAGCTGGTATCTAGTTATTGATGAGCCATCTTTTGAGGATTGGGAAGAGATAATAGTCCCAGGGAGCCAAATCGGGAGAATACGGTGGGTGCGACAGCAACTGGAGCCGTAAGTCGGTGCATTATCTTGCAAAAACAAAATTATTTTTCGCTTCATTTGGGGTCGTTTTGCAGCGATTTCGGTTTTCAATCGCTCCAATAATGCACAGTAATACTCGCTGTTGATGGTTTTTCCTTTTTCGAGGTAGTCCACGAGTTTGTGATGAAAATCCCAGAAATCTGACGCCATAACATTTCCTACCAATCGAGCCTCCCTCGGCCGCTTCGGAGCACTCATTGGCACATCTGCCTAGATATGAACGGACTTCAACCAGACCATAACCTTTTTTGCAGTAGCAGCGCATTCTGGAGGTCAAGGAGGTTACTTTTCACCCAAACTAGTATTGTTGACATTTTAGCTCACATTTATAACGAAAGTATATTTCACGGAACCTTTCCTTTCTGAGGTTATACCAATTTTCAAAAAGAAAAATATATCAAAACTCACAAATTTCCGACCAATCTCTCTTCTCTCTGTTTTTTCAAAAATTTTTGAAAAAGTGGTAAAAAGTAGAAAAGTTCTTTTTTTTAGCAAAAATCAATATGGCTTTAGAGCGGGTAAATCAACGGAGGACGCGCTCTTAAATTTTGTAGTCTAGTTTGTGATAGTTTGGATAGCACAAAATGACAGCTTCGTTTTTTTTCGAGACATTGCCAATTCATTTGACTTTGTGGATCACGAGCTCTTACTAATAAAGTTAGAAAAGACAGGCTTTAGAGGGTGTATGCTGAATTGGTTTGGATCATATTTCAAGGATTGGAGGCAAATTGTTAAGATAGGAGACCATTTTAGTGAATGCTTTGATATTCAGGTTTGTGTCCCACAGGGATCCGTTCTTGGCCCCATCTTATTCCTTTTATCTATTTTTTCTATATTTAGTCAAAATTTTAAACGACACACAAACTGGTTTTGCAGACGATATAATTTGTTCATACTATAATAATTCCATTTTAGACTTTGTTTCTGATGTTTACCATGACTTAGAAGTCTTAAGGCACTGGTTTGGTATGCACAAGCTAGTAATGAGCGATAAAACGAAGAATATGTTTTTCAACTTACCTGCATTGGATGTACACTCGCCAGATTTGCTCATCCACGAGCAAATGCTCATCATTCGTGCTGTTTGCTTAGAGATGGCGTAATTTGTATTATTCTATTGTTATTATTCCATTGGAACATGCGTTGGAAAGCTACTGTCATTGTACGTCATTTCAGTATATGTCATTCATTTAAAGCGTAAACAACAATAATTGTTTTCACTCAAATATGTCGAACTTTTTACCTGAAAAAGTGTTTTTGCGGGGAGTTCTTCTTTATGAAGAAAGCTGCTGCCGAAAGCCATCGTATTTTGGTGGAAGCTTATGGTGAACATGCGCTAGCTGAGCGAACGTGCCAAAAGTGGTTTGCATGATTTAAAAGTGGTGATTTTGGCTTGGAAGACGATGAACGTCCTGGGCAGCCAAAAAAGTTTGAAGATGAAGAACTGGAAGCATTACTCTATGAAGATTGTTGCCAAACACAAGAAGAGCTCGCAGAATCTTTGGGTGTCACTCGAGCAGCCATTTCAAAACGTTTAAAAGCAGATGGATATATTCAAAAGCAAGGAAATTTCGTTCCACATGAACTCAAGCCGAGAGACGTCGAAAGGCGGTTTTGCATATTCGAAATGCTGCTGGAACGCCACAAAAGGTAGTCATTTTAGTATCGGATTGTTACTGGTGATGAAAAATGAATCCATTACGACAACCCCAAGCGCAAAAAATCATATGTGAAACCCGGCCAACCAGCCAAATCAACGGCAAAGCCGAATATCCATGGCGCGAACGTAATGCTCTGTATTTGGTGAGATCAGATGGGTGTGCTGTATTATGAGCTGCCAAAACCGGGTGAAACCATCAATGGACAACGCTGCCGAACACAATTAATCCGTTTGAAGAGAGCAGTAGTCGAAAAACGTCCGAAATATGCGACCAGACACGAGGCAATAATTTTCCACCATGACAACGCTCGGCCCCACGTTTCTATTCTGGTTAAGAACTATTTGAGAAACAGTGGATGGGAAGTCTTACCCAACCCGCCTTATAGCCCAGACCTTGCCCCTTCTGACTACCATTTGTTCCGGTCGATGCAGAACGCCCTCACTGAAATACGGTTCACATCAAAGCAAAACATCAAAAATTGGCTTGATTCATTCCTGGCTGCCAAGCTGGCGCAGTTCTTTTGAGATGGGATCCACAAATTGCTAGAAAGATGTAAAAAAGTCATAGCTTCAGATACGCAATACTTTAAATAATACTATTGTATATGTTTTTCTTAAATAAACGTTCAAATTTTGGAAAAAAAAGGGAAAGAATTAAATTAAATACCCAATAATAGATGTGTGAATACCGATATTTGTCCTATAAATAATTGATCAAATAATAATAGCGGCTATCCTAGTTGCTCATCCAAATGCTTTGTGATTGAAAGGGTTGTTGATTTTAAGAACCTGGGTTTACACTTTGACAATAAAATGAACTGGGGCTTACATATTTCTTCACTAAAAAATTATTTTCTAACAACTACTTATATACTATATTATCTTAGATTTTTTTGCTCTCGCAATCTGTTAGAAACGGTCTACTATGGCTTAGTGCATTTAAAGTTGCAATATGGATTGGCTTGCTGGGGCGGTACTTATGACAATAAGATACAACCTCTGATTATTAGCCAAAAACATATTCTAAGAATTATTTGGAAAAAAAAGACGATGCAAGCATAGCATCTTATTTTTCTGCAATTCAAAAATTCTTCCACTGAAGCATCTATTTTTTTATAAAGTTTTAAAAATATTTTTTATAAGAAGTGGTAATGACAGTACTTTGGTTATCATTCCAATTAAACATACAGCACTCACAATTTTTTTTTAATTTCTACACATCAGTAGCACCTAGGTTATTTAATCTACCACCTTTTGAACTTCGGAATATTTGAAAATCCTATTCATTCTACGGCGGAATTAAAAAATGGCTTTTTTATTTTAACTTCAAAGAAATAAATCGCTTAACAAAAGTCATAAGTTAAATGGTTTTTCTTTTTTTGATTGTTTATTCTTTTATTTTTTATTTATAAGTATTAATTTGTTGATCATTAATTTGCGGCAATTGTTAATTAATAAATTATATTTTGCGTACTACCACCCCACTACTTTCATATAGTATAATCGGTCGTTTTATTAAAAGTTTATAGTTCGATACTTTCGACACTAATTTTTCTTAAATTATAGAATGTATCTACTTAATTTTATATTTCAATGATTGTCTTTATAATAGGAAAACACTTTTAGTAACTCGCTATTATTGTTAATTATTTTGCTATAATTCTAAATTTGTATATATTACCATCAGTACTATAGCACTATTGTACTAAAAGCTTTGAGTTAAATGGAAAAATTGAAAAAACTTCCAATAGTGATAGAATTTCATATTCCATTATCAAAACTTTGCCCATAGAAATAAAAGCTAGACTCGTCAAATCCTTACCGCAGGCAGTATCCCCTCAGCTGGAAAACCAAATGTGTAGTCCTTCTTTCAAAACCAAAAAAAGACATTTGCTCCCTTAATGGTTACCGACCCACTTCTCTCCTCTCATGTACATCAAAATTATTCGAAAAGATGATTGCAAAACGACTTCAATGGTTTACAGAGAGAAAAAATCTGATGAGTGGCAATCAAGTTGCTTTCAAGACAGGGAGACGTTGTGAAGACACCCTTTTTCACATTGACCAATACGTAACTAATGCTTTATCAGCCCGTAATCACGTAAGTTTTTAGTAATCATTTTTCATTTCACTTTTAGCATCTGAATTGCAAATTTTTGTTCTCTGTCCATTAATTCTCCTTACGAAATGCAACCGTAAACTGCATTTTGAATGCACTATGCTTACGGAAAGATCATGAAGAATAATGGGCGTATCAAGAAAAGAAGCATGGAATTTCCAATTCTGCAGGATGGAAATCGCCAAAATAGGTGATATGAGCAAGGCACTAACTGTTGTATAAAGTCGATCTAACAAGTGAAGCTCCATTGCTTTTTGTATATTATATTTTTAATAACTGTGTAATCGACAAGAGTACATAAGTTTAATCAGCATAAGACTGAACAACGATTAAAAGCATTAACTGTCTGGAAGAAGGGGGCAGTAGCATAGAGTACTCCGTGAGATAAAGTAATTGAAGTATTAAACAAATAAAAAGTATAAAAAGTGGTTTGCATAACACAGCACTAACTACTATACATCACCAAGCCTTAAAGAGAACTCTAGCTGCAAGCAACAATAGCCCGATTGATACACAAATTTCAGCATTGGTGATAAAAACCAACAAAAACTCAACTCTCTTATCTGAGCTCAAATTATTATGAGATAGCGATAGCCACTATCTATGATTTCATTGCTGCTAAATACGATGATTTAAATGTAAACAAAATAAAAATACGATAATAACTTGATGGAGTCTTTATTTAAGGAAATAGACGAACTAAGACAAACCAACAAAAAGAAAGATGACCAAATTGAAAGCATGCAAATATTGGGTCAGATAAAAAGTCTCCGCGGTTTTTTGTCACTAGATGGTGTTGATGTCCATTTATCTTGAAACACTAATCTAATTTTGTCAAATGAACACGTGTTTGAAAGGTGACATGCCAAGTTACATTTTTTTGTATAACAGCTGTGTAATTCGTTACTCGTGTTAAAAGTTATATACTGATTTGAATATGAGTGAAATATCTGAAGAAATACACTACGCGATGCTTTTTTACTATAAGAAAGGGAAAAACGCTTCAAAAACATGTCGGAAAATTTGTGCAGCTTACAGTGAGAATGCTGTGAGTGAACGCCGAATCCAGGAGTGGTTTGTTCGATTCCGTTCCGGAAATTTCGATGCAAAAAATGCACCTCAAACTGGTCGGCCTGTTACTGAAAAAGTCTATGAAATTTTGCAACGATTAGAGCAAGACCGGCACGGAAGCTGCCTGGAGATAGCCGAAGTACTAAACATCAACCGTATGACAGTTTGAAATCATCTAAATCGAGCAGGCTACTCAAAGAAGCCCATCAACCATCAGTGAAACCCTGCTGAAAAGTAACGAAATGGAATCATTTTTGAAGCGTTTCATTACGGGTGTGGAAAAATAGGTTAAATACGAGAATGTCCATCGCAAGCGATCATGGTCAAAGGCCGTTTGTGACCGACCACAAGGTTATGTTGAGTGTTTGGTGGGATTGGAAAGGAATTGTCTATCATAAGCTGCTAGAACGTGGCGAAACTGATTTTGAATGAAGAAATTTTTTTTCAAAAATGTACCAAAAATGTACTTGTGTTGTGACCTAACACAAATCAACACTTTAGAACAACAATTGCTTAAAAACAATATGAAAATTAAAAATATTCCACCAATGGCAAATGATAATCTCGTTGCAACTGTTAAAGCAGTAGGTACAACTATTAACTGCAGCATAAATGACAACGACATCACTGACGTTTACAGAACGCAAGCGAGGGTTCCTGCGAAATCAACAATTGTAACATCATTTACTTCGACAATCTGCAAAAATCAATTTTTAAGACAAGCCCGTACCACTCAATCCATCAAATTGCATAAGGTCAGGGAAAACAGCGGAATGATCACCAATGCATCTATGCCCGATGCCATTGCTTATATCAACAATCAGCTGACAAAGGGAAACAAACATCTTATGTGGATGGCGAAGCAGAAGGCAAAACTGCGTGATTGGCGTTATGTGTGGGAGAGCGCGGGAAGAGTTCTAGCAAGGCACAATGAGAACAGTCAAGCGATTTTTATAAGTACCGCTAATGATGTAAGTAAAATCACACGCATACAATAATAATTGTATTTGGTGAGTGTGTAAATAGAAAATCAAAAACTGTTTTTAATACCATAAATGGATAACACATATAGAAACGATAGCTTTTTGATAAATGTTGATTGTAAGGTGCTGCATGATTTTAACGGCTTTAGTTTAAATGAAATTTTAAAAAAATGGATTTTTGTTGTTTATGCTTAAATATTAGATTAATGCCAAAAAATTGGAATACATTCTGCTTAAATATAAATGAATTACTGGGAATTTTAAAAATTATTGTACTATTGGAAATCAACATTCAGAAAAAAGAAAATTGTTTATATATTCAATAGAAGGGTTTACTCCCGAGTTTCTTAATAGGAGGAAGATGCGAGGTGGTGGCATTGTCATGTTTATCAAAAACGACATAGAATACGAACGTACAGACTCTGAAAGTTTATCTTATGAATTCATAAAAATACGAACTACTACAGTAAAATTATTATTGGAATTTGTAGACCACCGGGTTTCAATATAAACAATTTTATTGTAGAATTGCATAATAATCCAAGAGAAACAAAAAAAGCAAAGGATGTAATTTTAATGGGTGATATGAATATCAACATTCGAAACTCACACTTGAACTACGTTAAGGATTATAATGAAATGTTAGCATCTCACGGACTAATTAATATAATCACGGAAAATACGAGAGATGACCCTAACACAGGCGCTACGACATTGTTAGTTCACATATTAGTCAAGATATCGGATAATCAAATGTACTTGGTAGTCGTGGAATGTATTATTTCCGATCATTATCCCCTTTTGTAATGGTTGATTCATCGTAAGGTTTGATTTTCGATAGGCTTTTTTTGACAGATCACGCGTAACTCCTATCAAACTGCTTTATCATTTTTATTCAGTATCGTTTGGCAATTCATCATGAGAAGACTCTCATCACAACAGCGTCTTCAAATTGTTCAGCTGTATTACGAAAATCAACGTTCTGTGAGAAATGTTTTTCGTGCGATTCGAGGAATCTTACGGTTCGCATAACGACCTACTGAAACCACTATTACCAATACCATTCGCAAATTTGAGTCCCAATTTACATAAGTGGATGACTCTCGACCGGTTTGACCACATCCAGCGCGTAGTGAAGAGACTATAGCAGCTGTAGCTGAGAGTGTACGCGAAGACCGTGACGAATCGATTCATCGTCGTTCTCGGCAGCTTGGTTTGGCGTATTCGACAACTTGGCGTATTCGAAAACTTGGTGTATTCGACAACTTGGCGTATTCGACAGCTTGCCGTATTTTACGAGAGGATCTTGGCCTAAAAGCGTACAAAATTCAACTTGTGCAAGAATTGAAGCCAGGCGACTTGAATTTGCGTTATATTTTCAGTAAATGGGCTCTGGAAAAACTCAATGAAAATCCGGTGTTTTATCGTGAAATTTTGTTCAGTGATGAAGCCCATTTCTGGCTCAATGGATACCTTAATAAACAAAATTGCCATATTTGAGCTGATGAGCAACCCGAATAGTACCAAGAGGTACCATTACATCCATTAAAAACAACGTTATGATATGGTTTATGGGCTGGCGGAATCATTGGTTCATATTTCTTCAAAAATGAGGCAAATCAGAATGCTACCTTCAATTTAACCGTTATCACGCCATGCTAATGGACTATGTGCTTCCTGAAATTCAAGCGCATGGTCTCGGTGAGATCTGGTTTTAACAAGACAGCGCTACGAGCCATAAAGCGCGTGAAACAATGGAATTGTTCAGAAATCATTTTGGTGAGCACTTAATTTCACGTTTTGCAACGGTAAATTGGCCGCCTAGATCGTGCAATATTACACCTTTGAACTATTTTCTCTGGGGATATGTAAAGTCCAGGTCTTTAGGAATAAAGCAGCTACGATTTACGCTTTGGAAGCCAACATTACTCGTGTCATCCGCGAGATACCAGTCGCTATCCTCGAACGAATCGCCCAAAATTGTACGATCCGAATGGACCACCTCAGACGTAGTCATGGTCAACATTTACATGATATCATTTTCAAAAAGTAAATGCCATGAATTGTTTTTTTACAATTTTACAATAACAATTTCGCATCAATTAATTTTCGATGTTTGGTGTAATAACTCGAGCAATAATAGATTTAATGCTATTTTTGATAAAGTTTTGCGAGGTTTGGGCAATAAACCACTGCCTAATAAAGTATTAGAGAGCATTAAAATTACAATAAGATTGTGTCACCAATTTGAAGTAAAATGGGCAAAAGTTGGCAGGCAACGCGGTCGTTTTTTGGAATACAATTCTTCTTGGCTTCGGAGAAATATTCATTTTTCAGTCTGTGATTGATTGTATGCCTAGTAATTCTTAGAATACTTCAGGAAATAAACGTGGAAGGCCACAAAATTAGTTTGATACTTTCAGCTATTGGTCTAAAAAAAGAAAAGTCAAAGACCTTCTCTAAAACAGAAGTTAAGGAGAACTGGCTTTGGCCATCGAAATAAAACTACGTAACTCAAGGAAAAAAGATTCGACTGCAGTTGTTAAGGAACTGTCTGTTTCTTGTGCTAGAGGAGATACAATCTTAAAAAAAGCCCACGAGTCTTTTTGCCGGAAGCCAGCAGAATTATTCGCAGATCAAGCGCTTGTCTTAATAGTTGATGCTAATCTTTTAACGCATCAGTACAAAACAGTGAGCTTACAAGCCAAAGCTAAAAGTTTCAGCTTTTACCTAGCGTACTATAAGTTTCAAGCTGCTAAACATCTATGCTATCCTCCTGGTATAATCGTTACGAAAACATTGGCTGAAATTAAACTCTAAGAACTTATTAACCACACTGTTGTGCGCTTAGGTGCAGCTCAAGAAGAAGTACTTTGGTCTTCAAATTTACCACAAAATAGTGTTTTGCATATAATTATAAAAGGTTTTAGCAGTTCATAATACAGCACACCCATCTGATCCCACCAAATACAGATCATTACCTTCGCGCCATGGATATTCGGCTTTGCCGTTGATTTGGCTGGTTGGCCGGGTTTCACATATGATTTTTTATGCTTGGGGTTGTCGTAATGGATCCATTTTTCATCATCAAAACACTTTTTCAGGCACAAAGTTCGACATATTTAAGTGAAAAAAAATTATTGTTGTTTACGCTTCAAATGAATGACATATACTGAAATGACGTACAATGACATAATACAAGTTAAGCCATCTCTTAGCAAACCGCACGAAGTTATAGACCCAATACATATATGTATATATATATTTTTGTAAATCCGTTTTGTGTGAATAAGCAATGGAACATGGATTTCATGCCGCCCGGCTCCCACTGGTCGTTCAATACCATGGTCGTTCAGAGGCTCCATCGACATCGACCAAATGACGTGCAACGCAATTGGCCATTCCACATACGTCTCTGCGGCGCATTTCAGTGAAAGATTTGATGACTTTTCCTTACAAAATGCAGGCAGTCTATCAACTGATGGGTGTTGACTGTAAATCTCGTCTAACTTTTGCCCACCCCCGCCTTAATCTCAAGAAATAACATAAGTGGACGATTTTGCGCGAAAAATAGCCATAAGGCCCAAAATTTGCGGTTCCGGGGCACTGGAAATCTGAGAGTAATGGACAAAGAGCCACGAAGAGAACATCCACCCGAAGTCACTGCATGATATACTATTTACACTGGAGTAGTCATTGGACCATTTCGTTTTAGGACGGCGCGAGCCAAACGGGCATTATGGATGATGAATGCTACAGATGAATGAATTAAATCAAACATTTTTTGTTCCTCAATTGTATGAATTTGGACTGGAGGACATAACGGACATTCCCGGTCGACTGATATCGAGTTTAGCGATTTGCACTGGCCTGCAAATTCCACAAATTCTGGAAGGCTTCAAGAAGATACCGTTAAGAAGTGAAGAACCTATCACCTATCTTTCTGAATTCAATTCAATTCAATTTTTGTTTATTGCGAGAAATGCCCTTTATGATACATGTACACGATCTCATAAGAAAATATCTGATACTTAATCTATAATCGGAAAGTTAAAACATTTCATATGTAAAATAAGCAAGATTAAGTGTTTTTCATGAAACAATACGAATAAAACATTGTTGCATATCTTAACATTCCATAGTGGGACTAAAGAGAATCTTTTGTCCACTAGTGGCGAATGTAGTGAGTTGTACATGTTATTGTTGTATAGAAAGTTAAAATTATTAAGATGGTTGTGGGGTGGTAAATAAGTAGACAATACAATTTTATGTAACAATCCGGACGAAATTATTCATTTGAATATGGTCAAAAGTGAAGAGCCATTTCCTGATTTCTTTTATGAACGAGAAGGACTGTACAATATGCCGAGTTTCAAACGCTTCAAAAGTTTCTATTGCACTATCGAGCAATAGAAATTTAAAGACGGATGAGTACTGTGAGATGGAGTAGAAGTAAGCCTCCTTTCTACACTTCGCCAGATCATAAATCGAAGTGCCTGCATTTGGCAAGTTTCCACTCCTTAGGAAAAATATTTTTAAGACCTTGTAAAAGTAGAGATGTTTCAAAGGCAGTATTTTTGGCCTAACGTGGAAAAGTACTATATGTTCTCAACGTCTTTTTTTCCGTATAATTCTAAGAACATGTTTTTGTGATATTAACAAAAGATGCAAATTATACTTATAAGTACCTCCCCAACACTCCAGGCCATATTGCAGTTTAGATTATACTTATGCATAGTAAACTATTTTTAATAGTTTTTGGGGGCGTAATCGCTTTAAATAATACATTATACATAATATATATGAAGCTTTTAAAAAATAAGTTTCTAATAACGGGGTATGTGTGTTCCAATCCATTTTAGAGTCTATGAAAAGGCCAAGATATTTGAACGATGAAACATTTTCAATTGAAAAGCATTTTAGTGAGCAAGTTCTAGCAGTGTCAAAAGTAATTGACCTAATTGATCTTTCTTCGCAAGTTTCTGCACTTAAAAGAATGCTATTGCAGTCACAGCTTTAAAACATAAATAATGGAGTTTAACAATCGAGCACTGAAAGTTTGAAAAACATAATTTTGGTTTTGTCACTCAGTATCAGATTGTATACTGAAAACCAGGGTCTTAATAACTTTAAGTCGTAGTTAATATCTGCCACCAGATTTAAAATAGAGTCACTTGAATAGGAGCACGCAATATCATCTGCAAAGCCGTTTTTTTCCTTGCAAAAGTAGGCTAAGGATGGAATTAAAAAAATTAAATTAAATTAAATTAAAAATTAAAAATTCGAATAATTCGATTTTGATTTATTTAATAGCTTTATTTTATTTATATAGTTCGAAGGATGCAATTGCTGCGAAGTAAGAACTGTTCTCTTGGTTCCTCTCTTCAGATAGACAGCAATCTACGCACTGTAAATTGTTGTCAAAGCCTGCATTTATAAGTGTTGTTGAAGCAACATATGTAAAAAAGAAGTCATTAAAATTGTTTCCTTATTATTTATTTTATAACACACCGGTGATCCAGATGAACCAACAAAACTCTATACCAATTTTCTTCAAGCAAGTATGCATTTAAGTTTACATAGCTAATGCGTTTGTTATTTTTTGCACGTTTGTTTATTTCCGCAGGTTTTTTTTTACTATGTTTAAAAGAAAGAGGCATGTCATGCAGTGATCGGTGATTCTGAAATTAAACACAGTACTGACAAGAGATAAATTAGCATTATGATTCTTGTTGGTACATTAATTCAAGACTCTAAGACATGATCCGACATTAAACTCTTATAACCGATTTTTCCAAAAAAGCACTCAGTATATCTATGTTAACATCACCTAGAAAGCAAAGATTACGGGCATTCTCCCGTAATAAGGATATGAATACCCTTTTACTGGCTTTTCTCCAGGGCGCGTTGTCAAACTGAAGCCAGTGCATCCTCAACCAGTGGGTCTTAGTACGTGCTAGTTAATTTTCATATAACTGCATACAAATTCTATGAAAAGAAATAAAAAATTGGATATTTTGGTTATGGGTGACATGAACATCAATATCCGTGATACTAACAAAACTCATGTGAAGAACTACTTAGAAATGTTGGCAGCAAATAGGTTGATAAACGTTATCAACGAGAACACAAGAATAGATCCCTACCGCGGGATAGCGACACTAATTGACCACATTGTAGTAAGCATTCCAGACAATCCAATTTTATCAGCATCAGACAATAATTTTATATGGCACTCTATCACCAAGTACGACTAACGTAAAAGAAGCCAAAACATCGTATACTCGAAACAGTTTGGTAGATATGTATATACGCTCTACAAACTGGGAAGAGCTCTTAGGTGAAGATGATGTTAACGAAATCTACCGCAAATTCACGATCAAGATGCAAGACATTTACGAAAAATCTACAGTTAACAGTAGTCTATCAACTAAACTTAGACAAAATTGATGGATCTCCGCCGACATTCGTCTAAAATGAAAACACAGAGATGAACTGTACAGAAGGTGGAAAAAATAACAAATAACAGGCTCAACCAATCCTACGAAAACGACTATAAGGGCTTTAGAAATAAATTTTATAAAGAAATTTTAATATAAAAATCGAATTTTTATAAAAAATAAATTTACTAATCAATGATATTATGGGGGAAAAAAAAACTCAGCGTTGATGATGTTACTGTAAGTAATTTTCCTCAAACATCAAGCCCAGCATGATTGCAACACAACTACATCAAATCACGTAAACGAATTACGTGCAAACAATATTTTTGTTGAAGAAGCTGCTAATAATGAGGTATGAATAAATTACCAGGAGTCGACGAAATTAGAGCGAGAGATATGAAGGCTCATGCTGAAGTATTTACCCCAATGGTCTCGAAAATAATAAGCCAAATTTCCAGACTGATTTACAGGGGCATTACAATTCTGCCAGTAATTGAAAAGTGTCTGGAGGAAGTTGTGACGAGGCGATTATTTAAATTTGTGGACAAATACTCATTAATTCACCCAAAACAGAACGGCTTCAAAAAAACAATAAAAGCACAAATAAACTATTATATACGATAAATGAAAGCCTAACCAGAAGTCATCATGTCTTGGTACTCTTTATGGATTTCAGGAAAGCGTTCGATACTCTAAATCACACAAAGTTAATACAGGCATTGAGTCAACTTGGAATTCGGGTGAAATTAGCGAATTGGTTGCATAACTGCTTGTCTGGTGGAACCTTCCGAGTAAAAATTAAAGATTTTTCTAGCGACGACATATCGATTTTTTATGGAGTACCACAGGGATCGAAACTTGGACCACTTCTATTTATTTTATTTATCAATTAACTGATTCTGGTTTTACTAACAGCATTCCATTTGCATTTGCAGATGATACGGTAAATGTTGTTAGACATAGACATTCTCAAAACGGGAATGGAAATACTGCAAACCGAATTTGACAATGCAGTTGAATGGTGCCATGATAACGGACTTATACTAAATTCGTCGAAAACGAAAATGATGCACATTCGATGCCCTCATCATAAAAAAAAAACGGATCAAACAATAGATAACTACAAATACTAAGATTGGTAGTTGATAGCCATTTTTTATGGCATAAACATATCGAGAAGCTTCGTTCTGACCTCAAAAAACCTCTTTTTGGTCTTATCTTTCTGAGTTACTATTCGACGCAATCGATCCAGATGCAGGTGTATAATGCTTTAGTAGAATCTAAACTAAGATATGGTATATTAGCTTGGGGCAACGCGTCAAAAACCCATACCGATAAGCTAGAGAAACTCCAAGCCACGATCATAAGGAACATCAATTCGAGCGTACCGAGCAGCATGAAAGTACCAGGAGTTGAGGAAATATTTAAGATGTCGATGGCGCTTGAGTACTACGACGACAAACGCTTTAAGATACCTATTCAACACCAAGTGAATACAAGAAGGGCTCAGGGGATGCGTCAAATACCTTCCAATAACAACATGTACGGCAAAAGGCAGCTAAAACTTAACACATGTGCTGAAAAGTCAGTGCCGTTTTATAGTAAAACACAAAATTTTTGCAAAATTCAACTTTATTTATCAAATAGTTGCCTTCGATGGCGATACTCTTCATCGGTCTTAAATCTCTTTCCGGCGAGCATTCTTTTGAGGTCTGCGAACAGGAAATAGTCGCTGGGGGTCAAATCTGGAGAATATGGTGGGTGGAGAAGCAATTCGTAGCCGAATTCATTCAATTTTGCCATCGTTTTCATCGACTTGTGACACGGTACATTATCTTGATGAAACAGCACTTTCTTTTTCTTTAAATGCGGTCGTTTTTCTGTGATATCATCCTTCAAACGCTCCAACAATGCAATGTAATAGTCGCTGTTGATAGTCTGCCCCTTTTGGAGATAGTCGATGAAAATTATTCCATGTGTTTCCCAAAATACAGATGGCATAACCTTGCCAGCCGACTGTTGAGTTTTTGGTCGTTTTGGACGAGGTTCGTCGCCTGCTCGTCACTCAGCTGACTGCCGACTTGGCTCTGGTGTGAAGTGATGGAGCCAAGTTTCATTCATTGTCACATACCGACGCAAAAATTCGGCTGTATTGCAATTGAACAGCTTTAAACACTCCTCTGAATCATCAACACGTTGTTGTTTTTGGTCGAGTGTGAGCAAACGCGGCACCCACTTTGAACAGAGCTTTCGCATGTCTAAATATTCGTGTATGATATATCCAACACGCTCTTTTGATATTTTCAGAGCCTCAGCTATCTCGATCAACTTCACTTTGCGGTCATTCGGTCGGCTGGTGCAGAGTCTGTGTAACACTTATCAAGCCATTTCTTTGTATCGGCTGCATTTTTTCCCATCAAAAAGCAATGATAAATCAACATTTTTTTCCACAATAACAAAAGTTGCATCACTCACAACGCTATATCTCGAGAACTAATCATCCGACATCTGTCAAATTTATACACGTATCTTTTGAAGGTTTTCAGTTTTCAGTACTAACTGAAAATGGTATGGATTTAATTCAAGTGGTGCCCTCTCTTAGAAACGGACCTTTCAGCCCATGTGTTAGCGTTCTGACCATATTAAACGAGATTCCTCAACCATTCTTAAGCATCGTAAATTTAAATGTTAGGAAAAAACTTTTAAAACAATTCTTTTTTTCTCAATCATAAAAAAAGCACTGAACTATAATTTTTTGCAACCAAGCTTAAGGATAATATATATTTTATAATAAGCAAAAAAACCTTCTGCAGATAAGCCTGGAGCTTCGCGGAAAATTATATTATTGTCAACAATTTTATAGAGATAAATAAAACATCAATTATTATTATTATTATAAAAACACAGGAAGCCTATTTTCTGTGCTTCTATTGTACAGGAAGTCTTAATCATATCAGAGCTTAGGAAAGAATAACATTCGTACTCGTACTCACAGTTTAAATATTCCTTTATAAATAAGGCAACTCCACTTGCAGCACATGAATTGTATAAAAATTGGGTAAAAATTGTAAGCGGGCATACTACAAAAGTCCAATTTTCTGAGATATAAAACGATATCAGGCTTTTTAACAAATGATTCTAAAAGCGCAACAAGCAAATCAAAAATTTTGCGAAAAACTCTGATGTTTTGGTGGACAGGAAAAAGTTTGTATAAGGATTATCATGAAACACATTTTGAATAGAATCTTTATCAAAATTACAAAAAAGAGAATTAGAAAGACTAAATAAATAAAACTATGCAAAATGTCATAAATAGAGCCCAAATGATAATTAACAATTGCTACGGCCACTTAAACGATATCAGTTTCAAAACATGAAGGCAAAAAAAAAAAAACTTGAATGCCCAAATAAACATTTAAAAAAAACGCATTAATTTTTTTTATTCTATTCCAAAGATATAGCTTAGGAAAATACAGTCATACGTTATGGCTCACCTTGGAATAAACATTCAAGCTACGTCACAAGACATACATTAAGTGTTTAGTTAAACTAAGAGCACCCCTATGAGGTCAATAAGATGAAATAAGATTGCTAAGTTAATTAAGCTAGTTTTTAAGCGTGTAAAACTCGGTGAATTAAAAGATAATAATAAAAATATATTGGAAAAGAAAAAAATAAAAAAAAAGACATCGACGCATACGAATACCACCTTAGCTAACTCAGGATTTGTTAGGAAAAAAAAAAATCTCTGACATACTAAGTGTAATTGGTCTGTTGTTACCCAGGCAATATTTAATTGACCAATGAAAAAAGGTGTAGAATGGCCAAAGACCTTTTGAAAAAAAAAAAAATAAATAAATAAATTTAGGAGTCCAACAGTCGAAAAGAAGAAACTCTTGAAAATTTAATCAAAATTGTTTTATTATATCTGAAAATAACTTAATTCTACAGCCAAAAATAATAAAAGTAAATAAGACGTTACCTCGGGTCGACTACTACTAGATCTTTTGCAACCGCAGTTCTAAAATCAAAAAAATAAAAATAAAAATCATCTTCATGAGTTTGTCTTTTCATTTTGAAAGTTTTGATTTTTAGAATCGTATCCAAATAAATACATAATTCTTTGTTTATCAGTTTTCTTTTAATTTTTTTTTTTTTTTTTTAATATTTACATAAATTCGTTACAATCAAAAATAAATATTATATTACAACTAAACAGAGCTCCGTATTTGTTGGATGCATTTTGTGCTTGTGAAAATATGTAGACGTATCGTTTTGTGAGTAAAGTTTAAGGAACAACCGACATGAAAAGCAATCATCATAACCAAAAGATCACTGAATTGAATTGTTTTTTCTTCGTAATTTTTTCAAAATTCTCAATAAACCACCAAACACACCAAAAGTTTAAATCATCATATACTCGAATAAATATTCAACAAAAATCACTATGCAATTGAGATATACTATATAGGTACTCGTACAATACATAAAATAGTTGTTAATTACAAAAGTAAAATAATAATAATAAATTTTTATAAACTTGCTTTGGCTTCTCGTCTATTTATTAATTTTTGTTTTCTACTTTCTTCGACGTGGTTGTGTCTAGGTCTACCAAAAAGGGAGAATATCTCGAGAATTTTTTTTTTCTTTGTTTTTAATTTTCTATCTTTTCATTATGAGCATTAAGTTCGTTTTCTTTTTTTCTGTTTCCGTTTTGATATACAAATTTCTTTTCTAGTTTTGATAAATCATGTTTTTAAAAAATAATAATTGATTAATAATATTGATATTTAGAGTTGTATTGGGATATTTGTTTTGCTGGCAGGCAGAGAAATAAGTTTTTTTTTCTGCGGTAGTAATTGATGTTGGAGAGATAAGATTACTAAAAATAATGGTATTTAGTTAGCTGCTGCTGCTGCGGGGTGAGACCGAAGCCAGTCGTAGTTATGTCGCACCGGATTCGTAGTGGTGTCATCTTGTCTTAGCCATTATCACATTGGTGACCCTCGCAATTACCCCAGAATATACAATTGCCAACACCACTATAGCAGATGAGGAAAACTGCTGTGAGGAATACTAAACTGCATACGGTGCATGGTTTGCGCTCCAGGAAGAAACCGATCAGATATAGAACGATGAACATGACATGGGTTTGCATCAGGGCTGGATTTGTTGGTTTCGGTATCAGGAGAACTGGGATTAAGCACTGTAAGCAATACATGTTCAAAAGTCCGTATATTGCTGGTTTTTGGGAGAGGGGGGGGAGTTAAATTGGTTGTGCTTGCTCTATCGGACTATTTTGGCGTGTGGTGCGTTGCCGCAGTTATTGCTTGGCTGATTTTTTGCAATTAAAAAGCAAACGCTAACAAATTCTCGGTGTAGCCATTAAATTTGTTTCGAGGGTTTTCTTTGTTCCACAAATAAACTAGATTTCTTCTGGTGCACTTTTTTGTATTTTGTTTTTTTATTATTAGAAAGAAGAGGAGAGAAATGACCAAACTGTTTGACAGTAGAAAAATACATTTCACTATTTAAGGTGCGGCGAATTCGTAGATGAGCTGTCAAGCATATTTGTCATACGAATTGGGTTAAGGTGGAAGGACGTATTAAGGTGTAGTTACATCAACGGTATTTTTGCATGTAGAATCTATATAATGTATAATGTGCAACATTAATCTAGCAGTAATTCTCTCTTTACTCGTTAAACTAGGCAAATAAACCAAGGTCATAAGCTTTGAATGTTTGTTTTAGTTAAATCGTTATACATAATAGTAAATTACCAAATATAAATGAACGAACATGGATAGAAATATTTTAGGTTTCGGGCTTCTAAATAAGACTGATTATTTCTAATGATGTGATTATCTGTCTGTGAATACGTCTTAATTGTAAATAGCGCCAATGCATCTTTGAGACCATTAAGGATAAGTTAAATTCTAGTATTCCTTGGGCTCTGGCGATTAATCAGAAAACTTATGTGTGTCCTATAACTTGAATTGGACTAGCAGAGCAACAATCGAGTTCGTATCGAAGTGCTTGCTTACCTCCCCATTGATGGTCCCCTGTAACTGCATTAGTAAGGGCTTACGTAAAAGTGTATTAAGGCAAAAATGTCTTGGACATGCCAGCCCTCAGCTTTATACTGGCATATGCCGTCATAAGGCTCACATCCCTATACGGAAGAGATTAAAATATGTGACAAACCAACTAATGCCTACACGGCATCATGTCTGACATTGGAGTAAGGCTTATTGACTTTGCGGCGGGACGATATACCATATAACTATAGCAAACACACATTGCGAATGCAGATTTACCAAGCGCCACAACAAAAAAGAACTACTGTGGAGAGATAAAGTAAAAAAGATGCAATCGCAAGAAAACGCCAGAATTATCGCCGAACACGTATCTCGAAAGTTTTCAACAACTCAGCATCAAGTACGGAAAACTGTGGCTACCCTGTCAACATGCCATCAGAGATGCCGTAATAGGTGTGCTGGGTTCTACCTGATCACTATCAAAAAAACTCTGGTTTGGTGTACAATGCCGGCAAGCACATGCAGCTAAACGAGCAGCGTACCAAGCAGCGCTGCTAAGTAAGACGAGTGCTGCTCGTCAGCTCTACGAGCAGAAACAACGGAAAAACCTCGGTTTCTCTAGTAAAAGAAAAAAGAGTATGAGAAGCACGCGATCGAAGGTATTGAGAGGTCGTAATTTAGGAAGAACGTACGTTTTACCAAAATGTAAAAATAATGCGTCAAGCTAAGGAGACCCAGAAAAGCCTGTAGAAGAAGGAAACCTTGAAGTAGAGTTACAGCCGGTGTTGAGAATATGAAAAAAAACCTTTTCTGCAGACCGTATAACGGCTAAGAACTATAATCTGCTGCAATCTAGCAGAATACGGTATACCATTCAACTATGACTGATGATAGCCAAAACTTCCGCCCACCTGACCAGAACGAAATAAAGATAGCAATATCTAAGCTAGTACCTAACAAATCAGCTGCACCCAACAACTTTCCGGCCGAGGTATTCAAAGCTGCTGGGAATGACTTTGTGAAGAGTATACATCAACTCATTTTTCAGATTTGGTCAGAAGAATGAATGCCTGATGAATGGAATCTCAGTACCGTAAGCCTGATCTACAAAAAATGAGACACAACTGCACTGTAGAGGTTTATTTATCAGCATCGGATACAAGGTCTTATCTGCCATATTATATGAACATCTGAAATCCTTCGCCAGCCACTTGATTGATCCTTATCAGTTCGGTTTTAAGCTAGGAAAGTCTACAATCGAACAAATCTTCACACTCCAGCAGATCCTGAAAGAAAACCCAAGAATTCCAAACCGATACACATCATCTTTCCACGGATTTCAAAGCCGCATATGAGAGCATTTATAGAGACGAACTATATAGAGCCATGTGTAGTTTTCGAATCCCTGCCTGCCTGTGCGGAATGACGATGAAGACCGCTCGCTGCTCCGTCAAGGTCGATAAGGACATTGCCGATACCTTTGATGTAAAAAAAAAAGTTTTAGACAAGATGACGCATGGTCATGTGACCTATTTAACAGCATACTTGGAAGAATTGTGCGAAACTCTCAGGTGAACAGTGGAGGCACATTCTTTCTAAAGCCATGCTATCGTACGCCGATGAAATTGACATAATTCGCAGAACTCAGCGTAAACGTAAAGGTATTGAAACAAGAATACAAAGAACTCCGCCAACAAAATTTTCACCAAAGGCGAATACCCCAAACAATAAAATCAAGTTAAGTAGAAGTCATAAGTGAAAAAGGAACCAACACCCATCAGAAGTTCGGCAGTGCAAGCTATCAGGATTCAAAAGAAATGAACGAAAATTTTCAAAATGAAATGAATAATATAATTTTTGCTTATAATAATTTGCTTAAATAATAAGAAGAAATAAAATAAAGCAGAATATCACTCCAAGACTTGGCTAAGAAACTACAGCAACACGAGAAAGAGCTCGAAAGATATCCGTATCCGTTCCGCTAAGCCAACAAAAGATTGAACCTAGAACCCAATCAAAAAAGCGTAAAGCAAAGATACATAAAGATCGAAGATGTTTGGCGAGCTGAATAGCATCGTCGTGAAAAACATAAAAAAAGGATGCAAATATATGTACTTCATATAATGATGACAATTTTAAAGTGCTGACGACGCTGAAAATAAACCTACAATATCCATAACAGTATGATAGTAACCAGAGGCCTTCATTTCTCGTGCGAATCAAAAGAAATCGTTCAAGATCTGGTTCAAAAAGGGCTTCAAGCGCAAGGGAAGCCAGCAATCGCAGTGATAAATAAAAGCCATCTGCCATTTTTCATGCTAAAATTTAATGATAAATAAAGTGTCGAGAAGATATATACTATTAAATCAGTTATGAGCATAGTCAAAAGTCAAAATCTCTTCCATAATGTTAACGTTGTCAAGTCTTTGGATATACACAAAAATATTGCGATCGTGAAAAATGTAAGGGTAAATATTCAACCAAAAACTGTTCACTAAATAAAGAGCAGAAAGCAAAATGTATGTACTGTGTTGCTTGTGATATATTCATGACATCGACGTGAAATCGAAAAACCTGAGTCTTCGGTCATACTCCACAGAAAAGTATTAGCAGCTCAAAATTCTTTACCAATTTAATAATTCCTGCCGGAAAAAGTGTTACACGTCAACTGAGAGCACTTTTAAATTTTCGAACTGCTTCAACGAAATTTTCAACATATTTGTATAGAATTTCATTTCATTTCATGTACAATATATGGCGAAATAGCGGACCATTTAAAATACAACCATTTATTTGAAAATCCTATATATTACATGGCTGGAAACAGAATGATTTTCGTCAACCAAAACCCCAGTGACCTTATGGATGAAATTTTGTATTAATTTTCCTGAAAAATCCGAAATATATTGAGGATAAATTTTAGCACTTAACCGATAGGCGTCCACAGACTTTCCTGAGCAAAACACATACATTTATGTTATTAAAGCTGGATAAACAAGAGATAAACAAGACTGCAAGATAAAATTCAGAAAGTATATTATCTGTATCAGGATTTATGTATTTCATTCTATAACATAAAATAATTATTTCAACGAATTTTGTAACATCGGCACGTAACATCAAGCTGTTAGGACATAATACTTGTGCAGTACGATACATGCTTGTGCCGTAAAATAAACATGGGTTACTGTCCATTTATTAATCTTACTATCCAAATAATAAATTTTAAAGCAACAGATATATATTACTAACTAACCCGAACTTCAGGCACATCTTCATCGATTCCCTTTTGTCAATCACTCCATAACTTAGTAGTTAAATATGCCAGTTACTAATTTTTAGGATCTATTTCCAGCCTACGTTGAAGTGACCCATTTAAACGCGTTTGGATTTTCAAAACGACCATCTAAAATCCTAGAAAAGCTTTCGGTACTACGTCCTCAAGTTGGCCCCACTGATAGATTAGTTCGCCGCTGATATCAGCTGTCACATTATTTAGTCAAATCTGAAGTAAACAGAAAGTTGGTTCCCTTGTTAGCGGAGGGTTCCCGTTTGGCGGATTACAAGTACAAAAATGCTCAAATTCCAACACCCGGTAAGAATAATTAAAAATAGAAAATCACTATCATATTAAGACAGAATTTTATAATTAAATATATTCCAGCGGTTAAAAGAGCTTCTAGAGAAGAAAACCACTGAAAATGAGACGGACAACGTTTTGTTTCAAGTAGTGGAAGAGATCCAAACACACACATGCGCCTTAAGCAGCAGTTCCAGCAGTGACGAATTTGACCCAGGATCTTTGCATAGCAGCAAGTTTGAGAAATTTATGAAAAAAATCGGCCAGTACAATGACTATGACTTTGCCAGACATTTCGGTGTCAACTGTTCAACTACACAATTTCTTTCTTGTAGATACGACATTACTGTTATATTGAAATATAAACCGCTAACAACTGTTAACTTCTAGCTCAGTACAGTCAGTATGAAAAAGTCAGATTACAAGATCCAAACAATCCAAGGGTCGATTGCCAGAAGGATATGCTCATGTACCTGTGCTACATATCTAATTCAACGACATTCAAGGAACTAGGACGTATATTCTGTACATCAAAGGCGTCCAGTGAAGCTGCAGTTCGTCGTGTCTCTCGATGGCTTATATCAATCGGACACAACTATGTCAAGTGGCCTAGTGGATCAGCTATTACAGAAAACTGCCAACGATTCCAGCGTATTGGGAACTTTCCCGGTGTTGTTGGAGTTATAGACTGTACACATATAACTGTGAAAACTCGATCTCTTAACTATAAATTATACCGCAACAAACAGAACCGCCACAGCATAGTATTACAAGTAGTTGTCGATGCAGACATGCGTTTCATAAACGTTTTTTGCGGAGAACCAGGCTCCAAAAATGCTCGTAAAGTTCTTTGCAAATCTGAGCTGCATCACGAGGCTAGAAGTAATTTTAAAGAAATATTTCCTGACGATACTTTCCTCCTCGGTAGTTTAGCATACCCTCCATCAGCCTATATTGTACCACCGTACAAAGACACCGATCAACTTACAGACACTCAACGGGCATTCAATTATATGCATAAGGTAACAAGAAAAGTTGCAGATAAAGCTATAGAATTACTAAAGAGAAGATTTTACCGTTTATCAAAGTTCAACGAACAAACGACGTTTTCTGCTGTTACAAATCTAGTTGTTAGTGCATGTGTTCTGCATAATATTTGTTTGATGAGAAACGACCAATTTATTGATGACAATTACGAGAGGTATGCAAAGTATATACAGCGTTTAGAAAAATCCACTGAATGTGCCCTAGAGAATGTGGCTGAAAATGAAACAGCCAACCGACGCCAAATGTTGTTCAATTATTTGCTAGATAACAAAATTATATAAGTGTTTAGGTAGATTTATTTTTATGTATGATGTATAAGTTTACTTGTTAAGATTGCACTGTGATCATAAAATTAAATTTGCAATTAAATTATAGACATGTGAATTTTTATTTTATCTATTTTATAAAATTCTCTTTACACACGGTCAAAAATTCAAAGTAGAATCATACTCGCTCTCTGTCTGCTTTGTGCTGAGTACTGCGATTATAACTGAACTAAAGTTCTTGACCAATTAGTTGTTTCATACCTCTTAATTGTAAGGATTAGCCACGGTGATAAGGATGTGCCCAATTAGTTGTTGCTCTGTTCAAAAATACTTTGGAAACTAATGTTTTTGCATTTGAGTTCAAATAAACATTTCATTTCATTCGTGATCATATATCTTTTACGCTTTGCGTACATCATCCAGTACTGCGATGTATACATATGTAACAATCCATGGGTATGAATGTAGGAAAGAAACCTTCAGCAGGGTTGTTTTGTCACAAAATACTGCGAAGTTTTCGCCTTCATCATTTATGACAGAGCCGAAATGTTGGGTACGATGAGTTCTTCAAAACAGTAGGACTGATTCGTAACCCGTTATCTTCTAACCCCTTTATCCAATCATAAGAAGTTGACTGAAGGGCTGTTTCGTCGTTGCTCATGGCAATATACTGCTTTAATAGAAATTCTTTTACAAAGTTAAACACCAACTTCACACGTTGCTTTGGTGTATTCCTACCTTTGAATTCCCTGTATATCCCTGTTGTGTATTTATCTTTCGTTATTTTTGTAACTGCAAATATCGGGTAGTGGTCTTATATATGTATATCTCAAGTAAATTTTCGATCTTAGCGTGGTCGTAAGAGTTTGAATCGCCCCATAAATTAACGTTGGTAATACTAATATTTTCGGTTTTCAACCTTAGTTCGCAGGGTATGTGATGTGCCCCGTTGGCAGGTGCCCTGCGACATAAGCTTCACCGGTTGGTAGTTATTGCAATTTCTCCTATGGCCTTTGTCTTTATAATGTAGAACGAGAAAGCTCTTTTTCAATCCACTAAAATCCAATAATTCTGTCTGTCGCGTTCTGAGAGTATGCGATTCGAATAGAGGTGGAATTCTTCGTTAAGTAGCGTATTAAAATAATCCCTCCACCCATTGAGAGTTGCATTGTTCTCCATCACGAAGCATCCTAGTTCGTCTTCAATATATTTAAGAGATTGAAAACCTTTCCAGAATTTTCTTCGTTTTGTTACAGTCTCAAAAATCTTAGCTCTGTGGCTTTTGCTTTAACATTCAACGACTTCTTCTATTATTTGGGGCTTTTAAGCCCTTCATGTCTTCTTTAATCCGTTCGTAGTCTAACTCAATACGCATTTTATCGGTGCCACTATATATTCTTTTGGTTTCTTACAGTCATTTTTATCTCATCGTTCTATCGTCTCATTTATTTATTTCTGTAAAGTAGGGCTTCGAAACACTGAAGAGATTGTGCAGTAGGTATGTGTTTTTCATCGAAGTTTTGAAGTTGTCGGCATTAATTTTAGTTGAATGAGTCTACAATCGTGTATGTACTCCAGAACTTCAGACATGCCATCAATTGCATATGCTTGAACGTGAATAAAAACTGGTGATAACTTCAAACGGGGAGTTGATTAAAATGCACAATAACATAGCAACGGAGATGGGTCCCGTTTTTATCCGTTATCCGCATTTCTTTCGATTTTCCGATCAGATCGATGATTGATTACATTTTCACTCTAAGACAAATCCTGGAAGGTACCAACGAACTTCAAGTCAAGACTAACCATCACCACATCGACTTCGAAGCCGCAAATTCGGAACCCCGTCAAAACTGATCCAAGTGCATTTTAGAAATTGTTCGTCCGAATTATTTCGTTTGTCAGCAGGATATGATTTCCTTAATCTAGTGGTATTAAAACGGAAGGCACTGTCTTCAATAAATCTCTCCAGCTTTTACAGATATTGAAGAACTAGTTGGCATTAAAGTAAATATGGACGAAAGCATGTACATGTTGCGAACACACAATGAAGCATATATCCACCGCCTAGAACAGAACGTTACTGTTACCAATAATAAATTCGAATGTTGATGAGTTTATTCGGTAGATTCGGTCAAGATTTACCCTAGGAATACCGCGGCTATATTGGTATTGCCAATCAAATGGATTCAAAACTTATTCGGAAGATGAAATGCATGATCTACAAAACGTCCTGTAAATTCTACTACATGGAATCGAATGCTGGACGATATGCAGGAAAGTAGAGCAGATTTTGAATTTTCAGGAGAAAAGCGTATTTGACCCCTTTGCCCAAGCGTTCCCAGGAAAGACATGTTCCTTAAAGGCCGCATCTAAATCCAACAGATGCGTATCAAACAACAGATGTGGATAAGAAAGAAACTACCTTTGACCGCCCCACAAAACGAAAAAGGACAACGACGCTGAACAAGCCTTGTGAAGGGGAATGACTGGTTAAGACCCTAGGCTGCTATAATGCGGATATCACCGCCATCTATGAAAATCTGTGATATGTATGTACTAAGTGACTGCTACAAAAAAAGAGGAAGACTAAAGCAAGGAATAAAGACATTGTAACCATCAGCATCGAGACTTACTTCGAAGAATAAATTCGATAATCTCAGTCTGATCTCATCTGATGCCCGCTCACGTTCTCACAGACTGAATAGGCGTTGCTAATAAGCCCTAAGAAAAATGCTCCAAATATGACATTAAAATAGTTTAAGTTATTTTAACATCAAATTAGGAAAACTGCAAAGTCCAATAAATATCCAAAAACATTTCCCAATCACACATCACTCAGCTCACATCAACACCTATTCAAACTGCATCAAGTGCTAAAAATCAGTTACATTGACGTCAAAAAGCGTCGGGCGAACGTCTGAGAAGTCTGCGAAAAAAAGAGCACGAGAAGTGAGAGACCGAGCAAGTAGAGGAGTGCTACTCCAGGAAAAACTTTCGGAAGTTTTACCAAAAAGTAAAAGATGGCCCACTAGACGAGCTATTTGAGGCTTCAGGAGCTTTAGAGCGTACACTATATCATTGCCATGATTTTATCGGAAAGAAAGAAAGAAAGAAGAAAGAATGGAACCGTTGAATCATTTGTCCAATTTTCAAGAAGACCCTGTATAGACAATAACTATAGAGCCATCAGGCTACTAAACATCACGTACAATATCTTATCCGCCGTATTGTGTGAACGTCTGAAACTATAATTCAACAATTTGATTGGCCCCTATCACTGCTGTTTTAGACCGGGTAAATTTTAAACTAACTTGATTCACGGCAGATTCTAGAGAACATCGAAAAAGTCCATATCGATACACGTTACTTCTTCAAGGCTGCATAAGACAGTTTCTATAGAGAAGAGCTGTATCACATCTAGTTTTAGTATTATCTGTCAGATTGTACAGAATGCTGAATGCAGAGTACTACAACGTCGAAGACTTCTCAGCTCGGCGCAAAAGATAGATTTTATTAAGCCCAACCAAGCTATTTACTCTGATAACAACACCTCTGAAAAATAAAGCTTTCCTTAGTTTTCCTTAGGCGACTCTATATAAGATTCCATTCCAGGTCTCCTTTTTGGCGAAGAAGCATGGACGTTAGCAAAAACGAAATAAAGCATTTTTAACCCAAAGTTCTTCTAAAAATTGTTGGTAAAGACTAAACCTAACACATAGTGTAAAAGTTTTTGTTAAATCAAAAACACATATTTTATGAGTAAGTAATCATTTGAAATCGTATGATTTCGGTGGCCAATCAACTTCTCCCTTAAATGAAATAACACGATTTTTGGGACTCATTTGCAGCAAATAACCGTTTTATGAAATATGAGTGCGGTAGCGCCTTCTTGTTAAAACCAGAGCTCACCCATATTCAATTCATTAAATTTTGGGAAGAAAAGTCGGTTAATATCTGTCGATAACATTCAGCAATAACTTCATCGCCATTTTCAAATAAATAAATGGTTTAATGATGCCTCCAGAAAACAAAGCACTTTTACTACAAACTGTATCGACCTGTCCAGAAAAGTGCACATTAGTCCGATGCGATGGGGAGGACATGTAGATCAAATGGATATTACGCTCTGACCCAATGAGTCTTTCATTCCTACCCGGAGCGATAAAAAAGTAGAAAAAGGTCTCGCCTCCGATGGCTTCACAAGTGAAAGGGAACCCCAGCCCTGTTAGAGTGGGTAACTGTAAGCTGGTGACCAGATCTATGCCGAGCTTTCAGGTAAGTATAAAAAGTAAAAGTAAAAATAAACAGAAGTTGCCAATTTTACAAGTACAAAGGAAACCCGTAAATGGGGAGGCTTAAGGGTGATTACACGATTTGAATTTGTTCAACTGTTTCGGTTTCGGCTTCGAATAGAAGCTCTCTGTCCAAGGCCACATTTATAACGAGTCTACGATAAAGCCTATTGGGAATCATCCTACCGAGAGCCGTGGAAATCATTATGGTCCAAACCTCGACTAACCTTCCTGCGTCGAAGGCCAGAATGGCAGGGAAAGCTTGGGCTCTCCTGATTACTTCTCTCGGCCGCAGTTTACAAACGCACTCCAAGTATTACAGTTACACTTGCATTACGTAAGATAAGCGCAGCGCATTGTGCACGCATTGCGTACCGAAATATAACTCTGCGTACATTTTACACCTCCGTCAAATTCTTTCCATTTTTCGCTCTTTTTTTTGAGGGATTGTTCTCATTATTTTTGTTTTTTTGTTTTTTTTAGATGTTTATTATATAAACCCTTCAAATTTGAAACCGAAATTTCTCCTCCTTAAAATCATATACGTATACATATAGATATAAGTATATACAACGTTCACAAACGGTGCATGCTGTTACAGTACCTGAAAGCGCAGTTCTCCGGCAAAAGGAATCTAAAATGTTTTAGTTAATTACTTGAAGCACATATGAAAAATGAATGTGGTTTGCGATATTGCGTTGCGTGTTTCGTAGTTTCCAAACGTTACATAAACTCATTTGTTGAGATTGGGCACTTAATGTGAACTCAAAACGTCTTTGGTATTCAGTTAGATGTAACACCTTGTAGTGTTTCTAAATCTTTAAAAACACTATTTAACTTCTGCTTGTAAACGCAGAAAATGATCACCCTTTTTTTTCAAATCTATTTCGCTGAGTTTATTAATTTCGCCCCAAACATGATACACATACAGGTTTCAAAGAAATGTCATTTACCAGAAAACTTTTCGTTCTGGTTCTGTGTAATTATTGGGAGATACAAACCAGTCCGTACGCAGCCGACTATTTAAATTGTTCTGTTTAGTACGAGCTTGTCGACATCCCAGTGCTTGGTAAGATAAATAACAATATTTTTGTCAAGTAGAAAACTTGAAGATAAGCACAGCTTATCTCGGTTGTTCATTGGCTAGCATTTTTGCATTAAAGGTCAAAGAGTCCACTTCTAAATGCGATTTAAATTTTTTGTTTTTGTTTTTTAATTTGTTTTTTCGTTTTTTTTTTTTTAATTTATTTTTCCAGACCAAAATAAATTATTTATAATAAGTTAACAAGCAACATGGCTCTTTCAAAGCCAATCTACACACTACTCGGTGTTTACCTGGAGCAGCTTTTTAATCACCCAATACGTACAAAAGCAATTACCAGGTGAGCTCATTCCACCCAAAAGTAAATAAGTTTAATTATTCACTTGTTTTATTTGTTTAATGCTATTTTAAGTGCTGTCATAGCAACATCAGCTAATTACACTTCACAGAGAATCGCTGGCAGCAAGACAATCAATCAGAAAACCTTGCTTGCTTATGGATCTTTTGGGTAAACGTGAAAGTTGCCATTCTCAGGAGGACTCTTACTCAAATCTTATTTCAGTTTTATATTTGGAGGGACGATACCACATTTCTTCTACCAGTTGATTGAGGGGATTTTTCCCCATGGAATGCCCTACAGGAAGATTCTAGTCTTCCTCGCAGAAAGACTTTTCTTTGCTCCTTTTTATCAAGCTGTGTCGCTATATTTCCTCTCTAGATTTGAGGTAAGTTTTTATAAGAGGGCTGATCTTCTGGACTCTAATCCAATCTAACTAACAATACTCCCAGGGCAATAGTCATAGCTATGCTGTTAAAAATTTGAAGAAACTCTACGAAACTCTGCTTCGTGCCAATTGGACATACCTATCGATTCCGGTTTTCATTAACATGAACTATGTGCCTTCAATGGTAAGTAACAATATACCTAGATAAGCTAATTATAGTTAAATTTGTTTGTTTTGTTGATGTGATAATTTTGTTTCAAGCTTCTATCTTTGATGTTGGTCGTTCTCCTTCATTAACTGAAATTAAAGTTAGTTTCATGCTTCTTTTTATGTTTTTCTTTGCAGATTCGCACGCTAACATTTAACTTCATTTCATTCGTTTGGGTAATTTACTTGGCCTCGGTACGAAGGCGTGCCGAAATGAAAAAAAATGACGGTCCTACTACCTCAAAGGATGTTTCGATAGAGGCAAAATAGTGCGCAATGTTGACTTAAAAATTGTATGAGATCAAATCTCTTGGAGATAAGATTGTGCGTTTTTATGGATGAGCGAGGGGTTATAGATGAAGAGATATATTTTATACAGGCTTAAGATGTTATTTGGAATATCTTTTTTATTCTGTGTATATTCTGTGTTTGCTTTAGGATTAAGGTCTACAGAAAGGATGTGCTCATAATTAATTGCATAGAAAAAAATATAATTTTTTTTTTTTATATTTTGTAATGAGATAACCTTTTTTTTTCTATTTAAATGTTGGTTGAATTTTTCATTATTTGTTTTTCTGAAGAGCTATGTACCTACGTAGTTTGGTAAACAGTATTGAATGTAAGTTGCATCTTACGTGATCAGTATCTGGTATATCAGTTGGAAATAAAAGGTTACCTGGAGGGTAATCACTGAAGCAGCAGCATGAGTTTTGCTGCTATCTCATGGACCTGTTACCTATTTAACTTATTATCATAAGTCTGAATAAAGTCTGTTAGGATTGTTTACGGCTTTCGATTTTGTTCTTGATCCGCAAAATATTTGTTGAGAGCGAAGACTTTGGAGACAAAATCGTCGGATAGCTTTAGAGTATTCTCCAATATTGCCAATTGTGATATGTTATGGGCACTCTGGCTAATGTAAGGTAAATAAATAAAATGATAACGATATGTTATTCGTTATAGTGAAGTGAGGTCTTATCGCTGAAACCTGAAATAATTCTGTCTCAAGATAAGTGATTGCATTGCTTTTTCGAGGACTTCATTGGTATTGTCTGACTGGAAAATGTTTGAATCTCAAAGAAAAAGGTTCAAAAAGTTGACCTTTCTGACGATTGCAATATCTGCAGTTGTGTGCATAAGAGTACAAAAGTGAGTAAATACACGTCAGCTGAGTACTAACTGAGTACAATCGCATATCTTTCCTGGAAGTTTTTTGAATGCATTCATTGGACAGAAATGTTTTACAATAATACGACGTCTTTATTTGCGTTCAAAAACCTCATGTGACTACAAAAAACAATAATATTCAACCGCATTTGGATTTATTTTTCAAAAAAAAAAATGTTATTTAATTTTACTACACATTATTTCAATAGTTCTTAGATCTTACATCTTCAAAAAGCATAAAACTTTTTCGCACTAAGATCTTCTAACTTTTTCTGCAGTTACCATTGAAAGGCCTAATTAATCTGCACAAATATGACCATATGTTAACGCTTATGAACACAAGAGTAATGCAGTTTTACTAAATTATTGTAGGCAACCAATGCAGTTCCTTGTTGTTAATCGAAATGTCTGCCTAAAAACAAAAAACAGAATCTCAGAATATGCGATCCTAAACCCCGTTGAGAAAGGAAAACAAAAGCTAACCGTAATCCAATTGCAGATTATGACCATGTAAGTTCACTGCTGGGTGAAATTTGGTAAAGATGCAGCTCGATTTAAACGTTTTGGCGATCGAATTTCCCAGATGGAGTTCATTTCGACAACAACGAAAGACCAAGCTAAACCTATTTAAATTATTGTACGACGGCATATACGGAATTCAACTTATTTCAAAAACTTGCCATCTATTTAGGATTCGGCTGGGGGCGAGTCTCATTTAATCGATTTAATACAACTTGGAACTAAGACTTAAAAAACGAAGATTAAGGATAGTGACGAACGATATCTTATTTACGAAAGGAAATCGAAAACGGTGAGGTTAGAGTTAACCTTTCGCCGCAGAAGATTGGTTCATTGGGACCATAAACGATGCGTCGTGTGGGTAGATAAAATAGCCGAAGGTTAGTTATAAGGGAAAAATAGTTGTAAAGAAATGCGCAATCGACAGAATGAGTCGATAAATGAGCAAAATGTTTGCTTTTGCTTGTTGTGTTGTGATGAAAGGACAGCTTGAAAAATTGTGTATCATCACCTCAGACCAAGAGGGAGGAGTGTTTAAAACCTCCTGATTAAGATAAAAAGAACAAGATCTAGATGAGAGAACCAAATCAAAGGCAACACTTATATTCCGGTAAGGGGCAAAAAGGGTTCGTATTCAATCTGCACCAATGCCTTATTTCTCAACATATTTATATATATATGTCCTCAAAACACTCGCATCCCTACTTTGCCAAAGATTGCTTCTTCCAGCTTTTTCGTGGAAACTTGCAAACGTTATTTTGAACGATTGCTGTAAAAGAAAAGAAAAGAATAGCATGCTGCCAAAGGTTTAAAGCGAAATTCTTTATCACCACTCAACATTCAAAAAGCTACAAACTAGTCTTCCACTCAAAACACTGTCAACCAAATTGATTCCAACATCTAGTTATTTCGATGACCGAGAAACTAATTCAAATCACAAAGTTATTGTAGCCAAGACAAGAATACACATATGCTGAAAGACAAAACACCGAAGAAGCACTGTGTGGATGCTTGGCGTCGAACAGGTGGAGTGGCAAAAATCTGCTAAAATTCCTTGATTTAGTCTTTTAAAATCTACGAAGAAGTCTTTCGGATTCAGTACATATATCAAGCGCAAAAGACAAGTGGGCATCAAAGACGTTACATATGTTGTTCTGTACTTCATTCGATCCCTACAACGAAATTCTTGTTTGATAAGGGATGCCAACAAGCACGCGAGAGAAAGAAAAAGAGATACCGATGTATTTTGGTTCTGAATGTTTGCACGTTATAATGACTAGGAAACAAAGTGCTCGGCAGGCTATTTGATAAGCAAAGTGTACGGCTTAAGAACGAAACACGATATGGGTATTTCCCATATCATGCCTCAAATGACTTTGAAATATCAAGTGCAACTATTCTGGTTCACTAGATTTGCTATCAAATCACTAGTGGACTAGTACGACCGTTCATTAAAAAGATTTTCATAAAAGAAAAAAGAAGATTCGTCTTTTTTTGGGTCAGTTAGGTAATTACTGTTTTTCACTTCCTTAAAAAACAGAAGAATTGATAAGAAAGCCTACGCATTAGTTTTGACAGGGAAAGGAAAATATAAGATTAAGACTAGCGGATTTGTGTACATTGAGTAGTTTTGCTACTAAACGAGTACGAAGTGGATAGGTCCGTCGAATGTCCGACGAACTCTAATCAAAATGGAAACAATACAATCTAGAAGCACTGGAACACTGTTGTATTTTTTGCCCGTTTTGAAAGTTTGTCAAGTTTTATAAAGTAGAGCGAGTTGGTTTGTCAAGCAACATGTATGGTTTTATCTGGAATATATGGCCCTATATAAACATGCCCGATGTTTTGAATTTCTCATCAAAATAAACGGTTTTCAGTTAGTGAACTCAAGCCAAAATACATAAAAGCTGGCAATGAAAAAACTCTGAACAGCTCGGACAACATGGCATATTGGGAATATATGGCTTTGAGATGCTAAAGAACTTTGTCTGACTAGAAACCAAGCGAGGAATCACACTTCCCATCAATAGTAAAACGCTTATCTTCCTACCCCTGCAGTATTAACCATAAGAATGGTCTTTATCGAAATCATATAATTTTGTTGAGATAAAAGTTCTCCAGACAGTCTTCAAAAAGAAGATGGAAAAATAATCTGGACGATTAGCGCATAATCACGCTGAATGGGCGGAGTCGCTAGTTAAGCCACAGTTCTACACAAAGTAGCGCAGGCAAAAGTAAAGCAAAACACACTAAATACTATAGGGTTTTCCAATAGGGACTTGACAACTTTGAATTTAATTTGTGAATGCACTCTTTTACTAATCATCAAACTGTCACTGTTAATTTCATCATGGTAAAGTACACTAACGAGCTACGTTCTCCGATTGGATTCTGGAGAAGATGCGCCAAGATGATGAATTTCATCGCAAAAAGCTCATTTTTGGCTCAATAGGTTCAATAAACAAAATATTCGTTATCACCCGAATTGGAAGATATGGACTTGGACGACATGTGGTTTCAACAGGATGGTGCCACAGCCACACAGCATACGCTACAATCGATTTATTGAAGAGTAAGTATGGTAAGCGTGTTATCTCAAGATATGAGCCAGTCGATTGGCCGCCTCATTCTCGCGATTTAACGCCGCTTGATTATTTTCTGTGGGGCTACGTTAAGTCATTGGTTTATGCCAACACGCCGACGACGTTGGAATAACTCAGAGCCAACATTGAACGCGAAATAGCGGCCGTTTCAGCCGAAATGTGTGGCCGAGTTGTTGCAAATTGGGTCCAACGAATCGACCGCTGCAAACGTGTCCGCGGTGGCCATATGAACGAAGTCGAGTTCCATTCATAAATGTTTTGATTGTACTTCAAGCCAATAATAAAGTTTTTGAAATTTGCCTTTTATTTAACAAAAAATTTTGTCAAGTCGTTATTAGAAAACCCTATACTTTGAATTGAAAAAAAAAAAAAACATTATTGACGACAGTTACAAACGATTGGTGACGTTTGCTTATTTGTTTAAAAAAGGCACTTTGGTTGAACCTAAGAATTGCCACTGAGATTGTACCTCCTGTACACGATGCTGTGCCGAAAACTACCCCAATAGATGCCAACAGCGGACTAAGTATGTTCTCTTTGTTACTAGCGTTGTCCTGCTATGCTCATATGCACTTTTTCGTAATAAAATAAACTTCACTTTGTTGAATCATTTGGATAGAAACCCAAAAAATATCCGCATAGTATCAAACTATCAGGATGGGATTGGTTACCTATGTAGAAAACTCATATAAGCACATCCTTTTGACAAGTAATGCGTATTCTAGCGAAATGAATATCGAACACTTAGATGATACGAATAAGAGGACACGTTAAGATCGAACTTTTTATTACATATTGACGAGATAAAAAAAAAAAAAAAAAAACCTTTCCACAATACCATGCTGCTGCCTTTTTCTAAATGAAGACATGTCTTCTTCAATTACAAAGCCGATCTATGTGCGTGCTTATACTTTTTATTGTTTGTAACTCAAGTCAGTAAAACAATAAACAAAATTTATAAGTTTTTAGTTGAGAAATCTCGACTAATTTCCTAGAGAATGCGATATCAAAAAATGATTAATGTGCAAATTATGATAGTTAAGAAACTTAATCAAGTATTTTTTAATATTCAAAAATTCTATCTTCTAATTGAACTGATGGATGACTTTAGACAATGTCCACCCAGAAGAAACAATACACTTCACATCCCATATAATTGTATAATAAAATATAGATTGGACTTTATTTAATAGGATCTCTCAATGAATAAAATACAAAATAAAATTAAGTAAAATTATCACGAACGAAAGCTTGTCCGATTCTAGGACACACTACGCTACGACGAAGTTAAGCTATCGCGTTTTAAGTAAGTTTTATTATAATTATCTGCGTCCTCCCCTGTTAATCATCACATCTTAAATTCAAGATTTTCTTTATTGTTTTTCAATTAATTATTGTAGTTTTGTCGACCACCTAACTCCAGAAGGTATCTATCGGGATGATCCATCCAATCGGCTGCTGTAAGTTTAACTGTTCGCTGGCGTTCGGCTTCTTTTATTTGCCATTTCTTAATGTCCAATTGTACTTCACGGGAAGTTTTATCACCACATCCCCAGATTTCAATTGACGTTAATACTGCTGCAATACCTTTACAGTCAATATTTTCAAAATGCTCATCCACTGCTAAAATAGGTTTTCTTGGATCGGATCCAGCTCGCAATCCCTTCGGATATCCACGTATGCAAGTATTTAAATACAAAATATTCGGTTTTTTTTCCAGAATTGCAAATTTCGGAAGAAGTTGTATCACACAGCAGCCTTCGGATCCGCAATATAGATTTGTTTCTTTCCATTCGTTTGGTGCTGCTATGCAGTAGGTCTGCTCGTCTTTTGTGTGCAATAAAATGATAGTAGGGCCACGATAACCAAGTAAATGATGTAAAAATCGATTTGCTCCCAAGCCATGCTCATTCGAATCGTACAATAGAGTCCAATGTGATGGAAGCATTGATAATTTGTCTTTGAAAATTTGTGCAGCTGAAGCAGATTTGTTGGCACTTGGTGAAACTATACTTTGTGGTTTTGAATACAATGGTGGCAGTGCTCCAGCTAATAGCCAAGCCTGCGACAAAGGCATCAATGAATTAGACTCCGAATCCGCTTGTTCGGGGAACGCAGGTCGTTGTTCTAATACTGGTGTAGACAATTCTATACCGGAAGAGTGTTCATTTTGTTCAAGTCCACGATATGCCGTCGACAATGTATGTACACAATATTTGTGTACCAACAGCACTGATCGAATTAAATTGTGTTCAAACCAACGACATACAAAACCAATACTCAGACTGTCTTGATTGAAGAAAATCGACTTCACTACAGACCCGAATGTACGATTTATCGCTGGACAAATGCCAGAATTCCCTGAATGTTCCATTGCAATTGTGTAGCAGGTTAAAAGCAAACGCGTTACTCCGTCCTTATTGATAAGGTCAGACCTATCCGGATCAGAGTACATTTTTATGTAACACTCCAGTATCTTTGCATCGTCCATTATACCCAGAAAGCGTTCGCATTGTTGGCGAAATGCCACAGTGCCTAAGTACTCGGTTTGTGCACGCGAATTGTGATGCAGTAATTTGAATAGGCGATGCCCTAAATCTGAATAATTTTTAAATACTTGACTTACAAATACTTCGCTTACTATGCCATTGACACCAAAATTCGACGACGACTTCTCATGGAGAATTTCCGATAATTTTTCCACTGGCACAAACTGTGTAAAGTATTTTTCTTGGATATCAGCACCAGATGCGGATCTACTCATTGCTTTAACACTGTTCGTTGCTGCTGTTAGTTGTTGGTCATTTGTTATTTGACCTTCGCTATTTGTCGTCGATTTTGTATCCGCACGAGAATTTGAGTTCCCCATTTAAAGGCGCAGTATTTTGTGGAAAAAAAAAAACAACCGACTGATTGATGCACTCGTATAACTTTCGTCGATTTGTTTTGCCAGAATCACTGTCATGTGTCAAATATGTGTTCAGGTAATTAGTAACCACTTGGCTTGTTAGATGCATACATACATCGAACAACAATCAATGGCAAACAGCTGCTTAGTACATTCAATAGAAGTGGAAAACCAATTTTATCTTTTTAGCTAGATAGAAGTTTGCTGATCGAAATGCATTCTGCGAGGAAAGTTTTATTTATGCAGCTCAAAAAATAATAGACACCTGTCGATTTGATACAAAGTATATACTTAATTTTAACTAAAAACTTTTTATACGCAAGCATTTATTTGTACATATTCTCTAAAAACAATCGGACGGAAATATATCAAGCAAGTCCAAACAGTGGTGGTAAATATCTGAACGCTAGTAGCTGCATCAGCTATACAAAGTACCTCAAACTGTGAACATACAGCGGTTCGTAAGATTGCTGTTAATAATAGTCGAAATGTATGGTATTTCGAAGTCTATATAATGACTTTTTTACTGAATAAATTTAAAACAAACGTGTGAAAGTGAATAAAAAGTGGCCATTGTAGAAAATAGGAGAAATCGAAACTGTTTTTAGCGCTGATACGCCGCCAAGAACCAACACAGGAGATATAGTTGGAGTACGGATTGTCGAGAAAGCAACGAACTCTCAGGATGCGATTGGAGCAAAAAAATTACATTACATTACAACCAAACGGACGCCTCGGGACTAAACTGGTGTAACAATCGGACGGTGTAATTTTATGAGAAAGTTGAAAATTGGCAGTAAAAAGTTTCTTTATGTTAGTTTGGAAAAGCAACTTATCAAAAACAAGAATTTTGGCCATAAGCCAAGTAAAGTAAACGGGAAACTTCATTTAAACTTTTGCAACCCTTTGCTCTGCAAATGAATGGGTTGAAAGTTGAGACGTATTGACATTGTTGACAATTCACACGTATTAAAAAACAAGGTCACCACGGATAGGGATAATCAACGGAAAGCCATTTTTGAAGGGCCGAAATCTCGCAAGTGTCCCATCTATGTTATAAGTAGTTCATTTATGTTTGAGCTAGGCATCCGAATCAAGCAGGGATATAAAAGAAAGGGGTACTCGAGAAATCAGAGTGAATCAGAGTGAATGATCAACGAAGAACGCATCTGGTATCTGCCATATTTATCAGTTTCTAATCCCAAAGAATCTGAGGAAAAAATCCGAGGTTAATGAAATCTCATTTAACTTGATTTTGCTAAGTGGTCCTAATGAATCTCATGCAGTTTAGGCAAAAAGTAGATGGTCTACTGCGCCGAAATATTCAAAAATATTCAGCCCACCAAGCTAAATTATTGGTCTAGAGCACAGATCCCAAGGAATCTATCGGAGAGCACGTGATGACGTCAATACCATTTAAAGTCATTTTTTCACAATTTTGAGCATATTTTGCTAAAAACCGAAATGCAGAGTGAACGCGAAGTTTCCAAAAACCGTGGAAGCTGTTAATAATAATCACTATGTGGACGTCTTCGTACACAGTTTTAAATTTTATTGTAAGATTGTATGTTTGTCTGGACAAACATTTTATTTTCTGCATTTTCATCATAATTCAAAATTTACCCTCCCAAAAAAGAGAGGTCACCTGAGAAACGCAGCACAGTCGCCTTTTTTAAATAAATTATTTAATAAAAGTTATGTTTTGCAGTCAATCATATGTACAACAAACTTTTACCTTTGTAAACTCTATTTATTGTATACTTTTCCTGAAAAAAAATCACAAAAAAGCCTATTTTTACGGCCAAAGTACAGTTTCCCCTCTTAAATCACAAGAAGCTTGTAAAAGATCTTGGGATTACAATCGGGTGCAAATCAGGATGCTTTCAAATTTGTCATGACATTCGCAAAAAATTATCTGACGAGTAAGAGCCTGCCATAAATAAGTTCCTTCGTGAGGCCGTAATCCTTTGTTGACTATATCGGACCGTTCCACGTACATAGTCTCTACAGACTCGCCAGTGAGATTGAGAATATTATAAAATCGTGATCATAATATTAGAAATATCGATGAATCAACCAATATCCCGTTATCATTATGTTTTAAGTGTGCCCAACTTCGAACAGAATTCTCATCCTTACGAAGAAGAACTTGTGGCAGGCAATATCGGTGGCGTATAGTATAGCAAGTGCAGAACACTTCTGGAAAAAAAAGTTGACGGAATATCTTTTAAACTTGCTAACCATAAAAAATCGCTTTCTTATTCCAATACGCCTATACTTTAGCGCGTATAATCTCTAATGGGAAAAATCATCTGATCCAGATGGTATAAATCTTTTGACAGATCCACTTAATAAGCGTATTCATCAGTCCTGCTGTGTAGGCCATCATTTTTGAAGCCTGTTCTGAAAATGTGGTATAATTATATAATTATATAGGTAATATAATGTTACGAATCTGCAGATGGCGTTGAAAAAAACACTCAGATCTAGTAAAAGGGGCGCAAGGAAAATTGTAATGAAGAAGAAGAGAGAAGAATGAAATGGAGTAGAGTTTGACATTTCTGAAAAGGCACACGTGTTTTCTCTTTTTTTGGAACATCTTTGCCGTAAAATCAAATTTTGTAACATTTGGTGTCAGGTGTGGAGTCCAAAACCCAAGTTATTCTGAAAATGAATGGCCCACGCTTCAATCCAGATACGACTGACAGAATTCACAACTTCGTTTGGGAACGTGTCAAACTTTGCGGAACGTGTTTTTGAACCCACTGCAGAGCCTCCTCTCGTTAATGTACCATTGGAATCGTCAATCTTAAACGTATGGGAAACTTCGCTTAGCGAACCACGACGGTCCGTCGATATACACATCAACAGGGAGTCGGGAGCTAATCAGCCTTGCAGATCGTCAACCCAAATAGCGCGAGAAACCTCCTTTTGCAATCCACCATTTGAATCGTCTGCCGAAAAAGTGCGGGAAACTTCTTTTGGTAATCCTCCATAATCCACCAACGGAGAACAACGAACTTGTCCTATTACTTCACGCCAATACTCAGGGAAAGTGAGTCGTCCAAACCAGTATTACCACTTATGGAGTATGACGAAATACTTTGCTGGATATGCTTTCAGTTGTACGCAACTCATCTAGATATGGTTTCCAAGGGAAAAGGACAGATAGGTGAAGAGGCAGCAGTATTCGTGTGCGCCAGCTTACGCGGATCTGCGGTAGGCTATTTGGAGTCTTTAGACACATACGTGAGAGAAAATTTTACTCTGTTAGCTCAAGCATTACGTAAGCGGTTTGGAACAACTAACATTGGTGAAACGGCACATGCCCAATTAAGAGCGCGTATCGAAAAGTCAGGTGGAAGTTGCGTCGAATTCGCTACAGACTTACAGCGCCTCGCTAAAATCGCTTACCCTCTGTGGACGACAGATGTTCTTGAAGGTCTCTGCCTACATCACATTTTGGATGGTACAGCCGACTTATAGACTCAGTGCCGGGTTCGATATAGTACACCAACGGCTTTAAACAGCGCTCTAGAATTCGCGATTCGGATTGATTCAAGTCGAATAGCGACTAGGGCAGCTAAAAGAATCTTAAAAGTGGATACAGCACAGGTGAATGATTTGGAAGAAGATCCGGGGAAAGGGGAAAAAACAGGAAAGCTGAAAAAGTCTTCATCCACTTCCCCGACAAAAATCCGCTCTGTCATACCTAAACAACCTAATGAAAAAACTACACGCTACCAAGGTAATGTAAAATGGTACAATGTTTCTTGGCGATTTGGACTTATAATCTGCACGGTAGTTCAACAAAATATTTATTTTCACACACTAGATGTCATCACGGATCATTCAACCAATGATCCCGACTTACAGGTAGGTACGCAAGTAGAATTCGACCTAGTTACTGCTTCTCCCAATTTGCAGGCAATACAAGTAACTAAGGAGAACTTAGCAACCACAACCGCCAGTTGGCCACAACAACAACGAAAATCTAAGTCCAAAGATTTTAAACAGCCGACACAGCCTCTAAGCCGTGGAGATCTACCTTTAAAGGCGCAAGATACAGCCCGAATCAAACGTAACAGAATCGGATTCGAATCGGAGCATATGGGTATAATCTTCTCTCCATTTCTGGATATTTTGGTAATACTCCCTGTCAATTCGTTATGGATACCAATGCTACAAGAACCATAGTTCATCCCACCTTAATAACCCAACAGCAGATGCGGTCACTGTCACCATGTCAGAATTTTCTTGGGATGTCAGTGACCTTGGGAAAACCGGAGTTCTAAACCACCGGATAGATACAGGAGCAGCTCGACCAATTAATCAACCGCCTAGGCGGCTACCGTTTATGCGGAGGGGGAAAGCTCTTGGTCATTTCCCGTGGTCAAGGCCCCTAAGAAAAAGATGGAACGCGTCGCTTCTGGGTGGACTACAGGCGATTAAACGAAAAGACAAAAAAGGACTCATATATATATATATATATATATATATTTTTATAATTCCGCGCGTGCACCAAGGGGATATGAATACCCTTTTACAAGCTTCTTACCAGGGCGCGGGCGGGTGGTGTAGTAGTTTTTGAAACTCAGGCGTTAGGTTTCGATATTTTTCCAGAGGTGGCTGTCAAACTGGAGCCAGTGCATCCTCAACCAGTGGGTCTTAGTACGTGCTAGTTGTTAGTTCGTTACATTTAACCCAGCCAGCAACCACTCCAACATCAGTGTTATGCCTTCATGTCAGAGTTGACGCCGACGGGATTTTCATATAACTTCATACAGATTCTATGAAAAAACTTTTTCAGAGATTTGCCTCGCACGGGATTCGAACCCGCTTGAGGAGTCTATGCATATACCACTATACCACGGCCACCCCCAAATCCTCTTCCTCGAATCGGCTTGCTATTAGATGCTCTAGCGGGATCCAGCTGGTTTGCTACTATCGATTTTAAATCGGGCTATTGGCAGTCGTCGAAGGAACATACGGCTTTCAATATTGGTAGGAGACTCTGGGAGTTTAATGTATTGCCTTTTGGGCTTCGTAATGCCCCTGACACTTTCTAGCGCTTTATGGACAAAGTTCTTCCCGACGTACCATACCAGGTCTGTTTGGTATACCTTGATTATGTCATCGTTCATTCCGCTTCGACAAATCTTCAACTTGTATTTCAACGCATTATAGAGGCCGTACTCAAAATAGCTCCAACAATATCGGTTTTCTGTCAGATTCTGTCTGTTCGATTCTTTGAACACATAGTTCGGTCAAAGCATAGCCAATAACCCGGATAAAACCTCCGCATTAAGCGATTGGCCAACACCTTCATCTAGTTTTTCATCTAGTCTTTTTCCGAATTAGCAAAGCCACTTACGTAGTTGACCAAGAAGCGCCGCCTTTTTTAGTGGAACAAGGAATGCCGAGAATCGTTCAATACGCTGCGAACTCGACTCACCAGTGCTCCAGTTATGATACTTCCAAATGATCAAGATGCTCCATTAAGTGTATGGAGCTGTGTTGGCTCAATTGCAAAATGGGGTGAAAAGACCAATTGAATTTTTCAGTAAGACATTTAAAAAAGCCGAACTTAATTACTCCATAACTCCGAAAGAATTATTAGCTGTTATTACGGGAGTGAAGCACTTTCAGCATTACCTACTGGGCAGAACTTTCCGAGTACGAACCCATCACGCATCTTTCAGGTGGCTTTTAAGTTTTAAGGAGCCGGATGGTCAAACTGCCCGGTGGATAGAATTCTTGTCTGCTTTTGATTTTTCGGTTGAACATCGCCCTGGACTCCGCCATGCAAATGCAGATGCACTTTCTAGACGTCCATGCGTATCTAACCATTGTCAGAACTGTGCGAGTAAAGAAGAAGCGGATGCTGTGCAGGTAAATTTTTCAAAAACCATTGAGGATGTATCAACTTTTCAAAAACAAGATGTCTGTTAGGGACTGGTGTACCAATGGCTCGAGAATGAGGAAATGCCTGTCAAAGAGGCAATTAGAACCCGACGTTATAGCTTACTGGATAATGTGTGAAATTCTTTGTCTAAACGAAAACGTTGCGTGTCGAAAATTCTAAAAAAAAAATACCACCGACTTACAAACTTTAATGCCTCACCAGCTTCGACGGTCCATCCTAGGCCAAGTACACTCAAGTCCAGCCGGAGGATATTTTGTTGTTGAAAAAATAGTATGGAAACTTAAAAATTCATTCTACCGGATCGGTTGCACCGAAGACGTACGTATTTGTATGTCCATATGTTGGTATATGTTGGTATATGGTAGTGAGCTACGTATGTCAATAGAAACCTGCATCGGAATTAGCCCAAACGAAAAACCAGATAGAAACACATACCTATGCAGACTTCGGGATACACTGCGGTATGTTCATAAATTGGCTAGAAGCCGGTAGCTACTATCAACCCGAAAAGCTAAGCAGCGCTATGATATGCGAACCAAGGATCATTCGTATGCCGTTGGTGATAACGTTTGGTTGTACAACCCCAAGAGGCAAAAAGGGGTATAGTCCAAAGTTACAGTCAGATTGAGAGCGTTTGCAAGGACGTTGGAAAAAAGACTACGAAAGTAGTGCACTACGACCGATTAGCCCCTTTTAATCAGCTTGGCCAGGTGTCTCAAGCTTAAAAGGGAGAGACAGTGTTACGAAAACAACACGTAGATCTATTTATAGGGGGCGCAAAGAAAATTGTAATGAAGAAGAAGAGGAAAGAATAAAATGGAGTAGAATTTGACATTTCTGAAAAGTCACAGGTATTTTCTTTTCCTCTGGAATATTTTTGCCGTAAAATCAAATTTTGTAACAATAATACAATTATCAGCTTATGAAATATTGACGCGAAAAATTCTTAACGACTGATACGGGTTTTGCAGCACCAGGTCTACCGTTGCTTTTCATGTCAAAAATGAGTTTATATACAGGGTTTTCCAATAGGGACTTGACAACTTTGAATTTAATTTGTGAACGCACTCTTTCACCAATCATCAAACTGTCACTGTTTATTTATTTAGAAAACTCAACAATTTTTATCGCAAAATCATCTTCAGTGACGAATCTCAGTTTTGGCTCAATGGGTTGGTCAATAAGCAAAATATGCGTGGTCGGGTAAAAACCCACATGAGCTTCATGAATCATCACTTCATCCACAAAAAATAATTGTTTGGTGCGGTTTGCATGCCGGCGGCGTTATTGGGCCATATTTTCCATCGACGATAACGATCGTCACGTTACTGTGAATGGCCAGCGTTATGGTGCCATGATCACTGATTATTTTTGGCCCGAATTGGAAGATATGGACTTGGACGACATGTGGTTTCAACAGGATGGTGCCACAAGCCACACAGCACACGCTACAATCGATTTATTAAAGAGTAAGTATGGTGAGCGTGTTATCTCAAGACATGGGCCAGTCGATTGGCCGTCGATTTAACGCCGCTTGACTATTTTCTGTGGGGCTACGTTAAGTCATTGGTTATTACACGCCGACGACGTTGGAAGAGCTCAGAGCCAACATTGAACGCGAAATAGTGGCCGTTTCGGCCGAAATGTGTGGCCGAGTCGTTGAAAATTGGGTCCAACGAATCGACCGCTGCCCGCGGTGGCCATATGAACGAAGTCGAGTTCCATTCATAAATGTTTTGATTGTACTTCAAGCCAATAATAAAGTTTTTGAAATATCTCAAATGGTTTGCCTTTTATTTAAAAAAAAAAAGTTGTCAAGTCGTTATTAGGAAACCCTATAGTTGTATTTTAAATACACCTATATTATGTACACATAATATAATGTGCTGTGTCCGAAGTTAAGTATGAATATAAAAAAATATTCGGTTGTGTGGCAACAACAAAAATTAACTTAGCTGTGCAATTGAATGTCAAACTATCACCACACACAAATAAAAAGTATTTCGCTGATGTAGACTGTTTTATTTTACTCGGATGATCTACGAGGGCTGTTTGATGAATACCCGGACTAGAAATGACAACGCAACATTTTTAGATTTTGACAATTTATTTTTCAATATAATCCCCTTTCAACTCGATACACTTTTTATCCCCTCTGTATAGTACGACTTTTGTTGATTTCCAAAATACTCCTCCGCGGAGGCGTAGACTTTCTCGTTCGATCCGTGCTTCTTTCCGGCGAGCGATCTTTTAAGGTTTGGGAAGAAAAAGTAGTCGCAGGGAGCTAAATCTGAAGAATACGAGCAACTCGTAGTGCAATTCGACCAATTTGGCTGTGGCGACTGCGGAGGTGTGAACCGGTGCGTTATCGTGGTGGAAGAGCACTTTTTTTTCTTCCCAAATGTGGTCGTTTTTTTTTTTTTAAATCAACTTTGAATCAACCTAATAAATTGATATAGTATGCTCCTGTGATTGTTTTTCCCTCCTCTAAATAGTCAACGTGGATCACACCTCGCCCACCATAAAAAACGGTGGCTATCACCTTTGGGGCCGAAGGCACCGGGTGAAAAACATTGTTTCGATTTTTCTTTGATCTCTGGTGTGTACCAATGAAGCCATGTCTCATCGGCGTTCACGAAACGACGCAGAAACTCCTCGAGATTTCGATTAAACAGGGTCAAGGTCGTCTTTGAAGTGGCCACACGATTGCGCTTTTTCTTCGGTATTAACAAACGTGGCACTCAACGCACGGACAGCTTTCTCATGCCCAAAATCTCGTGCAGAATATGGCTAACGTGTTCAGTGGAGATGCCTGCTATTTCAGCCAACTCGCAAATTTTCACTCGGCGGTCCGTCAATACGAGATCATGGATTTTGTCCACTGCTCCCTCTGTGATAACCGTTTTTGGGCCATCTGGGCGCGGTTTATCAAAACCGACGTGCGGCTTCGGCCAAACTCTGTGAACCAGTGGTAAACGGTTGTACGTAAAGATGAATGGGTCTTATACACACCATCGAGAATAGGATAATCGGATCACGAAGCGATACTGGTTTTTTTTCCATGGTCGCAAAAAACACTAACACGATGTTTTGAAATGGGTGTCAAAACAAAACCGTCGGATTATCACCAAATTTTGGCAGGCGGGCTAAAAGAGGTTAAACTAAATTTTGACTCAGTAGCCCCATCTTCCTTGCAATCAGGGTACTCATCAAACAGCCCTCGTATATGGATCACGAGTAATAATAAAATACGGCTAAAAGCTCGAGAAAGGCTTTTGTCGATTGGTCCAAAGAAATGTTGGAAAAATTCGATCGCTTTGCTTTAAAGGACGTCTGTAAATTAAGATCGTGACACGCCACAAATCATGGATTCGAAATAAAACAGAAGTCGACTGTATGGATTTTTCAAGGCGAGCCAAATCCAACGAAAATTTTTCGGGTACGAAGCACTTCGAAGCAAATGGTCACCAGAAATGGTACACCATCATTTGTTTGTCAGAAGATTATGAAGAAATAAGGTAAAGCACCCGTCGAACACGGATCATTCTCCAACAATATTGATCGCAATGAACTAATCCGCAAGTTCTTGCCAAATCCACTTTCAAGTACCTCAGTTGCTAATTGTTTATTTAATGGTGCCGTCTCCCCAATTCCAACGTCTTTGACTTTTAATAGGGTCGAAGGTACCGATATAGTAACATCGTCTGTAAAGTCACATGCTATAGGAGTTGATGAGATTCATCCAGGTTTTCTTAAGGCAATTTTGCCAATATTGCTACCATTTATAACGCACGTCATTAATGCCGTTTTAATGACTGGTATTTTTCCTAAACACTGGAAATTGGCAAAAATTACTTCGATCCCTAAAAACTCAATAGGTGATGAATTTAGAATAGTATCAATCCTGCTTTTTCTATCCAAGATTTGTGAAAGGATCATGCATAAATAAATGAATTTCTCATTCGTAATAATTTACTGCTTCCAGTTCATTCAGGTTTCCGTGCTTAACATAGTTGTACAACAGCCCTGTTAAATGTAGTTGAGGATATTAGAGATAGACTGGATAGTGACTTAATTACGTTTTAAGTATATTAGACCTTTTTAATGCTTTTGATATGGTAGAGCACTCTATTCTTATCAAGTAATTAAGGCACTACACTAACCTCATCTTATCTAAGTGAAAAAAAGCAGGCTGTGTCATAAGAGGGCGCTCTATCTGATTTTCTTCCCTTAACTAAAGGCGTAACCCAAGGGTCGATTTTAGGGCCTCTATTATTTTCAGTTTACATAAATGAACTCATCGAAACACATTTATGCTGATGACATTCAGATCTATCGAAGTTGTCCATTAGGCCTCATTGAGGATTGTGCAAATGACTTAAATGAAGAGCTTCAAGGAATTTCAGATTTGTCGTTAAAATTTGGCTTAGTAATCAATCCAGAGAAATGTAAATGTTTGATTATTTCTAAAACCAAATTAGATTTGTCAACTTTTCCAGATATAATGTTGAATGATTCAAATATTGAATTTGTTGATTCTTCAAAAAATCTGGGTGTAGTCTTCAATAGAACACTAACATGGAACAACCATATAAATTCTATAGTGGCTAAGACATATGGTATTCTTCGAACTCTATGGATTGTCCAAAGAGTTACACCATTCAAAACAAGACTGCTTCTTGCTAAGGCTTTAGTTATTCCTATACTTATTTATGAATGCGAATTTTTTTATAATTGCGACGCTGAGAGCAAAATGAAGTTGCAAGTAGCGTTCAGTACCACAATTAGATATGTTTATTGTCTCAGGAGACATGATCACGTTTCATATCTTGCTAAAAACTTAGTGAGCATGTTATTCGAAAACTATATTAAATTTCACATTTTCATTCTTATTTTTAGCATCCTTTACGAAAAAAATCCAGTTTGGGCATCCAACAGATCTGCCTGTTTATTGCTTCCGCGATTTGCATGTTTAACATCTGAGAGACAATTCTTTATTGCTGCTAACCGTGTTTGGAATTCACTCTCAGGCAACTTACGAGAGCTAGATAGCACACGACGGTTTAAAAGCGAACTTCAACACTTTCTTAAACAGAACAACTAACCTTAATCTCCCCCTTCTCCTTCTCAAGCAATTTTAATTCCAATTTATTATCCCATTTAAAGATGAAATATAAATAAAATTGATGTAGTTATAGTATTTCAAATTTAACGTAACTCTATTTTGAAATTTGAAATATACAATAGTAATTTTGATAAAATTAAACTGAAGTTATAGCTAAATGTTTTCCTTTCACAACTTTATAAGTGAGTTCTTATTGTGAATGCATGTATGTATGAATGCATGAATGTACACAAAATAAAATGAAATGAAATAAATAAATAATACAGGTCTGCCCAGACAAGATTGATCATCTGCCGTGCAGTCCTGATTTGACACTCAATGACTTCTTTCTATTCCCGCACACGAAATAAAAACGCTTTTCGATGTCTGAAGAAGCGGTTGATGCGCTTAAAACGCATGTTTTACTATACTACTGACTGACTCGAACTGCAACTTTTTAAAATGCTATCATTTTTTTATTTTTTGATAAATTTGATTGTGCCAAAGCAAAAAATGGTAGAAAATACATCAATTTTCAAATTGTATCAGTAGTTTTCAATATATCCAACTTTAGCGCAAATAATGGCTTTGAGACGGCGGAAGAAAGCATCGCACGCTGCACGCATGTGGCTCTGCGGTATTTTTGCCCATTCCCGGCGAAGTGCTTGTTTGAGGTGGTCTAAACTTTGGTATTTTTTAGTGCCAACCTTCGCCTTCAAAATACCCCAGACAGAGAAATCAAACGGATTTCCAACCGGGGAATTTGCAATCCATTGTGTCGAAGAAATGAAGTGTGGAAAATTGTCGACGCGCACTTTGTGAAACGGTGCCGATTCTTGTTGAAATGTCCACGGTCTCCGACTGAAACAATTGTTTGTCCAAGGCTTCAATACTGCCTCTAAGACAGTTTCACGTTATACGATCGCATTAATTTTGATGCCACGGGCGGAGAGCGACCATCGGTGGTTATGGCGGCCCAAACCATGACCATCGGTGCTGCCTACTTTCTGGTGGCCGTCCGAAGGTGTACATTTTCGAAGGACCTCTATGGCAAGTAAACTCGGTCATTTTGTTTGTTGCACTTTCGTGCAAGCGTAGGAATTCCTTCGCTCCTTTCGACTCTAACTTGTTTGCTGCGGTGTAAGATCGTGTGCTTTTTGGAACTTCAATGGCTTGAGCCCAAGTTCATTTTTCAAGCCATTTTTCTTCCACTTCGACACGGATTTCGCTTAATTCGATGTTGCTGTTTTTTTATGACCACTTCCATAGCGTTTTGCAACGCTTCCAGTATCACGGTAACGAGCTATGGTTTGAGACACAAATGATTTATTCACGTTGAGGTGCTGGAGGGTTTTAACGATAGCTACTTGTGGTTTTCCAGCCAAATATAAAGCAATCACTCTATCACGTTTGAATTCGATCGCGGATAAAAATTTTTCAACACTACTGAGACTCAAATCGTTTAAAAGGCTTGTATATAATAAAATTATCTAGCGTGTGTCAAATTATAGCAGTTTGAAGTTGGTTGTAGTTCGCGTTAGTCAGGGTGTATACGTTCGGAATTGAAAAAGTGCTTTGAAAATTAATTAAAACGCAAGCAAAAGTGTATTGATCTTCATGGAGTATTTTGAAAAACAATAAAGCCATTTTGATGATAAATATTTGTTTTTACTTTTTTTTTCTCAAATCTTAAGTAGCAACCTACGTAATACAGATTAAATGTTACACAATCACAATCATGTTACATTCTCAAAATTCAAATGTGTTAATTCTTGCATAACCTTGCTAACTAAACAGAAGCAACACAGAAGCAATATTCGTTCCAGATGAAATAAGGTAGGCAGAAGTGTTAATACTTAATAATTAAATAATTAGGTTTTATTATGTCAACATTTACTTAAGGATTTATTGTGATATCAATGATTTAGCGTGCATTACTTGTAAACGTTTAATTTTTAAATTTTCTACATCAACTTAAAAGAGTCGTGTTACTCGTATATTATTATATTCAAATTAGAGAAAAAAGAAACAACAAATTAATACAAAACGAACGCTAGATACCCGTCAAAATGTTTTTGTTTGTTGTTTTTATACATTATTATGTTGGTTTTGTTTTCACAATTAAATAAATTAAAACTTGTTATAAATAATATCAACAGTTACATTTAGTATATCATACTTATGCTAGAATTAAGACTAGAAGTTAGTTTTACGTAAATTCTTCATTAGACTAAAACTGGAGCGCATTTTTTATTATTATTGTTTCAGACTAGAGGAATTTTTTGGGTTTAAATTCTATTTTTTCTTTTTGTTGTTGACTCTTTTAAACTTTTCTTGCTTTTTGTTTTCTTATCTTTGTTGTTCGTATTTATTTAACCCGCAATCAATGGTGTTTGGCTGCGACTTCTTGTCTGCGAACGCAACGAAGGTGGAGAACTTTCTCGGCTGTCGAAACTGGAACAACTAGTCGCATCCGATGGTGTCGGTCGATGATATGGTATTGGTCGTTTTCGTGCACTATGATTAGTTGGGATTAGTATTGTATATTAGTTAGTTAAAGGTTATAAATAAATAAACGATTTTATATTAAGAACAAAAATAAAAGTAAAATGTGAAACAAAAAACTTACCAAATAAAGAGGAACTAAAAAAAAAACAAAAAACACTCTAAAGAAGTAAATCAAAATAAATGATAATAATAAAAAGCAATTTTATTTATTCATTCTCTTTTTTCAGTTTATTGCAAAATTAAGAAAAGAAATCATGTTCTCCAATTCAATCTTTTAGTATACACGGAAAGGTAATGCAAAATGAAACATTGCTTATGAATCCTAATTGTTGCGCTATTTGATCGAAATAAATTTTACTTATAAACAAAAATAAAATGCAAATAAAATTTAAGACGGCAACGAATATTTGCTGCCCGCCATTTATCCGAAGAAGCAATAATGGTGATCAATTCAAGTTCAAATATTTTCATCTTAACTAAACTACTCGTACAAGAAATGATTATTATTATTTTTTCTTTTTTTCTCTCTCTCTCTCTCTTTCTCTTTTATTTTGTTTAAATTAGGGCGATAGTTTGAATAAAAAAAAAAAATATAAATATTTATGTATGTGGTGCCTATCTTCGATTTCTGGATTTGCTACAAAAAGAAAAGAAAATTAAAGTGTATTTAGAAAAATATTCAAAATAAAGTTTAAATGAAATTAAAAATCAAATAAAACGTGTTTTTGTGGTTGAAATTATAAATATGAAGGCGTAATGATGATGGCTGTGTACTTGACATGTTTTGTTGTGACATGTGGGAGCAAATGAGTTTACCTGGTTATCCTTCGGCGATCTAGAAAGCTCGGTGAACCACGACGTCGAGGAATCGAAGGAGAACGAGTACCGGATCTGGATCTGGAGTGAGAATGTTGTGAACTACCGCTGTAATAAAAAAAAAAGAAGGTTTTTGATGATAATTATGTTTGATTTTCTAAAATCTAAGAATAATCCAAGCATTCAAAGAATTCGTTAGTTTTGAAATATTTACAGGGTAAAGAAAAACTAAATTATTAGTTCATTACGTCTTTTATAGTACACAGCTCATTCGTTATCATGTTTTCTGGTCCTTCGAGCCGGATTCTTCGCATTTTTTTTTTTCATTTTCGCAGCTTTCGAATTTGCATCTTCTTGGATTTGGATTTTTTTTTTTCATATTTCGACAGTCTATACCTTTAAAAATAACATACTAAAATTTCAAATGAATATCTCAAATAGTTTTTGAGTTACGAGAGTAGCCGCTCAGCGGACAGAAAGATCTGGGGTCATCTTACACGATTCTATTGTTGACCTTCAGGTATACAGAAATGCATGAATAGGTCTACTCTTTAGGGAATTTTCGTATATAACTCTACAGACAAATATTTTCGTACTTCGTAAGTTATTTTAGTAAAAATGAGTGATCAACCTCTGTATTCAAATCAAAAAGGTACCCACAACATTCCCAGGCATAGATCAGTTTCAAGAAAACGAAAGTTTACGGGAAATCAACATACATTCGAGCAGTCTTCCGCGAAGAAGAGAAGAACCAGACATTATAGGAAGAAAATTCAGAGACAAATTTGACACTTTCGAGGGATGGCACGTGAAAAAATTGTGGCCATACTTCACGTTTTAGTATAGTAACTCTGGTAGAAAAATATTGTAAAAAAAAATCGTCGATTCGTATGTAAAGTCTACTGTCAGAGTTGTGTCTTTTGGGAAAATAAAAAAGATCGTGATTCTGAAGCTTACAAAGAAAGGCTCTCACTACCCGATGATTGTGACATAAATCATAAAGGATCGGCTTTAATAATGCAAGGCGATAGTGTGAAAGAGATATTTGGTCGCTCGATTAGTAAACACGGGGTGAAATATTCGCTGTATATTGGTGATCGTGATAGTGCCACATATAATGTATTATTAAATTTGAATCCATATGATATTCTTCCTGTAGAAAAACTAGAGTGCTATCTACATGTTAAAAAAAGAATGGGATCACGATGGCGTGGTTTGATAAAAGACGATAAGAGCTTGCTTAGGAAGAAAAAGTAAAACCACACTGAAATTAACTATCAAATTAATTAATAAACTTCAAAAGTATTACAGCCTGGCGATCATGAGACATAAAGATAGTGTGGATGGAATGTATAAAGCAATTTGGACTACATTTCATCATTTGAGTTTGACTAATAAGAATCCAAACCATGTAAATTGTCCTTAAGGCAAATTTTTCAAATTTGCTGCAGTTGCAACTCCAAGACAAATTTACCGACCTCTTTTATTTTTTGCTTATTTTGTATATTGTTTGAAAAATGTAATTTTAGCGGGCCAAAAATCATCAAATTTTCGGGCAAAATTTGACATTTTTTTTTTTTTTCAAAACTCAGCCATTTAATTAAATTTCAATTTTTTTCACAATAGTAAATCATTGTATAAGCAATACAGTCTAGTTTAATATATATATTTTTTTCTCATTTCAGCTACTGCAGTGGAGACCTTTTCTTGTGACTTGGGAGATAGCGAATAACTCGCTGAAAATTTAATTTCTTCCTATGAAAATTTCAGTATATATTCATATTTATATTATATTTCATATATTTTCTTTATTTTAAAACATTTTAAAAAAAAAAATTCCAAAAATTACATTTCTTGCCGGTCACACTAGATGTGCCCATTAATATATGAATTCGTTGAAAAGGAAGGTTATGGCGATCCGCTTCCAGCGTTTAAAGAGTTTGAAGCAAAACTCTTCATAGTCAAATCTTTTTTATTATCCGCGTACAGAAAACGTGAGAGGGTTGAAAAGAACTTCGATGTCGTTTCTAGGTAGTTGCCCAGCAAATGGTTTTAATCGATTCATTACATACGAGGGCTGTTTGATGAATACCCGGATTAAAAATAACAACGCAACTTTTTTAGGTTTTGACAATATTTATTTTTCAATATAATCAACTTTCAACTCCATACACTTTTTCCAGCGGGTCTGCAACTTATTTAACCCCTCCTCATAGTACTTTTGATGACCTGCAAAATACTCCTCCACGGCGGCGATGACTTCCTCGTTCGACTCGCAGTTCTTTCCGGCGAGCGATCTTTCAAGGTCTGGGAACAAAAAGAAGATGTAAGGAGGCAAATCCGCAGAATACGGGGGATGGGGGAGCAATTCGTAGTGCAATTCGACCAGTTTGGCTGTGGCGACTGCAGAGGTGTGAGCCGGTGCGTTATCGTGGTGCAAGAGCACTTTTTTTCTTTGTCAAATGTGGTCGTTTTTTCTTCAAGTCGGCGTTGAATCGGCCCAATTAATCGACGTAGTATGCTTCTGTGATTGTTTTTCCCTTCTCCAAATAGTCAACGTAGATCACACCTAGCGAATCCCAAAAAATGGTGGTTATCAACTTTCCGTACCAAGACACAGTCTTCGCCTTCTTTGGAGCACGTACCAACTCATATGATGAATCCGTCTTTTCGACGGTCACGAAAAGACGCAGGAACTCCTTGGGATTTCGATGGTCTCCCGATTGCACTTATTCTCCGGTGTGAGCAAACATGGCACCCATTTCTTATGTCCAAAATCAAGTGCAGGATATGGCTAACGTGTTCAGTTGAGATGCCTGCTATCTCAGCCAACTCGCGAATTTCCACTCGGCGGTCCACCATTACAAGATCATGGATTTTGTCCACGTTTTCCTCTGTGGTAACCGTTTTTGGGCCACCTGGGCGCGGTACATTCAAAACCGACGTGCGGCCATGGCGAAACTCTGCGAACCAATGGTTAACGGTTGTATGAAAAGGTGAATGGGTTCCATACACACCATCGAGAATGGGCTTGATTTCCTCGCAGATTTTGGTTCTCAATAAAAAAAGAATCGGAGTGACACAGCTCAATACTAAAACGATGTTTTGAAATGGGATTCAAAACAAAAATAAGCGTCGGATTCCCACCAAATTTTGACTTCGCATTCAATACAACATATAGCCAAAAATCACTCAACTAACGTCTTGTATTGCATTACCCAGATTTTATTACCAACCGCCATTAGAAAGGTTTGGGATGTCAACGGAAACTACTAGCAGGTTCGCATCTTGTTAAACTCAGGCTTACAGGTTTCCTTAGTTACCGAGTCCTGGGTTCAAATGCATGAACTTAAATGACGGAATGACCTATGCCAGTAATTCCATAGGCCTCGTTTCATTGATAGTTGATTTACGCAGTGATTTATTTATTATATCAGTCGATACCTATATTTTATCATGCGTTACAACCAATTTACCAACCAGTTCGTTGAGGATTGGGACCATTTACAACAATTGAATTTGGCGGACCCCCTGTTTTATCAGTCCAAAGCTGTAGACGTATTATTAGAAGCAGAAAATGCTTGGGAGATATTGGGTATATAACTCAATTCGCGCGGTTTTTTTTTTTTCAAAATTTGAACGTTTACACAAGTATTATTCAAAGTATTGCCCATCTGAAGCTATGACTTTTTCCCATCTTTCTGGCAATTTGTGGATCCCATTCCACAAAAACTGCGCCGGCTTGGCAGCCAAGAATGAATCAAGCCAATTTTTGATATTCTGCTCTGATGTGAACCGTATTTTAGTGAGGGCGTTCTGCATCGACCGGAACAAATGGTAGTCAGAAGGGGCAAGGTCTGGGCTATAAGGCGGGTGGGGTAAGACTTCCCATCTACTGTTTTCCAAATAGTTCTTAATCGGAATAGCAACGTGGGGCCGAGAGTTGTCATGATGGAAAATTATTGCATCGTGTCTGGTCGCATATTTTCGTCTACTGCTATCTTCAAACGGATTAATTGTGTTCGGTAGCGTTGTCCATTGATGGTTTCACTCGGTTTTAGCAGCTCATAATACAGCACACCCATCTGATCCCACCAAATACAAAGCATTACCTTCGCGCCATGGATATTCGGCTTTGCTGGCCGGGTTTCACATATGATTTTTTGCGCTTGGGGTTGTCGTAATGGATCCATTTTTCATCACCAGTAACAATCCGATGCAAAAATGACTTCCTTTTATGGCGTTCCAGCAGCATTTCGGACATGCAAAACCGCCTTTGGACTCTCTCGGCTTGAGTTCATGTGGAACCCAATTTCCTTGCTTTTGAATATATCCAGCTGCTTTTAAATGTTTTGAAATGGCTGCTTGAGTGACTCCCCAAGATTCTGCGAGCTCTTCTTGTGTTTGGCAACAATCTTCATAGAGTAATGCTTCCAGTTCTTTATCTTCAAACTTTTTTGACCCAATATATCGGGGCAGAGTCACCTATACTATCAGAGGTCATCCTTTGGCTCAGGTAACAATTTTGGGTTGGGTTATGGCTGGGAAGCTATCATCGAATACTGAATTCAATATCGAATCACACCACGTAAACTTAGATATGTTAGATATGAAATCTATAAATTTGTTGTTACGAAGTATTATAAGGCTGCTTAGAGTGCTTAACTTTACTATCGGTCGGTGTATTTTTATCTCTAATATTTGGATCTATGAGTTGTGTAGCACAAACCGATTTGAATGTGAAACTAATCAGATAGTTAAAAGTTGAGGTGCACTTTGATTAGGTACACACTAAATATTTATTGGCATTCGGTACTAAAACTGTACTCTATTGAAAGAAATAATCGATATACCGATCTAAATGAGAGTAAATCTTACCTTGAAGAACTTCTTGAACTGCTCCTTGACGATCGACTAGATCTGGAAGAATGACTGTGTGAACGTGATCTGGAACTGGCGCTCCCACTACTTGACGACGAGTAGTGTCTAGAAAGAATTTTATTAGCCAATAAATTTTTTTTTCAAAGCAAATAAATGTAACTTACGAAGATCTTGAGCGAGTTGTCGATCGCCGAGCGGCTTCATCACGTGCACTTCGTCGAGAACGACTTCGGCTTCGCCGTGCCAGACTTTCAGCGGCTGCTACTGTTGCATTTGATACTTTGGCTACAATGGTATCTACCAACGTGCTATCACTTAACGCCGAAACGATAGGCTGCGGGTCATGGAGCTTAAAAGGTTTAATCACAATTTTTGGTTTAAAATAAGCTGTACTATGATGGTGGTGATGTTTATTATTACTGTTACTGTTACTGTTATTGATATTTATACTGTTACTGATATTAATATTATTACTATTATTATTGTTATAATGGTTGTTGTTAGTAGTTAAAATTATTTGACTATCATTGTTAGCAATGGTGGCTGTTGTTAGTTGCAAAGGTCTAGTAGAAGACATAGACATCGAAGCTAACGAAGTTACAGCGGAGGATGAAATAATATTTGTGAGATTTCGACGGAAATCCCTCCTCCGATTAATGCTAGTAGTTAATGAATGATGTGTGCTCACAGATGGTGTCACATTAACAACCGTAGGCTGTTGAAAAATAAGCTTTGCCACTGGCATTATGGGCGGCGGAGTAACGCTTATAAGTGGCGTGGATGGTGTTTTAGGACTTATATCCGCTTGACCATTGACCGTATTAAAACCGGTCACAGCCATTGGAAGATTGTCCATAGTTAGTGGTGAATTATTGACTTGTAACGGAGCAGCAGGATAAATACAACCACTACCAATCGCTGCTACCGTCGAAACATTTTTAGCTAGAAATTGATTCAGAGAATTTGTACGCAACGAATCGCGTTTGGGACTTACTTCACTTGCCATCTTTTCAATGGTTTTGATTTTCTCTTTTGCCTTGGCCGCTATGCCAGATTTGAGTTGTTCGAGTAACTCAATCTCTTTCAGTTCATCTTTGCGATCGTCTTGAGTTAGTGATTCAATAGATGGGCCTCCGTTTTCGTCTTCTTCACCATCACTTTCACTTTGGCTGTGCAGACGAACAACAGGTTGTGGTTTGGCCGCGCTACGAGTAATCTTCGAAGCTGTACCGTGGGATCGTGATCGTGAACGCTTTGAAATTGATTCCGGTTTTAATGTTTTATCTGTATCTTTCTCTTTCTCCTTTTCTTTTTCTCTTTCTTTATGCTTGGTTTCCTTAGGTTTTTCTTTTTCTTTATCTTTACCTCTGTCTTTGTCTTTTCCTGTTCGCTTCTCGTATTTTTCTTTTTCAATTTGTTCAAGTATATCGCGATAACGTTCAGGATTACGCCTGGCTGGCGAATAACTTAGATCGGAACCAGAATCCGAGTCGCTCGATGAGCTGGGTGGGTGTTTTTTCTGAAGCTTGGATTCGGGTTCTTCTAATTTCGTTTCTGTTTCTGTTTCTGATTTCAATTTAACTGGCTCTGATTCTACCTGTGCGGGTTTTTCTGGTCTCGGTTCAGGTATTGGTGAGTAATTTTCAGTGCCAGGTGCAGGAGGTTCTTTAGAACTTGTATCCGGTTTGGGTGGGGATTTTAAAAATTCCCTTCGCCGTGAAACAGACCTCCGAAAACGAGTCGCATCTCTATTTGAGAAACTTCCACTGCGGCTACGCGTCTTACTACGGCGATTGCTATGAGCTCTTGGCGGTTGCTGAGTTACTGATACTGCTTTTAGTGGTAGATGAGAACCTCGTTTTTCGCTCCGTGAACGGCTTCGACTTATAGAGCGTGGACGGCGCACACTTTCACGGATTGGCGAACGCGAGTTTTTTAGACCTTTTTTGGGTGAACGAGAAATTTGTCTTAAATCTCTTCGGGGCGATATAGATCTAGGAGAACGGGATCTGGACTTAGACAAAGATCGACGTCTTTCTATTGATTTAGCGCGCCGGCGAAGCGGAGAATTCTGTCTACGACGTGGTGATATTGAACGTTTACGATCACGACCTTGGAAAAATGGTGATCTACGACGATCACGCGATGGTGACCTACGACGATCACGCGATGGTGATCTTAAACGACGTGGTGACGGCCTATTCGGTGATATTGATCTACGATTATCGTGTGACCTGCGCAATGAAGAAGATCTATTGTTTCGAGATAAAGGGCGTCGTCTCCTCTCTGGCGGATAAGGTGAAAGTGATCGTCGCCTATCGCGTGATCTTGAATGTGATGAGGAACGCTTACGTGGAGGAGATCGTTGCCTTGTGTGGCCTCCTCTTGATAATGATCGTTTCCTCGAACGTAATCCCCTTGATATTGATCGTCGCCTTTCTTGCACGACGCCTCTAGAGAAAGATCGCTTTGAACGAGACCGAGATCTTTGCCGTCTTGAAGTGCTAGTTCTTGAGATGGATTGCCTCCTATTACCTTTTTCAAACGATGGAGATCTCTTACGTTCTTTTGGTGGCGATACTCTGCTTGATGGTCCTCGTGATATTGAACGTTTTTCTTCGACGCGTCCTTTTGAAACCGAGCGTCTTTTTGACGGAATACCTCTTGAGTGTGAGCGTCGTTTTTCACCTAATCTACCTCGTGAAACTGATCGTCTTCTATCTACACGCTCTGGTAATGGAGAACGCCTTCTTGCCGGTCTTTCTCTGGAACTTGATCGTGGCCTTTCACGAACACCTCTCGAACGTGATCGAATCTCTGGCGATTTTTGCCTGTATTGAGAATCCCTGAATGGTGGACGTCTCGCTTCTGATCTCTCTTCCAATATGGGTGGTCTTTTACTTGTATCGTGATTTTCTCTCGAAACCGAACGTCTTCTATCACGTCTACCTTTCGAGACTGATCGTTTCGTTTCCGGAATGCGAGATTTTTCCCTTTCCTTTTTAATTTCTCGAGAAAATGAACGTCGTCTTTCGGAAATCGGGCGTGAAATCGACCGTTGTTTAGCAACATCCCATCTTTTATCTGGTCCTCTTGATACTGATCGTTTTCTAGGAGGCGATACACGCGCCTTTTCCACTTTGATTTCTCGAGATAATGATCGCCGTCTTTCAGAAACTGGTCGCGAAACTGAACGTTTCTTTTCGAAGCCTCGCCTTCTATCTGTGCCCTTGGACAACGATCGTTTTCTAACAGGTGATGCCCTTATTCTCTCAGTTTTAATTTCTCGCGATAGTGATTTCTTTCTTTCGCCATTCCCATTTGGAAACTTTCTACGATCGACTAAAGGAGAACCTCTTCTGTTCGATAGAACCTTCTCAGATGACTTTATTGTTTTTTTTGTCGGCGGAGATGATGACACTGAACTACTAGACGAACTTGATGAAGATAAAGGAGAACGTGATCGAGAACGAGATGCATGTGCAGATTTTGGAACTACTGGCTGTCTTATTTCTACAGTAGTTCCTCTGAAAGGATTAATAAAAGTCCTCTTGGGAGGTGATGGGGATCGGTGTTTGGATTTTGTTGGGGCACGTTTCCTATCCGTCGATTTTGAACGATTGCCACTGTTAGGTCTTCTTGGAGACTTTGATTTAGATCGAGCATTTTTCCTTAAAACTACGGGCGAAGATTTTTCACGTCGATCTTTTGGTCTAGCAAGTGGCGATCGAGATTTCGAATGTTTTTTTCGTTTCTCTACTGTTGCACTTTCATCGCGCTTATGACTTGCCTTTTCTTGAGATGGTTTTCGCTTACGATCTCCACCAGCTCGATCACCTAATTTCGTCTTTTCTGGTGAAGCTTCCCGTCGTCGAGTCTTTCCTGCATCTTTGACTGGACTTTGTTTCCGCTTACTTCTACTAGTTGACCTGTGGCTTTCTCGGTGTTCCCTACATTTCGACGATGGTGATAATCGATCTTCTCGGCGTAATGGCTTCGAGGAAGAAGAAACTGGATCTCGACGCTCTCTGGAACGGCTTCTAAATGGATTTCGATGTTTAGGAGGTTCTGGAAGTTCAGGTTTTTTCTTAGTTATTGATGTTGTTTTTTTGACACGACCAGCGGAGCTACAAAATACACAAAATCGATAAGCTTCCAAATTGCAGTTGAATATTTGTACTAACCTGGATCTGGAGTCTACAGACGAGGCTCGTTGCTTCTTCTTTTTCTTCTTCTACACAAAAAAGGAATTGAAATAGAGAATTAAGTTTCAATTTGGAAAAGAAAACTTAATTGTTAGGAAGTAAACATTTTTTTTTTTTTTTTTTTTTTTTGTAAAAATTATATTTTCTTTGCACCGCACAATTATTATTAACCAAACTTAAAATCATTTTTTCTTTAAATCTTAAATTTACAACATATCGTATATATATACATAAACATATAGAGTAATAAATAATTAAGAAAACAAAAATGTAACGCAAAACCGATGAAAATAATAATTTGACAAAATGAAAGTACTTACAAAACTACAAGAGAGCCTTTCGATAGCTATCCTATTTAATGAAGCGCCAAGGGTTTTAAACAAAAAATATAATTTTTTCTTTGTTCTTTTTAAGTTTTTGTTTTTTTTTTTTTTTTTTAATTATTAATTATTTATTTTTTGCTTTGTTTTTTTTTTTTTAAGTTTAACGATTATATTATTTGTAAATAGAAAACAATTAAACAAGAAAGTTCTCCTTCGACAAAAGAGTAAGAGACAAATAATCTCAGATTGAAATTAATCAAAAAAAAAAAAGAAAAAAATAAACGAACGAAACGAAAAACAACAAAAACCATGTTTGATTAAAAAAAATTTACATTGTACATTATTACTTATTACCTTCGTCGTTCTTGTGTATAGTGTTTGGGAATTTTATTTACGAGAAATGTTTAAGCAGAAATAGATTAAAATTTTGTCCATCATGATATAAAATTGTTTTTGTTTTTTTTTTTTTTTTGTTTTAAATAGAAAATTTACAAGAGTATCTCATGCAATTAAGGAATATTAATTTTGCGGATTAATTAGGTTTGAGGAAGGAACCGGGAGGTGTATTGAACTTACCTTGTCTTTTTTAGATTTCTTGCGTTTCTTTACTTCTTTCTCAGCATCAGATGAATCATCATCAGAATCGTGTTTCTCGGAGTCTGATGAATTGCCGCCAGATTCACTGACTTTACGTTTGCGGGACTTCTTCTTTTTGGATTTACTAAAATGAAAAGTTTTACAAACAATGATATGAAACAAATTACAGTAGCCAGTGATTTTGTTATTATGTTATAGTATTCAATACGGAGGAAAATTTAAGTGGATTTAACAAATGTTTCTCTAGATAAATAAAATGTATGACCTTCAAAATCGGTCTAGGTTAATAAATCGTTGCTTCATGGCCTTATCATTTTTTATATGATGTTTATAAATGAAATTCTGAGTACCCAACAACTTTGAAGTTGTAAAAAAAAGGAATAAGAACATTTCTGTTCCAAAAGTTGTACAACCGAATACCCAAAATATTTCAAAATATTCAGCAACTGACTTTAAATGTAAAATGAAAGGCTTTGGACTTCAAGAGAATTATTTGCTATTGACATAAGGAGTAGTGTGCCGTAATAGGTCGATAAATTTCATTGAATAAATGAATAAAATGATGTCCGAAGACGGTCTATTACTTCTCTTCAATATCGTGATTTTTTTAATTAATAAAAAAAATAGTAACGTAATGAGAAAAATAGAAATTAAAAGTACTGCAGCCAAAAAGAACAGAACGACCTCTAAAGTCCCTCGGGAAGTCCCAAAGGAAGACAATGTAAAACAACATCGTATCATATTGTATATGAATACATACGTGATATGTACAAGAGACACAAAAAAATATTGGAAAAATTCGATCACCAATCAACGTCAAGGTCGATTGGAAACCGTTTGATTGAAGTTAGACTTCATAGTTGTGTGTGAGTGAAGTTGTGGCATTAAAACAGTATAAAGCATGGGTTTTGTTTTGTCCGTCTAATGCGACTTGGTCAACAAATTCTGACAGATTCTGACAGGATAAAGTTCGTAGGAATGCTTAAACGCTGTATTGGATCCTATGTATGTCTCGACTTTAATATCAATTTTAATGGGGGCTAACGCTCCCATTTATTTGGCTCAATACAAGCTTAATCTAAATTAAAAAATAGAACTTAAAAACTAACAAATATTAGGGGTTAGGATGATGGAGAAGATTAAGTTTGAAACAAGAAATGCTCAGGATAAAATCAAAAACGAGCAGTCTTGAGTCGCCCTTACGGAGCATGCGGGAGATTGGTTCATTTGAACCTTAAGAGGTGCGATGGGTTGGAATATAGAAAAGACGAGGACATCGTATACTGTGAGGATAAGCGTTGAAGGAAATAGAGTTGTAAAGAAAGGCGCAATTCACAGAACCAGAGAGCAGTCGATAAATGAGAAGAATGCCATATATGACTCTGCGTTTTTGGAGGGTATTCAAGTTGAGAAGTAAGAGACGGTCACGATAGGGACGTAAAATAAAAGCATCATCCCATGGTAGTCCTCGAAGGGCAAATCAAAAGAAAAAACATTGAATGTTCTCGATTTGGGATATATGAACTCGCTGAAAGGTGGACCACACTTCGAGAAGGGACCGGACAAGGGTAATGTAAAGTGACAACACAGGTGTTACAAAATATAGACGATAGTCTATATCGTTTGAAAAAACTAAGTGATGATTTGGCTTTAAGGATTACCTCATCAATATGCGAAAGGAAGTTTAATTCGATATCGTACAATATTCCAAGGTCGCGAAGGGATTGCAATCGGGATTTGATTGGGCTTATGTAACTCATAAATTGACGTTTGGAGACATTAAGCTCCAAGTAATTTTGAAAACACCAAGTAGAGAACCTATCGAGTCTTTCTGAAGGAGAATAGAGTCATTGAGTAAAGAAATATGTTAGGTTTGGAGAACTTAATATTCCTCTTAAGATCGTTTATAGATAAAATAAAAAAAAGGGAACCTAGATTGGAACACCAGAAGTTGTTAAAAACGGGGTTGAGAAGACTGACTTAAAACGAACGTTATAATAACAGTTCTTCAGATAAGAAGATATCCATTTCAATAATATGGGGTCCAACCCGAAGGAAGATCATTTGAAAAGGATCAATTGATGAGATTTTTTATCGAAGGCCTTAGCAATAACATCGACTTTTTTGCAATTTTTTATGACTGAAAGCTCAAAGAATACGAATTCAACTAGGTTTGTAGTAGTTGATTTACTGACTGACTGGGCGATATACGGTGACTTACACTGAAAGTTAAGCACTTCGTATAAAATACTTTCGATTTAAGTTTGTGAGAAAGCTTAGCAATGGGATTTTAGTTAGTTACTTCACTTTTTGATCACTTTTTGTGTAATTAGGGGAATCCCCTTTGCGTGAGGAATGAATGCAATGGGTAGGACAATGGGTGCGAAATATTGGAGGGACACTTTTTAAGAAATATTGCGGGGAGCCCGCCTGACTCGACTAAAAATTCATCATGGAGATTTTGTAACTTTTCTCCAATAAGGGTAGGATCAAAAGATTGAGAAAAAGAGAGGCCAATGGAGAATGTGGGAAGGTACTTCAAATATATGGGATCAGGTATGAAGAAGTTGTCTTTAAATGATTGTTCAAAGAAAATTGCAAAATATTGTTGTTGGCAACATATATAGGTTGGGAGGGGTAACTGTTTGATTTTCTTTTGTAGTTTACGAATTGATTAAAGTGCGAGGATTGTTGATAAGGTTTTTCTGCGTTGTGTCGAGAGTGCTGATGGAGGAAGTTATAGAGGTGGGTGAATTCGAGGTAGGTTCTAAAATAGAGTACTCAGAATAAGAATTGCTGCGAGGAAAAACTGCTTATAAGAGCGAAAACTTTTATAAAAACTATTATACCAGGGAGGAGAAGTAGAGGATCTCTTAATCCAAAAAAAGAGGACGCAAAGAGAGATACTTAGAATTAAATATGGAGACAACATGAGTTAAAGATAGAATCAAGCACGGCGTGAGTTTAATCAACGTCAGGGGTGATTTTCCTGGTTTGAGATAGAATCGAATTTATAGGATTTCCACAAGGAAAAATACATTGATATTCTCGAGAATGTGATGTTGCTGACCGCTGAGAAAATCATGATATCTATATGAAAATTTCAGGATTTATTTAACATGGAAACTAAAGCATCAGTGTAATTTGACTTGTTGTGCTCTCTGCAACTATCCATCTTCATATGATTTTAGTTGATGAAAAGAATGAATGTCTTTTGGGACCAGATGGGATTCGAACCACGTTCCTTCCGATTTGAAACACTACAACATAAATCACGACCACCCATTAATCAAGGACGTAATTAATTACCAAAGAAACGGACGTTAAATCGATGTTATAGTGAATCAACTGACTTTGACACACAGGAGACCCAGTGAGGTTCTTACGTTCCTACCTACAATAGCTGCAAAATGATTTCAGAAGTACTAAACTAGATGTGAGCATTGCAATCCAGTAGATACATATGTATATATGTAGAAGCTAGTTCAAAGAAAAATATAAATGATATCAGGAACTGTTCGATTTAATTGTTTGACAACGTATAGGTATGGTTGTCCATACGGAGTTATAGCTACATGTCAATGTACACTTCTTTCCGAAAGGGGTATACGTATATACATACGTGTAGGAAGTGCGCGTAGAAAAAGTAAAAAACACCGCAATCCGACTTTGAAAAGTTTATTTCCACTCTGTGTCTGCTTACATATGTCAAATCGTTTATACCCTGACAGCTAGAGATTTCGGAAAAGTCACTCAATTAGGTCGACGACCTCACACAGATGATATGAATAGGCGGTAATGGCAACCGTTTATTATGACAAACGTTAAGCGTACAGTGTTGAGCAGAAGAATTCGTACTCAACGACTACAATACCAAGCTGAAACAGGAAGAAAAACCAAATGATTGGCCTACGACCTCCAAAATCTCGCATACCAACAGTTCCACTACAATAATCATCGCTAAATGGTGACGCTCAATTCAAACGCTTGTCCAAGGATGACCGGTCTAATATATCTGCAGATATTTAATGTAAACTGACCATACCAGCCAGTTTGCTCTAAAACAGTGCGAAGAAAACTAAAAGAACATCTTCAGGTCCCAGGAAATTATCAATTAAACCAAAAACAACCGAAAGTATCGTACCCAATTCGCCATAGAAAATTTAGAACGATTAAGAAAAACAACAAAAAAAAAAAAACAAAAACAAAACAAAACATTCCGAGAGCATACAATCGTGCGATGTGCCTCCCTTTATCCAATTGACGAATCGTGAAAAAGTCTCTTGGTGCCGAAAAACTCGAAACTTAAGAAGAGCTATTGAGAAGAAACAAACAGTTCGACGCGTCATATCCAGTGTTTGTTGTTCAATTTCCTGAAATGTGTCACAGCAAAGCAGTTATAATAGATACGGGAACAGGGGTCATGGCGTAGGATTAAAAAAAAGTTGAGTGGAAGTGGATAAAATCCTTGGTAAATCTGCGGACGACATGATGGTGTGAACGATATCCTATGGAGGTTTCAACGACAGAGAACTAACTATTATAGACAAAGAAAGTTTTTAAAAGCCAGTCAAAATTCACAACTTTTTTTTGTAAGAGGTTCTTAAGTCCCTGAATCACATACATTTCCTGGCAAGCATTACGTCTTTTTAATGCACTAATCAAGGTTAAAAATATATGATTGCAATTGAAGTTAACGCAAAAGACTGAGCCTTTGTAAACACAGGTCTTTGTAAGATTTTTAAAAGAGAATGTCAGCTTTAACCCTCTGAGCCTTTATATTCTAAATAACAAAAGTCGATTGTAATTTTGAAAGCGTTTTACTTGTATTAAGTTTGACATAAAAAAAAAATCAAGCCATCACACATCGATATTGCTATATATTTTTTCAGATTTAGTTACTAATTTATTTTACTTCATTAAATCCACTTCGATTTTCCTTAAATTACTAGTTTTTACTATTCACTTATTCACCTATGATTATTGATAGTTCTTTTTTGTTTGTATGCACTTTAAACATAAACAACCTGTTTAACATATTTTGAGTATATATATTTATAAGCTACACATTTACTATGCTATTTCTTTAACTAAAATAAATATATTGAACAAAAAATAAACATTTTTCCATATGTTAGTTATATTTTTACCTTCTTTATTAACTCATCAAAATGGTCTGTCGTAGGGAAAAGAAAGATGAAAAATTATTTATTTTTTTGTTTATTGTTTTAATTCAGAAAAAACGCTTTTAGTAACGGTGATTAATATCTAGTATATTAAAAAGAAGAATTGGGGAGATTGTTCAGAAGCGTAATTGCTACATTAAGCACATGCCTATCGTCGACGATTATCGATACTAAAATATTGCAAAATACGTTACAAATTATTAAATCGATATTCGTATAGCTTGTTGAATAAGTTGACAAACTGGATTCAAGTTTAATTAAAGATCAGGTATTATTTTTTTGCTTAAAAGGAAATTAAGATAGCTAATATTATATTTCAAAAACAAATACTACCTATATGTATACGGCAAGTTTCCGAATTATTGCACTCGTACCTTCCGAATTCTAAGTTAACATATACATATCTTCAAATTTCCACAATAGATAAAACAAAATACCATATGTCAGGCGTTAATAAGGTCTCTTGTCCTAAAAAAAAGTGGTTTACAAGCGAAATACTGATTCCAAGTAAAGCTAGATTGATCGGGTGCCCTTTTTTTGGAATATGTCAAATTGAAGACAGAATTATACAATTATTAAAACACTGTAACATTCTGGTATAAAATGTTAGGCCGTAGAGGTATACAAAAATCTATGCGGGTATACAGAAACCAAAACACTCAACAAAACATCACGAGATTACGAGAGATACTTATACATTAGGCTACGAATACACGAATACAAATAAACTGAATTTTCCCGGCATCAGCAATCATGTAACCCTATTAAATCGGTATGATATTATAGCTACTACTACTGACCATTAGGTCAGATTATGGTATATCTCTCAATTCGTTTCCTGTATTTTGTTTTTCTTTTCATCGTTATGAGAGACCTGATAGTGATACCATATTGGATCCATTTTCTCATTTGGGGGTACAAGTTGAAGCATCTGTTTTCAATTCCACAAAATTGTGAACTTTTTCCAAGTAAAACGTTCACCGTTATATAGGTGGGTCTTTTACAATTAGGGTAAACACTGAACGACGTCAATCTGGCCATACACAGTGATGTAACTATAATTACATATCAATTGCGCGCTATTTAACTCCTCATACGAATCACCCCTTACTGGCCTCGTTTAACCGGCCTTGTCTTGCCAAACTAATAAGCCCGATGGTTGAGCAGAAAAAAATAGCAACACTATAATATCCAGTAAGAAATGACAAATTCAAAAGGAATACATACGGCGGATGAACTCTTCTGGTGGATTGTACCTGTTACTTTAACGTATTTACGCCTAGGGACAATAAGATAAGTTAGAGAAGTCAGGGTGATGAATTAAAACTGGTGTCGGATACACCCTTTAATGTGTCAATGGTAGTTCTCAGATCTTAGCGGATTACGGGCTTTGGAATATTTGGGCTCTTTTGCCGAAGGGTCCCACAAAAAGCATGGACCACAAGATTGGTGGCTTACTATTCGCCTTTGCGAAACCGTCCAAAACGAAAAAAAACACAACGTTAGTCGGAACTGCACATGCATGTTCGGGTCTTGATCAGAGGTCATATGCAACCAAACAACTAGTTCAAGCCCTAGAGTGCCATAAAGTTACATATATAGCAAATGTGATGGAATAGGCAGAACACAAAGTGACGAATTGAAGAACATACTTTGTCTACTGCTACAGAAAACAAAAGAACCGTCTTGCGACTAAGATAAGAAATCTTGAATGTTCGGCACTTGAACGAACGGACTGTAACAATCAGCATCAATACTGAATTCGTCAACATCAGTCTGATATTACGCCTCTACTGAGAAATAGACGATGTTACCAAAGAATGTTTCTACGAGCTCCTCGACAAAACCTATTAGCAATGCCCTAAAATCGTTATGTATTCTATGATAAATTAGGAAAAGGGGAAATCGTCGGTAGAAAAATCGAGGAAAAGAAAAGGTGCTACTTTAGACATATGTAATATTCGCAAGTTTTACCAAAATGTAACAAGAACGAGTCAGAGTCCCGAAGAGATGTGCAAGTAAAATACTCACAGTTTATGTTGCGGATACTTCCGTCCAACTAACCAAAACGAAGTAAAGATAACTTAAATATTACAAGGCTGACGGACCGGATGGCATTCTGATTTGGCAACACGAAGTAATTTGGTAAAGGTCATGTACTTACTTATATCCAATGTTTGATCGGAAGAACGAATAGGCTTGTCCAATCGTTTTACCTGTTATATTTAGTGGAACGTCTGAAATAATTTGTCAACGATCTGATTGACTGGTTTGATTGATTGATTGTGGTTTTAGGTCGGGTAGGTCCACAATGGACAAAATATCCACTCTTTGGCATATTTTAGAGAAAACCCAAGCTGTTCAAATTGATATTCACCACCTCTTTATCGATTTCAAGCCCGTGTACGACAGCATCTATAAAGATGAGGAATTCCTGCCAAAGATTTGTCAGATTTTATATATTTTTTGTGGTAGGTACTTATGAGTATGACTACACTTATAATCTCCCAGCATGTGTTAAGATTTTTGGAAAATGTGATAGAAAGAAAAAAAGATGTTTGGGCTCAGTGGTTATTTCGCTCCATGGGTTGCATCCAAATTTTTATGGGGAGGCTAAATTCTCATTGGAAGTTGACTGGTTGATGTCTAGTCAACTCTTACTTGATTCTTGTTGTTGTTTACTTGTTAACTGAAAAAATTAATAACCATAGCCAAAACCAATATGAACCGAGGTTATAACTATTATGAACAAGTCGTCCTTGGGCTAAGGGCGCTCTTGGTTGCTTCGAGAGAAAAGGTTTTCGGGTGATTTTGGAGAAGATATATATATGCAACATAAGTCTTGTCAAAAGTCTAGAGTGAATAAGGTATATGGAGTGAATAATTACCACCATATAGGGTCGAAGTGACGGAGTGATAACGCGGGAAAGACAGATCTCGCCATAAGTGGTGCAATCATTTTGAAAATGTACTCAGACCTCTTCTTGTACGCAGCTAGAGGTGACTAGCTGCAATGCAAGACCACGCTAAATGGAGAAAACTTTTGGTTGAGGCTCAGTCCACAGTCCACTGTGACGCAATACAAAATGTGGAAAACCCTTAACTTGGTCAGAAATTGATCTATTTCGAGAAGATACGAAAAGCTTGAACTTTACTGAAGCAGAAATTCTAGAAGATGAAAAAAGGAAGCTGCTATTGATAGAAATTAAAGCTGAGACAATGGAAGAGATAGAAGTAGAATATGAGACGTATTGGGAAAAAAAGAAAAGCAAGGTGATTCAGAGAAGAATTTTTCATAATGGGCAAGAAGCAAAAAACATCAACGGCTCACTCCACGCCCATTTAACCATCAACTCCAATAAAAACGTCACCAAATACAGCATAATAATCTTGGTAGTACTAAAAATAACATTCACCACGATTTAAACGAATGTGACCTCCACACCTACTGTATCATTGGTGGAGATTCCAACATAAAGCATTCACAACAACTCAAGGATCGACACTCACTAGTGGTTTTATCAGAGCCAAAGAAAGCGTTTAACCGGACAACATTTATGCTGTTTTCTTCCTGATTTAGTCGAATCACATCAACATTTTGGTGGATTTCCAAAATATAATTTGCATTTTGATCATTTGATGGTGGAAATCTGAATCCGATTCAAAAAGCTAAACAGGGATGGCCGTGGGGTAGTGGTATATGCATAGACTCCTCAGGCAGAGGGTCGCGGAAAAAGTCTTTTTATAGAATTTGTATGTATTTATATGAAAATCCCGTCGACGTCAACTCTGACATGAAGGCATTATACTGATGTTGGAGTGGTTTGCTGGTTGGGATAAATCTAACGAGCTAACAACTAGCACGTATTAAGACCCACTGGTTGAAGATGCACTGGCTCAAGTTTGAAAACCACCTTTGGGAAAAATATCGAAACCTAATACACCTGAGTTCCAAACTACTACACCAGCCGCACGCGCCCTGGTGAAAACCCAGTAAAAGGGTGTTCATATCCCCTTGGTTTGCTCGCGAGATTATAAAAAAAAAAAAAAAAAAGAGGCTCACATGAATTTCCGCAAAATGAACTGTGCCTGTCTTAACGACGAGATTTTCCCAGAGTTGCAAGCCACCAACACAAAAGATGAATTTCACCAACGATAAAATTGATGCAAACATCCATCATCCGTAGTAAATGACACCATTAACCGGCGGAAAAAGCTACTCACTAGTAAAGATAAGGATAGACAACTCCGGTAGATTTGGAAAGATACTCAGCGTATTGAAGGAAAAAGAAAATGCCTTCACCAACATTTTGAAGTAAGTTTTGTACATCACATTGATGAGTACTAAATGGACTTTGAAGCCAGATCTATAATCACAAAACATTGCGATCGCATCACAGTATGTTAGACGTGTCAGTCTCACTTACTTACTTGAAGTGAGAAGTGAAAACCAACAGCCGCTTAAATTCAACGAGCATGCTACGACCATATTTAAGCGAGCAAGAATCGCAATAGATTTGATGCATCCACTGCTATGGGAGAGAAGAGTGAGCTCGCTGCTCCGAGACCTTTGATTTTAAAAAAGGCTTTAGGCAACGTGTTGCATTGTCATATGATATCTGTAAAAGGATACTTGAAAAAAATTGTGTATAATTCGCAAGGCAACACAAGAGGCTAACATTCCAAAATTCCTGTTACGAGTAGCTACTTGCATAAGCTTATGGCATTGATATAATTTTCAGATAACAGGCGGCTATCACTGGTTTGCCTACAAGTATTGAAACAGAAACGGCAAAAATAACTTTAGCTGTGAAAAAGGGTAGAAAATGAGCTATACCATAACATTGGCCTGGTCAGAAAAGTGCGTATCAGTCGTATAAAATGGCTGGAGATGTAGAGTCTTCGATTTCTACGGTACACTAGGGGAAGATAACGCGTTATGTGAAGCGCAAAAGTGGAAGAGGACTACGATTATATAGGTTTATTTTTTTTATTGAGATTCAGGTCTATACAGAACTGAAACGCTATCTAAGTAAGTAAACAAGGGAATACTTTTGCAAAAGAGTTGTTATGACGAAGCTCCTTCTTAGTAACTTAAAATCAATCAGAACTTGAAAAAACAGTGCAGTAGAAGACAAAAAAAATTTTAAAAGTTGGGCAGGGCTCCTACGGTTTATTATGACTCGAAAATGATCTATTAAAAAAGTTAACTGTAACTGCTGCTTTGATTATTATTTTTTAATTATAAAATTTACAATCAGTTAATCGCAAGCACTTATTTACTATACTGCTACGAGTATATACTACAGGACTATTGCAAATCGTTGCTCTTTAGTAATCGTGTCTCTATTTAACAGATCCTATACGGGATATTAGGCTTAGAAACGTCACAAAAAAGCGCAATGTATCTGAACAAATGACTCGTAATAAAATATATTGAATTCTATCAACAAAAGGAAAGTTTAATTAAAAAAAAAAAAAAAAAAAAAAACCTTTGCACTTATACTCCTTTTTAATAGTCTTATTGTCAACATTTTTCTTTTAAATGTACTGTGTCCCTAATAAAAAAAGATAAACTAACATAAAAAAGAAAAATCAACAAAAAAAAGTATCACAACGAAATTACTCACCATTTGAAACATCGCAAATATCATTCATTTAACCATTTTGTATAAATTTACAAATAAGTTATTTTGTCCAATAAATTCTTTTATTTTTCATTATTTTTTTTTATCCCTTCTAATTTTCTTTGTTAAGCACGAAGAAGAAAGAATTATCTCTTAAATTAATTCAGTACATATGTAGATACGGCATTTTAACTATCTAATCTAATTAACTAATCCACAAACACGAGATCGTGCTTTAAATGCTTACCTTTCTTTCTTGTGTTTTTTAGATTTCTTCTTTTTATCCTTTTTACGTTCTGGACTAGCCGAGCTGAGAAATGAGATTTATTTCGAATAAATAATTTTATTTTTCATAAAATGAATTAAAACACTAACCCGTCACGATTTTTTTTCTTTTTCTTCTTTTTATCCTTTTCACGAACTTCACCGTCTGCATCATTAAGACCGCCCTTGGTAGTATCCCTTTCTTTTGATGGGGTCCTAACTAGCGCATAACGGCGATTTTTCTCCTTGTCTGCGTCCTTTTGAGCGTCAAGCTCTTTCTGTAATGCCGTACTCTTAGCCAGATCTTCTTTTGCTTTACGATCTGTATCGAAACTTGTCCCCTCTACGAAATATTCAGATATACCAAATGCTTCACGTAGTTTGGCGTTTTTCTCTTGTTGAGCCTCAGCGATTTGATGCGTTTCTCGTACACTGTAATGGAAAGAAAGTACAAAATTTTCGGTGTTATACTAAACAAACTTTATGCTAAACCTAACTATATGTACAAACAAAACAATACTACTATCCCCAATTGAAATTTTACCTCACAACACTTCTCAGCTCCTTTTGGCATACGCGATGTTGGTTGCCATAAAATTGGGTGGCACCGATCCCGAAACCAGCATCGACACCGACATCAGCAGTTGTACCAGTAGTACCGGTGCTGGTGTTGTTGAAAAATTCAGTGGGAAACTGCTGCAGGCATTTGCCACTACCAATGCCACCGTTTGCTATGGGAATGGCGGAGAAACCGGCAATGTATCTTACGTCATTGATATCAACATGCGAAGCTGTGTTTTCACCAACACTACCACCAGCTGAGAGTGCAGAATTCAGGAGAATTCCATGCACATGATTATTGTTGTGATTGCGGAGCGAAATCCCTGTTGTTTGAGGGCCATTGCCCACGCCCGCGCCAACGCACGCACATTGAACTATGTACATCGCTTGAGGTTGTACGAGTTTCTTGCGAATTCGTTTCGCTACTCCTACCTTCCGCAAAGGTTTAAACTTCTTTTTCACCGTCTGATAGGCTACTACAGATGTTGAAGATTTTAAATTCGGAGAAATATTTATATTTAGGTCGCGATTATCATGCTCGAAATATTGCCGCGAAATTTTCTTCCGACGGCGCCTTCTTGGCTTCGATGTTTTTAATGTCGTTGGGGTGAGTTTAAATGTTTGCACCCCGTTTTGTGTTGAATACACTTGAGATGAAAGCATTTCAAAATGAATTCAACCGGAAGACTATGATTTACTTAACAAAATTACAAATCTGGAAGACCATTGACTTAAATATAGATTTGTGTATAAATAATATGTTTTAAACTTTTTATTGTAGTTTCGAAAACTCTACCGTGCCACGATATACTAACACTATAATGCCACAAAAACTACTCTAACAGCTGGATAAAAACCAACTGGGTTTGGAAGACTTTGCTTTAGTGATTTTACACTTTGTCAAGAATTTATTTAGTGCTCTACATCGTTGTATTAATTCTTTGACACGCTATCAATTGAATTTACGTTTTTCCTTGTGCGAAAATTGTGCTTTTCTTAATCTGTTTGAGCTTAGGAAGAGGGTGATGTGTTGATGGGACATCGTAATACAAATAACATGTAATATTACAAATCCCGATAGGTGGTGGTGTCATATTACTGTGTATCAGCTTCGTAATACTTACACCACATGCAGTTCACTTATTTAAAGACTTGCATTTAGTTCGGTCTCGTTTAAAATACTTCTTCTTCGTCATCGCCCATTTTGTTGTGTTGTTTCTACGAATTATCACAGCACATCACTATGGGGGTGGGCGTTTGTCATTGGTGTTATTGATTTTTTTTTTATTTTTTTTTTTTTTCTCTCTTCTAGTTGCACATTTTACTTTCAATTTTTACCAGAGCACCATTTTCCGTGATCTGGAATGAACGATTTTTCCTTCTATTTTCGTTTTGTTCATTCCTTTTGTTAAATTTTGCACTTTACTAGAGTATTTCTTTTTTTTATTTAAAAAAAAAAAAAAAGGAAAATCGAAAAGAATCGAGTCGACAATGGCAAAACACAACCATTGCCGATGGAAGACTTTGAAAAACTAACTGGAGTTGCTTTTACATTTGTTTAAACACAATCACCATTCTGAGAGCAGTAGAGTGCGCAGAAGAAGTTGAAAGTATTATAAACTTGCTGACCTAGTGGAAGAGATTCATCTCGCACATGTGCAATGATAAAGAGATGTTTTATTGATTTTCCAGTTAATTATAAATGTTCTACTGCATAATGGCTTCTATACGCTAGACTATACGCAATGAGTAGTATGCTTGTAAATAAAAAAAAAAAAAAAAAAAACTGCAGTTTTTAGTCGTCGGACTGTAAACACTTCAAAGAATGGGGCCCTTGGTAAAACTCTTGAGCTTCTTTACTGTTCAGCAAATATACCAGACTCATACTGCTGAGCTTGAGATCTGTAAGACTGCCATCACTTTATACTGTTCATTAACTTATGGCTTTTTAAAAATTGTTCGTTTCCTTGGGTCAATCAATTTTGTTAGATTCTGACTTATCTCAGATAAAATAAAAACAAGAGATAAACTTACATTTGAACTCACTCCATTAAAAGCTTACCATTTCCCACTTCATTATAACTTGCAATTTATTTTCTATTCCAATGTCATGCGTTTAGGTTTTCTACCACGCGGCATTCGAAGAAGGCAACAACAACCGATACAATTACCATCATATGCCTTTTCCAAAGCCAAATAGTAAATCAGGTGATGGGTGGCATAAGTATGTTTTCTTCGACTCTGCTTTGTGAGCTTAACATTGACATAGTTAGGGATAAAGCAGTTATTTTCCATTGAATCAATGACAAGGAACATACCAACAGTACTTTACAAAAGTGGGGTTTTAAACCCAAGTTGAATGGATGCTTAAAAATTTAACTATACGTCGTTCAACTATTGTGATCAATTTAAAAAGAATAGGCGTTAAGTCGCTATTTTTTAATTGGTTTTGTTTATAGGGCATATTGGGGCTTTGATATCTTTTATGGTAGAATGGACTACTGTACATTTGAACATTATTACTGTATCTGTCGAATTTCCTGATATTTAAGACATTTTTGTTTTCAGTCAGAAAGTGTTCCTGTGTCTCCAGTCGATTCGTTTTACTTTTAGTTAATTTAGGAGACACACCCTATTACGAGTACGTTATTGTTGGATTGAAGTGGATGGTGGCAGGAAGTCCGACAAAACTTTGGTGTTTCAAGTTTTCTCCCTACTCGTTGAACCAGTTGGAGCTTCGTGTGGAACTTAATAGATTTATCATTTAAATGAATCATTTAGAACGTCTAGCTATTAAGCCCCAGATGATGCTTTCTTTTCTGAGAGACGTGTAAAATCGTATTTTCTCTTCGAAGGCGTCTAACTTTATCATGAGTTTACATTTTTTATGATAGAGCAGAAAGGTAGCGCAGTTCCGTGGTTGTACAAAAAGTTATGAACGATTGCAGCGGGACACTTTATTCTTTATCAAAATAAATATTGTATCACCATAAGTTTCGCCTTCGTTGCATTAATCAGTAGATACTAAGGTGTCTGATAAAACAAACACCTCTACGTATCTACACTTTGTTTTTAAATTGTCGGTGTAAAGTTGGACCCCTAAGAATGAAATAAATTGAAAACAAAGAAATGAAATTATTTAGTGAAACAATAATCTTAAGCGAACGAACGACATTTCAATAGGGGTATTGTTTGTGATGAACAAATGATTTGCGCTTAGTAGTTTTTGTAGCAGTTAAAATCACGATAAACTACAATTCATGCAATTTAAGGAAGTACTTTAGCCTCGCTTTTATTGTTGAAAGAGGTTGAATTAAAAGCAATTACTATCTTTGTACTGTCTTGGGAGACCGAATTGCTCTCTCTCTCTCTCTGCTGATTCTGAAAAGACCTCAATGCGCATGAAGGTCACATTATGATCGGTAAAAGGCAAACATCTAGAGCATGTACTGCAGACTTCTGATCGGTAAACGAACCAATAACTCTTACAAATTACATTTCCTGATACAATGGCCAAGCGCTTTGTTGGGGAATCCAGAAAAGAATTCGGAACGAGATATTCTGGAAAATTCTTTTCTAAAATCACGTTATTTACACTAACATTTTTCAAAACGAAGGGACGTTTACTTACGGAAAACAATGAAATTTACAAAAGGTGGAAAGAGAATGTTAACTTTTATCGAAAACGAAATAAGCGAAGCTGTAAAAAGAATAAGCCTGAGACGTGCATGGGATCACATATCTCCCGAAGTATGGGTGACAATTGGAAATCTTGGATTTGAAAAGCGATTTTGTTTAATAAAATGAGAGGATCGGTCGAATGCCTAACAATTCCAGAGATAGCTAAGTTATTCCACTGTGTTAAAGCAAAAGCAACATGAAAAATTACTATTAAGTCCGTTCCAAAGTAAAATAAATATTTCTAGTGAGGCCATCTATATTGGCAATTACATGCATCGAAAAGGTAGATCGTTCAATGATATATTGTCAAAATTGCATAACATTTGACGAATAGAAGCAAATTTATTGCGTCTGTAGTAAAACTATATTTGTGTCATTACATTGCTACAAAAGTGAGCACCAAAATAAATGCTCAGAATTCAACGTTTAAAAAATATCATCAAGGAGGCCAGAAAGAACAAAAACTTCCCTTACAACATATTTTCAATACGATCGAGAAACCAAGCACCAAAGTACGATTATAAGGCACCAGATGAGCCAAACCCAAAAACTCTCGCTTGTATAGGGTTTTCCAATAGGGACTTGACAACTTTGAATTTAATTTGTGAACGCACTCTTTCACTAATCATCAAACTGTCACTGTCAATTTATTCAGTAAACTCAACATTTTCATCATGGTAAAGTACATTAACGAGAAACGTCTCCAAATTATAAAAATTTTCTACAGATATTCGGAGTCGCAAAGTCATCTTTAGTGACGAAGCTCATTTTTGGCAAGCAAAATATGCGTTATTGGTCGGGTGAAAACCCACATGTGCTTCATGAATCACCATTTCATCCACAAAAAATAACTGTTTGGTGCGGTTTGCATGCCGGAGGCGTTATTGGGCCATATTTTTTCGTCGACGATAACGATCGTCACGTTACTGTGAATGGTCAGCGCTATCGCGCCATGATCACCGATTATTTTTGGCCCGAATTGGAAGATATGGACTTGGACGACATATGGTTTCAACAGGATGTTGCCACAAGCCACAGAGCACACGCTACAATCGATTTATTGAAGAGTAAGTATGGTGAGCGTGTTATCTCAAGACATGGGCCAGTCGATTGGAAGCCTCGTTCGTGCGATTTAACGCCGCTTGACTATTTTCTGTTTGGCTACGTTAAGTCATTGGTTTATGCCAACACGCCAACGACGTTGGAAGAGCTCAGAGCCAACATTGAACGCGAAATGTTCAATGGAAGTCGAGTTCCATTCCTAAATGTTTTGATTGTACTTCAAGCCAATAATAAAGTTTTTGAAATATCTCAAATGGTTTGCCTTTTATTTAAAAAAAATATTGTCAAGTCGTTATTAGAAAACCCTATAGAAGTCAAAAGTGAAGTGAAGCGTTTGGTGCATTGTGTTCGTTGTACCAAATATCGATTTCGGATATCGCGCAGAAGGAAGTTGGAGTTTGTTGCACTATAAGGCGTCATCTCATCGATCGACTTGTGACAGATTTTTTTGGTTAAAAATCGAATTTCAACTGTCAACCACTTCCCGTATTCGCCTGATTTGGCACCGTGCAAGAGACCCTCCAAAGGCCCTCTTAAAGGACATCCCAGCCGACGATCTAAAACACTCATTTGACATACTTTTAGACCGTGCAAATCGCTGTATTGAGTCGAAAGAGGACTATTTTGAATAATATAAATCGATTTTGCCGGTTTTATATTTAAGAAGTCCTGTTTACTTAGCAACCAAACTTTGATTCTTTAGTTATTTAAAACACAAAAAAAAAAAAAAAAATCAAATATGACATATTTCGCACCACATCTCAGTATTCTACTGTTCCAAAAGTAATTATACATGTGGACATTAAAGGCGAAAAGAAATAAACATTCATACTATACCGATACTTTCACAGTAGTTCGTCTGTGAAAAATTTTTGTAGAATGTTCATAAAATTTTGTTATTTGCGTGTCCAAGTATAGTTGGTAGTGCAAAAAGTGTGCGTCATTCAGTTTAAAATGACAAGACGTGAATTAACTTATTCGGAGAGTGTGTAGTTATCAACGTCCATATCAAACAAAAAAAGCGATTTTTCCATTACTTTCTCTCGGCTGCTGAAACGCGTTCTCGTAGTTTTTTTTTTTTTAGGTCGATTGAACAGAAAGAAGTCACAGGGAGCCAAATCAGGTGAATTCGGTGGCTGTTTTTCGTCAAAAAATTACGAGTAATGATGGCACTTTGTGACGGTGCGTTATCATGGCTCAAAATCCACGTGTTTCACAATTCTGGTCTCTTTCGGCGAACGATGCACTACACCGTTGTAATCCATGAAAACCGTGAGCATTGCCTTCTTTTTTGACTGAAAACGACGTGTTTTTTTTTTTTGGTCTCGGCTCATTTGGTGAACGCCATTCACTTGCCTGATGTCCGGAATGCGTGTCGTACACATAAACCCACGTCTCGTCTCCAGTAATGATCCTTTTGATGAATGTGGGATCGGATTCAGCCTCGCAAATTATCTCTTTTGCGAAGTCAACATGGTCTCTTTTCTGCATGAAATTGAGGTCTTTTAGCACCAACTTTGTTGCTACACCACGGAAACTCAAATCATTAACCAAAATGTCGTGGACGGATCCATAGGCAATGTTCAAGCCCTCCGCTATCTCTCTGATGGTTAATTTGCGGTTATTGACCAATATTTCTTTTACTTCATCAATGTTTTACCGATGGTCTGCCACTACGTTCATCATCTTCGATTGACTCACGAACACTTCTGAACCACTCTGAACCACCACTGGTAAACGACCGTTTTCTTAGAGAATCGTTGCCGAAACACTTTTCTAACATTTCCAACGTTCGCGCACCATTAAATCCGTATTTTTACGCAAAATTTAATACAAGTTCGGTGTTGCAAATTTAAATTCATTTCTAAAATTGTAAATCAAGTTATGACGCTAAGATTTAGAGGGAATGTTAACAACAGATGTACCAACTTAACAAAAAAAAAAAAAAAAAAAAAAAAAAAAAAAAAACTCAAATCGGAACAATGGAAGCGTCACACGGTGGTTATTCCGTTATTTTTGCTTAAGGTGGTACGCCTCGCAAAAACCATTAATAAACTTGTAAATCGGCAAAAGAATTAAGTTTGTGAAGTCCTACCTGATTGAACCACCAGAGTTCTAGAAGAAAGTAGTATTTATTATAAAGATGAGAGTAGATTCAATATTTTCGGCTCGGATGGTCATTTAAAGGTGTAGCGGAGAAGGTGGACTAAATGTTAAATATCCGGTGAAAGCAGTAAAGCATAGAGGTGGATGAGTTATAGTATGAGGTTGTATGTCAGCAGGAGGTATTGGAAACTTTAAATCTTTAAGAGAATAATGCATCAATTCATGTATGTACATTGACAGATTATTCAACTCTATGTCTAGCCGACTTACAGCGGTGCTTAAAATGAAAGGACACCCTACACAGTATTGATTATGTAAGTTATTTGATAACCTTTTTGTTTTTTATTTAATTTTTCAACTTACAAGACATTTTTTTTTATCAAATATACTACATAGCATAATATAATTAAATAGTTTTTTTTATCTTTATTATCCTAAAGATTATAATATTGCATAATTAATTACCCTTTTTATGGTTAGATACGAGTATATGATATAAAATAATTGCAGCTGTACGATGAGTTTTAGAACACAGTGTATCGTACATACATTTGTATACCATAATCAGAGTCTAGGGCGTTGTGGGAGGTGTCAAGATACCACAGGATTCGAAGTTTACGTATCACGATTGGACAAGATTCAGACATTGCGAAAGACCTGAATATCATTTTCATCGATCTGGAAAAAATACTGTATAGACATCGCATAGCTCCCAAATCGGATCGAAAAGTGCCATATTTCAGCGAATAATGGTATATGTACGAAGACCATGAGAAACATAAATAGTTTTCAGCGCTACCTTGGTTGGTTGTCCACACCGGTGAAATGCCCACATGCCTCACAGCAGCTATAAAAGTCTTCAATGGTTTAATGCCACTCCACCTACTTATAAAAAAGATGGCAATTCGCAGCACGGCCAGGCTATACAAACAGGGGAGATTAATCACTCAGATCATATGGATCAAATGAAACTTCTCGACAAAATCCACGAGCTTTACCGTCTATATCAACTGGTACTAGGTGGAGTGAAAAGTAACCTCCTTGGGAATGAAAAAAAAAATTTTTTTTAAATGTTTTTTTGTTTTATTCAATATAGTCCCCTTTAAGTTTGATACACTTATTCCAGCGATTTTCCAACTTCTTGATCCCGTCCGGAAAGTAATTTTCCGGAAGGTCTGTAAAATACTCCTCCGTAGCGTCGATGATTTCCTCGAGTGAACTGAATTTTTTTATTGATGAGCCATCTTTTGAGGTTTGGGAAGAGATAATAGTCCAAGGGAGCCAAATCGAGCGAATACGGTGGATGCGACAGCAATTGGAGCCGTAAGTCATTGATTTTAGCCATGGTCGCGATGCTGTTGTGCGCCGGTGCATTGTCTTGCAATAACAAAATTTTTTTTCGCTTTATGTGAGGCCATTTTGCAGCGATTTCAGTCTTTAATCGCTCCAATAATGCACAGTAATACTTACTGTTGATGGTTTTTCCTTTTTCGAGGTAGTCCACGAAGAGTATGCCATGACAATCCCAGAAAACCGACCCCATAACCTATCCGACACATCGAGGCCCCCTCGGCCTCTTCGGAGCGCTCGTGCCGGCTTCAGTCCATTGCCGGGCACTCATTCTGTTCTCTGGTGTTCAACAGTTACCAATCGACGCGAAAAGTCCGCCTGATTCCGCATCAGCAAGTCCAAAAACTCTTTCGAAGTGCTCTCGCGTTCGTGTTTTTGGTCAGGATTGAGTATGCGCGGCACCCAGCGGCAGGATAACTTTTTTTCATATGCAGAATATTGTCCAAAATATGGCGTGTGCGCTCAGTACTAATCTTTGTGGTATCTGTTAGCTCGCGCACCTTCACTTTCCGGTCAGCCAACACCATTTCATATATTTTTTTGACATTATCCTCTGTAACTTCATCGGAGGGCCTGCCGCTGTGGACTTGATCGGTAGTGGAGTTGCGGCCACCACAAAACTCTCGAAACCAATATTTGACGGTGTAATCTGACGGAGCATTATCCCCATAATATTTATCCAACTTTTCTTTTGTTTCCTTCGCCGTTTTGCTCCTCAAAAAATAATGTTTTATGAGAGAACGAAAATCGTTTTTGTCCATACTCAACATGATGCCAAACACGTCAACAACAATCAGCTTTCAAAACAAAACTAAAGACAGTATCGCACTGAAATTTGGCATGTCTGCCTAAATATGAAAGGACTTTAAGGCACCATAACCTTTTCACTCCACTCCTAGATGGATCAACGATGGACCCCAGGGTGGGTGCTAATATATTTGTTCCAAACACCAGTATTTCGCAAACAATGGCAAAAATTCTTGTATTTCAAGCGGAAATACAAGCCATTCATACATGCACAATCTCATTCTCGATGAAGGGTGTCCCCATCCAAATACTAATGAACAGTCAATCAAGACAGTCTTTTAAGCAGTAGGCTCTAACCTCATTTACTTTCAATCAGCATTGCCCTGCTTCAATACACTACAAAATTTCCCCCATAAGAACAAAGTAAAACTTTGGTGAATGTCTGGTCATAAAAGCATCGTCGGAAATGAAAAAATAGCCGCCGAACTGTCTAGAAAAGCTTCGGCTGATTTTTTCATCGGACGTTCTGTAATATTCCGAATTCAGTCATTAACTCAACAATTAAGAGTTGGGAGAAGAAAATGTGTATGCTCCTTTGAGAAAACACCCCAGGGCTGCGTCAGGCTAAAAGAGCCAGCAAACATTTCCTCAAATAATCAAAAGAATTCCTATAACTCGAAAGGGATGATATCAGAAGACTGGTTGAATTTCTCATTGAGGAAACCAAATGTCATCTTTGCATGGAAGACGACGAAACTGCGAAACACATTTTATGTAAATGCATGGTTCTAAGTAAGTTAAAAACACGATACTTCCTCAGAGAAGTTTTAATCTCGCATGTTGTTCGTCCAGATCTGACATATAAAGTGTTGTGCGACGAAGATGAAAATGTTACGTATGTATGTGAGTGGATGTTTTGACGTGATTTAATTGGAATTATGCATAGAAGCCTTCTATTGTGGAAAAGCTGAAGGAAACACGGAACCAATTCTTTTTATTTACAAAGTCACTGCCAAATGAATTCAAGTGAGGATTTTAAGCCTCCTTGATAGATAATATTGAGCTTCACAAGCTTTGCCAATTTCACAAGATATAATATAATACTTACCGATACATCTTACAACTTAAAGGATCCGCAAAAGGAGAAACAAGTGAAAGACTACAGAACATCAAGTCGTTGATTCACATCAGCTCTAGACAAGTCATCTGAGTCCGGGATTCCATAAAGAAAAAAATTAAACGACGACGATTCGATAATCCGATGCGTTATGACCATTTTACGGTCGATATTAATTGTTGGTAATTCGAATAGCCATGGATCATTTTCGCATCACGGATACTCTAAATAATAATAGTTGTTGATGTCGTAAGGATGATACGAATGAATGGACTCGCCATCATGCAGAGTAATTGAAGCAGTGCAGATAGATCATGATTTACAGGTTTACCAAATCTAAATCGTGCAAGATTTGAAGACGCTTGATCATCGTATACCGAAAACAACATTGCTCTTGATACTCTTTCACCACAAAATTTTGTTTGGTGCTAAGGCTCTTTTTTGATTGAAACAAAATTGCCGCATTTGGAGTAATGAAAATTTACAAGCCATTGTCTCTGCTTGGTGTGGTTTATGGAATGGTTGAATCATTGATCCGTATTTATCCACGCATAATATCAGCGGTCAATGGAGACCGCTACAGATCCATTATAGATTTTTTCGTCTCCCAATTCAATGAAATGAATATAGAAGAACTGCGGTTTCGAAAAGACGTCGTAGCATGCCACAATCAATTTATAATCAATTTTAACACCATTTTTTTAATTTCTGTGGGGACATGCGGACTTGCTAGTATACGACAAACCAGTAGTAATGGACGACCAAGATGTACAGCTACTGGACCTGGAGTCAATAATTTTCAACAGATTCCAAATTTTCTAATTCTAAAACGAATTGCTTCTGCTGGTTGGCTGGACTTCCATTAATAAACCGAGATGATTTCGATAACAAGTCTAAACATAACGTCATTAGATTTTTTGTGAGAAGCCACCCAGAAGCGACAGCAACTTTAGTTTGCCGCATTGCAATTCAGTAGATAAATACGTTAAATTTATTAAAAGTAAAATGAATTCCCAGTAACAAAGACTTAACACGGTTTACCCAGAAAACTATTTACATGCAGCTCAACCCATTTCGTTAACTCACCGACGTATAATACATTAAAAACCACAATGTCAACATTCTCAAAAAATATTAAAAGAGAAATGTATTGCCATCAAACGCTCGTTATTTTTGTCCCAATTAAAGCTCAACCTCAACTTAAAGACTTCCATTAACCTCTTATTACTAACACGATGACTTGACTTCCTTAAATTCATGGAGCTTCCCAAAAACTTCGTTTAATCGAATGCCTATGCATAAGCCCCGCGCAGTTCCAATGCCGCCACTCTTTTTATCTTTTCTTTTATAAATGACGACGCCGAGACACAGAAGTAATAGATAGGAGCAGTATCTTTAATTAACACTTCTTTCCTCTACTTTCAGACCATCGCGTGCTCGTGTTTTAATTTTTCAGCAGATACCACCTCTTCGTAGGACAAACAAAAAACTAAAAATTTTAAAAGACATTCAACACTAGTTCTAACGAAAAATTTGACAACAAATGCAGGTTACGTTGAAGAAGAAAAAAAAAATCAATACACCATCAGAGTAGCGAGAGATTTTTGGTAAAATATTTTTCCAATTCCATCAGCGAAGCGCCAAAAAAACAATACTCACGCGACCACCGCAAAACCCCATTATGTAATAAAAACTCATTCATTTAGGCCCTTTAATTCAATAGATAAAAATAGAAATAACAAAATACGAGTGCTACATATATAAAAAGAATAAAACCAACTGGTACTTACACTATTCGCCCAAATTCGTCCTTAGTCTGGTCGTTCTTTCCCTGTCCAGTCAACTTCATGCGATAGGAGTTTATCTTGACCTTTATTTCCTCCGATGTGTATCTTCAAATGAGGGATAACGAAATCAAATTAGAAAAACAAAAATAGATGAAAATCTTAACAAACACCGCTTATGACCAAAACAATAATAAATTCACCAGCTTCCCCGGTTAATCGATCTTTCCACTCTCACAGACAACTTTCACTATGTGCAAATGGGAACAGAATTTGGGAAAACTTGTGACGATTTATGGAAAAATTAATTTTTATTCTTCGGATTATTTAAAATCCACTAAACACATTGGGCGTGCATTGTTATTGGAATTTCTTCTGCATTTCTATGATTGCCTCAATGTGAGCGGAAATAACCCCGAAAATGTTTGCTTCGCATTCGGATTTTTTTTTTTTTTTTTTAATGTTTCCAACGGTCTGCACCGCGCCAAACTTTCGAGGAACTAAAAACAACTGCAGAAGCTGAATACACCGAACATATACTGAACAACTGGAGTGGAGCCAGAGAGTATTATGTGTGACGTATGTACATGCACAGAAAATAGGGTAGAAAATTAGGGGTGGTTCAGGAGAAATCTTATATTTTTACGCACGCACAGTAAAACCACCATAAAACATAACAAAAACACCCTCCACTCAGACCACCTTTTGAACAGCAATGCAAAGCATGAACATCATGTACAATTTGAAAACAATTCCAGTCTTTCAGTTTCACCAATTTCAAATTTCCTAAATAAACTTTTTATGTTTGAAGCAAAACTCACCCCTGCTTCTCCAGAATCTCCTCAAACTCTACACACTTCACTTCAATCTTTCTTTTGCGATCATGATCGAGAATTTCCTGATTCGGTGGTCGATTTATGGATGCATCCAACTTCTTTATGTCATCCTCGCTTTTGTACGTTGGATTGTCCTTTTTACCCGGTCGCACAAAAGCCCAATTACGTTGTACGTGACCATTAGTCCCCGACCCACGAGGGGTCGTCAATCCAATTCCGTTGTACATTCTGCTATTCTTTTCTCAAACTTTTCGACTAAACCTTAGGATGTTGCATCAATATCGATATAAGTCTATTCAGCACACCATCATGTCAAACGTCTAACGAAGTCGAAGGCTTTTAAGGGCTTATCGTTCGTTCGATTTATGTTATGCGCAAAATGGATGTTGAATGAGAAAGAAATCCACACGGACGGTGATCTCTGCCGGGTAAAATAAAATCAATAGGGAAAGTTGTTCGACATTAAATTTGGTTTGAACTTCATTACATAATTTATCCTTTGGCCTACGATCTATTATTGGAATTGTATTGTGGGCTTGTGTATGCTGCTGTTGGTCCTGTTTTTTGAGACGTTTATTAAACGTTCTAATTGTAAAAAAAAAAAATCCAATGAAATGCTACTGCGAACAAACACTCGCGAAGTACGTTGTTGAAAAACTCTACCTTCAATTGACGTTTGCTTAAAATATGGGTATGGGATTATTCAATTTGCCCTGTAAAAAGGGGAATTTTTGAAAAGTGCAGCCAAGTTTTATTGTAATGGGAAACAAATTCGAAACTGATTAAATTTTATCGAAAGTCAAGAATCTATTTTCAGATAGATTCAGATATCTGACACTTATTGCTTTATAAAGTAGACAATAAGGTAGCAATGCCCGATCCTGTAAATATGAATACAAATCAATTGTGCGTATTTCCCCCTAGTATTCACCGTGTACTGTTACCGTCTACACGGATCTGACTTTCTAAACTTTTAACCAAAACTGCATTGTATCCTATTTCTATTAGACGTTGAAACATGTAAAGCATAAATTAACAATTATGTATGCGTTATGCATTCGTATCTTCATTGCTAGTGCATCACTTGTTGAGTTGGCTAAATTGTTGGACCTTAGAACCGTTCTGCAGGCCAATCTATTTTGGATCACCTCGAAACTGAAGCTAAAAGTTTAATGATGTTTTTGCATTTGAGAAATTCAATTGCTTTTCTTTCGGGCTCCTCTTTGAACCTCGGCTGAAGCTTGAGCCTCTATTACTTTTTTGGATCAGGTTTATCGATGACCTTCATTAAACACACCAACACCAGCTGATTTTCACAGCATGAAGTTTCTCTACTATCGGTTTCTTTATGTGGGTATTTCTGTATATGGGGGTATTTCTAATAAGATCACATTTTGTTACACCGCTGACAATCGTAGCATTTTCGTTTCCGTGGCTGTCACTTTTTTTTTCTTCTTTCTCTCGTGGTTATCGCAATTTTTAGTGTTGCCTTTGCCCTTATACGGTGGAACCTAGCAGCTCTCCGCATACTGATCGCCGCTCATTATTTAATTGAATACTATCTCAAACCATTTAAACATTTCGGAAGGTAGATTATCTACTCCGCTAACTTCAGTTCCCGTAAAATCTGTCGTTTGATCTTTGTGCGTTACAGACGAGGGAATGGTGATGGATGTTCTTTGTTTAGTAAAACGTACGTACCATACAGTCGGAAATGCTAAAAAGCAGGTAGAAGGACGGATGAGTTTATGTAATTGAATCAAGAAGATGCTATTCTTGTGGACATGATCGATTTTTTTTTTTTTTTTAATGGATTTCTTCAATATATTTGGTGCAGAAATCAATAAGTACTTTTGTGACTAGCCAGGTAATTCAAATTCAGCGGATGGATCAGTGGGTTACTGGCCGCAGAATATCTGGTCCTACTGCCCTATAGATTCTAAAAAAAGCAGATTCAGGGAACTATCGATTGTTATGCATAAACTTAATTATCGACTATGCAAAAGCTTTAGTGTTATGAAACAATGAACGACTTATTGAGATCAATTTTCCTAAACGATGAAACAATTACTTTCGGATCCGCATGATCAACCTTTGATGAAGCTACGTGCACCCGAACTAATAGCGGAGGACTTAACTTAATAAATCTAACGATCTAAACTAAGAAAAATAAAATTTTCTTTTTTAGAAATTCAACTTTATTCATCAACATGTTTTCCTTTATGAGTGATACATACATTCTAATGCGTCTCTAACTTTTCTATGCCTGTTTTGTAGAATGATAGGACTCATTTTCGGCAATCATTTCTTCATTTGAGCGAAATGCCTTTTCCTGGAGCATCTTTTTGAGATTTGCAAAAAGCCAGTAGTAGCTGGTGGCCAGATCTGTAGAGTACTGTGGGTGGAGAAAAAATTCTAAGCGCAATTCATTCAATTTAAACATCATTTTCATAGACATGTGACATGGTGAATTGCTTTGGTGAAACGCACCTTTTTCTTTAGAGTGCGAAGTAGTCGTTTTTTTCCTGAATTTCTTCACTCAATCTATCCAATAATGCCATGTAACATTCGCTATTAATAGTTTAACATTTCTCTAAATAGTTGATAAACAAAATACAACTGCCATAACTTTGCCAGCTCAATTTTGTGCTTTTGGTCCCTTTGGACGGCTTCTGTCCACTCAGCTGATGATATTATTGATTCAGATGTGTAGTAGTTTGAACAGCTCCAAACAGCGCTCTGAATCGTCGACGCGTTGTTGTTTTTGGTCTGGTGTGAGCAAACACGGCACCCACTTTGAAAGCCAACTACCTCACGCAACCTCACTTTACAGTCTTCCAAAACTATTTTGTGGACTTTATTTATGTTTTTCGGTACAACCGCCGATTTTGGACGACCAGAGCGTGCAGCATCATCGATGTTTGTACGATAGCGTTTAAATTCAGCATACCAGTCAATAATGGTGCAAAATCTCCATAACGCTTATCAAGTCGCTATTTGGCTTCAAGAGTAATTTTCCCCTTCAGAAAACAATGTTTAATAAACACACGAAATTGTTTTATCCGTTGTTTTGAAGATAACAAAAGTTGTTAACTATTGGAATGACATGCAATTTTGATACTTATAGGTGCTTATAGTTTAAAGGTTAGTACTACCCAGGCATTATCTAGGTCTGTCAGGTGGTGCTATCTATTAATCCTTCTGGAATTCTTAGGATTTTTCTTGCCGTAGCATGAAAATTTGATAAATTTCACTGCACTGGTAGAAATTAACAAATTGTTTCAGATTTACACGGTAGACGATGCATCTATGTTAGCACAGTTTAGAAAGGCTCATTTTTTAGAGCTCGGATCAACGATGTTAAACTTGCATTTTAGGCATAGCTTTGCAGGTAATCATTTATTTCTTTCAGCTTTTGATTGATGAAACTTCATCTAGTTGATGGAAATTTTGGTTTTCGTTCGCCTGACAGAGAAGTTGGAGTCGCCCCTATAGTTGTGCAGACTGCAGAAGTGGTATTTTCATATCCTCCGCACCGATTGTGATCATTCTGCTTTCTTTGGTAAAAACTTCCGAACGTCATTTTTGGAGTAGCATCTTTATATTTCCTCGTTCATTTGGTTTAACTTTTTTTTTTTTTTTCTTCAGAGAAGCCAATGTTCTTCCCTCTATCTTTCCTCATTAAGCGTGAGTTGCTTTTGCCCTACTATGCAGCGCCTCATAAGCGTGTTGATTATCAATATGTCCTTACCCGTATTATTAATCAAATCAAGGGATCCGTAGGCATAGTTAAACACAGCACACTACTTGCGGGATTTCTGACGTCTTCTTGATATCTAAATGCAAGTTGTAAGAGCGTTGATGAGAGGTTGAGGGATACGGGACTGGCAAAGGTTCTGGCGGTTCGTAATGATTGGAGCTGCATTGGCTGTAACTATGTAACTGTAACAAGGCGTATTATACGGAATGACTGGGGACTCATCAGATTTGCCGTTCGTACTTGTGTACTTTGTTGCCTCTGCAATATTTGGTACGAGTTGGTAATGTTAAATTGTTGTCGTCAGAGGATCTTCGCTGCTTACGGGTTTGAAGCACCGTATCTACGGTTGCATTACAGGTGGTAATGCCCCCCTACGCTGAGGTATACCCACTCTAAAAAATGTAGATTGGGCCTCCTTGAAGGAGATGGAAGATTTGTCCAATAGGGTGAGTAAGTTCCTGCTTTCCTAATGTGTCCAGTCTTGATGGGACAAGAGCCATAAAGGCAGGTTTACTAACTTCTTTTATAATGTGTCGACCATGAGCGGGCTACCAGAGCTAAGTTCCAACCTAAGTCTGTGCTTTGATTGTTTAGTGCTTCAATGCGTTTTTGCATAAGAGATATTAGCGAGGTGGCAGGTTGCTCATGCTGAGCTCCCCTTAAGAATTGGTTGCATGTTCTGTCTAGCCTATTCAGATATTAGGCTATCGGCATTATGTTATGTACTATGTTCTTGTACTACTCGAAGGGGCACTGATTAGCGCGTACAGTAAGATTCGGCCTTCACGGCAGGTACCTACTTACTGTTTTAAGTAGGTGACATGTCTTCTTTTTCTATTATGGCCTTTAATTTGCCTAAACGATTTTAGCGTCATATTTGTGGCATTGCTCGTAGGTTTAGTCAAGGAGCTAAAGTTGAGGAATTCAGCTTTCATGCGGATTGATAGAATGCGTTCGCTCACGTGACGAAAGCATAAGACTTGTTGTATTAGTCTGCTGCCTACAACTAAATAGTCGCAGTTTCCATATGCGATTCCTTTATCGGCCCAATTGCATTGCACTTCTTGAATGGTGCTGTCTGCTTTAAAACAATCTAAGGCCCCTGCTAGATAGATCAACTGTACGTGGCCTGTTCAAAGTCCTAGCATCCCCTGTGCGGATTCGAAACACACCTTTTTCCAAGGGTCATTGCTGCCTCACAATAGTTGGGCTTCTACGTAGTTAACAGCTTAGTTTAAATCACGTACAATACTCATTCGGAAGAAGCAAACACTCTATGACTGAAGTCGTTGAACGAAGCAAAAAATATAGAGCCAAAGCAAAAACAAACATACGAAATGCTTCAAATATTTATTATAGACTTCTTTTTGGAAAAAAGTATAAAACAATTTGTGACAAGCCGGCTTTGCTAAAAATACTACGATATGCCCTTGAATGCCAAGTCTCTGCAAATAAAAAAAAAAATTAATAAACAAACGATCCAAATGCAAAAAAGCTAATAACATCTGCAAAAATCAGAGTTCAGATACATTTTCATTGTCAAAAACTCAATGAGATTCCTTCTAACAAAATCATCAAAGTAACTATGTTTGAGCAGTTCTAAAAGGAAGCGGCTTCTTGAAAGTGTTTTCGCTAAACTACATCTTTTTTTTAATGTAGTTTTCACATGATTCAAAGAAAACGCTCCTTTTAAAGATGACCTCTAGGACACTTAAAATTTTCTTTAATTTCTTACCTAGGACCAAACTGCACCGAAGACATTCTTCACGTGTACCTTAAATGACCAAACAGAAGAATTACATAAGAAAATCTCTCCACAAACGGACGCACAACAAATAAAAGACCTTTGGTCAGTAACTGAAGTCTTTTCATTGCATTTAGCTCAATGAGATTCCTTCTAGAGAAATCCTCACAAAAAAAAAACTAAAATTTCACTCGGTTTTATAGTTGATCCTTACCTCTAATAGACTGCGTTCATTAGATTCAGGCCTCCTGTTTTCAAAACGCCTCAAACCGACCTGAAAAGAACTCAAAATCTACACACAACAAATGAACTTTACTTGTTTTCTTTTATTTTCTGGTTCTTAACGAAAACATTTGAGAGCACAACAGTGCTCCAAACACGTTATCTCTACATGTAAAAAATATAATAAAACAGTCGTCCAGGCACGGAACTGTTTATATGATGCCGATCTTGTTAGCAATGTCCAACGCATCGTAGTCCCTAGCCAATCGCACGTAGGCCTTCTTCTGTCCATCGGGTCTGACGAGGATATTCACCTTGGCGACCTTGATATCGTACAGCTTGCGTGCGGCAGCGCGAATGTGATTCTTGTTCGCCTTCAGGTGGGTCAAGAACACCAGTGTGTTGTTGTCTTCGATCTTCTTCATGGCGGCTTCAGTAGTCAATGGATACTTAATGACGTTAAAGGCATCCATGCTAATGCAAAAGGTTTAAGTTAGTTTGGAAAAAAAAAAAAAAATAAAAAATAAAAAATAAAAAATAAAAATTGCTTACCGGTCCCTGGTTGGAACAGACTTCCTTGGGTATTTTGGATTGCGTGGCAATGTTAAGGTCTTTGGCCTGCGGAAATGCACGCTAGTGCGTACCTTCCTGGTGCGGGTACCAAAAGCTCCCTTGATTACCTGAAAATAATCAATGACAACGGCATTAGCACAACAGATCGAAAGAATGCGTTTTATCTCAGTCAAGGGGCATGCATGTCAGATTGAAAATTATTTTCATGAAAATCGCTCAATGAGATTCCTTCATATAATATCATCACAAAGTGCATACTGCTTTTGTAAATTTAATAACTGATGACTCACCTTGGTCTGAACCTTCTTGGCATTCAACAAAGCTACAGCCTTTGCCTTGGCTGTTCCCTTCTGGACTTTCAGGCCCAATTTTGGTTTTTTGGATTTCAAGGACTTAGCCTTAGCCTTGGCAGCCAATTTGGCAACCAACGACTGTGGTCTACTACCAAGCTTCTTCTTGGCATCCTTAGCCTTTGGCTTAGCGGCGGCCTTAACGCCAGGCTTCTTGGCAGGGGCGGCCTTCTTTGCTGCAGTTGCTGGTTTCTTAGCAGCGGTGGTTGGCTTCTTAGCGGCAACCTTCTTGGCAGCACCAGTTGCGGCTGGTTTCTTCTCAGCTGCGGGTTTTTTGGTTGCGGCTGCTTTAGCTGGGGCTGGCTTTGATGCTGCAGGTTTAGCGGCTGCTGGTTTAGCAGCACCAGAGGCAGAAGCGCCAGTTGGTGCAGCAGCTGCTGCTGGTTTCTTTTCGGGCTTCTTGTCTCCCGGTTTAGCTGTAAGAAAACGGTTTTAATTAGACTCCAACTATCGCATATTTTTTGTTTTGTGAAGCATAGGCAATGGATAACTGGCGCACTGTAATTTGTCAACAACCGTGAGGTTATGTACAAAATTTCGAGGAATATGCCCTACACTGATATTTTTTGGTTTCATAAAACGAATTTAAAACCATCTGATATATACAATATTCGAAATTACTTGAAAAAAGCACGACATCAAAATAAATTTCTGTGCGCGATGACAATTAGTCTCGAAGCATGTCGGATGGACCACATGGCAGTTTACTTTTTTTCTATCAAAATTGTCGGAAATTATGGGGTAAATTTGCAAATACTATTTAAACCACCTTAACCACGTATTGACTACACTTCAATTGAGTCAAATTCACTTTTTTTTAGGGGTGAACATTAAAAAATTCCTTACCGGACTTCTCTGTTGGCTTTTTGGGTGCCATTTCTATGAGAAAAAGGAATGGAAAGGAAAATTTTTTGTCTTTGTCAAAAGCCGGAAGAGTAGATTTTCGAAAAATCACTTTCGAAACAATGGCGGTTTGGATTTTTCGAAGAAGAAATGTCAAAAAGTTGTGTTCGTTTCTTAAGAGGTGGGATGTGTTCGGAAATAAAACGTTTAAATATTGTACTTTCTTTGAGAGTATATTTATGAAATAATAAACGGTGTGGGTCATGGAATCTATATATTTACTCATTACAACTCATCAGGAGTGCTGCGGCGGTATCCATAAAATTAAATACTGGGCGATAATCTTGAAGAAGCCAGGAAAATGTGAGTATTATAGGCAAAAATTTATCAAGGTGGCACTTTACTGTAAGCCTTACATGGGTTATTCAATATACCTAATAATGTATAAATCTATTAATATATTTTAATTTATGTAAAAATGACTAGAGATTTCTTGAAATGAGAGCTTCGTACTGTGGCCTCTCACTCTGCTGAATTTGTTCAAAATGACAAGATCGGGTGTGCGACATGAATCATTATAGCAAAACCATATATTTACATTTAAGAAGGGAAAAAGAGAACAACGTCACTTTCGAGATGGTTGAGTTGAGTGAAATTGCGATTCAAAGGCACGTTTATGGCTGCCTGCCTTAAGTCTGAGAGTTAATAGCCAGTACAGATATGTCATCTTCATATGCCTGAGCGTAGATGTTACAACTATTGAAATAGTTAAGTAGTGAGCCGATTTGCTTAGCCGTTCACCCATCCTGCAAGCTTTGCTCATGACAGCACTGGTTTCAACGTCCTCTGAGTGAATTTTATGGCAACAACTAACCTCTGTTCACATAACTACGGACGTTGGTGGTTGTAGCACCGTTATCGTCCGGACATCGTATCCGGTAATATCCGATTTACGACCACTGAAACTGCAGCTTTTGTTGGTTGCAGTGGGGATTCAATCCCGTCATAGTACGCTGGAGAATGAATAAAATAGGGAGCATCAAAAGCTTTTTTCCTCTTGGCTTTATTAGACAAGTAAGAAAAAGATGCCGCTTAAGTTCCGAGAGCTTGATTTCAGCAGATATCACTTCCGCCTAGTTGTTTCTATTTTATGTCGCCGCTGGATGAGTGATGCGTATAGCATTCGCGCCTTCGACAGAGAGAACTCATTCCGCTGTCACCGGTGCGTTCTCTAGTATTGAAATAGAAACTGCTAAATTGGGCTTAGCGATTAATGAGGGCTAAACCAAGTATACTATATGCTGTTAAAAAGTTGGATAGAACGTCACAGTTATTATTTCAAGGTAGTAAAGGGCTTTGTCTTTGGATGTAGTATGAATTCTGCTAACAAAACCCTCAACAGAAATAAAACGAAGAATCACTCTTTTCAATCGTTGTTTCTTTGGGCAAAGAAGCTAATTGAATAGTGAAGCCCTATCCCGAAAAGAGAAGGAGATTCTATATAAGATCTTGATCATACCTATCGAAAGCGTATGAAGATATCTTAATATTCGATCCCATTTGCGTTGACGAGGTTTGGAGGACAAGATTCAATGACGAACCATATGAGTTACACCTCGACATCTACCTAGTCAGAAAACTGCTTAAAAAACGTCGGAGATGGCTAGGATATGTAGAACGAATGGACACCTATGCTCCGGACCGTAGACAGAGCCCAGAAGGACAAGGTTGTGAAGGAAAACCTCATTTTTAGTGGCGCCCACAAGAAGAAGGTGACCTCAACCGACTTGAAGTGCGTACCTGGAAGCAGTTAGCTAAAGACCGGAGTAATTGGAGATGCTTGTTAGTTGAGGTTCTAACTGTATCACCACTTCAGTAAGTGAATAAGCTCTGGGAGACTTGGTATCTCTTTGAGCCGCGTGTTTGCTTCATGTCTTCTTCTCTTCTTGCACAGTATTTTACACGGCGTTCCGGTCACGGAGATCATTTAGGTGTCTCGGAACAAGCAGTTAAAAACCATAGTTAAACCAATGGTATGTCTATTGTCATAGAGTTTCATCATAACAGGTTACGCTCTCCATATCGTTCCAACGCAATCTACTGAACGTATCCAAGAAAGAGCAGCGCGTCGAAATACCTAGTAACTCCCCGGTAAATGCCTAAATCAGCGAGGAGTTTCTTCAGCACTATAGTTTGGAATTCTAGAATCTGTGCTCCGATCGTAGTAGAAAAGATCATTTGTGGATTTTCGTCATTGCGATCACCTAAATACTGTAATTCCTAATTTGGAAGCTTCTGACCCATAGTTTGACAGCACGCCTGGGTTTTTTTTAGAACCTTGGGTATCATTGACTCCTCCGGCTTCTTGCCAACACAAGAAATTTAAAGGAAGGAAACATAGCTTACGCAATTCAGTTACTACGAAAACAGGCTGATTAAAAATTAATTATTTTCAAGTTCTTTAGATGAGACTTTACTTAGAGAAAGAGCTTTTTTTATACCACGATGACATATTAGGGTAATGGGCAAAGACAGAGTATTTTAACTTAGGGGGTCATACGCTTTTTATGATTTTTTCCTGAAAAGGTATTTTATTTTGCAAAAACAAAAAGTATAGGTTCATTTAGTGGTAACATCTAAGCTTATAATGGCACTAATGATTTGTAAAAATATCGATCTGGTGTGCTCCTGCAGACGATCACCTGAAGGTTCTCCAAAAAAAGGTGTTTGACGGTGATCACGATATTCCAGTTTAGTTAATCTTAAATCAAAAAACTCGAATGATTCTTTTAGTGGATGGAAAGAATAATCGAAAATTTTGATTTTTTTTTTAAAATGGCGGCTTTTAAAAAAAAATCGAATTTTCAACCAAAATTACCTCGTAAAATTGTTAAAAAAAAAAAATTAATTATCCGAAATCTTATTCCTTCTACCAATACCTGAGGAATATATCTGAGAAAGTTGTATTAAAATTTTAGTTTTTCATATTTAGTATTTCCATCAATTCACAGAATTTAGCTGCACCTTTTAATCCTATTCTCAGAATTTTGTTTCTGTTTGTCTCATAAGAATGCTTGACAAAAGGACTGGAGTTTATGGCACAAAACTTACGCTTATCACACAGCAAAACGATTTTAAAACAAAATCCATGTTTCAAATTTTATTTCTCCGTTACAAGTTTTACACTTTACAAATTTAATTATTGCTGTAAGCACTGTTATAAAGTCTAAAGTTCTATATTCAATAAAAGCATCATTGTAACCTAAAATCTCCCTCTGTAGTTTGAATTTTTTCGCCGACGCACCAAAAGTATTTTCCTTCTGAACAGAAAGTTAAAATTGAACACACTACTGTACAACGTGGCAGAAATGTTTGAAATGATGTTCACTTGTTTCGTACAAAAAATAACTAGAATTAGTCATGAGGAATAAAATGGACTATTCGTAATGTCATTTAATACCTGTGAACACTAAGAAATAAAATGGCAGCTGCTAGACCGATTTGTGCTCCGCCTTCTTTTTGAACAATCCGAGACGTCCTTATAAATATGCGTACATCTCGAAAAGTACTTACTTTCGATTACCGGATCGATAAAAAATTCTCAGCCCTCTTAGGAGTTGATAGTAAACGAAAAGACATGTGGAAAGAAATATAGTGAGTTTGCAAAGCGCTCGCAAAGAATTTCGTAGTTGGTTAGGAGTAATATTACCATAGTTTGCTTTGGAGGTGACTAATGGCGCGTGGGGCGCCAACAGAAGTAATATCGAAGCTTTCTTGAATACAATTGAAACTTCTTGAGATCATCTGGATTAGTGAAAATATCTAGTAAGGGGCATTACATTTGTTTTGGTAACATTGTTCATGGATGTATGAAGAATCTAGCTTATTACAAATGTTGCGGCGTCTTAATTGAGAAAGATACTTATAGTAGTTACCTTACTTTAGCAGGCAGTAAAGGGTCTAACAAAAGAGGATGTGAGAGGCGTCAGATGTAAATGATGAAGACGAATCAGAAGTATGAAAGTGCACAAAGTTGAGGAAGCCATATTATTTTAAAAGTGACTAGGAAATGTTGTTCGGTTGTTAAAAGGACAGGAGTAGGATGCAAATTTGAAAGACATACGCACAAGAGTTAATTAGTTGTTTACAAAAAGTTCTCACAGGCAGGACCATCTGTGGGGCTGGTGAGTAAGTTAAGAGTAGAATAATTATTTGTGAATAGAAGGACGGAAAGGTCCCCATCTTAAATGTTTAGATTGGGCTTAGACTAGTCGTAATGAATCTTTTGTCAACGGAATGTGTTATCAATCTTTTCCCTAGAATTTATGTTTGTCAATCTTTTTGTTGATTTTAAAACCATTACCTGTGGTGTGGAAGAAAAGATATTCGTTTTTCTTAAGGATGTTGAGTCTAAAAGACCTGGAGCATGTTGGCTTTTGCTGGCAAAGTATATTAATATTTGTTGACAATTGTGGTTAACATATTGTGGAACAACTCTTTATCGAAGTGTCATTAGGTACTTAAATGGCGTCGGAGGAGAAGAGTATTTATACTCTAGAATCTCAATGGGGATTGCACTATAGTCCTAGTGAACTTAGGCCTTCATTAAAAAACCTCTCCAGCAGGAGCGTTCAGTTGCGAACGTGACGATGGACATGGGGTTTCCTTCCACTTGTGCTCGCTATAACAAGATCAACCTCAATTGCGTTTACTCGACATGTTTTAGTTATCTCAGACAAATATTGAACACTTTTCCATAAAAGTCGATATCTTTTTGAAACTCGTTGTTATACTCGTATCTTCTTATAAAAACTGGCCAACGCAAATACGTATAATCAGATATTTTTAGAATAATTGTAGATATTGTACATAGCGATAATGCATATCTTCATCTGTATTCGCCAACGCCCACGATTTTGTGCCATGGTGCAGAACTAAAATAAGCAGGGCGATATATGCATTGCAAATGGTATCTGTGGTATTGACTTGCGAGTTTGGCAAAATTTTATCAAGTTAGATGATGCAGATATCACATGATAATGCATCAACTTGTCTAATTGATTGTAATTGTTTCCGACTTTTCCGTCCTACAATATGATGAATATAGCTAGTCTTTACGGATGCTGTATTATAGGGACTTGCGTTTTTTCTAGAAGCTGCTGCGTTGATCAGATCAGATCAATGACAACTGATTTCAGTCGTTGACAAATATGACAGATAAGGTCTTGTACGCGGTGTTAATCTAAGTCGATGTACACTTTTTGTTAAAGCGATTTTGCAAGAGATTTTGTTTTATTTCATAATTGATAAACGATTTATGTTGGTATTACATTAAATTAACCATTAAAGTGTTTCGAATTAGGGTTTTACTTAACTTCAGTCTTAGAAAGTAGAAACAAAAAGAATAGAATACTTTTTAATCGTCAACACAGGCACGTTCCTTTGTTTGAATCTCTGTCGCCATTGCATTCGAACTGCCTACTTACACCTTGAAGAAATCCTTTCAAAATAGGGAAAACATAGTTGAGACGAGTATCTAGCTTTTAAAAAGAAAATATTGTAATAATAAACTTCTGTTTGGTTCCTTGAATTTTAGCTCTCTAATTATCGGCTAATACCCAAAAAAACAAACTTTTTCTTTGACACATGGATAATCCTTAACTTGAATTAACCTACGTCCATTTGATGATACGTTGGTCTGCTCAAAATTATTCGTTTCAATAATCATCTGCTTCATCATCGCCTCGAATGAGAGTGAAACGATTCTTTGGAAGAGTTCGACAATATTGAAGCCGGTTCTTGCCGATACTGACCAGTATTCTGCTCCTAGTCCGCGGGCCGCTTCGTAGCCAAGCTTTTCCATTGCATCGAACTCGTCTCTTGTCTATGGATTAAATGATAAAAATGATTCAATGACTAGATTCTTAATTACTTACAAGCAAATCAGACTTGGAACCAACCAGGAAAATTAACGGTTTCTTAATATTGTTTACGACCAAAGCGCTTTCCAGCCATGTTGGCGTGACATGAAGACTGTCCAACTTTGTCATGTCGTAGACTATAACTATAACTTTTTGAGACCGTTTTGTTAGGAATAGAGAAACAGAGATTCAAGACATTTTCTTACTACTTGCATTTCGATAGTAGGCCTGAGCGATGCACTTGAATCGTTCTTGTCCAGCTGTGTCCCATCTGAAAAAAAAAAAATGGAGAAAATTAATTTTTCCAAAACTCAAATTCCCTCTACGCTGAGGTGCCGACCAGTAGTTGATCCTTTTGCTTATGCAAACAATACACTAAACATCATACCTCATACCAAGTAATGATGTAGAAGAATTTCCAAAATCGCTTAGCCTTCAGATAAATGAGGCACAAAATTAGAAGTTGTACGATAGGCCTACCATTACCATGTTGAGTCTGGCTGATGTCAATCGCTGCATATATTTTCATCGAATTCGATAAGAAAATGCGTTATCGTATGAATAGACTTAAAAAAGATACTTTGTCGCGTACTAGGTGCTGTGTGCAACGAGGATAAATGGAAGACGGGCAGGGACGTAAAATGAGTACTCGTATCTACACGCACTATTCAATGAGAAATTTGCACGAAGAAACATTTCATTTGCAGTCGCGCATGAGTGGGAATCATCAAATCTTACGTAAGACTAACATAAGTAAGCGAAGCTGTAACAGAATGAACCGAGGATGTAATGTCGCACTGGATCGCATACTTTCCGAGCTTCGTTATTACTTTGTGTAAAGGCAAATGTGTCTAGGGAACTGTAACAATTTCTGATCCGAGGATCCAAGGTTGCACATTATTACAAAAATATTACAGATAAAGATTGCGGCGATACGACATATCCACGTATCTTTTTGATGTGAAGAAGGCGTTCAATCAGGCCTCCAACAAAACACTTCCAAACATTTACTTATATTAATGGCGTTCTCGTTTGGGCAGGCAGCATATTTTTTTTTTGTGCTCCAGAGCTCAAAAGTAACATGAAACTTTTTCCCCACATTTCAGAATCAAAATGTCTTTCCTGGATTTTATGTCACAATGTGCTAACACATTGGTAAATGTGTGTAAACGTCAAATAGTATTTTGTGTCAAACTAGACTTTTGTGTTCGTGCAATTGGCTGTGCAAGCAAATATATTTAAAAAATAAAAATCTGAAGAAGTTTTTAGTGTTTAAAGTGTTGGAAACGCTTTAAAAAAAAGTTGTCATATTAAAGTTCGATAAATTGAAGTACAGAGTTGTTTAAGTAGAAGTTTCATTTTAAAAATTATATTATTAGTTTGTTTTTTATGAAAATACAACTTTATTGTGAAAAAATGGTTACAAATGAATTATTCAAAGTGTTTATATCCACGAATCAAGCCATTCTTTATGTCTTCATATGAGCGAAACTGCTGATCAGCCAGACCATGTGCCATCGAACGGAACAAGTAATAATCGGACGGCGCAATATCTAGGGAATATGACGGTTGGTGTAGGAACTCCCATTTGAGCGTTTCCAGGTAGGTTTTAAGAGGTTTGTAACGTGAGGCCGAGCGTTGTCATGCTGTAGAATCACTTTTTCGTGTCCCTGCTCGTATTGTGGTAGTTTTTCGCACTATACTTGGTTCAATCGATTTAATTGAATTCGATACCATTCCCCAGTGATAGTTTCATTAGATTCCAAAAGTTAATAATAAATAACATCGAATTGGTTCCACCAAATGCACGTAACGTAACGTGAATATTCGGCATAGTTAATGAAGTAGAAGCGTGATCGGGATGTCCCTATGACTTTCTTCACTTTGAGTTGCTGTAATGAATCCACTTTTCATCACCCCTCACGATGCGATGAAGAAAACCTTTCCTTTATTGCCGCTGGAGCAGTTCTTCACAGGCAAAAAAACGACGCTCAACGTTGCTTGGAACCCAAGTTCTTTGTTTTTAAATCGTTTTCAACGCATGCAATCGTTTGCAAACGGCTTGTTGCCCCTAATGCTTAAGCAATCTCTTGCGTTTGGCGTGGAGCAATGCTTGCAATTCAGCGTCTTCTAAGGACGTTGGCCTTTCTTCACGCAGACGGTTGTCAACACCGAAATCACCGTCTTTGAAGCGACGGAACCAAGTACTTGTTTCACTTAGAGCAGCATCTTCCGTAAACTTTTTGGAGTTCTCGATGCGCTTCAGCCGCCGATTTCTTCGAATGAAAGAAGAAAATCAACGCTTCCCACGATTAGTAATTATTTGCCACAAAATCAGGCATTTTCACACAACCAAAAATATATAACGCCAAAACGAAATCACTAATGTGTCAAAATGGTTTGTTTACCATATGTCTAAGCTTGGTTCATGACGTTTTGGATATGTCAAAATCGGCTGCTGGAGCCATCTAGTGAGAGACAGCGAGATTTAGAGAGAACTTAGTTGCGCTTCTAATAAATTATACAAATTAAATAAAAACTTAATTATTTTCAGTATGTAATGGCTTTATTAAAAAGAGCTTAAATGCAAATTAAACTAATCCCACAAGCGGCGCAGTAGCAATGTAGACACATGCAATAAATATCACCACCTTCTCTCATTATTAATAAATATGGTCTAGTAAACTTATATACCTTCGCTTATCGTCTACAGTTGAATATTCGGAACTGCTCTTGATCATTTGGATGATTTTTAACATTGGGTTAGCAAACCGAGTGACGTATGAGTACTAACACATCAGGAGTGGTTACGTATCTTGTTGACCTGATCAGCTGTCTCAGAAGTCATAACAAGAAGTCCTAAAGAAAAACCAGCAGGCCTATATGAACGACAAGGAAAATAACGTTCAAATATGTACCTGAAACGTAAAGACTGTCAACATACCCGGTGCTATCGAAAACCTAGTGAAGTCACTGAATGCCGTTAACGGTAATATAATCACCATCTAAGAAATGCGATCGGACCTGAGAATGAATCGATCAGAAACTTCAACATCTATTACAGTGATTATATTTGTAGTTGTTTTATTTGCCAAGGAAGGCAAGATAGAGTTTATGAGCAGTGTTCCAAGTACGACATAAAAATTTTGCGCTACTCTGTCGTTTTCAACCGACAGCTTGATAGAATACACGCATCCTTATGGAATGCGGAACATAATACTGTTTATATGGTTATTCTCGACTACGTAGTGGGCAGTCATATCGTGTGTACATACTGTAGTACTCACTCCAGGACTACTTTGATAAAGTTTAGAGGAGAATAAGTATATCGAAAAACTTCTGTATCGTACACCTTATCTCTCGTCCAAATACCCATTGTTATCCACGAACTTCACTACTCAACGATTGAACTAATAATGATAAAATTGAATAGGTACGGAATATTTCGGGGGTGGAACGTGACTTTCCTCTATTTTTATATTTTATTCGTGAAACCGTCTAAACAGGGTCCTCAACCATAACCATTTATGAACTTCGACGGATAAAGTAGGATAACTTTTTACTTTTTCAGCCTGTTGATCAGTTGGCATTGGCACACATTGAGGGTAAGCACTTTCAGTGGTGCAAGTATTGAGTGAATGTAGAGAAACTGTCATTCGGTTGTCTACGTAGATATTTAATGAATTAAATGGGAGTCTTCTTTCCGGCGATACGTCGCCACCGTCGAAATGAACACAAGCTGATTGACTTGGCGAACTAACTTTGCATGCTTTAATCACATCTTAGGAATTACAAGGCTCTCTGTCAAGAGCCTATAAGAAATGCTGGCTCTGATGTGCCAGTCTTTACAAGGCTAACACAAACAAGAGTAGAGACGCAGCCGGTCTTGAAAATTTAAAAGAATAATTTTATAGGCTTTTAAACGGCAAAGACAACTAAAACACTTCTTTCAGGCAGGACACACCATTTAACCTAAACAAAGGGCATGAAAGCTTTCACATAAAAGCTTCACATGAAAGCTTGTAATATCCACACTCAAATGCAACGAGTGTGCAGGAGCCAACAGATTAGCTAATGAACTTTCAAAGCTTGAAAAAATGATCCTTCATACTCCTGAAAGAAATCATGTAAAAGGTAAAATTTGGTTAGACGAACGCATGCCAGTTCAATGAAATCTAGACCTGGAAAGTTGACCATCGTACAAATATTTCTAAGAAGCCCCAAGATCGATACTCATCAGATTTTCATCGATTTTAAAGTTACTTATGATAGCATCTATAGAGATGAGCTATACAGATCCACTTCCTGTCATTGTTAAACGCATTTGGATGTACATGTTGATTAGAAGCTCCCACTCTCTATCAAAATCGGAAAAATCATCACCGAACCTCTCGATGTTAAAATAGATCGTAGACAATGTGTTATTTCAAAGGGTGACCCTCAGCCATTTTGTGGGAAAAATTCTCCTTTTGATCTACAGTCCCATTGCGTCAACAAAAAATGGAAGAGAAGTTACAACGAATAGCTCTGCCGGCTGTACAGCGCCATGGATCAAGTCAGAAGACTTCGCTTACAGCATTTAAGATGGCTATACCCTGTAGTGCGCAGGGACACAGTACTCCAACTCGAACGTTTTTTGAGTCCACCCCACTGGAACAACGCAGTATAGGTTGACCTTACTTAACTTACTTTGGTTTTACAAAACAAATTTCATCGAAGGATAAACTCCATGCTTTACAAGATTTTGTTTCTATCAGGCACCGAGTGCTAGCTGATAAGAAGAAAGCTAGAGCAGATACCACACTCTTCTAAGCGAAACATCTCTGTATAAAGGTGTTTACTTGATCCATCTAGTGGAAAACAATACTCTAGTAAGGGGTCAAGTCCCAGCTTCCAGATTTCGTACAACATGGTACACTGAATTTTCGTTTTAAAGGTCAAGCTATCGCGGAAGGTAGCTGTATTCCAATCAGAACCTCGGAGAGACCATAATATTAATGACTTACTGGGAAGTAATTATATGAGGGCTGCTTGATGAGTACGCCGATTGGAAGACAGGTGGCGCTACTAAGCCAAAATGAGTGTACCATCATTTAGTATCACTCCGTGATCCGATCCTTGTTTTTAAGTGGCAAATCCTGCGAGGAAATTAATCCCATTCTCGATGGTGTGTATGGAATCCATTAACCTTCCCGTAAAACTGTTTTCCATTAGTTTGCAGAGTCGCACGTCGGTTTTTGATGGACCGCGCCCATGAGGAGAATTTTGCAGTCCAACAAAAGTCATACTATGGTATATGGAGGGGTTAAAAAAGCACTGCTGGGAGAAGTGTATTGAGTTGAATGGGGATTGGTTATATTGCAAAATAAATTGTGAAAGTTGCGTTGTCATTTTCAATCCGGATATTCATCAAACAGCCGTCGTATGTCAGTTCGACGTTTGCCTGAGCGGTGAACACAATTGATAGCACCTTTAACATACCATGGCATATTTAGTTTGATAAATTTTACTCGATCAACTGGTAGGGACAATAGCACCTCATTGACAAGAAGGGACCAGAAACAGTTTCTCATTAACGGGGGTCATCGGATCAAATAAGCACAAAATAAAAAAAAAACCGTGCCCGTGGCTCAAGTGGTAGTGTAGTGTAGTGTTAAAAAAGACAGAAAGTGTACACCATTCTGTTGTTAAGGCCAATGTTTTATAAATATTAACTTCAAATTAACCTCAAAAATCCTAACTGAACGACTTAGGGTTTTGATAATGTGAGAAAGCCTCAAAAACATCAAAACACCTAGAGAATCGCATGTTCTCTGATATCAGAACTTTAAGCTTAGCTCTGGTGTTTTAAGCTAAGCTTATGCGCTTATGGAGACTGACAATATAAAACACTCGTTTGAGACACATGTATTTTGTTAAGCAAATATTATTACTAGCAGGTTACATGAATTCATTCTGTATTCATTTTGCAGTTAATGGAAGACAGCTGTCAAAGGGTTGCGATTGCCGAAGGGGTATATACGATAACTAAGGTCTAGGTTCTCCGTTAACTCTTGTGTTTAACCAGAGTTAAGTAGAGAATTATATTGGATCTTATGTTCTTGAAAAAATGTCCCATAGTGCAAGCAGGATGAGTACATATGTATATCCGAGTATGTAATATGAATTACGTTAAATATGTAGTAGTTATCTGTTTACTCACATTTGTAGATTAAAACACTGCCCAAGGACTCGAAAGTTTTCTACTTCAAAATCCACTCCGATTGTGGCTTTATATTTCTCTTGAAACATGTCACAGCAAAATCTAAAATAAAACAATGTAATACAATGTGACATTAAAGTGACATTCCAGCAGCTGTCAGTTTAAAAGATGAACATCACATGATCTGTAATTTCTGTCTTCCAATAGTTAGATACAAAATAATGGAAGCAAGCTTTGCCAAACCCACTCTTTGAACACACTTTTTAAGCATCTTACCTACTAACAATGGTAGTCTTGCCAACTCCAACGTCACCGATAATAATCGCTTTGCACGGCTGCATCTTCACCGATATATTCCTCGCTATGACATTTCTAGTTTCCTCCGAGAAATTATCTTGATTGTATGGCGTGCAATATTCGTCGTATGCTAATGAAAAATTGTCAACAATTCGACGATCTTGATTGACTTTTGGCATTGCCAACTCCCGAAAATACATTGTGACAATTGACGGATTAAAAAATAGAACATAAAAAAATAAAAATAACAAAAAAAAAAAAAATGAAAACGTCAATTGATGAATTTTATATTAAAAAACCAAAACCTCCGTTCTATACAAATTCAAATCGAACACTGATCAATGTTTAGAAGAGATTGATTTTTCACTTTCAAGACACAATGCGAAGTTGCGTTGTTTTGAACTTGAGGTGTCAGATTACAGAGATCACCCAACGTCAGCATCAACCGCAATCGAAGGGGTTTTGAAATTTCCGGCTGAAGTATGTTAGTTGTCCAAGTGACACTAGGTACAAGTGCGAGTATTCGTACTATCCCATCAAACGAGCTATTCAAGTTAAAAATGAAAACGAAATGAAAGCTTTAAAAGATAAATTCTAAACTTTGGCGACAAAGGTGTTTGGAATATCGAGATATGTACGTATTTTTATTGTTGGATTTTACTAGGGCTTTAAATGATAAGTTTATAAGTTGACGGTAGTGTCAATTAGTTGCGACCAGAACATTGGATAGTTTCTGTGGTTTATCGGTTAATTGTATAATTTAACATATCGTTGACATTATTTGAGTTGTTGTTTAGATTTAAATTGTACATATCTACTTAATGTTCTATTTTTGCACGGAAAAGTGTAGATAAGTTGTTGCTTGTAAAATATTTTCCCAAACTATATATTTTTCAGTACTCGTACATATTATTGATGAACTGAGCATGAGAAAGAGGTTCTCAGAACGTCAGATTCTTTAGACTCGAAAAGAAGCTAGAGAGCTAAAGGTAGACATCTTGGTGATGAATGCCGAAAAATACACACAACAAAGTCATTCAATTAAAATTGAAGTCCAGAGTAGATTAGAGTAGAAGAGATCATTATCATGTAATGTATGCTTTTAACGGTGATATGGTTATAGTGATGAGAGCTGTGTTGGGTGTACACGCCCTTAGAGTCAGAAAAGACAATGGCGAGCGATTAGTAGTCGATCATTTTGGGCATAGTGCTGGAGCATTTTAACTGCCAAGATCTATTTGGTCTCCAATCAGGTAAACCACAATAAAATTTACGAATTGAAGGCTATGTTTCAATGTTCGAAAAAGGAAAGGAGTCAAATTCGACCCACGTTATGACACCTTAAATTTACTTTTGTAATGCATTCCTTATAACCTGAGCCTCAAATAATAATAATAAGCCTCTCTAGCTAGCCCGGTATTTAGCTATCTGCCTCTGGTTGCGGACTCCAAGTCGGTTGAGGTACTCTTCCACTTGTGCGCGCCACCTAGGATGAGGCCTTCCTCAACTTTCGAACACTCTGCGGGCCGGAGCATTGGTGTTTGTTTGCTTTACATGTCCTAGCCATTTCAGGCGACTGATGGGCAGTTTTCTGACAAGGCCAATGTCGCTATGTAGCTCGTTTAGTTCGTCTTTTAATTTTATCCTCCAAAGCCCAATAAGGCAAACGAGATTGAATGACTGAAAAATGTATTTTTAAAATAATTTTTCTCTCGAAACGATTGAAGATATCTCCATCCGCTTTCGATAGAGTCCATGCTTCAGCGCCATAAAGTAAGACAGAGATGATTAATTGCCTTATTATCCCGAAGAAACAGCGATTGGTGATAGTGCTTCTTCCTTCTTTTTTCTCTAGGTGTTGTTGGTAGAATTTATATCAGAGCCAAGGTAGACAAAGTCCCCTAGCACCTTGAAATTAAAGATGTTCACTGTGACGTTCTGCCTAATTCGTCGATGTTGTGTATCGCCTTTGGTTGATAGCATATGCTTGATTTCGTCCTCATTTACCGTTAAATCCATTTTCTCAGCTTTCAAGCAAATGCAATAGTGACAGTCCGCTGAGGTCTCCTAATCATTTCGATGTCATCCGCTTATACTGGGAGTTGTATAAACTTTTGAAAGATTGTACCTCGCTTACGAGTTCCGCACAATTAGTTAAAGTATGACGTTAAATAAGTCACTTGACAGCGCCTCATCTAGTCTAAAACTTTTTCGACATGAAGGGTTAGAACGTTACCGACTTTGCGTCCTCAACCGTCATTCTGCACAGACGGACGAGCTTAGCTGAGCAGCCAAAAATAAATATGGCTCTAAATAGCTCGTTAAATGCTACTATATGCTAAATTCAAATCGATGAAAAGATGATGGATATCGATTTGGATTTCCTCAGTTTTTTTTAAAGATCTGCAGGAGTGTGAAGATTTGGTCGATTGTGGATTTTGTTGGTCTAAAACCGCATTTATAGGGTTCAATCAGGTTATTGACGAAGGGTTTCAGACGTTCAGAAAATATTGAAAATGAGATCATGTATGCGATACGGAGGAGACTTATATCTCTATAGTTGCTGTGCGGGTGCAACAAGGTGGTGATTCTAGTCAATGTTGGCTGCCCGGAACGTTCAGACGGACGTCTGTCGCAGTGTGATCAATTCGATTTAACGTTTGATGATCCGGAGATTGTCATATCCCATTGTGTATAGTATATTGAGATGAGGGAACAGTGTGCTTGCTATAGTGATATTTCGTTCCGCCGCAAAGTCAATAAGCCTAAGTCCATTGCCAGATGTGGTGTCATGTAGGCTTTGTTTACCAATTATTCTACCAAAGATGTCCTTCTTTCCTTAGGACATTGCCCATATGTCTTGTTAACGAGCTGGTAGAAACATTCTTTGGTTGCGTCGTCATACTCTTTTCGTAGGGGCTTGGGAGCATATTAGGCTTATGTTCTTTAACTTTAGTCTTGAGGCGGGTATCACAAGTCGCTCGCTGACGTGTCGGAAGCTCAGGGCTTCCTGCCTAAGTCTGCCGTATATCGCAAATCCGCATCCGAATAAACACTTCTTCTCTGTATAGTAATACATGCATCACAGTTTTTCATCCTCCTTATTTCCGGTCCACCCCATCGCAATTCCTGGATGGCAGTGACATCTGCATGAAAGTAGTTAAGGGCCACTGCTAATTGCTCGTCTGCACGTGGCCTGGTAAGGGTCCGGATATTCCTGGCCATAAGTTGGTTCGTTACATGGTTTTAATCTTCCGTATATGGTTGTGAGCTCAATATAATGCTACTAGTTGAGCATGCCCCTGGAGTAAGGGCTTAGTCATGTACAATATTTACCGGGAAGTTAAAGTAAGCAACGCAAACGCAACTTGATTGTTGCGTTGCTGGCCTAATCTAAGTTAGAGAATATTAAACAGTTTTCCGATCAATCGGCACGGAGGTGAATCTCTCTAAAATGCAAACTATAATATTTTTCGCCGGAAAAAAATTATTTTAACAGTTACAGATGCAAAAGAGTCACCAGATCTTAGTACGTATACTATGAACAACTATTTAAGATTTGTTAAAAAAAAAGTTTTCTCAATCGGAACCGTGGTATGTATGTTGGTATTAAGCAAAAGACGATCACTTATGACTAATATTAGGCACCTGGGGTCCGGCTAGTATGGTTTAAAAAATAACAAGTTTTCGTACACGTACAACATAGTGTCTAACGAGACAAGCGTTTAAAAAACCAACATAGTAGATGCACGATGACGAAGCAAGACATCGCGACAGCGGGGCCATCTGTGCTTTAAACAACACTCAGCGCAAAGCGAAATTTGGATTTTCGATGAAGAATAATCTGAATATAAAATAGCTAATCCCATAGTTGAACCGAATTGCAATAATTACTATTCAGCTGGAGGTGTTGCAGTATTTTATAGAAATGATCTACTTGATTGCGAAATTAAAAACTGGGATTTGGATATTGCAGACATAATAAGTGCTTCTTGCAAAGTCTCTGACTTACACTATTGCTTTATATGTGTATATATAGATTACATAAATGTACAATAAGAACTTTTTTTAGAAGAATTGTAGGTATTTTTGGTATCTCAAATTAGTAAAAATTTAATACCCATTGGTGATTTGAATATCACCATCTTGTCTGAAACAGTTGATACTGACCATTACTTGTCAATTTTATTGTCTTTCGGCATGGATTTTGCTTTTGCACAACCTACACTTTATAGGTCCTACATAGGTCACATATTCATAAGGCTGCATAGAAACAATAGTGTTAACTATAAAACAATGGTTTATGATCTAAATATTACTGATCACAGTTTAACTAGTATACAACTGGATCATAATATACATAGAGCTAATAAGCCCGAGTATTAAAAACTAGTCAAAATAGACTTTGCTGTTCTAAAACAACAACTATTTTTTGAACGTTGGGAAGACGTTTATTCTGCACAGAATCCTTTTTGTGCTTTTGATTTATTCCTTGAAAAGCTCCAATCATATATTTCAGAATTCTTTCAATAAAACCAACAATTTTAAACACATTAAGAAATATATGACCCTTTCCCTACTTAATAAAATCAAAAAGAAAAAAGAAAAGCACCCTAACAACTACAGGCAATTCTACGATAGATTATGTTTAAAGATGAAAACCGAAATTTCATGTCGTAAAGATTCTTACTTTACTAATAAACTGGGCAGAAATGTTGGTAATGCTAAAAACGAGTAGTTAGTCGTTAATGAAAATTTAAATAGAACTACTATTAATAGTGATACATCTATAAAAAAAGTAATAATTTAATGATTTCTGAGCCTGTGGAAGTCGCAACGTTATTCAACAATTTTTTTCTGGTACTAAATTTTCCGAAGTATTCGCATTTAACACAGTCCAACTTTAAATTCTTTTAATTTATATCATATGTATATAATAACACTAAAAACAACGAGTTCGCCTGGCTTTGATCAAATTTCTTGTTCTGTTTAAAAAAAAAACATTTCATTTCAAATTTCAGACGTTTTGAGTTTTATATTCAATCTTAGTGTTCAAAAGGGTATTTTCGTGGATCCGGGAAGAGAGCGATAGTAATACCCCTTCACAAAAAGGGTAATACTTATGAGCTTGATAACTACCGCCCTATTTCATTATTATCAGTTTTTTCAAAATTTCATGAAAAAGGTATTAAATCTAGGATTGACTATTTCTTAGATAGGATTAATTTTTTTAGCATTTCACAGTTCGACTTCAGAAGTGGGAAATCTACAGAAGATGCTTTATTGAAGCTTACTACTGAATTATATAATAGTTTAAATAAATCTGAAATTCCAGCCGCCCTGTTTATAGATATTACGAAGGCGTTCGATATGGTGGATCACACAGTACTATATTATAAGACAAACTATATAAACGGGTTTTAGAGGTTTTATTTATTATTAGTTCCTCATATAACAAATGGTTAAGATCCGAAATCAGCTTAGTTATCCGAAAGTAATCAATACTAGTGTGCCACAAGGTTCTGTTTTGGGGCCAATTCTATTTTTGATATATGTCAATTCCCTTTTTATTCAAACTTTTAATGACAAAATCACAGCATTTGCTGATGCTACAGCGCTTTCATATTCCAATAATAATTATCTCGATCTTTTTTTCGACGTCAATCATGATTTGGATTTATAACGAAGATGGCTTACATACCACAAATTGGTCATAAGCAAAAAAACTAAATTTATGATTTTTAATATTCTGGGTGTCGCCTGTGAGGATTTTCATTTATATAGGGTTTTCCTATAAGGACTTGACAACTTTGAATTTAATTTGTGAACGCACTCTTTTACTAATCATCAAACATTTTCATTTTCATCATAATAAAGTACACTTACGAGCAACGTCTGCAAATTATAAAAATTTTCTACAGATATTCGGAGTCTCGAAATCATCTTCAGTGACGAAGCTCATTTTTGGCTCAATGGGTTCGTCAATAAGCAAAATATGCGTTATTGGTCGGGTGAAAGCCCATATATGCTTCATGAATCACCACTTCATCCACAAAAAATAACTATTTGGTGCGGTTTGCATGCCGGCGGCGTTATTGGGCCAAATTTTTTAGTCGACGATAACGATCGTCAGGTTAGTGTGAATGGTCAGCGTTATCGCGCCATGATCACCTATTATTTTTGGCCCGAATTGGAAGATATGGACTTGGACGACATGTGGTTTCAACAATTTATTGAAGAGTAAGTATGGTGAGCGTGTTATCTCAAGACATGGGCCAGTCGATTGGCCGCCTCGTTCGTGCGATTTAACGCCGCTTGACTATTTTCTGTGGGGCTACATTAACTCATTGGTATATGCCAACACGCCGACGATGTTGGAAGAGCTCAGAGCCAATCACCTATCTATCACCTACTCTGTATTGTCGTCTGCCTACCTTAAAGTTTGTATATAATGGTCTTTTAAAGCTTAAGCTGCAGTACGGTGTATCATTTTAGGGTGGTACACATCTCAATAAAATACAACCTTCACTCTTAAAGCAAAAACATGCAATCAGAATAATGTGTAAAGTGAATCGTAGAACTCCTAGCTTCGATTCATTTAAAGTCTCGAAATCCTTCCAATATATTGCGGTTTGCTAAGAGATGGCGTAACTTGTATTGTTCCATTGTTATTATTCCACTGGAACATGCATTGGAAAGCTACTGTCATTGTACGTCATTTCAGTATATGTCATTCATTTTTTTTTCACTCAAATATGTCGAACTTTGTGCCTGAAAAAGTGTTTTTGCGGGGATTTCTTCTTCATTACTTTAATATGAAGAAAACTGCTGCCGAAAGTCATCGTATTTTGGTGGAAGTTTATGGTGAACATGCGCTAGCTAGTGGTTTGCACGATTTAAAAGTGGTGATTTTGGCTTGGAAGACAATGAAGATGAAGAACTGGAAGCATTACTCTATGATGATTGTTACCAAACAAAAGAAGAGCTTGCAGAATCTTTGGACGTCACTCAAGCAGCCATTTCAAAACGTTTCAAAGCAGCTGGATATATTCAAAAGCAAGGAAATTGGGTTCCACATGAACTCAAGCCAAGAGTTGTCGAAAGACGGTTTTGCATGTCCGAAATGCTGCTGGAGCGCCACAAAAGGAAGTCATTTTTGCATCGGATTGTTACTGGTGATGAAAAATGGATCCATTACGACAACCCCAAGCGCAAAAAATCATATGTGAAACCCGGCCAACCAGCCAAATCAACGGCAAAGCCGAATATCCATGATGCGAAGGTAATGCTCTGTATTTGGTGAGATCAGATGGGTGTGCTGTATTATGAGCTGCTAAAACCGGGTGAAACCATCAATGGACAACTCTACCGAACACAACTAATCCGTTTGAAGAGAGCAGTAGCCGAAAAACGCCCGGATTATGCGACCAGACACGAGGCAATAATTTTCCATCATGACAACGCTCGGCCCCACGTTGCTATTCCGGTTAAGAACTATTTGGAAAACAGTGGATGGGAAGTCTTAACCCACCCGCCTTGTAGCCCAGACCTTGCCCCTTCTGACTACCATTTGTTCCGGTCGATGCAGAACGCCCTCACTGAAATACAGTTCACATCAAAGCAGAATATCAAAAATTGGCTTGATTCATTCTTGGCTGCCAAGCCGGCGCAGTTCTTTTGGGATGGGATCCAAAAATTGCTAGAAAGATGGGAAAAAGTCATAGCTTCGGATGGGCAATACTTTGAATAATACTATTGTACATGTTTTTCTTAAATAATTATTCAAATTTGAAAAAAAAAAACCGCACGAATTAAAATATATACCCAATAGTAAGACATCTTTACTGTTACAAAGTTTTAAAAATATTTTTTTTAACGTCCGGGCTTTATGCTGTTCTACGCGATGAAAATTATAATTTACGAGCCAATACCAGAAGGTTTGCAACCATTCCGACAATCCATGAAATACATTATATGCGTTTTTATTCAGTAACTGCACCCCGTCTTTTTAATGCATTACCGGCTAACCTTAGATGTGAGAGAGTAAAAGTAGTTTTTCTTAAAAATACAAAGAAGTGATTATTCTCTTTTGAACATTCTATCACAAATAATTTAATATAAATTAATGTATTGTATAACAAATACAATTTTGCTCTATTCCTGATATTTGTTCATTTTAATCACTTTTGTTACTACACCTTGCCTGACTCGAACTGCAACTTTTTAAAATGCCATAATTTTTTTATTTTTTGATAAATTTTATTGTGCCAAAGCTAAAAATGTTTAAAAATACATCAATTTTTAAATTGTATCAGTAGTTTTTAATATGTCTACCTTTGGCGCGAATAATGGCCTTGAGACCGTCGAAGTAAGCATCGCACGCTGCACCCAAGTGGCTCTGCGGTATTTTGGCCCATTCCCGGCGAAGTGCTTGTCTAAGGTGGTCCAAACTTTGGTATTTTTTAGTGCCAACCTTCACTTTCAAAATACCCCAGGTAGAGAAATCCAACGGATTTGCATCCGGAGAATTTGCAATCCATTTTGTCGAAGAAATGAAGTGTGGAACATTGTTTTTTAACCAATCTCGGTTGACGCGCGCTTTGTGAGACGGTGCCGAGCCTTGTTGAAATGTCCACGGTCTCCGATCGAAATGATTGCTTGCCAAAGGCTTCAATACTGCCTCTGAGACAGTTTCAGGGTTCAAAAATACGAGCAGAGAGCGACTATCGGCAGTTATAGCGGCTCAAACCATTACCATCGGTGCTGCCTGATTTCTGGTGGCCGTCCGAAGGTGTAAATTTTCGAAGGAGCTCTCTTGCAAGTAAACTCGGTCATTTTGTTTGTTGACATATTGCTCAATAACAAATGGCGACTAATCGGAAAAAAACTAAATTCGGCAACTCACCACTTTTGTGTAAGCGCAGCAACTCTTACTCTCTTTCGACTCTAAATTTTTTCTGTTGCGGTATAAGATCGTGTGCTTTTTGGAATTTCAATGGCTTGAGCCCAAGCTCATTTTTCAGTATGTTTTGCATCCGTTCCAACGATATATTGAGTTCACGAGCCGTTTTTCTTCCACTTCGACTCGGATTTCGCTCAGTTCGAGCCTTCACATTACGAACCATTTCTGCCGATTTTGCTGTTTTTTTATGACCACCTCCATGGCGTTTTGCAACGCTGCCAGTATCACGGTAACGAGCTATGGTTCGAGATACAAACGATTTATTTACATTGAGGTGCTGGAGGGCTCTAACGATAGCTACTTGTGGTTTCCATCCAGATATAAAGCAATCACACTAGCACGTTTAAATTCCATCTCGGATAAAATTTTTTCAAAACAACTGAGACGCAAATGTTTAAAAGGCTTGTAAATAACAAAATTATCTGTCACGTATTAAAATTTGAGCTCACTGTCGTGAACGGTTTGGAAATTCTAGCAGTCTGAAGTTGGTTGCAGTTCGAGTCAGGCAATAATTCATGCTGTAATTTAGTATAAGTTTTGTTTTGTTATGAAATAAAGATAAAATAGTAAAATAATATTAATATTATAATATTAGATTTCTTATTTCAAAACAATAAATTCCTAAATACAGAATTACCGAGATTGTAGGCGCATCTTTGCATCTCTCGGGAATTTTCCAAACCTGCGTCAGGACTAAAAGCAGAGGTATTGAAAAGCAGTGTACCTATGAGTAGTTAACGAATATGAGAATGAGAGTATCCCTGGGGGCCGTCCGCTCTCTAGGGGTTTCAGACCTATAAGTCTGACTTTCTTTATGCTGAAAAGCATCGATAGAATGGTCGAGGTCCATATGCACGAAACCGACTTGCGGACGCATCCTCTGTCAGCGATGCAACACACCTACCAATGGGAGAGTGCGCTTCAGTATCTGGCACACAGAATTGAAGGAGCACTCGACAAGAAGGAATACCCCTTGGGCATTTTCATCGACGTTGAGGGTGCTTTCGACAACACAACTTTTGATGGCATGTGCAATTTGGCCAAACAACATGGCGTACACGAGTCACTGGTTTTGTGGATAAGAACAATGCTGGTGAATAGGACATTGATTGCGAATGCTGGCCACGGCCAATATGTGGTGGCAGGTGTAAACAGGGGATCCACATATCTATTAAAAACTCAATTATCGGTTGTCTGGTGGAATAAGCTCTCGCAAAATTACGTGATTGCTACCAGACTCCAAAGAACATTTTGTTTCGGATGCATGGGGGCTTTTTCCCAGCACTCCTGGAATTTCCTTTACCTTGATTTTCATATCATGGGATGCACTTTCAAAGCTATCTTCTGTCTAAAAAGAAGTGGTTTTTGGTACAACACGCAATGAAGCTTTGATGGCGTTGCGCGTCGGCTGTTTTATGAATCTGGTCTTATGGATATGCCGTCTGATGCAATGACACCGGAAATCCTGTTGCAGAAAAAATACGAAATCGACTTTCCTTGTGCCCAGGACTGGTTTCGGCCAGAATCTGAGCCAGAAAATAAGTGCAGTTGGGTCTTCACGAGCGGCTCCAAAACCAATATAGGATGTGGCGTTGGTACTTTTCTGGAGAACGACAATGTTATATTTCACTTCACGCTAGGAAAGTTTGCATCTGTCTTCCAAGATTGTGAAGAACCGGTGGAGGGGTCGAATCATTTTCATCTGTAGCGAAAGCCAAGCTGTGCTTTGAACCTTGCTAAACCCACTTACGACTTTCAAGCTAAGTCGGAATGCAAAAGATCACTGAACGCAGTCGGAAGGCTAGTCAGTGACCCTTTTTTGGGTCCCAGGTCACAATAGGATCACGAGAAATGAAATCGCTGATGAACTAGCCAGGCATGGTTTGGAGGAGAATTTTCTGGACCCGAACTGACGTTGTGTCTAACTGCGTCCTCCGTTAAGGCTTTAAATTGATTGTTGGGTCCCTCACCAGGAAAGACTACAGGTTGCAGGACATAAGTGACACAACACCCTGCGATGCTTGCTGCAAAAGTGATAACGACACCGCGGAGATGTCCAGCTTACGCACGCATCAGACTGCAGGTATTCGGCGCTGACGTGGTGGGGGCTGGTACAATAGGAGTCTTATCATTGAAGCGCTTGCTCATCTTTCTTCGTAAGAGTGAAAGATTTCATTAAAAGGAATTTACAAAGAGTACAATGGACTAGTTTTATGTCTGAGTGCTTTATCCCTACACTACATTTAAAAAAACAACTTATAACCCGTCAAACCGGTTTAGGTATCCGATCACATACCAAATAGCCAAGGAGAAATATCTTGATGACTGCAGTTTAAAGTTCCGATGAGTCTACAACTATTCATACATATATTCTCACGGCGGCAGATTCCAAAGGAGACCTAGGATGACTAGATCAATACTTACATTCTCTTTATCGATGTTAATGCCGTACATGACACCATCTTAAGAGACGAGCTATTCAGAGCCATATCTAGTTTTGCCGTTTCTGTTCAAGTAAGCTCAAAAAAGAGCTTAGACAGAGTAATTGATTGTCATGTGATTTCTTTTACATCATACTTGCTTACCTATTCACTTAGGTGGCGTTACAGTCTCTTAGCCTCCAGTTGTGCACACGAAGTTGGTTGATGACCTCTTCCGCTTGTGTGTACTACCTAAGATGAGTCGTCCTTTACTACGTGTTCCCTCTGGATTGGAGTCAAACATTTTTCGAGTAGGGAAGACCTAACCATGGGTTGGGTTATCCAAGCTTTTCTAATAAAAAGCTCCATTCTCCATTGATGAAAACGGGACCGAAAATTCCCTTCCTTGAATCTAGAACATTCATTTTATGCCAAAATGCTTGATGTAGGGTACTGAAAAGAAGCCGAGTGGCCAGAATCCAAGAAGATAAAATGATGCCGATTCTCAAGCAGATGCTCTTCATGGGTCGCTATATCGTAGTTTTTCTTAAGTCTTTTTGTCAGGCTTATCCTATCAATATTTTTTTATAGCACATAAACTCATCAGCAGTAAAAAAAGTCCTATTCTATGACGATAAAAAAACGACAAAGAATGTTTAAAAAACCTTTGAACTAAAGAAGACAAGTTCACAACTCAGAAATGCATTTATTCAAACATGAGAACTCTTTTTCTTCGGATAACCGAAATATCCCAGGCTCTTCAGTTCTGCTATCTGGTCAGGAAAGGGCATCAACGCCTTAAAGATCGCCGCTTCAAGCTCGGAATATTGAAAATGTGGTGAAAATGGCATGTCTTCTAGGGCACACATAAATACTTCGCCTTTTTCGTTTCCCACCGCAATGGAGCGACCGCAATTTGTAAGCCTACAAAAGATCACTTAAGATCATTTTAAAATTGTTACAAAACTTCAACTCACTTTCCCATAGTCAAATTAGATTTCACTAGCTTTGTAGATGAAACAGGCTTTAATGTGCTTCGCCTGATGTCCCATATGTCGACAGTTCTTCGATTGATAGCTACAATTACTGTGGAATGAGTCCTGCTCCAAATGGCGCAATTAATCGGACACAATTTGTTAGTCAGTGTAACAAGAGGTCTGAAGATTCCTTGAATCCATATTCGAACGCACCTATCCAGACAAAAAGCAATAAAATCATAAAAGGAGTTAGTTTCCGTTTTACCTACCAATCGTCCCCACAAGTTAGAAAGACTTTCGGCGACCATGGTGAGAATTCCATAGAGTAGGCGGCTCCCTCATGCACCTGCAACAAGCTTAAATGCTGATGTGGGTGATTTGTGGACATTTTGTAGATGACACCTTCGTTGGTTACAACATAGAATATATCATGCTTAATTGGATCCAAAGTGATACACAAGCATTGTGGATGATGAACTGCTTCCAGAGTGTTTAAAGGACGGTTTACAGGTAGTCCTTCTGGAGATCCTTCTACACGATCTAAGATCGTATGTGTAAATCCTAACAAATATGGACTGTTGATTACTTGATATTTCATTACACTAGCATCTTGATTCACCGTGATAAACGGCTCAATACTGCCGATATCTCCACAGTCAACGGCAATCCATTTTATGTCCATAACCGGTTCGTATCCAGGTGAAGTTTCTCTATGTGAAACAGCAACTGTAGCATTTTCCTCAGATGCTATGTCGCGTACCTCCACTCCACCATCGTGCAAACCTATGGCTAACAATTGGGGAGTAAACGGTGAAAATTCCACTGATACCACTGCAGAGTCAAATTTGTACATCTTCTCTGGATGGACTGGATTTTTCATACTCCAGACGCGAACAAAACCTTTTTTCGACGTTTGATTCGGTGGATTAGTGAACATACCATAGCCCACAGCTAAAATATCTCCGTTAGAGGGGCACCAACTCATGCAACTTACTGCGCGACCATCTGAAATATCTTCCATGGGATAAAGTGTCCACAATATTTGAAGGCGATACAAGTACTCCACCTCCAGTGCCAAAGGATCCGGTTTGAACATATTTCGAAAACGACGTTGCTGTTCGTAGAATATATTCCCGGCAAGTACACGTTGGGTTATCATTTGAGCCAACTGAAACTGAGGCAGACATCCTATTAGATCACATGGATCGGAGCCATCCACTTTATAGGTCGTAACATCCATTGTTCTCGAGGCGTCAACTTTAATGCTAGACTTGATAGTTTCCAGCTGCTGGTAAGTGTCAAACATGTCAAAATTTGACACATAAGCAGAGTTGTTGAGCTTCTTAATTGTATCGGTGTTTACATCGCGTGATTTGTACAAAACACACGTAGTTTGAGCTTCGGAGTCGGCTTTGCGGCGAAGGCGTCCGGGTCCTTTAGTCATATATTCGTAAGCTTTGTTCTCTTTCTCCACAAGCGCTGCATCTTCAGTCCCCGAAAGTACAGTAGTACTCTGCTGTTCGAAGAGAAGAATGGCTTCTATCTGTCGCAGGTAAACTTTAATAAACGGTGACACCTTATCTTCTTTTTCGCTGAGTCCTTCAGAAGCAGGAGTCTCAGATTTAGTTCGTGCTGGAGTTTCATATAAAATCAGAAGAGCTTGAGAGATCTACTTATAGACACAAAAATATGTTCAAAAACATTTCGATGAATCCGTCTCCATGCAAACTCACCCCATTGACAATGTCGTCCATAGAAACTTGAAGGGCTCCTCCTAGACTTGTTCTTTTTTGTACTTGCTCCTCGGAGACATCCTTTTTTGGATTGGCTTTAAGAAATGTATCAACGGTTTCATGTAGCTTAACAAATTCTAATGCAGAATCTTCTGCTTCAATCGACTTAGGTGTGACGTCCTCTTTGCCATCCATCACCTGTACAAAATTATCGATTAAACAAATTTCGTGTAGTTAGGTAAAAATTGCTTTGCCTACCCGCAATTCTTTCCTCCATTCGATTGCATCGTTGACATATGTGGAATATCTGCAGGCGGATGTAGAGGCAGCTAAGGGTATTGTTTTGTCAGCTTTCTCCGGTTTGCTATCGGATGATTTGGCATAATGGAGTCTCCGCTTTGAGGCGGATTTTTTCAACATTTTTGCATATAAACTGAATTTACTTTTCGATTGTATCGATTGAGGTATACTGATTTAAGAAATAGAGCCTACTGAAAGAATTAATGATTTTTTTGATTTTCAATAAGTTGTCTTTGTGTTGAGCTTTGTGGTAGAAACATCTTGTCTTGAACCGCAAATAAAAAAAAAAAAAATAATTTTTCTCTGTACAAACAAGTATTTCGCTCGAAAGTTTTTTTTATACTTCCGGACCAAAATATCCTTGTTTCTTTCGAAGTCTTCTCATCAGATATGAAATATCAGGACAAGAATTGTGGCGCTCGATTTTGTGCTATTGACGCTGGACACTTTCTCATGGCGGGACGACTAAAATAGGGTAGAGCAGAACTGTTGTGACTGAACACTTAGAAAACGTTTATCTAACAATTGTCTCTTTTCTGCTGCATCAAGGGGCTAAATATTGAAGATATCTTGAGAATACCGTGGTTTGATTTTCCAATGAGTAGTTGAACCAAGTTTAATGTGCAAAAAAAGTTCAGTCTTCATGCGTTTAAGTGTAAGGGCTCTGGAGAGTCCGTCACTTACCAACTTACTTGCCTGTGCTTCTCCATTTAGTCCGCTCTTTAGCTAACTGCCTCCAGTTGCGCACTCCAAATCGTTTAGAGTCGTCTTCTACTTGTGCGCGCCACCTAAGGTGAGGTCTTCCTTTACAGTGTTGTTACTCCGGGTTAGATTCGAAGACTCTACATCCGGAGCATTGATGTACATTTGCTCTACATGTCCAAACTAGGTCGACGTCGCTGATCAGCTCGTATAGTTAAAGCGAATATGTTTCGAAGAATATATCTTCATTCGTCTTCGATATGGTCCATGCGTTTGCGCCATAAAGTAGGACTAGGATGATTTAGGTCTTATATAGAGTTTCTTTAGTTTTTTGGGATAGGGCCTTACCACCCAATTGCCTTCTTAGCCCTAAGAAACAGCGATTTTCAAGTCTGAGGTGTTGTTGGCAGAAATCATAGCAGATTCAAGGTAGGTAAAGTTCTTTACTACATCGGAATTACAGCTGTCGATTGTGTGTTCCTTCTTATTGACAGCGTATACTTGGTTTTGCTCTTATTTACCGATAAAACAATTTTGGCTTCCGTTTTAATACAAGCGAATGCACCGGTGACAGCCTGCTGAGTTCTACAATTATGCCGACATCATCGACGTATGGTAGTAGTTGCACAGAGTTTTGAAAGATTGTGCTTCCAGTGTTTGCTTGTGAGTTCCGCACAGTTCTTTCAAGTAAGAGGGCTGTTTTATGAATGTCCGGATTAGAAATGACAACGCAACCTTCCAAGTGGTGCTGCAAATTTTTAATTCCTTCGTATAGGATGACTTTTATTGGCCTGAAAAATACTCATCCGCGGCGGCGATGACATCTTTCCGGCGAGCGATCTTTTAAGGTTTTGGAACAAAAAGTAGTCCCAGGTTGTTAAATCCGGAGAATACAGAGGATGGGGGAGCAAATCGTAGTGCAATTCGAACAATGGCTGTGGCGACTGCGGAGGTGTAAGCTAGTGCGTTATCGTGGTGGAAGAGCACTTTTTTCTTCGCCAAATGTAGTCGTTTTTTCTTCAAATCGGTGTTGAATCAACACAATGAATTGACGTAGTATACTTCTGTGATTGTTTTTGCCTTTTCCAAAAAGTTAACGTGGATCACACCTCGCACCTCCCAAATGTGGAGGCCATAACCTTTCCTAACGAATGCACGTCTTCGCCTTCTTTGGAGCTGTTTCGATTGTTCTTTGCTCTTTGATGTGTACCAATGAACCCATGTCTCATCGACATAATAAACGGTGACACCTTTTCCTTCAGAGGTAGGAGTCTCAGATTTAGTTCGTGCTGGAGTTTCATATAAAATCAGAAGGGCTTGAGAGATCTACTTATAGACACAAAAATATGTTTAAAAACATTTCGATGAATTCGTCCCCATGCAAACTCACCCCATTGACAATGTCGTCCATAGAAACTTGAAGGGCTCCTCCTAGACTTGTTCTTCTTTGTACTTGCTCCTCAGAGACATCTTTGCTTTCTGGTGTGTACCAATGAATCTATGTCTCATCGACGGTCACGAATCAACGCAGAAATTCCTCCGGATTTCGATCAAACAGGAATAATCACGTCTTTGAAGTTATCTCACGATTGCGCTTGTTTCCCGGTGTGACCAAATGCTGAACCCATCGCGCAGACAGTTTTCTTATGCCCAGTTAAGATATGTGCTATCTCAGTCAACTCAGTGAATGGGTTCCATACACTCCATCGGGAATAAGCTTGGTTTCCTCGCTGGTTTTGCAACTCAAAATAAAGAATTGGAGCACGAAGCGATACTGCTCTTTTTCCATGGTCGCAAAATACAACAACACGATGTTGACTGTCAAAACAATGAGTCCCTGTCCAATGAGTCATATATGACTCACGAGAGCATTTTAAAATAAATTCAGGAGTCATATGTAACTCATTTTTTGTATTAATTTTGGACAGATTTTTTGTTTCGAACTTGACGAGACATTTTTTCAAATGATACGTGGACGTATAGCAAAAAACCTAATCTTTAAGGAAATAAAAGAAAATTTCGCAATTTTTTCCTGAAGGTTGTCCTTTAGCCAGTAGAAAAGGCATGCAATATATAAAACTCAATTACAAAAGATAGTGTTCTTAGTCGTAAAAGAATATGAAAAAAAACATGTTTCTCATTATAGCAATCTAGATAGAATGGCTTTTTAACGTCTTGCACTCAGTGTGTACTTGCTTCGTTTTTCTGTCCAATAGTAACCAGTGAATCTTTTTCTTACGAGTTTATTTCCTACATTTCGTGAAATTTCTTGCAGACTATGCCAAAATTACTTCAACAAGCAATTGAATTTGAAGACCTTGAAGTGTTAGAGGAGATTGAAGATCATTGAAGGAGGTTATTTTTTATAGTTGATGCTACAGGTTCAAGAAAATGTCAGATTAAAGGTTCTTGGACTTGTAAAAAAGTCAGCTTAGGGCCAACTCGTTGTATATGCATCTAGTATTAATAACGCCGACTTGAAACAGTAAATCAATCGATTTTTATACCAAGTCAAACTTTTACGTAAAGGAGAATGGAATAAAGTTAGTTGGTCCGAGATATCAGTACCATTTTTGGCTTGATTACAGTCGATTATTAAGTCTGGTTTTACGACGTCACGTCTTTTTGTAGCCACGTTAGGTATACCATCTCCATGGCATGTTGAAATCATAAGTACGTCACGTTTGTCACGACATTTCAGTACAGTATAGAGATTGTCCTTTTGTCCAACTACTATATTTGTTTTCCTCTTTTTAACTTCGCTTACAAGTAAAGTGCCGCACAAATCAGTTTTGCGACCTTTTAGGTACTCAGCCAATGGTAAACTTTTATAATATAGTAGTCAGCAACAATAATACGACCTTCATCTAAAGGCGGTTCTATAATCTGTACCATTGTTGAAACAGGTTTATCGAGACCCTCTTACTACTATTGCTAGCTACAAATTTTTCCCATCTTTCAGGCAATTTATAGATTCCTATAAATTTCGTCTTTTGAAGCAAACCAAAAAGTCACCCAACTTTCGACTTCCTCACAGGATTCGAAGTGCTGCTCAGCTTATGCGTGTCCAATCGATGAAAACAAATGGTAGTCGGAAGGAACCAAGTCTGCTGAATACGGTGGGTGGGGTAGCAGCTCCAAGCCAAGTGCATTGGTTGTATCCTGAACCAGTTGTGCTTTTTGTGCAGGTGCATTGTAATAGAGCAAAATTACCTTGCCGTGTCTTCTGACCCATTCTGGTCGTTTTTTAATCAATGCATGGTTCAAATTAACGATTTTACCTGGTTTTAGGAGCTCCATCCACCACACCTTTCTGGTCCCAACATACACACTGCATTGTCTTCTTGCTGAAATGATCTGGTTTTGCAGCCTTAGTTGATGGTTGTCCCGGATTGACCCAAGATTTTTTCCGTTTAAGATTCTGAAAATAAATCCATTTTTCAGCGCCAGTAACAATCCGATGTAAAACTGATTTTTTTATAGCGTCTTTGAAGCAAAATTTCACAGGTGGTTTTCCATTCGTCTTTCATTCAATTCATGTGGCACCCATTTTCCAGACTTTTGCATATTTCCCATAGGTTTTAAACGGTCAGAAATTGTTTGTTGTGCAACATTTAAACTCAAAGTTTCATCTTCATCCAATATTGTTTGCAACTCGGCGTCTTCAAACTTTTTTGGTGGTCTTCCACGTTCTTCATTTCTCACATCAAAATCGTTATCTCTGAACCGTTGAAACCATCTTTTTCTTGTTGCTTCTGATGGAGCAAGATCACCATATGCCTCGACAAGCATTCGATGCGACTCTGCAGCACTTTTTTTCAAATGAAAACAAAAAATTAATGCTTTCCGCAAGTCATCAATTTCCGGTACAAAGTTCTACATTTTTAACACGTTGAAAAAAATATAAAGTTGTTTGCTCAATGACTTGATGTATGTTATACTAAATATCTTTGACAGGTGTCGTAGCAACCAAACAAAAAAAAAAAAATTAAGGCCCGTTCATAACAAATGTTCCCTATCGAGACATTTGTATCTTGACGCTCACTTTATACCGGTACACCTGGTAAACATACGCCAACACTTTGCCAAAACTATCCGAAACAGAGAGAAGATGAAAATCTGACAAATGGCTGCTGCAATCACCGAATTTAAGCCCTATAGAGCTATTGTGGGAAGAGCTGGACAGAAGAATTTGAGATCACTGCACATCGTCCGAGCCTGCGTTGTGGAACATACTATTGGATTTCTCAAGCAATATACAATACATACCACAGGCAACAATTTAAAAACTGATAGCCCAAATGCCAATAATTTTCTTTTCTTTTTATTTTATTTATTTATTTATTTAAAGTACTGGAATATTTCGTATGTTAATATAAAATTACAATCCAGAGTAATGCAGGAGCAACAAAGACCGTTAGCTTGCATTTTCCAATTGGTTTATACACATAATTTTTCTTTATTTACATTCAAATTATATATTGGGTCATAAAAAATTCTCCGCGAATTTGAAAAATTTTTGAAAAAAATTCATTCCTTGGGAATGAAAGAAATTTTTTTTTTATTTTATTCAATATAGTCCCCTTTTAGTTTGATACACTTATTCTTGAGATTTTGTAACTTCTTGATCCCGTCCGAAAAGTAATTTTCCGGAAGGTCTGCAAAATACTCCTCCGTGGCGTCGATGATTTCCTCGCGTGAGCTGAATTTTTTATTAATGAGCCATCTTTTAAAGTTTGGGATGAGATAATAGTCCGAGGGAGCTAAATCGGGCGAATACGGTGGATGAGACAGTGATTGGAGCCGTATTTTAGCCATCGTTGCGATGCTCTTGTGCGCCGGTGCATTGTCTTGCAAAAACAAAATTTTTTTCGCTTCAAGTGAGGCCGGTCTGCAGCGATTTCGGCCTTTAATCGCTCCAATAATGCACAGTTAAACTCGCTGTTGATGGTTTTTCCTTCTTTGAGGAAGTCCACGAAGAGTATGCCAGAAAACCGACGCCATAATCTTTCCGACCCATCAAGCTTCCCTCGGCCGCTTCGGAGCACTCGTGCCGGATTCAGCTGGGCATTTATTCTATTCTCTGGTGTTCAACAGTTAAGAAATCGACGCAATAAGTCCGCCCGATTCCGCATCAGCAAGTCCAAACACTCTTTCGAAGTGCTCTCGCGTTCGTGTTTTTGGTCGGGAGTGAGAACGCGCGGCACCCAGCGGGAGGATAACTTTTTCATCTGCAGAATATTGCCCAAAATATTGCGTGTGCGCTCAGTACTAATCTTTGTGGCATTTGCTAGCTCGCGCACCTTCACTTTCCGGTCAGCCAACACCATTTCATGTATTTTTTTGACATTGTCCTCTGTAACCGCATCGGAGGGCCTGCTGCTGCGGACTTGATCGGTAGTGGAGTTGCGGCCACCACGAAACTCTCGAAACCAATATTTGACGGTGTAATCTGACTGAGCATTATCCCCATAATATTTATCCAACTTTTCTTTTGTTTCCTTCGCCGTTTTGCTTCTCAAAAAATAATGTTTTATGAGAGATCGAAAATTCTTTTTGTCCATACTCAATGATGATGCCAAACACGTCAACAACAATCAGCTGTCAAAACAAAACTAAAGACAGTATCGCACTGAAATTTGGCATGTCTGCCTGAATTTAAACGGACTTCAAGGCACCATAACCTTTCTTGCAGTAGCAGCGTATTCTGGCGGTCAAGGAGGTTACTTTTCACTCCATCTAGCATTTTCTCCAAAGCTGAACATGTTAAGCGGCTCCCTTCTTTTCCACTTGAATTTGTTAATTGCATCAACTATAAGGAAACCTTTAAATCATCTTTTAGAATTTCTAGTTTACATGATTGATGTAGATTTTTAGCTATAACTTTTATAGGTCTTAGTTGTTTGTTTTCATAGGAGTACCAACTCAATTTAATTTCTTTTAATATTCCGGTTATATGAATCTTTATCTGTTACGTTGAACTATAAAGTGTTTTTATTCAATAGTTTATTATTAAATGGTTTTTCTGATATAACTGTTTTGATTTCTTTGCCAGGTTAAGATTATATTATCTACTGAGCACTAAACAAAAAAATAGGGGTTGTGCTGGTATTTCCTTTGTTGAGGTGCTAGTCCGAACATAACATAACACATCGTGCACATAACGTGTAGCGCATTCGTTGATCAGGGGATAGAAAATTGGCTTTGTACATTATATATCGGGATCCTGAAATCTGTAGCACCACATAATTATTTATTTATTTTTATTTATTTATTTATTTAATTTATTGCGTATACTTACACATTAATATACATTATCTTTTAAAATAGTGATCAAGGTAAAACAGTATAATTCAGCAAAAACGGTAAAGATAAAGAAAAAAGCTCTAATTAATATGAAAATATTTTGGTAAAGTTAGGTAGCGAGGCAGAGAGTTCCAGAGTCTGATGTCAAACATGAAAAATTGACGTTCCGAAATCGAATAAAAGAAACGTGGGAGCTAAATTTGTCTAGACAAAACGTGAGTCTTTTGAAGAGGCTATGAGGTTGGTGAGTGTGTATGATGTTGTACACCATTAAGATAGAACGGTATTTCAGAAGGCTATCAAAGGTGAAGTCACAGATCCGCTTGGAGAAGTAAGAAATCCGATCAAATCTTTGCAAACCAAAAACGTATCAGACTGTGTTATTATACGCGACATTCAGTTTTCAGCAGCTAACAGCGTCGCATTTAGCAAAGACTTCACAACCATATGTGAGTATACGAGTAATGAATGTCTTGGCTAACGAGAAACATGTTTTAATAGGAGCGAAGTATTGAGTAGCCCACAATGAACATAGGATACAATGAAATTTACCTGCTAATATATTAATGTGATCACTCAGATCTAGCGTTGCATTAAATGTCACACCCAAGTTTTTGGCGGTATCCACATAATTTATCGGACTGCCGTTACGATGAACCTTGGAAAAGTGTGAGGTATCTACAGCTTTCCTGGATATGATAATGCACTTTGAATTTTTAGGGTTGATCAAGAACAAATTCTTTTGTGACCAATTTGAGATTCTTTCCAAGTCAGAGTTAATGCAGCTAACGCTGTGATCAATCGAATCAAGTGAACAACTGTAATGTAACTGGGTATCATCGGCATACATTTCAACGGTTTAGTGAGCTACAATAGAAGGCAACTAGTTCACATACATTGAAAACAAAAGAGGACCAAGGATAGAGTATTGCGGTACTCCACACGTATTCGGAAGAAAATTTGATGTAGAATTGCAAACGCATACTGCCTGCTGCCGCCCTTCTAGATATGAAGATTGGAGTCTAACAGCGGAACTAGCGAAATTGAATATCCTAGAAAGCTTTTTGCAAAATATTGCATGATTTACAGTTTCAAAGGCCTTAGAAAAATCAAGGAGCACTAAAAACGTGACCAGGTTTTCATCTAGCTTCTGTCTAATGTCATCTGCAACCGTTAGCACAGTGCCGTAGAACAGCTGTGCTTTGCGCGAAAACCGGATTGTTTAAAAGTCAAGTAATTGTGCAGAGGAAGGTGACTATTAATTTGCTTCTGTATAATTCTTTTAAAGACTTTAGAGGGGATAGAAAGTATTGCAATTGGAGGAAAGTCCTTACCTGTAGAGCTTTTAGGTATGGATATGATTTTTGTCTTCTTCCAGTGCGTAGGAAATACACCCGTAATTAGAATTTGATTGAAAATATGAGTTATGTATGGCAATAGAAGTCTATGTTAAGACGTCTATCAGTCCAATTCCGTTGTCTGATATTTCATCGCGTACACTGAATTTCTCGACGCTCGGCTCAAAGTCTTCTTTCAGACAAGGTTTCCGAGTGTTTTGAAACACTCAAAAACACACAGAGATTGCGTCTTTAGAATATCCCTGTTTATATCATCGCATTTAGTGTTGAAACGGACATCTAAGAATTATATTCTCTAAAGACATCTACCAACTAGACAGAGAAACTCATTTAAGTTTTCGGTAAATTGTGGTACTTTTCTTACATTTATTGGAATTACGGGAGGGACTTCTCTGTGACATTTCAGGCTTTTAAGCCCTGGACGGTTCGACGCTCATTTTGCTCCACTAGGTAGTGTTGTCAGAAGCTATCCAGGAGATATCACATGCTGGCTGTTAGAAACAGCTGGATATTAAACTAAAAAATAAATAAACTGAAGAAGGCATTTATAATATTTTTATTACAGTATCCCCCCCAAACTTGCTTACCACACTGTAGTGGTATAGTCTCAAGTTATCTAATTTACGAGTATTTTTGTAATATATATATATATTTTTAAATCTACGGTTGAATTCGTTAATCTACCAATCTTGAGAGATTATAAACATCACTGCATTAATAAAGCGTTCGCATGTACGAGGTGCATACCCGTGTGGCGAAAAACGAGGTTAGATGCATGCAACAGTCTATCGGTCTCAGTACTTGTACTCGTAAAGTAAGGTTCGCAACTAATTCAAATTCAGAGAATAAAAACACTTAAGACGGTAGCTCACCGTATCGGACATGCCAACATCAGAATAATGTATTTCGGTTGCGCTTCGCTTACTCAACTGTCAGACGAATATGTTATCTCATCACATTTGGGGAAGGGGGGAGACGGGGGCACCATTGTTTTCCGCCAAGTTTTACGTCTTTCCCGCGGAATTTCAAAGTTTTTTCCCATTTTTTCTTTTCATATTCTTCGCTGCTATAAGTTCTCTCATGCAGTAAACACTTACATATGAATGTGCGGGTTAAGGTAATGAATGTTCCTATTATTATGGGAAGGGGATAAGTTGGGTTAATTGCGATTACATACTTAATTGTATAGGGTATATTTGTATCCCAGCGCTAGTATATATTTGTGAAGTTTCTGAACTAATTTTTGCTGATAAAATAAGAGTTAAGGAGGGTATAGATTCAGGGGTCATCTGAGGTTGAGCGAAGACTCCTGAAAATAGTCTATCGGCAGAGTTTTGTTAAAATTATTAGTGCTGCAAGGTTACGTTTTGGATCCCCTTAATATAGTGCCGTTTTCGACAAACACTGTAAAAGCTTTCAATTTGAATTTGAAAACCGGAAGCAAATTTGATTTAATTAAGATTTTCCACTTTCTAGTACTTTGTATATCTACATACGAGTATACGAGCTAAAGTTGATCTACGACTTTTGTTTCACGACTCAACAAGCCTACTGTAAATTAAAACCGGTGGAAACGGCTCTGTATTCACTGACTAGCCACTTTGAATGATATTCCCAATAATACAGAGATTACACAATGGTCGCTTAACTTGACAATCACAACTGCACTGTCAACTCTGCAGGTAGACGATTTACTTGGGGAGTTGATCAGTTTTATGCTAAAGAGCACGATAATCAACTCCAAATTGAATGGGGCTTCTGTTAAAAGATGTTGCAGAAGAGGTACGCTGCAAGGTGGTGTCCTTTTTCCCCTTCTCTGGAACTTAATGGTTAATAGACTAGCAGGGTCATCAACTGTCTAAAAGACGTTGCTATAGCCGTCTCAGGTAAGCATCTTTTTGGGTATGTAATTTAATTCGTGCGGTTTTTTTTTTTCAAAATTTGAACGTTTATTTAAGAAAAACATGTACAATAGTATTACTCAAAGTATTGCCCTTCTGGAGCTATGACTTTTTCCCATCTTTCTGGCAATTTGTGGATCCTATCCCAAAAGAACTGCGCCGGCTTGGCAGCCAAGAATGAATCAAGCCAATTTTTGATATTCTGCTCTGATGTGAACCGTATTTCCGTGAGGGCGTTCTGCATCGACCGGAACAAATGGTAGTCAGAAGGGGCAAGGTCTGGGCTATAAAGCGGGTGGGGTAAGACTTCCCATCCACTGTTTTTCAAATAATTCTTAATCGGAATAGAAACGTGGGGCCGAGCGTTGTCATGATGGAAAATTAATGTCTCGTGTCTGGTCGCATATTCCGGGCGTTTTTCGTCTACTGCTCTCTTCAAACGGATTAATTGTGTTCGGTAGCGTTATCCATTGATGGTTTCACCCGATTTTAGCAGCTCATAATACAACACACTCATCTGATCTCACCAAATACAGAGCATTACCTTCGCGCCATGGATATTCGGCTTTGCCGTTGATTTGGCTGGTTGGCCGGGTTTCACATATGATTTTTTGCGCTTGGAGTTATCGTAATGGATCCATTTTTCATCACCAGTAAAAATCTGATGCAAAAATGACTTCCTTATGTGGCGCTTCAGCACTTCTCTCGGCTTGAGTTCATGTGGAACCCAATTTCCTTGCTTTTGAATATATCCAGCTGCTCTTAAACGTTTTGAAATGGCTGCTGGAGTGATACCCAAAGACTCTGCGAGCTCTTCTTGTGTTTGGCAACAATCTTCATAGAGTAATGCTTCCAGATCTTCATTTTCAAACTTTTTTGGCTGCCCAGGACGTTCATCGTCTTCCAAGCCAAAATCACCACTTTTAAATCGTGCAAACCACTTTTGGCACGTTCGCTCAGCTAGGGCATGTTCACCATAAACTTCCACCAAAATACGATGACTTTCGGGAGCAGTTTTCAGTAATGAAGAAGAACTCCCCGCAAAAACACTTTTTCAGGCACAAAGTTCGACATGTTTGAGAGAAAAAAATTATTGTTGAATGACATATACTGAAATGACGTACAATGAAAGTAGCTTTCCAACGCATGTTCCAATGGAATAATACAAGTTACGCCATCCCTTAGCAAAGTTATAGACCCAATAATACCACTAAAGACTCATTCGGCTAAATCTTAACAGATAAACCCATTGGGCAGATCTCTGTGAATTTTGAGTAAACTCCCCATAAAACTGATCTTATCCTCATTTCCAGAAAATGTAAAATTACAATCATGGACCCTCCCTTAATAAACGGGACCAGTTTAGTCTTTTCCGATACAGCAAAACATTTTGGTCTCATTTTTAACAGGAAGTCTTACATTCAAGTAAGTTACGGTACCTTTATTCTCGTTCAAAAAAGCCATTGGGAACAACCTCATACAACCCACTTGGTATACATCTCGCTCATAAGACCGATACTAACCTACGGGGTTGTTGTCTGGTGGACGACCTTAAACTGCAAGCTAAGCAATGTCCAAAGAACAGCATGCATAAGCGAAACTTTACGTTCTGCTCCCTCCGCGGCTTTTCACATTCTGTTTCACTTGACACCCCTCGACATCTTTAGCAGGCAAGTAGCTGCGACTGCAGATATGGTATTCGCCTTAAAGCGACTACACAGTGGACATGGGCTACGCTAATATTCTTAATATATTAGGAATCCTCATAGAGAATATTGAATACACCATTCATGAACTTTGGTTTGACAAAGACTTTCATGTAAGCTTCCCCTCTAGGTACTTCTGGGAGGACAAGTCAATCCACTTTTACACAGATGGATCTAAAACGAATAGCGGGGCGGGTGACGATGTTTTTTCAGATAAGTTAAATCTAGGCCTCTCCTTCCCTCTTCCAAATCACTGTAGCTTGTTCCAAGTGGAAATTTTGGCAAATAAGGAAGCTCTGTCCTGGCTGAAGAAAATTTTGATATCTCCAAAGAATATCCGCATCTCTTCATATAGTCAGGCTGCTATCAAGTCCCTGAATTCAGTCTCATTAAATTCTAGAATTGCCCTTGAATGCTGATCATCTTTTAAGGAATGACAAAGCTGGCGAACTCAACAAAATTGGAACCACTCTACCTATTCTAACGGAAAAGGGTAGCATCAAATTAATATTAAAGCTGGATGCTAAAAAAAGAACAGACTTAAGGTGGACTGTTAGATAAAGATGCCTAGCGACCAAACAGATCTGGAAGAAGCTGGATCTGATTTGCTCTAAGAGATAGATGAGAAGACGAAACATCTTATCGTCATCATAGGTGTCATCACTGGACACTGCCTTATAGGTAAGCATGCAAGAAGGCTTGGCGGCTTTAAAAATGATGGACGAGGTGGAGGAGGTGACAATCTTTCTACTCTGTATATGCCCATCTCTCTCCCAAGGAAGAAAATTTAACCTAGGAGCTGTCTTCTACAATGGTTTAAGCGATTTAAAGAATATAGACCGTAACAGTATCAAATGCTTCATCATAAGCTCAAATTGGTTCCAAGAGTAGGAGAATCACAGATCCACGTGGAATCACAACGGGCAAATAAGTCTAAGTGGGTTGATCTGTTCTTTCAACAATTTTTAATATTTTGAGTCATCAAGCGCATTCAGAAAAACCTGTGGTTGTTACGGGTATTGTTTTGATAGTTGTTACTGTAATAAGCAGGCTTTGGAGTGCTTATCTTATATATGATTATTCGAACTTCTAACGAGGGACTATTGGTCCCGATATTGGCCAATAAGGAAGTACCTGCTGATAGTTTTGTTTTAAATACTGCAGCTGCTACAATTCAAAGTAGCATACCATATTAATCAACATACTGTTAAATGTACCTCGAAATTCGGAACTTGCGTTTACGCAAATGATCCGGAAAAAGTATATAAAACTGTGACATCTACTACATTGGTTGCAATAGAGAAGAAAAACAGCACCTAGTTGTAAGAAGTTTAACTTCAGAGATCCAAACGAATGCGTAATTCAATCTGCAATAATAGGCGCTATCATAAGGCGATCACATCCAAATAGGGGAAAAAGATTACTTTGCCAGATATTGCTTTTACAAGTTATTCAACCAGGCGTGTGAGCAATGTCTTAAGCACGACGTTGAGATCTTCCTTAGTGATTTTAACGGCAAGTTAGTAAAGGTGAACGACACAAGTTCTAAAAATTAATTCATGGTTGGAGGTGGCCGTGGTGTAGTGGTATATGCATAGACTCCTCAAGCAGAGGGTCGTGGGTTGGAATCCCGTGCGAGGCAATTCTGTGAAAAAGTCTTTTCATAGAATTTGTATATGTAAATCCCGTCGGCGTCAACTCTGACATGAAGGCATAACACTGATGTTGGAGTGGTTGCTGGCTGGGCTAAATGTAACGAACTAACAACTAGCACATACTTAAGACCCACTGGTTGAGGATGTACTAGCTCGTCCCGTTCAGTTTGACAACCACCTCTGGGAAAAATATCGAAACCTAATACACCTGAGTTTCAAACTACTACACCATCCGCCCGCGCCCTGGAGAAAAAGCCAGTAAAATGGTATTCATATCCCCTTGGTGCGCGCGCGGTATTATAAAAAAAAAAAAAAAATGGTAATTGACTCCGGAGAAAGGCGAAGTGTCTTCCTAAATAGCACACGTTTCCCATACCTTAACATACACAAAGAGAACTGACAATTACATAATTAAGAAACTGTTTCTGTTGTGTTTCTGAATTTTTTGAGGAGTCAACGTCGTTGTTGCTGTACCAAGATGAGAGTCCGAAAACTAACTAAGAAATCCCAAAAGGTTCGGGCTACCAACGCTATGAACTTTGCTCAGCTGGGCTCTGCATTTCGGTGGTCCCTTGATGAGTACAAGAGAATGATTGTTCAGCTTAAGATTAAGTATCATCTTTGGGGACAGCTCTGCCAAATGTGTAGAGCAAATAAGAAATTATCCGAGGATGATACGTGTGGGTCATACCACACATATGGCGTGAGTGGGTGCCTTACTCAAAGCATTCTTCCCTAGAGAACATCGAGATGAGACCCCTCTAGCTCCAAAATCAGTAGCACACACAAGCTACGAACTGAGAAAATGGAAAACGGTGTTGCATTCCTCCGTTCGAGAAGGTCTCCTGGGCTAGACCGAAGTATTAGCAAAATTGTAAAAACCAATTTTGAAGTTGTTCTAGAATATCTAAGATGGATTGAGGGCAGAGGGCAAGGGCGGTCGTTCTTCTAAAGTCTCCTGACAAGATCAAGTGTAGTCCTGAATCTTATACGGTTATCAGCCTATTCCGAATACGTGGAAAAGTACTGAAAAAGATTCTGGAGAACATGACTGAATCAATGTCTCCTTTCTAATCCTGGTTTAAGAAAGGCAAGTCCATTAAGGACGCTAAGTCTTATGTTCAAGACGGCGTCTGAACGAATAGGGCCAAATATTTCTTGGGCATCTTTATTGATTTGATGAATAATTTTGCATCCACTTAGGTGCTGCTTTGGCTTTCTATACCAAAGACCCAAGGACCCACACCGCTGCACGTTTTCTGCTCAAGGTCTGAGTATTCCATATGCAGCTCCAAACGTAGCTCTGCATCTTTAGTTTAATTAGTACAAAGTCGTCAACAGTGAATTTGTCCTTATCCGAGGGTCGCTGTTGCTTCATAATAGGAAGGCTCAGATCTGATTTGGTAATTTAACGCGTGCCCAACTCCAAAATTTAAGGTCTATGCTCTTGTTGGGACCCTTACCATCGGATATTTTGAAATCTAAAGTACCATCGATTACTATCTCTATTTCAACACCCTGACAGGTCCTGAGAAATCCTTGAGACTTATTACTTGCACTTACAAGAAGAGCAATACATGTCTGAGTGCACGAGAATACTAGCCTAGCTACCTACTAGCTAACACGATAAGGTTAAATATGCACAATTGATGTGATTACAAAGTTTATCTGAACGCTGACGCCGCATATTTTCTGTTCTTATCCCAAAACTCCCAACCACCTCGTTCTGATAGCCACCGAAATTTATCGCACTGCTTCTCGGAAAGCATCCAATTCTTGCTTCATTGGGAAGTGCTTTTTTCGTATTACACCATATTTGTAGTCGTGGACAAAGCCTTCTTATCTCTAGTAAGAGAAGGCATTTATAGTTGTTCAAGTTACAGATACTGATCAAGCTGGATGCAAAGAAACCCAACTACTAATAGATCTGTTGTGGAAACGCTAAACAGTATAGGAGAAATAACAGCACCCTGTTGTAAACCATTTTTAATGTCAAAGATTCCGCATCACATTGACACACTTAATAACGCACTTCTTTCCCACAAGCATGTTCTTTCGGTCGAGAGGTTACAGCATGTCCAGGAATAGTCCTTAATACACAGGTTCGTTTTTAGGATAAGATACTGATTTTTTTTTTTCAGTATCTAAGAAGTATTATTCCGATCCAATAGGAAGTAACGAGCGGTTAACATTTACCTATATTTGTAGACATCACATTTCAAATGCAGAGGTAGCTCTGGATTGGGCATGTGTATGTTTTCAAAAGGTGATAATCCCATTGCTTGTAACATACATGACCCAGAATAGTAGCTAGAAAAAAGTAGACGGAATTGAAGCACATTCTCGGACAAACTAGAAAAACTTGTATAGATAGATAGAAGCCGAAGAGACTGCATTCCATTCGAGGTCTACGATGTCTATTTTCACAATACGTCATCTTAAAAAAATGTTGTACAACGCAGTTAAGGAAGGACTTGAACCTGAAATAGCTAACGTGCATTGCTGAATCCCGAATAAGAATGATTGCATTTGAGAACGTTGGGGTGATAGAACTGGCCCTATGTTTTAACAGGACCTAAATTTGCAAGCTTGATTGAACTAATAAAGGGCTTCTTAATATTTTTGCTAAGTAAGACACCGTTCATACCACAATTGCAATATGGTACAATAGACATGATCATGAAGTTTCTACCCTCGAGTAGTAGACTCGACATAAGTAAAAACAGTGATTCGTTATCCAAATTGAACACTCTTTTGACATGAACGCAAGAAGTTGAAAGATCTGAGAGGCTATTTTCTGAATGCTATGACCCATCTCATCTTCCTTATTGGTGAATTCGTCTATAAGTACAAACTCCAAACTTCTGACTTCAGATAGACGCTTGGATTTCTTCTTATCCATCTCTTGCATTAGCCACTGTAACAACCGCAACGTAACCCGTAACCTGTGTGAGGAAGTTTTGCGCTTGGTTGACTTCGCGCTTTTTCTCTTTATAAAATACGAGTACAATTTTTTCCAAAGTGTCCAAAGTGTTGTTAGTCTTCGTCTCCACTAAGACTAGGTGGATGAGTCCATTGAATGGTTAGACGATCACTAACAATCCGAGGGATAGCTGAAGAGGCTACGAGAATTTGAGAATTTTTTGTTTTCTTGTTAGGAACGCGCGTTCAGGACGGTATACCACGCTTTGTTGACTTCGTGTCGATTTTATTGTTTAATATGCAAAAGAAATTATTTCTACTTTGCCCCTTGAGCTGGCACAGGCGAGACGCTAGTAGTAATGATGATGTGGTGTAGCTTCGACTGCAGTGTGGATAACTTAATGAGTGACTTCCCCCATCAAAGGAGGAAATTTGTTGTCTATCTTTTGGAATATCTAAGTACGAGTATGAGGAGTATCTATCTACATATGAGTAAAACAAACGACGATGTGGCCACGTGAATAAGAAGAAAAAAAAAAAAAAAAAAAAAAAGAAGACACAATGACTGCCAAGTCAAGAGACCGCTTTAGTAAAGTTTTACTCATATGAACCCTATGACGAGGTTAGTCGGTGGAACTACTATAGCTAGTGGCAGTGTTTGTTTCTGAGATTGTGACTGTGTGGCAGTGTCGGTGGCGGCATGTTACCAAAGTCTTATTACTCGATAATTATTCGTCGAGTCGAGTCAAGTACGGCACGAACCAAGTCGAAGTAAAAGCAGAAGCACCACCAGCGGTACAGTGTTAAAAGTATCGTCTTTCCTTGATCCGGTTGGTGTTTTGGTCAGTTCCAATCGTGCTGGTGTATCTGCACTTCATTTTTTGTTTTTTAATTTTTGTCAATTTTATTTGAGAACACGTGACAAATCCGGTCGCGCGGGTGGCATCTGATATCGTGGTATAAGATTGCTTACCATCCGGTGACATTCACCTCGCAAGTTAAGCTTTGATTGAGGCCAATTCGTTTGCAGTGGTGATAATTAATTTTATAAAATCAAGTCCAGTGAGTGTGTTGTATCTTTGATTGGTTTTGTTTAAACGGTTTTTTTTTTTTTTTTATTAATTTTTGGTGACTGTGTTTTGGTGACTGTGTAGTGGGAGTGTGTTGTGTGCTAATGATGTTTTTCCGGAAATTATGTCGCAACAATGGTGTGCAAATGCCCACAACAGGTAAGATGTCTGGTTTTGCTTGCTCATAAAGATGGATTTAAATTGACGCGTCATGTGTCAATAGCGTTTAAGAATATCATGAGAATCGACAAAATGGGTTACTGCTTTGTTTTGTGGATTAGATTTTCAGACATCCAAATTTATGTACATTTCTGGCTGTTTCTTCTTAAATGTTTCTTAAGTTGTTATTATGTTACGTTAAGCTACATATATAAATAAATAATACAAAAATTGGGTCTTAGAGTATATGAGTGAGAGTATGTGTGAGTATGTATGATTGCACGTGTACATTTTTTTTGGCTCACGATAATTCGCTAACAAATAGCGCTAACGATTTGAATTTTTGTCTTCATGCATTACAATTAGATTTTAGAACCATCAATGTAGTACTAACTACGATTTCATAAATATAGGGAATCTCAAATCGGATAAGTCGAGCTTTTAGAAGTTTATCTAACTTATTTTTTCAAAACTGTTTTCAAGCGTTTTGGAAGATTATCCAAAGAAATTCTCGCTTGTGACGGGGAGATCGATGTTGCAATATCAGGAGTATATGTTGGCTGAAGTCTTGCTTTGTCGTCGTTCTTTCTGTTGGTCAAAGATGGGAGTTTGCTCTGAAGTTTTTTGTTCAAAAAATTAAGTAGAGCTCAATAACGGTCAGCATTTACTATTTTATTTTGTCTTACCAGCTTATAGCACATCAGACCCTTGCAATCCCACCAGGAATATGTCATTAGCTCCTTCAGATGCGCATCAGCTATTGATGTTAATGCGGAGGATTAGGAGATGTCATAAAGCGGTCTGAAAATCAATACAAGGCGGTGTGTTTTCTCTTAAATACGGAGGTTGTGAAGGCAATTACGCGTATTAGGCTGTTGCTGTCCTCCGGGTGGACGTGATCCACAACCAACTAGCGTCTTCATCCAGCTCGATTTTTAGCTACCTGTCTCCAGTTTCCCATGCTAAGTGGGACCTCAACCAGTCGCATTCCACTTGGGTGCATAATCTGAGCATAGCCATCAGCGCTGGTGTCGTTGTCTGAACTGCTAGCGAAACATAGGTAGACAAAGTTCTTAATTACCTCAAAGTTATACCTTAAGAGGGTGAATTTCTGCCTGTGACGTAAGTGTTGGGTCTCCTTTCTTCTTGACATCATATACTTGGTCTTGCCCTCGTTGCCAGTTAAACTCATCTTCGCCGCTTCCGTCTCTATACTCGACAGAGCTCCACTGACATCACGCTGCTTTCTTTCGATTACGTCAGTATCATGCATGTATTGGTGCATAGGTTTTGCACTATTTTTTTCAAGAATGATGTTAAAGTAATCGTATAACAGAGCATTGTCTTGTCTAAATCCCTTTTTGACATCATAAAGTTCTTTACCGATCTTGATGGAGCAGCGTGCATTCCCCATCGCCATTCTACACAAACGGACGAGTTTGGCAGGGATACCAAAACTAGATATTGCTGTCATACGCGGGCTTAAAATTGATGAATAGATGGTGGGTATCGACTGAGAATTCATGGATTTTTCCCAGGAACAGTCGTGGTGTGAATACTTAATCGATTGTTCACCTTCCTGGGCTTAAGCCCAACCAATCAGGTTGTTGAGCAAAGGCTTCATGCGGTCACATAATACGACAGATATGATATTGTAGGCGATGTTTATGTAGGCATCTGTAATTGGCGCAATTCAGAAGGTCTCTTTTCTTGAGGTTCGGTTTATCGAGTACATTTTTGTCCGACCATATTTTACAGATGAGTTGCTGTTCTGTTTTGAAGAGCTCGGCGGTCATGCCGTTTGCTCTAACAGCTTTGTTGAACTTAAGCTTAGATATTGCTATTTTAACTTCATCCAGGTTGAGTGGACCGAATAGTTGGTCTACATCGTCCAGGTTGAAAGATTGAAAGATTCATTTTGTCTGACAGTGGTATTTAATTCGTGATCGCCGTTATACAGTCTACAGAAATGCTCTTTCCAAATCCTTAGTATCGCCTGCGACTCTACTGCGATATTCCCTTGTTCGTCTCTACAGGCTCGGTTCGGGTTTTGTGTCCGTGACATGTTGTTTTTTTTTGGTAAAACTTCCGAGTCTCATTCCTGAAGTAGCATATCTCCAATTTCTCGATCGCGCGCTTTTCATGCTCCTTCTTTTTCCTCCTGAGAAGCCTGTGTTCGTCTCTTCTCTTCTGCTCGTAGAGATCATGAGCTGCTCTAGTCATTCTATTCAGCTCTACTTTGTATGCATTTTGCTTACGTGCATGTGTACCGGTACTCGTCGTTAAACCAGGGCTTTCGTTTTGGAATAAGAAAGATTCGATTGAAAAAGAATTTAAAAATCTCCTGCGAATGTAGCCGCCCGACGTCAAACTTCCCCACAGTATTAGCTTGCCTTTGTGGTGTTCGGGATATCTGAAACTGTACCTTTTGCTACAACAAGATAATAGTCCTAGTCGATGTTTGGACATCCATAATACTGGAGGATTGCCTTGCGTCTGTCGCAATGTGGTCAATCTGGTTGATTGATTAGAAGTTCTGTAAGTCCCTTTATAAAAATCGGGTGCTCGGGTGGGTCATATTATTATCTATAAGACCAGAGTTAAAAAAAAAAAAAATTGGCGCTTTATTAAAACTATTTTGCCTGTTATACTAGAGACCCCGTGCAGCGTAAGCAGACTATTCTTTAGAGTCTTGTAAAACTAGCGGTGCCGTTCTATCAGACAATAACAACCGACGCATAGAATATAATTTGTCTCAACATAGCCGTGTATATCCAAAACACCGTCGGTGGCAAGCAATATGTTTTGATCAGAGCTCCTTAGACATGCCCAAAAGCTGAAATTTGTTATCCAGGTTAAGCGAAAAATACTTTCTTTCTAGATATGTAAAGATAATAACTTTAGTTTCGAAAAGATTGACTGAAAGCCTACGAGTATTTCTGTGAGCGCCTTAGAGAAAACGCTCATGAAGTGATCCGTCATAACCAGCGTACGACTAAGCTGTTTCAAGCGCTAAGCAAAGACAAAGTGTTCACTATCGCCCTTCACTTCAAGTTACGTTGTTGAAAGTGCCTTCATTTATATTCATAATTTAAAGTCCAGTCTCGGAAGATCTTCCGCCTGTTGTATCTTAGACATTCTCATCACATTTTCCACAGGAATTCAGACTGATGGTTCTAAATTTCTTGCCGGGCGTGTATTAATTTTTTCCAATTTTCGGTACAAAAGATATTTTTCGCCACAGGCTCATCATTTCTATCAGTGCCATTCTGTTCAGAGTTGCCAGGAACTGGTGTTTACCTTCGTACGGTATAAATGGATATTTGCAATTGATGCCAGGCGACTTGAAGCCATGAAAGTTTGCAACGGCGTATTAAATAATCATACGCCGTTGCTAACTTTGGTCTCATCGGTCACCATATCTGATGACATATACCAGACATAGCGGATTGTGTAAACTAAGATTTGTAGCTTCTAAAAAGTTTCCTCTAATTCTTGTCGCCTTTTGAGCATTGATTGACTGATGATTGACTTTTCGACTCCCTGGTTGTAGCGTTTTCAGTTGGTTTTTCTCCAATTCCTCCTCTTCTACAAGGTCGACACCTCAATTCTGAATTTGATGAACTGGTACTTAAGGTCTTACATTGAAGCCTCCGATGGTACCTCATAATCAGCTTGGCGTACCTGTTTGAGAAACATACATAAGTCGATTAGTTAATTTTGTAACAAATATTGGCTGAGAGCCAACATGTTTGGATGGGTAGAATGAGTTCGGCACAAGTTCTCGGACTTGCCGATCGCTCGTAATTTAGAGCTGTAAAACTCTTTGAATACTCAAAACCACAGATGCGTGTTCGCACACATATAGTTCCACAGGCTATCTAGGATAGGATAGCCGAGCCGGTTCCTTCTGTCCAATTTGTCTTTAAAAAGGGAAGAGGTGTCGAGGACGCATGGTATTCGGTTGAAGACTGCATCCAGAATAGTAATGCTAAACATGTTTTAGGGGTCTTTATCGATTTTAAGGACGCCTTTGACAATTCAAATTGGTGAAGTATACTAACCTGGTTACGCAAAGTGGTCGAACAGTCTCGACGGATACATGTCAAGTGTTGTTGGGAGTGCTTCCCCTTCGTTTTAAGGGGATACATCAAGATATCGGCTTCCGGGTTAGTAAGGGACTCCCGTAAAATAATGTAGATTAGGTCTCCTTCATGGAGATAGAAAGTTTGTCCCCTAGGGAGTGTAAGGTCTTGCTATCCGAATAGATGGTTTTCAAGATGCGGAATGAGCGCAACTTGAAGGGTTTTACAACTGAGCGGGCCACTGGACCTGCGTTTTAATCCTGTTCTGGGTTTTCTGCTTACTGCGCATAGCTTCTTTAATGCAATGTGACGTAAGCGAAGTTATCGCTGACAGAGCTAAATGCGAAAGAATTCGTAGCTTTGCAAACGAGATTTTTCGTCGTACGAGGCATAAATATAAGGTGATTTATCGTGAGATTTGTTTTTCAATAGGCTGTTTTTGACAGATCACGCCTGACTCCTATCAAACTGGTTGTCATTTTTATTCAATATCATTTGGCAAGTCATCATGGAAAGACTCACATTACAACAGCGTCTCCAAATTATTCAGCTGTATTACGAAAATCAGCGTTCTGTCAGAAATGTCTTTCGTGCGATTCGAGGAACTTATGGTGCGCATAATCGATCTACTGAAACCATTATTGCCAATTCCATTCGCAAATTTGAGTCCCAGTTTACATATGTGGATGATACTCGACCGGTTAAGCCACATCCAGCACGTAGTGTAGAGACTATAGCAGCTCTAGCTGAGAGTGTACTCGAAGACCGTGACGAACCGATTTGTCGTCGTTTTCAGCAGCTTAGATTGGCGTATTCGACAACTTGGCAAGAATTGAATCCAGGCGACTTGGCTTATTTTTCATATTTTCAGTGAATTTGCTCTGGAAAAACTCAATGAAAATCCGGTGTTTTATCGTGAAATTTTTTTCAGTGTTGAAGCCCGTTTCTGGATCAATGGATACGTTAATAAATAAAATTGCCGTATTTGGGCTGATGAGCAACCCGAAGAGTACCAAGAGCTACCATTATATCCATTAAAAACAACATTATGGCGTGGTTTATGGGCTGGTGAATCATTGGTCCATATTTCTTCAAAAATGAGGCAGATCAGAATGTTACCGCCGATTCTAACCGTTATCGCGGCGTGTTAATGTACTATGTACTTCCTGAAATTCAAGCACATGGTCTCTGTGAGCTCTGATTTCAACAAGACGGTGCTACGAGCCATACAGCGCGTGAAAAAATGGAAATGTTGGGAAATCATTTTGGTGAACACTTAATTTCATGTTTTGCTACGGTAAATTGACCGCCTAGATCGTACGATATCACACCTTTGAACTAATTTCTCTGGGTGTATGTAAAGTTTCAGGTCTTCAGGAATAAGCCAGCTACGATTTACGCCTTGAAAGCCAACATTACTCGTGTTATTCGCGAGATACCAGTCGCTATGCCCGAACGATTCGCCCAAAATTGTACCTTCCGAATAGACCACCTCAGACGTAGACATGGCTAACATTTACATGATATCATTTTCAAAAATGCCATCAATAGTTCTTTTACCCAATAATAAAATTTTGTAGTTCACATTAAAATTTATGTGTTTTATTTTACATTATAAATAAAACCTTACGATGAATCACTCTATAGTTAGAGGTCGGAAATTTTTAGATTAAAGCTGACAGTTCTGGGCTGTAAGATACTAAGCTGAAAGTGAACGTAAAGTTACGAAGCTCGATCGGAAGCTATATTCTGGCACCACAGGTAGATCAAAAGTCCCTAGAACTTATGCTCCAGGCTGATTGATATAAGGTAGGCAGGTAAAACTCTGATGATCTACTCATAGGATTTTACGTAAGCTATTCAAAAGGGAAAGCATCCTACCTACTATACTTGGAATTTCTTCTTTGCATTCACTGGGAAATAGAGTCAAAATTTACTATTTCTAGGAGCAGGAACATGAGTCATACATAGATTTAATGGTATCGACAGAAGCAGATTTTAACTTTCGTGCCCAAAGTTCTGGGAATGAAGACGCATCAGAACATCCCCAGTTTCCCTGAGTTGACCCGGAACCCAGATATCTTAGTTCCCAGGTCTCGGCACAGACTTGCTTACCCGTTCAGGATTTTTCTATATTTTATTCGAAGAGTTCCATTTACTATATTATAGTCCGCAGCTTGAATGCAAATATTATTTACCTTAGCTAACTGATGTACAGAGCATTTTGCATATTCCAGATTTATTGGATGTGGGTATGTGTCGGTAATCAAGTTTAGGAATTTGAAGGGTGATTTCACGTTTGTCTTAGATCACATCTCTTATGCATGTAGTGTCCAAAATGAGTTTAAATTGGATAGATTGTTTTTTTGCTTAAGTAACTTTAGGAAGGTCTCATCTTGGGGCTGTTGTCCATTCATGCCTTTGCATGATACATGATAGAGACATTTCCAAAGGATCTTATTCAATCTCAAAATACTTTAGAACCCAAAACTTTATTAAGAATAGTGGAAAACCTCAATATTGCGATTTTTAATTACCAAGAAACCGAAAGTGAATTGCATTTCCAATTGACTTACACTTGCAGGAGTCAATTCAAGTGATTGCACTTTCCATAATTAAATCGCCATCAGCCAAAATACCGCCCTCTGCGGTGACTTCCTTTCAAATCGTCCAGCCCAACGTTTACAAGTCTCAATTTAATTGAAACAATGGAAAGGAAATATCCTTGCGGTCGCAATTAAAATGAATAATTCCTCAATCCTTGCTCATCGCCCCTCAGAATACTGATCCCAACCGAACGGCTTGCCATTAATTGTCGACAGAAGGACGACGATGATTGTGTCGTCAAGTGGTATTCCCAAATGAACCTATGGAAAGCCCTCAATCCGATAATTAATATCGTCTCTTCGATGTTGCACATCCTCTGCCAGAGAATGCTGATGTTTTTCGAGAGTATCTTCTGTCGAAGTAATCTCCTGTTTCATTATTTCAATTCAATCTTTCGCTGAAGTGCGCATTTATACTCGTATACTACCCCCTAGGATGTAGCAGGAATCTCATCAAAAAAAAAGAAAAAAAAAAAAAAAAACAAGGATGAAGCCATCGAGTTTCCACACTTGACTTTTCGGTCTAAGTGTAACAATAACGGAGTTGAATTATGAACTTTCATGATATCCTGGTCTTGGCACATGCATTGCGCTCGTTATTGCATACAAGATTGTATGTACGCACATGTTGATGGATACAAGTATATGAGTACTCATATGTACGTTTGCTAAAGGTTGTAATACATACGGCAATGTATTATACATAATTATATGTTTGCCATTTCTAGGGATGGTCACAAATGGAGGTATGTTAAGACTTTATTTGCGGATGGAGGTTTAGTCAGTTCTCCGAACTGCGGTTTACCCGTGTAGACTCATATGCAAACATTGATGGCTTCATTATCAACTTCTTGGTAAGTGAATACATTTTGGAGGTAACTCACCTCATTAATTATTTTCATCGAAAGCAGTTTGCGTTCGTTTAATGTTACACACTTGCCAGTTCCGCACGTGCTTCGTTATGTAACACAATATTTGTTTAGGTGGAAACCGTAAAAGTATAAAATATCGGTGTGATTTAGAATCACTGAACAAGTTCGTGTTGCAAATGTGTTTTCCTCAAATGGTTGCCCTAATAATTAACGCAGTGTCTTATGCAAGAATTGAGATGATTAAATGTTAGTGCTGCTGATGAGGTTTCAGCTTATAGAGCCCTATTTGTTGCTAAAGATATGACAAGTGGGAGAGCGCAAGATTGGAGCAATATATGAGCATTGTAATTATTTTCTTTCCTTTCCTTATAACTCTTCACTCAAGAGCCTTCTAACAAATTTGTTCCGCAATGTTATGATACCTTTGCTGTTCATTTTTATTAAATTGGCAGTGAAATCAGTTCCTGAGCAGTTTATGTTATTTTGGTATTTCCTGCTTAACTCTTACTTTAGGTGGCGCTGCATTTCGGGATTGATTTGGGAGTTCACCCACGCGATTTAGCGCGATTTTATACTAATCGCTTCCAGTTGCCCGCATCAACTTGGATGATGTCTTTCCACACTGGGGCGTGCTCAAGGGATGTTGAATACCTTAAAACTAGAAAGTGCAATATCCAGAAGTGAAGAAACATACAAGCGCCACTTTGATACAGCACTAAGTGAATTTATTTCAATCGGTTCCGCAATGATGGATTCCAACAAAAAAAAAACATGTAATTCCATCAACTCTCTCCGGGAAGACATCGATATCCATCTCCAATCATCCACATCCAATCTCCATCTCGAACCTACAACAAACAATCACCAACTCTCAAATCATTACGGGTCGATACTTGATATCATATTCGATAAAATTAGTGAGCTTAATGATGAACTCACCACGAATAGAACAGTGTTGAATGATTTAGAAAATCTCATTGGAACAGTATGACACAAAAAAGATTGTCTTCCAAACCATCCCTCACCGCACAACAGTTACAATATTTCAATTTTAACAGATTTGTTACAAACCGCAGCCGAATCAATGCCCAGTGCCGATAACCAAACCTCCAAACCCTTACACCAGCCCATCGATCCAAAAATCTTATGGTGATATAACTGCTCCAACGCCAACCCCTCCTGTCGCCGCCCCACGGAAACTTGTTACACAATTTAACAAGACGTGGACACCCTCAGGGTGGCAAGGAAGCCTAGACTGACTCAGCACAACGAATCAGATGTTCACCACTCTACTCATCAAAAGTGTCCCAAATTATGCAGATGTTGCTTTGATTTCCGAATTTTTCAAAAAGAAGTATGGCATCACCATCAGCCAATGTACAATACTCCCACCACAAAAACAAACGGAATTTCAAAATTAATTTACCGGCTAAACACGAATGGTTATTTGTTAACTCATCTAACACCAACCTCGACCTAGGAAAGATGCGGGTCTCCAAATGGACGTATCAACCAATCAACAAAAATACAGAAAAAAAACGAAGCATCGTCTCATCAAAGGATATTTATAAATCGCCCAGACGCATTCCCCATTCACATCCTAAACTCGACCCCAACCAAAATATTTCCCAATTTTTTCCTTCCCGTTTATATCCCTAAGCAACCCCCTTCACGTATCTCCTCAAAAGCACCAAGTGCTTCTATTTCATCCAAGACCCAACGCGTCTCATTTAACTTAACCCCTGCCCCTGATACTGTCACTGCTCAACCACCCATACCCCCTCCCACGAATACTAATTGCTTTCCCAATTTTGACCTTAAAACAGGGGCCAAATACCCTAACTTTATCAGCTCCCATATTCTAAATCCAGCTGCTAGCTCGCCTTCTCCCTTGGTTTCCCGTGCCCCAGTTCCTATTTTTGATCCCCTTTCACCGCCTAACGTTAAATTTACTCAAAAGAATATAGACACCACGGAATGCCATTATGCCCTCTCTAGGCTAAGGGATAAAAAGATATACGAAAATATACGTCTCATTCTCGCATATTTATTACGATTACGACAAATCCGACTCTGTTCGCTTCGAGGGCAAAATTAAAAAAAAAAGTGTCATGGTCTCCATTTAACAGGAAGGCCTTCCTACGGATATAACTAATCTCAGAAAGCTTTACAACAGGTACCACGAAATCTTCGACACACCTCCTCAAAAGGTTGCGGATGACCGCGCTGCTTTCCGCAGCTATATTCACTCTAAAAGAGTTTCTCACCTTCAGCGCAGCCGAGCTGAACATGAAAAATTTTTTCGTTCCTAATACAACCCTTATGTGACAAGATCACTTTACACTACACTTGTCCGCCCCCTTCTTGAATATGCCAGCCAAGTGTGGTCCCCCTTTCAGCGAACTCATATATCCCGAATCGAGAACATTCAACGTCGTTTTCTTCGTTTTGCTCTTTGTGGTCTACCCTGGAGTGATCCATTTATCTTACCTCCCTATCGCGATCGCCTCAAACTTCTAAACCTGAGTACCCTCGAAAAACGCAGAGACGTAGCTGACATTCTCTTCATTCATCGACTGCTCTCCGGTTCTGTGGACTGCGCAACCCTTTACAACTCTATTTCCTTCAACTCTAATCCTCGTAAATTATTCTGTCCTCGTCTCTTCTATATCCCAACCCATCGCACCTCTTATGGCTCTAACAAACCAATATCCCGCATGCTCCGTAAGGTCAACTCAAAGCTCCCCCTTTTTGATTTTAACCTGAGCACTTCTCGCCTTAAACTTGATTTCCTCCACCACTCCCTTACTCCCTAACCCTTAAGTTAGTCCTAGTTACTAAGTTAGCTTTTTAAGTCCTAGCTTGCATTAAGCGAAATAAATAGGAGCGTCAGCCCCCATCAAAATCAGAACCAAAAAAAAAAAAAATTAAAAATGCTTGCACACAGTGTGGGCGAAAGAAAGTAGGGGAGAAGCAATAATGTAAAAAGAGAGATATTGGTGTATGGTACATTGGTTTTGAATGTTCGCAGATTATAATGACTAAGAAAGAGAAAACTCGGCAGGACATGAGGGTCCCATATACTGATGAGCTTTCACATCGAGACGGACATTGGTGGTAATAGATTAAGGCAACACTACGTCGGTGTTCGAGGGTGTTAATGTGCAATGCGATATTGGCATTACCCATGAGTTTCATAGCAAAATTTTGAACCTTATCTAGCAAACGCAGAGAGGCGCATCTGAGTAGATATGGGAACTGTACTCCGATTTCTGCAGTCTTTGCAGCTTTTAGATGTGAGTTTTCACTGCCTCGTCCCAGGCAAGTATACCATACCGAAGCTTATACTCTATCAGGGTTTGGTATATTTGCTTCAGGATTGGCAAAGTGGTACCTCAGATGGGCTAACTTGTATAATGCCTTTTTCAGGTCCATGTGCAATGACAGTGAATTATATTTGCAACTACCAAGAGCTTCTATGATTTAATTTATATTACATTGCAGTCATCCTTTCTGAGATATGTGGGATATTTGTTGCTTTAAAACTAGGATTTCGTATTTTATTTTAATCGCATTAATAACCAAGCCGTTTTCGTGACATCATTTGACGGAATGATTGAATTCCTCCTGCATTGCCTACAGAATTCGTAGTGTCATGTGTTGCCGTATCATCAGCAAAAGCAAAGGGAATACTATTCTTAAAGCCACGAAAATGATCGTCTGTATAGAAAATGAAAAGAATTGGGCTCAACTTGGATCCCTGAGGGACTTCATATTCGACCCTTTTCATTTTACTGAACAGATTGTTTATTTTAACAGAAAGTAGCCGGTAGTGCAGATACTCCCTTAACCAATCCGTCATTCCTCCCCTTATACCAATGCCTTGTATTGGTTTTAGTAGGATGGAATGGTTAAGGATGTCGAAAGCTTTTCTGAAATCCACCAACAGTACTAGAACATGTAAGCCTTCGTTTATATATTTTTCGAATTCTGTTACAAGTTCTCCGGTACTTTTGTTCTTTAGGAACCCGTACTGGATAAGAGAGTGCTGATATATGAAACTTTGGAGTCTATTCATTATTTTACCTTCCTTACATTTTTCAACAACTGAGAGGATTCATCGTTGATTTTTTGTTCTCCCTTTATATATATATTGGCCTTACCACCAGTTTTGAGGGCTGATGGAATTTTTGCTTGTGCCTAGCTGAGGTTCGTAATTTGCGTAGTTTTTTATAATGAGCGATTGTTCCGTCGATACCTGGTGATTTTCTTCCTCCAGCAAACGAAGGATTTAATGCATTTCAGAGGTGTTTGTGGGATTCTCAAAGACTGAGTTTTCATTCGCATGAACCGATGTGGCTGTATTACATTTATGAATTAATTTTACAGTCTGTGTCGCGAATGGGTGTGGACAATGTCACAGCATTTTTTGCGACTTTAAATATGCGGTCATTGACACACATACCGAAGAAGCAAGTGCCATTCATGGATAAGGGCTGGATACATAGACTTCGTTTTTATTTAAAATTTTAAGTCATCCAAAACAATTTGAATTGAACGTTCCGACAGACTAAATGCTCCCTGTGTCAAATGTGTTAGAAGTCCCAAATGCACTTAGCTTTCTTAGCCAGATTGATGTAGATTTCAGTTTCACTTTTCGGTGATGTGATTAAATCACCAGCGATTCTCTTAAATACTCCATCGTTCAAATACGCTAACTTAATGAGACGTTTTTGACTCCTTGTCTGTCTTTAGAAACATCCTCTTTTATCTAAGGTACAAGCACGAAATACTTCCTCATCTTTGCCCAAGAAAATAATTAAAAACAATTCAAGCCTCCATAAGCTTATGAAAATCACTTTTTTTTTAATCATACTCTACCTAGCCGACCCAATTAAATAATTCAAGACTGTTCATAGCACTTGTCTTCCGCCACAAATGTTTCACCAGTACCAGACTCACGACTAAAAACGTCTGCTTCACAGTTTTTCTAAACCATTATTCAGCTGAGTCCTTACATAACCCCAGTACGCTCCCAGGCCCAGTAATCGTCCAAATTTTTTTTTTTCAGTTTTCTGCTTCTTTCATTGCGATCGTTGCACTATTTTACAAATTGTTTTTCTACAGCTTCTGGCATGCATGAGTATAATGCACATTGTGCATGTAGACTTTTCCAACAGACGTCAATTGAAAATTCTTTGATGCAATCGCTACGCTACCCTAGTTGCTAGTAACTCGCCCTTAAACCAGAGTAAAAACAAAATAAAACAATTCGCTTGAGAGAAAATTTAATTCCCAGAATCAGAACCGGAGTACTGGCATTATGACAAGTGTAGAGGAGTCCAAACCCAACTATGGGAGTCAACCCAATGGCAGTTACTCGTACAACTATGCACTCATCAACCTAAAACAAAACTCCAAAAACTGAGATTGCACTCGAGTGCGAAAATAAACTCTTTCTCTATCCGCGGGGAGTCTTGTTTGTTTGAATTTATTTTTTCTTTTCGTAAAATAAGGATTTCACTTTCCGACAAAGTTTTTTCCCCATTACAAATAAGCTTTAGAGGAAAAAATAAAACACACGAACAGGAACACCGCCATTAAACTGATATTAAATTTAAAGGCATGCTGACGCGAACTTCTTTGATTAAGATAGAGAAAGTTTTCATTTGACAAAAAAACCAGGATTGTGCTGCGAAAGGATTATCAGTTTCTGTCTCAAGTCCCACTAGAATGGAAATACGGATATTTCTTAGTGCAACACAACTTCGGGCATAAATTCGTATTTGGGATGAAGAAAAAACGTGAATTTGAGTGGTTTCACATAAAGAAATGGAATAAGGATACCGTCAATGGAAATGATCTAATCACATACTTTAGAATCATCATGCCAACATATTGATATTATTTACATAGAGTCTCCCATTTTGACCTTCAGTATAAGTCTTAGATAGCGACGGATACTGAGTTCCATCCACGACCATGCATGCATTTGTTTGCAGAGGAAGTTGTTCAGAACCTAAACATTGTTTCTCTTACATACTTAGTTACTCGAAAATCTCGTTAGGCATATAGCGCCCCTCTGTGTTTTGATTTTTGCAATGCACTTAAGTTTCCTTTAGCCTTACTCCACTGTTTGTAATTTCTCTTCGACGTTTGCCTAGGGCGGCCAACCCTCCTGAATGCAGTAACAAAGTGATCCCACCACCTGGTTAACTCTTCCGTATCCAATGTCAGTAGGTTGCCGTATTAGCCTTTTACAAGATGATGTTTGAAACTCTGGGCTTTCTTTCTGATGCTGAAGATGATCATATTGTCACACTTACTGGCTTTTTCTTCTACTTTGGTGGCTATACTGAATAATAGCACTTCTCACACTACGTTGCACTTTCTTCTGTTCTATGTGATATAGGACTTCGAATTTAGGTTGCTCTACAATCTCACCTTAGAGAACTGTACACTATTCGATGCATGTCTAGGCTTTTTGGTCTTCTACTGACATTCGTGTCTGCCCCTGTCGGTATTATAACTGGGAATCCTCACCAAATTGGTGAAATAGTTGTTGACAGAAGCAGTACGAAGGCGTATTGAAGCTATCATATCTGTTCCACGTATACTTCGGACGCACTCAAAGCAATTTCTAAGGCGCCGGCTAATTACTAAATGTTGATCTGGTTCAATGTTTGCCGCCTATTAGTCAAGACTCAACTGATCTTGTAGTAGCCGTTGTGCCTAAATGGTGTGCCTCTAATGACTAGACAATTGACGTTGCAAAACTCAACAAACGGTTCGCTGTTGTCATTTATGTTGTTTGCGAGACGTTCACATGTTTGAAAGCCTTGCGTTGTCGTTTCCTACTTTCACATTGAGATAGCTCATTAGTATCTGGATGTCCTCATTAAGCTTGAACTGGTGTTGACGCCAAGTTAACTGTCGTAGAAATCATTGTTGACCTTGTCGTTCTTAAGCCTAGCTGCTAATATCATATCACTGAATGGCAAATAGAACATGCGTCTAACGCTGAAGTCTTTATCTGCGGAGGCATTGGCTTGTTATTCAGCAAACTTACATTCCTACAATCCTGGATAGCGAACTTCTTTGAACTAAGCACGTCACACTGAAAACATCTAAGGCGAAGTTGGTTTTCTGGCAGTGTACTGGAAGGTTCCTTTCAATCTATACGGTTATGCTAAGTCAATTGTAACCTATGCGTCGGATATTTACCAGATTCCAAGAATTGGCTACCTTGGAGGTGAAGTATCTCTGTTCATGGTGACAGCCCTGTTGGATCCTACCACCTAGTAAATCATCAACTAAGTTCACACTCTGCGCCCAATTTTGTAGAAAACCAGAAAATAACAAATCGCTACCTCCCACCTCTTTATCGATTTAAACGCTACTAATGAAAGCGTCTTTAAAAACCAATTATACGAAACCATTTCTGGAATTGGCATGCGTCCCAAGCTAGTTAGATTGTGCAGGATATACAATAGCTAAAGAACTTCCGCTGCCCCCATATGTCTATATAACTTCCTGAATATACAGATGGCACAGCGATAATTGAGATAAACGAGTGGTACCCCTGCAAATCACGCCATCAAGATCTTGCTTCTGCTGGCTAAGAAGGCAATCAGTCAAGAAAGCTCTATACCTAACAAGGAAGAAGATATTATGTATACAAGGCCCTCGTTATCTTTGTCCTATAGAACTATGCGTTGACACAGATACTCATCCTCCTTGATGTCTTGAGCAAAAGATTTTTCTTGTTATCTTCGGTCCAGTCGGCGTTGATGGAGTGTAAAAGAAATGATACAGGGATATGAATCTGTTTAGAAAACTTACTTACTATACTTAAGGTGGCGCTATAGTCTAGAGTGGACTGTTCTCGATCTTTAGCCAGCTGCCTCCAGTTTCGCATGCGCGCGCCACCTAAGAGGTGGTCTTCTTCTACTGCGCTGGCCCTCGGTCGAAAATTTTTCCGAGCGAATTATGGACTTATATGACCCAACCATCTTAGTCGCTTGACCTGCACTCTTCTCGCTAATTCGATGTCGTTGTACAGCTCGTACAGTTCGTCGTTGTACCTCCTCCTCTACTCACCGTCTATGCAGATGGGATCGAAAATTACCCGAATAATTTTTAGTATAGTCCATAAATCATCGTCCGCGCCATAAAGCAGGACTGGTATTTAGATGTTATATCGGGTCACTTTTGTTGTTAAAGAGACGGTTTTATTAGTCAGTTGCCTTTTAAGCTCAAAGATGCTTAAAAGCTTCAACAGTTTGAGATAACTGCGCTGGTGTCGTTGTCTGAACTGATAGCGGATCCTAGATAGACCTATTCTTTAACTGTCTTAAAGTTATACCTTTCGAGGGTAACATTTCGTCCGTGATGTCGGTGTTGGGTCTGCTTTCTTTTTGAGATCATAATATACTTGGTCTTGACCTCGTTGACAGGTAAATTCATCTTCGCGCGGTTACATAATACGGAAGATAGAATCTTGAGGCGATGCATCTGTAGTTGGCGCTGTTCTTAGGGTCTCCTTTATTTAGGATCAGACAACCAATGCTGAGGTTCCATTTATAGTTATACAGTCTACAGCAATGCTCTTTTCAAATCCTCAGCACCGACTGCGACTCTACTCCGATGTTCCCTTGTTCGTCTCTAAAGGCTTCAGTTCTTGGTTTATATCTATGGCATGCGTTTTTTACCTTTTCGTAAAACTTTCGAATCTCAATTTCCATGACACAGCCGGTGTTTGTCTTTCCTCTTCTGCTCGTAGAGCTCGTTAGCAGCTCTAGTCTTTCTATGCAGCTCCCCTAGGTATGGATCTTGCTTCGCTGCATGTGCTTTCCGGCACTCTTCGTCAAATCACGAGTTTTATTGTGGTGACCGAGTGAAATCCAACACATCAGAGGCAGCATTTCTGATGACTTTTTGACAACGCAATGTTCTTCAATAAGTGATTAAGGGAGATTTGACAATCTCTTGCGATTGCAGCCGTCCGACGTTAAACTTCATCATAGCTTGCCTTTACGATTTCTGTGATATCGGCAACCGTACTTTGTCTACAACAAGGTTCGTTCGGAGGAATGCCTTGCGTCGATCTCAGTGTGGTCAATCTGGTTAAGGATTGATTGATGAGGAGTTTTCCAAGTTCCGGGTGAGAACCGGGTGCTAGCTACGACAATGCTTCGCCTTATTACAAAGTCGATAAGCCTGAATTCGTCATCGATGTGGTGTCGTGCGGGCTACACCTTTCGAAAGATCGTTCGTCCTTTTTTCCTTGATTTGCAGCTAAATCGCCGAGGTTAGGGTTAGGGTTAGTTAGGGAACTGCTCGTAAGTCTTGTACAGGAGCTCATAGAATGCATCTTTAGTGTCGTCATCTTTCTCCTCTGTGGGGGCGTGCGTGCACAGTGTTGGCGAATTTTTCTTTAATACGGATTGTTACGAGGCGCTCGTTCACATGCCGGAAACTCAAGACTTATTGCCTAAGTCTGCTTTCAAAAAACAAATCCGCATCCAAACACGCGCTACGCCTAAAACAATTGGTATGTTAAATGTCGCAGTTTTTCATTTTCTTTTTTTCCGGCACATCCCATCGCATTTTTTGACTGCTTTGCAGCAGCCCAGGGACTCTGTTAGTTGTTCGGCTACACGTGGCCTATTAATTGACCTAACATTCCACGTCCAGATTAGAAGTTCGTTGTAATTGTTTTAAGAGTAGATCCGACCATATCAGAGGCTGGTTGTTGCTTCGTAACTTGAGCTAAATTTGTTCATGGCCGGGCAGTTATCTCGGTGAGACAATCCCCGACCTAAATCGCCAGTTCCACTAAAAGTACCCCTAGGACAAGCAGTCGGTTAGGCCAAATCTGTTCGGGGATGTGAACGCTGCCGTTGTTCCTTTAAGGGCAGGTCCGCCACCACCTCTTCTCCAAGGCCCTGCTTGGGATTTCACTTTACCGTTGATTCCATTTAGGGAATACATCTGCTGTCCTGCTTATAAAGTATAGGTCGGGACTCGCGCTTATAAGTTTGACTAATCGAGTCTGGATAGATATCGATAAGTATACGATCCTTTGGTTACCACTTGAAGGTAGAATATGGATATCGCCAGGTTAACATCTTTCAGTGCCTACCCTATTTTTACGGAACCCAACCACCACCAAGTACAGTCGCAAGAATGCCAGAGCTACAAACTGAGTGGTCTTCGAATTCCAGCGAAAGAAAACGATTATTTTACCTATGTTGGTGGCTCATACTAGAGCCACATGCCATAGATATATAGAAACTTCGATCGCTGGAAGAACAATCTCTATTTGTAAGTTGTCATTTAAAGTAAAGTGAAGTTATAGAACCTCCACGTTATACTTTGGATTCTTTAGTTTAGATTGACTAGCTATCTTCCAAGGGGTTCATTTATTTTAATCGCGTGATCCTATTCAATCCAAAATTTCACTTGAAATATAGATGCGAGCGTCAATAACAATGATTTTTGCTACAAAGTTTTCCATGTCAGTTTTTCCTGTCATTCCATGACAGGATGTGCTGTCATAGTTACAGAACTCGACAGCACCAGGTAGATGTGGCTCTGTATCTGTGTCTACCCTAATTGTACAGTACCCAGGTATGTACGTGTGTTGCTGCCTGTCTATCTGGTTACTCTTTTTGAATCCGCCTCACTTCGTCTCTATCTGGTGGATTTAAAGGCTCAACAATTTAGCTTTGGTATACTGAAATTCAAGTCTGAAATTATATCTAAAAGAAGAACTGGAACTGGTCTGATCTAAAGCAATTTTATTGTTCTTAAGTAAAGTTTTTAAAATTATAATAAGTCGACAAATAGAAGCACATCTAAACGCTAAGAACATGATATTGGAATATCACTCAGGATTTCGTGCAAATTTAAGAGTGGCTCTCCTAAAAATCTGCGAAGATTTGCGAGCTGGTTGCGACAATGACAAATTAGGTTTAATAGCGTTTTTAGACTTTTCAAAATCATTTGATTGCGTGAATCATGAATTCTATCTAAAAAAAAAACTTAAATATCAATTTCTGTTTGATAACTCTTTGGTTAAACTGATATTTTCGTACCTATCCAACAGTTCTCAGTACGTTTTTCATAATAAAAAGGAATCATCGTGTCTTCTTGTCCATTCAAGTGTACCTCAAGGCTCTTTTTTAGTACCGCTTTTATTCATTTGTTTCGTAAACGATATCTCCAAATGCTTTTCTGATTAAAGCTACCATATACCACCTTGATCAAAGTTCCCGGAATTTATTCAGGAAATTAAAAATACAAGTTTATTCATCTAAATATACATTGTCCCCTTCAAAGTAATCTCCATTGACTGCAACACACTTAGAGCTTGATCCAATCTTCGAAACATTTTTTATATTCGGTTTTCGGTATGTCCATTAGTGCTTCCTGCGATTTTTCCATTACTTCCTCTAGGCTGCTGAAACGCGTTCCCCGTTTTTTAACTCGATTGAACAGAAAGAAGTCACAAGAAGTCAAATCAGGTGAATTAGGTGGCTGTTGGATAGTGTTTGTTGCATTTTTCGTCAAAAAATTACGAATAATGATGGCACTGTGTGACGGTGCGTTATCATGGTTTGATGAATCTGGGATTGGATTCAGCCTCCTCGCAAATCATTTCTTTCGCGACGTCAACACGGTCTCTTTTTTGCATGAAATTAAGGTCTTTTGGCACCAACTTTGCTGCTATACGACGGAAACCCAAATCATTAACCGAAATGTCTTGGACTGATCCATAGGCAATGTTCAAGTCCTATGCTATCTCTCTGATGGTTAATTTGCGGTTTTTGACCCCACATTTCTTTTACGTCATCAATTTTTTCGTCAGTTTTCGATGTCGATGGTCTGCCACTGTTTTCATCTTCTTCGATTGACTCACGATCACTTTTGAACCGCTCGCGCCACTAGTAAACGACAGTTTTCTTTAGAGAATCGTTGCCGAAACACTTTTCCAACATTTCCAACGTTCGCGCACCATTAAATCCGTTTTTTACGCAAAATTTAATTCAAGTTCGTTGTTGCAAATTTAAATCCATTTGTAAAATTGTACAAAATCGCCAGCGCACATAGAGATTGATGTACTCTTGGCTACGTAACTTTTGTAAATGTTAGGCTATGATGCTAAGATTTAGACGGAATGTCAATAACAGATGTACCAACTTAAAAAAAAAACAGAACTCAAATTGGAACAATGGGAGCGCCATACGGTGGTTATGTCGGGAACAATTTGATGGTATAGGGTTTTCTAATATCAACTTGACAACTTTTTTCAAAAATAAAAGGCAAACCATTTGAGATATTTCAAAAACTTTATTATTGGCTTGAAGTACAATTAAAACATTTATGAATGGAACTTGACTTCGTTCATATGGCCACCTCGGGCACGTTTGAAGCAGTCGATTCCTTGGACCCAATTTTCAACGACTCGGCCAAACATTTCGGCTGAAACGGCAGCTATTTCGCGTTCAATATTGGCTCTGAGCTCTTTCAACGTCGTCGAGGTGTTGTCATAAACCAATGATTTAACGTAGCCCCATAGAAAATAGTCAAACGGGGTTTAATTGCACGAACAAGGCGGCCAATCGACTGGGCCATGCCTTGAGATAACACGCTCATCATACTTACTCTTCAATAAATCAATTGTAGCGTGTGCTGTGTGGCTTGTGGCACCATCCTGTTGAAACCACATGTCGTCCAAGTCCATATCTTCCAATTCGGGCCAAAAATAATCGGTGATCATGGCGCGATAACGCTGACCATTCACAGTAACGTGACGATCGTTATCGTCGACGAAAAAATATGGCCCAATAACGCTGCCGGCATGCAAATCGCACCAAACAGTTATTTTTTGTGGATGAAATGGTGATTCATGAAGCACATGTGGGTTTTCACCCGACCAATAACGCATATTTTGCTTATTGACGAATCCATTGAGCCAAAAATGAGCTTCGTCACTGAAGATGATTTTGCGATGAAATTCATTATCTTGGCGCATCTTCTCCAGAACCCAATCGGAGAACGTACGTCGTTTCAAATGGTTAATCGGCTTCAGTTCTTGAGTCAGCTTGATCTTGTATGGGTGTAAACGAAGATCCTTACGCTAAATACGCCATAATGTGGTCTGAGCGAAGCCCAATTCTTGAGAACGCCGTGGAATTGACTGATTTGGATCGTTAGCTACGGACGTCAGAACGGCAGCGATATTTTCGACACTGACACGACAACATCACACAACGAATATGTAGACTCAAAATTTTGCACTAAACTTGTTATTGCTTGTCTACAAGGGCGAGAATTACGACCGAAAATTGGAGTTAACGCTCTTAAAGTTGCAGTCACCGACTCCGAATATCTGTAGAAAGTTTTTATAATTTGCAGACGTTTCTCGTTAGTGTACTTTGCCATGATGAAAAACTGAATTAATTCACAGTGACAGTTTGATGATTAGTGAAAGAGTGCGTTCACAAATTAAATTCAAAGTTGTCAAGTCCCAATTGGAGAACCCTATATATACTGACGATGTACAGATATTTTAACTCTTTCCAAGTACAAACAAGAATCAAACGCTGGAAATATTCAACCAAGAATTTGATATTTTACTATGCTAAATCCAACTAAAACAAAGGGAATGGTGTTTAACGCCGGAAGACCTACAGAGTTAATACCTCCATTAGTTCTGAAGCATTCTTTAATAGAATACGTTGACCACATTAAGAATTTCGGAGTCTATTTGAGTTGCAATATGAATTGGAACGTTTATATAATTAAAATTGTTTCCGAGGTCTTTATCCCACTGCTAATTACCTTCCAAACAATACTAAACTAAAACTTGTAAAGGCATTTATTCTCCCGCTTATTTTTTATTGCTGCGAGATATTCGCAAATATGAACCACGATTCTGCCAGAAAATTAACAGCCGCATACAATACCTACGCGAGATACATTTGTAATGTAAAAAGATATGATGATTGGCCTTAAAATTCTAACAAAGAAAACCCCAGAATATCTGTTCAATATTGTAAGCTTTCCGAGAAATAGAAGAACTTTACAGCTGACACCACATAAGTGCAAGTATTTAAATACATCTCGTTTGCCATTAGCCATCAAGCGCATGAGTAACACAAGTTCTTTCAGCAAAAAAGTCTTTAAATGTTGTGCTGAAAACATTTCTATTAAAGTCCTTCTATGTATCCCAATTTCCTGTACTCTCAAATTTATGGTATATCTCCCCCATCACAAAAAGAAAACCTTTATATGGTATGTATTCTTCCCTTCCTAATCTTCTTTTTAATTTTTCTATCTTGTAAGCCTCTCTATTATATATATCTTTCCTATCTTTCCTTCTCTATCTATTTCTTAATTTATATTTGTTAGATAGTATCGTATTGTTTATTTTTTTTTTAAATTTTAATTTGAAGTATTGTTAAAACTTTTCCATTTTTTCAAAAGATGTTATAAAAATTGTATATAAACAATTAGAAATAAATAAAATTGTAAATTTGTAAAGGGTAAACCACTATCACAACTTACAGTCACAAACGTTGACCAAATTAGGAAGGTATCTGATTATATGTGCAGGTATCTGAGATTCAAATCTGGCAAAAAATGTTATTGCTACGAGTAGATATTGTTGTCACCAATAATTGTCAGTACCTACATGACGTCACAGGACAACGGTGTAACATCTTTTGCTTCTTTATTCGTTTCTGATGAGAAATCCGACACTCGTTACAAGTATCTTCACACTTTTGAAACGGTCCTCTGAGCTTGGCATTTCTTGCTTCGATGCATTTCCTAAATGACCACTGGCATTGTTTAGCATTGTTTAGCTTACATGCGCATTACTTGTTTTAGAAAAACCACATAAAGTACGTTATCCATTCTACGATAGGTTAGTACTCGTACAGTAGATGCTCATAAATTTCACCCCGGACAGCAGCTCCTTTATCATCGTCCAGAACTCAATTAAATTACGATAAACAAATCTAAGAGCTAACTTCTTAGATATGGATATCTTGTTACATACATTATGGTATTATCTATTCTATTCACTCCATAGCAAGTTTAGATTTCCCTCAAGATCTGGAGAAGTTCTATAGATCCTCGTCGTAGTCAAGTGCGGTGCATGCAATAATCGAACCGTTAAAGAGTAATTTTCACCTCATAGCCGCACAGAACAACACCAGAACAAAGTATATGTAGAGGGAGTAAGTGATTCACCAATAAATCATCAACTAAATAACGGTCATAATAAATTCAACAATAAACCAACACTAAAGTGGCACTTATCGCCCGCAGGCTACAAGGCTACACAACTACAACAAAAAAAAAAAAAAAAAAAAAAACATTTTTTCGATGCTTTAAACGCTTTTCGACCCATTTCGTTGGAGGCCAATTCATGGACTCTCCAGCTTTGGCAATCAATCCATCGAGTTCGAGTCCCGATCCGCTTTGTTTGGGTTATCAATAAGCTATCATATGCGCGATACCAGCCTTGGTATACCGCACTCAGAAATCGTGCAATAAATTTCACAATTTTTCTTGGTAATTTATTGCGCGTCTTGGTTATGATTCGAGCGGGACTGGAATCGGAATTGGTCTTGGGCTTGGGTTTGGAAAGAGGTTTGCGCGCTTGTGTGTTTGGTCGTGGTATATGGACTTCCATATATGAGTACTCGTAGTGCGTATTGTTATGAGCTAAAATCTGCATCCCCATCATCATTGGCATTGGCATCATTATCGGCGGAGTCAGAGCTGGGCTTCATTATCGTCATTCTTGTATCCTACTTCTCGATGTCTTGGTCTGCTGATCCTCTGGTGCACGTTGTTGATGGCGGCGTCATTTTGGTCGTAATTTTGTGTTTTGTAGAAATTTCCCATTGGAATGTTGAAATTTTCGTAAAATATTGTTAAGGGGAATCCTAAGTAAGAAAAAAATAACGACAACAATAACCGACAAGGCAACACCAATGCCCAACAATTTCATCTGGAGGGTCACGATGTAGCTTTGGCTAACCTACTCCACCCCGTCTTTTGGATATTGGTTGTGGGATACTTAAACCAATTTTTATCTTGAAAATTATTGGTCAATTTGTTGATCTGCAAAGTCATAAATAATTTATCTTTGCGATTCACTGGCGTACCTGAATCCGAATAGTTGTGAGATGCATGTTATATTGGTTCCATATGAAGGACCCTAGGGTCATAGGTATTTTAGATTGGTCTTCATGCATTTTATGGTTGAACGTTGTAATGCATGACATGGTTGTTTTTGACTGGTTGACTTGATGCACTTATTGGATATGTTTATGTGCCGAGAAAAGCATAAATCTGTGGTGTTAATTTGGGCCAGCCCTTGATGGGGATGTTTATTATTGTTGCATACAAAATGTAAATACATGGGGACAGAGACTATTTGTTTAAGGGAAAGAGAAGATTTAATATCCCGACAACTAAACCTTTATCAGCTGTCTTATATTTGAAGGCTAGTAAGGATGCAGAGTTTGAATAATTGACTTTTGCTCCAAATAGAGGGCTAGTTGCAGTCAGTTACCATGTGACTGTACCTGCATAAATCATAGATGCGTTTGCGAAGAACTCCATGTCTGAACTAATAATAAGAAAAAGTGTTCTTATAAGAAAAATCAGGACCAAGTAAGACACCAGGTTACTCTTGCATTTGCTCAGTCGTCGTTTGAATATCGGGCATCAGTTTGACGCAACTTTTGCTGTTTTTTTTTTTTTGTTCAAGTCCCAACGCGCAACTCTTGTGGGAGTGGGCTTCAAAATGTAGTGGTGAGAATACGTTTTGGCCATTTTCATCTACATTGAGTGTGCTTCCGTTAAAGCAATTTTTGACGACATATGTAGGTCGGTTAGGAACCCTGTACATCACAAATATTGATTTTTCAAATAGAACCAATTATTGTGACTACAACATTAGTTCCGAAGAAGTTGTCTGGGTCACTGCCACTAATGCTATGGTTTATGTTGTTCAATTATGTGTATGCCTGATTATTCCAATTGTTTTTTGGATACGTTCAATTAGACGTAGATAATGTAGCTGTGCTATCTTTTTACTCTCTTTTACCACTTAAAACTGAGGTTACTTCCTTCACAAGCTTGTCTGACTCAACTGGTGTTAAATGATGTGTTAACCTGCAGTGGATTTTCGTGCCAAAACCTCACAATGGGCTATATGCTTTCTTGCAGAGGTAGATGCTGCTATTATTAGCCTAATTCAATATACTTCAATCACTTTGTGCCCCAACTAAAGCAATGCCACTAGAAAATCTGGTTTAAGAAAGAAGATTTCTTGGCTCTAAAAGTTAAACATGCATCTTTCAAGCAGAGATATACGTACTCCTGATCAATGAACTCTATTATGAAGATCAGGAGGACAGGAGGAGCTACTGCATCCAAAGCGACATTTCCAAATGCTGAGCTCACTGAGTTTTTTCTAGGTTCTGTGTTAAAATTTGATTACGTAAAATGAAATTTCTGACGTAATTGGAAGGCAATACATAGAGGAGGACTTCATAGAATCTGCAGCGGGCTTGGTTAGGGATTATTACGATGACTACAAAAAATCAGCAGCATTCTACTATCCTACAGTAGGGAAGACTGTGGCAACTTGTTTGTATTATAATTGAGGTGAACTGTTTAACGTGTTAATCATAAGTTCATGTGAAATTAATGACGATATTGCTAAGTTCTATACTTTCTTAATAAATGTGGGCCGCTTTTTTACTTTAAGTTGCAGATACTAGGATCTGACGTCATGGCTATTGGTACTGTAGGTAATTTTATATTCAAAGTTCGAATGAATCGCAAAAAGAAGCCGCTAGTCAACCCCTAAAGAAATGCATTACTATCACCTCCTATAGACGTCAACAATATATGAAACCAGTGGCGAACTGTCATCGAAGGGGTTTTCTAGGTGACCTTTGAACAACCAGCTTTAATATTTCATGATGTACGCCTTAAATGAGGCAAAAATAGAGCAGAAAGATTACAATATTGGCCAGAAGAGACAAGTAGTAGAATGGCTATTGATCCAGCTCAATGTTGCCTTTCAGTCCTGCGACTGAGACCATATACCCATATCATCCATAAAATCTGAAGAACAATGAGGACTGCTTTGGATCTGCACGTGGAACGTTCGGACACTTAGCAGGCCACATGCAGCAGAATATTTAGAAGAGGGCCTAGACTGATATCACGCAGATATTACCGCCATCCATCAAGTGTGATAGGATGCGCATAAGGAAGATGAAAAACTGTAATATGGTAATTGCTATAGGGAAAAGAAACAGCGTTCATGCACCGCACCAAGGCTTAATTCGCTAACATAAGCTTCATATGCACACATGCACCTTCCGAAGACAGGGACGAGGCCATCAAAGAATTTTTCTACTAGCTCCTCGATGAGACATATGAGCAATTACCTAAGAAAAGGAGGACATTTCTGGTAGGGCAGTATGTAAGCATAGCATAAGCAACGGACTTAGGCTTATTGACTTTTCAACGGGACGAACTATCATAATAGTAAGCACACGGTTTAACCATCTTAATATACACAAGTCGACATGACGGTCTCTGGATCATGAAACACTAAATCAAATTGATTACATTGGTATAGACGTAAGGAACGCCTCCAGTATTCTGGACGTCCGAATGTTCCAGGATCATCACATTGTTGCAGCCAAGTTATGAATGAATGTGTCCCAATCGCAAAACAAAGGATAACATCAACACCAGTGGCAACGCTGTCAACGTGTAATTTGAGGCGTCGCAACTATTTTCCGGGTTTGAGAACTTCCTGGTTTGATGAAAAATCCCGGCAAGCACAAGCAGCTAAACAGGAACTGTATAAAGGGGCGATACAACGAAGGACGAGACCTGCCCCTGAGCTCAACGCGCAGAAGAGATTGTAGGAACATCAAGAAAAGAAAAGCATGAGATGCGCGCTACAGAAGTTGTTGAGAAGTTGTACTCCAGGAATAACATACGGGAGTTTTACCAACAGGTTAAAAGAATGTTCATCTGTAAAGATGAAGAAGCAAGTTTTGTAGTAGAGTCGCAGTCGGTGCTGAGAATATGGGAAAGCCTTTTCTTCAGACTGTATAACGGCGAAGAAGTCCAATATACCGCCTTCAACTTAGACGATGACAAAATTAAGTAAAGAGAGCAATACCTAAACTGGAATCCAACAAACCAGTTGTTACCGCGCGAGGTATTCAAAGCTGCTGGAAATGACTTTGTGGAAAGAATGAAATCTTAGTATTATTTGTCCGATTCACAAAATAAGGGGACCCGCTAATGGCTCAAACTACTCAAACTCAAACTCGTCCGTCTGTGAAGAATGACGATTAAGAACGCTATTTTCTCCGACTTAACAGGGACCTTTGATGCTAAGAAATGCCAGTCCGTTCGCTGGCGTTGAAACGGAAGTTGCTAGAATGGTTTAGGTGGTAAATGAGGACATGACATGGGCATGAATGAACGCCAATGCTTCGGCCCGCATAGTCTTCGAATCTAACCCGAAAGAGAACGTAGCAGAGGAAGACCTCACTTGAAGTGTCGCGCACAAGTAGAAGCGGACTTCAACTGTCTTGGAGTGCTTAACTAAAGGCAGTAAGCTAAAGACCACACCAACTGGAGACAAGCGGCGTTGGTTGAGGCCGAGATTCATTCCGAACTTTAACACCACTTAAGTAAGTATGTAAGGAACCGGATAAGCGAGCTGATCCTGTAGTGAATGGGTATAACATCCAGTCTGAAGACACAAGCTGTACTCCAATCTGATTATTAAAAAACTTGGCAGCGCCAAAAGGCCAGCTTGTCTGCATGTTTACTTTATACTGTGAGATGTGAAGTATGCGTTAGTTTGTCACTCTTAACCATAAGTGACTGTGCAATATATATATTTTTTTGATTTCGAGCCATCCGTGAAGAGTTTTCCGACTCACGCTAAAGCCAAAGGCTGTCCTGAGCACGGGAAATGTCTATTTTATATTTTATTAGCGATCAGAGCTCTAAAGTCATTGCGTCGAAATGTTGAAAGATAGGCGATCCACAAGATCGTTGAGATTCTAGATCTAGTTGTACAAAAAGATTTCCCTTCAAATAAAGTATGAGATTAAGGACGTGGCTGAAGAATCGGCTTATGTACTTACGTACTGTACCAGTATCTAATCCAGCCATGAGGACTAGAGAATCTAGTGGTAGTAGCAGTGGTAATCTATAGAATCATGTGGCACGATCTTCGTTTGATTCACTTTTCAAATCACAATCTTATGTTCAAGAAAACACTTTGTACCCAGTGAAGCACTCAAATGATTAGAAAGCGAAGATATTTTAACACTGGTTGTTCCACACTAGACTGAAGCGTGGACGTTTGGCTATAGCCAGAGATCAACTACATATGCATAAATAGGTGATAATATTGTTCAAGTAATTAATCAGAAAATTCTGCACCATGCTTTATAGTATTGGGGATAGAAGACCTCTCTGGGACTATTCACTTGTTACCTCTTTCATCAGATATATCACGAGTATGTGCGGAACTAAGTTCTCGATGTTTGCCAATAGATGGCTCCAGTAGTAAATGCTGGTCGATTTTGACATATCCAAAACATCATAAACAAAGCTCAGACATATGGTAAACAAACTGTTTTGACACATTTATGATTTTGTTTTGGCATCATATACTTTTGGTTGTGTAAGAATATCTGATTTTGTTAGGGTAATCGTCATTTGCGAGAAGTGTTGATTTTTTTCTTTCATTCGAAGAAAACGGCTGCTGAAGCGCATCAAGAGATCAAAAAAAAAAAAAAAAAAAAAATTACGGAGATGCTGTTTAAGTGCTGCTGTGATTTGTTCCGGTGCCAAAGACAAGAAGAGCTTGCTTCAGCATTAGTTACCCACCAAGCCATTTCCAAGCGATTTCGTGGGTTGAGAATAATTCAAAAACAAGGAACGTGGGTTCCTTATGATTTGAAGCCAACGCACGTTGAGCGTCGTTTTTTCGCGTGGGATCGGGGACATCCCGATCATGCTTCTACGTGGTTGGCTAGGCCGAATATTCACGTTATGAAGGTTATGTCGTGCATTTCGTGGAACCAGGTCGATGTTATTTATTTTTAAATGTTGAAATCTAACGAAACCATCACTACTACGAGCAGAGACAAGAAAAAGTGATTCTACAGCATGACAACGCTCGGCCTCACGTTGCCAAACCCGTTAAAACCTACCTGGAAACGCTCAAATGTGAAGTCCTACGCCACCGGCCATATTTCGCGGATATTGCGCTGTCCGATTATTACTTATTCCGTTCGATGGCACATGGCTTGGCTGATCAGCAGTTCGGATCATATGAAGACATAAAAAAATGGCTTAATTCGTGGATAGCCTCAAAATATAAACACTTTAACCGCGACGGTAGTCGAGCTCTGTTAGAAAGATGGGAAAAAGTTGTATCTAGCGATGGGCAATGTGAATGATTGAATGATTGAATGATCATCAAAACAAACTTAGTTTCGCACATAAAACAACTGAGCGAAGACAGAAGTAAGAACTAACAATTTGGTCATTAGACTGACTCGAAGGTACATTGCTAGATCAATTAGTTCGACGAACATGGGGCATACTACCCCAATTATCTGTATCACGTGAGTGTGCGCTGTAACTGCTTCATTCCACCAGGGCTAATCCAGGATAAATTAGCGGTGCCGCCAATCTTCCACGTCGCTCGAACAGCTCCGGACAAGCGACTCAAGTGCAAAATGAAAAAAATCCAGCACATCAGAGGCTCGCTCTTAAATTGCTCTTTGGCAATGATACTACTGTTTTCTTACACTCGATGTGCATGGCATAGGACTTCTTGAGAAGTTGAGGGAAACTCGATTAGAAAAAGCCCTAACGGTCACTTGTGATTGTAGCCGTTGGACATTTACTTCTACTCAATAGCTTTGAGTTGTTACAGACATCTGCATTCGTACAATGGCTACAACAAGATAATGGTCCGTTATTAGCTGCTCAGAATGTTTGACACGTGCAAAATTCAAAACACTGGAGAAGTAGCTTTCGTCGATGGTGTTGGTGTTGTAGTGGAGCCTGTAATTTCCGACTGTAAAGGGTTTTCCAATAGGGACTTGAACGCACTCTTTCACTAATCATCAAACTGTCACTGTCAATTTATTCAGTAAACTCAACATTTTCATCATGGTAAAGTACACTAACGAGCTACGTTCTCCGATTGGGTTCTGGAGAAGATGCGCCAAGATGATGAATTTCATCGCAAAATCATCTTCACTGACGAAGCTCATTTTTGGCTCAATGGGTTCGTCAATAAGCAAAATATGCGTTATTGGTCGGGTGAAAATCCACATGTGCTTTATGAATCACCACTTCATCCACAAAAAATAACTGTTTGGTGCGGTTTGCATGCCGGCGGCGTTATTGGGCCATATTTTTTCATCGACGATAACGATCGTCACGTTACTGTGAATGGTCAGCATTTCGCGCCATGATCACCGATTATTTTTGGCCCGAATTGGAAGATATGGACTTGGATGACATGTGGTTTCAACTGGATTGTGCCACAAGCCACACAGCACACGCTACAATCGATTTATTGAAGAATAAGTATGGTAAGCGTGTTATCTCAAGACATGGGCAAGTCGATTGGTCGCCTTGTTCGTGCAATTTAACGCCGGTTGACTATTTTCTGTGGGGTTACGTTGGAAGAGCTCAGAGCCAACATTGAACGCGAAATAGCGGCCGTTTCGGCCGAAATGTGTGGTCGAGTCGTTGAAAATTGGGTCCAACGAATCGACCGCTGCAAACGTGCCCGCCGTGGCTATATGATAAAGTTTTAGAAATATCTCAAATGGTTTGCCTTTTATTTAAAAAAAAAATTGTCAAGTCGTTTCTAGAAAACCCTATATTACCAAATGCCTAAATTGGCATTTAAATCACCGAGGACGTTTTTCAGTCGAGGAGCTCGAAAAAGCAGTCTTTGATATAGTCGTCCTTCTGCTTTGTAGGGGGATGGGCGTACATGAGGCTTATGTTGGTGCATTTACCCTTTACGTGAATCTTACACTGTTACACTTACACTATTACAAGTGGCTGTAGGCTGGTTCATCACACTTTTTTTTATCTTCAGGTTGAGCATGCATTTGCCATGACTGAACTGTTAACGAGGACCATTACTGTGAGGTAGTTCAAGCACTACACTACGAGCTTGATTGTTGCTCTCCTGACTTAATCTTAGTTATAGGACAGTCAGCAGTTTTCCATTCAATACCGACACACGTCCGATATAGGCAGAATGATAACGATGGTTATGCCGAAAACTTCCTCTACTCTCATATGTAATCTCAGCTAAATTCTGTGGACCTTTTTATGTATTATTATGCTTAATTCCTACTTATCCTTAAAGCTCATACAATCTACAAAATAAATTTCAAGCCCATAAACCAGTTGTTTTTCAAGAAGAAAAACCCTTTAACGATATTCACAAATTTTGTTCAAAGTTTTACGTGCTACTCAAGCATACGAATATGTAGTACATGTAGCCGACATCTTCTCAAATGTCGGAACACATAAATTTACATAGTTTTTATCCGGAGTTTCTCAAGTTCTCTCTCATTTTTTTTCGTGAAATCCTTTCTAGGATATACTTCCTGACAGTAAGTCGCGCTAAAAAAGTGACATAAAACAGCGCTGTTGCCACTTGAGTAGAAATCCTTTACACGACAACAACACAGAAGTAAAGTTACAGCCAAAAAATAAAAATCAAATCGGAACAAACATTTTAAAGCTACGGCAGGTTTCACGTTCCGCCACTTAAAGAATGAAGAAGCCCCCCATCGCTTTGAACATGAATTTTAAAGTAATTATTTTGGTATCTTGGGTTGAGTGGTGGTTCATAGGGTTCACCCTCCTTTCATAGGAACCCACGCAACCGTGAAATCTAACGACAACGACTACACGAGTACCTTATGTGTGATCATTAGGAACGATGTCAGATACTACACATCGTCGTCACAACTCAGTTTCCCTTTACGAAAAAGCATACACCATATGGCAAGCAACAGTGCCAAATGTCAGAGTTCTCTAAGCAGAACATAGACTTACTCATACTCGCACTCGTACTTGTACTCGTGCTCATAGGTTGAAATCCTTCTCCTTAAAAGGCCGTAGGGAATCCCATCTTTCAAGGTAAACCTTCCTTAACAAAAGCAGTCAGCCAGCTCACCCCAAACTCAGATAAAAACAAAAAATGAAAATATAAAAAGAATCTCAAACTCCAACTGTATACGAGTACAGCTGTATCCAGGATAATTGTTTATCCAGGACTAAAACTCTCTGAGAAGTATACAACCTGTACTAACTACAGCTCCACTTTTATATCCACCTCCATCTCCATCTCTATCATCACGGCATCCAGCTTAGCATCGTTCAGTGAGACAAATAGAAGTGAGCTCTGGGAAAGTGGGTTGTATGCTTTAGATCTCCTGGTTATCCTGATTGGAATGGGGTGTACTGTGGCAATGGTGATGTTGTCTTACGTTTTTGTAGAGTTTGAGTGACGACACAATTATCATCTTTTGTGGGCTGTACCCGTCGGCGTTGACGCTAGAGTTCCACATTCCATCCCTATGAACGTTAAAGCGAATGTCAAGTGTGGGTTTGGTTACTGTTCTACTGGTGCTACAATAGAATTCGATGTGTTCCAAAGGGGATTTTAGAGAAAATTTACAGGAATTCCCTGCCAAACAGAGCTCCAATGAAGACCGTGTAAATGTTAAATAGAACGCAGTAAGGAGCGGGATTTCGTTGAAATTTATATGGAAAGAGTTTGGGGTTAGGTTTACTTGTTTGTTTGTAATGCCATAGAATTCCTGTAATTAAATATCTTAAGGGTTTCAAATTGGCATTCCAGGAATGAAATTAGAAATGAAATTTATGTCTTTGTGTTGGTTTTTTTTTTTTTTTTTTTTAAATATGAATAAAAACTTCGACTTGGTTAGGAAACCCTTTCTTATTTACGATACTTAGTTGGAGACCTTGTCCTGGAGTAGGAACATCTTAACGCCGTCATGATAATGGCCTGTAACAATATATGGCTTCCTTTCACCCCATTTTGCATTCCATAACAGTTTGGCTTGTCCCTAAATCTGATGAGCAGGGTACGAATTTGTTCTATAACAAACGTAAATCTGTCCAATATCTCAACCATTATGGCCCTGTGATTCCAATTTTATAGTGTAGGCTCTCTATATTACTTTTTAGCTTGGTTTTTACTATGGAAATCGGACTTCCCTTCTCGTCTTTCGTATGGTAGTTAGAACTTAAGGATCCACTTGATTGAAGCTCTATCAGAATCAGCAGGCCTAAAGTTTCTTTGGTCTTTGCTAAAGGGTTTCAGTTAACCGCCACTGACATCCAAAGTTCAATACCTTATACTCGTACATATACCTTAGAGGATCTGAAGAAATCTACGATAAAAAGAAAGTCCAAAAGTTATGAAATCAACTAGCAATGCCTAGTTTAAGTTAGATTAAAGTGGTCCTCGTTGAGGTGCACTTATGGTACTATATACCAGTTTTAAGTTCATTGTCGGAACTGATAAAACTGTTGGATAAATTTATCAAGGTCGGTGATCTTTATAGAGGTTGCATTCTGATGCATGCCAAAATAGGGCCGTCGTTAAGTAAGTGCACCACATATTCCTCTTCCTCGTCGTGAATACAGCTTCTGCTAACATTGTGAGTTGCTATGACTGTCTTTAAAGGACACAGTATTCGGGGACTGTATTTGTGAGTTAGGAGATATCTGTTCTCCTGAGATTGATCGCTCTCTGGATCGTTTGAAATCAAGTATGGGCCATTCTAGTCTAGATGTCTCACATTTGTTTCGATAAGTCCGCCTAGAGAGCGTGGACATTAGTGGCTTGACGTTATCGAGTTGCAAACTATTTGTTCCGAGTCCGAACAGATCGTCAGTGGTGCATTTTTTTAAGACGTCGCTGCTGCTTAGCCATCTTTATGGGAGATGCGTTATAGATCCTTACTGCCGTCTGCTCACTGATTGACTGCCTATGAATATTGGTTTCAACCTGAACCATGCAGGGGCTTGATAAATCACTTAAACCTTGGCATTGAAGATGATACAGAATTTGCGCAGTCTGAAAGATTTGTGCTTGTAGATGTCCTCAGAGAAGACTCTTGCGCCAACGCCTTGGGGTATACTAGAGCCGTTTGTGCTGATAAAGACTTCACATAGTTTCCATTAGTTCCTTCCTGGAATCAGGTGGTTGAAGTAAATTTGAGTAAACTGAAAGTGGATTGATTGTTCGAGGCCGCGATAAGTAGCCAGGTAATGTCCACATTAGGCTCTTTCCATTGCTTAGTATCTCTTAGACGGAGGAGAGAATTAATTCCAATCTGCATGCTGAAAAAGTCTATGGACAGTAAATTAAACATAATTTGGATAAGAGCCCCGGTTGGAGGAGTTCCTTATCACTTTACAGGCAGCTATTATATTTTTCCTAGCAGGATGATGTTAGTTCATCGTTTTAGAACGGCCAGGCCAAAAGCAAAAATTGCTTTCTTGCTATGACCCAGTGCATGATACGGCAAGGCTCCACCTTGAACCTACAGCTCCCTTTTACTAGTAGAGGGCAATGAGAGTTTTTTAAGTTTACACAGCAACTTTTTCTTACAATCTCAGCTCCCTGCTCAAGATAAGGCCTAGGAATTTCTGGAGAAACTTTGTCCTATAACTTTGATGCAGGGTATCTTGTTATACTAAATTTTGTGAAGAGAAGCTGCTCTGTTTTGACTTTGTCTATGCTAAGACACACCGCTGTAGAATCACTATTTCGTGCCTCTGCTCGTATTGTGGCCATTTTTAGCGCTGTGCTCAGCTCAAACGCATCAACCCAGCCATTATCCATGAATGGCACTTGCATCGTCGAAACCGATAAACTTTCCATTCTCGGTATGTGTGTAAGTGACAATTTACGTTGGAATGACTACTTATTCGATGTCGCCGAAAATGTTGCGAAATTTCTAGGTTTCCTCAAGTGATGTAAGAAATATTTTACCCCCTCTGATCTGGTCACAATATATAAGGCATTCATCCGCCCAAAATTGGAGAACAATGTCCACATCTGGTCAGGTGCTACTAAAACATCTCTGCACCTGCTAGATAGGATTCAAAACCGTGCGATAAAACTCATTGGTGATACTAATATCAATCATTCAATTGACACCATCGAACATCGACGTAATGTCTCCTGTCTCACTTTGTTTTATCGCTATTTCCACCATCAGTGCTCCATTGAAATCACCAATAGCATTCCGCCCATTCAAACTTTCAACCATAACACCGGTCTCGCTATGAATGCTAATCAGTATACCCTAAAGCCCATTTTCGGATGTTCTTTAAAATATCGTGATTCTTTCCTAAGCCGTTCAACTCGCTTATGGAATGCCCTGCCGACCTCTGTGTTTCCTGGTCGTTATAATTTACAAACATTTAAAAACAATGTACATCGGTACCTGTCTTTTTTTCCTCCCTAAATTTTATTCGCCCGTGCTGTGTACAAACATTTTAAGAGTACAAAAACCCCTTGAGCGCGCTGATTATGAAAAAAAAAAAAAATCCGGATTTGGGCACCTCTGAATATGATTTTTATCCGTTAAGACACATTTTACCGTTAGTAGGACGACAAACTACATCGATATTCTATTATGTATTTTACATAAGTGGTTGTTGTACTATATTCTGGCACTGTAGTGTATCTAAGAAAAGTTATTTGTTGGTGGTCCACTCAATATGTTGCTAGTTTTGGCAATTTGTTTACAGAAAAGCAAGATCTACAGTATTCTGCCAACTTCAAATGGCGAGAAAATTATAGATTGCAATAGATTTTGATTTTTGAGATATTTTCATTACTTGCAGAAGTATTTGTCAGAAATGTTTCTTTGTGTTTTCCAGTGCACGGTTTGGAATTGAACCCAGATTTCTAGCATTGTATTAGTCTACCTTGAACCTATTTAAGCAAACTGATATGTGGTTGACTTTGAATTCCAAAATGCAGTATGGTATTCCTTGGATTGTCTTTAAGTTTTTACCAAACGCTTAAAAGTATGATTTTTCATGGCCTTTCATCTTTGTCTCGATGGGATACTCGTATATAAGTTCATTGGCTCTTGTTTGCTTTGACAGAAATTCTAAGATTATTCGTATGAGTAGTGCGAGGATCTGTAACAATGCCTCTCGATGATAATCGAGTTTGCATCTGTAATGCAAACACTGGATGCACACTTCTTGATCGCGAAGTAGTTCACTTGGCTTTAACTGCGTAAGTGAGAAGACATACGGGTACCTGCTATGAAAATTTCTGTTCATTACACTGCTGGCGTTTTACACTCCTACAAAATTGATTTTATCCCCTTACACTGAATTGCACTTAAGTAGATCCTGAACAAAGAGATTAATATCAGATCCACTTGCTTACATAGGTTTTTTCCTCTCAGAGCAAAGAACTTAGACCAGTACTAGTTTACATATAACGTCTCTCGTAGAAAGCTATCCAACATGCATCATTTTATTTCTTTGGTATTCTCTTAACCAGATTTTCAATCGTCGGTCTCTATCATTAGTCAAAATCTACGACAAATGCGCTAAAGTTTTTTCAGCACCCCTAAAGGTAATCCTATCGATCTAAAACCGCATAACACCTGTTCCATATTCCCATTCAAGTCAGTGATATATCCGACAATGGTACGAGTATTTCCTTTATTTTAAGATCCTCAATCGTAATTTTCCTTCCTTCGATTTTGGTTTCTCATTCTTCTCTTCACATCACTTACAGCATTCGGACCTTGAACGTAACAACAAACCATAATAACCTCCTTCAAGCCTCGCCCAGGTAATAATTCATTTTCATACTCTCACCTTTAGTAGGTGCCTATTCGTGATTTCCCGCCGTCGGTTTTTTGTTGTTTTACTCCTTCGCAATCGAGGTTTCCAGATACTACCACACTGTTGTTGTTTTAATAAGAAGGTAACTTCCTTTCCAACACAAGTTTTGTACAGTTTCACTATACCGGCACAGGTTGCAGCTGGACGAGCTCACTCAATGCCAGAAACCACAGAAACCATCACCATCACCATGACTATCATTCCAGCCAAGCCAATCAGAGATGTTTTATCCGTTTGTGTGTAGATCTGAACTATGGTGCTAAAGCTGGAGCTGGACTTTAGTGGAGCTACAAGAGGACCAATTCTTTTGGCCCTGGAATATTTCTGTCGGATGGCTTGACACTAACCATATGTAATAGAGCGTAAATTTATCGCATTATTACGGCGATAGCTTATTACAGAAATGTGTATCCGCTCGTTAGCCCTGTTAACCAGAGTGAGTGCTTGTGGTGATAGTAGTCAGAGGTTGGTGGTATCCAATCCTCTAGACTTCATAATGTTTACGTTCGATTCAGAATCAATGGGTTTCGATTTTTTATCACTTCCTTTCACGAGTGTTGTGCAGCTTTTAGGAGAAAGGAAATAAAAACTTCCGAGGATTGCAACATTTATTAGTCTGCGAGAAGGTTTAAGTATGGTATGTACGAGTATCTTTATTGCTTAAATTCGTTTGTTTTGTTTTTGTTTGAAGAATTATTGGAAAGATAAGTAATGCACCGCTGTAAGGAGTTTATCGGAGGGGTTATCTATTAATGTTCCGAACTGGCCGGAGTCGGTTTGGTTGTGGACTGTTCTGAATGTTAAGGCAAAGTGTTAATAAATTTCCAACAATTGAATATGTTTTGGGTAATGGCTAGTAAACCCCAAATTGTTGTTGACATTTTTCTTTCATAAAGTACGGATATTCGGTTTCGAGAATACACTGAGCTGAAAGCACTTTAGGTGGAATAAGGAGTACCACGATTCACCTCTTGGATGAAAATATTTGTAACGTCATTTGCTTTTATATGAGGTTGCCACATTTCTATCTCTGGAACTCGTAGAAGCTATCTTTTTTCAGAAAGTAGTAACTTAGATATGAAAGAAGTTCAGATGACCACCCGTATATCTGCGCCCCAATGACATGTAAGTTATTTAAATTATTGTCCAAAAACAATACTCTTTTGGTTATAAATGAGCGAACCGCAAGCGAAGATAATGAGCTTCTCCAACTGGGCTTTGTTTTTTCTTTTTGGTTTTGCAATGGATGTGTAGTCTTCACAGATACTAATAGCCCGAGTTCGCAAACCTTAATAATCGAAGCCAGGAGTAAAAGCCTTATATACTTCAAACCACTCCCCCCACAGGACTCCCATTAGGTATTACTTCACCGAGCTGGTTAGCATTTTATGCTGTATTGTCTCTTTTTAACTCTATTTCCAATGAACGCAGTTCAATCTGAACGGGCGTTATGAAGAAACAGATCTCCAACAAATAGTCCCCTGATCTCATCATGAGGTCTGTTAGGAGCTCCGGGCTTCGTAGATTCGCTATGCCATTTGTGAAGCGTCTGCACTGAAACATAATGTGCTCCACGTCTTCCTTGGGCGAGCTATACCCAGACAGCAGCTGCGTCTGGTAAGTCTGGTATCTTGTCTGTTCGCGATAAGCCTAATGTAAACCCTTTGCATTTCATTGGCGAGAATGTCAATAGGAACCATCCCAGCTATAACACAGGCTGCTCCATCCCAAATTGTACGGAAACCGTAAATTGTTCTGACTGCGCAAAGCCTGTACGCCGAAAAAAGTTTCCTGTTGTCGAGCATGATTCCCAAGTATTTTAATGCCTCTATAGACCAGATTGTCTAGTTCCCAACCCGAAAACTTGCATATTCCATAGTCTTTCTGCTGGTTATTAGGACAGTTTCATTTTTGTGGTCAGTTAGTTCAAGGCCGGTCGAGTCAAGCCAATTTTTGATCTTGTCGACGGCTTTATACACAATGGACTCTATCTCGTGGATATGCTTGGCCACAGTCACCAAGACGATATCGTTAGAGAAACCGATCACCTTAACTATTTGCGGTAGGGTTAGGAGTAAAAAACCGTCGTACATGATATTCCACAGAAGTGGTCCTACGACTGACCCCTGCGGAACTCCCGCGGTCATATTGTAGTACTTAACGCCGTCTGATATCTTAGCTTCCAGTCGGTAAAATAGTCCGTGGCTATCTTAAATCAATACTCTGGTGCATTCATTCTAGTCAGTGATCTGCCCATGCATGCCCACCGTGCAATATTCCCTTGTGCCTCCTTTCCATCGTGTCCCTCGTATTGTTTCGTCTGCTGTATTTATATACTAACGTCTTTATGGCATCGACGATAGAACGCGATTTTCTGAAACCATTCTGGGCGTCCGACAAAGCTCGTCTATTCTCTGCTGCTGCTAGCTGCTGTATATGATAGCAGGCATATTGGTCGATACGACGAAGGTTCTCCAGTTGGTTTATTTCACTTAGGTAACAACAACAGATGCTAGAGTTTCCATGGTTCAGTGAAGATCCCCTCCTCAAGGTGCATCGTTTTCCTGCATGCTTCGTATAGCTCATCTGTTGTGATTTCCGGTATATGTTCCGGGTTTGTTTCTCGCATGAGGATGCGTTGCGTAGTTGGTCTATGGGGGAATAGATGCTCAACTATTGTCGGACAGGATATTTGTTGGGGCTTACTACTCTTCAGTTTCTTTGTTACAATCCTATACGGCACTCCCCAAGGATCAAGATCTGCTTCGTTACATAGTTGTTTGAAGCATCTGGCCTTGCCCTCCTTGATGGCCTTTTCGAGATCACGTCTCGAAACGGAGATAAACGTTTCAGGAACTCCGGCCTTCCCCTTGAATGATGCGATCTTCTCCTGGCCCGAAGGCAGTTTGCTCTCAGTGCTCTTATTTCGTCATTCCACCAGTAGCAAGGTCCACCCCTTCTTCTCTTGGGCATAGCTGCATCACACGCTGTGATGATTGCTTGGGTCAGATGATGTGATAGGTAACTACTACCGTAACTACCTGAAAGGTCGCTGTACGCTGTACGCTGTGCGTACATTCTTGGCTCACCCGCCATTTTGTTTTACACAGAAGTGAGTTGCTCATGAAGGTGATATCTATGATGGACTTTTTGTCTGCTTTACGAAACGTGTTTTTTGCGCCGTTGTTCGCTAGACTAATGTTGAGTGATGCCAAAGCTTTGAGAAGGGCTCTGCCTCTTGTGTCCGTAGTCCTGCTGCCCCATTCTATAGTCCATGGATTGAAGACACCGCCAATAACAACTGGGTATTTTCCCCGGCAATAAGTTAAAATTTCGTTTAAAAGCTTCAGGTAGTCACTGTGTGTTAGACTAGATGATGCGTAGCATCTGTAGAAGTGGAAGCCGTTTACTCTAGCTGTTACGAAGTAATTCGCAGATTTTTTTTGCAAAGTGTGGTGTCCACAGGTTCATATCCCTGCTTTTTTGGAGTTGTCATCTAGCCAGCTACAACCATCCAAGCTACGGTTCGCTGATAAGGGCCAGCAGATCCTGTGCGGCCGCACAATGGTTAAGATTTATCTGTATACCCTTCATCATTGTTTGCTACTTAGGGCCTCCCGGTGTTACCAGTTACGTGTCCAGGGTTATCGGGTCCGCCGTTTTGAACCAAAAACATATTGAGTCCATGGTAAACAGATGTACATGAAGGTGAATACACACTATCGAGAATGGGCTTGAGGTTTGGCCACTCAAAAACAAGAATCGGATCACGAAGCGATACTGCTCTTTTTCCATGGTCGCAAAAAACAATAATACGATGCCTTGAAATAGGTGTGTGTCCTTTTTCACTCCCAGTTTTTTGCCGGATACGTGTTTGGATTATAGATTTCCTCACATCTGTTGTAGTTCTGTACTCCGGGCGATGATCTGAATGCTTAACTGACTAATTCCCCTGAGCTCTAAATTGGTGTTTGGTGCGATCCTGTGACTTGTTTGACTTCTTTGACTGTTGTTGCTGTAAAATTTATTTGGTATTCGGTCAACTACATGTTATTTTTGGAATGATAGAGAATAACTATTTAAATCTTAACATTAAATCGTATAGACCAATTTCGCTCCTGCCGATAACTTCAAAAGTATTCGAAATTCTTTAGCTTAATTGGTTGAAACGTGCAAGTGAAGACAGACGACTAATTCCTGATCACCAGTTCGGCTTTAGGGTTAAGCATTCCATAAAAGATCAGGTATATTGAATCACAAATGAAATTGAAACTACCTTCGACAAGGTATGGCACAAGGGCCTGAGGTATAAGCTAAGGCAAATCTTACCTGACAAATTATGCAAACTAGTAAATTCATACTTTAAAAACCGTTTGCTTCGGGTAAGACATGAATAAGTCTGAAAAATTCACGCTAGTGTGCCACAAGGAAGTGTTATTGGTCCATACTTATTCCTAATGTATAGAAGAGACAGTTGTGGCCACGTTCGCGGACGATACAGCTATTCTTGCCATAGGCCAAACGGTATCTTCAATGATAAAACTCCAACGAGCACTAAACAAGTTGTTTGAGTGGACGAAGCCCTGGAGAATCGTGCTAAATGAGACCAAGCCGACTCATGTCTATAATGTCTATAATAACTCTAGACGCAAAGCTGAAATGGAAATCACACATTAAAAAGAAAATTGAAGTACTCGACATTAGGCTTAGAGAAATGTATTGGCTTGTTGGAAGGCATTCCAATCTAAGCTTATATAACAAACTGATTTTATATAAGCAACTGCTTTAACCGTGTTGGACGTATGATATACAACTTTGGGGTTGTACTAAACCAAGTAACATATGTATTATACAAAAGTTTCAGAACAAAGCACTAAGGGAAATTGTGAATGCTCCATGGTATCTAAGGAATAGCTATATTCACGGTGACCTAGGATTTGCTACCGTAAAAGACGAAATAGAAAGCTCTGCTCGAAATCTTCGTACTCGTCTCGTGCATCACTGCAACTCAGAAATAATCCGGACATTGGACGAGACCAACCTTGTGCGTAGAATAAGACCGTTCGACTTAGCGCCGTAAGGACACACCATATGAATTAACAAAAGTAGTAGGTGGCTTCGCTGGAAGGCTACCTAAAATGGGAGTTTTTTTAGTAAGTAGGAATCTCACACTACCATGAGCCCGTGCTTATGATGGGAACTTCTATGCTGCTGTGATAGGCATCAGATGTTTGTGCTTATGTGCCTGCTATGGTGATATAATGGTGCTCTTATGAGCGCGTGTTTATGGTGCCTATGAAGGTTTTTACCTACCCACGGAAAAAAAAAGTTTTTTTTTACCAATAAATCGCACCAATCTCTGATTTATTTTATTTTTCAACTATAACATTTATTTATTATTATTAATATTATTAGCTAATCAACAAATATTCGCTTATGTTAACCAGAAGATCTTAATAATTACAATACAACATTAGTACGTACATATATATTACAAGTAATAGAAGACGAGTTGCCGTGATAGTGTTTTTGCTTCTTATATAGGGTTTTCTAATAACGACTTGACAACTTTTTTATTAAATAAAAGGCAAACCATTTGAGATATTTCAAAAACTTTATTATTGGCTTGAAGTTTAATTAAAACATTTATGAACGGAACTCGACTTCGTTCATATGGGCACCTCGGACACGCTTGTAGCTGTCGATTCGTTGGACCCAATTTTTAACGACTCGGCCACACATTTAGGCCGAAACGGCTGCTATTTTGCGTTCAATGTTGGATCTGAGCTCTTCCAACGTAGTCGGCGTGTTGGCATAAGCCAATGACTTAACTTAGCCCCACAGAAAATAGTCAAGCGGCGTTAAATCGCACGAACGAGGCCCCAATCGACTGGCCCATGTCTTGAGATAACACGCTCACTATACTTACTCTTCAATAAATCAATTGTAGCGTGTGCTGTGTGGCTTGTGGCACCATCCTGTTGAAACCATATGTCGTCCAAGTTTATATCTTCCAATTCGGGCCAAAAATAATCGGTGATCATGGCGCGATAACGCTGACCATTCACAGTAACGTGACGATCGTTATCGTCGACGAAAAAATATGACCCAATACGCAGGCATGCAAACCGCACCAAACAGTTATTTTTTGTGGATGAAGTGGTGATTCATGAAGCACATATGGGTTTTCACCCGACCAATAACGCATATTTTGCTTATTGACCAACCCATTGGGCCAAAAATGAGCTTCGTCACTGAAAATGATTTTGCGATGAAATTCATCATCTTGGCGCATCTTCTCTAGAACCCAATCGGAGATCGTACGTCGCTTCAAATGGTCCATCGGCTTCAATTCTTGAGTCAGCTTGATCTTGTATGGGTGTAAACCAAGATGATGACCAATTCTTGAGAACGCCGTGGAATTGACTGATTCGGATCGTTTGCTACGGACGTCTGAACGGCAGCGATATTTTCGACACTTCGACCAACCCGTTGTCTTACTGACACGGCAACATCACACAACGAATGTGTTGACTCAAATTTTTGCACTAAACTTGTTATTGCCTGTATACTAGGGCGAGAAGTACGACCAAAAATTGTAGTTAACGCTTTTAAAGTTGCAGTCACCGACTCCGAATATCTGTAGAAAATTTTTATAATTTGCAGACGTTGCTCGTTAGTGTACTTTACCATGATGAAAAACTGAATAAATTGACAGTGACAGTTTGATGATTAGTGAAAGAGTGCGTTCACAAATTAAATTCAAAGTTGTCAAGTCCCGATTGGAAAACCCTATATAACATCGGGTAGGGGACGGGTTGCAGTTATGTGGGAAGGTTATACCAGGTGTACAGAAAATGATGACTTGCGGTAAGCATTAATTTTTTGTTTTCATTTGAAAAAAAGTGCTGCAGAGTCGCATCGAATGCTTGTCGAGGCATATTGTGATCTTGCTCTCTCAAAAGAAACATGCAGAAGATGGTTTCAACGGTTCAGAGATAACGATTTTGATGTGAGAAATAAAGAACGTGGAAGACCTCCAAAAAAGTTTGAAGGCGCCGAATTGCAAACAATATTTAATGAAGATGACACTTTGAGTCAGAAACAAATGGCAGAAATGTTAAATGTTGCACAACAAACAATTTCTGACCGTTTAAAGGCTATGGAAAATATCTAAAAGTCTGGAAAATGGGTGCCACATGAATTGAATGAAAGACAGATGGAAAACCGAAAAATTTTGCTTCAAAGACACGATAAAAAATCAGTTTTGCCTCGAACTGTTACTGCCGCTGAAAAATGGATTTATTTTCAGAATCATAAACGGAAAAAATCATGGGCTAATCCAGGACAACCATCAACTGCAACTGCAAAATAAAATCGATTCGGCAAGAAGACAATGCTTTGTGTCTGGTGGGACCATAAAGGTGTGGTGTACACGAACTATTAAAACCGGGTGAAACGGTTAATACAGATCGCTACCGACAACAAGTGATCAATTTAAACCATGCATTGATTAAAAAACGACTAGAATAGTCCAGAAGACACGGCAAGGTAATTTTGCTCCATGAAAATGCACCTGCACACAAAGCAAAACTGGTTCAGGGTGCAACCAAAGCAGTTGGCTTCTAGCTGCTACCCCACCCGCTGTATTCACCAGACTTGGCTCCTTCCGACTACCATTTGTTTTCATCGATGGGACACGCATTAGCTGAGCAGCACTTCGAATCCTACGAGGAAGTCGAAAATTGGGTGACTTTTTGGTTTGCTTCAAAAGACGAACGGTTTTATTGGCGTGGAATCCCTAAAATTTCCTGAAAGATGGGAAAAATGTGTACCTAGCAATGGCCAATACTTTGAATAAAATGTTTTTTACTTTTCCATTAAAAATTAGTGTTTTATTTTAACAAAAAAAACTTCATACCGGTCCATCTCGTAGATTGGCATTTGAGGATATTAAGTTCTGTGAGGCACCATGTTGAAAACCGATCAAGATTTTCTTGAAGAAGTGTAGAAAAAATAGTTTTAATAAATTTTATGTCGTTAGCTTAGAGGGAGAAGTATCGTTAATAATAAGAATGAAGGGAAGGGACCAAGAGGACTGCCTTGTAGAACCCCAGAGGAGTCCAAGAAAGGAACTGAGAGAGCGGATCTAAGCCGAACACTATAATATCGGTTTACAAGTTAAGATTTAAATTTAAATAAAACAGGTTCAAAGCCGAGAGCAGAGAGTAAGGGATAGACGAAACAGATAGGAAAGGGAAAGAAAGTTTGAAAGATAAATTTTATAGACAAACGGCAGGCATACAATCTGGGCCGGGTAGAAATTCGAAATGATAACGTCGAAGCTGTGAAAAAAATTGTTTTTAAAAATCGTCGAATTACCATAAGAGAATTTGCTGAGGATGTTGGAAAGTCGGTTAGGCGCGTGTTATGCAATTTTTTCGGACGTTTTTAGCATGAGACCTGAAACTTCTTAATCAAAAAAACCGCCGCATGAGCATCGCTCAGGAGCCCTTGAATGACGTCAATGAAGATCCTTACTTGCTCAAAAGGTTCATAGCTGTTGACGAATCATGGGTATATAGTTATGACGTCGAAACCAAAGTCAAATCGTCCCAATCGAAGTACCCAAGAGCTGGAAGAGCTCAAGGCTATACCAAAAAGTGCTTATGAGAAATGCTTTGAGGATTGAAAAAAGCGTTGGCACAAGTGTATTATATCTGAAGGGGGAATTACTTTGAAGGGGACAACATTAATATTGATGAATAAATAAATATTTTTGTATCAAAATATAAAGTCACCTTACTTTTTGAACATGCTCGTATTTAGGTAGCATTGATAGTTGATGGTTGTAGTAGTAGAGCGGAGTCAACGAATATACCAAAGAAGGGATGTAGAAGATGGCGCAATAGCCAGAATATTAAGCTCCAATTCTAAATTCGACATTAGGGAAAGGTGTGTGTGTTGAGGGTGAAGTGATGGCAGTTTGAGTGGTAGCGGTTAGATCGAAACAAACAGTTTGACGTTAGAGCTTGATTTTGGGTGAAATACAGAGAGTTGAAGTATCGGTTGGAAGCTAGATTTTTGTCTAAAACTGCAATTGGAGCTAGATTTGTTATTTGAAGAGAAGGTGGGTTTTCTTAATTTAGATTTACTTGCTAACTTATTTGTTGATTTTTCTTATTTTATCATGCTTCTTGGGGAAATTTTCCAACCATTTGCAGACATGCATCTCCCAACATTTAAATTGCTGCTGTCTGGATTATGGAATAACCATTCATGATAAGCCAGAAGATTGAGTTTTGAAGCTGCAGTGGCTGGTGGTGATGTCATATTACTTTTCAAGGGATTTTGAAATAAATCAATATCCAACGAAGCAAGCTTATCTAGCCATTTGGAAGGGGTCCATTTTAAACTAAAGTAATTGATGAATTTCGGTGGGGAGGCGACTGGAGGATTTCACAAGGATGTGTTCTCGGTTGCTATGTTGGAAGAAGATTCGCAGAAATTAGTAGATAGGACCGTCCGCAGAAGGATTAGATGTAAAGGCGAGCGTAAATCGAGTTAGAGTTTCATTAATTCAGTCATGGGTGATGTATTATAGTGGGAATTTAGGTGAAGCTGCGGGGGGATTGATGTGCCATCGATTTTGCTGTTTATTGTTGCAATGTGGTGTTCAATATCGAGTCGCAGTTATTTCACCACTGACATCGTTCACTTTATCGAAGATAACATCAAGCATAGAATCAGACACTTTGGGAGAGAGTTGTTTGTTAGATGAGAAATAGTAATAGATATCAATTCCATCACGCAGGGAGCTTATCAACTCGCAGGTTTTCTGATTGGAAATAATCAGCTGAGAACAGATAGCTTTGATTTTACGAAACATTTTATCCAGATGACGTAGGGGAGTATCTTTATTCATGGATTTTACGGAGTCTAACTCGGTAAGACCTACAATTTGCTTATCCATGTACAATAATTTGGATTTAATAAGGTCAGCTAAGCTCCAGTGTACTTATGAGGATGAGAAGTTAAAAACAAGTCCAGATTGTTGGCGGTATGACTATTAACGTGAGGTATCCGCATGGACTTAATTCCATGCTGTGTCAATTTGTTTTCGGCAGTATATCGAATCCATACAGAATTAATTGTAAATATCGCTCGTAATTCGTAATAACGATTTCAGGATAAGGACTCAGGGAAACTATTCTTTCAATGGAGTCAGAAAGTGTATCAAACTTGTTAAAGTTCGAATTAATACCCAGTTCTCAAATTCTATACATAAAGTAGGAGAATCGAATATTACCTATCTACGCAGTAACAGATTTGTGTGATCCAAGATGTGTTGGCGGGGATCTACCTGCGGTTCACTAAATGCCAAGGAAGATGGCTTGTATTGAGAGACGTGGTCATATGCAGAGAAGTGATTGCTACTTAGCTAGCATGCTTTAAATTCCTACGATGTTAAGCATAGTTATGAAGTAAGAATGCTGACAATGGCTTACCGAATTAAACTGTTGTAACTTTTATGCCCTTACATCAGTAAGAAAAAGTACGGGTTGTTACATACACTCAGTCATCAGCAACAGCACTATGGGAAGTGGCAGGAGAGCGTTTCTTTTTACTAGAGCATGTGGTGTATTCGGTTTAATATAGGTCAAATCGGTAGCGATCTTTGGCAAAGCTGTTCTTTTGCTCTGTAAATGTGTAAGCTCATATCATGCTTATAATAGCGAATCGCTCCAAACGTAATTCAAGGCCTTTTGCCTAAATTCTACCAAGGCAAGTTCGCACTCATCAAAGCGCTGCTTCTTACCTCTGTAGTAGCTTTCTATGTCATATCCACAAGGTATTAGATGTTTAGTGAGGCCGTCAGCAGTATGTTCGTCTGATTGTCGTTCATATTACATAGTGCTTGAGACTCCTCTGTGGTGGTGTTCGGAACCGGCAATAAACAGTATGCCCTGCTCAGGAGTGTTAAAAATTCACTAAGTGAGAAACACAAATGAGTGCGAGAAGTTAGGCCTTGGCCCACACCGGGCTGTCGCACCAAAATAAATGTGTTTATAGCTGTATCTGTCTCTAATTTCGCCGATAACCACATAGTTTCACTGTAGTTTTACTACAGAAACTGCCGCACTAAGCTTTCTCCAGAAAACTTGCGAGCCTTAGTGTATACACTCAGCTGTACTTCCACGAGTTGAGAGATTAGTAACACACATAAGTATGGATAGTTAGACTACTACAAAGTGATAGTAGTCATCTTCAGGCAGTCTCTTTCTTGAAATTTCTTTCCAGCTTGTTTGGACGAGTATGCTTATGGACAACTGCTTTGCCATCTAGAGAAAGAGGACATAGTCACCCCTCTATCCACCCAAAACAACTTTCAAAACAAATGCGCTAATCTTTTTTTTTATACTATACTCCTACTCTTGGTGAATTTAAAACTAAAAGTTTCTTGATACTCTTATCTGAGTTTCAGTTGTTATTTCTACTTAAACATTAATCATTGAACTTTTCCCAAATAACACTCTTTCCTTGAAAGCTTAAGTATATAAACCAAAAATCCTCCAGACAGAGACTACTCTTGACCAAACCACCGATAGATTGATTACCCTGAAAACTATGTGGGAAAATTAAAACCAGTAACCTCTGGTGTTTCATACAAGACAACAACAATACAATTAAGAAAAAAACTAAAAAAAAAAAAAATAAAAAATAAATAAAACCACCAAGCGAAACAATTTGAAACTTAAAACAATGCCAACTCTGTTGTCTGTCTTTGAGAATCGAAAAGACTTAACCATGGACCAAAAGACGACGCTGGCAATGGCGATGAAGATGACGATGACGATGGATGAGCCCAAAGTTCTCAAAGTGCAATTCCCAGTGGAGGAGAAGGACGAACTCATTTTTAACAACCACCGCAGTTCAAAGTCACGCATCTCACGATCGAACTATTAAATTCCCACCTCCTAAATGTGAGCCTCTTAATGGCAGTCTTCACGTACTTGACTCTGAAGTCTGAATATCTATGGCTGGATGAATGTCTCTGTTTGTATGTGTGTTTGAGACTATATAAATCCATCCGCGACTTATGGATGGTTAGATGGATGGGTTATTTGATTCCCTTCATCCCTCACTGTCACTGCTGTTCCAAAGGGAACCTATTTTGTCTCCCTCAAACAGGCAAACTGGCAAATTGAAGAGACTCTCTTGAGAAGGATTATAAGGGTCTTGAGTATACACATCGAGGATTACAGCGAATTCCGTCATGATTGGCGTCTTCGAAACGGTTATTAGCTGCCATGCATAATTGGCAGGCTCACATACGAGTACGATTACATGTATCCGTTCATTTGTGTAGTCGTGTGTTTTCCGTAAATCCGAAATTAGTATCTGATGTATCTGCATCTCAATGGATTCGGTGACCCATTTCCTTAGATCATGGTTGGTTAGTATGAATACAATAAAAAAGTTTTTGAATAATCTCACCGGCGATATATGGGCTACACCCATTTTTATGGCTGAAATCCCTTCAAAAAATCAACCACCACCACTAGCATCAGCACAAGCCGCCATCAAGACACCATCAAAGCACCATCAATACGTATCACATTTAATTAGTTTTGCCACGCATTCCGAGGACTGAAATTCCAGATTCCTGTTGCGCTTCATTCCATAAAGCACATCATTCTTGATGAGAGCTCACTTCGTAGTTCGTGCGCTCACATCGTCCCTGGCAGATAATTATCATAAAACTCGGTCATAGGTCGTTGGGTTTTCAGTAAAAGGTACTCAGGACGAACTACGGGTAATTTATTTTTTATTTTTTTATTTTTAATATAACATAACTCCCTGATCTTTGGCTTTGGTTTGGTTAATTTGCCGTATCCGCCTTTATTTTTCGCATGCTGTGTCAAATCAAAATGCAATCGGAGGCTAAGTTTACGTTACGAATACAAGCTGGCAGGTGTTTTCTCCAGCAGGCAGATGCTTTGTGTTTCATTGCCATTGCCGTCCTCAAACCTCAAGATCCGAAGGATAATGAATATAAATTTAGTTTTGGTATTAATTTTTATTGGCAGCTTAAGAAAAATTAAAAAATAAAAAATCTCCTTTTCGGTGGTGTGGAGATAGATACCTGTAAGGTCCCTCGGGCTGTCTTTATACCAGGGACTTGGTTGTTTTTGTGGTTTCGATCGAACGCACCATGAAATCGACTTGCTATTTATTCTTATATAACTCATTTGTTGCATAAAATTGCATTTGACACACTTTTAGAAAGTTGTTGTATTAGCCGAAGGGCTATTTAAAAGAGTTTTTTATGGCGTTTTTATCGGCAGCTGAATGATTTGAAGATCAAACGAGTGCAAGGCGTTGACAAGACAACGCAAACATAATGAACGAAAATGACTTGGCCATTACAAGACAACTTGCACGAATCTCCAGATGTATGATATTTGGATTTGGTAATTGCTCGGCAATGTCAGAGCCAACTATTCACAACGGATATTGAATGATGAAAGGATCAGCCATAAATATTAGGTATGTATTTTAATTCGTGCGGTTTTTTTTTTTCTTCAAAATTTGAACGTTTATCTAAGAAAAATATGTACAATAGTATTATTCAAAGTATTGCCCATCTGAAGCTATGACTTTTTAACATCTTTCTGACAATTTGTGGATCCTATCTCAAAAGAACTGCGCCGGCTTGGCAGCCAAGAATGAATCAAACCAATTTTTGATATTCTGCTCTGATGTGAACCGTATTTCAGTGAGAGCGTTCTGCATCGACCGGAACTATAAGGCGGGTGGGGTAAGACTTCCCATCCACTGATATTTTGCGCTTGAGGTTGTCGTAATAGATCCATTTTTCATCACCAGTAACAATCCGATGCAAAAATGACTTCCTTTTGTGGCGTTCCAGCAGCATTTCGGACATGCAAAACCGCCTTTCGACGTCTCTCGGCTTGAGTTCATGTGGAACCCAATTTCCGTGCTTTTGAATATGTCCAGCTGCTTTTAAACGTTTTGAAATGGCTGCTTGAGTCACACCCAAAGATACTGCGAGCTCTTCTTGTGTTTGATAATGCTTTCAGTTCTTGTTCAAAATCACCAAACCAATCGTGCAACTCATGTTCCAATGAAATAATACAAGTTACGCCATCTCTTAGCAAACCACACAAACCGAAGTTATAGACCCAATATTTAATAAATAAACAGTGAGCTTCATGGAACTTCTTCCGCATACCGATGGAGTGACCCTATGCGAATAGAAATATTCCCGTCAAAGAATAGAAATAATCTACTTATCGAATACGCATCGCATAGAACGTCGGCATAATGACGGATAAATGTATCGAACTAGAAATCGTATAACGTCAACATCAAGTACTAGGTCCCGCAAAAGTCATCAACCTATCGGAAGATGCAATAATTTTTGGAAATGACAGCAAATGTCAATTCTACTTTGACATTTTTAAAGTAAGCCGAAACAAAATACGGAGGCCGTTGGATGAATATCCGGATTAAAAATGAGAACGTAACTTTTTTAGGTTTTGACAATTTATTTTTCAATATAATCCCGTTGTAATCGATACATTTTTCCAAGCGGTGCTGCAAGTTTTCTATCCCCGCTGTATAGTACGACTCTTTTTGGCCAGCAAAATACTACTCCGCAGCGATGATGACTTGCTCGTTTGACCAGTACTTCTTTCCAGCGAGCGATCTTTTAAGGTTTGGGAACTATAAGAAGTCATAGAGAACCAAATCCGGAGAATGCGGAGGATGGGGAAGCAATTCGTAGTGCAATTCGACCAATTTGGCTGTGGCGACTGCGGAGGTGTGAGACGGTGCGTTATCGTGTGAAAGAGCACTTTTTTCTTCACCAAATATGGTCGTTTTTTTTTTTTCAAATCGGTGCTGAATCGGCCCAATAAATCGACGTAGTATACTCTTGTGATTGTTTTTCCCCTTCTCTAAATAGTCAACGTGGATCACACCTCGCGCGTTAAAAAAAGAAAAAAAGAAACGGTGGCCATCACCTTTCCGGCCAAAGGCACAATTTCGCTTACTTTGGAGCACGTTCACCGGGTAATACCCATTCCACGTACCCATCGCGTGGACAACTTTCTCATGCCTAAGATCTAATGCAGGATATGGCTAACACGTTCAGTTGAGATGCCTGCTATTTCAGCCAACTTGCGAATTTTCAATTGGCGCAGCGGTCCGCTAATACGAGATCACGGATTTTGTTCACGGTTTCTTCTGTGGTAACCGTTTTTAGGCCGCCTGGGCGCGGTTCATCATAAACTGACGTGCGGCCACGACGAATCTCTGCGAAGCAACGGTAAACGGTTGTACGGAAAGGTCCATGGACCTCGTACACATTATCGAGAATGGGCTTGATTCCCTCGTAGGTTTTGCCACTCAAAAACAAGAATCGGATCACGGACCGATACTGCTCTTTTTCTATACGTCGGATTGTCTCTAAAGTTTGACAGGCGTGCTAAAAGACGTTATACTAAATGATGATACACTCATTTTGGCTTAATAGCGTCGGCTATCTTTCAATCCGGTTACTCATCAAACAGCCCTCGCACACGTCAACAAGATACAAATGCTATACTCCTAAAGAAAAGTCTTTCATTTATAAAAAATTGTGACAACTTTTGGGCCATCTGTGGCGCCACATTACATAGAAAGCAAGTAGTGACATATCGGAAAGGGAGAATATTTTGGCTCGTCTTTGATGAGCGTTGAAATGGCTTATCAAGGAAAGAAATGCTTTTCATCGATGCAGATTAAAACAGATACGTCATGGAAACGTGTGGAAACGAATGAATATTTTTCAGATCTCTTTTTTCCAATTTATTGGGGCACTCAATGGCTACAAATTTTTGAATAACTTATTCGCATTCGCATTTACCTTTCAGCAACGGCGAAGTCGGTTTGGTCACTCATAAATTGCAGTATGTACCTCATGAATTAGAAAGTTTTCCATTGTGTCGTGTTCGACGAGCCGTAAGTCATTGATTTTAGCTATGGTTGCGATGCTCTTGTGCGTCGGTGCATTGTCTTGCAAAAACAATTTTTTTTTTCGCTTCATGTGATGCCGTCTTACAACGATAAAGGCCTTCAATCGCTCCAATAATGCACAGTAATACTCGCTGTTGGTGGGTTTTCCTTTTTCCAGGTAGTCCACGAAGAGTATGCCATGACAATCCCAGAAAACCGACGCCATAATCTTTCCGACCCATCGAGCCTCCCTTGGCCGCTTCGGAGCACTTGTGCCGGCTTCAGTCCATTGCCGGGCACTCATTTTGTGCTTTGGTGTTCAACAGTTACAAATCGACGCCAAAAGCATACCCGATTCCGCATCAGCAAGTCCAAACGTTCTTTCGAAATGCTCTCGCGTTCATGTTTTTGGTCAGGAGTGAGTATACGCGGCAACCAGCGGCAGGATAATTTTTTCATATGCAGAATATTGCCCAAAATATGGCGTGTGCGCTCAGTAATAATCTTTGTGGTATCTGCTAGCTCGCGCACCTTCACTTTCCGGTCAGCCAACAACATTTCCTGCCTGCCGCTGCGGACTTGATCGGTAGTGGAGTTGCAGCCACCACGAAATTTTTGAAACCAATATTTGACGGTGTAATCTGATGGAACATTAGCCCCATAATATTTATCCAACTTTTCTTTTGTTTCCTTTGCCGTTTTGCCTCTCAAAAAATAATGTTTTATGAGAGAACGAAAATCGTTTTTGTCCATACTCAACATGATGCCAAACGTGTCAACAACAATCAGCTGTCAAAACAAAACTAAAGACAGTATCGCACTGAAATTAGGCATATCTGCCTAAATATGAACAAACTTCAAGGCACTATAACCTTTTTTGCAGTAGCAGCGCATTCTAGCGGTCAAGGAGATTATTTTTCACTCCACCTAGTATGAGCGATAATCTTATGCATGAATAGCACGAGAATTCGTTCAGTAAAATTATGAAAAGCGATCAAATCCCTAATTCATTTATGGAGCTGATGGACCAGCTCAATCATGTGCGTAGATTTACTTACGCTGACTTGTTTAGGTTAGCGGTGGAACTTTTTTCAAGGAAGGCATTCATTTTGTGCCGATAGTGATGGAATTGACACCGGATTTTCTTCGCCCAAACATGATGAAAAAATCAGACATTGTACCCAAGGAAGTAACGAATCGAAAGGGGAAAGCATGGCGGTGATTTAAAACATGTTCAGCGGGCTTTGAACCGCCAATGGAGCGGTTCAGAGGACCCTAGAAACTTTTGGCCCGGAACTTAATCCGAGGTCGTGTCGGTTATTTGAGCCAGATTTGGCATTTGTTATCTGAGAGGAATCCCAAATTTCGATTGTCAGAGAGGGCAACCAATTGTGTGCTTAAATTGTAACGGCAAGGGTTCTTTTTCGAGATCGTTTTACGGGTGTAAAGCGAGAGGAGTAAAACGGCGCCAATGTCGGCGTTGCGGTACTACCAGCACAAAGGAAGCGCCGCCGTAAGTAGCAGATAGGTGGATTGCCGAAGATCAGTTTGGGAATTCAATAGTTCATTTACGGTTTATAATAGAGGGTGATGGGTAGAGAGTTATTAACGATTTTGGAAGAAAAAAAAGTTAGGTTTGTCGTTTTAATGAACGAAAAAAGTATAGATGTTGTGGTGGTTGTGTTTCCACCAATTGAAGTACAAAGTCGGTCCGTATTAATAAAATGCCTACTTATCACAGCGATAACACATACAATGATCGTTGATACAGATTTTTGGGCATTATGAGGAATCATTCCGGATTTAAGATCACGAGTGTGAAGCTGCTCGAGTCAACTGTCGGTTGCCTAGATGACAGGAATACCCGAGATATTAGAAACAGGGCAATTTGAAGCCCGGGTTATTTAAGTCGATGCCCGAGGGATTGGGATGTACTCATTTAGTAGAACACAATATAAGCACGTCGGCAGAATCTTTTAAACATGGTTATCATCCAGTGTCGCCTGCGCTGCAGAAACATATTGATAAGGAGCTAGAGAAGATGCCGGAGGCGAGAGTTATAGAGAAATCATTTAAAAAATGGTACAAAAACGGGATGAACACTGATTGACGAACATACAATTCTGGATCGCCTTACGTGAATGTCGTCGTTTCGTTGTAGTTTCTAGCTGTGACAAAGATATTGTGGAATTTTTCCTCAGAGTTTTGGCGCATTTTATTTAGTTTGAGTATTCGACGCATAGGCAAATTGCAATATTTTTTCTGCAGCGACAAGTTGAGGTTTTTCGTCAAATTAAAAATTGGGGTTAATGTTGTTAATGAAACGATGAACATATTTGTGATCATGGTGAACAGTACGTTAGGCTGTCTTCCATTGGACTTTGAATTGATGATGTCTTATTCTTCCAGCGCTGAACGAATACTATATATGGAAATACACTTTGAAAAAGCCTTAGAAAATCTAAATGCTTCACCAAACGAGTCTCGCAGAACTTAAGGAGAAGGGTTTGCTTCGCTTCTGGACACGAGGAAATGATCAGATCTTTTAAAAACAATCCAGCCTTAGTAGAATTTCGGAAAAAGTTAACACATTCTTTAATTGCTCCGTTACCATTTTTGATATGTGGGATTTTACATCCATGCGTAATGGCTAAGTTAAAATTGTGATTCGCACAATGAATATATATGGCTTCTGGACAGATTATACGAACCTTAGCGGGGCAACCATTGTATTTCCCGCTCATAGAGCGCTCGTAACCTGTGGAAATGTTAAATTGTATTCATCGTATGCGATCAAAACAATTTCATTTCATTTAAATGAAATACAAATGTATCTAAGCGTACCTTGAGATTTGATAAAATTTAAATCAACTCCGATTTCCTTATAAGTGTTCAGTAATATTTTTGCAAGTTCTTTCCCGGTTACATCCTTTACGGGAATAAAACGTAAAAACTCTTCTCAAATTTTATATTTTCCTTCAATCTCATCCACGTATCGAACGCATACTGAAAAGTTTTCGATGCCACTTACGTCCGTGGTTTCATCTGCCACACATTGTGATTTTTTGATTCGTTGCACGATGTTTGAAGTGATTATCTGCCCTGCTGCTTCTATTTCATTTTGAATGCCATGGCTTAAATATATAGGTCCAGAATTTGATCACCACTTTCGACTGCGAATAGGAGACGTGCCCTAAAATTCCCGTCACTTTTGGCATTTTCAAAGATATTGGCCCGTAATCATGATGGCCATTTAGCGCTATTCCATGTCTACTGCACAGTAAAACACTTCGAATAATTGGAACCCACTTTTTTCTCTTTTCGTACTGTTGTATAGGGTTTTCTAATAACGACTTGACAACATTTTTTTTTTAAATAAAAGGCAAACCATTTGAGATATTTTAAAAACTTTATTAATGGCTTGAAGTACAATCAAAATATTTATGAATGGAACTCGACTTCGTTCATATGGCTACCGCGGGCACGTTTGCAGCGGTCGATTCGTTGGACTCAATTTTCAACGACTCGGCCACACATTTCGGCCGAAACGGCCGCTATTTCGCCTTCAATGTTGGCTCTTCAACGTCGTCGTCGTGTTGGCATAAACCAATGACTTAACGTAGCCCTACAGAAAATAGTCAAGCGGCTTTAAATCGCAAGAACGAGGCGGCCAATCGACTGGCCCATGTCTTCAGATAACACGCTCACCATACTTACTCTTCAATAAATCGATTGTAGCGTGTGCTGTGTGGCTTGTGGCACCATCCTGTTGAAACCACATTATTTTTTGTAGATGAAGTGGTGATTCATGAAGCACTTGTGGTTTTTTACCCGACCAATAACGCATATTTTGCTTATTGACGAACCCATTGAGCCAAAAATGAGCTTCGTCACTGAAGATGATTTTGCGATGAAATTCATCATCTTGGCGCATCTTCTCCAGAACCCAATCGGAGAAGGTACGTCGCTTCAAATGGTCCATCGGCTTCAAGTCTTGAGTCAGCTTGATCTTGTAAGGGTGTAAACCAAGATCCTTATGCCAAATACGCCATAATGTGGTCTGAGCGATGCCCAATTCTTTTGAACACTGTGGAATTGACTGATTTGGATCGTTTGCTACGGACGTCTGAACGGCAGCGATATTTTTGAGACTTCGACCAACCCGTTGTCTCACTGACACGGCAACATCACACAACGAATATATAGACTCAAATTTTTGCACTGAATTTGGTATTGCCTGTCTACTAGGGCGGAAATTACGACTGAAAATTGGAGTTAACGCTCTTATAGTTGCATTCACCGACTCCCAATATCTTTAGAAATTTTTTTATAATTGGAAACCCTTTATTTCAGTTTGAAATCCTCTACATCTTCTACAACTTTTATGGTACTCTTTTTCTTGATGCTTTCTGAATTTTACCAGACCTTTTTTCCAGTTCTGAAACGCAGACTGAAAAAAGGTTTACAAGATCTGGTGAGATCCTTCTCCCATTTCTCTTACGCCAAATAATATGCAAAATCTACAGTACGACCCATCTTCTTCAGCCGAATACGCTTACCACGGAAATTGGACCAACCAAGACAATTGAAATTTTAAATTCCTATCGCCCGAACTTCAAAATTTAAAATTAATATCAGGGACCAAGACGCGTTCGATAACTTCGTACTTTTCATTGTCGTTCAGTCGCCGTTTGCAAAAACTCGTGATGCCTAAAAAAATATTTAGTTTCTTAGTTATAACTTCACGGGTTATTTCCTTCGATAATTTCGTAAGTTTTTTTTTTCTTTTTTTTTCTTCAATGACTTCACATAAATAATCGAAACTGCAGCTATTGACTCGGATTTATGCTTTTTTTCGGGTGGTATTTCCTCGGGCAAATCGCCAGAAACTGCCTTGTTGGTTTGAAAAAAATCAGAAAATTTTTTTAAAGACATTTTCATATGTATAGTCACAGTTTAGTAAACATAGTCGATTAGTTATAATAATAATAATAATAAAAATATAAAAATAATAATAATCAGCTGCCTCAAGTAGATTTAATGATCGACGCGATTTTAATACAGGCAACGGACCAGCACGTGTCAAGGAAAAGGGCAATATACAAAAATTGTTCAATATTAATCTGTCAGCTAGAATCGCAACCATTTGGCGCCCTTGTATGTAAGAGAACCTTAGACAATCTATTTGACATTTCTTTGTCGATTACCTGTTAGATTTGAAATAACGATTCGCTATGGAGGGTTGTGTTTCATTCGAAGCACTTTGAAATATATTTACAAATTCACTGGACTAGCATTATTTTCAGTGCCATTCAAAACCAATGTAGTTCAAAAAATACTTTTTATTATTGCGGAAGAATTAATCGGAGCTGGTTGACATGCCTTGCAAATGCGTTTGAAATCATTCAAAAACAAGGAACTTGGGTTGCTTATGTTTTGAAGTCAAGATCTAAGCGCTGTGAACAGCTGCTCCAGTGGCTATAAAAGAAGGGTTTTCTTCATCGCATCAAGATGGGTGATAAAAAATGGATTCATTTCAGCAACTCAAATAGAAGACAGTCATGGGGACTGACCGGTCATGCTTCTACGTCGTCGGCTAAGCCAAATATTAACCCTGGAAGCTGGTGGAACCAGGTCAGTGTTATTTATTATAAACTCTTTAAACCCATCGGAACCAAAAAGTGATTCTACAGCATGAGAACGCTCGCCCTCATGTTGGAAATGCTCAAATGGAAAGTCCTACCCTACCCGCCATATTCTCCAGATATTTCCCCGTCCGATTGTTCCATTCGATGGCACATTGTCTAGCTGATCAGGAGTTTAGCTCATATGAAGACATCGAAAAATGGCTTGATTCGTGGATAGCCTCAAGAGATAAACACTTTTACCGTAACGGTATTCGAGCTCTGCTCCCATCTGCTTCGATGGGAAAAAGTTCTACCTACTGATAGACAATATTTTGAACGATTCATTTGGAACAACTTTTTTTTACAATGAAGTTGCATTTTCATAAAAAAGCGATAACTTAGTTGCGCACCTAATAGATGGCATACTTAGGATCCCGCATCCCAGAGTGTAAAGGAAATTAAAAGCCTTATAGGTCCAGTTTCTTGGTACATACGTTTAACTTTAATTAATTCTTTAATAGACTTGTTAGAGATTCATATTGACGGATGAGTGTGGGGAAAGTTTTAGGAAGGCAAAATAGTGTTCACTTAGGGCACCTTTTTAGACAAGTCCAGACTTCGATAAGCCGTTCGTAGTTTAGATGGATGCCGTAAATTATGAAATCGGGGTCCAATTATCTCAGAATTTTGAAGAAAGCTAGGAAGTTTTTTGGTGTCTTAGTAGGTTTCTTCGGAGAAGTGGGAGGAAGAAGAGTACCATATATCAAAGGGATTCGGCTTATTGTCGTAACTGATCATTAATATTTGGCAGTGTACCTGATTCAGCCTGAAGGAACCTCAAGGGAGACCAGGTCGATAGGCAGTGAGACTGCAGCATTTTGATTTTCAGATAATCCACAGACATGCTTTCGCGAAGGGTCTCTGATTTGGCTGGGATATCACTCTGGTAGAGAGTAGAAAGGGGCAAACTCTTCCAAGTTTGTTAAAGCTAAGCACGTAATAGTGATCGATGATAACAATAACTAGTGGAAGTTGGTGATAGAAAAGTCAGGTAGATGATTAAGGTAGGAATTGTAGGAATTGCCAGTAGGAATTTCAAGAGTTAACAACAGGTAAAACCGGTAAACGATCAACCCGCTGGTCTGAAGGTCGAAAGGGTAAGTGTGTCAAGGTGTTGGGAAATATTCTGTATAGATCTGGTAGGTACACTGTATAAAGGCAAAGGCGACACGAAAAATTGTAACAACTACTGATCGGCAAAAGTAATGTCGCATACTCTAAAAATATACGAGAGAGTTCTGAACAGTCGCAACGCAATACTATTAAACTACATGGCAGTGGACATATGAACATATCAGGCGATCCAAATTTTAGGGATAATGATGGATAAATATTGCGAAGCATCACATCATATGCATATCGCCTTCATTGATTTGGGAAAAGCATTCGATAGAGTTCGGACACATCTTATTCGGACTGCTCTTTATTCTTAAAATGTACCTCAGACGTATAAGATCAGTAAGCAGCTTGTACAATGACGTTAATATAAAGGAAATAACCAAAGAATTCGAACTTAAAGTTAAAGTACATCAGGACAGTTTAACATACAAAAGCTGTCGATTTTTAATTTCGTAAGGAATTCTATTGAACTATCAATCGGTATGATTTTCCCTTCTTTCACTGAGTATAGCGCTGTCCAGAGCAACGAGGAGGTAGTCTTTCGGAAAACTCTTAACAATGCGCATTTGTGGTGTCTTCACGTTAAGAAATCGAAAGTGGGCTAATTTCAAGCTGAGAGACTGTTTTTACCATGTTCAAAGAAGATCAAGAAGCTCCAGTTCCAGCCGAGGTTTGAAGAATTACTAAGAGAAAACTAGTTATCAAATGTGGCAGCATCAACAAACTCAATAAAGGACAAATGACAATAAAAAAAAAAATTAAAATAAAAATAAAATATGCCACGTCATTGAGTTTTTCATGGCGGCTTATTGAAATTAACATTAAACTCTGGTACCAAGACACTGATGTGTGATATTAGGGAGAACTGTTGCCAAGGTATTTGTTGAAGCTTAAAGGACATTCGTTTATTTGTTTCGAAATTGCAGAATTTTCATCATCTAGGGCTGCATTTCTTATCATCAAGCGATTTTTTTTTAGAAGGTCCTTACATGCAGGACTCGACATTCTCGTAGAAAATATACAAAGTGGAGAGTTTGTCAATCTGCGTCCTCTCAAGGGGACTTTTGCTTAGTACTAAGTTGAGTGGATACCTACTTTAGTTATTCCAACTCGGATAGTACCTTTGTAGGTCTTAATCAAGATTGAATTGCGATTTTTTACTTTGAACTGTATATATTGATGATTTTGAACATATCTCGTACTTTACTTTAATTAATTACCTTTATAAAATGAGTCTTGAGCTTTTGAAACATCAATTCAAATGTTGTTCATCTGTATACATACGTACACTCGAAATTATATACTTAAACCTAAGCAAAAACCTCTTCAAATTCTTCTCAGTATTCAAATTGCCGACCGGTAAAAGTACTCGTACATCGTCTACCCCAAGGAAAATGTTTTAAAATACGATTATTTCCACCAGATACATGCTTGAAAGTATTGAAATAAACAACCACAAACTCCTGACTTGTCCAAAAACTTCAAAGTCAATACCACTTTTACATAATCCCAGTTCCACTAAAAGCCTCCAAGGTTAACGAACATAGTATCTACCAAACCTACTTACTTGAATACCCGAGAAATGGTAGCGGTCCCCACACTTTCGCCCAGCCATTCGTCATATGCACGTCCTTTCCTCCATTATCCTTTACCATCATCCTCGTCACAGTAGAGTCTGCTGCCATGTTTATTTCATTCTGTATTTAAAGGTAACATTTCCCACATTAATCTTTATTTAAATTTACCCATCCAGAGTTGGAAACCAAAGTTCTATTCGTCCCACTGAGTGCTATTTCAACCCTAAACGGGTGAGGAAAAAAAAAAAAAAAAAAAAAATATCCACCCTCTTGCTGCTCTAGTGAGATGAAATCCTTGGGGAGAGAAGCAAATTCAGATTCGGAGCCCACATCGGATATGGAGACTGAGGAGGCTTTATGTAATGAGTGGATGGAAGTTTTTCCGTTTATTTATCTTTTTCATTTTTACTTCTGGCTTGTTTGCTGGTCCCGTTTAATGCAATTGAAAGCAGATGATTTTAAATGGTAAATGGCAAGAAAACAGTTGAAAATGAGAAGAAATGCAAAAAACGAGTACGGCATTCAGATACTCTTACCGTCGTCATTAATCCGCAGAGAGTAAAACCTTTCAGCAACCTGTATGTCTGTATGCCTGTATGTTGAACACATTAATTAGGGGATGATGGTGTGGAATCTTTCCGAAAATGGCTAGATTCTGCGGATGCTACACATGAAAATAGAGGTCAGCTCCAGGGAGCTGTTAACTTCAACTTTGCGCGACTTTGTATAAGTTTCGTACATTTTCTCGTTGAATAGCTTCGCGTGTGTGAGTTGTCTCTGGTGCATTATCTTCGAACGAGAGAAAAATTTGTTGTCATTGGATTGAAATGAAGTAGATGGCACTGGACATTTTTTTTTTTTTTTTTTTTCTGTGTTGCTGTGTTGAAAGTCAGTTCTGCACAAGGACAGGTTGTTGGGTGTGTGAATTTCTCTACAACCATTCAAATCAACTGCAACATGGTCGCCTTGGAGTATCTTTCCACATCACTAGATGACAATCTTTTCGAATTTTATTCACAAAACGGATCTTTCAAGCGAAACTTCCAACAGATAGAAATACATCCATCTAACCATTCATCCGATAAACCAACGATCCGCAACACTACGAGAAACAAATGTAGAGAGGAAAACTAAACTAAAAACAGCAAAACAACAGAGAATCCAACAGACAGACCACAAACTTTACTGTCCAGTGTTTGGTCGTCTATTTAGGTATCTGATGAAATGTTAAGGTTCCCGCCTGTCTGTCTGTGCCGGACCGTGAATTCTCCATTTGTTTGGTGGCTTTACGGTTTTCTTTGTTTGTTTTTGATTTCTGCTTTTGCATGTGAGAATACTTGCACCTTCCACGTTGCACTATGTGAATACGTAGTAGAATTGAATAGAAAATAAATTCAAGCCTTAGAGGTATGATTATTGACTTTGTTATGTTGTTGGTGGCCATTAAAACGCCTCATTAAATAAAAGGTGGACGTAGTACATAGTACCTGATAGTCAGCAAATATCTTTGAGAAATAAAAAATTTGGAGAACTCTCATCCTAGGGCTATTGATTAAATTGTAACTACTTTAGTTAAGTTAAATTAAGTTCAATTACAACTAATTGAAGTTAGAACTTCCACCATATCCATACAGGAACTATGTGTGTAGAAACAACGCATATGGGGATTCGAATGTTTAAGGAGTTTCACACCATAAAATGAAAGTGAGCGTAAATGCCGAGAGCTTTTCTCTTTTGTGACGAATTCACTCTCTATCCTTAACACCTAGTTGCTTTAGACGTAAGCTACGAAACGTACAGGAAAGATAACATGAGTAAGCTTATTTCCATTATGATTCGGTACTATGTAGTAGCCCTTACATTGAATATAAGAGAAGATGACTGCAGGCTCCCAGATCTTCAAACGTATCCTTCATGTTGAAGAGGATGGTCGAGGTTCGTGTGTCCAAAACTGCCTATCAACGCGGAAGAGCTTGCGCGAGTCTGCAAACCTAAAGGTGTACCCGACAAGAAGAATAACACGTTGAGCATTCCCATCGACATTCAAGCTGATTTCGATAATGCAACTTTTGGCGGCATATGTAAATCGGCTAGAGACACGTCGTTGACCAATCACTAGTTTTGCTAATAAGAGCAATACTGGTAAATTTGAATGCAGATACTGCCTGCGGCCAATATGTAATGGCTGTGATAAATAAGGTTGCTGTTTAGGTGCACGCTGGGTGGACTCTCTGCGACCATCCATTTGCATATGATGAATGACGCAGACAGCCCTACATGTTATTAACGATTGGCGCTCTAGCAATGGGCTTTCAGTCAATCGTCTCAAAACTGAATTTGTTCTCTTTACTTGCGGGAGAAAAAGCTGACTGGCATGCCTTATCTAGTGCACGTTTTTCATTCCTTTTTTCAGTTCCTATTTGGGTATCACTCTGTATAGTAGATTCTTTTAACCTAAACATGTTAAGTCGAAAACCTTGAATGTACTGTCTGCTTTCTAGCATTATAAAGCAAAGTAAGGTGCTCATCATCAAAGAAGTTACTTTGATCTACACGGCTATGAGAAAACGTATTACAACCAGTACGCTGGCCAGAAATACTCTCTTACTCTCAAAGCCACCTTCCGTTTACAAATTGAAGGCATTGGTACAACACGTACCGTACCGTACCGAAAGGATAATCTTTCGCGCCAATGTCCTTTTGACTTTGATTTAACGTACATATTGTCTGATGCAATCACACCAGAGCTCTCGTTGCTGCAAATATAAGAAATCAGCTTTCATTGTGTTGCGAAATGGTTTCGGCAACTTCTGGCTTCAAATCCGATCTAAAAACTAAATTTTTCTCCTCGAAAATATACGCGATCCTGATGACAATAAAAGGTCGATGGAATGACGGCCAAACTGCGTTTAGGGCTTTGCTGCACCCACTCACCACTTAAAAGCTAGTTTGGCTTCTTTAACTGATTCTTGTTTGGTTCTCTTGTTACAATGAGATTGCGGAAAACATTGTAACATCATAGATGAATTTGCATGGCAATGCTCAGAGGAGAGGTTTTCAGCACCCGAACCTGCGTTGGAATTGACGTTGTCCCTGGTGTGGGTTTCTATTGACAGTGAGTATAACTGTAGATTGCATGAATTTCCGGGGCTATGACATATTTAACGAATACTTCATAATGAGTCTTGAACATCATTGACTTGCCTGCTGTTCCTTAGTGGTAAAGACTGGACATTGGCATGCTACGCCTTTGCTTATAACCTAAGTGTCCTGGGCGAAATGGGCGAAACATCCTACGACGCTTGCTGTGAGAGTGATGACAATACCGTAAAGCACTGTTAACGTGAATGCCGGGACTACGCTTCAGGTTCAGGCTTCAGTAACTCGGAGCTGATGTAGCAGGTGCTAGTACTGTAGGCACACACAACTGAAGCGTACTCATATTTCTACAAAAAACCGATAAATTTCAGTAAAAAAAAAAAATTGCTCAGGACGATATACAACAGGTAGTAAGCCCGGATTGGACCACTTAGTGTGTTATTCGCCTTAAATGCAACTAATATTGAGTACTATTCTAGCAGGTTAGGTTTTCGGGGTGATGTGGTATCTGAATCTAAAAGCACCTATTTATGGGAATTGTATTGCGGTTGCTGATTGTATTTTCCATTTTTCGTTTCGCGTTGGTTGACATTTGGCTGCTGGTTCATATCACCTCGTAAATATACTACCGTACACAAAGTCACTCTGTACGGCAGATCACCAAGAATAGTCAGAAGGATGTGCAACGTCATGTAGAACGCTCCAGCCATACTTTTGGAACGCTACCATAATGAGACAAATTAGTAAAGGAAAGCCTTACTTAAGGTGTAATTGGCATGCATAGTTGGAGGCAGCTTGATAGAATTTGAGCGGGCCAAAGAGGCTTGTGATCCTTATGGTCTAGGACCGTGCATGTCTGTGAAAGAAGCATGTAAAAATGAATGTTTTCTAGAGGATAATTTCATAGAGTTCCGTTTAAGTGACTTAGCTCTTTTTTCGTGACTCCAGACCCCGTAATATAATTTACGTGAAATTCCCTGAGGTTTTGTTAGATATGACTGAACCTTGGCAGGGGGACGTACAGCAGATAAATTTGCACGACTGGATCAACGGTGGCAACTGAATTTACAGTTCGGAGACGAGGTCAATATGATTTTTTCAGGACTAGTCATGGTGTTGAAATAGAGATGGTGGCGGATGAACCTTTAATTGTTCAACGGCAGCTCTCATATTTTTAAAGAAATTTTGGATTCCTGACGGTTTGTTCGTTAACTTAACTATCCGACAACGGAAAAATCCTACTGCTGCGCGGCTACCAGTAGGCTGTGATGAGGATGAATTTATTCTTGAATTTAGAGGAAGATGTATAACAGCACACTGTACGGGGCGCACAGGGATATCAACTTAGTCAGAAGGTTCAGATGGGATATGTAGAGGAAATTGATGTTAGCGTTCCAAATTGAAAAGTCGTTGATTCAAAGGAAGACCTCACCATAGGTGTCACGCACAATCGGAAGGGAACTACATCTTGGAGTGCGTACCTAAGCAGTTAAGCAAAGACAGCGCTATTTGCAGAGGTTTATTAGTTCATGTCCAAGTCTATCTCGAAGCTGTTGGTAAGCGGGACAATCGAATTTGAGTTGCTTCTATTGAAGTTGTTGAAGCATTTCTAAAGTTTTTTGGGGTAATTTCTCTCAATCGGTTTTGCCTTGTTCAAGCTAGCTTTTATTTTTATGACCAATGAGCATTGGATTCTATGTAGAACATCCTGTCACATCTGTATTGGTAGGACTTTGTATTCGTAAGCATTTGTAACAGAGAGCAATCCTATAACTGGGATCCTCACCCATGTCGTCAAAAACGGCAAATGCATGCTCGACCAGCATTATATTCGCCTTCACTGTCATGGGTGGCACAACCATATAGGGCAGAGATTACAAAAATATGACGAACTAGATAATAGCCTCGGGTAATAACGGATTCACTGTTGACGACGCTGGCAAATACAATATTTTAATGACCACGACATTTGGATCTGAATGTGGAATGTTCGGATTCTTAACATGCCGAGTGCAGTTGTGGAATGCTATCACGCAGAGATCGGCTATACTCAGGAAGGGTGATTGGATGGGCCTAGGAGGCCTGGAAGGATTAAAAACTGTGACATACACTGTGATACAGACTTAGGCAAGAAGTTTTGAGTTTTTGACACGCGTTTTATGACAGTCCACATCAAGACACACCCAAAAAAAAAGGAGGGTACCACCAAAGTATGTTTCTACGAGATAGTCGACGTCCTTAGTATGACGTTAAAATTGTACTAGGCGACTTTAATAACAGGATAGGAAAGGATGACATCTTTCGTAGGACAATTGGTAAGCAATCTATATGGCACCACGTCTGGCAACAGGCTTAGGCTCTATAACAAGCACATGGTTTCTTCATCTAAATATATGGGTATACAAAGTGACATGGGAGTCTCTGGACCATGAAGCTCTAAGTCAAATTGGAGATCTGGAGATCCTAACGTTCAGAGCAGCCAACATTGACTTGAATAACCGCCTTGTTACAGTCAAGGTGCAAATGTTGAATTTCTCCAGTGCCACAACAAAGAATAACTACTGTGAAAAGATATAACGTTAAAAGGCTGCAATCGCAAGAGGGAGCAAAAATTTTCGTCGAACGCGTATCCCAAAATCTCTCAACAACTCCTATGCCACCAGCAACAAGTACAGAAGACCAGTTGGTTTCACTGGTTCACGATGAAGAACGTCGCCAAGCACATGCAGCTAAATAACAAGCCTATAAGCCGGTGCTGCAATAAAGGACGACATCTGCTCGTGAGCTCTATAAGCAGAAAAGACGGGATAAATATCGACTTTTCCAGAAGAAAAAAAAAAAAAAAAAAAAAAAAATCAACACGAGAAGAGCGCATTAGAACATATTGGTTGTAATTTAGGAATAACGTACGGAAGTTTTACCAACAGGAAAAACTAGCATTTCAAGTCAAGAAGACCCGTAGAGATGAGATGAAGAATGAAACCTTGTAATAGAGTCAGAGTCGATGCTGAAAATATGGAAAAACTTTCTCTGTAGACTGTATAACAGCGAAGAAGCCCAACATCCTGTTGTCAGGCAGAATGGACCATCCAACTTAGACGATGATAGCGAAAAGTTCAGTCTACCTGACCAAAGTGAAGAAAGGATAACGAAATCGTAACTGGAATCCAACATAGTAGCTGGACCTGACGGCTTACCGGACGAAATTTTCAAAGCAGCTGAAAGTAACTTTGTGGAGAGAATACACTAACATATTTCTCAGATTTGTTCAGAATAGTGTATGCCTGATTAATGTAATCTCAGTGCCCGATCCACAAAAAAGGAGACCGCTCGAACTGCGCCAATATGTAGGTCTCTTCAACATTACATACAAGATCTTATCTGCTTTATTATGTAAACGTCTTGAAGTCTTCGTCAAAGATCTGATTGGCCTCTGTCAGTGCGGTTTTTAAATAAAAAGACCACCTCTCAGGCTTCTGTTTAAAGGCCACTTACTCATATATTTTACGCTTACCAGTAAAATGGCAAAATTTCCCAGCAGGTGGATAATTAAACAGAATCCGCGGCAGAGCGCAAGAATATGACAAAAGTGTTGCATGTATGTTATTGGACTGGAGCATTCGCTCCGAGGTCAAAGCATACAAGATAAAAAACTTGTACAATTTTAAAGATAATCAGAAGAAGGAGTGTTTGAAAAGAAAGAAAGATTCGAACCGCCTTGCAGTGAGTGGCGCCCAAACATCGTCTTCTATAATGAGAAATTTTCCACGCTTCGGCAAATCGTAAGCAATCAATACGATCGGGTTTGCCTAACTGACATTTTATAAGAAAATCTTAAAGCTCTGGTGATTCGGATAGCGACCATATCTTTAAAGCTACCCTTCTTAATACTTCATACTTTACTGGTATTCTTGGCCACTAGCGTCAAGAAAAACAACTAATTACGGCGAACGAGTACTGGAAGGTACATCGAAGGCCTAGGCCTACTTCAACTCCGCGCACTTCATTTCGGCTGAATAAAGACTCAAGCACTTATTATTAACAATTGCAGCAGAATGCACATATATAAGCCTATGGTGAATTGTCTGATTCACTGTATTTCAAAACCATTAAACAGTGATATAACCCAAATCCTTCAACGATTAACAGTCCACATGCGGAATCTGCAGAAATAAATATCAAATGCGTAAAGAAAAGATAACTTTTCGAATGTGGATCGTATGTGGAGCGTAATCGACTAACTTGAATTCCACTGGAGTTTCCCGCGTTATTTCTCATCCAGCGTAACCATGAATGGAATACGAGTTGACACAACATCCAACCACATCAACCTCGGATGCTGTATTGCGGTGTGTATGAGATAGTCTGATGATGCAGGTTGTGTTCCAACCTCCACTTGAAGATAGATTTTCGCGAATTTTCAATTTACTCAACACCATCCTCATAGTCTTGTGGGGGATGTGTTGCGACTGCAAATTCAGTCTCAACGGGAATCCGAACGCGAGTGGTTTGTTTTCGTAGATGTTGAGTTCCCTGTACCATATTAATGATTATACATCAGTGACGGAAAGAGATTTTCGTTTCGTAGCTTATGATTTCTTAGTATCTTATCACAAAAGTGAGGTGCAATTTATATAAATCAAAAAAAGTGTTGCAAAAAAATAAATAAATAAAAATCCCCTAATAAAAGTGTTGTGTGTTGGAAAAAAGTGAAAAGAGGAAGAGAATCCTTTTTTTTCGGCTCTCTAGTGGAAGCGGATACGGATATTTTCGAGGGAATCTTGAAAATTTCGTTCCAAGGTTGGTGGATACTTTGTTTCTTCGATTTGCTCGTCTTTGCTTTTGTTTTTGAATTTCAAATGATTTTCGCTGATTTTTTGACGTTAATTTGTGAATATCATTGCTAAGTCTATTTCATTTTGGGGGGTGGGTTGTCAGACTGTTGGCACTGCGCGCCCCATCTCGTGGGGGTTGACTGGAGAAAGATTGTTTTATTTGCCCAACAGCTCTGTTCAACTTGTGGAAAGTATTTATGAAAGTTTTTTGCTTTGAGTCTTGGTGAATATTTTATGAGCTTTGATTGGAAAATTCAATGAAACAAAGGTATGGGTAGAAGTTGGTAAAAATTGTAACAGAAAACGCGCGTTAAAAACAGCTTAGTGTTGGGCGGGCTGAACCTGGAGCTGGGTGGATGTATCCACCCTAGGCAAATTGTGGATATGATGTTTACTGCTGCCAGTTAAATACTTCGTAATTGAGAGCGAGTGAGTATTTTCTGTGTGTGATTAACGCGATTAACATAAAATTTACTCTCCCCCCCTGAGACACATGTGGAATTTACGAGAGCATGAGTGTGTACGGGTATTTCATCACGGATGTGTGGGCATGAATGGCTTGGTTATTGCATACCATGCACCGGTGGTGATTTATAGTGCCACACGATGGGGTAATTAAAGTGAGTAAATAGTGACGAACTTAATTAAGTTCGTTTGTTGGAAAAATTCTGTAAGCTACATTCGGGGGTATTTGAGTATGATGAACGAGTATTTGTGTTTTAAATCTGCCCTGGGGTGTGTTGTTGGTAGCAGAGTTGAAATGAAATTCGTTAAATAGGAGTATATCCACATGCGAATACCTTTCAACCCTTACGTGCCCTAGGGGACTATACTTTCATGACTGGTAGTAATTGGAAAATTGACTAGAGATTGTGCTGTATAATTTTGTGTGGATTTTTGGGTTTTCCATTCTTCTGAAGTGCCTGACAGAGACCTAGATGTAGGTATTTTCTTCCAAGAGTGAAGTTTCGTGTTAGTTGGGGTGGGACTTTCACTTTTTTTTACCATTTTAAAGTATTAACCATCTTTGGAGTGGTATTAAAGATGTATAAATGTATTGTCAATCGTGTGAAAACTAATAACGTGTGCTTTAGAAAAGATTTGACTTTAAAAATACATTACGTCAATCAATCACATTCCATTGATATTGACACAGAATAGATTCAGCCTACATTACAGGGAATACCATTCCGTGTTGTATTTGAGACTGCCAATGCGACTCTTTAAGTTTGGTATATTTCAGGGGGAGTATAGGTTGTCAATGATTGAGGGATAGACTGTTGATGCTGCCCTATAGAAGTAGCAGAATCGCAGAGTTGATCTTGGCTCTAAAAAGCAGTCTTTCCAGATGTCTGCTCAAGGAATACTTTGCCTTACATCTTAGTCGTGATAATGCTTTGCATATTTAATATTCACCTGACTCAAAGTACGATGGATTATATCCTCATCCTATCCTCTTGACATTGTTCATATTTTTAGCATTAGCTTTGCTTGACATATGCACAGTTTACAGGTCTTATACTCTGTAAGAATGAACCATATTCTTCAGATTATATTCGAAATCTGTTTTGGTATTGTTCTCGCCATGGCCTTCAAAATTGTGCTCTTATTGATGTTTTAATTGCCCTTTGGCTCGTCTACAATATTTAAAATCTGATGCCTTTACAAGTGTTCCGATATTTTCCATTTTCTGATCGAACTTCTGGGTGATTCTTTGCCGGACGACCAAACACATGCGAGATAACTTATCTCCCTCGCATCTGCTTGAATAACAAGTTACTTTCAGACTAATCTCTGAAGTTTTTCAAAGTGAATGTTGGTTATCAATGACAAAGGACTTCTGCAGCCGAGCATTTTTATCTTTTTTTTAGCAAGATATACTCTTAACATATGCAAATATACGTTATCTTGGAAGCTCTGCATGAATTCTAAACCAAAGAATCAGATTGAAGATCGTCTTTCAATCAAGTAAATGTTGTATAGGGGCAGTCTTAGCAGCAGAGAACCTTTGACTTAAAGCTAAGTGCCCCATGAAGAAGAAGGAAATTCGGCATAGTGTAAGGCTTGATTTGCGTAATTATATGAAGACATTAGCTACAAGCTACACAAGACAAAAATCAAATATTTGTGAGAACAGGATCGTCTATATTATCGCCACAAGTTAACAGATTCTTAGATTTTTTCACCAACGCCAGCCTTAAAGTTTAAATCTTCCACTTTCAAATAGAGATGAAGGTCATCACCATCAAGGAAAGAGTTCTTAACCTCTACTTTGCTTAAGGTTGTGCTGCTATCCTGGATGAAACTGGGTCTCAACCAACAACTCTTTCCATTTGTCGTGATCTCTTGTTAACTATCTTCAACTGCACACATAAAACTGGCTTAATTCCATATCCACTTGAGCACGATACCTTAAGACATCTTTCTTTTTATCGATGTCATTTCGGAATGAATTCGGGCCATCAGACATGTCCTTGCTATCGGAGCTGATGAATTTAAGTCCTTCTGACCAGGTCTATGTCGCCATATAACCTATATTTCTCGTTGTTATATCTTCTTCGTTAAATTTCCATTATGCGAACAGGGCCGAAAACCACTTGATATTAGCATTACACTTACAAAAGTCATTTTCCGCTTCACAACATGTAGTGTTTTACGTATTCAAGCAACTAACCCGATGACCTTGGAATCAGCTTTTTCAGAAGCTAATGGCAGTAGCCCATTATGGAGACTTAAGCGTTAGCGTTGGTTCGCTTGATGCTTTTATTTGAAAACGTGACTCAGTGCTGAAAAATTCTCATATGACCTGAACTCTGAATATGTTTAAGTAGCTCGAGTGAATTGGAGTTACAAGAGTGCTGATGCCATCTGAGCAGAATCAAATCCCATCGAATCAAAGGTAGTCGGCGCGCAATGTCTCTAAAATGTCAGTGTGTATTGTACCAAAGATTGCTTCTTGGCTTAGAAGATGTTTTTGAGAGTACAGGCAATAATAAGAATATTAAAGAGGGAAAAAGATTCATAACTGCGTCTAGAAAGAGCCAGATGTGTTACAGAAAATCCATTCAACTGAGAAGGACTTGGAGTCTGGTGAAAGCAGTTGGTTTTACGAAGTTAAATATGTTTCCAGATATTAGATTCAGCTTCATTGTTAGAAAAAAAGGAGGTAAAAGTTCAAAAGGCATGTGAATAATATTATAACTCTTTGTCAGTTAAGCCGTCGCCTTTCATCAGCCGCAAAGGCAATGATGTCTTTGTATCATGCTTGGTTGTTGCATACTTGTCTATAAGGCAGTATCCAGTGATGACATCTATGATGACGCTGAAATGTTTCCTGTTTAGAAGGATCAGACTCTTAGAGCGATTCAGATCCAGATCTACGTTACCCTTTTTCGGTAGAATAGGTAGTGTGGTTCCATTTTTGGCGAGTTCGTAACCCTTACAATTCTCTGGAATATCCCTGTGCCCCGGCACACAACAAAGGTGAAGGTTGAATTGCTCTGCCATCTTTGTAAGAGTTTATCGGCATTCAAGGGCGGTTTTAGAATTTAATGAGACTAAATCCAAGGATTCGATAGCGGCCTGACTATCCGAAAATATGTGGATATTCCTTGCAGATATGTATCACGTTTCTCTTCAGCCAGAACAGAGCTTCCTTAATCGAAAAAATTTCCGCCAGGAATATGCTACAGTTATTTGGAAGACGGAAGGAGAGGCTTAGATTTAGCTTATCTGAGAAAATACCGCCACCAACCCCGTTATCGGTTTTAAATCCATCTGTGTAGAATTGGATTGACTTGTCCTCCAAAAACATCTTAATCCCAGAAGGATCTAGAGGGAATGCTTACATGAAAGGCTTTGTTAAACCGAAGGTTTTCTTTGTGATCGTAGAGATGTATATCCAGTGGGTTATTCGAGGTTGAAGGCCCCATTTTTTTTCTCAATGGCTTTTTTGCAAGAAAATATAGCTACTGCAGCTTTATTGACTCTTTCTTGAATGTAAGGTTTCCAGTTTAGATTCCTGTCTGAACTGAGAAATTTTATTGCTCCTCCCAATCCACAGCGATCTGCCCAACAGGTTAATCTTTTAAGATTTAGCTGGAGGAGTTTTTGATGATGATAATGTGCTTACCTGAGACGACCAAATCAACGTCATCCTCATAGGCAATCACTCTGCTACCTCGCGCTTCCAGGTACATATATCAGCATTCCATTACCTACTAAGTTCCAGAGAAGGGGAAAAAGGCCACTGACTTGCAGCGTACCTCTGCTGACACATTTTTAAGCAGAAGTCCCACCCAGTTTGCAGCTGATTATCCTGCTACAGATTTAGAATAACAATGAAACTTCCCCAGTGAATTGTCTATATAGTCGAGAGGTAGTCGTGATTACGTGAAAGCAACCATTGCTTACTCTCTATATTGTAGGGATCGTTCGATGTGGCCAGTCAGCGAATGCAGAGCCGTTTCCACCGATTTTCCTTTAGAGTAGGCATGTTGAGCCGTTGACAAAAGTCTTGGATCAATTTCAGCTCCAAAATGGATATCAATTAGTCGTTGTGTAGTTTTCCGAAGAAAAAAATAGTCTGAGGTCCTTTGGAACAACATGAGAGCATTTTGCGGCCTTGGGAATAAAAACTCCATTGACTTCTCTCCATGACAGTGGAATGTCTCCTTATGATGCTCTCTAGCGTGAGCAGGATAATATCCGAGGTCCTTTTTAGTTCGGCAGGTATTATACCGTCCGGACCAGCAGACTTGTATGCAGCGCCCAAAGCAGTTTGTCTCTTGTAGTCAGACCATGAATTTTGTTCACGGTTATAGTAGTCCTATTTGGGTTACTACTGGTCGCGAATAAGAATCTAACTGGAAAGTGGGTGTGCAGTAGCAGGTTGAGTAATTCATCACTTGAGGTTGTCCAAGAGCCATTAGTTTTTTTTTTCAAACAAATAGACATCACAGGGTTTGTAGAGGGGATTTTTCTTCGCCGCGATGCCTCAGAGGTTTCTGTGATTTTCCCACAGAATGATCTCCAGGATTATCGCTTTGCTTTCCTCAGTTTTTTTCTATATATTTTGAGGGATACTTTGATTGAGTCCCAGTCAGTCACTGTTCTTGTGTTTTTTGCTGGGTTGAAAAGTTTTTTGCAAGTGTTTCTAAGCGGTCCTAGTGCTAATGTCCATCAGTGTGGCTTTTTCTTGCCTCTAGCAAGCAGCCATAGCCAGATTGAGAGCCAGGGTGAGTTTCTTGATTTTAATTTTAAAGTCATTGGTTTCAGCGGGGGACTTGAGAGTTCAGAGGATAGTATTTCCGATTGTATTCCTCTTGGAATCTTGGCCAATCACTTTTCCGATAGTTTCGGAATGCTGGTTAGCTGGGGGAAACAACGCTCAGGCCGAATTGGATGTACTTGTGGCTATTTGAGTGATGTTGTCGGAGACAAGAGTGATACTAAGCACTTCCTGTCGGTGTCTTGTTATAAGAGTGGGCTCATTGCCAATGTTGTAAACAATGAGGTTAGTAGTTATAATATGTTTAATCCAAAACTCACCGCTTTCGTTGATGTCGGTACTGCCCCATACCGTGTGGTGAGCGTTAGCGTTAGAGAGTAAAAATGCAGCCAAATAAAACATATAACGTGATCGTAACAAAAAGATACAGAGTAAATAATAGTGATTAACCCAGAGTACATATGGTATTACACAAATTATAAATTAATGTTCGAAGTGTTTTTGGGGGTCTTGCTGTGGTAGGCTTCGTCTGTAATGCTATCTATTGACGAAATGTCGAAATGAGTCGAGAAAGTTTAATAATTCACGTTTTATGAGATTATTCGTCTGATGATGATCTCAGTTGGATTTCTTAAGAGTTATATTATTGCTGGTAATTGACGTGGTATTGATGAATTTCCGTACAATTTAAGGTATCCACTTAACTGGTTGCCGACGCTGAGCGGACTGGTAGAGGAGAATTCGGCTGGGATATAGAAGATCTAGTTTCCGATGTAGAGTCTTTTGAAGAGGAACACAAGTTCTTGTCAAAAAAGTTTTTGGATTTACTCACATGGGGGTTGGTTTGCACTAAAAATTGCTACTCACTGACTTTGGTAGTTGCGGCTAAATTTGTTGCTTACCAGCGGTTTCGGGGATCACTTTTCGAATGACTTCTTGCGCATCTTAATGGTGATGCTGAAATCCGATTGCATGATTGGTATAGTTTCTCCTCTCATGACCAGGGTTTTATGTTCTAGACCGAATTCATGTTCGGGAGGTGACCTTGGCTCTGGAATGGCATGGGACATCGAGTGACTTACTTTGTGGCCTCTCATGTTCAACCAACTGTGACTTGACTATTTCTTCTAGTTTTGCTTTAAGAATATTATCTCGCAAGGCCACAGAATGTGAGCTCTGATTTTCCTTCTGGTCATTGGGTGGTGCTTAATTTTTATCCATAATCAAACGCTAAACCACTCTGAAATCAATGATTTTTATTTGCCGACTAGTCCTATTGTGACACATTATATTTCCTGGCTTAAGATCTAGATGCACTTAGTCGACACATTTACACGCTTTTCGCAACTATCGCTGTCAATGTAAAGCAATCAGCTAGAATGCACTCGAAGTGCTTTTCTTTGGTTATATACTCCAAAACCGTGATTATCTCTCTAGAGACGCTTGAACGTTTTTCGCAACTGTCGCTGTCAATGTAAAGCAATCAGCTAGAATGCACTCGAAGTGCTCTTCTTTGGTTATATACTCCAAAACCGTGATTATCTCTCTAGGTCCTTCATGTGATACTGTCAACTGAAGTAGCTTTGGATGCTGTAGGCTTTGCGTGATAGATTCCATTTGTCTATCATGCAACTTAATACATATTACGACTTTAGATTCAAGGATTTGGATGTGTTCTTCTCTTGGACCTTGTATACAACTCCGACATTTAACAAATTCTTCTAGAATATCAAATCTGCTCTTGTAATCAGATTGTCTTCGCCGGAAACTTCTGGATCGGAAACTTCGACTCAATCGCTACCAAGTTCTAATTCACTTCTTCACTGGATATACTCAGCTCCAACTCGGAAAGTTAGTTGAAGTTGATATTCTTAAATACCGGTCCTCTATTTAGTTTTAAGGCTGCCTTTGATCGGATCAATTTAGAGTGAAACAAGTTAACAACACCAATAGTGTGGCAGAGCTAAGAATTCATCATGTGGGGTAACATTATGGTTTACTTAAGCTTTATATCAGATTAACAATTGCATCGTTGATCACTTATCGTTTTTAGATTCATTGATTCATCGGTGTAGAGGACTTGTACCAGTAATTGGGCGATTCTAAATTAGGGAAGTAATATTGTTAGTATTGAAACTAGGACTTTACGTTGACATTATTTAGTGGGAATTGGGCAACATAACTCTCAGCAGCTGAGCTGAGAGATAATGGCGATAATACTGATCTGAGTAATCTTGGGGCAGTTTAATATTTTTCTGTTAGTTCTTCCAGGACTGGCTGCGATTCTACCACCAAGTTCCCTTGTTCGTCTTGGCAGGTTATTGTTTGTAATTTGATGACCTGGCATATTCTTAAAATTTTAGAACGGCTTTCATGCTATAAAATATTTTGATTTCTAGAGTTACGCCTCAAAGCTCACGAGCTGCTCTGGTCTTTTCTAGAGCCGTGCCGCCCAGCACATCAGAGACTGTATATCTGATGGCTTGTTAATAGAGTTAACCCGATGAATAACTCCCAACTTTGATGACTAAACCTTTTACTCAAAATCCCTTAAGCACACGTAGATTATAAAAAAACAAGAAAAAAAGGCTACAGATTCCGTCTATTTCAGGAATCGTTCATTGTAATTCGTGAAAGATTGACACTTTTATTCCAAGGAAAAAAGCCCTTGACTATTGTGGACGTCATGTGTAAGCACTAGCTGGAATTTTAAGCTTGTCCATTACAATTTTGTAAGCACTGTCCTACGGATTACATTGTAGGTCTTCAAATAATGTTTGAAAGTTGTCGCATTTACTTTTCTTTGATATCTGCAAAGGACATCCGAATCTTTTCGTATAGTCAGGCCGCTATCAAGTCATTGGGCTCAGTTTCACTAAATTCTAAAACCGCCCTTGAATGCCGATCATCTCTTACGGATATGGCAGAGCAGTTCAATCTTCAACTTTCTTGGATGCTGGGCCGACGAACTCGCCAAAATTGGAATCATTCTATCTTTTCTACTGGAAAAGTGCAAACCATTTTTAAAGTGGGGTGCTAATAAAGAACAAATCTTAGGTGGACCGGTTGACCCACATGGCCAACGCTGCATCTGAATCGCTCTAAGAATCTGATTCTTCTAAACGCCAAACATCTCAGTGCCATCATAAGTGTCATTACTGGAAACTGCCTTATAGGCAAGCATGCAAGGATCATAGATCCACGTGGAAGCACAATGGGATAATAGGCCTAAGTGGGTTGGACTTTGCAATACCGTCACTTTCATCTATCGGCCTACCTACCTCCTTTTCATTATAAGCTTCTGAGCCCTTCTTCTTTTTTTTACGGAATTCTTTTCGTATTTCCCTTATTTTACCTTGCAGGCTGGTGGCACCTTCGCGTATAGCAGTGCTCGTCCACTTCTACCAGCTGTACCGGTATGAAGTTTTTTTGTGAAAATATGACGCTAATTTTTAATGGGAAAGTAAAAAACATTTTATTCAAAGTATTGGGCATTGCTAGGTGCACATTTTTGACATTTTTCAGGAAATTTATGATTTCCACACCAATAAAACTGTTCGTCTTTTGAAGCAAACCAAAAAGTCACCCAATTTTCGACTTCCTCATAGGATTCGAAGTGCTGCTCAGCTAATGCGTGTCCCATCGATGAAAACAAATGGTAGTCGGAAGGAACCAAGTCTGGTGAATACAGCGGGTGGGGTAGCAGCTCCAAGCCAATGCTTTGGTTGTATCCTGAACCAGTTTTGCTTTCTGTGCAGGTGCATTGTCATGGAGCAAAATTACCTTGCCGTGTCTTCTGGCCCATTCTAGTCGTTTTTCGATCAATGTATGGTTCAAATTGATCATTTGTTGTCGGTAGCGTTCTGCATTAACGGTTTCACCAGGTTTTAGGAGCTCGTGTACACCACACCTTTCTGGTCCCACCAGACACACAGCATTGCCTTCTTGCTGAATCGATCTGGTTTTGCAGTCTTAGTTGATGGTTGTCCCGGATTGACCCATGATTTTTTCCCTTTAGGATTCTGAAAATAAATCCATTTTTCATCGCCAGTAACAATTCGATGCAAAACTAAATTTTTTATCGTGTCTTTGAAGCAAAATTTCACAAATGGTTTTTCGGTTTTTCATCTGTCTTTCATTCAATTCATGTGGCACCCATTTTCCAGATTTTTGGGCCTTTCCCATGTCTTTTAAACGGTCAAAAATTGTTTATTGTGCAACATTTAACATTTCTGCCATTTGTTTCTGACTCAAAATGTCATCTTCATCCAAAATTGTTTGCAATTCGGCGTCTTCAAACTTTTTTGGAGGTCTTCCAAATCCTTCATTTCTCACATCAAAATCACATCAAATCGCTGAACCGTTGAAACCATTTTTTGCATGTTGCTTCTGATAGAGCATGATCGACAAGCATTCGAAGCGACTCTGCAGCACTTTTCTTCAAATGAAAGCAAAGAAAGGTTGACCTGGTATGACACTATTGATGCATCGTATGCGCTCGTGTGGAATGTTGTAAGTTAGTTGGCCTGTTCTTCGGCTATACCGACGAGTATTCTGATATTGGTCTCCCACCCCAGCTTCTGGGACGTTAGTGGTTCTATTCGGTACTGGTACCGTTTTGATCATTATTTTTATGCAAAAGAGATTCTTGTTCTTTTGTCTGTCTTTCTATGGCCTAGGGCCTCGCTGGCGAAGCTTAAGTCACATCATTGACAGTATTGAACATCTCCCGAAGGCGTCTATGAATACTAAACGCAATGTCTAAGCATTAAAAGCGATTTCTTGCCAATGCCAGCTCTATTATCGGCAATGAATTGCTGCTCATGTAATGGATGAATTATTTTGAGTTCGAATAAAAAAATATCTCTAGTTGACGTTAAGCATCATTGGAAATACCTTAACCAGTTAAGTGGTGAGTTATCAACTTAAGCGCTGTGGAAAGGCTATTGAACTGACACCGAAATACGAGTTCTTATTAGAACCAATCCGACTCATCATAAAGTGTGTTTTGCGAACATTCTAAACGTGAACCTGACCGTGTGAAATGCCTACAAACCATGAAAGAACTTAACTTTTGTAAAGGTTACTGGATATCTCATCACTTAAAAGTACATAGCTTTTGTGGACATAGTCAAATTTATGTTTCAATCTCTTTACCGCTTCAAGAGCTAACAACGCCTAATATTTTCGGAGCAATCTTGACACCAAAACAATTTCTTTTCATCACGGAAATATCACATCCCCCTACTACATATTTATGGTTAACTGCAGTTACGAAGAGCTCCTGCTCTATCTATTCCATCGAAGACGGGTAAAAAAATTCTTTCGCGAGTTCCTTCACCTCTGTTGAGTTGCACTTCTGGTATTGCGCGTTAGCGCAAGGGTCCACAGCGTTCAATAAACAACGCCAACCATTACGCTCCACAAAACGGATAATGGACTAATCGAAAGAATGAGTAATGAACAAACACAGATGGTGAGATGATGATGATGATGATGAATCTATGGAACTCCACCTATCCATTTATACGCGACACCATCCCATATCGGATCAAAAGTCTCTATTGGCAGAATACAAGTATACCCTCGTGAATAGTTGACGTAGACCAGGCGGGTGTACGAGTACACACGAGTTACTCGTATAAACGATTCATGTTGGGGTGTCGCAAATTCAGTTCCATTGAATTGAATTGAATGCATCTCTTGTCCAAACGAAGTTCTCCATTTCTTATTCATCATCGTCATAGTGGCAGCGATGATACAGTCCTTTCAGGAATCTCAGCACTACTGAGCACCATTGGCAGCCACAAATGTCTCATGGCAAACTATAAAACGATTGGTTACCATTTGGATGTAGGGAATCCTACGAAACAATGTTAGAGAATTCTCTCTACTTTAAATGGAGTATCTGGAGATGCAGGTGATGAAAATCTGAAAGCCCCGGTAACCGTGGTACATGATGTATGGTGGTAGGTACACTCTAGGGTAATAGCTCCTTGTTGCGTTATGGAAAATTCGTGTAAAACGAAGAAGATACTTAAGCGAATAGCTCGTAAAAAGCTTGAAGGTTTTATTTTTACGTTGTTTTGAGGATGTCGCCGCCGCCGTCAGCATCCCTTTGAACAAGATAACCCCTCAATATTTTGTTTGCTCTTCTTTTTACAAGTACATTCTAAGGGAATAAGATACTGAAAAGCATTTAAAAAAAAAGAAAAAATAAATAAGCAGCACAACACTGTTTATCTTCATTAGAGAGTATATTAGGGATGCACCTACATAGAAAATGTAGCAGCTCTGAAGCTTTTAAAAACATGGATCAAGGAATCCTTTACTTTACTTATGTGAAATCATAAGTGTTTTGTTGATGCTGCAGTTTCTGGTTATGCAACGAAGCAATTGAAAGGAAATCAGTATTCTGCAGTCGATAGAGGGAATAATTTGGAAATAGCCTTGAGCTACGAATGAGGAAGTGGGAAAGTGGGAAAGTGGTTATTGATGAGCATTCTAGTTGAATAGGAACTATTTGAGAGTCCAATAAGAGGTAACGAATGAAATATTTGAGTTTTTGAAAATGTTCAATATTGGATACGCTTTGTGTCGAATAAATTCTCGGTAGGGATATGAAAGATGCTTTAAGAAGCACATTCACTTCATACTATCTTATGTGCAATTATTTTAAGTGATAATTGGATTGCGCTGCTTACTAGTTGAAATCTATTGTAGTTCCTGGATTAAACATAAGATTGTCTGAACTTAGGTGACATAAGACAGTGATTGAAGCTCTTAAGGAAGCACTCGAGCCTGTTCATTGTAGTGTTACTTCGCAATGCACATGTTAGGATGCTTCAGTGTCTTGATTTGTTCTGTTTTAGCTTTGTGAAATTAATAAAAGCTTGCGCATTCCAGTAAAAGAGCATTTCTTTCCGTTCCTGCTGTTTCAGCTCCCAGGTAATGATTCTCCTTGGCCCTACGCTTACTTGTTTAACCACATATGTGCACTATTCAACTACTCTCCAATAGAAAATTACTTCGCGAAGCTCGTAAGGAACTGTGCTGTGTTCTTCCAGAATGCTTCTCAGGCTCCTCTCAAAGTTTCATGCCCTTCGGAGCTACTTCCGCATATGCACTAAGAAGGAGCAAATCTTCAGCATCACATGCTTCACATGTAGACCATTGTGCCCAAATCTATAGAGATAATCTCCGATAACTGCCGGACTCGGACAGAAGCTGTGTAAGGTAGTAGTAAGAGTCCCCTCTTGTATCGTTAATCATGATTCGATGGTGGTAATTAGCTCGTAAGTAAACCTGGTTTTTGTGCAGATGTCCTACCTGGCTTGCTACACGGCTTCCGATGCTACATTTTTTTTTCTTTCGCGATTTTGGCCTCTTATATGTTGGATGATCATTCCCGGTACTACATAGACTTTTTCGTTTGAGATAGTTTAAAAGCCGCTGATAATTCTGAAGCCAGATCACAACTTCGGTTTTAATTTTTCCACTATCCCTATCGAAAGCAGGTGAAGATATCCTCCGTCGTTTCGAGAGAAAAATATTCGATTCCGTTTGCGTTGACAGGCTTCGGAAATTCAATGACGAACTATACGAGCTACATAGGGACATGGATCTAGTCAGAAAACTGCGCACTTGTCGCCTAAAATGGCTAGGACCTGTAAATGGAATGGACATTAATGCTCCGGCCCGCAGAGTCTTCAAATCTAATCGGGAGGTATAACGAAGCAGAGGAAGGCCTTACATTTGATGGCACGCATAAGTAGAAGAGAGACAATTAGCTAAAGACCAAACTAAATGGAGGGGCTTTTTAGTTGAGGTCTTGGTTTACCTCAAAAGAACGCGAGTTTTCTAAAGCCGTACTGATGGTCTGACAGGAGTCCACATTCCTTTGCCATGGTAAGCAGCCTGTTATATATGATGCTTACTTACTTAACGGGCTCCTGACCCGGGAAGAGTCTGTCTGAGACACTGCAGTCTTGTATCCTCTGCTATCCGGGGCATGCTGCTTCAAGTTATCCAGACCACGCGCTCTGGCATCCGGGATGTCTTGGTTTTTAAAACGAAGGTTCGGCCTTCCTTGTCGTCTCGAACTTGGAGGATGGGAAACAAAGATCCTCGTAGGTGGAGTATTATTATTAATTCGCACGATGTAGTCGACGTATTTTTGCTTTTTAGACTACATATGGCTCATAGAGTTCGCGATTGTATCTTCTTCTCCAATCCAATCCTCCTTGCACACAGGACCAAAAATTCGCTGAATAATTTTTCTTTCGAGAGACCCCAGTATCAGTCCTCCCTTCCCGCTTATCGTCCAGCAATCGGCGCTATACAGCAGAACAGGCAGGGTAAGGGTTTTGCAAAGCATACTCTTCGGCCTTCGAGCTAAGAGTGTTGAACCCAAATGTTTTACCAGATCGAAGTAGCAACGATTTTCTAGGGTAATTCTTTGTCGGATCACCACTGGGGTATCATTCGTGGAGTTTACTCCTCAACTACCTCGAAATTTTTGCTATCGATAGTGACGTTGTATCGTAAGCGGTGGATAGGTGCTGTTTTTTTTTTAACTTAGTCTGTGAAAGCGAAATAGTGGAAACGACCGATGATGTCAATATCGTTCGCATATCCCAATAACTGAAAGGACCTGTTGAACATAGTGCCTTCCGTGTTAACACCTGCTCTGCAGGAGAAGGAGTAACATGACAGCGCATATCTTTGCCGAAACCCGGCACACGTTTGAAATAAATCGGAGGCGCTACTTTCAAATTTCACATTGCACTGCGATCTATTCAGTGTCATGTGACACATCTGGGTCAGTTTTGTCGGGATCCCGAATTCGGCCATTGCCGTTTAGAGCTCCTGACCATGAATACTATCATATGCGGCTTTGAAGTTGATGGTCTTTTCTAGGATTTGTCTCAGTGTGAAAAAATGGTCTATAGTCGATCTGTTGGACCGGAAGCCACACTGGTATGTGCCGACTAGTGTGCTGCAGAACGGTAAGAAATGTTCACATAGTACGTTGGATAGGATCTTATATGCGACATTAACCAGCCTCGATAGTTTTTGCATTACATAGGATCGCTTTTTTGTAGATGGGGCTAAGCATACTTCTTTTACACTGGATGGTGGAACTGATTTTTCATTGACTGGATGTGGGTTTCCATTTTGCCTTATCACTCTCTCTACATGATGCCTATTTTTTGCAGCTGTTGGAAATACTGTTTAGACACATCTATAGTTGCTTGACTTCTTGTAAAACTTCCGGATGTTGTTTCGATCGCAAGACTCTTAAATCTCTTTGAGCTGGGAGGCTGAGTAGGACCTATTCATTCAATGCAGGATTTCCTTCTTTCTTCTCCTCCGATATTTTTGCCTCGCTGGCCTTGTTTTGCGCTGCAGTGTTTTCTTATGTGCATGTTATTTCACCTTTTTCCGGTATACGCCGGGCTCTTTCTCTGGGGTGGCTGGTACCCTACAGTGGTTTCAGCTACCTCCTTAATAATTTCGAGATACTGACACCACAAATTGTTGGCATTGGTGGTGGATGGATGGAAAGTTTCTCATCCAGGTCTCTGTAGACTCTACATAGTTACTCCAGGTGTGCTTAGGCGTCCAACGTCGAATTTCTTCTTCTGGGCAGTTCGTAGCTTCTTCTCGTTGGACAGTCGAGCCCTGAATTTAGCCGCAACAAGAAAATGATCAGAGTCGATGTTTGCCGTGTGTGCATTTGGTTGGCGGTTCGACTGGAAAGCGCCTGGTTGCTGTGTGGATCCTTAGCTTTGGAAACCTAGTGCTACTTATCACCATATTAGGAGCTGCTGAAAAATTGATTAGTCGGTAGCCGTTGTTACCGTTGGTGGATTCTGTACCTACCAACTAACCCGATAAAGATGTTTTTGGTATAGAAGCTCCAGGATCTTTTCTGGGTTATAAAGTAAACATATTTGGAAATATGAACAAGGCTCTCTAGCTTTTACTAAAATTTAAAGGGTTTGAGAACTGTGAGACCTGCTTTGCTATATGAAAATAACTTCTTCTAGGAATATTGTAAAGGGTGATTCATCGTGAGGTTTGATTTATAATATAAAATAAAATACATAAATTTGAAAGTCAACTTAAAATTTTTATTATCGGTTAAAAGAACAATTCATGGCATTCACTTTTTAAAAATGATATAATGTAAATATTGGCCACAACTACGTCTGAGGTGGTGCATTCCGAAGGTCAAATTTTGGGCGACTCGTTCGAGCATAGTGACTGGTTTTTCGTGGATAACACGAGTAATGTTGGCTTCCAAAGCGTCAATCTCCTGAAGACTTCAGACTTAACATATCCCCAGAGAAAGTAGTCCAAAGGTGTGATATCACATGATCTAGGTGGCCAATTAACGGTAGCAAAACGTGAAATTAAGTGCTCACCAAAATGATTTCTAAACAAGTTCATTGTTTCACGCACTGTATGGTTCACCGAGACCATGTGGTGTCTAACCGGTCGAGTATCATTCACTAATGTAAAGTGGGACTCCAAATTGCGAATGGTTTTGGCAATAGTGGTTTCAGTAGGTCGATTATGCGCACCGTATGTTCCTCGAATCGCACGAAAAACATTTCCCACCGAACGCTGATTTTTGAAATACAACTGAACAATTTGGAGACGCTGTTGTAATGTGAGTCTTTAAAATGATGACTTGCCAAACAATACTGGACAAAAATGACAAAGCAGTTTGATAGGAGTTACGCGTGATCTGGCCTATTGAAAATGAAACCTTACGATGAATCCACCCTTAGTTGGATGTTTAAATCGTGCAGACGTGGTTTTAGTTGGACTCTTACGCCATTTGAAGCTTTCAAACTGTCAGTCTACAGGCTCATATATATGTAGTACACTGTACAGTGTGTACAGTGTTGTACGATTGAGATGCACAATGCATTAAAATATATTTTAATTGTGACTATTTTGCGGCTGTGTTGAGCAGGAGAAATTGTGTTGGTAACACTGTTATGCTTTGTCAGAAGTGAATAAATCCAAGATGAAGGACGTGTAAGCCGAAGGGTGGCGTCAACAGTCACCATGACAGACTACTTGTGTGGGCTACTTTAACGCATTTTAAATTGAAGTCAATAAGGATTCTTCAATACTAGTCAGAGTGTCGAAACATATGCAGATGATGGCGGATGACCTTTAATAGGTCAGTGTAAGCTTTCAAATTTTCCAAGTATGTTACTGAATCCGGAATATCAGGTCGAAAAAATCCCGAAAAGGGGGTTGTGCGTAGGTTTGACTACACGGCCGCGCAAGAAACATACTGGTGCAGCTATGGATAAGGTCTGACTTGTAAACCGAAATATGAATAACGATGTTTGAATCTGCATATGGAACGATAGGACTTTTGACAATATCTTTTCAGCCGTACAACTAACAGAGTCCTTAGATTTCAAAACCATATTCGAACAGCGGTGCTATGGGACAAACAAAACCAAAAAAGAATGAACAACTATGAGATATCTTGCACTGATTGCTGCAGAGAATAAAACTATTGTCAACTTGGATGCGGATTTGTTGTAAGTGGTAGACCGAAGTCTACTCAAACCGGGGCCTCCTCCAATAAACCGATCTTCAATTAATTAAAATTGACTTCAATATGGACCTTGATTAACTGATTCGAGAAAACAAATTCGTTTTCAATTTTCCCAAAGCCGTCTACGGTGCTTGAGCTAAAGGCGTTGGCTCTGACAACCTCTGCATAAATCAATTATTCAGTCTACTCACATGCTGTACTATCTTCTAAGCCGATGTCTTAACAAAAGGTTCTTCAAAAAGTGTTTACAACTGTGGTACTTGCATTGCTGGCACTGGTAGGCTAGCAAGTATTGAAACAGAAGTGATAAAAACGGATTAAGCTGTGAATAGGGGCAAAATGAAACAACGTATTTGCTGTCTACACAAAGAGACGGTATTGACAGATTGAAGATCACAATAACCAGCTAACACTTTGAGGTAGTTATGGATTCTGTCTAACTCGGCTCAGTTATTAACTCTGATAATGACACCACATCAGCAAACAAATGAAATCAAACTAAACTTGCTAGTCGCTGTTTTTAGGCTAAAATGTCATTCTGGTGATAAGGCCTTGTTAAGAAGTATGGGCTGCTCTTGAAGAAGTTGGGATAAGATATCAGTAACTGTAAGATAAGATATTTGACAGTGCAATATTGATATCACTTTTGAGGCTTTTCGCACAATTCTGAATCCTATCTATTCTATTTTGAGCAGATAAATGTCTTACATGTATATATTGAAGCCAAATCGGGGGAGAAAATTATTATTTTCGCTTGAGGAAACCTAGATATTACGCAGAATATTCCATGACATCGAATATATTATCATTCCAACGTAAGTTGTTATTGACACGCATACCAAGAATGAAAAGCAGACGGCATTGTGTTTTCCACTAATTAGGTGGTTCCATTGTCATTAGCAAAGGAATACCAGATGTTTGCATAAGTTTTTTTCAGGTTTAACTGAGAGATGGCGCCACTAAAAAGTACGAAGCATATTCATTTGACACATACGTCATTTTGTTCGTTTGACGTTTAACTACAAACACACAAGTTGAGTCCGCCAAAAACTAGCGTCTTTGTTTTATCTTTCAGTGATCATGTCGAGTTTTTTTGCTTTTCTTATTAAATCAAAAAAAAAAAGGCTATTGTGAACACGCTCCATTAATAAGAATATGTGAGACATGGTTTCAACAATTCAAAAGTGGTCATCTCAATGTGAAAGAGATTGAGCGCTTTGGTAAACCACAAAAATACAAAGACGAGCAATGGCAGGAGTTATTGGATGATGACCTAACTTAAACAATTGAACGCTTACGAGCAATGGGGAAGATCAATAAATTCGGTAAATGGGTTCCACATGATTTGAATGAACGTCAAACTTGCCAAATGCTGCTTCAACGCTACGAAAGGAAATCATTTTTGCATCGAATTACGACGGGTGACGAAAAGTGGATATATTTTGAAATCCCGAAGCGGAAAAAAACGTGCCTTTGACCTAACGAAGCCGGTCTTTCAATACGAAGACCAAATCGCTTCGGCAACAAGACTTGTTTGTTTGGTGGGACCAGAGTGGTGTTGTGTATTATGAACTATTGAAGCCCTTCTGGATAAGAAGTAGATAACAAGACATTGTTGATGTAAATTCAAAAGAGTATCGGAGGCAGAACACAATCCTGGGGCACACCAGCATTTAGTTTGTGAATATTCGACTTGAAATCATCCAAAACAACTTGAATTGAACGTTACCGAAAGGTTATTTCTAACTCATGGAATAAGAGATTTGTCGATCCTTAATGCACCCATTTTCAACAAAAAAGGCTGATGTCATACTCTGGTAAATGATTTTGAAATAGCAAGAGCAACTATCGTTGATTCGGCAGATTGATATAGATTACGGTTCCACTTTTCAGTGGGATATGCCATCACATCTCCATTGGACCTGTCGCTATGAAAATCATACTGATGGTCATTACGAATCTTCCGTAGAATGATAGAATGATACTAGCAGTGAAGTACACATAATATAACGACCAGTAAGTGACTGAGTAAGGAAGATTTTGGTCAAACATCGGTATTGCTTGCCAGAAAAATCCACTTGACTCCGAGGCCTTTCAAACATTTGCGATACTGGAACCTTCTATTATGTCAGTGCCATGTTCAGGTATGTGCTGCTCGTGTCGTCATTGAAATTGACAGCCTTCATTCCTTGATAGGAAAACTGGTTTTGTCTTTTATTCGGAGGAATACGCAACCCTGACAGAAATGAGCCATATTGTGAGAAACATGTGGTTGGAACAAAATATTAGCGGTTTGTAGCGATAGTCAAACTCGGCGTAGCGCCTTGGTAGGAGATTATGGTATTTCTGTGCGCAGTCGGGAGGCAGAATTTGCTGACACCTGTCTCAGGCCTCAGAGCACGACGGAATCTCCTAAAATGAGATCATTAGTGAAATTAAATAAAATGACTTTCCTAGACCTAAGCTCGCTTTAGATCTGTGTTCTTTGCGCATACTGAGACAGAAATACTGTAAACTGCCTACATTCTAGACATTGGTTCAAGATGTCCGTAATTTGTTTTGTGATTAAGCCGTAAATGTGGCACAGACCTAAGATTACGTGGATTGATATTAAAAGAGATAAGTTGAAGTAAAGAAGGACAAAATATTACCAACTAAGACCTGATGTATAAAGAGATTGTTGGCAACTTTTCGACGTATAGAAAGGGGTTGTCAATTTATACGTTTCAGCCAATCAGTGTATATGGTGGTAAGTTTTGGCTATGATCCCAGAGAAGTCCACGTAAAGCGAATCGTAAGAACCTGCGTTGAACAGCTTCTACCCGGAGGATGAGAGTTCTGTAGTAGGGTGACCAAATTTGGCTTGCATATTCAAGAAGAGGCCTTACAAAGGTTATGTAGAGAGGTTTGGTAACATAAGGATTGGAAAACTCATTAGACCAGCGATTGATGAAGCCAACGGCAGATTTGGCTGTTTTTTGTAGTCTTATAGATTTGAGAACGGAAATTGAGTTCCTTGTCACAGATAACACCTAAATCACGCAACAGGCAGGAACAGGCAGATTGATGATCAGATAGCAACGATGTGAAATAAAAGGGCACTCTCAAATGTTCTTGAAAGGCCCGGTATGCAGGACAGCATAGATATTGACCATCTCAGAATGGCGTCCACAAACTTATTTAAAAGAGGAGTAGTTCAAAATCTCAACTAAAACATGTACCCATTTTGAAACACTGAAAATGCTTCCACACTATGCACTTTCCGTAATTTAATTATCACTTGCTACTTCCGAGTGCACTTTAGTAACCTTCGTTAACGAACCCTAAATGGTTTCATTTATAATTCCAATCCTAATTGGAAGAAACTTCATATAATCTATATACCTAGGCCCACACAATTGCCCCAATCCTATTCCCATTTTGTAACTAACTTCTCTAACGAGCAAATAATCAAAGATAAACTCTAAATAATTGAGTGGGAGAGTATTTTTCTTTGACAGAAAGTATTCGTAAGTAAGTACCTTCTGCAACTAATTAATCACCCTCGTCCTTGCCACGACAGCACTATTCTTCAGTAGTGTATGCCCAGGGAACCTGATGGCGTACGAGTACTCGTACTTGCGTGCTTCCAAGGAACAACTTATGCTTCTTTGTATCAACAATCTTCTTCCTCGTCTGAGGTCTGTATTTTAAGCCGAAACTTGTTACTTGCTACATTAAGTAGTTTAAGTTGGAGCATCGTCAGCCGTCGTAATATCAGTAGTTAAATGACGACTTGTACAAGTTTCATTAAAAATCCTTTCTCCCCCAATTCTGGTGAATTCTGCCTGGAGTTCTGTCAAATAAATAGAAAAGTTTCCTTTTCCCAAATGTGTGTGGAACTCAGATAGATGCCGACACAGGAGGATTTCTTTCTTTTTCTTCTTCGTATATCCTGCTCCTGTGGGGTAGATATTCATAGCTCTACCTCAGTCTACTGAGACTCATTCAAGACCTTATTCTTGAATTCGTAGATCTTAATTTTCGAACAAAATCCTCATTTTGAAGTTTGTTTCCTTATTTTCTCTATTTGGCGACTCATACGAAACTCTACTGCATTGTCATCAACATTATCATTGTCATCATCTTCATCATCATTTCAATCCATCTCAACTGGTTGGATTCCCTCAAGAGCCAAAGGAAAATCGCTTGGTGGGTAATGTGCACACCATTCACAGGTGTCTTCGCATTCGGTGGTTATCGACTAATCAGATCGAATTGATTGTCTCCAGTAGATATGAGAGGTACTCGTAGGAAGTCGACACTGTGGTGTTCCTTTATTGAATAAGGGGCTGCGCAGATCGAAAAGAAAACGAAAGGATATCTGTTGTCAATCGAAGTGGTCCTCTTCATAGAGTGTCTTGCGAATTTTACCGCCAAGGCAAAATGTTATTTTGATTTTACTAAAAAACAACTGACTTTTGGACGAAATCACATTCCCACGATCAGAAGGTTGACAATGCTTTTATTACTAATTTATATCTTTTATCCTTTTGTGGGTACAAACAGTTTTACTACGCCTACACGTATTCATAAAAAATTCTTGGGAACGTACCTCAGCTATCTCCAATTCATCTCTTTTTGTTGTTCACTTTTCTGCGTATTTCTGCGTTGATGGATTCCTTTGCATTTCGTAGTTGGCGATGGAGCTGTCATCTTTTAGGAACGTGTGCCTAATTCACTGCTACTTTCGTAATCGAATGGTTGTGCTGGTTTCGTCAATCTAAAGATTTACGGTTGAGTGAGGAGATCTTTACGATATTGTTTAGATATTTGTTAATGAACGTCTGCTGCTTTTCCCTCGCCGAATTTCGCACTGAACCGTCATAGGTTGGCGTGTATGTTAATTACGATTCTTACTTACTTAGATGTTGCTAAAGTCCAGAGCAGACTAAGGCCTTAACCATTAAACCTTTCCACAAAGCCCGCAGTTACGCGCTTCGAGACACAACCTAAGTCGTGGTTTTCGGAGATCAGAGCGTTAATATTTATTAGTTTTACATGTCCTTACCATCTCAGGTGGGTAATAATTACCTCTGCAACAAAAAGCATGATAAGAGTTTTGAATAGGAACACCTTAGTGAGCCTTGACAAACCCTTATTACTCAGTGACAACTCGCTGCCCTGTGTTAAAAATATTGACGTCATCAACCTATATGGCATGTGAAAAAGTAAATATGACTCTGTAAAGCTCGTCTATATACAATATCATGAAATCAATAAAAATATGGCTCCGGATTTCTCGGATTGTGCTGAAGTCTGAGTATCTGGTAAATTATGTACTTACTGGACTGGACAAGATCGCTGACAAGTGCTTGCAGGCGTTTACAATTTACTGACACTTCTAGAGCTCGTAGGATTTTGTTCTTTGTTTTGGAAATGAGTTGATCTACCAAGTACTGCCCTCCTGTTGTTACGCTTAAGTTTGGATATTGCTATCTTTACTTAATCTTGGTCGAAGGTACGAAAATGTTGGCTTTTCTGGCATCAGTACCACTGATCTTCAGCATTAAATGCAAGTGGTAAGTTAGGTTAGGTTAGAGGATTGATGAGGTATCTGGAGCCGAGTTAATTCTATATTTCATCGCATTCAGGTCTGGAATTGTTGGAATTGTCTGAAATTGGAATTGTTGTCGTTTTGATTCTGAGTTGGTCTAAGCCATCTTGCTGCATCCGTGAATCTGAAAAAAAATGTGAGTGAAGCAGCAGGTAGGTCTGAGAAGCCGTGGAAGTATTAACTTCCTAAAAGTTCTTTGCCTCAAATAACTGAGGCTGGGACATTGGCACATAAAGTGGAGGGTATCCTCCCGTGAGCCTATGTCCTCAAAGTCTCTGCAGAGGCTGCTGTCAGTAAGGCGCACCTTGACTACGTGTGCCCCCAGTAGCATATGACCTATGAGCAATACAACAAATGTATATATTTCAGCTCTGCTTTTCAAGAGAATCTTACTTGTTCTGAATTTGCTGAGTTCCGGTCATAATGGTGTTGAGGTTTCGCAGGTTGAAAGGTTTTTTTATCTTGGCAGCTTGGTTGTTATATTGCTTTTATTGCCGCAGGTTTGGCAGCTTTTTCTGTAACCAATATTTCTATCTGTAGTAGCGGAAGGTTGGGAGTTAAATACCAGCCGTGCTCGAAAGACATTCTTTTTTTCAGGCAAGATGAGCGGTTGTCTAGAATACAATTAGTCCAATTACACTAATAATTTAGTCTCCCCATTAAATAACCACTGAGCACAAACACCTTCCTCTCTCTATCTATCCAATTCTCCGAAAAACTTAACACGTGCTAAATGTGTTCTTTAAAAAAAAAATCCGAGAAAATCTGGGCGCCGGTTCCTGTTTTCATCTTTGATCCATCCTTTTAAATGCATATCTAGTCTGGTACCATTTGGTTTCTTTTTTATTCCTCTCTTCTTGGTAAAATGCAGGAGAATGGTGATATTATTTAGTCTGTATTGGAGAATAAACCCAGTTCCCTTCAAGGGGTGGCTTTTTGGGTTTGACTTCCACCTACTACGCTGACTTAAATCTTAGAGCGTTTGTCGCTGCAGATTCTTGAATGTTTAGATCTAGGTGGAGGAAGCCAGGAATATTTTCAAGTCCTGGCGTTGAAGTCGTTCTCATGAATTGTGGATTGTCATCATACCAAATTGCCGTAGATTAAGATGGATCTGATGATAGATGTTAGGTCAACGTTTTCTCCCAAATACCATATACAACTGCAAGCGTAGAAGGCAATCGTTGTTTTTATTACACGTTCTTCGAATTATAGTATGATATCTAGGTATTTAGCACTGTTCGATAGCCTGATGGTTGCCCTATCTATGGAAGGAAGGTAAAATTGTGGCATTATCCTTTTATGTGTGAATAGAACAAGTTCTTTTTTAATATTGTAGAAGGATCCTTTGATGTCAAGGAAGACTACTAATGTGTGCTCTTTGTCGTGAAGACTTGTGCTGACAACTTTAAGGTCGTTTCCATGCCTATACCTTTTGTTTAGGCATGCTATGTTGAGGCTTAGTTTACTGGGTGCAGATTACTTCGAATATGAGTGTCAAGCAGCTTTTCTAAAGTTTTTGTAATGTATGATGTTAGGCTTATAGGCCTGAGATCTTTTGGATGGGTATGGCTGGGCTTTCCTGTTTTGGGAATGAAAACTATCTTTACTTCCCTCCAGCATTTTGGCACTTATCCATACTTGATGCTACTGCGGGCTAGATTTTTTTTCGAACGGCATCACAACCTACGAATACTTTGGTTTTTCAAGCATAATTGGTATGATTCCGTCCAGTGCAGGGGACTTGTAAGCAATTGGTAAGAACGGTGATGAGAGGCCGATGCGCGGTTGATAAAGATTATATCAGTTTGTAGTTCGTTGATAAAATTGCTCAATCATATTTTCCACAATATTCTTGGTTCCGGTTTTGTTTTGTCCAACTGTCAATAATCTCAATTTTTTTTAAGACAATAAAGATTATCCACTCTTATCCCCAGTTTTCTAAGAATGCCTATTTGAGTCGATGAGCTTGTACCGAGGCTAAGGGTATCTGTTTTTGTCATTTTTGTTTTCAGTTTGAATTGGTAGGAATCACCGTTTCTATCGTTTAGACGGGGTACATAATGCAACGAGAAAAAAACATACGCAGTTCGTGTAGTCTCGATTTATGAATGGAAAGTTCCACCCGATTTTGGGTTTCTTACCGAGAGGGCACCGATAAAACCATCAAAATCCTTAGATAACTTTGCTCCATGTAAAATATGACATACATACTCGTACAGGCCAAACTACCTGTACGAGCTCTGATCTAACTAGGAATGAGTAGAGCGGAAACCTACTTTCCTGGTGGACTATGTTTTCAAAAAGTCCTGAAAATCTAATATTTTAGCTACTAGGTTTTAGTGCTGCTTGTGAGTCCTACTCTCTCGTTGCTTTTTACTGCTTACCGGGGGCTTACGCACCAAATGTACTGTAGCAAGCCATAGTAGAGAAACTGATAAGAATGTAACAAATATAAAGTGGCAACACTAGTGATTGTATAGTGGCCACATTAGGAAAAGAGTCTGCCGGTAGGTAGGAGATTAGTCGTAAGTCAAACACTGTAGAATACAGACGGCTACTAAGCAACAAAATAAAGAGCGAAAATTAGTTTTTTTTAAAGGATTGTGGTTGTTTTATTTGCGATAAGACTAATGGCTAAAGTACGGACATTTATTGGAGAAAACGTGGCTCAAAACCATATCAAAAATATACCATTTATCTTTTGCAGAAAATCTTTTAAGACTAAGAGGTTCCAAAGGAATAAAAGAACACTTTAGGGCTACGAGTCCCGAATCGTAACCTAAAAAGGCGAATAATGGAATAGGTACGTGGTATTACAATCTGTACTGAGAATATGGAAGGACTAAATCAAGTTATGGGAAAAATTCCATAAGCCATTTCAACTGGACAATGATAACCAAGAATTTCGTCTGACCAATCTTGACAACAGCCCACGTAACGAGCTGCCTAAAGCCGCGGGAGATGAATTGGCAATGAGCATACATCAATTCTTCTGAAAAATGTTGTTGAATGAAAGTATGCCCAGTCAACTATTAAATCGTTAGTCTTCTTAACATCGATTACAGAGAGCGATGACAATGAAAACAGAGCCGAGATCAGACGAAGAACAATTGACAATCAATCCTTTTTTGAGCTAAAAGTAGCAGTTAAGTTGCAAAGCATTCATCCGAACAAATAGAGTGGCATTGTACGAGTATGAGACCAAAGTCATCCCAGTTTTGCTCTACAGCGCACAGATGAACTTTATCAAGAATTTATGAGGTCGCACTAAGTTGTTTTTGCGGATGAATTCTTCTCTTGATCTTCAGTAACGATTCCATAGACGATGAATAGGGGATGAGCTACAAGGAAACTGAGTCATAAGAGTCCTAATATATCGTCTATAATGTTTGTTCGACTGTTGTACTATATAGAATGGATGAACACCACAACATTTTTTCGACGCAGGGCATATATAACTCAGCCACATTGTAATTTTGTGCATAAAAGCAATTCTGATAAATAGAAACGTGACTGCGACCAATACTCGTGTGTTAAAATGGGTTGCCTGCAGGCGGCATTCTGTCTCCATCTCTATGGTGCATATTGGTCAACTCACTACATAGGCATATGAAGATAATTAAGCGGTTCTGTCTATTAGAGCAAGCCTAATGACTGTATTCTCTAAAACGCAAGCAGGCCTTGACGTGATCGAAGAATAGTGCACTAGGAAAGGGGTTTCAGTCACATAGGGCTTTCGCCATATGTCATGGCGAAAACCCCAGCTGTCAAACTTCTGACAGTGTAGAGGACCTTTCTGTGAGACATGGGGCTTGCCACCGAGGAGGGTTCTTTGCATCTAACTGACTATGATAAAGGCAATTGTATCCTATGTGTAGGTTGTCTTTAATTAAGATTTCACGCGTTCAGATGAGATGCGTACTATCTCAGCTAACTCGCGAATTTTCCCTCGACGGTCCGTCAACACGAGATCATGGATTTTGTCCACGGTTTTCTCTGTGGTATTCGTTTTTGGTCCACATGGGCGCGATTCATCAAAAGCCGATGTGCGCCTACGGCGAAACACTCCAAACCAATGTTAAATGGTTGTAAGGGAAGGTGAATAAGTCCCATACACACCATCGAAAATGGGCTTGATTTCCTCGCACAAATAGGATTACGGAGCGATACTTTGAAATAGGTGTCAAAACAAAATTAAGCGTCGGATTGTCACCAAATTTTGACAGGCTAAAGAAGGCTATACTAAATGTTGGTACATTCATTTTCGTTTAGCAGGGCCGTCAATCCTTCAATCCGGTTACTCATCAAACAGCCCTCGTACGTCACGGTACGGTACTTCTTGGATTTATGGAGGCTATACGTAGACCGCCTGGCTTTGCTCAATCTCCCTTCTCATGATGATCATATCATGGGCTGTACTGTCAAAATCATCTTCAGTTTCAAAATAAGTGGTAATTTGTACAACACGCATTGGAGTTTTGAGGACCTTACGCACGGTTTTTGATTCTGGTGTTATGGGTACGCCGTCAGATGCAATGACACCAGAAATCTAGTTGCTGCGAAAATACCAAATCGACTTCCTCTGTAAACAAGAATGGTTTCGTCCCAAATATGAGCTAGGGCTAGTCGCTGACGGTTACAAGACCGATCTATGATGAGGAAGTGGTGTCAATCTGAAGGACTACAATGTAAGATTTCACTCGTCGCTAGAAAAGCTTGAATTTTTTCTCCAAGTGGAAATGGAATGAACAATATTATGAAGCATCTATGGCAGGGACCAAAATTCTGCTACGCTGAACTCCTCTCTGACTCTGACTCTGAATTTTATCACTTTTCTAATTTGATAGGGAAAGCTCAGCATTTAAGAGTGCTTGTTGTGAATGCGATGACAACACTGCGAAACCCTTTCGGACTGCACACACATCAGGCTGCAGGCACTCAGCGCTGATGTGGTATGTGTTGCTACTGTGTGGACTTTATCACTGAAGTGTTTACTCATCTGAAGACTAAGCAATTTTGTCAGTTCGGCAATATATCCTACGTTCAATATTATATTCTATATTCCAAATATTATAAGTCGAGCTTCAGCCTGCTGCTTCTCATCAAAGTTGATTCCCACTGGCTTATAGCTCCATAGAAATGTTTGTGTCTACGAAAAGAATACTTTTGTCCAGAACTCCCAGAACTTCCTTTTCCGGACACTTCAGATGAATGAGTTTTGGATAGAATTGACTCTTTCACTTGGCAGTCTGATAATTAGAGGGTTCTCCTGATGAGGAGATGCAATTAGGTTTTGTGTCATCCATATAGTTCTTCGCTCTTACAAGGCAGTTAAACCCCACTCAGAAGAAATGCTCTTATGCAGCTCACCATAACACATCTGTCCCAATAGACGGTACTTAAACGTTCCCACCGCTGGAGCAATATTGGCTACAAGTCATGACAAAATGATTCAGTCAAACCGGAATTCATGACCACTTTAGATTCAAGTAAAAGATGTACCCTCTTCTTGGCGCCACTGTCGTCTTTTTATTTATAGATGAGGATTTGATATTTATATTCGTGTTAGCCAAACAATTCAAAAGGAAGTAACAGGGATTCCGAATCTCCTTTTTCTTTTCTTCTCCTTCCGTAGTCTCTATTGTTCCTTTGGTCGAGACCTATACTTCTTCCAGGTGTTTTTTTTTTTTTTTTTTTTTTTTTTTTTTTTTTTTTTTTTTTTATTTCCTTTGTGTGTGCCACGCTCCATCTTATCCTCTTTTTGAGTTCAGAAGATGTCATCTTCTTCCTATTTGTGGTGGACCTGAAACTGTGCACACCAAAGCACCTTAGCGTGCATTTCTCCTGTCATTGGTCTACATAACTTTATTTGGAAGGAGATAATATTTGGCTCTGGCTTCAATGGCCGGCCTTGTACTCCATGAGAAGAACCTCGTGGAGAGAAGAGTAAGTTGGTCGATCCTTGTTCCATGTGTAGACAATGAAGGCCACACCAGTCCTTGAATTCTGTTATTTGCTTTTTCACATACGGGATATGTGGTAAGTGCGAGTACGAGTATGCATATGGGGGTATCCGTATTACAACAAATTACTTTATATAATCAAGATGTTTTCTTTGATCCAAGGGTACCGTTTGCTTATCGTTTCAATTTATGGTTATGTTGTGGCAAACTAGCCCTGGCCGTAGCCAGTTCCGAATGTTTCTAATTGAGTGAACAATTTATCCCTAGGGAGATGCGAAAGGAAAGCACCGAGGAAAATACATATTGGAAAGCAAACTTCTGGCGAAATTATCTCATTCCCTCGCACTTGTTTATTTTGTTACATCAAACAATAATTTAATTTAGAAAGCTGGAGCTCCATAGGTGCCGTGGGGAACTGCAATTGGTGTGGGCAACTCGTGGTTGATGAAAGAAACTCCCTTTAATTCCCCGCTGATTTTGCCAAAGTTGATGGCTTTAGATGTCTTGAAGTCTTCGACAATGATTGCGTCAGTCGATGGTCGGATGGCGTGAACATGGCCCGGAATGACAACCTTGTTGACCTGGAAAGATGTCGACAATGTTAAGCTGGAATTTGTTGAAAGATTAAGTGTAACTTACATGAGGGTCATGGACAAATGGAACAGTTAGGGGAGTTGGGAAATCTTTGGTGGGCGCTCTGTAGTGGTAACCAGATTTAATTTTACCCAAAGCCAATTCGGAAATAATTGGCAAAGTTGGTTGGTACACTAGATGTTCAGTTGGTTGTGGCACATCGAGTACATGATTGTGAACGAATGTCTCTGGTGCTGTAAGATGAACCTGTTCATGGACTGGTGCTCCATAAACCAATTGGGGCTTGAATTGTTCTTCAATCAGGACAGGTGATGACGCTGGTGCTGATTGGACTAATGGAAGTTCGAATTTGATTTCGGGGGCTACATATGTGTAGCCTTTCTTCTCCTGTTTAGTTTCCTTCATAGGTTCTGGTGTTGTGGATAGAATTGTTGGCTCTGATTTGACTTCCTCAATTGTTTCTATGATAATAGGACTGACAGTAGTTGGTTCTTCTTTCTTTGGTGGCAGATATTTCTTTGAGACTTCTGCGGTGACCACAATTTTAGCTGGAGGTAAGGCTGGTAAGCCAGGTTCAAGGTAGGGAAGTTCAGGTTGTTTTGGCAGTTCAGGTTCCATTGGTTCTATTGGAATTTCTGGCTTAATGGTCGTAGTAGTGATTTCAATTGGCTTAGGTGGACCGTAAACTGTGGCTGGTGGGCCATAAGTTTTAGCAGGGATTCCGAATTCTACCGCTGTGTTGACAAATGGAAGGCTATCGGTGACGGGAAGCTCTACAACTTGTGGTGGACCGTATTTCACAGATGGAATAGATATGATTGGTTGTTCATGTTTTTCAAACAATATTGTGGTTTCCTTCGGTGCCAGAATGGAATGAACCCCGTCGATATATTCTCTTTTGTCGATTAATGGAGCTCCATAGATTAGATTTGGATTTGTAACTGTAAGTCCACGAAGACTACCTCCTTCGCTTTGCCTGAAAAGTGCGAGGCACAGAAGTGATGCGGCAATGAGGAATTTCTAAAAAAAATTAATTTTTTTTTATAGAAAAATTTTGAAGGGTATTCATGATTTCTATAGGTGAATCTTGCTTCCTTGAGGTACTTACCATCTTGGAGATTAAGTTCTGTTTGATATCGTTTTGGACAGCGATTAGACTATTTATATGAAATTTTGAAAATAATTTTGAGTAGATTGGATGATGGTAGGGAATGGCAACTAGTTTGCTTATGGTTAATTACTTCAGGCAATTACGTGTATGTTTTTAATGACATTACAAGTACACTTTGATTACCTTGTGCGGTTCTTAAATTTTGGAGGAACTAGTTTCTTTTAATGCGGTGACATGAACAACCCTGTTGAACAGTCATTCAAAAGTTATTTAAGAACTGCTGGAAGGTATCAATGATCGGATTACAAAGAACTAGAAACAGGTCCTTGGTAGTTGTGCGAGACATGATTTTTGAATATGAAACGGAATCATATCATTGAGAGCTACGAGTTTCATGAAAAATCAGTTAATTCTGTAGTGTTTGTCTTTAGGTCAGTAGTAATTAGTTTTTTTTTTTTTATAATTTGCGTGCGCTCAAGGGATTTAAGTACCGTTAAAATAATTGCACATAGCGTGGACGAATGAAAATCAGGGAGGATAGAAAGAGTGGTACCGATAAACGTTGGTTTTAAATGTTTGAAGGTTATAATGACTAGTGAATAAAGAGCTAGGCAGGGCATTCAATAAGCGAGTTGTAAGGCTTACGAATGAATCACACGTCCAAAAGCGGTCTTGAGGGTATGCATAGCAAGACGGGTATGACGGTTAAAAGTTTGAAAGGGCGGAATGATACTGGCAATTTCTATGTAGCACTGGTGGTGGAAATAGCGAGAAAACAGATTGAGACACGAAACATTACGTCGACGTTCGAGGGAATCCATTGTTTAAGTCATATTAGTCCTATCTATTGAATCCAGTAGGTGCAGAGATATTTTGGGCGCATCAGACCAGATGTAGGAACTCCAATTTCGGGAGAATTAATGCCTTATATATTGAAGCCGACTGGCCCATGTCTTTAGATAATACGCTCACCATACTTACTCTTCAATAAATCGATTGTAGCGTGTGCTGTGTGACTTGTGGCACCATCCTGTTGAAACCACATGTCGTCCAAGTCCATATCTTCCAATTCGGGCCAAAAATAATCGGTGATCATGGCGTTACTGTGAATCATCATCTTGGCGCATCTTTTCCTGAACCCAATCGGAGAACGTAAGTCGCTTCAAATGGTCCATCGGCTTCAATTCTTGAGTCAGCTTGATCTTGTATGGTCTGAGCGATGCCCAATTCTTGGGAACGCCGTGGAATTGACTGATTTGGATCGTTTGCTACGGACGTCTGAACGGCAGCGATATTTTCGACAATTCGACCAACCCGTTGTCTCACTGACACGGCAACATCACACAACGAACATGTAGACTCAAATTTTTGCACTAAACTTGTTATTGCCTGTCTACTAGGGCGAGAATTACGACCGAAAATCGGAGTTAACGCTCTTAAAGTTGCAGTCACAATTTTTATAATTTGCAGACGTTGCTCGTTAGTGTACTTTACCATGATGAAAATGTTGAGTTTGCTGAATAATTTGACAGCGACAGTTTGATGATAAGTGAAAGAGTGCGTTCACAAATTAAATTCAAAGTTGTCAAGTCCCTATTAGAAAAGCCTATATTTTTTATTTTATTTTTGTTTCTCACATTATTCCGCCATTCCGCGGTTGATTGCACAAATAGATATAAATTTTTACAGAAAGTGAACATTTAAAATCATCCAGTGGGGAAATTGAAAACTTTTTTTGGAATGCATATTGCCATTTCGTTTGTTTCGTTTCGTTTGATTGCGTTCGTTTCCCAGGATTCACTATATACTGGCAGAAGAAGTAACGATAGTAACGAAAACAATGAGTCACGATAGATTCATGACGCTTTCCGTGTTGTATTGTACTATAATTCAAAATGACGTTACTGAAGCAAAAAAAAAGAGCAAATGTCTTCTGGAAAGTTCGTCCAATTATTGACTCAGTAAGAAATGCTTGCTTATATATTCCAAGAGAACAGAATGGACGATTTTCAATCGATGAGCAAATGATATACCATTTACTAGACGTTGTCCAGTACGCCAAAATTCGGTTGGTTTAAATCTAGTTCTCGATTTGGAAATATATCAAGGCAAGACAACACCTCTTCCAGAAGAAATTATTGGACTCAGTTCTATATTTGCTCTGCGCTTTGTACAAACATTACCGAACCACATTAAGCCTGTTGGATAATCTTCTGGAAAAAGTAATTTTTGGACAGAAACGATAATGAGAAATCGAATCAAAGGCGTAACCTTGGCTGAGGATAGAAAAATGAAAAAATGAGATATGGAGACGTCTCATTGGCGACATCTGCTTTTGAATGCAGTCCTGGTAATTAAGTTCGCCGTTGTTACAAAAAAGAAGAAAATTTTTCCAAGTAACACGTCCAAATATAGTTCGCCAATACAGCCAATCAATTTGCCACCAGCAAATGAAAGCGTATCGGACTTGACAACTTTGAATTTAATTTGTGAACGCACTCTTTCACTAATCATCAAACTGTCACTGTCAATTTATTCAGTTTTTTATCATGGCAAAGTACACTAACGAGCAACGTCTGCAAATTATAAAAATTTTCTACAGATATTCGGAGTCGGTGACTGCAACTTTAAGAGCGTTAGCGCCCTAGTAGACAGGCAATAACAAGTTTAGTGCAAAAATTTGAGTCTACATATTCGTTGTGTAATGTTGCCATGTCAGTTAGACAACGGTCGAAGTGTCGAAAATATCGCTGCTGTTCAGACGTCCGTAGCAAACGATCCAAATCAGTCAATTCTACGGCGTTCTCAAGAATTGGGCATCGCTCAGACAACATTATGGCGTATTTTGCGTAAGGATCTTGGTTTACACCCATACAAGATCAAACTGACTCAAGAATTGAAGCCGATGGACCATTTGAAGCGACGTACGTTCTCCGTTTGGGTTCTGGAGAAGATGCGTCAAAATGATGAATTTCATCGCAAAATCATCTTCAGTGACGAAGCTCATTTTTTCCTCAATGGGTTCATCAATAAGCAAAATATGCGTTATTGGTCGGGTGAAAACCCACATGTGCTTCATGAATCATCACTTCATCCACAAAAAATAACTGTTTGGTGCGGTTTGCATGCCAGCGGCGTTATTGGGCCATATTTTTTCGTCGACGATAACGATCGTCACGTTACTGTGAATTGTCAGCGTTATCGCGCCATGATTGGAAGATAGTCCGAATTGGAAGATATGGACTTGGATGACATGTGGTTTCAACAGAATGGTGCCACAAGCCACACAGAACACGCTACAATCGATTTATTGAAGAGTAAGTATGGTGAGCGTGTTATCTGAAGACATGGGCCAGTCAATTGGCAGCCTCGTTCGTGCGATTTAACGCCGCTTGACTATTTTCTGTGGGGCTACGTTAAGTCATTGGTCTAGGAAAAATGCGGGAACCAACACTCACCATAACATATCAATTTCAAATCCCCATATGACGGCGTACTTTGGAGCGAGCTAATTTTAACATACGATTATGACTATCAACGTCGAAAACTGCTTAAGGCAAGACGAAGCTATGAAACTTTTCCAACATCTCCCTTGAAAGAATCATACAGAACTCACCAGCCAACAAAAGAGGCACAATCTTCCGTACAATTACTTGCGTACGTGGATGACATGAATGCGTGAATACCGCCAACTGTCAATGAAGCATTCATGAGTATTGGGGCGGAAGTGGCCAAAATGGAGCTGACGAGGGTTAAACAAAGTACATTGACCAGAACTTGACTATTGGTAATAATAACTTTGATGTAGTAAAGAAATTCGTCTATTTTGGCTTCAACAGCAGCAACGAGTAATTAGTTATAACAAGTAGAAGCATCTGTCGTATTTGCCCTCTGATTCGATAAAGCAAACTTGGCTTTACACTAGCCAAAGGCTACGCGTTTCCTTATTCTAATCATTTGCAAGGAGAAATCTTAGATAACGTTGCCATGAACTATGAACTATGAACTTATGGTACTTCGCCTTAGTGTTTTTCCTTAGACAAAGTCAAACAACGCTGAAAGCAACTTACTGACTAGACAATGGGGATATTTGACCGTAAGAAGACAGTTACTGTAAAGCAACAGAGACATTAGATTTCTTTGGGTTCAGGTTCAATGCAATATACTTTTGTAAAATTAATGAATTTCAGCGCCTCATTTGTCACTCAAATAGTTTGCGCCACAGAGACGCGGTGTAAGGAAAACATCACTTCTCACTTAAACAAGCAGTAGGTCGATTGTGCTCACAAGATAGCAGGATTTCCTCCGAAAACTTATGACAAAATAATAGTGATATGGGTCGCAGACTATTTCGTAGCTCAATATATTATGTGTTATCTAGCTCTGTGAAAAGAAACTTACCGAGAGTACTCACACTCCTATCGGAGAAAGAAGGACCATCGTACAGCAATGAAGCAGGCTTTTTCAGATCTTGTAGTTGTTGTGGGGTCCACTAAAGTCTACAACATGAATAATGATGGCTAAGTGTCCTAATATTACACCGATAAATAACTTCACATCCTAGTGATTTTTTCTAGTTCTGCGTCGCCCAAGTATTGTACAATATTCACAGTGATTGCCAATTTAGACTCATCGTGCACTTGGTTGATCGATTGAATCCTCTTTCAACCGGTGCTTAATTGAATTTGGGTGAAAATAGGGACTTTCAACCGCTTTCTCACTAATTCAACTAGAATTTAGAGCCTTAAACACTGCTTAACTGCCGAATAAACAGCTATTGATCTACCAACAATATTATTCAAAATGTTGCAGCACCTATATTAGCAGTTTCTCGTACTTCGGCTTGCATACCTGCAGCCCACGTGTCAGTTTTTATTTTCAAACTACTGGCGTTGATTCTGATAGACAATTTTGTGGCAAGAAATAACCTTGGAATCATGTAATCAGTTTTCGATAAATTTGCTGCAGTCTCACAGCGAGAGTGTACTCGTATAAGGCTGTCTGAAAACTGTTTCGGCCACCGAACTGCTGCAGTATTAATGTGACGGAAACAGACAAGTACGATTTCCAATGCATCTGTACTGAAATCGGAATCGATTATCATCTGAATCCTTTTAAGCTGCTAGGGCTGAACGACCAAGTTTAAAGTTTATGTTTGCTTTTCTGGAACGCCTTTTGATGTTCTCTTTCCAGTTCAGTTTGAAATCTTAGGTCACACGTAGAAATCGTATTGACAAATTCCTCCAGCATTTGAAGGTTTGGATTATTGTCTGAGAAAAGAACTGCGTCTGGTTTTTGGGCTTCTACAACAAGTTTAATTTTCAATCAGTACTTGTGCTTTACCGGTCATTCGCTTAGAGTTGATGGTCACATCGTCAGAATAGGCCGTATTCTATATTTCCTTCATTACTGCCAATATCTCTTCGCCTACAAGGAACCGTCTTTGTGAGCTTAGCATCTTAGTTATTGAAGATAACGTCCTCCTATTCAATCACCTTATTATACCAAGGAACCAGTGCTTGGAAAGAATATTCATCGCACGACTTTGAGATTTGAAACTGATTCTGTCAACCGTGACATTTTGATCGTCGTCGGTCAGTGTTTCATGTTCTTCGTTGACATCATATTATAGTGTGTTTTGGGGCTTTTCATGGGCTGAAAACACAAAATTTTTGCACAATTTAACTTTATTTATCAATATAGCTTCCTTCGAGAGCGATACACTGATTGAAACGATTTTTCAATCTTTCGATAACAGTTTTGTAGTAGGATTTCGGTTTAGCCTCAAAATAGGCCTCTGTTTCGGCGATTACTTCTTTCCGCGAGCATTCTTTTGAAGTCTGCGAACAGGAAATAGTCGCTGGGGGCGAGAATACGGTGGGTGGGGAAGCAATTCGTAGCCGAATTCATTCAATTTTGACATCGTTTTCATCAACTTGTGACACGGTGCATTGTCTTGATGAAACAGCGCTTTCTTTTTCTTCAAATGCGGTCGTTTTTCTGGGATTTCGTCCTTCAAACGCTCCAACAACGCAATGTAATAGTCGCTGTTGATAGTCTGCCCCTTTTGGAGATAGTCGATGAAAATTATTTCATGTGTATCCCAAAATACGGATGCAATAACCTTGCCAGATGACTGTTGAGTTTTTGGTCGTTTTGGACAAGGTTCGTCGCCTGCTCGCCACTCAGCTGACTGCCGACTTGACTCTGCTGTGAAGTGATGGAACCAAGTTTCATCCATTGTCACATACCGACGCAAAAAATTCGGCTTTATTGCGGTTGAACAGCTTTAAACACTCCTCTGAATCATCAACACGTCGTTGTTTTTGGTCGACTGTGAGCAAACGCGGCACCCACTTTGAACAGAGCTTTCGCATGTCCAAATATTTTTGTATGATATATCCAACACGCTCTTTTGATATCTTCAGAGCCTCAGCTTTCCTCAGAGCCTTCACTTTATCGTCATTTGTAATCATTTTGTGGACTTTTTTGATGTTTTCATCTGAAACAGCCTCTTTTGGACGTCCACTGCGTTCATCATCTTCGGTGCTTGTATGAGCACTTTTAAATTTTTCAATCCACTTGCGAATGGTTCGTTCGGCTGGTGCAGAGTCCGGGTAACATTATGCATTACTAGGTATGATAGTTATGTAGGTCTGTAAAGCTTATCGTAGACGCTTTTCACACAAAGAAATAGTCAGTGGATCTAAAGTCATTCCCAGATCAGGCATCCAGAAGGAAAACCTCCTAAGTGGAATATTTTCTGACGTAAAAGACGTAAAAAACTTGTAACAGGCATCTCGAGTATTAACCATTTCTGACCTTTCGAGAATAAAATTCAAAATGGGCGACTTTGTTTCTTTCTTTCGGCGCTTTAGCGCAAGTTGCTTGTAAATTGTCTCTTTTTGTCAAAACATTTCCACAATCAATTAGTTGGTTGCACCCCTCTTATGTGTGTCTCCTTTTATAAAATTTATCAATGTTTCGAATAAGCGTGCAGGTAAGTTTTAGCATCCTCTATAATGGAGTCTGGTACTTGCGACCGTAAGGCTGGTATTGTCAAAGCCAGCATCGCAAGAGGTGGTGTTATGTACGTTTTTCAGATTTGGATTCCTAGGAAATGCATAGAAGAAAGACAGCGAAAAGGTCACAAACATTTTACGGATATTTGTAAGGACTTGTTCAATCTACCCACAACCTGGATGGTCATGCCACGTATGGTTGTGCTCATAAGAAACTCAACTATCAATGGAAGCAAAAACCCGAGGACGCTTACAGTCCACTTAACCAAACCCATGTTCGCGTTCTGAGAAATTCCTCTGGGATTGCCTAGAAAATTCATCGACAAAATGTGTAAATTCAGATTGACATTTACCTATGTAGTACAATATATTAATCAAAGAAGCCTCCGATTGAAAGACAAACACAAGTTTGCCTTGTAAATAGCGAAGACAAAGGTTGTCGTTCCTTAACCGGCGCTTTGTATACGAGTATATATGTATATGTAGATCGGTTTTGGAGGCATCGCTGAAGATCCAACTACGTTCCCTACCTGGCCGAAGCCACTCCATAACGACTCAGTATTCCCACATTAACCGAAGGTCCGAAACAAAAAGACGAAACGACAATGAGACTTATTTTCAAAGCGGAAGATGGCTTTGAAAGTGCAGTCTGTGATTGGATGTCAAGAGGTCAGTACATCTCGAGCAAAACCTTTTGAGTTAAGTAAAATCCTCAAGCAGGCAAGACAAACTGTCGCATGCAGTCTTTGTTTATTCCAGCAAACAACTGACGCATAAGGCAAAATAGAAACACATGCCTAAACGTTTTGACTATTGTGTTGTCACCATAGATGAGTTAAACATAATTCTAAGAGCTTGCTTGTTAGCATCGCCAGCTTTGGTATAGCTCTTTCACATTCCCTTGAACCTCTTTCTTCAATGAAAAGAATGCAATTCATTGTGACTAAAACGATATTGCTCAACATTTCTGGGTCGTATTCTATTTTCAAACGAGATTAGCCATGCTTGCCAACTTTGTTCTCATCCAACAGAGCATACATCTTTCCAATTTGTATTCGGAATTTTGCTTGTAATCTCATGGATTTCTCTGTAGCTGTGGACCGCAACTCAACATCATCATTACAAATGATGACTTCAACGAATTTCTAAACTCTACACGCATAGTATACGAATTCCAAAACCAAATCCTTGAAAGCAAGTAAAATCTACAAAGAGCGCCATTAACGTGAATTTTTCGATTCGAATTCCTGTTTACAGGTGCGCCATCAAAATCTTTCTAAATCAGAATCTGTTCCATCACAAATGCACACCGCATACACCACACTGCACATCAGTATCTTTTGTTCATATCCTCATCAGCATCCTCGTTATCCTAATCAACAACATCGTCTCAATGCCAATCATCACATATTGGATTCGACAGATAAATCACAGGCATGTGTTGTCTGTCATAAATATCACGCATCATAGACCATGTGAAGGTAACCTCACTCTAGCTATAGTTTTGAATCGACAAGAACCAAACCAACTCTGGATGCAGGATCTATGTAGCTGTGCATCTGTTTACTTGTATCTGTATGAATCGCCCGACTCTTGATGATGACAACGGGCACGATGATCATACTAGAGAATGAGCACTAGAAGAGCATTTGCAACAAAAAATAGAAAAAATCATTCACTTAGAAATGCAACACGATATCCTTGCATGCTCTACAAATACGAGTACTTGTACAATCCACGAATACCATATGGCACCGCGCTCCACATCACCTGGCTTATAATTGCCAAGTTCAAAGGGAATTCCTTCGTGATAGCGTGCTGTAAAACAATTACATGGTACTTCCCATGAAAGCATAAGCAGTAGCCATCCTCCCAAAACCCTTTTTCTCTCGACCAACAACCAATAAATTGAGACATGCATGAGACATGAAACGGAGCTGGGATACAGCTCCTGTGCCTCAAGAAACCACTGTTCTAGCTTCCAATTAAATTGTTTGTCACAACGCGAGATATTTCAAATTTTCCACGAAACCAAATATGAGAAGAAATCAATAGACAGGCACTGGATACGGTCACGGACGGAGGACACTGATGGCGACAACGACGACGCTTGCCTAGGATGGACATGAATCTCGGTCGTATAACAGCATGTCGACAGGAGGATGGACAATGACAGTGGCACACGTACCATTAAACATCTATTAGTGCGATTTCATCAGGAATTCGAAAATCGAACAGCTGCAGCTGGACGATGGTAGGTGTTCCAAGTATGCAGAGGCACCAGCAACAGAATCATCTCTAGCACCAACACCACTACTAGCACTGAAATCCGAGTATGGCTAGGAACAGGGACAAAATCTTTTCTCATTTTTATTGCCACTCTTCTTTTCTCTATGACTTTTTTTGGGTTGGTCGTAAAAATTCTGAAGATTTCCCAACATGGATGTGGCAGCATCGTTCGCTTAAGTGGGTTATGAAGGAGACTACGTGAGCTGAATGGGTAAGTTTATTTTGTCTTAGACTATTTCGCGTGGAATTGGGATTTCAACGAAAGCGAAGCGATGGTCCTTGTAATTGAATTGTGAACGTCAACTGATGTCACCAATGTTAAGAGAAGCTTTAGGTGAATTTTTACAAAACCAGAGAGAGTTCCAGTTGGTGAGTTCTGTTTTTTAATTAATTTTTAAGCACCCCAATGAAGGAGTTGCGATTTAAAGTGTCCTTTTCGTTTATAGAAGGGGAAAGCTGTGAATATTTCGTAACGAGAGCTTAAGTGACCCTTGGGTAGGTTTTACTACTTTAACTACCATTTTTAGATGGGCTATCAGAACGATTATAACTTGTCCATGTGCCAAGCGAATTTAGAAAAAATCCAAAGGCGACAACAGCAAATGTCATTTCCAGGACGGACCTTGGCATCAACTAATAAACCTTCCCAGCTACTGCCACGGGTCTTTGGCCAACTTTCAATTGTGCATTCCAAGATAGTTGGGGTCCCTTTCAACTAAGGCGAGGAATAGGAATCGAAGACTCTTCAGGCTGGAGCGTTTACAATAATTCGCTCTACATCTAATCATCATAGCCCTGGTATTGGCATACAATTTTCTTACAATGTTTTCAAGCACAAACCATACAATTTTAAAGCAGTTACGTGACTACACTAAGTCCGACTCTACATTAGCCCAAAATACATCAGAAGTATATTGCGTCGATTACAACATTATCAGTTTGGTTGACTTTTTCATGACCAGGTTATCGTTCTGTTCCTTGTGAAAATTGCTCTCCGATTGTGCTACCAAAGATGTTCTTCTTTCCGTCATACATTGGCTAAGGCTTTTGTTGAGGAGATTGTAGAAATATCCTTTGATAGCGACTTTTATGTGATGACGTCAGAAATTATTTTTCTGTATTTCAGTGTGTCTTACCGTATTTGAACCCAAAACTTCTCTTACGCAGTATTCCGCTAACTTAATCCTCGCAGCGAGTCGACACCAAACTGAGATTAATCAAACAGGCAAAGTTTCTGGGAGTAATTCTAGATAGAAAATTTAATTGAAAGCCAATTCATTAGCAAAACACGGACGACTCTGTTCAGACTTAGAAAGACCATAGACAAAACAAAACAAACTACAATCTCAAATCATTTATTGAGTTTCGATCGACCTACTTGTATACTAGGATTTGGTGTAGGATTTTTGTCGCCAGCTATGGGTTAATGGATCAACTCTATACCCCTTATGAAGGTGATATCCATAATACTATCCGTCAACTTGTTTTAACTCTGAAACTTTATGGTGTACAGATGGCTATCAATTATGCGATTTGCTTAAAAGCTTCCTTACAACGGACCAGTGTCCAAAGAGGCCAGTCAGTAAATACTTCAAGTCAATTTTGATAAACAGTTAAACGGTTAAACGGTTTAGCCTCCACATTCTTTTGATATCTGAAAACTTTTGAGCCACTGTTGGCCTTGTGGCAGCGAGTGGAGGTTTTGGCAAGACATAAGGCGGGTTGTGACCGAGTTGGTTATCGTGATCTACCAAATATGATACCAATTTGATCCTATGTTAGTTGTGGAATAAACTTTTGGAGCTCCGATTAGTGCGGGAAATTGGCTTTCGTTGTACTCAGAATTGGCTCCGATCAAATCTAAGCCATATAAGGTATGTTAGTCCAGTTTTGACCGATTGTTCTAGAGCCGATATGGCGTGTAGTACTGGCTTTTTTCAGTTGTTATGTTGTCGGTCTATTACGGGCTCAACCGCAGATAGTATTACCCTCCAGGTTGCAGGCAAATCAAATAAATGGTTAACCAAACCGGCACAAGAAGGCTCTAAGCTGAATTATTGAATGTGCTTTGCATAAGTACCACCACCTCTTGCAACGCTTGCTCTAAAAATAAAAGCTTTTTGTTAAAAATGTCCGGCTTACGCTCTTTCGTTGTACTAAGTGGGTTCTGATACTGCGAGCACTTCATCTCTGAGGCGACAATTCCTTTTTCTACGAAAAATTGAGGAATTTTAGGGTGATTCATTGTAAGGTTTGATTGTCAATAGCCTTTTTTGACAGATCATGCGTGACTTCTATCAAACTGCCTTGTCATTTTTGTTTAATATCGTTTGGCAAGTCATCGTAGAAAGACTCACATTACAACAGCGTCTCCAAATTGTCGTACCATGCACCTTCTTAAGGTGCACTGAAACCACTATTGTCAATACCATTCACAAATTTGAGTCCCAGCTTACATTAGTGGATGATACTCGACCGGTTAGACTACATGCAGCTGTAACTGAGAGTATACGCGAAGACCGTGACGAATCGATTCGTCGTCGTTCTCAGCAGCTTGGCTTGACGTATTCGACAACTTAGCGTATTTTAAGTGAGGATCTCGGCCTAAAAGCGTGCAAAATTCAACTTGTGAAGATTTGAAGCCAGACAACTTGGCTTATTTTTCATATTTTCAGTGAATGGGCTCTGGAAAAACGCAATGAAAATCCGCTGTTTTATCGTGAAATTTTGTTCAGTGATAAAGCCCATTTCAGGCTCAATGGATACGTTAATAAACAAAATTGCCATATTTGAGCTGATAAGCAGCCCGAAGAGTACCAAGAGCTACCATTACATCCATTAAAAACAACGGTATGATGTTTTATGGGCTGATGGAATCACTGGTCCATATTTCTTCAAAAATGAGGCAAATCAGAATGTTACCGTCAATGGCAACTTTCATCGCGCCATTTTAACGGACTATGTGCTTCCTGAAATTCAAGCACATGGTCTCGGTGAGCACTGGTTTCAACAAGACGGCGCTGCGAGCGGTAAATTCAGTCTTTCGGCTACGCTCAGAAAAGCCTTGCAATATCGAACTTGGTAGTGGAAATATAATATAGTTGTATTGTGGCCCTGAGTGCAGCTTGGCTGTTGTAATTTCTTTCTTTCTTTTTCCCAATTGTTCTTCAAAATATAATATACATGGTTTGTTGTCATCAGAATTCCAAATGTCTCAACTTCAAAATAACGAACTGCATTGTGATTACTTGGAGCAGAAGCTTCTCAAAGAAGTAAGTTCGGGGGAAATCTTTCCAATGGAAGCAATCCTGATGTTTACAATCAGAACACTGTGTATTTTATAGAACTTCTTCTAAATATTGAAGCCCTCAATCAAAAGCGATTTTTAGATCTAAGTTAGAGCTATTTAAAGAAGTAACGACAAGCTTTTTCGTGCAAAATGTCCTCTTAAGCTGAAGTTATGCAGTTAACTTTGTAAACTCAAACTCAAGAATGCCTCAGACTGGTGCGATCATACTACCTTAATAAACGTATTTTATATGGTTAAATCTGCATACGGAGATATGAGTATCTGAACGATAAAAAAATATGTTAGCTTCTAGTTAAAACATCATCTCTGGCTCCATTCTGCTCACACTAGATAACAACTACTTCTGCGGACTGTTAAACGACGGCAACAATGGCAACAAAGACTACTTTTGGGCAAGAAAGTGCATCGTAGATCATATAATCGACCTTCAGTGGATCTAATATGAGTCTTTCAAACCCTTATCCATAAGCTTTATACTATTCTATACATTCTAAGGGACACCGTAGTAAAAAAAAGTTATATGTAAAGTGGCATGGCCATAATAATTACGACCTCTACCGACTCGTTTCTAATTGAACAAGTACAAGTCCCGGTTGCTAAATGGAGCTCAGAAAGAAATGCCAAGCGGATACAATTTCTTGAATAAGAGTCAATTTTATTGCCAAGATGACTATCGACGTGTGCGCTGTAAAATTCGCTCCTCGAAAAAAAAAAAAAAAAAAAAACGCGCGAGTGCAGTGACATCAACATCTACAGTGCGGGCATCCCAAACATCCTGCCCTGGTCCTACTGTTGCTTACACTCAGTCATTGCCGTTGTTGTATTACATCGTCATACAGCACTTACAGTGACTGAGGATAGCGGGTTGTGGTATGTATTTTGTTGCTATGCTGTTTCCTACTGTTGTTCGGGCTAACACCTACAATATTTTGATTCGGTAAGCCAACTCTGAATTTTTACTTCACCACTGTACTTGGTATCGTCGGTGTTTATGTGTTTTTTTTTTTTTTTTTAATGACTCCGAAATCTCGAGTAGCTATAACCAATATTCGTGGACTAAAAAGTAATCACTTTTCTACGTACGTCCACGTCTGTAAATACAGACCAGCTGTTTTGGGACTTAGTGAAACATATGTAGGTAGATTCCCGCCTACAACTCTCAAATCACTCTGATCAGAAGCTATCTGGTTATTTTTCTCTCACCGCGGTTTTGCCAATTACATGTTAGGCATGTAGCTTTCCTAACTCCACCACAATGTAGTCCCTGTTCCAATCTAGAATTCAATTTCATCTTGTCAAATTATCAAAACTGGACAGCAATCCGACTTTCAACGAGTTCGATGCGGTGTCTGACTCCACACAAAGAATTGTATCCCTGTATCCTCATACCGAAATCATTATTACGGGCGATTTCAATATACACAATCCTAGGTGGCTTCGACATTCCGGACAGATAATAGTCGAAGGACGGTGAGATCTTCGCTGCGAAAAATAACTTGAAGCAGCTTATAAGTGAGCCCACGCGAATACCGGTAGTTCATAATCATACCGAAAACACCCTGGACTTGATTTTAACTTCTCACAATGATAGGTACCCCGTTGATGTGCTCTTCCGTCTGGGCTCGTCAAATCATTTTGCCATATCAGCTAATTTCTTGTATGCTGACCACACAGTTAAGGAAAAGATTCCTGAAAGAACCGTATGGCAATACGAGAATGCAAATTGGAACGAACTTAACAGTTTCATTAGGAATTTTAACTGGTCATTATGTTTCCTTGATAACGACGTGGATGCCTTTACTGATATGATCACAGACGCTATTCTCTTTGGAATGAGATCCTTTATCCCTTATCGGATGAAGAGTATACGAGTAAAACCAAAAGAAAAGGCATGGTATGACTCGAGCTGCAAAGAGGCTTAAGACCAACCCAACAGAGGAAAACCTAAAAAAGTTCAAACGAGTCAGAAACGACTGAAACGTCTTTCTTAAGCATGCGCAATTCCAATATGTCAAAAAACTGCCGCAAAATAAAATACTACAATGCCCCAAAGGTAGTTCAACACTCCCAGATCCTACTCTGTCTACGCGTACACTTCAATGTGTCGAATCTTCAATGGGACAAATCCACTTTCGCACTCGTGTAGTAGAAAGAGTTTTTAAAGATCTTAGCATTCACAAATTCTCTGGTCGAGATAGTATAAGCCCCCTTCTGAAGAGGTGTTCCTCCTTGCTGGCAAAACTACTGCGTAAGCTTTTCATCAATCTTAGTCTTTCCGACCAGATGAAAAACAGCATTTGTTCAGCCCATCTCTCTCTTCTTTCCAAGGTCATGAAAACGCTGATAAACCATCAGCTCATGAAATATCTCGAAACACGAAAACTTAATGATCTACAACACGGATACGGTTTTCATAGCAACAAGTTCACTCCACTGATTTGATGTCATGTCTCGCCGAAAGGTGGAACAAAACGTACATCAATCTGGCGAAAGCAAGATAGTTGCACTTGATATTTTTAAGGCATTTAACAGAGTTTGACATCAGGCTCTTTTGTCGAAAATGCATGCTTTTGGGATTGATGAATCTCTTCCTCAATGGATTGGAAATTACTTTTCGGAACGTTCAAATCAAGTTGTCTTGAATGGTTTCAAGTCTGATGTTCACAAAATAAAATCTGGTGTGCCCCAGGGCTCCGTTCTGTCTCCGACATTATTTTTAATGTTCATCAATTATTTCTTGTCTGCTACTTCTTATACATTATAGTCCTTTGCTGACGACATTACTCTCTGCTCTTCGGCCGTAGTACAGGAACTACGGCGTTCATTATTCATCATTAGATTCTTAAATTTACAGCATAACTACTTGGGTAACCCCTAAGAGAGTAGAATGTAATGCTTCCAAAACACAATGCTGTCTGCCGTCCTTAAAGCGAAATTTAAGCATCCAGCCAATGTCCATGAATGGCACATTCATCATCGAAACCGAAAAACTTTCCATTCTCGGTATGTCAATGACAACTTACGTTAGAATGAACACATATTCGGTGTCGTCAAAAGTGATACGAAATGTCTGGAATTTCTCAAGCGGTGTAAGAAATATATAACGCCCTGTTACCCTGGCTTCAATATATAACTCCCGAAATTGGAGTTCCTACATCTGGTCTGATGCGCCCAAAATAACTCTGCACCTGCTGGATTCAATAGATAGAACTAATATGACTCAAACAATGAATTCCCTCGAACGTCGAAGTAATGTTTCGTGTCTCAATCTGTTTTCTCGCTATTTCCACCACCAGTGCTACATAGAAATTGCCAGTATCATTCCGCCCCTTCAAACTTTTAACCGTAATACCCGTCTCGCTATGCATACCCTCAAGCCCGCCTATAAGGCCATATTTTTTCGTCGACGATAACGATCGTCACGTTACTGTGAATGGTCAGCATTATCGCGCCATGATCACCGATTATTTTTGGCCCGAATTAGAAGATATGGACTTGGACGACATGTGGTTTCAACAGATGCCACAAGTCACACAGCACACGCTACAATCGATTTATTGAAGAGTAAGTATGGTGAGCGTGTTATCTGAAGACATGGGCCAGTCGATTAGCCGCCTCGTTCGTGCGATTTAACGCCGCTTGACTATTTTTTGTGGAGCTACGTTAAGTAATTGGTTTATGCCAACACGCCGACGACGTTGGAAGAGCTCAGAGCCAACATTGAATGCGAAATAGGGGCCGTTTCGGCCGAAATGTGTGGCCGAGTCGTTGAAAATTGGATCCAACGGATCGACCGCTGCAACCGAGCCCGCGGTGGCTATATGAACGAAGCCGAGTTCCAGTCATAAATGTTTTGATTGTTCTTCAAGCCAATAATAAAGTTTTTGAAATATCTCAAATGGTTTGCCTTTTATTTAAAAAAAAAAGTTGTCAAGTCGTTATTAGAAAATCCTATAAAAGTGGAAATTTTGAGGACAGACTGACCCGTATAATCGATGCATCACGGTCTGAAATGGCTATAGCCTTGCCAAACTTGACCTTTGTATGTAAAGACTTCACTTGACATATCTATCTTTAATCCTCATTGAACATTCACTATAAAATTGCACTGCCCACCGATGATTTTTAATGTAAGTCACTGCACAGAAGCCTGCTTAACGCATTTCACTAACTGTTTTGCCAATTAAAATAAAAATTCCTTCATTACGCTCATAAGATAGTCCTTTATCCCCTTTCCCCTTTTGGCATTCAACCTTCACATTAGAATCCCCAACCCCTCACTAGGATAACCTCGATTGGAATTCACTCGTTAGCACTGGAACTAGCAATGTTACAACAGCTTCTCGTACTGCCACACAACTCACATATTTCAATCTTCAATATGTGCCGCCTTGAATCTGTTAACTTTCTTTCTAATCACCAAGGGGATATGGAAAACGTTACGTGTTTATGTGATTCCCAGTGAATTTATATTCCGAGTTATAAAAATTCTTCAGAAGTATCCTTGTCGAACAACGACACCGAGTGACGACTACGACGACGACGACAACGACGACGACGACGACTACGAATACGACAACATTGCCGACAACTCCGACAATTCCGACAACGTTAGGTTAGGATGTAATAACGGCATGTGTGTGCCCTTATTGCTTCTTGTCTAGAACCTCATCTTATCCCAGGTCGGGGGAATGGGATACAAAAATTACATCTAATTAAAATGCCTGCAGCAAAATAAAATAACAAAAAGAAGAGGGCCAACAACTCCCAGTAAAATTGTGTGGAACCTGTGTCTTGTGTAGGTAGGAGCCATAGTCACCCGAATGACACATGAATATGTGAGCTTTCCACTTACCATCAGAGTCATGTGTGTCATGTTAACCTTCTTCTGGTTCCTGCTATTCGACTGCCACTCTCTAAATCGGTACGGGTATTCTCCAGCATGTTACTGTTTCATTGGTTCAGTATGTGGCCGACTCCAAGTAAGAAATTGATTTCAACCACACTGAGACATAAACTGGTGAAGGTTGATAGCTGTAATTACCCTCATTAAGGTGAAAGCCAAATTGAAGTGGAGGGGGACTTATCACCTTCGATCTAATCAATCCTTCAACACTGAACAATAACTAACATTGCTCATCTAAATTCAGTGGCCCCTGACGGACTGGTAAACAAACCAGCTAATTTTGGTATTGGTCTCGGTGTTAGTCGAACATCTTTTGTAATGTTTACGTTTCTGTTCGTCCAAATGTCTGGTGCTGCCACTTTTAAAAGACCTGAATAGTCTGATCTACGCGTACGGTTCTTTATTCCGAAAGGGCACCACAAAGAATGCATTCATCGACAAATGCTGTTGATATTGCTTCATCCTTCTCCCAGACAAGAAATCGAACTGCAAGCCTTCCAAAAACAACAAAATCAAAAAATATAATAAAATAAAAAAAGATACGAATATATTCGCAAGATTTAGAAGATACAGATACAAGACTATCCTGGGTTCCACAGGAAGATACTGGTTGAAGAAATTTTGCTGTCCTCTCAATCACGGTAAGCGATTGGGCAACAATGTTGCAACTATGGTAACTCTATACCGTATACGTCGAACCTAAAGACGGGGGAGAAACAAGAAGATATCTTTGGGCCTCCATTTGGAGTGAACTGTTCTGCTTTTGAACCAACCTTAGTTGCAACTTTGTAGAGAAATTACGCTCGAGAAGACCTTTTAAGGTGTCCTATGGAGATTGTATCTTTGGTTAGTAATTGATTTGGCTGGAGCTGTCGTTGTTGTGGCATTATTGTCAGCGGGCATTTTTCGTAGTTGTGCGGCCCGAGTTCGAGAATATGAAACATACTCGTACATAGTTAGATGAGTCTAGTAATAAAGCACTAGGGAGTCATCCGTTTCAGTTGAGAATTATGGTACACGATTGTGGGTTTTCGTACTATATGTGATGTTCCTTCATCTAGTTTTTGTTTGAGACATTCTGATATAGGTGGGAGGCGGCGATATTTATGGACAAACGTATTTACAAACATGATCTATTTACTCTATGACTTCTGTTTTGATTCTCGTATAAAGTTGTGTCAATGATTCTACAGAACCTGTTGGACGGGTTGAGCATCATTCATGACATGATGTAAATTGGCATGTCTATCTTGTATTACGTACCTCCTACTTTGCACCTTTTATCTATAGTTTATTTCCAGTTAATATACGTAGATCGTTTTCCTGCACTACAAAATTCAAGCTTGTTTGCTTTTGATTACTTATCGTCGAGGAAGCATATTAAGGATGTCAATCGAGCAGGTATCTTTTGAGCAATCACTTGTTCATGACTTATTTCATCGGTTTCATTTTTGAAAGTCTTTGCAATAGGTTTTTCTTTCATTAGTCGCCGTCATCACATGTCCCGGTTGTACTCGTATCTATAAAGAGTAAAAGTTACGGCCTGCCAACGCTGTGACACTGATAATAAATTATTCGTCGATGAGGCGTTGAAATTCAACTTTACGCCTGTTAAATTGCGAAACTGTCGTAAATAAACACACCTATAATGAATTTTAAGATCGAAAGTTTAACTCCACAGGTTTCACTTGAAACTTGTTACACTTTTTGTTTGAAAATTGAATCAACACGATCACCGCACAATTGGTTACAGTGTTACCAAATAACTTTAATTCTTAAAAGCACCAAGATGATCGTCATGGCTTTGCACTTTGATGGAAGATACTTTCAACTTCATTACATGGTCCACCTTCGAGTATCTTGATACTTCTGCTTCTTTTTATAAAATTTGAGTTGTATCTTCAATAGCATTAGACAGTGTGACCATTACAGTACGAGGAGCTGATAACACATTGAGCTTCTTAAGGGCACTTTTCAAGAGATGCCTTACTAAGGTTTTTAGGGTCCACAGTACTCTAGAGGAAAGTACTCTTCCTTAAGTAGCAAAGCTATATAAGTTCTATGGTTTCGTTATCCTGTAAACAGAGTAACAACAACTCTGTTTCAGGAGGCAGGTTTTTATTTTAAGTGGGCAGTAGTGCACTACATTGTACGAAGAAGATTTTAGAGATCCTACTTGTATCGTTCATGCTGAAGATATTTTTGAAATTTGAAAGAGATGGTCATGTTAGCGTGTCTATTACCTAACAGACAAATTTGCTCCATATTTCACCTGTTCGGTAGACAGGTTCGGTATCTTTCGACAGACCCCTTTTTTACTAACTTTTCACCCTCTGCGTTACTTGAGATGCCCCAAAGTCTACCATGTTGTATGTGGCTAGATTTTGGAAGGCATTGAAATAGTGTATGCCTGACGATGATTGAGTATACTAATGGTGGTACTTTTTACGCCTGCTAGAAGCTCGATCGTAACGAGCGCGGAAGCACCTTTCTATACAACCAATTCGGTTGAGGTCCCCTTCTATTTGTGCTTGCCGCCTAAGGCGAGGGTTGCCTCTACTGCTTTGTCTCTCCGGGTAAGATTCTTAGACTCTCCGGTTCATTCTTTCTACATGTCGTAGCCATCGCCACTATAAAGCTCGTTTATTTCCCACCAAATATTTTTCAAATGATTTTTCACTCGAAACGACTTAGGATACTCGTATCTTCATCCGTATATCTTCCCTTAGTTGTATGGGATAGGGCCTTACTACTTAATTGTCTTTTTATCCCAAGGAAAAAGTGATTGGTAAGAGCGATTTTTCGTTTTATTTTTGCTGAGGTGTTGTTGGCAAGGTAGACAAAGTCCTTAACTACCTCCAAATTATAGCTGTCGACTGCGATGTTCTACAAAATTTGTTAATCTTCATTTAGAGCTAAATCCATTTTGGCAACTTTCATTTAAACATTAGTGAACGCACCAGCGAAAGCTGGCTGAGCTCTCCCAATTATGTCGATATTATCGCCGTATGCTAGTAGTTGCACAGACTTTTAAAAGATTGTGTCTCCAGTGTTCACTTGTGAGTTCCGCACGTTTCTTTTAAGTATGATGTTAAAGCAGTCACATGATAGCGCGTTTCCTTGTCTTGTCTAAATCTCAGCTAAGTGTTACCGACCTTGACAGAGCAGCAAGCGTTCTTAATCGTCATTCTGCGTAAACTGACGAGTTTCACAGATGTCATAAGCGGTATGGATTTGGGTTCCTTGAATTTTTTCCTGGTCTGCAAGTGCACTGATTGGGACCAATTAGGTTGGTAAGGAAGGGTTTCATACCTTCAGACAATACGGCAGATATGATCATGTATTCGATGTTGAGCAGATTTATACCCCTTTAGTTTGCGCAGTTGAGGGTATCTCCTGTTGAGCAAAAGGTGCTGAGATTCCATTCATAAATCACACACTCTTCTAACAACATCTGAGAAATGAGTTGGTAAATGCTGTCCAAAAAGTTACTTCCAGCAGCTTTGAATACCTGGGCCGGTTAGCCGTCAGGTCCAGCTGATTTGCTTTATTTTAGCTTAGATATTGCCATCTTTACTTTGTTTTGGTCAGGTGGACGAAAGTTTTGGCTATCATCGTCCAAGTTAAATGGTCTATTCTTCCTGATGGCGGAATGTTGGGCTTCTTTGTCTGCAGAAAAAGTTTTTCTATATTCTCAGCACCGACTATGACTCTACTACAAGGTTTCCGCTCCATAGCTTCGATCGCGCTTCTCTTGACCTTTTTTCTTCCTTTGGAGAAGCCGATGTTCTCCCAGTTTCTTCTGCTCGTAGAGCTCATGAGCAGCTCTCGTCCTTCGATGAAGCTCCGCTTATTCGTGTTAAGCTGCATGGGTTTACCTGCTTGCTTTATCAAATCAGGAATGTCTTGCTGGTATATCACTTGCGGCCTCTCTGATGGCACGTTGGCAGGATTGGTACAGGTCTTCGGTACTTAATACTGGCGAATAGGGGTTGTTGAAAGATTTTTGGATAAGAGTTCGGCGAAGATTCTGGCGGTCTCTTTTTTACGTTATATCTTTTCATAGTAGTTCTTCTTTATTGTGGCGCTTGGGATGAGGTGGTGATCCGAGTCAGTGTTGGCTGCCCGGATTCGGCAAAATGTCATAATATAATATGTAATACTCGTATCTTTTGAATGCATCGGCTTCAAACTTCCTGAACTCACGTTCTTTAATTTGAAGTTTTTTGTGTTAAGTTTTTCACCTCTGCTGGAACGTGGTTACAGCAGCTCTCATCACACGGATGTCCCGTTGCACGACATGCTAACTGCTGGGCTACAAGCAAACCAAATCATAAGTTTTTTGTTTGTGGCCGTCTTGTAAGGGTTAGCAAATCAAAAAAGGTTATTCTGATGACTTTATAGCAGTATCGCCACACTGTTTCCTTGCACTGGATGGTGGTAACGTAAACTAATGATAGAGGTGGAGAGAAAAGTAGTCAGCAAAATCTTTGGCAATTGATTGGGATTTTATCTGTCTGATGGCAAACCTTTTCACGTTATGTTTTTGGTGCAATACTGTCCTTAAAATCTGCACTCTTACTTGTAACTAGGTAGTCTTTCGAGTCAATGGTAGCATCTTTAAGTGAATGGACGTCTAGAGTACTAATTAGGCATCAATATTATCAACATTACATGTCGTATCATGTAGATCAGTCCGGCACGTTGCCTTGTGGAAGCTAACATACCGAAAAAGCATACTTACGAACTCATACTTCGAAATCTTGCGAAATCAGTTACCTTCATACGATTCACGTGTGCTTTCAAAGGTGGTATTCTTTTCTATTATGCCAACTTCGACGCAAGTGAGATACTTGTTATTGGTGGCTATTCCCTGTCACTTCATTGTGTGGCTAAGACAAATGACTTTCCTCTTAAGTCTGCATAGTAGATGTCGCAGTTTTTGATTATTCTTATCTTCCAAGCCACATGGATCAAATGTATCTATTTAAGTGGCATGCGAATATTTTTATAAATTCAACACCGTCTTCCATATGTAGAACTTCAACAACCTTATAATGCTTAAATGGCAACCCTATCTCATCCCACGGATACAAGTATTCGTTGTAACACACAGGGAAACTGCTAGAAAAACTTTCGTCAATGAAAACATCAAACAATGTTCACCAAATGGACTGCCTTTTGAATGGTAGCAAACAACTTGTCCGTGTGCGATGTAAACATGCAGCACGATGATCAAATCGAGTCAAACGTCCGTCTGGACAACTTTAACGTCGACGTCATTGTGGTAAGCGTCGATTAAGTATCATACTTGCTTTCATCGTTTATCGTGTGACTAGACGCGAGGTGTCAATTTCCCAAAGGGGTATGCGAAAAATGCAACTCAGCCTGTTTAGACGTCAGTTAGTGTGATTAATTGAGCGTTTTTTTCCATCACTACCTCAACAATCCCCATGGGACCATAAGTGTCATCGAGCAGCGTTTCGTGTCAATTGGATTACAGATTGCTTTCCTTTTGTGAAAGGTTTTACTGTATTCATTTTTTTGGTTTAGTCTTAGTGGAGTCTTCTTAATCTGTTTAAATGAACTGAGAGGAGCTGAAAGATATTGAGACCGTATAAAACAGAAACCAGTTGACTTGAAAACTATCCTCTCGAAGAACCAAATCCACGATTAATATTACTAAATCGAGTTCTGAAAAGAAAAATCGAAGGTCTTTTCTGGAAGGCATGCTGTTAACATTTAATACTCTACCATGAACTTTACGAGCTGTACACTGAAGTGCATTTTAGGTAATTTTGGAATGGTAACGTTTCTTGATATCTTGAGGGAGCTTTCAATAACGATGACACTTACTTGATCATCTACTCTCTTCGAGTCTCTTTTGGACTGTAAGGTCATAATGGAAACTTCTGGCCGCTATTTTACCAAAACTAAACCACAATGGGAAACTCAGTCCAAATACAATACCGGCGTTGGATATCTCCGTGTACAAAGGCAGTCAAAGGGAAACAGGATTCCTTACATCATAAACTAAAAAGTAGTCAGAGCCTGTCGCGCATCTCTGAAAGAAATGCACAAGATCTCGATCTGATTAGTTCTAAGTGATCCGGGCGCTCAAGAGAACTCACGATCAATCTCAGGAGGAAAAGATATCTCTGAACTCACTAACCAATCACGAGAGGTTGTGCCATTAAAAGACACCCACAATGATCTCTACAGGAATTGCAGGAACCTAACCATGGTGGGATTATTAAGTCGTCCCACATACTTAGAGGCAATATATAAGGCAAAAATATAAGACCTTCTCAAGCGGTTGAAGGCTTTCTGATACTGACTGACACGGTTCACGGCCTCTACAAACAAGCACATACAAGCTCTGTCAATTTGTTCCGGGTCATCAAAAACGTGTGTGGCCTAGCATTGTCATGATGGAAGGCAACTCCCATTCTGTTGGTCAATTTTGGTCGGTCTTGAAAGCTTCATTCAAACGGTCGAGTTGTGCGCAGTAGAGGATCGAATTGACCGTTTCGTTACGTTCTAGCAGCTCATAATAGGCTCCCTTCCAATCTCACCAAATATTCAACATAACCTTGATTGACGTCAATACAGGCTTTGAAGTCGTTTGTGGTCGGTCACCGGCCTTTGACCATGATCGCTTACGTTGGATATTCTCGTATTTAATCCATTTTTCATCGCCCGTAATGAATCGCTTCAAAAATGTTACATTTTGTTACGTTTCAGCAGCGTTTTACTGATCAATTAAATTTATTTGCGTTAATACATGTGGCAGCCAAACATCGAGCTTCTTTGATCAGTCTGCTTGTTTTAGAAGTTTCCAAACTGTTATACGGTTGATGTTTAGTGCCTTTGCTTTCTCTAGACAGTGTCCGTGCCGTTCTTGCTCCATCAGTTGCAAAACTTCATCGACTTTTTCAGTGACAGGTCGACCAGTGCGATGTGCGATCTTTTAAATCGAAATTTCCGGAACGGAATCGAACAAACCACTCCTGGGTCCGGCGTTCACTCACACCATTCTCACCGTAAACTGCACAAATTGGGCATGTTTTTGCAGTGTTTTTCCCTTTTTTATAGTAAAAAATCATCACATAGCTTATTTCTTCAGATATTTCACTCATATTCAAATCAGTATAAGTTTTAACACAAAAAATGTAGCCTGACATGTCACCTTTCAAACACGTGCTCGTTTAACACAATCAGATTAGTGTTTCCAGATAAATGGACACCAACACCATCTAGTGACAAAAAACCGCGGAGACTGAAGCGCATCGTTTATGGAGATGTTGCTCTAAGTAAAACAACGTGCCGCTTTTGATTCCGTCGGTTCAAAGACGGTGATTTCGATGTTGAAGACCGTCCGCGTGAAGGAAATACAAAATATTTCGAAGACGTTAAATTGGAGACATTACTCGATGAGGATCCGTGCCAAACGATTGCTGCATTGGGAATGGTTGAAAAACAAGGAACTTGGGTTCCTTATGAGTTGAAGCCAGCGAACGTCTGTGAACAACTGCTCCAGCGCATCGTAGCGGATGATGAAAAATGGATTCATTACAGCAACTCAAAAAAGAAAGTCATGGGGACTGCCCGATCATGCCTCTATGTCGTTGGTTCGGCCGAATATTCACACTGCAAAGGTTATGCTGTCTATTTGGTGGAATCAGGTCTGTGTTACTTATTATGAACTGTTGAAACCCAACGAAACCATCACTGGGGAACGGTATCGACTTCAGTTGATGCAATTGAGCCGAGCACTGCGCGAAAAACTTCCACAATACGAGCAGAGACACGAAAAGGTGATTCTACAGCATGACAACGCTCGGCCTTACGTTGCCAAGCTCTTTAAAACCAACCTGGAAATGCACAAATTTGAAGTCGTACCCCATCCGCCATATTCCCCAGATAATTCGCCGTCCGATTGTTACTTGTTCCATTAGATGGAACATGGTCTTGCTGATAACCATTTCCGTTCATATGAAGACACCAAAAAATGGCTTGATTCGTGGATAGCCTAAAAAGATAAACATTTTTACCGTAACGGTATTCGAGCTCTGCCCGTAAGATAGGAAAAAGTTGTAACTAGTGATGGGCGACACTGTGAATGATTAATTTGTAACCATCTTTTCACAATAAAGTTGCATTTTCATAAAAAAAAAACAGCTATTTGCGCACCTAGTATATACCATATGGTATAGGATCATGGAAAAGGTGTGTCATGGATTTCGAGAAAATACAACCACAGATGCACTAGTTTTAAAGAAGAGCACAAATCCGGCGTTTGCTAACCTGTTTTGAAAAATTAAGGCGGATTGCTCACTTAAAGAAGCTAAACTAAATCAAGTCTAAAAAATTGCAAGCTGAGGTATGGTGTGTGTGTGACCTTTAAAATTAGGGAGAAGCCAGAATAGGGCGGCCAACCTTAGCACATAGAAGACAGCTTCGATGTTGCTGCTTTATTAAAGCGTAAGTCTAAGGGAGTCTTGATACGACATTGACGTAGTTATTTACTTACTTTGGTGCCGCTACAGTTTCTTGGTTAACGTAGGCCTCAACTAATAAGTTTTTCTAATTAGTCCAGTCATTAGCTTACTGTCTCAAATTGCGCATTCCAAATCGGTTGGGGTCTCATTCTACTTGTCCGCGTTACCTAAGGAGAGTTCTTCCTTTACTGCGTTGTCACTCCGGATAAGATTCCAAGACTCTGCGCGCCGGTAAATTGGTGTTCATTCGCTCTACATGTCTTAGCCATCTCAACGCAAACGGAATCGAATATTTTCGAAGGAATTTTTCCCCGAGGATATCTTCATTCGCTTTCTATAGGGTCCATGCCTCGGGATGGGATGATCGAGGTTTTATATAGAGCCTCCTTAGTTTTTCAATTGCAAGAGTGATTTTTCGTTCTGCTGAGGTATTGTTGGCAGAATTAATAGCAGAGCCAAGATAGACAAATCTTTTCACTATCTCGAAACGATAGCTATCGACTATAAAGTTCTGTCTAATTCATCGATATTGTGTGTCCCCTCCTGTTGATAGCATATACATATTTGGTTTTACATTCTTCCATCTCAATACGTGCGAATCCACTGGTAACAGCCCGCTGTGTTCTCCTAATTATATCCAAATTATCGACGAACGAGTACGAGTACAATAGTAGTTGCACAGACTTTTAAAAGATTGTGCCTGTTAAAGAAGTCACATGATAGCGCGTTTCCTTCTCTTAAACCATTTTTGACACCAAAGGTCTCGGTTAAGTTGTTACGGAGCAGCGAGCTTTCACCATCGTCATTCTGCACAGACGGACGGCTTAACAGAAATGCCGAAATTAGACAAGACTCTAAAATCGGTGAAAAGATGCTGGGTATCGATTTGCGCTTCTTGTATCCTTTGTTCATGAGATTTATACCTTTATAGTTGGCGGGTCTCTTTTTTGTTAATCGTACATATAGTGCTGGAATTTCATTAATCAGGCATACATTCATCTGACCAAATCTTAGAAATGAGTTGGGGAATGCTGTCTACAATGTCACTTCCAGCAGCTTTGAATACTTCATTTCTTGGATTTTACTTAGATACTAGGTGGAGTGAAGAGTAACCTCCTTGACCTTCAGAATGTGCTGCTACTGCAAAAAAAGTTATGGTGCCTTGAAGTCCGTTCATATTTAGGCAGACATGTCAAATTTCAGTGCGATACTGTCTTTAGTTTTGTTTTGACAGCTGATTGTTGTTGACGTGTTTGGCATCATGTTGAGTAAGGACAAAAACGATTTTCGTTCTCTCATAAAACATTATTTTTTGAGAGGCAAAACGGCGAAGGAAACAAAGAAAAATTTTGAATAATATTATGGGGCTAATGCTCCGTCAGAGTACACCGTCAAATATTAGTTTCGACGATCAAGTCCGCAGCGGCAGGCCCTCCGATGCGGTTACAGAGGACAATGTTAAAAAAATACATGAAATGGTGTTGGCTGACCAGAAAGTGTGAAGTACAAAGATTAGTACTGAGCGCACACTCCATATTTTGGGCAATATTCTGCATATGAAAAAGTTATCCTGACGCTGGGTGCCGCGCATACTCACTCCTTACCAAAAACACGAACGCGAGAGCACTTCGAAAGAGAGTTTGGACTTGCTGATGCGGCGGACTTTTGGAGTCGATTGGTAACTGTTGAACACCAGTGAACAGAATTTGTGCTGTTCACTTTTTGACTGAAGCTTCGACACGAGTGCTTCGAAGCGGACGAAGGAGGTTCGATGGGTCGGAAAGGTTATGGCGTCGGTTTTCTGGGATTGTCATAGCATACTCTTCGTGGACTACCTCGAAAAAGGAAAAACCATCAACAGCAAGTATTGTTCTGCATTATTGGAGAGATTGAAGGCCAAAATCGCTGCAAAACGGCCTCACATGAAGCGAATAAAAATTTTGTTTTTGCAAGACAACCCACCGGCGCACAAGAGCATCGCAACCATGGCTAAAATAAATGACTTACGGCTCCAATTGCTGTCGCATCCACCGTAGTCGCCCGATTAGGCTCCCTTGGACTATTATCTCTTCCCAAACCTCAACAGATGGCTCATCAATAAAAAATTCAGCTCACGCGAGGAAATCATCGATTCCACGGACGAGTATTTTGCAGACCTTCCGGAAAATTACTTTTCGGACGGGATCAAGAAGTTGGAAAATCGCTGGAGCAAGTGTATCAAACTAAAAGGGGACTATATTGAATAAAATAAAACAAAAACATTTAAATTTTTTTTTTTCATTCCCAAGGAGGTTACTTTTCACCCCACCACGTATTGCCATCTTGACTTCCTTTTGGTCAGATGTACGGAAGTTTTGGCTATCATCGCCTAAATTGAATAGTGTACTCTGCTTGATGGCAGGATGCTGGGTTTCTTTCCCGTGTTATAGTCTGCAGAAAACTTACAACAAGGTTTCCATCTTCATCTCTACAGGTTGCCAAAACTGCCGTACGTTAATCCAGGAGTACAGTTTCCCAATATCATCGAGCCGATGTTCTTCCCATTTCTTATGCTCGTAGAGTTCACGTCCTTCGTTGCAGCTCGGCTTTGCAGGCTTACCTACATGTGCTTACCAGCATAGTTCACGGAACTAGAGATTTATTAGTGGCGTCTGTGATGGCACGTCGGTAAAGTTGCCACTGGTCTTCGGTTCTTGATTACGGCGGCATAGTCGCTGTTGAAAAATTTTGGGATATGCGTTCGACGAAGATTCTGGTGGTCTCTGCGACTGCAGCTTTTCTACGTTATATCTTCTTATAGTAGTTCTCCTTTGTTGTGGCGCTTGGGAAATCCGCATTCGCACCTAAGCTAGAACAACATGGTAATTCTAGTCAATGTCGGCTGCCCGGAACTTTCTGGTGTCCAGAACATTGGAGGCATACCTTGTGTCTTTGACAAAATTATCAATTTGATCATCATTTGATCATTTGTGTATATTTAGATGAGAAAAGCGTCCCGCCGCAAACATAAGAGATCAAAGCTCGTTGCCAGAAGGGTTATCGTGTAGGCTATAGTTACCAGATGTCCTACTAAAGATGTCTCCTTTTCTATCCTGGCGAAAAAGTCGACTAGTACGATTTTAACGACATGCTTCAGAGATTGCTCACAAATTTCGTCGTGGAGCTGTTTGAAACATTGGTAACATTGTCCTTGTCTTCCTTAAAGGCATGGACGCATATTAGGCTTATGTTACCGAGTTTAGCCTTTATGCGAGTTGGTATATCACAGTTTTCCATAGTTTCCTTATGTCCGGTCCAACCCATCACATTTCCGGTGTTATATGTGCATGATATTAGTCAAGGGTCTCGGCTGCACATGGTCTGTTAAGTGTCCGAACATTCCACGTGTAGATGTGAAGGTCGTTGTTCTTTAAACGTTTGCAAGAGTTGTAAACAATGAATTCATTTATATCCGAGACCATTAGTTCGTTCGGCACATATTTTTAATCTCTTCTGTATAGACTTGTGAGCCCTTTAACGGTATATGCCAGTATTATGTAATTTGCTGAGCATGCCCTTGCTGGCAGGGCAAGCATTTTGCTACGAACTTAATTGTTGCGCTGCTGGCCTAACAAAGTTAGAAGACAGTTAGCATTTTCCCGATCAGTCGCCACGCAGGTCCCCAATTGTAATAACTAAGCTGGTAATTTTTGGACCTCAATGAGCGACACTCAGGTGGAAAATATTTTAAGGCTGTCAAGACCCAGGCACCATCAAGATTGCTTTAAACGAAATAAACGAACGAAATAGTCTTTCACTAGCCCAAACTATGCCATAACTTAGGCTTTTACTACTTCATCGGCTATGGTAAGGTGCTTAGCATCAGAAATCTCCTTTACTAGCTCATAGCGTTACTAAGTATACACTTCCCTGAAAATGGTGATAAAGAACCAGAGGATGACTCGAAACTTAGCAGAGGGTGAGGTTGTTCTTGTTGTTGTTTTTTTTTTTTTTTTTTTCTGTTAAGCTACTCTAAGTTATCGGCTCTACTTTTTGTCCAAGCTTTCTGGATAAACTCAACCGAGAAGTCAGCTTACATCCATTCTACCCACGACAGTGCGAACCAAACTTTTTCTTTCGGCTTTGCCTAGATCAAAGAACCAACACATGCATCGGTTTTCTACGGAAAAAAATTTTAGGAAACCAAATAGCCATGTTAGAGCCTTAAATTGGATCGAACTTTATCGGAAAGTATCGATCTCTTCTTAGATTCATCTGTACTCCCACATCGGTTATTGTTCGATGAGATGAAAGTTAGAGGTCTCCGGGGATAGAATTTTGAGCTGTACCTGACTAACCACCATGTTAAGAAAAGAAGCAGCTTTTGCTTCTGAATATATTCAAATACGATGGTCTTAGATGTGCAAGACATGATCTTATGGGGCACAAGACAAGAATCTATTGTTTGTCTTCAATCCCGCTCTTCATTCTTCACTTATACAATCAGAACAACAGTTTTTTTATTTTTGTATCTTTTCATCCATAGTGGATTCCACAAATTAGTTCATCCCATAGTTGGTACGAAGGAATTGCAAAATAGCTACGCGTTCAAGTATAGACGCAATAATTCCGCATCTGTGGTGTAGGTACTCTAGTACAATGCGAGTACGTGAACTTCATACCCATGATCCAGCATCCAGTGTTCAGTATCCAGAATCAAGATCCCAGTCAACCATGGAAACCATGGTAACCATGAATCCCATAGATACATCGATCAGCTTACACCACACAACATTACAACTCACTTTCGGGGGAATTGTCGACTGAAGCTGGAAGCACAGCCATCAATCTTCATGGCACGTAGCAAATCTGCTGCGGATTCAAGAAATCCACACGCAGTTCTATTACTCGTATATTGTAATCGTACATATGATGATCGGTTTCTTGTTTCGTTTGGATCTAGCTTTGCTGGTATTCCCCATCCCCAACAATAAACGATCGACGACCGGCGAACAGCCTACCGACCGGCGTATTGGTCTAGATTGTAAGCTGGAATGTTCGCACACACCATTTGGTAATGTGGCATGCGTCTGCCGGTTCCTCAAGACGTCGCAGATCGCACGAATCTGGCTATTATCTGGCCCATTACCAATAAATGGATGCGCATTGTGGTTTTCGCCTTCAGGTCAGGTAAACAAGGAAATGTATCGCAATACCGGACTGAAATGAGGTGTCTGTATGGATGAGGTATGTACGAGTATATATACATATATAAGACTATCTTGGGATGACGTGAGCGTTTTCTTTGTTATTTAATTCAAGAGGTTATCGGGGATTGGTGTTTTCTTCCCCTGATTTGCTTTAGTTCCATGTTTCGTTGCACGTTTTTTCCTTTGTAGTTACGTGTGAAATTGTCTTCTTCTTTTTTGCAGACTTAGTTGCTTGCACTTTCTTTGGTTTGTTGTTGTCGGTATACGAAGTGTCGGTTTGTTTTTAGCTGGTGCAAACGTGTTAGTTAGTGGGAAATAGTTCTGGACGTATTAATTGGAAAGAGATTTTAGATGGCAGTTCAGGGACCTAAGCTCATGGCCCACAAAACAACAGAATTCTATTTGAGTATTTGTTCCTTTGTTCTGCCATTGCATATCGAACACATTTATTCAAATGTTAGGTCAAATAAAAGTTGCCTTTCCATTAAAATATTTTTGGAGAAACTTGGGCTTTCAATTCAGTTCAATTAATGTCTCCTCGCTGTGTACTCTTGTACTCTGCAACTTATCGGCTTTTCATAGTAAGTGAACGCCTTAACGATAAAATGTCTACAGTACAACTAGCCACCACTTCAGCGCGAATACATGTAACCGGTGCAAGCGTTGGCCTACACTCATAAGAATACGGATTCGCAGTGTCGTCATCACTTTCACAGCAAGCGGCGCAAGATGTAGTGTCTGTATGCCCAGCATACTTAGGACCTTAACAAAAGGCAGTAAGCAGTATGCCTTACAGTTTTATTTACAGAGAGACAACAGAACAGTCGCTGGCCTCTTAGAGGCCTTGCGCAACACTTGTTTGGTGTGCCGACATCTGGAAGAGTCATGCCATCTGCAGCTATGTTCATACGGAATCTAGCTTTCAATGAAAGTCCTAACCGAGAATATAGGCAGCCCAAATGCATATTATTGCCCTCAGAAACTCTCCTCCGTGCGTTGCTTACCAGTTTTTCGGGGATTTTATTTCCCGTGATCTTATTGTGACTTGGAAAGCAAATTAAGTCTTCTCGGACAAATGTTTCTTGAAAATCGACTAAGCGCAGCTTGGCTGTCGCCACAGGCGCTAATAACCTTCAATCAATTGTTCAAAATATACGATTCCATATATCTCCACGGAGGGATAATCGATTTCATACTATCACAACAATAGGAATTCTTTGGTCATTGCATCAGATGGCATGTCCTTAAGAATAAAGTCATAAGTGAGTCAGAGCGCGAGATCCTCGAAACTTGATTCATAAGTGCGTCTAGACCAGAGCCAAGCGTGCTGTGAAGAATGTATTACAAACAAGACTGTCATTTGGAGTCTGGTAAAATGCAGCAGCGACGTAGTTTCGTAAGAGCTTGACTCATCAGACCAGAGATGCATAAATTCGAAATAGTTTAGTCAACTATTAACTACGGATAACGAGCCCCTTGTCTAAGTAAAACTTTCTCTACACTGCCAGAACTTTGACGATCTTCGACGTGTTATACTTAGTAGCTAGCTACGCAGTACAGTACTAAGAAACATAGCGATCGACGTTAGAGGGACTGATGGTGACAGGAGCTCATCGATAGTACACCAGTTTTCGATTACATCTCGCGTTGCTTGCGTCCTAGATTTAATGCAGATGTTAGCTGTTGCGGTTCTCACCTTAGCGCAGCACGACGGTATCAGCCGACTTTAAGCCTTCAAATGGCCGATGACCTATCTAAATTTACTTATTTACTTAAGAGGCGTTATATCGCATTATTGGGTGATCCTGGGTCTCAGCCAATAAACCTGTCTACTTAACACTATCTCTCGCCATCTGCCCACAGTGCCGCACTTCTAATGGGTTAAGGTCACATTTCTCTTGTGTGTGCTGCGTTAGATGCTTTCATCTTGTGCTCCGTCGTCCCTCGGAGTTAGACTTGAAGACTCGAAGTTGTGTTTTTCGTTCAACACGGCTTAGCCATCTCAGGTTTTAGATCCGTCGACGCCTGACTAGACCGATGTCGCTGTACAGCCGTACAGTTCATAGCTCAATCTCCTCGTTTATTATCCATCAACACAAAATCGTATGCAGAGTCATTTCCTCGAAGTGGCAGGTGCTTCTTCATCCGATTTCAACAAGGTTCCAGCCTCTGCGTCGTAGACTAAGGTCCGATAAAGGTCTTAAATAAATACGGCTTGTTCTTTCGAGAGCGAACTTTGTTGCTCAATTACAACACCACAAGTAAGTAATTGTACGGACGTACGGAAGAAAAAGATCGTGTCTCTCTTGTTAGCCAGTGAACAGCCTAAAAAGTTTTGTAGGGATGTCAAAGCTAGACAAGGCGTTGTTTAGCTTATCCCTTTGCACGCTGTTATACGCTTTTAAATCGATGAGTGTCGATCTAAAATTCCTTTCTCCTTTTCCAAGATCTACGGAATTGTGGACGGAACAGTCGACGGTTGATTTAGCAGTCACTGATATGGACAAGCCAGATTGTTCAAATGGTTTCAGGCTCTCGCATAGCATTGCAGAAAAGGTCTTAGAGGCGAAGTTTAGGAAACGTATACTTCTATAGTTGGCGTAGTCAAATAATCTCCTTTCTTGTAAATCGGACAAATCATGACTCATTCTTCGTAGGTACTTATTATTTTAGTACCTTAACTAAGTCAGGGAGATAGAACTCTCTGTCATCTTCTTCCAGGATGAATGGGTCATTCCACCTGACAGCAGTATTTTGATCATCGTAGTCTTTCCATTTTTCTAGTATCGACTGCGGCTCTTCTGCTAGTTGTCTGTATGAGTTCATCGTGTTATTCTCTGATTAAGTTCTCAATTGTCATTGCCGCAGTAACATCGCTCCATTCCTTCGATCGGGTGCTTCCGATCTCGTCTTTCGGTGGAGTATAGTATTTGCCTGCATGAACATGTCTACATACATCAAAACACCAGAAGTTTCTTCATGGTCTCGCTTTAAAACCAATAACGTTAGAACAGATCTCAACTACGGTGAAATATACAACTTAGCATGAGTTGTCTAGGAATTGAGTTTCAAGCATGAAACGGAGGTTGACTTCTTTCGATGCATAGCATGTGTAAACAGATTTTTATTTCAGGTTGGCCAGTCCTCTTTTGTGGACTTTGAGCGTATTCTCATATCACCAAGCGTATCATCAGTCTGACAATCTTCATGAGTTCCTTCTAACAGAACACATTCGTTCATGCTGTTATAACCTTTGTCTTGTTTTGCTCTTAGGTTGAGTCCTCCTATTTTCATATCGAAGTCCTTCACTTAAATATATAAAAATTCTGTTTGGTTAGCTCCCATGAACAATCAACAAATGCTTGCACTCACCATTATTCAGTCTTCTGTCATTGCTACCCTTCCCTCAAAACCAAAAATCCTTCTACTAAAACTCCTTACTTTGCCGATTGCAGCATCGATTCGATCTAGGAATCATGCGCTGGAAAATCTATCAACAAAGGGAATATCAAAAACGTTCTTCCTCTTGGCCCGGTTCAAGTCAAAGTAAAATTATTGTGGTTTCAATCTCGAGTGCTTGATTCGTTTCTGCAAATAATACCTTTCGTTTCCGCTGGATTAATAAACATTTTGACATCGCGCATTCGAGAGCACTTGCCTTATGTTTTCCTCACATCTTTTCTACTTCTATTCAACTGCACCTACTACAATGGCCTTTCAGAGTTTGGCATTTCCGGAGCCCAGTATACCTTTTCAGTTTCCAGCTACAAGCTTTTAAAAAATAGGACTTCGATCAACCAGCCATCTAATCTGGTGGAGTTTAATCGTAACAGGATGAGCCTCTTCGGAACACCCTCCAAGATTTCAGCCCAATCATCCAATGTGCCATAAAATGAGCTGCAGTTTGACACGCTAAGTTGAGATTTCCTTCCATTTGTATGAGCCACCTGAGTCCTCTTTTTCCTCTACTGCGCTGTCCCTCGGAGGCTCTACTTGGCCCAGCCATCTCAGTCGCTGGACCTTCACACTTCTGGCTAAGTCGATGTCGCTGTACAGTTGGTCTTTTTATCTCCTCCTCGATTCACCGTCTATGTAGACACGGTCAAACATCAACTGAAGAATTTTGCTCTCAAGGCACCAAGACCACTCATCCATTCATCCATTTCATCCAAATCCATGCCTCTGCGCCATAGAGTAGAACTGGGATGATTAAGGTCTTATATGAGGTCACTTTTGTTGTTCAAGGGAAAGCTTTGCTATTTAATTCCGTTTTTAGTCCAAAAAAACAAGCGATTGATTCGATTTCGGCGCTCGTGTCTTTGTCTGAATTAATAGCGGAGCCTAGGTGGACCAGGCCCCTAACTACTTCAAAGTTAAATTTGTCGAGAGTGACCTTCTGCCCTAGTCGTCGGTGTGTCTTGTTGACAGCATATACTTGGTCTTGCGCCCATTGACTATTAAACCCATCTTCGTTGCTTCCGCTTTAATACGCAAGAGTGGCACTGACACCACGCTGCTTTCTTCCGAGTAATTGGACGGACTTTTGAAAGATTGTGCCTCTTGTTTTGGAGCGTGAGTTTTGCACTATTTTTTCAAGAATGATGTTAAAGACATCTCATAACAGAGAATCATCTTGTCTAAATCCTTTTTTAACATCAAACGCGTTTGACATGATTCTATAAATGTCAGGTCATCTTAATAAATGCTGTCATACGCTGCGCTAAAACCGATTGATGGGTTATCTGTATCTATTTGGAGTTCATACGTTTTCTCCAAAATCTGCGGTAGTGTGAACATTTGATCAATGATGGACGTTCCTGGTTTTATGTAGACCAATCAGGTTGCTAACGAACTTCTTCAGGCGTTCACACAATACGGCAGATAGCATCAGATAGGCGATGTTAAGATATAGTTGGAGCAGTTCAGAGGGTCTCCTTTCTTGAGGACCAGACAAACAATGCTGAGGCTCTATCAATTGGGTATGCTTTCGTCAAATCATATTTTACATATGAGTTGAATCGAGGTATGTGCTCTTAACGAGTCATCGCCTGCTGCTTTGAAGAGCTTGGAAGTCGGACCATCCCCTCCAGCAGCTTTGTTGGACTTAAACTTAGTCACGGCTATCATCACTTCATGCGGGTAGGGTGGACGGAATTGTTGGTCTACATCGTCCAGGTTGAAAAGTTTAAATGCTCATTCTACCTGACAGGTGTATTTGGTTGGTCATGGCCGTTTTACAGTCTACATATCATCAAATCCCCAGCATCTGGTGGTTATTTGGCTGCACGTGGGCTATAAAGACACCTAACACCTCACGTGCAGGTAAGTAACATCCTTGTTTCCTTTGCATGGGTTGTCCAAAGTTAACCCGTCCGTATCCGATGCTTGTTTTTGCTTCATGACTTAAGTTTTTTTCTTTCCGTGGTATAACTCCCAAGTTTGGGGAGGCCAATTTTATAGATACCCCTAGAACGAACAAGGTCGGTTATCACGAAGCCAGTAACCCGTCCGGGGATGTGAGTGCTGCCGTTGATCCATTAATTCCATCTGGAGATTTTATCCGCTGTCCCGTTTATAGTTCTGCTATTCTTAATTGCTGGTCAACGCTCGCGCTTCTTAATTTGGCAAGTCGAGTCCGATGGTTACCACTTGGAAGTAAAATAAGGACAATTGATGTGTTTCAGTTACAGAAACATGAGTGGATATCCACTCCAGGTTGATACCTCTCAGTGCCTACCCTGTTTCTGCAGCATCCAGCCGTGCGAATACTTCCTGAAGTATAATCCTGTGGGATCACCTTCACACTGTTTAACAATTTGACATCAGTCTGAATGTCTTCGGCGCTTGATTCGGCGTCTCACTTGGATTCTTTTCACAATTTTGGGATTCTCCAAAAAATTGCTCTACCACTATGTCTCATGGCTCACTTGTTGTTTTTAAAGCACCTCCTTGCTATTTTCTCAATCGCACGCTTCTCGTGCTCTTTCAATAGTGGATTTACATCCGTCGGAAGATTCTACTTTTACAGATCCTAATACAAACTATTTCATCCATGTACAACGCATATTCTGCCTGTGCAGCATTTAATTGGAATTGTTTGAGAATCCTACCAAAGTCCTGGGTTGCATAACGCTTTCTGATTACGGAGTACTTACTTGCGCATCCGCCATCACCCCTGTTTCAAGCCGCAACAGAAAGATATATAAAAATCCTAACAGAGTCGACTTCCGAATGTGTCGTGCAAGTGTTTCTGTCTGCCACTTCTTCTTCTGTTAACTTATTCATGTTCCCGATCCCTCCAATTGTTTGCATTTATATCTTAAATTCGGCTAACTCCTATGCCAATGTAAGGATGCGCGTGTCCTCCATAAACTTAAATTCCCAGAGTGCGAAGTACTATCGGTGAAACTAATTTTACAGGCTGCAGTAAAAAAAAAAGTCTCTCAGCCTATTACGTGTATCATAGTGGCACTTTCAACAAAAATTGCTTACACATCTACTTAAAATGGAACTCCTATCCTTCTCCCAGCAGCCTTAATTACTTCCAATTTCACGAGTGCCATAAAAAAAGAAAGAAAGAAGACGAAGAACCACCAGCTCCCAAATTATATGATCCATGAAGAATTCTTAACCAAATTAACTATGCAAATGCAAATTCACTACAAGTAATCCATCTCCACTAGGAGATGACTTACTCGTACAAATACTTCTATCCGGGAGCCATTTCACTTCCGGTGGCACGATTGATAGTGCCCACCCACTCTTCATTATTGTAATCAACAAGCTTATGCCCTAAAAATCCGCTTTCTCTCAACATTAAATGAAGAAATGATCGTAAAATTCCCAAATCCACCCCCCCCCCCCCCCCTGACGTTGAGTATTTGTCGAAGATGGAAGTGGAATCTACATACTTTGAGTACCATCCACACACAGTAAGGCCTGCGAAAAAGTGACATAGTAAACATGTTGAAATGTAAAAAAAATAAGCCGCGTGACATAAAACTCCCAGTTCCAAGACAACAATAACAGCAACAGCATGCAATGTAAGAAGATACTGTACGGTATGGTTACAGATACGATGTCAAATACACTCGTCATATCGTCTAAAGTGTAAATAAAGACTTACATGGGAGGCTAAAAAACGTCCTAAAATGAATCCCGTTTGTTTTTTTTTTTTTTTTTGGGAGGGGGCGGGTTTAAGTTTTCTATGTTGTAAAATTTTAGGCACTTGTCCTTTTATTGCCTTTGTCTGTGGGTAAACACGGCTTTGAGGTGCCAAGAAGGGACAGAGACAGAAAAAAAAAATCAAAAACTACAACTAACTCCAAGGAATTCCATAAAAAAGCACTAAAAGGAGGACAAAAATACGAAAAAAATAACGGACAAGATGGGAACAATGTTCAAAGGACTTGTTAGTGTAGTGTAAGCCATACATTGAGAAGGAAGCTCTAGAGCTGAAGTTGGTGTAGCTGTAGGAGTTGGAGTAGAAGTAGGAGTTGGTGTACATTTGCCTGATACTTCTATAGAATGACATTGCAGATGCGATAGTGGTGATGGTCGCCTGGCATTCCATGGCTTTTGTAATAAAACAATGCCCGGCGGGGACATTCTTATAGAATCTTCAACGAGATGTAGTCCTATAATGCTATTCCAAGGAGCACTGAGCTCTTTCTTCACTTTTTTAATTTCGTATGCGACTTTTAGTCGGGTTTACTTTACTTCTTATTTTATTTTATGTTTTTCTCTTTTTTTTTTTTTTATCATATTCGTCCTGAATGGGAATATTTATGTATATCCTTGTTATTTATACACATTCGTATCTATGTATGTACTTACTTATTTACTTGTCGAAAACATTCGCTTTACTTTGATGTAAGTAATACCACAGAGTTACAGAATACAGAGCTCTGCTTATTTGATTAGGTGAGGTTACTCTGGGTGAGGTTAAGGGAAAGGACTCATATTGAAAGGAAATGCGTGGCATAATGCGAAAACGAAAACGAAAACGAAAACGAAAACGAATACGAATACATACCTCGACTGTTTATAATTGCCCTTGTAAGAAAATGACGAGGACGATGACAAAACGAAAAGAAAGCTAACAACAAGTCGATGGTAAACGAAATGATGTTGATGGCTGATGGCTTCCTGTTCAATTATTTAAAGGAAATAAGGGACGACTCCATATAAAAGGATTTGTTATATTACATTGCGTACTCAAATAAAAGATTCAATACAAATTCCACCCCGGGTCCTGAAAACAGAGACAAAAGTGCTTTACCCTTTCAAATACTCGCCTTTGTGCTTTGGAGCGGTTCCATATTTCTCGGTCCTTGAATTTGAGATTTTGAAGGTGGATTTCGGAGAATCTATTGAGAATGGTTAGGGAGGGAATATTTAATGGAACATTGACTTTGAGACTTGTCTCTGTGGATTATTTGGTTAGAGTTGAGCTAACATTGTCATTCTCTTTATGCAGAACGTACTACAAGGAAGGGGATTCGATTCGGGAGAATCGAATTAAACGGATATAGATGTTTGACTCTTTTGGCATGAGCCAATTAGTTAGAGAGATTTAAAGATTTAACTAAATAGGGATATTGATTGTAATTGGACCAATGCCAAGTATTTTCGCTATAACAAGTCACTCATACCCCAGGTGTAGATGCAGAGATTCGAACAATATCAAAACATTGTGCGAACATTAGACTCAACAGGCAAATTTAGGATTAGATCTATTCCGGAAATAACGAAGAATTGTAATATAGGTCCTATTCCGGTTCGCATTGATTTTCTCATGTTTAACTGCGATTCGGCCTTTGAGTGTTTCTATTGATTGCTTTGTGACATCCAATGTATGCTACCGACACTTCCACTAAAAATAGGAAAAGTGACGGCCTTTACTTTGGGCTTTAAAGTTTGGCGATAATTGTTGACAGCATATTACATTCATAAGAAAAAAAAAAACTTGTAAAAAGTTTTATTTATTTATTTATAAAATTAACAGTAAATTTAAATTATTAATACAATTTTAAAGAGTACTAGCAACTAAGGCTTTCGGCTCTTTGTAAATATATATCGCATATTCCGGGCGTTTTTCGGCTACTGCTCTCTTCAAACGGATTAATTGTGTTCGGTAGCATTGTCCATTGATGGTTTCACCCGGTTTTAGCAGATCATAATAGAGCACACCTATCTGATCCCACCAAATACAGAGCATTACCTTCGCGCCATAGATATTCGGCTTTGCCGTTGATTTTTCTGGTTGGCCGGGTTTCACATATGATTTTTTGCGCTTGGGTTTGTCGTAATGGATCCAGTTTTCATCACCAGTAACAATCCATTGCAAAAATGACTTCCTTTTGTGGCGTTCCAGCAGCATTTCGAACATGCAAAACCGCCTTTCGACGTCTCTCGGCTTGAGTTCATGTGGAACCAAATTTCCTTGCTTCCAGTTGCTTTTAAACGTTTTAAAATAGCTGCTTGAGTGACACCCAAAGATTCTGCGAGCTATTCTTGTGTTTGGCAACAATCTTCATAGAGTAATGCTTCCAGTTCTTCATCTTCAAACTTTTATGGCTGCCCAGGAAGTTCATCGTCTTCCAAGCCAAAATCACCACTTTTAAATAGTGCAAACCACTAGCTAACGCATGTTCACCATAAACTTCTACCAAAATATGATGACTTTCGGCAGCAGTTTTCTTCATATTAAAGTAATGAAGAAGAACTCTCCGCAAAAACACTTTTTCAGGCACAAAGTTCGACATATTTGAGTGGAAAAAAATTATTGTTGTTTACGCTTCAAATGAATGACATATACTGAAATGACGTACAATGACAGTAGCTTTCCAACACATGTTCCAATGGAATAATACCAGTTACGCCATCTCTTAGCCAGTTATAGACCCAATAAAAAACGAATACTGCAAAAGCACATATCAAATTGTACTACCATTTCCCCTCACGTATCGAACAAAAATAAATTTTTGAAGCCGTGGATGACTTTCAATCTCTTGCAGCAGATTAAAAGAAAAAACAATTTTGCAAATAAAATAAGAAGTCACCCACAAAATATAAAACTAAAAAAAAATTATCATAATCCGTGCAAATCCGTACGCAAGAACATTGAAGAAACGCGCGACACTTTTTATTTTGAATCGTTTGATCGAGCGAGGGGTAACGTAAGGGAAGAATAGAAAGTATTCGACAGTATTTTAGGGAAAAGTAGGCAACCAATAAGTATAAGCATCTTGGACATAGATGGTATTAATTACACCGATTTAGGTAGCATTTCAAATAAGCTCAACGATTATTTTACCGAGATCTCAGAAAACCTCAAACCTTCTGTCGAAACTTCCTTAGATTGCAGCTGCTTTAAAAGAGCAACAGAAGACATACAACTCAACAGTTTTGTTTTGCAACAATTTTCCTCAAATGAAATATGTTAGGCAAGATTCTCCTTAAAAAACAAAAACTCGTGCACTAGCGATGGCATATCAAGTGTATTGTTAAAGAAAGTGTGTTATAATGTAGTAGACGTTTTGAGTTACTTGTTTACCCTAAGTGTTGAAAGTGTTCAACACCTAAAAGCCACTGAAGTTATAACACTTTTTTAAAAAGGCAACAAAAAAAAAAAAGTCAAATTATCTTTGGAAAACTTATAAAATCGCGTATATGTCTTTTTTAGACAGAAATGAGTTTTTTAGTAGTTGTCAATTCGGATTTAGAAGTGGAATGTCAACGGAAGATGCAATCCTAAGAGTATGTGGCCAGTTATATGAAAGTGTTCACTGTAAACAAACTACCATGGCTCTTTTTGTTGACATGAAAAAAGCGTTTGACCTGGTTGACTACGACGTTCTGCTGAAGAAATCTTAGAGGAGTTATCCACAAATGGATTTGTTCGTTTCTCAAGGGTAGAAATCAAAAGGTCAATGTAAATGGGTGTTTTAGTGGCGTTCCACAGGGTTCAGTTCTTGGTCCTGTCCTTTTTTCTAATTTACATTAACTCTCTGTTTGCTCTAAATCTTAAAGGTGTAGCAGATGACATAGCCCTAACTTATCATTTTGATACAATATTCGAAGTTATTGCGAAGATTTCAGAAGATCTTGAAACATTGAGACTTTGGTTTTTAGAACAGAAGTTGATTATTAGTGAAAAAACAAAATTAATGTCCTTCAGCCTATCAAACAATGATTTAGTAAATTTTAATCTTTGTTTCCATGCACCCAATTGCAAACAATTTTGTTTGCCTGTACATAGTTGTGAAAAGAGTACTTTTGTTTGTAGCTTCCCCTGTTCAAATAGTTGCTTTAAAATTGAATCTGTGCAAAATTTCAAATACCTTGGAGTATTATTTGTCCGAAACTTGAACTGAAAAGATCATATTCATACCATTAAAAGGCATATGCTCCTTGTAACCCGCAAAATGTACTTCATCAAGCAACACTGCTTATCAAAAGTGTTAAAGTCAATTTATTATGGCCTTGCCCGCTCCAAATTGCAGTATGGTATTACAAGTTGGGGTGGAGTGGCTTATAATAACTCTTTTAGGCCATTGTTGATAGCTCAGAAACATTTAATTATAAATCTGCGAATTTTACCAATGAGACATCTTTACGTTTTTAAAGTACTAAAAGAATTTTTTAAGCAAAGCGGAAATCTTCCCAGTAGAACAAATCAATTTTATAGTCTTCGTACAAATAACATGCAACTGGTAAATGTTCCATTTGCCTGCACAACCTACTTTTCGCGCTTCTACACTGTTACAGCCCCTTTAATGGTTAACAACTTACCTTTTCCAATTAGTTCAACCTGACGATTTAATTCATTCCTAAAACGCTTAAAAGACTGGTTATTTACACTGAACTACGACTTCCTTGAATCATTACTTCGTTAATCTGCTAACTTAAGCATCAGCACAAGTTAAGGATTGATTACTTTATTTTAAACTATAGCTTTAACTTTGTAATAATCTTAAGTTAATTTTAAATGAAAATAATAAACTTGAAAAAAAAAATTGAAAATAGTCCAAAGGTGTGATATCGCAAGATCTAGGCGGCCAATTTACCGTAGCAAAACGTGAAATTAAGTGCTAACAAAAATAATTTCTCAACAAGTCTCGTAGGCTCGTAGGGTCGTAGGCTACAAGGTTCGCAGCTCCGTTTTGTTCAAACCAGAGCTCACCGAGACCATTTGTTTAAATTTCAAGAAGCACATAGTCCGTTAACATAGCGCGATAACGATTACCATTGACAGTTACATTCTGGTTTGCCTCATTTTTGAAGAAATATAGACCAATGATTTCACCAGCCCATAAACCACACCATACCGTTGTTTTTAATGGAGTTGATGGTAGCTCTTGGTATTCTTCGGGTTGCTCATCAGCCCAAATACAGCAATTTTAAATATTAACGTATCCATTGATCCAGAAATGGGTTTTATCACTGAACAAAATTTCACAATAAAGCACCGGATTTTCATTGGGTTTTTTCAGAGCCCATTCACTGAAAATATGACGCAAATTTAAGTCGCCTGGCTTCCATTCTTGCACAAGTTGAATTTTGTACGCTTTTAGGTCGAGATCCTCACGTAAAATATGCCAAGATGTCGAAGACGCCAAGCCAAGCTGCTGCGTCACGGTCTTCGCGTACACTCTCAGCTACAGCTGCTATAATCTCTTCACTACGTGCTGGAATCGCACGAAAAACATTTCTCATAGAACGCTGATTTTCGTAATAAGCTGAACAATTTGGAAACGCTGTTGTGGTTCCATGATGAATTGCCAAACAATACTGAACTAAAATGACAAAGCAGTTTGATAGGAGTCATGCGTGATCTGTCACGTTAAATTTAGGTTTGTTTAAGTTTTAATTTTATGAAGAAGAAGTAATTTGTTTATGAGATCAATATTTTTGAAATCTGGATCTTGAAGTCGTTCTAGTACGGTTAGCTGATTATTATTAATTAGCTAAAGGGGGTTACTTGCTGAAAGATAACATGATCCTAGAACGTGAGATATCGTGATAGTGGTGTTGCATTTCGGGCACATAGGGGGTGTTCCTTTTTAAAAAGATATTCGTGAGTCAGTTGGATGTTTGCTAAGCGTAAAAGTATGAAACTTATTAGTTTCTCCTTAGAAATATTGGTAGGAATAGTGTTGCTTATATTGAGTCTACTTCAGTGTATGGAGGATTGGAACATAAGTGATGGCGAAATATGACATGGATTTGCAGCACGGTCAGCGAGCTCATTGCCTACAATTATAACGTGGCCTGGAACCCACATTAGCTTTATATTCGTGGGAGTTTTTATGAGCGTGTCTCGAATTTTGGCAATTGTGGCGTTATCATTGTTTACGTTGAGAAAAGCTTTTACAACAGAAAGACTGTCAGTGCAGATCGTCCATTTGCCAGTAGTTTGCGTAAACCTTTTGAAGGCTTCATATACGGCTTGAGCTTCTGCTGAAAAAATTGACACTACACCTGAAAAGATGCCTTGTATGATAATCGATCCATTTAGTGCTGTTACTGGGAATGAAGTGCTATCAGCGGTTTAAGAGCCGTCTGTATATATAAACTTCCAGCCTTTTGAAGTAAAGTCATAAAAGATTTCTTAAAACATCTTCTCATAGGATGGCGGTCCCAAAAGTACCCGACCCAACAAGGAAAACACAAAAATTTTGGAAAAAAATGTTCAAAAAGTTCGATACCCTTTTTACAATAAGAACTGTCTGGCTACTCAAAATAGCCATTAACTGCCGACATCACTTCTTCATCGTTGGAATATCTTTGACCACTTAGCCATTTTTTTAAGTTTGGGAACAGAAAATAATCCGAGGGGTCTAGATCTGGCGAATAGGGTGCATGAGGTAGCAATTCAAACTTTAATTCATTAATTTTGTGAGCTGGTGCTTTGTCTTGATGAAACAACACTTTCTTCTTAGCCAAATGCGGCCGTTTTTGCTTGATTTCTTCGACCAAACATTGCAATAATTTCGCATAATACTGGCCGTTGATAGTTTTTCCTTTTCAAGATAGTCAATGAAAATTATCCCACGCGCATCCAAAAAAATTCGACGCCATTACCTTGCCTGCAGATGAAATGGTCTTCGCTTTCTTTGGAGCCGGTTCTCCCTTTTGAATCCATTGTTTTGATTATTCTTATGTCTCGGGTGCAAAGCGATGGACCCATGTTTCATCCATTTTTATGAAACGGCGCGACACGACACGACACTGTTTTTGCTCGAGTGTGAGCAAACGCGGCACCCATCTTGCACACAGCTTTCTCATGTCCAAATTTGCAAATAATATGCGATGTACCGCACTTTTTTAAATGCTTACAATGTCTGCTAGCTTTTCAGCACTTTCTTCACCACTTCTGGAGTCGTCATCTCATTTGGTCGACCACTGCGATACTCGTCTTAGCAGCTCGTACGGCCTCGCTTAAACTCAGCAACCCAAAATTGTACTGTTGTAAACGAAGGAGCAGACTCACCCAAAGTAGAATCCAGTTCAGCTGGGCTGAGGCCTTTCAACTAAAAGTATTGTATCACATAACGAAGACCAATTTTCTCCATTTTCACAAATTCACTGACAATGTTCACTTTTAATGGCTGCCAAACAAATACTAAACAACGTGGCGCTTTTACACTTGAAACATATGCTTTATAGACTGCGTACTTTCTAATACAATATTTTCAAACAACTATCGCCATGTCTTGATCAGGCCGGGTACTTCTGGGACAGCCCTCGTATACCAGACTACAAGTATTGTCTTTGCGAAACTCGAGAAGATGTACTACGATGGAAGGCGAATTCAGGTACCAAGGTGGTGAAGAATGGTTTAAATGGAATTTCCAAATTTTGTGCCGGTTTTATGGTATAATGTATAGTAGAGGGGGTTCGCTTTTGTCGTTTGTGTTTTAGAGCTACGGCTACATCTTTGTCGATAATTGAGTCCGTTCGAAAGCATAATTTGGCAATCAACTTAAGTGACACTTCGAAATATCTTACTTCAATGGATGGTAGGCCAGCTTCAGCTAAGATGTTTTTGATGGGAATTGTGGGAAAAGCTCCTATGATTCTTCTTGCTGCTTGGTGGTAGATGGGTTTTATAATGTTTTTTGTAGATTAAGAGCAAGAACCATAGATAACTAAAGCATACTCTCTACTTAACACTAACATTTTAGTTAAATAACATAAAAAAATAATTTGAGCGTTACTTTTTCTTGTTTACAAGAAGACCTAGAATAGTTAAATTAAATACATTTTCAATTGTTATGTTATTAACTGATAAAATAGAATTTTTTTGTCGCAAAATCAAGTGCTAAAATAGATACGTGGTTTCGAGCTGAGAGAGCATTTGATATCACATAATCTAAGTGCAAAAATGCATCTATACAACCTCTTTTTTGTTTGAAGGCTACTTTGTTTGAGTTAATCAATTTTTTGGATTCAGTGAACCAAAGGATACGGTTTCCTATTATTTTTTCTAAGATTTTAGATAAGCATGGCAGTAAAGATATCGGACGGTAACTGTCAATCTTATCAATTTCCTTTTTTGGTTTATGTATTATGACAATACAAGCTGTTTTCCAACTTTGAGGTGTAGGGTTTTTTAAAAACGACTTGACCACTTTTTTTTTTTTAAATAAAAAGCAAACCATTTGAGATATTTCGTTCATATGGCCACCGCGGGCACGTTTGCAGCGATCGATTCGTTGAACCCAATTTTCAACGACTCGGCCACACATTTCGGCCGAAACGGCCGCTATTTCGCGTTCAATATTGGCTCTGAGCTCTTCCAAAGTCGTCGGCGTGTTGGCGTAAGCTAATGACTTAACCTAGCCCCACAGAAAATAGTCAAGCGGTGTTAAATCGCACGAACGAGGTGGCCAATCGACTGGCCCATGTCTTGAAATAACACGCTCACCATACTTACTCTTCAATAAATCGATTGTAGCGTGTGATGTGTGGCTTGTGGCACCATCCTGTTGAAACCACATGTCATCCAAGTCCATATCTTCTAATTCGGGCCAAAAATAGACAGTAATCATGGCGCGATAACGCTGACCATTCAAAGTAACGTGATAATTTTAATCGTCGACGAAAAAATATGGGCCAATAACGCCGCCGGCATGCAAACCGCACCAAACAGTTATTTTTTGTGGATGAAGTGGTGATTCATGAAGAACATGTGGGTTTTCACCCGACCAATAACGCATATTTTGCTTCTTGACGAACCAATTGGGCCAAAAATGAGCCTCGTCACTGAAGATGATTTTGCGAAGAAATTCATCATCTTGGCGCATCTTCTCCAGATCCTAATCGGAGAACGTACGTCGCTTCAAATGGTCCATCGGCTTAAATTTTTGAGTCAGCTTGACCTTGTATGGTCTGAGCGATGCCCAGTTCTGGAATTGGCTGATTTGGATCGTTCGCTACGGACGTCTGAACGGCAGCGATATTTTTGACACTTTGACCAACCCGTTGTCCCACTGACAAGGCAACATCACACAACGAATATGTTGACTCAAATTTTTGCACTAAACTTGTTATTGCCTGTCTACTAGGGCGAGAATTACGACCGAAAATTGGAGTTAACGCTCTTAAAGTTGCAGTCACCGCCTCTGAATATCTGTAGAAAATTTTTATAACTTGGAGACGTTGCTCGTTAGTGTACTTTATGAAAATGTTGAGTTTACTGAATAAATTGACAGTGACAGTTTGATGATTAGTGATAGAGTGTGTTCACAAATTAAATTCAAAATTGTTAAGCCCCTATTGGAAAACCCTATATAATACCTTTCCGGAATACGAGTATGTTGTTGAAAAGTTCGATTAGTTTTCTTTTTGCTAGAGTATGTAGGTTTTTGATTATTGGGTAGGAAATCTTATTCCGCCCAGATGTTTTACCTTTCATTCTTAGTAAGTAGCTTTCGAGTTCCACCAAAGAAATATCTTTTTCTATATGTTTTTCAGCCAGAGTTGTTGCAGGGTTTGGGGCTTATGAAAATGATTCCGAATTTCTCGTTACAAAAGTCGAAGAAAAGTTGGTGTGCAGTTGTGCAGCGTTAGACCAAGTATTAGCAAAAAAAATCAGAAATTTCATCTGGAGAACATACAGGACCACTTAGCATTTGGATAGAAACTATATTTCTTAACTGTGTATTACCCGTTAGAGACCTAATATTGTGCCAAATTCAGCTCGTTGATGTATTGGGCTTAATTTTAGCTGTGAAATTTGCAAAGCTTTCGAGTTTGCTCATTTTAAGAAATTTTCTAAAAGTAGCACATTAGCACTCGACAAATAAGTCGTGAATCAGGAATTTCTCAAACGACTGTCTGTAAGATATAACATCGGCATAAATACCATCTTTATCATGTTTCAATGCATCAAGAACTTTCTAGTGAGGATTTTTGCAACCGGGTTTCCATTTGTCAATGGGCACTTCAGCATGGGTCTCAAGGTCAAACTCGTGGTCACCATCTTATGTCCCCTTCAGAACCTTGAGACTTTTGTCTGAAACACATTTTTCGCGATATTTCGTTCTTTTCGAGTAATTTGGATGTCTCAAGTTAAAGAACTCACCCTGTATATGCGTGCCTTCGGAAACTGTGGCACAGTGCTTACTACACTCCCTTGGAACTAAGAAAAAAGATAGTATTAACACTCGTATTACCAATTATTTCATACGCTGAAGTTGTTTACAGTAATCTTGACTCATCAATCAACATAAGCTGCAAGTCGCTTTCAATGATGCTGTACGTTACATTCACCGCATCCGTAGACATGACCATGTGTCAGTGCATGCTAGGGATTTACTCGGTTGTACCTTACAAGAATCCATCAACGCCAGGAACTGCAAATGCTTACATAAAATCATTCATAAGAAGTGCCCGTTTTACCTGTACAACAGGCTTACTTTCACTCGGTCCTCAAGAACCATTACCCTTATTCCATTACTTTGCAATTACCTTAACTCCTCTCGTTTATTTTTCATAACACATGGGCTGAAAAGTTAGAGCCGTTTTATAGTAAAACACAAAATTTTTGCAAAATTCAACTTTATTTATCAATATAGTTGCTTTCGAGGGCAATACATTGATTGAAATGATTTTTTAATCTTTCGATACCTGTTTTGTAGTACGATTTCGGTACTGTTTCGGCGATTACTTCTTCATCGGTCTTAAATCTCTTTCCGGTGAGCATTCTTTTGAGGTCTGCGAACAGAAAATAGTCGCTGGGGGCCAAATCTGGAGAATACAGTGGGTGGGGAAGCAATTCGTAGCCGAATTCATTCATTTTTGCCATCGTTTTCATCGACTTGTAACACGGTGCATTGTCTTGACGAAACATGACTGTTTCTTCAAATGCGGCCGTTTTTCTGCGATTTCGTCCTTCAAACGCTCCAACAACGCAATGTAATAGTCTCTGTTGATAGTCTGCCCCTTTTGGAGATGGTCGATGAAAATTATTCCATGTGTATCCCAAAATACGGATGCCATAACCTTGCCAGCCGACTGTTTAGTTTTTGGTAGTTTTGGACGAGGGTTGTCGCCTGCTCGCCACTCAGCTGACTGCCGACTTGACTCTGGTGTGAAGTGATGGAGCCAAGTCTCATCCATTGTCACATACCGACGCAAAAATTCGGCTTTATTGCGGTTGAACAGCTTTAAACACTCCTCTGAATCATCAACACGTTGTTGTTTTTGGTCGACTGTGAGCAAACGCGGCACCCACTTTGAACAGAGCTTTCGCATGTCCAAATATTCGTGTATGATATATCCAACACGCTCTTTTGATATCTTCAGAGCCTCAGCTTTTCTCAGAGCCTTCACTTTATGGTCATTTGTAATCATTTTGCGGACTTTTTTGATGTTTTAATCGGAAACAGCCTCTTTTGGACGTCCACTGCGTGCATCATCTTCGGTGCTTGTATGACCACTTTTAAATTTTTCAATCCACTTGCGAATGGTTCGTTCGGCTGGTGCAGAGTCCGGGTAACACATATCAAGCCATTTCTTTGCATCGGCTGCATTTTTTCCCATCAAAAAGCAATGATAAATCAACACACGAAATTGCTTTGAATCCATTTTTTTTACAATAACAAAAGTTGCTTAACTCAAAACGCTACATCTCGAGAACTAATCGTCCGACAGCTGTCAAATTTATACACGTATCTTTTGAAGGTTGGTACTAACTGAAAATGGTATGTATTTGGTGGAAAGTAGAGGGCACTCGAGTTATAAGCAAAACTTTTGGGTAAATCCTGACGCAAGTGATACTGATATTGTGCATGTTAGCACATAGTACATTTAGAAATAAGTAAAATTGGTTCTGGGACTGAAAATATCTGGATAAATTTAAGATCATCTTCTCCAAGATACTACCAAAATACCAAGATACAATAACAACAGAGTTCAACCCTATGGAAGCCGAAATAAATTGCCTAGAAGCCAAAAGGGTAATGTTTAACGACAAAACTGTTAAGTTAATCATACTTTGTTCAAAACAATGGTAGATGGCAAAACATGTAATGCTGTTATGGATAAGAGGGTTAGCTCAGTTTGTTATATATGCCATGCATCTCCTAAGGACATGAACAATATTGAACTTTGCTTACAAAAACCTTCTGACACCACTGCCTATTCATGCGGCTTATAAAGTCTTCGTGTACACCTTAGATTTATGGAAGCACTGCTACTGTAAGATACATTACAAGAGGAGCTGAAGAGAAACAAGCAGTTAAAAATAGAAAAGAATTATTACAATATGAACGGAGCATGCGGAAGATTTGTTCCTTGGAACCATAAGAGGTGCGATGGGTTGGAATATACATAGAAGAGACAAGGACATCGTAAATTACGAGGGTTATTGTTGAAAGAAACAGAACTGTAAAGGGAATCGCAATCCACAGAACAGAACTGCGTTTTTCGAGGGTATTCAGATTAAGAAGTTTGAGGTAAAATAAAAGGGTAATACCAGGGAAATTAAAGGAAACGACGTTGAATGTTCTCGATTCGGGATATATGAAATCGCTGAAAAGGGGACCATGTAAAGTGTCATATAGGGGTTGCAAAGTCCTTTAGACAAAGTGATGAGTTGGCTTTAAGGATTATCTCATCAATACCAGGTGGGGTGAAAGTAACCTCCTTGGGAATGAAAAAAAAATTTTTTAAATGTTTTTTTTATTTTATTCAATATAGTCCCCCTTTAGTTTGAAACACTTATTTTAGCGATTTTCTAACTTCTTGATACCTTCCGAAAAGTAATTTTCCAGAAGGTCTGCAAAATAATCTTCGCGTGAGCTGAATTTTTTATTGATGAGCCATCTTTTGAGGTTTGGGAAGAGATAATAGTCAGAGGGAGCCAAATCGGGCGAATACGGTGGATGCGACAGCAATTGGAGCCGTAAGTCATTGATTTTAGCCATGGTTGCGATGCTCTTGTGCCCCGGTGCATTGTCTTGCAATTTGCCGTTTTGCAGCGATTTCGGCCTTTAATCGCTCCAAAAATTCACAGTGATACTCGCTGTTGATGGTTTTTCTTTTTGAAGGTAGCTCATGAAGAGTATCCCAGAAAACCGACGCCATAACCTTTACGACCCATCGAGCCTCCCTCGACCTCTTCGGTGCACTCATGCCGTCTTCAGTCTATTGCCGGGCACTCATTCTGTTCTCTGGTATTCAACAGTTACCAATCGACGCCAAAAGTCCGCAGGATTCCGCATCAGCAAGTCCAAATACTCTTTTGAAGTGCTCTCGCGTTCGTGTTTTTGGTAAGGAGTGAGTATGCGCGGCACCCAACGGCAGGATAACTTTTTTATATGCAGAATATTGCGTTTGCACTCAGTACTAATCTTTGTGGCATCTGATAGTTCGCGCACCTTCACTTTCCGGTCAGCCAACGCCATTTCATGAATTTTTTTGACATTGTCCTCTGTAACCGCATCGGAGGGCCTGCCGCTGTGGACTTCATCGGTAGTGGAGTTGCGGCCACCACGAAACTCTCGAAATCAATATTTGACGGTGTAATTTGAAGGAGCATTAGCTCCATAATATTTTTCAAACTTTTCTATTGTTTCCTTCGCCGTTTTGCCTCTCAAAAATAATGTTTTATGAGAGAACGAAAATCGTTTCTGTCCGTACTCAACATGATGCCAAACACGTCAACAACAATCAACTGTCAAAACAAAACATGCCTAAATATGAACGGACTTTAAGGCGCCATAACCCTTTTTGCAATAGCAGCGCATTCTGGCGGTCAAGAAGGTTAGTTTTCACTCCATCAGTTATGTAAACGGAAGTGTACCTCTCTATCGTATAATATTCAAAGGTCACGTAGAGATTGAACCTGAGGCCATGCATGTTGGCCATGCAGAAAATAAAGTCGAGGAGGAGATTGATAGGAGTTACACTACAAAGTCCGTGTTCCATACGAAGAGTTCAATTTTAAATCTTTTTTTCGAACATATTTCCTGGTATCTCACTTATAACTCGTGTGATGTTGTCCTCCAAGGCTACAATTGACGCTGGTTTATCGGCATAGACGGGTACTTTGTGGTATAGTCTGAAGGCGCAAAATCACACGATCTCGCCGGTCAATTCACATGTCCAAAACAAGAGATATATTGCTTACCGAACTCATTTCTCAATTGGTCCATTGATTGGCGTACTACCTGGCATGTAGCGCTATCTTGCTGGAACCATATGCTGACTAGGTTCAGCTCGTGTATTTTTGGTAAAAAAAAGTTTAAAATTGTTAAACGATATCTGGCGACGTTGTTCTCACTCTTTGAAAAAATACGGTCGAATGATTCCGCCGGATCATAAACCGCACCAAACAGTGCATTTTTCTGGTTGCATCGGCAGCTCTTGTATTGCCTAAGGTTCCTCATTGAACCAAATAATGCAGTTTGAGCTCATCGTTGAAAATAGTCATTTGATAAAAAATGGATCTTCCCCTAGCTTTCCAAGGCCCACTCACCGAAAATTCGACGACGTTGCAGTATTTTGAAAGGTTTTAGACCAAGATACTTAACACAGGGGCTGAAAAGTCAGGGCCGTTTTATAGTAAAACACAAAATTTTTGCACAATTCAACTTTATTTATCAATATAGTTGCCTTCGAGGGCAATACATTGATTGAAATGATTTTTTAATCTTTCGATACCTGTTTTGTAGTACGATTTCGGTACTGTTTCGGTGATTACTTCTTCATCGGTCTTAAATCACTTTCCGGTGAGCATTCTTTTGAGGTGTGCGAACAGGAAATAGTCGCTGAAGGTCAAATCTGGAGAATGCGGTGGGTGGAGAACCAATTCGCAGCCGAATTCATTCAATTTTGCCATCGTTTTCATCGACTTGTGACACGGTGCATTGTCTTGATGAAACATGACTTTTTCTTCAAATGCGGCCGTTTATCTCCGATTTCGTCCTTCAAACGCTCCAACAACGCAATGCTATAGTCGCTGTTGATAGTCCGCCCCTTTTGGAGATAGTCGATGAAAATTATTCCATGTGTATCCCAAAATACGGATGCCATAATCTTCCCAGCCGACTGTTGAGTTTTTGGTCGTTTTGGACGATGTCCGTCGCCTGCTCGCCACTCAGTTGACTGCCGATTTGACTCTGTGAAGTGATGGAGCCAAGTTTCATCCATTGTTTGTTTGCGGTTGAACAGCTTTAAATACTCCTCTGAATCATCAACACATCGTTGTTTTTGGTCGGCTGTGTGCAAACGCGGCACCCACTTTGAACATAGCTTTCGCATGTCCAAATATTCGTGTATGATATATCCAACACGCTCTTTTGATATCTTCAGAGCCTCAGCTTTCCTCATAGCCTTCACTTTATGGTCATTTGTAATCATTTTGTGGACTTTTTTGATGTTTTCATCTGAAACAGCCCCTTTTGGACGTCCACTGCATGCATCATCTTCGGTACTTGTATGACCACTTTTAAATTTTTCAATCCACTTGCGAATGGTTCGTTCGGCTGGTGCAGAGTCCGGGTAACACTTATCAAGTCATTTCTTTGCATCGGCTACATTTTTTCCCATCAAAAAACGAAATTGCTTTGAATCCATTTTTTTTACAATAACAAAAGTTGCTTCACTCAAAACGCTACATCTCGAGATGTATCTTTTGAAGGTTGGTACTAACTGAAAATGGTATGGATTTAATTCAAGTGGTGCCCTCTCTTAGAAACGGCACGGACTTTTCATTATTATATGGGAATATGCTTGTTATCGGTTTTCTCAAAGATTTTTGAAAAGGTAATGGTTAGCAAAATGCTTAATTTTTTTGAAAAGACCAGATTTTTTTAATAAGTTGCAATTTGGCTTTATGAAAGATAAGTGCACTAAAGATGCAATTGTGGCCTTTTTAAAGAGAATTTACAATCTATTAGACAATAGTCAAAAAACAGTTGGACTTTTTCTTGATTTGACAAAAGCCTTTGAGTTAGTTTACCATGATCTATTAATCCAGAAACTAAGTAACGCTGGTTTTAGAGGCAATATATCTAAATGGTTTGAGTCATACTAGTTTAATCGAAAACAGCACGTTAGAATAAGAGCGGTTGTAAGCAATGAAGTGGATTGTCCAAATACTGGTGTCCCACAGGGATCAGTTCTAGGACCAATCATTTTCCGTATCTACATTAACTTTATATTTTCTCTACCTGTCAATGGACATATAATTGGTTATGCAGACGATCTTGCACTTTCATACGCAAACAACTCTTTAATTACAATTCAGGACCAAATGAGCTCTGGCTCAGTTATCATCAACTGATACGAAGCACTAAGTTTAGGGTGATGTGTTTTTCCTTGTCCAACCCAAATTTAGTATTTGAAGGCATAACATCTCATGGTCTTAGTTGCGACAAGCTGAATTGCACAAACAAGTGCTTCGACCTTGAATTCGTGAAGGAGTTTAAGTATCTTGGGATCATAATATAGGGTTTTCTAATAACGACTTGACAACTTTTTTTTTTTTTAAATAAAAGGCAAACCATTTGAGATATTTTCAACGACTCGGCCACACATTTCGGCCGAAACGGCCGGTATTGGAATAAACCAATTACTTGACGTAGCCCAACAGAAAATAGTCAAGCGGCGTTAAATCGCACGAACGAGGCGGCCAATCGACTGGCCCATGTCTTGAGATAACACGCTTACCATACCTACTCTTTAATAAATCGATTGTAGCGTGTGCTGTGTGGCTTGTGGCACCATCCTGTTGAAACCACATGTCGTCCAAGTCCATATCTTCCCATTCGGCCCAAAAATAATCGGTGATCATGGCGCGATAACGCTGACCATTCACAGTAACGTAACGATCGTTATTGTCGACGAAAAAATATGGCCCAAAAACGCCGCCGGCATGCAAACCGCACCAAACAGTTATTTTTTGTGGATGAAGTAGTGATTCATGAAGAACATGTGGGTTTTCACCCGACCAATAACGTATATTTCGCTTCTTGACGAACCCATTGAGCCAAAAATGAGCTTCATCACTGAAGACGATTTTGCAATGAAATTCATCATTTTGGCGCATCTTCTTCAGAATCCAATCGGAGAACGTACGTCGCTTCAAATGGTCCATTGGCTTCAATTCTTGAGTCAACTTGATCTTGTATGGGTGTAAACCAAGATCATTACGCCATAATGTGGTCTGAGCGATGCCCAATTCTTGAGAACGCCGTGGAATTGACTGATTTGGATCGTTTGCTGCGGACGTCTGAACGGCAGCGATATTTTCAACACTTCGACCAACCCGTTGTCTCACTGACACGGCAACATCACACAACGAATATGTAGACTCAAATGCACTAAACTTGGTATTACCTGTCTACTAGGGCGTGAATTACGACCGAAAATTGGAGTTAACTCTCTTAAAGTTGCAGTCACCGTCTCCGAATATCTGTAGAAAATTTTTATAGTTTGCAGACGTTGCTCGTTAGTGTACTTTACCATGATGAAAACGTTTACTGAATAAATTGACAGTGACAGTTTGATGATTAGTGAAAGAGTGCGTTCACAAATTAAATTCAAAGTTGTCAAGTGCCTTTTGGAAAACCCTATAGATAACATATTAAACTGGAAGTCACACATAGTGTCCCAAAAAAAAAAAACACTGTATAACATATATCTTTAAACAAAATGTTTAACTTGCGGAAACTTGTGCCATCGAGATTACTTTCAGTTATCTACTCGTACTACGCATTGGTTCAATCACGTCTTAAGTATGATCTTGCATGTTGGGGCTCTGTCTATATAAGTAACCTCAATCCTATTATTGCAGTATAGAAAATAATTATTCAATTATTACAATGTAAAGACAGATTTGAGCCCTCGCACTCAAAGTATTTACTTTAGAAAAAATGGATTATATTCGCTGAGAAATAGGTGTACAGTTCATGTTCCCAGGGTCAATAAAGAGCACAATCGACGTTTTCTGACTTCAATAGCGCCTTATTAAAACGACTTTTTGAAACTTCTTTGTCACCATCTTTGTGGTAGTGAAACATGGCAAGACGTCGAAAAACTCCCATAAATGAGATTTCCGCTGGATCTGGATCCTCTGACGTACCCCTTAATTCTGTTCTGGGAGTTTCCCTGTAAATAACTTGAGATAGACCCTATGAACTATGGGAGATTTTGTTATAACACCTTTTCTCAAGGTTCTTATGCCAGATCGATGTTTGATAAAGGCAGTGTACCACTTTTGTTAAAAACCAAATCCATTACTCTCTGACCTTTAATCTAGACGGCATCTTTAGTGTGCTTATCCATTCCGTCTAGGAAAATTTTTGATTCCATCTGAGAATAAGTTAAAAAAAGACATCAGTCAACTTAGAATACACTATAGGCGGCTATCCAAAGTTCGGATTATGAAAAAGGTCTTGTCGATTGAGGCACAGGTTGACCAAAGACAGAGCAACATTCCACGCATAGGAGTATTGTCGCTTTTACTATATTGTGAACAAATTTTTATCATGATCTTGAAGCCTACTGAAATATTATCTCGGCCTACTAGCTTGGCCCTAATTTTAGGCCATTTTTTCTTAGATAAGTCCCAAGGACTCAACTCATTATTAATAAAAAAAAAGTTCTATAAAAAAATTCACATTGCTGATGTCAGCTTCCATTAAATTTACGACCATCCATCAAGTGAATGAAAGGACCTTTTAATTGTCGTTAGTTTAGCATTTGGAAAGAGCCAATTATAGTCATTATTGCCCCGCCATTCTCTTCACACTGTTCGTCTGTCTTTCCGTCTTTATTCACCAATAAAACGTGTACCAAATTTCCACACTTCTCAACCATCGTTTTGTGCTTATCACGTCCGTCATATCCATAATTGTTCCCTAAAATCACCAATAAAACCCAACGAATCCCATTTCCATTGAAAGAAACTACATCTGTCGGTCTGATTTCCAAAGACTCTGGATAATTGAATCGGAAAACAGCTCACAAAATCAACTTAAGTGGTGCACTCTTTTCCATGGTAATCTTTTATTCTTGACCATAGACCGACAGCTAAACGGTGTCGTCTAAACAGAGCACGCACTTTACTACGGATACCATCAACGAACACACCCTGTACCGCCGCATACAATCGTAGACATACCCTTCGGTTTTGGAGGGGGCAAATTAAATTTCGAAAATTATGTCGTCAATAAACTCGCCGACTTAAGTGGTGGGGACGACTTCTTGAATCGTCGGTTCCTCGGTTTCTTCATTTGTTGGAGTTCCGGCTCTCAGTTTGTTCGGTCATTTTATGAGCTTGTTCGTAGAGATTTCTCAAAAACTTTTATCGATTTGAATGTAGGAGCGTGTGTGTGGTCTTTCAGCTTGGGGGGCTTCTACCCCCGGGCGGTTTAGGTGGATTTGGAATCGTTATTGCTGCTTAATAGCAAGCCTAATGGCAATTTACTATCATTTTAAGTGCTCGTACTATAGGATGATGATTTCGGTCTCACTATTAGTGAAGGAGAACGTCTTAAGATTTAACTTTAGCATTTAGAAGGCTACCTACCTACTTAAGTGGCTGCTGTGGCAGTTCCTGCGCCTTTTGGTGTGAATTTATTGGTCTGCAAGCATGTTTTCGTGGGATTTTATGAGCACGTTTAGGAGTGGATTATTAAAATTGTGGTTTATTGGAGTTGATGATTGCATTTGGAATGAGAGGCGGCAATAACAACGTGAATGACAGAACGTTCTGTGGTTGAGAGGGTTTATCTGCGTCAGAATCGGACGATTCTGTCGGTGACAGTGAGTAGTTTAAATGGCAGAATAAGAGGCGGATTATAAAAAAAAAAAAAAAATCACATTAATGCGAGGAGACGTCAGGAAACGATAATGCTAATATTAATGTAGCAAGACCATTGTCGATTTTTGATTCTATTTGCGCTGAAACGATGCGTTCAACTACTACCTGCGTCAACTGCGTTCAACTACCACCTGCGTCAACTGCGTTCAAAGAAGTTTTGAATTCTTTTGCAAAGCTAAGCTTTGTTGGCTCTAAAGACATATTTACTTCGTTCCCTACACTTCCACCTTTAAAAAAGAGTTATTTGTCAACAGGATAACATATGTCTTCACTTCAAAGATAGACACGCAAGTGGATCGAGGATTTAAGCTATCGTGTTCCTAGAAGACACCAACGGCACATAGCTAATAATGGTAGAAAAAAGAGCTCTTTTTTCCAGGTGACCAGTAAGACCCATGATTATATTGTGACAATGGCTCTCCAGAAACATTGTTTGACTCAATCTCTCGCCTATAAGCTGAGGCTAATCCAGTGACAGCCAACGCTGCATCCCTTTAAATAGACGAGCTCCTGAATTGACTGCTACAATATAATAGTAAAAGACGCTGTTAATAATTAAATTTGTGTACTTCTTTGATGTTAGATGCGTCAACCATGTTCTGATCTAGGGAGCCCAGTGCAGCGGCCCGTTGGATATAGAAACTTTGGCTTAGAAAGAAGTACACTGAAGTATTGCTGTATGACAAGGTGCTTAGAGTAAACCCCATTTTTTATAGTTGCGCCAAAAATTGTGTTATCTGCATAGATACCAGTAGCCTGGGCAAACGCGATGTACTAGCCTGATTGCCCGATTCCAGGAATACGGCTAAATTACTAAACTACACCCTAGATACTTTAAGCAGCCTCTGCGCAGCCTGCCGTTAGGCAAATCAAGCTACTCGTGTTGTGTCACCTGCTTCTAAGATTTCTGCAGCTTCTGAGGCTTCCTCTGTTGCTTTTCTTAGCCTTTTTGTTCTCCGTAGCTCACTCTGTAGAATTGTTATAGAAATACATATTTAAGCCAAATTCTCCTTTGACTACAACGACATACAATAGAGGATTAGCAACGAGATGGGCAGAGTAGATCTCCATGCCATGAAGCGCGGGCTTCAGAACAAGACGGTGAGCTATCCAAAACGGTGGAATACTGAAGATAACCACCGTGACGAGACAGGAACTGCGTAAGGTTGTAGTTGCGGTTTCCATATTTACGTTCTACCAAAAAATAGATGGTTGACATAAGTTTGTATGTCCAGCGAGCTTGCCCCTAAACTATTAAAGTTGTCTTTTCTTCAATTTTGATCTACTTCATCTCATTGGCATCGTATTGGCTTAAGGTTCTTCTGTTATATATCCTCCACATTTCATCTGCGAGAATGTCGACGGGAACTATTCGAGCAATAACAAAGGCCGCCTCGTGTGATATGTTTCGAAAACCGCTGATAATCCGTGGCGCATAGCCTGTATGTTGACGATAATCTCTTATTGATCTCCATCATTCTCAATGCCTGCACTCAGACTGGAATGGCGTACAATAAAACCGATGTGACAACTCTGGAGAGTAGGGTTCTTTTTGCGTTTCGAGGTTCACCAATCTTAGGTAGCATGCGAGAGAGCTCCCCCATTTGGGATGCTTTCTTGGTTAAATAGCCGACGTGTATTTTCAGTCGTAATCTCTTGTCCATCATAATTCCATTTTTTGGACCTGATTGTTTAGAGTTGTCAAACTGGGAGTTAGCGAACTCTACAGTTTTTCGACTGGTTCAGAAAACAGCTTCTGTTTTACGGTCAGCTAATTCTGGGATAGCGGTCAATCCTTTATCCAGACAATTGCTTCGTTTGTAGCGGATTCAACTGTTTACTATTTGACACGATGGCAATGTCATCGGCGAATCAAGTTATCATCACCCCCCAGTCAATGCCAATCGTAGGACTTCGTCGTACAAAAACAACGGCATAAAACAAAAATAAACAAATATATATTAGAACTTCGCTTCAGGAAAAAGAGGAGGAATTTGGCAAATATCCGCCCACAACTTCCATATGCACACGACGACGGCGATGGCGACGACATAGATATGGCTTCAAATGACTCAGGAGTGGACACCAGCAACGACAGCAATGACAGCGTTTTGAAAATCCTGGAAGATGCCACCAACGATGATGCTCCATTATATCCCTTAGGATCACTAATGCGTCCCTCCAGCCTTCCGTCCGGCAATCATTCGCTAAAAATGCGATATCGCATTAAAATTAAAAATCGCTTGCACTGCAACTATCCGAATATTCTGCTTCAGTCGAACGGTCGTAAGCTCTGCCTAGCCGCTTACACTTGCAACATAGAGCTGATCACACAAATGCTTGAAATTGGCCGAACATCTCCTATGCACTTGGCAGCGTGTGGTGGCTATGCTGATATCGTTGGCGAATTCCTTAAGTACGGTGCTAATCCGAATATAGTTGGGCCATACACCGCTGCATGTAGCTCTCATCTCGGTCAGATCGAACAACTTTAATTTGATAGTGAAAATCCTTCCACAGGACGGTGCCAGTGTACATGTCTACGATCGGAGAGTAATTGGAGATTGTTGGAATTGCACTATCAAAATCAAACACCGAAGAAGGAAAATATTCTGGAGGATATGTGCTTGTTGATTCGATTGATGCTGCAGTATGTATGTAGTAGCAGAAGATCGATGATTTGGATGCCCTTGAGAGTATATTGAAGAATTTAAGCACAGAAGTTCAGGTGGCAGAGCTGATACCCCGCCAACGAGTGTTGAACAAATGTCGCTCAACAAAATAACATAATGTTCAACATTATCGGTTCTAAAACCGATCCCTGCGGAACTCCGATAGTGATGTTTTAGTATTTTTCACTTTCGTTTGTATTATATCTTAATTTTCTGTTTATTTCAACAACGAACTATACGCAAGTAATGTGGTGTATTCATTCTGGCGAGAGATCTTCTAATGAACGACCAGTTCGCCAAGTTAAAAGCAGCTTTAAGGTCTATCGTTACTACTGCACAGTACTTCTTTGCGATATCAACTACTGCTTTTATGGCATCAATAGGACTCGTAGATCGAATTTTTCTAAAGCCAAATTTGTAATCTGAGAGGGTTCATTTTTCGTCTGCCGCTACGAGTAATCTATTGTAGATTATCTTTCCGACGATCTTTCCCATGGTGTATCTTGGAAGCTTATTTCCTTTTTGTATCAGGATCAAATGTTGCATTTTCCACTTTTCGGGAAACCTTCCTTCTCTATCGTCATCATAAACAGATCTGGTTTAAGCTGATATAATTGCTTTCTTCAGGATGACTTCGTGTCCGGGCAGTTTGTTGTCGCGTATCTTGTTGCATGCCCAGAGCAACTCCTTCTGGGTAATTAGTGGAATGTCCATTACACTGATTTCTCTTACGATATTGGACATAGTAGCTGGAATTTTGGCGAAAAGGTGATGTGCTATGGATTACAGCATTATTGAACATGTTATTGGAGGGGTTTGGTCTTTACTAAACTGTATGACGAACCCGATGGGTTAATGTCGGCCTCTTCACAGAAGCATTTAAATCACACGCGGTTTTGCTCTCCTTAATTGCGCCTTGACAGTTTAAAAGTTTGCAAGCATTGTTGGAAGTCTGGTGTCCTTCTTGAACGTTGGACCTTGAGTTCAGCTTATAGGCATCTTGCTCAAAGTGTCTTTATCTGCTTGTTTTACCAGGAAGGTGGTGCCCTCCTGGTGTTTGTTCTTCTAGGCGTGGATATATCGCACGCAGTGGTGATGGTATTTATGAAGCGATGTGCGAAGGTCTCTGTTGGTCCACTTAGGATTAGATCATCGTTCAAAATCTCTTCGAATGTTTCGTTATCGTTATCGAAGCCTCTCGGTGCCTCTCGGTGACTCTCGGTGCCTCTCGTTGCCTCTCGGTGCATCTCGGTGCCTCTCGGTGCCTCTCGGTGCCTCTCGGTACCTCTCGGTGCCTCTCGGTGCCTCTCGTTGCCTATCGGTGCCTCTCGGTGCCTCTCGGTGCCTCTCGGTGCCTCTCGGTGCCTTTCGGTGTATGTTTGCGCGAATTTTGTTGCCAATACTTGTCAAAAGGGGATCGAATGTTTCCAGTAGGGTCTATACTCTAGTGTTAGTTGGTCTGTTGCCTAATTTTGTGGCCCACGGATTAAAGTCGCCACTTATAACTACTGGGGATCTCTGGATATAGCTGCTGTAGAAATGGATGTCGAAATGTTTTGTCGCCTTTGTTTCGGAAAGCACATCCACATTGCAGCTTGTTTTGCCTTACCGCAGATCCAATTAGTGTCCTCGTCGGGACAATTACGGGATTCACTTATCATGATAACGCCTGCCCTTTGGCTATTTTAGAGCCGCCAATTAAGATGGAGATGTACTAACTATGGATCGTTTCATGTTACCTCCAATCGTCCCTGTATGGAATAAGGCAACTGAAATCGACTTTGAAGCCAATTTTAGTTGGTTGAAGGTTGGTTTATTGTATTAGGGTACGATGCAGCGTGAGAAAACTGTAGAGTATATCATCGTCTGAGGCAGACTTGATAGCAATTTGCACGTCGAAAAAGTTTAAACGTAACAAATGACGAGCGATTGTTGAAGAGTTTCTTTAGGCCCTAATCTTTTGGGTTGTTTTTTTTTTTCCAACAGCTTGACGTAAGTCTATCTTTGCACCGCAGATCACCAAGCGTTCTCACGATCGTGGGATCATGCTTAACGAAGTGTTCAAGATCCTCCTCTGTATCAACAGCCCTCTTACTTTCTTATTCTGCTCTGCAACATTTTATTTTCACTTCGGTCTGCTGTAAAAAAAGAGGTACCTAGCACTCTATAATTATGCTTAGGAGATACCATCAGCTCTTGATGTATTATAAGGGCGATATGTTCACCGTATTTCGGTGAGGCGTATTTTTGGAGGCTAATCTGTATCTCAATGACTGTATAATGAAAGTCTTCTGATGACGGATGACTCGTCTTGCTTACTTCCCTTGTAACTGGTTTAGTTTTAAAGTGGCAGGTGGCAGTTAATTAGCCTGAAAAGGCAACTAATAAAAATATTACGCTAAGCATATAGGAGAATTACCTGGTACGGTGCCAATTATCCTTTTCGGAAAACTGGACATTTAAGTGGGCTCATTGTTATTGATACTTGCAGATCTAGCTATTGAACTATGCACTTATGCGCTCACCGTTAGTTCGTTATTCCCCGTAGATAGTTATTCTGTTGACATCCCAATTAGCTGAATTTGAAGATCAAGAGAAACCACATCTAAAGGCTTTCAGTCCAATAAAGGAAATACTGGCTTTTAGAAACATTGATCCAAGCATACCGTGTTTTTGAGGGTAGAGCTTAAAGCAGTTATCATTTACTGAATTATTTTTTCTTTTTTTTTAACAAGCTTTCAAGTTATGAAGAATTTCGACAGCCCCCACTTTTTTCGATCCCTCCCTCGCTGTTCTCAGTTGTACGGTGCAGGTGCTCTGGCATCCGCGATATCTTTATTCTTCCTTGTCGTCTCGAATTTGGATCCAGTGATTCGTAATACTCGTCTTACTGTTCAAGTGTCAGTCGATGTAAATAATGATGCAGAGTGCACTGAACGAACGTTCTTGAAGCTACCAAAAATTCAACCTCAAGTCTAGAATCACTCAAAGGACAGGAGAAAATCATCTTAATCAACAACAATCAAACATGCCAATTTTAATTATTGGAACTCCCAAACCCTTATATCATCCACGAACAAACTAAAGTATCCTAACATACTTACATTGTGAATTCTATACACACCTGCTTCACCCAAGAGGCATTTAACCAAACAATCTCTGGTATCAGCTTCCTAGTGATCTTCATCTAAAATAGGAATTCTGTTTAACCCACACCCCGAAAAATCACTAAGCTAAAAATTACACTTTGATGGATGGCTCCTTGTGCTATAGCATAACCCGCGAAGCCCTCAATATCAACGGATAAGGATCTTCACCTCCTTCCGTATGGTAAGTACCAGAGTGTGTATGATACCACCATAATGTACGACTCATTTTATCAGTCCAACTGAATCTGGGTTACTCCCACTTTAGTAGGTCCATTGAATAGATTTCAATCCTCGATTTAAGTATATTGCTACCCATGTTGCGCCAAAGTTTCATTTTATAATTTGAATGGCCAAGTGAATATTTCATATGCCACTAATACCAGTACGAGTATCTACAGCTAACCATTCGTAGACCACCCAACCGGGAAGTACATTAAAATCATAGTCAAAGGGCGGAGATTCGCATTATTGAAAGATACTATGAGTATTCATAGATTTGAATCCGTGACCAGTATCCAGTATCCAGAAAAGAGGATACAAGTTTCGTTTCGAGTGTATTCATATCTTAAACTACCAAATCGATGATTCTTCAATTAAGCGATTGGAATTTATTGCTGCTATATAAGAGTGCAAGGCAATACAAGAAACCGACTTTATGATTCCAAAAGTACGATTATCATACACAGAATCGCAGATACATTTGCATATGAATATTCGCAAGCAAACCAACGAGAGGGGTGAACGAGTTGGTTTCCTAGAATGATTTCTCTTTGGTAAATTGTGATTGGAAAATCGTGGTCAGAAAATTGTTCAACAGCAGTGGATGGAAGTTAGTATGCTAACATTGTTGCAAGAACTGATGCCGCTGATTGAGGTGTAAATAGCTTTAGGCTTCATCATCTATTAAGTACTACCAATGTGGTTGCTTGAAGCTAGAGAAGATAGAAGACAACACAAAGCTAGGGGAATGGTTACATTGTAAGTAAATTATAGCCGCTTCCATCCAATAATGCGGCTAACATGCTTTATAATGAGAGTGGATTTTAGCACGTAACGCTTAACCATATCGGGAGAAGGGAGAAGTATAAAATTGAGATAAACGGAAGCAATCATGACTTTTTGGCGGCTTGGTGTTTTGATATACAACTCGTAAGTTTTAAGTCTGGATTACAGAATGGTCGATGATTGTAGGTGTTTAGTCTGACTCTTACTTCATTGTAAGTCTAGGAAGGTTTCCTTTAATCAACACTTATACTCCCACGAATCTTAATTCGTGACCGGTCTAAGAAATTGACTTGTTACGTTATTGATGCCGACAATGTAGTTCTAAACTCAGGGACTTGGCTACAGAAAAGTATATGTTGGTTAAGTCTCAGACCCTCACCAGTAAGAATTCAAGGGGATCTACCAAACTTCATATTACAGAGGAACAAGTGTTGCAAAACGTAACGTCTGACTATATCGTTCAGTTCTACAAAGAAAGACGAGTAATCGCTTGTAACAAAGTGTCTGTGTTCAAGACATCAGCGCCTAGTACCTGCAGCCTAATGCAAGAGCAAAACGGCTATTCAAAAAGGATGTGCTCAGCGTGTTGCTACCACTCTCACAATAAGCATCACAGGAGATAATAGCACACTTAAGTACTTAAAACAGAATAGTGTCCCATTAAGACGAGATTAAGAAGTCTTCTTCTTTCCTGCCGAAATACAAAGGACCACTGACTACCTAGAGACATACAAAAGAATTGGAAACCTGGAGATTGTACATACGGTTGTATCATACTTAATGGGTGACTAGATAGTAATGATAGTTTTTCCAATTTTTATGTTTCAACAGCTGTTAAAGTTTCCAATGAAAACATAGTCTTCGTAGCTGGTAGTGTCGAAGAAGACCCAGACATGTTGATTCGGCGCCGATCAACTGAATTGGGCATCGCCAGAGAGTCAACCTGGCTTATTTTCTGGCTGGATTTGGGATTAAATAACTCCATGAGTCCGCTAATTGGGGGCTAGAAATGTTGGCCGAAATCTGAATTTTGGCTAAAAAATTAACTTCTCGGACGAGCCTATTTTTGGCTCAGTGGCTATGTGAATAAGCAAAATTTTTATTACTGGAGCGAATACAATCCACAAGTGTTCGGCCAAATTTGGTTCAGTGGATGGCATAGCATAGATGGAGAAATTTAGCGACTGGGTCAGCGACTCACGGCGAGCGTTCATTAATTGGCCACCGCGATCTTTCGATTTGACATCATTAGATTATTTTATCTGAGGCTACGTCAAGTCCTTAGTCTGCGCTAATAAACTAACCACTTTGAGCCAACATTCGACGCGCTATTGTCAGAATAACGCCACACATATTGAACTGAATCATAAAAGATTGGCCCCTTGAAGCACTGCCAGCGAAGCCTAGGCGGCCATTTGAACGATGTGCTATTTCGCATATAATGGCATGAATGTAGCTTCAAAATAGAGCTAGAGTCAAACTTATATCTCACACACCGTTGTTGTTTTATTTAAAGTTTTCTTTTCTTATCATTCCTATCTGAACCAACTGTCAATAGAGGCCCTTACCGGGCCGTGATCCTAACGCAGATTATACAGATTATACGCAGAGAAATCTTTCACTGACCATTGTCAAGCTAATTTTTCTGAAATCAGGAATCTGGAATCTAGAATCATTAACTCTAATCCCACTGTGGGTTGAGACCTATATAAGATTCAGTGAAATAAGTGTTCCAACTGCGTTCAAAGAATCGTTGCACTCTCGAAGTAGCATGGAAGTGATGAAAGGATTCAGCAATGACTTAAGCTCATTTCATCTGATGTCAATGTGTGTTACTTTTACCACAATGTATGGGAATGGTATGAAATAAAGACCTTTGCGTTCCTAGGTAGTTGGTATTCGAATGGAAGAACGCCCGCTTAAAAGACAGACATTACTCGTTAAGTTCAAGGTTATTGTGATCCACAAACACACTAGTGCCACGTCCTAGATTGGCTCTGGAGCCACCAGTAAAAAGTATTTCTGAAAAAGCCCTAATGCAGCCAAGCCAAACGGTTCTTTGGAGTCCTTGAGAGATTATTCCACCAAAGAACTCAGGCTTAAGTTAGAGTTGGCCTTATTATAGCCATTTTGTCTGAAAGGATTCTGCTCGGTGACAAATCCTATGTCTAGCCTTGTACTGCCAAAAAGACGACAAAGTTTTGCCAATTTCAGACATGGTGTCAAGGAACTTTCTATCGAGGATAACTTCCAGAAACTAAGTAACTCTGTTTGGGTCAGACCACTCAGCTTACTCCATTTTGTGAAAAGAACTGGCTAAGATTTTGATAACATTTTAAACGTTTTAGTGTCGAGTACATAGATGAACTAACATAAATGGCAAACTTTCCAGATTTTGATAGTTCTAAAAACTGCTTTCCACTGACTGCTTCTACCCGTGTAACCCTGTATATGAATACGCGTGAATTGTCAATATGTCAATTCTCGTCACATATTTATATAAAAGCGACATTTAATTACACACACATGTGAACTGTACGCGTACTGTACTTGGGTGGAACACTTTAGCTTGAGAGGTCCTTTCTGCATATCGCAGCCTTCTACTTGAATGTAAACAAACACTGTTTTAGCAAGTTGATCCTTGGAATATTCATAATATACATCTGTTGTCATTTCCAGCCTTCCTAGTTTGAAGTGTCAGAGAGCAGATGGCGGCACTCTTGTAGATAAGCCGGTTTCCTGCTCTTTGGTATTTCGCAGTTTGTGTGAGAGTGGGCTTTTGTCCGGGACTCAATTTCTAAAAGCCAAAACAAGGGTTGTTTCTCTGGGTAGAATTGACAATATCAGTCGACTTACGTCTAACAGGATCAGGATCAGGGTTTTATCAGAACATTGTATGCGGATGAAACGTCCACTGAGCTTTTGTCCACTCTAGATTTGTAGCCTAACGAGAATCTGATTACTAATCTCTCCTGCAGCTGAGTTAAGAGCTTCTGACTTCAACAACACCTCCTATTACTCCCACTTTTTTAGGTGCTGATATCGAAGATATATGCAGCAGGTAGTCTTCTGAAAGACTAATAGGTAGCTGATAATAAATGCAATTAGAAATTTGTAGGGTAAAGGGGCTCCATCTGCAGTTGAGGCCGTTGGTGTTGAAAGCTGCGCTCCGTGGGCACTAGCAATGTGCCTCGGGAACGAATCCAAAGATTTTTCCGACCGGAGCATCGATGTTAGTCCGCTCTACATGACATTCACTCTCCTGGCTAAGTCGATATTGCTGAACAGCTCGTACAGTTCGTCGTTGTATCTCTTCCTCCACTCACAGTCTATGCAGACACTTTTGTTGCTCAAAAGAGAATTTTGCTAGTTAATTGGGTTTTTAGTCCAAAGAAACAGCGATGGATTTGATCTCAGCATTGGTGTCGTTGTCTGAATTGGTAACGGTGTCTAGGTAGACAAGGACCCTAACTACTTCAAAGATATATTTGTCGAGAGAGACGTTCTGTCCGAGACATCGGTATTTCTTGTTGACAGCATATACTTGGTCTTGCCCTTATTTACCATTAAACCTATCTTCGTCACTTCCGCTGCAATTTTCGCGCGTGATGATATGTCAATATCATCGGCGTATGCGAGTAATAGGATGGAGTTTTGGAAGATTGTGTCTCCTGTGTTGACGCAAGAATTTTGCACTATTCGGGAATGATGTTAAAGAAATCGAATGACAGTGCAGCGCCTTGTCTAAATCCTTTTTTGACATCAAATATCTCGGTGAGTTCTTCACCGACCTTGATGAAGCAGCTTGCATTCTCCATCATTAACTTGCACAAATAAACGAGTTTGGCAGGGATGCCAAAGCTAAACTTCTTTGCACTGTATAGTTCATCTCTATAGATGCTGTCATATGCGGTGGTGCTTATCGATTTTGAGCTCATGCGCCTTCTCCAATATCTGCCGTGGTGCGAATATTTGATCGAAGGCGAACTTTTTTTTCCAATCAGGTTGTTGACAAACGGATTTAGGGGTTTGCACAATACAACAGATGGGATCTTGTAGGCGATGTTATAAAAACTGGTCCTGTTTTTTTCCTCCTGAGAAGCCGGTGTCCTTTCCTCTTCTGCTCGTAGAGCTCGTGAGTAACTCTAGTCCTTCTATGCAGCGCCAGCTTGTATGTCTCTTACTTCGCTGCATGTGCTTGCTAGAACTTATCATCAAACCGGGGCTTTGCGTATGGTGGCACACAAGTGGCGGTAACTCTGGTGGCTTTTTGGTAATATTCCCACTAGATTCGATACTTGATGCTGGCGGCATAGGACCTTTTAAAAGATTAAGGGATTTAGCGATTGCAGCCTTCTGACTTTGAACTTCCTCACAATTTTAGCTTGGCTACAATAGGGTAGTAGTCCGATTTGATTTTGACCACTCGTAACGTACGGACATCCATAATACTGAAGGAGTGCCTTGAGACGATTGCAATGTGGTGAATCTGGTTCACGGTTGATCGATTTTTTAAGTCCCCTTGCGAATATCGAGATGCGTGAACCGCGAGCTAACTACGGCAATGTTTCGCCCCGTCGCAAAGTCGATTAGCCTGAATTCGTTATCGGAAGTCGTGTCTTGTCGTGGGTATATTTTCCGACGGTACTACAAAAGATATCCTCTTTTTCCAACTTTGCATTAGAGTCGCCGAGAATAATTTTGATGTCATAGCTAGTGCACTGCTCGTAAGACTTGTCGAAAAACTCTTTCAAGCTTTAGTATGGTCATCTTTTGCCTATGGAGGGGCACTTGTCCATATTCTTGAAACTCAAGACTTTTTTCCTTAGTCTACCTCTAACAACAAACCCGCATCAAAATAGGCGCTGCTTTTGCCACCAATAATAATCGCCGTAGTAGAGCTGAATTTTTTATTGATGAGCCATCTTTTGAGGTTTGGGAAGAGATAATAGTCCGAGGGAGCCAAATCGGGCGAATACAGTGGATGTGACAGCAATTGGAGCCGTAAGTCATTGTCATTGCCGGTGCATTGTCTCGCAAAAACAATTTTTTTTTTCGCTTCATGTGAGGCCTTCAATCGCTCCAATAATGCACAGTAATACTCGCTGTTGATGGTTTTTCCTTTTTCGAGGTAGTCCACGAAGAGTATGCCATGACAATCCCAGAAAACCGACGCCATAACCTTTCCAACCCATCGAGCATCTCCCGGACGCTTCGGAGCACTCGTGCCAGCCTCAGTCCATTGCCGGGCACTAATTCTGTTCTCTGGTGCTCAACAGTTACCAATCGATGCCAAAAGTCCACCCAATTCCGCATCAGCAAGTCTAAACACTCTTTTGAAGTGCTCTCACGTTCGTGTTTTTGGTCAGGAGTGAGTATGCGCGAAACCCAGCGGCAGGATAGCTTTGTTTATGCAGAATATTGCCCAATATATAACCTGTGCGCTCACTATTAATCTTTGTGGTATCTGCTAACTCGCGCACATTCACTTTCCGTTCAGCCAACACCATTTCATGAATTTTTTTGACATAGTCCTCTGTAACCCTATCGAAGGGCCTGCAGTTGCGGACTTGATCGGTAGTAGAGTTGCGGCCACCACGAAACTCTTGAAGTCAATATATTTTGGTGTTATCTGACGGAGCATTAGCCCCATAATATTTATCCAACTTTTCTTTTGTTTCCTTCGCAGTTTTGCCTCTCAAAAAATAATGTTTTATGAGAGAACGAAAATCGTTTTTGTCCATACTCAACATGATGCCAAACACGTCAACAACAATCAGCTATCAAAACAAAACTAAATTTGGCATGTCTGCCTAAATATGAACGGACTTCAAGGCATCATAACCCTTTTTGCAGTAGCAGCGCATTCTGGCGGTCAAGGAGGTTAATTTTCACTCCACCTAGTATCAATGAAGAAGAAATTCATACAAATGACACATCTGCTAGACTGAAAACACTTCTGCTCGCAGTAATAAAATCACATCAGCGATCGTATGATAGCAGACACTAACAAGGTCTTATTCTTGATAATGTCAAGAACTCTGTCGTCTAAACCATAATAGTCGATCGATGGATTAGGAGTAGATTTCAGTCAAATTTGCTAAGACCGAGGCTATCTGCCTAGATTTTGTCACTTCTCTGGCAGCAAAATGGAGTTTTAGGCATGTCATAGGATATATAGATCGTCACTGAGAACGAATCTATGACTCAACATGGCTTTGATTTGATTGGCTTAGTTGAGCATACTCATTGACATTAAATCCTTTATTTTATACATAAAAGAAGGTGAAATAAGCATTACGGTTAACAGTGCAAAACTTATAACAAAAATAGCTTATTTTGCAATATCTACATTCCATTCCCTTACATCAAAAATATTTTTTTGATTACATCAAATACTTGATTAAATAATAAATCTTTAAATAAATAAATAAATAAATAAATAATAAAGTTGCTAAGCTGGACTCAGGAGCTCCTATGGGTAAAATATTTTTTTTTTAAGTGGATCGAGCCAAGGCTCTGGTCTGGCCGAGAACAAAGTGAAGTGCTTTGAAAAATCATTGATAGACACTTAAGCTCTGAGGATTATTTTCGCCTTTTACAAGATCAAAATTATTTCTTGATTTTTTATAAAATTAAAACTTGCAAAAAAACATCAAGTTGAAGTCAATAATTTCTTATTTTACTTTCAGGTAAGCTTAAAAAGAACTGGCTATTTGATGATTGTAAGTAAAATTGTTAAAGCTTTCAATATTCCACTTTATTCTCTTGTTACTTATCTATCTAGTAGAATGCGGGGACTAACATATAAAAAGATAATTATTTGGCATCAACATAGCCTCCTTTTAGAGGGATACAATCATTTCAGCGTCACTCTAACATTTCTATGCCTTTCTTATAGAACGATTTGTCCAAGCCTTCAAAATATACTTTAATTTCGGCGATCACTTATTCATTGGAGCCATATCTCTTTTCGCGGAGCAGTTTTTTTTTTTTTTTGGTTTGCCAACAAATAAGAGGATCCATGGTTCATCCATTGTTACATACCAAGTGTATGCATAAGTTTTTCCGATTTTTTTTTTTTTGGTTAAAATATATAATTTTCTAGGGAAATTGGCCATCGGATTTCACGCATCTTTCAGATAATTTATGAATAGAATGCAGAAAAACTGCTTGTCTTTTGCGGCAAACCATTCGTCGAGCTATTTTCCAACTTCCTTGGAATCGCTGAAGTGCTGCTCTGCAAGCGCGTACAAGGGAGTACAGCGGGTGCAAAAGGATGTCCCATCCAAGCGATTTCAAAATGTCTTTTCCTAGTTTTGCTGTGGAAGACATCGCGTTGTCATGTAAAAAAATCACTTTGCCATGTTTTCTGGTCCATTCCGGTCGTCTTTCGATAAATGTGTGGTTTACGTTAAACATTTGTTGGCGATAGTGTTTTGTATTAACGGTTTCGCCGGGCTTCATACTGCACTGGTCACACCAGGCACAAAGCATGGTCTTCTTGCCGAAGCGATTTGGCCTTGTTGTTGAAGGACTGGCTTCGCCAGGTGACAGCTGCAATTTTTTCCGCTTCGGGTTTTCAAAATAAATTCATTTTTCGTTACCTGTCACAATTCGAAGCAAAACTGATTTAATTTCGTGACGTTGTTGTGGCAGCATTTCACAAGTGACTGTGCGATTTTCCATTTGACGTTCATTCAAATCGTGTGGGACCCATCTACCGAGTTTATTGATCTTCCCCATTACTCGTTAACGTCTGCTGATTGTTTCTTGTGACACATGTAATGCTTCTGCTAATTGCCGTTGAGTTTGAGGTGGGCCGCTATTTCGCGTTCAATATTGGCTCTGAGCTCTTCCAACGTCATCGGCGTGTTGGTATAAACCAATGACATAACGTAGCCCCACAGAAAATAATCAAGTGTCGTTAAATCGCACGAACGAGGCGGCCAATCGACTGGCCCATGTCTTGAGATAACACGCTCACCATACTTACTCTTCAATAAATCGATTGTAGCGTGTGCTGTGTGGCTTGTAGCACCATCCTGTTGAAATCACATGTCGTCCAAGTCCATATCTTCCAATTCGGGCCAAAAATAATCGGTGATCGTGGCGCGATAACGCTGACCATTCACAGTAACGTGACGATCGTTATCGTCGACGAAAAAATATGGGCCAATAACGCCGCCGGTATGCAAATCGCACCAAACAGTTATTTTTTGTGGATGAAGTGGTGATTCATGAAGCACATGTGGGTTTTCACCCGACCAATAACGCATATTTTGCTTCTTGACGAACCCATTGGGCCAAAAATGAGCTTCGTCACTGAAGACGATTTTGCAATGAAATTCATAATTTTCTCCAGAACCCAATCGGAGAACGTACGTCGCTTCAAATGGTCCATCGGCTTCAATTCTTGAATCAGATTGATATTGTTTGGGTGTAAACCAAGATCCCTATGAAAAATACGCCATAATGTGGTCTGAGCGATGCCCAATTCTTATGAACGCCGTAGAATTGACTGATTTGGATCGTTTGCTACGGACGTCTGAACGGCAGCGGTATTTTCGACACTTCGACCGTTGTCTCACTGACATGGCAACATTACACAACGAATATGTAGACTCAAATTTTTGCACTAAACTTGGTATAGCCTGTCTACTAGGGCGAGAATTACGACCGAAAACTGAAGTTAACGCTCTTAAAGTTGCAGTCACCGACTCCGAATATCTGTAGAAAATTTTTATAATTTGGAGACGTTGCTCGTTAGTGTACTTTACCAAGATGAAAATGTTGAGTTTACTGAATAAATTGACAGTGACAGTTTGATGATTAGTGAAAGAGTGCGTTCACAAATTAAATTCAAAATTGTTAAGCCCCTATTGGAAAACCCTATATAATACCTTTCCGGAATACGAGTATATTGTTGAAAAGTTCGATTAGTTTTCTTTTTGCTAGAGTATGGAGGTTTTTGATTATTGGGTAGGAGATCTTATCCCGCCCAGATGTTTTACCTTTCATTTTTAGTAAGTAGCTTTCGAGTTCCACCAAAGAAATATCTTTTTCTATATGTTTTGCAGCCAGGGTTGTTGCAGGTTTTGGGGCTTATGAAAATGATTCCGAATTTCTCGTTACAAAAGTCGAAGAAAAGTTGGTGTGCAGTTTTAAGAAATCCTCTAAAAGTAGCACATTAGCACTCGACAAATAAGTCGTGAATCAGGAATTTCTCAAACGACTGTCTGTAAGATATTACATCGGCATAAATATCATCCTTATCATGTTTCAATGCATCAAGAACTTTCTAGTGAGGATTTTCGCAACCGGGTTTCCTTTTCTCAATGGGCACTTCAGCAAATTGAACGAGACCCCCTTTTCTTCGCCAAGGTGTTATTCTTTGATGAGTCTACTTTCACCAATCACGGTACGGTCAATCGACATAATATGCATTACTGGGCTACCGAAAAAACCCTTTTTGGTTGGGACAAGTTGAACGCCAGCAACCTTGAAATGTTTATGTTTGAGCGGGAATTATTGGGGATAAATTAATAGGTCCATATTTTATTGAAGGCAACTTGAATGGCGAAAAGTATGCAAACTTCTTGCGGGACCATCTTCCAGTATTACTGGAAGAATTGACATTAAAGTTGCGACAAACAATGTGGTTTTAACATGATGGTTGTCCAGCTCATTATTCCCAAGTAGCCCGGGGCGTATTAAACAATGTTTACCATCAACGATGGATCGGACGAGGGGGTCCAAGGCAATGGCCTGCTAGATCCACTGATCTTGCGTCACTTGATTTCTTCTTGTGGGGCTACTTAAAAAGTGAGGTTTATAGAAAAAAGCCAACAACACGTGAGGACATGAAAAGACGAATAACTGAAGCTTGCCCGAAGATTACGCCAGAAATAGTTTTCAGTTCTGTTGGTTCATTTAGAGCGCGGATAGACAAGTGGATTGAAGTGAATGGTCATATTTTCGAGCATTTGTTGAAATAGTTTCGAGAAATAAACGTCGAAATGGGAAGAATTCAATGATTCAACAGTGAGAGGCAAGTGGACTCACTCTAATTAATCACCCCGATGGAAACAAAAAATTGCTACGTCCACGTCGTTGTTTCTGGGTTATGCTAAACGCAGTATGTACAAAACAAATGACAAGCCTACAAGCAATACGACTGAGCAATGAAAATTAGGAATTATCATTTGAAAAATCAAAAGTGACCCTCGTTTGACCTTGAAAACGGGTCTCAAACTCGTGGTCACCATCTTATGTCCCCTTCAGAACCTTGTGACTTTTGTCTGAAACATTTTTCGCGATATTTCGTACTTTTCGAGTAATTTGGATGTCTCAAGTTAAAGAACTCACCCTGTATATGCGTGCCTTCGGAAATTGTGGCACAGTGCTTACTACGCTTATACACTCCCTTGGAACTAAGAAAAAAGATAGTATTAACACTCGTATTACCAATTATTTCATACGGTGAAGTTGTTTACAGTAATCTTGACTCATTACCACATCATAAGCTGCAAGTCGCTTTCAATGATGCTGTACGTTACATTCACCGCATCCGTAGACATGACCATGTGTCAGTGTATGCTAGGAATTTACTCGGTGTTACCTTACAAGAATACATCAACGCCAGGAACTGCAGATTCTTACATAAAATCATTCATAAGAAGTGCACGTTTTACCTGTATAACAGGCTTACTTTCACTCGGTCCTCAAGAACCATTACCCTTATTCCATTACTTTGCAATTACCTTAACTCTTCTCGTTTATTTTTCATAACACATGGGCTGAAAAGTTAGAGCGGCCGTTTTTCTGCGATTTCGTCCTTCAAACGCTCCAACAATGTAGTAGTCGCCGTTGATAGTCTGCCCCTTTTGGAGATGGTCGATGAAAATTATTCCATGTGTATCCCAAAATAGGGATGCCATAACCTTGCAGATGACTGTTGAGTTTTTGGTCGTTTTGGACGAGGTTCGTCGCCTGCTCGCAACTCAGCTGACTGCCGACTTAACTCTGGTGTGAAGTGATGGAGCCAAGTTTCATCCATTGTCACATACCGACGCAAATATTCGGCTTTATTGCGGTTGATGTTTTCATCTGGAACAGCCTCTTTTGGACGTCCACTGCGTGCATCATCTTCGGTGCTTGTATGACTACTTCTAAATTTTTCAATCCACTTGCGAATGGTTCGTTCGGCTGGTGCAGAGTCCGGGTAACACTTATCAAGCCATTTTTTTGCATCGACTGGATTTTTTCCCATCAAAAATCAATGATAAATCAACACACGAAATTGCTTTGAATCCTTTTTTTTCACAATAACAAAAGTTGCTTCACTCACAACGCTATATCTCGAGAACTAATCGTCCGACAGTAGTCGGACCTTTAGCTACACGTATCTTTTAAAGGTTGGTACTAACTGATTTTTTTTTGGCCGATGTGAAGAAAAAAACGTCCACTTTTGAAGAAGAAAAAATTGCTCTTCCACCACGATAACGCACCGGCTCACACCTCCGCAGTTCCCATAGCCAAATTGGTCAAATCGCACTACGAATTGCTTCCCCAAAACCCGTATTCTTCGGATTTGACTTCCTTCATCTTCGCCGGAAAGAAGTACAAGTCGAACGAGGTGGTGTTCCTTTCAACGAGTTCATGTATCCCGAATTGAGAGCATCCAGCATTGTATTCTTCGATTCGGGAAAGTTCATCCAATCTTACCTCCCTATCAAAACCGATTCAAACTCATTAAGCTGAATACCCTTGAAGAATGAAGGGATGCATCAGACATTCTTTCCATTCATCGACTCCTCTCAGGCTCCGTTGGTTTGCATTTCTCTTCACAACTCCATTTTCTTTTACACTAACCCTCGAAACCTACATTGCCTCTGGCTCTTTTATCTACCAATCCACCACACCACATTTGGCTCTAATAAACCCATCTCCTGTATGATGCGTAAGGTAAACTCCAACCTTTCCGTTTCCGATTTTAATCGCAGCACTCTCTCTCCTTCAAATTTGATTTCCTTCACTATCCTTAACTTTAAGCCCTAGTGATAGACCCTTCATTTTTATTAGTTTTAAGTTTTACATAGTTCCTAAGTTAGCTTAAGTTTGTATTAAGCGACATAAATGGGGCGTCGACCCCCACCAAAATTAAAACCAAAATAAAAAAATTAAAAATTAATTGTTTGATTGATAGTTGCCCATAGTACAATACTTGGTCACAGTTTTTAGCTAAAAATGTCGTTCATGGTGTGAAATGCGTCTAGTCCTCCGTTTCGGGTTTTATTTTCGACTCTCATATCCATAAATGAATCAAAAAAGCGGTGGAAGCATTCTCTTAGAAGTCCAGCTATATGGTATGTTCTAAGGATTTCGGAAGTTCTACTATCAATCTTTTTTAGAAATTAGTTCTCGTGCTAATGGAGCAAATGTTTGCTCATCCAAAATCAACTGGTGCTAATCACCTGAATTCCGAGATTCAAATAAAGGCTTTTTTACGGCCTTATAAAACTTGTTTCCTTCTTCATTGGTTACTAAGTGAAAAAGGCTAAGAAAGTAGCTTAAAAGGTCGTTATCAACAGATTCAAATCTGCGTCAAAGGGGCTTAAGTCTTTTTCTGTTAAACAAAACATATAATTCTAAAGTCTTTAAGAAAATTATATACAAAACAAAACACTATCGTAATTTGGTAACTCAAATCCTTTTGAAGAATTCCTCATGTTTTCCATTAAATTTTATCATCTTCAATTCTGGCCAAGCCTTAACTCTCTCTACTCCTCTTAAGTAATATCATGCTGTGAAGTCACTTACGACAGTAAAGCTTTAAAAATCCTCACAAATTGCCATCCAATCAAAATGCTAAATACTCGAAAATTAAAATAAATAAAATAAAATTAAAATTCCGCCGCATTTATATGGTCTTTTTTGTTCGAATAAAAATCACAAATTTATAATTTGCCATCGATGAGGATCCCTTACATGCCCAGACGGGGAATGTAATGGATGAAACTTTGCCTGAGTACAGCTAAATACGGCTAAATGCCTTCGGCTCTAGCTCCACCAAGCAGGCATAATGTCAACACAAAGCAATAAAAACCCACATAACAGTAAAAATGAAATTAAATAAAAAACTCCTTTTTACGGGCGCAGATATTTGATAATTTTTATTGATTCCTTTGCCCTGGCGTCTATCGACGAAAGAGCTCTTTTTTATTGCTTGACGTCCGTAAAACTTGATTCAATTAGTTTATGTCCTGGAGTTAGTAAGAAAATTCTTTTTCATTAAAAAAAAAATAAATAAATAAATATCCAAAGAATAAAAGGATGGAACAGTGATGACGAATAAATCCGAAACTCCTTGAATTAATCGGTATTGAATCTCAAAAGCTGGCATGGTCCAGCTCCAGTAAAATGTAGAAAAGACCAAAAAAAAAATGACAGAGTCTATCTACCAATTGGCTTCCATCAACCAATTAGGTACACGCACACAGAATCGAAGAACGAGAGCCAGACAAATGAAAGTTTACTCATATCTGTATCCCTAAGTGTATCCGTCTCACATTCCTATACCCATCTGGCTAATCTGAGAACAATGTGAGAATTAAACCCTAATCTAAACCGTCCACCCATAAAAGATACTTAATTTCAATTTCCCCAGTATTGATTAGTTCTCTTCTTCTGAAGTCGGTATCTGTATTTGTGTGCTGTGTAGCCCCTTGGGAATCCAAAAGGAATTAACACGGCTGGGAGTGGGGGTAGTAGCTAAAGCTGGAGTTGGCTCAGGACTCTGGAGGATGAGACTGCCTTTGTTGCAGAACTGGTTTGGTTGCTGGGTAAAGGATTTTTCAAACTTCTGCATTCGGTTTAGTCAGTGTATTCAAACCCTTCACTTCCACATGAGGATGTATTTATCCTTTGGATGAGTACAAGCACATCTGCTTGAGAAAATTTTTTTTTTTTTTTATTTTGTTTCTTTGTTTTTGGCTTAAGTCGTCGTCGCTAAACTTTATCTTGGCAATCACTTCTCAAATACCTGGTCACAGGAATTTTCGGTTTTAGAAAAAAAAAAAAAAAAAAACAAAAATAAAAAATTGGATGAGCTTATCTAAATTGCGATCTGCGTGCTTTGATGCTGATGGGTTTCCTTAATCTTTTATGATCGAAAGAGTTGTGGCCTACTCGCGTATGCATAGAATGCTTAAAGCCAACCATTTGTCCATTCATTGCCGTCGCAGATTGAAATCAAATAAAAATATTGCTCGAAGCGGTGCTCATGATTAGAAATTGGTTGTGGTGGGCTTCTCTGTTTAATTGACCTAAATTGGAAATTAATGACTGGCCCACACCCTCTTGCTGCAGAGCACATGTCTGCAGATAAATGCCCCAGCCGCCAAATCAAAATCAACCGAGGAAGATATTTATTTCAAATTATTGCAATAGAAATTCCTCGATCTGGAAATAATCATAAAATTTTAAGACACTGCCAGAGCCACAGCCAGAGCCACAGACAGAGAAATAGCCACCCACCCACAGCGTTTGCTTGCTCTGAATTTTTTTTTTCTTCTTCTTCATTGCAGCCAATATGCAGCTGTCACACAGTGGGACTTAGGAGTTTGTGGTCACATGGAATTTATTTTTCGGAGAAACGAGCGCTGTCGTTCACCACTAACGTTTCCTTTTTCCAGATCTTAACTCAGTCTTGAAAGTTCCTAAATCTGGTAGTCTGGTGGACATCACCGTTGATTCCATCAAAGGAATTTTAGACGCTGCACGTCCACCTTCCAAAAACCTCTTGTTAGACATCTAAGAGCACTTGTCCATCAGGTTAGCAACGGATTCCGTGACTGGCACATACTTGTTAAAGTTCATCAGGCTGAGTGTTGGTTGCTCTGAGTGTTCAGCCCCGTTTATACGAGTATACATAGTAAGACTCAGCATATGCTGATCGCTTTTTTTATTATTATGATAGCCTAGGAGGGATCACCGTAATGCACCTTATGGCTTACAGCCGGCGCTATTCAAAACGGCTGGAAGTTACGTCATGAAGAGCATACATAAACTTATTTTTAAGTGCATGCCTTGTGAATGCAATTTCAGCATTCTACGGAGGTATAAGTCTCCTCAACATCTTCAGTGAACATCTGAAGCCTACCAGTGTAGGGGCAATTCTAGCAGATCCTGAAAAAAGCTCAAGAAGTCAAAATCGATACACAACATTTACAAAGACGAGTTATACTCGTACATATACTCGTAGAGCCATTTCTAACTATGACATTCCTGCTAAGCACATCCGTCTGGGTAGAAGTACGATAGAGAACGCTCGCTGCTCCGTCAAGGTCGGCATCGAACTAGCCGAAACCCTTGACGTCAAAAAAGATTTTAGAGAAGGTGACGCGCTGTTATGTGACTTTTTTAACATCATACTTGAAAGAATTGTGCGGAACTAACAAATAAACATTGGAGGCACTATCTTTCAAAAGTCTGTGCAACTACTAGCGTACGGCGATGATATCAACATAATTGCAGGAATTATGTGGGCTTTTACCGCAGTTCTGAATGGGAGCGTTAGTATTGAAACGGTTTACCGGTAAATGAGGAAATATAAGCTGTCAATGTCAACGAATTGGACAAAACATCACAGTCGAAAGCTATGATTTGGAGATAGTAAGGGACTTTGTCTACCTTGGCTCAGAAAGAAAACGAAGAATCAGTCTTGGCAATCATTGTTTCTTTGGAATAAGAAGCCAATTGAGTAGTAAGGTCCTATGCCTTATGTAAGACCTTGATCATCCCAGCCCTACTTTATGGCGCAGACGCATCTATCGAAGGCAGATATCCTCAGGCGGATATCCTCAGTTGTTTGTAGGGAAAAATATTTGGTCCTCTTTGCGTTGACGAGTTATGGGGAAGAAGATTCAACAACGTGCTGTAAAGTAACATTAACCTTATCAGAAAACTGCGTATCAGTCGTCTGAGATAGTTAGGATATGTAGGGTGAACGGGCACCATTACTCCGGACCGTAGAATCTTCGAATCTAGACCCAACGACTAACGCAATAGAGGAAGACCTCAACTTAGGTGGGGTGCACAAGTAGAAGGGGATCTGATCTTTAGTTAGCTAAAGACCGGTCTATCTATTAGTTGAGGCCCATGTTAACTGTAGGGTCACCTAAGTTAGTAGGTTAGTAAGGAAAGACCACTCCAAACACTCAACGATTATAAAAACTTGCCAAGACATCCACTACACCTGGTTATATAGGGTTTTACAATAGGGACTTGACAACTTTGAATTTAATTTGTGAACGCACCCTTTCAATAATCATCAAACTGTCACTGTCAATTTATTCAGTAAACTCAACATTTTCATCATGGTAAAATACACCAACGAGCAACGTCTGCAAATTTTCTACAGATATTCGGAATCGGTGACTGCAACTTTAAGAGCGTTAACGCCCTAGTAGACAGGCAATAACAAGTTTAGTGCAAAAATTTGAGTCTACATATTCGTTGTGTGATGTTGCCGTGTCAGTGAGACAACGTGTTGGTCGAAGTGTCGAAAATATCGCTGCCGTTCAGACGTCCGTAGCAAACGATCCAAATCAGTCAATTCCACGGCGTTCTCAAGAATTGGGCATAGCTCAGACCAAACAAGATCAAGCCGACTCAAGAATTGAAGCCAATGGACTATTTGAAGCGACGTACGTTCTCCGATTGGGTTCTGGAGAAGATGCGCCAAGATGATGAATTTCATCGCAAAATCATCTTCAGTGACGAAGCTCATTTTTGGCTCAATGGGTTCGTTAATAAGCAAAATATGCGTTATTGGTCGGATGAAAACCCACATGTGCTTCATTAATCACCATTTCATTCACAAAAAATAACTGTTTGGTGCGATTTGCATGCCGGCGGAGTTATTGGCCCATATTTTTTCGTCGAAGATAACGATCGTCACGTTACTGTGAATGGTCAGCGTTATCGCGCCACGATCACCGATTATTTTTGGCCCGAATTGGAAGATATGGACTTGGACGACATGTGGTTTCAACAAGATGGTGCCACTCTTTATTGAAGAGTTAGGATGGTGAACGTATTATCTCAACACATGGGCCAGTCGATTGGCCGCCTCGTTCGTGCGATTTAACGCCGCTTGACCGTTTCGGCCGAAATGTGTGAAAATTGGCTCCAACGAATCGACCGCTGCAAACGTGTCCGCGGTGGCCATATGAACGAAGTCGAGTTCCATTCATAAATGTTTTGATTGTACTTCAAGCCAATAATAAAGTTTTTGAAATATCTCAAATGGTTTGCATTTTACTTAAAAAAAAAGTTGTAAAGTCGTTATTAGAAAACCCTATATTAATGAAAAATTCGATAAATGCATCCACAATAAGTAGATTGTCTGGAACTTCTCTGTCTCCTACAAGAATTGCAGTAGGTAGGTATTAAAGCCATGTTTTTAAGACATTCTTTTAGTCAGAGCAGGATAACAAACCCTCCAGTTTTTAAAACCTAGGTATACCCAAATTTTAGTTTTAACTCCCTCTATAAGTTCAAAAAAAGAAGAGAATAGACAAAATTCATTAACAAACTATTAAACAATTAACAACAACAAACAATAGCAGTTAACTTAAGCCTTTAGTGGGTGATCCATATCGAGAATGACAATGTAGCATAGGACGGATTTGCCCTATTTACCTTTCTATGTAAATATTAAGAACTTGAAGTCAACTTGGGACTATTATCATAGCGAATTGGATATCTATGAGTTTCTTAATGATGTTAGAACAAATTTCTGTAAACTTGTTGGTCTGAGATTGCTTATGATTATGGTCAAGGCTTTTACCTGTGGTGTGTGGACTAAATCATGACATTGAGGACTAGATCCACAGTTAGTTATAATCAGGCTTTCTACTATGCAATTCCTTTCTTTTATATCAGCTCTTAAATGTTGGAAAATTTGAATATCAGGGACAAATACACACTAACCTTTTGAACTTAAGGTCTATGTAGTTAAGGGCGAATTCAAACAGAGTTAATGTTCGTTCGCTTCAGTGGATGAAGAATCCGTCTTTACGGTGAGATCCTATCAACTTTTCCAGGCATGCTGAAATTATGTACGTAATTCTTATCCTCTCTGAGCGTTCAGCTAGCAGATTATGACCTATTTCAACCCATGTAGCTATCATTAGGGTGGCTTTTTTAGGAATTTCCTTTAATGTTAATTCTGCTGTGCCCTGGCACCCAAATATTGAGAACGTTATCCAGACTGCTTACGTCTATTAGCTCTAAGAAACATAATCTCACTGTTTTGAGAAGTGACTTTCAGAGATGCTGGTATCTTAATTGGCGCTTAACTATGGAATAGGTGTGGTACTTTCGCCTGTTTGGCTGATTCGTATATAGTAAAACTGATGCTTTCCAGAGGTTATTGTGATATTAAGTATTTACCCTTCTCAGTTAGGTATTATGGTCTTATAAAAGACTGCTTTTGGGATCCTATACTTCCAATAGTTCCTGAATTCCCAACTGCATGACAGGGTGCAGCAAGAATATATGGATAATTTTTAGCAATTTGATTCACCTTGGCGTACTGCATTTTTCGCTGCAATTTCTTTGATGTATATACAAATCAATTGGCAGGAAGCGCGGTAAAACCTCAATACCAGCTGTTTTGCCAGTCCTAAGGGCATCTGTAATGGACAGGTATGACACTTTGTGTATTTTGGTTAATCTATTTAAGTTGTTGCACCGAACGGTATAGATATTAAACATTACATATGAACACCCTGTTATAGTTATGTTTATTGAATTGTAAATAAAACAAGCTACCATCCTGAGCTTAAGGACCAGTCACGACAGATTCTAGTACACTTATCAGGGATTTCATAACTATGGGACTCAATGTTATGAACGTTTGCACTGGCAGTAAATAAATGCAGAATCAGTGAACTTGAGAAATCCAGGAACTGAATATTGGAAACATCACTTTCATCGCTTTCAAAATAATGCAAATATTTTGCTTTCTAGAAATTCGACAGACTGTTCAAGATCTCGAATGTTTTTTCGGTCCTTCAAGATCAACCGGTAAGAGGAAAACCGAAAAAATTTTAAACGAACCAGAAATGACTGAAATATTTTTGTTAAATTTGTGAAATTTCAATACGACCAAAAACTAAAGCAAAAAATACTACAATCACCCAAAGGTAGTAAAAATTGTTGGTCATTTGTAAAATAAACGCTCATTTATAATGACATTTCAGCTGTGAGCTCTTTGGACAAGCCAAATCTGCTTACTATACACTTTTCGGCCAGTTCATCACTCCCAGATTGTTCTCGTCGCACTCGTGTAGGAGCAAAAGTTCCTAAAAATATTAGCATTCACAAATCCACTGGACCAGATGGTATATCTGCTCTTCTTCTTGAGAGGTGTTCTTTCTCGCTGGCAAAACCACTACATATGCCTTTTCATCAGTCTACTCCTTAGGATTCTTTCCGATCAGATAAAAAATATTATTCGTCCGGCTCTCTAATAAGCCAACACTCTACTGTTGACCAAGTGCATCGAATAACCGATGTAATTGAACGAACAATCGAGTGTAAGCTAGTTTATTCAAGCGCATTCCTTGACGTTTCGCAAGCTTTTGATAGGGTATGGCACGAGGGCCTGAAATATAAACTTCGACAATTCACTCATATTTAAAGTTCATATCTATATGTCCGAATTTTCCGTGTCAGACAAGGAAACGAATATTCCAATTTTAAGACAATAAAGGCGGGGGTGCCGCAAGGAAATGTACTTGGCCTTCTGCTATATTTACTTTTTACCCGCGACATACCGCAAAGGCACTATACTGTGCTAGCCACATTTGCTGATGACACTGCCATTTTGGCAACAGCTAAAACCGCCCTAGAAGTAACTGCTAAGTTACAACGCGCCCTTACACGGATTAACAATTGTACAAAAACTTGGCGAATCGCACTTAATGCAAACAAGTTTGTCCATGTAAACTCCACTCTCAAGAAAACTGACAATCTACCTGTGTTTATCAACGCAGTACAAATTCCTTTCGCGAACGAGTAAAATATCTTGGTATGACACTCGACGCTAAACTTAAATGGAGAACACACGTTAAGAGCTTGAGTTAAAGTATAGAGACATGTACTGGCTTCTTGGAAAGTATTCCAAGCTCAGTTTACAAAAAACAAATTGCTGCTATATAAGAAAGTGCTGAAACCGGTCTGGCGTTATGGTAAACAGATTGGGATTGTACCAAATCTAATAACGTTAACGTCTTACAGACATTCCAAACCAAAATTCTCCGAGGGTTTGTTAATGCACCGTGGTACATTAGAAACGATGATATCCACAAAGACCTAGGACCCGAAAACGTTCAAAACAAAATAAAATGTTTGCGCGAAAACACAAAAATCGACTACAAGGACATACGAACATTTCTGTTCAACAGATCCTTGACGACACAATTTTATTGCGCCATCTGAAAGGACTAAGCCTCTCGATCTATCGTAGTATGTAGGAAACCTCAATGGAAAATCGCCCGCAAAATATCTTATCAAAGCAAAATAAAACGCGAAAGAAGAACTGCTTGTTAAGTGTGAACTCAGTCGTAGTCTGCATATGGGAGGTGTTTTTTAGTGAGTAAGAATCTCACAATACTATAAGCAACAGGCTTATAGTGTCTATGAAGACTTCTTATCTACCCACAAGAAAAAAAAAAATATATATATATATATCCTCAAGCTCATCCCCAAAAAAGGCGAATCTTCTTCTCTCTCCTCTTACAGACCCATTGCACTTGCATCCCACAAGGTCATTGAAACGCTGATAAACCGTCAGAAATATCTCGAAACACAATAACTTCTTAATGACCGGTAGAACACTTTTCATAGCAACAAGTCCACTGGTTATCTGATGGTACGTCTCCCCGAAAAGTGATACCAAAGCGTACATCAATCTGGCAAAAGCAAGATAGTTGCACTTGATATTTGTAAGGCATTTGACAGAGTTTGGGATTTGGGATCGATGAATCTCTTCCTCAATGGCTTAGATATTACCTTTCGGAACGTTCAAATCAAGTTGTTTTAGATGGTTTCAAATCTGAAATTCACAGAATAAATGCTAGTGTGCCCCAAAGCTCCGTTCTGTCTCCGACACTCTTTTTAATTTTCATCAAAGATTTCTTGTCTGCTACTTCTAATCCAATATATTCCTTTGCTGACGAAAGTACTCTCTGCTTTTCATATTCGTTCCCTAACTCACGTCCCTGTTCTTTGGCTGTAAAACGGGAACACGGCAGCGTATGTTAAGCACATTAAATTCCAATATTAGTAGCACGACCAGTTGGATAACTATCAACAGAGTAGAATTTAATGCTTCCAAAACACAATGCTGTCTTCTGTCCTGTCGTTAAAGTGAAATTTAAACACCCAACATAATTCATGAATGGCACTTGCATCGTCTTAACTAAAAAAAACTTTCCATTCTCGGTATGTGTGTCAATGACCACATGTTCGATGTCTTCAAAAATGCTGCAAAATGTCTAGGTTTTCTCAAGCGATGTAAGAAATAATTCGCCCCCTCTTACATGGAGTACAAGGCCCACTCTGGTCGGGTGCGCACAAAGCTCTCTACACCTGCCAGGTAAGATTCAATAAATTATATTGATATCACCCAGACGGTAGATGCCCTCGAACGCTGACGTAATGTCTCGTGTCTTGCTCTGTTTTATCGCTATTTCCACTACCAGTGTTCAATAGAAATTGGCATTTTGCACCTTACAATTTTTAACCGTAACACCCGTCTCGCTATGAATGTTCATCAGTACACCCTCAAGCTCACTTGATATATCATGATTCTTTCCTAAGCTTGTCTTGCCTAGCTTTTTATCTCTCAGTCATTATAACCTTCAAACATTTAAAACCAACGTTCATCGGTACCTCTCTTTTTTTCCTCCCTGTAAAGATCAGCAGACTTATGGGTAAAAAAGTTTTCCAGGAACGTTTTGATCTCATCTTCAGAATTTAACTGCCTTCTGTCCAAATTGTTTTGAAGAAAACGCTGCACTAAAGCTGTGTGTGGTCTGTCGTTGTCATGATGGAAAACAAATGCCCTGCCTGTTCGCCAACTCTGGCTGTTTTTCGTCCACTGCCTGCTTCAAAGTATCGAGCTGAGAGCAAAATTTAACGACATTTATTGTCTAATTGCGTGGGAGCAATTCGAAGTAAAGAAAACCTCGCTAGTCCCACCAAATGCTCAACATTGTTTACCAACCGATTGCGGTGTTTCACTAGGAGCGCACTATGACCTCCTTTGTTGAATATTGTTGTAAACCACCCTTTTTGGGAAAGCCTCAAGCGAGTTCCATCTCAACAAAGAATCACAGACCATTATGCGATTCATAATGTTTCTTACACTGAGTTCATTAGGAACGAAAACACACACCTTTTTCGACATTCTATTCGACATGGGGTGTAGAATTAAACTAGAGCTTAAAGGTAGAATGCCAGAAGAAGGTTCAATATATCAGAAATATTAAGACAAAGTCACCAATTGGCTACATTTCTCAAGTGGTTAACCAAATGCATTGGTTCACTTTCTTTGTTTATATTACTCGATCTTCGTCACTTTTATGGGTCAACATAGAAGTGGTGACGATAATAATTTACGGCATGGAATAAGTGAAAAATGTAAACACAAGCAGGTATTGTGATAAATCATATGCTCGTACATTATATGGTTTTACGACCAATACTTAACTTGGAAAGTGTATATTTAAAGTTAGGTCAGACTGTTAACTAACTATGCGTGCTTCTCGCAACGGAATGTTGGCAATTAAGAATAGATCTAGGAAAGTATTGGTAATATCTCATTCTAAAAGCTAGGTCAGCAATATAGTCATTGTGGAGGAAAATGGTGAATTATGCCTTTTACCAGATCCAAAGGATTTAAATCAGGTTTTGCTTCAAGAAAAGCTTTTAATTCTGAATCCCCATCCATAGTTGCGGCCATGAAATATTTCTCTATTTTGGACATGTACCATAGTTTCTGGCAGGTAAAGTTCGCTGGTGAATCCGCTGATATATGTTAATTCCGTACACTTTGTGTGCTACAAGCTTAAGCGATTGTTATTTAGTCTTAACGTGAAATCGTGATTTTCACAGATGGATCCAGAAGATCTGGAGCTAGCCCGTCACATTAGCCTCAGGAAGCACACTTCCGTATACCAGGCTGAGATGATTGCTTGGCTACATGCGTTGGTATTCAAGCTCAATAAGTTTTCATCTATAAATCAGGAGGAATGGTGGAACAGCTGATTCACAAATGGATCACGGCAGAACACCTGAGAAAGTGGTATATATATAGAAGGTATACAAGGTATACAAGCTAAAATGGCGATACAATGACCAGGCTTGCTACTCAAAGAAGGGTTCTAGGCATGAATGGGAGGTGGCGTATACTGCAGGTCATGGTAAATTCTGGTATCATTTAAGGGAAATGGGCCTTAGAGAGGATGATACTTGTAAGCTTTGCCTAGAGGAATCTGAGAAAGCGGTACATACATTGTGGAATTGTCCAGCTTTAGCTGGCAGAAGAATGGGGATCTTGTGAAAACATTGGGTCGAAAACCATTAGATGAAATTGATCTCACATAAACAGATGCTAGCGTTAACACTAGGAATCGAACCTAGGGAAGAACTCTGGAGAACTCTGGAGAACTCTGGATAAGGTTTATAGTGGTAGAGAGAAGAAAAGAGACCCGACAATGGTGGTCTCTTGAAAACTTATATATATCTTTAACGTGCCACTTACAATTTTTTTATATATTGACGATTTACTTGCTACAAGTAAAGATATAACCCCAAAGATATAACCTACAAAGGGTTATATCTAGGAAACTAAATATTGAATTCAATCCCGATAAATTTCAATTAAAACTCCAGTCCGTAAAATATTTATGCCAAATTATTTAGCGTGAAAGAATGACATCCGACCCAGGGCATATTGCAGATATTTATAATTTGCAAAGCCCAAAAAATAAGAGATCTAGGGAATGATAAGTTTTATGAGAATCTATACACATAGATTGCTGTAAAAACCTTCAAAATTTGCTCAAAAATGGCAGGGAATTTCAATGGGTTCCAGCATTCAATATGTTAAAAAAATTATTGTTGAGATTTTAGAGTGTGCTGTTCAGTGTGATGATGCATTGTACAATTTGAGAGCTTGTCCAACAAAAAGAAAATTATGCAAATCGAAATAGACCTTCTCTCTGTAACCTTTCCATCTGTAAATTTCACTTCTATGTATATGCAGGGCTTTTTAGCTGATCCCACGCCAGTAGATTTAGCAAACTCTATGCAACGATACATCAAAGATACTTTCTATCAAGAAATACCAAGGTCCGAATATGATTGACATTTTCGAATAGTTCAGCGAAGTGGTACATTGTATAAATCTTAGTAAGAGCCGATAATTAGAAATTTGCAAGGAAATCGAACTAGATCCCGTTTTGTGTAAAATAGCTTTTCATTGCAAAAATGCTTGGGCTGCTCATATTTCAAAAGTTTTCAAGTTTGAATTTGTTCGACGAAAGGGTAATAATACGAGGTGTGTTCAAAAAATAGGGTGACTTAATATTTCTATACCAACATATTTATTTATTCAACAATATTATTGTTGTTTCCTTCAAAGTAATCTTCGTCAGATACAAAACACTTGTGCCAACGCTTTTTCCAATCCTTGAAGCACTTTTTGGTATAGCCGTAAGCGATGGCGTTTTGATTAACTCAATTGTTTCATAGGTGTCTTCAGTTCTGAGAACAGGAAAAATTCGCACGGGACCAAGTGTGACCTTGAGGTAAAAACACCGGATGCACCACGCCACGGTAATCGAAGAAAATAGTGATCAAAACTTTGACATTTGGTCGAAGTTGGCGTGTTTTTTTCGGTCTTGGATCTCTTGCGTGTTTCCCATTAATCGTCACCAGTTATGCAAGTTATGCAAGTCACGGTTCTTCTGATTAAAATTAAGAAGTTTCGGAACAAACTTCGCTAACACATGTCTCATGCCCAAAACATCCGAAAAAATTGCATGACACGAGCCGACCGATATGCCAACATCCTCAGCTTCTCGTATGGTAATTCGATGATTTTTCAAAACAAATTTCTTCACAGCTTCGACGTTATCATCTTTTGTTGATGTGCTGGGGCGTCCAGAGCTAGGTTCGTCATTGGCATTTTCTCAACCATCTTGGAAGAGCCTATACCATTTGTTAACGTTTTTTCACCTAGAGCAGACTCACCGTATGCCACTGTCAGCATTTCAAGTGTTTTAGAGCACTTGATTCCATTTTTTACACAAAATTTGACACAAATTCTGTGCCCCATTTTTTCAAAAATAATTAATCGCCGAGCACACCTAAACACGTCTAAACTTTCTATCTGTCAAAAACAAACTAAGTATGCTATATACTTGAATTTGTGAACATATGTTCAGGACATATGTACCAATACAGTGAAAAACTTGGCCAAGTGATTTTCAGCGGCTCTTCGGTCGGCCAATTTTTTACCATCAAAGACCGAAACAAAAGTAAATCAGAGGGTAAATCAGAGGTGGATGCATCAAAACTTCCCAACTAAGCTCCGTCAATTTGTTCCTGATCATCAAAGATGTGTGTGGCTTAGTATTATCATGATACTGACTGACCGTTTCGCCACGTTCTAGCAACTCATAATAGACGATTTCCATCCAATCCCATCAAACACTCAACATAACGTTGTTTGCTGTCAATTCAGAGTTTGATCGCTTTCGTTAGATATTCTCGTATTTAATCCATTTTTCATCGCCCGCTATGAATCGCTTCAAAAATGTTTCCATTTCGTTACGTTTCAGCAGCGTTTCACTGATGGTTATTCGGTCAATTAAATTTCTTTGCGTTAATTCCTGTGGCAGCCAAACATCGAGCATCAACTGCACAAATTTTTCGTATTTTTTGCTGGGTTTTTAACTCTTTGTAGTAAAAAAAACATCAGATAGTTTTCCAATAGGGACTTAACAACTTTGAATTTAATTTGTGAACGCACTCTTTCACTAATCATCAAACTGTCACTGTCAATTTATTCAGTAAACTCAACATTTAAAGTACACTAACGAGCAACGTCTGCAAATTATAAAAATTTTCTACAGATATTCGGAGTCGGTGACTGCAACTTAAAGAGCGTTAACTCCAATTTTCGGTCGTAATTCTCGCCCTAGTAGACAGGCAATAACAAGTTTAGTGCAAAAATTTGAGTCAACATATTCGTTGTGTGATGTTGCCTTGTCAGTGAGACAACGGGTTGGTCGAAGTGTCGAAAATATCGCTGCATTTCTGACGTCCGTAGCAAACGATCCAAATCAGTCAATTCCACGGCGTTCTCAAGAATTGGGCAGCGCTCAGACCACATTATGGCGTATTTTGCGTAAGGATCTTGGTTTACACCTACACAAGATCAAGCTGACTCAAGAATTGAAGCCGATGGACCATTTAAAGCGACGTACGTTCTCCGATTGAGTTCTGAAGAAGATGCGCCAAGATGATGAATTTCATCGCAAAATCATTTTCAGTGACGAAGCTCATTTTTGGCTCAATGGGGCTCGTCAATAAGCAAAATATGCGTTATTGGTCGGGTGAAAACCCACATGTGCTTCATGAATCACCACTTCATCCACAAAAAATAACTGTTCGGTGCGGTTTGCATGCCGGCGGCGTTATTGGGCTATATTTTTTCGTCGACGATAACGATCGTCACATTACTGTGAATGATCAGCATTATCGCGCCACGATCACCGATCATTTTTAGCCCGAATTGGAAGATATGGACTTGGACGACATGTGGTTTCAACAAGATGGTGCCACAGGCCACACAGCATCCGCTACAATCGATTTATTGAAGAGTTAGTATATTGAACGTGTTATCTCAACACATGGGCCGCCTCGTTCGTGCGATTTAACGCCGCTTGACTATTTTCTGTGGGGCTACATTAAGTCATTGGCTTATGCCAACACGCCGACGACGTTGGAAGAGCTCAACGCGAAACAGCGGCTGTTTCTGCCGAAATTTGTGGCCGAGTCGTTGAAAATTGGCTCCAACGAATCGACCGCTGCAAATGTGTCCGCGGTGGCCATATGATCGAAGTCGAGTTCCATTCATAAATGTTTTGATTGTACTTCAAGCCAATAATAAAGTTTTTGAAATATCTCAAATGGTTTGCCTTTTGTTTAAAAAAAAGTTGTCAAGTCGTTATTAGAAAATATATTCCACTCATTTTCAAATCAGTATAACTTTTAACATACATAAATTTACAACAACACCATCTAGTGACAAAAAACCACGGAGTGTTTTTATATGACCAATAATAAATCATCGCATATTTGAAACAAGTTCAAAACAGGCGGTAATACAATATTTGTTTTAAAGAACAAGATAATCGTTGGTATTCTGGTTTGGTTCTTGAAAAGCTCGAAAGTCGAAGATTATGTACCGATATACGTGGGTTTTAAATGTTTGCAAATTATAGTGACTAGGAAATAAAAAAAATTTTGGGCGCACCTGACCAGATGTGGGCAGTGTACTACAATTTCGGGTCTTATATATTGAGGCATAGTCAGAAAGGGTGAAGTATTTCCTACATCGCTCAAGGAAACATTTCGAAGCATACCGAGAATAGAAAGTTATTCAGTTTCGACGATGCAAGTGCTATTCATGGAGTATGGACAATGCTGGGTGTTTACATTTCACTTTAACGACAGCAAACAGCAATGTGTTTTGGATACATTCAATTACACTCTGTTGATAGTTCTCCAACTGGTCGTGCCACTAATATCGGAATTTAATGTGATTAACATACGCTGCCATGTTCCAGTTTTACAGCCAAAGAACAGGGATGTGAGTCAGGGAACGAATATGAAAGGCAGAGACTACTGTCGTCAGCAAAGGAATATATTGGATTAGAAGTAATAGACAAGATATCTTTGATGAAAATTAAAAAAAAAAGAGTTGGAGACAGAACAGAGCTTTGGGGCACACCAGCATTTATTCTGTGAATATCAGATTTGAAACAGTCCAAAACAATTTTATTTGAACGTTACCCGAAAGGTAATTTCTAGAGAGAGATTCATCGATCCCAAATGCCCGCATTTTCGACAAAAGAGCCTGATGCCAAACTCTGTCAAACGACTAAGAAATACCAAACGCAACTATCTTGCTTTCGCCAGATTGAGGTACGCTTTGGTTCCACTTTTCGGCTAGACATGCCATCAGATAACCAGTGGACCAGGCGGAGAGAAAAAAGATACTCCTCTTTTTAGGGATGGGCTGGAAAAATACTATTATCTATCTACTCGGAAAGAGTCCTAATGATAAAAAAGCTTACGCAATGGTTTTGGGAAAGTGGAAGAATATATCTTAAGAACAAGGGGAGTTATACCACCTGAACCAGCGGATTTATGTATGTTAAGATCTTTAAGTACTCTTGCTAAATGAGTGCGAAAGTGGATTTGTCCTATTTGAAGATTCGACGCACTCAAGTGTAGACAAGGCACAGTCTGAAAGTATTGAGCTGGCCGCAAAGTGTGCAGCAAATAGATCGAACTGGTTCAAAGAGCTGACAGTCAGAATGAGCGTTGTGATGGAGAATGATGATTTTGACGAACCACCAAACATGCTTACTACCTTTGGGACAGTGTTTTATACTCTGCATAAATTTTTGGTCATATTGGATTTTCGTACGCTTAAGAAAGACGTTGAATTCGTTTCTGGCTCGTTTAAACTTTTTTCTGTTTTCTTCTGTCGGCTTGGTCTTGAAGGACCGAAAATACATTTCTCAAACTCTGACAGCCTCTTTACAGTTTGAGTCGTACCATACCTTTTATTTTGGTCGGATACACTTAAACCGATGAGGGATAAATGATATTAGTAGCGGCATCCACATCGTTATTGAGGGAACATAACTACAAGTTAAAATTCTTAAAGAAGCAGTTAAGACCGTTCCAATTGGTATTCTAGTACTGACATACAGTTCTTTTAGGAAACTTTCCTCTATATATGTGGTTGGTGTACGAGTTATTAGCTGATGTGGCACAATGCCCTAACGAGCTTAGAGGAGAAAGCACACCAACGGTGTACTTATCAGGGTGCGAAATTAAAAACAAGTCCAGGGTATCGGCGGTACAACTATCAACGTATGATATTCGCGTGCACTCATTTACAAGCTGGGTCAAGTTGCTTTTCTCAGTGAAGTTCTTAACACACCGTCCTTCGGGTGTTGTCTGTCCAGAATGTCGAAGCCACCCAGGACTGTGTATATTGAAATCGCCCGTAATAAAACTCGTTAAAGGTCGAACTGCTGTCCAGTTTGGGACTTCTGTAAATAAAGCAGTGGTGGAAGAATTCAACAAGAAGTTGAATTCTGATTTGGAACACGGATCACAGTGTGGTGGAGTTTGGTAAGCCACATCACTACGTCCGTAAATTATGAGACCGCGGTGGGAAACGAATAATGGCACTAGTTCGTAGACAGGTAGTTTCAGATTAGAGTAATCTGAGTAATCTGTGAGCGGGGATCTACCTGTGTTTCACTATTAAAAAAAATATATATATATCTGGTCTGACTTTACAAAGGTGATTACTTTTTAGCCCGCGTGTATTTGCTATGTCCACTATAAATTCTCGAGTCTTTACAATTTAACAAACACAAAATACACAAACAACTTTGCTAAGCAAGGCCGCAAAGTGAAAATTCGGGCACCGAATTAAATCATTGTATGTGTTATTCCCTAACAATAGTACTCTAGATGAAATCAGAATAAGAATGCGTGTTGTTCCAAAGATCACTTCTGCTTAAAAGGAAGATGGTTTAAGGAGTCCAACCCATATTAAATAGTTGTTTTCTTTTGCAGTGTCAGACCTTGCAATAGGGCTTAAACCTCAAATCACATATCACATTGAGCTGCCAAGATTCGTTTATTTTCAGTACAGTTTACCATTTCTTCGTGGAAAGATTGACGCCACAACAACGATTTTAAAATGTTGAAATGTATTTCTAAAATCGAAACTCTGTTCGCGAAACATTTACAAATAGAGCAGTTCGTGAAATCTACGGTACACATCATTGGCTATCTGAATGTGTATCGATTTATTGAAAAAGTTCCAATTCACGCTATTGGATACCCACACACTACCCAGAAGCAGAATTCGGAAAAAAATATCGCGACTGTGGAAGCTTGTGTTGAACAGGATACGAATTTATCGATTCGTCGTCGTTCGCAGCAACTTGGCCTTTGTCCATTCACTTTCTAAAAATTTTGCGGAAAAAATCTTGACCTTAAAGCTTATAAGATCCAATTGGTGCAAGAGATATAGCCGCGTGACCATTTATTGCGTCAGGTGTTGAGTGATTGACCCAGTTTTTTTATCGTAAAAAATTTGTTCAGCTTCATTTCTGCTTAAGCGGCTACGTTAACAAGCAGAATATATATTTTTAGTGACGAAAACCTTCAAGAAGTTCATCAGAAAAATGTATTGTATATTGCGGATTGTACGCTTATATACCACAGGTCCTTATTTCTTCAAAAATAAACCCCGAGAACGAGTTGCTGTCAATATCATCATTTCAAGAAATGAATCCTTGAATTAACCACGATCGATTTGCGATTTGTGCGATTTGATATCATTGGATTATCTGCCAGCAAAATATTTTTCAAGTAATACTAGATATACGCGTGCAATTGCTCGAAGAAGTGGTCGAATATTGGACCTCTAAAATGTACTTTGGACAAGGCAGTCATGGTAGACAAATGCTTAAAACTATTTTTAAATATTAAATCGCGTGAGATAGTCTTTTGAATGAATGTAATAAGTGGTCCTTGAGTTAATCCCTTTGTGTTTTATTTAACCATCAAAGTCTAAGGTTCTTAAAAAAAAATACCTTTATATCAAGGGGATACAAATTCATCAGGGCATCTAGAGCAGAGTCACCAAAGAGCCAAAACAGACCGTTCTTTAAGAGTCTAGTAAATGCAGTAGTAGTACACTATCGACGCATAGGATATAATTGATCTTATCATTGTCGTGTAGATTCAAAAGACCTTCCTCTATGGTAAGACTAAGATTACTCTTACTGTTCGGCAAGGGTTCGGTATGTTTGTCGTTTCCAGGCTAGAATCAAAGAATTACAGCGGTTTATAAATTTTTGTATAATCGGTATCAGGCGGCTTAAAGCCATTTGGCTGATCAGAATAGACCATCTACTATCTTAAAGTAGCCATTGCCTTATGATGAGCTTGGGGGAGCATCAAATTTTCTCATGGCCATTTCATGGAGTATAACTACAAACTTAGCAACTTACTTCAATCCATCTTTTGTTATTGTTTGAAGCTTCTCCAGAAGATATTGAAATTCTTCCAAAATAAAGCTTTAATCCTTGGTTCTACTATCGTATGTACGGTATCATATTCAGTGATAACTACTCAATCTCACAACTCATCAACAGAAACAAAATTAAATTATCTAATCGAAAACATTTGACCTCCACTGTTGTAACTCCGAATGATCCCTACAGAGAGCTCACATTCTTGCACCCCGCCATAGTGTATCCACCTCCATGGCCCGACATGCATGAAAACGTGAGGGTATTTCAAATTCGTTTGCCGTCATTTCAGTTTGATCGAACTCATCTGAGCGACAGCCACAAAGACCGGCCAACTTCTGCCACCAATAATCATTCTGTCTGTCTGTTCCCCATGGCCGATACTTGAGTTTACTATACGCTTGTACACAGAAACCTGTGTATATATGTATATATATAGCCGTATTAGCTGTGGGGTATATCTCCACATCATGACACCACCTAAAGCGCGCGCGCGCATGCTCACACACACTCTGAGTCTTCCTCTTACCCTCGCAGTCACTGCCAGATTCTAGCCTGAAGGAAGGCGCGCAGTGCAATTTAGTGATCCCTCACGTATTACATAAGTGCATACGTCATGTAACGCGATGTGATCTCTTACATGATGATCACCTAATCACAAGTTATTTTTGCCCGAGACAATCTCTCTCGGAGTCGCTCTGGCAGTCTCTTCTGGGCTGATCTTTTGCTATTCCTGCTGATTTGAGTTTGGGTTTTGGTATTTGGATTTGACTGTTCGGGAGTGGAACCTTTTTCATGTCATGGTCGTGTGCAGCCGTGTCGTCTTTGTTAAGATTTGCAGAAGGAGGCCATGAAAATTTTTCGCTTCGCTTTTAACAATTTAATGGAGTTTACGTGAGGTGGAGAATATAATTGTTGGGCTGGTAATGTTCCAGCGCAAACGTTAAACTAGCCAGAGATATAGAGAAGGACCAGAAAATCGTACGTATAAAAATGGGTGGAGGAGTTCTAATGAGGTTTTCGGTTTTTGTTTTTTTTTTTTTTAACTTCCCCTTGTGACTAGGTTAGGATAAGAGTTTGTGTGAAATGCGTCCAATGTATGAGGAGAATCTCGAATAAGTGGACACTAGGTCTAGATTTAGATGCGAATTGGTTTGCGTGTATAGCACTTGATGAGATTGTCTTTTAACTTTATGACACCTTTGAGCATCGCCTACATTAGATTCCGAAATCGAATATAGATTTACGAGTAAACTCTGGTAGTGATCCCCATATCATTCCTAGGGAAATAGATTGAACCTGAATCTTAACTTAACCAGAGTACTAGGTTATTAAGTAAGTAAGAGGTAACTCTAGCTGGAAGTCACTATTTGATTTTATTGAAGCATTTGAGAACCTTCCTCATTATTCATGGAACCTTTATAGAAGTTCTACATCTACATTGGCATAAATGTGTGAATTTTTAACAAAGTTTAACTCTTTCGAGAGAAGGTGTTTCTGTGCAGAATGATAAGTACATTGCCTTAGCGATGGCTAACATTGAGCAGCATGGCAAACAATATAATTGATTAATACACTTTTCTCCTCTTAGGACTTCATGATCCATTGTAGTAAATTAACATCTGAACATATCAACTAACGATGGTTTTTACATTCAAGAGCTTGGCTATCTTAAGGTACATTTAAAGAAACAATGCAAAATCTCCTCCAGAGAGCTCTTAAGCTTGTAGTTGGCTGGTATAGAAAGAATAACCTCATTACCAGTAGCCTTTAGCAAAAAAAAAAAACTGGATAAACTAGAAAATCCAACTTTTATTCGGCAAAGCTATACAAATTTCAATGGAAATAAATTTTATAAGGGTAGTCCTTGATCAAAAACTTACCTGGAATATCTACATTAGCAAAACGATAGGCAAAGCTGCGAAAGTTGAATTCAAAAAAACTGCGATCTCAACTCCAAAATGACAATGAGGATGTACATATACAACAATTTCTAGACCTACAGTCACCCAGCTATAAAACGAAACAGATGTATACAAGGCCGGATTCAATAATCTGCAAAGATTGGAATAAATGCACAAAATGGGTGCATCTACCGCAGCTTAAGATGTTCCCCTGAACATTGTCCACTCAACCCCATATTAAAAAAAGCTTTGGGTAACGCCATCAAAGTAATCCCCCTAAGATACGATACACTTGTGCCAACGCTTTTTCCAACCCTTGAAGCATTTCTCATAAACACTTTTTGGTATAGCCATGAGCGGTGTCGTTTTGATTTTCACAATCGTTGCAAATGTCCGTCCTTTCATAGGTGTCTTCAGTTCCGAGAGCAGGAAAAATTCGCATGGGACCAATCCGGTGAATATGGTGGGTGAGGCATGACTGTCGTGTTGTTTTTGGCCAAAAAAATTCTCACAAGCAACGATGAATGAGCAGTTGCAGTATCGTGATGCAAAAGCCATGAATTGTTTTTCCACAATTCCGGACGTTTTTTTTCGTATTGCTACTCGCAAGCGCCGCATAATTTCAAGGTAATACTCCCTATTGACCGTGCGATCTTGAGGTAAAAAATTCTGATGAACTACGCCACGGTAATCGAAAAAAGCAGTGCTCAAAACTTTGACATTTGATCGAACTTGGGGTGCTTTTTTCGGTCTTGGCTTTCCTGGGTGCTTCCATTGGGACAATTGGGCTTTAGTTTCGACGTCATAACCATATACCTATGATTCCTCAGCAGTTATCACCCTTTTATGCAAGTCAGGATCATCATTGACGTCATTTAAGAGCTCCTGAGAGATGTTCATGCGACGGTTCTTCTGATCAAAATTAAGAAGTTTGCATGATACAAGCCAACCGAAATGCCACCATCCTCAGCCACTTTTCTTATGGTAATTCGAAGATTTTCCAAAACAATTTTCTTCAAAGCTGCGACGTTATTATCTTTTATTGAAGTACTGGGGCGTCCTAAGCGAGGTTCGTAATTGATATTTTCTCGGCCATCTTGAAAGAGCTTGTAAGACCGTATTCCGTTATCAATTTTTGTTTTTTAAATAATTGAAAATCGCCGAACACACCGAAACTATGTACTTGAAACTATGAACATATGTTCAGGACATATGTACCAACACAACAAAAAAACAAAATCATTAACGGAATGTACCATAAGTATATGGAGCGATTACCAAAACCAACTTACCGACTTATTTAGCAATTTCTTGAGCAATCTCATTTCAATTGATTTCATTGTGACCTCCGACCTAGAAAAACTTTAGTTAATTTTGCCTTTTATCTTGCAAACATTTAAGACCAATGTACATCGGTACCTCTTTTTTCGTTCACCCTAAATCCCCCCCCCCCCGACAAACAATTTTAACGGTAAAATATCAGCCTCTAATAGGAGACTTTAATAAAGAAAGTGCTTCCCGGTGTCATTATCATTGTCAGAGCACAGATTGTGTGATAAATATCTATCAACTTTAGGTCGCCAGAACATCGCTTAGATGCAAGTAGAAGGTAGTCCGAAGGTACAGAGAAAGTCGACTTTTGTAGTCCTTTGACTTTAGTCATGAAGCTATGTTACACCAAAGATTACACCTTTTTAAAATGTAGTTTTTAGAGAAGACGATTAATCAGTGCGTGTGGAGCAGACCCAAAAGTGATGGACAAAATCCCTCTTGCAGCCAAGGTAGTCAGTTCTTTAGAATCTAACTAAAATTCGACGCACATGTCCAGTTGAACAAAATTTGCTATTTTACTTACTTAGGTGGCACTAAGTATTCGTCCTGAATCTGAGCTTCAAGCAAATAGCCTCTCTAATTAATCTGGAATTAACCTAACTGCCTCCAGTTACGCATTCAACATTGGTTGAGGTCACCTTTCACTTGTGCCCGCCACCTAAGGTGAGGTCTTCCACTATATATATAGATTCAAAGACTCTATAAGCCAGAGAATTGGTGTCCATTCGCTCTAAATGTCCCATCTCAGGAGATTGATACCCAGATATTATCGACAAGGTCGATTGGCTATCTAACTCGTATAGTTTGTCGTTAAATCTTCTCCTCCAAAGCCCGAGGCGATCGAATATTTTTGGAGGATTTTTCTCTCGAAATAACTGAGGATATCTTCGTCCATCTTCTATGCGCCGTAAAGTAGGACTGGGATGATTAAGATCTTAAATATTTTTCTTAGTTTTTCGCGGTAGGGCCTTATTAGCCTAAAGTACCAGGGATTGGGCAAAGCTATTCTTCGTTTTATTTCTGCTAAGATGTTGCTGACAAAATTTATAGCAGAAGCAAGGTAGACAAAATCCCTTACTACCTCGAAATTGTAGCTGTCGACTGTGACGTTCTGCCCAATTCATTAATCTTGTGTTTCCAATCTTGTTAACACCATATACTTGGTTTTGCAACCATTTACCGTTTAACCCATTTTAGCAACTTCCGTTGCAACACTAGCGAACGCACCTACGACATCCCCCTGATTTCTGCCAATTATTTCGATGTCATTTACTTGTCAGTTCCGCACTCACCCTGTTTTTTTTCATCAAAGAGCTCGATTAAGTCGTCACCCACCTTTACGGAGAAGCGAGCGTTCTCAATTGTCATTCTGTACAAACGGATGAGTTTCGCAGGGATGTTAAAACTAGACATGGCTCAATACGAGTAAAGCTCGTCTCTATAAATGTTGTCATAAGTGGGCTTAAAATCGATGAAAAGTTGGTGGCTATCGATTTGAACTTCTTGAGTTTTTTCCAGAATCTGCTAGAGTATGAAGATTTGATCGATTGTGGACTTTCCAGGTCTGAAACAGCACTTATAAAGGTCAATAGGGTTATTGGCGAAGGGTTTCAGACGTTCACGCAATATGGTGGATAAGATCTTGTATCTAATGATGAGGAGACTTATAGTAGGCGCAGTTCCGGGGGTCCTCTTTTTTATGGATCTTCTGACTATTTTACTTCTAAGAATCGAGTTAATGTAGATTCTCCACAAAGTCAATTCCAGAAATTTTAAATACCTCAGTCGGTATTGCTATCCTTAATTCGTTCTGGTCAGGTGGACGGAAGTTTTGGCTGTCATCGTCTAAGTTGAATGGTCTAGTTTGCGTGACGGCTGGACGTTAGATTTCTTCGCTGTTATTCATTCCATATTTCAACATCGATTGGGACTCTACTACAACGTTAAGTTCTTTATCTCAACAGGCTTTTGTACGGGTCTTCTTGTCTCTGTACGTTTTTTTACCTGTTGGTGAAACTTCCGTACGTTATTCTTGGAGTACAATTTCTCAATATACGCGATCGATCGTGCCGATCTCGTGCTGTTTTTTTTTTTTGTAGGGAAGCCGATGTACTTTCCGCATTTTGTGCTCGTAGAGCTCACGATCAGCTCTCGTCCTTCGATGCAGCACTGTTTGTACTTGCTGACATTCTTCATCAAACCAGGGATATCTTGATGGTGATGGCACGTCTACAGAGTTAAGACTGGTCTTCAGTACTTGATGCTGGCTACATAGGACTTGTTGAGGAATTTTGGTCCCTTGTGATTGCAGTTTTTCTTTGTTATATCTTCTCACTGTAGTTTTTCTTTTTAGTGGCAACGAGGTGGCGATCCGAGTCAATGTCGACTGCCCCAAAACGTTTGGACCTCCAGAATGTCTTGCGTCTATCGCAAATGATCGATTTGGTTGAGCCTTTGATGATGATGATTGGTAGATAGGTGGCGCTACTGAGTGTACCATCGTTTAGTATAACCTCTTTGAGCCCGCCTGTCAAAACTTGGTGACCATCAGATGCTTAGTTTTGTTTGAAAAAAAAAACAGTATCGCTCCGTGGTCCGGTTCTTGTTTTTGAGTGACAAAACCTGCGAGGAAATAAGCCCATTCTTAACAGTGTGTATGGAATCCCTTCACCTTCGCGTACAACTGTTTACCATTGGTTTGTAGAGTTTCGCCATGGCCTCACGTCGGTTTTTGATGAACCGCGTCTAGATGGCTCAAAAATGATTACCACAGAGTGAATCGTGGACAAAATCCATGATCTCGTATTGGCGGACCACCGAATTAAAATTCGCGAGTGTGCTGAGAAAACAGGTATCGCAACAGAACGCGTTAGCCATATCCTGCACGAGAAGCGCAATCGTGAAACCACTTCAAAGACGTGTTTGGCCCTGTTTAATCGAAATACGGAAGAGTTTCTGCGTTGTCTCGTGACCATCGATAAGACATTGATTCATTGGTACACACCAAAGACCAAAGAACAATCGAAACGAAGGAGCGAAGACCGTGCTTTCGGCCGGAAAGGTGATGGCCACCGTTTTCGGGACGCGCGAGGTGTGACCCCTATTGACTATTTGGAAAAAGGAAAAACACTCACAGGAGCATAATTCGTCGATTTATTGGGCCGATTCAATATCTATTTCAAGAAAAAAAAAAAAAAAAAAAACGACCACTGCTCTCCGTATTCTCCGGATTTGACTCCCTGTGACTTCTTTCTGTTCCCAAACCTTAAAAGATTGCTCGCCGGAAAGAAGTTTAGGTCGAACGAGAAAATCATCGCCGCCGTGGAGGAGTATATTGTAGTTCAACAAAAGTCGTATTATACGAAAGGGTTAAAAAAGTTGCAGCACCGCTTGGAAAGGTGTATCGAATTGAAAGGGGATTATATTGAAAAATAAATTGTTAAAACCTAAAAAAGTTGCGTTGTCATTTCTAACCCGGGTATTCATCAGTTAAACCTCGTACATTTCTAACCTTAAAACAGGCTAAATACGCATATGCACATGCATATCAACAATCCACTGAATTCTGTAAATGATGTAAAAAGCTAAAACCATCTCTAATTGAAAGCCGATAGCATGCGTATTGCAACATTAGGTAGTACCTGCATTTGTGCCTCGCAGCAAACGTAATTGATGTGTTATGGAACAAATAAAAGTATCTCCATAAGGAAATAACATAATAACGGATATGCCAATGAATCCAGTATTAATTCAAAGCCGGGATTTTTTTGACTGTACCATTGGTTTTAAATTTTTTATATTTTAAGAAAAATAATATGGCATTGTTACGCTATAAAATAATATGTGAAAATACCATAAACAAATTTATTTTTTTTGTTTTATATTTTTTGTGTACTTTTACCCTCTTTAACGGATTCATATTCGTACACACATGATTTTTTTTTGTGCACATTTATGGCCCTCTTTTTATAAAAAAAAGAAAAAATACTAAAAACACGTACAAACATTTTCGATGCTCACGTGTTAATATAATGACTATAAGAAAAAATTGTACAATGACTAATGACTAAATATGGTACGTTATATGTATGCTGCCTCCCTTTGATTTTTTAATAACAAAACACTCAAAAGCAAAATTTCATGTTTCCACTTTTGCATTACGTAAACTTCCTTTCAAAATCTGTTCTGCTGATTGCGTCAATTTACAAAAAAAATAGGAGCTTTAACTTTCACAGAAAAAAAAGGATATTCATCCCCCAATGAATGGGTTTTCCACCCTCAACAAAATCATAAAAGAAATGTGAGAATAAAAACTGAATAAACTCTTGAAAAAGTCTTGAATCTTTGGATCCTTGAATCGTTGAATCGTTGAATGCTGTTTCGTGTGACTTAACAAACGTTGACATCCGAAAAACGGCTGCAGTACCACTTTTTTTTTTTTATTTACAACCCCGTCTCCAGCGGCAGCATGCTATTATTTTTACGCACCTTTAGGGAACGTGGTTTGCCCTACTGTCTCCTAATGCACACCAAACTGACTTTTGTAGATGTGAACTCAAGTGTCAAGTGCAAACCTAACGAAAGGAGTTGGTAAAGTACGAGTACGATGTCGAAATTGTCGTACCACAACTTGGTGTCTTCTCCTTATTGGTTGGCAAGGAAGTGAAAACCTGAAATGGTGTTGAGCTAGGAAATATTTTACGTTTTTTTCCAACAAAAGATGCTTGCGTTGAAATTCAATTGCATGCAGAGATAAAACGTGGAAAGCGCTCGTAAAAGTCAAAATTTTTTAAAACCGAAGGAAATGTGGTACAGGGAAGGAGTATGATATTTTAACAATTGTGTGTGCGTGGTTGGTATGGAACTTTTTCTTACACAATTGCCTTTACACAATCTTGAGGTAGTTGTAGGAATATCTATTATACAGTGTGTCCTAAAAATCGACGTCAAGCCGGAAACGGGTGATAGGTCAAATGGTGTCAGTTATCACAAAATTATAAAAAAAAACACCAAGTCATGTAAAGGGTGATTCATCGTGAGGTTTTATTTACACTGATAAATAAAACACATAATCTTGAAAGTAAACTTAAAATTTTTTATTATCGGTTAAAGGAACAATTCATGATATTTACTTTTTGAAAATAATATCATGTAAATGTTGGTCACGACTACGTTTGAGGTGGTCCATTTGGAAGATCTAATTTTGGCCAACTCGTTCTAGCATAGCGACTGGTATCTCGCGGACAATACGAATAATGTTGGGTCCCGAAGCGTCAATCATAGCTGGCTTATTTTTGAAGAGCTGAAACTTTAGATATCCCCAAAGAAAATAGTCCAATTTACCGTAACAAAACGTTAAATTAAGTGCTCACCAAAATGATTTCTCAACAAGACCATTGTTTCACGCGTTATATGGCTCGTAGCGCCGTCTTGTTGAAACCAGAGCTCACCAAGACCATGTGCTTGAATTTAAGGAAGCACATAGTCCATTAACATGGCGCAATAATGGTCACCATTGACGGTAACATTCTGATTTGCCTCATTTTTGAAGAAATATGGACCAATGATTCGAGACCATAAACCATACCATACCGTTGTTTTTAATGGATGTTATGGTAGCTCGTGATACTCTTCGGGTTGCTTATCAGCCCAAATACGGAAATTTTGTTTATTAACGTATCCATTGAGCCAGAAATGGGCTTCATCACTGAACAAAATTTCAAGATAAAACACCGGATTTTCATTGAGTTTTTCCAGAGCCCATTCACTGAACATATGACACAAATTCAAGTCACTTGACTGCAATTCTTGCACAAGTTGAATTTTGTATGCTTTTAGATCTAGATCCTCACGTAAAATACTCCATGTTGTCGAATACGCCGAGCCAAGCTGCTGAGAACGACGACGAATCGATTCGTCACTGTCTTCGCGTGCACTCTCAGCTACAGCTGCTATAGTCTCTTCACTACGTGCTGGATGTGGTCTAACCGGTCGAATATCATCCACTTATGAAAACTGGGACTCAAATTTGCGAATGATATTGACAATAGGGGTTACAGCAAGTCGATTATGCGCTCCATAAGTTCCTCGAATCGCACGAAAAACATTTCTCACAGAAATTACAGATTTTCGTAATACAGCTAAACAATTTGGAGACGCTGTTGTCTTTCCATGATGATTTGCCAAAGGATACTGAACAAAAGTAATAAAGCAGTTTGATAGTGGTCATGCATGGTCTGTCAAAAAAAGCTTCTTGAAAATCAAACCTCACGATGAATCACCCTTAACTTTTAAAATTATTGGCACTCAAAAAAAAAAAAAAAAAATCAACAAATTTGACACCCTGTGACGATCTTTCAAGTACTGTGATTGAAAATCTTTACTTTTCTTCAATTTTTTTTAGTCACATAACCCTGAGCACAGACGTTAACAATCTCCTGCGCTTCATCGTAAGCTTAAATTGGTGCCATGAGTGAGGGGATCAAACGATATATCCACGTGGCAGCACAACAGGCCAATAGGCCTAAGTGGATTGGTTTCCCAACCGCCACTCTAACATAACCTAACCTAACCCTGAGTAACATAACTGTATCGTTTTTAACTAAAATATTGCTTTTTTGTCCATCCATGTATCTGAAAATCATTTATCACCCAACTTGAACTGACTGCACTGACAAAAAATGTACTATGTCAATTGTACAAGTAAATTTAAAAGATGGCGTATTTAGTCTGGTTTCCAAAATGTTTTTTGCAGTCACGGTACTTGGAAAATCGTCACAAGGTGTCAGATTTCTCGATTTTTTATTTATTTATTTTTTTTTTTGAGTGCCAATAATTTTTAAAGTACATGACATAGATTTTTTTTTTATAATTTTGAGATAACTTGACCTATCACCCGATTTTTGGGACACCCTATAGACTCACACATTCGTCACAAATTAATTAAAATTTCAAATGAGTCGGTGGAAGGAGAAATCTAACATTTCAAAATCTAGAATATTGTTTCACTTTAGAGGGTCTTCTGGAGATTTGAACTTGCAATAAGCAATTGCCTAGAAAATTTTGAAGTGTTTCCCGGTGTTAGGCACCAAAGGTATACTCAGGTTTTACTTGTTCATTTTAATTTAAAATAAACCATCGGGATAAACTCTGGCCACCACACATTTGCTGCCTTGGATGTCACCGACAGCTAACTGGTTGGCTTAAGCATTCCATAAAATATACAGATGTCTCTTCTGTAACAAGACCAGCACCTCATACAGAAATTCTGCAAGTTCAAAAGCCACCTTCCGGGCGCCTTTCGGACACAGAAATAAGTTCGTCATATTGTTCAGAAGAAATCATGGATGATCCCGAATTTGAGCTCCCTGAAATACTGAGCTCAAAGCTAAAGCATAAAGCATAAAGGAATCTGCTTAAGCCTGAGGTAAAAATTACAGACAGTGAATTTGTTCCTTATTTTTCGAAAGCCGATAACTTAGTATATTGTAATGATATTAATGGCTTAATGCTATCACTGGACTATGAGCACAAAACCGAAGAATGGCGGCTATTCATCGACGCATCAAAGGCTAGTTTGAAAGCTGTATTGCTTCATAATGATAATAAGTTTCCTACAATACCTCTAGCGCATGGTGTGAATTTAAAAGAAACCTACGAAGTTGAGTATAAAAAATTTAACTGGTCGATAGGTTCATATTTAAAAGTTGTTGCTCTACTTCTTGGACTACAACTAGGTTACACCAAATTGTTGTTGTTGTGTTTTATGTGAGTGAGATAGTAGAGCACGATCGGAGCACTTTGTGAGAGTAGATTGGCCTATAAGAATAAACTTTATTTGTAGAGAAAAAAATATAAGGAATCCTTCATTGATCAAACCAGAGCGTGTTATTCTACCACCATTACATATCAAATTAGGTCTTATAAAAAACTTTGTAAAGACGATGAAGAAAGACCAACCTGGTTCCAATTTTTTGAAACAAAAGTTCCCATCACTAAGTGAAGCAAAAATTAGAGAAGGTATTTTTGTGGGTCCAGACATAAGAAAGCTTATAAAAGATCCAGCTTTCATTCCTACTCTGGATTCATTAGAAAAACAGGCCTGGTGTTCATTTGTGAAAGTAGCAGAAAACTCCCTAGGTAACAATAAGACTCCAGATTATGTAGATGATTTAAAGAAAATGCTGGATGCTTATCATAAAATGGGATGCAACATGTCGCTAAAACTTCATCTTTTGCATTCTCATCTCAATTTCTTTCCTGAAAATATGGGTGATGTAGGCGATGAGCACAGCGAGAGATTCCACCAAGACATTGCTGCAATAGAGCAACGGTACCAAGGAAAATGGAAGCCATCAATGTTGGCAGATTACTTCTGGCCGCTTATAAGGGAGACTCCGAGGTATTCTTATAAACGGAATGTAGATGCTTCCAAAAAAAAAACAGCAAAATTTTACAAGAAATAACATTTTTCGATAATATTTTTGGTTAAATTCTTACGATTACGAATCACATAATTTTATCTCCGATTAAAAATAAATATTTTTTTGTTGCCCAGTGTTATCAATCTGCTTATTGGTAAAGAAAAGGCTTTACGTCCCAAATAATCTAACAAGAGGTGTTATTTTAAATTTCGCGCCATTATTGAACTGTTTACATTCAACTATCAGTGCGATATCTTTCGATAGATAAAAACTAAGAGGTTATTAAATGCGGATTGTTATGTACTCGCACAACATCTTGAAATATGAAAATATAGCGGAAACGTTTCCTAAAGTTTGTACTGCTTTTGGTGTTCATCAAGAGTCTTCTCGCACAGCTATAGTGTGAGACGTATCGGACAGATTATTGATGTGGAGGCTCCATCCAAATTGTGCTCGTGTTGAGTACCTTATTTATTAATATTTTTATAATTTGCATTATACTTGGAATATTCTGATAAATTTTCATAAAGGAATATTGAAAATTAAGCCAGTGGTAGTTGTGAGAGCAGCGTCTTACTTACTTACTAAAGGTGGCGCTACAGTCCGGGGTTGGCCTGGGCCTCAACCAACAAGCGTCTCCATCCAGTTGGTTAAGGTCATCCTCTACTGCACCGTCCATTGGGAGTGTATTCGAAAATCTTTCGGGCCGGAGCATTCGCTTCCATTCGCTCTACATTGCCCAGCCATCTCATTCATTGGACCTTCACCCTTCTGTCTAGATCCATGTCGCTGTACAACGCGTACAGCTCGTCATTGTGTCTCCTCCTCCGTCTGCATAGACGGGACCGAAAATTATTGAAGAATTTTCCTCTCAGAACAACCAAGAGTGACCTCATCCGCTCATCCTCATCCGATAGAGTCCATGCCTCTGCATCATAGAAAAGATCTGGGATGATAAACGTCTTACAAAGGGTCACTTTAGTTGTTCGAGAGAGGGCTTTGCCACTCAATTGCTTTCTTAGCCCAACGAAACAGTGATTGGCAAGAGTTACTCTTCGTTTAATCTCAACGCTGGTATCATTGCCTGTGTTCATAGAGGAGTCTAGGTAGACAAAGTCCTTAACCATTTCATGGTTATACACTTTATACTTTGTCTTGCACTTATTGACCGCCAAAGCCAATACTCACGAACGTGCCAGTGACATGTCGATGTCATCGTCCTAGGCGAGTAGATGAATGGAGTTTTAAAAGATAGTGCCTCTGGTTTTAGCGTTTGAGCTTTGCACTCTTTTTCAAGAACAATATTGAAGAAGTCACATGACATCGCATCGCCTTGTCAAAGTTCAAAGAGTTCTTTACCGACCTTGATGGAGCAGCGTGCATTCCCGATTATCATTCTGCACAAACAGACGAGTTTGGCATGGATGTCAAAACTAGACATTGTTCTGTATAGCTGGTCTCTTTAAATGCTGTCATAAGCAGCCTTAAACTCGATGAAAAGGTGGTGGCTATCGACTTGAACTTCCTGGGTTTTCTCCAAGATCTGCCGCAGTATGAATATTTGTTCGATGGTAAATTTTCCTGGCCTGAAGCCACACTGATAGAGACCAATCAGGTTGTTAACGAAAGGTTTCAGGGGTTCACACAACACTGCAGATAAGATCTTGTAAGCGATGTTAAGAAGACTAATACATTTGTAGTTGGCGCAGTTCAGAGTGTCTCCTTTCCTAAGGATACGGCAAACAATGCTGAGGTTTCTTTCTACTTTCTGACCATAATCTACAGATGAGTTGCTGCATGATCCTAACCAGTTCATCGCCTGCCGAATTGAATATCGGTTAGGCCATCTGATCCAGCGGTTTTGTTGGTCTTAATCTTAGACATGTCTATCTTCACTTCGTTCGGGTCGAGTAGACGGAATCGTTGGTCTTCATTGTCCGGGTTGAATGGTTCATTCTGCCTGACAGCGGGGTTTAATTCGTCATTGGCGTTAAACATATTCCCAGCATCGACTGCGATTCTGCTATGATGTTCCCCTGTTCGTCCTTGCAGGCTTCGGTCTCTCCCTCTCTCTGTCTCTCTGTTTCTCCTGAGAAGCCGGTATTCGACTTTTATTTTCTGTGCGTAGAGCTCACGAGCAGCTCTGGTTGTTCTTTGCAGCGCCGCTTTGTATGCCTCTTGTTTCGCTGCATGTGCTTGCCGGCACTCATCGTCGAACTATTGGTTTCGTTATGGTGGTCAAGTGAAACCAAGCACATCAGAGTCGGCATCTCTGATGGTTTTTTGGCAGTGGTGGTGGTTATAACGGGGAGGTAAAAAAAGCACAATTGATATGTATGAAAAGTTACAACAGCTTGGCACCGCTCGAAGATGCTGTTAATAACCCAGGAAATATTTTCCTCTAAGATGATTGAATTGACATTGATATGGGATGCAGGTAGTTTTGCCCAGACCTCCAGGGTTCCATACTAATATCACTGCATCTGCGAAAGTATTTGTGCCCCAGGAGTTCCAAGGTCTCCGTAGAGGATTCTGTCCATCCTCCATCTGAACTTCTTAGAAAGTAAGGGTTGAACTGTTCCTTGGACAGAATTTTGCTGAGCCCGGCTTAGTCCTTGAGAGTTTCTATTGAATGGCAACTGTCCGTCAAGGCCTGCTTCTTAGATATCTTTATGGCTTTCTTATACAGACTTAGACAGTCCTTATAAGGCTACCAGAAGTTGTGTTTGTAGCAGATATTGAAAATCAATCAGGTCAACCTTCTCGAAAGTGTTTGTTCTTAGGTTGCTACAGTGTATATTTCGGGAATGTTCTTGAGTTTTGTCCTATACACTTAATCAAACTTGGTCTAGTTGAACTTTTTAAATTTAGTGGTATCGGCCTCAAGACTAGAAAAAGGATATGAGGTCTGAGAGTGACTTCATATTGGAAACTCTCAATTTTAATTAATTTAAATTGTTATTGTTTGTTTTTACTGTAAATTTTAGGACCTTTTCCCACCCCCTGAGAGTTTCCTTACTAGGAAAGACAAAAGTTGGGGTCGTGCTCTTAATTCAAACAGTAACCTATCTGTGGTTACAAGAAAATCAAATAGTGACTCACCTACTACATTATCTTCCGTGCTTCCCCATATTGTATGCCTCACATTGACATCGCAGCCCATTAGTTGATTGTCGTTCTTTGCTAAAGTGGCTTTAAGTTGCTGCACTTCTTCTTGCGGAGCTGGTCTTTCATGAACCATGAATGTTGTTTGGTTCGCACGCTCCAGTTTTACAATTATTAAATCTTTGAGCTTAGGTTGGAACAAAAACATCTTTAATACGTTCCTCAGCGAGTATGGATGCTCTGAGAAAATAAGTTCCTTAGCACACCTGGCTCCGCTCTAGGCCCATTTATGAATATCCCTTTCCTTGATATTTATTAAGCGAACTAAACTCTCAAAGCATTCTTCCGTTTTAAAAGAAGTGGCCTTTGGTGCCACTCGCACTTTGGTCTTATGAAAGTTCAGAGGAGAGTTTTTCAAGACCAGAACCTACGTTGGAACTGCCTGCGTTCTCGGTTAAGGCTTTCACTGACAGTTGAGTTTCATGACTAAACGACTACTTTCAACATTTCTAGATAGTATGTGACTTTTCTGCTCTCCCTCAGCAGGAAAGACTGCTGGTTACTTACTAACATTGTAACTTATGTTGGGCATAAGTAATACAACATCTTGCGATGCTAGCTTTGACAATAATGACGACACCGAGGAGCACTACCTTAGTGAATGTCCGGTTTCCTCAGGATCAAGTGATCGGAAAAATGTAAGCTTGGCTTTCCTGATGCCAAACCTAAGTGTGTGTTCTACTTTCACTAGTACTGCCAGGCACTCGTTATTGATGAGGAGCAGGAACTACATAGTGTTATTATGGGGCTCGTCGGCCTTAATAACTACCCAGTTATCCATTGGAGAGTTTAGGACATTGGAGGAACCTCCCACCATCTATCTTCATATTGAGAAACCAAATACGGGCCCCGGGTCTCTCTGGGATGTCATTCGCTGAGAAAAGTTTGAGCTTCAAGCCATTCAAGGCACCGATAACCTTAGAAACGCATTCACTTAGAAAATTCTTGGAGAACTAGTCCTCGTCCTTGCATTTGATCACCCGATATCTCCTAACCGTCTCGGCGGAGTCGAAGCTGGACAGTTTGTAGATGAGGAGATCCAAAACACTCAGGAGGGTATTACTACTCTTAAAATGCCGGAGCACGTGTTAAGATTTTTTGGAAAATTGGATAAAGAGAGAGAGAAAGATGTTTGGGCTCAGTTGGTATTTCGCTCCACGGTTGGCATCCAACATCAACTTGTTGTGTTTAAGGCAACGATTCCTCTCACGAGATTTTCATTGCCTGAAAAAAAAGAATGTCTTTCGGGGACGGCCGGTATTAAATCCCGAACCGTTCAATACACAACTGGAAGCCAATATACCGCCATTTAAGCCACGAATGCTTCCCCATGCCTCGATTATGGCTTTCCCGTTTGTGGGGAACTCGTTTACTAGTGCAAACTGGAGGTAATCTCTGACCATCTCGATGAAGGGTCGCTTTTGGATAGCTCTTGTGGTTGGTTTTTTTGTGGTTTTGGCAGCTTTATCTACCGCAACTTTGGTTTTCTTCAGGGGTGGTAGTTAGAGGACAGGAATAGACAATTGTCCCCTGACTATTTGCAGCAATTCGTCCTCCGATGTGGTGCTAACCTCTGGCAGCCTGTACTGGTCTTTCGTTATATTAAATTTTATCTCTTTTATATCCACATCTAAGCTTTATAACTTTTTTCCCACGAGTGAGTCCGGGAGTGAGGTCCGTCCTGGCAGAGCCGTCTTACCAGGGCAATCACTGCAATCATGCAGCCCAAATGCCTCAACACATTGGGTTAAAAGTAGGACTTTGAATTGGATTTACTCCCGGCACCTTAATTTTAATCTCTTTTAGTTTTGCTCTAGCCTTCCAACCGACCTTCTGCTACTTACATCCCTCACATGTTCCGTAGACTTACCACAAACCCTCTTAAAGTTAAGACCCTAACCCAAACATTGCCCCTGATAAACCTATTTTTGCTGCTTCTTGGTATTGCGTGATATTATATTCTTATGACCTTAAATATTTCCTTTTAATGGTTGTAAACGGTTCACTTTATCCGTCAAATGTTTCCCCGTTGCGACTTCCTTCTCTGTTCTCTAACTAAAACCTCTTTAAACCACATCAAGATAGGATTTTCCCATCTCCATCGCTTCGTTACAGTTCTGTGAATAGCAGAATCACGTAATTAATTCATTTTTCGGATTCATTTCCACATCATCATTAGCTGTCGATTTTGTGCGTCATTCCATGGAAAAGCATCTTAATTGTCAACAAAATGAAACTTTCCTTCTAAGTTAACAAGAAAAAAAAAAATACACTTCCGTTAAAAACCCTTTATAGTGGTGACTAATTAGACAACCCACACACCCTCACACACAAGGAAGCAACCCGGCTTCCGGCTTATTTGCCAACCATCTCTTTGTTGAAGGAAAAGCAAAAGTTGCCCATAATTGGCTGCGAAATGAAATCGACTTCTGCACACTGAACTTCATTCCAGCTTAAGCTTTGGGTTGATGCAGACGACTGTAGACTGATTGAATTCTGGAAGAAAGGCTTGAAGGCATCCTTTAAAGGACATTCCCAATTATTTTATTTTTAAAATTTTTTTTCTCACAATCCCCGTAAATGATAGAAGTTTCAAGGAGAACCTAAGTGGGTGATGGGGTTGATAGAAGTGACAATTAAAATGTTTTACTTGACTGAGCTACTGTTTTACTTTCTCCATTTTTTTTTTTTTCTATTTTCAGATAGAAATGCGGGTATTCGTCCTAACAACCAACGATCATCGAATCCTTTAGAAATCACACGACGTCCACCAGTCGAAGTACCTTCATCAGCCATCCGAATCAACACGGACAATAGTGGCTGTAATTCCAGTTCAGTACCACCATATAGAGGAGACTATAACCCGTTGCCATCGACGCCTCCACCTTCGTATACACCGAGAAATCCTCCACAACAACAGCAGCACCATCGGGTACAAGAAGTTTGCAGTGATGCGCACAATGCTGGTCTTAGATCAGTGCCAGTAGTTGCTAGAGCTGGACCAACACAAGCACTAGTAGTGAGAGAAGTTGAGCCCAGTTTTGTAGCTGGAGGCAACAGTCGATGCAGACGTAATGAGTCCGAAAGTAGTGATACCAGTGGGAGTAGAAGTAGCAGCAGTTCCAGCAGTATCAGCAGAAGTAACAACAACGATAGCCCTACAAGTGATGAGGATGATGACATTAACAATGGACCCTCAAGAAGAAATGCTACTCTTCGAGTAAATGGTAAGGACTTGTCTGAACAAACGAAACGGGACCGAGTGCCTTCCTGGTCTTGGTGTATTTTTAAAAGGGAGACTTTGGATACAAATTATCCCAATAGAATTATTGTTTACCAGGAAGCTATTATCAGGGAAATATACGGGCGGGATGTCCTCTTGTCGAGTGAAAGGGTTGAACTATAGTTCTATGGTAAACGAGTTACATAGGTACTTGACACAGTTTAAAGAAGTTTCCCTTAATTTCTCTCAATTATTTTGTGAGTAGTGTTTGGGATGATTACTGGAGAGACATTGTTTGATGATTCTTACCTTTCGAATAAGTGGACGGAGACCCATTATTGAAGGAATTTTTAGTGTTTAGTGCAATTTAAGTTTTGAAAATCAGCTCCACGCCTTGGAGAAATTTGAAAATCAGACAATGGATTGTGGAAAGTCATTGAATTGGAGTAGCTAGTCGTCGATACTTGTGGTACTATGTATTGTTGGCCTCTTGGGTAGATCTTCTGGAAATGGGGAATATTTTATTGAGAACAGTCCTTTCTTGGTTAAATTGTTTTCTTTTTTGTATTTGGTGGAACATTCTTTTGTATCTATTTAAGCTGATTTTGAGAGGATTTTCTGCTTAAGATTTTTGATTTTAGGTCCTGCCAAACATGCCGGTGCTAGGAGTCTAGCACCAGCGGTGTCAAATCTATGGATTTTCGTCAATCTGAAGGCATAATGCCTTCATGGCTGAAAACAATTATATTAAACGATCTCAATTATGTATATTTCTTATCTTTGGACCAAGATTAAAGATGCCTGGGTACAATGCTTAACTTTAAATTAAATTGCTCAGCTTCCATGAACTTAAACTAACAAGCAAGGAGTAGATTACGGGAAACTTAATCGTTAGCAACTTAACTTCGGTTAAACACCACATCTAAGTCGAGGTTGTGGACTACTACGCCGTTCTTACGTAGTGGATTTGAAATTTCGTCGAGTCTGAGCGCTGTTCCCAACTCCATACCTCAGCCATCAGTCGTTATAATCGAACTTATTTTCCGTTCGTCGTCGTATTTGCTTCTCCATGTTTGCAAATAAGACCGAAGACCACCACGAATTTTACTCAGGTGGTCTCAGGTCTCAGGGCTTTCTTATCAATTCTTTATCACTGCCCACTTCTTCAGGATGATAGGAGAGGGCTTTTCTACTTCATCGTCTTCTTAGTTCAAAGAAATACGGCTGTCGAAAAATTGCGACGCTGGGTTTTTCTTGAAAGTTTTACACAATCCTTTCCGGTATAATGATTAAGAAGCTGATTGACAACGCGTCAATCTGGCTAAATCAGTTTTTGATGTGGAAGGTCCTTAAAAGATTTTATTCTTGACCGCAGCGTACACTTTTTGTCAGAGCGGCGTAGTTTCTTGGCATAAAGCCACACTGATGTGGACTAATCTTTTTATTGAAAAAAGGTCTTAGATGCTCAAACAGTACATTAGACGAGATCTTTTAATCGATTCTGAGCAGACCTTTACCTCTATAAGTGGCGAAATTTAAGGGATCCCCTTTTCTAGACTTTCGTTCGACCATCTTTTGTAGATGAGTTGGTGTGTATTCTAAACAGCTCTATATGTAGGCTGTCTATGTATATTCTTGCCCTTACCGTTTTATAGTCTGCAGAAGTTATCTCTCAACGTTTGCTGACAATATCGAGAATGGTATTCTGCGTTTGATTATGGCAGCATATGACTTCTTAAAAGATTTCCGGAGACTCGATGAAAAGGACCTTTAGTGGTCTCTCCCGATTATATATTGTACTTATTCAGTTTCTTATCATACGGGTTTTTCGCATTCATCCACAACAAAGAGGTCTGAGTCCATGTTGGCTCCTCGAAATGTACTATACAGACATTCTAAATGCTAAATTTGATCCCTGCATTGATTGCAATGTGATTAATCTGATGGACGTAGAGGTGAGCTATGATGCAATCTCGACTCTTTGCTAAGGACTGGGCGATCTTAGCGTTATGCTTAGAAGATTGTCTCTATGCCAATCGTCGATAGAGCCAAATTTTTCCCAATATTTTTTATTTCCACCGTATATCTCTGCTTAGAAGAAAAACGTAGGTGAAATCTAATTTTGTTACCCTCCAAAGGGACAAATCTTATACTAGTTTTTCAGCTATCCATGAAGACTAGCTTATATTCTATCCCGACTCAAGTACAATAGTGGCAACATGATTTCTGGTGTCATTGCATCAGATAGCATGTTTGGAATTTAGCAAACTCCACTGCTTGTTGAACCTCTTTAAACAGAAGAGGGCTTTAAGAGTGAAGCCCATCCAGAGCTGGAGTCTGCTTAAAGCACCAGTGACGGTAAGCGCATGTTTTACAAGACCACCGATGCATAGGGTTTAATTGGCCTTATCATAGCCTTGTAGATCCAGAGAACCCTCTCCGGTGACAAGGCCCATGTCTTGCCGATAGCTTCTTTACACTGGCTATAGGCTGACAGCATCATTAAGGTTTTTAACGTCACATGTTTGATCCAAGGGAGTTTGTTATCCAGGATGACACTCAGATACTTAGCTTCGTTGAAGAAACAGATGGGGATGCCTTTGAGCACTAGTTGAGTCGTAGGACTTAGTTTCCTCTTTCTCGTAAGCGAAACAACCTCAGGTTTGAGGTAATTAATTTAAAAGCCATTTTTAGTGCATCAATCGTCGACCATGTTTAAAGCTGCATGCTCTTAATAGCCCACAATTGCTAGACAGTACAGCTACATCATCTGCATATACCTATGCGTAGACGTAAGGACTATTTAGATCGTTAGGTAGCGAGTCGAACAACATTTATTTTTTATTTGTATCTTTGCTATTATATATATATTGGACACAGGCAGCATCCGCAATCATGATCTTATTCGCCAGCATTGCCCTTGTCTATGAAAGAAGTAAATTATGTATCTGCGCCGTGTTCTCTGGTCAAGTTACGTTGTCAATGAAAATGTCAAACAAGTTCCCCTACTTATTAAGCGTGGATTCATAAAATTTTGAAGTGCAGTTTCAATGGGTCCTCCTCGATAGTCAGCAATTTTATATACATAAAGCTCTTCAACATTGAGGAAGTCAGACGGATATTTCTGTAGCTTTTGCCGAGCGTGTAGTAATCTTTTCTGATTGGTATGAAGGCTATAGTGTCATGCTAGCAATAAATATTCTTTTCAGAGATTCCTGGAAGCAGCTTTTTTGTATCAAAACCAAATAAATGCCATTGGTCTCAGGTGACACAAAGCTATCAAGTGAAACAACAGCGTATTTGATGGCCTCATCCTTCATTACAAGTACATAGGCACCATGTGCCTTTTTTCTGCCTTTCCAACAAATTGAATATGTCTTGATTTTAATCCCATTCTCGCTTATTGTGTGTAATAATTTATTTATTTTAATAATTGTGCTTCCTTAAAGACTTGTTTTTGCCCTCAAGTTACCCGATATTGTTCACAGTTTACCGTTCACCTCTGCTTTTTGAATTTCCACTGGAAAATTTATTTTTTATTTTCCGTTCTCTTTTTGAGCCACAGTACAAGCGATCTACTCACACTGTATATGTCCACGTGCTGCTATAACCTCGATTGTCCAATTACCAGCGAAATGAATGCTGAATGGTTATTCGTAGCGACCTTTTCGGGTAATCGTACCATGCTCCTTGTGTCGGTTTGATCAAAAGATCAATAATTCATCTCAAAGACAATACTATAGAGACATTTTCTTTATTTTTTGCGACGAATGCAAAGAGATCTCTCCATCTCACATAAATTTTAAACTTTAGATAAGGTATTGACAGATTTCACAGATTTTCCAAAGTCTACCGTTCTGTTCTTAAGCCTTACATCTCTTACTTCATTGACGCTTTGAGTTCCCTTAGGTCCGAGGTTCATCGAATATTAGTACTCCTGCCCCTGACCGCTGACCCTATTTTAACCAACATCATGTGCAAAGTGAATGATGTGAGCAATGACGTCGCTGCATCTCATTCCCTTTCGATGACATTGCTAACGATATGAAATCGACGTGAAATGCTTGAGAATGCTGTAATCATTCCTCAAGAGACTCCTTTAATCACCTCGTTCTCTATCACCAACATGAACAGCCGCAGTAATTACAACACGTCCTGAACCAAAAATCTCTCAATTTGATACTTTCTTCGGAATGGAACAAGGGACTTGTTAAACTAAAATCAAATCATGTCAGCACAAAATCGCTATTTTCAACAGCCAAAAAATCACCTCGAGCAAAACATTTTGTCGCTTCAAATTTGGCATTTTTGCAACCCCTGCTCAGAAGTCATTCAACTTGGCGAATTGAACTCAGAAAAGTAAATCAGTAGAGATCTAATGAGCAACACAAGCCAAATGTTAATCCTAATTCTAAGCCTAGTACCAAACCTTCAAATAGTGTTGTCATTTGTATGTATATTTCTAACCCCAATCCCAATCCCAATCACAATCCCAATCACAATCATGAGCCCAAAAATCCTCGATTTCTCTTCGAGACTCTAACTGAAGCTTTAAAGTGGGAACATTACCCCCATGCTTAGCATCGTCGCTGTTTGTGTTTTCTGTGTTTATTTGTGATTATGAGTAGGGAATTCAGGGTTGGCGTAGCTAACGTACGCAGGCTAAAAAGTAATCACTTCTCTGCGTACGCCCAAGTCTGTAAATATAGAGGTCCACACCACTCAGATCACCCTGATCTGAAGCTACCTGGCTACGAACTAGTGCCATTATTTTTCTCTCACCGCCGCACATTATCCACTACTGCTTTATTTACAGAAGCCCCAAACCAGACAGCAATTCGACTTTTAACGAGTTTGATGCGCTGTCTGACTTCATACAAAGAATTGTATCATTGTATCCTTCATTATTACGGGCAATTTCAATATTCACAAGGACATAGTCTCTTGTATTTAACGTGGTCGCCTGTTTGGAAAACTTGATAGCAAGGATACGAGTTGCCATCGCTGACCGTCAATTCCCTGATACCAAAGTAGAACTCGTGTTGGAGTCAAAAAGCTCCACCCTTGGTAAGAGTCGAGGCCGACTTGAAACCTCTTACTGATTTTAGGGTCACAACACCCAGTACCTTTCAGCTCTACATTGGGTCAAGAACCCTTCCCGCATTTTTGGGTTTAAACCACAAACACCATGACGGTCTCACAAGGGGACCTACCTCAACAAGTCCGGCCCGGACCGAATCTGGGGGGCTCCTGACTCCCATGGTACCGTGTTTTAATTCCTAGTAAAGACTACTGGTGGTCCTGCCACCCCACAGGGCCTCTGACCGGCCGCTTGTAACTGGTCAAATCATAGCAACCTTCGATGGCGTCATCTGAAAACCATTACGATAAGACCAATACATTGCCCTGCAACCGCTTTTTATTAGACAACATCATGGATTGACGAAGCCTTGATAATTAGAAAGGGACCCTCACCCGAAAGACTGTGTGTTGAGACTTTCGCTGAGGAAAATAAGTTGACGCAGCTTGTAAATGAGTCCACGCGAATACCGAATATTGATAAACATACCGCCAATATCTGGGGATTGTTTTTAACTTCTCATTCTAATAAGTAAGCCGTTAATGTGCTCATCGGACCATAGTGTCATATCAGCTAATTTCTCGTACACCGACCACACAGTTAGAGAAAAGATTCTTAAAAGAACCGTATGGCAATTCAAGAAATCCAATTACAGCGGTCTTAATGTTTCCTCGTTATGTTTCCTCGATAACAAGATGGATGCCGCTACAGACACTGTTCTCTTTGGAATAAGATCCTTTATCCCTCATCGGATGAAGAGTATCAAACCAAAAGAAAAGACATGCTGTAATGAGGCTCTCAGAGTTTAAAAAAATTCTTTCTCGGTCTAATAAGTCCAACCCCACTGGGGAAAACCAAAATAAGTTCAAACGAGCCTGGAAAGACTACAATACCTTTTCTAAGTGAGTTAAATTCCAATAAGACAAAGAACTGAGGCAAAAATACGACAACAAAGGTAAAAGTAAAAGCCTTTGGTTGTTCGTCAAAAACATTGGAAATTTTGCCTTATACTCCAACCCAACACTCATTTATAATGACATTTTGGGGCCAGTTTAGCCAGCAGACGAATCTTCTTCTCTCTCCTCCTACAGACCTATTGCACTTACGTCCGTCTATAAACCGTCAGCTCATGAAATATCTCGAAACTCAAAAAACTTCTCAATGACCGGCAGTACGGTTTTCGTACCAACAGCTCCACTGGTGTTTTTATGGGATGTCTTACCAAAAAGTAGAACCAAAGCGTACATCGATCTGGGAAAAGCAAGATAGTTGCACTTGATATTTGTAAGGCATTTGACAGAGTTTGGGATTTGGGATCGATGAATATCTTCCTCAATGGCTTAGATATTACCTTTCGGAACGTTCAAATCAAGTTGTTTTAGATGGTTTCAAGTCTGATATTCACAGAATAAATGCTGGTGTGCCACAAGGCTCCGTTCTGTCTCCAACACTTTTTTTAATTTTCATCAAAGATATCTTATCTGCTACTTCTAATCCAATATATTCCTTTTCTGACGACAGTACCCTCTGCTTTTTATATTAAATTCCGATATAAATAGCATAGCCGATTGAGGAACTATCAACAGAGTGGAACTTAATGCTTCCAAAATTCAATGCTGTCTGCTGTCATCCACCCATTATCCACCGAAAAAATTTCCATTCTCGGTAAGTGCGTCAGTGACAACCTACATTGAAATGACCACATATACGATTTTGCTAAAAATGATGCGAAATATCAAGGTTTCCTTAAGCGCGATGTAAGAAATATTTCACCCCCTCTGATCTTGCCTCAAAATATAAGGCATTTATCCGCCCGAAATTGGAGCACAATGCCCACATCCGCTCAGGTGCGCAAAAAAATTAATTTGCACCATCGGAGTCAAAACCGTGCGTTAAAGCTCTTAAGTGATACTAATATCTGTCATTCAATTGACACACTTGAACCTATGTAATGTCTCTTGTTTCACTTTGTCTTATCTCTATTTCCACCACCAGTGCTCCATAGAAATCTCCAGTACCATTTCGAACCATCAAACCTTCAACCGTAACACCTGTCTCACTATGAATGCTCATCAAGCCCACTTTCGGACGCACTCTGAAATATCGTGATTCGTTCCTAAGTCGTACAACTCGTTATGGAGAGCTCTACCGAGCTCTCTATTTCCTATTCATTATAACTTACAAACATTTAAAAACAACGTTAATCGGTATTTTTCTTCTCTACCTCTCTGATTTTCCTTCGCCCGCTCTGTATATAAACATTTTAAGAGTACTCAAACCCCTTTAGCCGAAGCCAATAATTAAAAAAAACGATTCTTCACCCCTGCATCTCCTATTCCAGGAGTAAACTCTCACAAAACTCAGCTTTCCACGGAATCCAGTCTTCCCAAACGCGTTTCTTTCAGCCTCACGACCAACTCCTTCCGTCTCTTACCCGAATTTCACCCACAATCCTTCCCCTTCCTCATCTATTTGCTTTGACCGAAACGAATCTTATATGTGATATCAAAGATTCAGAACTGTTTGTACCAGAAATCAGAGTATTTCGTGATGACGACCGTGAGAATGATGATCCTTTTATAGGTTGAGGGGTCCTCCTGACAATTCACAATCGTTGTCACCCTCATTGGTGCTAAAGTTACCGTCTCTAGGCGCAATTATACTCGTATATACGTATGTACTCTGTTGTTATACTCGCCCTTTCTAACCAACACGTTTCTACCAACTTGCGACTAATGTGGCTAACTCCCTTTTTCATATCATTGACGCCTGTGACGTTATCGTTTTAGTCTCCATGAAATGCTATGGACTCAATCGGACGATGAATCTTACCTCGTGGCCTCAAATGCTGTTTCAGATAAGGTATCCTCTTTCCTGATTGCCTAAGTTCCAACTCAGGAATTTTTCAAATAAATGGTATTTCTAACAACATGGGTAGACTATAAGACCTGATCTTTACATCTGATTCTACAAATCTTCATATCCGCTATGTTCTGGCACCCAAATCAGATGGAATTTTTTTGTGGTGTCCAGTAGTTGTAGGAGTTGAAGGCAATCCCAGACCAGTTTTGATTTTATTTCAAAGGCGTACATTGCAAGTAGGGCGGCTTTGCTGTCGGAGAGAATATATGTAAATGTTGTTGTTTATTTGTGTCTCGTTTGTTTATTATATATCTGTTTAGGGTCTCTCGAATGCATAGCTCTATTGCATGGGTTTCAGCCTGAAATACGGAACTGCTTGTATCCATACTGGCATGAATAGAAAGTTTGGTGCGGGGACCTTATACACCGGCTCCAACTCCTTTATTTTTTGGATTCGTCTGTGTACCATACATGTGAATCCTTGGCAAATGTTGATTTTTCCCGTTCCCAATTGAAAAGGTCTGGAAATGTAACCTACAAGTTGTGCCGAAAGTTATATCGTGGAAGACATTTGTCTATTAAGTGTATTCGAAGTAGTTCTTCTTTACTGAATTCATGAAGAATAGCAGTATGAATTAGTTTGGAATTAGATTCATCTCATGTGATGAGTATGATGAAGTTGAAGCGCTGCTGTTGGTGTGGTTTTTATTGCACCAGTTGCACAAATAGAGGCCAGTTTCTGTAATTTGTTGAATTTGGCCAGTGTGGACCTCTGCGTTGCTTTATGCCACTAAACGGCGGCTGCATACGTAATGATAGGTCTCGTTACTGCCGTTTACATCCATAGTATCATTTTGGCATTGAGTCCCCAATTATAGTATTTCCAGCTCGACTTTTGCTGGCGTGTCCAACTCGGCCAGACAACACTGCGAAGACCAGTCACTGGTTTTGTGGATAAAAACAATGCTGGCGAATAAGACATTGATTGCGGATGCTGGCCGTAGCCAATATATGGTGGCGGGTGTAAACAGGGGCTGCCCGTAAGGCGGCGTTCTGTCTCCACTGCTATGGTGCATATTGGTCAGTTCACTGCTCAATTCGCTCAATAATTCTAACGTCTATGCACAAGCATACGGGGATGATGTAGCTGTACTGTCTGTTGGATCGTGTCTAGCGACTGTCTACTTCAAAGCGTAGGCAGTACTAGACGTGATCGACGACTGTTGCACTAGTAATGGAGTTTCAGTTAGTCCCTTCAAAACTGAGGTTTTTCTTTTTACGCTAAGGAGGAAGCTGCTTGGTCTGACTCATCTAGTGCTTTAAGGCATCACCATCAAATTCTCAGAAGAAGTTAAGTAGTTGGGTGTTATTCTAGATAACTAACTTCTCTGGACTAAACATATTACGTCGAAAGCATCTAAGGTGATGTCGGCCTTCTGGCAGTGCAGAGGAGTTATTGATAAGACATGGGGTCTGTTACCGTTCTCTCTAGATGCATTGATAAATCACCCTCCCCTTGATATTCATATCATGGACTGCACTATCAAAGCCATCATCCGACTAAAAGGAAGTGGTTTTAGGAGCTTTGATGTCTTAACATCCGATGCAATAACACCGGAACTTCTGTTGCGAAAAAAATACGAAATCGACTTTCCTTGTGCCCAAAAGTGGCTTCGGCCAGAATCTGAGCCAGGAAATGAATGCAGTCGGGTCGTCACGGACGGCTCCAAAATCAATATAGGATGTGGCGCTAGTGTCTTTCTGGAGGACGACAACGTTAGATTTCACTTCACGTTAAGAAAGTTTGCATCTGTCTTCCAAGCAGAAATTTACGCAATCCTGATGGCAGCGAACTATGTTTCGGAGAGTGAGCGAAGCATTTGCAGCGACAGCCAAGCTGCGCTTAGAGCCTTGTAAAACCCTGTGACGTAATTAATTTTTTATAATAATTACAAAAATCATCCTTCCTTACCACAAGGATGTAAACCTAACACCATATATTGATTGGCAAACAGTCATAGCTGTCCAGGCAAAATGGAAGGGTGTTCGGGTGGCAAGTAGCGCAAGGCATGTTAGTCGACCTCCATGTTATTACCTGCCGCATTGGGGGGGCGATCTTGCTACTGCCTCACTGAACTTTGTTATGTTTTTTTTTTTCATGGCTACTCAACGATGTTGACTCAGAAAAATTTTACGCATATGTAAGACCTAAAAATGTCCTGTAATGGCACCATAGCCAAGCTTTATTTTACCCTATCATACCTCTAGCTGATGATTGTTAATTAAACCTACCTTTTTGGGGTTGAGAAAAAGATAGAGAGGTTCTCCAGTGTAAATTCACGCCGATGTTGATGAAGACAATGCCTTACTTAACACCGTGGTAGCTAAGTCCACTCAGAAATTTAAGGTTAGCTATCCCTTTATTAGTTAAAGACTAGATCCTCAAATCATTGCCAAACTGATGCTTTCACGCCCCACTCACTCTAAAGTTTTAATACAGCACACCTTGAGGGTTAACTTGCGGATCCTTAAAAAAAAAAAAAACAAACAATACTTGAAGGACTGCCTTCCCATGTCAACTTTCTACTTACCACAAAGGTTAAAACTTAAAAGGCTGTAGATTTCAAACGGATTCATCTTAATAAACCGTTGCACATTTTTAAAAAAAACTTCAGTTTGCATAAAATACTAAAATTTCGTAGAGTTCCATGGACGCCAGCCAAGATTATGGCTTTGTAAAGCTAACATTTTGAAAAATCGTTGGACCAATTTCATCAGAGAAATGCGTTTATCTCGAAGTTTTCAATTTTTAGGTTAACTTTTTTTATCAAAACTTTTGTCTTCCCTTCATTATCTACGATTTTTATGTATGACTTTTCCACCTACGAATTTTATTCAAGCAAATGGCTCACAAAATAAATAGTGTGTTCAAATAAAAAAAAAAATTACTGAAAGCTGGCAGTTAACAAGTAAAACAAAGTTGGAGAACCAAGCCAACGGTAAATTTTCCACTGTTTTGTGGAATGTTTTTGTTTAATTCGGTGACAACTTTTTTAATGTGCCGATGTTACTTTATTTACTGATTAAGAGTGAACGAGTAAAGTGTTTAGCAAATGTTTAAGAAAATATATTTTCGGTTTGCGAATACGCCGATGTAATTTTCGTTTACGGTTTCTGGAATTGGGATGCAGGGTTAGCTGCATTAGAGTACCAGAGGCGATATCCTAGATGGAGGATGCCTTCTAGGCCAACTTTTATCAATGGTCAGCATATCAGCATATGGGTTAAGAAGAAAAAGATTGTCTAACATAACAGCAGCAGAAGAGGAAGAAAGAATTTTAAATGCTGTAAGAATACAGCCATCTTTTAGTACAAGAAGGCTTACAGCACAGTTGCAAAATCCAAGAACTACAATCCATAGAGTTCTTCAAGCATTTACCCCTTTCATTATACGCCCGTACACAAACTTTTGTTAGGGGACTTCCAAAAAAGAAGAGAACCATAAGAATAAGCAGTTTATTCAAAAAAATTGTATGGACTGACGAAGCCCAGTTTACGAGAATGGGCATTATCAACCAACGAAATTCCCACTATTGGGCAGTGTCTAATCCTCATTTAGCACGAACAACAGCTTTGATTGCTAGATTTTTCCAAGGCCTTCAACAGCCTTTGGATCACAAAGTACTATATTATGTCACAAATTCAGGCTATATTTTGGTTATAGTGCAAGATCGATTGGCCTGATCAGAAACTATTTAAAAAATCGCTTTCAAATGGTTGTTATTGAGCAAAAAAAAATCACAGTTTAAAATTTTTACGGCAGGAGTACCACAGGGATCAATACTAGGACCAATACTTTTTTGTATTTTTATTAATGACCTACCCAAAGTATGCCAGAATGTCAACACTCATATCTACGCTGATGATGCTCAGATATACTTCTCACGACCGATTGGGCTCATTGAGAAAATTTTTTGATAGAATAAATAAAGACCTGTCAGCAGTATACAACTGGTCACTATGCAATGGTTTCAATCTGAATCCTAACAAATCCCAGCTTATTTTTATTTTTAAGAAGCATTACGATACTGATCTGCTGAAGCTTGAACAATAAGCAACTCAAATTTGTGGATGCTGTCACAAATCTCGGCTTCAAATTAAATTGTTCTCTCTCTCTTCCGTTGACCATACAAACTATGTTATTGGATGAATCTATGGGCTACGTAAACTTCAGCTGTCTTCTAATTTTACTCCGGTTGACACTAAGCTAAGGCTAATAAAAACATTATTTATGTCTATTATTGATTATGCCAATGTTGTTTACTGCAAGTTCGACTTCCTTTCTCAGCACAAATTGCTTGTGGTGTTTAAAGATATGGTAAGGTACGTGTATGATCTCCGTCGATATGAACACATTTCACACTATCACATGCTGATTCTTGATTGTTCGTTTCAGCAGTTCCAAAAAATTCTATGTCTTGTGTTCATGCACAAGGTCATAAAACAGCCGATCCCCCAAGTATCTTTTTGATAAACTTCAATTTGCTCAGTCCTCCAGAATATCTAATATTAGAACGCCTCTTTCCTTTTGCTCAGAGGCAGCAGAGCTTTTCCAACACGATGAAGCTCCTTGCCATTGTAGCAATAATGTAACTTCGTTTTTAAATCAAAAATTTAATGGGCAGTGGATTGGCCGATTCGGTCCTTTTCCTTGGCCCCTTAGATCTCCTGACCTAACGCCAATGAATTTAATTTTTCTGGGGAGCCATAAAAGAAAGGCTTTAATTGACCGAGATTTCAATTCGGGAAGAGCTCCAAGAGAGAAAAAATACAGTGGCAGGGGAAGTAAGAGCCATTTTACCAAACATTAATTTGCAGTCTAAAATCATCAAAAGCGCTAGAACGTAACGGTTCATTTAAGGACCACAAAAACTATTTAAAGGGATATTAAATTTATTTTGTGACCCATTTGCCGAAATAATAGCAATAACTTCCGTTATTCGTAGGTGGAAAAGTTACATAAAAATCGTAGAAAATGAAGAGAACACAAAAATGTTGATAAAAAAAATTAACCTAAAAATTGAAAACGATTTTTCAAAATGTAAGCTTTAAAAAGCCATAATTTTGGCTGGCGTTTATCGAACTCTACGAACTTTTAGTATTTTATGCACACTGAAATTCTCTTTCAAAAATGTGCATAACGGTTTCTTAAGCAGAGGTTCCTCACTTTAATGGCCTATAACTTGGAGGTAGTGAAAATAGACCCTCCCTGCGATACAATTTTTTATTTGGAATAGCTTCAGGAATCTTCTGCTATCACGACGAAAACCTAAACTGGGACACCCTGTATATAAACGGATGTATAAGCCTCTTACGACTTCCAAGCTATTAAGAGAATGGAAGAGATCACTGAATGCAGTCGGAAGGCTAAATCCAGTGACCTTTGTCTGGGTCTCAGGTCACAATGGGATCACGGGAAATGAAATCGCCGATGAACTTGTCAGAAATGGTTTAAAGGAGAGATTTTTAGTACCCGGAACTAGGTTGGGTCTGCCTGCGTCCTTGGTTAAGGCTTCTATTGACAGTTGGGTCTCGTACAAGCACAACTGCAGATGGCACAGCTCCGCGGGATGACCAAGCGAATGCTTCCCGTGGCTTGCTGGCATCGTGACAGAACATTACACTTTTGCCAAGCACTTAAATGTGCTGGGTATAAGCCATACAACATCCTGCGATGCTTGCTGTGAATGTGATGACGACACCGCGGAGTATAATTTCTGTGAATGTCCGACTTACGCTCGCATCAGGATGCAGGTACTTATCGCTGACGTGGTAGTTGATGGTACTGTAGGCACCTTATCACTGAAGAGCTTACTCGTCTTTCTTCGCAAGACTGAAAGATTTCATTAAAAGTAACTTTACAAGAAGTACAATAGACTAGTTCTTTGTCTGAGTACTCAGTTCCGTTGAGAACTCTATTGTTTCACCAAAGAAAGTGGCATTTCTGAGTCTTCCTCGCCTTCTTCTCTTAGCGATTGACTTGGAGGCCAACTTTGGTGCACCATTCACTAACTAGGTTCAAAGCCCTCTGAAGGCGATCCGAAATTATGTCCTCGAATTTACCTCTGATTAGGATAGCAGTGTCGTGTCCACATCATAGAAACCATCATTGCCGAGAATATTCAGTAGTTCATCAACTGCGATGGACCATAGTAGGGGTGATAGCACTACTCCTTAAGGGCATCCTTTCGTAGCTATCATACTGAGTTTATTGCTACCTACCGAAGTTTTTTATGTTTTTGTCCTCTAGCATACATTTAATCCATTTACATGTGGTGTTGTCAACTTCCATGTTTTGAAAGCCTCTATACTCGTATATCTGGGAGAATTCTGTGTTGTCAAGTGCTCCTTCTATATCGAGGAAACAACCGACCGGTGTAACTTTATCTCTGAGAGATTTCTCAATTCTTGTGGTAAGATTTTGTAGATAGGCATACGGATTTTTGTGAAGGGGATTCATTTGAAGTGCCCCCGTCTCTGACAGGTCTGTCGAGGCATTTTTCCATAGTTTTGGGGAAAAAGAAAGTGAGGCTGATTTGTCTATATGACCTTGGTTGTTCAAACGGTCTGCGGCCCGTATTAGGTGTATATTTGACAGCAACCTCCTTCCACTTTTTTGGTTAGTATTCTCAAACGGGGCTTGTTCTGAATAAGTTAATTAGTACAGGTAGCAGTTGCGGCATGCCCTTGTGTAGAATAGTAAGGCTGTGAAAATTCGATCCTCACTAGGGACTGAAGGGTAGAAAAGAGTTGATTACGCAAATTATTTGCTCTGTTCCAGTCGTCTGGAGAAGGTTTTCTTTTAACTTTTGGAACTCTCTTTGAATCTATCAAGTGGATTTCAACAAAGAAAATTGCGGGCACAATTTCTGGTGGCATCGATTGTATGACAGAAGTTTCTCTCGATTTCATGGTTGTGCATGGTGAGTATTTTTCTGTATATTTCGCATTCACCATTACGTTTAGCTCGGTTGAAGAGCTTTTTCGTCTCTGTTTAGTTTAAAGTTTAGCTAGTTTTTTGAACCACAAGGGGGTAAGTCGATTGCCTGTTTTTTTTTTTTGTGTGGAAAAGCTTGATTTCCTGATGATGGTTATCCATGAGTTGTTGATAGTATACGTCCCATTTAGTGCACTTGGGTTGCCTGTATTTTTCAGATGTAATAGTACCTAGTTCAGGGTTAAATAGGATGTGACGATGGTCCGACATTGAGGCTTCGGAAGAGACACGCCAATTCTTTTTAAATTTTTTTTAAAAAGGTAGTGTCTAGAGTGAGATCTAGGACCTTTGTCCTAATGCTATTTATAAAACTGGGATGGCTTCCCTGGTGAGACACACCCCGTTGTTTTATGTTTAAGTTGCTCCAGATCCAGATAGTTGCAGGTTCTTCATAACACAGTGGTCTACCAGTCCCTTCAGTGGCAAGAAGCCAAAGTCGCTGGAGTCACCGGGCAGGTAAGCGGAGCATATAACAGCTTCTGTCTTACCTGCATTGGTATGCAGCTCAGCTTTTGGAGTTACCAGGTTCTTGTTGGTGTATTCTGGAATTGGGAAGAGTTTTGTATTGTTATTAGTTAAGAGACAGGCTCTGGGTTTTCCCGGATTAGTGGAATCAGATAATAACTCACCTGAGAGTCAATTTACAAAGTTTTTAAAGATACTTGGTTTCTGGATAAAGGCGACGTCTAGGTGATCCTTGTTAAATCTATGGGTGAGAACTGCCGAGGCGGCCTTAGAATGTTGTAGATTAACTTTTATGCACCCTAGTCCTATGTTAGTTACTGTTGGGTGGTACAAGCAGAATTGCCGTTATTGGTATTGGAAGACAGCTCAGGTTTTGGGATGGCATAGAAATAAAATCTTGTGATGTTCCGGCATTAGAGCTTTTGTCTACCTTCATTATGCTGTCTGTGCCACTTTTTGTTGTAGGCTGGCTATCCATTTTGTGTGTTTTGTTTTAATGATCTTGCATCAAGCAGTTTTGGCTGTGCGCTCGTCTGAACTTGAGGGACTGTACTCTTCAGAATGGCAGTATGTTTATCTGCTTGTGGTAATCCCTTGATGCGTATTTATATCTGCAAGAAATTAAGAAATAGTTTGCTCTTGTGTTCCATTAAGTTATTATCAAGTATGCATCACCTCCGCTCCTTTTCTTTGAGACCCTGAGAACACGCCAATCTGTTGTAGAAATGCCAGGATTCTGTTTGATGGATTAACGCGCCCTTATAGGACAGCCCTGATGTTGACGGTCGTGCTGTTGTATGACTGGCCAAAGATTCGTTAGGATTCCTGCTCTTACTTACCTCCTCTCTCGGTTCTTTATTAAAACCTGAGCGAGGTTTAGTATGAGAGATGTATTTCCCACCTTGCTTCGGTGCGATTGGTTTTCCGGGGACTCCTATCGTCTCAACTGCATTTGTGCGATTTTGAAGCTCTGGATGTGGCCTATATTTTTTAGGCTGTTGCACCCTCGGGGAGATGTCGGCTGATCGGCATCTTTTGGAGGTGCAGGATTTGTCGCTGTCTTTAGCTTTTCTAAGCATGATCTTTTCCCACATACATAGATCTTCTAGCATCCTCCGGTGTCATGCGGACCCTGATTCGGGTTCCTATTCGTCTTCTTTGAGCTCCGGTAAAATAGAAGAACTTTTCATATGTTTCTTCTGGTTTTTTACGCCTTTCCAATTTCGTATCGCTGGGTATATTGGTAACCTGGGCGTTTTGCTCCTTCATTAATGTTGGTGTAATCCTTGATGGCTTCGCTGGAAATCAGATAGTGTCCTTAGTCTCCATCTCTGTATGTGTAGCATGAGAACGGAGTATAACTCTTCCATCTGACTCCGTAATTGTGTTTTTGTTTTGTTTTGATTATGTTCTTACTAGGTCTTCCATATATCTCCCACAAGTAAAGCGAAAAAGATAAGTCCGCACCCGCAGAGCTCCTTTACTAGTGTAAGGCTGCTTAGTACGAGAGGAAGCCCGGTATCTGGACCCATCGTTAGTGACAGAGCTATTTCAGGGCCCTCAGCCAGGTTGATTGCTGGCACAGTACGGATAACACTTTAATCCAGCCCATTATTGGATCTTAGTTTTTGCGTCACATTTAGTTCCACCCGAGGAGTTTCGGTCACTTTACTAGTCTAGCCTCCTGTTCTTCTACTTAAGCCACCCAACCTCGCCAAGGTGTGCGACCTTTGGAGCGGTATCCTTACCTAAACTATAAATATCATCAGTCGAGAATGTACACCCTACCTGACTCGAACTGCAACCAACTTCAGACTGCTATAATTTCCAAACCTTTCATGACAGTGAGCTCAAATTTTGACACTTGGCAAATAATTTTATTATTTACAAGCCTTTTTATCCGAGGTGGAATTCAAACGTGATAGTGTGATTGCTTTATATTTGGCTGGAAAATCACAAGTAGCTATCGTTAGAGCCCTCCAGCACCTCAACGTGAATAAATCATTTATGTCTCGAACCACAGCTAGCTATCGTGATACTGGCAGCGTTGCAAAACGCCATGGAGGTGTTCATAAAAAAACAGCAACATCGGCAGAAATGGTTCGGAAAGTGAAGGCTCAAATTGAGCTAAATCCGCGTCGAAATGGAAGAAAAATGGCTCGTGAGCTCAACATGTCGTTGGAACTGATGCAAAACATACTGAAAAATGAGCTTGGGCTCAAGTCATTGCAGTTTCAAAGAGCACACGATCTTGCACCGCAGCAAAAAAAAGTTAGAGTCGAAAGAGCGAAGGAGTTGCTACGCTTGGACGGAAGTGGTGAGTTGCCGAATATGGTTTTTTTCGATGAGTCGCCATTTGTTATTGAACAATATGTCAACAAACAAAATGACCGAGTTTACTTTCCAGAGAGGTCCTTCGAAAATTTACACCTTCGGACGGCCACCAGAAAGCAGAGAGCACCGATGGTGATGGTTTAGGCCGCTATAACCGCCGATAGTCGCTTTCCGCTCGTATTTTTGAACCGTGGCGTTAAAATTAATGCGATCGTATACCGTGAAACTGTCTTAGCCTTGGGCAAACAATAATTTCGGTCGGAGATCGTGGACATTTCAACAAGACCGGCACCGTCTCACAAAACGCGCGTCAACCAAGGTTGGTTAAAAAACAGTGTTCCACACTTCATTTCTTCGACACAATGGAATGCAAATTCTCCGGATGCAAATCCGTTGGATTTCTCTGTATTTTGAAGTTGCAGTTCGAGTCAGGCAGGGTGTATACAAAATTTTACGTTGCTTCATTTCAAATAAAGTGCAGCCTATATTTTCACTTATGTCAGCGGAATTATTCTCGCTGTACAATTAGATATATTTGTACAAATAGTCTCATGATTACCGTTGGACTAAACCCTCTTTTCGATCTGCTAAATGTGTCTCTTGGTGGTCACGTATCCCTTTTTGTGATCTACAATATTAAAATCTAAATAGTTCTTTCCAATTAACAAAAAAAAAAAATTTATATTCTTTTCATTTTAGGTGCTTATTGCCCAGATCTCCTTAACGCCTGTTCATTGATACTCCCTCCCCAGGAGAGTGACTTATCATCACCCGAACGTCAAAGTCATCGTTGCAGAAGAGCACACTACACAAGACCGATTTCACCATATCGGCCCGCATCAGCGGCAGCGCATTCATCGTCCGACTACGCCGAAATCGATGAGCTATTTGTCCCTTCCCAGAATAATAATAATGCCCTTGCAACTGCAAAGAGCACTCCAGAACTATACAACCAAAGATTGTCGATCAACGAAGGATGTGTAACCGATGCAAGTGCAGCACAGCAGCTGAATCAAATGGGTCAGAATCTCAGCCTACGTAGGCCACGTATATCATTGACTTGGGTTCTTAGAGAGCAACAGAATCAGAATCAACAACAACAGCAGCAACAGAATCAACAAACCGAACAGCAAGATGCTGAAAATCAAAACAATAACAATGCCACACGAATCGATGGCAAACCAAAACTTACAGCCGGTCTTGAGTACAAGAAGAAACTCAAAGCCAAAACCAAACAAGAGCAAGAGAAACTATTCAACGATAAATATGTCAGTAATCACAATCTGCAGGAGTTCCAAGAGAAACGAGAACCATCCAAGGATCTCCTGTTTGTTTGCACTCCATCGAGACAACCGATCACTGTCAAATCTGGGGATACCACTACCGCACCGGACACGATTGCCCATCGACGAGGACATGATGCGAAGAAAACTTTCGAAAAAAAAGCCTTCAAGGCAAGTGAAAATAACGTTCTAGAGAAATGCGATAAGGAAGAGGCCAAGTCTCTTAAGGGCACTTACTCCGAGCCTAGTCTGATAGCGGCCAGTGAAGGCCACCATCGTCGACACAGACATCGTAAACGTCGTGATCGAAATCGTGTACAGAAATTTGGATATGAAATTCGGAATGTCGATGAATTTCTGTCCAAGTGCTCGTTAGCCTCGCCAGGTAATATCCCTGTGGTTTTGTCCTCATCGAGTACACTTTATCAAACCCGTCCCGGTGGCTACCAGATAGAAATACCTCTCCCCCTTGGTATGGTTGTCAATGCTGTTTTCAAAAATCAAAACTGGCTTTACGTACAAACACCACATGCTGAAGAAGGTTATGTGGGGTATTCTGCGTGCTTACCTCTTGGAATTCTCCCTCCAGCAGCTCGGGGAAACTCTACATCCAAACCAACTCCCTGCTGGGAGACCAATGGAGATGTTTTCCCACGTCCCTGTGGCAATATGACCGACAGTGAGAAAGAGATACGACTTCGTGGTGGCACCAGATCCGATGGAGCTCGAACACCTCGCCAAAAACGTCTTCCTCCTAGCGGAACACTAGAACATCATGTCGACAAATTATATTTACGCGCCGCAAGTCAACCAAAGCTCACCGAGAAGGCATATGCTCAATTGAAGTCAACAAATTTGTACAAGAAACCGCCTCCAATTAATAAGGCAGTAACTGTGGCGCCAGTCCTCAGCCCAGCAGCGTCTCCAGCTATAGTTAGCCCTTGTAATGCTGTTGTCCGGACATCAAATGATGAATACGTGGTTCTGCAACAGCAAAAGTCCAAGCTCCTACAGAAGCAACATTGTCTTCTCAGCCAAAAGGCGGCAATAGCTGCAGCAGCAGCTGCCGCATCAGCCTCTTCTCACAACAGAAGCCTTCGACAGACTCTTGTAGCTATCATGAATGACTATGCCACAGAGAGTATCACTCTGCAGAAAGGCGAAATTGTCACGCTTTGCGAGTGTCGCGAATCAAAAGATCGACGTCAGTGGTTTTATGTAAGAACTCGGGATGGACGTGAAGGATATATCCCAGCAGAAGTGGCAGGACATGGATTTCTGTAGACAACGCAAGTTATACATACGAGTAGGTGCACAAAAAGCTCTAACCAGGTTTAATCTGTTAACGTTTAAGGATGTAATTTTACTGTATGGCTTAATCTTAACTCACCAAATGTTTGTAATTTTTATTAATACGAATAAGTTCAGCAATAGTTGTAATGAAGCTGTAGAAATGTTTTTATTGTAGCAAAACGTTGCTAAGATACATGTGTAAAGAAAACAAAAAATAAATAAGTAATGCTAATTTATTAAATAATTCTGATTAAGCTTCTTTGATTAATGGACGTTCTTGCAGAATTGGTAAGACTTGTCGTAAGTATTTTCTCGGAGCAGAGTAATAGTTCTTTTCTTCATCTGAAAGTGATGGTTTTCAGCATTTGAAATATGTTAAGAGTGTTTCATATTTTGTTTCATGGCTGTGTTGTCGGGACCTTTCAACACCATATACAAACGTAAAGGTCGAGCAGCTGAGAGAAATTTTCCCCGCCATTATTTAAGATGGCAATGAACTCCTACAACGCATATCTGCCAATAACTTTCTACCGAGATAAGCCTTGGCGTCCCAATGATCCTTACGTCTTCTCCAAAGACCCAGAACTAAGAGTGTCTATAAGACTAACGGACGCAAGCAGTGTCTTCCAATCAGAGGTTCTGGCTGTCCTCAGAGCGGCTGAGCTAATGCAGATGAGATCGGTATCCGAAAAAGATATCCACACTCAATTCAGTGGAATCAACCAACATCAACTTTGATATAGTCAGGGGCTGTCTCACAGTGCTCAAGGCACTATGCAGTCAGAACCATTTAACATTTGCCAAAAAGGCTATTCGACATTAGTGAGGTTGCCAACATCAAACTACCTCTTTGCATAGTGAGGGGCACTATCGAGGAAAAAATTACAAAGACTGAAAACCTAAGATCTATGAAGTTAATAAAATTAAACGGGGATAAGGTTAGGCCTGTAATAAAAATCCTTACAGGACACTGTCTCCTGCGGGAACACGCAAAGAGACTCAATTTGTCTGATACGGATATTTGCAGGTTCTGCGGTTATCTGCAACCTGTTGAAGACATATCACGCATACTGTGTAAATTTTTATGGAAATACTTTTTTTGAAAACCCAGATGAAAAAGACGGCACAAACTTCAAAGGCCTTCTTGGCTTTTGCAAAGAAATTGGGTGTTTCACCAGGGAAGTTGTTTAGGTTTTTGCCATTTGAAGAAAAATTCAACTGGTTCCACAGGAATCACGATGGGCCTGTTTTGGTGCTTGGCATATCCATCATACTCCTCTTTTAGCTAACCAAACCTAACCTATGCAGGTACATTCAGAACGGATTGGTTAGAATATCTGGTACAATCATTTCGTCATTTTTACTAAGTTCACGTAAATGGCTTGATTCTCGTGGTTTAGAGGTCCGTAGAATTTAGAAAAAAGCCAGAAAAGGTAACGAACATACAAACATATATTGGGTTTTCCATTCACATCCTTAATATTTTTTTGTGAACTGTCTTTACAAGGTCTACCATTTAGTCATGGATCAGTATTCACAAGTTTCTACCACAAAAAATAACCCCATGGCCATTCCTGATCATAATCAGTGCAGTTTGCTGCAGAGACGCTATGCGAGAAAATGTGATGAAGAAGATGTAGCTACAGTATTGTCAAGGACCTGGTATCTGCCGACATTCATCGTAACCAATCCGAACAAGTCAAGGTGGTTTTGATTGGTTTGAGACGCAACAGCCAAAGCACAAGGTGTTCCATTCAACAAGATTTTATTAAAGGGCATCGACCAACTCAGGAAGATTTCAGAAGTCCTCTTTGGCCTTCGATCGAATGAGGTGACCATCAATTGGGATATGAATACATATATGGTAGTTCCATATGAGTTCCAACAAACCCGTATGCGCTTTATGGTGAAGGCGATCGCAATCCAGATATTTATTTAATTGTACTTTCGTGCGAACATCGCACGATCTAAATATCTATCCCTTGATATTCATAACATGGTCTGCACTCTCAAAGCCATCTTACGTTTAAAAAAAGTGGTCTTTGATACAACAGGCATTGGAGCTTTGCTGACTTTGCGCACCGTCTGTCTTATAACTCTGGTCTTATGGACATGCCTTCGGATGGCAATAACACCAGAATATGAAATCGACTTTTATTGTGCCCAGGACTAGTTTCGGCCGGAATTTGAGTAAGGAAAGGAATGCAATCGGGTCTTCACAGAGGCTCCAAAACTAATTTAGGAGGTGACACTTGTGTCATTCTGGAGGATGACAACTTTAGATTTCACTTCACTTGCATCTGTTTTCTAAGCGAAGATTTACGCAATCCTGATGGCAGCGAACTATATTGCGAAGAACCGGTGGAGGAGGCGAAGCATTTGCATCTGAACCCTTGCTGAACCCTCTTACGACTTCCAAGATAGTTCAAGAATGCAAGAGATCACTGAAGGAAGTCGGAAGGCTAAATTCACTGATCCTTGTCTGGGTCCCAAGTCACAATGGAATCACAGAAAATGAAATCACCGATGAACTTAATACGCAAGATTCAGAAGTAAGTTTGAGAGAGTCTGCCTGCGTTCCCGGTTAACGCTTCCATAGACTATTAGGTCTCATATGAGCATAACTGCAGATGGCACAACTCCCCATGCTACAGGCAGACCAAACGAATGCTTCCCGACATCTCTAGGAAGTCAGCGGCATTTCTGCTATGCTGCATAAGTGACTCAACATCCTGTGATGCTTGCTGTGAAAGTGATGAAGATACCTCGGAGCACTACTAGGTGTGCTGAAAAGTAACCTCTTTGACCGCCAGAATGCACTGCTACTGCAAAAAGGGTTATGTTGCCTTGAAGTCCGTTCATATTTAGGCAGACATGCCAAATTTCAGTGCGATACTGTCTTTAGTTTTGTTTTGACAGCTGATTGTTATTGACGTGTTTAGCATCATGTTGATTTTTTTTTCATTCCCAAGGAGGTCACTTTTCACCCCATCTAGTATCTTTGTGAATGTCATTCATACTCTCGCATCATGCTGCATGTACTCGGCGCTGTCGTGGTGGGTGCTCGTACTGTAGGCACCTTATCACTGAAGCGCTGAACTGATCTTTCTTTGTAAAACTGAAAGATTTCCATAAAAGCAACTTACAAAGTGTGTAATTGACTAATTTTTCCCACTTGACTTCCCAGAGTGTCATCAAACACCTTTTTTTGTCAGTTAGAGTCGTGCTGACTCAATGTGTGGAAAACCATTCGACACCAAGTTCACGAGCACGTAGAACATAAGAGTAACATAGGCTTCTTCATATTAAAAAGTTTGACTTAAGTTCAGTTATAATTTTGAAGTTAATAAAAATAGAGGTGTCAACCTCTAAAAAATATTTTTTTTTTTTAAATTTAAACTTAATGTTTTAATTAACATAACTCCCGGTCGTATCTGGGAAATAGGATGACCAGTTCGCTTTCTTTATCGATTTTATACAGCATTTGATTCGATTGCTGAGACACCAAACGTGATGCAAATAATGATAAATGCAGAACTGTATCACATAAAATTTAAAGCTTAATCTCTTCAGACCGTGGGTACACATATGTGTACCTTATCTTTTTTTGAATTCTATCAATAATTGGCTCTGTCGAAACGGTTCTACGAATTAAATATTCACTTGAATTTGACAGTTGAAAACTCTTTCAGGAATGCGGCGCTCACGAACTTTGAAATTCCATAAAAAATTTATTTTTTTAGTTAGATTCTTGTGTCTTCTTGTCTCGATAGGGAACATATAGTATTATATGAATAGACTAATCAAGCAGAGATTCGCAGGTTCGAATCCCGTGCGAGGCAATTCTCTGAAAAAGTCTTTTCATGGAATTTGTATGTAGTTATATGTAAATCCCGTCGGCGTCAACTCCAACATGAAGGCATAACACTGATGTTGGAGTGGATTGCTGGCTGGGCTAAATGTAACGAACCAGAACGTACTAAGACCCACTGGTTGAGGATGCAATGGCTCCAGTTTGACAACCACCTCTGGAAAAATATCGAAACCTAACACCAGAATTCCAAAACTACTACACTTCCCGCCCATGCCCTAAAGAAAATATAAAAAAAAAAAATTATTGTGAACGGGCCTTTTTTTTTTTTTTTTGTTTGGGTGCTATGACACCTGTCAAACATATTTAGTATACATCAAGTCATTGAGCAAACAACATCATATTTTTTCATCGTGTTAAAAATGTTTGCAGTGCTGCAGAGACGCATCGAAAGCTTTTCAAGGCATGAAAATATTAATACAGATCGCTACCGACAACAAATTATCAATTTGAATCATGCATTGATCGAAAAACGACCAGAATGGGCCAGAAGATACGGCAAGGTAATTTTGCTCCATGACAATGCACCTGCACCCAAAGCAAAACTGGTTCAGGATACAACCAAAGCACTTTACTTGGAGCTGTTACCCCACCCGTCATATTCAACAGACTTGGCTCCTTCCGACTACCATTTGTTTTCATCGATGGGACACGCATTAGCTGAGCAGCACTTCGAATCCTATGAGGAAGTCGAAAATTGGGTGACTTTTTGCTTCAAAAGACGAACAGTTTTATTGACGTGGAATCCATAAATTGCCTGAAAGATGGGAAAAATACTTTGAATTTTACTTTCCCATTAAAATTTAGTGTTTAATTTTCACCAAAAAACTCACTTCATACCGGTACAAACTACTTTTTTTTTATTGGTACGCATATGTGCACCTTAGGACTAAAAATTAAATTGTGTAACCTATGACTGTTTTCAAGCTTCAACATGAATAACCAGGAGATTAAGGATTTACTTAACAATAGTGAATTTGATTTCTCTGGAAACGATGATGATGAGGAATATCTGCCCCCGGAAGTTGTCATAACTCTTCAGCAGTCCGAGGAAATTGGGGAAGTTGAAGAATTAAGCGCACCTGAGGTAGATACTGAAGAAGAAGTTGGACACTCGTCATGTTTGTTCTGGCGCACTAAGGAGATTATTTCACGTGGACCCGATATTGCAGATAACGTGCTAATTTCTCAGGGCAGTTCAGGCATGAACGTGTTAAACTTTTTTTTTTGAATATTTGGGGTCAGATTTTTGGCAACTTGTATCAGAACAGAGCAACAAATATTCAGCACAAAAACGGGAGTTAAAATCAATAAATAAAGGGTGATTCATCGTGAGGTTTTCTTCATAATGTTAAATAAAATACATAAATTTAAAAGTGAACTTAAAATTTTTATTATCGGTTAAAAGAACAATTCATGGCATTTACTTTTTAAAAATGATATAATGTAAATGTTAGCCATGATTACGTCTGAGGTTGTCCATTTGGAAGGTCCAATTTGGGCGATTCCTTCGAGCATAGCGACTTGTATCTCGCGGATAACACGAGTAATGTTGGCTTCCAAAGCGTCAATCGTAGCTGGCTTACTCTAGCTTAACATGAGACTTTACATATCCCTAGAGAAAATAGTCCAAAGGTGTGATATCGCAAGATCTAGGCGTGAAATTAAGTGCTCACCAAAATGATTTCTCAACAAGTCCATTTTTTCCATTTCACGCGCTATATGGCTCGTAGCGTCGTCTTGTTGAAACTAAAGCTCACCGAGTCTATGTGCTTGAACTCCAGCATATAGTCCGTCAACATGGCGCAATAACGGTTACTATTGACGGTAACATTCTGATTTGCCTCATTTTTGAAGAAATATGGACCAATGATTCCACCAGCCCATAAATCACACCATACCGTTGTTTTTAATAAACAACGGGGTGATTATTAACGTATCAAATGAGCCAGAAATGGGCTTCATCACTAAACAAAATTTCACAATAAAACACCGGATTTTCATTGGGTTTTTTTAGAGCCCATTCACTCAAAATATGACGCAAATTGAAGTCGCCTGGCGATTCGATTCGTCACGGTCTTCGCGTACACTCTCAGCTACAGCTATCTTTACTACGTGCTGGATGTGTTTTCACCGGTCGAGTGTAATTGCTTTATATTTGGCTAGAAAACCACAAGTAGCTATCGTTAGAGCCCTCCAGTACCTCAACGTGAATAAATCATTTGTGTCTCGAACCATAGGTCGTTACCGTGATACTGGCAGCGTTGCAAAACGCCATGGAGGAGGTCATAAAAAAACAGCAGCATCGGCAGAAATGGTTCGGAAAGTGAAGGCTCAAATTGAGCAAAATCCTCGTCAAAGTGGAAGAAAAATGGCTCGTGAGCTTCCACCAGGTAGCAGGCAACACCGACGGTGATGGTTTGAGCCGCCATAACCGCCGATGGTTGCTCTCCGCTCGTATTTTCAGACCTTGCGTCAAAATTAATGCGATCGTATACCGTGAAACTGTCATAGAGACAGTATTGAAGCCTTGGGCAAACAATCATTTCGGTCGGACACCGTGGACATTTCAACAAGACCGGCACCGTCTCACAAAGCGCGAGTCAACCAAGATTGTTTAAAAAACAATGTTCCACACTTCATTTCTTCGACAAAATGGATTGCAAATTCTCCGGATGCAAATCCGTTGGAAGAAGGTTGGCACTAAAAACTACCAAAGTTTGGACCACCTCAAACAAGCACTTCGCCGAGAATGGGCCGAAATACCGCAGAGCCACTTGCGTGCAGCGTGCGATGATTTCTTCGGCAGTCTCAAGGCCATTATTCACGTCAAAGGTGGACATATTGAAAACTACTGATATAGTTTGAAAATTGATGTATTTTCCAATATTTTTTGCTTTAGCACAATAAAATTTATCAAAAAATAAAAAAATTATAGCATTTTAAAAAGTTGCAGTTCGAGTCAGTTACCCTGTAGACAAGCAATATATCTTTGGCTGCTGTAGAAAGGTTTAAGAGTAGGGATGCAACATCGTTCTAAAAAATATCGATGTTCGCACGAAAAACATCGATGTTAAAAACCATCGTTCATAAAAGCGATACATCGATGTTTTGTCGATGTTTTTTTTAACACATTTAATGTGGCCAAAAAATAAATAAATATTTAATTTTCTAGTGTTTTATTTACTTACTTCCTGCTAGGCTAAATCCAAAATGGAATCCATTCTGCAATATGTTTTTTATTAGGTAAAGAAATTTTTCGAATTTAACAATCTTGACATAGAATTCAAGAAAAGGAGTTTAGATGATCTAGACCCTAGAAGTCTATTTCTTTCCTGATTGCTCGCTTGGTACAGACGTCGCAACTATGGGGAAGTATGTCATTGTAAGTCCCAAATTTCTAAAGCATCTCTAGGAAGTGCTGTCCTAGTGGTTTAGCTATGTTAGTGCTGTAGCGGCCTTTGCATTTTAATTAATAAATAAGTGAAAGAAAAAACTTGCAGCACTGTTGTGAATTATGAAACACGAAACACAAAACATGAGAAGTAACATGCATGCATACCATAATGTTTTCGCATTGCATGTACTTTGAGTTTATTGCTATTGTAAAACAAGATTCCTTTTGTCGGCTTCATTAAATGTCTATGGAATTTTTAATTTAACCCGCTATGACGCTTAAGTGAAAATTTCCATAAGGATAAAAAGGATCTTTTTCAGAACGTACCACATTACCGAACAGACTAAAGTACGATATCGATATTTATGACAAAAATGACCGATGTATCGTTTGCATCCTTATTTAAGAGTCAACGATCCTAAGGTTCCGAAAGTACATAAGTTGTTACTTAAATTTTGAGAAACACATGTGGGAACAAATATTTATCGTCATAAATGCCTTATACTTTTGCATGCGTTTGAACCAATTTTTGAAGTGCTTTATGCGCCAATAACTTGTCTTAAAAAACATTTACTGCCGACTGTTGTTTAGTTTCAGGTTCATATGCACAGATAAACGATTCTTCGTCTGTCACCATCTTATAGAAGACGTTAAATTATGCGGTATCTAGCGCTAATACTTAATGTTTGCAACTAATGCCCAAGTATGCATCAATTTCACGATATTGCAATATCCGTTCTTGCACGGCATCGATGTTTTCTGGCACAACAACCGAATTTGAACGACCTTCACGAAATTCGTTTTGGAGCGTACGACGACCACCTTTGGATTCGGAAAAACAGCGAAACACGGTGGCCCGGAACAGAGCTTCATCACCAAAAGTCGAAGCGAGTTTATCGGCACACTGTTGTTTGAGTTAATCCACGTCGAAAATCATTAAAAAATCACCGCAAAAATCACCGTTCACGAATTAATTAAATTTTTTGGTTGATATGAATTTTTTAAGCTTCTGTAAAAAAACGCAAATAGCACTCGCATGACAAAATGTTCTAAACATGTGTACCATGAAAAACGCCAAACTTTACAATGGCGATGTGCAATTTGACGTACCTACACCGGTAGTGCCAGATGACGTCGCCCAGAGGTGTATTTTACCTTGAAACGTGGACAAAAATATTGGGTGTGTTTAATATAAGCTCTGAGTTATAGAAAATACTTTTGGATCATATTAACAGAGTTATTTTGAGTTTTTATGCTAAAAATTAAATATTTAATAACTATAAATACAATTTGAAATCCTCGTCCTCCTTTTCTTCTTCTTCTATTTCATTTTCGCTGTTATCACCATTTGAGTTTACATATGTTGTCTCTGGAAGCAATAGCTGTAAAGTTTCACTAGTGCATGGCTTGCTTTTCTTTTAAGACTTTGGCCTCAAACTACTCAAAAAAGGGTCAGAGCTTAACAAAAGTCTATTCAAGACATCTCTATTACAATCCTCTCGGGTAAACGAAAATGCTTGATTTTAGCTTCTGCCGATTCCGTGGCCCCATGACTTAAAATTTTATGTATTGTTGGCGACGTTAGATACCAACTATAAAGTTCAACATAAAGTTTTGCAGTTTCTTCAGCAAAATTCGAAAATTTTTGTACATCAATTTTGTGTCCACTTGATAGGACTTCCAATATTATCCTAAATTTGCTAATGAGATTAATGTCTACTCCAGTAATTTGGGAAGTAGTTTCAGGATCTGCAAAAAATTTTCTAGAAGTGTTCCCGTCATTTGTGTTACAAAATCCGGCTTTGGGAATGTCAACAAGCAGACCCATTTCTGTTTTTAAATTGGCCTGAATTCTTTTTTTTTTTTTTTTGTCTCTGTTACTATTCATTGGTTCTGGCCTGCCACTTGTTAACTGGAATTTTATAAGACAAATGCAAAAGTGACTCAAAAAACCGAATTCTTGCATAAAGTATCGACAGTATTCTTGGTTCTGCGTTGCCTGTTTTTTTTTAGTTTTTCCGCATATAGAGCACCTCATAGTTGAAGACGTACTTGTTACAGCATTGCAAACCTTTCCATCTACCATTGTTAGTACCAATGTATGCAGAATAACAAATAAACCACAATTATTTGTCAGTGTTTGTGTTTTTCTTAGGTTTTTTGCTTGATTTTCAACGTATTGATTTTCTTCATTCGTAATATCAGCTGTTTCTCTAACGAAAGGCATAAGGATCGGTCTACAATATCTTGTAGATGATGGTACTGGGTTTTGCCATAGCGTATTTTTCTGGCTACCACTATTGCTTATCAATCTTAAGGGAACAAAAGAACTTTGAAAGATGTTTACGTCGCTATCTCTGTCGTCCTGAAATGTCTGTTTAAATTGTTGTTGTTGTGAACCATCGCAACCCCATTTTGTCAATAACTCCAAATGTTTCTTTTCTTTTTCGTCTGTAGTTTTCAGCACATCCTCGAGGCATTTTAGTAATCGCGAAGCCGTATGATCAGCGCAGATATCTGTCACCTTGATCGACTCTTCTCGAGGATAGCAATCCTTTTTTGCCCTCTGTGAAAGTGAGTAACATGGATAAATGGTCTTATTAGCAGCGTGAATAATTTCGTATTGCTTTCTTGTCATATCACAATCGACGAAATGTGATAGAGCTTCTGATATGTTTTTTCACTATAGTGTTTCAGTATAGTGTTGTTCCGCGGAACTAAGTATTTTCATATATTTTGAAGCTCTCCTTGGTTTTAGTGTTACAGCTTTGATTATTTTAGATACGTTACTATTACCTACAGCACGCTGGCTCATTTGCGCTGCATAAATTAACTGATCAGGTGGAACTTAGATAAACAGATGCACTATTTAGAAGATGTAGGCTTAATATTAAATATTACACATTTAACAGATATGAACATGATATTAATACACCTAGCTAACAACAATTTCATATTTTGAACAAGACACCTACTTACATAAAAGATTTTAATAATGGACAGTTCAATTGACAGTTTACTAGACAGAACATTCATTCTTTGGAGTAATACCTGGTCTCTTAAACTCATTGTTTTTCACCGCTTGCTTCGTTCACTTGATTCTTCAGTTTTTTATTGGACGACCAGGTTTTATTTTTGCCCAGGTAGGCAGCTTTATGATTGAGTTTAGCCATTCCTCATTTTTATTTAAAAAAGCGATCTTCTTTATTACTGGCGGCTGTCCATTTCCGCTTAAAATGAAACCTAAAAGATTTCAGTGCACGTCTAAGCGAACTTTCTCCACCTTCTGGACATTTGGTTATTTCCTTGAGTTTCTGTTCTAAAAATGCAAATTTTTCCGTTATAGTCCGATTCGTGATTTGTTTCATAAGATCGTTTAATGATCTTCTTGATCTCTCTATCGCCATTTCCATTATTTTTCCTGTTATTTTTGCAACAAAATTTTGTCAATACTGTAAATTTAATTTTGATAGAAAATCAATTGGCGGGAATATGCGGAAGATTTTTTTTCCCGGAAACCTTTAAAGAAATAACCGAGTTTACTGTTACTTAAAGAATTTTAGCTGAACTCGTTTTAACTCGTATAGATAACACCTACAATATGAAAACGTTTTTAACAAAACACGTTCATTTTATAATGCAAAGTAAGCGCGGTAGAAAAAAAAGTTGTATCAACTGTTAATACAATTTTTTTTATTTTCTTCCAATGTACACATCTCATACTTACAGATATAGAGTTTTCCAATAGGGACTTGACAACTTTGAGTTTAATTTGTGAACGCACTCCTTCACTAATCATCAAACTGTCACTGTCAATTTATTCAACATTATCATCATGGTAAAGTACACTAATGAGCAACGTCTGCAAGTTATAAAAATTTTCTAGAGATATTCGGAGTCCCAAAACCATCTTCAGTGACGAAGCTCATTTTTGGCTCAAAGGGTTCGACAATAAGCAAAATATGCGTTATTGGTCGGGTGAAAACCCACATGTGCTTCATGAATCACCACTTCATCCACAAAAAATAACTGTTTGGTGCGGTTTGCATGCCGGCGGCGTTATTGGGCCATATTTTTTCGTCGACGATAACGATCGTCACGTTACTGTGAATGGTCAGCGTTATCGCGACATGATCACCGATTATTTTTGGCCCGAATTGGAAGATATGTACTTGGACGACATATGATTTCATTAGAATGGTGCCACATGCCACACAGTACACGCTACAATCGATTTATTGAAGAGTAAGTATGGTGAGCGTGTTATCTCAAGACATGGGCCAGTCGATTGGCCGCCTCGTTCGTGCGATTTAACACCGCTTGACTATTTTCTGTGGGGTTACGTTAAGTCATTTGTTTATGCCAACACGCAGACGACGTTGGAAGAGCTCAGAGCCAACATTAAACGCGAAATAGCGGCCGTTTCGACCGAAATGTGTAGCCGAGTCGTTGAAAATTGGGTCCAACGAATTGACCGCTGCAAACGTGCCCGCGATGGCCATATGAACGAAGTCGAGTTCCATTCATAAATGTTTTGATTGTACTTCAAGCCAATAATAAAGTTTTTAAAATATCTCAAATGGTTTGCCTTTTATTTAAAAAAAAAAAAAGTTGTCAAGTCGTTATTAGAAAACCCTATATAAATTGATCACAACAAATTTTCACACAATATAATATAAAAAGCGAGAGTAAAATGTTTCGCTTTAAATTCGATGGCTTCCAACAAAGATATATGATTAGCACAACCCTCGACTTTTGATTGATTGTATATCCGTTATATACAATAACGTATTGGGTATTAAGCTACAATACTATACCAATTGTTTTTGTTTTTAAGAAATTTCATGTTTTTCACTTTTGGCCAGGTTTCTCCATAGTGATACTCCTCTGTGCGTCGTTCGTTTGGCAAGTCATCATGGAAAGATTCACACCACAACAGCGCAGCATCTCCAAATTGTTCAGCTGTATTACAAAAATCAGCGTTCTGTGAGAAATGTTTTTCGTGCGATTCGAGGAACTTACGGTGCGCATAATCGACCTACTGAAATCACTATTGCCAATACCATTCGCAAATTTGAGTCCCAGTTTACATTAGTGATACTCGCCCGGTTAGACCACATCAGGCACGTAGTGAAGAGACGATAGCAACTCTAAATGAGAGTGTACGCGAATCGATTCGTCGTCGTTCTCAGCAGATTGGCTCGGCGTATTCGACAATTTGGAATATTTTACGTGAGGATCTCGGCCTAAAAGCGTACAAAATTCAACTTCCACAAGAATTGAATCCAGGCGACTTGAATTTGCGTCATATTTTCAGTGAATGGGCTCTGGAAAAACTCAATGAAAATCCGGTGTTTTATTGTGAAATTTTGTTCAGTGATGAAGCCCATTTCTGGCTCATTGGATATGTTAATAATCAGACCCTATTTGGGCTGATGAGCAACCCGAAGAATACAAAAAGCTACCATTACATCCATTAAAAACAACGGTATGGTGTGGTTTATGAGATGGTGGAATCATTGGTCCATATTGCTCCAAAAATGAGGCAAATCAGAATGCTACCGTCAATGGTAACGGCATGTTAACGGACTATGTGCTTCCTGAAATTCAAGCACATGGTCTCGGTGAGCTCTGGTTTCAACAAGACGGCGCTACGAACCATAAGGCGCGTGCAACAATGGTCTTGTTGAGAAATCGTTTTGGTGAGCACTTAATTTCACGTTTTGCTACGGTAAATTGGCCGCCTAAATAGCGCGATATCACACCTTTGGACTATTTTCTCTGGGGATATGTAAAATCTCGGGTCTTCAGGAATAACCCAGCTACGATTGACGCTTTGGAAGCCAACATTATTTGTGTTATCCGAATGGATCACCTCAGACGTAGTCGTGGCCAATATTTACACGATATCATTTTCAAAAAGTAAATGCCATGAATTGTTCTTTTAACCGATAATAAACATTTTAAGTTCACTTTCAAATTTATGTGTTTTATTTTACCTTATATGTAAATCAAACCTATATAACAAATCGACAAAGGAAAAAAAAAAAAGAAAGAAAATTCCAGTTTTTATTTATGTAAATATTTATTCCCAAAATACGAAGGTAAATATAAATTTGACATCTTTTTTAATGCGCACACTTAAAATGTTGGGAATTTTCTCTCTAAAATGTTCCTCAGAAACTGTTTAAAACTCTCATTATCAAAAATTATACTCAAACATATATGTAACATTTAAATTGCAGCTGGTGAAATAAAATAAATTTTGAAAATTCAATTTTGGTAGAAAATTTTCAATAAATTTTAACAATTATAATTGTGCCACTAAATAATAAAAAAAAAAAAAACATTTAGTGGGTAATTTCACTCAAAATACATTTTGGTTTGTCTGTCTTCTACTTAGTTATAAAATTTCTTTAAGACTGTATGTATACAAAATATATTTTTAATAATTTGTTTATATTGTTTCACGCATTCACATAATATTAAGTGAAATGTATAATAACATCTTAAGCAGTATTGCTTATTAGTTTTGCTTTTTTTCTACTTTTGTGTTTTTTCTTTTTTTGTTTTAGTTGAGATAAATTTGTTATTAATATTATTGTGTTTATTATTTTTAATTGATAGCATATTTTGTATTGTAGATAAATTATTGAAAATGTTTATTGTAGTAGGACAGGTTGCAGAATATTGTTTTTTTTTTTTAAATTTTTTTTTGTACATATAACTATTCTTAGAATAATTAAATAAAAACTAAAAAAAAAAAAATAATAATTAAATTATTAGAAGAGTTTTATGTACAACTGAAGATTAAAATGTAAATATGAAATTAATTTAATTATGATATAGATTTTTTTTCTCTTTGTTTGTTTAATTAAAAACAAATTGAAAGCCACAGCTGACAAAAAAAAAAAAAGTATCTCTCATTCATAGTTTTAATTTTTCTTTTTTATTTAATGAAAAAATTGAGCAACGCGAATCACTTATAGCAATTTGGCAATTTGTTTTATTCATTTAAAGCTTTGTTATAAGGTAAGGTTTTTGGAAAAAGTTTTAAATCGTTGATATATATTTTTTCGTTTAAATTGTTTTTCAATTTCTTAGAAGTTGTACTTATTTGTTACGTTTTAAAGGATTTTTCTTTGTTAATCTTTTAAGTATCGAATGTTGGTGGAGTATTAGTACTAAATATTTAGTTAAAAGTTTAAAAACAAAATTAGAAAACTGAGTATTTCGGCGATTATTTAATTATTCTAGGCCGGTTTCTATAAAATATTCGATAGTACTCGCAACCATTTTCAGTATATTGTAAGTGACCATGACTTTAATAAAGGTAGTGCAAAGGTTTATTTTTTCTACATGGATGTTTGAATTTTTATCTAATGTGCACAAACTGGTTTACAGTTGGATTAGTCATATTCCATGAAAATCCGGTGCAAAAAGCAAAAGAGACTCAAGTTCCAGTCGAGGTTTAAAGAATCCGAAAGAAACATAATTGGATCACTCAAATGCAATAAGATCAGCAGATTCTTAGCCTCACTAATAGGGTGATCTAAAATTGAGCCAAGGAAGAGTTTACAGTGCATGCATTTGCATCTAAATTATTGGTTCGTCAGACTATACATGCGTGCACCGTAAACGTAACAAAAGACAGCTGGTTGAGATCATGGCACACCCATATTACACTATTTAAAGGAGTCATTTTAAGAATATTAAGTGAAAGTTTTTCCAAGTTGAGCCTCAAAGGAACAACGAATCAATCAATTCGATTGCAAGAATATCTTGGTAAAAGTTGAAAAAATTTGCGAACAGAAACTATCTTTCTACATGGCAATGCGGTCGAATTTTGAACTACTGAAAGGGATACGCTTTTGAACAAATCCATTTCCCAGTAATTTCTATCAATTTTTAGAACAAGCCATGAATATGAACAAGTCAATCTCAGCTCTATATATGATTAAGCAGAGAATTCAAATGGGGTGAATACATTTTAAAAGAACCCTACTCCCAGATTTTTATAATCTCAATAAATTTCAGGTGATTAGAAGCCTTTATTGACAGATTTAGAGAAAAACCAATCAAAACTGGCATTGGTGGAAAGGATGCTTATTTATTTTCGATGGAGTGGTTTTCCTCAGCATGACTACGACTTATTATATTTAATACAAGTCAAAAAGGGATTAAAATGAATATTGCAGATTTAATAGAGAAAATTTTCGTCATTCTGGTGATTAGCTAGATCTATGCATATTCTTCAAAAAACTCAAACACAAATTTGGCACATTTACATATTTTAAACACTACTTTGGACAGGTTTATTAAAAATAACAATTTTCTGTTGCACTTAACATTCGACACAATAATTTTGTTTTCATTTTCAATTTGTTCAAATTGATTTAATTTTTGAAAAAATACTAAAAAAAAATTTACAACAATTCCAATCTCAGGATACAATCAACTATAATAGAAAAATCAAAATAAAATTATTTCCTACAAAAAAAAAATAATAATAATAATAATAAGAACAATCAATAAACATACTACTCGTCCCAGTTTAATATTCGATAATTACATTAAAATCTAAAAAAAAAAAAAACTATACTTAATACAAAAATTTAAAAAAAAAAAAAAAAAAAAATTGCTTTCACTCTTGTTTTGTATGGATACTGACTTCCATATTACATAATTTCATCGTTGAGCTGTAGCAGCTCTTTTACTTTTTGGGTGAAAGACTCGAACTAGCGGATGCTGTGGAAACATCCATATTGTCACAGATACTATCACTTGCAGCCTCTTCACTATCCGTATCGGCATCACATTTCTTCTCCAATAAAACTGACATTGTTTTTAAATTGCTTGGTTTCTCCTCATCACTGTTGATATTGAGAATGGTGTCGTTCATGCGATGATAATGTTGTTTAAATGAAGTACTCGGCCTTGAGTAGTCCAAGTGATCGTACTCATCTATTCAAAAATAAAAATAAAAAAATTTATCAATTATCGTAAATGAAGCGTTTAAATGCAAAACTAATCTGAAAAATTAACTCTTACCATTAGGAAATAGATTCTTATGATACTCCTTAACTACGGATGCATTATTCGAAAGAGGGAAATGGGGGAAAATAATTAAATTTGTCATGCAAACATTATTTACAAAAACATTAAATGGAATGGAATGGAATCGACGATTTTTTTCTGGTGACTTCGATAAGATTAAACGATATTACGACGACTGAAAATTGAAATTCAATTGAAATGAAGTGAGGATAACAATTTCTAAACGGAAGTCAAACAATTCTGCCGATCCGCACGGCCTACCCGTCGAATTATTTAAGGCAGTAGGAGATAACCTTGTATAGAGCATACACCAGCTTATTTCAATGATTTAGTCAGATGAATGTATGTCTGATGATTGGAACCTCAGCATCATTTGCTCGGTTCACAAGATATTAGACCCTCTTAACTGCGCCAACTATAGAGGGATCAGATCTTGTCTACCATATTGTGTGAGGGCCTGAAACCATTTGTCAATGATCTGATTGGACCCTATTAATGCTGTTTTAGGTTCGGTAAGTCCACAATTGACCAAATTTTCTCACGACAGCAGATACTGGAGAAAAATCAAGAAGTTCAGATCGATACTCATTTCAAAACCACATATGACAGCATCTACAGAGACGAGCTATACAGAACCATGTCTAGTTTGGGCATTCCTGCATCCACTTGTGCAGGATGACGATGGAGAAAGATCGCTTCTGCATCAAAGTTGGTAAGGATCTAACCGAGACCTTTGATGTCAAAAAACGATTTAGGCGACGCGCTTTCATGTGACTTCTTCAACATCATACTCGAAAGAATTGTACAAAACTCACAAGCCAACACGATCTTTCAAAGGTCTGTTCAATTGCTTGCATTCGTCGACAATATTGATATTGTTGATAGAACACAGTGAGCTGTCACTGGTGCATTTTTTACCGGTCTAGCGGTAAACAAGGACAAAACAAAGTATATGCTGTCAACAAGAAGGGTCACCCAACATCGACAAATCGGCCAGAATGTCACAATCGCCAGCCTTGTGACCAGCCTAACTACCTTTGAGGTAGTAAGGGAATTTGTCTATCTTGGCTCTACTTTTACATTTAAAAACGACATCTCTTCAGAAATCAAACGATGAACAACACTTGCCAATCGCAGTTTCTTTGGACTAAGAGGCCAACTATGTAGTAAGGCGCTCTCCCGAACAACCAAGGAAACTCTATATAAGACGCTTATAAGCCCAGTCCTACACTATGGTTCCGAAGCATGGACTTTTTCTAAAGCGGATGAAGATATCCTTGGTCGTTTTAAGAGAAAAGTTCTTCGTAAGTTATTTGGTCCCGTATGCGTTGACGGGTTCTGGAGAAAACTATTCAACGATGAACTCTACGAGCTGTACAACGACATCCACCTGGTCCAAAAACTGCGTATTGGGCGTCTGAGATGACTGGGACATTTATGTTTTATGAACACCAACGCACCAGCCCGCAGAATCTTCGACTCTAATCCGGAGGAACAACGCAGTATAGGAAGGAATGACCTCAGGTGGCGCGCGCAAGTGGAAAGGGACCTCAATCAACTTGGGGTGCGCAACTAAAGGCAGTTAACCAAAGACCTCGCTAATTGGAGAGGCTTATTGGCTGAGGGTAAGCCCCGGACTGTAGCGCCACCTAAATAATCATAAAATATCAACATGAGCAGCCACGTGCTTGTCGAAATACCTTGGAATCTGATAAGATGCTGCTCTGGCCAGGAAAAAAAAATATATAAAGAAAATAAACTTGGCTATGAAGCGCTGAATAGAAGAGCGAGAGCGGTCCGAAGGAAAAAATGAGAACATCGGCAATGTGCTACTTTAGGAAAAGACATTCGGAAATTTTACCAAAATGTAAAAATAACGTGTCAAGCTAAAATGATTCGAACAGAAACTCGAAAAGGTGAGCAATGAAATTTAATTGTAGTTACAATCGCTTTTAAGGATATGGCAGAAACCCACTTTTATAGACTGTTAAACAGCGGAGATAACCCAAACTCCACATCGACAACCAATAGTTTAAAAAATTTAAATTATGCGATCAAACCCAAGATTTCTGCCCACCTGACGAAAAGGAATAAAGGTATCAATATCTAAACTTAGGTATAACAAGTTTAACGGACTGAACAGCCAATTACAACTTATTTTCATGATTTGATTGGGAAAAAGTACGTCCGATCATACCAGTTTGCTCTATCCGGAAGAAATGAGACTTTCTATGCGGCGCCAAATATCTCGCTAGATTTCTATTGCACAAATTGAAAATACATTGTCTCCAATTGTCCACTGCACATCAATGTGGAAGAACGATCATGCAAATAAAGGGGGCACGGAAGTACACTATGAAACACGGCATCCCAATCGGTCCTACAGAATAAGTAAGGAGTTAAAGGTTTTCGAAATATCTAAATGTGATATCTAAATACAATAGATTGAGCCTATGCTTGATATCGGGTAATATGAATACCACAGGCAAGAGCAATAAAGGACGAGCTTGCTAGTAAGGGGTAAACACTGTTCAGCTATTACGATTTCACTTATGTGAGTATTATGTTTGTTTTTTCTTTTTTTTTTTGGCTGATATAAAGACCTCATTTTCAAAGCTGAAAGGTATATTGGACCCATATGATTGCCATGTAGCTTTACTCGACTTGGTGCATTCACATCTAAGGAGACTACCCGAAATTTGTGTGCATGGTACGGTTCCCAAAAGGTTAAAGTTTTTATATTTTCGAATTAGCTCTTACACATTCAGCTGTGCCATAAAAGAAGTACAAATTGAGTCACTACGACGTGTAGACTTTGACAGAGTGCTAGATGACCTGAATGGTGAATAGAAGTTATGAGTTGAACGTATCATGCAAACTCTGTTACAATTAAGCTTGACAAACAATTCAATTGAAGGAACAAAATCTACATCAACAAAAACAAAAATATTCAAATCAACAATTTATTCTCTTACCCGGATCCTTATAGCCTTCCTTGTGTTTAATTTCATCATAAACATGCTCCTCCTTAAGTGGATCCTCAATACTGTTATAAACATTAGGATTAGTGAGATCTGCATTAAGATTTTTCTGCAACATGTCGCTGTTGTAGCTAATAGAGTAAGTTCCAGCTAAAATAAAAGAAAAATATAAATTACCTTTGTCATAGACAACTTTGAACAACAAAAAAAAAAAAAAAAAAAAAAACTCACCTCTACTGCTCGCATTGGAGTCATCTCCATACTCTGAATTAGCGCGGTCCAAATTATTCATCTTTGGACGTAAATTATTGAGCAATCGTGTGTCTGGACCCTGGAATCCATACACAGGATTATCGAAATTATGTCGATCCGGATAAGATCCATGTGGATCTGTGATGTATTGAACATGTTGGATTTCAGTTTTAAGATTTGAAACACGACGGCGATAATAGAATATAACAGCTACGACAATACCAACGAAAAGTATAGCCAAAACAAGGCCCCATGCAAGACCGGCTCGACCAGCTGTTGAGAAAGAAGAGGTGCAATTGTGTATTTCTAATAATTTGAAATATTTACAAAATAAAAAACTTACATTCAATTTCGACCTCTTGAATTCGCTGTGCTGCAGTTGGTACATCACAATTTTCACCTGTGTACCCCTGTCGACAGACACAGCCTTTTGATGCATGACAAACAAAATTTTGACTCAAACAATCGCAAGTTAGCATGCAATGTTGGCCGTAAAAACCTTCAGGGCATACTAAAATAATAAAACAGAACAACCATAAGAATTTTGTCCGAATGAAGGAATAACTTCTTTACCTTCTTCACATCGTGTTCCCATCCATCCTGGATGGCAAATACACAAACCATCATTCTTTCTACATCCAATGTGATTCTGGCAACGACATTTATGTGCACAATTAGGACCATAGAAATCATTTGGACAGAGCTCATTGCAATTGGCCCCAGTCCATCCTGGCAGACACTGACATTGTCCAGTTATGTGATTACATTCACCTCCATGCTCGCAATTACATTTTAGCCCACAACCTGGGCCAAACAAACCAGATGGGCATGGATGTTCACAGGTAATTCCAACATATCCCGGTCTACAAACATATTCTCCGGTAATGTGATCGCAACTTTTGTTTCCTAAAAATTATTTTATTTTTTATTTTTTCACACTCAAAGACACAACCAACTTTTACTCACCATGAATGATATCGGGACACTTCTCCTTGCATCCAGCACCATAGAAACCTTTCGGACATGGCTTAGAGCAATCTTCTCCAGTCCAGCCCTTGGAACAAATACATTTACCAGTCATCGCATCACATGATGAATTATTCATACATCTGCAAACTTGATCACAATTTTCGCCATAAAATCCTGTCATACATTGTGTCTCACAATGTACACCTACACAATGTTCGTATGTTCGCGGTAACAAGTAAGCACCAACAAAAACATAACCAAAACGAAACAACCGAACAACAAAACACAAGAAACACAATGCAAATAAAGTAAATCATTAATTTTGTATCAAAAAAAAAGAAAAAAAAAATTAAATTAAATTGAAACAAATGTTAGATGAATGAAGGTGAAGTGTGTAAGTCTAAAGTATGGATTAAGTGATGACATGCATTGTAGGTAGGGATTTAAGAGCTAAAAAATAAGTCAAAAGGTAGAGAGACATGCTGTTTGATGCGACAAGTTATCGATTGTACTGTAAACATGTCTAGAGAATAGTTTGGGCTTTTAAATATGTACTTGAGTTGATACTAAGTACAAATCTAATGTCTGGCTTACGATTGTTACATCGGACAACAAGGCCAGCCAACAACAAGATCCGAACCGAATCTCGATCCGATAGACTCAATGGTTTCCCGAGGCTTTCAATAAGGCACAACTTAAATAAGGGAAAGGGCCAGACTTGAGCGATTAATTTGCAAGAATACTTCGAAATGTCATAACCCAAGAGTAAGAACTAAGCACTCAAGATATGCGAAACAACTTCGAGTTCTCCTCAGTATTACAGAAGGCCAAACCACATAAATAAAAAACGCGGTGGTGAAACGATAGGATGAAAATTGGCGGTAAGGATGAAACTGCAAGCATTTCAAAAGGGATTTAGATCCAACGGAAATGGCCAAACCGGAAAAGTGCATTTGGGTTAGACTTTGTGGTACATTTATGGAATTGCATCAGAAAAATTGAAGAACTAGAAAGAAGTACCGTCAGACGAGTTAATATTTTTTAGATTGCGGTACAACAAAGAAAAAACGAAGATTCAAATATAGGGTTTGCTAATAACGACTTGACAACTTTTTTTTTTTTAAATAAAAGGCAAACTATTTGAGATATTTCAAAAACTTTATCATTGGCTTGAAGTACAATCAAAACATTTATGAATGGAACTCGACTTCGTTCATATAGCCACCGCGGGCACGTTTGCAGCGGTCGATTCGTTGGATTTTCAACAACTCGGCCACACATTTCAGCCGAAACGTCTGCTATTTCGCGTTCAATGTTGGCTCTGAGCTCTTTCAACGTCATCGGCGTGTTGGTATAAACCAATGACATAACGTAGCCCCACAGAAAATAGTCAAGCGGCGTTAAATCGCACGAACGAGGCGGCCAATCGACTGGCTCATGTCTTGAGATAACACGCTCACCATACTTACTCTTCAATAAATCGATTCTAGCGTGTACTGTGTGGCTTGTGACACCATCCTGTGTCATCCTTGGACCACAACATGTCGTCCAAGCCCATATCTTCCAATTCGGGCCAAAAATAATCGGTGATCGTGGCGCGATAACGCTGACCATTCACAGTAACGTGACGATCGTTATCGTCGACGAAAAAATATGGCCCAATAACGCCGCCGGCATGCAAACCGCACCAAACAGTTACTTTTTGTGGATTAAGTGGTGATTCATGAAGCATATGTGGGTTTTCACCCGACCAATAACACTTATTTTGCTTATTGACGAACCCATTGAGCCAAAAATGAGCTTCGTCACTGAAGATGATTTTGCGACACCGAATATCTGTAGGAAATTCTTATTATTTGCAGACGTTGCTCGTTAGTGTACTTTACCTTGAGTTTACTGAATAAATTGACAGTGACAGTTTGATGATTATTGAAAGAGTGCGTTCACAAATTAAATTCAAAGTTGTCAAGTCTTATTGGAAAATCCTATATATTGAAGCCGAGCAAGGATATCTTCTATTGCGGAACGACAAGATTTGCAATACATGGAAGGGTATTTTAACGCGTTACTTAACGAAGAATTTTCGAGCAGTACCAGTCACTCGGCTTCCGCACTAGAAAAGGAAACAGAAGATTTTACGGAAGCCGAAGCACTTAAAGGAATGAACGGTAAGCGTGCAGTGTAGCATTCTTGTTACACTTTATAAAGGCAAAGGCGACACGAAAAATTGCAAAAACTGATCAGAAATAACCGAAAGGCTCAAAGTTAAAGTTGGAGTACACTAAGTTTAAGGGATCCATGCAGATGGATTCCATGTAAAAGGCTTTACACGTTGAGCCCTAAAGAAACAAAGGAACCACACATTTGAATCAACCAATTTCGTCAAATGTGGGAAAAATTGCAAACAGAATTTTAATTTTATCCGTGATAATAATGCGACTGGTTTTTGAGGTGCTAAAGTGATACTCTTTCACATAGATCTGTTTCACAGCAACTATTATCAATTTTCATGAACTAAACGAAAGCAGACACCATTCTGGAATGAGAGAAAACGAAAGCCAGTTAATAGTATCCAAATCACTCTCAGCATTATGTATGATGGAGAATTGAAGTGCTGGGATCGCAGAATGAAATTTGCCTGCATGAGAATCTGAGAATATTCCTATGTCAAAATTGAACGTAACATCTTAAGAGCTTCAACATGCACACCAGGAGCTATCTAAACCATTTGTAAGATGTACCTTATTGATATTAACGAATATAATAATTCTAGCGACTAATTACCAGCCTTTACTGAGAGAATATTTCGTGAAGAAACTAGAGAAAACCCAACCAAAAACGACCAACCAAAACTAGAGATGTATTCAATCACTTACGAAAAACAACAAGATTTGGAAATGTGGAAACAATATTAAAATAATCTCCACATAATAACCCTCCATCTGCCCTTGCGCATGAGAAGAAAATAGATTTTGTAAAAGATGAAAGCGAAACTTTAAAAATTTTAGCCGGCGAGAACTGTCTTTTCTCGATGCGAAAAGCTGAAACAATTATGGAAGAGACATAAGTCCTTCAGGCAACACTTAATACAAAAAAATAAAAAAAAGACCACTAACTGCAATGATCATCAGTTCGTCGACAAACCCTTAAAAGTTAAATCCCTGCAATATAAAAACATTGCTTATCCCATCGTTTAAAGTCAGCTAAAAGAAAAAAAAAAAAAAAGAAAATGTGTCCCACTCATTTCTGCATAAAATGATCTGTTCAACGAGGGAAGAATCAATCTTAGCTGATCATGCAGGAATTAGAGCCACAACAAATTGAACAATGTCCGACAGTAGAGCTGCAGAAGTCGAACAAATTTATGACTCTGTCTGAAAAAGTGTTCACAACATCACTTTTATGGTAGATTAAGCAGACTAATAACTCTAATAACTCTACGACAATAGAAAGCCAGTGAACATGTTTTATGTAAGTATTGAAAAAGAAGGACGCAGGACGTAAGCTTTTTGAAACAATGAAAGAACAACTGATAAAAATGCTTATCGAAGGCTATGAACTGATTCCAATCCTACATTGAGTCGAAATGGAAAAAAACATTAACTAAGAGGTATGAGCAGCATCACAAAAAATGGATGCAAAATCTATTAGAGATTGTTAAGGTGTTTGGAGTATGTAGTAGCAAATGTATCAAAAAAAAGGGGATCAGAGACAGTATTGTGTTTGATTCCTTTGTATCGAGATAAATTTCATCATCAATCAAATGAATATACAAATAAAGCAGAGCGTATTTGCTCTAAGAGTATATGGACAACTTTGAGTTCACATATTTCCACTAAAGTATTAGTTGATAGTTAGTCCTTCATTCGATTCCATGTAGTATCAGTTCTTTTCTGCGCATTTCACTCAAAAAGAGACTTTTTAGAGCTGTATCATATGCGCTGCGATTGGTAAGAAGGCCAACGTACATAAGTACTACTGCTGGTGTGGAATGGTAATGGAAAAATTTGTCGTTTCTTCGTTAAAGTTGATATTGCCAGATGATGCATTTCACACTGCGAACCAAGAATTGCAAAAACAAAAGAGAAAACATAAAGTTTCGCTGAAAATAATGGAAAACAGAGTCTTCCCACTTATATGTCATTAACTAGACGGCACTATACTTCTTCAGCAGTTCAAAAATTTGGTAAAAGTAGCGCAGGAATCCAAACCTTGTTCAGTCAAAGTTTCCCAAATTTGTTTTATACTTGCAGATTGCAACCTAAAATATGAATTACAACTCACAAAGTATAAAAGCCTCTTTCACAAAACCTGACTGCCCAAAACCATTCGAAAAAATTCCATTAAAAGAGTTTCGCAATTAAAAAGGAAGCAGCATTAATAAGTGTCACTTCAACATTCTTCGATCCCCACTTAATCACAGAAAGTGACACTCCGTATATAGTTTAGAAATACCAATCACCACTGTGACTTTTCAAAGTATTATATAGTCGACACAACGTTTGTCAATGAATTGAAAGAAAGAAAATTAATGAATGTAAATGACAGTGTTAGGTGTTTAGTGTTAATTATGAGTATAGCAAGTGCTACTTTGATGAAACTCTTCCTCTACATATGAATGCAGTGCACGTACCTCCCCATTCAGTCTTGCAAATACATCTACCATCGACGCCATCACATGCAATTGTATTGTTGAAATCGCATTCACATTTCTGAGCGCAACCATGTCCAAAGGTTCCAAAGTCACATTTACGCTCACATTTCTTACCAGTCCAACCGGCGGAACATGTACAGACACCTTAACGTTATAAGATACGAGTAAATACACTAACTAGAATTATATACAACTTTCATTCAAATACCATTTTGTGGATTACACGAAGCATTATTCTGGCAGTCACATACTCCAAGGCAATCCTTTCCAAAGTGACTTTCATCGCATGGTCTGTCGCATTTGTTGTTCTTCCAACCCGGTGTACAGAAACATTGACCAGTTTCTGGTGAGCATTTTGCTCCATTCTGACAATCACAACTCTCGGCACAGTCTTGACCATATTTACCTTCCTCACAGATTTCCTCACATTTTGGACCATGATATCCGGGTGCACAGAAACACGTTCCATTCACCGGTGAGCATTTGGCGTTATTTTTACACTCACAGGCTAATTCACAATTCTTGCCATATTTAAGGAATGTACATGGCCGATTGCATTGTGAACTACTCCAGCCAGTCTTGCAGTCACATGTTCCACTCCAGGGATGACACATTTCCGTGTGCTCCATATCACATTCGCATGTTTTATTACAACCGGCACCGTATTTATTTTCTGAACATGTACGATTGCTACAATCTAAGCCTTGCCAGCCTTGTTGGCAACTACAAGCTCCAGTCGCTGGATTACAAACAGCGTCATTTTTGCAATCGCATTCTTCTGTACAATTTAAACCAAATCGATTGTTTGGACACTGATCGAAGCACTTCTCTCCCATGTAACCAGGTGAACACTCGCATTGTCCAGTAATATGATGACATGAAGCATCACCAAAGCATTCACAATTCAGTTCACAATTGGGACCATAATTTCCGCTTGGGCAGCGATTGGCACATACCGAACCAATCCAACCTGGTGGACATTGACACTCGCCAGTGTGTGGATCACATTTTCCATCATTCTGACACCGACAGTCTTGTTTGCATTGTACTCCGTGTTTTCCATCGGGACATTGATCTTGACATCTTTACATGACGAACAAATCATAAATAAATGTCCCCAAAAAAAAAAAACAAATTGAACAAATCATAGAGCCAAAATGTAAAAAAAAAAAACACTTACAAAGGTCCAGTATAACCGGGTGCACATGTACATTCGCCAGATACATGATGACAGCTGCCGCCATTCTCACAACGACACTCTTCAAGGCACTTGGCACCGTAACGATCGGGAGGACAAAACTCCTCGCAATTGTCACCAACATAACCTTTTGTGCATTCACATGCACCAGTATAAGCCTCACACGTACCATTATTCATGCATTCACATTTCTCTTCGCAATTTCGACCCCAACGGCCAGGAGGACAGTCTAAAAATTTTCATTTTGGAGGGGGGAGGTTTTGTTAACTTAATTTTCATTTTTCTTTTGTTAATTTGAACATTTTCTAAATTTTTAAGTGTGATAGGTGAGTACTCTCAAAGGTGGACGTTATCAAAAGCGGAATAAGTGAAATTACACACACACACACACACACAATACCACGTGAGAGAGTTTAAAACACATTTCAGTTGGTAAACTGAACTAAAGGCCAGAACAAGGTTAGTAAAACGCATTTGTTAGTTGCTAAGCTGTGAATTTAACAGTTATGTTATGAGCATTGTGGAAACTAAAAATAACATCCTCTATGCTAAATTTAATTTAACCGAAACTCACCACAAAGTGCAATCAATTTAAACAAGGTCTATCCAATCTCTGTTACTTACTGTTACATATGCCATCATTCCAGTCACCAATTCTTTCCCTATCCTCGCTAAGTCACAAATCTCAAAGAAATTAAATACTTTCTCTAAATCTGAATGAAGATTCCCTAAAACACTATGTCTTTACTGAAAGCTGTCGCGTTTAACTGAAATTGCGGACAGATTCAGACAGTTGTCTGATGTCATATGTTCGTAAAAAGGATTTTCATTAGGAATTCTCTTTCAACAGATGTCATATTTGTATTCCAGACTATTTACCATTTACGAGTAATTTAAATTTTTTAATCAAAATTCGAGATCAGTTACGACTACGTTACGTGCGTTAAGTCAGGCTTTCGGCCTTTAAAATCCCCATCGACTTTTCACTCCATAATGCTGGCGTTCCAATAAGACAACGAAAACTATAGAGTATATTGTTTCTGTACGCAAATCAGAATGTCAACAAAATTGTACTCAATCGATTCCGCGCTATTCCAAGATCATCAGAAATGGGACTACGTTAAGTCACTATCTATAACTTAATTCATGCGGTTTGCTAAGAGATGGCGTAACTTGTATTATTCCATTAGAACATGCTTTGGAAAGCTACTGTCATTGTACGTCATTTCAGTATATGTCATTCATTTGAAGCGTAAACAACAATAATTTTTTTTCACTCAAATATGTCGAACTTTGTACCTGAAAAAGTGTTCTTGCGGGGAGTTCTTCTTCATTACTTTAATATGAAGAAAACTGCTGCCGAAAGTCATCGTATTTTGGTGGAAGTTTATGGTGAACATGCGCTAGCTGAGCGAACGCGTCAAAAGTGGTTTCCACGATTTAAAAGTGGTGAATTTGGCTTGGAAAATGATGAACGTCCTGGGCAGCTAAAAAAGTTTGAAGATGAAGAACTGGAAGCATTACTCTATGAAGATTGTTGCCAAACACAAGAAGAGCTCGCAGAATCTTTGGGTGTCACTCAAGCAGCCATTTCAAAACGTTTAAAAGCAGCTGGATATATTCAAAAGCCAGGAAATTGGGTTCCACATGAACTCAAGCCGAGAGAAGTCAAAAGGCGGTTTTGCATGTCCGAAATGCTGCTGGAACGCCACAAAAGGAAGTCATTTTTGCATCGGATTGTTACTGGTGATGAGAATCGGATCTATTACGACAACCCCAAGCGCAAAAAATCATATGTGAAACCCGGCCAACCAACCACATCCACGGCAAAGCCGAATATCCATGGCGCGAAGGTAGTGCTCTGTATCAGATGGGTGTGCTGTATTATGAGCTGCTAAAACCGGGTGAAACCATCAATGGAGAACGCTACCGAACACAGTTAATCCGTTTGAAGAGAGCAGTAGCCGAAAAACGCCCGGAATATACGATCAGACACGAGGCAATAATTTTCCATCATGACAACGCTCGGCTCCAAGTTGCTATTCCGGTTAAGAACTATTTGGAAAACAGTGAATGGGAAATCTTACCCCACCCGCCTTATAGCCCAGACCTTGCCCCTTCTGACTACCATTTGTTCCGGTCGATGCAGAACGCCCTCACTGAGCAGAATATCAAAAATTGGCTTGATTCATTCTTGGCTGGCAAGCCGGGGCAGTTCTTTTGGGATGGGATCCATAAATTGTCAGAAAGATGGGAAAAAGTCATAGCTTGTACATTGTACATGTTTTTCTTAAATAAACGTTCAAATTTTGAAAAAAAAAACCGCACGAATTAAATTACATACCCAATATGTCAAAAAACCAAAAACGTTGGACAACTTGGACCTGAAATGGATGGAATATCGCCCCTATTATACAAAAGCCATGGAAATTGCATCCAGCACATCAACTCATGTAAGAGGTTCCGTGGAGGGCATTTGATTGCTCCCACATTTCAAAGCTGGCTCAAATATACTTCAGTCCAAAATACAAAGGATCTGTGCAAAAAAAAAAAAAAAACTGATAACGTTCGACATCCATAATCAATCTGAATTTCGAAAGATTCAATCTCTTATCTGCTCAGAAGGGGCTTTCCCTAGAGAATAAAATAATTGGTGGCATGATGCAGTGGTTAGTCAGTTCATCGACTCTAACACCAAAGAACCCGAGTTTGAATCGGACACCCACCGACACAAGAAATAGTAATTTTTCTGATGGCATCACCCAATGGCAAGCCTCATAAAATATAATTCTTTGTAAAAGTCTTCTATTCTTCCGCTGTTCAGAGTCAATAAAAATATATAGGTCCTTATTTCTGTTCATAAAATGAACACAAAAACATAGTGGGAGGATGAACTAGGCCCTGATCAACAACGGACTGCTGTATCATCATTTATTGAAAAAGTAAATTAGTAGAAACGGCCTTGTATACTAGATGGAGTGAAAAGTAACCTCTTTGACCGCCAGAACGCGCTGCTACTGCAAAAGAGGTTATGGTGCCTTGAATTTCGTTCATATTTAGGCAGACATACCAAATTTTAGTTTTGTTTTGACAGCTGATTGTTGTTGATATGTTTGGCATCATGTTGAATATGAACAAAAACGATTTTCGTTCTCTCATAAAACATTATTTTTTGAAAGGCAAAACGGCGAGGGAAACAAAAGAAAAGTTGGATAAATATATGGGGCTAATGCTCCGTCAGATTACACCCTCAAATATTGGTTTCGAGAATTTCGTGGTGGCCGCAAGTTCACTACCGATCAAGTCCGCAGCGGCAGGCCCTCCGATCCGGTTATAGAGGATAATGTCAAAAAAAAAAAAAAAAAAAAAATGAAATGGTGTTGGCTGACCAGAAAGTGAAAGTGCGCGAACTAGCAGATACCACAAAGATTAGTACTGAGCGCACACGCCATATTTTGGGTTATATTCTGCATATGAAAAAGTTATCCTGCCGCTGGATGCCGCGTATACTCACGCCTGACCAAAAACACGAATGCGAGAGCACTTCGAAAGAGTGTTTGGACTTTTGGAGTCGATTGGTAACTGTTGAACACTAGAGAACAGAATGAGTGCCCGGCAATGGACTGAAACCTCGAAAAAGGAAAAACCATCAACAGTGAGTATTACTGTGCATTATTGAAGCGATTGAAGGCCGAAATCATTGAAAAACGGCCTCACATGAACCGAAAAAAAATTTTATTTTTGCAAGACAATGCACCGGCGCACAAGAGCATCGCAACCATGGCTAAAATCAATGACTTACAGCTCCAACTGCTGTCGCATCCACCGTATTCGCCCGATTTGGCTCCCTCGGACTATTATCTCTTCCCAAACCTCAAAAGATGGCTCATCAATAAAAAATTCGGAGTATCACGCAGTTACGTAGGAGTATTTTGCAGACTTTCCGGAAAATTACTTTTCGGACCGGATCAAGAAGTTGGAAAATCGCTAGAATAAGTGTATCAAACTAAAAGGGAAATATTTTTTCCATTCCCTAGGAGGTTACTTTTCACCCCACCTAGTACATATACAAATATCCCTTTCACAACCGGAAGTATACAACAGTAGCCCTTGAGAGTATAAAAGATGCGTCTATCGTAAATACGTATAGTGTATAGTTGAACACATTTGATGAATTGACTAATCACCTTGTGACTATCCACATAATCAACTCAAAATTGGGTGATGTAATAGTAGAGGAACACGGAAAATGTTCATCTTATACTCCTTCTCAGAAAAGTAGACCTAAACTTAAAATAAAGATCTCTTATATGCTCTCAAGGAGCTAACAAGATCAACAGATCAATATGAATTGGGTGTAAACTCCGGCAAAAGTGAACTCGACATTTTCTCTAGAAAATAACCCACATGACCTTCCTTTCATTAGGAGGTATAAGCTTCAAGTTTTCTGGCAAAGCAAAATGATATTGTTTTAGACAGAAATGCGAGCTAAGAAGTAGCGTACAGAAAAGTCGAAAAAGTCTCAAAGGCTATACGTCTCGGCCACAGGACCGACCTGCACAGAGTGATTGTCTGATAAAGTAAACGATCAGCATGTTTGTGTACTAGCGGATAACTTTAAACTATTCCTTTTGAATCTTATGTTTCACCACACAACCGTCGACATTTTTCGTAGTCAAACGTTCGCTTTAAATCAACTTAACACTGGACCAGTAGAAAACATAAAACCCAAGATACAGTTGAATGAATATTTTCAACTTCCAGGTCATTCTGGATGTGAAACGCAATCTGAAGGACAGATCCATCAAGTCGATGATACACGAAAAATCAGACTAATGGCAATTTTCTCTTTAACTTTCTAAATCTCAGTCTTTCCTTCCGTCTTTCTGATCACTGTAGTGTGTTCCGGACAGAAGTAGTTGTGACAAATGCGACTTATTGTTTGCAAATAGAGCAGTTCAACATTCATCTTTGTTGAGGATCAGGACATAGGGACATTTCAGGAAATTAGACTACACTACTTATTCTACCAGAAAAATGTAAATTAGGTATACTGAATGTTTCATAGAATCCCATATTAAAGCTAAATACCAGGCTTTAGAGAACAAGTGGTAAGGCAGGTCTAATGACAAAAATGTTATTGGCCAAAGCTGGATATTATCACTTCACAACGATCATAATTCTCAAAATCTTCGCGGCAAATGTTTAGCAAAGGGGCTCAACGAAATCAAGTCAGCGAGAGCGTTTATATAGAAGACCGGATTGGAACCGTTTACTATTTCGTGTGCTGTTGGCAGTTGAAACTCATAGGGTTTGAGCTAAGATAACCTACTGCGATTAAAACCTTTTCTGATTGATTTAGCTGCAATTTCTATACAAGTTCCGGAGTAAAAACCAAACGAAAACAATAGATCCAACCAGTGAATCAATAGATGACCAGTTAGTTGGGAACAAATTGCTCATGGGCCATCCATAAACAAGTTCGTTGTTATCAAAAAGCTGGAGTTAGTATAGAACTTAGTCTACCCAGTCCTTAAAAAAAAGACTATTGTGGCTGGGCAAGCAGTAAGTCTGTCTTCTATTCTTAAGGGAACAGGCTTAATTTTGATCTAAGCAACTGATATCATCTTTCATTATTTGTCACAGTACATTAAAGAATATATCAGCACTTGTTATTTTTAACCATATCTCTGTGGGAACGACATATGTTTGGATTTTGAATCAACATGCAGCAACCATCAACGACTATAATGAGAAGATTCCAAAGTGGGATAAACAAGTTCGCTTTTTTATGATTACCTTATGCGATGAGAAATTTTAACGTCAATGCTGGTCAGAAGCAAACCTGGCTCAGACAGATAAATCTGATGAATCGCAACACGTTTATGAGCATCTCTACTGGAATTCCAAAGTTGAAAACTAACTCAGAAGTTTTTGAGACTGAAAAGGTTTAGAGTTATGGCCATGAATGATGGTATCTTATCCAAGCATATGTATTAAGCAAGCTATATATTTTCATCTGAAATATATGGGAGAATGAACGAATCTTAAAAGATTTTGGGGTAAATGATTAATAATCAGTTTTTCAAACAAGAGTGACACAAAGGAATGGGAGATATTGGCCGATATTAGTAGCATAAACCACTTAAAATTCTTCTAGCAGAGCAATGAAGGGGCCAGATTGCAAAAATAAAAGTCCTAAGTCGTGTAATTGTGTCAGAATACACTGAGAGTCAAAACGAAGACCGGTAGGACTTTATGTTTTCAATGCTACAGTCATCGATAATTTTACAAAAACTTTTTCAGTATTAAGTATCCGTTTCGCACAAGAAACGAAACCTCACAATCGGAACTTCCTTTCTTCAGAATATTTGCAATGAGTGGTTAAAAGAGTTAACACAATAGGTCTGAACGTACTTGTCTGAGGATTTCGTGTGAAGTATCAAGAACCAATAGAAACACATAGGGCGACTGCAGACTTGTCATTCGTTCCTAATTAAGGCAAAAAGATGTGGAAAGATGTGTCCGTTAAAGCGGATGCCTTTAAAGCCTCATCAGCAACAATAAATTTGACTTTATTACTGATTTTGATTTTCTACCTTTCTATTCATTAATTTTCTTCTGCTTTGCCCAATCGGTTCCATATACCTTCCGAAAGGACTGAATGTCAGCTCTTCCCTAGTACAATAAGGAGTTGCCCTCTCTCCATAATAACAGAAACAAGTTGTGACACAAATTTCTAAGAACTCGATCTGTTTCCGACTTTAGTAAATACCGATTTGTATATAGTACAATCGTTTTCCTGAACTTTGTGAGTCTCTTTACCTTGAGTAGCTCTTGCGGCTATTGTAATAAAAGAGTGTGTAACCCATCTCGGTCCTCCCCTCGTTGCCCTATTTTACTTGTCTGTTTCAATATCTAATTTCAATTTTTTATGAAAGGAATTTTATATCATCGCTTTTCATAAAAAAGGAAGCAAGGCCGAAGTTGATAATTATAGGCCCATACCAAAACTCTTTTGCATACTCAAATTTTTCGAAAGCATAATCTGTTAACAACTTCTTCCGTACTGTAGACCAACTATCTGTATAGTTGGTTTCATGAAAGGTTAATCAACCACCACTAACCTAACTGAGTTCGTCTCTAGGACGCTTTGTGCTTTAGAAGACGGTGAAGAAGCCGATTAAATTTCCACAGATTTCATCAAGGCATTCGATAAAATTTCACACCAACTTATTATTTTTAAACATAAAAAAAAAAAAAATTGGTTTTTCCCCTAATTTTGTGGCATGAACCAAATCCTACTTAGAAGACCAAGAATACAGAGTCATCTTTAGAACTTCAATATCCGACCCCATTAAAGCAACATCTGGTGTCCCTCAGGGTAACCACCTTGGACCAATCATCTTTATCCTAATAATATCCGAAATTAATCTCATTTTAATGAATTTTTATCTTTCTAATATGCTGATGACATGAGAATTTCCAAAGTCATTTCACTGCCTTCTGACTCCCATTGCCTGCAAGATGACTTAAATAAGTTTTCGGTATGGTGCACGCAAAACTTGTTGGAGCTTACATTACAGGGTCCGTGTACATTACTTTTGTAACGATAATTGTAGCCAAGTTTGGTCGCTCTATAAACAAACCCACATTCAAAGAATTAAAGCAGTCCAACGCAGGTTTATTCGTTTCGAACTTCGTGGCCTTGGCCCGATCCATATATGGTACCTCCCTGTGAAAATGTGATAAAACTGATTACTGTGTAAGCCCTAAAAAAATGTCGTGAACTCCACCAGTTATTGACTGGAAACATCGATTGTCCGAGAATAACGCAAAATATGTTCATGCATCGCTTGGTCACATTTATCTAACAGTACCGACGTTCACAACGATACGTGCATATGAGGTCTCGCCTTTTTTGTTCGATTTCACGTTGGTTAAATTACACTGTGTAAACTCGGCTTTTGATAGAAAGTAATTGGCACATCAAACTTTCAGCCGCAGAGAGTCCCTAAGAAATGATTACTCCCTATTCTCTGTCATTTTACACTATGTATATAACTGTGGATCTTATTGCCGATTAATTTTATCTCAAAACTTATCTAGGTCTTATTCTCTTATGAATTTTATAAGAGTAAGCTGGTGTCATTGAATAGAGCAATGCATTTTTGAAATAAGAATTCTATACACCAATTTTGATCTCTCGAAATGCCAGCAACTTCGATTAGAAAGATACGTCTGAATAGTAGTGAAAATTAAATACTTTGATAGCCTTTAAAACTGCTATGCGATTCAGGTTCTTATATGTACAATTTCAATGACAAGAAAATTCGCAGACGTATAAATGGCGGTAAGCAACAAAACGCAAGCCTTTCAAACGTAGACTATGTGCAGCTATAGAACGAAACCGATAAAGTGCGTCTTAAGTTAGATTATAAACGTTGCAAAAGGAAAAGATGAAAAAGCGGTAGCTGCGAAAGCAGTAGATGCATTGTATAGGGAATTATAACAGATTCCTTCACAATCAATATGTAAGCATCAAGCAGAAGAAATACAACGTCGAAACATGCGGAAAATAGGTAACATTTTCAAGATTGCAACACAACGAAGAAAAGCTCTGAAGCTGACGTTAGTGTGCTTCGCTTAAAAAAGTGAACTCGCTTTTGCACGCGCATTCAAACCAGTGGAAAAATCTGTAGATCATCTTTATCTATTTGGAAAAAGCATTCAATATAAACGGATGCCTCTAAGAGTCCATTTAAAATCAACAACTATTCAAACCATCAAACGTCGTGGAATCACTTATTACAACTTGCTGGAAAATTTTCAAATGTGATACGGAATCTTCCAAATGAAGCTAACGAGGTTTTGAAGGATCTTCCGGCATAAGGACCACAGGCAGAAAAGAAAGATGCATGGTTAATTCAGCTTCATCTGAGACCGTGAAACACATCAAGCGTAGGCTGAACTTTGCAGTTAGGCAGTTTATTCTACAATTGAAAACTTCTTGAAATTTATAAACGAGCATGGCGAAAGTTAAGCTGTTTCGCTTGTGAAAAGGTGAATCATTTATTTTACTGTTCTTCCTTTTTTTCAATGAATATTTTCAATTCTAGAAATTTTATAAAGAAGAAGAGGCTGTGCTCCAACTATTTCAAATCTAATGATGGATTTAAAACTTGTCAGTCTCGGTATCTCTGTCGACAGTACCAAGAAAAGCACCATACGTGTTTCCACATTGATCAAGATCCTCCAATTGACGTGCAAAATTGGTGAGGAAAAAAACAGCTAATATAGGAAGATCCATCGTGAGGTTTGATTTTCAATAGGCCTTTTTTGACAGATTACGCGTGACTTCTATCAAACTGCTTTGTCATTTTTGTTCAGTATGTCATCATGGAAAGACTCACACCAAAACAACGTCTCCTAATTGTTCAGCTGTATTACGAAAATCAGAGTCCTGTGAGAAATGTTTTTCGTGCGATTCGAGGAACTTACGGTGCGCAAAATCCTACTGAAACCACTATTGCCAATACCATTCGCAAATTTGAGTCTCAGTTTACATTAGTGGATGATACTCGACCGGTTAGACCACATCAGGCACGTAGTGAAGAGACTATAGCAGCTGTAGCTGAGAGTGTACGCGGAGACCGTGACGAATCGATTTGTCATCGTTCTCAGCAGCTTGGCTTGGCGTATTCGACAACTTGGCGTATTTTACGTGAGGATCTCGGCCTAAAAGCATACAAAGTTGACTGGTGGAATCATTGGTCCATATTTCTTCAAAATTGAGGCAAATCAGAATGTTGTCGTGTGCTTCATGAAATTCAAACACACTGTCTCGGTGAAATCTGGTTTCAACAAGACGGCGCTACGAGCCATACAGCCCTTGAAACAATGGACTTGTTGAGAACTCATTTTGGTGAGCACTTTATTTCACGTTTTGCTACGGTAAATTGGCCGCCTAGATCATGCGATATCACATCTTTGGACTATTTTCTCTGGGGATATGTAAAGTCTCAGGTCTTCAGGAATAAGACAGCTACGATTGACGCTTTTGAAGCCAACATTACTCGTGTTATCCGCGAGATACCAGTCGCTATGCTCGAACGAGTCGCCAAAAACCGGACCTTCCGAATGGACCACCATAGACGTACTCGTGGCCAACATTTACATGATATCATTTTCAAAAAGTAAATGCCAAATCACTTTCAAATTTATGTGTTTTATTTTATAATATAAATCAAACCTGACGATGAATCACCCTATATATAAGCAATTAATACCTGCACAAATTTAACAGCTTCCATGTTAAATTGCTTCTCGCATTCATTTGTGTTTCTCACTTTGTGAATTTTTACACTCCTGGCAGGGCCTACTGTTTATTGTCGATTCCAAACGGCTCTCCTGAGAAACTGATGATGACGATTTTTGAAAAATTTTTGCTCCTACCGGGATACGAACCCAGGTAGATGGCGTGACAGCCAGTGAGTCAATCATCACGCCATCGCCACCACCTACGAAAATAAACATCAGGTAATTTTACATAAAGACAGCCCAATTGTACGCAAGATTGTTACAGGTTTTCATCTAAATAATCTTCATGTTGGACTAACGCTATTACTTGCTACACTTCGCCAAAACTATTGGATAATTGGAGCCAGATAACTAGTAAAATCTGTAATTCATCAATATGCAGTTTGTCGCCGACATGCGTGCCAATGAACAAATGATGGGAAATTTTCTCAAGTTCCGAGTAAATGCTGTTAATACCTTCTATGACGTTGGTTTGACTACGCTGGCCCATCAGCATGGTATTAGTAACTAGTGGTCAAAAATCACCATCTATTAAGATGTATGTATCAGCATTTATTTGCCTTTTCACTAAAGCTGTGCATTCAGAGCTGATGAACAATTTACTAAAAGTACCGAGGCCTTTTTAGCAACTCTGGATTGTTTCGTTGCCAGACAGGGTCTTTGCATCCATATCCAAACTTCATAAATTGGTAAAATCTCTTGACTCTAAGCAATTATATTCGTATATTCAATTTCTTATATTCTAATGGCGTGCAGTGGAGCATTTTATTCCACCCAGAGATCCCCATTTAAGAAAAACATGGGATTCCGCAGTGAACATCATGAAGTTTCCTTTACGGAGAAGCATTGATCAAGTTACTTTAATTTCGAGGACATTTCAAAACTTTTAGTAGGAATCGAAGCAGTTCTAAACTCACGTCCGCTGGTTTATACCCATTAAGATGATCTTTCTTACACCACTCCAAATTATTTTCTAATTGGGAGGCAACTTAATGCTAGAAATGCCCGAGAGTGACATTACGCACTTGAAGACGTCCGCATTAACAAGGTGGAGACTAATTCAACAAAGTACTCAATCGTTTTGATCAATTTAGTCATCAGAGTATTTATCATCACTTAAAAAAAAAAAAGTGGCTAAGGAACAACCCAATCTTAATATAGACGATGTCGTCCTCCTAAATTTCTGGTCATTCGGTTGTTTGCATTCAACGCGATTGAGAGTGTACTTGCTTAAGGAAATTCATTGCTTTAGTTAGTGAGAAAATTGATATTTGATATTACAAAAGAATTGTCGTTTTCTTTTTTGTGAACAAGTTACAAGTATGACGCGTTTAGGAAAGTAAATTCGTTGATTTTGCATCACGGTAAAGACCCATCTCACAATGCATTGATTATGCATCAAAAACAACGAAATTACACACACCTGATCTGGCACAGTGTGACTTTTTCCCGTTCGGCCGACTCAAACAAGCGCTTTCAGGAACGCGTCAACTATTATTTCTCAAGTGAATCGTATTCGGTCCAAACTGAATACCTGAAGAATTCTAATACTTCAATTACTTAAGTAGCTGCGAGCAATTGGAATTATAACTGGGATGTGAATTGAAATTACACCAACACAAATCCTGATGGTTTGCCTGGCATTGTTCTGAAAATGTGTGTAAGTATTCTTATGCAACCCCTGGTAAGTATCTTTTGTTATTCGATCTACCAGGAGCTTATTTCACGCCTCTAGAAAAGAGCTATTGATAAAAAAAACACACACAAATAAGATATTACCAACTACCTTTCCATTGCTAAGTTCTCTTGAATCCCCAAGATTTATTTCATTATTTCATTACATGTCTATCTTTGCATTGAACCAACATGGACTTCTTGAAGGCAGGTCAACAACTAGCAACTATTAAATTTGTTTCCAGCATAATGTATCCCTCAGAGCAAGGGAAAGAAGTGAATGTAATTGTTACATACTTCAGCAAGGCCTTTGATAAAATCGTACTCAAGTTGGTTGTCAGACTTGGCAGATCTCTTGGATTAAATCCTATTTGCAAGTACGCTATTTTTCGTATCTGGCCCATTTTCATTCTCGTTTATTTAATAAACCAACGAAAGTCACTTTAAGTGTTCCACAAGGCAGCCACCTTGATCCATTCAATGTTGTTACCATTATAATGAACTCCTACATATCTGTCTATGCCGATAATATGAAAATCTTAAAACATCTCTTAACCCTTAACCAGATGATCTTAATAAGTCCTCAATTTGGTGCCATAAACATAAAAAAATAGCAAGCCATCTCATAATCCTGAAAGCGTTTTTAAATTCCCACCCGAATTCAATAAGGACATAATAATTTTGCATTGACACAAAACAGAATAATTGAGATATCGGGCTGAAATTCATTCCAGGTGTAGTACACATTTTAAATGTAAGCATGGAATTCGATCTCGTTCATTGGCCATCGAAAACATATTTGCAGCGATCGATTCTTTAGAGCCATTCTTCCATTCCTCAATTCTTCCGCATATAAGGGCCGGTACGTTGGCAATTTCATGTTTGGTATTTTTTTCCTGAGCTCTTCTAACGTTGTTGGCTTGTTGGCATAAAAAAAATCCAACGGCACTAAATCGCAATAGAGAAGTGGCCATTTGATCGAACCATTTCTCGAGATTACACGATTATCGAACTTCCCCTTTAATGGATCGAATGTTTGACCAACTGTGTGGCATGTGCTACCATCTTGTTGGAACATCTTGTTGGACCTTACCACATGGTCACTTTTTGTGGATGCAATGGAGTCTTTTGAAACACATTTGGGTTTGTTACTGTCCTATAACGCATATTTTGCTTATTGACAAAGCCATTAAGCCTGGAGTGATCTTTAATTTATCGATGAAATTCAAGAATCTCTTCAAACTTTTACAGAGCCCAATAGGTGAAGTTTCGGCGCTTTAAATGATCAAGAGGCTTTAGTTTTTAAATTAATTTGATCTTGTAAGAGCGTAGGTTACGATTTTTTTGATTTGGCTGATTTGGGTGCGTTGTCTCACTGGCACAGGTACATTCAATAGTGAATAAGTTGATTCTGTCTGGTTAGACGCTTATTATGACCGAATATTGGAGTAAGCGCTCTTAAAGTTACGACCACCGACTCAGAATTTCTGTAATAATTTTTAAAAATTTCTAAACGTTGCTCATTCGTGAATTTCACCATGATAAAAATGTGAACCTTGAGAGACGTTTTGACGTTGAGAGATCATAAAAAAAATAAATAAATTGTTCTGTCCCAATTGAAAATCGCCTTATCAATCCAAGTTATAGCTACGGTCATCTAAATGCGCGATTTGGGTGTTATTTGTGATACATAATTCAATTTCAGCATCAATACTGATTCCATAATAAACAAAGCTTAAGGATGATCCAAAGAATTCTCTGGCCCTTACATCACAAAATTCCTTTACAACACCTTTTCTGGGCCATTTCTTGAGTACGCTAGCCAGGTATGGTCCCTCTAGCTACTATTTCTATGAGCTTCCAACTACATACTGCTTGATTAATATCTACACAGGCAGTTTGAGGTCTGTTTGTTCGTATTAAACTTAATAAAGTCGTCCGGAGTTAACCTCATTCATATTTCTAGGATCTTCTTCTAATTGCACTTTAATTTTGACTAGCAAATTTTGTATAATCAAATCCCATGTACCATTACTGAACACACATAACCCTCTCCCTATTTAGAATCTATCTACATACAGTGAACCAAAAACAAAGTGGGACAGTGCTGACTGCAAAGTTTAAACTGATATATCTCAACAACTTGTAAAGATATTAAAATGAAACAAATTGCGTATAATCTTATCATTTTAAAATTATTTAATATATTGATTCTTTTCACAATGTTTTTCAATGGCGCTATGGAAGTGCCGCTACTTTGTTTTTATTGTCTGAGGTAACATACCGGTCTTACTTCGCAAAGAAATGGAAAAAAGACAAGCATCGCGTGACTTAAAAGAATTAATCATTGATTATTACAAGAAAAAATACGCCATTCGTCAAATCTCAGCAATTTTAAAGTCAACTGTATTCAATATTATAAAATCTTTCAAGAAGAATAGGTGTTTTGAACGTCCTTCTGGAAGTGGAAGACCTTCAAAACTTTCAACGGAGCAAACCAAACGAAGAATTTTAAGGATTATGAAAGCAAACCCGAAGGAATCAGCCGTCGAGATCGCTAAAAGTTAAAAAGAAGAAAAAATTGTAGATATTCATCCGCAAACTGTACGGAATTTTCTCCATAAAGAGGGTTACAAAGCGTATAAACCACGAAAGAAACCTAAATTGTCGGAACAACACATAAAGAACATACTTGATTATTCCAAAGAATATGTTTCTGAAACTGAGGAATTCAGTGAAAATTTAATCTTTTTGGATCCGATGGTCGTCGATTTGTATGACAGAGAAGGAATAGCTTTAGACCCAAGAAATTTCACTCAAACTGTAAAGCACAGTGGTGGAAGTATGATGTTTTGGGGTGCAATGGCAGCAAGTCGAGTTGGCTTCTTACACATTAATGAAGAGAATTTAACGAAAATGGGGTATTTAGAAATGTTGAAGCCTTACATCCCTGCAATTAAAGAAAAATTGTGTTTAACACAAGGTGTAATGCTTGTGCATGATAACGATCCAAAACACACAACAGGTGTTATTGGTTGGTGTTGGTTGATTTGGAATACGAAGAAAGTATTACCATATCCTCTTCAAAGTCCGGATTTAAACCCTATAGAGCACCTATGGGCTGTATTGGAAAAAGAATTAACGAAAAGGACAATTATATCTGGGATGGGATAGGATTTCATCATCTGTTACAGAGAAGTTAGTAAACTCAATGAATAAGAGACTGCAATCCGTCTAACAATCAAAAGGCGTACATATAAAATATTGACATATTGGGTTAACTTAATTCGTGCGGTTTGCTAAGAGATGGCGTAACTTGTATTATTCCATTGTTATTATTCCAATTGAATATGCGTTGGAAAGGTACTGTCATTGTACGTCATTTCAGTATATGTCATTCATTTGAAGCGTAAACAACAATAATTTTTTTCCACTCAAATATGTCGAACTTTGTGCCTGAAAAAAATATGAAGAAATCTGCTGTCGAAAGTCATCGTATTTTGGTGGAAGTTTATGGTGAACATGCGCTAGCTGAGCGAATGTGCCAAAAGTGGTTTGCACACTTTAAAAGTGGTGATTTTGGCTTGGAAGACGATAAACGTCCTGGGCAGCTAAAAAAGTTTGAAGATGAAGAACTGGAAGCATTACTCTATGAAGATTGTTGCCAAACACAAGAAGAGCTCGCAGAATCTTTAGGTGTCACTCAAGCAGCCATTTCAAAACGTTTAAAAGCAGCTGGATATATTCAAATGCAAGGAAATTGGGTTCCACATGAACTCAAGCCGAGAGACGTCGAAAGGCGGTTTTGCATTTCCGAAATGCTGCTGGAACGCCACAAAAGGAAGTAATTTTTGCATCAGATTGTTACTGGTGATGAAAATCGGATCCATTACGACAACCCCAACCGCAAAAAATCATATGTGAAACCCGGCCAACCAGCCAAATCAACGGCAAAGCCGAATATCTATGGCGCGAAGGTAATGCTCTGTATTTGGTGGGATCAGATGGGTGTGCTGTATTATGAGCTGCTAAAACCAAGTGAAACCATCAATGGATGGGAAGTCTTACCCCACCCGCTTTATAGCCCAGACCTTGCCCCTTCTGACTACCATTTGTTCCGGTCGATGCAGTACGCCCTAACTGAAATACGGTTCACATCAGAGCAGAATATCAAAAATTGGGTTGATTCATTCTTGGTTGCCAAGCCGGCGCAGTTCTTTTGGGATGGGATCCACAAATTGCCAGAAAGATGGGAAAAAGTCATAGCTCCAGAAGGGCAATACTCTGAATAATACTATTGTACATGTTTTTCTTAAATAAACGTTCAAATTTTGAAGAAAAAAAAACCGCACGAATTAAAATATATACCCAATACTACATAAAATTAATATTTGTTATTTTATACGTTTTAAATGTTACTGTTCCAATTTTATTTTGGCCATTGAAACATTGCCATTTTTTTCCAAGCGAAATGAATAAGAATCAATATATTAAATAATTTTAAAATGGTAAGATTATACGCAATTTGTTTGTTGAGATATATCGGTTTAAACTTTGCTGTCAGCACTGTCCCACTTTCTTTTTTTTTTTGGTTCACTGTATGTGCATATTTCTTAAGCCTAGTTCAACATTACTAGCTTCTAACTTCACTCCATTTGTGCCTCTTCAATGTACCTTAGTACAGAAATAAATTACGAAATTCCACCAAAGCTCTGGATTAGTTTCATTATGTGTGACTATGAAAACATAACAACAAAACAATCACACAACTGAGTTTATATGTATGTTTAAGAACAAAATCAACAAAGATAAACAAAAACCAAAACAACAACAACCAAAGCAAGAAAATCGAAAAATAAAAAATAGAAAAATACAAAGCAAAGTACTCAACAATTAATACAAGTAAATTACAAAAAAACACAAGTTGAAATCGCTTTTACAAGTGAAAACCCTCCGGGTACATCTCACGAACATTTGGTTAAAACAACGGCATAGAAATTTTCTACTGATTGCGTTACTTACTTATATCACATGCAGGTCCTCCGAAACCATGTTCGCATTTGCATTTTTCCGGCGAAACGCATGTACCATGTTGACACTTCAATTTACATACAGGTATGCATCCATCACCAGCCGCATTGAGTTCATAGCCCTCTGGAAGAGCGAAAAGAGCAGAAGAAAAAAAAAAAAAAGATCGACAATTAAGTCATGTGTTGGCTGAAATTTCGAATAAACAATTAAAATTGTACCGCAGCACGTCTTGACTACTCGGGATTTAGATAGAACTTGAGTTTTGTTGACTCTTTTCTGTTTTAATTTGTATGTAGAACAACGTGGTGGTACATTCCAACACCAAACGGATACTCGCTCTTGGAATGATTGCATTTCGGTAGTTGTAACTTCGACATTGTAACTGCAAAAGGAAATAAGTTAATGATGTTTATTGTGTGCAAGAGTCCTACTTACTTTTCTAGTTTTTTGCAGATGTTAGGTCCTTCCAACTCAGTTTCAATTAAAACTTCTGCATCAACGCTGTATATTGTGACATAAAATCCTAGTGCAAGCACTAGAGAAATGATTTTCATCACGTTCGCCTTCATGTTTTCATCTAATAACTAGACCTTTAGAGGGATAAAAATACTTCTGCTTGTAGCCTGGATATCGAATGATTTTTTAGATTTCGATTACAAGATATTTAAACAAATTTTCCTCTTAGAAAGGATGGATATGCATCGTTTTTTATCAAATGCTATTAATTTCGTTGTGGATTTCTTCAATTCTTATTGTGGCAGTGATAACGTCGTCTTAAGGCAAATGACTTTCAGTTGGCAAAGAATTCATGTGGTTACATGCTATCTGAAATGAAATAAAAATAATTTCATTAGATTGTTGGCAAGTGATTAGAGTAAATTGGTGAATTGTAAAGCAAAATTAATTTTAAACTGTCTTCAGTGTTCTTCAAGTTCTTAGAAATGAATGAACTGTGAAAGTTCAACTCTTATGTTAGATCCGATGCGCAACAGTAGTATACAAAGGAAATATTGCAAACTATTGTATATTCTAAGCACAAGTGTCTTTTTGAAAAGAAAAAGAAATTATAATGCTAAATTCTCGGCTAAAAATGCAAAATTTTTTATATAACAGAAACACTGAACGATGTTTAAACTCGTACCTCAACCGTGGTGAAGTCACGTTAATACGTTGGGCCTTTATGTGACTTAAAATTCAAAATCCCATACGAGAGCAAAAGCATTAAAGCCATGTTGCAATATTCTGGTACATGCGTAGAGCAGCATACTGCTGTAATGATTGTTAAGTGGTTGTTAAGTTGTTTTGGCAGATGTTGGACAGGTTTCAGATGTCTTAATGGCGACAAAGCAGTATTCGTTGATTCTAAGTCATTAATGAGATGATGTAAGCGTCATTGTTATGGAAAATGGTGCAATTTTTAATGGCAGTTTTACTGTAGCTACACTAATAGGCGCTTCAAGTTCGTATGGCTAAAACTAGTCCCTGTGGGAATATATGGTTTAATTGCCTTGTTTAGAATTCCCTTTGTTTTTCTTCACTTTGTCTATTGATGCGTATATACTTATACTGAGCTTGCTACAGCTCACATCCAGAGATGGGCAGTTCATCATCAGCTCTCATATCATCAACATCGAATTATTACTTCCAAAGCTTAATACAGCGATTAGGTGTTAAATCAGATGATTTAGTTACAGTAAAAAATAAAACTGTGCCTCTGTTTTATGCTTTATGATATATATATAAATTTTCGAGAGATACTCGAATCAGACCACCATTACCGGGTCTCGTTTCGTCTCTCTACCGTTATAAACCATATCCAGAGAGACTCTCTGGATTTCTCCAGAGTTCTTCCATGGGTTTGATTCCTAGTGTTAACGCTAGCATCTGTTTATGTGAGATTTGTTTCATCCAATGGGTCTCGACCCAATGTTTTCCCCAGATCCCCATTCTTCTGCCATCCAAAGCTGGACAATGACACCATATATTTGCCGCTGTCTCAGATTCCTCCAGGCATATCTTACAAGTGTCATCTTCTCTAAATGATACCCGAAATTACCATGACCTGTAGTTAACGCCACCACCCATTTCAATGTTCCTCGACTTATGCCTAGAATCCTTTTTTGAGTGGAGCAGGTTCGCCAATGTAACACACGGGCTGAAAACTCAGTGCCGTTTTATAGTAAAACACAAAATTTTTACAAAATTCAACTTTATTTATCAATATAGTTGCCTTCGAGGGCGATACACTGATTGAAACGATTTTTCAATCTTTCGATACCAGTTTTGTAGTACGATTTCGGTTTAGCCTCAAAATAGGCCTCTGTTTCGGCGATTACTTCTTCATCGGTCTTAAATCTCTTTCCGGCGAGCATTCTTTTGAGGTGTGCAAACAGAAAATAGTCGCTGGGGGCCAAATCTGGAGAATACGGTGGGTGGGGAAGCAATTCGTAGCCGAATTCATTCAATTTTGCCATCGTTTTCATCGACTTGTGACACGGTGCATTGTCTTGATGAAACAGCACTTTCTTCTTCTTCAAATGCGGTCGTTTTTCTGCGATTTCATCCTTCAAACGCTCCAACAATGCAATGTAATAGTCGCTGTTGATAGTCTGCCCCTTTTGGAGATAGTCGATGAAAATTATTCCATGTGTATCCCAAAATACGGATGCCATAACCTTGCCAGCCGACTGTTGCGTTTTTGGTCGTTTTCGACGAGGTTCGTCGCTTGCTCGCCACTCAGCTGACTGCCGACTTGACTCTGGTGTGAAGTGATGGAGCCAAGTTTCATCCATTGTCACATACCGACGCAAAAATTTGACTTTATTGCGGTTAAACACCTTTAAACACTCCTCTGAATCATCAACACGTTGTTGTTTTTGGTCGACTGTGAGCAAACGCGGCACCCACTTTGAACAGAGCTTTCGCATGTCCAAATATTCGTGTATGACATATCTAATACGCTATTTTGATATCTTCAGAGTCTCAGCTATCTCGATCAACTTCACTTTACGGTCATTCGTAATCATTTTGTGGACTTTTTTGATGTTTTCATCTGAAACAGCCTCTTTTGGACGTCCACTGCGTGCATCATCTTCGGTGCTTGTATGACCACTTTTAAATTTTTCAATCCACTTGCGAATGGTTCGTTCGGCTTTTGAAGGTTGGTACTAACTGAAAATGGTATAGATTTAATTCAAATGGTGCCCTCTCTTAGAAATGGACTTTTCAGCCCATTTATTATTGCCATTTTAGCTTGTCTTCCTAATTCCACGGTTGACCACCTTCGCAGGTGTTCTGCCGTGATCCATTTGTGAATCAGCTGCTCTACCATTCTTCTACCAATTGAAGAGAATGGTTTTGGTCCCAGCAACTTTTCAATTGACCCCTGTTTTGCAAGCGAGTCCGCCTTTTCGTTGCCGTCAATCCCTATTTGTCCTCGTACCCAAGTCAGTGTAACCTGATTTTTAGATGAACACTTATTGAGCTTGAGTACACATTCCAGTGCCAATGATGTTGTGATGGTTGTCCGTTCCATGCATCTAATCACCGCCTGAATGTCCATGTTCTACATTCCTCACATTCCTCACCGTTGAAACCATCTTTTTGCATGTTGCTTCTTATAGAGCATACCTCGACAAGTATTCGATGCGACTCTGTAGCACTTTTCTTCAAATGAAAACAAAAAAAAAATTTTGTTTACCAATCCCTAGGTTACTCCATTATTTGCGCCCATCTAATTTGATATTCAGGCGATTTGAATAAAACTGTGACTTGGCAACTCTTATTTCACGAACAACACTATTTCTTAAGTGTTTGTAGACTTGGTGGAGCACGTCTATCTGAAAGCGTTTCTATCGGCGGTAAGCCTCATTGCGTTTTTCCTTTAACGTGATCACATGTTATTGGGACACGCGTATCAAAGAGATGATTTATGTTTCTGTGCATAAATGTAAATGGTGTTCAAGAGTAGACCTGTTTACAATTCTAAAGTTCCTGACAGTTTTTTTTAGGCGAATTCGTCTGACCAATAATATCAACGTCAAGTGCCACATACCTTCAAGATACTTGAAGGTACTGAAGATACTTGAAGAGCTCCCGAAATGGGTAGGAACTTAGGTATTTTCTGAGTGTAGATCAAATGAGCTCATGTTGTCCGTATGGTGGCTTTCAACCAGAAGATTGCTGTTCGACTGGTTGAAACCAAGTCTCCTACACACAGATTGCATCAAGTTGGGAACCGACAAAAATTTCTCTAAATTCATCAAGTTTTGCAAGCAAACTTTGAGTCCTTGCCTTTACTTCAATGAGAGCCACGTTGCAGAAACACAATCTGAGCAATCAGAAGAACGTACGTTACTTAAGGTTTCTGATCTGTAAGTGACGTCCTAAAAGACCATCTATACATGAATCTTTAACAGTACAATGGTTAAGCATTCGATAGTCTATACAAAAGTTATTTTTCGCTGGTTTTCGGACTAGGACGACAAGATAATACCATGAACTCGTACTCTCTTTGATGACTTCGAGCTCTATAATGTGATCGATTTCTTCGTAAAACAGTCTGTGAACCGAAGGAGAGACAGGGCTTTGACGTTGTTTGATCGATTCGGCATCGATCAGTGCCTATGCAATGTACCATTAAGCAGGTTTTCATGGAGATGGAATCGAGAGAAATTTCGGAAAGTAGTTTTGGAGCAATGTCAAACTCTTTCCAGAGGTACACACCTAAGGACAACCTCTATTTAAGGAATGGCACTACGATAAAACATACTTTTCCGGACTTTTCTTATATACGTCAACGTCAACAAAGAATTTTAATTTGGTAGTTTATTTATTTTTTTTTTTAGGAGCTCTAGACCATTTTTTCCTAAACAATTTGTGCTAGCTCCACTGTCAAGAAGATTTAATATTGGTTCACCGCATATGGTCTAGCATCTTCTAAAAAACAGCAAAGCGTGCTACTGGCAATGGCTTTAAAAAGATTTCTTTTTGAGTTTAAGTCTATCGCAAAGTTTCAGGATTTTAGTGGATGTTGGGCGAATCGGTTTGCCAAAGTTCCCTTACAGGTGGTTACACTCTATGTAACGCCAGATCGAATTTGAACCGTGACATTCCTCGCTTGAACCAGACAATTCTCTGCTACAATCAAGAATGGAGCTTCAGTCGGCGCGACCATTCGCCATTGCGTAGGCTATTTTTCCATTTGTTTCTCGCCACTTCAGTTGCGGTCTTACCGTAATAATTTTTTTTTTTCCGCTCGTGTTGATGCAAAGATTTATCAGTTCGGAACATTGATATCCATTCACTCTCATGTCCCAACTATCCTAGCTGTTGTACATATTTGGATTCTTTTGGTCAAGTCAATGTTGCTTTACAACCCATACAGTTCGTCGTTGAATCTAAACCCCCACTCACAGTCAACACAAATGAAACTTGAGATTACACAAATTAAATTTCGCGTAAAAATTAAGCGTTTCCTCATCTGATCTGGCTTAAGTCTGTAGTATATCGCTTGTTTTATGATATATATCGTTGATGGGGCATCTTTTTTTACTGCCAAACCCCTTTTTCGCTGCATCTGCTTCAACACTCGCCAACGGACCTGTGACAGTTTACTGGGTTATCCGGGTAATGTCAATATCGTCCAAATAAGCGAGTAGTTATACAGACTTTTTTGTCCTTGCTGTCAATATCAGAGTACTGCACAATTCTTTGAAGAACGATGTTAAAAAATACCATGATAGCGATTCACTTTGTCAGACATTAAAGGTTTTAGCGGTCTTAACTGCCTTGTCGGAGCAGTAGGCCTTTTCCACCGATATCCCTTACAGTTCATAGAGTTTGTCGGGGATGCCAAAAGCAGACTTCGTCGTCTTTATAAATGCTATCCTGGCAGGGTGTATCGATTTTGTACCATATTGACATAGATGCATCAATTTTGCTGACTTAGGTTTTTTGGCATTCACATAAGATGTTGGATAGGAATTTACTCGTATATGGGATATTTAGGAGGCTAATTCCTATGTAGTGGGGGCAATTGAATTGTCGACGCATTGAATCCATTCATTGGTCAAGCTTTTCAGTTAAACTCGTTCAGTTCAGTTCGCCTGAAAGCGAAGAGATACTTCGATATTCTTAGCTTCGAATGCGATTCTAGTACTATGTTTCCTTGCATTCATTCTTTTGTTTGGCCCATCTCATCTTACTTTTTGAATGAAGGTGCGAATTTTTGAAACAGATCAAATAAATCCGAACCGAAATAACATAATCGTATGTATGTCTCGGATGCGGAAGAATTAATTTTGTGATCTTTACAACCAACTTTGTTAACAACGGAGATACTATATTCCTGGCAATGGCATGGAAGCAACCAAAGATTTATACATTTGATGTGCAAACAAGGCCTAGACAGACATTTGGATGGCAGATCTATTCAGCTGAATACCACCAGGAAGTAAATCAGATCGATTATCTGGCGAACACTTGTTTTCATGAGAATCTGTCTTACAGACGTCTTACATAAAGGAAACGTGACACAGACCATAAACTTGGTATCTAGCCTGTAATATACATACGGACCAAAGGCCTCGCTTATTAATGACGTTATGTAATAAAAAGCGGGGGCAAAGCAATGTACTGGTCTTAAGGTAAACGTTTTCGGTATTCCTCCGAATGGCTGCTACGATTTGACCAGTTATAAGGCAGGTCCTGTTGGTGGCAGGGCCACTGGACTTAAAACATGGTATCATGGGAGTCAAGAGCTTCCACAGCCAAAATTTAAACCCAACGTCACTGGTCTTTGACCCAATGTGAAGTTACAAAATGCTGGGTGCTGTGACCCTAAATAGCAATGGCAAGGCGTATCCTTGCTATCCCGTGGAATAGTTTTTACACGCAATACCGGATCAATTTACAAAATTCGCGACACCATACAGATATCAGGGTACAAGATAGGTCGGCTAAAGAACCTCTCAGTGCGCTAGAAAACAGGGATAAGCTAGAATGAAAAAAAAAAAAAAATACTATCAACCAAGACGACGATAATCTAATTGTTGCAGCTCAAAATTTAGCCGTCCCTTCACTATAAGAATTCTGAATGCCATCAAAGCCGTGCAACATCGAATCAGACTAGAATACTAGACTGGATACTTATTGACATCCATTGAAGCGACAACGCAAAGAACGTTAAATTTTCACCGTTGGAAAATCTTTCAGTCATCATCAGTATTAGGAATGGTACTATGATGGTATTAACGACCTTTATTCTTAGGAGAAAGGAGTCAACGCCTAAGTTAGGTGAAAAAAAATCCACTCGATAGTGAGTCGAAAAAACGTTCCGGACTTTATAAAATCAAACTCAAATATTACTCATGATTTAAAAAAAAAAAAAAAAAAGAATCAGGTAACTTGGGAATTAACCTTCAATCTATTTTCAGCTATTAAAGAAAATTTCAATATTTAATGTTTTCTCCATAAAAATGAAACCCCATCTACCCATAGAAATCCAACAAAACCATCGCTTTCCACCAATATTTCTAAAAAGGTAAGCACTTAAGCGGAAGTATCTTTTTAACTTTTTGTATTGACAAATTCATTTTTTGGACATTCAGGGTTCTGCCTTATACCGAAGAAAAGTATGAGGGCGATAGAACTATGTTCGCAGAACTACCCACATATAAGCGTCATCTCCCAAATAATTCGGATTCTGACAGCGAAAATTCCACTCGTACACCAAGATCCATTTCAGAATCTCACAGAAAGGAAACAACCCTAAAGAACCGATTGTTTCTCTGTGAACTATCACCAAACAGCTCAAAAGTAATTTTAAAAAGCATTATCTTCCAGAAATTGGTGCAACTTATGACCATCGTCATCTTCATTGTGGCCTTGATGATGTTGTCTGGTTATGAACTTCTAAAAGAGTTACTGGGATTTTTTTTACAGAGAAAAACTGTATGGCAGGGCCTGAAGATTTTAATTATATCGATTTTTGTCATCGTTTGCTGCTTCTGGCAATATAAGAGTTTTTGTTTCCAAATGTAATCATGTCGTGGTTAATGTGAATATGGAAAAAGATAATAAGATACCAAGCCTTGATAATAAATAGAGCTTTATTTTGTTTGGTTTGGATATACGTTTTTATCAATGTGTTTTAAATTGCGTGATAATACGGAATCAGTTCGGCTGGATGTATTTTTATAGATCAACAGTAATTAGGGGGTAATTATGGATAATTGAGGGTTCGTCTTGTTGCTCAAGCTGTGGAAGGGTATTATTTGGACTAATACTTTGTACCAAAGACCGTCCTTCCATGACTGTGACAGTGAAACAATTTAAAATAGTTCATAAATTTTATATAACTCAAAACTACGTAGGACAATCGGTTCTGACATGTGACGTGATTTTGTTTCCTTATGCCAGTCTACTCTGTTATGGCTTCTGGGATTGTAATGACGCATGCTGGTCTGGAAGTCCACATTTAGATGCACGTTGTCTTATTGTCAATGGTTATGAGTCCTCGCCAATTTCACACTCTGATAATAAACAGGGGTAGGGCAAAGCTGATCTTAGGCAAAAGAACAGCAGATTTGGACCTGACGTACGATTATGTACATAGCTTTCGACCAGCGACATATTTTAAAGTCAAACGGCCAGTCGATATAATGGATCTGTAGGTGGTCTCACTGGTAGCCTGACAGGGGCTTAATTGTGAACCATTGGAATCAGGAGCCCTCAGGAATTCAGTTTCGTCCTGATTTTTAGAAGCTCGTTGACCCCATCATATGCGGCTCCCCACCAAGTAATCACAGTAACTGAGTGGTGGCCACGTTGAACTCTCTAAACGTGTTCCGTACTTTGATAAAACACGGTCAAAACTCAAGAATGACTTGAGAAGTGTTAAAATGAATCTGCTCCGTCGAAAAGCAACCATTTGTCGGCGGTTTGCTGAATTTAGACGGGGTCGTACAGACACAAATGATGACAAGATCGTTCGGAAGAAACGTGAAGCGAAAATTGAAATCTTAGTTCGAAGCAGTATCGTTCCGTGATCCGATTCTTGTTTTCGAGTGGCAAAACCAGCGACGAAATCAAGGCCATTCTTAATGGTGTGTATGGGACCCATTCACCTTCCCAAACAACCGTTTACCATTGGTTCGCAGAGTTTCGGCGTGGCCGCACGTCGGTTTTTGATGAACCTCGTCCAGGTGGATCAATAATGGTTACCACAGAGTAAACTGTGGGCAAAATCCATGATCTTGTACTGGCTGACCGCCGAGTAAACACGTTAGCCATATCCTGCACGACATTTTGGGCATGAGTTAGCTGTCCAGGCGATGGGTGCCGTGTTTGCTCCCACCGGAAAACAAGCATAATCGTGATACCACTATAAAGACGTGCTTTGACCTGTTTAATCGAAATCCGGAAGAGTTTCTGCATCATGACTTTCGATGAGACATGGATACATTGGTACACAACAGAGGCCAAAGAACAATCGAAGCAATGGGTTTTACCCGTTGTTGCGAGGTGTGATCCACGTTGAATATTTGGAGAAGGGAAAATCAATCACAGGAGCATTATACGTCGGTTAATTGGGCCACAGTTAAATTGGTCGAGTTGCACTACGAATTGCTCCCCCATCCTCCGTACTCTCCGAATTCTGTTCCCAAACCATAAAAGATCGCTCGCTGAAAAAAAGAAAAGAAGTACGGGTCGAAAGAGAAAATCATCGCAGAGGAGTATTTTGCAGGCCAACAAAAGTCGTACTATACGAAGGGGTTAGAAAAGTGTATCGAGTTGAAAAAGTTGCGTTGTCATTTCTTATCCGGGTATTCATCAAACAGCCCTCATAGTCTCGGGACTTTTTGAAGCAGGACACATAAAAATGCGCTGCGAATAGGGAGCCCCTCATGAACTCTGCGAGCAAAAAGAAAACAAATCTTCCTCTGACGCCAAATCCTCATCCGAATAAACGCTGTGATCGCTGTTCTTGTCGCCCCGTAGGTACCACAACTTTGCATTGTCATTTCGTCCACAAACTTCTTTCGGCAAAATAATCAAATATCTTAAAGAAGAAAAATACAAGCACCGAAAAAGTCTAACATGATAGCGCAACAACTATCAGCACAGGGTATCGGAAGCAATACAAAAAAATAAAAAACAAAAAAACTCAATTCGAATTAAGTTTCTCCTCCTGTGGCGGACTTTATTTCTTTCACTCCATATGTCAGTAAAATTTATTTATATTTTGTTTCGCTCAAGACAAAACATTAAAGAACGTTCTTGCCCTACCCTGCCCGTCAGGCTGACTAACAATATTTGAACGCCCAGTGTAAACACGATCTGTCACTGTATCAACTCACCAGTTATTGAAAGCATTTGTCCTGTGTAAACAAGACCTGCCACTGTGTAAACAAATCTGATTATCAAATGTCAAAACCATAACAAATTCCCGCCCGATATGGCTTCACAATACGAAAAGAATTTGTTTCTAATTAAAATAAACTCTGCTCTCCCTTCGTTCTCCTTTTTTTTTAACGACATGAAGAAAAGACAAAAGAGACTTTGCTGCGTCAAACACTAGTTCACACACGACTTTCGCACTAAGTTCTCAACACCAAAGGAACAAAACAGTTATTATCAATTATTACGAACTTCCGCACTTTAAATCTGTGCCCGACCGTACGTATGTAGTAAGTTCATCTATAAATTAGAGTGCATATGTCACGCACATAAACTCTAATATCATACTCGTATGTGGACATTGCCGCGTTCAGTACTACACGCCGCGCGCCGTTCATAAACAAAGCTACACTGTAGCACTCTATGCGATTGTTATGAATTTTATGAGTTTAAACTATGTATCGCTGTGAGTGTGTTGAGATTGTTCCATGTCAAACACAGATGGATTTGTCTGTTGCCCTCTGATGAGTAATTCTTATTCAGTTTTCAGTTGGTGCTTGTTAATCAATTGTTAGTTCACATCAATGACGCTAGTGACAGTGATGATTAATTTTGCCGTCATGAGCAATTTTTCGCAACAGATTTGAATATCTATCAGCCCTTAAAGGAGAATAACAAATGCTTGGTAGGCTGATAAAAATTCATCGTCGACTAAGCGTTTCATTTGTCTTATCTGGACAGTTTCAGTTTTTTTTTTTTTTTTTTTTTTCTTCTTGCAACTTAAAATAGCTGACAACCAATATTCATTGACACTTGAGCTGTCAAAGTCAGAACAAAGAATGAAAAAATCGTCTCAAATTTACTTGTACTTTCTTGAGAAAGCTCTTGGCTGAGATTTTCAAGTCGTGACCTCGATCCACAAATAAACTCGAACACACACCTTAAAGTCTTGAACTTAACGTGATTGTCATTCACATATGAGTAAGTCTATATGCTTGTTAAATTTTTGTTTTTAAAGTACGAAGGAGGCTAAGAAATGAAACAATTGAGCTGGGGTTGGGGTGCCCCCCCCTTAGAATGCAAATATGACATTTCTTCTGTTCACAACAAAGTTACGAGTATGTTCGTGCAACGACTGAGGGACGACGCTTTAACTGGAACAATGGAATGCTGCTGTTGACTTTTACTGTCATGAAATGTACTGTCAGTGTTCGTAAATCAGGTCATTGCAGCTAGTGACAACGTGAACAGTTATTTCTGTGTTAGTAAACGGTCATATGTACTACTTATGTACATCCGCTGTCACAGTCTCGAGAAACAACACTGACGAATCAGATGAACGTAATTGTACAGCGGCTCTAATTGCCTACTTGTAAGAAGTGAATGAGAGCTTCCTAAACTGAAATGGGATGGTGGCATCGAGTTTTGAACTAACTCAGCATGGGGCTGCAGTTCAGAATTGAGGAAGATATAGGAATGCAACGATGTTGGGTAATACTTGTTTAGGCGGTTCTTATGATTGATATTGGTGTAATTGTGTATGTAGACTAATAGCGGTTGGAGGGATAAGTTACATCAATCAGTTTACTTTCAGTGATTAGCTCAATTGAAGGTTGATCATTTATAATCCAAGGAAATATGTGACATCTGTCTGGGGTGTTGTTAGACTGGTAATGGAAGTCAACGTTAATTTAATACAGTAAATGTCAACACTATACAGCGATTAAATTGTTCACCTTTTTTTTATTTAAGAAACATCACACGAAGATGAAATGTGCGATTTGTGTGATTAGTTTACTTGAAAGGTGTTAAAAACGTCAAACGACATGCAATGTGCACTCTTTCCTTATGGTGGCTTCTAATGGGACCATGATAAGGTATAGTATGTAATGTTCACGTGAAGTTGCGTGTTTGGAGTCTCGATTAATCAAGTACTACCCATCTTAAAGTATATGCCACGGGGGTTGTTTGATGAGTACCCGGATTGAAAGATAGGTGTACCATCATTTATTAGTATAACCTCTTTTAGACGAAGAAGAAGACCGAAGAAAGAAGACCATTTCTAATCCGGGTATTCATCGAACAGCTCTCGTATGGCAGTTTTCTTCGATAAAGGGTGCCTCGAAAAATATCAAACCAGAGGTGATAACAGCAGCACTATCAGGTCTAGAAGTAAAGTACTCTTTAAGCTGCAACTTCTCACATGAATAAACATAGAAAGATCCTCAGCTCGGAAACGTTCCGCAAGGTGGTATTCACGCTCCCATTCTATGAAACATGGTTGTAATGACATGTCATGGTGGTCATCATTCTGGAAATGATGATGGACAGTTTGGCAACGCTTGAGAAAAGCTTGGTTAGCAGAGAATTTGACGACAACATAAAATTACTAACTGGCGGCTTACCGGTTACCTCCTGTAAGACCAGTCTCACAATATGCCACTGCTCCTTTCAAAAATCATTTCTTCCCTTATGGTAAAGAGCGAATTCAGCGCTTCAATCCCAAGCAGAGACAGAAGGATGGTTATTTTGATTTTACTGGCTATTTCCGGCTGAAAGGAAATAGAAATACGATTCGCTATGTGTTTGCTAATGCTCAAGCTTCATGCGATGGATGAGGCCAATATCAGGAGATAAGAATGCACAGTCTGACCATACAGATTTGATCCAAGTTGGACCAAAACCGTACTAATGGTCTCTTATTTATGCTGGAAAGCATCCATTAGGTATCATCATAGGTCACTGCTTAATTGACAAAAACGCCAATGAACTTATTTCTTCTCCTCTTTAACAATTTTCGCAAAAGCTGCTTGAGTGAAGAAGGAGCATCGCTCTCTATATCAGAAGAAACCTTGGCGATCTGCCCAAAAAAAACAGTCGGCAAACTCCTTGAATTTCCTAGAAGCACCAACTTTTTTGATTTCTGAGTAATTTCGGTAGCGTTAGACCCTCGTTACATTCTGATTTCCACTTTTTGTGTGATGTGTGGTATCAGTATAGGAAAACGAGTATACTCGAAGGCATCTGCCGTTTGACGCATAATACTTGCAGCCTAACGACATCCTAGGCTGGAAATTTATAGTGGGAGTTTTCCACAGTTCTGTCATCACTGATACACTCAGGTGTTTAAAATTTAAAAAAATAAAAACGACATGTGCCGTGTCAGTAATCAGTCGATAATCGCACCTGCTGCGAGATAACAAAAATCAGCCTTTCTTCCTAGAGATTTTCGGAAGTTTGCTCTACCTGCACCTTTGAGAGTCAACTACAGTTGTGCTCATACGGAACTCAACTGCAAATAGAAGCTCTAACCGATTAACTGTGAGAAGTTCTTCTTTTAGCCTGACTTAGCAAACTTACCAGCGTTCTCAACGACCCTTACATTCTCGAAGTAGTTTGGAGATAGTGAGAAGATTCAGGTATACCTTAAGCGCAAGTGGACTGACGTTAAAGACCCACCAATGTACTTCGCTGTGTTAAACAATATGGTTAATCGCCGACCATACATAGACCGACCTACAAGATTGACTTTTTCCACATAAGCACGGATGAGACGGGAAATAGTCGACAACATTTTTTTTCTGGTTCAGTTTTTGGCCGAGTCTGAGAACAGGAAAAGTTGACTTCGTATTTCGGCAGCGATCAAAGGTCCGGTGTTATTACACCGAACAACATCCCCACACAATCGGAACCGAAAAAAAGACAGAAAAAGGCAAAGCAAACAAGGTCTGTTCCAAAGTAAACAAGACTTTTTAAGAATACAGGTGAAATTTGGCCTTAGAAGCGGAGTTATACCGTCTAAAGTGATTGTACTTAACTGCTACTCACAAAAAGTGTTTTTGTTGAGAGACACGAGTTGTATTACGCATCATGAATTAATTCCGCAAAAATTCTAAGACATGATAATGCGCACAGATGTTCAGCGTAACTCTTAATTGTAAGAAAAGGCAACAGCCTGACAAGCGATTACAATGACAACCCCTATTCTGAGAAGTGCCATTGAGGCCATTGCTTTATCATATCCGATTGGTTTATAGTGAAACATCTAGGAATCTCTTACGATAAATTGGCAGCTCATAGAAGGTTAAGGTATACCATACTCTGTTTTTAAGCTTGAGCTTCACTCAATACCATCGTCATGCGTTCTCGTGGCTGTGTAATTAGTGATGTGATCTGGGCAGTTCTGTCTACAGCTGAGGCCAAGATGAACTATGATATCTAATCTTAAGCTTCTTAACCACGCTGATAATGTTCGGTTGCTCTTACACAGAATCTTGAAGCTGCACCAGATGGCCCACAACTTAGAGGTAGAGGCGAAAAAAATTAGATACGGCTAAACCAAAGGCTCTGACCACTTGGATTTTTCAACATAAAACCAGCGCCACTCAACTCCATTTTGCCGGACAGGGAGTATAAAATATGGTTTCAGAAGATGGTTGCACCGAATTGGATGTGGACAGCAGAATTCCCAAAAATTACGATCGGTATGCTAAGTCACATTTAGATCTTAACTACAAACTAACTTGCATTCTAAATCATACCGTTACCTCATCTTGTCCTATAGTAGGAATGATAGAGGGTGGGCACCCGTAGTGCTTTACCACGGATTTCCAAGAACTACGCTGCAAGACTAGGAAGAATTTTAACTGCCCTAAAACTGTCTGACCCGGATGGTGTTTCTGTTTCCCCCGAGGACAACTACCTGCGTCTTATGAACACTTATACTCGTATACTTCCACCTCTGAACTTGTGATAAAGTGTAAATGGGCAGTTTGTAGCTAACAAGATCTTAGGATCCGATGGTGGGGTAGGGTAGCTACAAGTGGCGTTTCAGCATGAACCCAAGAAGCACTAGAATGTGCCTTTTTGTTACGACTCTTGTGACCTGGTTGATGATTTGTTGTTGAGGACATGAGATCCAGATGTGGGACATTTGCAGATGAAATGGGAGAGCTTCTTCTCATTTTTGTTCTTGCAACTGCGGCAGTAGGGATTGTATGGGGTAGTTAGTTTGGCCGCATAATCTTCAACTGGCCAACATCCCGGGATTATCACTGTCGGCCCCAGGTATTGATTAACCCCCTCTATCAGAGGTTGGCCCTCAGCAGGAAGTATGAATTGGTTTATCCTTTAACCACTTCTAGCGCGATGTGGACTCTTGCCGCGAATGAGCATTTTAGAGCTGAACCCTGCTTTGCCAAATTATCTGCACGCTCGTTTTCTTTTATGTCACTATGCCGTGGAACCCAGAGCAGTGTGATCCGGTAGGGTTCGCCCAAGGGAGCAAGCTCATCTCGGCAGTCCTGAACTAGTTTGTAGGATATGGTAGCCGAGTCTATAACTTCGATAACAGCTTGGTTATCTAGCTATCTATGAGTATATCATTGTTTTGTTTATGCGTTGTTTCACACCCGATTTGCTTGCTTTTTTCTGCCTGAAGATGCTGGCGCAAAGTCCGGCAGCTGTATGATAGATATTTTCAGTGAATACGAGTAGCCACCGGCCCTCACACCTCAGTTTATATTTGATCGTAGATGACCGTGTCGAAGGTTTTTGCTATTTCGTCTTACTTCCACTGAGCTCTAGTGGGTTTTCGGTTGAAAACGTGACCATGCCGTTTGGTAACTAGTTTAGGATGATGCTGTGGCCGTAAGGTCGTGCAGTCCAGCACCCAGATTAGTCTGACTGCGCTGCAATGAGCGGTATTTTTTGTGTGAAGGTTGAGAAGCAATAGATGCAGGAGCACAGTAATTGCATCCGTTAGGGACGATCTTAATTCGCCCGTTCCTATACTAACTTTTATTCGAAGCCTTGACTCGTGAGATTGTAGGACACACTACGGCTGTAAACATCTACAAGGTCATCTTTGGTTAAAGTCCCCACTTCTTTGCAAAGATTTTGTTGCAAGCATAAAAGGCGAAATATTATTTCTTTATTCTGTGTTCGATGTTTTGCTTCCAGTTAAGTTTTGGGTCAAGCATGATAATAATGTGACTATAATGTGAGGATAATGTGAGTGTTTGACCATTACGACAGGTTAGGTTTAAATAAGGTAATTTTGTCTTGATTGTGAATATAATCAGTTCAATTTTTCACGGGTTGACCTTGTCTAAAGCAACCTTCATGAGATACTAATATCACTACGTTAACCGCATACACGACCAACTTTACCTCTTCTCTGTCTAGTATTACAAACATTTTGTTCATATCCATTAGCCAGCGTATAGGAAAAATAACGCCACCCTGTGGAGTTCCTCTATGTCCGAATTTGGTTTAGTGACATTTATCTGGTGTTGCCAGAATAATTCTTGTTCTGAGCATAAAGAATATCCATTGACTAATAAATTCTTCTATGCCCAGCTCGATATTTTTCGTTGTGTATGGATCCGATGGTACAAGTACAGAATATTTCAGGCACCCAGATATGCATCCTGAAAGACTGGGCCAACCATAAGTTTTATATCCAAAAGGAAGCAAAACCATCCATATTTCCCCAAAGGATTGCATACCCATTAGTCTGTCATCGATAGAACCATTGATACTCACATCAAGTGCGGTCTCACCTTTACCGAAAACTGTCGAACTGCGAGCATATCTACCAAATATGTAAATCAGCTCAGATCACATTACACGGGTCGTAAAAAAGGACACATTCTCAGAACACTCTGTCATGGAAAATAAAATGGTGGCATTTGAGGAAACTCTCAAAAATGTCGACCTTTTCGATCATCAAATGACACTGTTTGAAGGTTGGTCCAGTTCATTCTCAACAGAAGAGTCCTAAATGTAAACGTTTGTGATGTTTTACAAGAGAAGGACCACATAGGGTTACCCTTCTTGAAGCACAGTCCTCAATGGGTTGATTACCACTTTATAGAGAGCAGAATATGGTGTCCTAGCGGTCGGTCCTAGCAAACACCCACAGACACTCTCTAACATTCTCCAGTATCCTTTAGCTTCTTAGACATCTATCTATGATCTAAGCGTAACTCCGAAACGAAAACGAAAATGCTATTCTTCACAAGAGTAGGACAGAGAGCAAATTATGCCTACCTGATCCTCTATAAGTGCAGTTTACAAATACCATTTGTAAACCATCTACATTTTTGAGCTAAATCTGATAGGTTTCCACATTCATTACTCATAAATCTACCGATACACAATACACATTCCAATAAAAAATAAATTCGAAAAAGCCCTTGCTGTGCACATGGCTTATGTAAAAGCGGTAATTAGGACCGAAATAGCTCGTAATTGGACTGGCATTCCCAAAAGAAAAAGGTCAAAAGTGACACTTAACCCACTAAGAAAACAATTGTATCTAACCTCACTTAAGCTATGCTTCATTATGAGTTAATTACATTTAAATTGTGCTACAAAAATTTTAAAGTAAACAAATACAAACTATCAGCACTTTATTGTAAATTGAAGTGAGTTTTCTTTCCACACTGTAGATACAAATGCGAGAATGTACATACGCGTACATACTTTGTACCTTACTATAAATCTTACCATAATGGTACCAGCTGTTTTTACGATCGCAACTGCGTGACCACAACAATGGTGTAAAATACAAAATTGATTCTGGCTTTATTTTGAAGCTACGTTGTTGGCAGTGATTCAAGTGATTTTTGCAATCTCGATCCAATATGTGCGGCGTTATTCCGGCAATAGCATGTAGAATGTTGCCCTCGAACTCGTCCAAAATAGTTGGTTTGTTAGTTAGTATACTAAGGACTTGACATAGCCCGTATGGTCGCGGTGGCCCATTAATGAACGCTCACCGTGAGATGACCCAGTCTCCTAATTTCTCCTTCAAAACTTCGAGCGTTGAGTTGCTTTTATGGTATGTAGCGCCATCTTGTTGGAACCATAGCTCGGGTAAATCGATGTTGTCGAGCTCTGACCACAGAAAATTGGTTAACATCGCTCTATACCTGAGACTATTGCCGGTAACGGTGTCTCCTTCCTCAACACACCGTCAATCTTTGTGGATGCATTGATGTTTGCCCGAACACTTGTGGGTTATGTTCGCTTCAATAGCGGTAATTTTGCTTGTTTACATAGACCCTGAGCCAAAAATGGGCCTCATACAAGAAGATGATTTTTCGGCCGAAATTCGGGTCTCCGGCCAATATTTCCAGCGCCCAATTAGCGAACTCACGGCATTGTCTATGGTTTTCCGGCTTCAATTCTTACTATTGCACAGTCTTATACGGATGTAGGTCCAAATCCAACAGCAAAATAGGTCGGTTTGACTCTCTAGCGATGCCCACTTCATCCGACAAATCGGCATTTATGAGTCTTTATAGATACTGGCCGCTGCCGCAGCTATATTTTCTTCATTTCGCAAAAATCTCTATCTGTTTGGTGGCTTAGGATCCAAAAGAGTGGTGTACTTCCGTTCAAAATTTTCCACAATGCGACGAATTACCTGCATACTGAAGCGACGAAATTCACGTTGCATATATACAACTGAGCCGGAATTTCGATAAATTTTTATTTTTTAATAATTTCCGCACGTTCAGCAAGCGTAAAACGTGACAGCTGGATGTCATTGGTAACGTTGACAGCCGCTGAAACATAACAATTGTAAAAACAATCATTGCTATCTGGTCACCCTTTATGTTTTTCGTGTCTTTTTATGGTGTGAATTATCTAAATAAAAAAATAATTTATTGTACGTTCCACATGCCGTCTTCTATAAGTAGGACCTTGATCCTTGAAGAAAAACAAAGCTCATTTGGGATTGACAGTTCATAATCTTGAATCACTACTTGGTACGAGTAATGAAGTAATGAAGAAAAATTGAAGAGATAAGGTTTTGAAATTAATTAGCTTGTATCTTATCTTAGACCAATGTTGTCGTTTCTTCTTAGTAGCTTATGTGTACTTAGATCCAATTCACTGACTGTAATCAAGGCAGGCATGTTTTTTTTTTAAATACCAAACAAAAATGAATTTAATTGTTTTTGTGCATACTAGTCATGCACTTTGTGACATTGTTTTGTCGAAGAAAGTACATATTTTTATAAACAAATTCAGTTTTAATGCATTTTTATTTAAGTTACTTCATTAAGAATTAATGCTAATGCTAGACAAAAAAAAAAACGCTTAAAAATTAGCTTAATTAACTTAAAATTATCTTATTCTAACTTACTGGTCCCACGCGAGCCCTCTAAGTTAAACCTAACACTTAAACAATGTCTTTCGACGTATCTTACAATAACAATCTTAACAATCTATTTTTATTTTTATTTTAACATTTATTAGAACTTAAACTAAGAAAATAAATTTGTAATTTGAATTATTCCTTATTTTAGAGGAAGTCACCCATTCCTTTGTTCTTTAACAGTTTTTTTTTTCCTAAACTTACCCTATCCTATCTAAAACTATGTAAGCCGGCCACGGCTAATAAACCCGAATGACGACCGACCTTGCTTTCTATAGAGCTACCTAGTACTGGAGGAATTAGAGGACCGAGCTTCATCTCCTTCAACTAGCCACCAAAATTGTTGATGCTGCTGAGCAACATCCCTCATATGACAAAGCCATCAAGTCATATGGTAGTAAGTCCCGGAGATTAGGTTGTACGATGAGGTCATTGCTCCTGCAATGTGCCTTGGAGTGACGAAACTGTCCACTCTTATTAAGTTCGCCCTATTGTAGAAGACCTCATTAGGATAGAATTTTATGTACTCAGACTCTGGTGTTCTGTATCAGCGAAGATAAGTCCTAAGACAAGCCCTCTCAAACACCCGAATCTTTTCGAATAAACTTGCTCTCATGTTGAACCACACGGGACATCCAAATACAAGCATGGGCATGATAAGGGCCATGTAGCAGATCACCTTCACCACCGTATTGTTTTGGCTGTTATACTAGGTGGGGTGAAAAGTAACCCCCTTGAGAATGAAAAAAAAGCTGCCGTTTTGCAGCGATTTTGGCCTTCAATCGCTCCAATAATGCACAGTAATACTCGCTGTTGATGGTTTTTCCTTTTTCGAGGTAGTCCACGATGAATATACCATGACAATCCCAGAAAACCGACGCCATAACCTTTCCGACTCATCAAGCCTTCCTCGGCCGTTTCGGAGCACGCATGCCGGCTTTAGTCCATTGCCGGGCACTCATTCTGTTCTCTGATGTTCAACAGTTACCAATCAACGCCAAAGGTCCGCCCGATTCCGCATCAGCAAGTCCAAACACTCTTTCGAAGTGCTCTCGCGTTCGTGTTTTTGGTATGGAGTGAGTGTGCGCGGCAGGATAACTTTTCCAGATGTACAATATTGCCCAAAATATGGCGTGTGTACCAATCTTTGTGGTATCTGCTAGCTCGCGCCCCTTCACTTTCCTGTTAGCCAACACCATTTCATGTATTTTTTTGACATTATCCTCTGTAACCGTATCGGAGGGCCTGCCGGTAGTGGAGTTGCGGCTACCATGACACTCTCGAAACCAATATTTAACGGTGTAATCTGACGGAGCATTAGCTCCATAACATTTATCCAACTTTTGTTTTGTTTCCTTCGCCGTTTTGCCTTTCAAAAAATAATGTTTTATGAAAGAACAAAAATCGTTTTTGTCCATACTCAACATGATGCCAAACACGTCAACAACAATCAGCTGTCAAAACAAAACTAAAGACAGTATCGCACTGAAATTTGGCATGTCTGCCTAAATATGAACGGACTTCAAGGCACCATAACCTTTTTTGCAGTAGCAGCGCATTCTGGTGGTCAAGGAGGTTACTTTTCTCTTTGTAAGGGCAAAAGCACCTTTGGCTCTGGCCAGAGCAACATCTATATGTTTGTTAAAATAAAGATATTGATCTAGCCAGATCCCAAGGTATTTGACTACATTTCGATAAGCAAGTGTATTTTTTTTTCTTTTTTATAAACAAAGGGGACATGACATGAACATGAGTTGGGATCTGGGTTAGGCATTAGCAGATTATAAAGAATTTTCTTCGGGTTTATGCCCTGTTCTTTAGTAGATAAAATTAAAGTAAAGAATTCGTATAACCTCCTGGTTCAAAAAGTTCCTATGTCAAGGTCATACTAAAGCATGTATTTCTTCTATTCAACGATAAGTTGTTGCTTATTCATCGCTTAATATGCCATAGACGGATAAACTTATGAATTTAGACCTGTATTCTGAATTACTCGTACATCTAATGCTAAAATCTGCATTACTTATGCGCCTTTTGTGGAATTGGCTAAATATGCGGACATTTGAACCATTTTTCAGGAGGCTTTATTTTGGATCCGCTCGTTGCTGAGGCCAAGAGTTTGCTGATATTTTCGCATTTGAGTGATTCAATTATTTTTCTTTCGGGCTTGTCTTCAAACCTCAGCTGGAACTTGAGTCTCTAATGCCCTAATGTTCAACCTGAGGATTACCCACTATCGTTTTGAAATTGTGCAGACTTCTGTGAATATGCGTACTATATCTTCTTTTGTTTCACACACTAACATTTCTCATATTTCTCGAACACCGCCAAACAATGCGATGCATAGGTTAAGGCCGGATGGTCTGTCGCGTATTACAAACCTTTCGATTTGAGCGACATTTTTCTCTCACGAAATACTGCGGAGTTTTCATATTTTATTCATTTGGTCTGGAGGGCTGTCACTTAGTGGCTTGTCATATGCGAAATAGGCTATCACCGGCGGAAATAAAAAAGTCGTTCTGGACTTGTTTGATGTACTACACCAATAGCAGATACTGCACGACATTTAAAAGGAACGGATTTTATGCACTGTCTTGGCGTAAACCGACTTAAGTCCCACTGTGCATTTTAGATTCGTTTTATGTCTCGGATATATTTTGATATCGAACGCTTTTTCCAAGTCGCAATGTTTCTCCAGAAGTATCCGCAAGCCACAAGACGCAAGACTGCATTGACTGCCATGGAATATAGTGATATTAGGTACTCAACAATCTACTTCACAGAGAACTTTCTGATATATTTCTATAGTAAGCGACATTAGTTTCATCGATCGGTAGTTGTTACAATTTTAAGCTCACCCCCACTGGTGAGACATTCGATCGCCTCTCATCGATTTATTCTTGTCACTGCTTCGCTAACCTCGACTTTCGTAAGATCTGCCGTTTCTCCTTGGTGCGCAACAACCAAGGAATTGGTACTGGAGAGGAATTCTACGATTTTACAGATTATGTAGGTGTACTGTCTGTTAGATCTTGCCTAGCGATTGTCTGCTCTAAAGCACAGGCAGACCTAAACGTGATCAACGATAAGTGCATTACAAATAGACTTTAAGTCAATCGTCTCAAAACTGAGGTAGTTCACTTGACGAAAAGGACGAAGCTGACTTGTTCGACACGTCTAGTGTTTAGGGCCATCACCAGCCGTTTTTCTAACGAAGTATTTGAGAGGCTTTCTAGATAGCAAACTTTTTGAAACGCGTCATTAACCTCCAAGACACTGTAAGACATGAGGCTTGCCACCGGGGAGGGTCTATACGATCTACAACGCAGTTATATTTTAAGCGTCGTTTATGCTTCTTTTACGAGACTCCAGAAAATTATCTGCCTTTTCAAGGCCATCGTACAACGGTGGTGATAACCAAATGATTAAATGACACCGTGATGGAGTCTACCCTTCTTCTCCAAGAACCATGGATTGTAGAAGGCGTAATTCAAGGACTTGGGATACTTGAATACGTTCCGCTGTATACAAAAGCCAAAGGCAAGATCAGAACTTGTATATTAGTGTAGCCTCAATATTTTACTTCCTAATCTAAGCGACGCCAACATTACCTTTGCTAGACTGCAAATGGTACCTACTGGCTGGCATCGACATATCTAGTAAAAAACTGGCCTCATCATCGGGTGCTATACCCATGCGCATCACTCGGTATGGTGCAGTACCGAGACTAACGACAGAATCAGGCAATGGCTGCTTCCTGCCTTTTTTTTCCAACCCAGAAGCAAGCAAAAGCCGCACTGATGGACATCAGCACTGGGAATGCTTAGAAACGCATGCAAGCAAAAAGCCCAGAAAAGATGACAGAAGTCTCTCAATCGACAATCCTACAACGCCGAGGTGTTTAAAAAAAAAAAAAAACCAATGGCTCTTGAACGACCTCACTTTAATTGATGAATCAGTCAACCTGCTACCGGACACCCATTTTCCATTTAACTCTCTACTCAAGACCAATAACAACCTTAGTAAGACCACTGCTGCCGCGACTAAAATTCACGATCTTATTACGAGACAAGCTGCTCTGGGCGCTGATAACTTCAAGAAGAAGAAGAAGACTTCCATAGAAGTCTGGTTGGCCACTACAATACCTTATAAGTCTATCATATTTCCTTCTGAAAACTCTAAATCGACTGTCTATTTTTGTCTACGGCTCAAGATGCCCACTGCAAAGAAAAGTCAGCGGAAACGGAAACGGAATAGAGAGTACACAATGGTCGCGTTCAACACATCCGCAATCCAACTCTGAAGGTAGATGACTGCCTTGAGGAGTTGATTAATCCTATGCTAAATAGCAGGATCATCAACTCCAAACTGGGTGGGGATTCTGCTATAAGATGTGTTCGTAGATATACGCCACTAGGTGGTGTCCTTTCAGCCCTTCTCTGGAAGTTAGTACTGATGTATGTACCTCTAAGCGGGTGGTAGCAAAGCAGTTGAATATGTGGACGATGCCGCTTTAGCCGACTCAGGAAAGTATCTCAACACAGTTAAAGAACTCTTTTAGCAAAATCTTAACAGATTAACCCGTTGAGAGATCGCTGTAGATTGGGAGTAAGCCAACACTAAACTGATCTTGTCCTCTTTCGAAGGATATATCAAATTCCAATCATAAACCGAAAACAGAAACTAGAAACAGAAAACTATTGTAAATTGGAAATCTAATATTCAAGAAAGTATAAAGAAAGCTACGGTAGATTTATTCTCTTGCAGGAAAAACCATTGGGGACTAATGGGTTGTTCAACCTTGTATTATCCACTGACTCACCTACGGAGTGCATGTCTAGTGGAGGACCGTAGAAAATGCACCCAACTGCAGCAAAGTCTAAAGGACTGCTGTCCTGGGTGTGCATACGCAGAGCTTTACGCACTACTTCCTCAGCGGCATTTGATATTATTTTGCCTGACACCCCTTAATATTTTCAGCAACACATTTTTGGAATAGTATTAGTCTATTCGCTTTAAAGCGACTACACAGTGGACAAATAAACTATTTGGCCACGCTAATATCCTTAATACACTAGAATAATCCGAGAGAACATCGACTAAATTATGCGTCAACATAGGTTTGACAAAGGATTCCATGTAAACATCCCCTCTATGTCATGACAAGATGACAAGTTAATCCATTCCTACACAGATGGATCCAAGACTGACTGATTCGTGACGATGTTAATCATCCCTTTCCGTCCTCCAAATCACTGTAACGAAAATTTTGGAGATTAAAGAAGCTCTGTCCTGGCTGAAGTAAAATGTGATATCTGCTAAAGATATCCGCATTTTTTCGTATCTCTGAACTCAGTTCATATTCTCCCCCAAGGAGATGGCAGTCCAGTTCAACATTCACCTATAGTGAGTGCCACACTGATATTCTACAGAGAACCACTCTACCTATCTGGCTATCATTGATATACCAATCGCTACGGGAAAACTTAAACTTAAACAAACACTGTCTTATAGGCAAGCATGCAAAAAGCTTGAAGGTCTTACAAACGACTTCTGCAGAAGCTGCATGGACAAGGGTGTACACTTACTCTGTACATGACAAGCTCTCTTCCAAAAAAAAAAACTCTACTTAGAAGCTTTCCTCTACAATGATTTAAGCGATCTAAACAATATAGACATTAACAGTCTCCTACGCTTCGTTAGAAACTCAATTTGGTTCCAAAAAAGAGAAGGAATATAGACCTAACTCGCATAACAATGGACTTATATGCCTAATTGGATTGGCTTTTCCAACAACCACTCTAAACTAAGGTAACCTTCAAATTCCCGATCTCACAACCTACATTAAGCTCGTTTATCTAAATTCCAATACTTTTGAATTATTATTTTGAACAATTATTTGAGGTCGGCAAAAACGCTGCGAAATGTCTAGGTTTGCTCAAGCGATGTAAAAAATACTTCGCGCCGTTTGATCTGGCCTCAATATACCAACGTATACGATATTTATATGCTCGAAATTGCCAATATTACCCAGTCAATAAGTTCTAATGTTTCCTGCTTCGCCGCGTTTTATCACTATCTCCACCTTCAATTCTGCTTCGAATTTACCACTAGTACTCAGTGCATTCAAAGCTTCAAACGCAACACCGGTCTCGCTGTAAATACTCACAAGTACACCACTTAAATAAAAACTAACAAAATACTTATTTTCTATGCCTGATACCTCTTTATTCCTTACCCATTACAACCTACAAACATTCAAAACCAACGAGCATGTATATATGTATCTTTCATTCAATAATTGAAGCCCTAGCGGCATCTTAGTAGGTAATATTAGGCAATATCATCTGCGATATCGGTTATTGAAACTCACCAACGCCGATGACTCATGTTCTCCTAACAATAATTATTCGATTGCAAGTAAATCCTTAATGCAGAAATACTCGCATACATATTTTTCTGTTCGAAAGGAATGAGACATTTTAAACACATCGTCTGTACGGCTTAAACAGTTACGTGTTAGGTGTTGCGACATGTAAACAATTTATTATATTTCTTCCGTGCTTAGAGCAATTATAAACAGACAGGTTTTCCCCAACAATTGCTTTAACGAATCCCCAATAAACTTAATGACATTTTGTCACAAACATTCTCATCCATATGTCCCCTACCAAATGTCAGTTGTCAACAAGTTTTCTTTTTTTTTTTTTACTGAAAAGTTATAAAATTCTTTACAAATGTCACACACATTTTCACTGCCGTCACCATACCCTAATCTTTAAATTTCTTAGCTTCCATCTTAAATAGATTTATGGCATTGTCTCGTCTTTTTTATGGATAAATGAGTTGCGCAAAAGAAATAAAAATTCGCCAGACTATTACAAATCTGACTCGCAGTGCTCCAATTATCACATTAAGCCATTTATGCCTTGCACACTCATTGGAGTTTCCAGGAATTTCTACCCTAGAAAATGATGAAGAGTATTCACCCTCTTTAACCCCTGGTGAATATTGACATCTAACAGATACGAATAGAATGTTTCATGTGTTTTCTCAATAAAAAAAAAATAAAAAATAAAAAAATTGGAAAACAAAATAAAATAAAATGAGTCTGCGCCAAAATTTATATCTGTTTTCCCGCATGAATGAATGAGCATATCTTTCTGTACAAAGATTAGGAAGGGAGAAATGATATATTTATGACAAAAACGAAGGAAGTTAATCTGTCCGTCCACTCATGTGGCTGTTCATAATGCCGCGTTGTGTTATCGTCACGATTAGTCATTCTCCATCAGCTGGCACTTATACTCGAAATTCGTAGAAAAAGTAATTACAGACCGAGATTGCTACTTTTCTCTGGCGAGCGAAATGCTTTTCCTATTTTTTCTCCTCGCCAACAATAATTAAAAAAAAGTAGAAATACGGGTATACACGGTTCTAAGAATCGCACATGATTGTGCATATAAGCCTATGCCTAATGAATGAAACGTAACACTAACATTTGTAAGATTCCATGGGGCATCGATTTACGAGTACTTGCTTCTATGGAACGCAATCGAGTTGAGATTGATTTTGTTTTTAGATCGAGGGTATCCTATGATTCAACCATCTACGCTGTTCATGTTACAAATTGTTTAAGGTAGATGAAGTAACTGTATTCCGACTGTAATAGGAAAGCTTATTTTATTGACTCATTGAATGCGAGAAGATAGAAAATGTAAATGGCAATAAAGGGTTTGAAGTTTAGCACCTGGAAAAGCAATTCGTAGAATTTTAACAGCAACTGGTTGCTTTTAAAGGCTACGAATTCTATTACACAATAATTAGCAGTAAAAATAGAAACCCTTGCAAATGAACTGCGACTGCATGCCATTGTGTTGAACATCCTGTAATGTGCTATAGCTGATGTCAGCTCTATTTTTACAGCTCCTACTGGTGGTCAGGTGCGAACTATTAGGGTAGAGTCGTATAACGATCCTTAAGAGTAGCCGGCACAAGAAGATTCATTGCCTCGACGGGACGACGGACGGACTTCCCTTTGAAATTGTAGACTGCATATGCTCCATGCACTCTTAAGCTTATAATATTGAATGGTTTGACTCTGTGCGCCTGTCCTAACACCGACAAAAATGAGCGACGAAGAGGAGCTAACCTCTTTAAAAAAAAAAAAAAAAAAAAACTCCAACAGCACGCGCCGTTGATGATTGGATAAGAGAGGACTTAGTCAGTTTGCAATTTAAATCCCTAGCCTTCCTCTCAATAAAATGGGCTCTACTGTTAGGACGCTGTCATATCGAAATTGATCCAACAAAAGTTGTAAAATTAGAGACTGGCGCTTCTTTAAAATCATCAACGTCTAGGGACGCACTTGCGCTCTCTGCAGCAGAAACTGTCGATCGGACGTTTGCTGACAACTTTAACTCTGAAATAAGAAGCAAGGGTGGAATGTGTCTCTTTTGAGCGACTAAGACTTAGACACTTTATGTGAAGACACAATTAGCATGCTGTCGGATGAGTTATGTACGCGTCATAGTAACTCTATGAAACGTTATCTAGAGATTTCTACTAAAATACAAAAACCGAAAACAACGGCACAGAGGTCAAATGAACCCGATCCGACGACTCCACTCCCCCGACGTCGGAAGCAAAGCGATTCCGAACAGAAAATGCTATAGTTGACAAGGTTTCATATAGCAAAATACGGGGCCGTGTCAGAATGGGTGTAACCCCAGAAGACATCAATCTCAACCCCCTTAGTGTTGAACAGATTGCTCAAATACAAGAAGGAGTTACTGATATTTTGATTGAACTTAGAGACTTAGGTGAAGCCGTCTTTTAAGAGCTCTACAATAGTTTGCTCTAATCAAGCCGATGTGAATTGGTTAAGGAGTTATTTCTCAGAAAACAAATAGAAATGCAGTGTGAACGTGATGTTAGTGGAAGAGGATTCTATTCCGAAACCACACATCATAGGATGATGTGGATGCACAGAACGCAGGTCTTAACCCTAGAACCTGGAGAGTCTGCAAAGAGTAGAATAGAAAGATCTCGTTCACATGGTCTTTGCTCATGTTGCATATTGTTTCGGTAAGGTGGGGCTCATTAATATGACCAAAAGAAGAGTTCCTATATCTCTATCGACGAGTCAAACGAGAGTAAAGACAAAAGGCCACTTCCTACACGACGGAGAGGCGATAGCAAATCGAGCGGCATACGAAGCCCGCGTATAGCCGCAAACGATGATGGTTTTGCTGAGAAAATTTCATCGTACTTATACCTTTAACCAACAATGTAAGAGAGGACTTATTCAAGAACCTTGGGTAAGATATATGGCCTCAACAAAAGTGAGCGAATATTAGAATCCGTCCAAAATGATTCTAGACCAAGGACTACTTTCTTGCTGATCAGCTCCAAAGTTAAATATATTTTTATTAAAGGGTTTAATACCACAGATCTAGTGGTATCAATTATCGAACTACCTCAAGGGAACGGATTGCAAGAGTTCTTGTGCATCTCAGCCTATTTCCCCGGAGACCTAGATGTGATTCCAGTGCCACCATCCCAATTGATATCTCATTCTTGTTTGCGATGCCAACGCCCACAACAACATCTGGGGCAGTAGCGACAACAACAGAAGAGTTGACTTACTTTCAAATTATATAGAGCTAACAAATCCACTTTCATCAATTCTGTAAGAGAGGAGATACTTGACACTACCATCTCGTCTCGCTTTCTTTATACCATTATCAAGGATTGGCATGTGTCAAATGAGGCATTCCTCTTGGACCATATGCACATAGGGTTCAATAGAAGATATAGGAGAAGAAAATATTCGATTGACAAAACATGCCAATGCTTCAACAGACAAGATAAGTCTTGTCGGAGGCCGACCCGCGGTAGGCGAATCATATCCCTTAAAAAAAAAGCTCCTACTCCGTTTTTGCTGTTTTATGTAAGATATACGTCATTATACAAAAAAAAGATACGTGACAGTAGCTTAGAAATAGTCGACAGGAAACATTTGTAAAAATAGTATCGGAATTAAAACGAAACCCTGAGGGACAGGAGTTTAAGACAAGCTGTACGCAGTTAGCCTTTGGAGAAAGAATCGAAGTGTCCCGACGGTTAGTTCACACATTTTTAAATAGAATGCAGAGCAGATTAGTTCTTGATAGTATGTTTGGGCGAAACACATATAGAGACTTGTAGAAATCATTGCCGTGGATAAATAAAAAAATACGGTTTTCTCGTTGATCACGTTGATCATAGTTTTTAAGAAGAAAATTGATTATAAAATAAACCAGCATAAACCAACCAAGTAAATTAGTGACTTAGTGACAAGCCGTCTACAGAATGAGCTTTGCTTTCCATAATCATGGAACTTAAAATGATTCTTACCCAGACACCAGTCAGTGTACGAAAGCTTGAGACTCACATCAAATCTGATGGTTGATGACTCCAGATATAGTGCCCAAAAAAACAGCACAATGTTCAAGACCAGGTAAAATAGGGCAGCCATTATTCTTAACAAGATCGTATATTGCGAAATAGAGTTGGTTTAATTCACGAAGGTTACTGTGAAAATAAAACCAAATGCCAAACGATGGTAGACGACGGGTAGGTTAGACAAAAACAGCGAAAAGCAGAAAGACAAAGGCAAACAGACTTCAAAATAAGAGCTCCAGATTGAATAAATCTTCACCGTAGGTACAATTGATTCGAGGATCGGTAAAAAAAGCAACGCCTGGAAAGCCTAAAGTTTAAATTAATCTACACTTGCGGTCATAAAAACCGCACCACCTAATGAGTTCTCAAAAAATGCCTAATTACATCAGATCGTAAGGGTTTATCCCACACTAATGAAGGGTATTCCCCATAGCTGAGCTCGGCCTCGTATTCAGTGCAAAAAATAATGGCTATCGTGAGATTGCGGTTAAAATAGGATGCTCTCATTCAACTATCGTGCGACTGATGAAGAAACAAGAAAATTTGGATCCACTGGAAAGGAAAAAAGGCTCGGGACGAAAACGTAAAACAAGCCAGAAGACGGACAAAGTATTACAACGAATTAGCATGAAAGATCCTTTAAAAGTGCTGTCCGTATAAGAGCAGAGCTGAGTGAACTTCATCAAGTTGATCTAAGCGCCGAAACCATACGCCGACGGCTACGGGAGAACGAGAGTTTATATGGAAGACGACCAGTGAAAAAACCTCTTTTAACCACAAAAATGAAAAAAGCTCGCTTGACGTGGGCAAAAAAGTACGAAGTACGGTGAAGTTTCCTCAAAGCCAGATGGTTTGGGGATGTTTTTCTTTTTACGTTTTGGGCCCTTTGCACTATGTTAATGGAACTATGAACGCTCAAAAGTATGGAGAAGTAGTAAGGGAGTTTTTGGTACCATCAATTGAACAGCATCATTCGTATATTGACAAGTGCATTTTTCGAGATGATTCTGCACCTTGCCACCGCGCCAAATCCGTAAGTAGTGTTATAAATCAACTTTTAGATGTCTACTTTATAAATAATAAACAGACAAGTAACTATAGTCTTTCAATAATTTTTAGCTCAAGACAACGTTTGATGACCTCGGAATTACCAGACTAGACTGGCCAGTTAATTCGCCCGATTTAAACCCAATCGAACACTTGTGGCATGTAATGAAACGTAAGGTGGCTGAACATAAGCCAGAGAGTAAAAAAAAAAGCTAAATTAAGTTCTAGAACATGTATGGAATACTGAAATTTCAAGGGATATTACTGAACTTCTAGTAAACCCGATGCCTTCTAGAATAAAAGCGGTTATAACGGCCAAAGCAGGAGCAACTCGGTATTGATAATTTTTTGGTAAAAGTGGCATATCTAACCATCTTATATACACATACATAAAAAATGTATCGTTTGATTTTAACCAATGACTGTATTAAAATATTTAAAAAAAAAAAAAAAAAAATTAACTGGTTTTTCTTTCTTTGTTAATAACTTTTTTCAAACATTCAATAAACAGATGGAAATTAGATAGAAATACTGATAAACTACTGCGGAGTACTCAACATAAATTTCATTTAATTATAAAAATTACTATCGTAGTTATTAGCAAATTTTCAATCATTTTGATATAGTGCGGTTTTTATGAACGCAAGTGTATCTCAAAGATATTCCGAAGAGATCAATTCAAGAATCTCTCATCGAGCTAGGTTTTGGTAACCAATTTAACTATTTCAAAGCCCAGAAAAAGAATTCTGTCGAAAATTACTAGGTGTGTTCAAAAAGTAAGCTAATTTCGCGGGCCACGTACTAGGGCTGTTTGATGAATACCCGGATTAGAAATGACAACGCAACTTTTTTAGGTTTTGACAAATTATTTTTCAATATTATCTCATTTCAATTCGATACACTCTTTCCAGCGGTGCTGCAACTTTTTTAACCCCTCCGTATGGTACGACTTTTGTTGGCCTACAAAATACTCCTCCGCGGCGTGGATAATTTCGAGCGAATTTTTAAGGTTTGAGAACAAAAAGAAGTCACAGGAAGCCAAATCCGGAGAATACGGAAGATGGGGGAGCAGTTCGTGATTCGACAAATTTGGCTGTGGCGATTGCGGATGTGTGAGGCGGTGCGTTATCATGGTTGAAGAGCAGTTTTTTCTACGGTAAATATGGTCGTTTTTTGTTCAAATCGGCGTTGAATCGACCCAATATATTGACGTAGTATGCTCCTGTGATTGTTTTTCTCTTCTCCAAATAGTCAACGTGGATCACACCTTGCGCGTACCAAAAAATGGTGGCCATCACTTTTCTGGCCGATGGCACGATCTTCGCCTTCTTTAGAGCATGTTCATCAATAAATCCATGTCTCATCGACGGTCACGACCTCTCACTAAAAGAGGTTATACTAAATGTTGGTACACTCATGTTCACAGTTTCAGATATATAGCATACGAGTACTTAGTTTGTTTTTGACATATAGAAAGGTTAGACGCGTTTTGGTGTGCTCGGCGATTATCAATTATTACAAAATATATAGGAAAGAATTCGCATCAAATTTTGTGCAAAATGTGGAATCATGTGCTCTAAAACACTTGGAATATTGACGGTGGCTTACTCACCGTCTGCTCTAAGTAAAGAAAGATGTTTGGCCAATGACGAACGTCGCTCTGGACGCCCCAGCCCATCAACAAAAGGTGATAACATCGAAGTTGTAGAGAAAATTGTTTTTGAAAATCGTCGAATTACCATTAGAGAAGTTGCTGAGGATATTGGCATATCGGTCGGCTCGTGTCATGCGATTTTTTGCGTATGTTTTTGGCATGAGACGTGTGTCAGTGAAGTTTTGTTCGAAACTTCTTAATTTTGATCAGAAGAACCTGATGATGATGATGATGATCCTGACTTGCTCAAAATGTTCATAACTGATGACGAATCATGCGTATATGGTTGTGACATCGAAACCAAAGCCCAATCGCACGAATGAAATCACCCAGGAGAGCTAAGACCGAAAAAAGCACTCCAGGTTCGATCAAACGTCAAAGTTTTGAACACTGTTTTTTTCGATTATCGTGGCATCAAGAGTTTTTACATCAAGATCGTACGGTCAATAAGGAGTATTACCTTGAAGTTATGCGCCGTTTGCGAGAAGCAAATGCTTTAAACAAAACCGAACCCCTCACGAATGCCCTTCGTATCAGAAACGCAACATGTACACCAAAGCAAAAATCACCAACCTAATAGTTCCTGAGTATCTTTTCGAAAAGAAAGGAGTACGCGTTGGACTCTCAACAATATCAAAGTAAGAGTAGAAGTAAAATTTAGTTTGACATCCTACGTACAATATATTCAAAAACAAAAAAAAAAAAAAACATTTCGAGCAGGCAATTTAAAATCAATACATTTTAGCATTCAGAATTCCAGTTGAGCATTTGTCTTGGTTTTCATTAGATTGCTAGGCAACATTTGCGCAATGCATCTCTGCCCGACAATTCATTAGAACAATTAGTATCGTAAATTTATCTAAAGTCCAATTACTTAGTTACTATCTTACACAGCAGCCACAGCACATCTAGACGACGCCATTTCAAAAATTTCCGGTTATGAATCGAATGGCAGAAAATAATCTAAAGTTTGCACTTGAAATTCTCTTAGTCAATCTTTGCCAATCATTTTCCTACACGCCATCGCCTTTTTAAACGAAATGCAAGTTGATCTCCAACAGAAATAAAGCACCCCTCCCACTTCTTATGATTTCAAAAGAAATCGATAAAAATATAAAATTCACATTTCCTCTCATCCAAGGAATTTTTCAAAGCCAAACAAACCAAACTAAAACCACACTCGACCACAAAGAGAGTACGAATATCCGTATCTTTAGCCCTCGTAACGCATCCAAATAAAACAATTGGCGTGGTAATTACATGAGAACTGGACAAAGTTGTTCGCACTGCACCCTAATCCTCGTAGTTTGCGTATGTATGTAGTTCTGCCTGAAAGAATTTATATATGAATGACGCTCTGCAAAAGCAAAAACTACTCTTACACATGTATGTAAGTATTCGTATCTCGTACCATATATTGCCCAATTGACGAAGAATTTCCGGTCTGGAAACCGTTGCAAACATATGTATTCCAAAGGGTATGCTCGCCTACGACCAGATTCAAATGTTGTGGGGGCTGTATTCGTAAATTCAAAAAACAATGCAAATAACTTTACCCACAGCCCCATACCTGTCTATGAACTACAAATATTGATATACAAAACCCCCAAAATTCATTAGATAAAACTTCACAGACTCATTGGTCAAACAGACGACCGTAACATTTGACACATCCGGAAGCGATAATTCCATTTAATCAGCAGCCAAGTGTTGAGTTCGATTTAAATAGAATTTCACACTTGTTTTCAGCTTAGCTTATCAAAAAAACATAAACCCAAACTAGAATTTTATCCGATACCCAAGGCAAAACTACATTTCAATTAAATCACAACAAACAGAACTATGAACTGCCATTGACCTTCAACATTCTTCACTGACAACTTGTGTACAAATTTTCAGTGCTGCCACAATTAAATAACATTTAATAAAATCTAAGATGAACTCTCAACATTTTGATTGTCCCCTTTCTAAATGTCAATTGGATGACAGAATTCATGAAAATAAACTCAGGTCGAGGCTGTTTTTGTGCATACGAGTAATACGTACCCCCATTGACGTTTGTGTGTTCTGTCACTTTCACTGCTATATGAAGAAGAATATTTATTCCCTGGTTCCGTTGACAAATATGGCACTTGGAACTGCAAAAAAAAAAAATAAAAAAATAAAAAATAAAAAATAGAAAAATAAAGACACCTTCAAACTAGATCACTCGGGTAGACACTGACAGTGTCATTTAGGAAAGTGGAACAGACACCGGAGGTACGATACAGGGTGACATGTGATATGGCTTCCGTCGTTGGATGTTGGAAAACGATATCTACCATAAATTATGCATTTCGAAATTGAAGCGCATGAGAATCATGTCATTTTTGTGAGCTCATTTGATTGGATATAAAGACTGATGATTTCGAAAAGCGTTCTCGTACTTGTACTCGCATGTGGGTTTACAGAGGGCGATTTGTTATGATCCAGAACAGCTGGGCATATTGTTCATTAGAGTGGAATGTATGTATAGAATCGTGTGCGCTTTTGATGTGCTTAAACAGATGTCAAGATGTACTAATAACTTCTCTCTATAAATCTCGTCGATGGAATATTTAATATTAAATTGAAACAATTCCTGCAGTGGGAATCGAAACAGTTGCATTTCGCATGATGCAGGCATCGATCGATTAATCATCTTTCCTTAAAATAGATTTAATTTGTACAAAGAAAATTTTGTCAGTCAGTGGTAAGGGAGGAAACAAATACTCGTACATAGTGTCTGGGGTTTCTCGGTGAATGCAAAACTAACCCTCGAGGGTTTATTGTTGCCCTTATGTTGTGTTTCCCATATTCCGATGAGCATTTAGGGCAAATGTGACCAAAACATGTGGGAAACAATAGTGTATGCCACCCGAACCTATGATTGTGACAAATGTGATATGCTTCAAATGAAATCTGAGCAGTGAATTTTAAGGCCAAAACTAGATGGTTAGAGAGCATATGCAACCAATTTGGAAAGCTTAATCACATTTCTGTTTTCTAAGACTGTCATACATCTTGTCACACGAGTGCTATTTGCGTTTTTTGACAGAAAATTCATCTCAGTTAAAAAGTGGAAATAAATCGTGAATATTTTCGTGCGACGATTTTTTAATATTTTCGACATGAAATAGCTCAACAACAGCATGCCGATCAAGTTGCTTCGACTTTTGGTGGTGAAGCACCATCCCGGGTCACCGAGTTTTGCTGATTTTCCGAAGTCAAAAGTAGTCTTCGTATGCTCCAAGACGAATTTCGTGAAAGTCGTGAAAAAATGATTGTTGTGCTAGAAAACATCGATGCTGTGCCGGAACTGATATTGCAAAATGTGTGACTTATCGTGAAATTGGCCATTAGTTTCACTGGCGTACATTTAATATGCATAAGAGCCCGATACTAAACGGCAGTCGACTGTATGGAAAGGCGATGGTAAGGCGAGCCAAATGCAACAAAAATTGTTCGCTCACGAACACTTTGGAGCAAATAGTTGCCTGATTCTTTAGAAATAACCTTATATGCCACCACCGTGCCAATTGAGCAACGACACAAAAAAACGATCAATCCAAAATGGTATACCACCATTTGTTTGGCAGAAGTTTTGGGAGAAATAAGAGAAATCAGCCGCCGTACACGGAACATTCTCCACCAAGACAGTACGAATTCATAGCATGGATTTAGTGGGTCATCATCCAATGAAGTCTCTTTATCACCCACCCAACAAAAAAAAAAAAAAAAAAAAAAAAAAAAAAAATTAGGATGTCAAAGTTTTTCAACGCCTGGAGAAGCGGTTATTGCGTACGAAACGCATGTTTTAGAGTTACCTCGTTCGGAGTGGAAAAAGTGCTTTAATAATTGGTTTAGACGCATACAAAAGTGTATTGATCTTCATGGAGCCATTTTCAATGATAAATATTTGTTTTTACTTGTTTTTCTCAGAACTTAAATAGCAACCTATTGTACTTGGGTTCGAACTCGTGCATGATTACCAAAGGAATGAGCGTCAAGGTGGAATATTACTCGTTTATGGCCTGGACAAAAGCTAAATAAGGAACTAAGCTTCGTTCTGGTTGTGGTGCCAATAATGACTGTGTTGCCGTCTTGACTTAAGGAGTAATGTTCTGTAACAACGCCTTTTATAGCACTGATGTGCATTTTGGTTAAAATGTACCCTTTTGAGTGATTTAGCCAAGCTTAAGCCAAATCTGTCTGAGAATTGGGCAAGTGGCAAATTCTCCGAATAATTCTTTTGAACTACCAGATTAAGATCCATTAAGACCATGGTGCACATTGCAAGGGAAATAATGCTCTTGAATGCGTAGTGATGGAGATGGGCTTCTAACCTCTTTTCACGTGGAACTGTTAGTTTGCAATAAGGTTATAGAAGAAAAGTTTGGAAGGATCAATATGCAAAGGTATTCAGATTAAGGGTAATCAGCATGACTCATTAGCTAACCCTCTCGGCTACTTCACCAATGGTGTAGGGTTCGATTCCCAGACCACACATCGAAAAATAGAAAAAGAAAAAAAAATGTTAAAACGAACAACACAGTGAATGGAAAGACAAGGCTGTCTATCCGGTCATAGTGATGGTTGTATGCTGTACAAAAAATAAGGTAAGCACTTACACATGTTGTAACTGCTTCCTATACATCAATTGTGCTTATTTTACCAAGTCGTAACCATCGACTCGACTTGCCAAACTTATAAGCGTGAGTGCTGACCAACAGACAAAAATATCAGCATTATAAACGGGGTAGGGGATGAATTCCCCAAATGGAATCAATGAAGTAAAATTTCAGAGTTAAACAAATAAGTCCTTAGCTCAGATCAGTAAAGATTTTCGAGACTAAATCAGGGCCTTGGAAAAGATATGGTGGCGGATGAGCTCTTAACGGATCAACGGCAGCACTCACATCTCCGAACATTTTACTGGCTACGGTCTAACCGACCCCAGTGGTTTCACTATGTGAAAGAGCGCCTCGTAAAAATCCGTATTAAGTCTAAATTTGTCAACATTAGCCTTATATGCTTCCACGCCCCCACAGAGCAGAAAGAGGACAATACCATGATATTGTGCCATGACAATAAAATTGTGCTCGGCGATTTTAATGCAACGCTTGGAAGAGAGGGCATCTTTGGTAGTACTCTCCGAAGGGTATAGCCTGCACGGCACCAGCTCCTATAAAAGATTCAGACCAATCCCGATATTCACAAGGGAACTTGTGATCAATTAGGCGTCGACGTCGGATGGTTACAATCGCAAGAGATCGCCAAATCCTTTTCCGATCGAGTCTCCTTAGTCCTATGCCATCAGCATCAAGTATCGAAGACCAGTGGCAACATTGTTAAAACTCCCCCAAAGATGCCGCCTCTGATGTGTTGGGTTTTACTCGGCCACCACAAGGAAACGTTTCACGATGAGTGCTGGCAAGCACTCAAGACAGCACTGCCGGACGTCTTTAAAAGTGATGTTATTATTTGATGAACGCAAAGCTGTCCACATTTATTCACAACTTGCGGTATCGAAAACAAAACATTTATAAGAAGGACCTACTTGTACTCGACTATAATGATTTTCTAGGATTTTTACAGGTAATTCCCGAGAGCGCTTCCACATTTCGACATTGACAGTTGAACTCATATGGTCTCTGATCATGTCTAATATGTAGCCAACGCACACCGTTGCAATCTCAAGCATTTAGTTGGCTCGGAGTGTATTCGAGATGTTTCGCTTCAAAGCGCGTATTTACTGGCGGCTTTAGTAGGGATGTATAGTAATGTTTATGACAGGACCTCCTTGAGACGTCGTAGTGCCCTATTTTACTACTTCGTTCAGAAACTTACGGCATTCTTTAACCGTCTAGTAAAAATAGTGCGGAGTGTATTAATTAGCCTCGATAAAGAAGTTTGGCGATATCACTATGCTATACAGTATTTAGAGTCAGCTAGTAAATAGCTTGTTAAATACTGTTGATTTCGGCTTGACATACGCTGCAACGATTTCTGAGCCTGAGGAAGAACTAGGTACTCAAGTTTTCCGAGAAAATGCCAAAGTCAAACGCAGAAATAAAATCTCTAGGACAGGATATTACTTTGCGGCCACTCTATACTTGCCGTTATAAAGTTTTTAAAACTTAAGGGTGATGTCACCAAGTATTTAAACAAGAGTACTGCTTACGATGGCTGTTTGATAAGTGACCGGATTGGAAGATAGGTGGCGCTACTGAGCCAAAATGAGTGTATATCATTTAATATAACCTTTTTTAGACCGTCTGTAAATTGGTGACAATCCGACGCTTAGTTTTATTGTGACACCCATTTCAAAACATCGTGTTAGTGTTTTTTGCGACCATGGAAAAAGAGCAGTATCCGACAGTGATCCGATTCTTGTTTTTTAGTGGCAAAACCTGCGAGGAAATAGAGCTTATCTCAACTGTATGTATAATGCCCATTCAACTTTCCGTACAACCGTTTACCATTACGTCGCAGAGTTTCACCGTGGCCGCACGTCAGTTTTTGATGAACCGCGCCCAAGTGGTCTAAAAACAATTGCATTTAGCTTACCACCGATGTCGATTGGGAGTTGACAGATGTGGCTTTAAACATACACCTGGTTTATCATAATTCAAATATTATCCACGCCATATTCATCAAAAACTCACAATACCCTATACAGCTCTGAATCAATTTTTACAAGATTCAGGCGTTGAGACCTAATTTTAATAAATCCCATTTCAGAAGCAGATAAAGCAAGGAACTATTGTCTGTGTTCACTGATATTATAAAAAATAGAAAAACTTAAAAATCATATCATTTAATGTTTGTTAAATACCGCGTCTGAGCTCTGGGTTCGATACCCAAGCTGAACACCGAAAAACAGAAAAAATAATTGGTGAACCCACCACCACCACCACTCTTTTGACAGGCAATTGTGAACTTTACTTTCGTAAGGCTTTTAATCTTATTTGCCGTTCAGAGTCTTAAGAAACTGTGCATGAAAACTAAAGGAAGAAAAAAGGCGGAATTTAAAATTTAATAGAAATATTCAAATATTTTAGACACAGATATAGTGGTTAATGAATAAAAGGTTGTAGCAGAAGAGACGGTAGCCTTCTACACTGATGATGTAGAAATAAAGGATATCAGACGTCGTGCGAACTTTAGAGATCACTTTAAAACTGCTGACGACTGTTCTATCTACCAGCTCCTCAAATTAACTCATGGAGTCAGTTAATATGAAGTCAAGTCAGAAGACAAAAAAGCAAATGACTTGATGAGGTGGATGTAAGTCACCTCCTCTGTACTTAACTAAAGAATGCGATCGATTTTTTCATTCAAAAGATACAAATGTAATATACAAGTACAAGCAACAAATAAACTTCGACACAGGAATCTAACAAATTTGACCTAAAGTATCGTGGACATGGATTGGAAGCTACGCTACATTTTTTTCGACATTTTTTCAGTTTGCATTCAATGACATGAAGTAAACAGAGAAATCAATTAAACAACAGAATACGATCTCTAAGTGACGGCAGGCAGATTTGCCGTTCTCCCTTTATACAAAAATGTATTTGTTGGGTACATACTTAAAAATTCATGCGGGTCATTTCCAATCTAACACCTAAACTCGTCACGTACCTTCTCTGCGAATATATATAGTAGACCCGCATTAGGAACTTCAAATAATATGACGATAGATGACTTATCGTCATGTGCCATTCGATTGACACATTTTCAAATGGCTTGACTGGGCAAATTCACAGAAATATCTGAAATTTCTAAACACCAAGCATCTACGTTAAACATGGTAGTAGTTGCTTCATTTTTCTACATTTCTTGATGATAAGAATTAGGTCGTTTGATACGCACTTCTTAAGTATACTCAATCTCACACTTGATCTTATTTGAAAATTTCAAACGCCGAAATACTCGTATTAGAATTCGTATACAAAAACAGTAAGTAACGAATTGTTACTCGTATATCAAAAAAATTTGGCCAACCGATAACAAGTTTTAGCTTTGCACTTAAGTCAAGATAGCGCTGCGGCGATATTTTTTTCATTTCTGTTTCCAAACTTAAGTAACGCAAGCAGTAATATACAGAGCAGAAAACAAATTTGATAAAATCGACCACAATTTCGTGAGTCTATGTGTACGTATTTTCGGAAAAAAATCAAACAAGCCAATCAACAGTCATATTTACACTAGATAATCTTATCCACAAAAACTCATACTCATATCTGTCAGATAATTGCTAACCTTTCAGACATACGAGTATGTATTTAACATTTTAAACTGCGTTGTAAATATAATTAACGAAAAATTGATGAGCTCATTCCTGACTTCTTAGCTTAGCATGGCATTCACTACTCGTAAAAAAATTGAATCTGAATTATTTTCGTAACATAAGACTGGACTGTCTGAATGTATTTTGTTGTGGATTGTGACACACCTTTGTTGGCTAAAGTTAAAGATCCGTACAGAGTATAATTGTAAATATTCGACTGCGAAAATAAAGAGCTAACACATTTTAACGATTGGTAAATGATAAGTAGTTTTTATCACGAAATTAACTTGGGTGCGAGTGCTATTAATGTATACAGTGGAAGTCAATGACTCTGTTACAAACCCCACACAGAGATTTATCGAAGTCGATAATAATACAGAGAGGTGTTTTGGTCGGATTTCCTTAAAACTACAAGAAACGAATTATTAAAAGCTGCCTTATCGAGTTTCTTCAGCGCAGCAACATAACAGAGCAGCCGTAGCTCACGTTTTTAATGCTTCAACTTCTGTTGATTTGCAAACTATTATGAATTATAACCTCGTAATTCAACTTCATTTCGTTGTGATCTGTCCAAAATACGGTTCTAGAAGTGATGCAAATAGTCAGCAGGCGAAATATTTAAAAGAGCCCAAGGAGATAACTTCACCAGAATATTGACTGTCTCTTCAAAATTACAAATTATATGTCCCTAACCCATGTGCATGCATCGATTTCACGGACCCACACAAAAAATAGTCGACCGGCGTTACATTTTAGGACCTAAACCTTGAGAACTCCAAGCTCCAGTCAATATACTCTTACCGATATTTTGGGTATAACCTACAGATACAATGATACTCCCACAAGGGCGCCAACTCCTAGGTTAGATATGGCATTCTGTCGAGCTTTGCAACCTTGCGGTCATTTCCACTTTGTCACCTTACAGCCCAAGACTGGCGGCCTTTAGTCCAACCCTAAACTTATCTAAATTAAACTTGCTCATTTGCGAAGCTACGAATTCTTTCGAATTTCATCCTTTCTTTCAATAACACCACTGAAATCACAGGTCACTCCATCATAGGTGAGAAGGATGTACACACGCAAAGAACATGCATCTGATCCTCAAGGGGAGCTCCACATGAGCAATCTGCTACCTCGCTAAGCCTCTCTTATGCAGGCAGAAACACATTTATGGATCCATATAGATTAGCATCTTAAACGGACACATTCAGAGAGCGAGTGCTTACACTCTCTACGGCACAAATCTCTCATCACCATCAAAGAGACCAAATTTACATTTGTCAGCGGAAGTCCCTTTCTCATCATGTGGGCGATATCCCTACGTATTTTCTCCAAGTCAAGAGGAGACATACCCAAAATCACCTGTAATGCATCCGAAGATGGTAAACAGTCAAGAAAGGCCACTCTCTGACAAGCCAAGATCCGATGACGACCACACTTTAACATTATCCTTTTGTACCAAGCCGATGTCCCAAATTTTCCACACAGTACGAATGGCACGTTTGGTGAGCCCCCAGTCAGTCCGTAAAATGCGCTTTACCTGGCCCACAACATTTAACAATCGTTCTCTTAGCTGAATGAGCTGAGGTAGGAATTTCATCTGCTCACCTATCGTTATGCCAAAATACTTTACCTTAATCACATACGAGTACCTAAGGTTAGCACCATTCAGAGGTTTGTGGAAGCACGATGGACTGCTTTCAATGTGCCATGAAGCAACATTGTCCCAGTTTTCTCCCGAGATACGCTGACACCAACGCTTTAGACACATCCATAGTTAATTGGCAGCACTTGCTCCAATTCTTTCAAGTTCAAGCGCTTCCAGAACTTCCAGAAGAAACAGATCATCCGCGTAAGCGCAACATTTGCAGTGGTCTGACAGTTGCCTCAAAAGTGGATCCATCATGAGATGCCATATAAATGGGCCACAAATTGATCCTTCAGGGCAACCCAGCTATTCATTAAACTAACCCTATCATAAGGAGATTCTACAAAAGTAGAAACAGCTCCCTAAAAGTCGATTTCCCTGCAGGCCAGTTCGCGCAACCTGGTCAGAATACTCTGCCAATCTAAATTATCAGAGACGCCCTTAAAACCAATAAAGATGCTAAACCATTCCTATTCTGGACGCAGTCCGTAACAAAAGACCATGCGTCTTCGACAGAAGAAGTCAAATTAGACAGATGGAACCGGCTTGGCTACCCTATTTAAGAGCCTTTCCACCAAAACCCTTTTCAGTATTTTACCAAGCACCGGAAGTAGACTAATGGCCCGATAAGATCTAAGGTCAGACCTAACCTTATCGGGAAACTTCAATACTACAACCACCCACCCTCCTTTTAATTTGAATACTCGGGAATGGCCCCAGATAGCTTTCACCATCTCTCCGGCATAACATTCGCTCCAGAGGATCTTCTAGAACGAAGAAAGAAGCCTCAACAAGTTACTCTTTGGGAAAGAACAGATACCCACAATATCAACATGCCTTTTAGCACTCCTGCAAATTTTATACAATATGCCACAGGGAACGTCCCTATTGTCTGAAACGAAATTCCTCTCTTTGGATGCGTTGAATATTATTACCAGAAGGCACCGCTGATAGCCAGAGCTCAGCTGAGCCAAGTTCTCAGCATTGGGGCTGTCAAAATGATATCAATTTCACTTTTGCCGACACCTGCCACTTAGACATCTCATTTGCTTCGTTGATGACGTGGACAACGTTGGTGATAACCCACTCACTAAGCACTTCTCCCAGCTGTTGGTTTCGGTTACAGGCGTAGACTAGTAGACTTGCGTCAGCACTAATGCTTAGGGGGTTGTTCCCTGGATATACTTTTTTTTTTTTTTTTGCTTACGGAGATGGAATTTTAAGCAGCTAAAAATAGATTCCGGATTGGAACAGGGACTGGAATTGGTGGTTTGGTAAGCCACATCATTACGTATGTACATGGCAATACCGTGTCAAAACAGCTGGTCTGTACTTACAGACGAAGACGTACGCAGAAAAGTGATTACTTTTTAGCCCGCATATATTTGCTATGTCCACTCTAAATTTCCGAACTATCAAGGCAAGCAAGGCTGTGAAGTGGATATTCTGACGTTGGTTTACCGAATCAGGTTAACCGGTTCAGTGCGCCAACAAAATTGACACTCACAACCCGTAATCCATCAGTTGTTATACCGGGTTTTCAATAAGGACATAACCATTTTATATTGCGAGTACATTTAAATAAAACACAGAATAATTGAAATATCGGGCTGAAATTTATTGCACATGTAGTTATGGAATTCGATCTCGTTCATATGACCACCGCGAATATGTTTGCAGCGATCGATTAATTAGGGCCAATTTTCCACCACACTTCCACTCATACCGGCCGAAACGCAATTGTTCATTTGATATTGTTCCTGAGCTCCTTTAACTTTGTTGGCTTGTTGGCATAATTCAACGACTTAACGTAACCTCATAAAGGGAAGTCCAACGGCGTTAAATCGCATGAGCGAGCTGGCCATTCGATCGAACCATTTCTCGAGATTACACGATTAGCGAACTTCTTGGTCAAAAATAATTTTCCAACATGGAACGATAGCGAACTCAAACATGGTCACTTTTTATGGATACAATGGAGTCTTTTGAAGCACATGTGGGTTTGTTGCTATCCAATTTGCTTACTGACAAAGCCATTAAGCCTAGAATGAGCTTCAGTTTATCGATGAAATGCAGGAATCTATTCAAACTTTTGCAGAGCCTAATCGGAGAGGTTTCGGCGCTTGAAGTGATCAAAAGGCTTCAGTTTTTGAGTTAATTTGATCTTGTAAGGCTCTAGGCTAAGATCTTTTTGATTTGGATGAATACTTACGGCTACGATATTTTCGGTGCTTTGTCTAAGCGAAACAGGAACATTCAAAAGGGAATATGTTGACTCGAATTTATCCGCTATAGCATGCACAGCCTGTATGGTTGGACGATTACTACGACCAAAATTTGGAGTAAGCGCTCTTAAATTTGCCACTTCCGACTAAGAGTTTTGGTAGTAATTTTTAATAATAACACCTTGGCTGACGTTTTGACATTGACAGATCATAAAAAAAGTTTAAAAAATACAAAATTGTTATGTCTCTATAGAAAAATCAATGCTATACGACAACGGCTGTGACGGTGTACAAACAGCAACACTATGACTACGGGCAGGAGATCTGGAATGCCCGGACAATGGTTTATTTCTATTTTTTTTCCAATTCACTAGACCGCATCAACGCACTGAGTATTATTATTATTTTATTTTTGTACGAGGGCTATTTAATGAGTATCCGGATTGAAAGATGATGGTTGCGTACCATCATTTAGTACAACCTCTTTTAGCCCGCCTGTCAAAATTTGGTGACAATCTGACACAATCCACGCCTAGGTGGGCCAAAAACGGTTACCACTGTGGAAACCATGGAACAAAATCCATGATCTCGTATTGGCGGGCCTCCGAGTGAAGCCGGCATCTCAACTGAAAGCGCCAGCTATATCCTGCACGAGAAAGCTGACCGTGCACGGCAGCGTTTGCTCCCACTGGAAAACGTGCTTGGCCTTCTTTTATAGAAATTCAGTGGAAGGGAAAAAGTGGAAGGGAAAAACAATCATAAAAGCATACTTCGTCGATTTATTGGGTTGATTCAACGCGAATTTGAACAAAAAAAGACCACATTTGGCGAAGAAAAAAGTGCTCTTTCTCCACGATAACGCACCGGCTCACGCCTCGACAGTAGCCACAACCGTATCCATATACTCCGGATTTGGTTCCCTGCGATTTTTTTTTTTTTTTTTTTTTTTTTTTTTTTTTTTTTTTTTTTGTTCCCAAACCTTAAAAGATCGCTCGCCAAAAGGAAAGGAGGAATCCAACAAAAGTCGTACCACACGGAGGGATAAAAAAAGTTGCAGTGTGAAAAAGTGTCATCCAACAGCCCCAGTATTTGTACCTTAAGATGAGCGAGTATTCGGAAATTTTGACTTGTCATTTACAGCTGCTCTTTCATTTTGTCGCAGTGACTTGCGAACAAATCAAAACAAGACGGGAGAATTCAGAGGTTAAAAGGATAAATGAAAGTCTTGTTTTATATATGTATTCGGGCCCGCAAAACTAACAACTCACCTTAGGTATAACCCGGAACAATAATAAAACAAAAATTAGAAGGCTTAAATTACCGCTATATTTTACTTAACACACCATTAAAACATGCCACCTTTAACAAGATAGTTTAAGTAGGCTAAGTACATTAAGATTTATTTCAGGTAGTTTTTAGTTTTTAGACTTAAGTTTTATATTATAATAAAAATGTTAATATACTAAGTTTTTAAATTAAAAAAAAAAGTTTTCTTAGTTTAAATTATATTTATTGTAAAAAACAAACAACTGTACGGCACGTCGAAAGACACAGTTTAATTGTTAGGTTTAACTTAGAGTGTCCGCATGGGGCCAGTAAGTTAGAATAAGATAATTTTAAGTTAATTAAGCTAATTTTTAAGCATTTTTTTAAGTTGTTTTTTTTTTTGAAAATAAATAAATGGAAATGCTTGTCCCATACAATTATTTCGCGTACTGTATTTAACAATTTTGGATTGCAATCTGTTTAGAAGGACTCTCAAGTATTATATTTAGCCTTTGATTTAGCCAATGAAATCATTTACACTAAAAGAATGCTTTCGTAATATTTTATAGGAATATATAGGCCATTGGTTGCGACTAGACACCGATTGAGTTTTTTGACAGCTTTATTTGAATCGAAAAACCATAATATATGTTTGATAAAGTTTATCTAATAATTGATTAGTAAGTACAATATTTATAAACCTAATCTAGTCATAAATACTGATACAAAGAAAAACGTATGCCAAATGAAAACGCGCTGATATTTTTAAAAACAAATTTATACTTTTCATTTGTCAAATCTTTAGTTTCAAGTCATGAAACACTTCATACGAAATGGCCATTTGCCTTAAAGCACGACCTGAGACGTACTGGCCATTAATTGCATTACGGACCTCATTCATCGGAAATTGTCGACAGCGCAGACAAGGGTTCGCTGCTTCAAGGATTCATTAATTTGGTGATTAATAGAGGTTATTCCCTCTAAAACGGAATACAACTTGTTATCCAAAGGGTTGAGTTCCGGACTATCAGCTGGGCAATCGTCCGGTGATATAAAGTCAGGTACATTTTTTTTAAGCCATCTTGATAACAAGTTGTGGGCTGGAGCAGAATCTTGTTGGAATGCCCAGTGCTTTTTTGCAAATATTGTTCGGTTTAGCGGGTGAACGACGTCTTCCAGTGTTTTGCTGGTAAACTTTCACCCAAATCTTGGCTCTTTTTTCACAAAAATGGAGGTTGGTTATGCCATCGTAGTTCACTCCCCACCATACCATTACATTTCAACTATTGGAATATGTTCAGATGCTTCTTTTGATGTCCGAGCATACACTCGATCATATTGCGTTAAAAATTTTCTGGTCAATGAACAGAATTTGTCTGTGAGCATTTTGATTTTTACTTACATTTTTGCTTCAATGCAACTGTAAGCAGGTGTCCAGTGTGTCTTTTTTAGGCACTAAGTCCCAAGTCTTTTTTGATGATGCGAGACAATAAAGATCTTCTGATTTCTCAGTAGTTTACGTCTGATTTGACCCTACACGGCTATCATGGTTCAGGAGTTCTCACGGAGCGTTGAATAATTTAATAGCACGATAAACAAAACAGCGAGTGATTCCAAGCGGTCGAAAAGTGTGAAGGATATCATCTTTTACCATATTACACTTGTATATATAACGGATAGGATATCTCTTGTATTTTGACATGAATGCCTGTCTCGTAGACTTAAGTTCACGGGATGTGCATACATTAATGAAAGCTAGGATACCATATGCCTGAACAGCTCTAGCTGGCTACACCCTTGATATGAGTCGAGGCAGCCCTAAAATCTCTTGCCGATCTTAGGGTCACGGTACCAATTGGTTGGGCCCCGCCCTGACTGCCACGCTTCCGTGTCTTAGGTCTTGGTGTGGACTACCGGTGGTCCTGCCACTCAACAGAACCTATTACCGGCAACCTGTAAATGGTCAAGTCGTAGAAACCTTCGTTGGTATCATCTGACGATGTTTGTGATAAGATCGGTGTTTGGTTTAACTCTGTTCACTATTAGAATACGCCATATTGGGCGAAGCCCAACGGATAGGTGACTTTTTTATCGTATTTTTGTGTCAAACCAATGTGAATACGATCTCCCAAACTTTCTCAATACGGGTTAAGTACCGAAGCCATTTACTTTTTTATTTTCTAAGGTGAGGCACCCTGGGAGCATTATGTATCAACAATGCCTCTAATTTAAGTTACTTGCAGTACGTTTCAAGGTACTAAGATGCACTCTTTTAAGCATTAACGTTCCACAAAATGTCTTATTTCCCTGCTACATAAGACCCAACTACTTCTGTATAACAACTCTTCAATCTCTTATTGTAAGTTATGTACTGTAAATTTTTATTTTCTGATTCAACGGAATATTGTATTTGCTTATGCATGTAACCAGGATACGGGCAGGGAATATATAGTAGAACGTAGGCTGCAAAAACTTCTGGTCATATATGTAGTATACAAGCGACGTCATCTGGAAAATTATATGCACCTCTAAAACGTTGAAAAATGAATTTAAGGGTCTAAGCATTTTGATGGCTGTAAGTTAGAAAATTTGTCCAAATGAGTTGCAGCGTTTCCTTAGGCCAAAATTCCATATCACGTGAAGAGTATACCTGCTTTGCACGTCGCAGTTAGAGTATTTTTAAGATACACCATCACAAACTGCGTACTTTTAAGTTGAAGGCGCAAGACGTTAATGTGGTCACTCCAAAGAAAATTGTTAAGTCGTCAATTGTTACTTCTGGATACTTCATCTGCGGGACAATGTCAATGGCCTAGTTGTTGGCTGACAGTGGACAATGTTCGTTTTGGTGGTGGATTTTGATTTCTCCATTCCGCTTCGATGGCCCCGTATGTGCATCAATTTGGTCATGACACCATTTTGAGACAGGATTGAATTTAATTTGTAATATTTCCAAAGCCGAGTTTAAATCCTTATTCTTTACTACGATAGCTTTGTGTAGCTTTGAATGCAGTACTCTTTTTAAAAACTCGTAAAAGTTCATTTGTAAACAATATAAATAGAATTGGACCAAATTTGGAGTCCTGCGGAGCGCCATAGAAATTTGTTTTTTTTTTTTTCTTGGCTTATGGTTGTTTTTTGCTTAGATTTTCAATAAGTTTGTCTTGAAGTTGGAGTATCGAACGCTTTACTGAAGGCATTGAAAAGTACCAGGACATGATAGTTTTTACTTAGGACTGCATGGTTTATATATAAAAAATCTCCTAATAATTTGTCTGTGCTTTTATTTTTTAGAATATCATACTGGTTTGGACGTAGAATGTTACAGGGTGATTTGTCATCAATGGCCAATCGAAGGAGCAATTCATTCCATAAACTATGGGAACTATAATTTACACTACTTTGTCGTTTTTTATACTACAAACCGTAATAGGTAGGAACTCGAGTTGGTTATGCGCCATTACCTCAAACGTGCAAAATATCTAAAAACATACCCGTGAAGTTAGCCCTTCTTACCCCTAACCATAAACTGTTTAAACCCATTTACCCACAATTTTCGCTTAAGAAAATTATTTCAAGATTCGCCCTGACATGGCAAAAAATCGCACATGAAACCTTGAACCCTTAAACATTAAACCATAGTCCCCTGTCGCATCAAATTTACAAAAGTGTCACTTTTCTTGTGGCAAACTAACAGGTTTCCACCAGAAAACTATTTCCAAGTGAAAAGTATCAAATGTCAACAACCCGACTCTGTACTTTTCATTTCGCAATGAGACTCACATATTCCAGGAAAATAAGCTTCTACCAGCTCATCTTACAAGCAGGCTAAAACCGCCACCAAAAAATTACCATCGGCAGAGACTCTTCCCCCGTAAACTGTTCTAATTGAACTCAATCGCAGGCAAGTGGAACTTTAGTCTGCATTTCGCAGTAACACACACACTCGTTCCGTGGACACAGCAAACAACAAAAATAAAACGACTTAACTCAGACTTGGAAACAACAGCAACACCAATAACAAAAACTACCCACACGGCAAAAATTTTCCATTACCACCATCTCACCCATCGGCATTGCCTTGGTGGCACACTTTCTAGCCTTTATTTCCCACCGATTTCAAGTTTCTACCGCCATTCACCGTCGCATAATATTTGCAATTTCGCAATCGCCAACAACGGTTTCAATGGTTTGTTGAACTTTTTACCATTACTTGCTATGGCTTGGACTCCTTAAGAACGTCACAGATTCGAAATCTAGATGACAAAGCAACTTCTCGGTTTGTTTATTGAATTTTTTATTTATTTTTTTTTTATTTGCTTCTCCTCTTCGTAGCTAATTTGGTTGAATTTCTGGAAGATCCAAGAAATGTTCTTCTGAGGCAGCAAGAATGTATTTTCAAGCGTTTACATATCTCCACGCACAAATAAGACTTAATTGAAACCATTTAACCCAAAAGTTTCGAAGTTATTTTTAGGTTCGTTTTCAGTTTCCATGTCATGATATGGATTGCATCCGAACCACAGCAACTGCAACTGCAATTGTGTGTTCTTTAAAGATTTACGATTGTTTGGGTTTCCAAATTGTTCTAACACCGAACACGAACATGAACAAGCAATTGACTTGGATTCCTTATTTTGTAGTGAATCTGTATCTACATATGAATAGATTGAATGACTTCCCACATTAGGGAGTCAAAGTTTATTATTCCCGGGGAGCTATTCGAATTTTTGTGGATGCATTATGGACGATATTAATTATGGCACTCGAAACACGAAAAAGGCAACGATGGCGCAGATAGATTTGAATATATGTATGTACGAATACGTGTCAAGAATTTTATAAAAGTAATTGTATCTGGAAATGAAATCATATTGGAGTTATAAGTATTTCAAATGATATCAAGTTTTTTTTCGTGGCTTGGGTATTTTGCCATTGAGATCAGTTAGTATTTGAGATATATTACTCATTAGTCTGCATATTTCGTTGTCTTAATATCATTGCAAGCATTTTTAACTGAATTTTGAAATGGATTTATCGGAAAAGCATATTCGGTATTGTTTTTTGTCCCGGAAAACCAGGATGGTAGTGAAGCCAAAGAGAAATCCTTAATGTGTATAGAGTGGGTGTTCTTAGCGAGTCCAAGTGTAGGTGTTGGTTTGCAACTTAGGAATGGCAACAACAACAAGGAATGGCAACTTTAACCTAAAGGATGAACCTCATTTGGGTAGGCCAGAAAAGCTAGACGATGAGCTCCTGAAGTCGAAAGAAACCCCATTGTTACGGTAAAGGAACTCAACGTAAGCTATATTACCATCAATCGACACTTAAAAAATATGAGAAAAGTCATAAAGCTGGGAAAATATCAAAAATAAATCGAACCATGCTAACTAGTCTTTTTAAATCAAATTTTAAAATTGATATCAGCAACTGCCGTAAGATCTCCACCAACACCTGGGTGAAATTAACATGGAAAGATTAAAACTGAATGGAGGAACCAACAAACATCGCAAAGATACTACGTTTAAGTTCGGTATAAAAAAAAAAACAGCAATTTAAAATCAGCTTAACCTAGTACACAGAACCCTGCTAACATTAAAACTAACCCTATGCCCATTCTTATGTCACATTCTAAACCTAGCTCTTACAAACAAAAAAAAAACAACTCCTAACAAAAAAGCTCCTGATCCAAACTGAAATTTTAAAGTTCAGACATTTCCTTTCTTCACTCTATCTTCACAACATACTGCCAGTCGCTTACATACAAAACGTTCTTCCACCCCGTCCAACCCCACTTCCTCCTCCCAATCCTTCAAAAAACCTAACATCTCCTCATTCCACTCATAAAAACGGCTTTAGCTAACTTTATTCGCTCCCATATTTTAAAACTCCTTCCCATCTTCTGAACTTCCACCCGAATACCACATCAACTTCTTTTTTAGACCCCATACAGATTTCGGCCAAAGCCAGTCATGAGCACAAGTAAAGTCGATTTCGTATTTTCGGTGTCATTGCATCGGACGGAATGTCCATAAGGCCAGAGTCATAAGACAGCCGACGCGCAAGGTCATCGAAGCTCCAGTGCGTGTTGTACCAAAAAAACACTTCTTTTTAGTCGGAAGATGGCTTTGAGAGTGCAACAGGAAGATTCATCAATGCTTCTAGAGAAGAGCCAGGAGTGCTAGGGAAAGCCCCCATGCATACGAGACAAACCATTCTTTGGAGTCTGGTTAAAGCTGCAACCACCTATTTTTCCGAGAACTTCCATCAGACAACCGACGCATAGAATATAATTGGCCTTATCATAGCCGTTTAGATTCAAAGGAACCTTCACGGTGACAAACCTCTTGTCTTGCCAATAGCTTCTATGCACTGCCAGAAGGCCGACAGCACCTTAAATGCGTTCGACGTAACATGTTTAGTCCAGAGAAGTTTGTTTAACACCTAAATACTAAGCTTCTTTGGAATATTGGATGCTGATACTTTTAGGCACTAGATGAGTCAGACCAGGCAGCTTCCTCCTTCTTTTAAAGAAAACAACCTAAGTCTTGAGAGGATTGGCTGAAAGCCCATTACTTACTAGTGCTCCAGTCGTCGATCACGTCTAGGACTCCCTTCGCTTGGAAGCATACAGTCGCTAAACAATACCCAACAGACAGTACGGCATATGTCATCCGCGTATGCTTATGCATAGACGTTAAAACTATTAAGCACGTTGAGCAGTAAGTCGACCAACATGCATCATAGCAGTGGAGACAGAACGACGTCTTGCGTGCAGTTCCTGTTTACACCCGCCACCTATTGGCCGCGGCCAACATCCGCAATCAATGTCCTATTCACCAACATTGCTTTTATCCACAAGACCAGTGGTTGGTTGCACATGCCACCAAAAGATGCGTTGTCGAAAGCACCCCAAGGCGTATTCCTTCATGTCGAGTGCGTCTTCAATTCTGCCTACCAGATTCTGAAGCGCACTCGCGCAGGATCTTCCGCGTTTGTAGACGTGTTGCATGGCCGACAGAGGATGCATTCGTAAGGCGATTTTGCGCACATGGATCTCAACCATTATTTCGATGCTTGTCAGACATACTCGTATTTCTTTTTCACAAAGCTGCCTTGCAACAGTATAATCGAAATCCCCACGGAAGTGAATAATTAACTTCTCCACTTCATCACTGTTTACCTACTACCACTCAATTTATTCATTTCATGTGATTTCTCGGCTCATGTGAGGCACAATTTACCATATCTATACCGGTACACTATGCCATAGTTGGTTTAGATTGTTATATTTTTGAATTCCACCCACTTGCACAGTTATTAGCTTACCATTTCCATAAAATCTTGCATAATAGATTGACAGACAATGGAAAATGAAACAATAACACGGTAGTTACGTACACCTATATGTACAGAAGTGACTCAATTGTTTTGCAAAACGAGCGAAAATGGAGACGAAAAGCAACTGAGAAATATTCCCCAATAATTGGTAATTTGAGAAAATTGTAAGTTTGAATATCTGATAAAATGATGTTTGAAGAGAAAACGACGATGACCTAAAGTTATCCGGAATATTTTGTTAGATGATCACGGTGTTCCAATACATCAATCGGTAATGATTTTAAACTTGCATATCTTCAATAATCATATCAAGTAGTTTTTGTTTGCATTAAAATTTGTAGAACTCTAACAGCTTCAACAAGGATCAACTTGCTTATTTGCCTATCTTGAGAGAATCAGATCTAACTCTGTATTTCGATTCGAAAGTCAAAACTATTCTCTCTACCACTTTCGAATCTAATTCATCGATTCAACGTCAACTAAATGCCTTGAAAACGTCAACTAAATATGTAAAAAAGTGAAAAATTAAAGTTTACAAGATAAAACAAATGGATTTGTTGCTTTATAGTTTGAAGAAGATGAATCACATGAGGACAGAACTAAGCGAAAAATGTTAAGGGATAGATCTAACTTAATGGAGCTAAGTGAAACAAAGTTTGTGTTGCATAGAGTAAGATTTTAAATATTTATTTTCACTTCAGCTTTGTGAAAAACTTCAGTCTCTCCAAAGAAACATTCAAATATGTATTGGACTGTATAAACAATGATTTAAAAACTCCCCAGCGGCCAACATCAATCCTAAGTATGATAAGGAGGATATCAGCATCAAATTGCTCAAGATCGGTATGTTGGACTCGCTAAACAGTCCCTTTCAAATTGTATAGGGTTTTCTAATAACGACTTGACAACTTTTTTTTTAAATTAAAGGCAAACCATTTGAGATATTTCAAAAACTTTATTATTGGCTTGAAGAACAATCAAAACATTTATGAATGGAACTCGACTTCGTTCATATGGCCACCGCGGGCACGTTTGCAGCGGGCGATTCTTTGGACCCAATTTTTAACGACTCGGCCACACATTTCGGCCGCTATTTCGCGTTCAATGTTGGCTCTGAGCTCTTCCAATGTCGTCGGCGTGTTGGCATAAACCAATGACTTAACGTAGCCCCACAGAAAATAGTCAAGCGGCGTTAAATCGCACGAACGAGGCGGCCAATCGACTGGCCCATGTCTTGAGATAACACGCTCACCATACTTACTCTTCAATAAATCGATTGTAGCGTGTGCTGTGTGGCTTGTGGCACCATACTGTTGAAACCACATGTCGTCCAAGTCCATATCTTCCAATTCGGACAAAAATTAATCGGTGATCATGGAGCGATAACACTGACCATTCACAGTAACGTGACGATCGTTATCATCGACGAAAAAATATGGCCCAATAACGCCGCCGGCATGCAAACCGCACCAAACAGTTATTTTTTGTGGATGAAGTGGTGATTCATGAAGCACATGTGGGTTTTCACCCGACCAATGAGCTTCGTCACTGAAAATGATTTTGCGATGAAATTCATCATCTTGGCGCATCTTCTTCAGAACCCAATCAGAGAACGTACGTCGCTTCAAATGGTCCATCCGCTTTAATTCTTGAATCAGCTTGATCTTGTACGGGTGTAAACCAAGATCCTTTCGCAAAATACGCCATAATGTGGCCTGAGCGATGCATAATTCTTGAGAACGCCGTGGGATTGACTGATTTGGATCGTTTGCTACGGACGTCTGAACTGCAGCGATATTTTCGACATTTCGACCAACCCGTTGTCTCACTGATACGGCAACATCACACCACGAATATGTAGACTCAAATTTTTGCACTTAACTTGTTATTGCCTGTCTACTAGGGTGAGAATTACGACCGAAAATTGGAGTTAACGCTCTTAAAGTTGCAGTCACCGACTCCGAATATCTGTAGAAAATTTTTATAATTTGCAGACGTTGCTTGTTAGTGTACTTTACCATGATGAAAATGTTGAGTTTATGTGAGTGACAGTTTGATGATTAGTGAAAGAGTGCGTTCATAAATTAAATTCAAAGTTGTCAAGTCCCTATTGGAAAACCCTATATTACGGAAGTATGCAGCTGCATAGAAAAAATTGAATGCCCAAAGCACATAAAATTCCAAAGGACTGAAGAAGAAAAAGGAAATGAAAAAGACATTTTTCTGGGAAAACTGGAGTTCCGGGAGTGATAGGAGTTATTGATTAGACCAACCTCCAATGAAAATTTGTTTTTTAATAGAAAATTAAAGCATAGTATAAATAGTCAAATAACATTTTAATACCAGAGGCAATATATAACAAATAACATATTTATTATTGCGTTTTTAGATATGCGATCACAAGATGTTTATAAGAGATATGGTGGTGCGGCACATGATTCACATGTATGGAGTCTTTCAAATGAGCGGAAGTATAGTATTTAATTCAGCAATTTGAGAGTTTAGACAAGTCATCTTGGATCATTGGTAACTAAAGCTTGGGTAAATAAACATAGACTGACATCGATTTTTTTTCTTTAAAGGTGACTCTGAATATCCACTCGAATCGTGGCTGCGAAACCGGTCTGCGTCTGAGAACTCTTTAGAATGTCGGTTTAATGAATATTTCGCGAAAGGAAGGTCAATTGTTAAGCGAGTTTTTGGCGTATTAAAGGGTAGATTTAGATGCTTTCTTGCTGCAAGAGAGCTACATTATGCTCCGAAGAAAGTCGTCCAGATCTTCAACGTATGTTGCTCTTTACACAATATTTGTTTAATGCATAACGTTGAAGAACCTCAAATAATAACGAAAAAGGAAGAAGCAACACTTAATAGAACCAGTCACCAAAGCAACTCCCAAAACGCACATCTGTCCAGCGTTGCAAGAACAGTCAGAGACCAAATAAAAAACAAAAAAATTATAAATCAATTCATAAAAACCAAAAAAAAAAAAATGTAATTCATAACAATAAAACAAAAGGAATGAATCCATATGTACACCCTGCCTCACTCGAACTGCAACCAATGACAGTGAGCTCAAATCTTGACACATGACAGATAATTTTATTATTTACAAGCCTTTTAAACGATTTGCGTCTCAGTTGTGTGATGGAATTTCGCGATGGAATTCAAACGTGATAGTGTGATTGCTTTATATTTGGCTGGAAAACTACAAGTAGTTATCGTTAGAGCCATCCTGCACCTCAACGGGAATAAATCATTTGTGTCTCGAACCATAGCTCGTTACCGTGATACTGGCAGCGTTGCAAAACGCCATGGAAGTGGTCATAAAAAAAAACAGCAACATCGGCAGAAATGGTTCGGAAAGTGAAGGCTCTAATTGAGCGAAATTCGCGTCGAAGTGGAAGAAAAATGGCTCGTGATGAACGGATGCAACACATACCGAAAAATGATCTTGGGCTCAAGCCATTGAAGTTCCAAAAAGCACACGATCTTACACTGCAACTGAAAAAAGTTAGAGTCGAAAGAGCGAAGGAGTCGCTACGCTTGGTGAGTTGCCGAATTTGTTTTTTTCCGATGAGTCGCCATTTGTTATCGAGCAATATGTCAACAAACAAAATGACCGAGTTTATTTGCCAGAGAGGTCCTTCAAAAATGTACACCTTCGGACGTCCACCAGAAAGCAGGCAGCACCGATGGTGATGGTTTGGGCCGCCATAACCTCAGATGGTCGCTCTTCGCTCGTATTTTTGGACCGTGGCGTCAAAATTAATGCGATCGTATACCGTGAAACTGTCTTAGATGCAGTATTAAAGCCTTGGGCAAACAATCATTTCGGTCGGAGACCGTGGACATTTCAACAAGGCTCGGCACCGTCTCACAAAGCTCGCGTCAACCAAGATTGGTTAAAAAACAATGTTCCACACTTCATTTCTTCGACATAATGGATTGCAAATTCTCCGGATGCAAATCCGTTGAATTTTTCTATCTGCGGTATTTTAAAGGCGAAGGTTGGCACTAAAAAATACCAAAGTTTGGACCACCTCAAACAAGCACTTCGCTGAGAATGGGCCAAAATACCGCAGAGCCACTTGCGTGCAGCGTGCGATGCTTTCTTCGGCCGTCTCAAGGCCATTATTCGCTCTAAAAGTGGACATATTGAAAGCTACTGATACAGTTTGAAAATTGATGTATTTTCCAACATTTTTTGCTTTGGCACAATAAAATTTATCAAAAAATATAGCATTTTTAAAAAATTGCAGTTCGAGTCAGTCAGGGTGTACATTTCTTTTTCCGACAAAGGTGAAGCGTTTCGCTCTTGATGGATGGAGTAATCGCATCAGTTTTTTTGGGTCCAAGAATGAGTTGTAGTGTCCGCCGATTGCAAAACAGCGTTAACAGGGGATGGGTCTCCATAAGCTACCATGAAGATATTATTTACATATACGCCAACGAAATCAAGTATTCGTTTTGTTAGGCATTGCATAGGTGTATTGACAAATGAAACCCTTGTGGTGTTCCATTTTCTGCATTTTTGAGGTAAAGCCGTCTATTTCTATATAAAAAATTCTTCTGAATAAAAGGGAAATAATTACTTTATGTAATTTTTCAATATTAGGAAAAGTTGTGACGCGTTTGAAGGCCTGATGGTCAGATGACGTGATTACGCTATGTTTACAAACTGAGAGGTTATCTGCAAATTTATGTCCCATGAGATGAATTAGTGGTTGAACACTTTTTTCGGTCTAAAAGAATGTTGTTCATTTCTTATTCTTTTTTCCATCAACCTGGCTATCCAATAATTTTTTAAAAAATTTTAGACAGAACAGGTAGAAGTGATATCAGATGATACCCATCTACTTGGTGATAGTTTCGAGAGGTCTTCGAAATCAGCTTGAGTATGACTTTCTGTCTGAATGATATCGTTGTACAATGAGAAAATTTAGTTCTTAAGGCTATCAGCAGCTGATTTTACCATACTGTATATTATTTTATCATCTCCTGAGGTAGGTCCTTTTAGCGCCTGTATGGTCATGTCAAACTCAATTCTTGAAATTTCCCCGTAAGCTGTTCACATAGGTTTTCTTGGGGTTTACATAAGCCTGGATAGGTGTCATTTTCACTCTACATTCTCCATGTTTTTTACAAGATATTGGCTATTTTTTCTATGTCATTTTCCAAAAAGCCATAAATTTTATCATAGAAAAATATAAAGAAACCTTTAGAGATTCTATTCCATAAAGTTTTTGAGTGGGTCCATTGTTCGATATTGGCACAAACTTTTCGGTAAGATATAAGTTATTGGACACCGTCGGGCTATCTTCGAAGTTCGGTTTAATTTAAATTGCAATTTCCTTATTCATTCTGGATTTTGTTTGACTCTTTTTTTGATCAAATTGGTTGTTTGAATTGATTTTGCGGCTGCACTTATAATTTTTTGAATCTTTGCATCTTCTTGGTTGGTATTGTTAGTTATAGACAGGAGGTGTGTTGATGAGCTTCTTTAAATCAAATAGGCCGTTTTTTTTCATGGGTGCGTATTATAATTGGAATGGAGAACCTCCTTGTGAAGAGCGGAACCAGGTCTTCCGATGCGAAGGTACCATCATTGGCAGAAAGGGTGTTTCTTGTATTAAGAAGTGTAGGTGATCCATCATTTAAAACAACAACTAAGTTTTCAACTAAGCATCTAATCGTAATCTATTGGTATTGTTTGAGTCACATGTTGTATTTTTGGTATTTAGATCTCCAAAAGAAGGTGGTGACTGTTGTTACTTATTTGAATATCACTTAGGCTTTCACTGGTGATGGGAACTTCAAGTTCTCTGTATATATTTGTAGGTTTGAGTGTTTTTTTGTTGCCGAAATTGCAATGGTAGAGAAAATTTAAAGAGGAAATAGTGTACAGTACTATAGTATACCAGATGTAAGGTAGTAGCAGTGTGAATTTTTGCAAGGATATGTATTTTCTGAAGAGCTATAACGTCTGCTTGTTCAAGAGCAGGTTTGTTACTAATATGGCTATTGGATGTTCCATTGAAGGAGAAGAAAATCTTAATCCAAATCTATTCTTTTCTCATTGATACGCAATCAAAAATCTTCAAAAGTTCTGTTTTCATTAGGAAATTTCATAAGTAAGCAACGACCGAATTACGAGGGCTGTTTGATGAATACCCGGATTAGAAGATATGTGGTGCTACTGAGCCAACATTTAGTATAACCACATTTAGCCCACCTGTCAAAATTTGGTGAAAATCCAACGCTAAGTTTTGTTTTGACACCCATTTCCAAACATCGTGTTAGTGTTCTTTGCGACCATGGAGCAAGAGCTGTATCGCTCCGTGATCCGATTTAAGTTTTTGAGTGGCAAAACCTGCGAGTAAATCAAGCCCGTTTTCGATGGTGTTATGGGACCCACTCACCTTCCCGTACAAAGGTTTACCATTGGTTCCCAGAGTTTCGCTTTGGCCGCACGTCGGTTTTTGATGAACCTCTCCCAGATGGCTCAAAAACGTTAACTACAGAGGAAACTATGGACAAAATCCATGATCTCATATTGGCGGACCACCGAGTGAAAATTTGCGAGTTGGATGAGATAGCAGGCATCTCAACTGAACGCGTTAGCTATATCCTGGACGAGATTTTGGGCTTGAGAAAGATGTCCGCGCGGTGGGTGTTGCATTTGCTTACACCGAAGAACAAGTCCAATCGTAAAACCACTTCAAAGATGTGCTTGGCCCTGTTCAATCGAAATCCGTTGAAGTTTCTGCATCGTTTCGTGACCGTCGATGAGACATGGACTCATTGGTACACACCAGAGACCGAAAAACAATCAAAACAATGAGTTTTACCCGGTGAACGTGCTCCAAAGAACGTGTGATCGAGCGAGATGTGATCCACGTTGATTATTTTGAGAAAGGAAAAACAATCACAGGAGCATACTACGTCGATTTATTGGGTCGATTCAACGCCGATTTGAAGAAAAAACTAACATATTTGGCGAAGAATACAATAACGCGCCGGCTCACACTTCCGCAGTCGCCATATTGGTCGAATTCCACTACAAATGGCTCCCCCATTCTCCGGATTTGGCTCCCTTGTCGTTGCGTTGTCTATTCTTATCCGGATATTCATCAAACCGCCCTCGTATATTAAACCTTTTTAAAGATTAAATTACTAAAACTTCGTCAATTTTTTTTCGAGAAAGTGTCAACACTGTCCTCTGCTTTTCCAATTCAACAAATCTCTGCACCCAAGAGATGCACTAATTTTTGCACATCAACTCAGGACGCCGATTCACTATTGTCATCAGCATCAGCAGTATGCTCCACAGTGAGTCGTCTCCTTTTAGAATGATTCCAACATTCCGTGTACTTACGTAGGTACTCGCTTCAATAGCTTCCACTTTAATTAATTCTTCTTTTTTGAAAAAAAAAAAAAGATGTCACCCTGTCACCGCAGTTGTCAAGCAAAACGGAATGCAAAAATTTCTTTCTTTTTTTGTTCGTCTTTCTGTTAGAACTTTCCACTGTCAACGAGAAGGACACCCATTGTCTCTAGCTGGCAAAACAGGATTAACGAGTAAAATATGGAAAAAAACGTATTTTTTAAGATCCTTCTCTCTTGTGGTAATTAATACTACCAAAGAATGAATAGAGAACAGAAGAAAGGCATTTGTAGATACAATAGATACGACTCCAAATAAATACTTCTACACCTATAGCTACTCGTAGACTTATAGCCCCCATAGATTTGTTCGCTTTATTTTTCAGTTTATGTAAGAAGAACCAGAGATGAACAGTGTTACAAGGGGTTGCAGACGAAGATGAAGAGCAAAAACGAAGGCGATGATGAAGATAAAGATAAACTGATGAACATGATGATGTTGAAAACATCTCAATTTCAATTAAAACCACAAATTTGCCTTCAATTTTGCTTTGACGGAGGACTGATGAAAAATAAATTGAAAAAAAGGCCTCCCATTGTATCGCCATAAACGAATGAACTCTAGAGATACCACAACAATCTGGAGGCCTCTAGACGCTTCGTTGTTTGTTGTAATCAACTTCAGTATCCAGTACAAATGCCTACCTATGCATAGTATGTATACATGCATATAGTAGCGTCAGATCAAAACTAGAAAATCAAGTTTTACTCACACTATCGCATATATGTATATTCCGAGTCTGGAACTCAAAGTCACTGAAGTAGATTCCTATCTAATGAGCTTTATGTGCACATTTACACTTTCCTCCGTCATAACTGCAACTGCAGATGAATGATGTATGCAGATGTGGAGTTTTGCACTAGTAGATGCCGTAGGCTGATAGAAGACGTTGTTATGAGCTTTAATGGAAAAGTGAAGGCAGGCAAGTTTCTGGACAACATTCAGAGACAGTGAATCAGAAAAGTGTTTGTCGAAACTACCTTTTGTAAATGGAATTAGTTTGAACAGATTTTAAAGAAAAAAATTCAACAACCTATGAGTTTAGTCCATCTCTGATCTTAGATTCAATTAGAATTTTGTTCTCTGACATACTCCACAAAAATTTTTGAAAATGGCCAGAAAAGCCAATTCTACTTTGACTTTTATGAAGTAAACAGATACAAAATACACGTCAACAAGACGAATCACTATACCTTATCATAAAGAACGCAGAATAATTCATCGGTGGTGTAGGTGCAGCGTCGATTTCGGCGCAGACTTTCCGGTCGTGCAACAGTTTAACCGCTCGCCTAAAAGAGTTTGGGACAACACGAGATGCTGTCAGGTCTGGCCGGCCTGGAGCAGCCGTTTTTCTGCTGAAAATATCGCAGCTGTGGTTGAAGATGTGGCAGAGGACCCCTGAGTATTGACCACACGACGTGCCACGCAAGGCGGTCTTTGCAGACAATTTTTGTGAAAGACTGTAAGATGTTCCCTTACAAATTGCACGCAGTTCATCAGCTGTTAGGTGTTGACTGCCAAGCCCGTATAATTTACGCTCAAGCCTTTCTGAATCTCGACCACGAGGGAGACAACTTTTCATCGAAAATTCTCATCAACATTCACCTCTGTGGATAGGTATTAATGTGAATAAGCAAAATTATCACTTTTGAGGCACTGAAAATTCGCGTATAACTCACGAAGAGCCATTTAACCCGCTCAAAGTTACTGCATGGTGTGCTGTGTACGCTAAAAGCGTCATCGGGCCTGATTTTTTCGCAAAATAATGTGTACAGCAAGCGCTACAAAGACATGCTCAACGACTTTCTCCTTCCTCAATTGGATGAATTGGGACTGGAGAATATGTGCTTGGAGCAACGGCACATACTTACTACACGAACCACAACCGAAATTCTGAGAACTGCATTTCCGGGTCGCCTAATCTCTGGTTTTGTCTATTTGTATCTACTGTACGGCAAGATCGTCCGATTAAACTCTTCCAGACTTCTTTTTGTGGGTTTTCTTTAAAGTCACGAGTCTATGTCAACAAGCCTTGGACTCTTGAAGTTCTCAAAGAAATATCCGTCAAGAATTCGAGGACCCATCGCCGGAAAGTCTGGCAAAAGTGATGGAAAATAGTACAAATCAAACCCGAATGGTCATTAGTTTTGGCGTTCCATTTTCTCGACTTAATGAAAAAAAAAAAAAGTAAAACATCAAATAAACATAATTCAAAAGCAGAAACAAAGTTTTTCATTCATAAAATAAATTACAGGCCAAGAACATCGGGTGACAACTTTTGTCCCACCTTGTAAAAGAAAATGTGAAATATTTAATGGAGATACATAGATACCCAAGGCTTTGCCGATTGAGTGGGAATTTGTCATTACCTAGAAAACTATAGCACCCCCGAATGACCATCTTTGATTTGCCTAAATATTAACTGTGCGACAACACATACCACCTCTCGGTCAAGACTACATTTCAATATGTAATATACTATAAATGTGCATACAAAGTCAGTTCCAAGGTAAATAGGCATTTCTAGCGTGGCCATCTATTTCATGCGTCGGAAAGGTAGATCCTTCACTGATGTACCATCAAAATTTCATCATCATTGGGCAAATGAAAGCGGAATTATTGCAAATCAAAGTAAGTGTGTGCTATTTTGCATTGATCAAAAATTGCGCAGAATTCAACATCCGAAGGACATCATAAAGGAGGCCAAAAAGAACAAAAACTGGTGGCTAGTGATGAAACGTGACGTTTTGAATATAATCCAGAAACCAAGTGCCGAGTAGCAGACGCCAGATGAACCAAAATCCACAAAATCTCGTTTGGAGAAGTCAAAAGTGAAGACAGTGTTGATTTGCTTTTACGATACCAAGGACATTGTCGACAAAGAATTCGTTCCATCCGCCCAAACAACTAATGCACAATTCCATTTTGGTATTTTGAAGGGTTTGGTGAATCTTATTCATCATATTCAGCCAGATAATCGCCCAGATAATGCGCCATCTGGCTAAAAATCGCATTTGAACTGTCGACCCCTTCACGTATTCGCCCGCTTAGGCAAGTGCGTGCGACTTTTACTTTGCCGATGAAAGGAAAGCGTTTTGTGGACATAGAAGCCATCCGACAGATTTGTACCGACATCCTGAAGGACTACCCGGCCGATGATCTAAAACACTCATTTGACATGTTTTCAGACCATGCAGAACGGTGAACTGAGTCGGAAGAAAATTATTTTGAATAAAATAAACCGATTTTTGTGTTGCTTAGGTGGTTGACAGGTGGAAAGTGGTGGATCAGTTCTTCGGTCGTAGTCGTGATTGAAATATAATTTCTCACAAAGCTTCTCATTATCTGCTCTGCATCTCATCATTCAGCACTTAGCCACACATAATGTGATTGAGAGGACCGGGGTTCTATAGAACATTTCATTCATTCTTTGGGTGGGAATTTGTTATTCGCGGCGTCAAAATTTACTCCAAGCTAAGTAATCGTTTAAAATACTTTGAAGTTGTAAGTATTGGCAGTGACGGGAGATGGTGGTATTCTGAGAGAGAGAGGCCATCTTTATCCCAGGTGTTATTTTATAAATAACAGCGGTCTACCTTGACCTGCCATTAAACCTAGTTATTGCGTAGTAGCCAACGAATAAAGTACCATGCTACGTCAACTCAATAAATGAAGAAGATAACATAAATTCGTTAAACAGCATTCAAAATTAAGTGAACTTGTAAGGCTTGTGGTAATGCAGAGCTGTAGCCCATGCACTAATCTGACTAAAGGGTGGACATCAACAGCAGACATTGTGATTCCCACAGACATATACCACTAGTTGAACAAACTGAATTCCACAGTAATCGCTCTTAACGGTGTTATTCGTGAGATATGTGCAAAAAAAGTGTCAGATTCACTTTTTACTAGCTAATAAGTCACAACGAATTGTGGTTACGTAAAGATCTGCAGAATTTCTGTGCATCCGAATTCGTGAATCTCTGAACGTAGCCACTAACTTTACATGTGTTGTATATGGGTCTCCAATGTGTAACTAAGAAGACTGGCGGGCTACAAAAGATCGTGTCACGAACAATAAGTGGCTATGCTCATGAACATGGCCACTTCACTCAATAACTAACTTTTTGCCTCTCAAGCCCATATAGAATATTTACTTTAGGTAACACCCAAAGAGAACAATTTCAATGCTTATGACTGATGCGAAAAAACTTAAAAATTAGGGCCTTTATTAGGCCACCTGCAGGCAGACACAATACTCGTAGGGTCATAATGAACAAAGCAGACTTCACAATCCCCTTTTACTAGGACAACCAACAAGCATATCCTAACCAAGACCAAATCTGGTAACAGACTTGCACTATCTGATTTTCCTGCGAAGGGGAATATCACTATATCACTATTTTTCAACTCAATACCTTCAACATTTAAAACAAATTGAGCATGTTTTGATCGATACAAAACACTCCTCCAGTACTAAAGATAGTCAAATATTTCCAGCGGTCAATATAACTCTAATCACTATCTAGCTGCAGCCATGAAATGCTTACGTACACCTCCGTTAAACAGCTGCAATCACAATAAATCGTTAGAACCGTAGCCAAAAGTGATCTAAACCTCTATGTCAGCCAGGCCGAACCATCCAACCTGTTCAACCAATGAAAATGAAATTGTAATAGCAATACTTTAACTTAAGTTCAACTAGGCTAATGTACCGGATAGCCTATATGTCAAGCTACCGTGTTATGACGATTGGTAGAGCGTACACCAACTCACGTTCAAGATTTGATCGGTTGAAAGTATGTTTGACCGATCCAAAAGAAAGGAGACCTTCTAAACTACAGTAAATGTACAATCATCATTCTGCTTAACACGTATGGATGCCAAATACCATTTGTCAACGATTTGCTTGTCCTTTTTTAGTGCGGTCAAAGGCTCGGTAACTCCAAATTCGGCCAAATATTTGATACTTATCATCTCTTTTAGATCTTAAGGTCATATATGAGCGTTTCCAGAAGATCGCTACAAAGCCCCACGTCCAGATAACCAATAAACATCAATGCTCTGGCCAAGACTGTATCGAAAGTCTCTAAAACTGAGATAAAAAACAAAAGAGCACAGGATTATGCTAGGTTTGTAAGGACTCACTTACGGCTATTTAGACAAAAATGAAAAAATGGAAAGCAATATATTTGCGGTGTCTGATTGTTGGTATCGCTCCCAAGATATCTTGTTGCATCAGGGATTCCCAAAAAAAATTATTAAATGAAGCAGCAACAGCAAACATGGAAAATAATCCATTGAGTCTTTGTCTTCACACCTTCGCAGACGTCGTCGTTGGAAAGGCGCATCTTCACTGCATCTGGTCTCAAATAATTGATCCATGAGTAATGCTACAAGTTTTACTATTTTCCTCTAATATTCTTAGGATGCCTTGTTAGATTTGGATTTGTTGACCTCCGCTACACAGAAAACTTTCTATCTACAATATAATTGGCCTTGATTTGTCTCATCTACTCCACTTGCAACTTGCAACGGAAAGGATGACGCTTTGGTCTGCCGAGTGCAAATTTACGGTCAATCCTTTGCGAGCAAACTCGTCTACATGCTCATTGCTTATCACTCTTTTGTGGCTAAGGACCAACATAGCTTGACATGAATAAGCGCTTCGTAGTTTACGACTTTATTTCGGTGGGAGCTATGGCCTTGGTCATAAAATCCTTATGAGGCATTACCCACACTTATTGTCGCTAGTCTGGGCCCCATTTGTAAAAGTCAATACAATATAGTATATTGGCTTAGTAGACGCTCCTATGTTCTATCTAGTTGCAGTGAGTAATGTACATTCAGTTTGGAGAATATTCCTGTTCCTGGCTTTATCTTTGACCCATGCACGTTACCAAGGTCAATCTACTTACCGGATGCAAATATTTCGAAAAGAAATCATGATAGAAGGAAAGATGCAAGAATGCATGTTTTGTAAGCGTGCTCAAATATGTCATGACATTTTTTCGTATGTCATGATACATGTTGGAAAACAACGTTCCAAAAAAAATCGCATTTATGTTACAACGACATAATATTACATAACTTAACGTAACTGCTCTCAAATTGCAAAGGACCAAATCACAGCGTCAAACAAAAACTTTAAAACCTCCGCGAACACTAAGAATCTCTCATGACATACGTGCATATATGCCAACAAACATGCCAATTTTTTTTCCAATCAACCAAAACTAAATTTTCGTGAACTTGTCGGTAAAAACCGGTCTCATATTAAGAGGTTAATATACGTATGCCGTAAAACAAGTGCCATAAAATTCGCATGACACAGTAAATATACCATACATACATATTTATGTTTTAAATCACATATTTAATTTTTGATTTTTCCTTCATTATTTACGGACAAAGCCACGTTCAAATTCCTGATTCCCCCAATAACAAGGCAAAGTCCAACGTTTGTATAAAATCTCAGACTTTCGATCCTAACATTGCACTTGTACTCTCATGCTGTATAGCCGACATATTTTTTTTCCACATGTGGCACTACACAATTGTTTATTCTCCAATTTAACTTAATTTCCATACAATTAATTAGCGTCAATAAAAAAAAAAAAAAAAACTGATAAACAAAAACCCACCAACACCATTCCACAGGCAGTCTATCAGACGTCGTCCATTGGTTGTGTTGTCACACAAAAAACTTTCATTATAGACCGTCATCCCGGCTTATGTGTATGTTACATATGTACATTCAGGTATTTGCGAAAACGTGATTAATGTCAGCTTACAATTTATTACAAACAATAATGTCTGTTGGTATTTATAAAATCGCACGCATCACTTGTTGACATCAATTGAATACATAATGACACGTAAGTTGTTGCATGAGAGTCACAAGGGTGTCACTTTGGGAGAAATGTGGAAGTAGACGAATGCCAGATGTGTCAGTACATTGTCATAGAAATAATGACATTAATATGAGCGGTTTGAAGACATCAGTATCTGAGAAAGGAGCGTGTATCTAATGTCTTCGCACCTGACAGTTGTAAGAGGAAATGTGTCAAGGGATTTTAAGATTGTCAGTTGGATTTACTATTGAAATTTTCTAGCAATTTGGGGCTTATCAGTATCTAGGCATTTAAGTGACTGTAACATAGGAATTTTTTTCATCAGAAAATTCTCACTGTTATTAGTAAAATCTAGACGGTTGCGTGGTTTTATTACAGAATTTTGAATTGCTTTAATATTCCGTAGTTTGGTAGCGTACGTGACTTTGATCATCATATCTACAGAAGTGGAGAGACGACTAAAGACTCGTAGCAGTCGTCATTTGCTTTCTAGACAACCTGAACTCTAATGGTTTGCTAAAGGTTTAATTGTAAGTCTTGACAAAAATGCACGTTAAATCGGTTAAATCAGGGTTTAGAGACGTATTACCAGTTGATCCGTATTTGGTTCACACTTCAGATTAGGATCTGAATAGGACTTAAACATGTGCATTTCCACAACTTCAAGTCGCCTGCCTTCAATTCTTACACAAGTTGAATTTTGTACGCTTTTAGGACGAGATCCCCACGTAAAATACACCAAGTTATCGAATACGCCCAGCCAAGCTACTGAGAACGATGACGATCAATTCGTCACGGACTTCGCGTACACTCTCAGCTCCAGCTGCTATATTCTCTTCACTACGTGCTGGATGCGGTCTGACCGGTCAAGTATCATCCACAAATGTAAACTGGGTTTCAAATTTGTGAATGGTATTGGCAATAGTGCTTTCACAGAACGCTTATTTTCGTAACACAGCTGAACAATTTGGAGACGCTGTTGTAATGTGAGTCTTTCCATGATGCCTTGCCAAGCGATACTGAACAAAAATGATAAAGCAGTTTGATAGGAGAAAAAGCCTATTGAAAATCAAATCTTAAGATGAATCACCCTATACTAATATACCATAGTTGCCGTATGTCTTCGTTCTTCAGCCTTCAGCACGATACGCAAATAGTACAAAAAGCAGATTTCTGAGTGTGCTCTACAAGCGGAAACAGTCAGCAACTGGTGAAAAATTATTAAAATGAAGAGTCTCAAGATAAGCGGTCTAACACCCGATTCGAACATCCGCAGTACAAATAAATAAATTCTAGGATTCACACTGAATATCCTTTTAGCACAGAAGCTACTATTACCACTCTAAAAGTTCCTAAGAATTAAAAAGTGCCAAGAACTGCATTGTAGGAGCAAATCAACAGAGTTACGAGGGCTGTTTAATGAGTACCCAGATTGGAAAATAAGTTGCGCTACTGAGCCAAAATGAGTGTACCATCATTTGGTGACAATCTAACACTTAATTTTGTTTTAACACCCATTTCAAGAAATCGTGTTAGTGTCTTTTGCGACCATGGAAAAAGAGCTCGGTTCGCTCCGTGAGCCGATTCTTGTTTTTGAGTGGCAAAACCTGCGAGGAAATCAAGCCCATTCTCGATGGTATGTATGGGACCCATTCAACTTTCCGTACTACCGTTTACCATTGCTTCGTAGAGTTTCGCCGTGGCCGCATATCAGTTTTTGATAAACCGCGCCTAAGTGGCCCAAAAACGGTCATCCCAATGGAAACCGTGGACAAATCCAATGATCTCGTATTAGTGGACCGCCGAGTGAAAATTCGCGAGTTAGCTGAGATAGCAGGCATCTCAACTGAACGCGTTAGCCATATCCTAATGCACGAAATTTCGGGCATGAGAAAGCTGTCCGTGCGATGGGTGGCGCGTTTGCTCACACCGGAGAACAAATGCAATAGTAACACCACTTGAAAGACGTGCTTGGCCTTGTTTAATTGAAATCCGGAGGAGTTTCTTGCTACACACCAAATACCAAAACACAATCGGAACAATGGGTTTAACCCGATGGACATGCTCCAAAGAAGGCGGAGACGTTGTTGGCCATCGTTTTGCACTACGAATTACATCCCCATCCTTCGTATTCTCTGGATTTGGCTCCCTGTGACTTGTTTTTCTTCCCAAACCTTAAAATATTGCATGCCGGAAAGAAATACAAGAAAGTCATCGCCGCCGCGGAGGAATATTTTGCTGGCCAGTCGTACTATACGTAGCAGTTAAAAAATTTGCAGCACCCCTATGAAAAGTGTAGCGAGTTGAAAGATTATATTGAAAAAAAAATTTTCAAAACCTAAAAAAGTTGCGTTGTCATTTTCTTATCTGGGTATTCATTAAACAGCCCTCGTAATCGACCATAACTTCCCTTATTTGGGAAGGAATGTCGACCCAGATGGTGGAGCCAAATTTCATGAGAACAGACGTATCAAAATTTTCTGACTTAACCGTATCTGGAACAAACGGAGTCTGAATAAATACACATAACCACAAAGCAAATCATATATACCTTACGACAGTTTCGTTACGAAGCATGTCATGCAATGGGATCCTCTTCAGGCAGAAGATTGGTTCGAGTTCACTTGAGATGAATAGGAGGCAACTTCAACACGTTACAGAGCTTTCAATAAAATAAAAGATGTTATGCACACTGTTCTTCAATCCTAATTCACGTACGTTCGTAGTGTCCTGGAGTTAATGCGTTCTGTCATAGGTTTGTGAATTTTATATCTTTTTTCTTTAACAACACAAAGAAATAAACTTAAATGCCTTGTATTTGGGATGAACGCAATAAGCCTATAATTAAATGTGCGAGTTGTTATGAATATTTTCATTGCACTTGTGTAAATATTCAACCAGCTGACGTTGACTTTTTGCAAAAAAAAAAAAAAAAAAAAAAAAAACAATAAACAATTTCTGTGTAATAGCTGCTCCAATTCCAGCGAAAGAACAACGAGAGTATTTGCCACAACAAAAAAATTATGACAATAAACGCGTCTCTTCAATTAGCTGAATTGTCGAAATACGCCGTATCAGCTTCGTAGCTGATCCGATCACAAACAGCAAAAAACAATAGCAACAATGCCAAAAAAAACTCAACATTGCTACCAATCAAGTGAAAAGTTTAGAGACAGTGTACCATATAATGAAATTGTTGCTTTTAGCTTCTTACAAGCCAAAAAAAAAAAACAAACTCTTGCAAGAAACGCACAAACAAGTAAAATTCCAACATACTACACTGGTACATATTCGTTTAAGCGCAGATACCTTTTTAAACATATTTCTTAATTAAAAAAAAAAAAAAACAATGCTAGAAAACCTTTTTTTTATTATTGTATTTGTTTTAGTATTATTTAATCAGAAAATTAAATTTGTGGCAAAAGTTTTCCTCAATTCAAATTCATTTTTTTTTTTTTTTTTGTTAATTTATTTTTTTACAAATGCAAAATGGGAGGCATGTTCGTTTAAACGCACTCACGAAATCTTTAAAAAATAATAAAGTTAATAACTTGTAGATTTTCCATCCTTTTGGATCAACTCGAAAATCCTGTTTGGCTTCGATTTAACAAGGTTTTGGAGGATTTCGGTACTAATTTCATCCCAAACTTGCTTTATTTTGGTTTTAAGCTCCTTTACTGTTAAAAAGCTTCCAGTTTTTCGTTTTTGCGCGTATATTTTGCGCACCATGATACCCCATAGATTTTCTATGGGGCTTAAGTCAGAACTGCAAGCTGGCCATTGCAAAAGCGGGATATTTCGCTCTCTAAGCCACTCCAAAGATGCCTGTGAGACATGGATAGAGGCGTTGTCCTGTTGGAAAATGAAGTCATCTTCCATTTTATTTTCAATAATTTTCAATAAAATTTATGAGGACGTCGTCCAACATATCCGTGTAAGTCTGCGAATTCATTTTTGTGGGTACAAAGCAAATTGTGGCCTTCCCTCGGGCAGAGAAAACCGCACACACCATCACACTGCCACCTCCAAAATTTCGCTTAGACATACGGACCTGAACTGAAGTTCTTCTCGTCCGTAAATATAATTTTGTCCCACTGAAATGTCCAGTGCATGTATCTGCGACCAAATTCCAGACGGGCTGCAATATGATGCGATCTTAAAAAGGGTTTGCACTTAGACTTCTTCCATTTGATGTTAAGAGTTCATCGGAGAATATTTGCGATGTGTTTGTTTTATTTGACTGGAGTTAAGTTTATTTTCTGTTGCCTCTCGTCTAATAGTTTCAAAATGTCGTTTGTTGAGTTTCCGGTTACCTTTCGTTGGCTTTTTAACTCCATTTTTTTTCGTCAAAAAATTACGAATAACACATTCTGATCTGTTAATGCGACGCCCAATTTCTCGATTAGAATAATTTTCCTTATGCAGAAGATCAATTTGAGCTTTTTCAGCATCGGTAAGATACTTTGCTTTAGACAATTTTTCAATAACCTTAAAAAAGAAATAAAACTTATTTCTAATGCATCTTAAATATTAAACAAGACTTAGTACAAACTGTTAAGTTATTAACCGGCAGCAGATCAATTTCCACAATCAAAAAATTGCTAAAAATTGAATAAAAACTTCCTGCGTTTAAATGAATATGCCGAAAATTCGTTTACGATAAAGCAACTTTGTCTGTTTTCTTTCGTAACAACAGCAGATGCCATGTCCTTATCGCAGCTAAAAACTAGAATGTTTTTTTTATTCAATATAGTCTTCCCTTAGTTTGATACACTTATTCTAGCGATTTTCCAACTTCTTGATCCCGTCCGAAAAGTAATTTTCCGGAAGGTCTGCAAAATACTCCTCCGTGACGTCGATGATTTCCTCGCGTGAGCTAAACTTTTTTATTGATGAGCCATCTTTTGAGGTTTGGGAAGAGATAATAGTCCGAGGGAGCCAAATCGGGCGAATACGGTGGATGCGACAGCAATTGGAGCCGTAAGTCATTGTCATTGCCGGTGCATTGTCTTGCAAAAACAAAATTTTTTTTCGCTTCATGTGAGGCCGTTTTGCAGCGATTTCGGACTTCATTCGCTCCAATAATGCACAGTAATACTCGCGTTGATGGTTTTTCCTTTTTCGAGGTAGTTTTTTCGGAGCACTCGTGCCGGCTTCAGTCCATTGACGGGTACTCATTCTGTTCTCTGGTGTTCAACAGTTACCCGATTCCGCATCAGCAAGTTCAAACACTCTTTCGAAGTGCTCTCGAGTTCGTGTTTTTCGTCAGGAGTGAATATGCGCGTCAGGATAACTTTTTCATGTGCAGAATATTGCCCAAAATATGGCGTGTGCGCTCAGTACTAATTTTTGTGGTATCTGCTAGCTTGCGCACCTTCACTTTCCGGTCAGCCAACACCATTTCATGTATTTTTTTGACATTGTCCTCTGTAACTGCATCGGAGGGCCTGCCGCTGCGGACTTGATCGGTAGTGGAGTTGCGGCCACGACGAAACTCTCGAAACCAATATTTGACAGTGTAATCTGACGTGGCGTCGATGATTTCCTCGCGTGAGCTGAATTTTTTATTGATGAGCCATCTTTTGAGGTTTGAGAAGAGGGAGCCAAATCGGGCGAATACGGTGGATACGACAGCAATTGGAGCCGTAAGTCATTGTCATTGCCGGTGCATTGTCTTGCAAAAACAAAATTTTTTTTTGCTTCATGTGAGGCAGTTTTGCGGCGATTTCGACCTTCATTCGCTCCAATAATGCACAGTAATACTCGCGTTGATGGTTTTTCTTTTCTCGAGGTAATCCACGAAAAGTATGCCATGACAATCCTAGTAAACCGACGCCAATGGCTTCAGTCCATTAACGGGTACTCATTCTGTTCTCTGGTGTTCAACAGTTACCCGATTCCGCATCAGCAAGTTCAAACACTCTTTCGAAGTGCTCTCGAGTTCGTGTTTTTCGTCAGGAGTGAGTATGCGCGGCAGGATAACTTTTTCATGTGCAGAATATTGCCCAAAATATGGCGTGTGCGCTCAGTACTAATTTTTGTGGTATCTGCTAGCTTGCGCACCTTCACTTTCCGGTCAGCCAACACCATTTCATGTATTTTTTTGACATTGTCCTCTGTAACTGCATCGGAGGGCCTGCCGCTGCGGACTTGATCGGTAGTGGAGTTGCGGCCACGACGAAACTCTCGAAACCAATATTTGACAGTGTAATCTGACGTGGCGTCGATGATTTCCTCGCGTGAGCTGAATTTTTTATTGATGAGCCATCTTTTGAGGTTTGGGAAGAGGGAGCCAAATCGGGCGAATACGGTGGATACGACAGCAATTGGAGCCTTAAGTCATTGTCATTGCCGGTGCATTGTCTTGCAAAAACAAAATTTTTTTTTGCTTCATGTGAGGCAGTTTTGCGGCGATTTCGGCCTTCATTCGCTCCAATAATGCACAGTAATACTCGCGTTGATGGTTTTTCCTTTTTCGAGGTAGTCCACGAAGAGTATGCCATGACAATCCCAGTAAACCGACGCCATAACCTTTCCGACCCATCGGGCCTCCCACAGCCGGTTCGGAGCACTCGTGCCGGCTTCAGTCCATTGACGGGTACTCATTCTGTTCTCTGGTGTTCAACAGCTACCCGATTCCGCATCAGCAAGTTCAAACACTCTTTCGAAGTGCTCTCGAGTTCGTGTTTTTCGTCAGGAGTGAGTACACGCGGCAGGATAGCTTTTTCTATGTAGAATATTGCCCAAAATATAGCGTCTGCGCTCAGTACTAATCTTTGTGGTATCTGCTAGCTCGCGCACCTTCACTTTCCGGTCAGCCAACACCATTTCATGTATTTTTTTGACATTGTCCTCTGTAACTGCATCGGAGGGCCTGCCGCTTCGGACTTGATCGGTAGTGGAGTGGCGGCCACCACGAAACTCTCGAAATCAATATTTGACGGTGTAATCTGACGAAGCATTAGCAACATAATGTTTATCCAACTTTTTTTTTGTTTCCTTCGCCGTTCTGCCTCTAAAAATAATGTTTTATGAGAGAACGAAAATCGTTTTTGTCCATACCCAACATGATGCCAAAAACGTCAACAACAATCAGCTGTCAAAACAAAACTAAAGACAGTATCGCACTGAAATTTGGCATGTCTACCTAAATATGAACGGACTGCAGTAGCAGCGCATTCTGGTGGTCAAGGAGGTTACTTTTCACTCCACCTAGTAAAAGAAGAGAGAAGTGCGTTTGGAACAGCGGGTGTTCCAAATGTTAACAATTCAATACTCTTAATTGTGATATGCAAGTTTTTTCAAAAGGTTTATGCGTAGATACTGTTAATTGCTATGAGAAAAATGTTAAAAATCTAATAATCCTGATATGAATTATTCTAATGTTTTAGTGCTTATTTTTATTTCTAAGCTAAAGTACCGAACTGACCACTGACGCACAGTGGAAGCTCTCCAAACAACGCCATCTCATAAATGGTTTTTATAAAAGTAAGGTTCCCTGAATTATTTTGGTAAAAATCGATAGTTAAAGTAACATATAATTTAGTTTCGATATTAATTAATTTTTAATTAATAAAGGAATTAGTAAAATCAATCGCTGAAGTGCAGTGGGTCAGAATATTGATTTGACTCAATTACTCGTACAGACGTTTCAAAAGCGTTTCCTGGAAACCTTTCATGCAGAACTATGTTATATAGGTGTTATACATTTTTAGAAAGCGCAGAGCTTCAAGTATTTACACAAAATACAAATATAATAGTATTGTATAATATGCAGAGGATATATCTTGTTTTAATCTGCCCCTTTCTTAAATGTTTTTTTTTTTTGTATATTCAGACATTTGACGATTAGCGCTATTTGCCTCTGCCTAGTTGCTTGTCTGAATAAAATATTTAACTAGTCTTAATTCCAAGATTCCGTTTGCTCCTTTTTTGCCTATTTTCTTGTCAGATACAAAAATATGTCGGAAAGTTAAATTTACCATTTTTTTGCATTATTTGTATCTGATTACATTCCCAACATAAACCCTTAATATAATTAATATTGTATTTAATATGAGTTTGCTTTCTAATTGATCATTAAAAATAAAAAAATAACTTAAAACAATTAATTTAGTTGTATGAACTGTTAGTAACAAACCTAATGGTAGGAAAATAATAAAAATATTTTCTTTCGCATGCACTGTTACAATTTTACGTTTTGCAAAAGCGGAATTTTTCTTACTGTAAATCTTGTGTTCATCAGAAAAGCTGTGTCAATAATTTTATGTCATAAAACCATACAGTTTAGTTCGGCTACTCGATCGTCATTCAGTAAATTATTTATCACAATGGGTGACTTTGTTTGTGCTAGTAGGGTTTTGTGTAACTTTTTTATAAACTCTGCCACAAATTATACTGAACTAAAAAAATATTTATATCACCTAGAGTTGATATAAAAGATCTATGATCTATGATTTAAAGATCTATGGGAAAAAGCGAGAAGAATAAAAGATCGTTTTGAAAACAGTAACAGTGATAATGGATGCAAAGAAGATGTGCATCGGAATTAATAACACTGGAGCTTCTATAAACCTACAGGAACTAATAGATCATACTGCAAATCCTTTAAATTAATTAGGTGTACAAATCAGGGGAAAGAATTTTGAAATTGTACGTAAAATAGGGCTGTTATAGATCATCTGGGCAAAGTGAATATAAACAGCTATTTCCAGGTGAGACCCAGTTAATATCGGACGCCAATTTATTCATTGTTTCCCTTGTACCTATAAAACTATTTGACTTATCAACAAATCTTGTAATCTGGAAAAATACTTCATGCTCTTCTTCTGTTCTTCTGACCTATCTCTATAAAATTTATCAAAGAAACTCCACAGCAGACTAAAGAGACAGTTGATAATACAAAGCGTCAAATTGACCAACCAAATTGCAAAAAATTGCACTGTAGTTGAGATCTAACATAAACTATTCTTGACGATAATTGACGGAAAAGTTGCGCAAGTATTAACGGATACATCATCTAGTGCTACGTATACTATATGTGGAGCTAGACGTAAGGAGATGAATGATCTGAACAAAGTTACTTCCAAACCCAAAAACGAATATGCTTTCCAATATGGCCTTTCCACTCTTCATGCCTGGATAAGATGTAGGGAAACCATTCTGCATATTTCTCATAATCTTTCGTTTGAGAAATGGTCAGCAACAACTCCAGTAGTACAATTGGTACTACATGCCGTCATCTGTTAATAAAATCCTTATTCACGGGGAGAGTATTATAAGGCATTTCGCAATTTTACCAATAGGCCAATTGTCTGAAGATGCACAGGAAGCGCGGAACAAAGACTACAGACGATATCGATTACATCATTCCAGGAAGTGTTCCCGTTCAGCAACTAATGAAGATGTTTTAAATACATTATTATTAACATCAGATCCATATATTGCAAGTTTAAGGACACCGACCGAAACCCTTTCCTGAAAGTGAATAATCACCATATTATACTTTCATCTTTCTAAATGTAAAATAACCTACCAAAATCAAGTAAAAAGTACATTGAGACTGTTTGTACGTATGCATCAACCAACAAGTTTCTTCCATTTTTCATTCTCTTTCGTTCGTTATCACCTAAAGCTAATTTCATTAAAAAGCATGTACATTCAATAATATATGTACAAATTTTTAAGTTGCCATCATCACTTAAAACATAAGAGGAATAGATTTTTGAGACAGTGAACCCGTTTCGGTCCCACTGTGCGACGAGTGCACTCGTAAAAACTCATCATATATAGGGTTTTCCAATAGGAACTTGACAACTTTGAATTTAATTTGTGAACGCACTCTTTCACTAATCATCAAACTGTCACTGTCAATTTATTCAGTAAACTCAACATTTTCATCTTGGTAAAGTACACTAACGAGCAACATCTGCAGATTATAAAAATTTTCTACAGATATTCGGAGTCGGTGATTGCAAACTTTAAGAGCGTTAAGTCCAATTTTCGGTCATAACTCTCGCCCTAGTAGACAGGCAATAACAAGTTTAGAGCAAAAATTTGAGTCTACATATTCGTGGTGTGATGTTGCCGTATCAGTGAGACAACGGGTTGGTGGAAGTGTCAAAAATATCGCTGCCGTTCAGACGTCCGTAGCAAACGATCCAAATCAGTCAATTCCACGGCGTTCTCAAGAACTGGGTATCGCTCAGACCACATTATGGAGTATTTTGCGTAAGGATCTTGGTTTACACCCATACAAGATTAAGCTAACGCAAGAATTGAAACCGATGGACCATTTGAAGCGACGTACGTTCTCCGATTGGGTTCTGGAGAAGATGCGCCAAGATGATGAATTTCATCGCAAAATCATCTTCAGTGACGAAGCTCATTTTTGGCTCAATGAGTTCGTCAATAAGCAAAATATGCGTTATTGGTCGGATGAAAACCCACATGTGCTTCATGAATCACCATTTCATCCACAAAAAATAACTGTTTGGTGCGGTTTGCATGTCGGCGGCGTTATTGGCCCATGATTTTGTGTGAATGGTCAGCGTTATCGCGCCATGATCACCGATTATTTTTGGCCCGAATTGGAAGATATGGACTTGGACGACATGTGGTTAACATGTGGTTAACGCCGACGACGTTGGAAGAGTTGAGAGCCAACATTGAACGCGAAATAGCGGCCGTTTCGTCCGAAATGTGTGGCCGAGTCGTTGAAAATTGGGTCCAACGAATCGACCGCTGCAAACGTGCCTGCGGTGGCCATATGAACATAGACGAGTTCCATTCATAAATGTTTTGATTGTACTTCAAGCCAATAATAAAGTTCTTGAAATATCGTATGACAAAAATAAATAAATAAATAGAAATCATAGTGCGGGCATCCCACATTTTAAGCCTCTGGCTTAAGTGCTGTTCTTCGTACCACCAAGTCACTGTATAACTCTACCATGCGGCAAAAATAATGACTGAGTGCAAGTACGAGGGCTGTTTTATGAATACCCGGATTGGAAATGACAACGCAACTTTTTAGGTTTTGGCAATTTATTTTTCAATATAATCCCCTTTCAACTCGATACACCTTTTCCAGGGGTGCTGCAACTTTTTTAACTGGTCCGTACAGTTTGCTGACCTACAAAATACTCCTCCGCGGCGGTGATGACTTCCTTGTACTTCTTTCCGGCGAGCGAACTTTTAAGGTTTGGGAACAAAAAGAAGTCGCAGGGAGCCCAATCCGGAGAATAAAGAGGATGGCGGAGCCATTCGTAATGCAATTCCACACCTCCAATTTGGCGACTACGGAGGTGTGAGCCGGTGCGATATCGTTGTGGAAGGGCACTTTTTTCTTCGCCAAATTTGGTCGTTTTTTCTTCAAATCAGTGTTGAAGCGGCCATCTACTTTCCGGCTGAAGGCACGTTCTTCGCTTTCTTTGGAGCACGTTCTACGGGTAAAATATATTGTTTCGATTGTTCTTTGGTCTCTGGTCATGAAACGACGCAGAAACTCCTCCGGATCACGTCTTTGAAAGGGTCTCACAGTTGCGCTTGTTCTCCGGTGTGAGCAAACGCGGCATCATAAGCTTTTTCATGAGCTAAAAAGTGATCACTTTTCTGCGTACGTCCACGTTTATAAATACAGGCCAACTGTTTTGCCAAGACCAGTCTAAGTAGATCCCCGACCACACCTCTCATATTACTCTGATCTGAAACTGCCTGGCTACGAAGTAGTGCCATTATTATTTTGTTACCATGGTCTCGCGATTTACGTGTGTAGTGTACATCATACAATGTAGTCCCTGTTCCATTCCGGAAATCAATTTCTTGTAGTTAAAGTTCCATCTCCAAATTTGGACAGCAATTGAACCTTTAACGAGTTTGATGCGCTGTCGGACTCTATTCAAAGAATTATATCCCATTATGCTCATACTAAAATCGTTATTACGGGCGATTTTAATACACAATTCTAGGTGGCTTCGACATTCTGGGCAGACAACATCCGAAGCAGCTTGTAAATGAGCCCACCAAATGCTTATAGTTATACCACCAGGTTCTTTCAAAAGTCGCGCCTAGATGTCAGTAATAAATAATTTCTGAACGCAACTTTTTTTTTAATGTCATCTTTGACATTTGTAGAGTAGGCACATGTACAATTTTAACCATGGATAGTTACACTTTAGATAAACCCATCAAAATTATTCAAATTAATTATGAAAATTGTTGATCTTTAGAAAATACATGTAAAATTCGTGATTTTTTTGGTGTGACTAACACTACTTGGCGTGGGCATAAAAGTCCTGCCCATGAACGTTGTGTTCACAATGGAACACTTGAATCGAAGCATTTTTAAGTTCTAAATTTGACCAGTTGGCCTGAAATATACATTTTTTCCCCTTCTATACACTTCCTTACTAATCAACGATCAAAACTAGAATGGAAAAACAACAACATCGTGCTTAATTCAAAAATCCAGTTCAGAAGTTGATTTTCGATGGAACTAACTCTTCTTCTTCCCACTTACGAGTAAATAAAAAGCTTTCCCTCTCTTTCGGCGAATTTTTCTGCCCACGCCAATGTGAACAAGCACAAACAAAATTACACTTTCTTTCTGTTGTATGAAGTCTTTCACCTGATGTTGCTGCATACGGATCTACCTTTTTGAAATGCAAGTTCTCCCTAGCATTCTACTTCTTAGTCGACAAGTTGTTACGAATGACGAGGTTATTAACCAGATTTTATAAATTTTCCGCGATGTCATCATCAAGAACTTATGTGAACAATCCAAAAAGGTTTAAAGAATATCGCTTGAATGTGACCGACTTTGTAATTCAAGCCTATATGGACTACCTGGATCCCAAATTTAGTGTGTAAAGGCGGTGTTGAGCCTTTGCGTTTATGGGCGAATAAAAAAGACCTCCTTTTAAGTACAGACGTCCAATGATGTGGCATGAAACATCGTCGTGATGGCTGATCAGATCTTGGACCATCTAACAAAAAGCATCAGAACTTCTTACTCCTCGATTGACAGAAGGAAATCTAGTAACACCAAACACAAATAACTCGAATTATCGCACAGGGGAAAAGAGTTTACCTCCTTCCTTTTCTGAACAAGATGATTTTGTATTTTGCAAAAATATTTTTGACTTTATGACTGCAATGGGATTACAAAACTATAACTCAAATGGATGGCGTTTATTTATAGACTCATCGAAACGCAGTCTTAACTCTTAACCACCTAGCACCTGTTATTGTCAACTATACAGTTTGTGTGAGCATTCCAGGCAAATATGTTAGGAGCTTTGCATTCGAAACACATGTATTGTGTCTAGAGTCGCAAGTAAAACAGTTCTTACGCACTACTACTAGATTGAATTGCTGATGCAGTTGTTTCCTTGTTACTGTGGATGATGCATCGAATAGCCATTCTGATATCAGGTTGGGAACGATTACTATACCTCAGGTTTCTTGGTAGTTTCATCAACTTTTAGTATGTCGCGCATACTCGACAAGGTCGAATCGACACTTCTGTGACGAGCTGGTAAGAATTCAGGGGCAATTTCTTTTTGGTTTTTCCTCAATGTTCCTAGGCTGATCAGTTTTCTTTTTTAAAAACTTAAATAGCTCAACAGAAAGGTACCAATTGTCAATAGTAACGTTTCTATTTGGTTTTTCAATTGGGGGTATAAGACGCATTACAGCTTGAGTTGGTTTCTTCAGTCGCTAATATAAAATTCAGTTCATCCGAATCTTTAACTTGGTATATACCACCTTGATCAAAAAAAAATAAAAAAAAAGAAACACGAAACGTCAGGCAAGGAGGTCAACTTGATGGATGTACAATTGGAAAGTACATCATCTACGTCATCACCTGCGGAAACGGACACATAGGGAGGAATGTAACGTACCTATACCATGTACACCGCTTATACACCAGGCTCACTCCTGACCAATGAACTATAACCTAAATTGATCACAAAATTATCCACTGTTTTGGATCTCCGAACGTGCAACTAGTACTTTTAGTATTTTATTAAAAAAATAATGTAGATGTGCATCTACAAGATTACAAAAATCTTATAAATTTGTACAATGTTTAGAAAAGGTTGAGTATTTTAAAATTAAAAAGAAATTAAAATATGTATAATAGAAATTTAAATTTAAATATATAAAAAGGTAAATTAGTTGTAATCAATAGCCAAATGTGTAAGGAGCTGTTTTTTGAAGTGCTTTGCATATTTTATCCCCCTCAGTTTCATCGGAAGGGAGTTCCATAAGTGAGTAGCATGAACTAAAAACTGGAGTTCTAATGTTAAACAGCACTTCGTTGACTTCGTACAAAGGTTTGCTGCGATATCACGAACCTCAGCTTACTCCCAAGAAAGTTTGGTATTTGTGTTTGAATAATGCCGTAAATACATGTCAATGATGTATTGCATTTCATTTTCAAAGGAATATCCAAAGATTGTTTTGGCATAGACAATAATTCACAACAGTTTAATAAAATTGGCAGTAGTAGAGTTTTTGCTAGAAGCATTTTCGTTTTTGTTGGTGTATAGGCACGTGAAGTCCAGAGAAGAGACAGCCATAAACTTTTTCAATTGTTGCAGTGATATGAACGTCCAACAATAATGTATGATTTAATGTAATACCTAGATTTCGAACATATTAAATGTTTAAGTCCCCTAACTGCAGCAATCGAAAAGAGGTCAGATCTTATTCCGATAAATATAGTAATGAGGGCTTTTGATCTTCTCAAGATATAACGAAGATCTTCATTCATTTTTAGTGCCGTAGATTCTACCAAACTAGTAGGACTTTATATATAAAGTTGCACATCGTCTGCGTACGTATGGACGCTGCAGTGTTGTACAACATTAGGGAGCTCGTTAACGTATATTGAAAAAAGAATTGGCCCGAGCATAGACCCTTGCGGTACACCAGTTATCATCATCGATAACATTTCAGATGCTCAATCTCCAACGACTACGGATTGTTGTCTACCAGTTAGGTATGAATATACCAATTTTGCCGATGGAGTAGAAAAATTAAAATGGCTTATAAGTTAAGAGCACAAGAGTGCGTAGTTTACCATATCAAAAGCTTTTGAGAAATCGAGAAGGGCTAAAATGGTAAGTTCATTTCGATCGAGACCATTTCGAATCTCATCAGTGATAAATTAAAGAGCGGTTTGGCAGTTTCGCTTTCTTCGAAAACCCGATTGACACGAGCTTCTGCGAGGTGTTGGATTAATTGTGCAAGTAGAGCTTTCTCAAATATGGTATCTTAGTAGAGAAGAATTGCGATTGGTCTATAGATTTTGGCATTTTTTAGTATGGGCACGATCTTGGCTTTTCCCATTCAATGGGATACACAGAGATAGTAAAAATTGTATTGAAAATGTGTGTTATACATATATCTAAAAATGACTGGAGATGGGTCTACCTCATCGTAGGCAGTTGCATTTGACTTCACTGACAATACCGTCAAGATCTGAGACATTGGGAAAAGAAAAACTTTCTGAGTTGCTGCTGCCACCAATGGATTCCTCAAACGCCAAATTTACTTCACAAGAGTTGGACGGGGGGCTGTAAATATTCGGTTGAGTGCATTGCAATCCAAGTCGTGTGACGCTCCCATTGTTCCGATTTAAATTCTGTTCTGTTGTTACATCTGTTGTTGACATTCTCTTTAGATCTTAGCGTCATAGCTTGACATTTGTAAAAGGTATGTAGCTAAGAGTACATTTATCACTGTGTGTGTTGGGGTATTTTTTACAATTTTAGAAATAGATTTCAATTTTCAACAACGAACTTGTATTAAATTTTGCGTAAAAAACGGATTTAATAGTGCGCGAACGTTGGAAATGTTGAAAAAGTGTTTCGGTAACGATTGTTTAAAAAAAACGGTCGTTTACCAGTGGCACGAGCAGTTCAAAAGTGGTCGTGAGTCAATCGAAGATGATGAACGCAGTAGCAGACCATCGACATCGAAAACCGACGAAAACATTGATAATCGCAAATTTACCCTCAGAGAGATAGCGGAGGACTTGAACATTGACTATGGATCCGTGCAAGACATTTTGGTTAATGATTGACCTCAATTTCATGCAAAAAAGAGACCGTGTTGACGTCGCAAGAGATGGTTTGCGAGGCTGAATTCGATCCCACATTCATCAAGAGGATCATTACTGGAGACGAGACGTGGGTTTATGAGTATGACACGCAATCCCGACACCAGGCAAGTGAATGGCGTTCACCAAATGAACCGAAACCAAAAAAACCACGTCGTTTTCATTCAAAAAAGAAGGCAATGCTGACGGTTTTTATGGATTACAACGGTGAAGTGCATCATGAATTTTTGCCAGAAGGCCAGATAGTTAACAAAGAGTATTATTAAGGCGTTATGAGACGTTTGCGTGAAGCAATTCGCCGAAAGAGACCATAATTGTGGGCACCTTCGCACAGTGCCATCATTCGCAATTTCTTGACGAAAAATGCAACGGATACCATCCAACAGCCACCGAATTCACATGATTTGGCTCCCCGTGACTTCTTTCTGTTCAATCGAGTTAAAAAACCACTACGGGGAACGCGTTTCAGCAGCCGAGAGGAAGTAATGGAAAAATCGCAGGAAACGATTTTCAATAAATCGATTGTAGTGTGTGCTGTGTGGCACCATCCTGTTGAAACCACATGTCGTCCAAGTTCATATCTTCCAATTCGGGTCAAAAATAATCGGTGATCATGGTGCGATAACGCTGACTCAATTGAAACATTTTCACGACTCTGTTTTTGCTCGAGTTTGAGCAAACGCGGCACCCATTTTCCACACAGCTTTCTTATGTCCAAATTTTCAAATAATATGCTATGTACCACATTTTTTGAAATGCCCACAGTGTCTGCTAACTCGCGCACTTTCAGTCAACGATCATCCAGTACCGCTTTGTGGATTTTCTTCACCATTTCTGGAGGCGTCACCTCATTTGTTAGACCACTGCGATGCTCGTCTTGGCAGCTCGTACGTTGTACTGTTGTAAACGAAGGAGCAAACTCACCCCGAGTAGAATCGCGTTCAGCTTTTATATTGGTTGGGCTGAGGTCTTTCAAATACTACAATAGATAGAGTGACAGTAACAATACTGTCTTTAGTTTTGTTTTGACAGCTGATTGTTGTTGACGTGCTTGGCATCATGTTGAGTATGGACAAAAACGATTTTCGTTCTCTCATAAAACATTATTTTTTGAGAGGCAAAACGGCGAAGGAAACAAAACAAAAGTTGGAGCTAATGCTCCGTCAGATTACACCGTCAAATATTGGTTTCGAGAGTTTCGTGGTGGCCGCCACTCCACTACCGATCAAGTCCGAAGCGGCAGGCCCTCCGATGCAGTTACAGAGGACAATGTCAAAAAAATACATGAAATGGTGTTGGCTGATAGCAGATACCACAAAGATTAGTACTGAGCGCACACGCCATATTTTGGGCAATATTCTGCATATGAAAAAGTTATCCTGCCGCGCATACTCACTCCTGACCAAAAACACGAACGCGAGAGCACTTTGAAAGAGTCTTTGGACTTGCTGACGCGAAATCGGGCGGACTTTTGGCGTCGATTGGTAACTGTTGAATACCAGAGAACAGAATGAAGCCGGCAATGGACTGAAGCCGGCACGAGTGCTTCGAAGCGGCCGAGGGAAGCTCGATGGGTTGGAAAGGTTATGGCGTCGGTTTTCTGGGATTGTCATAGCATACTCTTCGTGGACTACCTCGAATAAGGAAAAGCCATCAATGCGAGTATTACTGTGAATTATTGGAGCGATTGTAGGCCGAAATCGCTGCAAAACAGCCTCACATGAAGCGAAAAAAAAAATTTGTTTTTGCATGACAATGCACCGGCGCACAAGAGCATCGCAACCATGGCAAAAATCAATGACTTACGGCTCCAATTGCTGTCGCATCCACCGTATTCGCCTGATTTGGCTCTCTCGGACTAATATCTCTTCCCAAACCTCAAAAGATGGCTCATCAATAAAAAATTCAGCTCACGCGAGGAAATCATCGACGTCACGGAGGAGTATTTTGCAGACTTTCCGAAAAAAAAATCGCTAGGACAAGTGTATCAAACTAAAAGGGGACTATATTGAATAAAATAAAAAAAACATTTGAAAAAAAAATTATTTTCATTCCCAAGGAGGTTACTTTTCACCCCACCTAGTAAAAGTATTTTATCACATTACGATGACCAATTTTCTCCATTTTCACAAATTCACTGACAACAAAATGAGACTTATTACAAGCTTTCATCTAGTGCTGACCGAAGTAAAGCTCGCAGATACCCACAACTTGCGAAAACATCCATAAATTCTTCTTATTAGTTTGTATGGTCGTATCCTGATAAGTTTGAATTAATAATAAATCCCACTTCTTCCACGTCTTCCCAGAAAGTAAGACATCAGGTAAGGTATTTAGGGATAGTTTTTTGTTCGAAATTGGAATGACTTGCGACTTATTAGGATTTAAAAGTAATTCATTAGCTTTACTCGCAAACCAAGAATGAATACTGCAGAGGTCTTCATTTAAATGATTAACGAGTTCAGCAAATATAGCTGAACATCATCAGCATATATGTAGATGTACCGAGGTATGAGAGCACACAGATGGCAAGTCATTTATGAACAAATAAAATATTAAAGGGCCAAGAATTGACTCTTGAGGTACACCCTGCTTCACCGGTAGAAGAGCTGAATTAGAATCATGTTTCACAACTTTTTGAAATCTATCGGAAAGAAAGCTTTCAAAAAGTCGCACTGCACTATTCTCAAAACCGAAGAGTTGTTTTAATTTCCAGCAAAGAATATTGTGGTTCACCTTGTCAAAAGCCTTTGAGAAATCAAGAAAGCAAAGAAGGGTAACACATCGAACTCTTGTCTTATGTCCTACAAAATATTATACATTGTAGTAGAGCAACTGTGGTTGAATCTAAAACCGGATTGTACCCATACAAAAGGCCATTAAGAGATAAGTAATCCAGAAGTTGTCCTGCTATTGAGTTTCTCCAAGACCTTTGACAAGCATGGTAAAATACTTATAGGCCTAAAATCAACTGCAGAGATCGGGGTAGTTTTTTTTCGCAACAAGTACAACCCGAGCTATTTTCCAGGACTTGGGGAAAGTAGACGTTGTTATGCAGTGGTTAATTAAATGGGTTGCATGAGGTAGAATGTAAGGCAAAGTCAGTTTTATAAAACGAAGTGGTATCCCATCTTCACCCATAGAATTTGATTTAACTGCTGTAACACATTTTGCAACTTCATTCTCATTTACGCATCACAGTTCAAAACCTCTTCTCACTGGATGATGGAACAAATTTTCTGAAAAATAGAAATGTAACTCTTCAGCACTGTTTTCAAGAAAACATTCGTTTAGAACATCAGTGTCGATTTCACATTTTAAAGCACTTTTAGCACTAAAAATTCCAATTTGTCGCAGATTACATCAAAGTTTTTTGGAAGGAAGCGACGTATTCTGCTTACAGTTGAATATAAAGCTAGTTTCGATAGTCTCAATTACCACTGTCGTATATCAAGGGCAGCTTTTGTTTCGCCCACAAACTAAGTGACCAATTCCTCAAAAAAGGTAGTTTTGCGTTAGAATCAGAGAATAAGCGACAACTGCTCCAAGGAGCTAAAAGGGCCTCATTTTGGAGATCATTAATATTTATTGACCTAAAATCCTTAAAAGAAAATCTCAATTGGTCAGCGAAGTGAGTGAAGTTAACATTGTATGATCACGATCTTGATCAGATATAAAATCAATTGAGAGTTGTTCGAAAAGACGAACAGATGAGAGATCGGATACGATAAACAGATCAAGAATGGTAGGAGTACAATCGAGTACAGTCAAGTCCCTGCAGTTAATTGCTATTTCTCCTCCCCATGTGTACGTTACCCGATCATTTCGAGAAATAGAGTAATTAGGTATATTATACTGCATATTCGATACATTACGCTTGAACCAAGTCTCACAAACACAAATAACTTCAAAACCTGGCAGTGTTTCATCAGCGTAAAACATATGCACAAAGATCACACAAATCTGTCACTGCTTCTTTCACCAGAGTCAACTATTAAACAGATTTTTTCGGCAACTGGGGGGCTTTTGCAAATACGACTGTAGACGCACTCAAGTGATGATCATGTGATTATATCTACTAATAGGGAGGAAGAAAAGGCTTTGGTAGAATTCGCATATAATTTGAGATCTATCCCAATGACAACGGAACTCTGCTTACTGCCGGAGTACGATTTCGACTTTCTCCGAACGAAATCCAAGCTGAAAAAAGATTGTAGGTGGTGCTTTTGTCTTTCAAGTGGATACATGTGAGCTATGGTTAGAAGAGGCGAATTGCGGTGCTTAAGACCTTCCTGATCTAATGATCACCTCGAAGCTAGTTAGAGAATGCAATATTTCTGCCGCAGTTTTAAGACTAAATTCACTGAGACTTATACGAGTGCCAGATAACAATAGAATCTCTGTTGTGGTTTCCATGTGGCTGTCCATTGACAGGAAAATCTAGCTTTAGTTTGGCATTTTATCGGGGCGTTAATCTTTTGCTAAGCGCCCAAGTGTGCTTATGATAGCATCTCGTGCCTGTTTGCTCTGATAGTTATAATAACATCAGCAGCACCTTTTCTGTTGGGCTTACGCCTGTCGTTGTGGATGTCGGTTTTACAGGTATGTTATCAATGAATTTCTAACCTTCGAAAGGCTTCGAAATTTCATTAAAGGGATGTTGGAGTTTACGAAGAAAAGCAAGTCTTTTGTATATCGATTCAGTTCACAAGTCTACAATATGTAAGGACAGAAATGGGGCTGATACGTTCATATAACTTTCATTGCTTTGGCTCCCTGTGTCTACCAACGAACAGTCTCACTGAATAAAGTCAAAATCAGAGTCAGCCCTGTTGGAGAAGGTTTTTACCTCAGTGCCAACAGCAAGTCCGGTCGCGTTCATTTTTCCTAAAAGGATTCGTTTAAGTGGTCTTGTGGCGCTTCGCTGAGTGTGTAAGTGCTATACACAGGCTAACATACTTTCAAGTGTGTCAGGCATACTTAAGCTTGATTCCGCTCAGTACGGGAAAAGAGAATTCTTCTTTCTGAATTCATGAGCAAGTGGCTTATATACACCAAAAGCACACATTGATCACCCCAGTTGATCGACTCAATTGATCGCCAGATAATTGCGTCTGCCAAACACCATAAGATTATCAAACGATCAAAACAAACGAACACGAGAGATGAGAATTATACTACATCAGTTCCCAGAATAGAATTCTCATCATCACCCCAGCATCCCCTAGAGAAAGCAATTTCTCACCCTCATGTGTACCGAAAATCTCTGAATCACTGCAATCACCACTCAAGAAACAAACAAAGCAAAGGCAAAACATAACAACATACCAAGAGACGATAACGATAATGATAACGAAAACGAAAAGACAAATTAGAAAGCAAAAACAAGAAATGCATGGAAAGCAGTGGAGCTCTAGGCACTTGATACGAGAATCCACTGGTTCTAGTGACTGTTCTACTTTCTTCTCTTTGTCATCGGCTTCGTCTATGAGTGCGAGTGTAGGTCACTTTGGGGTTTTTTTTTGGAAAAGGTGAAACTTTCAACGGCAATATTGATCCACAGAAACTTTGCGAAGACCCCATCACATCGCAACTACAAAATCAAAAACAAATAAAAAAAAAAGGCAAAAGCAACACAAAACTTACTTCTACACGGCGATGCTTGTTATCCACGATCTACCGGAGAGATTATTACGAGTACAGCTTCCAAAGCCCTGCACTGTTCTCCTGCTTTCGTCAGGTTTCCTTGTTTTTTTTTTTTTTTTTTTTCCTTCACTTTCGGGTAATCCGAACAGACAGACAAAAACGGATACAGAAATCACTTGTACACTTTTCTTGTTATTACCGATTGGATATTTCGATTTTATTTTTTCTTTTTTACTTCGCTTCAGCTTCCAATTTTTATTAACTTTCCTCTTAACTCTCGCATTTCACTTGTCGCTTTGTTGGCACTGGCGACGAAATTTATACAAACGTCACAACGAATGACTGATGCAAGGGGCTAAGGGCGCAACGAAAACAAACAGAAAAACAATGCAAAACACTCAACTAGACCAACTGGTATTTGGATTCGAATCGAATTGAACTAATTAATTAAAGAATTTAATAAGCAAACACTGTAATGAACGCCCGACGAACGCAGCTACTCGAACTACTACGCAACTTCGAGTCAAAATATCAAAATCAAACCCAGCAACCACTTCGTCTGCATAGAATTCTGTCAGCGAATGAGCATTGATCAGAATGAAAGAAAAGTGTCTCTTTTTCCATTGTGTTCCAATTCTCAATTTGGTTCGCTATGATGCTGAGTCTGAGTGGTAGACAGATATGTCATGAGGAAAGGAAACATGGAATTCAATGTGTGGAAAATGTTGACGTAATCTCAATTGGAAAGAACAAATTGTTCCTTCTAAGTAGGTGAAATAGAAAAATCAAGCTGGATGGGTGTTGTTTGATTAAGAAGACAATAAGACCAACTTCTCGCTTGGTACAACGTCCCACCCTACCAACGTAAATGATACGACCCGAGCAAATAACTGACGACAACCCATTTGTCTCAGATGTACTCCATCATCCGAGAGAAAACAGCTTCGCTTCCCGAATCGGAAGACGAAGAGGAAGAAATGGAGTCAATGAGCAGTAGCATCCAAATGCTACAGCAAAGAGTACTGGCCATTAAAGAAAAACAAATGGTAAGAAGGAAAAGGGAAGAGCAAGAGCAATCCCAACAGCAACATCTGACGCAACCAGCTCGCACAAATCAAAAGTAACAGCAAGAAAATACAATAGCACAAGTGCTAAAACAACACCAACAAAAACTTATGAAACACCAGCAACAACAACAAGGGCATCTACAACAACAGCAACAGCAAAAACAGCAGCAGCAGCAACAACAACAGAAACAAAAACAGCAGCAGCAAAAACAACAGCAGCGACAACAACAACAACAACAGCAGCAGAAACAACAAAGGGTTCCACCTATTAATACCTTTAAGATGGAACTGAAGGAAACTAAAGAACTATGTTAGTCGGCCATAGGAAATAATTTTTATATTAAAAGACTTAGCTTAGATTGGCACGCGATCCACTGTAACACAGTCGAGCGCTACCACAAAATTAAAAGTTTATTGAGGGATTCGACGACGGAGTTCTTCTCCTACACCCCGAAGGGAGAGAAGCTGCAGACAATGCTGCTGAGAGGGTTAGAGCCGTCGACTGATCCTGAGGAACTCCTTGCACTGCTAAAAGAGAAGGAGTGCGAAGGTCTCAAATTCGTAGGGGTTAAGCCATTTGTTACGGCTAGAGCCAAAAGGGAGAATCGGAAATTACCGTTTTTCCTACAGCAAACTGGATGGTCTAAGGAGCATCAAAGTCCTAGACTACCAGATTGTACACTGGGAAAAATTAAAGAGGAGCGAAAATATTTTACAATGTGTTCGCTGCCAAAGGTTCGGGCACGCTGCGTCGAACTGCGAAATGCAGCCTCGATGCGTGAAGTGTGGAAAGAACCACAAGTCAAACGATTGCGCTTTAGGTAGGGCGGAGGGTCGGAAAAAAGCCAACTCTCTTGCGTTTTATGTAGGAATACGGGGCACACCGCAAACTATCGGAGTTGTCCCAAATTCCAGTACATGAAAACAGTCAATCTGGCTCGGCAGCAGAAGATGCGTATACAAACACCAGCTCCTCAAATCACCTTCGCCCAAATGGCGGCAGGTAAGGCAAGTGCGGTACATCAACAGAAGGCTGCTTCTCAGGCCCCAGCGCCTAGAGCACCGTAACCTGTACCTGACATGCTGGCTATTTTGCTCTCTATTCAAGGGCAAATGGCTCAGCTTCAGCGTCAGGAACAGGCGAAGCGGGTAGACCAAATATACGCGCTGCTGCCGGGCCTAACTCACCTCCACTCGTAATGGGCACGAACATGGCGGAGCAAACCCTGAAGATCCTGAATGTTAATTCACTGATTAGGATTGAGCGAAGAGCCGCATTATTTAAGTAGTAGAGTGCGTTGGACACACTTCTCCAGGACACTGACAAGAGCATTCTCCTCGAATTCGCTTTACCCACCGTCTAACAGAAATCTGTCAAACGAGGAGATTGACAGATATCTAAAACTAATGGACGAGACAATCAAACAAACAATGGACAAAGCGATACCTCGGTATCGACATACTGAATTATGTAGACACACTGCACCGACATAAAAGTAGACTGCTGACAAGATTAAAAAGCTTATACAGACAGTTTACTGACAGACATAACCTGGAGATTATGACATTAAAGTCGTCGATCAAAAACCTCCAAACATTAATAAAAGAAAATTACAGGGCTTCTGTAAGTTTGTATTGGAACAATAAAATTCAGGCTGTAAATACCAGCAACCCGAATATGTTCCCGCAAATAAATAAAATATTTCGGAGGAAAGATCAAAACGACCTTTCATGTCTCAAAATTGCCCGAACGACAAACAACGAAGACAAACTTTTGGCGGCAGGCATAGATCCAAATGGGGCTGTGGATGATGACAACTTCTTTGTGATCGAGGATCCGCAGGAGAAATTTAAGGCTATAGGAGCGACTTTTCAGGAAGTGTATAGGGCGAATGATATCATTGGCCCTAACCACGACTTGGAAAATCGAGTCCTTGTGCACAATTTCTACCTTCAAAACGAAATAGTGAACTGGCGAATCGAGAACTCGAGTTTCACCCAGTTCAGTGACGAGAATATGGCAAATAATGTCATCGCCAATGAAAGGGAACTTCCCCCGTTCATTTCGAAGGAAGAGCTCCAAACGATCTTCGACACAATCAGAAGTAAGAAATCTGTGGGAATCGATGATATACCGAACATTGTGCTTCGACATCTCCCACTAGAAGCGGTGAACATTTATTCCACCCTCTTTAACAACGCGATGAATAATGCACATTATCCAGCGCATTGGAAAACTGTGGTGGTACATCCCATCCCCAAAAGGGATAAAGACACCTCCAATCCGGCGAATCTCCGGTCAATCAGTCTCCTTCCAAACATCAGCAAGGTTTTCGAGAAGGTTATCAATAGGGTTCTGGCTAAGTGGGTTGAGGACAAAAATATAGTTCCGGATAATCAATTCGGTTTCAAGGCGGGGCATGATGTTATTCACGCCGCGTCTAAACTGGTTTCCGATATCCAATGGAACAAAGCCAAGAAACAGTGCACTGGTGCCTTTCTGATTGACTTGGAGAAAGCCTTCGATACCGTATGATTAGAGGGGCTCTTCTACAAGCTGAACAGGGTGGGCATTAGCAAACCATTGCTGTATATTCTTTTCAATATGTTCACAGATAGACAGTTAATCGTGAAGAATGGCGATGTGACTTCTACTGGAACTTTTCATATTAAAAACGGTCTGCAACAAGGTTGGATTAATTCGCCGATTCTTTTCAACATTTACACAAGTGATTTGATAGGTTCACTTCACCATGAAATAGCGTACGCAGACGACTTAATTGCGTACAGATCAGGTCCAAAGATTGAGGTCATAAACATATTCTTGCAACGTGACTTCAAGAAAATTGAACAATATTGCGACGACTGGAAGTTGAAGATCAACTTTCAGAAGTCGGAAACCATTCTTTTTAGGACGGCTTTGTCTGGGGCCTCTGCGGATACCAGAAAGAATTGGCGAAAGTTTCAGATTGTGGGACAGTACGGTCAACCACTTGCTTGTCGAAATGTAGTCAGATACCTTGGGATCTGGCTGGATCAATATCTGTATTTTAATAAACATATAGATGTTGCTCTGGCCAGAGCCAGAAGAGCTTTTGCCCTTACAAAGAGACTGTTTTATAGCAGACAACTCGATGCAAGGGTAAAGGTGATCTGCTACATGGCCCTTATTCGGCCTATGCTAACATTTGGTTGTCCCGTGTTGGTCAACGTGAGAGCAAGTCTTTTGGAAAAGATTTGGGTGTTTGAGAAGGCTTGAATTAGGGCTTGTCTTCGCCTTTACAGAATACCATAGTCTGAGTACATAAAATTCTATCCTAATAAGGTTTTGTACAATAGGGCGAACCTAATAAGAGTGGACAATTTTGTCATTAAGTTGATTCGAAGACACATTGCAAGAGCAATGACCTCGTCGAACAACCCCAATTATATGTATCACGAGAGAGTTCGCCTTGACGGCTTTATTCTACCAGAAGCGTTTCTCTGTCTTGATAAAAAAGGCTTGATCCAGGACAGATTAGCGGTGCCATTAATCTTCCACGTCGCTCGAACAGCTGCGGACAGGAGACTCAACTACGACACAGACGTCGCACACGGCAGTGCGGAGCGTCTCCGGTTCAGTAGGGCGGTAGGGAGTTGCGACATGAGGTATGTTGCTCGGCAGCACCCACAATTTTGGTGGCTTATTGAAGGAGAGGATGCTTCCTCGTCGAATTCCTCAATTACTAGGTAGCTTCCTCGAGTGAAGCAAAGTGGGCTAGCCTATTAGATTTTAGTCATGGCCGACTTACATAGTTTTAGATAGGATTAAGTTAGATTTAAGAAAAAAAAATAAATAAAAAAAACAAAAACAAAAAATACATATATATTTATATATATATACATATATTTATATATTAAGTATATATATATTATGTGTATATATATATAAAATATATTAGTTAATTGTTTATAAGATGTAAGTAGGTTAAGTATATTAAGATTTATTTAAGGTAGCTTGTAAGTTTTAGTTTTATATTACAAAAAAAAAAAGTCCATTTGAGGGAGGGGAGCAGGGCGATTGCCTATGCGGACGACATTGCTATAGCCGTCTCATATAATAAGCATCTTGATACCATCAAAGAACTCCTTCAGCTAAATCGTAACAGTTAAACCCGTTGGACGGATCGCTGTGGATGGGGAGTAAACCCCCATAAAACTCATCTTGTACTCTTTTCTAGGAAATATAAAATTCCAATTATAGACTTTACCTCACTAAACGATACCAGTTTAGTGTTTTCCGATATAGCAAAATATCTGAGTCTGATTTTTGACAGAAAACTTAACTAACATTCAAGATAGAGTCAAGAAAGCTACATAGCTTTTGGCGATTAGTAAGCTAAAGCTAAAGAAGCCGTGATATCTACAAAGGATATCCGTATCTTCTCGGATAGTCAGGCCGCTATCAAGTCCTTGGGCTCGGTCTCACTAAACTTGAATGTCGATCATCTTTTACAGGGTGCCAGGCCATAGGGATATGGCAGGGAATTGTAGAGCCGTAGAACTCGCCAAAATTGGAACCACTTTACCCATTCTATCGGAAAAGGGTAGCATAGGTATACCAATCGATACGTGCAAGTTATTATCTAACCTGGATGCTAATAAAAGAACAAACCTTAGGTCGACCGGTGAACCAATATGCCTTGCGACTAAACAAATCTGGGAAAGCTGTATCTGATTCGCCCTTAGAGTCTAATTCTTCCAAATAGGAAACATCTCAGCACCATCGTAGGTGTCATCACTGGACACTACCTTATAGGCAAGCATGCAAGAAGGCTTGGCGCTTTTACAAATGATTTCTGTAGAAGCTGCATGGACGAGAAGGAATAGAAGACAATTCTCCACCTTGTCTGTACATTTCCAGCTCTCTCCCGGAGAAGAAAACTCCACCTGGCAGCTTTCATCTACAATGACTTAAACGATCTAAAGAATACAGACATTAACAGTCTCCTGCGCTTCATCAAAAGCTAATATTGGTTCCATGAGTAAGAGGATCATAGATTTACATGGCATGGGCCAATAGGCCTAAGTGAGTTGGTTCTCCAGCCGCCACTTTCACTTAACCTAACCTAACCTTCATTTATACTTTCAAAACTACTTGATAAATTATTATTTTCTAAATTATAAATTTTTCTATTCGAACAAACATAAAAATGATGATGTACAGCATCATCTTGCGTGTTAATGGCTAATTTCCGCTACTCTGCAGAAAAAATCTGCTGATTTTAACGTTAGGCCCTCCATCCTCAAAAACTTTACTTGTGCATCGCCACCTCTTATACCTAACGCAATGCGGTCGCGTATCATTTCGTTGGTGGTACTTTCTGTAATACTGTTAAAATCACATTTTTTAGCTTGATTTACAATATCAGTGAGAAAACTGTCAAAATGTTTGCCAGCTTGCCGCACTATTGATTAAAATTTTAATCGCTCGTCCCAATAGCTTTTTCACCTATTTAATTGAAAAGCATTGCGATTTTGACTTCATCTTGTATAGCTTTACTTTTTGTCGATTTTTGCGCATACGTACATATAGGTAGATTCATCGTGAGGTTTGATTTTCAATAGGCTTTTTTTGACAGATCACGCGTGACTCCTATCATTTTTGTTCAATATCGTTTGGAAAGTCATCATGGAAAGACTTACATTACACAGCGTCTCCAAACTGTTCAACTGTATTACGAAAATCAGCGTTCTGTGAGAAAGGTTTTTCGTGCGAATCGAGGAACTTACGGTGCGTATAATTGACCTACAGCAGCTTGGTTTGGCGTATTCGAAAATTTGTCGTATTTTACGTAAGGATCTCGGCCTAAAAGTGTACAAAATTCAACTTGTGCAAGAATTGAAGCCAGGCGACTTGAATCTGAGTCATATTTTCAGTGAATAGGCTCTGGAAAAACTCAGTGAAAATCCAGTGTTTTAATGTGAAATTTTGTTCAGTGATAAAGCGCATTTCTGGCTCAATGGATACGTTAATAAACAAAATTGCCGTATTTCGGCTGATAAACAGCCCAAAGAATACCAAGAGCTAACATTATATCCATTAAAAACAACGGTATGGTGTGGTTTATGGGCTGGTGGAAGCATTGGTCCATATTTCTTCAAAAATGAGGCAAATCAGAATGTTACCGTCAATGGTAACCGTTATCGCGCCATGTTAACGAACTATGTGATTCCTGAAATTCATGCACATGTTTCAACAAGACGGCGCTACGAGCCATACAGCGCGTGAAGCAATGGACTTGTTGAGAAATCATTTTGGTGAGCACTTAATTTCATATTTTGGTACGGTAAATTGGCCGCTTGGATCGCCTTTGGACCATTTTCTCTGTAGATATGTAAAGTCTCAAGTCTTCAGGAATAAGCGAGCTACGATTGACGCCTTGGAAGCTAACATTAAAATTTACAACAAATGTCATCATTCTGCAGGAATACAAAAAACAAAAAAATGGATATGGCTCTATATAACTTGTTTCTATATGTAAACGATGTCGTAGTTGGCCTTAAAATCGATAAAAAGATGATGAGTATCGATTTGGACTTCTAAGTTTATTCCAGGATCAGCCGGAGTGTGAATATTAGATCGGTTGTATGCAATCGCACTGATAGAAGCGAATAATGCGGCGATCTTCAATCGCGCGCTCACGAACGGCTCTCGTATTTTCTTGCTGCAGCGCCGCGCCGCTTTGTACCCTTCTTGTTAAGCTGCATGTGCTTTCCAACATCCTTCATCAAAGCGGGTGGTCGGGTGAAAGCCAATACATTAGTTGCGGTGACTCGTGATGCTGGCGGTATAGGGGCAGTTTACGCGTTCGGTAAAGATCCAAACGAAATCACAATAGTTCTTATCTGGCCGCAGTGATTAGAACACATAGCCCCACCTCGCTTTTCAATCAAATAAAAAAGATTGTTCATCTATCCTTAAGATTTGTCCAATTTGATATGTATTATGGTAAGCGGGATACGGCGGTATATGTATGTAATTTGTCTTCAATAGGCTTTTTTTGATCTTTTTAGAAATGTTCACCTTGTATCGAAGACAATTACTGTAAATACATGGTATTGTGGGCAGATTCTTGGGATATTGATTCTTCACATAAAAACTTGTCACTTTGATCTCAGACCGACACACTCAAAAGATCTGATTGGATTGCTAGGATATACTAGTCTGTTGGTGGACTTACTGATTAACACTGGTGTAATTTCAAAGTTTGTGGGGGCTGAAGCGCCCATTTCTTTGGCTTAATGCGAGCTTGATCTAACTTCAAAACTAACAGAAGGAATTAAGGGCAAGGAACCAAGGAAATGATAGAGGGGATCTTGTTTTAGACGAGGAATGCTCAGGTTGAAATAAAAAACGGAGACGTTTGAATTGACCTTTCGGAGCATACGGGTGACTGGTTCGCTGGTTCGCAATAAGAGGTGCAGTGGACCGGTAGATAGAAGAGAAAAAATCGGTGGAATTGACGTTGAACACCCTCAATTCGGAAAACATGAATTCAGTGAAAGGGCGACTAGCATACTCAAGCAGGGGTGGAACAAAGCTAATATAGAGAGATCTGGTTACATACGGGTTGGAAAATTCCTTGGACCACAGTTTAATAAAGCCAGGTATTGACTTGCCTTTAAAGATCATCAAATCGATAGGCTCACAATCGAAATATATGCCAAAGTCTTAAAAAGATCGAAGCTGGGTAATTGGTTGACCTTAAAGAACATAAAGTCTTCTTGAAGAAGGGCAGAGTCACGGGGAAAAGAAATATAATAGTTTTAAAAAAATTGTGTGTCGTTAGCTTAAAGGGAGAGGAAGGAGTGTTTAATGAGCCTCCCAAGATCGTTAATAGTAAGAATGAAGAGAATAGGACCAATATGGCTGCCTTTTGGAACTCCAGGCGAGGCCTCGAAAAACAGAGAAAGGACAGATCTAAACCGAACACTGTAATATCGGTTTATCAGGTAAGAAGAAATTAATTTTATTAAAAGAGGCTCAAAGCCGCGAGTAGACAATTTAAAGAGAATCATTTGATAAGATATCTTATCAAACGCTTTAGTGAAATCAGTTGCGATAACATTAATTTCTTTGCAAAAGATACGAATTCAACTAGGTTTATTGTAGTTGATTTGCCTTTTAGAAAATCATGTTGTCGGGGCTAAATAAAAGGCATTAGGCTTGCAGGTATAAAATACTTTCAACGTTTTGGGGTATGTGAGAGAGTTTAGCAATGAGACGATAATTGATAACTTCATGCTTAGATCCCTTTTTGTGTATCGGGATTATAAAAGAGGTTTTCCAAATCTGGAGAAATTCTCCCTGCGTAAGGGATAGACGAAATATGTAGAGACAGGTTGGAGGAGCATTTTTTCAAGAAAAACGGCGGGGAGACCGTCTGGGACAGGTAGAAATTCATCTTTAAGTTTTAATAACTTTTCTTCAATAATTGCAGGATCGAAGAAAAAGACCAATGGAGAAATTGGGTAGATAATTGAAGGAGGTGGGATCTAAAACGAAGAAGTTGTTGGCAAATGATTGTTTGACAAATGTGACAAAACAGTAGGAGGATCACTTAAAGATTTGGTTTCGAAAGCCATAGAGGAAGAATAACAATCGGTCTTACTATGTACCTAAATAAAAGGTGAGAGGAAGGTTTTTGCATAACTTTTTAGGTTTGAAAAAAATCATCGTAGCCAAGTCGACTGCGTTGAAGGTGTAAGACTCTTTTAGAGTGTACATAGTGGTGCAGAGCGGCAAGATCGTCTTGTTTTCATTTTACCCTGATTGTAAACCAAGTTTATTGCACAGATAGCCGACATACTCGTATATCCCTAATCACAGAGAGCACATAGCAATATTGGGTATTATCGCTAGTCTGCTGCGTTAATGTAACATTAGGTGTCGAAAAGGGGTCAAAAGAAGAGGGGATTGATACGAGTAGGATGTCCGAAGTGTGGTTTAAAATGTGAAAAATGAAGCTCCAGTTCCGAGCTCAAAATTAGGGAAAGGTGTGTGCGTAGCTGTACTCTATGTTGGATCATTCCTAGTGATCGTTTTGATTGGTGCACTAAATGGGTTTTACAAGTAAAACTAATCTGATGAGGCTGACTCATCTAGTTGTTAAAGGTATCATCGTTCGTTTCTTAAACGAAATTAAGTAATTGAATATTATAATGGATAACAAATCTTTTCGAACTAAAAATGTCACATCGAAAACCTCCAAGCTTTATTGGTACAATGGACAGCACTCTCAAATCCATTTTCTGTTTAAGAATTCAAAAATAAGTGGTCTTTGGGCAATGACTCTGGTCTAATGGATATGCACCTGATACAATAACATCAGAGCTCCTGTTGGTGCGAAAATATCAAATTAATTTTCCCTGTGCCTGAAAACGTATTCGATTGGAATCTGAGCCAGAAAAGAAGTGTGTTCGAACACTCAAGAATGCCACTATAGGACGACAATGTTCTCAGACAATAAGAACATCGGTATCGGATTCCAGGCTTAAAATATTTTAGGAGAGGTAATCCGACTATTTTGGATGTTACGACAAACGTCACCTCTGACCTATGTAGATACCAATTCTCATAAGGATACTGATACTTACGCATCTATTAACCATTAGAACATTTTTGATTTCGTGAAGCTACGCTGCAGCTCACACGCAATTTCATTCCGATTCCTACTTGGGATTGCATATCGCGATTGATCCATTAAGTGCAGAGCGCACCTTCAAAGTAGCAAATAATCTAATTAGCGTTTCGACACGTATTTGTGTTTGCTTGCTATGTTTTCTCCTCCATGTAACTAACGAGAAAAACGACAAAAAAAAAACGTAACAAAAACTCGAAATAACCTTGTCGACCACTGGTTTAACTTGAAATTATGGATACCTCTTCGACAGACGATGCCATTGCGGCTCCCTTCATGCAGACATTTGCGTAGAATGCGTTTGCTTTTAGTATAAAAAGGCTGCCAACCGCTCACAGCCATCACAGTTCAATTTTTTACTGACCAACAAATATCCATTCCCCAATTAAGATGAACTTCTACATTTTGGTGGGCAAATTCAAATTTGACACTTCACCATCTGACAGGACACTAACTTTGTGCTTTCTTTTTTCAGACTCTGTTCGTCTGCGCAATGATGCTCGCTTTAGTTGTGGCGGTACCAGTTGATGAGACAATAGCCGGCGATCTGTACGGAAGTGAGAACTTGAGCGCACAGGATCCAAACTCCCTCTTGAAGTATAAGAAGATCAAGAAATTGCTTTTTGGTTAGGATACAGGTCCATAGTTCTCATTCTCATCCCCATCCCCATAAACGCAATAAGTAAACATCAACTACCCGGAGGTGGAACCATGCAATTTGCAATCTAAAATTGAAATTTTGCACTCGCTTCGGAAGTAGCCAAAACGAAAGTCATAGTATTGAGTTTCAGTAACACCCTATACACTTATTTTTTATTGTTATGTTTCTAAGCTTTTCTACTTTTCAATTGTAAAATTAATTCATTTATTCAAAATAAGACGTATATACATATATATATGTGTTTGAGCGCGCGTATAAATGTTAACAATACACGAGTAAAGAATTAAACTTTAAAAAAAAAATTAATCAAGTTGTTGGGTTGACGTTTGAATTTTGTAAACTTACAGAAATAAGGTCTGTTCGACTTGATGAGTCGTAGACTCGATCGCATGACATCAGTTCTTAGACGTGCAAACCAGTCTAGTGAAACTGGAACTAGTTCACTCACTCACTGGACATACTGTCTTTAAGGGCTTGATGAATATCGAAATTGGTTCTGAGTCCGGCGATGGTTTTTAGGGCGATCTGGTAATGCGATTTCGAGCCGCCGGCCGGTGAAGAATTTACATGAAATTTACAGTGGATTACACTGTTTGGGTAAGTAAAACGGCTGGTCTTACTGGAGGAGATAAGTTGATATTTCAAAGACATTGGACATGGCGCTTACTTCGAAAATGCCCGCATTTTGGATCGATGGATTTCGTTTTGGCACATTCAATTTAAGTTGTTTTGGATGGTTTGAAGGTTGATATTTATTGTATGGTCGAAATGGAATTTCTTACTCGAATCTGTGTGGATCAGACATTCCTTTTCTTTAGCCTTTCAGTCGCTACTGTTCTCTTTCCATTATATTATTTCACAAAGAACAGAAGAACAATCTATTTGAGTCCGGCTTTGTTGCAAGCAGCAGACTAAAGCGAGAAGTTGGGGAAGTCGAGTGTGTCATATACCCACAGAAGAAAAACACGATGCTTTTATAAAGTGTTTCAAAGAGCTCCGTGATATGGCGTTGCTTATGAGCGATTTCCTAAGTATGCCGTTAAAATTGTTAAATGGACTTCCAGAACCAAACCAAGGAAGGCGACATTTTTAGTAATAAAATCGGAATGTAATCGGAAAGAAATCTGGAATCGGATTTAAGCTTTTATGTTTTGCTGCAGGGCGGATATCCCTAAATCTAGAATACGGCTTCCTCTCCTCAATAATGACAGAGAAACATAGTCAACTGAATTATTCATGTTACGACTGACGCAACGATCCCAATTTATACAACAGATCTTCAAACACTCCTTCCTATACAGACCCGGCCATTGCCAATCGCGCGTCCCCCCATGCCGTTTAAACTGGCATTAAGTGCGTAAGATCAGTAGCATTGATGCCAAATAGAAGTAATCGATGAAGAATGCAGGCAAAGACATGTAACAAAACAGTCCTTGTTGAGATGCACTGAGACCGATCGTAAGTATATTATGAGACCCGTAATTCTGGAATCAAAAAAATTTGTCGAGATCGGTGAGCTTCATTGAGTGGAAGTCATTTATATATTGGTATCTGTTACTGTCTAGATATCACGTTCCAAAGCAGGAAAGACGAAGAGGAAGTTAACGTCCCTGCAACTCCTGCTGAAATTGTTGTGAAAAATACTCAATTGGTTCACGTATCTACTAATGACGCAGTGTCCAGCGATTATGTTTCTCTGACAACCTAAAAAACAATTTATAGTTGTGCAGGAAAGATATGAACACCATCGCGTCCTGGGTGCACTTAAGCTATTTTTCAGGTATTGGTTGGGTTATTCTAGTTCACGTGGGGAAATTTTCTCAAAGCAGGCTTACTGATGGATTACAGAAGCGTAACCAGTGAAGCGAATATTCATAAGCAAGTCCAAGCATTCTTCACTTAAGATCAGCTACCATTTGGGGGCTTAAATACGTTTAAAATGAAAATTTAAATTCTTTTGCAGACACTATGGCCAGGCCGTAAATTAGGCCTTACTTACTTCTCGTTGGTGATCCTTAAGGATGTCTATAGGACAAGATGAAGTTAAGGCTAGATTTAGAGCCAGTTTTGTAAGATCGATAGCGTTTTGGTGCTCCCATTTCATTTTGCGATACTATACGAAGTGTGTTCAAAACATAAGGTGACTTTTAAAATTTCGTGGGCAACGTACAATAGATTATCGATTTGTACCGAATCGGTACACATGTACCGAAAATATGTTTCTGTCAGTTAGAAAATTTAGACGTGTTTATTTTTTAGCAAAGAATTTGCTTCAAATTTTGTGTAAAAAATGGAATCAAGTGCTCTAAAACACTTGAAATGATGACAGTCACATACGGTGAGTCTACTCTAAGTAAAAAAAATGTTTACAAGTGATGTAAGCTCTTCCAAGATGACCGAGAAGATACCAATGACAAACCTCGCACTGGATGTCCAAACACATCAACAAAAGATGATAACGTCGAAGCTGCGAAGAAAATTGTTTTGGAAAATCTTCGAATTACCATAAGAAAAGTTGCTGAGGATGTTAGTATATCGGTCAGCTCATGTCATACAATTTTTTTGTATGTTTTGGGCATGAGACGTGTGTCAGCGAAGTTTGTTCCGAAACTTCTTAATTTTGATTAGAAGAACCGTCGCATGAGCATCTAATGAATGATGATTTTAACTCGCTCAAAAGGGTCACAACTGGTGACGAATCATGGGTATATAATTATGACGTCGAATCCAAAGCCTAATCGTCCCAATGAAAGTACCCAGGAGAGCCAAATCTGAAAAAAGCACGCCAAGTTCGATCAAATGTCAACGTTTGGTTCATATGTTCTATTCGATTACCGTGGCGTAGTGCATTAGGAGTTTTCATCTTAAGGTCGTACGGTCAATAAAAAGAATTATCTTGAATTTATGCTCCGTTTGCAAGAGGCAATATGAAAATAACCTCTGGAATTGTGGAAAAACAATTAATGGCTTTTACATCACGATTATGCATTTGCTCATTCATCCTTGCTTGTGAGAAACTTTTTGGCCAAAAACAACACGACAATCATGCCTCAGCCACCATATTCACTAGATTTGGCCCCATGCGAATATTTCTTCTTCCCAAAACTGAAGAGATCTATGAAAGGGCCGATATTTGCCACGATTGAGGAAATTAAAACGGCATCGCTGGGAAAATTCTATTCTATACATAAAAGTGCTTATGAGAAATGTTCGAGGATTGGAAAAAGCTTTGGCACAAGTGTATTATATCCGAGGTGGAATACTTTTTTTATAAAAATACAAAGTCACCTTACTTTTTGAAAACACCTCTTATGTGCAGCGACAAGTAATTGCCCGTTCGATATGCGGAATCATAAATATCGGAGACTACAATAGGACACGATCGATCTGACACTCTCCAGTTGTGTACCCAATTGCAGAGATTACTTGAAACGAACGGATCTCGTTTTTTCTTGTTTCAGCACCACTTGGTACCCTTCTTGTTTAGCTGCATGTGCTTTCCAACATTCTTCATCGAAACAGGGATTACTTGGTGATGGTCGGGTAATAACCAACACATCAGTTGCGGCGTCTCTGATGACACGTTGATAGCGTTACCACTGGTCTTCAGTACTTAATGCTGACGGCATAGGAGTAATTTACACGTTCGGTAAAGATTCAGGCGATGGATGAGCCCTAACTTAAGGAAATCACAATAGTTCTTATCTGGCCGCAGTGATCAGGGTACATAGTCCCACCTCTATTTACAATCTAATAAAAAAGATTGTTCATCTATCCTTAAGATTGGTCCGATTGGATATGTATTAAGCGGGATACGGCGTTATACTCGTATGTATGTAATTTGTCTTCAACAGGCTTTATTTTGATCTTTTTTGAAATGTCGGGGAGGAGATGGGTTCCATTACGTGAAGAGGTTATAGATTGGCATTTCGCTGTATGTACAATAGTTCTAGTTAGTTTTTGAGACCCCAGATTGAAAACCGATCAAGGTCTTCTTGAAGAAGGGCAGAGTCATGGGTAAAAGAAATATAATATGTAGTTTTAAATAACTGACGTCAACCTTAAGGGAAAGGAAGGAGTGTTTAATGACCCTCCCAAGATCGTTAATAGTAAGAATGAAGAGAAAAGGACCAAAATGACTGCCTTGTGGAACTCCAGGCGAGGCTTCGAATGGAACAGAAAGGGCGAATGAAAAGCCGCTATTTTTAGTATCGGTTTATCAGGTAAGAAGTTAATTTTAATAAAAGAGGTCCAAAGCCGAGAGTAGACAATTTAAAGAGGATCAGTTGAGGAGATATCTTATCAAATGCTTTAGTGAAATCAGTTGCGATAACATTAATTTCTTTGCAAGAGACACGAATTCAACTAGGTTTATTGTAGTTGATCTGCCTTTTAGAAAACCATGTTGTCGGGGCTAAATAAAAGGCATTAGGCTTGAAGGTATAAAATGCTTTCAACGTTTTTGGGTATGTAAGAGAGCTTAGCAATGAGACGATAATTGATAACTTCATGCTTAGATCCCTTTTTGTGTATCGAGATTATAAAAGAGGTCTTTCAAATCTGGTGAAATTCTCCCTGCGTAAGGGATAGATGAAATATGTAGAGACAGATTGGAGGAGCATTTTTTCAGAAAGCACAGAAAGCCAGTTAACATGAGACCATTGACGGTAACGGCGTTTCCTTCCTCATTTCTTCCATATTTTGAAATAAGGTCCGATGATACCCCGCACCAAACAGTCAATCTTTCTGGATGCTTTAATGCTAAGCTGAACACTTGTGGATTGTGTTCGCTTCAATAATTGCAATTTTATTTGTTGAGTCACTTATGAACCTCGTACGAAAAGACGATTTTTTTTACAAAAATCCGGTTCACTGTCTGACATTCTCCGCACTCAATTAGCGACCTCACTTTGTTTTCTATGATTGTACGGCTTCAATTCTTGCATTAGCACAATCTTACACGTATGTAGGCCCAAATCTAACCGCAAAATAAGCCGAGTTGACTCTCTGGCGATACCCAGTTCAGCGCTTAATCGATATTTATGGGTCTTCTTTGATACTGGCCTCTACGGCGGCAACGTTTCCTTCATTTAGCATTAATCTTTGTCTGGTTGATGGCTTAAGATCGAATAGAGTGTACTCACGCTTTTCCACAATGAAGCCATGACGACGAACGACCTCAGAACGAAATATACGTTGCGTATTTACAACTGAGCGGTAGTTTCGATATTATTTTTTTAATAATTTACGTACGTTCGGCAAGCGTAAAAGGATGCATAACGTAACAATTGGAAAAACTAACATTACTATATAGTCATCCTTTAGTTTGAAATTTCACTAACTTGACATATACTAGAGTCTGTTAACCGATCTATGAAGAGGCATTTTTTAGTAGAAATGGGATGAGAATCGTTGAAAAAAGATATTGTCTTAAGATGGAGTCCATTTCAGCTGAGTCAGTTTAGAATCGCCGAAAATAATGATATCCGATAAGTCGATCAAATTATCAATTGCATTTATAGCAAGTTGGTAGGGTTCGATAGGTTCCAACACAAACTTACAAGCATCTACGAGTAAGTGTTATTACAATGGACACAAAGTTGTTGTGAATAGCCAGTAGGACATTGCGACAAGGAGAATCAGTCAGAAGGGGGGAATAACACCTGTTTTTTTTATATTGGGGATAAGATTAGTTTCAGTCAGAGCGTAGATACCAAATAGGAGAGCATGGGATTGACGCAAAACGGCATACTGATAATAAAAGGTGAGAGAGAGATTTTTGCATGGCTTTTTAGGTTTGAAAAAAATCATCGTGGCCAAGTCGACTGCGTTGAAGGTGTGAGACTCTTTTAGAGTGTACATAGTGGCGAAGTGCGGCAAGTTCGTCTGAAACATTTTATGGAGGCGTATTGAAAATCATGTGATATAAGGTTTCATGAGACTGGTAAGTTGAATGGAGAGGCCTTCCTACTCGATGGAAACCATAAGGCTTGTTTTCGTTTTAACTTCTTAGTAAACCAAGTTGAATTTATTGTACAGATAGCCGACATACTCGTACATCCCTGAGCACAGAGAGCGCATAACAATATTGGGTAGTATCGAAAGGGGGTCAAAAGAAGAGAGGTTTGATACGAGTAGGATGTCAGAAGTAGAGTTTAAAATGTGAAAATTCAAGCTCCAGTTCCGAAGTCAAAATTAGAGAAAGGCGTTTGCGAGCTGTACTCTTTGTTGGATCATTCCTAGTGACCGTTTTGACTGGTGAACTAAATGGGTTTTACAAGAAAAACTAAGCTAATGAAGCTGACTCATCTAGTTGCTAAAGGTATCATCGTTCGTTCCTTAAACGAAATTAAGTAATTGAATATTATAATGGATAACAAATCTTTTCGAACTAAAAATGTCACATCGAAAACCTCCAAGCTTTATTGGTACAATGGACGGCACTGTCAAACCCATTTTCTGTTTAAAAATTCAAAAATAAGTGATCTTTGGGCAATGACTCTGGTCTAATGGATATGCGCCTGATACAATGACATCAGAGGTCCTATTGGTGCGAAAATATCAAATTTACATTCTCTGTGTCTGAAAATGGATTCGGTTAGTTTCTGAGCCCCGACATTTATTCGACCATTCAAGAATGCCCCTACATGACGACAGTGTTTTCAGACAATAGGAACATCGGTATCGGATTCGAGTTTTAAAATATTTTAGCAGAGGCAATCCGACTATTTCCATCACCAAAGGTCCAGACAATGGGAAGCACGATGTTACGACAAACGTCGCCTCATACTTATGTAGATAATATCAATTCTCATTAGGATACTGATACTTACGCATCTATTGACCATTAGCACATTTTTGATTTCGTGAAGCTTCGCTGCAGCTCAGACGCAATCTCACTCCGACTCCTACATATGTTATGATTGCATATCGCGATCCATTAAGTGCAGAGCGCACCTTCAAAGTAGCAAATAATCTAATTAGCGTTTCGACACTTGTTTGCTGCCATGTTTTCTCCTCCATGTAACTAACGAGAAAAACAACAAAGAAAAAAACGTAACAAAAACTTGAAATAACCTTGTCGACCACTGGTTCAACTTGAAATTGAAATTGACCTGACATCGACAGACGATGCCATTGCAACTCCCTTTATGCAGACATTTGCGTAGAATGTGTTTGCTTTTAGTATAAAAAGACTGCCAACTGCTCACAGTCATCACAGTTCCATTTTTTACTGACCAACAAATATCCATTCCCCAATTAAGATGAACTTCTACATTTTGGTGGGCAAATTCAAATTTGACACTTCACCATCTGACAGGACACTAACTTTGTGCTTTCTTTTTTCAGACTCTATTCGTCTGCGCAATGATGCTCGCTTTGGTTGTGGCGGCACCAGTTGATGAGACAATAGCCGGCGATCTGTACGGAAGTGAGAACTTGAGCGCACAGGATCCAAACTCCCTCTTAAAGTATAAGAAGATCAAGAAATTGCTCTTTGGTTAGGATACAGGACCATAGTTCTCATTCTCATCCCCATCCCCATAAACGCAATAAGTAAACATCAACTATCCCGAAGTGGAACCGTGCAATTTGCAATTTAAAATTGAAATTTTGCACTCGCTTCGGAAGTAGCCAAAACGAAAGTCATAGTATTGAGTTTCAGTAACACCCTATACACTTATTTTTTATTGTTATGTTTCTAAGATTTTCTACTTTTCAATTGTAAAATTAATTCATTTATTCAAAATAACACATATATACATATATATATGTGTTTGAGCGCGCGTATAAATGTTAACAATACACGAGTAAAGAATTAAACTTAAAAAAAAAAATTAATCAAGTTGTTGAGTTGACGTTTTGATTTTGTAAATTTACAGAAATAAGGTCTGTTCGACTTGATGAGTCGTAGACTCGATCGCATGACATCAGTTCTTAGACGTGCAAACCAGTCTAGTGAAACTGGAAGTAGTTCACTCACTCACTTGACATACTGTCTTCAAGGGCTTGCTGAATATCGAAATTGGTTCTGAAGAAGAATTTACATGAAAATACCATTGCAGTTGGATTTTATAATTTTGACGAGTGGATTACACTGTTTGGGTAAATGAAACGGCTAGATTTACTGGATTTTTTCAAAGCAAAACGGTGATTAATTGGGGAGGAAAGTTCCATAGCAATCAAACGAGAGGAGATAAGATGATATTTCAAAGGCATTGGACGTGGCCCTTATGTCGAAAATGCGCGCATATTGGATCGATGGATTACGTTTTGGCACATTCAATTTAAGTTGTTTTGGATGGTTTAAAGGTTTTATTTCACGAAGAACAGAAGCAGAATCTATTTGAGTCCGGCTTTGTTGTCGATGCTTTAATAAAGTGTTTCAAAGAGCTCCGCGACATGGCGTCGCTTATAAGCGATTTCCTAAGTATGACATTAAAATCGTTAAAGGGACTTCCAGAACCAAACCAGGGAAGAAGATAGTTTTTAGTAATAAAATCGGAAAGAAATCTGGAATCGGATTTAAGCTATTTTGCTTTGCAGAACGAAATATCCCTAAATTTAGAATACGGTTTCTTCTCCTCAATAATCACAGAGAAGCATAGTCAACTGAATCGTTCATGTTGCGACTGACGTATGAATCCAATATTATACAATAGATCTCCAAACTGAGTTCAACATTCATTCAGATGTGGTTAAGGAGCACACTTAGTGTGAAATTCGATATTCGATGTTCATTATTAGATAGTGTGAAATTGTTTTTTCGATAGTCTATACCTTTAGAAAAAACATTTCAAATGAATATCTCAAATAGTTTTTGAGTTACAGCCTTCTAAAGAGCAGCCGCTCAGCGGTCAGAGTTATTGTTCGGGTTCTGTCATCATCCCACACCATTATAACATGATTCCGGTTTCTATTCTATTGGGATTTTTCGGTTATATAGGGTTTTCCAATAGGAACTTGACAACTTTGAATTTAATTGGTGAACGCACTCTTTCACTAATCATCAAACTGTGACTGTCAATTTATTCAGTAAATTTTCATCATGGTAAAGTATATTAACGAGCAGCGTCTGCAAATTATAAAAATTTTCTACAGATATTCGGAGTCGCAAAATCATCTTCAGTGACGAAGCTCATTTTTGGCTCAATGGGTTCGTCAATAAGCAAAATATGCGTTATTGGTCGGGTGAAAACCCACATGTGCTTCATGAATCACCACTTCATCCACAAAAAATAGCTGTTTGGTGCTGTTTGCATTCCGGCGGCGTTATTGGGCCATATTTTTTCGTCGACGATAACGATCGTCATGTTACTGTGAATGGTCAGCGTTATCGCGCAATGATCACCGATTATTTTTGGCCCGAATTAGAAAATATGGACTTGGACGACATGTGGTTTCAACAGGATGGTGCCACAAGCCACACAGCACACGCTACAATCGATTTATTAAAGCGTAAGTATGGTGAGCGTGTTATCTCAAGACATGGGCCAGTCGATTGGCCTCGTTCGTGCGATTTAACGCCGCTTGACCATTTTCTGTGGGGCTTAAGTCATTGGTTTATGCCAACACCCCGATCACGTTGGAAGACCTCAGACCCAACATAGAACGCGAAATAGCAGCCGTTTCGGCCGAAATCTGTGGCCCAGTTGTTGAAAATGGGGTCCAACGAATCGACCGCTGCAAACGTGCCCGTGGTGGCCATATGAACGAAGTCGAGTTCCATATAGAAATGTTTTGATTGTACTTCAAGCCAATAACAAAGTTTTTGAAATATCTCAAATAGTTTGCCTTTTATTTAAAAAAAAAAGTTCTCAAGTCGTTATTAGAAAACCCTATAATTACGTCACATGTTTTCAGAACCAGACACATTTAGTTTTACTGCGACCGTTACACTGTATAAAGTGTATAAAGTCTATTTAATGTCAGAGTTGTATCTTTTGGGAAAATAAAAAAGACAGCGATCCTGAAATTTACGAAGAATGGCTCTCACTACACGAAGATGATTGGGACATAAATCATAAAGGATCGCCTTCCAAAAAGGAAGTCGACAGTGTAAAATACAAGTTTGGTCTTTCGATTAGTAAATGCGGAGTGAAATATTCGCGATATATTGGTGGTGATAGTGCCACATATAAAGGATTATTAGATTCGAATCCATATGATATTCCTGTGGAAAAATGAGAGTGAAATCTACATGTTTTAAAAAGAATGGGATTACGATGCCGTAGTTTGAAAAAAAGTTGATAATAGCTTGGAAGGAAAAAGTCCACGCTAAAATTAACTAAAATTAAATTAAAATTAAAATAACACTAATTAATAAACTTCAAAATACAAATATAAAATGAAATGTGTAAAGTAATCTGGGCTACTTCATCACTTAAATTCGACTGGTAAGTATCGAAACCATGGAAACTGTTCAGAGGGCGCAGAGAGTTGGTGCGCTGATCGCCGCATGGAAGCTGAAATAAATAAACTTGACTACCTTCAACCACGATTATCTCGTTCTTGACCCAAATGTTCAAAAATCTTTGAAGCCAATATATGAGGACTTGTTGACGGTGAATTGTTTGATAGATGTAAGGGTAATAATACGCAGAATAATAACGAAAGCTACAATGGTTTACTTTGGCACTTTGCTCTAAAAAAACCTCCACACTGGTCTCAAAAATATTGAATTATTAAATAATTTTGCTACTTTAGTATACATTGACGGCTATACATTTATTTTAAAAATATTTAATGTAATGGGAGTGATAGTTGGACCTGGAGCAAGAGATTATGTCGCTAGCAAAGATAAAAGAAGACTAAAGGTAGCAGAGCATCGCCAATAGAATGCCTCGAAAAAGTGCCGATCTTCTCGAAAAAGGGCTTCAATAGCTTAGCTATCGCTTTTTTCGAAACTATATTTTTCAAATTTAGGGCAACGTATATGATTCTATAAACAATGACCCGCCAGTTTTTTTATTGTATGAAAAATATAGTTTTGGTGGGGTAAAAATCATCAAATTTTCGAGCGAAATTCGACTTTTTTTTTTAAACTCTGCCATTTCGTTAAATTTCAATCAATCGTCACAATCCTGCGTCGATGTATAGGCAATACTTTCTAGTTTAATAACCTTTTTTGATTTGGTTTCAGCCACGGTGTAGGCCGCAATCATTGCAGCAGAGAACGTTTTTTTTTTTTTGGGACTTGGGAGATAGCAAATAATTCGCTGAAAACTTAATTTTTTTCCTTTTAAAATTTCAGTGTATATATATATATGTATTTAACATATTTGATGAAATAGTTTTCTTTTAAAAAAATCCTAAAAATCACTAAACGATTACACTAAATGTGCCCTTTAAATCGGGGGAACAACTAAAATTCCCTTGTCAGGCAAAACGTAGTATTCAACTTGGGTGGTAAAAGCTACAATGTTCATCCACCCAAGCAAAATTAAATTAAAGGAAATAATATCTATTTCTATGTGTATGAAAGCTGCCGCACTACCACAACTATCCGTAAAAAAAAGTAGAATATCGGCGAATTTTTGTACTAAGACCTCGCATTCAAAAATTTAATTAAAAAGCGAAATAATCTCTATAACAAGTGAAAACGTCATACAATTGGTTTCCCACCAGGAATTTAACATATAACGCAAATGGAGACAGTGCATATCTTAATCCTTTTTTGAAATTAAAGGTACCTTCACGTAACAGCAATCATTTTCCATCTCATGGAAACATTCTTTGATAGCATCGTCCATTATTTCTGTGGGAGCATGAGCATCAGACTGATGTTATCTAAAGGTAGCAGGCAAACCAAAATCTTTTTACCATTCCCTTCCCGTAAAAGAAGAAAATAACTCATGTCACTGCAGAGTAGAAAAACACCTCATGACTATGTGAATAGCATGTGCTACGGGTCGAAGAAACATAAGAGTAGATCATTCGGCACTGTAACTGTCTAAGCAGAACACGTCTACGTCTTCTTGGTCAGCCATACCATGAGATAGAAGATATCACTGTCAGGTCACTCAAAGATATAGCCGAATTTATTAAAAATTTCGGCATGATGGGTGAGATTTACTTACTTACTTAGTCAACGCTATAGTTCGTGATGAACATGGGCCTTAATTCCAGTGGTGCCCTTGACGTCGGTTGAGGCCTCCTTCTACTTGTGCGCTCCACCTAAGGTGACGTCTTCATCTACTGGGTAGTCCCTCCAGGTTAGAGTTGAAGAGTCTGCGGGCTGGTGCATTGTTATCCACTCGCTTTACATAACCTATCGATTCCACTCGACAAATGCGCAGTTTTCTGATAGTATAGTTCGTCGTTGTATTTTCTCCTCCAAAGCCAATCAACACAAACTGACAGAATATTTTTTGAAGGATTTTTCTCTCGAAAAGACTGAAGATATTTTCATCCGTTTTCGATAGAGTCCATTCATCAGCACCATAAGGTAGAACAGTGCCCTAAGTTGTTCGGGATAAGGGTCTACTACTCAATGGCCGTCGAAACAGCGATTGGCATAAGCGATCCTTCGTTTTACTCCTGCTGAGATGTTGTTGGCAGAATTTATAGCAGAGCCAAGTCCCTTACAACCTCGAAATTATGTTGACTGTGACGCTCTATTTAATACGTTGGCTTTGTTTGTCCCTTCTCATTGCAGTAGTTGCACAGACTTATGAAAGATTGTGCCTTCAGTGTTTGCTTGTAAGTTCCCTACAATTCTTTAAGATGTTAAAATAACCATGAATTTTCTGATAGCTTTTTTTAAGTTCACGAAAATATTCGTAATCTTCGCGCTAATTTTAATTTATTGGTATTGCATATTGAGTCGTGTTCGTATAAGACTGTCTTTATTTTTGTTTCCGAAATTTGGATTTTCGGTAGTGAAAAAGATAACTACTATGTATATAAAAACCTTGGTTATGCCTTTCTTGCTACATGCAACAATCCTTATTCGTCCGGTGGTGTCGGTGTTTTTATCAAAAATATATACAATAATACAAAAGTTTCTAGTTTTAAGCTGCAATCTGCGGATATTATAAAAATATTTCTGTTTTTTTTTTTATAAAGGGAAAAAGGTATGTTTTCCTTGATGAATTACTCGTGAAAGAAAAATCCAAAAACTTAGTTTTCTCGGCTGATATTAATATTGATCTCCTCTCTAAGATAAAATTTGTGAATAGTTACCTAATGTTACTGGCTACTAATGGTTTAGATTGTTGTGTTGATAAGCCAACGCGCATATGTGATACCTCTAGTACATGCATTGACCATATCTTTTCTAAAAGTGGTAGATCTCGTAGTTGTAGTCTACTGTGAGTTCTTAAGCTGATTTCGGTATCACTGATCATTGTATGATAAGTCTTCACTATTTAGACATCATTAATGAAAGCAATAAATCAACTTCCTTTTTCGCTTTGAATTTTGGCCTGATGTCTATAACCAAATTTATCTTTTTATAGCTTTTGATAACTTTATACACAAATCAGGGATTTTTCTTGACTGTTGTACTCTTAATTTAAAAGAGTGGATGTCTGGACCTTTGCTAAGAAAAATTAACTAGGAAAATAAATTGGGACTTAATTGTAAGAAATATCCTTTTCTACAGTGCAGTCAGAACTTCTTTCAAAAGGTTATGCAAAGAGATCTCTATTGAGGTAAAGAAATATAAGGAAAACTATTATTTGTCTGAACTCGATAAAAACCAAAGAAATGTAAAATGGGAACAAAGAAATGTAAAATTTTAAATCGCAAAATCCGTGAAGAAAAACCATTAATTGTGACATTGGATGATTTGACAGTTTTGGATCCGACTGAAGTGGCTAATCATTTTAATGAGTTTTTTCTTTCCACAGCTAATAATTTAGTTACTGAAGTATTCGATAAAAACAATCCTACAATTGCTGACGAGGGCCTAGCAAATGATACCTGTTTTAGTGAAAGCTGTTGTGAAATTATATGAAATTATTAATTCATTAAAAGACTCCGACACTGTTATAGCGAATGGTTGTTCTAATGTTATTCTAAAAAAGATAACATTTAATATTTTGGATGTGCTAGCTCACATTTTTAACAAAAGCGTTTTCAGAGGAGTTCTCCCTGTTGCATTTTAAATTAGCTGAAGTTATTCTGCTCCATAAAAAATCCAACCCTTGTTGTCTTAATAACTACAGGCAGATATCTCTTTTGCCTGTTTGCTCCAAAATATTTGGAAAAGCCATTAAAAGAAGAAAAAGTTTGGATTTCGAGCTGGCAAAAATACTGAATACGCTGAAGAAAGTTATGTAGTGAGGTTTATGATGGTATCAGACAAAGTTTCTTTAATGCTGCCCTTTTTGTTGATCTAACTAAAGCATTTGATCTAGTAGATCCTCACATTCTTTTGAGTAAGCTTTATAGAGCAGGATTTCGTGGTTTTTTGTCTAATTGATTTGCTTGCAATATGTTAAAATTAAAGGGAAATATAGTGTGCTATGTAACACATGTACCACAAGGGTCAGTCCTTTGACCATTACTTTTTTTTAATTTTTGTTAACTCCATCTTTTTTCAGAAATTTCAATGTTACTCGACAGCTTCTGCTGATAACAAAGCCTTTTCCTGTGCAAGTAAATCACCACTTAACGTAATAGTTGACATCAACTTCATTTTTGAGATGCTGGTTTGCTCAGCATTGCATGATTTTGAGTAATAAGACTAAATTGATGTATTTTAATTTATCAGGGTCTTCTACTTTGCTTGACTGTGATCTTTTCTATCACGCTTCTGACTGTCTTAAGCTTAGACTTGAAACTAATTCTGCATCGAGCACTAGTACATTTAATTCCAGTGAATTTTGCTCCAATCATTGTTTTAAAATAAATTTTGTTCAGTCATTTAAGTATTTTGGAGTGCTTTTGGATAGCAGACAATTTTATAATCTCTGCTCATATTGTTCAAAAAAATTACTGGTTATGGTCTATTATGGTATTGTACATTCTAAGTTTCAGTATGGTATCACTTGCTAACAAAATTAACCCTCTGCCCTTGGTTCTTTAACATGTTATACGTTTTATATGTAAGAAAATTCAATAATAGCTTTATTTTATTTTAAGAACTGAAAATTCTTCCGTTAAGGCACCTCTACTACTATAAAGTGCTAAATCTTTTTTTTTATTAGAAGTGGCTATCTTTCAGTTAGAAGAAATTCTATTCATAACTTGCGAATTCATTCAAATAACTTAATTGATTTACCCTCGCACAATAAAATTCAATTTAAAATGTTTTTCTTAATAGTAGCTCCAACAATCTTTAACAAGCTACCCGATTTCATCTGACGTATACGTAATTTTTTACCTTTTCTCACTAAAGTGACTATAACCACCAACAGATTGAACGACCCTTAAGCATCTATGTTCAAAACAAAAACAATCCTTTTTCTTTTTCCCCAGGCTCGTTTTAGAATTAAATATTTAAACTTAAATTTCTGATGGGACATTCGCTACTAGCTGTAGTTCTAAACTTAACTATAGAATGTTTCTTTTATTTATATAGAGTGATTCATCGTAAGGTTTGATTTATAATGTAAAATAAAATACATAAATTTAAAAGTAAGCTTAATTTAATTTATTTAATTTTTATTATCTGTTAAAAGAACAATTCATGGCATTTACTTTTAAAAATGATATCAAGTAAGGGCGACTCGTTTGAAAATAGCGATTAGTATCTCGCGGATAACACGAGTAATGTTGGTTTCCAAAGCGTCAATCGTAGCTGGCTTATTTCTGAAGGCCTGAGACTTTTCATATTCACATAGAAAATAGTCCAAAGGTTTGATATCGCACGATCTAGGCGGCCAATTTCCCGTAGCAAAACGTGGAATTAAGTGCTCACCATAATGATTTCTTAACAAGTCCATTGTTTCACGCGCTGTATGACTTATAGCGCCGTCTTGTAGAAACCAGACCATGTGCTTGAATTTCAGGTAGCATATAGTCCATTAACATGGTGCGATAACGGTTACCATTAACGGTTACATTCCGATTTGCCCATATAATTTCCACGAGCCCATAAACCACACAATACCGTTGTTTTTAATGGATGTAATGGTAGCTCTTGATACTCTTCGGGTTCCCCATAAGCCCAAATATGGCAATTTTGTTTATTAACGTATCCATTGAGCAGAAATGGGCTTCATCACTAAACAAAATTTCACAATAAAACACCGGATTTTCATTGAGTTTTTTCAGAGCCCATTCACTGAAAATATGACGCAAATTCAAGTCTCCTGGCTTCATTTCTTGCACATTTGAATTTTGTACGCTTTTAGGCCGAGATCTTCACGTAAAATACGCAAAGCTGTCGAATACGATTCGTCACAGTCTTCACGTATACTCTCAGCTACAGCTGCTATAGTAGTTACCTAGTCTTACCGGTTGAGTGTCATCCACTAATGTAAACTGGGACTCAAATTTGCGAATAGTATTGGCAATAGTGGTCGATTATGCGCACCGTAAGTTCCTCGACTCGCACAAAAAAACATTTCTCACATAACGCTGATTTTCGTAATACAGCTAAACAATTTGGAGACGCTGTTGTGGTGTTAGTCTTTTCATGATGATTTGCCAAACGATACTGAACAAAAATCAAAAAGCTGTTTCATAGGAGTCAACAAAAGTCTATTGAAAATCAAAAAGAAGGCGACCTGGGGGTCATCAAAATGATGAATTTCAGACACATCTCACAAAGTGGTAAAACGGCTCTCTGATGGTCTGTCATCAACAAATTGTACAGGTGCGTCATCTATATGACCTACTTAACATAATAGCCACCCTTTGAACACAATAAATATTTTCTCATTTTTCGGCAAAAAAAAGATGACCCGGGGGTCATGAAAATGTTGAATTTCAGACTCATCTCACAAGGTCGTAAAACGGCTCTCTACAGCAAAGTATTGGTCTGTCGTCAACAAATTGTACAGGTGCGTCATCTGTATAATCTACTTAACATAATAGCCACCCTTTCAACACAATAAATATTTTCTCATTTTTCGGCAAAAAACAAATGACCCGGGGTCATGAAAATGTTGAATTTCAGACTCATCTCACAAGGTCGTAAAACGGCTCTCTACAGCAAAGTATTGGTCTGTCGTCAACAAATTGTACAGGTGCGTCATCTGTATGACCTACTTAACATAATAAACACCCTTGCAACACAATAAATATTTACTCATTTTTCGGAAAAAAAGACTACCTGAGGTCATCAAATTGTTGAATTTCAGACACATCTCACTCGCCCCAGAAACTGCTCTCTGCTCATAGTCGACCAAGCCGACGACGTAGAAGCACGACCGTGCAGTCCTCATGACTTTTTTCCCTTTGAGTTGCTGTATTAAATCCATTTTTCATCACTCCTTACGAAGCAACTTTTCCTTTTTTGCCGCTGGAGCAGTTGTTCACAGGCGAAAAAATATGGCTCAACATCCCTTGGCTTCAAATCATAAAGAACCCTAGCTCATTGTTTTTGAATCATTCGCTTGAAAATGGCTTGGCGGCTTACTCCTAATGCTGAAGCAAGCTCCTTCAGCTGCCTCCAATTCAATCAAGGATTTTGGCCTTCTTCCACGCGGACGGTCGTCAACATTAAAATCACCGTTTTTGAAGCGACGGAACCAATCACGGCACGTTGTTTCACTGAAAGCAGCATCTTGGTAAACTTTTTGGAGCTCTTGATGCATGCGCTTCAGCCGCCGTTTTCTTCGAATGCAAGAAGAAAATCAACACAATTATTTGACACAAAATCAGTAATTTTCACACAACCAAAAGTATATGACGCCAAAACAAAATCACAAATGTATCAAAACCATACCATATGTTTAAGCTTGGTTCATGACGTTTTAGATATGTCAAAATCGACCAGCTTTTACTGTTGGAGCCATCTATTGAGAACTTAGTTGCGCATTCCTAAATTAAATTAACTAAATAAACTTACTAAGTACGATTGTAATTTTAATATAAAGATAATTTTCTTGCTGTCTGGTTTTTGAGTGTTCTACTTTTGACAGCACACGCTTGATTCGTGACATGTGTCAGAGTCAGACATGCTCAGTTAGCACTGTCATTACACCATAGAAAGGCTCACAAGGCTGCTGTAGCAGCCAGTGTTATTGAAGACCGTGATTAATCCATTCGTCGCCGGTCACAGCAATTAGGATGGTGTGACTTGATTACTTGGAAGATTTTTCTGAAAGACTTTGACCTTAAACCTTACGAAATACAGCTTGTGCAAGAACTGAAGTCGAACTCTCTCGAGTTTTCGGAGAGTGGGCTTTAGAAAAGCTGGAGAAAGATCTGCTTTTTTATCAAAAAGTCTTCATTTCTGATTGAATGGGTTAATTAATAAAGAAAATTGCCAATGAGCAACCTCATGCAATACTAGAGCTACCAATGCACCCGAAAAAATGCACTATTTGGTGCGGTTTATAGTTCGACGAAATCATTGGGTCGTATTTTTTCAAAATAACCGTGAGAACAACGATATCGTTAATGGCATCCGCTATCGTTCAATGTTTTCGAACGTTTTTTTGGCCCAAAATGCACGAGCTGAACCTGGTCGACATGTGATGCCAACAAGATGGCGCTACCGTCTGGTAGACTATACCTTCGGATATCATTCGTTAGTATCTCGCCCGCTTGCCTGCATTTCCAGAGCTAAGAAAACAAAACCAAAACAAAATACACCTGTTGGACATCCAAGTAGAAGAAATCAAAATCTCCATACAACCGCACCTTGAACAGTAGTAACACTTTAACGTTTCATAAAAAAATCAGTTTTCAGTCTTCAACTCTTTTATATTGTATCGAATGTGATTTGTTATCATAAAATCCCCTTGTTTAGAAACTACAGTACTGTCGACAGATTTTCTCTACTGTATCTTTCTTCGAAACTGTTATTCTCGGATGTTCCTTCCCATCCTCAATATAAGTAATTAACGTATGTAAATCGGGGAAACACAAGAGTCCAGCGGTTCCTGTACTCAAGTCCATGTGCCGAATCGATCGCAGATTACAAGTGCACCCATCAAAAATTAGGTACAACCCATTAGAACGAAATGCTACATAGTTGCCCCATGGTGTCATCGTCAATACACGATCGGTACAGCGAAAGGACGACTTGAGAAGAGTGCATAAACTTTCGTAGTTGCCATTCTCAGAACCGACTACTGCTAGATCTTGTAGATCTTCAGTATAACCAGGATAACAATTTGGTTTGCAAGTACTATTGGTTGGTAGCTGAGATGTTGCATAATCTAGAATGGAAGCGTCTCTATCTTGGTCCGTCACGTCTATTGGTTCAACATTGCTTGATTTTGGTTTATTGATTATTAGATCTTCAATAATGTCGATCCTGTCTTGTTCCTTGCTGGGCGTTAGCTGTATGCTTGAAGCAACTTTCGTTCTTTCAGTGTTTTCAATGGATGCTTCTTTGTTCTTTTCCTTTACATTTACTTCATCTTCATCCAATTTGTTATTTTTTGAATCCTCTCCCTCACCATCCTTGTTATTTCCTTTGCGCTTCTGATATTTTGGTTTTTCCTTTTTTTCCTTTTTCTCTTTTTTATCCGTTTTTACTGGTTTTTTCTTTTCTTTTTTCTTGCTCTTATGAATTTTAGGAGGAGCATCTTCATCACTTTTATCATCGTCATCTGGAGGAACATCCAAACCAACATCGTCTAGGTCAAGATCATCGTTATCTTCATCCTCGGTTTCCTCTTCAGATTCTTCAGCAAAATCCTTTCTAAAGTCTGAATAATCCTGAACACGAGTTTGTGATAAACTAGGGGAGTCAAGATCTGCAGAATCCTCCTCGGCCAGAGGTACATCTACAGTGCATTCATAGTCGTCCACAGCCTGAACCGATTCGTTTAATGAGATCACCTCTGACAATTTGTCCGTTTCTGGAGTCGCAACGCACATGCAGGGAATTTGTACATTTTCATCAACATTTTTTTCATAGTCTTCTTCTATTCGAAGGATCTTCACTAGATGAATGAGAAATGTTGACTCTTCAAAGAGCTCTAATAGTACCTGAGTAAAGATACAGCAAAGCTTGTCTATAGTTCCACACATATGTAAAGTGGTAGTCGAGAACTTTCTCCCTTCTAATGAACAATGGTGTATATATGGGTCCAGGACGTAATAGAATGTCTTCTTTTTCCACATGGCGTATGTTCTACCCTGAATTTGAACCAAAATATTCGATCCAGTTTTAAAGGACTTTCGCAGAGCAAGGTAGAGCTCACTTTCGCCATAGTTCGGGGTGCATACCCATTGTCCAGATTCAAAAATATAGTTCACAGCAATCCTCACCATGTACTGGCCGAATGTAAACATGCTTGGTACGTCTTGAAGGCCCAAGTCCAGCCTAAAGTCACACTGATTCCAATCCTTGAAAAGCTGTGTGCCTAGGTGGATGATTTTATCTAAAATCCTACTATCCCAAGTTGGAGTAGCATCAATCTTAGCGTTGATTAAAGCAGTTATGGCTACAGGCAGAGATTGACGATACTTAATCTCCTTAAAGCAAGCCGACCCCAAGTGAATCGTACCTCGCAACAGAGCATAGCCCGAACTCAGGACCTCGAACTGATTTGTTCTGTCAACGATTTCAGGAGCTGGAAATTTACCGCACGGATTCAAGGATTTGATTTGAAGCTGCCGGATAGTGAAGAACTGATCTGGCGATACTCCACTAAGGTTTATTAGCAAATGAACGACATTATCAAGAGTTCGAAGGCAAATTAACATGGCCAAGCCTTGCTCTCGATCACTTACGAAATCTGTGACTCTTCTCCCAAAGCCATCAAATATGAAGAATATGTTCGCATTTTGCCAAAGAAACACATACCAATCGCCAATTTGCAGCAAGCAAAATTGGAACTTTTTGAAGAAGTTTGAGAGAGCACAATAAAGATTTGGCACCGGAAACTCTTCACCAATGACTCTGCCTATTATGAACGCCTCATTCACCATCAAATCGAAATAGTTTTCACAGAGTTTAAAGTTCCTCTTGATCATTGCTTCGTTAAGCTCTTGTCCTTCGGGTACTTCGATTCTGGATTCAAGAAACAGTCGCTGTCCTTCGAGCAGTATTCGGTTTAGGACTTGTTCGTCCCATTCTATCTCGGGTGTGATAAAATATTCAGCAAAAGCAATTAATGATGTGGCGAATCCTAGAAGTGATAGATCAATTGAATCTTCTTGTAGGATTCTCATGCTGAAGGAAGACTTTGACAAGCCAATCGGGCTTCCCAAAGTTTGGTTTAGTTTCAACCTCTTCTCTGTTGCCTTCAAGGGCGCCTTGCAACCTGAAAAGAAAAATTGTTATCCTGCCAAATACCCACCTACTACTTACGCCATCGAACTCTTCGATAGAGAGTTTTCCTTTTGCCGGTTTCAGGAACTAATTTGCTGGATATTGGGAATGAATTAACTTTCCTTAGACAAAGTCGTTCCGGCTTGAATTGAGTGCGGCTAAAATACTGAACTTGAGAACTGAACAAATTTTGTCAAACTTTATGGAAAACCTTGTGAGCCTATCGCAAATTCTCCTCTTTTGTGGCCAAAAAACATCTGTACAACAGATCTGAGCAGGATCCTCATTGTAGTGAATACTTTTCGACATTGGAACTCGGGCATGGACACTGTCCATTAAATTTGAATCGTCCTCCAACATATTTTGAATTGAACGTATATGTATTCTCTTTAAAATTGATTGAAACAATTTTATGAACAAAAAATTTAAAATTGAAGAAAATGTTCGTGAATGTTGACTGAGCACGATTTTAGCTTCGAAAAAATGTCGACTTTTACAAAGGCGCCTTGAGTTTGATAAAAAAAGAATACGTGCTCGCTTCTATTGAAGTATCTCCTGAATGGGATTGGCTTTTGTATTTACATTTTTGCAATGCTCAACATCCTGACGGTCTGTACGTCAGTGATGTCCTATTTTTTTCCAGAACAAACCACTTAGAGTTAGTTCGTATTCCTCTTTATGTGTGCTCTTTACTAAAATGTGCTTACGTCGCAGAGAGGTGAACAATACTGATGCAATGCCTATTAAGAATTCCCATTAAGACACTAGTGAAGAGTCTGAAGAACTCCGTCATAGTCAATCCTAGACCCAGCTTTAAAAAGCAGTTCTTGTGAAAAGTCACCAATATTTTAGGACTCGAGTCTGCACAAGTACAACTAAATGAACATCTGTGCCGCAGTGATTTGAACACAAATCATAATATAGATGTTTTTGGAAATGGAATTCCCAATTTGGAGTCGTCACCGCAGATCCAGCAATAAGCTACTTTGTGCTTTTTTGACAAACTCGGAGCTCATGTCATGGTGATTTTCGACATCTTGTCAAGTTACTGAAATAGAGATAGTATAGGGCTATTCATCGTAAGGTTTGATTTATAATGTAAAATAAAACACATAAATTTGGAAGCGAACTAAAAATTTTTATTATCGATTAAAAGAACAATTCATGGCATTTACCTTTTGAAAATGATATCAAGAAAATTTTGGCCATGACTACATCTGAGGTGGTCCATTCGGAAGATCCATTTTTGGGTCTCGTTCGAGCATAGCGACTGGTATCTCGTGGATAACACGAGTAATGTTGGCTTCCAAAGCGTCAATCGTAGCTGGTTTATTTCTTAAGACCTGAGACTTTACATATCCCCAGAGAAAATGGTCCAAAGGTGTGTTATTGCACGATCTAGGCAGCGAATTTATCGTAGCAAAACGTGAAATAAGGTGCTCACCAAAACGATTTCTCAACAATCCATTGTTTCACGCGCTATATGGCTCGTTGCGCCGTCTTGTTCAAACCAGAGCACACCGAGACCATGTGCATGAATTTCAGGAAGCACATAGTCCGTTAACAAGCCGCGATAACGGTTACAATTCACGGTAATATTCGGATTTGCCTCATTTTTGAAGAAATATGGACCAACCATTCCACCAGCCCATAAACCACACCATACCATTGTTTTTAATGGATATAATGGTAGCGCTTGGTACTCTTTGGGTTGTTCACCAGCCCAAATATGGCAATTTTGTTTATCAACGTATCCATTGAGCCAAAAATGGGCTTCACCACTGAACAAAATTTCACGATAAAACACCGGATTTCCATTGAGTTTTTCCAGAGCCCATTCACTAAAAATATGACGCAAATTCAAGTCGCCTGGCTTCAATTTTGAATTTTGTACGCTTTTAGGCTGAGATCCTCCCATAAAATACAGCAAGTTGTCGAATACGCCAAGCCCAGCTGTTGAAAACGACGACGAATCGATTCGTCACGGTCTTCGCGTACACTCTCAGCTACAGCTGCTATAGTCTCTTCACTACGTGTTGGATGTGGTCTAACCGGTCGAGTATCATCCACTAATGTAAACTATGACCCAAATTTTGCGTATGGTATTAGTAATAGTGGTTTCAGTAGGTCGATTATGCGCACCATAAATTCCTCGAATCGTACGAAAAACATTTCTCACAGAACGCTGATATACGTAATACAGCTGAACAAATTGGAGACGCTGTTGTGGTGTAAGCCTTTCCATGCCTTTTCATGTGAGCTTATTAGAAATCAAACCTCACGATGAATCACCCTATATTTCGCGTATTGATAATTTTTTGTAAATTAAACAGTAGGCAGTTAACCTCTTAACCCTCTTAGCACGCGTCCTAAAAAGGAAGTACATATTTAGTGAACGTAGGAAAGTTTTGTTTGTTTTTAAAATTAACGATACCACTCGCCTTTCCTGCATGAGTTTCCGTGACTCTGCCGATACTCCACTTAAAAGAAGGCTGATTTTCGTCCTTGCCTCTTGATCTTTTTGGATGTCCTTTACCTTCTTTAACTATTTGGAACACATACGGGGCCGTTTGATGAATACCCGGATTAGAAGCTTTTTTTTGGCTAACGCGTTCAGTTGAGATGCCTGCTATCTCAGCCAACTCGCGAATTTTCACTTGGCGATCTGCTAATACGAGCTCATGGTTCCTCTGTGGTAACCGCTTTTGGACCACCTGGGCGCAGTTCATCAAAAACCGACGTGCGGCTACGGCGAAACTCTGAACCAATGGTAAATAGTTGTACGGGATGGTGAATGGGTCCCATATACACCATCGACAATAGCATTAATTTTCTCGCAGGTTTTGGTTCTCAAAAACAAAAATCGAATCATGGAGCGATACTGCTCTTTTTCCATGATCGGAAAAAACACTAACACGATGTTTTGAAATGACTGTCAAAACGAAGCAAAGCGGCGGATTGTCACCAAATTTTGACAGAGGGGCTAAAAGAGGATATCCTAATTGATGGTGTACTCATTTTGTACACCTATCTTCCAATCCGGGTACTCATCAAACAGCCCCCGAACTCCAGAACTGCTGAACAATACAATACAAATACTCATAGGTCTCACTTGGCAGAGAATCGTGGCAAATTGCTCATATGTTACGAAGATGAAACTTTATCGTTGTAACACCGGCCTTCCATATTCCACAGAAGTTTGGAGCGTATGGAGGTATAAAATGCCACTTAATCCCACGTATTTTCAACTCATTGGAGACGTCATGCTGGAAATCTATTGAGTGAACTAAGTTCGACCATTCACGGAACTCGTAGTATTCCCCAATGAAGTTCATGGCATTGTCGCAAAAAATGGTGCGATATTAACCTCGTCGGGCGACAAAACGTCAAAGCGCCGCAATTAAAACTAGAGTAAACAATTCCATTACAACTTTTAAATGAAGAGCTTTAATGTTCAGGTCAACAAACAGAGCAATGTATAATTTAAAACGCCAATCTCCGTAGCCCTTAGAAGAACTGACCGTAAAGGGGCCGACACAACCGACTCCCATATCGCAGAATACTAATTCAAGATCTGCGCGCTCCTTAGGAAGATCAGACATTTGTTACTTGTACAAAATAGCACGCCGACGCATACAGATGACGCGCTGGTGAATATATATCGCTTAACTGCATGGTTAAGAAGAATGCCTGCGTGAAGATTTTGTTGATGGCAGTCGCAAATTATTAGCGCAGTTATACGTTGATTTGTATGAAGGATAGATGGATGTTTTCTTTCGAATTGAAGACCGACGTTTTCCAACCTTCCTATAACTCGGAGAACACCTTCCTGATCGACGAATGGATTCAAGCAAGAAATTAAACATTTTACATGCACAGGCTGGTTGCGCAGCAATGCAACATGCAACTTTATTAGCGAATGTAAATTTTTGTGAGTGTCGCATAAGGGCGGTTTTGGATACTTTAATTACAATATGTAATGCGCAACGACGCGGAAAGATCGATTATGATTCTTAAATCGTTGAAATATATTCCACTCGGGCTACGATAAACATAAACAGCACGATACCGATACTTTTTTCTGGAATAACTTGCGAATTAGGAAATTTAGAAACACTGACAACCGGATATCGAAGAAATTCTGGTCCATTGTACTATTGCTTCAGTTTTGGTAGACAACTAGGCATTGGTCCACACGTGCCCCAATCCGCTGGGTTTTCGACAGGGCGAACTTATGCTATGTATGCTGACGGTGGTAGCTGGTTCTCCAGTTTAGAACGGTAGAGGAGTCCGAATAAGCAAAATATTCAATGTTATGAATGCCTGCACCCCAGGGCTCTAGTCGTGGAATAGTTAATTTCATCTTAACTGGCGCTCCACGTTTCTTGGCGCAGACTAATGCCGTATAATGTTTGCATGGCATCCCTATCACTTTGAAGTATATACATGAGGTATTGGCAGACTCAGAAGCATCAGCAAACTCATGAAACTCCATCAGCTCCTCCTTTTCTAGTTGAATTTACCGCGGAATATTAATATGTATCAATTTCGTAATCTCTGCCCTAAAGTCAGCCTACTCTTGGTTCTTGCATAAATAGAAAGGTGCCAGGCTAGTCCTTCGGTCTATAGCGTCTTAATTAAGATTTTCATTTTAATGACCCTATCGGATCGAATATTCTGGTAATGTCAGCCAAGACCTCCCTCTTGTAAATTGATGGAAATTGAATGTTGAATCTAAAACTGTCGAGCCTTGTTTTTCAGACAAAGTCGAACGTTTTAACACTAGCAGAATCTCTAAAGGTAAGCTCGTAGAAATCTCACGACAAGTCCGAGCAATTTCCGCCAAACGTTCTGCTCATTTTTGAAGTTATTCAGAAAATTAAAAATACAAGTTTATTCATCTGAATCTACTATATATTGTCCCCTTCAAAGTAATCTTCGTCGACTGCAACACACTTATGCCATCGCTTAATCAAATTCTCGAAACATTTTTTATATTCGGTTTTCGGTATGTCCACCCCTGCTTCCTGCGATTTTTCCATTACTTCCTCTGGACTGCTGAAACGCGTTCCCCGTAGTGTTTTTTTTAACTCTATTACACAGAAGGAAGTCACAGGGAGCCAATTCAGGTGAATTAGGTGGCTGTTGGATGGTATTTGTTACATTTTCTGTCAAAAAATTACGAATAATGATGGCACTGTGCGACGGTGCGCTAACATGGTGCAAAATCAACGAGTTTTCTGCCCACAATTCTGGTCTCTTTCGGCGAATTGCTTCATGCAAACGTCTCATAACGCCCAAATAATACTCTTTGTTTACTATCTGGCCTTCTGGCAAAAATTCATGATGCATTATACCGTTGTAATCCAGAAAAACCGTGAGCATTGCCTTCTTTTTTGGTGAACGCCATTCACTTGCCTGATGTCTGGATTGCGTGTCGTACTCATAAACCCACGTCTCGTCACCAGTAGTGATCCTTTTGATAAATGTGGTATCGGATTCAGCCTCGAAAATCATCTCTTTTGCGACGTTAACACGGTCTCTTTTTTGCATTTAATTGAGATCTTTTGGCGCCATCTTTGCTGCTACACGACGGAAACCCAAATCATTAACCAAAATGTCTTGGACGGCTCTATAGGCAATGTTTAAGTCCTTCTCTATCTCTCTGATGGTTATTTTGCGGTTATTGACTAACATTTCTTTTACTTCGTCATTTGGGGGTAGCCGTGGTGTGGTGGTATATGCATAGACTCCTCAAGCAGAGAGTCGCGAGCTCGAATCTCGTGCGAGGCAATTCTCTGAAAAAAGTCTTTTCATAGAATTTGTATGTAATTCTATGAAAATTCCGTCGGCGTCAACTCTGACATGAAGGCATAACACTAATGTTGAACTGGTTGCTGGCTGGGCTAAATGTAACAAACTAACAACTAGCACGTACTAAGAACCCACTGGTTGAGGATGCACTGGCCCGTCCCGTCCAGTTTGACAACCACCTCTGGGAAAAATATCGAAACCTATTACACTTGAGTTTCGAACTACTACACCACCCGCCCGTGCCCTGGAGAAAAGCCAGTAAAAGGGTACCCATATCTCTTTGGTGCGCGCTCGGGATTATAAAAAAAAAAAATGTTTTCGTCGGTTTTCGATGTCGATGGGCTGCCACTGCCTTCATCACCTTCGATTGACTCACGACCACTTTTGAACCGCTCGTAAACTGGTAAACGACCGTTTTCCTTAGAGAATCGTTGCCGAAACACTTTTCCAACATTTCCAACGTTCGCTCACCATTAAATCCGTTTTTTACGCAAAATTTTATACAAGTTCGTTGTTGAAAATTGAAATCCACACATACAGAGACAGATGTACTCTTGGCTACGTAACTTTTGCAAATGTCAAGCTATGACGCTAAGATTTAGACGGAATGTCAACAACAGAAGTACCAACTTAACGAAAAAAAACAGAACTCAAATCGGAATAATGGGAGCGCTACGGTGGTTATTACTATTTTTGATCAAGGTGGTAAGTCTAGACATGTAATCGTCAACGTAAAACTTGTATTTACTTTCATCACAACCTTTTTTTATAATAAGTACGCACTCAAGGGATTTGTGTACCCTTAAAATGTTTATACACAGCGCGGAAGAGAAAAGAAAGGTACCGATGTACATTAAAAGGCGTGTTACGACTCGAGCTGTAAAGAGGCTGTTAAGGTTAGGAAAATATTTTTTTCAGTCCTAAAAGACCAACCCCATTAAGGAAAACCGAAAAAAGTTCAAACGAACCAGGAATGACTGCACTGGGAGTATGGTTTTCGTAGTAACAGGTCCACTGGTAATTTGATGGCATGTCTCATCGCAAAGTGGAATTAAAGCGTACATCGATCTGACGAGAGCACTTGTTATTTCTAAAGCATTTGACAGAGTTTGACATTAGGCTTTTTTGTCGAAAATGTGTGATTTTGGGATCGATGACTCTCTTTTTTAATGGATTAGAAATTACTTTCCGGAACGTTCAATTGAAGTTGTCTTGGATGGTTTGAAGTCTGATATTCACAAAATAAATGCTGGTGTGCTTCAGGGCTACATTCCGTCTTCAACACCCTTTTTAATTTTCATTAATGATCTCTTATCTGCTGCTTCTAATCCAATATATGGTATTCCTTTGCTGATGACAGTACTCTCTACTTTTTATGTTCGTTCCCGGTTTCACGTCCCTACTCTTCGGCTGTAGATCGGGAATGGCAGCGTATTTTAAGCTTATTAAATTCCGATGTTGACAGCATAATCAATTGGGGAACTATCAACAGAGTGGAATTTAAAGCTTCCAAAACTCAATGCTGTCTGCTGTCATTTAAGAATTCTAAATACCCAGTCATTATCGTTGAAACCAAAAAACTTTCCATTTTCGAATAATAATTAAACCCCTCTGATCAGGCCTCAATATATAAAACATTTATCCGCTCGAAATTGGAATACAACGCTCATATCCGGTCGGGTGCTAGATAGGATTCAAAACCGTGCAATAAAACTCGTAGGTAATACTTATATCACTCAGATAATGGACACACTCGAACACCGACGTAATGTCTCGTGTCTCACTCTGTTTTATCGCTATTTTCACCACTAGTGCTTCATAGAAAACGCCAGTAGTATTCCGCCCTTTCAAACTTTTAACCGTAACACCCGTCTCGCTATGAATGTTCATCGGTATACCCTCAAGTCCACTTACGGACGTACTCTGAAATACTCGTATCGTGTTTCGTTACTAAGCGGAATCGCTTATGGAATGCCCTGCCGAGATCGTAATTTTCCAGTCATTATAACATGCAAACATTTAAAACCAACGTGCATCGATATCTTTCTTTCTTTCCTCCCTAATTTTTGTTCGCCCGCGGTATGTGCAAACATTTTGAGGGTACGAAATTCATTGAGCGCACATCATTTATATTCCTCGGCTGCACTATCAACTCCCATAGTGACACCAGTGCGGAAATCATGCGAAGAATCAGCCTTGCTAATCGCTGCTCTCTTTGAGCAACCATAAGGATAAAAATGCTCTTGAGCGCTTCTGGTAATTTTCGGTCCCGTTTACACCAATGGAAAAGGGAGGAGACCATTCAACTGCGAATTGTACGGGCTGTACAGCGATGCTGACCTCGTCCGAAAAGCTCTACACAACTCAGCCATCTTAGATGGCGCACACAAGTGGAAGGGTATCTCAGCCAACTTCGTGTGAGCAATTGGAAGAAAGCTGACAAAGCTGGTCCAATTCGGACTGTGAATAATCAAGACCGCAGTTTGTTGAGTTTTTCTCCTGATAGGGTGTGTTATTTCACATATTGAACGATTTCAACAAAACAATCAACTTCAACTTTGAGCTCATATGGGGTCTTAAGTGGTACGCTCAATTCGACTTTCTGCAACTACTTTCTTGAAGCCTTCGCAAGTTAATCTCGCTGTTTCTTGTTTTTGAATTCGAGATTCACTGATTGTGCATCAAAGCTCAAAGCTTTCGCCAACTTTTATTTTTGAGATTAAAACATCAATAAGATCAGGTATTTTGAGGTATCAGTCGGCCAGTATGTCAGTTTACCCGTCGAACGGAAGTCTTAGTCTCTAGTTTGCGAGCTTTAAATACCGGGCTACCGTCGATTTAAGGTCCCAGCCTTCATCTCAGCATAACAGGCTCTGTTGTGGGGTGACTTTCATATCCCGATTACTAGTGGGAATCTAGAGGGATGCCTCTTTAAAATCATCAACTTTTATGGACGCACCTGCTACCAACTCTGGTGCTGATAGGGGAGGAATCGAAACGAATGTGTCCCTTCTGAGCGACTCAGACGTAGGCACTGTATGCGATGATACAATCAGCATGCTATTGGATAAGCACGAAAGTAACCGTTGATTCTGAGAAGGAATCACTAAAATCTACCTGCTACATTAATCTTAGACCTTCGGAGAGCCTGCGAGCACATTTTATGGTAATGCATGTCTCTAAGTGCTTTAAGGAGACGTAATCAACCACTCTTGGCTTCCTAATATTGATTTTGTGATACAAAAGAACTTTTAGGTCTTTTTTTGGGGCTGCTTTACAGCCTTAGGCATTTTCTTACTCGTAAGTTTTAAATGCGCATTTTGCTGCTTTAGTAATTTCTCTTTGACTATTTCGCAGTCTTGGTAATTGCCTGAGTGTTGCTGTTTGCCATTAATAGGCCTTGCAGAGATTTGCTTCAGTGGAGCGATGATTTTATGCATGCGGCTCTTTTTCTCAATAAGTTTGCGCGTGATCGAATCCTTGGCAACGTTTTCACTTACTTTCCCATTTTTTTTACGCTGAGAATCAATTTTTACTGAGGCCTCCAGCTGTTAATTGAAAAAAGTTATCAAGGTATCAGATAGATCAACACTCCCCAACTAACAAAATGGACCAGATTTTTAGAATCAAGAACAATCCAGATCAGTATGGATAAATAGCCACGACTACATCAAAGAATCAATTCGTAGTCCCACAGAAGATCACCGACTCACTTACTCTGATAAGACAGTGTCATTTGCCAGATCCCACAGGAATGGCTGTTGTCACCCTGCCCAAGCAAACAAACAAATTAATTAATCTACAACAGAATTTTAATTTAGATTTTATTAAAACTATAAAGGTGTGTATACACGGGTACGCTACACGATTAGCAATGTATTAAGCTATAATCCAGTCGTTGTGGTCCAGCAATGAGATAACATGGAAACGAAAAGCCTTGACTCCATCATAAGTTGTTAACGCAAACAATTCCGGTTGAAAAAACAAGAAAACAAATGAGGAAAATGAGATAGGCTGGCAAGGGTCAGGTCGACAGCCAGCCAGGTGTGTCGCTGCACCATATTTTAACTAAAAACAAATGTTCACTTCTTTATGAAATAATTTAACCAATAGCATAGGTACAAAAGTGATCGGGGGACGTTTCTTCACTAGCACTCCATCGCCAGCGAATTCGAGTTTTCATTTAGAGACGCGCTATTGTCTGCCGGCAGTGCCATACTATTTTCATCATTCGTTGAAATACAATTTCTTCCATCACTATCCATGATGTCTGAACAGCCAGCTCCATTGTCGTTCTGGAAGAACTGCGCGTCTTCACTGTCCATGCCGTTTGTACCGTTTGTGCCGCCATTCTGTGGTGAGTCGTCCCAATTAATTTTGAATCGAGTCACCCTTGGCTTTGAGGCGAGAATATTTCTCGTCAGCTTATCGAACAATGGTTTTGGTGGGGGATTTTCTCTCATTTCTGGATCGGCATAGTCATTGTTAACAAAGTAACCAACACGAACAAATTCTTGACCGCGATATGAACACGTGAGCAGGACAATTGTAACACCAACAGCATCCGGTTCGGGGATTTTCGTTACATCTGGTGGATCGGCTTGGAATACAAAAATGTGACGTCCCTCTGGCACTGGTCCAACGTAAATTGTGTCTAGGACCTGGTCGTGTTCCTCCGATTCAGCTGAGCCCACATAAATCATCTTCCATTCGAGATCTTCTTTTAGCTCCTCTATGCATTCGAAAGTGAGCTCAAATTGAAAGGGATTAAAGAAACTACTGGGGTTGTCCAGTACTACCACGTTGGTGATGTGCACCTTCGCCATTGTTCGCAGATGATTTAACCAAATTCACGTAAAAGAAACGGAAAAATATGCGTCGGCAATTGGAACTGTGAAAAACGAGAAGTGTCTTTAGATATTGAGGAGTTAGTTCAGAGTGTAAAAAAAATTATTATACTCACATCTTTGACGGATTTATTAAGGAATTCAATTCTTTTAGTTTAACGTTTATTTGGCACAGTCTACAGAAGTATTTTTGTTTTTATGAAAAATTTTTAGCCAGCCACCTTCTATAGCAATTTAGTGTTTGACACTTCGTTTTGTCGTTTTGTGTACTAAAAAATGCATATTTTCCCGCCACATAAAAGCTATTCGCAAAAGCGTGTCATAATGAACATGTTCAGTGAAGTAAAATTTTATTTTTAAATTCATCGCATACTATTTATTTGAAACCGCTTATGATCGAGAGTTTGAATAACAAAAATAATATTATTTCCACGATATCTGAATGCCTGAAATGAAAAGATTCCTTTTATGCCTTCTGAAATATTTGTCTTTTAAGAGCTTTCAATCGCCTTGATATACAGTGAATGGATTTAAACATCAACAATGCCTCGTTTCGTAATTTAAATATGAAGTCTATCAACGTACAGAACAACTGGACAAAGCGAGGTCTGCTGGACAGGTCTACAACCACACCAGGGTTCTCATCCTTGCATAAAAAAAAACTTATTGTCTGCACTCGAAACATAATTTCAAAAGACTCCGGGCTGATTTAACGGACAGAAAGGCAAATGATAACAGATTACGCAGTGGGTAAGCAAGAACACCATTTATAATGTAAAGACTCCGATTAAGATACGTGTATGTACGTACATTTGTTAAATAAGTGCGGGCTTAGGTTATCTTGTACACCCTTAAATTGTTTACACATAGCGTGTTTGAAAGTAAATTAGATTGGGTATAAAGAGAGTTACCGATGTATGTACTTTGTTTTTGAATATTTACAGGTTATAATGATCAATAAATATAGAGCTTGGCAGGACATACAACAGGTGCGTTGTACGGCTTGGGAAAGAATCACAATATTTTAAAACGGGTAAAAAGCTTTTAATGAGTTTTACATATGCTTTAGTCCCGTTCTACAGCCGAAAAACAGGAACACGGGGTGGGGGAAGAACATGAAAAGCATAGAGTACTGTTATCCAGAGAGAATATATTTGAGACAGAAATGAGGCTCCGTAACAACTAACATATTTTATGTATATACATTTATTAGACTTGAAACCGTCTAGGACACCTGGACACCTTTAATTATACATTCCGAAAAGTGGTCTCTCTTCTATTAAAGAGGGGATTCGAGAATCACAAATGCATGCATTTTCGACCAAACCCTGTTAAATGTCTTCGAAATTTTAGGTGCAGAATGGTATAGACTATGGCTCCACTATGCGGTGAGACATGCCATCAAATCGACAGTGGATCTGTTGCTACCGTACTACCGGTCATTAAGAAATTTTCTTGTTTCGAGAAATTTCTTGATTTGACGCTTTATCCACGTTTTCGTGATCTTACAATGAAAAATCGTAAATGCAATAAGTTTGTAGGAGGAGAGAGAAGAAGATTTACCATTTAGTTAGATGCTATTTTCCATCTACTTAGAAAGTGTCCTTCAGTGTTGGATTGATAAAATATCTTACACTGTGATTTTACAAAGTGTGTAGAACACATCTTCAGAAGAAGTGGACATATGGTATATCTACTGGATCTTTGAGTATTATTCCTACTACATGAGCACGAAATGAATTGGTTTTCTTAAAATTTGAAGGGTTTTAGTCTATGTGAATAGTTCGCGTTGAAGCGTTGAACTGGCTGTATAGTGCTGACGGGGCCTTGGTCAGAGCTTAGACTTGGAATGACACCATAAATGACCGTTGCGATAGGAGATGGGGAAAAGTTTTTCTTTTTTTTATATATATACGAGCACAAGGGTCGTTGGGACGCTGTTGTATTTTTGACTGATTTTTTTTTTGGTTAATGGTTAACCAAATAACAGCAAAAGCTGTTTCGGACTAAAACGTTTTTGCACCCTGAGATCGAATGTGATTATCTCAACAACTAAGAGTCACTGTTTACAAATGTCTAACTTTGGACGAATACAGTTGCAGAAGACTGCCAAAAACTATGTTGTTGATTATCGCGAAATTTGTGGAGAAATCTAGCGTTGCTATCATCAAGTCTGCGGTATCAGTAGGTATGTTACTCTGCTCACATACAATCAATGATCCAAAATATCTGCTTTCACCTTACTCCTACCAAAAAACTTTTAATTTGGAGACAAGAAGTAAAGGGTGATTCATCATAAGGTTTGATTTATAATGTAAAATAAAATACATAAATTTGAAAGTGAACTTAAAATTTTTATTATTGGTAAAAAGAACAATTCATGGCATATATTATTAAAAATGATATCATGTAAATATTGCCCATAACTACGCCTGAGGTGGTCCATTCAGAAGGTCTAATTTTGGGCGACTCGTATCTCGCGGATAACACGAGTAATGTTGGCTTGCAAAGCATCAATCGTTGCTGGCGTATTCCTAAAGACCTGGGACTTTAAATATTCTCAGAAAAAAAAGTTCAAAAGTGTGATATCGCGCGATCTAGGCGGCCAATTTATTGTAGCAAAACATGAAATTAAGTGCTCACCAAAATTGATTTCTCAACAAGTCCATTGTTTCATGCGCTGTATGGCCCGTAGCACAGTCTTGTTGAAATCAGAGTTCACCGAGACCGTGTGCTTGAATTTCAGGAAGCAAATAGTCCCTTAACATGGCGTCATAATGGTTACCATTAACGGTAACATTTTGATTTGCCTCATTTTTGAAGAAATATGGACCAATGATTCCACCAGCCCATAAACCACACTATATCATTGTTTGCACAAGTTGAATTTTGTACGCTTTTAGGCCGAGATTCTCGCGTAAAATATGCCAAGTTATTAAATACGCCAGACCAAGCTGCTGAGAACGACGACGAATCGATTCGTCACGGTCTCGGCGTACACTCTCAGCTACAGCTGCTATAGTCTCTTCACTACATGCTGGATGTGGTCTTACTGGTCGAATATCATATATCGAATATATGTTGGCAATTGGCAATAGTGGTTTCAATAGGTCGATTATGTGCACCGTAAGTTCCTCGAATCGCACGAAAAACATTTCTCACAGAACGCTGATTTTAGTAATACAGCTGAACAATTTGGAGACACTATTGTAGTATGAGTCTTTCCATGATGATTTGCCAAAAGATACTGAATAAAAATGATAAAGCATTATGATAGGAATTACGCGTAATCTGTCAAAGAGAGCCTATTGAAAATCAAACCTCACAATGAATCATCTCTTATAAAAAGCGATGATACACTCGTCGTTGAAAAATGAATCTGATAATTGGCTGCCTCAGGTAATACTTAGTACGAAATTGCCGTTGACAGAAGAGGGCACTTAACGCTGACCAATTGAACCAACCTGATTAAACGTTTAAATATACAGCTAGGTGTTTGAAGTATTTAATCAACTCTTTAGAATCTCATGAGAAAAAATTAATAATATATCCTACAAATCGTGGCTCCAAATCCAACAGTCTCTTCAAATCTCACCTCATGTCACATGCACAATTGATAGGCAACCTCAATCAACTAAAAGCTTGGCGCGACCAAATAATCTTTATTTGAAAAAGTTTATTTTGAAAAGCTTCATGTAATATATGAATCAAGGGATTCGTACTTATTTACACTAAGGGTCGATTTAAACTACCATTTGTCAGTCACTAAAAATGACAGAGTGTACCAAAAATCACTTATGCCATATTGTATAAAAGCGATCATAGATAAGCTACACCTTCGATACGCTCTGATATGTTGAATTGATGTAGTTAGATATATTTTTCGAGAAATTTTCAAGATCTCTAGTGACGAGAAGGAGATATCTTTTACCTGCTATCCATCAGTTTAGGCCAAAGGGTTTCTGTATTCTTGTACAGGGCGAATATCGATAATCGAACGTACTTAAACAGCCCTGGAAGAATTTTACCAGCTTTACACGAATGAGATGAGCGTTTATGTTAATTACGATTAATTTACACTCGTTGTGGAATCGTCAGTCATAGCCAAAGTGTTGGTCTATTGACCTTGCCAAACACTCAGTATAATTAATTTTATCGACATGTTCACAGACTTTTCGGAAACTTGAAATCATCAACGTTAACCTAAGAAAAAAAAGCCTGACCGAACAAAGATCCTGATACTTCCGAACTTGGTGTCCATAAGAACTAGAGAGTTAAATACATCTAGTAAGCCATGTCTTACAGGTACTTGGTCGATAGTAAAGTTTTCTTAGCTATGTGTTGCATCGAATTCTCGGCAATATCTGGCGAAAAGGTCAACTTTGTAATATCACCATCAAAATGTAAGCTCCACGATAAGGCTCCTTAATCCTTCTTATTATAAAAGATGTGGTGAAAATTAGGTGAATGCTACAATAAAATCTAGAACTATATTAGTATGATCGCCAAACTAGTATCTCCATCAAGGACTTCTATCGACGAGAGTTCTGCCACAGTCACTTTAGAGTGATGTACTTTTAGCTTAGAAGTTCAATTTAAATACTATGCTTCCTTCCTGACGGTTATGTATAAGAGTAAGGTTCCCATCAAATAATTTTGAAGCATTTAAAGGTCCATAAACAGGACGTATGTGCTACAGAATCAGCAAAAATTGGCTAGGATGAGAACGATGGCAAAACAAATTGCATGGGTTGACGACCAGGTCCATCTTAGTACACTAACCTGCGTTATTCCTTCAGTTTTGATCTCAACTAGGTTGCTACTGTCAAAATAAACCACTTTGAGCACTTATAAGTTCATTGTTAAGTTTAAGAAGACGGTGATGGTTCTATTATTGGTAACACCCCCCGAAATTCAAATTAAGCTACACCTAACGAACACATCAAAAGTTCGGTTTTGTCATATTAAAAAGTTCCGCTTTTCTGAATAGTTTTTAGTACTCTCGTTTGATAGTCAGCTGTTGCGCTTGACGTGTGTACAAATTTTGTTATGGAAGTGGATTTTAATTTTTCCTTTTCTTCTACGCAAAATTAGGCAAAAATTCGCGAATAAATCACGAAAATTTTACTCAACAAAATGATTCACTTAACTGGACAAACCTACAATGCTCGTGAAATCATTCAGAACATTTTCTCACCCTTAGTCGGAGTGGTGTCCAGCCAATTAGCTGACGAAATCTGCCACAAGAACAATTTATCTTTTGTCGAGATGTTACAGCCGTTTGCCAAGCTCCCAAATGATGGTAAGATCTATTTAGTCTTTCTTCCTTCCATATCGATTTACCTCTTCTCTGTGTTCAGCTCAATTCCGGGATTGCTCTGGCACCAGTGTTTCTATTAAAGGACTGCGGTTGAATATTTGCGACATCGATTGGAGGCCACCACAGACGGTGTTGGCAAGGAAAATGATGAACGAAGCTGTTACCAATGGAGTTAGTGATAAAATGAAGTTTGTTACCATTGGTGAGTTGAATTTTGTTAGAGAAAATCCATCAGAAATTTGTCGTATCTATCTGTAGGGGGCAACATCGAGCTGGAGGTACCAACAGCAGAGCCTTGGTTTGATAATTGGCGAGAGACATTTTTGACGGTTCAGTTTCCGGCGGACCATGAGTTTACACGGCATTTCTTGAGCTGTCTTATCGTCTTGTCCAGTGGCGATCCGAATATTGTTGAGACCGCTCAAAAGTTGACCCATCGTGTGCAGGTGATGCAGAATGTGACGCCACAGAAACTGCCAAAGTGGTTCCAACCAAATGATGTATTGAATAGTTATGTTGTCTTACACGAGGGCTCGTCAGGGGATCTTTCAAGGTAAGTAGTCCTTGCAATGCCGTCAACAGGTCTGATTGATTTATTCGACAGAGCCCAACAGAGTTACGAGCTTCTCAAGTCAACGTTTGGTGATAATAGATGCTTCCTGATCCAGGTGAACTCGTTGGGTGGTGGTATTGTAGGCGATCTGCCAGACTATTGGGTTTCCTATATCCGACGACCACCAAAATCGGTTGGTTAACGTGATACTTTCCATGTAGAAGGCGAAATCTAGTTTGATATCCTTTTAGGACACTCAATCGGATCAAGGAAGTGCCCCAAAAACTCCACAGGACTCCGTGTCAGTGATCTCAATGCCATCAATGCAAATGTCAACTCTAGACGGAGCAGATAATGAGAACTTTGTTCATCCATTAAGTCCCATTCAGGAGCAGGCTACCGAAGCAATTGTGAGTATCTGGTGAAGAAGTTACGTGCATCTAAGTTGTGGGTCCTCCTTGCTTTTAGCACTCGAAATTCTCAGTGAGTACGGAGAGCATTGCCTCGCAGACTATTAATCCAAACGTTTGGGCGAATGAGGGGGATACCGATGCCTCACACGGCTCGTGTCTCAACGCTATGGACGTCGAAAACTTACGACACTTTGTTCAGGACTACACAGTGCGTGCGCTGATTCCATATGTTGAACGCTTAGTAGGAATTCTCAATGAAGCGGTAAATTTCAGAAAACGTGTCTGTTCCCATGCTTTAAGTTTTGAGTCTGTCCTTAGGTAACAACAAAAAAGGGCGTCAGCAAGTCACTGTTCAGTGCTACGAAACGTTGGTTTGTTACGAGTAAACCGGGAGCTAGTGCTAGTAACCAGAATGCTGTGATGTAAGTAGGAGTTGCTTTCACCTGACATAAACTGACAGGAAGCTCATTTCTAGATACACAAACGAGTCTGTGGAGCTGCAAACGAGGAAGCTGGGGGATCTCTATTTCATGTTTGGACACTACAATCTGGCTTTCCAGGTGAGTTAGGGTCAAATCGATTGTTACATTATCTAATTGTCTCTCAATAGGCCTATCATCAAGCGAAACGTGATTTTAATGCAGACTCTGCCTGGCAATACTACGCAGGAGCTCTAGAAATGGCTGCAGTCTCCGCGTTCATGCTTGGAACTGCCAATCGTAAGACCTACGACTACATGGAGGACGCAATTGTTTGCTATCTCACTGTGTGCAAGTAAGTATCTAGTATCCGACAAATTTTTGAATACATTTCGTTCTTCAAGTAGACTCCAACAATTCGCCACACGAGCAACGTTGCTTAGCATCGAGTGCCTGAAAACGGCTAGGCTCTACGGTGAGGCTGCCAAACAGCTCATTCGCATGACAAGTGAAGAATCTGATTTGAGGTCGGCACTTTTGCTCGAACAGGCGGCATATTGCTTCCTTGCTTCTCAACCAGCTTTGCACCGCAAATATGCCTTCCATATTGTGCTATCTGGAAATCGCTACTCTCGCGCTGGACAACGTAAGCACGCATTCCGGTGTTACAAACAAGCATATCAAGTTTTCAAAGATCGTGGCTGGAGTCTTGCCGAGGATCACATTCAATATACAATCGGGAAGCAGGCGTACACATTGAAAAAGCTTGAGGAGGCTAGTAAGTCATTTGCACACTTGCTGAGGCCCACAAGCTTACAGAACACACAGCAGCAGGCGAGCTTCTTAAAGGAATATATTCAGACGCAGAAGGTTGGTAATTTTTGTGTCACCCCTATCCAAGTAATCTTTAATCGAATGTTTACGGTTCTTTTAGGAACTTCTTAAGCGCAGTCCAGAGCTGGGATTGTTGGAAATAGCTCTCCCGAAAGTAGAGCAATCATCGATACGTGTTTTGGTGACTGCCCACCCTCCGATCACTAATCCCTTGCACGTTTGCGCGACAAATATCAGTATTCAGGTATGCCAGCATAAAATGATGTGTTTTAGAGCTTCTCTCAACAACTCTGTGCTGTTTTCTAGTCTAATCTAAGTGACGAATCAATTTGGCAAAAAATCGAGGAGATGATCGCTACTACGGCTTCTATCAAGCCCATAGTTTTCAAGCCAACGAAGACACTTTTCACTTATGAAAATGCTTCAGTGGACTACCCTTTGGCTGTTCATGGAGGTTGGTTGTAGGCGCTGTTGTTTCTTCATCAAGATTTTCACACATGCTTTATTCTTGCAGAGCCGATTGAGATTGCTGTAACCATATCCAATACGATCAAGACAAGCGTCACACTGGCTAACATTGATATTCTTTGGAAGTTGAATCTCGAAAATGAAGAAATCCTCTCCAATTTGAGTCTTTACACCGAAGGCGGTGATAATGGTTTGTATTTCTGTGAGTTCATTGCCTGTTCCATCTTATAGTTACTTCTGCCGTAGATAAAACTGCAGTTAATGCTGCAATCATAACGACTTGCAGTCAGCAAATCGTCCTCGAAGAGCAAGAGCAGAAAGTCCTGTTCTTTAAGTTGACTCCTAAACTAACCGGACAATTGAATATAATCGGAATCGTTGGACAAGTATCAGCTACAGCTGAGCCTAATAGCCTTCTCGGATGTCTCCACTTCGAAACTCAACAAATCAAAACAACTGGAAAGCAATCGAGCGCCACTTTGTTCGACAACAAGCTGGTGGTAAAGATCCTACCACCAGCTCCATCGTTGAGTGTAAGCTTCTCTTCAATTCCAAACGACATTTTAGTTGGCGAAGTGATTCCCGTGATGATTTCTTTGCGAAACAACGGCATCATGCCGATAGATGATGTTTTTGTTGGTTGCGAGTGTCCACGGTGGATAACTTTACTGGACAAGGAGGCCGATGTGCCTTTGTCTATTTTAAGAGGTTCGTTCAGGAATAATTCATGTTGACATTAACCACTAATCACCTCTTTGGTAGATTTCAAAGATCTTACAAACGAAACACTGAGTAAGGACAAGGAGATACGAAAGCAACATGTTTTCAGAGTACTAAAACGCAATGACGGAGTATCTTTAAAGGCCCAGGAGGCAACAACTATTCCCATGTGGATTCAGGCTCCCTACCAAAAGGGAGAATTCACACTACGATTGATGTTTTACTACACAATGCCGCAGAATTACCCCGGAATAAAGTATCGCTTGGTGCGGCATGAATGGAAGTTCAACGTTCATGAGTGTTTGCAAACGGAAGTCAACTGTGTAGTAAGCAATTTGATTACCAGTGATCTGGGGCTAGATGTGGAGTTCAAGAACTTAAATCAAGTACACCATCCTTTGATGACAGAGCTATACGTCAACTCTGTAGATTTGTATTGTTCGCAGTATAAGTTGAATGCAACGAATCTTTACTGTAAGTTGAATGTGAATTATATGATACTTCGTATTGAGGGTTAAATATTCTTCTTTTACAGTTATGAATCAAATGGAGATAACATCAGGACAGTTGGGGAGTAAGTTTTATCGATCTATTCAATGGAAACGTATTTTCTTTTGTGTTTAGCATTCTGAGATGTATCATTTCCTCGCGTTCGGTAGCGCACAGTCTCATCGCAATCATATTAGCAATCTATAAGTCGTCATTAATCTGACTTCAACCTTTGAAGGAGGTATTGTCACTTATGTCGACCTGACTTAGGTGTTTAATGAAAATGTACTGCCTTCCTAAGACGCTAATAGATAGTTTGAAGTTTTTCATGCGGAGCGACAACAGTAATTGTCTGTAATTGTGATCGTAATTAATCCAAATATGAGTAAGCAACTTCACCAAGAACTGCACTTTGGCTGGCTATAAAGATGGAAATTCTTTCGCCGCTCAGAAGACAAACACAAGTTTGCCTAAAGTAAATCCAAGATAGTTGCCTTTTATAAAAGCATCAGCTCCACATCCTTGATGGGTTTTGGAGGTATTCGTTTATGCCCACCGCACTCCTTGTTTGGCTTCGATACTAGTCGAAGTCAATCACTAGTACAGAGAAAATCGACTTCGTATTCTTGCAGAAACCGGAAATATCATTGCGTCCAACGGGATGTCCATCAGACCAAATTCAAAGGTCACTAAAGATGTACTTTGGTCACTTCTCTTTAAATGGAAAATGGTTTTGAAGGTGCAGTCCTTACCATGAAAATCAGAGAAAAGTCAATTTATGCAAAGGCAAACATGCTAGTTAGGTGGAAGCAGCAGACGTTTTGTGCAAAAGATTATACCACCAAACAATCAACTCGTAGGAAAGCATTGGCGTTAGAAATGCCTTTTTTTTTAATTTCTCCGTATAGAACGACTTTTGTTGGCCTGCAAAATACTCCTCCGCGGCGGCGAAGAATTCCTCGTTCGGCGCGTACTTCTTTCCGGCGAGCGATCTTTTAAGGTTTGGAAATAAAAAGGATTCGCATTCGGTGCGTTATCGTGGTGGAAGAGCACTTTTTCTTCGCCAAATGTGGCTAAATCGGCGCAGTATGCTCCTGTGATTGCTTTTCCTTTCTCCAAATATTCAACGTGGATCACATCTCACGTGTTCCAAAAAAAAAAAAAACGATGACCATCACGTTTCCGGCCCGGCACGGTCTTCGCCTTCTTTGGAGCACGTTCATCAAGAAAAATCCCTTGTTTTGATTGTTCTTTGGTCTCTGGTGTGTACCAATGAATTCATGTCACATCGACGGCCATGAAAGGACGCATAAACTCCTCTAGATTTCGATTAAACAGATTTCGATTAAACGTCCTTAAAGTGGTCTCACGATTGTGCTTATTCTCCGGTGTGCGCAGACGCGCGAACAGCTTTCTCATGCCAAAATCTCGTGCAGGATATGGCTAGCGCGTTCAGTTGAGATGCCTGCTAACTCAGTCAAAACGTCATGAATTTTGTACACGGTTTCTTCTGTGGTTCATCTAAAACCGACGTGCTGCCACGGCGAAACTCTGTCAACCAATGATAAACGGTTGTACGGGAAGGCGAATGAGTCCCATACACACCATCGAGAATGGGATTGATTTCCTCGCAGGTTTTGCCACTCCAAAACAAGAATAGGATTACGGAGCGATACTGCTCTTTTTCCATGGTCGCAAAAAACACTAACACGATGGGTGTCAACATAAAACTAAGCTCATAGCGCCACCTATCTTCCAAACTGAGTACTCATCAACCAGCCTTCGTAGGTAAAAAAAAAAAAAAAACCTTCCCGATGACAAATTCTCTGCAGTTTTAACTCTTTTAGTTTCTCTTTGCTTTCCAGGATGATATCCAGACATTTGTGAAGTTTCGTTGTACAAATTAATGGCGAAGACATTTTGTACGCAACTAGTTAGGCAAGATTCCTTGCGCTTAGGAATAAACCATCGCTCAGCATTATCCGACAGTCGGTACAGCTACATCATCTATCTATATGGCCTGAGCGTAGACGTGAGAAATTCAGAGAAGATGAAACTCTGCGCTGCGGGGAATTCACGTTTACCCATGAGATCACAAATTGACCACAGCCAGCATCCGCAACTAAGATTCTGATCACTATCAAGTTGCGTTTTCGAAAGCACCTTTTATCAAAATGCCCAGCGCGTGTTCTGCAGGAGTGTTTACTGATGTGTCAGGTCTGACTTTGCCATATAAGCGTGCCCAATCGGTTTTTCTCGGATTCCTTATCTGCAGCAAGCTCGAGCCTTTGCAACCGATTTGGAATTCGATTTATTGCCTAAGAGATGATTACCTCTCATAATGCTACTGCCACTGAAATGTATTCTTAGCATTAGCATCAGAGAATCATCTGCCTTGGCTAGCTCTCACAGTTTCTACATTCTCTTGGAACTGCGACCTTTCCACTGGTTTTGTGTTAGTTAATGTGCTGGCCTCGTCAGATTTCCATGCAGTGAAACTGCAGCCTTGTTGGTTGCAACACTGATTTAATCCAGGCATCGTGCGCGGGAAAATCCGTCCACACAGGTGCCTTTCTCTTGGCTATCTTCGAGATGGAAAAAAAAATATGCAGTTCGAGTTCCGAGAGCTGGATCGATTTCAACTGGTGTTACAGGGAAGTGTTATTTACAGTTGCAGGTTACACCTGCAGTCTCTTTACGCCATGCATTTGGATTATTTTTTTTTCTACTTTTTAACTGCCTTTTGGACGGTAGCTCATCAAAGTGTACAGCTTCTACGATCCGATCAACCTTTTTGGTTCACGTGTCAGTTTAACAACAAAGGGCTGAGCTTCTGGACTGGTTTCCAAATCTGAAGGTTTAGTGTTCGAATCGCAACCGCGCGCGAAAGACATTAATTTTTTCAGCTAACAAAAATCAAGTAAGATGAGTAGTTGACTAGGAATCAACAACAAGCCAACTTCCACTAAGAGTTACGTCTCTCCATTTCTCCTTCTTTTCCATTTTCCAAAAAATTTAACACATGCTGAGCCATTATATGTAAGTGTATTCATACCCAGTTGAGTGTTAAATTCATACTTTCCCAAAGAAGCAACCGCGATTTCTAACGTTATAGAATCGGATTCGAAGATACTTCGGGAAGCACTGTTTCAATGTGCTCTAGGTCACAACGTCTGTACCGTTTAGCAAAACAGAGGTGACGAGGGCTTAGCGTCATCTTCGTTAAAGACGTTGGCAAGAATTATTCTTCCCTCGATCTCCGCGCTAACGGCATTCCTCAAACTCCTTACTTCGGTAGACTGGTCAGACAATATTCGGACTTCATTTAGGTGGTATGAGGTTGCGCATGCTACGTACTAAATTATTTTTCCTGCAAAGCCAACTCCTGAGCATTTTTGTGGTCCTGAATACAATGATGTATTCAGTCTGTCAAGTGTCTGTTCGCCATGTTCGTTGCTTAACAGTCTGCAAAAGGTTTTCTTTTTACTTTTAGAAAGTTTATGTATGTGGTTACTTCTCTGCTAGTACGTTTCTGCAGGAGTTCTCATCTCAGTCCTTGTCCTCGCATGAAACGCTTGGCTGCAAATGTCCGTAATATGCTTCGTCGCACTATGGGATTTTGGATCGTAGTCGCATTATGAAATCTAGTACACTGAAAGCTGCATTGGTCACCCACACTTGATGCAGATGTCGCGGGATTATGAGAGAGATTGAGATGAAAATGGTGGACAAAAGCTTTGAAATCAGAAGTTAAATCTTCCTGCGACCCTGATATGCACATTCCGAATTTGACTACTGTTAGGTAGTTGTCCGAATTAATGTTGAGATTTTAAAATGTGTGGACGTCTTGAATAGTCTTGAAGTCTTTCATTTATCTATATTAGGTCAAACTTGTGTGGCATAAGATGCAAAACTCTAAGATGCAAGAAACGGGTACTTGCTACTACGATGTTCCACCACTTATGCACGCCTACTACCGTCCTGTCTACTACTGTCAAAAGAGTCCAATTTTTCTGTTACCATGAACGATTCTTATGTCATACTTTTGAGGGACAATTCTCATAGGAACTCTTTAGGCGTTCGTAGAAACTTCCTCGGAAGTGTCAACTTTTTTCCTCTACTAGGGCATGCACGCATGTGAGACGAATGTTGTTAAATTTAGCCCGTCGTTTGCTCGTATGTCTGTAGCAATGACGGTAAGGAAAAGTCTGCTTATATAACGAACCCGCATTGATTATGCTCTAAGTGTAATTGCAATCGCTGTTGTTGATACCAAAGCTTTTTCTTATCGGCTTCTTCTCTTGTCTGTCCCATTGTATTTCTGAGATTGTGCCCCGGATTCAAGCATGTCATGTACTCGAAATTAGGTGTTCTTGCTACATTGGAAGAGTAGTCAACAGTTAAATCCATCTCATCCGAGGCTGTTGTTGCTTTCATCACCTTGATATTCTTTGTTGCATTGGCGTTTCTTACGTAAGCGAAGTGTGGTTTGTGAAATTTTCTTTGTCCTGAGATATATGTAACATCCGGCCAGGTTAAAAAGTTCGGCAAAACGAGCAAGAGCAGTCCCGAGTGTTCAACTGTGTGACCATAGCTAAGTTTCGTACATTCTCAACGTAAGATTGCACCGCAGGGTGGTGATATAACTTCTTTCTATATCGAGAAAACTTACCTTGGTTTGACTGTTTATCGACTACGTCCACATCTTACTGTAGGTCTCATTGAGCCCAATTCGCACTATTTTTTGAAGAAAGCTTAAGATCTGTTCCAACAGTAACTCGGATATTGATGTTGTGTCTCGAAATGTAAGTTTTGAGTCCACTGAGGTAGAGTCTGCGCAAGTTGTTCTAGTAAACCACTACAAGTTTGTGTAAAAGAAAGGGATTGGCGGTCGTTGGCTCATATATGAAAGAAGTTAAATCTTCATCGAATAAAAGAAAAAGTTCTTTTCTCTTATTGCCTCTATTGAAAGGGTCCTTATGTGTTTTTTTTTTTTTAATTCCTATCACAGGTAAATGTTTGAAATCCTCCAAAGCGGCGAGTATTCAATGCCGCCTTGTGCGTTCTCAAGCGGCCAATGCAAAGACAACATCCGACTATGTGACCAGTCGTCTATCTGCAGTCTCTATAATGCAGAGTACCGCCAAGGAAAATCACATTCCATCATTTGACAAACTCTACAGCTTTCTCATGAAACATGAAACAAAATTCCTTAACGCATTCAATTCTAGCATTAACACTGAAGAGTTCAACGCAGTTCTATCGACCAGCGATTCCCACATGACTGTGGCCATAACATGGAGCGCAATTGTTGTCGACTGCAATTCCATTCAACGCATAGCCCAAGGTCAACACTTTGTTCAACTTCGAAATCTCTACGAACAGGTGTCCTGCCCTGAAACAGCCGACTATCGCATCAAAACTTACCTCGGTGACACCTCTGCTTATCGTAAAATCCACGAATTCGTCACAATGTCCGTAGACAATACAAACAACAACAACAACAACGGTGATGACGACGACGACAACCAGTGGGAGTTCAACAACAACTTCGTTGGCAAACGATGTCTTCTTCAGGATGAGACCTTCATTGCACCCACCACTGTAAAGGCATAATTTACACGGACACACCTCAGATGTGCCGTCCAACAAAAGAGTTTTCAAAATTAACTTCCTCATGATTGACACACAATTTTATTGGTTAGGAGATAAAATTTACAGTATCATAATAAAGTTTAGAAAAAATGCTTAATTTATTGTTTTGAACACGTTCTCCCGTTATTTGTTGGTTTCTTTGTGACTAGAGCATCATTGTTGAGGCGAAAATGTGGGCGGGGATACCGTGGCGACGGTGGTCTTATGACCGCTTCTTACTGATATACACTTTGGCAGTGGAGTAAAGCACTTTGGAGCATGCATATATGTTACCTAATCCGCAGCCGAGTAATGCTCCGACTACATTTGGAATTGGGTATACTTGCCAGTCACGATCCCAGTCGAGTGGCGCTACAACGGATCCGGCCCAGGCCCCAAGAATCGCACCAACCGCATTATATTTGAACAAGTCCAACGAAATCTCTTCGCTTTTCGTGAGAAATTCGACTTTTTCACAGAAACACACTTGCAGGGAACCACCGCCACCGAGAAGGAATACTGTAGGCGATACTGTCATCAAAGTAAGTACCATGGCAAGAACAAAAGTTTGTTCATAGTTTTGAAGGACGGGTGCTCCGAGAATAATACAAATGAAGGCATACAACATGGTGCATAAGAATTGCATGATAAGGCCACCGAGTATTTCTCGTGGGGAGAAGTAAGCGGCCTTTTTCTGACGCTGCTTCTGCGTTAAATTGCTACTTTCCAAGCGTCCAAAGTATCGGGCTAAAATGACTTTCAGTAGTTCCCCGGCAAAAACAATTGGAATGATGAGTGATTCCCAGAATTTGCCGACATGAGCCCAATTGCGACGGAATTGCATGTATGTCATGCACACCAGAACCGTGGCCAGGCTGATGGAGAGGTGAAAAAGCTGCTGCTTTGTTTTTTGTTGGTCAAATTTGATTGCCATCTTTTTTGTCCACTGTCTTCGGTTAGTGTGTTTATGTGTGTTAATGGTTTTGAATTTGATGAAGAACGTCCAGTCCAGTCAATGTTCTGATTTCAGAAGCTAAATGCCCTTCCGCATTTTTCTCGCCCTTTTCGCGTTTTTAATTTTTCTTTTTAAATTGTTGACATAACAATGACAACTTGGTGACAGTACCATGGCAAGAAATTCAAATTGCTGTGGTGACAGATAAATGGATGAGTTCAGTGGAAAAAATTATATAGGCTTCACAAAACATTTCTTTTTGAATTTAATATAATATTTATTTATAAATGTTGATGTGTTTTATGAGATACCAAAATACGATGATACCCTAAGATCTGTCTTACAACTCAAAGGCAAGAGAAAGTGTACATTTGACAACCATATTAAGCGTGTGTAGTACATATATATTATAAATATATAACGAGCGATCGGAAAGACCGAAACATATCTTAATTTGCCGATTTCTTTCACACCATCTAACTTTAGGCAATTTTGCAATCACGATTTAGTTGCTGTAGACATAAGCTATGAGACGAACGAAGAATGGCACGAATTCGTCTGCTTATTTTTTCTATGATTCGGAATTATCAACATCGTCAAAGGCGGTGGCCGAGCTCATTGAATACTGTGATTTAAGGAACATGGTACTTATTATATGCTGTTATGCTAATGCTGATAATACCACTTGGGGCAGTAGCAGGTGCAAGACAAAAGGCAATTATCTCCTGGATTATTGTGTGACCTGGTTCAACTCAGAGTTAATTTTTGTATGAGAGCAAGTAATCGACTTAAAGTTATCAAACAAATATACTAAGCAGAGTACCGGCTGGAAAGTCTTATCGTAGGTCTCCATGTCAGAGCAAAAGTACATCGAATTCCGAATCGGATGCGGGATGCGGATGTTGAAAAGGAGGAATCCGTGGGAAAGCAACTAGACATGATAGTATTCCAAAAGTTGGGAAAGAAGATTACATAATCGACAAGAGTTTCAGAGATATAAGTCTGTCTTCCTTCATGTTGAAGAGCATTGAAAGAATGGTTGAGCTTCATGTGCGCAAATCTGTTTGGCAAACGGATTCTCTGTCTTAGATGCAATAACCAACACAGAAAATCCTGCTTTTCAAAACCTGAATGAACACTCGACAAGAATAAACAGACGTCGGGCATTTTCAATCGACATAGATAGTCCTTTCCAAAACGCAACATTTGACCGCATGTGCAACTCGGCTAGACAACATGACGTAGAGGAATCACTAGTTCTGTGGATAAAAGAAACGGTGGTGGTTATTTTTTTTTTTAAATGGTTGCGCCAAGGGATGTGTAAAATTCTAAAGATACTATGTAGTAGCCCGGGCCACTGGCATGCACGATTCGCAGACCTGAATAATCGATGCCAGGAATACGCCTACGTACTACGTACGCCGGACTGCCGTTAGGTATTACATCCCGGGGCTGGTTAGCAATTATGCTCTAGTCTCCGTTGCCGTCTCATGGGCTCTTCTTAGGGCTTCTGCTCTTCGCAGCGCATTCTGCACACACACTATGAATGAGCAGATCTCCATCCACTCGCCCTTAGATCCCGTCATGTGACTTACGAGATTATCTGGACTTGGCAGGCTTGCTCTATCTTCTGCAAAGCGTCTGCAGTAGAACACTGCATGTTTCGCATTCTTCTCCTCATTTGGACGTTCTGGACACAGGGGCGAACTGTCGTGTCCAAATCTATGGAGGTATTTCCGATAGCCGCCGTGCCCGGACAGGAACTGTGTAAGGTGGTGGATACAGTTCCCCCTCGTTCTCTTTGTCCATGATTCTATGGTGGGAATGAGCTTGTGGGTCCACCTGCCTTTTGTAGAATTGTCCCACCTGGTTTGTCACAACATTGCCGATACTGCCCTTTCCTCTTCCTTAATCCTTTTTTTCTCTTGCCGGCTCAAGGGTCGCCTAAGGTACACCCTCTGCGTCACATCCGCAAGGATATCGTCGAAAATTGTTCGGATGCCGCTGATCACTCTGACTGCAAAGAGTGTGTAAGCTGATGATAGCTTCTTCCTACACTCATTTGTCGCCAGTGAACCCGCTCATATTGGGGAGGCGTATAGAAGTACCGAGCTGACCACTCTGGACAGCAGGATCCTGCGGGCGTATCCAAGCCCGCCGATGTTCGAGAGCATCTGGGACAGTGCTCCCTGTATCAGCGATGCCTTCTTTGACTAACTTTGACTCCCTCTTTCAGTGTTAGTCGTAGAACTCCGTCGTACATAACGTTCCATAAGAAGAGGTATAGGGACCAATCCTTGCGGGACTCCAGCGGAAACGCTGTAGTGCTTAGCGCCGTCGTCAGTATGGTTTCTTAGCTTCCTGTTGCTGAAGTAGTTCGGAACTATTTTCAGCAGGTAGTATCTATTCTGGCCAGGAATCTCCTAATCAACGGTACTGGTGGTCTGAAAGGGTTCCGTTTTTCTCAGCCACAGCAAACAGTCGATGACGGTTCTCCGGGCGGCTTCTTGCCCTTTGGAAGCAGCACTAAGTGTTGTAGTTTCCATGGTGTGGGGAAAACTGCCTACTCCAGGCACCTTTGCATCGTTGTTACAAAGATTTCCGGACTCATCTTAACAGCCGGATGCCACCCGGTCCAGGTGTTTTGCTGTCTCCGAATTTTTTGCATGCCACAAACAGTTCTTCCGACAAGATTGCCGGGATGTGTTCCATGCTGATCTCCCTCGTGATGGAAATCATAGTAGTTGGCCTATGGGGGAATAGATGCTTTGAATCTCTGGGACCTGCGTCGTGCTTGTAGGCACTTCATTCTGAGCCTTTTTATCTCGTCGGTCCACCAGTAGCAGGGCTCGCCTCTTTTACTTACTTCTAGCGGAAAGTGAATTTATCGACAACACATGCGAAGAAGAAGGTAAGGTTCCCTATTTGGAATTCTCTTTTTGAACACAACGAATTCTGAATGCCTGCAGACGTGATAACGTGTCGCCTCGGCACAAGAGTTGGGCTAATGAGAAAAGTTGTATTGGCACTTGCCAGTATCCGAGGATCTAATTTTATATGATAATTCCTGACGGCATAACTTTACACGATCTCTAAACCTTGCGTAACTATGCATTCTTGGAGCTATATAAAACTTATTAATCAAAGTCATGGAAACGTTTCTTGAACAAAGTTTCATGTAACTTGTCCTCAGTACAGTGCAAAGAGTACGATCATGAGAAGTTCAAGGAAAATATATTGCGAGGACAAGTTGAAAGTGAGAAATTTATTCTTAAGCGATCTAAAGAAGCTCGTCGGTGACAAGTGTTATATATTCATCAACGTTATTTGGGCCTTTCCAAAAATAAAAAAATTAAATTAATTAAAATAAACACCTAGAATTGATTACCATGTATGCATACATTACTCATGATTATAACGTTTTCTTTTACTGATGCCTCAAAGCCCAGTATGAAGGCATAAGGTCTGGTTCTACCTGTCAGTCTGAACTGACTAAAAAAGCTTCGAATCTGTGTTATTCAATATGATTATTGATATGATATGACGTTTGATAAATAGTCGTGTTTTTTTTTTCTCTTTCCGGGAATTTACATCAACATTAATTCCACCATGACTTTGAGACCGTTGGTCTTTTTTTATGATTAAACTTGTTTTCGGCAGTTCGCATTAATTTACATAAATTAAGTCGAGTAGGTTTTGAAAGTCATTTACAATAGTTGACACAAAAAAAAATAGAATGAGAGGCAACTCGACTTGACGGATCATATTGTATCCTACTAAGCGTTTCTTCTTTTAGAGACATCACAATAAATTAGAATTTTTATATATGAATTGGGTATATCGTACGAACTATGGTAATAGAAAGATGGGTTTTACCAAAATTTTTGCCGAAATTCCTTAAATTGAATTCACAAACAAGTAAGACTTGAAAAATAGGTATAGAATGGGATTTTAAACAAATATTTATATTTATTGATTCATATAGGTTGGTTGGCGTGGAACGAATATTATGATATGAATCGCAGGAGGTTCGTTCTAAAATACCTCTTGGAGACAACAGTATATGTATGTTATTTGTGGTTACACTACAGGTTACAGATAGACACAATTACTTCCTCAATCTTATACCTTATACCTAGGACAGAAGTTTACTGAGGCTATAACCTTTTTTTTCTATATGTCGGCTAAAGAATTCTAGTTATTGCGAGTACACTTGATCGACCCATGGCCTCATTCTCGATGCTTCTATTGACCCTAGCGCCTTTCTTGACAATTCATCACCTTTCTTGTTGCATCGAATGTCATATGCCCGGGATTGGTATTAGATATCTCGTAACTGCAATCTACAATTTTTGATCTGATTTTTTGCTGGGTACAGATCATTAATAGCTATCTGGCTATTCGTGTAGATAGCAATTGCTTTCATAGAGATTTCAATTTTTAATAATAGTTTTTGCGGTTTTGGTAATGACTTGGAAGATATTGGATCTCTCCTATATTCTGAAACAGCAATTAAGCAAAGGGGTTTTTGTAGCCTTAAAATGTTTGTACACAGCACGGGCAAAGTGGGCAAAATTTAGGGAGGAAGAAAAGACAGGTACCGATGTACATTGTTTTTAAATGTTTGTAAATTATAACGAACAGGAAACACGGAGGTCGGCAGGGCATTCCATAAGCGAGTTGTACGGCTTAGGAAAGAATCATGATATTTTAGAGTACGTCGAAAAGTGGGTTTGAGGATATACTGATGTGCATTTATAGCGAGACGGGTGTTATGATTGAAAGTTTGAATGGGCGGAATGCTACTGGCGATTTCAATGGAGCACTGGTGGTAAAAAAAAGCGATAAAACAAAGTGAGGCAGGAGACATTAAGTCGATGTTCGAGGGTGTCAATTGGTTTTGAATCCTATCTAGCAGGTTCAGAGATGTTTTAGTAGCACCTGAACAGATGTGGACATTGTACTTCAATTTTGGGCGTATGAATGCTTTACATATTGTGGCCAGATCAGAGGGGGTAAAATTTTTCTTACATCGCTTGAGGAAATCTAGACATTTCGCAGTATTTTTAGCGACATCGAATATGTGGTCATTTCAACGTAAGTTGTCACTTACACATATACCGAGAATGAAAAGTTTATTGGTTTCGACGATGCAAGTATTTGAATTTCACTTTAATGACAGCAGACAGCACTGAGTTTTGAGAGTATTAAATTATACTCGGTTGATAGTTCTCCAATTGGTTATGCTGTTAATATCGGAATTTAATGAGCTTAACGTACGCTGCCGTTCCCGTTCTACAACCGAAGTGCAGGGGCGTGAGTCCGGGAACGAATATGAAAAGCAGAGAGAATTGTCATCAGCAAAGGAATATATTGGATTAGAAGTAGCAGAAAAGAGATCGCTGATGAAAATTAAAAAGAGTTTCGGAGACAGAACAGAACCCTGGGGCACAATAGCATTTATTTTGTGAATATCAGACTTGAAACCGTCCAAGACAACTTGAATTGAACGTTCCGAAAGGCAATTTCTAATCCATTGAAGAAGAAAGACATCGATCCTAATCGAGCCTGATGCCAAACTCTGTCAAATGCCTTAGAAATATCAAGTGCAACTATCTTGCTTTCGCCAGATTGATGTATGATTTGGTTCCACTTTTCGGTGAGACATGCCATCAAATCACCAGTGGACATGTTGCTACGAAAACCATATTTCATGAGCTGACGGTTTATCAGCGTTTCCGTGATCTTAGAAAGAAGGTACGTAAGTGCAATAAGTCTGTAAAAGGATAGAGAAGAAGATTCGCCCTTTTTAGGGACGGGCTGGACAAATGCTGTTTTCCATCTGCTCGGAAAGAGTCCTAAAGAGTAGGATTGATGAAAAAGCTTACGCAGTGGTTTTACTAGCGTGGAAGAACACCTCTTCCGAAGAAGGGGCGATATACCATCTGGACCAGCGGATTTATGCATGTTAGGATCTTTGGGTACTCTTGCTATTACACGAGTGCGAAATTGGATCCGTCTCATTGTAGATTCGATACACTCAAGTGTAGGCGGGCACAAAGCACAATCTGGGGGTGTTGAGCTAGCCGCAAAGTGTGCAGCAAGCAGATTGGCCTTGTCCAAAGAGCTGACAACTGGAATGTCATTGTAAATGAGCGTTGGGATGGAGGATGAGGCAGCATTTCTAAATTGCAGTATATCTTGCCTTAGTTTTTTGTCGTATTGGAATTTCACACGCCTGAGAAATACGTTACGTCTGTCGGGTTGGTTTGTAGGACCGAAAAAAACAATTCTCTAACCCTGACAGCCTCTTGACAGCTCGAGTCATACCATGCCTTTTGTTTTGGTTTGATACTCTTCTTGAGGGATAAAGCATCTCATTCAAAAGAGAATAGTTTCTGTGATCATATTAGCAGCGGCATCCACGTCGTTATCGAGGAAACATAACGACCAGCTAAAATTCCTAAAGAAGTTATAAGGTCCGCTCCAATTGGCTTTCTCGTATTGCCATTTAGGAATCTTTTCTCTAACTGTGTGGTGGGTGTACGAAAATTTAGAAGATATGATACAATGGTCCGACGAGCTTAGAGGGTGAGTACTTGTCAGGGTGAGAAGTTAAAAACAAGTCCAGGGTGTTAGCGGTATGACTATCAACGTCTGGTATTCGTGTGGGCTCATTCACAAGCTGGGTCAAATTATTTTTCGCAGCGAAGTTCTCAACACACCGTCGTTCGGGTGTTGTCTGTCCAGAATGTCGAAACCAACCAAAATTGTGAATATTGAAATCGCCCATAGTCACGATTTCAGTATGAGGATACAGGGATACAATTCTTTGAATGGAATCAGACAGCGCATCAAACTCCTGAAAGGTCGAGTTGCTGTTCACCGTGGGGCTTCTGTAAATAAAGCAGTAATGGATAATTTTCTTTCGGAGATGGAATTTTAACCACATGAAATTGAATTCCGGATTGAAACAGGGACTACTTTGTGGTGGAATTTAGTAAGCTACATCACTGCGCACATAAATGATGGCACTAGTTCGTAGTCAGGTAGCTTCAGATTAGAGTGATTTGAGAGATGTGGGTGGGGATCTACCTGTGTTTCACTAAGTGCCAAAACAGCTGGTCGGTACTTACGAACGGGGACGTACGCAGAAAAGTGATTACTTTTTAGACCGCGTATATTGGATACGTCCACCCTGAATTCCCTAGTCATAATTACAAACGAACACAGCAAAAACAAACACCGACGATACTAAGCAAGGCTGCGAAGTGAAAATTCTGGTGATGGTTTACTGAATTAAATTGCGATTAATAGATCGATGAAGACGTTTGTTTGCGTCACATGCTTAAGGGATGAAAATGGTATGCACCTCGCACCTAGAAAAACAGTTTCTGCAGATCCCAGGAGAAAGTTATCCACTTCTGGTACTCTTTAGGGAGTGAAGAATTTTATTTCCCACATTATCTTGAATTGATCAATTATTTTATCTACTAGCCTCATGCGGTGTTCTCCGGAACAGTCCAGAATCAGTCCAGAAGCCATTGGCAGTCTTGACTGTGGCTAGAATTGGCTAGAATTTTCTTTAGACAGACGATTCAGTAACCAATTCGATATGGTTTTTCCTCAGCTACTTGGTTTTTTCTGTAGGTAGTAGGTGTATCTCCTTCTTTTGCAAAATTAAACATTGCTCTTAAATTACGGGTTAACTTTCCGATTTCTGCATTCCACCATGTTGGACGAATTCTGCGGCTTATCTTACTGTCATAGGATAGAGAACCGGCAACTGCATCGTCATTCGCCTTATTGGTGGACATATTCTTTAAGGAATATTTACTCACCTCCCAGCTCGCCCTGCGTAAGTCATATATTTTACTTATGTTGTGTTGCTACGTGAAAAATATCTAATAACGATGAATATGGACGCTATCTTAGATACTCTTCTGTTAAAATCCTCCTTTAAACTATTTATTTTTCAGAACTTACTTCCTTAACGAGTTACAAAGATGACCCTACGTCTGTTGTAAGTTAAAAGATTTGTGTCCAAAATACAAATAAAAAGAACTACGTCTTGAGTATCTCAGACTTTCCGAGCAGACCACTGTGCTTATGATATAATTTACACTTCTTGCATTGTAGCCATACGAGTAGACGCTTCTTTCGATAAATCTTTATGAGTTCAGAGTTTGAGGTTAGGCTCTCCTGATCCGTAGAGCAGCTTCATCCCATTGAAGGAGGAGGATTGGACGAGTGATAAACCCTGTATTCTTTCGCCAAGGTCTTTTCAGTCACAGCACAACAGAAGCCGAATTAGAGTAAAGTATATGAAAATTTGTAGATCTCTTTTGAACATAGCAATACCATATGAAGTGCTCAGATTAAAGTGTTTTTTTTTTATCTTAACATGGATATGTAAGGATAAAAATGCAAAAAGGATCTCCATGATTAGTCAAAATGCTGAAATAGAAGTGATGGCCTATGAGCCTTAATACCTCGAAGCTGCTTACTGGCTAAGGTGTTCTAGAAAGAGCCTGGAGCTTGTGCTCCATCAAGTAAAAATTCTACTGTTGCGAAGCATTCAATACTCTCAGATAAGGGCGGATTCACCATTGACGGCCCCGCAAAGCAAAAACAGATTGATAACGAAGTTTGAATAGGCACATGGAGCTTAACAAGCCATGTAAAGCCGAACAAATAGGGAAGATGAGAACAGTGACATATATTGTACATACTACGATGATTTCTACAGAGAAGGAATAGTAGCTTTCGGCACCTAAGTGAACGCATAGTATAAATCGCCAGCATCAGTTAGAAATGCGATCACGCTTCACAAAAGAATATTTTTACGGGATCTTACGAACGATGCCCTAGTATGGCGTTAAAGCCATTGAAGGTGCTGCAACGCAAAATAAGGAAGGCGATAGCTTTGGTAGAATAATCAGAAAGTTTTGCTCACACGAAAACATGTCTGGAAAGGGACTTACTTGTAGCGATCAATATTCACAAAAAAAAAACATGACGGTCTTCTGATCATAAAATAATTGACTAATCAGACCGTCGAGTGGCAAATGTAGACTCGGACTAATATAATATATTTGCAGTCAAGGTAAGATATTTCAGGCACCACAACGACGGAGAGATACTATCAGAAGGTGTAAAATTGTAGAGCCGCAATCACAACACGCAGCCATAACCACTGTCGATGTCATACAGCGCTAACTACCACCCAATACAGCTCATCTGCGGAGTAGCGCTCTACCTATAAGAACGAGATTGGCTCATGCACTTTCCGAGCAAACGAGGAAGAAAGAACACCGATTGAAATGGAGCCAAACTACAGCAGGAATAGCCTTCGGAGGTTTCACCGAAAGGTAACATGGATACACCAGTACGACCCGGATAGCAACATGAAGAGAAGAGCAAGCTCAGGTAATAAATAAACCGCTTCTACAAATTGTTAAACTATGGATGGGAAAAACGAACCATTCATTTTTAGGCAATGAAAGGTAGCATATCCGCGCAATCTTGAAAAAAAAAAAATAAATAAGAACAGCAATATCTAAACGTAAGCACAAACTGGTTGTCAGATCGAACGTATAACATGTTGAGATATTTAGGGTGACTCACTAAAGAGTACGATCAAGAAAGGAGTCCCTCTTAACTGCGTTAAATATAGAGGCATCAATCTCCTAATAATTTTGTACAAGATCTTATTCACACAGCAAGAGCAGACACATGTCAATTGCAAATAGAACAACACATTTGATACATAAATGCAATCCTTGACTTTGCTGGCATATTTAAATTTTTTATGAAATTTTGGATCACGAATGACTGGAATCCAGCGATCAGACATCCGCATTTGCAAGGTTCGGGTGACAGTGATATTATCTTTGGACTTCAAAAAACCTGAGAAGAAGTCCTGAGGTCTTAAATTGCACAATTTAGGTGGCCAATTCTGGGAGATTATGCGACCAGAGAATGTCTTAGGCTCAATTCTTAACCACGATGCCGAAGGAATATTCTGGCACCCTCACCCACCTGTTGCGAATCAGTCGTGATATTCTCTGCTGCATGACCTAGATGCAAATTCTTAGGCTTGCCAAATGTTTGATATCAGCAGAAGACTGTAGGCGCTGAGTAAGGTAAATGAATATTAAGACTTGCCGCTACTACAAAAACTCCTCCCCCTAAGGAGGAATCAGGAGCCCAGGTGCATCGGCAAGCCCCATCTAAGGTGCTCTACTCAAGATGCCGAATGCATCACGCATAATTAAAACCTTCGGATTTATTCCGGAAGTGGAAAGAAGTGCGGACATCATGAGCAAGATTAAGTGGGCTAACGAAATCCTAAATGACGAATTTTACACTGCTCGCTCTGCTCCTAAAACGTTAAAGGACTTATCTAAGCGCAAGAGATCGTTGGAGGAAACACCAAAACCCCTGGGCCATCCAACAATATATCTTTGAGGTCCTTAAGCGAAGGCTTAAAAGACGCTATGACGATCGCGATAATCGATAGAAGCTACACCGACGGATCGATTACACCTGAACCGTGGCAGTTGGTCAAGTTTAAGCTTTTGGACAACTTTTTGGTCATTATGCGGGAAAACTCTGGACCACCTCCCATCACAAGCGACGCTGGCTGGCACCAAGGTCACATCAAGTTCGTCGCATGTTCCTACCACAGATCCTACCATATGTGGCTTTCATCATCACACGATATGGGGCAGTACCGACATCAACGATAGAGGTGAGTCACTTTTTGATTTTATGTATTTTAAATACTAACCTCACTGTTTGCAACATTGGTAATGAGCCCACTTTTATAACAAGAAACCGACAGGAAGTGCTAGATATCACTCTTGTCTCAGACACCATCACTCAAATGCTAACGTACTGGATGGTATCGACTGAACACTCGTTTTCAGACCACTGATACATTTAATTCAGCCTGGATGATGCTCCTCTCAGTCAAACAGCATTCCGAAACTATCGAAAAACTGATTGGCTAAAATACAAAGGCATACTGTCAGAAACACTATCCTCTGAACTCTCATGTCCCCGAGTGACACCAATGAGCTTGACATGAAAGTCAGGGAATTCACGCTGTCTCTCAGGTCCCAAAGGACCTCATACCTATAAGTTTATCATCTTTCCTTCTGAAAACTCTAGAACCACTGATTGATATCCATATTCAAGCTAAAAAGAAACAGTGGAGTTGATGCTAAATAGCAGGATAATCAACTCCAAACTGTGTGGGACTTTTACTAAAAGATATGTTAGTAATGTCCTTTCTCCCCTTCTATGGAAGGGCCCTTGCCTATGCGGACGACGTTGCTATAGCCGTTTCATGGAAGCATCTTAATACCATCAAAGAACTCCTTTAGCTAAATTTTAACAGATTACCAAGTTGGGATTACCCCAGAAAAATATCTGGATCTCATTCTTGACAGAAAACTAAACTGGAAACCCAACATTGAACAAAGAATCTAGAAAGCTACATTAGCTTTATTCTCTTGAAAGAAAGCCCTTGAGAACATGGCTATATATCTCGGTCATAAGACCGAAACTCACCTACGAGGTTTTTGTCTTGTGGACGGGCTGAGACATAGCAGTCAACTGCAGCAAACTAAGCAGGGTCCAAAGAACAGCATATCTGTCCATAAGCGGAGTTCTACTTCCTCCGCGGCCTTAGAAACTCAGTTTCACTTGACACCCCTCGACATCTTCAGCAGGCAAGTAGCGGCGACTGGAGTTATTCGCCTTAAAGCGACTACACATAGACTATACCTAAACTTCAGTTTGACAAAGACTTTCATGCGAGCTTCCCCTCAAAATCCTCAGATGGATCTAAAACCGATAGCGGGTTTGATGGCGGTGTTTTCTTAGAAAAGCTTAATCCAAGCTTCCCCTTTCCGTGTTCCAAATCACTGAAGCATGTTCCAGGCGGAAATTTTGGCGATTAAGGAAGCTCTGTCCTGGCTGAAGAAAAATATGATATCTGCAAAGTATATCCGCATATATTTAGATAGTCAGGCTGCTATCAGGCTCCTGGACTCGGTTTCACTAAATTCTAAAACTGTCCTTATCTACCGTTCAACCTTAAACCTTGTTGGGTGCCGGGCCATAGAGATATTCCAGGGAGTTGTAGGGCCGACGAACTCACCAAAATTGGAACCACTCTACCTGTTCTACCGGAAAAGGGCAGCATAGGTATACCAATCGCTGTCTAGCCAACATGTCTAGCGACTAAACAGATTTGGCCAAGGCTGGATCTGAATCGCTGTAAGAGTCTGATTCTTCTAAATAGGGAATAGCTCAGCGCCATTATAGGTGTCATCACTGGACACTGCCTTATAGGCAATCATGCAAGAAGGTTTGGCGCTTTAATAAATAATTTCTGTAGAAGCTGTATGGACGAGGAGGAAGAGGAGACATGCCCAACTCTCTCACAGCGAAGAAAACTCCACCTTGGAGCCTTCTTCTACAACAAAACTTAAATGATCTAAAAAATACAGATGTCCACAGTCTTCTGCGCTTCGTCACAAGCTCAAATTGGTTCCATGACTAAGAGGATCATAGATTGACGTGGCAGCACAATGGGCCAATATGCCTAAGTGGGTTGGTTTTCAATCCGCACTCTCACCTAACCTAACCTATTTAACTGTACGTCTATTGACTGCTTTTAAGTCCTTTAATTGATAAATTTCAGTTTTCTATAGTGAGCATTGCCTTATTTTTTGACTGAAAACGACATGGTTTTTTTGGTCCCGGCTCATTTGGTCAACGCCGTTCACTTGCCTGATGTCTGGATTGCGTGTCGTACTCATAAACCCACGTCTCATCTCCAGTAATGATTCTTTTTATGAATGTGGGATAGGATTCAGCCTCGCAAATCATCTCTTTTGCGACGTCAACACGGCCTCTTTTTTTGCATGAAATTGAGGTCTTTTGGCAGCACCTTTGCTGCTACACGACGAAAACCCAAATTATTAACCAAAATGTCTTGGACGGATCCATAGTCAATGTTCAAGTCTTCCGCTATCTCTCTGATGGTTATTTTGCGGTTATTGACCAACATTTCTTTTACTTCATCATTTGGGGGTGGCGGTGGTGTGGTATATGCATAGACATAGAAGCAGAGAGTCGCGGGTTCGAATCTCGTGTGAGGCAGTTCTCTGAAAAAAGTCTTTTCATAGAAGTTGTATGTAATTCTATGAAAATTCCGTCAGCGTCAACTCTGACATGAAGGCATAACACTGATGTTGGAGTGGTTGTTGGCTAGGCCAAATGTACCGAATTAACAACTAGCACGTACTGAGACCCACTGGTTGAGGATGCACTTGCTCGTCCCGTCCAGTTTGACAACCACCTCTGGGAAAAACATCGAAACCTATTACACCTGAGTTTCAAACTACTACACCACCTGCCCGCACCCTGGAGAAAAGCCAGTAAAACGGTATCCATATCGGGATTATAACAAAAAAAAAAAAAATGTTTTCGTCGGTTTTCGATGTCGATGGTCTGCCACTGCCTTCAGCACCTTCGATTGACTCACGACCACTTTTGAACCGCTCGTGCCACTTTAGAGAATCGTTGCCGAAACACTTTTCCAACATTTCCAACGTTCGCGCACCATTAAATCCGTTTTTTACGCAAAATTTAATACAAGTTCGTTGTTACAAATTTAAATCCATTTCTAAAATTGCAAATGATCAAGCTATGACTCAGCTAATGCTGAGCATCGATAAAAAGGAATGGTAGTCGGAAGGAGTCAAGTCTGATGAATACGGCGGGCAGGGTAGCAGCTCCCAGCCAAGTTCCTTGGTTGTATCTTAAACCAGTCTTGATTTGTATGCAGATGCATTGTCAAGGAGCAAAATTACGAAAATTACAAAACTGATTTTTTATCGTGTCTTTGAAGCAGTTTCACAAGTGGTTTTTCTGTTTTACATCTGTCTTTCATTCAATTCATGTGGCACCTATTTTCCAAACTTTTAGATCTTTTCCATAGCTTTTAAGCGATCAGAAATTGTTTGTTGTGCAACATTTAACATTTTTGTCATTTGTTTCTGACACAGAGTGTCATCTTCATCCAATATTGTTTGGAATTCGGCGTCTTCAAACTTTTTTGGTGGTCTTTCACGTTCTTCATTTCTCACATCAAAATCGTTATTTTCGATTCGTTGAAACCATCTTTTGCATGTTGCTTCTGATAGATGATAGATGACGATCGACTGTGCAGCCCTTTTCTTCAAATGAAAACAAAAAATTAATACTTTCCGCAAGTCATCATTTTCTGGTACAAAATTCGACATTTTTAACATGATGAAAAAATATACTAAATGTGTTTGACAGGTGTCAAACAAAAAAAATTAAGGCCCGTTCACAATAAATGTTCCCTATCGAGACATTTGTATCTTGACACTCACTTCATACCGGTACACCTGGTATTTATAAGAGCCTTGACAAATAGAAAACCTGCGCCGGTCTCTTCGTAGATATAACCAAAGTTATGGTTGGACATGGTTTATAACGAAATTCTTTTGGGTAAACTGTACTGTGCAGGATTTCTAGGATTTATCGTAGATTGGTTTACATCTTACCTTAAGAACAGGACACAAAAAGTAAAAATTGGGAACATTGTTGGCGACTCTGAGATAATTAACCTCGGCGTTCCACAAGGTTCTGTCCTTGGTCCATTATTGTTCTTAATATATGTAAATTCAGTCTTCCTTTTGTAGGTAGGCTGAAGGCTTTTGCTGATGACTTCACATCCGCATACGGCTCAAATAATCTCTTTAACCAACATGCTGAAATCAATCATGATGTACATCTGTTAAGACAATGGTTTGTGCAACATAGATTAATAGTAAGCATTAAAACGAAGCTAATGTTTTTTAGCCTTACCGCCAAGTAACTTCCGGCAATTAATATGGTATTATGTTTCATGCAGCTTGTTGCCACAGATATAGCTTACTGAATTGTGGATGCAGTCTCACATAGATACAATGAAAATTTCGACTGTTACGCTAACTGCTTTACTATTGAGATAGTGAGGAATTATAAATATTAAGGTGTCATAATTGACCAAAATCTAAGCGGTTGCGATCACATCTCTATCTTAAAAAAATATTTGCTATCCACTCATTGAAACTTCTATCGGCTCCGAAACTACGTTTCTACAAGAATCTTAAAAAATATTTACTTTGGCATCTTCCATTCTAGATTTTCAATATGGTATAAGTTGCGGGGGGTGGGAGGGGGATACTCACTTAAATAAAATTTAACAACTGCCACAAAAATATCTTATCAGGAAAATATGTTTTTTTTGTTTTACACTAAAGCCCTTTTTTATAAACTGAGAACTCTTCCTACTTTCTTGTACTACTTTAAGGTTTTAAATTTTTTATTAAAGGCGGGTACTTCCAGAGCTCCATCAATGATAACCATAACCTTCGAAGCAATTGTAGTTCCATGGTTAGCATTCCAACTTTTCGCACTTCTTATTGGAGAAACTTTTACACAATTGTGCCTCGTAAATTATTAAACACACTCCCTGCAGACATTCGAATTATTGAGACATTGAGAATCTTTTAATGAAAAGCAAAACTGTGGCTTTTGAATATTAACCATAATGAAATCGAAATCTTGTTGCACTTCATCATCTAATCAACTTTAAAATTTATATTATCCTAAATTGTTTCATGTCACTTTCTGTTTGTTATATTCTATTATATCTTTTCTTCTTTGCCATCTTTATATTGGGTATATATTTTAATTCGTGCGGTTTTTTTTTTTTTTAAATTTGAACTTTTATTTAAGAAAAACATGTACAATAGTATAATTCAAAGTATTACCCATCTGAAGCTATGACTTTTTCCCATCTTTCTGGCAATTTGTGGATCCAATCCCAAAAGAACTGCGCCGGCTTGGCAACCAAGAATGAATCAAGACAATTTTGGATATTCTGCTCTAATATGAACCGTATTTCAGTGAGGGCGTACTGCATCGACCGGAACAAATGGTAGTCAGAAGAGGCAAAATCTGGGCTATAAGGCGGGTGAGGTAAGACTTCCCATCCACTGTTTTCCAAATAGTTCTTAACCGGAATAGCAACGTGGGGCCGAGCTTTGTCATGATGGAAAATTGTTGCCTCGTGTCTGGTCGCATATTCCGGGCGTTTTTCGGCTACTGCTCTCTTCAAACGGATTGATTGTTTTCGGTAGCGTGTCCATTGATGGTTTCACCCGGTTTTATCAGCTCATAATACAGCACACCCATCTGATCCCACCAAATACAGAGCATTACCTTCGCGTCATGGATATTCGGCTTTGCCGTTGATTTGGCTGGTTAGCCGGGTTTCACATATGATTTTTTGCGCTTGGGGTTGTCGTAATGTATCCATTTTTTATCACCAGTATCAATCCGATGCAAAAATGACTTCCTTTTGTGGCGTTCCAGCAGCATTTCGGACATGCAAGACAGCCTTTCGACGTCTCTCGGCTTGAGTTCATGTGGAACCCGATTTCCTTGCTTTTGAATATATCCAGCTGCTTTTAAACATTTTGAAATGGCTGCTTGAGTGACACCCAAAGATTTTGCGAGCTCTTCTTGTGTTTGGCAACAATCTTCATAGAGTAATGCTTCCAGTTCTTCATCTTCAAACTTTTTTGGCTGTCCAGGACGTTCATCGTCTTTCAAGCCAAAATCACCACTTTTAAATCGTGCAAAACACTTTTGGCATGTTCGCTCAGCTAGCGCATGTTCACCATAAACTTCCACCAAATTATTAAAGTAATGAAGAAGAACTCCCCGCAAAAACACTTTCCCAGCCACAAAGTTCGACATATTGGAGTGAAAAAAAAGATGGTTTTTTACGCTTCAAATGAATGACATATATTGAAATGACGTACGATGACAGTAGCTTTCCAACGCATGTTCCAATGGAATAATACAAGTTACGCCATCTCTTAGCAAACCGAATTAAGTTATAGACCCAATACTTATCTGTACATATTGTGACATTAAATAATGTGACATTGCCTCTATTTTTCACTAAATATAACATGTCACTAGCTATTCTCTAAATTTATGTTTGGATTACTTTGAATTTGTAAAAACAGCATTTGCTACAATATTTTATACTAAATTTTGAGAATAAAAACACTAAAAAGTAAAAAATACATCAATGACTAAAAATATTAAAAGCGTTATCGTGAAAGCGAACTTGATATCATGTAAATCTTGGCCACGACTGTGTCTGAGGTTGTCCATTTGGAAGGTACAACGCGACTGGTATCTCGCGGATAACAAGAGTAATGTTGGCTTCAAAAGCGTCAATTGTAGCTGGCTCATTCCTGAAGATCTGAGACTTTACATATCCCTAAAGAAAATAGTCCAAAGGTGTGATATCGCACGATCTAGGCGGCCAATTTACCGTAGCAAAACGTGAAATTAAGTGCTAACCAAAATGATTTCTCAACAAGTAGATTGTTTTACGCGCTATATAGCTCGTAGCACTGTATATGAGCTCACCGAGACCATGTGCTTGAATTTCAGGAAGCATATAGTCCGATAACATGGCGCGATAATGGTTACCTTTGAAGGTAACATTCTGATTTGCCTCATTTTTGAAGAAATATGAACCAATGATTGTATCAGCCCATTCACCACACCATACCGTTGTTTTTAATGGATGTAATGATAGTTCTTGGTACTCTTCGGGTTGCTTGTCAGCCCAAACACGGCAATTTTGTTTATTAACGTATCATTGAGCCAGAAATGGGCTTCATCACTGAACAAAATTTCATGATAAAACACCGGATTTTCATTGAGTTTTTCCAGAGCCCATTCACTGAAAATATGACGCAAATTCAAGTAGCCTGGCTTCAATTCTTGCACAAGTTGAATTTTGTAAGCTTTTAGGCCTCACATTTCACACATGAAATACACCAAGCCAAGCTGCTGAGAACGACGACGAATCGATTCATCACGTTCTTGGCGTACACTCTCAGCTACAGCTGCTAAACTCTCTTCGCTACGTACTGGATGTGGTCTAACCGGTCGAGTATCATTGACTAATGTAAACTGGGACTCAAATTTGCGAATGGTATTAGCAATTGGCAATAGTAAATTCCATAAAACATTTCTCACAGAACGCTGATTTTCGTAATACAGCTGAACAATTTGAAGACGCTATTGTGATGTAAGTCTTTCCATGATGACTTGCCAAAGGATACTAAACAAAAATGACAAAAAAGTTTGATAATAGTCATACGTGATCTGTCAAAAAGAGCCTATTGAAAATCAAACCTTACGATGAATCACCCTATATATCAAAATCAATATATTTGTACTACAGCGCACACTGGGGAGAGTGTATGGAGAGGTTCTACGTAACAATTTGTTTATATTTTCTTATTTAAAATGTAAAAATAATAAAACACTAAGTAATTTAGGCAAAATAAAACAAGTAATTAACAATTAAAACATACTTCATAGAAATATGAAACACCAGTCTATCCAATTTCCATTACATCATCTTCAAGCAAATTATTCACTTCTTGTGGCATTTCGTGTTGCAAATTGTAAGTCTTCGGTCGCAAATTTGAAATCACAGGATCAGAACTGATTAATAAATTGTTAAAAACATCCCTATTGTGAACCCTATACGATCGAAAATACTAAGGGTTTGCTTTTTCATCATCTTCGGGGAGTTGACCGATTGTAACTATAGCATACTTGGCTATTTAGGGTCCAAAATACCAAAATATAAATTCCCATACATTTTAGCTGTTTCTTTCGTATATATTTAAATTTTTTTAAAGTTATTTATTTATTTGTCAACCCAGATTAAATAACTTGCAAAATCGTTGAAAATCGTTTTTTTTTTTGGAAGCAGATAATTCAGCATTCGCCTAAAACTTTCGTGACGAATTTCCATCGTTGGATGTTCCGTGGCCTTGTTTTAATCCCAGCTAAGATCTAAAGTCGTTTTGTTTTTATTTTTTGCCTTTCTTTGTTGTAACAATTCTTTGTGAACAGGTGACTTTGCACTCTTTGCACCTTGAAGTTAAGCCTATAAGTAATGTGTATGAGGCATACAAAACAACGTATCAAACAATGAAGAGGCGACAAACCAAAACAATAATGGTCTTGTTTAATTTTGCCATCCACCATAGTTAAATGCATTTCATAATTTATGGTAATAATTCGATCTTGATCTACAAGTATGTATGGCTGAAGAGTATCTATTTCGAATTGCACTTTTGGTACGAAATTTGTCATTGTCTCTTTCGTTTTCTTTGCAAATTCGAAACTTATTGGCCGAAAAAACTAGTAGAAGAAGGCTTTTCATTGATCAAAATCACCATATTCTCACCTTTATTGATAACTTTAAGGGGTACTTAACTACTAAGAAAAACCGTTGAGTCATCTATTTCAGTGCTAGAAGATTGTTTGTACTGCGACTAACTGGAAGCACCGTCACATCCCCATTTTAATATTATAGTGAGGTTCTGAGGGGTTTTTTTTTTAAATTTTAACAAAATTCTTTGTTTGTTTTAATATGCTGGCGTTGGTTTTGTATATTGTTCAAACGATTTCGATCGTAATGGGGGAGAAATACCTGTTGATGAACAAGACGCAAGTTCATAAATGAATTCTATACGACGAAGGCCATTTCTTTGATAGATAATTGCACCAGCAAAGGACACATTAAAACTGATTCTTCGATGGATTTAATTGAAAGGTTCTTTAATAAAAAGTACACAAACTGGAAAATGTGAACATATTTACTTGGCTTTAATTGTCATTATGTTTTGAATAGGCAGGCTTAGGCAAGAACTGAAACCGGATTATAAAAGCTGAAACTCTCTTCAATATATGAGATTTAATAGTTTTGTTAGCGTTTGTTAGCGATTTTCGTAATTCAAAAATACATTCAAAATATCTTGAAAACTATCTCCAAAATTTTCTTATTTTCTAAGATACGTTTTCGGGTGTTTTTGTAATTATTGTTGAGAAATAAACAAGTTACTGACTGTTTATTAAATTGTCTACCAACGAAGTAGATAGTTAATCCTTCGAATTCAAGGTATTAACTTTGGGTAATAATGTTAAAAATTGGATAGTTTAGTGGGAATATGTTCTTAATTTGTAAAAATGCGATATTAAATGGTTTGATTTTCCGTCCAAAGTCCAAAATTACTTTATGGTCGCCCCAGTGTACAGCGGATGTGTGGTCAACCAAGCATCGTAGTTATTTTTGGCTACACCTACGATTGGTTAAGTGAATCTCCTTTGAGAGAAAGTCAATTGCTCTTGCTTGCAGACATTTTTCAGGATCACATACGAGTACATATGACCGAATTCATGATATGAATCTTGAAATTCACGCAAAATTCGTATTAAACTGCCTAAATGGCTTAAATTTTGTGAAATCTTTTAAGGAGTTTGGCTTCACATAATATGATGTTTCCAATGATGATCTTACCAAGTTCGTAGGAAATATTGACGATGAAGGTGAATCTTTGGAATGTCGCAATGAAATTTTTCAAAACTCTCTCCTATCAAATGCGCGACACACATCCTCAACCTTCTTGCCACAACTGATTTTTTACAAATTATTCGGGAAAATATCGAGAACTTCCATAAATATAAAAATGTAAGTAAAATTTGTAAATATAGGGTGATTCATCGTGAGGTTTAATTTTCAATAGGCTATCAAACTGCTTTGTCATTTTTGTTCAGTATCCTTTGGCAAGTCATCATTAAAAGACCCACACCACAACAGCGTCTCCAAATTGTTCAGCTGTATTACGAAAATCAGCGTTCTGGGAGAGATCTTTTTCGTGCGAGGAACTTACGGTTTTGACCTACTGAAACCACTTTTGCCAATACAATTCGCAAATTTGTTTACATTAGTAGATGATATTCGAACGGTTAGACTACATCCAGCACGTAGTGAAAAGACTATAGCAGCTGTAGCTGAAAGTGTACCCGAAGAACGTGATGAATCGATTCGTCGTCGTTCTCAGCAGCTTGGCTTGGTGTATTCGACAACTTGGCGTATTTTATGTGAGGATCTCGGCCTAAAAGCATACAAAATTCAACTTGTGCAGGAATTGAAGCTAGGCGACTTGAATTTGCGTCATATTTTCAGTGGATATGTTAATAAACAAAATTGCCGTATTTGGGCTAATGAGCAAACCAAAGAGTACCAAAAGCTACCATTACATCCATTAAAAACAACGGTATGGTGTGGTTTATGGGCTCGTGGAATCGTTGGTCCATATTTCTTCAAAAATGAGGCAAATCAGAACGTTACCGTCAATGGTAACCGTTATCGTGCCATGTTAACGGACTATGTGCTTAATGAAATTCAAGCACATGGTCTCGGTGAGCTTTGGTTTCAACAAGACTGCGCTACGAGCCATATCGTGCGATATCACACTTTTGAACTATTTTCTCTGGGAATCTGTACAGTCTCAGGTCTTCAGGAATAAGCCAGCTACGACTGACGCTTTGAAAGTCAACATTACTTGCTTTATTTGCGACATACCAGTCGCTATGCTTTAACGAGTCGCCTAAAATTGGACCTTCCGAATGGACCACCTTAGACGTAGTCGTGGCCAACATTTACATAATATGATCTTTAAGAGTAAATGCCATGAATTATTCTTTTAACCGATGATAAAAATTTTAAGTTTGCTTTCAAATTTATGTGTTTTATTTTATATTATAAATCAAACTTTACGATGAATCACCCTATATATACATTTGTACCTATATAGCGTATAGGAAGAAGCTTTAGTCGCTATGAGTGAAATCTGAAATCGTAACAAGAGTTTGTCCGCTTTTATGAAACTAATATACATAAGATACCCCTGGTGCAAAAAATAAAGATGGTTTGCGACAGGTATTCCAGATTGGGCTCCAGAGAACCTTGAAGTCGACTCTTATTTTAATCGAAAAATCGTGTTTAGTGACCGGGCTTAGCTACTCCATACGAAAAAAAAAAAAATGAGGCAAATACAGAAGAGGCTCATAAGACTAGGTAACGCTCACTGGAGTGCACTTTTTGGGGATGGTAACACCATCATATTTTCAAAAATGAATTTGGAACTCGCATTATAGTGAATGGCCAATATCACCGTACGTGAAAGCGATATTAATCTGAACAGAATCTGGTTCTATACAGCCTACGAAACCATTGTCTTAGAGGCAACCCGATTCAACGACAAAATTATATCATGAAATGGACCAGTGAAATTGCCATCGAGACCATGTGATTTGGCATTAATTGATTACTGAAATATCTCATAACACAGAAAATAATGTTTCAGCAGTACGGTTTTCGTAGCAACATGTACACTGGGTCTCATCAAAAAGTGAGACCCGTACATCAATCTGGCGAAGGCAAGATAGTTGTACTTGATATTTCTATTTGACAGAGTTGGCACCAGGCTGCGTACTTTTGAAATCTATAACTCTCTTCTTCAATGGATTAGAAATTACCTTTCGGAGCGTCCAATTCAAGTGGTTTCAAGTTTCACAAAATAAATTCTGGTGTGCCAGATAATTGACGAAAATTAATTTTTAATTGTCCTTGTACTTGCTGACGATAGTACTTTCAGATATTCATACGATTGCTGTTTGATGAATACCCTCCGCGGCGGAGCGATCTTTTAAGGTTTGAGAACAAAAAGAAGTCACAGTGAGCCAAATCCGGAGAATACGATGTATGGGGGAGCAATTCGTAATGCAATTCGATCAATTTGGCTGTGGCGACTGCGGAGGTGTGAGCCAGTGTGTATCGTGGTAGAAGAGCAAATGTGATCGTTTTTTTCTTCAAATTGGCCAAATAAATCGTCGTAGTATGCTCCTGTGATTGTTTTTCCGTTCTGCAAAAAGTCAACGTGTATCATACCTCACGCGTCCCAAAAACAGGTGGCCATCACTGGGTAAAATCCATTGTTTCGATTGCTCTTTGGTCGACGGTCATGAAACAACGCAGAAACTCCTCCAGACCTAGATAAAACAGGGCCCAGCACGTTTTTGAAGTGGTTTTACAATTGCGCTTGTTCTCCTGTGTGAGCAACCGCGTAACCCAACGCGCGCATAGCTTTCTCATGCCCGAAATCTCGTGCAGGATATGGCTAATGCGTTCAGTTGAGATGACTACTATCTCAGCCAGCTCGCGAATTTTTACTCGACAGTCCGCCAATACGTTATCATGGATTTTGTCCACAGTTTCCTCTGTGGTAACCGTTTTTGGGCCACCTGGGCGCAGTTCATCAAAAACCGACGTGAGGCCACGGCGAAACTCTGCGAACCAATGGTAAACGATTGTACGGGAAAGTGAATGGGTCCCATACACACAATCGGGAATGGGCTTGATTTCCTTGCAGATTTTGACACTCAAAAACAAGAATAGGATCACGAAGCGATACTGCTCTTTTTCCATGGTCGCAAAAAACACTAACACGATGTTTTGAAATGGGTGTCAAAACAAACTAAGCATCAGATTGTCACCAAATTTTCACAGGCGGACTAAAAGAGGTTATGCTAAATATGATATTGGCTCAGTAGCGTCACCTATCTTCCAATCCGGGTACTTATCAAACAGTATCGTTTCTAACAGGAACGGTATTAACGAACGATATTAACAGCAATTAACCGATTGGGAAACTATCAACAGAGTGGAATTTATTGCTTCCAAAACTCTTAAGTTTCCTCAAACCATCTAAGAATTATTTCACTCCTACTGTTCTGGACCCAATATATAAAGCATTTTTCCGCCCAAAATTGCGGACGACAATGCCAACATCTGGTCAGGTGCCCTTAACACCTCTTTGCACTTGTTACATAGGATACAAAAACCGTGCAATAAAATTTATAGGGGATGTCAATATTATGATATATACATAGTCATCAGTCATCATTCTCATCAGTATACACTCAATCATACTCTTCGCCGTACTTTGAAATGTCGTGATTCTTTTCTTAGACCTACAATTCGTTTATGGAACCCACTTCCGAGCTATATATTTTCTAGTCATTGTAACTTGTAAATATTGAAGACCAACACACATTAGCACCTCTTTTTTACCTCCCGTCTTCCGCCTTGCTTGCAAATATTTTGAAGATACTAATAACCTCTTCAGCGCATACAGCGCAGCATGTATATATAAAAAAAGAAACTTCTTGTGGGGATATGTAAGATAAGCCTTTGGTGTATGTTGATAAATCGCAAAACTATTCAGTCATTGAAGGCCAATATTCAACACGTAATTAGTTAGGTGACGTTTTGACAAAAACAGCCGACGAAGTCAAATGACGGAAATTGTATTCAAAACATAATCTCATGATACATTCTTCATAATAAATAAAGAATTTTAGACATACGACATGACTTTGGTGGGAAGAGATGTAAGTGTAATGGTCTGTAGGTGGGAAGAAAAAAAAAAAAACATTCAATGGTCTATTCGGATTTAAGATCAAGACTTATGGAAAAGCTTTTGCAGTAGGTTTGAGAGCGTGGAAGAACAATTCTTTAGAAGGGAGATATACTATCTGGAACAACGGATTTGTGTACTCGAATATTAACATCTTTAAGTGCTATGTGCTACAATACGAGAACGAAAGTGTATTGTGCCCATAGAATACGGAAACATGGAGGCGCCGACACAATGTCAATCTATTAGGCGCGCAACTAAGTTCTCAGTCAATAGATAGCTCCAGCAGTAAGTGCTGGTCCATTTTGACATATCCAAAACGTCATAAATCAAGTTTAGACATATGGTAAACAAACCGTATTGACAGACTAGTGATTTTGTTTTGGCGTCATATACTTTTGTTTGTGTGAAAATGCCTGATTTTGTGCCAAATAATCGTCATTTGCAAGAAGTGTTGATTTTCTTCATTCATTCGAAGAAAACGACAGCTGAAGCGCTTCGAGAGCTCCAAAAAGTTTACGGAGATGCTGCTCTAAGTGAAACAACGTGCCGTGATTGATTCCGTCGCTTAAAGGAAGGCCAACATCCTTCGAAGACGCTGAATTGGAGGCACAGATGAGAATCCGTACCGAACGCAAGAAGAGCTTGCTTCAGCATTAGGAGCTACCCACCAAACCATTTCCAAGTGATTGCATGCGTTTCGAATGATTCAAAAATAAGAAACTTGGGTTCCTTATTATTTGAAGCCAAGGCACGTTGAACATTGTTTTTGAGCCGTGCACTGCCCGAAATACGGCCACAATACGAGTAGAGGTAAGAAAAAAGCGTAATGTAATGGGTTTTTAACTCGATTGAACAGAAAGAAGTCACAGGGAGCCAATTTAGGTGAATTCAGCGGCTGTTGCATTTTTATGTCAAAAAATTACGAATAATAATGGCACTGTGCGACGGTGCGTTATCATGGTGAAAAATCCACGAGTTTTCTGCCCACTGTCTCTTTCGGCGAATTGCTTCACGCAAACATCTCATAACGCCCAAATAATATTCTTTGTTTACTGTCTGGCCTTCTGGCAAAAATTCATGATGCACTTCACCGTTGTAATCTATGAAAACCGTGAGCATTGCCTTCTTTTTTAACTGAAAACGACGTGGTGTTTTGGTCTCGGCTCAGTTGAACGAAATTCACTTGCCTGATGTCTGCATTGCGAGCCGTACTCATAAACCCACGTCTCGTCTCTAGTAATGATCCTTTTGATGGATCATTGAGGTCTTTTGGCACCAAATTTGCTGCTACACGACGGAAACCCAAATCATTAACTAAAATGTCTTGGACGGATCCATAGGCAATTTTCAAGTCCTCCGCTATCTTTCTGATGGTCAATTTGTGGTTATTGTCCAACATTTGTTTTACTTCATCATTTGTGGGTGGCCGAGGTGTGGTGGTATATGCATAGATTCCTCAAGCAGAGGGTCGCGGGTTCGAATCCCGTGCGAGGCAATTCTCTGAAAAAAGTCTTTTCATAGAATTTGTATGTAGTTGTATGAATGGTATCCATATCCCCCTGGTGAGCGCGCGGGATTATAAAAAAAAAAAAAAAATGTTTTCGTCGGTTTTCGGTGTCGATGGTCTGCCACTGCGTTCATCATCTTCGAATGACTCACGACCACTTTTGAACCGCTCGTGCCACTGGTAAGCCCCCGTTTTCTTTAGAGAATCGTTGCCAAAACACTTTTCCAATATTTCCAACGTTCGCGCTATCTTGCATAAGGTCCAGAGTAGAAGTTGTCAGGTCGTAGAAAAAATTTAATTATTTGGTCACCTGCAGTGGAACTGTCTTGCCATCCATCGCAGAAGTATGAGAACTCTTAGTTCTTACTTCTTTGATGAGCTGGAAGACTAAATTGCTGAATAGGTTTCAGAGATTCACATCTTTATTTGGCCTCTCAACATGTTCAGGGTTAAAACGTCAAATGGGTACAATGGACCCGAACGTTGGCTGATAGTCAGAGGGCACCCATTTAAAGGGCTTAATGTACCTTATCAGCTTCTTAGAAAACATGGGTAAGAGATCTGTACAAAAAGCATCTGACCATATTTTTTATTGAAAAAAAAAAAAAACAAACGAGGCTTAATGACCATTATTAGACATACGTACCTATTGCGCATGTTAAATTTTTTCACGAACACAGCCCCACCCAGTTGGAGCCACGGTGTTGAAGAGTGAGCTCGTGTAAGTTACTGTACCAAATTTCGTTTAAAGTTTAGGGATTTTCTAGTGGAAACAGTCTCGGCTTTACAGGTACGAACAAGAAACCCAGTCACCACAACGAAAGCATGCAATTTCCTCGAGACACAAAAAATCATAACAGACCCACAGCAATGTAGAAGTCATACTGGACGTCTTTGTTGACGTCATGAGTATGTGGCATTACTATCACCAAGGAGTACTGTCGAGAGTTTCTGCGTCACCTGTGGGCAAACATCAGTTGGGAACTTCATCACGATAACGAACCCGCTAATCCTTCTCCACGTTGTGCGACAACTTTGTTATGCTCCTAACCCCACTCCCTGTGACATTTGGCTTTTTCCTAAGCTGAAAATGTGTTCGAAAGGGAGTAGAATTCAGACCAGAGATGACATCATGGATATTGTGACAGATCACCACAAGAGGTCTCCCAGCATTTTTTCCAGCAGTAGCAGAATAGTTTGAAAAAGTTGTAGCAGCTCAAATGTAGTACTTGAAAGAGGATTAGAGTTTATAATTGTATAGGGTGATTTATCGTGAGGTTTGATTTATAATGTAAAACAAAATACATAAATTTGAATATCAACTTAAAATTTTTTATAATCGTTTAAAAGAAAAATTCATGGCATTTACTTTTGAAAATCATATCATGTAAATCTTGGCCAAGACTACGTCTTGGCGCGATAACGGTTACCATTGAAGGTAACATTCTGATTTGCCTCATCTTTGAAGAGATATGGACCAATGATTCCACCAGCCCATAAACCACGCCATACCGTTGTTTTTAATGGATGTAATGGCAGCTCTTGGTACTCTTCGGGTTGCTCATCAGCCCAAATACGGCAATTTTGTTTATTAACGTATCCATTAAGTCAGAAATTGGCTTCATCACTGAACAAAATTTCAAGATAAAAAACTGGATTTTCATTGAGTTTTTCCAGAGCCCATTTACTGAAAATATGACGCAAATTCAAGTCGCCTGGTTTCAATTCGTCGCCGAGATCCTCACGTAAAATATGCCAAATTGTCGAATACGCAAAGCAAAGCTACTGAGAACCACGACGAATTGATTCGTTACGGTCTTCGCGTACACTCTCAGCTATAGCTGCTATAGTCCCTTCAATACGTTCGGATGTGGTCTAACCGATCGATATTGGCAATAGTGGTTTCAGTAGGTCGATTATGCGCAACGAAAGTTCTTCTAATCACACGAAAAACATTTCTCACAGAACGCTATACAGCTTAACAATTTGGAGACACTGTTGTGATTTAAATCTTTCCACGATGATTTGCCAAAAGATACCGAACAAAAATAACTAAGCAGTTTAATAGGAGTCATGCGTGATCTGTCAAAAAAGGCCTATTGAAAATCAAACCTCACGATGAATCACCCTATATTTAAAGTGATTTTATGGCTAAAAGCCGAATACTTTTTGAATTGACTTTGTATTATATGTTGCTTGTAATGTCGCCTACTATTGTTACTCAAAAGAATAAATTGCCACCTTAATTTATTTACCAGATTCTTGCCCTTGTTCTTAGTTCAATTTTATAATATTTTTGCTCTTAAAACTTTCTTGTTAATACGAGATATATTTACAGGAATTAAATACATTTACAATTGTAATGAATATTAGTATTCATTAAAAAAAAAAATTAAAATTAACACCATTGTGTATTAACTGGAGGTTGTCTACCCCATACGTAGGTATTGACCGTCTTAAATCGTCTTAACTAAGCACCATTTCAATTCAACTGTTTTGAAAAGATGAGGAAGTTTCAATGAACTTCTCGGAATAAATAATTCAAATATGTTAAATGACACTTAGTGTCAATATCGATCGACTTCCTCAATTTTTAAACTATGCAAATGGAGCGAACGTGATAGTACAGCAGAAAGGTAAACAGAACCATCACCAGTCACCAGCATAACTTAGGGCTTTATAGGTTCCCTTGAATAATTTGTACGAATTTTTAATATTTATTAAGGGATTAGGCCACGCTAGAGGCCGTAAAAATAGGCTGTTTTGTGATTTATTTTTTTAAAGAAAAAATATAATATAAATCGAGTTTACTTTGTTTATTTTGTACTTAAAAAAAATTCCTTTGTACTTATTTAGACAATATATTTTAAAAGATTTAGTTAAAATCTAACTTGAATAATGCAGTTTTGAGATAAACGCGCTTAATCCGCGATGCCTGAACCATATATTTGGACTTCTTGATTAGTGTCCTGTCCTCCATTCTTCAGACAGCGATCTTTCTGCAAGCTATATGAGCTCTTTGTCAATCTCTAAGCACATTTCGTACATGTTTGGGCCGATTTCTAAATTCATCGCTTTCATTTTGTGCAAAATTGAAGCAAAGCCGTCATTGTACATGCAAACTGCAATATTCATAGTTATATCCACAGTTTTACAACTAGAAATGGATTTTGGGGCCAATGCCCACGCAGTAGAATTAAAAGATTCATTATAGTTTTGAGTATGACCGCCGATGCAACGATCGTCTCTGGTCATTTCTTCGTAGACTGGCTTGATAGCTTCATAAACTTCTTATGTTTGTTCTCAGCAAAACTATTTGCAGCTTAAGCCTTTTGTCATGAGCACCATGAATCCTCTGCTATCGGACATTTGTATCAGTAGATAATTTATGTTCGAGTTTAGACCATATACTGTTTCTCATATTTTTAACTTGATTATAGTTTCATCGAATGGCTTATTCATAATAAATAGAGAATTTGCCTATTAGTTTCCCCCTTAATTTACCGCTTCTATCGATACCTTTTGTATTCTTTTTCAAATTACCCAGGCGGGTACCCATTCGCTTTTGAAAGTAATCTATATACACTCTTTCTTGACTACTGTGTCATTCTCATAGGGCTTTTAACAGTCTTAGAATCATCGTCACCAATATATCGAGTGTATTTTACCTGGTACAAAGCTTTGGATCGCTGAATCATCTCAACAAATGCATCGACCTCCATTTTTCCTACCTTCCGTCTACCTGGTGGCCTTGTACTATTTTTGAAAAACAAGTACTTCGAGATATTTCCCGAGCAATAATCTTTTGTCTTGATATAGTGCCTAACCCCTTAAAATTCACTTGGATTAAGGCTGATGAAAGTGATAACTGATCACTAAAATTGGGAAACAAAATTATGTGATGTGAATGTTCTGTTTTTGATCTGACTTTTGCCCACAGAACACTCATACCTCCACAAAGAATTATATTTTTCAGTCTTCCGATGGTCGAAAGAAAAATTAAAAAATTTGTTAGAAACGCAATACTTTGAGAAAAGGACATTTTCTACGGAGAATAATATTTTGGAATGGATTTTTGATGCAATCATCCTCCTCCCTTCTTAATGACTTACATCAAAACTACACATCCCGAGCGACACGACTTTCATTCCGTGCTTAGACTACATAGTGGGCAGTCATGTCATATCTACACCCTGTAGTGCTCACTTTAGCACTTTTTTTTTAGTAAGTTTAAGGGGGTGAATTGAAACACTTTGAAATCGGACACCTCATCTCTCATTCAAATACACATTTTTATCCACGAAGTTCACTACACAACAATCGAACTAATAGAATAGGTGCGGAACATTTCGGTTGTAGAACGTGACATTCCTCTCTTTACTCCTCATTCTTCTCACCTAAATACTATCGACATGGCACACTTATGAGTCATCATTTAAACATGGACCCTGTTGTATAACAGCGATAACGAAAGTTGTGGATGACATTAGGGAATCCCAAGATGATGACTAGGTCACCTTTCTATTACTTCTAGACCTCTCTTAAACATCCAACAATGTTTATCACACTGGTATCTCAAATGTTGCTTTTACTCTTATCCTGTCATACCTTAAATTGCGTAGTTCATCTGATTTTCTTTACACTTCTAGGGGTGTTCCTCAGGGTTCGATACTTGGCCCACTTTTATTCTCCCTTTATGTCAATGAAATCGCTGATGACGTGCGGTTATATTGCAGCTCTTCACTTGGAACAACCCTCGCCTTAGCGAAAATCTCCGATTAGTGTGAGAAAAATGGCCTTTTCCTGAGCCCTCTTAATACCAAATGCATTTTTATCAGCAAGAAACCCTTAGCCGTTTTTTTTATTTCCTGATATTGTGCTATGTGGCTCTTAAGTTGAATATGTCGAAACTGCGAAAAATCTAGGCATACTATTCAATAGGACTTTGACATGTGATGCCCACAACAATATATAAAGTACTACGCCAACACTAGATGTCATGCCGCTTTCAACACCATGGTGCGTTATGTTTTTGGCCTAAGAAGTTTTGACAGAATTCCTTATTACTCAAAAACTCTTCACAATACGTCGTTTGATAATGTCCTTTATTAAAGGTGTCTTTACTGTTATCGACATTGCTACTGGGTAAGGACGAAGTCAATTTTAACTGTGTTCAGGAATAGCTTTGCAAAAACCGATTTCGGATGCAACGCTGAGGTCTTTCTGAGAGACAACAATGTAAAATTTAACTCCTCGTTGTGAAAACTTGAGTCTATCTTCCAAGTGGAGATATAATAATCCTGATGGCGATGGACGTTAATGTGGAAAATTGTATCAGCCTCTATAGCTACAGGCAAGTTATGGCCTTACTGAATCATCTCATAACTTTCAAGTTAGTTCGGAAATGCAAGACTTCTCTGAACGCAGTCGCAGGGCTGAATTCAATGAGTCTTGAGGGCCATAATAGGATCACGGGAAGTCTCAAAAGTGAATTTTTCGGGAACCTTACTCACAAAAAGTTCCCGGAAAATACAAGTTTATTCATCTAAACCTATATTGTCCTCTTCAAAATAATCCCCATCGACTGCAACACACTTATGCCAGCGCTTGATCCAATCCTCTAAACATTTTTTATATTCGGTTTTCGGTATGTCCATCAGTGCTTCTTGAGATTTTTCCATTACTTCTTCTCGGCTGCTAAAACACGTTCCCGTAGTGGTTTTTTAACTCGATTGAACAGAAAGAAGTCACAGAGAGTCAAATCAGGTGAATTCGGTCGTTGTTAGATGGTATTTGTTGCATTTTTCGTCAAAAAATTACGAATAATGATGGCACTGTGCGACGGTGCGTTATCATGGTGCAAAATCCACGAGTTTTCTGCCCATAATTCTGGTCTCTTTCGGTGAATTGCTTCACGCAAACGTCTCATAACGCGCAAATAATACTCTTTGCTTACTGTCTAGCCTTCTGGCAAAAAATCATGATGCACTACACCGTTGTAATCCATGAAAACCGTGAGCATTGCCTTGTTTTTTGACTAAAAACGACGTGGTTTTTTTTATCTCGGCTCATTTGATGAACGCCATTCACTTGCCTGATGTCTGGATTGCATGTCGTACTCATAAAACCACATCTCGTCTCCAGTAATGATCCTTTTGATGAATGTGGGATCGGATTCAGCTTCGCAAATCATCAATTTTGCGATGTCAACACGGTCTCTTTTTTGCATGAAATTCAGGTCTTTTGGTATCAACTTTGCTGCTACACGACCGAAACCCAAAACAATAACCAAAATGTCATGGACGGATCCATAGGCAATGTTCAAGTCCTCCGCTATCTCTCTGATTTTTAATTTGCGGTTATTGAACAACATTTGTGTTACTTCATCATTTGGGGGTGGCCGTGGTGTGGTGGTATATGAATAGATTCCTCAAGCATAGGGTTGCGGGTTCGAATCCCGTACGAGGCAATTCTCTGAAAAAAGGCTTTTCGTAGAATTTGTATGTACAATAGTTGGCGTCAACTCTGACATGAAGGCATAACACTGATGTTGGCTGGGCTAAATGTAACAAACTAACAACTAGCACGTACTAAGAATCCACTGGTTGAGGATGCACTAGCTCGTCCCGTCCAGTTTGACAATCACCTCTGGAAAAAATATCGATGTCTATGTCGATATCTTCGATTGACTCACGACCACTTTTGAACCGCTCGTGCCACTGGTAAATGACCGTTTTCTTTAGAGAATCATTGCCGAAACAATTTTCCAACATTTCCAACGTTCGTGCAGCATTAAATCGGGTTTTTTTTAAAATCCATTTCTAAAATTGTAAAAAAATCGCCAACACACACGTTGGCTACGTAACTTTTGCAAATGGCAAGCTATGACGCTAAAATTTAGAGAGAAAGTCAATAACAGATGTACCAACAGAACAGAACTCAAATCGGAACAATGGGAGCGCCATACGGTGGTTATTTTGGTCAAGGTGATATTCGGTTAGACTCTCCAGTATGTTTGCAGATCAAACGGATTCTTCCCGACGTCTTTAAGAGGTTAACGTCTTTCCTGCTGTCCCTCAGTAGAAAAGACTGTTAACTGGTTTTGCTACGAGACACTACTATGCACTGCTATGCTCCGAAAGACACTAGAATGAAGTCGAACAATGCAGTCCACAAGGTAAAGTAAAGTGATTTTATATTTTTTTTTATAAAAAAAATATTTATTTATTCATCAACATTAATGTTGTCCCCTTCAAAGTAATCCCCCTCGCAATACTTTTTGGTATAGCCTTGAGCTCATTCAGCGATGCCGTTTTTACTATATTTTCTCAATCGTTGAAAATCTCCGTCCTTTCATAGGTCTCTTCAGTTTTGTGAAGAGGAAAAGGTCTGAAGGGGTCAAATCCGGTGAATAGGATGGATGAGGCATGATTTTCGTGTTGGTTTTGGCCAAAAAATCTTTCATAAGCAACTACGAATGAGCAGGAGCATTATCCTGATGCAAAAGCCATGAATGAATTAACGAAATACTCCTTATTGACCATACGACCTTGAAGAAATACTCCTGATGCACTACGACACGGTAATCGAATTTGGCTTGCTTTTCTCGGTCTTGGCTGTTCATGGTGTTTCCATTGGGACGATTGGGCTTTGGTTTCGACGTCATAACCATATATGTACATATGATTCGTCAACAGTTATGACATTGACGTCATTCAAAAGCTCCTGGCGATGCTCATGAGACGGTCCCTCTGATCAAAATTAATAAGTTTCGGCACAAACTTCGCTGACACACGTTTAATGCCCAAAACATCCGAAAAAATTGCATGATACGAGCCGACTTGCTTTTGCATCCAGAGCGAGGTTCATCATTGGCATCTTCTTGGCCATCTAGGAAGAGCTTGCATCACTTGTAAACATTTTTTTTACTTAGAGCATACTTACCGTATGTTAACGTTATAAGTGTTTTAGAGCACTTAATTCCACTTGATTGAATGCAAATTCTTTTTTCCATTTTTTATAATAATTGAAAATTACCGTACACATCAAAACAGGTCTAATCTTTCTATGTGTCAAAAATAAACTAAGTATGCTATACACTTGAAACTGTGAACATATATTCGGGATATGTGTACCAACATAGCAAAGAAAAAAAAATCGATAATCGAAGGTATAGTACGTAGTATATTTCAAAAGTCACCTTACTTTTTGAATACACCTCGTACGTTCGCATATGTCCGCTGGTAGTCGGGGATGATGTTGTGGACGTTGAGCAATTTACATATTTTTCTTACAACTTGTTGAGTGTATTGTATTTGTATTGTGTTAGAGTGCTCTGTTGAAACAGAAACAAAAAAAAAGTGCTGTGAAAGAAAATCAGGTCGACACATAAATTGGAAATCTTTTACACTTATGACTTTCTGATCCATTTGCTCCACTCTCAGCTGTCAGCTTAAGTATTTTTTTTTGCTTTGTTATCAATCAATAAATAATCAATTTTTAATTTATTCCATTTTGTCACGAATTTTAATCTGCGGTTATCTGACAATTAAAATTATAATAATATTCGTACACCGCTTAAATTAAATTTATTCAATTCAAACTTAAACAATGCGACGTACAAAAGTAGTGTGTTACGACTAAAGAAAATCATTAGATTTGGCTCATCGAAATTGTAGTGAGGATCACTACGAATAAGTCGTTAATCCGATTTGACCTACAAGATCCACATCCACATTTTCATCATTTTTTGCTGATCGTAGGGGACATTGGGCTGAAGTCAAAAAGTAGAGTGCGAGAGAGATTGAAGGAATAAGCGAATTTAATTAGAGTAGAAAATCGATTCTTGATTAAATCAAGCGTTTTGTATATGATGTTGGTTGTTGCTGTTGTTGGACGGTGGATTTGGTGATCAGACTTCTGATAAAGCAACCTACGAGTGCAACGATATCTTTTGGTTTAGATTTTAGCGTTCCCCATCTGTCACAATTCGATGCTTCATAGACGAGGTATCAGCAGGCATATAGAGAACCGGCTGACCTAGCTTTCTTTGGTATTTCCGTGTTATCAAAACCTTATGACAATTTAAATAAATAACTGTACGGCATATGTTAGTTTAACTTTGAAGCGGAAATAAACAGCACATCCGGGCATAAAACCATGGATGGCCAAAATTTGAAAAATATTTTCCCAATTAAGTATATGACAAAGTGCATATGAGATCAAAAAGCAGTTAAGAAATTTAAATCCAAGTACTATGTTAAAAGTAAGAGGGTACAGTGTGGTGAAACATGTATGTGGCAAGTAGTTGCTTCCCGTAACCGATGAGTATCAGCTCAGGAGATGAAGAAAGTTCTCGTGTCATAGTTCGTCATAGTGTTACATCGGCATCGTGTTACTTAGAAATACAGATATTTCAACCGCGATTAAGACCTTCTAAGCAAAATAAGTCCATATCCCAGTTGTACTAGGCAGAGTTATAGAGAACCAGCATAGTAAGAGCATGCAAAATGGCTACATGGAGGAGTTGATTGGTAAGAATACCGATAGCTGCATATACACATATGTACATATATATGTTCTTCCGAATCATCTGGTTTCAACTCCCGAAGTCGTTCTGGGTCTTTCTACATTGAAGCTCATTATGGGGCAAAAGTAAAAAAAGGAAAAATCCCCTTTCAACTTGTTTTTTATTAAATTCAAGCAGGCTTTTAAAATCGCGAGTTGGAAGTATATATGAGAGCCATGCGTAGACGGGATTTTCTTACAAAATTATCGCTTCTGTTGAGGGTAAGTGTATAGGTGTAAGATGTTGTATTATACACAAAGGTCAGGCGCATTTGAAGTTCAATACGTAGTACCTAGTATGTAGGACTGCATCTTAGCACAAGTTCTTTGTCAAGTGATAAAAAAAATATGAAACATCTTACCTAAAATATTTGAATGACTGAATTCCATCTCCGTAAGCAAATTATCCACTTCTGCTTTTTTTACAGAAATCAAAACTGGACAGCGATTCGACCTTTAATGAGTTTAATGCGTTGTCTGACTCCATACAAAGAATTGAATCCATGTATCCTCATATTGAAATCGTTATTGCGTTAGATTTCAATATACACAATTCTGGGTGGGTTCGACATTCTGGAAAGACAACACCCGAGATCTTCGCTGCGGAAATCAACTTGACGCAGCTTTTAAATAAGCCCGCTAAGATCCTGGACTTATTTTTAACTTCGCACCCTGATAAGTACACTGTTGAGGTGTTTTCCCCTCTAGGCTCATCAGACCATTGCGTAATATCAGCTTATTTCTCGTGCGTGGACCACACAGGTGAGTAAAAGATAAAATAACCGTAAAAAATACGATGAAGCTAATTGAAGTGGACTTAACACCTTCTTCAGGAATTTTAAGTGGTCGTTATGTTTCTTCGATAATGCCGCTGGTAATATGATCACAGACACTATTCTCTTTAGAATGAGATCCTTTATTAAACCAAAAGAAAGGTCGTAGTACGCCTTCTTGATCCGAGAAATTTTTTTCGGTCCTACAAGTTCAATTCGATAGAGGAAAACCGTTAAAAGTTCAAACGAGCCAGGAAAGACTGCAACGTCTTTCAATACAATGTCCCAGAGACAGTGAAGATTTTTGGTCGTTCGTTAAAAATATTGGAAATTCTGCCTTATCCTCCATCCCAACGCTCATTTATAATGACATTCCAGCTGCCAGATATTTGAATAAACCCAATTTTCTTGTTGAACCCTTTGCGGCTAGTTCAACGCTCTGAAATTGCGCTTTTTCCTTACCTTCATACGAATTTTCAATGGTACGAATCCACTTTCGTATTCGTGTAGTTCCAAGAGTAGTTTAAGATCTTAACATACACAAATCTGCTAGTCCAGATTGTATATCTCCCCTGCTTCTTAAGACATTTTCTTAGACGCTGGCAAAACTACGCAGTGGTTTCATCAATTCTACTCTGCTTTCTAAGCAGTAAGAAAGCAGCATTTTTTACAGCTTATCCCTGAAAAAGAGTGAATCATATTCTTTCTCTTCCTACAGTTTCGTCCTTGTTTTCAAGGTCATGGGAATGCTGATAAGCCCTCAGCTCATGAAATATCTCGAAAAACGAAACCTTCTCAATGACCGACAGAACGGTTCTCGTAGCAAAAGCGGCAATTGGTGATTTAATGGAAAGTCTCACCGAAAAGTGTACAACAACCTGGCGAAAGCGAGAGTGTTGCATTTGATATTTCTAAGGTATTAAACGGAGTTCGGCATTAAGGTCTTCCTCAACGGATTAGAAACCACCTTTCGGAACGTTCAATTTAAGTTGTGTTGGATAGTTTCAAAGAAAATAAATGCTGGAGTGTTCCAGAGCTTAGTTCTATCTCCGACACAAATTTTAAGCTTCAGTAATGATCTCTTATGTTTTACTTCTAATCCAATATATTCCTTTGCTGATGATAGCAGCAGACTCACGTCCCTGTTCTTCGGCTGTAGAACCGGAACAGCAGCGTATGCTAAGTTCTCTAAATTATGATATCACTAAGTAGGGAATCAACAATAGAGTGGAATTTAAAAAGTTGTCTGTGGTCGTTAAATCGAAATTTAAACATTCAGCCGAATGGCTGAAGCCACTAATTCGCCCAAAATTAAAGTAAAATACCCACATTTGATCAGATGCTCCTAAAACATCTCTTCACCTGCTGGATAGTATTCAAAACCGCACGATAAAACTCACTGGTGATGCTAATATTAATCAGTCAATGCACACCCTCGAACACCTATGTAATATCTCCTGTCTCACGTTGCTGTACGGCTATTTCTACCACCAGCGCTCCTTAGAAATCGCTAGTAGCATTCCGCTTCTTCAAACCTTCAACCGCAGCTCCCGTCTTGCTATGAATGCTTATCAGTATACACCCTGCCTGACTCGAACTGTAACCAACTTCAGACTGCTATAATTTCCATTCTCCGGATGCAAGTCCGTTAGTCCGTTGGATTTCTCTGTCTGGGGTTTTTTAAAGGCGAAGGTTGGCACTAAAAAATACCAAAGGTTGGATCACCTCAAACAAGCAAGCAATGATTTCTTCGGCCGTCTCAAGGCCATTATTCGCGCCAAAGGTGGACACATTGAAAACTACCGATACAATTTGAAAATTGATGTATTTTCTAACATTTTTTGCTTTGGCACAATAAAATTTATCAAAAAATAAAAAAAATTAAACAGGCAGGGTATACTCTCTAGTCCGCTTTGGTACGTACTCTGAAATATCGTGGTTTATTCCTAGGAGTAGTCATTACAACTTGCAAACATTTAAGGCCAACGTACATGGAAATGTCTCTTTGCTTATTCAATAAGTTTACTTCACCCCTCGAGCGCGCGCTAGTTATATAATAAAAAAAGGGGTTATAGACGAGATGATCCAGAACATAGAAGTCGAGAAGAGTGTATTTTGAGATATATGCTTCCAAAATAAATATCCTTGGCTTATTCAGCTCTTTAACACTCATTTTAACACTGAATATTACCGATTGAGGATGATTTTGGATGAGCGCGTTTAAGAATTTGATGTGGGCAAACAAATGCGAACGTCAAGAACTGCGTTTTATACGCTTTAAAAAAGTGTGAAAAGTCAGCGTCAATATCACTAACATCAAGCACTACTGTTTACCTCTAACCTTGAGTAATTGCACATACGAGGTGTGTTCAGAAAATAACGGGAATTTTAGTTTTTTGAAAAAAATATTTATTTATTCGTCTACATTAATGTTGTCGCCTTCAAAGTAGTCTCCATTAGATATTATGCACTTGTGCCAGCGCTTCCTCCAATCCTCGAAACACTTTCCAAACTAGATCTTTGGGATAGCCTTGAGCTCTTCCTGCGATGCTGCTTTTATTTGCTCAATTGTTGCAAATCTCCGTCCTTTTATAGGTTTTTAAAGTTTTGGGATTAAAATTAGTTATCCGTCAGCAGTTATGACATTTTTGAGCAAGTCAGAATCATCATTGACGTCACTCAAGAGCTCCTTAGTGATGTTCATGCGACGGTTCTTCTGATCAAAATTAAGAAGTTTCGGAACAAACTTCGCTGACACATGTCTCATGCTCTAAACTTCCGGAAAGATTGCATGACACGAGCCGACCGACACGCCAACATCGTCAGTAACTTATCTTGTGGCCGTGATGTAGTTGTATACGCATAGATTCCTCAAGCAGAGGGTCGCGGGTTCGAATCTCTGAATTTGTTCGAATAGAATTTGATGTACAATAGTTATATGAAAATTCCGTCGGCGTCAACTCTGACATGAAGGCATAACACTGATGTTGGCTGGGCTAAATGTAACAAACTAACAACTAGCACGTACTAAGACCCACTGGTTGAGGATGCGCTGGCTCCAGTTTGACAACCACCTCTTGAAAAATATCGAAACCTAATACACCTGAGTTTCAAACTACTACACCATCCGCCCGCGCCCTGGAGAAAAGCCAGTAAAAAGGTATTCATATCCCCTTGGTGCGCGCGCGGTTAAAAAAAAAATTAAAAATTAACTGGGCAAAATTAAAGCACATTTTTAATTTCACGAAAAAAAAATTGATTCTATTCTAATATTTAGTGGCATAACCATTATTTTTGATAGCTGGAGCACATCAGCGAGGCATAGAATCAATAATTGCGTGTGGATTGTTGTAGTAATAAGTCCATTTTATTACTTTTCGTGCGATCAATCCTATGATCTACAATTTCCCTAGATTCTCTATGGGGTTTTGATCAAGGGATTGTGCTGGCCACTTCAAAACTTTTATATCGCTTTTGTTAAGCTAATCCTTCATATGTTTAACGGTATATTAAGGATCGTTGTCATGTTAAAAAATCCATCGAAACGGCTTATACTCCATATGAGCAGCATAAGGAAGCATGACGTTTTGAAGGAATTCCTGGTGCACAAAACGATTAATTATTCTGCTAATCTTATGAATTGGCCCGACTCCTTGACTGGAAAGCACCCCCATACAAAAATATTGCCTCCACCGAAATTCACCCGATCCCTTTAAATTAAACTTCGACACAGAACTCTTTTCCATTTTGCCACCGTCCAGTTAAAGTCTTCCAGTCCTGCAAGTCTTGCAAGTCCTATTTTTGGGGAAATAAATGGCTTTTTGTACAGGATGACAAAATTTCCAGCCACAATCAACCGCTCTTCGCCGGATCGTTTTACTTGTAATATCTGGGCCAAGATCCTTTTGTATATTTTTAGAGGATATTTTGGGGTCCTTTTTAATAAGCCTGATAAGGCCTTTATCATCGCAACTGGTAGTTTTACGAGGTCTACTGTAACTATGCACCGTTTGTATACTTTCTTTAGCACAAAAACGGGCTTTATACGGAAAATACCGTGCGGCTAATTCCATATTTATTGGCAATAAAAGTAGTGTAATTTGAAAATCAGACACTTCTTTTCCTTTGAGACCATTAGAATATTTATTTCGAGCCATTTCACCACTTTTTATGTCAATTTTAAATTGCTATCAATAACACGACCAATGACTACCGAAAATGAATAAATAAAAACTTTTTTTCATTGTTTAGAACGTGTTTGGGACAAAAACATTTAGCTTTGGAGCATTTAAGAAGTAAACGATAAAATTAACAAACTTTAGACATAAATAGGGTAAATATGCTTAAGTTTTGTCCACTTACTTATTAATGTGTCTTGAATAATTTTTATTTTGTTTTACAAATTAGTTAAGCTTTAATGTAAAAATGTTAATTGTAAATCAGAGACAATTTTGTTATGATTAGAAAAAAAAAACAAACAAAATTATAAAAGTATCATTGGTTTTTAAATTTGTTTTTATTTTTTTTCATATTACGGTATGCCATGCTTTAGTTTTGGCAATCACTGTATATACACACGTTTATTTATCTTTACCGACAGCTGAAAAGATAACGTACGCCTGAGAGACGTATACAAGTTAACGACTTTTAAGGATGTCAATGGATACCCTTTTGATAATTTTTTTTATTTATTTATTTGATGAATAATCCCTCATTTTAAATATATGTATTCTCACTAATGTTATTGTTCATTTAATAAAATAAAAATTTAGTTTGACTTGTATAAAAAATTCACCACAACAAATCAGTCTTTTTAGAAGAACTTCAGTCCATAACATGGCAAACACCACAGTGCCTCTTTTTTTGAGGCAGGCTGACCTACTTTACTACCACATTCATCGTTGAGTTCATCTGGCACAGCATTTTTTATATTTCGGAGTAGTGTGCTCGACGAAGTTAGATTTTCCAAACTCTTCTGCATCTGTGGGGCCGTCAAACACGATGAAAGTGATTTCATATACTCCTTGCGACTTAATGGCTTCTGATTATTGGAAATCGCGTTATGACAACAAATAACATAAGAGTTTATGAATGCCATGTTAAGCATTCCGAAAAATATTGCCACCTGTTGGTTTTTCTCGAGCAAGACATCAGCGAACACATTTTGTCGAATGTACCCACACCGCCTTTTGTTTGGTTGAAATATATCATATTCGGCTTTCCACTTTTGTCATCGACCGTGCCTTTTTCGTTACAGAAAGACAATAAATAAACAATCTTTGATGGTTTAGATTTGTATGACAAAAGTGCCAAAGGGCCATCATAACAAAACATGGTATTTCCAACCTGTCGAGCGCGTGAATTTTCCAATTCGTCAGAAATTTCCCTTTTGTTAGACCTTATGGTTCCTACAAGCGTTAACTTGTAAGGTTCTTTTAGTAAGCTTCTAGCTAAAGCAACAAAAGTGAATGCATCATTTGGTTTTAGGGCAGGGCGTAAAGCTTTATCACCCATTCTAAAACATCGAATTAAAAAGTCGAATCCACCAAGGCTCATAGATGCCGCATATCGCCTTCCACTATACGTAGTATTAAACATTCCGTCCGTCGATAAATATTTATCCTTTAATGTTGCTGATAAGGTAAGAATGCCAATTAATGCACCAACTTCTAAGACATTTGTGTCCCTAAATGTTGCAGATGCCATATCTCTTTGGCCAACTTCAGATTGCTATAATTTACAAACCGTTCATGACAGTGATCTCAATTTTTGACACCTGACAGATAATTTTATTACATATTTACAAGCCTTTTAAACGATTTGTCAGTTGTTCAAACGTGATAGTGTGATTGCTTTATATTTGGCTGGAAAACCACAAATAGCTATCGTTAGAGATCTCCAGCACCTCAACGTGAATAAATCATTTGTGTCTTAAACCATAGCTCGTTACCGTGATACTGGCAGCGTTGCAAAACGCCATGGAGTTGGTCATAAAAAAACAGCAACATCGGCAGAAATGGTTGGGAAAGTGAAGCCTCGAATTAAGCAAAATCCGCATCGAAGTGGAAGAAAAATAATTCGTGATGAACAGATTCAACACATACTGAAAAATGAGCTTGGGCTCAAGCCATTGAAGTTCCGAAAAGCACACGATCTTACACTGCAACAGAAAAAAGTTAGAGTCGAAAGAGCGATGGGGTTGCTACGCTTGATGAGTTGCCGAATTTGGTTTTTTCCGATGAGTCGCCATTTGTTATCGAGCAATATGTCAACAAACAAAATGACCGAGTTTACTTGCCAGAGAGGTCCTTCGAAAATTTACATCTTCGGACGGCCACTAGACAGCACCGAGATGGTTTGGGCCGCCATAATTGTCGACGGTCGTTCTCCGCTCGTAGTTTTGGACCGTGGCGTCAAAATTAATGCCATCGTATACCATGAAACTGTCTTAGAGGCAGTATTGAAGCCTTGCGAAAACAATTATTTCGGTTGGGGACCGTGAACATTTCGACAAGATTCGGCACCGCCTCACAAAACGCGCGTCAACCAAGATTGGTTAAAAAATAATGTTCCACACTTTATTTCTTCAACACAATGGATTGCAAATTCTCCGGATGCAAATTCTCTGTTTAAGGTATTTTGAAGTGGAAGGTTGGCACTGAAAAATACCAAAGGTTGGATCACCTCAAACAAGCACTTCGCCGGGAATGGGCCAAAATACTGCAGAGCCACTTGCGTGCAGCCTGCGATGCTTTCTTCTGCCGTCTCAAGGTCATTATTCGCGCCAAAGGTGGACATATTGAAAACTACCTATACAATTTGAAAATTGATGTATTTTTCAACATTTTTTGCTTTGGCACAATAAAATTTAACAAAAAATAAAAAAATTATAGCATTTTAAAAAGTTGCAGTTCGAGTCAGGCAGGGTGTATATCTCAGCATATGTCCACCGTACAAATTCCGAAATAATTTTCTCCGTAGAGAAGACATCAAAGCACATAATTTAGTCATTAAGCGATTTGTATTGTAGAGTAGGCCCTCTTACTGTTCGAACAATATTTATTGCTGAAACACGTCCAGCATTTTGATCTTTCAATGAAGTCAGGCAGTGTTTACTTTTACTATTAAGAGTTGGTTGTGGTACCATAAAAATGCGACTATCGGATTCGTCCGCAGCTATTTGAATTTTTTTTTTTTGGCACTGCAATATGTTTTCATCAGGTTCAAGGCAATCCATAAGTTCTTCTATGTGGCAAGCTGCAGCATACGACTGAGAAAACTGAGAGTGAGAATGCTGTGGTCTGGCACTTATGAGAGGGAGAGCAAAAAATTCAAACGTCGTACGTACGCAGACTTACATTATCTAAGCAGGCATTGTTGATTCTAACAGCAACCGCTCACACAGCTCGAGCAACGATGGAGATTTTGAATCACAAATTCCCAGGCCGTGTGATCTCTCGTTTTGGCAATTTGAACTGGCCTGACAGATATCCAGATCTGACAGCACCAGACTTCTACATTTGGGGCTTTTTGTAGAAGAAACCAACAATTTAAAGGCAGATGTTTTGCGAGCAATATTTCAAAAGGCCGTAAAACGAGCACAAATGTGCGTCAACTCAAGATGTGGTCATTTGAACGATATCAATTTTTTAATTTTACACCTTCGAATAAGCTTTTCGTGAAAACAAAGTCCACTTCTAACAAAATGGCAGTCAATTCACATTTCCGAGAAAATTGAAATATAGACAAACATTTGCTTATGAGAAGACTGCGGTGGCCTATAGATATCGCTATTCATCAAAAAAAGTCGCAGTAGCCTGGTTATGTCTTAGGTTGCGAATATAACTCCATAGCACCACACAATGGGTCCGCTTATCTACGCTAGCAAAAGGGCAGGTCGTCTTTAGCAGATGGTTGAGAAGAAATCGTAAACACTAGAGCGGAATAGGAAATAGCTAGAATGTACTGAAAAAAATTGTTGCTTAAACATAAAGAACCAATGTAAGTCTTATTATAGCCTGGCAAGGTTGCGATATGGCCCAAATCTTGTCAAAAGCTCATTATTTTTCTGCACCCACATTGGTTCCATAATTAGCAGAGCTAACACCGCGCTTGGCTTTGTTAAACAATGGTCCAATGAGTTTTCTTACCCTTATGTCACAGAATCTCTGTACATCACCTTTGTTAGGTCACTTCTAGAATATGCTAGCCAGGTATGGCCCCCTTACTATGAAAATCATATTCTACGCATCCAAGCTATCCAAAGCAGATTCCTACATTTCACTATGCGCGATTTGTAATGAACACTGATCACTACATCATTCCGACCTATAATGACCGACTCAAATTGCTGGGTTTACTATCACTAGAAAAACGTCGCGAATCCGTCAATATTCTCTTTATACACCAACCGGTTCCAACGACTGTCCTTCACTGCTGGATTAGATTGTTTTTAATACCAATTTCAGGTCTGTTCCTCTTTTTCAGAAATAACCAGCGAACGGCATATAGTTTTTACTTACCACTGTCTCGAATGCTACGTGAGGCTAATAAAATTTTCCATGTGTTCGATTGTCATTGTAGCAGAAGTACCTTCAAAAAACCCTTAATGATCACATCTCCCGGCCCTGATCTTCCTCGCCCTTTAATTTTAGCTTTAGTTATAAGAGCAGGGGTTGATTTATGGCAGTCCGATGATATGTCAATGACCGTCTATGCGTTAGAGTAGAAGGTCGATTGTTATGATCCGAAGAACATCAAAGTTATATCGTAGCGTAGAGGCCATATAGGTTAAGAGTTTCAAGAAGAGAAATGAGTTTCAATGAGCGCAAAATCGGTTACCACAGAGGAAACCGTGGATAAAATTCATAATCTCGTATTGGCGTACCGTCGAGTGAAAATTCTCGAGTAGGCTGAGATAGTATGAGATTTTGGGCATGAGAAAGCTGTCCGAGTGATGGGTGCCGCGTTTTCTAACACCGGAGAACAAGCGCAATCGTGAGACCACTTCAAATGTGTGTTTGGCCCTATTTAATTGAAATCCGGAAGAGTTTCTGCGTCGTTTAGTGATCGTCGATGAAACATTGATTCATTGGTACACACCAGAGACCAAAGAACAATCGAAACAATGGGTTTTACCTGGTTTTACCTGGTGAACGTGCTCCAAAGAAGGCGAAGACCTTGCCTTTTGTCCGGAAAGGTCATGGCCACCGTTTTTTGGGACGCGCGAGGTGTGATCCACGTTGGAAAAATAAAAACCAAAGGAGCATACTTTTTCGACTAATTGGACCGATTCAACGTCAATTTGAAGAAAAAACGACCCTTTGGCGTAGAAAAAAGTGCTCTTCCTCTTGCCTCTACAGCCAAATTGGTCGAATTGCACTACGAATTGCCTCACCATCCTCCGTATTTTCAGGAATTGGTTCCCTGTGACTTCTTTTTGTTGCAAAACCAGTACTACCCAAGTACGGGTCGAATGAGGAAGTCATTGCTGCCGCGGAGAAGTATTTTGTAGGTCAACAAAAGTCATACTATACGGAGGGGTTAAAACAGCACCGCTGGGAAAAGTGCCTCGAGTTGAAAGGTTATTAAATTGAAAAATAAATTGTCAAAATCTAATAAAGCTGCGTTATCACTTATTATGCGTGTATTCATCAAACAGCCTTGATATTGGATGCTAGCTACAAGGCACCCAAAAACTTGTTAAAAGTTTCGTAAAGTTAATCTGAGTTAATTTCAACCACTCTGACCGTTTTAATATTCGGATACGCCTTGCAGATATCGCAAAGTGATGTATTTCGTCGATAATACTTCTTCAGTCTTTTCGAGGAGCACATATTTTAGAGGAATTAGACCAACATTATACCAAAAACGGTACTCATCGAGTATATATCACCGACCACTTAAATCTATGACAAACATCAGCCCAGAATCCGTTTATATCCGTTCCATACGTTTATGTTAATGAGCATTTGCTAATAGGGTAGTCGAAACTTTATACGTGTATGCATAGGTATATGGTATTTCCTACACAAAATGCGTAGTTGTTTTATTATGCAATACTCGTGTCGCAATATAATTAACATACTTCACCAGCTGCGGAATTATCTGCCGTTTCATCTATTTTTTGAATTCAATTAATAACGAGGCATACAGTACCATAAATATGCCTCACAACATTTTATTGAACAAGAAAATTTCACAAAATTAAATAACAACACGAAACGAAAAATTTAAGACAATTTTCATATTGATTTGACCCTCATGGCGTACATATGGTACTGTCCGCACTTGAACCTTTTCGGTGTTAGCCAGCGAACACCATGTTGACCGATGTATGTTAGTTGCGTATTGGATTAACAGAATCCATTCACATTAAGTTGCCACGTTTATGACTAAAATGGATTGTAAATGTCTTTTACTGATGCTTCTCTGATAATTGGGATTATTGACAACAAACAGAAGCGAAGTGTCAATAAATTATTGTGCAATCTGGGAAACCTTAACAATTGTCCGAAAGGTTTTGGAAAATATGTACATAACCACCCAGAGGTGTGACTAGCCACAAAAGAAAAGAGCCGCTTTGACCACCGAAATATCGTTTTTTGGAATCCATTGTTACTCAAATCTCGAACTGAAGATTCGATTTTTCTTAACGTACGTACACATATAGGTATGTACATATATTCAGAAGGTTGGCATCATTTTTGTTAGGTTTATCTATTTCTTTTTCTCTTATTGACCGTTGAAATATACAATATAATGTGAAAATGGTCAAATTGGTCAAATTTGCAGACCTTAGAGCCATTCTTTATGTCGCTCCATTTTGGAACACATCGTAAATGAGACCAAAAATCTGCTGTGGCTTTTGCATTTCAGTGATTCAGTTATTTTTCTTTCGGCCTCTACTTCGAAGCTGAATAGGAACTATTGGTTTCTGGGCTGGATTTTCCGACGACTCTCCATCATTTAACGTTTGGTTTTCGTTTTGTATTCGTGTAAAGCATCTGCCATTTGGGAGACTTTTATTCTAATTGTTTTAGCAAATCAATAAAGACAATATCCGTGACAGGGCAATGTGACTGAAAATTCACGTAGATGAAATCCTTCTTATTTCATAGCACAACATTTACAAAAGGAATATTTCAGTTTTAGCCAACTGCCTCCAGTTGCGCATTTCAAGACGTTTGAGCTACCCTTTACAAGTGAGCGCCGTCTCAGACGAGGTCTTCCTCTACTGCGTTGTTCTTCCCGGTTAGATTCTTAGACTCTGCGGGCCAGAGCATTGGTGTCCATTTGCTGTACATGTCCTAGCCATCTCAGGCTGTACTGTACTACTCGTTTAATTTTTCCTTCAAAGCCCGTCAACGCAAACGGAACCGAATATTTTTTGAAGGATTTTTCTCTTAAAACTACTGAGGATATTTTCAACAGCACCATAAAGTAGGACTGGAATCAAGGTCTTATAGAGAGACCCGGGATAGGGTCCTACTATTCAATTTCCTTTTAGCTTCCCTGGTAGCTGCACAGACCTTTTGAAAGATTGTGCCTCTAGTGTTCGCTTGCGAGTTTCGAACAATTCTTGCAGGTAAAACGTTTGTTGACAGAGTAGCGAGTGTTCTCATTCTGCATAGACGGATGAGCTTGACAGGGATGCCGAAACTAGACATGACTCAATATACCATAGCTCATCTCTATAACCACCGTCAAATACGGCCTTAAAATCGATGAAAATATAGTGGGCATCGATTTGGACTTCTTGAGTTTTTTCCTGGATCTGGTGCAGTGTGAAGGTTTGGTCGATTGTGGACTTTCTTTGTCTAAAATCGCACTGATAACGGACCAATCAGGTTGTTGGCGAAGGGTAGATAACACAATATGGCAGATAAGATCTTGTGTCCGATGTTGAGGAGACTTGTACATCTCTGGTTGGGGCAATTGAGATAGTCTGCTTCCAACTAAATCTGCGAAATGAGTTTGTGTATGCTCTCGGCTGGTAGGAGGATGTATCAGTGGTCTGAAAGCGAGTGTTTAATCGATACCATCCAGTTCGTTAGAATTTGAGTGATGTCGCCGGAGACAAAAGTGATATCTAGCACTTCCTGTCGGTTTCTTGTTACAAAAGTGGCCTCATTGCCAATGTTGCAAACAATGAGGTTGGTATTTATAATATAGTCAAAAAGAGACTCACCTCTATTGTTGATGTTGGAACTGCTCCATACCTTGTGATGAACGTTAGCGTCGCATCCGATGATGGGGCCAGTTTTTAACCTTCCAGCTTCCAGTACCACCCTATCTAGGTTATCACCAGGGAGAGGACCCACTTGATCGTGGCCAAGATATGCTGATGTTAGCCAGTAGGAGCCTTTGTCAGTCTGACAACGGTTAAGTCAGAGTTGCTGAGGTGAGGAAGTACAAATGCATTAGGGCTACGTTTCACTAATATACAAGTTCTGATCTTACTTTTTTCTTTTGTATAAAGTGGATCGTATACAAGTATTCCACGCCTTGTACGATCCATGGCTCCTGAATAAGGATGATGTCTTCTGCGTTTTGGAAAGACGTAAAATAAGTGCGGTTTCAGTCTTTTTTGAGTGATGGAGATTAATCTGGAGAAACCGCATTATTGCTACAATTTACCAGAATAGCCTCCACCACGGTGCTGTTCGAGTCCTCCGATTCTGAACATGTGCCCGAGAGCTCATCTTCTTCCTCTGATCATATACTATCTCTTTTTAGTTCGTCATCGGTTTCCTTCTCCAAAAGAGTGTCAGAAGAGCAGATCGACGGCTTAATTCTTACCTCGGATAAATTGAAGTTGTCGCTGTCCATTTCTGGAAAGGATATCTATGTTCCAATATCTAAGGTTGTATCTGAAGTTTCAGTTAAAGGAGGAGGAGGTTGCTTATCAGCATCCAGCTCATCCTTTTTATAGACCCTAACTAAGGGCCCTTAGTTTTTCCAGAATACTTTTTGGGTAGGAAGGTTCGGCGGGAATTCAGGTGCTGGTTCAAGGTCTGCTAGGGTATACTCCATAGGCACGACTTCGAGTTTTGCACCTGGCCAAATCTCTCCTAATTCACCTATGGCTTTGGTGAGAAAATCGAGAGATCTTTAATTAGCACATACGATATGCTTGATATGGCCTTGGTGGCAGCTAGCGTCGATTGTGATGGGAGGTAGACCGGGGTTTTCCCGCATGATGGCTAAGAATTTTCCCGAAAGCTTCAACTTGATCAATTGTCACCGTTGAAATGTTATCGATCCGGCGGTGTTACTTCTGTCGATTACCGCGATCGTTATTGCGTCTTTCTGGACTTCGCTAAAAGCCTTTTGAGAATTGGCACGGTTTCCCTCAATGAACTCTTGCACTTAGAGGAGTCCCTTAACGTTTCCGGATCAGTTGGAGTAGTGGGTAATCCATCTTTTAGGATGTTGTTAGCCCACTTAATCTTGCTCTTAATGTCCGCAATTCTCTCAACCTCCGGAATGAATCAGAAGGTTCTGATAATACGTTTTGGATTTTCGGCACTTTAAGTAGAGCATCGTAGATTGAGCATGCCGATGCGGCTGAATCCCTGATTCTTTCTTAGGTGGAGTGGCAAGTCAGGAAGTGGCAAGAGGAGGTGATAGGATCATGTCTTGCAAGAGCCTTCTCGCTACTTGAATATTTACTTTTAGGCTCGTTGCGTTTGCCTTTAGAGGATGGTGCACCATGACCGTCGGGTTCTGCTTTTTTATATTTCAGCTAAGACATTGTTATCCTTACTTCGTTTTGGTTAGATGGACGGAAGCTTTGGCTGCCATCGTCTAAGTTCAATGGTCTATTCTGCCTGACGCGGGATGGTGGACTTCCTCGTCGTTATGTATGATAGTTAAAGAAAAAGTATTTTCATATTCTTAGCAACGAACTGTGACTCTAATACCAGTCTCATCTCTACGGTCTTCTTGCCTCGACACGTTTCATTTTACCTATTGGTAAAACTTCTGTACGTAAATTTTAGAGTAAAACCTCTCAATATCTTTGAGCGCGTTTTCCCTGATCTTTTTCATTCTTCTGGAGAAGCCGATGTTCTTGTGGCAGCGCCACTTTTTCTTTAGCCGCATGTGCTTGGTGGTGGTCGGGTGAAATCCAACACAGTTGCGGCGTCTCTCTTTTTTTTTTTAATACCGCGCGCGCACCAAGGGGATATGAATACCCTTATACTGGCTTTTTCTCCAGGGCGTGGGCGGGTGGTGTAGAAGTTTGAAACTCAGGTGTATTAGGTTTCGAACCAGTGGTTCTTAAGTACGTGCTAGTTGTTAGTTCGTTACATTTAGCCCAGCCAGCAACCACTCCAACATTATTGTTATGCCTTCATGTCAGAGTTGACGCCGACGGGATTTTCATATAACTACATACAAATTCTATGAAAAGTCTTTTTCACAGAATTGCCTCGCACGGGATTCGAACACACGACCCTCTGCTTGAGGAGTCTGTGCATATACCACTACACCACGGCCACCCCATGGTACATTGGTAGCGTTGCCACTGTTCTTCGGTACTGGATCATGCCGGCAGAGGAAGCCTTGAGATATTCTGAAGTACGCGTTTGACGAAAATTTTGGCGGTCTTTTGTGATCGCGTTTGGGAAATACGCACTCGCACCTTTAGCTGCAACAAGGTATGGGGATCAGACTCAACGTGGGCTTCCCGGGCCATTCGGACGTCCAGGATATAAGAGGCATACCTTACGTGTATCGCACAATGATCAATTGATTTAACGTCCAATGATCAGGAGACTCATGTCTCCTTGTGCACATTAATGATGACCAAACCGTGTGCTTACTCTAGTGATATTTTGTCCCGCCGCAAAGCCAATACGCCAAAATATGTTGTCAAGCGTTCTGTCATGGAGGCTAGGCTTACCAACTGCTTCTTTTGTATTCTGGCATTAAAATCGCTTAGTACAATTGTAATGTCATACTTGAGGCTTTGCTCATACGCCTTGTCGAGAAGCTTGTAGAAACCTTCTTCGGTTGAGTCGTCCTTGCCTTCCGTAGGGAGTTGAGATAATATAATTCTAATGTTAGCGAGTTTGGCCTTGATGCGGACTGTTATAAGACGCTGGTTCACGTGTCGGAAGTTCAAGGCTTCTTGCCGTATATGGAAGATCCATATCTAAATAGGCGCATACATATACCACTGTTTTCCATCCTCTTTATGTCCGGCCTATTCCATCGCACTTCCTGGATGGCGGTGATATCTGCGTAATAGCAGACAATGGCCTCTGCTAATTTCTCAGCTGCACGTGGCCTGTTAACGGTTCGAACATTCCACATACAATTCCGAAGGTCGTTGTCCCCTTATACGTTTGCAAGGTTCTTGAATCCATTTTTATCTGAGATCATCAGTAGATTCGTCACATCCTTTTAATCTCTTCCGCATAGGGTTGTGAACCCTATGAGAGCGTAGTCTAATATATATTTCTATTGTAAATTGTCTAAGTTCTCTTAGTTTGATAAGTTAGTTAAGTTCTTTTAGTTTGATTTGGCGTCCACTACTGGTAGTTGAGAGCTGTTCTTATTTAAAAATTAGTGTATTTAGCATAGTTAGACCGTGCTATTTGAATGAGTTCAGTATACACTTTCCTCCATGGTAGTCTTTGCATTCGTATTTCGACTCTCCAATTTGTTGCCTTAATGTTCTATTTGAAACCAAACTAAAGTTGTGTCAAAATATTTTAATTCTGATACCCCGCTGCCTATATGCTGTGCTTATATATTCAAAGTTTCGTGTTCAACTATTAATTTAATTTCTATAAGCCAGTCGCTAATTTAAAACTCATTTACGATTCTATTTAGATAAAGATAGAGTTCAGCTGTCAAGATTAAAGCAAGTCTATTCTTATTTTGTCGTACGTTTTCGTTTTCTGTTTCTGACATTTCGCCAAGTTCTCGAACGCATATTTTGTCGATTTTTCGTTACTCTAACACGTTTTCTAGTTCGAAGATTTTGGCCGTTGCGATGCATAATCCATTCCTTGGGACCATCCTTTTAATTACCCTCAGAAATGGAGCTCCAACATGAATATTTCAATTCGTTTCGGGATCAGTCCGCCGCTATGCAGTATAAGTCCATTACGACGTACTTTTGTACTATTCTCCTTTTATCTTTTATGTTAGTAGGAATGCATTTTCGACTTTTCTTAAATCCCTCGAGTATTTTTCAGACGTGAGAATTCTTTAATATATTCTGGCTTAGGGTAGATTCAATTTATTTTACAGCGAACTTCATGATTCTTGACCCTAAATACATTATGGCTTCCTGAACAACCTCGACGTTTCCTATGTACGATGTTGCTTTGCATTTGACTATTGTTTGCGCTATGCTTTGAATGTCTATCTATCTGGCTTTTTGGAGTATACAGTGTACACCTCGTAATCGATTAAACACTTAATCACTCTTTCAAAAAGGGTAAAAGTTTTAGATTTTCGTGAAAGTAGTGCGACTAGTGTTATAGAGAGCTTACAATACGGTTTGATAGGTTGAGATTTCAGTCCTTTGGATGATATGCTTTGCCGTTCGAAAAAAAACACAGGATAGTCAGGTCTGCAATACTTTTTTCCTTCATAACCCTTTCCTTTTTGACATATTTATCTTGAAATGGGTCTTACATCAGTAGGCAAAATCCATTTGGAGCTCCTATCTTCAGGACACCATTCCTAAAATGTTACTTTTAGAGCAGCGATTTCATAGTCTTTCGAAAAATACCAGAAGTAAGCAGCGAAATCGATAGCAAGATGCAAACCCAAATTTATATGTGCCAGATCTGTCACCTTCAAGAACGTCTCACATATTTCACAAGTCTGATCTAACATTGACGAACTCAAGATCACGTAGTAGAAAACACGTTCTCAACGTCAACACCGATACGAGCATCTAACACATAAATATGCGGCCTTAGCGGGTGCATAAACTTAGAATATGGTATTTTTCAAAAGATTCACTCGATCCATCATTTGTTTTGATTTATTCTGTGTGAAACGTAAATAATTGCAAGCCATTCATAAGTATTTAGCATTCTATTAGTTCCGCAGATACATAAATCAACGGCTTCTCTGAAGCAGAGACTAGGTACAACCAATAACGACGAGAGGTATCTCACGCATGCCTCAATGCATTTAATAAGTTATAAACCTTCACCATTTGATGGCATGCTGATAATAGTGACGCTATTGGTGTAATGTAGCTCGATTCGTTTGCAGAGCATAGACATCACTTTGATCTACCAACAAACAAAAATCGAACATAATTTACATAACTTTAGTTTTTTATTTTTTTTCCCCTCTCTGGCAAATTGTTCCAATGAATAAACAGCCCAATTTTGAGCAAAAACGCCATCAACAACAAATAACGAAACAACACGAAAAAAAAGTGTAAACTTAGAAGATCAATGAAAAGGCGTCAGCAATAGTGTGTATTGTTTTTGGGGGTTAATGTCCGTAAGTAAGTCCGAGATAGTCCGAGATAGTCCGATCAGTATAAATACTCACTGGCTCGACATTAAACCTCACAGTAAATCGTTTGATTTCGGTCAGTTCGGGCTTAAACTCCAGAGACAAGTTACCTTCTATAAAAAATAAAATCATAACCAAGATGAAGTTCTTCTTAATGGTACGTCTACTAAATTCACACACCTGCGGATTATGTGGAATATTTACCCTTTCGGGTGGAATTTTTTGTGTACTCATGCATATCTGTGAATGGAAAATATCTTTTGGATAAACTCGTACAAAATAAATACATTAACGGGCGGATATTAGTGGTTCTGCTAATTAATTTGTCCTTAAGATTCTCATTTCAATATTCGATAAGGCGGATGCGACCGTCTCTTATTCTATGTGAAGTGTAGTTAAGTGTTACATATTTGACTAAATATTTGTGTTTTTTGTTTTCCGTTTCGTTGCAGACACTTTTGGTTTCCTTCTTGGCATTGGCTTTGGTATCAGCTGTTCCAGTGGAAGATGGTGTTTTGGGTGATATAGCGGGCAGTGATGTTAGCAATCCACAGGATCCCAATTCCATCTTGAAATTGCTGTTGCTCAAGAAGAAATTGCTGCTGCTCGGTTAGATGTCGATACTTCAGAATACCATTGGGTGGATACCTTTTAAAGCACTTCACACTAAGTTTAAGTAGATTAGGTTAAGTCAGAGTCCAGAGATAATTGTTAAGTGATGAAAAATAGAACGAAAATACAATTATAAAGAAAATTAAAAAGATATTAGTGGTACCTGTATTATTTGTTTTTGAGCAACTTTTTCAGTCCAACATTTACATACTCATAAGTGATTAGATTCACTTAAACGTATTTATCGACTGACTATTATTTGATTAACAGCGATGGGAACTATTCTGGTTCAATTATGTCATGTTTATGGTTTTCCGTAGGTCTCTCGAGGATCTGCGCGGCGATTGATCGTGAAACGGCTAAATGTCCTAGAACTTGAATTAGACCAGCAACGCAACCATAGTTTTTGAAGGGTAGTGCTTGCCTTACTTTGCAGTGGTGGTCTCTGATAATAGCATGAGTAAAACTCTACTAAAAGGACAAGGGTATGCTCGATGAACAGCATAAAACTGGCCTACGCCGCCATAAGGCTCACACTCTTATACGGAAGATATTAAAAAAAAAGAAGTTCAATGATTTGGACCAGGCAAAAAGAGGATGGAAAACTTGGTATCTACTATGGCGAATGTTACAGACAACCGGGAATTATCAGCAATCGCAGCGTTTATTTGGATACGGATTCGCCGTAAGAGGAAGACTTAGGTAATAAGTGTTGAGCTTCAGGTATGTAAGTTTCATAAACACCTACGCCCCCACAGAGTAAAAGGACGACTTTATTAAAGACTGCTTCTACGAGCTCCTCGACAAAACTTACAAGAAGTAAAATCTCTACGCCATCACCTCCAGAAAATTTCTGATTTTACGGCGGTAAATAATGTATCTGGAGTCAGCATAGATTTTCACACCTTGATATGCACAAGGGGACCTGACTGATTCCTGATCAACTGCAACAACTGCAACAAAATTTATCATATTGCGATCGTACGCAAATCAATTCTGCAGTGTTTCGGAATTCCGAACATTAGTTATAGCCAAAATAGGTATGTGCATATCCGTAGCAGACCAAAGCCACCCAAATCATTGTGAAGAAGTTCAACGTCGAATGGCTACAATTACAAGAGACTGCTAGTGCCTTTTCCGATCGAGCTTCCCTCAAATTCTCGAAAAAATCCGACGCCGGCAGCATCAAACGTAGAAGACTAGTGGTATCAATGTCAAAGAGCAATCAGATATACTCGTATTAATTGTCAACCAGCTTCGTCGATGACGAATGCAGACAGTAAACATTGAAGAACAACGGATGTACAGAGCTGCCCTGCGGAAAAAAAGTGAGAAGGGCTTGCAAGTAGAAGTGAGCTGAACAAAAGAGAAGAGCATAGGCTCCTCAGAATTAAAAAGAAAGAGCTTGAGAAGCGCCCGGTAGAGGCCTAAGGGACGTGCTACTGGAAGAATGAAGTAGCTTAAAATGTTTGCAGAATCGGCCATTCAACCTGGACGAAGACGGATAACATTTCCGTCTTCCCGACCACGATGAATTTAGGACAGCCATTTCCAATCTTAGCTCCCACAAATCTGTTAAAAACGATGGCTTAATTGATGGGCTGTTTAAAGTAGCAGGTGATGAATGGATATGAAGCATAAACTCATTTTAAAAACTGTGTCGACGATAGTATGCCCGTCGAATGGTACCTCAGCATTGTTTGTCCGATTGTTTGTCTTCTCAACATCACGTTGAGAATAATCGAACCAATGGGTTTTACTCGGTTAACGTGCTTTAAAGAAGGCAAAGTCCGTGTCTTCAGCCGGAAGTATGATGGTCACCGTTTTTTGGGACGCGTTGGGTGTGATCCACGTTAACTATTTGGAGAAGGGAAAAACAACTACAGGAGTACACTACGTCGATTTATTGGGTCGATTCAATGCCGATTTGAAGAAAACACGACCACATTTGGCAAAGAAAAAAATGCTGTTCCACCACGATAACGCACCGGCTCACACCTCCGCAGTCGCCACAGCCAAATTCGTCGAATTGCACTATGATTTGCTCCCCCATCCTCTGTATTTTCCGGATTTGCCGCCCTGCGACTAATTTTTGTTCCAAAACCTTAAAAAATCGCTCGCCTTAAAGAAGTCGTTGCCGCCAACAAAAGTCGACGTATACGAAAAGTTAAAAAGTTGCAAAACCTAAAAAATTTGCGTTGTCATTTCGAATCCGGGTATTCATCAAACAGCCCTCATACATCGTTCTTGAAAGAATTGTGCGAAACTTCCAAGTCAACACTAAAAGCAACATCTTTCAAAAATCTGTTCAAACGATATTGACATAATGCGAGGAACGCAGCGAGACTAATGAAGAAAAAGCGGCAAATATTGGTATAGCGGCAGAAGAAAGCATCGCAGGCTGCACGCAAGTGGCTCTGCGGTATTTTGGCCCATTCCCGGCGAAGTGCTTGTTTGAGGTGATCCAACCTTTGGTATTTTTTAGTGCCAACCTTCCACTTCAAAATACCTTAAACAGAGAATTTGCATCCGGAGAATTTGCAATCCATTGTGTCGAAGAAATGAAGTGTGGAACATTGTTTTTTAACCAATCTTGGTTGACGCGCGCTTTGTGAGGCGGTGCCGAGTCTTGTCGAAATGTTCACGGTCTCCAACCGAAATAATTGTTTGCGCAAGGCTTCAATACTGCCTCTAAGACAGTTTCATGGTATACGATCGCATTAATTTTGACGCCACGGTCCAAAACTACGAGCGGAGAAGGACCATCGGCAATTATGGCGGCCCAAACCATCTCGGTGCTGTCTGCTTTCTAGTGGCCGTCCGAAGACGTAAATTTTCGAAGGACCTCTCTGGCAAGTAAACTCGGTCATTTTGTTTGTTGACATATTACTCGATAACAAATGGCGACTCATCGGAAAAAACCAAATTCGGCAACACATCAAGCGTAGCAACCCTATCGCTCTTTCGACTCTAACTTTTTTCTGTTGCAGTGTAAGATCGTGTGCTTTTTGGAACTTCAATGGCTTGAGCCCAAGCTCATTTTTCGCTCAATTCGAGCCTTCACTTTCCCAACCATTTCTGCCGATGTTGCTGATTTTTTATGACCAACTCCATGGCGTTTTGCAACGCTGGCAGTATCACGGTAACGGGCTATGGTTCGAGACATAAATGATTTGTTCACGTTGAGGTGCTGGAGAGCTCTAACGATAGCTATTTGTGGTTTTCCAGCCAAATATAAAGCAATCACACTATCACGTTTGAACAACTGAGACGCAAATCGTTTAAAAGGCTTGTAAATATGTAATAAAATTATCTGTCAGGTGTCAAAATTTGAGATCACTGTCATGAACGGTTTGTAAATTATAGCAGTCTGAAGTTGGTTGCAGTTCGAGTCTGGCAGGGTGTATATAAATGGCCAAAGAGATATGGCATCTGCAACATTTAGGGACACAAATGTCTTAGAAGTTGGTGCATTAATTGGCATTCTTACCTTATCAGCAACATTAAAGGATAAATATTTCTCAACGGACGGAATGTTTAATACTACGTATAGTGGAAGGCGATATGCGGCATCTATGAGCCGTGGTGGATTCGACTTTTTAATTCGATGTTTTAGAATGGATGATAAAGCTTTACGCCCTGACCTAAAACCAAATGATGCATTCACTTTTGTTGCTTTAGCTAGAAGCTTACTAAAAGAACCTTACAAGTTAACGCTTGTAGGAACCATAAGGTCTAACAAAAGGGAAATTTCTGACGAAGTGGAAAATTCACGCGCTCGACAGGTTGGAAATATCATGTTTTGTTATGATGGCCCTTTGGCACTTTTGTCATACAAATCTGAACTATCAAAGATTGTTTATTTATTGTCTTTCTGTAACGTAAAAGGCACGGTCGACGACAAAAGTGGAAGCCGAATATGATATTATATTTCAACCAAACAAAAGGCGGTGTGGGTACATTCGACCAAATGTGTTCGCTGATGTCTTGCTCGAGAAAAACCAACAGGTGGCAATATTTTTCGGAATGCTTAGCATGGCATTCATAAACTCTTATGTTATTTGTTGTCATAACGCGATTTCCAATCAGAAGCCATTAAGTCGCAAGGAGTATATGAAATCACTTTCATCGTGTTTGACGGCCCCACTGATACAGAAGAGTTTGGAAATTCCAACTTTGTCGAGCACACTACGCCGAAATATAAAAAATGCTGTGCCAGATGAGCTCAACGACGAATGTGGTAGCAGTGTAGGTCAGCCTGCCTCAAAAAAAGAGGTACTGTGGTTTTTGCCATGTTATGGACTGAAGTTCTTCTAAAAAGACTGATTTGTTGTGGTGAATTTTTTATACAAGTCAACCTAAATTTTTATTTTATAAAATGAACAATAACATTAGTGAGAATACATATATTTAAAATGAGGGATTATTCATCAAATAAATAAATAAAAAAAATTATCAAAAGGGTATCCATTGACATCCTTAAAAGTCGTTTACTTGTATACATCTCTCAGGCGTACGTTATCTTTTCAGCTGTCGGTAAAGATAAATAAACGTGTGTATATACAGTGTTTACCAAAACTAAGGCATGGCATACCGTAATATGAAAAAAACTAAAAACAAATTTAAAAACCAATGATACTTTTATAATTTTGTTTGTTTTTTTTTTCTAATCATAACAAAATTGTCTCTGATTTACAATTAACATTTTTACATTAAAGCTTAACTAATTTGTAAAACAAAAAAAAATTATTCAAAACTCATTAATAAGTAAGTGGACAAAACTTAAGCATATTTACCCTATTTATGTCTAAAGTTTGTTAATTTTATCGTTTACTTCTTAAATGCTCCAAAGCTAAATGTTTTTGTCCCAAACACGTTCTAAACAATGAAAAAAAGTTTTTATTTATTCATTTTCGGTAGTCATTGGTCGTGTTATTGATCGCAATTTAAAATTGACATAAAAAGTGGTGAAATGGCTCGAAATATATATTCTAATGATCTCAAAGGAAAAGAAGTGTCTGATTTTCGAACTGGTAAGGCAATTACAGTACTTTTATTGCCAATAAATATGGAATTAGCCGCACGGTATTTTCCGTATAAAGCCCGTTTTTGTGCTAAAGAAAGTATACAAACGGTGCATAGTTACAGTAGACCTCGTAAAACTACCAGTTGCGATGATAAAGGCCTTATCAGGCTTATTAAAAAGGACCCCAAAATATCCTCTAAAAATATACAAAAGGATCTTGGCCCAGATATTACAAGTAAAACGATCCGGCGAAGAGCGGTTGATTGTGGCTGGAAATTTTGTCATCCTGTACAAAAAGCCATTTATTTCCCCAAAAATAGGACTTGCAAGACTTGCAGGACTGGAAGACTTTAACTGGACGGTGGCAAAATAGAAAAGAGTTCTGTGTTCTGATGAATCGAAGTTTAATTTAAAGGGATCGGGTGAATTTCGGTGGAGGCAATATTTTTGTCTGGGGGTGCTTTCCAGTCAAGGAGTCGGGCCAATTCATAAGATTAGCAGAATAATTAATCGTTTTGTGCACCAGGAATTCCTTCAAAACGTCATGCTTCCTTATGCTGCTTATATGGAGTATAAGCCATTTCGATGGATTTTTCAACATGACAACGATCCTTAATATACCGTTAAACATATGAAGGATTAGCTTAACAAGGGCGATATAAAAGTGGCCAGCACAATCCCTTGATCAAAACTCCATAGAGAATCTGGGGAAATTGTAGATCATAGGATTGATCACACGAAAAGTAATAAAATGGACTTATTACTACAACAATCCACACGCAATTATTGATTCTATGCCTCGCTGATGTGCTGCAGCTATCAAAAATAATGGTTAAGCCACTAAATATTAGAATAGAATCAATTTTTTTTTCGTGAAATTAAAAATGTGCTTTAATTTTGCCCAGTTAATTTTTAATTTTTTTTTTAACCGCGCGAGTAACATATACAATTCCGCAATTCTCGGTCAATCCACCTAAACCAGCAAGAATAGAGTCACACAATGCAAATCCCCCAATATCAGCAAATGACACTAAAACCAATACTGCAGACTCAACAATTAACGGCTATAAAAACAATAAATCAATTATGGGCAAGCGACCAGTACTTCGTTTATAGCCGTTTTTGATCGCAGCGACGCTGAAGACGGCGGGTCATCATAGGCTAAGTTAAATTAAGAATACCCATTTACTGGCTTTTCTCCAGGGCGCGGGCGGGTGGTGTAGTAGTTTAAAACTCAGGTATATTAGGGTTCAATATTTTTCCAGAGGTGGTTGTCAAATTGGAACCAGTGCCTCCTCAACCAGTGGGTCTAAGTACGTGCTAGTTGTTAGTTTGTTACATTTAGCCCAGCCAACATCAGTGTTATGCCTTCATGTCATGTCTACGAAAAGACTTTTTTCAGAGAATTGCTTCGCACGAGATTCGAACCTGCGACCCTCTGCTTGAGGAATCTATGCATATACAACTACATCACGGCCACAAGAGAAGTTACTGACGATGTTGGCGTGTCGGTCGGCTCGTGTCATGCAATCTTTCCGGAAGTTTAGAGCCTGAGACATGTGTCAGCGAAGTTTGTTCCGAAACTTCTTAATTTTGATCAGAAGAACCGTCGCATGAACATCACTAAGGAGCTCTTGAGTGACGTCAGTGATGATTCTGACTTGCTCAAAAATGTCATAACTGCTGACGGATAACTAATTCTAATCCCAAAACTGAAAAGACCTATAAAAGGACGGAGATTTGCAACAATTGAGCAAATAAAAGCAGCATCGCAGGAAGAGCTCAAGGCTATCCCAAAGATCGAGTTTGGGAAGTGTTTCGAGGACTGGAAGAAGCGCTGGCACAAGTACATAATATCTAATGGAGACTTCTTTGAAGGCGACAGCATTAATGTAGACGAATAAATAAATATTTTTTTCAAAAAACTAAAATTCCCGTTATTTTCGGAACACACCTCGTATGTGCAATTTCTCAAGGTTAGAGGTAAACAGTAGTGCTTGATGTTAGTGATATTGACGCTGACTTTTCACACTTTTTTAAAGCTTATAAAACGCAGTTCTTGACGTTCGCATTTGTTTGCCCACATCAAATTCTTAAACGCGCTCATCCGAAATCAGCCTCAATAGGTAATATTCAGCAGTGGTAAATTGAGTGTAAGAGCTGGATAAGCCAAGAATTTTTATTTTGGAAGCATATATCTCAAAAAACATTCTTCTCGACTTCTATGTTGTGGATCATCTTGTCTATAACCTATTTTTTTTTAAATAACAAGCGTGCTCGAGGGGTTTTTGGTATCCTTAAAATGTTTGCACACAGCTCGGGTGAAGTAAACTTAGGGAATAAGCAAAGAGACATTTCCATGTACGTTGGTCTTAAATGTTTGCAAGTTGTAATGACTACTCTTAGGAATGAACCACGATATTTCAGAGTACGTACCAAAGCGGACTAGAGAGTACACCCTGCCTGTATAATTTTTTTATTTTTTGATAAATTTTATTGCGCTAAAGCAAAAAATGTTGAAAAATACATCAATTTTCAAATTGTGTTAGTAATTTTCAATATGTCCACCTTTGGCGCGAATAATGGCCTTGAGACGGCAGAAGAAAGCATCGCAGGCTGCACGCAAGTGGCTCTGTGATATTTTGGCCCATTCCCGGCGAAGTGCTTGTTTGAGGTGGTCGAAACTTTGGTATTTTTTAGTGAAAACCTTCGCCTTCAAAATACCCCAAACAGAGAATTTGCATCCGAAGAATTTGCAATCCATTGTGTCGAAGAAATGAAGTGTGGAACATTGTTTTTTAATCAATCTTGGTTGACGCGCGCTTTGTGAGACGGTGCCGAGTCTTGTTGAAATGTCCACGGTCTCCAACCGAAATAGTTGTTTGCGCAAGGCTTCAATACTGCCTCTAAGACAGTTTCACGGTATACGATCGCATTAATTTTGACGCCACGGTCCAAAAATACGTGTGGAGAGCGACCATCGACGGTTATGACGGCCCAAACCATCACTATCGGTGCTGCCTGCTTTCTGGTGGCCGTCCGAAGGCGTAAACTGTTGAAGGACCTCTCTGGCAAGTAAGCTCGGTGATTTTGTTTGTTGACATATTGCTCGACAACAAATGGCGATTCATCGGAAAAAATCAAATTCGGCGACTTAGTACTTTCGTGCAAGCGTAGCAACTCCTTCGCTCTTTCGACTTTAACTTTTTTCTTTTACGGTGCAAAATCGTGTTCTTTTTGGAACTTCAATAGCTTGAGCCCAAGCTCATTATTCAATATGTGTTGCATCCGTTCCAACGATATGTTGAGCTCACGAGCCATTTTTCTTCCACTTCGAGGCGGATTTCACTCAATTCGAGCCTTCATTTTCCGAACCATTTCTGCTGATGCTGCTCTTTTTTTATGACCACCTCCATGGCGTCTTGCAACGCTGCCGAGCTATGGCTCGAGACACAAATGATTTGTTCACGTTGAGGTGCTGGAGAGCTCTAACGATAGCTACTTGTGATTTTCCAGCCAAATATAAAGCAATCATAGTATCATGTTTGAATTCCATCGAGGATAAACTTGTTCAACATAACTGAGACGCAAATCGTTTAAAAGACTTGTAAATATGTAATAAAATTATCTGTCAGGTGTCAAAATTTGAGCTCACAGTAATGAACGGTTTGGAAATTATAGCAGTCTGAAGTTAGTTGCAGTTCGTGTCAGTCAGGGTGTATATTCTGTTAAAAAATAGGAACACACAACATCTAAGCCTAAGATAAATAATAATGGGCCTTATAAACCTCAACTGACAAGATCAAAAAACAGTGCGGAAATCATGCTAAGAATCACTCTAGCCAATCGCTGCTTCTTTGGGCTTGGAGCACAATCGAGTACTAAAGCCCTCTCCGGAGCAACTAAAATGACATTACACAAGCCATTGATCATTCCAGTCCTGTCTTACAACCCATAAGAGTGAACACTGACGAAAGCGGATGAAAATGCTTTCATGCATTTATAGGTAAAAGTTCTTCGGGTAATTTTCGATCCCGTTTGCATCAATAGAAAATCAAGCAGACGTTTCAGCTGGGAATTGTTCGGGCTGTGCAGCGACGCCCACCAAGTTAGAAAAGCTAGGTTACTCTGACTGAATGGAGCATACCAAGCCTGAAAACTTTTCAACTCCAACTCAGAGGAACAACGAAGTAGAGGACGACCTTATCTTACGTGGCGCACACAAGTGAAAGGAAACCTCAGCCAACTTTTTGTGCGCAATTGAAGGTAGCTGGCAAAAGATCGCAAAAGATCGTTAGCTGAGGCCCTGGTCCACTCCGCACTGTAGAGCCATCTAAGTATGCAAGGTAGGCTCCTCAACCTTCAGATACGCTCGTCCTTTCGATCTAAAAATTGGATTTTACACATAAGTTTGCATGTTGCATATGAGACAGCGGATGCATTCGAAAATCAGCGTAGTCACGTGAAGCCCAACCATTGTTTTCTATGCTCTACAGCGAAAGGATTTTAGGTGCCATTAGGAAACAAAAAATCTTTTCAGAAGAGGCGGTTGCTGAACTAATGCTTAAAACAGAACGATTAGATATATGATATTGGTGCCAGGCAATTTAAAACCAACTAAGGATCCAGATTATTTATTGGGCAGATTAGACCTCTGATGGCATCCTGCAGAGTTATAAATATCAAGTTGGTTCCAACTGCATGCGTCTTCCTATACTGCGTTGCTTCACTGCGGTGGGATTCTTCTGGCGTTAGCACTTTTTAGGATCTTAGTCGTTTTGAGCGAAGCCTTCTGATCAGATGTACGTCATCATAGAGCCCGCAGACGGTGTCAAATATTACTTCACATGAATAATTGCCGGTCAAAGCAACTACGAGAGCTTTTATCCGCTCTTGAGCGTGATTATTTGTCTGCGCCAGGACAGGGGTTTTGAGGGACATGTATTCTTAGTCCATAGATACTGCGCTTGTCTCCTGGTGTTTCTTCCGACTTTGAAAGAGCAGCAAAAGTTCTCTATCGACACTCTGCAAAGGCGAATGAGTTTGATGGGGATGCCAATACCAGACATGGCTCTGTTGAAGAGATTTTGGGTATCGACTTGGTATTCATACCAATGCGTCACACAGTGAAAATTTGGTCGATGGAGGATTTACCAAGCCTAAGACTATACTTATTTGGACTTATAAGGTTTTTGACGATCGGTTTAAGATTCTCACACAATACGGAAGCAAGAATCTTATGTGCGACGTTTAATAGACTTATACCCCTATGACCCTAGGGGTCTCCTTTCTTCAGAACATGATAAACGATGCTCAGGTTCCATTCAGTAGGCATGCATTCTTCTAACTAAATTGTACCTATGAGTTTGTGCATGCTCCTTACTAGATCATCTACACTAGGTTTAAGGATTTGTTAGATTTAAGTTTATATGAAGCAATCTTCACTTCGCTTGGGTCAGGTGAATGAACGTTTTTGTGGTTTTCATCCGGATTGAATGGTGCGTCCTGTCGAACAGCGGTATTTTTGTCGTCTTCGCCGTTTAACAGTTCACAGAAGCGATTCCTCTAAATTTTAAAGTCGAACTGCATTTCCTTGGCCATCTTTGTAGGGTTCGGTGCAGATTTTGTTGCCCTGAAACGTAAGTTTCATTCCATTTCCATGTCTGCAGGTTTATATTCGATTTTTCTCCTCTGCTGATACATGTCGACAGCAGCTTTTTATTTGGCTCTCGTCTTCCGGTGCAGTGTTGTACGGTATATCTCCTGTTTGGCCTCGAAGTACACGTCGGAATTCATCATCTATATAACTATAAGTTTCTTGCATGTAGCCGCCGTGTGAAACTATTGTAGTACAGCCATTTCTAATGGCCTCATTTGCAGCATTGTTACTGGGCCCCCACACTTGATGTTTTTGAAGCGAACACTTTAGTTCAAAGCACATTGGTGAGACCACCGGTCAGGTTTGGAACAGTTTTCTGTCTACCTTCTATCTTGTTTTTGTGGAATTCATAGATGTAAATCCAAGCTTCCCATTGGTTGTTTGATTTTCGTACGATTTTCACTCCTAAAATATTTTAAACCTCGAATCCGATACCGATGTTCCTATTGTCTGAGGGTATTGCCATCCTGTAGAGTCATTCGTGAATGGTCGAATATATTTCTTTCCTGGCTCAGATTCTTATTGAATCTTTTTTTAAACACAGAGAAAGTTTTTTTTTTGACATTTTCCTAGCAACAGGAGCTCTGGTGTCAGACCAGACTCAAAAGACCGTCTGGGTGCAAGGTCTTCAAAATTTCAGTTCGCGTTGCCGAAAACCACTTTTTTCTGAATTCGTAAACAAAAAACGGGTTTGAGAGTGCCGCTCACTCTACGAATAAAGCTTGCAGGTTTTCGATGTGACATGTTTAGTCCGAAGAGATTTGTTATCCAGTACAATATTCAAGTACCTAGTTTCGTTGAAGAAACGAAATATGAGTCAAATACATGGTTCCTCTTGTAAAACCCATTTAGTGCACCAACCGAAACGGTCACTGGGAATGATCCAATGTCGCTATGCGCTCTGTAGACTTAGGGATAAAAAGATTTATGAGAATAGACGTCCTTATCTCGCCTATCTGCACAATAAATCCGACTCGGTGTACTACGAGGGTAAGACAAAAAAAGCGTCATTCGGTTTAAATACGAGTAGTTGTCATAGAGAGGTTGACAAAGTACGGGTAGTAGAAGAAATCGGCGTTGGAAGGCGATTTTAAGTAGATATACCAGAGCTTATTTCTCTTGTTGTTCACCAGGGTGGTGAAGTTAAGGGATTCTTTTTGGGTAAAGAAGGTACTGATTTGGAGAGATATTTGAATATTTTAGTATAAAAGGATGCGAGATCATTGTGGGCCGTAAGATTAGGATTATCAGAGTTAAAATTGGCCTTACTGAGGAGGTTATTCAGTTTGACGTAGTTAGCCCTATGAAAATTATGTAAGAAGGGTGGTCGTATCTATCCAATTTAAAGAGAAGATGTCTACTTTCTAAAACGACGCAGTTATCAATGTTAGTAAGGCAGTCGATGAAAAGATTTTGTTTATCAGAGGTTGGGATTTTTTGCAGTAAAGAAGGTGTCTGAGGATCAGCAGCATTAAAAATACAATTGATGGTATCAACAACTAGCTGGTACCCTTGAATTTGTTGAGAGAGGCGAATACGAGTATAGCGGCAGGTGCGGTTTTTTTGTACATTTTTGAAAAAAAAATTGTTTATTCAAAATCAATTTCAATCAAGTACATATTGGCCATTATTATCTATGACCTTTTGCCATTTTGCAGGTAGCTTCATAATTCCAGCGGCGTAGAACTTCTGTGGTTTATCAGCGAAAAATTTGGCCAAGTGATTTTCAGCGGCTCCTCGGTCGACCAATTTTTTACCATGCTATGCGGTGGATGCATCAAAACTTCCCAACCAAGCTCAATCAATTTGTTTCGGGTCATCAAAGATGTGTGTGGCCTAGCATTGTCATGATCGAAGACAACTCCTTTTCTGTTGACCAATTCTTTCTTGAAAGCTTCATTTAAACGGTCGAGTTGTCCACAGAAGAGGATCGAATTGACCGTTTCGCCACGTTCTAGCAGCTCATAATAAACAATTCCCTTCCAATCCCAGCAAACACTCAACATAACCTTGTTTGCCGTCAATCCAGGCTTTGAAGTAGCTTGTGGGCGATCACTGGCTTTTGACCATGATTGCTCGCATTGCATATTCTCGTATTTAATCCCATTTTCATCGCCCGTAATGAATCGTCTCAAAAATGGTTCCATTTCGGTACGTTTCAGCAGCGTTACACTGATGATTATTCGGTCAATTAAATTTCTTTGCGTTAATTCATGTGGCACCCAAACATCGAGCTTTCGTGCCGGTCTTGTTCCATCAGTTGCAAAATTTCATCGACTTTTTCAGTAACAGGCTGACCAGTGCGAGGTGCATCTTTTATATCGAAATTTTCGGAACGGAGTCGAACAAACCACTCCTGGGTCTGGCGTTCATTTACAGCATTCTCAACGTAAACTGTACAAACGTAGCGTATTTCTTCAGATATTTCACTCATATTCGAATCAGTATAACTTTTAACACGAGCAACGAATTATTTTTTTGTCTTCACAAAAAATTAACCTGACATGGCACCTTTCAAACACGTGTTCGTTTGACACAATCGGATTAGTGTTTCCAGATAAATGGACACCAACACCATCTAGTGACAAAAAACCGTGAAGACTTTTTATAAGTTCCTTAATAAAGTTACAAAAGATAATTTTTCATTTGAAAGATATACAATAAGTAATCGAACCTCTGTAAATTGAGTGTCAACCTTATTGTAAATTTATGATGAAATAAAATATCTATCTATCTATCTACTCGACAGTCGATCAGGTATTTGTATTATTTAATATTGCGGAAATATATAAATTGAAACATAAATTTTCGTTGACTTTCGGGTAGCCTTCGACAATATTGGTTTCTCAACGAAAATAATCAATATTCTACTAGCAATGTATGCAAATAATGTGCCGTATGTATGGGATGGGGAGCCCATATCTGTAGAATTCACAACAACGATGGGTACAAAACAAGGATGTATCTCGAGTACTGTTGATCCTGTTTATCAATGATATATCAGATGCTGTAATGGATGGAATCGAGTTCGGCAGCATGAAAATTCCAGCTCATAAGTATGCGGATGATATCGTTTTCCTTTCCGACAATGTGTATGAGTTGCAGCTTATCGTGAATAGGCTTAGCGTTTACTTAAAATACTGGAACCTAAGGGTGAACTTGAATCAATCGAAGGTAATGGTTTTCAGAGGCGGCGCGCTGTGGTAGATATTCTCAAAGCGATAGGTGGACGTATCAAGAAGAAATGGTGGAAGTTGTTCGCGAGTAAAAATACCTAAAAATTTTTGTGTCTTCACACTTAAATATGAAGAAACATCTATGTTAAGTCAAACGAGCAATCTAAACGATATAGGGTCGCTTCATCAACAACAAGTATGTAACCCGTAGCTCGAAGCAGAAACTCTTTCGCTCAACTGCAGCATCAGTTCTTTGTTATGTAGCGCAGGTGTAGAGACACTGTTTTCCAAGTGTTACGCCTAATTTGGACACATTGAGACTACATTTTGACTATATACCAGATATAAGAGCGTCAAGATACAAATACCTCGATAGGCAACATTTATTGTGAATAGGGCTTATTTTTTTTTTTTTGTTTGTTTGGTTGCTATGACACCTGTCAAACATATTTAGTATACCATACATCAAGCCATTGAGCAAAGAACATCATATTTTTTCATCGTGTTAAAAATGTCAAGTTTTGTACCAGAAAATGATGACTTGCGGAAAGAATTAATTTTTTGTTTTCATTTGAAGAAAAGTGCTGCAGAGTCGCATCGAATGCTTGTAGAGGCAAATGGTGATCATCATCTATCATCTATCAGAAGCAACATGCAAAAGATGGTTTCAACGGTTCAGAGATAATGATTTTGATGTGAGAAATGCAGAACGTGGAAGACCACCAAAAAAGTTTGAAGACGCCGAATTGCAATCAATATTGGATGAAGATGACACTTTGAGTCATAAACAAATGGCAGAAATGTTAAATGTTGCACAACAAACAATTTCTAATCGTTTAAAAGCTATGGGAAAGATCCAAAAGTCTGGTAAATGAGTGCCACATGAATTGAGTGAAAGACAGATGGAAAACCGGAAAACCACTTGTGAAATTTTGCTTCAAAGACACGATAAAAAATCAGTTTTGCATCGAATTGCTACTGGCGATGAAAAATGGACTTATTTTCAGAATCCTTAATGGAAAAAATCATGGGTTAATCCGGGATAACCATCAACTTCGACTGCAAAACCAGATCGATTCGGTAAGAAGATAATGCTGTGTGTCTGGTGGGACCAAAAAGGTGTGGTGTACAACGAAGTCCTAAAACCTGGTGAAACCGTTAATACCATACAGATTGCTACCGACAACGAATGATCAATCTGAACAATGTATTGAACGAAAAACGACCAGAATGGGCCAGAAGACACGACAAGGTAATTTTGCTTCATGACAATGCACCTGCACACCTGCACAGTTGGGTGGGAGCTGCTACCCCCCATCCGCCGTATTCATTTGACTTGGCTCCTTCCGACTACCATTTGTTTTCATCGATGGGACACGCATTAGCTTAGCAGCACTTCGAATCCTACGAGGAAGTCGAAAATTGGGTGACTTTTTGGTTTGCTTCAAAAGACGAACAGTTTTATTGGCGTGGAATCCATGAATTGCCTGAAAGATAAGGAAAATGTGTAGCTAGCAATGCTTCATACCGCCACACCTGGTAGTAAAAGTTTAACTGCCAAAAGTTATACTCAAGAGTGTAATAAGAAGCAGAGCAAGTTTTATTTAAGAATGAGAACGCCTTTCGTCAGACTGTGGAGTATGTATAGGGTTTTCTAATAACGATTTGACAACTTTTTTCTTAAATAAAAGGCAAACTATTTGAGATATTTCAAAAACTTTATTATTGGCTTAAAGTACAATCAAAAAATTTATGAATGGAACTCGACTTCGTTCATATGGCCACCGCGGGCACGTTCAATTCGTTGAACCCAATTTTCAATACTCAGCCAGACATTTCGGCCGAAACGGCCGCTATTTGTTGGCTCTGAGCTCTTCCAACGTCGTCGGCGTGTTGGCATAAGCCAATGACTTAACGTAGCCCCACAGAAAATAATCAAGCGGCGTTAAATCGCACGAACGAGGCCTCCCAATCGACTGGCCCATGTCTTGAGATAACACGCTCACCATACTTACTCTTCAATTAATCGATTGTAGCGTATACTGTGTGGCTTATGGCACCATCCTGTGGAACCCACATGTCGTCCAAGTCCATATCTTCCAATTCGGGCTAAAAATAATCGGTGATCATAGCGCGATAACGCTAACCATTTACAGTAACATGACGATCGTTATCGTCGACGAAAAAATATGGCCCAATAACACCGCCGGCATGCAAACCGCACCAAACAGTTATTTTTTGTGGATGAAGTGGTGATTCATGAAGAACATGTGGGTTTTCACCCGACCAATAACGCATATTTTGCTTATTGACGAACCCATTGAGCCAAAAATGAGCTTCGTCACTAAAGATGATTTTGCGATGAAATTCATTGGCGCATCTTCTCCAGAACCCAATCGGAGAACGTACGTCACTTCAAATGGTCCATCGGCTTCAATTCTTGAGTCAGCTTGATCCTGTATGGGTGTAAACCAAGATCCTTACGCAAAATACGCCATAATGTGGTCTGAGCGATGCCCAATTCTTGAGACCGCCATGGAATTGACTGATTTGGATCGTTTGCTAAGGACGTCTGAACGGCAGCGATATTTTCGACACTTCGACCAACTCGTTGTCTCACTGACACGGAAACATCACACAACGAATATGTAGACTCAAATTTTTGCACTTAACTTGTTATTGCCTGTATACTAGGGCGAGAATTTCGACCGAAAATTGGAGTTAACGCTCTTAAAGTTGCAGTCACCGACTCCAAATATCTGTAGAATTTGCAGACGTTGATCGTTTGTGTACTTTACCATGATGAAGATGTTGAGTTTACTGAATAAATTGACAGTGACAGTTTGATGATTAGTGAAAGAGTGTGTTCACAAATTAAATTCAAAGTTGTCAAGTCCCTATTGGAAAACCCTACATTATAGCCTTGGAATTATTTTTGGATATCACACTCTGACTCATTGAGTTTTCCTCGTCGCCAACTACTGTGTATTTCAGTAAAACAAGCAAGTTAATTCTTAACAATTTATTTATATCTAATATACGAGTATAATCTTAAGTAGCTAAAAGAAAGCACAAGTTACTTCGTTGGAGTTTGGAGCAAAAAGGAGCGCGAACAAAGACTTAAATGTCATACTCAAAATAGGCAAGGAAGTGGTTTGAAAATATGTAAACGAAAGGTGATAACACAATACCTTGAGTTTTCGAAATATATAAAATGCAGAACTTTCGAATCCCGAAAGAAGCCTTCTTAGATATATTGGCCGATATTGAAGGCAAGCTAAAACCATTGAAGAGACGGCAATCCATCCCAAATGTGCTTAAATTAGCAGCTGCATTAAGATTCTGTGCACAAGGAAATTATCAGCTCAGCGTTGGGAATGATTTCAATATTCGTATGGCACAGCCAACAGTATCGATTGTCCTCAAGGAAGTAATAACCGTCTTAGAAAGGTATATTTGTCCCAAATGGATAAAATTCGAGTATACACAAGAGGACGAACTTTGGGCGAAAATATACTTTTTTGAAAAAAGCAGAATCCCAAATACAGTAGGTGCTGTACTATGGATGGAACTCACATAAAAATCCTTGGACCGAATAAAGATTTGCGGCATGTGTACTACAGCAGGAAGGGGTTTTATAGTATAAATGCGACAGCAAACAACTTGATTTGAATTTCACTTTTCAGATGTGTGATAACTTAATTTACATTAGATATATCAATGCAAAACATCCGGGATCTTCGCATGACGCGAATATATGGAATATGTCGCAGTTAAAAGTGAAGTTAGAAGATGATTATCGTAATGGACGAGCTAACTTTGAAATCCTTGGTAAAAATTATGAGTTATGTTGTTTTGTGAACGCATGTTTAAATAAATGTTTTAGAAGACGTAGAATACCCCCTATCGCCGTATTTAATAACTCCATATCGGAACGCTGAAAATATCTCTTTACAAGCTACGTTCAATAGAAAGCATGCACAGGGTCGAAATATTGTTGAACGAACGATTGGTGTATTGAATAGCAGGTTTAGATACTTGTTACAACCACAAGAACTACATTACACCCAAGAAAAAGCGACCAAACTAATAAATTTATGTGCAGCTCTTCATAATATTTGCATTAAATATAAAATGGAAAATCCTGAAATTGAAGAAGCAGAAGCTGACAACTTTCTTCCAGAGGATTACTTAGTTGATTCTGAAAATACAACATTCAATGAAGTCACTCGAATAAGAGATTCGATTGGAAGATTTATGTAAAAACAAAACCATTTCATTTTCAATAAATTAATTTATTAAAAATTAATAACTGACTTATGAATAAAAAATCAACAAAAACAAATCAAAATAATTCATGTTCTCTTTGTATAGCTCCATATTTTCTTTTTTCAATTTCCGCATTGGATTATATTTTTCTTTTTGAGATTGTATGCTAGTTTTGTATAATATTTTATTTTGGAAACACACTTTTCAAGATTACGTGAATTTTCCTGAATATCGCTCATTTTTTTTTTTGGTGGGTAAGTGTGAAAATCTTCATAGACCCTATGAACCCGTTGCTCATAGTGCATAGTGTGAGATTCTTACTCACTAAAAATACGCTTTATCTTATGATAAGTTACCTTATCAAGTAGTTTCCGTTTCAAATAACGTTCACTTGGGGCAGGTAGCTTTTCAGCAAAAGCACCAGCTAGTACCGCTATTATATGCGGATAGTCCTTATCGCGCCAGATCGAATGGTCTCATTCATTGTAATCGACGCACTAAGTTTTTCTCGTCCAGAGTATTTTATTATTACAATGACCATGAAAACGAATACGGGGTTTGCGAGCAAAGTAAATTATTTCGTCCTCGACGGTAACTATTCCTAAGTCTCTGTAGATATCACTGTTTCTGATATACCATGGGGCGTTCACGATTTGTCTTAGAGCTTTGTTTTGATAGCTTTGGAGGATATTTCGGTTGCTTGGTTAAGTACAGCCCCAAAGTTGTATACCGTACGTACAAACAGGTTTAAGCACTTGCTTATAGATGAGCAGTTTGATATGTATGCTTAACTTGGAGTGTTTTCCTAGTAGCTAGTACATTTGTCTGAATTTATTTTCAAGTTCATCACATTTCTTCTTAACATGCGGCTTCCATTTCAGATTTATATTACATCTAGTGTCATTCCTAGATACTTTGCTTCACTTACATATGGTATTTGTACCGAGTTAATAAAAATGAGAAGGTTGTTTATTTTCCGGTTAGTAAAATTAATATGAGTAGATTTGGTCTCATTGAGAACAATTCGCCATATCTTTGTCCATTCGTAGATTTTATCCAAAGCCGTTTGTAGCTTTCCAGTAGCTAACTCGACTGAAATATCTGTAGCTTGTATTGCCGTGTCGTCCGCGAACGTGGCTACTATGGTACCTGATTCTTCCGGTATGTCTCGAGTATAGAATAAAAACAATACCGGTCCAAGTACACTTCCTTGCGGAACTCCAACAGCTATCTCTTTAAATTCCGAGTATTCGGTGTCATGTATAACACGAAAAATTCTGTTTTCCAGGTACGATTTCAGAATCATGTGCAGCTCTCTCGGAAGAACCTATCTTAGCTTAAGACTTAAGCCTTCGTGCCATACCTTATCGAAGGCTTAAGACACGTCGAGAAACACGCTAGAACATATCTTTTCCCCCTCTAAAGCTTTCTCGATTTCATTCGTAATTCTAAAAACCTGGTCAATTGTGGAGTGCTTAGTTCTAAAACCGAATTGATGTTCAGGACCTAGACGTCTCCCTTCAATGATCGGTTGCAAGCGCTTCAATAGGAGTTTTTGAAATATTTTAGGTATTATCGGCAGAAGCGATATGGGTCTGTAGAACTTTTTTTCATTTAGAGATTTGCCTAATTTCGGACCATTATAACTTCGGAAACTTTCCATTGGCTTGGAACGTTTAATTGTCTTAGCGCGGCATTTACAAGTTGGAGCAGTTTAATCAGGGCTTTCTTTGGCAGCTCCTTGAAAATTTGGGCAGTTATTAAATTATAACCAGGGGCTTTGTTATATTTCAATTTTTTAATTGCTTGGCTAAGTTCTCGTAGCGACACTGTTTTTATTCTAAAATTGTCCGGTGCCGTAATTATATAATTAGAACCTCCTGTTAACGCCTGTCCAACAAAAGGCTTAAAAGTTTCTTTTAGGTGCTCGGCAAATAGATCCGCCTTCTCTTTATCTGCTTTTGCCCATTCGCATTCCCTTCATGGCTTTCCAGAGGGAGTAATTTGAACTTCTTTCGGCAGTCACTCATAATATTAATCATGTTCTCGTAATATTTTTCCTTCGCCGAAGTCTGCTTCTCCAACAAAATAAGATGATGGGTTTCATTATTTTGCTTAGATAATTTATCGCTGCGGGTAGGTCTCGGTGCCATTGAGACGTCTTCCACTTCGGATCAACACAGGAGTCAAAATGAATGACTACTTCCCCACTGTCAGTCAGGTGGTGAAGTTTGTTTGGTCCACCACCAAGTTCCAAGCATTTCTACTTTGTTCTGGGTTTTTTTTTTCCTTTTGTCTTGCTCTTTAAATCAGTTGATACCTACAGCCCATAATCATAATACAATGCTTACTCTTTGCCACTTAGTTATATCACGCTCTGGAGGTCCTAAACTGTTAAGTTCAATAGCGATTTCGTCTCATTTGTTTTTTAATGCCGGTTTTGTGCATATACTTTTGCTGATTTCAGGGTACTTTTCCATGATCTCTACCAATCTTCCGAGCTGTTGTTTGTTGCTTACGACTTTACTCCTAAACAAATACAATATTTATCAAGAAATACTGTAATTAGCTGAATCCAAAATAAATACATTTTAAACGCAAATTTTAAAAGAAAAACACAGCTACTGACGACAAAAACAAAACTTGTTAGCGAAATCAAACGTCAAATCGAATACCCATTCACAAATGCATTTTATTCACAATAGAAAAAAAAAAATTATCAATTGACAATCTGTGCGAATCCTTGGTTAAGAAACAAAGACCACCCAGATTAATTAACAACAAAACTCACTGGGAAGATTTCCGAATAGACGTTGTAGACAATACTGAGTTGAAAGTAGCACTTAGAACGCCGTATCAACTTGACAAAGAAGTTGAACATTTTGTTGAAGTCATACAGCAAGCGGCCTGGAAGAACACTCCCCGCGAATCGAACAAAGTTTCCAAAGTCGGCATTAGATATCCACCGGAAATCAGAGAAATGATAAGGAAGAAACGAAGAGTGCGGAAAAAGTGGCATGAAACCCGGGCACCACAAGATAAAACGTCCTTCAATAGGCTCTGCAACTTGTTGAAAAAATCGAACAAGGACTTCAATAATCCAGGTATTAATAACTACCTTAAAAGACTCACAGCGACAAAGGATACCAACTACTCCATATGGAGAGCCGTTAAAAGTGTTCGAAAGCCCCAAATACACGTGGCGCCAATAAGAAGAAACCAGGGTGACTGGGCGAAAGAAGATAAGGAAAAAGCTAATGTTTTCGCCGACCATCTTGCAGAAACGTTTAAACCATTCGATGGGGGGGTGCTTTCTGAGAATGTCAATACGCTAGACGTGACGACAAACTTTCCAGCAGAAAGGGCTACACTTAGGGAACTTAGACAAGTTATAGACACGCTTAAGCCCAATAAAGCCCCGGGATATGACTTAATAACGGGAGAGATACTTAAAGCGTTGCCGAAAAAAGGTTTGCTAAAGCTGCTCTATCTTATAAATACCAGCATTAGATTAGAGCACGTACCGCACCAGTGGAAAGTAGCCGAAGTTATTATGGTTCTGAAACCCGGTAAACCGCTGTCATATAGACCAATATCGCTTCTCCCGATTACATCGAAGGTCTTCGAGCGAATCCTTCTTAATCGTCTTAAACCAATTACCGACACAAATTCCATCTTGCCTGATCATCAATTTGGCTTTAGAAGCCAACACTCTACAGTTCATCGAATAACCGATGTAATTGAACGAGCACTCGAGTGTAAGCTAGTCTGTTCAAGCGCATTCCTTGAAGTTTCGCAAGCCTCTGGAAGACCGACTCTTCCGTGTGAGACACGAAAACGAATATTCTAGTTCTAAGACAATAAAGGCGGGGGTGCCGCAAGGAAGTGTACTTGGCCCTCTGCTTTATTTGCTTTTTACCCGTGATATACCGCAAGCGGACGACACTGTCCTAGACACATTTGCTGATGACACTGCCATTTTGGCAACGGCTAAAACAGTCGAAGAAGCAACTGCCAAGTTGCAACGTGCCCTTACACGGATTAACAATTGGACAAAGACTTGGCGAATCGCCCTTAATGAAAACAAGTCTGTCCACGTGAACTTTACTCTCAAGAAAATTGAGAATCCACCGGTGTTTATCAACGCAGTACGAATTCCTTACGCGAACGAGGCCAAATATCTCGGTATGACACTCCACGCTAAACTAAAATGGAGAGCACACGTCAAGAAAAAACGTGAAGAGCTTGAAATCAAATATAGAGATATTTACTGGCTTATTGGAAAGTATTCCAAGCTTAGCTTAGAGAACAAACTGCTGTTATACAAGCAAGTGCTGAAACCGATCTGGACATATGGTGTACAACTTTGGGGTTGTACTAAAAATAGTAACATTAATGTATTACGGACATTCCAAAATAAAGTTCTTCGAGGTATTGTTAATGCGCCGTGGTACATTAGAAACGATGATATCCACAGAGACTAAGGAGTCGAAAACGTTCAGAACGTAATTAAAATGTTTGCGCGAAAACTTAATAATCGATTACAAGGTCATACGAATATTTCTGTTCAACAGATCCTCGACGAGATAAATTTATTGCGCCGTCTGAAAAGGACTAAGCCTCTCGATCTAGCGCGGTGATTAGCAGCGCGTAATTTTTCTAAAGTACACACTAATTTTCAATGGAAAATCGCCTGTAGGATATCTTATAAAAACAAAATAAAATGCGATAGAAGAACTGCTTGTTGAGTGTGAACTCAGTCGTGGTTTGCATAAGGGAGGTGTTTTTTAGTGAGTAAGAATCTCACACTACTATAGGCTCCGGGCCTATAGTTTCTATGAAGATTTCTCACCTTCCCATGAAAAAAAAAAATTGAGAATCATCATTAACCAAATTTTCAATCGTCTGATAAATTTTATCGTTTATCAATTATCGATCTTTGACAACCTTGCACTTTTAAGAACTGATGTCATGCTATCGAATCTATGACCCATCAAGTCGAACAGACCTTATTTCTGTAAGTTTACAAAATCAAAACGTCAACTCAACAACTTGATTAATTTTTTTTTTTAAGTTTAATTCTTTACTCGTGTATTGTTAACATTTATACGCGCGCTCAAACACATATATATATGTATATATGTGTTATTTTGAATAAATGAATTAATTTTACAATTGAAAAGTAGAAAATCTTAGAAACATAACAATAAAAAATAAGTGTATAGGGTGTTACTGAAACTCAATACTATGACTTTCGTTTTGGCTACTTCCGAAACGAGTGCAAAATTTCAATTTTAGATTGCAAATTGCACGGTTTCACCTCGGGGTAGTTGATGTTTACTTGTAGCGTTTATGGGGATGAAAACTATGGTCCTGTATCCTAACCAAAGAGCAATTTCTTGATCTTCTTATACTTTAAGAGGGAGTTTGGATCCTGTGCGCTCAAGTTCTCACTTCCGTACAGATCGCCGGCTATTGTCTCATCAACTGGTACAGCCACAACCAAAGCGAGAATCATCGCGCAGATGTAATGAGTCTGAAAAAAGAAATCACAATGTTAGCGTCCTGTCAGATGTTGAAGTATCAAATTTGAATTTGCTAACCAAAATATAGAAGTTCATCTTAATTGGGGAATGGATATTTGTTGGTCAGTAAAAAATTGAACTATGATGACTGTGAGCAGTTGGCAGTCTTTTTATACTAAAAGCAAACGCATTCTACGCAAATGTCTGCATAAAGGGAGCCGCAATGGCATCGTCTGTCGAAGAGGTATCCATAATTTCAAGTTAAACCAGTGGTCGACAAGGTCATTTCAAGTTTTTGTTAGGTTTTTTTTTTTTATGTTGTTTTTCTCGTTAGTTACATGGGGGAGAAAACATAGCAAGCAAACACAAATACGTGTCGAAACGCTAATTAGATTATTTGCTACTTTATCGGTGCGCTCTGCATTTAATGGATCAATCGCGATATGCAATCATATGTAGGAATCTTAATGAAATTGCGTGTGAGCTGCAGCGTAGCTTCACGAAATCAAAAATTTCCTAATGGTTAATAGGTGCGTAAGTATCAGTATCCTAATGAGAATTGGTATCTACATAGGTCAGAGCTGACGTTTGTCGTAACATCCGAAATAGTCGGTTTAACCTGTCCTAAAATATTTTAAACCTCGAATCCGATACCGATGTTACTATTGTTTGAGAATATTGTCGTGCATATTCAATAGACCAACTTTACCTTTAACAACTAGCATAGATGAGGTTAGTTTTTTCTTGTAAATCCAACCCAAACGGTTACTAAAAATGATCCAACATAGATTTCAGCCACGTACACGCCTTTCATGGTATGAAGCCGGACAACCATAGAAAATGAAGTGAGGTCGGTAATCTTTTTTGACGAGGTCCATTAGTTGCATGCAGTTATTTAATCTAACACAATCCACAAGTGTTCAGCTAAGCATCAATGCATCCAGAAAGATTGACTGTTTGGTGCGGGGTATGGAATGGCTGCATCATCAGACCTTACTTCTTTCGAAATAAGGAAGGAGACACCGTCACCGTCAATTGTTAACCGGTTTTCTGTTGCTAGAGTTTGGCAAAATTGATATATCCGGGCTGTGGTTCCAACAAGATGGCGCAACATGCATAATAGTATCAAAATAAAGCCAGAATCGTTTTGGTTTTATTTAAATATTTTTTCCTATCGTTCTTATCTGATCACCGTTTATATAGAACGGCAATCAGACCTTATCTTCACAACTGATCCCATCAACTCCTCAGTATTGTATTGTCCTCTATCTCTCTCAATTGCTGATAAATTTCATCTTCACTTTCTCCCATTTTTCTACATCTTTCCGGTCCAGTCAACCCCAACGCAGTTCTCATTTCTTAGAGGGTTTCTTTCAACTTTACCAGTATTTTTTTACAGAGAAATATTAAAATTCATCTCCCTCTATGTGCCATATTCCCATGATAAAACATCTTTTACATTCTCTTCTTGCTATAATTATAGACTCCGCTATCTACGAAACAAAAAAACAAATTAACGCGGTATTCCGCGTTTGAAAATATGCTCCTGCAACCTGTCTCTACATATTTCGTCTATCTCTTACATAGGGAGAATTTCCCCAGATTTGGAAGACGTCTTTTATAATACCGATACACAAAAGGGATCTAAGCATGAAGTTATCAATTATCGTCTCATTGCTAAACTCTCTCACATACCCAAAAACGTTGAGAGCATTTTATACAAAGCCTTCTGCTTGAAATGCAAGCCTTTTATTTAGCCCCGACAACATGGTTTTCCAAAAGGCAGATCAAGTACAATAAACCTAGTTGAATTCGTATCTTTTGCAAAGAAATTAATGTTATCGCAACTGATTTCACTAAATCGTTTAATAAGATATCTCCTCAACTGATCCTCTTTAAATTGTCTACTCTCGGCTTTGGACCTCTTTTATTAAAATTAACTTCTTCTTACCTGATAAACCGATACTAAAAATAGCGGTTTTTCATTCGCCCTTTCTGTTCCATTCGAAGCCTCGCCTGGAGTTCCACAAGGCAGCCATATTGGTCCTATTCTCTTCATTCTTACTATTCTTCACTAAACACTCCTTCCTCTCCCTTAAAGTTGACGACAGTTATTTGAAACTACATATTATATTTCTTTTCCCCATGACTCTGCCCTTCTTCAAGAAGATCGGTTTTCAATCTGGGGTCTCAAAAACTAACTAGAACTATTGTACATATAGCGAAGCGCCAATCTATAACCTCTTCACGTAATGGAACCCATCTCCTCCCCGACATTTCAAAAAAGATCAAAATAAAGCCTGTTGAAGACAAATTACATACATACGAGTATAACGCCGTATCCCGCTTAATACATATCCAATTGGACCAATCTTAAGGATATATGAACAATCTTTTTTTATTAGATTATAAATAGAGGTGGGACTATGTACCCTGATCACTGCGGCCAGATAAGAACTATTGTGATTTCCTTAAGTTAGGGCTCATCCATCGCCTGAATCTTTACCGAACGTGTAAATTACTCCTATGCCGCCAGCATTAAGTACTGAAGACCAGTGGTAACGCTATCAACGTGTCATCAGAGACGCCGCCGATGTGCTAGTTTTTACCCGACCATCACCAAGTAATCCCTGTTTCGATAAAGAATGTTGGAAAGCACATGCAGCTAAGCAAGAAGGGTACCAAGTGGTGCTGAAACAAGAAAAAAGGAGATCCGTTCGTGCGCTCTACGAGCAGAAGAGACGGAAAGAACATCGACTTCTTTAAAAGAAGAAAAGAAAAGCGTCCGATCGAAGATATTGAGAGGTTATACTCCAGGAATAACGTACGCAAGTTTTACCAACAGGTAAAAAGAACTTATCACGGCAAGAAGACCTGAACAGTACCCTGTAGGGATGAAGTAGGAAACCTTGTAGAAGACTCACAGTCGGCGCTGAGAATATGGACAAATTTTTCTGAAGATTGTATACCGGCGAAGACTCGACTCCCGACATCGTTTCTCAGATCTAGATCTAGAGAAGTAAGTCTCTTCAACATTGCCTACAAGATCTTATCTGCCACATTATTGGTATCTATCAGTGCGGTTGCAGACAATCGATCAAATATTCACACTCCGGCAGATCCTGGAATAAACTTAGAAGTCCAAATCGATACTCACCATGTTTTTATCGATTTTAAGGCCACCTACGACAGCGTTGACATACATATAGAGACAAGCTATATAGATCCATATCCAGTTTTGGTATCCCTGCAGATTGATGACATTTGTTCTCAAAATAGGTAACTCAGCGGGCTATCGTTTTGTGTATTAAAACTTAAGCTACTCAAATGTGCTTAGCGGTAAATGAGGACAAAACCGAGTATCTGCTGTCAACGAGAAGGGACACACAACACCAACGAATTGAATAGAGCGTCACAGTCGACACAATTTCAAGGTATTAAGGGACTTTAACTACCTCGGCTCTGCTATAAGTTCTGGCAACAACATCTCAGCAGGAGTAAAACGAAGGATCGCTTATGCCAATCGCTGTTTCGACGGCCACTGAGTAGTAGGCCCCTATCCTGAACAACTTAGGGCGACTTAGACCTTTATGATCCCAGTCCTACCTTATGGTGCTGATGAATGGGCTCTATCGAAAGCGGATGAAAGTATCTTCAGTCTTTTCGAGAGAAAAATTATTCAAAAAATATTCTGTCCGTTTGCGTTAATGGGCTTTGGACTTTTGGCTTCAACTCTAACCTGGAGGGACTACCCAGTAGATGAAGACGTCACCTTAGGTGGAGTGCACAAGTTGAAGGAGGTCGGTTAATGCCGACGTCAAGTGCACATCTGGAGCTAAGACCCATGTTCATCACGAACTGTAGCGTTGCCTAAGTAAGTAAGTAAATCTCACCCATCATGCCGAAATTTTTAATAAAGACGTAGACGTGTTCTGCTTAGACAGTTACAGTGCCGAATGATCTACTCTAATGTTTCTTCGACCCGTAGCACATGCGGCAGGTGTTGTCTTATGCTATTCACATAGTCATGAGGTGTTTTTTTACTCTGCAGTGACATGAGTTATTTTCTTCTTGCCTGTTACCTTCAGGTAACATCAGTCTGATGCTCATGCTCCTACAGAATTAATGGACGATGCTATCAAAGAATGTTTCCACGAGATGGAAAATGATTGCTGTTACGTGAAAGAACCTTAAATGTCAAAAAAGGATTAAGACATGCACTGTCTACATTTGCGTTATATGTTAGATTCCTGGTAGGAAACCAGTTGTGTAACGTTTTCACTTGTTATAGAGTTTATTTCGCTGTTTAATTAAATTATTGCCTGCGAGGTCTTAGTTCAGAAATTCGCCGATGTTCTGCTTTCCTCTTTGTTGACAGAATATACTTTGTGCTACCCTCTCTCTGTTTCAACACGTAGGAACGATCCAGTTCCTACACTAAGTTCTGCCAATGTCATATTTCTTGTGCCTCTGTGTTCTTTTGTATCGGGCAAAATTTTATCAAATGCTATGTTTTTATATGTAGTTGTGGTAGTGCGGGAGTCTTCGTACACATAAAATTAGATATTATTTCCTTCAATTTAATTTTGCTCGGGTAGATTGTAGAGGTAATCAGCGTACCTTATTCAGCCTGGCCCAGTTCAAGAAGAGCTCATACGCATATGACACGCAAGGACACTTTATAATAACATTAGAAGGTACGCCCATAACTTGTAGTGTTGACAGAACCTAATCACTCTTACTTCCTTCAATACATCGGACACGACTTTGCAGTAACACTGCTGACCTTCAAACATGCCAGAAAGACATGATTTGCATCAGTATACTGACCATGAACCTGAGTTAAAGAGGTCGGCTGTTACATAAGTGCACACCATGATTTATGGGATATTGCAGACACTAACCATAGAAGTGAATCAATCTTTGAATGTCTAGCAGGTACTAATCTTCTAGTCTTCAAGTTCTTAATGTCACTCTTGTTTCATGTAATCTCTGCAATTGGGTACACAACTGGAGAGTGTCAGATCGATCACTCCGATATTTATGATTCAGCATATCGAAGAGGCAAATACTTGTCGCTACACATAAGAGGTGTTTTCAAAAAGTAAGGTGACTTTGTATTTTTATAAAAAGAAGTTTTTTCCAATCCTCGAACATTTCTCATAAGCACTTTTTGTATAGAATAGAGTTTAACCAGTGATGCCGTTTTAATTTCCTCAATCGTGGCAAATATCGGCCCTTTCATAGATCTCTTCAGATCACCAAATCTGGTGAATATGGTGGCTGAGGCATGATTGTCGTGTCGTTTTTGGCCAAAAAGTCTCTCACAAGCAAGGATGTATGAGCAGATGCATAATCGTGATGTAAAAGCCATGAATTGTTTTTCCACAATTCCAGAGGTTATTTTCATATTGCCTCTTGCAAACGGCGCATAAATTCAAGATAATTCTTTTTATTGACCGTACGACCTTACGCCACGGTAATCGAATAGAACAGTGAACCAAACCTTGACATTTGATCAAACTTGGCGTGCTTTTTTCAGTTTTGGCTTTCCTGGGTGCTTTCATTAGGACGATTAGGCTTTGGATTCGACGTCATAATCATATACTTATGATTCGTCACCAATATCCTTTTAAGCGAGTTAAGATCATCACTCATTAGTTGCTCATGCGACGGTTCTTCTGATCAAAATTAAGAAGTTTCGGAACAAACTTCGCTGACACACGTCTTATGCCAAAGCATCCGAAAAAATTGTATGATATGAGCCGACCGATATGCCAACATCCTCAGCAACTTTTCTTATTGTTATTCGACGATTTTCCAAAATAATTTTCTTCGCAGCTTTGACGTTATCATCTTTTGTTGATGTGCTTGGGCATCCAGAGCGACCTTCGTTATTGGCATCTTCTCGGCCATCTTGGAAGAGCTTTCATCACTTGTAAACATTTTTTTTACTTAGAGTAGACTCAACGTATGTGACTGTCATCATTTTAGAGCACTTGATTCCATTTTTTACATAAAATTTGAAGCAACTTCTTTACTCCATTTTTTATAATAAACAGAAACAAACCGAATATGCTATATACTTGAAACTGTGGACATATTTTCGGTACATGTGTATCAACACAGCAAAAATAAATCGATAATCTATTGTACGTTGCCCACGAAATTTTAAAAGTCACCTTATGTTTCGTATAGTATCGCAATCATCGCAAGATGAAATGAGAGCACCAAAACGCGATCGATCTTACCAAACTGGCTCTAAATCTAGCCTTAACTTCATCTTGTCCTATAGACATCCTTAAGGATCACCAACGAGAAGTAAGTAAGGCCTAATTTACGGCCTGGCCATAGTGTCTGCAAAAGAATTTAAATTTTCATTTTAAACGTATTTAAGCCCCCAAATGGTAGCTGATCTTAAGTGAAGAATGCTTGGACTTGCTTATGAATATTCGCTTCACTGGTTACGCTTCTGTAATCCATCAGTAAGCCTGCTTTGAGAAAAATTTCCCCACGTGAACTAGAATAACCCAACCAATACCTGAAAAATAGCTTAAGTGCACCCAGGACGGGATGGTGTTCATATCTTTCCTGCACAACTATAAATTGTTTTTAGGATGTCAGAGAAACATAATCGCTGGACACTGCGTCATTGGTAGATACGCGAACCAATTAAGTATTTTTCACAACAATTTCTGCAGGAGTTGCAGGGACGTTAACTTCCTCTTCGTCTTTCCTGCTTTGGAATGTGATATCTAGACAGTAACGATCTTGACAAATTTTTTTGATTCTAGAATTACGGGTATCATAATATACTTACGATCGGTCTCAGTGCATCTCAACAAGGACTGTTTTGTTACATGTCTTTGCCTGCATTCTTCATTGATTACTTCTATTTGGCATCAATGCTACTGATCTTACGCACTTAATGCCAGTTTAAACGGCATGGGGGGACGCGCGATTGGCAATGGCCCGAGTCTGTATAGGAAGGAGTGTTTGGAGATCTGTTGTATAAATTGGGATTGTTGCGTCAGTCGTAACATGAATAAATCAGTTGACTATGTTTCTCTGTCATTATTGAGGAGAGGAAACCGTATTCTAGATTTATTGATATTCTGCCCTGTAGCAAAGCATAATAGCTTAAATCCGATTCCAGATTTCTTTCCGATTACATTCCGATTTTATTACTGAAAATGTCGCCTTCCTTGATTTGGTTCTGGAAGTCCCTTTAACGATTTTGAAGGCATACTTAGGAAATCGCTCATAAGCAACGCCATATCGCGAAGCTCTTTGAAACATTTTATGAAAGCATCATGTTTTTCTTCTGTGGGTATATGACATACTCGACTTCCCCAACTTCTCGCTTTAGTCTGCTGCTTGCAACAAAGCCGGACTCAAATAGATTGTGCTTCTGTTCTTTGTGAAATAATACAATGGAAAGAGAACAGGAGCGACTGAAAGGCTGAAGAAATTAATGTCTGATACACACAGATTCGAGTCAGAAATTCCATTTCGACCATACAAAAAATATCAACCTTCAAACCATCCAAAACAACTTAAATTGAATGTGCCAAAACGTAATCCATCGATTCAATATGCGCGCATTTTCGACATAAGGGCCACGTCCAATGCCTTTGAAACATCAGCTTGTCTCCTCCAGTAAGTCCAGCCGTGTAATCCACTCGTCAAAATTATAAAATCCAACTGCAATGGTATTTTCATGTAAATTCTTCACCGGCCGGCGGCTCGCAATAATTTATTCTAATTTATTCTCGTTTAACAAGGCCTACATTAGGTAAGAGTTCAAATCCCATTACCAGATCGCCCTACAAGCCATCGCCGGACTCAGAACCAATTTCGATATTCATTAAGCCCTTGAAGACAGTATGTCAAGTGAGTGAGTGAACTAATTCCAGTTTCACTAGACTGGTTTGCACGTTTTTGAACTGATGCGATCGAGTCTACGACTCATCAAGTCGAACAGACCTTATTTCTGTAAGTTTACAAAATCAAAACGTCAACTCAACAACTTGATTAATTTTTTTTTTTTAAAGTTTAATTCTTTACTCGTGTATTGTTAACATTTATACGCACGCTCAAACACATACATATATGTATATATGTGTTATTTTGAATAAATGAATTAATTTTACAATTAAAAAGTAGAAAATCTTAGAAACATAACAATAAAAAATAAGTGTATAGGGTGTTACTGAAACTCAATACTATGACTTTCGTTTTGGCTACTTCCGAAGCGAGTGCAAAATTTCAATTTTAAATTGCAAATTGCACGGTTCCACTTCGGGGTAGTTGATGTTTACTTATTGCGTTTATGGGGATGGGGATGAGAATGAGAACTATGGTCCTGTATCCTAACCAAAGAGCAATTTCTTGATCTTCTTATACTTTAAGAGGGAGTTTGGATCCTGTGCGCTCAAGTTCTCACTTCCGTACAGATCGCCAGCTATTGTCTCATCAACTGGTGCCGCCACAACCAAAGCGAGCATCATTGCGCAGACGAATAGAGTCTGAAAAAAGAAAGCACAAAGTTAGTGTCCTGTCAGATGGTGAAGTGTCAAATTTGAATTTGCCCACCAAAATGTAGAAGTTCATCTTAATTGGGGAATGGATATTTGTTGGTCAGTAAAAAATTGAACTGTGATGGCTGTGAGCGGTTGGCAGTCTTTTTATACTAAAAGCAACGCATTCTACGCAAATGTCTGCATGAAGGGAGCCGCAATGGTATCGTCTGTCGAAGAGGTATCCATAATTTCAAGTTAAACCAGTGGTCGACAAGGTTGTTTCAAGTTTTTGTTGTTTTTCTCGTTAGTTACATGGAGGAGAAAACATAGCAAGCAAACACAAATACGTGTCGAAACGCTAATTAGATTATTTGCTACTTTGAAGGTGCGCTCTGCACTTAATGGATCGCGATCTGCAATCATAACATATGTAGGAGTCGGAGTGAGATTGCGTCTGAGCTTCAGCGAAGCTTCACGAAATCAAAAATGTGCTTCTGGTCAATAGATGCGTAAGTATCAGTATCCTAATGAGAACTTGTATTTACATAGGTCAGAGGTGACTTTTGTCGTAGCATAGTGCTTCCCAGGGTCTGGACCTTTGGTGATGGAAATAGTCGGATTGCCTCTGCTAAAATATTTTAAACCTCGAATCCGATACCGATGTTTTTATTGTCTGAAAACACTGTCGTCCCGTAGGGGCATTCTTGAATGGTCGAATAGACTTCTGTCGGGGCTCAGAAACTAACCGAATCTATTTTCAGGCACAGGGAATGTTAATTTGATATTTTCGCACCAACAGGACCTCTGAAGTCATTGTATCAGGCGCATATCCATTAGACCAGAGTCATTGCCCATGGATTACTTATTTTTGAATTTTTAAGCAGAAAATGGGTTTGAGAGTGCCGTCCATTGTACCATTTTTAGGTCGAAAAGATTTGTTATCCAGTACAATATTCAATTACTTAATTTCGTTTAAGAAACGAACGATGATACCTTTAACAACTAGATGAGTCAGCCTCATCAGATTAGTTTTTCTTGTAAAACCCATTTAGTGCACCAATCAAAACGATCACTAGGAATGATCCAACATAGAGTACAGCTACGCACACACCTTTCCCTAATTTGGAGCTCGGAACTGGAGCTTCATTTTTCACATTTTAAACCACACTTCGGCCATCCCATTCGTATCACACCCCTCTTCTTTTGACCCCTTTTCGACACCTTCTGTTACATTAACGCAGCAGACAAGCGATAATACCCAATATTGCTAAATGCTCTCTGTGATTAGGGATATACGAGAATGTCGGCTATCTGTGCGATAAACTTGGTTTACTATGAGGGTAAAACGAAAACTGCTGCTCTTCGCCACTATGTACACTCTAAAAGAGTCTTACACCTTCAACGCAGTCGACTTGGCTACGATGATTTTTTTTCAAACCTAAAAAGTCATGCAAAAACCTTCCTCTCAGCGTTTATTATCGGTATTCCTTCGCCCCCACTCTTCTTCCGAACATTTAAACTAGTTAGGTAAGACCGATGGTTATAGCCATACAGGAAGGCTTTCAAAACCAAATCTTTAAGTGATCCTCCTACAATCGTCAACTTTTTTGTCACATTTTTTAAACAATCATTTGCCAACAACTTCTTCGTTTTAGATCCCACCTCCTTCAATTACCTACCAAATTTCTCCGTTGGTCTTTTTCTTTGATCCTGCAATCAACCTGTCTCTACATATTTCGTCTATCCCTTACATAGGGAGAATTTCCCTAGATTTGAAAGACCTCTTTTATAATCCCGATACACAAAAAGGGATCTAAGCATCATTATCGTCTCATTGCTAAACTCTCTCACATACCCAAAAACGTTGAGAGCATTTTATACAAAGCCTTCTGCTTGAAATGCAAGCCTTTTATTTAGCCCCGACAACATGGTTTTCTAAAAGGCAGATCAAGTACAATAAATCTAGTTGAATTCGTATCTTTTGCAAAGAAATTAATGTTATCGCAACTGATTTCACTAAATCGTTTAATAAGATATCTCCTCAACTGATCCTCTTTAAATTGTCTACTCTCGGCTTTGAACCTCTTTTATTAAAATTAATTAATTACAGTGTTCGGTTTAGATCTGTCCTTTTTCCGTTTTTCGAGGCCTCGCCTGGAGTTCCACAAGGCAGCCATATTGGTCCTTTTCTCTTCATTCTTACTATTAACGATCTTGGGAGGGTCATTAAACACTCCTTCCTCTCCCTTAAGGTTGACGACAGTTATTTAAAACTACATATTATATTTCTTTTCTCCATGATTCTGCCCTTCTTCAAGAAGACCTTGATCGGAACCCTGAATGGAACCCATCTTCTCCCCGACTTTATTTTCATTATGGTCAACCAATTAAGCAGGTTCGGCCTTTTCAAGACTTTCGCATATTATTCGATTGGGATCTTAATTTCCGTTCGCATATGGATAAGATGATAATTAAAGGCAACTCGTTACTTGGATTTATTAAACTGTGGTAAAAGGAATTCTCCAAGTCATATGTAACCAGATATTTCTATATTACCCCGCTTGAGTATGTTAGTCAAGTTTGGTCGCCCTTTCACCCAGTTCACGTTTCCCGAATCGAGGATGTTCAATGTCGATTCCTCAGTTTTTCCCTCTTCTATCTACCTGTCCACCGCACCTTTTATGGCTCCAGCGAACCAGTCATCCTTATGCTCCGAAAGTTCAATTCAAACCTCTTCGTTTTTGATTTCAACCTGAGCATTCCTCGTCTAAAACAAGATCTCCTTCATCATTCCCTTAGTTACTAGCCCTTAAATCTTTCTGTTAGTTTTCAAGTTAGATCAAGCTCGCATTAAGCCAAAGAAATGGTCGCCTCAGCCCCCACAAAAATTAAAATTACACCATTTTCGTATGCCTTAACGTATTGAGAGTGTTAATCAGTTAGTCGACCAACAGACTCATATACCCAGCAATCAGATCTTTTGAGTGTGTCGGTGTGACAAGTTTTTATGTGAGGAATCAATATCCCAAGAACAGTAATTGTACTTTTAAATTCATTTTTATTGATTCCTTCATTATTACTTACATTCTAGACAAAAATGCTTAAATCTAATGTAACAGTGTTAGTTACTTATTCTAGCTTACTGGCTCTTACCGAGTGCTCTAGACTTTACCATCTCATTCAAAGTTTACCTTTCGGCCTTAAAAACTATTTTACAATTAATCGTGTCTATCAGTATTACAATATATGAAATTTCTAAGAAAAGGTTTTCGAAAAACTTAGATACCGTATCTTTAAAATTTTTTATAAAACTTAAGACTACGTCCCTATTCTACTTAACCTACCTAAGCTACTTAACCTATCTTAACTATAATCAAGGTGGTGAGCACTCGTAGCCTTTCGCACGGAGTGGTCACCATACTAATTGCGATTTGAGGCACCTGGCACCCAGATTTAACCAATGCCATTAGGTATCGGTTCTTTCTCAACGGCGCCGCCTTATGTTGACGAAGGCGGTCTCTCCACGAACTCCCCCCAACTATCCTTATTCTAACTTACAACTAAGAGGTGTGTGTTACCTTAGTAACGTACCGACCTAGGAAAGCGAGACCACCCTCTCCCCTTCTAGAAGCCACCAGAATTCGGTGTACTGTTTCTCGGCATTGGTCCGATCCCTGTTCCCAACCGCGGGACTAATACGGAGGAGCTCCTGAGAATTGGCGACATACCCGTCGTAGATGAGCCACTTGTCCTTCGCACCGCGTTGGCGGTGGTATATTACCAGGGTACCATCCCTGCTTTGCATTAACCCTTTAGCATCAATATAGAGAAATGCCTCTGGAGGGATAAAGCCCGATAGAAGCATGCTCTCGTGGTACATTTCATTGGGGTAATAAGCCCCAAAGATCAGGGTATCATCGTTGGTCATTGCTCGTGCAACGTGTCTTCGGATCACCTTAATCAGCAAATTGTCAATCCTATTCAGATTAGCCCCATCGTAAAGGACTTTGTTGGGATAATATTTTTTGTACTCAGTGTCTTAGCCTTTCAAACACCCGAATCCTTTCCATCTGATACGGCGCTACATTGAACCACACGGGATAACCATACGCGATGACTGGCCTGATTAGGGCCACGTAGCGTATGACCTTCACCCTGGAGAAAAGTTGATTGCTGTGAAATAGCCTTCTTGTCAGGGCTAAAGCCTTCTTGGCTCCAGCAAGACAAGCATCTATATGTTTGTGAAAATACAAATACTTATCGAGCCAGATACCAAGGTATCTCACTACGTTTCTCACCGCTAATGGCAGTCCGTGCTGTCCAATGATGACCAAATTTCGCCAGTTATATCTGGTATCCCTAGAAGCCCATCTCAATGGAGTTCTAAACAATATTGTTTCCGAATTTTGAAAATTGATTTTCAATTTCCAATCGTCGCAATAAGCCTTAATATGATCGAAGTTATTTTGCAAAATGGTGTTAATGACTTCGATTTTTGGACCTGATATGTACGCAATAATTCGTCTGCGTACGCTATGGAATGATTGAGGGAACCTACTATATTACTTGTGTAAATGTTAAACAGTTTTGGAGAAATCACATCCCCCTGTTGTAAGCCGTTTTTAATGTCAAAGGTCTTGCTCGAAATAACATTGTTACATTTAACAACGAACTTCTTTCCTATAAGCATGTCGTAAATCATATATAGCAGGGGTTTCGGCATGCCCATCCTGGTCAACTTATAAAAAAGCTCCTCTAGCCATACGGTGTCGAAGGCCTTTTCAAAGTCAACGAGGCAGGCACCCGTACTCTGGTACTTGCCTTTATTCCATTGTATGTCGGAGACCAGATTTGACGCAGCATGCCTCGCCCTAAAACCAAACTGATCTTCCGGAATTATATTATTTTCCTCAACCCACTTTAACAGCGCTCTATTAACCACTTTCTCGAATACCTTGCTAATATTCGGAAGCAAACAAATTGACCGAAGATTACCAGGGTTAGTTCTAACTTTATCACTTTTCGGGATTGGGTGTACCACAGCTGTTTTCCAATGCGTCGGACAATATGCATTATTCAGCGCATTGTTGAATAGCGTAGTGAATATATCCTCTACTTCCAAGGGCAGGTGTCTTAATACGACGTTTGTAATACCGTCTACTCCCGACGACTTTTTGTTTTTCAAAGACTTAAAGATGAGCAGGAGTTCATCTTTTCGCACGAACAAATGCGAGGACGCTCGTTCATCGGCGAGGATGACGTTTGCTGCATTTTCTTCACTAAATACGGTGAAACCGTGATCCTCGGATCGCCAATTTTGAAGTTCGTTGCGCAGATAATAGTGACTTACGTAGTCCCTATTGTCAATGTCGTGATTACAGTGAACTAAATTGTTCACCGTATACACGGCTTCGAAGAAAGCTCCCAGCAAATCCACTTTCTCCTGTGGATCATCGAATACACGAAAAGAGCGTCGCCTGAGTCGGCACTCTCTGGACTTATGCCAATGCTCAGTAGTGTCTGTCTGTTTTCTGTTGTTTGTGGAATTCGGACACAGTGAATGTCATTGTGATCTTTCCTCCTGAACAATTTATTTATCTGCGGGAACATATTCGGACTACTGGATTTTATAGCCTGAATCTTATTGCCCCAGTACAGACTTACAGACTTACTGTAATTTCCTTTAATTAATTGTTGATCAGTGACTTTAGTGTTTTATTTCCGGATCGTTTCTGTCAGTAAACTGTCTGTACAGCTGCTTGAGCCTCAAGAACAGTCTACTTTTGTGTGCGTATAATGCGTTGACTTTTGGAGTTCTGTATTTTTCGATCTGTCTTTCGTCGGAGTATTCTATCCGAGGGATAGTCTGCTCCATAGTTCTTTGGACAACGTCTTGCATCGTCAGTAAATTACGATCGATTTCTTCGTTTGTTAAAGTTCTGTTAGTCGGGGGATCAATTCCACTCAAACGCAAATTACGCTGTAAGATTCTGGAGAAGCACGACCACCTTACTCTACGGCGATAGTCGTTTGATTATGCTTGATCATACTGCTCCAGCTGCGTTTGCTCATTGGGGATCCGTATTGTGGCGGCAAGTCCGTAGTGATCACTATCGTACTCGAACGCTCGCAAACAGTTCCTTGTGTTTCGACCCGTGTTAGTCAGTTCTATTCTACTGTCTGTTAATGCCAAGTCCAGGAAAGAGCCGGTTGACGGGAAGGATGGGATATTCGTCGCGTACACTTCAAGTCTGTAATCAATCATATTTTGACCCCACCAGTATTATAACTGGTTGCCCCTGGTGTTTGGCGGATAATTTCCCCATACCGCATGTCTAGCGTTAAGATCTCCTTCAGGTGCATAAAGCGACACCACATACACTCGCCTTCGACTATAAAGACGAATACACACGATGCAGGCTTCCAACACCCGGAACCTCATTAAATCCCCGCTATATATGACCCTATGGTGCATGACTTTGCGTAATAAGATACCAAACCCACCCCCTCGTGAGGAATGTGGACGGTCTCTTGCATATATATTATAGCCACTGTAGCCAATTTTGTGATACTGGTTGAGCTTAGTTTCGCTAACCAAAATCACATCTGGGCATTCACTTAACAACAGATTTTGTAGGTTGGCCCTTCTCTCGATCCTGATTAGTGAGTTAATGTTTAACGCAAGGATCTTCAGATTAACCTCATTCAACGTAGCAGACATTATATCGGCGTGCCAGACTTGTCAAACAGGGTCGAATCGATGACGTCAATCCGAGCCGATTGTTCATTTAATTGTTTCTGGAAATGATCAATTTTTCCGTGTAGGGACAGAAGAATCGCTTTTAAATCCAGATCCGCTTCCGGTGCTTTTTCAGCTACCTTTGGCGTATTTTTTTGCTGTTATTGTGGCCTTACCTGCTCCAGATACAATTTGGGCAAAAGATACATTGGCTGCCACAAAATTAGAGAAAGCACGACTCTTTTGACGCTTCTCTTCTTCAGTGAACTGTTTTCGAGCCTGGACTTTCTTTTTCAGCTCTTGAAATCTAGGACAACCCCTGAAATTGGCATGATGCCCCGAGTTTCTGCAGAGTACGCAAAAGAGTTGACCCCTATCTATTACTCTATCGTTGCCTAAAGGACATTCTCCATATTTGTGGTCCTTATCGCGCTTAATGCATATAAATTGCACATTGCAATTAGCCGCGGCGTGCCCGAACCTCTGGCAGCGCATATATTGCAGTGCACGATCTGCCCTCTTTAATTCTTCCCAACTTACAGCTTGATAGTACAGGAATTTGATTTTTCGCAGACTATCGATTTTGCTGTTGGGCGTTAATTGCACTACGAAGAATGGTTATTTACGGTTACCACACCTTGCCGCGGCCGTGGTAAACGGCTTGATCCCCACGAATTTAAGGTCGTCGCTCTCTTACCCTTTGAGCTCTGCCTCGAGCTCTGCCTCGAGCTCTTCCGTTTTTATTTCTGGATCGATCCCTTTTAACCCCTTAGGGGTATATGTATAGTATTCAGTATAAGCTTTTTCTAGGGCGGTTCGTACTTTCCGGTATTCCTCCATATTACTACCCATAATAATGTGCTTATTCGCACTTAATCTCTTAACATAAAAATTCTTAGTTACTGAATTACATAACCTAATTCTATCATTTATTTCTAAATTACTTATATTTATGGGAGGCACTCTTTCTCTCCCCTTGTTTTCAGACTGCTGTTGTTGTTGATGTTGTTGCTGATGCTGTTGTTGCTGCTGCTTCTGTTGTTGTTGCTGCTGCTGTTGCTGCTGTTGTTGTTGCTGCCGTGATGGTTGTTGTTGCATTTTTGTCGTTTTTGCGGTTGCGCTTTCTGTTGCAGTCGTTGTTCTTGTTGTTGTTGTTGTTGTTGGTATTGCTGCTGCTACTTTTGCTTCTGTTTTTGCTGCATTGGCATTTCTCTCACAGTTTCCTTATTCTGTTGTTGCAGTTTTTGTTGTTCCCTTTTATAAGCTTGTCAAGCTGAGCCTCCTCATCTTCTCGAGCCCAGGGCTCCACTGAGCCACACACAACTACTTGTTAATCGGTTTCTTATTTCGCTATTTTATTGACTTTTCACTTTTATGTGCACCACCGCAAAGCCGACGGTTCTTTATGCGAGTTGGAAACGACTGAGAACAGTAATTATCTCCGACAGAAGGTTAACATTTCAAAAAAGATCAAAATAAAGCCTGTAAAAGACAAATTATATACATACGAGTATAAAGCCGTATCCCGCTTTATACATATCCAATCGGACCAATCTTAAGGATAGATGAACAATATTTTTTATTAGATTGTAAATAGAGGTGGGACTATGTACCCTGATCACTGCGGCCAGATAAGAACTATTTTGATTTCCTTAAGTTAGGGCTCATCCATCGCCTGAATCTTTACCGAACGTGTAAATTACTCCTATGCCGTCAGCATTAAGTACTGAAGACCAGTGGTAACGCTATCAACGTGTCATCAGAGACGCCGCAACTGATGTGCTGGTTTTTACCCGACCATCACTAAGTAATCCCTGTTTCGATGAAGAATGTTGGAAAGCACATGCAGCTTAGCAAGAAGGGTACCAAGTGGTGCTGAAAAAAGAAAAAACGAGATCCGTTCGTGAGCTCTACGAGCAGAAGAGACGGAAAGAACATCGACTTCTTTAAAAGAAGAAAAGAAAAGCGCCCGATTTTCAAAAAGTAAGGTGACTTTGTATTTTTATAAAAAAAGTATTCCACCTCGGATATAATACACTTGTGCCAAAGCTTTTTCCAATCCTCGAACATTTCTCATAAGCACTTTTATGTATAGAATAGAGTTTTCCCAGCGATGCCGTTTTAATTTCCTCAATCGTGGCAAATATCGGCCCTTTCATAGATCTCTTCAGTTTTGGGAAGAAGAAATATTCGCATGGGGCCAAATCTAGTGAATATGGTGGCTGAGGCATGATTGTCGTGTTGTTTTTGGCCAAAAAGTCTCTCTCAAGCAAGGATGAATGAGCAGATGCATAATCGTGATGTAAAAGCCATGAATTGTTTTTCCACAATTCCAGAGGTTATTTTCATATTGCCTCTTGCAAACGGCGCATAACTTCAAGATAATTCTTTTTATTGACCGTACGACCTTACGCCACGGTAATCGAATAGAACAGTGAACCAAACCTTGACATTTGATCAAACTTGGCGTGCTTTTTTCAGTTTTGGCTTTCCTGGGTGCTTTCATTAGGACGATTAGGCTTTGGATTCGACGTCATAATCATATATTCATGATTCGTCACCACTTGTGACACTTTTAAGCGAGTTAAGATCATCATTCATTAGATGCTCATGCGACGGTTCTTCTAATCAAAATTAAGAAGTTTCGGAACAAACTTCGCTGACACACGTCTCTATGTTTTGAAAACACTTCGTATAGTATCGCAATCATCCCAAGATGAAATGGGAGCACCATAACGCGATCGATCTTACAAAACTGGCTCTAAATCTAGCCTTAACTTCATCTTGTCCTATAGACATCCTTAAGGACCTACTAACGAGAAGTAAGTAAGGCCTAATTTACGGCCTGGCCATAGTGTCTGCAAAAGAATTTAAATTTTCATTTTAAACGTATTTAAGCCCCCAAATGGTAGCTGATCTTAAGTGAAGAATGCTTGGACTTGCTTATGAATATTCGCTTCACTGGTTACGCTTCTGTAATCCATCAGTAAGCCTGCTTTGAGAAAATTTCTCCACGTGAACTAGAATAACCCAACCAACACCTGAAAAATAGCTTAAGTGCACCCAGGACGCGATGGTGTTCATATCTTTCCTGCACAACTATAAATTGTTTTTAAGATGTCAAAGAAACACAATCGCTGGACACTGCGTCATTGGTAGATACGCGAACCAATTGAGTATTTTTCACAACAATTTCTGCAGGAGTTGCAGGGACTTTAACTTCCTCTTCGTTTTCCTGTTTTGGAATGTGATATCTAGACAGTAACGATCTTGCACCGGTCTCAGTGCATCTCAACAAGGACTGTTTTGTTACATGTCTTTGCCTGCATTCTTCATTGATTACTTCTATTTGGCATCAATGCTACTGATCTTACGCACTTAATGCCAGTTTAAACGGCATGGGGGGACGCGCGATTGGCAATGGCCCGAGTCTGTATAGGAAGGAGTGTTTGGAGATCTGTTGTATAAATTGGGATCGTTGCGTCAGTCGTAACATGAATAATTCAGTTGACTATGTTTCTCTGTCATTATTGAGGAGAGGAAACCGTATTCTAGATTTAGGGATATTCCGCCCTGTAGCAAAGCATAATAGCTTAAATCCGATTCCAGATTTCTTTCCGATTACATTCCGATTTTATTACTGAAAATGTCGCCTTCCTTGATTTGGTTCTGGAAGTCCCTTTAACGATTTTGAAGGCATACTTAGGAAATCGCTCATAAGCAACGCCATATCGCGAAGCTCTTTGAAACATTTTATGAAAGCATCATGTTTTTCTTCTGTGGGTATATGACATACTCGACTTCCCCAACTTCTCGCTTTAGTCTGCTGCTTGCAACAAAGCCGGACTCAAATAGATTGTGCTTCTGTTCTTTGTGAAATAATACAATGGAAAGAGAACAGGAGCGACTGAAAGGCTGAAGAAATTAATGTCTGATACACACAGATTCGAGTCAGAAATTCCATTTCGACCATACAAAAAATATCAACCTTCAAACCATCCAAAACAACTTAAATTGAATGTGCCAAAACGTTATCCATCGATTCAATATGCGCGCATTTTCGACATAAGGGCCACGTCCAATGCCTTTGAAACATCAGCTTGTCTCCTCCAGTAAGTCCAGCCGTGTAATCCACTCGTCAAAATTATAAAATCCAACTGCAATGGTATTTTCATGTAAATTCTTCACCGGCCGGCGGCTCGCAATAATTTATTCTAATTTATTCTCGTTTAACAAGGCCTACATTAGGTAAGAGTTCAAATCCCATTACCAGATCGCCCTACAAGCCATCGCCGGACTCAGAACCAATTTCGATATTCATTAAGCCCTTGAAGACAGTATGTCAAGTGAGTGAGTGAACTAATTCCAGTTTCACTAGACTGGTTTGCACGTTTTTGAACTGATGTCATGCGATCGAGTCTACGACTCATCAAGTCGAACAGACCTTATTTCTGTAAGTTTACAAAATCAAAACGTCAACTCAACAACTTGATTAATTTTTTTTTTTAAAGTTTAATTCTTTACTCGTGTATTGTTAACATTTATACGCACGCTCAAACACATACATATATGTATATATGTGTTATTTTGAATAAATGAATTAATTTTACAATTGAAAAGTAGAAAATCTTAGAAACATAACAATAAAAAATAAGTGTATAGGGTGTTACTGAAACTCAATACTATGACTTTCGTTTTGGCCACTTCCGAAGCGAGTGCAAAATTTCAATTTTAAATTGCAAATTGCACGGTTCCACTTCGGGGTAGTTGATGTTTACTTATTGCGTTTATGGGGATGGGGATGAGAATGAGAACTATGGTCCTGTATCCTAACCAAAGAGCAATTTCTTGATCTTCTTATACTTTAAGAGGGAGTTTGGATCCTGTGCGCTCAAGTTCTCACTTCCGTACAGATCGCCGGCTATTGTCTCATCAACTGGTGCCGCCACAACCAAAGCGAGCATCATTGCGCAGACGAATAGAGTCTGAAAAAAGAAAGCACAAAGTTAGTGTCCTGTCAGATGGTGAAGTGTCAAATTTGAATTTGCCCACCAAAATGTAGAAGTTCATCTTAATTGGGGAATGGATATTTGTTGGTCAGTAAAAAATTTAACTGTGATGGCTGTGAGCGGTTGGCAGTCTTTTTATACTAAAAGCAAACGCATTCTACGCAAATGTCTGCATGAAGGGAGCCGCAATGGTATAGTCTGTCGAAGAGGTATCCATAATTTCAAGTTAAACCAGTGGTCGACAAGGTTTTTTCAAGTTTTTGTTGTTTTTCTCGTTAGTTACATGGAGGAGAAAACATAGCAAGCAAACACAAACACGTGTCGAAACGCTAATTAGATTATTTGCTACTTTATCGGTGCGCTCTGCATTTAATGGAGCAATCGCGACCTGAAATCATATGTAGGAATCGGAATGAGATTGAGTGTGAGCTGCAGCGTAGCTTCACGAAATCAAAAATTTGCTAAAGGAGCTGTGGGTCAATATGTTACATGCGTAAGTATCAATATCCCAATGAGAATTGGCATATTTATGTATAAGTATGAGGTGACGTTTGTCGTAGTATCGTGCTTCGTTTTAAACCTTTATTGATGGAAATATTAATATTCAAAATGCATAAACGTTATCATAACCGCATTCAATTGCAGTTTGGTCGTGTCGCTGCATATTGATTATTGGAGTTTAGGTTGACGTTTCCTAGTGTTATGGGTTTAGTTGTGGGATTTTTTGGTCGCAAACTGTATTGACTAGATGAATTAGTGGTAATCGCACGGAGAAATTGAAAGATGTACCTGATTCGGGTGACCACTTTCCCTGATTTTGTGTAATAAGCCCGCAGTGAGAGTGAATGTTGAATTTAGCACTTCTTGCCAATCCAAATTGGCAACTTAATGGTTTTGCATTGCTTTATTATGAACCAATTTTGGTAAGTTTTCGATAAATAGGTGGAAAGACCTGCATTAGATCCACCTGACGTTTTCAGAAAAGAAAAGTTGAAACTTTATCATGAGTTCTGCGATTAATGTTATCATGTTAATTATTGATCCTTTAGATCTTTTAGATCCTACTCACTAACCTGGAGATAATTCAACATGCCGCACTAGCTGTTTTCAATTTCGCACTCAATGTTAGTTGAGACCATCTTTAAATGCGGGCGTCACTTGATGTGGGGTCCTTCAGTACTGCTTTTTCTCTCGCTGGTGGATTCGACTGCTTTCCAAGCTGGAGTGCTACTCTCAAGTTCTTGGTTAACGCTCTTCCTCCACTGCCCAGTGTCAATTCATAATTTTTTAAATAAGTCCATCCCCCGGCGCAATTTAAGAGGACTGGAACGATAATTTTTTTCATAGAAGACTAATTTAGTTGTCCGCAAACAGCTGCCGCTGTTCTACACTAATTTCTATATCAACAGCTTGTTGGTGGCGACAAAAGATAGCCTCGTAGATGTCTAATGCTGCTTTACGCTTCTATGAACACGTAACGATAAATTTATGCTTCTAGCAAATCAGGATAAGAAACTGATGAACTTTATCAGACACCGGAGGTCTGAGCCGGTTCGTTATCGTGGTGGAAGAGGACTTTTTTCTTTCTCGCGCGAACAGCTTTCTCATGCATAAAATCTCCTGTAAGATATGGTAAACGCGTTCAGTTGAGATGCCTGCTATTCCTGCCATCTCGCGAATTTTTACTCGTCGGTCCGCCAATACAAAATCCTAGTTTTTGTCCACGGTTTGTTCTCTGTGGTAACCATTTTTGGGCCACCTGGGAGCGGTTTTTTCAAGAACGAACGTACGGACACGGAGAAACTCTGCGAAGCAATAGTAAACGGTTTTACAGGACGGTGAATGGGTCTCATGCACGCTATCGACAATGGAGTTGATTTCCTTGCAGTTTTTGCTACTCCAAAACAATTATAGGATCACGGAGCAACACTGTTTCTTTTTTATGGTCCAAAAAAATTAACACGATGTTTTGAAATTTTGACTGGTTATACTAAATGATGGTTTACTCAATCTGGCTTAGTAGCGCCACCTATCTTTCAATCCGGGTACTCATCAAACAGCCCTCGTACGCTTAGATAATTACCGGCTGGAAAGTGCTATCGGAGATTTCCATGTCAGACCATAAGTTCATCGAACCAACTGGATACAATTTAAGAAGGAGCTTGGCAAATCTGATAGTTCTCCCCCTTTATTCAGGACAAAAAAAAAAAAAAAAAAACAAGCCACCAAGGCTTTTTTACTAAGATGTCTATCCAGAAAAATATCTTGTAAGTCGCCAATTCCTTGGTGGAACGTAGATCTACATCAACTATCCAATGACTTCTAAACAAGTCTTTTAAGACTAATTTGGAGGAAGGCTGGATTCTTTACATATCGAAGCAAAAAATATAAGAAGCTGGTTCGAAATTCGAAGAGTGCCTTTTATAAAATAGATTTAAACTGTTGGTCAGATCAGCTCTCAGAAAATCTGATGGCAGAAGAAACTCTCTGTCTCTTGCTTGAGGCTCAGTTCCCAGCTCCTATTAATGAAGCTGCTAGTGAGCTGAATAACATAACACGTCCTAGCTGGTATATCTTGTCATCTGTGGTGACGGACGAGGCCATTAAGCAAGCTGTTACATCTATGTTAATAAATAAAGATACTCTCTGATTTTAACCGTCAACCGAACTACTTGTTTATAATTGACTAAGTTGATGTCAGGTGTAAAGTAAACAAAAAAGCCAGATAATGAAGACAATAAACAATAGAGAAACAAAAGAAATACCACGAGTTTGTAACTGCTTTCGACAAATCGCTTTTGATAGTGAAATCTGCAACCATTCAACTTTAAAAGCAGGAATTTATCTGCGGTGTAGAAAATCTGGTATAGGCAGTTTAAAGTTTTCTTATTCGCACGCGATTTAAGTACTAAATACGAGTTGTCTGTACTTTCAACAAGAGCTGTGAACTATGATTTAGTTTGCGACTGGTTTATTAGCGGCTTAAAGCGGAATCATAATTACATACGTGAAAAGCTACTAAACGAGTCTACAAAAACAAAAATAGAATTAATATTGGCAGAGCAATGGAAAGAGCTAGAGAAGGGTATTAGTGGCCGATCGGATTCATAGGCGATCTATATGGAAGAAGACAAGCCTTTCATGCATTCTGGCACGAGTGCAATGTCCCCCAGCAACTTTTTAGCAGCTCACCGCAAAGCTGCAGCAAATGTGGACAAAGACATACGAGTACGCCTATCAACAACAAGGGTCCGGCAACTGGTATGACCTGCTTTCGTTGTAACGTTAAAAAGGCCTTGCAGCAGTAAACGGGATAGCATCGAATTAGGCACACATTCTGAATTGAATTTGAATTATGAAAACAACAAATCCAGCAAATTCATGGCATCTCTTGCTTAAAGCGCAAGTTGATACAGGTACAGAAGTCAACATTTTGCCATTTGGCAAGTCTTTAATTCGGTAAAAACCAAAACGAATATGTTCACTTTCTCTGGAGAGAGTTTGAAGGTATTAGGAAAGGGTGAACTAAATTGTGTTTGAACTCACTTCGAGGATGTCAACCCTCATTCGCTAATTCGCTTCTATCTTTTTTCTGTTGTTCTAGGACATTTCTCGGCGGACGGATGTAGGTAGGTAGGTGAGAGTGGCGGTTGGAAAAGTCCAACCCACTTAGGTTTATTGGCCGTAAAGTGGATCTATGATCGTCTTACTCATGGAACCAGTTTGAGCTTGTGATGAAGCTCAGGATTCTGTTAACGTCTATTTATTTCCTCGTATATCGTTTAAGTCGTTGTAGAAAAAAGTTTCTAAGTGGAGTTTTGTTCTCAAGGAGAGAACTGGACATGTATAGAAAAGTTCGTCTATGTAGCTTCTACAGAAATCTATTGTAAATGCGCCAGTAATGACACCTATGATGGCGCTGAGCTGTTTCCTGTTTCGAAGAATCGGACTCCTAGAGTAATTCAGATCCAGCTTTGACCAGATCTGTTTAGTCGCTTGACATGTTGGTCCACCGGTCCACCTAAGGTCTGATCTTTTATTAGCACCCAGCTTTAATATTTATTTCCATTATTCCAATAGAATAGGTAGGGTAGCTCCAATTTTTGCGAGTTCGTCGGCCTTACAATTCCCTGGAATATCTCGTGAAGGTTGATCTTCTCTTCCATCTCCGCAAGAGATGACCGACATTCAAGGGCGGTTTTAGAATTTTATGAGACTGAGTCTAAGAACTTGAAAGCGGTCTGACTATCCGCAAAGTTGCGGATATTACGTTTTTTTTTTTGCTTGGACAAAGCTTCTTTAATCGCCAAAAATTTTCGCCTGTAACACGCTAAAGTGATTTGGAAGACGGAACGAGAGGCTTAGACTTAGCTTATATGAGAAAACACTGCCACCAACCCTGCTATCGGGTTTAGATCCATATGTGTAGAAGTGGACTGACTTGTCCTCCATGAAAGCATTTTCCTCAAGGAAAGGGGGATCAAGGATCAAGGGGGGAAGCTTACATGAAAATCTTTGTCAAACCAAAGTTAGGTATGGTGTAATTGATGTTCTGTGTGAGGGTTCCTTAGGTATTAAGAATATTAGCGTGACCAAATAAATTATTTGCCGACTGTGTAGTCGCTCTAAGGTGAATAGTTTTAGTCGCAGCTACTTTTCTACTTAAGATGCCGAGAGGTCTCAAGTTAAACAGAATGTCTAAAAGTACGAAGGGAGTAGAAGGTAGAGCTCCACTTATGCATAGACATGCTGTTTCTTGGACTCTACTTAGTTTGTTGGACAACATGTCCCATGACCAAGATGAATAGCCAGTGGGTTATTCGAGGTTGAAGGCCCCATTTGTTTCCAATGACTTTTTTGCAAGAGAAGAAAGCTACTGTAGCTTTCTTGAGTCTTTCTTCAATGTTAGGTTTCCATTTTAGTTTCCTGTCAAAAATGAAACCTAGACACTTTGCTGTATCGGAAAACATTAAACCGTTTATTGAGGGAGAGTCTATAACTATAACTCTGTTAAGATTCTGTACGTCTGTAGTAACGACATCCGCTTCTAGGTACATAAGCAGTTAATTAACCACTAAGTTCCAGAGAAGGAGAGAAAGGACACCGCCTTGTGGCGTACCTTTTCTGACATATCTTTTAGCAGAAGTCCCACACATTTTCTAGTTGATTATTCTGCTATTAAGCATAAGACTAATCTATCTATCTTCAGATGTGACAGCGCAGTCGTGATTGCGGATGTGCTGAAGTTGTTAAAGGCGCCCTCTATATCCAGGAAAGCAACCGTTGTGTACTCTCTATATTGTAGAGATCGATCAATGTGGCTAGTTAGGGAATGCAAAGCCGTTGCCAACGGCAAGTTGAGCCGTTGCCGTTGACAAAAGTCTTGGATCAAATTTTGTTCGAATATGTATATCAATCAGTCGTTCAAGAGTTTTCAGAGCGAAAGGTGATAGGTCTGAGGTCCTATGGGACAACATGAGAGCATTTTCCGGCCTTGCGAATGAAAACTACATTAACTACTCTCCATGACAGAGGAATGTGGATCAATTCTACACAGCTCCTCATGATATTCTCTAGCGTAGGCAAGATAATATTTGAGGACCTTTGTAGCGCTGTAGGTATTATACATCTGGACCGGCAGACTATGTAGCGCCAAAAACACTTTGTCTCTTGTAATGAGACCATAAACTTTGTTCACGGTTGCAGTAGCAGCTTGAATGTTTCATCACTTGAGGTTGTCTAAGACCCATTTTGTGCTTATCCAAAACTACAACTATCGATAGCAGGACCTTACAAGCGGTATACAATTTAAACGTGTGTGACAGAACATCCGTAAGATGTCCACGACTTTCACCATGTTCGTCAGAAGATCATCAGAACGGATCTCTAGTGCTAGTAGTAAGCTTATATGAAATACTAGTCTCTGATGTGTGAGATCTCTAGTAATAGTAGCAAAATATTCAATGAAAAAAACAAAACACCACGAATTCACGTCTTTCGTTTTATATTTTTGAAGCTCCACTGTATCTTTTTTTCTCAAGTCTTATCGCAATCTCTCTTTACATAACAATGCCAACAAAATGATTGTATGAATCAAACCAGATGACCTTCTGAATCTGCAGGTATGGCAAATATGGGGGAACCACTTAACCTGTTATTATGGTGATTTCATCGATTTTCTGTGTTCACAGATTTTTAGCACATTTTTGGCCTATTTAGCGTGAGGTCTAATTGACTTATCCCACAGATTCAAATCGGTGGACTTCCATTATGAAAAGAAGCTATAAGAGTATGATACGCACATACTCGTGTATCTATGGACCAAGATTTACTCTAAGCGATCACGTATCCAATCGAATAAGAAAACCTTTGTTGCCTTTCTTGTCTTTAAACCGAGTGATATCTTGTTTACTTTGTATTAACAAGTCTCGATTATTTCTTAATTGTTGTTTTCCGATTGCTGAGCAATTAATTTTGGGGGATTGCCAACATTATCCTACAAACAAGATTGAATTAAAATGCTTCGCTTGTAACGGCTATAAGGGGGTTTTTACGGGCGTATAACATGTTTTATAATGTAGTGGGCCATTAACAATGACAATCACGAATTGCTGCGTCACTTTGGCCTAAAAAGTTTTCGCCACTTGTATGCCAGACAGGTGTTGATATTTGACGTACTTCAAGTGATCAAGCGCTGTACGAATGAAATGTGGTTCACGCATGTTCATGGGACTTTCTGCTCATAATTTAGTTTTAGTTGTTGACATTCAGATGTGGGGTAATACTGATCTTTGATACCAAACCACATGGGATGGAGTTTTGAATAAATCATTTTTAGATTTTATGTTTTTTGGAACCTCGTGAAGGGTGAGCTTGAATGAACTTGCAATCTTAGATGAGATGTGCTCCTTGGGGATAGGGCGAGGGTACAAGATTAGGAACTTGGACTAACTAACTACAGTTGAGGGAGTTCAAGAAACCCTAAGAAAATAGGTCAGCGAACCGATGATAGATCTCCAGGTTATGATCACAGGAAAGAACCGAAGCTCCCTGAAGATGGCATTAGTCAACGATAAGGCATGCGCTTCAATTTTTGATAAAAATCGAATCGACATCCGTAAGAATATAGAACTAAGAGTCATCGAAGACTAGATCTACGAGGGGACCAAAGTATTCCAACTAGGAATCTGAGACGAGCTGTGTGATCGAACGAAAAGGTGCTGTTCTTGAATTTGAGGGTGATGTAGAAACACAAGTTGAAACCCCCATTGGTTCGATACCCCGAATGGGTAGCCCCAACAGGCTTCAGTGTACTCGTGGACGAAGGAAATAGCCGTGATTTGAAATCAATGCCTGTAGCTGGGGCGCACATTCACCAGGGGAGGGATAAGACACACTGAGTCTATGGAAGATATTATGTCGAAATTCAGAATCAAAAGATACGAGCAAAAAGTGAGAGGACGTTAATTGTGACTCATGGGGACTTGACAACAAGGTCATCACGCAAAAACTAGAAGCTCGGTCGACCAACACTGCTCTAAGTGAAGAAAAGATAGAGTGCATTGTAGACACTCTTTTTGCAACTCACCCGATACGACTTTGGCCCAACGATAGGAAACTCCAGCTTTCAGCGAAGAAGAGTTGAAACCCCACTTTTCATGTTAGATACTTAAGAGAAACTCCTAGTAAAGATGCTGAAATTACGGCTCCCACAAATACAATACAAAGATCATATGACTCTACGATCGGAGCTATTCAGAAGTAGTAAAGGCTGCCCAAACCGCTTACCAGTAGAACCTCTACTCAAAGAAGATCGTACTGTTGGTAACTTTGGAAATGCCTTCATTGGTTGAAGGTGGAGTGATACTCATATACTGAATGCGCTTTAACATTCCAGTTTACTTGTTGGGGATACTGAAGAACTATCTTAAATATCATACAATGGCATACTTCGCATGGAGATGCCTGAAGATGCCTTCCTGGTAGGGTACGCAGAAGATATCGGTGCGGTAATTACGGCGAAGGACGCGGAGAACGCCCAAATGAAGCTGAACCAGGTTAAGAGACGGGTAAACTCATGGATGGATGAACACGGTCTTAACTAAGCTACAGAGAAAGCCGAGATAGTTTTTCTGTTCAAAAAGAGAATCCAGACCATCGTTAACTTCCAAATCGAGCCCGAAGTTATAACAACCAAGGATGTAGTAAAATACTTGGGACTGACTATCTACACGAAATTCACCTTCTGGCAACAGATGAAGTCCGCATCGGAACGAGCATTTTTTTAGCATTTCACTTAGCAGACTATGGGCAGACGCGCTCCGACAAGAAAAGTACAGGAAGCCGATGGCATCAGAACAGAGACACAGAACTCATATCGAACGGTGTCGGAACTAGCCCTTCTTGTAGTAGCAGAAGTAATCTATATTGATCTTGTAGTGGCAGGAAGGAATAACGCGACAATAATACGACAAAAACGCGGAAATGGGATTGGAAGCGGCAATCGAGAATGCAAAGGAGCTCACGAAACAGCATTGGCAAGAGCGTTGGAACTCAGAAAGCAGAAGAAGATGCCCTGCGAAAGATCAAGAATGTGGTTAAATGGAATGGACAGAAACAGGGCGAAATAAACTACTACATTTCCCAGTTTCTCACCGGACGGTGTAATCAGCCTACAAAATATGATCAAAAAGATGCCGACGAGCAATCAGACTTCGAGGCAAATTTGTTTTTTCGTTGAAGTCACACTCAGAGCAAAAATTAGATGATCAAAGCCTCAAGGGCAAGGTAGAATGAATTTGCACAAGAAGATACGATAAATATGGAAAAGTTGGACCCAAAGGTTATAGAAAAGGAAACAATCCTGTATGGATGCGAAAGCGGTTCCGGAGTGCATGAAGTCAAGATGAAATGGCTTAAGGTGATTTTTAGTGGGTGAGAGTAACACATTACTTGAAGCAGAGCAGGACTGTCGTTAGCTTCTCCATCATATCCCAGGCAAAAAGGCATTATTCACAAGGAGTTATAAAGTTCCAGTTATAGTCCGACTTAGCCTTAGAAACAAGATGTTAAACCTTGCAAAACGAAATAAAATATCTAGGAATTACTTAAGACAGTATTTGGGACCATATGATAAGGGTCGCCATAACGACCCACTCATGTTAGAAAACTTAAGATACGGATAGGGTTGCCAACCCAAGATGGAACACTAGTTAGTTAGGTCCGTTATATTCTACGGAATTTAGTTCTAATGGTGAAGAAAGTATATAAGCAAATCTCGACATCAGCAAGCATATGCATTACAGGCTCATAAATCCTTAGGTTCAGCAATACTGTTTCAGTCACATTTCTAGCCTTCTACTAAAGCAGTTACTCACTTGCTTTCTTTAGGACTTCCAAGCCACATGTATTAACTTTAAGAAGCAGCGAGCCTTCCTAATCATCATTTAACACAATACGACAACAAGGAATGCCTTGATCACAGTCTCCCCTAGTGTGAGTATTTGGTTTATAGTGGATATACCGTGCCTAGACCTTCTCTGATACAGGCCACAAAACGGCGAAGTTAAGAAGTCGAATGTCTCCATAACTAAAGCAGGTTAAGTAATTATGGTTCTCACCCTTTAGAAAGTGAATCTACTATCAGATTTTCTTGCTCATTGCTCGTCTCTACAGATTTTTGCCGGGGACATCTTGGTTTAAATGTTTCCTTCACCTTTTGATAAATCTTACGAACGTTGTGCTTTTCATTTCCACAATCGCTCCCTTCTGATGGTCCTTCTTTCCGTGCCGATACTCCTCGCTCTTCGTTTACTAGTGAAACGCACGAGAAACTCTCGTCTTTCAATGCAACATCTTTTCGTAGTTTCTTTTTTACATGTGATTATTTCACTGCTCGTCAAACAATGGGTTTCGTGGAGGTGGTCGGTTAAATGCCATGATAAGACCAATTATAAACTATATTCTAAAGAACCATCTACCTCCAATGCATGGAACCTTACTTTAGACCTCTGGCTCTGCTGTGGACGCACTGATGAATCTTCTTCGCCTTGATATGGTTACGTCTTTGAGTCATTTTTCGTTTAAAAAGAGGTGCACTGGAGTGTACGCAACTGCTTTTTGACATTGGTTCTATGGATATCATGTCTGATGCATTGATATTTGAATGTGCGTAGTCGAGTTTCCCTGTGCTCAGGAATATCGTCAACCAAGAATGTAGTGGATGTCCGTGCAAAGCTGTTGTTTTTTTTTTGGAGGACAAAAACGTTGATTTTTCACTCCTTGTTTGGAAATCTTACGTCTGCGTAATAGTGTTAGCAATTCATTGTAAAGTATTGGTGAGTGGCCAAAACATCTGCATCTACGAAGGCGGTTTATTGAGTGACGCTACTGAATCAATATGTGAAGCATTTAGTATAACCTCTTTTAGCCCGCCTTTAAAAATTTGGTGACAATCCAATGCTTAGTTTCGACATCCATTTCAAAATAGCGTGTAGTGTTTTTTGCGACCATGGAAAAAGAGCATTATCGCTCTGTGATCCGATTTTTGTTCTTGAGTGGTAAAACATCCGCGCCCAGGTAGCCCAAAAACGGTTACCAAACGGTTACACCAGAGACCAACGAACAATCGAAATAATAGGCTTTACCCAGTGAACGTGCTTCAAAAAAGGCGTAGACCGTGCTTTGGCCGGAAAAATGATGACCACCGTTTTTTAAGATGCGTGAGGTGTGATCCACCTATTTGGAAAAGAGGAAAACAATCACAGGAGCATACTATGTCGATTTGGCCACATTTGGTGAAGAAATAAGTGCTCTTCCAATATGAAACGCACCGGCTTACACCTGCGCAGTCGCCACAGCCAAATTGGTCGAATTCCACCACGAATTGCTCTTCTTTCCTCCTTATTTTCCATCCTTTTCCGGATGGCTCCCTGCGACTTATTTTTGCTCCCAAACCTTAAAAGATCACTAGCTGGAAAGAAGTACGGGTCGAACGAGGAAGCTATCGCCGCCGCGGAGGAGTATTTTGCAGGTCAACAAAGGTCGTACAAAATTCGTTGGAAAGTGTATCGAGTTGAAAAATAAATTTTCAAAACCTAAAAAAGTTGAATTGTCATTTCTAATCCGGCTATTCATTAAACAGTCCTCGTATAGCAATATTGAAGATGAGCTTAGAATCTTTCTGAATTCTCACACCACGCAATCGGAATATTGAATTCACTGTCTCAAGTCAAAACGGGATCGCGGGAAATGAAATCGTCGGTTAGTTCGCTTTTCAAGGCATAGTTAAGGGTTTCACAAGACCCAAAATCTACGTTAGAACTTCTCGTGTCCTCAAATTTTTATTAATTTTTTATTTCTTATTTTTTAAGAACTTGAAACTCAACTACACCTAAAGTGCCTGAGCGCGTGTAAAATTTTTATAAAAATGGAACGGAGAGAGAAACTAAGGTTCTTTTTGGTTCAGTGATTATTCAGCTTCATAGGTGAAACCCAACATTGAATTATTAGTGTAATTAGACGTGTTGTTGTATTTTAGGCAACCACTCATCATAGTTGCCTGAAGAAAAGAAAGTCTTTTGGGTGCGGCTGGTATTGAACCCCGAACCTTTCGGTTTGGAAGCCAATACACTACAAATTAATCCACGGCCATCCACCCATTGACAGTTGGGTTTCATATAACTGCAGACGGCATGACTGTTTAGGACATCGGCAGCACGAACGAATTCTTCCTGATATTTCAAAGAGATAAGCGATTCTCCTCTTACCCCTGAGTAGAAAAGCTTGAAGACTGGTTACTGGCATCGTAACGTAGTATTATACCTATGCATCTACGATGCGATGACGACAATGCCGGACACTTTGTGTGTGTCCATCCTAAGCTCTCATCATGCTCCAGGTAGGTAACGTTTTCATGATGAGTTTGTCATTACAGTGATTATCTGTCATCTGAATTTCAGTAGACGAAAAGTACAAAATTCTGTTTCTGAGGCCAAACGCCCTTCTTCGATAAAAAAAATTATTAATCTCAAGCTTAAGCGAAAATATTGTGTTCTTTCTTTCCAATCCCTCGCTATATGTATAAGTATTGGGAACATTGGGAACTACAAATGCATTCATTTTACTAGATAGAGTTTTTTCCAATTGAATAGATGACCTCCAACCAACATATACCAGCATCTATAATAGAAGCAGTGTAACATATCTATCATAGAACAAAGATAGACGCTTATAGAAGAGAACATTTGGTGTCACACTACCAACACATCGACGACATAATCTTTATTATTATTAAGCCTCCATTTGTCAAAACGAGCACAAAAACTGGCATATGTCACATTCTAATTGTTCTTACTCGGAATGCTAAACATGGTACCGCTCATTTATTGACATTGACATTCAGCTTAATTGTCATTCTCAACATAAACTTCAATATTTCAAACGCATTCTCAAAGCCTCAATATGCCGATTATGATCTTGTCACAATTTAAAATAAAAAAGATCGTTAAATTTACCTGCTTAGTGTCGTCGGTCGTTAATAGCACAATGACTACTCGGCACAGCGAACTATGTGTTATGTATTAAAGTCAATACAGCTCACAGTCGGACAAAACCATTTCATTAACACGTTTCGCTTTTTTTTTTTTTTTTTTTTTTTTAATTTATATCGACGATAGGTGATGATGATAGGCCATTGTCGTTTCTGAATGTTTGTTCATCGGATCCACACCCATTTCGCATATATTTGATCAAATCTCCCCAGATCTGACATTGAAATGGTAAGTTTTTTTCCATAGATCAAGGGAATTATGGATTTCAATGCGAGATATTCATTTAAGATACAAGATGGTTGGTATCTTTACAGACGTATCGAGTGGGGACTTAAACAAATCATCAATTAGTTGACGAAAGGAAAAGTTATCAATATGGTCTGCACGGGATCACTGGCTGACGTCAATCGGTCTTTTATGAATTAAACAGAATGGGGAGGGGGAGGACGGACATTGAAAGGTAAATTAAGTCACTAAATTGTATCAATTTTTGTTGTTTGAAAAGGTTTTGAATAAAAATCTCGTTTTTTTAGGTAAATATTTGTCCAATCACCTGCTAAGTAGCATAGTGTATCGGATTTTTGTGGTAATGAAGAAATTGGTTAGAGGGGCGAAAGCCTTGTTTCTAACATGGAAATTGTGAACTGAAAATCTATGAATTATTCCATGGACTGTGTAGATCTATAAGCCGTTGATACAATAATGTCATCATATCCAATACACGTTACACTCACTTACCATATCTTAACAATGCTCCACATCGGGGATGGAAGAACGTCTCCTTAACGATCTATTGGGCTGTTCGGAAAGTAATTTCGTTTTTTTTTTATGAAAATGAAAGACAATTTTCTTATGGTGAATAAATGTTTTATTGAATTATATATTGTTTATTTTGGTACAATACCTTTTGCCATCTTTCTGGGAGTAGAATGACTCCACAGTCATAAAATTTTTGTTATTTGCTGGCAAATAACTGATATAGGTGATTTTTGACCTCCTCACTTGAAGTAAATGGTTAACCGTTTGAAAAATTTTGTAAAGACCGGAATAAATAATAATCAGTAGGGGCCAGATTTGGAGAATATGTCTCGCATTATCTTGGTGGAACACTACATCTTTTCTATTGATCAGTTCTGTTCTTTTCTGTTTAAGTGAATCATTAAACTTATCCAGCGGATGACAGTAAACTTTAGAATTCTACGATCAATTGTCAATTGTCCGGTAGAAGTTAAAAAAAAAAGCAAATCTCACCAATCAGAAAGCATCATCTTTTTTTTTTTTTGTAAATACCGGATTCAAAGTTTTTTTTTTTATTTTTAAAAGAACTTAACACTCAAGTGACTATGACAACACTTAAGGTGACTAAGAACGTGTTAAGTTTTTAGTAAAATGGGACAGAGAGGGAAAGAAAGATTTGTGGGCTCAGCAGTTATTTAGCTACATGGGTTGTATCCAACATTTAATGGGAAGACTAAATTATTAGTGTAAATTGTTGTGGTATTCTAGGCAACCACTCATTTTACGAGATATTGGGTCTATATTATTGCGGTTTGCTAAGAGATGGCGTAACTTGTATTATTCTATTGTTATTATTCCATTGGAATATGCGTAGGAAAGCTACTGTCATTGTACGTCATTTCAATATATGTCATTCATTTGAAGCGTACACAACAATAATTTTTTTTTCACTCAAATATGTCGAACTTTGTGCCTGAAAAAGTGTTTTTGCGGGAAGTTCTTCTTCATTACTTTAATATGAAGAGAAGTGCTGCCAAAAGTCATCGTATTTTGGTGCAAGTTTATGGTGAACATGCGCTACCTGAGCGAACGTGCCAAAAGTGGTTTGCACGATTTAAAAGTGGTGATTTTGGCTTGGAAGACGATGAACGTCCTGGGCAGCCAAAAAAGTTTGACGATGAAGAACTCTATGAAGATTGTTGTCAAATACAAGAAGAGCTCGCAGAATCTTTGGGTGTCACTCAAGCAGCCATTTCAAAACGTTTAAAAGCAGCTGGATATATTCAAAAGCAAGGAAATTGGGTTCCACATGAACTCAAGCCGAGAGACGTCGAAAGGCGGTTTTGCATGTCCGAAATGCTGCTGGAACGCCACAAAAGGAAGTCATTTTTGCATCGGATTGTTACTGGTGATGTAAAATGGAAACATTACGACAACCCCGAGCGCAGAAAATCATATGTGAAAATCGGCCAACCAGCCAAATCAACGGCAAAGCCGAATATCCATGGCGCGAAGGTAATGCTCTGTATTTGGTGGGATCAGATGGGTGTGCTGTATTATGAGCTGCTAAAACCGGCTGAAACCATCAATGGACACGCTACCGAACACAATTAATCCGTTTGAAGAGAGCAGTAGCCGAAAAACGCCCGGAATATGCGACCAGACACGAGGCAATAATTTTCCATCATGACAACGCTCGGCCCCACGTTGCTATTCCGGTTAGGAACTATTTAGGAAACAGTGGATGGGAAGTCTTACCCCACCCGCCTTATAGCCCAGACCTTGCCCCTACTGACTAGCATTTGTTCCGGTCTATGCAGAACGTATTCACTGAAATACGGTTCACATCAGAGCAGAATATAAAAAATTGGCTTGATTCATTCTTGGCTGCCTAGCAAGCGCAGTTCTTTTGGGATGGGATCCACAAATTGCCAGAAAAATGGGGAAAAGTCATAGCTTCAAATGGGCAATACTTTGAATAATACTATTGTACATGTTTTTCTTAAATAAACGTTCAAACCGCACGAATTAAATTACATACCAAATGTTGCTTCTTTAGAATGTGAATATTGTGTTTTTGATTTCTGATTATGTACCATTGCATGACCGGCGTTCTACTTAACATAAAATGTAAAAACAATAGTCAAACTCAGAAATGTTTTCTAGGCAACCCAAAAATATATTATACTTATAGATGGGGTGAAAAGTAACCTCTATGACCGGCAGAATGCGCTGCTACTGCAAAAAAGGTTATGGTGCCAGACATGCCAAATTTGAGAGCGATACTGTCTTTAGTTTTGTTTTGACAGCTGATTGTTGTTGACGCGTTTGGTATCATGTTGAGTATGGACAAAAACAAGCTTCGTTCTCTCTTAAAACATTATTTTTTGAGAAGCAAAACGGCGAAGGAACAAAAGAAAAGTTGGATAAATATTATGGGGCTGATGCTCCGTCATTTTACACCTTCAAATATTGGTTTCGAGAGTTTCGTGGTGGCCGCAACTCCACTACCGATCAAATCCGCAGCGACAGGCCCTCCGATGCAGTTACAGAGGACAATGTCAAAAAAATACGTGAAATGGTGTTGGCTGACCGGAAAGTGAAAGTGCGCGAGCTAGCAGATTAGTACTGAGTGAACACGCCATATTTTGGGCAATATTCTGCATATGAAAAAGTTATCCTGCTGCTGGGTGCCGCGCATACTCACTTCTGACTAAAAACACGAAAACGAGAGCACTTCGAAAAAGTGTTTCGTTTTACTGATGCGGAATCGGGCGGACTTTTGGCGTCGATTGGTAACTGTTGAACACCATAGAACAGAATGATGAGGCTCAGTGGGTCGGAAAGGTTATGGCGTCAGTTTTCTGGGATTGTCATTGCATACTCTTCATGGACTACCTCGAAAAAGGAAAAACCATCAACAACGAGTATTACTGTGCCTTATTGATCTTGCCGACCATTATGCTATACTTTATGCTACAAAAGGTCTACACGATGAGCGATTGATCGAAGAAACCATTGCTGTACATATTAATCAACAGAAAGTTAACGAACTCATACAATAAACAAATTGGGAAAATATGATTCAAGAAAACAAACTTGAAACGCTATACGACAGCTTCGTATTGAAAATAAACAACATATATACGGAATCAAGAAAACGAAAGGAAAACGAATACAAAGCCGTGGATTAATAGTGAATTAATAACAATGTGTAAGAAAAGAGATGTGTTATATAGGAGATGGAAAAATAATCCAGGAAGCCAAAATTATGAACGTGAATACAAAAACTTTCGAAATATTGTAAACAAAAATATACAAATCATAAAAGCCAACTATTACCAACAACAATTCTTAAATGGACAACATGACCCCAGAAAAAATGGATCGTTATAAATAAAATTTAGGAAGAAATAAACCCTCTATTGATGAAATTATTCAAACGAACTTTTCAACAAATGTCAACGGTGAATGCGATATTGTGGAAAAATTTGCGTACCAACTCGCAAACCAAGTACCAAACATTATGCATATGTGCAATACTAAAACACAAACTTCAAACCATGAGAACTTGCAAATACAAGAGAGCATATACGTTGAAGAAGCTAGCGAGGAAGAGATATTTAAATTCCTGAGCAAAATAAACATTAGTAAAGGACCTGGACCAGATAACATACGACCAATTGATCTCAAAATAAATGCCGAAATTCTGACGCCTGTTGTACAAATTATACAAGGTTGCGTATCAAGACTCATGAAAACATCTATTATTCATCCTATTTATAAAGGTGGCATCAAAAGCAAAGCTGAAAATTATAGACCAATCGCAATTATGTCAATCGTAGAAAACTGTTTGGAAGAAATAGTCGTCAAGCGCCTTAATACGTTTATCAGCAAACACCAAATTTTACACCCAAATCAATACGGATTTCAAAAAAGTAAAAGTACAGATAAACTTCTAGGAGAGTTCACAAATACAGTTGATGCAGGCCTTAATCGGAACCATCATGATCTTGTACTATTCATCGACTTTCTTAAAGACTTCGACACTCTCAGTTAGGAAAAGCTTTTAGAAACCTTAAATAGAGTTGGTGTAAGAGGATACTTGTCAAACTTTCTCAAAAACTACTTAACTGATAGAACAATTAAAGTAAAGGTATCAACAACTTTGAGTCAGGGAAAATCTAGTGTATATGGTGTTCCACAGGGTTCCAAACTGGGCCCCATTTTGTTCATTTTATATACTAATGAAATTTTAAGATTAATTAAATACATACATACATTTAAATTCTTTACAGCTTCAACTCAAAAGCACCCTGTTTGCCTTGGTTTATCTAAGAAGATTTTCAAACTTCGAAGTTCTTAAACAAGTATACTACTCGTTAGCAGAATCACGAATCCGATATAAGATCCTGGCATGATTAAACGTAATAATGTCGACTTTAAAGTTCTAGATATAAACGCAATTTATATGACTGATCAAAAGGTTCCTACAGCTAATAAGACATAACCAAAACACCAGAAGAAGAGCACTTGAGATGTTCGAAATCCCGACAACGTTTAACGCGTACGGGAACAGAGAACTTAGTTTTATTATCCCGACGATATTAAACCAAATACCACAAATATTCGGAACTTCAAGAAGAGAAAGAAAGAAATTAAAAAAAATATCTGCTAGAATTGTTCTTTGTGAGATAGTAAAAACAATAATTAACTACCACTATTATTATGCAATAAAGCTTTAAACTACATTTTTTATTTATAAATAAACTAAAAACCATATGTCAAACATTATTAAAACATAAATTTTAACTGAACCTTTTTAATCACTTATGAACTTAAATAATACTACTGTTTTTGTGAGTAAATTATTGTTAATTGTAAGTTAATTGTAATTCAGCTCACGCGAGGAAATCATTGACGCCACGGAGGAGTTTTTTTTTTGCAGTCCTTCAGGAAAATTACTTTTCGGACGGGATTAAGAAGTTGGAAAATCGCTAGAATAAGTGTATCAAACTAAAAGGGGACTATATTGAATAAAATAAAAAAAACATTAAAAAAATTTTTTTTTCATTCCCAAGGAGGCGAATTTTCACCCCATCTAGTAAACTACGTAACAAGTTGTGTTTTGAGTCCTGATACAATGTTTATAAACTGTAGTGACGTATCGGATGCATATTCTTATTTCTTAACCACTCTCAAAATCCACAACACGAAAATCTATTTATAAACTTAAGCCTTGGTTATCTAATTATTTATTATTTAAAGTAACAACTAGAAATAAACTTAAAGTAAAGTGCAAAAAATGCCCTTGCAACGCATTTCTCAAAATGCAAAGATATGTGCTGATTTAATTAAGCTAGAGGTATAGTAATCTTAAGAAAGAGTGGAAAGTTGTAAGCACCATTCTCAACAAAAAATCTCTCATTCAAAAAACTATTGTCCTAGGTACTAGTAATAAGGAAATAACAATGAAATTTCTGACGCTTTTAATAGACATTTTTCAAGTATCGGACTTAAATTACACAGTGGACTAACGCAAAATCTATGTCCTCAATGTTCTGCTATTAATGATGTAAACTTTGTGCACTGTAGAAGGTTTATTTTTGACCCCATAACTCCTTTAGAGGTTTTAAGTACGATTGACAGTTTAAATAACTCAAATTCATGTGGTGTCGATGGTATTTCTAATGTTGTCCTTAAAAATATTGCATGTTTCATTGTGGATGTATTAGATGATGCATTCAATCGTAGTGTTTTTTCTGGTATTTTTCCTGACAATCTTAAGTGTGCAGATGTTATTCTTTTGTTTAAAAAAAACTCTCTAATTGAAATAGGCCGATTTCCCTTCTGCCAACCATAAGTAAAGTTTTCGAAAAACTTAGAAAAATTAGTTAATTAGTTAGTAAATTTCTTAGACAAGGCGATGTTCGTACATCCTTCTAAATTTGGATTTCAAAAGAGCAAATCAACAGAGGAAGCACTTGTAGAGTTTTGTTCTCAGATAATATGCAACCTTGACAAAAGAAAATGTACAGCGGCGTTATTCATTGATAGCCTTCGACATGGTTGACCATTAAATTTTGTTAAGTAAACTGGACAATGCAGGTGTACGTGGCTTCATGCTTGAATGGATTAACTCATATCTGAATAATACATCACAGATTGTAAAATTGAATGAGACGAGAAGTGATGTGCAAATAATCAGGCCTGAGGTACCACAAGGTTTAGTCGTGGGTCCCATTCTATTTTTAATTTATATCAACTCACTCTTCCACCTCGATCTAAAAGGCTTACGTACAGTTTTTGCTGACGATGTTGGATTATCGTCAACAGTCCCTTAGATCTTAATGTTAACATAAATTGCGATATACATAATCTAAGACAATGGTTCGCTGAACACAAACTTGTAATAGGTCCTAAGACAAAATTAATGTCCTTTAATTTATCTCCGTCCATTAATCCAAAACCGGATGTTTATTTTCATGAACCGAATTGCAAAAAATTTCATTTTTATCAATGTAAATGTGCAACCAGTGTGTTTGGTCAATTATTTTGTGCTAGTGAAAAATGTAGTGATGATTGCTTTGAAAATGTAGACGAATTTGTATACCTAGGACTCTTACTTGACTCTAATATGAAATTTTCATCTCACGCTACTGAACTGAAGAAGTCCTTTATCTCCACACTTAATCATTTCTATTACCTCCGTAATAACACATGGGCTGAAAAGTCAGTGTCGTTTTATAGTAAAACACAAAATTTTTGCAAAATTCAAAATTACAAATCAATATAGTTGCCTTCGAGGGCGATGAACTGATTGAAACGATTTTTCAATCTTTCGATACCAGTTTTGTAGTACGATTTCGGTTTAGCCTCAAAATAGGCCCCTGTTCTGGCGATTACTTCTTCATCGGTCTTAAATCTCTTTCCGGCGAGCATTCTTTTGAGGTCTGCGAACAGGAAATAGTCGCTGGGGGCCAAATCTGGAGAATACGGTGGGTGGGGAAGCAATTCGTAGCCGAATTCATTCAATTATACCATCGTTTTCATCGACTTGTGACTCGGTGCATTGTCTTGATGAAACAGCACTTTTTTTTTCTTCAAATGCGGCCGTTTTTCTGCGATTTCGTCCCTCAAACGCTACAACAACGCAATGTTATAGTCGCTGTTGATAGTCTGCCCTTTTTGGAGATAGTCGATGAAAATTATTCCATGTGTATCCCAAAATACGGATGCCATAATCTTGCCAGCCGACTATTGAGTTTTTGGTCGTTTTGGACGATGTTCGTCGCCTGCTCGCCACTCAGCTGACTGCCGACTTGACTGTGGTGTGATGTGATGGAGCCAAGTTTCATCCATTGTCACATACCGACGCAAAAATTCGGCTTTATTGCGGTTGAACAGCTTTTTAACACTCCTCTGAATCATCAACACGTTGTTGTTTTTGGCCGACTGTGAGCAAACGCGGTACCCACTTTGAACAGAGCTTTCGCATGTCCAAATATTCGTGTATGATACATCCAACACGCTCTTTTGATATCTTCAGAGCCTCAGCTATCTCGATCAACTTCACTTTACGGTCATTCGTAATCATTTTGTGGACTTTTTTGATGTGATGTTTTCATCTGAAACAGCTTCTTTTGGACGTCCACTGCGTGCATCATCTTCGGTGCTTCTATGACCACTTTTAATTTTTTCAATCCACTTGTGAATGGTTCGTTCGGCTGGTGCAGAGTCAGAGTCCGGGTAACACTTATCAAGTATTACTTTGTTATTCTTAAGAGACTGAATTTTTATACGGATTTGTTTTTATATTACACCTTGACTGACTCGAACTGCCACCAACTTCAGACTGCTATAATTCCCAAACCGTTCATTACTGTGAGCTCAAGTTTTGACACGTATTACATATTTACAAGCCTTTTAAACGATCTGCGTCTCAGTTGTGTTGAAAAATGTTTATCCGCGGTGGAATTCAAGCGTGATAGTGTGATTGCTTTATATTTGGCTGGAAAACCACAAGTAGCTATCGTTAGAATAAATCATTTGTGTCTCGAACCATAGCTCGTTACCGTGATACTAGAAGCGTTGCAAAACGCCATGGAGTTGGTCATAAAAAAACAGCAACATCGGCAGAAATGGTTCGGAAAGTGAAGGCTCGAATTGAGCGAAAACCGCGTCGAAGTGTTGAAAAATGAGCTTGGGCTCAAGCCATTGAAGTTCCAAAAAAAGTAAGAGTCGAAAGAGCGAAGGAGTTGCTACGCTTGCACGAAAGTGGTGGGTTTCCGAATTTGGTTTTTTTCGATGAGTCGCCATTTGTTATCGAGCAATATGTTAAAAAACAAAATGACCTTGTTTACTTGCCAGGGAGGTCCTTTGAAAATTTACTCCTTCGGACGGCCACCAGAAAGCAGACAGCACCGATGGTGATGGTTTGGGCCGCCATAACCGCCGATGATCGCTCTCCGCTCGTATTTTTGGACCGTGGCGTCAAAATTAATGCGATCGTATACCTTGAAACTATCTTAGAGGCAGTACTGAAGCCTTGGGCAAATAATTATTTCGGTTGGAGATCGGGGATATTTCAACAAGACTCGGCACGTCGTCAATGTTTCACACTTAATTTCTTCGCCACAATGAATTGCAATTTCTCCGGATGCAAATTCTTCGTTTGAGGTATTTTGAAGGCGAAGGTTGGCACTAAAAAATACCAAATTTTGGACCACCTCAAACAAGCACTTCGCCGAAAATGGGCCAAAATACCGCAGATCCACTTAAGTGCTGCGTGCGATGCTTTCTTCGGCCGTCTTAAGGCCATTATTCGCGTTAAAAGTAGACATATTGAAAACTACTGATACAATTTGGAAACTGATGCATTTACCAACATTTTTAGCCTTTGTACAATAAAATTTATCAAAAAATAAAAAAAATATAGCATTTTAAAAAGTTGCAGATCGAGTCAGTCAGCCTGTATATTTTATAAGTAATTTAAGTGAAATAACATACATACATACATATATACGTTGTTGTGACAATAAATCATTTAAAGTATTGCCCATCGCTAGCTACAACTTTTTTCGGTAAAAGTGTTTATTTTTTGAGGCCATCCACAAATAAAGCCATTTTTTGATAACTTCATGTGAGCGGAGCTGCTGATCAGCCAGACCACGTGCCATCGAATGGAACAAGTAATAATCGGACGCCTCAATATCTGGGATGTGGGTGATGTAAGACTTCCCATTTGAGCGTTTCCGGGTAGATTTGAACGGGTTTGACAACATGAGGCTTAGCATTGCCATGCTGTAGAATCATTCGATGTCATTGGGTTTCCACAGTTCATAATAAATAACACCGAAATGGTCACACCAAATACACAGCATAACCTTAGCAGTGTGAATATTCGGCCGAGACGACGACATAGAAACATGATCTGGCAGTCCCCATGACTTTCTTCTCTTTAAGATGCTGTAATGAATCCATTTTTTATCATTTTCACACAACTAAATGTATATGACGTCTAATGTCTAATCTTGTTTCATGACGTTTTGAATATGTCAAAATCGACCAGCACTTACTGCTGGAGCCATCTATTGAGAACTTATGTAGTTGCGCACCTAATAATTGCTTGAAAATGGGAATGTCTTTCGGGTGCGGCTGGTATTGAACCCCAAACTGCTTGATTTGGAAGTCAATACATTACCACTTAAGCGACGGCCACCCACAATGTGCTTTGAGCCAGTTCATCTTTTTTAATCCCCGATGTCTTGCTTTTAACATTGTAGTAGACAACCCTCGTTTTCATTGGCGATGCGCTTCGAAAATTGATCATTTTCTTGACATTTCAAATAATCATTTCGATAAATTTAGTTTCTCAGTGATCTCACGAGTCGTTACTCGTGTTTGTATCAACTAAAACTGGCCTTTGAGGACGTGGTGCATCTTCAACATCAAAATTGACGGATAAAAATTTTGCAAACCAGTTTTGGCACTTGCTCTGGCTTGAACTGCATTTTTACCTTTTCGATAGCCATCAACCAAAAATTTCTGCAGAAAATCAAAAATACAATTAAGTCCACTGTTGGAAAAGACGAGATTACTTTCCAAACAACCCAATAGAATTAATCGCAGTTGCTCTTTGATTCCTTCATGCGAACTACAGCGTGCTCCGGACTTAGCAGTTATGTATTGTTTTCTGAGAAATGACATGAGCTGCATCCTTACCCACCGTACGCAAATCTATAGTGATATTTCCAATAGTCATAGTGCGCGGACACAAATTGAGTTACATGGTAGTTGCAGACTCCTCTTGCCCTCGCTGTACTTGATATGATGATGGAAATAAGTTCTTGAGTCCAATCAGGCTTTTACATATTTTGCTATTGTCCTTCTGTCGGTTCGGGGTTCACTACATCGACCGAATTTGTTCAAAAGCAGCAAAGCCTGTGCATTGACGACGACGACAATTTCCTTTTTAACTCTTTAACCGCTAGTACGTACCTATCCATACCAGAGCAGCGTATAGGAAGATCAAACTATCCGCTCTGGAGAGTTTGATCCAGCGGACGTATCCAAGGCCACCTCTATACGGATTCATCCGACGTGAGTCCTGAAACGCAGTATGTCTCGGTAACAGACTCTGAGGTATTTTACGTACTTCTTTGTTTGATTGTTTTTTTTTTTCCGATTCTTGCTGCTAGTTATTAGGACAATCTCAGTCTTGTGATCCGTCAGTTTCAGACTGGCAGACTTAAACCAATCTCTGATCCTCGCAACAACATCATCCGTTACGGACTCTCATTGATATGCCTTACTACGGTAACCACGATGATGTCGTCAGCGAAGTTGATCACTCTCACTTCTTCGGGCAGTCTTAGTCCCAGAAGTCCATCATACATTATGTACCAATAGAGAGACTCGAGAGATTTCCGTAGAAATCCTGTAGTATTTAGTTCTATCGTCAGCTTGATATTTAATTGCCCTGTTGCTGAAAAAATCTCGGATTATCCACTACCACTTTTATGGCAGCGATAATAGAACGTGATTTTTCAAAATCGTATGGATGATCTTGAAACGGCATATATGAAGCATTCCAAGATCTTTCCTAAGATATCAGGCGATATGACAAAGGTTATCCAGGTGTTTTAACTTTTGGAAGTAGCACTTAATGTTGAAGTTTCTATAGTGTTGCGAAAACGCCCCCTTTTAGGCGCCTTTGCATCGTTTCTACGAAGGCATATCCTGTCCCGGATGTGCTTCATACTGTTATATCTCATGATGGTGCACAGGAGAACATAGGTTTTACTATAGTCTTTTACTTTGCCGGACAAAGAGATCTGATGCCTTTAAGCTTCTTCATCAATACTCTATAAGTTGTGTCCCAATAGTTTGGGTTGCAAAGGCATCTTAAGCTCTTTAATTTGCTTTCTTTAATGGCCCTTTACAGGTCGTGGTTCACCACTTTGAATGTGGTTAGCCGTTCCTGGAAGTCTAGTCTGCCCTTAGATCCCTGGAATCTGCGTTTTTTTAATCTCGTCGTTGCACCAGTGACAGGACTCCCCATTTTTACTTTTATACTTCTGTGCATTGTTGCAGCTGTTGAGACAACTTAATGCGTAAGGACAGTCGCAGATCCCTTGTTCGAAATGGTCCAGATATTTACTATTAGCTCGAAGGTATCCTTGTTAAAGAGCGTGTCTCTCCACTTTGGCTCAGTTAGAGTAAGGTACTGGCATGACTGACGTCCAATAGTATTGCCTGACAGTCGCTATGAGTATAGTCAGTGCTGCCTCGTTATTAAGTTTTGCACAGAAATGAGATACGATGTCGATGATTGACCTCCTCCCTGTCTTCCGAAAACTTTCTGTTGCACCATTGTTGGACAAGCTAATAATCAGGAATGCGAAAGCATCAAAGACAGATTTTCCCTAGATGCAGACTAACAAGTGGTTGGCCCAAGAACACTTAAAAATCTTGGTATTCTGGACCAATATTCAATCACATTCTGCTCTTGCTTTACAAAACTTGTGTAGCCTATATATGTAGTTAAACCATATGAGTTGAACGAATTTAGGATATCTTTTTCTGAATTTCTCATTCCAAAAGTGTGCAAAACTGTACAGATAAAAAGTATCTTTGAGTATCTGGCCGCACCATATACAAATTTTACATACAACGGCACTAAATAATCGGTACTTTTTTTTTACCCAAAAGAGTGGGGATCAACCTTGAAAAAACGAATTCTTGCAGTTGGGACGAAACTTATGGTCGTATTCGCCTTTGAGTGGCAGCTCTTTTAAGCGAACTCATGGTCATTCCAATTAAAAATCTCTCACAAGCACTTTACCATTGCAAACTAGTTAAGGACCGGTTTCTCTGAAGTAACGAATGCACTTGCATTCAGTCCAAGGTTTCCCTTTGTTGACCTTTTCTTCATTGCACATCAATGCATTTCAGCTTTCACTGATTCCAATAACACGGTTGTGACTCTAAATAATGATGCCTCAGATGACTTACGAGCATGTACTCGTAAACTGTACTATCTGTAAGAGTTTATTTACCTACAGACCACGAGTAAAGTTAACTGCCTAATCAAATATCTCTCTAAGTGGCCCCTGTGTGTCAAATAAATTAACAGATTTCGACATTGGAATCGAAGCCGAACGTACATACTACCTGGTTTGTAAATGTAAAAGGTAATTCCACTTTATGTGATGATATGGTCTTACCCACCCATTTGAAAAATTGTTGCATAAATCGACAAAGCTACGCACTTACTCGTAAGTGATATCATTTGAATTTTGCATCTAATGAGACTTTAATGGTCAAATTCGATATCCCTTAAGGCCACTGATTCGCTCACATGACAAGTGAAGAATTGAACTACTGACTACTGGTATTTCTATTAGTGTTGTAAAATACCTACCTGGGGCGCTATTACAACTGGGTCTTTATTTGAACAATATTTCTTTGATTAAAGCGCTAAATGTCTTCTCTTCAGTTTTCCCTTTCGTCATATTGAGAGCGTTTCTCGCTTGGTTAGGCTTTTTAAGATAGTTAGGTCCCTATTTGATTAGTCGATGATGGCACATGTACTCGTAACTGCTTTACAGTCCCTCCAATGGGACTGTGGATGTTCCTGTGAGCCATAAAATGTAATGAAGTAAACGCGAACAGTTTATTCTCTCTAAGTACATTAATTATGACAGATACAGATACAGATACAGATACTTACTCCACAATCCTCCTGCTTCAGTGGTTGGGATCAATTACGACTATTTGGGAATGTTACTCGTCTTCCAAATCTAGTTACATACACGGGGACGTAGGGACCTTAGGTTAAGATTTGCCTTCTGCGCCGTCCAATATATTGGTCCATAGAAAGTCCTTATTTAAAATCAATTTCAATCAACTACATATGGCCATTATTATCTATGACCTATTGCCATTTTCCGGGTAATAAGAGGGTGCAAAGTCCGGGCTATACGGTGGATGCATCAAAACTTCCCAACCAAGCTCCGTCAATTTGTCCCGGGTCATCAAAGATGTGTTTTGCCTAGCATTGTCATGATGGAAAGCAACTCTCTTTCTGTTAGCCAATTTTTGTCGCTCTTTCTTGAAAGCTGCACGTTTCGATAGGTTCTGGCAGTTCATAAAAGACAATTTCCTTCCAAACACATAACCTTGTTTGCCGTCAATCCAGGCTTTGAGGTCGTTTGTGGTCGAATATTCTCGTATTTAATCCATTTTTTATCGCCCGTAATGAATCGCTTCAAAAATCATTCCATTTCGTTACGTTTCAATAGCGTTTCACTGATGGTAATTCGGTCATTTTATTTTCTTTGCGTTAATTCCAAACTGTCATACGGTTGATGTTAAGTGCTTTCTCCAGAATTTCACTCATATTCAAACCAGTGTAACTCTTAAAACGAGCAACGAGTTACACAACTGTCTTGACAAAATATGTAGCCTGACATATCACCTTTTAAGCGCGTGTTCGTTTGACATAATCAGATTAGCGTTTCCAGATAAATGGATACCAACACCATCTAGTGACAAAAAACCGCGGAGACTTTTTATATGATGCAGATTTAATCGGTTGATTAAAGTGTTCACTTGTTTCCCATTTCGATTGACAGGGTTAAATCTCGTTGTTTGCGGTTTGATGCAAAGGCGGTTTGATAGTATCATCGCGTATGAAGACGTAACAGCTTGCGTGAGGCTGTCTGAGAAAACGCGACTTGAGACGTTGTATAGCGGAAAGAGTTGACAAAATCAGATGTCGCTTGGTTCGGTTTCGGAGCATGTACGAACTCGCCAGGAATAGTTAGATTAGTTCAATAGAGCATTTCTGCAACGCTGGTCCTGATATACTCCTTGAACTTGAAACAGTCCTTGAAACAGACTTGAAAACAGTCCGAAGTCATAGAAGGACCGTACGAAGGGCGTCGACCCAATTCGTGGAAGTGTGCCATTTGATCGCTGCCTTGAAGGGACGAAATGCTACTGGCGATATCTATGGAGCACTGGCGGTGGGAATAGCGATAGAATAAAGTGAAATACGGGACATTTCTTCGGTGTTCCAGTGTGTCCATTGACTGAGTGATATTAGCAACACTTATAAGTTTTATCGCACGGCTTTGAGCCCTATCTAGCAGACGCAGAAATGTTTTGGGCGCACCCGACCAAAATTCTCCGATTTTGGGTGGATAAATGCCTAATATTGAGGCCAGGTCAGAGGGATTGAATTATTTCTTACATCGCTTGAGAAAACCTGGACACTTCGTAGCATTTTTGACGACATCAAACATGTGGTCATTCCAACGTTAGTTGTCACCGACATACATGCCGAGAATGGAAAGTTTTTCAGTTTTGACGAAACAAGTCCCGTGGATAACGGTTCTTAGATTCGCTTTGACGACAGCAGACCACATTGTATTTTGAAAGCATTAAATTCAATTTTGTTGGAAGCTCCGAAATTAGTTAATCTGTTAATATAGGAATCTAATGAGCTTAACATACGCTGCGGTTCCTGTTCTACAGCCTAAAAGCAGAGACGTGAGTCCGGGAACGTATATGAAAAGCAAAGAGTACTGCCATCAGCAAAGGACTATATTCGATTAGAAATAGCAGACAAGAGATCGTTGATGAAAATTAAAAAGAGTTTCGTAGACAGAATGGAGCCCTGAGGCACACTAGCATTTATGGTGCGAATATCAGACTTGAAACCATCCAATAAAACTTGAACTGAAAGTTCTGAAAGCAAACTTTAAATCCATTGGGGAAGAGAGTCATCGATCCCAAGGACATGCGCTTTCGACAAAAAAGCCTGAAATATCAAGTGCAACTATCTTGCTTTCGTCAGATTGATGTATGCTTTGGTTCCACTTGGTGGTGACACATGCCAGGGGAATGGATTGCAAGATTTCACGTGCACCTCAGCCATTTTCCCCAAAAACATAGAACCGATTCCTCCTGCTCTTGTACAGAATCTAATCGAACAGTGCCACTGTCGCACTTGGCATCTCGTTCTTAGATGCAATGCCAATGCCCACAAAAACATCTGGGATAATAGCGACAACAGGATTAGGGGTGAATTATTTTCAAATTATATTTTTGTCAAAAATATGCTTCTCTTATCAATTCCGTTATAGAGAAGATACTAAACCTTATCAAGGATTAACATGTGCCAGATGGCGAACTCAAACACTTTTTAAGAATATCTCGTTATCAAAGCTGACTCACTGCCATCATCTCTACAGTCCATTTAAGACGTGAATGAAGCAGTGGGTCACCTAAAAGAAGCTTTTCATCATTTCTTTGTAGTAGTATGGTCAAAAGGTATGTATCATGGTAGAACCCTCAATTTGAATAGTTTGGCAAAATGGTGAGACAAAGAGCTTCCTGGAGAAAAAATTTCGAGAGCCTGGAAAAACTGTCAGCGATCTCGTACCTCTAGAAAGCTATCTCAAGAGACTCTTTAAATAGATTAGGTGAATTACAAAAAGAAGATGGTACTTTAACAGTTTGTCGAGAGGAAGCCCTAAATAAGCTTTATAAGGTATCTCCCTGACTCAACCCTTTTAATCAACATACTGTGTGTTAACTCTGAAGCCACATGCTTTTCCTGCAACAACATAGACAAAGTTGAGTGAGCCATAAACTCATTTAAACCATATAAAGCACCTGAATCTGACGGAATTTTCGTAGGACTGATTCAAAAAGGTCCAGTTCCGATTCCTCAAACTCTAACCGCGATATACCGTACAAGTCTATAAGCCTAACTAAATCTTATCGACTCGCAAGTCTTACATTGTTTTCATCTGAAAACTATGGAAAGACTTATCGATTTATACCTCAGGGACCTTCTTTTATGTTGGCCACGACTACGTCTAAGGTGGTCCATTCGGAAGGTCCAATTTTGGGCGACTCGTTCGAGCATAGAGACTGGTATTTCCCGGATAACTTGAGTAATGTTGGCTTTCAAAGCGTCATTCGTAGCTGAATTATTCCTAAAGACCTGAGACTTTACATATCTCCAGACAAAATAGTTTAAAGGTGTGATATCGCATGATCTAGGCGGTCAATTTACGTAGCAAACCGTGAAATTCAGTGCTCACCAAAATGATTTCTCAACAAGTCCATTGTTTCACGCGCTCGAAGCGCCGTCTTGTTGAAACCAGAGCTCACCGAGACCATGTGCTTGAATTTCAGAAAGCACAAAGTCCGTTAACAAATACGGCAATTTTGTTTATTAACGTATCCATTGAGCCAGAAATGGGCTTCATCACTGAACAAAATTTCACGACAAAACACCGGATTTTCATTGAGTTTTTCCATGACGCAATATGACGCAAATTCAAGTCGACTGGCTTCAATTTTTGCACAAGTTGAATTTTGTACGCTTTTAGGACCAGATCCTCACGTAAAATACCTCAAGCTGTCGAATACGCCAAGCCAAGCTACTGAGAACGACGACGAATCGATTCGTCACGGTCTTTGCGTACACTCTCAGCTACAGCTGTCACTTTTAGTCACTTCACTAAGTGCTGGATGTGGTCTAACCGATCGAGTATCATCCACTAATGTATGGTAAACTGGGATTCAAATTGGCGATTTGAAAATGGTGGTTTATGGTCGTTTATGCGCACCGTAAATTCCTCTAATCGCACGAAAAACATTTCTCACAGAACGCTGATTTTCGTAATACAGCTGAACAATTTGGAAACGCTCTTGTAGAGTGAGTTTTTCCGTGATAACTTGCCAAACAAAACTGAACAAAAATGATAAAGCAGTTTGATAGGAGTCATGCGTGATCTTGATATTGAAAATCAAACCTCACGATGAATCACCCTATAGATTACAGAGGCCTACAGACAAATGAAGATTGCACTATGTGGCTCCCTAGATATTGAAGGTCCCTTCGATAATACCGAATATGAATCTGGTTTGAAAGCCGTCTCCAAAAAGTGTGTTGAGCATCCCATTAACCGTTGGATTAGAGCGATTTTTACTCAGCCGTCAAAGGTTGTCCACAAGGAGGTGTTCTCTTACCGATCTTGTGGATACTGGCCAATGATGGCTTACTAGTAAAACTTAGTTATTTGATCTATCAAACAATAGATGTGTTGGAGAAAATCCCTCAATCAACTCAAGTAAAGCTATACCTATTCCATTCACTTGTAAAAGAAATCGGAGTCTTGACCAGATCCCACTTCACGGTACTTGTGGAATTGTTACTAAGTAATTGTGAACTCCAATGAAGTAAAATATCCTGGAATGGTAGCACGCCTGTCAAAGTTTGGTGACAATCCATTGCTTAGTTTTCACACCCATTTCAAATCATCGTGCTAGTGTTAGTGCGCTAGTGCCCAAAAGCGGTTACCAAGGAGGAAACTGTGGACAAAATTTATGATATCGTATTGGTGGACTGTCGAGTAGTAGTCATCTCAACTGAACGCGTTAGCCATATCCTGCACGAGATTTTGGGCATGAGAAAGCTATGCGCGCGTTGGGTAACGCGGTTGCTCACACCGGAGAACAAGCGCAATTGTAAGATCACTTCAAAAACGTGCTTGGCCCTGTTTTATCTAAGTCTGGAGGAATTTCTGCGTTGTTTCGTGACCGTTGAAGAGACATGGATTCATTGGTACACACCAGAGACCAAGGAGCAATCGAATCAATAGCTTTTACCCGGTGCACGTGATCCAAAGAAGGCGAAAACCGTGCCCTTGCCCGGTAAATGTGATACACGTTGACTATTTGAAGAAGTAAAAAACAATCACAGGAGCATACTACTTCGGTTTCTTGGGCCAATTTAAAGAAAAAACGATCACATTTGGCAAAGCAAAAAGGGCTCTTTTACCACGATAACGCATCAAACCCCATCTTCCGTATTCACCGAATTTGAATTTCCGAGATTTATTTTTGTTCCCAAACCTTAAGAGATCGCTCCCCGGAAAGAAGTACGGGTCGAATGAAGAAATCACCGCCGCTGCGGATGAGTATTTTGCAGGCCAAGAAAAGTCGTACTATACGGAGGGGTTAACAAAATTGTAGCACCGCTGGAAAAAGTATATCGAATTTTACACATGCCTCACGGCAACTATAGAAGCATTCCTTGGCTTAACGTCACTCTATCTCTTTATAAATAAGACCAGCATGGTCAATCTACTTAAAACACTCAGATCACATGGATCAAATGAATCTTCTCTTCGTAATCTCCGAGTTCCCATGTTCCCATAGACCATCCATTGGAAATTCTCATTCTTCAGCTTCGTCTTGTTGATGCTGGCTTTTTGGTAGAGGCCCAAGAATGCAAATCAGTTTATTAAGACTGAGGTCAGTGATTGTGCGCACCCTCGCATTGCAGAGATACGAGCTCTATTAGCCAAAAGAGCGAAGACTAGTTTTAAACTTAACAATCTGTAATTTAACAATAAATTTAAGCTCAAAGTAGCGAAGTATATTTGAGATCAATTCCGTGCTGAGAGTCATCATGATGAACAACAAAAGTAAAGGTTGTAACATGAAGGCAGATGCTGTGGTATGTAACACATTTATAAAGTTTTATTGTTGAAGGAATCATAGAGAAATCTTTCCTAGGCTGTGTGTGAAGCTGCAAGAGCATCAACTCCGTACGAGAAAATGTATCACGCATGGCAACTACTCCAAGCCGCAATCGATTTGCTTTTAGACACTTCAACGACTGTCCTACCCGAGAAGAGTAGGATTTCAGCCGACAATGCTGCAAAGCGTGAAAGCATGGCAAAGCTTCTGTTAAATAATCCGGAAAAAGAGTTAAAATTTGTTCATCGATATGTTTTGAATAGAGGCGTGATGTTACTCAATCGTTCTTCAGGAATATATTGGTTTCTCGGGATATATTAGTTACTTCATTGGCTGATGCGAACCGTAGGAAAATCATCAAAGGTTGTCGAGAAATCGGAAATGAGGCCATTGCCGCGTATCTTGACTTAGAAACAGTTCCAGTATTTGATGTGCAAAAATACAGGAACCTTAGCAAAAGATCCTAAATTGAGGACACCAATTGAGGCCCGAGTCTTGTAGACTAAATATTGTCTCTCTTCTTGTTTTCTAGAGTTTGCCTGCCTTTAGGTTTGATAAGTCATGATCCATGGTGAACATCATGCAAATTTCTTGTCTGCTTGAACAAATTGAATTGGAAGGCAAGCGCCAACCTCTGATGATATCTGGTAAATATATGTTAAATCTTTGAACAGATTCGAGTTTTACAATCTCTGGTTATAGGAAGCCCCTTCCCAGTTTCGCGTCATACAACATCATACAACATCACCGAAATCAGGAGGATTCATTGATGGTCGGTTCGATGAAGTACGTAGAGACAAACAAAATTATTATCTCGCATATCCACATAAATTCTTCCTAATTTTACGGTCTTATCGATACAGCTGATAAGACAAGTTTTTCGGGTTACTTGTAGCGTTGCTTGATCAAACACTTGGACGGATTGAATATAAATTACGATCTCACTGTCCGGGACAGTGAAAGAAGTGTCGTTCAATATCTTTACGGTGAGGATGGCATAGATATACTTAAATCGCGATTCTTCAAAAGCGACCTTTTCAAGTTCCTTAATAAGAACTCTTCCGTAATTTTTCGTGAGTTTGATGAAATGCAAGACGAAGAGGCCTTTACTCAGGTGCACAAGTATTCCAAAAAAACTGAAATTTTGAGAAAGGAAACAAAAGCACGGTAGATCTATCAACAATAGAACACTGTCAAATTTTACTCGCTTTTCTAGCGAACAACGTTGAAATGAAGTTGAAATTTATAATCCAAGGGAAAGTGTCAAAAGAAATAAAATAGCAGACGAACTCGCCGAAAACGGTTCGGATGATTCTGTAATATTCCGAATTCAGCTATTAACTCAACAATAAACAGTTGGAAGAACAAAATGTGTATATCTCATTGGGAAAACATTCCAAGACTTTACCAGGCCAAAAGCGACATCGAACCCTTAAAAAAAAAAAAAAAAAAAAATGTCAAAAGAATCGCTACAATTTAGAAGGGATATCACTTACACTTATTCAGGTAACTGAATGTCTTCTTTGCAAAACGAATAACGACTAAACTGCGGAACCCATTTTATGTGAATTTATCGCCATAAGTGCCTTAAGGAAGCGACACTTCCTTTGACAAATTTTAATCTGTTAATCTTCACGAGTTTCATTTCAATTGCCTTTCTAATACTGATTATATATTTTTTGATCTTTTAGGTTACAGTGTCCCGCAACTGTCGGATCAGATCCCTTTTGAAAAGAAAAAAATCTTATTAAATCCAGAACCTGGGATTCGGTTGGCTGGAATTTGGTATGGTTTTGGGGCAGATATGGCATCTAGTCTGTTTATCTGCAGTTTTTCGGTGGCTCACAGAAATGGATACTTTTCTGCCGATGTTCAATCCTTGTCTACGTTCTTACCAAGCTTCTCCAGATATGAAAGCGTGTGATCGCCTTTCATTGCTTCGTCAATTCAGTTTTCGAAAAGGTAGTTACGGAGTTTTTGCACCTGACCTGTATGATTTAGTAGTAGTAGGCTAGTAGGCCAGTGGTGAAACTGTGCTCATCTATCAGGGTCTACTTGGCATTAAAATCGTCGCTAAAACTGAGGAGATAATGAAAGATCTTCAGCTTTACTTGGTTTCAGAATTTTTGGTTGAATTTTGCTTTTGATGCGGAGCTCCGCAATATGCAAACAACATTGCTTGTTGTGCCCGGGAGTTAGACCCATGGAGCGACAATGATTCATTTTTAAATTGGGCTCTGAATAAGGCTAATTCTCATCATAATCCGGATGAAAACTCGATCCAACGGAAAGAAAGAATGAGGAGAGAAAGTAGGACGATAAATTATTAGTTTTTGGTGACTAAAGTTGAGGCTCTGGTAAAGTAAAGTTGGGCAATCACCATAAAGGACCACCTACACTATGACTAGAACGACGGCTATACTGATTCCACGAATAAAGAGGAGAATATAGCAAACAAGTCTGTAATCTATCTAAAATAGAATAAATCAAGTCTGATGGGTTACCCGATACACGTTGGAATGCGCACTACGTGTGACTACGACGCTACACTATTCAGACTGATAAATATCTTATGTTGAAGACAAAAAGGCCCCTGCAGTAGCAACATGCCTTGAATTATCTTTTGGGCTAGTTTTGTTATACAAATATAACTTTTATCTTATTCATTAGCGTAATTAATGCTGTCAAATGACATAAGCCTTATCAAACAATCATTGTTAGACTGACACATATTCAAATTCATTCAAAAAAATTGCTGACTCGATCCCAATTAATTGCACAATAAATCGAAATACTGAAGACGGGTTCTTGTTCCAATTTTTAACGACATTTCAGATAACATCTCAAGGTGTCGCAAGACACTTTTCAACTTCAGATACTCACATTGAATTACAAAATTTCATGGAAAACCATAATTTAAAGAAAAAAACTAAAAATAAAAAAATATATCGCAACGTGAATATCAATCGGCAGATTGTAACTAAACGTGACTAAGATGATAATAGCAATTTTGCCTTTGGCAGTAGGTACCACGTCGTATCTATTTGCATAGAAACCAAAAGTTGAGACAAATATCAAAGTCATGTCTGGTATCGTTGTTTTCTTGATGAGTGAACAATTAAGGACAGATTTATGGAGATTACTAAAAAATAGGAAAACAAAATGTCATCACTAGCAAATCTTATTTCATTAGCTGCTCATCTTTCAAAATGATTGATTGAAAGTGCCAGCTAACAGAAGTAGGTCGGCTTCTTAAACACAGCTCATACCACTGTATAGGGAAGTCCTTCTCCACTTAGTACACGTAACGCAATCAATATAAGGACTCGGTCAATCCTAGAAGACGTGTGCAATTTCTATAAAACTAATCCATAAGAAATGATGTACAACACAACAGGTGAGTAATTAAAAGTAATGAAGGAACAAAGTCCCTCTCGAACAAAGGAGTCGTTTAGAATGTTCGTCTTTCATGTATTTCTTTTCATATGAAATATTTTCATAGCCCGCCCTCGAACGGCAACTTTGTAATATTTCCCAGGCTACTAGAATGCTTACCGTCTATCGATTGAATATCCATAAATATAATAATTGTAGTCTGTGTCCTGGAACTCGGGGTAACTGACAGTTTTCGGTTCATTCCTTCAAGGAAACTTGATTCGTTCGGGATTAGCTGAACATTCGTCAGAAATTTCAGTGTGTGTCTGTTGATCTCAGTAGTGAAAACATAATAAAAACTTATTTTGGATTACATTTGGATTAAGGACCGTTTTTATCATTAGCCAGCGTTGGTGGTATTTTTGGGAACTTGCATTAGACACATATATCTGCTGAAGGATTTACGAATATGCCTGCCAATGTGAGTGATTTGTTTAACTAAACGATAAATTGTTTTATATTTTTTCAAGTGCTAATTGAATATTAAGTGTGAATTTATAATAAATAATCACTTTGTGAATATAAGTTACTCTGTTGTCAGTTAACTGAATAAATAAATAATTAGGAGATACCGCAGTTGTTCATCACAATAAAGTAAAACCGATTTGTACTTAAGATATTAAATGGATTGACTATATGAAGTCATTTGAGCTTAATATGTGAGTACGATAAGCAGCTGCAGTCTAAGTTAGCTGCATCCGGTGTGCACGCTGAAGATTCAAAGACTTTTTGCGCAATACATAGCATTGAATTGAAATCTTTTCTCAGAATGTGCAACGTTCTTTTTTCTGGACCATCTTGTTTAGATATAGTAGTAGCCACTTGTGCCTAGCACACTAAGGTGCTTATCAAACGAGTTTTGCCCCGTTGGGGTGTTGACGGAGTAAAACCTAAATTAGAGCTTGGTTTTCACATGGTCTTCACAATGCAATTGCCATCAGGTTTGTGTATGGCTCAGTTCTAAAGGCAGACATAAGTCCTATTGGCCAGTTGTGCTGTCACGTGGATATATGATCCCTTAGAATCCTAGGTGGAGTTTTCTTTTCTGGGTGAGGGCTGGACTTCCTCCTAGTCCATGCAGCTTCTACAGAAATTGTTTGCCTATAAGGCAGTGTCCAGTGATGACACCTATGAAGGCGCTGATCTGTTTGCTGTTTAGAAGAATCAGACTCTTAGAGTGATTCAGATCTATCCTTGGCCAAATCAGTTTAGTCGCTAGACATGTTGGCCCATCGGTCCATTTAAGGTCGGTTCTTTCATTAGCATCCAGCTTAAATAATAATTTGCACGTAGCGATTGGTATACCTATGCTGCCCTTTTCCGGTAGAAAAGGTATAGTGGTTCCAATTTTGGTGGCTCTACAATTTCTTTAAATGTCTCTCTGGCCCTAAAACCAACAAAGGTGAAGGTTGAAATGCTCTGCCATCTCCATAAAAAATGATCGGCATTCACGAGCGGTTTTAGAATTTAGTGAGACCGATTCCAGGAACTTGATAGCGGTCTGACTACCCGAAAATATGCGAATATCCTTTTAAGATATAACGTTTTTCTTCAGCCAGAACAAAGCTTATTTAATCGCCAAAATTTCCGCCTGGAACACAAAACAGTGATTTGGATGACGGAAGAAGAGGCTTAGATTTAGCTTATCTGAGAAAACACCTCCACAAGCCCCGCTATCGGATTTAAATCCATCTGTATAGAAATGGATAGACTTATCCTCGATGAATGTATCTTGTCGCAGCTACTTGCCTGCTGGAGATGTCGATGGGCGTCAAGTGAAACATAATATCTAGCACCGCGGAGGGATTGAAGCGTAGAGCTCCGCTTATACACAGACATGCTGTATTTGGATTCGTCTAATTTGCAATGTCTAAATCCTTCCACCAGACGACCATACCGTAAGTGAGTATCAGTCTTATGACCGAGATGTGGGTTATTTGAGGTTGAAGGACCCATTTGTTTCCAATGGCTTTTTTGCAAGAGAAGAAAGCTGCTTTAGCTTTTTTAACTCTTTCTTGAATGTTAGGTTTCCAGTCTAGTTTTTTATCAAAAATAAGAGCCAGATATTTTGCTGTATCGGAAAGCACTAAACTGATACTGTTTATTAAAGGAGGGTCTATAGTTGGAATTTTATATAGGGTGATTCATTGTGAGGTTTGATTTTCAATAGGCATTTTTTGACAGATCACGCGTGACTTCTATCAAAATGCTTTGTTATTTTTGTTCAGTATCATTTGGCAAGTTATCATAAAAAGACTCACACAACAATAGCGTCTCCAAAATGTTCAGCTGTATTACGAAAGTCAGCGTTCTCTGAGAAATGTTTTTCGTGCGATTCGAAGAACTTACGGTGCGCATAATCGACCTACTGAAACCACTATTGCCAATACCATTTGTAAATTTGAGTCCCAGTTTACCATATATTAGTGGATGATACTCGACCGGTTAGACCACATCCAGCACTAGTGAAGAGACTATAGCATCTGTAGCTGAGAATGAATGCGAAGACCGTGACCAATCGATTCGTCGTCGTTCTCTGCAGTTTGGCTTGGGGTATTCGACAACTTGGCGTATTTTACGTGAGGATCTCGGCCTAAAAGCGTACAAAATTTAACTTGTGCAAGAATTGAAGCCAGACAACTTCAACTTGCGTCATATTTTCAGTGAATGGGATCTGGAAAAACCCATTGAAAATCCGGTGTTTTATTGTGAAATTTTGTTCAGTGATGACGCCAATTTCTCGCTCAATGAATACATTAATAAACAAAATTGCCGCATTTGGGCTGATGAGCAGATCGAAAAGTACGAAGAGCTACCATTATATCCATTAAAAAGAAAGGTATGGTGTGGAATCATTGGTCCATATTTCTTCAAAAATGAGGCAAATCAGAATGTTACCGTCAATGATAACCGTTATCGCGCCATGTTAACGAATTATGTGCTTCCTGAAATTCAGGTCTCGGTGAGTTCTGGTTTCAACAAGACGGCGCTACAAGCCATACAGCGCGTGAAACAATGGACTTGTTGAGAAATCATTTTGGTGAGCACTTAATTTCACTTAATTTCAAAAAAGTCTTGAAAAGACCGAAACAAATGGTAATCAGAGGGTGCAAGGTCCGGGCTATATGGTGAATGCATCAAAACTCCCTAACCAAGCTCCGTCAATTTGTTCCGGGTCATAAAAAATGACAAAAAGACAACTTCCTTTCTGTTGGCCAATTCTGGTCGCTATTTCTAGAAAGCTTTATTCAAGCGGTCGAGTTGTTCACGGTCGAGGATCAAATTGACCATTTCGCCACGTTCTACTGCATCAACATCAAACTGCACAAATTTTTCGGTATGCTTTTTCAGCGTTTTTCCCTCTTTTATAGTAAAAAAGCATCATATAGCGTATATTTCACTCATATTCAAATCTGTATAACTTTTAATAAAAGCAACGAATTACATAGCTGTCTTCCCAAAAAATGTAGCCTGACATGTCGCCTTTCAAACGTGTATTCGTTTGACACAATTAGATTAGTGTTTCTAAATAAATGGACATCAACACCATCTAATAAAAAAAAAAAAAAAAAAAAAAAAAAAATGCGGAGAGTTTTTATAAGACCCAATATACGATGGCGGTCGCAGAAGTACCCGGACTAACTAAGAAATGTCGGTTGTTGTTTGAAAATATTAGCAGAAATAGTGAAGAAAATCCACAAAGTGTCGACTAAAAGTGCGCGAGCTAGCAAACTTTGTGGGCATTTTAAAAAGTGCAAAAACGGTGTCGTGAAGATGTTTCAATTGAGTGTTTAGCAAAGTTTGACAGCAACAAAGCAGAATTTTTGCGCCGTTTCATAACAATGGATGAGACATGGGTCTATCCAACACCCGAGACAAAAGAACAATCAAAACAATGGATTCAATAGGGAGAACCGGCTCCAAAGAAGGCGAAGACCGTTTCATCTGCAGGCAAAATCATGGCGTCGATTTATTGGGATGCGCATGGAACAGTTTTCATTGACTATCTTAAAAAGGAAAAAACTATTAACGGCTAGTATTATGCGAACTTATTGCAATGTTTGAGGGAAGAAATTAAGCAAAAACGGCCACATTTGGCTAAGAAGAAAGTGTTGTTTCATCAAGACAATGCACCAGCTCACAAATCCGTTATTGTTTTAAAGAGACATATTTTTTGAGCAAAATGTTCACTCTGTGCCTGCTTCCATAAGTACCGCTAACCATTATCAATACAGTGCAAGAAAAGAAATTCACGTGTGGACTTCCTGGCTAACTGGACAAACTGATATACTCTTGTCATGGTAAAAAACAATTTCTCCCATTTTGAAAATTTTTTAACATTTATTATACTTTGACTTATATTTGAATGATGAAACTGCTCGACAGCTTCAGTGTCCAAGAAACCAAAGTTAAACTCACTCTTTGGCCAAAATTGTTCTGACTGCAACAAAAAATCAGGTCCTCTGTACCAGTGACCAGTTCGTTCGGATCTTCGTAGTCTCGTCTGCCACATTTAATTTCGATGGCACCCATTTCCACTTTAACGCTACTGTCTTCTCAAGAATTTCACCGATGTTGGCCACGACTACGTCTGAGGTGGTCTACTCGGAAAGTCCAATTTTGGGCGACTCGTTCGAGCATAGCGACTGGTATCTTATACTTTGAGCCAGAAATGGGCTTCATGACTGAACAAAATTTCACGATAAAACACCGAATTTTCATTGAGTTTTTCCAGAGCCCATTCACTGAAAATATGACGCAAATTCAAGTTGTCTGGCTTCAATTTTTGCACAAGTTGAATTTTTTATGCTTTAAGGCCCAGATCCTCAAGTAAAATACGCCAAGTTGTCGAATACGCCAAGCCAAGCTGCTGGTCTTCTCGTACACTCTCAGCTACAGCTGCTATAGTTTCTTCACTACGTGTTGGATGTGGTCTTACTGTAAGTGTAAACTGGGACTCAAATTTGCGAATTGTATTGGCAATAGTGGTTTCAGTAGGTGGATTATGCGCACCGTAAGTTCCTCGAATCACACGAAAAAAAATTTCTCACAGAACGCTGATTTTCGTAATACAGCTGAATGATCTGGAGACGCTATTATGATGTGAGTCTTCTCAAGATAACTTGCCAAACGATACTGAATAGAAATGAAAAATCAGTTTGTTAAGAGTCAAGCGTAATCTATCAAGAAAAGCCCACTGAAAATCAAAGCTCACGATGAATCACCCCTTATTAGGAGCTTAAACTTCTTCATCGCAAATTAGATCTTGGGCTGTTTCATAATTTTTTATATGTTCAATAATTTACCCTTGTGTTGTCCCCCTCCTTCTGCAATAACTTTCGCTTTGTAAAATAGTTTACTCTTTATCACATTTACGTCATAATATCAGGTGTACCGGTATAAAGTGAGCGTTTTTTATTGTGAAAATAAAACGCTAATTTTTATTGGGAAAGTAAAAAAAACATTTTATTCAAAGTATTGCCCATTGCTAGCTACACATTTTTCCCATCTTTCAGGAAATTTATGGATTCCAAGCCAATAAAACTGTCCGTCCTTTGAATCAAACCAAAAAGTCACCCAATTTTCGACTTCCTCATTGGATTCCAAGTGCTGCTCTGCTAATGCGTGTCGCATTGATGAAAACAAATGGTAGTCGGAAAGAGCCAAGTCTGGTGAATACGTTGAGTGGGATAGCAGCTCTCAGCCAAGTGCTTTGCTTATATCCTGAACCAGTTTTGCTTTGTGTGCAGGTGCATTGTCATGGAGCAAAATTACCCTGCCGTGCCTTCTGGCCCATTCTGGTCGTTTTTCGATCAATGCATGGTTCAGATTGATCATTCGTTGTCGGTAGCGATCTGTATGGTATTAACTTTTTCACCAGGTTTTAGCAGTTCGTGGTACACCACACCTTTCTGGTCCCACCAGACACACAGCATTGTCTTCTTGCCGAATCGATCTTGTTTTGCCGTCGCAGTTGATGGTTGTCCCGGATTAACCCATGATTTTTTCCATTTAAGATTCTGAAAATAAATCCATTTTTCATCAGCAGTAACAATTCGATGCAAAACTGATTCACAAGTGGTTTTCCGGTTTTCCATCTGTCTTTCACTCAATTCAGGTGGCACCCATTTACCAGACTTTTGGATCTTTCCCATAGCTTTTAGAGGGTCAGATATTGTTTGTTGTGCAACATTTAACATTTCTGCCATTTGTTTATGACTCAAAGTGTCATCTTCATCCAAAATTGTTTGCAATTCGGCATTTTAAAAATTTTTTTGGTGGTCTTAAACACTCTTCATTTCTTACATCATAATCGTTATCTCTGAACCGTTGAAACCATCTTTTGCATGTTGCTTCTGATAGAGCATGATCACCATATGCCTCGACAAACATTCAATGCGACTCTGCAGCACTTTTCTTCAAATGAAAACAAAAAATTAATGCTTTCCTCATTTTTTCATCATTTTCTGGTACAAAATTTGACATTTTTAACACGATGACAAAATATACTAAATGTGTTTGACAGGTGTCAAACAAAAAAAATTAAGGCCCGTTCACAATAAATGTTCCCTATCAAGAAATTTTTATCTTGACGCTCACTTTTTACCGGTACACCTGGTAGATACTTCAATGTAATCGTTAAATATGTTAATATGAGTGCACAATAACTTCTGTCCACTAGATTTTGAAGCGCAGTTTCACAAGATATCTGCGCTTTGCATGGTCCACATTGATCAGGGGATGCATTCGCAAATCAGTTTTGTGTACACCAGGCCTAACTAAGCCTAGATAAAGTTTTAACGAAACCAGGTAGTTTTTCTAGAACTCTGATATTAAAACCTTCGGCCGTACTTTACTGGTAGAAGTATCAGTCTCTTTGCTGTACTTACTGTATGCATCATACCTGAATTCCTTGCTGTCTTCCTTTCGTAACTAGTGTTAAGCCAACATTCATGACCTATTTAGGTGATAGAAGGAAGTGCACAAGGTGATTGCATATCACGTTCCTTCTGCGCCAAAAATTGACATTATTTTCATATTCAATAAATTTATCTACTGCCTTTGATGTACCGTATCGTAGGTGAAGCAAGCTGATACAATAAGGAACTTATACCATCCTCCCTCTGTTCTGAATCTTATAAATACTCTAACCCGTACATACCATATACTAAATCTTGATTGCAGAATTGATCAAGGTGCTATGAGTGGTTTTAACACCAAAAGACAAACTCCCGGATTTTAAGATACCCGCAAACGTTCAATCCCAGCGTTCTTCTTTTTTCCCTACCCACGCTTTCTGTGATCTGAATTGAATGTTTTTAAAAGCCGGGTTCTACATGTGACTAACAATGTCCTGAATCAAAGCGGCCTTTGTTTCGAGTCAATTATCCTTCCATTGAGAGATTGATTGACTCGTGTAATCACTTACAAAGTTTATTAAAATTCTATCTAAAATCATCGATAAAAATCATATCAAACTCGCATATTAAGTTTCGCCGGCCTGTTACAGTCTTCGAGGCATTTTTTTCAAAACTTGGCTTCATCCATCTTCCGGTACTTTCTTATAAAACGCAATAGTTCGAATAGCAACCATGTGACCATAATTAGCATTTTTCAAATTGCTGAAATCTTAAGTAAGCGTTCACTTGAAGAGTCCTTCTGCATCAAGTATACTACCATAACGCCAAATCGATTTCGAGGACAAAATCATTATCACCACTTTCCGCCAAATGGCAAAGTAGGCAAAAACACGTCGTAAGAAAAAAATTAAGAAAACCTTCTTCTTACCATCTGGAAGAAATCCACACTGTTCGTCCTAATTAAGTTCCAACTCATCACATGAAGCATCCCAAAATGAATTACGTATTCATGTGTGTCTACGTTTATGGCCAAAAATAGGATATTGGTCACGTTATGACTTAATTTTTCCAACAAAGTGCTACTTCGCTGACCAAAGTAAAATAAGTATGGGGCATATCTATCATAAAGTTCTATGTGCGTCTTCTAAGGTTAACACTATTTTGCCCATCTGTAATGCCGTTTACTCGTAATTTTTCACCACAATGCTCATCCTGTTGAAAAAGTCAGCCAGGTCCGATATTTATGATAAAAGTTTTGTTGCTAAACTTTTAGTCCTCTCTGCGTCGTCCGTCGTTAGTCCAATGCTAACACTTGAAACAAACTTACAAATATGAAATTTATTTCGAGAGAAAATAAAGCATGGCTGCCTTGGATACTCGCATCTGTAGTGACAGAATTCTGATGAACTTTGGCATTTCGGGCAGCACTTTCAGTTTCAGTTTCATTTTCACCAGACACCTGCCATTTACGAGTAACATCTCTGGAATCAAAGCCGCAAGCAATTGTGTTGTGGAACAAGTGGAAGAAGACTTCATTTTCCGAGGTAACCTAAACAATTACCAACCCTCATCTCAAACTTTAACGACGAATTTTAACATTCCAAGAAACCGAACGGAAGTTGTTTGTGGGCAGGGGTGAATTAGAAAAAAAAAAAAACGATGAAGTCCTATGTCTAGATAGGTACAGTCTTCCTGCAGATACTCATGCGGATGCCGTTGTAAAAATTGGCCCATAGAACTTTGTCGTCCCTTAGACGACTCGTTTGTTGAATTTGTTTTGTACTGTATCCGTGTCCGTGAAGTGTATGTGTTGCAGGTGAATCTGCGAATGCATAGTGAGCAATAGGAGCGGATTTGATTCTGCCATATATGCTTGATGGAACATCACTATTGTTAACTACAGTACATGTGGATACGGTTCGCTTTTAGAGAGGATGCATACGAAAGGAATTAACACAAGGACCTTTTTAGGAAGCCAGTGCTCTCGTTTGGAGAGCAATTATTGTTACACAGAACCAAACAGAAACCACAAACACACAAGGCGCAGCAGAAATGGATTAGTAGTATGAGTTGTCCTCGTCGTTTTCGTAGTCGTCATCATCATCATCATCATCATTGTCATTATTATCATCGTCGTCGTCGTCGTCGTCGTGCTGATGTGGATGAAGCGGCTGTGCGATGCTAAAGTGCCATGAAGAGGGACTGAAAAATGAGGACATGTTGATAGTTTGTAGAAACTGAAAAACTTTTTTTTTGCCCTTATTTGGAGTTTTTTTTTCTTCACTTTTTAGCTTTTTCGAAAATTTAAAATTTACGTCGCAGCGCATACTCGCATTGTTGACGAATATGTGGTTGTTGCACTTGTCACCGTTCGTACGAGCATCGTTCTTTTGGGACCGATTTACGAATAAATGCGTTCAATGTTGGCTCAGTATGTGGAAATAGTTCGTTGAGTTACCATATAAAGTGATTTTGGCGCTCATTTTCTTAGAAAAATAAAATACAAGAAAACAATCTCAAAATTTAATTTGCAACAAGTGTTCCAGATTCTTTGGTGTACTGGGTGCTTTTATGATTTAAATTTTGTAAGATCGTTATGTGTTTCATTGGTGATCAGTTGGTTTAATTTATTTTCAAAGAAATGGTGGAAGAATTTTTGGAAAAATTACCCGAAATTGATACGAGATATGAGGTGAGAGTTGTCCTTGACCTTGTAAATATTTCCATAGATAGTTGTTGTTAGAGACTCTTTTAATTTTTAAGTAACCATTGAGAGTAGATTTCTATACATATGTGTAGCGTACGTAGTCGTTCTATCTTTTTTCTAGTCACATATTTTCGTCAATGCATTTTCATTTGTACAAAAACAGAGCGACAAATAGAAAGTCCTAGTGAATACTAACAATTGAAAAGTCGACTGATACCTTTGGAATCATAGTTGGTTTTATTATCATTCATCTAGTTATCAGTTAATATGATCGATTCAAGGGTGTAGTATTGAGAATCTTGCAAACCTTTTTGACTTGGAGTTACACATTGGAAACAATACTTTTTACACTAAAACGTCTTAGCTTTTACCTTCATTCTCATCTTACGAACTTCTTTTTCTTTATGTCTTGAACAAAATGCTTAACGAAAGAGCCCGTCTATTGTACTACATAGAGCTAGTCCTTATGGGGTTTTGGTAGCTTATGCCTAGCATAAAGCGTAGCACCTTGATCTCAATAAAAAGTCTCCAGTCTTCTTCGCAGTTCCCCTACAGAATGAATCTGAATTTCAAAGACATCTGGGGGAATGTTATGGCCTGCCCTTATCTTATACCAAATATTCAACGCCTTTATCTTTCACTCAACTTTCAACCGTATTTCAGACAACAAAAAAAGCCATCTTTTTGTAGTTGTTCACTGATTCGATTGTAATCTGCGACTCAAACAAGCTCAGTACATTTTTAATACCAAAAGACTTGAGAGAAGTATTGCATTCTTAAGCAATTATAGTTGTGAAGTGGTTAAAAGACTGAGTGACGTCTAACGCACAGCTTGACTGTCATTGAAAGCAAAGATCATTCGCTCTTTCGACCTATTCTTCACAGAGTAGGTATAGATGGGAATGTGTTTGATCCTCTTCGCGAACACATTAATGTTACATCCTTGATTAGCTTAGGATCCATTCGTTAGTATTCTACTTTTCTGACTCAGATTTGAACTTTATTCATATATCTACGTGAAAAGAAACCGTTGATGATGGAACCTATGATAGTTTTTTAGTCCACTTTTTGTCGCAGTACGAGTATCTCCTTTTCCACCCACTTTCTACTCAGACGGGTCGAAAAATCACCCAAAGAATTTTTCTCTCAAAAGAGCCAGAAGCGGCGTCATCTTTTCTTCGAGACAGAGCTTTGCTAATCAATTGCCTTCTTAGCCCAAAAGAAGCAGCGATTTGCATCTGGTCAGATGCTCTTCAAACATCTTTGCACCTACTAGATAGGACTCAAAACCGTGCGATAAAACTCATAGATTAAGCTAATATCAGTCAGCCAATTGACACCCTTGAACAGCGACGAAATATTTCCTGTCTCACTATATTTTATTGCTATTTTCACCACCGGTGCTCCATTGAAATCGGCAGTAGCATTTTGTTTCCTTCAACCGTAACACCCGTCTCGCTATGAATGGTCATCAGTATACCTTCAAGTCATCTTTCGGACGTACTCGTCCTTGACAGTTACAAATCGCGTATGGAATGCCCTATCGAGCTCTCTATTTCCTGATCGTTATAACTTGCAAACATTTAAGAACAATGTAATTCGCTAACACTCTTCTCTTCCTCCCTAAGTTTCCTATGATCGCGTTGTGTACAAACATTTCAAGGTTACACAAACCCCTTTAGCGTGCGCTAATAATAAAAAAAAGCGACAAAGTTGTTAACTATCTCAAACTTATATCTGTCGTGGGTGCTCTTTTGTCCGACACGTCGGTACTGGGTGTCCTCCCTTATTAACAACATATAATTGGTCTTACCTTCATCGGCCGTTAAGAGCCACTTCCGCCTCAATTAAGATGACGGTGCTCTCTTCCGATTATGTCAATAGCATCGGCGTATGCGAGTTATTGGACAAAATTTTGAAAGACTGTGCCTCTTTACTGACCTCGATGGAGTAGCATGCGGACGAGTTTGTCAGGGATGCCAAAGTTAGACATTGCTATGTATAGTTCGTCTCTATAGATACTGCCATACGCAGCTTTAAAATCTATGAATAGGTGATGTGTATCAACGGTTGTGGCCGTTGTGGGAATATTTGATCGATAGTGGACTTTCCAAGCCTAAAGTCGCATTGATGTGGACCAATTAGGTTGTTGACGTGTTGCGTCGTGCGTTCACTTAATAAGGCAGGTACACAAAATCCTGTAGGTGATGTTAAGTAGACTGATGCCTCTGGAGTTTGCACAGTTTAGAGTGTCTGCATTGTTGAAAATCGGACAAACAATGCTGAGATTCTATTCATCGAGCATATTTTATAGATAAGTTGGTGCATGCTTCTTACCGAGTCATTGCCTACCGTTTTGAAAAACTCGGTAGTCAGGCCGTATACTCCAGCAGATTTGTAGCACTAAAGCTTAGATATGGTTTTCTTCACCTTATCCAGGCCGTGTGCACGGAATGGTTGAAAGATTCATTCTGTTTGACAGCGGTGTTTGGTCCGTCATTGCCGTTATATAGTCTACAGAAATGGAATTTCCAAATACTCAGCACTGACAGTGGCTCTATAGACTTAACTTGGATGTTAAGTAAAACTTCCGAATCTCATTGCTGGAGTAGCATCCCGTAATTTCCTCGCAGTTCTCATGATCCTTCTCCGGTGTTTGCCTCTCCTCTTCTGCTCGTGAGCAGCTCTAGTCTTTTTGTGCAGCGACGCTTTATACCACCAGAGAATTAAAAATACAAGTTAATTCATCAAGATCTATGTATATTGTCCCCTTCAAAGTAATCTCCATCGACTGCAACACACTTGATCCAATGACCATCAGTGCTTCCTGCGATTTTTCCATTACTTCCTCTCGGCTGCTGTGAAACGCCTTTCCCGTAGTGGTTTTTCAACTCGATTGAATAGAAGGAAGTCACAGGGAACCAAATCAGGCGAATTCGGTGGCTGTTGGATGGTATTTGTTGCATTTTTCGTCAAAAAATTACGAATACTGTTGGCACTGTGCGACGGTGCGTTATCATGATGCAAAATCCACGAGTTTTTTGCCCACAATTCTGGTCTTTTTCGGCGAAATGCTTCACGCAAGCGTCTCATAATACTCTTTGTTTACTGTCTGGCTTTCTGGCAAAAATTCATGATGCACTACATCGTTGTAATCCATGAAAACCGTGAGCATTGCCTTGTTTTTCGGAAAGCGATCTTTTGCGATTGTAGCCGTCCGACGTTGAACTTTCTTAAAGTATAAGCTTACCTTTATGATATTTTGAATATCTGCAATCGTACCTTGGCTATAACTAGATAATGGTCCGAGTCTATGTTGAAACTTGGAACGTTCGGACATCCATAACATTAAAGGAGTGCTTTGTGTCGATCGCAATGTGGTCAATCTGGTTGATGGTTGATCGATCATATCGACATATGAGAACCGTGTTATAGATAGCTACGACAATGTTTCGCCAAATCTCAGAGTCGATTAGCCTAAATCTGTTATCACAAATGGTATCGTGCATGCTATATCTTTCAAAAATACTACCAAAGATGCTCTTTTTTCCTAGCTTTGCATAGAAACCTCCGAGAGTAATGTTTATATCATAGGTAGGGCACTGCTCCAAGAGCTCGTAGTAGCTATCTTTAATGTCGTCATCTTTTTCCTATGTGGGTGTGTGCGCGCATATAATGCTTATGTTGGCAAAATTTACCTTTAATACGGATTGTCACGAGGCGCTCGTGAATCTCAAGACTTCTTATCTAAGTCTGCCCCTAACAACAAATCCGTATCCAAAAAGGCCCTACTTTTGCCGTCGATCACAACCACCGTAGTAGATGTCACATTTTTTGGATGAAGATCAAATTTGCTTGCATCAGTAATTGGCCTCCGCTAGTCCTTCGGCTGCTAAATATGTAGACAGTGGACTACACAGAGTATTTCTGCGGATGCACTGATTGCTTATCCAAAAAAGATCAATGTCCTCCAGAAGATGTACACTCCAAAAGAAGACACAAGTGCTGAAAGCTTTATTCACGGTAAAAGGAATCATGTCAAATTGAATGTATTCAACTGAAACTTTTTAATCGCTCGTTCCTTTAGCTTTAATTTTTATTACATCTAAAGGAGCAGAGAGGAAGAGATTTCTGTTATTCCATCCACTAAAGGCTTCTCTTGGCATATTTCTCAAATGAAATTGTTGCAACAAATGCCGTTGCTATCATCAACTGAAGTAGATCTATTGAATTCGAATTGGCTATGCTGAATAGAAGAAGTCCGGGAAGATCCAACTGGACATCCTTTTAGAGGAGCTTGGAAAATCTGTCTAAACTATCCCTATATTTAAAGCATGACAAATGGTAGAGGAAACTTTTTGATACCCATACGATGCTCTATCTAAATTCTTTGAGGTCACGGTTCCTGATAGAAAAATTTGTCACTCATTCTCGCTTTACGTAGATTTGTTGCCACTAAATAATCAAACCAGCATTTTCCAGAACAGGTCACGTGAATCAAATATGCGAAAAGAGTATAAGACCTAATGCCGGTTTGAATTGGTTATCGATTGTGGTCAGGGGTGACACCAATAATTACGCTGTTGCGTGTTTTAATGGCTTTAAGTCACCTGGTACTGATAGAGAATGTACAGCCGGAACCCTGGCCTACATACCGAAACTTCGCCTGTGGGAGAAGCTATTGTGTTGAAAAACGACACAAATGCCTAACCACTCGCCAACAGTTTTAGGTCCATGAGCCTTATTCTATTTTTAATTAAAAAAAATGGTGAAAGCCGTCGATGTTCATTCATGCATCATGCATGTTGTGAGACTGCCCTTCAAAATTTGACTAAGTTGTTTAGGTTGGCCTGCAGTGCTGTTGTTTTTTGGCTGCTTTTGATTTTGCAAAATTCATGGTTCCTCTCCACTTGGGCGCCGCATCACCTGATGGATCGAAAAATATTCTGAGCTAGAGCGCTGGTATTCAACGGTTTACGCATCCCAGTCATCTAAGCCGATTCTTTTATCTGAATCCATGTATGAACCGCATATTTTGTGGCTAAATCTCCTTCTCCAATCACTTTCTTTCAAAAGACGCACCTTGGGTCGTTGTAATGTTATTGATTTGGTTAGTGGAATGTTGATCATTAGACAGCCAGGTTCCCTTATAAATGTAGATATTTCGAAACCGCGAACTTGCTAAGATGACATTTCGCTACCAAGCGAAGTCCATAAGACCGAATCTGCTATCGGAAGTAGTGTCGTGTAGGCCATATTTACCGAATGTTCTAATAGAGATTTTGCTCATAAAGTTTTGATAAGTACCCGGATTGGAAAACTATGTGGCGCTAATGCGTGTACCATCACTCAGTATGACTTCTTTTAGGCCGCCTGTTAAAATTTGGTGACAATCCGACGCGACGCTTTAAAACATCGTGTTAGTGTTTCTTGCGACCATAGCAAAAGAACAGTATCGCTACGTGATCCGATTCTGGTTTTTGAGTGGCAAAACCTGCGAGGAAATCAAGCCCTTTCTCGATGGTGTGTATGGGATCCATTCGCCTTCCCGGACAACCATTTACCATTGATTCGCAGATTTTCGCTGTGACCGCATGTCGGTTTTTGAAAAGCCGTGGACAAAATCTATGATCTCGTATTGGCCGACCGCCGAGTAAAAATTTGCGAGTTGTCTGAGATAGCTAACATCTCAACTGAACTCGCTAGCCTATCCTGCATGAGACTTTGAGCATGAGTAAGCTGTCTGCGTTTGCTCACACCGGAGAACAAGCGCAATCGTGAGACCACTTCAAAGACGTGCTTGGCCCTGTTTAATAGAAATCTGAAGATATTTTTGCGTCGTTTTGTGACCGTTGATGAGACATGGATTCATTGGTATACACCAGAGACCAAAGAACAGTCGAAACAATGGCTTTTACCCTGTGAAAATGCTCCAAAGAAGGCGAAGACATTCGGCCGAAAAGGAGATGGCCACCGTTTTTTGGGACGCGCGAGGTGTGACTCACGTTGAATATTTGGAGAAGGAAAAAACCATCACAGGAGCATTCTACGTTGATTTATTGGGCCGATTCAACGCCGATTTAAAGACAAAACGACCACATTTAGCGAAAGAAGAAGTGCTCTTCCGATTTGCACTACAAATTGCTCCCCCATCCACCGTATTCTCCGGATTTGTCACCCTGCGACTACTTTTTGTTCCTAGACCTTAAAAGATCGATCGCCGGAAAGAGGCACAGATCGAACGAGGATGTCATCGCCGCCGCGTAGGAGTATTTCGCATTCCAACAAAGGTCGTACTATACGGAGGGCTGAAAGGGGATTAAATTGAAAAATAAATTGTCAACACCTACAAAATTGGCGTTGTCTTTCTAATCCGAGTGTTCATCAAGCAGCCCTCGTATGTCGCAGATTTCATCCCTCTCACAGCCATAGTACCATAGGTACGTTTATGCAGCATTTCGCAGTCCAAGTTTCATATACTCATACATAAGAGGTGATTCATCGTGAGGTTTGATTTTCAATAGGCTTTTCTTGACAGATCACGCGTGACTCCTATCAAACTGCTTTGTCATTTTAGTTAAATATCGTTTGGCAAGTCATCACGGAAAGACTCACACCACAAAAGGGTCCCTAAATTGTTCAGCTGTGTTTTTTTTTTGTTTTTTGTGCGATACGAGGAACTAACGCTGGCAGTAATCGATCTACTGAAACCACTATTGCCAATACCATTCTCCAATTTGAGTCCTAGTTTACATTTGCGGATGATACTCGACCGGTTAGACCACATCCAGAACGTGGTGAAGAGACTATAGCAGCTGTAGATGAGAGTGTACGCGACGACCAGCAGCTTGGCTTGGCGTATTCGACAACTTGGAGTATTCGTCAACTTGGCGTATTTTACGTGAGGATCTCGGCTTAAAAGCGTACAAAATTCAACTTGTGCAAGATTTGAAGCCAGGCGACTTGAATTTGTGTCATATTTTCAGTGAATGGGCTCTGGAAAAACTCAATGAAAATCCGGTGTTTTATCGTGAAATTTTGTTCAGTAATGAAGCCCATTTCTGGATCAATGTATCAAAAACAACGGTACGGTGTGGTTTATGGGCTGGTGGAATCATCGGTCCATATTTCTTCAAAAATGAGGCAAATAATAATGTTGCCGTCAATGGTAACCGTTATCGCGCCAAGTTAACGGACTTGTGTGCTTCCTGAAATTCAAGCACATGGGCTCGGTGAGCTCTGCTTTCAACAAAACGGAGCTACGAGCCATACAGCGCGTGAAACAATGGACTTATTGAGAAATCATTTTGGTGAGGTATATTGGCCACCAAGATCATGCGATATCAGACCTTTAGACTATTTTCTCTGGAGAAATGTATAGTCTCAGGTCTTCAGGAATCAGCCAGCTACGATTGACGCCAATATTACTCGTGTTATCCGCGATATATCAGTCGCTATGCTCGAACGAGTCGCCCAAAATTGAACCTTCCGAATGGACCACCTCAGACGTAGTCATGGCCAATATTTACATAATATTATTTTTAAGAAGTAAATGCCATCAATTGTTCTTTTAAGCAACAATAAAAATTTTAAGTTAGCTTTCAAATTTATGTTTTTTATTTTACATTATAAATCAAACCTTACGATGGATCACCCTATATAAATGGTACGTTCGTGCTTAATATTGTTTTAGCCTGCAAGATTTTGAAGCGATCCTGGATTTTTAGTATTGGATACATAGCTGGTTCTGGAATGGCGTTTAAGCCATGGTAGTCACCGCATTAATGACACTCTTCATTTGCTTTCCTTACCATGTGCCTCAGTCCAACTCAATTTCTCTTTTATGGACGATAGATACAGTTTTCTTTCAAACTCTGTTTAACTTCTCGATGCTGAGGCGGCGAGGACGAGTTTATTGGTTTCAGGTTTGGATGTGATGCGTTGTTCTGTTGTGTTGTGAATGAGTTTTTTTTCACGGGATTTTTTGTCGTTTTTCCCAAATTGTCTGTGAGCGGACACAGCAGAGTTACTTCTCCTGCTATTTTGGTTATCATTTGTGTTCCTTGTTAATTCGTTTAACTGGTAGCTTATCCATTTAATTTGTTCTAGTAACTGCTGTAGTTTGAATTCGTTCGTCAGTGCTCGTATAGGAAATGCTCCTAGTCATCGTAGTCGTTTTATTCGAACTCTATTTTCTCCGAAAGCTAACCGAGGAGTTTTCCTCACTAAACCATATAGGAGGGCTCCATCTTGACAGTGTTTGAGCTTCTGCGCTAGAGGGATCTAAGTGTCGTGTATATTCGAGAGGGGAAAATGGATTTGTTAGAGTAATTCATTATTTGATCTTAGAGCTAGCATCGGAATGAATTAGGAAACTTAGAAAGGCAAAGTTTCATACAGGCACATTGCGCTATGCTCTATTCGAGCAAAAAAGAGACCGTGCTGACGTCGCAAAAGAGATGATTTGCGAGGTTGAATCCGATCCCACATTAGAGACGAGATGAGGGCTTATGAGTACAACACGCAATCCAGACAGCAGGCAAGTGAATGGCGTTCACAAATGTGAGCCGATACGAATGGCAATGCTCACGGTTTTCATGGATTACAACGGTGTAGTGCATCATGAATTTTTGCCAGAAGGCCAGACAGTAAGCAAAGAGTATTATTTGGGCGTTATGAGACGTTTGCGTGAAGCATTTCGCCGAAAGAGACCAAAATTGTGGGTAGAAAACTCGTGGATTTTGCACTATGATAACGCAACGTCGCATAGTGCCATCATTATTTGTAATTTTTTGACGAAAAATGCAACAAATACCATCCAACAGTCACTGCATTCACCTGATTTGGCTCCCTGTGACTTATTTCAGTTCAATCGAGTTGAAAAACCACTACGGGGAAGGCGTTTCAGCAGCCGAGAGGAAGTAATGGAAAAATCGTAGGAAGCACTGTTGGACATACCGAAAACCGAATATAAAAAATGTTTCGAGGATTGAATCAAGCGCTGGCATAAGTGTGTTGCAGTCGATGGGGATTATTTTGAAGGGAACAATAAAGATTTAGATGAATAAACTTGTATATTTAATTTTCTGAATACATTCCGGGAACTTTATGGACGATATATTTGAATTCTTCAAGTAACTCTACTTCTCTGATTCTATCATATAGCTGAGGCTGCCTCTTATTTTCTATTGGAAAAGATCATTCATATACAGAAAAAAACAGGTCTGTTGTACGCATATTAACATTGCACCTATATCTGAACAATATGCTGTAGTAATTTATTTTTTCGTTTCATATACAACTTTTCAAACATTCTCTTTACTTATAAAACGTAGTTCGTTCTATCAACCATTTTGTAAATTCGAAGAACTATCTTCATTTAGACAAATTCTCCAGTTTCATTCAGCTATGTAGGTAGATTGCCCTTCATTTCAACTTAAATCTGTTGATATCCGTACAATACCGCAAAGAACATTCTTATTTTGTATTTTTTAGGACTGCACACCTAAATAAGAATTAGCAACGTAAATTTTTATTCTTAAAAGAAGGGCTTCCTCAGATACGATTTAAAAGTGTATAGTTTGAAATAAACAATGTCGCTTACTGAAAGTGAAACTGAACTTGACTCCACAAGGAACAACAGGCCCAGTGTAAGTGGTCACCAGTGGGAACAGCATAGACGAAACATTTCCCGGTACTCGACCAGAGATAAAAACCCAAAATATAATATTCGGTCAAAATTATTTGTAAGTTTTTGATTTATATTTTTTGTTGAACAACATTTTTAGATAGTTGGATAATTGGAAACAGATAAGTCTCTAGATTTAAGAAAACTTAGATCTTTCCATCTGCTTAAGCCCATTTATACTCAATTTAGATAATTCCAGAGAGGCCTGTTTCTTTGACTACTCTTCTTAGATACATTAGAACAAACTTGATATAGGTAAATTCTGTTCCGACTAACCTACCCAAACGAAACTTGAAAACGTTGGCGACGTATGATCGTATTCCTTTCTAAAAAATTGAATTTACTCGTACACTAAAGAAATAAATGTTCACCAACTAAAAATGTGTGGAGTGTTCAGAGCCTTAAAAGTTAACACACAGTTGAATGTAAGGCGAATATCAGCACCATCCATCCGGCAAAAGGAGGATGGTAAGTTATGACATCTACTACTGTGATTTCTGTATAAGACAGAGGCAGCGGCTGGCAGTTCCACGTATAAAATGTGTTCAATGCAGTACATAGTTCTAGTATTCTGAATATCTGAACGTATCTAGAGGACAGCATTTGGTTGTAACCATAGTGCGAATGCAAATATCCTAATCGACAACACACTGAAGAAGTACTGTGAGAAGCGTTAAAGCCCTTTCTGATTGATTCTCTCAAAATCTGTTAAAATAGTGTGCTTATGCACATTAAGCGCAGAATACAATTAGTGATATTGTCAACAATCCATTAGGTATGGCGTATCTGATCAGCCAGGTTTAAACCTGGATTGAAAAAGAGTGCCTACAACTTCATGCACTGAATAAATATGCACACAAATCAGCACGTTAAAAAAAAAAAGAAAACTTTTTACAACTTCTACGAGCAAGAAAAAGAGCAATTTTTTCAGTAAAAATTTTGTTTGCAAGTTCTACTAAAATGTAAAAAGAACGTGCTTACAACACAAATCACATTTCGCTGTATGGGAGAACGAATCTGTCATCGAGCACAATGATTAGGAAGACTATGGATATTCTGCAGAAGCAAAGAGACTACCGAATAATGTAAATCAGCGGGAAATGAGCTAGTAAAAACCAGCTCATCCATAAAATATAGTCAGATGAATGTTAATGGAATCACAGCATCATTTGCCCAAACCCCAAGAAAGAAGAAACTAAACAATCAAAGTTGTAGAGGCATCAGATTCATTAATATGCCATTAAACATTTTCCTTAGGTAAGCGGGTTGATAAGGTATCTAAATCCGAGTCCATTCTATACCTCATCATACTTAGGTCTAACAAATTGAAATACCCGGGTGGGGGAATTAAATAAAGATGGGACTTGCGATTCCTAGTCCTGGTTTCTGCTTTCCGTCTCACGTTGGTTGTCGTTTGTGTCCCTGAGCAGGTCTAAACCATCTTGTTGCATCCGCGAATCTGAAAAGAGATGTTAGTGAAGCAGCAGGTAGTTCTGAGAGGTTTTTGTCTCAAACTACTGAGGGGACTGTGGCGCAAAAGTGGAGGGCATCTTCCTATATACCCACAGCCCCTGAAGAGATCTTCGTGGGAGAAGCGTTGCTTTATACAAGCGTATATAGTTCAGTTCTGCTTTTCAAGTGAATCCTACTTGTTCTAGATTTGCTGACTTCCGGCCATAATTGTCTTGAGATCTCGCAGTTTGGAAAATTTTCCACCTTTCACTGGCTTTTATTTGTGTCGTTCGCTCTAATTTTATTCTCAGAGTCCAGAATGTAGGTTTGACACTTTGATCTGCCAGTTCTCCTTCTAGGGAGGATCTTTTATGAGTTAGCTCATCTGCATGCTTCATTTTCTACCACATCTTTGTAGCCAGGGGGCGCAGCATAGCGTAATCATATGTTTAACGCAAAGAGCCTTAAGCTCTTCAAAAGCCTTGATTTGATGGCTGTCAATAAATATAGTAACACTCTCATGATATATTGCTTTTATTGCCGCAACTTTAGCTGCTTCTCCTTCAGCCAATATCTCAGCCTGAAAGATACTCCTTTAATCCTGCAGGCCATTAAAACATCGTAAGTTCAATTAATCTTTGATTCATCCGTGGAAATGGATATCGAGTCTGATAGCATTTAGTTTCCGTCCCATTTCTCCATGCTTGCGAAAATGCAGGCGATTTGTTTTCCAAAGTCATGATGGGGTACAGCATATATATAATCCATATTGAAGAATAAACCCTAGATCCTGCCAAATATTGTATATTTTCTAGGATTGCCGTTGGCGTCATTTTCGTTGTGTCTATACATTTAATCCTTTGTACTTTTGTCATTAACCTAAGGTTGCCAGTTTTATTTGCGGATTTCCATCAAGCTAAGCGTAGGTTAAGATAGGTCTTACGATAGCTCTATACATCCATAGGATAGTCTTGAAGTAAGGTCCCTATTTTCTTCTGAATATGCAAGCGTAGAAGGCGATCGTTGCTTTCTTTACATGTTCTTCCACATTGTGCTTCTAATTCATTTTAATATCCTGTACGATACCTAGGTATTTAGCACTGTTGGATATTCGGAGGTTTGCCCCATCTATGGAAGGTCAAATTGTGGCTTTATCTCTTTATAACAGAACAAGCTCTGTTCTTTGCGGGTTGATTCCCATCCCAAAGGGCTTGGCCCATTCTCCAAGGAAACTAAGGTCATAAATTAGAATTTCACTGAACTTTGGGAGAAACTTGCCGGTGGTCATGAGAAGGACATCATCAGCGTACGCAGTGGCTATTATTCCTTCGCTTTTTAGATTCACAAGTATGTCATTAATATCTTAGGTCCACAGAACAGGTCACTTGAGGTGGTAACTCTCAATACCGTGTTACCTAGTGTTGCATTGGTGTTCCTGTTGCGGAGCATACTGGTTATCATAACCTTTCTACTTATAGCGTTCATGTTGGCACTATTTAATGCTCATTTGATGTCAAAGAAGAATGCTTCATCTAGGGCCGTTTCGGTGCCTTTACCTTTCGTATAGTCATCCTGGTGTAAGGCTTAGTCTTCTGGGTGAAGCAGTTTTTCCTACAGCAATTGGGCGCTGGAAATGTTGACCCGAAATCCGGATTTCAGCCAAAAATCATATTTTCAGACGAGGCCCATTTTCGGCTCAGCAGCTATGTAAACAAGCTAAATTTCAGTTAATGGAGCGAACACAATCCACAAGTATTCACCCAACCAACAAGTTTATGGTATGGCCGCATCTTCGGATCATATTTCTTTCGAAATGAGGAAGGAGACACCGTTACCGCCAATGGTCTCAGGTATAAAGTGAGGTTATGTGACTTTCTGTCGAAATATCTAAGCTGTGGTTCCAACAAGCCATACAAGCGACACAACACTCAAAGTTATGAAGGAGAAATTTGGCAACTGCGTCATCTCACGATGCTCGATTGTTTTCTATGGGGCTACGCCAAGTTCTTAGTCTATGCTAAGAAGCTAACCACTTTGGACGAGAACAAAGTAAAATTCGACACGCTCTTGCCGGAATATTGCCATACGAGTCAACAAATATTGGACCGACCGCTTAAAGCATTGCCACAGAAGCCAAGGCGGCCATTTGAATGATGTGATATTCCACACATAATGGCAGGAACGTAGCTTCAAAATGAAGCCAGAATCAATGTTATATCTCACACCGTTGTTGTTTTATTTAAATTTATTATATGCCGTCAACAAGAAAGGACCCTAAATACCAACGGGGCTAGGGGAATACTCCATAAGATGGTAATCGGATCACCATAGAGCGGTTTTTTTAAATGAAGAAGGCAATTGAGAACCAATTTCCATTAATGAACTATTCGTGAGAACAGTCTTCTTGATTTTCGATTCTGTTTGCTTTGCACAGTGATGAACAAAATGTTGCAAAATACTTGGTGTCTCCTCCTTAAACTGGCTTGAAAGTGTTGATATGGTATAAAAGGGACTTTAACTCAGCTTGGATATAATAAGACGAACGCAAATATGAACGCGATGTCCTCCAAACACTATCGCCGCATCTTAGATCGATTATGGAGTTATGCGTGAAGACTACTATATTCCTTTTTGAGAATATGGAAACTCGACTTAGTACTTTCACGCCAATAGGAATTCTGGTGTCCTTCCAACAGACCGCATGTTCACAAGACATTCGGCACCGAATTGCAATTATGGAGTTCGTATTTTTAAACAGATGACTTTGGGAATGCTGCCCATGTTATAAATTTTAAGAAGAGGCAAATTTATCAATACATTTAGAGGAGAGATTGGCGTTCCAGGAATATACTTAGATCCTTTTTTTTTGGTACAAACGCATGGTTCGCTTTCTATTCATATTTCTGCTGAACCAATCATCGATTATGTTTAGGTCTACCTGTGCTTAAGAACAGACAATCTATGTTTTTAACCGACATCACATGATAATCGCATGCACCATCCATAATTCTGTCTTAATCCAAAAATAACCGAACTACACATGCCGTCAAAAGTTGACTGTGCATTCGATTCTGCTCAGCCTCACAAAATATTCTACGCTGGTTAGCACCTTAGGCACAGGATGCGCGGAAGGGAAATCGTTCTTTTTGGTCTGAAGCTTTAAATAGGCGATAAGATACTTTTACCGATGTTCTGTTTAAAAAAAACTACGTTAAGTATTCGCTGGTATTGGGCCGGTATTAGGTCAGTGCGCAACTGCCAGTGAAGATTTCCTTCAGAGTTTGAAGCAACCGATCTACTTACTTTGCTTGCAGCACAGCTGAACATATACCATTAATCCTAGGACTACCAAAAAAAGCGCATTTTTTTACCGCATGGGACTGAGAGTCTCTAGACACGACTCAGTGTGGGTGTCATCAGATTTTATAAGCGCTTCCAGTCTGACTGACACTCTTCGAAGTTCGAATCTGGAATCAAAGCTTCTGGAATTCTGAAAATATATTGCTCTTTGGTTTTTCAGAATTCTGCTTTTGATAACGTGATTCATGACATGTGTCAAAATCGAACATGCTCAGTTAGCATTGCCATTTTATAGTTAGAATGGCGCCCAAACAAAGCGTACAAATTATTGAATTTTATGATTTTCGCGCACATCGACTATTTTACGGTCGTCAGAATCGACCTGCTGAGCAAGCAATTCAAGCTAAAGTCACAAAATTTCGCACCAATTTCACGTTATGTAAAAAAACGTATTGCTGCTGTATCTGCCTTAACATTGACAGACCGTAATTTGTCCATTCGTCGCCGTTGGCAGTAATTGGGATTGCGTTACTCGACTACGTGGAAATTTTTAAAACCTTACAACATACAAGACGTGCAAGAATTGAAGCCAAACGAGCTAAAACAGCTTTGAATTTTCGGTAAGTGGACCTTAGAAAAGCTGAAGGAAGATCCGCTTTTTTATCGAAAAATCTATTTCAGCGATGAGGCTCATTTTTGGTTAAATAAACAAAACCGCCGTATTTGGTCCGATGAGCAACCGCAGAGCTGCCAATGCACCCGGAAAAATGCACTATTTAGTGCGGTTTATGATCCGACGGAAGCAGTGACCCATATTTTTTCAAGGATGACAGTGAGAACAACATCACCGTCAATAGCGTCCACCGGCGTTCAATGATTTCGAATTTTTTTTTCCCATAATGAACTGGCTGGACCTCGTCTACATGTGGTTCCAACAAGACGGCGCAACATGCCACACAGCACGCGAATCGACGGACCAATGGAGAAATTAGTCCTGTGAGCAATTTATCTTTCGTTTTGGACCGGTGAATTGGTCGGCTAAATCGTGCAATTTAACGCCTTTAGCACCTCAAGCAGAGTTGACAGAACAGTTGTGATTGCGGATGCTATTGACGTTATTAAAGACACCTCTGTGTCCAGGAAAGCGAGCATTGTGTACTGTCTACCTGGTGTACCGGTATAAAGTGAGCGTCAAGATACAAATGTCTCGATAGGGAACATTTACTGTGACGGGCCTTTTTTTTTTTTTTTTGTTTGGTTGCTTTGACACATGTCAAACATATTTTTAGTATACATCAAGTCATTGAGTGTTAAAAATGTCGAATTTTGTACCAGAAAATGATGACTTGCCGAAAGCATTAATTTTTTGTTTTCATTTGAAGAAAAGTGCTGCAGAGTCGCATCGAATGCTTGTCGAGGCATATGGTGATCATGCTCTATCAGAAGTAACATGCAAAAGATGGTTTCAACGAAGAAATGAAGAGCGTAGAAGACCACCAAAAAAGTTTGAAGACGCCGAATTGCAAACAATATTGGATGAAGATGACACTTTGAGTCAGAAACAAATGGCAGAAATGTTAAATGTTGCACAACAAACAATATCTGACCCTCTAAAAGCTATGGGAAAGATCCAAAAGTCTGGTAAATGGGTGCCACATGAGTTGAATGAAAGACAAATGGAAAACCGAAAAACCACTTGTGAAACTTTGCTTCAAAGACATGATAAAAAATCAGTTTTGCATCGAATTGTTACTGGCGATGAAAAATTGATTTATTTTCAGAATTCTAAATGGAAAAAATCATGGGTTCATACGGGACAACCATCAACTTCGACGGCAAAACAAGATCGATTCGGCAAGAAGACAATGCTGTGTGTCTGCTGGGACCAGAAAGGTGTGGTGTACCACGAACTCCTAAAAGCTGGTGAAACCGTTAATACTATACAGATCGCTACCGACAACGAATGATCAATCTGAACCATGTATTGATCGAAAAACGACCAGAATGGGTCAGAAGGCACGGCAGGGTAATTTTGCTCCATGACAATGCATCTGCACACAAAGCAAAACTGGTTCAGGATACAACCAAAGTACTTGGCTGTGAGCTGCTTTCCCACCCGCCATATTCACCAGACTTGGCTCCTTCCGACCTTCCGACTACCATTTGTTTTCATCGATGGGACATGCATTAGCAGAGCAGCACTTCAAATTCTATCAGGAAGTCGAAAATTGGGTGACTTTCTGCTTCAAAAGACGAACAGTTTTATTGACGTGGAATCCATAAATTGCCTGGAAGATGGGAAAAATGTGTAGCTAGCAATGGCCAATACTTTGAATAAAATGTTTTTTACTTTCCCATTAAAAATGAGTGTACCTTGTATATTGAAGGGATCGTTTGATGTGGCTAGTTATTGAATGCAGAGACGTTTCCATCGACATTCCTTTACAGAAGGCATGTTGAGCCATTGTAAAAGTCGTGGATTAATTTTAGATCGTATATGGACATCAATCAGTCGTTATAGAGTTTCCAGAAGGAAAGATGATAGACTTATAGGTTTGAGGTCCTTTGGGACAACATGAGAGTATTTTTCCTCTTTCCATGATTTCCTTTTCCATGACAGTGAAATGTTAGTCAGTTATATAGTACAGAGCTCCCCATGATATTCTCTATCGTAGGCAGTACCCAGGCACCAGACCCGCAGACTCGTATGATGAGCTTTAGCGTCGTATATGATGATGAAGCCAGTTTTTAGACTTCCAGCTTCCAGTACCACACGTTCTAGGTTATCACCAGTAAGAGAGTCCACATGGTCGTAGAACAGTAGGTGTGTTTGGTAGTCTCTAGTCTGGCAACGGTTATGTCAGGGTCTCTGAGGTTGCGCAGTAAGAAAACGATGTTTGTTCAAAAAGTAAGGTGACTTTTGAAATTTCGAGGGCAACGCACATTTGATTATCGATTTATTTGTACTGTGTTGATACACATGTCCCGAAAATATGTTCATAGTTTCAAGTATATAGCATATTCAGTTTGTTTCTATCAGATAGAAAAGTTAGACGCGTTTATTATGAAAAATGGAGGAAAGAATTTTCATCAAATTTTGTCTAAAAAAATGGAATCAAGAGCTCTTAAACACTGCTCTAAGTAAAAAAAAAAAAAATGATTACAACTGTTACAAGCTCTTCCAAAATGACTGAGTAGATGCCAGTGACTAATCTCGCTCTGGACACTCCAGCACATCAACAAGAGATGATAACATCGAAGCTGTGGATAAAATTGTTTTGGAAAATCGTCAAATTACCATAAGAGAAGTTGCTGAGGATGTTGCTATATCGGTCGGCTCATGTCATGCAATTTTTTCGGATGTTTTGGGCATGAGACGTGTGTCAGCGGAGTTTGTTCCGAAACTTTCCAATTTTGATCGGAACAACCGTCGCATTAGCATCGCTCAGGAGCTCTTGAATGACATCAGTGATGATCCTGACTTGCTCAAAAGGGTCAAAACTGGTGACGAATCAAAAAAAAAAAAAAAATTACAAAAGGCGCCTTACTTTTTGAACACACCTGGTATGGACTTCTTTATTACAATATCTGCTTTAATCTCGTCATCTTCTTTATGCGAGTTAAGTCTTTTTAGAAAATTAATATCGTTTAAAGGTGCTTGAGAAACGTTTGGAGCAGAAAACAAAGACTGCGCGTAACAATTGACAATGAAACACCAAATTGTGGAAGAAGCATTTTTGTCATTGGCTGTGAGCTTAATTTACTGCTGAAACAATAGTATTTTAAGGCAATAAGTTCCTTTTGCCATTCACCGAGCCAAATGATAGGCTCCTCGTGCTCGAAATGTAATGCTACCTAGAAGAATCTACTCTCCGAACTCCGAACTTCGAACTCCGTGTGGTCAGCTCGCGGAAAATTATCTTCCAGCCTTGACATTGCAAACAACAGGATCTCTACAAGCAAACTGACAACCTTTTCGTCCATTGACCACACATAAAATTGTTGCTTATCGATTGTTTGCTAATGTGCCTTAAACAAAGGAATATCAAGGACAGAAGATGGATCAAACTTATATCCGATCAAAACTCCGTGAAGAATAATAATAATGTGATGCCTGCAAGCTAAGTTAAGTGTGTCTTGATCATATGTGTTAAATGCGAATGCTTACACTTTATCGACTAATGACCACTCTTCCAAAACCTGGTTCACTATAAACGACACTTCACTCCTAGTTCCAGTACTTCAAGCGTTGTTGAACTTTCAGAGCAGTTGCAATTACGAGAAGTGCGATTGTGCGATTGATAACAAATTTGGAAGTATCTAAGAGAGTGGCTTCTATCTAAGAGGTGAACGGCATCTCTTTCATTTATCTTGCATTCATTGAGTGCTGCCTAAAATCTGGGACTTAAAACATCTTCACTTGCCCTTTACGAGCATGACGAATTAATTTTACCCTCAAGTTCATCTGCATCTAGTAAGTCATCAGAACAGCAATAATTTTCAACCAAAAGTTCCTCTTCCGCAGATGAAGATGATGAACAAAGTTCCACTAGTGAAATACATTTCACCATGCATCATATGCGAAATGAATTCCTTTAAGCATGTTGGTGCACATTACCAACGCTGTACCTTGATCGCCATCAACTTAAATTAGATTTGGATACAATTACAAACGTCCAACACCTGGATTTTCTCTACACTCCTCCCGCAAACAATTAGTGCGATGTGTAGAGCCCACTATGACTGAAAAATGTTTCATCAAAACCAATGTTGCATCTATACACGGTTTCAAAATAATAAAACCAGCAGTAACGTTCCATTCATACTACCTATTTACAAACATCTCACTTCTGACAATGACTATATAGTCACTGGTTTTCAAACAGAATCATCCATTCAGTGAATTAAGGGGTCAACTTTGTGAAACGATGTAGTCGCCGGACATGTCATCCCACGATATACTGGTACATAAATGTCGTGCTTCTAATTGTGTCGTGCTTCTAGTTGTCAGCTATGCAATTTGTCGGTACTGGAAACGAAGGCAACAGCAAATGACAACTGACGTAGCGCTTCGAATAGCCAAGGCTGACGAAAGGTTTACTGCTGAACTGAGCAACATAAATTTCAAAGGTGGAGGCATGTCGTTCCAATAAGTTATGTAGTGTTAAAGTAAAAGCAATAGGTTGGATGAGTGCAATGCAATGCAACCGAGAAGTAGGTCAAACGCGCTTAGTGCAAACCAAGCAATAACTAAAAGGTGAACTAATGCAGATTTATTGTTTACTTGCTATATAAGCAATTAGTTACTATTTTAGGTTTTGCCTTTTTGTTAATAAGTCAATTGGAATCAACAATTCAAATATAGTGTGTTTTGATAATCATACTTTCTCCACCAGCGGTAAGGAGTATTTGTTTATTATATAACACCACTAGGGGATCCTGACTTAACAAAATTGTTTGTGGACTTTTAAGGGACCGAAAATTCCACGTGTATAGCCAAAGTAAGAAACAATAAGAAAAAACCTCAACCTGGCGAGCTAGATCCTTTAAAGTATTGTCTTAAAAGCCCACCATGGGGGTTTAAGTGCTGCCGCTTGAAACACCTCTCTCATCATCTCTACTTCGACAGGCTAAGAAATTCCCACATAAATTGAACTCCAAATATGTTGAAGCAGCTCAAACAACTTCATCGATGGATCTGGGTCTGACGTAGCCGTTGACTTTATTTTGAGAATTTCTAAATTAAAACATCCGCTTTGTGTTTTGCCATGAACAATCATAACAAAGTTCTCGAAATTTATTCAGAAAATTAAAAATATAAGTTTATTCATCAAGATCTATGTATTGGGTTTTCCACTAGGGACTTGACAACTTTGAATTTAATTTGTGAACGCACTCTTTCACTAATCATCAAACTGTCACTGTCTATTTATTCAGTAAACCCAACATTTTCATCATAATAAAGTACACTAACGAGCAAAGTCTGCAAATTATAAAAATTTTCTACAGATATTCGGAGGCGGTGGTTGCTACTTTAAGAGCGTTAACTCCAATTTTCGGTCATAATTCTCTCCCCAGTAGACAGGCAATAACAAGCTTAGTGCAAAAATTTGAGTCTACATATTCGTTGTGTGAAGTTGCGGTGTCAGTGAGACAACGGGTTGGTCGAAGTGTCGAAAATATCGCTGCCGTTCAGACGTCCTTAGCAAACGATCCAAATCAGTCAATTTCATGGCGTTCTCAAGAATTGGGCAGCGCTCAGACCACATTATGGCGTATTTTGCATAAAGATCTTTGTTTACACCCATACAGGATCAAGCTGACTCAAGAATTGAAGCCGATGGACCATTTGAAGTGAATTACGTTCTCCGAATGGGTTCTGGAGAACATGCGCCAATGAATTTCATCGCAAAATCATCTTTAGTGACGAAGCTCATTTTTGGCTCAATGGGTTCGTCAATAAGCAAAATATGCGTTATTAGTCGGGTGAAAACCCACATGTTCTTCATGAATCACCACTTCATGGATAAAAAATAACTGTTTGATGCGGTTTGCATGCCGGCGGCGTTTTTTCGTCGACGATAACGATCGTCACGTTACTGTGAATGGTCAGCGTTATAGCGCCATGATCACCGATTATTTTTGGTCCGAATTGGGAGATATGGACTTGGACGACATGTAGTTTCAACAGGATGGTGCCACAAGCACACGCAACAATCGATTTATTGAAGAGTAAGTATGGTGAGCGTTCAGAGCCAACATTGAACGCGATATAGCGGCCGTTTCGGCCGAAATGTGTGGCCGAGTCGTTGAAAATTAGGTCCAACGAATCGACCGCTGCAAACGTGCCCGCGGTGGCTATATGAACGAAGTCGAGTTCCATTCATCAATCTTTTGATTGTACTTCAAGCCAATAACAAAGCTTTTGAAGCTTTGTTTTTATTTAAAAAAAAAAAAAAAAACTTGTCAAGTCGTTATTAGAAAACCCTATATATTGTCCTCTTCAAAGTAGTCTTCATCGACTGCAACACACTTATGCCAGCGCTTGATCCAATGTCCATTAGTGCTTCCTGCGATTTTTCCATTACTTCCTCTTGGTTGCCGAAACGCCTTCCCCTTAGTGGGTTTTAAATCGATTGAACAGTCGGAAGTCACAGGAGCCGAATCAGGTGAATTCGGTCGCTGTTGGATTAATGATGGCACTGTGCGACGGTGCATTATCATGGTGCAAAATCCACTAGTTTTCTGTTCATAATTGTGGTCTCTTTCGGCGAATTGCTTCACGCAAACGTCTCATAACGCCCAAATAATATTCTTTGTTTACTGCCTGGCCATCTGGCAAAAATTCATGCATGAGGCACTACACCGTTGTAATCCATTAAAACCGTGAGCATTGCATTGTTTTTTGACTGAAAACGACGTAGTTTTTTTGGTCTCGGCTCATTTGGTGAACGCCATTCACTTGCCTGATGTCTGAATTGCGTGTCGTACTCATAAACCCTCGTCTCGTCTCCAGTAATGATCCCTTTTGCGACGTCAAGACGGTCTCTTTTTTGCATGAAATTGAGGTCTTTTGACACCAGCATTGCTGCTACATGACGGAAACGCAATTCATTAACCAAAATGTCTTCGACGGATCCATAGGCAATGTTTAAGTCCTCCGCTATCTCTGTGATGGTTAATTTGCGGTTATTGACCAAAATTTCTATCACTTCATCAATTTTTTCGTCGGTTTTCGATGTCGATGGTCTGCTACTGCGTTCATCATCTTCGATTGACTCAGGGCCACTTTTGAACCGCTCGTGCCACTGGTAAAGGACCGTTTTCTTTAGAGAATCGTTGCCGAAACACTTTTCCAAAATTTCTAACTTTCGCGCACCATTAAATCCGTTTTTTACGCAAAATTTCATACAAGTTCGTTGTTGCAAAGTTAAATCCATTTCTTAAAATTGTAAAAAATCGCCACCACACACAGAGATAGATATACTCTTGGCTATGTAACTTTTGCAAATGTCAAGCTATGACGCTAAGATTTAGAGAGAATGTCAACCATAGATGTACCAACTTAACAACAAAAAAAACAAAAAAACAGAACTAAGTTTGGAACAATGGGAGCGCCACACGGTGACGCCATCTGGAACTTTTTGATCAAGGTGGTATACACTGAAGTTCACTGAGCTATGCTTGTGCAGGACGAGTACTCAGTCTATTTACGTAGTTAGGCTCAGTTTATTGTATATGGTGGGGCAACGTTGACCTTAAATTTATGAAATTTTAATTATTCACTAAAGACTTTGGTTGAAAAATATTGACAAGGGTACACAAAGGTTTCCCACAAACATTCAACTTGAACTCTCTGATAAACGATGTTTAGCAAACTTCCAAGACAAGGGTTAGTTACTACGAAGGTCCATAATTTTATGAAATTAATTTCTCGACAAGCGTTTACCAATGATTTAATTAGAACCCACATCAAAGCTACGAACACTGCCCATACCTCGAAACCTAATTAAAGAAACCTTTTTCATATTTTATTTTTCAGGACATTGTGCCAATGGAACACATAAGTTCGGTGGTATCTAATGGAGGCGGAAGTGTCACCATCCCCAAAGATGATGACTACAGAAATCGCATACTAAAAAGTAAGTTAAAATTCTAAATTCAAAAAAAAATTACAATTTCCTAAAGAAGGGCTAATAAATTATAATTTTTTGGTTGCTGTCTATTCTCACTCTGTTCGGGATTGGAATTGTGTAAAATAGTAAGGCAAACTGGTAAGTAAATTATTGATCTTGAATAGATTTTTCAGTAGAATTCCTAATTGTGTTTAGCAACATTTTGATTAGTTGAAAAGCTTTCAAAATTGTTCAAATTTCACCGAACATATAAATAGATCATGGGAAAGTCGGCATGTTGTTAATGAACTAAGCATGATATGGGGGGGGGGGGGGGGGTTGGGTAATCCTGTAGCAGTAATGTATCCGTAGGATGTATTGCGTTTTTAACTTCAATAACGTTCGAATGCTGTCATTAAAGATATGAGTTATTCATGTTAATTCTTATTTATGGAAAAATCTGTTAATAAATATTTTACTCGGTTTTATCCTTCACTGGTCTGCGCACATGGTTTCGATTTTTTTTTTTTATGACCAATAATTAGAAAAAGCTGTTATTTAATGACGTAAGATAAATAGATTGATATATTTCTTCGTATAACGACTTATATTTGACTTGTTACCTCATATTTTACAATATATCACAGCAATTTAATTGTGTCAACATTTTTATTCGATATCTACATATATATCTCTGACTAAAGACATGAATTAAAAGTGTTTGGCGGGTTGTTGCATGTTACGCAATTTAGATGCAGTTTGATCCTTTGAACCAAATATGGACTGTGTTGATATGTTTAGTTTTCATCAATTGCATGAATTCTGAGGTCTCTGTGTTTGGACAAAAGTTTCTAAATATTGGCATTTGTTATCTCGGTACAGCCTCAGAGTTTTACCATAGGTTCACCACACCGCCTGGCACTTGCTTGTATGAGTGCTGTTTGAAATGTACCCGGATTGAGAGATAGGTGGCGGTACTGCACGCCATCATTTAGTATAACCTCTTTTAGGCTGCCTGTCAAAATTTGGTGATAGTCCGACGCTTAGTTTTGGTTTGAAACCCATTTCTAAACATCGTGTTAGTGTTTTTTGCGACAATGGAAAAAGAACAGTATCGCTCCGCCATCCAATTCTTGTTTTTGAGTAACAAAATATGCGAGGAAATCAAGCCCATTCTCGATGGTATATATGGGACCCATTCACCTTCCCGTAAACAACAATTGATTCAAAGTTTTGCCGTGGCCGCAAGTCGGTGCGCACCGAGCCCAGGTGGACCAAAAACGGTTACCACAGAGGAAACCATGGATATGAAGTGAAAATTCACGAGTTAGCTGAGATAGCAGGCATCTTAACTGAACACGTTAGCCATATCCTGAACTAGATCTTGGGCATGACAAAGCTGTCCGCGACGCGTCCTAGGGGTGCCATGTTTTCTCACACCAAAAAACAAGCGCAATAGTGAAACAACTTCAAGGACGTGCTGGGCCCTGTTTAATCGAAATCCGGAGGAGTTTCTGAGTCGTTTCGTTAAGACATGGATTCATTGGTACAATTCAAAAGCCTAAGAACAGTGGAACCAATGGGTTTTACTCGGTGAACGTGCTCCAGAGAAGATAAAGACCGTGCCTTCGGCCGGAAAATTGTTGGCCACCGTTGACTATTTGGAGAAGGGAAAAGCAATCACAGAATTTATTTGGTAGACGATAACGCAACGGCTCACACTTCCGCAGTCGAATCGCACTACGAATTGCTCTCCCATCCTCCGTATTCTCCGAGCTTAGCTCTCTGCGACTTCTTTTTGTTCCCAAACATTAAATGATCGCTCGCCGGAAGGAAGTACGAGTCGAACGAGGAATTCATCGCCGCCGCGAAGGAGTATTTTGCAGGACAACACAAGTCGTATTATGCAGAGGGGTTAAAACAGTTGCAGCACCGCTGTGAAAAGTGTATCGAGTCGAAAGGGGATTGTATTGAAAAATAAATTGTCAAAACCTAATTAAATTGCTTTGTCATCTCTAATCCGGGTATTCATTAAACAGTCCTCATAAAGGGTGATTCTTTTGCTCTTTGGGCTTTTAGTGTTCCACTAAAGAAACGAGAGAGAACGAAAATCGTTTTTGCCCATACTTAACATGATGCCAAACATGTCAACAACAATCAGCTGTCAAAACAAAACTAAAGACGGTATCGCACTGAAATTTAACGTGTCTGCCTAAATATAAACTGACTTCAAGGCGCTGCAGTAGCAGCGCATTTTGGTGGTCAAATAGGTTCCTTTTCACTCTACCTAGTACTGTAAGGTGATTCATCGTAAGGTCTGATTCATAATATAAAATAAAATACATAAATTTGAAAGTAAATTTAAAATTTTTATTATCGGTTAAAAGAACAATTTATGGCATTTACTTATTTAAATGTTGGCTACCACTACGTTTGAGGTGGTTCATTCGGAAGGTCTAATTTTGGGCGATTCGTTCGAGCATAGCGACTGGTATCTCGCGAATAACACGAGTAATGTTGGCTTCCAAAGCGTCAATCGTAACTGGCTTATTTCTAAAGACCTGAGACTTTACATATCCCTAGAGCAAATAGTCAAAAGGTGTGATATCGCACGATCTATGCTGCCAATTTACCGTAGGAAAACTTGAAATTAAGTTTTCACCAAAATGATTTCTTAACAAGTCCATTGTTTCACGCGCTGTATGGCCCGTAGCGCCGTCTTTTTGAAACCAGAGCTCACTGAGACCATGTGTTTAAATTGCATATTCCGTTAACATGGCGCGATGACGGTAACCTTCTGATTTTCCTCATTTTTGAAGAAATATGGACCAATGATCCCACCAGGCCATAAGCCACACCATACCGTTGTTTTTAATGGATGTAATAGTAGCTCTTGGCACTCTTTGGGCTGCTCATCAGCACAAATACAGCAATTTTGTTAATTAACGTATCCATTATGCCAGAAATGGGCTTCAGGATTGAACAAAATTTCAAGATAAAACATCGGCTTTTCATTGAGTTTTTCAGAGCCCATTCACTGAAAATATGACGCAAATTCAAGTCGCCTGGCTTCAATTCTTGCACAAGTTGAATTTTGTAGGCTTTTAGGCCGAGATCCTCACGTAAAGTGCGCCCAGTTCTCTCTCTCTCAGCTGCAGCTGCTATAGTCTCTTCACTACGTGCTGGATGTGATCTAACCGGTCGAGTATCATCTATTAATGTAAACTGGGATTCAAATTTGCGAATGGTATTGACAATAATGGTTTCAGTAGGTCGATTATGTGCACCGTAAGTTCCTTGCATCGTACGAAAAACATTTCTCAAAGAACGCTGATTTTCGTAATACAACTGAACAATTTGGGGACACTGTTGTGGTGTGAGTCTTTCCGTGATGACTTGCTAAACGATACTAAACCAAAATGACAAAGCAGTTTGATAGGAGTCATGCGTGATCTGTCAAGAAAAGCCTATTGAAAATCAAACCTCACGATGAATCACCCTACATAAGCATATAACCCGGCCCTTGCGTTTAGATCTCAACAGCTTCGCATGGTCTGGCATGTTTCGGAGAGCTGTCTGAATCATATTTATGGGCGTCTCAGTAATACGCTCAATGAATGCGAAAAATTTGTCTTAAACAGGAAAATTACTGATCACTTCTTCTTCTAATTCCCCTTAAAGAAGAGTGAAAGTTGACTTTAGTAGGTTAAAAAATAATTTATGGAATGAGTCTTGGGAGGATGTTTATTCTTGTTTATTCTTGTAGCGTTTCATCTGCTGCGTAAATGATCTTCATTGATTATCTTAAGAGGCACATCTTATCGTATTCCTCATTTCTGTCATCCAAAATATTTTTGTTAAAAGATTTAAGCCTTGGATAACCGGTTTATTATTTAACAAAGTTTTATGTAAAACAAACTCAGAACAAAGTGCAATAAGTATCCTGATAACCAGGTTCTAAAAAGAAGGTTTAAGAAATTGTGTTTTGAATTAAAAAAAGAGATTTCTATTTGTCGAGATAACTATTACCGTGCTCAATTCAGCTCTGTGCGGGGAAATCTAAATCTAAAAAATATACGGCTGGTTTATTTATTGACATTACCAAAGCATTCGACACGGCCAACCACATTTTCTTTTGGAGAAAATTGGAAAAAGCTGATATTCGTTGTTTCCTGATTCACTGGTTTAGGCTGTATCTTGCAAATAGGTCGCATTGAGTTAAAATAGATGGGGGCCAATTCTGTTTTTGGTCTACATCAATTCATTCTTTTTGCTTAGTTTCAAGGGTAAATCCACTGCTTTTGCTGATGACTTAGACTTGAACAGTCCTTTGGATCTAGTTTCTAAGGTAAATTGGGATCTAAGTCAACTGAGAGATTGGTTTGTTGAACATAGTTAAGTAATTAGCTCTTAAATCAAAATAACGTCCTTTTGCTTATCATCCTCATACAATTTGGAAGCTAATGTGTACTTTCACGCACCTTAATGTCAAAGATATAAAATGTCTAATTGCTATTGTTCGTCTGTTGTTTCTTCACCCTCTTTTAGCTGTAATCTTACCTGTAGTGATAAGTGTAATTACTTGGAACTTATCTTCTTTATGAAGTCGGGTAATCTCAACTTTCGTCGAATTTTCTTTATAATCTTCGTAGAAACCTTTCAAACTTTTTCCTGTACCCAGCTTCTGTACCACTGCAGATTAACAGCTTACCCACCGTCAAGTTCGGACGTTTTTCAATATCACTCCACGATAAATTGTGAATATTTGTTTTTCTGTTTGACCTATTTCCTTTTTTTTTTTTGGTTTTTTTCGTGTTTGATACCATTCGAACCGATTTACTAGTTCCCAATCACATACACCATAAATTCTCAATGTCATCAAAACACAGTGACTTTGTTTTCTCAGTGTCATCAAAGCACAGTGTGTTTAAAAAATAAAAAATAATAATAATAATTAATAACCTACTTGCTAATAGTCTGATCTAATTTAACCATGTCTTCTTGTGGATTTGCTGACTGCGCTATACCTACTAACACAGTGGAAATGATTACATGCAATGGGATATGTGGAAAGAAATTTCATCCCATATGCATTGGCTTAAGCAGAATCTCTAAAACTCATCTCGAAGAGTATAAGCGCATATTCTGCTTTTTCTGTGTAGAGTGCCGCACCATCTCCCTGGCACATATAATGCTGGCTATAAAATGTTATAACCAGCAACTAATTGGGCTTGCAGACTCTAATGCAGAGCTGAAATGCGAAATTCAATTCAGTGGTAAAAATATAACCAAACTCATTTCCGAGAGCCATGAGAATCTAAACTGTTCGATCGATAATAGCATAACCACCATAGAATCAGCTGTTCAATCCTTGCACTCTAAAATCACTAAATTAGCAGATTTTGATAAGCCTCACTGCTCAAACACAATACCAGCGATTCAGACAACTACAATTTAGTTGGGAAAAGTTATGTCAACGTTCGCTAACCAATCCACTCTTCTACATCTGAAGCATGCTGAACATACCGACAACATCGGATCCATCCAACATGACCTCAATTTTCTAAGTGAGGAAGCTGCATCCACCAGATCAACCACAATGCAGATATTAGAGGAATTAAAGCACATCTCTGATAAGCCGGATACACCTCCATCTGTAGTAAGCCCGTGTAACAAATCCTTACACGACGAGCTATATACGTCACCCTCAACCACTTTAGCCCCAACTCATTCAAGAACCACTACCACTGAAGCACCCGTTCAACCGACTACGATACGGTATACGATTTGGTATACAAGACATCAAGTGTAAACAAGTTGTCAAAGTCAAGAGTAAAAACGGTATGTGGATTGGATGTTCAAATCATCGAACGGCATACCAATCTGGGAAAAGATAGTCATCAACCAACGGAAGGATATGGTATATAATAAGTTTGCAAATAAATGAAAAGATAGCACCTACAATTCTGCCCTATCCCATCAACATCCCTACTCAAACTGGTCATTTAAGACCCAAATCTTTCCAAGATTTACCTCACCCCTTCCCCCTTTTGCTCCATTCAAAAATAACACCAGAGTGGCGACACCAAATCCTCTCGCTTCCCTCACCAAACCTTTAAAGCCGCCTCAAAACAGAGTTTCATATAAACTTGCTCCTGCGCCCTCTACCCAAGTTCCAACTAACGTTGCCCCATCAGTCAAATATTTTAATTTTATCAGCTCCCATATACTAAACCCAGCCACCCCTTTTTCATATTCATCTACCAATACCCCTGATCCAACCCCCCTCACTAGTCAAGATTCTAGTACCGGGTTGCTTGAACAACCTGTCCCTTCTTCATCCGCTCGTAATTCGCCTGCCCCCAATTCATACCCGAAATACTTTGACCCACTCCTTCCACCGACTGTCAAACTCACTAAAAATTTTTCTAATATGAATGACGACAGTCGTTACGTAGTATCTCGTTTGAGAGACAGCCGCATTTAGGAAAATATTCGACTCTACCTTGCCCACTTGCACGATAAACCCAACTCCGTTTGCATTGATGGCATAACCAAAACCAACATTATGGTTTCGATCCAAACCAATCCTATTAAGCCAGTGGAATTGATGCAAATTTTCGTTCGCTACCATGAGAGTTTCGACATCTCTCCTAATGAAGTTCATAATGATCTCTCTACGCTATCTTCGCATGTCAGCGTCTCTCCCACTTGCAAAGAACTCCTTCAAATTTTAAAAACTATTACAGTACCTAACAAACTAAATCCTGTATCCTCCAGTGTACATTGTCTGTCCATTTACTACCAAAATGTAAGAGGTTTGCCCTCTAAAATCTCCGTCGTATATCTCAATTCTCAAAAGTTACCCTATGACCTAATTGTTCTTACTGAAACAAATCTAATTCTGGACATTAAAAACCTTGAGCTGTTTCCTCCAAATTTCAACGTTTTTCAAAAAGATGGATTTGAAAGAGCTGATAATCCCTCTGGCTGAGGTGTTTTACTAGCAATCCGGAACTCTTTTCACGCAACTCCTGTTGATATTCCATACACTGACAACTTTGAGCTAGTATATGTCAACATTAGGCTCCCCAAACGCTATCTTTACGTACTTTGTTGTTACATTCACCCATCCCAACCAATTGAGTCTTACCGACCTGTAGTTCACGCAGTAGATTTTTTAACTGAAAATGCACAACCTGAAGATTGTATTATTCTAGTAGGGGATTTCAATCTCCCTCACCTTAAATGGGAGCCTTCCGACGATTCGTCTCATTTCGTCTCTCTTAATTCGTCCTCTGAAATAGAAAAATTGATGGTCGACTGCCTAACCAACTTTAGTCTATATCAGATTAGTGGAATGAAACGAAAATTCGACCTTGTGATCACCTTCTTTCTACCCTAGAACGCCTTCATCCCCCTTGTTAATTATACACTCATATGAAAACGGCAATACAAGTGTATTCATTAGGATTAGGAAAATTCATTTTCATTTAACTTCCGAAGAACCGACTTTTACAAACTTAAAAACCTCATCAGCAATATTAACTTTGATTTTATTGCTGAGACAACTAACATTGATCCTGCCCTATCAACGTTCTATTCGTTAATTTTCTTTTGCTTTGCCTAATCGGTTCCATATACCTTCCGAAAGGACTGCATGTCAGCTTCTCCCTGGTTCAACAAGAAGTTACGCTTTCTCCGTAATTACTTAGAATTCTTAAGAACTCGATCTGATTCCGACATTTTAATCCTTTTCTAAGAAAACAGCTGCAACCGATCCTAGTTACTTTAGCTTCATGAGAAACTATCCTGAGACATCATCCATCTCGCTAAATATAACATCTTCGGTATCTGAAAAACGATGTTTCGTCCTGCCCTGATGGCTGCTATTGTATTGGATCTATAATTTGTGCGGTTGGCCAAGAGATGGCGTAACTTGTATTATTCCATTGGAACATGCGTTGGAAAGCTACTGTCATTGTACGTCATTTCAGTATATGTTATTCATTTAAAGTATGAAGAAAACTGCTGCCGAAAGTCATCGTATTTTGGTGGAAGTTTATGGTGAACATGCGCTAGCTGAGCGAACGTGCCAAAAGTGGTTTGCACGATTTAAAAGTGGTGATTTTGGCTTGGAAGACGATGAACGTCTTGGGCAGCCAAAAAAGTTTGAAGATGAAGAACTGGAAGCATTACTCTATGAAGATTTTTGGCAAACACAAGAAGAGCTCGCAGAATCTTTGGGTGTCACTCAAGCAGCCATTTCAAAACGTTTAAAAGCAGCTGGATATATTCAAAAGCAAGGAAATTGGGTTCCACATGAACTCAAGCCGAGAGACGTCGAAAGGCGGTTTTGCATGTCCGAAATGCTGCTGGAACGCCACAAAAGGAAGTCATTTTTGCATCAGATTGTTACTGTTGATGTAAAATGGAAACATTACGACAACCCCAAGCGCAGAAAATCATATGTGAAAATCGGCCAACCAGCCAAATCAACGGCAAAGCCGAATATCCATGGCGCGAAGGTAATGCTCTGTATTTGGTGGGATCAGATGGGTGTGCTGTATTATGAGCTGCTAAAACCGGCTGAAACCATCAATGGACAACGCTACCGAATACAATTAATCCATTTGAAGAGAGCAGTCGCAGAAAAATGCGCGGAATATGCGACCAGACACGAGGCAATAATTTTCCATCATGACAACGCTCGGCCCCACGTTGCTATTCCGGTTAAGAACTATTTGGAAAACAGTGGATGGAAAGTCTTACCCCACCCGCTTTATAGCCCAGACCTTGCCTCTTCTGACTACCATTTGTTCCGGTCGATGCAGAACGCAATCACTGAAATACGGTTCACATCAGAGCAGAATATCAAAAATTGGTTTGATTCATTCTTGACTGCCAAGCCGGCGCAGTTCTTTTGGGATGGGATCCACAAATTGTCAGATGGGCAATACTTTGAATAATACTATTGTACATGTTTTTCTTAAATAAACGTTCAAATTTTGGAAAAAAAATCGCACGAATTAAATTACATACCCAATAACAAAAGAGTGTATTAACCATCTCGGTCCTGCCCTAGCTGCCCTATTTAACTTGTCTGTCTCAACAGGTACTTTTCCTTTCCTATAGGAGGAATCTTACATCATCCCTACTCATAGAAAAGGAAGTAGGAGCGAAGTCGATAATTAAAGACCCATAGCGAAACTCTCTTGCGTACCCAAACTTTTTGAAAGCATAGTCTATCAACAACTGCTTCCGTACTGTAGGCCAACTATTTGTACAAATTAGCACGGATTCATGAAAGGTAAATCAACCACTACTAACCTAACAGAGTTCGTCTCTAGAAAGCTTCATGCTTTAGAAGACGTAGTCGATTCAATTTCCACTGATTTCACCAAGGCATCCGATAAAATTTCTCACCAACTTATCATTTTTAAACTAAAAAAACTTGGCTTTTCCCCTCATTTTGTGGCATAGACCAAATCCTATTTAGAAGACCGAAAATACAGGGTAATCTTCAGATCTTCAATATCCGACCCCATTAAAGCAACATCTGGTGTCCCTCAGGGTAGTCACGTTGGACCAATCATCTTTATCCTAACGGTTAACGACATAAATCTCATTTTAACGAATTGTAATCTTTCTATTTTCGCTGATGACATGAGAATTTCTAAAGTCATTTCATTGCCTTCTGACTCCCATTGCCTACAAGATGACAATAAGTTTTCGGTATGGTGCAAGCAAAACTTTTTGGAGCTTAATGTCAGCAAATGCCAAGCAATAACCTATTCCCGCTAACGTCTACCTCCCCCTCCAAGAAACTACTTTATCTGAGATGAGCCTATTCCTTCTACTACCCAAGTACGGGATCTAGGAATAATTTGCGACAGAGGCCTCTTCTCGAATATTGCAGCCAAGTTTGGTCACCCTATAAACTAATTCACATACTAGGAATAGAAGCAGTCCAACGCAGTTTTATCCATTTCGCACTTCGTGGTCTACCTTGGGCCGATCCATATGGATTACCCCCCTATGAAAATAGGCTAAAATTAATAAGCATGCATACCCTAAAAAAACGTCGTGAGGTCGCTGATGTACTTTTTATCCACCAGTTATTGACTGAAAACATCGACTGCTCGAGAATAACGCAAAATATTGCATTCACTCTTCCTGATCCGAACTCACCGCACCAACTACTGTCACTTTGCACCCATATCTAGAATGTTGCGTATAACGAACAACTACGCCAAAGCCTTTGACCTAAATAGCAGCAAACACGAAATAAAAAAAGCACTGCTCAATATGCCACTCCCTTAACATCTCCCTCGTCGACCATTTCTCCTCTCCCATTAGGTTAAGAATATCTTTGTTAGTTTTAAGTCTAGCTTTAAGTTTTTGCTTGTTAATAAGCTTAATAATAATGAAATATTGTAATGTTTTCTCTGTTTTGTCTAATCGTTTACTTAATGAACTCCCTCAGTCAATCAGGACAATAACAATATCTGGAGCGTTCCTAAAACTCGTAAAATTGTGGCTTGTCAGCCTTGGTTTTGCTGCATTAGAATCTTGTGTTTCTGATGTTTTGGTCTAATCTCTGTTTTCATTGCTTTCTTTCTTCCTTTTTGTATTTTTTACAATTTCAATTCTTTTTTTTTGTTTTGGTTTATGCTTCTTCAAATGTTTAAAGTTTTTCTAAAGAGCCACGCCACCCACTAATCTTTTTTTTTTTGTTTTTATTTAGCTAATTGAATTGGCATTCATCTCAATTTTTTTTAATTTATACCGGGTGAATTTTTTTAACTTGAGACATCCAAATTACTCGAAAAATACGCGATATCGCGAAAAATGTTTTAGACAAAAGTCAGAAGGTTCTGTAGGGGAAATAAGATGGTGACCACGAGTTTGATCTTGAGTCCCATTTTCAATGGGAACCCCTATTTTGTTCTGACAGATTCGTAATCTGCGTGAAAATCACAATTCTTTTACAAGAAACACTTTTTTCAAAAATTCGTTCTTTTCCCCTCAGAGGGCGCCATAAAACTTAAGACATCAAAATTACTTGCAAAGTACGAAATATAGCGAAAAATGTTTCAGACAAAAGTCACAAATTTGTGAAGGGGACATAAGATGGTGACCACGAGTTTGACCTTGAGCCCCAATTTCAAGGTCAAACAAAGGTCACTTTTGATTTTTCGAATGATAATTCTTGATTTTAATTGCTCAGTCGTATTACTCGTAGGCTTTTCATTTGTTTTTATCTACTGCGTTAAGTATAACCCAGAAACAACGACGTGGACGTAGCAGTATTTTGCTTCCTTCGGCGTCATTAATTAGAGTGGGTCCCCTTGCCTCCCACTGTTGAATCACTGAATTTATCCAATTTCGACGTTTATTTCCTGAGACTATTTCAACAAATGCTCGAAAATGTGACCATTCACTTAAATACACTTGTCTATCCGCGCTCTAAATGAACCAACAGAACTTAGAAGTAATCTTCCGGCAAGCTTCAGTTATTCGTCTTTTCATGTCCTCACGTGTTGTTGGCTTTTTTCCGTAAGCCTCACTTTTTAAGTAGCCCCACAAAAAGAAATCAAGTGACGTAAGATTAGGTGATCTAGCAGGCCATTGCTTTGGACCCCCTCGTCCGATCCATCGTTGATGGTAAACATTGTTTAATCATGTTGAAACCACATTGTTTGTCGCAACTCCAGTGGCAGTTCTTCCAGCAATACTTTTCGCCATTCAAGTTGCCTTCAATAAAATATGAACCTATTAATTTATCCCCAATAATCCCCGCCCTAACATTAACATTCCAAGGGTGCTGGCGTTCAACTTATCGCAACCAAAAAGGGTTTTCGGTAGCCCAGTAATGCATATTATGTCGATTGACCGTACCGTGATTGGTGAAAGTCGACTCATCAGAGAATAACACCTTGCCGAAGTGTTATTCGAAAGAAAAGAAAGTTCTTGATGCATTGAAACATGATAAGGATGGTATTTATGCCGATGTAATATCTTACAGACAGTCGTTTGAGAAATTCCTGATTCATGACTTTTTTGGCGAGTTCTAATGTGAGGATCGTGTGCAACGGCAGCTATTTCAACAACAACACTGCTTTTTCATTGTCCTCAACAACCACCCTATCTGAATGATTCCTTTTCTTTGGTTGCACACTTCCTTCACCAGTGAATTGTTGGATGACCCGATAAAAAGAAGCGTGCGATCGTATCTGGTCTGGGAAACGTTGGGCGTAAAGAGCAAAAGCACCATCGATGTTCCTTCCACTTTCTCCATAAATCAATATCATTTAGATTTTCTGGAAAACGTTACTAATAATAATCAGTTCCTCAAAACAAATATCGAACTTCTAGATGAAGTACAGTTAAGTTCAAGTAGAAAAAAAAGGGCAGAGTGCACATCATACACTCTCAGATAAGTTTAGGACAATTTGTCTCTATCTGAAATTTCTTTGAGTTTTAACTTCACTCGAGGCAATAATGACTTCCTCAAAACAAATCTCGACCTTCTAACACCCGAACAACGTTGGAAACCGATTAATGATTTAGGCATGCCAGTGCAGTGGTATCTAGCACTGAATGAATAAGACCTTTGAGACAAAGTCGTGTGCCCCACTGAGGAGAAATTATCATTTGAAAAATCAAAAGTGATCTTTGTTTGACCTTGAAAACGGGTGTCAAGGTGAAACTCGTGGTCCCCATCTTATGTCCCCTTCAGAACCTTATGACTTTTGTCTGAAACATTTTTCGCGATATTTCGTATTTTTCGAGTAATTTTGACTTCTTAAGTTTTATGGCGCCCTCTGACGGGAAAAGGACGCATTTTTGAAAAAAGTGTTTCATGTAAAAGAATTGTAATTTTTCACGCAGATTACGAATCCGTCAAAAAATAGGGGTTCCCATTAAATAATCAAAAGTGACCTTCGTTTGACCTTGAAAATGGGTCTCAAGGTCAAACTCGTGGTCACCATCTTATTTCCCCTTCAGAACCTTGTGACTTTTGTCTGAAACATTTTTCACGATATCGCGTATTTTTCGAGTAATTGGGATGTCTCAAGTTAAAAAACTCACCCTGTACAAGCCTCTGTCTTAACTTCATTAATATGCAGCCCAGCTTTGCGGCTCCCAGATCCTTGTTGATGTGTTCTGGAATTGGAAAGAGTTTTGTTTTTTTATTGGTTAAGATACATTCTCTGTATATTCCAGGTTTAGCGGATTCATATAATAATAACTCATTTGGAAGTCCCTGTTAAATCAGTGACTGAGGACCGCCGAGCTGGTCTTAGCATTTTGTAGATTAACTTGTGTGCACCTTAGTTACATTTTGTTATTGTTTTGTGATACTGGTAAAGTTGCCATTATTTGGCTATTTGGCTATTTGGCTTCTTCGGTAGAGCTGTTCCGGTGTTAGAGCTAAAGTCTACATCCATTGAGCTGTCTGCCACTTTTTGTTGTGGGCTGACAATCTGTTTGATCTTTTGGTGCTCCAAATTGTTTTAATAATCTTACATCAAGAAGTTTTGGTTGTACGCTCGTTCGAGATTGAGGAGTTGTAGTCTTCGAAATGGAAGTATGTTTTCTCTGCTTGTGATAATCCTTTGATGCGGATTTGTTGCGGATTTATATCTTTTAGAAGTTAAGAAATAGCTTGCACTTTTGCTCCAACAAGTTTTTGTCAATGGAAAAAGTCACTGTCTCACCTCCGCTCCTTTCTTTTGAAACCCTGAGAACACGCCAGCATATTGTGGAAATGCCAGGATTTTGTTTTCTTTAGCATTCCTTGGCAGGAATAATTCTTTGGGCATTTTATTATCTTCTGGGAAGAAGCTAATGCAGGTGGTATTACAGTTTGGAAATTTCATTTCCCTGGAGTATTCAGAGTTTGGCTTGTGGCCTTATATTTATCTTCCTTACCATTGACATAAGCCAGTCTCTTTGTCATGGCAAGTGATAGACAGCCATTACATCCTTTGGTGTGCATGCGACAAATTTGAGGGCTTTGTCCACCTCCATTATTAGGCATTTTTTTTATTTTTTTGCACTGACAGGGATTCCTCAGGATATTTGCTGCCATTGTATGGCTGTCCGAGGATTCGTTTGGATTCCTGCTCTTACTAATTTCTTCTCTGGGTCCTTTCTCGTTATAACCTGAGCGAGGTTTAGTATGAGAGGTGTATTTCCCACCTTGCCTCGATGCGTTTGGTTTTCCTGGAACCCGGAGCCTCTGGATGTGGCCTATGTTTCTTGGGCTGTTACATCCTCGAGGATTAGTCGGCTGATCGACATCTTTTGGACATGCATGGTTTATCACTATCTTTAATTCTTTAATTGTTTCTGTGCTTTTGCAAGCATGATCTCTTCCCACGTAGATCTTCTGGCGTCCTCCGGTGTCATACCGTCCCTGGTCCGGGCTCCAATTCGTCTTTTTTAGCCCCCGGTAAAATAGAAGAACTTCTCATTTGTTTTTTATAGTTTTTTAAGTCTTTCAAATTTCGCATCGCTTAGTATTTTTGCGCGTCCATCAATGTCGATGCGATTCTTGACGTCTTAACTGAAGATGAGATAGTTTCCTCAGTCTCCAATCTGTAAGTGGTACAGGAGAATGGAGTAGAGCTTCTTCATCGGACTCCGAAATTTTGTTTTTATTTGGCTTTTGTTTTATTTTTGTTGGGTCTTCCATATGTATCCCACGAGTAAAGCGAGAAAGGTTGGTCCGCACCCGCAGAACTCCTATACAAATGTAAGGCTATTTAGCAACAGGGGGCGCCCGGTATCTGACCCCATCATAAGTGACTTAGCTATTTCTGGGCCCTCAGCCAGGTTGATTATTGGCACTATACGGAGAACTCTGTAATCCAGCCCATGATTGGACCTTAGCTTTCAAGTCACATTTGGCTCTACAAAAGGAGTTTCGGTCTCTTCCGTGGTCTAGTCACCTGTTCCTCTACTTAAGCCGCCCTACCTCGGCAAGGTGTCCAATCTTAGAGGGTGAAAGTTCATCTTTATTGCACCAATCACCAATATTACATGCGCAAATAATCACCATGCATACCACTTCAGTAAGCGTGCGGACTCCTGGAGTAAGCGCTGTCCTAGCTTTGCAATACCAAATCCTTTCGTTTATGTGAGTGCACCATGTCACCAAAATCGGCTTGCATTATGACAAGGAAGGTGAATCATATCGGAAACAAAAACATATTTGAAATTCTCTACTGAAATCGTATCTCTCAAGGGGATACAGAGGAATACAATGTCAGCTATTAGACGTACGTACGGAATCCACAGGGACAAACGTGGTGGTTGCAGTCAAAAATTGGAAAATTATTGCTCTATTACTTGTATGTAAGTCATTTTAGTTTCAATCTATTTTTGTTAATGAACTACGCTCACTAGTCCTGTGAAAAGGCTTTTCAAAGTATCAATTAGTAGAAAACAATATCACCTGTTCACTTTATATTTGGCGAAAAATTATCATGGGTCTCCGGCTGGCAATGCGATACAGAAAATGGAGTTTGAAAAGGCCTCGGTTCAGTATCAGATCTAGGACAGTATGTTCAAATTCTAAGACTTAGTCTCCTCTTTCGTGTATAGGTAAAAGTATAATGTTGTCACGCCAACTGAGCTGGATACCTCTTTGTCTTATGGGTCATCTAAATTTCGGCTCCAGGTTGTCTGACTCCAATCTTTTGCCGGCATAAGGGCAAATCATATAACACAAACTCACTAAAAAAAAATAAAAAAAAAAAAACTATATTGAATGGCAGCATGAAAAAACCTTAGACTCGTTTGTCCAAACATTGACCTCAATCTGGCTAAGAACTATCTCAAGTCAATCATCCGAAGAATTTCTGTAATTTATCTCTGGCCCCTTACTACTTATAAAAAACAGAAAAAGAAAAATCCATGTCACCTGAAACTCTCCTACAATTATTACTCTTCTTTACAACCAAAAGGATAAAATAGAATAAAACCAACTTCTACTCCAGTTACAGTCTTGGCATTAGTTGTCGTCCGATGAACTGATTTCTGAACTGAATTCCTCACCAACGTACACTTTTCGCCCACTTTCAAATGCAACCATCATCTCTATTTTAAGAAATGAAGAATCCTTCCCGACCACTTTAGGAATCTGGCGCACCACTCAAACAATCACAAGTAACACAAAACCCTACCATATCCCGTCATTGTGCCCGACAAAAAGATGAAGGCGCTGCACTATGGTTTTTTGCTTAGGAAATTTCGTTCCATATAAAAGCCAAGGACCAAATGAAGAGAAGGGAGGTTGTTGGAACGAATAGATACAATAGATGTGTTTTCATTATGCGAAATGTTCACTAATGCACTACACGCGAAACATTTTTTTCTTTTTTGTTAAAGTTTTCAGAAATTTAACTAAACGATCCTTTGTTGTAGATCTTTGTCCCAGGTGAAACACGTTCTTCGTAGTTGGCTAAACCCTCAGTCCTTAGTCTTTAGTCGTTTCTATTTAATTGCGACAAGTCCTTCGGGTCGTATCGATTTGAAGGTTTTACCGGCAATTTTCTTTCAAAATTGTCCTTCGGTGGATACAGTCGTCAGTCCGACAATCATGACAATTTCCATGTACGACGATGTGGACATATTCGTAAGTCGTGGGACAGGGAACAAAGGACATATCATATATGTTGTATGGCTAAGAACCTTGTATGTTAGTACCATTCAAATGAAATGCAGTGCTGTAGAGGGTGCAGGAGAAGTCCCATGTAAACACATTAGCCATTAGGAAGACATGCGCCCTTGCTGATTTGGTTTTCTTAGCTTTTGTATGAATGAATATCTGTTAGATACTGGCAATTTTCAGGACACAATACGAGCAATGTCAATTTCACTACTCGTTAAACGGTGGTCAGAGGTTTGAGTTCGACCGGAAGTGAAAAAAAAAAAAAAATCAAAAAATTTGACTGGCTATCACTACGTACTTTACATACTTGTACTGCGTGCTGGTAATGACTTAGAGCAGTAACGTCATTCAGCACAAAAGAATGGATAATACTTGTTAAGAGCTCCAGGTTTACTAGCTCAGTTCGCTTTGTTTGTTATTTGGTCATCATTCTTGTATGCCTCATTAGATCGATTAATAATTCCTTCGGCCGTTTGGGGAATTTAAATTCATTTACAACATCAGTCACAATCGACGTATCTGTATCTACGTGCGGTTGGTGCTAATGAACCGTAAGGGTGCGCGCTCAGAATTTCGATTAATTAAGTATCGTGTACTTTTTTAGGGGTGGACGGAAGGCGATAGCTTTTCTGCTGTAGTAACGTGAATAATTTAAATTTTCGGCTATGACCCCAACAATGCAATCGCACTCACAACCAATTAAGTTGGCCACTTTGACAGGAGTCGGGGGAGGCGCTGTCGGTGGCGGTATTGGTGGTGGCTATGCCAGTAGCTCTAGGGATAGTTTCAATCGTCGGCTGGACACAGCATCAGGATCATCGATGTATAGCAAAGGTGAGTGCACAATTTCTAGTTTAATTTTTCGATTAACTAGTGGATAAATACGAGGATTAGAAATTTTAAATTATTAGGAATGTTGTACATAGTGAATTTATATGGAGTCGTGAGTTCCGTAGAATAAATAAAAAATATTCCCTCTCGGTGGTTACCGATTTGGAGAGGATTTAATCTATGCAGGTGCTGCTCTGTTATACATAAGGGCAATTACGGAAATGGTCGCATGTGGTAATTTTGTGAATTACTGTTGTAATAGCTTGATATCAATCCGGAAATGTTGCACGAATTCAACTCAGTCCATAGAAAATGTGTCACAAAATGAAGCATGTTTTCAACAAATGAAGTTAGTACGGTAGCCATCGATTGAAAGGGCAAACACGGGTATGTTAATGTGTTTGTCCATTAAACTTTTTTAAATCAATATTCAACTCTTGTTACATAGTATCGTATTTCCCCATGTAAGTTGTAAGCAATTTCTCAATGTTTTTAGAGATTATGAGCAGCTTTTTCCAGACAAATCCTTTTCTCAATTTAATCTGTTACCTTTCTGGGTTGTTTTGTGGAACGTATTTCAAGTTGACAGCCGAATCCATATGCGTGGATATTTGAAAAATTCTCATCATTTCTTCATTCAAAACCGAGCTTCAACTCTATGTAGCCAACAGCAGCTCATTTCAGACATACGGACATTTCAGGCATCTGAGCTTTTACGCTCGGACTCCGTCGCCTTATACGCTGCATCTTCTGCTCCGCTGACGTACCCTATCCAGTGATAGGTGCTGACCTCCAGCACAAGCATAACCCTCTGGAAGATCTTAAAAGAACATTTTTTCTGAATTCAACCATAGAGTTTCAGACAGTTGTCTCTGTCAACACAAGCACCAAATTCGCTTCTATTGTCAACGAATATTCGGAACTTCTGGAAAACCCATCCAACCGCTCGGGAAAAGAAATCCAGTCAGGCATAACATTCCAACCACTGAACCATAGTGCGCACAGCGTGTAAGGAAACTATACCCCGAAAGTCTTAAAGTAGCCAAAGAAGAATTCTCGCTGAGATGCAGGAAAGAGAACATGTAAGATAATCCAAAAGTTATTGGGCCAACTTCTTTTACATGAAAAAAAAAAAAACAAAGAGCGCTGGTAGGGACCATTGCAGGTTCTATGCACGACTACGTCACGATTGCAGATGGTAAGATAATATTTTGAAAAAGACATCTCAAAAACCACAGTGATTACACCCATGCCACTCGGTCTTCGAAAAGCGACACAGTCATTCCGGCGGCTCATTAAAGAAATGCTAGCTCGACTCGAAATGTGTTTTCATCTTTATCGGTAAGCCCCCGATTGCCTCTTATTCGTACAAGGAACAAGAGCGACATCTTCGTCTAGTGTCGCAATGAATACGTCAATTCGAATTATGCATCCTCGTGGACAGACATATTCTATAGCAGAGTATACAACCACTCAAGATCGTGTTCAGGCTTTACTGAATTTTCTAAAATCAACAATTCTAATAGAAATGAGACGATTTGGCATATGAAAATGCCAAAAAGAATGACAAAGGGTCAGTACCATGGTACTCTCCTATTTCACCCAGTTTCCAAAGGAAGTTTTTGAGCAAGCAACGAGGATTTTTCAAAAAAATATTTTTACCTGCACAGAGAAATCAAAGCACGTATGACAGAGTACCAGCATCCGTCTTAGAAGGAAGCAAATACTTTCAACCATGGACCAGAACTCTACGCCAGAATAGACCATAAATCATCAACATATCAACTGAAAAACCTAACTATATCAGCAAAATCACCACACAGATACTCAATACATTAGAAAATAACGTGGCGGATGCATTGTTCCATGTTGATTTCATTAATTTGACATCAGTCACCAATTTTCAAGAACTCGTCACAACGCAAGCATGAAATGAAAAGAGTCAAAATCTACAGAAACACACCAGTCAATCACTGGAGTTTCAGAAAATTACAATACATACGAACCGAATCATAAAAACATCCCAGTGGACATTTCATGATCTCACAACAATAGTTCTCGCCGTCCATGTACAAGAACAAGACTCAAGGGGCTCAAAACTGCTTACTTCGCCAGTGCTCAAAAGCAGACAACATCTCCACACATCACTAACGACATCTTCTAGCCCACACCATATAGTCAACAAGGAGTATTACCTTGTTATTATGTGCCGTTTGCAACAAGCAATGCGGGAAAAAACGTTCGGAATTGTGGAAAAATATTTCATGATGCTTTAGCATCACTATAATGCACCTGATCAATCATCGTTGCTTGTGAGAATTTTGTTGGCCAAAAACAACACTACAATCATGCCTTACGCCATATTTACCGGATTTGGCCCCATGTGACTTTTTTTTTTCTTCCCAAAACCGAAGAGACCTATGAAAGGACGGAGATTTGCTACGATTGAGGATATAAAAACGGCTTGCATCGCTGGAAGAGCTCAAGGCTATACCAAAAAGTGCTTATGAGAAATACTTGAACACAACATTAATATTGATGAACAAATAATTTTTTTTTATAAAACTAGAAAGTAACCTTACTTTTTGAACACATCTCCTATACACACATGACTTGCTGAACCTTTGCTGCATCACTGGTTGATCGCTTTACAAGATGTACGGAAACCATTCAAATGAAGACAAAAATGCTTAGCAACTGTTTCCTGAAGGCACGAATTAAATGTCCCAAGGTTGTCACTACCAACCAGATATCAGAGTTGGGAAATGCACTTTTTACATCATTCTCCCATACGTAAGCAAACGACATAGTTGAAAATCCACAGATGGTGTGGATGTGGATTTTTGACAGATGTCATAAAATCTTTGGCAGTTTTAGTCATGGAGTCGTTTACCACGCAACAACGCGTTTTTGTTATTCATTTTTTTTATTCGTGAATTTTTCGGTCAACATAGGCCGCCAAATGTGTCCGAAGTTCGTGAAATAGTGAAGCCTTTTGAAGAAACAGGTCCGGTATCGGGTCAAACTTCATATCAGCATGCTCGGCTAGGCACCTTAATTCGTCGCCTATGTTAAGAATTGAGCCTCACTTATGGCACTTTACGACGAATTTTAAAAGTTGATCTTCATTTGCACGCCTATACAACCCAAACTACATAACAATTGAAGCTGTGGCTTATGTACGACATATGAGCCGGTGTTGCTAAGGTTACATGGGAAGTGAGTTTCAAACATGATACATTGAGCATCTGCTTTCGGTTGAGTACAAACGTCATCAGATGTTGTAAATGTTTCAGTTTGGCAGATTGCCGGTTTTGAGAAGCATCTTGCTTTCACCGAGTGTTTCGAATCTTTCATCGACTAAAACCTTTATACTTATACTGTGTCTCCACCAAAACCAAATTCGGGATTTAGCCAAATGTCGAGGATTTACAATACGTCTATAAATCCGATCTAAATCCGAGATTTATAATAAATCCTGCTTAAAGGGCCGCTCTAGAATTTTTGGAAAATTATTTTTTTTTGAAATTGTCCCTAAAGACCTCCAAAAAAAATTATGGTCGGGAAAAATCTCCAAGTACTCGGTTTTCGAAGCTTAGTACATGGCTGCCTGGTTTCCTTTTGTGAGCGTTCAAGAGAAGGTCCTCATGCGACACAAATCAAAGAAACATTTTTTATGTCAACAAATGTCATTTTCGTGAGAGTGATTGAGTGAGAGATTATTGTGTTCTGTGATGATCTTTTTGATAGCAAACGTAAATAAAGGGTTTTCTAATACTCTTTCACTAATCATCAAATTGTCACTGCCAGTTATAGTCAGTCAGGCAATAACAAGTTTAGTACAAAAATTTGAGTCTACATATTCGTTGTGTGTTTTGCCGTGTCAGTGAGACAACGGGTTGGTCGAAATGTCGAAAATATCGCTGACGTTCAGACGTCCGTAGTAAACGATCCAAATCAGTAAATTCCACGGCGTTCTCAACAATTAGGCATCGCTCAGACCACATTATGGCGTATTTTGCATAATGATCTTGGTTTACATCCATTCATAAGATCAAGCTGACTCAAGAATTGAAGCCGATGGACCATTTGAAGCGACGTACATTCTCCGATTGGGTTCTGGAGATGTGCCAAGATGATGAATTTTATCGCAAAATCATCTTCATATGCAAAATATGCGTTATTGGTCGGGTGAAAACCCACATGTGCTTCATGAATCACCACTTCATCCACAAACTGTTTGGTGCGATTTGCATGCCGGCGGCGTTATTGGGCCATATTTTTTCGTCGACGATAACGATCGTCACGTTACTGTGAATGTGCAGCGTTATCGCGCCATGATCACCGATTATTTTTGGCTCGAATTAGAAGATATGGACTTGGACGGCATGTGGTTTCAACAGGATGGTGCCACAATCCACACAGCACACGCTACAATCGATTTATTGAATAGTAAGTATGGTGAGCGTGTTATCTCAAGATAGTGATTTTTTAACTCGATTGAACAGAAAAAAGTCACAGGGAATTCGATCGCTGTTGCATTTTTCGTCAAAAAATTACGAATAATGATGGCACTGTGCTACGATGCGTTATCATGGCGCAAAATCAACGAGTTTTCTGCCCACAATTCTGGTCTCTTTCGGCGAATTGCTTCACGCAAACGTCTCATAACGCCCAAATAATATTCTGGCCTGAAAACGACGTGTTTTTTTGGTCTCGGCTCATTTGGCCAACGCTCTTCACTTGCCTGATGTCTGGATTGCGTGTCGTACTCATAAACCCACGTCTCGTCCCCAGTAGTGATCCTTTTGATGAGTATGGGATCGGATTCAGCCTTGCAAATCATCATTTTTGCGACGTCAACAGGGTCTCTTTTTTACATTGAGGTCTTTCGGCACCAACTTTGTTGCTACACGACGGAAACCCAAATCATTCACCAAAATGTCTTGGACGGATGCATAGGCAATTATTTGACCTATTTCTATCACTTCATCAATTTTTTCGTCGGTTTTCGATTTCGATGGTCTGCCACTGCGTTCATCATTTTCGATTGACTCACGACCACTTTTGAATCGCTCGTCACTGGTAAACGACCGTTTTACTTAGAGACCAACATTTAAAACGTTCGCGCACCATTAAATCCGTTTTTTACGCAAAATTTAATACAAGTTCGTTGTTGCAAATTTAAATCCATTTCTTAAAATTGTAAAAAATCGCCAACATACACAAAGATAGATGTATTCTTGGCTACGTAACTTTTGGACATGTCAAACTATGACGCTAAGATTTAGAGAGAATGTCAACAACAGATGCATAGGGTTTTCCAATAGGGACTTGACAACGTTGAATTTAATTTGTAAACGCACTCTTTCATTAATCATCAAACTGTCACTGTCAATTTATTCAGTAAACTCGGCATTTTCATCATGGTAAAGTACACTTACGAGCTACGTTCTCCGATTGGGTTCTGGAGATGTGCCAAGATGATGAATTTTATCGCAAAATCATCTTCGTATGCAAAATATGCGTTATTGGTCGGGTGAAAACCCACATGTTCTTCATGAATCACCAGTTCATAAAGCCAATAATAAAGTTTTTGAAATATCTGAAATAGTTTGCCTTTTATTTAAGAAAAAATATACCAACTTAACAAAAAAAAAAAAAAAAAAAAAAAAAAAAAAAAAAAAAAACACAAATCGGAATAAATCGTTTTTTTTTTATCAAGATGGTGTAGTCTTTGTACATCGGTTTTAGCTGATAACTCTGATAGCTCATCTTTACTTAGACCTAGCCCACTTAATCAGAGCTCTGTACCCATCTTCAAGTCAATCCTTACCGAATAAACCAATGCCAAGATACCTAGGGAAAGTCAGGCATGTTCAACCTCCTCGATTTTCACCTCAAAAAGCTGTCCCCAAAAAAATGTCCACTTTTGCCTATCTTCCTACTCCCCCTACCCATGCTTTTATGTATAGTTTAGAGCTAGTTTTAAGTTCGGAATTCAAGCATGCTTATAATAGACCTCAATAAATCTGTCTGGAGTTGAACGAGGCCTCAAACTATCTTCTATGCTTTTCCAAGGGTTTTAATCTCTTTCCCAATTTGTTTTTTTTTTTTTTTATTATTTCGGGTTTCCTCGTATAGTCGCTGCAAATTTCAATTTAATTTTGGGGGCTAAATCTTAGTTAAAAACTAACAAAAATTAGGAACTAAATGAATAGAGGAGGAGATCAAGAGACGAAAACTTCTCAGGTTAAATTATAAAACGGGAAGGTTTGAGTTGACCTTACGGAGCATGCGGGAGATTGCTTCATTGGAACCATAATAGGGGCGATGAGTTGAAATATAGAAGAGACGAGGACATTTGAAACTACGAGGGTTAGTGTTGAAAGAAATCGAATTGTATAAGGAGACGCAATCCAGCTTCGTCTCAGCGTTTTTTGAGGGTATTCAGGTTAAGAAGTTCGAGACGGTGCCAATAAGGAGGTAAAATAAAAGGGTTATCCCGATTTAGTTATCGATTAGGGATATATGAACTCCCTGAAAGGGGGACCACACTTGGCTGGTATATTCGACAATGGTAATGTAAAGTGACCTTGCAACATAGGGGTTGCAAAATGTGAACGGAAGCTTAGCTCTCTATTGTGGGGATGGAAACTGGGATATAGGTCGGCCATGCGGAAAATAAAGTCGAGGAAGAGGTTGATTAGACTAATATGACAAGCTTATAGATTGACATTTGAAGATATTAGTCTCTAAGCAATTTTTTAGAAACCAAGTGGAAAACCTATCGAGCTCTTCTTAAAGAAGAAATAGTTTTGGAGAACTCAGTGTCGTCGGTGTAAATGCATAAAGGGCAATGTTTAATAATCCTCTCAAGATCGTTTATAGTTAAAATTAATAGAAGGGGACCTAGATAGCTACCTTGTGGGACACCACAATTGGCTAAAAATTGGTTTGAGAAGGCTGACCTTAAGTGAACGCTATAATAAAGGTTCTGCAAATAAGAATATATTCATTTTAATAATATGAGGTCAAGACCAAGTGAAGGCAATTTGAAAAGGATCAGTTGACGAGAAATTTTATCAAAGGCCTTAGCAAAAACTGTAGCAATAACATCGATTTCGTTGCTATTTTCTAGGCCTAAAAGCGCAAAGGATACGAATTCAACTAAGTTTGTAGTAGTTGATCTACCTTTCAGAAATCCATGTTGACTGAGTGATATAAGTGACTTGAACTGTAAGCTTAGCACTTCATATAAAATGATTCATTCTGAGTTTAAACAGAGCATTGATGGACTTGCCGAGCTTTTCCTTTAATCGAGTTGGTTTTTTCTGGATTCTTTCCATTTAACAAGTCCGAGACCTCACATCTGTTCCGTAATTTGATATACCTATAGCCTGACATGACGTTCGTAGAACTTTCTAGATGGTAATCTTCTAAGCGTACTTGTTGGACTACATAGAACAAAACATAGAACAGAAAAAGTATGAACTCCAGAATATGATTGCCTTCTACATTGAATTTCCTACTGTCCCAAAACATGTTTTGAGTATTAGCATTGCAGTGTATGATACATAAGTCCCATCTTTCAGGAATCACAGTTTTCCATAAATTTGGCTTCTGTCTTTTGTGGTAGCAAAAGCAAAAATAGGTCCAATTTTGGGTGACTCGTTCAAGAAAAGCGACTGGTATATCGCGGATAACACGAGTAATGTTGGCTTATTCCTGAAGACCTGAGACTTTACATATCCTAAGAGAAAATAGTCCAAAGGTGTGATATCGCACGATCTAGGCAGCCAATTTACCATAGCAAAACCTGAAATTAAGTGCTCGCTAAAATGATTTCTTAACAATTCCATTGTTTCACGCGCTGTATGGCTAGTAGCGCCATCTTGTTGAAACCAGTGCTCACCGAGACTATGCGCTTGAATTTCAGGAAGCATATAGACCGTTAACATGGCGCGATAACGATTACCATTGACTTTAACATTCTGATTTGACTCATTTTTGAAGAAATATGGACCAACGATTCCACCAGCCCATAAATCTCACCATACCGTTGTTTTTAATGAATGTAATGGTAGCTCTTGGTACTCTTTAGGTTGCTCATCAGTCCAAATATGGCAATTAAGTTTATAAACGTATCCATTGAACCAGAAATGGGCTTTATCAATGAACAAAATTTTACGATGAAAACACCAGATTTTCATTGAGTTTTTCTAGAGCCCATTCACTGAAAATATGACGCAAATTCAAGTCGCCTTGCTTCAATTCTTGCACAAGTTGAATTTTGTACGCTTTCAGGCCGAGATCCTCACGTAAAATACGCCAAGCCAAGTTGCTGAGAACGGCGACGAATCGATTCGTCACGGTCTTCGCGTACACTCTCAGCTACAGCTGCTATAGTCTCTTCACTTCGTGCTGGATGTGGTCTAACCGGTCGAGTATCATCCACTAATGTAAACTGGGACTCAAATTTGCGAATGGCATTGGCAATAGTGGTTTCAGTAGGTCGATTATGTGCACCGTAAGTTCTCCGAATCGCACGAAACACATTTCTCACAGAACGCTGATTTTCGTAATACAGCTGAACAATTTGGAGACTCTGTTGTGGTGTAAGTCTTTCCATGATGACTTGCCAAACGATACTGAACAAAAATGTTACATTAGTTTTATAGGAGTCACGAGTGACATGTCAAAAAATTCCTATTGAAAATCAAACCCCACGATGAATGCACTATCGTTCTTCCACATGAATTAACTGTACAACTGAACGATTTTTTTTTCTCAAAACAATAACATAACTACCCTCTAAAACTCTAATACTCTAGTAGGATCTAGCCATTATGATATCCTAAAAGGGACGGTTTATTGTAACCTGGACGATATTTTTTCAACGAGGAAGCACAACATAAATGCAGACACATCACGACTCGGTACATTTATAACGGTATTTGCTATGCAATAACAAATACACCCCTATACCCATTGGAGTTTTTTCCATCATCAAATGTGATTTCCCACAGCACCACTGATATCTTGCATTAGCACTTCCCCATCATCGTACGACGTTGTTATCGATTTTCGATTATAAATAAGTGTACACGTACCCGTATCTATGTTAAAAAGTTTGTTATCTACCAATGCTCAAGATATCATATCTAAGGCGTTAAATACATACATAAGTATGTTCGAATACGATTGTCATAATATCTTTTGCTGATTTAAATGGATCCCTCATTGAATGACAACACATTTGGCAGATTGCAAATATGAAAACTGAAAAACATCAGAGAAGTGCTCTCCAAATACCCATCAAAGTAGCTCAGATTTTATGCATCAACAAAAGGAGTCCCCAGCTAAATTTAACCAAACCCTCAGTCGGGGACCTGCTCCCTAATGCTAACAATCCCATCATAATACTCGTACGAGTAAATATGCGAAGAAATATTTTTAAAAAAAAATATTTTTTATTTTTTTAACAAATGTCATTAGCAAATGTGATTTGATAAAAAGGAAAACAAAATCATCTTTTCCCATACACGCATATATTCTCGTGTACATATATAAAAATTGTTTGCCACAAGGGAAATCTGACACAGCAACCCTGAATCTGGGGGTTTTTGTTTTTCCAAGGCCCATCAATTCCACTTCGAACATCCTTCGGATACGTGGGAAACGACAAATGGAGACTGGAGGGTAATGTGCAAATCACTGGAAATTAAAAAGTAAATGGCAATCCAGAGGCAAATTCAATTAATTTATTCGAATTTCCATTGTTAAGTTACGGGACAAAAGGCTTTTTTTTGTAAATAAAAAAGAAAAAGTAGAAGAAAACAGAGGTCCTCTTACTTTCAGGTTATAGTAAAACCAAGCACAATGGAAGGTTCAAGCTAATAAAAGAAAAAAAAAAAAAAAAAAGGAAAAAGGACCGATGACGATGACGACGACAACGACGTTCCAAGAAGATGGAGTAATAGATGAACAGTGATGTCAAAAGAATTGATTACTCTGGCTCATAAAAGAAAAAGAAGCAAGTGAAAGAAATTTCCAAAGAACAAGGATACTACACAAACCGAAGGAGAGCGAACTAAATTTATGCGAAATTAAATTCATTAGAACTCAGATTGCAGGGAGGCTGTTCAATATGCAGACAGCTGCCGAATTCGAATTTAAAAAAAGGGAATCTTATCATTTCGGGTTTTTTTTTTTAGCCACAAATTAATTTCCATATTTGTTGAAACGAAACTTAATGTTCCCAGTAACTGGACCAAGTAAATGGACCAATAAGTATTGGTTTTCATTAAATGTGCGCTAATTTCCCTTTTAAATAAAAATACGTTTGTTGAAGGTATCAATGAAATTTTTGTACTATATAGATACTATTTGTGATTTTGTTTACCCTTAATATGTGTGTACAAAGCGCGGACGAATTAAAGTTAAGGAGGGATAAAAGAGAGATACCGATGTACGTTGGTCTTAAATGTTTGCAAGATGTAATGAGTACGTAATAAAGAGATCGGTTGGGCATTCCATAAGCCAGTTGTGCGGTTTAGGTACGAGTCACAATATTTCAGAGTACGTCGAAAAGTGGGCTTGGGGTATACTGATGAGCATTCACGGCTGTTACGGTCAAAGGTTTAAAGGGGCGGAATACTACTAGCAATTTCGTTGTAAAAAAAAATTTTCCATCAGCAATAAGGTGAAAAAAGCCATAAAACCAGGTGAAACAGGACACATTTCGTCGGTGTTTGAGGATGTCAATTAAATGGGTTATCTTGGTGTCACCTGTTCTGATCAAAAGTGGACATTGTACTCTAATTTTGGGTGGATATATGTATATGTTATATAGGGTGATTCATCGTCAGGTTTGATTTTCAATAGGCTTTTTTTGACAGATCACGCGTGACTCCTATCAAATTGCTTTATCATTTTTGTTCAATATCGTTTAGCTAGTCATTATGAAAAGACCTACACCACAACAGGGTCACTAAACTGTTCAGCTGTATTACGAAAATCAGCATTCTGTAAGAAATGTTTTTCGTGCGATTCGAGGAACTTACGGTGCACATAATCGACCTTCTGAAACCACTATTGCCAATACCATTCACAAATTTGAGTCACAGCTTACATTTGTGGATGATACTCGACCGCTTAGACCACATCCAGCACGTAGTGAAAATACTATAGCAGCTGTAGCTGAGAGTGGTTTATGTGCTGGTGGAATCATTGGTCCATATTTCTTCAAGAATGAAGCAAATCAAAATGTTACCGTTAATGGTGACCATTATCGAGCCATGTAAGCGAACTATGTGCTTCCTGAAATTCAAACACATGGTCTCGGTGAGATCTGGTTTCAAAAAGATGCCGCTTTAAGCCATGCAACGCGTGAAACAGTGGACTTGTTGAGAAATCATTTTGGTGAGCACTTAATTTCACAATTTTAGATCGTGCGATATCATACCTTTCTACTATTTTCTCTGGAGCTACAGTTAACGTTTTGGAAGCCAACATTACTCGTGCGAGATACCAGTCGCTATGCTCGAACGAGTCGCCCAAAATTTGACCTTCCGACGTAGTCGTGGCCAACATTTACATGATATCATTTTCAAAAAGTAAATGCCATGAATTGTTTTTTTCACCGATAGTAAAAAATTTTAAGTTTACTTTCAAATTTATGTATTTTATTTTACCTTATAAATCAAACCATGCGATGAATCACCCTTTATAAGGAATACCTTATAATACATGGGCTGAAAAGTCAGAGCCGTTTCTAAGAGAGGGCACCACTTGAATTAAATCCGTACCATTTTCAGTTAGTACCAACCTTCAAAAGATACGTGTATAAATTTGACAGCTGTCGGATGATTAGTTCTCGAGATATAGCGTTGTGAGTGAAGCAACTTTTGTTATTGTGAAAAAAATGGATTCAAAGCAATTTCGTGTGTTGATTTCTCATTGCTTTTTGATGAGAAAAAATGCAGCCGATGCAAAGAAATGGCCTGATAAGTATTACCCGGACTCTGCACCAGCCGAACGAACCATTCGCAAGTGGATTGAAGAATTCAAAAGTGGTCATACAAGCACTGATGATGATGCACGCAATGGACGTCCAAAACATCAAAAAAGTCCACAAAATGATTACGAATGACCGTAAAGTGAAGTTGATCGAGATAGCTGAGGCTCTGAAGATATCAAAAGAGCGTGTTGGATATATCATACACAAATATTTGGACATGCGAAAGCTCTATTCAAAGTGGGTGTCGCGTTTGCTAGCAGTCGACTAAAAACAACAACGTGTTGATGATTCAGAAGAGTGTTTAAAGCTGTTCAACCGCAATAAAGCCGAATTTTTGCATCGGTATGTGACAATGGATGAAACTTGGCTCCATCACTTCACACCACAGTCAAGTCGGCAGTCAGCTGAGTGGTGAGCAGGCGACGAACCTCGTCCAAAACGACCAAAAACTCAACAGTCGGCTGCAAGGTTATGGCATTCGTATTTTGGGATACACATGGAATAATTTTCATCGACTATCTCCAAAAGGGACAGACTATCAACAGCGACTATTACATTGCCTTGTTGGAGCGTTTGAAGGACGAAATCGCAGAAAAATGGCCGTATTTGAAGAAAAAGAAACTGCTGCACCGTGTCACAAGTCGATGAAAACGATGGCAAAATTGAATGAATTCGGCTACGTATTTTCCAGATTTGGCCCCCAGTGACTATTTCCTGTTCGCAGACCTCAAAAGAATGCTCGCCGGAAAGAGATTTAAAACCGATGAAGAAGTAATCTGCGAAACAGAGGCCTATTTTGAGGCTAAACCGAAATCGTACTACAAAACTGGTATCGAAAGATTGAAAAATCGTTTCAATCAGTGTATCGCCCTCCAAGGCAACTATATTGAAAAATAAAGTTGAATTTTGCAAAAATTTTGTGTTTTACTATAAAACGGCACTGACTTTTCAGCCCATGTGTTATATTGAGGCCTGATCAGAGGGAACGAAATGTTATTTACATCATTTTAGGAAACCTTGACATATATCAGCATTTTTGGCAACATTAAATATGTGGTCATTCCAACGTAAGTTGTCATTGACACACATACCGAGAATGGACATTTTTTTCGATATCGACGTTCAAGTGCCATTCAGGGATAATGGTTATGTGCTGACAGCATTGTGTTTTGGAAGCATTGAATTCTACATATAGCAATGCTGATGTTATCAGAATTTAATGAGCTTAACATACGCTATGGACGTGTGTCCGGGAATGAATGTGAAAAGCAGTGAATGCTTCATATACGAGGTATGTTCAAAAAGTAAGGTAACTTTAAAGTTTTGTAAACAAATACTTATTAATTCATCAATATTAATGTTTTCCTCTTCTAATTGTCCCACTTAAATATAATACACTTGTGCCAACGCTTTTTCCAATCCAAATCCTTTCCAATCTAATCCAATCCTCAATAGTTGCAAATCTCTGTCTATTCATAGGTCTCTTCAGTTTTAGGATCAGGAAAAATCACATGGGGCCAAATCCGTTAAATATGGCATCTGAGGCATGATTGTTATGTTATTTTTGCCCAAAAAAATCTCTCACAAGCAACGATGAATGAGCAAGTACATTATCGTGATCCTAAAGCCATGAATTGTTTTTCACAATTCTGGGCATTTTTTTCGTATTGCTTCTCGTAAATGGCACATAACTTTAAGGTAGAACTATCTATTGATCGAACGACCTTAGGGTAAAAACTTTTGATGCACTACGCCACGGTATGCGAGAAAAAAATAATGAACCAAACCTTGACTTTTGATCGAACTTGGCGTGCGTTTTTCGCTCTTAGCCTTGTTGGGACGATTTGGCTTTAGTTTCGACCTAATGAATATATAGTATACTCATAATTGTTCACCGGTTATGACCCTTTTGAGCAAGTCGGGATCATCATTGACGTCATTCTGAGCTCCTGATCAATGCTCATGCAACGATTATTCCGACCAAATTTAAGAAGTTTCGGAACAAACGTCGCTGACATATGTCTCATGCCCAAAACATTCGAAAAAATGCATGTCACGAGCCGACCCATAAGCTAATATCTTCAGCAACTTCTCATATGGATAAGATTTAGATTAGATTAGATTTCTTTATTCAAAATAATAAATTGCACATTATACTCATTGAGAAAAAAACTGAATAAAGTAAGGGATGACATTTATGTCGTTTACCTAAGTAACAACATTTTCATAAATTTTACAATATACTAGGTAGGGTGAAAAGTAACCTCCTTGGGAATGAAAAAAATTTTTTTTTTAAATGTTGTTCTATTTTATTCAATATAGTCCCCTTTTAGTTTGTTACACTTATTCTAGCGATTTTCCAACTTCTTGATCCCGTCCGAAAATTAATTTTCCGGAAGGTCTGCAAAATATTCCTCCGTGGCGTCGATGATTTCCTCGCATGAGCTGATTTTTTTATTGATGAGCCATCTTTTGAGGTTTGGGAATAGATAATAGTCCGAGGGAGCCAAATCGGGAGAATACGGTGGATGCGACAGCAATTGGAGCCGTAAGTCATTGATTTTAGCCATGGTTGCGATGCTCTTATGCGCCGGTGCATTGTCTCGCGAAAACAAAATTTTTTTTCGCTTCATGTGAGACCGTTTCTCAGCGATTTCAGCCTTTAATCGCTCCAATGATGCACAGTAATCCTCGCTGTTGATAGTTTTTCCTTTTTCGATGTAGTCCACGAAGAGTATGCCATGACAATCCCAGAAAACTAACGCCATAACCTTTCCGACCCATCGATCCTCCATCGGCCGCTTCGGAGCACTCGTGCCGGCTTTAGTCCTCTTCCGGGCACTCATTCTGGTGTTCAACAGTTACCAATCGACATCAAAAGTTCACCCGATTCCCCATCAGCAAGTCCAAACACTCTTTCGAAGTGCTCTCGCGTTCGTATTTTTGGTCAGGAGTGAGTATGCGGCACCCAGCGGCAGGATAACTTTTTCATATGCAGAATATTGGCCAAAATATGACGTGTGCGCTCAGTACTAATCTTTATGGTATCTGCTAGCTCGCGCACCTGCACTTTCCGGTCAACCAACGCCATTTCATGTATTTTTTTGACATTGTCCTCTGTAACCCCCTGCCGCTGCGGACTTGATCGGTAGTTGAGTTGCAGACACCAGGAAACTCTCGAAACCAATATTTGACGCTGTTATCTGACGGAGCATTAGCCCCATAATAATTATCCAACTTTTCTTTTGTTTCCTTCGCCGTTTTGCCTCTCAAAAAATAATGTTTTATGAGAGAACGAAAATCGTTTTTGTCCATACTCAACATGATGCCAAACACATCAACAACAATCAGCTGTCAAAACAAAACTAAAGACGGTATCGCACTGAAATTTGGCATGTCTGCCTAAATATGAACGGACTTCAAGGCACCATAACCTTTTTTGCAGTAGCAGCGTATTCTGGCGGTCAAAGAGGTTACTTTTCACTCCACCTAGTACACCCTGACTGACTTTTTTGATAAATTTTATTGTGCCAACGCAAAAAATTTGACAAAATATATGAATTTTCAAATTGTATCAATTGTTTTCAATATGTCCACTTTTAGCGCGAATAATGGTCTTGAGATGGCCGAAGAAAGCATCGCACGCCGCACGCAAGTAGCTCTGCGGTATTTTGGCCCATTCCCGTCGAAGTGCTTGTTTGAGGTGGTCCAAACTTTGGTATTTTTTAGTGCCAACCTTCGCCTTCAAAATATCCCAGACAGAGAAATCCAACGGATTTGCATCCGGAGAATTTGCAATCCATTGTGTCGAAGATATGAAGTGTGGAGCATTGTTTTGTAACCAATCTTGGTTGATGCGCGCTTTGTGAGACGGTGCCGAGTCTTGTTGAAATGTTCACGATCTCCGACTGAAATGATTCTTTGCCCAAGGCTTCAAAACTACCTCTAAGACAGTTTCACGGCTTACGATCGCATTAATTTTGACGACATGGTCCAAAAATACGAGCGGAGAGCGACAATCGGCGATTATAGCGGCCCAAACCATCACCATTGGTGCTGCTTGCTTTCTGGTGGCCGTCTGAAGGTGTAAATTTTCAAAGGACCTCTCTGGCAAGTAAATTCAGTCATTTTGTTTGTTGACATATTACTCGAAAACAAATGGCGACTCAACGGAAAAAAACAAATTCGGCAACTCACCACTTTCGTGCAAGCGTAGCAAGTCCTTCGCTCTTTCGACTCTAACTTTTTTCTGTTGCAGTGTAAGATCGTGTGCTTTTTGGAACTTCAATGGCTTGCGCCCAAGCTCATTTTCCAGTATGTGTTGCATCCGTTCTAACGATATGTTGAGCTCACAAGCTTCGAGCCTTCACTTTCACACAAATGATTTATTCACGTTGAGGTGCTTGAGGGCTCTAGCGATAGCTACTTGTGGTTTTCCAGCCAAATATAAAGCAATCACCCTTTCACGTTTGAATTCCATCGCGGATAAAAATTTTTCACCACAACTGACATGAAAATCGTTTAAAAGCCTTGTAAATAATAAAAGTATCTATCATGTGTCAAACGGTTTGGAAATTATAGCAGTCTGAAGTTAGTTGCAGTTCGAATCAGTCAGGGTTTTAGTTTAACTAAAACAGAAATGTATTTGTAGAGTATAAAGACTTTAAGTTTAGTTAAAATCAGATGAATGTAACCAATTTTCTTTGTTAAAAATTTTCTTTGATTATTCCCGTTCTGTAAGCAATGACTTCGATGTAATACTTAAACAATTGTGTCCAGTTTGAACCGTTAAAACAATATTTAACCTCATCAATATTAAAAATGTTCGTCCCAATGAAATGCACTACGTCTTTCCTATCATGTAAGTTGCAAAGAGTGCAACTGTTGACTCTGTTGACTCTGTTGACTCTGTGGGCCTCTTTGTTGACTCCCGCACTTCTTCAATATAGGAGTACCTCTCATTTTCATCTGTAAGCCTGATGACCTCATAAAAAGCCTTTTTCCGTCCATCATCGTTACTTTCGGCGAAGTTTATTGTCACACCACAGTCCGCTGCTAATTTAGTCCAATCTTTGACAAAAGAGTTTTCTTCAGTACTGCGTCTCGCATATTCAACTTTGGTAGTCTGGAATCGCTCATTTTTTGTATACAATAGATAGTCTGCATTTAGATTTAGAGATGAAATAAACGTTGTTGGAAGACCCGATTCCAAATGATACATGTATTTCGGTATACTAATAGGCAAGTAGAAGATTTTACGCAGAAAGAAACGATGTAGGTATTCGATGATTTCATACCTGTAACCACCCCAAACCTGTGCAACATATAAAAGGATAGATAGTGCCGTTGCATTAAATACGCTAAATTTCAAGCTAACAGCTATTAATTTGTTGCTAAAAATCCTATTCCAATTCGAACAGATTGCCTCTTTCGCCTTATCGAGTTTAGTTTTTAAATGTTTTTCCATTTTTAAGTTGAAAGTCAGTTCCATTCCCAAGCAAGTATTTGTTTTTTTTTTTTTTTACTACTTCCAACTCGTGTTCACCATATTTCAATTTTTCGCCTCTTGCTATTCTTATATGGTAATCCGATTTCCCCAAAACAATTTTCTTCACAGCTTCGAGGTTATCATCTTTTGTTGATATGCTGGGGCGTTCAGAGTGAGGATAGTAATTGGCACCTTCTCGGTCAATAGCTTGTGCCACTTGTAAATTTTGTTTGTACTTAGAGCCGACTCACTGTTTGACATTATTAAAATTTCAATGCTGTACATGTGCGCAATGAGTATGTTATCAACTCTGCCATCCTTCTGGGAGTGTGTTCTGAAATTCTCTAATGCTCCTAACACCTTAGTAATTGCATTTTGGCCTTTCTGGCTAGCTAGAGCTGTATAGCGAATAGCCTCCAAAGTTTTTCATTGTATCTTCTGGTGCATTTACAGTCTATGCAGTTAGGAAAGAAGATTAGCCCAAAGAATTTTTTTTCTCAAAACAGCCAAGGGCTTGGTAAAGTTAATGATTCTGCGCCATAAACCAACACTGGGATGATTAGGGTCTCGTATAAAGTCGCTTCTGAAGTGATACTTACGAACCCGTTTCTCTGGGGTCTGGGGTATGCGACAAAGACACATCATGTAGAAGGATGCCAAAGAAACTGCGTGAAGGGCATTGTCCTATCTGAATTTCCGTGTGACCTCGTAGATTGTGATGAGGTCTTTACCATTGTGAACAGAGAAGCGTACATTTTTACATTTGGCATAGAAACCAAAATATTTTGCAGATAAATGTATGCTCCTTACCAAATCATCTCCCGGTGATTTAAACAGCTCAGTTCTAGGACCTTCGTTTGACTCTTGTTTAGATATAGCTCACATTTTTTCATTCAAATCGATGAAGAGCTACTCCGATTGATATAACAAATGTGATACTTCCTCACAGTATTTTCTTCTCTTTAAAATGTTTAGGACTGCCATATTTTGGATACATACAACAAGCTATTGTCTTTGGTAATCACTGTAGCATACATCGAAGAATTTTTATCCTCTTTTTACCCGGCATATCTCATCGAACTTCTTGGATGGCGATTATATCAAAATATCCACAGTCTAGAGCCTTTAATTTGTCTGTATAGGGTGTATTAACCTATACATACTTAACATTCCACCTGTAGATTTGAGACTCGTTGCCTTAAGTTCGCTTGCATGGATCGTGAACAGTCTTTACCTGAGGTAGAGGGCAGTGCCAGGTCAGGCACTGAATGACATAATTATGATATGAGCTTTTGGATAGAAATCAGTCAAGAGCAGAAGCGCCACCATACTGAATAGTACCAAACGTCCTTACTAACTACCTTTAAGTAGCTGATACGGGTAGAACAGGATTCTCCTGTTACAATGGGGAATCGACAGGTCGAGGTCACTACCTACTTTACCCATACAACACCCAACAATCCAGAGGGAATTTTCTGTAAAATATCCTTCTAGTTGCCAATTCAAGAATTGATAAAAAGGTAGAGAGCTTTGTTTGTCAATGTCTGTGTCTATTGTGACAGAGACTCATTGCTTACTTAAAACAGTTCATTGCAGCTACAGAGGTATGAATTGTTATCATTTCTGTGAGTACTTCTGCCTCTGACCTTGAGTACAAATCGCGCTGGAATTTACGCGTCGGCTCTTTATTGAATATTTTTTTATGTACACTCCATCTAATGCAATGACACGTGACTTTTCCGGTGCTTAGGAATGGATGCAGCCGGAATATGGGTGGTTCCATAACTGATCTATGATACAGTGCTGGCGAAGGACGATAACTTAAGATCCCATTTCTCGTTATTAACATTTGAGTCTGTTTTGCAAGCAATACTGATAATGAGAATTGGTTGATTGAGCTAAGAGCCTTATTGAACCATTTGACCAATCTAGTTCGAGAATGAAGACTCAAAGGGTCTTGTTTGGGTTCCAGGTCACAAGAGTATCGTATTAAATGAGATCGCCGATGAATTTGTTAGGCAAGGCTCAGAAGAGAGTTTCTTACGACGCGAACCTGAGTTAGGACTGCATAATTGGTTGCTGGAGTGGATCTCCAGCATGCTGGCAGACCGAACGAATGCTTCTTCCTTGCGTTTCAATGGGTTTACTTACCGCCTTACCGTGTGATAGGCGATGTCCTCTCACCAGGCTGCATGTACTCGAGATGCTGATGTGGTAGATGCTGGTACTGTAGGAGTTTTGTCACTGAAGCGGTTACTCATATTTCTACGTAAAATAAAAGACAAAACGTTCAGTTGCTCGACCTTAAGATGGCCTCATCTTAAATGCTTCTACTCATCGTGTTTAATGTAAATTGAACGGAGAGAAAGGCCTTTAAGCACTGCTTCTTTGTCATCAGTTCATCAGGTTTCCTGTTACCTGGAATATCAATGTACCTTTGTACTTTACATAATCCTAAATCTGATTATAGGAGAAACTCTGGCTTAAAAGGCACTGCATCCATCCGTAATTTAGAAGGAGCAGTAAAGCTCTATGGTATCACAGTAAATTCAAGGCCCTTTGGCGATGTCCATTCCATCGGTTCAGGGGAAGAGTTTACAGTGTTACAATATGATTTGTTCGTTATACTTTAACAATGCTTGAACAAGGAGGACAACCAAGTAACTGATGCTGAGTCCAAGGATATCGAGGGCAGCAAAATAAGTCTCACTCCTATACAAAACTACAGAGAGCCAGTTACTCCTTGCCAATGTGTCTATACTTTTACTGAAGACAGCCTTTGAAACATGTGATCCCATCATCAGTTGATAAATTTGCTGCCTGCAGAGGACAAAGGATTATGAATACGTTGTCGCAATCTATAGGCAGTTTTTCGATAAATTATTCCAAATTGTTCATCGGGATGAGGATGGGTATTGTCCTATAGATTTTGATGTGGTTTCAGAGCTGGTAATGCTTCTTTAAGCCCTTAAACTCTGTATAGAGCCAGTGGTAGTCCGGTATGTAAACACGGGTAGTGTTGGACAATAGACGATATGTATAAAGGTATGCTTGCTTTGTTTAAGCCCTTCTTCGATGTTCTCTTTCTAGCTCAGTTTGCAATTTAATATCGCACATATAAATCATTGATAGTCTAGCTTAGTTCTAACAATCTCATTGGCAATAATTTGGCCTGATCAACCCAAACTCTTCTGCAACGGGCCAAATTTTTCACCAGTAGTAGAGCACGTTTAAGCCTTTCGCTTTGATCTGATGAGAATTCGCCCGATAATAGGATCTCATCGACTATAAGGGGTTAGATGAGCAGTGAGAGAGTTCCGTCCTTTACAATTATCCTGCACATACCCGTTCTGTATTTTGTGTTCTCAAGGTCGAGTTCACTCTACCTGATTTAATCGTCAAAACAATCCGTCGTAGTTACAGAGAAAACTGAACTCTGAAATGAGTCTGCACATATTGGTACGTTAGTTAGCGTTGAATTGAAGTTTGACCAAATCAATTCAACAAACAAAGGTTATCCAGTTAACTACATATTTGCGAGAAAATTACTCTGTTGAATGAATTTTAAAGAAGCTACAGAACCGTCTTTGTTTGGAAGTAACATTAACTCCATCAATGACGTTCGAGGATACATCCATGCAATCAGCACGTATAGTGAATCCTGCCCAGTTCTGCCATATGACGCTGAACGTCGAATGGTGTCCAAGTTAGCATACCTTAAATTCTGATTTAGAAAGGCTTTTCTACAGAAATCGGTTACAAATTTTATTGAAATTCAATTGCGTGTCGGTTGAATGACTATTTTGATTACCATCTTCGCCCTCCCCTATTCGAAAAGTATTGATTTCGATAAATAAACCTCCAACAGCTCTTGTCCAACGCCAGTCAATTTTTATCAAAATCAATTGAAACACTCGAATTGTGACAAGTGGTAAACATTGGAAAAAAGTGAAAAAATTTAAAAAAATAGAAAAAAAAATGCCAAAATTATCACATAAATTCCATTTTACATTTTGCTGGCCGAAGCGAGTTTTATTTTAAATCGGATTCGTGTCAGCATTGTTCTAGGTCACCCCATCGGTCAGGCCATGCCACACCGGACACATGCACTTTTTCCCAAGCTCGCACCGCCATCAATTTATTCAATGTGTTCCCAAGCAGCCATAGATATCCGTTTACGTGGGTATTTTCAAGCTTTTTTATCCGTTTTTTCTGGTCTTTGTCTTTTTTTTTTTTATTGACAACGTGTTCGTACAGGAAAGGTACGGATATAGGAGTCTGCCTGCAAGCTTATCGTAGCGTCAAATGTCGGAATTCGAAGTTGGCAATAAATTTTGTGAAACAACGTTCAGCCCCCAACTGGCATGGAATCAAATTGAATGGGTTTTGCTCCATTCAAGATGAAAGTTGGTCATTGACATTGGTCCATCGAAGTTGGAGATGGGGCAAGAGCCGGTGACTGGAGCAGGAACTCATGATTGGAGCGGTGGAGTTTATCGAATTTATGTAGCGTTATGAATGATTTGAAATAATTTACTCCGGGACATTGAGATATGTGGTACATATGTCATGACGTTAAAAAGCCCTTTGGCAGAGAAACTCACTGAATTTGGGAATGTAGCTCGTCTTGTTGGCAGTGGAAAGAGTGACTTTTGAAAAACTAAGCCGTGTCATGGTGTTATTATTTTTTTTTTTTTTAATTTAAGTCAATTTGTTGCTCTCGTTGAGCTTTTTTTTGTTTTAAGTGGCACAAATCATGTGCTAGAATTAATAAAGCAAATTTGAGTGTCTCTGGTCTTCGGAACACAAATGATGGAATGGAATATTTCTTGCAATTGATTCTATGAAGCCTGAATGTGGATTTCCTTTTCCTTCTGTACTGGGTAATATTATGTGACATTGTCGGAGGTATCTCATTTATTTCGCCATTCATTACGAATATGTATTTTTTGGTGTGACTGGGTAGACGTGACTGTTTTCTTAATTAAGATTTACGTTCCATTACATAAGTTTCCTTAAAGTGAAGCAATGCAGGCTCTTCAACCACTGCGTTTTCCTTCCAGGGTACACTAGGACATTATCTGAACTAGAGTATTGGTTATGTATAAACTCATCAGAGTTCTGCTATATTCTATGGAAAGTCAATTTTTTTGATGTCCCTTTTCCAAAAATGGTTTAACAGTTATCAGTACGATGTGTTATGTTCAAATAGTATGGGTGCAGTAGGTCTCATGTTGAATTTTGTGTCTAAAAAAGCTTTTAAATTAAGGACACCCCAACGATTCCCAAATATAAAAAGAAATTAAGGCAGTCGTAGACAATAGGATGAACGACTCAGAGTACGAGTACATTCAAGCAGAGAAGTGCGATATTAAAAACAGAACTTGAATAACTAACCAAGTCTGCCCCGAAAATCGCCCACTGGGAACAAAGGTTTTTGAGGTTTTCATTGTGTGTTATAGGGAAAAGAAACAGCGCTTATTCGAAAGTGGATTTGCCATATCCAGCTTCCGAGACGTGAGCCGGCTTCTTATGACAATCCGCTTCAAGGCTAAGTTCGCTAACATAAGCCTAATATGCGTACAAGCTCCTACGGAAGACAAGAAGCTCATCGACATATGAGCAATGTCCGAAGTGTGACGTTAGATATCCTTGGTAAGACAGTTGGCACGCGTAGCTTACTCAACATCACGTCTTGCAACAGACTTATGTTTATTTAATTTGCGAGATGAAATACATATCACTATAGCAAACACACGGTTTCCTCATACCCATACAGAAGGGGATATGGCGGTCTCCGGATCAGGAAACACTAAATCAAATTTATCACATTGCGATTGATGTAAGTCATGCCGCCAGTATTTTGGACGTCCGAACGTTCCGAGGAGCCAAAATTGACTCGGATTACTAACTTGTTACAGCCAAGTTGCGAATACGGATTTCAAAAGCTCCATAACAAGAACGAACTACTTTGAAAAGGTAGGTATAACGTAGACAACTTTCAATCGCAAGAGACCAACAGAATCTTCGTCGAAGATGTATCCCGAAATTTCCTATGTCGGCAATATGAAGTACCGAGGACCCGTAAGCAGAATATATTGTATATTGCGTTAAATAAAAGTCGAAAGGTCGATATGGTATATTTCTTGATCTAACAAAAGCCTTTGATTTAGTGAATCATGAAATCTTGCTGCAAAAACTGTTCAACGCTGGGTTCAGAGGAATTGAATTGATCGAATTATTCCTGACTAGCAGAAAACAAAAAGTAAAGGTAAATGGAATGATGAGTGGAGAAGAAAAGTGTCCGAATATTGGTGTTCCACAGCGGTCGGTCCTTGAACCAATACTGTATCTAACATACATTAACTCCATTTTTATAGGCTATGCGGATGACCTTGCTCTGTCCTAATTAGGCAAGGATACAATGCATATAAAAAGCGAACTGAAAGCTGATCTCCATCTACTCGGACTTTAACTCAGCTATCACCAAATGGTCCTTAGTAATAAGTCCAAGGCTATGTGCTATTCATTGTCTAATTGTTGTGTACAGATTGAGGATATTCATTGTCATCACCCCGAATACGACAGCGTGCATTGTTCAGAGCAATGTTTTATACTTGATTTTGTTGAAGAATTTAAATACCTTGGAGTTTTTATAGACAACCGATTGGGTTGGAAGCCAAATATTGTGTCAGTAAAAAAGTGGTTATACAAAATGTACTATCTACGTAAACTTGTAGCACTTAGCCTGCTATTAACTATTTACTGTGCACTGGTTCATTCACGCCTTGGGTATGGTCTTGCTTGTTGGCATAGCGCATATATAACCAGCCTGATGCAGAATTTGCAATTCATTGTGTAGAAGAAATGAATTGTGGAACATTGCTTTGTGAGACGGTGCCGAGTCTTGTTGTAATGTCCACGGTCTCCGACCGAAATGATTGTTTGCCCAAGGCTTCAATACTGCCTCTAAGACAGTTTCAAGGTATACGATCGCATTACTTTTGACGCCACGGTGCAAAAATACGTCGGTTATAGGGGCTCAAAACATCACCATCGGTACGGTCTGTTTTCTGGTGGCCGTCTGAAGGTATATATTTTCGAAGGACCTCTCTGGCAAGTAAACTCGGACATTTTGTTTGTTGACATATTGCTGGATAACTCATCGGAAAAGACCAAATTCGGCAACTCACCACTTTCGTGCAAGCGTAGCAACTCCTTCGCTCTTTCCACTCTAACTTTTTCCTGTTGCGGTGTAAGATCGTGTGTTTTTTGACTTCAATGGCTTGAGCCCAAACTCATTTTTCAGTATGTGTTGCATCCACTCCAACGATATGTTGGGCTCACAAGCTTCGAACCTTCACTTTCCGAATCATTTCTGCCGATGTTGCTTTTTTTTATGAAACACAAATGATTTATTCACGTTATGATTTATTCACGTTGAGGTGCTGGAAGGCTCCAACCATAGCTAATATACTTGTGGTTTTCCAGCCAAATATAAAGCAATCACCCTTTCACGTTTGAATTCCATTGCGGATAAAATTTTTTCAACACAATTGAGACGCAAATCGCTTAAAAGGTTTGTAAATAATGTCATGTGTCAAAATTTGACCTCACTATCATGAACGGTTTGGAAATTATAGCAGTCTGAAGTTGGTTGCAGTTCGAGTCAGGCAGGGTGTGCATATATAAGGGATGATTCATCGTGAGGTTTGATTTTCAAATGGCTTTTTTTGCAAATCCCACGCGGCTCATACTCAAACTGCTTTGTCATTTTTATTCAGCACCGTTTGCCAAGTCGTCATAGAAAGACTCACACCACAACAGAGTCTCCAAATTGTTCATCTGTATTACGAAAATCAGTGTTCTGTGAGAAATGGTTTTCGTGCGATTCGAGGAACTTACGGTGCGCATAATCGGCCTACTGAAACCACTATTGCCAATACCATTCGCAAATTTGGGTCCCAGTTTACATAAGTGGATGATACTCGACCAGTTAGACCACATCCAGTGAAGAGACTATAGCAGCTGTGGCTGAGAGTGTACGCGAAGACCGAGACGAATCAATTCGTCGTCCTTCTCAGCAGCTTGGTTTGGCGTATTAGATAATTTGGCGTATTTTACGTGAGGATCTCGGCCTAAAGCGTACAAAATTCAACTTGTGCAAGAATTGAAGCAAGGCAACTTGAATTTCCGTCATATTTTCAGTGAATGGGCTCTGAAAAAACTCAATGAAAAGCCAATGTTTTATCTTGAAATTTTGTTCAGTCATGAAGCCCATTTCTGGTTCAATGGATACGTTAATAAAGAAAATTGCCGTATTTGCGCTGATGAGCAACCCGAAAAGTATCAAGAGCTACCATTACATCCATTAAAAACAAATATATGGTGTGGTTTATGGGCTGGTGGAATAATTGGTCCATATTTCTTCAAAAATGAATTAAATCAGAATGTTACCGTCAATGGTAACGGTTATCGCGTCATGTTAACGGACTATGTGCTTCCTGAAATTCAAGCACATGGTCTCTGTGAGCTCTGGTTTCAACAAGACGGCGCTACGAACCATACAGTGTGTGAAACAGTTGACTTATTGATAAATCATTTTGGTGGGCACTTAATTTCACGTTTTGATACGGTAAATTGGCCGCCTATATCGTCCGATATCACACCTTTGGACTATTTGCTCTGGGGATATATAAAGTCTCAGGTCTTCAGGAATAAGACAGCTACGATTGACGCTTTGGAAGCCAACATTATTCGTGTTATCCGCGAGATACCAGTCTCTATGCTCGAACGAGTCGCCCAAAATTGGACCTTCCGAATGGACCACCTCAGATGTAGTCTTGGAAAACATCTACACAATATTATTTCCAAAAAGTAAATGCCACAAATTTTTCTTTTAACTTATAATAAAAATTTTAAGTTCACTTGCAAATTCATGTATTTAATTTTACATTATATATCAAACCTTACAATGAATCACCCTATGTTACGGATGAATCACCTTACGGAATTAATATGTATAATAAAATAAATACACAAATTATCTTTTAAACATACATAGGGATGTACATAACTTCAATATGGACCGTTAAAATAAAGAAAAGGAGAAAATTTTGAAGCTATTTAGTGTAATTTCGGATGATTCCAATCAGGAATCTGAACATGATCCAGTTAGCGATGATGAGACTATCTACCAGAACAGGAAGATCAATTAGAAGAGTCACAAGAGGCAAGCCTGCAAGTAACTCACGATGACCAACGGTTTGAACAACTATTAAGATGATTCAGCTACTTTTCTGAGGAAGGAAACTAAATTGAGGAAAATTCAACCATTGATAAAGCTTTTTTTGGAAAGTTTTTAGAAAGCCTACTATCCTAAGGAACATTTTGCATTAAATGAATCTCTTCTTTTGTTCAGAGGACGACTTAGTTTCAGCCAGTATATTAAAGGAAAGAGAGCGATAAAGCTTTACGAGCTCACTACGAGTGACGGGTACGTTTTAAATATTGAAATCTACCAAGGAAGTGCAATCAATAAGAAATCTTAATGAGTTGGTGATATAGTTACTCGCCTTATGTCTCCATACCCCTACAGAAGCCATCATTTTAGTATGGATAATTTTTACAATAGTGTTGGTCTCTCCAAAATTCTGTTGACTCAAAGGACACATTCTACCGGAACGTTCACCAATCGGAAAAGAAACCTAAGTAAAGTAACGACTAAGAAACTTACACGAGGAGAACATGCAAAACCGCCTTTCGACGTCTCTCGGCTTGAGTTCATGTGGAACCCAATTTCCTTGCTTTTGAATATATCCAGCTGCTTTTAAACGTTTTGAAATGACTGCTTGAGTGACACCCAAAGATTCTGCGAGCTCTTCTTGTGTTTGGCAACAATTTTCATAGAGTAATGCTTCCAGTTCTTCATCTTCAAACTTTTTTGGCTGCCCAGGACGTTCATCGTCTTCGAAGCCAAAATCGCCACTTTTAAATCGTGCAAACCACTTTTGGCATGTTCGCTCAGCTAGCGCATGTTCACCATAAACTTCCACCAAAATACGATGAATTTCGGCAGCAGTTTTCTTCATGAAGAAGAGCTCCCCGCAAAAACACTTTTTCAGGCACAAAGTTCGACATATTTGAGTGGAAAAAAAGTATGTTGTTTACGCTTCAAATGAATGACATATACTGAAATGACGTACAATAACAGTAGCTTTCCAACGCATGTTCCAATGGAATAATAACAATAATACAAGTTACGCCATCTCTTAGCAAGCCGCACGAATTAAGTAATAGACCCAATAGATAGATCGACGAATCACTTTTCAATTAGACCAGTTGGCTATAATGTTTCGCCAGGCTAGTACTACCCAGATAATAAGATGAATTTGAGGTGGTTTCTTCGAACAATATAACGTAAGTCGTTTGAATCTGAAAGCACGTAAATTTCCAGGGTAATATTAAGTAATATTATTCAGGCGACAGAAGTGCTCAATCTTGTCCTCGTCACTGCAGCTTCCACAGAAGTCACTGAAACACACTCTCAGGCATGAATGTCAATGGCACAGGGTCTTACGATGATTCGTGGGCGTGTGATCGGTATTAGTTATATGTCTGCCATAGGATCCAGTATCAAATTGCATTTGTTGAATTGAAGACCTTATTCTCGATACCTAGCTAATGGATTATGTAAGAAGAGTGAAACCAATAAAATATGCTGTGGGGACCAATTTTTGGTCAACCTAACATATTGTTCGCTGCCGATGATATTCATGTTCCCTAGAGCGTGGATTTCGTATTGGAATCTCATAATTTAAGATATTTTCAATTAGAACATATACTAGTTCACAGATTCCTTCATATGGTGTGAAATCCATTAACAGCTGCCCGGAGGTACGTGTAACAGATCTTTATTAATAATAATTCCTTAACTTTTACTCTCAGGAGATGGTTTACTTTTGGAGTTCCCAGAAGTAGAGTTCCTTTCTTCCTGGAGGGTTCCCCATTTACTGTGACCATACCCACTTTGAAACCATAGGGACAGGAGTCCAATTCTGCCATGTTGGTGATTTGTATTCATTCAGTCATTCCCATTATGAATTCTCATATTGAATCTGCTGGCAAATATCAGCCTTGAAATCCTGTGATTTATTTATAAGTGTGCCTCACATAACCAGACAGATACTTTGGCCACTAAACCGCTGCATTGTAAATCCAGTCGAATGTATCTGATTAATACTAGAATTTCATTGTCCTGTGGATTTTAATAAGGCTTGAGAGGTGAAAATATTTCTCAAAAACTTCTCTTGTTCTTTTCTGAATTAAGAAAGTAAGGATAGATCACTTGTTATTGTAGCCTCTTTCAATGGAACGCATTTCTCCCCCGTTCTAGTATGTGGTTAAAACTTTCGAATTGGTCCTTCGACATAGCCAAGTTATATTTTGAGCACAACTACTTGTGTAGCTTGCGTTACAAAGACTGTTACCTAGCTTAGCTTGTTGCAAGCTTCATAGATTTTCGTCTTTGTGTTACTTTGTTGGGCCTTACGAATATTTCAATGTCGAGGAAGGAACCCAATGTAAATTTCCTTTGGTGAGGGGTTCTTTCTATCTGTTACACTATCCTCTAGAATATCGCATCCGCAGATCTGCATTGCATGTGCACGTGTTATGGCGTTCATGCCGATATATCGTAATTTTTAGAATCTTTAGGTGAAAAGATAGATCTGTAATAGTTTGAAGTCATGTGTACTGTCTTTCTTGCTTTATGAAAATGCCATTCACCGGCTACTAACATTTTAAAAAATAACCTAGCTTAAGGCATACAACGAAGACTAAAATAGGTCTTGGAAAATCAGCTTTGCATATATCTGTTACACCCTTGTCTATATATTCATCAATTATGTCATCTATCGCACTTCTATCCACACTGTTTTCGAACACCGAAAGAAAATGAGGGTTCATAAGCATGTCTTTGTTTTTTTTTTTTTTTTTTTTGTTAGGTGTATGCCTACGTACTAAACACATACCATTCACACTTTAAACACACACCCTACTTCCCAGGTCTGGTAAGCGTTTTAAGCTCTATTATCCCTATGTGCGTCCTCGGCTCTTCTTAATGCTTCCAATCTACGCAGTTCAATTTGTACTGCCGTTATAACAGAACAGATCTCCAATCAGTCGTCCCTTGACCTCATCATGAGGTCTATTATATGCTTCGGGCTTCGTAGACTCGCTATGCTATGAACATAACGTGCTCCATGTCTTTCCCCTCTTCGTAACATGATAATTACAGTCTCCGTGCGTTCTTTTTGTCCAAGTTTCACTGTTGGGAACCAGCTTGTGGGTCCATCTACCTTTGGTGGCTTGCCTGAGTGCTGCAGATGTTGCCCTTCCTTCCTCCTTTACCCTCCTGGTAAGTCTGGTATTTTTTCTGTTCACGACAAGCCTAATGTAAACCCTATTCATCCCAGCTATAACACAGACTGCTTCGTCCGAAATTGTTCGGAAACGGTAATTTGTTCTGATTCCGTAAAGCCTGTAAGCCGACAAAAGCGTAAGATGGAGCTTACCATTCTGGATAGCAAAATTCTCCTTGCATATCCAGGCTCGCCAATGTTTTCAGCCTGTTGTCGAGTATGACTACCAAGTTTTTTAATGCCTCTTTAGAGACCAGAATGTATGGTTCCCAAACTTAAGACTTGTATATTCCACAGTCTTTCTGCTAATTATGAGAACAGCTTCAGTTTTGTGGTCAGCTAGTTTAAGGCGACTGCTTCATCTTTGGCGGATAGGCTTGGCCAAAGTCACCATGGCGATATCGTTAGCGAAACATATCACCTTAACTCCTTGTGGTAGCGTTAGGCGCAAAAAACCGTCTTACAAGATATTCCACAGAAGTGGTCCTAGGACTGACCCCTGCGGAACTCCCGCGGTGATATTGTAGTACTTAACGCAATCGTCCGTCTGGTATCTTAGCTTCCTGTTCGTAAAGTAGTCCCTGACTATCTTTAATAGATCCTCTGGTGCATTCATTCTAGCCAGTGATCTGCCGATGCATGTCCAGCTGACAGAGCTGAAGGCGTTTTTAACGTCAAGCGTTAATACTGCGCAGTATTTCTTTGTGCGTCATCTCCATCTCTTCCCTTGTATTGTTTTGGCTGCTGTGTCTACGACCTTCTTTATGGTACCGACGGTTGAACGCGATTTTCTAAAGCCATACTGGGCGTCCGAAAAAGCTCCTCTATTCTCTACCGTTGCTAGCGGTCTGCTGCATTTGATGCATTCTAGGATTTTTCCCAGTATATCTAGCAGTAACAACAGCAGATGCTGGAGTTTTCATGGATCAGCGAAGATTCCCTCCTCCAGGCACGGACGTCTGTTTTGAAAGCCATATTTGGAATGCCGTCGGGTCCAATTGCTTTATTTCACCTATTTTCCTTCATGCTTCGTATACCACAATCGTTGTGATTTCCGGTATATGTTCCGGGCTTGTTGCCCGCGTGGGGATGCGTTGCGTAGTTGGTCTATGGGGGAAAAGATGCTCAACTTTTGTCTTCAGCATTGTTGCACAGGATATTTGTGGGGACTTACTACTTTTCAGTTTCTTTGTCACTATCCTATACACCTCATAGTCTTCTCATTTGAATTAGTTTCTCTTGATAGTAGATGCCGACTTGTAGATTTGTACAGAATTTTTCAAAGACACGATGCTTGTGGGGATCACAAGGTTCCACGTTGCTCTTGCACTGCGGAAAAGCTTTTCAGTTTTTTTTTTTTTAATTACTCAACGGATAGTTCCCACCGAAGCTATAAAAAGAAAAGAGGGAGGGAAAGTGCACCGAAGATGAAGGCATCGTATGGTCCTATAATTTCGTAATAAACTCTAAATATTTCTTCAATTTGATAAATCTTCTGTCAACCGCACCATTGTATATTATTCTAAGATTGGTTGAGGTATAGAACTACTGGAAAATGTTCTTGATAATTCTGTATACTCATGTTCCACCACCACCATTCAAACCCAAATCCTTGCATTGCAATCATTAATCATACAAAAATAATTAATCCATCGACATGGAATCGATTTTATACCATCTCCCTAGAAATGAGAACCCGCTGCAAAACAAAAAAAGGAAAAATAAAAATTGGCGTCCGACCAACAACCGCACAGTTCCCTTAAAACACCGCAGAACAAACAATTAGCACCCATCAAACCCCAAAGTAAATAACCGAACAAGAAAGTCATGCTGCGCTTGTACTACATTCCAAAAACAAATAAACCACCCCTCACATCCTTAGTCTATTCCGTTAATCTTCTGCAAACAAACGGGAAGCGTAAGATTCTCGCGTCACAACAGAACAACATCCATTCGTACCGTACCTATGTTTCCTTCAAAACGTTTACAACAAATTCAGAGCTTTCTTATCAGCAAGTTACTACAGTATAAGCTCTGCCGCCGACGATGCGTGTCTGAATGCGCATAATCAGGGCTGGGAAATTTGTATCCTGAAACAAGTGTCTTCAATTTTCTCTACTACCCCCTAGAACGGACCTTTTTTCCTTAACAACTCAGTTCGTTCTGGAACACTGACCATTCAAGACGTGTGTACAATCCTCGAAAAAGTATCTGCCTTTACAATCTCTTTCTCTCTTTGTCTCTCTTTACACGTGTAGGTACTTTTTTTCTCTTACTAAATTTTTTGTAGTTTTTACGAATGTAGTTCTAAAAGAAAATCAGTTTTTATACGTGAAAAAGTTTTCAAGTAGTTCCTCTTTGAAGTTGGTGTCTCGAGAGAATCCTTGGAGAGAACGAATCATTAGATTAGAATTATCTATAACCAATACATCGAGTGTATGTTATTCTCTCTAGATAGATCCGGCACTTTAAATCTTTAATCAAGATCGTATCCTGCCATCAATAAATTAGTGAATATCCAATAGGTGTATACACAAAAAAAAAAAAAAAAAAAAAAAAAATACACGAATGTCCTTGTGAATAAAAAATTGATGCCACAACTGTTGCTTGACGTGAAGAAGCAAGCGACTAAGTGAGCACATAATTGAGTGGGTGAGTGAGTGATATTCAAAGTTATTGACTCTAATTGCATACCTAGCATCGCATACCCGTATCCAGATCCTGAGTCATATTCGTACACGTAGCTGTTGCCAAACAAAGGACATTTTAACTGCACACAAAGTGCACCTTCAATCAAAAATGCCGGACGAACGGAGTGTGATTGTGGATACGTCCAAAGGTGAGTACACGATAACCCTTTTCACTGCTTACACTGGCCTAGAGAATAAAAATCGAAAGTCAGAAAGGATCAATAGAGCCGTGTTTACACTTGTTGAATACCAAATGTCCCTGTCGAAAGAGTTCGATTGGAACTAAACCCAAGAATGAGGCTCCGACTGTGAACAGGGGTTACGTGAGGGCGAGTATTTATACTCAGTATACACCGCAGAATTAATTCGAAAACGTTTTGCTTTTTTTTTTTTTTTTTTGTTTCGTTTTTTGCTGTAGTTGCTGTTGACGGTGGTAGATCTCCCGATTGGCATCATTCTAGAACGCTTGCATGGGGATGTTTGCTTTTAGAGAATTTTTGTTTTAGCTATAAAACCATTATAAGAGGGTTGCATGAGTAGTTGCTGTTCACCTGAGCTGATTTAAAATGTCGACGACGATAACCTTCACCTGATACCGAACCAGCTAGTGTGATATCATGAGAGGATACTGTGAGGGGAACAGTATGATATTTAAAAGATGCATTCAGTACAAGTAGTGGAAGTACTTGCAAAAGTAGTACTTCTGGTTACCCGGAGTGAATCACTTAGAGTGCGATAAACACTTGACTGTTTGACTACATGAAATTATGCTCTGATGCGACTGAATAAAGCATAATGCAAGTAAAAAGTCTTGAAGAGACAATTTAAATTCCCCACTCCACTGATACGTTTGACACTTTTTAAAGGACATAAGTTGAGCATTTTTTTTTGGAAAACGTTTGCAGAATAAAACTTTTTAGACACGAAAATCTCACACTAAATGGCGATGTTATTTGGATTTTTTGAATCAGAGATTGGAGACTAGGTATCTGAGTGACTGCTCTTATCTCTGTATGACTCAGTTAACTCTCAGATGCTTTTTGATAACGTTTATTGGTTTCAATTAAATAGAGCAATTCAGTTACGTACTATTGGTAAAATAAACCCATGTGACCTACTTTTTGGCGAACTACCGATTAAGGAAAGGTCAAAGATACTCCTGCATGACAATCTTAACTAGTTGAAATGGGTGCGACTGATGGGTCACGCTAAGAATTTCCTGAAAAGAGAACTTGTATATTTTATTAACTTTTGGGTATATATTTTAATTCGAGCGGTTTTTTTTTTAATTTGAACGTTTATTTAAGAAAAACATGTACAATAGTATTATTCAAAGTATTGCCCATTTGAAGCTATGAATTTTTCCCATCTTTCTGGCAATTTGTGAATCCCATCCCAAAAGAACTCCTGCTCTGATGTGAACCGTATTTCAGTGAGGGCGTTCTGCATCGACCAGAACAAATGGTAGTCAGAAGGGGCAAGGTCTGGGCTATCAGGCGGGTGGGGTAAGACTTCCCATCCATTGTTTTCCAAATAGTTCTTAACCGGAATAGCAACGTGGGGCCGAGCGTTGTCATGATGGAAAATTATTGCCTCGTGTCTGGTCGCATATTCCGGGAGTTTTTCGGATACTGCTCTCTTCAAACGGATTAATTGTGTTCAGTAGCGTTGTCCATTGATGGTTTCACCCGGTTTTAGCAGCTCATAATACAGCACACCCATCTGATCCCATCAAATACAGAGCATTACCTTCGCGCCATGGATATTTGGCTTTGCCGTTGATTTGGCTGGTTGGCCGGGTTTCACATATGATTTTTTGTGCTTGGGGGTGTCGTAATGGATCCGATTTTCATCACCATTAACAATCCGATTCAAAAATGACTTCCTTTTGTGGAGTTCCAGCAGTATTTCGGACATGCAAAACCGCCTTTCGAGGACTCTCGGCTTGAGTTCATGTGGAACCCAATTTCCTTGCTTTTGAATATATCCAGCTGATTTTAAACATTTTGAAATGGCTGCTTGAGTGACACCCAAAGATTCTGCTAGCTTTTTCTGTGTTTGGCATCAATCTTCATAGAGTAATGCTTCCAGTTCTTCATCTTCAAACTTTTTTGGCTGCCCAGGACGTTCATCGTTTTCGAAGACAAAATTACCACTTTTAAATCGTGCAAACCACTTTTGGCACGTTCGCTCAGCTAGCGCATGTTCACCATAAACTTCCACCAAAATCCGATGACTTTCGGCAGCAGTTTTCTTCTTATTAAAGTAATGAAGAGGAACTCCCCGCAAAAACACTTTTTCAGGCACAAAGTTCGACATATTTGAGTGAAAAAAAATTATTGTTGTGTACGCTTCAAATGAATGACATATACTGAAATGACGTACAATGACAGTAGCTTTCCAACGCATATTCCAATGGAATAATACAAGTTACGCCATCTCTTAGCACCGCAATTAAGTTATAGACCCAATATTACTCGTAGAATTTAGGAAACCAAAAACCCATAAAAGTTCGATCTGTCAGATATAGAACTCTCTGTGTCAACGAAATCGTAGTTGACGGTTCTAAAAAAGTTGTCATTCCTTGAATAACTCAGATGATTCTGTTCCGATTTCGTTAAAAATGTGCTATTAATAGATTTCGACTAGTACTGCAAAAATATCATGATGGTCAGGCCCATAATAACATATCTTTGTGTAGTATCGTCACGCAAAAGCTCAATAGAGTACAGCATCTCGCATGTCTGGTCATTTCCGCGCCTTACTCAACTGCACAATGACTGCGATAGAAGCAATAATAGGACTTACGCCCCTACACTTATGTATAAACAAAGTGTCATTACGTCGCATAGCAAGTCTGGTACAAATTAAAGACTTAACTCTTAACGATCAATCGGAACTTAGGACTCTACTCACCGAAATAGCGAAACTTGATATGATCTGCGGTGTAACATGGCGCCTTCAATAAAAACTTTTCCACCGAGATACCCAGGAAATAAGCATGGGCTAGCAATAACCCATCAAACATCTAAAATTGCATGAAGTGTTGTACGAATCGATTTATAATGGAATCAGGAGTGGGAGCTGGAATACACGGACCTTACCTAAGTAATGCCATAGCAATGGGCATTCAATCAAAACTCACTCCATTCATGTAAGAGGGCTGTTTGATGAACACCCGAATTGGAATGACAACACAACTTTTTTAGGTTTTCAATATACCAAATGGTAATCCCCTTTCAACTCAATGAACCTTTCCTAGCTGTGCTGCAACTTTTTTAACCCATCCGTATAGCACAACTTCGGCCAAATTCGTATAATACGGAGGATGGGAGAGCAATTCGTAGTGCGATTCGACTTATTTTTGGCACATTTTTCTTCGCAAAATATGGTCGTTTGTTTGCTTGACGTAGTATGCTTTGTTTCCCTTCTCCAAATAGTCAACGTGGATCACACCTCGCGCGTCCCAAAAAACGGCAGTCGTCACGGTCCTCGCCTTCTTTGGAGAACTTTCATTGGGTAAAACCCATTGTTTCGATTGTTCTTTGGTCTCTGGTGTGATGACCAATGAATCCGATTAAACATGGCCAAGCACGTCTTTGAAGTGGTCTCACGGTTGCGCTTGTTTCCCAGTGTGAGCAAACACAGAAAACAATCACGGACAGCTTTCTCATGCCCAAAATCTCATGTTATCTCAGCCTCCTCGCAAATTTTCACTCGACGGTCCGCCAATACGAAATTATGGATTTTGTCCACGGTTTCCTTTGCGATAACCGTTTTTCGGCCACTTGGGCGCGGTTAATCAAAAACTGACGTACGGCCACGGTGAAACTCTGTGAACCAATAGTAAACAATTGTGCGGGAAGATGAATGGGTCCCATAACACATCATCGAGAATGGGCTTGATTTCCTAAGCGTCGCATTGTCACCAAATTGGTACACTCTTATCTTTCATTTATCTTCCTATTCGGGTATCCATCAAATAGCCTTCGTAGTATATATACCAGTTTTATTTGACTTCCTAAAAGTTTCAGCCAGTTTTGTTTCCGCACCTTTCAAATCGGTCCCACGATCAAAGTAAAATGATCTCGGCAAACTCCGTCGGCTAAGTTACGGGCATAGACTATTCGACAACGATGAACACATCTGATGGAAAATCAGATGAAAAGAACATCCCACGAGTTCTCTTCAATTCATCTAACTCTTGAAGTTATCGGTCATTTCGAAACCCATAAAGGGTGAGCCTTGTGTGAATATTGGCTGTCAATTACTGTCATTTACTAAATTTAATGTGGGTGATCCTTTTGACAAATGTCATAAAATCGTTGGCAATTTTAATAATGGTTCAGTATCGGGTCAAACTCCATATCAACACGCTCAGCCAGAACGTACACGTCAAAACATCAACACTGTGAGATAAAGTGTTAAAAACAGTTCAATTCGTCGCCGAAGTCAACAGTTGGGCATCACTTAAAGCACTTTATGGCGAAAATTTTAAAATTTTGAAAGTTGGTCTTCATTCGCACGCCTGGATTTTAGATCGCCAGAAAAATATAAAGAGAAGAGCAGAAAAGTAGAAAAGTAGTTATTGCTATTGCTTAAGTTGTTCCAGTGCTAAATTTCGGAACAAAGTAGCTCCTGTTGCTGGTTTAGTCGTTAGAGTAAGTGTGTTCCAAAGTCTGGTAGCTTGGATGAAGAAGAGGCGCTAGGAGTTTAAATTGGTATATGAGACTATGATGATCTTATATGTTCAGCTAGACTGGGGGATTTATTTTTAATAATTTTGTGCATGAACACACATCTAAAGTCGAGAAATTGTTGGAGGGTACAGCCAAGAACAGAGTTATGGTAGAGTGACGTGTGGTTGTATCAAGAAAGTCCGTAAACATACCTTTTTATATCATTAAAGACTAAAAGTAACTTATGTTACGAGAGGGAATCAAATTTGCAATAGACAACAGCAGCGTAGTCAATTATTGGCAGAGATAGTGTTTTTTTCTAGTCTGAGCTTTGTGCCTATAGGCGTGAGGCAAGAAGAAAGACAGAGTTTACGCAGCCCAGCATAGATTCGTCTAACACCATAATTTATGTGGTCAACAGCGAAGAGTGATCTATTTATTTTGTAATCCAAATTAGTAGCTACGTCAACTGTGATTTGTTCGAGTTCAAATTAAGTCTATTACTTACTGACCAGACATATATTTTAGATAAGTTCTCATTTAGTCTGACGATAAGGTCCTCAATCGTTAGCATACAAGTAGATATCTACATTTGAATAGACTTTTAGAAGATCACTGACAAAAAGACGGAAAAAGATCGGACCAAGTATAGACCCCTGAGGATCTCCTGCAGTTAAAAGGCGGAACTCTGACGAGGCGGTTTGGTGAACGACTCTTTGATAACGGTTGACGAGATATTTAAAAATCACCCGATCTGAAAGTTCACTAAAGCCGAAAATATATTTTCAATTTTTTACATAGTACATTATGGTCGACACTATCAGAAGCCTTCGAGAACTCAAGCAGGCAAAGCACCTTTAAGAAATCCTTATCAAAACTAACCTTAATATCATCAAGAATTTTAACTAAAGCTGTAGAACATCTGTAGATAGCTCGAAAGCCAGACTGGAATGGGGATAACAGATTGCGTTGCTTAATGTATTTTCCAATTTAATAAGCCAGGGCCTTCTCGAGGACTTTTGATAAGCATGGCAAAATGCGTATACGTCGAAAGTCAGCTAACGAGGAGGGCAGGGGCTTTTTCGGAACGGGTATGACGGTGGCAAACTTCCAACTTCCAACTTCGGAAAAGAATAACTTTTACGAAGGTATTCCATCTTCTCCAATGGCATTCGGTTTAAGGTTACGTACAATATTGACTACGTCAAGCTCTGGTACGACATCAAAATTAAAGTCAAAACCGGATGCAAGGTCAGGATTAGGCATAGGTTCAGAGGTTTTATATGGCATTTTTGTAGAAAGGGCGGAATATAGTGATTGGACTTCGAATATTGAATAATCTTTTTTGTTTTTATTGCAAAATTTGTTTTGTTGCAATTCACCTTCATGATCTCATAAGGTCCTAAAAACTTGGCATGAAGCTTAAGACCAGACACAAACTGCGTTCTTTTGATAGCAACAAGATCCTTAAGACGTTTATTTGTTTGGTTGCTTTCTATTTTGATTGTAACGCCTTTTGTTTTCTTCTTGAACCCTAATGATCATCGATCATAACTTCCTCTAGAAGCTGTCGCAACCGTAGGTCCTCTCCTTGTCTCATAAGCGTAGCGAACATTTACTAAAATGGACTTCTTTTTGTACTCCGGGAAATGGTTGAATTCAGTGTTCTTTGCTGCTTGGCAACCATCTTCTTGGATCCTCGACTGACATCTTCGCTAGGGCTTCCACAATGATCCGGTTGATTCGTTCGACTTGCCCTTTTTATCAGGACATGTTGAATGCTTGTTGCATGCAGTATTCTTTAAAGTATTCTAAAGGTGCTGCCGAATATCTCACTCTGATCTAGTAACTTCCTGATGACTTCCTCGCTTTTCGTTGACTTAACAGGATAGATCTATGTGAATTTTGTGAAAGCATCCACCACGACTAGCAAGTAATTGTAATTCTTATTTGTTGTAGGCATAGCAGTTGGCTATGACGTATTCTACTGCTTTGGCAAGCTTTGGAATGAAGTAATCTTGTTTAGCAATGGCCTCTACCTTTCCAGCTGTTACATGACCTCTCTCGTGGATACTCCGAAAAATCTCTCGCTGCATTACTTTTGGAACAACGAGAAGGTAGTTACCAGCTACAAACTTGTAAAGCAATTTGTTCCTCATTTCAAAGTCCTTTTTAATCTTGGAAGAAGCCAAAATACTCATGATTAGCTGACAATATGCATCCTTAATTCTTTGAACAAGACTGTCTTCAATTATCAAAATGGTCCGGCATCGACTCAAAACATTAACGTGCCTCATAGATGTTCCAGAATGATGTAACACTTAGCAATTATACTCTTGCAATATAATTGCCCACCTTGGACTCTTGGACACAGGTCTCCTTTATTCATGGTTGCCTGAAATGCTTTACAGTCTGTATAGATTCTAAATTTTAGCCCCAACTGATAGGCTCTCAGTTTCTTAGTACATTTTATCACAGCTAACACTTCTTGTTCATAACTGGTGTAATTGCGTTCAGCTGAGGATGCTTTAAAGCTTATGTAAATAAAATTCTGGATGGAAATTTTCCTCACGATTTTGAAGTATTATCCCTCCAAACTCTTGCATGCTGGCGTCCGTGTGTAACTCCGTTTCCAGCTCGGGATTAAAAAGCTTAAGAACTGGCTCCACACTAGGCATGTTTTTCAGGGCTTCAAACACTGCGACCTGAGCAGCTTCGAATCGGAATTTCACATCAAATCGTCAAATAGTCAAATTGGAAAGGGGTTTTGCTTAAAAAATCCTGTCAGTCTCAGAAAACTCTGGACTTGTTTTAAGTTGGTTGGTCTGGGAAATCCTTTAACCGCTTTTACCTTCTCAGCGGATGGCTTAATGCTGCTGTTTTCCACATGGTGTCCAAGAAACGCTACATGTCTGCTCAAGAAATTGCATTTCTCCCAATTTATTATGAAGCCATTCTCTTCTGCTACCTTCAAAACTACAATGAGTTTCCTGATGTTTTCATACTCGTCTTCCACAGCAATAATGATGTCATCCAGGTACAGCGACAAATAGTTTTGCCGTATCAAATCTCAGAAAACTGTGTTAACAAACCGTTGGAAAACAGCTGGTGAATTACATAATCCGAATGGGACCTTAAGAAACTCATATTGTCCGTTTGGCGTGACAAATGCCGTGTATTTTCTGCTTCCCTCTGCAATATCGACGTGGAAGAAACCATTCCGTAAGTCAATCGTCGTGAAAACTTTCGCCTTATACAGCTGCTCCAGAACGTCTTCCATCACTGGTAAAGGATATCCGTCTTTGTTCAATTTAACATTCAATTTGCGATAATCTACGCATAGTCGGGTTTTACCATCTTTTTTCTTCACTAGCACAATTGGGCTGGCAAAGTCCGATCGACTGTGTCTTATGATCCCCTCTTCAAGCCATTCGTGTATTTGAGCATTCCCAATTTGCTTCTCCGGTTCTGATAACTTCCTTGCTCTCTGATATACTGGGTTTTCGTCTGTTCGATGCAGGAACTTTTTATTCTTTTAGGAACATACTCAGACACAACGTTAAAAATTTCCCCTTTAAATTTCTCATTACCTACGCATCTAATACATGGGCGTTTCTAAGAGAGGGAACCATTTAAATTACTTCCGTACCATTTTCATTTAGTACCAACCTTCACGTTATACGTGTATAAATTTGACAGCTGTCGGACGATTAGTTCTCGAGATATAGCGTTGAAGCAACTTTTGCTATTGCGAAAAAAATGGATTCAAAGCAATTTCGTGTGTTGATTTATCATTGCTTTTTGATGAGAAAAAATGCAGCCGATGCAAAGAAATGGCTTGAAAAGTGTTACCCGGACTCTGCACTAGCCGAACGAACCATTCGCAAGTGGATTGAAAAATTTAAAAGTGGTCATACAAGCACCGAAGATGATGCACGCAGTGGACATCCAAAAGAGGCTGTTTCAGATGAAAACATCAAAAAAGTCCACAAAATGACTACGAATGGCCTTAAAGTGAAGTTGATCGAGATAGCTGAGGCTCTAAAGATATCAAAAGAGCGTGTTGGATATATCATACACAAATATTTGGACATGCAAAGCTCTGTTCAAAGTGGGTGTGGTGTTTGCTCGTCGACTAAAAACAACAACGTGTTGATGATTCAGAAGAGTGTTTAAAGCTGTTCAACCGCAATAAAGCCGAATTTTTGAGTCGGTATGTGACAATGGATGAAACTTGGCTCCATCACTTCACACCACAGTCAAGTCGGCAGTCAGCTGAGTGGTGAGCAGGCGACGAACCTCGTCCAAAACGACCAAAAACTCAACAGTCGGCTGCAAGGTTATGGCATTCGTATTTTGGGATACACATGGAATAATTTTCATCGACTATCTCCAAAAGGGACAGACTATCAACAGCGACTATTACATTGCCTTGTTGGAGCGTTTGAAGGACGAAATCGCAGAAAAATGGCCGCATTTGAAGAAAAAGAAACTGCTGCACCATGTCAAAAGTCGATGAAAACGATGGCAAAATTGAATGAATTCGGCTACGAATTGCTTCCCCACCCACCGTATTCTCCAGATTTGGCCCCCAGCAACTATTTTCTGTTCGCACACCTCAAAAGAATGCTCGCCGGAAAGAGATTTAAGACCGATGAAGAAGTAATCGCCGAAACAGAGGCCTATTTTGAGGCTAAACCGAAATCGTACTACAAAACTGGTATCGAAGGATTGAAAAATCGTTTCAATCAATGTATCGCCCTCGAAGGCAACCATATTGATAAATAAAGTTGAATTTTGCCAAAATTTTGTGTTTTACTATAAAACGGTACTGACTTTTCAGCCCATGTGTTAATACTACCGGGTGAGTTTTTTAACTTGAGACATCCAAATTATTCGAAAAGTACGAAATATCGCGAAAAATGTTTCAGAAAAAAGTCACAAGGTTCTGAAGGGGACATAAGATGGTGACCACGAGTTTGAGACCCGTTTTCAAGGTCAAACGAGGGTCACTTTTGATTTTTCAAATGATAATTCCTAATTTTCATTGCTCAGTCGTATTACTCGTAGGCTTGTCATTTGTTTTTACATACTGCGTTTAGCATAACCTAGAAAAAACGACGTGGACGAGTATTTTGTTTCCTTCGGCGTCATTAATTAGAGTGGGTCCTCTTGCCTCCCACTGTTGAATCATTAAATTCTTCCTATTTCGACTTTTATTTCCCGAGACTATTTCAAAAAATGCTCGAAAATGTGACCATTTACTTCAATACACTTGTATATCCGCGCTCTAAATGAACCAACAGAACTGAGAAGTATTTCTGGCGTAATCTTCCGGCAAGCTTCAGCTATTCGTCTTTTCATGTCCTTAGGTGTTGTTGGCTTTTTTCTGTAAACCTCACTTTTTAAGTAGCCCCACAAGAAGAAATCAAGTGACGTAAGAGTAGGTGATCTAGCAGGCAATTGCCTCGGACCCCTCGTCCGATCCATCGTTGATGGTAAACATTGTTTAATACGCCCCGAGCTACTTGGGAATAATGAGCTGGACAACCATCATGTTGAAACCACATTGTTTGTCGCAACTCCAATGGCAGTTCTTCTAGTAATACTGGAAGATGTTCCCGCAAGAAGTTTGCATACTTTTCGCCATTCAAGTTGCCTTCAATAAAATTTGGACCTATTAATTTATCCCCAATAATTCCCGCCCCAACATTAACATTCCAAGGGTGCTGGCGTTCAACTTGTCGCAACCAAAAAGGGTTTTCGGTAGCCCAGTAATGCATATTATGTCGATTGACCATACCGTGATTAGTGAGAGAATAACAATTTGGCAAAGAAAAGGGGGTCTCGTTTAATTTGCTGAAGTGCCCACTGACAAAAGGAAACCCGGTTGCGAAAATCTTCACTAGAAAGTTCTTGATGCATTGAAACATGATAAGGATGGTATTTATGCCGATGTTATATCTTACAGACAGTCGTTTGAGAAATTCCTGATTCATGACTTTTTTGGCGAGTTCTAATGTGAGGATCGTGTGCAACGGCAGCTAACACTGCTATTTCGTTATCCTCAACAACCACCCTATCTGACCGACTCCTTTCTTTTGGTTGCACACTTCCTTCACCAGTGAATTGTTGGATGACCCGATAAAAGGAAGCGCGCGATCGTATCTGGTCTGGGAAACGTTGGGCGTAAAGAGCAACAGCACCATCGATGTTCCTTCCACTTTCTCCATAAATCAATATCATTTAGATTTTCTGGAAAACGTTACTAATAATAATCAGTTCCTCAAAACAAATATCGAACTTCTAGATGAAGTACAGTTAAGTTCAAGTAGAAAAAAAAGGGCAGAGTGCACATCATACACTCTCAGATAAGTTTAGGACAATTTGTCTCTATCTGAAATTTCTTTGAGTTTTAACTTCACTCGAGGCAATAATGACTTCCTCAAAACAAATCTCGACCTTCTAACACCCGAACAACGTTGGAAACCGATTAATGATTTAGGCATGCCAGTGAGTGGTATCTAGCACTGAATGAATAAGACCTTTGAGACAAAGTCGTGTGCCCCACTGAGGAGAAATTATCATTTGAAAAATCAAAAGTGATCTTTGTTTGACCTTGAAAACGGGTGTCAAGGTGAAACTCGTGGTCCCCATCTTATGTCCCCTTCAGAACCTTATGACTTTTGTCTGAAACATTTTTCGCGATATTTCGTATTTTTCGAGTAATTTTGACTTCTTAAGTTTTATGGCGCCCTCTGACGGGAAAAGGACGCATTTTTGAAAAAAGTGTTTCATGTAGAAGAATTGTAATTTTTCACGCAGATTACGAATCCGTCAAAAAATAGGGGTTTCCATTAAAAAATCAAAAGTGACTTTCGTTTGACCTTGAAAAAGGGGCTCAAGGTCAAACTCGTGGTCACCATCTTATGTCCCCTTCAGAACCTTGTGACTTTTGTCTGAAACATTTTTCGCGATATTTCGTACTTTTCGAGTAATTTGGATGTCTCAAGTTAAAAAACTCACCCTGTATATTGAAAATGTTGTTTTCTTCGGATTCGTTTATTATTTGTATCTTGTTCTTGAGGTTTTTAAAATTTTCTGATGCTCACAGTTTTTCCGTGACCTATTATCAGTTCAACGTCTTTGATGGAATCCACTCATCTGGCACAACTTGTAATCGTATCCAATAATCGACCTTATCTATCTGCACTGGTAGTTGTAATGAACCAAGGGCCTGTCGTGGAGTGCTTTCAAATCCATTTAGTTTATCAAGTTTCTTGGTGCTGATTTACTTCTGCAATGACTCATGCATCACCGAAACGTAGCTGCCGCTATCGACAAAAGCATTGAAATCACTTCCAGAAATACTAACCTTTACATTGTTACCATCGGAACATCGGAACTCCTCTGGTGTTCGGCTGATCTTTATTTATATCCGGGCAATTGGAAGACACGTGCCCGAATAAGTTGCACCTAAAGCATTTTGTTCCTTTACCTTTATCTGAACAGTCCTGTGCGATATGTTGGGGAGACCCATAGCTATGACATCTCTTGTTCGGCGCTTTTCGTCCCGTATTGACTTTTGATGCACTGGATTTTACGTCGACTTTTTACTTCAGTAATGGTCTGTGCATCCTCTTGTAGCATTCTATCTTCTTCTTTAATCCATCTATGGTTGATGCTTCGTACAAGATGTTCTTGTTGTTTACGAAATCAGGATGATATTCTCAGTGGTAGATGATTCGTCAACATTCTCTCTACTTGCAATCTGAATCATGGCGTAGAGGTATTCCTGCGAACTCTCACCATTTGCCTTCTTTCGTTTTTCGAGTAATCTATGAATCTCTACTGCGGATGGCTTTGTTCCAAATTCTTTTTCTAACCTAGATTTCCGCGTGATCCAATTTGTGACTCCACTTGTTGCTTCAACAGCTAACTTAGCGACACCCTTTAGCAGGCGTCGTGCACACAGATATTTTTGTACGCCATTCCATTCACATGTATCTGCGATTTCCTCAAATTCTTTCAACCAGTCCCGATAGTTTCTGCTCTCTTCCCTGGAGAATTTTTCCAGAGACTCCTCGATATCTTTGAATACAAAATTGTTTTTTTCTGGTCATTCTATGTAGATCTTCTGGATTTACTTCGTTACTTGTTCCTTTTTCGTCTTCCTCATCTTCTTTGTCGTAGCGTGTTTCTTCTGTTTCTTCTCAACTGCCCTCCATGACTGGGGCCTTAATGCAATTGTGCTCTTTTGGAGCAGACGTCTCTTCTAAGAGACGATTATAGCAAATTGGTCAAACTATGCGTAGTGTTTTTGGGATGAGATTCAATAAAGAAAATAGATAAAAATCAAGCATCTTGGAGCTATGCATCAAGCACAATGGATTGCGAAAGACGAAAAGACCTTTCAAGATGGTTGCTTATTTATCATTACACTGAATTGGGTGCGCAACTAAGTTATCGCTGTTTTTTTTTTTCTTTTGATGAAAATCCAACTTTATTGTGAAAAAATGGTTAAAAATGGTAAAGAATGAATCATTCAAAGTATTGCCCAACGCTAGCTACAACCTGTTCCTATCTTTCGGACAGAGCTCGAATACCGATACGGTAAAAGTGTTTATCTTTAAAGGCTATCCACGAATCAACCCATTTCATGATGTGTTTATATGATTGGAACTACTGGTCAGCCAGAACATGTGCCATCGAACGGAACAAGTAATAATTGGACGGCGTAATAATTGGGAATATGGCTGGTGGGGTAGGACATCCCATTTGAGCGTTTCCTTAACGGATTTGGCAACGTTACACCGAGACTTGTATCCTCGTATTGTGGTAGCATTTTGCGCAGTCTTACGCGCAATCGCATCATTGAAGTCCATATCGTTTCCCATTGACGATTTCGTTGGGTTTCAGCAGTATAAATATTCGACGTAGAAGTATAACCGGACAGTTCCTATGACTTTCTTTTATTTAAGCTCCTGTAATGAATCCATTTTTATCACCCGTTATAATGCAATGAAGAAAACCCTTTCTTTTTTGCTGATAGAGCAGTTGTTCACAGGCAAAAAAACGACACTCAACGTCCCTTGATTTCAAATGATAAGCAATCCAATTTTCTTGTTTTTGAATCACTCTCAACGCATGCAACCGCTTGAAAATCGTTGGCGGGTAACTAATAATGTTGAAGCAAACTCTTCTTGCATTTGACACGGATCTTCATCGAGCAATGCCTTCAATTCAGCGTTTTCGAAAGATTTTGGCCTTCTTACACGTGGACGACCGTCAACATCGAAATTACTGTCTTTAAAGCGACAGAACCAATCATGGCACGTTGTTTCACTTACAGCAGAATCTCTATAAAATTTTTGGAGCTCTCAATGCGCTTCAATCGCCGTTTCCTTCGAATGAAAGAAAAAAATCAACACTTCCCGCAAATGACGATTATTTGGCATAAAATCAGACATTTTCACACAACCAAAAGTATACGACGTCAAAACAAAAGCACTAATCTGTCAAAACTGACAAAAGAGAGAACTTATTTGCACACCTAATGTGTAAAACCTTGGCTAGAATGCACAGTGGTGATTTAAGCATCTTATAAAGATTTGTGCTTCTTAAGGGCGCTAAACAGTCTCTAAAGCTACTGTAAGCAAGTTTAGATGTCACCTCTGATATTTAAGGGAATAGAGAGTCATTTTATCCTTCTTTGATAACGAGGTTGATAAAAAAATTAGGAAGAACATAATTGCCAACTTAAATAGGAACAACATCTCAAATTTTGGCTATATTAGAGTTAGAAATTCAACGCTCTTATGTTACACTTTCCACCACAGAGCTAACATATCTCTCATCAAGGAACTGAGACTCGGCAATGTGCAATTCAACGGAGCTGATAGAAATGATACCAAGTACATGAAATTCTCACAACGAAAGGTTTGCTCAGGATCGATTTTAACTGGAATCTCATTGCATTTGTTCACCTACAAGTCTGCATTCAGCATCATGGTGTCAACAAGCATGCCGATATCTCTCGGAAACAAGCATCAACATAGGAAAAATATGTGAAAAATTGAGATAATAAAATCCGCACAGATTTGGCTCTTCCGAAAATACCGTCTCAGGATTTACCAGAACCATCATTATGGCTTCGCGGACCACTTAATTAACAATTAGTTCTCCTTCATGGACTAACAACTCTCAAGCTCCTGTTTAGAGCGAAATAGGAATTGCCACCACTTCAAAGACTTTCATGAATTACATTCATCCATCACCGAAGAAAGTATCACAATTGTTCATCCTATTTTGCTCTGGCTATCTTGTTAATTACCCTGACAGAACGAGGGTTGTTTAACGTGTACCCGAATCGGAATATAGGTGACGCTGAGTACACTATCATTTCATATAACCACTTTTAGCCCGCCTGTCAAAATTTGGTGACAATCCGAAGCTTAGCTTTGTTTTGGCACCCACTTTAAAACATCGTGATGGTGTTTTTTTACGACCATGAAAAAAGAGCAGTAGCGCTCATTTATCTGATTCTTGTTTTTGAGTGGCACAACCTGGGAGGAAATCAAGCCCATTCTCGATAGTGTGTATAGGACCCATTCACCTTCCTGTACAACCGTTTACCATTGGTTCGCAGAGTTTCGCCGTAGTCGCATGTCGGCGTTTGATGAACTGCATCTAGGTAGCCCAAAAACGATTACCACAGAGCAAACCGTGGGAAAAATACATGACCACCGACTTAAAATTCGCTGAGATAGCAGGCATCTCAACTTAATGTGTTTGCCATAACCTGCGCGCAATTGTTAGACCAATCTAAATCCGCAGGAGTCTCTACGATCCATTGGTACACACCAGAGACCAAAGAACAATGAACATGCTCCAAAGAAGGCGAAGACCGTGGCTTCGGCCAGAAAACTGATGGCCATGGTTTTTTGTGCGCGCGAGGGACTATTTAAAGAAGTGAATAACAATCACAGGAGCATACTAACCGATTCAACGCCAATTTGAAGAAAAAACGACCACATTTCGCGAACAAAAAATGCTCTTCCACCACGATAACGCACAAGCTCACACCTCTGCAGTCGCCACTGCCTCTCGCCGGAAAGAAGTACGCGTCGAACTTCGCTGCCGTATTTTGCAGGCCTACAAAAGTCGTACTATAGGAAGGGGTTAAAAAAGTGTATCGAGTTGAAGGGGATTATATTGGAAAATAAATTGTCAAACCCTAAAAAATTTCATTGTCGTTTCTAATCCGGGTATTCATTAATCAGCCCTGGTATTTTACAGATTGTGATGTATTCAGATCTTATAGATACGTATTAGAGACTGAATCTATAGAGTGTACTCGAATGGACCACCTCATACGTAGTCGTGGCCAACATTTACATGATATTATTTTAAAAAAAGTAAATGCCATGAACAGTTCTTTTAACCTATAATAAAAATTTAAGGTTCACTTTCAAATTTATGTATTTTATTTTACATTATAAGTCAAACCTTACGATGAATCACCCTATATATCGGAGGCTCTCGTTTAACTCATTGATGATATAATTTTTTCCAATTGTAGTTCTGTGTTCTGTGAGGTTTTCTATTCCAGAAAGGCCATTCTCAGATCATTGTGGTTTTTTGTATCTTTCTGTCGTCTCAGTATATTCTGGTAATGCGTGGTAATTGCGCACAAATTTTGGTCAATTTATCAGGAGCTTATAAGGATTTTCAGATTCCCACATCATGAGCTCAATAAGAGCAGTTCTATTTATTCGTAAACGACAGAATGTCAGAAACATAAAGCACTTCCAAGCAAATTACATGATACAGACCTTTGAAGGTTATCCCTGACGCATGTCGGAGATTTTTTTTCAGCTCGACAGGGTTAACCATATTCACACACACACCCATGTGCCATAACGTTGCCAAAAAGAAAAAAAAAAAAATCTCTAAGGAAATTTCATTTTGAAAATACTTTTGTTTGTACCCTAACTATTGTATTTACTAACCCTCTATGGGTAGGCATTTCAATGTTCTTCCCAGCCACGCAGTTGGTATTCAACGTATTCGAACGAATTCATCTAACAAATTTGAATGTCTAACTCAGAATTCCTAACCTCTACTGTGCTGGGAAATGTCGGCTAATATTTAGGCTTACCAGTTTTACTTTGTTTTGTCACCAAGTTAGAATGATTTGCAGCTGAAAAAACCAAAATTTCCTTAGTCACAAATGGGATTAGGAACACTCATTGTTTTGCTGGTATTTGATGGAAATTACTCTCTAATTAGGGACAATTTTCAGTTAAAGGATACGGGTTATCGCAAAAAGTAGTGAATCTAAAAATAGAATGCGAATTTTCCTGTGAATTTGAAAATATTTTTTTTTCTATAATATTTCCCAGTATGTATGGTAGATACATAGATACAAGTACTACATAGAATTCCACTTCAAGCGAAACGATTTTACGGGTAAGTGCTCCATTGCATGTCACCTGGGATTGATTTGAATCGAAACGAAGTACTTTTGTATCTGTTTTTCGTATCTCTCTCTGTATCACCATGTGCATCTATATATATATAAATTTTTTATCTTCCTTGGTGTTCAGATAAAATATATACGTACACTCGTATACGTATATAAAGCGGAAGTAAAGTATAATTTCCCGGAAAGTGTTATTTTTATGACAGAAAAGAGTGAAGCAAGTGAGTACCCTTCAAGTCAACGATTTTCCAAGGGACCTATCAATTTTATGGCACTTTGTCTACCAACGTGACCTTATTTTTTCTTGGGAGGGTGCCGTGTGAGAAAAGTCCTAAAATACTTCATCTCTACTCCATCGTCATAAGCAGTATTGGAATGCGTTGCAAAAATAATTTTCCCAAAGCTGAAAATAGAAATATTGTAGTTCAATGACGCAGAAGTATGATAGTTGCGCGGATATTGTACTGCACTTAAACTGTGCAAACAACGTCATTTATCTAGGACAAGAGTTACGTGTTCTGTAGTGACGCATCAATACAGAGACTGCTGAGTGGAAAGGAATAATTGATGAGAAGTTCTGGAATAGAGAAAGTAAATTTCAATAGTCCAGGAGAAAAATGGGAGTCCATTTAGTACTCCATAGGGGCAGAAGTAAATCGACTTTGACATGAAAGTTTTCAATTAAATCATGAAACAAGGAAAGTATTTCAATCGGACGTTCTTCTGGAAAATTTTTTTCAAAAATCGTTCTCGTGAAGAGACGAAGGATTTCTTCATTCGTTTTCCGCTCTAGTAACGAGTATACTACACTGTTTGGCTATAGATCAAGGGTGAAGCGATTAAGTATACACATCTTTGTTTTTCAAGATAGAATTTCAGTACTTGCTAGCTGTCTAGATCTGAGTGTATAAAATCACCGATTGATAAGTGTCTTCCCTCGTTTTCTTTGATTTTTAATGAAGAAGAAGCAGCAGATAAAAACCTTAACATGTACTTTTGCGCTAGAAATTAGAACTTGGATAATCAGTGTCTTGTATGAAATTTTTGTCTCCGAAGCCCAAAGAAGCAGCAATTTAAGAGTGGTTTTTCGGATGATATGCGCACTGATGTGGTGGTAATAAAGTCCCTTACCACATTAAAGTTGTAGCTTCCTATCGTGACGATTTATTGTTGTTGTATATTTCTCTATGTTGATAGTATTTACTTTATATTTACTTCGTTGTCGCAAACGCATTATGTCAATGTCGTCTGCATATACGAGTACTTAAATAGACTCTTGAAAGATGCTACCTCTGGAGTTGACTGGAGTTGTCACATGGTAACGCAACGCCTTGTTTAAGCCCTTAACCCACAATAAATTTCTTCGTCGTCCATCGGCATCTTGCATCGTCGAATGAGATTGGTAGGGATGTCAAAACTAGACATGTTCGAGACTATTTACGAAGGCTTTTAGGCCTTCACATAATATGGAGATAGAATTTTACGTGCGATTTTAAGTTCTCCCTTCTTTAGGATCGAGCAAACAATACTGAGGTTCGATTCGTCGACCGAGGTTTTAGAGATGAGTTGATGTAAGTATTCTGCGTATGCAATCATTACCTGCTGCCCTTAACAGCTCGATAAATCGACGGAAATTTTATTCATCTTCCTCCAGATTGAAGGATTTATTCTATCTGATAGTGGCATGTTATTCGTCATCACAGTTTAACAGTTTGCAGAAATTATCTTTCCAGATTCTTAACACCAACTGTGGTTTCCTTCGCTTTCCAGCAACTCCTCTTTAAGGCTTTGTGATCTTTCTTTTTGCTCTAAGGAGCCTATGTTCTTTCCTTGTTTTCTGTTGGTAAAGCTTGTGAGCCCATTCCGTTCTTTTCTGCTGGGCCACTCTTTATATCCGTTGTTTTTCCAGATTTGTCTGTCTGGATTCGACACCGAGCCAGAGGTTTCTTTGTTGGGACGATACCACAGGTATTTCACATTCGATGCCAGTGGTATCGTACTCTCCGATAGGTTAAGAGAAACTCGATCAGAAAAAGTCTTGATGGTCTCTTGCAAATGCAGCCGTTCGACATTGAACTTCCTCACAATATTTCACTGCCTTTGAGATGTTACGAATATGATCATACATATCTTGGTAGCAAGCCGTACGTTTATATCAATATAATCATTTTGGTTGACAGTTTGTTGATCAGGAGTCAGCCAGGTCCCTTTATAGATATCATGGTGTGGAAACCGCGTGCTGGCTATAATTACATTAGGTCTCCCCGTAAAACAATAAGCCTGTGTCTGTGTCGGAGGTGATGGCGTAGATGATGTACTTCTCCACTGTACTTCTCGAACTGCAACTTTTTAAAATGTTATATTTTTTTTTATTTTTTAATAAATTTTATTATGCCAAAGCAAAAAATGTTGGAAAATACATCAATTTTCAAATTATGTCAGTAGTTTTCAATATGTTCACCTTTGGCGCGAATAATGGTCTTGAGACGACCGGAGAAAGCATTGCACACTGCACGCAAGTGGCTCTGCGGTATTTTGGCCCATTTCCTGCGAAGTGATTGTTTGAGGTGGTCCAAACTTTGGTATTTTCAATATTTCGCCTGAAAAATACCCCAGACAGAGAATTTGCATCCGGAGAATTTTCAATTCTTTGTGTCGAAGAAATGAAGTGTGAAACATTGTTTTTTAACCAATCTTGTTTGATGCGCGCTTTGTGAGACGGTGCCGAGTCTTGTTGAAAAGTCCACGGTCTCCGACCGAAATGATTGTTTGCCCAAGGCTTCAATACTGCTTCTAAGACAGTTTCACGGTATACGATCGCATTAATTTTGACGTCACGGTACAAAAATAAGAACGGAGAGCGACCATCAGCGGTCATGGCAGCCCAAACCATCACCATCGGTGCTGCCTGCTTTCTGGTGGCCGTCCGAAGGTGTAAATTTACAAAGGACCTCTCTGGCAAGTCATTTTGTTTATTGACATATTGCTCGATAACAAATGGTGACTCATGCGATAAAAAACCAAATTCGGCAACTCACCACTTTCGTGCAAGCGTAGCAAGTCCTTCGCTCTTTCGACTCTAACTTTTTTCTGTCGCAGTGTAAGATCGTTTGTTTTTTGAAACTTCAATGGCTCATTTTTCTGCGCGTGCTGCATCCGTTCCAACGATATGTTGAGCTCACAAGCCTCGAGCCTTCACTTTCCGAACCATTTCTGCCGATGTTGCTGTTTTTTTATGACCACCTCCATGGCGTTTTTCAACGCTGCCAGTATCACGGTAGCAAGCTATGGTTCGAGACACAAATGATTTATTCACGTTGAGGTGCTGAAGGGCTCTAGCTACTTGTGGTTTTCCATCGCGGATAAAAATTTTTCAACACAACTGAGACGCAAATCGCTTGTAAATAATAAAATTATCTGTCATGTGTCAAAATTTGAGGTCACTGTCATAAACGATGTGGAACTTATAGCAATCTGAAGTTGTTTGCAGTTCGAGTTAGGTGTGTATTACCAAAGATATCCTCCTTACCTAGCTTGGCATAAAATTAGTCAAAAACGCTTTTCACGTCATACTTGAGTCATTGCTCCTAAATTTTGTTGAGGAGCTCGTAGAAGCAGTCTGCGGTAAGGTCATCCTTCGTTGCGAAATTTCGCTTTAAGCAAATCGTCCTCATGCGTTCACTTACATGCCTGAAACTCAAGACTTGTTCCCTGGTTCTTCCTATCACATCGAACGGCTCTATAGTACTCGTAGATATCAAAAATCTTTATCGCATCCTTGGATAGCGGTTATGCCCATTTTATAGCAGTCGTGGATCTCCGCTTGTTGTTCGACTGCACGCCGTCATCGGGTCGTCAACAGTGAATCAGTAATTATCCGAGACTATGAGCTGGTTCATATGTATATGTGAGATGGCGAAAGGAAGCATTATAATGCTGGTTGTGCATGCCCTTGCCATTTTAGCCTCCATGCTTTCGATTACCACCACAAAGCTCTGGTTTGATGAAAATAACAGTCAAATAGACGTAGCAAAACAACTCACCTTTAAGATGTCGATACATACTATAGAAGGACGGCAGCGGCTTGTGTGTCTTACAGGTAAAAGAGGAGAAAAATGAAAAAAGTACTAAAAGTAAACAACCGAGAGGTTTGCTGTTAGAGGCCCAGGTCCACCTCAGACTATAACACCATCGAATGAAGAAGTCTACGATATTTTTTCTTCTACCTTTCTCGTTTACTGCAACGAAGTATACCAGAAAATATTTGAACTATAACTGCCACATCTCACCAGAAGTAAAAGATTAAACGTTAAAGTGTTTTAGTCATAATTAACCGCCAAAACGTTTACCTATTACGTAACCCTCTAGCTCTCGAACAACGATTGCCAAATGTAGATGTGGTAGTAGAAGTCGATACCCAGAATATAGTCTACGGATTGTAAACTTTTATACTTTTTTATTGTACTTGTACTTGTTCTTATTCTTGTTCTTTCTAATAATTTTGATATTTTTTGTGAAATGCTTAATGTTCTATTGATTTACTTTTTACTATTTACTGTTTTATATATGTAGAATGTTTATTTAAGAATAAAACGCTCGTTTGGATGGATATTTACACAAAAATAAATTTAATACGAGTAATGACTGTGGAAATGCGAAAACTACAGCGAATAAATGTATTCAAAAAAGAGTTCGGTGTGTGCACATTGCCGCTTCACTGCCTCTTGTTCACGTTTTGCACAACTCTTGGCCGCTGCCATTGCGCAATTCGCCGCATTCTCGTCCGCGTTGCCATCCACACGGCCATTCTAAGATTCGACTGCCGCAGTCGAACGAACGTCTTCTTCAGCATCTCCTTCTTTCTCGGATTCAGAATCAATCTGGAACCTACGCCACCGCTTCATATAGTCAGCGGCCGTCGAAGTCTGGTTGAGTCCCTCGTGATCTCCAATTTTCCTGACCAAGTACCTGTCATTGCCACACACTTTAACTATCTCGCAGGGCCCAAGATATTTAGGAAAAAGCTATTGTCCCGTAGCAAACTGCGTTTTTTAAATTACGATCAGCTCACCCAGATCGTATGTGGGCGCTTTCATTCTTTGCAGATCGCAGGTTTTCTTGTTCTCTCCTTGTACTTCTCGTATCTGCCTTTTTGCTTCCATCTTCATCTGCTGACGATTCTCCTCGAACGCAACCGTCTCAAATTGACGTCGTCTTCTATAGCCATTTTAACGCTAAACATCATCTCGAAAGAAGTTCTTCCCGTACTTCGCAACTTCGCAACACTGTAAATTTTATGACACGTTGCACCTTGGGAACGAATCTGTACCATTTAAATGGATCCTCAATGGTAAGGCGCGTGAGCACTTGAATGATGGTCTTGTTCATCTTCTCCGCTTGCCCATTTCCTCTAGGGACACCGGTCGTCACGAGATGATGCTTGATGTTTCTCTCCAAGCATGAATGCTGATCCTTTGTCGGATATAATACGTCGAGGGTGATCAAAAATCTGCGATTGCATGTCCAAGCGGTTAATGACTTCACTGGACGTTGTGCTATTCACGGAATACATCCAGATAAACTTGTAAAATGCATCAACGACCACAAAAATGTGCCGATAGTTCTTCATCTCGGAGCGGCCCGAGATGACCCAGATGGTACGTGTGCAACGGTTGATCAACCTTGTCAATTGGATGAAGTAGCGATTCCCTCTTGCCGGTCTTCTTTGCAGCAAGGATATAGGGGATGCAATTGCTGATGACGTCAGCGATATTGCGGTCCACCTGTGGGATAAAAAAATCGTTCTTATTTAGTTTTGAAACCTTACCAAGATCAAAATATTCCTTCTTCTGTAGAGATTTTGGAACGACCAAAACATGAGTGCCCTCAATGCATCTGTAGATGTAGACTTGGCAAGAATCTTCATTGTGCGCTCTTAACTGCTTTTAGAGACCCGTCCTCTATTGCGTAAACACATACTGGATGGCAGCGAAGCGCGTCAACGTGACGCATCGCAGAACCGGATCGGTGAAGAACTTCGCAATTTAACTCCTCTAACTGAAAGGCCCAATGCGCAACAAAGCTGTTCAAACCTTTCTTGGCCAAAGTGTCCTTAAATGCTTTGAAGTCGGTGAAAATCTTAAATCTCTCCCCAAGCAAGTAGATGCGTAGTCTTTTACGAGCCCTGACTATGGCGAGCACTTCGACATCTTAGCTTGAGTAATTCTTTTCCGTTGCACGTTGTTCTAAAGCTTAGGAAGATTACTGGATGATATAGATAGTCCTTGTGTTTTTGTATCATCACGACCCCGTATCCATTCTTGGAGGCGTCGGTGTACATGCGGATTGAAAAGCTTCAACACCGGCTCCTGACATAACAGGCTCTTCAACTTTTTTTTTATAATCCCGCGCGCGCACGAAGGAGATATGAATACCCGTTTACTGGCTTTTCTCCAGAGCGCGGGCGGGTGGTGTAGTAGTTTGAAACTCAGGTGTATTAGGCTTCGATATTTTTCCCAGAGGTGGTTGTCAAACTGGACGGGACGAGCAAGTGCATCCTCAACCAGTGGGTCTCAGTACGTGCTCGTTGTTAGTTCGTTACATTTAGCCCAGTAAGCTTCTTCTTGACATGGTCCCCATATGAACTTGGCATCTCATTTTGTTAGGTCGGATAGTGGCTTTGCGAAAGTGGCGTAACTGGAAATGAATTTTCAAAAATACCCAGTCAGCCCGAGAAACTGCATGACCGACTTGACGCTCTTCAGCGCAGGAAAATGTTTAATTGTCATTGTCTCGTCCTCAGATGGTTTGATGCCGCCGTTCATGATAACGTGTTCAAGAAACTTTACTTGAGTTTGGAAAAAGGCACACTTTTTCCAATTTATCATTAGCCCGTTCTCTTCAGATACCTCTTAAACTTGCCTTAGCTTTTCAATCCCTTCATCTTCGGATCTGGCAGAAATGATTAAGTCTTCGATGTAGGCTGGAACAACTCCTCGTCGCTTAAGATCTTGAAGAACAAAGTTTACATACCTCTGGAACACGGCGGGTGAGTTGCACAAACCAAATGGGACCTAGTTCAACTCGAAATGGCCATCCGGAGTTACAAACGCCGTGTATTTTTTACTGCTCTCTTCGATATCCATGTGTAAGAATCCATTTTTCAGATTCAGGGTAGAAAAGACCTTGGCATCGTATAATTGCTCGAACACTTCTGGACTGGCAAAGTGTGAATCACTGTTATGAAATATCCCATCTCGCATCCACTCAGAGATCTACTTGTCTACGACTTCCTTTTTAAGGGGGGCCAAGCGTCTTGCCCTTTGGTAAATCGGCATTTTATCATCCAGGACGATTTTAATTCGCACACCGGTTGTTCATCTTCAATAAACAGGCACACTTCTGGCAGTAAGTCTTTACCTCTTAAAAACTCATAGGCAAATCAATTATTTTGTACAAAATGACAAATTAAATTATAGTACTCGCCTGAGATGTCTATGTTGATTTTCGAAACGCCAAAACTTTTAGCCAGCTGGCTGCCAAATGCAATGGTGACATTTCCCGGATACTGGATCTCGCTGACGACTAACTTCTGTCGGAGACTATGTTTGGCTAGCGTTAGATCACTACTCGTATCAATAAGAGCCTGGAACTCTTGATTGTGCACCTTGACCGGAATACTGATATCCGAAACCATCAATCGGTTGACCTTTACACTCGATATCGGCTTGTTCTCCGAGCAATTCCTGGCGATGTGCCAAAACTGGTTGAATTTGGCACAACGACTACCTTTCTCCCTGTGGGGGCAATTGTAGGAATTATGATAAAGAGCACCTCAATTCCGTCACCGAGACTACTGGCCTGCGTCTTCTTTTCTGGGGACATTCTTCGCAGCTGGCCTAAACGAAATGGCGTACCGTATGCCTTCGTCAGCCGGTAATGTTGTTTATTAACGTATCCTTTAAGCCAGAAATGAGATTCATCACAGAACAAAATTTCACTATAAAACACCGGATTTTCATTAAGATTTCCAGAGCCCATTCACTGAAAATATGATGCCAATTCAAGTCGCCTGACTTCAATTCTTGCACAAGTCGAATTTTGTACGCTTTTAGGCTGAGATCCTCACACAAAGCCATGCTGCTGAGAACGACGACAGATCGATTCGTCACGGTCTTCGCGTACGCTATCAGCTACAGCTGCTATAGTCTCTTCACTACGTGCTAGACTAACTGGTCGAGTATCATCCACTAATGTAAACTGGGACTCAAATTTGCGAATGATATTGGCAATAGTGGTTTCAGTAGGTCGATTATGCGCACTGTAAGTTCCTCGAAGTGACTTTTGCACTGTAAAAGATAGACATATTTGTTGGTGGTAATTTTAAGGAAAAATTGCCTGTAATTTATAGTTTAATATCTGGTTTAACTATCTGTAACTATGTTGACTTTTATGAGGCTCGCTGTACCACTGAATCTCACAAAGATAATGCAAACATCAATCTGTCACTCTATTTCCGACAGATAGATCCATCTACCACAAATCACAAGTGTCAACTACTCTTCTCGATGGAAATCCCTTTTAACCAATTTTGATGCCAAATTCATCTGCATCGTGTCTGAGGTAATGTTCTTTCGACAGCTTTTGATGGATTAAAATACGGAAACATGAAACGCACGATTAAATTAACGTTATCAACCATCTGAAACTCAATCAGAAACTCTATCAAAAATTCAAATTACCTCTGAGTTGATAAAACTTTAACTGCCTGAAGCCGTATTTAACTTCGTTACTTTCCCCCTTCCAACAATTACATGATGGAGGCATTTAAAACTTTTTCCAAAGATTGATTGCCTGGATTTAGTTGTAGTCATATCTGAGCAGTATATGGTAGATATTGGCACACATTTGCATCAATTTGCTTACGTTGAGTTCAATTCAGTTGAATCTATAATCCATTATGCATTCCAGGATGTCATGGATTGTTTACGTTGGTCTATATGTAGTCCTGTCATAGCAAGTTGATGAGACGTGAACTTTCAAAATTAACTCACAGGTCTCATATCCCAAAAGAATTGGAATTTTAAATTTTTCTTTCGAAATTCATAAACTTTCAATAGGATATTTGGATTTATAGATGAGTGGGATGTATTGTGTAGCAAAGTTAAATTTGCAGTGTAACCAACTTAAAGAGACAAACAATTTTCAAAATCCATTATGTGTAAAACCTGTTTTACAGCTTCTGGTTGACATGGTACTGAAATTTGGGAAATGTACTTTACATATTACGTTCCACATGATGTGAAACTTCTTAAATTTTTGTTTTATCTAAACAGAGCACTTAGAAAATTAACTTATAGATTACATTCCTTGTACGCTTCTTTAACTAAAGTTACCCAGTATTTCGTAGAGAGATAAATCAGCATTTAAGTGGCGAAATTTCTACAGTACCAGCACCAACCATATCGATACGAGCGTTAAACTGACACTCACACTGATATTGCTCCGCGATTTCGAAGTCACTCTCACAGTTTCACTTATGCCTAACTTCGGTGCCCCATCACGACATCAGTCAGCAGACCACAGGTGTTGCTACAGCAGCAAAGTCGTTGAACTCTCATAAAATCTGCAGTTATGCTCATAACTGTTTCACGTTGTTCTATCACTATTTTCACCACCAGTGCTCCATTGAAATTGTCAGTAGTATTCTGCCCCTCCGAAACCTTCAACCTTAAGACCCGTCTCGCTATGAATGCTCATCAGTTTACCCTCAAACCTTCATTCGAACATACTCTGAAATATCGCGATTCTTTCCTAAGGCGTACAACTCGCTTATGGAGTACCTTTTCGGATTCCTTTTTTTTTTTTTTTTGATAGTCATTATAACTTGCAAACATTTAAGACCAATGCACACCGATATCTCTCTTTTTTCATTACCTAACTTCCGTGCGAAAATCTTGTTGGAACCAAAATTCCTTGAGCGCGGTCTATTTATAAAAAAAAAAAAATAAAAAAGTTATGAAACCCACCTCTTAATGAAAGACCTATCCGAGACGTGGGATCTAAACAATTTTACGGACTGAATAAGAACTGTTAAAAGGGCTTAGGAAAATACACAGATATTTCTGCTCCTCCACTGAATCTCCATAATCAGTGTCGCTTATATCTTCGCTTAGAAGACAGACGCAAGTTTTTCTAAAAATGAGTGTAATCTAGCGTTTTCGTTCTCTAAAACGCTTTGTTTTGAAACAGATTGCGTTCTTTATGGACGAAACAATCTTTAAGTACAAGAAAAGATTATCAAAACTCCGGTACGAGTTTTACGAAAGATATCCTATGATGAAGGAGAATCATCAGTGCTCTTTCAGCTGAGCCAGACTGCCAGGTATATCACAACCGATCTTTGGAATCTGATGAAATGTGATGATTGACGTTCCGCCAGACAACAGACGCATACTACATATACATATATTTGATCTTATCTTTGTACATTTGGAGGTACAAAATCCCAAGGACCCGGTGGACGACGGTGGCAAACATCATACCTTGCCTTTACTATTGTGCTTCTTTGCTCTCCCAGAAAGACGACAGCGGCGTGGTATCTTCGACGTATAAATTTTAGTTAAAAGGGGTTTGCTACCCAGGATGACAATCAGGTACTTAGCGTCATTAAAAAAAAAAAAAACGGATACTGATGCTTTGTGCCTTGGTACAAACAGTAATTAGGCACATTCCAACAGATAGTACAGCTATATGAACTCCATTTGCTGAACACTTTCCTCTATCTTCTGTTTTTATTTGAGCTTAAGCGGAGCATTGATGGACTTAACGAAGTTCTCTTTGTAGCGTGTGCAGTTCGTTATGCTTTTCCTTTACACGTGCGACAACTTTTATGATCTCCTGGATGGAGCCTACAAAGCCTGTCCGGAGTATAATGTCGAAATTGTGCTTATGAACTTCAATGCTAAAATCTGAAAGTAAAACATCTTTGGCGGGTTAGTTTGAAAGCACAAAATCCACGAAACGACAACGTCTACCGATTAATCGATGCAACAGTTCGTAATACGTTGATAGGTAGCACTACGATTCCAATGCTAAGAATGCACACAGCAACCTGTCGCTCTCCATACAGTCGAACCGCCAACCAAATCGACCATTTGCTAATCGATGCGAGACACGCATTCAACACAAACATCAAGGGATCCGCATCTAAGGACAAACGTCAACTCTGACCAAGCACACCTAGAGTAGCCAGAGTCTACAGAGAGCGCCTAAAGGGAGAAACTCTCCACTGTAAAGTTACCCACCACCAATGCCAACAATCAGTTTTGTCAGCATAGCGAAATCATTAAAGAGGTAGCCGAAACTGTGGGGTACCAGCCACCCTAGAGAAAGAGGCGGTGGTATGATGATGAATGCGTATACCGAAAAAACTTGATAGAAGATATACATAAGAAAACAATGCAGTGCAAAACAAAGACAGAAAAGAGCATCGAGCCAGAAGAATAGAGTAGAAGACCCTGCATAGAAAGTAGAGGGCCTACGCTTTAAGGACAATGAAGATTCCCACGATCGAAAGAACATCCGGAGGTTTTACAAGAAGGCCAAGCAACTGGCGGCTAGCTTCAAAACCGTAACACAGGCACTTCGAAATTACCAAGGAAACCTAGTTACCGAAGCACAGGGGATAGTAGATGTGTTTAAGCAGCATTTTCAGCAGCTGATAAATGGGCATCAATAGAGAGAGTGATAGAGCAAGAAGAGAACCCACATCCAGTCAATGAAGAACCACTTCCACCACCCAGTATACAAGAAGTCGACTTAGCTACAAATAAGCTTAAGAACAAGAAGGCCGTAGGCTCTGATGGCATACCAGTGGAGCTCTTCAAATACGGTGGCGTTACTTTGGTAAGGCGCATGAACAAAATCACCAACCAAGTACGGGTGGAAGAAAGCATGTACGATGACTGGATTATCAGTTCCATCTACAGAAAAGGCGACCCTATATTTTGCAAATTTATACAACTTACAGTGTGAACGTCTCAACCCTTCTGCAATACACTTATCGGCACATATCAGTGTGACTTCCAGCCGAGTAGATCGACTATAGACCAAATTTTCAAACTGAGATAAATCCCATAAAAAGCTAACGAGACTTACCATCTATTCATCTATTATTCATTGTCAAGAGCTCTATGGCAGTGGCAAAGGAGCATTGGTCGAATTCGGGATTCCAGCAAAACTGATCCAGATTTGTCGTGTGACACTGAAAAATATGTGCTGCAATGTGCATTTTGGGAGTAGCTCCTCCAAACTACTTCAAATGTGCACCGGATTTCGGCAAGGAGATTTTATTATGTGACTTCCTCAATCTCGTTCTGGAGCAGATAGTGCACAGGGCAGGTGTGAACATGGAAGGCACTATCTTCAACAGGTTCTTTCAGCTACTGGGTTATCCGGACGATATTGACGTGAATGCCAAGATAGATTCTTTCACGGCGATTGAAGTACAACCAAAATTTGTTGGCCTTGAAGTAAAGTAATTTGTAGATTACGGATTTTTTAACGGAACGAACCCGGGACTTTATTTTCCCTACCCATTAATAAATTTTCTTTCATCTTTAAGAACACAATGGAAGGATATTAAAGAGAGTAGCACTGCAAGAACACAATGCATTACGAGGGTTGCTTAATGAATACTCTGATTAGAAAGACAACGCCACTTTTATAGGTTTTGACAATTTATTTTTCAATTTAATCCCCTTTCAACCCGTCGTATAGTATTACTTTTGTTGGCCAGCAAAATACTCCTCCGCTGCGGCAATGATTTCCTCTGGCCCGTACTTCTTTCCGACGAGCGATCTTATAATGTTTGGGAAGAAAACTAAGTCACAGGGAGCCAAATCCGGATAACACGGAGGATGGGGGAGCAATTTGTAGTGTAATTTGACCGGTGCGTTATCTTGATGAAAGAGTACTTCTTTCTTCGGCAAATTTGCTCGTTTTTTTTTTCTTCAAATCGGCGTTGAATCGGCCCAATAAATCAACGTAGAATGCTCCTGTGATGGTTTTTCCCTTCTCCAAATATTCAACGTAAGTCACACCTCGCGCGTCCCAAAAAACGGTGGCCATTAACTTTCCGGCCGATTGTCTTCGCATTTTTTGGAAAATTTCCACAGGGTAAAAGCCATTTTTTAGACTGTTTTTTGGTCTCTGGTGCATACCAATGAATCCATGTCTCATCGACGGTCACAAAACGACGCAGAAACTCCTCGAGATTTTTATTAAACAGGACCAAGCACGTCTTTGAAGTGGTTTCACGATTGCGCTTGTTCTCCGGTGTGAGCAATCGCGCCACTGATTATGCGAACAGCTTTCTCATGCCCAAAATCTCATGTAGGATATGGCTAACGCTTTTAGTTTTGGGCCACCTAGCCGCTTTTCATCAAAAACCGACGTGTGCCGACGGCGAAACTATGTGAACCAATCGTAAATGTGTGTACCGGAAGGTAAATGGGTCCAATACACAACATCGACAATGAGCTTGATTTCCTCGCAGGTTTTGCCACTCAAGAACGAGAATCGGATCACGAAGCGATACTGTCAAACACACTGTGTGTCAAAACAAAACTTAACGCTGGATTGTCACCAAATTTTTGACAGGTGGACTAAAAGGGGTTATACTAAATTATGGTACACTCATTTTCGCTCAGAAGCGCTACTTATGTTCCAATCCGGGTGCTTGTCAAGCACCCCCCGTACTTATTTAAATCACTTCACACGTTCAGTATATCATTACATGATAATGGAATATGCCTGTATCTCCGAGATTCATCAAAGATGAACTTTTCCCATTTACAACTTCTTCTCATAAATACGAGTATATGTAGGGTTATTCATCGTGAGGTTTGATTTTCAGAAGACTTTTTTTGACAGATCACGCATGACTCCTATCAAACTGATTTGTCATTTTTGTTCAGTATCGTTTGGCAAATCATCATGGAAACACTCACACCACAATAGCTTCTCCGTATTATTCAGCTGTATTACGAAAATCAGCGTTCTGTGAGAAATGTTTTTCGTGCGATTCAAGCAACTTACGGTGCACATAATCGACCTACTGAAACCACTATTGCCAATACCATTCGGAAATTCGAGTCCCAGTTTATATTAGTGGATGATACTCAACCGGTTAGACCACATCCAGCACTAGTGAAGAGACCATAGCAGCTCTAGCTGAGAGTATACGCGAAGACCGTGACAAATCTATTCATCGTCGTTCTCAGCAGTTTACCTTGGCGAATTCGACAATTTGGCGTATTTTATGTGAGGATCTCGGCCTAAAAGCGTATAAAATTTAACTTGTGCAAGAATTGAAGCCAGGCGACTTGAATTTGCGTCATATTTTCAGTGAATTGGCTCTGAAAAAACTCAATGAAAATCCAGTGTATTCGTGAAATTTTATATTGTGACGAAGCCCATTCCTGGCTCAATAGATACGTTAATAAACAAAATTGCCATATTTGGGCTGATGAACAACCCGAAGAGTACCAAGAGCTAGAATTACATCCATTAAAACAACGGTATGGTGTGGTTTATGGGCTGGTAAAATCATTGGTCCAAATTTCTTCAAAAATGAGGCAAATCAGAATATTACCGTCAATGGTAATCGTTATCGTGCCATGTTAACGGATTATATACTTCCTGAAATTCAAGCACATAGTCTCGGTGAGCTCTGGTTTCAACAAGATGGCGCTACGAGCCATACAGTTTTAGTTTTAAATGCATTTTATTATCTTAATCATTAACCCTTACATACTAACAGAAAATGTTTAAATGCTAGCTTAAAATTACTCAACAATCTTATACTAACTTACTGGCCCCACACAGGCACTCTAAGCTACTCTAAATTCTTAAATCTATGTCTTTCGACTTATTTTGTATACTTAGGGCTAAGAAAAAATATTTAACAAAAAACTTAGCCTATGGATGTAACTTTTTATTTTTTATAAAACTTAAAATCTAACTTAAAATAAACCTTAATCTACCTAATCCTACATACACAATACACACATAAACACACATAGACATTACACAATTATATACATATATTGGTATATACTTTTGTATATACTAATATATGTGTATATTTCTTAAGTGCTAACCTAAACCTATGCAAGCTGGCCATCGCTATTTACAGAGCAAATAGATTGGTCAGCTCTGCCTCATTAGTGAGGCTGGTCCGTACTTGACGGAAACGACGACGAAACATCTTCTCCATCATTCAACCACCAGAAATGCTGGTGCTGCCGAACGACATCCCTCTTATCGCGATTCCCCACCGCCGTACTGAACCTGAGACGATCCACACTGCCGTGTGCGACGTCTCTGTTGTAGTTGAGTAGCCTGTCCCCAGCTTGCCGAGCGACATGGAAGATTAACGGGACCGCTGATCTATCCTGGATCAACCCTATCTGATCTAGGTAGAGGAATGCTTCCGGCGCGGCGGAACGAAGCCGTCAGAGCGCACACTCTCGTGGTAACGGTAATTGGGATAGTAAACCCCAGATATCAGGTTATTCGTCGAGGCCATTGCTCTTGCAGTGTGCCTTCGAGTCAGCTTAATTACGAAGTTGTTCACTCGTATTAGGTTCGCTCTGTTGTAAAGGACCTCATTACGATAAAATTTTTTGTACTCCGATTCTGGTGTTCTGTACAAGCGAAGGCAAGCCCTCTCAAACAACCGAATCTTTTCCATTAAGCTGGAAAAGCTGGCCTGATAAGGGGACCATATAGCAGATTACCTTTACCCTCGCATCGAGTTGGCTGCTATAAAACAGTCTCTTTGTAAGGGCAAAAGCGCCTTTAGCTCTGACCAGAGCAGCATCTACGTTTTTGTCAAAATACAGAAACTGATCTAGCCAGATCCCAAAGTATCTGACTACCTTTTGACAGGCAAGAGGCTGTCCGCGTTGTCCAATGATCGAGAAAGTTCGCCAGTTTTTTTCTGGTATCTCTAGAGGCTCTAGACAACGGCGTCCTAAAGAGAATGGTTTCCGACTTCTGAAAGTTGATTTTCAACTTCCAGTCATCGCAAAATCGTCTTATCTTATCGAAGTCACGCTGCAAGAGAGTATTGATGACCTCGATTTTTGGGCCTATTCTGTACGCTATCAAATCGTCTGCGTACGCAATAGTATGGGGAAGTGAACCTATCAAGTCGCTTGTATAAATGTTGAATAGGATCGGTGAATTGATCGCGCCCTGCTGAAGACCATTTTTAATTTGAAATATTCCAACAGAAGTCACATCACCATTCTTCACGATGAACTGTCTGTTGGTTAGCATATTATAAAGAATGTACAAGAGTGGTTTACTGATCTCCAGCCTAGTCAGCTTATAGAAAAGACCCTCTAACCATTCGGTGTCGAAGGCCTTCTCCAAGTCAACAAGGCAGGCACCAGTACATTGGTTTTTGCCTTTATTCCATTGGATATCGGACACCAGTTTAGACGCGGCATGTGAGATATCATGTCCCACCTTAAAACCGAATTGATTATCCTGAACTATATGTTTGTCCTTAACCCACCTAGTCAGAGCTCTCTTGATTACCTTTACAAACACCTTACTGATATTCGGAAGGAGACTTATCGACCGGAGATTCGCCGGATTGGATATATCCTTTCCCTTTTTGGGGATAGGTTGAACCACCGCCGTTTTCCAATGCGCTGGATAATATGCATTATTCATTGCATTATTAAACAGGGTGGTGTAAATGTCCACCGCTTCTAGAGGAAGATGTCGAAGCACGATGTTCGGAATACCATCGGTCCCCACTGATTTCTTAACCCTGATTGTGTCGAGGATCTCATGGAGCTTTTCCTTCGAAATGAACGGGGGTAGGTCACCCTCTCTGGTAATGACATTATTTGCCATATTTTCGTCGCTGAACCGGGTGAAACCAGAGCCCTCGGATTGCCAGTTCTCTACTTCATTTCGAATGTACAAGTCGTGCACCAAGACGCGATTGTCCAGGTCATAATTAGGGCCAATAGTATCAGTGACCTTGTATATATCCTGGAAAGTCGCCCCTATAGCCTCAATCTTCTCCTGTGGATCCTCGATCACAAAGAAGTCGTCATCATCAGCGGCCTCATTTGGATCAATACCTGCTATTGTCAGTAACCGTTCGTTGTCTGTTGTCCGGGCTATTTTAAGACACTGAAGGTCGTTTTGATTTTTTCTCCGAAATAGTTTATTTATTTGCGGGAACATATTCGGGTTGCTGGTGTTTACAACCCGAACCCTGTTGTTCCAATACAAACTTACAGAAATTCTGTAATTCTCTTTTATTATCGTTTGAATATTTTTAATCGACGCCTTCAGTGTCCTTATCTCCGGGTCTTGTCTGTCAGTTAACTGTCTGTATAAGTTTTTGAGTCTTGACAGAAGTCTACTTTTCTGTCGGTGCAGTGCGTCAATAGTAGGATTGCGGAACAGGTCTTCGTTAGTCGTACGTCGATACCGCGGTATTGTAGAGTCCATAGTTTGTTTAGTCATCTGTCCACTTGTTTTAGGTAATTGTCGATCTCCTCGTCTGACAAATTCCTATTGGACGGTGAGTGGAGCGTATTCGAGGAGAGCGCACTTGTCATGGTTGCGGAGAAGCGTGTCCATCAAGTCTTACTGTAGTTGTAAGAATATCTTTGGACAAACTCCTCCAATTCCGCAATTTCGTTGGGAACTGTAATTTCGGTGCTAAAACCGCAATGGTCACTGTCATACACGAAAGTGCGCAGTCAGTTTAGCGTTTGTAAATTCGTGCCTGTCAGTCGTATACGTTCGTCATACAGCAGTAGATCCAAATAAGACCCGCCTCTGGGAAACGACGGATTATCCGTCGCTTTAAGACCGAGTCTGTACATGTCATCGTGCTGACCCCACCAATCGAATAGTAGGTTTCCTCTGGTATTTGGCAAATTATTTCCCCAATCTCTGTGTTTAGCGTTGAAATCTCCGCCGATTATAAAATAATTCTCCCCCGATTCCAGCCTCAGTAGTCGAAAAAGCGTCACAAGCTCTGTAATAAATAAAGTGGATTGTGAAGCCTCAGGTGCATAAACAGAGGCCAAGTACAGCCGCTCTCCACTGCGGAGCGGGATATAAATGACGACTGCCTCCAACACCCGGAACCTGCGCAACACTCCCTTGTACACTCTGTGAAATTTTATACCTTGTTTAATGAAGATCGCGACACCACCTCCACGTTTGGATCGGGGCCGGTTTCTTCTTATAACAATATAATTATTGTACTCCAGTTTGTGCTTATCGGTTAGCTTGGTTTCGCTAGCGAAAAGCACATCAGGAGTTTGGTCTTGTAGCAATTTAAACATCGCGGCTCTTCGTTCGATCCTAATCAGTGAATTAACATTCACCGCAAGGACCTTTAAAGTTTGCTCCTCCATGTGCGTACCCATTACGACATGTGTTGCGTTAGGCCAGGCAGCAGCGCGTAGATCTGGTCCACCCGCTTGGCCTGTTTTTGCACCTGCTTTTGCAGCTGAGCCATCTGCCCTTGGATTGCGAGCAAGATGGCCAGCATGTTAGGTGCAGCTTCCGTTGTTCTTGGCATTGGCGCCGGAGAAGCAACAGTCGCTTGCTGTACCGTAGCCCCCCTACCTGCCGCCATTTGGGCGTAGGAAATTTGGGACGCGACGGCTGGTGTTTGAAACCTTACTGGTGAACGTTTGACCTCCACCTTCTGCTGCTGAACCAGTTATGATTTTTTAATATCAGCGAACTTAGGACAACCTCGATAGTTTGCGGTGTGTCCCACGTTCCCACATAACACGCACGAGAGCTGCGTCCTATCGGACGCTCCATCCCTGCCTAGAGCACACTCCTCTGAACTGTGGTTCTTTGCGCACTTAACGCATCGAGGCTGCATTTGGCAGTTCGACGCGGCGTGCCCGAACCTCTGGCAGCGAACGCATTGTATAACACCTTCGCTCCTTTTTAATTTTTCCCAGTGAACCACCTGGTAGTCTAGGACATTGATACTCCTTAGACTATCCAGACGGCTTTCAGGACTGAGCTGCACCAGGAAGAACGGCAGACTCCGTTTCTCCCGCCTAGCCCAACCTGTGGGCACACACTTGAACAGAAGCGTTCCAATGAAACCTAACGAGAACGCACACAACATTGTAATTGCAATAGGCAAAACCTTAAATCTGGAAAACAATGAAAATGACATGGATGAAATTTCTACGTTCACAGATAGGAAAAATCTCTGGGTTTGCTTCACAAGAAAGCAAACAAAAGTTGCGATGATAGAAAAGGCCAAAACCAAGAGAACGTACGAAGAAATATGTAAAAATGTAAACAGAGAGACAAATCCTATGTACGCAAAGCAAACACATCCATTAATAATGAGTTATCAGCACACTTCCAAAAATTACTCTGGTTAACCAAAACGAAAGCAAGAACGATTAACTGGAAGTACTGGAAGTACCTGTGGATGAGACACAACAAAGTTCTCGCGGGAAAAATGACGGAAATGCTGTTGTAGAAATCAATTCAACAGTTGATGTTGAAAAAATTGTCTAAACAGCAATTTTTGTTTGTACTACAGTCGCGTCAAAAATTTAACAAATACAATAGAAGAATTAAACGAAGAAAATGAATTCGTAAATATTAAATTTAAACATTTAGAATGCCTTAAAGAAATGAAGGATTTTATTACGGAAATTAATGGATTTTCTTATTTCTTTTTAAATATACGATCTATTAGAGCAAATTGGAATAATTTTATTTTAAGCATTAATGAATTTATTGGAAAAATTGATGTAATAGTGCTCTCTGAAATAAATATAAAAAAAAAAAAAATGAGAACTCATTCTATATAATTACTGGATTTCATGAACCATTAGCCTATAATAGAACTGATAAAGAAGGTGGCGGCTTTATGATTTTCATAAAAAATGATATAGAATACACAAAAATAAATATGAATTAAGTGTGTAGTCAAAAGATAAATTTGTTTTTCTTGCTGTCATACTGTATTTATTCCCTCTTTTGAAATACCACATATATTGCCATCTGATCGTGTGATTTACCCGAAATGTCTCCAAATCTGTAATATAAGACGATGGAAGTACTGTGATTCGAATGTATGCGGAGACTATAAAAGCCAATGTACAGTTGGAGAATAATAAAATAGAGACAGTCAAGCAGAGCGTTGGTCTTTGATTTACTTCTGCGTTCGGATTCTTACAATATCAGAAGTGGTACAGCCAGTACCACTTGTCTGTGCTTGTCTAGCAAGTGTTAAAGATGTCTGATGAATGGACAGAATTTTTAAAATCGGCCACAGTTCCCCGGCTTAAAAATATTTTAAGAATCTTGAGACTGCAGACATTGAGCACAAAAGCGTAATTAAAAATACGTGTTCAGGAAGCAGTTAAGGGAATGGAAGAAAGCGAGCGCATAGAGTTGTTGCAGGAAGAACGACGTAGTAGGAGCAGGGATCGTTTTAATGATGATACAAGTATCTCAGAAGAGCGTACGTCAGATGATGGTGATAAAACTGAAAGTGAAAGTGAGGAGCGCTTGGATGCAGAGTTGGCGAAACTCCAAAGTAAACGTCAGAAGAAGAAACAAATAAAAGAGCTGAGACAACAAATCCGCGACCTTCAATTGGATGATACTGAAACCAATCTTAGAGCACCTGTAAGTTGTAGTTACAAAGACATTGAAGATGCCATGCTTCCATTTAGTGGTGACGACAATTATCCCCTACAACGTTGGATGGAACAATTTGAGGAATTGTGTGAAATCATGAAGTTGTCTGAAAGGGATAGATTTGTGTATGACAAGCGTCTTCTATCGGGGACTGCAAAGTTGTTTGCGAGAACGGTGAATGCGAGTAATTGGTGCGCATTGAAATCAGCATTGAAAGAAGAATTTGGATGGACAGTGACGAAATCGGATATATACAATAAACTCCGAAATCGTAAAAAACGACGTGAAGAGACGATGCAGCAATATGTGATCCATATGCAGGAGATTGCCTCGCATACATCTGTGGAGGAAGAGGATTTGATAAATGCATGTTTCTGCAGACGGAAATCATTTTTTTGGGCTACAAGATTACTGAGGAAGGTATTAGACCCAACGATAGTTATCTTAACGCTATTAAGAGTTTTCCGATACCGGTATGCACAAAGGACGTAAATAGTTTTTTGGGACTTTGCTCCTATTTTAGAAAATTTATAAAAAATTTTGCAAATATTGCAAAACCGTTATATGACTTTCTAAAAAAGGATGTACCCTTTGTATTTGGTATTCATGAAATGCAAACTTTTGAAGCTTTGAAGAACAAACTTTTAGCTTCACCTGTTCTATCAATTTACAGTCCCAATCTTATCACAGAATTGCATTGTGATGCAAGTTGTGTAGGATTCGGTGCTGTTTTAATACAAAAGCAGTTGGATCAAAAGTTTGCGACGGCATCAGAATCCAAATTTACGCTTTGAGGCGATTTAAAATATATTTGATCGGTATATCGTTTAAAATCATAACTGATTGTCAGGCTTTGGCCTTAACTTTGAAAAAGAAGTGTCTAAATCCTCGTATGTCACGTTGGGCATTAGAGCTGCGTAGAGAAGGAAGACGTATGACTCACGTAGACGCGTTAAGTCATTCCTTTAACATACTCTTTGTTGACGATGAATCGTTTGAATTTGCACTCGTTGCAGCGCAAAGGCGAGATCCAAAAATAGTATCTATTGCCTCTGAGTTGGAGAAGTCTGAAAGTTCGTTTTATGAAATGATCGACGGTTTGATATACAGGAAATATAAAGACAAGGTTCTCTTCTTCGTTCCATCTCAAATGGAAGAGCAAATAATTCGTACACACCACGAATCTATGTGTCATTTGGGAGCCGATAAATGCTTTGAATATATTTCAGCGAGTTATTGGTTTCCCAATATGAAAGAGAAAATCAAAGCATATATCAAAATCTGGGAAAAAAGAGGGTACGTTACACTCTATTCCAAAAGGTGATGTCCCTTTTGATACGATACATATCGATCATCTCGGTCCTTTACCGAATTCTCATTCAAACAAAAAACATGTATTTCTCGTAATTGATGGCTTTACAAAGTTTACAAAACTTTACCCTGTCAAAACAACTCAGAGCAAAGTGGCCATCACTTGTTTAAGATCATTTTTTGAGAGTTATTCCAGGCCAAGTCTACTTGTATCGGATCGTGGAAGCTGTTTCACATCCAAAGAGTTTGCAGACTTTTCAGAAGAGCATAATTTTAAACATATTAAAATTGCGACTCATTCGCCACAATCAAATGGTCAAATTGAACGAATGGATCGCATAATTGTCCCGATGTTATCGAAAGAATGTGATGCAAATACTACTATTGGTTGGGACAAGTTTTTAACTAAGGTTGAATTCGCACTTAACAACACGATAAATAAAAGTACAGGCTTTACTCCTAACGTTCTTTTATTTGGGATAAACCAAAAAGGCAAGTTTTGCGACCGTATTCACGAACATCTTCAAGATATTTTAGGCAAGAATCTCACTTGTGTTAACAAGATAAGACAAAAGGCGATTGTAAACATAGAAAAAAGTCAGATAAGGAACAAAAACTATTATGATAAACACCACAAACATCGAAACATCATTCGAAGTAGGTGAATATGTCTTGATTAAAAACATCGTAACAATTCCCGGTATCAACAAGAAACTCTACGCTGAATATCGAGGCCCATACGAGATAAAGAAAGTTCTTCCTAATGATCGTTATGTGATCGGTGATATTGAGGGTCTACAGATAACACGTCTTCCATATAAAGTCATTTGGTCCCCGAATAATATGAGACCCTATAACGTGGAATCTGCCAATCTTGAGCATGATGAAAACATGGCTGAGAGTCGCTAGGAGGAATATGTTGTTGCTGAAAAGCAATAAAAAAATGGTTAACATCTTCATTCTGGCGCATTAGACCTGTCTTTTCAATAAAATGTTTTCCTTTGTTTCTTTCTATGTAACTTGAATTTTTTTAATTTTAGTTTTTTTTTTTAGATATAATTGGAGTTCCTCATTTAACTTATAATTTTTGTTTCACTATTGTAATTCATTTAAGTTTACATAAGGAGCTTTGTAATCGGGTCGATTGTACTATCAGGATGGCCGAATTGTAGTCAAAAGATAAATTTGTTTTTCTTGCTGTCATACTTGATCGCAAGACTGTATTTATTCCCTCTTTTGAAATACCACAAATATTGCCTTCTGATCGTGTGATTTACCCGAAATGTCTCCAAATCTGTAATATAAGACGATGGAAGTACTGTGATTCGAATGTATGCGAAGACTATAAAAGCCCCGAGAATGTACAGTTGGAGAATAATAAAATAGAGACAGTCAAGCAGAGCGTTGGTCTTTGATTTACTTCTGCGTTCGGATTCTTACATGTGTACTATGAATGTGTTAAAATTACCATTCAAAGAAGACAGATTAAAGCTGCAATATTTGCTATATACAGACCACCTAGACTTAATGTAAATGAATTTATAGATGAATTAGGACAAAACATTGACCAAATAGATAAAAGGCAAACTTTGGTAATAATTGGTGATGTCAACATTGATGCAAATGATGTATATCATCCTAATGTGACTAGATACCTTTCATTGATAGCATCAAGAGGATTTATAAACACAATTAAATCGGTTTCGCGTGTCGACTTATTCCGAAACACAAAAACATTAATTGATCACTGTTTAATTCGAACTAAACGCATGGATATTATATCCGCGATAGTAGAATTATATTGCTCTGACCACTTTATGCATATACTGCTCGACTATTAAATCTGATGAGAAAGAAGAAAGAAACGCTCCTAAAATGTTCAGTTATATTAGTAGTTGAACAATTTAACTGGCAACAGTTGATTGATCTGACAGATGTAAACGATTTGTACAATATCTTTAGAGAATGTTTTAAAAGAATGGTAAAATCAACGACGTATTTCAGAAAAATCAAAAAAAAATATCGACTGAGCATAATTGGATAACCGCAGATCTAAGGAATGCATGTCTAGAAAGAGATCGTTTATATAGAAGATATAAAAACAATAGAAGAAACCAAGATTATGAAAAAGAATATAAAGCATTTAGCAACCACCTAAATAAAAAGATACATAGTACTAAAATGAAGTATTTCAAGCAACAATTCTTAAATGCAAAAAACCATCCAAAGAAGACATGGAAGGTCATCAGTTTAATACTTGGCAAAAGACTCATAAATCTAGATGACCTGTTGGCTAAAAACTTTGCTACAAACGAGTGTGACAATCTCGCTAATCATTTTGCACAAAAATTTTCTTTAGACATAACAAATACTATCCATATATGCGAACATAAATCTTACTCGGGTCCATCTAGCAGTGTCCAGCGATCAATATATATGAATGAAGTTAGTACTGAAGACTACTACTACTTAAAGACAACAAATCAGCAGGTGAAGATGGTATACGACCAAAGGACTTAAGAAATAATGATGAGATTCTGGCTCCGGTTTTAGCAAAACTTATAAACTTGAGTCTGGAACAATCAAAGGTCCCCGAAGACTTAAAATATCAGTCATTCGACCGATATACAAGGCTGGCCCGAAAAACGATATCGGGAACTACCGTCCGATCGGTAACAGATGAAGTACTCGAAGAGGTGGTATTCAAAAGACTTATTGAGTATTTAGTTCGGCTTCAGACAGAAAAAAAGTATAAATCGGTTGGTCGGTGATTTTTCAAACCAAATTAACCAAAATCAAGAAAAAAACCATAGCACCATAGCACTTTTTATCGATTTTAAAGAAAGCCTTTGATATGCTATGCCATAAAAACATTCTAAAACAGATGAAAAAACGGGCATAAGAGAATCACTTTTGTCATGGTTTGAGGACTACCTAAAAAATCGGAAATATAAAGTCAAAATTAAACAAAGCTTAAGCAAAGAAAAATCTTCAAAGTATGGAGTTCCACAAGGATCCAAGTTAGGTCCGTTAATCTTTATTATATACATGAACGATATGCTTGCAGCTCTTAATAAAAGCACAGTTTACGCATACGCAGACGACACAGCAATTATCATTAACCACAAGGACGTTGAAGCAGCTGAAAAAATATTGCAGAAGGAGTTTGATATAGTCACAACATGGTGTCATGACAGTAATGCACATACGTCCTCCGCATATCCTTAAATACAAAATCTTAATAAAAATGCATGGTTATGATTGCCTACATAAGGTTAACAGCCATCAACTTCTTCGAGCTGATGACAACTGCTCGACGATCCTGGATAATGTATCTATATACAAATATTTAGGGGTCTCCGTCGACTACAATTTTAAGTGAAGCTATCATGTTGAGGCACAAATACAAAAAAACTCAGGGGATCCGCTGCCGCTCTTTTCCATCTTAGCTATCGCTGTCCAACAGATGTTCTTCTAGTGGAGTCTCACCTGAATGACGGCATCCTAGCGTGGGGCAACACGCAGCAGATCCAGAGGCTAAACTCATTGCATGCTAGCATACAAAAAATAGTTAAGAAGTCAGAACGAAATCATGGTAATGACATAAGACAATTTCTCACAATAGAACAACTGTATAAGATACTATCAACATTCAAAGGTGATAATACCTATAAGCTACCAACCCAACAAGCAGTTAACACACGTAGACGACAACAAAATAAGTTTTTGGTCCCAAGATTCTGGAACGAATATGGACGTAGAAAGTATGCAGTTGTATGCAGTTGAACAAATAAAAATTCAATCCAATTCAATTCAATTCAACATTACTCGTGTTATCCGCGAGATACCAGTCGCTATGCTCGAATGAATAGCCCAAAATTGGACCTTCGGAATGGACCACTTCAGACGTAGTCATGGCCAACATTTACATGATATCATTTTTAAAAAGTAAATGCCATGAATTGTTCTTTTAACTGATAGTAAAAATTTTAATTTATCTTTCAAATGTATGTGTTTTATTTTACATTATAAATCAAACCTTGCTATGAATCACCCTATTTTACATACCAACCTTTTCGCAGTAAACACATTGCTTATAGCTCAAATACATATTTTAACTCTCGTCTCGCTTTAAATCTGATTTCTAATAATCACCCCAAAACCATTGTATGAAAGACCCGTATTGACGACACTCTTGGCAATATTTTTTCATGGAATTTTCCATCAAATAGCTACACAAACAACTACTTAATTTGATTACATAGTAACTTGTAATCTTCTTTAGAACTGAAATCCTTGTTGAATTTTGCAGGTCGAATGGGAATCGGGGAATGCCATTATCCCAGCACATCACATTCCTTAAGTTGAAGGGAAAGTCACTCACAGGAGTAGAAAGTGTATTTATCCGAAACAAATACTTGAAATAAATCCCACAGAATCCCCTTTTGAGGAAACCACATCAACAGTCTAAATAAGATATCCTGTGCCAGAATAATAATATTATCCCGAAATTAGCAGATTAAAATATTTTGATTTTAAAGCAACAAACGTCCTGAGAGGATACGCACTAAATTGTGGTTTTGCCAATGGAAAGGATTACCTTTCAAAAAAGCTTTAGATTATTGGCATACGAGTATGTTTTTATCTGTGCGTAGTTTAAGAAAGGAAGCGAGTGAGAAAATGGTTTGGGGGGAAGTGTTTTCTTAGTTCTGCGGTTGGCTAAGTGAGAGCCATTCTTTAGGAGAACGGGAGTTGTAAACTCAGGCCATATAAACCTGAAAGGCAATTGAATGTAACGAAAACGGTCTGAAAAAGTTTATTTGTCCAGCATCTTTTGGCATGGTGCCAGGACGAGATGAAGTTGTGTCCAGAGTTTGCAATTGGATCTAGAAATCTGCAATTATATACACAGAGAGCAATTAATTTGAGAGCTTCTGTAAGCATAGAAGCGTTGTCCAAATTGAATCATAAATTGCTTTCCTTTCATCTGAGGGTTTGCTTTCTGTATTTCGAACTTTAGGACAAAAGTTGGACGGGATCTCAGTTTTCCTGTCAAACCAAAAAAGTTTCAAAGGAGTCCATTTGGTGAAAAAAGGATTAAATTAAAAGACGGCTATGCAAGTCACTCTCAGGTTTTTTTTTTTTTTAATAGCCTGGCAATCGCTTCAGTGATAAATTACATTTTATACCAGCCCCCAGGGACATTTGTTGTAGAAGTGCTAATCACTTAATCCCAGTACACTTCAGTGTTCAGCAAAGGCGAAGTCCGTCGTTAAGACATCAGTAATCAGTATATGTACATTCCTTCGGTGATATTTCTTTGCACCTCGTGTAATGTGAAAAGTCATGCCACCTATGGTTGTGCTCATAAGAAGTGAAAATGCCAAGCAAATTGCTAACCGGGGTCGTAGGCAGTTTCCACACTATGATACATGAGTCAGGCCAGTCAGCGTTCTGACTCTCGTGAGGAGAACAAGCTCATTTTGATAGTATTGAGTGAAAACATATTTCTTGTGCACAAGAGTCTTAGTTGGCCCTTAAAATGTCTGCAAACAGCGCGAGCTAAAACAAATTAGATAGGTAATAGAGAGAAATATCGAGGCACGTTAGTTTAGAATGTTTGAAGGTTAAAATGAGTAGGATGAAACTGCGTCGAAAGTAAATTAGAGGGCAAGCTGATGAGTATTCTAGCCCATTGAAGGTTTAAAGGGATGGAATCACAGTTGGTGAAAAAAGGATTAGAACAATATAAAGCAGGAAACTCTCGCAGACATTTCGCAACACTTTCGGCAACACATAGAACATGTCGTCATTCCAACGTAGGTTGTCACTGACAAAAATACCGACAATGGAAAGTTCTTCTGTTTTTAATTTTGCTACAATGGCTGCATTGTGTTTCGAAAGCATTAAATTCTATTTTGTTTGTGCTTCCCGAATGAGTTTGTTTGTTAAAATCTGAAAGTGTGAAAGCTTAACACACGCTGCCGTTCCCGTTTTACAACTGACGAGCTGAGAGTAGATACTGTCGTTAGCAAAGGAATATCGACTAGAAGTATCAGACTAAAGATAATTTATGAAAATAAGAAAGAGGGTCGATAACAGAAAGTTATCTCATCTTATCTAAAGTATATGATTGATAAGAAAGATCGAAGAAGAGGAGAAAACCTATAGATTTGTCTACGTCAAATTCGTTTTCCGTCGAAACAGAGCACTTAGCCGAAGAACTAGTGCATTGTACTCTTTGTAAGTTCTTTTTAATGAAATCATTCAGCCTTTTGAAGAGAGATGAATAAGTGCTTCATTGACAAAGTGCCAACAATACCAGCACTCACCAGCCGCCGGACATTCACAGAGATAGTCAGATGGTCATCACTTTCACAGCAAACATAGCAGGATGTTGTATCACGTATGCCTGACCTACTGTTCCACAACATGAAAGACCGCTGACTGCCTACAGACGTCGGGAAGCATTCGTTTAGTCTGCCGGAAGCCTGGGGCTGTCATGCCATCTTCAGTTGTGCTCATATGCCAATATTTCAGCCGTCAATAGAATCCTTAGCTGAGGACGCAATCAGACTAAACGTAGCTTCGGGTCCTGAAAAATTGTCTTCTGAACCTTGCCTGACAAGTTCATCTGTGATTTTATTTCCTGTGATCCCATTTTATTACGTGGGGCCCAGACAATACTAAGTGAATTAAGCCTTCCCATTGCGTTCAATATCTTACATTCTTCAACTAGTTTGGAAGTTGTAAAAGGGTTCAGTAAGGCTTTAAGCCCAGCTTGGTTGTCGTTACAAATGCAAAAGCTTAACCGCCTCACAATAAATTGTAGTTCGTTGCCACCATCACCGCTTGGAGGAAAGACGAAAGTTTTCCTTACGAGAAGTGAAAGCTAACGTTGAAGTTCTCTATATATGTAGATTCTGTATCGGCTTTGGAGCCGATCCATCCATAAAGACCCAAATGCATTGCTTTTCTGACTCAGATTCTGGCCGAAACCAATCCTGTGTTCAGAGAAAGTCGATTTCGTATTTTTCCGCAGCAGAAGTTCTGGTGTTTTTGCAGCAGACGACATATCCATAAAACGAGAGTTATAAGACATATTGGCCACACAGCCAACATCCGAAATTAATGTCCTATTCACCAGCACTGCTTTTATCCACAATACTAGTGATTCATCTACACCGTGTTGTTTGGCCGAATTACACATGCCGTCAAAAATTGGGTTGTTGGAAACATCCTTAAGGTGATGAAAATAACCAAGGCGTTTACCTTCTTGTCAAATGCGGCTTTAATTCTATCTACCGGATTCTAAAAAGCACTCTCGTAAGATCTTCCGCGTTGGTAGGAGTGTTGCATAGCAGTTAGAGGGTGCATTCGCAAGGCAATTTTCCGCACATGGATCTTGACCATTCTCTCTAGTTCTGATTAGGCTACATTTGAAGTCAGCTTCAAGCATGAGACAGAGAGTCTCTGCTTTCGACTCAGTATAGGTACTATCACATTTTCTGATTAGTTCCAGTCTGGTTGATCTTGCCCTTTTGATGCCTTTCATTCGGTATACTGATGCTTTTCCTTCGGTTTCCTCATTTGATGAATGCTAAAAGATCAAAGAAAATGGTGTTTGTGATCATATCAGCAGTGGCATCAACGACAAGTTCAAATTCCTAAAGAAGCTATTGTATTTCATCCACTTCAATTGACTTTCTGGTATTTTAAGAATCGTTTCTCTGTTGGCGGTAGAAATATCAACATCAGCAATTCGCTTGGGCTCATTTACAAGCTGGGTTAAGTTGTTTTCTGCAGCGAAGATCTCAACAGGACATCACAGTTGACATTTTGTCTACCTTAGCTCTGCTATGAATTTTGCCAAAAACACGTATGCAGAAATAAAACGAAGAATCACACTTACCAATCGCTGTTTCTTTGGGTTAAGATGACAATTGAGTAGTAAGATCCTACCCTGAAAAAGTAAAGAGACTCTCAGTCCTACTTGGTACAGAAGCATGGACTCTATCGAAAGCGGATAAAGACATCCTCAGTCGTTTCGAGAGAAAAATCATTCGAAAAATATTCGGTCGCGGGCCTTGAAAGAGAAGGTTCAACGACGAACTGTACAGCAATCCCGACATAGTCAGAAAACTGCACATCAGTTGCCTGAGATGGCTAGAATAGGTTGAGCGAATGGACGATTTTCATTATTTCATTGACAATAGTCATTATAGCCTTCGAACATTTAAAACCAACGTTCATCGGCACCCCCTTTCTTTACTTTCTGATTTTCCTAGTGCTGTGTGCAAGCATTTTAAGGGTACTTAAATCCCTTAAACACGCGCAAATTATATTAAAAAAAAAAACAGAAGTAAGGAACCCTTTCAGATTTGCCAACACCTGTTCTTTTGCATTATAACTGGATACATACTGAAGCTAGCAACAGCGTAATTGATAACCTTATTCACCGTCACAACTGATGACAGATGCTAGTTACGTTGTGTTATGTTACCAAGCCTACTTGCAGCTTTGGCGATAAGAGCTGGTTGTAAACTACCTGGGAAGTGGTTCTCAAGCATAAGACAGGGAAGCTCTTCTTTCTAACTATTGTAGGTGTCTTCAGTGTTCTGAGGGTTTTCAGTCTGGCTGATTTACCTATTTTAAGAATTTTAACTTTCAGGACAGGTCAGTTAAAAACTTTAGGTAAGGACACCATTCAGGTCTTAAACAACTTCTTCTTCCTTCTGCCTTGTTTGAAGTTTAGTCACCTCGAGTGTGCTTTCTGTTTGAGGGGTAGGCACTTGGTATTCCTCCTACTTATGGTCCCCAGATACTATTTTCCAGCTGGTTTATCTTTGACATATTCTAATTGACCACCTTAATTAGTAACCAAGACAGATGAAAGTATGAAATCTTCCTGGAGTAACAATATTCAATTAGTTCAGCTACTGCAATTCGTGGTGATGAGTTTACGCATGAGACTCGTCAATCAAAGAGTGAAAAAGTAAAAACAAGCCGAGTATGTACAACTCAGAACGAGGCGGTACAGCTTTCGCGAAAATAGATTAGACTCCGAAATAAGCACTTAATCCAACAGCTGTTTAGGACATATAAATGTCGAAGACATGGGAAAGAAGAAGTAGATTAAATAGAATGTATTTGTAGAACCTTTTAACTTTCATGTTAGCAATTTATTGAAATGGTATTTAACTTGCCACGTCACATTTGTCCTACGAGTTCTCTCAATGGGATAAACTCTTTCGCTATGACAAATTCCTGTCAACTTGACATAAGGGAGGTGCTTACGGCTTGGTTCAACTGACAAGGAATGTCCTACATCACATTGCCATCGGTAATTTTATACATTCTTCTGGGAATTCAAATATTTCACCTCAGAGACCCAAGTCAACAATTTCATATCGTTCGTTCATTTTTAATTTATCCTCCACAAGCAATTCATAAAGCACTTAACCTGTCTGACCGGCTCTATCATCATGCCAATTGTTTGGATGAAGTATGCTTCTCTATTACCACGGAGCAACCCACTGGCCTTCCTTTTTAAACTAGGTCGACTAGTAATTACGCACTTTGAAGCATAAACCATAAAACAAGAAACGTGAAACTTGGAAAAGTATTACGTCTCATGTATCTGACAGATTGGAAGCACTTCCAAACAAACTTTTAACAAACTATCAATGGTGTTACATCCTTCAACAGGATAACTTAAATTAATACCAATGCAAACGATGCTCCATATATGAGTATGTAGGTGTAATACTTTTGAGGTTGGCAAAAGATTTTTGATTATGTTTGGGATTACGGATAGGGAAACCTATTATCCTCTTAAACACTTGACAAGTTGTCCCGAAACTTGCCACAATCTGACAAATGACAAATCGAAACTAAATAATGCACTCAATCTCTGTGGGATTTTGTGAGAATTGATGCAAAGGGGTTCTTTTTTCAACGTTTTCAATTCATTTTAATTTTTTCTCTTTTTTGGAATGCTTTTGCATGTCAGTTGTTGTAGATATATTAACTCATATGTACTCGTATACTTAGTTTTTCTAGTTTTTTTTTTTTTTTTTTCTTTCTTTTTAATTTGAAGTGAAATTACATATAAAGCATGCTGTATCGATCGATGTTTGATGTTCCAACTATTAAATGAATGAATTTGTGAACTCATGAATATATCATTTGACTCATTTCAGGAAAGCAAGAACGGGCACTCAGCTACTGTAAGTTTCAACTTCGTAAGTTGCCATTTCATACATCCTATAGGTATAAGTATGATTTAGTCTTTTGCATGTCCATATCATTGTCCTAAAAGTGTGAGTAGTTATTCTATTGAATGTGGTATGCAATCTTCAAAGAAGCTCTGGAAGGGTGTAAGAGGTGAATTCCTACTATTCCCTACCAAAGACAAATTTCTATCGCATGAAGTGAACTCGTTAATCTTCGAATCAAGGTACACAAGGAAAGTCCACAAAACCACCGAGGATTTTCCGGAAATTTAACAACTAAGAGCACTTTTCTGATAGCCTTGTGGTGAGTCGCCGATTATGCCCATTTATTCATTAGATTCACCATGTGTTTCCCATTTTTTAAAATTTACTTGGCAATGTTGACACTTATGCTACAAACAATGTAACCCACAAACAAAAGATTGGAATAATCTTATTATTTGAAAAGCGGGACTTTTGTACTCCTATACTGTGCCCTGACGAAATCTACTGCGACATCCCGGAATTGTTTTTTTTAAATAACTAGAGTACTAAAACTTAGAACTACACAATTTTTACTTCGTAGAAAGATGCCTAATCAAGTATTTACAGTCAGGAACTCGTCACATCAGCGCCGAGTTCGTAGTAGGGAAACTCATAGAAGAAGTGATTTAGGGCTTCATCCACACTCTCAGAGAAAGCATAGTAGAATGTTGTGTCACTTATGCCTAATACAATAATTGAGTATAACCTCTCTTAACCCATCTGTTAAAATTTGGTGACAATCCATTTCAAAACATAGTGTTCGTGTTTTTTGCGACCATTGAAAAAGAGCAGTATCGCTCCGTGATCCGATTCTTGTTTTTGAGTGGCAAAACCTGCGAGAAAATCAAGGCCATTCTCGATGGTATGGGACCCACTCACCTTCCCGCACAACCGACGTGACCGCACGTCGGTTTTTGATGAACCGCATCCAGGTGGCTCGAAAACGGTTACCACAAGCAAGCGAAAACTGCCCGAGCGTTGGGTGCCGCCTTTGCTCAAACCGGAGAACAAGCGCAATCGTGAGACCACTTCAAGGACGTGCTTGGCCCTGTTTAATAGAAATCTGGAGGGGTTTCTGCATCGTTTTTTGAGTCGATGAGACATAGATTCATTGGTATACACCAGAGACTAAAGAACAATCGAAACAATGGGTTTAACCCGATGAACGTGCTCCAAAGAAGGCGAAGACCGTGCCTTCGGCCGGAAAGATGATGGCCTCTGATTTTGGGACGCGCGAGGTTTGATCCATGTTGTCTATTTAAAGGAAGGAAAAACAATCACAAGAGCAAACTACGTCGATTTATTGGGCCGATTCAACGCCGATTTGAAGAAAAAACTACCGGCACCGGCTCACACATCCGCAGTCACCACAATCAAATTTTTCGAATTTCACTACGAGTTGCTCCCCCTTCCTTTGTATTCTCCGGATTTAGCTCCCTGTAACTTCTTTTTGTTCCCAAACCTTAAAAGATCGCTCACCGGAAAGAAATACGGGTCGAACGAGGAAGTCATCACTGAAGTATTTTGCAGGCCTACAAAAGTCGTAGGGAAAAGTGTATCGAGTTGAAGGGGATTATATTGGAAAATAAATTGTCAAAACCTTAAAAAGCTGCGTTGTTATTTCTAAATCGGGTATTCATTAAACAGGCGAAATGCACGCCAAGAAGCACTTGAAATTGAATTCGGGATTCGAACAGCGACCACATTGTAGTAGAATTTGGTAAACTACATACCTCAGTGATCTGAAAGGTGTAGTGCCAAACAAATACTTTGCAAGTCTACAAAATTAAAATTCTGATTATTAGTTCACTACGAGTAATTAGTGACTGTGTACAAGCAACAATATGATCAGGGGCAGAGGAAGTTTGAAATAGAAGTAGTTGTGGGCTAAAAGTATTACCGTCAGACTAGTATGATGTTTGAAATAATTTTTTTAAATCCGTGTGCAACTACGGGTAAAGTAAACATTTCCACAGAATGTTTTCCTCTATTCGATCTTGTTTCTCTGAATTTCAAAATTAGGTCTGATCACGTTTTTTTCTATCCGTCCCACTTCGCTCTGGGAAAAAATTATCTTGCTCCAGTTCTCAGCTCGGAGTGCTAACAAGTGATCCTACTGTCTATTCTAAATTTTCTTGAGCCAGATTGGTGATATGCGCTTCGGATAGTTGTGTTTAAGTTATTACAAGCAGGTTTTCTACTGTCACAAACTCCTGTATCAAGTTTTACCATGACTTTGAAACTATGTAATCTCTAGTCTGTGGACCTTGGCTTTTTGAAACATTCATAGAGTTTATTTTTGAAATATATGAAATATGATAGTTTGCGAAAATGAACATACAATGACAATAGGATTTTTCGCAAATAGGCTATAGACGCTATAGGCTATAGGGCTCTTTCTCCGATTTTGTTTATAAAAGCGGGACTTTATCTAGTATTCAAAAATTTAGATTACTTCTACGAGCGAGCCGGTCCATATTGTGCAATGAGTATTTGCGGTACATGAAAGCTCCTTCTGCCAAAGAAATCTAAAAGAAGTTTTAGTGTCAGAAATTCTAATTGGAGTTACGTGTATACAGAGCAAATGGCTGCTTCTGTCATACCTCCTGTAAGAGAAGGTATAGTAGATGAAATGACCTGAAGTCTATAAATTTGTTCAGTACAATTCAGGGTGCTAAAATGAACATAGTGGCGGATAAACTCATAAGGATCAACGGCAGCTTTCATATCTTCAAAACAGTTACAGTGTTACAGACTTCGGACTATCCGATCGCTGTTGCTCTAGAAAGCGCCTGACCCTTGTGCGTCGGGTTAACTACCCACATAAAATTGTTACTGTTGTAATGCAATTGAACAGAATCTGGATTTAATAAAAGTTTAATCGTGATGTGCAATTAACGAGCAGCCGAACAACTAGCGGGGATACTTAACTGCTATGAAGCACTCATTATCGAGATCCAGAAATCTAGGTGGAATGGATCGCACTCAAAGAAGGTGACGATGCTACTAAGTAATGTTCTACGAGCTCCAAAGTGTCCTAACGTCCTTATTATACGCCTCAATTGTTTATGGTGATTTATGTGACAAAAAAGGAGGGAACAGATTTTTGTATTGAAGTAGAAAGCATATGACATCACGTTTCGAAACGAACTAAGGCCAATTGACTTTGTTGCAGGGCGGAACATTACTATAACTAGCTCACGGTTTTCTCGAGGGGTCACCATCGGTCACCAGATCACTAGTAGAAGCGCAACCACTGTAATCGTGGTACCAAGGACATAGAAAATCTATTTCTATAGGCAATATAATGGCGGGCAAACAAAAATTCCGGCCTCATAACCAAAATGAGGTAAACACGGCAATATCTTTATTTAATAATAGGGCTGCTGTAAAGTCCACTTATCTGCTGAGCAATAGGTTATGACTTGGTAGAAGGCATACGCCAACTTATTTCCAAGAGTTTAACGAAAGCAAATATGTCTAAGTAACCTTTGCCCTATACACAAGAAAGCAGACTCATACATAAGTTCCCGTCTACCGTATTGCGTGAAAGCATGAAACCATTTGTCAACTATCTTATTGGGTTCTACTCGTTCTCATCTCTATGCCAGTTATGGCCACAATTGACATAAATATTCACACTGCTGCTGATTCAGGAGATAATCCAGGAAAGATTTCGACGCCGATGTTCATTCATAATATCTTCAACGGTTTTAAAGCTGAATATGATAGTACCTATAAGAGCAAGCTACCGTAGGCCGATAAATAGTTCCTGCCAAAGTCGCTAGACGCACTGTCGGAATAATGTCGGAATCAATCTTTACATAAAAGGAAATGCAGTTATGTGACTTCCTTATGGTCATACTTAAGAAAAAAAAATAAAAACAGGGATATGAGAAACCTTTGTCGTCTTTAACGCGAGATTCTTTTAGCGATTTTACGTTGATGAATTATGGAGGAGTAGTTATAACCGCTTGGTCAGAAAAGTGCGTCACACGCGCCTATTAGTTGCAATCAGGTTCATATCCTTTTTACCATGCTGTCTCACCTGCATCTATACAGTGCTGTAAATACTTCTTAGTGTGTGTGTGACCTAGTGTGTTTCTAATTAGGCAAATAGCATTGGCAGATAGTATGTTACATTTTAACCAGGACGAAATGTTTGGTTGCAGTTACAGTCAAGTCTAAATTTGTACTTGCTTATAGCGGAATCTAGATAGACGAAGTCCAGGACTGTTTCAAAGTTATATCTACTTTTTGTCGATATTTTGCGAATATTTATTATGCTCTGTGACAGTGTGCTGGGTTCTTGTGATAATATCTATACCGTCCGCTTAAATGTACGGTTATCCAGATTTTTAAACTCTGCTTATTGTATCTGAAGCCATTTATGACATCGAAGGTCTTGAATTTGATGGTGCACAGTGGATTTCTATCATCATACTGTTGGGCCAAAAGTTTTGGTTTATAGCTCGAATCCATAAATACTGTCATATGCAGCGGTGGTGCATGTTGATTTGAAGTTTCTAGTTCTTTTTCAAAGATCTGATTAGTCGTGGGTGGACTTTTGCGCCCTTTTCCCACATTGATACCACTTATACGCGATGTTTAGGATTCTCTGTTGATTGCCTTTCTCGTGGATTGGGCAAACGACTTTGAGATTTTACTTATTTGGGATGCTTTGACGAGCTGTTGATGGCTGCATCCTTTTTTAATTTAAGCTAAGATATTGCCAGCTTAACTACGAGGGCTATTTGATGAGTACCCGGATTAGAAATAACAACGCAACTTTTTTAGGTTTTGAAAATTTATTTTTCAATATATGGTAATCCCCTTTCAACTCGATACACTACCAGCGGAACTGCAACTTTTGTAACCCCTCTGTATAGTACGACTTTTGTAGGCCTGCAAAATACTCCTACGCGGCGGCGAAGACTTCCTCGTTCGACCCATACTTCTTTCCGGCGAAAAATCTTTTAAGGTTTGGTAACAAAAAGAAGTTCTAGGGAGCCAAGTCCAGAGAATACAAAGGATGAGGGAGAAACTCGTAGTGCAATTCGACCAGGGCCCCCGCCCAGTTCTCAAAACTTCGCCCATCAATGGCGTTGTCTAATAAAAAGCGAGAGCAGAGCGAATGTACTGGTCTTATTGTAAAGGTTTTCGGTACTTAACGCCTCCGAATGCTGCAATGATTTGACCAGTTACAAGCGGCTGGTCAGAGGTCCTGTTGGGTGGCAGGACCACCGGTAGTCCATACCAGGACTTAAAACACGGTACCATGGGAGTCAGGATCCCCCAGATTTCGCCCCGGGCCTTACTTGTGGTTTTGCCTCCAACACGAGTTCCGCTTTGGTAACAAACAATTGACAGTGAGCGATGGCAAGCCGTATTGTTGCTCCCATGGATGTATGGGCATCCCGTGAAATTAAGCCTAAAAGGCAGGAGTTCACTCTAAAGACAAGAAACGTTCTGCAATTCGTCCAATTTGGCTGTGGTGACTGCGGATATGTGAGCAGGTGTGCTATCATGGTGGAAGAGCACTTTTTCCTCGGCCAGATGTGGTCGTTTGTTTTTCAAATCGGCGTTGAATCGGTCCAATAAATCGACTTAGTATGCTCATGTGATTGTTTTTCCCTTCTTCAAATAGTCAACGTGGATCACACATCGCGAGTCGCAAAAGAACGGTAGCCATTATCTTTGGCACGGTCTTCGCCTTTTTTGGAGCACATTCACCAGGTAAAACCCATTGATTGGTTGTTCCCTGACCTCTAGTATGTACCAATAAATCCATATCTCATCGATGGTGACGAAACGACGCAGAAATTTCTCCGAATTTCAATTAAACAGGAAGTGGTCTCACGATTGCAGTTGTTCTCCGGTGTGAGCAAACAGCTAAGATGCTTACTATCACAGCCAACTCGCGAACTTTCACTCGGTAGTCCGCCAATACGAGATCATGGATTTTGTCCACGGTTTCCTCTGTGGTAACCGTTTTTGGGCCACCTGGGCGCGGTTCATCAAAAATCGACGTATGGCTACGGCAAAACTCTATGAACCAATGGTAAACGGTTGCCATGTACACCATCGAGAATGGCCTTGATGTCCTCGCAGGTTTTGCCACTCAAAAACAAGAATCGGATCACGGAGCGATACTGCTCTTTTTTTATGGTCACAAAGAACTCCTACGCGACAGTGATGACTTCCTCGTTCGACCCGTACTTCTTTCCGATGAGCAACCTTTTAGGATTTGGGAACAAAACGAAGTTGTAGTGAGCCAAATCCGGATCATACAAAGGATGGGGGAGCAACTCGTAGTGCAATTCGACCAATTTGGCTGTGGTGACTGCGGAGGTGTGAGCCGGGGCGTTATCGTGGTGGAAGAGCACCATCGTTTTTCCCTTCTTCAAATAGTCAACGTGGATCAGACATCACGCGTCCCAAAAATACGATAGCTATCATCTTTTCAGCCCACGGAAGGCACGGTCTTCGCCTTTTTGGAGCACATTCACCAGGTAAAACCCATTGTTTCTATTGTTTTTTAGTCTCTGGTGTGTACCAATGAATTTATATTTCATCGACGGTCACGAAACGACTCAGAAATTTCTCCGAATTTCAATTAAACAGGGCCAAGCACGTCTCTAGAAGTGGTCTCACGTTTGCAGTTGTTCTCCGGTGTGAGAAAACGCGGCACCAATCGCGCGAACAGCTTTCTCATGTTCAAAATATGGCTAACGCATTCAGCTAAGATGCTTACTATCACAGCCAACTCGCGAACTTTCACTCGGTAGTCCGCCAATACGAGATCATGGATTTTGTCCACGGTTTCCTCTGTGGTAACCGTTTTTGGGCCACCTGGGCGCGGTTCATCAAAAATCGACGTATGGCTACGGCAAAACTCTACGAACCTATGGTAAACGGTTGCCATGTACACCATCGAGAATGGCCTTGATGTCCTCGCAGGTTTTGCCACTCAAAAACAAGAATCGGATCACGGAGCGATACTGCTCTTTTTTTATGGTCACAAAGAACTCCTACGCGACAGTGATGACTTCCTCGTTCGACCCGTACTTCTTTCCGATGAGCAACCTTTTAGGATTTGGGAACAAAACGAAGTTGTAGTGAGCCAAATTCGGATCATACAAAGGATGGGGGAGCAACTCGTAGTGCAATTCGACCAATTTGGCTGTGGTGACTGCGGAGGTGTGAGCCGGGGCGTTATCGTGGTGGAAGAGCACCATCGTTTTTCCCTTCTTCAAATAGTCAACGTGGATCAGACATCACGCGTCCCAAAAATACGATAGCTATCATCTTTTCAGCCCACGGAAGGCACGGTCTTCGCCTTTTTGGAGCACATTCACCAGGTAAAACCCATTGTTTCTATGGTTTTTTAGTCTCTGGTGTGTACTAATGAATTTATATTTCATCGACGGTCACGAAACGACTCAGAAATTTCTCCGGATTTCGATTAAACAAGACCAAGTACGTCTTTGAAGTGATCTCACGATTGCGCTTGTTCTTCGGTGTGAACAAACTCGGCACCCATCGCGCTAACAGCTTTCTCATGTCTAAAATCTCGTGCAGGATATGGCTTACGCATTCAGTGGAGATGGCTACTCTCTCACGGTCTCCTCTGTCGTAACCGTCTTTGGGCCACCTAGCCGCGGTTCATCAAAAATTGACGTGTGACGACGGCGAAACTCTGCAAACCAAGAGTAAATAATTTTACGGGAAGGTAATTGGGCCCCATATCGATTTCCTTGATTTCCTCGCAGGTTTTGAAACTCAAAAACAAGAATGGTCGCAAAACACTCTTTAAAATGGCTTTTCACTAAAATTTGACAGAGGGGCTAAAAATGGTTATACTAAATGATGGAATACTCAGTAACGCCACCTTTGTTCCAATCTAGGTTCTCATCAAACCTTCGTACAGCAAGTTGGGGACCGTCCATATTGAACCCTGCGTAGATATCGAAGTCATCATCGCTGTATATCAGTTTTCAGTAGCGATTTTGCCAAGTTCTCAGCATCAACTAAGATCCTGCTTCAAAGTATTCTTAACCGTTCTTACACTTTTCAGTTTAAACTTATTAGCGTTAGCATATTTTATTGTCGGTAAAACGTTTAAAACTTATTTCTGCAGTAGATTCTCTCTATTGCCCCAACCGATACCTTTTTCCTTTTTTTCTGAGAAAGCAGTGTTTTACATTTATTTTGTCCTTGAACAGCTTACGAGCAGTTCTTGTTCTTCTTTGAAACAATACTTGTTGGCATCTGTAGCCTTTACGCAAATGTGCATGAGGCTTGAGGCATTCGTTTTCATGCTGGAAACTTGCAATCTTAATCTTCTTGGAATAAATGTAAAATAAGCGTTGTCTTTGCCGTCGATAGCATTCCACGTAAACATCATGATTTTTCATCTTCATTTTTGACGGCGGTAGTATCTATTGAATAGCAAATCAGATGCATTATCTATTAAGGACCTCACGTTCATCTGGGTGGGTAATCAGCAGTCAATTCATCCTTCTTCAAGTATTTTGATTGCTTTTTAATAGTCGATTTTACGTGGTTGAGCAGTTTACTCTACACACAACACTCAATCTAGAGCCAAGAAAGTTCCTGACACCTATTGAACGAATGAAGCTGGACATTTCGGTGTCAGTAACCCATTTTGATTGTATGAAAGTTGCATTGATTCATAAAAGTTCATCCGCCACCGTCACTTTTTCTACACTCTGATAAGTGGTGAAGAATTCTTATTGCCTTTAAGTGCAATACCCGGTAGCTGTCACAAGGAGGTACAATAGGAACGATTGACGTGTAGTTATAAAGGGTGAGCCAGAAGAGAGTGGGGATGTTTTTATTAACTTAAGCATACACTTCTTATGAAATTAATATAGAATTTTATGGATTATTAAAGTTAAGTCTATGGCAACTATCAACGGAATACAACATCATTCATGTGACCACCACGGCTTTTGTTGCAAACGAGCATTCTAAATTATGGATGACTTTTTGAAGAATATGTTGGCCGCAATTTCAATTTGAATATTATGCTTTAGATCCTGAATTGTTGCTGGACTATTGAATCTTCAAAAAACACCACAGGAAGAAGTCTAAAGGTGTCAAATCCTATAATCTTGGAGGCCAATCAACTTCTCCTCCAACCGAAATAATGCGATCTTTAAATTTCGTGCGCAATAAATTGATTGATCGTTGGCTTTTGTGGCCGGTAGTAACATCATGTTGAAACCAGATACCGTCCAGACCCAATTCATTCAATTTCGTGAAAAAAAAGTAGCCAGTCACCTTGTAACTGTCACTGTAACAGTCTCATCTCATCTCAGCCTCATCTTCGAAAAAGTACCGGCCAATGATGCCGCCAACCCATAATTCGCACCATATAATGACTTCTTTGGGATGCATTGATTGTTCGTGAATCTCATATGGGGTTTCCAGTCCCCAGAAATGACAAACGATGATCGGAAAAGATCGAATTCGATGACAAATTGTTCAAACATCCTGTTAACGAATCGGCGACGTCGTAGGTGGTCCAAAGGCTTCAATTATTGTGTAATTTGGATTTTATAGGCGTGCAAATGAAGAATTACTTCTAAAATTTGCCGTTAAGTGTCATAAGTGATGCGACGAATAGAGCTTGGTTTTGAACACTTTCGCTTACAGTAGTGATGTTTTGGGGTGTAAGTAGTGGTGCAATATGCTGATATGGTTCTATTACTTTTACAGATCGCCCATTTTCGTAATAAGATTGAATAGCGAAAATACACTGTTGCATGGTATCCGATTACATGACTAAAATTGCTAAAGATTGTATGATATTTGTTAAAAAGATCAACCACATTGAATTCAGTAAATGACAGTAATTGACAGCCAACATCCACACCGTCTGTTAGTTCACCCTTTGGTTACACTAATGTGCGTCGCCAGGTTGACATAGTTCAGTAGAACAACCAGCCACTGGTTCAAGAATAGACCTCTATTGATGTGGAAATATTACGCAGAAGGTACAGATAAGGTACAAAAACATTTGAGCTCTAATAACATTTGTCACTTAAAACACGATTGAAGAATATCCTCTACACGCCACCATCTTTATTCGGAAATCCAATCCGACTTCTGGCTGAAAGTCATAGATATGTATGTATCAGTTCATCCAGGTGTCACAGGCCTACCCTGCAAAAAATAACCACAACGTCTTAAACATTCACAGTGGGTTCCCCTAAATTAGAATCACTGTCATGTTTTATCTACTTTTCGCAGTATCTACAAATGGGATTTGTTGGATTTGAATAAATTTAATACATAGAACCGTAAATAGACGCGAATTCAATCGTTTTTTCATTCTATGTATCCGTAGCTTGCTTTAAAGTCACTGTAGTCCCGACCTGACAGCTGGAAGTCAGGGTGAGAGTGTACTTAATTTTACTTCAGCATGTCATCAGGGCCATCACGCTCTAGACTTTGTGTAGTGGAACTTATGCTCCTTTAGACCACACCAAGAGCGTGCGTAATTGTCACAGTTGCAATAAATAAAATAAAAAAAAAAAAAACTAAATGAAACACCGAAACCGTTTTATCCTGTTGGTCCAATTAAATTTAAATGCCACCCCACGTACATTTGTTGTTTTCTTTTTTTATTTTTATTTTTTGTTTGTAGAGGACTCCACTTAAAAATACGAAGTCGAACATCCTCTCTAGCTGAATTCTTCAATATTCCTTTTGGGTTTGTTGGTGCGTCCTAAATATAGACTTGAGCTTGTTGTTGTAAAAGCTGCAGGATTGTGTTTCTTTTTTTTCTGTTTTCCCATTGAATTTCTTCGTTCCTCTCGTTTTGAAATTGTTTTTTTGTGAATTTTGTTTGTTTCTTCGTTTTGATTGACAAGCTTAGGTTATGGTGTCCTCGAGTGCGGAGAAGCTTTGTAAGGATACACAGGATAACATGAATTTTATATCAGGTATGAATAAATGGAATAAAATTTACCTAGTGAGAAATTTATACAGATTTTTTCATTTCAACATGACGTGACAGCTCCCTCTTGCCATTTTTTTTTTTTTTTTCAGTCTAAAATGGGGGTGAGGACATGAAATCGAAGGAGTCTTTAATATGGTAAAGAGTATTATCCATTCCCTTGTTGCCAGGATATATTTAAAAATGCTCACTAAGATCGATTTGACAATGGTTTCGGGCTTGATAGATGGTGTTTTGGTGGAATGATTATTAGTTGTGCTTACCCTTATGCAAATTAAAGACCACTCGAAGGGCATTAACATCCACTCTCAGTTGCTTTCGTATCTACACAAATTTATATTAATTTGTTCAATTGTTTTGTGTTAACGTTAATTGTCTTTTAATTCTTTTAACATCACATAATCACGTAAGTAACCACATATTTTTACTTAAAGTGGCACTACAGACCGGAGTGGACCTTCTTCCCAATTATATGTATAAAATTGATTTCATCGGGTCCGCAGTTAGGCCTTCAATTGATAGTCGGAGTTCTTGTGAGCACAAACATTGGTAGCACGACTCTCCAGACAGACCAAGCGAATGCTTCCTGATGTCTATAAAAACCAAAAGACTTTCTACTGTCCCTCGATAGCAAAGCTTACTTAGCTTTTAGATCGATAGATAGATCTTTATTTCGCACGAATTTTCTTAACAATTTCTTTTAATAAGCTTACGATTTGCAGATATATGATATTGAAATATCTTTTATCTGTAACTTTAGTTTACAAAAGTTGAAACATAATAAATATGGATGTCTTTACTTGGGACTCCGCGCTTGGATTGTGAGGTGTGTTGAAAAAAGTGGCATTGAAATAATACAATCTATTTTTGGCGACATTTCGTTAAATAAAAATCTTTTTATTAATGAAATCAGAAGCACAAACAAATGAGATACGAAAGAAAAGAATTCTCACAAGACTTCAAATTTGACGGCTAGTGTCAATCGCAGCAGTGATGCCAAACTTAGCAAAACACCAATATGCGAAAAATTATTAGTTATTAAGAAAATAAAAATTTTAAGCTACAATGTGTCAGTTTTAAAAAACAAAACGAATTTTGTAACATTTTTTGATTATGTAAATATTGATATTTTGTATTTTGTATTATTTGAAACACATATATTAGATAATGAAGAAATTCGATTTAAGAATATTTTCTCAAACTATGAATTAATCTGGTCTCCTGCTATAAAAACTTAACTTTTTGGGAGAGGAAGTGGTGGAACACTATTCGACTTTCGTAACGACCTCGAAGGACTGTATACGAGTATCTTTGTAAAAGCTGGCGAAATGGATATTATTAACTTAAAACTGAATACACTGAGTACAACAGTACTCTGCTGGAACCGTGTCGCAAATCTAAAGACCTAATTTGTGATAACAAAGGAGCAAAAATATTGAAGTAGTTGCGAAGAAGATCCAGATGGCGAATTGACCTTTGTCAGAGGAACATCATGTTCAATAATAAATTACTGTTTTGTTTCGGGAAATTGGATCAAGATTCTAGACAGTTTTCAAGTAGAAACCGAGATCTTTTCGGACCACATGCCCTTAGAAGTAACCCTTAATTCTACTGCTAGCGGCAACTATGCTTGCACAAAACCATTAAGCCTTCTGCCGAAATTTTTCTGGAATGACCGAATAATGGAATCGTATCAGCGAAACATGAATGTGGATCTTATGGAACTACGCACACAGCGTTACACAGGCAATATTGAAGCTCTAACTGAAATAATAAAGAAATCCGTTCTGCAAAATAAAGATTTAAAAACTCATAAAATATATAAATCAAAATGGTATGATTCTGACTGCATGAAAGCTAGAACCAAATCTTTTAAATTTCTCAAACTTCCAAGGTCGAATAACTCCAATATCTTTAAAATATTCTATCAATATGCCAGCAAGGAATACAAACACATCTGTTACATCAAAAAAGTAATCTTTGAACAACAAAACATTACGACTATAAATAATTCAAAATCTTCTGCTCAGTTCTGGAAAGCTGTCAAATACCTAAACGGACACACGTCTAATATCTCTGTAACTCTTAAAGCCCCGCAACTCAGGACTCATTTCGATAAACTTCTTAATGCCCCATTAACCTCGCCGCTACTTCAATATGCAGCCCCTCTGCTCTTAGACGAAAAATTAGACTCTGCATTTACCCTGGAAGAATTCAATGAAGTAATATGCAAATCGAAATCAAATAAAGCACCTGGTATTGATCGCATCCCGTTTGAGTTCTATAAAAATTGCATATATGAGTTTATGAATTCTCTCACAATTGAATTTAATCGAATATTCGACTCTGCTAATATCTCCGCCGTATTCAGGAAAACAATAATTTTTTCCCTACACAAAAAAGGCGATTACAGGGACCCAAAGACCTACAGAGGAATCACATTTTTAAACACTTCAGCCAAATTGTTTACTTCATTAATTTACAAAAGATTGTATGAATGGGTACAAGAATATAACATCCTTAAAGAATTCCAAGCTGGATTTAGGAAAGGTTATTCTACAATCGACCAGATATTCTGCTTAACAAACATTGCTGAAACATACAAGAGCAAGAAAAAAAAGTTGTACGCCTTTTTTGTAGATTTTCGAGCAGCGTTCGATTCAATACCACGTGAAGAACTCTTTTACAAGCTTTCCAAAATCGGTGTATCAAGTAAAATTATTCGAATCCTGAGAGCCTTGTACGAGAATAATATTGCATATGTATGGGATGGAGACTTAATTTCTAAAGAGTTCGAAACTTCAATGGGTGTTAAACAAGGCTGTATTTTAAGTGCTTTGCTTGTTATACTACACTTTAAAGATATAACAGATGATGTCAAAGGTGGAATAAGATTCAACGGTGTATCAATTCCTGCGCTGATGTATGCTGATGATATAGTCTTTCTGGGTGACAAAACCCAAACTAAAAGTTGGAATCTCACTGTAAATCTTGATAAATCAAAAATGATGATATTCAGAAATGCAGGAGGACGCTTCTCACACTTGGAAAAGTATCCAGATATAGATACCTAGGTGTCCTTTTATAGTCCTCCTCAAATTTCAAATCACTCTTTAAGAAAAAATTAGCTGTTGCTAAAAGAGCTATCTGCTCGATTTGAGAACGTTGCTTCAAAAACAAATATGTATCGCAAAGTGCAAAAAAAAACTTTGTACCACTTAATCGCAGCGTTGATAATGCTTTACGGAGCTCAGGTATGGGGTTACAAAGGCTACGATGCTATAGAAAAATTTCTTCGCTACTTTTTGAAGAAGATTTTCCGATTACCAAAAAATACCCCGAACTATATGCTACATCTTGAAACGGGAACTCCTCCTTTGCTCTTGTACACGCTCAAAATGCACTTCAACTATATCCTAAAAATACTAGAAATGAATGAATGCAGAGTACCAAACGTAGTTTTAAGAACCATAATTAGAACAAACGGTGGCATTTGCGAGGAATGAAAGAAAACAGCTTCTGAATGCGGAGTAAATCTGTCTATTCAAGTGAACGAGCATCCTCATCTTTTAAGAGAAAAATTTAACTTGGTTTTGGAGAATTTTGGCAGACATACATATAACCAATATGTCGAAGAAGCTGAATTGTCACTGTTAAGGAACTATTACAGAAAACTAAACTATTTCCTAAATGAAAAATCATACTTCCTAGATAGTCACGCAGTTGACAAAATAACTACTATTTTCAAACTGAGAGGGGAACTCGTTCAACTGAACTTTATGCCCCATAGACCAGATTTACCAATACTTTGTGACCTCTGCAACATGAAGAAGAGAGAAGACATCTTACATTTTCTTGGTGTTTGTCCGATTTTAAAAGAATTTCGACTATCAATTTTCGGAAAACATGATTTAGACGAGCATTTTAAATAGAAAAAAAGGATGGAAAGTCTTATATGATTACTCAGTACCAGCACTTTGTTATAGAAAGCGTATCATAGATGGAGATTTTTAATGTAAAACTTAAGTATGTATTTTGTCAACCTGGTAGACGGCCACAGGCCAAACCATTAAAGACTTAGGTTAATCGTTACAATGTAAAACATTTATTGAAAATAAAAGTCAACTAACTAAACTAACTAACTAACTAAAGTCGAATTTTTGAGTCGGTATGTGGCAATGGATGAAACTTGGCTCCATTACTTCACACCAGAGTCATGTCGGCAGTCAGATGAGTGGCGAGCAGGCGACGAACCTCGTCCAAAACCACCAAAAACTCAACAGTCGGCTGGCAAGGTTATGGCATCCGTAATTTGGGATACACATGGAATAATTTTCATCGAATATCTCCAAAAGGGGCAGACTATCAACAGCGACTATTACAGTGCGTTGTTGGAGCGTTTGAAGGACGAAATCGCAGAAAAGCAACCGCATTTGAAGAAAAAGAAAGTGCTATTTCATCAAGACAATGCACCGTGTCACAAGTCGATGAAAACGATGGCAAAATTGAATGAATTCGGCTACGATTTGCTTCCCCACCCACCGTATTCACCAGATTTGGCCCCCAGCGACTATTTCTTGTTCGCAGACCTCAAAAGAATGCTCGCCGGAAAGAGATTTAAGACCGATGAAGAAGTAATCGGCGAAACAGAGGCCTATTTTGAGGCTAAACCGAAATCGTACTACAAAACTGGTATCGAAGGATTGAAAAATCGTTTCAATCAGTGTATCGCCCTCGAAGGCAACTATATTGATAAATAAACTTGAATTTCGCAAAAAATTTGTGTTTTACTATAAAACGGACTTTTCAGTCCATGTGTTATTGGGTTTAAAACTAGTTCGTGCGGTTTGCTAAGAGATGGCGTAACTTGTATTATTCTATTGGAACAAGCAAAACAAAGTGTTTTTGCGGGAAGTTCTTCTTCATTACTTTAATATGAAGAAAACTGCTGCCGAAAGTCATCGTATTTTGGTGGAAGTTTATGATGACATGCGCTAGCTGAGCGAACGTGCCAAAAGTGGTTTGCACGATTTAAAAGTGGTGATTTTGGCTTGAAAGACGATGAACTTCCTGGGCAGCCAAAAAAAGTTTGAAGATGAAGAACTGGAAGTATTATTCTATGAAAATTGTTGCCAAACACAAGAAGAGCTCGCAGAATCTTTGGGTGTCACTCAAGCAGTCATTTCAAAACGTTTAAAAGCAGCTGGAAGCAAGGAAATTTGGTTCCACATGAACTCAAGCCGAGAGACGTCGAAAGGCGGTTTTGCATGTCCGAAATGCTGCTGGAACACAACAAAAGGAAGTCATTTTTGCATCGGATTGTTACTGGTGATGAAAAATGGATCCATTACGACAATCCCTAGCGCAAAAAATCATATGTGAAACCCGGCCAACCAGTCAAATCAACGGCAAAGCCGAATATCCATGGTAAAACCATCAATGGACAACGCTACCGAACACAATTAATCCGTTTGAAGAGAGCAGTAGCCGAAAAACGCCCGGAATATGCGACCAGACACGAGGCAATAATTTTCCATCATGACACCGCTCGGCCCCAAGTTGCTGTTCAGGTTAAGAACTATTTGCAAAACAATGGATGGGAAGTCTTACCCCACCCGCCTTATAGCCCAGACCTTGCCCCTTCTGACTACCATTTGTTCCGGTCGATGCTTGATTCATTCTTGGCTGCCAAGCCGGCACAGTTCTTTTGGAATGGGATCCAGAAATTGCCAGAAAGATGGGAAAAAGTCATAGCTTCAGATGGGCAATACTTTGAATTATACTATTGTATATTGTATGATCGATATACCATAATTACCTGTGGCTATCAATAAGTCATCCATACATACAACCTAATCCCCTTGTTTTGTGAGATATTCAACAATCTTGCAAAGAAGTCGTGAAAAAACCGATGAAAGGTTTTTCAAACCGAACGGAAGCTTGTTAAATTCGCATTGTGTTCTAATGTAATGTACTTCTTGCAGTCCTCATCAATATTTACATGAAAGAATCAGTCTTTTAAATCAATAAATGAAAAATCGGTTAATCCTTGAAACAATCCAACAAATCCCCAATCAAAGGAAGAGGAATTTCGTTTCTACTTTAGGCGCATTCTGATATGAACGAACCTCTTATCTTTCCGTCGATACATCTAACAAATAACGGGTGACCAAATAGCAATGTTGTAATAGTTGTTGAAAAAAGTTTTTCCAAATGCTATGTTTCAGCAAATATTAAAGTTACCAATGACATCCAGCTCTCAAAATATTCAGTAAGGCTTGCCATTTCATCATGCATCGTCGGTCATCATCAGTGAGATCGGTCATATTTATGGCTTCAGTGTGCAAGCAATTCGTCGCACCGTAGAAAATTTTGAGTGTGACAACACTCTTTTAGACCTTAAGTCACCAACCAGCAGATATTGGTGCGAAATGAAGAAATCATAGCCGCTGTAGCGGCCAGTATCGAAGAAGACCCAGAAATGTCAATTTGACACCGATCAGCTGATTTGGACATTCCCAGAAAGTCAACTTGGCTTATTTTGCGATTGGATTTGAGGTTACGTCTATATAAGATGCTACTGACGCAACAGCTGAAGCCGGACGACCATAGACAAGGCCGTGAGTTCGTTAATTGGGCGATGTTGTGTTGATTGACCCCACAATCAATAGCTACGCTATTAATAGCTACGCTATTGCTGAAATAACGCCGCACATATTGGACCGAGTCATCAAAAATTAGACCGACCGACCGGCCGTTTCAATCATGTTCAGTAACGTTCATTTATCCATTAGTTAGAAAGAATATTGCGTAAATAAATTTTTAATAAGAGGATTTTCAACACTGGAACATTTTTTTTTAAAGTTAAAACTAAGCTTTATAATTTTTTCACTAATTCAACGTTTGCTCTTTCATGAAGTGCAAGCATCATTTTCATGACTTGTTTTGTGCCACCCGCAATCTTTGAATATGGCACTGAGCAGCTTAACCCCATACTTGGCAGCCATAGCATATTATTGCCTGAAAGATTACTTTGTATATTATCAGTTTATTGTCTTGTGAAAGACAGGATTTTCGGTTGATTAAAGGATAAAGCATTTTTATTGCAATATCTATTTTCTTTAATATTGCGGTAATATGATTACTAAAGATTAACTTTTGGTCAAGTTTGATACCAAGATACTTAACTGGGCTTTCCCAGGATATAGTTTTCCGGTTACAGTAAGACTGCCACTTGGAAGAAAGCAAGCTTTCCTTTTTCGTGTGAAAGAGATAGCCTTTACCTTGTCAAGGTTAAGTTTGATTTTCCATTTATTGAAATAAACATAAACTACTTCCATCACTCCATCTAAATTTCTCTCTATATTGAGAGGAAACTGATGAGATGAAAGAATTGCAGTGTCATCAACGAATTGTGCAGTCTCGCAATTTAACAACACTGGAAAGTGGGCCGTAAAAAATATATACGATATAGGTCCAAGTACTGAGGCTTGAGGCACACCACATTTGACATCAAAGGAACAGGAGACACAGTTGTTGGCGTGAACTTGAACAAGACGGTTTTTTAGGAAACATTGAATCTAAAACCAAATTGCTCATCAAGCAAAATATCCTTTTCAAAAATTAAAGTCTTGCTTAGTGAGCTAAGTAAACTTATTGGCCTATAACTCTCTGCGTTGTCTGGAGGCTTACCAGATTTAAGGAATGGTATAACCTTAGCTTTTTTCCAAGTATCTGGAAAATATTGCATCTTTAGACAAGACTTGAAATTGAAAATTATATATTTTATTCTTATCTTAGGAAGGTGTTTCAGAAAGGTGTTTTTAATTTGATCGAGGCCTTGAGCTTTTCTTGCCTTGAGATGCTTTATCAGGAGAGCAACTTTTTTTTCGGAAACATACGTATTTGTAGGAGTTAGACAGCTTAAGGTGTTGAGTTCTTCAATTCATGAATCTACTACAGTAGTTAAAAGAGGATCATTTTGAAAAATCCTTCTTCTGGCATCAGTTGATACACACCACACACCAGGGAAATAAACACAATAAATTTTTACAGATTGATAGTTAACAAGCTTAACCTCAATCCCAACATTCTCAATATAAGTTGTTTTATGAAGAGCTAAGAGCGAATGTTGAATGGATCTGTTAATTAAAATTGCTACTCCACCACCTGTGGGACTAGTTCTATCAACCCGATAGCACTTGTATTCAGAGGAAGATAACATAAAATTCGTGCGCAACCAAGTTTCAGTTACAAGCGCTATGTCAACATTGTTGCTTCGCAAATAGTTCATAAATTCTACATACTTTTTGCGACTGCCTCTAGCATTCCAAGTAATAATATTCAAATGGGTGTTACTTGCCATTGGAATACAAAAATTTAATTGCTAATTGCGAAATGACATTTCGATATCATTTCGATATCATTTCTTAAGCTAGGAGACTTAGTTCGCCTTCAGAAAATAAATCAGTATTATATGTAATGCTGTTGTTGTTGATGTTGCTGGTCGTTGCATTATTGATAGGCCATGTAGGTAGAAACAGTGGCGAAGAGTGTGCATTTGATGAAACAGGAGTTTTGCGGCCAATATGTTCGAGAGTTGGAAACTCAGAGAGGGAGCTGAGTAAAACAGGTTTTTGTTTTACAAAATTTAACTGTTTATCTGCAAAAGTACAGGGTTTTCTAATAACGACTTGACAACTTTTTTTTTTAAATAAAAGGCAAACCATTTGAGATATTTCAAAAGCTCTATTATTGGCTTGAAGTACAATCAAAACATTTATGAATGGAACTCGACTTCGTTCATATGACCACCGCGGGCACGTTTTGCAGCGGTCGATTCGTTGGACGTAATTTTCAACGAATCGGACACACATTTTGGCCGAAACTTTCGCTATTTCGCGTTCAATGTTGGCTCTGAGCTCTTCCAACGTCGTCGGCGTGTTGGCATAAGCCAATGACTTAACGTAGCCCCACAGAAAATAGTCAAGTGGCGTTAAATCGCACGAACGAGGCGGCCAATCGACTGGCCCATGTCTTGAGATAACACGCCTACCATACTTACTCTTCAATAAATCGATTGTAGCGTGTGCTGTGTGGCTTGGGGCACCATCCTGTTGAAACCACATGTTGTCCAAGTCCATATCTTCCAATTTGGGCCAAAAATAATCGGTGATCATGGCGCGATAATGCTGACCATTCACAGTAACGTGAATGGCCCAATAAATATGGCCCAATAACGCCGCCTGCATGCAAACCGCACCAAACAGTTATTTTTTTGTCGATGAAGTGGTGATCCATGAAGCTCATGTGGATTTTCACCTGACCAATAACGCATATTTTGCTTATTAACAAACCCATTGAGCCAAAAATGAGCTTCGTCACTGAAGATGATTTTGCGATGAAATTCATCATATTGGCGCATCTTCTCCAGAACCCAATCGGAGAACGTAAGTCGCTTCAAATGGTCCATCGGCTTCAATTCTTGAGTCAGCTTGATCTTGTATGGGTGTGAACCAAAATCCTTACGCAAAATACGCCATAATATGGTCTAAGTGATTCTTGAGAACGCCGTTGAATTGACTGATTTGGATCGTTTGCTACGGACGTCTGAACGGCAGCGATATTTTCGACACTTCGACGAACCCGTTGTCTCACTGACACGGCAACATCACACAACGAATATGTAGACTCAAATTTTTGCACTAAACTTGTTATTGCCTGTCTACTAGGGCGAGAATTACGACCGAAAATTGCAGTTAACGCTCTTAAAGTTACAGTCACCGACTTCGAATATCTGTAGAAAATTTTTATAATTTACAGACGTTGCTCGTTAGTGTACTTTATCATGATGCAAATATTGAATTTACTGAATAAATTGACAGTGATAGTTTGATGACTGGTGAAAGAGTGCGTTCACAAATGAAATTCAAAGTTGTCAAGTCCCTTTTGGAAAACCCTTTCTCATCACTGACAATTGCCACACTTTGATGAATTTAGATCTGCTTTCAAACGAAGAATCAGTAGCTTTGTGCGTTCCATTGCAATTCGCACATTTAATTAAATTTGGATTTGTGCATTTAGCAAATTTATGAAGGCCAGCACATGACCCACAATTAGTTTTTATTTGACAATTTTTTTCGCCATGGCCATACATTTGGCAGTTTCGGCATTGTGTAAGCTTACCCCTCTGTTTTCTTTGGTAATTCCATCTAACTTGTGTATGAAATAAAGCGCGAACTTTTTTCTTTAGGTCACTTAGTTTAACGGTACCGATTTCAAATGAAACCAAAAATATGAATTCCGTTTAATGTTCATATTTTTTCGTAAGAATCCAACGAATTACATGATATTTTGATACCGATTGACAGGTATTTGATTGCAAAGTTCGTAATGTTGAATGAATTCATCAAATTATGGACGTAATCACCAGATTTTTGTATGATTTTTATAGGAGGCACAAACACTCTTTTAGCTTTTTCGGGGCTCAAAATTTCATCGCCACTATCAATGTCACTATCCGGTAAACACTGTAATGGACTTCAGTAATTTTTTCTAGAATCCTTCTTTTTAAGTTGCACCAGTCACTTTAATGCAGGGTTTTTTATCCAAAGATAACAAAGATCCCTCAGGCTCCGGGGATCTATTTCGTTTCAAAATGCTGCCGATTAGTTTCACAGAAAAAAAAAAAAGCGTCACGTAAGCAAGAACTTCGGATCGACTGACTTAGCTTTTAAATACTTTCAGCACCCATCTTATCAACTGATTTTCTGCAGGCACTTTATCACTGAAGCTATAACTCATCTTTCTTCGAGAACTGAAGAATTATATTTAATTAAGGAGTAAAAAAGGATCATGTTTTGTGTTACGATAGAACTCATCACAGACATCTATATTCCTATTTAACTGTCCTGCACCACAGTTACTGGCATTCCTCTAAAAACATCAATAACCGACTTCAACTCTTAGGCACACCATGTATGAGGTTTTCCTTGTACCTTAAGGAATAACCAAGTTACTTCGCATTTCATGTTTCAATTAAATGCCAAGATCAGATGAGAGTATCGCTTTCCTAGAAAATTCCATCTTCACTTACATCCCCATCCATCAGTGTCTTAGATATATTGGAAGGAAGCTTGCTGTTTCGACACATACAACTTAACTTTTAGAATAGACTTCACATTTATTAAGGCTGCCTCTGGCAAGTAGTGTGTCTTCTTGCTCAGGTAAGGTGAGTTAACATTCTGATTTTCATGGTAAAGATTGGTACTTGACCTAATGCTTGTATGCTGGTAACGACCAAATTGACAATGCAACAACCAGTGTTGACCCAATGGGTGAAATGATCAGATGGGTTAAAATGAATTTAACCTCCAGGTACTAACATAGTCTTACTTACAACACTCAGCATAACAGGCAACAGCAACCACGAATTCAAATCGAATTTTTCATCAACAAAAATTCTTTTTGGCATTTCGTCAAATCCTGCGACTGAGGACGAAATGACCAGCTTTCATTACCAGCTGATGAACATAAAACTAAATGAGATGAATGCCTAGATAATTAAAGAATTTTGTAGGAAATAGGCTTCAATAGAATAAAGGTTTACCATATTTCGAAATAATCGTCGTCTTTCTGAGTAAACTCCTAGACTGCAAGACGTCGTTAGAATTCCGCTTTACAAACATTATGACATATTTACTTTCAAATCGGGTTGAAATCAATGATTCAGTACATAGATTCCACAAAAATCCCAAAGATGTTTCGATACAAGTTCGGACTGCAACTTTAGATTTAGTACTGTTCGCAGTTCTAGACCAGTTATAACTAAGTCGTAGATTATCTCATCGCATTAATTGTAATATCTTTACATACGAGTATACAATAGTAACCTTGGCCGGTATTGAACTCATCATAAAATTCATCCATAAATGCTACGGTCTTAAAGATATCTACAACTTGGGCTTGCAAAACACTACAAGTATCCGGGAATCTAAAAAATATTTCAAAATCGACCTTAGATGTAAAAATACTGGATCCTATTTCCTTAACGTGATACTATCATATTGAGCCTTCGCACTTGATAATCTGACCGAAAATAACACCCGAAGGGCTAGAGACTATCTCTAGTGTTTAACGTCGCCTGTTTGAAAAACTAAAGACCACGGGATGCCCATACATCCATGTGAGCAAGGATACGCCTTGTCATCGCTAACCATCAATTCACTGATACCAAATTAGAACTCGTATTGGAGGCAAAAAGTTCCACCCTTGGTAAGAGTCGAGGCTGACCCAAAACCTCTTACTGATCTTAGAGTCACAGCATCCAGTATCTTGTAACTCTACATTGGGTCAAAGACCTTTTCCGCGACTTTGGGTTTAAATCACAGCCACCATGACGCTTCCACAAGGGGGCCCACCTCTACAAGTCAGGCCCGGACCGAAATCCGGGACTCTCCTGACTCGCATGGTACCGTGGTCCTGCCACCCAACAGAACCTCTGACCGGCCGCTTGTAACTGATCACATCGTGGCGTCATCTGAAAACAGTTACGATAAGACATTGCTCTGCCCCCGCTTTTTATTAGACAACGTCATTGATGGAAGAAGTCTTGATAATTGCGCGGGGACCCACACTTGAAGGACAGCATTTTGAGATCTTCGCTGCGGACAACAACTTGACGGAGCTTGTAAATAAGCCCACGCGAATACCAGACGTTGGCAGTCATACCGCCAATACCCTGGACCGTTGATGTGTTCTTTCCTCTAGGCTCGTCGGACCATTTCGTCATATCAGCTTATTTCTCGTACACCCATCACCTAGTAAGAGAAAAGATTCATTAAAAAACCGTATGGCAATATGATAAAGCCCATTGAAGCGGTTTTAACACCTTCTTTACGAATTTTACTTGGTTTCCTCGATAACGACTTGGATGCCACTGCTGATATGATCACAAATTATATTCTTTTTGAAATGAGATCCTTTATCCTTCATCGGATGAAGAGTATTAAATCAAAAGAAAAAGCATGGTACAACTCGAGCTGTTAGGATGCTGCCAGGCTTAGAGAAATATTTTTTCGGTCCTGCAAAACCAACCTGACGGATGAAAACCGAAAAAAAGTTCAAACGAGCCAGGAATGACTTCAATGCCAAACCAAAAACTGTGGCAAAAACTACTACAATGTCCCAAAGGTAATAAACATTTTTAGTCGTTCGTCAAAAATATAAGAAATGCTGGCTGATCCTCCATCCCAACGCTCATTTACAATGACCCTTGAGCTTTCAGCTCTTTGAACGAGGCCAATTTGCACTCATGTAGTAGAAAGAGAACTTAAAGATCTTAAGACACACAAATCCTCGGTATGTTCTTCCTCGCCTGGCAAAACCCCTGCGTAAGCTTTTTCATCAATCGTACTTTTTAGGAATCCTTCCGAGCAGATGGAAAACAGCATTTGTCCAACCTGTCCCTTCTTCTTTCTCTTTTCTACGTACCCTTTGTACTTCCTTCCAAGGTCATGGAAACGCTGATAAACCACCAGCTCATGAAATATCTCGAAACACGAAAACTTCTCAACGATCGACAGTATGATTTTCGTAGCAACAGGTCCACTAGTGATTTGATGGCACCGAAAAGTGGAACCATAGCGTACATCAATCTGGCGAAAGTAAGAAAGTTGCACTTGATATTTCTAAAGCATTTGATAGAGTTTGGCAGAGTTTGACATCAGGTTCTTATGTCGAAAATGGGTGCTTTTGGGATTGATGACTCTCTTCTTCAAAGAAATTAATTTTTGGGACGTTGAATTGAAATTGTCTTGAGTTGGTTTCAAGTCTGATATTCACAAAATAAATGCTGGTGTACCCCAGGACTCCATTCTGTCTCCGACACTTCTTTTTAGCTTTCCTCAACGACCTCTTGTCTGCTACTTCTAATCCAATATACATATTCATTTGCTGATGACAGTACTCTTTGCGTTTCATATTCGTTCCCGGACTCACGTCCCTGCTCTTCAGCCGTGAAACGGGAACAGCAGTGTACGTTAAGCTCATTAAATTTCGATATTAACGGCATAACCAATTGGGGGAACGATCAACAGAGTGGAATTTAATACTTCCAAAACATAATGTTGTATGCTGCCATTAAAGCGAAATTAAAATACCCAGCCATTATCCATGAATGGCACCTACATCATCGAAACCGAAAACCTTTTCGTTTCCAGTGTTTGTGTCAGTGACAACTTATGTTGGAATGACCACATATTCGATGTCGTCAAAAATGTTTGCGGAATGTTTAGGTTTCCTCAAGCGATGTAAAAAATATTTTTCCTCTTCTGATCTGGCCTCAATATATAATGCTTTCATCTGCCCAAAATTGGAGTACAATTCCCACATCTGATCAGGTGCTTCTAACCGTGCTTTTAACCGTGCGTTAAAACTCATAGGTGATACTAATATCACTCAATAAATTGACACCCTTGAACACCGACGTAATGTCTCCTGTCCCACTTTGTTTCATCGCTATTTCCACCATCAGCGCTCCGTTGAAATTACCACTAGTATTCCGCCCCTTCAGACTGTCAACCCCAACACACGTCTTGCTTTGAATGCTCATCAGTATACCCTCAAGCCCACTTTCGAACGTGGACATTCCTAAGCCCTCAACTCGCTTATGGAATGCCCTGCCGAACACTCTATTGCCTGGTCGTTATAACTTACCAACATTGAAAAACAATGTACATCGGTACCTTTTTTTTCTTCCTCCATAAATTACCTTCTCCCTGTGTATAAACATTTTAAGAAATGGAAGGGCTATTGTCTACGGAAATCTCTAACATATCCAGATCCCGTTGAATCCCTGATGAATCTAAGAATACTAACTTTCTTTGATAAGAGCTTACGAAACCAGCGATCTCACTTATCTCTGAAATTTATTCGGTGAATATTTCTTCGTTTATTTAGTCTAATACGACTCCGAGAGTATAGGTTCGTTGAGTTACTTCACTCTCCTCTATGTCTTTTGAAAGTTCAATTAGAATTGGTGGATCTTCAGATCCCCAAACAATCCGTAACTATCGCTTTGTACCTAACATAGTCCGTTTGTCTGTGATCCCTATAGACACTGGTCGACTTGTACTTGAGATTGATTTAAAAGCGCTTCCATCGATGATCGGAGAGCAAGATTGCATTACTTAATTTCTATATCAATGTCTTCCTAATTTTTTCTAAGAGTTCAGGAATTCATGATCCCTTCCGCTTTTCTATTACAATGCTCAAATCACATAGAACCAACTTGACTTTAAGAAACTCAAGCTACAAGATACAGAACGGATTTATATGATTTCTAAACTGGTTCCTTGTGAAGTGCTTTAATAACACATATTGAAATGCAATAGCTTTACTTCGACGGCCTAAACGGTTTAGGACTACTATTTAGCCTTTGAAAGAAAGAGCAAGCCCTAGACGTGATATTTATATCATGAGCTGCACTTTCAAAGCCAACTTCTGTTTAAAAAAGAAGTGCTGTTTGAACTAGGAAAGAACATAGTGGGGACTTCACTGATGATTTCAAAACCAATCTAGGATGCGGCGAAGGTGTTTTTTTTTTGGAGGACAATAGTGTTAGAACACTCTCCTCGTTAAGAAAACAAGCACTTGTCTTCGGAGATACACGCAATCGTGATGGCAAAGAACTACGTTGTAGTAGTTTACGGAATGCTTTCATCGCTCCAAGCACAATGGCTGTTTTTTTTTTAAGTGTTAGATTTTTTTAATAGGATTAAGTGTCAAATCAGCTGTCACCTTGAGCTGTCAAATTTCATTTATTTTCAATATAGTTTGCCATTTCATCATGAAAATGATTGACGCCACAACAACGATTTTAAATCGGTCGCGAAACTTACAGAGCAATTCACGCTGTTGGATACTCCGTTCGGATATAGTGCGTTCAAAAGAAAATATTGCTACTATGAACGCTTGTGTTGAGGAGAACTTCAGTTTATGCATTCATCGTCGTTCCTGGCCTTTGTCCAACCACTATCTGGAAATATCATGATCTCAAGGATAATAAGAATTATCCTACATTATCCTACATTACAAATGTAGGAACTAAAGCCGCGTGACCATTCATTGCGTCGAATGTTCAGCGATTGGGCTTTAACTAACTGAATACAATGGAAAGTTGTCGCAAATGCAGTAGCTGAAGTACGTAACGTTAAAAAAGTTGCCCAATGAAGTAGCAATGCACGTCCAAAATCGTGCGGCGCAGCTAGTTTGTCTTCTTGTCAAAAAAGAAAAATAATAGCGCTGTGTTTCCTGAAAGTTTTATTTTTTGTTATGAAGTTTTTTTATTTATTGTTTTGGTGCTGCAGATGTGCTACCTGTCGTTGGAAGTGTAGATGGTGGGTGCATCCTCTGTATCAAGAGAGAAGCACAGAGGATTCTTCCAAACAACTTTTAAATTTATTAAAGACAACAGTTAGGAACAGTTCTTTAAATCAACGCGGTTGACAAGGTTGCAATACGGCTTACTACTGTAAGTCATGAGTGCATAAGTCATGAGTGCACAAGTCATGAGTGCATAATGGTCGTAGCTTTAATGTAAGTCGTACAAAACAACAAAATAAATGATACTTCCAACATATAGTATGCACTTCATACGTGTACTTGTCGCAAGAAGTTCCACCACATTAATCAACATGGTCTTTCCGGATTGGCGTATCTACTGTGCGAAAAATAATAGTGGAAGTGTGTCAAGTATTTTGTGAGGTACTATCAAGGGTGTACATGCCAAAGTTAAATACCGAAGACTGGACAAAAATATAAGTGCCGAGCTTAGAGACTGTTGGCATATGGCTAACTGACCAAGTGTCCACAGAATTCTGGTTGAGAATATATAAACTACAAGTGTTCCTTCAGCATTGCCCCACTCGCGATATGTGATGCTAGCTACACGTATATGGCGATGGATATAGGAGTATATGGTAGCATAGAGTGACGGTGCAATTTTCCTAAAATCTGCCTTTGACGAAAGAAAAGTGTCGCGAAATCAGCTGAATGACGTTAAATTGCCGTCTTACTTCGTGCATTTGCGTTGCCGGGTTATTTGATGAAGCTCTATTCCGGCATTCTTTTATATACGCCTAAAAACAATTTTTTACCTTCTAGAGCACGCCGATTAATTTAAAATACTTCAGTCATATTGAGTCCATGATGGAGAATATTGAATAAATGCGTTGAGTTTCATCCAACAATATCTGCATAAATTCTTACTTACGTGAAATATACTTTGCAGCTTTATCAAAATAACTGACATAGTCTACTATTCCATGTAGTAATGCCCAGAAGGATATTGTGACTCATACGACGACAATGGCCAATGAGTCGATTTAACGTGGCGAAAGTAGCGATTTATTATCAATCCGAAGATGTGACAACAACAATCGAGTAGAAAGGGCTTTACAAATTCATAAAAGATTGACGAAACTATTTTCTAAACGACCGCTACGGTCGAGTTGTTTTTTAACAGCACTAATTCCGAAACGTTCGAAAAAATAAAACAGAAATTATTTTTATATCACAAGAATATCTTTCATTGCACAATGGCAATTTTACAGCTTTATTAAGGCAAATTATGGCCAACTGACTTTAAATTGTGTTTAAATATTGCAGCATTTTTAACATCTCTAAGAAAAGATTGAGAGGCTGACAAAACAGATCATCAAGTTCATCCTTGATCAAAAATTTATTCAGAAAATAAAAATAAAAGTTCATTCATCTAAATCTACATACATTGTTCCCTTGAAAGTAATCCCCATCGACTGCAACACACATGCCAGCGCTTGATCCAATCCTTGAAACATTTTTTTATATTCGTTTTCGGTATGTCCATCAGTGCTTCCTGCGATTTTTCCATTACATCCTCTCGGCTGCTGAAACGCGTTCCCCGTAGTGGTTTTTTAACTCGATTGAACAGAAAGAAATCACAGGGAGCCGAATCAGGTGAATTCGGTGGCTGTTGGATTGTACTTGTTGCATTTTTCGTCAAAAAATTACGAATAATGATGGCATTGTGCGACGGAGCGTTATCATGGTGCAAAATAAGGTACAATAGAACAAAAAAGAGTTGCGTTTACCCTATAGTGAAACCGACGCAACGGAAAGAAACACGAGTTTAAGACAGTGGCAACAACGCAGGAGACTTTCATCAAAAGGCCTTTAGACTTTTCGGCTTGTTCCGACTATGGAAACTTAGATAAACCGCAAACATGGAGAAATTAATTTCTACATAACACAACTGTTAACGAGAAATGGCTGTGTCCGGTCATATCCACACCGTTTTGAAAACGACGTGTACCCTCTCAGTCCATTTTGCAGTTATATTCCTAAAGACGTGGAGCATGTATTCTTCCACTGCCCATGATTCCAGTTACAAAGAAAAACTCTTCGGAGAATACTGGGAGAAGCACTACTACTACACAACCCCAAGAACATATTACATCACATTATTACATCGATGAGCCTCTTCGCGCGAAATATGTATATGACAAGAGCTAAGACGCCTGAAGCGAGAAAGGAGAGAAAGCGAGGAAAACGCACGAAACAATGCAGCGAATATGAAGAGACAACATCCAGAATCGGAATCGGAAATTAAGTGGAACACGGTGAGCCTCTTCGCGCGAAATATAAGCTAACAACTAAGACGCCTGAAACGAGAAAGGAGAGAAAGCGAGGAAAACGCACGAAATAACGCAGCGAATACGAGGGGACAACATACGACAGTAGATGTTTGATTTTTAAGAAAGCTATGAGCATAAGAAACCCATGAAGATCATACAGCTTAATCTCAATTCTTGTAAAACAGTTCAGGATATTTTAAGACAGACAGATAAAGATGAGGGTGCAGACATAGTCCTGCGACCAAACAAAGCTGGATATGCGGCAAACAGGCATTCAAAAAACCTCGACTCGTGGATATGGTTTTATCCGCACAAAAATCAATGGCATACACTTTAATAGCTGCTACGCATGACGAAGCTGGACAATGGATGAATTTAAGGAAATGCTAGATAACCTAGTTCAAGACGCGGAAGATATTCAATTGCTATAGGAGGGGTTTCAATGCATGGACAACCGAGTGAGGCAGCAGGTTTACCAACCCCAGAGGCAATTCTTTACTGAAAGTACTCTCGTCCTTTGGAGTGGGTTGATCGAACACCTACCGTAAGGCGGGGATAGGCTCTATGGGAATTCAGAAAGGAATATACACAGAGTGACCATCTGCCAATACTGATGGACATAGATTAGAAAAAAAGAAACAAAATAACCCAAACTTACAGTTCCATAATGGAAGGAAACACTCTTTGATAAGGATATATATGAAGGAATATTAAATAGTTGCAATCTGATCGAAAACAAAACAGCAGAGAATTTGGCGAGTCAGCTTACACATATTGTTACTACAGCATGCGATGCATCAATGCCCAAAAGAATCACCAGCGACAACGAATCACCGGCGCCGTGCTTCTGGTGAAAAAATGAAATTAAGGCACCCAGGACAATGTGTCAATGCTCACCGGAGAATGCAGCGATCTAGATAAAGCCCAGATTTTCAAAAAAAAACCTTAACTCATTTAAACTGGCAAGATGCCACTTAGAAACTGCGATCCAAGAAAGTAAGGCGGCATGCTTCAAGCGCCTGTGTAACGAAGCTATTCTAAATCCTTGAGGTACTGTATATAGGATGATAGTGGTAAAGTAAAGAGCTATAGTGCTCCAAAAATAACATACCCCAATCTGCTAGCATTTATTTTACAGCACTTTTTCCTACAAAAAGCACCTCTTAGGCATGCGGAAAAATAGAATGTTATAAGGCACCTGGATCAGATGGAGTTCCAAATAAGGCCGTAAAAGCAGCTAACCAGAAAATACCAGACATGTTTATAACAACATACCAGAGATGTCTTAAGGCAGGATTTTTTCCTGACCCATGGAAAAAACAGCATTTGATTTTTCTGCCCAAGGGAAATAAGCCATTCTTCTAGATACTCTGGACAAGACTCTGGAACGTATTATTTACAAAAAAAACTATTGACAGTGCCAGAGGAAAAAGGAGCTTTATCAAATCGACAGTTTGGTTTTAGAAAATCGTGGCCATATAGGCTTTAGTAGACATTGCGACTAAAGCGATATCAGGGTAAAGATGACGATGACACAAAGGAATATTGCGCAGTAGTGATACTTGATGTTAAAAATGCCTTTCAATTCATAAGCTTCTTATATATAACGAGAGCAATTTCTAGAATGAATACTTACGATATTAAGAAGCTACATCAACAATAGACAGTTCCAATATCAAACAGAAAAAGATATGAAATATTACAGTGTCTCTGCAGGAGTCCCACAGGGAACAGTACCAGGACCATTATTGTGGAACATTATGTACTACGAAATATTACGGCTGGCGTTGCCACGAAGAGTTTACACACTAAGTTTGGCTGATGACATTGCTATTGTTATGGTCGCCAGGCTATGCTCAGCTGAACTCGAACTTGATGACCACAAAACTGAGGCGATTTTAATAATCACTCGTAAGACCGTAGAATATGCAACCTTCCGATTTGGAAGTCGAAGAAATCGGTTTAAATGAGCACTGAAATACCAGGAAGGTAATAGTCTGCAGTTCGTACCACATGTCCTCTTTGCATTTGACTACAAGCGGAATTATCACGAATTCTAACAAATATCCATTTAAGTGGTTACAGTAGAAGGTTGCTTCTTTCAAGAGTGATCAGCTCGGTTCTGCTTTATATCTTACCCCGATTTGGGCCACGGCAGTAGTCACACAAGGCGCTAAGAGAAAACTATCATCTACATACAGTCAATGCGCATTAAGGACGATACGCGTATGTAGCTTACGAATGATATCAGATGAAGCAGCATATCTTATAGCTGAAATAGTACCCATCGACATACTCGCAGATAAGATGTTTATGGTATACACCAAAATGTTGTCAAACTGCCACATAAAAACGCATGAAATTAAAAGAATTAAAGAGGAGGAATGGATGACCGTAATAACTAGGTGGCAAAATAGATGGCATAACACCACAAGGGCCAATGCACCTACAAGTTAGTTCCGTCTATAGAAATTGTGAAAATATTGTTGCAAATGAATCATTCAAAGTATTGCCCATCCCTAGCTACAACGTTTCCCTATCTTTCTGGCAGAGCTCGGATACCGTTACGGTAAAAGTGTTCATCTGTTGAGGCTATCCACGAATTAAGATATTTTTTTATGTCTTCATGTGAACGGAACTGCTGATCAGCCAGACCATGTGCCATCGAATGGAACAAGTAATAATCGGACGGCACAATACCATATTTGGGGAATATGGCGGATGGGGTAACTTCCCATTTGAGCGTTTTCAGGGTAGGTTTGTAGAATCACTTTTTCACCTGCATTTGGCATGGATCCTAATCGAGTAATGCTTCCATTTCAGCGTCTTCGAAGAATTTTGGCATCCCTTCACGCGGACGGTCATCTATAAGGAAATAACTATCTTTGAAGGGGCGGAACGAATCACGGTACGTTATTTCACTTAAAGCAGCATCTCCGTAAACTTTTTGGAGCTCTCGATGCGCTTCAGTCGCCGTTTCCTTCGAATAAAAGAAGAAAATCAACACTTCCCGCAAATGACGATTATTTTACACAAAATCAGACATTTTCACACAACCAAAAATAGGTATATGACGCCAAAATAGAATCACTAATGTGTCAAAACGGTTTGCTAACCATATGTCTAAGCTTGGTTCATGACGTTTTGGATTTGTCAAAATCGACCAGCACTTACTGCTGGAGCCATCTATTGACAAACAGCTAGAACTTAATATTTACGATATGTGACGATCGGAGGAAAACTAGGCGGAATTTGTGAATTTATAACCAGTGTGCAGAAAGAACTCCACCGAATCGAACAGGTACAAAGTGCTGAAATAGCAAGGACCCAGGAGATAGCAAAAATGCTGACCAGACTCGCGAAGTAAATCTTAAGGGAATACCGCGGGAAGAGTGGTTGAAATGTGCAGGGCGTGGTTTAGTACGTAGGCATACTCTTAATATTGGAGCATTCAGGGGTATGAACATAGATACATAGTCACAGATAAACACCCACACCCACATCCACACTATCACCCACACATTCTCACATTCGCAAAATAAGTGCAGCCGCAAGCAGAGCTACCGATAAGCTTCAATCGAATAAGTCAACAATATGACAACAAAACGAGTACTTGGACAAACAAGCCAAGAATAGAATAGGATAGTAGTGCAGCATTGATTATCCGAAAATATAGAACATCTCTGACAAACCTAATGTTATGGACATGCCTTCTTGCACTAAGTGTCATTATGCCTAATAATTGACATCGAACCTAATAAGAAAGCTCGAAAGACCAATTTAAATATGTGGAATTTGGATTCCACACAAGATCGACGTATTCAAGTTATGAACTGACTAACTAGGGCAATACATAGGGACCGAAATGCATACGCGTCAAAAAAATATCTTGGGTTTCTTTTAATGAAACCAATTAAGGAATAAGCGTTTGTAACTATATACTCCACATGAGATAAAAAGGTGGATTTAGTATCAAAAAAAAACCCTAGATCCTTAATATTGTCGACCTTTGATGGAGTTTTGAGATCGGTACTGTTGTAATTTAAGACTTCAAGATAAACTTTATGACAATGTACTCTCTGTTGAATTCTAATTTCTACATGTAGGAAACGCGGGAAAATCCTCTTATGTTCGCGCCCAATTTTCCGTCTTGTTTTTGACACGTGCATTTGACAAGTTGTCCTTGACATTGACAAATCCCTTGAGAACAGCGTGTATCTCAAATCTAAACCCCTTGGTTTAATTTGGAGCAAACCTAACTTGTTTCGAAGACGCTCCAATCTCCTTGGCGTCGATGCGGGAAAAGTTCCTGAAACCTGGGTGTCTGGTATTGCTGTTTGATTTTCTTCCGCTGTATTTAAATCGAAAGTTAGTGGCCTGACATCTCGATAGACAAAGACGTCTGATTAATCCAAATCACCCTGCTGCGAGTTCCGGTTTGATGAATTCTGTCTAGGAAGAGAAATGTTTTAAGGAAGGCAATCATTACTACTTACCTGTCTTTAGTCAAAGATTTCTACGGCGAACACTGTTCCGATGAATTAATCTTCCTGGCTCGGATCTGATTTTAGTGATGCATACGTGTTCGCAAAGCTTTCGCGATTCCACATCTTTTCTAGGTATTTCCGTACGAAAACTGGTTACCCAATGTAAAACTTCTGCCTGTTTGCCTCGTTGTTAATGGCTTTCTTCGGTTCGGGAAGAATGGCGGAGAGTAACGTCCTTCGCTGACGGCAATGTAGTCTTTCAACTGGGGACGTGTTGTTTTGAAGATCCTTACCATCCTCTCGGCAAGACCATTCGATTTAGGATTGAAAGGTGCTGACGTCATGTGCCTGATTTAATGGTCTCGACAGAACTGGACGTCCTTGGACGAGAATTGAGCACCATTGTCGGACACAATCGTCTTTAGAAGGCCCTCTAACGCAAATATCGATCGCAGGGCATTGATTGTAGCCTGTGAGGTGGTGAAGGATATTCAAATCACGAATGGGAATTTCGATTTTGAATTCACCACGACTTAACAAAATCTTTTTGGATGCGTTCAAACACTTTTTCAGTGGATTTCCAACTAAAGTACTCTCTGGGTGAGCGACTGGCGTTAAGCTGGCAAGCAGAGCACCTAGCGACGGTTTCTGCAATGACGTCATCGATATTGGACCACCAACAGTACCTTCGGGCCATCTGTTTCATACGAGTGACTGCCCAGTGGCACTCGTGTAGAGGAGTTATGAACTTATGTTGTAGGTGAGCTGGAATGACGACACTCATACGTTCGCTGTGGAAGAGAAGAACGTTAGTAGACACACTAAAACAAAGCCTTCTACGAAAACGTTCATATTGATAATGACAATCATGTAAATCTGGTTTGTTTAAAAGAATTACCTCAGAGAAGGAATTGTTTGTCCAAAATGCGAAAATTTTAATAAAATTACTACCATGTACAGAAAAAAAAAATTGCTTTAGAAAAGCAAAAAAAAATTAAAAAAATAAAACTTAAAGATGCTTTAAAAAATATGAAATCGTACGAAAATATAACGATTAAACATGTTACTAAATAAAGTACCATTAAATCTCTTTAAATAAAATGAAAGCTCTTTAAATACAAGCAAAGAATCTAAAATATTTTGTAAGTTGCTCATAAATAAGCGGTCCAAAGAATACAGCGATGAAGTTAAATGACTTCCATAAGCAGAGTTCTGAAATATCTTAATGATATACAATTTTTCAATTTGGGTTTAGAGAGAGCCTCTCTACGGAAGATGATCTCCTAGACTTATGTGCAATTGTTCACAAAGCACTTGATGTTAAAAAATGTTTCGCCGGACCCTTTGTAGATATTACAAAACACTTCGACATGGTTGACCATACCATTCTCTTGGAAAAATTGCATTCTGCGGGGTTTTGCGGTTTTATCTTAGAATGGTTTGCATCTTAATATATTTAAAAAACAGAACACAAAAGGTAAAAATTAAGAATAATTTAATTATTTCAAAGATAATCAAAATAGGTGTACCCCAAGGATCCGTTCTTGGCCCTAATTTGGTCCTTATATATGTCGACTCTATTTTTACAATCCCATTTATTGGTAATGTAAGGCTTTTGCAGACGATTTGCATTTGCATATGGATCAACCAACCTTTTAAATCTAGTTGCTTATATAAACAACGACGTTCACTTGCTAAGACTTTGGGCTCACCAAACACAAGTTAGTAGTAACGGATAAGACTTAATTGATGTATTTCAGTTTAAATGTGAAAGATTCCCCAGACTTTGACATTACATTTCATGCATCTACCTGTTGTAGACATAGCTTGCTGAACTGTGTTTGTGATGTGCAAAATTCCAGTGTCCTATGTAATGAAAATATTAGCTGCTACTCGAATTGCTTCAAAATAGAATTATTTGAGCACTATAAATATCTAGGTGTTATTATTGATCGAAATTTGAGTTGCAGTATCTGCAATCTTCTCTACGCATCTTTTACCGTCTAAGGAATAACTGCTCCACCAGACCCTAAAAACAATTTACTTTGGAATTTTTCACTCCAGATTCCAGTATGGAATAAGCGCATGGGGAGGTACATACCTGAATAAACCACAGCAGCTGACTGTACTACAAAAGTCCGCAATAAGAAAAGTATGCAAATCAGCTCGACTAACCCACTCCATGGAACTATTTAGGAAAATGAATATCCTGCCTGTAAGATACCGCCTTGATCAAAAAAAAAAAAACGGAATAACCACCGTTTGGCGCTCCCATTGTTCGGATTTGAGTTCTGTTTTTTCTTTTTTTTTTTTTCTTAAGTTGGTACATCTGTTGTTGACATTTCCTTTAAATCTTAGCATTATAGCTTGACATTTGCAAAAGTTACGTAGCCAAGAGTACATCCATCTCTGTGTGTACGATTTTTTACAATATTAGAAATGGATTTAAGTTTGCAACAACGAACTTGTGTTAAATTTTGAATAAAAAAACGGATTTAATGGTGCGCGAACGTTTGAAATATTTGTCTCTAATGAAAACGGTCGTTTACCAGTGTCAAGAGAGGTTCAAAAGTGGCGGTGAGTCAATCGAAGGTGATGAACGCAGTGGCAGACAATCGACATCGAAAACCAACGAAAACATTGATGAAGTAAGAGAAATGTTGGTCAATAACCACAAATTAAACATCAGACAGATAGCGGAGAACTTGAACATTGTCCATGGATCCATCCAAGACATTTTGGTTAATGATTTGGGTTTCCGTTGTGTAGCAGCAAAGTTGGTGCCAAAGAGACCGTGTTGATGTCGCAAAAGAGATGATTTGCGAGGCTGTATCCGATCCCACATTCATCAAAAGGATCATTAGTGGAGACGAGACGTGGGTTTATAAGTACGACACGCAATTCAGACATCAGGCAAGTGAATAACGTTCACCAAAAACACGTCGTTTTCAGTCAAAAAAGAAGGCAATGCTGACGGTTTTCATGGATTACAACGGTGTAGTACATCATGAATTTTTGCCAGAAGGCCAGACAGTAAGCAAAGAGTATTATTTGGGCGTCATAAGACGTTTGCGTGAAGCAATTCGTCGAAAGAGACCAGAATTGTGGGCAGAAAACTCGTGTATTTTGCACCATGATAACGCACCGTCACACAGTGGCATCATTATTCGTAATTTTTTGACGAAAAATGAAACAAATACCATCCAACTGCCACCGAATTCACCTGATTTGGCTCCCTGTGACTTCCTTCTTTTCAATCGAGTTAAAAAATCACTACGGGAAAGGCGTTTCAGCAGTCAAGAGGAAGTAATGAAAAAATCGCAGGAAGCACTTATGAACGTACCGAAAACCGAATATAAAAAATGTTTCGAGGATAGATTTAGATGAATAAACCTGTATTTTTAATTTTCTGAATGCATTCCTTTTTGATCAAAGTATTGGGTCTATTCGTGCGGTTTGCTAAGAGATGGCGTAACTTGTATTATTCCATTGGAACATGCGTTGGAAAGCTACTGTCATTGTACGTCATTTCAGTATATGTCATTCATTTGAAGCGCAAACAACATAAATTTTTTTCACTCAAATATTTCGAACTTTGTGCCAGAAAAAGTGTTTTTGCAGGGAGTTCTTCTTCATTACTTTAATATGAAGAAAACTGCTGCCGAAAGTCATCATATTTTGGTGGAAGTTTATGGTGACATGCGCTAGCTGAGCGAACGTGCCAAAAGTGGTTTGCACGATTGAAAAGTGGTGATTTTGGCTTGGAAGACGATGAACGTCCTGGACAGCCAAAAAAGTTTGAAGATGAAGAATAAGAAGCACTACTCTATGAAGATTGTTGCCAAACACAAGAAAAGCTCGCAGAATTTTTGGGTGTCACTCAAGCAGCCATTTTAAAACGTTTAAAAGCAGCTGGATACATTCAAAAGCAAGGAAATTGGGTTCCACATGAACTCAAGCCGAGAGACTTCGAAAAGCGGTTTTGCATGTGCGAAATGCTGCTGGAACGCCACAAAAGGAAGTCATTTTTGCATTGGATTGTTAATGGTGATAAAAAATGGATCCATTACGACAACCCCAAGCGCAAAATCATATGCGAAACCCGGCCAACCAGTCAAATCAACGGCAAAGCCGAATATCCATGGCGCAAGGTAATGCTCTGTATTTGGTGGGATCAGATGGGTGTGCTGTATTATGAGCTTCTAAAACCGGGTGAAACCATCAACGAACAACGCTACCGAACACAATTAATCCGTTTGAAGAGAGCAGTAGCCGAAAAACACCCGGAATATGCGACCAGACAGAAGGCAATTTTCCATCCTGACAACGCTCGGCCTTACGTTGCTATTCCGGTTAAGAACTATTTGGAAAACAGTGGATGAAAAGCCTTACTTTGTAACCAAAATGGCTCATAAGGTGAAGATTTAAAAATAATTTTATTAAAAAATATACAAATGCTTTCCGAATTAGAAATTACAGAAAGGGTGGTTATATGTGACCAAGGATTTTCGCTGTTTATATGACTTCCATATTTGATGAAATCGTTGCGTAACTGTCTGTTGAATTCGGATCTTAATACTCTTGATGGCTTGGTGAGTTTCGAAGTTGTCCAAGAACTTTGTCAGCTGAAATAAAATGGCAAAACAAGAATGTGTCCGAAACCAACAAGTCAACAGTTTTAGGAACTGTTCAAAGGAAGTCGCAGTTTCTGCAAAAACTTTTCTTAGTAAAATTGATCAAGTTTTTGACTGCATGAATAGCAATTCTCTAAATTCCGACAATTTTTATAGATCAGCCACACAAAAAGCTAATTGCGCTCATGAATTTTTAAAGACTTTTAAGAGATACATTTCTCAGGATTCATTGGTTTAACGATCAAAAACTGTTTATGTTTTGAAAGGGATTGAACATTCTAAAAACGGAGTACTAAAACTTGCCGATGATTTATTTAAAGATTGCCCTGAAGACATTTTTTTCCTACTAACCAAGCGTTTGAACCAAGATGCACTTGAAAATGTATTCGCAGTTATAAGACAGAAAGGAGAAAACCATCAAAATCCATCTCTACATGAATCGGCAGTTATTACAAAAGTGATGGCTACTAACATATTTAAATCTAGTTCTTTAAGCAATTGCGAAGAGGATAACGATTCCATTCTTAACATTATTAGATGCAATGAAAATGTTTCTTTATCCATCTCAGCAGCTCAAAATGATCAGAAATATGACAAAAATTTCCTGATTTTGATATCCTGGAAAAATATTATGATTTCTTCGTTGATGATCGTTTTGAAAATGAAGATATTAAAATGAAAATTGATTTGGTATAAATGAGTTATATCATAGGCTACGTCGCTTTTAAAATTGGCCCGAAAATAAACTGCTGTTATTGTTATATTTATTATCCTTCTTTATGTTACAAAATTTAATTTATTGTACAAAAAATCGATTAGCATTGCCGTCCGCCTGATTGACATTAAATTAAACATTAAATAGCAAAAAATTCAAAAGTGTAAATATTGTGATATCTTGAATATGTACATATTTAATTAACTTTTAATCTTGTAGCATTAAAAGTTCTCATTTATGATTTTGTCTCGATAAGTTATGGCTGATTTATAATAGGAAACAAGTTTTTAACATTTTGTTCACAATTGAGTAGTGCTATAGTGTCTTCCTTCGATTTAGTGTCGCTACCTAAAAAGTGAAACATGTTGCGCTAGAATTAAGAAAAGTGATGAAGTAATAAGCGCTCCATCAGAACTTTTCTTATTTCAAAAAAATTACAGCCTCTACTTAGATTTTGGGAGCCTTAATGCGCCATCTGATAAATTTTTTTCAAATAAGTAAGAAACATATTTTTAGTTAGTCCTGACATAAAAGATATCAGAGAAAAGATGGTTGCAAAATGTAAAAGGCCAGAAATGAAAGGTTTTCGAACGACTCATGCTTGGACCACAAAATAAAATTAGTTGAATTTTTAGTTTAAGTTCTCTTAAGACAAAAATGTTTTTCGAAAATGGATGAAATAAAATCGAAAAGCAACAGAAAAACTAAGATTTTAGTTAACAAAAGGGTTTTCGAATAGGGACTTGACAACTTTAATTTGTGAACGCACTCTTTCACTAATCATCAAACTGTCACTGTCAATTTATTCAATAAAGTCAACATTTTCATCATGGTAAAGTACACTAACGAGCAACGTCTGCAAATTATAAAAATTTTCTACAGATATTCGGAGTCGGTAACTGCAACTTTAAGAGCGATAACTCCAATTTTCGGTCTTAATTCTCGCCCAAGTAGACAGGCAGTAACAAGCTTAGTGCAAAAATTTGAGTCTACATACTCGTTGTGTGATGTTGCCGTGTCAGTGAGACGACGGGTTGATCAAAGTGTCGAAAATATCACTGCCGGTTAGACGTCCCTAGCAAACGATCCAAATCAGTGAATTCCACGGCGTTCTCAAGAATTGGGCAACGCTCAGACCACATTATGGCGTATTTTGCGTAAGGATCTTGGTTTACACCCATACAAGATCAACCTGACTCAAGAATTGAAGCCGATGGACCATTTGAAGAAACGTACGTTCTCCGATTGGGTTCTGGAGAAGATTCGCCAAGATGATGAATTTCATCGCAAAATCATCTTCAGTGACGAAGCTCATTTTTGGCTCAATGGGTTCGTCAATAAGCAAAATATGCGTTATTGGTCGGGTGAAAACCCACATGTGCTTCATGAATCACCACTTCATCCACAAAAAATAACTGTTTGGTGCGGTTTGCCTGCTTGCGGCGTTATTCGGCCATATGGCCATGTTACTGTGAATGGTCAGCGTTATTGCGCCATGATCACCGATTATTTTTGGCCCAAATTGGAAGATATGGACTTGTATGACATATGGTTTCAACAGAATGGTGCCACAAGCCACACAGCACACGCTACAATCGATTTATTGAAGAGTAAGTATGGTGAGCGTGTTATCTCAAGACATGGGCCAGTCGATTGGCCGCCTCGTTCGTGCGATTTAACGCCGCTTGACTATTTTCTGTGGGGCTACGTTAAGTCATTGGCTTATGCCAACACGCCGACGAAGTTGGAAGAGCTCAGAGCCAAGTCGTTGAAAATTGGGTCCAACGAATCGATCGCTGCAAACGTGCCCGCGGTGGCCATATGAACGAAGTCGAGTTCCATTCATAAATGTTTTGATTGTGCTTCAAGCCAATAATAAAATTTTTAAAATATCTCAAATGGTTTGCCTTTTATTTAAGGAAAAAGTTGTCAAGTCGTTATTAGAAAACCCTATAGTAAATAAAAATTCAATTTTACGAAAAAAAAATTTTTTTGTTTTTTCAAAATCTTGACTTTGAAATTTTTTTTTTCAAAAACCGTTCATTGTAAAAATTTGAAATTAAAAAAAGATTGAAGAATGAAATGCTATCTATAAAAAATAGTATAGCACGTAATATTATGTGCCTTAGTTAATTTTTTATATAATTTTTTCTATTTTAAGTCCTTTTTCTACTAAATTGACCCTTTCGCCTAAACGAGGGGAGATAGACTCCCTCCCATACAATTTTTTTTTCTCTTAACTCAACCTGGGCTTTAGTCGCTTCATATGAGAAATTTATTGGAAAAAAAATTTGACCAAACTGAATTTTCCATAGAAGTATCTTAGAATTTGTTACAACAATGTAAATAGTTAAGTTACCGCTCCAAAATGTTTCTGATTTCAGAAAAAAAGAAAAAAAAAACAGACAAGCCATCGTCATTATTCAAATAAAAGGAAACATCATTTGCTCAGGAAATGTTTTCGTTCCTTTACTTTTCACTTCTTCACCTGTTTTCATGAAGCAATCCAAAAAAAAAAAAGAAAAAAAAATTGCGCACATCAAATTCAAAACATAAGAATGGAATATTTTACATTTATTTTGTAATTTTGACTTTGTAAGCGTCAATCGTAGCTGGCTAATTCCTGAAGACCTGAAACTTTGCATATCACCAGAGAAAATATTCCAAAGGTGTGATATCGCACGATCTAGGCGGCCATTTTATCATAGCAAATCGTGGAATTAAGTGCTCACCAAAATGATTTCTCAACAAGTGCATTGTTGAGTGAGCTCACCGAGACCATGTGCGTTAAAATGGCGCGACAGTAACATTCTAATTTGCCTCATTTTTGAAGAAATATGGAACAGCCCATAAACCACACCATACCGTTGTTTTTAATAGATGTAATGCTAGCTCTTGGTACTCTTCGGGCTGCTTAACAGCCCAAATATGGCAATTTCGTTTATTAACGTATCCATTGAGCCAGAAATAGGCTTCATCACTGAACAAAATTTCACGATAAAAAACCGGATTTTCATTGAGCTTTTCGAGAGCCCATTCACTGAAAATATAACGCAAATTCAAGTCGCCTGGCTTCAATTCTTGCACAAGTTGAATTCTGTATGCTTTTAGGCCGAGATCTTCACGTTATTTACGCCAATCCAAGCTGCTGAGAATGACGATGAATCGATTCGCCACGGTTATCGCGTACACTCTCAGCTACAGCTGCTATAGTCGCTTCACTACGTGCTGGATGTAATCTAACCGGTCGAGTATCATCCACTAATGTAAACTGGGACTCAAATTTGTGAATGGTATTGGCGATAGTGGTTTCAATATGTCGATTAATAAACTTACGGTGCTCCTTGAATAGCACGAAAAACATTTCTCAAAAAACTCTGATTTTCGTAATACAGCTGAACAATTTGGAGTCGCTGTTTTGGTGAGCCTTTTCATGATGACTTGCCAAACATTACTAAACAAAAATGACAAAGCATTTTGATAGGAGTCAGAAGAAGCCTATTGAAAATCAAACCTTACGATGAATCACCCTATATAAAAAAGGGAAAAACGCTGCAAAAGCATGCCGAAAAATTTGTGCAGTTTACGGTGAGAATGCTGTGAGTGAAAGCCTAACCCAGGAGTGGTTTTTTCGATTCCGTTCCGCAAATCGACTGAAAAAGTCGATGAAACTTTGCAACTGATAGAGCAAGACTGGCACAGAAGCTGTCTCGAGATAGCGGAGGCAATAAACATCAACTGTATGATAGTTTAGAATAATTTACTATAAAACGAGAAGGCCACTCAAAGAATCTGGATTTTTGGGTGCCACATGAATTAACGCATAGAAATTTAATTGACCGAATAACCATCAGTGAAACGCTGATGAAACGTAACGAAATGGAACCATTTTTGAAGCGTTTCTTACGGGCAATGAAAAACAGATTAAAACGAGAATATCCAACACAAGCGCTCATGGTCAAAGGCCTGTGATCGACCACAAACGACATCAAACCCTGGATTGACGGCAAACAAGGTTATGTTGAGTGCTTGGTGGGATTGGAAGGGAATTGTCTCTCTTGATGGTAAAAAATTGGCCGACCGAAGAGCCGCTGAAAATCACTTGGCCAAGTTTTTCGCTGATAAACCACAGAAGTTCTACATCGATGGAATTATGAATTATGAAAATGACTTCCTTTTGTGGCGTTCCAGCAGCAAAACCGCCTTTCGATGTCTCTTGGCTTGAGTTCATGTGGAATCCAATTTCCTTGCTTTGAATATATCCAGCTGCTTTTAAACGTCTTGAAATGGCTGCTTGAGTGACACCCAAAGATTCTGCGAGCTCTTCTTGTGTTTGGCAACAATCTTCATAGAGTAATGCTTCCAGTTCTTCATCTTCAAACTTTTTTGGTTGCCCAGGACGTTCATCGTCTTCCAAGCCAAAATCACCACTTTTAAATCGTGTAAACCACTTTCGGCAGCAGCTTTCTTCATATTTGAGTGAAAAAAAAATTATTGTTGTTTACGCTTCAAATGAATGACATATACTGAAATGACGTACAATAACAGTAGCTTTCCAACGCATGTTCCAATGGAATAATACAAGTTACGCCATCTCTTAGTAAACCGCACGAGTTATAAACCCAATATCTTCGCCGACAGTAGAAATAAAATTAACATCAGCAATACGAGCAGCAGCTAAGACGGCTATCTTATCGACAGCAACAGCACCAATGACATACCATTCATCAAGAGGAACAACGTTGTCATCAATTATTTATTACGATGTCCGAAGAATTTTATATATCAGCAGAGGCAGCAGTACCGTAGTTATTGGCGCCGGATAATACGGAGCGAGATTGACAGCCTTCTTGTCTCCTGACAAGTGAGATTCGGTGATGATGAAGATTTCTTTCTACCTTTGGTGTTTGTTATTAGTGCACTAGCGTTAGAATGAGAACTAATTGGAGTGCACTTATTCGCCTTAGTTGACAGGCGAACAAGATCAGAGGAGGTAGCACGTCGATCAGTGGACTGGACACTTGATTTGTCGGTTCAATGAACTTTGGTTTTCTTTGAACACGAGTAGTGTTTCAAATGTTTCGACTGATATGCTTATGCGGGAGCAATCGATGATAAAATTTTCGGCTGAGCAAAATCTAATGACAAAACGATCATTTTAATGTCATTGATGTTATTTTGGAGAAAAAAAGACATGTCACGCATTTCTTGAATGCATGTTGGCAATAGACTTTTTATGCAATTACACCATTAAAAGCAAATGTTGGCATTTGCATTCCTCCTCTTGGGGCTGGTTCGGTTCGAAAATCAACAAGGCTCATTATTTCTTTCAAACATTTCTCTTTTTTAGCGGAAACTTGTTTATACAACACCCATGAGTTTATAACCGTTATGTCTAGAAGGTGGTAGAATAGTATCATGTACCGTTTTCTACTTTCCATGCGGATCCTGTATCTTTGACGATTTTCGAACACGGTATACTCTTCTTTCTTTTTTGTCGTACCTTTCAATTGTTGAAGCGGGCTCTGTGCCTACATAAGTTAATAACAAAATAACCAGTTTATTGTCTTTCCAACTTACGGTTGACATCTCGATACCTTGGTAACTAGTTACATTTTCTTCAAACGATCCTTTTTGCACAGACGTTGCCATCACCTGTTGCTTTGTTGGAAGCTTACAACTTTTACCAAGATGGTTTCTGTGCACTGTCCCCGAGCACAAAATTCTCTCCTTTGCCATAAGGAGCTCCTTACATAAGAGGTAAGGAGCTATAGAAGTTATCAAAACATACTATGTAGTTCACACTTCTTTGGATTTCGCGACAAAATTTTATTACCACCGCCTTAACCGCTCCGCCTTTCTCTGAATAGATGATAAACTTGTAATCAGCAAAGCATAAATCGTTTAAATCCCCACTTATGTGCTTCATAAAGTTGCCTAATTTTGTTGCGCACATTTGTTCATCCACAGAGAGTCGCTGATCCATTGGTACACTTGAAAATCCTTCGTTTAGATGGTCTACTACCGCAAGAAATTTTTGGGGCTTGTCGTGATTGGGATCGTCTTATCTTTTCAAACCGATTTACCGTCATGGTTTCTTTTATTGCCTGGAAGCCATGTTTGATACTCTAGTAAGAGCGAACACTTGGGAAGTGATATACTGACATAAAAATCAGTATTCCCATATACTTGCGCAACTCACATTCAGTCACACAATCAGGACGATCAGGCTGCTTCTGGACAGAATACAAATTTGTTTGTTCAGTTATTTCATTTATAAAATCTGGAGAAAAAAAGGGAAATAAGTTGTGATTCATCGTGAGGCTTCAATAGGCTTTTTTTTAACAGATCACGAGAAACTCCTATCAAACTGCTTTGTCATTTTTGTTCAGTATCGTTTGGCAAGTCATCATAAAAAGACTCACACTAAAGCAGCGTCTCCAAATTGTTCAGCTGTATTACTAAAATCAGCGTTCTGTGAGAAATGTTTTTCGTCCGACTCGAGGAACTTACGGTGCGCATAATCGACCTACTGAAACCCCTATTGCCAATGTCATTCGCAAATTTGAGTCCCAGGTTACATTAGTAGATAATACTCGACCGGTTAGACCACATCCACCACGAAGTGAAGAGACTATAGAAGCTGTAGCTGAGAGTGTACGCGAAGACCGTGACGAGTCGATTCGTCGTCGTTCTCAGCAGCTTGGCTTGGCGTATTCGACAACTTGGCGTATTATACGTGAGTATCTCGGACTGAAAGCGTACAAAATTCAAATGTGCAAGAATTGAAGCCAGGCAAATTGAATTTGCGTCATATTCTCAGTGAATTGGCTCTGAAAAAACTCAGTGATGACGCCAATTTCTCGCTCAATGGATACGTTAATAAACAAAATTGCCGTATTTGGGCTGATGAGCAGATCAAAGAGTACCAAGAGCTACTATTACATCCATTAAAAACAACGGTATGGTGTGGTTTATGGTCTGGTGGAATCATTGTTCCGTATTTCTTCAAAAATGGGGCAAATCAGAATGTTACCGTCCATGGTAACCGTTATCGCGTCATATTAACGGACTATGTGCTTCCTGAAATTCAAGCACATGGTCTCGGTAAACTCTGGTTTCAAAAAGACGTTGATGCGACCCATACAGCGCGTGAAACAATGAACTTGTTGAAAAATCATTTTGGTGAGCGCTTAATTTCACGTTTTGCTACGGTAAATTGGCCTCCTAGGTCGTGCGATATCACACCTTTAGACTATTTTTTCTGAGGATATGTAAAGTCTTAGGTCTTCAAGAATAGGCCAGCTTCGATTGACGCTTTGCAAGCCAACTTTACTCGTGTTATCCGCGAGATACCAGTTGCTATGCTCGAACGATTCGTCCAAAATTAGACTTTCCGAATGGACCACCTCAGACGTAGTCATGGCCAACATTTACATGATGTGATTTATAGGAAAAAATGCCATGAATTGTTATTTTACCCGATAATACAAATTTTAACCTCGTTTTCAAATTTATGTATTTTATTTTATATTATAATTCAAACCGCACGATGAATCACCCTTTAGAAACACGTCCGATATAACGCCATACAATATGATTTGCGGTTGGGTTAAGTTAAACAGGGGTAAGATGGATATATTATCACACAGACACTAGACATCAAAACGTGGAATCAGTTCAATTTTTCCTCAAATGGCAAAAACGTAAACAATCTCCCTGTTGAAACATCTAACTTTTTTGCAAAAGCAAAGAAGGCCTTTGAAATCCGTGCCGTCTATTTCTTCCAGGTTTTCGAAAACGTATTTCCCTTAAAATTTCCTTCGACAACGGGATGCTGCCTCACATTCACACAATATCTGTGTTATGTCTTAATCTACTTCCAGATCACCGCAGAATCTGCAAATATCCGTATCTGACAATTTGAGCCTCTTTGCGTGTTTTTGCAGGAGACAGTGTCCAGTGTTGTCAGGACCCCTATTTCTGTCCTAAGCCTATCCCTGTTTAATTTAATTAACTTTCTAGATCTTTTGAATTCCCTGTATGCTTCAAGGCTTGACCACCTTAGGTTGGCAGTCTTTGTGATTTTTTCCTTCCTCTGTTTTCGAGCCGTCTATGAAATTTGCAATTTCATTTGAACTGATTATTGCTATTTTGTCCAGTCCTCTCTTTCCGGATATATGTATTACATCATACGAGATGTCGAAGTCGACCAAGGAAGGAATTTCATCCGATTGAACTGGATTGCCTGGTAGTAGCTGCGTTAGGATCGTGCCCTGTCCGAAACTACTGCTCTTGAAGTAACCCAGATTACTGAAAGGTGTTCCATGCTGCTGTAGAGGTAGTACGGAGTGCATCTGAAATGACTATGTAAGCCTTTCTACGAACCACCGCTAATTTTCCTTAAACTGTTTTCTTGTTTGTTGCTGGTTATAAGGCCCAAATTTTTCCTCATCATGCTTCCCCCTTCGAACAATAAAAAAAAGGGATCTCTCAGATTCTTCCATTTTTTTTTTTTTTTTTTTTTTTTGCACTGTTCCATTATGGACAAAAATTGAATCTCTAGAATGAGCTTTTTCCGATGAACATATGTCTGAAACTATGTATTCATATTGAATTTCATGAAATAATCTCTCGAATGAATTTAACAAGTCGTCTACAAGCTAATTTTAGGAAAATTGCAAAAGTGTATAAAATGTTTACTTGAGTTGATAAATCAATGTTCGTCATTTACTTTTTAAAGATTCCGCCGGACCACTAACCGCACAACATAGTGCATTTTTCCGGTACATTGGCAGCTCTTATATTGCCTGAGGTTGCTCATTAAACCCAAAACGGTAGTTTTGTTTATTAACATACCCATTCAACCGAAAATGAGCTCCTTTGCTGAAGACAATTTTTCGATAAAAAATCGGATTTTCCTCAAGCTTTTCTAAGGCCCACTCACCAAAAATTCGACGCTGTGCCAGGTTGTTTGGCTTCAGTTCTTGCACGAGCTATATTATGTAAGGACTTAGACCAGGATCCTTGCGTAACATCTTCCACACAGACGAGAAACAAAATCCCAATTGCCATGAACGACGACGAACGGACAAATCACGAAATCACTGTACGTCCAATAGCGTAAAATTGGTGTAAAATTTGGTTCGCAATTTTGTCAGCATTGCTCGCTCGATTACAAAGACCGTAAAATAGTCCAAATGCACAAAAAATATTTTTCACAGAGCACGAATCTTGATAATAGAATTCAGCATTTTGTAAGCGTAAGTCTTTCCATGATGAAAGCAGTGTAAATCTTTCCATGATAAAATGGCAAAGCTAACTAAGCTTATTTGACTTTGATGCATGTCACGAATCATGCGCGAACTGTCAAAAATAGAATACTGAAAACCTAAACCGCCAAAAGAATCACAGCTTACAATATTTTATTGAACTCTAGTTTCTAGCCAATGGCTTTTGTGAACCGGATGCATTAAATGGGTATTTGCTTTTCTTCAAGTAGAACATCTGTCCGATGAATCAGTTCATTAATAACTTGAGTTTTTTTATATTCAATGTACGAGTATCACCTATAGGTGTATTTACCTAAATCTAAACTCTTAAAAATAAATATAGTATAGTTGTAATTTGCGCGCGCACTTGAAATACAAGTACGAGGGCTGTTTGATGAATACCCGACTAGAAATGTTTTCTGGTGTGTTCCAATGAATCTATGTTTTGTCAATAGCCACGAAATGACGCAGAAACTCCCCCGGATTTCGATAAAACAGGGTCAAGCACTTATTCTCCGGTGTGATCAAATGCGGCACCCATCTCGCGGACAGCTTCCTCATGCCCAAAATCTCGTGCAGGGTATGGCCAACGCATTCAGTTGAAATGTCTGCTATCTCAGCTGTTCGCCAATACGAAATCCTGTGTACGGTTTGTCCTCTGTGGTAACTCTGCGAGCCAATGGTAAATGGTTGTACAGGAAGGTGAATGGGTCCCATACACACCACCGAGAATGGACTTGATTTCCTCGCAGGTTTTGTCACTCAAGAACGAGAATCGGATCACGGAACGATACTATCAAAAAACACTGATGTGTCAAAAACTAAGAGTCGGATTGTCACCAAATTTTGACAGATGGTCTAAAAGTGGTTATACTGAATGATGGTATACATTATAACTTTGGCTCAATACCGCCATATATCTTCCAATCCAGGTACTCATAAAACAGCCCTCGTAATTCTTTTACACTGCTAGATCAACTCTAATCAACTCTCGGACTACGAATACTAGCAACAATATAAACAAAAAAAAGATTAAGAAGACGACGAATACAACACAGAATTTTATTTCCATCCAAAAAGACATCGGTGAGTACCACAACACTTCCAGCTAACAATAAGTCAGTTTCTTCAGGTATCACCTCATGAAAATCAATGACTGAGGACATTAGTTAGTTCATCCGAAAGCGTAAGCTCGGCACAAAATTGTTCAAGGTTAAGATTTTCCGATCGGCATGCCCTCAAGATGAGCGGAAAAGCTTACCTAAGTCAAAAAGCTGCTGGAGGACCTAGCTATTGCAGGCAATATCCATTGCACATCAGGTTACTCCGTAGAGGATACCCATAAGAAATTCGGTCAAATTATCAATTCTTAGCTGTCGGGAACTATAACTTGTACAACAACTGAGAGATCCTTTCATAGAACGTCTCCAGTTAAGTACAGAAAACAGATTAAGAGATGCTACAGGCGTAAGCTTTAACAGCTTTACAAAGACTCCCTGAGATTAAAGGAAAAATCAACCCGATTAGCCAAAACACAAGCATGATCATGTCTATCCAGTTTCAAAGATTTTTTATTGTTTTATGCAAAATCTAATCCACAGAAGTGCGTCTTTTCTACAAAAAATATGACGGAGCTTAGAAAGAAGAAGGAAACAAATGTTTACAAGTGGTACAAACTCTTCCAAGATGCCCAAGAAGATGCCAATTACGAAGCTCGCTCTGCACACCCCAGCACATCAACAAAAGATAATAACGTCGAAGCTATGAAGAAAATTGTTTTGAAAGATCGTCGAATTACCATAAGGGAAGTTGCTAAAGATGTTGGAACATCGGTTAGGCTCGTGCCATGCATATTTTTCTGATATTTTGGACATGAGATGTGTGTCAGCGAAGTTTGTTTCGAAAATTCTTAATTTCGATAAGAAGAACTGACGACAATGATGATCCTGACTTGCTCAAAAGGGTCATAACTGGTGATGAATCATGGATATATGCCTATGACGTTGAAACCAAAGCCCAATTATCCCAGCATGGCTGGAAGAGCTCAAGGCTATACTAAAAAGTGCTTATGAGAAGTGTTTCGAGAATTGAAAAAAGCGTTGGCACAAGTTTATTTTATCTGATGTGGATAACTTCGAGTGGACAATATTAGTATCGATGAGTAAATAAATATTTTTTTTCATAAAAATATAAAGTAACCTTACTTTTTGAACACAACTCGTACTTAAAATCTCTACAAATGCGGCCAGAATAATGGCTATCAGCACGGATCACTGATCAATTTGCATAAACGGGGTCGAATTTCAAAAAAAATTTCAACTTCTGCCAGTAAGACCTACAAGACGCACCATGATAAGATGCAAATAGAGGGCAAATCGACATTCTCCAAGAAACAGTAGGAACACTTTTTCAACGGATTGGAATATAGGTGGCGCTACTGACCCAAAATGAGTGTACCATCATTAAGTAAAACTTCCTTTAGCTCGCCTGTCAAAATTTGGTGACAATCCGAAGCTTAGAATTTGTTTTGACAAACCATTCCAAAACATCGTGTTAGTGTTTTTTGCGACTATGGAAAAAGAGCAGTATCCCTCCGTGATCCGATTCTTGTTTTTGGTTAGCAAAACCTGCGAGGAAATCAAGCCCATTCTCGATGGTGTACATGGAACCCATTCATCTTCTGGTACAACCGTTTACCATTGGTTCGCACAGTTTGGCCTTGGCCACACGTCAGTTTTTTCTGAACCGCGTCCAGATGGCCCAAAAACGGTTACCAGAGAGAAAGCCGTGGACAAAATTCATAATCTCGTATTGGCGGACCTCCAAGTGAAAATTCGTTAGTTGACTGAGATAAATGAGAAAGCTGTCCATGCGATGGGTGCCGCATTTGCGCACATCGGAGAACACGAGCAATCATGAGAGCATTTCAAAGGCGTGCTTGACCCTGTTTAATTTAAATCCGGAGGAGTTTCTGCGTCGTTTCGTGACTATTTGAAAAAGGTAAAAAGCAAACACAGGAGTATTATACGTTGATTTATTGGGCCAATTAAACGCCAATTTTAAGAAAAAAACGACCACATTTTGCAAAGGAAAAAGTGCTCTTCCATCACGATAACACACTTTTTTACACCTCCGCAGTTGCCACAGGCGAATTGGTCGAATTGCACTACGAATTGCTCCCCCGTCCTCCGTATTCTACGAATTTGCCTCCCTATGACTTCTTTTTAGTTTCAAACCTTAAAAGATCGCTCGCCGGAAGGAAATCCGGGTCAAACGAGGAAGTTATCGCCGCCGCGGAGGAGTATTTTGCAGGCCAAAAAAGGCGTACTATGCGGAGGAATTAAAAAGTCGCAGCACCGCTGGGCATAGTGTATCGAGTTGAAAGGGGATTATAAATTGTCAAAACCTAAAAAAGTTGCTTTGCCATTTCTAATATGACAATGTCATCAGCAGACAGCTCTCGTATCTGTAGTTCCAATATACAAAGTTTGGAAATAAGTAAGAAAGGCTAGCTAATTGGGCGGATATACGCTACAGAAGCAATTAAATCCTGTGAAGATATATTTTCTTTAAGAGTAGATGGTTGGTCACCCATCTGTAAAAAATATTAATTTTATTTATTTATTTATTTTTTTTTTTTTTTTTAAAGACTTCACCATCAATATCTTTTGTATAAGCCTCCTCATCTGTGGAGATTGTTCCCCGAAGAAGGTGTCGATTTCAAAAACCATTTTCTTAGGTCCTACTTTAGTTTGATTTTTATGAACTGACATTCAATTAAGTTCACTCAATTTAGAAGTCTTAAGGCACGCGCTCTTAAATACAACAATTCTCGAAACTAATTTTAAACTTGAAAAAAGGACTTTTCAAAGAAAGAAACACGTTGCCAAACAATTGTATCGAATTCAAAATAGACTTCCCGCTGAGGCACGAGGCAGTTGGAAATTCTTGAAAACTTCTTGGTGCGTAGACTTTTTAGAAAAAGTACTACCCTGCTTCTGCTCCTAATCCACCCATTTGAGTACGTTTAATTCTATTTCCAGGGTGGAACTTTGTTTCAAAATTTTCTTTCAGAAAATAAATTCAAGTAAAGGGTAATGGTCTGCTACAAAAGGTTTGAATTACCCTATTTTTTATTGGTTGTAGGGCGCGGCCAATCCATCTGCCTCAATTGTTCCATCGAATATTGATCTCCGGATAAATGGTAACGAGAATTGATTTCAAGAACTCAACAAAGGCTTCTGGGCATTGCCTCTCTATCCCTATCCTTATTCTTATCCTCATCCATATGTATCACTTACCCCATCTCAACTCTTATTTAGTATTATTATCTTTATCTTTCACTTGACATATTTATGAGGATTAAGTGGCATTGGAAATCAATGTAAAAACGTTTTTGTCTTCTCTTTTGTATCTTTTCAGCTGACGACGAAATTAGTGGCCATTCATCGACGTGCGGAAAGATCCTTATATTCCTGTCGTGCGTTCTTGTCGCCCTGACAGTCCCATTCAGCTTGTTGGTGTGCTTTAAGGTGTGTATTTTATTATTGTCGCTGTGAATAATGTAGTCCTTCGGGATGAAATCAATGATTATAACCTTTTTTATGTTCATATGTGTATACGATTACAGGTTGTCCAGGAGTATGAACGAGCTGTAATATTTCGATTAGGTCGTCTTATGCAGGGTGGTGCCAAAGGACCAGGTAAGAAATCGTATTCGTACTTTGTAAACATATTATTTGTGTCCTAGATTCGTAGTTTTTTTTTTTTTTATTTTTTTTGTCTGCTGCTCCATCATATTTCTTTGGCATTTCTATTTGTGTTTGTCTTTTTTGGTTTTATTATTCAATACTGATTGGAATTTCGTGTAATAGGAATATTCTTCATTCTACCATGTATTGATGCCTACGCTCGTGTGGATCTTCGGACAAGGACATACGATGTACCACCGCAAGAGGTAAGAATAAATAAAATGGAAATATTTTATTAATTGACTGCTTTGTGTTGACCATTTTCGTGCCACCAATCGTTATGGGATTCAATTTTTTATTTTTTTTTTTTTTTTGGTTCTCCTTTGATGCATCTCGTCACGAATCGATGTCCAAAAATTAAATACAAAGATCTCTTTTCTCTTTTTCAATTTATTTAAGTTAGGTCGTTAGCTTCTTCTGTATTTTTCTTTTCCCCTTTTTATTTTTCTTATAAACTAGGAGACTATATACAATTTGTTCAATATTCGAAATGTAATGTTAAATTATAGAAAATCGTTCGAAGAAGGACATGGGGGCGAAATATTGTCCAAATATTAGAAATATTATTTTTATCACATTGTAACTTATTTGTTTTCTGTTTTTTGTTGAACCTAATGCGTCTATTAGAAGAATCCATGCGAATTTAAGGGATAAATCGCCAATTCATTGTGGGTGGCCTCGACTTAACGCAGGAAATTAAACAGGTTCCAAGTAGTAATCGGATGTAATTCGACCAAAGATCATTGGTGTACACAGATGGATGGCTATTATATGAATATGTACTGTTTGCTATTTACGTGGCGATGATTAGTACTGAGGAGCTGAGGTCCGTAAGAATTTCGAGACTTGCCAGAATGTCAATATACGCCGATAAAATGCGATAGAGTCATTTAAAAAAATTGACTCGTCAGTTGGCCTAAAGAATCGTGCGATTTGAGGCCATTGGATTATTTTCTGTGGGGCTACGTCAAGTCACTAGTTGATGCCAATAAACTAGCAAGCATCAATGCTTTGGATCAAAACATTGTTCGAGTAATACGTGATATAAGCCCGAAATCGCTTGAAAAATTGATCGGAAATGGGACCTCTAGAATGCGCTTTGGACGAGGCAGCGGTGGTAGATATATGAGCAAAGCTATTATACTATATTTCCAAATGTAAAATGGAATAAAATATTCTTTTAAATGAATTTATTTAATTTTCATCAAGTTAAATTCTGTATTTTATTTAAACAGAAAAGTTTAATCATTTAAAAAAAACAAAAAAACACCCTCAGCAAGTATCACCATTCTGACAACACCCGAAAGACGGCTTTTTTTTTCCATAATTTGTGCGAGCTCAAGGGATTTTAGTACTCTTAAAATGCTTGTACACAGCGAGGGCGAAAAAAAAAGAGAGAATGGAAAGAGAGGTGCCGATGAAAGTTGGTTTTAAATGTTTGAAGGTTACACTGACTAGAAAATAAATTACTAGTTGTACGGCTTAGGAACAAATCACAATTTTTCAAAGCACGTCCGAAAGTGGGCTTGAGGGTATACTGATGAGCATTTATAGCGAGACGGATTTTACGGTTAAAAGTTCGAAGGGGCTGAATGCTACTGGCGATTTCAATGGAGCACTGATGGTGGAAATAAATATAAGACAGAGTGAGACACGAGACATTACGTTGATTCTCAAGAGTGTCAATTGTCTGAGTGATATTATTACCACCTATGGGCTTGAATGCTATCTAACTGGAGCAGAGATGTTTTTGGCGCACCCGACCAGATGTGGACATTATACTCCAATTTCGGCGAATAAATGCCTTCCATAATGAGGCCATATCAGGAGGGGTAAATTATTTCTTACATCGCATGAAAAATCCTAGACATTTCGCAGCATTTTTGATGACATCGAATGGAAAGTTTTTCGATTTCGACGATGCAAATGCCATTCATGGACAATGGCTAGATGTTTAAATATCGCTTTAACGACAACAGGCAGCATTGTGTTTTGGAAGCATTAAATTCTGCTATGTTAGTGGTTCCCCAATTAGTTATGTTGTTAGTAACAGAATTTAATGAGCTACCGTTCCCGTTCTACAGCCGAACAGTCGTCAGCAAAGGAATATATTCGATTAGAGGTAGCAGACAAAAGATCGTTGATGAAAATTAAAAAGAGTCTCGGAGACAAAGCGAAGCCCTGGGGCACACTAGCCTTTATTTTGTGAACACCAGGCTTGAAACGATCAAAAACAACTTGAATTATACGTTTCGAAAGGCGTTGAACCCAAATGAAGAGATTGTTGGTTGGTGCCCTTTCCTTCCGCCTCCCCAATCAATGTAGCGTGTTCTAGGCGGAAATTCTGGCATTCAAGGAAGCCCTATCCTGGCTGAAGAAAAACCTAATATCTACAATGGATATCCGCATCTTTTCCGATAGTCAGGCCGCTATCAAATCCCTGGACTCATGCTTTCTAAATTCAAGAACAGTCATGGACTACCGATCATCTCTAATGGAGATGGCGGAGTAGTTTAACATTCACCTTTGCTGGGTGCCAGGACATAGAGACATTCCAGGGAATTACAGGGCCGACGAACTTGCCAAAATTGGAACCACTATACCTATCATATCTGAAAGAGAAAACATAGGTATACCTATTGCTACGTGTAAACAAGAAATAAAGCTAGATGCTGATAGAAGAACAAACCAAAGATGGGCGGTTGGATCGACATGCTTAGCGACCAAACAAATCTGAATCGCTCCAGGAGTTTAATTCTTCTAAATAGAAAACATCTTAGCGCCATTATAGGTGTTATCACTAGACACTGCCTCATAGTTAAACATGCAAGAAGGCTTGACATGTTTACTAACGACTTTTGCAGAAGCAGCATGGATGAGGAGAAAGAGGAGACAATCCCTCACCTCCTCTGTACACGTCCAGCTCTCTCCCAAAAAAGAAATTCCCACCTAGGGGCCTTCTTCCACAACGACTTAAGTGACATGAGCAACATAGATATCAAAAGTCTCCTACGCTTTATTAAGAGCTCCAAATGGTTTCTGGAGTAGGAGGTTCACAGATCCACGTGGCATCACTATAGGCCGATAGGCCTAAGTGGGTTGGTTTTTTTTTTAACAGCCACTTTAACCTAACCTCACCTACTGTGTGATGGGTGTACGAGAAATTAGCTAATATGACACAATTGTCTGACGAGCCTAGAGGGTAGAGAACATCAGAGGTGTACTTATCAGAGACTATCACTTCCAAACTGCATCAAGTTATTTTCCGCAGCGAAGATCTCATCACACCGTCCTTGGGGTGTTGTCTGTCCAGAATGTCGAAGCCGTCCAAAATTGTGTGTATTGAAATCGCCCGTAATAACGTCTTTAGTATGAGTATACAGGGATACAATTTTTTGTATGTAGTCATTCGTTAAAGATCGAATTTGCTATACAGTTTGCGGCTTATGTAAATAAAGCAGTAGTGGATAATTTGGTTACGGAGATGGAATTTTAACCACATGAAATTGAAATCGGGATTGGAACAGGGACTATATTGTGGTAGAGCTTGGTAAGCTACATCACTATGAACCTAAATGGCGAGACCGCGATGAGAAAAGAAAAATGGCACTTGTTCGTAGCGAGATAGCTTCAGATCAAAGTAATTTGAGAGGTATGAGCGGGGATCTACCTATGTTTCACTATGTGCCAAAACAGCTGGTCTATATTTACAGACCTGGAGGTATGCAAAAAAGTGGATCCTTTTTAGTTCGCCAATATTGGCTATATTCATTTTAAATTCCCGAGTCATAAAAAAGACAAAGACAAAAAATACAAACACCGACGATACTAAGCACAGCTGTGAAGTACAAACTGAGATTTGGTTTACCAAATCAAATTATTGTAGGTGTTATGCCCTTATAATAATAGGAAACATCTTACCAACAAAATTCATACCCACAACCCGCTTTGCATCGGTTGTTGCATACATAAACACTCAGTCACTGTCCGTGAATGACAATGTAATACAGAAACGGTAGTGACCGAGTCCAAGCAACAGTATGACCGGGGGCAGGAAGGTTGGAATGGGTTGTAGATGTTAATAACACTGTCCTGGTGCGTTGTTTTTTTTTACATCCGCACAAGGACGGCACTTTTTTGTATGCACTCCTCGATCGTCAGTGAGGCACTTGGCACGGTGTGTCATATTTTCAACATATGAAACTTGTGTTTAACTTCTCATCCTTATAAACAAACCATTGATATGCGCTCCCTCCCTCTATGTTCGCTGCAACACATTGTCATACCAGCTGATTTCTCGTACACTGACCATACGATTAGAGAAAATAATTCTTACAATACCATAAGGTAATACGAAATATCTAATTGGAGCTTACAGTTTCCTTAGCAATTTTAGCTAGCCGTTGTATTTCTTGTTATCATCACAAACACTATTCCCTATTGAAATGGGATAGCACATCCTTCATTGGATGTATAGGGTGATAGGGTTTGGTTTTCAATAGGCTTTTTTTGATAGATCACAAGTGACTTCTATCAAACTGCTTTGTCATTTTTATTCAGAATTTTTTTGCAAATCATCGTGGAAAGACCCATACCACGATATTGTCTTCGAATTGTTCAGTTGTATTACGCAAATCAGCGTTCTCTGAGAAATGTTTTTCGTGCGATTCGAAGAATTTACAGTGCGCATAATCCACCTACCGAAACAAATTCGCAAATTTGAGTCTCAGTTTACATTTGTGGATGATACTCGACCGGTTAGACCACATCCAGTGAAGAGACTATAGCAGCTGTAGCTGAGAGTGTACGCGAAGGCCGTGACAAATCGATTCGTCGTAGTTCTCAGCAGCTTGGCTTGGCGTATTTTACATGAGGATTTCGGCCTGAAAGCGTACAAAATTCAACTTGTGCAAGAATTGAAGCCAGTCGACTGGAATTTGCGTCATATTTTCAGTGAATGGGCTCTGAAAAAACTCAATGAAAATCCGGTGTTTTCGTGAAATTTTATATAGTGCCGAAGCCCATTTCTGGCTCAATAGATACGTTAATAAACAAAATTGTCGTATTTGGGCTGATGAACAACCTGAAGAGTACCAAGATCTACTATTACATCCCTTAAAAATAACGGTATGGTGTGGTTTATGGACTGGAAGAATCATTGGTCCATATCTCTTCAAAAATGAGGCAAATCATAATGTTACCGTCAATGGTAACCGTTAACGCTCCACGTTAATGGACTATGTGCTTCCTGAAATTCAATCACATGGTCTCGGTGAGCTCTGGTTTCAACAAGGCGGTGCTACGAACCATATAGCGCATAAAACAATCGACTTGTTGCGAAATCATTTTGGTGAGCACTTAATTTTGCTACGGTAAATTGGCGGCTTAGATCGTGCTATATCGCACCTTTGAACTATTTTTTCTGGAGATATGTAAAGTATCAGGTTTTCAGAAATAAGCCAGCTACGATTGAGGCATTGGAAGCCAACATTACTCGTGTTATCTGCGAAATACCAGTTGCTATGCTCGAACAAGACGCCCAAAATCGGACCACCTTAGACGTAGTCGTGACCAACATTTACATTATGTTATTCTCAAATAGTAAATGCCATATATTATTCTTTAAACTAATAATAAAAATTTTAAGTTCGCTTTCAAATCTATGTATTTTATTTTACATTTTAATTCGAACCTTACAATGAATCACCCAATAGATTTTTAAATCAAAAGAAATGGTGAAATACGACCCGAGATGTAAAGAGGCTTAGGGGGAGAGTACGATAACCTTGGCGCCAAGAATCGATAACGGTATATTTTAGGGGGGTTAAAAACTAGCATTTTTTACTATGAAAGGGGTGATCTATCTCGCCCCGTTTAAGAGTTAGGGGCAATTTTAGAAAAACAAAAAGACTTAAAATTGGAAAGAAATTATTCAAAAACAACGGCAACACTTACAATAAAGCATTATACAGGATTTAAAAGCCTAAAAAAGATTCTTTATTATAAAATTCACATAAAATTATTCGTGTGAATAGTTTTTGAATAATTCGCATTCAAACTTAAATTTTTGATAAAAAATGAAAAAAAAAAATTAATTTTTTTAAATCAATATTATTCAAAATTGTGAGATGATGTGCCCAATTGGTTTTTTGTATTACTGCGCATATCAATTCTGAATCGAACACAAAAAATCGCATGGCTTTATACCTTCTAGTTTTTGAGAAAATTGAAAATTACTAAAACTATTTTTTTATAAGACGTTTTTGTTTTGGTATTTATGGTGATCTCACTTTGAGGATTAATATTGATGATAGGGTCATCTTTGTAAGTAAAGTATAGCAAATCATTTAGCGTGACCCAGAATGCACCACTAGGAGGTAGATTTGCATTGCAATCCGCGTCCCAGTCAGTCAGTTTGTGAGTAAGTTAGGTGTTAGTGAAGAGTTGTCAATTAAATGTTCAATGTAAGAGAACATATTAAAAAGGTATGTGAGTTTCGTCAATGAATTCATCGTCCATACTGGTGTCAATGTCAAATTCGTTTAGTTCGTCGATGATAATGAAGAGCGGAGGTTGTTTTGGTGGTAAAATACCCTCTAAGTGCTCATTGTGAACGGTCGAAGGGTCGAAGTCCTTCAGTTGCAAACCCACACTTTCTTTACCTTTGACAAAACCTGGGTATACTTTTTTTACAATAAGTCAAATCAAAATTCCGTGATTTGGGAGCCCATGTTGTCCTTATAATTTTTTTCAAGGCAGTATTTCCGGTAAAAGAAAAGTGCCATATATTGGTGAAGGTGCTGCGTTGTATTGCGGCATAAAATTGATTTTTTCAGAAGCTTGTTCTGATTCTCAAGATAATTTTTAGTATTGGTTGCATTGGTTTTGTCAACATATTCGCCTTTGCTGTGGTTTGTAATTTTATGAGTCGTAGAAGTAGGGAACATTTTCTCAATACCTATGTATTGGCGTGAGCTGTCGGTACAAATACGACTGCTGTTGGGGTTAACGTATTTGTGTATATACATATATATATACACGGCCTCTATTGTATTTCCTTTTTGTAAGAAAGGTCTCATCGATTTGTATAGTTTTTCCTTCGCCGCCAATGTTAATATCGACGTGATATGCTTTTATTTCGGCTATATGCTAATTTTAAAATAAAAACATACATGTAATAATATTTTTAAAAAATCCTTAGGTTGTAGCTTAAGGTTTAATTAATTTACCTGAAAAACCATGTTCACAGGCATTTTGATAACAAAAGCGATAATTATTGCAAGCACCTCGCGAATCTCTAGCCGACATTAAGGTCCATGGAAAAATGTACCGATAGATGGGTTGATTGTATTTCTTCAATTTTGGCCACCTTTTTTTAGAGCTTTTCTTTGAGCATCGCCACATCCAACCGAACTTTACATTTTTACACTTTTCTGAATTCATAGGTAAGTTGCAACACAGTGAGGGAATGGATGTTTTAGTGGGTATTAAACTAGATTCTTCTAAGAATTCAATGCATCTTTCATTGGTCGACATCAAATCTCCGAACGAACAAAAAAATTTGAAAACTTATTTAGTTTAGGATGGATTAGAGGATGCTTAGCCGTCATTGTTTATTCACAAAAAATATCACTTGATTCGCATTACGATTGAACACAGAGTGATCTTTGTGAATATCAATAACTACACGCCTTATCACAAAAAGAAATAACGGTATAAAAGCCAAACGTTTGTTCCGTTATACTTTTGCATCATTATCAAGTGCATTACATATTACATACGTACAAACATAGATATTTCGCAAAGTAAATAATTTATTGCAATTAGTGAAACTTTGTTATTAAAGGGAACTTTGTAATTTTGTGATGAGTACTGTGGATGAAGATTATTGATGACATAGCCGCCAGCCTGACGAAAAGCACTTACATAACGCCATTAAACTACTTTATTTAAAGTAAAGTCCATGTGGATAAGCCAAGAACAAACAGCTCAAAAACAACATTCGGACCGAAATTGATGAACTTAATGCGTTAATATGTGAGCGAGTCTTTGAAAATGTTGATGTTTGTTTGAGAGCCTTTAGACGAGCTCATGGTGGAGAAACATTTGATGCAATTTTTCATACATAATTATTAAGAGCTATATTCTCAGTGCGACTTTTCAAAGACCCTTTATAAGTCTTGACTAACTATCGACGTTCCTGCAAACTCAAAAAAGGACAACGTTCTTCAGGTCTGCACACGAAATTATCGAACTTTGGCAAAGCTACGTACTGCAGAACAACTGATGGGTTCCCTGATCTTAACTGATATAAAGTAGACATTATCGTCATTCAGAAAGTTCAGTGAGATGGGCAGAACAAAAGAGAAATGAAAAACTATAACACATACTACGGTGACTGCTACAGAACAGAAGCAGCATATACAAAATTGTCATAATTTCATTGTAGCAATCCGTATCAACTCTATATTCACCATCATCAGGCTGATAAGTGCATGAGCTTTTCGACGAAACCTACAACTAATGTCATTAGTATGACGTTAAAATCAAAATTGACTTTAGTGCCAAAAACCTAACATACGTTTTCCACACCACCCCATTCACACAACAAAAATGTTGGTTATCTGATTATGAAACAGACAATTTAATTGATCATGTTACTATCGACCTAGTATTCCTCAAATTATATAGATGACCGAATTGACCAATGTAGACTCGGAACTAAGGACTTGACATAGCCCCAGAGAAAATAATCAAGTGGTGTCAAATTCTATGATCGCGGCGGCCAATTGATGAATGCTCACGGTGAGATGACCCAATCGCCAAACTTTTTCTTTCCAACATCGAGCGTTGCGCCGTTTGTACGACATGAAGCGTCGCCTCGTTAGAACCACAGCTCGGATAAATCGATGTTTTCAGGGTCAGACTACAGAAAGTCGGTTAACATCGCTCTATGCCTGAGACCATTGACGGTACACCGTTACCTTCCTAATTTCGAAAAAAAAAAAATAAGGTCCGATGATGCCGCTATGTCATAAACCGCATCAAAAAGTCAACCTTTGTGGATGCATTGATGTTTGCCCGAATACTTGTGGATTGTGTTCGCTCCAATAATGGCAATTTTGATTGTATTGGGTATATAACTTTCGTGCGATTTGCTAAGAGATGGCGTACCTTGTATTATTCCTTTAGAACATGCGTTCGAAAGCTACGTCATTTCAGTATATGTCATTCATTTGAAGCGTAAACAACAATAATTTTTCTTCACTCAAATATGTCGAACTTTGTGCCTGAAAAAGTGTTTTTGTGTTGAGTTCTTCATGAAGTTCTTAATGCTGCCGAAAGTCATCGTATTTTGGTGGAAGTTTATGGTGAACATGCGCTAGTTGAGCGAACGTGCCAAAAGTGGTTTGCACGATTTAAGAGTGGTGATTTTGGCTTGGAAGACGATGAACATCCTGGGCAGCCAAAAAAGTTTGAAGATGAAGAACTGGAAGCATTACTCTATGAAAATTGTTGCCAAACACAAGAAGAGCTCGCAGAATCTTTGGGTGTCACTCAAGCAGCCATTTCAAAACGTTTAATAGCAGCTCCACATGAACTCATGCCGAGACGTCGAAAGGCGGTTTTACATGTCCGAAATGCTGCTGGAACGCCACAAAAGGAAGTTATTTTTGCATCAGATTGTTACTGCTGATGAAAATCGGATCCATTACGACACCCCCAAGCGCAAAAAATCATATGTGAAACCCGGCCAACCAGCCAAATCAACGGCAAAGCCGAATATCCATGGCGCGAAGGTAATGCTCTGTATTTGGTGTGATCAGATGGGTGTGCTGTATTATGAGCTGCTAAAACTGGGTGAAACCATCAATGGACAACGCTACCGAACACAATTAATCCGATTGAAGAGAGCAGCAGCCGAAAAACGCCCGGAATATGCGACCAGACACGAGGCAATAATTTTTCATCATGACAACGCTCGGACCCACGTTGCTATTCCGGTTAAGAACTATTTGGAAAACAGTGGATAGGAAGTCTTACCCCACTCGCTTTATAGCCCAGACCTTGCCCCTTCTGACTACCATTTATTTCGGTCGATGCAGAACGCCCTCACTGAAATACGGTTCACATCAGAGCAGAATATCAAAAATTGGCTTGATTCATTCTTGGCTGCTAAGCCGGCGCAGTTCTCTTGTGATGGGATCCACAAATTGCCAGAAAGATGGGAAAAAGTCATAGCTTCAGATGGGCAATACTTTGAATAGTACTATTGTACATGTTTTTCTTAAATAAACGTTCAAATTTTGAAAAAAAAACCGCACGAATTAAATTACATACCCAATAATATTGTTAAAAAAAAAATTTTTTTTTAATTCTTTACCAAGAATTTGAGTTTGAATGTGAATTATTCAAAAACTATTCGCACGAATACTATGATGTAAATTTTATATTAAAGACAAGTTTTGGGCTTTCGTATTCTGTATAATACTTTATTGTAAGTATTACCGTTGTTTTTAAATAATTTTTTTCTCATCTTAAGTCATTTGTTTTTAAATTGCCCATAACTCCTAAACGTGACGAGATGGACCCCCCCTCGCATTGTAAAAAATGCTCTACAAAATACCGTTATCAATTCTTGGCGCCAAAGTTACCATACTCGTGCCAGGCTTAGGGTTAGAAAACGTTTTTTTTTCAGTTTTATAACGCGTTCATCCCAAAAAAAATGAATGTTTTGCTCCCTCCTCCTATAATCCAGTATTTTCCTCCTGTGAAAATAAAACACAACTCTACGAGTTTTTTCATCTCATTTACTTCATTTTATTTACTGATTTTGTCGTCTAATATGTTATATTCGTACATACATTCGTACATTCAGCTCACATAGCTGAAAAAATATGTGGTACACGTTCACCATATTCAAACTCACAGCAGGTTGCCGAAAATAATGTGTACACTGGCAGTGAATGTGAGTTTTCTTAGTTTTGTACACAGGAAAAAAAATCACACTTGCGGAATTCGGCTCCTGGTTGTCAGTTTTTACACAGAGATAAACCAGGTCCTATTGTGGATGATAAGGTTTGAGAAACGTATTAGATTGATTATATTTTCAGAGATGATGTAGAGGAGGTTATGTTTTCCAAATGTGCTGTCAAAGATTCCTCCCTTTTCTAACTTTGGTTTAAAACCTTTAAAATTTCTACTAGAGTAGGTATATATGTATCGGGCCTACATAATATTATATATTATATACATATAACCTTAATTCGGATTGTTGGACCTCGACTGCTACAATGCACTATAATAATGTATGCTAACTCGCAATAAATTAAAGGAGGCGGACAAATATCATCAGCTTCACAACTAACTTATGAGCCTGAATACGCAATGCTGGACCACCAGTGGCACCAGTGCAGACAGTAAAGACACTTCAATATCTTGCAAGTGCTGTCTCGCTTCTCGGTGGAACCGTACCGTATTGTCAGCCATATGGCAAATTGGAGTCGAATTTTGAAAATCTTTCACTGACAAAAGTTGGCCATACACTTCGAACAGGCAACAATATCATCGTTGACAAGGCAATAGAATCTGCTGACGAAAAGTAGAAGAAGAGGGAATCGACCGAAAAATACATGGCGCAGAGCTGTCGTAAATGAGAAATAATGGGGAAGAAAAACGACACATTCAAGGAAACGTACATGATGATAAGTAAAAGTAATACGAGTATATGTAGGTCTTGAGACCTTTGAAGATGAATATGATGTCTGTTTTCACAGTGTTCGCAGATTCCCAGTTTAAAGTCTTTGTACGCCTTTCATTTGGTGGAGTCTTCAAAACTAAGTCCATCCATAATCAATGTTGTAGCATAGCTAATGCTAGAGTGTTAATATCCCTTAACAACAGTATGAGAGTTGTTAATGTTGTTCTGTTTAATAAAAATCTGTAAGTCTATTTAATAAATTGAACTTTATTTTAACATCCACTGTACTATACTGACTTCAATATACATACATACAACTGTCTTTGTATGCCTGACCCGATATTTAGAAAGACAAATATGATAAATGCAAACTGGTTAAGGAACTTAACTTGTAAGATAGACTTTATGCAACAAAGAATTCACCCATTTCCATTCCGACATTCTGGTTAGATGCCAATAACAGCTTCAATGGAAGCTCAAATGTTTGGATCGCTGGATCTGCCTCTGATTCCATCTTGGAAATTCTAACACTGTTATTAAGTTCATAAACCCAATTTCACCCGACCGAAGGTCCCACTGCATACTGTAAGACGACTGTGATATTATTTGTATGGCACGCGAACTTATTCCTAACCGGATGCGGCTATGATGAAATTTTCTGTACTGCAAACTCCGCTAATACTCAAGTTCTTAACTCAATACATTCATCCTTTTCCTAGTTTATTTTACGGGGTATGTGCTTCCACTTTTCTCCTAATATAGGGTTTTCTAATAACGACTTGACGACTTTTTTTTAAATAAAAGGCAAACCATTCGAGATATTTCAAAAACTTTATTATTGGCTTGAAGTACAATCAAAACATTTATGAATGGAACTTGACTTCGTTCATATGGCCACCGCGGGCACGTTTGCAGCGGTCGATTCGTTGGACCCAATTTTCAACGACTCAGCCTCACATTTCGGCCGAAACGGCCGCTATTTCGCATTCAATGTTGGCTCTGAGCTCTTCCAAAGTCGTCGGCGTGTTGGTATAAACCAATGACTTAACGTAGCCCCACAGAAAGTAGTCAAGCAGCGTTAAATCGCACGGACGAGGCGGCCAATCGACTTTCCCATGTCTTGAGATAACATGCTCACCATACTTACTCTTCAATAAATCGATTGTAGCGTTTGATGTGTCCATATCTTCCAATTCGGGCCAAAAATAATCTGTGATCATGGCGCGATAATGCTGACCATTTACAGTAACGTGACGATCGTTATCGTCGACGGAAAAATATGGCCCAATAACGCCGCCGGCATGCAAACCGTACCAAACAGTTATTTTTTGTGGATGAAGTGGTGATTCATGAAGCACATATTTTGCTTATTGACGAATCCATTGAGCCAAAAATGAGCTTCGTCACTGAAGATGATTTTGCGACTCCGAATATCTGTAGAAAATTTTTTATAATTTGCAAACGTTGCTCGTTAGTGTACTTTACCATTCAGTTTATAGATATGACTCTCCCATGTGCGAAGTCTTATATTGCTTTTATGGTAGCCTTTTTCTTAAATTGCTGTTGCACGAGGACCTGACGTAGGTTTGGGCCCGGAAACACTACACTCTGAGCCTAAAAAAGCTTATTTATTAGCGATAACATTTCCCGTGATCCCATTGTGAAGACTCAGTAAATTTAGCCTTCTGACTACGTACAATAAAGTCGTGCACTCTCAAACTAATTTAGAATTCGTTAGATGGCACGGCAAGGCTCTAAGCGCAACTTGGTGTGTGCGCTCATACTAGTCTTTGTGGTATCTGCTGGCTCGCGCACCTTCACTTTCCGGTCAGCCAACATCATAAATTTTTTTGACATTGTCCTCTGTAACCGCATCGGAGGGCCTGCCGCTGTGGACTTGATCGGTAGTGGAGGTGCGAAACCAATATTTGACGGTGTAATCTGACGGAGCATTAGCCCCATAATATTTATCCAACTTTTCTTTTGTTTCCTTCGCCGTTTTGCCTCTCAAAAAATAATGTTTTATGAGAGAATGAAAATAGTTTTTGTCCATACTCAGTATGATGCCAAACACGCCAACAACAATCAGCTGTCCAAACAAAACTAAAGACAGTATTGCACTGAAATTTGGCATGTCTGAACGGACTTCAAGGCACCATAACCTTTTTTGCAGTAGCAGCGCATTCTGGCGAGGTTCACAATTGGCCTATTCTCGTCCATCTAGGAAGAGCTTATGCCACTTGTAAAACATTTTTGTTACTTAGAGCAGACTCACTTTATGCGACTTACACAAAATTTGATGAACATCGAAACTGACCCTTCTTTTTGAACACAAGTTGTATCTACGCTTGGAAACAGACTCAAGTTTTCCTAAAGAGGAGTGAAATCTAACGTTGTCGTCCTCTAGAGAAACAGAAGCACCGCATCCTTAATTGGTTTTGGATTGGTCCGTGAAGAGCCAACTACATTCTTTTCCTGGCACGGAGAAAGTTAATTTCTTATTTTCTTCCTCAACAAGATTGCCAGCGTGCAATGCCAACAAAGCTCAGTATATGTTGCACCAAAGAACACTTCTTTTTAAACGGAAGATGGCTTTGAGAGTGCCACCTTGATATGAATATCAAAACAAAATTCATATCAAGGGGAGGGAGATTCAACAATGCATCTAAAACAGAGCCAAGCGTGCTAGAGAAAGTCTTCGTGAAGCCGAGACAGAGCTTTCTTTGGTGTCTGGTAATAACAGCTGTGACGTATTTTCTTAAAAGCTTATTCCACTAGGCAACCGGCGCATAGGATATAGAGATATAGAGAGTATTGCAAAGACCGAAAAAAAAGGTTATCAGATTGTGCAAGGTCCGGGCTATATGGTGGATGCATCAAAACTTTCCAACCAAGCTCCTTCAATTTGTTCCGGGGCATCAAAGATATGTATGGCCTAGCATTGTCATGATGGAAGACAACTCCATTTCTGTTCGCAAATTCTGGTCGCTCTTTCTTGATAACTTCATTTAAACGATCGAGTTGTGCACAGTAGAGGATCGAATTGACCGTTTAACCACGTCCTAGCAGCTCTTGATAAACAATTTTCTTCCAATCCCACCAAACACTCAACATAACCTTGTTTTTCGTCATCCTAGGCTTTGACGTCGATTTTGGTAAGTCACCGGCCTTTAACCATGATATGCGTTGGATATTCTCGTATTTATCCAGTTTTCATCGGCCGTAATGAATTGCTTAAAAAATAGTTCCATATCTTTACGTTTCACTGATGGTGAATTAAATTTCTTCGTGTTAGTTCATGTGGTACCCAAACATCGAGCTTCTTTGAGTAGCATGCTCGTTTTAGAAGATTCTGCCATAAACTGTCATACGGTTGATGTTTAGTGTCTCCGTTATGTCCAAACAGTTTCCGTGCCGGTCTTGCTCCATCAATTGCAAAATTTTACCGACTTTTCCAATGACAGGTCGACTCCTATAGCGCGAGGTGCATCTTTTACAACTAAATTTCCGGAACGAGATCGAACAAACCAATCCAGTTTCCGGCGTTCGCTCACAGTATCCTCAACGTAAACTGCATACATTTTTTGGCACATTTTTACAGCGTTTTTCCCTTTTTTTTATAGTAAAACAGCATCACATAGTGTATTTTTTTTTGCAGATATTTCACTCATATTCAAATCAATATAACTTTTAACACGAGCAACGAATTACACAGCTGTCTTCACAAAAAATGTAGCCTGACATGTCACCTTTCAAATACGTGTTCGTTTGACACAATCAGATTAGTGTTTCCAGATAAATGGACACCAACATCATCCAGAGACCAAGAACCGCGGAGACTTTTTATATGACCCTATATATGTTTAGTTCAGAGAAGTTTGCAACGACGACACTATATAAGCTGCTTTAAAGAATGTTAAGGTCATGCCTTTAAGCACTAGATGAATCAGACCAGTCAGCTTCCTCCTTCTCGTGAAGAGAACAACTTAACTTCAGTTTTGAGAGGAAGCACATTTGTACAGCACCAATCGTCGATGGCAACAGACAGTACACATTATCCGCATATGCTTATACATAGATGTCAGAACTATTGAGAGGGTTAAGCAGTGAGGCCAACATGCATAGCAGGGGAGACACCTAAAATTGTGTTCAGTTGGTTTCCCGCGGCTTCCTCTTCCTCAACAAGATCGAAACGTGGCATCCGTTTCTGAATTCCATGTATTGTACCTATAGTCTAAGAGGAAAACCTCCGTTAGTACTTTTCAGCCGGTATACCTCCACGGATATACATGTTCGATTCTACTTGGCATTTATATTGTTATTGACGATAGCATTAGTTTCTAGTGATGGATTGGGTTCCATCATTACTTCAGCATCGGTCCCGGGTTTGTTTCTTGCGTCTTTATTGAGTCTTAATATTTATAACCTGCCGCAGGTGTTGTGTTGGTCTTATTTAGGTAGCTAAATATATATTTTTGCCAACTCTTAATTGACAGTAGAAAGGTCTGTGCCGGGGAATCACACCAAGACTTACCCTACTTTCAAATCAGGCCATTTGGATTTGAATTTTACCTGTAAGACGTGTCCAGTTGCCAATTCTTATATGCTAGGTGGAATAGAAAATAACCTAATTGACCGCCAGAATGCGGTCCGTTCATATTTAGACAGACATGCCAAGTTTCAGCGCGATACTGTCTTTAGTTTTGTTTTGACAGCTGACTGTTGTTGACGTGTTTGGCATCATGTTGAGTATGGACAAAAACTATTTTCGTTCTCTCATGAAACATTATTTTTTTGGGAGGGGCTAATGGGGCTAATGCTCCGTCAGATTACACCGTCAAATATTGGTTTCGAGAGTTTCGAGGTGGCCGCAACTCCACTACCGATCAAGTCCGCAGTGGCAGCCCTCCGATGTTACAGAGGACAATGTCAAAAAAATACATGAAATGGTGTTGGCTGACCGAAAAGTGAAGGTGTGCGAGCTAGCAGATACCACAAAAATTAGTACTGAGTGCACACGCCATATTTTGGGCAGTATTCTGCATATGAAAAAGTTAACCTGCCGCTGGGTGCCGCGCATACTAACTCCTGACCAAAAACACGAACGCGAGAACACTTCGAAAGAGTGTTTGAACTTGCTGATACGGAATCGGATGGACTTTTGGCATCTATTGGTAACTGTTGAACACCAGAGAACAGAATGAGTGCCCGGCAATGGACTGAAGTCGGCACGAGTGCTCCGAAGCGGCCGAGGGAAGCTCGATGGGTCGGAAAGGTTATGGCGTCGGTTTTCTGGGATTGTCACGGCATACTCTTCGTGGACTACCTCGAAAAAGAAAAAAACCATCAACAGCGAGTATAACTGTGCATTATTGGAGCGATTGAAGGCCGAAATCGCTGCAAAATCGCTGTTTTTGCAAGACAATGCACCGGCGCACAAGAGCATCGCAACTATGGCTAAAATCAATGACTTAAGGCTTCAATTGCTGTCGCATCCACCGTATTCGCCCGATTTGGCTCATTATCAACTTACTTTTCACCCCACCTAGTATAATGATGATATCAGTCTTGAATCGGACCTGCATATGCTGTCGGCCTATTTTCAAAAGTAGGGCACAGGAATGACAATATAAGGGTAAGGACTATTCCTCACCTTGTACCTATACATCTTACCTGTTGTTGTATCTCAGCATCATACCCGTATTGTTCTCTCATTTTTCTAACAATTTAAAAAAGTTCAACTTTCGAACATTCCCATTTTTAGTTAAGTCACCCCATAGCCGAAAATCATTGTCGGAAAGTAAACATACAAACGTACCTATGTGTATGTGGTGATCTAATTCAGTTAATGACAGTAATTTCTTGAAAACTTCAACTTCAAATCAAATGAAAAATCAATTCCCTCTGCCAAATCAGAGTTCCTCCAATTCCTCGTGTCCTAGTTTCAAACGAGAACTTAAATCTTTTCCCCCATCGAACTCTTTTCAACTCTCTAAGTCTAACGTGGAATTTCACTCAGTTGTGCCGGCAATTACGTGCTACTTGAGTGAAAACAAAAGAAGAAAACTCAAATGTGTGGAGTAAATGGATTTCTTCTTAAAAAAAAAAAAAAACAAAAATACTTGAAACCAATAAATCCGCACCAGCAGCACAGCACTAACCTCTTTCCAATCGATCCCCTTCGGATAATACGTTTTTAAAAACGTTTTGACCTTTGCGTGGCGCAAGAGACTTCTTCAAAGTTCAGTCACGTTTTTGATAACATAATTTTACGATGATTTGGATGGCGTGCTACGACAAGGTAAGTGAACTCTGAACACCGACGTTGTTGCTGCTGATGGTGCTTAATAAAAAAAACATGCGCCTAAGATAAATCAATGCATCCATGGACGGACAAAATGCTTCGGTAGCTTTCTGCGCTTAACTCGAATTTAATGCGACGAGTTTGGTTTGGGGTGGATGGGCTGAGAATGGGAAGGTAAGCATCTGTGCACCTTATACACATAAGGACGTGGTGAGTAATGAAATTCATCTGAATTCAGAATAATGCGAGTCAATGGGTTTTACCTCTGAAAGGTCTGCAAAGCTGGTTTAATGATAAATGGTCGGGCAGCATTGATTAAAGGAGATTAGGAAGGATTGTGGTCACTGAGTTGTGGGGATTTTTGAAATTTCATTTTAATGGAAGAAGTTCACTGCACTTTATCAAGGTGCCTACTTCCATTTCTTAAGGATGTCGTCCAAACATAAGACTGGTTCTGTTTGCTATTCTTGGAGACATCTGAAACTTTAGGAAGATTTTCAAGTTTTGCTGAATTGATTTTTACATTTAACGAGCTTACCGAATGCTTTTGCGTTGACCTAGAAGTGGAAGAATATTTCAACAAGGCCACGTGCCACAAGTAGCCATCCAGCAAACGGATAGACCGAACAAACGATAGATGAAAAACTGTGACATACAAGGTGTGTTCAAAAAGTGAGGTTGCTTTTGAAATTTCGCGGATAGCATACATTCCATTATCTTAGTTTGTTTTTGACAGATAGGAAGGTTAGAAGTGTGTTATGGTGTGCTTGGCGATTTTCAATTATAATAAGAAATGGAGCAAAGAATTTGCATCAAATTTTATGTAAAAAATGGAATTAAATGCTCTAAAACACTTGAAATGTTGACAGTGGCATACGGTGAGTTTGCTCTAAGTAAATATGGTAAAATGATTACAAGTGGTACGCCCCAGCACATCAACAAAATATGATAACGTCGAAGCTTGGAAGAAGAAGAAGAAGAGAAATTGTTGAGAATGTTGGCATATCGGTCGGCTCGTGTCATGCAATTTTGTTTCGTAGCTTGTTGCATCAGGAGTTCTAACCTCAAGTTCGTACGGTCAAAAAGGAGTATTACTTTGAAGTTATGCGCCGTTTGCGAGTAGCAATACGAAAAAAACTTCCAGAATTGTGGAAAAACAATTCATGGAATTTGCATCACGATAATGTATCTGTTCATTCATCATTGCTCCTGAGAGATTTTTTGACCAAAAATAACATGACAATCATACTTCGGCCACTATATTTACTGGATTTGGCCCCATGCCATTTTTTTCTGTTTCCAAAACTGAAGAGACCTATGAAAGGACGGAATCGCTGGAATAGCTCAAAGTTATACTAAAAAACGGATTTGCGTAACTCCCCCAAGAAAGAGTTTTATGACCTTCTGGACGGAACCTTCGGAGTATAACGTCAAAACTGGGCTCGGAGAAGTAGTCAAATTCGGTAAGGGCACTTTGACACGACAACAGATAACGGCTTCCGGCTAATCGTAATATGCTGGTAAGTGGTACCAGCTTTTTAGATGGTCGAAATACCACCCAATTCAACCATCTGCTAATAGATGGGAGACAATCATCCAGCATACTGAATGTGCAAACATTTTAGGAGCGCAGGTGTCAACTCTGACCACTTCTTTGTTACAGACAAATTCAGTGCTCGTCTATGCAATGACTATTCAACTATCTACAAATACGAAAGCGATCCCAGAAGTACCCTGACCAAGACATGGTTGTTTACAAATATCACTGTTTTGGAAAGTACGCAGTCTATAAAACATATGTTTCAAGTTTGAAAGCGCCACGTTGTTTAGTATTCGTTTAGCAGCCATCAATAATGAACGTTGTCAGTGAATTTGTGAAAATGGAAAATATTGGTCATCGTTATGTGATACAATACTTCTATTTGAAAGGTTTTAGCCCAACCAATATAAAAGCTGAACTGGATTCTACTCTGGGTGAGTCTGCTCCTTGGTTTACGATAGTAAAATTTTGGGTTGCTGAGTTTAAACGAGGCCGTACGAGCTGCCAAAACGACCAAATGAGGTGACGACTACAGAAATGGCGAAGATAATCCACAAAGCGGTACTGGATGATCGTCGACTGAAAGTGTGTGAGCTAGCAGACATCGTAGGCATTTCAAAAAGTGCGGTACATCGCATATTATTTGAAAATTTTGACATGAGAAAGCTGTGTGAAAGATGGGTGCCGCGTTTGATCACATTCAAGCAAAACCAGTGTCGTGAAAATGTTTCAATTGAGTGTTTAGCGAAGTTTCACAACAATAAAGCAGAATTTTTGCTCCGTTTCATAACAATGGATGAAACATGGGTCCATCAGAACATCAAATCAATCGATTTAAAAGGGAGAACCGGCTCTAAAGAAGACGAAGACCGTTTCATCTGCAGGCAAGGTCATGGCGTCGATTTTTTGGGATGCGCATGAGATAATTTTCATTGACTATCTTGAAAAGGGAAAAACTGTCAACGGCTAGTATTATGCGAATTTATTGCAACGTTTGAGCGAAAAAATCAGGCAAAAACGACCGCATTTGGCTAAGAATGTTTCATCAAGACAATGCACCAGCTCACAAATCCATTATTGCAATGTCCAAAATTAATGAATTAAAGTTTGAATTAATACCTCGCCAGATTTAGCCCCCTCGGATTATTTTCTGTTCCCAAACTTGAAAAAATGGCTCAGTGGTCAAAGATTTTCCAACGATGAAGAAGTGATGTCGGCAGTTAATGGCTATTTTGAGGAGCAAGACAGTTCTTATTGTAAAAAGGGTATCGAACTTTTTGAACATCGCTCGGAAAATTGTATAGAGCTGAAAAGCGATTATGTTGAAAAATAAATAAATTTGTTTCCAAAATTTTTGTGTTTTTTTTGTCCGGTACTGCCATCGTACAAAAATCTGGATGCATTTTGGGAAGTCTAAGGAATTGGCTGATGGCTTCAAACGCGGGTTGAAGGCTCCTCAAAATAGTGAAAGAAACCTACTCACTAAAACGTAGGGACAGTACTTTTAGCGACTACTTAATGGACATCAGGTAAAGAGAAATATAGGGAGAGTTATAGGGAGTTATAGAAAAGAACAAATTCCTCCCTACCATTATAGAAGAGGCCAAGGCTGGAGAACAACAAGGCCGCCGGCACCGATGACCTATCAGCGAAACTTTTCGAATATCGAGTCTTCCTAGGATGCATGCGATGCATCAAATACATATAGGTGGCTCTAATCATGTCCAATGATTGACCGGGTAGTGTAAGAACTATCGTGGTCCTCTAGAATCCTATCCCAGGTATTGTACTATAAGCCCTTCTACAGCTTTCTTATCGGCACGTACTAAGATGGCTTCCCGGGCAGTAAAGCAACATCCGACTTAACTTTCATGCAAAAGCAAATCATAGAAAGGTCAATGAATTTCAAGTCGATACTCATTATTCCTCAGTGGACCTAAAAGCCGCTTACACATATGAACTGGTACATAATAGCATTCATCGTCATCGTCCGGGCAAAACAAGGCGATGGTTGGATTTGGGATCCTGTCAAAACTGATCCCCTTACGTTGTTGCTTGATGCTGGAAAATTTCTGATTGATTTCTTCAATCAATTGTCAGAGCGGTTAACACACAAGGGAAGGTGCTAACATGGAAGGCACTATCTGTGCAGCTGTTGGGATGCGCAGACGACATCGGTAGCTCCCAGCGCACCAACACTGAGGGACTTTAAAACAATTACATGTTGTCAACAAACAAGGAAGCATATACCCACCACCGCGGACGAAATGACACAGTTGACCGTCACTTCAACTTCGATATGATTAATGTTTTAACCTACTTTGAAGTAAGCATCAACTCCAAAAATGACACCTTTAAGGACATTTGGGGAAACAAATAGGCTCATAACTCCTAGCTCGAAAGACGATATTCATGCTCCACAAAACATTGATGCTGCCAGTCCTGCTACGAGGGCTGTCTGATGAGTACTCGCTAAGTTAGCATAACCTCTTTTAGCCAACTCTTCATTTTGTTTTGACACCTATTTCAAAACATCGTGTGAAAAAGTAAAGATGAAAAATACGACCAAGGAAAAAGAGCGGTATCGGTACGTGATCCGATTCTTATTTTTAAGTGGCAAAACCAGCGAAGAAATCAAGCCTATTCTCGATGGTATATATGGGACCAATTCACCTATTCACAATTCCCGTACAACCATTTATCATTGGTTCGCAGAGTTTCGCCGTGGCCGCACGCCGGTTTTTGATGAACCGCGTCTAAGTAGCCCAAAAACGGTTACCACAGAGGAAACCGTGGACAAAATCTATGATCTTGTATTGGCGGACCGCCGAGCGAAAATTCGCGAGTTGGCTGAGATATCAAGCATCTCAACTGAACGCGTTAGATGCACGAGATTTTGAGCATAAGAAAGCTGTACGCGTGATGGGTGCCGTGTTAGCTCACACCAGAGGACAAGCGCAATCGTGAGACCACTTCAAAGACGTGCTTGGCCCTGTTTAATCGAAATTCGATGAAGTTTCTGCGTCGCTTTGTGACCGTCGATGAGAGATGGATTCATTGGTACACACCAGAGACCAAAGAACTATCGAAACAATGGGTTTACCCAGTAAATGTGCTCCAAAGAAGGAGAAGACCGTGCGCGAGGTGTGATCCACGTTGACTATTTGGAGAAGGAAAAAATAACCACATGAGCCGATTGGGCAGATTCAACGTCGATTTGAACAAAAAACGACCACATTTGATGAAGAAAAAAGTGCTCTTTCATTACGATAACGCACAGGCTCACACCTGCGCAATCACCACTGCCAAATTGGTCGAGGGGGATTATATTAAAAAATAAATTGTCAAAACCTAGAAAAGTTGCGTTGTCATTTCTAATCTGGGTATTGATCAAACAGCCCTCGCATATATAGCCAAGTGCTAGGCAATAAGCAGTAAAGCAGTGCAGAAATTGAACACTTTCGATAGAAAAATCGTCCAATATTTGATCCTATGTGCAAAGACTAGAATACGAAACCGGGAAAACTATGAGTTTTATCAAGGTGTGGATGTAGTGCAGAAAACCATCGAGCGAATGGACGGCATTACTTCAGTCTCCGGGTTTGAGACTACAAGGAAGCCCGAACATTCATCTTAAAGATCAAGCTTTTGCGGCCGCCAGAGAACTTGGTCTTGAAACTGGAAATATTGCGGGATTCTGCCGTGTTTCATGGGTCTGTATCACATTAAGTAAAAAAACTTACTTTACTCGTATTTTACTTTAGTAAAGGAACTAGAGAGTAAGCCTTGAACGTGTTGCCTTAAGGAACTGTTAGGAAATGTCATTTTTTAGAGAGGTTCTATTCATGTTTTGTATTTTAACTGAAAATAGTTATTACAACTCTGGCGGAAGCCTCCTATAAAGAAAAACAGGCAAAGACAACAAAAAAAGCCACAAGAATCCTTGCATTAATGAAACACTAATTGCCTGGCATTGTACGAATAGGTAGACTGCCTTGTATTACATTTTTATTATGTTCTCCTATATTTTCTCTCTTCTCTGCATACATATTCGTACATACCTTTTGCAAACAGGCATTCTCATCCTCAATAATGCCAATTACACTAAAACGCACGCTCTTGTTTCTGTCTCATTATTTTGTTCTCCTTTGCGAGGCACATAAAAGGGTTAATAGTCGTTTTTGTCCTTTTTCTCTCATTTCTATTGTTTCAGTAAGTTAGTACTCGTATTTGTAACATGCATTGACTGTCATTTTTTCTGCTTTTTTTTCCTGTATCCCACCCACACAGGTTTTGACTAAAGACAGCGTTACAGTGTCGGTAGATGCCGTAGTTTATTATCGTGTGTCAAATGCCACCGTTTCTATAGCCAACGTCGAAAATGCACACCATTCGACACGACTTTTGGCACAGACAACACTTCGCAACACAATGGGAACACGACATTTGCATGAGATACTCAGCGAAAGGATGACAATTTCTGGAACCATGCAAGTAAGTATGAGTGCTGCTTTCCGTTCCACACGCATATGGGGTGTTATGTGCATATTTGCGATGGTAGAAAAGATGCTTTCTGCTTGATCCACACCAAACTCTTATGTTTGTGGTTACGGCTCTGGCCTTGAGTCCTTTGGTGAGATTCTGCTTACACTAAATCGATTTTTATTTTCGTTTTTTCTCCATTTTTTTGTGCCACATAGGTTCAACTTGATGAAGCCACTGATGCTTGGGGCATCAAAGTCGAACGTGTCGAAATGTAAGTACACATATCTTTAGCAGGATGACATGTGAATGAAATGAGCACATTGTATCAGTGTGGCTACTTTTGCATTTTAAAATATTTCACTTATGCATACGAATATTATTATTGAGCACCAAAGAAATGAAAGCTTATTTCTTGTGAAATAAAATTGGCAAGTACTAGATAATGGCCTATAGAATAGCCAAGAAAGAATTCAATGTAATCGGTTCATTGGTCTTCGAGAAATTTTGGGTACCGATTTGAAAAACGTGATTTTGAGAAAAACGCATTTGAAAATTTGTGAATGAATATATCATGAAATATGTCAACTTACATGGAATCACCGATACCAAGCCCATAGTGTAAATCTTCTACGGTCGACAGAATGTTCATAGGTTCTTAATGTTGTTGTCGACGCCGTATTTGACCTTCTTTTGTCTGTTCTTCCGCTTGCAGCTCGGCTTTCGCTATGCGAATTTCGTCTTTTTGCGCAGCGTACAAGTGCGTTCCAGATCCGACTGATATTCTTAACACGTTTATGGCTGCCAACAATGAGGTGACACCATTGTTGAACGTGCTGTTTTGGGTATATCAGCCAACACAACGCTCCAACTTTGCTGAGGTCTTCGAATATTGGTTTGATGGCATCTAACACCAATTTTGACAATTCTGAATAATCGCAACGAAAATATTTCAGTTCTCCTTTAACTTTCGCTTGTTGTCAATTGCACCACTATTCGGGGCCTTGGGGACAGGAATGATGTTAAGGTTTGCTGTCTGTTGAGCCGTAATGGTAGAACGTTGCTTATATCACTTTTTTCATGTCAGCCTTTGAGTTACAGTTTCTGCGAATAGCTAAGCCGTAGCAAATGCTTAGTTTTTGCCACCTATTCCAGAATTTCTCTTTTTTCATTCGCGAAGACGGGTTCCCATTCCCTTTTGAAGGTGCTTCCCCGACGTAAGTAGTGTACAAAACTCCATGCTTTTCGACGAATTTTGAAAATAGTTCTTTCATAGGGTCTACTTCTATTTTGCCTGCCGATCTTTCATGATTGATCTGGCATGGTACTGGTATTTTTGTGTTTATTGCAATAGCTTCATTCAGCAGAATAAGAAGATTTTATAAGGAAATCAACGACTTTTCCTGTAAACCGACCAATGAGAACCGCAGCTCCATACAGTAAGGTAAAACCACGTTTTCGAAACGGTCAGTTTTGTTATGTAGGGTGATTCTCGTGAGGTTTGATTTTCAATAGGCTTTTTTTGACAGAATACGCGTGACTCCGTTCAAACTGCTTTATTGCTTTTATTCAATATCATTTGGCAAAACATTATATAATATCATAACAGCGTCTCCAAATTTTTCAGCTCTATTACGAAAATCAGCGTTCTGTGAGAAATAATTTTCGTGCGATTCGAGGAACTTAAGGTGCGCATAATCGATCTACAGAAACCACTATTGCCAATACCATTCGCAAATCTAAATCCTAGTTTACATTAGTGGATGATACCCGACCGGTTAGATCACATCCAGCACATAGTAAAGAGACTATAGCAGCTGTAGCTGAGAATGTACGCGAAGACCGTGACGAATCGATTCGTCGTCGTTCTCAGCAACTTAGCATGGCGTATTCGACAACTTGGCGTATTTTACGTGAGGATCTCGGCCTGAAAGCATACAAAATTCAACTTGTTCAAGAGTTGAAGCTATGCGACTTGAATTTGTGTCATATTTTTAGTGAATGCGCTCTGGAAAAACTCAATGAAAATCCAGTGTTTTATCGTGAAATTTTGTTCAGTGATGAAGCCAATTTTCGGTTCAATGGATACGTTAATAAACAAAATTGCCGTATTTGGGCTAATGAGCAACCTGCAGAGTACCAAGAGCTACCATTAAATCTATTAAAAATAACGGTACGGTGTGGTTTATGGGCTGGTGAAATCATATTTCTTCAAAAATGAGGCAAATCAGAATGTTACCTTCAATGGTAACCTTTATCGCGCCATGTTAACGGACTATGTGCTTCCTGAAATTCAAGAACATGGTCTCAGTGAGCTCTGGTTTCAACAAGACGGCGCTACGAGCTATACAGTGCGTGAAACAATGGACTTGTTGAGAAATCATTTTGGTGAGCACTTAATTTCACGTTTTACTGCGGTAAATTGGCCACCTAGATCGTGAGATATCACACCTTTGGACTATTTTCTCTGTGGATATGTAAAGTCTCAGCTCTTCAGAAATAAGCCAGCTAAGATTGACGGTTTGGAAGCCAACATTACTCGTGTTATCCGCAAAATACCAGTCACTATGCTCGAACGAGTCCCCCAAAATTGAACCCCCAGATTGGAAAATCTCAGACGTAGTCGTAGCCAATATTTACATGATATTATTTCTAAGTAGTAAATGCCATGAATTGTTCTTTTAACCAATAGTAAAAATTGTAATTTTACTTTCAAATTTATGTATTTTATTTTACATTATAAATCAAACGTCACATTGAATCACCCTATATATGTTGAATATTTATTCAAAAATCAAAAAGTGATTGTAACGCACAGTTGCACCAATGGCTGTCTATGGCTGGCAAATAATAACAGTCGTATGATATTCCTGTTATACCTGGAGCCGATCACGCCGAAAAACACAATAAAATCATAAAATAGGTCTGGGACGTTCTGTTCGAAAGGTCGCTTGCCGCTACCTGACTCTCGATTCGACGCCGCAAAACTCGTTTCACTCTTTCGGTTGTCACTGACTTATTTATCGAAATATTGACTTGGAATTTTCACCAGATATTCTTGAGACCTCAAGCTTCAAGAAAATGCAAAACCTCGTTTTTAAAAACCATGCTAGGTGTACCAAGTGAGTGAGTGTATGAAGTGAGCGTCAAGATAGATACAAATGTCTCGATAGGAAGTTTTTATTGTGAACGACCTTTTTTTTTTTGGTTTCTATGACACCTGTCAAACATAATTAGTATGCATCAAGTCATTGAGCAAACAATATCATATTTTGTCATCGTGTTAAAAATGTCGAATTTTGTACCAGAAAATGATGACTTGAGGAAAGCGTTAATATTTTGTTTTCATTTGAAGAAAAGTGCTACAGAGTCGCATCGAATGCTTGTCGAGGCATATGGTGAACATGCTCTATCAGAAGCAACATGCAAAAGATGGTTTCAACGGTTCAGAAATAACGATTTTGATGTGAGAAATGAAGAACGTGGAAGACCACCAAAAAAGTTTAAAGACGCCGAATCGCAAACAATATTGGATGAAGATGACACTTTGAGTCAGAAACAAATAGCAGAAATGTTAAATGTTGCACAACAAACAATTTCTGACCGCTTTAAAGCTGTGGAATAGATCCAAAAGTCTGGAAAATGGGTGTGAAATTTTGCGTCAAAGACACGATAAAAAATCAGTTTTGCATCGAATTGTTACTGGCGATGAAAAATGGATTTATTTTCAGAATCCTAAATGGAAAAAACCATGGGTAAATCTGGGACAACCATCAACTTAGACTGCAAATACGGATCGATTCGGCAAGGCAATGCTGTGTGTCTGGTGGGAGCAGAAAGGTGCGGTGTACCACGAGCTCCTAAAACCTGGTGAAATAGTTAATACGGATAGCTTCCGACAACAAATGAACAATTTGAACCATGCATTGATCGAAAAACGACCAGAATGGGAGAGAAGACACGGCAAGGTAATTTTGCTCCATGACAATGTACCTGCACACAAAGCAAAACTGGTTCAGGATACAACCAAAGCACTTGGCTGGGAGCTGCTACCCCACTCACCGTATTCACCAGACTTGGTTCCTTTCGACTACCATTTGTTTTCATCAATGGGCACGTATTAGCTGAGCATCACTTCGAATCCTACGAGGCGGTCGAAAATTGGGTGACTTTTTGGATTGATTCAAAAGACGAACAGTTTTATTGGCGTGGAATCCATAAATTGCCTTAAAGATGGGGAAAATGTGTAGCCAGCAATGGCCAATACTTTGAATAAAAGTAAACGCTCACTTTATATCGGTACACCTGGTATATTTCCCCTTAACATAACTTGTTGCTTTACCCTACCTTTCGTCGTTTTCTTCTTTTTTTATTCCTCTAAACCCACATAATTATAACAGATGATGACCAGACAATTTAGTGATAAAGTGAGACACTTTACCAGTGCCAATACCCGCAACATCAATGCAAGGTACCTCAAGCCTGATGCGAACGTAGGCCGTACACTCACAAAGTGCATTTCATTTGATTCTATTCAGCCTTTAGACTGTATTCTTGAACTAGGTTAGCAAAGTCTGAAACGCAGCTTGGTTATTGTTATAGATGCAGACTTTTGCAGCGCACTAGTTTTCTTAACAAGGAGTAAACTACCTGCCTTTCCTTTCTGGTTGGACATGTCAGCTCAAAATTTTGTAAAAGCACCGCTCAGGTGCTTGTGCTCATGGGCTTTTCAAATACTCACAAAAGGCATGCATAGTTGGTTTTATTCGGGATCTCGCATCTGATCCGATCTGACTCTGATAGTATTTTCTGGCAGATGACCACCTTAGGGTCATCATTGGGCATTAACTACCGCCCAAAAGGTCTAGGTTCACAGCATATGATATCAATAAGTCCCGTCGTCTTGGCACTAAAATATTCAATAAGTTCATAATCTGCCCTTGTTCATGGCGATATTACAGCGTGAAAGGGATAATAACCTAACCAAAGGGAACATTAAAGGCTAATCTGTATAAATACGATAGATTCCCTTATACTAATTTGAAAAGAAAGTAAAAATTAACACTTCCAAGATGGAAAGGAGAACGTGAGTCGTATCTAGATTTGATTATCTTATTCAACCCTACAACGAGAGAAGAATCGTCCTTTTTTTCCCGACTCTTGCCTACCATGTGAGAGTAGATTTTTTCACATTTTAATGTCAAGTCCAGAGTTCTGGTTTTTAGGTTTTCATGGAGGCAGATTCTCCCACAACGGTTCAAAAGCTTGATCAATTTCAGCAGCCACACCTACAGATTTGCGTTTCTTCTAGGTTGCGTTAGGGGAAAGAGATTTCGACAGCGCTTGCCATCTTTTTGCCTCCTCCTTTTCATGTGCTTCATGAATCACCACTTCATCCACAAAAAATAACTGTTTGGTGCGGTTTGCATGATGGCGGCGTTATTGGGCCATATTTTTTCGTCGACAATAACGATCGTGACGTTACTGTGAATGGTCAGCGTTATCGCGCCATGATCACTGATTATTTTTGGCCCGAATTGAAAGATATGGATTTGGACGACATGTGGTTTCAACAGGATGGTGCCACAAGCCACACAACACACGCTACAATCGATTTATTGAAGAGTAAGTACGGTGAGCGTGTTATCTCAAGACATGGGCCAGTTTATTGGTCGCCTCGTTCGTGCTATTTAACTCCGCTTGACTATTTTCTGTGGAGCTACGTTAAGTCATTGGTTTATGCCAACACGCCGACGACGTTGGAAGAGCTCAGAGCCAACATTTAACGCGAAATAGCAGCCGTTTCGGCCGAAATGTGTGGCCAAGTCATTGAAAAACAAAGGTATATTTGGGAAAGTATGTGGCTTGCAAAAATTTTCGTCAGCAACAGATGAAAAATTTAAACTTTGAAAACCTGTTGATTTGCCCTTCAGCTTTCTTCAATCATCTCTTCCTTAATGGCTGAAGGAACAATTTTCGACAACAGTATATCGTAATCTGAATGCGAGGTATTTTAAAAATCAATCATATTGTTGCTTGCACGTAGTATGTCTTCTTCTTCGACATCATCAATATCTAAAGATATCTCCAGCTCTTCAAGCATTTAGCGTATACTAAACACAACAAAGGTAGTGGCGATGGGCTTATGGTTGGCTTACTGGCTATCTAGCCAACCTACCTGAGATCGAATCCCGGTAGAAGCTCGACAGCAAAATTTTCCAAATCGTCATCACCCTTTCGGCGGGCAATGTCAAACATCCGAAAGTCAAATTCTGCCTATGAAAAAGCTTCTCAATAAACAGTAGGCCCTGCTCATGAGTGTAAAAATTCAGAAAGTGAGAAACACAAATCAGTGCGAAAAGCTAGACTGGATATCGTGGTGGTTCAAAAGAAGTACCACATGCAAAATCCCAACTGACATACACTAAGCACTAAAGAAAAAACAAAGTAAAAATATCCACCAGCTGCAATACTTTCACTTCAAGACGAAATAAATAAACAACCAGATACAAAGAAGTCGAAATTATTATGTTCTTTCACAATACTGCGATAATTTGCGTCTTATCTACAACGCAAGCAACATCGGGTTAAAGGGAATGCAAAACAGAACAGTTATTAATGCTGATAGGATGTATGGTAAAATTCTTAAACTTTTGTCATAGAAAGGAAACAGCAAACGTGTGGTTCAAAATGCGGACCATTGCGTAAAAGATCAATAAAAGCTGGATCAAATTTTGTACCAGCTACGCTGAAAGAGTTAAATAGTACGTTTTACTCATCAAAAGCTGTAAACACTAGTGATTTTATAACATAAGAGAAGTTCACTTATCGAGACTTCGGTAATAAGAAAGTGCGTGAATCTTCAGTCGTTGTCTCAAATTTACCGGATTTCTCACTTCGTAGCTTTTCCATTCCTTAAACTCATTCCTTTACGGAATTCCTCCCAGCGCAAAAATTGTTTCAAATCAGAGAACACTTTCAGTCGACGGCCGAAATTATATATACAACCAGTTTGTCCAAGATATTCATAGCAAAATGACAAAACATCGTAAAAAAAATTCCGGGAAGCTAAAAATTTAAAATATTTTATTTTAGGTAGCCGCACGAGATGAATAGTCTGGTCACACTGGCATGCTTGTATCCCCACTTTCATAGGAAGGATAATTCTGCTGCTTGAATTGAAGGGTTTGTTGATTTTAAGATGTACTTATCACAACACAAGAACACCAAAGCCAACAATATTACAACCAGCGATAGTCAAAGGAGTGATGCAAAAATAATACGCATACGCCCTGTTGACCCACTATTTGTAGCTCAGTATCTATCCGTATGTGGTCGGATGAGAGGGTATTTTTTTGTATTTATCTTTCGGATCATCTTAGTTCCAATGGCATTTGTTGCCTCTACCATGATTATATTCGTATCTATGACCACATTTATGTATGTCCTTGGTATTTATTACTCACGCATGTGAGTACGTATTTTTGGACTAGGAAAGGAACTTGATAATAAATGATAACGTGCGAGGTTTTTATTTAGGTAATGAAAATGCTTTGGCCTCTTCGAAGAAACAATGATAAGGGTAATGCTTCTGCTACACCATAATAGAAGTGGATTGTAATTTCAGGAGATTATCACAATTGTTACGAGCTAGGGAGACTTAATCTTGCAAAATAAATCTTGAGTGACTAACATATTCATGTTAATCACTGTATCTCAAGATGAATTTGTCGGTATTATACAGTGGTAGGAAACGGTGGTAATATTCCGATTAGATATTCTGTCTGGAACTAACGTAGTCAGTTTTTTGTCACATCTTGATTTATTTATGGACATCTTTGTCTTTGTTTACGCAACAAGTTCATACATTAATGGGTTCCTTCGAATTGTGGTAGAAGGTAGAATCAAAGTTTATATATTAGATCTCCTTATTCTTTGTATGGAACGCAAAAAATTGGTTATACTGCTACATATTCTCATTCTATTGTATTTATCATTCCGGATACGTTTTGGATCACCTCGTTACTGAGCCTTAAAGTTTGAGAATTTTTCTGCGTTTATTGATCCATTTCACTGTCAGCCTTTTTTCGATCTCGAGCCTATTCTCGATCCTGAGTCATTATTTCGCTTTAGATTGATTTGTTCACCCTGAAGTTACCCCACATCGGTTTCTTAATGTTATAAAACACAAATGTGTATTAATCATCAAATACTTTATTTATTTAATACATACCACCTTGATCAAAAAGTTCCCGGCGCACCACCTTGTGGCGCTCCCATTATTTCGATTTGAGTTCTGTTTTTAGTTGGTACATCTGTTGTCAAAATTCCCTCTAAATCTTAGTGTCATAGCTTGACATTTGCAAAAGTAACGTAGCCAAGAGTACATCTATTACTGTGTGTGGGGCGATTTTTTACAATTTTAGAAAGGGATTTAAATTTGCAACAACGAACTTGTATTTAGTTTTCGTAAAAAACGAATTTAATGGTGCGCGAACTTTGGAAATGTTGGAAAAGTGTTTCGGCAACGATTCTCTAAGGAAAACGGTCGTTTACCAGTCGCACGAGCTGTTCAAAAGTGGTCGTGAGTCAATCGAAGATGATGAACGCTGTGGCAGACCATCGACTTAGAAAACCGACGAAAACATTGATGAAGTAAAAGAAATGGCAATTGGGCAATGCTCAAGGCTTTCATTGATTATAACGGTGTAGTGCATCATGAATTTTTGCCAGAAGGCCAGACAGTAAACAAAGAGTATTATTTGTGTGGAGAAACAGAAACACTGTCGCGGAGGAATATGAGAGACAGGATATAAAAAGGACGCACTCGAAGGATGAGGTCAGTTGTTTTCCGGCTTCTCATATAAATAAATATTGAAATAGTGTTTTTTTTTTAATAATACGAAATGACGTGCTTGGAAGACATAAATGAGATAAAAAGGTTTCTAAAATACGGAAAAAAAGCATTGTGATGACTCTACACAAACATGTATTTGAAGACGAAGGCGACAGATCCAACAGAAGAAGACTCAGATTGTTTCAAGGTTTCGACTTCGATACTAACGACAAGAGGTATAAACAGAAGCAAAATTACTTCGATGAACATCTGTGTGCAGCTGACCTGATTACGATTTGCAACGCGTTAGGGATCAATTACGATGTAAAGGATGTGAGCCAATACATATTTGATAACTTAAGAAAGGGTTGTTTACTTAGTTCATGCAATGCCGATGACGACGACGAAGATGATGTTGACGACGATAATGATTACGACGACGACGATGCCAACAAAAATGACGACGAGAATAATGCTGACGATGACAACAACGGGGACCAACTCAATCAACAGAAAATGTGTATACAGATGGTGAAAGAAATTAGACAAAACAGTTATAAAAACATCATTAAAAAGGAGCAAAAAGGAATGCAAGCAGCTGTTAAAAGTGATATACCGCCGATTTCCAGATTTGCGATCAACTTCAGGAACATAGAGGACTCTATATATACATAAGCGGCTCAAATCTCCTCCCCGATTCTACCTTCTCCACAACCAACCGATCTCCTCCGTTGAATCTCTTCGCGACCTCGGCATTTTGTGTGATAGGGAGCTCAATTTCCGTTTGCATATGGATGGGATAATCCTTAAAGCCAACTCTGCACTAGGTTTTGTAAAACGATGGTCCAAAGAATTCACCAACCCATACGTGACCAGGTGACCTGAAAGAAGTCGATAAATGAAGAGAAAGTCGGCTGCGTCTCTGCGTTCCTCAAGGGTGTTTAGGTTAATAAGGTTGAGACGGTTTTGATAGGGGGGCAGAGTAAAAGAATCATCCCAGGGCAAACCTCGAAGAGCAAATCGAAGAAAACGGAGCTGGATGCTTTCGATTCTCGAGATATGAACGCGATGATATGGGGACCATACTTGACTAGCGTACTCTAGAAGGGGACGAACAAAGGTAATATAGAGGGACCTGGTCACGTATGGGTTGGTGAATTCTTTGGACCATCGTTTTACAAAACCTAGTGCAGAGTTGGCTTTAAGGATTATCCCATCCATATGCAAACGGAAATTGAGCTCCCTATCACACAAAATGCCGAGGTCGCGAAGAGATTCAACGGAGGAGATCGGTTGGTTGTGGAGACGGTAGAATCGGGGAGGAGATTTGAGCCGCTTATGTGAAAAGGTGATGGACTGGCATTTGGTGATATTAAGTTCCAAACAATTTTTGAGGCACCAGATCGAAAAACTATCAAGGTCTTGTTGAAGAAGGAAGGAGTCATGGGGAGAGGAAATGGTTTTGAAAAATTTGGTATCGTCGGCGTAAAGGGAGACGGAGGAGTATTTGATGATCCTATCGAGATCATTTATGGTTAATATAAAGAGAAGGGGGCCAAGATGGCTACCTTGAGGAACTCCAGAGGTGGCCAAAAATGGAGTGGAGTGGGCTGACCTACAACGAACACTGTAAAAACGGTTTTCGAGGTAAGAAGATATCCATTTTAACAGTATGGGTTCAAAGCCGAGTTCAGACAATTTGAAGAGTATTAATCGATGAGAGATTTTATCGAAGGCTTTGCTAAAATCGGTTGCAACTACATCGACTTCGTTGCCGTTCTCTAGAGCAGAGATGGCAAAGGATACGAATTCAACAAGATTTGTGGTGGTTGACCTACCCTTTAGGAAGCCATGTTGTCTAGGGGAAATAAGTGATTTGCATTGGAAACTTAGAGCTTCATACAAAATACTTTCGAGGAGTTTGGGAATATGGGAGAGTTTAGCGATTGGACGATAGTTTGTTATTTCGTTCTTTGATCCCTTTTTGTGGATCGGGGTTATAAAGGAGGTTTTCCAAACCTGAGGAAATTGTCCTTGTGAAAGGGATAGACGAAAGAGATCAGAAAGGGCAAGGGAAAGAGACGAAGGACATTTTTTAAGAAATATGGCAGGGAGGCCATCTGGACCGGGTGTAAATTCGTCAATTGAGTTGGTGTAATTTATATTCGATATAAGAGGGATCCAAGATGTGAGAGAGATGTGGGCCGTTGGAGAAGTTCGGTAGGTAACGAAAATAGGAGGAATCTGGTACAAAGGAGTCGTTGGTGAAGGATTGTTTAAAGAAGCTGGCAAATAGGTTGGCAGTGGTGAGTGGATCGGTTGATGACTTGTTGTTGAAAGAGAGGGAAGGAGGGTAATCATCGGACTTTCTTTTGTAGTTAACAAATTGGTAAAAGGACTTAGGGTCATTTATAAGGTTGACTTGCGCATTGTTAAGGTAACGCTGGTAAAGGGAATCGTAAAGTTCGGTGAAATGAAGATAAGCACCAAGATAGTTGGAATAGTCGGACAAGGATCTGGTACGCAGGAAAACAGCCCATAACTTGTTTCTCTTGTTTCGTAAGGAACGAAGCTTGCGATTATACCAGGGAGGACTAGTAGATGATGTTTTAAGGCGAGAAAACGGAACGTAAAGGCTGAAAGAATTAAATATTTCTTTATAAAAAATGGATAAGGCATCATTTACGCTTAGGTTGTGAAAGTTAAGGGGGGATCTGCTAAGATAGTCACTGATTTTGTGAAAGTTTGCTTTATGAAAGTCGTAGGATGAGAGAGTTGTGGGAGGAGTGGACTGGAAAGAAGAGTTATGAAAAAATGAAAGTAGAAGGGGGGGGGTGGTAGTTATCGATTGTAGAGAGATATAGGGGACAAAGTGAGACTGAGGAGTTAATGGAATCTGTTGTGAAAATAAGGTCCAATTGCCTGCCCATATAGTTGGATACATCACTGACTTGGCATAGACTTGAGTCTGTTAAGCGATCTAAGAAGAGACATTCCTTAGCTGAGTTGGCATTTGAAGCGATGAAGAACGATTGATCGTCTGATGGAATCCACTGTAGCTGAGGAAGATTAAAGTCGCCGAAAACAAAGATATCGTCAGTAGAGTCAGACAGGTCAATTAAATAGTCGATCGCATCGACAACAAGTTGGTAAGATTCGGTAGGTTGAGCTGGCAGGATGTAGCAACATAAAACGTAAAGGGACTTGAAGGGGAGTGATATTTTTATAGCGACAAAGTCGACTTTAGAGGATGAAGAGATGCTAAAAGGGCATAAATCCATAAGCTGCAGAGATAAAGAAAAGGGTGTTTGGCCACATTGCGAGAGATTGCATATCAAAAGAAGTTGACAATACCAAAAGCAACATGCGGATTCTACATTTTAACGATGACATAATGAACAAGAAAGTAAAAATTGGAGATAGGAAGAGGTTAGCTCTATTTGACACAGGCAGAAAATTCAATATAATAACCGAAAAAATCTATAAATATTTGAATATGCCGAAGCTTTCACAATGCAATTTTTATCTTGTCGGGTAAAAAACCGAAAAATTTAATTTAATATTGCATTTCATACCATCCGACTGTTTAGATGTTGAAATAGTTATTGGAAAAGAGTTTTGTCGACTAGCCGAAATAAGAATTACTTCAGAAGGTTTATATTTCCAGAAGTTAAAAAAAGATGTCAATGATGAGATCCACGCGATAATGAAGATAGATGCCTTATCAGAACTCGAAGAAATTGATATTGAAGAAACTGCTAGTACTTACGCCAAGCAACATGTGACTAAATTGATCCAAAACTATGGCCCAAATAACATCAAAACAACAAATGTCGTAATGCATTTAATATTGAAAGATGAAACTGCCATTACATGTAATCCACAAGGGTACCAATCAAAGAAAGACATGTGGTCGACGATCACAGATCTGAGTTCTGTAGTCCAGTCGTACTTGTAAAAAAACGAGATGGTACATCAAGGCTTTTTGTCGATTACAGAAAAATTAACCGAACAATAGTAAGGGATACTTTCCCTCTTCCTTTGATTGAAGACTAGCTCGATCGTTTACAAAACGCCAAGATTTTTCGTACCTTAGATTTAATATAAAAAATGGTTTTTTCCATGTGCTTTTGTAACACATAATGGACGGTATCAGTTTTTAAAAGTGCCTTTCGGACTTTCGAATTCTCCAGGGACTTTCTAAAGACATGTCAATTCAGTATTTCGTAATCTAACTAGAAGAGGTATTGCATTACCGTATATTGACGATATAATTATAACCGCCAAAAATGAAGAAAAAGCACTATCAAACTTAGAAGAAGTTTTAACACTTTGCAGAGAAATGCAGCTTCCTGAAAACAAAAATCCAGTTCTTGAAAAATGTTACAGAGAATCAACAAGAATCCCCGTCACCCGAGAAAATTCAAGCCCTAATAAAATATCAGATACCGCCAAACATTAAACAGTTAGAAAGCGTCCTTGGTCTTGCAGGATATTTCCGAATATTTATATCAAACTTTTCTATAATCGCAAAACCGTTAACCGACTTAAAAAAACAGAACGCTAAGTTTGAAGTGAAGGAAAAGCAAGTCGTTTCTTTTAACACACTTAAGAAAATTATAAACGAGAGACCAGTTCTCAATATATTCAATCAAAATTACGAAACAGAAGTTCATACGGACGCTTCTATCGATGGATACGGCGCGGTGTTACTGCAGAAAACACCAGAAGATTGTCAATTACACCCAGTATATTATATGAGCAAGAAGACCACTGAACGGGAAAGAAAATTCACGAGCTATGAACTCGAAATATTAGCTGTAATAGAAGCCTTCAAAAAGTTCAGAGTCTATCTTCTTGGTTTACATTATAAATTAATAACCGACTGTAATGCCTTCACTAAAACTTTGGGTAAAAAAGATCTCTGTACCAGAGTTGCTCGTTATATATTGTTTTTACAAGAATATGAGTACGTCGTTGAGCATAGACCTGGTTCACAAATGAAACACGTAGACGCTCTTAACAGGCATGCAGTAATTATAATCAACGATGATAGTTTAATAACCAGAATATAACGACTACAAATGCAAGACGAAGACCTCATAACCATAAAAGAAATTCTTCAAGAAAAGTCATCTTACAACGAATATTTTATGAAAGGCGACCTTCTGTATAATTTGGTAAACGACGTCGAACTGCTAGTAACACCACGAGGCATGCAGATAGAAATAATAAGACGCGTACACGAAAAAGGACACTTCGCTGTTAAGAACACGATAGAGCTAATTAATAAAAAATATTTTATACCCAAACTTGATGAAAAAGTACGAAGACTCATTGCTAAAGCAAGGCAAGCAAGAAGGAGAACTACATCCAATAAATAAAGAAGAAGAGCCACTCCACACATACCACGTCGATCATCTTGGTCCCTTGGAATCAACAAACAAAATGTATCCCATATCTTTGTAGTTATCGACTCCTTTACGAAGTTCTGTTGGTTGTATCCCACGAAGTCTACATCAGCCAAAGAAGTAATAGCCAAATTACGGACGCAAAGATGACATTTGGCAATCCGGTTCAAATCATCTCAGATCGATGATCCGCTTTTACTTCGGATGATTTTTGAGAATACTGTAAACTGGAGAACATCAAACACATCAAAATCACTACCGGTTTACCACGCGCAAATGGGCAGGTCGAACGCCTCAATAGCATCATCGTATCCGAATTGTCTAAGCTGAGTATCGAAGTTGTCGAACCCGTTCAGAAAATCATCAACTCAACTTTTAACCAAAAAACCAGTTTGACACCATTTGAGGTACTTGTTGGAATAAGAATGCGCACCAAAGAAGACCTTCACATAATGGAAGGTCTAAGAAAAAGTACTAAGAAACAAATAATAAAGGCTCAAATCGAGAACAGGAAAAGTTATAATCTTCGACGAAAGCCAGCCACAAAATATAGGGAAGGTGATGTAGTAACCATCAAAAGGACTCAGCTTGGAGGTGGATTGAAACTAAGGCCAAAGTACTTAGGACCGTATGAAGTTACGAAAGTTAAGCCGAATAATATTTACGATGTCACAAAAAGAGGTTACAATGAAGGTTCGAAACATACAAGTAAGTGTGCTGAATTTATGAAGCCATTGCCGACCAGTCTTGACGACGACAACCTTTTGGAGGCATTCGAGGCGAATGCCTAGCAGGATGGCCGAAATGTGGGCAATCAGCAACACTGTCGCGGAGGAATATGAGAGACAGGATATAAAAAGGACGCATTCGAAGGATGAGGGCAGTTGTTTTCCGGCTTCTCATCGTGGCAGTTCTTGCAACAAACAAATTCTTACACTCATATTTTATCAGTTATTTTAAGTAAATGTAAATATATAGTTTTAACCCCTAGAAAATAAAAGTGTTTTGTGTTACCTAAGTAAACAGTCTTACGTTTGGGTGTTATGAGACGTTTGCGTGAAGCAATTCGCCGAAAAAGACCAGAATTGTGAGCAGAAAACTCGTGGATTTTGCACCATGATAGCGCACCGTCGCACAGTGCCATCATTATTCGTTATTTTTTGACGAAAAATACAACAAACACCATCCAACAGTTACCTGATTTGACCCTTTCTGTTCAATCGAGCTAAAAAAATCACTACGGGGACGCGTTTGAGCAGCCGAGAGGAAGTAATGGAAAATCGCAGGAAGCACTGATGGACATACCGAAAAACGAATATAAAAAATATTTCGAGGCAAAAAACCAATAAATTGCTACCAAATGTGGGTATGTGTCGGAAAAAAACATTTGTTTCTCTATCTCCTCTATCTTCTTTCATCTTTTCATAATCTATCACGGCTTCGAATTATCTTTGTTGTACTACGAGGACTATATAATGAGTTGCCGGATTGGAAACTAAGTGACGCTACTGATCCAAAATGAGTGACAATCCGACGCTTAATTTTGTTTAGACACCCAATTTAAAAACATCGTGTTAGTGTTTTTTGCGACCATGGTGGCCCAAAAATGGTTACCACAGACAATCGTGGAAAAATCCAGGGTTTCGTATTGGTGGACCGGTGAGTGAAAATTCAAGAGTTGGCTGAAATAGCAGACATCTGAACTGAACGCGTTAGCCATATCCTACACGAGATTTTAGGCATGAGAAAGTTGTCTGCGAGATAGGTGCCGCGTTTGGTCACACCGGAGGACAAGCGCAAGCAATCCTGAGACCACTTCAAAGACGTGCTTGAACCTGTTCAATCAAAATCCGGAGGAGTTTCTGCATCGTTTCGTCACTGTCGATAAAACATGGATTCATCGGTACACACCAGAGACTAAAGAACAGTCGAAACAATGAGTTTTACCAGGTGAACTTGATCTAAAGAAGGAGAAGACCGTCCCTTCGGCCAGAAATTTTTGTGACGGCCACCGATTTTTGTGACGCGTGAGGTATAATTCACGTTACCTATTTGGAGAAGAGAATAACAATCACAGGAGCATACTACGTCGATTTATTAAGCCGATTCAACGATGATTTGAAGAAAAAACGACCTCGTTTGACGAAAAAAAAGTGATCTTCCACAACGATGACACACCGGCTCACACCTCCATAGTCGCTACAGCCAAATTGGTCGAATTGCACTACGAATTGCTCGCCCATCCTCCGTATTGTCCGGATTTGACTTATGCGACTTCTTTTTGTTTTCAAACTTTAAAAGATCGCTCACCGGAAAGAAGTACGGATCGAACGATCCGCCAAAAAAAGTCGTACAAAATTCGTGAGAATGGTGTATCGAATTAAAAGTAAAGTAAAAAAAAAGTTGCGTAGTCATTCCTAGTCCGAGTATTCATCAAACAGCCCTCGTAGATTTAATTTTCCACAGTTCGGCAACTATAATCTGTGATCCTCACGAGCGGATTCACACCTTCAGATAATGAGGCTGCAACTTCTTTTTGCTGGGCTCTATAGAGTGCTATTGTAGAGCAAAAAAGATCTCCTTCATCATATTTAAGGCTTTTTACATTTTGATGTTGTTGTTGGTCTCATAACGAGCGTGTAACAAGTCGCGCTCCGAGATGTTCATCTCATTCATCATGCATCTCGTTGCTCCACAACGAGTAGCGCAATAATTGGCAGTTCATTGGTAGTGGAACAATACTCGGTCCAATTCTAGTTATGCATCACTTAATTTGGCAAGAATTAGTCGTAGTGTCTGGTTGAATCTTTGAATTTGGCCATTGGCCGGTGGAGTGGTAGTAGCGTTAAGCACGTGTTGGATATTATAATTTTTAAGAAACCTACGATATTCGTTCGTCAACCGTTCCTCGTTCGGAAATAACTCTAGCGGGTTGACTATACAAACCATAGTAGATATTAAGATGTTAATAACCTCGGCCATATCCGATGACTTGCATGCAAATAGTTTTACTAACTCGGTGAACGTATCTTCGACGGCGAGTATGTAAATGTCTGCTTTTCCGTTTAGTCAACTCCGACCTGCGGAAATATTCCACATAAATTATTAAAAATAATTCATTAATCTTTTCGATAAATTTTAAATATGCCTCTGCCTTTCATGAGTTCGGAGAATTTTTTTTTTTCATGTTGAACAGTTTGATATATGCTTATCGACCTTCGAGAAAAAAAAATTTTAAAAAAATATTCAACGGCATCGATGGTTTTCTGGGGTCTCATATGACCGAACTCATCGTGATGCATGTAAATAAGCCGTTTCTCCACAGAGTCTGACACATTATACATTAGCTGTCGACCTTTTCCTCCTCTTTTAAACCAGGTCATTGTCAATTTTGAACTAACTTCTATCTCCGCTCATTGCATCTCTTCTAGCATTTTGGGTTCCTTTACCATCTTTTTGAACAGATACGTGGTACGGTACATGCAAAAGGGTCGTCATCTACTAAAGCACATTCGGAACACCCAAATAACCTGCTTAAGGCATCCACGTGATGCATTCTATCTAAAGATCGATTTCCTATGACAAAATCCTACGAATGTAACCACAGAGAGTTTCGCGCATTTAAATCTTTTTTATTAATGGTCAAGGCCAAAGAACAACAGCTAGTCATAAGTTTCAACTGGATACCATAAACTAAGGAAAGAAATCGTTTGAATGCATTATCTACCACAAGGTTTGCTAGTTCAAACGATTGGTATTTTTTTCTCATTCAAAGTCGTTTGGGCACTATACGAGTATGTTTTGCCATCTTTGTGCTGTTCTGTGCGTGAGTACGTCAGTAGGTAAATCTGCATTAAAAATTTTCAGAGAGGTCTACTCCTACAATAATTTTTTTAAAAGCACAAATGAATTCAATTCGTCTTTTCCGAATTCAAAAGTCTGTGCCGTCCGAAAATTATACAGAGGGGCAGTAATTTTTTGGAAATCTTTCACAAACCGACGAAAATATTCACATAATCCAAGAAAGCATTGCATCTCCGCTATATTGCGAACTAAGGGATCTTCCTTCACTCTAAGCGACTGTTCTTTGATTTAATTCCTTCCCTACTCACTTCGTACCCCTAATAATCAATTTAATTGGGTCTAAGAGATGGCGTAACTTGTATTATTCCAATGTTATTATTCCATTGGAACATGCGTTGGAAAGCTACTGTCATTGTACGTCATTTCAGTATATGTCATTCATTTGAAGCGTAAACAACAATAATTTTTTTCCACTCAAATATGTCGAACTTTGTGCCTGAAAAAGTGTTTTTGCGGGGAGCTCTTCTTCATGAAGAAAACTGCTGCCGAAATTCATCGTATTTTGGTGGAAGTTTATGGTGAACATGCGCTAGCTGAGCGAACATGCCAAAAGTGGTTTGCACGATTTAAAAGTGGTGATTTTGGCTTGGAAGACGATGAACGTCCTGGGCAGCCAAAAAAATTTGAAGATGAAGAACTGGAAGCATTACTCTATGAAGATTGTTGCCAAACACAAGAAGAGCTCGCAGAATCTTTGGGTGTCACTCTAAAAGCCATTCTAAAACGTTTAAAAGCAGCTGGATATATTCAAAAGCAAGGAAATTGGGTTCCACATGAACTCAAGCCGAGAGACGTCGAAAGGCGGTTTTGCATGTCCGAAATGCTGCTGGAACGCCACAAAGGAAGTTATGAAGATGGAAGATGAAAAATGGATCCATTACGACAACCCCTAGCGCAAAAAATCATATCTGAAACCCGGCCAACCAGCCAAATCAACGGCAAAGCCGAATATCCATGGCACCAAGGTAATGCTCTGTATTTGGTGGGATCAGATGGGTGTGCTGTATTATGAGTTGCTAAAATTGGGTGAAACCATCAATGGACAACGCTACCGAACACAATTAGTCCGTTTGAAGGGAGCAGTAGCCGAAAAACGCTAGGAATATGCGACCAGACACGAGGCAATAATTTTCCATCATGACACCGCTCGGCCCCACGTTGCTATTCCGGTTAAGAACTATTTGGAAAACAGTGGATGGGAAGTCTTACCTCACCCGTCTTATAGTCCAGACCTTGCCCCTTTTGACTACCATTTGTTCCGGTCGATTCAGAACGCCCTCACTGAAATACGGTTCACATCAAAGCAGAATATCAAAAATTGGCTTGATTCATTCTTGGCTGCCAAGCCGGCACAGTTCTTTTGGAATGGGATCCAGAAATTGCCAGAAAGATGGGAAAAAGTCATAGCTTCAGATGGGCAATACTTTGAATTATACTATTGTATATTGTATGATCGATATACCATAATTACCTGTGGCTATCAATAAGTCATCCATACATACAACCTAATCTCCTTGTTTTGTGAGATATTCAACAATCTTGCAAAGAAGTCGTGAAAAAACCAATGAAAGGTTTTTCAAACCGAACGGAAGCTTGTTAAATTCGAATTGTGTTCTAATGTAATGTACTTCTTGCAGTTCTCGTCAATATTTACATGAAAGAATCAGTCTTTTAAATCAATAAATGAAAAATCGGTTAATCCTTGAAACAATCCAACAAATCCCCAATCAAAGGAAGAGGAAAATTGTTTCATACTTTAGGCGCATTCTGATATGAACGAACCTCTTATCTTTCCGTCGATACACCTAACAAATAACGGGTGACCAAATAGCAATGTTGTAATAGTTGTTGAAAAAAGTTTTTCCAAATGCTATGTTTCAGCAAATATTAAAGTTACCAATGACATCCAGCTCTCAAAATATTCAGTAAGGCTTGCCATTTCATCATGCATCGTCGGTCATCATCAGTGAGGTCGGTCATATTTATGGCTTCAGTGTGCAAGCAATTCGTCGCACCGTAGAAAAGTTTGAGTCTGACAACACTCTTTTAGACCTTAAGTCACCAACCAACAGATATTAGTGCGAAATGAAAAAATCATAGCCGCTGTAGCGGCCAGTATCGAAGAAGACCCAGACATGTCAGTTCGACGCCGATCAGCTGATTTGGACATCCCCAGAGAGTCAACTTGGCTTATTTTGCGATTGGATTTGAGGGTACGTCCATATAAGATGCTACTGGCGCAATAGCTGAAGCCGGACGACCATAGACAATGCCGTGAGTTCGTTAATTGGGCGATGTTGTGTTGATTGACCCCACTCGATTACATTCTCTGAGGCTACGCTATTGCTGAAATAATGCCGCACATATTGGACCGAGTCATCAAAAATTAGACCGGCCGTTTCAATCATGTTCAAGATAAAGCCAGAATCAATTTTATATCTCACACCGTTGTCTGGAAACACTAATCTGATAGTGTCAAACGAACACGTGTTTGAAAGGTGACATGTCAGGCTACATTTTTTGTGAAGACAGTTGTGTAATTCGTTGCTCGTGTTAAAAGTTATATTGATTTGAATATGAGTGAAATATCTAAAGAAATACGCTATGTGATGCTTTTTAACTATAAAAAAGGGGAAAAACGCTGCAAGATTTGTGCAGTTTAAGATGAGGATGCTGAAAGTGAACGCCCGACCCATGAGTGTTTTTTCGATTCCGTTCCGGAAATTTCGATGTAAAAGATGAACCTCACATTGAAATGAAATTTTGTAACTGATAGAGCAAGACTGGCATGGAAACTGTTTGGATATAGCGGAGGCACTAAACATCAACCGTATGATAGTTTGGAATCATCTAAAAGGAGCAGGCTACTCAAAGAAGCTTGATGTTTGGTTGCCACATGAATTTACGCAAAGAAATAACCATCAGTGAAATGCTGCTGAAACATAACGAAATGGAACCATTTTTGAAGCGATTCATTACGAGCGTTGAAAAATGGATTAAATACAAGAATATCCAATGCAAGCGATCATGGTCAAAGGCCGGTGACCGACCACAAACGACTTCAAAGCCTGGATTGACGGCAAACGAGGTTATGTTCAGTGTTTAGTGGGATTGGAAGGAAATTGTCTATTATGAGCTGCTTGAACGTGGCGAAACGGTCAATTCGATCCTCTACTGTGCTTGAATGAACTTATCAAGAAAGAGCGACCAGAATTTTCCAACAGAAAGGGAGTTGTCTTCCATCATGACAATGCTAGGCCACACACAACTTTGATGACCCAGAACAAATTGAGATAGCTTGGTTGGGAAGTTTTGATGCATCCACCGTATAGCCCGGACCTTGCACTCTCTGATTATTATTTATTTCGGTCTTTGCAAAACTCTTTTGATGGTAAAAAATTGGCCGACCGAAGAGCCGCTGAAATTCACTTGGCCAAGTTTTTCGCTGATAAACCACAGAAGTTCTACAACGATGGAATTATGAAGCTACCCGGAAAATGTGGAAAAGGTCATTGATAATAATGGCCAATATGTACTTGATGTTGAATAAAGAAATTTTTTTTCAAAAATGTACCAAAAAACCGCGCAGCCTTTTTAAACGACCTAACACTTTTGTGTGAGATACTTTTCATTTCCTTTCCATATACAATAAACACACTTCACTTTTCTCATTTTGTTTGAGCTGATTTTGAATAAATAATTCTCACGCCTGCCTGAGTTCGGAAAAATTCAGACTCATGACCTTCTGAAGATGATCCATTACTCTCCCGTCCTTTACCCTGCAAAAAAATAAGCACCCATGTTACAAGTAACAAGGATAAGGAGTACATCTAGAAATATGAGATAAGATTGAGTGAATTTTTCATTTTGAAGGATTTTCTGCATTTTGTTTGAGAAGAGTAAACTGCAGATTTATTATCTACTTACGAATACATTTCTTGTTTAGAAAATAATTTTTTTTTTTTTTTTTCATATTTTATTTAGTGACTTGTTTGTGAGTAAATATGTCAGGCTTTGCTTGAAGGAAAGCAATAACCGGATGATAAACAAAATGAGCTCATCTTTTATACTTGTTTTCAATTTGGAGTGAGAATATGGAAATTATCTTGACATCGAAATTGCATTTGGTGTAGGTGATGAATGTGTTCTGTAGGGATACGAGTTTCACATCCAAGTCGGGTGATTTTTTTTTGAAAATGATGGTAGTACCTTATTTAACTTTATCATATCATACGTATCATGCCTGAGTTGGAAAAAAAGGAACTTCGTTACACACATTTCCAAATAAGCTTCATATGAATTCTCTATAAATCTAAAAGCTGCTTATTTCTTCAGGTAGAATAAGGTCATCAAATTTGTGATCCTGATTTGACATCCCAGTTTCAATCGGATACGTCAATCCGAACTGTTATCCGAGACTGTATCTGTTTAGTTTAAGGTTTGACATTGTACAATATGGATCGTACGATGGAGGATTTCTTGTTTCAGACAAGAAGTGCACAGGTTGAAATAAAAACGGAGAGGTTTGAGTTAACCCTTTGGAGTTAACCCAACGGATGATTAGTTCGTTGGAGACATAAGAGGTGCGGTGGACCGGTAGAAAGACGAGACGAGGACAACGAGGACGAGGTTGGAGTTGGAGGAAATAGAGTTGAAAAGGGATGCGCAGTCGATGGAACCTGAGAACAGTTGATGAATGAAAAGAATGTCAGCAATATTCCTACGTTCTTCTAACGACTTTATACTGGGAATTTTTAGGATCGTTCCAGGAAAGACCACAGAGAGCAATTGATGATGAATACCTTCGATTCGGGTTAATTCAAAACTTGACTGGCGTATTCAAGCAGGGGGCGAACAAGCGCAACATGGAGACATCTAGTTACGTACGAGTTGGAAAATTCCTTGGCTTATTAAAGCCAAATGATGAGTTGCCTTTAAGGATCATCGTATCGGTATGCGAACGATAATTAAGCTCACAGTCGAATAATAGGCTTAGGTCTTGAAATAGAGAAAATAAAGTCGGGGAGAAGACAGGTTGCATTTATGTGAGAAGGTTATAGATTGGAATTTGGCAATATTTAGTTGTAAGCAGTTTGTGAGCCACCAGATTGAAAACCGATCAAAGTCTTCATGAAGAAGGGCAGAGCCATGGAGAGAAGGAATAGTTTTAAAAAAATTTGCCACGTCAGCTTAAACGGATAGGGAGAAGTGTTTAATGACCTCTGAAGATCGTTAATAGTAAAAATGAAGAGAAGGGGACCAATATGGCTGTCTTGTGGAATTCCAGTCGAGGCCTGGAATGGAACGAAAAGGACGGATCTAAATGGAATACTATAATATTCATTTGATCATTTGATTAGATATTAAACGCTTTAGTGATAGTTGTGATAACATCAATTTCTTTGTCATTTTCTTAGGCTGCGAGATGAAAAAACACCAATTCATCTAGACCTGTGGTAGTTGATCTACCTTTTAGAAAACAATCTTATCGGGGTGAAATAAAATGCTTTCAATGTGTTTGGGTATATGAGAGAGTTTGCCAATAGAATGATAATTGGTAACATCATGCTTACATTCCTTTTTGTGTATTTGGAGTTCTTCCAAATCTGGGGAAATTCTCCCTGTGTAAGATATAGACGAAATAGGTAGAAAAGGAGTAGAGACAAATTAAAAGAGCATTGTTTAAGAAGCAGACCATCTGGCAAAAGTAGAAATTCTTAGTTTTAGTAACTTTTCTTCAATAACTGAGAGATAGAAATTTTAAGTGAGAAAGGAATCAACGGAGAAATTTGATAGGTCATTGAAGTAAGAGGGATCTGGTACGAAGAAGTTGTTTAAAAAATGTAGCAAAAAAGTTGGCAAGGGTAGAAAGATCACTTGGTTTCAAAAGCTAGGGAGAAAGGATAACCATCGGCCTTACTTTTGCAATTGAAAAAATTGAATAAAGGACTTGAGTTCATGTATAAGTTTGGTTTGCGCACTATTTAGGTAGCGTTGATGGAGAGAGTTTTGAAGTTCAATGAAATGAAGATATGTACCTATATAGTTTGAACAGTCGAAAGAAGAGTGTGTGTGAAAAAATACCACCCATAACTTGTTTCTTTTGTTTCGTAGAGGACGAAGTTTCACGAGATTTTAGTTGCCTGAAAAAAAAGTCTTTCGGTCACGGCTGATATTGAATCCCGAACCGTTTGATTAGGAAGCCACGGCCACTGACTTGACCTTGACTAGAGCCTGTTGATCGATCTAAGAAGCAGGATTCCTTAGTATAAATGGAATTAGAAGCAATGAAAAAAGATAGGTCTTCAGATGGAATCGTAATGATATCATGGAGCGAGTCCGATAAGTCGATTAAATTGTCAATTGCATCAAAAGCAAGTTAATAAGATTCGATAGGTTAGCCCGGAAGAATGTAACAACACATAACATACAAGCATCTACGAAGCTGCAGCGAGAGAGGAGTCAAAGCTTTTGTAAGTTACCAGTAGGACACCTCGGCATTTGTTTTAGTCAGAGCGTAGATATCAAATGAGGGAGCATGAGATTGACGCAATACGCTGTTTTGATTGAAAAAATTTATTGTGGTTAAATCGACTGCCTTGGAGATGTGAGACTCTTTTAGAGAGTACATAGAGGCGAAGAGCGGCAACATCGTATGTAACTGTTTGGAGAGGCGTACTGAAAATCTCGTGATACCTTATATAATGATTCCTGTGACTGGTAACATCAGTTAAGAACCCTTTTTGCATGACGCTTGTTTCCCTTTTAACTTGTAGTACACCGAGTCGGATTTATCGTGTAGATCGGCAAAATAAGGATGTATACTCTCGTATATCTTTTTACCCCAAAGTCTAGAGAGGGCATAGCAAAATTCGGTGGTATCGCTAGTTTACTGCATTAATTTAATTCTGGGTAGCGAAAGGGGTAAACAGAAGAGGGAGTGACTAAACAAGATGGGTTTGATGTCGCAACAGACAGGATAACAGAAGTGGGGTTTAAAATATAAGAACTGAAGGAGTTAGGATACTTATAGGAAGGGTCTATAATTCGTGCGGTTTGCTAAGAGATGGCGTAACTTGCATTATTCCATTGCTATACTTCATTGGAACATGCGTTGGAAATCTACTGTCACTGTAGGTCATTTCAGTATATGTCACTCATTTGAAGCGTAAACAACAAAAAAATTTTTTCACTCAAATATGTCGAACTTTGTGCCTGAAAAAGGGTTTTTGCGGGGAGTTCTTCTTCATTACTTTAATATGAAGAAAAGTGCTGCCGAAAGTCATCGTATTTTGGTGGAAGTTTATGGTGAACATGCGCTAGCTGAGCAAACGTGCCAAAAGTGGTTTAAAAGTGGTGATTTTGGCTTGGAAGACGATAAACGTCCTGGACAAGGAAATTGCGTTCCACATGAACTCAAGCCAAGAGACGTCGAAAGGCGGTTTTGCATGTCCGAAATGCTGCTGGAACGCCACAAAAGGAAGCCATTTTTGCATCGGATTGTTACTTATGATGAAAAATGGATCCATTACGACAACCTCAAGCGCAAAAAATCATATGTGAAACCCGGCAAACCAGCCAAATCAACGGCAAAGCCGAATATCCATGGCGCGAAGGTAATGCTCTGTATTTGGTGGGATCAGATGGGTGTGCTGTATTATGAACTGCTAAAACCGGGTGAAACCATCAATGGACAACGCTAACGAACACAATTAATCCGTTTGAAGAGAGCAGTAGCCTAAAAACGCCCGGAATATGCGACCAGACACGAGGCAATAATTTTCCATCATGACAACGCTCGGCCCCACGTTGCTATTCCGGTTAAGAACTATTTGGAAATCGGTGGATGGGAAGTCTTACCCCACCTGCCTTATAGCCCAGACCTTGCCCCTTCTGACTACCATTTGTTCCGCTCGATGCGGAACGCCCTCACTGAAGTACGGTTCACATCAGAGCAGAATATCAAAAATTGGCTTGATTCATTCTTGACTGCCAAGCCGGCGCACTTCTTTTGGGATGGAATCCACAAATTACCAGAAAGATGGGAAAAAGTCATAGCTTCAGATGTGCAATACTTTGAATAATACTATTGTACATGTTTTTCTTAAATAAACGTTCAAATTTTGAAAACAAAAAAACCGCACGAATTAAGTTGCATACCCAATAAATAAATATAAGTGGCGCGACAGCCCGGTGTGGGCCAAGGCGTAGTATCTCGCACTCATTTGTGTTTCTCACTTTGTGAATTTTTACACTCCTGGGCAGTGCCTACGGTTTATTGCCGGTTCCGAACGGCTCTCCTGAGAAGAGAGAAGCCTGCCTATGAAAAATAGGCAGAATTTGACTTTCGGAAGTTTGCCATTGCCCGCCGGAAGGGTGATGACGATTTTTAAAAAATTGCTGTTGTGCTCCTACCGGGATTCGAACCCAGGTAGGTGGCGTGACAGCTAGTGAGTCAATCATCACGCCATCGCCACCAACGGCAATTTAGATAGACTTACTAACATATACCTGCTAACTTATCAGCTGGTTTTGGTATAATATCTGACCTTATTCTGCTTCTTCATCGTATTTACCAACCATTTGCAGACACGCATCCAACACCTTCGGCTGTTGGTGGCCGTTCACATTTATCCGGAAGATTGAGCTTGAAGCTATGCTTGCTTCTGTGGTGAGATATTGGAGCAAATTGCAGTGGCTAATGATGATGCCATATTTCTTATCGAAGAAATTCGAAATCCAATCAACATAAGCGTTTTGGGGGGCGCCTTTGATATGAAGCGTAGTGAACAATTGTTTCTTCGAAGCAAGCTTGTCTAGTCTATATTGCCATTGAGAAGGTATCTTAATTGAATTTAAGTGATCGATAAGCTTGCGTAGAGCGGCGACTGAACGAGTTGACATAGATGTGTCCTCGGAAGTTGAAAGAAACTTCGCAGGAATCAGTAGGTTGGACCGTCCGCAGATGACTTATATATACATATATGGAGGAGAGCGTGAATTCACTTCAGGTTCCATTATTTTAACCATGTGCGATGTATTTTGGTGGACATTCTGGTATTGTTTGGTGTGTCATCTATTTTGTTGTCTATTGTCGAAATGTGATGTTCAATATCATGGTAATCGAGTCGCAGTAAGCTCATTACCAACATTGTTCACTTTATCGAAAATAACTTCGAGCATAGGATCAGATTGTTAAGGAGAGACTTGTTTATATAACGAGGACTGGAAACTGATGTCATTTTTATCACGCGGGGAGCTTATCAACACCCACTTTTTTTTGTTAGATATGACCCGCGCAAAACCTACAGCTTTGATGTCACTCAACACTATGTCCAAGTGACGTAAGGGAAATTTTTTCATTCCTAGATCTCCCGGAGTCTAGCTCGATTAGACTTGCAGTTTGTTTATTCATGTACTTTGCATGTATTTTATAAGATCGGCTGATTTCTGGGTAACTCTTCAACACTTCTGACACTGTATTCAACAACCGAGATTTAGTTCGTAACCTTTTTGGTGAGTGTGGCTTGGTAGGTAGTCATTAGAATCGCTTAGGCATTTTATTGCCAAAAGCACATAAGAAAATGAATACTCTTGCACTTATTACAAAAGAAAAGGAAATTATCGGAGACTTCTTTGGTAAACTACGTATTTTTTTTGCTCAACCCGACACAAACAGTATGAAAATCTTGCCCACAGATTGCTTATAAGCAACCCAGTCAGCATTGTTGTCGTGGGTGATGTTACACTAAACCTACGATCGCGTAAATAAATTAGTTCTGTAGGTCAGTGAGGGTATAAATATACGTCTCAGTTATTGTTTGTATTTTTTATTTATTTATTTATTTATTTATTTTTTTTTTTTTTTATTGTTTGGTTGCAATTTACTAGGGTTAGGGACTTTGCACTGAAAACTACTAGCAGCCAAAAAATAAATGAATTCGAGGTTATTAGGGAGAACAAAAAAGGCACATCTGAGTGGTTTGGGTGGCTTTCAAAAAGCGTAGTAGGTTCGTTTCGCACACTTCAAGCAGAGTATGGTCGACACAATCGTTTATCTTTTAAGCTCTTAACAAATTCGAAAAGAGTGGCATTTGGGCGTGTAGTAAAAATCCACACGTGTATCGCCAGGATACTAGCAAACTTTATAACAGTGAACAAAACAAAAAAAAAAAAAGCTGTCGGAACTGAATTTTAGATATAATACAGAACTCAATAAAGAAAATAAAATTGTTCGGTGTGGACGTGTATAAACTTTTATTAATGAGTACATATGTATCTAAATTGTGCAGATGAATTATCGTAAGGTTTGATTTATAATGTAAAACAAAATACATAAATTTAAAAGTGCACTTAAAATCTTTATTATCGGTTAAAAGAACAATTCATGGCATTTACTTTTAAAAAATGGTATCATGTAAATGTTGGCCAGGAGTACGTCTGAGGTGGTCCATTCGGAGGCCCAATTTCGGGCGACTCGTTCGAGCATTGCGACAGGTATCTCGCGGATAACACGAGTAAAGTTGGCTTCCAAAGCGTCAATCATAGTTGGCTTATCCCTGATCACTTGAGACTTTACATATCCCCAGAGAAAATGGTCCAAAGGTGTGATATTGCATGATTTAGGCGGCCAATTCACCGTACCAAAACGAGAAATTTAGTGCTCACCAAAATGATTTATCATTGTCCACTGTCCATTGATTCACGCGCTGTATGGTTTGCAGCGCCGTCATGTTGAAACCAGAGCTCGCCGAGACCATGTGCTGGAATTTCAGCACATAGTCAATTAACATGTCGCTATAACGGTTACCATTGACGGTAACACTCTGATTTGCCTCATTTTTGAAGAAATATGGACCAATGCTTCCACCAGCCCATAAACCACACCATACCGTCATTTTTAATAGATGTAATGCTTGCTCCTGGTACTCTTCGGGTTGCACATCAGCCCAAATATGGCAATTTCGTTTATTAACGTATCCATTGAGCCAGAAATGGGCTTCATCACTGAACAAAATTTCACGATAAAACACCGGATTTTCATTGAATTATATTATATTCACTGAAAATATTACGCAAATTCAAGTCGCCTGGCTTTAACTCTTGCACAAGTTGAATTTTGTACGCTTTTAGGCCAAGTTGCCGAATAAGCCAAGCCAAGCTGCTGAAAAGAATGACGAATCGATTCGTCACGGTCTTCACGTACACTCTCAGCTACAACTGCTATATAGTAGTCTCTTCACTACGTGCTGGATGTGGTCTAACCGGTCGAGTAGCATCCACTTATGTTAACTGGGGCTCAAATTTTCGAATGGTATTGGCAATAGTAGTTTCAGTAGATCGATTATGCGCACTGTAAGTTCCTCGAAACGTACGAAAAACATTTCTCACAGAACGCTGATTTTCGTAATACAGCTGAACAATTTTGAGACGCTGTTGTGGTGTGTGTCTTTCCATGATGACTTGCCAAACGATACTGAACAAAAATGATAAAGCAGTTTGATAGGAGTCACGCGTGTTCTGTCAAAAAAAGGGTATTGAAAATCAAACCTGAACCATGAATCATATTTGTTTTGATTGATGCAGCATGGACTTTCGGAACAGTGCTTTCATTCTTACGAATAAGTGAACAATTAGCTTGGTGAATGGAATTATGGGAAAAAGTTTAAGCTAACAATGGCCAATATTTTGATTATTGAATTCACTCATTATATTGTTTCAACCTCCTGCAAGTGTAGGAGAGTTTTGTAACAGAGCGCGACAGAAGTCGTGTGGATTTACGCCGCCGACTATGATAAGACTAATTCTATCCTTTTACCAGACTCTAAAATATCGACTTCTTGGAAGCTTTTCTCAGCACCCCTGTTTCTGCTGTGGATGCACTGACGATATTCCCTTTGATATTCATGTCAGTGTTTTTCTCTATCTTATAGAGGACTTCAGGTCCTGTAGAGGTTGCCTGTAACCTTACCACGATGAAGAATTCTCAGGACTTAATTCTGCTTAGGTTTGGTTTGGGGTGGTTCTGTGAAAAGAACTATAAGTGGCACTATTGTTAGGAATACAAGCAAGCAAAGCGGATGCTGGCGGAAGTCTCTTGAATTCCAACAGTAGTCATACTGTCCCTTCGCGCACTACCCTTTTGCTCAGTGTGATAGACTTTAATGATACTGGCTAATGCGACACCTGTTGTTGACATAATGATAGAGCTGCAAAGAAATTCCTCTGGAATTTTCCGGCTTACACTTATATATATTAGGCTCCCCTAAGTCTTAATGTTGCGAGCTGCTACTATAGACACTTCATCATTCTACAAAAATCTGGGAAATTCTATTCATAAAAACATACAAAAAGTACAATCGACGACTTTCTTATCCCAAAGCACATGTTGTACAGAAATGAGTCAAACTTTGTATATTCTACTTTATAGTCTTCATTGGTTTCTATTCACAATGTCAACGTCGTCAGTGCCTTTAAGTATTTATGTAGATACTGAAATTCTACTACATCCTGTGAGTTTCGCGCAATACAGTTTCCTGCACCGCAGGATGATACTTGGTTTAATTTTGCTCGCCTTTGTCATATGCTCACTTAAAATCTATGAATATTTGGACAACGATTAGGAGGCTTATGATTTGAAGGAATATCGAGCTGATAGTGGACTTACTAGACCAAAAACCACGCTAATAAGGAGATCTTAGATCGTTGGTATAGAGTTCAAGACATTAAAAATAAGATATGTTTATTGCGCTTTAAAACTCGTTTACGATCATATCCCTGCAATGTCTGTAGTTCAGACGGTCTTTATTGCTGAAAAATAGAACTAGGACTAGAGCTTCCGTCCATTCACCATTCCCTCAGACCTAATTCCATAATTTTCACATCTGCTGTCACTCAAAAGGTAACGCTCACCGGTTTTTTTTTTTTTTTTTTTTCTCAAAGCTGTCAGTTTTCTCTCCAGTTAACATCAACTTCAGTCTTCCTACTTATTCCGATCTAATATGACTAAGTTTCTTAAAATAATAAATTTCGGATTCACTTAATTTTGTTTGCCTTTATTCTTTAAGATAGAATTAACGGAAATGAACTTACTCTCTTGGATTTTGTTTTTCCAAATCATCCTCAGCAAAGACGTTCGTTTGCCAGTTCAATTGCAACGTGCCATGGCTGCTGAAGCTGAAGCAGCACGTGAAGCACGTGCCAAAGTGATTGCAGCCGAAGGTGAACAAAAAGCATCACGTGCTCTGCGCGAGGCATCCGAAGTAATTGGCGATTCTCCAGCTGCCCTTCAGCTACGTTATCTTCAGGTAAATCACTTGAAGCCACACAATAATTCAAATTAATTTAATTATTTTTCTATTTTTTATGTGATTAATTAATAAAACCTAATCGCCTTGCCCTTCTGTTGGGTGTTTGTATCCTTTTTTCTTCTCTTTTCAGACTTTGAATACGATTTCGGCCGAAAAGAATTCCACCATTGTATTTCCGTTGCCAATTGATTTGATCACCTACTTTATGAAGACAATGGACGCAAGTCAAAATGTACAACAAAAGTAAACGGGAATCACCAACAACATCGAACAAAGAAACATAAAATAAAATACAAAAAAAAAATAGGACATTTTCAGCATACATTTTGGATTTTTACTCAATTGCCAACGCTTAAACTTCAAAGAATTAAAAAAAAATAAAAAAAAATAAAAAAAAAACAACAACAACAATAACGAATACTGGTTTCAACACAAAAGGGACATCTTGATAATTTTTGATGAAGAAGAAGTAGAACCAAAAACAACAACATTTTTGACAAAATCGTCATTTACTTAGGTTAGCTTTGAAATATTGAGAATCGGTCGTATGAAGGGATTAGTATATTTGGACATTGAGGTCAGGACAAAAAATTGTCAAAAAATTCAATCTGTTAAAGCGAGAAGGCCTGTTTACCGATGTAGATTGAATATTCTGTCAAACCTGTTGTATAGTGTGTACTCCACTCAAGTCTTCTAGCCTTTTCTTGCAATTCTCTCAGAAACACATTTTTAATGGTTCCTTCAGTCATATACGAGTATTTACCGCGACAACGAGTTTGTGGACTCAAGTTATAGGTTACACAAGTATCAGATAGGTTTCCAAACTTCGTAATTAACAGATACCTCCATAACGTCTTTCTTTGTCCCACTACCCGAGAAAAGACCAAGTACCTTTTTTAGAGTCGTAAAGGGTTTTCTAATAACGACTTGACAACTTTTTTTTTTTTTAAATAAAAGGCAAACCATTTGAGATATTTCAAAAACTTTATTATTGGCTTGAAGTACAATCAAAACATTTATGAATGGAACTCGACTTCGTTCATATGGCCACCGCGGGCACGTTTGCATCGGTCGATTCGTTGGACCCAATTTTCAACGACTCGGCCACACATTTCGGCCGAAACGGCCGCTATTTGGCGTTCAATGTTGGCTCTGAGCTCTTCAAACGTCGTCGGCGTGTTGGTATAAACCAATGACTTAACGTAGCCCCACAGAAAATAGTCAAGCGGCGTTAAATCGCACGAACGAGGCAGCCAATCGACTGGCCCATGTCTTGAGATAACACGCTCATCATTCTTACTCTTCAATAAATCGATTGTAGCGTGTGCTATTGAAACCACATGTCGCCCAAGTCCATATCTTCCAGTTCGGGCCAAAAATAATCGGTGATCATGGAGCGATAACGCTGACCATTCACAGTAAAGTGACTATCGTTATCATCGACGAAAGAATATGGCCCAATAACGCCGCCGGCATGCAAACCGCACCAAACAGTTATTTTTTGTGGATGAAGTGGTGATTCATGAAGCACATGTGGGTTTTCACCCGACCAATAAGGCATATTTTGCTTATTGACGAACCCATTGAGCCAAAAATGAGCTTCGTCACTGAAGATGATTTTGCGACTCCGAATATCTGTAGAAAATTTTTATAAGTTGCAGACGTTGCTCGTTAGTGTACTTTATTATGATGAAAATGTTGAGCTTACTGAATAAACTGACAGTGACGGTTTGATGATTAGTGAAAGAAAGCGTCCACAAATTAAATTCAAAGCTGTCAAGTCGCTATTGGAAAACCCTATATAAGCAATCTTATGATGTTTTTTTTTTTTTGTTAAAAACATCAGAAGATTAATATATGCTGAACCTCGAGCTTGCCTCAGCTAAGAATTAAGCTCTGGTTCGGTCCAAGTCTCGGAACTGGTCTCAGTCTAGGTCTTAAATAGCATTAGTTTCAGCTCTGGTCCCGGCTCTACCTCTGACCATGGTTGCATCCCTGCATCGACGTTTGGCTCAGCTTCAGTTTTACATAGGGTCTGGTCTCAGCCAACGCCTCAGCTTACAATCTCGTCCCTGGTTTTAGTCTCAGGTTTTGACCCTGATATGAGCTTTGGTCTAAGCCAACTTCTCAGCTTTAACTTTATTTTTGATCCCATATTTGGTCACGGCTCTGGTTTCGGCCCTGTTTTAAGTTTCAGCTTTGGTTTCAACCTACTTCTGTTTTCTGGTATCAGACGTGTTCTCAGCCAAAGTTTCATCTTTGGTACCTGCCTACGTCTGGATTCTAGTCTCAATATTTGTCTCGGCCCTCGTTTCGGCCTTAATAGCGAAGATATTATCAACCTTAGTTTCAAATAGCATTGCTATCAGACCTCTTGTCTCTACTTTGGACCCCAGTCTCACCCTGCTCACGGCCTTGGTCTTAGCATAGTTTTCACTTAGGATTATGTATTTGACATCTCGACACTGATCACAGCCCTGATCACAGCCTACCAGGTGTACCGGTATGAAGTGAGCGTTTCTTTGTGAAAATAAAAATAATTTTTAATGGGAAAGTAAAAAAGTATTGGCCATTTCTAGCAACACATTTTTCCCACTGTTCGTCTTCTGAAGCAAACCAAAGAGTCACCCAATTTTCGACTTCCTGGTAGGAAGTGCTGCTCAGCTAATGCATGTCCCATCGATGAAAACAAATGGTAGTCGGAAGGAGCCAAGTCTGGTGACTACGGTGAGTGGGGTAGCAGCTCCCAGCCAAGTGTTTTGGTTGTATCCTGAACCAGTTTTGCTTGGTGTGCAGGTACATTGTCATGGAGCAAAATTACCTTGCCGTGTCTTCTGGCCTATTCTGGTCGTTTTTTATTCAATGCATGGTTCAAATTGTTCATTTGTTGTCGGAAGCTATCTGTATTAACAGTTTCACCAGGTTTTAGGACCCACACCTTTCTGGTCCCACCAGACACACAGCGTTGTTTTCTTGCCGAATCGATCTGTATTTGCAGTCGAAGTTCATGGTTGTCCCAGATTTACCCATGATTATTTCCGTTTAGGATTCTGAAAATAAATCCATTTTTCATCAGCAGTAACTATTCGATGCAAAACTGATTTTTTATCGTATCTTTGACGCAAACAAGTGGTTTTTCGGTTTTCCATCTGTCTTTCCTTCAATTCATGTGGCACCCATTTTCCAGACTTTTGGATCTATTCCATAGCTTTTAAAAGGTCAGAAATTGTTTGTTGTGCAACATTTCACATCTCTGCTGTTTCTGACTCAGAGTGTCATCTTCGTCCAATATTGTTTGCGATTCGGCGTCTTTAAACTTTTTTGGTGGTCTTCCACGTTCTTCATTTCTCACATCAAAATCGTTATTTCTGAACCGTTGAAACCATCTTTTGCATGTTGCTTCTGATAGATCATGCTCACCATATGCCTCGACAAGCATTCGATGCGACTCTGCAGCAAAAAATTAATGCTTTCCGCAAGTCATCATTTTCTGGTACAAAATTCGACATTTTTAATACGACGAAAAAATATGATGTTGTTTGCTCAATGACTTGATGTATACTAAATATGTTTGACAGCTGTCATAGCAACCAAACAAAAAAAAAAAAAAACTAAGGCCCGTTCACAACAAATATTCCCTATCGAGACATCGGTACACCTGGTAGGTCTTATAAACTTTGATTTCAGCTCAGCTCTCGTGTCGGCCCTCGTATCATCTTGGCAGTAATCTCACCTTAAGCTTCATACAGAATTTTGGCTTTGATATGGACTATGATTTCGGCCCTCTCAGCTTGTTACTTTTTTATTTCTTTTTTTTTATGAACTTAACATTCAAATGGACAGAGAGAAAAAAGATTTTTGGGCTCAGCGTTTATTTCGCTCCACTGGTGACATCCAACGTCGAATGAGGAGACTAAATTAATAGTGTAATTGGATTAGTTGTTGTATTCATGTACTAGGCAATCACTCATCGCAAACGATTTTAGTTACCTGAACAAAAAAAGTGAAAAGCGCGATTGGGATTCAACGCCAAACCGTCCGATTTCGAAGCCTATCTGGCCTCAGCATCAGTCTGAATCTCACCTTTGATTAAAGCATTGGTTTCAGTTGCTGTATGAGATTTTGTATTATCTTTAGTCTCAATCTACATCTTGACTCTAGTCTCAGCTCTGGACTCGGCCCTTAGCTCATGACCTTGATCTTGCAAAAAAAGTACCAATGATGCACAAAATTTGTTTGCGTCTTGTTTGCCCTCTCTGTATGTGTTTTTTTTTTTTTTTTTAAGGACCTATGATTTGCAGTTGAAAAAAGAAGACTATTTTGGTAACCTTGTCTTCCAGATTCCATTCACTTCACCAGCAGGCTCATTCCCCTATTTTTTTCGCCCTCTTACGTATAAACAACTTAAGTAGTCAGTTAGATTTCAGCGTTAGATTTTGTAGGAGTGGTATAAAAAATCCCAGGTCACTGCGGCAACATGTAGGCCTATTGTGATATCCTCCATTTAGGTCTCACACATGATGCCGCAATTTGTTAGGAAGGCGGCTACATCTTAAGCTAAACTGACACCTATGTCCGCCGCTTCGAGGTAGAATTTACCTAGATAACGTTGACGTGTTTTGGTTAAACCATTGCAGTCACATGGTACGTGTTTTGCAGTTTCAAAACACACGTAACACAGTCTGAATATATTATCTTGTGCTATGCCCATGGTCATCAGTTGTTTTATTACACGCCAGTGTCCTGTGAGAAAACTTGTGGTCACTCGAATATGACTTCTATTTAGTTAAAGTAGTTGTTTTTTTCTTTTGTGGCAACAGCCGACATAAATATTTTCTCTTGTCTATTTCCTTCGGTTTCTCTCCAGAAATGAAGCTTCTTTTCCTCTAGCTAGGTTTTAATACTTCCTTTTATGGTATTAATTGATAGCCCACAGAATGATATTGGCATCGTAAATTGACATGCAGATCCTTTCCTGGGTATTTGGTCTGCTTTTTCGTTGCTTTCATGTCCGCTGTGTTCTGGCACCCAAATTAGATGAACTCTATTTGTGGTAGCTAGTAGTTGTAGAAAGGAATTTATTTAGAAAATTAAAAATACAAGTTTATTCATCTAAATCTATATTAACCGCTTCAAAGTAATCCCCATCGACTGCAACACACTTATGCCAGCGCTTGATCCAATCCTCGAAACATTTTTTATATTCGGTTTTCGGTATATCCATCAGTGCTTCCTGCGATTCTGCATTACTTCCTCTCGGCTTTCTTACTGAAACGCATTCCCCGTAGTGGTTTTTTAACTCGATTTAACAGAAAGAAGTCACAGAGAGCCAAATCAGGTGAATTCAATGGCTGTTGGATGGTATTTGTTGCATTTTTCGTCAACAAATTACGAATAATGATAGCACTGTGCGACGATGCGTTATCATGGTGCAAAATCCATGAGTTTCTACCCACAAATCTGGTCTATTTCGGCGAATTGCTTCACGCAAACGTCTCATAACGCCCAAATAATACTCTTTGTTTACTGTCTGGCCGTTGTAATCCATGAAAACCGTGAGAATTGCCTTCTTTTTTGACTGAAAACGACATGGATTTTTTTTGGTCTTGGCTTATTTGGTGAACGCCATTAACTTGCCTGATGTCTGGATTGCGTGTCGTACTCATGAACAAACGTCTCGTCTCGAGTAATGATCCTTTTGATCTTGGATCCATAGGCAATGTTTAAGTAATTCACTATATCTCTGATGGTTAATATGCGGTTATTGACCAACATTTCTTGTACTTCATCAATGTTTTCGTCGGTTTTCGATATCGATGGTTTGCCACAGCGCTCATCATGTTCGATTGACTCACAACCACTTTTTAACCGCTCGTGCCACTGGTAAATGTCCGTTTTCTTTAGAGAATCGTTGCCAAAACACTTTCCCAACATTTCCAACGTTCACGCACCTTTAAATCCGTTTTTTACGCAAAATTTAATACAAGTTTGCCAACACACAGAGAGATAGATGTACTCTTGGCTACGTAACTTTTGCCAATCTCAAGCTCTAACGCTAAAATTTAGAGAGAATGTCAACAATAGATGTACCAACTTAACAAAAAAAACAGAACTCAAATTGGAACAATGGGAGCGCCACACGGTGGTTTTTTCGTTTTTCGATCAAGGTGGTATTTCTATTTAGATTTTCTCGAATGCAAAGCTCTATACGGAGCTGCTTGTATCCATAATTGCGTGAATAGATGTCTTAGTACGAGGACCGTATACTCCGGCCCCAACTCTTTCATTTGTTTTGGATCCGTCTGTGTACCATACATATGAGTCCTTGGCAAATGTTGGCTTTTCCTGTTTCCAGCTAAGACGTTCTGAAAATGTAACTTTAAAGCTGTGCCGAAAGTTATATCGTGGTAGACATTTGTCTTTTAGATGTATTCCAAGTAGTTCGTCATTTTTGAACTCATGAAGCATTAACTATTGTAGTTTAGAATTGGATCCATATTCTGTGATGAGCGTGTAGGCGTTTACCATTGCTTCTTTCATATTTTCCAAATGAAGTGCTGGGATGTTTAGGATAATTTCAAACGCACCTCTTGGTGTGGTTTTCATTGCATCAGTTGCGCAGACACAGGCTACTCTCTGTAATTTGTTGAGTTTTACCTGTGAGGACATTGCGATACTTTCTGTCACCATACGTGATGGTAGATCCCGTTATTGCCCTGTACATCCATAGTAACATTCTGGGATTAAGTCCCCATTTTTTTCTAGCTAGATATTTGCTGGTCCATAAAAAGGTCCTGGCCTTTTCAATAGTCTTAGATTTATGAGGATTCCACGCAATTTTTTTTATCCAGTGTCATTCCTAGATATTTTACTTCCGTTGAGAACTCTATTGTTTCACCGAAGAGAGTGGCATTTCTGAGTAGATTCAACATACCATAAACTTGCTGAAAAATTAAAAACAAATTAACAGTTATAAACCTTAAAGTCATATACGATGTTATCTATTTGTATTAAGTAAATTCATTGTAGAAAGTATGGAGTCCATCAAGGAAGACATTTCGGTCCATTACTCTAAAGGGTAAACGACTCAAATTTTTTCCCTCTTAAACTTCCAACAACCGCGACATGGTTTTAACAGATTTACTTATGTAACGCAATATTCTTTTATTTTTTTTTTTTATTCAAGAACATTCAAATAATCACATTTTTCCTGAAAAATGTTGTTCTGTTCTGTTTGCGAGAAAGATATTAATAAGGCTAACACAGCGATTAATTTCGTAAAATTATGGTTTAAGCAATTTTCGAGCTTTTATGTAACAAAATTTTCTTGCCTTACTAACGAAAGCCCTCCTTTTAATCTACAGAACAAATCTATCTTATTACTGTGGCTCCTTCATAGAAATTGTCCTAGCTCAGCGTAGACGCATTGGTCATAAAATGACTTTTCTTTCAATGGATTTGAACTTACAAACTGTTGCATAGAATCCAATGAACTAACCATTGTTTGAAAGTTATGGTACCAACTATGCAAAGAAATACAGAAATTGTTATCAGAGTTAATACAACTAGAGCATCACCTCAACTCAACCGGACGTCCTTAAGCGCTGTGATTCGCGTTTGTTAGCCAGTTCATTGCCCAAAACTTGAAGATGCTTAGCAATTGCGTAGTGTCTGCATATCTTGTTGCTAGAATGCAAAAAAAAACAATCATTTACCTATGCATACAAAAATATATGTAAATTGAAGAGTCCAAGCCTGATGTGGCTCAAAGTTGTTGCCCCTCCTGACAATTCGTTTATAGAGAGAGGGGCATGTACTTACAATAGTTTTTTTTTCTAAATCCGAGTGACAAGAGAACGAGATACATTTTTGAAATGCTGCAAATTGCACTTGTTATTGCTTATCGGAAAGCATGAAAACAGAATTTATATTTTTTTTTTATTTTTCGGTGTATAGTACAAGAATCAAACCCAAAACTTAAACTTAGAAATTGAGAAGCTGAGCCACTATGCTTGCCGGTGACCTGTGAGAATACTATCACATATCATACAATTGTACCTACGTGGAATCCAACGATGACTAGAAATTCTTATGGAAAACACCAAAATGAGAATTCAGCTTTTCATGTTATTAAGTACTTCGACTATTCTAAATCACATATATCACTTACTGTCATTTGCCGTTTTTCTTTAACGTTTTGTTTATCGTTTTCAGTATCGTTTGCAATCGTGTTAACAATAGTTTCGTAATTTAGGGATAGGTCGTACGTATATAGGAGGAAAAGCACAGGTTCTAACACACTACTTTGCAGTATTCCAGCTTACATTTCAGTGCGGAGTAATCGTCTTCTTGTTTAATTCTAAATAATCGGTGAATTATATCATATATGACACTAGTAATTCTGAGTATTGTTTCGAAAGATATTTTAGTAGCTTATGGATTAAATCTTTGTGCCAGACTTTATCAAACGTGTATGTTACATCAAGGAAGATGGTAGGGGATATTTATATTCTGTGAATCTGGTCTATAGTTGAGTACGTATTTCTAAATCCAAATTGATGGTTTGGTATCAGTGCCTTTTCTTCTATAATTGGATGAATTTTTTCGAAGAGAAACCCACTAAAGCCTAATGCCCTATTGGGCTACCTTTGAGGCAGGATCTATGATCTTCTTACTCATGGATCTTTATTGTTTAAACATATTGTTTAAACTATTAAGTCTTGTTTTATCACTTGGCACCCTAGACAATTGCCAACGGTTATTTCGAATATTTTTTTGGGATATATTCTTACGTTCCTTTTTACAAGCAGCCCTTTGTATATCTAGAGCGATGTACTTCGTTTTCTTATTACTCTATTGTATCGGTTATTGTGGATAGTTCGATGTACTCCTCTTCCAAGTATCTGAAATTAGCTTGTTCACTAGGCATGAGCTACGTTTCTTCATCATAATTTTATTACCAATTGTAAGCAGCACAAATAAGTGATCTGAATCAAGATCTGGCCCTTCCCGTAGTATTTGAGGAGATACACTTGCGGTCATAAAAACCGCACCATTTCAAAATGATTGAAAAATTGTTAATAACTACGATAATAATTTTTATAATGAAATGAAATTTTTTTTGAGTACTTCGCAGTAGTTTATAAGTATTTCTATCTAATTTCCATCTGTTTATTGAATGTTTGAAAAAAGGCATTAACAAAGAAAGAAAAACCAGTTAGTTTTCTTATTTTTTTAAAATATTTTAATACAGTCATTGGCGAACAAAATCAAACGATACATTTTTTATGTATGTGTATATAAGATGTTTAGATATGCCACTTTGACCGAAAAATTACCAATACCGAGTTGCTCCTCCTTTGGCGGTTATAACCGCTTTTATTCTAGAAGGCATCGAGTTTACTAGAAGTTCAGTAATGTCCCTTGAAATTTCAGTATTCCATACATGTTCCAGAACTTTATTTAGCTTTTTTTTTACTCTCTGGTTTATGTTCAGCCACCTTACTTTCATTACATGCCACAAGTGTTCGATTGGGCTTAAATCGGGTGAATTAGCTGGCCAGTCTAGTCTGGTAATTCCGAGGTCATCAAACGTTGTCTTGAGCTGAAAATTATTGAAAGACTATAGTTACTTGTCTGTTTATTATTTATAAAGTAAACATCTAGAAGTTGATTTATAACACTTTACTTACGGATTTGGCACGGTGGCAAGGTGCAGAATCATCTTGAAAAATGCACTGTAAACGAATGATGCTGTTCAATTGCTGGTACCAAAAACTTCCTTACTACTTCTCTATACTTTTGAGCGTTCATAGTTCCATTAACAAAGTGCAAAGGGCCCAAAACGTAAAAAGAAAAACATCCCCAAACCATCTGGCTTTGAGGAAACTTGACTGTTTTGACTATGCACTCGTCCTTAAACCTTTCACCTGCTGACCGTCGTACGTATGGCAAATTGTCGGCGCACAACAAATTAAATTTACTTTCATCGGACCATATCACACATCGCCAATCATCCTGCGTCCAATCTTCGAATTTTTTGCCCACTTCAAGCGAGCTTTTTTCATTTTTGTGGTTAGTAGAGGTTTTTCGCTGGTCGTCTTCCATATAAACCTATCTCCCGTAACCGTCGGCGTATGGTTTAGGTGCTTAGATCAACTTGATGAAATTCACTTAACTCTGCTCTTATACGGACAGCACTTTTAAAGCGATCTTTCATGCTAATTAGTTGAAATACATTGTCCGTCTTCTGGGTTGTTTTTCGTTTTCGTCCCGAGCCTTTTTTCATTTCCAGTGGATCCAAATTTTCTTTTTTCTTCATCGATAGTTGAATGACAGCATCCTATTTTAACCGCAATCTCACAGTAGCCAAGCCCTTCTTCGACTAAAGCCAATATTTAAACTTTTTCGTCCCAGGTCAGTTGATGATATTTCCCAGACATTTCACTTTTTTTTACTTGTCACCGTCACAACTCAATTCAAACTGATTTTTTTGCACTGAATACGAGGCCGAACTCCGCTATGGGGAAAACCCTTCATTAGTATGGGAAAAACCCTTACGATCCGATGTAATTAGACATTTTTTGAGAACTCATTAGGTGGAGCGGTTTTTATGACCGCAAGTGTATTTTTATTTATAAATAAGTCGACAATGTCCGGGATTTTGTTCCTACCTGTGGGCTAGTAAGTAGGATTTCCCAATGAATGTTAATTAGCTTCGCCTTTTCTCTCGTAGGGAAGTTTGCTCTTTGCGTTGAAAACTCCACCACTTAAGAATTTATTTCCTGATCTACGAAAGAGACTTTTAAAATCGTTTTGTTTCAGCCTGTGGCTAAGAGAACAATATTCCACAGCTACCGTTACGTGGCCGCTCCTTGCTTCTATGTTTACGGAATTGGCTTGTATTTCACACACGACTGGTATTCCTCACTTTCATCGTTGCTAACACCTTTCTTAATTATAACTATGAGGATATGGGGTATGATATGTCAATTTTGTCTCAGACACTAAACAAAGGTCTTTATGATTCTCGAGACCATTGGCATTCCATAATAAGAGTTGTATCCTTTTAGCCATTAGGATATGATTTACAGCTTTGGTTTTCAAAGAAAGATACAAGGTGTATGCATAAGTTTTTTCCGTTTTTTTTTTTTTTTTTTTGGTAAACAAAATACGTAATTTCCTTGTTAAATTAATTTTTTTTTATTCAAAATATTGGCCATCGGCTTCTACACATTTCGCCCATCTTTTAGGTAATTTATGAATAGCATGCCAGAAAAACTGCTGGTCTTGTCGACCATTCGTCGAGCCATATTCCAATTTTCTCGAAATCGCTGAAGTGCTGCTCTGCGAGCGCGTGCCCCATTGATACGAAGAGGTGATAGTCAGAAGGCGCCAAATTTTGGGAGTACGGCCTGTGCATAGATGTCTCATCCAAGCGACTTCAAAATGTCTTTCACTACTTTTGCTGTGTGAAACGCCTCGTTGTCGTATAACAAAATCACTTTGCCATATCTTCTGGCCTATTCTGGTCGTCCTTCGATTAATGTGTGGTTTCAATTTATCATTTGTTCGCCGGGCTTAAAAACAAGTAAATAAATGGCGCAACAGCCCGGTGTGGGCGAGGATGTAGCTTCTCGCACTCATTTGTGTTTCTCACTTTGGGAATTTTTATACTCCTGAGCAGGGCCTACTGTTTATTGCCGGTTCCGAATGGCTCTCATGAGAAGCTTTTCCAATTTGACTATCGGAGGTTTGCCCCCCGAAAGGGTTATGATGATTTTGAAAAAATTACAGCCAGTAAGTCAACCATCACGCCATTGCCACACCATCGCCGGGTTTCAAGAGTTCATAATACAAAATATCGCTCTGGTCCCACAAGACACAGAGCATGGTTTCTTTGCCTTGATGTTGAGGGACCGGCTTCAATAGGTGAAAGTCACAATTTTTCCACTTCGAGTTTTCAAAATAAATCCATTTTTCGTCACCCGTCATAATGCAATGCAAAAATGATTTCCTTTCGTGGCGTTGAAGTAGCATTTCGTAAGTGATTTTGCGATTTTCCATTTGACGTTCATTCAAATCGTGTAGGACCCATTTATTGATCTTTTTTATTGCTCGTAAACGTTTGCTGATTGTTGCTTGTGACACATGTAATGCTTCTGCTAATTGCCGTTGAGTTTGAGTTCGGTCGTCATCCAATAACTCCCGCAATTGCTCGTCTACGCATTTTTGTGGTCTACCAGGGAACTCACTGTCTTTCACACTGAAATAACCAATTTTAAATTATCGAAACCATGCCTTACATGTTCTAATTGATGGAGCGTGTTCACCATATGTTTCTACCAGCAAACGATGACTTTCAACAGCATTTTTCCTTTGATTAAAGAAAATAAAATATTATTTTTCAGGCCGTTTTATAGTAAAACACAAAATTTTTGCAAAAATCAACTTTATTTATCAATATAGTTGCCTTCGAGGGCGATACACTGACTGAAACGATTTTTCAATCTTTCGATACCAGTTTTGTAGTACGATTTCGGTTTAGCCTCAAAATATGCCTCTGTTTCGGCGATTACTTCTTCATCGGTCTTAAATCTCTTTCCGGCGAGCATTCTTTTGAGGTCTGCGAGCAGGAAATAGTCGCTGGGGGCCAAATCTGGAGAATACGGTGGGTGGGGAATTCATTCAATTTTGCCATTGGTGCACTTTCTTTTTCTTCAAATGCGGCCGTTTTTCTGCGATTTCGTCCTTCAAACGCTCCAACAACGCAATGTAATAGTCGCTGTTGATAGTCTGTCCCTTTTGGAGATTGTCGATGAAAATTATTCCATGTGTATCCCAAAATACGGATGCCATAACCTTGCCAGAAGACTGTTGAGTTTTTGGTTGTTTTGGACGAGGTTTGTCGCCTGCTCGCCACTCAGCTGACTGCCGACTTGACTCTGGTGTGATGTGATAGAGCCAAGTTTCCTCCATTGTCATATACCGACCCAAAAATTCGGCTTTATTGCGGTTGAACAGCTTTAAACACTCCTCTGAATCATCAAGACGTTGTTGTTTTTGGTCGACTGTGAGCAAACGCGGCACCCACTTTGAACAGAGCTTTCGCATGTCCAAATATTCGTGTATGATATATCCAACACGGTCTTTTCATATCTTTAGAGCCTCAGCTATCTCGATCAACTTCACTTTACGGTCATTCGTAATTAATTTGTGGACTTTTTTGATGTTTTCATTGGAAACAGCCTCTTTTGGACGTCCACTGCATGCATCATCTTCGGTGCTGGTATGACCACTTTTAAATTTTTCAATCTCTCCTGGTTCAGAGTCCGGGTAACACTTATCAAGCCATTTCTTTGCATCGGCTGCATTTTTTCCCATCAAAAAGCAATGATAAATCAACACACGAAATTGCTTTGAATCCATTTTTTCACAATAACAAAAGTTGGTTCACTCACGACGTCACACTAATCGTCCGACAGCTGTCAAATTTATACACGTATCTTTTGAAGGTTGGTACTAACTGAAAATGGTATGGATTTAATCCAAGTGGTGCCCTCTCTTAGAAACGGCACGGCCCATGTTTTAACTCAACGTGATCACTGAACGATAAAACAAAGACACTAGTTTTTCGCAGACTCAACTTGAGTATGTTTGTAGTTAAATGTCACACGAACAAAATGACGTATGTGTCAAATTAATACTCTGCGTTCTTTTTGCTGGCGCCATCTCTTTGTTAAACCGATAAAAACGTAAAACGTATGCATACACCTTCCATATTTTACATTCTGTGAAGAATTCTTTACATAAAATCCTCCGTGGCATTTCTGGAAGGATTGGGGTTTCCGGCTGGTTTGACAACGTTGCTCAAAGTAACCTATGCATTTGTTATCTATGAACCGGTTATGAGACTGAGGTTCGTATTTTTGCTTGAGGCTATATTTTCTTTGTTTCATTTTTTAGACCCTCAATTTCGGTTCTAGATCTTCTTTGTTTCGTTTTTTTTCTGATTTTAGGTGCGTCTTTTTGATCAGGGTTTTGCATTTTATTTTGCTTGTTATCTTTTACCTGCTGCAGCTCTTTTGCTACTATGCAGCCTCTGTTGAGGCATTTTTGGGTTGCGTTCTTCTCTGATGCTGTCATTTGTATGGTGGTTTTCTGCATATCTAACGCATTGTGGGTAAGAGTTGCAGTATTTGTGAGTGTGACCATACTTTTGACAGTTCTTACATTGAGGAACTAGCTTAGATTTGCGCAAATGATATAGATAGTATATCTTTAATTTCATAAATTTTCTTGATGTTTACAACTTCTATTATTTTGAAGTTTTTCTTCTTTAGGTCATTCGCAATGCGTTCATGTGTGCATGAGAAGTGTAGTTACTTTGCAACAACCTTTATCGTACTTGTTTGTTTATTTTCAAACGAATGCCATTGCACTTTTCTCTGATTTAGTAATTTTGTCAAGCTTCTATGGGATTTTTCATCTTCCACATTAATTTCGACATCATTACTACATATTTATGAGAGCTGTATTAGGTTTTATTTTGTTTTTTTTTTTTTTTGGTATATTTAATAAGCCTTCGTACTTCATGATACAGAGTATTATAATTGGGAAAGGAGGTGGTTTGGTTTCTTTGTTTTTAATCTTTCCTGGGTTTTTGGTTTACTTTTGGTGGTGAAAAGCTCCGGAGACATGTTCATTTTTCTTTATTTTTTTATTCTTTTGTCCTACTGTCTGTTTGTCAGTGTAGTTCTTCTTCATCCGTAGAATAAGAGTACATGACAGTTTTTGTTATCTGCTCATTTTTATTGTCATAACTGACATGTTCTTTAAGGGGCTGCAACTCAAGCTTTAATTTATCAATTTCGCTTGTCAGCTTTTCACTGAGTTGCTTAAAATTATCTCTTTCTTCACAGACTTTTTTGTAACAAGCTTCCAACATTGATACTTCTCTTAATGGTTGGGGTTGTGGTGTTCTTACCATTATATGACTCTTTATGAAAGAGTAATCTTTTAGCAATACCATATATGGTTCCCCTCAGAATCCATGCAACCAACCTACAAAGAGGGTTGATTTACCAGTTTACCTGGCGTACCACTTGGGTAGTTATAATATTAGTTTTGTGCATTAAATGTTTTATTCTTGTTTAAATTTTCAAATACCTCTTACAACCGTTATGCCTACCTCGTCTAAATTCCCCAAAAGAAGTTTAGTGGTCAAGTGGTTTAGACGTCAGGTAGGAATTTTGCTTCTACGAATCGTTTGTCGGGATTTGAAATTTGAATTCCTGTCGATTAAGTGGATTACTGTGTATATGTCTGTTGTCAAACATTGATGCGATTTGTATTCATTCTCGGTCTAGGAGCTTGCTCAGGTTTTTAATTCATTAATACTGCGATTTATTGATTGTCTCCATCTCTGTTACCTAAGCATAAGGCACATTCTTCAATCTAACGCAAAACAGTGGAGGTGAGTTGGCATATTAGTTAAGTTCGTTAATTACTACGCCAGAAGCTATGAGTTCGATTCCCGGTCAAAATAAAACAGCATTCCGACGTCTAAATTTTTTACAAGGCAAAATCCTGCCTATGAAAAAAATTCTGATTTTTTCACGGTTCAAAAACATCAAAAAACTTATAAAGAAACTAGGCCTTAGTTAAGAGCGGCCTCACTAAGGAGTGACTTATTATCATCAAACATGTTGGAGTGAATTTCGTTTTCCAATTCTGACTTGCTTGGCGATAGAAATATCACCCGTTTTATGGTGCTGAACTTCCAATTCATATGAGTACTCTCAAAAAGTACTTATCATTTCAGCGATGTATCTTTTATGGTAACAAATCCATATTTGTATCAATGATGAGTACAAATAGGACCCATATCTTTGATAGGAATCTTTTATGTCACAGTTGTGTGTTGGGCGCGTAGGTTATAACAAACTTTTGGCACTTGGCTCGTTGGAGATCTATGATATTAAACTTTAAATTAGGCTTCTATCCCGTTAGGATATAAGGTGAGGATTGTTTTGTAAAAGATGGTGGTGAGTTTCAATCTGATGAGTTTGTCTATGTTGGACCAGTCGAAACCTTTTAATATGAATTTAACCATTCCTGGTTTCGAATCTTTCATATTTTCAGTTTACTGACTTTAAACCTACTCTTCGAAAACTTAAAATTTTTAGACGAACGTGTCACATATTTGATCTACCCTTCACTTTGAATATTCGTCTCTACTGCGCAGTTGTTAAAATGCCTTAATACTGGAGCAACATATCAAATTATTCATCTATAGTAACTACTACAGTAGCACTACGATAAATTTGTGAAATATTCTTCATCATTTAAAATTTAATTTGAACACCTTGGTGTGAATCCACAACGGACACCCCATATTCAACATAGAGAATTCTTTTCAGTGATCTGTTGCTAATCTATCATTTCCAACCGGCCTACGAACAGGCCTAGATCTTCAAAGGAAGTTATAACGAATAGTTTGCTCAATGCACTTTCAACCTAAAGTATAATTTTAGCTTTTTTGCTTACAATTGAATGCACTGCATATTTCGGATAGCACTTATGTATATAAAATAGAAAATATCGACACCTACTACACTTTGTTTGCATTCATTACTTTAGCTAAGTATGGTTTTCAAATCCAGGCGAATTTCTTTCGGACGAAATCTCGAAGAAGCTGTCAACGCTGATGATAGATGAATCCGAATAGAAGGCCTCACACCAGCTTTACCAGAGTATAATTGGTTTTAAAAATGTAATAAATTATTAAAAGCACTTTTATTAGATATTTACTTTAATTTAGTTTTAAATTTAATTTTTTCTTTAATTTTTGTTTTCTAAATTGGTGGCTTAATCTATGTATATATCTAGTCAGTGTTTATATATAAATAAGCTGCAAATTTGAAATGCCGTTCAATAGAAGTATTGTCAGACCGAACAACACAGATCTTATAAAAGGTGGGGCAAAAGTAATGTTATATTGTAAGGTTATTTGGCTGCCATTTTGTTATAAATGAGAAAACTGATCTCTGTTTCTTATTACTTAAGAAAGATACTTATTACACTTATTATTAGAATAGGAATACATGTGTGAACCCAGCAGCGGCACGATGCGAAAAAGACCACGTTTTCTAATTCCCACTTTGACAGTGACTTTTGACAATCATGAGATTTGACAACTGATGAGTTGACTGCGCTTCCGGTAGTACGTTGTCATACATATCATCTCCTTCCTAATTATTTTGAGATCCTGTTGAATCATGACCGAAGCGCACTACCTGCTTACGAGGTCTTTGAGATCGTCGTAGAGCATATTCTCGCTGCTCAGAAGGTGGCGTAGATATGATTATGAATTGAGCGGTTGGAACTGCATCTTCTTTATTGACATCGGCAAGATCTTGAGAGGATGCTGCAGTAGCAAGATGTCCGGCTGCAATGTACTCGTCCGGAACAGTATATCTCGGTCTCATCTGGTTCTGATGGCGTTTCCAGATACCGCGATTGATACGAATTCGATACTTTCTCCTTCCCATATGAGATAACACTGTCCCATGTATCCAACGATGCCCTCTGGAGTAATTACGGGCGTAAACTGCTTTATTTATTTAGAATTTATCTGTGACGTAGTCGGATAGTTTGTCAGGAATGTCCCTATCCGGAACAATTTGTGAAAGGATTGTACGATGCTGTCTGCCGTGAAGAATTTCTGCAAGTGACTTCCCAGTTTGAGGATTTGGCGTTGTACGGTAGGTTTCAAGGCATCTTAATAATGCTAGGTCAATCTTTTCCTCCTCGATTGTTTTCTTTAGATTGGCCTTGAACGTGCGAACAAAACTTTCTGCTTCGCAGTTTGATGCTGGATGAAAAGGGGCTGTTTCAGTGATTGAATTCCATTTTGACAGCAAAAGTTGACAAATTTGGTGCTGATAAATTGCGGTCCATTGTCGCTTACAATGGTTTCTGTGATACCTTCTAGCGAAGGTAGCTGAGGTGATTGTTTGCTGCATCTGCAAAACGAATGCAAATTTTGATAAAGCATCAATGCATACTAACCACATTTTTCCCAAAAATTATTCGGCAAAATCCAAGTGAACACGCTGACAAGGCTTATCTGAATCGGGCCACGAACTTAATTCTTGCGGAGGCGCGAGGCTATAACGCTGACAAATTTTACACGTTTTTACTTTTGTCTCGATGTCGGCGTCTAATTGCGGCCACCAACAACGTCTTCGGGCAAGTTGCTTCATTCTGACAACACCCCAATGTCCTGCAACGATTTCGGTAAGACTACCCTTGTATGTTCGGCTTCTAAGAGTATAATCCCTCTGTATTGCGTTAGTGATGCCTTACGACTGAAATATGGCTGTAGACTATTTTCGCCTAATGGTAATCGCGTAGGCCAACCCTTGGTTACATAGGACATTTTTCTTCGTAATACAGTGTCTAATTTCGTGGCTGCAGTAACCTCTTTGGCTTTTATTGAAAAGTCGTCGATTAGCTCATCTTGATAACTCGATATTTCAAAGCACGGCACTTCGTGTTCATCGAACCTTACATCGGGGCCAATAGGAAGTCTGGATAGAGCGTCCACGTTGGTATGCTTTTTCGTAGGTCGATAACGTATGAATAGCTCATCAATGTTATGGCCCAACGTTGTAAACGACTAAGAGTTGCTGTGGGAAGAGCTTTGTCGGGATTAAAAATGGTGAGAAGAGACTTGTGATCAGTTAGCAATATGAATTTCCGACCAAAGAGATATTGGTGAAATTTGGTGACCCCATTTATTATTGCCAACGCCTCCTTCTCAATTTGAGAAAAGTTCAGTTGATACTCGTTTAACGTTTTTGAAGCGAATGCAATAGGCTGCTAGGACCCTTCTGTCATGATGTGCGACAAAATAGCACCAATTCCATGCGACGAAGCATCGGCTGCAAGGACAAGCGATAGTTCCGGGCGATAATGAGCAAGGCGTGCTGCATGGATAATTTGCTGTTTAAGTGCATTAAATGCATGTTCTTGGTCTGTTTTCAAGGTAAATGGGACGCCTTTTCTGCGCAAGGCATTTAATGGAGCTACAATTTGCGAGAAATTATTAACGTTTTTATTATAATAGTTTACCTTTCCCATGAAGGTCTCCAGCTGTTTTAGATTACATGGTATGGGCAACTTATCGATGGCGTCTAGTCCCGAATCCGATGGTCGTACTCCCTGGTGGTTGACCATATGGCCCAGACATTCTGCTTCTTGTTGGAAAAACTGACACTTACTCCTATTAATGCATAACCCATTGCCCAGCAGCCGCTGTATAACTGCTTCCAACTTAAATAAATGTTCTTGATGTGTATTTCCTGCAACAAGGATGTCGTATAAATATATTGCGCATTCAATTTCATTCAAAATCATTTCCAGTGTTCGCTGATAAATAGCAGGAGCGCTTAAAATACCGAATGGGAGGCGTTGGTATTGGAAAAGTCCAATTGGTGTGTTGACGACAGCAAGAGGTTTCGATTCTGCATCCAACTCTAATTGTTAGTATGCGTCGGACATATCGATTTTGCTAAAGAAAAAGTTCTTCGGGTCGAGGGATCGGATATTGATCTACCTCCAGCTGATGGTTAAGTGTGACTTTAAAATCCCCACATATTCTTAGCTTGTTGTTACGCTTTGTAACTACTACAATGGGGGCTGCTCACTGACTGAAGCGCACTGACTTCCAAATTCCTGCTTCTTCGAGACGCTTTGCTTCTGCCTCGAATGCTTGCAATTGGGAAAACGGCATTGGCCTGGCTTTAAAAAACTTAGGTCCGGCGTTTGGTTTTAAGTAGAGGTGTTACTTTATAGGAAGTACAACAGCCTAAGTTATCCGCAAATAGATCGGGATAAGTCGAGAGCAGTTTGTCTATTTCCGATGCTGGTGGTGTCGCGTGCTGTGTCTCTTTACAGGCAGGTTTCAGCATACGAGTTTTGTGGTTACTAGTTGAGAAGGATACCTCGAAACCAAATTCTTTAGCCGAACTGAGTCCGCAAATGTTGTCAGCGTCGGGTGTATTAGCTATCAGCATGGGGAGTATATGAGATTCACCATTAAATTTGACAGTAACTGTGGTTTCCCCGAGAATCGGTATTGCGTTGGCACTAAACGCTTTCAAACTACACGAAGGTGTATGATACTCCGGGCAATTAAGTTGTTGAAAACCAGGCAACCCTATTACTGTTGCACTCGCTCCTGTGTCCAATAAAAACTCCATCTTCACATTGTTTACCATCATATCGATCAACAGCTTATTATTTTCATCTCGTAAAGTTTTAACAGATAAAATGTGTTCTATGTGATAAACGTGCTATATTGTTGGGATGATGACGATACGGCTTCATTTTACTGGCACCTAAGCAAACTGGGGCAATGTGGACAATTTTTCCGCATTTGCGACAAGTTGCGCTTAGGAACTTATAATTTTCGCGCTGATGATGAACATTACACCCTGAGCAAGACTGCATTTTTTTTTTTTGTTGTATTTATAACATTAAGCTTTTTCTGACGCCTTTTTGCACTTATTTGATTCATTTCAACGTTTGCTGGTTCTTGTATCATCGTTTGTAAAGATTTATGAGTAGCTTCGTAGGCTTCTGCAATCAACATCACATCCGACAGCGACGCAGAGCACACGCATTGACAATGACGTAAAAGGCCACGCAAATCCGCAATCCAGTCAGAGTAGTTTTGATTCGCTTGCATTCTGCACTTAAAAAAATCATGACGAGCTGTGCATACGTGAACCTTCGACAAAAAATGTTCTGAGAGCTTTTGTGTGATGTCGTCGTTTTCTCGGCTGGCTAGTTTACTTGAACCAAATAATTTTTGTAGGAGTTCATATGTTTCTGCTCCTAACCACGATAAAAGATAAGCCATTTTCTTTTCACGCGTTAAAATGTTGCTTTAGTTGTTGAAGGTAAATTTCCCAGCTGCATTTTTCCTTGTCAAATGACTGAAATGGAGGAATATGCTGATTATTGTTGCTGCTTTCTATGGGTTGATTCCCTTTATCCACAAACTGTTTTTGTTGTGCCAAGATATTGTTCATAAAATCTTGCTGAGATTTTAGAAATTTTGTGACAACATCCAAGATGTTAGGATCGGTCATTTTGCCAGAACAATATTTAAATATGTATGCAGGAAACGTTTGCTGGGTTCACGTACGCGAATTCGTGGTTATCAGCACACACGCGGCTTCGCAATTCTCGTCGTCATTGAAGTATCTTATATGAGAATATATCAAACGCTAACCATTAACACAAATGTATATTTATTAATTCAGATATTATTACTTAAGAAAGATACTTGTTACACTAATTATTAGAAGAGGAATACATGTGTGAACCCAGCAGCGGCACGATGCGAAAAAGACCACGTTTTCTAATTCCCATTTTGACAGTGACTTTTGACAATCATGAGATTTGACAACTGATGAGTTGACTGCGTTCCCGGTAGTACGTTGTCCTACATATCAGTCTCCACGAAAAGTTTATCTGAAAACTTCCTGAGTTGACGCACACTTGTGCTCTTTTTAAGGCATTTTGAATTGTTGCTCGCAAAATATTTCTTCTTCAATGTTGGCTTTCAATATTTTCACGGTTTGTGGTTTCGAGGTTTCAAAAGACCCCGAAGAAAGGAGTGTGGTGCCGTTAGATCTGGCCAAATCGTCACAATGGGAGATCATATGGCCTGCAAATTGGCGATTCAAAATCAACATCGTTGCCTGAGCTCCGTCCTACTGGAACCAATAATGTTCGAGACAAAAAAAAAAACTCGTTTTACTGACCAATCAATCTGTCACAGCAAATGATGCACCAAACAGTCAGTTTGAGAGTCAATGGGTCTTCGTGCAGTTCATGTAGGATCTCCGTACCCCCAAAACTCAAAATTTCTTAATTCACATAACCACTTAAGTGGAAATGAGCTTTGTCGCTCATTGTGATTTTGGTTACGAAATCATCCTCTTCGTGCACCAGGCTTAACAGAGCATGAGGGTAAGTTAGCCTCACTTGACGGTCAACAGGCAGTTTATTCGTGAACGGCTTGCACTTTATAAGGGAATTTCTTCAGGACTTTCACCAAAATTCGATGCAATGAACGTCTGCTGATGCCAAACTGTGTACATCTTGTCTCGCCAATGTTTGTAAAATCTCTCTGACTTTTTCAGCCACATCAGTGATATTCTAGATCGAACAAGCGATACGCGGCCTTGCGACATCTCTAGTGGACCCTATTTGCACAAAATGTTCAACCAAATGCTTAGTTGTTCGTGCACATGGTGCAAGACGATGAGGAAAACGAAAAAAACAGATCGAAAATTGGTCAAATAAGCAGTAAAAATAGTTTCGCGTTCTGCATTGCTTCATGTCTATGATGCCAGCTTTATTGGAAAAATAATTTTATGCCATTTTGGCTTAGATATGATTTCAGGCACATGGGCACCATAGTTGACTCGAATATGTCGCAATCTAGAAACAAATTTCCGGACACTTTTTCAGCAACTCGTACAATATATCGACAAAAGCGTGCGAATGTTGGCTTACAAGTCATTTATCATCTCTGGCTTTTCGGTTCACATATCCTTACAGAAAAGAATACAAAAGTGTTCAATCACACGAATGTTTACGGGTCTATTACGCGAAATTCTGCTCTCATTGTCTTATTGAAGCCACAAACGAAAAAGTCAGTAATCATAGAACTAGCGTTCTGGCCGATATCCATTCTGTAAAGAATTCTCACCAAACACTCACCAAACAATGAATTTTTGTGGATATAACGACATCTCAATAAGAATGCGGATTCCTCTCTAGTTGACATAGCCAATTAACCAAATATGAATCTCGACATTCACCCGACTTGCACAGGAGCTGCATCATGTAGACTTTGCAAAATCTTCCTTAAAGTGGATGGACATAGGCCCACTTGTTGTCCGCTAAAAAAAATGGACTCATTTTGGTCCTCTAAGTACTATCTTCCACACCAGTAAACGCTTCTTCGGTGCGTATCATTAATTAGAATATGCTAGGTGTGAAACAGTTCTTTTGAATAAGCGAATTATCTGCATAGATAAACAATTATGTAGGCCACAACATGGACGTTGGTTAAGTTAGATTAGGTAAGAGTGGCTGTTGGAAAAACCAACTCATTGAGGACTATTGGCTCATAGTGGAGCCACATGTACCAATGATATTCCTACTCTTGGAACCAATTTGAACTTTCGACGAAACGTGGGAGGCTGTTAAGGTCTATCTTATTTAGACCGCTTAAGTATTTGTAGAAGAAAGCTCCGAAGAGGAGTCTTCTTCTTTTGGGGAAAGCTGGGTATATACAGGGTACGTGGAGGATTCTCGTCCATGCAGTTTCTGTAAGACGGTGTTCAGCGAGGTGTTAATAGGTGTGTATAGGTATCATGATAGTGCTGAGATGTTTCCTATTTTAAAAGATCAAATTCGTATAGTGATTCAGATTCAGCCTTGGATCTGACAGTCCGCCTAAAGTTTGTTCTTTTTCTAGCATCCAGCTTTAGTGTTAGTTTGCACGTAGCGATTGTTACCGTACCGAAGATAAATTTTTCAGATAGGGTAGATAGAGTGGTTCCAATTTTGGCAAGATATTCCTCGGAATATCTCTGTATCCCAACACCCTACATAGCTAAATGTCGAACTATTCTGTCATCTTCGAGCGATGATTAGCAATCAGGATCAGTTTTAGAATCATGTGAGGTTGAGTTCAGAGATTTAATAGCGGCCTGACTATCCGAAAAGATGCGGATATCCCTTTCAGATATTACGTTTTTCCGCTGCAATGATTTGGAAAACAGAAAGAGAGATGATCCTGTATAGAAGTTAATTGACTTATCATCCATAGAAGCATCTGCCAGAAAGATCTAGAGGGGATGCTTACATAAAGGTCTTTGTCAAACCAATGTTGGGATATAGTGTAACCGATGTTCTCTGTAAGGATTCCTGGTATATTAGGAATATTAACGTGGCAATTTATTTTTCAACTGTGTACTTGCTTAAGGCGAATAGCTGCTGTCAAGTGAAACCGTATATCCAGTGCCACGAAGGGCACAGGCATACTGTCCTTTTGAATTTGCTTAGTTTGCTGCAGTTGACTGCATTGTCTAAGTTCCTCCACCAGACAATTTCCCCGTACGTGAGTATCGTTCTAATAACCGAGAGGCATAACCAGTGGGTAATGCGAGGTTGAAGGCCCTATTTGTTCCCGAGAATAAAGCACCCTCTATGTTCAGCATCGTAATCACAGTTTCTGACAGAGCCGATCTATTTAAATTTCTCACAGTCCGGGATGATGTCTCGACGGCAATGCAGACAGACATTCATTGTAAAGAGTTGTAATACCGTTTTCTATAATAGCTCTATCATTGGTGATAATGAAAATTCATTTTGGAAAAAAGAAAATATATCTACACTGCCATGATGTACATTGTACACCGACCTTAATCTCAAATTCTCCCGTCATTTCCTATGTGCATTTAACTTTAATTTTAACGTCATCGTCCACATAGCATTCCATTCCTGTATACATAGGTTTCGCGTACATTTTGAGACCACACTATTGACTCATGAACACTATTGAATGTATTATCGAATAAGTTGAAGACGATATGCAGATCTTTTAAAACATCGCGATGTTTCCATTACACATCAAACAATACATAGAATCGTGTCATATGTCGACCTGCCCCTATAAAACCGTCTCACCTGCCATGAAGTTTAATAATTTTGCGTTATCGACTATCTATAATTCTGTCGTACATTTTTATTTTAATAAGTTTCAACGATTCGTAGTTACAGTGGAACAAGAAAGCTCATCCTTCAGTGTTTACCTACTTAATGTGGCACCCCAATCAGGAGTGAACCTTGGCCTCAGCCATCAAGCGTCTCTAGCTGCTTGATCTTCAGCTGGCTGCCTACAGTTTCACACGTTAAGTTTGTTGAGGTTCCCATCCACTTCAGTGCACCACCTGAATCACGGTCTCCCTCTACTGCGCTGTCTCTTGGGGGCAGATCCGAAGATTTTTCGGAAAGGGGCATTGATGTCCATCCGCTTTACATGTCCCATCTACTAATCGTCGATGGCCCTGTACAACCCGTACAGTTCGTCGTTGTATCTCCTCTTCCTAAAGAATTTTCCTCTCAAAGCAGCCTATGCCTCTGCGCATAGGACTGGTATACTTTGGGTCTTAAAGAGGGTCTCTTTTACTGTTCGGGAGAGGGCTTACTAGTCAATTGCCTTCTTAGCTCAAAAAAGCAGCGATTGGCAAGAGTATTGATCGTTGGATTGAGAGCGGAGCCTAGGTAGACAAAGTACTTAACTATCTCGAAGTTATATCTATAGACGTTGAAGTTCTGTCGAAGACGCCAGTGTTCAGTGTTCTTTCTTGTTGTCAGCGTATACTTGGCCTTGCCCTCATTGACCGTTAAACTCATCTTAGTCCCTTCCACTTCAATACATCATCACTATGCTTTCTTCCGATTAGTCAATATCATCGGCGTATGAGAGTAATTGGCCGAATTTTTGAAAGATTGTCCCTCTTGTGTACATGTACACATGAGTATTGCACTACACTACACACTCGTCATCCTGTACAAGCGGATGAGTTTGTCAGGGATGCCATAACGAGACATCGCTCTGTATAGCTCGTCGATGAATAGGTGGTTCGTATCGATTTGAAGCTCATGACATGATGGTGAACTTTCGTGGCTTAAAGCCTGATATTGACCAAATAGAGCACCCAATACGTCAGATAAGATCTTGTAGGTGTTGTTAAGAAGGCTGTGGTTCAGTCAGTCTCCTTTCTTTTGTCCGATCATATTTTACAGATGAGTTGGTGTATGCTCCTTAACAAGTCATCGTCTGCCGCTCTGAAGAGTTCGGTAGCTCCAGTTTCTTTATTGGAATTAATCCTAGATATGGCTATCGAGGTCCAGTGGACGAAATTGTTGGAATACATCGTACAGATTATCGTCCGGACAGCGGTAGTTGGTTCGTCATCGCCGTTGTAGAATCTACAGAAATGCTCTTTCCGAATTCTCAGTATCGTCTGCGGCTCTACTATAGTAGATACTATATTATCTACAGGCTTCGGTAAGGGGATCGTGTCCGAAGAATGTTTTTTTTACCTTTCGATAAAACGAATCTCATTTCTGAAATAGAATCTTTCAATTTCCTCGATCACGCGCTTCTCGTACTCCTTCTTTTTCCTCCTAAGAAGCCGGTGTTAGTCTGTTCTCTTCTGTTCGTAGAGCTCATGAGCAGCCCTAGCCCTTCTATGCTTGCGCACACTCGTGTTAAACTTCCTCATAACATTAGATAATCTTTGCGGTGTTCGGGATATGCGCAACCATACCTGGAATACGAAAAGGTAATGGTCCGAGTCTATGTTAGCCCGTTGAAATGTTCGACATTCATAATACTGGCGTAGTGCGTTGCGTCGATCAGAATATGGCCAACCCGGTTGACGATTGATTGATCAGGAGATCCCCAAGTCCTTTTATAAAAATCGAGATGAGGGAATTGCGTGCTAGCTACGACAATGTTTCGCCCCGCCAGAAAGTCGATTAGCCGGAGTCCGTTATCGGACATGGTGTCTCGCAGATTCACATTAAAACCCTCCACTGGCTCATCTCATCATTTCAAAGTGTACGTGATCGGAACCGACTGTACGTTTCCGGATTATTATATCAATTGCTTCGGTTACGTCTTTTTCCGTAAAATCTACCCTTTTTGCGCGACAGATGAAGAGATGTCACTTCCCAAGTATTTTTCGTTAAATGATATCTATTGCAACTGAGTTAAAAAATACTACGATGTCCCATATTCCCATATCCCCCATTCCAATGCTTATTTATAATGACATTCTAGCCATAAGCTCTTCGGACAAGGTAAATCTGGTTGCTACACACTTTTCAGTAGTCTCAACGCTTCCATACTCAACTTCATGTCAACATATTTACCAGAGGAACGATGGTAACAACCACCGCGTAAGCTTATTCACAAATCCTACTCTTTAGGAGTCCTTCCGGCAAGATGGAAAACAACAAACACTAATTCATACGTTTAGCGTAAATGCAACAATGTAGGCTCTTGTTAAGTTGGCACGTTAAGTTATCAGATAAAACATCTGACTTCTTCACGCGGACCGTCCAAATGCTTTACCCACCGTTTCATTGCTTTTTCGAGGTCCTAGAAGAGTGCATCATTGACTAATGAACGCATGCTTGAACATCACGCTCCTAGGATTACAAGATACAACTGGAAAATAGGGCTAAAATTCGAACTCTTTCGGGACGAAGAAAGTCGTTCAAATAGGAGTACAGTTGGGATAAGTAAATTTGATGGTACTTTAACCTCCCATCTCTTCGACCATAGAGCAGGAAAGTCAGCGTACCGTATATTAAGCTCTTTAAATTTCTATATTGACAAAATAACTAAATAGGGAACCTTTACATAATGCTGCCTTCTGTCGTTAAAGTAACATCATTTCTACCATTATCCCGGTAGGAGCACTACAGCAAATTTTTCAAAATCGTCATCCCCTTTCGGCGGGCAATGGTAAACCTACGAAAATCAAAATTCTGCCTATGAAAAATTTTCGCAGGAGAGTCATTCGGAACCGGCAATAAACAGTAGGCCCTGGTCAGGAGTGTAAAAAATTCACAAAGTGAGAAACACAAATGAGTGCGAGAAGCTAGGCCTTGGCCTATGGCTGTCGCATCATTTATTTATTTATTTTTAGCCATTATTAACGAATGGCATTTGCTTAGTCGGAACCGAATAACTTTCCGCCATCGATGTAACCAAAATTGCCAAAAAGTCTAGGCTTGCTAAAGCAATATAACAAATATTTGTCATTTTATCTGGCCTCAACATATAACGCATTTATGCACCCAAAGTTGATGAGGATAGAACTCAGATAGAACGCGCGATAAATCTTATAGCTGACGCCAATATTGCCTGCCCAACACCTTGATCAAAAAAATTTCGAAATTTATTCAGAAAATTAAAAATACAAGTTTATTCATCAAAATCTATATGGTCCCCTTCAAAGTAATCCCCATCGACTGCAACACACTTATGCCAGCGCTTGATCCAATCTTTGAAACATTTTTTATGTTCGGTTTTCGGTATGTCCATCAGTGCTTTCTGCGATTTTTCCATTACTTCCTCTCAGCTGCTGAAACGCATTCCCCGTTGTGTTTTTTTAACTCGATTGAACAGAAAGAAGTCATAGGGAACCAAATCAGGTGAATTCGGTGGCTGTTAGAAGGTATTTGTTGCATTTTTCGTCAAAAAATTACGGATAATGATGGCACTGTGCGACGGTGCGTTATCATGGTGCAAAATCCACGAGTTTTCTGCCCACAAATCTGGTCTATTTCGGTAAATTGCTTCACGCAATCGTCTCATAACGCCCACATAATACTCTTTGTTTAGTCTCTGGCCTTATGGCAAAAATTCATGATGCACTACACTGTTGTAATCCATGAAAATCGTGAGCATTGCCTTTTTTTGACTGAAAACGACGTGTTTTTTTTTTTTTGGTCTCTGCTCATTTGGTGATCGCCATTCACTTGCCTGATGTCTGGATTGCGTGTCGTAGTAATAAACCCACGTCTCGTCTCCAGTAGTGATCCTTTTGATGAGTATGGGATCGGATTCAGCTTCGCAAATCATCTCTTTTGCGACGTCAACACGGTCTCTTTTTTGCATGAAATTGAGGTCTTTTGACACCAACTTTGCTGCTACACGACGGAAACCCAAATCATTCACCAAAATATCTTGGACGGATGCATAGGCAATTATTTGACCTATTTCTATTACTTCATCAATTTTTTCGTCGGTTTTCGATGTCGATGGTCTGCCACTGCGTTCATCATCTTCGATTGACTCATGACCATTTTTGAACCGCTCGTGCCACTGGAAACGACAGTTTTCTTTAAAGAATATTTGCCGAAACACTTTTTCAACATTTCCAACGTTAGCGCACCATTAAATCCATTTTTTACGCAAAATATAACACAAGTTCGTTGTTGCAAATTTAAATCCATTTCTAAAATAATAAAAAATCGCCAACACACACAGGGATAGATTTACTCTTGGCTACGTAACTTTTGTTAATGTCAAGCTATGACGCTAAGATTTAGAGGGAGTGTCAACAACAGTTGTTGACTCAAATCTGAACTATGGAAGCGCCACACGGTGGTTATTGCTGTGCTCTGAAATACGTAGATATTTAAGGGTTATACGCAGTTGCAACGACACAAAATACTTTTTTTTTTTTTTTTTTGAATTTTTTAGAAAAACAAAAAGTATAGGTACACTTACTGGCAACATCTAAGTGCCATTATGACACTAATGATTTGTAAAAATATCGATCTGGTGTGCTCAAAAGGAGATCACGATATATGCGCTTTGTTTCATCTGAATTAAAAAAAATACGAAATATTCTTTTAGTGGATACCAAACTAGGGATTGGTCTAAGGAATAATCGAAATTTTGGTTTTTGAAAAAATGACGGCTTAGTAAAAAAAAAAATCGAATTTTCGATTAAATTTGCCACGTAAAATTGTTTACAAAAATAGAAATAATTATCCGAAATCTCCTTTGATCAATACCTGAGGAATACATCTGAGAAGGTTGTGTTAAAGTTTCAGACCCATTCGTTTAAGCCGTTTTTTGGAAATCTTGATCACCGACTTCGAAAACACAGTTTTGAGAAAAACGTGTTTAAAGTTTCGGAAGCGGTTAACACTTAGAAAAATTTCTTTTTTTTTGATTACATGGAGTCTTCTATTTTCAAGCTATAAGATGCCCTTCATAGCATCAGAAGCTTCTAGTATTTCGAATTGATGTTGTCTACGAGGTATTCTTCCCTCTCGCGTACACCCATCCTTACTCCAGTCAGAGGTCATGAAGCGCTTTGCATCCTCTTTCTTGATATAGGAATGGGCATTGGGCTCAATTGATATTCCTATTGCATTCATGTAATATGAAATTAAAGTTGTATTGTACCTTCATTTAAGATTCCGCCAGCGAAGTAAACTGCTATTTTAACAATTTTTGAACGATTCGGAACGATTTTTGGAGTTATTTTCCATATCAACTGATTGTAGCTCTCATTGCTGTTTTACGTAAAACCACCAACACATCTTTTCACTAATTTTCTTATCTCTGAGATAAATTGGAAAGACAGCTTCAGCAATATTAGGTGGTAAAGACAGATCATTATGTTTATAAGATAACATGTCTGAAGCTCGCGCTGGCTGCCAACGACACCATGAATCTTCCCCGACCGAGCACCTTTTGTGTTGAGGATTTTTATCAGTTAAACAATAATGAAAATAAGTTGCCTATAGTGCATTAAATATATTTTCAACAGAATCAGAGTGTTTCCTGATTGCCAAGCCATAATAAGCCACACACTTGCGAAGTCGTGAACCCATTCTCTTTTGAACATGTCCAATACAGTTTTTTCGCCATTTCAATATCACTGTAAGGCTTACCTTTTAAAATTCCAGAGTATTTTTTGGAATCACCATCATCGATGTTATTTTTATAACGAACAGCAAATATACTCATTGGACGCCCGTACATTTCAAAGATTGTATCGAGTTTCATTCTTCTTGAAGAGCCATTATGATTTGCAGAACAATTATTTTTGAGATCGTTGTATTTTAAGTCAAGGAAGCTCACATATACCCCAATCCACAGCATTTAGCTGCACCTTCCAATCCTGTTCAAAGCACAAGAAAAGTGACTGACTGGGACTCCTACAAAGAATCCCCCAAAATATATAAAAATAGAACTGGGAAAAGTAAATCGACAACCCTGGAGATCATTCTGAGACAAAATGACAGAAGACCCTGATCCATTGCGGCTAAGAAAAATCCTCTTTACAAATCTTATGATGCCAAGTTATTTGAAAACCTTGGACAACCTCAAATAACGAATAGCTCAACTTGCTAGATAAGATCATGAGGAGCTTTGTGGAACTGATCCTCATTCCACTGTCATGGACACAAGTCAATGTAGTTTTCATTCCCAAGGCCGGAAAATGCTCTCATGTTGTTCCAAAGGACCTCAGATCCTTATATAGGTTTATCATCTTTCGTTTTCAAAACTCTAGAACGACTAATTGATATCAATATTCGAGGTAAAATTGATCCAAGGCTATTGTCAACGGCTCAACATGCCTACTGTAAAGGAAAGTCTGTGGAAACAGCTCTGCATTCGCTGACTAAACACATCGAACCATCCCTACATATAGAGAGTGCACAATGGTTGCTCTTCCGGACATAGAGGGCGCCTTCAACAACGTCAACACATCCGCAATCACGACTGCGCTGTCACATCTGCAGGTAGACAACTTACTTAGGGAGTTGATCAGTCTTATGCTAAATAGCAGGATAATCAACTCTAAATTGAGTGTGACTTCAGCTAAAAATTGTTTCAGCAGAGGTACGCCGCAAGTCGGTGTCCTTTCTCCCCTTCTCTTTAACTTAGTGGTTAATGAACTGCTGATATACCTAAAAGCGAGAGGTAGAAGGGTGATTGCCTATACGAATGACGTTGCCATAGCCGTCTCAGTTAACCATCTTAATACCATCAAAGAACTCCTTCAGCTAAATCTTAACAGATAAACCCCAATAAAACTGATCTTGTCCTCTTTTCCAGGAAATACATCAAAAAACGGTACCAGTTTAGTATTTGCCGATACAGCAAAATATCTGGGTCTCATTTTTGACAGGAAACTAAACTGTAAACCTAACATTCAAGAAAGAATCTACAAAGTTACAGTAGCTTTATTTTCTTGCAAAAAAACTATTGGGAACAAATGGCTATACATCTCGGTCATAAGACCGATACTTACCTTCGGTTTTTTTGTCTGATGGACGGCCTTAGACAATGCAGTCAACTGCAATACACTTAGCAGAGTCCAAAGAACTGCATGTCTATGCATACAAGCTTAACGTTCTACTCCCTCCGCGGCTTTAGATATTCTGTTTTACTTAACACCCCTCGACATTTTCAGCAGGCAAGTAGCTGCGTAGCAACTACACAGTAGACAAATAATTTATTTGGCCACGCTAATATTCTCACAGAGAACATCGATTATACCATACCTAACCTAAACGGTTTGACAAAAACTTTCATGTGAGCTTCCCCTATAGATCCTTCTGGAGGGGGATGCTTTCTTGGTGGATAAGTCAATCCAGTTCTACAAAGATGGATCTAGAACCGATAGCGGGGCTGATGGCGACAATTTCTTAGAAAAGCTAAATCCAAGCCTCTCCTTTTGTCTTCCAAAAAGGTTGTTCCAAACCGAAATTTTGGCCATTAAGGGAGTTCTGTGACTGAAGAAAAACATGATATTTGCAAAGGATATCCGCATCTTTTCGGAAAGTCTGTCGCTTTGAATGCCGATCATCACTTACGGAGATGGCAGAGCACTTCAACCTACACCTATGTTGGTTGCCGGATCACAGGAATTCCAGGGGATTCCAGGGTACCACCCTACGTATTCTACCGGAAAAGGGTAGCATAGGTATAACATACTTATCGCTACGTGCAAATTGTTATTTAACCTGGATGCTAATAAAAGAACAGAACTTAGATGGACAGGTGGGCCTTTGAATGGCCAAAGCCGGATCTGAATTGCTCTAAGAGTCTGATTCTTCTAAATAGGAAATATTTCAGAGCCATCATAGGTGTCATCACTGGAAACTTCCTTATAGGCAAGCATGCAACAAGGCTTGGCGCTTCTTCAAACGATTTCTGTATTTCCTCTGCATATAGGAAGAGGAAAAGGAGACAATACTGCACCTTTTCTCTACATGTCCAGCTCTCTCCCAGAGAAGAAAACTCCACCTAGGAGCTTTCTTCTATAGTACAATGACTTAAACTATCTAAAGACATAGACGTTAACAGCGTTTCATCATAAGATCAAATTTCAGGGAATATAGTCATATATACTATGTATACTGTATACTGCTAGCCATTCATTTATTTGAGGGCCTTGTATAGCCACAGAAGTCGAAATCACTCAATGCATAGCAGCTGTAATGTCAAATTCCTTAGGTGAAGATGGCCTTTCAATACGATTCATCAAATTTATTTTACCTCAAATTATCTCTCATCTCACCTGGTGTATAACAACATAAGCCTTTCCTCAGAAACTGCAAGAGTCTTGCCAATAGCAAAAAAAAAAGATGATCCATCTTCTCCTGCTGATTTTAGACCATTCAGCATTCTACCATGTCTGTCAAAGGCATTTGAGAAAGTTATGGCTAAGCAAATAATAAAGCACTTATCACATAAAAAGTTGCTGTATGCTAAGCAATCCGGTTTTAGGGCTAACTGCACTACTATGGTTAATTTACTGGAAGAATTAGGCCATGACTATGAAAGGGATAATGTTTCATTGCTTTGTTTGCTAGACTTATCGAATGCTTTTGATAATGTGAATCATAAAATCCAGTGTTGGAAGCTCAGGAATAACTTTGATTTTAACAAAAGGGCAGTTAAGTTGATGTACAGTTTTCTTTTTAGCCGATCGCAAAGGGTTGTTTCTAATGCATGTACTTTAGTTTTAAGCAAGGAGTGCCTCAAGGCTCAATATTAGGACCGAAACTTTTTTGCACGTACATAAACGACCTTCCATCAGTTTGTAGATATGCCTCGATACACCTCTATGCAGACGATTTCCAACTACACTTCACCAACTTAAATGAAATAGTTTTCCTCATAAACGAAGACTTGAAACATATTTACACTTGGTCAGTAGCTAATGGGTTACTGCTAAATTCAGCAAAATTCAAAGTAATTTTCATTGCAAAAAATAACTTTAACTTGAGTGTTTTACCTGATATTTTCACGAATAACTATAATATTAAAGCTGTTGAGTCAGTTACTAGTCTATGCTACACAGTCATTGGTCGTAACTACGGATATCTTCGCAAATAGTGGATTACTGCTTATTTCACTCCACGAGAAATACGACGAAAACTGGTAATGACCTTAGTCCTGCCCCTCATAACATATGCCGAGGTGGTCTACAGCATACGGCATCCGCAGATACGACCATATTTCTGTATGCCCAATGGGATTGGTTGGTTGCACTTTGCAAGAATACATCAACGCCAGGAACTGTATATTTTTACATAAAATTATAGATACTAAAAGTCCATTTTACTTGTATAGCAGGCTTATTTTCACTCGCTCCTCAAGAACCATCAATTATCGTTATAATTACCATAACTCTTCGCATTTATTTTTCATCCATACTATTAGACTTTGAAAATTTTTACCTTCACAAATCAAAAATATTTTAAATCGTTCCAATTTTAAAAGTGCAATCCTTCAACAGTTTTCCAACCCATCTCGATATATCTGAATTTTCACTATATCTTCACCCACATTTCACTTCTTAGATTAAGATACTTAATGTACCACCTTGATCAAAAACGGAATAACCACCGTGTGGCGCTCAGATTGTTCCGATTTGAGTTCTGTTTTTTTTTTTTTTTTTTTTTTTTTTTTTTTTTGTTAAGTTCGTACATTTGTTGTTGACATTCCCTCTAAATCTTAGCGTCATAGCTTGACATTTGCAAAAGTTACGTAGCCAAGAGTATATCTCTGTGTGTTGACGATTTTTTACAATTTTAGAAATGGATTTAAATTTGCACGAGTGGCACGAGCGGTTCAAAAGTGGCCGTGAGTCAATCGAAACGCAAATATAAGAAATTTTGGTCAATAACCATCAGAGAGATAGTGGAGGACTTAAACATTGCCTATGGATCCATCCAAGACATTTTGGTGAATGATTTGGGTTTCCGTCGTGTAGCAGCAAAGTTGGTGCCAAAAGACCTCAATTTCATGTTGACGTCGCAAAAGAGATGATTTGCGAGGCTGAATCTGATCCCACATTCATCAAAAGGATCATTACTGGCGACGAGACGTGGGTTTATAAGTACGACACGCAATCCAATCATCAGGCAAGTGAATGGCGTTCAAAAAATGAACCGATACCAAAAAAAACACGTCGTTTTCAGTCAAGAAAAGAAGGTAATGCTCACGGTTTTCATGGATTACAACGGTGTACTTAGTGCATCATGAATTTTTGCCAGAAGGCCAGACAGTAAACAAAGAGTATTATTTGGGCGTTATGAGATGTTTGCGTGAAGCAATTCACCAAAAGAGACCAGAATTGTGAGCAGAAAGCTCGTGGATTTTGCATCATGATAACGCACCGTAATAATTTTTTGATGAAAAATGCAACAAACACCATCCAACAGCCACTGAATTCACCTGATTTGGCTCCCTGTGACTTCTTTCTGTTCAATCGAGGGGTTTCAGCAGCCGAAAAGAAGTAGTGAAAAATTCGCAGAAAGCACTGATGGACAAACCGAAAACCGAATATAAAAAATATTTCGAGGATTGGATCAAGCGCTGGCATAAATGTGTTGCAGTCGATGAGGATTACTTTGAAGGGGACAATGTATGTAGATTTAGATGAATAAACTTGTATTTTTAATTTTCTGAATAAATTGTAGATCAATGTGGTATACCAATAGGGACTTCCAATAGGGACTTGACAACTTTGATTGCACTCTTTCACTAATCATCAAACTGTCACTGTCAATTTATTCAGTAAACTCAACATTTTCATCATGGTACAGTACACTAACGAGCAACGTCTGCAATCTATAAAAATTTTCTACAGATATTCGGAGTCGGTGACGGCAACTTTAAGAGCGTTAACTCCAATTTTCGGTCGTAATTCTCGCCCTAGTAGACAGGCAATAACAAGTTCAGTGCAAAAATTTCAGTTTACATATTCGTTGTGTGATGTTTCCTTGTCAGTGAGACAACGGGTTGGTCGAAGTGTCGAAAATATCGCTGCCGTTCAGACGTCCGTAGCAAACGATCCAAATCAGTGAATTCCACGGCGTTCTCAAGAATTGGGCATCGCTTAGACCACATTGATTTACAGCCATACAAGATCAAGCTGACTCAAGAATTGAAGCCGATGGACCATTTGAAGCGACGTACGTTCTCCGATTGGATTCTGGAGAAGATGCGCTAAGATGATGAATTTCATCTCAAAATCATCTTCAGTGACGAAGCTCATTTTTGGCTCAATGGGTTCGTCAATAAGCAAAATATGCGTTATTGGTCGGGTAAAAACCCACATGTGTTTCATAAATCACCACTTCATCCACAGAAAATAACTGTGGATATGTGGGCCATATTTTTTCGTCGACGATAACGATCGTCACGTTGCTGTGAATGGTCAGCGTTATCGCGCCATGATCACCGATTATTTTTGGCCCGAATTGGAAGATATGGACTTGGACGACATGTGGTTTCAACAGGATGGTGCCACAAACCACACAGGACACGCTACAATCGATTTATTGAAGAGTAAGTATGGTGATCGTGTTATCTCAAGACATGGGCCAGTCGATTGGCCGCCTCGTTCGTGCGATTTACCGCCGCTTGACTGTTTTCTGTGGGGCTACGTTAAGTCATTAGTTTATGCCAACACGCCGACGCCTTTGGAAGAGCTCAGAGCCGAAATGTGTGGGCGAGTCGTTGAAATTTCGGTCCAAGGAATCGACCGCTGCAAACGTGCCCGCGGTGGCCATATGAACGAAGTTGAGTTCCATTCATAAATGTTTTGATTGTACTTCAAGCCAATAATAAAGTTTTTAAAATATCTCAAATGGTTTGCCTTTTATTTAAAAAAAAAAAAAGTTGTCAAGTCGTTATTAGAAAACCCTATACAATATATATAAATAAAATTATTAGATGAAATGAAGAACATATATTTCGGGGAATGAATCTCCTACGTTGTGACGCAATCTTATTGTAAAAGTGTTTGCTAGGACACTTTAATAGAGAAGAGCATTTGGTTCTAGAAACGATGCACAAGGCTTGACATTTGAGTTTAACTTCTTAGGGCCGATTCTCAGATTTCCTTATCCAACTAAATCAATCAATTAACTCAATCTAATTTATTCGCAGGTTAAATAATAACTACAACAACAGCAACAAATGGTTTTTACTTCATAAATACGACGAAAATGTGCTAAATAAAATTTCAAACAATTAAACATAAAAATAATAAAAATAACAAAAAAAAAATTATATAGAAAATTTATCGATGTAATAGGTTTTAAGAGTCGCACTTAAATATGAATGTTTAACTTTTTAGTAAAAAATAGAAAAAAAAAATTTTTCGAAGAATAAATAAATTTATTTACATCTTATCATCTGCGTGTGAGTTAGGATACATTTTTCTCATTTTCTAAATACATTACGTATTTTTAAAACGCACGTATTCGTAAATCAAATTAATTAATCTTTTTATCTTTTTTTGTAATATTTTACTTTTAATTATTAATTTCTGTGTTTTCTTTTTGATCTTAAGTGGATTAAAAAAATATTGTTAAGACTTTTAATTGTGAACTAAATGCAAAAACAAGAAGTTAACAAAATTGTGAGAGGCAAAAAGAACAGAATAAACTCCCGAAAATAAAATAAAAACACGTTATCCTTGGAGAACTGTAATGTTGTTTTATTACGATATCTTAGAATTTATTTTCAGTTGGCATTGGGTAGTGTTTTACCTGATTGAAATACGATACTTGAGCTAATCTGTGGGGTAGATACTTTTATTTCGTCCTTGAATAGTGGATGGTGCTTCATCAGTTAGAGAAGTTATATTATTCAATTCCCGCTGCTGGAATGGGACAAGGATTAAGTATAAAATTCAACAAAATTGAAGAGAGAAGTTTTATCTACAATTTGAATTTCACAGAGAGAAAGGTACTTTAGTTTCATTTAAATGCCTCTGAGATGAAAGTAACAATCTTAATTTTAAGTTGCGGGCAATTTCAGGAACTTTTTTTGAACTTTTTGTGTAATTAAATATTCAACCAAATGATTACTTAGTTGATGGGTGATCAAAGAGAATTTGTTGTATATTGAATTTCGGGACCAGAGGTTTTGTTTTTACGTACGTATAATACCATGTCATCCATTGAAGACAGTTTACTTCACTTAGACTATTACCACAATTAATTTTAAAAGAGAAAAAACAACTAAGAAGGCTATTCTCGCAATACCATCAAACGTTTTTTTCGAGCTGAGAACTGGTTATAGATGAAGGTTCAACGAGAAGCCTTTCAAGTTGAGATTGCTTGTCTACAAGGGTAGACTTTTTTGAGATCTACGAGTGGGATTTCTAACACCAAAGGCAAAAGAATCCTACGCAATGGGTTATCCAACAATATTACCTGAATCTCATCCGTTGTTAGATTTGCTGGTGCAGCATAGCTTGACTTGAAATGTATCACAAACGATCCGGTGGTGGTATTACTCTCAATTTCAGGCAGCGATTGTGTACTGTTTTCCACTCTTCTTGAAGATATGCAGCCTTATTGCGAAGATCAACTATCAACTAATAATTGACATTTTTCAATCAATTTTATTAATTAGTATTGTGACTGTCAATGGATTGTTGATCCATTGTTTCAATCATCAATTGATAGCAAATATCGGTATTGTGAACAATAATTTTAATCGACTTTCTTGTTATTTGTCAATTTTTCTATCAATCGTATTTTAGCGGTCGATGAGTTGTTGTTTCCAACAAAAATTACAAAAAATTTAAGTTTTGAAGTATAAAAATGAATAAATTTTTGTGTGTCTAAAGTTCTCAAAAAGTAATTAGTAACAAAAAACAGCTGTCTAGGTTGGTCCAGTCGATGGAAGGAGATGCTGAGCTCACGAAGGGATTTTGTTCCAAGGCTGGAGCATGTGAAAAGTGGACAAAAATCACTGTAGAGTTGAATAGTTTAGGGCCTCCAGGACGTATTTAAGAAAAGTATGAGTATGAGTATGGATTGACATAAAATGTAAAATAAAAAAAAAAAAAAAAACTGAAAGGAAAATTGAAATATTAGCCACTGGTGGAGGACCAAATCGGCTTCATCACTTTAGCAATTTGCAAGAAGCTGTTACAGGATTGCTAGATATGGATACATGCGTTAATCCACCTGGAAGATAAGTTGGGTTTGAAAATTTGAATACTTCCAATGTAAGTGAAATTAGAACTGAAGATGTGGCCCATAAACAATCTGCAGATCAGATTTATTCAGTTCCGGTTGAAGATGTTGAGCAACAAAAGAAAAAAACGATCGTATATCGTTATTAGAACCCCAAACTACTGACCAAATAAACTATCACGAAAATATTATTAATATTTTGGATGATATTAAAAAAAAAGTATGAGCAATATTGAATTTTATTCAAAAAAGAAGCTTCAAATAGCCAAGGAAAAAAGGAAAAAATTCTAAAAGTTAAAAGAGAAAAATTGAAGCTCTACAAGGAAAATAAAGAAAACAAAAAAAAGGATAGGAAAGCCAAATTGAAGTTGAAAAGTGAAATGTTAGAGCTGGAAAAATAAAAGCTTCAAGTAAATAATTTTTAAGTTCTTTTTTAATATCTTTAAATATCTATATTTATTTTTTAGTTTTTATTTTAAGTTAGTCACATTTGTTCCTTTTATTTGCTGAAAATAAATACTGTTTTGTTCACATGAAACTTAAAATGGTGTCTTTTATTCGCCTGCCTTCGTGGAAATCGTCGTTGAAATATTCAATGTCTTGATCACTATTGGAAAAATTCTCATTCTGTGTATAATCAATATTTTCTTCTTCTGGAACTTCAACACGGTACTTATTGCATATGTTATGCAGTGCTACACAAACGTTTATGATTTGTGTTGCCTTTTCAGGTTTGTAATGAAGCTCTCTTGAAGCACCTGAATCTGTATTTCAATACCCCGATAGTTCTTTCTATTATATTTCTTCCCCGAGAATGCTTTTCATTGAATCTTGCTTGCAATGAACCTCCTTCAGCATTTCTATATGAAGTCAGGAGATACGGTGCTAAGGGATAACCACCCTCTCCTTAAAATAAGAAAGTAAAAAAACATACATATACATATATACTTATGTGTACAATGTAAATATAATATAATAAGCTGATAACATATAGGTTATATATATTAATTCGTGCGATTTTTTTTTTTCAAACTTTGAACGTTTATTTAAGAAAAACATATACAATAGTATTATTCAAAGTATTGCCCATCTGAAGCTATAACTTTTTCCCATCTTTCTGGCAATTTGTGGATCCCATCAAAAAAAAAAATTCGCCGGCTTGGCAGCCAAGAATGAATCAAGCCAATTTTTGATATTCTGCTCTGATGTGAACCGTATTTCAGTGAGGGCGCTCTGGATCGACCGGAACAAATGGTAGTCAGAAGGGGCAAGGTCTGGGCTATAAGCCGGGTGGGGTAAGACTTCCCATCCACTGTTTTCCAAATAGTTCTTAACCGGAATAGCAACGTGGGGCCGAGCGTTGTCATGATGAAAAATTATTGCCTCGTGTCTGGTCGCATATTTCGGGCGTTTTTCGGCTGCTGCTCTCTTCAAACAGATTAATTGTGTTCGGTAGCGTTGTCCATTGATGGTTTCACCTAGTTTTAGCAGCTCATAATACAGCACACCCATCTGATCCCATCAAATACAGAGCATTACCTTTGCGCCATGGATATTCGGCTTTGATTTGGCTGGTTGGCCGGGTTTTACATATGATTTTTTGCGCTTAGGATTGTCGCAATGGATCCATTTTTCATCACCAGTAACAATCCGATGCAAAAATGACTTCCTTTTGTGCGTTTCACCAGCATTTTGGACATGCTAAACCGCCTTTCAAGGTCTCTCGGCTTGAGTTCATGTGGAACCCGATTTTCTTGCTTTTCAATATATCCAGCTGCTTTTAAACGTTTTGAAATGGCTGCTTGAGTGACACCCAAAAATTCTGTTGTATTTGACAACAATCTTCATAGAGTAATTCTTCCAGTTCTTCATCTTCAAACTTTTTTGGCTGCACAGGACGTTCATCGTCTTCCAAGCCAAAATCACCACTTTTAAATCGTGCAAACCACTTTTGGCAGTTCGCTCAGCTAGTGCATGTTCACCATAAACTTCCACCAAAATACGATGACTTTTGGCAGCAGTTTTCTTCATATTAAAGTAATGAAGAACAACTCCCCGCAAAAACAATTTTTCAGGCACAAAGTTTGACATATTTGAGTGAAAAAAAAATTTTTGTTGTTTACGCTTCAAATGAATGACATATACTGAAATGACGTACAATGACAGTAGCTTTCCAACGCATGTTCCAATGGAATAATACAAGTTACGCCATCTCTGAGTTAACCGCGAATTAAATTATAGACCCGGCTGCCATTTTTCCTTTTAGCGCAGACATATTCCATATGTTTGAATCATGGGAACCTCCAGGATGTTTAGAATCAATATATTTTATACACATTAAATGATTTGGGGGTGGCCGTGGTGTAGTGGTATATGCATACACTCCTCAAGCAGAAGATCGCGGGTTCGAATCCCGTGCGAGGCAATTCTCTGAAAAAGTCTTTTCGTAGAATTTGTATGTAGTTATATGAGAATCCCGCCGGCGTCAACTCTGACATGAAGGCATAGCACTGATGATGGAGTGGTTGCTGGCTAAGCTAAATGTAACGAACTAACAACTAGCACGTACTGAGACTCACTGGTTGAGGATGCACTTGCTCGTTCCGTCCAGTTTGACAACTACTCTTTTCAAAAAAATATAATTTTGCTCTCCGTTCCTCCTCCTTTGTGTATTGGAACTTTATCCATTTTGGGCACACATGGTTTTCTAGAACATCAAAGACTTCTTTAAGGATAAGCGATGAAGTTGATTGTGCAGGACCAAGATTAAGAAATTGTTGCTAATTTTAAAATGTTCGGCACAGCTCAATTTGTCCTCTATTTCTTGCAAAAGATTAAGAAATTCTTCCTTCGATAACCGGAAGTTATTTAAAAAAACTAGAAATGGAGCAGAGTTGGTACATTTTACTTATTTGTTATCTAAAAATAAAAACTTTTGTACTTACATTGGGCTTACCAATTCCAAAGGATTAGATGTATTCCTCAAACTTCGTCGCATTTTATCTATTACAGTACAACGAAATCAGGATCATTTAACTCCTCATCTTCATCAAAAAAAAAGTTCAATTGAAGTTTTTTGTTTTTTATTGATAATTGCACTTTCTTAAAAAAAGAAAAGAAAAAGAAGATTCTGTCAAGCCCACAACCCACCATTAATAGAGTCTTAAACGCCTTTGTTTTGCCAAAAGGAGGCAATCGAAGCAACAAAGCGTTCCCGTCTTAAATTCGTCAAGATCATCGGTAGAATTTTGGAAAGCTGTTAAAACAATCAACGGGAGAGCAAATGTTATTGCATCATCCTTACAAGCATTGGAACTTCGAAGCTATTTTAAGAATCTGCTTAATACCTATCAATTTTCTCCTCCGCCGCACTATGCGGCACCACTTTTTACAGATGAGCTCCTAGATGCACCATTTACAGTTTTTGAAGTGCAGTCTGTAATCTGTAATCTAAAGTTGGTAAAGCTTCAGGGGAAGACAGACTACCAGTAGAATTGTATAAAAATTATTCACCTGAATTTCTGTCCGTTCAATGGTAACTGTTATCGAGTCATTTTAACGGACTATGTGTTTCCTGAAATTCAAGCACATGGTTTCGGGGAGCTCTATTTCAACAAGACGGCGCTACGAGCCATACAGGGCGTGAAACAATGAACTTGTTTAGAATTCATTTTGGTGAGCACTTAAAATGAAAAAGGGATATGTAAAGTCTCAGGTCTTCAGGAATAAGCCAGCTATGATTGACGGTTTGGAAGCTAACATTACTCGTGTTATCCGCGAGATACCAGTCGCTATGCTCGAACGAGTCGCCCAAAATTGAACCTACCGAATTGACCACCTCAGACGTAGTCATGGCCAACATTTACATGATGTCGTTTTCAAAAAGTAAATGCCATGAATTGTTCTTTTAACCGATAATAAAAATTTTAAATTTGCTTAAATATTCATGTATTTTATTTTACATTATAATTTAAACCTCACGATGAATCACCCTTTATTAAAAGTGATTTACGTCGCAACTCAAATGGGAGTCAAGCAAGGATGTATCCTGAGTACGCTGCTTTTCATTTTATTTATAAACGACATAGGAGAGGCAATCGGAGGAGGAATTCAATTCGGAAGTATGCAGATACCAGGACTACTTTTCGCCAATGATATAGTTTTTCTGTCAGTTGAAGGAATACAGCGAATGATGAACCGACTTGAGAGTTACTGGGAATTTTGGAATCTAATGCATGGCCTGAAAAGTCTAAGAGAGGGCACTACTTTAATTAAATTCATACCATTTTCAGGTAGTACCAACCTTCAAAAGATACGTGTATAAATTGTGAATTGTGAGTGAAGCAACTTTTGTTATTGTGAAAAAAATGGATTCAAAGCAATTTCGTGTGTTGATTTATCATTGCTTTTTGATGGGAAAAAATGCAGCCGATGCAAAGAAATGGCTTGATAAATGTTACCCGGACTCTGCACCAGCCGAACGAACCATTCGCAAGTGGATTGGAAAATTTAAAAGTGGTCATACAAGCACCGAAGATGATGCACTCAGTGGACGTCCAAAAGAAGCTGTTTCAGATAAAAACATCAAAAAATTCCACAAAATGATTACGAATGACCGTAAAGTGAAGTTGATCGAGATAGCTGAGGCTCTAAAGATATCAAAAGAGCATGTTGGATATATCATACACGAATATTTGAACATGCGAAAGCTCTGTTCAAAGTGGGTGCCGCGTTTGCTCACAGTCGACCAAAAACAACAACGTGTTGATGATTCAGATGATTGTCTGTATGTGACAATTGATGAAACTTGGCTCCATTATTTCACACCAGAGTCAAGTCGACAGTCAGCTGAGTGGCGAGCAGGCGACGAACCTCGTCCAAAACGACCAAAAGTTCAACAGTCGGCTGGCAAGGTTATGGCATCCGTATTTTGGGATACACATGGAATAATTTTAAATGACTATCTCCAAAAGGATCAGACTATCAACATCGACTATTACATTGCTTTGTTGGAGGGTTTGAAGGACGAAAACGGTCGCATTTGAAGAAAAAAAAAGCGCTGTTTCATCAAGACAAAGCACCGTGTCACAAGTCGATGAAAACGATGGCAAAATTGAATGAATTCGGCTACGAATTGCTTCCCCACCCACCGTATTATCCAGATTTGGAATGAAACGACTATTTCCTGTTCGCAGACCTCAAAAGAATGCTAGCCGGAAAGATATTTAAGACCGATGAAGAAGTAATCGCCGAAACAGAGGCCTATTTTGAGGCTAAACCGAAATCGTACTACAAAACTGGTATCGAAAGATTGAAAAATCGTTTCAATCAGTGTATCGCCCTCGAAGGCAACTATATTGATACATTAAGTTGAATTTTGCAAAAATTTTGTGTTTTACTATAAAACGGACGGACTTTTCAGCCCATGTGCTATTTGTCAATTTTAAAGAATCTAAAATGATGGTATTCAGAGCTGGCGGAAGCATATATGCACGTTACAAAAAATGGACTTACCAAGGAGAAATAGTTGCAATAGTTCGGGAGTATAAGTATCTAGGTGTATTAATCACGGTGAATCTCAGCATGAGAAAGCATTTCCAAATAGAATTATTTGAGGTGAAATAATGAAATAAATAAGCTGTTTCTTTAGTATGGGGCCGACGCATCAACAATAAATATATCAAGCACAGCTAAAAGCTTAAACTATTTCATGCGACTGCAGTCCCTATATTGCTGTACGGTGCTCAAGTTTGGAGATACTGTCAGCATGAAGAGCTTAAAAGATTCCTGAGATATTTCCTGAACCGCATTTTCCGGTTACCAAATTTCATCTCAAATTATATGCTGCACTTGGAAACAATAGTGCCACATCTGGTAAACGGCCTTGGACGAAACCATATTAAACTTAAATTACTATAGACAGTACAATTTGATAAACTTAAGTCTTTTAAATAAAGTTTTCAAAACTACTTCAATACTACTGCTACTGGATCAGCCATGAACCAATTCATCGTGCGGGATCAACAGCAACAATTTCGGACATCAGATAGATAGCCTGGATTATAGGCACTCGTGAAGCGGTGGACCGAATCGAGTTGAGGTGATTTATGTCTTAAAACGAATTCAGTTATGTAGTTTCAGGCTGTTTAGATCCAGACCCTTTGCTCATGTTGAATTCAATTCGCTTTGATCCAATGCTTGTGAAATATGAAAGTTGTACTAGTAAGCTACTGTTTAACAAGTTGTACACATTGACATGATAAATGATCTCAGTTTTGGCTTGTTCACTATGGCAGAGCGACGATTTCTCACCACTCGTCTTGTTACTCGATTTATCGTATTTAATGCGATAAAGGTCGCTGGAATAAAGAATCATTTCGAAAAGGATATTAAACACGTTAAAGCCTATCTTGGGGAGTATTATTTGAGTAATTTGTGTCGCTTTATTCTAGCGTGTACCCTGTGTATGGGTGGAGAACACTGCACAGCGGCGACTTATGAAATCTTGTAAAAATATTTTTAGAAACGTGACACCTCCGGATGACTTCCTTCTGAATACTAATCGAGAACCGCTGACTTATATGCTTGTGGACCCAGAGGATCGAAGGCCAATCACGTCCAATACGCTTCTTTACGGAGACACCTAACGAGATGTCGCTCTTGTATTGTAGTTTTTTCCTTACGATATCAGTGGCCTGTTCAGCCGGCGAACACCACATTTGTTAAGAGAATTTTCAAATTGTTGGTGCACTAAATACCTACCGGAATTTACGAGATATTCAAAGTGGTAAGGTAAGAGATAGGACGGGATAGTAGGTCTTTTAAGGTGATCTCATTAACCTAACATATAGCAATTGTTTTAGGCGGTGATATTGCGCCGTCAGGATGTCTATCAGAGTGCATAGTGACACGTAAACGAAACGAAGTTTGTATGCTAATAAAAAATTAAAACAGGTTTTGGTAAATTTCTTAGTGATTTTTCAAGTTTAGTTCGGTTGTATCTATTGTAATAAATATAAGTAGTAGTTCAGATTCAACTCAAAGTTTTTCACGTCCGTAAGTGATCACGCCAATGTGTAAGATATACTTTGCATCTGTAATGTGCATTATTTTCATTTAGATTTAAGAATGCATACTGATCGTGAGGGGCAAGCTACGACTTTTTACCTGCCAAAAACATTAGTTCAATAGATGGATCCAGCAGTAAGTGCTGGTTGATTTTGACATATCCAAAACCAAGCTTAGACTGATTTTGTGCCAAATAATCCTCATTTGCGGGAAGTGTTGATTTTATTCTTTCATTCAAAGGAAACGGTGGCTAAAGCGCATTGAGAGCTCCAAAAAGTTTACGGGGATGCTGCTCTAAGACTTTGATTTCCAAGCCCTTTTAACATATTGGGTAACGCCAGGGCAAAGTATTTTTTTGTCAAATTTCTATTTCGTATCACTCAAAAAGTAGTTCCTAACATAATCACATTTTTATGTTTTAACGGTTTTTTTGTGTCGCACGTTTTTATACGACGTGGCCCCATGATAGTAAAATTTACCATTGATGCCATGTCACACGAAAATGTACAATACGACAGTAGTAGTAGTAGTTAGTTAGTGTGATTTGAAGTGATTTCAAGTTGTCAATAATATTTTTTGAACAGGTATACCAGGTGTAGCGGTATGAAGTTTTTTTTGTGAAAATAAAACGCTAATTTTTATTGGGAAAGTAAAAAACATTTTATTCAAAGTATTGGCCATTGCTGGTTACACATTTTTCCAATCTTTCAGGCAATTTATGGATTCCACGCCAATAAAACTGTTCGTCTTCTGAAGCAAACCAAAAAGTCACATAATTTTCGACTTTCTGGTAGGAAGTGCTGCTCAGCGTGTCTCATCGATGAAAACAAATGGTAGTCGGAAGGAGCCAAATCTGGCGAATACGGCGGCTGGGGTAGCAGCTTCCAGCCAAGTGCTTTGGTTGTATCCTGAACCAGTTTTGCTTTGTGTGCAGGTTCATTGTCATGAAGCAAAATTACCTTACCGTGTCTTCTGGCCCATTTCGGTCGTTTTTTGATCAATGCATAGTTCAAATTGATCATTTGCTGTCGGTACCGAACTGTATTAACGGTTTTACCAGGTTTTAGGAGTTCGTGGTACACCAAACCTTTCTGGTCCCACCAGACACACAGCATTGCCTTCTTGCCGAATCGATCTGGTTTTACAGTCGAAGTTGATGGTTGTCCCGGATTAACCCGCCATCGCCAGTAACAATTTGATGCAAAACTGATATTTTATCGTGTCTTTGAAGCTAAATTTCACAATCCTTTTTCGGTTTTCCTTCTGTCTTTCATTCAATTCATGTGGCACGGATTTTCCAGACTTTTGGATCTTTTCCATAGCTTTTATACGGACAGAAATTGTTTGCTGTGCAACTTTTAATATTTCTGCCATTTGTTTTTGACTCAGTCTTCAAACTTTTTTGGTGGTCTTCTACGTTCTTCTTTTCTCAGATCAAAATCGTTATCTCTGAACCCTTGAAACCATCTTTTGCATGTTGCTTCTGATAGAGCATGATCACCATATGCCTCGACAAGCACTCGATGCGACTCTGCAGCAAAAAATTAATGCGTTCGGCAAGTTTTCTGCTACAAAATTCGATGACAAAATATGATGTTGTTTGCTCAATGACTGTATGTTTGATGGAGTCATAGCAACCGAGTAACAAGAGAGCTGGAAATTGAAGAAAAGGGAGAAGATGAACCTAACTTCAACACAGACTCAGGATCTGAAGATTTGGATGCAGTTGATGCAGAATCACCAGAAAATGAAGAGGAACAGTTCGAAGAAGATACTAAGGAAGTAATAGTAGCAAAAAACGTTGGACGGAGTTTTCTTTCCACCAAAAAACTTTTCCCATTACTGGAAGATCCGATTTTCTTACAGACGTCCCCACAACTATTGATTGTTTGGAAGCTTTTAGTCTTCTCGTCTATGAGGAGGTCATACAACTTATTGTCTTCAAAACCAATAGACCGTTTTCAACTTCTCCTAAACTTTGTTCATTTTGCTGACACACCACCATAGCAGCAGGAGATAGGCTTGGGAAACTAAAACTTTTTTGGATATGCTGCAGGGAAAGTTTCAGAGCGTGTTAATACCAAGGGAAACATGGTAACCGATGAAATTGTCATTCTTTGGAGAGGTCGTTTACTTTTTCGACAATATCTTCCTAATAAAGCTCATCCTTATGGTGTAAAATTGTTCAAACTTTTCACTACCGAAGGTTTCAAGTGATCGACGAAAAATTTACTCTGGGAAAAGTTCGACCGGTGTTGGAGAAGTTAGTCTGGCAAAGAACGTTTGCGAAAAACTCAGTACCTTACTAAAAGGGGAAGGTCGCACTCTGTTTATTGACAATTACTATACGAGCTATGAACTGTCACAGTCAATGCTTGACCAACAAACAAACATGTGGTTTTACTCTTCGAGCCAACAAAAAATTTTGCCCAAAAGAAGTGTTGGATGCGAAGCTGAAGAGAAGAGAAATAATGGATAGGGAAGGAGAGAATGGTATTGTTGTTCTCAAGTGGAAAGACACCTGAGACGTTTGGATGCTTTCCACAAAAAATACGCCAATTATGGCTTTCGTGTCCAACCAACTGATCTCTGACCCAAGCTACCATCCACAAGTAGGGGCCAGAGACCAAACCGACGTCAAGCAAATCGTTGAAAACCCCTTGCTATCCTAGACTACAACAAATGAAAGTCGGGCATTGATCTCTCTGATCAATTGGCTTCCTATGCAACTAAACTGAGAAGAGGCCTGAAATGGTACATAAAAGTTGCAATTGGTTGTTAACGCGTTCCTATTTTACAAAAATGCCACAAAAATTGGTGTAATTATAAGGAAATTCAGAGAGGAGGTTGCTAAAAGATTACTCGGTCATCTGTTCCCACAGCCAATTACCTCCATTAAGCACAATATTGAAAAAAAAAAAAATGCTAATGGTAAAACAACAGAACAACAACATACTATTCAGAGTGTCCCAACAAACCTCAGCTATGTGTTTCTTGCTTTCCTAAATATTCACATTCCAAAGTTTGATCTTATTGCTTTTCAAATAAATAAAGTCAAACTGGTTTCTTTACAGACAATAGGTTTACATTTTGTTGGATTCCTGCACCTACTATTTTGTCGAACATAATTTTTTTAAAAAATGTTCAGCAGAAGCCACACAATACGAAACTCATATAAAATCCCATATACCGTCCCACAAAACCATACGACATGGCCTGCGCTAAAGTACTAGGTGTCTAGAGAACTAGAGTACGAAAACGTACGACATGCCAGTCAATGTGTTAAGTGAAACAACGTGCCGTGATTGGTTCCGTCTCTTTAAAGATGGTAATTTCCATGTTAACGACCGTCCACATGAAGGAAGGCCAAAATCCTTCGAAGACCCTAAATTGGAGGCATTGCTCGATGAGGATCCGTGTCAAACGCAAGTAGAGCTTGCTTCAGTATTATGAGTTACCGGCTAAGCCATTTTCAAGCGATTGCATACGTTGGCAATGATTCAAAAACAAGGTACTTGGGTTCCCTATGATTTGAAGCCAAGGGACGTTGAACATCGTTTTTCCGCCTTTGAACAACTGCTCTGGCGGCAAAAAACGAAGTCATGGGAACTGCCCGGTCATGCTTTTACGTTGTCGACCCGACCAAATATCCACGCTGCGAAAGTTTTGCTGTGTATTTGGTGGAACCATGTCGGCTTTATTTATTATTAACTGTTTAAACTCAACGAAACCACCACTGGGGAACAGTATCGACTTTAATTGATGCGACTGAGCTGAGCATTGTACGAAAAACGGCAACAACACAAGCAGAGGCACGAAAATGTGATTAAACAGCATAACAACGGTCGGTCGTTGCCAAACCTGTTTAAACCTACCTGGAAACGCTCAAATGGGAATTCCTATCCTACCCATCATATTCAATTTCAGGCAGTAAATAGTCTGTTATCAAGGCGTGGTAGCGGGTGATATTCATTTTCATAGTTACGCTTAATTGTAAAGAAATATGGACCAATGATTGCAAAAGCCCGTAAGCTATCCCTAACCGTTGTTTTCTCTGGATTAATGGCAACTCTTGATTCTCTTCCGGTTGTTCCGCACAAAATGTAGTTCGAAAACAGTGGAACTTCTTGAAGCTTTTCAAGAACCCAACAACTGAAACAGTGACGATTCGGAAGATCGGCCGGCTTTAATTCTTGCACGAATTAAAATTTGTGCGCTTTTATACAAAACTCCTCACGTAATATATGCCAAGTTGTTGCATATGAGAACGCTTTTGAGAACGCCAGGTAATCGATTCATTACGGTCACCGTATACCGTCACAGAGTATACTCTCTGCTACCGCCGCTATATTTTCTTCACTACGTGTTAGGTGTGATCTATTTGGTAGCGAATTATTCAATAATGAAAATTTGGTTTCAAACTTTTCAACGATATAGTGAATTGTGCTTTCGGTAGGCCGATTGTGTTTACCATAAGTTGCTCCAAGCGCACGTAACACATTCTTCGTAGAAAGCTGGATTTCATAACACAGCTGAATAATTTGTCTTTTCATGATGAAATGTCGAACAATACTGAACGAAAATACAATATCAGGTTGATACGATGCATACGTGATCTGTAATGAAATTCCCTCTGGAGAAAGTCCCTCTAAAAGAATCAACCTTTACTAGTTGTCGCCTTTGAAGAATTCTAATATAAATCCCTACTAGCACACTTGCCCAAAAAGATAACAGGCAATGGAGTTGGCTGGTTGTGAAAATTGAGTCAAAAGAGAAGATTCGGGATGGAATGTAGGCAGACAGTTAATGAACCACCTATCGTATCCGCGAGATCTTGAGAAGTGAACTGATGGCTGATGAAGCCACTGATTTTCCCAAGATTTTGTCCGACCGCCACCTCCCAAGTGGTAAAAGAATACGGGAAAAAGAGGGTCGTTTGAAAGGATCTAAGGTACCGGAAAGACTAGTTTTTTTTTTGGGGTAAATTTTGACTTTAACCGTCATAATTATGGATATTAAACTATTCTGAGCGGTCAACTTAGACTTGAATCACTACCTACTTCTGAATTTTTCAGACAAGACAGCAACATACAAATACTATGTTAGCAAGCTTTGCTAAAAGGTAAATGAACGTGCCAACTCAACAAGATAAAAACAGAGACTTGAGAATATGGTATATATACACCCTGCCTGACTCGAACTGCAACCAACTTCAGACTGCTATAATTTCCAAACCGTTCATGACATTGAGCTCAAATTTTGACACATGACAGATAATTTTATTATTTACAGGCATATTAAACGATTTGCGTCTCAGATGTGTTGAAAAATTTTTATTCGCGATGGAATTCAAATGTGATAATGTGAATGCTTTATATTTGGCCGCAAAACCACAAGTAGCTATCGTTAGAGCCCTCCAGCAACTCAACTTGAATAAATCATTTGTGTCTCGAACCACAGCTCGATACCGTGATACTGGCAGCGTTGCAAAACGCCATGGAAGTGGTCATAAAAAAACAGCTACATCGGCAGAAATAGTTGGAATGCCAAGGCTCGAATTGAGCGAAATCCGCATCGAAGTAGAAGATAAATGACTCGTGAACTCAACATATCGTTGGACCGGATGCAACATATACTGAAAAATGAGCTTGGGCTCAAGCCATTGAAGTTCCAAAAAGCACACGATCTTACACTGCAACAGAAAAAAGTTAGAGTCGAAATAGCGAAGGAGTTGCTACGCTTGCACGAAAGTGGTGAGTTGCCGAATTTGGTTTTTGCCGATGAGTCGCTATTTGTCAATATGTCAACAAACAAAATGACCGAGTTTATTTGCCAAAGAGGTCCTTCGAAAATTTACACCTTTGGACGGCCACCAGAAAGTAGGCAACACCGATGGTGATGGTTTGGGCCGCCATAACCGCCGATGGTCGCTATCCGCTCGTATTTTTGGACCGTTGCATCAAAATTAATGAGATCGTATACCATGAAACTTTCTTAGAGGCAGTATTGAAGCTATGTGCAAACCATCATTTCGGTCGGAAACCGTGGACAAAGCGCTCGTCAACCAAGATTGGTTAAAAAACAATGTTCCACACTTCATTTCTTCGACACAATGGATTGCAAATTCTCCGGAAAACCGTTGGATTTCTCGGTCTGGGATATTTTGAAGGCGAAGGTTGGGACTAAAAAATTCCAAAGTTTGGACCATCTCAAACAAACATTTCGCCGGGAATGGGCCAAAATACAACAGAGCTACTTTGTGCAGAGTGCGACGCTTTCTTCGGCCGTCTCAAGGCCATTATTCGCGCCAAAAGTGGACATATTGAAAACTACTGATACAATTTGACAAACTGATGTATTTTTCAACATTTTTTGCTTTGTTCGTTCTCAGCAGCTTGGCTTGGCGTATTCGACAACTTGGCGTATTCGACAACTTGGCGTATTCGACAACTTGGCGTATTCGACAACTTGGCGTATTCGACAACTTGGCGTATTCAACAACTTGGCGTATTCGACAACTTGGCAACATGAGGATCTCGGCCTAAGAGCGTACAAAATTCAACTTGTGCAAGAATTGAAGCCAAGCGACTTGAATTTGTGTCATATTTTCAGTGAATTGGCTCTGGAAAAACTCAATGAAAATTCGGTGTTTTACCGTGAAGTTTTGTTCAGTGATGAAGAATATTTCTGGAACAATGGATAAGTTAATAAGCAAATTTGCCATATTTGGGCTGATGAGCAACCCGAAGAGTACCAAGAGCTACCATTACATTCATTGAAAACAACGGTATATTATGGTGGAATCATTGGTCCATATTTCTTCAAAAATGAGGCAAAACAGAAAGTTATCATCAATGGTAACCGTTATCGCGCCATGTTAACGGACTATGTGCTTCCTGAAATTCAAGCACATGGTCTCGGTGAGCTCTGGTTTCAACAAGACGGCGCCACGAGCCATTCAGCGCGTGAAACAATGGACTTGTTGAGAAATCATTTTGGTGAGCACTTAGTTTTACGTATTGCTAGGGTAAATTGGCCGCCTAGATCGTGCGATATCACACCTTTGGACTATTTTCTCTGAGGATATGTAAAGTCTCAGGTCTTCAAAAATAAGCCGGCTACGATTGACGCTTTGAAAGCCAACATTACTCGTGTTATCCGCGAGATACCAGTCGCTATGCTCGAACGAGTCGCTCAAAATTGGACCTTCCGACGTAGTCGTGGCCAACATTTACATGATATCTTTTCCAAAAAGTAAATGCCGTGAATAGTTCTGTTAACCGTTAATAAAAATTTTAAGTTCGCTTTTAGATTTATGTCTTATATTTTACATTATAAATCAAACCTCACGATGAATCACTTTTTACATCGTTGGTCGTTTTGAGCGCAAGATTCATCGAGTGATTTGGTTTCTTTAACGTTAACAGCAGCAGGGAGGGAATATAACAGCAAACTCTATGACTCTAAAGAAGAATTTATTCTTGGTCCGAAAAGAACACATCAACAGCTTGAGATGAAATAAAGACAAGATACCGATCCCTACAGCAAGACTAGCAAGGTTTTTATCTCGTTTTTTTCTTGTTCGTGACTAAAGATAGGCACTTAGATAGTCCGAAGTTTTAAGTTCTGAAAATTCCTCTTTCGAGCCTTGCCCAATTTCATCGCTAATCTCACTTCCCCCGACCTGGTCTAGTCAGACAAGACTCAGTGAATTCCACTGTTCGCATCGCATTCTCAAAAAAGCGTCTTAATACTGTTTACTAGGGCGCTTAACGCAGCTAGGCATTAGTCCTTGACGCAGATATTTCTTCACAATGACCAGTGTCCGTATTGGAAAATAGGTGTCGCTACTGAGCCAAAATGAGTATACAATCATTTAGTATAACCTTTTTTGAACTGCCCTTCAAAATTTAGTGACAATACGACGTTTAGTCATGTATTTTTTTATCAAAAAAAAAATCCTGTTAATGTTTTTTGCAACCATGGAAAAAGAGCAGTATCCCTCCCCTAACCGATTCTTGTTTTTAAATGGCAAAAACTGTGAGGAAATAAGCCCATTGTCGATGGGATCCATTCACCCTCCCGTACAACCGTTTTCCATTGGTTCGCAGAGTTTCACCGTGGCCACGCTCCGGTTTTTGATGAACCGCGCCCAGGTAGCTCAAAAACGGTTATCACAGAGGAAACCGTGGAAACTCGGTGGACTGCCGAGTGAAAAGGAGATGCAGGCATCTCAACTGAACGCGCTATCCATATTCTGCACAAGATTTTGGGCATAAGAAAGCTGTTCGCGCGATGGGTGCCGCATTTGCTCACACCGGAGAGCAAGCGCAATCGTGAGACCACTTCAAAAATGTGTTTGGCTCTGTCATCGTTTCATGACCGTCGATCAGACATGAATTCATTGGTATACAGCAGAGACCAAAAAACAATCGAAATAATAGGCTTTACCCGATGAACGTGCTCCAAAGAAGGTTATGCTGTATATTTGGTAGGACCAGGTCGGTGTTATTTATTGTGAACTATCGAAACCCAACGAAACCATCACTGGCGAACGGTATCGAACTTAATTGATGCGATTAAACCCGTTCCGCTCATATTAAGACATCAAAAAATGGCTTAAATCGTGGATAGCCTCAAAAGATAAACACCATTTGTGCGATTAAGTGTTGCCAACGAAAGTAAAAGACAGCGTGGTAGCTGTTCAGGGTTATTAAAAATGGAACGCCACACGAAAGAACAATGCGTCTTCATTGTTGAGCAATATTTTAAAAATAATGATGGTTTGCCAGCTACAGTTTGCAATTTTCGTACAAAATATGGTCGAAATAATGATTTAACCTCACCAACTGTAAACAGATTAATTAAAAAATTCAGGGACACTGGGTCAATTAGTGATCTTAGACACTCTGGCCGTCCTTCAACAAGTCTGTCAACACAAAAGGCATCGAGGCAGTTCGTGAAAGTGTTGATGAGAGTCAAGAAATATCAATTGACTCAATAACTGAAGCCTTTTGAAGCATAGCGAAAAAAAGTTCGTTGAATGGATTATGGAATAACAGCAAGTCGATGCTGATTTTTCAAACAAAATCATCTTCACTGATGAGGCTCATTTTCATCTTGATGACTTTATTAATTTTCAAAATCGTCAAATTTGGAGTTTAAAAAATCTACTGAAAAAGAACTGCATCAACAACGTTTCACTGTTTGATGTGGATTTTGGGCTGAAGCCATCATCGGGCCATTCTTCTTTAAAAATGATGCGTCTGACCAGGAAATAACATATGTAATACATGAGAAGGTACCACTTGGATTAAATCCATTCCATTTTCAGTTAGTACCAACCTTTAAAAGATACGTGTATAAATTTGACAACTGTCGGATGATTAGTTCTCGAGATATAGCGTTGTGATTGAAGCAACTTTTGTTATTGTGAAAAAAAAAAAATGGATTCAAAGCAATTGCGTGTGTTGATTTATCATTGCTTTTTGATGGGAAAAAATGCAGCCGATGCAAAGAAATGGCTTGATAAGTGTTACCCGGACTCTGCACCAGCCGAACGAACCATTCGCAAGTGGATTGGAAAATTTAAAAGTGGTCATACAAGCACCGAAGATGATGCACTCAGTGGACGTCCAAAAGAAGCTGTTTCAGATGAAAACATCAAAAAAGTCCACAAAATGATTACGAATGAGTGTAAAGTGAAGTTGGTCGAGATAGCTGAGGCTCTGAAGATATCAAAAGAGCGTGTTGGATATATCATACACGAATATTTGGACATGCGAAAGCCGAATTTTTGCGTTGGTATGTGACAATTGATGAAACTTGGCTTCATTATTTCACACCAGAGTCAAGCCGACAGTCAGCTGAGTGGCGAGCAGGCGACGAACCTCGTCCAAAACGACCAAAAACTCAACAGTCGGCTGGCAAGGTTATGGCATCCGTATTTTGTGATACACATGGAATAATTTCCATCGACTATCTCCAAAAGGGGCAGACTATCACCAGCGACTATTACATTGCGTTGTTGGAGCGTTTGAAGGACGAAATCGCAGAAAAACGGCCGCATTTGAAGAAAAAGAAAGTGATGTTTCATCAAGACAATGTACCATGTCACAAGCCGATGAAAACGATGGCAAAATTGAATGAATTCGGTTACGAATTGCTTCCCCAGCCACCGTATTCACCAGATTTGGCTCCCAGCGACTATTTCCTGTTCGCAGACCTCAAAAGAATGCTCGCCAGAAAGAGATTTAAGACCGATGAAGAAGTAATCGCCGAAACAGAGGCCTATTTTGAGGCTAAACCGAAATCGTACTTCAAAATCGTTTCAATCAGTGTATCGAAGGCAACTATATTGATAAAAATAAGTTGAATTTTTGAATGGTGGTCGCTATTGCTACTTGATAATCCAGTTTTTTCTGCCTAAATTGCAAGATATTGATGTGGACGATATGTGAGCCCAAGAAACTATTCAATTACTGCATACATAAGTCTTTTCCTGGCGGCAAATTATCGCACACGTTATCGAGCTTTGAGCACCGTAATTTGGCGTTGTTTCATCCGTGATTGAGTTTCATTCACGTTCAATAGCTACAAATGGATTTGCCGTAGACATTATAGTACTTCTTTAGTCGAAATTAAATGAAAAACAGATTTCAAAATATTGACAGAGTAGCAACTTATTTTAAATTGATCGCTGGATTTTTTTTTTTTTTTTTTTTTCATAGGACTACCAACAACTATTCGAAATTAGTTGTAGCAGACTTTTATTATTACAATTTAAAGTTTCCATCCGATATGGGAGCTATCGTATGGCATCATCACAAATTCATTCGATCAAATATGAAATCTACTTAGCCGCAAACCTGTGTGGGAATCGTACAATTTCCCATTTTAGTGATCAGAATTGGCCGGTTAGATCATGCGATTTAACATCGTTTCTAACTAGCCCACAACCCAATGAAATTCAGGCACATTTATGCAAAACTGTCATGGAAAATTTCGACAAAAAAGTGCGTATGTGTCACCAAATTCTTGGAGGTCATTTACCCCATATGCTTTTCCATACAAAACCCATTTTGCAAATTTTATGAATTAATTAAAAAGATTATAAATTTTAATTAATTCCTATCAAAATTAATTCTTATTAAATTAAGTTCTTATTTATGACAACAGTCTAATTGGGTTTGATTGCAGAACGTGTCTTCGTTACGAAATATCGTACTGACCAACGTTCGTTTTAGGATCTCATTCATTTATTTTAGGTTTTTTTTTTTTTTTTTTTTAATTTCCTCGTTTAACAGGTTCCTGTTTGACGATGGATAGAGTTAATCTGAGATGAGTGCTCTCGTCACTGATACCTGTTGTAACATGTGTTTAGTAGTATGATAAAAAATTAGAAACAAATTGTTATGGATAAAATGTTACTCTTTATTGAACTGTATCATCATCTTCCATATTTTCATTTTTTAAAGATTTTTATTTATTTTTTATTTATTTTTTTTATTTGTTTTTTTTTTATTTTATCATTTTCGTGTATAGTATTTGTTTTTGTTTTAAATTTTATTTTATCATCATCGTATCGTATTGTTATTATCAATATCGGTTTAGAGTTAATTTTTTGGTTTATTTTGTTTTAGTTTCTTTCATTCATATATTTATGTATATATATATACTTTTATTTGAAATATATATACTTAAATGATTGTATTGTATATGGGTTCCTTAAACTTAGTTTCTCTTTGAATTGTTTATACAAAAGAAAAAAACAAAATTAAATAGTAAAAAGTAGGTAAATATGTTTTTTTTTTATTTTTCGTTTTTATTTTAAAATTCTATTTTATTTTTGCATTTTTTTTTTTCTTTGTTGTTTGTAATTATTTATTTGTTTGTCTTCTCATATTTTTTTTTTTTTTGTTTTTCATTTAATTTCTTTACCTTATTCGTAAGTTTACAGCTAATTTTTATATTTTTTCTTTTGTTTTCTTATTTTTTTTTTTATATATATATATAATGGTTCTTATTGAATAGGTATGATTATTAAAATAATATAAATTTGACAAATTGAAATTTAAAAAGATTTAACTTATATTTCGTTTGTTATGTATTTGTTTTAGCTGTTGTTGTTAATGTTAATGTTTGCGTATATCAGTAGAAAAAGGAAATGGTAGTTTTTTTTTTTTTTAAATGCTTAGTAAGTAAAATAACTGTGGAGCTGAAAGGATAGAAAACAGGGGCAACTAGCCATCCATTATAATGAGGGATACATTTACCTGGAGTTGATGACATTGCATAAAGTCAGTCTATGCGGAAAAAAGGAAGAATGTTTCTGAATTGAGGATGTTTTCTACACTAATTGTAAACATGGAAACGTCACGTCTTTTTACTAATTTGGAATAAGCACCATAAGCCCAGGCCATTTATTTGATAAGCCAACTTCGTCATTTAGTTTGGCTAGAGCATTACAGCATTGGATTACGAGAAATACTTGCACAGCAGATATAAATAGGTACTTCGTCTTGCTGAAATGCACGGGGGAAATAAGGAGATACTTTGAGATGGTCAATTCAACAATACGATATATGGTACAGCTGAACTATAATAAATTCCACTATAAACGTGAATATTGCTTCCTTATTCTGTTCTCCTTTTATCATTGTTTTACGTAGTATAGTATAGCAGTAACATAACTGTAATTTTCCGACCAAAACGCGTACGCATTTGCTACTAGTGATAAAGATTATAAAGGATGGATGGACGACTAATTAAAATTTTGGTAGGAATTTTTCAAAATTTATATATTATCTGCGCGTCTTTAGCAGTTTTGTTTAATTGAAATATGGTAGCTTGTAAGAAAAAAGTTGTATCCCAGCCATGCAAAAGACGATTATAGAATCGCATTCGAAAAGTTCTACTCATTGGAGCATACGAATACGAAAAGCTTCTTCTACTGTGTTAGACGATGTTCAAAGGTATCAAACCATCGAAATTATCCCACGCAAAGAACGACATTACCACCTATAACATCGTTCGCAATATAAAGAGCTGTAGCACGTCGTTTAGTTGAGGCTGAAGATTAACAATGTTTTTCGCACAAGAAGCCATTAACATTCATCTCACCCTTGTGTAGAAAACTACTCAAAAACTACCTCTTTTTTATTTTTTCTCAAAAACCACTAATTGATAACTTCCGGGATTTTCTAATTTTATCATATGACGGTTTTTATTGCGAAAATTACGTTGTCTTGTTCTTGTGTTCTTGTGTAGATTTCTAACCGTATGGATATGGATTAGTGTATTTCATATAAACTGTCATTTGCATTCAGTCTTTTTGCAAGTGAACATCGTTCATTTATATGTAAATTTAATAATAATAATTAAAAAAAAAACTACATCAATACCAAGACATCTTACAATTAAAGAATTGAAAGGGATATTTCTGAAAACAACGATGACGAATTTGTGACAGAAGAAAATCTTGGTATCGACGATGATTTCTACTCAAATGATAGCAATTCTGACGTTGAGGAGGAAAGCGAGTGAATCAAGTGAAACAAGTGAATCAATTGTTGTTTCACCTTCAACAATTGTTCCAATCCATTGTTTGTTTCAAAAGATGATATTGAGTGGCATACAACCACAACCATTTCAGCATCAAAGTGACAGATTTTGAAATGAAAGTGGAATTTCTCTTCGTCCGGGAACAACAACGATATGTAAAAGTTCGTGTTAGTGACATCAAAAATAATATTGAAAGCATTATAGTATTTTGAAATATACGAATGCGTATTCACAAGCTAAATACGGTAAAGATTTCAAACAAATCGATTCGAATATGTTGCAGGCATACTCGTATATTAGTGTTTTGATTTTAGCTGGCGTTTATAGGTAAGTCGTTATAGCTTTCTATTGTTTTAAGATCGAAAAACGAAACTGAAAACGATTTATTTGATATTGAAGAGGTCATCCAGTGTTTAGAAACTTTGAATACATGAACCATGTTATTCGTTTTGATGATGTTAAAGTCAGTTAAAGACAGCAAAAATCTTCATATAAATGTTCACCTATTCGAGAAATATTCCACTATAATCCACATGAATGTATTGTATTACAGTTTGCGAGCAATCACTTGGATTTTCGTGGACAATATAAATTTCGTCGAAACTAGTAAAATAGAGTAAAATGCTGGTTGTTGGTATGTTCTTTTCCATGTTAGTATGTTTGGAAAATTCAACCAGTCACAACATTACAATGGATAACTTCTTTTCTTCGTATGATATTGGTCAAAAATTATCGTCAAAAGACATTACAATGGTTGGCACTATGAGAAAAAATAAAAGAATCAAAGCCAAAGCTTCTTAAATGTAAAAACAGGCCATTTTATCAATCTATATTTGCAATTAAAAAGTACAATCAATTAAAGTGTATTAATGATTATTTAAATTTCAAGTCCTCTAATGATTTTTGTTTTTATTCGATAAAGGCGGTGTATTCCTTTTCAAGGCAAGAAAATACTTTTCGGTGGCAATAGATCAGAAAATCACCTTGGGGATCAAAGGACGTGTCGCTTCCGGTTTTGAGATATGCAATTCGAGTATAATTAAAAAAAAAGACCACTAATCTCAACAGAAGGATGTCAGAAACCTTCAAAGTGCAAATCAGCATGCATCAACCGTGTATTCTCTTTATTGTTCGTCTTAGCAATCTTTAGTGATACATTTTGTGTTACACAGATGTTTGTAGTTTATAGCTAATGATTTACTGATTGGAAAACTGATCTATTACAAAAATATGTCCTATATTTGACTGAAAAGTTCCACACAACAGGACCAAAATCAACAGTTAAATGTGACATGAAATGGATGTACGTAGCAGAGTCAAAGAGAGCAAATTCTGTATTCGAATTCCTATCACAACAGTCAGTCACAAGCTTCGACAAACGTCGAATTAATACATTTTTAGCATCTTTCTCTTAAATTACAATCCTTTGTATTGTATGTGAATAAATATTTGTGCATTTTTTTAAGGATTTTTGTCCAAAACGAACTTCAAATGAAGATCACCATACAAAGTTGAAAGTAGAAATTTAGTCTTCTCATCAAGTGTGACAGAAAAGTGGGGCCATTCTAAAGAAACGCTGCGTAGGACAGTCGAGGAGAAGTCTGGGTATGTATGCAAAGTCTGTAAATAATAGAGACGGGTTACACATCTCAGAAAAAATTAACCCACAGGCGCTCTGTTGCAGTCATACTATAAGCTAGAAGGATCTAATCATACCAAAACCGAAGTAGATAAATTCACTTAAATTGTTGTTGATTTTAAAAATGCTTTTCTGTGCACAGATGGCACAGATATACTTTTAGACTGAGATCAACTAGTCAGAAGGTCTGTGCAAATATTTTAAAACTCAAAAACAACAACAGCTCAGATGAACTTTCCTCGCTTTGCCGGTTAACGTATTTCTAAGTTCTTATAGCTTTATCGCCTCTAGTAACCAAAAGAACCTGTGAATAAATGTGTGGAGTTCAAACAAATTGAAAATAATGAAAATGATTGGACAAATTTTTTGGGGAAACCAAGCTCATCCTCCATCCAATAAGAATCACGGATAAGGGCAAATTGAGGTATGATGACCATAGTGATCTTCAGCAGAAAGACTATAACTTACTCCCAAAGAGACCACATTCAGAATGTATTTGACATGATGAAAGGGAACATTTGGGTGAGCAAAGATAAAGCTCGGATGTTGATCTAATCGATCTACATCTAATTTGGAAGTTTATGGTGGGGCAATCAAAAACTTTTATTCAAGATTAGGAGGGGCTTTTTTGAAAAGAATGGTATGAGGCCTGATATGCTTCTTTTCTTTTTACTTTCTTCTGGGAGAGCAAAAGATACGTAACTCCCTCAAAATACCATGGATAGGATTGCTTTCATATCAGTTGAATTAGTGGAATTGAGAACTCCTCAAAAAAGTGCATTTTGCCTTTGACAAGGGATCAAGAAACTAAAGAACTTACCATAAATAATCCCACAAATTCTGCTGAAGCAGTAAACTCTGTGAGGAATTACAGAAAAGCATATTCATGGCTCTTGTTGGTAACTCTGAAAAAGAGCGAGTCTTAGCAATGATTAGAAAGATCTTTATGAAAAATTTTACGAGTAAGTGGCATGAGTGTCTGACGCAGAAGACTTTACTGAAGCGTTGAGTTAATGTTTATTGGATCAGGTACTGGCTTTGTATTTTGCACACCAGATAGATTAATGTTGATGGCCAAGTTTAAAAAAAAAGAGAGTGGGCACTATCATAACAAACACGTTAATCAAATGGGAAAGGTCTTACAAATGAGAAAGATTTATGGTCAACTATCGAGGGTTCCTAAAGAATATTTTTACCAGATAACGGAAACAATTTAGAACTATGTAACGACATAAATGGGCAGTGATAACAGTGCTAGCTAGGTGTAGCTAGCTATGATCTAAAATGAAACTGACCAAGATAAGATCGAACGGAAAGACAACGACTCAGGCACATTAGTATGAGACTACGAGTAAAGAAAATCGAAAGACAACTTCAAGTCTGAAAATTGACAAATGTATTGAAGAGGTAACATTACCCATCTATCGTTTCTGTTGCTACACATCAGCCAAATTGAGTCGTAATATGCGTTAGATACTTCTAAGTCAAAACTTTTTCAAACCTACTACCAGAGAGACGATATTAAGTTTAAAGGTACATCTTACGCTGACACACACAAATGGCTTTAACTCGTAGATCCCTCCTCTCTGGACAAAACAAAAACCCATCTATGTGCACCGTGCCCTTCTAGGTTTTGTTGTAGAATATCAATAGCTTACACAAATGTTAACATCTTTTTTTTTCGCGTTCCAGAAAAATGTGGAAGAAACAAAAACGTACAATACAACGAAAATAACCGAAATCTTAATCGAAAAGACGTACCGAAGGAGTTATGAGTTGTGCATTAAAGAACCGCACGGCAGTGGATAGGATGGTGTTTTATTTTTATTTTTACTACAATTAAACTTAAAATATACAAATTTGGAGAAAATAAGAAACATCTTGGGATATGGACGCGAATGAAAAATGATGTCAAATGACGAATGATAAATAAAATCAGAAGAAAGCAAAAAGAGAAAGTTGTAAAGAGTTCTTAGTTTTTAATCACTTGTTGACAAAATGCTGTATTGCTACAGCTGTAAAAGTAAAACAAATAGATGACCGATGGCTGTCTTTGCAAATATAATTGATATTTGTTCTACTTGAACTTGCAAAACGTATTTTTTTTTTTTTTTTAAGAATGAGAAGCAGGTTAATAACAAAAAGCCAAAGAAATCGGTTGGTAGAATTTGCCAAACCGTATGCCTCCTGAACGATAAACAACTTGAAGTACATACCGTGATCAACCAAAAAAAAAAAAATCAATCGAATAGGTCTGAATGGCAAAAAGTATTGACGATATCCAAAAATGTCTGGCTATGGATCCAAAGTACGTTACGCCAAATTTAAAGTACGTAAAAGGCTTGATAAATGTATAAAATATCATTTCATCGACTAAACGGTTTACAGAAGAAAGAAAAGTGTGTCGAAGTTCTAGAAAAATTTTTAATTTTACCGTGGACAGATCAATAACTCTAAACACACCGTGAAACTCACAAAAAAGGTTTTTTGAAGACAATTTTGTCACAGTTTTGGATTGGCCATCTTCCATATTGAATCCAATCGAGAGCAAGCCGGTGCTGATCTTTCGTTAGCTCAATGCCAAAGCAATGCCAAGCATTATTGACGCTTAGCGTTTAAAATTAAAAAAAAAATCAAAAATCATAACATTTCTACCACTATTTCTGAATAGGTGTCCCAGTTTGTTTCAATGCAATAAAACTTGAAGTAAAATATAAAAACCAAAGATCTAATCTTTTTTCCTTATAAATTATGAAATACATACGAAATGATATTTCAGACGAATCGAATGAATATTTTTACAATTACCAGATGCAAAAAGACCCAAAGTATGTAGGACAGCATCTGAATATGTACATATGCCAGCTTAACCAAAAAATTCACTTTAGTTAGCACAACTTTTCATGGGTTACTTTATATTGTCGGTTAGTAAACTTCAATTAATAAACCGTTTGAGTACATGAGCTTATATATCGATTATAAAATGTTAACTCTTTACTAACCCACTTTTCAACTAGTTATGACTAAAGACAGTAAATCTGCAACGATACTTAGGTACGACATTCTTTAAAAACACAACACTACACGGTTGATTTAGCACTTTTTGAAAAGATTTAAATAGGAAAAGGGGCCTCTACACAGGACATACTTTTATTTTTTATTGTATATATGTTACAAGAGGATATTGTAACATGTATCCATGGAAATAGATATCACAAAATCGACTTAAGCCAGAAATTTACATGAATGATATTTTCTATATTTACTATTTGGGAAAAGCTAAGTTCAAACGAGCTGTATGCTTTGAAAATTAACAATCAAATCTTCCTCTTATTTACGCGAGAGCAATTGCTAGAATTTAAGGTTTAGAGTTTAGACCTACAGATTGGCTGATGCAACGTACTGCCGACAAAAAAGGATAATTACTTGTTTTCTGTGTAATTAATGGGTTCAATTTTAATTCAATGAATGTAAGCAACTGGAATGATCAAACCAACATTTTTACCATGCACCGCTTTCACGCATTGGAGTCTCTAAATTCCATATGCGCTAAGGCGCATATTTGACGGCACTCGTATTCAGCTGCATCCGATCAGATGGACTGCAATGAGACTGGTAAACACTTTTACCGAGCATGGGACAATCACAAGAAGTCCTTAGCGTCAAGATTTTTCTGGTCGGATGCATAAAACAATTGCCGCTATAGTTGGCGCTGTCCATGTTTCCTTTCGATTAGGAATTAATCTGATCAAATAAGCAATTTTGCACAAACTTATTTCCGAGTTCAAACCACAAGCAAACTCTAGCCGATGATTCGGTCGTAAATTTTTAAACAAATATTCTTGTCGAGGCACAAATTGTCAAGTGTAAAGTGACAGAGGGCCATAGATAATCCATGTGACGGGGCTGCATCCAGCTCCAATCACAGATAGGATAGATATAATTTAATCAAACTGCATTGTCTTGATGTATTTGCCCCACTTAGAGATGCTGAAAGAGTTTTTTCTTTTCAAAACTACTTCGAAAGAGAATACCTTTCAACTCTGTGTGGTTGCAAGGTGGTGTAACTACTCCAATAGCCATCCTCGTTTTGATAGAATTGCAGTTCCCCAACAGACTACCACACTCCATTGGTACCCAAGTTACCTTACCTGATTGATTTTTTTCTGGTGGGGTTATTGCAAACAGGAAGTAGGCATACTAACCAAAACCAAAAGAAAAGACTTTCGAAATACACGTCGAGACTCTTCTCCTATTCATTGATTTTTAAGCGTATATCGGGAAAAATTAAGCGAAAATGAGCGGTTTTGACATCACTGTTAAATTTGTCCAGCTCTGCAAGGTGACCATAGATAAGGGTTCTTTGTGAGGCTTTTAATATCGAAAGACTTCCAATAAAAAGATTTAGTTTCAGCCGATTTTTTAACATAAAGAAACCAAGACACACTATGGGCAAAATCTTTCAAAAGTTCGTACAACAGCTTGCCGATGCGGATGTCATAGACAGAGGCTTTCTCTATAATTTTTTTCGCCTAATAGTCTCCGAGTTTTTTTTTAAAATCATCTATACATTGCGAACTATAGTTTTTACGAGCACCTTTTTAGCAATTTTTCTAGAAGAAAGGCCGGAATTAAATGCCGTAAGCAAAATATTTTGATTTTTACACATTCTTTTTGAAGATTGAGAGGTACTAGAATTTCGCAGCGGTTAAGCCGTTTTCCTTTACCCATTTTCAACTAAAAAAATATATTTACGATGGCTTAAAGCATAGTACATAGCACTAAGTACTCCTACTAATACTTTTACAAACACTTAACCTTCGCACAGACAGATATATATACCAACGCATTGTACATCTCTATAACCTGAACTGAATGCAAATTTATTGTACTGTGCCATCATTTTGTTGCATCCCATACTCGGTATCCCACACTCTTTGAATGCTTTCAAACCCATGAAATTAACGAAATAGATTCAACTTTTACGCAAAACTAAATGAAGAGAGAGTTGCACAAACTCATTGCTAACTTAATTTTTGGAAAATAATATGAATGTGCCATGAACAAAATCACCAGTTGTTGGTAGTATTTCGCATCGTACCGCATCCATACCGTTTTAGCCTCAAATCTACCGCAGAATACTATTTGAAACACCTCTTCTCTTGAAACTATAGTAATCTGGAATTATCGGAGAGTTCAATATCACATGATTGAAGGCAATAGTTGATGGGAATCTTTAAAAGATCACGAGGAAGCTGGTCGTAAATTAGGAAAGCTCCCAAAATTAGCAACAATCCAACAGAATCATCATCGCTCTTGGAGACTACCTATATTTTTTTGTTTTGAATATCAAGAAATCTTACTAAACACAACACAGTAACACTAAGAGGACCTTAGCAGATACATATTGTCAAATTTGGTGCAATTTGTACCAAATTCTTGATCGATCTCAAAGTATCACGTGGAAGCCCTATCAACCTTTCATTCCTATCAGTTGCAATTATTAAAACTTTACGAGTTATCTAGTCCGATTAAAACAGAGATCCCCGTTCCGATGAGGTGCAATAACATCCTACCATATGCCTCGGCTGTTTCTACCTTGGTTGATCTCTACGTTTTTGATACGGCTAAACCAATCTTGAAAGGGGTAGTCGTCTGGCAAATGAATGTGACTTTCCAATGCAACTCTCATATTTTAGGAGCTGAAGAGAAAACAATCATCCTGTTAGACCCCGATCAACTGAACTTCATACTGACTACACCTTTTGTCCCAAATATAATCACCGAAACCAAAATCTTTTATTGCGCATGGTTTTCTACTACCCAAAATATGACTACTCGAACTTATGAGAAAGTGGTAGACGCATTTCCAACTCTGGGTCATGGATTCATTGCTGATAGCGTGTCATGGATGACAACCACTTATGGATACAAGTTGCTGAAAATTCTAGAGTATCGACCAAACTCCTATCCTCTGATCTACCAGTCTATGGATCCAGGAACAATGATTGGAACTAATGAAAACTAGTTCAAAAGCACTACTGCTCATAAGGTCCTCCAATTTCATACTCATGCTAATAAAACATCCAATCTTTTCGCGAATTTACCAAACAAAATTGGGATTCTTGATTAGCCTCAGCATGTCTATTCTAGTGACAGGGGTCTCAATGTGCTTCAAAGAAAGAATTGCAACACAATCTTCTAGATGCACAATTAAATTTCTTGATTTGATGTTGATAAACTTGCTTCAATAAAAATATAGATGATGTGCATGAATTGATATGTAAAAGATAGTTATGCTTAGTACAGATCTATTAGCAACCTATGCAAAAGGAGTCCCCCATGCGATCAAAGAGTTCAATGATGGAGGCTTCAGACAGAGGATCAGACATAAAATAATTAGTATAGCTCCTCAAGAGCACTCCCCCTCCCATCATCCACAGGTTCTAATTGGGACAAAGTGCAAATCGGTGGCGGCTCTGTCAGGGATCATTGATCATGCCCACACTACCGATGAAGGATATTGGTACATATGTGTCGAAAACCAAGTTACTTGATTCTTCTTTAATCAGAGACGACAATCATTCGACACTCCCAATTTTACACAATGTTGGGATCGCACTTTCATGGAAAGGGTTGGATGGACAGTACGAATAATTACTGTTGTCTTCTCGATTTTAGTGCCGTTTGCTTTGATTTACTTTTTTTGACTGTGCCTTTGTAAACTCAACCTCAAACCCTCAAAGTCGAAGGAAACAGCAGGTTCTAGGGGAATATTATAAATAGCAACTAACCCATTCGGACCACGACACGACGCCGAAGAAGAAGAAATCCTCAAACCTAAGACCGACTGAAAGATCAATCGAGTTAACATTGACCTAAAGACAATTTTTAGGACATTGCTCTGACATGAGAGTCAGTGAGAACAGTTATTAACAACTTTGCCTCTTTAAGTTGATACGTTTATCCTTTAATTATTCCTGTTTCTTGTTCTTTTTCTGTCATTCGTAAAACATAGGTATGTTGCGCAGGATTTTTTCAAACAATTCTCCTGAGCTGTGAAATGTATTATTCAAAAGCAATATGTTGGCAATATTCTGGATTGACAAAACTCAGAAGAAGAACTTATTTACTACAGCTACTATCATCACTTTTCGGATGGAACAGATTCAATTCTACGATGTTAGCAAGAAAAAGTTTGAACATGATACAAGCGAAATGCATAATAATTGTGGACGTAAGCTAAGATGTGCTCACAGCCGTCGCCTATCTTCAATGGGTTCATGAAAGGAAACTGAAATGTCCATGGATCAAGGCCAACATAAAAATTTCGTCTTGAATTCCTTAGCTCTTGTGTGTTAAATTCCGGGGAACAATTGACAATTTGTTCTTCGAATATGCAAAAGAATGATATGGTATGCGATGCAAAAATTAACTTGCCTAGCCACAATCATCAACTGAAATTAACTTCCTCAATAGGTAACATTAAAAAGAAATGGCAAACAATCTATATTGAGACAGATAGCTGTCTAGTAGCTAATGACTGCATTTGAGCAATCAAAAAGTTCATTGTCGGACGAGAGATTTCTACAGAGTTGGCAGTTTAAAGGAACTTTGTGAAGCGCATCGAAAACATTGTAAGGAAAGTTACCGTCAACTGTAATTCACTTAAATATATTCCACGGCAGTAACCAAGCTCTGATGCGTTAACTATAAATGACATTTACCTTCCTCAAGTGGAAATAAGCCTCACGAGATGAGAATTGAAGACATTGCACTTTCAAGAAATTGAATGGCTGGCTCTCTGAAAGAATATCCTTCGAAATTAACGAAGTGAGATAAGTGTTGGACTTCCGCAAAGCCCATAGAAATCGAAAAGTTAGATCAAATGCAGCGACTCAGTTATTAGTATCAAAGAAGTTGCGAGAGCGAAGAGGTTGGACTAGAAGAGGATAAGTTGTGATGGAGGAAGAAGAAAAGCAAGATAAGATTGAAGGGGAAGTGATGGATCAGTGTGCAAAGCAAATAATGTATAGACAAAGTCAAAACATTATTGCGACTGTATCTATCAGATGTAAGTGGATTTTTAACAACTCGTGCGCTTAACATGCTAAAGATGAAAAAGAGAACATGATTAGCAAGCGATCAAGGAAATGGAAGTGCTCAATAAACTAAAAACGTTTCGTTCCAACAGGACCCGAATAGAGGTCCATTAAGTTGACCAAAAAAATTTAGTATGACAGTCACATCCGTTGTTTATGACCCAAACTAGAACAACCCAAATACCGCAGACAGATGTTTTACACATCCAAGTACACTGGACCTTCTACCTGACAAGCCGTTTAAAAAAATTTTAGATGACTTAATGGATAGCATTAACTCATTTTTAAGGTTTCGTGGAAAGAGGAGTCGTTTGCGCAATCCACAAGAAGTGAAACTGCGTGTGATCTTACGGCACGAGATAACCCAAACTGATGGGTTTGGTTACAAATTTAAATAATGATAATGGGGCAGGTAGCATTGCCTTTAAGAATGAGTTAAGTAAAAATAAAATTGTACTATAAGGATACTATGAAGCATTTTGACTGAAGAATCACAACGGAATAGTGGGTTGTTGAATTAGAGAACATATGTATGTATGTGTAGATAGCACCAATATTGCCTTAAGCAGCACCCTTTCACAGTTGCATCATCAAATAAATATTCAAACTCAGTAACTGCTTTCAGATTAGAAGAAATAACTAAAACGCTCAAATGTGTCTCTAGTTCTTGACTTTTATAATAGAAGGTCTCAATCCATATCCTCTTCAGCTCCAACAGTCAGAACAAATCGTATATGGTGGCATGTTGTATGTATAGTTTTGTAAAATAAACGAATAAAATGGAAAGTAGAAATAAGTCTTTTTTTTATATATAAATTTGTAGGTTTTGGTATTTAATACTTAAAAAGGACTCTCCATACATTTTTTTTTATTTTTGCGTTATAAGTAAATATAATATTTATGTATGCATGTTGCGTGTGTGTGTGTGTGTATGTGTGTGTATAAACTACATAGAAGAACAAAATGCATAAACCTTAACACCAGAGAGCAGAGATATTTCTTAATCTCTCCCCAAATATTCGTGTACAAATAAATATTTTTCAATTCTTCAAAAGTAAAAACTATAAATTCACAAACTAAATTAGTAATGTAAACAATTTTTGTTTGCTTTTTTTTTTTTTTTAAATAATAAAAATTCCAACTTAATTCGTATAAATTGTAGTCTACAACTTAGCTTATATATCCTATATATATATACCCACTAGCGATATACGTATTTATGTGTAAAACTGACTGAGTACACTCGGGAAAAATAGATAAAATAAGCGAAAAACATTTCAAAAATTCAGAAAATGAAATAGAAAATAAAGAAAAATCTAACACAAAACACAAACGAGAAAAAGTAAAATTAATTGATTTTGTTGTGGAAAAGTTTCTTAAGTCTTAATCCTGAACTTCTCGGTAAGGTACTTCGGACGTCACTGAAAACGATTCAAAGTAATGATTGAGAAATTCGAAAGTCGGTCGTTTTTCTGGCACTGCATCCCAACATTGTAACAGCAGATGATAAATATTGTCTGGGAAGAAGTGATTTGTTGGCTTTGGCATTCGGAAGCCACGTTCGATGTTCTCGATTACTTCTCGACTATGCATACCAGGATATGGTACTTGACCATATGTAAATAATTCCATTAAAAGTATTCCATAAGACCATACATCGGATTTGATTGAAAATTTGCCATAAATAATTGCTTCAGGGGCAGTCCATTTCACGGGGAAACGTGAACCTTGCTTCGGGCAGTATTCATCGTCGGCAATTACTCGTGCTAAACCAAAATCGCAGATTTTCGCAACATTATTCTCGCCAATTAGAACGTTACGAGCGGCGAGATCACGATGTATTAGCTGCTTTGATTCCAGATATTCCATTCCTGAGGCTACTTGGGTGGCAATGTAGATTAGATCTTCGAAATGTAAGTAACGGCCGTCGCCTTCGCGTAGAAAATCTAATAGACTACCTTTAGACATATACTCTTGGACGATGTAAATTGGTTCTTCCTAAAAAAAAAAACAAAAAACAAAGACAAGATTTCATTAAATATTTGGACACAGCAAATGATAAGTAGAAAAAGCTGAAAACTAATTTGCAAAATACGTAAGAATCAAGGAAATATTTGGGCAAATTCATGATAGATGGGTATGGTATCTTGTAGTCACCTTGAAGAATAATTTTTTGAAGCACAGAGCACGAGTTTAAAAGACAGCAGTTTACGAAATAAAGACAGACGAAAGCGTCCTGTATTATTGTATTAGAAGGCAGAGCAAATTAAAAAGGACTAACAATCGTCTTGACTGTTGAAGATTAATGGCCGATTGAGAATGAAACGTGTAATATTGCTAGAAACCACTCACCGCAAATAAGTATGAACAAATCTGCAAAAATAATACCTTGACGAGCTTTCAAATGGAACATCAAAACAGAAAATGCTGTTCAAAGGTGAGGATTGGTTCAGGTTCAGGTTGTCCGCGAATATGAAGACTGGCGGGCAAATCAGTTTATGTTGAAGAAGATATACTAAACCTTCTAACTACACTCAATACGATATTTTTTAACACAAAGTGACATTTAATTGGATACTGCAGCAGATATGCCGGAATAAATTGGCACGGCAAGTAAAAAATTATAAAGCGATTTTGAATGAACCACTAGCAAGTAAGCACCTACTTTTGCTGACAGAAAAACCAAAGACGGACTATTAAAAAATGAATTTTTTGTTTTTTCTATAATTAGCCCACACTCACGGGGTTATCATACCCTGAAAATGTTTGCACACAGCGGGTGCGAAAGAAATTTAGGAAGAAAGTGAAAAGAGATACCGATGTAACGGGTGATTCATCGTGAGGTTTGATTTTTAATAACCTTTTTTTGACAGATCACGCGTGACTCCTATCAAACTGCTTTGACATTTTTGTTCAGTATCGTTTGGCAAGTCATCATGGAAAGGCTCACACCACAAAAGTGTGTCCAAATTGTTCAGCTGTATTACGAAAATCAGCGTTCTGTGAGATATGTTTTTCGTGCGCATAATCGACCTACTGAAACCCCTATTGCCAACATTATTCGCAAATTTGAGTCCCAGTTAACATATGTGGATGATACTCGACCGGTTAGACAACATCCAGCGCGTAGTGAAGGGACTATAGCAGCTGTAGCTGAGAGTGTACGCGAAGACCGTGACGAATCTATTCCTCGTCGTTCTCAGTAGCTTGGCTTGGCTTATTCGACAACTTGGCGTATTTTACATGAGGATCTCGACCTAAAAGTGTACAAGATTCAACTTGTGCAAGAATTGAAGCCAGTCGACTTGAATTTGCGTCATATTTTCAGTGAATGGGCTATGAAAAACTCAATGAAATTCCGGTGTTCTATCGTGAAATTTTGTTCAGTGATGAAGCCAATTTCTGGCTCAATGGATGCGTTAATAAACAAAATTGCCGTATTTGGGCTGATGAGCAACCCGAAGAGTACCAAGAGCTACCATTACATCCATCAAAAACAACGAAATGGTTTGGTTTATGGGCTCGTGGAATTATTGGTCCATATTTCTTTAAAAATGAGGCAAATCAGAATGTTACCGGCAATGGTAACCGTTAACGCGCCACGTTAATGGACTATGTGCTTCTTGAAACTCAAGCACATAGTCTCGGTGAGCTCTGTTTTCAACAAGGCGGCACTACGAGCCATACATTGCGTGAAACAATGGACTAATTGAGAAATCATTTTGTTAAGCACTGAATTTGGACAATTTTTTTTTTCTGGGGATATGTAAAGTCTCAGGTCTTTAGGAATAAGCCAGCTACGACTGAAGCTTTGGAAGCCAATATTACTCATATTATCTACGAAATACCAGTCGCTATGCTCGAACAAGTCGCCCAAAATTGGACCTTCCGAATGGACCACCTCAGACGTAGTCGTGGCCAACATTTACATGATATCATTTTCAAAAAGTAAATGTCATGAAGTGTTCTTTTAACCGATAATAAAAATTTTAATTTCACTTTCAAATTTATGTGTTTTACTAGGTTTTACTAGGTAGCCCCAGAGTGCGCTGCTACTGCAAAAAAAGTTATGGTGCCTTGAAGTCCGTTCATACTTAGGCAGACATACCAAATTTCAGTGCGATACTGTCTTTAGTTTTGTTTTGACAGCTGATTGTTGTTGACGTGTTTGGCATCATGTTGAGTATGGACAAAAACGATTTTCGTTCTCTCATAAAACATTATTTTTTGAGAGGCAAAACGGCGAAGGAAACAAAAGAAAAGTTGGATAAATATTATGGGGCCAATGCTCTGTCAGATTACACCGTCAAATATTGGTTTCGAGAGTTTCGTGGTGGCCCCAACTCCACTACCGATCAAGCCCGCAACGGCAGGCCCTCCGAGAGGACAATGTCAAAAAAATACATAAAATGGTGTTGGCTGACCGGAAAGTGAAGGTGCGCAAGCTAACAGATACCACAAAGATTAGTTCTGAGCGCACACGCCATATTTTGGGCAATATTTTACATATGGAAAAGTTATCCTGCCGCTGGGTGCCGCGCATACTCACTCCTGACCAAAAACACGAACGCGAAAGCACTTCGAAAGAGTGTTTGGACTTGCTGATGGGGAATCGGGTGGACTTTTGACATCGATTGGTAACTGTTGAACACCAGAGAACAGAATGAGTGCCCGGCAATGGACTGAAGCCGGCACGAAAGCTCCGAAGCGCCCGAGGGAGGCTCGATGGGTCGGACAGGTTATGGCGTGGACTTCCTTGAAAAAGGAATAACCATTAACAGAGAGTATTACTGTGCATTATTGGAGCGATTGAAGGCCGAAATCGCTGCTAAACGGTCTCACATGAAGCGAGAAAATTTTGTTTTTGCAAGACAATGCACCAGCGCACAAGAGCATCGCAAACAATGACTTACGGCTCCAATTGCTGTCGCATTCACCGTATTCGCCCGATTTGGCTCCCTTGGACTATTAACTTGGACTTCCCAAACCTCAAAGATGGTTCTTCAATAAAATATTTAGCTCACGTGAGTAAATCATCGCGCCACGGAGGAGTATTTTGCAGACTTTCCAGAAAATTACTTTTCGGACGGGATCAAGAAGTTGGAAAATCGCTAGAATAAGTGTATCAAACTAAAAGGGGACTATATTGAATAAAATAAAAAAAAAAAACATTTAAAAAGAATTTATTTTTCATTTCCAAGGAGGTCACTTTTCACCCCACCTAGTATTTTACATTATAAATGAAACCTCACGATGAAACACCCTTTACATTGATCTTAAGTTATAACGACTAGTGACTAGGATGCTGAAACCAGGAGGAAGAACAAATCACCCAAAATGTGCTCAACAATTTCGGTGGAAAATGTAAAAATAGTGCAAGAGCTATACACTACATATTCCTTCGCCAAGAAGAAATTGTTGTGGCGAAGCCATGAGACGCAAATGGAGGTAAGGAGCAAAGAACTGACAAGAATTTTGTTTTAAATTTGATATAACTGACACAGAAACGTTTCGAATGTTGAAAACTGCGTATAGGATGAGTATAAGATGAGCGTTTGAAGTAATTGAATAGTATTCACAGTTTAAAAATGCTAGCCAGTCGTTGGAAGATTATCCAATAGAGGGGCGCGCACCCTCTTCTATTACAGACAAGAATGCACATATAATTCGTGCAACTCACTGCGTCTTCTAATCTTCGTGCTACGGTTATATACGGTTAAATATGAATAATATGAGCAATTAAATATTAGTGAATGAAACAACATTTTACACGATAATCTTGGCAATAGTAAGATTTGCGCTAAGGACATCATTGAACATTTTTTTTAAATCCACATAATGACGCAGTCCTAACGAAAAACGGGCGGTTAAAGTTCGCGTCTCAAAGTCAAAAGTGAAGATGATGCTGATTTCTTTTTATTCGCAAAGCTGAAGGATGCCATTAAAGGGGAACGTTTTGACGCCGTGGAGGCTATTCAACGAAATTCTATTCTTCTTCTTCATTTCGTAAGAAATACGGTCCGATGATGCTGCCATGCTAAGACCGCGCTAAAAAGTTAATCTTTATGGATGCATTGATGCTTGGCCGAACACTTGTGTATTATGTTTGCTCCAATAATGGCAATTTTGCTTGTCGACATAGCCGCTGATCCAAAAAATGGTCCTTGTCCGAGAATATGATATTTTGGCCAAAATCTTGATTTCCGGCAAACATGTCCACCACCCAATTAGCGAACTCAATGCATTGTCTATGGTCGTCCGGCTTCAATTCTTGCGTCAGTACAATCTTATACGGATGTAGGCCCAAATCCGACCGCAAAATATGCCGGCTTAACTCTCTGGCAATTCCCAATTCAACTGATCCGAATCAAATCGACATTTCTTGGTCTTATTCGATACTGGCCGCTACGGCGGCTATGTTTCTTAATTTCGCACCAATCTCTGTTTAGTTGGTGGCTTAAGATCCAAAAGAGTGTACTCACGCTCAAACTTTTCCACATTGCGACGAATTGCCTTCGCACTGAAGCCATGATGACGACCGACCTCACTGAGCTGGAATTTCGATAATATTTTTTTAATAATTTCAGCACAATGCATGAATAAATGGCAAACCTTACTGAATATTTTGACAGCTGGATATCGTTGGTAGTTTTGGCAGCTGCTGAAACACAACAATTGGAAAAACTATCATTGATTTTTGGTCACCCGTCAGCCAAACGAGTCAATATTTTTAAGAATGGGACACAATGAAGAAAAACTCAAAAGATTCAATCGCCGCTTTATACTGAAGATGAGCAGTGACGCATGTTTACGGGTAACAAAGACATTTGCAATAGATGGAAGAAGTACTCTAACGTATTATTCAACAAAAAATTAACCGGCAATACTATTCCCAGAAACATAATGGACGAAAAGGAAATGGCAGAATTTATGGAAGTCGAAGTTTGCAAAGAAGCAAAAAGAATGAATCGAAGGCGAAGATGGGCGACAATTGAAAATCTTGGACTTAAATAATTTGCGACTTTGTTAAATGATGAAAGGCGATTAATGCCTCTTCTTTCTTTTTCCAATGTAGAAAGACAAAGGCCACACGAGAAAATGTAATTCAAAGTTCACGGATAATGATGGAAATACATCACCACGCTTCAAAAGATCTACATATCGTCTTCATGAAGAAGTCGTTCGATAGAATTCCCAAAGATCTTACTCGATTTAGACGGATCTAAGATCTCAAAAAGTAGCCGATACGATGATAAGCGATCTGTAATATGGCATTGAAACGAAAGTTAAGCACAGGAGAGTAACTGGCGAATTCGAAATTTAAGTTGGACTACACCAAAGCTGTGTACAAGGTCTTGGAAGATTTTCTATTGGATAATCCGGAATGAGTTCTCTCCTTTTGAAGAAAGCTCTGGCTTTATCTATAACCACCAATCTATAGCTACAATTGGAAGAACCAATTCGCACATAGAGTAAGAGGAGAGTAGTTTAAATTGCAGGGAAATTCTGCAGTATTTTGCGACAAAAAAACATCGCTTACGGTACACTTAAAAGTTTGTTCTATACGATAGTCGTTCCTCCAACTTTGATATGTATACGCATCGCAATGTTAGACGATAGATTTACTAAAAATAAAACTCTGTACTAAAAGAGTACAAAAAAGTCTTCCTACCGACAGGTTGAAGAGCTTCTGCTTGATACTTATTTGAACCTAAGTTAAAAGAAAAATTTTCAAAACGAATGGAAAAAACGCCCAACACGTCGGCTATTACTCATACCAACTGAATGGCGGGCACTGGCACCCAATAGAAATTTTTAAGAACCCAGAAGTAAAACAGAGAATGTTTTATTTCAAAGTTATCAGGGAAACTATCTTTAGCTCTAGTACAAATGTAACGAATGGTAAACGCTGAAGCAAAACAGTTTGAATACGTCGAATGACTGCAAAATGCTAGGTCTTTATTATTACATCGTACTCCCGTCACTCGAAACCATGAATTCATAGCTGAAGTAACCAATGAGCAGAAACTTTATGTCTACCTAACATGAGAGGACATTGGAAAAAAAAAATTTTTTTTTTGACGATCAACTGCATAAAGGCGTCACGAGAAATTGTAACAATTACGAATCGGTTTTCAAGCTAGATCTAAACATTCGATAATAATTTAACTTGATTGGATTCAATACGGCTCGACGATCACCTCAACGCCGCGAAGGATCTGTAGACAATCTTCATTGCTATTTTCAAGCTTTTGGCTGGGTATATATTTTAATTCGTGCGGTTTTTTTTTATTTAAGAAAAACATGTACAATAGTATTATTCAAAGTATTGCCCATCTGAAGCTATGACTTTTCCCCATCTTTCTGGCACTTTGTGGATCCCATCCCAAGAATGAATCAACACAATTTTCGATATTCTGCTCTGATGTGAACCGTATGTCAGTGAGGGCGTTCTGCATCGACCGGAACAAATGGTAGTCTGAAGGGGCAAGGTCTGGGCTATAAGGCGGGTGGGGTAAGACTTCCCATCCACTGTTTTCCAAATAGTTCTTAACCGGAATAGCAACGTGGGGCCGAGCGTTGTCATGATGGAAAATTATTGCCTCGTGTCTGGTCGCATATTAGGGGCGTTTTTCGGCTACTGCTCTTTTCAAACATATTAATTGTGTTCGGTAGCATTGTCCATTGATGGTTGCACCCGGTTTTAGCAGCTTATAATACAGCACACCCATCTGATCCCACTAAATACAGAGCATTACCTTCGCGCCATGGATATTCGGCTTTGCCGTTGATTTGGCTGGTTGGCCGGGTTTCACATATGATTTTTTGCGCTTGGGGTTGTCATAATGGATCCAATTTTCATCACCAGTAACAATCCGATGCAAAAATGACTTCGTTTTGTGGCGTTCCACCAGCATTTTGGACATGCAAAACCGCCTTTCGACGGCTCTCGGCTTGAGTTCATGTGGAACGCAATTTCCCAGCTTTTGAATATACCCAGCTGCTTTTAAACGTTTTGAAATGGCTGCTTGAGTGACATCCAAAGATTCTGCGAGCTCTTCTTGTGTTTGGCAGCAATCTTCAGAGAGTAATGCTTCCAGTTCTTCATCTTCAAACTTTTTTGGCTGCCCAGGACGTTCGTATTCTTCCAAGCCAAAATCACCACTTTTAAATCGTGCAAACCACTTTTGGCACGTTCGCTCAGCTAGCGCATGTTCACCATAAACTTCGATGACTTTCGGCAGCAGTTTTCTTCATATTAAAGTAATGAAGAAGAACTCCCCGCAAAAACACTTTTTCAGGCACAAAGTTCGACATATTTGAGTGAAAAAAAAAATTATTGTTGTTTACGCTTCAAATGAATGACATATACTGAAATGACGTACAATAACAGTAGCTTTCCAACGCATGTTCCAATGGAATAATACAAGTTACGCCATCTCTTATCAAACCGCACGCAATTAAGTTAAAGACTTAGAATTACGTGATTCGATCAAGAAAAGGGAGATGACGTATTGCATACTAGATCACTGAGGAGTGGTCGATGATTGATTATGATTTGGTTATCACTTTGTGTTTTACTGAATATTATGTCTGAAGTAGCTTAAAGATCTTTAAACAAGAAAAGAGTAGTTTTTAAATCAAGTCAGAGTCAGAGTCATGCAGTCACCAAGTTATACTGTGCCCAGGAACCCCAAGAAGAATAAAGTTAGACCGATTCCTAACTTGGGTAATTTCTTCCTGGCCTGGTGTAATAACTTAAAACAAGCCGGTTACATGATTTTCTTATTGTTAGTTCTTCCGCCTAAAAGACACATAGATAATCTGAAAACAAAGAGAATTCGAGAACATCCATCTGCATCATTCAAATTTATTTTGAAAATCGGTCTTCAATTCGCGAAATGCACAGAGGATTACGTGTGTTTCGTTGGTCCTCAGCTCGCTATACGCCGTATTGTTAATAAATAACATACCGTGGTACGTTACTCTACATAACGTAAAGCCAACAGCTCTTCAACGTAATGTGCAAATGAAAAAAAACCTAGTCGATGTGAGTGAAAGTGTAACGAAAGATCCGTAATTGTCAACTTGGCGTCAATCACAAGAGTTTGATCTGTCCGTTCACTATGTGGAGATTTTTAAAAATATATATATATAGGTAGGTCTACGCCGTAAAAAAATCAATTGGTGTAGCTATCAAATCCACGAGACAATGGCCTGCGACGAAAGCTCGTGATTGATCTCCTTAGACCCTTATTTTTACTGACCTCACTTTTTTTCTTCGAAAATATTGACGATGTTAATCTGGACGATATGTGGATGGTTGACGTTACTCGATTACTTCTCGTCTCCCTTTGTAAACTCTTTGGTCTATGCAGATAAAATGCAAACTATTCTGTAAGCGTGATTGGTGAGATAAATGATCGAAAGCGTGGACTGACACGATGATCTTAGTCAAGTACATCCGAGTAAGCTGTATGCTTTAAGTTGTCATGAACCATTCATCATAATGAATAAAGATTTTAAAAAAGACATTGTGTAGACAATTTCAAGTATGTGCAGCCCTAACACATAGATCATAGTGTTGGCCGATAAAAGCAAGTCAACTCCAAATGCAAAACAGCAGCAACGGTCGTCATGTATTTAAATATTCATAAATAGACATTGGTATGTCCCGATTAATATACGAAAATTTAACCACAATCTTCAATCAGTCTTTCCTTTGGCTGAAAAGGTAAGTATGTAGCAAAGTGCCATCAGAAGGATAACAAAAGAATCCCTACGTAAGAGGGATTATCTAAACGAAAAACGCAGTTAGTAAAGTTTTATTTAAGGGGCTATAGGGGTTGATGTAAACCGCAGGATCGCTTTCAAATCGTGGAAAATATTTCCCAGACCAGTGCTTAATAATACAGATTTTGTCAATTCTATGCACCGAATAATCGCCCATCTGACCGTGCTACTCGTCGTATTGAGGATATATTTCGTACTGATTTGAGGCTAAATGACAATAGTTCAACACACTCTAACTTATCAGTTTGCAAGCGTGCATAGGACCTTTGATTTTTCCCTTTCACAACTTGGAACATTTCGCGTACAGATGTGGGACCATTCCCTTATAAGATTCAATGGTTGCAAGAATTCCAGCCGCTGCAAGAAGATCTGCAATTTGATGAAAAAGTTGTGTTTAGGTTCACTTTTGACTTAACGGATACATCAATATGTAAGATTGACGTATTCGGACTGAAAATAAATTACAAACGACTCTTTGGACACTAACATGTACTGTACTCGTATGTGAGTGGTTTCAGGTTTGTACGCTGAAGGCATCATCGTGACTAATTACTTTGGAAATGAAACAGGAGCTTTTGTTTGTTTGTTTCTAAATTTATGTGATACCGATGCGAATGTTTCCAGCAGGGTAGGACTACTTGTCATATTGCGATCAATACCTTCGATTTATTGAAAATGAAATGTTTGTTGGTTCAGTGATTTCAAGACTTCCGACTGTAAATTTGGTCCAACAATCTTGCATGAAATAAACGATTGAAGATATGGAAGCCAATATACGGCGAGTTGTCTTAAAATTGGACCAATAGGATACTGTTTGCAATCGCCAGCCGCTGTCTCGATTTATCACATACTGTATGCTAAACCCAGACAAGTTAACGACCTAGCCACCTTTACAAAATCATATTACAAACAAAAGCAAGGCACTAGATAGCAAATAGAAAATACGACCATAAGACTTCTATCAATGAAACCTATTAATGTTAGAAAATGATTTTAAATTAAATAAAAACAAACACACTTTTGCAAATCGTCTTCAACTTATGAAATATTCGTAAAAATTAAAAGCAAACCTGAGAGCAAACAGCGTATAATGCTACTAATCTATTGTGACGGAATTTCTTCATGATGGCAGCCTCTTGCAGGAATGCCTGCGTTGACATGGTACCCTCGCGCAATGTTTTAACAGCAACATCGATGCTGTTTCTCCATTTACCATAAAACACTTCACCGAAATTACCACGACCCAGCTTCCGGATGAGCTGAATTTCTGATCGTGGAATTTCATATTTATCACGTAGTTCCGGTCCTAAATCCCACATTTGTGGCTGTGGCTTAGGACATGGTCGTGACAATATATGACACAGACCAAGGGCGTTTTCTACAATAAAAAGAGAACAACAAAAACAACAATTAATTGAGTTCATTTGAAAAAAAATAAAAATAAAAAAAAAAAATCTGTACAACGACAGTAACATACTACTATACGCCATCACTAGAGCTTGCAACGAGGGGAAAGTCTGATTTGTGGCAATGTAATAACCGCCATTGTCAAGCGGTTTAATTCGATAGTGCTTCACATGGTATCCTCGTCCATCTTCCCAGTCTTTCACGGAAAGCGAATACCCATTTGGATTATGTTCCGACGGTCTAACTAAAAACGTTCCACGTGGATTTTCATCGGCCAAAAGCAGTTTGTCGGCTTCTTTTCGCAGGACATTTTCAAAGAACCAACTGCGATAAAGGAAGAGACAAAAAAAAATTGTGTTTAATGAACAGGAAACAATAGTAGACAACATTTGGGTTACTTACTCTTCGCTGTTAACACTTCTTTCTTCGGCAACAAAATTCAAAGGGATTAAGCCCTCCTGACGTGTAGTTAAATTGACTACTCGCCACCAGTCTGATTCCGTATCGTCAATTACTTCCATTCGATCGCCTTTCATAAAGCTGAGATCAGATTCATCGCGCGATTTGTAGTCGTAAAGAGCGACAACAATTCGACGTTTAGCCACTCCTCCTGGAACAGTTGCTGCAAAAAAAAAAAAAGGAAAAAGAGAACAGAAATTATTATTCAAACTTAAATTTTGTTCTGCGCGCCGTTTGAAACCTCTTAAAATGTGCTGCTTAAAATTTCTTTTCACGGCTTTGATTTGAATGGTGCACACCCTGCAGTATCCCCTTTGGTAATAGGGAAATTCTTCGAAAGTGACTTTCCCAATTTTCTTTTCTTTTTTTTTCCACTTAAAATTAAATCAAAGCCAAGTGAAGAGGCATGAAAAAATCGAGTTTTCTCCCCTTCGTAAGTCCTTGTGCGGAATGAATTTGCGAATACCATATCTCTATCCTGATACGCACATATGAAATGAAGCCAATGCTAGCCTCACGTAATCGCTACTAAACAGGGATTTTTTGGAGCACTTTGTTCTCCCATTGACATAGCAAATCCAATTGATTCACATAAATTTATAGAACACCCACGTCATGGTGTTTTGCTCTTAAGCCATTTCCCAAGAGCTTGGATGCCTCTCTAATCGGTGTAAAGGCTGAATGAGTATATAAAAAAAGGTAAACCATAGAAGAAAGCAAAAGTGGCACACATGTGTATGTTGAATGCGTGTTGGCAGTAGGTTACAAGTCCATGCGTCTAAGTAGATTTGTTAGCACAAAAAACAAGAAATTTCTCATGGGTGCTGGCGGTGGCTAACGGGGCAGAAGTCATTTAATGGTCTGGATTGTAATACTGGTAATGCGCCAGAAACAGCAATGTCACTGCAAATATGCTTAGCGTATGCAAATTTGACGAGGGAACTGACGAGGGAATGTAGAATGACCCAATTGTAGCGGACTTGGAACGCTATTATGGTGAAGGTTCTCTTTGAGAATTAAATTCGATGGGCAAATGGGGCCACGTATTAAAAATTTGAGTTTCTGGAATTAGAAATATTCTGCAGAACTGAATTTGATTTTTCGTTTCAATTCCATATCGCCAAGGAACATAGTACTGTCTACTCAGTATGAGACTATAATCTAATTCAGGTCTATATTTTGTAAGCCAATCAAGGACGAACCTTTAAAGACATCTCCCAAAACCTTTCGTTGATTGTACCAACCTCTACATAGCTTCAGTTATGAAAGTAAATAGGAAAAATGATAGATTGCATGAAGAATTAAATGGTCAAAAGGAAGCCCTTAGCCCTTAGTTACATAACTTACATACATATGTATAGCGAAGTCTTGGCCTTACTGAAGAGAAAGAATCATTAAAATTTCACCTAGGATTGGGACAAGACACGAGGTTGAGGAAAACATGCGAAACACTTGGTGAAGCAATGTTCAGATTGTGACCTGGCATGATCAGAAAGTTTGCACCCGAATATTAATATATCTGTCAGTTTGACTTTAGAGTGAACTACGAAACCATTCATACCGCGTCGAAACTAATATCCAACATACAATAGCAGTTGACCAGCATAGGTACAAAAAAACCTCTGAATAAATCTCTTAGTTAGGTCAGTCTTCATCTAGCTGCCCCCAGTGACGCACTCCAAAATGATTGAGGTCCCATTCCACGTGTACGAGCCTCCTGAATGAAGGTCTTCATTTATTGCCGCGTTCCTCTGGGTAACTATCAAAAACTTTTCGGTCCGGTCGGTAATATGCATGCCCTAGCCATCTCAGGCGACTGAAGATCAGGTTCTGGTCCAAAGCACGTCCATGCAAATGGGACAAAAAAGTTATTCAAAGAATTTGACGTAAAAAAGATCGGAGATATTTTCATCAGCCCTCGCTAATGTACTTGCTTCTACGCCAGAGAGCAGGACTGAGATGATGAGTATGTATTGAGTCATATAAAAAGTTTCCGCTGTTTTGTGATACATTTTGGAAAACAATTTTCTTTATTCAAAAATAGTTTCAATCAAGAACATATTGGCCATTAATTATCAAGAGAGTTTTGCAAAGACCGAAACAGATGGTATTCAGAGGATGCAAGATCTGAACTATACGACGGGTCATCAAAGATGTGTGTGGAATAGCATTGTCATGATGGAAGACAACTCCCATTCTGTTGGCCAATTCTGATCGCTATTTCTAGAAAGCTTTATTCAAAGGGTCGAGTTTTGCACAGTAGAGAATCGAATTGACCGTTACGCCACATTCCAGCAGCTCATAATAGATCATAATAGGATTCCCTTCCAATCCTACCAAAACACTCAACATAACCTTGTTTTCCGTCAATCCAGGCTTTGAAGTCATTTGTGGTCGGTCACCGGTCTTTGACCATGATCGTTTGCGTTGGATATTCTCGTATTTAATCCATTTTTCATTGCCCGTAATGAATCGCTTCAAAAATGTTTCCATTTCATTACGTGAAACGCTGCTGAAGTTTCACTGATGGTTATTCAGTCAATTTCAAAACATTAATTCATGTGGCACCTAAACATCGAGATTCTTTGAGTAGCCTGCTCGTTTTAGATGATTCCAAACTGTCAAACGGTTGATGTTTAGTGCCTCCGCTATCTCCAGACATCTTACGTGCTTGTCTTGCTCTATCAGTTGCAAGATTTTATCGACTTTTTCCTTTTTTATAGTAAAAATATCTTCAGATATTTCACTCATATTCAAGTCAGTACGACTTTAAACACGAACAACGAATTACACAGCTGTCCTCACAAAAAAAGTAGCCTGACATGTCACCTTTCAAACACGTCTTCATTTGACATGATCAGATTAGTGTTTCCAGATAAATGGACACCAACGCCACCTAGTGACAAAAAACCACAGAGATTTTTTATATGACCCAATAATAGTGTCTTCTATCTATTTCCTGAATGGGCTTACGAGTGTTACTCTGTAACCCAATTGTAACGCTATTGTTGCAATACGAGTACTTGCAAATCACGAATTATAGTTCGCTGCGTTCTGATGTAAAACCGTCTTGAAATGGGTCAAACTGAGAGTTGACAAACGGCAGCATTTTTGACAGGGGCTTGACATTCGATGCCACTGATCAACGCAGTATGCAAGGGCGTTGACAAGAGATTGAGAGAAATTGTATGACGAATGAAGATTTCAGCTGATCAACGTGAAATATCTCAGTATTTCTCCGTTGTTCTGAAGTCTGGTATATTCATTGAGGTACCATCATTGCAATTAGATAGTGGTCCGGGTCTACATTGGCCGCTCAGAATGTTTGGACATCTGTAATACTAAAGGAGTGTTTTGCGTGGGTCTGGTGACCGCCGTATTCCTTTGTAAATATTGATATTCGTCCCCGCTGGGAATTCTATCCATATCCATTCCCAGATGTGGGCTTGCAAAAGCTGAGCTGTTGGGTGCTGGTGAACTAAGTAACTTTAAGTAAAAGGAACATACAAGGAATACATTGGAACATTATTTGCTGAGTGATCTGTTCCAACAGAAAAAAAAAAAAGTTTCCTGTATCACATTTACCGTAGGCAGACGAGAGAAGAAAGTTATTGGCTTCAAGAAGTATTTCTATGAACTCCTCGACAAGACATATGCCCAGTGTCCTACGCATGATATTAAAATGGTTCTACGCGATTTTATTTAGAACACATGTTCACAGTTTCAAATATATAACAAACTTAGTTTGTTTTTGAGAGATATAAAGGTTAGACGTGTTTTAGTGTGCTCGGCGATTTTAAATTATTGTCAAAAATGGAGCAAAGATTTTGCATCAAATCAAAAAAATGTTTACATATGGTACACGCTCTTCAAAGATGGCCGAGAAGATACCAGTGACTCCCTCTGGAAGCCCCAGCACATCAACAAAAGATGATAACGTCGAAGCTGAGAAGAAAATTGTTTTGGAAAATCGTCGAATTACCATAAGAGAAGTTGCTGAGGATGTTGGCATATCGGTCTGCTCTTTCAAGCAATTTTTTTTTGGATATTTTGGGCATAAGAAAAGTGTCAGCGAAGTGTGTTCCGAAATTTTTTAATTTTGAACAGAAGAACCGTCGCATAAGCATCGCTTTAATGAAGTCAATGATGATCCTGACTTACTCAAAAGGGTCATAACGGGTGACGAATCATGGGTATATGGTTATGACGTCAAAACCTTAGCCAAATCGTCCCAATGGAAGCAACCAAGAGAGCCAAGACCGGAAAAATCACGCTCGATCAAAAGTTTCGATTATTGTTTTTTTTCTTTCGATTGACGTGGCCTAGCGCATTAGGAATTCTTACCTCAAGGTCCCACGGTCAATAAGTTATGCCGTTGGCAAGAAGCAATACGAAAAGAACGTACAGAATTGTGGGAAAACAATTCATGGCTTTTGCATTAGGATAATGCACCTGCTCATTCGTCGTTGCTTATGAAAGATTTTTTGGCCAAAAACAACACGACAATCATATTCACCGGATTTGACTCCTTCCGACTTTTTTCCTGTTCCCAAAACTGATGAGAAGACGACCTATGAAAGGACGCAGATGTGCAACGATTGAGGAAATAAAGACCGCATCGCTGGAAGAGCTCGAGGCTATACCAAAAAGTGTTTATGAGAAGGCTTCAAGGATTGGAAAAAGCGCTGGCACAAGGGGATTACTTTAAAGGGAGCAACATTAAAATTGATGAATAAATAAATATTTCTTTTGCAAAAATATAAAGTAACCTTACTTTTTGAACACACCCATTATAAATGAGTATATAGAAAAGGATAACATCTTTGGAAGCACAATCGCTAAATATAGCTTACCCAACCCCACCTCGAAGCGATCTTTATGATCTATCTCTCCCATCCAAATAGATCACATTGCAACCTAAATAAGCTGCATTTCCATTACTTTGGATGCCTAAACGTTTCGACTCGTTTCACTACCTTGTTCTGGTCTATGTGCGAATGGTTCTTAAGAAGAGAAATATTATGAGGAAGGCTGCATGCGCAAGAAATCGCCAGGGCATTTGCCGATCAAACATTTCTCAAGTTCGCTCAATGCCCTGCGCCCCGAGCATCTTGTTGTGAAGCCCAAGAGCAAAACGGTAAATAAGACATCAAATATAGCTCTGGTGCCCTATGTAGATTTCATCCGACTATTTGACGATGAAAATCGGCTGGCGTTCGTAGAAAAACGGAAAGCTGTAAAGGAGGATTTGAGCGGCTTGGGAGCTTTGAAAGTAAAAAATAAACGGAATGTTGAAGATATTGAAGATTCCTTTCGGCAGACTGTAAAACGACGATGACGATTAACATTCCGCTGTCAGGCAGAACGAACAATTCAACCTGGACAACGATGTGCAGCAATTCCCCCTATCCAACCTGACAAAATGATGATTAGAATATCAAGAATACACAAGTTCAATAAGGCTGCTAGTACTGACAGCCATTCTGTTGAGTTGTTGACTTTGCGAAGAGCATGAATCACCTCATATTTAAAATATGGTCAGACGAATGGAACTTCAGCATTGTATGCGCGATCCTGAAGAAGGGAGACCTGCTAGTTAAGCTCATATATTGTTCGGTTCTGCAGGAGAATATTGTGCGAAACTCGCAATCCGACCATAAAAAGCACAATCTTTCAAAACTCTGTATAAATACTAGCCTTTGCGGATAGTATTTGCAACTATTGAGAAAGAAGCGGCGAAAATGGGTCTGGCAGTAGCAGTTAATATAAACAACGACGCCAGCTTAGAGATAATTCGAGTCTTGCCAATCGCTGTTTGAGCTCAGAAGTCAATTGAGTAAGGCAAAGCCCTCTCTCGGATAACTGAAAAAAAAACCTACATAAAGCATTCATGGTCCCAGCTCTCCTGTAACGCGCACAGGTAAGGACTTATGGAAAAAGTATGAAGAGGCGCTTAATCATTTCGAGAGGTAAATGATTCGAGTGATCTATGTTCCTGTCAGGATAGACGGAGAGTAAAGAAGGACATTTAATTAAGAATTATGCGATCTGTACAATGAAAGGAGTCAGAATCCATCATGTAAAGTGGAGAAACATCGGCGCCCCAGCTCGAAAAGTCTTCGAATCCATTCCGGAGGACAAGCGCAGAAGTGGAAGAACCCACTACAGGCGGCAGATACCAAACAACAGGGTTCCCTACAAGCGCACGAGGGAGGCCGGAGGGAGAAGTTTACGTCAGACTCTAGCGCTACCAATGCAAGTAGGTGGTAGGGGTGGTCGTAGTGTAGTGGTATATGCATAGACATGACATAGAAGCAGAGGGCCGCGGGTTCGAATTCCGTGCCAAGCAATTCTGTGAAAAAGTCTTTTCATGGAATTTGTATGTAGTTATTATGAAAATCCCATCGGCGTCAACTCTGACATGAAGGCATAACACTGATGTTGAAGTGGTTGCTGGCTGGGCTAAATGTATCGAACTAACAACTAGCACGTAACTAAGACTCACTGGTTGAGAATGCATTGGCTCCAGTTTGACAATCACCTCTGGAAAAATATCGAAATCTAATACACCTGAGTTTCAAACTACTCACCACCCGCCCGAGCCCTGGAGAAAAAGTCAGTAAAAAGGTATTGTCCCCTTGGTGCGCGCGCGGTATTATAAAAAAAAAAAGTAAGTATAGAATTATTCGTTAATGTCACGATTTCTGCAAGTATAGGGTTTTCCATTAAGGACTATACATTTCCGTTTTTGACTACAGTAGCTCGATTGTTTGGCCGCTTAAATTAACTGTAACGTGGCGCCCATCTTCAATAACGAAAAAATACAGCGCAATAACGCAGTCGGCATGAAAACCACACTAAACAGCTAATTTTTATGGATGTAGTGGCGCCTATCTCATGAAGCACATGTTGATTTGTAGCCGTCAAATAGCTCATCTGGTATTTTTCTTGTTGACAAAGCCATTTAGCCAGAAAAGAACTTCATCGCTGAAGATGATTTTGCGATAAGACTCCGAATCGGTTGAAACCATTTCCAGAGACCAATTTCAAATGATCATCTGGCTTTAGTTCTCGAGTCAGTTTGATCTTATACGGGTGTGGACTTAGATTTTTTTGCAAAATTCGTCACAATGTTGTTTGAGCGATGCCCGATTTCTGGGAACGGAGTGGAATTAATTGATTTGGGTCGCTTTTAATACTATAGGTGCACTTAAGGCCTTAATAAGGGGTGATTCATCGTGAGGTTTAATTTTCAATAGGCTTTTTTTTTTGACACATCACACGTGACTCCTATCAAACTGCTTTATCATTTTTGTTCAGTATCGTTTGGCAAGTCATCATGGAAAGACTCACACCACAAAAGCGTCTCCAAATTGGTCAGCTGTATTACATAAATAAGCATTCTTTGAGAAATGTTTTTCGCCCGATTCGAGGAACTTTTAGTGCGCATAATCGACCTACTGAAACCACTATTGCCAATACCATTCGCAAATTTGAGCCCAGTTTACATTAGTGGATGATACTCGACCGGTTAGACCATATAATACATGGGCTGAAAGGCCCGTGCCGTTTCTATGAGAGGGCACCACTTAAATTAAATCCATACCATTCTCGGTTAGTACCAACCTTCAAAAGATACTTGTATAAATTTGACATCTGTTGGACTATTAGTTCTCGAGATATAGCGCTGTGAGTGAAGCAACTTTTGTTATTGTGAAAAAAATGGATTCAAAGCAATTGCGTGTGTTGATTTATCATTGCTTTTTGATGGGAAAAAATGCAGCCGATGTAAAGAAATGGCCGATCGAAACATTCGCAAGTGGATTGAAAAATTTAAAAGTGGTCATACAAGCATCGGAGATGATGCACGCAGTGGACGTCCAAAAGATTCAGTTTTAGATGAAAACATCGAAAAAGTCCACAAAATGATTACGAATGACCGTAAAGTGAAGTTGATCGAGATAGCTGAGGCTCTGAAGATATCAAAAGAGAGTTTTGGATATATCATAAACGAATATTTGGACATGCGAAAGCTCTGTTCAAATTGGGTGCCACGTTTACTCACAGTCGACCAAAAACAACGTGTTGATTATTCAGAGTAGTGTTTAAAGCTGTTCAAACGCAATAAAGCCGAATTTTTGCTTTGGTATGTGACAATGGATGAAACTTGGCTCCATCACTTCACACCAGAGTCAAGTCGGCAGTCAGCTGGGTGGCGAGCAGGTGACGAACCTCGTCCAAAACGACCAGTAATTCAACAGTCTGCTGGCAAGGTTATGGCATTCGTATTTTGGGATACACATGGAATAATTTTCATCGACTATCTCCAAAAGGGGCAGACTATCAACAGCGACTATAACATTTCGTTGTTGGAGCGTTTGAAGGGCGAAATCGCAGAAAAACGGCCGCATTTGCAGAAAAAGAAAGTACTGTTTCATCAATACAATGCACCGTGTCACAAGTCGATGAAAACGATGGCAAAATTGAATAAATTCGGCTACGAATTGCTTCCCCACCCACCGTTTTCACCAGATTTGGCCCCCAGACCTCAAAAGAATGCTCGCCGGAAAGAGATTTAAGATCGATGAAGAAGTAATCGCCGAAACAGAGGCCTATTTTGAGGCTAAACCGAAATCGTCCTACAAAACTGGTATCGAAATCGTTTCAATCAGTGTATCGCCCTCGAAGGCAACTATATTGATACATAAAGTTGAATTTTGCAAAAATTTTGTTTTACTATAAAACGGCACTGACTTTTCATCCCATGTGTTACCATATCCAGCACGTAGTGAAGAGACTATAGCAGCTGTAGCTGAGAGTGTACGCGAAGACCGTGACGAATCGATTCGCCGTCGTCCTTGGTTTGGGGTATTCGACAACTTGGCGTATTTTACGTAAAGATAGCGGCCTAAAAGGGTACAAAATTCAACTTGTGCAAGAATTGAAGCCAGGCGACTTGAATTTGGGTTATATTTTCAGTGAATGAGTTCTGGAAAAACTCAATGAAAATCCGGTGTTTTATCGTGAAATTTTGTTCAGTGATGAAACCCATTTCTGGCTCAATGGATACGTTATTAAACAAAATTGCCGTATTTGGGCTAATGAGCAACCCGAAGAGTACCATCCATTAAAAACAACGGTATGGCGTTGTTTATGGCTGATTGCCTCTTCAAAAATGAGGCAAATCAGAATGTTACCGTCAATCATAACCGTTATCGCGCCATGTTAACGGACTATGTGCTTGCTGAACTTCAAGCACATGGCCTCGGTTAGCTCTGGTTTCAACAAGACGGCGCTAAGAGCTATACAGCGTGTGAAACAATTGACTTGTTGAGAAATCATTTTGGTGAGCACTGAATTTGGACAATTTTTTTCTGGGGATATGTAAAGTCTCAGGTCTTTAGGAATAAGCCACCTACGATTGACGCTTTGAAAGCCAACATTACTCGTGTTATCCGCGAGATACCAGTCGCTATGCTCGAACGAGTCGCCCAATTTAAAACCTCAGACGTAGTCCTGGCCAACATTTACATGTTTGAATTGTTAAACAGTTCTTTTAACCGATAATAAAAATGTTAAGTTTACTCTCAAACTTATGTGTTTTATTTTACATTATAAATCAAACCTCAGGATGACCCTTCATTTTCAGTACTCCTTGCATGTCTTTCTCTCACTAGTACCGGAACAATAAGCAAAATACTAATGACAGTTCATAAAAAAAAAAACATTAAGGGTGTGTTCACATTTGAAGAAAAAAAATGGAAAACCCTGTATTTGGGTACTTTGAGCCTTAAGTTCAATAAGTTTGATATAAGCTATAGATGACTGCTTATAAAACTGCAGGCAGTATATCTAAAGTCTCATTAGAGCCTCTCTTGTTCCCTTACAAAAACGGTCTTAGTTACACAAAACTCTTAAAAATAAGAAAAAAAAAAAAAAATGTTTCTTTCATAATCATACTCACTTGGTGTTGTCCTTGGTCGAATAATGTCTACACCTCCTTTACTAGCGATTTTTATCTGTCCACGATTTGGATCCGGGGTATATCGCGAATCCAGCGACCCGCCATTATTATGCTTTTGCCCACTTGTAATGTTCGTGTTGCCAAAGGCATATTCGCTCTTCTTGTATCCGGTAGGATATGCTAGAGCCAATTCTTGGTCTTGTCGTTTGCTACAGCATTTATTGCCCATTTTTTTTATTATTATTTTTTTGTTGTTGTTGTTATTGCTGTTGCTGTGTTTTAGTATTTGTTTTATGCCAATGCCAATCCCCACGATCTTTTTGTGACGTATAAAATGCTAAATACTAAATCTCTATAGTTTTTGTTGATTTTTTATTTTTTTTTTTAAATTTAAATTTAAATTATTTTTTTTGTTTTTTGTTAATTTATAAATGCAATTTTCTTGACTATGTATAAACTCGTAATTATAGATGTGTTTTCTTGTTGTTGTATATAAATAAATTCCAATACTAGCGCTGCTCTGATTCCTTCTTGTTGTTAGCTTGTAGTTAAAAGTTTTGAAATAAATTTATTTGGCATAGTTTTTAATTTATTTTATTTTATTTATTACTTATACTTATTTATTTGTTTAATCAGAAATTGAAGAAGAATATGTAAATGATTGAAAGGAAGGAGATCATTTGTTTCCGTTCGTTTGTTTCTGTTTTTTTTTACACAACTATCAGTCAATAATAATAAAAATACAATGCACTAGATGGCGTTGTTGTTTTTTTTTGTTTACTTTCTGTCCTTTCGAAAAGCAAGAGATTAAAGGTAAAGAAGTAGGTCTTCTTGAGGTGAGTTGATCGGTTTTATGTTGAGAAAAATTTAAATAAATGATTCTTTTGAACGTTTACTTTACGCGAATTACCGTTAAAGTGAAAAGTTGTTGGAATAAAAATATTCAACAACAGTCATCTAAGTGTAGAGATGTATTTTGTTGTTTGGCGCGGGATCAATAATAAGAAGCCAGAAAGAACTGGAGAGGAATGTTATGATTTTCTTTTTCTTTTCTTAATTTTTTATGGTGTTATCCACTAGTTGTGATGTTTATTGTGACTTTTTAGATTTTTCTCGACGTCGTTTCCTTTTCTTTTTTCTTTTTTCTTCGTTTCTTTACCTTTTTAGTTAATCTTTTTTGTTACCTCTTGGATGAGTCACGTGTTATAAACGATGACCAATTGAATAGCTCAAGAGGATGTGTCTTAATGTTAATTTGATCATTTTAAAAAATTTGTTGACTGGTGGATGCCTTTTCAAATTAGCCGATCAAATTAGTCTGAAAAAAGAAAAGTATCAAATTATTATTCAGAATATTGTAAGTAAAGAAAATATTTTTCTAAAAATACGTTTTTTGTTATAAAAAAAAATTATAGTATTATTATAGACTGGAGTTACATATGCAGTTAGACAGTTTGAATCTTTGGCACTCAGGAGCACGAAAGAACACCTTTGCCTCAAAACTATTTTGTGCTGACAAACTCAAAAACATTATTTTTGTCTTAGAACTTATAACCAGATTGTGCTTCGCAAACCAGATTCTCAGCAAATTCAAGTCCCAATTTATTTCGGATGCTAAGTTTAGAAGACTGTCTGAAACATAAGCAAAGCCAATGGCATCTGTAAACGTAGTACATAAATGTGCCTTTGAAGTTCAACTGAAACAGAGAATTAACATATATTAAAAAGAGTATGGGCCATAAAACAGAGCTTTGGCTTACTCACAGATTAATATATTTAATTTCGCTTCGAATTTAATCGAACTTAACCCTTTGAGACCTATTTTTCAGGTAAGACCTGAACCAGTCAAACATAAGGACTCGAAAGCCAGCTTTTTCAATCGTTTTAAGTAAGATTTAATGGTTAACCATATCGAAGGCTTTAGCAATATCGACAAATAAACTATCTGAAAACTTCTTGCTGTCCAGATTTGAAAAAATCTGGGATTAGAAACTCAAAAGAGCATCTTCAAAAATCTTGCTTATTGATGGCAGAAGCAAGATAGGCCAGTAATTGCTTACATCGTCAGCTGATACGATATACGCGCATTTGATTGCCTCAGGAAATACCCCAGAAAAAACGCTATTATTGAAAATATGTGCGAAGATATCAACTATAAAGTAAGCAATCTTTTTTAGTACTTTATTTGAAATCCCATCAACGCCACGAAAATTTGTGTTTTTTTAGAGTTTCAATACATTTCAGCAACTCTATAGGTGTTATAGGAATAAAAAAAAATGTATTCCTTGGGATTGGGTCTCCGCTGTTACTCAAAGAATTACATGTTGGACACATAGATGCACTAGGATGTGGCTTAAAAGAATCAATAATGGTAGCAAAATAGTTATTAAATTTTTCTGCAATAAAAAAACTTATCTGTGACTACAGTATCATTTATACGAATACGGATGCACCTTTTAGATGAGATTTGTTAAGGATTTGTTACTAGTTGCTATTCACTTTTAAGATTCCCTATGACTGAGTAAAATTTACTGCTGTAAAAACGTTCATGGTGTAATGGAATTTCCTTCTGTAGCACAACTTCGCATAACTCTTTTAAATTTAACCCTAAGCTTATTTTTTACGCTTACTTCTTTTTAGCAGGCAACTAGTAAGCCATGGCTTAAGCCTTTCCGACTGTTTTTTTATGTTGACCATATAGCTGCAATCAGTAATATGCTGAGTAAAAGTATCTATAAAAACGTCATAGGGCTTGGAGGCATTATTGTCAGCGTAAACTGTTTGCCAAGACTCAAAACAGAGTTTTTTTTTTTGAGTTGTGTGAAATCAATTTTGGTGACCTTGTTGGTGTAAAGAGCATTATTGCTTTTATTAATCTTGATAGTTTTCAACAGCAGACTAGTCATAGAATGGTCAGAGATTCTAAGATTAAAAATGCACTTTTTCACAAAAACTAAGTGAAGCATTAGCAAACCTACCATAAATGTGATGTAGACATTTTCCAGATACAGATCGTGTTGGTTCGTTGCTGAAACGCGTTCCCCGTAGTGGTTTTTTACGAGTAACTCGATTGAACAGAAAGAAGTCACAGGGAGCCAAATCAGATGAATTCAATGGCTGTTGGATGGTATTTGTTGCATTTTTCGTCAAAATATTGAGTATGTAATTTAATTCGTGCGGTTTTTTTTTCAAAATTTGAACGTTTATTTAGGAAAAACATGTACAATAGTATTATTCAAAGTATTGCCCATCTGAAGCTATGACTTTCTCCCATCTTTCTGGCAATTTGTGGATCCCATCCCGAAAGAACTGCGCCGGATTGGCAGCCAAGAATGAATAAAGCCAATTTTTGATATTCTGCTCTGATGTTAACAGTATTTCAGTGAGGGCGTTCTGCATCGACCGGAGCAAATGGTAGTCAGAAGGGGCAAGGTCTGGGCTATAAGGCGGGTGAGGTAGGACTTCCCATCCACTGTTTTCCAAATAGTTCTTAACCGGAATAGCAACGTGGGGCCGAGCGTTGTCATGATGGAAAATTATTGCCTCATGTCTGGTCGCATATTCTGGGCGTTTTTCGGCTACTGCTCTCTTCAAACGGATTAATTGTGCTCGGTAGCGTTGTCCATTGATGGTTTCACCCAGTTTTAGCAGCTCATAATACAGCATACACATCTGATCCCACCAAATACAGAGCATTACCTTCACGCCATGGATATTCGGCTTTGCCGTGGATTTGGCTGGTTGGCCAAATGATTTTTGCGCTTGGGGTTGTCGTAATGGATTCATTTTTCATCACCAGTAACAATCCGATGCAAAAATGACTTCCTTTTGTGGCGTTCCACCAGCATTTTGGACATGCAAACCGCCTTTCGACGTCTCTCGGCTTGAGTTCATGTGGAATTCAATTTCCTTGCTTTTGAATATATCCAGCTGCTTTTAAACGTTTTGGAATGGCACCCAAAGATTCTGCGAGCTCTTCTTATGTTTGGCAACAATCTTCATAGAGTAATGCTTCCAGTTCTTCATCTTCAAACTTTTTTGGCTGAACAGGACGTTCATCGTCTTCCAAGCCAAAATCACCACTTTTAAATCGTGCAAACCACTTTTGACACGTTCGCTCAGCTAGCGCATGTTCACCATAAATTTCCACCAAAATACGATGACTTTCGGCAGCAGTTTTCTTCATGAAGAAGAACTCCCCGCAAAAACACTTTTTCAGGCACAAAGTTCGACATATTTGAGTGAAGAAAAATTATTGTTGTTTACGCTTCTAATGAATGACATATACTGAAATGACGTACAATGACAGTATTTTTGCAATGCATGTTCGAGTGTAATAATATCAATGGATTAATACAAGTTACGCCATCTCTTAGCAAACCGCACGAAGTTATATATCTAATAATACAACAATTTTTACAAGGAATGTTAAATATCTAGTTATCAGTGGAATTCATGAGATAGAACCTTTAGATAGCCAATGTAGCTAATATGTACATCGTTGAACTCATCTGAGTTTACAGTCGACCAAATCTTAGGCCACAGAATGACATTTAACAATTTCCTTGAATTAGTAATTGTGTTTGTAGAAAAGTTCTGATTACACTTAGGTCAAATGACGTAACATGACTTTTAAACCTAGACCCGTGTATTTACATGGAAAAAGAGTTAGAACTAAATCTTGCGAATTAGGTTGTATTTCGTTTCTTTTCGCGCTTTGCTAGTGGTTCAAATGAAGTGGATGGAAGCGAATTGCCATCAAAGTGATCATTTTCTTCAATTTCCCCAAAATCGTGTATGTTTTTACACGATTTTCATCACATATCACAGACTGCTATAGTTTTATTGTCTTTTTTTTCTATTTTATGTGTTTCACAAGGTTTTTTTACGTTCTTTTTCGAATTTCGGGAAAATTTGTAGAATTTTTTATCTCGTAACCGAACAATTTCATAGCCGTTTTAAAATTTTTTTGGAGAGTTGGCTTAGCTATATGACTTTTGATATGATCATCTGCCAGTTCTGAAGCCAATTCTTTTAAAAACTTCTTCCTCTTTTCTGACCTCTTTTTGTTAATATACCAATAAGGCTGACAGATATCAAACATCCTATAAGGCGCAACCCCTGCACAATCTGTACTGGCCACCGATTACTTTTACGTTTACAGGTATAAACTGTCACCATACGGTCGAAAGTGTCAACTCCACCTTTGGTTGAACTGTAATCCATAATAAGGGACGGTTTTTTGGAGATCTCATCAATTTTGTCTTCTTGAGTAGCAGTTGACAGAATAAGAACATTTTTGTTTAGTCTTACTGGAGTAGCTGCACAACTGCATACACCGGGATTGTATGCAAAAGATTGTGGAAAATTTCTCCCTTGTTCGTTTGAAAATTTGTTCGGGTCGTGTAAACTCTTTAACAAGCCGCAACTTGTTAGATTTTATCGTACCAATTGTAGTCGTATTTCTACTCATCAGTTCCAAAGCCGATGTGAAATAATTATCTCTTGGTATGTTGTAATTATTGTCTAAATATCTCTGTGCCAATCTAATTTCAAAATTTTATGCCATATTTTCCAGGTTTATTTGGCATGAACATTTTGAAAGGACATCTTCCCCTCGAGTCGACCAATTGTTCCTTCGATGGTTCATAAAACTCGACAAGATTCTGCTGAAACAAATTTCAAACGTACATACCTAGGGAATTAATGAAACAAATTATGTGCCAAATCTTTCAATCAAATAATCTGTTTTGTATACCTAAACGCAGCCAGTTTGTCCGTTTCAAGACGAAACGCTCAAGTTCTTCCATCATCAAAACGTATAAAACGTCGTATTTGTTCAAACCTTTCCAAAGACATGACGGCGCGGTAGAATGCCATAATAGTTTGATTAAAAAGGTCCTTCGCTTCCACTCCATAAGCTTTTTCAGCACCAGCATACAAGATGGCAATGTGGGCACAGATTTCTTCTTCAGATATGTCATACCATCTGCGCATTTGCTTTGGGTTGCTGGACAAATGTTTCTCTTCATATTTTCTCTTAGCTTTTCTGTTTTTTATAATATTTAGGGAAACTAAAGATTTGAAAGCGTCAGCTTTTCCCGAAAACATTTTTGAACATTTTGGAAGATATCTCATTCTTTCATTGCGTTGCATGATTGTTCTTTGGGTTTCACTTTCATCTGGCATAGACCACCAAATATCACTGAACTTTCTATTCCTTGCATACCTCTGTTAGGTGCAACAGGGTCTTGTTCTTCTTCTTCTCCTACTTGCCCATGTTGGCTGCAATGCTGATGCTGTCTTTCTGTCTCCTGTTCTTCTTTCATATCAAAACTCGCTTGCATAACGCGTGTGTCCAATAAAGCTGTATTTGGCTCATAATTCGGATCATCAGCATCCGAAAAATCTCCATCGTTGTCACTTTCATCATCTGATTCATTTTGTTCAGCTACTTCACCTTCTGCATCTAAAGCAAGCCGAGAGTAATGTTCATCAACGAATTCCTGCTCTGCTACGGTCAATTCTCGATTGCAAGATGCGTTTAGTAAGTAAAGAACGCGATTCATAATAGTATCCATAATTCTCTAGCACAACAGTAACTCATAAATAAAAAGCGGAAACCAAGTTGAAATACAAACTTACTCTAGAATTTAGTTTATAAATGAAAATTTTCAAAAAGATATTTAAGGTGCTAAACTCCTAAGGACATAGCTCGAGAAACTTACTGAATCCGAAGATATGATGATTCAGCCGGCTTATATAATATGGATCAACGAACCATGTCATCTAAATTTGCGAGTTCCAAACTGAGTGTTACGATAGCTTTTCGTTGGAATCCTTAAAAAAAAGTCTATTTCGATTCAAGAAACAACGACGAATAATAATTTGATTTAATTTGACTAATGAATACATTGTTTTGTTGGCTGCCCTAACGTAGGGCTATGTTCGGTTTGTGACATGAGTTTTATACTAAGAGATCAGCTTAAAAAGCGGATGAAGCATACCCAGCTAGAAACAGAAAGCAAGAATTTAAGGTCAGCTTCATCTCGGGTATCAATAGCAACAAAACAGTCAAGAAATTGACTATATGACCACAACCACATGCCCGTGGCTTACGGGCCAAAGGTGGTACACACATTTTTGAAGTGGTATGGAGAAACCAACCACCGTTTACTTCATTCTAAAGAGATCAAGAAAGATTGGAAGTGATTCTCGCCAACTACATATGAAGAAACGTTGTGGATTAAAAAAAAAAAAAAAAAAAAAAAAAAAAAACAAAATTTTATGGTAGTATAATGATGAAATAACTGTTGATTATCGAAGTAAATGTATAAAAGCCTGATCCCAAGATTAATCCCCACAAACGATTATAAAACTCGGTGGAATAAGACTGAAAATGCATGAGGCGAAGATATATTAGGTGGAGTGAAAAGTAACCTCTTTGACCGCCAGAACGCGCTGCTACTGCAAAAAAGGTTATGGTGCCTTGAAGTCCGTTCATATTTAGACAGACATGCCAAATTTCAGTGCGATACTGTCTTTAGTTTTATTTTGACAGCTGATTGTTGTTGACGTGTTTAGCATCATGTTGAGTATGGACAAAAACGGTTTTCGTTCTCTCATAAAACATTGTTTTTTGAGAGGCAAAACGGCGAAGGAAACAAAAGAAAAGTTGAATAAATATTATAGGGCTAATGCTCCTTCAGATTACACCGTCAGTGACCGCAACTCCAGGCCCTCCGATGCGGTTACAGAGTACAATCTCAAAAAAATACATGAAATAGTGTTGGCTGACCGGAAAGTGAAGGTGCGTGAGCTAGCAGATACCACAAAGATTAGTACTGAGCGCTGCTGAGTGCCGCGCATACCCACTCCTGACCAAAAACGCGAACGCAAGAGCACTTCGAAAGAGTCTTTCGACTTGCTGATGCGGAATCGGGTGGACTTTTGGCGTCGATTGGTAACTGTTGAACACCAGAGAACAGAATGAGTGCCCGGCAATAGATTGAAGTCGACACGAGTGCTCCGAAGCGGCCGAGGGAGGCTCGATGGGTCGGAAAGGTTATGGCGTCTTTTACCTCGAAAAAGAAAAAAACCATCAACAGCGAGTATTACTGTGCATTATTGGAGCGATTGAATGCCGAAATCGCTGCGGTCTACGGTCTCACATGAAGCGAAAAGAAATTTTGTTTTTGCAAGACAATGCACCGGCGCACAAGAGCATCGCAACCATGGCTAAGATCAATGACTTACGGCTCCAATTCGCCTGATTTGGCTCCCTCGGACTATTATTTCTTTCCAAGCCTCAAAAGATGGCTCATCAATAAAAAATTCAGCTCACGCGAGGAAATCATCGACGCCACGGAGGAGTTTTTGGCAGACCTTTTGGAAAATTACATTTCGGACGAGATCAAGAAGTTGAAAAATCGCTGGAATAAGTGTATCATTTATTTAAAAAAAAAAAAAAAAAAAAATTCATTCCCAAGAAGGTGAACTTGTAGTGAGTTTTTCACTCTACATATTTCCTCCAGAAGCAGCGTAAGCGTGAAAATAAATATCTTTGGCATCCAACATTTTAGCATATTCTTATATGATCCATCCTAAAATTCAAACAACTTACTTTATCCCAATCTGCAATAACACTTTCCTTTATCTAGTGTTCATAAATTGTGGCTTCCGAAGATCTTTAGCCTTTTCTTTGAAAGCTCAATAGCCATCTTTGCGGCTTGTATCCTGCTGTAAAGCCGAACTAAGATGGGCTCGGTAAGTGTTGGCTATTTTTTTTTTTTTTTTTAGCCTTGTATTGGGTCGATTGTCTCCGTTTGAAATGATTGTATGATTTATGGTCTTTTTGGCCTGGGCCGACTGGTCGCTAATCGTGCTTATAGGCTGACATCGTTATATTGGGAATCTTACCACGCATTATCTGAAATTTACCACTTTTAATAAAACGCAAGGGTTGTAAATCAGTTTTCATCAGTATTAGCGTCTTCAAGTCGATGATTTTCTGTGGAACAACCTAAACACGATCGTTTTAAAATTTCGCAAGAAGGTTTCAGAGACAGTACTATTGAATTTGTCTAACTGCAGTCGTCATAATGTAGACCAAATTCATTTAATAAAGAGCCACCCGAAGCCAATAACACAGCTTTGTCAGCGTTTTTAGAGAAAATCTTAAAAAAAAAAAAACTCTTCATACTGTGATGCAAACTATGACAACTGTATGATCTATTTGCCTTATGCATTAAGCCAACTCTATCAATCTATTGGATAACATCGAAAGTGATTTTCAATGGTCGTCTAACTTCTTTCCATTTAAAGATGCAATGACATCAGCATCGGTCACTATTCAAACAGTAAACAATGTTAATTCGGGTTTGTGTTAACTCTTACATTTTGTCTTAAATCTCTATGCTAACCGATCACTATGAACGAGTGACTACGATGAGGATGTTAAAATGAGACATCATATTTCGAGAAAAACTATGCGGAATCAAGTATGTATGGTCTTGGGTAGCCATTATTGCGATTCAATTATTTGTGAGAAAATATAGGCAGCAGTTTAAATTCACAGAGATATGATGTAAGAATTTATTTGTTCGTTCTTTTTCAATGTATTTTCTGTGAATCGAACCCAAAACTCTGGCATATTAGCCAGGGAAACCTAACCACAGTGCTCCATTGACTACCTTTTTGTATAATCAACGATATTTGTAAAGCTTCTTGGTCATGTTTACTGGTAAGAAGATTAATTTGATATTTTGGTGCTTTTCCTATCAATGAAGTCATTTGGGTAAAAATGACAAATCGCCCCAGGCTAAATTGAGGGTCTGCTTTTGATTGACGTTTACTTCACCTGAGAAGATGTTTGGTGTCATTGTGCGGACCCTATGATCTGAACAATTGTGTATTCTGTAACCTTCGTATCTGTGGTGATTTTGGTTATGTTTTCGTCGTTGTTCATACATTATTTTCTTTTTTTTTTAAATAATTTTACCGTGGATTCTTTTTTTTTTTTTTTTTTTATATATTTTTTGTTAGAACACTAAATCAAAGAACCAGTCCACTGTTCGCCTTGTATGTTCATTTGAATTGAAATTTTCATGTAAAAGGATGAATAAGTATTTCAGTGCTGATGTGCCTACAGTACCAATAACAGTTCAACCAGTCCTTTGTGGTTTTGTTATCACTTTCACAGTAATCGCCTAGTACACCTAGTATACCCGTTATGATGCCGGCAAGCAGTCTACAGTTTTTCCTTCTTTTTTCCTACTTAAAGACAGAAAAAAAGTAGCTGAACTCTGGAAAAGTCGGAATGCAATCGTTTGATCTGCTGTCATCCTGGAGCGATTAGCGATCTGCAATGATGGTTATACGAAAACCATCCCGCGATCCCATTGCAACATAGTACCCAAACAGAACTCAGTGAATTTAACCTTCCGACTGCATTCTTGAACTAGTTTGGAGATAGTGAGAGGAGCATTAAGGCCTTCAGCATAGCCTATGGTATTTCTACAGTTATCCTATGAGTTGTCGTCTTCCAAAAAGACGAGAGTTCAAATGCCTTCTGGTGTCTTTACATCAGATGTCAAGAGTCAAAAGTGGCTGATGTGCCAAACACTACTTCTTTTTATTGAAAATGCAACTTAATTGTGAAAAAAAGAGCGGAACTGCTAATCAGCCAGACCATGTGCCATCGAATGGAAAAAGTAATAATCAGGCGGCGCAATATCTTGACAGTATGGCGGGTGGGGTAAGACTTCCCATTTGAGCGTTTCCAAGAAGGTTTTAACGGGTCTGGCAACGTGAGGCCGGGCTTTGTCATGCTGTTGAACCACTTTTTCGTGCTTCTGCTCGTATTGTGGAAGTTTTTCGCGCAGTGCTTAGCTCAATCGCATCAACTGAAGTCGATAACCGTTTCCCAATGGTATTTTCGTTGGGTTACAATAGTTCATAATAAATGACACCGACCTGGTCCCAATAAATACAGCAGCGTGAATATTCGGGTGAGCCGACGAAGTAGCAGCATAATCGGGCAGTCCCCATGACTTTCCCTTCCCTTTTTGCAGCTAGAGCAGGAGCCCAATTTCCTTGTTTTTTGAATCATTTACAACGCATGCAATCGCTTGAAAATGGCATGGCGGGTAACTCCTAATACGGAATCAAGCTCATCCCCATCGAGTCTTTAATTCTTTGAAGCAACGGAACCAATCACAGCACGTTGTTTCACTTAGAGCAGCATTTCCGTAAACTTTTTGGAGCTCTCGATGCGTTTCAGTCGACGTTTTCTTCGAATGAAAGAATAAAATCAACACTTACCGCAAATGACGATTATTTGTCATAAAATCAGACATTTTTACACAACCAAAAGTATATGAACCCAAAACAAAGTCAAAACGGCTTGCTTACCATATGTCTAAACTTGGTTCATGACGTTCTGGATATGTCAAAATCGACTAGCATTTATTGCTGAGAACTTAGTTGCACGCCTAATAAATGGAAGATGCCTTTGAGAGTGTAGCCCATCATATTAGTATCAAAGAGAGAATGATTTTAGAATGCGTCTAGAGCGGACCCAAACTACACAGATTTAAAGAACCCTACACGATGACAAGTCTCATGTCTAGCGGAAAGTCCTTTTATATTGTCAGAAAGCTAACAGTGTTTTTGTGGACTTCGATGGGATATGCTTATCTTAAAGAGTCATCCAGGATGAAACTCAAATACTTAAGTTTGTCAGAGAAATAGATGGTGATGTACTAAGGCACTACATTTTTTTTATATAATTTGCTCGCGTTCAAGGGATTTGAGTACCCTCAAAGATAAATAATGAAGGATGGAAAGAGAGATGCCGATAAACTTTGGTTTTAAATGTTTGAAGCTTATAATGACTGGGAAATAAAGAGCCTGGTGCCAAATTCTGTCAAATGCCTTAGAAATATTAAGTGTAACTATCTTAATGATGAACCAGACCAGCAGCTCCCTGCTGCTCGTAAGCAGGATAGACTGTAAGCGTATTTCTAGTGTACCAATTATCGTGCAATTTGCACCATAATTCACTCAAAGCCTTAATTTAGGTCGAAATAAAATCTCGTCTCCTTGCAAGATACAAGTTGTGGACTATAAAACATTAAACAATTTTGATCACTACAAAACTATATCTACTTCGTAAAACACAAAAGATTGGTGTAATTTCTGCCTGGATGAGCCTCTAGTTATAGGAGCCTTTATCGTTATTCTTGTTTCAAAATTCTAATGAATCTTCAGGTAACACTTAAGCACCTTATTTAAAAGTCTTTGATCATGACATGCTGTATTTAAAAAGCTGGCTATGTTCTTGTTTATCTTATATCTTTATTGATAAAGATACACTCCTGTTGTTTAGCTTCCGTTTTTAATGCTTTGGGAAGCACTCCATTGTTGGTTTGCTTACGTACTTCCTTGGAAGAAATGAGAATGAAAAAAAAAAAATTTTTTTTTAAATGTTTTTTTATTTTATTCAATATAGTCCCCATATTAAGTTTGATACATTTATTCTAGCGATTTTCCAACTTCTTGATCCCGTCCGAAAAGTAATTTTCCAGAAGATCTGCAAAATACTCCTCCGTGGCGTCGATGATTTCCTCGCGTAAGCTGAATTTTTTATTGATGAGCCATCTTTTGAGGTTTGGGAAGAAATAATAGTGCGAGGAAGCCAAATCGGGCGAATACGGTGGAATTTTTTTCGCTTTATGTGAGGCCGTTTTGCAGCGATTTCGGCCTTCAATCGCTCCAATAATGCATAGTAATACTCTCTGTTGATGTTTTTTTCTTTTTCGAGATAGTCTACGAAGAGTATGCCATGACAATCCCAGAAAACCGACGCCATAACCTTGGCCGCTTCAGAGCACTCGTGCCGGCTTCAGTTCATTGCCGGGCACTCATTCTGTTTTCTGGTGTTCAGCTGTTACCAACCGACTCCAAAAGTCCGCCCGATTCCGCATCAGCAAGTCCAAACACTCTTTCGAAGTGTTTTCGCGTTCGTGTTTTTGGTCAGGAGTGAGTATGCGCGGCACCCAGCGGCAGGTTAACTTCCATATGCAGAATATTGCCCAAAATATGGCGTGTGCCCTCAGTACTAATCTTTGTGGTATCTGCTAGCTCGCGCACCTTCACTTTCCGGTCAGCCAACACCATTTCATGTATTTTTTTGACATTGTCCTCTCGGAGGGCCTGCCGCTGCGGACTTGATCGGTAGTGGAATTGCGTCCACCACGAAACTCTCGAAACCAATATTTGAATATGTAATCTGACAGAGCATTAGCCCCATAATATTTATCCAACTCTTCTTTTGTTTCCTTCGCTGTTTTGCTTCTCAAAAAATAATGTTTTATGAGAGAACGAAAATCGTTTTTGTCCATACTCAACATGATGCTAAACACGTCAACAACAATCAGCTGTCAAAATAAAACTAAAGACAGTATCGCACTGAAATTTGGCATGTCTGTCTAAATATGAACGGACTTCAAGGCACCATAACCTTTTTTGCAGTAGCAGCGCGTTCTGGCGGTCAAAGAGGTTACTTTTCACTCCACCTAGTATATCGCCTCATGCATTTTCAGTCTTATTCCACCGAGTTTTATAATCGTTTGTGGGGATTAATCAGGCTTTTATACATTTACTTCGATAATCAACAGTTATTTCATCATTATTCTACCATAAAATTTTGTTTTGTTTTGTTTTTTTTTTTTTTTTTTAATCCACAACGTTTCTTCATATGTAGTTGGCGAGAATCACTTCCAACCTTTCTTTATCTCTTTAGAATGAAGTAAACGGTGGTTGGTTTCTGCTTACCACTTCAAAAATATGTGTACTACCTTTGGCCCGTAAGCCACGGGCATGTGGTTGAGGTCGTATAGTCAATTTCTTGACTGTTTTGTTGATATTGATACCCGAGATGAAGCTGAACTTAACTTCTTGTTTTCTGTTTCTAGCTGGGTATGCTTCATCCGCTTTTTAAGCTGATCTCTTAGTATAAAACTCATGTCACAAGACGAACATAGCCCAATGTTAGGACAGCCAACAAAACGCGATTCACGTAATTTTACGTGAAATTTTCATTCACGTGAATATTAAATCACATGATAGCGTGAACACGTTTTTCACCTTATTCACGTGAATGATCTGAAGCTCTATTAAGAACCAGTTTTTTTTATTTAAAATTTCTATTATTTACTCTTTCTTCCTTTTATGCTTAATTCTCTTCTCTTCACAATTTCTCTCATTAGTTCCTACATTTTTACTTCTTACCAGCGTTTTCACTTTTGCTACATATGGATTGTATCAAAACTGCTACATTTTCGAGTACCATGCTACATAATCGTACTACATCTTTCATTCATTATGCTACGTTTTACGAAACCGTCTACGTAATTTTTTTATTTCTTCTTTTCTCAGTTTCTCTTCTTTAATTCTCAAAATTATTAACAAAAGTATAAACCCATTCTTTTATTGCAATTTATGAGATTTGGTTGGGGATGGCATCACTTTCCGAATGTCAGATTTAAATTCTACAACATAGTCATATTTTATATTTCAAATTTTAACAACAACGGTTATCTATTAAATTTTACATTTTTAATAGAAAATACTAGGTGGAGTGAAAAGTAACCTCCTTGACCACCAGAATGTGCTGCTACTGCAAAAAAGGTTATGGTGCCTTGAAGTCTATTCATATATAGGCAGGCATGCCAAATTTCAGTGCAATACTGTCCTTAGTTTTATTTTGACAGCTGATTGTTGTTGACGTGTTTAGCATCATGTTGAGTATGGACAAAAACGATTTTCATTCTCTCATAAAACATTATTTTTTGAGAGGCAAAACAGCGAAGGAAACAAAAGAAGAGTTGGATAAATATTATGGGGCTAATGCTCTGTCAGATTACATATTCAAATATTGGTTTCGAGAGTTTCGTGGTGGCCGCAGTTCCACTACCGATCAAGTCCGCAGCGGCAGGCCCTCCGAGAGGACAATGTCAAAAAAATACATGAAATGGTGTTGGCTGACCGGAAAGTGAAGGTGCGCGAGCTAGCAGATACCACAAAGATTAGTACTGAGCGCACACGCCATATTTTGGGCAATATTCTGCATATGGAAGTTAACCTGCCGCTGGGTGCCGCGCATACTCACTCCTGACCAAAAACACGAACGCGAGAGCACCTCTAAAGAGTTTTTGGACTTGCTGGTGCGGAATCGGGCGGACTTTTGGCGTCGATTGGTAACTGTTGATGAAACTTGGATCCAGTGTTACACACCAGAGAACAGAATGAGTGCCCGGAAATGGACTGAAGCCGGCATGAGTGCTCCGAAGCAGCTGAGGGAGGCTCGATGGGTCGAAAAGGTTATGGCGTCGGTTTTCTGGGATTGTCATGGCATGCTCTTCGTGGACTACCACGAAGGATAGGAAAGGAAGGAAAGGAAAAACCATCAACAACGAGTATTACTGTGCAACCGCTGCAAAACGGCCTCACATGAAGCGAAAAAAATTTTGTTTTTGCAAGACAATGCACCGGAGCAGAAGAGCATCGCAACCATACCCGGTTTGGCTCCCTCGGACTATTATCTCTTCCCAAACTCATCAATAAAATCATCGCTCACGCGAGGAAATCATCGACGCCACGGAGGAGTATTTTGCAGACCTTCCGGAAAATTACTTTTCGGACGGGATCAAGAATTGGAAAATCGCTAGAATAAGTGTATCAAACTAAAAGGGGACTATATTGAATAAAATAAAAAAAACATTTAAAAAAAAATTGTTTTTTTCATTCCCAAGGAGTGAACACCCCACCTAGTATATATCCTACGGCTATGTGTAATAATTAAAAAATTAAAAATAAAATTAACTGAAATTTGTCTTATGCTACATTTTTATTGGCAGTATGCTACATTGCTCTGGACAAAAGTGGCAACGCTGCTCCTTACTTACTTTTTTCCCTGTATCAAGAAACCTGAACACCTTTTTCCTATGGATTTTTTCTATTTTTTGTTTCTCTTTTTTCTTAATTTATTTTAGTTGTTACTCTTGCACTTTATTTTTATTACTTTTGTTGTATTTTATATATAATACAATTACAATACTAGGACAGGGTGATTCCACTGTTGATTCTAAAACAACACTAATGGATATTTTGTGTAAACAAAAAAGAAGTTTTCATATTTGTCATTTGGACTTTCAAAGTATTAGGAATAAAATTGATGATGGGATAGTCAATTTCTTTTGGATTTCAGAAACCTGGTTGGAACCGGAAATGTGTGACAATTTGTTTAACTTAGCATATATGAGAATTTTTCGTAGTGATAGATAACGTAAGGAAGCAGGGGGTGTTGCAATTAATACAAAAAACGTGCTACAAATTCAAAATTCTGAAGAAGTCGATTCCAACTGATCAAATGGAATATTTGATTTTTTTTTTCGTAGAGGTGAGAAACAATAGAGAGAAATGTCTGCTTGGCTGCATATACTCGTACATGGCTCCAGATATAGCAGATTATAAACTTATAAGTAGCTTACTCGAAGATTTCGACTCGCAGACAGTACACTAAAATAGTAATTTGTAGCGATCGTAACCTTAATGTTTTAGAAAACAAAAACAGAGCATTCAGGGAAATGGTAAATTCACTGCATCTCAACTTTGCAAACCTAAGCCAACCGACGCTTTAGTATCTGACCTTGATCAAAAAAAAAAAAATAACCACCGTGTGGCGATCCCATTGTTCAGATTTGAGTTCTGTTTTTTGTTTTTGTTAGGTTGGTACATCTGTTGTTGACATTCCCTCTAAATCTTAGCGTCACAGCTTGACATTTGCAAAAGTTACGTAGCTAAGAGTACATCTATTTCTGTGTGTGTTGGCGATTTTTTTTTACAATTTTAGAAATTGTAAATTTAAAATTACAGTAACGAACTTGTATTAAATGAAATTAATTGGTTCGCGAACGTTGGAATTCTCTAAAGAACCAGTCGCACGAGCGGTCGTGAATCAATCGAATATGATGAACGCAGTGGCAGACCATCGACATCGAAAACCGACGAAAACATTGATGAAGTAAAAGAAATGTTGGTCAATAACCGTAAATTAACCGTCAGAGAGATAGTGGAGGACTTGAACATTGCCTATGTTCGTGCCAAAAGACGTCAATTTCATGCAAAAAAGAGACCGTGTTGACGTCGCAAAAGATATGATTTGCGAGGCTGAATCCGATCCCACATTCTTCAGAAGGATCAGCAGGTAGCACTGATGAACATACCGAAAACCGAATATAAAAAATGTTTCGATGATTGGATCAAGCGCTGGCATAAGTGTGTTGCAATCGATGGGGATTACTTTGAAGGGGACAATATAGATTTAGACGAACAAACTTGTATTTTTAATTTTCTGAATAAATTCCGAAATTGTTTTAATCAATTTGGTATGACCAGATATTTGCACCTGGTTTCTCTCGCCATGATATGATATTCCTGACAGAAGATATATTTCAAGCAGTTGAAACTGAAACAAACTTCAAAAAATACCAATATTCTCGAATCAATTTAAAGACCTTTGAATTGGTCTCCATTTAATAATACAAATGATACAAGCTTCCAAGTTTCTTTTTTAATAACCAAATCAAATATCTCTTTATCAAACATGTACCTTTGCGAGGGTCAAAATTAAATTACCTTGGCTCACACAGGAAGTCGTCAAATTGATAAAATCACGAAATTTGTTATATGGTATAGTATGCCAGATGGAGACGTTACAAATATTTGGAAATTTACAGAGAATTTAAAACTACTCGAAATGCTGTAAAACGTCTCTTAAGAAAGAGTAAATCTACTTTTTATAAAAACAGACTTGAATTATGTTCTTCAAAAAATATTCGCCAGATGGGTCTTACTCCGAAAAAAATATCATCTTTCAATAGCATGAATCTGGAAGAACTTAATAAGACTTTCGTATCGGCCTGCAGAGAGTCAATGCCATTAAATATTCGTAGCTCTCAAGTTCTTACGAGCAAATTTACTTATACTGATTCAGCTTTTTCTCTTTCTTGTGTAGATGTAGTTACTGTCGGAACTGTTATATAAGGTGTAAAGTCAAATGCAGTCGGTTCAGATAACGTTCTTTTTTTGTTTTTGAAATTATAATAAGTTGGCAAATAAAAGCACATCTAAACGCTAAGAACATGATATTGAAATACCAGTCATGATTTCGTGCAAATTTTAGTTGTACTTCAGCTCTCCTAAAAATCTGCGAAGATTTGCGTGCTGATTGTGACAATGACAAATTAGGTTTAATAGCGTTTTTAGATTTTTCAAAAGCATTTGACTGCGTGAATCATGAATTCTTACCATAAAAAAAACTTAAATATCAATTTCTGTTTGATAACTCGTTGGTTAAACTGATATTTTCGTATCTATCCAACAGATCTTAGTATGTTTTTCATAATAACAAGCAATTATCGTGTCTTCCTGTCCGTTCAGGTGTACCTCAAGGCTCAGTTTTAGTTCCGTTTTTATTCACTTGTTTCGTAAACGATATCTCCAAATGCTTTTCTTATTGCAGCTACCATATATATGCTGACGATGTACAAATATAGGGTTTTCTAATAACGACTTGGAAATTTTTTTTTTTAAATAAAAGGCAAACCATTTGAGATATTTCAAAAACTTTATTATTGGCTTGAAGCACTATCAAAACATTTATGAATGGAACTCGACTTCGTTCATATGGCCACCTCGTGCACGTTTGCAGCGGTCGATTCGTTAGACCCAATTTTTAACGAGTCGGCTACACATTTCGGCCGAAACGGCCGCTATTTCGCGTTCAATGTTGGTTCTGAGCTCTTCCAACGTCATCGGCGTGATGGCATAAACCAATGACTTAACGTAGCCCCACAGAATATAGTCAAGCGGCGTTAAATCGCACGAACGAGGTGGCCAATCGACTGCCCCATGTCTTGAGATAACACGCTCACCATACTTACTCTTCAATAAATCGATTGTAGCGTGTGCTGTGTGGCTTGTGGCACCATCCTGTTAAAACCACATGTCGTCCAAGTCCATATCTTCCAATTCGGGCCAAAAATAATCGGTGATCATGGCGCGATAAAGCTGACCATTCACAGTAACGTGACGATCGTTATCGTCGACGAAAAAATATGGCCCAATAACGCCGCCGGCATGCAAACCGCACCAAACAGTTTTTTTTTTTGTGGATGAAGTGGTGATTCATGAAGCACATGTGAGTTTTTACCCGACCAATAACGCATATTTTGCTTATTGACGAACCCATTGAGCGAAAAATGAGCTTCGTCACTGAAGATGATTTTGCGATGAAATTCATCATCTTGGCGCAACTTCTCCAGAACCCAATCAGAGAACGTGGCCCGTTAGTGTACTTTACCATGATGAAAATATTGAGTTTACTGAATAAATTGACAGTGACAGTTTGATGATTAGTGAAAGAGTGCGTTCACAAATTAAATTCAAAGTTGTCAAGTCCCTATTGGAAAACCCTATATATACACTCTTTCCAAGTGCGAACAAGCATCAAATGCTGGCAATGTTCAACCAAAAATAAAATAATGTCCATAAATGGTCACTAAACAACGATCTTATGCTAAATCCAACCAAAACAAAGGCTATGGTAATAAATGCCGGAAGATGTACAGAGTTAATACCTCCATTATTTCTGAACCATTCCCTAATAGAATACGTTGACTACATTAGGAATCTCGGAGTCTATTTGAGTTGCAATATGAATTGGAACGTTAATATATGGTAAACAAAATTGTTTTCAAGGTCTTAATCCCACTGCTAACTACCTTCCAATCAATACTAAACTAAAACTTGTAAAGATCTATTCTCCCGATTATTCTCTATGGCTGCGAAATATTCGCAAATATTGACCACGATTCTGCCAGAAAATTAACAGTCGCATAAAATGGCAGCGCGAGATACGTTTTTAATGTAAAATATATGATCACATTTCTGAATATAGCAAGCGGCTATTCATTGATTGGCCTTTTTAAATATCATTCAATTTTATTTTTGCATAAAATTCTAGCAAAGAAAACCAAAGAATATCTGTTCGAAATTGTAAGCTTTCCGAGAAATAAAAGGACTTTACAGCTGGTAGCACCTAGGTGCACGTATTTAAATACATCTCGGCAATTTTTTGTACATTCAATTCAACTCTGGAATCGCTTGCCCTTAGACATCAAGCGCATGAGTAACACAAGTTTCTTCGCAAAAAATTTTTTAAATAATAAGAAGAGATGGCACCACTTGAATTAAATCCATACCATTTTCAGTTAGTACCAACCTTCAAAAGATAAGTGTATAAATTTGACAGCTGTCGGACGATTAGTTCTCAAGATATAGCGTTGTGAGTGAAGCAATTTCAAAGCAATTTCGTGTGTTGATTTATCATTGCTTTTTGATGAGAAAAAATGCAGCCGATGCAAAGAAATGGCCTGATAAGTATTACCCGGACTCTGCACCAGCCGAACGAACCATTCGCAAGTGGATTGAAAAATTCAAAAGTGGTCATACAAGCACTGATGATGATGCACGCAATGGACGTCCAAAACATCAAAAAAGTCCACAAAATGTTTACGAATGACCGTAAAGTGAAGTTGATCGAGATAGCTGAGGCTCTGAAGATATCAAAAGAGCGTGTTGGATATATCATACACGAATATTTGGACATGCGTAAGCTCTGTTCAAAGTGGGTGCCGCGTTTGCTCACTGTCGACCAAAAACAACAACGTGTTGATGATTCAGATGATTGTCGGTATGTGACAATTGATGAAACTTGGCTCCATTATTTCACACCAGAGTCAAGTCGGCAGTCAGCTGAGTGGCGAGCAGGCGAAAAACCTCGTCCAAAACGACCAAAAACTCAACAGTCAGCTGGCAAGGTTATGGCATCCGTATTTTTTGATACACATGGAATAATTTCCATCGACTATCTCCAAAATGGGCAGACTATCACCAGCGACTATTACATTGCGTTTTTGGAGCGTTTGAAGAAAGTGCTGTTTCATCAAGACAATGCACCTTGTCACAAGTCACAAGAATTCGGCTACGAATTACTTCCTCACCCACCGTATTCTCCAGATTTGGCCCCCAGATTTCCTGTTCGCAGACCTCAAAAGAATGCTCGCCGGAAAGAGATTTAAGACCGATGAAGAAGTAACCGCGAAACAGAGGCCTATTTTGAGGCTAAACCGAAATCTTTCTACAAATCTGGTATTAAAAGATTGAAAAATCGTTTCAATCGGTGTATCGCCGTCGAAGGCAACTATATTGATAAATAAAGTTGAATTTTGCAAAAATTTTGTGTTTTACTATAAAACGGCACTGACTTTTCAGCCCATGTGTCATTGTGCTGACAACTTCTAGTAAAGTCCTCCTGTGTATCCCAATTTCCTGTACTCCCAAATTTATATCTCCACTATCATAAAAAAAGAAATAAAAAAAACCTTTATATGTACTATTTTCCCCCCTCCCCTTTCTAATCTTCTTTTTAATTTTTCTATCTTATTATCCTCTCTATATTTCTTTTCTAATATATCTCTCCTTTTCTATCTACATACAATATTTCTTAATTTATATTTGTTAGATAATATCGTATTGGTTAATTATTTTTATTTTTTTTTATTTTAATTTGAAATATTGTTAAAGCTTGTTCCATTTTTTTCAAAAGAATCTTATGTGAACAATGAATTAGAAATAAATAAATTTGTAAATTTGTAAAAAAAAAAATCAAAAATAAACTAAAATATCAAGGAAGATACCATTCAATATCTTCTACCTTATCATCGAACTTTTCAAGTTGTAGGGGCTGAGTGGGGTCAATGAATCTGGAGTTTCTCCAGACGAGTCCTGAAACTACAGGATACTCATCCCCCTTTTTTCGCTTTCACCCACCTAACCAATCTTTTTTCACCTGGGCTGGATAAAGGTGTCATACGACTGTGCTGGTGAACAACTTGGCTGAGGGACCAGCATCTCTAAAAATAGCTCTGTCGCAAACGGACTATCCTACATACCTACCTTCCTACCTACCTACCTACATAGGACAAGAGACAAAATTAAAGAATCCCCATCGACTGCAACACACTTATGCCAGCGCTTGATCTAATCCTCAAAATATTTTTTATATTCGGTTTTCGGTGTGTCCTGCGATTTTTCCATTACTTCCTCTCGGCTGCTGAAACGCGTTCCCCGTAGTGGTTTTTTAACTCGATTGAACAGAAAGAAGTCACAGGGAGGCAAATCGGGTGAATTCGGTGGCTGTTGGATGATGTTTGTTGCATTTTTCTTCAAAAAATTACGAATAATGATGGCACTGTGCGACGGTGCGTTATCATGGTGTAAAATCCACGAGTTTTCTGTCCACAATTCTGGTCTCTTTTGGCGAATTGCTTCACGCAAACGTCTCAATAATAATAACGCCCAAATAATACTCTTTGTTTACTGTCTGGCCTTCTGGCTCATTTGGTGATCGACATTCACTTGCCTGATGTCTGGATTGCGTGTCGTACTCATAAACCCACGTCACGTCTCCAGTAATGATCCTTTTGATGAATGTGGGATCGGATTCAGCCTCGCAAATCATCTCTTTTGCGACGTCAACGCGGTCTTTTTTTTGCATGAAATTGAGATCTTTTGAACCAACTTTGCTGCTACACGACACACAATTTGTCATCAGCAGACGTTCGTAGTGTCCAATTTTGTTGAAAGACCTGAAGATGTTCTCTTATAAAGTGTAAATTGTTCACCCATTGCTGCCTGCTGAACGCCGAGTGAGAATCCACATGAAATGCAAAGAGAGCCATTGTATCTTTTCAAAGTGACAGCTTGGTGCGGCATTCGCAGTGAAAAAGTGATTGGCCCTTATATTTTTGAGAACGCTGACTTTTTAATTTTGATGACTTGCTCAAAAGGGTCCGTAACTGGTGACGAATCATGGGTATATGGTTATGACGTCGAAACCAAAGCCCAATTATCCCATTGGAGCACGTCAAGTTCGATCAAGTGTCAAAGTTTTAATCACCGCTATTTTCGATTACCGTAGCGCAATGCATTAGTTGTTTAAATTAAGGTCGTACGGTATATAAGGAAGTTATGCCCCGTTTGCGAGTAGCTATATGAAAAAAACCTTCACAATTGTGGAAAAACAATTCATGGCTTTTGCATCACGATAATGCATTTGCTCATTCATCGTTGCTTGGGACAATCATGCCTCAGCCACCATATTCACCGGATTTGGCCCCATGCGACTTTCTCCTATTCCCAAAACTGATGCGACGACGACCTATGAAAGGACAGAGATTTGCAACGATTGAGGTAATAAAAACGGCATCGCCAGATAAGCTCAAGACTATATCAAAAAGTCCCTATGAGAAGTGCTTCGAGGATTGGAAAAAACGTTGGCACAAATGTATTATGTCTGAGGGGGATTACTACGAAGTGGACATTAAATCCACAAGTTTTCTGCCCACAATTCTGGTCTCTTTCGGCGAATTGCTTCACGCAAACGTCTCAATAATAATAACGCCCAAATAATACTCTTTGTTTACTGTCTGGTCTTCTGAAAAAAACTAATGATGCACTACAATGTTGTAATCCATGAAAACCGTGAGCATTGCCTTCTTTTTTGACTGAAAACGACGTTTTTTTTTTTTTTTTTTTTTTTTTTTTTTTTTTTTTTTTTTTTTTTTTTTTTTTATTTTTTGTCTCGGCTCATATGATGAACGCCATTCACTTGCCTGATGTCTGGATTGCGTGTCGTACTCATAAACCCACATCTCGTCTTCAGTAATGATCCTTCCGAAGAATGTGGGATCGGATTCAGCCTCGCAAATCAATCTTTTGCGACGTGAACACGGTCTCTTTTTTGAATGAAATTGAGGTTTTTTGGCACCAACTTTGCTGCTACACGACGGAAACCCAAATCATTAACCAAAATATCTTGGACGGATCCATAGCCAATGTTCAAGTCCTCCGCTATCTCTCTGATTCTTAATTTGCGGTTATTGATCAACATTTCTTGTACTTCATCAATGTTTTCGTCGGTTTTCGATTTCGATGGTCTGCCACTGCGTTCATCATTTTCGATTGACTCACGACCACTTTTGAATCGCTCGTCACTGGTAAACGACCGTTTTCCTTAGAGACCAACATTTAAAACGTTCGCGCACCATTAAATCCGTTTTTTACGCAAAATTTAATACAAGTTCGTTGTTGCAAATTTAAATTCATTTCTTAAATTGTAAAAAATCGCCAACACACACAGAGATAGATGTACTCTTGGCTACGTAACTTTTGCAAATGTCAAGCTATGACGCTAGGATTTAGATGGAATTTCTACAACAGATGTACCAACTTAACAAAAAAAAAAAAGAAAACAGAACTCATATCAGTGGGAGCGCCACAAGGTGATGCCACCGGGAACCTTTTGATCAAGGTAGTCCTTAATTGATATTGAAAACTGGGAGCAATGAAATAAGACTTTCGAGAGTATGGACTACATGTGAACAACCACTTTTGGTAATGACATAATTAATATTATTCCCTGAAAAAGAAATAATCGGAATGCTGTAAATTTTTTGAGGATGAATTGCCACAAAAGGATTTTAATTAAAACTCATTTGCATTGTTAATGAATTAAATACACACAAACTGTTGGAAAGGTAGGAATTGCATTTTTATTCGTGTTCCTGCCCCAGTAAAATATCGTGTTCCTATTGGACACATTAATTTCGAACAGATTAATAAATTATTCGAAATCTGTAAAGTTGTATAGTATGTATCTGGATTGATTATATGTACATATCTATCCACTTCTGGCCGGTGAATTGAAATGAACAAATAAAATCACTCTAGCCACCCAGCGCATTCTCTATTATCTCGAATTAACAAGTAAAATTCGTTGTTAATCGATGAACCTCGTCTCTATCCAGCAGTAGTAGACAGTTGATTTTATGTTTTTTTTTTTTTTTTTTTTTTAATTAAATACTTACAACCCACAACCGCATGATTGTGATGCGGAAATAATAAATTCAATCAGAACTGATATTGAGAAACGCCGAACAGATACTCGATTGTAGATGTCATGTAAACGAACAGCACAACCACCTTTATGATTTGCTGCATTGTTTACTCAATTACATATCTAATTCTTTTTGAAAAGCGCTATCTTTTGGGTTGTACAAAAAGGCATTGCTTGGTTTTGCAATAGATAATTTTGACCTTTGCATCTGAGCGTGACACAAATGTCTGTGTCAAAAAAAAAAGTTGGCGCAGTTTAATCGAGTTTTGTGCTTACAATATGGAGGATTTTGAAGAGCAAACTCGGCATATTTAGCTTGATTACTTTAAAAAGGGAAAGAAAGCAATGGAGGCAAGAAAAAAGTTGCATAAAGTTAACGGCAGAAATGTCATCAAAACGTTGGTGCCAGAACTAGTTCGCCCGATTGCGTGATAGTGATTTTTCAGCTAGATTTCAACAGTTCGAGAGCTTGCTAGCGCTCTAAAAGTGTTCAGATGTGTAGACTATGACACTACCTAATACTACGTTGTTCGCATATTCTGGAAGACAAAAAAAACCCTTAAGCGTCGACAAATATAGTCAAAAAAAAAAAAAAAAAATCGAGCATACACAAACACAGATTCTGGAGATAGCCAATGAAATTTGTATTGATACTCACTACCACATTGCAATTTTTGAACCGCGAGCGACAACTTTGATTACATACCAATTGTAGCTTATGCCAATCAAATTGACCACGTGCTTATTGACGGACGTCACTCTTCAAACATCCTGGATGTTAAAACATTCAGAGCGGAAAATGTCCACTTTAACCATTACCTGGTAGCAGGCCAATTCAGAGTTCGACTGTCAAATGAAAGAAAGCTGCAATAACATCAAAAAGGAGGTTCAAGTTTGGACGTCTTCGCACACCAAAAATAGGCAGAGACTATAGAGAGAGCCAGGACGGAAAACTCTCCAATATCCCATTCCCTACCACAGACGTCAACTACAGGTGGTCATATTGCTGCATTTCCATTAAGGAGGTAGCCGAAAACACCTTAAGCTACCAACCAACCCAGAGAAGAAATCAGTGCTACGATGATGAATGTGTGAAAAAAAAGAAGGCAACAGATGTGGTGTACAGGAAAACCGCCAGAGCAGCGAGGGATGAGTATCGATCCGGAAGAAGGAAGGAGAAAATACTATTGCGAAAAAAGAAAAGAGCCTTTACAGTCTCCCAGCTCACGGATATCGAAGATTGCTAGAGAAGGAAACACACCAGGAACCTTTTTAAAAAGACCAAACTCCTATCCAATGCCTTTGAAAAGGGTCACCAAGCACTTCGAATTTGCGAATGTAATCTCTACACTGAACAACAGAGATTTGTGGATGTATTTGAGCAACACTTCTAGCAGTTGACTAATGTGCATGACCTAGAGAATGTGATAAGGCAAGAAGAGAACACACCTCCAGTCGAAGAAGCAGTTCTCCCGCCGAACTAAGTAGAAGACGGCATAGTTTTACAAAGGCTAAAGAACAACAAAGCCGCTGGTTCGAATGGCCTATCATCCTGACTCCCAAGAAAAGGTAAAAAAAAAGCCTGTAGAGAAGAACAAGAGAACATAGTAGTACCTATAGAGTAGCAGTCGATGTTGAGGATTCTGAAAGAGCATTTCTGTAGACTGTTTAACGGCGATGACGTCAGTCAGAATGAACCTTTCAATACAGGTGATGTTGACTCACTTGGAGGAAATGAAGTTATTAAGTCCAACAAAGCTGCTGGAGCGGACGCCCTGACTGCCGAACTCTTCAAAGTGACAGGCGATGATTTGGTAAGGAGCATACACCAACTCATCTTTTAAATAAAGTCGGATGAACGTATGCCCGATGAATGAAATCTCAGTATTGTTTGTCTGATCCTCAAGAATGGAGACCCCCTGAACTGCGCCAACTACAGAAGCATTTGTCTTCTTAACATCGCCTTCAAAATCCTACCTGCCATTCGTGAACAACCAAATTGGTCCATAACAGCGTGGCTTCAGGTCAGGAATGTCCATCATCGACCAAATATTGACACTGCGGCAGATCTTGCAAAAAATCCATGAGCTCCACACCGATACAGCATTTATACAGACGGCAATGTCTAGTTTTTGCATCGCTGCCAAACTCGTCCGTTTGTGCAGAATAACAATGGAGAATGCACACTGCTCCATCAAGGTCAGTAAAGAATTCACCGATATCTTTGATGTCAAAGAAGGATTTAGATAAGGCGATACACTGTCATGTGATTTCTTTAACATCATTCTTGAAAGAATAGTGCAAAACTGACGCGACAACACAAGAGGCACAATCTTACAAAAGTCCGTTCAATTACTAACATACGCCGATACTGACATAATTGGAATAAAGCAGCGTGATATCAGTGGCGCTTTTTTGACTATTAAGGCGGAATTGACGAAGATGGGTTTAACGGTCAATGAAGGCAAGACCCAGCATATGTTGTCAACAAAAGAGGACAACCAACACGGGCGTCTCGGACAGAACATCACCCTCGACAGATATAACGTTGAGGTAGTTAAAGACTTTGTTTGCCTAGGCTCCACTATCAACTCAAATAGTGCCGCTTGTTGGGGCAAAAAGGCGAGTAACAAAGCTCTCTCTGGAACAACAAAAGTGACCCTATAGAAGACCTTAATAATCTCAGTTGTTCGCAAAGGCATGGATTTTGTCGAAAATGAATAACTTCTTTGACAGGAAAATTGTTCAGCTGATTTTCGGTCCACTCCGCATAAACAACGACGAATTGTATGGGCTATACAGCGACATCAACTAGTTGAGTGCATGACCAACGTCTGATGTGCCTGGGTTATGTTAAATGGATGCACATCAATGCTCCGGTCAAAAAAAAATCTTCGAACCCGCCCCCGAGGGACAGCGCACTAGAGGAAGACAGCGACTCAGATGTCGCAAGCAGAAGTGTAAAGGGGCCTCAAACAACTTAGCGTGCAAATCTGGAGGCAGGCTAAGGATAAAGCTGGCTGGAGACGTTTGTTGGTTGATACCTAGTTCCACCCCGGATTGTAGTACCACTTTAATAAGTAACCAAGAAATCTACGGAATACGTGTTAGCCATCGCAGGACTCATGAATCTAAAGTTGGTTTTATGTTAGTCAGTACCGCCAGAATCCCTAATCGCTGTCGAAAAATCAGGGGTGGATAGTCGCTATTGCGAACATCACTCAGAGTAAACTCCATACATACATCAACTGGGATCACTTATACCCTTCTAAACAGTTTAACGTTTAGTCAGCGCTTAGTTCAAAATCTGCTACAATCGAGTCAAAAGAAATGAGAGCATACTGAATCTTCGTCTTGAAAATTAAGCGGATGCCAAAGCGTTTGATATATGGTATGTAGATAGCTGGAAATAGCATATCTATCTAAGGCACATACCCGCTACGGAGGAAGTAGTTTGCATAGGTATATTGCCATTGAAAATTGATTCCCGGGTATCTACAGCCTTATTGATCCAAAGCAGTGCTTAACTCTTAAAAAAAGGCATGAGCACTTCGAAATACCTCTTTGGCTTTTAATCATTTAGAATGACCTTGAAATCTTCTGTTTATTGTGAAGAAACATTGACTTAATGGGTTTCCCATCTCAGAATAAGAGTCCCCCCATTTCTCGTAAGCCCTTTCTTTAATTTTCCTCACAATTAACTAACCAAAAGCACATATGTATCACATATCAGTTGAGAGCCCTAGACAACCTATTCAAAAGGACCCTCCTTTAACAACAAAAATAAAACGGAAGGGCTTCATCTATGTTCAAAAGAAATTGTTTCCTACTTAATTGCAACTAATCATTGGATCTCTTCATTCTTCAAGTGTACCTAACGCACAAAAGTGTGCGTACTTTGAAACTGCTATCAAGGCCAGACTTTGGTTTGCACTTTTTAAATTACTTAAAAGCATCTCCAACGGTAATTTAAATACAATCTACAAAGCCATCACCACCATTGGAAAACTCACCCCAGCAACACGACTTTGAATGCACTCAAAAGTGCACACGTTCGTGTGTTTCAAATTGAAAGGGACTTGGCCTGCGCCAACTGACATTTATTCGCTTGTTAATGTCATGAAAGAAATTAAATTAATTAAAAGCGAAGAAGAGAAGTTAACTGTAGTCGTACATCACTGGAACTCAGCATGTGACCTCATTGCTTTGTGCATGTGGTTAACAAAATTTACATATGGAAGTAAAAAGAGCAGAAATTCTAATAGAAGAGGCAACCCTGTCATAGAGATAGTGTGAAGCTATGTTACAAACAATGCAGTAGCAGTCTTTTGTCCAGAAGTCATATAGATGAATACAAGCCTGTCCGGGATTTTAATAGATACAAACATTCATACAAATATATAAGTGACAGTGAAGGTGTGAAGATGAAATGTTGTGGCATCAAAGTTAAGTCACACCCTATGACCTCTTGGATTATGATGACACAGTACTATACAGTGTGAAGGTGACATTTTGAAAATTCCAAGAATCTGAAGGAGTTTCCGGGGTTTATATGTTAATCTCCTAGTCTTCAAGTGTCCGACACCAGTAGGCAGCACCAAAATCAAAGCATCTGAGAGATAGTAACCCCTTTTAATTATCTCGAAAAAAAAAAATCAAATTAGAACCGCATAAATATTTATAAAATATTTTGTAGACTACAAAACGAGTATTTTACGCCGAGATATCTTCATGGAAGAGGTATCCCCGAAAACATGTTGGGCACATTGGGGTGGTGTAAAAGGAGTTCGACAGGCAATGGTATCAAACAAGGCAAGGCGGATAAAATTTTCCTTTCTCACAAAATTAAGGATCACCGTGAATTCAATATTCAATATCAGTGCGAATAAAACTAAGACCCTTGGGACCAATGTCAGTCTGTCCAGGCACATATTTAAGGCAGAGAGAAAAGGAGCTACTTAAATAGCGACAGAATGGGATACTACTCGGAGGTTTGACATTGCCTCCCGAAGTAGCGCTGACGTCTGTAATAATTATTTTCTGGTCACCAATATTAATGTCCACTTCGTAGTAATCTCCCTCAGACATAATACATTTGTGCCAAACGCTTTTTCCAATCCTCGAAGTACTTCTCATAAGGACTTTTTGGTATAGTCTTGAGCTCTTCCGGTGATGCCGTTTTTATTACCTCAATCGTTGCAAACCTCTGTCCTTTCATAGGTCATCGTCGCATCAGTTTTGGGAATAGGAAAAAGTCGCATGGGGCCAAATCCGTTGAATATGGTGGCTGAGGCATGATTGTCCCAAGCAACGATGAATGAGCAAATGCATTATCGTGATGCAAAAGCCATGAATTGTTTTTCCACAATTGTGGAGGTTTTTTTCATATAGCTACTCGCAAATGGGGCATAACTTCCTTATATACCGTACGACCTTAATTTAAACAACCAATGCACTGCGCTACGGTAATCGAAAAAAGCGGTGATTAAAACTTTGACACTTGATCGAACTTGACGTGCTCCTTTCGATCTTGGGTGCATCCAATGGGATAATTGTGCTTTGGTTTCGACGTCATAACCATATACCCATGATTCGTCACCAGTTACGGACCCTTTTGAGCAAGTCATCAAAATTAAAAAGTCAGCGTTCTCAAAAATATAAGGGCCAATCACTTTTTCACTGCGAATGCCGCACCAAGCTGTCACTTTGAAAAGATACAATGGCTCTCTTTGCATTTTATGTGGATTCTCACTCGGCGTTCAGCAGGCAGCAATGGGTGAACAATTTACACTTTATAAGGGAACGTCTTCAGGTCTTTCAACAAAATTAGACACTACGAACGTCTGCTGATGACAAATTGTGTGTCGTGTAGCAGCAAAGTTGTTGCCAAAAGATCTCAATTTCATGCAAAAAAAAAAGACCGCGTTGACGTCGCAAAAGAGATGATTTGCGAGGCTGAATCCGATCCCACATTCATCAAAAGGATCATTACTGGAGACGTGACGTGGGTTTATGACTACGACACGCAATTCAGACATCAGGCAAGTGAATGGCGATCACCAAATGAGCCAGAAGGTCAGACAATATACAAAGAGTATTATTTGGGCGTTACGAGACGTTTGCATGAAGCAATTCGCCGAAAGAGACCAGAATTGTGGACAGAAAACTCGTGGATTTTGCACCAAGATAACGCACCGTCGCACAGTGTCATCATTATTCGTAATATCATCTAACAGACACCCAATTCACCTGATTTGGCTCCCTGTGACTTCTTTCTGTTTAATCGAGTTAAAAAACCACTACGGGGAACGCGTTTCAGCAGCCGAGAGGAAGTAATGGAAAAATCGCAGGTAGCACTGATGGACATACGGAAAACCGAATATAAAAAATGTTTCGAGGATTGGATCAAGCGCTGGCATAAGTGTGTTGCAGTCGATGGGGATTACTTTGAAGGGGACAATATAGATTTAGATGAACAAACTTGTATTTTAAATTTTCTAAATAAATTCTGAAATTTTTTTGATCAAGGTGGTATATTCGGAACATGTGTGCCAACACAAAAAAATCGATAATCGAAAGTAGTTGTCCGCTCAATTTCAAAAGCCACCTTACTTTTTGAACACACCTTTTAGGTCCTAAGAATCGATCCCAGTCTTTTGGTCTAGTGGACGACAAAGTTCACGGAACAGCGCCATTCCTTCCACCGAATTGAAAGGCACTGCTCGAATAAATTGTTGACGCTTTATACATCATTGATAGGTGCAAAGAATAATTATGCCATCTTGTGCTTTGCCGCAACACATGAGGAAACACATTGTTTATCTGGATGTGCTAGCGCTTCAAAGCGGCCTAGTTGCTCGTTATTATTATTAAACAGTCTATTGTGTCATTAAACTGTGACTCTAGAACCCTAGGCCATTATGTCCATGATATGTTCGTTCTATATTTTAAAGCATAATATAAAAAGCTGCAGTAGCACTTTAAACAGGATCAATTGACAGCCATTTTAGCTCGATATTCCGAAAATATATTCGAGAGCACTTTTAATCCTTCTAAGTACGTCCTGTCTGTGTACGCTTTCTGTTTAGTTTTGGACTTTTTGGCACTCTTCAAATCAGAGAGAGTTGTGTTTAAAGTTTTGGACTTTGGCTTTTTTTTTTCTGTTTTCATTTTCTGCCTCACACACATACATAAGTCTAAGGTTTAATTGGGGACATGAAGCGCGACCCTGGCTCTTTTAAGCCTTGCGTAGAAAATTCATCGCCGATCTAATTTTTCACGGTCCCATTGTAACCTGAAACCCCCATATAAGGCTCTGTGAATTTATTTTCAAAGAAACCTTGCATTCTTGAACCAGCTTACAAGTTGTGAAGGAGGAGTTCAGTAAGACCTAAAGTGCAGCATGTCTGTCGTTGTAGGTGCAGAAGTCCCCTCCACCGATTTTTCACAACTTATTTCATTTCATCACGACTGGAAGACAGACGCGAATTTTGCTAACGAAAAGTAAAATCTAACGCTGTAGTCTTTCAAAAAAAAAAAATCACAGCGCCGAATCCTAGATTAGAACATTTGTCGCTCAGATTCTGGAGAAATTATGAACGGGCACAGGGAAAGTCGGCAACAATAGAGGTTCTGATATGATTGATCTGTAATATGAGAGTAAAAACAGTCAACGCTGGGTGTAAGGTTATCAAAACACCAGTGCGTGTTGTGCCAAAGACCACTTCTTTTTATACGAAAGATGGCTTTGAGAATTCCATTGAAGGAAGATTTATCAATGCGTCTGGTGTTATGGGCAGTCGTGTTAAGGAAAGCCTCCGTGCAGCGAACAGACAGTGGCGTCTGATAAAAACAGTAGTGTCGCACTTTTGTGAAACCAAATTCCACCAAACAATTGATGCAAATATGCAGTGCAGATCCAAAGGACCCTCTTCTGTAAAAAGCCCCATGTCTTGCTTAAAGCTCGTTTCCAATAAATTTTTACTGATTATTATGAAAACTTATAGGGCCAGACTAGCTTGTATCTTGAGCCCCTTAATTATGATTAAAACATCATTCAGACTTTGAACAGCTTCCTCTTCTCTCTGTCTCTTTCTGACTTTAGGCGGAGTTGCCGAGCTTTCAAGTTTCAAGTTGGTTTTTCTTAGACTTTACCTCTTTAACAGGGTCGAGATCTCGCACCCGATTCTGATTTGGGTGTACCTATGTATAGTTTGACAAGAAAAGGTGCACTCTTGACTTCAATTCTTCTACAAATGTTGGCACATTCTCCAGCTCATCTTCAAAGCATTTCAGAGAATTGCTCTATACTGCAAATTGTAGCAGAAGAAACTAAGGCTTTCATCCCAATACGGAAGTTTGGTATTGAATGCAGGCCCTTATTCATTAATCTATCTTTGATCCTACTTACGATTAGCTCTTCATTCATCAAAGTTTCAAATTACCGCGTCCATGTTAATAACGTTGATTTATTGTCAACGCTTTAATTCGTTGACCCTGTTCAATTTCTTATATAGATTCCTCTGTTTTCATGACAATGACCATTGTTAACAACTTTTAAAAATGTTAAACAACAATATCCGCCCTATGTTATGCACTGATAAAGTCAATACAACTATTGTCAGGTGCATATTTAGTATTTGGAGTCTTTTTTGCTGCTCTAGAACACGCATTTTCCTGCTCCCCCTCAAGATATTAGCTTACATCCAAGAAAGCTAGTTGCAGTCATACAGCATGCTTTAATTATTCTAGAAATATTTTTTCTAGTCAATCTAGTTGACTTTATGAAGTTATCATCTATGAAAGTGAAAAGTAATGGACCTAGTACTGATCCTTAAAGCACACCGCCTCTCATATCATGTTGTCTCATAAAAACTTTTGTTTCGTACCAAAACACCACGCTTTTTTCTTCAATAGTAAGCCTTCATATTAGATACACTAGATCGATTGACGCTTTATTTTACTGTAGCTCCTGCTCGTCGATTACCATCTGTACCACCTGACAGTATTCAGTGTCAAATATTGTGAGTTTGCTTATGGCACTTTTGTGACTTATAGTTGGATTTTTTTTTTCAAATGGTTTAGAAACATCCTTACATTAAGGCAGCCCCCAAAATTTGTCTACAAAGATATGTAGACGCTGTCTAACTGCTTCTTACACAGTTTCTGTTAAAAGTATTAGTTTACGAGAAGAATCCGATGAAATATTTGTGGATCCTTACATTACTCGTAAAATCCACAGGATCACTGAATCGTATTAAAATATCCATCCAGGGCAAAGGTGAAATGATTGATCGTACTATAAGTCTATCCCTTGGACAGTAGTAACCGGGTCTACATATTAAACTAAGACTCACTAAGGTCAGGCACAAGTACGAAAGTGGATTGCGTCCTAAAAACACATAAAACTCCTGACCCCACTAGAATTTTTATCGCCATTAATTACCCTTATCCCACTGAAACAACCCTCGAAACATCCGAAGTCACTTAGTTTAATGTTTATTCACCCACATAGCAATACAGACAAGTTTGGCTAACCTCCGATAATAATAATCCAATTAGCTGACCGTAATCAAATTCCCAAAAACCGTTTGAAACTATGTATAACCTCCAGATCTTCGATTCCGAACGAATACGCATCCACATCCGCATTGAATTATCTGGTGATTCAAGCCAACCACCGGTGAGTGGTTTGACATCAAATTCATTCTCAAAGAGTAATGATAAACGAAATTAACTTCGTCATTTAGTGACAACGCTGGGTGTTTAGATACGTTGCTACGCAAAGAAAACCTGAAACAGAACATTGACAGACAGGAAGAACCAACCGCTCCATGGTAGCTCCCCCAAATGAACTGAACCTATAAGCAACTTTCCATACGAACAATTTTCCAAATTAATATCACACACATGCATATACGTTTATGTGTATGTATGAATGAATGCCGCCTACCAGAGTCATGCGAAAATCGATTAAAAAGAAAAAAAAAAAAACAAAAAAAAAACGAAATCGCAAAAATATATAACAAAAACAAAAAAAATAAATAACATCGACCGGCACGAAGCCACATTGAAACAATAGGACATACTCGTACCCCGGCATTCAGATCCTATGATGAATTCAGTGTTGACACACATTCAACTTTGAAATTTCCCTTTGATAAAGCCGGAAAGTACTATCTTGGTGAAACATTTGACGTGGGAAATTAGAGTCGCAGATATGGAGATACTCGTATGTATTGCAAAACGTCAGCGTTAAATAGCTTCAGTAGGAACGCTAACCGTAGACCTTCGTTGGGGTCGTTTTCGACCAATTTTTTTGTAACTGAAATAAGTATTTAAAAAAATACACTCAATGCCTATGCTTTCATGATTTTGTTACTTATGTATACCCTCTCCGAGGGCTGTTTCATAAATATCCGGATTAGAAATGACAACGCAACTTATCTAGGTTTTGACAATTTATTTTTCAATATACAACTAGATACAATTGAGATTCACAATTCATAGTGCAATTCGACTAATTTAGCTGTGGCGGCTACTGAGGTGTGAGCCGATGGGTAATCGTGGTGGAAAAGCACTTTTTTCTTCCCCAAATGTGGTCGATTTTTCTTCAAATCGGCATTGAATCGGTCCAATAAATTGACGTAGTATGCTCTTGTGATTGTTTTTACCTTCTCCAAATAGTCAACGTGGATCACACCTCGCTCGTCTCAAAAAATGGTTTCATTACCTTTCCGGCCGAAAGCACGGTCTTCACCTTCTTTAAAGCAAGTTCACCAGGTAAAACCCATTGTTTCGGTTGTTCTTTGGTCTCTGACGTGTACTCCATATCACATCGACTGTCACGAAAAAACTCCTCCGAATTTCGATTAAAAATGGACCAAGCACGTATTTAAAGTACTTTCACGATTGCGCTTGTTCTCCGGCAAACCTGCTATCTCAGCCAACTCGCGAACTTGGCGTTACGCCAATACGAGATTAAGGATTTTGCCCACGGTTTCCTCTGTTTTCCGTTTTCAGGCCACCTGGGCCACCAATAGTAAACGGTTGTGTGGGAAGGTAAATGGGTCCCATACACACCATCGACAAAATGCGTGATATCCTCCTGGTTTTGTCACTCAAAAACAAGGATCGCATCACGGAGCGATACTGCTCTTTTTACATGGTCGCCAGAAACAATGTCGGATGGTCACCAAATTTTGACAGGCGGGTTAAAAGAGGTTATACGAAATGATGGTACACTCATTTTGGCTCAATAGCGGCACCTATCTTCAAATCCGATTACTCATCAACCAACCCACGTATTATATATTTATTTAACCAAAATTGTAACTTTTCCTCAAAATGTGCTAGTATCTGTATTTATTTTCTTAAAAAAAAAAAAAAATAAATAAAAAATATGTGGAACAACGTCGGTTTTTTCTTTTTAACTTCCAAGATCTTCACAGATCCAAGGGCCTACTTTAATCCAACACCTTACCCTTCATCATCAAAACTTTGGATTCGAAGAAATATCTTAATAAAACATACAGAACTGTCGTGCTTGAACGTGAGCTTCTTGACGAAAAAACTATCTGCTTTAGATAGTACTATAGATAGTACTAACGCCATCTGTCAAGCGATGTAGGTAGTGTATTCTTAAAACACCAAAACTGACTGATAAGGAATCCGTACATTACTAGAAACATTTTGTTCAACCTAGATCGCGATTATAATTTCCTTATGGTGGCCAACAGTAACAGGCTCAGAATAATCAGCCCTCTACATCCAAGGCCGCCGCAGAAGAAACAAGAAAAAGGTAAACCACTGTCTACTTCAACGGCGTACTGACGGACATAAATATAACAGCTTTGACAAGGGATTATTTGGATACGACTCTATACCCTGCTCAAAAAGATTCTACTCAAAACGAATTGCTGGGAAAAATAATAGTTGACAAAGACCAGACAATAACACCAGGTTTCCGTCCACAAGGCACGATATCTCGTCTTGGGTTGTAGTCGGAACACAACTGCGGGCTGGGTTAAGTCGAACATTGTTAATGTATTACCATGGATGGTGCTGTATCGTGGGCCACAGAGGAATCTACGATTCCTCATTCACGAGTTGCGACGGAGTACGACGCAAACAAAACAAGTGTGTTTAGGTGTCAAATCCGAGAAGAGGCTAAAAAAAAAAAAAACACTGAGATTCGGGACTTTATACAGAATAAAGGCCAAAATGTCGGGTCTTGGGGCGGTCCATCGGATTTCGGTGCTAGCCGTGGACCCTACCACTTTGGTCAGATTACCTTGAGCCTATAGGTTGCAAACACTAGTGCTGAGAAACTTGTCAAACAAATGGAGACGGCGAAGCTTGAAAGAGAGGAAAGTTCTACCAGAAATACCAACTAAACAGATTCGTCAATGGTAATCTTATAGTATATGATAAAACTGTAACCTAGCCTTGTAACAATTACAGGATTTACCTACCTTCTTTCCAAGGTCATGGAAACGCTGATTAATCGTCAGCTCATAAAATATCTCGAAACACAAAAACTTCTCAAGAACCGGCAGTACAGTTTTCGTAGCAACAGGCCCACTGGTGATTTGAAGGCATGTCTCACCTACATTTGAAAACAAAACATACGATACATCAAACTTTCGAAAGCTAGATAGTTTGAATTGATACTTCTAAGGCATTTGACAGGCTTTAGCATCAGGCTCTTTTGTCGAAAATGCGTGTATTTCGGATTAAAAACTACCTTTCGAAACGTTCAATTTCAAATCTGATATTCACTAAACAATTGGTGGTGTAACCCAAAGATTCTTTCTGTCTCCGACAGTCTTATTTTTTATTAATGATCTCTTGTCTGCCACTTCTAATCCAATATATTTCTTTGCTGACGACAGTACTCTCTGCTTTTCATATTCGTTTCCGGGCTCACGTCCCTGTTCTTCGGCTACAGAACGGGAACGGTAGCGTATGTTAAGCTCATTTAATTCCGATATTAACAACATAATCAATGGGGGGACTTAACACAATGCGGTCTGTTGTCGTTAAAGCGAAATCTTAGCACCCAGCCATTATACATGAATGGCACTTCCAACCCGAAACCGAAAAACTTTCCATTCTCGGATGTGTGTCAATGTGTGTCAATGAGAATTTATGTCGCCATAAATGCTGCGATATGACTAGGTTTCCTAAGGCGACGTTCAAAATACTTTTCCCTTCTGATCTCAATATATAAGGCATTTATCCACCCAAAATTGGAGTACAATGCACACGTCTGGTCAGGTGCGCTTACAACATCTCGTATCTGCTAGATAGGATTCAAAACCGTGCGATAAAAGTCATAAGTGATGCTAATATCACTCAGTCAATGAAAACTCTTGAACACCGATGAAATGTTTCGTCTCATACTTTGTTTTATCGCTACTTCCACCACCAGTGTTCCATAGAAATCACCAGTACGAAGCATTCCAAACCTTCCAAAAAAATGCTCGTCTCTCTATGAATGCTCATCAGTATACCCTCAAGCCCATTTACGGACGTACTCTGAAAATTCATGATTCGTTCCTAAGCCGAACAAATTGTTTAATGCCCTGCAGATTATCATTGTAACATTCAGACATTTAAAACCAGTGTACATCGGTACCTATATTTCCTTTCCCCCTAATTTTCCTTCGCCCGCGTTAAATGCAAACATTTTAAAGGTATCTTAACCCCTTGATCATATCATAACATCCATACCTTTGTATAGCTTTTAAAGTTCTCAGTTGCTTCTTCTCATTTATCCGGCGCTATTGCAGATAGAACTAAATATCCAGAGTATCTTTCCTTCAAAGAAGCCTTAAATATGATCTGATATCTTATATTCAGTTTCGAGATCATTATTCTTTGTTGAACATTCTGGTGTTTGAAAGTCTGAATCATTGTTGATTTCCTGTTCGAATTGCTTACTATAATTAGTTGAATTAGTGGCACATTCACGTTCTTCGTCAAAACTCTGGTTTTGGAATTGGATTTGAAATAGGATATTCTTCGCTATGTTCGATAGGCCGTAAAGCTGATGGTAAATTGGAATATTGGACAGTATGCTTGGACTTCTGGCCGATGCCCTGTACGTTAGTGCGGCAAAAGTAAAAATCTGTGGCATGGTCTTTCGGTTCTCTCCACACCACGGATGTACCTTTCAACCAACTTGTTAACAATGTTATACAAGTTTTACAATACATGTGAAGAGCCCATAATTTACCTTAATCTCCTATAAGCTTTTCGGACAAGTTGGGTGAAATTACGCTTTTCGGATTTAAAAAATAATTCCCCACACACATGTTTTTTTTTTTTTTTTTTACTTTCCATGATCGACGGCAAAACATGTACTGTTTTGTCAGCTATAGCGTCGTTATTACAAACCTGTTACTTTTGCGCTGTAAAACCTTCTGAAATGAACAATCCAGCCAATCTTTCGAGAAAATCTGTGGATCTGTGGAGAAAATCGGATTAAGTCCCCTTCACATCGCGTACAGACTGACTGTAAAAGTTTGGCAGGTAAGAGATCAAGTTGGTAAAGAAAAGATCAAATCCAAAAAAAACAAAAACAAAAATTAATCCAAGAAAACTGGATTATTGGATAATATGCCAACTCAACAGTCAGGTAATACCACGATACTATATATAGGGTGATTCATCGTGAGGTTTAATTTTCAATAGACTTTTTATGACAGATCACGTGTGACTCCTATCAAATTGCTGTATCATTTTTGTTCAGTATGGTTTGGCAAGTCATCATGGAAAGACTCACAACACAACAGCATCTCCAAATTGTTCAGCTGTATTACGAAAATCAGCGTTCTGTGAGAAATGTTTTTCGTGCGATTCGAGGAATTTTCGGTGCGCATAATCGACCTACTGAAACCACTTTTACCAATACCATTCGCAAATTTGAGTCCAAGCTTACATTAGTAGATGATACTCGACCGGCTAGAAGATATCCAGCACGTAGTGAAGATACTATAGCAGCTGTGCTAGTTTGAGTGAAAAGTAACCTCCTTGACTGCCAGAATGCGCTGCTACTGCAAAAAAAGGTAGCCTTGAAGTCCGTTCATATTTAGGCAGACATGCCAAATTTCAGTGCGATACTGTCTTTAGTTTTATTTTGACAGCTGATTGTTGTTGACGTGTTTGGCATCATATTGAGTATGGACAAAAACGATTTTCGTTCTCTCATGAAACATTATTTTTTGAGAGGCAAAACGGCGAAGGAAACAAAAGAAAAGTTGGATAAATATGATGGGGCTAATGCTCCGTCAGATTACACCGTCAGTGACCGCAACTCCAGGCCCTCCGATGCGGTTACAGAGGACAATCTCAAAAAAATACATGAAATGGTGTTGGCTGACCGTAAAGTGAAGGTGCGCGAGCTAGCAGATACCACAAAGATTAGTACTGAGCGCTGCTGGGTGCCGCGCATACCCACTCCTGACCAAAAACACGAACGCGATACCACTTCGAAAGAGTCTTTCGACTTGCTGATGCGGAATCGGGTGGACTTTTGGCGTCGATTGGTAACTGCTGAACACCAGAAAACAGAATGAGTGCCCGGCAATGGACTGAAGTCGGCACGAGTGCCCCGCAGCGGCCGAGGGAGGCTCGATGGGTCGGAAAGGTTATAGCGTCGGTTTTCTGGGATTGTCCTGGCATTCTCTTCGTGGACTACCTCGAAAAAGAAAAAAACCATCAACAGCGAGTATTACCGTGCATTATTGGAGCGATTGAATGCCGAAATCGCTGCGGTCTACGGTCTCACATGAAGCGAAAAAAAATTTTGTTTTTGCAAGACAATGCACCGGCGCACAAGAGCATCGCAACCATGGCTAAAATCAATGACTTACGGCTCCAATTGCTGTCGCATGCACCGTATTCGCCCTATTTGGTTCCCTCTGACTATTATCTCTTCTCAAACCTTAAAAGATGGCTCATCAATAAAAAATTCAGCTCACGCGAGGAAATCATCGACGCCACGGAAGAGTATTTTGCAGACCTTCCGGAATATTACTTCTCGGACGGAATCAAGAAGTTGGAAAATCGCTAGAATAAATGTATCAAACTAAAATGGGACTATATTGAATAAAAAAAAAAAAAAATTTTCATTCCCAAGGAGGTTACTTTTCACCCCATCTGGTAGCTGAGAGTGTACTCGAAGACCGTGACGAATCGTCGTTTCTCTTCGTCGTCGTTCTCAGCAGCTTGGCGTGGCGCATTCGACAACTTGGTGTATTTTACGTGAGGATCTCAGCCTAAAAGCGTACAAAATTACAAAATTCAACTTGTGCAAAAATTGAAGCCAGACGACTTGAATTTGCGTCATATTTTCAGTGAATGGGCTCTGTAAAAACTCAATGAAAATCCGGTGTTTTATCGTGAAATTTTGTTCAGTGATGAAGCCTATTTCTGGCTCAATGGATATGTTAATAAACAAAATTGCCGTATTTGGGCTGATGAGCAACCCGAAGAGTACCAAGAGCTACCATTACATCCATTAAAAACAACGGTATGGTGTGGTTTATGGGATCATTGGTCTATATTTCTTCAAAAATGAGGCAAATCAGAATGTTACCGTCAAAGGTAACCGTTATCGCGCCATGTTAACGGACTATATGCTTTCTAAAATTCAAATACATGGTCTCGGTGAGCTCTGGTTTTCAGCAAGACGGTGCTACGAGTCATACAGCGCGTGAAACAATGGACTTGTTGAGAATTCATATTGGTGAGCACTTAATTTCACGCTTTGCTACGGTAAATTGGCCGCCTACATCGTGCGCTATCACACCTTTGGACTATTTTCTCTGGGGATATGTAATGTCTCAGGTCTTCAATAATAAGCCATATACTATTGACGCTTTGGAAGCCAACATTACTCGTGTTATCCGCGAGATACCAGTCGCTATGCTGGCCCCAAATTGGCCAACATTTACATGATATCATTTTCAAAAAGTAAATGCCATGAATTGTTCTTTTAACCGATAATAAAAATTTTAAGTGCACTTTCAAATTTATTTATTTATTTATTTATTTTTTTTTTTACATTATAAATCAAACCTCAGGATGAATCACCCTATATATCGGAACACTGCTAGACGATTCTTCAGAGATGAAGCAAAAACTGCCGAAATAACAGCAATCGACGAAGAGATGATCAAGATTTTTCATATCATCTTAGAAGCTTTTGGGTCAAGGTTCCCAACTGATTTATTAAATGCCTTCGAGAGTTTTGCAACAGAAACAAGAATTCTAGTTAGTGTACACAAGGTCTTACTTCAGGGAAAACACATAATTGCCTCTTGTATTCTTCCAATCGGCCAATTTGCGGAAGAAGCTCAAGAAGCCAAGAATCAGAAAAATAGAAAATTTGGGGAACTCTTTACCAGAAAAAAGGGTTTGCAAGCAGAGCCGTTCCATAAATTATCCACATGTGTCTATTTTATAAAGCCTTCAGAAATATCTCAACAATTCCTAGAACTCGTGTTGAAACACCCTTTAGTAGTAATAATCAGATTTATACGGTAGTATAAATTTATGCCAGGACAAAAATTTTGCGTGGTAATAGTTATAGGTGCTGGGGGCCCAATGTAATGGATAAAACAGAAAACTAAAATGAGCCAATCCCCCAAATGGAAGCAATTTGTTCAATTGTCCGTGTCGCTTACTGAAATCGTTTAGCTCCTTTGCAGGAAAGCACCTTACAAGATTTGAGGAATAAAAATAAAATATAAAAATATTCCAACAAGATGGAAAAAAAAGAACTAAAGTGAACCAATTTACCTGAGGGCAACAGGTTGTATCTACGTACATCTCTGTAACCAAATGCTTCCTTAACCAAATTGCCACAGCACTATCCTCAATCAACAGACAAGAGTCGAAGAAATAAGAAAAACAAGAGAACCTTAAATAGTGCGAATTGTGTTCGAAATGTGTTTAGTCACTTATCGCAAATGTGACACGCGCCCATAAAAGGTGGCTAGGTGGTTGTGTAGTCAAGGACACATCAGGGAATCCAACCCGGCCCGCGTGTATTATTATCTATTCGTATAACAGCAAACTGTTTCCATGTTTCCAACGTATTGAAGTGCAAATTGTATTTTCCACCCCGCGCAACAACACCTACACCCTTGAGTGTGTATCCTTTCGTTTTCATCTAGCTCTAGGCTCTGTAGCTATTTGTATCCTATGATAAGGGTAAAGTAAACGTTCGCTTATCGGATTAAGGGAAGTTTCCCCTGTTTTTTCCTGTGCCACACGGTTTCCCATTTTCTTTCCTTTTTCCTTGTTCCATCTGACTGTGTGTGATGGGTAAACACAGAACACGCGGTAGATTTACAATATTTATCATGATTCAACTACAGACAGACAGGCAAATGAAGAAAGATAGAAAGAGAGAAGAGGCAGAGAGAAAAGAAACAAAAAAACCAAGAAGTAGAAAATCTATAAATGGCTGACTGACAACGGCAACTGACACATAAGGTCCCCAGGGTATTTGCATACACTGTTGCGTTTAACTGGAGTGATATGTGGTGTATGGTATTCTTTGTATATGTAGGATAGGGTGCGTAGTAAGAGAGATTTATAATTCATCTAGTGCTGACATTTCGAGAGAAATTTCCCATTTAAGGGTAATTTTTCTAAATAAGTATTCGCTGAGTTTTCACCCCTAAAAAAAAAATCATAACTTTCTATTAACAATCCAAGAAAGTGGACACTGGAGTGCCTCAGGGCTCAGTTTTAAGTTTATTTTTTTACGGCATGGAAGTGATTTGATACACAACCCCGCCCCACTTCTTCTGGTTCGAAGACGAGCAATATGTTGTTTTCAAAAAATAGCCTACAAACTGCAAGCTGGAACGTCGGCACAATGACGACTAAAAGTTAGAAACTAGAAAACTTATTACGGAACATAAAATCGTTATCATGAAACAAGTGGTGAAATGTCGGATGCTCGTATTTGGTATATATTTCAATTCGTGCGGTTTTTTTTTTTTCAAAATTTGAACGTTTATTTAAGAAAAACATGTACAATATGGAAAATTACTGCCTCGTGTCTGGTCGCATATTCCGGGCGTTTTTCGGCTTCTACTCTCTTCAAACGGATTAATTTGCCGTTGATTTGGGTGGTTGGCCGGGTTTCACATATGATTTTTTGCGCTTGAGGTTGTTGTAATGAATCCATTTTTCATCACCAGTAACGACCCGATGCGAAAATGACTTCTTTTTGTGGCGTTCCAGCAGCATTTCGGACATGCAAAACCGCCTTTCGACGTCTCTCGTCTTGAGTTCATGTGGAACCCAATTTTCTTGCTTTTTAATATATCCAGCTGCTTTTATACGTTTTGAAATGGCTGCTTGAGTGACACCCAAAGATTCTGCGAGCTCTTCTTGTGTTTGGCAACAATCTTCATAGAGTAATCCTTTCAGTTCTTCGTCTTCCAAGCCAAAATCACAATTTTTAAATCGTGCAAACCACTTTTGGCACGTTCGCTCAGCTAGTACCAGTTCACCATAAATTTCCACCAAAATACTAAGACTTTTGGCAGCAGTTTTCTTCATGAAGAAGAACTCCCCGCAAAAACAATTTTTCAGCCACAAAGTTCGACATATTTGAGTGAAGAAAAATTATTGTTGTTTACGCTTCAAATGAATGACATATACTGAAATGACGTACAATGATAGTAGCTTTCCAACGCATGTTCCAATGGAATAATACAAGTTATGCCATCTCTTAGCAAACAAAAATATGCCCGCTTATTGAGCTTGTAAACGAAAGGCTACAACATGTACAATTACAGAAAAGGACCAAAATGGAACGGAGTTAGCATATTCAAACAGCTGAACTTGACGGATCAAAATCGTGGAAAAAGGTCACCGGCCAAATTGATACAAAAAGTAGAATTTTTTTTGGTATAAAATTGAAAAAAGTGCAATTTGGCCTATTCAATTCAAGTTACTCAGAGTAAGTCATAGCATTTAAGACAGTACGTTGTGAAACCAAAATCATTCGCAAAACTAACCTCACTAAATGAACAAAAGGGGCGTATTAGAAATTTTTCTAGAGCATCACAGGAACGAAAAACATCACCCAAGTTTCGGTGATAATACAAATACTAGTATAGCTGAAATGGATAAATTTACTAGCATCAGCATTGAAACAAAAAACAAAGAAAAACTTGTTCAGCAACATCCATCCAAGATAGGCTTAAAGATACGTCAAGTTGAAATATTTGAAGGGCTAGTGTATATTAACTAGAGAAGCGGAATGAGTTTCTAGAAACTTAGCTGGATAAGGTTATGCAAAAAAATCCATTTGCGTCGGATTGCTGGACAAGAACAAAACATCCAACATTGTGGAGTTTGCGTACACCATCCGAGCTAGAGCTCCACACACTTCTATGATCATTGTAAAGATGTCGTCGCGAGATTATGCTTGGAGTGTACTACGTAGAGCCAACAAATTAAAAGGAACTAAATTAAGCGTACACAAAGATCTTCCACTAAACGTGCGGCAAAAAAGAGCGAAGTTAATACTTCCCATGAAAGTCTTACGCAGAAAGAAGCCCGACGTAAAAACTGTCTTAAGAGACGATAAATTGGAATTCGCAGATAATGCACCAGGAGTTGGAGTCTTTTGCTTTGGCCTTAGCAAGGAAAACCTACTCAGAGAATGAATAGTGGATCCGTTATTGGTAGATGCTTTTCTTGAATTTGGTATTTTTCCAAATATTTAAACCTTTTTTGGGTCAGTGCCCCACAGGATTCCAGTATGTGTTCTGGAGTTTCTGTGGACTCATCTGCAGAGACCTTCATCTGATATCTCTATCTTCCTTAGGTGTTCAATGAGTTTGCAATGCCCCCTTAGGAAACCAGTTAGGAAACGTAGATTATTTTTGCTTAGACTTATACAGGCTTTGAAACTTTTGAGATTATAATGTCCTAAGAGTTTTTTTTTGGCTTGTCTCAAACCTTGGAGATTCCGAAAGGTTCTAGCACTATTTTCCTTTTCCGATTTCCTTAATTCTTCTATCCCACAGAATGGTTCAGGTCCTGGGTTCTGCTGCCCCTTTTCTCGCTAAAGAATCCGCCGCCTCGTTATCAATAATGCCCACATGGCTTGGTATCCAGCAGACAGATAATCTCTTTCTATGGCGAATATTTCTTCTTGAAAGATGATGGTACTCTTGCCCATGGATTCATGGTGTTTCGTTGTTGGACCAAATATTCCTGCACCAGTTCTTTCAGGAGGCGAAAAATGTATTGTAAGTTTGAAGTATTAAAACATTTAGTTGTGAATATTTCACAACCACAATAATTTATAAATGAGCTTGTAAACAATAACATTACTGCTCGTAAAAAGTCAAGTATATCACAAAACGTCAATGCTATCAACAAAGATGTGATTGCTAAAAACCGTTTAGATGGACGCGCAAGTATTTCTGCACATGAAGTTTAATAAATAATATTAAATTGAGTATTTTAAGTTATAACGTAGCTGGATTGATAATAAGTTACTATTTACACATTTTTTTTAATTATGTCGAAAAATTCGATATCTTTGTACTGTTCGAAATCCATGTATTAGAAATTGAAGAGAAAAGATTTGAAAACATATTGGGTTGTATAAAAAGTCTTCGCAGTTTTTTGACACTAGATGGTGTTGGTGTCAGGCTACATTTTTTGTGAAGACAGCTGTGTAATTCGTTGCACGTGTGAAAAGTTAGACTAATTTGAATATGAGTGAAATATCGGAAGAAATACGCTATGTGACGCTTTTTTACTATAAAAAGAGGGAAAAACGCTGCAAAAATATGCCGAAAAATTTGTGCAGTTTACGGTGAGAATGCTGTGAGTGAACGCCGGACCCAGGAGGGTTTCTTTCGATTCCGTTCCTGAAATTTCGATGTAAAAGATGCACTTCGCCTGTAACTGGAAAAGTCGATGAAATTTTGCAACTGATGGAGCAAAACCGGTGCGGATGGTGTCTGGAAATAGAGGAGGCACTCAACATCAACCGTATGACAGTTTGGACTCATCTAAAACGAGCAGGCTACCACATGAATTGACGCAAAGTAATTTAATTGACCGAATAACCATCAGTGAAACGCTGCTGAAGCGTAACGAAATGGAACCATTTTTGAAGCAATTCATTACGGGCGGTAAAAAATGTATTAAATACGGGATCATGCGATCATAGTCAAAGGCCGGTGATCGACCACAAACAACTTTAAAGCCTGGATTGACAGAAAACGAGGTTATGTTGAGTGTTTGATGGAATTCGAAGGCAACTGCCTATTATGAGCTACTAGAACGTGTCGAAACGATCAATTCGGTTTCAAGAGCGACCAGAATTGGACAACAGAAAGGGAGTTGTCTTCCATCATGACAATGCTAGGCCACACATTGACCCAGACCCAGAACAAATTTGACAGAGCTTGTTAGGGAAGTTTTAAGGCATCCACCATACGCGGTCTACCGGTATGAAGTGAGCGTCAATATTTAAATGTCTCTATAGGGTACATTTATTGTGAACGGGCCTTAATTTTTATTTTTATTTTTTTTTTGTTTGTTTGCTATGACACCTGTCAAACATATTTAATATACATGAAGTCATTAAGCAAACAACATCATATTTTTTCGTCGTATTAAAAATGTCGAATTTTGTACCACAAATTGATGACCTGCGGAAAGCATTAATTTTTTGCTGCAGAGTCGCATCGAATGCTTGTCGAGGCATATGGTGATCATGCTCTATCAGAAGTCCACTAATTCTCTATCTGTCTTCAACATAAATATCAAAGCACAATGACACTTGACGGCATTTGTAAAATTGAGCGCAGATTCACATTATGACGTTAATTTTGCCCACCTTGTATAGGGTTTTCCAATAGGAACTTGACAACTTTGAATTTAATTTGTGAACGCACTCTTTCACTAATCATCAAAATGTCACTGTCAATTTATTCAGTAAGCTCAACATTTTAATCGTGGTAAAGTACACTAACGAGCAACGTCTGCAAATTTGGTTCTGGAGAAGATGCGCCAAGATGATAAATTTCATCGCAAAATCATCTTCAGTGACGAAGCTCATTTTTGGCTCAATGACTGTGAATGGTCAGCGTTATCGCGCCATGATCACCGATTATTTTTGACCCAACTTGGAAGATATGGACTTGGACGACATGTGGTTTCACAAGCCACTCAGCACATGCTACAACCGATTTATTGAAGAGTAAGTATGATGAGCGTGTTATCTCAAGACATGGGCTAGTCGATTGGCCGCCTTGTTCGTGCGATTTAACGCCGCTTGACTATTTTCTGTGGGGCTACGTTAAGTCATTGGTGTATGCCAACACGCCAACGACGTTGGAAGAGCTCAGAGCCAACATTGAACGCGAAATAGCGGCCGCTTCGGCCGAAATGTGTGGTCGAGTCGTTGAAAAATGGATCCAACGAATCGACCGCTGCAAACGTGCCCGCGGTGGCCATATGAACGAAGTCGAGTTCCATTCATAAATGTTTTGATTGTACTTCTCAAATGGTTTGCCTTTTATTTAAAAAAAAAATTGTCAAGTCGTTATTGGAAAACCCTATATGATGTCGTTAAAATTAAAATTAAATGTACAGAGGGAATGACATGAGAATTCTAGTTTAAAATGGAATATATCACGGAAATTTTCTATTAAAGTAGCACATTAATGACATCTTTAAGTATCCGCTTAGGCTGTTTTAGCCATTAAAACACTGCAATAAACATTCAAAGGAATAAAGCTGGGCATAGTCTCCAATGGCGATGTGACTTTTGTCCTAATTGAATTCTGATACAGGCTGTTCTTTGGAACATGATTGCCTTAGTTTTTCTCCAGTTCAATTTGAAAACTTAAACCACGACTTAAAAAAGTCTTAGTTTAGTTCCTACCATTCTGAGGCATTTTGGGGATTGATCTCTTCTTAGTGAAGAGAACTACCTCCGTTTTCGATGAATTGACTAATAGCTTTCTGTAAGTTATGCATGGTTGATCCTTTCGTTTAGAACTGTCGAGTTAAACCCATTGTCCTTCAATATCCTCTGTAAATATTCTCTACGCAACTTACCATATGTTCTCCAAATAAGATTTACCCTCGATTATCGTGGCAATTCAGTTATAGAGATACCATTCTCCAGCTAACCTCTTTACAAGCTGGGTCGAATCACGTTATTTTTTGTTGTCCCTTGAAATACAATAGTATTCTCATTACGGTTATTTTATCTACCACATTTATAACCAATGTTCCAGAAAAGATGTCCTAACTTAGGAGAACATCAAATGAATATTCAGAAAGACGTCTAGTGGCTCTTCATGTGAATCACTCTTAGAGTAATCCACTCTTCTCCTTCTTAGATGGGATACTTCGTAAGCTGATTCGATAGACTGTTCATTCGGGAGTTCTTTTAAGCAAGACTTAACCCTCTATAAAGCTTTTTGGCATCTTTTCTGTAGGTATACCCCATTATTACTTCTTCTGTAACAAAGTTTCACGATGCTCTTGAGTTGTGGAAAGCTCTCCGAAAGTAGCTTTCTTAGTGTTTCTTAGCACTTGAGAGTACGACTTCTCGCTAAACATCTTAAAGTGGTACAATGCTAATTGTTACATTTACGGTGACACTGCGGGGCATTTTCACCTGCACTTCTTCGCATTAAATAATAAGAATCCTTGTCTCAGTGCCCCGATCAGTCTGAAACAAATGAAGTTCACTATCAATAGCGCTAAACTAACACCTCCTTATGCTGATAATTTTCAACCACATCCATTGAAAAAGCTAGGAAACTATTAGCACACTTTAAAGCTAAGCTTTTATTTGAACCACTTCCTTTTCCCAATCTCCAAAACAAACAATGCCTTCAGTTTGAAAATAAGAACACATCTCATCTACTTTCTACTGCGTAAATCATTTTCAAAAATAGAATTCTAATCTCTCTGACAACACTGTCATATCTATCTTTAAACTTTAAAACATCGTTATACACAGGCCATACAAAAACCACGTCTAGGTTCAACAACATGCGAATGACTTCTAAAATTTCTTGCGTGCCTTGACATGTAAAATCCCTTACGAGCATGAATGTAACTACATACAGATGTATGGCAGAATAAACGATGCCAGTAATAGTGAGCTGCAGCTAACAAGAGGTCCTTGTTCTGTAGAGAAGGGTTGAAATATGTGCACTAGAATGGTACGGGATATATGTTCACAAAAACGAATGTAATTGTGGTGCATATGCGATGTAACGTAGCGAAACATTCATTAGACCAGATAATGTCCTTTTTGCAAGGAAACGCTTCAGTAGTGCGCCAAGAGGAGAGAGAATTGAAGAACTAATCACTGCGAAGATGTTTGCATCTTCAAAGTAAACCGGAAGTACTTACATACATATACGAGTACATGTATGTGTTCATGTGGAAGTGTGCATATCAAGGAACAACATCGAAAACAAAAGGCCATACCATTGAAAATCGACGTAGAGGGACTGTTGACTCAATAGAAGCTAATTTGAGAAGCGAAAGGAATACGATTGAAGATGAGTGGCGAAAGTAGTTATGTCTGGTAGAGTGATCATATCTCTATTTAACCCGTCAAAGACTGTCGGAATCCTGTCTCCATTTTGATGGCTACCCGAGTTTTCCCCTCTTGAACTGTATGTCATTTAGAAGTAATGGAAATATCCAAATTAAAAATTTTGTTTTCCATGTAAAGGAACAAAAACGTCAGTTATATTGAAAGGCAAGGCAAGGAACAACAGGTCAGCCTTGTGGTACTCCATGTAAGTCTTCAGTGATAGGATTACTTAACAACTTTGCCAAAGTATTCTACGAATACTTTTTACTGTGATTTTTTTCAGGCTTTGTTAGGTCTTAAAGTTAAAACATTCAGAATCTCTTGAGAGACTGTCACCAGAAGACCATTTTTAATCTTCATAGTCCTCGCTGATGCTGATAAAAATTGTATGTCCATCTGTTCAATGTGAAATTAAACGATGTCATTCGCCATTCGTGTATGCTATTTCCTCAGTAGTGTTCTATAGGGTTTTCTAATAACGACTTGACAACTTTTTTTTTAAATAAAAGGTAAACCATTTGAGATATTTCAAAAACTTTATTATTGACTTAAAGTACAATCAAAACATTTGTGAATGGAACTCGACTTCGTTCATATGGCCACCGCGGGCACGTTTGCAGCGGTCGATTCGTTGGACCCAATTTTCAACGACTCGGCCACACATTTCGGCCGAAACGGCAGCTATTTCGCGTTCCATGTTGGCTCTGAGCTCTTCCAACGTCGACGACGTGTTGACATAAACCAATGACTTAACGTAGCCCCACAGAAAATAGTCAAGCGGCGTTAAATCGCACGAACGAGGCGGCCAATCAAATGGCCCATGTCTTGAGATCTTCCAATTCGGGCCAAAAATTATCGGTGATCATGGCGCGATAACGCTGACCATTTACAGTAACGTGACGATCGTTATCGTCGACGAAAAAATATGGTCCAATAACGCCGCCGGCATGCAAACCGCACCAAACAGTTATTTTTTGTCGATGAAGTGGTGATGCATGAAGCACATGTGGGTTTCACCCGACCAGTAGCACATATTTTGCTTATTGACGAACCCATTGAGCCAAAAATGAGCTTCGTCACTGAAGATGATTTTGCGACTCCGAATATCTGTAGAAAATTTTTATAGTTTGCAGACGTTGTTCGTTAGTGTACTTTACCATGATAAAAATGTTGAGTTTACTGAATAAATTGGCAGTGAGAGTTTGATGGTTAGTGAAAGAGTGCGTTCACAAATTAAATTTGTCAAGTCATCAAGTTGTCAAGTCCCTATTGGAAAACCCTATATAAATACGTCCAAAACCAAAACAGTCAGAATTTTAATATTTCCATTCATTTACGAGGGCTGTTTGATGAGAACCCTTTTTCTGTGTATGGTGCCCCTTCACCTATTCGTACAACCGTTTACCATTGGTTCGCAGAGTTTCGCCGTGGCCGCACGTCGGTTTTTGGTTTACCGTGCCCAATTGGCCCAAAAACGGTTACCACAGAGGAAACCGTGGACAAAATTCATGACGTTTTGACTGAGTTAGCAGGCATCTCAACTGAACGCGCTAGCCATATCCTGCACGAGATTTTGGGCATGAGAAAGCTGTTCGCGCGTCTGCGCACACCGGAGAACAAGCGCAATCGTGAAACCATTTCAAAGACGTGCATGACCTGTTTAATCGGAATCCGGAGGAGTTTCTGCATCATTTTGTGATCGTCGACGAGACATGGACTTATTGCTACACACCAGAGACCAAAGAACAATCAAAACATTGCGTTTTACCCGGTGAACGTGCTCCGAAGAATGCGAAGACCGTGCTTTCGGTCGGAAAGGTGATGGTCACCGTTTTTTGTAAAGCGCGAGGTGTGATCCACGTTGACTATTTCGAGAAGAGAAATACTAAGAATTGTTCCCCCATCCTCTGTTTTCCTCGGGATTTTGCTTCCTGCGACTTCTTTTTTTTCCAAAAAGAGGGGTTAAAAAAGTTGCAGCACCGCTGGGAAAGGTGTATCGAGTTAAAAAGGAATTATATTGAAAAATAAATTGTCAAAACCTAAAAAAGTTTTGTTGTCATTTCTTATCCAGGTTTTCATCAAACAGTCCTCGTAACATTGCTTACCAATTAATTCTATGGGAGCAAAGCACCAAAACAATGTCTTATGAAGCAGGTCGAGAACCAAACAAACTGCCAGGGGAACTGCCTACACTTTAAGGCGCGAAAACAACACAAAGTACACCATGCAATAGAATCCGTCTAGCTAGACAGGCTGAATACATGAATACAGTATATGACATCAGCAGTACGTACGAGTAGGTTAGATTAAGTAAGAGTGGCCCTCTTGGAAGAGAGTAATGCTCTGACTACTCCTGACTTAATCTATCAAGGTCAACGATCTTTGTATAGCAGATATCATTTAGATCAAGTAAGTGGTAACTGCCTATGGATTTTAAGACATCCCTTTTCCTTTCCTTTTGCATCTCGGATCAAATACGGAGCATGGGTGTCCTATATGATGTTCGAAATGATCCTTCACTGATCGCCGCTTGGTCTTTGATATTGGTATATTTATCGAGAGAAAAGATCGAGGCTAAGTCAAGCAGCGGGCTGATGAATGCCATAGACTTGGCTCGAAACATTGCATTAAGGTATACCGAAGAACTGGTAACAATATGCAAGTTCAAGGCCTTCGGCAAATGTAGGGACGGACTTACTGAGAAATCTTGGCATTGTCTCCATTCGCTCTTTTCTCGAATCAAAGCCGGATAATGACTTTAAAGTGGTATTCAAGATGAAGCCTTAGATAAAGCTTAGGTGGAATGAAACACGTTATCTTGATTCTGTTAGTTATGAAGATGACCAGTACTTTTTTTGAGCGCATCGACGATAAGCCACCAGGATAGGAGTCAGGGAAATCCCGCCATTATAGAGGTTGTCTTAGGTTCCAGAAGCTGAAAAAGAAAGTTCAAGCTAAAAAAAAAAATTAATAGAAGAAGGAAAACATCTAAAGGGTCGCGCGTTCTAATTTTGTAGCGCCTTTGCCCAAATGGCAGCTGGATCGAGTGGTGTCACAATAACATTAACAAATGCGTCAAAAGTAGACGAAAAGGCACCGGAGATGGATCAGGATTTGAAAGCGATACTTCTGTCCCTTCATGGAATGATCGATCGCTTCCTGAAGATCCATGCAGTGAATGTTAATTCACTGGTCAGAATCGAGAGGAGGATTAATCTTTCTAACTTGTTGGTAAGCCAATGCCCAGACGTTTTTTTGGAAGGCGAAACTAAGCTTAATCAGAATCACAAATCTAGCTGCAGCGGTAACAATTTTTATAGAAGAGATCGGCCAAACTCTACAAGAGGGGGTAGAATTGGTTTACTTTTACGTAAAGGCTCGCACCATAAAATCATATATAGCAAGGTAGCGCGTAGGTTCCAGATGTTGTAAGCGTGCATCGTTTGCGTTCGTCTTCGTTGTGAAAGACGATTGTTTGTGGTGTCGCTTTACGCAGCCGAAGCACGTCTTCCCACTCATTTTGTAATAGAACTCGAAAAAATTGTTCGTTGTCTGCAGCTACAGTTGGAAGAAAATTTTTATTTTTTGGCCGGAGATCTGAATCAAGATCAGTTATTTAAATGGTGGTGTTTACATACCATAGGATCGAGTGCAAGCTCGAGTTGTACGCGACGAATATCCCATCTTTCCCGTCAGCCGGTTATTGTGTGGACTTTGCATTAATAATAAGATAGAACTGACGAACATAGAACGATCGACTAAGAACTGTTTACGAACGCTTAAGTACGATGGCCACTACGGACTCGCCGCCACAGTACGGATCCTGAACGAGCAAACATTACTCGAACAATATGATCAGGTATTCTTATACGATTATTGTAGAGTACAGTGGTCACGCTTCACCAAAACTTTGAAGCCTAATTTGCGAGATCGATCCTTCGAATAGCAGAAATCTGTCAAAAGACGAGATTGACTTAAGTTTAACAGAAATGAATATTGTATGAAGCGAACAAGATAATCCCGAAGAATCAGTTCAGTTTTATGGCGAGGCAGGATACCATTCACACGGCGTCAAAACTGATCTCCGACATACAATGAAACAAATGCAAGGACCAATGTACGACGAGTGCTTGTCTGGTTAACTTGGAGAACGACTTTGACACCGTTTGGGTAAAAAGACTTTTCTACAAGCTAACCAGTATGGGCATGCGGAGATCTTTGCTATATATGATTTACGATATGATTATGGGAAAGAAGTTCGTTGTCAAATGTGGCGACGTAACTTCAAGTAAAGATTTTAACATTAAAAATGGTTTACAACAGGGTTCAGTTTTTCCTTCGATGCTGTTCAATATTTACACAAGTGATCTTGTGAATCACGCTATAGCGTATGCAGATGATGTAGCGGCATACAGATCAGGGTCAAAAATCGAAATAATTAACATCCTTTTGCAACGTGACTTCGATCATATTAAAGAGTAATGCGATGATTAAAAATTGTAAATTAATTTGCAAAAGTCAGAAACAATCTTATTTAGAGCTCCATTGAGAAGGGCCTCTTAGTTTCTTAGTATATGGCTTTGGTAAGTATTTATTTAAGGTGATTCATCGTGAGGTTTGATTTTCAATAGGCTTTTTTTGGCAGATCGCGCGTGATTCCTTTCAGACTGCTTTGTCATTTTTGTTCAGTATCATTTGGCAAGTCATCATGGAAAGACTCACACCACAACAACGTCTCCAAATTTTTCAGCTGTATTACGAAAATCAGCGTTCTATGAGAAATGTTCTTGTTAAGAAATAATTTTGGTGAGCACTTAATTTAACGTTTTGCTATGGTAAATCGGCCGCTTAGATCGTGCGATATCACATCTTTGAGCAATTTTTTTTTTTTTGTTGATATGTAAAGCCTCAGGTCTTCAAGAATAAGCGAGCTACGATTGACGCTTTGGAAGACAACATTACTCGTGTTATCCGCGAGATACCAGTCGCTATGCTCGAACGAGTCGGCCAAAATTGGACCTTCCGAATGGACCACCTCAGACGTAGTCGTTGCCAACATTTACATGATATCATTTTCAAAAAGTAAATGCCATGAATTGTTCTTTTAACCGATAATAAAAATTGTAAGCTCACTTTTAAATTTATGTATCTTATTTTACATTATAAATCAAACCTCACGATGAATCACCCTATATTTTAATAAACATATAGATGCTTGGCTGGGGCCAAGAAGGCTTAAGTTTTGACAAAAAAATTATATCAAAGCAATCAACTTGATTATAGTTAAGTCAAATTAAGAAGAATAGGTAGGTTTAGTAGATAGGTAGCTTAGGTTTTAAATTAAAATTTAAAAATATATAAAACATCTCAAGGTTTTTGGCAATAATTTTCTTAGAAAATCATATACTCATAGTAGATATGTTGGTTATATGGTATAAGCAAAGTCCTAGGATAGATTTAAGGTCGAAAGACATCAGTTGTAGTAATATCGTTAAGAGACCGATAGAGCCATTAAGCTAAACTTCCGCTGTCAAATTAGGTTCAAGGATTTTTGTTTAGTATGTAAATTAACATATAAAGAAATAGTAAAAAAAAAATAATTTAAAATAAAAAAAAGTTAAGTACGGTATGCTTAAGGCTTTTTGGAGAATTTTAGAAATTAATTTTAGGGTGTCCGCCCGACACTAAGAGAGGATGTTTGCTACGGAAACTATCACACCACATCCCACGTCTTCTTAAAGTTTTATAATACAGGAGAGTGCACGTCCTTGGAGTGTTCCTCTGTGGAGTCTCAATTTGTTTGCTGTTGATTTAAGTTTGCATTCATAACTCAACTGTTGAGAGTAAAATGGCCAAAGACGTAGGTAGAGTTATTATGATATTATGATCGGGTCATACAGATGGTGTATTACTGGTTTAATCATTTTTTGTGACGTGAAAACCGAATATTGGACAGATAGGTATAAGATCATCCGGAAAACGTGAGATGTTTTCTCTACCGTGCGTATGAAAACTTCATTCACCTCCATACTTTACCAAGAGCTTAAAAAAATTTAAGAATGCATAACAAAATGTCTGCCTATTTTAGATTTTCTTAATAGACCGTGTCTGGACGCATGCACAGATGGGAGCATTTCATCGAGGAAGATTGCTGGAGTGCACACAGAAATTGTGTGTACTAGGCAAAAAATGTTATAGTGCCTTGAAGTCCGTTCATATTTAGGCAAACATGCCAAATTTCAGTGCGATAATATCTTTAGTGTTGTTTTGACAGCTGATTGTTAACGTGTTTGGCATCATGTTGAGTATGGACAAAAACGATTTTCGTTCCCTCATAAAACATTATTTTTTGAGAGCCAAAACGACGAAGAAAACAAAAGAAAAGTTAGATAAATATTAGGAGGCTAATGCTCCGTCAGATTACACCGTCAAATATTGGTTTCGAGAGTTTCGTGGTGGCCGCAACTCCACTACCGATCAAGTCCGCGGTGGCAGGCCCTCCGATGCGGTTACAGAGGACATTGTCAAAAAAATACATGAAATGGTGTTGGCTGACCGGAAAGTGAAGGTGCGCGAGCTAGCAGATACCACAAAGATTAGTACTGAACACACACGCCATATTTTGGGCAATAGTTCGCATATGAAAAAGTTATCTTACCGCGGGTTCCAGCGCATACTCACTCCTAATCAAAAACACGAACGCGGGAGCACTTCGAAATAGTGTTTGGACTTGCTGATGCGGAATCGGGCGGACTTTTGGCGTCGATTGGTAACTGTTGAACACCAGAGAACAGAATGTGTACCCGGCAATAGACTGAAGCCGGCACGAGTGCCCCGAAGCGGCCGAAGATGATTTTGCGATCAAACTTATCATCTTGGCGCATCTTCTCTAGAACCCAATCGGAGAACGTTTGCAGACGTTGCTCGTTTGTGTACTTTACCATGATGAAAATGCTGAGTTTACTAAATAAATTGACGGTGACAGTTTGATGACTAGTGAAAGAGTGTGTTCACAAATTAAATTCAAAATTGTCAAGTCCCTTTTGGAAAACCCTATACATAGGCAGATCAAAGGATTTTTCATCAAAATCAAATCAAATGGTGTGCTTACTTATTGACCGTACTAAATGCCTAATAACAGTCCTGAGGATTCACTTTTACTGGTAATTCCTTCACAAAAATTCATCCTACTGTAAGACAGGATGATGTGAAAGCAAGATTTAGAGAACAAGTGTTCAACTCTTTAATTTCTTAAAGTTTTCAAAGATGACGTACACAAGGGGAAAGTTATATCAATCCTGTAAGACTTTTTAAACCTCCAGGTGTCGAAATAATTGACGTTATCCTAGCTTTAAACGTTATAAATGGATTTTTAAAAATATTCATCCCTGTAATGGGAAATAATTTTCTGACTTATTCAAAAATTATTTCAAAATTAAACAACCAGTTGCCTCAAAATTATATGACATTCAATAAAGAAAAAAAAAAAACTGACCCAACAGTCACAGTGCTTGAAGTATCTTTACAAATCCTTGCCACTTGCTTGAGTTACCCGAAGAATAAAATTTCAACAATTCAATCAATTGATATCATTTGCAATAAATTTTGAAGGCAAATCTCCTGTCACGACCATAAAGGTAATAAATATCCGCTCAGCAAACAACTAGTTATCGTCAATCGGCAAACGGCTATTGGCATCTTGGCCTTGAGCTCTTTTATTGCTTTCCCCTTCAAATTGTCCTTTTTTTAACCCTCCCAACATTGTCTGCTTCTACCTATTTCATTTTCTATTTGGTCATCAGACGAGAAAGTAAATTTTTGTTTGCGAAGAATTTTAGGCCCATAAACCAGAATTACTCCATCGATCGAATACGAGGCAGATTTACAATGAAAGTATGCGAGTATGTACCTCACTTGGATGTTCCTATTTTTCTTCAGTTTCTCCATTCCCCATCTATTCCTGGTCTTATTGACTTTATAAATTGACGACGAAAAAAAAAAAAAAAAAAAAAAAAAGGAAAGATGACTACCGACGAATGGGAATGGAACTTTAAATAATTTCCTCCCCCAAGGACACCATTTGTTAATGCACCATTTCGCTAATCCGATCTGACAAGAACGTCAATAATCAGCATTCAGTTTACTGATTCACTGTACGGAACAAGTGCTAATTGCGAAAGAACACATTTTTTGCATTGCAAGACATGGTCGTCAATAGCTGATTCTTAACCTGGTGCCCGATGACTGGTAATTCAGAGCATTGAAACGAGTAAGAACTTTTGATATGCTCGAAGGAACCCACACTTGGGTATGATGATGGCGTCTTCTCGACACACTCAAAAGGGAATTCTAGTTTTCTCCGTCATCCATATTTAGGGTAATTGACAAACTGACAGTGGATGCTGTAGGATGCTGCAGGAAGCATACTTAAATCGCATCTGGCTGCGGATACCAAGTACCATCGGAAGCGAAGTGAAAAAAAAAAAAATCATTTTCTCGTGTCAGAACATATGCAAACGTATCTTATCCTTTAGTGAACTTGTTGAAATGCAACGGGAGCAGAAATGCTGAGTTACATCATCTCTGAGATAGATGTGATGATGTGCTTTCAAAAGAGATGTTTTCCAGCATCATCGTTAGCAAGGAACGGATTTGGTATTCAGGCGCCTAAAGTAGTTAAGTTTCGTTTACAATAACATACAAGTTCAGATATCAAAGACGATCTAAAGATTGTCATTAGTGCACATGACATTAGGCATTTTCAACTGCAAATAACCTGGAAGACATAGCTACGACGAAGTATACCTAAGATACATGCTCTTAATTATGACAACAAATGTGATAACAGCGGTCGTGAGAGGACAAAATGAAAGAACAAATATTTCTAGTTGTCGGCTTGTCATTTCTAGTTTCATAAACACCTTGCGGCGCATCGTCTGCAACGTTGTTTCTCTTTTTTTTGAAGTTCTATCTATTCAGTGAGTGACCTTCGCCACCAATGCAATAGATTTCATGACGAAAGATAGCAACCTTCTCAAGTACAACCAAATTTCGTAGGTCTCCGAGAATTCAGTTCCTTCCACGTCTTCTCTATCTTATTGGGGCATAACCTATCCTACATATCTGGTAATTTTTTGCGACAGATAATGTGCTTTCTCAATTTAGAAAGATTTCATCTCCGCAGATATACATTTCCTTGTAGAAAAGTAAGTTCAGCATCTTAACCAACAAAAAATAGGCGGAAGATCAGAAGATCGGTTCCAAGTCGACAACCATGGTGTACAGTAAAGCCACTGAGGTGGTGATTTTCATTCGACTGGGAGTATCTACCTAAGAATTTCAACAGGTTTACGTAACATCTATACTCATGCATATGCAGAGAACTACTATAAAAGAACAAAAGCTTGAGGTGGTTAAGCCTTCCAGATTTTTGGAACTCGTACGGTTAATCGATCTTGGCTTCACTATCCTTTGCAGGGTTCTTAAGCTTCACGAAAGATAGTTGTCCATGACCTCCCTAATCGCGTTCCACATAATCTTGTTCTGCGACTGAGCGGTGAATTCAACCGAATAATAATGAGCAGTCCTATCGGCCTCAACCATTGAAGCCCTAAAGCCTTACAGACAAGTTGTAGAATTTCAAATAAATCTTCTTCGTCTTGTAAAATTGACTTGATTTTGGTTCTAGCATGGCACAAATTCGACAAAGTTTTCGTCATATAAATCATTTTCTTCTTCTTTTTATCCAAATCCCAGAACATCTGTACAACACCGAGTGACAGGATCTGAGAGATCACCACCGGGAGTTGGTACAGCAAGGACAAACAAAACAAAAGCCTCAAGTTCAGAGTTATACGAATATTTGACACGAACGGCGCGTTCATAGAAGAAGGTTAAAGGTGTACCCAAGTAGGTACAGTAACCAGAATTGGGAGGCATTTCAGCCTGTAATATCATTGTAACCCCAGTTCCGGAAAAATTGGGATAAAAAAGGTTCACGAGCAGCGACAGGCATGTTGGGAAAAAGATTGGTACGTTTTATGATAGACATCGATACTATTGATTTCAATTCGGGGATACAACGAAGAACTTCAGACATTTCGTTTCCACGTTCTCCGCAAACCGACGTAGATGACGATATCCAAGTTAGAGTACTGTGATAAGGCTTGTGAGGTGACAGTTTCAAACGGAAATGGCAGTGGTGCTACCTTGGACACAAGAGAACAAAGAATCTTATACACGTGGTTAACGCATATCCATATCCCCAGTGTTATGTAATCCAACTTTTTGAATTGGATTGAATTTCTATGCAACCAAATGAGACAGAGCGGGTACGTTAACACCATTTGGAATGAAAATGGAGTTCGTAAATGTAAACTCCTTAAAGTCTTTCATTGGGCATTGGATACCGTCAAAAATATCGGATCCTAATTCAATTGAAAGTGGTTTGCCAATACGCAACCCTAGATATCTGACATTGAAATCAGATGTTTGTTTGTACTACCATATATTTGCAGGTCATTCCAATCGATTGTTAGGCATAATCGACTATTAGTGCACTAGAAACGGTGTTTCAGAGGATTTTTTCTCTGGAGGCCGGTTGGATTCTCTGGACTAAATATGTTAATTCCACATATGTGGGTATACTCCCAAGACTGTACATTTTCCAGTATTGCAAGTGAGTGTTCAGCATGACATCGGGGTTGAATACCAACATGGTCATAAGTATTTACCTGGCTATGACCAGCCTTCTTCTTCGTCTAGTCTTCGATTAGAATTTCGAAGATCTTTAATGTTACTCGCCTTTTGATGCTGGTTTGACATCTAAGCGGGGGAGAGAATATAGTCAAATCCTAACGTATTACCAAACAATTCATTCTGAATCAGAAACGAGATGTATTTCTCAGGACCTATACTTGCTGCTTCCATGGTTATGCTTTCTAGTGACAGTTGCGTTTCTCGTGTACACAGAGACTGTTTATTGGTGTTTAAACGGGCTACTGCACGTATAACCTTAAATCGATAGTTTATTACTGACACTACCTTAACTTCGCATAGAACCGCAGGTACTAGTTGCTATTGCGGTGGCTACTCATACCGTAGGCACGTCACTATGGAATTTGTTACTCAGACAACAGTTGTGCGGATGATTACACTTAAATAACAACTCAGCTGTGCGGGCTAATGTGCCTAGAACGAACAGTCTCTATTGAAAATTTTTTGCGAACATTGGTATCTGGTATTTTCATCCTAGCTCCAGACTCAAACGCAATATTGTAATGGCTACACTTTTTCTGACATATCTAGTCTAAGAATCTGTCAAGCACAAGTCCTTTTTATCATCGTTTGAATATTATCACCATATTCATACACACGCATACGATGTGGAGAATGTTAAATGTCTAAAGGAATCCTTTATTCATCTCAATCCTCTACAGGTTTCACATTCATCACTGGGAATCCCCGAACGAGTCAGAGATGAATACCCAGTCATTTTCAACATTCGTACGCAATTATACTGTCCTATGCCTGTTTGGAAAATTCCGGGAATGAATATACGCTGGTAGTGTGAAATCGTCGTTGAAATGGGTACATCTCTTGGATTATCCGATGATGATAATCAAAGCATGGAGTTGATAGCAGAAAATAACTGATTCAATCGAAAGAAGCAGATGGCTAATTAAGTGTTCCAATTATAAGCATCCTTCTTTTCCTAAAGACAACTAACTTAGATGTTGCACGTAGAGAATCCTTGCATTGCATACTAGTGGTAATTTTTTTCAACCTAAATTAGCAAAATCTATCCCTCTGCGATGTGATATGGTATGTAGATATGATCCGGTATGTTGTTCCGAAAATGTGTCATTTTCTTACTAACTAGGGTTCCGACCTATGACAGAACACTAAGTTTTGACATTTGCACTTGATCTATCAAACGGAAATTCGGTCCTTTGTCGCAAAAATAGGGCTGAGTTTTGAAGTTAATTTTGGGTGGAAGTCAAAGAAGCCACGATATCTTAACTTTGTTGAACTACCTTCACATCTTGGTACAACTGCAAGAGCTTTCGGTTATATTTTCTTCTCCATTCATTCTCCTTGACTGAAGTAGACGATGAATTTATCACTGGGTTCTTCGACAAAACAGAACTAGCAAGAACTAAGTTCTTTAAAGCATCAGCTTCTTCTTCTGGATAAGAGTTTTGAAGCCAAATCGACGTTATATATTAGGTTTCTAGGGACAACTTTCATAGAGTTGATGTTAACTCCGAGAAAGATAAACTCTTAGTTATTATGCACTATCTGTTCAATCAGTAGAAGATCATATGACAGCGTTTCGTATTTACAGGCTTCACTCTGTTTCTTATTTTTTTTTTTCCTAGAAACTCCGGATGTTGTTTGACCCGTAAGAATATTCGACTTTTTTGAGCTGGGAGAGAATAATCTTATCCCGCCTTATGATTTGAAACTCTTCTCTGGATGTTTAGATTGAAGCTGACTTGCAGTATTCTCGTGTGTGCAATTTGTTTCATCTTTTGCAGTTAATTACACTCCCCATCAGACTAAGGGAACTTTTTTTATTGATAAATAAATAGCTCATGTTGGTTGATGCCTCCTTGGTGATATTATGGTACTGGTTCCACTGGTAAATGATAAATATACGATTGACAGTTTCCGAGCAGATGATCTCTATAGACTCTGGCTACTTCAAGTGTAATAAGGCATCCATCATCGAATCTCTATTTGGGAAAGTTGGAGGTTCTCATTGAAATTGTTTCTACACGTCCATTGGGCTTATTTTACGACCAAGTTTAAACCAACGCGTACTGGTCGATGTCCATCCGGACTCGACTTACCAAACTTATAAGCGCGAGTGCTGATCAGCAACGGTGAAGTAAAATACTGGAACAAAACAAATAAGAACTTATCCGGGCTACTCTGAAATATCTAGAGCTCAGGCCGGTAAGAATTACCGAGACTAAGTCAAGGTCTTGAAAGCTTGAAGAGATTGTGGCTGATGGACCAACAGCAGCGTTCATATCTCCGAACGGTTTACTCACTTTGTTGTTACTGACCCTTTCGTTCTACGGGTAACTATTGTATAATGGAACTGACCCTCCGCATGGATAACTGAGCGGCAAAAGAAAAAACCTTAAGTTATGAAGGAACAACTTATACGGTCTTACGACTCCTGCAATCGAAACAAGGACAACGAACTTCGAATCTACAACAACTATTAAGGCCATCCAAAAAATGTGATAGGATAGGCCGGACCAAAAGAGGATGAAAAGTTGCTACATCTACTACGGCGATTTTTATTAACAGCAAAAGCAGCGTTTATTGTTGTTGCAAGATTTCTTACGTTTTCGGCCATCCGTATTAAGGAGAAAAACGACGACAGCATTAGCATGTAAAATATGTAAAATATGGCTTCTACGAATTCTTGGACAAGACCTACGAGCAGTGCTCTAGCTATGACACTTACATTGTCCTCGTTTGCGATTTTAATGCACAGCTAGGAAGAAAGGGCAACTTTGATAGTACTGTCGGAAGGTATAGCCTGCACGACACCACCTTCGATTATGGATTCAGACTAACAGACTTTACCGCGTAGCTAGCACGCGGTTCGCACATCTCGATATTCACAAGAGGACTTGGAGAACCCCTGATCAATCAACCGTTAACCAGATTGACCACATTGCTATCGACGCAAGGCACTCCGTCAGTATCATGAATGCCCGAAAGTTCCGAGGAACCAACATCGACTCTGACCATTACCTTGTATCCAAGATACGGTTGCGGATAAGTTTATACTGTGAGAAACGTCGAATGGCCAAAATCGTAAGAAATCGTCAAATATCATTAGATATTGAAGAAGAGGAATGAGATTTGGAAACTTTACCAAAAGATTAAGGAAATATGCCACGAACACAAAACCCAAACTGAAGAGACGAACAAGGGAATATAGTAGTAGAGTCGCAGTCGATGCTAGAAATTTGGAAAGAGCATTTCTGTAGACTGTATAACGCCAATGACGAACCAAATACCGATATTGGGCAAAATGAACTTTTCAACGGGGACAATGTAGACCAAAAATTCCATCCACCCATCCCGGATGAAGTAAAGATAACCATATCTAAGCTTAGGTCCAAACAAACTGCGCTTGACGGCTTGACTGCCGAGCAAGAAGCATACGCCAATTTATCTGTCAGATGAAAATATGCCCGATGAGTGGAACTTCAGAATTCTTTAGAAGATCCTCAAGAAAGAAGACCCTCTAAACTTCTCGAACTAAAGAATTTTCTTAACATCGCCTACAAGGCTCTATATGCCGTATTGTATGAACGTCTGAAGCCGTTCGTCAGCAACTACCTAGAATCAGATTTATACAACAACACAAGCTCTGAGATCAAACGAAGAATAACTCTTGCCAATCACTGCTTCTTTGGGCTAAGAAGGCAAGTTAAAGGGGACCTCAATCAACTAAGCGTGTGAAACTGGAGGCAGCTAGCTGAAGATCGAGCTAGTTGGTTGAGGCCCAGGTCCACTCCAGACTATTTCCCTAATTGTAAATTTTCCTACCGGTTTTGGTGTTTTTTAAATTGTACTCCGTATCCATTCAAGAGATCTTTCCTGAGTGTACAGCTAAGCATTGATATGGATCACAGCAGTTTAAAGGCTTTCGCTGATCCTTCCATAACTCTTAACCTTAAGGATATTCGTAACTTCTGCGACGCTGGGCTTAACTTAGCTGGTGTTACTACTTCACTGTGGGAATATGAGATTACCGTTGGCCCATAAATCCAATTTCTACTGCAGAAGATATTTTCGTTGTTAATTTTCCAATCTCCGTCTAAAACATGTGAACGAGTAGCTTAGCAAGATATAACGCTTTGGTATTCTGGTATCACCGTTAACCCCATCTGAAAAATTCCATCACTGTCGTCCAAAGTACAGAAAAGTACAAACAACAACCTTTCGCAGGGAATCAAACCCTATGTTGAGTTGCGGTACTGGCTACCCAACGTTCAACAGTAAACTGGAAAGAGTAGCACATAGAGTTGAAGACGCTGATGTACTCATTTATCGTACATAGCTCAAAGCGAGGCGGATCCCCTTGAGGAAGGGAATAACCCATATTCAGTTCACTGTGTCTGCGATTTTCCAAAGCCCTTCTAGCAGAGGGCACGTTTTACAAAATATTAATTCTGCAATTGCTGCAAGAAAGCCATATGGAAGCCAAGATACTACCGTAAGCTCTAAGAGTCTAAAACCACAAACCACATCCACAAACTACGAACCACATTGATTCAGACATCATCAGAGCACCATGTCCGGGATTTAAAAGGATAAAGGACGTACTATTTCGGAGCTAACTTCTTCAATGATATTTTCTAAAAGACAATGAATAATTTGTTTAACAAATACAAGAACCAGTATGTCTTCTTTGCGTTTCATTTCCAAATCTCAACTGTGACGGTTATCCACCAGTGGTCTGCCAGATTGAGCCATTTTAGTATCTCCACTTCCGCAAACATTGTCAATTCACCTTAAATGTTCAAAGTTCCAAAACTTTTTTTTGCTTTGTTAAAAAGGTAAGAACGTGTTCTAAGGCCTTTCCTAGATATGGCTAAGAAAATTCAAAAAGAAGACCCATCTCTGGTGCAAGAATAACATGTTTAACAAATGTGCTGGGGCGTTCGTCTAACGAACGACTATGCACTGAAGGTGTCAGTATTTCCAAAAAAAAAAAAAACCCAAATCCCTTACACCACCGTGTTGTCTATAAGATTCTGATTTGTTTCGTAATATCATTTGTAAACATCGATCGAAGAACGTTTGAAACCTTCTTATTGTAGAACTGGGAGGCAATTTTCATGTACTCCTCATCGATGAAATGCAGTTGAAATTGCCATCTACATATATGTAGGGTGATTCATCGTGAGATTTGATTTATAAGGTAAAATAAAACCCATAAATTTGAAAGTGAACTTAAAATTTTTATTATCGGTTAAAAGAACAATTCATGGCATTTACTTTTTGAAAATGATATCATGTAAATGTTGGCCACGACTACGTCTGAAATGGTCCATTTGGAAGGTCCAATTTTTGGCGACTTGTTCGAGCATAGCGACTGGTAATGGTATCTCACGGATAACACGAGTAAAGTTGGCTTCCAAAGCGTCAATCGTATCTGGCTTATTCCTGAAGACCTGAGACTTTACATATCCCCAGAGAAAATAGTCCAAAGGTATGATATCGAGGCCACCAATTTACCGTAGCAAAACGTGAAATTAAGTGCTCACCAAAATGATTTCTCAAGAAGTCCATTGTTTTACGCGCCGTATGGCTCGTAGCGCCGTCTTATTGAAACCAGAGTTCACCGGGACTATGTCCTTGAATTGCAGGAAGCACGTAGTCCGTTAACATACGGTAATTTTGTTTTTTAACGTATCCATTGAGCCAGAAATAGGCTTCATTACTGAACAAAATTTTACGATAAAACACTGAATTTTCATTGAGTTTTTCCAGAGCCCATTCCAGTCGCCTGGCTTCAATTCTTGCACAAGTTGACTTTTGTATGCTTTTAGGCCGATATCCTCACGTAAAATATGCCAAGTTTTCGAATACGCCAAGCCAAGCTGCTGAGAACGACGACGAATAGAAACTCTTAGCTGCAGTTGCTATAGTCTCTTCACTACGTGGGTCGAGTATCTTCCACTAATGTAAACTGGGTCACAAATTTACGAATGATATTGGAAATAGTGGTTTCAGCAGGTCGATTATGCGCACCGTAAATTTCTCGAAACGCACGTCAATTTTGAGACGCTGTTGTGGTGTGAGACTTTCCATGATGACTTGCCAAACGATACTGAACAAAAATGACAAAGCAGTCTGATAGGAGTCTCGCGTGATCTGTCAAAAAAAAGCCTATTGAATCAAACCCCACGATGAATCACTCTATATATTTAAAAAACGGCTAAAGGATGATGCTCGGAAATGATCTTTGCTACATTAAACTTACTTTCTTAGGAAGCTTGCCGATTGTTTATACCTTTCTTCCAATTCCGGCCTCGACCTATTGAACTTATAGGTACTAGTGCTGAACAAGATTCAAAAACATCAGCACTTTTCCCTAGATGGAGCCAACGGTCGCGATAGAAAATACATTATATCTGGACTTCTTTCGATAAAAAGTCGCTGTCATAGAAGCTTTAACGACGAAACGAGTAATTGAGGGCAAAACCTAGCACATGTTGTCAACAATCAAGGAAGCATCTGAGCACCGCCAAAGATAAAACGTAACTGTAGACAATATTTACCTCAAATTGTTAAGCATCAACTCCATAGGAAACCGTTCTTAACTCGGAAGATGAAAGACATGCTCTACACAACATTGATCCTGACAGTTTTGATATATGCAGCCGAGTGCTGGACGTAAAGCAGGAAAGTAGTAGTAGCAGGCATTGCTATAGCTTAACTCTGATAGGTTGATGATTTTGATTTTTGATTTAGTTTTACGGCATTGTTCGTACCTACTACTGTCTTCGCAGTAATTTGAACCCCTAAATTCAGAGGATCTTTGAGAATGCAAGTGCTTTTCTTCTTTGGCACTTTCCGCTCTGAGAGTGAAGACATTTCTTACTTCTTGTAAGGCTGAAGGTGAATCTACATATCCTCGTGCAATTCTTAAATCCTTAAACTGATGCAGGAATGTTACAGTATAACAAAGTGATCAGCATTGCCACTCCGGACAACTTGTTAGGTCATCACAGACTGTACCATGTCCTGTCTGGGCATCTAAATTCCCAACAATGATGACAACTCCATTTATCGCTGCAATTTGAGCGTTTCCTTTCAGTTCAAAATTCAGGCGCCTGGACAAACAAACACTCGACCGACCCTGCATCTCTAGTGTAACCATCTTGCGCGGAAAAAATCTTGGTCGGTTGACCCAGTTTGCATTTATAAAATTACACTTTTCTTCTAATCAAATATTTATGGCGCTGGAAAATGGAGGAGGAGGAGGAAGAAGGAGGAAACAAAATTGAGCAAAATCAACGAAAGGAAGTAGAAAATATTTCCATCATTTGCAAGTGGAGGCCGCAGCAGCAGCAGAAGTAGCAGCAACCTCTGATGCTCTCTATCGGAGCAGGCCATGGAGAAAATATGACGACGCGGTCGATGTAGCAATTTCACTCTTGGGATAGATACCTACTCGTTCAATTTCATTTAATGGCATTAACAGGGTTCCCTACCGTATCAGCTGTGTGCTGAATCTAGGACATATAGTATGTATATGCAAGCATGGATAAAGTACGAGTATCTAAGTATCAAAATGCCATTAAGTGAAGAGGCAGAAGCTAAAGCTAAAGCTCATAGAACAACATACATATGTACGAATATGTTACATTGCAATGTGAAATATGGAACCAGTCTCTTTCTTTCTTTTTTTTTGTAGATTTCCTAGGCCGGAGGGTTGTAAATGAATCATCCATCAGCGCTTAGGGAATTAATGTAATTTTACGATTATAGTTATGATTGTTGCCGTTGTATAGTTGTAGATATAGTTGGTGTTTCTGTTTTTTGTTATTTTTGTTGCTGGTGTGTTCGGAAGTTGATTCAGTAGCATAACATTTCGAAATGACATGTTGTCACATGGGTGAGGGTGGGCAGAGATAGTGAAATAGATAGGGAAACAACGGAAGGTAAATGACACGGTGGAGATACTCGTACCTACTGTTAGATTGTTAATTTGGTTTTCGTTTGTTGTTTGCCCAATTCCGAGGACTGCTAGAGCAGATAATTTGATAGAATTACAACATACCGGACAACAATACGACTGAAAGACGAGGCTCTCTTCAGGTTTGCTGCTTTTGGTGGTTTCATAATTTTGTGTTCTATTGTTGGTGCAAGTGCTTAACTGAGACTTTGGTTCTAATGCTTGACTCTGTTGTGTGCGATTAGAGTGCGGTTGACATAATTGCTTACTCATGATTTGTGACAAACAAAAGAAACAAAGGCACAAACAACGCTGTTCCATTTTTATCATTATTATTATTATTATTTTTTTTTTTTTTTGTTTTCCTTTTATTGTGTTTGTAATCATTTTGAATGGTTTAAGTTGAAACAGATATTGACGTCTAGTTATTTGTGCGCATGTTTTTGCCTGTATTCGGAGACATTACACGCAGGTTACGTAAACTTCGTTTCCTTGCCGGAAGCCGATGGTTAGATCAGTTAAAGGGTTAAAATTCCTTAAACTGTGTTATGAATTTTTGACTTTCAAAATGCATGCGCCCGAAATATTTTAGCCAAATACCACCTTGATCAAATACAAGTTTATTCATCTAAATCTATATTGTCCCCTTCAAAGTAATCCCCATAGACTGCAACGCACTTATGCCAGCACTTGATCCAATCCTCGAAATATTTTTTTATATTCAGTTTTCGGTATGTCCATCAGTGCTTCCTGCGATTTTTCCATTACTTTCTCTCGGCTTCTGAAACGCGTCCTCCGTAGTGATTTTTAAATTCGATCAAACAGAAAGAAGTCACAGGGAGCCAAATCAGGTGAATTCGGTGGCTGTTGGATGATATTACGAATAATGATGGCACTGTGCGACGGTGCGTTATAATGGTGCAAAATCCACGAGTTTTCTGCCCAAAATTCTGGTCTCTTTCGGCGAATTGCTTCACGCAAATGTCTCATAACGCCCAAATAATACTCTTTGTTTACTGTCTAGCCTTCTGGCAAAAATTCATGATGCATTACACCGTTGTGATCCATGAAAACCGTGAACATTGCCTTCTTTTGATATCGGCTCATTTGATGAACGCCATTCACTTACCTGACTCACGTCTCGTCTCCAGTAATGATCCTTTTGATGAATGTGAGATCGGATTCAGAAAAACAGAACTCAAATCGGAATAATGGGAGCGCCACACGGTGGTTATTCCGTTCTTTTTGATCAAGGTGTTTCTAGAGATCGCTCTATTTAAGCATTTTCTAATTGTTTTGACTAAACCCGGAAATTCAAACACTTTGAGTGGCGGCTGTACCATTTTGCACTTTATGGCGAGTGATTTTGTCTTTTTTGACTAAGACTTACCATAGTTATAAATTCCTTATGATTCGGTACTACCATCACCATCCAAGCCAGTAGGGAAACCCGTTGAATACTGAGATTTCAGGAAGATGAAACTTATCACATGCTGCGATGCTAATTCTCATAATAATTTTTGAGCAGTGCCAAACGCAACGTGAGATGAAAACATTTACTAGACTTCATCTGCTGTGGCTATCAACAACATTGGTTCTTAGTTCTAAGTAAGACAACAAGTAATAGGCTAAACGTACATCCGTACACTGTTGAAAACACTGTTGAAGAATTCAAAATCGAATGAAAGGAGAAATCCCTGAATAGCTAACTGGAAAAGCTTCAGTGAAAACATAAAATATTGAAGTTTACTAATATGAAAGCATGGAAAATATCTAAGGTACCTACATTGAGTCAAAAGCAGAACATCTCTGTCACATCTTTGGGACTCATTTGCCAAAAAACTTGACCAGAGCAGGCTTACAACCAACTCGTATAACCAAAGTGCAAGTGATCTGAGTAACACAGCACGATGTTAACGGAATCTGTAATCGGCTGGTGTGCCGTCCAATATGACGTTGATTTGCTTAACGCCTTAAGGTTATCACCTTTGGTATACATCACTTCCTTGTAACTCTAAAAATTATTTTCACTACAAGCCTGCCAAACAGAAAAAGTAGACTTGCTTTGCGAATGGATCCTCTTACTTACCGGTGATGAATTGAATTGGCACCAAACAAGAAGTACGCGCTGAGCAACCTTTAACGGCACGTATAACTCGGCTATGCAAATCGGCTTAGTCGGATCACTTATTTCGCGGATAAAGCAATACTGGTAAATAGAACCCTGATTGCGGATGCTGAATGTGGTAAATATATAATGGCGAGAGTAAACAGGGTTTACCCGCAAAGACATGTCCTGTCTTCACTCTCGATCGACTCTGATCGATTCTATACTTAACGCTCTCATGACTTAACCATCTAAAGGCAGGCATATGCAGATTGAAGTGTCTACTGGATCAAGCCTAGCGATGGTCTGCCCCAGATGTTGTCCACGATTAATGCATAAGAAGTGGACTTTCAGTCTTAATTACTTAAAGTGATGCTACAGTCCGGACTTTTCGGATCGGAGCATTAATGTTCATCCGCTCTACATGACCTATAAGAGGGCTGTTTGATGATTACCCGGTTTAGAAGAAAGGTGGTGCTACTGAGCCAAAATGAGTGTACCATCATTTAGTATAATCTTTTAGCTCGCCTGTCAAAATTTGGTGACAATCCGATGGAAGATGAAAAGTATCGCTCCGTGATCCGATTCTTGTTTTTGAGTGGCAAAACCTGCGAGGAAATCAAGCCCATTCTCGATGGTTTGTATGGAACCCATTCACCTTCCCATACAACTGTTTATCATTGCAAAGTTTCGCCGTGGCCACACGTCGATTTTTTTTGAACCGCGCCCATTTGCCCCAAAAACAATTACCACAAAGGAAATCGTGGACAAAATTCATGATCTCGTATTGGCAGACTGCCGAGTGAAAATTCGCGAATACGTTACTCATATCCTGCACGAGATTTTGGACATGCGCAAGTTGTACGCGCGAAGGGTACCGCGTTTGCTTACACCGGAGAACAAGCGCAATCGTGAGACCATTTCGAAGACGTGCTTGGACCTATTTAATCGAGGAGGAGTTTCTGCGTTGTTTCGTAACCGTCGATGAGACGTAGATTCATTGGTATACAACAGAGACCAAAGAACAATCAAAACAATGGGTTTTACCTGAAGAACGTGCTCCAAAGACGACGAAGACCGTGCCTTCGGCCGAAAGGGTGATGGCTACAGTTTTTTCTGATGCGTGAGGTGTGATCCACGTTGACTATTTGGAGAAGGGAAAAACAATCACAGGAGCATACAACGTCGATTTATTGGGCCGATTCAACGCAAATTTGAAGAAAAAACGACCACATTTGGCGAAGAAAAAAAGTGCTCTTCCACCACGATAATCACCAGCTCACACCTCTACAGTCGCCTTAGCCAAATTGGTCGAATTGCACTACGAATTGCTCCCCCATCCTTCGTATTCTCCGAATTTGGTGCCTTCGACTTATTTTTGTTCCCTAACAGAAAAGAAGTTCGGGTCGAACGAGAATTCATCGCCGCGGAGGAGTATTTTACAGGTTAACAAATGTCGTACTATACGGAGGAGGAAGAGGGATTATATTAAAAAAGAAATCCGGGTATTCACAAGCCTCGTACATCCGCAAACTCATAAGGAAAATTGAGAACCTCATTTTTTTCGTAGCATAGCCGAAAATGGGTATTCGCCAAAGCTACTCTTCAGAGTTAACAGAAAATTTTCAAAATCTGCTTGATAGCATAGCCGTCAGGAGAAGGAAGTAGATCCTGTGGCCAACTGCCTCGCCACGATGAATGCAACGGTGCCATCCGATTATCGCAATCAAGCAGCTTAGTAGTTTGATAGGACACATATGGACTCCAATCCTTTACCATCTTGCGCACTGTTAGTATTAGGAGATAGTGGAGTTTGAATTGATTAATACCTCCTGAGGTTCATAGTTCATCTGGTTGGTATAGCAGCAGCTTTTTTAACACGTTCTGGGGGTAAAACTCAGGTGGGAACAATAGACAGACTCAATGACTAGACTAAGTGAAGAAGTGGCCGATAAATCATAGCACACTCATTTAATTTTTACTCCGTCTTCCGCTACCACAATCAATGATGATACCAACTACACCAGTCTTCATCACTCATTCAGCTCATTCTTTGTTACAGGGATTCATGAATTCGTCGTTTACCCGTTTTGATATGACTGTATGTGAAATAAAGTTCGCACAGGAGACAAAGAATCTCAACATGCTCAGATTTTCTGAGTGTTTCCGGTCTTTTTAATACATTTAACAAGCTTGACTAGGTTCCTCCATCTTTCGACAAAATTTCCTTCAGTTTATGGGTACCAAAGCTAGTGATAACGTAATAAGGGTAATCTCCGCACAATAAATGTAGGATTTGAAAGGCCTGTTACTATATTTTACAACTGATGCACGAAGATTTGGCACAGATGGTAACAGATGTCATACACAATATAAATTTGGAAAATTTACTCTGGAACACTATACAGTGAAGGAAAAAATCTTGAGATTGAGGCCTGGAAAACATGCATACTGACATTGACTTTTGCAAGAAAATCGTATTTTCGGATGAGGTACATCCCTACATTTGCGGGTATGGCTACCGAAAATTCCCAAGTGATTTAGGTGATGCAAATGCGACCACAACGAGTAACAAATTATTTTTGTCCGTTTTGTGGACCAGAGGTGTCATAGGACTGTACTTTTTCGAAAATGAGGCCGGAAAAGCCATTACGGTCAAAGGAGTGCGGTACCGAGACATGATAAACCATTTTGAGTAGCCGGAGTTCAAGGATATGAATACGAATTTCCTCTACTTTCATCAGGATGGTGCTACTTTTCATAAAATTTCTAACAAATCGAGTTACTTCGCAATAAGTTTCCTAGCCAACAAGATAACACCGTTACACTTCTCTCTGTCTGGCTATGTTAAAAGCAAAAATTAAAGCCGTCATCGCCAAGATGTGAAAGAGTGATTGAAAATTTCAAGAAAATGATGAGGGTCTGCAAACTGAGCCTATACGGTCATTTGGAAGATATTGTGTTCCATAAATAATCTCCATGCGTCTACTTTATAAAAAAAATAAAAATAAAAAAAAAATAAACGTTTCAGAGGTATCTCAACAATTGGTCGTTATTCAACTCCTACACCCTTGGATACTGCATGGCCTTTACATGCATACTTATGAGTTTATAAATTAATAAAAGCGATCTTAAAATAAAGAAATTTAAGTTGCCTAATACGAACCGTTCCATCCTTCAGTAGCAACAGAGAGCACAACATCAATTTAACACACCCGGAGGATGTAAAAAATAAAAAAGATGTAACCGACTCTGACTACTTATGGAAGCAGCCCTCCATTTTACTAAACACATTAACGCAGTCGTCCCCCTTTATTATAAATTAAAATTTCAAAACTAAATTAGGTCACGCACAAAGGTTCTTCTAAAATACACTCCCTCATACTCGACGTACGCATAAGTAATTGAAGGCAATCGAAACGCTAATTAACTTCCGCAGCATCAATTTCAACAAGACAATGGCGAAGGCACTAAAAGGCCCATCTTTAAGAACTTTGAATAAAGGACCGCTTCTCATTTTCTTCTCATACGCAGATAACATCATCAAGTGACTTCGGAGGGAAGAAATACATTTTTTTCCAGCTTCAAAGTGGATTCTTATTCCCATGTCTATGAAATATGACTATCAAGTCGCAAAAGTACTCTTATGAATACCATGCCTCAGCTGCTTCTGGAGGAGCATGGGATAGTTATAGTACGAGTTATAGTATAGTACGTTTCCATATTTAAACATTCATACCCGATAATAGTGCTCAGCAAAGCATGCAAAGAGCTCACTTGAGATGACATACGAATACATGACAAACATATTACAAAAAGGACGCCTTGGAACGCACGTATTATAAAAAGTCGCCAATGGCCATTTAAGAAATATACATACTTGTATCTACGAATACCATACATAGGAGTAGAGTACACGAATACAAGTGCAACAACATAGAGAAGCACAAAGTGGACGACAGTCGACAGTCGACAATCGACAGTTGACAGTTGAGTTAACAATCCATCAAGAAACAGTTCAGTAGAACAGTAAAGGACAGTACCGACCCTGTGAAATGGTGGAACGATGAAATGTGACATGGGAGCAAAATAACCCCTTGAAACATTTGCATTTATTCATATGGCTGCTAGCATTTAAGAATAGGAGAACGAGGTGGATAATGGTTAACAATTCGAAGATGAAATGGATTTTGAATAAATTCTTGAGCCGAATTCTATGGCGTGTTCTGTCTCAAGTACTGTTCTCGGGATGGTAATTCTAAATTATTGGGGTCAAGCGTATCTATACATTTTAACTTGATTCTTCTCTGCACACGGAATGGGGCTTGGTTCTGACGCACTGGTCTGTGTTTGATTATTGTGTCAACTCAAAATGATTCTGAAGAAGTCCATTACCCCTTGAGCACGAATTTTGAAAGGCTTTTCTGAAGTAGTGAAAATGTAGTACAACTTCGACTGGAATGTACTGCCGTCCTAAGTCGATTGTGTCAACTTCAAGAAAGCCTTGTATCAAAATGACTATAAGATATAATATTTTCTTTTCGTTTTAGTTTTGCCTTAACCAAGTTCTTAAATCAGTTGCAGGAGTCAAGTAATTTTGGGTCTGAGTGAAAGTTGCATGAACAGATAGTAATGATAGTTTTTTACAATTATTATGTTTCAGCAGCGGATAAAGTTGCCAATAAAATCCAGCTGTACCAAAATACTCAGTAAGATTTGCCATTTCATCATGCATCGTTTTACGCTTGCCGAACGTGCGGAAAGTATTAAAAAATATTTTTGAAATTTCAGCTCAGTGAGGTCGGTCGTCATCATCGCTTCAGTGCGCAGACAATTCGTCGCACCGTGGAAAAGTTTGATCGTGAGTATACTCTTTTGGGTCATAAGCCACCAACCAGATAGATATTGGTGCGAAATGAAGAAAACAAAGCCACCATAGCGGCCAGTATCGAAGAAGACCCAGAAATGACGATTCGGCGCCAATCAGCTGAATTCTGCATCGCCAGAGTTAACCCGGCTTATTTTGCGGTTGGATTTGGGCCCACATCCGTATAAGATTCTGCTGACGCAATTGAAGCCAGACGACCATAGACAACGCCGGGAGTTCCCTAATTGGGCGCTGGAAACATTGAAAAAATCATCTTCTCGGACGAGGCACATTTTTGGCTCAGTGGCTATGTCAACAAGCAAAATTGCCATTATTGGAGTGAACACAATACACAAGTATTCGATTAAGTATCAATGTATCCACAAAGATTGACTGTTTGGTGCAGTTTATAGCATGGCAGCATCATTTTTTTTTTTTTTTGAAATGAGTAAGGAGACACCGTTACCGTCAATGATCTCATTTATAGAGCGATGTTAACCGACTGTCTGTGTGATCAGAGCTCGACAACATCGATATATCCGAGCTGTGGTTTTAACAAAATGGCACTACATGCCCTATAAACGACGCAAAGCTCGGAGTTGTAAAGGAGAAATTTGGCGATTAAGTCATATTTTGGCGAGCGTTCATCATCTATTGATCGCCGCGATCATGCGATTTGACACCACTCGATTATTTTCTCTGAGCCTACGTCAAGTCCTTAGTCTACGCTAACAAACCAAACACGTTGGACTAGCTCGAGGCCAATATTCGAAACGCTATTGCCAGAATGACGCCGCGCATAATGGATCAAGTTATCAAAAATTGGACAATTTTATACTTCAAAACAAACGCACGCTTAAACTTAATTTATGATCAAGTAATGTCAAAACATCAATCAAGGTTAACGTTTTTATTATGGTGAAGTTCACGAACGAGCAACGTTTGAAAATTTTTAAAAACTTTAAGAGGACTTATTCCAATTTTTGGTAGTAATAATCGCATATAAAGGCTGTGCGTGCTATAGTGGATAAATTCGAATCAACAAATTCATTATTGAATATTCCTGTGCCAGTGAGACAACCCCACCCGTAACTGCTTCATTTCGAAATAGGCCAAATCAGTCGATTCCATGTCGTTCATAGGAATTGGCATTCTCTGATCTAAAGATCATAGCAGAAACTTCCCACATTGGGCTCTGCAAAAGTTTGAAAAAAATCCTGTACTTCATCGGAAAATCGTCTTCAGCGATGGAGCCCATTTTTGGCTTAATGGCTTTGTCAATAAAATTTAAGCTGTTCTGTACTGTTATTTATGACTTGAATCAAGGATATTAGCGCGTTTTTGATATACTGTTACTCTGTTAAGCTACCACGATATGCTGCCAGACGGTAAGATTTAAAATCACTTTCATCAAGGCTAAATATTAATGTGCATATCGTTTGGTTACCTTTCACAACCAAAAATTACTGCGGGTTCTTGGATTTAGCCTGTGCCCAGTTCAGGATACTACGGAGATCTTCATTAATTTTTAATACTGTAAATTCTACCAAACTAGTAGGACTTTGTATAAATAGTTGCCCAACATTAGGGAGCTCGTTCACGTACACTGAAAAAAGAATTGGCCCGAGTATAGACCCTTGCGGTAAACCAGTTATAATCGATAACATTTCAGATGCTCGATCTCCAACGACTACGGATTGTTGTCTACCAGTTAAGTATAAATATACCAAATTAAAATGGCTTATAAGTTAAGAGGACAAGAGTGCATGGTTTACCGTATCAAATGCTTTTGAGAAAACGAGAAGGGTTAAAATGGTAAGTTCATCTCATCAGTGATAAATAAAAAAGCGGTTTTGCAGCTTCGATTTCTTCAAAAACCTGATTGATACGAACTAAGCTGATGTTCTGTGAGGTGTTGCATTAATTGTGCAAGTAGAGCTTTCTCAAATATGTTAGAAAGGTAAGGCAGAATTGTGATTGGTCAGAATTTAGACAAGTATCTATTTGGTATGGGCACGATTTTTGCTTTTTTCCATTCGTTGGGATACACAAAAGTAGTTAAAATGGTATTGAATATGTATGTTATATAAAGACGAATGGTTCAGATGGTATATCGCCCCTTCTTCTGAAGAGGTGTTCTTCCATGCTGGCAAAACCACTGCGTAAGCTTTTTTATCAATCCTACTCTTTAGGACTCTTTCCGAGCAGATGGAAAACAGCATTTGTCCAGCCCGTCCCTAAAAAAGGCGAACCTTCTTCTTTCTCCTCACAACATGAAATGTCTCGAAACACGAAAACTTCTCAATGACCGACAATATGGTTTTCGTAACAACAGGTCCACTGGTGATTTGATGGCATGTCGCACTGAAATGTGGAACCAAAGCATACATCAATCTGACGAAAGCAAGATAGTTGCACTTGATATTTCTAAGGCATTTGACAGAGTTTGGCATCAGGCTGTTTTGTCGAAAATGTGTGCTTTTGGGATCGATGACTCTCTTCTTCAGTGGATTAGAAATTACCTTTCGGAACGTCCAATTCAAGTTGTCTTGGACGGTTTCAAGTCTGATATTCACAAAATAAATGCTGGTGTGCCGCAGGGCTCCGTTCTGTCTCCGACATCCTTTTTAATTTTCATAAAAGTAAGGTTATGTCCTGCCGACCTCTGTGTTTCTCTGTTATTATAATTTACAAACATTTAAAAACAATGTACATCGGTACCTGTGTTTTCTTCCTCCCTAAATTTGCTTCGCCCGTGCTGTGCACGAACATTTTAAGGGCACAAAAACCCCTTGAGCGCGCGAAGTTGGTTATAGAGGAGTGTTTTGTCTAAGCCGCTAGTTAAGAAGAGATCAAGCAGTGTACTGGGATTGTTTGAATGATGAGTGGGTAACGTATTATTTATAGCGAAGAGATTTAGCGAAGTCAGATAGGCCAGCAGATTTGGAAGCGTCAAGTAAGTTACAGTTAAGATCACCTCGTGTGTAACATGACAACAGTTCCAGTGTGCCGAACAGATGGGTAAAGTTTATATTACTGTTTGGTCTGTACAAAGCGCCTATGAGAAGATGTGCAGTGTCGCACACAACATTAATAAATAAATAATAAGATTCAGACTTACACATAAATTAACATTTTATATTCAAATGAACATAAATTACAACGCCACAATTCACACAAATAGATCTATCGGACCGGTAAAGCCTAAAACTATCTAAATCGTAAACCTTGTCACAAATTTTGGGAAAAATCAAGTTTCGGTCACACAGATAATATCAATATTCGAACCCACAAACAAGTACCAAAACTCGTCAATTTTGGGTATAAATTTTGTGCATTGATATGGACAATATGTAAGCCATTGTGTTCTACCATTCCTGCTACTACAGGACCCGTGTCAGAACCGCATATTAACTGGCCGTTATGTTTCCTCCTCCTCCTCGGATGAAGAGTATCAAACCAAAAGAAAATGCGTGGTACGACTCGAGCTGTAAAAAGGTTATCAAAGTTAGAGAAATATTTTTACGCTCCTACAAGACCCATCCGATAGAGGAAAACCGAAAAAAGGTCAAACGAGCCAAGAATGATAGCAACGCTCTTCTTAAGTGTGTGAAATTCCAATACGACCAAAATCTGAGCCAAAAAATACTACAATGTCGTAATGCACAGTGGTGCCATAGTAGGTCATAGGCGGCAGATTTCTGTGATTGAACTAAGCCCTGCTTCGTCTCTCAATTACCCTCTAATTGTCACACTACATGATGATATAAAAGGTTTCGCAATATATTGTTTAAGACATTCTTTTTTCTGCATCGGAAGTGAACACATCGGATTAGTGTCAACATTGTTATCACCAGGCGCTAAGCTCAAGTCGCGTCACGTGCTTTTATCCGGAAGGTCTGCAAAATATTCCTCCGTGGCGTCGATGATTTCCTCGCGTGAGCTGAATTTTTTATTGATGAGCCATCTTTTGAGGTTCGGGAAAAGATAATAGTCCAAGGGAGCCAAATCAGGCTAATTAGGTTGATGCGACAGCAATTGGAGCTGTAAGTCATTGATTTTAGCCACGGTTGCGATGCTCTTGTCCGCCGGTGCATTGTCTTGCAAAAACAAAATTTTTTTTCGCTCCATGTGAGGCCGTTTTGCAACGATTTCGGCCTTCAATCGCTCCAATAATGCACAGTAATACTCGCTGTTGATGGTTTTTCCTTTTTCGAGGTAGTCCACGACATGACAATCCCATAAAACGGACGCCATAACCTTTCAGGCCCATCGAACCTCCCTCGGCCGCTTCGGAGCACTCATGCCGGCTTCAGTCCATTGCCGAGCACTCATTCTGTTCTCTGATGTGTAAAAGTGAATCCAGGTTTTATCAACAGTTACCAATCGACGCTAAAAGTCCGCCCGATTCCTTATCAGCAAGTCCAAACACTCTTTCGAAGTGCTCTCGCGCTCGTGTTTTTAGTCAGGAGTGGGTATGCGCGGCAACCAGCGGCAGGATAACTTTTTCATATGCAGAATATTGCCCAAAATATGGCGTGTGCGCTCATTACTGATCTTTCTGGTATCTGCTAGTTCGCGCATCTTCGCTTTCCGGACAGCCAACACCATTTCATGTATTTTTTTGACATTGTCCTCTGTTATCGCATCCGAGGGCCTGCCGCTGCAGACTTGATCGGTAGTGGAGTTGCGTCCACCATGAAACTCTCGAAACCAATATTTGACGGTGTAATCTGACGGAGCATTAGCCCTATAATATTTATCCAACTTTTCTTTTGTTTCTTTCGATGTTTTGCCTCTCAAAAAATAATGTTTTATGAGAGAACAAAAATCGTTTTTGTCCATACTCAACATGATGCCTAACACGTCAACAACAATCAGCTGTCAAAACAATACTAAAGACAGTATCGTACTGAAATTTGGCATGTCTGCCTTAATATGAACGTACTTCAAGGCACCATTACCTTTTTTGCAGTAGCAGCGCATTTTGGCGGTCAGGGAGGTTACTAGTAATTTTTTTATCTGGTGCTACGGCGTGTGTTTGTTTTTTTGAAATGTATTTTGAATCTAAGCTTTTACTTATATTTGTGTGTAATTGTAGGATTGAATTTGGTATCAAAATGTAGTTTAGAATGGCGTCAAGTTTTTCAAGCCAAAAAATCTGTCTGTGCAGGAAGAGGCTTATTTCAAGAAGAAAATAGATAACTTGCAACCATCCTCTTTCACTTGTAATGGTCGCGACATAAAGGTACTGCATTCTTTACAATTAACTATGGTTGAGGGTAAAGTGTGTAGCGACCTTAGTGACATGTCTTGTAGCAGGTGTTATATTTGTGGTTTGACTCCAAAATATATGAATGACATTGAGAAATCATTGAGTAAAACCATAGATGCTAGTAGATATCAGTTTGGCTTATCTCCTCTTCACTCATACATCCGTTTGTTTGAATTTTTTATTCATCTTTCGTAAAGGTTAGATTTTTAAAAATGGCAGATACGTTCAGCAGAACATAAAGCTAAAGTGATTTCAGCAGAAATCACTGGATTTGATAAGGACCTTCTTGACAGATTCCACTATCTGCTGCAGTGTCTCTCGTCAGGATACAACATATATATTACAACTTCTAAAGAATATTCCATTGAGACCGCGCGTAAACTTGTTGCTGCCTATCCGTGGTACAACTTGCCGTCATCAGTACATAAGGTACTGATTAACGGTTCGGAAGTGATTGAGAACTCCCTGTTGTCAATAGGTGAGTTATCGGAGGAAGCAGCCGTGACAACACCAGGAAAATGTCTAAGGTTGTCACAAACACCAACTTGATGAACAGGCTTCTTCTCAATTATGACCCTTTTATATCTGGTCTCAGAAAGTTCTCACGAAAGGATAAGTCTGTTCTATCAAAAGAGGTATAATATTTGTTAGCTGCAGATTAGTTATAGTTACGAGAGCATTTAATTTTGGATTAGCTCGATATTTAAATTTTATTTTCTAGGTGGGTATTTCCACAAAAATCGACCTTTCACACGAAAAAAAAAAATATATATATATTGTAAAGTTAAAAAAATGTCAGTAAAATATCAACAAAGGTTCAGTGCTTCAGTTTCAAAACGAAACCAAATATATTTTTAATTGATTTCTTTGGTTTTCGTACCTTGAACTTTATGGCTGTTAATCAGCCTAAAAAATATTTTTTTATTGCAAATTTGGCAACTCTGTAATTGCTAATTAATTCTCTGTAGATCTAAGAACAATTATGTTGTTTTACGATACGTTCATACGAAACCCATATGACCGAATTTCTTAGAAAGCGGATCCACTGTGCAATGGTAGCAAAAATTTTTCGCCATTCATCAGAAACATAAGAAATATTGCTCAAGCTCCGTCGCAACCCTCATTCACAATGACATTCTAGCTGTCAGCTTTTTGGACAAGGTCAATCTTCTTACTGCACACTTTGCGGCTAGCTCAAAACATCCATTTTCAATGGGACGAATCCACTTTCACACTCGTGTAGTAGTAAGAGTACTTAAAGATTCCAGTATACACAAATCTGCTGGCACAGATGGTATATCTCCCCTTCTTCTGAAGAGATGTTCTTCCTCGTTGGCAAAACCACTGCTTAAGCTTTCTCATCAACCCTACTCTTTAGGTCTCCTTTTGAGCAGATGGAAAACAGCATTCGTTCAGCTCGTTCCTAAAAAAGGCAAATCTTCTTTTTCTTCCTAGAAACCATTTGCATTTAAGTCCCTTCTTTCCAAGACCATGAAAACACTGATAAACCGTCTGTGTGAGTTTGGCATCATGCTCTTTTGTTGAAAATAAGTGCTTTTGGGATCGATGACTCTCTTTTTCAATGGATTAGAAAAATTCAAGTTGTCTTGGATGGTTTCAAATCTGGTATTCGCAAAATAAATGCTGGTGTGCCACAGGGCTCTGTTATGTCTCCGACACTCTTTTTAATTTTCATTAATGATCTCTCGTCTGCTACTTATGATCCCATATACTATATTCCTTTGCTGATGGCAGTACTCACTGTTTTTCATATTCGTTCCCGGAATCACGTCCCTGTTCTTCGGCTGTAGAACTGGAACTGCAGCATATGTTAAGCACATTAAATTCCGATAACCAATTGGGGAACTATCAACAGGGTGGAATTAATGCTTCCAAAACAAAAAGCTGTCTACTGTTATTGCCACTCATGTATGTGTGTCAGTGACAACCTACGTTGGAATGACCACATATTCGATGTCGTCAAAAATGCTACGAAATGTCTAGGTTTCCTCAAGCGATGTAAGAAATATTTTACCCCCTTTGATCTGGCCACAATATATAAGGCATTCATCCGAGCACCTCTCACCTTGTTTTATCGCTATTCCCACCACCAATGCTCCATTGAAATCGCCAGTAATATTTCTCGATATGAATGCTAACCAGTTTACCCTCAAGCCTGATCGTTATAACTTGCAAACATTTTAAAACAATGTACATTGGAACCTCTTTTCTTTCTCCCTTAATCTCCTTCGCGCGCGTTGTGTGCAAACATTTTAAGAAAAATCTGTCACAACAGTTTTAAAAACTCTTCATGCCCTTAGTTTAGCATCAGTATGTTGTCAAATTCACTATTTTTCGAAAGTTTCCTTATTAGTGGTTCAACAAATATGCCCTCTTTAATTTTTGCCTCACTAACTCACTAATCCTATACCGGTCCGGTCTAGAGCTTTAAAGAAATTTTTCATTAAACCCGATTTGATATGGAGCGGGGTTAGAAATACGTGTTAAGGATCAACCAGGGGTTCATTGATAATATGAAAATTAGATCATACATATGAACAGCGTGAGCTCTAGGTACAGATGGGTATTTATTGCAGTTGTGAGGTAAAACAGCTTTTAAGCTAAGTTTACTGGGATTAATAAAGAGACGCCAATTGCTTGGCACATGTTTCTGTCCTAACGCATCAAATAAGTTGTCAACATTCATCCAGTATACCAAAGTCCCTTCTTGAGCGAATCAATGTCCAATTCTTTTTACGTTTTCAGAAATCACTTATATGAACGTCACCTTTGAAGAGATTCCATTCTATAGGGTGATTCATCGTGAGGTTTGACTTATAATGTAAAATAAAACACATAAATTTGAAAGTGAACTTAAAATTTTTTATTATCGGTTAAAAGAACAATTCATGGCATCTACTTTTTGAAAATGATATCATGTAAATGTTGGCCACGACTACGTCTGAGGTAGTTCATTCGGAAGGTCCAATTTTGGGCGACTCATTCGAGCATAGCAACTGGTATTTCGCGGATAACACGATTTATGTTGGCTTCCAAAGCCTCCATCGTAGCTGGCTTATTCTTGAAGACCTGAGACTTTACTATCCCCAGAAAATAGTCCAAAGGTGTGATATTGATCTTGGCGGCCAATTTACCGCCAGCACGTAAAATTAAGTGCTCACCAAAATGATTTCTCAACGAGGCCATTGTTTCACGCGCTGTATGGCTCGTAGCGCCGTCTTGTTGAAACCAGAGCTCACCGAGACCATGTGCTTGAATTTCAGGAAGCACATAGTCCGTTAACATGGAGCGATATCGGTTACCATTGACGGAAACATTCTGATTTGCCTCATGACCAGTGCTCCATAGAAATCTCAAGTAGCATTCCGCCCTTTCAAACCTTCAACCGTAACACCCGTCTCGGTATGAATGCTCAGCAGTACACCCTCCTCAAGTCCACTTTCGGAGGTATTCTGAAATATTGTGATTCGTTCCTAAACCGTACAACTCGCTAATGGAATGACTTGTCGATCTCTCTATTTCCTATTCATTATAACGTGCACACATTTAAAACCAATGTACGTCGGTATTTTTCTTTTTTTCCTCCCTAATTTGTAGAAACATTTTAAGCGTACTTAAGTGCCTTGAGCACGCGATAAAAAATGAAACAAAAATTTGAGGCAGCCAGTTAGGCGAAGTTATTGTGGGCACCGATGTAGTGGCTTTCACTTCCGTCGGAGATGTTGTGGGTAATAAGCCTCATTGGATGATTCATTGATTTTGGTTGCTAAGATTAACGTTTCGCCTCCTTCCTTAGTTCAGCTGGAAGGATTTTCGTTGATGTCGAAAGGTGTCGGAAAGGTGTTTAATTACATCGAGAGTAGACCAAGGCTCCCTCCTCCTTTTCGTTGTCTTTATTCTCTGTGTATGACAGACATTACCACATTGCTGACATTACCACATTGCTGACATTACCACAAGGCGCTGGTTCGGCTTTAGCGTGAGTGGACCGAACCCGGGTCACAAGATATCATCGGAAGCATTTCGGTATTTGTTAAAAGTTAGTTAAGTATGTTAATGAGATTTTTTGACACATCCTGCTATTCACCTGAAACCTTTGCTCCGAATCTTCACGTCTAAAGGAATTAGACGACAATTTATTTTCTCTATTTCGTTTATTTTTGACCAATATTAGACCAATCAAGTTAATCAACCAACCCTAAGCTCATTAAAGACGTTAAAAATGTCCCTAATTCATTCAGTTAGTTATTGTAAATAAATGGAATTACAACAATGGCGCCTCTAATGGTAAATAACACTCGCTCTCCAGGTGCAAAAATAACAACCCTTACCGCTATGAGAATATATAGTACTCGTATACGAATATAGAAACAAACTCACATCATCCCGGGAATTAAAAATAGGTTCACGGATAACTGGGGCATAATATGATCATACTTTGAACGCGAGCTCATTTACACTTTGTCTTTTACTTCCTTCCGGTATCGTATATTAAGGGTGGTGCTCATTAAAGTCAATACAAACATCAACCCGTTAGCAGCCATCATCGGAGCTTGACTAAAACCAATCACCTTAACTCCTATCCCAACTTTATCCCAAACCCCAGTTCTTTTCCGTAAATAAAATATAGGGCAGATGATTTATTTATAGGCGCAAGTAAAGCGCACTTGTATTCGTATCTGTATATGGATCTGGGTGAGATGAAGAGATCGACAGCGATACCTACTCGAGGTTTTAGGTCAGTAAAAAAGGAGGAGGACATGAAGCTGCAAAAAAAAAAAAAGAAATTTACATAAAAGTCTATTCTGTCCAGAGACGTAGTAAATTATAAAATAGCTTTTGCTGTGCTATCCTGTTAATTACTGCGAGGATTGCTTTCTCTTTTAAGAGGATTCCATTTCTTCAATGACGCTCCGCGCTAATTTTACGTCGCTGCTTTTATGTAAATATTTGCATTGCGGTTAAGTGGGAAGGTAACGAGTGGTACGGGGTGAGAAATGACGATGATGACGATGATTATATGACTGGGGGATAGGAGCAGATTTTTGCTTTTACTTTTATCAAATCTCTTACTCTGGGTCCTTCTGGTTCTCTTGATGTGCATCACAATTTTTTTGTAAAACAGATAGATACTTTTTCTATGCGTAAATACGAATATTCTCTATACCTGAGCTCCGTAATGACTCAGCCACTGTGCAACATGCCTTTGCTGTGCATTTTGCTTTCATTTTCTCTTTTTTTTTTCATGAAAATTCATGACATTTGACACAGGCTGACAATTTAAGTCAAGCACTTTGCATGTCGGGCGTAATCTAGGGGGGTGGTATATAAGTATGTACACACATACATATGTCTTATGGATGCTAAGGGTTGAGTATTTTGACATTATACCGTGCCGTCTTGGGGTCGATCCATGTACACTGACACATGGTGACTGCTTGATTTAATTTGTTGCGATTCCATCATTTTTATTCATCAGACGGAGATGAGATTGCGTTTCGAAGGCTGAATGTTGCAGCGGAAATCCTTGTGTCGGTGTTTACCCGCCGCAAACGGCGTCCTGTCTGGGCTTTGTGAGTTATTTCCTCTGGGGGCGTGACTATATGTAAAATCCTTAGCAAATTTTTGACATGGGGTGAAAACAAATTGAAGGTTTTTTTTTTAAATTGCCACACAAGGTAGACACGGATAGGGGCTGCCCCTGCGGGTGTTGTAATTTGAAATTTATTTTTTAATTTTCATGTTGGACTGGGAATACATGGAAATGTTATTAGATCCCCCATGTTGGAGAGGTATCTCTAAATTCCTATTTAATAACAACCATCGCTGAATGAATTTCAATTAAATTGAAGGTGGATGAAGCTAGACAGATGGGGATTATATTGTATTTAAGAACGATGCACAATGTCAATAAGCCATGTTTTGTTACTTATTGGGTTACTTCTTACATCCGCTTGCTGTCTTTTAAAATGGGAAACTACAACATAACCTTACATGGAACCATGTTTAAGCACAACATTTGCTACTTTATTACATAGGTGTCGTATGCCCATCAATCCAGGTGCTCTTTTCCCCGTAACCCCCTTTTTAAAAGCCGCCTTTAGGATCAGTGGTGTCAAAAATCTCCTGAAAAATGGTCAAACAGGATGTTAAACCAGTTATAACGAGCTCCTTGGCTCTATGGCTTAGAGCAAGAAGTGTTTTTTCTTGGCCCGAGAGGAACAATTTAGTCGATAAGCTTAAGTTAGAGGAAAAACTACTTCTTCTTCGTCAACTCCTGTTGCGGCTAGGCGTGGATGTGGCCTCGAAGTATCCAAGATCTCTGTGGGTACTGATCCTCTTCATTTCCATAATTGATTTCCCCCTTTTATGTCCTATTGTTTGTTCCAGGTGTTCCGTGGTCTACCTCTTGGTTTAGGGCCGGCTATTTTCATTTCCTGAATTATTTTAGTATTCTAAGAGTCTTCCATTCATTCGTTCTGTGTGGCCGAACCACTTTAGTTGCTTTTCTTCCTCCTGTGTGATAGTCGACTTAGTTTGTCCTATTTTCTCCCTCAGTCTCTCGTTTTTTATCATACCCCTTCTCGTCTTCCACGCGATTCTTCTCACAAATTTCATCTCGGTCACTTGAAATCGGCTCAGATGCTCATGGAGCAGCGGTAGGAATTCGACTTCGTAGAGGGCTATTGGGCCGATTACACTATTGTAAATCTTAACTTTTACGTTCGTTGAAATTTCTCTCTTAATTATTAGTGTTGCGCTGATTTGAAAGTATGCCGACTTTGCTTTTATGGTGCAATTTAACACTTCCTAAAATTATAGCGCCTACGTATTCATACGTCGATACTGTTTCGATACTCCTTCCATTACTGACAATGTTAAGTTCAGTATTCGGGTGGTCTTCCTTCGATATCCACATTACTTTACTTTTGTCTACATTGAGTGTCATCCCTTTCGTTTTGAGTACTACGTTCCAGATGTCAAGCGTTTGTTGAAGTCTGTCTCTAGCATTTGCAACGATGATTATATCATCTGCGAAGAGTAAGAACTGCAGGTAAAAGGGACTAATTCTTTTTTTTTTTTTTTTGGCAATCTCGTCCAGGTAGTTAATGAATAGCAGGGGCCTTAGACTCTCTCCTTGTCTAATTTTTTTTTTATTAATCGTGGGGGCCAAGGTAAGGTAGGGAGGTAAGATAAGAGGATCGTTCCAAGGTAGACCTCGAAGAGTGAATCGAAGAACACGACGCTGAATGCTCTCAATACGGGATACATGAACTTGTTGAAAGGGACACCTTGCTTGGCTAGCGTACTAGAGAAGAGTGCGAACGTAAGTGATGTATAGTGATCTGGTCACGTACGGGTTGCAGAATTCTTTGGACTATCTTTTAATAAAGCCAAGCGATGAGTTTGCTTTAGTAATTATCTCATCAATATGCGAGTGGAAATTAAGGTCCCTGTTGCGTAATATGCCAAGGTCGCGGATAATCTGAACTAAAGATATAGGTTGACCGTAGAGAACGTAAATTCTGTGAGTAGACATGTTGCACTTACGTGAAAAGGTAATCGATTGACATTTGGTGACATTGAGTTCCAAGCAGTTCTTTATGCACCAGGTGGAAAAACTATTTAGATCGAATAGATCTGGAGTCATGTTGTGAAGAAATGGGTTTAAAAAATTTGGTATCGTCAGCATAGAGAGTTAAGATGAAGAGAAGTGGACCTAGGTGACTACCCTGAGGAACACCTGAAGTGGCCAAGAAAGGGGCCGATAGGACAAGACCTGAAACGAACACTATAAAAACGATTATCCAGGTAAGAAGATATCCATTTAAGCAAAATGGGTTCAAAGCCCAGGACGGACAATTTGAACAGGATTAGCTTGTGAGATATCTTGTCAAAAGCCTTACTAAAATCAGTTGTTACAACGTCAACTTCTTTACCACTTTCTAAGGCTGAGAGAACAGAGGACACGAATTCTACGAGGTTAGTGGTAATTGATCCACCCTTCAGAAAGCCGTGTTGACTAGGGGAAATAAAAGATTTGCACTGGTAGCTTAAGGCTTCATACAAAATGCTCTCGAGAAGTTTGGGTATATAAGAAAGTTTAGCTATAGGGCGGTAATTAGTGACTTCGCTCTTTAAGCCCTTTTTGTGTATCGGTGTTATGAAAGAAGACTTCCGTATTTGTGGACATTCACCTTGACAGAGTGATAAGCGGAAGAGATTTGCAAGGGGGTGGAAAAGTGTTGAGGAACACTTTTTAAGAAATATGGATGGAAGGCCATCTGGGCCGGATAAGTATTCATCATTAAATTGCTGTAATTTATTTTCTATTATTGCATGATCAAATCTTTGAGAAATAGAGGGGCTGGTGGGGAATTTAAGTAGATATTTGAAATAAGAGGGATCCGGAACGAAGGAATTACCGACAAAAGATTGCTTAAAGAAAATAGCAAAAAAGTTGGCTATGGTATGCGGATCGGTTGATGATGTGTTTTTGTATGAGAGGGATGGAGGAAAACCGTCAGATTTTTTTTGTAGTTGACGAATTGGTAGAAAGACTTAGGATCGTTCATAAGCCTTGATTGCGCACAATCAAGGTATCGCTGATAGAGAACGTTATAAGGACGGGCGAATTTAAGGTATGCTCCGAGATAGTTTGAATAGTCAACAAAAGAGTTGGATTGGAGGGAAACTGCCCATAATTTGTTTCTCTTGTTACGTAAAGAGCGAAGTTTACGATTATACCACGGGGGGCTCGTAGAAGGAGTCTTATTGGGCGAAAAGGAGACATAGAAAGAAATAGAATAGAAATATAGAGAGCACTTTTTAGGGGCTAATTCGATTTATAAAAGTCGTAAGAGGAGGCGGTTACAGATGGGGTGGAGAGAATAGGAGAGTGGTGGAAAAGAGAAAGAAGAAGTTGTGGATGAAAGTTATCAATGGTCGATAGTGAAAAGGGACAGAGCGAGACAGAGGAGTTTATGAGATCAGTGATGAAAATGAGGTCTAATTGCCTACCCATATAGTTGGGGACGCCACTAACTTGGCATAAGCTAGAGACTGTGAGCTTGTCCAAGAAGAGACATTCTTTACTCGAGGTAGGCTTAGCGATAAAATAAGAATACAATGATATCATTGAGAGGATCAGATAAATTAATTATTTAATCAATTGCATCGATGGCGAGTTGGTAGCATTCGATTGATTGTGTGGGTAGGATGTAAAAACACATAACGTACAGGGACCTACAGGAGAGGGCTATCTTTATTGAAACGTAGTCAATCTTAGAAGAAGTAGAAACAGCGATTGGTGAAGAGTTTAGGTCATTGCGGACGGCCAATAGGACACCTCGACAGGGAGAGCGATCATTTGGACGAGTTAGATCGTCGTCTCGAAAAATATTGAAACTAGAATTCTTGATTCTTTATATCGGGAATTAGATAAGTTTTGGTCAGAGCGTAGACCTCAAATGGGAGAGGGTAAGATTGGCGCAAGACGGCACGGAGTGGATGGTCGAAACACGTTAGGGACGAAAAATTTGTCGTTGTCAGCTCTGCTCCGTTGGAACTTAATATATAAGTTCCTCAGACTTGTAAGGTCAGTAGGGCTTGGGTGGAACGGAGGCTGCAGGTGCAATATAATTGGAGGACTGATGAAGTCGGTTCGGGATGTGAGTGGGAGGTGTGAAATTGGGGAAGATGTTAGTTTTAAATCTCCAATTAGGGTCAGATTTGGAACGGGAGCTGGAAACGGTTTTCGGTGTAGAGGCAAGTTTGGGACGGGTTTCGGTATTTTATTAGAGTCCGGTTTGGGACGGGAGTTGGAATCGGGATTAGGCAACTTAGAATTAAGCTTCTTTTTATCCGGTTTCTTGGTAGGTGTGTCGATCCATTTACAGATGCGCATCTTTCCAACGTTGAAATTAGCACCAGCAGGGTCGTTAAATAACCAATCATATCTTGTAGGTAGGTCGAGTTTAAAGCTAGGAATATTTCAAAATTGCTGATGGTGATGCCGGATTTGTCCGCGAAGAATTTCGTGATCCAAGAATTATCAGCGTTTACGGGGTGCCTTTGATGAAAAATGTACTCCTATCGGTTTCGATTTTATCCAGTCTACGCCTCCTTTCGGAAGGTTTCCATGTCGTACCAAAATGTTTGATGAGCTTGCGTGGGGCGGTGACGGGAGGAGTAGCATTTTCGGTCTCTTGGATTGAAGGGGCAGTGGGAGAATTTGTAAATTTATTTAACCGTGGTGGACGAGGAGGTGGTGGTGAAAGTGGGTCGACTTTGGTTTCCAGCAGTTCAGCCAAAATTGATGTATTGTAGTGGACATTCTGGTGGTGTTGTGTGTGGATTGCTAAATTTGTAAATTTTGTTGCTTACCGTTTCGATATGATTCTCGATATCGAAAATGGTTGATTGTGCTGCAGCCAGATCGTCACCAACACCATTGATTCTATCAAAGATTACTTCGAGCATTGGATCAGGCTGCATTAGAGATGGTTGTTTCTTTGATGTGGATTGAAAATGAGTCTCAATATCTTCACGCAGGCTGTTTATTGATTCGCACAGTTTTAGGTTAGAGATGTTTTGGGCGGAACAAACTGCTTTGAGATCATTGATCGCAGTATTCATCTCGAACAGACTTGCAGATTGTTTTTCGATGTTGGTGAGCTTGGACTTAATTACATCGGTTGAGGACAGAACCGAGTTGCCTAATTCATCAGCGTAACTGAAACTACTTTCTTAATTGGACTGATTCGTCGTAATCATTTTTTTGAGACTTTTTTGGAAAGAGTCATTAGATTCACTGAGGCACTTTATAGCAAGCAACACGTGCAAAAGCGAGATGATCTTGCACTCATCACAAAAGAATAGGAGATTGTCAGAGAACTCTTTGATGAATACGGTATTCCTTTTATTTAATCCGACACAAATTGCATGGAATGATTTTTCACAGATTCCCTTACAAGCAACAAAGTCAGCATTGAGATCAAAGATTGGGCAGTTAGTGATTCCGCAAGACATGGCAATTTTAACAAAAGGGTAAACAAAAAAAATCGGAAAATTGGTCAACACTTGGGGTAATGTACTAAATATATGCGGAACCGATATCAGAAGTGGCAATGCGACAGTTATTGAGTACGAAAAATTGAGGTTAGTCAAAAAAAAAAAAAAAAAAAACCAAAGAGACAGTCAGAAGTAGAGATATGGAAGGGGAAGGAATAAATTATATTTAAAAGTTTAATCCTTTGTACAATTTAAAGGGGCGAGATTCGTCGCCATCCAACCGAATAGTGCTTGCTGGATCTTCATAAATACCTTCAGTGTCGTTAACAAATCTTTCTGGCACATTTTTTGCTTTTAGTGTCTCCCAAATGTGCTGCCTTGGAATCAGGTGGAAAGTGGCTTTTAGGTTCAGGAAAGATAGGGATAAATCTTTGTTTTTTCCTATTTTATTTTTCGATAAGAACTAGCAAGACGTTTCTTGTGATACTTGAGTCCCTATTCTATACTTTCTCCTCTCCTTTTTATTTATTATAAACCACACACTCATCCGCGGAAACCTGTCTGCTTCACTGTTATTTTTAATTGGCGTATCTGATGATATATGTCTAGCCTTAACGTCAATATACCATTAAGAAACGGTTAAAAGGTTAAATGACCACTAACAGAATCTCCAGGATCACAAATTGTTTCTGAAACCACAACTTCAGGCCCAATGCCAGACACTCTCCACATAAAGGTGAACAGATAAAAATTGAGAATAAAGAGCTACCCAATCCCAGTGTCGCAGGTACTCCCTTTATCTAAGAAAACAATTCCATAGAAACCTATCTGCAAACCCTCTCGGAAAGTAACCTAACGAATTCGAATACCACAAAAATTTCCCACATTCAACCCAAAATGACATACTATGAGAGCTGTTTGATGAGTACCTGGATTGGAAGATAGGTGGCGATACTGAGCCAAAATGAGTGCACCGTCATTTAGTATAGCATTTAGTGTATGGGCTCCATTCACCTTCCCGTACAACCGTTTACCATTGGATCGTAGAGTTTTGCCGTGGCCGCACGTCGATTTTTGATGAACCGCGCCCAGGTGGCCCAAGAACGGTTACCACAGAGGAAACCGAGACAAAATCCATCCAAAATCCGCCGAGCGAAAATTCGCGAGTTAGCTGAGATATCAAGCATCTCAACTGAACGCGGTAGCCATATGCTGCTCAAGATTTTGGGCATGGGAAAGCTGTCCACGCGATGGGTGCCGCGTTGCTCACACCGGAGAATAAATGCAATCGTGAGACACTACCTTCGAGGAAATCAAGCCCATTCTCGATGGTGTGTATGGGATCCATTCACTTTTCCATACAACCGTTTACCATTAGTTCGCAGTGTTTCACTGTGGCTGCACCTCGGTTTTTGGTGAAACGCGCCCAGGTCATGGACAAAATCCATGATCTCGTATTGGCGGATCTCCAAGTGAAAATTCGTAAGTTGGCTGAGATAACAGGCATCTCAACTGTACGCGCTAGCTATATCCTACACGAGAAAGCTGTCCGCGTGGTGGGTGCCGCGTTTGCTTACACCTGAGAACAAGCGCAATCATGAGACCAATACAAAGAGTGCTTGGCCCTGTTTAATCACAATCAGGAGGAATTTCTGCGTCGTTTCGTTATCGTCGATGAGACATAGATTCTTTGGTACACACCAGAGACCAAAGAACAATCGAAATATTGCGTTTTACCCGGTGAACGTGCTCCTAGGAAAGCGAAGACTGTGTCACACCAACGAGCGAGGTGTAATCCAGGTTGAATATTTGGAGAAGGGAAAAACAATTACAGGAGCATATTACATCGATTTATTGGGCGGATTCAACCACACTTGACCACACTTGACCCACAAAATGGTAAACAAGATTTATAAGTTTAAACGATTTGATTTCTCGTGGATCGGGAAAACGATGCCAAGGTTTCATTTATCAGACATACATTTCTCCGATTTAATTCAGGAATTGAATTGATGTATGATCTCTACCATGGCGGCCTATCGTCTCATACTGTAGTCACAATTATACACACATTTGAGACGTTTCTCGCTTCAGTAAACACAAATCTACTTTGATGAATTACAAAAACACCAGCGCTCGCCAGCAAAATCTAACTATCTCATCTCATGACAAATGGACTATTTGGCTTACCAGCAGATTCTTCATGCTCAACATAATTCTACTGTTACTCCACTTTGGTCAGGTGGACGGAAATCTTCGATGGTTCGTTCTGCCTGTCAGCGAAGTTGGTCGTCTGCCGTAGATTTTCTATATACTCAGTCCCGATTGGACCTCCATTACTTAATTTCCTGGTTCATACTATCTACATATACCATTTTATGATTTTTATTATTTATTGTTGCTAGAATATCACCTCTCCATCTTCTTATTTTGTTTTCCTCGAAGAAACCGATGTAACACATGTTTTTCCTACTTCTTTGCTCGTAAAGCACAAAAAACGTTCTGGTCTTTCTATGTTGCAATTTAGTTGCTTTGTTCCATGTATGTATCTATTATTCATCAAAATCTGGTGAAATCCAGAACATCAGTTGTGGCACTTCTGAAGATTTTTTTGGATTGATCCTACTGATCTCAACTTAAGGTAGATTGTATGGGCGCTGACGAGAAGTGGTTAAATTTCAATATTTCTCTGTTGTTGTGGAAACTTAGATATTTGTGGTTTCCTTGGGGCTGATCTGAACGTTCGTTCCCTACCACTATTTTTTTGTCAAGAACCCGGGAAAGATTGAAAAATTATAGATACCGCTTCAAAAATTTCGTTTTTATTTCGACGGCAAAGGGGTATCAAAGCATCTTTCAATTCTATTATTAACCTACGTACATACGCAATGCAGATATGTGTCCTTTATGGGGTTGGTTCTCATACCATCTCGGCTTTTAGTAAATATCGCATTCCTCTCGTTGAATGTTGTTTTTATTGTTGCTACTTTCTGCTGTCATTTCTGTTGCGGCCAATATCTCGGGTCGTTGATCCTTAACTTCTTTGATCTATCCATGAATGTGCATATCGAGTAACCTACAAATTTATTTCGGTCCTATGCTTCTTTGCTTTGGAAGATGCAGTATTTCTAAGCTGTTGTGGGAAAATGAGTGTTGTGATTCATATTGATAAAGCGATAGTAACACTCTGTCCACAACAAAGTCAATTAGCGTAAGTTAATTTCAGATGTGGTGTTGTAGGTTCTACTTTCTGACTGTACTATTACTACTAAAACAAAGTTAATATCATACTTAGGTGATTGCTTGCCGGTTTTGTTGAATAACTCGCAGTGACACAGCCTAATTCGTCCGCGGAGCCGTATGCGTTTATCAGTCTGATGTTGCCAAATTAAGCTTTGATGCGGATTTATCGTAAATTAAACAGGCATACGCCCAAATTTCGGCACTAAAAAGCATCAACTATGAGCATAGTAAAAGTAAAAGATTTTATCTGCATATGTATCTATACCAAACGTCCTCTTAATAAGACACCAGGACACAGAGATCATACGAGTTTGAAGTGACCTTCAATATCACTATTGGTAAAGAATTGAATTGACAACGAATCTATCGTTGTCTCTTCGATCCTATTGTAGAAAGCAGAAGTATGAGCTTTGTAAAAAAATGATGAAAACTCTCACAAACCTGGTTTCATTCATTTTGGATAAAAGGGGCAAAACGCCAACACTCTCGAGTCTAGTGCAATTGTACAAGTTGCCAAGGATTTCCACTTAATGCACCAAATGCAAAAACCTTCGTACTTAAATACAATTAACTTTAAAAACTCAACCAACAGTTCCCAAAGTCGAAAATATAAACCAATAACGACTTAGATTCTCTATTAGTCCCCCTAACACAAAGCCACAAGGTCTAGTTCCTTATGTTATGCTCAAACGTAGATAATTGCATCACAAAACAATACCTATAACTAGTCCATGGAAACAAACGGAAACAAAAGAAAATACCAATCAAGGACACAAACAGCTGATATTAAACAACAAATAGAGAATACATATAATTTCAAGTCTTCACTTACCGATTTAGGTTAGCAACGCTGTCGAAGGTAAAGTCTGAAAGAAAGAAAAAAGAAAAACAAATTATCGATCTATCTTTACATATTCGAATTCATACATTCGAACAGATACGAATACTAATTTGTAGTTATTCTTAAAGTTTATCCAGCAAATAACTTAAGTCCCAAGAGAAACGACTACATAGTCTACACGGAGGGAAATGAAGTCAAAGAAGGAGGAACAAGCATTCCAGAGTATCTCGGTGACTATATATACTTTGAAACTTCCTCAGAATGCTGATTTTTTTTTTTTTTTTTTTTATTTAGAAACAGAAAGGCAGGACAAGAAATCTATGACAGGAAGAGTTTTCCAACAGCCTGATAATGTGTGGGAAGTGTGTGGGAGTGTCTCACATTCTTTTATTTTATTTTATATTTTTTATTTTTATTTTTTCTTTCATTGACAGCGAGGAAGTGTACCTTTCTTTACATTAAAGGATGGCGAAATCGATACCCATCCAAGGAAGGATACACGAAACAGAGACACAAACCACAGAGCACACACAACAAAACACACAAACTGCACAAAACTACACACGAAATGGAGACATTTTAGAAGAACGATATTAGATGGAGATATTTCTTGACAGGACAAAATTGTAAAAGCAATACTCACTGCTGACAGATATAATGACAGAGTTATAGATACTAAAGGGGAACCATTCTATTTTATTTTATTTCTTATTTTCTTACTTTTCTTTCTTCCTAAAATACAAGCATACATAACCAAAGAATAATGAATAAATTTGAATCCCTAATGATTTAAGTATTCCTAATGGAAAACGGTATAAATTAGGACCAAGGGTCTGTATAATTTTATTTTGGTAAAAACAAAAAAATCGCAACTAGAATTTGAGAACAACATGCTTGACATTGTGGAGAAAACAACTATGGGCAGATACCGGCCTTTAAGTCAGCTTTGATCAAAAAATTTTTGACTATGTACGCGATGTGTTCGATAAGTAAGGTGACTTTTTTTATTTTATTTTATTTTTTTTTTTTTTTTTGCTGTGTTGGTACACATGTCACGAACATATGTTCACAGTTACAAGTATATAGCATACTTAATTTGTTTTTGACAGAAAGAAAGGTTGGACGTGTTTTGGTGCACTCGGCGATTTTCAATTATTTTCAAAAATGGAGCAAAGAATTTGCATCAAAACACTTGAAATGTTGACAGTGGCATACTCTAAGTATAAAAAATGTTTACAGGTGGTACAAGCTCTTCCTCTTCTCAGACATTGTGAGGAGATGCCAAAGGACCTTGCTCTGGACGTCCCTGCATGTCAACAAAAAATGATAACGTCAAAGCTGAGCAGAAAATTGTTTTGAAAAATCGTCGAATTACCATAAGAGAAGTTGCTGAGGATGTTGGCATATCGGTCGGCTCATGTCACGCAATTTTTTCTGATGTTTTGGGCATGTGAAGATGCATGAGCATCTAATGAATGATGATCCTGACTCATAACTCGTGACGTGGTATATGGTTATCCTCCCAATAGAAGCAACCAGAAGAGTTTTGATCACTGTTTTTTTTTTTTTTTTCGATTACCGTGGCGTAAATGCATCAGGAGTTTTTTACCTCAAACTCGTACGTTCAATAAGGTGTATTACCTTGAAGTTATACTACGTTTGCGAGAAGCAAAACGAAAAAAAACGCCTGGTATCGTGGAAAAACAATTCCTGGCTTTTGCATAACGATACTGCATCTGCTCATTCATCGTTGCTTGTGAGAGATTTTTTTGGCCAAAAACAGCAAAACAATCATGCCCCAGTCACCCACCATGTTCTAATCTATCTTAATCCCCCATTTTCTTTTTCATAAAATTGTTAAGCTTATGGAAGAAAGACGACAAGCTGCAGCCTAACAAAGGCAGTGCACCTCTGTGTCAACGTCACCCTTATACTCGTAGTAAGCGTCCTAAGACTTGGTGAAACTTTTCTCAAGCACATTCAGCCAAAAGATCCCAACCGAAAGTATACAAGTCTTTCCTGTCGAGAGTTAACAGAAAGATTGCTGACTTTTTAGGGACAGAATCTTTCCTTTAGTCTGTCTGCAACCTGAAAACTCCAGTTACCTAAAGTTTTTAAAAGATAAACTCCTGTCAATGAAAACCTTAACAGAGAACGCATGCAAAAGGCAGTGCCAATGGGGGTTTAGGTCCTGAGAGTTCCAATTTCATTGCGTCAAACAAAATATCAATACTATCGGAGTCAATTGATATTCGGAGATTGATCAGTGCATATTGAGCAGAGCCAGGCGTACTAAGAAAAACCATACATGCAGCGGAAACAGACAGGTGTTTGAGGTCTGCTCAAAACAACTGTGAGATATAGGCTTGTTCTAGCGAACAAATGACGAATATCGCAGAATTTGTCATATCCCCGTGCTGATCCAGAGGACCCAATTACAGGTGGATGAAAAACTCCCTTATTTTGACAGAAACCCGACAGCCCTTTAGAAGGCTCTAGCGCGACGTGTTTTGCACTTAGCACATTTTAGCACTATATGCATGAATGGTACGAGTACACCAACCGTGTACTATGCATAATCCGATAGACCGTATAGCTACATCATATTTAGGACCAAAGACGTTAGAACCATTGAGAATAAGTCGAACAGTATGAACCGCAACAGTAGGGACAGAAGGCTGCTCCGCAGGCAGCCTCTATTTAATCAGAGTCCTCTTCATCAGCAATTCTCTTATCAACAAAACTGTGTTGTCTTGTCTACGCTGTGTTATCTGGCTGAGTTATGTCAGTTATTTTGATATCTGGATAACTTTCCGCAGAAGAGGTATACCGGGAAGATTTGTATCATGTGGAAAGGTTGGAAAGGTACTGCGAAAACTAGAACTTAAACAGCAAATCTCGAAAAGATCGAAATAGCGGAGGGCGATTTTTGAAAAACAAAATATGGACTTACCCAAGAGAGCCTGCTGAAGTTGTTAGAGACTATACCGGGTGAGTTTTTTAACTTGAGACATCCAAATTACTTGAAAAATACACGATATCGCGAAAAATGTTTCAGACCAAAGTCACATGGTTCTGAAGGGGACATAAGATGGTGACCACGAGTTTGAAATTAAAACCTATTTTCAAGGTCAAACGAAGGTCACTTTTGATTTTTCAAATGATAATTCCTGATTTTCATTGCTCAGTCGTATTTCTCAATGGGGCACATGACTTTGTCTCAAAGGTCTTATTCATTCAGTGCTAGATACCACTGCACTGGCACGCCTAAATCATTAATCGGTTTGAAACGTTGTTAGGGTGTTAGAAGGTCGAGATTTGTTTTGAGCAACTGATTATTATTAGTAACGTTTTCCAGATTAATAATGCAGGCTATTTCAATTCAAGAGAAAATTGAAATGAAATTGATTTATGGAGAAAGTGAAAGGAACATCGATGGTGCTGTTGCTCTTTACGCCCAACGTTTCCCAGCAGCTGTTTTTCAACCTTAAAACTTGGATAAAAAGAACGCACGGGGACTGTTATTATCATTTCACGCAGTTCTGGGAATGGTGGCTATCAAAAATACTTCCACAGATTTGGGTTCGACAGCTCGCCCTTTTGCCCAGACTGCCCAGAAGTGGAGGAAGACGTGGAGCACGTTATGTTCCAGTACAGACGCTTTACAAGTGGCATAACGAATCTACAAAGCCCGGAGCTCCTAACAGACCTCATGATGAGGTCAAAGGACGATTGGTTGGCTGCGCCGATTGGAAGCATTAACAAGGGCCGAGGAGCCAAGTAGATACAATAGAGCATAAAATGGTAAGCAATCCGTACCTACTTAGCGGCAGTCCCGCGGGGAGAGTGGTTTGATGGGTGTAATCTGCATCGATTACTCAGGTTTGCGAATCGTGCATGCTAATAGAACTCGGGCTATTAGTATCTATAAAGACTACACATCTATGGCGCAAAAAAAAAAAAAAAAAAAAAAAAAAATTGAAATAAGGGTTGGGGCTATTGACATAGTATGACTTGATGAATAAAACTCTGCAGTCGCATTCGCCTAATGTGGATTAAATTTCACTGAGTTCCGCATCAAAACGATCATCCGACGAGCTATGAACCATGACAAAAAGTGGAAATATGAAAGCATGGCTTTCCAAAACGATAAAGAAATTGAATCCAATCGATCCAAAGCCGGGTGTCTCTTCATGGACATTCTATAGATGTGGTTTAAGGCATTGACATTGGTTTCGCTGGCAAGTTGTTCACTATTTCTATGCAACAGTTGGCAGCACCTTTTTTGAGGCAAACTTCCACGTACTCGTACATACATACACAGAAGTGTATGAAGTCATGCACTCCCGGCAACAATCTCAATAAGCACGTACGCGATTCGTTTCTGGGTCGGCAACGTTTCTTGAAAGCGTTCCTACTGCCTTATTAGGTCGACAGAGCCCACTGAGACCGTCAAAATGACAACACAGACCTAAAGAATTGTTTCCAGAGGTAAGCAAAACTTTTTATAAAACAAAAATGTATCCCAGCCTTGAGTAACTTTGCACTTTGTGTGATAACACAAATGAGTTGTCTGGGTATGAGTAATGTCCCAAATCGTCGCTCATTGTACTGGCTCAATAAAACAAAATACGATATAAGCTCCCGGAATTCCTCAACGTTCGTTACAAATCTTTAACTTCACAAATGCTAATGGAGTCATTTCGTTCACATATGAGGATGTGGGGTATGTGTACGTACATACGAGTACACTGTACGGTGTATATTCTACACTTGCGTACGTCTTCCTCATTCGTTCTTTTGTCAGATATCATAAAACTTTCTTCTCCCAACCCACCCTCCACATTTTTTGCTTCTTAATCGCAATTCATTTGCACACTTCCTACTTTCTTCTTCTTATCCTTCCTGTACTGCACAAGATAACTTTTTTTTTTTTTTTTGATATATACTCCCACCTTATGCGAACCCCCTATTTCGAGGAAAAAATCCCTTTATTTTCCTCATCTTTGAAACTTTCTTTCATCGCAGGTACTTTCATCCCACTTACCGTCCATTATTGTGTAAAGGAAACACTCCTTCTGCCCGGCCTGGCCCCCACAATTCAGCCCTTAAGTGAAAGTGACCGAAATGACTTGCGCTTTTCATCGTCGAGACAATGGGAAAATGAATGAAGGGAAGCTTGTTCAACGTCACTACGAATACGAATAGATTGCCTGCCGTAGATCAAATCGAACACACCTACCAATCATGTGAGTGACTTAAAGTACATTACAACAACAACATTGAATTGAAATTGTATCTTTTTAGATTTTTTTTTTTTTTTTCTTTTTTGGTAGCACTTGACACATTTACAGGAAACAGGAACTGCTACACAAGAAGCAAAAAACGGAAAAAGACGGTCTAGAGGTGTGCAGGACATTTTTAGGAAAACGAAAAAAAACTCGAACTCAAAATGGAAAGAAACAACTAATTTCGACTTCCGATACTTGAGAATTAGATCTCCGAACTGAGGCCTGAACTTGGTTTGTTGGATTTGGTATGACTTTGAGTGGCGAAGCATAAGTAAATCTTTGCTGTCACTTGGAGATACAGGCTGTAAACTTTTTTTATTTTTTTTTTTTTTGTGAAGTGGATGCAATACCCACAATACGGAGAGTGAGTACTGCAGTGGGTGCAGCATGTCTTCTAAATTGTCAATTTTTTTTTGTTTTGTTTTATTTTTAAAGAACCACAACCACAACGATTTGATATGTTTTAATTACACACGTGTCGGAGGGATGATGATGATAGAGTTTCTGTTGAAAGAACATTTATTATCAGCTGACACTTGAGACAAAGTGCTTACGAAAGCAAGTGTGATGGATAAAATAAAAGGATGACGTCCTTGACGTCGTTGATGCCATTCGGGGTGCCCCAATTTATGTCAGACTTTGCTAAACCTAGAGAATAGCTTAAGAGACTTTGACAGCAAATAATCCCCCTTTAGACAAGAATATGTATATGGTATGCATGCTAGGATAATTATGTTTAAACAAATTCATATGGCTCGTCACATGTCTCATTTAACCTGTAAAAGTCTAGTGGGAAAAATGGGGTCGAGTTAGGAGTAACATATTTCAAAGATCTGACGTCTTAATGCAGAACTGCCAAACGACTTTTAAATAATTCTTTAGCCAGCGATTTTTAATGCTCTTCTTGAAGATAAATTAAATGTGAACGTGGCTTTCACAACAAAATATGGAAAGACATTTACACGTATCTCCACAGCCATTCACAGTGAGTTTTAAAATTTTTTTAGCAGTGGGTCAACAGTGTTTCTGCAGCAACTTACCAACAACTGCTCTAAAGGGCAGGTGGCCCTAGACGTAATCGGCAATTGGGCTTTCATTCAATTCTCTCAAAACTGACGTTGTTTGTTATATGGTATGTGCAAGACGGAGGGTGCTTTGGGTGTCATTCTGGAAAACAAACTACTTTGGACTCAACAAGTCTCGTCGATAACCTTCAAGGTGCTGTCGTCTTTCCAGAAGTGCAAGTGCCAACGAGAGTTCTAAGGGTCGACATCGCTATGATAAGACCATTATATCCTACAAGTCGGTTTTGGAACAAAATCTTACAAAACATATGTCACCGTAGCTTTTATCAGACTTCAAAGATCAGTCTGTGCCGGCTGCATGAGGGTTATCCCTAGCTCTAGACGCACTGGTGAACATCTCTCTTCTTTATATTTAGAAATGGTCTTTGGTATAACAGGCTCTGGGGTTTTATAAGATCTTGGGCGCCCAGTCCGTCGGATGCAATGACAATAGAAGTACTATTGATGCGAAAACACGAAACCAATTTCCCAGGAATAGTTTTGGTCAGAATCTGTGCCAGGAAAGAAATAAAACCGGCCCTTTATCGATGGCTCCAAAACCGATCTAGAATGCGACGGAGATATTGGAAATATTGGCAGTCCTGACTAAACTAAAAGGTTTTTCAATAGAAACATAACAAGTTTGTGTCAATGTCAAAACGTCAATGAAGGATTACATTTTTATCATGGAAATTAGTAAACTTTACTACTGAAAATCTGAGTCAGTGGTTGCGACACTAGATGGATTGTGCGTGCTATAGTTGGTAAATTCGAATCAACATAATACCTTGATCAAAGTGCCTTTCAATTCGGTGGCAGAAATGGCGTTATTCCGTGAACCTTGTCGTCTACTAGACTAAAAGACTGGGATCGATTCTTAGGACCTATAAGGTGTGTTCAAAAAGTAAGGTGGCTTTTGAACATTCGATTATTGATTTTTTTTGTGTTGGTACACATGTTGAGAATATACCAACTTGATCAAAAAAATTTCGAAATTTATATGGATTTAGACCATATTATCCCCTTCAAAGTAATCCCCATCGACTGTGCAACACACTTATGGCAGCGCTTGATCCAATCCCCGAAACGTTTTTTATATTCGATTTTCGGTATGTCCATCAGTGCTTCCTGCGATTTTTCCATTACTTCCTCTCGGCCGCTGAAACGCGTTCCCCGTGGCGGTTTTTTAACTCGACTGAACAGAAAGAAATCGGTGGCTGTTGGATGGTATTTGTTGCATTTTTCGTCAAAAAATTACGAATAATGATGGCACTGTGCGACGGTGCGTTATCATGGTGCAAAATCCATGAGTTTTCTGCCCAGAATTCTGGTCTCTTTCGGCGAATTGCTTCACGCAAACATCTCATAACGCCCAAATAATACTCTTTGTTTACTATCTGGCCTTCTGGCAAAAATTCACGATGCACTACACCGTTGTAATCTATGAAAACCTTGAGCATTGCCTTCTTTTTTGACTGAAAACGACGTGGTTTTTTTAGTCTCGGCTCATTTGGTGAACGCCATTCACTTGCCTGATATCTGGATTGCGTGTCGTACTCATAAACCCAAGTCTCGTCTCTAGTAATGATCCTTTTGATGAATGTGGGATCGGATCCAGCCTCGCAAATCATCTCTTTTTTTGCATGAAATTGAGGTCTTTTGGCTCCAACTTTGCTGCTACACGACGGAAACCAAAATTTCTTGAACGGATCCATAGGCAATGTTCAAGTCCTGTCTGGTGGTTAATTTGCGGTTATTGACCAACATTTCTTTTACTTCATCAATGTTTTCGTCGGTTTTCGATGTCAATGGTCTGCCACTGCGTTCATCATCTTCGATTGACTGACGACCACTTTTGAACAGCTCGTGCCATTGGTAAACGACCGTTTTCTTTAGAGAATTGTTGCCAAAACACTTTTCCAACATTTCCAACGTTCGCGCACCATTAAGTCCGTTTTTTACGCAAAATTTAATACAAGTTCGTTGTTGCAAATTTAAATCCATTTCTAAAATTGTAAAAAATCGCCAACACACACAGAGAAAGATGTACTCTTGACTATGACACTAAGCTTTATAGGGAATGTCAACAACAGATGTACCAGCTTTACAAAAGAAACATAACTCAAATCGGAACAATGGGAGCGCCACACGGTGACGTAATCACAATTGAAAGTTCCAGTGCCAGGGAGATAACGTACTGGGCGAAGTACCGAAAATATCACAGCTGTAATGGGCCAAACCAGTCAAATCCATGTCGTTCACAGGAATTGGAAATCTCTCAGTCAACATTGTGGCGAATTTTGCTTAAAGGTCTTAGCCTACATCCTAACAAGATCAAATTAACTCAAGAACTGATTGATTGTTTGAAGCGGTGGGGGTGGGCCGTGGTGTAGTGGTATATGCATACACTCCTCAAGCAGAGGGTCGCGGGTTCGAATCCCGTGCGAGGCGATTCTCTGAAAAAGTCTTTTCGTAGAATTTGTATGTAGTTATATGAGAATCCCGCCGGCGTCAACTCTGACATGAAGGCATAACACTGATGTTGGAGTGGTTGCTGGCTGGGCTAAATGTAACGAACTAACAACTAGCACGTACTGAGACCCACTGGTTGAGGATGCACTTGCTCGTCCCGTCCAGTTTGACAACCACCTCTGGGAAAAATATCGAAACCTAATACACCTGAGTTTTAAACTACTACACCACTCGCCTGCGCCCTGTAGAAAAAGCCAGTAAAAGGGTATTCATATCCCCTTGGTGCGCACGCGGGATTATAAAAAAACAAAGCGCCGAAACTTTCCCTATTGGACTCGGCAAACGTTTGAAGAAAATTATGAATTTCATCGAAAAATCATCTGCAGGCTTACTATTATGGCTTTGTCAATAAGCAAAATATGCGTTATTGGACATGTTCTGCAAGAATTTCCATTGCATACACAAAAAGTAACTGTGTCTTGCGGATTTCATGCCATAGATGTGATTGGGCCCTATTTTTTCGTCGATGAAAATGATCGCCATGTTACCATCAATAGAGTTCGTTATCGTACCACGTTGGAAGAATATTTTTTGTCATAATTGGATGGACTTGACATCATTGATATGTGATTCCAATAAGATGGTTTCACATGCCACACAGCTGGTCAGACAGTTGATCAATTGAAGGGGATCGATATTCGGTAATCGTGTAATCTCGAGAAATGAACGTTAGAGGAGAACAGGAACAATATCGAACGCGAAATTGCCAACGTTCCGGTCAATATTTATGAAAGAGTGGTGGAAAATTTGATCCAAAGAATCGATCACAGTCAAGGTGCTCACGGTGGTCATATGAACGAGATCGATTCCCTGTGTTTCGTTTAAATACAAAATTGTTATGTTCTTATTGAAAAATCGGTGAATAAGGCAAAACATCTTTATTTGTTATAGATACAGAATCATCTTGCTTGTTTGGGAGTGCAAATCTTCTTTAAACACAGTCGAAAGGTTAAAGTCCTACCTGGGTTCTAAAACACAAACGGATCACGGCAAATGAAATCACCGGTAAAATTGCAAAAAAGGCACAGAAAAACGCAGACAAACCTTAAGCCAACTGATGTACTTTTGTAGGACACCTTAATTTCGACCTTTTTCAATTAGGCTATCCCAATGTCCTATGTACGTCCTATGCGATGTTGATGTGCACAGAGCTCGTTCATCTAACGGTGACCAGGGATCACTTCGCTTATTACCATGCTTCTGCACTATAGAGTAGAATTCTGATGATAATCGACTTCTATAGAGTCAAATGTTTCTTGGCAAGGCTTTGTTATTTAATTGCAACTGTAACTCTGCATTGACTTTCTTATCGCAGCCATTCTTGGAGTTTATATTGTTGCCGAGACAGACTAAGTCTATAACCGTCTCAGAGGTCAATTGTGACCTTTTGTCCGATATGTCGGTGTTGTGCACCACTTCTGGCTGTCACCCTAAACTTGGTTTTACCCTCAAGACTTTTGCAGAAAATTAGTGAAACTCTGGCGGTTTATTGCGAATGTAGCTATCCGTAGACGTAACTTGGTTGCGACTATGAACGATCCAAAATTACAGTGGCCCATCGAAACCTTTGGCCATTTATAATACTGGAGAGGTGACTAATATTATTAATTTTGTTGGACATTTTATGATCAGGCGACTCCATGTTCCTTTGTGAATAGCGAGGTGAGGAAACCGTATGATATTCCGTCACGCAATAAAGTCAATTGGCCTATGTCATACTTAGTGCACTACTCTTAGGTGTTTTCGAGAAGCGCGAACAAACATTTTTTGATAGCACCTCCTATTTTATTCATCAAACTGTAACTAATTGCTCAAAAATGAGACTCAGAGTTTACACATCCATCCCAAAGAGACGTTGCTTCTGCTCCCTGAACAGTCGTCGTAGTATAACTTGGTTTTTCATCCTCATTATGTCCAACCCATCCTACCGCACTTTCTGCTTTATCACATTTGAGAGTCAACTATTCGTCTGGCTGCACGTCGCCCGACCAAATTTGTAGATCCGAACGTCAACAGTGAGTCCTTTCTTATTCTTATTCTATACACCCCTCGGTAGTTTATCCCACGCACAAGTTGGAACAACAATAAGTTGAAATGCTAGGCCCCTTCTGGTAATCCTTGAACAAAGAAGCAGGATATTCCGGTAAAAGCAGGGTAGCCGAATCAATTCCAGGCAAGTTCACGCAGAAGAAAGCATATAAGAAGTCAAAGGAAAGAACAGCCCGCAGAACGTAAGATGACAGAATATGAAAAGAACCTTTGCAGTGTCTCAAGCTTAGGCATGTCGAAAGGCCAAGGAGAAAGTAAAAATTTTACAAAAAAGGCTTAAAGTCTAGACACCAGCTTCAGATTGGGAACCCAGGCTCTGCTTTGCAATGACGAATAAATTTCTACCGACACGCATTTTCAGCAGCTGCTCGATGGGTTTGATCAAGAAAGAATAAAAGCATGCTAAAAATGTCCATGTTTTCTTCCACCCGTTCTAGAGATATCTAGTATCTAGTGCACTATGTGAACGGCTAAAGCCTTTTTGTATCAAACTACACAGAACCTTTCGACGATGGATTAAATCTTGACATTGCTGTAAAGCCTGAAAAAGACCCACGAGTTCCAAGTCGATCCTCAATCATATCGCTATTTATTCCATGATTGTGAATTCGCATCGCAATGAATTTCAAAACAAAGATACATGTGGTTATTTCAATCTTATGATGAAGCACAAAGAGCCGGAATAGACACAACAGGCGCTATATCTAACAAATCCGTCCGATGATGGGATACGACATTATGTGATGGTGATGGATTGGAACAAACCATACAAGTCAATCTTATGACGAATAACTAGAAAACAAAAACCAAATCAATCGGAGGTAGGACTTGTTCCTATCCTACCATCAGCAACAGTGCTACTGGGATTTAATCTTCTAACTCGAATGACCAAAATTTTGCTTACAAAATTCAGATTTTATTCATCTTGATGCGATGAGTTGAACGCTAGAGGATGTGTAAAACAGTAGAGCAGATCGTGGAACCCTACTATAGAAAAATTCTGCATCAAATATTTGTTCCTGTCTTCGAGGAAGGCGAATGAAGGTGGATATATGTATAACAGCAAACTCTACGAGCTCGGAAAACAAAAATTTCGCAATTGCACTCCGTCGGCCACAAGGAGTATATCAACGATTAAGTCCTAGAAAAAAGTGCCACCAGATTTATAAAGAAAAGAGAGATCGAACAATCGGACACAAGAAACCTTGGCATATGAAGGATGTCAGGTTAGACTCTTATTTTTTTTGCATACGTATGTCTTGCTCTCCCTTGTGGATCCTGGGCCTTCAACTACACCTACGCGCAATCTTGTACTGCTTCTGACAATGAGCATCAGCTCTCTCGAACTCATCTTTAATTGCCGTGGCTCCTCCTCAACTGTTTTGAGCCATGTATTTCTCGGTCGACCCGTTCTTCTACCGTCATTAGCGTGATCAAGGGGTTATTAGTACCCTTAAAATGTGTGCACAGGGCGCGCGAAGAAAACTAAGGAGGAAGAAAAGAAAGGTACCGATGTACATTGGTCTTAAATGTTTGCAAGTTATAAAGACTAGGAAATAGAGAGTTTGGCAGGGCATTCCATTAGCAAGTTGTACGACTTAGGAATGAATTACCACATTTAAGAGTATCTCCGATGAGCATTCATAGCAAGACAGGTGTAACGGTTAAGTTATAGTTTCCGAAGTGTGTGACCAATCCCCTGCTTATTGGTTCCGTTCTCTGGTAAAGATGTTTCTTAAAGATACAGTTAAACTAGAAAACCCTTAAGATGTTCCGTAGGCACCTTTTAACAACATTTAAACGGAACAGTCGTAGCTTGGTATTTAAGCCGATTGTATTGCTACGCCATATCATGGACATCATTCCAAACGCAGACTTTGCTTTGCCGATTCGGTTGCCAATATGATGTCCGGTTCTATCTTCTATAGAAACAATTCTCCCAAAATATTGGAAACTCTCTACTCTCTCTGCCGGTTGTACAGCAATGTTAGCTATAGTTTTTGAGTTAGTACCGATTCTAGTTTGGGCATTGTTAATCTTTAAACCAACGACATTTTGCCTCCCAGCGTAGACCAGATGTTTGAGTTGAGATGTTACAGTTCGTTTTCAGTAGACAAGGCTGCGCGAAATACATCGCTAATCACCAATGAAAAAAGGTATTGGCGATAGAATGCAACCTTGCTGGAATCTACTTTGGATGTATAATTCCTCTAACAACTTTCCTTTATGCAAAATATGACATAAGACTCATCATAGGTTGCTTTGATAATAGCCATTTGTTGGTCGCGTATAGCTCTCCTGCTCAAACCAATTCAGATAAACTATTTGTTAACACTGTCTTCTCAAACTTAATGAATAGCAGATGAAATGTTCAACAATGATCCGCAAGGTGTTGATATGGTCGACACAGAGCAGAAACCCGCTTGTTCAGCATTGAGTGTACTTTCCAGATGTTCATTTATTCGCTCAAGAAATACTTTGGCTATTACCTTAGCAAATGCCTACCTAGTTTTCCACCCTTTTTTTAGGGAGCTTGACAAACATTCAACATTTTCAACAAGAGGAAGTAAAAGCTCTACTGATATGGTTGCAGCGGCTTGCACAAGCTCGACGAGAATATCACCTAGTCCCAACGCCATGTTGTCCTTCAGCGCTTTGATCGCAGTAGAGATCTCACATTTAGAGGTTCGAATTCAAGAAATTGTCGCTTTAGGTAGCTCAGTCTGATTTTGATGCACACATCGCTGCCGAATACACAATCAAGAACGGTAGCAAAATGCTCCTTCCATCGTTTGAGTTGTAACTCATCCGAAAGGAGTACGGAACTATCTATGCCTTTCACTAAACGTTGGCTAAAGCAATGACCACCTGTCAGCTTTGATGATTCTGTATACGCCTGCTCATTGATAGAGTTACGCACGTCCCGCTCCACTTCTCTCACTTTCTTTCGATACAGGAACGCTAGCTCGTTCCTCCCTACTGATGGAGTATCTGCAATACAAGCTTGAAGTAGCTTACGTTCTTTAACCCGCCACCAGGTACCCTCGGTAAGTAACGTGCTATGTCACTATGCCATCTACAAATGATATTCGCAACTTTTCGGATAGTCAGGCCGTTATCAAGAACCTGGACTCGGTCTCACTTAATTCTAAAACTGCCATTGAATGCATTTCAACCTTCATCTTTGTTGGGTGCGGGGCCAAAGAGACATTCCAGGGAAAAATTGTAGGACTGACGAACTTGCCAAAATTGGAACCACTCTACCTAATCTACCGGAAAAGGTCAGAGAAGGTATACCAATCGTTACGTGCAAATTATTATTTAAGCTCGATGCTAATAAAAGAACGGACCTTAGATGGACCGGTGGGCCAACATGTCTAGCGACTATACAGAGATGGCCAGAGCTGGGTCTGAATCGCTCTAAGAGTCTGATTCTTTTAAATAGGAAACATCTCAGGGCCATTACAGGTGTCATCACTGCGGACTGCCTTTTAGGCAAGCATGCAAGAAGGCTGAAGATCTCTGTAGAAGCTGCATGGACGAGGAGGAAGAGAAGACAATTCTCCACATTCTCTGTACATGTCCAGCTCTCTCCCAGAGAAGAAAACTCCACCTAGGAGCCTTCTTCTATAGCGATCTAAAAAAATACAAACGTGAACACTGAACAGTCTCCTGTGCTTCATCGTAAACTCAAATTGATTCCATGAGTGAGGGGTTCATAGAGCACATAGTAGCACAACGAGGCAATAGGCCTCTAAGTGGGTTGGTTTTCCAACCGCCACTCTAACCTAACCTTACCTAACCTAGCTTAGCCATCGACCAACAATACTTTTCGCTCCAGATGAAAATATTTTTTTCTCAGCGTTCCAATTTTATTAGATGGTTGTCGGCAGTGAGCTACTGATTGCTTCCACTTCTAGCGAAAAGTGATCCCTTAATTGTTGGCGCACTGCTAGGGTCTTTAGCTTAGCAATATTATACCTTGGCATTCTGGTCACACTACTGGACAGTAGCTACCACAATGTGATGATCTCGTACCAATCCCATGTCGAATTCTAGTTTTCTAAAAGAAAACTTTTGAAACGTCGACTGAGCGCCAAATGGCCGATTTGATTGAAAGATGACTGTGTGTCATCTGACTTTATGGCAGATCTTTTGCTCAAACATAGTGCCTGCTATGATTAGGCGACTGATGTTGCAGAAATCAATAAATTGTTTACCATTTACATTCCATAAGATTCTATCACCATGTGAGTATCAGGAAATGAAGCCTCTGTTTGATGTAAGCGTTAACAGCATACCGGATTCACTAGGACTGTCAAAGTTTATTTCCAATCCCCTTAGGGTCTGTCTTCCAAGCTAATGTAAGCGTTAACAGCATACCGGATTCACTAGGACTGCCAAAGTTTATTTCCAATCCCCTTACGGTCAGTCTTCCAAGCTAGCGCGAATCTTCCTCACTTGAGATTGTTAAACATAACTAGTTTTGCGCTGTGACATTTAATCCTGGGCAGTGAATCCAATGCAGAAGACAAGAAGTACGTGCTCCATCTGTTACCTTCACATCGACGTTAGATCCGGAAATTTTCGTATTCACATTACATCATTTTTCTCCTGCACCGAAACATAGCTACATGTTTCGATTATAATCTAAAGCTTTTCCTTTATTTAGACCGTTAAAGAGCCAATCAAGTCATTTATATGCCCAAAATGACGTGAGTTGTACTTAAATAGTAAAACCTTATACCTCCTTACGGATCTTAGGGCATCTGCATCCTGTTTCTGATATTTCAGCTTTTCTGCTGTGCTTCCTTCTCCATCTATTAATCAGCTGGCAGGTCTTCAAGGTTGCATGGATACAGCAAATGCGAACTACAATTCGATTAAGATGTAGGTATTTGCAAGTTTCTAAGAGCGAATTCGAAGTAATAAATTTTAAAATATCTACCGGACAGTTGCTTGGTATGGAAAAATGTATCCCGACCTACTTTAAGTAACCTTATAACCCGTCAGTGCCCGTCAGTGTTCATGTCTTTATACCTTCTATGATACAAAAATCACTTTAACAAGTCTCACATATCCATAAAGAAACTCCTCTAAAAGATTCATTGTATAGCACTATATCGTTCAAAGAATAACCGGTCAGAGTCACACATCACGACAAGTTCTATTCTTAATTGAAAATCCAAAAATAAGTTCTCAAGACTTGGAACAACTCGTTAATAAATCAAACGAATGGTACAACTCCACAAAATGTACTCGTGTAAGTCAACAAGCTACATCCCTGCCACACCTGACACGAAAACGTTAACGTGATATGGTAAAATATAAATTAAATTTAGAAATGACCCTTGAACAAAAATACACAGGGGGTGCTTACATATTCCTTTCGACTAACCATTGTAACAGTCAGAGACACTCCAAGTCTTACCAAGTTCTAGGTATTCGTACCTATGTATCCCGCTACAACCAATAGACCGATCTGCTCCTATCCAATTGTCAAAGGAAATAATTACATATAATCAACTTGAAAGTACTGCATCCGAGACTAATAACGAACAATCAATGACAACATCCGGCGGACCTTACTTAACCGTGCACACTATCATTTGTCACATTCTATAGATTCATTTAGACCGGCGGCAGTCAATCAGCTTACGGAACATTCGAACAACAATCGTGACGACAAGGTACAATGTATCGTTGAGGTCAACTAAAACAACTCAACAGTGATAATAATTAGTCAGGCAATTACAAGGCTAATCGTGGATTAAGTCATATTATTCAAAATACCACTCTACACCTCCCCCTCATCCGGCATCTTTGTGTTTTCGTATCTATCAAATATCTTCACAATTAAATCTACATTATGTAGCTTCAAACCAATGGGAGAGGTAGTATCGAATGTACCCGTACAAATATGTACCGTGGTGTTCTCTCTATCAATGCGGTAAAAATATTTACGATGACCTGATACGTAGCTATATAGTACCTTGATACGAATACAGAAATCCGATGCTCGAATTCTAAAAGAAAGTGAAATGACGACATAATAAGGGTGGGCACAACCCTAAATCCGATTTCCTGAGCAGGAAACTCGTAAGTAAAAGTTATGTTATCGCAGCCATAGACAAGGGATGTTCCAACCCCCGGTCATAAAATCCCAAGTATGCGGGTACTGCAAGCAATGTCGAGGAGACAAGATACATACAAGGAAACCCTGTTGTAGTTCGGTAGTTCGGTCGTTCGCATCCGGAGAAACATTTCGAATGCATTCGACGAAACATAGAAAAAAAAAAAAAACGAATTATGGGGTCGACGAACATTTTATTTACGTACGAATACGGTTGCTGAAATAAGGGCTGAACACAGTAACAACCCCTAACCCAATCGAACGAACAGAGGACGAATTCGCAGGCAATAATCGATAACACGTGACTTATGCTTGTAACCAACCTCCTTTGGTTTACGAGTTATGTATACGAATATGTACTACCATTCTGCAAGGATTCTCAAAGCACAGAGTTGCCAAAGAAATGGCATATGGATGAGTACAAGCTTGGGGCTAGAGAATAATAAGGATAAGGAGGACAAGGAGAATCCATTTTATATTTTTACTAGACTCAATATCGTGTACGAATACTTAAGCCTCGTGCAAACGAATAGTGGGTTTTGATTTAATACCACCCATTCCTGTGCTTCAAGGGATGACCTGAAGAAGATTTATTACTTCGATATTACACTCATCCGGTTTAAGGAGATTTTTCGACAATACATGTTCTTCCATACGTGTGGATATGTCCCATACGTATGCATATGTACACATTTTGTAGTGGAATGTCTCAATGAAATGAGGGTTGGTTCTATGAACGGAATTTTTGATACTTCAATTCAAATATTCGTGCTGTACTCAATGACGATGGAGTCTTTACTGTTTCGGATTCTTAACTCTTGAGAAGTTTCTTATAGCAACCGCATGCATATGTATGTAATTCGTAAATTGAAGCTGCCGATTGCAACTGTTATTAGTGGCTTCAAGTCGTTTTCTTTTTTTAATTCTCTTTTGGGCCTCAAGGGCTGATGAATAGTGTATTCAGTTTTCACTTTCGTGGTTTGATGTTAAAGAAAAGAATATGGATAAAGCCAAGGAGAAAAGTAAGGGATGCAAAAGACTCATTTTCATTTTTAATGAGAGAATCGCAAAATGAAGACGAAGATTCCTTTTGCAATTATTTAAGAGTGAGCAAGTCCCAATCCAATTTGCTTTCACCCCTTGTCAAAAGCGATTTGAAGCGAAAAAACCCAAACGTAAGGGATGTAATCAGACCTGAGGAAAATTAGCAGCCACTTTAAGTTCTTTGTGACAAGAAAATCATACAAAAACAGTTAGTAGATGAGCAGAACGCACTTTGGCTTGAAGAGGGAATTATAAGTCCTAGCACATCTCCTTTTATTAGCCGAATCGTTTTAGCGGCAGATGGTTACAAGCGACTGTTCATTAACTATCGAAAGTTAAACAGAGAAATAATTCGCTACAGGTATCCGCTTTCACTAATTAGAAGATTAGTTAGCCGAATTAAAGGTAAACCACGTCGGACTTGATGAATATATTTTTCCGTGTAAGAGTTGACGAAGATACTTTCAGGACAATTCAGGGCAAATTTAATAGATTTTCATTCGGGCTATCCACATCACCAACTGCGTGTCAAACACATATTGATCAGGTCTCCAAAGACTTGGTGAAGAAGGAAATGTTGGCAAGAGATGACGGTGAGTCTACATCAACATTGACATCAACTGGAAAAAATTTCTACTTCTTTGTAAAAACATCGAATATCACGGTTTCGAAGTAGACGATGCAATGATCCAACCTTTAGAGCCATTTGCAATATTCCTAAGTCAAAGTGTTTGTCAAAAATGCAGAATTTTCTTGATCTGGCTGGGTACTTCTGGAAATTTGCGCAGGATTATTCGTTAAAGGCTAGACAGCTGACGACTCTGTTGTAGAAGAAATAATCGCTCTTGTGAGCACTGTCGACTAAACCTTGGCTCAAACTTGTGATATTTTTTACTCTATTTCCTAATTAGCTATCTAGCGAGATAGCCTACGTATTCCACTCTATGTACTAGATTATTGGTCGCTAATCACCCTCCCTAAAGTTTTAACGGAAATATTGATCCGAAATGGCGATACGTATTTATCACATCTTCTGTTGGCCATGACTAGCTCCACAGACTAATAACTCTTTCTTTCGACGACTTCGGACTGACGAGGAAGATTGCCTCCCCAACCTAACTGGCAGTGACTTGGAATTTGCAGCTTTATTTTTATACGCGGGCTGATTGATGAGTACAAATATTGGAAGATAGGTGGCACTACTGAGCCAATGTAAGTGTACCATCATTTAGTATAACCTCTTCTAGCCCAGCTGTCAAAATTTGGTGACAATCCGACGTTTAGTTTTGTTTTGGGACCTATTTCAAAACATAGTGTAGGTGTTTTTTGCGACCATGGAAAAAGAGCAGTATCACTCCTTGACCAGATTCCTGTTTTTGAGTGGCAAAACCTGCGAGGAAATCAAGCTCATTCTCAATAGTGTGTATTGGACCCATTCACCTCCCCGTACAACCGTCTACCATTGGTTCGCAGAGTTTCGCCGTGGACGCATATCGATTTTTGATGAACCGCGCCCATGTAATCCAAAAATGCTTACCACAGAGGAACCCGTCGAGAAAATCCATTTTCTCGTATTGGCGGAACGCCGAGTGAAAATTCGTGAGTTGACTGAGATAGCAGGCACCTCAACTGAATGAGCTAGCCATATCCTGCACGAGATATGCAGATATGCTATACGCGCGATTGCTCACACCGGAGAACAAGCACAATCGTGAGACCACTTCAAAGACGTGCTTGGCCCTGTTTAGTTCAAATCCGTAGGAGTTTCTGTATCGTTTCGTAACCTTCGACGATACATGGATTCATTGGTACACACCAGAACTATAGGAATCGAAATATTTGGTTTAACCCGGTGAACGTGCTCCAAAGAAAGTAAACACCGGCCGGACAGGTGATGGCCACCGTGATCCACGTTGACTATTTGGAGCAAAACAATCACAAGATCATACTATGTAGATTTATTGGACCGATTCAACGCCGATTTGAAGAAAAAACTAACACAATTTTACTCTTCCGTCACGATTACGCACCGGCTCACAACTCCACAGTCGCCACAGCTAAATTGGTCGAATTGCACTAAAAATTGCTCCCCCACCCTCCGTATTCTCTGGATTTGGTTCCCTGTGACTTTTTTTTGTTACCAAATCATAGAAGATCACTTGCGTGAAAGAAGTACGGGTCAAACCGTCATATAACGTCTGTTTGTATATCTCATACACACACTGAAGCGGTTAGTACTACACTTTAGTTGCTCTATAGATACTTTTTTTTTTTGTCTTTTTCATAGATCAGATTATAGCATCGATCGTGCGTGAGCGCTAGCCAACATATCAGGGATTTTGTGATGATAGTTTTGGTAAGATAATCTTAATCACCCACTGATCTAGTAAGCGCTCACCCTTAGTGAAATCCGCATTTGCCTGCGTGGATACCTGGAGACTAAGCCAGAGCATTCAGCTTGCCATCTCAAATATTCTACATAGCTTCTGCGATTTTGCCATTTGAGATGATTTGTTAATATGGCAATTATCTGTCTAGTCAGCTTACTCGAAGCCAAAAATCCTCTATGGATCCACTCTCTAGCGCGCGGCGCATTCATGCATCGACATACACACCACGAGGATCAATACCCGGATTATGTGCGAACATTCCAGAATTTTTTTAACCTCACAGTTCCACAACTCCCGCGCATATCGAAACTCCGACCTCAGTTTAGTCAGCTCACCGATCTAAATCTAGGAATAAAGCTCTAACGATATACCAGACCTTACAAGTAGACTCAGGGAAAAGGGCAACAATCAACGAAGTAAGTGTAATCATTTAAAAGTCAACTACCACCTCCCTGAAAGTTGGTGTCCTTCTCTTAGCGGAGCGACGAATTCGCGCGAGTGGCTAAAAGTTGTGGAAAAGATTTGAAATCCCTCTTGACCGCGAAGCATACCAAGCAGGTTCCTATAAGACATAGGCGCCTGTTCGACAGTTGTTGACATACGTTAGCGGAGCGAGGAAGTCCTGTGAATACTTAAACTCTACAGAAAGGAATCTGGAGTACCTGCAAGACATAGGCGTCTGCCCGACGGTTGCTGTTATACCCATAGCAGTCTCGTGTGTAGCTAGAGTTTAATCCTATTTAGTAGTTTGCGCCAAAAACCGCTTTGGATTTTTATTTCTAATGTGTCAAACTATATTTACAAAAAATTTCAAGGAAATCCGAGGTGAGTACTAGTCGAAACTACACCCTATGTGGAATTAAGATTTCCGCATCCAACATCTCTACTATTATGAAGCCGTGTCTGTACATAGAAGATATTTTCAAAAACAAAAAAAACAAAAACTCTAGAGTAATGCCGTACCCAAACAGTTTTTTTTTAGTCTTTTTTCTCTGCTGTTTGTTTGTCAGAACATCACAAAAAAAAACTACTGAATTGATTGTAACGTGGTTTTTACTGTTCGAAAGCCCACTTCTCAACTTAAAATCTGCGATATACCCCCTGCCGGACTCGAACTGCAACCAACTTCAGACTGCTATAATTTCCAAACCGTTCATAACAGAGAGCTCAAATTTTGACATATGACAGATAATTTTATTATTTATAAGCCTTTTTTAAGCGATTTGGGTCTCAATTGTGTTGAAAATTTTTTATCCGCGATGGATGTCTCGAACCACAGCTCGTTATCGTGATACTGGCAGCGTTGCAAAACGCCATGGAGGTGGTCATAAAAAAAACAGCAACATCGGCAGAAATGTTTCGGAAAGTGAAGGCTCGAATTGAGCGAAATCCGCGTCGAAGTGGAAGAAAAATGGCTCGTGTGCTCAACATATCGTTGGAATAGATGCAACACATACTGAAAAATGAGCTTGGGCTCAAGCCATTGGAGTTCCAAAAAGCACACGATCTTACACCGCAACAGAAAAAAGTTAGAGTCGAAAGAGCGAAGGAGTTGCTACGCTTGCGCGCAAGTGGTGAGTTGCCGAATTTGGTTTTATACGATGAGTCGCCATTTGTAATAGAGCAATATGTCAAGAAACAAAATGACCGAGTTTACTTGCCAGAGAAGTCGTTCGAAAATGTACTCCTTCGGACGGCCACCAGAAAGCAGGCCGCACCGATGGTGATGGTTTGGGCCGCCATAACTCTCCGTCACTCTCCGCTCGTATTTTTAGACCGTGGCATCAAAATTAATGCGATCGTATACCGTGAAACTATCTTAGAAGCAGTATTGAAGCCTTGGGCAAACAATCATTTCGGTCGGAGACCGAAGACATTTCAACAAGACTCGGCACCGTCTCACAAAGCGCGCGTCAACCAAGATTGGTTAAAAAAAAAATGTTCCACACTTCCTTTCTTCGACACAATGGATTGCAAATTCTCCGGATGCAAATCCGTTGGATTTCTCTGTCTTTGATATTTTGAAAGCACTAAAAAATGCCAAAGTTTGGACCACCTCAAACAAGCAGTTCGCCGGGAATGGGCTATTATAATGCAGAGCCACTTGCGTGCAGCGTGCAATGCTTTCTTTGGCCGTCTCAAGGCCATTATTCGCGCTAAATGTGGACATATTGAAAACTACTGATACAATTTGAAAATTGATGTATTTTCCCACATTTTTTGCTTTGGCACAATAAAACTTATCAAAAAATAAAAAAATTAAAGCATTTTAAAAAGTTGCAGTTCGAGTCATTCAGGGTATATTTATGTGAGAAATGTTTTTTGTGCGCATAATCGACCTACTGAAACCACTATTGCCGATACCATTCGCAAATTTGCATCCCAGTTTACATAAGTGGATGATACTCGACCGGTTATACCATATCCAGCACTTAGCTTTCGTAGTTTCGATTCGTCGTCGTTCTCAGCAGGATCTCTGCCTAAAAGCATACAAAATTTAACTTGTGCAAAAATTGAAGCCAGGCGACTTGAATTTGCATCATATTTTCAGTGAATTGGCTCTGGAAACACTCAATGAAAATCCGGTCTCACATAGTCTCGGTGAGCTCTGGTTTCAACAATACGGCGCTACGAGCCACACAGGACGTGAAAAAATGGACTTGTTGAGAAATTATTTTGGTGAGCACTGAATTTGGACATTTTTTTTTTGCGTTTCAACAGGATGGTGCTACAAGCCACACAGCACACGCTACAATCGATTTATTGAAGAGTAAGTATGGTGAGCGTGTTATCTCAAGACATAGGCCAGTCGATTGGCCGCCTCGTTCGTGCGATTTAACGCCGCTTGACTATTTTCTGTGGGGCTACGTTAAGTCATTGGTTTATGCCAACACGCCGACGACCATGGAAGAGCTCAGAGCCAACATTGAACGAAAAATAGCGGAAGTTTCGGCCGAAATGTGTGGCCGAGTCGTTGAAAATTGGGTCCAACGAATCGACCGCTGCAAACGAGCCCGCGGTGGCCATATGAACGAAGTCGAGTTCCATTCATAAATGTTGTGATTGTACTTCAAGCCAATAATAAAGTTTTTGAAATATCTCAAATGGTTTGCCTTTTATTTCAAAAAAAAAAAAAAAAAAAAAAAAAAAAAAAAAAAAAAAAAAAGTTGTCAAGTCGTTATTAGAAAAACCTATATTTGGATTATGTAATATAAGATAAATAAATGTATTAATACCCTTTGTTTGGGGTAATGTATTAGGTCTATAACTATAACGGTTTGCTAAGAGATGGCGTAACTTGTATTATTCCATTGCTATTATTCCATTGGGACATGCGTTGGAAAGCTACTGTCATTGTACGTCATTTCAGTATATGTCATTCATTTGAAGCGTAAACAACAATAATTTTTTTCCACTCAAATATGTCGAACTTTGTGCCTGAAAAAGTGTTTTTGAGGGGAGCCCTTCTTCATGAAGAAAACTGCTGCCGAAATTCATCGTATTTTGGTGGAAGTTTATGGTGAACATGCGCTAGCTGAGCGAACATGCCAAAAGTGGTTTGCACGATTTAAAAGTGGTGATTTTGGCTTGGAAGACGATGAACGTCCTGGGCAGCCAAAAAAATTTGAAGATGAAGAACTGGAAGCATTACTCTATGAAGATTGTTGCCAAATATAAGAAGAGCTCACAGAATATTTGGGTGTGACTCAAGCAGCCATTTCAAAACGTTTAAAAGCAGCTGGATATATTCAAAAGCAAGGAAATTGGGTTCCACATGAACTCAAGCCGAGAGACGTCGAAAGACGGTTTTGCATGTCCGAAATGTGCTGGAACGCCACAAAAGGAAGTCATTTTTGCATTGGATTGTTACTGGTGATGAAAAATGGATCCATTACGACAACCCCAAGCGCAAAAAATCATATGTGAAACCCGGCTAACCAGCCAAATCAACGGCAAAGCCGAATATCCATTGCATGAAGGTCATGCTCTGTATTTAGTGGGATCAGATGGGTGTGCTGTATTATGAGCTGCTAAAACCGGGTGAAACCATCAATGGACAACGCTACCGAACACAATTAATCCGTTTGAAGAGAGCAGTAGCCGAAAAACGCCCGGAATATGCGACCAGACAAGAGGCAATCATTTTCCATCATGACAACGCTCGGCCCCACGTTGCTATTCCGGTTAGGAACTATTTGGAAAACAGTGGATGCGAAGTCTTACCCTCACTTAAATACGGTTCACATCAGAGCAGAATGGCTTGATACATTCTTGGCTGCCAAGCCGGCGCAGTTCTTTTGAGATGTGATCCACAAATTGCCAGAAAGATGGGAAAAAGTCATAGCTTCAGATGGGAAATACTTTAAATAATACTATTGTACACGTTTTTCTTAAATAAACGTTAAAATTTTGAAAAAAAAACACACGAATTAAAATATATACCCAATATAAAAATGAGTGATTCCTTTTAATTTTTGTTAAGTCTAGCACTTTGCAGCGAAATAAAACTTAGATAAATCGGACAATCTGTTTTTGAGTTAATCGATGTGCAAATGTGGAAAAATGAATGCATGAACTGAACTTAAAAGTTAGGATATCTGTAAGGCTCATGCGAAAATTGAATCTTCCGTTGACTCCGCGTCAAAAAGACAACTAAAGGACGTCAAAGAAGTGACAGTCCTAAACGGATGAGGCTGCGGATAGAATGCTTTCATCTCACGAATTCCTTCGAACTTTTCATTTCGGTTCAAGCGACTCCAATTCTCCGCCACCCTCTGCTTTGCCCTGACCGTAAACAAGTCGCAGGACCTCCGGCAAGCAGAGTATGGAACTTACTTCATTCCCAGCGTCTTTGTTCGCTAAACAGTGTAACCCGGCTGTTAGTAACGCAAAACCAACCGGAATCAACAAATTAAAAATACAAATGCATTATTAATTCAACCAAAATTAGTTAAATATTCACTTTGAATTTACCTTTGTAGGAACTTAGCTCTCAAGAGGATGTGGGATCTCTTTAAAGTAAAACCAAACACCTCACGCGATTGTGGTTACCTGCAAACATTTTTATCTTTCGGGCCCCGGTCGGAATCGAACTACCACTTGCGCCACGGGAACGCAAGTCCTATCCATTAAAAGGCTATGCAATATTCTAAAGCCTATTTAATATTCGGTGCAATATTCAACCCACAGAGACCTTTTATCAATTATTCATCATACCAACGCGAATGAAGTTGCGGGTATTAGGTAGTACACATATACAACATACATATATATTCGTGTTAAGGAAGACCAATACATGCCTACATATAAAAATTTCATGAAAATGGAACCTGTGTGTACAATCATCAAGATATTTGTGGGTTTATGTCCCACTTCCTTTTTAAGAATGTAAAATTATGACTCGAAATTTTGTGGTGTTATAACCCATTCAAGTGGGGCAGAAGTCCATTGCGGACTTTTGGCCTGTGGACTTATACTAATACTGCATTATCCCACTGTGCCACTGAAGTGGAATTGATGATCCTTCAGGCTGAAGTACTAGAATCCACGCGCTCTGACTAGATTCATTTCTCCGTATAGCCGTTAAAAACAGAGAACACGTAGTGGCTTCTCATCTAAACTCCATTAAGGAAGACAGGTCCGAAAACTACATCCACTCCTAAGATTATCCATGCTTCACCCACATACACAAGTCAGGGATGCACATAGGAATTATTATCTGAACAATTTCCGATATATTGTTTTAACGCAGCGTGAATTTCGTCATTAAACGTTTGGCTAAGCGTCTCGTGCAAACTGAGTCATCTAGAGATGTCGCAAGAAGTGGCCGACCTCGTATTGCTTATTCGACTGAGAATTCACTGCTATGACCGAGGATGTCCGCAAGAGTTCAAAGACATCGACGTGACAACGATGCAAACAATTTAACATCAGAAGACGTTTCTTGTGTCGAATTTTGGTAAAAGACCTGAAGCTGTTCCCTTATAAAGATCAAACCTTTCACCAATTACTGTCCTCAAAATGACTGTTTGTTGCGGCATTGGCAGTAGAAAAGTAATTGGCTCTTATTTTTTTGAGGATGCCGACGGCACCACCTTAACCATAACTGGTGAGCGCTATAAACAGGTGTTAAACGAGTTTTTTTGCCGCAAGTTGTTGAATTCGGTCTCAAGCATTGTTGATTCCAGCTGGACCAATTCCAACGACCGCTCACACAGCTCGGGCAACGATGAAAATTGAAGAAGAAATTACCAATTTGAAGCCAGATGTTTTGCGAGCAACTATTCGAAATACCGTAAAACGAGCAGAAATGCGCATCAACTCAGAAGGTGGTCTTTGAACGATATAAGTTTTTCAACTTAATTTCATTAATCTTTACACTTTTAAATAAACTTTTCGTGAAAACAGAACCCAACTTTTTTCATTTCTAACAAAATGGCAGCCAATTCACATTATGACATTACTTTTGCCCCACCTTGCTTATCGTCGGCGCAACTACGTTCTCGCTGTTTGTCAATAACATATCAAAAACGTCATAAACCACGGTGATCTCGATGTTGACGTCCGTCAGCATAAAGGCTAAAATCCTTCAAAGAAGCTGAATTGGAGGCATTGCTCGATGAGCAAACGTGCCAAACGCAAAAAGAGCTTGCTTCAGCATTAGGTGTTACCCGTTTCTTATGATTTAAAGTCAAGGGGCTATGAGTTTCCAGCGGCAAAAAGAGAAGGTTTTTCTTCATTGCATCGTAACGGGTGATGAAAATTTGATCCATTGCAGTAACTCAAAGAGAAGAAAGTCATGGGGAATGTCCGGTCATGCTTCTTCGTCGTACGTCGGCTTGGACAAATATTCACGCTGCGAAGGTTATGCTGTGTATTTAGTGGGACTAGGTCGATGTTATTTATTATGAACTGTTGCAACTTAACGAAACCATCACCCACTATATTTCCCAGATATTGACATATGAAGTTCCGCTCATTTGAAGACATTAAAAAATGGCTTGATTCGTAGATAAGCTTTAAATATAAACACTTTTGTCGTAACGATATTCGAACTCTGCCAGAAAGATGGGAAAAAGTTTAACTAGCGATGGGCAGTACTTTGAATGATTCATTTGTAACCATTTCTTCACCATGAAGTTGCATTTTAATAAAAAAAAAAAGACACAGCGATAACTAAGTTGCGCACCTATTTCATCATCATCATTTCATCATCAAAATTTTGTTGACGGAACATTTGCCGCAGTGTAAATGTTTGATCGATGATAGACTTGCCGAAACTGGCAGCATTATGAAACTATCATGTGGTTGACTATGGGTTTCAGATTACAAAATACGTCAGCCAGGATATTGCATTCGATATTTCGTAGTTTAATGTGCCTGTATTTGGTGCAGTATAGGATTCTGTTTGTTCTGATTCTGATTCTGTTCTTCAGGACAAATAGTACCGAGATTCCCTCGGACATGCGTTTCTCTGACCATAAATATTTTATAGATGAGCTGGTGCATGCTCCTCAATAGAGAATTTTCTGCAGGATAGACGATCAATGAAGATGACAAATTTCCTGCAAATGACATGTAAAATTATATTTTCTATTATTCTCTTTCTTTTTTTTCTTTCTATTCTGCTTCTTCTCTTTAACTATCTCTGCTTATTTACTTTTCTTTCTTTGTTTCTCTGTTTTTAAATCTATTGAGCTGTTATTCAAATTGTATGTAACTTTTGTTGTTCGTCGCATTAATAGGTGTTTTAGTAACTCGAAATGAGTAACAATTCATGCGCGCAGGGTGGTTTCATCGATGAGTCTAAGATTTTAATCAACGTTCTTTCCAAACAAAAAAAGGGCTTCAACATATGTTACCTGAACGCACAAAGCATAAACAACAAAATAGACAACTTACGTTATATATAGGGTTTTCCAATAGGGACTTGACAACTTTGAATTTAATTTGTGAACTCACTCTTTCACTAATCATCAAACTGTCACTGTCAATTTATGTCTAAACTCATCATTTTCATCATGGTAAAGTACACTAACGAGCAACGTCTGCAAATTATAAAAATTTTCTACAGATATTCAGAGTCGGTGATTGCAACTTTAAGAGCGTTAACTCCAATTTTCGATCGTAATTCTCGCCCTAGTAGACAGGCAATAACAAGTTTAGTGCAAAAATTTGAGTCTACATATTCATTGTGTGATGTTGCAGGGTCAGTGAGATAACGGGTTGGTCGAAGTGTCGAAAAAATCGCTGCCGTTCAGACGTCCGTAGCAAACGATTCAAATCAGTCAATCCCATGGCGTTCTCAAGAACTGGGCATCGCTCAGACCACATTATGGCGTATTTTGCGTAAGGATCTTGGTTTACACTCATACAAGATCAAGCTGACTCAAGAATTGAAGCCGATGGACCATTTGAAGCGACGTACGTTCTCCGATTGGGTTCTGGAGAAGATGCGTCAAGATGATGAATTTTATCGCAAAATCATCTTCAGTGACGAAGCTCATTTTTGGCTCAATGGGTTCGTCAATAGCAAAATATGCGTTATTGGTCGGGTGATAACTCACATGTGCTTCATGAATCACCACTTCATCCACAAAATATAACTGTTTGGTGCGGTTTGCATGCCGGCGGCGTTATTGGGCCATATTTTTTCGTCGACGATAACGATCGTTACGTTACTGTGAATTGTCAGCGTTATCGCGCCGTGATCACCGATTATTTTTGGCCCGAATTGGAAGATGTGGACTTGGATGACATGTGGTTTCAACAGGATGGTTCTACAAGCCACACAGCACACGCTACAATCGATTTATTGAAGAGTAAGTATGGTGAGCGTGTTATCTCAAGAAATGGGCTAGTCGATTGGCCGCCTTGTTCGTGCGATTTAACGCCGCTTGACTATTTTCTGTCAATGACGTTAAGTCATTGGTGTATGCCAACACGCCAACGACGTTGGAAGAGCTCAGAGCCAACATTGAACGCGAAATAGCGGCCGCTTCGGCCGAAATGTGTGGTCGAGTCGTTGAAAAATGGATCCAACGAATCGAACGCTGCAAACGTGCCCGCGGTTGCCATATGAACGCAGTCGAGTTCCGTTCATAAATGTTTTGATTGTACTTCAAGCCAATAATAAAGTATTTGAAGTATCTCAAATGGTTTGCCTTTTATTTAAAAAAAAAGTTGTCAAGTCGTTATTAGAAAACCTGTGGAATTGACTGATTTGGATCGTTTGCTACGGACGTCTGAACCCCAGCGATATTTTCGACACTTCGACCAACCCGTTGTCTCACTGACACGGCAACATCACACAACGAATATGTAGACTCAAATTTTTGCACTAAACTTGTTATTGCCTGTCTACTAGGGCGAGAATTACGATCGAAAATTGGAGTTAACGCTCTTTAAGTTGCAGTTAAAGACTCTGAATATCTGTAGAAAATTTTTATAATTTGCAGACGTTGCTCGTTAGTGTACTTTACCATGATGAAAATGTTGAGTTTATTAAATAAATTGACAGTGACAGTTTGATGATTAGTGAAAGAGTGCGTTCACAAATTAAATTCAAAGTTGTCAAGTCCCTATTGGAAAACCCTATATATTATTAAAGAAACTTGAAAGGCATATTTCATTTGAAAGCTCTTTATGCAGTCTTATGTCATCGTATTTATGTAATCCTTCTCAATTCGTCTATCGCATTCGTCTTGTCTTCATGTTCCCTCAGGTGTTCCACAAGGTTCCGTGTTAGGGCCTCTACTGTTTACACGTTTCAAAAATGATATTTCTCAACGACTTAACACATGTGGATATCATATATACGCCGATAACCTCCAAATATACTTCCTGTTTCCGAAATCGAACAAAATCCATACGATAAACAAGATGAATTGTGAGCTAGACAAAATTAGTAAATGGTCAATCGAAAACAGGCTAAGTCTCAACTCGGCAAAGACAAAAGCTATGGTGATAAGTGGTTTTAGTAGTACGAAGGTTTTTCCACCTCATCTCTTAAACCACTCCTCTGTCGAATATGTAGAAACAATTTAGAATCTTGGTATTCATCTCGGTCAACACCTGAACTGGAATATTCATATATTGTAAGTAAAACTGTATCAAAAATTTATGGAGCACTTCGTGAACTAAGTCCCACGTCAAATTACCTTTCAACTTACGTTAAGTTAAAACTTGTTAAATCCTTAGTATTGCCTATCATCCCTTCTGGTGCGAAATATTTTCATATGGACCATGAGTCTAGAAGAAAACTTACAGTAGCCTATAATAGCTGTGCAAGATATATATCTTGTATCAACAGACATGAACACATTTCTGACTACAGTAAACAAATAACCAGCTGCAATTTAATGGCGTTCATGAAATACAGAACCATACTATCATTACACAATACTATTGCAACCAAAAAACCGGATTATCTTTTTGAGAAAATACGTTTTGCATAGAGCCATGCAATTAATTACTCCTAGGTGGGGTGAAAAGAAACCTCTCTGACCACCAGAATGCGCTGCTACTGCAAAAAAAGGTTATGATGCCTTGAAGTCCGTTCATATTTAGGCAGATATACCAAATTTCAGTGTGATACTGTCTTTAATTTTGTTTTGACAGCTGATTGTTGTTGACGTGTTTGGCATCATGTTGAGTATGGACAAAAACGATTTTCGTTCTCCCATAAAACATTATTTTTTGAGATCCAAAACGGCGAAGAAAACAAAAGAAAAGTTGGATTAATAGTATGGGGCTAATGCTCCGTCAGATTACACCATCAAATATTGGTTCCGAGAGTTTCGTGGTGGCCGCAACTCCACTACCAATCAAGTCCGCAGCGGCAGGCCCTCCGATGCGGTTATAGAGAACAATGTCAAAAAAATACATGAAATGGTGTTGGCTGACCGGAAAGTGAAAAAAATTACTCAGTCGGAAAAAACAAGTTCTCGAGTGAACATCTGTGCCAGAACGTTAAATTTTCTCTTTTTTTTTTAAATGAAGTGGTACATGGCTTGACGTCTGAGAATTATAGGGTTCGTTACAAGTACCATTATTTTTTTTATAGGAATTATTTACCATGTTGTCGGCAGTTCAAATTCGAATCCTCTTCCTCTACGAATTTAAAATGGGACACAATACGTCATTGGCAATGAAAAACAGACCATGTGCCATCAAATGGAACAAGTAATAATCGGACGGAACAATATCTATTGCATATGAGTGTTTTCAGGTAAGTTTTATAGGGTTTGGAAACGTGAGGCTGAACGTTTTCGTACCTCTGCTCGTATTCCGGCCGTTTTTCGCGCAGTCGATACCATTCCCCAGTGGTGGTTTCATTATATTTCAACAATTCATATTAAATAACACCGAGCTGGTCCCACCAAATACACAGCATAACCTTTCCATCGTGAATAGTCGGCCGAGCTGATGACGTGGAAGCTTGACCGGGTAGTCTTCATGACTTTCTTCTCTTTGAGTTAATGGAATGAGTCCATTTTTTATAACCCATTACGATGCGATGAAGAAAACCCATCGTTTTTTACTGCTGGAGCAGTTGTTCACAGACGAAAAAACGGCACTCAACGTCCCTTGGCTTCAAATCGTATGGAACTCAAGTTCCTTATTTTTCAATCATTCCCAACACATGCAACGCTTGGCGGGTAACTCCTAATGCTGAAGCAAGCTTTTCTTATTAGTAGCACGGATCCTCATCGAGCAATGCCTCCAATTCAGCGTGTTCGAAGGATTTTGGGCTTCAAATATCCAAATCACGGTCTTTGAAGCGACGGGACCAATCACGGCAAGTTGTTTCACTTACAACAACACTTCCGGCACAAAATCAGACATTTTCACACAATCAAAAATATATGACGCCAAAACAAAATCACTAATGTGACAACTCGGTCAGGTTGCCGGTCAGACGAACCACTAGATTTGTATATTAAGGCACTGTTAAGGTGCATGACTGTGCTTATTATGAACAGTTCCACCTTCTTCTTTCCATCTTTTATAAGGTCCTGAATACCACAACGAATTGTGGTGTGAAGATGACAGATCTCAGTCTAAGAAATGACATGTGAACTGCTAACGAGAAGTGATCATTTGAATTTAACTTCTCTTTAAGTAATAATCACCCTTTTTTGGTTAAGTTATAACCGTGAGGTTGAACAGAACGTCTCAGATCAGGCATACTATGCAGATGATGTACGAGGTATGTTCCAAAAGTAAGGTGACTTCATATTTTCATAAAAAAAAAAATTTATTTATTTAACAATAATAATGTTGTCTTCTTCAAAGAAATCCCCCTCAAATATAATACACTTGTGCCAACGCTTTTTCCAATCCTCGAAGCACATCTCATTACAACTTTTTGGTATAGCCTTGAGCTCTTCTAGTGATTTCGGTTTTAGCTCTCCTGGATGCTTCCATTGGGACGATTAGGCTTTGGTTTTGACGTGATAACCATATACCCATGATTCGTCACCAGTTATGAACCTTTTGAGCAAGTAAGGATCATCATTGAAGTTATTCAAGAGCTCTTGAGCGATGCTTATGCGACGATTCTTCTGATAAAAATTAAGGAGTTTCGGAACAAACTTCGGTAACTCACGTCTCATGTCTAAAAAATCCGAAAAAATTGCAAGATACGACACGGTCGATATGTCAACATCCTCACCAATATTTTTATTTAATTAGAGCAGACTCACCGTATACCACTGTTAATATTCCAAGTGTTTTAGAGCACTTGATTCAACATTTTACACAAAATTTGACGCAAATTCTTTGCTCTATTTTTTATAATTGAAAATCGCCGAGCAGACCAAAACACATTTAACCTATCTATCAGTCAAAAACAAAATAAGGACGCTTTATACTTATATCTTAATACATCTCGTCAATTTTTCGGGCATGCGATTCAGCTTTGGACAAACAATTTAAGCAGGAAAGTTTTCCAGTACTATATGGAAAATAATTAATTCAATAACGTTCTAGGTATCAACTAAACCCTTTTAACGTGTATTATTGGACGATGCGCTTTCTGCATATGTATATTACGATCGCCTTGTGAAACCTAGCACATTTTAGGCAGCATTTTTGATCGCTTAATTGCAGGATCGTCGATCTCTTGCGATTGTAGCCATCCAACGTCAAATCTTTTTACAGTTTTTCCCAGCTCTGTTTTGCCTTGTTGAAACCTTGCAATGTGTGGACGTCTATGAACAATCTGAGATGTCATGATCTCTCGAAGTTTGTAAAAGCCATTCTGGATAGCATCGTTTTGTTAAAAAAGAATGGCGTTAGACGGAATCTGCTAAAAGTGACTTGGTAGAGTTTACTCAATAATTGAAGCTTCTTCGCAGAAGGCAGATCACTTAGGCCACTTCTCGTGGCGGGAGTTTAAAATTTATGTTTAGAAAGAGGAGCAGGTGGAACCCCTAATTGAATGGCAAGGACTTACTTAATTTTTGCTAGTTTCCCTGCGGCCAGAGCAAGAATTCTTAAGACACCAATCCAATCCGTAAGACTTTTTAGACGCTGAGTCAGCACTCGTTAAAACTTTCCACTCTGAAGATTAATGCAACTCATTCTTCGATACAGAGGACGAAGAAACTGGCAGTATAGTTCAATCTATTGGGTCTATAGCTTTATAAACTATGGGGTCTATTCGTGCGGTTTGCTAAGAGATGGCGTAACTTGTATTATTCCATTGGGACATGCGTTGGAAAGCTACTGTCATTGTACGTCATTTCAGTATATGTCATTCATTTGAAGCGTAAACAATAATTTTTTTTCACTCAAATATGTCGAGCTTTGTGCCTGAAAAAGTGTTTTTGCGGGGAGTTCTTCTTCATTACTTTAATATGAAGAAAACTGCTGCCGAAAGTCATCGTATTTTGGTGGAAGTTTATGGTGAACATGCGCTAGCTGAGCGAAGGTGGCAAAAGTGGTTTGCACGATTTAAAAGTGGTGATTTTGGCCTGGAAGACGATGAACGTCCTGGGCAGCCAAAAAAGTTTGAAGATGAAGACCTGGAAGCATTATCTATGAAGATTGTTGCCAAGCACAAGAAGAGCTCGCAGAATCTTTGGGTGTCACTCAAGAAGCCATTTCAAAACGTTTAAAAGCAGCTGGATATATTCAAAAGCAAGGAAATTGGGTTCCACATGAACTCAAGCCGAGAGACGTCGAAAGGCGGTTTTGCATGTCCGAATTGCTGCTGGAACGCCACAAAAGGAAGTCATTTTTGCATTGGATTGTTACTGGTGATGAAAAATGGACCCATTACGACAACCCCAAGCGCAAAAATCATATGTGAAACCCGGCCAACCAGCCAAATCAACGGCAAAGCCGAATATCAATGGCGTGAAGGTTATGCTCTGTATTTGGTGGGATCAGATGGGTGTGCTGTATTATGAGCTACCAAAACGGGGTGAAACCATCAATGGACAACGCTACCATACACAATTAATCCGTTTGAAGAGAGCAGTAGCCGAAAAACGCCCGGAATATGCGACTAGACACGAGGCAATAATTTTCCATCATGACAACGCTCGGCCCCACGTTGCTATTCTGGTTAAAAACTATTTGGAAAACAGTGGATGGGAATGAACTGAAATACGGTTCACATCAGAGCAGAATATCAAAATTTGGGTTGATTCATTCTTGGCCGCCAAGCCGGCGCAGTTCTTTTGGGATGGGATCCAAAAATTGCCAGAAAGATGGGAAAAAGTCATAGCTTCAGATGGGCAATACTTTGAATAATACTATTGTACATGTTTTTCTTAAATAAACGTTCAAATTTTGAAAAACTAAAACCAAGAATTTAAAATATATACCCAATAATATGTAATATTGTTTCAAATTGATGGTCGGCTGATTGGAGTGCTGTACTGGCAGTAATGGCAGGTGAAACACTGGCCAGAAGTCAGCAGAAGAACATTCTCTGGTCGAACAGCGAAATTGAATAGTAATCAAAGAGATTTTTGCTTCTAGCGACATGGCGCCAATTGAAGAGATTTGGCTTACTTAAAGGGAGAGGCTTGTTGAAACGTAAACAGGAGATAACACAGGACTTTGAGACAATTCAACGATGTGGGTTAGTGTTTGGCGGCTGAGGGATGCGATATCGGGCGTCAGTATTCTCCAAGTCAATTAAACGAAAATCTCTGCAGATGAAGGCTTTCTACATCAAGGTTATACAGTAAGAAAATTGTCCGTAAACAAATAAATCTTAAACGAGTATCTTCAAGGATCTTTTTAGACCACCTATCTCCCGAACTTAATGAAAATCGAAAAAGATAAATCATTTATGGTGGGTGGTTGATTGTACTACTTTTTCTGTTCGACACATTGTTTATGATTTCAAAACTTCATCATTCCTTAAGGTGTAGTAAATAAGCTCTGCTCTACTGTATCCTTGTCCTTTGGCAGCGAATTTTTTTATTTTTTATTTTTATTTTTTTTTTTAACGGAAGCCAACAGCCGACGGAGAATTTTTAACCTCCGTCGACTCTTAGTCTGCCCCTTCCAAAACGCATGTCATAACCTAACATACAGATTTTATCGCCGCAAGATATTTGATTCCGTTTTCTTCTTTTTAAGCCAATAAAGGTTTGGAGAGAAGGAAAAACAATGACACTAAAGCTAAAGGCAGTGAAAAAAAAAAAAAAGTAAACGTCAACTCAACAACCAGTTTAAATTAGTCATCGACTTTTGAGTTATTCAATCCGGCTTTGAAAGTTTTTCCCAATTCCCGGGACCATATCATGTAGTCACGTTCATGTGGGCAATATGCTTTGGTTTGAAGTTCATATGCTGCGGTGTTGTGTGTTGTGTGTTGTGTTTCTATTGCAGGAGTTCCAACCTTTATCCTTGTTTTGCATATTCGTTACGACATCCCGTATTCCCATGCCCATGCCCCGTATCCGTCTTATCAGTCTTTGAGACAAAATATCTTTGCGTAAGTAATATGCGTTTAACCCTCGAAAAAAATACCGGGAGTTGGACGTGACCGTAATAACTTAAGTCATCACAGCGCGACCATTATGTTCATTGTGGCCCACAATTCCTGTTGAATTTGAAGTTGTAGTCGGTATGATAATCCTCTATGTTAACGTCGTCATCGTCTTTGTCATAATCTTCGTCAGAAACAGTGCGTGCATTTAATTCGTTTGAGGAAATTAAAGACACAAATGCAAGGGGGCAACTGATTAATAGCGGAGGAATAGCAGATTAAAGAGAAAACAAATAACCTCTTGCAGTTGATAGTTTATTCGGCATATTGAATGCAAACGCAGTCTCTGGGTAATATTCACGTCTTCTTCTTCTTCTTTAGATTGAGCCATCTATCTCCTTGAATGATACAGCAATATGCCTAGGAGTTTGCAGTTTAAAGAAAATGAGAAAACGATTGAACCGTTAAGAAAAAGACGACGATGGGGATACTGACAACGACAAGGACTCCTCTGAAACTCAAGTGGGCGCTTGGCAAAGGCCACTCCGGAAGTAGGATCTTCTTGAGAGATTCACTCTCCAGCTAATGTTTGCCTTTTCATCATAAAATGTCCAAGGACGAGAACCACAATACTTAAACGCACCACAATCGATTTGAAAAGGCGTTATATCTTGGTGCGGGTGATTCCATTTTGTCGCCTTATGTATCCTTGAACAGTTGGCGACTGGCTGTCAGTGGTTGCCACCTCAAATGTTATTTTGGCGACCATAAAATTTGTAAAGCTTTTCCATGCCATCAATTCTGTGACACTAAAATTGTGTGACATCATCAACCGTAGGCAGGCATGGAATCGTCTTTTAATTTTTTTTTTTTTTTTTTTTTTTGGAAAAGGTCAAGGGCAGCAGTGTGTCATAAAATATAAAGAAAATGCGAAGAGAAAATCCGATAAATTCGAGTAAGCTGCCAATCCATACACCAGTAAATATGGTAGATACAGTTAATTATCCAGAGTTCGATAAGAGGTGCCACTCCACAGAAACGAGAGCTATGGGGATATTTCCCTCTCACCTTGGCAGTGAAATTGGGCACGCAACGTGATTATAAGTCATCTTGTTGTTGATACAAAAATTTGGGGAATGATGTTAGCGTTCTACTCTGTTATTGAGTAATGAAATTGAGTTATCGCAAACAATGAAAAGTGGGTAGAATGTGAAACACGCGTCACTTCGTGGTACGTGTCCATATTCGTGTGGAAAGGAAAGCGAACTCTCGTATTCTGGATAGACAACAAGCACGTAGAATAAATTATCTGTTGTGCTTTTGGGGTATTTGGATGCTGAAATGGAGCATTTAACTCTGGTTGGGTGAGTCTTTTTTTTTTTTTTCTTGGAAAGGTCATTAGTTTAACATGTCTAGAATTGGGCTTGAAATTCCCAAAGAATGCTATTCTGTCTCATCTGAGATGTATAATGAGGAAGCCCTTTAACTTATTTCTGTACATGCCAAAACATCCTGAAGTAAAACTTGGCCTTAAATTAAGGTTTAAGCAAACTAGCACCAGTAACATGCTCCAAGTTGGTTGTAGTCTCTTCTACCTGGTGTGCTTCATCTAAACTATGAATTTTCTATACTACGCTCATCTTTCGACGTTCCTGGCCTCCATAAACAATACAACGTATCGCAGTCATCTCGTACAGTTTTTTGTTGAATCCCCTTCTTCTAAGACTAAATATGTTCCAAGAAATCTTCTTTGAAGATATTTTCATGTATTTTCGAAAGAGTTCACGATTCAATATCGTTAAGCAGGACTAAGATGAGTGAGATTCTGCATAAAGTTTCCTTGTTTTCCCACTTCTGAATCGTATTCCTGACAGTCGAAGATGTAGTTGTCTATTGTAATGTTCCGTTCAGTTCCTCAACACTGAGTATTTTGACAGAATCCATACACTTTGTTTGTTTACCTCCGTTGACGAACACTCAACAGCTTGCTAGACCAGTAAGATGGATATAGTCCCATGGACCTCGTGTGCCTATCAACATGCCATCAAGCGCCATGTTGTTTACTTGCCTTTTTTTAGTCCTAATTAAAGCTCTGAATCCAGTGGAGAATTTCTTGAAAGTTCGATGAATACAGTTTTAAAAGGAAGAGTTTCTCCTACTCTGGTTTTGCATGGAGTACCACACCATTCTATTGTGGGACCGCTACTATTACAATACCAAAAAAAAAAAAATAAAAATAAAAATAAAATAAAAATCTTTAATAAGCCGATGAATTAAAAATGCCAAATGCGGAGTAAACTGTAGTACTTGCACGAATTTTACCTTAGTGCCATATCTTGAAGCTGCCAAAATGGATTTAGCGGTAAATGAGAGCAAAACCAAAACCATGCTATTAATATGAAGGAACACATCATCGACGAATTGGACGGAACGTCACAGTTGACAGCTATAATTTCGAGGTAGTAAAGGACATTACGTTGTCTATCTTGGAACTGCTATCAATTCTGCTAACAACACTTCGGTAGAAATATATCGAAGAGTCACTGTTGGCAATCGCTGTTTCTTTGGGTCACGAAGGCAATTGAATAGTAAGACCTTAATCATTCCAGTCCTACTTCAAGGCGCTGAAGCATACACTCTATCGAAAGCGGATGAAAGTATCCTAAGTCGTTTCGAAAAAAAAAACCTTAAAAAAGTGTTCGGTCCCGTTTGTGTTGACGAGCTTTAGAGGAAAAGATTCAACGACGAGCTAAACGCGCTGTACAGCGACATTAACCCAGTCAGAAAACTGCGCTTTACTCGCCTGAGATGGTTAGAGCATGTAGAGTGAATCGCTCAAAAAGGCTCTGGGGAGAACTCACATTAGGTGGCGCACACAACAACAAGGAGACATCAACCGACTTGGAGTGCGCAACTAAAAGCAGATAGCTAAAGACCGGGCTAACTACAGAGGCTTGTAAGATGAGGCCGACGTTCATCGCGAATTGTACCGCCACCTAACTAAGTAAGAAGCCTTAGTTTAGCGCCCTCTCAATCCAGATGAACAGAAAGTAAATTAGGAAATTTATTACAAGGAGCTTGTTAGATAAATTTACCACAAAGGTAAGTCAAATGAGCTACGTCAACCTGACCCCGATGCCCTGTATGGTTTTTTTTTTTTTTACTTCCACGTAGAAGCCACCAAGTGGTTGTTTCGTCCAACCGCACGTTAAAGTTCGCGTATCTTCATATGTATGAGCTACATACTTCTACGTTTTTGAAACAGAGCTCAATAAGAATTTTTCAGGAAATTTAAATTTAAACGGAGATGGTAGTTCTTAAATTCCCGAAGGGATTTTCTTTAACTCTCTAGGTTGAGGACTTGCGTATGGTTAACTTCTCGGCCACGTTAAAAGTTTACTGTTGCAAGGCAACCCATAGACTCAAATAGGGACGGATTCAGTGCTAACCACCCTATTAAACACGAAAAGGAAAACGAATGTTTGAATTTGCAATGGAATGTTCGGACCCAGAACACACCACACAACCGGGGAAAGCTCTAGATTGCTTTTAAAAAGAAACATATACCTATTTGGATGCGGATTTATTGTGTTCAGCTTTCACGTCGACAACGAACGCATTGCAATATGTTTTTTTATTATCTAAGAGAAGAAATGGCTGATTATACCAAAGCCTTTTAAAACGTTTTATGTACGAGTATGTGGTTTTAACCTTAAGTTAGGAATAGAAGTCCATTTAAATAGCACACTCGGAAAGTATATTATTAGAGTACACAACTCCACGGGATTTTCATTATACTCGTAGTTGGCACATGATTTCCTTGATCAGAAAAAAGCCAACCAAAGGCAAAATATTCTTTCAGTATTATAAACGTCCATTCTGAACAGACACTGTAAACTTAGACCATTGCGTAGGTACCATCACCAGTCTTTACCAGTCGCGTATTCTTTAGCCTCTTGTAAAAGGCGGTGACAATTTTCATTAAATGCTAAATATCAGTGGCATCGATAGCAAGCAGCTATCAGAGATGCCTCATCTGATGTGCTGGGTTTCACTCGAGGAGATCCCTGGTTTAACAAAGGATGCAGAAAAGCACCTGTAGCAAAACAGCTCGTCTTTGACTCAGTGACGCATAGAAGGACGAGACCAGTTTGTGACCTCTACGAGCAGTATAGAAGAAGAACGTCGTTTAACACTCCCTCGAAAAAAAAACAACAAAAAAAAAAACACATGAGAAGGTTCTTTTTAAGAGACAAGGTTAGAGAGTTTTACCGAATGGTAAAAAGAACCTTCCAAGTCAACCAAACTCGAACAGAAACCTGTAAGCATGAGCAAGAAAATATAGTGGTGTTGTAGCAGTGGTGGCACAGTCGGTGTTAAGCATATGGGAAAACCATTTTTTTAGACCGTTAAACGAAAAATACGACCCAAACTTCACATTTCAAAACTTTTGCCGTACCAGATGCCTGATAAATGGAACCTTAGCATCATTATCGCCCGACTTATAAGAAAGGAGACCCTCTTAACTTATGTAAAGGCATCGGTCCTTTTAACACCGTGACAAGACCTGCTGTGCGGTTTTTGGATAGATTAATCCAAAATTTACTAAATATTTCCACGGCGACGGAAGATATACAGGCAGCGAAGTCTACCTACATCGACCAAACCAAAAGAATTCGAATACAACGACTTTTTTGATTGGGCCCTTTAGACATAAATATTCCGGACTGATGAATTTCCAAACCAATAATAGAGAGAGATAGCGCAGTAGAAGAAGACGGCATCTTAAGAAGAGCCCCGAGTGGAAATGAGCCTGAAGCTACTTGTCGTGCGAAGCTGCGGATGACTAGGAAATGAAAATGGCCTCATTGAGATGTCTGCTAATTAAGAAAAAAAAAAAACATACAGGCCTTTATGGCAATTGAAAAACAGGCGAAGGGAGTTAGCCTTCAAGTGAATGAGGACCAAGCCAAGTTCATGTCGCAAAAAAAAAAAAAAAAAAAAAAAAAACAAACATTTGACCCTGCCTAAAACAGAAGGTCATTATCGACAATAGTAACTTCAAAGCGGTTAAGGAGTTGGAGTAAATATCAAATACACGAATAACCCTCTATGAAACCACTACTACTTGGGTTTTGCGGTACTAAAAGGCTCAAAACTCCTGTCTCAAAACGCTGAATTCATGCTTTATAAAACATTGACCCTGACAGTATGTTACTGCGATATGGTGCACTGGACGATAACCAGGAAATCAGAGCAGATAATTAAGACTTTCGAGAGAAAAATAATTAGACTACATGGACAATAACGCTTAAGACGATAAAGAAAACCGAATGTAACCATTTTTAGCATCAAGGTATTGCGGATGGCAGAGAGCTTGATCTTGACCGTTGTGCCGTTCATCAATGAGAGTGAAAGATATTCATTCCGAGCCGGAAGCCCATTTAGTGCATAACAAGAAGAATAAGGCCTAGAGAGATCCTTATGCAATAGACTCTGTAGTGTCAGCAGAAAAAGTTGAACATTATTATTGGTCCTGCACCGTTTTTGATTTGAATTCCCCTTTCGGATTTATACGGGAAAATAGTGGAAAATAGTTAATTTCTCACGCCTTATGTGTCTAAAATGAATGATCAATTTTATAAATGTTTGAAGGAACAAGTAAAGGGTTTTCATTAAAGACTATGGTATATCAGATTGTAGGATAAATATTGCGCAATTTTTTAATGTTAATTAATTTGGGCAAAAATTTAGTCATCAATGTAATTTACATATTAGACCACACTTCTGTACACCTTTCAGCCAACTTCTTAATGCCGTCACTAAATAAATTGTTTAGCTTTGACGAGAAAAATATTCCACGAGCAGCCTCTTGAGCATATTGGACGTCATTCCTTCAAGGAAGGAATTTGAATGTGCATTTGTAAATCTGGGGAATAAGATAGATTCACCGTTTTTCCCAACCGATCCTCTGTAACTGTGTTCAGATGGTCCGTACTTAATGAGGGCGAGCAATATCCTGATGGAACAAAATACCTCTTTGATTAACCAGGCCTTGCCGTTTCCGCTCTAGTGTCGTCTTTAAAGTGGATTGCTGTTGACAGTAGACTAGGTTACGAGGCAACTGTTCAAAACGGATTTTTCCCTCAGCACCCCAACATAAAAACAGTAACACATTGAGCGAGTGAAGTCTATCTCTGTGATGTTATTCTGGTCTGTCATCTGGACGTCTTCTGGTGACGGTTTAAAAACGGCTCTTGATTGTAACGAGACAGTGGCGAAATGCAAGCTTTGATCCCTTGCTGTAGATTATTTTGTGATAGTTGGTGTGGTACCCATTTTCCCAAGTTGAAATAGTTGAGTCCCTTTCCGAATACCCTTACTGTAATAGTAAAATTTCTTTCGGTCGTGAACTTCAGGCTTCAGAAACTCATCGTCTAGCTCCTCTGCCCTACCGGATTGAGGTTCATCCCATAGGTCAAAATTGCCATTTTTAAATTTTGCAAACCAACGCCGGCGCGTAGACTCGCTGAGAGCATCCTCTCCATACACATTATGGATGTCTCCAGTGGCTTTATTTCTATTCTGGTTTTTCCGGAACAAAAATAATAAAATAAAACTAACATGCTCTTCGGATACATCTATGTATTTCAAAGTTCAGTTAAAAATGCTTACAATGACGCTAACATAGCGAAATTTGGACACTGAATGAGTAACATATTCCAAATACCAATTTCAATTACGGTTTCAGCATTAAATTGATTTTGTGGATTTTATGGCAATTGGAAAATAACCCAGAGAAAAACCCACAATAATATACTTATGTATGTTACTACCTGATACATTTTTGTTTTTGGTTTCAATAGCTCGATATTTTTGCCCGCTATAAGATAAGTGGCAACGTCCTGTTGAAACCACATCTCATCAATGTTGAGTGCACGCAATTGCGGACAAAAATTACGTTCTCACTGTATTCTGGCGCCGTCATCAACAACGAAAAATACGGTCCAATGACGCCACCAACATGAAAACTTCACCAAAAGTAAATTTTTGTGGATAAAGTGACGTCTCATAAAGCACATGTGGATTTGTAGCCATTTAATAATGCATATTTCGCTTGTTGACAAAGCCATTTAGCCAGAAAAGAGCTTCATCGCTGAAGATGATTTTGCGATAAAATTCCAAATCGGTTGTAACCATTTCCAGAGACGCTTGGACGCTTCAAATGATCTTACACCGATCTAGGCTGAAGTTCTTTCGGAAAATTCGTCACAATGTTGTTTAAGCGATGTCCAATTCCTGCGAACGACGTGAAATGGATTAATTTGGATCGCTGTCAGCAGATGTGCTTACGGCCGCAATATTTTTAGCACTTCTTGTCTTTATTTTTATCACTGGCACGGGAACATTAAGCAAAGAAAATGTATATTCAAATTCTTGCACCAAATTACGAATTGCGAGTCGGGTGGAGCGATTATAACGACCGAAAAATGGTTTTAGCGCTCTTAAAGTTGAGGCTACCGACTGCGAATTTTGGTATAATTTGTAAAATTTGCTCATTCGAGTACTGAACTTTCACTAAATGGTAGACATTGTCAAGCAAAATGGTAATGATGGTTCCCAAAAAAAATAAAAAAAAAAAATTGCTTACCCTTCAAACGGTTAAGCAATTAGTAGCTAGGCTGCTTCCCTTGTCAGGTCCAGCACTACGATGTTTAACTTCTTTCTTTTTCAGTTCCTTATTTTTGTATTGCTAAAACCGCTGAGATTTGAGCCTCAAAATCCATGTGACTACTGACCCATTGTCAAATATCTACTTAAAGCTTGGTGCAGTGAGTTTTGCTTTTCTTTCCGAGGCAGCAATAATCCGATTCGGACAATTAAGTTCATCTGAAATAGCGATTCAATAAGAACCCGGAAGAACTACGCGCAATTTCAACGTAGACCTCATCAGCAGCTTGCAGATCAACGTTAGTATACCGCATTTTCATATGTCATACTTGCTATGCCTGACCGATAGATAAAGATTCCACCAAGATTCCAGTTTATCATCGGCTCCCTCCATCGTCTTCTGATTTTTATCAATTCTACATAATTGCCATGCCTACATACTTTGCATTGTTAACTTACAGTTTATCACACATTTTCACAATTTCCTTGCTTCTTCTGCCACAGCTGTCGTCGTCAGCCAGAATCAGGAGAATACAAAAAAAATCAAAAAGAAAAATTAAAATTCCAAACGCACTAACGAAACATCGCATACGAGTACAACGTACCTACTGATGTACTTCAGATTCAAGCCACGAACGGATACGTGCACAAATATGGTCTCCCTCACATCGAACATGTGTTCGATGCTTCCGCCAACAAATTTCAAGTGACACAATCGGTTTTTGATTTATTGAACCCATCAGCGCCAGCTCGAAAGAAGAAAAGCCCTAAAGGAGTACCTCCAACCATTGTCTATCCTTTCCCCTTCTATCCGTCCATCAATTTCCGACAAATTTGAATACAAATTGCCTGCTGTCAAATACGCCATTTATAACACGAAAACCGAAAACAAATGACCAAACGCTAATCACTTGGCAACTGACATTGAGGTTCCCCAGACGTTGGACCAAAGTCCAAGCAACTGGCCAAACGACCGGCCCACAATTTTTATACCACGTCTGCGGATTTGAATCCCCTCAATCTTGGTCATTATAATTAACTGGTCACCCACAAACTGTTGGAGGTGACCGTGTCTGGATCTGGAACTCGGCTGCGGATGGCGGTTGCTAAGACAAATTGTCATCCATGTCTTCGCTGCCTTGTAACACTTGTCATTCCGACGTCAGGATTAACCTAGAAATCTAATTACCAAAGGGCGGCGGCGAAAGAGGATGGCTTCTACTCGTAATAAAACTGAGCAGTGGATAATGTGATGTGTATGCGTTCATGCCACGTAAATCCATTTGCACCCCATCGTCGGTGTTCACAAAAAGCCAGTTGGTTTAATAAGATGAGAAGGCTGGGTTTGGTTCTGACTCAGTTCCATCTCTTACCCGAGGATATTCGTAGAATAATAAAAAAAAAAAAAAAACTCAAACGAACAGCAATGATTAAGTAAAGCGTCGGCTCTTAACTCTTAACCAAAGGCGCCGTCGGGTCGAGTGCTAAATGTTGTGTACCGTGTAGAAGCCGTAACTCCCATCACTACCCTGTAGTTGGAGCCATACAAATTCATTGCATCACCCTTTCGGGAGTAATGGTTCGATGGTTTGCCAGTTCGGGATAGAGCTGTTACTCGTATATCTGTTATATCCGCATGTACTCATACGTAACCAGCTGTGTTTGAGGGAAATTTGTGTGAACAACTTTGACGGAAGGTTACTCTTTAGAATGGATGCGAGTTAACGTTCTGCGATGGGATTGTGCCCCTAGGGTTTCGGACATTTCATTAGATTATTTCCTGGCCCAAAAATGACTTTGGAAATTGGCTTTAATTGGAAAAGTAGCATTTCCTCAATTTATGTGGTAGGTATGTGCTAGAATATTGGAATAGAAAAGCGGATGTGAATGTTGTCTCTTTGCCAGAGACTTAAAGATGGATTTTCAATTGGCAGGAAGGACGTAAATCAAAAGTATGGCTTGGCGACCCTGGAAGGCTTCCAGAACGACTATGTTTCGTCAGCTTATTTATCACTCATTTGCCAATTTCAAGGACAACTAAGAAACTGTTTACTGGACAAATGCAAACAGCTGAAGCAATTTATATTCAGCTTTAACGTAGAAGGAAACCATTGGATTCAGGTTTATGCTGACTTTAATTAATGGCAACTCTTTAAGTGCTGATATTGAGCATACACAAGCTACTCTAGATATGATTCTGGCAGTAAGTAATACTAAATCTTATTAAAAGCAGGACAAGTTTGAGAAGAGGCACAAGCATCAGGCATACAACCTCTACCGGTAAGGTCCCTCTTCCACCAACACCTTGTGAGTTTTGGCTGCCCAGTTCCATAACATAACAAAAGCTGGGCTCGTTTGTGAATGGCTAGACACATATAACGATAGTAATCGCAATCACTAAACAACTCACTTGACGGGCATCGGAGAATCCTCTAGATGAGAGGAATGGCAGGGAGTTTAACTCCCTCGAAGCAATACCAACTAAACGAGCGCTTCTACTTTGATTTGGCAAGCTTCTTAGTTTATAGAGCCCAAATACAACCAGTGCCATCAAATATGTATAGTTGAAAACTGGACGATTGCCATGCCAAAAGTCTGGGTTCAATTCCCATGTAATACCCCGAGCCTCCCTCGGCCGCTTCGGAGCACTCGTACGGGCACTCATTCTGTTCTCTGGTGTTCAACAGTTACCAATCGACGCTAAAAGTCCGCCCGATTCCGCATCAGCAAGTCCAAACACTCTTTCGAAGTGCTCTCGCGTTCGTGTTTCTGGTCAGGAGTGAGTATGCGCAGCACCCAGAGGCAGGATAACTTTTTCATATGCAGAATATTGCCCAAAATATAGTCAACCAACACCATTTCATGTATTTTTTTGACATTGTCCTCTGTAACGGCATCGGAGGGCCTGCCACTGCGGACTTGATCGGTAGTGGAGTTGCGGCCACAACGAAACTTTCGAAACCAATATTTGACGGTGTAATCTGACGGAGCATTAGCTCCATAATATTTATTGAACTTTTCTTTTGTTTGCTTCGCCGTTTTGCCTCTCAAAAAAAAATGTTTTTTGGGAGAATGGAAATCCTTTTTGTCCATACTAAACATGATGCCAAACACGTCAACTACAATCAGCTGTCAAAACAAAACTAAAGACAGTATCGCACTGAAATTTGGCATGTCTGCCTAGAACGAATTTCAAGGCACCATAACCTTTTTTGCATTAGCAGCGCATTCTGGCGGTTCAAAGGACTCCAAAAAGCAAAGTGTATCGATCAAAACCGGTAAAAGGTCGCCTGAATGTGGTAGGTAGGTTGGTCAATAAGGGCCCAGTGACAGGCTGTCACTGCTAACTTAGGCCAGGAGAATATTTTGTGCTCACACGATGGTAGAACTAGGAACGCCTAAAGAGGGACCGCTACATTGGAACCACCCAAATATTGATTTGGGTCTTCCAGTCTTCCAGAATTTACATAAAAGAGATTTCATCATTTGCAGAGAACAGGACAGACTAAATATCTTAATGCAAAAGCTAGTGATACACACTAGCATAAACAGCGATATCGCAGTGACCCGTAATAATACCAAAGACAACTCGAGCATCCTAACGACTGAGTTTTACTAGAGAGTGTTCTTGCTATACACCGCCTAAGTAATATCAGCTCTTGGGCACATGCCAAGTTGAACCCAGCTTTTATTCTATCTACTGACTGCCTTATCCTCCATGCTCCTGTTAACCGTGTTCAAGGAAAACAGAGAATATCTCTATGATCTAGTAGCCACTATAGAGTTACAGTATTTGCACTCGATTCAAGAAATTCTACAATCTTTGAATTGATTATCCCGAAAAGGCTTAACAGACGTGTAGATATCCATGTAGACAGCAATTTGCCTTCCGCCAACATCAGAACTCCGATGAAGGCTGACCAAAAGATCGAACTGTATGTCAGTAAGTATTCCCCAACTTATACAAAGGCTTGACATAACCCAAGAAAGGCTACATACAGAGCTCCAGAGCATGGCAGACACTTCAAAGTACAATTGAGCAAACCACTGCTTTCTATTTAGCACAAACGTCAAGTCGTGCGAAAAAATTCATAAGAAGCTAATGGATCACTGAAAAATTGTCAAAGGAGGTGAGCGTATTGACAACGGTGAAAAGATGTTGCACCAGAAGAATAAAGACTATGAACTCTGCGCAGTGCCGTCATAACTTGTCGTCTAACTCGGGGAAAATATTAGTGATCGTTACACCATTATTGAAACCCAAGTTCACATTTGAGTAACATATTACGAAACAAACGTTACATCTTTTTCATTTCCAGGAAATGACGAGCAATAGAAATGAGCGTTAAGGAAAAGAATTTCTGTCTCAGTAGACATAACTGATGTTCTTTCATATTTTCATCCTCCCAGTTCTGCTTAAGTGCCAGACGATGAGTGAAAAAGCAAAGCCAAATTCAAATCTTTTTTTTTCTTTTTCTGTTAACCTAAATTTTGACTACGCCAATGGTAAAAGATCCGCTGAATGTACTTCAGAGTACTTAGTCATCTAAACATTCGAAAAACAGCAAATTCTCTCAGAACAAGGGAATGATATTCGGTATGGTTACTCGTAGTTCATGGAAGAGTTAGATAAGATTGACGAAATCAGTACTACGATTTCTGTGGCAACACAAAGTAATTATGGTTTTCAATTAAGCAGACCTCAGATAAAACATTTTATTTCGACCTATTTTTTGTAGGTAAGAGGCTTCGCTCCCTCGTATGTGGCTCAACTAAATTTGATATCTCGAACACTGTTAGAGATAAATTTTTTTTATTATTTTTCCCAGATTACTCGAGGTCTGCTTTATTGAAAACCACAATTGCTTTATAGAGCTACATTAATCCTAAAATTCCAGAAACAGCTGATCATATGGTACAACGTGTAACTTAACCGTACAGATCTGAACACTTTTACTTTGGAAAGATATCAGACATTGACATCTTAGTCATTACGCATCCGATCGACATATCAACAAATCCAGTTTAATGCGAGTATAACCACTTTAAGAAATTGCAGACCAAAGACTGGACAACTGGTTGCAGTGGGGCAATAATCAAAAGGCTAGAAATCTAGCAGGCTAAAATATAGTTGACCAACAGCGAACCACGGGCCAGTGTGTTTATGTTGATTAAGAACACTGTTAGATACTTGAAGTGACCGACCCAAGAAAACAAAACTCATCCGAATGCCATTTAAGGAAACAAGCCTACGAAAAATGGTTCAACAAAGTGAGTTAGGGAATTGTGAGCAATAAGAAACTATATGTTATGTGTAGGGAGGTCAACACTGAAGGTTAAATCTTTTGAAGAGCGTCAAGCTTTCTTCATCTTCACTCTCCCCAATCGGACGAGTTTAATAGGGATGTCAGATAGTCCCTACCCATAATTAGTGAGTATCGATCTGGACTTTTTGGGATTTTTCCAGAACCTGCAGTAATACGAATATTTGCTGAGTTGTGTATTTACAGGGTCAAAGACCGCAATCGCAACTACTACACAACTACACTAACGAAGGCGGATGAAAATGGTTTTGGACACTTCCAGTGAAAAGTTATTTGTTTTTCTTTTTTATAATCTGTGAGCGCTCAAGGGATTTGAGTACCCTTAAAATGCTTTTACATAGCGCGAGCGAAGGAAAATCAGAGATGATGGAAAGGGAGGTGCCGATGAACGTTGGTCTTAAATGTTTAAAGTTTATAACGACTAGGAAATAAAGAGTTAGACAAGGCATTCCATAAGCGAGTTGTGCAACTTAGAAATGAATCACGATATTCTAAAGTATATCCGAAAGTGTGCTTGCTACTGTGCTACTGGCAATTTCAATGGAGCACTGTAGATGGAAATAGCGATAAAACAGGGTGGGATACGAGAATTAACGTCGGTGTTGAAGAGTGTACATTGTCTGGGATATATTATTATCACTTATGAGTTTTATCGCACGGTTTTGAATCCTATCTATCAGGTGCGGAGATGTTTTACGCGCATTTGACTAGAAGTGTGCATTGAACTCTAATTTTGAGTGGATAAAATGCCTTATATATTGAGGCCAGATCAGAGGGAGTAAAGTATTTTTTACATCGCTTAAGAAATCTCAGACATTTCACAGCATTCTCGACGACACCGAAAATGTGGTCATTCCAACATCAGTTGTCATTGACACACATACAGAGAATGGAAAGTTTTTCAGACATTGGCTGTGTGCTTAAATTTCGCTTTAATGACAGCAGACAGCATTGTGTTTTGGAAGCATTAAATTCTACTTTGTTCAGTATCAGAATTTAATGAGTTCAACATACGCTGGTGTTCCCGTTCTACAGCCGAAGAGCAGGAACGTGAGTCAGGGAACGAATCTACTGTAGAAAGTACTGTCGTCAGCAAAGGAATATACTAGATTAAAAGTAGCAGACAAGAAATCGTTGAGGATAATCCGAAAGAGTGTCGGTAACAGAATGGAGCCCTGGGGCACACCAGCATTTATTTTGTGAACATCATACTTGAAACCATCCAAGACAACTTGAACTAAACATTCCGAAAGATAATTTCTAATCCATTGAAGAAGAGAGTTCACGATCCTAAAAGCACGAATTTTCGACGAAAGTTCCTGGTGCCGAACTCTGTCAAATGCCTTAGAAATATAAAGTGCAACTTTCTTGCTTTCGCCAGATTGATGTACGCTTTAGTTTCACCTTTCAGTGAGACATGCCATCAAATCGCCTGTGGACGTGTTGCTACGAAAACCGTACTGCCGGTTATTGAAAAGTGTTCGTGTTTCGAGATATTTCATGAGCTAACGGTTTATTAGCGTTTCCATGACCTTGGAAGGGAACTAAGTGCAATGGATTTGTAGAAGGAAAGAGAATATTTCCCCTTTTTTAAGAACGGGATGAACAAATGCTGTTTTCCATCTGCTCGGGAAGAGTACTAATTGATGGATTGATGGAAAAGCTTACACAGTGGTTTTGCAAGCGAGGAAGAACACCTCTTCAGAATAAGGGGAGATATACCACCTGGACCAGCGGATTTGTGAATGCTAAGATTTTAAGAACTCTTGCTTCTACGCGAGTGCACGACGCACTTAAGTGTAGGCGGAGACAAAGCATAATCTGTGAGTGTTGAACTGGCTACAAAGTATGCAGCAAGCAGATTGGCTTTGTCCAAAGAGCTGACAGCTGGAATGTCATTGTTAATGAGCGTTGGGATGGAGGATGAGGCAGAATTTCTAAAATTTTTGAAGAACAACTCTCTCTCCTCCTACAAACAATTTTTGCTACCTTTGAGACATTTTAGTATTTTTTGCCTCAATTTTTGGTCGTATTGAAATTTTACACGTTTAAGAAAAACATTGCAGTCATTCCTGGCTCGTTTAAACTTTATTCGGTGTTTCTCTGTCGGGTTGATCTTGAAGGACCGAAAAAAAACCCTTTATAGCTCGGGTCGTACCATGGTTTTTCTTTTGGCTTCATACTATTCATACTCAAGGTAGTGGCCAGTGGATTTTTTTTTGCTTGATGTGGGTGATGTTGGTTGTTCGTTCCTATTTTGAAAAAATGACACGGCTAATTATTTACAGTCTAAAATCGCGGTAATTTTGCAATAATTGGCGACCAATGTAGGGCTTAAAATCTTCAGTTGAAAGAATGTGGGTCTTCTTTAAATTCCTTTTTGGAGCGAGTATAGGAATTAAGGGAAGCTAGAGGGATATCCTTTTCTCACCTTTACAGGTCAGCAGTGGAACTCTGCGAGGGAAAAACACTTATCTGGTTTAGGGTAAAAAGGAGTAGGGTCATGGGAAGAATTGGTTTCTGAATTTGAGCTCGATAAGGGAAGGAACAATTTATAGGTGTATACTTGGCCATCATGAAGAACATGTTTGGTATACTCTTTGAGTAGTTATCAGAGAGACGAAAGTTGAGGATGGTACAGAGGAATCTGGCAGAAGGCCTAAAATATTTTGAGCGAATGTCGATTTCTTCGTCCAACCATCAACTTAACGAACTCGTAACCTCCTGAAGCCAGTCTTGGCCTATGTAGCAGTCGAACCACTACGAGTGGTGAAGACCTGAGTCACGAAGGTCAGTGGAAGTCAAACAGTCGGATGATATCCTACAACTGCAACCGGGATATGTACCTTTCAATTACTTCTTCCGCTCATTGCCGTTGTTGTAAGTTGTAAAAAAGTAGGTGTTATACGTAGGAAAAGTATTCGGAAAATAGAGATTGAACTCTCGCATCGGCAGGGCGAGTGCGCTGACGCAATTAAGAAGGTTGCCTGCTGTTTATTGGGTGGTAGGAACGATGGAAAAGGTTGTTCATTTAGGTTTCACGCTCGAGCACAGGAAGACGACATACGTCCATATTTAGGAGTGCGTGTGTACGAAATTAGGATGTTAGGACTATTAAATATACGATCATCTGTAGTGATGGATGACATGCATTAACGAGTTTAGTGTTAGGGTTTTTTTAGCAGTTTTTTTTATCCTGTTGCACTAGCAGGATAAATCGATCCTAGTTTCACATTCCTGATATTGGCGACTTTTGGACCCGGCGAGGAATTGAACCAGACAAAGGTGGCATCCATTTTAGCAATTAAAGAGAGGGTAGATTTAGGTGAGGACCAGGATAGAGAATTAAGTAGGATTATTGATAGACCTTTCAAAACCATTCCAAAAGGATTAGGATGCACATATTTTACATAGTATAAGATTAAGACGAGATCTGAACCGATCAAACAGCGGTACTATCCAGTCTCGACGGCGGTTCAGCGTCACATACATCTCATTGGCAGATTCCCGTTGAGGAAAAGCTTAGATCTTATACGGTTTTCACCAATACCCAGTTCTTTCAATTCAAAAGGATGCCATTGTGGTTACTTGGCGCTACGGTGACGGTACAACGTTTTGTCGACACTGTGCGTGAAACCTATCTGGAAACGCATGTGTTCGTATACTTGATTGTCATCATAATAGCCACCAACTATTTCAAGGTTAGTGAAGACAAGTTCAACTTCAGCAAACCGTCTTTATAACTTTTATGTATGAATGTTAACAGGAATGGTCTTCATGTTCACCCAAAAAAAGATCCTTATATACCATACATACAGGGCGAGGCAAAAGTAATGCTATAATGTGAATTGGCTACCATTTTGTTGGTAATGAAAAAAATTGAGCTCCGTTTCCACGAAAAGTTTATTTAAAAGTGTAAAGATTGATGAAATTAAGTTAAACAAATTATACTAGTCAATTGACCACCTCCTGAGTTGTTGCACATTTGTGCTCCTTTTACGGCATTTTGAACAGTTCAAATTGCCAAAACAGGAGATCATATGCCCTAGAAATTGGTGACCAAACTGTGTGAGCGGTTGTTTCGGTCCTACTCGAACCAACATTGCTCGAGACCCAATTCAGCAACTTGAGGCAAAAAAAAACTCTTTTAACATCTGTGTGTCTGTAACGCTAACGGTAAGGGTGGTGCTGTCAGCGTCCTCAAAAATATAAGCTGTCACTTTGAAAAGATGCAATGGCTCTCTTTGCATTTCATGTGGATTCTCACTTGACGGTCAGCAGGCAGCAATGAGTAATCAATTTGCACTTTATAAGGGAAAATCTTCAGCTCTTTCACTAAAATTCGACCCAATGAACGTCTGCTGATGTTAAATTGTGTGCATCATTGTCTCGTCGCTGTCTGTGGACTCTTGCGGCGTTCTCAGCCACATCAGTGAATTCTCGGTCGAAAGAGCAAGACGGGGTCGGCCACTTATTGTGACATCTCTAGTGAACCCAGTTTGCACGAAACGCTTAGCCAAACGCTTAATTGTTTGCACATATGTTTCAGGACGACGAAATTCACTGCATTAAAACAATGCCACCTTGATAAAAAAAAAAAAAAAAACGGAATAACCACCGTGTGGCGTTCCCATTATCCCGATTTGAGTTCTGTTTTTTTGTTAAGTTGGTACATCTGTTGTTGACATTCCCTCTAAATCTTAGTGTCATAGCTTGACATTTGCAAAAGTTACGTAGCCAAGAGTACATCTATCTCTGTGTGTTGGCGATTTTTTACAATTTAAGAAATGGATTTAAATTTGCAACAACGCATTTGTATAAAATTTTGAGTAAAAAACGGATTTAATGGTTAAAAAACGGTCGTTTATCAGTGGTACGAGCGGTTCAAAAGTGCTCGTGTGTCAATCGAAGATTATGAACGCAATGGCAGACTATCGACATAGAAAACCGACGAAAACATTGATGAAGTAAGAGAAATGTTGGGCAATAACCGCAAATTAACCATCAGAGAGATAGCGGAGGACTTGAACATTGCCTATGGATCCGTCCAAGACATTTTGGTTAATGAATTGCGTTTCCGTCATGTAGCAGCAAAGTTGGTGCCAAAAGACCTCAATTTCATGTAAACAAGAGACCGTGTTGACGTCGCAAAAGAGATGATTTGCGAGCCTAAATTCGATCCACATTCATCAATAGGATCATTACTGGAGACGAGACGTAGTTTTATGACTACGACACGCATGGCGTTCAACAAATGAGCCGAGACCAACAAAAACCACGTAGTTTTCAGTCAAAAAAGAAGGCAATGCTCACGGTTTTCATGGATTACAACGTTGTAGTGTATTAAGAATTTTTGCCAGAAGCCCAGACTTACTGTCTGGTTTATTATTTGGACTCCTGGATTTTGCGCCATGGCACGAATGTGCCATCATTATTCGTAATTTTTGGACGAAAAATGCAACAAATACCATCCTACAGCCACCGAATTTACCTGATTTGGCTCCCTGACTTCTTTCTGTTCAATTGAGTTAAAAAACCACTACGGGGAACGCGTTTCAGGAAGGAAGCCGAGAGGAAGTAATGGAAAAATCGCAGGAAACACTGATGGACATACCGAAAATATAAAAACATGTTTCGAAGATTGGATCAAGCGCTGGGATATGTGTGTTGCAGTCGATGGGGATTACTTTGAAGGGGACAATATTGATTTAGATTTATTTATTTTGATTTATTTTTAATTTTCTGAATAAATTCCGAAATTTTTTTGATCAAGGTGGTATACCGGAAATAGTCAAATAAGCAATAGCAATAATTCCGCGTTCTCCAGATGTGTATCGCTCCATTGCTTGTTGTCAACTTATTATATCTATCTGTCTACACATAAATGTCAAAGGACAATGGGCACATAAATATTTGCCCCACCTTATAGATAGGCTTCAATCTTCCTTAAATTGTTCTTTGTAACCGTTTGAAACATTATTTCCGAAAGTTTCTAAATCTATCAAAGGCCCCAGTCAGTTACTCATTTAAGAATGCAAAATAGCCTCATTTGTCTTTTACTTGCAACACTTTAGTCATTAACGATGCCTTTATGTGTTCAACTATTAAATCGAATTACCCCTAAGGCCAAAGCTGGAGGCTCATAAAAAAAGTTGATTCTTCTCCCACATGCAGCCGCTGTAAATTAAACGATGAATAAATCAACACCCATGTCCACTAAAAGGAGTCGAATTGTTTTCACGACTCCCTTCCATGGGTGATTGATTGACTCAGGCCGGTTACAGCATAACAGCTGAACTGGCAAACTGGGTTAAGTACCATGGCAACAGACGAAAGTCATTTCACATGTAAATTTCCAACCATCGGTCTCACAGAGAGAGGTGTATGCTAAAGGATATTAACCATTCCCCGATGAAAATTTGTATTGCCAGAACCAACCATACTAGCTTGTCTCCACCATCCCTCAATCAATCAAATATTAAATCACCAACATGCTTTAGCACTTTTCCCATAATCGGGTGCCGGGTAATTGTCACAACACATGCACTGGTCGGGGACATTGTCTGGACATAACTTGGATCGCGCCGTCACTTCCTTCCTTATCGTCGGAAAATTCAAAATTTACAAGTAACATGAGGGAATCCCCCACCAAAGATACATTTTTAATGAGGCAAAGGTACGGTATAACCTATGCCGACCGGTCTCTTATATATTTAACACGTGCTTACGGATATCTGGGACCTCTAGGTGTTCGTGTGCTATATTCAACGCCATAAAAATTCCAGGGTCTCATGTGCGCTACTCAGTTGTCAATAGGTAAGACAGGGGGAACCACAGGCTGTCATTCTTGCACGACAGTTAAGAGGCTTTGTGTGATGGAAACAACTTACACACATTCCGTGCCACAGGATTTGCCATAAGGACGATGACGGAAAGACATAAAAATCTACTGAAGTCGTCGTGGTTGTTCAGGTTGTTGGTTTTGTTACTTTAGAAAATAAAAAGAAATAAAAGGTTGTCCTCGAATATTGCTTACCATGGCATGCCCCTGGGATACGGAAACGGAGAATAATTATGAGTATACCGTGCCAAGATAAGAACTCGATGAAATTTGTGATTTGGTAGTAGACCAAAAGTGAAAAGAGTGTGTATCTCAATTAATTATGAACAAAATAAGATAGTTCAAATACTGCAGAAAATAACGACGTAGTTTGATGAAATTTTTGGCTTAAAAACTATTTCACTACGCCTAATACAATACTTGGTTCTGTTTCTAAGAAGCGATTAATTGATTGACTTTGTACAACACCTCACTCACCATAAACAGAATAGTTAGGTGGGGCAAAATTGTTGAACTACAGTATCCAACGGACTAAAAATGTTCAGGTCAATCAGTAAAGTTCCACAATTCAAATTCAGAGTACTATGCCTCCCTAATTGTTTTACGGAATCACGCCGAACATATCTCTCAAAGATCCGCAATTTACTAATATACGGTTTTGGATGAAAGTTATCTGTGGAGTCCTGTTGATACCCAAGAAAATAAAACACATCCGCTGACACAAAATTCCTGTCAAGGCCGTCAGGCCTTAGTATGACTCACGTCCATATTGATAGAGGAACAGGCGGCTTTTTATCAGAAGCGACAGTCATCTAACCACATAAAAGGTAATTGGAGAATGCAAGGCTGCTATGAGAGGAGCCAGTCCGAAGACCGAATTTATTGAGCCTTGTTTCGGTCTTTGTGACCAAAAGAGCTGTGAGATGAGTTCACCGGTAAATTTTTTTGCCAATGCCGACAAAAATACATTTTAGAGCTTGAGTTTCGATAAGGTTTATCTGCGTCCTTGGTCAGAGCTTCCACTGACAATTAGAGTTGATTGGATGATTCTCTATATGCAGTCCAAAACAATGTATGTATTGGTATACCATATCTCAATAGAAAAGACCGGTTTTATAATTGGCGCGCGTTCCAGGGGTTTTAGTAACCTTAAAATGTTTGCACAGAGCGCGGGCAAAAGAAAGTTAGTGAGGAAAGATAGAGAGATACCGATGAACGTTGGTTTTGAATGTGTGAAGGTTATAATGACCAGGAAATAAAGAGCTGGGCATTCTATAAGCGTGTTGTACGGCGTACAAAAGAATCACCCTATTTCAATGTACTTTGGAGAATGTGCTGGCGGGAAGGGACGGAATGCTACTGAAAATATCACTGAAACACTTGTGGGGAAAATAGCGATAGAACAAGGTGAGACAAAAGACAGGACCTACAAAGGTTACAATTAAAAGGTATCAAATGTTGGGTAATATAATACTTATGTCTGCTGAAACCATTAAAACTGGAGAAATCATCTTCCTGCACTTTCAACATAAATCGAGGAATGGAGGATACAGCTGGTTTTGGGAACATTTTCTTGTGATAAAGTGATGGTGATGAATTTTTGCACTATAAATTGTTTGTCTGAATTAAGAGCGAATCCTTGCGAAAGGACCTGTTCGTAACATACATAAGTTCTTTCTAAAATAGAAAAAGCCGTCAGCAAATAAAACTTTTATTCAAAAACCAAGCATTCATTCAGTTCCCGAGGAATACAAAATCAGAAAGTTTGATGACGCCAATATGATCAATTTCATTGTAGATGAGTATTTGAATATGTATGTGACTTGATAACAGTCATTGAGAGAAGGATGTCGGAAAGTGTGCATCGATACATAACAAAGTTATTTTACAATCTGACAAGGGGAATTTGAAGCTATTGAAAAAGCCCTTAAACGTGGCGGTAACTTTGATAACTTAGATGCATAAAGACATAATGTAAACGCTTTAAATCACCATTTATACGTCATGTACACCAATCATAGCAAATGAAGATACTCGTGTACAATTTACGCGGAAGAATATCTGTCATTTTCAGTCCCGTTGAGGTAGTGTGGTAGATAACTCAAAACGAACATTAACATTTTTAGTCCAAAGGAAGAAGAGAATCGCAGAGACACAAGACACTGTAAGCATCCTTTGGAAACCCACTCCGTGCAACTTTGAAATTGTAGTATTTAATCGATTAATAGAGCTCCTCCAGATTACAAGATCCTCCAGACTATACATTATTCCAAACATTAAAATCTCCGGGAACTGACGACGTTCTCATTTTCAACCAGATGGGATGAAGGTTCCTTGAATGTTTTACACTGCAGTCAGAGCATTTTTGCAGTCCATCGCACATCGAAGCTCTCACAGGGGATGTAGCCAACGCTAACCTCTTCTGACCCATGCTTAGCAAGGGACCTCATTTTCTGTGACTCCATTGCGACTCGGAACCCAAACAAGGCGTGGTGCATTCAGCTTTCCGATTGCGTTCAGAGAAGCCTTGCATTCTCGAACTAGCTTGTAATTGAAGAGAAAGTTCAGCACGGCTGATGCAACAAAATAAACTACTTCCACCTCCCCACTACAGATTTTCCAAAATAGTTCATTGACATCAAAATTGCATTATATACTTTTGAAAGACAGATGTAAGTTTTCGTAAAAAAGAATGAATTCTCACTTTTCGTCTTGTTAAAAATTGGAATCATCCGTGGAGACCAGACCTGATTCTTTTTTGGGCTCAGATTCTGGTCTAAACCATTCCATTGCATCAGATTTCCAAAAGACTAGAATCAAAACACTGTCGGCGCGCAAGGTTTAGTCCTTATATCCAACATGACACCCAAATACATTGCTTGTCCTTCGTACTTCTCGGAAAGATCTCTTAGTTGTGAGAGGATTGTCTGAATGCATATTTCTGGTGCACCAGCCGTTGATTACATCTAGGGTTGCCTGGAGTAAACAAGCATAACTGAGTATTAAACAGTAAGTCGGCCAACATGTCGACCATAGCAGTGAAGGCAGGACGCCGCCTTGCGTGGAACCCTTGTATACAGTCCTCATCATATATGTTATTAGCCGGAATCAGTTTCCACAATTAGAATCCTTTTGCTTTTATCCATAAAATTAATGATTCGTCTAAGCCGTGTTCTTTGGCCGCGTAGATTAGGTTACGTGGAAAGACAAATTCTCCGTAATACCACGTGGAGTGATCCTCCTACTCTTGGAACTCATTTGAGGTTATAATGAAGCGTAGGAGACTGTTAACGTCTGTCTAGATCATTTAAGTCATTCTCTGGGGATATGTAAAATCTCACGTCTCAGGAATAAGCCAGCTACGATTGACGCGTTGGAAGCCAACATTACTCGTGTTATCCGCGAGATACCAGTCTCTATGCTCGAACGAGTCGCCAAAATTGGACCACTTTGGACGTAGTCGTGGCTTACATTTACATGATATCATTTTCAAAAAGTAAATGCCATGAATTGTTCTTTTCTTCGAAAATAACAATTTTAAGTTCACTTTCAAATGAATAACCCTATATCAAATAAAATGGGAAAAAATTGTTTTTCTTTTTTTTTCAAAGAATTCGAAAGAACATTTCAACAATATGTGCAATAAACAATGGTAATGTCACCATTAAACCTCATTTCAAATATTGTTCTTCGGTCCTATTTCAAGGAAATCAATATATCGTTGTTGTTGTTATTTTTTATAATTTTTGTTTATGTAACAAAATTTAATTTACAAAAAATCGATTAGCATGGCATTGCCATAGCAAAAAAATTTAAAGTGTAAATATTATATCTTGAAAATGTAACACATGGGCTGAAGTCCGTGCCGTTTGTAAGAGAGGGCACCACTTGAATTAAATCCATACCATTTTCAGTTAGCACCCACCTTCAAAAGATACGTGTATAATTTTGACAGCTGTCGGACGATTAGTTCTAAAGATATAGCGTTGTGAGTGAAGCAACTTTTGTTATTGTGAAAAAAAAGGATTCAAAGCAGTTTCGTGTGTTGATTTATCACTGCTTTTTGATGGGAAAAAATGCAGCCGATGCAAAGAAATGGCTTCGGACTCTGCACCAGCCGAACGAACCATTCGCAAATGGATTGAAAAATTTAAAAGTGGTCATACAAGCACCGAAGGTGATATACGCAGTGGACGTCCAAAAGAGGCTGTTTCAGATGAAAACATTAAAAAAGTCCACAAAATGATTACGAATGACCGTAAAGTGAAGCTGATCGAGATAACTGAGGCTCTGAAGATATCAAAAGAGCGTGTTGGATATATCATTTACGAATATTTGGACATGCGAAAGCTCTGTGTCGCGTTTGCTCACAGTAGACCAAAAACAACAACGTGTTGATGATTCAGAGGAGTGTTTAAAGTCGTTCAACCGCAATAAATCCGAATTTTTGCGTCGGTATGTGACAATGGATGAAACTTGGCTCCATCACTTCACACCAGAGTCAAGTCGGCAGTCAGCTGAGTGGCGAGCAGGCGACGAACCTCGTCCAAAACGACCAAAAACTTAACAGTCGGCTAGCAAGGTATTGGCATCCGTATTTTGAGATACACATGGAATAATTTTCATCGAATACCTCCAAAAGGTATCAACAGCGACTACAACATTGCGTTGTTGGAGCGTTTGAAGGACGAAATCGCAAAAAAATGGCCGCATTTGAAGAAAAAGAAAACGTTGTTTCATCAAGACAATGCACCGTGTCACTAGTCGATGAAAACGATGGCAAAATTGAATGAATTCGGCAACGAATTGCTTCCCCACACACCGTATTCTCCAGATTTGGCCCCCAGCGACTATTTCCTGTTCGCAGACCTCAAAAGAATGCTCGCCGGAAAGAGATTTAAGACCGATGAAGAAGTAATCGCCGAAACAGAGGCCTATTTTGAGGCTAAACCGAAATCGTACTACAGAACTGGTATCGAAATCGTTTTAATCAATGTATCGCCCTCGAAGGCAACTATATTGACAAATAAAGTTGAATTTTGCAAAAATTTTGTGTTTTACTATAAAACGGCACTGACTTTTCAGCCCATGTGTTACATATTTAATTAATTTTTGATCTTGTTGCATTATTATTATTATTAAAACTTTATTGAAAATATAAATAAATTATTGGGTCTATAACTTCGGGCGGTTTGCTAAGAGATGGCGTAACTTGTATTATTCTATTGGAACACGCGTTGGAAAGCTACTGTCACTGTACGTCATTTCAGTATATGTCATTCATTGGAAGCGTAAACAACAATTTTTTTTTTCACTCAAATATGTCGAACTTTGTGCCTGAAAAAGTGTTTTTGCGGGGAGTTCTTCTTCATTACTTTAATATGAAGAAAACTGCTGCCGAAAGTCATCGTATTTTGGTGGAAGTTTATGGTGAACATGCGCTAGCTGAGCGAACGTATCAAAAGTGGTTTCCACGATTTAAAAGTGGTGATTTTGGCTTGGAAGACGATGAACGTCCTGGGCAGCCAAAAAAGTTTGAAGATGAAGAACTGGAAGCATTGCTCTATGAAGATTGTTGCCAAACACAAGAAGAGTTCGCAGAATCTTTGGGTGTCACTCAAGCAGCCATTTCAAAACGTTTAAAAGCAGCTGGATATATTCAAAAGCAAGGAAATTGGGTTCCACATGAACTCAAGCCGAGAGCCGTCGAAAGGCGGTTTTGCATGTCCGAAATGCTGCTGGAACGCCACAAAAGGAAGTCATTTTTGCATCGGATTGTTACTGGTGATGAAAAATGGATCCATTACGACAAACCCAAGCGCAAAAAATCATATGTGAAACCCGGCCAACCAGCCAAATCAACGGCAAAGTCGAATATCCCTGGCGCGAAGGTAATGCTCTGTATTTGGTGGGATCAGATGGGTGTGCTGTATTATGAGCTGCTAAAGCTGGGTGAAACCATCAATGGACAACCCTACCGAACACAATTAATCCGTTTGAAGAGAGCAGTAGCCGAAAAACGCCCGGAATATGCGACCAGACACGAGGCAATAATTTTCCATCATGACAACGCTCGGCCCCACGTTGCTATTCCGGTTAAGAACTATTTGGAAAACAGTGGATGGGAAGTCTTACCCCACCCGCCTTATAGCCCAGACCTTGCCCCTTCTGACTACCATTTGTTCCGGTTGATGCAGAACGCCCTCACTGAAAAACGGTTCACATCAGAGCAGAATATCAAAAATTGGCTTGATTCATTCTTGGCTGCCAAGCCGGCGCAGTTCTTTTGGGATGGGATCCACAAGTTGCCAGAGAGATGGGAAAAAGTCATAGCTTCAGATGGGCAATACTTTGAATAATACTATTGTACATGTTTTTCTTAAATAAACGTTCAAATTTTGAAAAAAAAAACCGCACGAATTAAAATATATACCCAATATGAATGACCTAATTTTCGTCTTTAAAATCAAAAATAATTGTATTACTGGGTATGTGTCTAAATATTATGTAGGTGGTGTCCAGGCATGTAGCCTACGAAATGCAAACGACTTAAAACTTCTATATTTTCAACAAAAAAACGCAACAAAACCAACTTATTTATAAAGGATTCCAATTTTTCAACAATCTGCCCGTGACTATAAAAAAATAAACAGATTTATACGCTTTCAAAAGATCTGTGGTTGATTTTGTAGAATATAATTGTTAATTTGTAGTGGAATTACTATTCGAAATAAATCTATGCAAGGATTTTTTTTTTTTTTTTGTTTTTATTGTAGCAGAAACCTTCGATCTAGTAGATCCAAACGAATGCTATGTAAACACTTGATATACGTTTTTGAGATTCAGAAAATATTAAAACCACTGAAACAATGATCCAATTCCGCTCTTCAAGGGCATACTGAATCAAAACCTTCGTTAATGAGAAAAATTTTAATACGTATCCGTTGCCAACAATTTTTTGGCACTGCACTCAAACTGAATTTAATCCTACACCATCTACTTCACAGATTCATCCCTTTTGTTACCCCACTTAATAGAATATTTCGAAAGTACCATACAACCAAATTATATCCCCTGCATCATGGAATGAAAATACAGATTTACTTAATCCATGGGATCAATACTTCGTCCTTCATTGTTTCTATGAAAACGTAATTCATGAAATTAAAACTTAACTTGTAGTGGTAGACTATCCTTCTCTTTACCACACACGACTTAAAATTAAATTATTCCCAGGATAAGTGACAAAAGTCTTACGCACAAGCCTTCTCTTCTTCCTCGGACCGCATTCGAATTTGAATCTTTAAAATTGTATTTCTAGGTGTTGCTTGTCCTCATAAAACTGGCAGTCCTCTTTGCACTTCCAGACCAGACAAAGTTTATACATAAAATCAAATATTTACCTTCATTTAAAGGGCGGCGGGGTGGTCCTTACCAAGCCCCTAACCAGTATACGAATACCACCCTGAAGCAAGTACCGGGCACTGAAAGCTACACAAACTTTAAAAGGAAAGTGCCCTGGCAAATGAATGAGATATGCTTGTGGTGATGGTGATGGTGATGATAATGAAAACAAAAGTATAACCGGAGAAGGAAAAAAAACGTTACGTATACGACACCTACTCACCAATCTCATTCCTACTTGGAACACAATCAGTGCTTCATTTTCTGCTCTCATTTTCAGATTCCTGAGTCCAGAATCTGTTTTGTCCTCGTGATTTTGCTCCTAAAGCTCAAACTGGGTGTTGACTGAGTTGACGTTTCAAAGGACTCATCAGATACAGGCTTGGTCTTAGTCCCGATCCCGCTCGTCCTTTATGCATACGAATATGTCACGGCCGTGAAGGGGCCTTTGCAAATACAAACAAAACCAGGCAACAGCTAAATACTGAAACTATGTGCGGATGGTGGTAGACTCAGCGTGGTAAATGATGATGAATGCATGGATGAATGAAAAGCGAATAAAAACCGCTCACCGGTAATGAGACTAATGATGTGCATCGCGAATTTAGCCAGACAACCGTGTTCATGAGCTCTCCGAAACGATTGTGTAGCGATACGGGATGTATGCATGAAGCTGTCACCCTTAGGTTCTCCATCAGTTTAGAAAATGCCACTCTCGACTGTAGTTAATCTGTTTTGAGGGATTAGAAAGTGTGAACTTTTCAAACGTACAGACATACGACAGCTATAGGACAAAGCATTGTGTGTAAAAATATATCATATTCAGGTACTGTCTTAAGCAACGCACTTTATACAGACTCTAGTTGTATGAACGCTAGTTATACAGATGCTGGCTATAAAAACGCTTAAGTGACGAATGTTGTACGATTTGGAAACAAATCTGGCGATACCCAAAGTTGTAACTTAACTGGCCTCGTCCAAACTTATAAGTGCTAGCTAGTGTTACGCAGGAGCAAAAAGCAACATCGCATAAAAAGTGCAGTAGTGTCAGATGTATTAAATAAAATAAGTTTACGGGAAACCATATCACAACAATCTTGCAACCCGAAGTATCAAAACTTTTGATGTGCAGAATACAAGTGACAGATGAAACAGAACAATGAACAGAAAGTATGACATCGAATCTCATGTGTAACTCCCAAAGTACATATAACGACGTTTTCTTAAAAACTGCGCGATTTGTTGGAGAACAACTCTCTCTGTTGACTCTAAAGATAATCTTTTGGTTCGAATTGTCATCGACGGCGTGACAACAGTCCAAATAATTCATTCGTATGAGTGTTGCATAGTTGTTAAAACTTGTAGCAGTAGGAGAAGTTCAAATGGTCGTCGTTTCTTTTGGTGGAGCTTGGAGTCCTCCCCCAGAAAACATTCGAGAAGCAGTTGAAATAGGAGCTTTGGTTGTACCACAAATATGTGTTGATCTGCTCCGAGTGCTCCGAATGAAAAATGTACGCATTTTGCTAATTTCAGATTAGATGATCATTATTTTGAAGTAGTCTCCGCAAAATAAAGGCAAGTTGCAAAGCATTAAAAGTTGTGGGGGCACTATTTGGACGAACAATGCAGGGACATCATAAACGCTTTGACACTCAACTGGAGCAACATTTTTATACATCAAGAAGTTTGTCGAGCAAGGAACATACAACTTACCGACGATTTGGGCGCTAGAAGCGATAGGAATACAAGGCGAGGAGAAAGTAAAGGTTTTACGAACGGAAACATTAACTCAACAGTGTATCTAACAATTGGCAAATCGTTATCAAGCATCGTTGCTCTAGAAGGAAGTCGGTACAGTCTGTTGTGATAGAAAGCAAGCCATTGAACACGGGCTAAGGAAAGTTAAGGAGGTAAAAAAAGAGAGATACCGATTCACGTTGGTTTTGAATGTTTGCAGGTTATAATGACTAGGGAATAATTAACTCGGCAGGGCATTCTATAAGCGAGTTTTACGATATTTCACAGTACGTTTAAAAGTAGACTTGAGGGTATACTGTAGAGCATTCGTAGCGAGACGGTTGATACGGTTGAAGGTTTGAAGGGGTGGAAAGCTACTGACAATTTCGGTGGTGAAAATGATAACGATAAAGCAAAATGAGACATTGGAGGGTGTCAATTAACTGGGGTTTGTACTCCAATTTTGGACGGGTGAACGACTTATAAACGGAGATTTTTTTGCTATTTGTTTTTTGACTTTTCTATTTTTGACAGCTCACGCGTGATTCGTGACATAAGTCAAAGTCAAGAATACTCAGCTAGTATTGTCATTTTATGATGGAAAGACTTACACCCAAAAAACGCTTACAAATTATAGAATTTCACTATCAAAATTGGCGCTCTGTGAAATAAGTTGTTAAAGCACTAATCGACTTGCAAAGCAAGCAATTCAAGCCATAATGACCAAAGTGCGTACAGAAGAAAATATTGCTCCGCTAGTGTTAATAAAGACCATGATTTGTCCATTCGTCGCCGTTCGCAGCAATTGGGACTCTGTTACTCGACTACGTGGAAGACTTTACGGAAGGATCTTCGTCTAAAACCTTACAAAATACAGCTCGTTCTAGAATTAAAACCGAACCACCTGCCACAGCGTCGTATTTTCGGTGAGCGGGCCTTAGAGAAGCTGGAGGAAAATTGTCTTCAGAGACGAAGTTCATTTCTGGTTGAATGAGTATGTTAATAAACAAGACTGCCATATTTGGTCTAATGAGTAACCTCAGGCAATATAACAGCTGCCAATGCACCCAGAAAAATGCACTATTTGGTGCAGTCAGTGGTCCGGCGAAATCATTGGCCCGCATTTTTTAAAAGATGACCATGCGAACAACGTTACCGTCAATGGCGCCACCTATTTATCAATGATTTCGAATGTTTTCTTGTCCAAAATGCAAAAGCTATACCTGCTATACATGTGGTTCTAGGAAGACGGCGTTACATGCCAAACAGTACCCCATGGACCAATTGAGAAGAGTTCGGTGAGCAATTTAACTCTCGTTTTAGACCGGTAAACTGGCCGGCCAGTTCATGCGATTTGACGCCTTTAGACTTATTTTTAGGGGGATACGTCAAATCACATATCTATTCCGATAAGCCAGCGTCAATTGCAGTCTTGGAAGACAACATTACACATGTTATTAGCGAGATACCAGCCAATATGCTTGAAAAAGTAATTAAAAATTGGACTCTTTATATGGATCACTTAAAACATAGTCGTGGTCAACATTTATATGCAATAATCTCTCTGAAGTAAATGACAAGCATTGATTTATCAACTTAAATACAAATTTTAGACACCTTTCCAAGCAAACGCTTTTTTATATTGAGGCCAGATCAGAAGTGGCTTCCAAATCGAACGGTTCGACGTTCAATCCAGTTCACACCTGAAAGACATATTTTTTTCTATGCAACTGAAGCTTTGTAAGACGAATGATTGCCTAAAATACAACAAGTCCAATTACACAAATAATTAAGTTGGAGGAGTTTAATATTTCTTACATCGCTTGAAGAAACATAGACATTTCGCAGCATTGGTCATTCGAAATTGACACGATGCAAGTTTCGACGATGCAAGTGCCATTATGGATAATAGCTGATTTTAACGACAGCAGACAGCAGCATTGTGTTTTAGATGCATTAATTTCTCTGTTGATTGCTTCCCAATTGGTGATGCTGTCTATATCGGAATTTAACGAGGTTAGCACACGCTGCCGTTCCCGTTTTACAGCCGAAGAGCAAGACGTGAGTCCAGCAACAAATATGAATAGCAAAGAGTCCTGTCGTCAGTAAAGGAATATTTTTAATTAGAAGTAGCGGACAAGAGATCGTTGATAAAAATCGAAGAGAGTGTCGGTGACAGAACGGAACCCTGGGGTACACCAGCATTTATTATACAATATTTTGTGGATATCAGACTTGAAAGCATACAAGACAAATCGCATCGAACGTTCCAAAAGGTAATTTCATTTCATTGAATAAGAGGGTCGTCAATTCCAAACGCACCCCAAACTCTGTCAGATGCCTTACAAATATTAAGTGCAATTAACTTGTTTCGCCAGATTGGTGTAGATTCTGGTTCCACTTTTCGTTTTTCGAGATATTTCATGAGTTGACAATTTATCAGCGTTTCCATTGCCTTGAAAGGTAAGGACGTAAGTGAAATGGGTCGGTAGGAAGGTAGGGATGAAGATTCGCCTATGTTAGGGACAGGCGCTGTGGTTTTGTCAAAGTGGAAGAACACCACTTCAGAAGATGGCGAGATATAAAATCTGGACAAGCCGATTTGTGTATGTTTAGATCTTTAACTACTCTTACATTTGACTCATTTAAGTGAATGTGGAGAGATAACAAAATCTGGATAAGTAGAGCGGACAAACAACCCACCTCACCACAAGTGGAGGTAGACCTCAACACCATTGGCGTGCAAAATTGAAAGCAGATAGCCAAAATCAGTCTTACCAAGACAAAGTATCTATCATTTGCAAAGAGTCATAGTGTCACTGTGCGAAAAATTTCAAAACGTAGGCTCTGTCGTTAATCAACAAAGAAATTTTGATCACAGTGACGTAAATAGATTGAGCGGAGGTGGCATTAATTGAATAAAGTTCTTCTCCAAGTTACTTCGATGCGGCATCTCGAAGTTTTCGGAAATCTGACATTCAAGTGATGAGTATAAAGGTCAAGTTTTTGGATTTACGAATCAGAATAAGGAACTAAGTGCCGTCTTTTACTTTCATGTGGTGAATACTGAATGCCTCAGGAAAGGATCAGAATTGAGAGATGGCTTTTGGTATGCTCGCACTTCACACATTCTCGGAGCAACCGAACCGATTCAGGATATCCACCGGATAGTTTATGTATGTGCCTTTGCTCCGAAAATTTAAATAAAGAAAGCCTTTCGGAGCCTCCTCGGAGTAAATTAATAAAACTGCGATCAAGAACTTTAATGTCAAAATCGGGCAGAAGACAGATACTTTCCTTTAGCTAGTATTGCGGTAGTGAGTAAATTGTTTTTAAAAAAGAAACGATAGTCGTCGACCAAGTTCAACATATGGTTGTTGACGAGACACACACCTCGAATATTATAAACAAATAATGGACAAATAGTTTGCAAAGGACTCACCTTAATATCGCACGTAGTCACTTGACCGTCGGAAAAAGTTGGTTTCTTATTGTTTACGATGGAGAACTAGAGTGTATCCAAAACTGAACTTCTTTGCGGACCACAAATGGATCATATTTAACGTGTTCTGCAAGAAGATAGGTTCATAAAGAATCCCTTACACGAAAATAAGCGATTAGGTATATCTGCTGTATCTACAAGGCATGGGATAGATATCTCCCTAAACTTATTCTTAAACGAGGATTCATAGAAAATAAGTAGGCAAATACGAATACAAACTCGCTTCAAGTTTACTGTTCAGGGTTAATCAAGATAATCTTGCTTGTGGGCGGTTGAAATCCAGCTCTAGCCATAAAAATTCGTTTTAAACCTAATGGCAACTAGAGTTTAGGAACTCTATGTCTTTGTTGAAGACGATCTTCATATTTCGAAACTAATTGCTGTCCCTTTTCAATTGACAAATGCCGTCAAGATGTCACTAATCATTATCCGAGACAAAGTTGTACGTTTCGGAGCAATACTATTCTTCAAAGGCTTGCTAAGCCACAGAACAACCGACACTTATTCGGCATAGGGGCGCAGAAAGCTCACTGATTAGGTTGATCTCGATAAAATCTGAATTTGTCGGGTTAGTGTGGTCGTAATGCGCAACTTTTCCCAGAATTGATCCAATCAAGATTGTATACGCTAGTGCTCCCAAGGAATCCAGTATTCGTCCCAGATTTTAACAAGTGAAAGTGAAATAGGCACTTTAAAATATTTGCATTCATAAGACGCTTAGTAAACCAGTGGCGCTACTTCTTTGGCTTTAGTAGCTGTATGCACCTCAAAAAGTCATATTGTGAAAGGTAAGCAAGGTGGTTATAGATTGTCAAGGCTTGCTTTAGACAGGCAGCACGGATGCTCGTTTTACTGAGTCTTGCACGATCAAAATACCATGGCACGTCTCAGGAGCATCGCTCGTTTTATTGTCGACTTTCTGGTTTTAGTCACTTCAGGGGTATTTCACTTAATTACATTGAACACATTCTATCAATTTGCAACAATTAAGCAGCTAGAAGTGAAGACAAAATCCAAATGGCACATCTTCATCTCGATACTTTACTTATACGTACTCGTAACACAGACTAGATGCCGATTTATCATATTTATAAGGCAAACTATCGAAATGAATGCGTCATCGGAATGAGGCACGGATATTAGCATTCAATTCATGCCTGCACTTTTACAGAAGGTGATGCACTCAGAAACCACAAATCCATTTATTATAGTTCCACCTGGTAGTACCCCTGGATTTGACATTAAACACACTTCACCTCTCAGTTGATGCTTCCAAAAACTCACAACACACCTTGCGTAAATATTTACTCCAACAATGTCACACATGTTTGTTTGTCATTAAATCTCAAGACCGTGCAAATAGTGCTTTTACTCCGAGCACATATCCGACGGGCGGACCAACAACCAAACTTCGTATAGATACAGGCAATCGTAAGCTAGGCGCGCTCACTAGTAAATTATTCAAAATTCCATTAGAGCCGCTGATTTAATTTCCTTTCAAGTTCAAAACGTTCTCTTCCTCTATCTACATGTAGAATCGACATGGCCATACACATAGGTATAGCCATGAACATGGACATGGACATCACCATAGAAATCGACTGATACTGATTATGATGTTACCCGTCCCGTATGGTGCCACACAGCTGCTGTATCTATAGCTATTGCAAAGCACAAATGCAAAAAAAAATAAAAATAAAAAATAAAAATTGCAAATACTCGTATGCACAACTATTACATCTACGCATGCGACTGTGGAGCTAAGGTTATAGCTGTAGGCATGGAGCTGGAGGATGAAGTTGGCGGTTGGCGCTGGTTCCTTTAGATAACAGCTCATAGCTGTTGTTGTTATTATTGTTAGATTGTAGTGGTCGTGTATCTAGATAGGTTTCCAGTTCAAGAGATCTAGTGCAGATAGCAGCAAGAGGCTGCAGTGTGTACTTGAATATCATCAAATTCAATTCGACCGGTTCTGCGGCTTGTACGGATTTTCAAAAATACAGCAACAGTGGCGCAATCAAAAATTTGCAGATTACTTTTTTTTTTTTTTTTTTCTTCGCCTTTATCATTCGTTTTTCTCGCTCTGTTGCGTTCGTACTTATAGTAGTGGCATTGATGTAGACGATGGTAGATGATGTTGGGATGCTGTGTGATGCTTGAACGATTGTGCTGCTGCTCATCTCATTCTAGTTTAGTGGATGAGTTGATTGAACTGTAAACAACGTGTTCAATATTTAGATGGCGTTTGTTGCGTCTTGTGTTCGGTTCAAGATACTTTTGTTGCTACTTCATCGTTAGTTTTTCAATGGCGTTGTTTTTTATTATAACCATGAGCATACTCAAACAACGGTTCTTTCAACAGAGCCGATGTGAAAAAATATTGCCACGGGAACCAACTACAACGACGGGAGGACGAAGGGGAACTTTGGAAGCCCACAATCTAAGCGGTGATAAATTATTTTAATTATGAATGATTGCGCACAGAATGATAGGAATTAATGTCAGTGGGATAAATATTGCATGCGGGACTAGGAATAGATGCTGCGTGAATGTCCATGAGCTGGATTCATACGATGGAGCGAGCGATAAATTAAGTGGTGGCGGAATTTGTGAAGAGTCGAGAGATAGGTGTTGCGGCCGGTCAAAGTTAAATGTAGATTGCGAGGCAAAAAACAAAAATTTAAAGAATCTCGTTGCGAGAACATATCTTTAACAAGGGCTGATTGACGTTGGACTCATTTAATAAAGAAAAAATTCGTAGGTACGTTTGCGATTGATGTTGACGCGATGACATTGATTATTTATTTTGAAATAATTTCCTTATAGGCTATCAATGCCATCATTTGCCTTCCAGCAACGGCAAAGTCGGTCTGACAGGGCTACCGGTAGTTCTTAACAGTGCCCCCAGGACTTCGGTACGGGCCTGACTTGAAGAGGTATTCGCCCTGTAGTTTAAAACCTTAAACGCAGGAAAGGTCTACTATTTGGTTTCGTCTCAATATAGAGGTGCAATAACCAAAGAACAGCACGAGCTTAATGTGTAGGTCTCGACTCATACCAAGGGTTTAGATGCCGCCACAACAGAGTCCCGGTTTGATGTTCATAATGTAGCCATGAAAGCGATGCCAAAGTATATCCTTGCTACCATGAATGTACATATGCATGAATGTCTTAAACGGACACGAGTTCACACAAAACACAAGAGATGTACTGCTCGAACAAGGACGAATTTCAAAAACTCAAAACTTGGATGTCAAGTAGTCCAAGCCACATTGAAATCAGGCCTACCAGATAACAAATCATCCATGGAAATGAAGTACGGACCGCGGTTTTTGAGCCATGATTGAGTCGTTTTTGCCTTATGAACTGGAGCGGAGTCTTGTTTTGTTGGGGGATCCAAATCTGGAAGGATTTCAGACGTATGTCGCTATGACAGGGTATACACTCTGTCGTTCTGTTTGTTGAATGATTCTTCCAATTTTTGCGCACTGGCGAAACAAGGCTTTTGACTTACGTTTCTGTTTAAATGCTTCTGTGAGCAAGTTGAGGGTGTGGCTCTTGTATGCGCTGAGTCCCAAGTCACGTTTAAATATACGCGACATGTTGTCTTTGCTGATATCTATCTCCGGAGACATGATTTTCTGCTTGCACAGCTGATTTCGAAAAATTCGATTTTTCAATGATTCGTTGAGAGAGCGCGGACAGCCGAATTTTACACGATCGACTATTCCACTTGTCTCCTCAAATAACTTCACGGTACGATACACAGAGTTTCGTATGATTTTCAGTGGCCGCAACATCCAAAAGATTTCGCCTTTTTTGTAACCGCATTTTCGCGACAACACAATTCTCGAGTGAGCCCCATACCACAATTGCAAACAACTGAGATCACATGTCACTTGTCAAATAGCCGTCACATTGGAGTGGATGCGTTCATTGGTTCTTGAGAACGCATGTGTTCATTTCGTGTACTGATACATTTGCTAGTGCTATATAGGTACATATAAGATGAAAAGTGCCAGGAGCGCAACAATGGAGTTCGCAGCCCCGGTAACAGCATGAGTAAATCCTTAAGCAGGGTGAACCAATAGTATAATGCTAGCTTACCCCATCATAGAGCTAACAAGTTTATGCGGTAAAGGTAACAAGGATTTACGGTTGTTGGCCATGGCAAGCGATTAGAAAACAACGATCTTTGAATCCGCATAGAAAATGTTCGGACCTTAGCAGACCACGGAGATTTTTGGCTGCTTCAAAGCAGACATACAAGTTACCGCCATTCAAAAAGTACGCTGGAATATACCGGGAAATAAAAAGATGAAAAACTGTGATATACCGGAGCGACAAGGAAAGCAATCCTGTCAAAGGAAGATGTATGTATATAGGGAACAAGTATTGAGCTTCATATAAGCGAACACGGACGGTTCGCATAAAGGCCAAATTCGCCAACATAAGGCTCATAAACGGGAACGCCCTGACACGAATGAAGGACGGGCTTCCTAAAGACTGCTTCTACGAGGTTCTCAACAAAACTTACACCCAATGCCTTAAATATGATGCAAAATTCATCCTTGGCAATTTTAAGGCCAAGTTAAGCAAGAAGGGCATCACTTGCCTCAACCTCAGTCTGCATGACGAACAAATCTATAAGTGGCAGCTCAAGAAGTTTTGTCTGATACGCGGGATACCAGACGGCTATACAAAAGTAAGAATTTATCTCATGTAATGTTGCAGGAGTAGGGGGCATCTGGAGCTTTTTTCGGCGCTCCGTTTCCAAGAGAAAAGTATTCATAATGCATACTGGAGAATCTCCACATGATCCGCAAGACTGAGTCATATTCTTAAGGTTTGTAGCTTTGCACATCGCTTTCTACAAGATAAAATTGCAATATGTCAGTCAAAAGCCATGTGGTAATGTGAGGATCAGAATCCAAGATTTTTCTGAAGAGTTTTCTAGTATTACCCCTGTTGCTCTCATGCAACTGTCAATTATCGAATAGCATTATCCCGAAGGGAGACAAACAAATCTTAGTTTCAGACATACAACTTTTAGATGCAAGTCTCCGTGTTTTGTCTAACTAGAAGGTACACATTTATCTGCTCTTATTGCAGGCCAATACGAGTAATGGACTTGAAACAATTTCTGCCCAGTGAATACGCCAACCGTGGTAAGAAAAGTAATCGAAAATTTTTTTTATCAAACGAAAACAACAGCCGACAACATCCTCGTTTTAGCAAGAACTATCTTCCTCTTTCACGGAAGATCACACAGACTGGAAATTGGTAAAAAATTTCTATCGTTGTCTGAATTATGTGAGCGGTTGCTCTGTCCGGCTCGAACCACTAATGCTCGAGACCCAATTCAGCCAATTGGAGGAAAAAAAAAACTCGTTTAACGTCTGTCTATAGTGCATAGGAGTTACGGTTACTGTGGAGCCGTCGGCCTTAAAAAAATAATTAAGGCCAATCACTTTTTCACTGCAAATGCCACACTAAACAATCACTTTGAGCGGATGCAATGGCTCTTCGTTCATTTCTTGTTGATTCTCCCTGCTCCAGAAATGCAAATTGTGTTTATTCAAATAACCACGAGATCATTCTCTTCTTGCATCAGGTTTAACAGAGTATAAGAGTAAGTTATTCTCACTTGAAGGTCGACGTTGTCTCGTCGATGTTTGTGGACTCTCTCGGACGATCTCAGCACCATAAATTTTATTCTCCGTAGAACGAGCAATACGGAACCGCACACTTCTTGCGACATCTCTTATGGACCCAGTTTAGTACAAGACACTCAGCTAAGTGCTTAATTGTTCGCACATATGGTGCAGGATGACGAGGAAATCCCCCAAATCAAATCAGTACCCCAAATCTTACTAGGTTACCTAAATGCCAATATAGAAGAAGGGGGCACGCCTTTCTCCCGTCACAAAACACGATAAACCAGATTGATTATATTGCGATACATGAATACAAATATAAATATCTACACGTCAGCAAGTTTCCATTTTCCTGGCTCACTATCTATTTTAGTAGCAGCCAAACTATGAATGTGGATATCATAGACAGAACATCACCGGGAAAATACTATGAAACGATTTGACGTCGGACAGTTACAAACGCAAGTGATCAACCAACTATTTGCTGACCCCGTCTCCTTCAACTTCTTTCGTAGTCCTGCATCACCGATCTCAAGTGCGAGGGACCAATGGCAATGCTAATGTTGAAGTGCGAGGTTTCACAATGTGACCAAAAACCAGAGCCTCATGACATGATTACTCGATTATTAATGCCGACGGGTACATTCAGTAAAACAACACTGCTCTAGAGGATGTGGGCTAAGTTGACACGTAGCAATAATGCAACAAATCTGCAGGAGCCAACGGCCTAGTCACCGATCTTTTCAATGCTGAAGGAACCAAGCTCGTGAGAAGCATGCACCAGCTAATCTTTAAATTTGGTCAGAACTCATGGTCGGAATCTGAGCATCGTATATTTGTATGTGTCGTTCTTATCGAATTGAAGGTTACTTATGATAGAGACGATCTTTAAAGACCCATGTTTTGTGTTGGCATATCTAGTAAGAATTATGCGCAACTCTCAAGCCAACATCAGAGGTATGTATATTGTTTCAAAAATGCGTTCAACTTCTCGCAGAGCTGATGAAATTCACTTAGTTTTGGAAACGTCATCACAAAGATTAGGCTAGCACTTGCTAACTGCTGTTTCTATGGGCTAAGAAGCCAGTTGAACAGCAAAGCGCTATCAGCGGTCGATTCGTTGGACTCAATTTTCAACGACTCGGCCACGCATTTCGACTCAAACAACCACTATTTCGCGTTCAATGTTGGCTCAAAGCTCTCCCAACGTCGTCGGCGTGTTGGCATAAACCAATGATTTAACGTAGCCCCACAGAAAATAATCAAGCGGCGTTAAATCGCACAAACGAGGCGGCTAATCGACTGACCCATGTCTTGAGATAACACGCTCACCATACTTACTCTTCAAAAAATCGATTGTAGCGTGTGCTGTGTGGCTTGTGGCACCATCGTGTTGAAACCACATATCGTCCAAGTCCATATCTTCCAATTCGAGCCAAAAATAATCGGTGATCATGGCGCGATAACGCTGACCATTCACAGTAACGTGACGATCGTTATCGTCGACGAAAAAATATGGCCCAAAAACGCCGCCGGCATGCAAACCGCACCAAACAGTTATTTTTTGTGGATGAAGTGGTGATTCATGAAGCACATGTGGGTTTTCACCCGACCAATAACGCATATTTTGCTTATTGACGAACCCATTGAGCCAAAAATGAGCTTCGTCACTGAAGATGATTTTGCGATGAAATTCATCATCTTGGCGAATCTTCTCCAGAACCCAATCGGAGAACGTAGCTCGTTAGTGTACTTTACCATCATGAAAATGTTGAGTTTACTGAATAAATTGACAGTGACAGATTGATGATTAGTGAAAGAGTGCGTTCACAAATTAAATTCAAAGTTGTCAAGTCCCTATTGGAAAACCGTATACTTGTTTGCCGCAGAGGCTCGAAGCTCTCTTAGATGCTTTGTGTTTCGTGTTTCGGCAAATGATCACATTTGTCAAAACTTTTTCCAAACGGCACTTTGGTCTTGAAATGACAAACGGAAGAACTTGGGCCTGATGTTCTTTTTGTTGTTTTAACTGTCTTGTTCCCAACAAGTCCTGAGCAAACAGCTAATCTGTACTCTTTTAGCTACAATGTTGTCGAATCAGCTTTTCCATTGAATACTACGCATGTATTCAAAAGGCTTATAACAGGCAAATACCAAAAAATCTAATTTCGATTTGCGGTCTATTTCATAAATGGATTTAAGCATGTTCACCTTATCTACATAGCCCATGTGTTTATTATATTCACTTACAAGTTGTGGACATGAAACCTCCTTCTTGCAGGCATCTTTTTGCATGCGTATTGCTGTTCCAGAAACGGATGGGTCATGAAAGTTACTCAGAAAATGTACTGATTTCTTGTTTTTCCATTTTAAATATACTAGTCCATCCTTACTTACGCGGCTGTCAGATTGGCCTTGCTGTAAATGTTTTTCATTTAGCAGATCAGATCAGATCAGAAAAGCTTCACAGGAGTGTATTATATCTGCTTGCAAATTTTTTTGAAGTTCTATCGAATTGAAAAAATTATCTGTTGTACTGCACCTGTTGTAGTTTTCCAGATCTGAAACTGGCACACAGATCCTTTTCCTTCAACTCTGATCCAAACCTTATATTCCCATTTTGATAGGTTTCAGGGGCGTGTATTGTCGAAAATAGCTCCGTCCCTTGAATTTTATCATTGATTTACCTATGGATTTGAATTTAGATGGCTTCAATGACGATAAAAATGTCTCCGATAACTTCGCTATGAGGGAGCGCAACTGATAAAGTTTATCAAAATTTCTAGATGTTCTTTCTGGTTGTCGCAAACTGTCATTCAAATGAATATGACTAAGAAGCCAGGCAAAACGATCCCTCGACATGAGTGAACAAATGTAATTATCTATGAGTTGAGGCATAGATGACCAATAATCGCAATAACTTGAAAGTTTTTTGACGCCCATCAATAAGTTTATTGCCAAAAACACCTTGATTTCTTCTTGATTGGTTATTTCCTCCAGCTTTTTGCACGGCATACAAATAAGTTTTGGAACGCAATATGTTCAATTAATTCCATTGGAAATAAATGAAGAGATACATCGGTAGGTGTTTCTAAGTCTTCAGGAATAGTGGGACCTGTTTCTTCTTCAAACTCTCTTTTTGTACCTTGCAAATATTTCTTTGATGTCGTCCAGATGGTTCGCTTAGCCCTTTCTTTTTGTTGAAGAATAGGTAAATGAAGATCATCTTCGCTAATCCATTCCTAGTCATGGCATTTGTTTCGAATAGATTTTCAACATTTGCTTCAGGATCTTCTAAGTCTTCACCAATACTTTCAGATTCGATATCTGATGGAATTTTGTCAAAAAAAATTACAAAACTTGCTACAAACTATATTTTTTTATGACAACAAAATAATAAATTCTTGCATTTACGCACTTTGCTTTAAAAAAAAAAAAAAAAAAAAAAAATTTGTTTAATGAACAGCAAGAACTACTTCAAATCACTTACAATGCACTGGTCATTACCGGAAACAATTTTTTACCGCCATAAAATGATAAACAGTTCGCGGAAATACCCATGGTTTTTCAACCTAACCACTAAGAAAATAGAGAAAAAATATTGAATGTGTTGTTTCAATGCGAAACTATTAGGAAGTAAAGGGTTAATATGGCCACTTTATGCTGAGCGGATGGAAACTAATACTCCAGTAGGAATGGTTTTGGAACCTATCCCAATGGAAAAACGCACCATTTTTCGTTCGAATTGCCAGCAGAAGAATCGTTTTAAAATACAAGTACACATAGACTACAAGTGACATTTGACATTTCAAATTTCCATTTTAACCAAGACAGTCTACAATGTAGGAGTACTCGTATTGGGTCATATAAAAAATCTCCGTGGTTTTTTGTCACTAGATGGTGTTGGTGTCCATTTATCTGGAAACACTAATCTGATTGTGTCAAGCGAACACTTGTTTGTAAGGTGACATGTAAGGCTACATTTTTTGTGAAGACAGCTGTGTAATTCGTTGCTTGTGATATAAGTTATACTGATTTGAATATGAGTGAAATATCTAAAGAAATACGCTATGTGATGCTTTTTTACTTTAAAAAAAGGGAAAAACGCTACCAAAAAATACCGAAAAATTTGTGCAGTTTACGGTGAGAATGGAATTGTTTGTTCGATTCCGTTCCGAAAATTTCGATGTAGAAGATGGGCACCTCGCACTGGTCGGCCTGTCACTAATGCAACTGATGGAACAAGACCGGTACGGAGATATAGGAGGCACTCAACATCAACCGTATGACAGTTTGGAATTATCTAAAACGAGCAGGTTACTCAATAAAGCTCGATGTTTGGGTGCCACATGAATTAACACAAAAAAAAATTTATTTGACCGAATAATCATCAGTGAAACGCTGCTGAAACGTAACGAAATGGAACCATTTTTGAAGCGATTCATTACGGGCGATGAAAAATGGATTAAATACGAGAATATCCAAAGCCTTCAAACCCTGGATTGACGGCAAACAAGTTTATGTTGAGTGTTTGGTGGGATTGGAAGGGAATTGTCTGCTATGAGCTGCTAGAACGTGGCGAAACGGTCAAACAAATTTTAAATACAGACTGTACCAGCTAAACTATGGAAGAAAATTTTCTAGGAGAGACTGCAACCTCGATATACTTAATAGGCTGCTTTTGAGTTCTGATCTTCTTTTAAGTTTTTGCCTCAGAAAATCGTCTTCAAAGACTAAAAAGAAGTTTTCAAAGAAGAAAGTGAAGACAATGAAGATGAAGATAATGAAGAGTCTGAATACAGTGATTGAATACATTTCTTTCTTTTTTTAAATTTATTTACATAAAACCTTATGAAATATATCTGAGAATTGTTTTTCATTGCATAAATATTCAATTTTAACAAAAATAAATTGTTTTACTTCAAAAAATAATTTTGTTCAGGTTTTCGGTCGGAATACTCCTATTTGCGGTGTTCGAAATGGCGAGATGTATGGGCTGAAGCTTTGAATACGGCCACATATCTTCGAAGTAGAGAGATCACCAAAAGGATATACACTTGCGGTCATAAAAACCGCACCACCTAATGAGTTCTCAAAAAATGTCTAATTACATCAGATCGTAAGGTTTTTTCCCATACTAATGAAGGGTATTCTCCATAGCGGAGTTCGGCCTCGTATTCAGTTCAAAAAAAAAAAAAATTAGTTTGAATTGAGTAAATATCATCAACTGACTCGGGACGAAAAAGTTCAAATATTGACTTTAGTCGAAGGGCTTGGCTATCGTGAGATTGCGGTTTAAATAGGATGCTATCATTCAACTATCGTACGACTGATGAAGAAAAAAGAAAATTTTGATCCACTGGAAAGGAAAAAAGGCTCGGGACGAAAACGTAAAACAATCCAGAAGACGGACAATGTATTACAACGAATGAGCTTAAAAGATCGCTTTAAAAGTGCTGTCCGTATAAGAGCAGAGCTGAGTGAATTTCATCAAGTTGATCTAAGCGCTGAAACCAGACGCCGACGGCTACGGTAGATAGGTTTATATGGAAGACGACCAGCGAAAAAACCTCTCCTAACCACAAAAATGAAAAAAGTTCGCTTGACGTGGGCAAAAAAGTACAAAGATTGGACGCAGGATGATTGGCGATGTGTGATATAGTCCGAAGAAAGTAAATTTAATTTGTTGTGTGCCGACAATTTGCCATACGTACGACGGTCAGCAAGTGAAAAGTTCAAGGACGAGTGCATAGTCAAAACAGTGAAGTTTCCTCAAAGGCAGATGGTTTGGGGATGTTTTTCTTTTTACATTTTGGGCCCTTTACACTTTGTTAATGGAACTATGAACGCTCGAAAGTATGGAGAAGAAGTAAGGGAATTTTTGGTACCAGCAATTGAACAGCATCATTCGTATACTGACAAGTGCATTTTTTAAGATGATATTGCACCTTGTCTGCGCCAAATCTGTAAGTAAAGTGTTATAAATCAACTTCTAGATGTCTTCTTTATAAATAATAAACAGACAAGTAACTATAGTCTTTCAATAATTTTTAGCTCAAGACAACGTTTGATGACCTCGGTATTACCAAACTAGACTGGCCAGCTAATTCGCCCGATTTAAACCCAATCGAACACTTGTGGCATGTAATGAAACGTAAGGTGGCTGAACATAAACCAGAGAGTAAAAAAAAGCTAAATGAAGTTCTGGAACATGTATGGAATACTGAAATTTCAAGGGACATTACTGAACTTCTAGTAAACTCGATGCCTTCTAGAAAAAAAGCGGTTATAACCGCCAAAGGAGGAGCAACGCTGTATTGATAATTTTTTGGTAAAAGTCGCATATCAAAACATCTTTTAACTGTTTAAATAAAGCTATCAAGAAACAGCGACCACAGAAAGGGAGTTGTCTTCCATCATGACAATGCTAGGACACACACATCTTTGATGACCCGGAACAAATTGCCGTAGCTTGCTTGGGAAGTTTTAATACATCCACCGTTTATCCCGGACCTTGCTCCCTCTGATTATCAATTGTTTCGGTCTTCGCAAAACTCTCTTGATGGTAAAAAAATTCGGCCGACCGAAGAGCCGCTGAAAATCACTTGGCCAAGTTTTTCGCTGATAAACCACAGAAGTTCTACCCCGATGGAATTATGAAGCTACCCGGAAAATGGCAAAAGTTCATAGATAATAATGGCCAATATGTACTTGATTGAAATTCATTTTGAACAAAGAAAATCTCTTTACAAAAATGAACCAAAAAACCGCGGAGACTTTTTATATGACCAAATATAATACATGGGCTGTTTCGTGCCGTTTCTAAGAGAGGGCACCATTTGAATTAAATCCATAACATTTTCAGTTAGTACCAACCTTCAAAAGATAAGTGTATAATTTTGACAGCTGTCGGACGATTAGTTCTCAAGATATAGCGTTGTGAGTGAAGCAATTTCAAAGCAATTTCGTGTGTTGATTTATCATTGCTTTTTAATGGGAAATGCAAAAAAATGGCTTCGGACTCTGCACCAGCCGAACGAACCATTCGCAAGTAGATTGAAAAATTTAAAAGTGGTCATACAAACACCGAAGATGATACACGCAGTGGACGTCCAAAAGAGGCTGTTTCAGATGAAAACATCAAAAAAGTCCACAAAATGATTACAAATGACCGTAAAGTTAAGTTGATCGAGATAGCTGAGGCTCTGAAGATATTAAAAGAGCGTGTTGGATATATCATACACAAAGTTCAAAGTGGGTGCCAAGTTTGCTCACAGTCGACCAAAAACAACAACGCGTTGATTCAGAGGAGTCTTTAAAGCCATTCAACCGCAATAAAACCGAATTTTTGCGTCGGTATGTGACAATGGATGAAACTTGACTCCATTACTTCACACCAGAGTAAAGTCGGCAGTCAGCTGAGTGGCGAGCAGGCGACGAACCTCGTCCAAAACGACCAAAAACTCAACAGTCGGCTAGCAAGGTTATGGCATCCGTATTTTGGGATACACATGGAATAATTTTAAATGGCTATCTCCAAAAGGGGCAGACTATCAACAGCGACTATTACATTGCTTTGTTGGAGGGTTTGAAGGACGAAAACGGTCGCATTTGAAGAAAAAAAAAGTGCTGTTTCATCAAGACAAAGCACCGTGTCACAAGTCGCTGAAAACGATGGCAAAATTGAATGAATTCGGCTACAAATTGCTTCCCCACCCACCGTATTATCCAGATTTGGAATGAAACGACTATTTCCTGTTCGCAGACCTCAAAAAAATGCTCGCCAGAAAGAGATTTAAGACCGATGAAGAAGTAATCGTCGAAACAGAGGCCTATTTTGAGGCTAAACCGAAATCGTACTACAAAACTTGTATCGAAATCGTTTCAATCAGTGTATCGCCCTCGAAGGAAACTATATTGACAAATAAAGTTGAATTTTGCAAAAATTTTGTGTTTTACTATAAAACGGCATTGACTTTTCAGCCCCCATGTTATGTATACAACAACTTTATTACATAATCCAATGATACGCATTGACGCATATAAATAAGCATGTTATTAAGACGTGTCAAATCAATTAATCTTATTCAATACCAATAGCAATTGCTTACCTGTTAAGAAGTATGTAAATATCCAACAGATCTCACCAACATAATCAATCACTGCTTATCCAGTATCCACTACTCATTTCTTTTCATTGCCTTTGACATGCCTGCAAAAAAATTTAAGAGATACCAAGAAAAATTCATTAGAGCAGCACAATGAATATTAAGTCATTAGGAGGAATAAAAGGTTCACAAGGATAAGAATTATTGAAAAACAAAGAATTAATTACTACAAACGTCTAGAATCACAGCAGACATCTACTAATTCAAGCAAACCAAAATAGAGATACATGGATAGGAATACTCCTATCCCACTAAAACATTTATCACTGTCGATTCAATTCGAATGGAATATCCGCTCAGTTCGACCATGTGTATCTCTTGTTTGGTGATACTCCCTCACATTATCTATTATCTGAAGTCGTATCTAATCGAAATAACCAATAAACTGGAACACAAAGTACCTTTATCGTTAGCGTTAACAAAATCATCACAAATTACTATAATGTCGAGTGGTGGGGGAATGGTTTAATTAAATTTCGATTCTCAGAGTTTGTGCACAAATTGATAGCAACAAGGACGGACGAAACGAACATGCACGAAAAGTGGGAATCCTTTACTCTACTTTTGACAAAAGTTTTGTTGATTTTGTGAAAGTGGCAAAAGTTGAAAGTGTGCTTACAGTCGAAAGTTAACTTCATTTGGATTTGCTTACTTATGAGGAACGACCAGGGCTGGAATTATTAAATAGTTGCAAGTACTACTCGAGTCCTTGAATGGGATAAGAATCATCCAATTTCCATAGACAATAAATATTGCAGATAATTTAAAGAAAAAATACCGCACCCAAGGTTAGTTCGGAGTATGAGGTCACCACACAAAGTCAAGGATTCTTGGAACAATATTGTGGTAAATGGGATTTTAAATTAAACAGAACGGAGAGTTATAAATCACAACGTTCTCTCAGTTTTAATTTTCTATTTATTTATTTATTTATTTTTTTTTTTTAATTTTGAACAACTTTGTCAGCAGAGATTACGGAGGAAAGTTTTAGGTTTCTTACTTTAGAATCGATTTTGTGCGAATATGCAACCACACGAGGAAGCGATACGGTTTGAAAAGAGTTCATTTAAGGAGACGTGATGTTCGGAATAAAATATCCTCCAGTCTACTAGAAAAAGCTTAAAATGGTAAAGGATTGATTATAATGGGCACCAGTAAGTTAAAGGTTTCAAATTAGTTACTTCATTTCATGGTTAAGGTGTTCCCATTCAAAATTTGGTGGCAATCCGACGCTTAGTTTGATTTGACATCCATTTCTATTTTTTTGCGACCATGGAAAAGAAGCAGTAACGCTCCGTGATCCGATTCTTGTTTTTGAGTGCAAAAACTTGCGAGAAAATCAATCATTCTCTATGGTGTGTATAGCACCCATTCACCTTCCAGTTCAACCGTTTACCATTGGTTTGCAGAGTTTCGCCGTGGACGCACGTTGGTTTTTGATGAACCGCGCCCAGGTGGCCCAAAAACGGTTACCACAGAGAAAATCTAATGAAAATTCACGAGTTGGATGAGATAGCAGGCATCTCAACTAAATGCGCTGGCTATGACACCTTAATCAAAAAACAACAGAATAACCAACGTGTGGCGCTCTCATTGTTCCGATTTGAGTTCTGTTTTTTTTTTGTTAAGTTGGTACATCTGTTGTTGACATTCCCTCTAAATCTTGGCGTCATAGCTTGACATTTACAAAAGTTACGTAGCCAAGAGTCATCTATCTCTGTGTGTGTTGGCAATTTTTTACAATTTTTGAAATGGATTTAAATTTGCAACCACGAACTTTGCGTAAAAAACGGATTTAATTGTGCGCGAACGTTGGAAATGTTGGAAAAGTGTTTCAGCAATGATACTCCAAAAACAAAAAAAAAAAACGGTTTACCAGTGGCACGAGCTGTTCAAAAGTGGTCGTGAGTCAATCGAAGATGATGAACGCAGTGGCAGACCATCGACTTCGAAAACCGACGAAAACATTGATGAAGTACAAGATATGTTGGTCAATAACCGCAAATTAACCATCAGTGAGATAACAGAGGACTTGAACATTGCCTATGGATCCGTCCAAGACATTTTGGTCAATGATTTAGGCTTCCGTCGTGTAGCAGCAAAGTTGGTGCCAAAAGACCTCAATTTCATGCAAAAAAGAGACCGTGTTGACGTCGCAAAAGATATGATTTTCGAGGCTGAATCTGATCCCACATTCATCAAAAGGATCATTACTAGAGACGAGACGTGGGTTTATGAGTACGACATGCAATCCAGACATCAGGCAAGTGATGTTTTCAGTCAAAAAAGAAGGAAATGGTCACGGTTTCCAGGGATTACAACGATGTAGTACATCATGAATTTTTGCCAGAAGGCCAGACAGTAAACAAAGAGTATTATTTGGGCGTTATGAGACGTTTGCGTGAAGCAATTCGGAGACCAGAATTGTGAGCAGAAAACTCGTGGATTTTGCACCATGATAACGCACAGTGCCATCATTATTCGTAATTTTTCGACGAAAAAAGCAAGAAACACCATCCAACAGCCACTGAATTCACCTGATTTGGCTCCCTGTGACTTCTTTCTGTTCAATCGTAGTTAAAGAACCACTACGGGGAACGCAGCCGCCGTGAGGAAGTAATGGAAAAATCGCAGGGAGCACTGATGGACATACCGAAAACCGAATATAAAAAATGTTGCGAGGACTGGATCAAGCGCTGGCATAAGTGCGTTGCAGTCTGTGGGGATTATTTTGAAGGGGACTATATGGATAGAATAAACTTGTATTTTTAATTTTCTGAATAATTACCGGGATTAAGGTGGTATCTCTCAGGAGATTTTGGGCATGAGAAAGCTGCCCGCGCGGTAGATGCCGCGTTTGTGCACACCGGAGAACAAGCGCAATCGTGAGACCACTTCAAAGTCGTACTTGGCCCTTTTTAATCGAAATCCGGAGAAATTTTTGCGTCGTTTCGTCACCGTCGATGAAATATGGATTTATTGGTACACACCAGAGACCGAAGAACAATCGAAGCAATGGATATTACCCGGTGAATGTGCTCTAAAGAAGACGACGGAAGGTGATGTCCACCGTTTTGTTAGAACGCGCAAGATCTGGCCTACGTTGTTTATTTGGAGAAGAGAAAAACAATCACAGGAGCATACGAGTACTACGTCGATTTATTGGGCCGATTCAACATCGATTTGAAGAAAAAATGCTCTTCCACCACGATAATGCACCGGCTCACACCTCCCCAGTTGCAACAGCCAAATTGGTCGAATTGCTCTACGAATTGCTCCCCATCCTCCGTATTGTCAAAACTTAAAAAAGTTGCGTTGTCATTTTTAATCCAGGTTCTCATCAAACAGCTTTCGTAGCCAACGAGATGAGTATTTAGCCAACGAATGACTTGTGATATTTCAATGCAAGATCACCGACGTGGCCGACGTGATGTGTAAGAAGATCTTTGAGAAAGAAAAGCTACAAGTCAAGTAACTCTGGCCAATTTTGCAATGCAATTAGGATCGCTATAGAATAGCGTAAGAACATAATATTGAAATGACAACGTAAAGATGATCGGTAGATTGATCTGGAACAGTTCAGGTTGTTATGTTTAAACAGATAGGTGATTGGTCAGAGTGTTGATTTTGACGGTTCCACAAGATACACTGAAGAACGGTTCTCTAAAGGCCGACCGTGGTGTTTAAAGACTGCATGTGTAGACTTATGTGGTAAAAATCGTATTCCCATAAGAGCGACAGTAAGGTGGAACATTGCTGGAAGTGCCTCCTAATCTACTTTCTCGAACAGAACTAAAAGTAATAACAGGCATGATCCTGTGAAACTAGGAACATCAGTAAAGTTTCCAGTTCTAGTGGAACAAAGCTTTAGCAGAGACGATCAAAAGCACTGACACAGACGCACTTAAGGAGCTCTCCTGATTTAAAGTGTCCAAAATATAGATTTTTTTTATTGCTTATATCGATAGATAAACTACTGAATTCGTTAAAACAACAGACAATGAAGAGATGGATACAAGCAGTAGCGCAAAAAAGATTAGGTTACTACGGCGAGCAGTAAAGGTATAATTGTGAATCCACTTCATTGCTATAGAATCATTGAATTTTTCACAGTTTTCGAAGCATATGCTGGTATTGTAATCTGCGCATCGTGCAAACAAAAAATAAAATTTGAAGAAAGCGGGCTTAGGTTTCAAAATTATTCACTTGGCATCGAAATCTATGTTCAATACAGTCACTGAGAAAGCTGCCAAAGAGGAGCGAGAAAAGAATGCAGAAAACTGTAGCACTGCAAATCATTTCAAAGAGTGCATCCTGGAAAAAATGTGGCCTCATTTCATTAAACGGTGTAATCACTCTCATTGGAAACTTCCATGGTAAAGTATCGTTAAAAGTGAATACTGTCACAGCTGTACTCTAAACAAAAAAATCATGAATCAGGAATCATGCTCCTCAAATCACAAAGGTTGTGCTGGGAAGATGGAGGTAGATTCTATCACAGGAATATTTTTTAAGATCTGTAGAAAAATTTGGCGTAAAATATACAAATAATATCGGCGACAGTGATTCAAAAACTTTTACAGTTACTTTGAAGATAAATCCGTATGGTGATGATGTGCGTGGGGCACGTACAAAAAAGCATGGGTTCACGACGTCGAAACATAAAGAGAGATCAGAAGCTCGGTAATAAGAAAAGTTGACAGACGGTGTCATAAAGAAAAACCGACGATTTATTATGGTTTTGCCATTAGAAGAAACGTGAATTCTGTCTAAAAGATGAAAGAAGCTATAATATCAACGCTGGATCATTAATGTTCAACTGATGAATCTCCTCGGCACGATAATTGACCAGTTGGCATCAACAGTTAGTGTGAATGGCGCAAAGCTGAATCTATGAATCAATTAGAATCTTTCGCGCATCCCCATCAAAGTTGAGAAAACATATTCGCCCAATTTGTGAAGATATCTCAAACGATAACCCTTTAACACGATGCTTAGGTGGTTATACTCAAAAATTCCAATTATTCGTTCAACTCAACTATTTGGTGTTGTACATAATTCCAAGACACCTCTACTTGGGCCAAAAAAATCAACTTCATGCCTTGCACTGATGGCATAGTCGTATACCCAGTTATGTTACAAAAAGATATAAATCAGCTGCTGGTTACTCTGAAGAGAATCTTCACTACCAGAACAGTGAGACTAGTCTTTATACTAAAAATCGAAAAATAAAGCTACATGCTCGCAAAGAGTAGAAAGAATGGTCGAGATCCGTATGCGCAAAGCTGCCTTGCGAATGCATCCTCTGTGATACAAAACTCTTTCAAAATCTGGTAGGCAGAATTGAAGGTACACTCGACAAAAGAAGGAACATTGAATCGACATTGAGAGTACTTTCGACGGCATGTGTTAATCGACCAGACAACATGGCACTCAACGCGCTTCATACTTCTTGCGTCTATGCACATGCAAACGCGGATGATGTATTTGTACTATCTGTTGTTGTAGCGACTGTCTGATCTAGGCAGACTGCCCTAGACGTGATCGGTGCAACTGGGCTTTCAGTCAATCCTCTCAAAACTGAGGTTATTCTCTTTACGAGAAGGAGGAAATTGGTTTGACTTATCTAATCCTTAAAGCATCACCATCCAATTCTAGAAATAAACTAAGTATTCGGGTGTCATACTGGATAATAAACTTCTATGGACGAAACATGTTAAAGGGCCTGTCACCGATAAGGGTAGTCTGAACCAACATGGCTATGATAAGCCCAATTATATTCTATACATCGGTTGTCTGGTGAAAAAAGCTCTCTTGAAAATACGTCATTGCTGCTTTTACCAAACTTTAAGGAACGTACTGGTCCAGATGTATTAATACGCTCCATGAGTGGCATCCAACATTTAACGGGGAGATTAAATCGTTTGTGTGATTGGACTTGTATTCTAGGCAGCCACTCATCTTACGTGAATTGATCATAGCTGCCTGAAAAATTAAGTCTTTTGTGCGCGGCTGGTATTGAACCCCGATCTTTCCCATTTGGAAGCCAATAAACTACCACTTGAGCCACGGCCATCCATGTGTGCCAACATGCCCTAGAAATCACAATGGTTTTCAAGCAACCCAAGCTGATGCGAAATATGCCTGAAATAGCTTGGGAAAACTACGAATATGCAACAGGACCTCCATACCCAAAACCAAAAAGTCGACAAAGTGAATATTTTTGTTTACAAGGCGACAAGAACTTTGTTTCGTCGCTCATATCATTGTAAACTTAGACGATCCAACAGTACAGAGTGCGTTCGTTGGAATAACAAACTTGCAAAATTTTGGCCAAGTCTTCCGAGGCTCATACCTTACTAAGCTTCGGAGGCTTCTCCCCACAGGATCCGGAGTGAAACTCAAGACTGTAAATCATGGATTCAACCAGTGATCTAAGGCTAAGTTACAGAGCGCAACTACCTCACTGAAGACAAAAAATCCAAGAAAAACTAAATGAACACACAGAAGAAGCGTAAGACATCGGTCAAAATTCACTATGTACTCGTAAAAAATTTAGAGAAAGCTGTTACAACCTGAATGGTAGAATCAACAGAACTGCAAAGATTATGCCGAAGTGCAAAGATGCGATTTCGTAAGTAATTTAGAAACCAAGTAACTGAAGACTTCATTTGTAAATAGACTGACCTGTGCAAAATCAATCGCTACACTTTCCGAAACCAGCTGAATGGCAAAATCATCAAAAGGGTTAAATTAAAAAGACTGGAAGTACTCAGAAAATCTGATGCCACCAACACTGATTCGAGAGCAGGGAATCAAGTACATACGAGTACTTATGTTCCGTGCTTGAATCTGAACTTTGCTCTGACTTTGTGGGTTCAGAACCGATTTACAGCCAGTTCCTACACCGAAGCTAAAATTGAGCTGAATTATACAACCTTACATAGCTGGCATCTGTCATCGGTTTGGAGACGAATAATAGGTCTCTTAACGACTTAAAATCGTCTGGCATCGATAATTCAGTTACAGACATACAATAATTTAGTTACGTGATGCCGGCAATTCTTAAGAATTTCTTATCTACTGGCCTGACACTGGCATACATACCAGACCCCTGGCGGACTGTAAGATGACTGTACGCCCTCCAAGAGCTTCAGAAAATTTAATCTGACTTCAATCATGTTGAAGAGCATGAAGATAATGATTGAAATTCGTATCATCCGGCTAAGATGCAACATGCCTTCTGCTCAATGCCCTAAGAGCTCTAACTCTGCTCTGTTCAAGCATATGCATGTTATTTGCATTATGTGTCGGTTCGGTGAGTTAGCGTACGGACCGCCACATCTGCGCCGAGAGTTTAGGTTACTATTTCCTTGAATTGCTCTGCTTTTCCACCGGTTTCATTTAGTTGGAATAACAGGTTGCCTTTCGTCTGATCTTAATCACTTACTCACCGAGATTGCATAACATGGTATCCGCCATAACTCTGGGGCGGATTTCCGCGTCGCCACCACAATTGCATCAGGTCGTGTTTTTTCCTTGATATGCATGCTTTGCTTTTTAGGGTCCCTCATTTTTTTCCTTCGGGATGTTTGACGGAACTTGTTGACGTCGATTAATGTCTTGATCTATCTTGGTTGCATGGGAGCTTTTCCTAGAACGCCTAGCTCTACTGTGGGCGATTCATATTAAACTGCGTTCCTAAATCCATCTTCCGTTTAAGAAAAAGTGATATTTTGTACTGCATGTACTTAAGATTTAGTGACGCCTATTAACCCTGGTTTCACGGACATGCTGTTTGAAGCACCAAAATGTTGGTTGCTTCAAAAGTACAAGTATTCAGGAATATCACAGATAGCTCCAAATCCGGTCCAAGTCGCGGTGATGGGGTCTTTTTAGAGGACAACGACTTTCGTTAGGTGCACTGAACCGTGTTTCAAGCGGATGAATATGCAGTTCTGCTAACAATTATACATATACATCGTGGAGGGGATGAAGCGTTTGCATCTCTTACAGGCAGTCTGTACATATGCAGTTTCTGAACTTTCGCGGTTAACAGGCTCTAACTTGGAAAGATAACTGAACGCCTTAAAAAGCCCGGAATAGCCGGAAAGTGCAGGGCTTGCTTTTTTCCCTGTGCAGTGCTTATATTACTAAGCTTCCTGGTGTAAAAATTATACTTCATGTTAGATCCCACTTGCTAGTAAGTTCAATTGGAGAAAAGATACAATAACGGACTCTAAGACCTAACTGGGCGGAAGTGGCCAGAAAAAAACTACATTTGCCACACTAAATGAAGGATAACAACGCTCCAACTAAGATTTTGGAATGCAAACTCACTGGTTTTAGACAATAAATAAGACGCAACCGCCGATTCAAAGACCAAGATATCTAACATACCAGTCCGATTGGTCTCAATGGATGGAAGTAATGTCAGCATGAAAAGTTACCACGCCTTTATCGGTTGGGTGTCCATAAAATAAGCAAGGCAACAACTTAGGTCAGAGTCCAAATGATTCACCTATTCACAGATATTCCATGCAGCAGCTCTTTCACCGCTAACACTCCAAACCCTAAAATAATTATAATAAGCTAGATATACTGTATCTACAGCAGTTAGGCCCCTTGATAAAAGCAATTAACAAATCAACCAATCTCAAGAGGCTAAACGAAATATGTATGTGTCGTCCCTTAGTCATAGAATAAATTAGAAGTTTTCCACAAAAGAAAGGTATGTTGCATCTCCAAAAAAAAATTATAAAAAATAAAAATAAATAAAAAACAAAAGAAAAAGGTCACCAGCTCATTGAACTCAAACATAAATATTCAGAAAGTAGCTTCTTACACTGAAAAATTCCATAGCAGCATCCCACTCTATACCCCAGTTCCAGCACAAAGTCGAAGTCCACACAAACTCACAGCTCTGGCAATTTAATCCCAATACTTGGACAGATTAAATCAAAAGTCATAAAACGATCGAATAGCAAACAGAAGATTATTTTTCGCACCATCGATCGCGAGTATTCTATTGTACAAATACGAGTATTTCGAACCCGCAGTCGTATCTCACTCTTAGTCAAAGTTAAATCGACAAACGTAAACAAGGCGTATGGGTTCAATTTCGTTTTCGATTTCACCGCCACCAGTCGCCCACTCTATTTGAGTACGTCTGGCACGACCACTATCTGTGATGTGAAACTGTCACTAGTACTGGCACATAAATTTATATCACTCATAACAACGGTACAAATGATGTCAATTAAAATTACATCCGAATGGCAGTCTGTCAGTACCCCGACCACCGCCAGCACAATCGCCGACGCCGCCATCGGTCGTTACAATTCACTGTGTTTGCAACCGCCAATACTTGAAATTCCATTCGAACAAACAGACACGTGACGTGGTAGTGGTGGCGTACAAGTATGGTATTCGCATGGTGTTGGAAATTGAAGTCTACAACGTTATTGAGTCTTGTAATCAGAATCTAAGTGTTTTTATGCTGCCTCTGCCCCAATTCCCTTTTAGAACCCAACAAACGCACCGATCAATCGAAAGAGAAAGAGAATTTCCTGGTCCAAGTGACTTCATTTTGCGGTACAGTGCATCCGGATGCTATCGATAACCTTTGAAGTGTTTTTAGTAATTGAATGCGCAGTAGCGTGGAAAAAGGGTGCGAGTACTAGTACGAGTACAGTTTATCTCTGTTAATCGATATTTGCTCCAGGAAATGGAGTTCATGGACATTCTTTCGTACTCACGCCAGTCGGCAGTCAATTGACCCCCAACTTTCAATGGCTTATGAGCTAGGGATGCCTACAAGAGGCGGAAAAAAAGTATCTACAGACTCGTACCAAACTCATCTCCAATCTATTCAATCTAGCTACCGACAATTGGGTCCTTCATCGTGCCATGAGACAAATTTAATATTCGAATCATGTAATTAGGCTGGCAAGGCGGTAAAAAAGTTGCCTGTGGTTGCCAATGGCAACCTCACCTGGGAGTGGTTAACAAGGTCTCTGTGTCATAGTCATGTAAGCTGCAGAATTAATCCTTTAATTGGCATAAGTAATGAGGATCGGGTTTGTGACAATGACTAAAAGGTTGGCATTCACAATCATCATAACCTAACACGGCGTCAAGCGAAGATGAAACTTGTACACAGAATTGTGTCATCCAAAGGGTAACTGTGATAATTTGTTGTCGCTTCTTAGGTGTTTGTGGAGAGGTTTACTTCTTTCTGTTCGTTCTTTAATTTAATTTGGAATTTGAATTAATATTTAATTAATACAGAGGTGATTGCATTCATTGTTCATTAGTCCGTCATGTGAAGATAGGTAAACGCGCGGTGGAGGTGGAAATACTGTCATGCTAGGTCAGAAAGTGAAGAGAATTGATGTATCGCAGTTTGATCGTTATTTGGATTTTTTGTTATTTATGAACTAAACAGGCTCTAAGCCAAGTCTCCTACCACTGATAGCTGTCATGGGATAGCAGGAGCTGTTTACAAGGCGATGTTCCATCTCTAGTTTTGTGGAGTATGTTGGTCGATTGTTGGCTAACTACGTAGAAGATATCTTTGCCAAGTCTTATGACGATAGGAATGCTAAATGTAGTGCTGTTAGTACAAGTTTTGATAAACATCATGGAGAAAATTTTACACATGAAATCAGGATTTTCTCAGATAGACGGTCAGAGAAATCCATACATCCCTTACAATACCGTACAGACTACTGCGAAAAATCATATTGACAACGGACAGTATTGAGGGTAGTGGCAATGTGAGTATTCGCCTAATGACCATTCGGGATAAAACGAAAACAAACATAAAGGCTTCGTACAGGCTAAAATAAACCGAGTCCACATTTTGCCCTATTATGCGCCTTCACGTATCTCTCTGATAGATTGAGAGCATTGTTTCCAGTGCAAGAGAATTGTAGATCACTTTAACGCCTGGGATATAGAATTTACATTATCTGGAAAGTTGACAGCTTACACACAGCGACTGCTAATATGAAAAGGTTTTCCTAATTCAAGAGCGTTGTGACACTACAAAAAAGAAGCACAAACGTTCAATGTTGATTTTTCCAAGTTAACCTGAAAGAAACCTGAAAAACACAATCCAAAATATAAGAGATGCCTCAACGAACTCTGCAAGGAAACTTACCATATTTCTTCCGGCAGTATACACATTGTCATGAAAAAGAAAAAGGGCCGGCAACTATAGAATCATCATGTGTCTTGCAATGTTTTTAGTTTAGAGAGCGTAGTAGCGTCTTCCGGAAGGAAATAAACACGAATTTGCAAAAGTTTCGGAAACGACGGAGCATCAAGCACCAATTTACACTTGCGGTCATAAAAACCGCACCACCTAATGAGTTCTCAAAAAATTTCTAATTACATCAGATCGTAGGGTTTTTCCCATACTAATGAAGGGTATTCCCCATAGCGGAGTTCGGCCTCGTATTCAGTTCAACAAAAAACAAAAATAATCAGTTTGAATTGAGTTGTGACGGTGACAAGTAAAAAAAAGTGAAAAGACTGGTAAATATCATCAACTGACTCGGGACGAAAAATTTTGACTTAAGTCGAAGAAGGGCTTGGCTATCGTATTGGATGCTGTCATTCAACTATCGTACGACTGATGAAGAAAAAAGAAAATTTGGATCAACTGGAAATGAAAAAAAGGCTCGGGACGAAAAAGTAAAACAACCCAGAAGACGGACAATGTATTACAACGAATTAGCATGAAAGATCGCTTTAAAATTGCTGTCCGTATCAGAACAGAGCTGAGTGAATTTCATCAAGTTGATCTAAGCACCGAAACCATACGCCGACGACTACGGGAGATAGGTTTATATGGAAGACGACCAGCGAAAAAACCTCTCCTAACCACAAAAATGAAAAAAGTTCGCTTGGTCCGATGGTGATATGGTCCGATGAAGGTAAATTTAATTTGTTGAATGCCGACAATTTGCCATACGTAGGACGGTCAGCAGGTGAAAGGTTCAAGGACGAGTGTATAGTCAAAACAGTGAAGTTTCCTAAAAAGCCAGATGGTTTGGGGATGTTTTTCTTTTTACGTTTTGGGCCCTTTGCACTTTGTTTATGTAACTATGAACGCTCAAAAGTATGGAGAAGTAGTAAGGGAGTTTTTGGTACCAGCAGCATTGAACAGCATCATTCGTATACTGACAAGTGCATTTTTTAAGATGATATTGCACCTTGTCTGCGCCAAATCTGTAAGTAAAGTGTTATAAATCAACTTCTAGATGTCTTCTTTATAAATAATAAACAGACAAGTAACTATAGTCTTTCAATAATTTTTAGCTCAAGACAACGTTTGATGACCTCGGTATTACCAAACTAGACTGGCCAGCTAATTCGCCCGATTTAAACCCAATCGAACACTTGTGGCATGTAATGAAACGTAAGGTGGCTGAACATAAACCAGAGAGTAAAAAAAAGCTAAATGAAGTTCTGGAACATGTATGGAATACTGAAATTTCAAGGGACATTACTGAACTTCTAGTAAACTCGATGCCTTCTAGAATAAAAGCGGTTATAACCGCCAAAGGAGGAGCAACTCTGTATTGATAATTTTTTGGTAAAAGTGGCATATCTATACATCTTATATACACATACATAAAAAATGTATCGTTTGATTCTGTTAACCAATGACTGTATCAAAATATTTAAAAAATAAAATAAGAAAATTAACTGGTTTTTCTTTCTTTGTTAATATCTTTTTTCAAACATTCAATAAACAGATGGAAATTAGATAGAAATACTTATAAACTACTGCGGAGTATTCAACAAAAATTTCATTTCATTATAAAAATTATTATCGTAGTTATTAACAATTTTTCATTCATTTTGATATGGTGCGGTTTTTATGACCGCAAGTGTATTTCCCAATGTCACACTGAACTCGGTAATCACGTATCGGTCGGAAATATACAGGCACTTGTGAGAAGAAGTATTTCTGCATCAACAGAGTAAAGTCTGGTCCTGCTCCCAAAAGGAAAAAGGAAAAAAAAAATTCTTTTGTAACAGCCCGTATGATGGATTTTCGGAGCACCAATAGCTCGCTCGATAATCGGCGCTATTGGGGAAGTTGTGAGCATTGTCAGGAAAGCTATAGAGGTGCCATGATGAAGTAAAATGTATTAAGCAGCGAACTGGGTACTTATTCTGCGTGAGCTCAATGCCAAAGGAGTGTAACAATATATCCAGAATAAGTTGGCTAACTACTTCAGAAGTAGGGTGCAGTTCTACGGTACAGATGAAGAAACAATGCAATACACCATAATAGATGGAGTCCCTCAAGATTCAGTGTTGGGGCCTTTGATGTGGAATATCATTTATATGCTAGACTATATCCCAAGATATGCTAAAATATACGTATATTCACAAAGATAACATCTACAATACTCTTACACAGTATCTGATGTAACAAAGAAGACCGTGGCACTAACATGTGTAACGCCAAATATTTGTAAACCAAAATATTCCAAAAGCCTGCTCCTTAAAGGAGTGGCTACATTCCAATTATTGGCGCATGAAAATTATGAAAATTAAAACATAGAGACCGAAGACGGCGGAGGTATACAAAACCAAAATTTTGAGAGTAATCAGTGCCTTTCGGATACAGTCATACAAATATAATGCGGTTGTTGATACAGTGAAGACCACCAGACGATATTAATGTTCTTTCAGGAAAACAACCATCAGTGGTAGAACCTAACGACTGCACACAATCAAAAACTATGAGCTGAACATATATAAAGCAGTTTCTGCTATCTGCATTGACTGCAGGATTTACGGCTGATTGCTCCAGCAGATGGTAGCAAGCTCTTACTAGTAGAAAGAGTGTCAGTTAAGTTTCGGCTTGCAAACTTATACCTATTAACATAGGGTTGGGCGTGCTGGCCAAATTCTCGAGTTGCTAAAACCACTCGGAATATCGAGAATATTCGTTTATCAGGCTATTGTTCGATAGAGGACTGAAATCCATGTGAAAATTTTCGGACTTGTAACCAAAAATCACCTGGCTTTACAGAGCCTGAAACGAATGTTACCGACGCACAAGCGGAAAATATGTCTGAGAAAGCTCAGAAACCGAGAATAATCGAATCTTTTCAATATTTCTCATATCGGAAGGAGTAGGACACATGAATACCATATACTTTAAGAGCTTAGGATCTTCAAAATTTTAACAAGACGACAATGCACCCTAAGGACGTTAGATTTGTTAACTAATACAAGAAGTTGCTGACGATGTTGGCATATCGGTCGACTCGTGCAATGCTATCAGCGAAGTTTGTTACGAAATTTCTTAATTTTGATCAGAAGAACCATCGCATGAGCATCGCTCAGGAGTTCTTGAATGACGTCAATATTCATTCTGACTTGCTCAAAAGGTTCATAATTGGTGACGAATCATGGGTATGTTATCCCAATGGAATAACTATTCATGGCTTTTGCATCACGATAATACACCTGCTCATTCATCGTTGCTGATGAGAGATTTTTTGCCAAAAATAACACGACAATCATGCCTCAGCCGCCATGTTCACCGGACTTGGCCCCATGCGACTTTTTCCTGATCCCAAAACTGCTGAACAGACCTACGACAAAACGTAGATTTGCAACGATTGAGGAAATAAAAACAGCATCGCTGGAAGAATTCAAGGCTATGCCAAAAAGTGCTTGTGAGAAGTGTTTCGAGGATTGGAAAAATATATTTTTTTTTATAAAAATATAAAGTCACTTCACTATTTGAACACACCTCGTACTAAATAGGAAAGGGCGACCAGAACGCAAGCAAGAGTTATGTTTGAATATAGGCTCAGTTCCTATCGATAAAAAAATACGAGTAGTCCAATACATAAAAGAAAAAAACACCTAGACAATTCTTCTTCGGAGTCTTGAGGTAATGAAGAACCAGACACCTTACGATTCCAAATGTCAAAGGCAGTACCGCACGTTTCTACTCTGAAAGGTTTCATTAGGCGATCACAAACGAGAAATCTATGGTTTAACAACAAAAGGGCAGCGGGCATTTGCAGTGAACCGGGAGGCATATCAAACGACACGGAGTCCGGAGAGCAGGTCTAATTTGAGAACTGCTGGCTTAAGAACGAGTACCAACATAAGTGTTAAGGCAATCTGAAGATGCTACTGCAGGAATGGGGTTCACGAATTTTGACAAAAAAAAAAAAAAAAAGTCATTTCATAAGTCATGGTAGTACATATGTATACAGTTGATGCTGAGAAATTGGAATTCTGAATCTTCATTGCTGATGTCATCCAAGTCTGATCATTCAACTATCGTTCAACCGACTAAAACGAAGGGAGGACAATGATATCTAAACTGAAATCTGACAAACAACAGTAGCCTATGGATTACCGCCGAGTTTTTTAATGTCGGAGGAAATGATCTAGTGAAAATCATGCTCCCGCATTGTGTATAAACATTTTAAAAATACACAAATCTGTAAAATTTACTTGGAGTTTGCTTAATGAAAGAAATCTTAGCGTGGTCTTTCCATCCCTGAAGAGAGAAGATCCTGTGGACTGGGTCACCTCAGGGGCATAAGCTTGTTTAGCATGGCATACCACCTTGATCAAAAAAATTTCGGAATTTATTCAGAAAATTAAAAATAAAAGTTCTTCAAAGTAATCCCCATCGAATGCAGCACACTTATGCCAGCGCTTGATTCAATCCTCGAAACATTTTTTATATTCGGTTTTCGGTATGTCCATCAGTGCTTCCTGCGATTTTTCCATTACTTCCTCTGGGCTGCTAAAACGCGTTCCCCGTAGTGCTTTTTTAACTCGATTGCTTAGAAAGAAGTCATAGGGAGCTAAATCAGGTGAATTCGGTGGCTGTTGGATGGTTATTCAAAAAAATACGAATAATGATGGCACTGTGCGACAATGCATTTTCATGGCGCAAAATCTACGAGTTTTCTGGTTCTGCTTTACGCAAATGTCTCATAACGTCCAAAAAATACTCTTTGTTTACTGTTTGGCCTTCTGGCAAAAATTCATGATGCAGTACAACGTTGTAATCCATGAAAACTGTGAGCATTGCCTTCTTATTTGACTGAAAACGACGTGGTTTTTTTAGTCTCGGCTCATTTGGTGACCGCTATTCACTTGCCCGATGTCTGGATTGCGTGTCGTACTCATAAACACACGTCTCGTCTCCATGATCTTTTTGATGAATGTGGGATCGGATTCAGCCTCGAAAATCAACTCTTTTGCGACGTCAACAGGGTCTCTTTTTTGCATGAAATTGAGATCTTTTGGCACTAACGCATCATCTTCGATTGACTCACGACCACTTTTTCACCGCTTGTGCCACTGGTAAACGACCGTTTTCTTTAGAGAATCGTTGTCGAAACACATTTCCAACGTTTCCAACGTTCGCGCACCATTAAATCCGCTTTTTACGTAAAATTTAATACAAGTTCGTTGTTGCAAATTTAAATTTTAAGGCAGTTCCCGATCTTGGAGAAACGAAACCCTCTAGCCAACTATAGAGGGATAAGTCTCCTCCATATCGTCTGTAAGATCTTCTCTGCAAGATTAGAGGCACAAAAAGTGCAACTACTTGGCTTTTCGGGTAACATAAAAATTATCGGCAGATAACAGCGTGCTGGTTTTAAGACATTTGCAATTATTTAAGCAGAAACGGCGAAGATGACCTGCGTAACTTCGAAGAACTCAAGAATTTTGTTTATGCTCATTACACATGCCAATGGTTTTTTTTTTTTTTTTTTTTTCCTCTCCGTAAGTGGTGTTAGAGTTCAGTGAGACCGAGTCCAGGGACTTGATAGCGGCCTAACTATACGACAAGTTGTGAATATTTTTTTGCAGATATTATTGTACGTTTTTCTTCAGCCAGGACAGAGCTTCCCTAACCGCCAAAATTTCCGCTACAGTGATTTGGAAGACAGAAGGAGATACTTAGATTTAGCTAAACTGATAAAAAAGGGTAAATGTAAAGGGATCTCAAACAATTTGGCGTGTGAAACTAGAAGCAGCTTAAAACCAGCATGGCTGGCTGGAGTGGCATGTAGGTCGGCCCCAAACTGAAGCGTCACCTAAGTTAGATAAAAAGACGAGCTATATAGATCAGTGTCTAGTGTCCATAGCTATACAAAGCGACAACGGAGAAGGGTCACTGTTCTATAAAAATCAGTGATGACAGCCTTGAAATATTTAATGTCAAACAGAGATTTCAACAAACAAAGTAAGATGTTATTTCCTCAAAATCCACGGCCTGTCAGAATATTTTTTTGTTTAATGGCAGAAGCAACGCCGAATGCAGAAAGTTACAAAGGCCAGCAAAGTGTGGTAAAGCAATTTATCTACTTCAGCTTTTCAGTGAATCCCATCCACGATATCGAAAACCCTTGCAAACTTTTGCCTTTTTCAAGATTATGACTTGAAGAGTGGGGTGGATAGTATTGGTGTTGCAAAAAGCGCCATTTCCGGCCTAGTAACAGTATCTAAAGGCTCCAAAGTCTGCCTTGTACAGTCGAGTCATAAAAAGTCGCCTACTTGCATCGGAGACAGAAAACAATTTATCAAAACGTGAGAATACTTTTCAAATAAAATTGAAATTCAAAACGAGGTGTAGTGATTTATGTAGTGTGAAAGTGTTACAACAAAACAGAGCAAAAGCAGCATCACGTACTGAACTGACATTGACGAAACGTCACAATATAACGACGTTGTAAAAACTATTTGTAACAGCAAGCAACAGTTGCCTTAATAGTTTTGAACTACGAACGTAAGTTCAAAAAGTTAAATATGCCAGTGAGCACTTTCTCTCCGCTGCATAGTTGCCTCTTTGTGAGCCAATTATTTTTTTGTTATTTTTATTTCTTTATTTTAAATCTACAAACTTGCAAGGTTTTACAAATACGCTTGCCAATTCGCAGTCAGTTACTAAACTAAAAGAAGCTAATTGCCTTGGTCTTAGTTAATCCGATTTTTAGTTGGCAAAAGTCAAACATAAAGACACTTGAGGGCATGATCTACACTTTCGACTTACAAATCTTTCACCGAGTGTATGTTGGTATATAAGACGATTGAGTTGAACATTTCTGGAACATTAGAGCCTAATGTAGTGGCACATCAGGCAAAATGCAGTGAAGATACATATTATTGCAGTAAATCTATTTTTATGACATCCAATTGGGATGATTAACGCTTTTAAGGGGGATACCCATTACTCTAAGTACGTCTTTTATAATGGCTAGAAAAATATTTAAATATTTTCCGATGTACACTATCCCGATTCAGCCGGAATCTGAAGTTTTAGGTCGAAGAAAAAGCAGAAGAGGAAGACTTACCTTGTTGAAACCGAATCTTGAGACAAAGTAGTTCCTTAAATTTGTCAAAGGCAACATTTCTACTGATTAAAGGCAGCTTTCGATATTTTGGATGTTCGAAGATTACAAGAGGTCAACACTGTTAAATCCAGAAACTCAATGATACTACAAAACTTGCGCTAATCTTCTGCAATTGCCAATTTACCCAAAATACCCTCTGGAATGGTTTCGAAGACATTCCGAGCCTGAACTGTGGTGTTCTTCTCTCCACATTCGCAAGCCACTAGAGTCAAGTAGTCCGTCTGCACCTGCAGTCTTTAAGTTTTTAGTTAAGATATATAGTAGCTATCTAAACCTTATTTTGGTGGGGTGAACGAAGTTGTTATCCATCAATGTCAGTGTTGGTTGAACTTCCAAATATCATTTCTTCAGAAGTAACTCGTCATGTTATCAACCGAACACTTCTTTTCTTCTTTTTTGTTCTTTCTCAGAAGATGAAGCTCCTTTCGTCCGCTTTGCTTATAGAGTTTGAAAGCAAGTATCGTCCTTCTTCGTAGCCTCGCTCTCTATGCCACTTATTTCACTGAATACGCCGAAACTCGCATGAATTGACCTCCGTACATTGCGAAGTAGCTTAATTGAGATTATCGCCTCTGACGTCGCCGTTGAGTTAGGAGTTCCTTCACAGAACCATCAAATTGTGCTTTGCCTGGAACATGCGTGTGCACTTAGTTCACCCAGCTATCCTTTTGCATTTCCAAATATTAATTACATATGCAAAGTCTGACTCAGAATACTGGAGACTGTTGGTTGTGATTATCCTCAGCAAGAACGGTGCGAGTTAGCTACTCAAGCTCAAAACAAAGACTTTCATGAAAAGGTTGAAACACAGCAGGCTGGACGTACCCATCTGTTTTTCGACCACTTCTTTGTTGTAAGCAATTTACGTTCAAAGTTTCTATTTCACTGTCAACATTTTGAAAGTGTAAGAGACACTTCATCAAAATATGAGACCTGTCAATAAGGAGTGTCTTTGTCAAGTGGTGAGTTCTAGAAACCATTTTCCGTTTTTGTTCCTGGAGTTTCGATGACCTTGAGTAGCGATTGTCTTTTGACTTTTGGCAGGTCTTATAGATATGATGGAACGACACCAGAAAATCCGAAGCATTCCTTGTATTCTATAATTGCCCTCGACTAAAACTTGTGCCAAGGAAGAATGTAGTCTCTGAAGATTCAAAACCCATCTGATAATTTAAGACTTCACTCCCTGTCAGATGAACTTTCAAGAGGAGACAGATAGTTAAGACGAAGCGTCTATAATTTAACTATCGGAGCCGGTGGCCTTTTTATTTTTTTTTTATTCAACATTTCTGAAGATTTCGTTATTTAGACAACAGTCCTCCGATTGCATCCAAACACTGTTTGATTGGCTTAAACCCAATGTTTTCATAGTGTTAGCACTCTGAGTTGTTCAGACTGTTGTCATTGTAAGTCGTTCGTATGCAGAATGCCAATAAGAAATTAGTGTGTCGTAAATAGCGCGATTTTCTCCATTTTCTCACTTCCACTCGGATGTTATACATAGCGAAAGCTAATATCTGATTGCGATTTCGGTCTACCAGAACTGAACTTTAAGATTTAAGTCTACCAAAGCAATAAATCTTTTAAATAGTGGTGACATCGTTCAGATTGTTCTATGGTTATCCTACCAATGAAATTATAATTCTCGATGGACATGACTTCTTCAAGTGGTTTGCGTTCCCCTAAACTGCAAGATCATTTCCTGTTGAAACAAGTTTCATCTGGGGATAAGACTTGAAAAAGTTGAGAAAATCTATTCACGAAACATAAAATAACGAGGCAGCTGCGTCTACGAGAGATTTCTCCGTTTTAGTCGTTGTGAGTTTTTGCTGAGTGTGGAATTCAACAAAAGCGCTTCGTCTGCACTCTTAAATTGGGCTTTTCATAGAGTAACCACAAGTTTAGGGTTACAGAATCCATGGTCTGGTCCCAGTCGTGACGACAACGGATTGATTTTTAATCTGTATGCAATCATCCTAAAAATAGTTTTAGCACATTTTACGTTGAGTTAGGACGAATTCTACTAGCATATCTTCAAAACCTTCGGATACTTGACTCCTAAGCTTGAGGGAAAGTTGCAACGTGATAAGTTACTTTTGTCAAGGCCTTAACATCAATGAAAATAAAACAACTTCGGGGTAGTACAGGATAACTTACATATGGTATAGGGTTTTCTAATAACAACTTGACAACTTTCTTTTTAAACAAAAGGCAAACCATTTGAGATATTTCAAAAACTTTATTATTGGCTTCAAGTACAATCAAAACATTTATGAATGGAACTCGACTTCGTTCATATGGTCACCGCGGGCACGTTTCGTTGGATCCGATTTTCAACGACTCGGCAACACATTTCGGCTGAAACGGCCGCTATTTCGCGTTCAATGTTGGCTCTGAGCTCTTCCAACGTTTTCGGCGTGTTGGCATAAACCAATGACTTAATAGAAAATAGTCAAGCGGCGTTAAATCGCACGAACGAGGCGGCCAATCGACTGACACATGTCTTGAGATAACACGCTCACCATACTTACTCTTCAATAAATCGATTGTAGCGTGTGCTGTGTGGGTTGTGGCACCATCCTATTGAAACCACATGTCGTCCAAGTCCATATTTTTCAATTCGGGCCAAAAATAATCGGTGATCATGGCGCGATAACGCTGACCATTCACAGTAACGTGACGATCGTTATCGTCGACGAAAAAATATGGCCCAATAACGCCGCCGGCATGCAAACCGCACCAAACAGTTATTTTTTGTGGATGAAGTGGTGATTCATGAAGCACATGTGGGTTTTCGCCCGACCAATAATGCATATTTTGCTTATTGACGAACTCATTGAGCCAAAAATGAGCTTCGTCACTGAAGATGATTTTGCGATGAAATTCATCATCTTGGCGCATATTATCCAGAAGATCGGCTTCAATTCTTGAGGCAGCTTATCTTGAGAACGCCGTGGAATTGACTGATTGGGATCATTTGCTACGGACGTCTGAACGGCAGCGATATTTTCGACACTTCACCCAACCCGTTGTCTCACTGACACGGCAACATCACACAACGAATATGTAGACTCAAATTGTTGCACTAAACTTGTTATTGCCTGTCTACTAGGGTGAAAATTTTGACCGAAAATTGGAGTTAACGCTCTTAAAGTTGCACTCACCGACTCCGAATATCTGTAGAAAATTTTTATAATTTGCAGACGTTGCTCGTTAGTGTACTTACCATGATGAGTTTACTGAATAAATTGACAGTGACAGTTTGATGATTTGTGAAAGAGTGCGTTCACAAATTAAATTCAAATTTGTCAAGTCCCTATTCAATTCAAATCACCTTTTTCACAAAGTTTATTTCCTCACTCATGTATTGCGAGGCGAAATTTTCCAAAACAGTAATCCTTTAACGAATCTTTCGTTCTATTTGTGAATGAAAGTAGAGGAAGATAAATGTAATTTTAGAACCAAATTACTCGTATTACGCCCTCGTCTTAGCGCCAGAATTGAGGTGCATATAGAGAACGGAAACTTGATTCAAATAACTTACTGAAATCCACTTGATACAGTGTACAGAAGTTAATATAACAAAAGCAATGAGTTTTGTCCCACATCGGAAGAACAACGTTCATGTCAATGCTTGCATTTCAAATTGTTTAGTTCACACAATGCTCTCTAACAGACAGCTTTGATTTTTGTTTTCCAAATGACACGTGAGACTTGTATCCTGCTTAGTCGTTAAGTGCATTGAAATACAATTTTTCAACTTTCTGTCTCAAATTACACAGAACACCTATTTTCAGTTACCATACCGGTAAACGGATGGAATGATTGAACACGGTACCAGCCACTTCAAAAATAGGTTGCTGCAGTTCAGTGTACTTTGAGAGTTAAATCGAACCCATGTGCATTTTCTGAGGTACATATGTGGGTATATTTCCGCTCCTTTCTTCCCTCAGATTGCTGATTCAAAAGAAAAATCCATTGCCGGTAATTAGGGAAAAGTCAATGAAACCAGAAAGAGATTTACGTGCTCGTATTTTTCCACCAGTTTTTTCTGATTACCTGCTACTGTTCGATTCTTTCATCGACCTCCTGATGAGAGGATTTTAAGGAAGAAAAAAAAAAATAAAAAATAAAAATTATAAAAGCAACGAAATCAACTTCTCTTTCCACTCTAATAAATTATTGATTTCCCTTTCCGTAGCAGAAGTTAAATATTTCTAGAGCACGTCACTACCCTAGACATCTAAGCGTATACATGCACGAGTACAAGCAGTAGTCAATATGTGTTCCACATGCTCTCCACATGGGGTTACCGTCTAAACATCTTTCACACTACCAAGGTAGAAGCACATCCGTATAGAACTAAAAACTCCTTTAGATATGTTCCTTTGGTAGCATAGTATAGCGTGTATACGGTCCGTAACCATTAGCGAACGATTGACAAAAGTTTTCGTGTTCCGTGTTCTGTTCTACGCGAACTTTAACAATGACAGTCGGGTGAGAAAACTTTACATGCAAATATAAGAAAAAAAAACAATCAAAGGACATGCAAACGGTGGCCAACCAACCGATCGACTTCCCTTTAACTACTCTTTCACCCGAATCACTTCTTTTTTATTTTGATTTTTTTGTTTTTCCTTTTTCTTATCCATTTTTTGTATAAACAAGTTGCAACATTAAATTGCAAATTAAAAAGTTTCAAAATGTTCGCTTGACTATGTCGAAGGTCTGACACACAAAAACGGTCATGCACCACAGAGTACCGACGAAGAGGAAAAACATGAAGATTAAAGGAGCGCACAACTACACCGAGTATCTAAACAACAAAAGGACCAAAACGCGCAAACATGTCCCCGTTTTATTTGGCTCGCTTCGCTCCAATATTACTATGTCCCAAAGTATCTTTTTGCGCTCCAAAAAATAACCGTATGCATTCTGACTTTACCCTGTATAATATACAAGGGTATCCGTACACGTATTCTTTACATGGAAACACTTAAGCAAGTGTATATGCTGCTACAGTACAGGAGAAGCCTTTGTCCTAGCAACACAAAAGGAAGAAAAGATAAATTGCACTTTGGTGTAATGTATTCGTAGATGTAGAGTCCTCTACAGGGTGAGTTCTATCGGAAGGTTTTGACTGGTATACAGAAGTACAATATTATACTTACTCTGTGTTTGCTGCATCTATTCGTATAAGAAAGGGAAATCCATTCAAAAAAGTGAGAGAAACTTTTTCATTTCCTATTCAAGAGATACAAAAAACACCGAGAGCTAGCTTTGGGTTCTTCAGAAGTTAGGAGCAATAAACTACAACCAACCCATTACCACTCACAATTCACCACAAGAACTCACACTGAACTAAACACATCCCAATTGAGAGATGGAAAGACTCATTCTCATTCGCATAAAGGGAATTCGGTTTGCAGTCGACCTAACATTAACATTAATCCTTAAGTCTTTCACTATTGCTTTGTTTTTTCGTTGGTCTCATTTTTAATTGAATATCTAAAGAAACGAAAGATATCTACGTAGTTAGCGGCAAGAAATAAAAGAAGCAAAAACCATCATCAGAGTTAGTTTCTTTTTAAGTTCACTCAATTTACAGATGTAAAATGTACATAGTACGAGTACGCATTACCTCTCTTTGTATGGCAAGAAATAAGAGATTTCTACTTCGTCATTTTTGTTTCGCAAGCAAAAAGTATCTCACTGATTGAGCAACAGGATTAAAAAGAATCACTTGGAAAGTTATTTTCTTTTTCGAAAGTAAACTTGTCAATGGTATCTTCTCAGCCAGTCTTGACTATATGCTTGACTATATAGCAGCTGGAAGGAGAAATTTTTTGGTGCCCTGAAAGTCTTCCAGGGAAGAAAAAATCATGTCTATTGGAGCGAGAATCAAAAAGAAATTTGTTACACCCGAAGGGGTTGTTTTATATTCGTACAGAGGAGGAGAAAATAGATTACTCGTACTTAAAGGAAGCGAAAAACCACAGCAATTTAATGAGCCAATTAGGACGACTTGATTTCTAAAGAAATATCTTTTACTTGCAACTCCAACAGCAATAAGTGTGCCTATCATCAGATACTTAGAACTGTATACAGGCATCGCTATAAGCTCGATTATTTACTTACTTCGTACCCTCTCGCTTATAGACCAATTACACTATATATCAGCCAAGTTCTAACATTTAGACAAAAGGATTACGAGCTTACAGATACTGCCTAGAGCAATCATATGACATAGATGTCCTCATGGTTGTAGCTTTAGTCAGATAAATCTCCAGTACCATGAGCTTCATCGTCATATGAAATGAGCTCTTGACTTTAAATGGCAACTTATCTGATTAAACCCAAGAATTACTCATATATCCAATTGAAAATACTTTCTTACGCACTGCCATAAGGCTGCTTATGTTTGATTGAGCTGTCTTCGGCGTAAAGAAAAGAAGTCGTTTCAACTTGTTCGACACTAAAAATTAAGGAAGAAAGATTGGACTGACCCTTCATACAACAATCTTTGTTTTAAATTCCCCTATAAGAATTCTTTACCATTCTCTCATATGGAAACTATCCCTTATTCGATGAAGATGATCAGGATGATCTTACACAGCATGTTTCCCAATCTCTACCTGTACGGCTGGAATTGTTTTGCAAGTCTATGTGCATCCCAAAAAGTCGAATCACTCTTCAAGAGGCTGAGCTACTCGAATATTGTGCTATAGAATGCCTTAAATTTGCTCGTAAGCTTACATCGCTAATTGTTACAATTTCCTGTGACGCCTTTGCCTTTATATAAAAAAAAAAGCTCTCATGAGTTTTTTCCCCCTGTCGAAACAGAGAACTCAGACAAAGAAGTAGTCTATTGTTCTACACTTATGTTCCTATAACTGGAACTTGTCTGTCTTGTGAAGATATAAGTACCAACGCCCACCACATCAGTAAGAAGTACCTTTAAACCGATGCGAGCATGCAACACATCACAGAAGATGTGCTCCGCAGTATTGTGGTGAGTTCACCGGAAAATGGTATTGGATAACCGACGATGAAAAGTGCGTGAATTAGCAGATATGGTAGGCATTTCAAAAAGCGCTGTATATCGCATGTTGACTAAAAAAAATTGGACATGAGAAAGCTGTGCGCAAGATTGGTGTCGCCATTATACATAGTGGAACAAAAATAGCGTCGTAACAGGATGTTTTAATCGAGTGCTTGGCGAAGTTTCACAGTAATAAAACCTAGTTTTTGCGTCTATTCATAACAATGAATGAAATATGAGACGAAGGTACAGTCAAAACAATGAACTCAATGAGGAGAATTGGCTCCAAAGAAGGCGAAGACAGTGTTCCATCTGAGGGCAAGGTCATGGCGTCAGTTGTTCGGGATGAGCTGGAATATTGTAATTTTTATTGATTGTCTTCAGAAAGGAAAAACAATCAACGGCGCGGCGTGTATTATACAATCTTATTGTGGCGTTTGAAAGATGATAACAAGAAAAACGGCCGCATTTAGCGAAGAAAAAAGGCAATGTTCACACATCCGTCATCACCATGGCCAAAATCAATAAGTTAAAGTTCAAATTGCTTCCTGATGCATCCTTTTTGCCAAGTTTAGACCCCTCGTCTAAAAAAATGGAACTTAAAAGAAGTGGAGTCTGCGGTTGATTGCTATTTTAAGAAGATCACCGATTTTCACTATAAACTTTTGAAAATCACTGGGGAAAGTGCATTGAACTAAAAGGAGACTACATAGAGAAATAAAGACATTTTTTTTTCCAAATTTTTTGTGTTTTCTCTGTTAAGTGGGATACTTCTGAGACTACCCATAGCATAAGAAACAAATTGTATATATTTTTTATTTTACTTTGTCATTACCACAAGCCCCTTGATAGACCGATGGTCAACGATTAATGACGGCACGAACCCTTTCTATTGGAAAATTGTGCACTGCTTTTACAAGGGATACCTACAGCGACTTAATGGTGGTGTGTTTTTTAGAGCAGGCCATAATCTTCAGAGTTGACCACAATTCATCATCCAGTGGATTCAAATCCTGGGCTAGATAAAATTGTTTGATGCTTTGGGTAGCAGTTTTTTAGATTTCCGTTCTCTATATCTTTTTAATGCCACTATAAGCAGATATCCTGTAGACCCCTAGTTTCTTTGAAGCTTTTAATAGTTCAATAAAGTTTCTCCCATTTCTACACAGATGTTGTGAGAAAGAGCAACTCCAGCGGTACTACTATTAAATGTCTATGTTGTGTGTAAGACAGTTACGCAGTATTACTATAACATAGATTTCGCATGGAGAAAAGACTTGTGACTGACTATCAAAAATGTCGAAGAAGTCACACGGCAGATTGTCAGATGTCATTGAACATCTCTGCAAGATTGCTATCCTCCGTTTACATCCACTGAGCAGCAAACCACTGGCATGGCCCTATATAACTTAGCTGCGAATTCCTTAGCAGAATCCAAGATCTTATCCGAAGATACGAGAGCTGTTTGATGAATACTCGGATTAGAAATGACAACGCAACTTTTTTAGGTTTTGACAATTTATCTTTCAACTAGATACACTTTCCCAAGCGGTGCTGCAACTTTTTTAGTCCCTCCGTATAGTAAGACTTTTGTTGACTTGCCAAATACTCCTCCGCCGCGGCGATGACTTTATCTTTCGTCCTGTACATTTTTCCGGCGCGCGATCTTTTAAGGTTTGGAAACAAAAAGAAGTAGCAGGGAGCCAAATCTGGAGAGTACGGAGGATGGGGGAGCAATTCGTAGTACAATTTAACTAATTTGGTTGTGGCGGCTGCCGAGATGTGAGCCGGTACGATATCGTAGTGGAAGAACACTTTTTTTCGCCAAATTTGGTCGTTTTTGATCTAATCGCCCCAATAAATCGACGTAGTAAGCTCCTGTGATTGTTTTTCTCTTCTCCAATCTCTTCGCCAATCTTCCAATACGGGTACTCATCTAACAGTCCTCGTATAGTATTTATTTCCTGGGTATGTGAGTTTTTTGTTTACTTTTCCTTCCTGAAAGCCCTGATGTTTTGTTGGTCTTTTAAAGAGGACAGTTTGTATACTATAGTATGTACTTGCTGACCTATAATTTCTATTTATCACTGAGTGTTTCATCAATGCTCCGATTGGAAGTTATTACAGGAAGAAAACCCTTCGCTGTACTTAACAACTATCCTCTTCAGTTTTAGAAGTGTGCATCTGTTATTGTAATGTCTATGTCTTTAAAGAAAGTGCACCAATAAAATTGAGCATGGCACTAATCCGTAATCCCTGTGAGATGAAAACATCCGCATTATACATAAAATCCATGGTGTAGGCTCATTTGAAATATTTCGATGCATAAAGTTCCAATAAACCATCTAAATAATACAAAGACAATACGAAACAATAATTTTCTTTTCTTTCCCCATGAACTACAGAAGGCTACTTCCCAAAAATCATTTCGAAATTGTGTTTGTAGGACAAAACATTTATCCCATGCATTGTTGTGGAACAGAATTTCATCAAAAAAAAAAAAAAAAAAAAATCTGCTATAAAGCCCGCGCAGATACCTTTAATATACAATAGTATGTAGCATTTTGCATTCTACAAATTCATGTACAACAACCATGGCCCAGATATAACCGAGAACTTTACCCAAATTCTACAAAACACACCCAAATTAGTCTCATTTCCCAGTAGTTTGCATTTTGTTTACCCTGATTAGGATGCTACACAAAAACCAAAAATCTAGGTCGTAGCTGGCTTTATGAATAGCCGGTATCCAAAGTCATATTCGTGGTATCCACCCGCACTATCATTGCCCGGATATGCAGGTGAAACCAACCTGGTATGTCTTTGTCTGAATTTCATAGAGAGTAGGATGCTTTGTTTTGTTTTTTTTTTTATTTATTTATTTGATACACGACTTTTGACCTCTTTCTTGGAGTCACATACGAGTAATTCAAAACAAGAAAGGAGTAATCAAGCGTGAAAAATGAGAAGCAGGAGATGCAAAATGGAGCAATAAAAGTTATGAGGGTGTACTACAGTCGTTTGGAGATCTTTTTTCTTTTATTTTTAGTAAGGCCAACATGTTGGGAGTATACATATTGCAAAAGAAAGAGAAAGAAAATGGTGGATCTAAGGCTTGGAGATTCACTTAAAGTCCGGCTTCAGACCTAAAAAACATAAGAGCCACACGAAACAATTTCCACAGAATTAGTGCCCACACCTTCATTGTGGTTTCTGAAGCAGTCACAGCACTTCAGTGGTAATATGTTTGGGAGTGTGTTAATTATAGATATCATTCGTCCTTTATTCTAAGGAACAGCACTTTGTTTCTGTTCCATCCTGTCCTTTAAAACTTAAAAACAAAAATTGTTTTGAATCGCGTTAAAGGTACTAACACCTTCAAAACATTGGTGCCTTGTGACGCCATTTTACCCATGCGACAGACCACCAACGGAATAATTTTTTTGTCACATACATACAAGTAAATGTAATCGACCCGTGCTTAAGGGATCTTGTGAACACCTAAAATATATGCACACAGCGCTGGCGAAGTAAAATTAGGGACGAAAGGAAGAGAGATACCAATTTATGTTGGTTTTGAATGTTTGCAGGTTATAATGACTAGGAAATAAAGAGCTCGGCAGGGCGTTCCATAAACTTCCATAAGCAAATCATGATATTTAAGAGTATGTCTGAAAGTTGAGGTTGTTTGTAAAATGATTTACATTCTACATTCATAGCGAGCCGGGTTCCCTTGAGCACTGGTGGCAGAAATAAAAACAGAACAAGGTAAGGCAAGTGAAACCTCGATGTTGGAATATGTCAATTGATTGGGTAATATTCGCATCACCAATGAGTTTTATCGCACGATTATGGAGCCTATCTAGCAACTGCAGAGAAGTCTTTGGAACTTAAAATGCCTTATACATATATTGAGGTCAGATCAGAGGGGGTGAAGTATTTCTCTCATCGCTTGAGGAAACCTAGATATTTCGCAGTATTTTTGACGATATCGAATGTGTGGTCATACCGAGAAGAGAACGTTTTTCAGATTCGACGGCAAATATTAAATTCTACTTTGTGGTTTCTCAATTAGTTATCCTGTTATTATCAGAATTTAATTAGCTTAACATACACTGCCGTTTCTGTTCTACAGCCGAAGAGCAGGGATGTAAGTCAGGGAACGAATATGATAAGCAGAGAGTACTGTCGTCAGCAAAGGAATATACGAGTATTGGATTAGAAGTAGTAGTAGTAGAGTGTCGGTGACAGAACGGAGCCCTGAGGCACACCAGCATTGATTTTGAGAATATCAGAATTGAAACCGTTCTTAAAGTTAGATTCTTATCTACTGACAAAGATATTTTTCGAAATGAAATCCCAAACACCATTGAAATAGTTGTTAGGTGAAACTATCTTGCTTTCGCCTAATTAGTGAAGACCTTGGTATCACTTCCCGGTGAGACATGCAATAAGATCACCAGTGAACCTGTTGCTACAAAAACCGTACTTCCGGTCATTGAGAAGTTTTCGTGTTTCGAGATATATTTCATGAGCTGACGGTTCATCAGCGTTTCTATGACCTTGGAAAGAAGGGACGTAAGTGAAATCGGTCTGTGGGAAAAGAAAACTCCCTTATTTAAGAACGGACTGGAAAGATGGTATTCTCCGGCAACTCGGAAATAATTCTAAAGAGAAAGATTGATGAGAAAGTTCATTAATCCTTAGAAAAAAATAAAAAACGTTTGAACTAGCGGATTTGTATACATTGAGATCTTTGAGTGCTTTTGTCACTACACAAGTACGAAAGCGGATTCTTCATATAGGATTTTCGATGCGGTCAAGTGTAGATGGATGCAATGTACAATCCGAAAGCGTCATAGCATTTTCATTTTCTCAGGCTTTCGTTGTATTGGGGGCATTCCTGACTTATTTAAACCTTTCTCGGTTTTGCTCTGTTGGGTTGATCGCAAAAAGTTCTTTGACCGTGACATCGTATTACCGTATTAACAACTTAAGTGATACCACCGTTTCCTTTCGGTTTAATCATCAGGATTAAAGGATCTCATCCCAAAATGAATAGTGCGACATCCACGTCGTTATCGAGGATATAGATACATATAACGACCAATTGACTTTTTCGTATTGCCATATGTTTCCTTTAGGAATCTTTTCTCTGATTGTGTAGTCAATGTACGACTAATTAGTTGTTATAGTATCATATAATGTTCCGAAGATCTCAATATACTGTATCTAGTCTGTCATGCCGAAGCCACCCAGAATTGTGTATATGGAAATCGCCTGCAATAATCATTTTAGTGTTAGGATGTAGGGATACGATTCTTTATATGGGATCAAACAGCGTGTCGAACTCGTCGGTTTGAACTTTTGTTCTTATTAGAAGGAAACACTAGATTGGATCCACACAGATATACACAATCTAGGAGGTTCCTTTGGTCTATATTATGCAAGCCCAATTTTTGTTTAAAGAAAAAACTACCAACAGTCGTCATTCTTCTCTCGGAGATGTCCTGTTTTCTTAGACGAGGATAAGTGTTATTTCTCGTGTCTGGAACTGCTGTCGTACTAGTCAATCTAATCTCTTTCTTTATCTTTATCTTTATCTTTATTCTGAAAGGTTTAACAGTTTAAAGATTTTGCAGACGGAATTTGCTCCTATATTCTACCATTGAGTTCCCATAGAGTAGCTGTAGAATAATGTGATCCTGAATAGGTATACCTCACGTATCCTAACAGCAGATATGCCTGTCGGGACGATGCATTTTGGCAAGTTCTTTGCAGTCTCACAACGATTGTTGTTGTTGTCGTTGTAGGCTGTGGATTTAGGTGCCTCTTGCCCCTCCACGCAGCCAATTTGTGTATAGATTCAGCAGATGAAGATGTTGTTTCGATTAATCTCAGAATTCCGATCCTGAGCTTTGGGAAATCATAGTGCTCCTCTAAACCCTGCCACTAAAATAGCCAATAATATATCATGATGAAACTCCCTACGCCTGTATGTATGTAGGCTTTGTTCTACACTCGGTTTAAAAACCAAGGTATTGTTGACCGACCTTCTTCAATGTTCTCTTTCATGTTCACGTTGATATCTAAAATCACGGGAAAGGTTTTGCCCTAGATTGTCTAAGATTAATTTCTCTCAAACCCCCAGGGCTTGAATGTGGCTTTTGGTATATTGTTAGTGAAGCGTACACCTGTGCTCAAACGATTAGCTACTAAAGCTGATCGTGTCAGATACAAAGATGGCCACATTGCCATAATATAAGGGGTGATTCATCGTGAGGTTTGATTTTCAATAGGCTTTTTTTGACAGATCACGCGTGACTCCTATCAAAGTACTTTGTCATTTTTGTTCACTATCGTTTGGCAAGTCATCATGGAAAGACTCACACCATAACAGTGTCTCCAAATTGTTCAGTTGAATTACGAAAATTAGCGTTCTGTGATCAATGTTTTTCGTGCGATTTGAGGAACTTATGGTTCCCATAATCGACCTACTATTGCCAATACCAATCGAAAATTTGAGTCTCAATTTACATTATTGGATGTTACTCGATCGGTTCGACCACATCCAGCATGTAGTGAAGAGACTATAGCAGCTGTAGCTGAGATTGTACGCGAAAAACGTGACGAATCGATTCGTCGTCGTTCTCAGCAGCGTGGCTTGGCATATTCGACAACTTGGCGTATTTTACGTGAGGATCTCGGCCTTAAAGCGTACAAAATTCAACTTGTGCAAGAATTGAATTCAGGCGACTTGAATTTGTGTCATATTTTCAGTGAATGGGCTCTAGAAAAACACAATGAAAATCCGGTGTTTTATTGTAAAATTTTGTTCATTGATTAAGCCTATTTCTGGCTCAATGGTTACGTCAATAAACAAAATTGCCGTGTTTGGGCTGATGAGCAACCCGAAGTGCTACCATTATATCCATTAAAAACAACGGTATGTTGTGGTTTATGGGCTGGTGGAACCATTGGTCAATATTTCTTCAAAAATGATAACATTTCTTCAGAATGTTACCGTCAATGGTAATCATTATCGCGCCATGTTAACGGACTATGTGCTTCCTGAAATTCAAGCACATTGTCTCGCTGAGCTCTGGTTTCAACAAGACGGCGCTACGAGCCATACAGCGGGTGAAACAATGGACATGTTGAGAAATCATTTTGGTGATTTAATTTAATTTCACGTTTTTCTACGGTAAATTGGCCGCCTACATCGTGCGATATCACATTTTTGGACTATTTGGGGATATGTAAAGTCTCAGCCAACATTACTCGTGTTATCCGCGAGATACTAATCGCTATGCTCGAACGAGTCGCCCAAAATTAGACCTTCCATATGGAGCACCTCAGACGTAGTCGTGGCCAACTTTTACATGATATCATTTTCAAAAAGTAAATGCCATGAATTGGCATTTTAACCGATAATAAAAATTTTAAGTTCACTTTCAAATTTTTGTGTTTTATTTTACATAATAAACCAAACCTCACGATGAATCACAGTTTACCTCCGACTTAAAGCTTTCATCCTTTACTATTTCTAAGATCTCTGCTATCAAAAGAACCCACCAAATGAGAATCCTTTCTGCGGCTTTTACTCCTCAAAATGGAATTGATTCAATGCGATTTCAGCATGATGTTACCCTAGGTACAGAAACGGGTATCCGGGTGTGGTCTTTGCAAACTGTGTTGGATCGCATCATGCTTTCGTTATTGAACCTTCCATGGAATTTGGAAGTAGGGATTTATTCCTGGCGTCTTAAGAGAAGCAAATTGTTTTAAAGCTTAGGCTATCTTTTGCCAACTTTCATGGTTGTTGCCAAATTACAACAGATTGTTGAACCATGTTATTACAAAGAATATAGCATCCTTCAATCAACAGCTTTCTTAAATATTCCTCTTAAGTTTCCTCGTTTCCAAAAAAGAAAAAAATCAAATCAAATCGATACTCCCCCACTGACCTAATCCAATTTTCAGTAAACCCAGTTGCTGTTACCCACGCGACTCTCAATCACACAACAAAATCCTCTTAATTGACCGACATACGGTCGACATACATACGGTTACATACATAGTAAACGGAAACCAGGTCGCCCCGTTTGTTCGACATGACCACGAACAAATTCAATACGAACAGGTCGACTACGTTTTGTGTCGCCAACAACAATAGTGGCATAGTGGCATAGTGTAGCACTCAGTTGGTGGGTAGTGGCCGTTCCAGTCATTAGATTTTCAATTGGTGTCTACCTAAGCATTGTTATCAATCCGCCCGAGAATTTGTAGGTCCATCAATCCGCTAAAAAAAAAAAAAAACTTTTGCTTTCTACTCGTACTTAATCAAACTTATTTTCGCGCTCTACCCTTGTCTTCAAACAAAAATCCAAAAAAATAAATTTTTAGAGACCAAGCCAAATACTAAGATGAAGATGGAAGTGGAAAGACAGAGCGCAGGCGAAGGCGCAGACGGAGACGAAACTTTCAGGTGGAACTTGAAGTGCTATAGAATGTATAAAAGTAAAGATGAGGCAGGAAATAAATTCGCATTGTGCGCGCACTAGAAAGTGAAGGAAACTTTCAGTGGGAAAAAGTTTTAATTGGAAGTGGAAGTCTTCAAAGCGTAATAGCAGCGGCGGCGGCGGCTGCGTGTATTGATTAATTTGCGCACAGTGAAATCTAAACTGCACAAGTTTGGCAATAAACTCGTCACCATTCTGGATCGTGTTATGTTTGGTAGATGAGCACTGATGCGTAAGGTTGAGATTAACATATTTGTTATGAACGAAGTGATTTTGGGGGCCTTTGTTGACCAACTAATGACTTGAGGTGGCCAGAACCAGAACAGAAGAAAGTCGTTTAGTGGTCTGAGAATATTTTGAACTATTTCGTTGAGTAAGTCTGCTGTTTATTCCAGAGCTCACCCCCATTAAAATGAGATAACCTTCATCACTTCAAACTTCATTGGGTCACCGGACTTAACACTGAAATTTGCAAACGATATTTGTTGTGGTATCAGCATGACCTGAAATAGAGCCCGAGTTTACAGTAATATATCGGCAAAGAAAATAACTGAAAATACATAGCTTGAGCTGCCTCTAATATTTGATACTTCTTCACTCTTGTACGTATCTCGAATTTGATGCCCTGTACGAAGACAGACATTTCAACCTAATCAAGATAAAGTCGGTACATCCATTTCCAAGCTTTAATCTAACAGAGCTGCTGGACCCAATGGCTTAACCGCCGAACATTTTTAAGCAACTAGATTCGGAGCATACATCAATTCATCTCCAAAATCTGGTTCGACGAAAATACCGCCGACGAATGGAACCTCAGCATTGTTTTTCCCATCCTAAAGAAAGTTAATCTCCTGAACTACGCCAACTATGTCCTCAACATCGCATCGTAAATTCTGTCTTCGACTGTAAACAGTCTGATCTGCCCCTATCAGTGTGGTTTTAGGACAGAAAAGTCCACCATAGATCAAATTTTTACAGTGCGGCAGATCTTGGAAAAAACCCATCAGTTTGAAATCAATGCACTCTAACCAAATCGGAACCAGCTCCTATTAATAAGCTAATAGTGAGCTGAATAATACAACACGCCGCATGAGGCCATTAAACATGCTTCCTTTGATGGCTTCAAATCGCCTGGTACCGATGGCATATATCCACATATGTGCATGTTACAAAAAAATGTTGATTAGTTGCTGGTAACTCTGAAGCGAATGTTCATACATACCATGACCCTGGCAAACGGTGAGTGTAGCTTTTATACCGATAATGGAAAAAGAAAACTACACATCTGACTTGACTTCCTTCATTTTGAAAAGCATGAAGAGAATATGATCGAGATCCATGTGCGCAAAACTACCTTGCGAATGCATCCTCTGTCTGTCATCCTCTCCAAGCGAAAATCTGGGCATTTTCATCGATATTGAGGGAGCTTTTACAACTTAACTAGACAACACGGCCTAGACGAATCCCTAGTTTTTTGTGGATAAAAGCAATACTGATGAATGGGATACTGATTGGTGATTCTGACTCCGGCCAATGTGATGGCGGGTGTGAACAGAGATTACCTGTAATATCGCGCTCAACGCAATCAATAGTTCTGACGTGAGACGTCTACGCAGCTGAACATGCGGATAATATAGCTGTACTGTCTGTTAAATTGTGTTTAGCGACTGCCTGCTCTAAAGCGCAGGCATCCCTAGGCTTGATCCTGGGTACACTATAAATGGATTTTCAGTAAATCCTCTCTAAACTAAGGTTGTTCTTTTTACGAGCATTAAGAAGCAATCGGGTCTGACTCAAACCAAACCAATTCAATTTGGGTGTCATCCCGGATATCAAACTTCTATGGACTAAACACGTTACGTCGAAAGCCTCTAAAGTGCTGTCGGCTTCTGGCAGTGCAAAGGGAGCTGTGGGCAAGACACGGGGCCGGTCACCTAAAAGGGTCCTCTGGATCTACACGGCTATGAAATGAACAATTATATCCTATGCGTCGGTTTTCTAGTGGAATAAGCGCTCATGAAAATGCGTCAGTGCTGCTTTCACCAGACTCCAAAGAGCGGTCTCGGCTGCATCGGCTTTTGTTAGTACGTCTGGCTCCGCTCTATGTGCACCTATAGATTTCAGTTCCCTTGACATTTCGATGAGCTGAATTCTCAAGCACATCTTCCATTTAAAAATAAATGGTTTTTGGTACACACTGAAGCTTTGATTACTTTGCGCGCCGACTGTCTTATGGACATGCCATCTAATGCAATGACACCACAATTTTTGCCGAAAAAAAAAAGGTACAAAACAAAATTCTCTGTGAACAAGACAGGTTTTGGCCAGAATCTGAGCCAGGAAAGGAATACTCGGGTCATCGTGGATAGCTACAAAACCGATATAGGCGCTGGTGTCTTTTTGCGGAACGACAACGTTAAATTTCACTCCTCGTAAGAAAAACTTGATGGCAACGAACTATATTGTGAAAATCGGTAGAGAGGGTGAAGCATATGCATTTCTAGCGACAGACAAACTGCGCTTGGGGTCTTAGTAAACTCTCTTAAGACTTTCAAACAAGTTTGCAAATGCAGTCTGAAGGCTAAATTTACTGAGGCTTGTCTGGGTTCCAGATCACAATGGAATCACGGGGAATAGAATCGCGAAGAACTTGTCAGGCAAAGCACAGAGGAGAGTTTTTCAGAACCCGAACCTACATTATGTCTGCTTCCGTCCTCGGTTAATGCTTCCATTGACAGCATGAGCACAATTGCAGATGCCATGAATCCCTAGGTTGCAGACCAAACGAATGATTCCAGAAGTCTCTAAGAAGTCAGCGGCCTTTCTGCTGTCCGTCAGCAGGATAGTCTGCAGTTTACTTACTGGCGTCGTGACGGGGCACTACATATTTACTAAGCACTTAAATGTGACGCTTGCTGTGAAAATTGTGATGATACCATGGAACGCTACCTATCTGAATGTCCGGCTTAGGTAATCATCAGGCTGCTGGTACCTGGCGTTGACGTGGTGGGTGCTGATTCTGCAGGCATCTTACTCATCATTCTGCGAAACACTGAGAGATTTCATGAAGAGGAACTTACAATTAGTGCAATGAACTAGTTTTAGGTCTGAGTGCTCTGTTCCTACAGAAAAGTAGTGACAGCATCTATAATGATGAACTACACAGAGCCATATCTAGTTTTGATATTCCTTTTAAACTCATGCGACACTAGGACGTCAACGTCGCTAATGACAAAACCGAGTCCTTCAATGTCAGAAAAAAACTTAAACAAGGCGAAGCGTTGTCATGTGATATGCGAAACTCAGAAGCCAACATCAGAGGCAGCATCTTTCAAAAGTCTGTTCAATTACTCGCATATGCATACGATACTGACATAATAGGAAGAACACAGCGAGCTGTCAATGAAGCAGTTGCGACAATTAGAGCAGAAGCGACAAAGTTGTTGACGTCTTAGACAAAATATTACGATAGCAGCTACAATTTTGAGGTAGTAAGAGACTTTATCTATGTATTTCGGCTCCGCATCACCTCAGAAAACGAAACTTGTCATGGAAACCAGTGTACCAGCCCGGGAAGTCTTCAACTCCAATCCAGAACGATAACGCAATAGAGGACAACTTCATCTTAGGTCGCGCAAAAAAGTGGAAGGGAACTTCAACCAACTTTGTGTGCACAACTGGAGACAGCTGGCAAAAGACGCGTGTTAGCTGAAGCCTAGTTCACTACGTACTAAAACGCCATCTTAATGTCAAGATGCGCAAACTACATGCTTACTACGTTTTGCACCGAAGCAAGGTAGGTAAACTTCTCTCTCCTTCAATGGAAAACGATGGCTGAATTTACTTTTAATGTGCATTGTCATCAGGCACTCGTTTACAGTCCTGAGACTTAAAAATTATTGCCAAAGTCTACCTAATAATACATAAGTCTGGATCCAAATAGCCGCTGATTTATTTTTTTTCTCGGTAACAATTACCGAATCGCAGTTCTTCATCCTTCTTTCACTCGATCCAATCCATCGTACTTCTTGGATGGCAAATCGATCTTCTCTATAGCGGTCTATGATCAGCGCATTTTAAAAGCCTTCTAATGATGATTAATGTTCCCACGCACTGAGATGTTGACTGATTTTGCCTCTTGGCGAGTGTTATGCAAATGTGACTAAGGCTTTCAGCAGCTTAAGACGGTGGTCACGAACACGTTTGATTTAGTTTCCGGCATCTATTACGCATAGTTTGGAGCGTCTCCTTAACGCACAATAGTCATGCAGGCTAGGTTTTAATAACCTGTCAGTTGAATGCGAGCTAATGTTGTCACAGATTTTATTTTTGCACAAAATGCCTCTTTTCGAGCGGTTCACTCTCCAATGTCATTGTGACTTTCGAAGCTCTGATTTCCCATCGCATGTCCAAGTGCAGTAGTGTCAGTCCCTATCATGCCAATAGAGGCATTAGTGTTGGTTCTACAATAGACTTGCAGGTTTTACCAGCCCCACTAGAAATCTGAAGTTTTGAGAAGCACCCCCAAAATCCTTCGCTTTCACGGTTGAGGCTCACTAGGCCAAATGCCAAATAGATTTCGTAAAAGTTCTTCGGCGGCACTGTGAGAATTGGAGTCAAAGTGATTCTTTCTCTTCAACTATCTAAGGTTGTTGCCTCTGCCAGGCGCTTATTAGTCATTTGGATATGAATGTGCCAACAAAAATACAACCTACAGCAGGTAAAGAGTCAACAGATCAACTTCAATCCAATACATGTACTCATATCTGTAAAACGAAACAATTCTTCTGTTTGCCCACAAAAAAAAAAAAAAAATTGTGCAGATATTAACAGTATCATCAGCCTCCAAAGGGGGTTAAAACAATGTGTGACCTCATCTGGTCCATGTGCTACCTTCATTAAACACACTAGATCTTCTCGGCGAAGTCAGACAATAGTCTGGCAATGGAAACCGTTTCCTGGTATCTGCAAGTGCATCCCTAACGCATATGAATCTGTTGGAATGTTCCTCTTTTTGTAGTATTCCACAAAACACTTACTATCCCCTCACAATTCCCATTTGAAACTGTTTACCATAAAATCATTTTGCCAAGGACTTGTGCTGCCAGGGCGAATACAACCTTGACACAACCTGTCTTAAAGACGCCACAACCAAGAAGAAGCACATTCACTTTCATTTTCCATCTGTTCAGTCTACTTTGTTGCCATAATAACCATCCGAAAAGTCAACCTCAAATGAACAGCATTCAAAAAAGAAAACCCTCGACCTTAGTTTCTTATTCGGACGACGTCAACTCAACTGAAGCAGATATAATAAAAAAAAAAAAAAAAACACCACAATGCCCAGGAGCGACTTGGTTGAACTGAAATTCTTTTGTAAGTGACCTTTCCTCTGTCCTCTGATAAACGATTTTGATAAATCGCGTGCAACACCATCTGTCAACGCCGGAGGCAATGTACCTCGTATTGTTCCATAAGTGATCCCCATCAAGTAGGAAGCGCACATTACAGCTTATACAGCTTGGGAATGGGATATCTTCGCGCCTTTTGCTCCACACATATTCGTATGTTGTACTACTTCTCTAAAAAAATTATCGAGAAGCAGAGAAGTCACCTCCAGAAGAGGTCTTGAAATTCGTTTATAATCGCAACAATGAGGGGCAAGCTCTCCATTGTCGCCTTCATGTATTGTCGTTCTTCTGTGGCCGGGACTGGCATGACGCCCCTTGTTTCGACTTTTTTTTTTTTTTACTTCCACGCAAACCCTTGGAGAATCATGTGACGTTTGTTGGTATATGGTATGCTCGCTTTTTAGGGCGTATTCGTGACGCTTTATGATGTAATTTTAACATGCCAAGTGGAGCTTGCTTTTGCGAAGTTTTGTGTTTTATTGCCTCTGACAATGGAATTCGTAATCGCTGGTAAGGTAGACAAAAGTCTGACATTGCGGCTGGTAGTCCGGATACATGTTTTTTTTTTTTTAAGGCGACTTTATGCTTTACGGACAGTAGATGAAGAACATGGACATGAAAGGATAGACGACTTTTAGGGTCAGAATTGGTAGACTTAACGGCCTAATCCTAATCCAATTTTGATGCCTCTAAAGTCAATCTCTCTTTGGACAAGATTGAGATAGAGAACATCGTTGTTATCTCTTTGGAATTTAATTGAAAAATTAATGTAGAGGTTCTGAATGGAGAAAACTCTCAAAAGATCATCTGGGTTAAGGGGACAAAACAGTTACGAAAAGAAAACCCACTGGATAAGCACAGGATTGAGCAATTTGTTATTATTTTCTGACATTTTTTGAGAACACTCGAGTTTGCAGGTTCAAGAGCACAAGGGAAAACGTTTCAAGGCACGACGACATAGAACTACTTATTACTTCAGAGTTTCACTTCTGAGACATCTTTGCTATGAGATATTGAATTTATCATTATTGCCAGTCCAGCATCTACGTAGTCAGCAGAACGACAAGTTCATGTACGATTATGGAGCTAGCTTACGCTGACCTGATTCGAATGTAAAACATAGAATGTGACCCATATTCGAAAGACAACAAGCGAGGGCGACTAATTAACTATAGAAACAACTGTTGATGCAACCGTGGTTCATACAAGCAAAATTGGAAAACTGTCGACAGAAAATGCCAGTTGCCTCAATAGAGACGTTATTTCCCAGGCAAGACTTGAAGGTACTCCCAACCGAGGAATACGAATCGCGATTTGTATGTACTCATTGGAATGCACATACACAAAACTTGCTTTCAAGACAAGTTTTTTTTGTCCTCTGTAGAGGATTAGTGGTCTACAATCCAAGGTCATTTACTCGGTTCACGCCAGTCACTAGATCAATCCTTACTTATGACATAGCCGTCTAGCATCATGTAACTAGAAAACACGAAACGGACCGCCTTAATAGAGATCACTAACACTTTGTGAACCTCTCCAATAGCAGGACTTCGAAATTTGGTTGTTTTCCTACCCACAGACATTGTAGATACTCATTCTGACTTTAGACTACGAGACGCTTAGCAATAAAAAAAAATAAAAAATAATTTAAGTTGCCTAAGCATTGGAAGTTGATCTCTGCATTTTATAGCAACAATAAAATGTTCCATATCGTTGGGCAAACTGAAGGAACTTGAATGTCAATCTCTCTAATCCTTTTAACTAACTTTATTACCTTCAAAGGTTATGGGCCCAGGACAATAAGTTAAAAGAATTTAGCACGGTACCCAAAGCTGCGGTAGTGCGAGACAATTTTTTTTGTTAAAGATTTTCGTTGGTCGAAAAATTCGTTAAAGAATCAGTGCAATCTTTCATAATTAATCAGTAAAATGTCGATCGGAATTACGAATATCGAAAAACTATTCGGGGACAACTACGAAAGTTGGTCGTTGCAGATGAAGAGTCTTTTAATTACGTAAGACTACTGAAAGTATAGTATGTTACTGCGAAGTTTCCATCTGATGCTACAGATATACAGATATCCCAGTGGTCAAACAGTGATCAAAATGTGTATCAAGCCAATTGAGTTAATTCATATTAAGGCGTATACAAAAGCTGCAGATGCTTGGAATAAGATTCGTGAGGTTTATTTTACGAAAGGACCTGTAAGGGAAGTAGCTAATAAGGTTTCAGGTCAAAAGCGTAGAAAAATTCCTCCCTCAATAAGTTTTGCAGCATCTTTGAAAGTTTGAGAGAGATTGACTTTCAAGTTCCTGAAGATTTGGTTTCTATTTTGCTGTTGTGCAATTTGCCAGACGATATGGAAAAAAAAAACTAAAATTTTAGAAGAGGACCAGCGGAGAGAAGATGAAAGTCAAGGGCAAGTTTTCGGTACGGAACAAATTTTTTCTGCAAAATCATCGAAGAAATTTAAGCAACGGTTCTCATATAAAACGCAAAGTCAGGAGCTTGATCAAGATCGGAAGATGCGCAACGTTAAGTGTTTTGCATGTGAAAACTGTGGTCACATAAGAGCGCAGTGTAAAAACGAAAAACCGGAAGAAGCGAACACAGTGATGAGTGCATATCGTGAGAATTCAGCATGTATATGCAGTGAGAAGTGGATTCTGGAGAGTGGCGCTTCATCACATATGTGCAAGGAACGCGAATACTTTGAAAATTTTAAATTTCAATTTTAATTTTCAATTTTCGTGTGGGCCAAGAGAGAAGAGGGCGAACGTAAGTGATGTATAGGGATCTGGTCACGTACGGGTTGCAGAATTCGTTGGACCATCTTTTAACAAAGCCAAGCGATGAGTTTGCTTTAGTAATTATCTCATCAATATGCGAGTGGAAATTAAGGTCCCTGTTGCATAATATGCCAAGGTCGCGGATAGTATGAACTAGGGATATAGGTTGACCGTGGGAACGTAAATTCTGGGAGTAGACATGTTACACTTATGTGAAAAGGTAATCGATTGACATTTGGTGACATTGAGTTTCAAGCAGTTCTTGATGCACCAGGTGGAAAAACTATTTAGATCAAATAGATCTGGAGTCATGTTGTGAGGAAATGGGTTTAAAAAATTTGGTATCATTAGCATAGAGAGTTAAGATGAAGAGAAGTGGACCTAGGTGGCTACCCTGAGGAACACCTGAAGTGGCCAAGAAAAGGGCCGATACGACAAACCTGAAACGAACACTATAAAAACGATTATCCAGGTAAGAAGATATCCATTTAAGCGAAATTTGTTCAAAGTCCAGGACAGACAATTTGAACAGGATTAGCTTGTGAGATATCTTGTCAAAAGCCCTATTGAAATCAGTTGTTACAACGTCAACTTCTTTACCACTTTCTAAGGCTGAGAGAACAGAGAACACGAATTCTACGAGGTTAGTGGTAGTTGATCTACTCTTCAGAAAGCCGTGTTGACTAGGGGAAATAAAAGATTTGCACTGGAAGCTTAAGGCTCCATACAAAATGCTCTCGAGAAGTTTGGGTATATGAGAAAGTTTAGCTATAGGGCGGCAATTAGTGACTTCGCACTTTAATCCCTTTTTGTGTATCGGTGTTATGAAAGAAGACTTCCATATTTGTGGAAATTCACCTTGAGAGAGCGATAATCGAAAGAGATTTGCAAGGGGGTGGGAAAGTGTTGAGGAACACTTTTTAAGAAATATGGATGGAAGGCCATCTGGGCCGGGTAAGTATTCATCATTAAGTTGCTGTAATTTATTTTCTATTACTGTATGATCAAATCTTTAAGAAATAGAGGGGCCGGTGGGGAAGTTAAGTAGATATTTGAAATAAGAGGGATCCGGTACGAAGGAATCATCGACAAAACCGTCAGATTTTTTTTTTTTTTGTAGTTAACGAATTAGTAAAAAGACTTAAGATCGTTTATAAGCCTTGATTGCGCACAATCAAGGTATCGCTGATAGAGAACGTGTTATAAAGCTGGGCAAATTTAAGGTATGAATCGAGATAGTTTGAATAGTCAACAAAAGAGTTGGATTGGAGGAAAACTGCCCATAATTTGTTTCTCTTGTTACGGAAAGAGCATGCAGTAAGAGTGTGACATTGGCATCAGGCGATTAAGTTAAAGCACAAGGCGTAGGAGATGTGAAAATGAAATCATATTGCAGGGAGATTTTGTTACGAAATGTACTTTATGTGCCAGAGCTGTACCACAATTTTTTGTCCGTTGGTAAAATTATAGTATTAGCTTTGGACATTTGATAAACTTCAAACATAAAATGGCGAGTGTGTTTAACAACCAAAATCAAAAATTGTTTGCAGTTAATTTGGATGCAGGTATTGTTTATTTACGGTTGAACTGTCGCGTCAATGTGGCCAACAAATAATCAGTCGTTTCCCAACTCGCATAGAGGACGGTTGGCTTTGCGGTGGTGCACATAAAAATGAAAAGTCAATTAAATAACGAAATAAGAAACCGATTAACAAGTAGTTGTGTGTGGCTCAGTGGAGCAGTAGTGGACTCGGTACGTGGAAGATCTAGGTTCGAATCCAGTAGAAAATTCACGGGTTAATTTTTTTTTAATTTATTAACGATGGATACCGGTCAGCCCTAGCTCCCGCAGGTGGAACCGGTATCTAATCAAATGACGAAAAGAGCATGGGAAATGCAGCAACAGTAAGCAACAACAAGTCCTAAGGCAGCACCAATGCAAAAGTCAGATGATGATACGAAAGTGGAAAAGAGTTGTAGGAAAATCAAGGCGTCGTCGAAATTATCCACAAAGAAAATCAAAGAAGATGAACACATTTAAGCGGCCGGAAAGGAGTACTCTTATGAGTCTGAAGGGGGCGAGTGCCGCTACATTGGAGAGGGGAATCCCTTTAAAGAATTATCAGATACTGATACCTCAGCAGAAGAAAAAGATGAGAAGGCTCAGCTTGACAAGCTTATAAAAGAGCTCCTGGAGAAGAGAGCAGCAAAGCCAACAACAAAAAGTGCAACAACAGAATAAGGAAGCTATGAGAGAAATGCCAATGCAGCAAAAACAGAAGCAAAAGCAGCAGCAGCAACACCAACAACAAGAACAACGACTGCGACAGAAAACGCAACCGCAAAAACGACAAAAACAACAACGTCAGCAAGTGCCACAGGAAATGCAACAACAGCCATCGCGGAAGCAACAACAGCAGCAGTAATAACAGCAGCAGCAACAACAACAGCAGCAGCAACAACAACAGCAGCAGCAACAACAACAGCAGCAGCAACAACAGCAGCAGCAAAAACAAAAACAGCAGTCTAAAAACAAGGAGAGAGGAAGAGTACCACCCATAAATGTAAGTAATTTAGAAATAAATGATAGTACTAGGTTATGTTAGTCAGTAACTAAGAATTTTTATGTTAAGAGATTAAGTGCGAATAAGCACATGAATACAGGAAAGTACGAACTGCCCTAGGAAAAGCTGATACTGAAAAACTTCAGACGGTGCTGTTAAAAGGGATCGATCCAGAAATAAAAACGGAGGAGCTCGAAGCAGAGCTCAAAGCATTAGAGAGCGACGACCTTAAGTTCGTGGGGGTCAAGTCGTTTACCACGGCCGCAGCAAGGGGTGGTAACCGTAAATTACCATTCTTCCTAGTGCAATTAACGCCCAACAGCAAAATCGATATTCAAATTCCTGTACTATCATGCTGTAAGTTGGGAAAAATTAAAGAGGGCAGATCGTGTACTGCAATGTATGTGCTGCCAGAGTTTCGGGCACGCCGCAGCTAATTGCAATATGCAATTTATATGCGTTAAGGGCGATAAGGACCACAAATATGGAGAATGTCCTTTAGGCAACGATAGAGTAGTAGATAGGGGTAAACTCTTTTGCGTACTCTGCAGGAATTCGGGGCATCCTGCTAGTTTCAGGGGTTGTCTTAGGTTTCAAGAGCTGAAAAAAAAAGTCCAGGCTCGAAAACAGTTCATCGAAGAAGAGAAGCGTCAAAAGAGTCGTGCTTTCTTTAATTTTGCGGCACCCAATGTATCCTTTGGTATCTGGAGCGGGTAAGGCCACAATAACAGCAAAAAATACGCCAAAGGTAGCTGAAAAAGCACCGGAAGCGGATCTGAATTTGAAAGCGATTCTTCTGTCCCTACACGGAAAAATTGATCATTTCCAGAAATAATTAAATGAACAAGCGGCGCGGATTGTCGTCATCTATTCGACCCTGTTTGACAAGTCTGGCACGCCGATATAATGTCTGCTACTTGAATGAGGTTAATCTGAAGATCCTTGCGTTAAACGTTAACTCACTAATCAGGATCGAGAGAAGGGCCAACCTACAAAATCTGTTGTTAAGTGAATGCCCAGATGTGCTTTTGGTTAGCGAAACTAAGCTCAACCAGAACCACATATATTATAGAAACTACCGTGGCTATAATATATTGTATTTGTTGATAAATTTTATTGTGCCAAGGCAAAAAATGTTGGAAAATACATCAATTTTCAAATTGTATTAGTAGTTTTCAATATGTCCACCTTTGGCGCGAATAATAGCCTTGAGACGGCCGAAGAAAGCATCGCACGCTGCACGCAAGTTGCTCTGCGGTATTTTGGTCCATTCCCGGCGAAGTGCTTGTTTGAGGTGGTCCAAACTTTGATATTTTTTAGTGCCAACCTTCGCCTTCAAAATACCCCAGACAGAGAAATCCAACTGGTTTGCATCCGGAGAATTTGCAATCCATTCTGTCGAAGAAATGTGGAACATTATTTTTTAACCAATCTTGGTTGACGCGCGCTTTGTGAGATGGTGTTTGCCCAAGGCTTCAATACTGCCTCTAAGACAGCTTCACGGTATACGATCGCATTCATTTTGCCGCCAAGGTCCAAAAATACGAGCGGTTATGGCGTCGGTGCTGCCTGCTTTCTGGTGTAAATTTTCGAAGGACCTCTCTGGCAAGTAAACTCGCTCATTTTGTTTGCTAACATATTGCTCTAAAACAAATGGCGACTCATCGGAAAAAAACCAAATTCGGAAACTCACCACTTTCATGCAAACGTAACAACTCGTTCGCTCTTTCGACTCTAACTTTTTTCTGTTGCGGTGTAAGATCGTGTGCTTTTTGGAACTTCAATGGCTTGAGCCCAAGCTCATTTTTCAGTATGTGTTGCATCCGTTTCAACGATATGTTGAGCTTACGAGCCATTTTTCTTCCAATTCGAGGCGGATTTTGCTCAATTCGAGCCTTATTTTCCGAAACATTTCTGCCGATGTTCTGTTTTTTTATGACCACCTCCATATGTTTTGCAGTATCACGGTAACGAGCTATGGTTCGAGACACAAGTGATTAATTCACGTTCAGGTGCTGGAGGGCTCTAATGATAGCTACTTGTGGTTTTCCATCGCGGATAAAAAATGTTCAACACAACTAAGACGCAAATCGTTCAAAAGGCTTGTAAATAATAAAATTATCTGTCATGCGTCAAAATTTGAGCTTACAGTAATGAACGGTTTGGAAATTATAGCAGTCTGAAGTTGGTTGCAGTTCGAGTCAGTTAGATTGTATATAATATTATGGAAGAAAATTGTAGCGGGAATATAAATAAAAAATTACTACTTGACCGCCAGAATGCGCTGCATAAAAGGTTATGGTGCCTTCAAGTGCGTTCATATTTAGGCAGACATGCCAAATTTCAGTGCGATACTGTGTTTAGTTTTGTTTTGACAGCTGATTGTTGTTGACGTGTTTGGCATCATGTTGAGTATGGACAAAAACGATTTTCATTCTCTCAAAAAACATTATTTTTTGAGAGGCAAAAAGGCGAAGGAAACAAAAGAAAAGTTGGATAAATATTATGGGGCTAATGTTCCGTCAGATTAGAACGTTAAATATTGGTTTCGAGAGTTTCGTGGTGGCCGCAACTCCACTACCGATCGCAGCGGCAGACCCTCTGATGCGGTTACAGAGGACAATGTCGAAAAAATACATGAAATGTTGTTGACTGACCGGAAAGTGAAGGTGCGCGAGCTAGCAGATACCACAAAGATTACCACTGAGCGCACACGCCATATTTTGAGCAATATTCTGCATATGGAAAAGTTATCCTGCCGCTGGAAGCCGCGCATACTCACTCCTGACCAAAAACACAAACGCGAGAGCACTTCGAAAGAGTTTTCGGACTTACTGATGCGGAATCGGGCGGACTTTTGGCGTCGAGTGGTAACTATTGAACACCAGAGAACAGAATGAGTGCCCGGCAAGGAACTGAAGCCGGCACGAGTGCTCCGAAGCGGCCGAGGGAGGCTCGATGATGGTCTGAAAGATTATGGCATCGGTTTTCTGGGATTGTCATTTCATACTCTTCGTGGACTACCTCGAAAAGGAAAAACCATCAACAGCGAGTATTACTGTGCATTATTGGAGCGATTAAAAGCAGAAATCGCTGCAAAACGGCCTCACATGAAGCGAAAAAAAATTTGTTTTTGCAAGACCGCACCGACGCACAAGAGCATCGCAACCATGGCTAAAATCAATGACTTACGGCTGCAATTGCTGTCGCATCCACCGTATTCGCCCGATTTGGTTCCTTTGGAAAATTATCTCTTACCAAACCTCAAAAGATGGCTCATAAATAAAAAATTCAGCTCACGCGAGGAAATCATCGTCGCCACGGAGGAGTATTTTGCAGACCTCCGGGAAAATTACTTTTCGGACGGGATCAAGAAGTTGGAAAATCGCTGGAATAAGTGTATCAAACTAACAAGGGAACTATATTGAATAAAATAAAAAAACATTGAATAAAATTTTTTTTCGTTGGACCCAATTTTCAAGGACTCGACCACATATTTCGGCCGAAACAGCCGCTATTTCACGTTCAATGTTGGCTCTGAGCTCTTCCAACGTCGTCGGCGTGTTGGCATAGACCAATGACTTAACGTAGCCCCACAGAAAATAGGCAAGCGGCGTTAAATCGCACGAACGAGGCGGCCAATCGACTGGCCCATGTCTTGAGATAACACGCTCACCATACTTACTCTTCAATAAATCGATTGTTGCGTGTGCTGTGTGGCTTGTGGCACGATCCTGTTGAAACCACATGTCGCCCAAGTACATATCTTCCAATTCGGGCAAAAAATAATCAGTGATCATGGCGCGATAACACGACAACATCACACAACGAATATGTAGACTCAAATTTTTGCACTAATCTTGTTATTACGACCGAAAATTGGAGTTAACGTTCTTAAAGTTGCAGTCACCAACTCCGAATATCTGTAGAAAATTTTTATAATTGGCAGATGTTGCTCGTTAGTGTACTTGACAAATGTTGAGTTTACTGAATAAATTAACAGCGACAGTTTGGTGATTATTGAAAAAGTGCGTTCACAAATTAAATTCAAAGTTGTCAAGTCCCTATTCGAAAACCCTATATAAGCCAAAAGTTGCTAAACTTTTGTACAATTTTAAGAAAAAATGGTTGGAAAAAATTGTTTTATTCTTAGAAAACAAAAAATAATGGCTAGAAGAGTCATTGACAATTCTCATCTCTTGTGCCAAACCTGGGCGGGCCGAAAAAATTAGGAAAACTGCTCAAATTGAGGAATTAGCTTATGTAGCTTAAATGAAATTGAGAGCATCGGGAAAAATTGCGGCATCAAAAGTTTTGACGGAAATCTTGAAAACTCCACAAAGAGCGATGAAATATAAAAAAGCTTATAGCGATTCTCTCACGGCCAAAAACGAAAAACTTCCCATACTTGAAGCACTTTTCATGTTCGTGGAAGCAAAACTATCCAGAAAACAATATGAAATTATTGCAACTACCGTTAAGAAATTTTTTCCGTGCTACAGTTTGCTTCAAAAAGCAAAAAAAGATTGCTGAAGATTCATTTACTGTGACTAAAACCTAAGCCGAGGTCAATCTTCAGGATTTGTTGAACCACACCACTCATCGGTTGCTAATGAATTTGCAGGAGGTTACTCAAACTTTAAATGAAACCAAGCGCAAATCCCTTGAACTTATAACTAAATGGGGATGTGATGGATCCCAATAAGTCCAATACAAACAAAAAATTTAAGATAGTTCTGATTCAGATGCTTCCATTTTCCAAAGTTCACTTGTGGATCCATTGCGGTTGGTTTGTGGCCCTTCTACAAGTAGAAGATTTTTTGAAGTTGCCTCCAAAATAACGGAAATTGATTTTAATCTGATATTTCGTTTCGTTTCGTGGATACAAAACTAACCTATTGAAATTTGAGTCATTTGCAATAGAAACAGCAAAACTTTATGTGAAGTTATACTCAAGGTATTCAATGACTCCCACATTACATAAAATATTATGGGCAACTAAATCATGGGCCGTTTCTAAGAGAGGGCACCACTTGAATTTAATCCATAATTAAATCCATTTTCAGTTAGTACCAACCTTCAAAAGATACGTGTATAAATTTGACAGCTGTCGGACGATTAGTTCTCGAGATATAGTGTTGTGAGTGAAGCAACTTTTGTTATTGTGAAAAAAAAGAGAAATGGATTCAAAGCAATTTCGTGTGTTGATTTATTATTGCTTTTTGATGGGAAAAAATGCAGCCGATGCAAAGAAATGGCTTGATAAGTGTTACCCGGACTCTGCACCAGCTGAACGAACCATTCGCAAGTGGATTGAAAAATTTAAAAGTGGTCATAGAAGCACCGAAGATGATGCGCGCAGTGGACGTCCAAAAGAAGCTGTTTCAGATGAAAACATCACATCAAAAAAGTCCACAAAATGATTACGAATGACCGTAAAACGAAGTTGATCGAGATAGCTGAGGCTCTGAAGATATTAAAAGAGCGTGTTGGATATACAATATTTGTTTGCTTTCTTTCTGTTTTTAAGTTATTACCTTCAAATCACATTTGACACCATACAGTAGGACATCAACTGCAATCTGTAGATTTAAAACTATCCAAAGACAAATCTGAACCATAAGTAACTGGTACTCTGGATCGATTCGAAGCTGTCATTTAAATGAATTTAATAAATTCGTTCTGCAATCATGCGAGTTATTTATTCACGACCAAGCACAACATTTAAAAAAGAAGGTCAGGATCATATTATCATTCAACTCAGATGGATGAGATATTTTTGATATTAAAATGAAAATGCACAATTGCTTCCTCCAAAGGATTACAACGTTTTCACAAAAAGCAGATGTATTGTGTATACATAGTGTCTTTTCCTTAATTTTTGAATTCATTACTTAAGCAAACGACATTTTTATCCAATCTTAACTGTCCCACGTCCGTATCCTTTGATCTCTGCTTCATCAAAAACTATATGTATTTCACGCGACACTAACCTCCACTCTGAAATTGGAATCCCTCATGTCCATTTACCATGAAAATCACGTATCCTTCACTGAGCAATCTAAATATCATTCAATATGTGTTCATCCTGCCACTACTAGTCTCCTTCTTCATATAAATCAGCGATGACGGAGGTTCCTGTAGGTTTCGTTTGGTCGCAAACACCGATATCATTTTCCAGTCTCCTCTTCGTCCAACTTGCAATATAAAATGACAAATAAGACTGAAAAAAAAAATTAATGAAAAAGGAATAACAATCCAACAAGGAAAGTAATTTATTTCACTTTATTCTACTCAATACTCCAAGTCCGTGTGGACTTAGGTATTTGAGATGAACAACATAAAACAGACATAAAAACGGAAACACACCTCAATATCGACTATCGACTGGTATCCATATCCTCTTCTGCAGCAGACATAACCAAAGAGCGCAGACCTCTAAATGGCATTAATCTTTTCTCCACACCAAAAATAAAATTCAAAGAAAACGAAACTCGAAACAATAAAAAAAAAAAAATTGACTAAAGCGGTGCTGGCGAAAGGTAAGTACAAGGAAACAGCAGAGCCTATGACAGCGACAACATGAGTGGAAGGAAGAGCTTCTTCCATTGAAACGATCCCGAGATACGAAGAATTGATTTGCATAATAATTTTTGTGTCAAGTGATTTCGTAGTGACTATCTACTCGTACTTCTATCTCAAACTCCTAGCTCCTTGGCAAACGATTCCTGCATTCGTATGGCAACAGCACGGAGAATTCTTAAAGTCTTAAAATGGAACAGAAGTCTAAGGTAGTTAGACGACGACGATAACATATAGAGCAGTAGACAAACCTACGGGCTTAAAGGATGCTTTTGTGGTTCTTAAAGCCCTCAGCTTTATTGGTCCTTTGTTAGTTCAGATGAAAAGATTTGTTTTTGAGTTGCTTTTTGTCGGTCTCTCCGTTTTTTTTTTTTTATTCTTTTTTGCTACACAATTTCAAGACAAATTAATTTGTTCATCCATGTGCACACTAATGTGTCTACATGACAAACATAATATTGCTTTATGCAACAGTTGCGGTGTAAAGTTGTGCAACACTTTTAAAATTGAAAATTGTTTATCACTTATTCCTGATAATTCAGAGATTACAAAATGAAACGCTAAAAACCGAAAAGTATCGTTTAGCTATAGCCCAAGAGTCGATTCGTAATTCTGTCCAAAATTAAAACGACGACCACTTTTGGTTGAATTCGATTTCAAGGAGGCCTAATACATCCATCATGGACACCTTGAATGAAAGTAGATGGTGGAACGCTAGTAAGGTCCCTGGATCAGCAGGGAATACTATACTCTGATCAGCTAGAAGCGTGTAGGAATCCAACAAGGCGATCCCTACAATTCAAACCTTACAGATGAAAAACTGATAGAATGTAATATGAAATAGGTGTACACGGTCTCGGGGACTTAAAGTGAATTAGCGTGTCGTTCTTTTTAACGCCAGTTACCTAGCCTTATTAGTCACACTGCTTGAGGCCTGCAGCTGCTACATTTTCATCTGAATCTCAGGAGATAGGAGGCGAGCCAAAAATGTCGTATTTCTAACCTGCGAAACAGGTTAGACTGTAATGATATCTTTATAAGCAAGAACGCCTCTAGCCGCAAACATTCTTACAATACCCACAGACTTCGGAATGCACTGTACTCCAACTATTCAGAGATCATCACGGCAAGTAACACTCAGCAGACCTGACTACACAACTGAGGATGACCAATAGAAAATTGTGAAAAAGGCACAGCACATCTGGCAACGGATCAAAGATGGCTTTTTGACAGCGAGCTCAGGGAAGAGAAAGAGGTCTTCCCGATGGTGTTAAACTAATTAGACAGCAGCGCAAGTTGAAATATGAAATCTCCAAATACCCATCGTCTTCTCTTGTTGCAAAGATTGATATTCATCGATTGTGTAACAGTCTTTATCGTGCTAGAACGTCAATCAACTTACGTATCTCTCCAACTAGATCAATACATGCCCCAGTTTCTCACGTCGAACTAGTTCAGGTTTCCTTTCAAACGCGCACGCCACCTCAAGTGGAGTATTCATCCATGCTCCATTGTCATAATCTCAGATGGTAGTACCACTGATGTAATGATGTGGAAACAGCAGACATTAAGAAGGTCAACATGGCAGGCGCACGAAAAAATCAGACTGGAATAGAGTTTTGGTAGGTTGCCGAAAAAGAACAATTTGATGTAGTTGTTCTTGCAGTAGCCAGATATCGAATAAGCATGCTTCCGCTACGGGTGTTTTTCTGCATCGACAATTTATTATGCAGCAATGCGTCGAATATTGTCATATAGTAGGTCTTCGATTTATCTACGTACCCGACAAGATGACCACTGTCATCGAGACTACAGAAAAATGTCATGACCTGTAATCTCAAACGGTGTACGACAGGGCTGTATTCTAACACCGATTCTTTTCCTGATGTAAGGAATACAGTGACAATTTCAACAATCAACTTTGCTTACTTTGCTTACCCATTCAACAGATGATAATAAATTGAGAATCAAGGACAACAGAACGACAAATGTTTCCAAAACTTAAACTTTAAGCCATTCAAATTCCTTCACGAAGTTTGAAATTGCTGGAGGTCTGATTTCGCCACCAAATTTATTATGAACAACAGTATCGTATAGGAAAAAGCCATCATATATTCAGTATTATACGAGTACATGTTTGGAAAAACAATATTTTATGTCGATGTTGCTATACAGCCACTACGTCTATACAGAAGAGACCGAAAATCTCATCCATTTCTGATAAAGTCCATTCCTCTACGTCATGGAGCGGGACTGGGATTATCAAGGCCTTATATAGGGTCACTTTTGTTGTTTGAGAAAAGGCTCTGCTCGTCAATTGTCTTCTTAGCCGAAAAAAGCTGCGATTGGCAAGATCTATTCTTCGTTTAATCTAGTTAAAATCTTTACTACCTCAAAGTTATGTCTGTCGAGGGTGAAGTTCTGTGCGAGACGTTAATGTTAGATGTCCTCTCTTGTTGACAGCTCGGCAGTCAGTCCGTCCGCTCCAGCAGCTTTGTTAGACTTAAGGTCTTGTGTGCGGAATTGTTGGTCTACACCGTTCATGTTCAAAGGTTCAGTTTGCCTGACATCGGTATTTAGTTCATTATACCGGCTATACACTCTAAAGAAATGCTCTTTTCAAATCCTCAACATTGACTGCGACTCTACTATTATTTTCCCTTGTTCGTCTCTACAGGCTTCGGTTTGGATTTTACGTCCGTAGCAGGTTTTTTTTTATCTATCTCTCAATTTCTTCAACCGCGCGCTTCTCATACTCCTTTTTCCTCCTGAGAAGAACTCTAGTCTTTCTATGCAGCGCCACTTTGTTTTCATTTTGCTTAGCTGGATGAACTTGCCGGCACTCGTCGGTTGCGTTATGGTGCCCGAGTGAAACCCAGCACATTAAAGGCGATATCTCTGACAGCATTTTGGCAATATTGCCACTGGTATTCGATATTTGATACTGGCACCATAGGACTTCTTAAGACATTAATGGAAACTAGATTGGAAAGGGGTTTAGCGATTTCTTGCGATTGTAGACGTCCGACGCCGAACTTCCACACAGTATTAGCTTACCTTTGCGATGTTCGGAACATCCGGAGCGAGCCGATGTTGGCCACTCCGAAAGTTCGAATATCCATAATACTCTCGATCGCAATTTGGTAAATCTGGTTGACGGCTGATTGATCAGGAATTCTTCAATATGCATATTGCATATCGAAGGCGATGTGGTGCAAACTATCTTTCGGCAGTACTACTATACTAAAAATTGCCTCTTCTCCCAGATTTACATTTCAATCGCCAAAGACAATTTTAATTTCATAGCTACGGCACTGCTCGTAGGTCTTGTCCAAGAGCTTATAAAAGACATCTTTGGTGTTGTCAAATTTCTCCGTGTGGTCTTAGACATTCTTACCGGCTCGGATAAAGTTTTATATATTTTGTTCCAAGATTTTACTTCACCGTTGCTTCCATCTGGGGGTGATCCTATTTTTTGTCTACTTATCGGCACTAGCGCTTATAAGTTTGGCAAGTCGGGTCCGGATGGACATCGGATGGCTATTACTTGGAGGTTAAAACCGTTACAACACTAGGTACCGGGCGTTGACACCTCTCAGTGCCTATACTATTTCTATGACCCCCCAGTTTTGATTCCAGGTTTTGAATTAGAGATTGTAAATCGTTCGTTGATTCATAAGGTATATACACCCTGCCTGACTCGAACTGCAACATATTAAAATGCTGGTGGTCCAAGCTTTGGTATATTTTAACGCCAACCTTCGCCTTCAAAATACCCCAGACAGAGAAATCCAACGGATTTGCATCCGGAGAATTTGTAATCCATTGTGTCGAAGAAACAAAGTGTGGAACATTGTTTTTTAACCAATCTTGGTTGACGCGCACTTTGTGAAACGGTGCCGAGTCTTGTTGAAATGTCCACGGTCTCCGACCGAAATAATTGTTTGCCAAAGGCTTCAATACTGCCTCTAAGACAGTTTTACGGTATACAATAGCATTAATTTTGACGTTTAGGCGGCCCAAACCATCACCATAGGTGCTGCCTGCTTTCTGGTGGCCGTCCGAATGTATAAATTTTCGAAGGACCTCTCTGGCAAGTAAACTCGGTCATTTTGTTTGCTGACATATTGCTCGATAACAAATGGCGACTCATCGAAAAGAACCAAATTCGGCAACTCACCACTTTCGTGCAAACGTAGCAACTCCTTCGCCCTTTCCACTCTAACTTTTTTCTGTTGCAATGCAAGATCGTGTGCTTTTTGGAACTTCAATGCCTTCAGCCTAAGCTCATTTTTTAGTATGTGTTGCATCCACTCCAACGATATGTTGAGCTCACGAGCCATTTTTCTTCCACTTCGAAGCAGATTTCGTTCAATTCGTGCCTTTACTTTCCAAAACAATTCTGCCGATGTTGCTATTTTTTTCTGACCACCTCCATAGCGTTTTGTAATGCTACCTGTATCATGGTAACGGGCTATGGTTCGAGACACAAATGATTTATTCACGTTGAGGTGCTGGAGGGCTTTAACGATAGCAACTTGTGGTTTTGCAGCCAAATATAAAGCAATCACACTATCACGTTTGAATTCCATCGCGGATAAAAATTTTCCAACACAACTGAGACGCAAATCGTTTAAAATAATAAAATTATCTGTCATGTGTCAAAATTTGAGCTCACTGTCATGAACGGTTTGGAAATTATAGCAGTCTGAAGTTGGTTGAAGTTCGAGTCAGGTAGGGTGTAGTAATATATACATACACAGTGGTACACTTCCTTACTTTTTTGTCGAAATTTTCCATAAATGTGGCTGAATTTTAGTGCTATAGCGCTCAATTTTCTTGTGGACTTGTTCATAAACCTTGACTTCAAAAATTAAAAAAAAAAAAAAAATGCAACGGCGTTACATCGAGTTTGGCGGCCAATTCTGACTCCCAGAAGGGGAAATTTCACGACCAGGAAATGACTCAAGAAGTAATTGAATCGCTTCTTGGGCTGTACGGTGTGTGGCACGGTCTTGTCGAATCCACATGTGCAATTAAGACACAAAAATTTGTAATATCATGTCGCGATAACGAGTATTATTGACTGCCTGGCCAGAACAATTTTTAAAATAAAAATAGTCCAATGATGCCTCCAATCAAAATCCGCACCAAACAGTGACACGTTGGGGATGCATTTGTTTCTAAGCAATCACTTAGTAGATCTTCTGAATCCCAAATTCGACAATTTTGATGATTAACAAAGTCATCAAGATAAAAATGAACCCCATCGTTGAAGATTTGAATTGCGAATGTATAGTAACTGCCAAACCTTCTATTTTTAAAATATTGCTCAACAATGAAAGCGCGTTGTTCTTTTGTATAACGCTCCAATTTTAATGACCCTGAACTGACAGCTGTCACGACGTTTTTTTTTTTTTTTTTTTTTGTTTCTAGCACACAAGCGGCGCAAAATTCAAATCTCGCGTGCGTTTTGGGGCACGCGCTATTTGCCATAAGCAGACATGACTCAGAAGAATTAAAAAGTAATCGATGACAATCGCGATATAGCTCCATGTGCTATACGAATTAAAAAGGAAATCAAGAATGGCTGCTGTTTAATTTCAACAAACTTTTCCCAAAAAAAAGCGAAGATCTGTGATATCATTAAGTCGTGCGAGCTCTGTTCGAATCTTGCTTGCTCTTGAACATTTGAAAATGCTGGCTTTTGAGATGAGTGACTTACTATTGATAACTTTCAACATAGCTTCACCCACTTAAATCGATATTCTGTTCTACAAGGTCAATTTTATACGCGCAAACTTCCCATCAATCAAGTTAAAAAAATAAAAAAAAGTGGATGCCATAAACTGAAATAAGTAAATTCCAATTCGGCGACGGGGCGGTTTTATTGAACACCCTGTTATGTACATATCATATCGATTTTATTATTTACATATGTACTTACACTTCATCACTGTATGGAGAAAATAAAAAAAAAAAAAACCCACTTGGTTCCATCCAGGATCGAACTGGAGACCTTCTGCGTGTAAAGCAGACGTGATAACCGCTACACTATGGAACCACTTGGCAAACATATGTTCAATAGTGGCTTTCTAACTTGTCAAAGTTAGAGGTCGCTAAAGCTAAACTGGTTCTGCTCGATGACTGATGGTTTATCGGTTTTGAATGCCTGAACATTAAGGCTTTTCCAATAAGTGGTTTCGTTTTGATTTATAAAGAAAGTACGTATTTTTTTATGAAATAAGATATGATTCGTATTTTATTTGTTAGAAGAAGCGTTTCCTTTAGCAATGAGAAGCAGTATATTATCAGCTAAATGAGAACCACTATCGCTGTGACACGTCCAAGCTTTTCTGACAAAATTACTCATATTTTCGCACATTTATAGCTAATTTTTCATCGATTATTGTATAGGGTTTTCTAATAACGACTTGACAACTTTTTTTTTAAATAAAAGGCAAACCATTTGAGATATTTTAAAAACTTTATTATTGGTTTGAAGTACAATCAAAACATTTATGAATGGAACTCGACTTCGTTCATATGGACACCGCGGGCATGTTTGCAGCGCTCGATTCGTTGGACACAATTTTCAACGACTCGGCTACACATTTCGGCCGAAACGGCCGCTATTTCGCGTTCGATGTTGGCTCTGAGCTCTTCCAACGTCGTCGGCGTGTTGGCATAAACCAATGACTTAACGTAGCCCCACAGAAAATAGTCAAGCGGCGTTAAATCGCACGAATGAGTCGGCCAATCGACTGGCCCATGTCTTGAGATAACACGCTCACCATACTTACTCTTCGATAAATCGATTGTAGCGTGTGCTGTGTGGCTTGTGGCACCATCCTGTTGAAACCACATGTCGTCCAAGTCAATATCTTCCAATTCGAGCCAAAAATAATCGGTGATCATGGCGCGATAACGCTGACCATTCACAGTAACGTGACGATCGTTATCGTCGACGAAAAAATATGGCCCAATAACGCCGCCGGCATGCAAACCGCACCAAACAGTTATTTTTTGTGGATGAAGTGGTGATTCATGAAGCACATGTGGGTTTTCACCCGACCAATAATGCATATTTTGCTTATTGACGAACCCATTGAGCCAAAAATGAGCTTCGTCACTGAAGATGATTTTGCGGTGAAATTCATCATCTTGGCGCATCTTCTCCAGAACCCATTTGGAGAACGTACTTCGCTTCAAATGGTCCATCGGCTTCAATTCTTGGGTCAGCTTGATCTTGTATGGGTGTAAACCAAGATCCTAACGCAAAATACGCCATAATGTGGTCTGAGCGATGCCCAATTCTTGAGAACGCCGTGGAATTGACTAATTTAGATCGTTTGCTACGGACGTCTAAACAGCAGCGATATTTTCGAAATTTCGACCAACCCGTTGTCTCACTGACACGGCAACATCACACAACGAATATGTAGACTCAAATTTTTGCACTAAACTTGTTATTTCCTGTCTACTAGGGCGACAATTACGATCGAAAATTGGAGTTAACGCTCTTAAAGTTGCAGTCACCGACTCCGAATATCTGTAGAAAATTTTTATAATTTGCAGACGTTGCTCGTTAGTGTACTTTACCATGATGAAAACGTTGAGTTTACTGAATAAATTGACAGTGACAGTTTGATGAATAGTGAAATAGTGCGTTCACAAATTAAATTCAAAGTTGTTCAGTCCCTATTGGAAAACCCTATATTATAGAACGAATATTGGGGTTAGGTGCGTCAATTGACTGGGGATCTTTGGCGTAAACCTTCTTTCTTTTTTTTAGATGGCCCTAAAGAAAAGATTCGCACGGAGTTGAATCACATGACCTCGGCGGCCAACTTTGATCACCATTTCATGAAAAGACTGTATACAGTCACAATGGGAAATTTCTTATATGAAGGGAATCAAGCCCCTTTACTAAAGGAAAAACGTCTGACCCTCCAGGTTTTTACTATTCCGAAGCAACCAAGAGGCTCGCATACGAACTCCCGACACGTCAAAGAAAACGACATTCGGAACTGCAAATGAGATGTGAAAATCTATAGTCCAACAACTAGACGAGACGAGTTTGTAATGCCCTGCTGAAGGCATCTTCTAGAACTATGAAGGACGATAGATTAAAATTGCCAGAGTTGTATCATAGATGATGAGTATGTACACTAGATATCTGCATGTATACATTCATTTGCTGTCCCTTAACGTGTACAGTACTTCAGTGTACTGTATTCATCGCAATTATATGAATAAGTTTACACTAAAAATTAGCACAACTTTGCAACATTTGGTTGCCTAAAACGAATCAAATACGCTGTTTGCTGTTTTTCTTACTCGTAGGTAATTTTGTGAAGTTTTGTATAGGGTGATTCATCGTGATGTTTGAATTTTAATGTAAAATAAAACACATAAATTTGAATGTGAACTTAATATTTTTATTATCCGTTAAAAGAACAATTCATGGCATTTCATTTTTGAAAATTATATCATCTAAATGTTAGCCACGATTACGTCTGCGGTTTTCCATTCGGAAGGTCCAATTTTGGGAGACTCGTTTGAGCATAGCGACTGGTATCTCGCGGATAACACGATTAATGTTGGCTTCCAAAGCGTCAATCATAACTAGCTTGGTCCTGAAGACCTGAGACTTTACTTTACATATCTCCATCGAAAATAGTTTAAAGGTGTGATATCGCACGATCTAGGCGGCCAATTTATTGTAGCAAAAAGTGAAATTAAGTGCTCACCAAAAAGATTTCTCAACAAGTCTATTCTTTCATGAGCTGTATGGCTTGTAGCGCCGTCTTGTTGAAACCAGAGCTAACCGAGACCATGTGCTTGAATTTCAGAAAGTACATAGTCCGTTAACATGGCGCGATAAAGGTTACCATTGACGGTAGCATTCTGATTTGCCTCATTTATGAAGAAATATGGACCAATGATTCCACCAGCCCATAAACCACACCATACCGTTGTTTTTAGTGGATGTAATGGTAGCTCTTGGTACTCTTCGTTTTGCTCATCAGCCCAAATACGGCAATTTTGTTTATTAACACGTCCATTGAGCCAGAAATGGGCTTCATCACTGAACAAAAATTAACGATAAAACATCGAATTTTCATTGAGTTTTTCCAGAGCCCATTCACTGAAATTATGACGCAAATTCAACTCGCCTGGCTTCAATTCTTGCACAAGTTGAATTTTGTACGCTTTTAGGCCGAGATCCTCACTTAAAATACGCTAAGTTGTCGAATACGCCACGCCAAGCTGCTGAGAACAACGACGAAGAGAAACGACGATTCGTCAATGTCAGTTACAGCTGCTGTAGTCTCTTCACTACGAGCTGGATGTGGTCTAACCGATCGAGTATCATCCACTTATGTGAACTGGGACTCAAATTTGCGAATGGTATTGGCAATAGTGGTTTCAGTAGGTCGATTATGCGCACCGTAAGTTCCTCAAATCGCACGAAAAACATTTCTCACAGAACGCTGATTTTCGTAATATAGTTGAACAATTTGGAGGCGCTGTTATAGTGTGAGTCTTTCCATGATGATTTGCCAAACGATACTGAACAAAAATGAAAAAGCAGTTTGATAGGAGTCACGCGTGATCTGTCAAAAAAGTTTTTGAAAATCAAACCTCACGATGAATCTAACCTTATAAACGCTACCAATCTATGATCTAATTATTCATACAAATGAAGTGTTACCATAAAGATAAATTATTTGGTTGTTCAATAAGTTCTGCGGTTTTTTCTTGGAAGTAGTGTTTATCGTTTCAGAAAACTTTATTGTTTATTCCAATAAAGAGTACTCAATATATTTTCCTTTTTTTTTTTAATGGAGGATAAGAAACTGCATTTTCAGCATCTTTTACTTTTTTTCTCAAAAAGAAAAAAGGTGTCAAAAACAAGCGCAACTAGAGATTTGCAGCGAGCATGGAGATACGGCTATAAGCGCTGACACTTGTCAGTGTTTGTTTAAAAGCTTTCGTTCAGGAAATACAAATTTTGCCTTATTTTTTGTCCACCTACCACAGACGACAATCAAATATTGGCTGCAATTACCGTGGATAGGCATTTAACGACACGGGAGATGGCTCAGCGGTTTCGCAGACACTCAAAACGCTTGAAATGTTGAAAATGGAATTTTCAGTAAAAGAAACATTATGGATCGCATACCAATGGCCTGTGAGTCTTTGTTGAGATGGAACTCGCTTAAGGTCTTCCTGAAAAGAGTGGTTACAGGAGACGAAAAATAAGCGATTTGCTATACAACAACATTCGGCGTAAGAGGTTATGGTGCGCTCCTGGTTAAACACCGCAATCGGTCGGTAAACAAGATTTGCATCCCAAAAACGTTATGTAAAGCATTTGATGGGACTGGTGACAATAAATTTCATTAAATATTGCTCTCAGCTTTGAAGTAGGCAGTGGAAAAAAAACGGCCAGAGTTGGCAAACAGGAAGGGCGTTGTTTTTTATCATGACAATGACAGACCCCACACAGCTATGGTGACAAAACAAAAGCTCCATTCAATGATTACCATCCGTTCCACTCTCTCCAAAACAATTTGGACGGAAGGCAATTCAATTTCAAAGATGAGATCAAAACGTGCCTGGATAACTTTCTTACCCACAAGTCTGCTGACTTTTACAAAAGAGGCATTATGTCTCTTCCACAACGTTGTAAGAAGGTAATAGACCATGATGGACAATATCTGATGAATTAAATATAAGCTTTATAAATTCAACAACCCAATATATCTTTTAATGTCGGGCTACACAACAAATTAGCGACAGGAATTTTAAATACGGTTCCCGTGTTGTATGTACATATTTTTGAGCACATGAAAAAACCAAAAAAAAAAAAAAAACAAAACAAAAAGAAAGAACAAAGAATGGTGTCAACCTGAATTCGCATCCATTAATTAATTAATAAATTATCATTTAATTATGGGCGAGGACTTAACTAGAGTAATTAGCTCGTTGATAATCTGCAAAATACCTTTTTGAAAAATTTGCTTAAACAATTATGCAAATGTTAAATCCGAACCCAATGTTCGAAATAAAAAAAGGATTCATTATGTTCCATCATTTTACGGTTTCGAAAAGACATGTACATGGGTTACAAGTGCATATGAACAGCGGTTGCAACAACACTTCACAACGTACCTTGTTCCAAATCACGAAAAAAAAACGCTCCTCATGGATTTGGATTTCTAATTAAGTTTCAGAACAATTAATTATATAAAAAGTTGGGGAAATCGGGGCTAGTTGGCTACAGGTGTAAGTTGACTAGCTGCCACTAATTTGAATTTAATAACATGAAATACATGCTCATTCACATTTTTAAATTCAGTGTGCTCCCTAAACAAATGCGTTCTGAACAAATTACCCCCCGAAATCTGTCAAATTGATTTCTACTTATTAAAAAAAAAAAAATCAAACATCTTCTTTTGAAAATTATTTTATCTGAATCGGTAAACAATATCTCTCAGAGACTAATTGTAGACAGAGACTAAAACAGCATGTCGAGAGTATTTGTATTTCAAGTAAATCGGAGCGAAACTAACGAAGATACAGCGTTTCAAGTGACCGGCCCTCATGATCGATTTTTATACGTGCCTGGCGTCTGCGCGACACGCTTATCTGGTAGCTGCTTCAAGTCCCTTTGTAATCTCCAAATTACTTCCTGCTTTTATTGGTCTTAGTAAGTATGTAAACTGATTTGAGCAATGATACACTTTTGCAGCGGTGTCTTGGAGGTTTCACACAGAATATAAACGAGAGTCTCAATCGGCTTGTTTGGAAAATCTCTTCAAAATCAGTGAGCGGTACTGCAATCGTTTCTAAAATTGCAGCAAATGTAGCAGCATGCGCTTTCAATGAAGAATCTTTTGCTTTGTTGTCCTTTTTTAATGCTCACCAATGGGTGCGCGCATCTGACGAACTAAGAATAACCAGAGCAGACGAACAAGCTGCACGTACAATTAAAGAAGGTAGAATCCCTCTTTCTCAAAAAGCATGTCGTGAAAGTTGGTCTTATTTCTCTTAAGCAAAGTGAAATAACGCCGACTTATTTTGAGAAATAAAAACAAGTTGGCCATATTTCTTTTTAATAAAATGAAATAAGGCCAACTTTAATAGTCCATATCATGTCAAATCGACCATTTACAATTACAACTAAAGTACAGTTGCTAAGAAGTTACGCGTGGAAATTACTATAAAGTCATACTCAATTTCAACTACAAAGGACGATTTTGTGTCGAAAGCTATCATAAGCGACGAGTCGCATTTTCGCTTAAGCGGTTACGTCAATAAGCAAAATTTTCGTTTCTGGGGCACTGGGGTATCACATTCGCGTGTGATGCACGAAGAGCGATTACATCCACTCAAAGCCACTGTGTGGTACGTATTGTTTTGAGGACACCATCGGCAATACAGTCATTGTTACTGGCGAACGCTACAGGCCCATGATAAACGACTTACTACCGGAATTGGATGAGCAGGGCTTGGTGAACATATGGTTCCAACAAGACGGTGCAACCGTACACACAGCACGACCGTAATCTCCCGGTTTGGCGATTTGACAAGACCAGCAAGATCGCCCGATTTAACCCTCAACCCGTGTACTATGAAATTTTAAGTTATCGTGTACCTGGGCACTCAGTGCCCTATAAAAAAAGGATGGAAGATTGCATTTTTTATACTAGGTGGGGTGAAAAATAACCTCTTTGGGAATGAAAAAAAAAAAAATTTTGTTTGATACACTTATTCCAGCGATTTTCCAACTTCTTGATCCCGATGCGACAGCAATACTCGCTGTTGATGGTTTTTCCTTTTTCGAGGTAGTCCACGAAGAGTATGCCATGGCAATCCCAGAAAACCGACGCCATAACCTTTTCGACCCATCGCGCCGGCTTCAATCCATTGACGGGCACTCATTCTGTTCTCTGGTGTTCAACAGTTACCAATCGACGCAAGTCCAAACACTCTTTCGAAATGCTCTCGCGTTCGTGTTTTTGGTCAGGAGTGAGTATGCGCGGCACCCAGCGGCAGGATAACTTTTTCATATGCAGAATATTGCCCAAAATATGGAGTGTGCGCTCAGTACTAATCTTTGTGGTGTCTGATAGCTCGCGCACCTTCACTTTTCGGTCAGCCAACACCATTTCATGTATTTTTTTGACATTGTCCTCTGTAATCGCATTGGAGGGCCTGCCGCTGCGGACTTGATCCGTAGTGGAGTTACGGCCATTCGAAACCAATATTTGACGGTGTAATCTGACGGAGCATTAGCCCCATAATATTTATCCAACTTTTCTTTTGTTTCCTTCGCCGTTTTGTCTCTCAAAAAATAATGTTTTATGAGAGAACGAAAATCGTTTTGTCCATACTCAACATGATGCCAAACACGTCTACACTAATCAGCTGTCAAAACAAAACTTAAGACAGTATTGCACTGAAATTTGGCATGTCTGCCTATGCTGTAGCAGCGCATTCTGGAGGTCAAGGAGGTTACTTTTCACTCCACCTAGTACAACAAATTTTGAAATTGGACTCTTCAGATACCCGCCTCTCATGAAAAAGACCTTAAGGACTTTAAAATAGAATAAATGGCGGAAAGGGAGAATATTCAAGGCTCTGAAAAGGTCCATTGTGTGAGGAATACCTATAAAAAAAACCACAAACACTACGAATTGCAGATTTTTGAGAGACAGTTAATTGCTGCAGTTTACTAATATAAGCGCCACCCCAACTACAAAGCCCATATTGCAATCTTGATTGGAATACACCATAATAAACCCTTTTCAACGTGCTAAGAGAGCAATACTTTCTAAGGCGGAAAAGGCAGCGAGTAGCAGAAAGAAGATATTTTTTCAAGGCATAAATGTGCTTGGACCAGTTCAAGTTTTGGTATATGGCAACACCAAGATACTTGAAATTATCTACAATTTCAATTTTAAAACAATCAATACTGCAGTTAGTATTCCTGTTGAAAGTTTGACCACCTTTGATTCTGCATTGACTGTATAGCAAGTCGTGACACGAGCAGACTTGAGAAAGAAAATAAGGAATTTATGCAAATTAGAAATAAAATTGGGCCAAGTACAGAGCCTTGGGGTATCCCCAGGTTATTGGTTTTTGAACTGCTTATATTGCTTCCAATTTTTACATATTGCATTCTATCTTCAAGATAAGACTCAATTGTATATGAATCCTCTGAATCTGACCTTATATAGTTTATCTAATAGTATGACGTGGCCAACAATGTCAAACGCCTTAGTTATATCTACGAAAAGGCCAGCACAAAAAGGTTTTTATCTAGTCCCTTATGTAAGAAAGAGCAAAAGTGGAGAGGCCAGTTCTGAAATCAAACTGCATAGGGCTAAAAAAAAATTATCGACTTTCAGCTCTATACACTTTTCCCAGCGATGTTCAAAAAGTTCGATACCGTTTTTAACATATAATAAGTACTATCTTGCTCCTTAAAATAGTCATTAACTGCTGACATTACTTCTTCGTCGTTGGAAAATCTTTAACCACTGAATCATTTTTTCAAGTTTGGGAACAGAAAATAATCCGAGGGGGGATGAAACAACACTTTCTTCTTATCCAAATGCGGCCGCTTTTACTTGATTTCTTTGCTTAAACGTTGCAATAAGTTTTCAAGATAGTCAATAAAAATTATCCCACGCGCAACCCTAAAAATCGATGCCATGACCTTGCCTGCAGATGAAACGGTTTTCGCTTTCTTTGGAGACAGTTCTCCCTTTTGAATCCATTGTTTTGATTGTTCTTTTGTCTCTGGTGTAAAGTGAGGACCCGTGTTTCATCCATGCTTTATCCATTGAAATATCTTCACGATACTGCTTTTGCTCGAGTGTAAGCAAACACGGCACCCATCTTGCACACAGCTTTCTCATGTCCAAATAATATGCGATGTAGCGCACTTTTTGGCATGCCTACAATGTCTGCTGGCTTGCGCACTTTCAGTCGACGATCATCCAGTACCGCTTTGTGGATTTTCTTCACCATTTTTGGAGTCGTCACCTCATTTGGTCAACCACTGCGATGCTCGTCTTGACAGCTCGTACGGCCTCGTTTAAACTCAGCAAACCCAAAATTTTACTGTTGTTAACGAAAGAGCAGATTTACCCAGAGTAGAATTCAGTTCAGCTTTTATATTGGTTGGCCTGAGGCCTTTCAAATAAAAGTAATTATGTATATCAAAGCTGGCTTGAGATGATACGTTTGATTTCCTGCATATATAATTTTCGAAAAGGATTCCCGTCATACAATGATCACTTATATGTAGATCCAAGTTAATACCAGCAAAAGAATCCAAAGCAATGTTCTCTAAACAAGCAAAAACATGGTCGAAGCAGGTGCCTGCAGTAGGTCTAGTAGGCTCAGAGATAAAAGATAAAAAGCCATGTTCAGCCATGAGCGCTTGGCAGGAAACAATCGTCAATAGTGCATATGGTTTAGGATTTACTTCAGAAAAAACAATTTTTCGCAACCATCAATTTTTTTATTTGATTTTTCTTTTTTCTATCTTTTTTGTGTGTATTGCGACGAGATTATTTTAGCATACGCAATAGTAATTTATTGATCAAAGTATGTGTTGGTTCCTTTTTATTATTTTCTTTTCCTGTTTACAAGAAAAATGTAGTATAGGGTTTTCCAATAGAAACTTGACTCTTTCACTAATCATCAAACTGTCACTGTTAATTTATTCAGTAAACTCAACATTCTCATCATGGTAAAGTACACTAACGAGCTACGTTCTCCGATTGGGTTCTGGAGAAGATGCGCCAATATGATAAATTTCATCGCAAAATCATCATCAGTGACGAAGCTCATTTTTGGCTCAATGGGTTCGTCAATAAGCAAAATATGCGTTTTTGGTCGGGTGAAAACCCAAACGTGCTTCATGAATCTCCACTTCATCCACAAAAAATAACTGTTTGGTGCGGTTTGCCTGCCGGCTGCGTTATTGGGCCATATTTTTCCGTCGACGATAACGATCGTCACGTTACTGTGAATGGTCAGCGTTATCGCGCCATGATCACCGACTATTTTTGGCCCGAATTGAAAGATATGGACTTGGACGACATGTGGTTTCAACAGGATGGTGCCACAAGCTACATAGCACACGCTACAATCGATGTATTGAAGAGTAAGTATGGTGAGCGTCTTATTTAAAAAAATGGGCTCGTCGATTGGCCGCCTCGTTCGTGCGATTTAACGCCGCTTGACTATTTTCTGTGGGGCTACGTTATGCCAACACGCCGATGACGTTGGAAGAGCTCAGAGCCAACATTGAACGCGAAATAGCGGCCGTTTCGGCCGAAATTGGGTCCAACGAATCGACCGCTGCAAACGTGCCCGCGGTGGCCATATGAACCAAGTCGAGTTTCATTCATAAATGTTTTGATTGTACATCAAGCCAAGAATAAAGTTTTTGAAATACCTCAAATGGTTTGCCTTTTATTTAAAAAAAAAAAAGTTTTCAAGTCGTTTTTAGAAAACCTTTTGCCATTTTCCAGGTAGCTTCATAATTCCATCAGGGTAGAACTTTTGTGGTTTATCAGCGAAAAACTTGGCCAAGTGATTTTCAGCGGTTCTTTGGTCGGCCAATTTTTTACCATCAAGAGAGTTTTGCAAAGACCGAAACAGATGGTATTCAGAGGGTGCAGGATCCGGGCTATATGGTGGATGCATCAAAACTTACCAACCAAGCTCCGTCAATTTGTTCCGGGTCATCAAAGATGTGTGTGGCCTAGCATTCTCATGATGGAAGACAGCTCCCTTTCTGTTGGTCAATTCTGGTCGCTCTTTCTTGAAAGTTTCATTCGAATGGTCGAGTTGTGCACAGTAGAGGATCGAATTGACGTTTCACCACGTTCTAGCAACTCATAACAGAAAATTCCTTTCCAATCCCACCAAACACTCAACATAACCTTGTTTGTCGTCAATCCAGGCTCTGAAGTCGTTTGTGGTCGGTCACCCGCCTTTGACAATGATCGTTTCCGTTGGATACTATCTTTTTTTTTTTAATGTGGCCTTATATGTCACCTTCCAAACACGTGTATATCAGGTTAGTGTTTGCAGATAAATGGACACCAACACCATCTAGTGACAAAAAACCGCGGAGACCCAATAAAATACTCGATCGGGATAAGTTAAGAAACTTCTTTTGGGGTTAGTTGAATCATTACTTTTATTTTGAAATTTACATTTACAATATTCCAGCAATGTACATACCATATACACCCTGAATGACTCGAACTGCAACCAACTTCAGACTGCTACAATTTCCAAACCGTTCATGACAGATAATTTTATTATTTACAAAGCTTGTAAACGATTTGCGTCTTAGTTGTGTTGGAAAATTTTTATCCGCGATGGAATTCAAACGTGACAGTGTGACTCCTTTATATTTGGTTAGAAAACGACAAGTAGCTATTTTAAAGCCCTCCAGCACCTCAATGTGAACAAATCATTTGTGTCTCGCACCATAGCTCGGTACCGTGATACTGGCAGCGTTGCAAAACGCCATGGAGGTGGTCATAAAAAAAGAGCAGCATCAGCAGAAATTGTTCGGAAAATGAAGGCTCGAATTGAGCGAAATCCGCGTCGAAGTGGAAGAAAAATGGCTCCTGTGCTCAACATATCGTTGGAACGGATGCAACACATACTGAAAAATGAGCTTGGGCTCAAGCCATTGACGTTATAAAAAGCACACGATCTTACACGGCAACAGAAAAAAGTTAGAGTCGAAAGAACGAACGAGTTGCTACGCTTGCACGAAAGTGGTGAGTTGCCGAATTCGCTTTTTTCCGATGAGTCGCCATTTGTTATTGAGCAATATGTCAACAAATAAAATGACCAAGTTTACTTGCCACCTCTCTTCGAAAATTTACACCTTCGGACGGCCACCAGAAAGCGGGCAGCACCGACGGTGATGGTTTGGGCCGCCATAACCGCCGATGGTCGCTCTTCGCTCATATTTTCGTACCGTGGCGTTAAAATTAATGCGATCGTATATCGTGAAACCGTCTTAGAGACAGTATCGAAGCCTTGGGCAAACAATTATTTCGGTCGGAGACCGTAAACATTTCAACAAGACTCGTCACCGTCTCACAAAGCGCGCGTCAACCAAGATTGGTTAAAAAACAATGTTCCATACTTCACTTCTTCGACACAATGAATTGCAAATCCGTTGGATTTTTCTGTCTGGGGTATTTTGAAGGCGAAGCACTTCGCCGGAATTGGGCCAAAATATCGCAGAGCCACTTGCGTGCAGCGTGCGATGCTTTCTTCGGCCGTCTCAAGGCCATTATTCGCGCCAAAATTTATCAAAAAATAAAAAACTTATAGCATTTTAAAAAGTTGCAGTTCGAGTCATTCAGAGTGTATATCTGACTATATTCCTGAATATTTCAAATCGATCCGATAAGTACTTTTCGAAGAGTACGTAGATTTGTAAGGACGTCTCGGATTGTTAAGGGGTTACACGCAGTTTTTTAAACGCATTTTTCTGAAAACCATATTTTCGAAGTCATTGGTCAAGATTTCTAATAAAATCAGCTCAACCTTCTCAGATACATGGTATTTCTTAGGTATTCGTCGGAGGAATACGATTTCGGATAATTATTTCTATTTTTTTAAACTCTTATACGTGGTCAAATATTCGAATATTTCTGGTTTTTTGATTTCAGATTAACCAAACCGGAGATATCGTGATATCTGCCGAACACCTCTTTTTGGAGGACCTTCAGGAGATCGTCAGCATAAGCACACAGATCGGTATTTTTACAAATCATTAGTGCCACTATGAACTAAGAGTTGCCACTAAATGCACCTATACTTTTTGTATAGAAGATACTTTGAAATAGAAGCGTAAGCTAACATTTACCGACAGGTCTTCAAGAGAAGAAAATGAAATGTCTTGTGTGGGAAGAAACATACTCGCTGTCATGAATAGGCACATTCAAAATGTTGCAATGGACATCTGCTGTTTTACACTTGTCAAAACTGCAGTTCTGAAGAGAATTTAGACAGTTTTATAGATATATATTTTTTTTTACCACAAGACGTGACTGCAGGGTGTCTCCTATATCATCGACGATAATTCATTAGGTGCGCAGCTAAGTTTGTCAACAACAGATAGCTCCAGCAGTAAGTATTGGTCGATTTTGACATATCAGAAACGTCATGATCCAAGCTTAGAGATATGATAAACAAACCATTTTGACACATTAGTGATTTTTTTCTGGCGACATAGACTTTTAGTGGTGTGAAAGCGTCTGATTTTGTGCCAAATAATCGTCATTTGCAGGAATTGTTGATTTTGTTTTCTCAGTCGAAAAAAACGCCGGTTGAAGCGCATCTAGCGCTCCAAAAAGTTTACGAAGATGCTGCTCTAAGTGAAACAACGTGTCGTGATTTATTTCGTCGTTTCAAATACGGTGATTTCCATGCTGACAACCGTCCGCGTGAAGGAAAGCCAAAATCCTTCGAAGATGCTGAATAAGAGGTATTGCTCGATGGGGATCCGTACCAAACGTAAGAGCTTACTTCATTGGGAATGATTCAAAAAGAAGGAACTTAGGTTCCTTATGATTTGAAGTCCAGGAACGTTGAGCGTCTTTCTTTTCTCCTGTGGACATCTGCTCCAGTGGCAAATAAGAAAAGGTTTTCTTCATCGCATCGTGACGGGTGATGAAAAATGGATTTATTACATCATGGGGACTGGTCATATTCACGCTGTGAAGGCTATGCTGTGTATTTGATGAAACCAGATCGGTTTTATTTATTATGAACTGTTGAAACCAAACGAAACCATCACTAGCGAACGGTATCGATTTCAATTAATGCGATTGAGTCGAGCACTGCATGAAAAATGGCTACACTACGAGCAGAGGCACGAAAAAGTGATCCCACAGCATGACAACGCTCGACCTCACGTTGTCAAACCCATTAAAACCTACCTGAAAATGCTGAAATGAGAAGTCCTATCCCACCCGCCATATTCCCTAAATATTACGATTATTACTTGTTCTGTTCTATGGCACATGGTCTGGCTGATCAGCAGTTCCGCTCATATAAAGACATCAAAAAATTGGCTTGATTCGTAGATTGTCTCAAAAGATAAACAATTTTACCGTAACGGTATTCGAGCTCCACCAAAAAGATGAGAAAAATTTGTAGCTTGTGATGCCGATTCATGATAAAGGCCAGAGCTAATTAGAAAGTTTTACCACAGCTTGAGACTAATCCAGCAAAGAAACATCACGCAAACGGTCAAATGCCAGTATCCACGACATCAGCCATGAGTACCAGCAGTCTGATGAAAAAAGGATAAAGAATATCGATCGGTGGTGCCCTCATCACTCTCACATCAAGTGTCGCAGGATGTTGTGTCTCGTATGCCTAGCACGCTATGTGCCTAGCCAAAGGTAGTGTCAACGGGCAAGGTTATCAAAACCCAAGCGTGTTGCGTCTAGAAGATCTGATTTGGATATGACTGTAACGGGCAAGAGGGAGTGCCAGAAGCTTTCTTTTTCTTAGCCGTTTCAATTCTCAAAACTTTATTAATTTCAGTGGGTGTCTCGTTTACCGATTTGACAGCACTTGTCGCCTTTTTGCGACGTCCGTTTAAGTAATCCTTCAGTGCACCTCTTATTGGGCCCTTTCAGATATTATCAATTTCCTAGGACTAGTTGTCTGTATATCTGGATGAGGTTTAACCTTAACAGGCTAAGCTTCCCTTGTGCTCACACTTCATCGTTCTAGCCAAATGTACCGAACGTGTCATAGAAAGATCCGCAGGAGTCATCGGAGCCAATGAGGTCAGTGCCTATATCGGCGGATGGTTCGTTGGTTATGGCCATCACCGTCCATGATCTGGACGCGGCCAAGGAGACTCGTTATTGCGAGTGCCACCTAAAATATAATTCTGTAGGGGTACTATATTGTTTAAGCTTTTAACGTCTAGTTTGGATGTCTTTGGCATTTTGTTCGCCCTCACACTTGAGTTTTCTTAGAGCCTCAAAATGTTCGACTCTATAACTTTCTTACCACGATAAGGCAGTACATAATACGGCTTATAGAAGATGAAATCTTGTATTGTTCTGTTTTGTTATCAGTAAGATGGTCTTATTGTATTTAAGCTGTTCAACTGGGGATAATCAAATAAATAATCATACTTTCGAGCTCAAAAAGTCGGATCATTCGGAAATCCTTGATGTAAAGACGCGGTTGTCATCGCTTCCTCCAATCCTGGTACTTTTTCTTAAATAACTTTGAATTTATCTCATTTTAATTGGAAACTTTTTAGCGCAACTGTGCACACAACACCATCGCATGTATCTATTGTAAAATATCATCAAACGAATTTTGCCGATAATAAAAGCAGAGTGGCAAAATGCTAACGGATTACCTCACACAAACGTGCATACATCTATCTATGTCTGCACTAGTATCTTCTACTGCGCATCTAAGTACATACTTTTGTATCTATCGCATCATAATCTGACAAGAAAATAGAGGAAGCAGAACAAAAAAAAAAAAAAAGGAATTGGAGGTAGCCGACAACGACAAACGACAACGAGGACAACGAGGACAACGACGACGACATCAGTTATGTCCACCACTTAATGAGAAAGAGACAGTGACCGAAGAGCGAGAAACATTGGTAAAGAGTTCAGAATTCAGTATCCGTAGTCCATAGTCCATTGTTCCAAGCCCACCCTCAAGGGTTGTGGGATAAGCAACCCAATGTCACCGACACCGCCACCACATCCATTGCAGAGTATGTTCAATTTCAAATCATATGAAACCGGTTACGAGCACACTTATACTTCCACAAAGCTACTAACCCTCGACCAGTTAAGGGGATGAAAAACTTCAAGTGGAACTCTACCAAACATATAACACATATCCACCCAAACAACTTGCACGAGCATGCGGTGCTGCAAAACTTAAATTCTCAACTTTTGGGGTTCAATGCATTGTCTCAATCACAAAGGTCATTGCAATAGATACGAGCACTACGTTCTTTGAACGAAGGACTGGCGTTCAGAGCTTTGACCAGGCCAGTGTATTCCTCAAGTATGTGATAAATGTAAATGTTCATTTCTGGATTTGGAATTTCATTCGATTTTAATTCTGCAAAAAGTTTTTCATCACTTGGTTGTGGGCAAAAAGACTACTAGAATCATTGTGGGTCGATTATAAGGGTTGGGTAGAGGGCAATGATTCGAAGAGTGAGGGCAAAGGGCAAAGGACAACCTCTTCTCTTCATGTTGAAGAATTAAGTTGTCTCTTTTCTATGCCGTGAATTATGTTCCAGGAATATGTAGTTCAACCCGGACACTTGGCGCCATCCAAGTCAAATATGCTCGATGACGATTTAGCCTATCTAGTTGCTGTGACAAAATGTGTCTACCTACCAAAAGAAAAATTCTTCAACGGAGACGTGGGATGTAGGTGCTAGACTTAACACCACGAAGTCTATTACGCTGAAAAGTCAAATGGTGTGGAAACAGTCGAATGGAAAAAATCCTTTATCCTGCGGAAAAATAGTTATACAGACATAAAACGTGCTGAAGGAAGAAGGTTGAAACTAAAATCGTATTCCTATGGGCTGAACAGACACTAAATCTGTGAGTCGATCTTTGAATATCTGGTAGGATATTGCACAACTATTTGTGCCGTGCCCGCTATCATTAACTGCAATATTCGGAAGACGAACTGAGAGAAACACAACATGATCGCTAATATCAAACTGGCTCTCATATTTCGATATCCCAGCTAGAGCTTGACGAACGCAACAAGAAACAGACTTTCTCTCTAAATCTTGCATATCCATAACTTATCCTGTTCTACAATAAGGAATACAAAGGGTAAACGCCTGAACAAGGACCGTGCTGTTGTCTAGCTCAGAAAATGATTCGGAAATCTACAAAAAATAAAGAGGCACCAACGAAAGTGCTGGTGCAGTTTCTACAAAATGATCTGTTGTGAGCGCTCAAGACAATAGCCAGTTGTGTTTAAAACACAATGAGCTTCGAGTGCACTGTAGTGGACCTTTAACTCATCAGTCAAACATTCCCAATGGTACAATACTTTGCAAAAAAAAAAAAAAAAAAAAACGGGATCAGGATTGGAGAGGACTTTCAACTCAATACTCTTCAAAGTAAAATTTGTTTTGCTGGATTAGTAAGTCAGCGGGACTTAGGTAACTTAGCTACGAACTCTCAACTCCCCTGCGTGACCCTAACAAGCTTGACATGAAAGTCAAGGAATTCACTCTGGATTTCAATCAGTCTATAGCTGCTTTCATCCCTCTTAATAAACCTAGGGGCAAGAAAAAGCCGCACTGGTCGACATTAGCACTTGGACCGCTTAGGAACATATGCAGAAGACTTTTTAACCCAGCAAAAGCACAAGAAAAGTGACAGATTAGGACTCATACAAAGAATCCCTCGAAATATATAAAAAAGAACTGAGTAAGCCAAAGCGACAACCCTGAAGATACTGTGACAAAATCACAGAAACCTCTGAAGCGTCGCGGCTAAGAAAAATCCTCTCTACGAATCCTATGATGCCAAGTTGATAACCCAAACAGGACTACTGCAACCGTAACCAAAATGCATGGCCTGATTACAGGAAATAAACTGCTTTAGGCACTGCATAGCTTCAAACCATACAAGTCTGCTGGCCCGGACGGAATAATACCTGCCGAACTAGAAACGTCATAAGATGTTATACTCCCTACGCTAGATGATATCATGAGGAGATGTTTAGCACTGATCCGCATTCCACTGCCATGGAGAGATGTCAATGTTTTTTTTTCATTTCCAAAATCGGAAAATAATCTCATGTTATCCCAAAGGACCTCAGACCTAGAAGTCTATCATCTTTCCTTCTGAAAACTCTAGAAGGACTGATTGACATTCATGTGCAAGCTAAAATTGATCCAAGAGTTTTATCAACGGCTCAACATGCCTACTGTAGAGGAAAGTCGGTCCAATATAGGCCCTACAATAGAGACAGTACACAATGGTTGCTTTCCTGGACATAGGGGGTTTCTTTAACAACGTCAACACATACGCAGTCACGACTGCGCTGTCACATCTGCAAATAGACAACTAACTTGGGGAGTCGATTAGTCTTATGCTAAATAGTGGGATAATCAGCTCCAAACTGGGTTGAACTTCTGCTAAAAGATGTGTCAGCAAAGGTATGCCGCAAGGCGGCGTCCTTTCACCCGTTCTCTGGAGCTTAGTGGTTAATAATCTGCTGATATATCTAGAAGCGGGTGGTAGCATGGTGATTACCTATGTGGATAACGTCTCAGATAACCATATTTATACCACCAAAAAACTTAACCCGTTGGGCAGATCGCTGCGAATAGGGTGTAAAATCCTATAAAACTGTCCATGTCCTCTTTTGCAGGGAATATAAATTTCCCTCAATAAACGGTACCAGTTAAGTGTTTTTCGGCCTCATTTTTGACAGGAAACTAAAATGGAAACCTAACATTCAAGAAATAGTCAAGAAAGCTATAGCAGCTTTATTCTCTTGCAAAAAAGCCATGAGGCCTTGAACCTTTAATAACCCACTGGCTATATGGTACACATCGGTCATAAGACAGATACTACGGGGTTGTTGTCTGCTGGACGGCCTTAGATAATCCAGCAACTGCCGCAAACTAAGCAGATTCCAAGGAACAGCATGTCTATGCATAAGCGGAGCGCTATGTTCTACTCCCTCCGTGGCATTAGATATTCTGTTTCACTTGATACCCCTCGACATGTTCAACAGGCAAGTAACTACGACTGCAGCCGTTTGCCTTAAAGCTGGCCACAGAGACATTCAAGGGGATTACAGGGCCGACGTACTCGCCGAAATTAGAACCACTCTACCTATTCTACCGGAAAAGGGTAGCATATATATACCAATCGCTATTATTAAAGCTGGATCTTAATAAAATAACACACCTTAGGTGGACTATTAGACCAACAGGGTTTTTGTACCCTTAAAATGTTTGTACACAGCACTGGCGAAGGAAATTTAGGGAGCAAGAAAAGACAGGTACCGATGTAGATTGTTTTTAACTGTTTGTAAATTATAACGACCAGGAAACACAGAGGTCGCCAGGGCATTCCATAAACGAGTTGTACGGCTTAGGAAAGAATCACGATATTTAAGAGTACGTCCTAAAATGGGCTTAAGGGTATACTGATGAGCATTCATAGCGAGACGGGTGTTACGGTTGAAAGTTTGAATTGGCGGAATGCTACTACTAAAAATAGCGATAAAACAAAGTTAGACAGCAGACATTACGTCGATTTTCAAGGGTGTCAATTGAATGACTGATATAAGTATCACCAATGAGTTTTATCGCACGGATTTGATTCCTATCTAGCAGGTGCAGACATATTTTAGTATCACCTAACCAGATGTGCGCATTGTACTCCAATTTTGGGCGGATGAATGTCTTTTAAAGGGTGATTCATCGTGAGGTTTGATTTATAATGTAAAATAAAACACATAAATTTGAAAGTGAACTTAAAATTTTTATAATCGGTTAAAAGGACAATTCATGTCATTTACTTTTTGAAAATGATATCATGTAAATGTTGGCCACGACTACGTTTGAGGTGCTCCATTCGGAAGGGCCAATTTTGGGCGACTCGTTCGAGCATAGCGACTAGTATTTCGCGGATAACACAAGTAATGTTGGCTTCCAAAGCGTCAATCGTATTGTAGCTGACTAATTCCGGAAGACCTGAGACTTTACATATCCCCAGAGAATATAGTCCAAAGATGTGATATCGCACGATGTAGGCGGCAAATTTACCGTAGCAAAATGTGAAAGTAAGTGCTCACCAAAATGATTTCTCAACAAGTCTATGGTTTCATGCGTTTATGGTTCGTAGCGCCGTCTTGTTGAAACCAGAGCTCACCGAGACCATATGCTTGAATTTTAGGAAGCACGTAGTCCGTTAACATGGTGCGATAACGATTACCATTGACGGTAACATTCTCTTTTATTTCTGAAGAAATATGGACCAATGATTCCACCAGCTCATAGATCACACAATACCGTTGTTTTTGATTTATGAAATGGTAGCTCTTGGCACTCTTTGGGTTGCGCATCAGCCCAAAGAAATGGGCTGCATCACTGAACGAAATTTCACGATAAAAACCCGAATTTTCATTGAGTTTTTCCAGAGCCCATGCACTGAAAATATGACGCAAATTCGAGTCGCCTGGCTAAAATTCTTACACAAGTTGAATTTTAAGCCGAGATCCTCACTTAAAATACGCCACGCCAAGCTGCTGAGAACAACAACGAAGAGAAGCGACGATTCGTCAAGGTCTTCGCGTACACTCTCAGCTGCAGCTACAGTCTAACCGGTCGAGTATCATCCACTAAAGTAAAGTGGGACTCAAATTTGCGAATGTTATTGGCAATAGTGGTTTCAGTAGGTCGATTATGTGCACCGTAAGTTCCTCGAAACGCACGAAAAACATTTCTCACAGAACGCTGATTTTCGTAATATAATTGAACAATTTGGAGGCGCTGTTGTGGTGTGAATCCTTCCATGATGATTTGCCAAACGATACTGAACAAAAATGAAAAAGCAGTTTGATAGGAGTCACGCGTGATCTGTCAAAAAAAGGTTATTGATGAACCACGATGAATCACCCCTTATATTGTGGCCAGATCAGAGGGGATAAAATAAAGCAACCAAACAGATCTGGCCAAAGCTGGATCTGAATCGCTCTAAGAATCTGATCCTTCTAAACAGGAAACATCTCAGCGCCGTCATAAGTGTCATCACTGGACACTACCTTATAGGCAAGCATGCAAGAAGGCTTGACGCTTTTACAAATGATTTCTGTAGAAGCTGCATGGACGAGCAGCAAGAGGAGACAATCTTCCACCTTCTTTGTGCATGTCCAACTCTCTCCTAGGAGCTTTCTCCAAACTTCATGACTTAAACCTTCTAAAGAAGTTAACAGTCTTCTACGCTTCATCATAAGCTCAAATTGGTTCCATGAGTAAGAGGATCACACTTCCACGTGGCATCACAATGGGACAAAAGGTCTAAGTGCGTTGGTCTTTCCAACAGTTTTAGGTCTTTCAAAAAGTCTTAAAGCCGTTAATTTTTTTACAATTTTTGATTTATTCAAAATATGAACGGTTCAAGGCCTTTTATTAGAACATACTAATTTGTTAAGTAATTCTTGAGAAATTTTTGCTTTGGATAACCTATCTATTTGTTTGTTTTTTGTGCGTGTTTATTATTGGGTCTATAATCTCGTGCGGTTTGCTAAGAGATGGCGTAACTTGTATTATTCCATTGGAACATGCGTTGAAAAGCTACTGTCATTGTACGTCATTTCAGTATATGTGATTCATTTGAAGCGTAAACAACAATAATTTTTTTTTTCACTCAAATATGTCGAACTTTGTGCCTGAAAAAGTGTTTTTGCGAGGAGTTCTTCTTCATTACGTTACAATAATATGAAGAAAACTGCTGCCGAAAGTCATCGTATTTTGGTGGAAGTTTATGGTGAACATGTGCTAGCTGAGCGAAGGTGCCAAAAGTGGTTTGCACGATTTAAAAGTGGTGATTTTGGCTTGGAAGACGATGAACGTCCTGGGCAGCCAAAAAAGTTTGAAGATGAAGAACTGGAAGCATTACTCTATGAAAATTGTTGCCAAACGCAAGAAGAGCTCGCAGAATCTTTGGGTGTCACTTAAGCAGCAATTTCAAAACGTTTAAAAGCAGCTGGATATATTCAAAAACAAGGAAATTGGGTTCCACATGAACTCAAGCCGAGAGACGTCGAAAGGCGGTTTTGCATGTCCGAAATGCTGCTGGAACGCCAGAAAAGGAAGTCGTTTTTGCATCGGATTGTTACTGGTGATGAAAAATGAATCCATTACGACAACCTCAAGCGCAAGAAATCATATGTGAAACCCGGCCAACCAGCCAAATCAACGGCAAAGCCGAATATTCATGGCACGAAGGTAATTCTCTGTATTTAGTGGGATCAGATGTGTGTGCTGTATTATGAACTGCTTAAACCGGGTGAAACCATCAATGGACAACTCTCCCGAACACAATTAATCCGTTTGAAGAGAGCAGTAGCCGAAAAACGCCCGGAATATGCGACCAGACACGAGGCAATAATTTTTCATCATGACAACGCTCGGCCCCACGTGGCTATTCCAGTTAAGAACTATTTGGAAAAGAGTGGATGGGAAGTCTTACCCCACTCGCTTTATAGCCCAGACCTTGCCCCTTCTGACTACCATTTGTTCCGGTCGATGCAGAACGCCCTCACTGAAATACGGTTCACATCAGAGAAGAATATCTAAAATTGGCTTGATTCATTTTTGGCTGCCAAGCCGGCGCAGTTCTTTTGGGATGGGATCCACAAATTGCCAGAAAGATGGGAAAAAGTCATAGTTTCAAATAGGCAATACTTTGAATAATACTATTGTACATGTTTTTCTTAAATAAACGTTCAAATTTTGAAAAAAAAAAAAAACCGCACGAATTAAATTACATACCCAATATATCTCAGCAAATGGTGGAAAGTGCTCATCGTGGGCGCCCAAAGCTTGATTTTGCGGTGTCTTCGTCAAGAACAAAGCGTAGGCGTATAGCTCAGCTGACCGAGATTGATGAGTCTGCTGTTTCTGCTTTACGCAATGACCATCAAATGCAAAATGTATTGCAGGTAGATCACATTGAAGTAATTTCACTTATAGTGGAGACGGGCATGTCTAAAAACCAACATTTACTGATAAGAAACTTTGTGAATAGCAAAATATCTTTTGATTTATTTCCAAGCTATCAAAGTATACTAAAAAAGAGAGATACCCGGACAATATATCTGTAGACGAATCTCACGCTGAAGTCGAGTTGCAAAGTTTATTAGATATACAGCGTCGAACTTATTAGAGCTACAAGCTAATGTGGTTGAAACAATCCCTGATGATTATGTAACAAATTTAGTATTAATCGGAAAGTGGGGATTTGATAGAAGTACGGGTCATAGTGAGTAAAAGCAAAGGTTTTCTAATAATGATTTGGCAAACAAGAGCTTTTTTGTTACATCCTACGTGCGTCTCCAACTACTTTCTACAACTGATCATAAAATAATATGGAAAAATTCTAGGCCGTCGTCAACGCGATACTGCAGGCCAGTTCGATTTCAGTTCAAAAAGGAGACAACCGAGCTTTCAATCGAAGAGGAAAAATATTTTAAGAAGAAAATAAATAATCTGGGGCCGACAGAACGTTTGATTTGCAATAGAAAGATAAGCGTTGAGCATAGCTTACAGCTCACTATGGTAGACTGAAAAGTATGTAACGCCTTAAGTGAGTCATCCTCTGCCAAATGTTATATATGTGGTGCAAATCCCACAGATATGAATAATTTGGCAAAATGTTTAAGCAAATACGTAAAAGCGAAATATTTTGAATTTGGTCCATCTCCACTTCTCCACGAAAATACGCTTCTTTGAATACTTTTTACATCTTTCCTATAAGTCCGTTGTCAAAATGTGGCAGGTAAGTGGTACTGCATATTGGAAAGAAAGCAACAAATTCAAATGGAATTTCGTGAAAAAATGGGCTTAATAACAAGCCCAGAGATGGGCCAAAGGCTCGTCCAACGATGGGAATGTTGCAAGAAAAATTTTTTCTAACCCAAGATTGGCTTCAGAAATCACAGGAGTTAACGAAAGTCTGATTCATCGCTGTGCTACTTTACTTCAAGCGTTGGCATCGGGATATTAAATCAATGTGCACAAATTTAATGAATATGCCCTCGATACTGCCAAGGACCTGATATGAGTATCCGTGGTACTATTTGCCAGCTACAGTCCATAAAGTAATAATACATGAATCTGCAGTGATAGAGAATGGAATGGTATCAATTGGAGAGCTCTCCGAGGAAGCTGCAGAGTCAAACAATAAAGAATTAAAAAAATCTAGACTACAAACGTCGACATTATGAACACTCTACTTTTATGTTCAGATCCATTTATAACAGGGCAAAGAGAACTTGGAAAGAGCGATAAATCAAAGTTATTGGAATCTGTTTATGACCTTCTAGATGACACAATATAATCTGTGTCAACTACATGTACAATTTTTTATTTTTATTAACTTCTTCCGAATTATTGTTATTTTTTATGGCTTATTAAACATTAAGATATTTAGCGTTGTAATTATTTGATGCACATAATTACAAAAATGTCTTCTGAAAATTGTATTTTTGCTTTCCACCTTACAAGTCGCCGATTGCTCTAATTTTTTTAGACTATGTTCACAACATTATTTAGGAATTTTAATGAAAATTTCGCTACGATATCTCAACGGGAAGTATTTATGGCCGCTGTCCCATACAAGCAGAACCAGTGGGCGATGTAAAAGGAAAGGATAGAACTAACAATATGCATAACATTCCAAGATATGTCGGCGATCGTACCTGAGTTTACAGAGAATGATGAATACTATGTTCAAAGTTGGGTTAAAGATGTTGAAATCGCAGTAGAGAGCATAAATTAATCAGAAGTTGAAAAGGGTAAGCGATACCCAGTGTTGTAACTATTTCTACACATCCATTGTGCTTATTTTACCTCCAAATTGTAACCATCGGTTACCGATCGTTGGTCATCTAAACTACATAAACGCGAGTGCTGACAACCAGACAAAAACAGCAGCATTATAAACGGGAGGGCGGATGAATTCCCCAGATCAAATCAACTGTGAAGTAAAATCCCGGAAAAAAAAAAACATCTCAGGCTGGTAAGGATTTCCGAGACTTGATCAGTTTTTTTATTTTTTATAGTTAGCGCGCTCTTAAGGGGTTTATAATCCCTTTAAAATGTTTGCACACAATAATGATGGGGGATGAACCCTTAATGCAATAACGGCAGCGTTAACATTTCCGAACGGGTTACTGACTTCGCTCTAACCGACCCCGCGTCCTATTGGTATACACTTTCTTACGATCAATTGACAAATCATTCTTCCTCAACGAGTACAAATATGGGTAAATCTAATCGTGGCGTTCCTTGATATCGAAGAAGCTTTAAACAACGTTGAAATCGTGGAGGTGTTGAGAAGATCTTGAAGAAATGCCTGTAACCTTAGTAAATGCAGAAAAAAAAAAAAACGTATAAAGCAACACCCCATGGAGATGTACATTGTACACTCTCCTCTACTTTAATTCCTAAATGGGATGCTTAGAGATCGCAGGATGTGGGATGATAGGTTACGCAGAAGACGTCTTTCGTTATGTGTCGTGCAAGCTCTTACAGACACTGTCTAATATTCTTCAGTACGCCTTGGCATACTCTCCGCTTGGACACATAGCTGTTAACCCAAGTTAAATGAAAAACCTCTGAATTTTGGGAGAGCAAGACTAGTGTAGACTCAAGGTGAAGCCTCCAATACAAAGTCATGCACTGGTTCTATACCACGGTCGCGAGACCTATTCTCACTTATACGGGGGACCTGCACTGGAGAAGCGGACTAACATTAACACCAACCAGACAAAACGCAACAAGCTGACTTCACCACCAGCGACTCTCTAAACTTTTCTCCATTTATTACCGATAGAGCTGTTCGGCATTGAGATGCCTATTAACTCTACCCTTAGACTGAGAGACACTCAACAATGAAAAGAGCTAAATGTAAGACATCCCAGTCTACTCACGCTGCATAGTGGACTTCAATCAAATTCAATTACTTGACTTCAATTAATTGATTCTAGAACGGAACGAATTTAGACAAGTAAGTCTATTTCTACTACGACATGCGCCTCTAAGCCTTCCGAATCTGAATGACATACACAGTCAGGCAGCGATTTCGAGACTCTCGGACGTCCCACCAGTTACAATGGTGTACTGGACAAGCTCGGATCCGTTTGACAACTTCAAGCCGCCAATCAATAAAACAAACACTTTCAAGCGAAACTTGATGATAACAAATAAACACTCTTCAAAGTCAGTCATAGATGGGCTCATTAAGATATCCGTTAGATGCCTAGACCAATATGGAGCATACTCGCTTCGAAGTGGCCACTAGAGATGATCAATCTCATCAGAAGAAATAGCTCCAGGCTCACAAGCATGAGGACGGGATAATGTGCCATTAAAGACACGCGTATCTATCTAGATTTTTTAACAACAATTTCTGCAGGAGCTGCAGGGACAAAGAAGATGAAGACCTCTGCAACTATCAGAATGTCATTCCTAAGCAGATACCACTTCCGAAATGTATGGTAAGTGATCTCTGCCTAAGGTGATCTTGATCAATTTATCAAGAAATCTGTTTGGTTAGAGCGTGGCCCTCACACGCTCTTCCAGTGACATCACAATATATTGTATCTTACATCTGGTCTTTATACGTATTTTAGTAACCCTAGCGTTTGAAGCTCTTTGTATAATTGAAGGTTTTCTCCGATCTCTGGTTCTGGGTACCCACGTGGTGACTCCCAGTTATTAGTTTGCCTAGAGTATCCTGCCGATAAGATAGACACAGGCTGATGAGATGTTTTTGTAAAATTGAACCCCTATTCGTCACATAATGGTTTAGTACATCTTCTTCGGTCTCTAGCTAAATCCACAACTTTTTTTGAGTGCAAAGTCTCATGGAACATGATCAAGGTTGTCATCCGCATCCTCATGTACGAGTATACTCATCATGCCATAATATTCAAAGACCCCGTCGTAAGGATTACGAAGCTGTTTAAACAAAATCCCAAACTGATGTAACGATAATAAAACTTGCCCTGGCAATCTCGAAAAAAATAAAAAACAAATGCGATTATAACGAGCAATTAAAAGTTTTCAAAGTCTCCTCCTGTGTGTAACGGTCAGATAGTTCAAAATGTCACTTGAAAATTTATGCCGTCTCCCAGGGGAGAAGTTGAGATAATGTTGGCTTCACTTAAAAAAGTTAAAAAGTGAAAATGAAAAACCGACGAACAACTAACAGAGGTATGAGACACTGATGGATGCAGTGCAAGGAAAGGACATTTTCACTTTTTTTTTTTTTTTTTTTTTTTGATTATTTTCTGCTTGTACCCCGCTAAAACGAGCGGACAATGAACTCGAAAACTTTCAAATGCTACTCAGGATAAAAGTTAGAGAGAAAATGAATCTAAAATGTGACAAAATGTCACGTGTGGGATTTCAATTTAAAGATTGCTTGGTGGAACATCTGTCATAAAGATGTCTGCAAGAGGAAATGCCGGTAAGTATTTGTACCTGGAAGAGTTGTTCAAACGTAGGTTAGGATGTGTGGGAGGGGGGGGGGGCTAAGTCGAAGTTAAAGGTGAAAATTGTTGATTCTTTCACTTTGCCAACAGATGCGGTTATTGCGATTTCCCATGTTTTGCTAGATTTCCTTCATTGTGCCAGGGTTCATGACAAACTTGGATAAGTCTTTGTGGTGAGCTGACAGTTATTTATTACTTTTTTGGGTGTTGTTTACGTAGATATCAAACACGAATACTAACTGCGGTGTTGTACGAGTAATAGGAAAATGAAAACATTACGGATGTTTTAGATTTGCAGCCATTAGTCAAATGTACTCGTTTTTGGATGCTGGAGAAGGTCCTGTAGAAAGTTTGCAACTTGGTTTATAGTCGAAAACAATGACAGAGCGCATTAGGTACTTGTCATACTGGAAACTTTTTCTACAAATATTTCATAAATATGACAGAGAGACTATCTATGAGGGAAAACGTAAAGGACATCACACATTGATAATGTGTTCACCGACTAGGTACGAAGGAAGCACTTAGTAGAACCACGAAACTCACAAGCATGAGAAATTCTGAGAGCTTGAAATTTCAATATAGAGCATGGCCGACTTGAAGCCAAAAGAAGGAAACAGATCCCTCAACAGGTCCAAGCCCTAACTGATTACTCAGGAGCAGATCAGTACCCTTTTGCATGCATACTTTCATTCACTTTAACTCTTGAGACCAAATGCTGAATACACGCACGAAATGACGGCAAAGGTTTTGAAAAGGTCTTCGAAGTTCTGAAATACGTCGGAAGTCGGAAGTTTTTCGATGGTGTCAATAGACCTTCAGTGGCTATAAAATGCCAAGAGGTCTGCTGAGCCTGCTATGTTTGATCATAGGCGCAGATACTTGTATCTTCTTTGCTATATGTCAATCAAAAGGTTTACTACCGGACATCACAGCCAAGGTCAATCAACATTGGCAATCAGAATATAGTAAATTAAGGGTCTGCTGATAGGTCACTTAAATTAATGGAATGAAGTCAATCCAATCGATGAGAGGGAAACAAAACGAAACTTGGGTTCTACAATTTGTCCATTAATAACGGAATCAACGCCAGGAAAACCAGAAAGTTGTCCAACAGTGGCATCAGCTATACATCAGCTATACGCATCAAGTATACTCAAATTGCACCATGAAAGCCTAGCGGAAACGCCACAGTTTGTATATTCGTAAGACGTAAAATAAAGTCAGGAAAGATTCAGCAAATAATGCAGTCTTATCTGTGAATCTACCGGTGGTCTGGTCGGGATTGGATACCATAGAAAATAATCCTTGTTCTTGTTCGTATTGAAAGAAGGTCTTCTTTACCTGTAAGGTAATTAATAGAACGGGTATATGTCTACACAGGATAAAGGGACGATGTCGGATCACAGACTTCTTCAAGGCTCATTATGGATCTAAGGAAAAAAAAGGAACCACGGACAAAATCAAGTTCGAAAAAGTTTTATGTAACAAACAAATTGAATGGGAGAGGGTATCAACTTCAGCTATCCAAATCATAGCTTAACCGTATGTATGTAAGATGGACTCGAAAATTACTACCTAAACCCCTAATTGTGCTTTAGTAGAAAGCGGTTCTTATATATTGTTTTAACTACTGAACTTTCTTCTCCCTTTAATTGCTTTATCCTGGCAAAAGGCTCAAGAATAAATGATCTAAAGGTTTTATCTGAGTGCTGTTCAGAACTCCGAACTTTCTTCCCCTTTTGGTTGCTTTGTCCTCGCTGAACGTTCAAGAAATTAAAGAGCTTCGAGGACAAGCTTATGGATTTATTGTCTCCAGCGATCCGCAAAAGCGACAATCATCTCTTGGTTTTTTCGATCAAAAAGATTTTTCGATTATAAAGATTCTGGAAGTTCTTTCTCAGACATGGTCGGTAGATTTAGCTGCAACGTTGGAGAGACTGACATATAAGCTCACCCCTAAACGGGGTACGGAAAAATTTCAACAGTTTTGTTGAAATTTTTCCGTAAGTTCCAAAGAAACATTGTACAAGAGTCAGCTACAAAAGAATAAACGCGAGGCAAACCTACGAAATTCGAACCTTAAAGTACTAAATGGGTCCTTCAGATATGACGGCAAAGAGAAACAGGTGGGTGGAAATTATACCAACTGAAAACAATAAATACCTCGCTGATGTAAATGCCTCCTCTTCTACTGTTCAAGGGGGCCCAGAAAGACGAAGACTTCTGGCATTGCTTCTGTCAATGGCTTTTTTCGTGAAAGACGTGCGAAGTAACCCGGTTCTGCAAACAGCAAAGGCTACATTTTTAGCGGACGCCAATCGTTGGAACCCGTCAATTTCATCAAAAACAGGAACTTGAGCAAGAACTTAAATACCAGGAACGGTTTGTTTCTCACTATGGGTTTGAGTGAAGCTTTTGTTGAAACACTTCTGTTAAAACTCCATTTAAACTCTGACTAAGAGGAGACTTTGAGAGCCTGAAAGGTGGGCTCACTTAATGTTTAAAATTGACCGTTTCTGTCAGAAAAAAAAATCCTGCACAACGCTTTTTCATGGACGAACACAGATTAGGCCAGACTTCAATGAAATCAAAATCGGTCACATAAGACTAATTTGCGGAGGACTGGAATCTGTATATAAATCGAACTAAGAAAAATATATTTAACGCTAAATACCTCTTATAAAAATACCCAGTGAGACCAGAAGGCTGATCAAAATCTAATCAACCAGCTCACAGAATATGAAGAATGAAGAACAGAAACTCTCAGTTTTGTATCGGAAGCTAAAGTCCTAAGAAACGAGATCATAATAGCTTTCCAATCACTTTGGGAACTGCAAGTGAGCTGACTAATATGATACAACCCTCTGGTGACGGGTGAATCAATGAAATGAATCTATAGCATATTTCTAGTTAAAAGTTTAGGAACAGCTGCAATCAACAAGGAAAGGAACTTTCATTGCTAGCTTGACAATGGCCTTAACACCGACGAATGTTGCAATAGGACTGGTCACACAGTATTACTTTTACTTTAATTTTAAACTGCCTACGTAATCGATCAGGGCCTCTATTGACAACTGAGTTCCTCGTGAGCGTTAAGCAGTGAGTCGATAAGCATAACACTTAAAGTTGTACGAAGAACCACGGCCCATCTAGTCGGTCTTATCATTTTCGACACAAATGCTCTGTGTCCATTTCCTGCGGATATTTATCGCCTTCAAATGTGGATCATTATCGAGTCGCAGAGAGACACTTTGACCTCGAAATGTTTGTCATCGCTACTGAGAGACTATGCTACCATCTACCAATAAGTCCAAAACTGTGGATGGTTGGGTTGGGTGCTGTAGAAATATGTTAGGCATAGAGGTGTCAACTTGGTTTATTTTACCAAACTGGTCGATGTCCATCCGGACAAACTTATAAGCCAGAAGACAAAAATAGCAGCGGATGAAGTAAAAACACCGGAATAAAACAAATGAGACCTTATCCGGTCTACTCCGAAATATTTGGACATCAGGCCGGTAAGGATTTCCAAGATTAAGTCCGGGTCTTGAAAAAAGATGGTGGCGGATGGTGGCAGTGTGCACATACCCGAACAGGTTACTGACTTCGGTCTAGCCAACCGTTGTGCCGCCAGAGCAAGAACAAAACTCAGATATGGACGGATCTACTATTGACAACTCCTGTAAACGAAATAAGGACAACAAATTTCGGATCTGTACGTGGAAATTTAGGTCGATTAATAGGCCACGTGCAGTCGAACAACTAGCAGAGGCACTGAACTGCTACAAAGCAGATTTTACCGCCATCCGAAAGTGCTACGCGATTGCTAACGACGGCAAAATTATCGCCTATTTGGATGCGAATTTGTTGTTAGAGGCAGACTAATGCAAGAAGTTTTGAGTTTCCGGCATATTAACGAGCGTTCCGTAACAATGCGCATTAAAGCTAAATTTGACAACATTTGCCTTATATACGCGCACACCCATACAGAGGAAAAAGATGATGACAACAAAGATGGCTTTTACAAGCTTTTGGACAAAACTTACGAGCAGAGCTCTAGCTATGACATTAAAATTGTCTTCGGCGATTTGGTAGTACTGTCGGAAAAATAGCCTGCGCGACACCACTTGCGATAACGGATTCAGGCTAATCGTCTTTCCGGCAGTGCGAAACATAGCCGTAGGTACCACTCGCTTCGCTCATCCCTATATTTATAAGGGATCTTGGAGATCTATTGATCAATCCACCGTCAACCAGATTAACCATACGATTATTTCGATCAACACAAGGCACTACTCCAATGTTAAGGAGGAGAGCCAACATCGACCCACACCATTACCTCGTTGTTGCCAAGGTACGGTTGCGGATATCTTGAACATCGCAAAGACAAGCTATGACACACTGCGGGGAAGTTTGACGACGGATAGCTACAAACGTAAGAGATCGCTTTTCGATGGAGTCTTCCTTAATCTCTTAAGTGGTCCTTTGCCGCCAGCATCAAGTATTGAAGGCCTTAAGACCACAGACAACATTGCCAAAAAGCCATCATTGATGTTGCCTCTGATGTGCTGAGTTGCACTCTTTAACATCGCACTTGAAAGATTAGTTCAAAACACACACGCCAACGCAAAAGACACAATCTCTAAAAGTCCGTCCGATTACTCGCATAATCGGAAGAGAGCAGCGTGTTGTTGCGATTATTGGGAAGAAAGCGGCAAAGATGGGAAAGATGGGCGAAGAACACACAACATTGACCTCTCGGACAGAACGTCATACTCGACAGATATAAATTTGACTTTTATACCTAGGCTCCACTTTCAATTCAGATAACGATACCATCGCTAAGATCAAACGAAGAATAACTCTTGCCAATCGCTGCTCCTTTGGGCTAAGAAGGCAATTGGTTAGCAAGCCCCTCTTTCAAAAAGCAAAAGTGACCCTATATAGGACCCTAATAATCCCAGTTATGTCCTGGCGCAGAGGCATGGACTTTATCAAAAATGGATGAGGGTGGGGTGGATGTTGTTGGATGAAAATCTTCGAGTGATTTTCGGTCCCATCTGCATAGACTATGAGTGGAGGAGGAGATACAACGACTGACTGTGCGGCTGTACAGCGACATTGACTTACCTAAAAGAGTGATGGTGTAAAGACTGAAGTTGCTGAGTCATGTCCGATCCTGTCCGAAAAATTTTTGAAGCCGTCGCCGAAAGACCATAATAGGAAGTCCACCGCGACTCAAGTATCGCACGCTAGCTAAAGATCGAGCTGGCTGAAGACGCTAGTTGATCGAGGCCAAGGTCCACCCGGACTGTAACGCCAATGATGTTCAGTAAACAAAAGCTGGAAACAATGTTAGCGTGCCTGTCTAATTGGCTTAGAAGTTTTGACACAGTATGGTTAATTGGACTCGACATCAGTCGAAATCGTGAAGAATAGCGGTGTGATTTCTGCTGATTTGACATAACAAACGGTCTGCAATCCGACAATCCTATTCAACACATACACAAGCAATCTTGTGAGTTCAATTCACCATACCCAAGCGTACGCAGACGACTTGATCTTGCATGACACCATATCAGATTCAGAAGTGCGTGTTTTTAATACATATAATCTTGCAATGAATTCGATAAGATCAAGATATATTGCGACGAAATTTGAAAATCGAATTTCAGAAGTCGGAAGTATTCTTTTCAGGGTGCCTTTGTCTGCGGCCTCTACGGATACCAGAAAGATTTGACGAAAGTTTTCAATTTCCATTTCCAGATTACATGGACAACAATTTGCAGTCGTATACTTTGGGATGTGGTTCAGTCAATTGTCAAAGTCAGCTTCCTTATTTTATAGCAGCCAACTCGATGCGAGAGTGAAAGTTATTTGGTACATGTCCCTTATCCAGCCTTTTTTTTGTATTCGTGTTGTATAGCGTAGGAGCAAATTTATTGGAAAAGATTCTGGCGTTGGTGCAGAACATTAGGGTCTGAGTACATGGAGTTCTTTCCTAACGAGGTCGTCGATGAACAATCTAATCTCCAGTGCTCTTCACCCAAAATATATGTATCACAGGAAAGAAATTCAACGACTTTCTTCCACCAGAGGCCCTTCGCTATTTTAATAGAACTGGACTTATCAAGGAGAGATCAGCATCTACCAACAACAATTTGTCGCTCTTCAAAAATTAGAAAATTAAGTGCCAGTATCCAAAGCTTAAGACCGATGAAAACATTGAGCGAGCATTTCATGAGAAAAGGATTTTCATTATTTTAAAAATCAGAAGAATTTTAGGGCCCACTATCACATGAGTTATTAAGAAATCCTATGTAGAATCTCCACCGAAAATTTTCTATAACTCAATTAGAAGTATCTGAAAGCATTACTCTTGGCAAACATTAGTAAAAGTTGTATAGTATTACGAATAATTCATCTTCCACTTGTGATAGAGGCAATGGTAAGTAATTACGAATACATTAAGTCACACATCTGAATCTGTCTAATAACACTTAAATACCTATGGCAGAACAATTGTGTGAATCTATATGCTGTACTTACTTTACTATTCAGTAATTATTTAAATTAGCAATTAAGTTAAAAAAAAAAAAAAAACAAAAAAAAAAACACCATTGTTATGAATCTTCATTAGTTTGCTATCTTAATGGAAACATTTTCCGAGTCCCGAGAGAACTAAATTAACTTGATAGGTATTCAAATGTCTCACGCAATATCCTTTTCACATTCAAACGTAAGTCTCTTTCCCGTTGAACTAATGATCGTATTTTAAAGAAATAAAAAGTCTTGCTTAGACTATTCGTATTTGCTGTTGAATTAATTAATATTATTCCTGGTGTTCCTCAAGGCTGTCTTGTAGGACAACTTATCTTTGCATTTAACGATGATAAAAAAGTGTCGAACAAATTTTAAAAAAAAGAGTCGCCAATTCTGAGATTACACCTGCAAGTGCAGTTAAAAAAAATAGATCACTTCTAACAAATTAAAACCCATGATTAAGCTTCTGTTGAAGACTGTTGACTGATGAAACCAAATTTACAAATGAAGTACTTTTATTTACCAAACAAATACAAAGCGTAGTATAGAAAAGTACTTCTACTGCAACAAAGAAACTGATCTTATAGCTGAAAAGAGAAAGATTTGAAAAAAAATGGCACCAGACGAGATATCCACTCTACAAATGACTACTTAATACGCCATCTACATTGATAAGACAGCAGTTAAAGGATTTTAAAAATCAGTCATTCAACAGATTTGAGAGTGACCTTTCTGCTCATAAGCCAACAGAATATTCCCTTTGAAAGTCTACCAAATATAGGTTCATTCATCGTGAGATTTGATTTTCAATAGGCTTTTTTTGACAGATCACGCGTGACTCCTATCAAACTGCTTTGTCAGTTTTGTTCAGTATTCTTTGGCAAGTCATCATGGAAAGACTCACACTATAACAGCGTCTCCACATTGTGCAGCTGTATTACGAAAATCAGCGTTCTGTGAGAAATGTTTTTCATGCGATTTGAGGAACTTACAGTGAGCATAATCGACCTACTGAAACTAATATTGTCAATACTATTCGTCCCAGTTTGCATTAGTGGATGATACTCGACCAGTTAGACCACATCCAGCACGTAGTGAAGAGACAATAGCAGCTGTAGCTGAGAGTGTACGCGAAGACCGTAACGAATCGATTCGTTGTCATTCTTAGCAGCTTGGCTTGGCGTATTCGACATTTTGGCGTAGTTTACATGAGGATCTCGGCCTAAAAGCATACAAAACTCAACTTGTACAAGAATTGAAGCGAGGCGACTTGAATTTGCGTCATATTTTCAGTGAATGGGCTCTGGAAAAACTCAATGAAATTCCGTTGTTTTATCGTGAAATTTCGTTCAGTGATGAAGCCCATTTCTGGCTCAATGGATATGTTAATAAACAAAATTGCGTATTTGAGCTGATGAGCATCCCGAAAAGTACCAAGAGCTACCATTACATCCATTAAAAACAACGGTATGGTGTGGTTTATGGGCTGGTGGAATCATTAATCCATATTTCTTCAAAAATGAGGCAAATCAGAATGTTACCGTCAATGGTGATCGTTATCGCACCATCTTAACGGACTACGTGCTTCCTGAAATTTAAACATATGGTCTCGGTGAGCTCTGGTTTCAACAAGACGGTGCTGCGAGCCATACAGCGCGTAAAACAATGGACTAGTTGAGAAATCATTTTGGTGTGCACTTAATTTCACGTTTTGCTACGGTAAATTGGCCGCCTACATCGTGCGATATCACATTTTTGGACTATTTTCTCTGGGGATATGTAAAGTATCAGGTCTTCAGGAATAAGCCAGCTACGATTGACGTTTTGGAAGCCAACATTACTCGTGTTATCCCCAAGATACCAGTCACAATTTGCGGTTATTGACCAACATTTCTTTTACTTCATCAATGTTTTAGATGTCGATAGTCTGCCACTGCGTTCATCATCTTCGATTGACTCACGACCATTTTTGAACCGCTCGTGCCACTGGTAAACGACCGTTTTCTTTAGAGAATCGTTACCGAAACACTTGTCCAACATTTCCGAAGTTCGCGCACCATTAAATCCGTTTTTTACGCAAAATTTAATACAAGTTCGTTGTTGCAAATTTAAATCCATTTCTAAAATTGTAAAAAATCGCCAGAACACACACAGAGATAGATATACTCTTGGCTAGGTAACTTTTGTAAATGTCAAGCTATGACGATAAGATTAAGAGAGAATGTCAACAACAGATGTACCAACTTAACGAAAAAAAAAAACAGAACTCAAATCGGAACAAAGGGAGTGCCACACGGTGACGCCACCGGAAACTTTTTGAACAAGGTGGTATATACGCAATTGATCACGCTTTTTCTTTAAAAATGCAGTATGCCCTTAAACGATTTGAAGGTAGATGCGTTTAACTTCTATGATATGATGTTATTGCACTCGAAGTTCCTCCTAACGGTTTATGAAGGTTTTTTTGTTTTTTTCAATCAAAAGTTTGGTTTTTTGTACGTATGCACTTGCAGTGGTATCGTGATCAATATTGTGAGTTCGAAGTGGCCGTCGAAAAAAAAAAGTATTTAGCTTCTGAGTAATGGGTTCGAATAACAAACGACTAAAACAAACAGAAAAGAAACAAGAAGATGTGACCCATCGACAAATTTCGGAGTCAACGGGAATATGTCTTGGTGACATAAGCAAATTTCGGCAAACTCTACAAAACTTGCCCTGCAGAAACCAAGCCGGACGCAAAAAAATCTTGTCTGCTGTTCAAGACCACAAGTTTGTTCGAGACTTGAGGATGCAAAAATTTGAAAATACAGTTCAAATAAAGCACGCACTGGAACGGGAACAGAATATTACCGTTTCGGCGGAAACCGTTCGCAGGACTCTTAGGGTGGTTTAAGAGGAAGAGCCAAATTAAAAAAGCCCTTGCTTACAAAACGACACCAAGACTTAAGGATGAAATTTGTAAGGAGATATTCCGGTTGGACACCTGAGGATTGGGCGAGAGTAATCTGGTCAGATGAGAGCAAAATTAACCAGGAAAACTCCTGGTGAAAAATTACAACCCCTTCACGTTAAGCCTACTTTGAAATTCGATGGGGGATCCATTATGATCTGGGGTTGCATGATGACACAAGGAGTTGGAAACATTCACAGGATCCAAGGACATATGACGTCATCATCGTATATAGAGATTTTGAGTTGTCATTTAATGGAATCTTTGGTGAAATTCGAAAAGGTTAAATGATAACAATTTAACAATGTTATCATGGACACCGAAATCTCCCGATCTAAACCCTATTGAACACCTATGGGGGGCTTTGAAGAAATCCCTTGCTGGCGAAATCGGCAATTTAGACAAACTCTGGGCCAAAGTCAGGACCGCATGGGAAAACATAACGCCAGAGACTTGCAAGAACTCGGTCGGAAGCATGCCCAATCGAATTCAAGCGGTTATTTATGCTCGTGGTAGATACACGAAATATTGAGTTTAGGAAACCTTTGTTTTTTGAAACTCACAAAATTGATCAAGCTTGGTGAACTTTGGATTTATTTTCTTACTTTTTCTACAGCGAAGAAAAATGTTATTAATTTTTATGTTATGAATTGAAATTTTTGAAATAAAATATTGAAAAAAAAAACTTAAGTCTTTAAATCCCTCTTTGTTTTTTAAACCAAATATTTTCATTTTTCAGAACATAGCGTGAGCAATTTTGTGAGTTACTGTATATATTAGGTCTATAAATTAATGCGGTTTGCTAAGAGATGGCGTAACTTGTATTATTCTATTGTTATTATTCCATTGAAACATGCGTTGGAAAGCTACTGTCATTGTACGTCACTTCAGTATATGTCATTCATTTGAAGTGTAAACAACAATAATTTTTTTTCACTCAAATATGTCGAACTTTGTGAACTTTGTGAAGAACTGGAAGCATTACTCTATGAAGATTGTTGCCAAAACAAGAAGAGCTCGCAGAATCTTTGGGTGTCACTCAAGCAGCCATTTCAAAACGTTTAAAAGCACCTGGATATATTCAAAAGCAAAAAAATTGGGTTCCACATGAACTCAAGCCGAGCGACGTCGAAAGGCGGTTTTGCATGTCCGAAATGCTGCTGGAACGTCACAAAAGGAAGTCATTTTTGCATCGGATTGTTACTGGTGATGAAAAATGGATCCATTACCCCAAGCGCAAAAAATCATATGTGAAACCCGGCCAACCAGCCAAATCAACGGCAAAGCCGAATATCCATAGCGCGAAGGTAATACTCTGTATTTGGTGGGATCAGATTGGCGTGCTGTATTATGAGCTGCTAAAACCGGGTGAAACCATCAATGGACAACGCTACCATACACAATTAATCCGTTTGAAGAGAGCAGTAGCCGAAAAACGCCCGGAATATGCGACCAAACACGAGGCAATTTTCCATCATGACAACGCTCGGCCCCACGTTGCTATTCCGGTTAAGAACTATTTGGAAAACAGTGGATGTAAAGTCCTACCCCACCCGCCTTATAGCGCAGACCTTGCCCCTTATGACTACCATTTGTTCCGGTCGATGCAGAACGCCCTCACTTAAATTCGGTTCACATCAGAGCAGAATATCAAAAATCGTCTTGATTCATTCTTGGCTGCCAAGCCGGCGCAGTTCTTTTGGGATGGGATCCACAAATTGCCAGAAAGATGGGAAAAAGTCATAGCTTCAGATGGACAATACTTTGAATAATGCTATTGTACATGTTTTTCTTAAATAAACGTTCAAATTTTGAAAAAAAAAACCGCACGAATTAGATTACATACACAATACTAGAAGTGACCTTCATTGTACAGGTGGTACCAGCTCTTCCAAGATGGCCTAGAAAATGCCAACATCAACAAAAAATAACGTCGAAGCTGTAAAGAAAATCGTGGATTTACCATAAGAGAATTTGCTGAGGATGTGTCATGAAATTAGCGAAGTTTGTTCCGAAACTTCTTAATTTTGATCAGAAGAACCGTCGCATGAGTATCACTCAGGAGCTCTTGAAAGACTTGCTCAAAAGGGTCATAACTGCTGATGAATCATGGATATATGGTTATGACGTCGAAATCAAATCAAATCGTTTGTTTTTTTTTTTTCGATTGATGTGTCGTAGTGCGTCAGGTATTTACCTCAAGGTCGTACGGTCAATAAGGAGTATTACTGTGAAGTTATGCGCCTTTTCAAGAATCAAACGAAAAAAACGTCTTAAAGTGGCTTTTGCATCACGATAATGCCCCTGCTCATTCATCGTCGCTTGTGAGAGATTTTTTTGGCCTCATGCCTCAGCCACTATATTTATTGGATTTGGCCCCATGCGATTTTTCCCTGAGATTTGCAACGATTGAGGAAAAAAAAAACGACAGCGATGGAAGAATTCAAGGCTATACCATTATATCTGAGGGGGATTACTTTGGTGGGGACAACAACATTAATATCGAAGATCAAATAAATATTTTTTTTTTTATAAAAATAAAGTCACCTTACTTTTGAACACACCGAATCGAACCGAAGGAAAGGTGACTGTGGCGTACTCAACTACACCCAACGATACTGACATCAAAAATGCCAGTAGCAAAAGAAAAATTGTGGTTTGGCAATGCCATGTCCTATATCAATTTCAATCAAACAATGAACACGATTCTTCAATTTTGATGATAAAAACAAACAAAATCGCATTGCACATTGATACCTACAAGGTGTGCAGCCTAGCCTACCTATTTCCTGTTTCCAAACATCCCTTCGAAGTATTATCAGTTTGCAAAAAAACTTTAAAAATAAAACATTGTAACGCCAGGTAATAACTCTCCATCAGTGCACACATTGCCAAAAAAAGCATTTGAATCTTCGATTTCGATTTTATGAAAATCGGACTACCACCGGCCGGCCCCAGAGGGGCTCGTACAAAATTCGATAAATCAATTGAATGGCCGCATATGCAAAAGGTGGACTGTACATTTCGCTCCACATTTGCCATTCATCATCATTCAACGGCACAGACCTCTTAGCCGAGAATAGAGTTCATTGTATTTTGTGTGGGACGACCGACAGCCGACATCCAGCGACCGATGACGCCGGCAGTGCAGTGGTGGACTACCCAAACCACGGTCATCATTAAAAAGTGGGCGAAAATGGCGCCGACATACGAATATTGTACAAACGGCAAACATGTTGTTGCAACAGCAAATGTGAACTTTCCCGGAAAAATTCAGTTTTCATGTACACCGAACACAATACACCCCACCATCAATTAAAAAAAATAAAGAAGGACCAAGTAGAAGAAAGAAGTAGTTAAGAGTAGAGGGGAAGGAACGAAAATGCCTCAATCCTTACAATTCACAATTTAATTCATTGTACCAATGTGGGCCAAAGAGAAAGGAAAATCAGAACACAACACAAAAAGTGTGGAGAGGGGGAAATAGCTAGAACTGATACATAAACTAACAATCTACAGTACACATGCACCCCCTTCCCTTTTAACTTAAAAAATCAAAAAGTCCAACAATACAAAACACACTTGTGTAGCTCCCCACTCGACTTTATTTTCGAAAGGGATGAACTTTTGTTTACTTCCTTCCGTCTCGCAACCGCTACTGGGCACAACAAAAGGGTTGAGTTTCCAAGGATATGACTACGACTATGCCTAGCACGACAGACTACACCATGCCAAACGACGGCTTATGCAGTCTGCTACTCTTTCAGTCTGAAAGTCTCTCACTTTCTCAGTTCCTAAGTTGCATTATTAAAAAGGATTTTTGGCCGAAGAGCTTAAGTTAAGGGTTGAAGTCAGTTTTTGAGATATTATATGACACAAGGGATGTTACAAATATAACTATAAAAGCATGAAAACGAGCATACGAGCAGAAGTAGAGCTAAAAGTTGTGGTGAATCTGGAAAATCCCGTGTTAGTTGCAAACTTGAAAACTTGAAAACCCACAAATTAGAGGAATTACCGGCTTTGCGTTTTCCACTTCTACTAACTTATGCATGACACTGACTCACGCATAACTAATTAAGGATACCTACAGCGTGCGACATGAATTATGAAAGTCCCTTTAAGAAAACAGTGGGGTTGGTACCAGTAGGTATTTGGCAGTTGGTTGGTAGGTAACACGTCTATTTGGGCCTTGACAGTTTATTTTGGTTTTCATTCAGTGTCACCACCAAGTAAGAACTGAAAAAGTTATTATTATTCCTTTCTTCGGCTTGGGTTCATGTTACGCTGATTAAAATAACATTGCATGGATTTCGTCATCCAATTCGGATTGAATTAGTGTTGACGTTTTGTCACAAATTCACAATTGTGAATTTAAATATGTGAGTGACAAGGATAATGATTGTTGTAGGCCTATAGGTCTTAGAAAGTAAGCGCAAACTTAATACGGACACTGGAAAATGTGTACCTATTTGCTTACACATAACAAGTGAACCTAAAATATACTAAATGAGATAAACTCTAGATATTCCTCAGGGGTCTATCCACAGACCACTACTGTTGAAACTTGAAACCACTCGATTACCTTTTGTTTCGTTCTGGATTTTCGTGAATTTTCGACACAATACGAGTACACCACGTATGATAGAGTAAAACCTTGAATGGGACCTAGGGTGAAACTATTTAGTTGCTTTAGGCCTGAGAGTACCTCCTGGACAGAGTCAGCTTCTGTTGACTTGAAGTTTTTTTTTATGTCGGAACAGAGCACTAGTCCACTGTACTCCTCGTAAAATTCTTTTTAATGAAATCTTTCAGTCTTACGAAGAAAGATGAGTAACCCCTTCATTGATAAGGTACCTACAGTACCAGCACCCACCACGTCAGCGCCAAGTACCTGCGACCCAAGTACACTCACTCACAGAGAGTGATTCACGGTGTTGCGGACGCAGGTAACGTAGGTTCGGGTCCTCAAAAATTCTTCTCCGAACTATGCCTGGCAAGTTCATTGGCGATTTCATTTCCCCTGATCCCATTGTGACCTGGGAACCAGACAAGGGTGACTGAATTTAGCCTTTCGACTGCGTTCAGTGATCTCTTGCATTCTCGAACTAGCTTGGAATTCGTAAGAGGATTCAGCGAGGCTCTAAGCGCAACTTGGCTATTGCTACAGATTCATTCCCTTTTTGGCTTAGATTCTGGCTAAAGCCAGTCCTGTGCACAAGGAAAGTCGATTTCGTATTTAGTCATAGAAAACCACTTCTTTTCAGTCGATAGATAGTTTTGAGAGTGGAGCCCATGATATAAATATCAAGAGGAGGAAGATTCATCAATGCGTCTAGAGCGGAGCCAGAAGTGCTAGAGAAAACCCCCATGCATCCGAGACAAAGCGTTATTTGGAGTCTGGTAAAAACTGCAATCGCGTATGTTGGCGATAGCTTATTCCACCAGACAACCGACGTATAGGACATAATTGGCCTTATCATAGCCCTGTAGATCCGAAGAACCCTTCTCGGTAGCAGGCCGCATGTCTTGCCGATAGCTTCTCTGTACTGCCAAAAGGCTGATATCGCCTTAAATGCTTTCAACGTTACATGTTTAGTCCAGAAAAGCTTGTTATCTAGTATGACACTCAAATACGTAGCTTCTTTGGAGAACTAGATGGTAATGCTTTTAAAGAGAACAACCTCACTAAAAGCCCATCACTAGTGCACCACGTCTATTACTGCCTGCGCTTTGGAACAGGCAATCACTAGACACGATCCAACAGACAGTACATATACATCATCCGCGTATGCTGGTGACTATACGTAAGAAATATTGAGCACGTTTAGCAGTGAGTCGATCAACATGCACCATAGCAGTGAAGACAGAACGTCGCCTTGCGGGCAGCCCCTATTTACAACCACCACCACATATTGACCTCGGCAATACGCAATCAATGTCCTATTCACCAGCATTGCTTTTTATCTACAAAACCAGTGACTCGTCTACGCCGTGTTGTCTGGCCGAGTTGCATATGCCATTAAAAGTTGCGTTGTCGAAAGCACCCTTAACGTTGATGAAAATGCCCAAGGTATAGCAGGATCTTCTGCGATGGTAGGCGGCTTGAATTGCCGACAGAGAATGCAACATGAAGGAGGTCAAACTTATAGGTCTGAAACTCTTGGCGAGCGACTAGTCCTCCTATCCGATTTTCGGCATAAATCCCACTCTCACTGTTCGCCAGGGATTCGATATGTATGCCAGTGCCAGGCTAGCAGTGAAAGTTCTCTTAAGAATTACCAGCAGCTGGTGTCACCACAACTGATGAGATATACAAGCTACGGCGTGTTGTTCAGCTCATTCCAGCTTCGTTGATAGAAGCTTGTTGTGAGCTGGCTTCGATCAGGTTACCTGGGTAGTGAGTCTCGAGCATGAGACGGAGGGTCTCTACTTTCGTCTCGGTATAGACACTTTCAGGGTTTCTGGTTGGTTTTAGCCTGTTTGATCTTCCCCTTCTGAGGGCTTTGACCAGCCCACCGGTTCCACCGATAGTTTCGATCTTTTCCCAAAAAGCTTTGCAAGAGGCGTTCTTCAAAGTCAAAATAAGCTTCTTAAAATCTTTTTGATTTGATCTGTAAAAATTCCAATCTTCCTCAAAATTAGTCTTAAGGGACCTGTTTAGAAGTCTTCTGAATTCTTTACGAAGACGCTGGAAGTCTACGTTCCACCAAGGAACGGGTGATCCGCAGGATTGTCTATTAACTAGACATGCCATTTCGAAATACTTGATGAGGGTGCCGTTCTTGTTCTAAACAGCTTTCTCAAGCCTTTGTTTTGTCCTTAGCTTAGGGGGAACACTATTGTATTTTTCGAGCTCCTCCCTTAATCGTGTACATTTGGTTTTATGCATATTCCTCCTCTTCAGCAAAATCGAGACCTCGCATCCGATTCTGAACTCGATGTATCTATGGTCTGACATGGAGATCCCGATAGTATCATCCTGACTTGAAGTACTCAATGTTGACTTGCCGCCAATGAGGGTATGGTTATAACCCCCAGCAACGAAATACTAAATAATGTTGATGGAGTTATTAGACAAAGTCATATAGCTTCAATAGCGTCTCCTTTACATTAAATTTACTGCAGCGCCAAGCAGTAACGTTGCCATTTCAATGTACAACCAAGTGCATGTTCCTTCCTTCTATAGAAAAAAATCACCAGGAGAATATACTGATACCACCAAATTAGGAGGCTGCTAGGAATTCAAATGCGATAGCGCACGCTCTGGGGTTATTCCAGAACTGAATGGCTAGATTCAGTGATTCACAATAATCGTATCAAAGCTACGTGTTCAGCATCATCCTGAACATTTTACATATGGAGGCGAGAATACAATCTGGCCATCTTGTTAAATGTTCGGTAACGCGTTTAAACTCTCACTTCTTCGACTTACTCACACGGCAGGGTGATTTGGTCTACTACTTAATGCATTGCGTTGTAATTAAGATATCTTCGCGTCGTTTGGTGAAATCTAAGGTCTCTTCCAAAGAGCTGTTCACTAGAGATTCGATTGCCGCAAAAAATATAACTTCCGCTGAAGCGGAACAGTGATTCTAGTTTGACTGCAAACTTAGCTTTTTCTTCTTTCTCGTTCTATGTGGTGAATATTAAATTCTAGACAAGTCCTTAGACAATCCAAGGCATTTTAGGATTCCTCGAAATCTAGTCAACATATCAAACAAACATCGAATATCATCCTTCGAAGGAGTTGGTAATCTAGGCTGTGGGTTGCGTCGTCGAATTAACTTCCACGACCACGTAAACTACGAGCACTCTTACTTCATATTGCAAAACTATTGACCTTTGACCATTCACCAAAGACTCACAAGAAAATCCCATATCTTTAGACCGCCGAAGGTTTCCCTCTTTTTGGTGAGCATCAATAGGCTTCTGTTTAAATTCTTCACAAAATGTTATCTAAAGTGGTGAACGAAACGTTTCCAGAAATTTGCCTTTCGATGTGATATTTGTCACTTTTGCTGATACGAGTATATGTGCATATGCAGGTGTATGTTCTTCAGTAGCAAAACAGTTTTTAATGTCGTTTCAACGATATTCTCTCTCGAACCTCGCAGCAGGTCGCAATGGGCTTCTCTTAAACTTCTTAGCACTTGAAATTCAGTTAGAACTGCCTGCATTCTCGGTCCTGAGAAGGCCTTATATGAAGCCTGACTAGCAAGTTCATCGCAATTGGGCATCACCAGACGGAACCTACAGTGCATCAGTTTATGCCCCTTGACTGTCATTCGCGTGTGAATTACTGTAAAGTCATCCTCAATGTCAACAACGAAGGGGACGATTTTGTGTCGAAAATCATCATGAGCAACGAGGCACATTTCCACTTAAGCGGTTACGTCAATAAACAAAATCTGCACGAAGAGTCATTACATCCACTCAAAGCCACTGTGTGGTGCGGCGTTCACATGGGAGAAGTGATTGGGCCGTATTTTTTTAAGGACGCCATCGGCAATACGGTCACTGTTACTGGCGAACGCACAGGACCATGATAAAAGACTTCTTACTGCCGGAATCGGATGAGCGGGGCTTGGTGAACATGTAATTTCAACGAGACTGTGCAACCGCGTAATATTCCGTTTTGGATGGGTTGATGCTAACAAGCCTCAGACAATCGCAGCACTCGACAGGAATGCGAACAGTTATCAAAGGAAATCTTGCGGAAAGTCATGAAAAATGTGATAAAACAGGACCTTCGTACATTGGGATGCAGTAGCAGACTTGGGATGAAAATAAGGGTCTCCCCAGTCTTACACTCATTTGCAAATGGATTGGAATCAGTTCCTCCTAGATCTAGATGGAACGTGAGTCATTTCACGATGAAATACTCTCGACATAATTTTTGCCTAAGCCTACATTAAGAGAAGAACCTTCCTTGTTTTCCCGATTCTTCCGAGTATGTAGACGCGTTAGAACATCCTCAGTTTTCTTGAGTTGCTCCAGATTCTAACAAAGAACCACCATCAACTTAGATGGCCAGAAAACCATGTCAATCGGTTTTCGACCCTGGATCTCGCAGGTACCATGGGAGGGAAGTCACTTATACACGGGGCGCCTGAAATCTTCTGCGTCTTGGCTCTGTTCGACTTGAAAGAAAATTCTGCCAACTAGATCATCTTTACCGTGAGTGAATAGTATTGCTTTCGCCTGTAAACGCAGTCTCTTTGCGCGTTAGTCTGCTTTACATCTTCTTCTTCGTTTTATCAATCTTAGATGTTTGTCCTTCAGGGCACGCCTCTTCTGGAGCCCATTCAATTTTTGCGATTTCCTGAGCCATCATAGCACGAAGATCAATGCAGTTGATCGTGAAAGAAATTTTCTTCATCAATGTACCGACTCCTGTGTAAGCGCCTTAGTTGGTTTTGGTTAGAGGCTCTGGAATCCGTGCCCGATTACGACCGAAATTGTGGATTATTAGATACTATTGCGAGTTCACTCTGGGGTATATAAATCTGTTGGGACCGCCTATACACTCTTTACCAATTTAACGTCTAGTTAGGACGTCTTTGGTCCCAAGTTGGACATCTTACATCATTTCATCTCTCATTTTAAGAAAACTGGGATCACTGACTTTTGAGCCTTCTTGACACCCAAAAAAATTTACATTCGGCAATCTTACCAACAAACCCATGAGGATGCCGATGTCGCTAGAGAAAACAACAGTAACCTTGCCGACGAACAAGATGCTAGGCAAACACATAATAAATCTGAAACACCGCGTTCTACGTTGCTGTAACCGCTCGTATCAGGATGCAAATATTTGATGAAGGCACGATCTACGCCTTCTTTTGAACACGTTCACTGGGTAAAACCCATTGTTTGGATTGTTCTTTGGTGTCTGGTGTGTATCAATGTATCCATTTCACAAAAACTCCTCCGAATTTCGATTAAACAGGACCAAGCACGTCTTTGAAGTAGTCTCATGATTGCTCATCTCCGGTGTGAGCAAGCACGGCACAAATCGCGCGGACAGCTTTCTCCTGCCCAAAATCTAGTGCAATATATGGCAAACGCGTTCAGCTGAGATGCCTGCTATCTCACGCAACTCGCGAATACTTGAGTCCACCAATACGAGATCATGGATCTTGTCCACGGTTTTCTCTGTGGTATTCGTTTTTGGTTCATCTGATCGCGATTCATCGACGACAAAAATCTGCCAACCAATAGTCAACGGCTGCACGCGAAGGTGATGGTGTCCCATACACACCATCGAGAATGGGCTTGATTTTCTCGCAGGTTTTGCAACCCAGCGATACTGCTGTTTTTCCATGGTCGCAGAAAACGTGTTAGTGTTTTGGAATGGATGTCAAAACAAAACTAAGATTCGGATTGTCACCAAATTATGGCATACTCATTTTGGCACAGTAGCGCCACCTATCTTCCGATTCGAGTACTCATCAAACAGTCCTCAAACTGAAGTATTTCTTCTTTTTTTTACAAAAGGCTGGGAAATTTAGTTAAAAGAAAATTTTAAGAAACAGATAAACAGGTTCGATGGTTGAGAAGTGTTTTGGGCAGTAAAAATAAACAAGATACAGACTCTGCCTCTGCCATACAAGCTTGCCGGTAACATGGAACTTTTTAGACATACATACACAGTCACAATGAAAATAAAGGGCTACAAGTGTCTCGATAACGTGCGTCCCAATATCTACGTGTACATGGCTACAAGAATGCTCAGTCGTAACCACAAAAGCGCTACCTGTCTACGCAACTCTGAGTTTAATTCAATTTCCTGGGTGAGTGACCAATCTCACTCCATCCTAACTCGTGGTACCAAATCATGGAAAACACTGATCACACTTTTGGCCGCTCAAACTTCATAAAAAACCAACTTGAAACCGAAAATGATATGAAGAGAAAGATAGCATGTTACGCCACGTCCCAATTGAAGTATTAAGCTGAGTGAAGTCTTGAATAGCATGTGTGCAAATCTGGAATCGGTCATACCTTTCCCGAACTTCGTTAATTGTTCATTCTTGGTTGACCAAGCGAAGAACTATCATAAAAAAGAGGTGAATACGTTAAACAAACATAGAACGGCAGTCTGGTATCATCCCTGGCAATGTTGAGGCAGAAGCAGAAGTAAATCTAAGCGGCGGATCACTTGAACCGCATACATGTAGACCAACAATTTCATACGAAATTTGTAATGAAAAGAACTGGTAAGGAACATGGAACAACAAGTGCAAGAAAAGAATTAATTTTTGCAGAAAAACTGAGAGATCTAATTCATCATCGTAAGCGTGACCAATTCAATCCTTTCGAAATCTCTGAGTGTTCTTTCGAGGATCTGTCCGAAGGGAAGGAGGATTCAAAGCAGTTCCTACCCCATCTATTTCAACTGGACCCACATCTACGCACTCCTCAGCCGACTCGGGCGGAGATACTTCTCAACCTAATATGAACGTAATATCAGTCCGATCGGTGGTAGTCATTTTAGAGAAAAGAATAGTGTACAAGTTGAAAAACTGTGACGTTGGGAATCCAATTCAGAGACCAACCACTGATCAGTAAAATTTCACTGAGACTCGTTCATACACCTCCGCGGAGTAAAATTGTGTTTCGGCTTTTAATTGAGCAGTGATCGACTTTACTTACAAATTTGGTTAAAGCTAGAAAGGCTCCAATTGGCATAGCGGTAGTGCGTGCGATTAGGAAACTTAAATTCGTGGGTTCGACTCCGAGTCGAAGAAACTTTTTTTTTTTTCTGCGGTAGTGGCAGAACCAAAGACGAAGAGAAGGAAGAAGCTAAAGCCATTAGCTAAACAAGAGAGAGAGAGAGAGAGAGAGAGAGAGAGAGAGTTGAGAGAGAACAGCTTCGCTTCTTTGGCGTCATCCCAATCGGAAGATGAAGACGAAGAATTGGAGTATACAGATAGTAGCATCAAAATGCTACAGCAAAGAGTGCCAGCCATAAAAGAAAATCAAATGGTAAGAAGGAAGAGTGAAAAGCAGGAACAACTCCAACAGCAAACGCAACTGGCTCAAAAACAGTCCCAAAAACAAAACCAAAAAAATACATTAACACAAGTTCTACAACAACACCAACAAAAACTTAAGAACCACCAGCAACAACAACAAGAGCAGCCACAACAACGGCAGCAGCAAAAACAGAAGCAGTCACAACAAGACCAGCACCAGCAGAAACAACAACGGCAGCAAACAAAACAACAGCAGCAGAAACAACAGCAACAGCAGAAACAGCAGCAGCTGCAAAAACAACACCACCCGAAATCACAGCAGTAGCAGAAGAAGACGGAGAAGGTGCCTCCTATCAACACCTATAAATTAGAGGTAAACGCCAACAAGTACCTATGTAGGTTGGGGAACGATCGGCATGACATCCACTGTAATACAGTGGAGGGCTACGCGAAAGTGAAAGAGCTCCTTAAGGAAACGACGACGGAGCACTACTCATTCACACCGAAGTGTGAAAAGCGGCAATCGATGCTGCTGAAGGGATTGGATCTTCAGGTCTTCTGATCCTGAGGAGATCCTGGCACTGCTCAAAGAGAAGGAGTGCGAAGGATTCAAGTTTGTGGGGGTAAAGCCATTTACCACAGCTAGAGCCAGGCGGGAGAAACGGAGTCTGCCGTTCTTCCTGGTGCGGCTCAGTCCCGAAAGCCGTCTGGATAGTCTAAGGAGTATCAATGTAATGGACTACCAGGTGGTTCACTGGGACAAATTTAAAAGGAGCGAAGGTGTTATACAATGCGTTCGCTGTTAGAGGTTCGGGCACGCCGCGTCAAACTGCCAAATGCAGCCTCGTGCGTGAAGTGCGCAAGGAACCACAGTTCCGAGGAGTGTGCTCTGGACACGGACGGAGCGTCCGATAGGAAGGAGTTCTCGTGCGTGTTATGTGGGAACGTGGGACACACCGCAAACTATCGGGGTTGTCCTAAGTTCGCTGACATTAAAAAAATTAAAACTGGCTCAGCGTCAGAAGGTGGAGGTCAAACGTTCACCTTTTAGGTTTCAAACACTAGCCGTCACGTCCCAAATTTCCTACGCCCAAATGGCGGCAGGTAGGTTGGCTACGGTACAGCAAGAGACTGTTGCTTCTCCGGTGCCAATGCCGAGAACAACGGAAGCTGCACCGAACATGCTAGCCATCTTGCTCGCAATCCAAGGGCAGATGGCTCGGCTGCAAGAACAGGCCAAGCGGGTGGACCAGATCTACGCGCTATTGCCGGGCCTAACGCGCAGGTTCCGGGTGTTGGAGGCAGTCGTCATTTATATCCCGCTCCGCAGTGGAGAGCGGCTGTACTTGGCCTCTGTTTATGCACCTGAGGCTTCACAATCCACTTTATTTATTACAGAGCTTGTGACGCTTTTTCGACTACTGAGGCTGGAATCGGGGGAGAATTATTTTATAATCGGCGGAGATTTCAACGCTAAACACAGAGATTGGGGAAATAATTTGCCAAATACCAGAGGAAACCTACTATTCGATTGGTGGGGTCAGCACGATGTCATGTACAGACTCGGTCTTAAAGCGACGGATAACCCGTCGTTTCCCAGAGGCGGGTCTTATTTGGATCTACTGCTGTACGACGGACGTATACGACTGACAGGGAGATCGACAATTACCTAAAACAAATGGACGAGATAATTAAACAAACTATGGACGCTACAATACCGCGGTGTCGATGTACGACTTACGAAGACCTGTTCCGGAATCCTACTATTGACGCACTGCACCGACAGAAAAGTAGACTTCTGTCAAGACTCAAAAACTTGTACAGACAGTTAACTGACAGACAAGACCCGGAGATTAGGACACTGAAGGCGTCGATTAAAAATATTCAAACGGTAATAAAAGAGAATTACAGAATTTCTGTAAGTTTGTATTGGAACAACAATGTTCGGGCTGTAAACACCAGCAACTCGAATATGTTCCCGCAAATAAATAAACTATTTCGGAGAAAAAATCAAAACGACCTTTAGTGTCTTAAAATAGCCCGGACAACAGACAACGATCTGTTACTGACAATAGCAGGTATTGATCCAAATGAGGCCGCTGGTGATGACGACTTCTTTGTGATCGAGGATCCACAGGAGAAGGTTGAGGCCATAGGGGCGACTTTCCAGGAAATATACAAGGTCACTGATACTATTGGCCCTAATTATGACCTGGACAATCGCGTCTTGGTGCACGACTTCTACATTCGAAATGAAGTAGAGAACTGGCGATCCAAGGGCTCTGGTTTCACCCGGTTCAGCGACGAAAATATGGCAAATAATATCATTACCAGAGAGGGTGACCTACCCCCGTTCATTTCGAAGGGAGATCTTCGACACAATCAGGGTTAAGAAATCAGTGGGGACCGATGGTATTCCGAACATCGTGCTTCGACATCTTCCTCTAGAAGCGGTGGACATTTACACCACCCTGTTTAATAATGCAATGAATAATGCACATTATCCAGCGCATTGGAAAACGGCGGTGGTCCAACCTATCCCCAAAAAGGAAAAGGATATATCCAATGCGACGAATATCCGGTGGATAAGTCTCCTTCCGAATATCAGTAAGATGTTTGAAAAGGTAGAGCTCTGTTTAGGTGGGTTGAGGACAAACATAGTTCCGGATAATCAATTCGGTTTTAAGGCGGGAAATGATATCTCAAATGCCGCGTCTAAACTGGTGTCCGATATCCAATGGAATAAAGGCAAAAACCAATGTACTGGTGCCTGCCTTGCTGACTTGGAGAAGGTCTTCGACACCGTATGGTTAGAGGGTCTTTTCTATAAGCTGACTTGGCTGGGGATCAGTAAACCACGCTTATACATTCTTTACAATATGCTAACCAACAGACAGTTCATCGTAAAAAATGGTGATGTGACTTCTGTTGGAATATTTCAAATTAAAAATGGTCTTCAACAGGGCGCGGTCAATTCGCCGATCATATTCAACATTTATACAAGCGACTTGATAGGTTCACTCCCCATACTATTGCGTACGCAGACGATTTGATAGCGTACAGAACAGGTCCAAGAATCGAGGTCATTGATACTCTCGTGGAGCGTGACTTCGATAAGATAAGACGATTTTGCGATGACTGGAAGTTGAAAATCAACTTTCAAAAGTCGGAAACCATTCTCTTTAGGACGCCGTTGTCTGGAGCCTCTAGGGATACCAGAAAAAATTGGCGAAAGTTCTCGATCATTGGACAACACGGACAGCCTCTTGCCTTTCGAAATGTAGTCAGATACCTTAGGATCTGGCTAGATCAGTTTCTGTATTTTGACAAAAATGTAGATGCTGATCTGGCCAGAACTAAAGGCGCTTTTGCCCTTACAAAGAAACTGTTTTATAGCAACCAACTCGATGCGAGTGTAAAGGTAATCTGCTACATGGCCCTTATCAGGCCCATGTTGGTATTTGGATGTCCCGTGTGGTTCAATGTACGAGCAAGCTTAATGGAAAAGATTCGATTGTTTGAGAGGGCTTGCCTTCGCTTGTACAGAACACCAGAGTCGGAGTACAAAAAATTTTATCCTAATGAGGTCCTTTACAACCTAATACGAGTGGAGAACTTCGTAATTAAACTAACTCGAAGGCACATTGCAAGAGCAATGACCTCGACGAATAACCCGATAACTGGGGCTTACTACCCTAATTACCTTTCCCACGAGAGTGTGCGCTATGACGGCTTCGTTCCGGCAGAAACATTCCTCTACCTAGATCAGATAGGGTTGATCCAGGATAGACCAGCGGTCCGGTTAATCTTCCATGTCACTCGGACAGCTGGTGAAAGGCGACTCAACTACAATAAAGACGTCGCACACAGCAGTGTGGATCGTCTCAGGTTCAGTAGGGCGGTGGGAACCGCGATAAGAGGGATGTCGTTCGGAAGCATCAGCATCTCTGGTGGTTAAATGATGGATAAGATGGTTCGTCGTCGTTTCCGTCAATTACGGACCAGCCTCATTAATGGGGCAGAGCTGACCAGTATTTTTGCACTGTAAATAGCGATGGCCAGCTTACATAGGCTTAGGTTAGACTTTAAGAAATATGTACATACATTGGTATATACAAAGATATATACTATGTATGTATGTATGTATGTGTGTATTGTGTGTGTAGGTTAGGTAGACTAAGGTTTGTTTTAAGTTAGATATTAAGTTTTTATAAAAATAATGTTTTTCTTTGCTTTAAGTATAGAAAATAAATGTAAATAAAGTCGAAAGACATAGATATAAGAATTTAGAGTAGCTTAGAGTGCCTGTGTGGGGCCAGTTAGTTAGTATAAGATTATTAAGTAATTTTAAGCTAGCATTTAAGCATTTTTTGTTAGTATGTAAGAGTTAATGATTAAGAAAATAAAATGCATCTAAAACTGAAAAAAATTCACTGACCTTAGAGATTGTAAGGTGAATCTTTCCCGTATTCGGACAGCTGACACATTCAAGGGTTTGAAGTGAGAACAATTTGAGAATACCTTTCGTGGCATCATGCAATTTATTGAGAACAAAATCCGTAGCGTAGTTCAAACCTGAGGACAGAATCATAGACACGAAAGTCGTTACGGCGAACAGCTCTAAGATTTATCTCCACCACGGCAACAGAATTATAATTTGTAATTGTTGGCATTACAGGAGCCAACGCATGAGATACTTCCAGCAAATGTTCTTCGAAGAATTGAAATGGCTCCAGTGAGTACCATTAAAAGTTCATAGATCTTTGTATTTCTGTACAATCAACGTCTAGAAAACCGATTTCCTCATCAAAAGCCCAAAAACTTATCTGATTTCTTATGAAAACCAAAACGTTCAACGTTTCTCTGCTATTAAAAGCAAATTTATTACCATTCCCCACATCAACTTCACCTCTTCTTGCTTAGATACTGAATCCCAGGCAAAGCAATTTAAAAACCAATTTCATCGTGTGCTTTCCGATAAAGACACTCTACCATTCCAGACTATTCCGAACCATATCAGCAGTTTTTCCAGCCTCGGGCAACGATAATCGATAAAGCGTAGTGCAACTACGATAGCTCCAGAACCTTATCACCAGGACGAGATCACAACCCCATCGGAGCACAATTTTATGCTTTTTTTTTCTTTTTTTTTTTTTAATTGCACGAACGACCGATTACAACTTGCCACATACACTACTATCCCCTTAAACGTTTGTTGACAAGTTCATCCAATCGCAACAACGACAAACTAGAAACGACAACAACGTCGTTGTCAACGTAATATACATAAATCATAATTAGCGTCCCAAACCTCACGATTCAGTGTTAAAAAAGTGTCACTGATAGCTGCCATAACTCTGATAGCTACTTCGACTTCAAGTTAGTGGGACGGAGTGGAAACCTACCGAGTGTGTGAGTGTGCGCACGCACTATCATTAGAAAGCCCACAATCCAAACTCGATTCCAAACCCAAAATAGGAGCCATATACATACCTACTTAAAAATAAAAACAATTAAGGCAAACAAAACGTGGGGGAACAGGGAAATCTGTGAAAAAGGTCAATCGACCCTAAACAAGTATCCCCACTTGACGATGAGAAGGGAACTGATAAAATTAAACGCACTCCACAACCAGAAATAGAACACAAATTTACATATGTAGTCGTGGCTGCAGTATTCTACTTCCATACATACTGGTGTGGTTCGATGTGCTTGCTGCGTTGCTAATCGAAAGCACTATTGTGTCTTTTCTGGCGCAATGAGCTAAACAAAGTACACCACCGGGATCATAACTATGCTTCGGCTATGACTTTAGTTGTTCGTGGTATGACAAAAGGACTCAATTCATTGAGCGCCTTGTAGCACATAACCCTATCTACAAACAATGCCCAGTGCCCAAAACACTATGAAACAGTACTCTCAGCTATACCAGTTCCAAATCCATAACACAATCCCAATTGGAAACATAAAGCAGCTGAGCACAAGATGAGTCTGCTTTTTTTAATTTTTTTTTTTTCCATATTTTTTGGGAACGAGTCGTCGCCTTTTAAATGACATCTTCCTGTGATTCTTTACTTCGTTCCTTGTTTTATTCTCCTTCTTCTTCTTTGGATTTTTTATTGTACATTGACATGGCACTATGCTTGAACCGTCATACCTCTTCTTTGGTCGTAAAAAAAAAAATTTCATGGAAAATTCTGCTGGTTGCAGAAGTTGCCGTTCTGCCTATATGGAGTCATACCAGCACACCACTACCATAACGATTGACACTGTCGAAGGCAGAACATAAGAACACAACACAAAAGCGAAGAAATACAATAAAACTGAAAGAAGAGACCAAAAAAGTGAAAAGGAAAAGAAAAAAACGGGAATTATGGGGATTAGACGTGTGGTACTGCCAGATAAGCATTACTCGAGTTGGGTCTATGAATTGACTTTCCCAGAGCCCATTTACATTGCCTTTAGCTGGGAAGTTAAATTTTAAGGATTCCAAGTTGAGAAGGTGTAGTTATAGGGGCTCGTACAACTTGATGAATGAGATCGAAGGCTATCCCTTTTGAAGCAAATAGAAATGTCAAATCTTAGGTGGCCCATTCGTTTTGATGAGTATTCGCACTTCGTAGGGAATTACAAATCCTATTCTTGGTCTTGACGACGTCATTAAATTTAGACTAGGTTTGGTTTCATGAGAGACTAGCTACAATGAGGTTTTTTTTTTTTTTTTTATTAAATAATTAGGAGTTACGATGTATCATCATCTCCAACGAAGTTCTGTAAAAGAAACATCGTTGTTGCTGTATTTAACAATTACACTTGTACCCTGTGTACTATCTTGATCAAAAAAAAAAACGGAATAACCACCGTGTGGCGCTCCGATTTGAGTTCTGTTTCTTTTTTTGTTAAGTTGGTACATCTGCTGTTGACATTCTCTCTAAATCTTATCGTCATAGCTTGACATTTGCAAAAGTAATGTAGCCAAGAGTGCATCTACTAGGTGGGGTGAAAAGTAACCTCCTTGGGAATGAAAAAATGAATGATTCTCTTATTCCAGCGATTTTCCAACTTCTTGGAAAGTAATTTTCCGGAAGGTCTGCAAAATACTCCTCCGTGGGGTCGATGATTTCCTCGCATGAGCTGAATTTTTTATTGATGAGCCATCTTTTGAAGTTTGGGAAGAGATAATAGTCCGAGTGAGCCAAATCGGGTGAACACGGTGGATGCGACAGCAATTGAGGCCGTAAGTTATTGATTTTAGCCGCGATGCTCTTGTGCGCAGGTGAATTGCCTTGCAAAAACAAAATTTTTTTTCGCTTCATGTGAGGCCGTTTTGCAGCGATTTCGACCTTCAATCGCTTTAATAATGCACAGTAATACTCGCTGTGTGATGGTTTTTCCTTTTTCGAGGTAGTCCACGAAAAGTATGCCATGGCAATCCCAGAAAACCGACGCCATAACCTTTCCGACCCATCGAGCCTCCCTCGGCCGCTTCGGAGCACTCGTTCCGGATTCAGTCCATTGCCTCATTGAATTCATTCTGTTCTCTGGTGTGTCATAGTGGATCCAAGTTTCATCAATAGTTACAGATCGACGCCAAAAGTCCGCCCGATTCCGCATCAGCAAGTCCAAACACTCTTTCGAAGTGCTCTCGCGTTCGTGTTTTTGGCCAGGAGTGAGTATGCGCGGCACCCAGCGGCAGGATAACTTTTTCATATGCAGAATATTGCCCAAAATATGGCGTGTGCGTCCAGTACTAATCTTTGTGGTATCTGTTAGCTCGCGCACCTTCACTTTCCGGTCAGCCAACACCATTTCATGTATTTTTTTGACATTGTCCTCTGTAACCGCATCGGAAGGCCTGCCGCTGCGGACTTGATCGGTAGTGGAGTTACGGCTACTCGAAACCAATATTTGACGGTGTAATCTGACGGAGCATTAGCCCCATAATATTTATCCAACTTTTCTTTTGTTTCCTTCGCCTTTTTGCCTCTCAAAAAATAGTGTTTTTTGAGAGAACGAAAATCGTTTTTGTCCATACTCAACATGATGCCAAACACGTCAACAACAATCAGCTGTCAAAACAAAACTAAAGACAGTATCGCACAGAAATTTGGCATTTCTGCCTAAATATGACTTCAAGGCACCATAACCTTTTTTGCAGTAGCAGCGCATTCTGGCGGTCAAGGAGGTTACTTTTCACTCCACCTAGTATCTCTGTGTGTTGGCGATTTTTTTGTAATTTTAGAAATGGATTTAAATTTGCAACAACGAACTTTTGCGTGAAAGACGGATTTAATGGTGCACGAACGTTGGAAATGTTGGAAAAGTGTTAACCAGTGGCACGAGCGGTTCAAATCGAAGATTATGAACGCAGTGGCAGACCATCGACATCGAAAACCGACGAAAACATTGATGAAGTACAAGAAATGTTGATCAATAACCATCAGAGAGATAGCGGAGACTTGAACATTGCCTATGGATCCGTCCAAGACATTTTGGTTAATGATTTGGGTTTCTGTAGTGTAGCAGCAAAGTTGGTGCCAAAAGATCTCAATTTCATGCAAAAAAGAGACCGTGTTGACGTCGCAAAAGAGATGATTTTCGAGGCTGAATCCAATCCCACATTTATCAAAAAGATCATTACTGGAGACGAGACGTGTGTTTATGAGTACGACACGCAATCCAGACATCGGGCAAGTGAATAGCGGTCACCAAATGAACCGAAACCAAAAAAAAAACCACGTCGTTTTCAGTCAAAAAAAGAAGGCAATGCCCCCGGTTTTCATGGATTACAACGGTATAGTGCATCATGAATTTTTGTCGGAAGGCCAGACAGTAAACAAAAAATATTATTTGGGCGTTATGAGATGTTTGCGTGAAGCAATTCGCCGAAAGAGACCAAAATTTTTTGATCAAGGTGGTGTGTAACAGTACAACCCCAGTCATTCAAACCCTCCACTAATTCGAACACTTTTTTTTTTATTACATAATTCGAACGCTTGCCAAAATCCGTACTCTGTAATTCGAATTTTCTCCATCCGTTCAGTTAAAGGTTAAAGGTTTTTGCGATAAAGACGCTAAAGAGTGTTGCGTGGGTAGTTTTCATTTGGTGTCAACTAGCTTCGTGTTCGGTTTGTATTTGAAAAGTTAATTTCAAAGTTAAAGTGTTAAATTTTACCATGAGCCGCCCTCAGAAGCAACATAAATTTTTAATCAGGAAAAAGCGCTACCAGTGTAGCATATCAGTTTGCAATTGGTAAATTGACTGTAACATATATTATTCCAAGAAATAGTTGGCAAATTCAACTCAGATTGAGTCGGGAACTGGAAAGCGGAAAACGTTGAAAATGCCCAAAATAGAAAAGGCCCTGTTCGAATGGTTTTGCAGACAACGCAAAAGACATGCGTCAAATATCCGCTGCCATACTGTCGAAAAAGGCAAAGCAACTAAACGAAATTTACAAGGAGTGCCCAAATTTCAACGCCAGCAGGGAATGGATTCAAAAATATCGAAAGCGACATGGAGTGAGGATCTTAAAAATAGCTGGCGAAAAACTTTCCAGCGATGCCGATTAAGTAAGTCGCGCCTTTTATTCAGGAGTTTCATCGAAAAATAAATGGCATGGGCCTTACAATGAGAATGAAACTGGATTGTATTGGCGATGACTTCTTGACAAGACCCTAGTAACTTCATCAGAAAAAAAGTGCTCCTGAAAGAAAGGTAAGCAAGGAAAGGGTAACGTGTTTAGCCTGCTGCAATGAGTCAGGGGAGCACAAGGTTCGACCATTGGTAATTTGAAAGTCAACAAACCCAAGAGTGTTTAAGAAATTCAACAATCCGCATATATAGTATACAAGTCTTCTAAAAATGCTTGGATAACAAGAGAAATCTTCGAGAATTGGTTTAACAAAGTTTTTGTTCCTGAGGCAAAATCTTTTTCAGGTAAAACAATATTTGGCAAAAAATATTCTCCCCCGAAAAGCATTGTTGTTACTGGATAATGCTTTATGCCATTCAAAAGGATTGCAAAGTATGGATGGCGCTTTTGTGTGCATGTATTTTCGCCTCAATGTAACTGCAATTATATAGCCTATGGACTAGCTAGCTTCTGCGTGGAGTCAAATAGCGTCGAAGAGTATAGAAAAATGTTGGTTGAAAATATTGCCTCGAGAATCGGAATGGGATGAAGACGCTGATTTACCCCTTTCAACTCTAATTCAACAGCTTCGACGAAAGACCGGTGACGAAATGAACGCCAGGAACTGAATTCGAAAATGCAGAAATTCGAGACTGGGTAGAAGATGGAGCAATTGAAAATTGAAAAGGATATCCAAAACCTTAGTGGTTCAAACAAAGGTAGGTTTTTATTAGTTCGCATTACCGGTAATATCATAAAAGAAAGCTCCTGGCACTCCAGTTCCACAAGGCAGTGTGAAGCTCTTCCAGCATCTACAAAGAGGATTCCGTGTACTTCTTAAAACAGATCCGAGTTTTCCGCAAATCCATAACGTGCATCAGCAGTGCCGTACGAATTGGGGGGGAGGAGTCTTCCGAAAATTCTCAATTCTACAATGTCCAACGCTCAATGAGTGTACAAGTGGGTTCTGCGCATCCTGCTTTAGTCGCGTTACCTGCCTCTTATGGGGATGGGCGCTGTAGAAAATGCTTTATGATTGAACTAGGCGTGGAATTAAAAATTCAGAGCCTTCGTCTATTGAGGCATTAACAGCCTATATTTTGATTTGATCAAGCATTGCACTAACGCACAGGCCTGTTGAGACGACGGTTAAACGATATTATAAAATGGCTCAGCAAGGCCTTACTTACTTTCGACAAGACAGGTCGCCTTACCTTTGTGTTAATGAAATACTTAGGTTTAAGCGGCTATTTTAAGTCAAAGAAGACTGCACAGTTGTATGGCTACTTCCACCACCCCACACCAGCTCGATTTGCGATTCAAAAACATGTTCTTGGCGAACATCAATTTCAACTACATCGTGCACATTGTGTACCAATCTTTCATGTAAACTCTGGAAACTCGGTAAAACTATGGAAACCGTTGGGAAAAAACGTGATGTTCTCTCAGCAATCCGCAAGTTTTGACAAGCTTCGCATTCCAACATAACTTCCACTTACTCCCATTGACCGCTATGTTTATGTAGCAATGTCGACTCTCTAGCTGCCTCCTCTGTACTTGCATATATTTTCATTGTATGTAATGTTGTCTTTAGCAGTCATTAGTTGTTACAGTTTTCCGTGTTGCCTTTGCCTTTATACTGTGGAATTAGGAAGATCTTCATCCACTGATTAGGCATCCGATCTCATCGTTTTATTACGAAATTCCAATTCATGTAAACTTGAAACCACAAACTTTCCAAAGAATCCCCAGTTAATCCTTAACTTTCAAAGGATTGTTCCTTTGGTACAAGCGTGTTAGTTTGCAGTTTTCCAAGAACAATTTTAGGGAAATTGCCTGCCTTATAGGGCGTCAACTCCCACAAACTCTTCTTTTATACATAATGTCCCGGTATGGGACGCTCCCGACCCATAAAGAGTATTTACTTGAGACAAAGCAGGCTTCTATCCTCTTCGATCCACGGTACCAAACCTGCTAGCATCCTCGACTGCTTGATCTTTAAAACGGATCTTCGGTCTTCCTACTCGTCTCAAACTTGAGGTCTGTGATTCGAAGTTTCTCTTAGTTAGAGAATTGCTGTCCATCCGATTGACGTGGCCAAACCTATGCAATCAACGTCTTCGTATCTTGCCGCTTTTGACTACATCTACACTTGCATAAAATTCATAGAGTTATCGGTTGTATCTTCTCCTTCATTCGCCCTCCTGTTTTGATAAATAGAAGTAGCAGCGCTTTCAATTCAGTGATTGTGGTTTACTTAGACAGATTCGGCCACATAAATGGGTCTGTTATGTCGAATTCGAACCAAGGAAATAATAAGGACGAAACGATAAGCCTGAAACCTTTGATAAATCGAAGTAGCGGTGCTTTCCTAGGGTTAATCTTTGTGGTATCTCTACTAAGGTGTCATTTGTAAAGTTGAAGTTCACTACGAGGTAGGTGAACTGCTTAACTACCTCGATATTATAGCTGCCGACAGTGCTGTTTTGTTCGAGATTGTGGATGGATGTTTCTTTGCTTGCCGACAGCATATAAGTATTTTGTTTTGTCCACGTTCACAGTTAAAACAACTTCTTTAGCCTTTTCTACGTTCTTCGATTGCTGCAAATGCCTGAATGATGGATCGATGGTGTCAATGCCGTCTACGTTTGGAATAGCTGGACTGATAGTGCCTCTAGTGTTAACCCCAGTTCTATGCACTATCTGTTCAAGTACAAGGTTAAAGAAATCGCATAAAAGTGCATCACCTTGAAGAAATCCGGCGCATGTCGGGAACAGTTCTCATGAAGCTCTACCAGTACACCGCGACTTAACTGGATCAGTTTTTTCGGAATCCCAAATTCAACCACGGCCCTAAAATCGACTTGGAATACGATGGTTTCTTTCAAGATTTGGCTTAGTGTGAAGATTTTGTCTATCATCGATTTGTCGGACCGGAAACCGTATTGATACGTTTCAAGTAGTGTGGCGCAAAATGGCTTAAGACGTTCATACCGTTCTTCGGACAGGATCTTACGAGTATAAGCGACATTAAGCAAGGGTAGGCCTCGATATTTGTTTAAAGACATAGGATCGCCTTTTTTTTGTAGAAAAAAGGTTGTTGATAAAAGCCTTTTGCGCAAATCGGATCTTGAGTGCGTTGTTAAGGAGACATACATACAAACAGAGGGTAGTCTTTCAACCTAGCCACTTTGCTATCTTTATTTTGTCTAGGTTAGGTGGTCGATATTGGTTGGTTATTATTGTCTAAATTGAACGGTTTTTCGTTAAGCAGAAATCTTTAAATTACGGATTTTACTCCGTATGCATGTGCTTAGAAACATTTTCTAAAGCTCGTCGCCTGTTTATCGATTGAGCGAGAGCATCTTTTAATTCGCGATAAAAAGCCTTTAGGGTAGCCGCTCCGTGACCAAGCTACCGCTTTTTTGCTTCCTTTTTAAGGAAGTGTCAACAAAGTATGCGGCCATCGATGCTGATTGCTTTATAATCCAAAAGATTAACATTTGATCAGGAAAAGGGCTAAACGTATCAACAAAGGTTACACCAAGTCTTCTGATTAAGCCAGAAGAAATTTAGTGGCAGCATCACTTACTACACGTTTAACACTGCACGAAAAACTCATGACAGTATACGGGGCTGGAGTTTACTGCTACGAAATCAAAACCAGGCTACAATCGTACACACAATTCTTGATACAATTCGTGTGAATTTGTTGCATCATTACAACGTGCCATGATTGCTAGCCTCTATCAAATTTGCATTTAAATGAGTAAAACATAAACGGCCCAAGTTTGAGATCATATGGAAGACCGAAGTTTCTTTTGATAGGCCAAGTTATGAAAAATGCATGGACTGTATCGAATGAAATAGAAGGCTAATGTGTCTTGGATAGAGCTTTCACAGTTCGGACACCCTGTAGTAAGAAGTGTTCATAAAGTCGATTTCCAACCAAATTACGGTTGCGATTCCTAGAAGAGAATTCACTTTATAAAGGGTGATTCATCGTGAGGTTTGATTTATAATGTAAAATAAAACACATAAATTTGAAAGTGAGCTTAAAATTTTTATTATCGGTTAAAATGTCAATTCATGGCATTTACTTTTTGAAAATAATATCATGTAAATGTTGGCCAAGTCTACGTCTGAGGTTGTCCATTCGGAAGGTTTAATTTTGGGCGACTCGTTCGAGCATAATGCATGGGCTGAAAAGTACGTTCTAAGAGAGGGCACCACTTGAATTAAATCCATACAATTCATCAGTTAGTACCAACCTTCAAAAGATAAGTGTATAAATTTGACAGCTGTCGGACGATTAGTTCTCGAGATATAGCGTTGAGTGAAGCAGCTTTTGTTATTGTGAAAAAAATGGATTCAAAGCAATTTCGTGTGTTGATTTATCATTGCTTTTTGACCGAAAAAATGCAGCCGATGCAAAGAAATGGCTTGATAAGTATTACCCGGACTCTGCACCAGCCGAACGAACCATTCGCAAGTGGATTGAAAAATTTAAAAGTGGTCATAGAAGCACCGAAGATTATGTACGCAGTGGACGTCCAAAAGAGGCTGTTTCAGATGAAAACATCAAAAAAGTCAACAAAATGATTACAAACGACCGTAAAGTGAAGTTGATCGAGATAGCTGAGGCTCTGAAAATATCAAAAGAGCGTGTTGGATATATCATACACGAATATTTGGACATGCGAAAGCTCTGTTCAAAGTGAGTGCCGCGTTTGCTCACAATCGACCAAAAACAACAACGTGTTGATGATTCAGAGGATTGTTTAAAGCTGTTCAACCGCAATAAAGCCAAATTTTCGCGACGGTATGTGACAATGGATGAAACTTGGCTCCATCACTTTACACCAGAGTCAAATCGGCAGTCAGCTGAGTGGCAAGCAGGCGACGAACCTCGTCCAAAACGACCAAAAACTCAACAGTCGGCTGGCAAGGTTATGGCATCCGTATTTTGGGATACACATGGAATAATTTTCATAAACTATTTCCCAAAGGGGCAGACTATCAACAGCGACTATTACATTGCGTTGTTGGAGCGTTTGAAGGACGAAATCGCAGAAAAACGGCCGCATTTGAAGTAAAAGAAAGAGCTGTTTCATCAAGACAATGCACCGTGTCACAAGTCGATGAAAATGATGGCAAAATTGAATGAATTCGGCTACGAATTGCTTCCCAACCCACCATATTCTCCAGATTTGGCCCCCAGAAATAATTTCCTGTTCGCAGACCTCAAAAGAATGCTCGCCGGAAAGAGATTTAAAACCGATGAAGAAGTTATCGCCGAAACAGAGGCCTATTTTGAGGCTAAACCGAAATCGTACTACAAAACTTGTATCGAAATCGTTTCAATCAGTGTATCGCCCTCGAAGGCAACTATATTGATAAATAAAGTTGAATTTTGCAAAAATGTTGTGTTTTACTATAAAACGGCACTGACTTTTAAGCCCATGTGTTAGCAACTGGTATCTCGCGGATAACACTGGCCACATCATAACACATCACTGGCTTCCAAAACGTCAATCGTAGCGCTGTATGGCTCGTAGCGCCGTCTTGTTGAAACCAGAACTCACAGAGACCATGTGCTTAAATTTCAGGAAGCGCATAGTTCGTCAACATGTCGCGATAACGGTTACCATTGACGATAACATTCTGATTTGCCTCATTTTTGAAGAAATATGGACCAATGATTCCACCAGCCCATAAGCCACACCATAACGTTGTTTTTAATAGATGTAATGGTAGCTCTTGGTACACTTCGGGGCGCTCATCAGCCCAAATACGGCGATTTTGTTTATTAACGTATCCATTGAGCCAGAAATGGTCTTCATCACTGAACAAAATTTCACGATAAAACACTGGATTTTCATTGAGTTTTTTTTATAGCCCATTCACTGAAAATATGACGGAATTTCAAGTCGCTTGGCTTAAATTCTTGCACAAGTTCAATTTTGTACGCTTTTAGGCCGAGATCCTGACGTAAAATACGCCAAGTTGTCGAATATGCCAAGCCAAGCTGCTGAGAACGACGAAGAATCGATTTATCACGGTCTTCGCGTACACTCTTAGCTACAGCTGCTATAGTCTCTTCACTACATGCTGGATATGGTCGAACCGGTCGAGTATCATCCACTAATGTAAACTGGGATTCAAATCTGCGAATGGTATTGGCAATAATGGTTTCAGTAGGTCGATTATGCTCACTATAAGTTCCTCAAATCGCATGAAAAACATTTCTCACAGAACGCTGATTTTCGTAATACAGCTGCACAATTTGGAGACGCTGTTATAGTGTGAGTCTTTCCATGATGACTTGCCAAAGAATACTGAACAAAACTGACAAAGCAGTTTGATAGTAGTCACGCGTGATCTGTCAAAAAAAGCTATTACTACTTTTCGTTTTCTAAAAAATCCTAGTTCCCATGCCAAAATCCTATTGGTCGCCGATGCTAATTTTGCAAAGATTACCCTCAGTGATGCAGCACATTTTCACCTCTTTGGTGTTGTAAAAATCCACTAGATACCTGGTTCTTAAATGACTGTGTGGAATGGGAAACAATGTAGATGGGCAGCTTAATATCGGAAGCAGTTTAGTAGTAATTTTTCTTGTGTAGAGTTAGACGTCTTGACTTGGAAAACTTAGAGCTTCAACAAATTGCCAATTTTTTCTCTCCGGTTAGGCAAGTGAAACAGGCTAGTTCGCTTCTTCAAAGATAAGAAATAGTATAGCTACTCAGTTTCGTTTCAGGACTTTTATATTTTCCAGTAAATACCACAGAGATAAATGTATATGTGGGAGCTTACACCATGATCTATGAGTTAAGAGTTCAGTAACTTCTTTCAAAAGTGTTTGAGTGGTCAACACATCTTTCATCAGCTTCGTTTCGTATAGTATTCGCGCCGTGTTCCATTCTAACTTAAATGATTGTGAAATTTGTTTCCGATTGGAACAGTTGATCTGTTGGTCACTCTGTGAGTGACGTAGTCTTCATCGTTTCAGCTAAAAATGGATAATCGATAGAAAATAATAGTTCGACTTCAACGTCCTTAAGAGCTCAGCTTTTTATTCCTTTTGATCCGCGTAGTCTATGGTCTATGCTCGGCTGATTCTTGCGTCGCTTTTGATAGTTTGATTATTAGCGTCTATCCAATTCTATTGAGGAGGATTGAGCAGAACTTTCGCAATTCAGTGACCATGGTGTACTTAGACAGATTCGGCCACATAAGAAGGCCTGTTTTGTGGTTTTACAGCAATTCAAAGCAAGGAAATAATAAGGACAAAACGATGAGCCTCAAAATGTGTAAGATTCATTTAATGGGAGGTACCCTCCGTACCGTAGAAACTTTTTAAATTATAAACTGACAACAAATAACGGACGAATCTTCTTCAGTCCATCATCCTGCGATGGTTTTTCGCGACCAATTTTTGCTTCGAATGTTATGGCAATACTGCTTTGGCAACTCTATCCTGGCAATGCTGATTTAGGATAAGAATGAACAATCATCACGAGGACGACAAAAAAAGAGAGAGAGAGAGAGAAAGGAGAAAACTGTATGAAAACACCAGACAACTAGTATAGGAAGGAGGGGACGATGACAGAACAGTGAACCAAAGGCTGTTCGCCATGGATACACCATTCCAAAATCCTGAGCGACAGTCGGCAAGAGTTATGGAACATTTGGGTATTTCCTGTGTTATTAGACGGCGGAGGGAGATGTGATCACCACCACTACATACATAAACAGACGGGGGTACAATATACATATGTATCCATATCTACACACATACCTTTCTTCCTTTTCCGATGTTTGTTGCCAATTGTATCCTTTTTTGATGTTGTTGTTTCTATCTAACTGCGACACCAATTGAAACAAATATGAACCCCTGTGAAGGATACTTCTATTCCATTTCTTGTCAACAAATTCACTTAATCCAGAGGGGAAATTAATTTAATTTCAGCGGCAAACACAGCACTAGAAACCGAAACAGAAGAAGAAACAGCACCAGGACAGCACCTCATGTAAATACGCGAGGAAAACCCAACAAAAAGGAATAGACGAATAGAAATTAAAAACGGGGCACTGGCCCACCGCAAAGGTATCCCAACGCACAAAACAGAGGCGATAATGTCGACAACGCCAACGCCAACGACAGCGACGAGCCGATGGAGCAAACACCGACAGACGACGGCTAGGCTATGATAGCGAAGACGACAGATGAACTAACAAAACGCGGCGAACGAATGAGATAAGGATACGAACACGGAGCGGCGGTGAATGCGAAAAAAAAAACGAAAAATTAAGCAAAAGCACCGATGGGCCGATTGGTAAGCAAAGGCAGCACCGTTAACAATTTATTTTTTCTCTTCTACTTCTTCACAACTTTTCTTCTTTACTTTCCAATTGAATTCGCCGAAATTCTATCACTCCACTGGGTGGAATCGCACCTAACTTTCTCCAGAAAAAGGACTTTCGCACTTCTTTATTCACACAAATTCTCAGCAATTTAGGATTTTCTCTTTTATTTCCTTCTTTCTTCAAAAAGAAACACAAAAATTAAAAAAATTATAAAAATTTTCGCACAATTTTCTGGGAGAACTTTTTCTTTTTTGATTTAGATTTCCCTTTGATTGGATGATTTTTCTTTTTCTTTTGCTTTGCACCACACACCACTCAGTTGAGAAGGAACAGCTTCAGCTACACGACAGCAGCAGCAAGCACAGAACACACAGAGCGGACAACACAGAACAACGACGAAGACGATAGCGACAGCACCCCAACAACGAGAGTGTAGTGAGAGAGAGAGAGCTGAGAATCTCTCTCAAAATGTGTCAAACTAAGCGAATAACAGAGATGGAGACTGAGTCGGAGAACAACAACTCTCGGCCATTTTGTATGTTTTGCTTTTGGAATTTACGCTGAGAGAAGGTTGATGGATGATGGTGGGATGGTTATGTGGACAGCAATGGTAAAATGAAAACGGTGACAATTTTTCGCTCTCTGCTTTGTGGATGGTGTTTTGTCTGAGAGATAATTGCATATTTAGTTGTCTCCCTCGGATGCGGTTGAGAGCATACTCAATGAGAGAAAGCGACGATGCATTTTGTGAGAGAAGAGAATTTATATGGTGCGTATGAGTTACTTATAGTGTTTGGAATTTTGTGATTCTCTTTTACTGAGCGAAATTTGAAAGAAGCGAAAACTTCCATTTTAAGGTGAAGTTACATTCGCTTTGTGGGTTAGAATTTTGTTTTTAATCTACGACGAATCGGGTGTACGTTCTATACTAGGTCTACAGAAGTTTTATTTTTTGTTTATTCTTATAATAAACCCAACTATCAGTGGAAGCCCTAACCGAGGACGAAGGCAGACATAGCGTAGGTTCGGGTCTTGAAATCTCCCCTCTGAGCTTTGCTTAACAAGTTCATGGGCGATTTCGTTTCCTGTGATCCCATTGGGACCTGGGAACCAGACAAAACTCATCGAATTCAGCCTTCCGATTGCGTTCAGTGAAGTCTTGCATTCTCGAACCAGCTAGGAAGTCGCAAGTGGATTCAGTAAGGTTTTAAGCGCAGCCTGGCTGTCGCTATAGAAGCAAATGATTCGCCTGCTTCACAGATGTCTCAAAATATTTTTCGTTGCCACCGGGACTGTGTGTGTTTCCGTTTGGAAAAGAAGCGCAAGTTTTCCTAGCGTGGAGTAAAATCTTCTAGTAAAAACGAAACACCTCGGTTTTGAGAGGTTAAGGTCTGGTTAATGTAAAAACGGCGAGTAAAAGATTCTAAAATGATCCAGTAGCAAGAAGCAAGAGTACCAAGATGCAAGGCCAGCTCTGGGCGCTAAATTTGTTAGAACGGCTCCAAAGTGTCGTAAACCAAGACAAAGTACATATGTGGAACAGCTTCAAAGAAGTATTTCAAAAGCCGGCTCACATAAATAAAGAAAGATTGTGGTGGAATCATGAAACGAAAATGCAAAAAGAAAGCTTAAAACAGCGATAGGAACGTCACGTCCGATAGCAATAGAGATATCGGAAATCGGCCTTACATACTTAAGTTTGTGGCGCAATGAGCAAAAACAAATTCGCAGGAGATTTACAATAGACCTCAAAACACTTAGAAGATGAGCAGAGACGCCTGCTGGCGACCATCTAAAATCTTTGCTCAAAGCTCTTACTTTGGACCGTATAAAGGCAAATACGACACTAGAAATTGCAACAGCTATTAGCTATAGGCAAGCATAAGAGAATAGCGGAATAATTCCCCGGATTGAATTAATGGGGTTTGTTAGCCTCATGACTTGCTGATCCTCCTTCAGTCATATTGAAAACCCACGTCTGAAAAATTCTTCCGAAACAGCTATCAGAGTTTCTGAAGTAGTGATTATGATAGAAAAATTCAAATTGGTATGGCGGCAGCACTCATAATTTCATACGGCCTTCAAATACCTGTCCCAAGATGAACTCACCAGCAGTGTTAATAGAAAATATATGGTTTCGAAACGATTTCGGGAACTACACGTCGAATTTTAGGTTCCTAAAGCAGACCATATGGGCCATGAACTTTTGCGACGTCCGTTTGACATGTAACTATGCCAGTATCTTGTCGTAAGAGGATCCGTGATTGATGTGTGAGTTTTCGCTCGACCAGCGCTACGAAACTGGTGGTTTGGCTTTAAGTCCTCGCTGGTACATTAAGAGAAACAAGAAGCGTATATAGCGGTAGCATTGCAATGAAAGATTAAGATGGCTCGTGAGCTCTACGAGCAGATAAGTGAAGATGAGCACAAGCTTTTTAGACGGAAAAAATAAGACATGAACACGTAAGATTTTATAGCAAAAAAAATGTTCGAAAAATTTAACAGAAGGTAAAAAGAATATTAACGTCAAGATGATGGAATAAGGTATGGATCTTAGAGGTTTCTTACTTCAATGTTCCCAGGTCGTTATCGTTAGTCTTTCGGAAATGGGAGGAAAGTCACTCAATAGCTAATGGAAAGACTCATTCCTAGTTCTGCGGCTTCTGCCTCATACCTAATTGTTTATCATCAATGCAAGACACGATTCGTGAGTCACGATGACAGCTTCACGAGAGATATGTTGGCCAAAGCATTCAATCTACAGATCATTTATTAGGTCGATTAATCCACTTAATTGGCAGACGGCCTCATCTTCGATGCTTCTACTTAATGCTTCATGTTTAATGCCTACCCTTTCCATTTTAACTCATTAACTCTCTCATTACATGAAGTATCTATGTTCTCTAGTACCCAGCCATCTTATTGGGATACTATATCATACTCGTATTCAGGAAAATTTCGCAGATTCCTGCAGTTCTTAATTCGACAATCACGGAAAACCAGAACCCAGACATTTGCTAGGCTGTCTGCCTAAACAGCAACTGATTTTCGGCGATTACCCTTTCAGTAATAATAGTTGCGAGTATTGCTGGTAACTTAAGGCTAGAAGACTCGAATCTGCTTGAACCATATATTTTCCGGATCAATGTCGTCCATAAGTCTACTCATGAGGGCTGTTAAATAATATAGAACATAAATTACAGGATATCAGGACGGACACACTTTCAATATTACTAAGCTCTCTTCCACCAGAAAGAGCAAGATGAGTGTTGAGCGAAGTTCGAATTCAGGAACCCCTCTTTTTCTGCCTTTTTCCAGCTGAGCTTTTTGTAAGCTGCTTAGAATCGCGTGGCTTGCTTTGCTTTTTTTGTGAATGCATGGACTAAGTATTTGATAAAAGCATAAGCGTGATCGAAAAAAATAATGTGAAGTCACACGCAAAAATTTTTCGCCAATCTGAAACCGTTAAGTGGTTGATATTTAGTAAGTCACTTTGTCAGAAGTGGGCATTGTACTCCAATTGTGAGCGGATTTTCTACTACACGAGTACGAAAGTGGATTCCACGCATTCACAATCACAATCTGGAAATGTTGAGCTGGCCCAAAGTGTGCACTGTGCAGCAAGCAGATTGGCCTTATGCAAAGAATTGATAGCTGGAATGACATTATATATTAAATGAGCGTTGGAATGGAGGATGAGACAATATTTTGACAAATGCCCAAAAGTTATTACTACCTTTGTGATATCGCAGTGTTTTTGTTTGTATCCAAATTTCTCACGCTTAAGAAAGGCTTGGCAATCATTCCTTTGACTTGATACCCTTAATGCGATGAGGGATAAAGAATCTCATTTCGAAAAGAATAATGTCTGATATCATATTAACAGAGGCATCTACCTCGTTATCGAGTTAACAAAACGCCTGATTAATATTACAAAAGTAGCTGTTATTTCCGCTAAAATGTGGTTTTCTCGGAATCTTTTCTCTAACTGACTACACAGTGTGCGAGAAATTAGCTGAAATGACTTATCAGGATCAGAAGTTGAAAACCGGCCCAAATTGTTGACGGTTCAACTACCAACGCCTAGTATTTGTGTGGACTCTCGTATACGAGCTGGGTGAAGTTGCTTTCAGCAGCGAAGATCTCAATATACTATCCTTCGGGTGTTGTCTGTCCAGAATGTCGAAACCATGCAGAATTGTGTATTTATATTGAAATCGCCCGTAATAATGGAATATGAAATACACAGATATATGATATAATACAGTGTGAAGTAGATTAGGAAAACAACAGCGAAACAAATAAAAAAAAAAACAACTGGTATCACTGATTCCATTCCTACCATAGGGGCCAACCTATTCACCTACAAGAGTCCGAATTTAATGTTTACTATTCTGATATTCCCAGAATGTTCACCACAAATCCAATACACAAACCATATTCCAGGCACTTTTCTCAAAAAATAAGCGTAGCCAACTTCAAAGACTTGTAGTAATCTAACACTGTCACTGCCATCTTCTCTTTTTATTTTCGCTTTTCGGAGGTTGACGCGCTTGACTTTCCTCCTGTGGCGTTCTACACCTTTATCACGAATTTCCTAAAAATAACAACAAAAAATTTGTGTTTATTGTCACCCAAATAACAGTTACATTATAAACTAATTTATTTAAGTAATATTCTACTCCAATAAAAAGGCAGTCGATCAGAAAAACAGCGAAATGCAAGCGCACAACAAAAAGCGAGTCTGCTACTACTACGACAGTAAGTTTTGCACAATTTCTCAATAAATTAATCCAAAAAAATCCAAAATCTTATTTAATTCCATAAAAGGTGAGTCCTTGCTCCATGGCAGGCTAATTTTAGTGATAGAATTCTCGCAAAGATGCCGCGCTCAGAGTAAAGAAATCAAGAAACTTTCTCAGTTAATGAATTTCACTCGAGTGTCCGTGTAGAATTCACTTTTTCGACGGTCGATTGTGTATTGTTATGTGTGGGATACGTGCGCGCGTTTTGTACTGTCGTCGGTTGGTACGAATAGTTGTGTTGCTATACAGCCGGACAGTCGAGTTAAAATTTGAAAAAATGTAATTCCATTCCCAACCGACGCTACTAAAGATTTCTGTTTTGTGGTGTACTTTCAGGTGATATTGGAAACTACTACTATGGCCAGGGACATCCGATGAAGCCTCATCGTATACGTATGACGCACAATCTCCTCCTGAACTATGGACTTTACAGAAAAATGGAAATCTATGTAAGAAATGTTGGAATTGATTTGAAAACAAAAAAAAATATTTTGTTCGTTGCAGTGTAGTGTTATGAACTTTTGTCGGCATGTCAAAGTCGTGTTTTCTACTAAAAACGCCCTATTGCTTCTTCGTAGGTTAATTTCAGAATTGCTGTCCGTGTATTTTTGTCGTTCTCAGTTAAAGTCTTTGCTTAATCTGTGGTCCGCCAGGGGATATTGTAAAGATTTTGTCCTTCTGCTTTGCACTTATTTGAAGAACAGCATTCCTCTTACATTAGAAGAGGTGTCTTGCTTTTAAGCAGAGGTTACGCTTCGGCATTGCAAATCCTCTGCCGATGCATAGGAGTAATCTAATCTTGTTGCTCAGTTCCTTTTTCAATATTCATCTTCAATTTTTCTATCTGCCTGGATGAGCGGAGTCTATACTTTACAACAGCTATCTTTGCGATGCCATTCTCATTGGCGTATACTGATTTTTATAGGCCCCTGACTTGTTTTCATTTGGAGCTGCCTCATTGAGATGGGTTTTGATCATAAAATTTTGGATGATGCGGTATTAGCTATCACGAAATAGGTACAGATTTCGTGGGAATGGGAATTTTTCTCTAATACGTTGGAACGGAACAATCACATTCAGCGGTAATCCGGTTTAGTTCATCTGAAATCAAAAAAACCCGGAAGATTCTTTTGGTGGATACATAAAACTAGATATTGATCGAAGGAATAATAATTTTTGACAAAATGGCGGCTTCGTAAAAATTGCCATGTAAAATTGTTTAAAAAACAGAAATAATTATCTGAAATCTTATTCCTTCGATCAGTATCTGAGAAATATATCTGAGAGGCCTTTTTTTTTTTAGAAATCTTGATCACAGACTTCGAAAACTAGTTTTGCTAATTTTTTTTGTTACTAACACGGGGTCATTTATTTCAGTACCTCGAGTTGATGTTGTCTAAATATTCTTCCTTCTCGCGTACTCCCATCCGTACTCCAGTCAGAGATAATAAAGCTCTCTGCATCCTTGATATTCTCATTGCATTCATGTAATATGAAATTGAAGTTGTACGTTCATTGAAGATCCCTGCAGTGATGTAAGCTGGTATTTCAAAAAAGTTTCGAGCCACACGGAACGATTTTTGCAGTTATTTTCCATATCAACTGAGTGAAGCTCTCATTGTTGTTTTGCGTAAAATCTCAACACATATTTCCATTAATTTCTTATCTCTGAGATTTGAATAAATTGGAAAGGTAGGCTCAGCAACATCAAGTGGTAAAGACAGATAATCATGTTTATAAGAAGTTAAGGTGTCTGAAGCTCGTGCTCGCTGCTAACAACACAATGAATCTCCGATCGGGCACCTTTTGTACTGAGGATTTTCATCAGTTGAACAATAAAGATAATAAGTTGCCCATATTTCCAATAGAATCACAGTGTTTCTTGATTGCCAAACCATAATAAACTGTCACTTTATCGATCATTTTACCAGTGAGCTTACCTTTCTCACAAAACACTCGTGGAGTCGTGAACCCATTTTTTTGGCCACTTCAATATCACCGTATGGCTTAGCTTTTAAAATCCCAGAGTATTTTTTGGAGTCACCATCAACGATGTAATTTTTATAATGAACGGCAAATATACTCATTGGACGCCCGAACATTTCAAAGATCGCATCGAGTTTCATTTTTCCCGAAGAGCCATTATGATTTGGTAGAACAATTATTTTAGTGATCTTCTAGCCAACCGTTGTTCTCTTCAGTATTTATTTTCTTATTCCAAAATTCGCATTGTTTGGAGTATGAGCTCTTTATAACAAAATCGATAACTTTCCCTGTATAATATCCGGTGGAGGCGATGGCGTGAAGGTTGACTCACTGGCTGTCAGCTACCTGTGTTCGAATTTCGGTAGGATCACAACAGCAAAATTTTCAAAATCGTCATCACCCTTTCGACGGGCAATGGAAAAGCTTTTAGGAGAGCCGTTCGGAACCGGCAATAAACAGTAGGCCCTGCTCAGGAGTGTAAAAAATTCACAAAGTGGGAAACACAAATGAGTACGAGAAACTAGGCCTTGGCCCACACAAGGCTGCTTTTCGTATGATATTATGATATTACTCCCTTTAAAGAAATGTATCGTCGTTTTTTCCAGGTTCCATCGTCAGATACAACTTTCGTTACCTTAATTTTCACCAATTGCATCTTTTTCTTCAGCACAAATATTTTCAATAATCAAGCCATAAGTGTTTTAAGTCAAGCAACCTGGCATGTCCATCAATCCACAGAATTTACCTACACCTTTCAATCCTATTCAAAGCATAAGATAAGTGACTGACTGGGATTCATACAAAGAATTCCTCAAAATATATAAAAAAGAACTGAGGAAACCCTGGTGATCTTTCTGAGACAAAATGACAGAAACCTCTGAGGCATTGCGGCTGAGAAAAATCCTCTCAACAAATCCTATGATGTCTAGTTGTTTGAAAAAAAAAAAAAAAAAACGATGGCTCTTCAACAACTTCAAATGATAAGTGACAACCTGCTACCGGACACCTACTTTAAAGGTAGCTCCTTATTCGCGGCCGTTACCTGTTGATCCGGACAGTATAAACCTGCTGAGTTACAAAGGTCCTCAGATATTTTTCTGCTCACGCTAGAGAATATCATGAGGAGCTGTGTAGAACTGATCCACATTCCACTCTCATGGAGAGAAGTTAATGTAGTTTTCATTCTCAATGCTCTCATGTTGTTCCAAAGAACCTCAGACCTATAGGACTATCATCTTTCGTTCTGAAAACTCTAGAACAACTGATTGATATCCGTATTCGATCAAAAATTTTGTTCAACGGCTCAACATGCTCAACGGTGGAAACGGCTCTGCATTCGCTGATTAGTCACATCCTGCGATCCATACAATATAGAGAGTACACAATGGTTGCTTTCCTGGACATGAAGAGCGCCTTTAACAACGTCGACACGTCTGCAGTCACGACTGTCACATCTGCAGGTAAACGATTCACTTGGGAAGTTGATCGGTCTTATGCTAAATAGCAGGATAATCAGCTCCAAACTGCATGGGACTTTAGATAAAAGATGTTTCAGCAGAGGTACGCCGCAAGGCGGTGTCGTCTCTCCTCTTCTCTGGAACATAGTGGTTAATGAATTGCTGATATATCTGGAAGCGAAAGGTAGCAGTGTTATTGCTTATGCGAATGACGTTGCTATGGTATAGCCGTCTCAGGTAACCATCTTATTACCATCAAAGAATTCCTTACCCGTTGGCCAGATCGCTGTGAATAGGGTGTAAAGTCCCATAAAACTGATCGTGTCCCTTTTTCTAGGAAATACAAAATTCAAATTGTAGACCCTCCCTCAATAAACGGTACCAGCTCAGTGTTTTCCGATACAGCAAAATATCTGGGTCTCATTTTTGACAGGAAACTAATTTGGAAACCTAACATTCAAGAAAGAGTCAAGAAAGCTACAGTAGCTTTATTCTCTTGCAAAAAAGGAATTCGGAACAAATGAGGCCTTCAACCTCGAATAACCCGCTGTCTATACATCTTGGTCATAAGACCGATACTCACCTTTAATGTTTTTGACTGATGGAGGGCCTTAGACAATGCAGTCAACTGCAACAAACTAAATGGAGTCCAAAGAATAGCATGCCCATGCATAAGTAGGAGCTCTACGTTTTACGCTCTCCGCGGCTTAGACATTTTGTTTCACTTGACACCTCGACATTTTCAGCATTCAAGTAGCTGTGCCGCGACTACACGGTGGACAAATAATTCATTTGGCCACGCTAATATTCTTAATATATTAGGGAATCCTCACAGAGAACATCGAGAGAAATTCGGCTTGACAAAGACTTTCATGTAAGCTTACTTCTAGATCCTTCTAGGAGGAAGATACTTTCATGGAAGACAAGTCATTCCACTTCTACAAAACAAGTCATTCCACTTCTACACAGATGGATCTCAAACCGAAAGCGGGGTTGGTGGTGTTCTCTCAGATAAGTCTTCCATTTTGGCGATTTTGGCGATTAAAGAAGCTCTGTTCTGGCTGAAGAAAAACGTGATATCTGCAAAGGATACCCGCATCTTTTCGGATAGTCAGGCCGCTATCAAGTCCCTCACTAAATTCTAAAACCGTCCTTTAATGTCGAGCAGAGCATTTCAACTTTCACCTTTGTTGGGTGCCAGACCACAGAGACATTTCATGGAATTGTAGGGCCGACGAACTCGCCAAAATTATAACCACTCTACCTATTCTACCGGAAAAGGGCAGCATAAGTACACCAATCGCTACGTGCAAATCATTATCAATGCTGTATGCTAATAAAAGACCTTAGGTGGATCGGTGGGCTAACATGTGTAGCGACTAAACAGATTTGACCAAAGTTGGATCTAAATCGCTCTAAGAGTCCGATCCTTCTAAACAGGAAACATCTCAGCGCCATGATAGGTGTCATCACTGGACACTGCCCGGACAAGGAGGAAGAGGAGACAATTCCCCACCTTCTCTGTACATATCCAGCTCTCTCCCAGAGAAGAAAACTCCACTTATCAGTCTAAAGAATATAGATCCATGAGTAAGAGGATCGCAGACCCACGTGGTACCACAATGGGCCATTAGGTATAAGTGAATTGGTCTTTTACATCAGTCATCAGGAATAAAATGGATAATAAATAAAAAGAGCAGCTGCTGCTCCGATTTGTGCTCCGCGTACTTTTTTAAGAGTCCAATACGTCCTTACAATTAATCGGGTTGTTTTGTTAACTGCGTATAACCTCTTAAGCAAACTCACGGTAGTTGCCAACACAATACTCGTATGTTAGCATTCAAATCACAACTCAATTTATTTTACATTACAGTGACTGTTTTCAAGAAGCTATCGTGTGACTAAAGTGGGATGTGGAAACAGACAAGATTCAGCGGCCGCACGATCTTGGCTTACATTTGCGCTTGATAAGAACCTAAAGTGCAAGGTGAACTTTAGTCGGACGGAAGCTCTCGTTACAAATAAAACCTGCTCTAAGTTTGTACACCATCATTCTGCGCAAACTGACATTTGCAGAGTTCATGTCTGTACATGCTGCGATGTGCGGCCTTGAAACCAGATTAAAACTTGAAACAAGCTCTGCAGAAAATGGAGGAACAATTCTTCCTCCCTTAATTTGGCTGCTTATAAGAAAGCGCGCTACAATGAAACCCCTGATATCCGTATTGCAAAACGAAATTACTCCGCTTCCAAGTAAAGTACTTCACTTTCACCTAAACAGCTACGGACTAACTTGCGTTGGATTTGGCTTTCCAAATGACTTTTTTTCTGGAAAATTGCTCCGATATGACTGACTTTGATCTGAATAATATTTCTGATCGACAGGGTAATGTTATTGTTGTTATCGAGAGAGAAGTTATTGACTGCGTTTTAGCCATAAAATCAAATTCGGCTGATGTAGACGGTATTAGCTTTATTAAGCTTATATTGCTGCATTACGACATCCATATTTCCTCAATCTTGAAAAATCGCTAAAGTAATTGCGGTTGCAAAAAGTCCCTAGTGACTTGACTATAGGCAATCAGCTTATAACCTATCTAAGGTAATGCAAAAACTTATCTCTAAACAAACAATAGCTTACTTATCTTCTAATAGCCTTTTTGGCCCTTTTCAATCTGGTGGGAGAACCAACCATCGTTGGTCTTTGGCCATGATTAACTTAAACTTTGACATTACTTTTTCTACTTAAGTATTCGAAGGCCTTCGATAAAGTAAACCATGATATTCTGTGCTGGAAGTTCCAAAACTTTTTTTTGGTTTCAGCGACCCCTCTCTTAAATTTCTGTACAATAGGTGTCAAAGAGTTGTCACTGTAGAGAAATCTTCAGAGCTTAAAATGAAAGGCAAGGTGTACCTCAGGGATCAATTCTTGGACCTATCCTATTATGTGCTTTCATAAATAACTTGCCAACAGTTTGCAACAAAATGCTGCAATCCACTTTTACACTGCCCTGAACCTGACCCATCCTATGAGTATCTCTGATCTATTTGGGGTGAAAAGTAACCCCCTGGGGAATGAAAAAAAAATTTTTTTAAATGTTTTTTTATTTTAATCAATATAGTCCGTTTTAGTTTGATACACTTATTCTAGCGATTTTCCAACTCCTTGATCCCGTCAGAAAAGTGCAAAATACTCCTCCGTGGCGTTGATGATTTCCTCGCGTGAGCTGAATTTTTTTATTGATGAGCCATGTTTTGAGGTTTGGGAAGGGATAATAGTCCGATGCGACAGCAATTGGAGCCGTGGTTGCGATGCTCTTTTGCGTCAGTGCATTGTCTTGCAAAAACCAAAATTTTTTTCGTTTCATGTGAGGCCGTTTTGCAGCGATTTCGGCCTTCAATCGCTCCAATAATGCACAGTAATACTCGCTGTTGATGGTTTTTCCTTTTTCGAGGTAGTCTACGAAGAGTATGCCATGACAATTCCAGAAAACCGACGCCATAACCTTTCCGTCCTATCGAGACTCCGTCGGCCGCTTCGGATCTTCAGTCCATTGCCGGGCACTCATTCTGTTCTCTGGTGTGTAATAGTGGATCCAAGTTTCATCAACAGTTACCAATCGACGCCAAAAGTCCGTCCGATTCCGCATCAGCAAGTCCAAACACTCTTTCGAAGTGCTCTCGCGTTCGTGTTTTGGTCCGGAGTGAGTATGCGCTGCATCCAGCGGCAGGATAACTTTTTCATATGCAAACTCTTGCCCAAAATATGGCGTGTGCGCTCAGTACCAAACTTTGTGGTATTTGCTAGCTCGCGCACCTTCACTTTGAGGTGAGCCAACACCATTTCATGTATTTTTTTTTGATATTGTCCTCTGTAACCGCATCGCAGGGCCTGCCGCTGCGGACTTGATTGGTAGTGGAGTTGCGGCCACCACGAAACTCTCGAAACCAATATTTGACGGTGTAATCTGACGGAGCACTAGCCCAATAATTTTTATCCAACTTTTCTTTTGTTTCCTTCGTCATTTTGCCTCTCAAAAAATAATGTTTTATGAGAGAACGAAAATCGTTTTTGTCCATACTCAACACGATGTCAAACACGTCAACAGCAATCAGCTGTCAAAACAAAACTAAAGATAGTACCGCACTAAAATTTGGCATGTCTGCCTAAATATGAACGGACTTCAACCTCTTTTGCAGTAGCAGCGCATTCTGGCGGTCAAGCAGGTTACTTATCACGCCACCTAGTATAATTGGTCTGTGGTCCGAAACTCAAGGCTAAAGCTTGTAGAATCAATTACCAATCTCGGTTTTGTTATGAACAATAACTTACCTGGACATAATCATACTGACCTTATCATTGGGCGTATCTATGGATGCTATGGATTCTGGCTCTTATATCTAGCTTCACTCCAATTCAAACTAGAAGAAAACTTGTTCCAACTCTTATTGTATCTATCATTACTTATGCCGAAGTGGTCTAGAGTAACCTTGACTCTCTCAACACGAAAACTTCAAGTAGCTTTCAATGACACTATGCGATATGTTCATGGTCATTCTTAAAGCCTACTAAAATGCACTCTGAATGCATTAAATTGCATTTACTTGCAACGAGTTATTAACCTTAAATCACCAAGATAACATATTTGTTCAACAAATTACAATTTGTGCGACTACTACTCCGAGTGAATCCCTGCTTTAATTTGGTGTTTCTTAAGTAAGTTTAGACTGCTTCTTGTTGAGGTGTGCACTTAGACTTAGACAAAGATCGTTGATCTTTGTGTAACAAAGGTCATTTAGATCTCGGAAGTGGGAGCTGCTTAAATATTGCTAAAGCAAGGCAGTTCAACTGATATGTGCTACCTTTGTTCGCCCCCTTTAACCGGGTTCATGTTTCCCTAATCGAGAGTATTCAACGTCGATTCCTCCGATTTGCTCTTCGTAGTCTACCGTGGAACGACTCCTTAATCATACCTTTCTATCAGGACCGCCTCAAACTTCTAAATATGAATTCGTTAGAAGGACGTAGGAATACTGCTGACATTCTTTTCATTCATCGACGTCTCTCTCAGGTTCCATTGACTGTGTATCCATTTTGAACTCAATTTTTTGCAATACCAACCCCGCAATCTACGTTGTCTTTGTCTCCTATCTATCGGTCCACCGCACCTCTTATGGCTATAACGAACCAACTCCGGAATGCTCCAAAAGGTCAACTCAAACCTTTTTGATTTCCACCTGAGCACTACTCATCTCAAACAAGGTCTCCTCCATCACTTCCTTCTTCCCTAGCTCTTAAGTCTTTCTGTTAGTTTCAAGTTAGATTAAGCTTGTATGAATCCACTAAATGGGGGCCTTAACCCCCACCAAATATTAAAAAAAAAAAAAAAAAAAAAAATTACGAATTCCTCTTCGTCCTTGCAATTCCTGCAGTAATTGTTGTGAGGAATATTCAATCGCTGCGCGTGGCTTCCAATGACAGTGTTACGTGATCATGTTTGTGAGTTTTGATATATTTATCTGTTGCCCTGAGATTCATCAGTTCTCTTGATAGCTTAGTATTGAGTATGAGCCATGATTCTATTTATGACTGGACTTAGAGAACGCTTGAAAGCGTGTCATTTGTTTGGCATAGGACAATGGACAAGGCGTTATCAAAGTGCCAGACTTGTCTGGCCAGTCCATCAGCAACGTAGTCCCCAGGGATATTTAAATATTCCAGAACACAATCGATTGTGATAATGCAGAGCATCTTGATTTTTCTTGTGAGGAGGGCCAGCTTCGTTTTAGCCGGATCTCTTTGTTCAACAAAGCGAGTTCAAATAGAGAGAATGCTAGAGAGTGTGTGTGGTTTTTCTGACATAAAAAGAGTAGCGTCTTTGCGTAAGTCGTCAGATCGCTTCTCATTTAGTAAGAATTCCATTAAGAAGGTCGTAAGAGAGAGTGTACAAAGTGCGGTCTCAATCGCTTTACCTTTGTCAGGCGTCGAAGATTCTCACGAGATCGTTTGAAGGAAGAATGACATGTTGATAGCTCTGAGTTATAAAAACTTCGACTACCTCATTACAAGCACTTGATATTGTACCAAATAGGCTTTTAGAATGCGTAATATGGTTTTATTTCTCAGCTGTGCAGGGAAAACGGTATGGGTATTGATGCCTGGTCTATGGTGCAAAGCGTCCATTTAAGGTTTTCCACATAGATCATGTCCGTGTTGATGTGTAGGTTGTTTGAAGTTGCTTGCTGATATGGAGAAAGAGAAATTAATGTTTATAAGCTGATCCAAAACGACTAAACACATTTGGCAAAGCTTGATCTGAATCACTCTAAGAGTCTGATTCTTTTAAATAGGACACATCTCAGCGCCATTACAGGTGTCATCACTGGAAACTGCCTTATAGGCAAGCATGCAAGAAGAACTCCACCTAGGAATCTTCTTCTATAACGACTTAAACGATCTAAAAAATACAGACGTTAACAGCCTTCTACGCTTCATCGTAAACTCAAATTGGTTTCATGAGTGAGGGGATCATAGATCCACGTGTCAGCACAACGGGCTAATAGACCAAAGTGGGTTGGTTTTCCAACCGCCACTCTAACTTAACCTTACTTAAGCTGATCCAAGGATTATTCCTCTAAGTCAGTGGTAGTACCATGCAGGTGTTTAAGTACGGTCGTGTTTTGGACAGAACTTGCTGTTGTCTTGAGGGTTCACTAGGATTTTCCAGTCATCTTCTGACTTAGATTGTTTGGTAGAGTTAAAATTGTTCATATTCTTACAGCGCAGTTCTTGATGATAAAGTCGTCACCACTAAAGTCAAGATTTAGAGAGAAATTGAGTTTCTTTTTGAGTTCATTAACTCCAAGTAAAACGTCGGAGTAGGGCTCTCGAATCCAGCTAGATTGGTATGAGCAATCTAGTTGCGTTTCTCTTTTAATTTGTCTTCCAACGGTTACGGTACATGATAGAGAAGAACGTCTCGGTATTTTATTTAGTACTGAAAGTAGGAATCATAAAAATACCAGCGCTCGCTAGCAAAATCTGACTTACTTGCTTAATATGGACCAGACTACAGGATTAGTATAAAATTTACCAGATATTCAAAGATTGACTCACTCACTTAATAAGCTGTGGCGTGGTTTTACATTGCAGTGCAGCACGATTTTTTCCTGACTGGACGACCTGCTCAACTGGCTACTATTACATCACGAATCGTGAAATCACGGGAAAAGGACGCGAAAACGGGTGCGAATGTCTACTAGCGAGATGTATAACAGGATGTTGTGTAGAGCATTAAAATAACCGTTTTCAAAGCAGAGGGCAGGACGCTGCTCAGGCGCACAAAGCTAAAACCACATAAGAGTGGCTTTGAACCAACATTACTGGTCTTATACATAGCAGCAGAAGATTGGGCTTGGGAAGTGGATTTATACTTGTAACAGTATTAACGCGATGTAAGGGATGTCATTGTAACGATTATCTTCAACCTGCAGGAAACCCCGGTTTCTGGCAATTTTTATTGCTGAGATTTGTTCTTAAAGCTCTGAGGTTTCTATGAAATAGCGTAGTTCCCCTGGTTATCGTGATAGAATTCCTCAACAATGAAGATGCCAATTTCGTCTATCTATCCCCCTGCAGATTTTTATTGATCCCAAAAGTGTGTCTAAATTTGAATTCCCCACTATTGGGCGAAGAGGCATCCGCATATCATACTTTTCATCATTTAATGAGGAGTTCGAAATTTTCATAGATGTGCACGCTGTAAAAGCACGCAGGCCTTTAAGATCTTTGCTCATCATTGTAGGAATTTCTTTTTTCCATTAGCTGTGCAAGGGCCGTGTAATTTGTAATAATGATTGGTTTTGGTTTGAGTAACCCCTACCGGCCTATCAGCTGCCTTTTCCTGTAGTCATCAAGGCCTAAGAGTCTTTGATTGTTATCTATTCCCTCCTTAGATCTTATTTTATTTTTCCTCTTTGGATCTGCTGAGCCGCGTTCAAGCGTTCATGTAGCCATCTTACCACATCCAGATTGAAGATATTTACTGTGGCAGGCTAATTTCATAGAGGACAACATGCAGAGGCAGTGTTCTATTCTTTTACTGGCACTTGCAAGGGTTCCGGTGTTTTTTTTTTTTCTTTTGCTTTACTCGCGTTACCTTGTGTAGATCAGTGAGATCATTAGATCTCTACACGCATGCTGTATAGTAGTACTCTGTTCGATCAGATGTTGTACATGGTTAACTAGATTCCGACACTGTCGGAGTATCAAAGTTTTCTTGCATGATTAGCGCATACAGTCATACACTCTGAGTTGGCGTATGTACTGAATCCATCCAAGCTTCCCGATTTTACCAAAGTGAAGCAAGATTAGGAGTTGACATTCCGTTTTGTCCATAGTTTTTATGTCATTTACATTATTTCCCCATATTTGGGCTTCTTTTATGTCCATTCTAGACATTAAAGTCTTTATTGTTAGCCTAAAAGAAAATTGACCAGCTAACTAAGATCACCGACCTTCTATCTGACATCGAGTTATTTTTCTTTTTTTTCTTTTTCAGCGGCCACACAAAGCAACCGCCGATGAGATGACCAAGTTCCATTCAGACGAGTATGTACGTTTCCTGCGGTCGATCCGTCCAGACAACATGACCGAGTACAACAAACAGATGCAGCGATTTAATGTCGGTGAAGATTGTCCTGTTTTCGATGGTCTCTATGAGTTTTGTCAGTTATCGGCGGGCGGTTCAGTTGCAGCCGCTGTTAAACTTAACAAGCAAGCTTCCGAAATTTGCATCAATTGGGGTGGTGGCTTGCATCATGCTAAAAAATCAGAAGCATCTGGTTTTTGTTATGTAAACGACATTGTATTGGGCATTCTGGAGTTGCTCAAATATCACCAACGTGTTCTGTACATTGATATTGATGTCCATCACGGTGATGGTGTGGAAGAGGCCTTCTACACCACAGATCGTGTGATGACGGTCAGCTTTCACAAGTATGGCGAATACTTTCCTGGCACAGGTGACTTGCGAGACATTGGTGCGGGTAAGGGCAAGTACTACGCCGTGAATATTCCTCTGCGCGATGGGATGGACGACGAAGCTTATGAATCGATATTTGTTCCAATTATTTCAAAAGTTATGGAGACTTTCCAGCCAGCTGCTGTGGTACTACAGTGTGGAGCTGATTCTCTAACCGGTGACCGTTTGGGTTGTTTCAATTTAACAGTCAAAGGTCATGGCAAATGTGTAGAGTTTGTGAAAAAGTACAACCTACCGTTTCTAATGGTCGGTGGTGGTGGATACACCATTCGTAATGTGTCTCGCTGTTGGACATATGAAACGTCTGTTGCACTAGGAGTAGAAATAGCAAATGAACTGCCGTACAACGATTATTTTGAGTATTTTGGTCCCGATTTCAAGTTGCACATTAGCCCCAGCAACATGACAAATCAGAATACAAATGAATATCTCGAAAAAATTAAGAATAGGTAAGTTGATCGCGTTCATTAAATGATATTTTAAAATGTTTAACCGTTTGTCTCTTGTCAGATTATTTGAGAACTTGAGAATGCTGCCGCATGCGCCTGGAGTTCAAATTCAGGCGATACCAGAGGACGCCATCAATGAGGAGTCCGATGATGAGGATAAAGTCGACAAAGACGAAAGACTGCCACAAAGTGACAAAGATAAACGCATTGTTCCGGACAATGAGTTTTCAGATTCAGAAGATGAAGGCGAAGGTGGTCGTCGAGATCAACGTTCGTACAAAGGTCAACGGAAAAGGCCTCGTCTAGAAAAAGATCAGAAGACAGAAAATGCCGAAGTAAAAGACGACAAAGATAGCAAAAGTATGACTTATTATATGAAAAACTATTCTTTTGACTAAGTTTCCTTAATTTTTAGTGGACACAGCGGAAAGCGAAGAACCCATCAAGCCAGAAGAAACAAAGAAAGATCCAAACATTTGATGAGACAACTGATAGAGATATTTTCTTGAGGAATCCACTGATTAGGTGTAATATAAATTTTTTAGCTTGTACAATAGAAGAACAACAGATAAATAGATATAGAGCGAGAGTAGGATTTTTACAACAAAACGTTTTAATTTTAACTGTGAACTTCTAGGATAGCAATAGAAAATTTAATAAAATGCAATTATCTTCGTACAACATTAAATTGAAATTGAGTTGTTATCTAAATTTTGTCATTGACTTGGTATGTTTTTAGATACAATCTGGTGTTCTCATTTGTCTGTTTCGGTAATCAAATCAAAACTGTATAGAGATCATTAATTTTAAAATGGAGAGGCTTCTTTCTTTGTCGAAAGATATGTAAGATCCCGCGCTCACAGTCTTAAAGTACTCTCGAGTTATCTGTCTGAGTTTTGGTAAATTATACTCGGCATCGTTTGCACGATAAACGAAAACCCTCTGAATTACAGAGAGGTCATTCTCCCAAACATGTCTGCTATGTTTTGCATGCCTGAAAATCTTTGTCAATGGTCTGGTTTTCTGCTATTCGTGGGATTTAAGGTTCATCCCAGAAACCCAGAACAATGTCCACTCCTTTATGAATTAAAGGGCTGCAAATCACCGCATCTACAAAGAAGGGCTGTGTAAAGGCATCTCTAGTGTTGATATCCCTGCTTAACTCGTCAGATTCTGCAGATTGACCATGGTGAACGTTGATGACGGTGATAGTTTAAAGAGTCTTGAAGGCAGGGTTGCCGCAACCATCCGAAAGTGTCGGAAAAGAACACTTCGACTAAGAACGATTCCATTGTAGTCCTTTTATGATCTTATTAGTGAAATTAGCTGAGTACGCCGCGCCTTTTTGCTGATGAACAGCTTTCCCTTTCCCTGCTGATTTTTATCTAACCTAATCTACCTTTGTCATAGTTATTCCAAGCTCCTAAAAGTGTGTCCAGTTAGTTTTACCTCTGATACTGGAAGTAAGTTAAAGCAATAACAAACTTATTCCCAGTAGCAACTAATTCTCGATGCTGAGATTGTCAGTCGATTGCCCGCCATATAATGGTGCGGCGGAACACGCCGTAGAACATTCAATCTGAGTATGATATCATGGATTTAGTTAGACCATTTTGAGCAAGACAGGATCATCATTGATGTCATTCAAGAGCTCCTGATCGATGCTCATGCGGCGATTCTTCTGATCCAAATAAAGAAGTTTCGAAACAAACTTTGCTGGCACAACGTCTCATGCCCAAAACATCCGAAAAAATTGCATGACACGAGTCGACCTATATGCCAACATCCTCAGCAACTTCTCTTGGTAATTCGACGATTTTTCAAAACAAATTTCTTCACAGCTTCGACGTTGTCATCTTTTGTTGATGTGCCGGAGCGTCCAGAGCTAGGTTCGTCATTGGCATCTTTTTGGCCATCTTGGAAGAGCTTGTACCACTTGTAAACATTTCTTTTATTTAGAGCAGACTCACCGTATGCCACTGTCAACATTTCAAGTGTTTTAGAGCAATTGATTCCATTTTTTCACAAAATTTGTTGCAAATTCTTTGCTCCATTTTTTATAATAATTGAAACTCGCCGAGCACAGCAAAACATGTCTAACATTTCTATCTGTCAAAAATGAACTAAGTATGCTATATGCTTGAAACTGTGAACATATGTTCGTGGCATATGTGCCAACACAGCAAAAAAAAAGAAGAAAAAAAGTCACCTTACTTTTTGCACATATCTCGTAAACCTCATAAACGCCTGCGTTACGACATAGGACGATCTTACGAAAGACTGCTTCTAAGAGTTTTTCGGCAATACCTACGAGCAATGACTTGAATATGACATGAAAATCGTTCTAGGTGATTTTAATGCCAATCTAGGCGGAGGGGGGTGTCTTTGGTATTGCACCTGGGAAGAAAATCCTCAACGACATCATCTCCGGAAACCTACACAGACTTATTGATTTGGCGACAGGACTTAATGTGACTATAGACAGTAACCTGGCTGTCCCAATATTGCGATCGACGCAAGGCACTCCTATAGTGTTTTGGATGGCAGAATGTTCTGAGCAGCAGATCATGGTAAAGCTATAAAGCCCGAACAGAGATTTGCAAGAATGGAGAGGGAAACCTCTTATAGAAAAGCAGTCGGTGCAGAAAATCTGTAGTGGTTACTTCTGCAGATTGTTAAACGCCAGTCAGAATGAATCATTCAACTTGAACGAAAACAGACAACATTTCCGTTAACCCTCGTGAGGTGAAGTCAGGACAGCAGTTTCGTATTTTAAGTACAACAAACCTGCTGAATCCGATGTCTTAAAGAAGAAGGAAGATTTTCTGAATTGCGGCAACTAGAAGGGAATAAGTCTCGTCAACATCGCATATAGAATCCTATTTACCGTATCACGTGAACGCCTAAGACCTTTCGTGAATAGTCTGACCAGGCGTTGCCAGGAAAATCCATCACCGTTCAAGTTTTAACCTAACAGCAGATCTTGAAAAAAATCCAGGAAACCGTGGCAAACCGATACACACCACTCCTTCATCGATTTCAAAGCCGCATATGAAGGCATCTATGGGATGAGCAGAGCCACGTCTAGTTTTGGATGGAGAATGAACGCTGTTTCGTCGAGGTCGGTAGTGATAAAATCGAGACTTTCAATGTCGGAAAAGGATGGTGATGCCGTGTCATGTGGTTTTTTAACATCGTTCAACTCCAGAGGCACCATTTTTCAAAAGTCTAATGAGTTACGCGTATATACTGGTGACATTGACATAAATAATTGGAAAAGCACAGCGAGGTGTTAATGGAGCGTTGGCGACTATTAAAAAAGACGCGGTAAAGATGGGTTTAATGGTCCATGAAATAAAAATATAGTATATTCGTATGGTGTCAACAAAGAGGGACACACAACATCAAGAGAGATTTTATCTACCTTGGTTCTGCTATTAACTCCGACAATGACATCAGCGCGTATGTCATGGAAAAAGCCATTCTTGCTAATCTTTGCACCTTTGGGCTTAGAAAGCAATTAAGCTGTAAAGTCTATCGAGAAACCAAAATGACATTCTGAAGAAAGCAGATGAAAATGCTCTCGGGCGCTTCGAAATAAATGTTCTTCGGTTTACTTTCGGTTCCATTCGAATCAATGGAGAACGAAGAAGACATTCCAACAAGGGCTGTACAGCGGTACTGAACTCGTCAGAAAAGTGTGGATAACCCGACTTAGATAGCTGGGTCAGTCTGAGCGAATTTGACACCAGCGTCCCAGAAAGTTTTCGACTCCAACTGAGATAGATAACGAAGTAGAGGATGTCCACATCTGAGGTGGCACATACAAGTTGAAGGGGACCGCAGGCAACTCCGTGTGCGCAACTGGAGGCTTCTGGCAAAAGACTGCGCCTGCTGGAGAGTAGCGCCATGTAAGTAAGTAAGCCCGGAGTAGCGTAGGGTACTCGTATCAACTAACTGACCTCATTAAAGGCTTATCGGAGCCCAACGTTTGAGAAAAAAAGTTCAGACCTTACTTCATTGTTACTGTTGTACATGTACAACACTGATGATACGCTGATGTATAATAAAGGGTGATTCATCGTGAGGTTTGATTTATAATGTAAAATAAAATACATAAATTTGAAAGTGAACTTAAAATATTTTATTATCGGTTAAAATAACAATTCATGGCATTTACTTTTTGAAAATGATATCATGTAAATGTTGGCCACGACTACGTCTGAGGTGGTCCATTCGGAAGGCCCAATTTCGGGAGACTCGTTCGAGCATAGTGACAGGTATCTCGCGGATAACACGAGTAAAGTTGGCTTCCAAAGCGTCAATCATAGTTGGCTTATTACTGATGACTTGAGACTTTACATATCCCCAGAGAAAATAGTGAAAAGGTGTGATATCGCACGATCTAGGCGGCCAATTTACCGTAGCAAAACGTGAAAAAATTAAGTGCTCATCAAAATGATTTCTCAACAAGTCCATTGTTTCACGCGCTGTATGGCTCGTAGCGCCGTCTTGTTGAAACCAGAGCTCAACGAGACCATGTGCTTGAATTTCAGGAAGCACATAGTCCGTTAACATGGCGCGATAACGGTTACTATTGACGGTAACATTCTGATTTGCCTCATTTATGGAGAAATATGGACCAATAATTCCACCAGCCCATAAACCACACCATACTGCTATTTTTAATGGATGTAATGGTAGCTCGTGGTACTCTTCTGGTTGCTCATCAGCCCAAATACGGCAATTTTGTTTGTTAACGTATCCATTGAGCCAGAAATGGGCTTCATCACTGAACGAAATTTGACGATAAAACACCGGATTTTCATTGAGTTTTCCAGAGCCCACTCACTGAAAATATGCCGCAAAATCAAGTCGCCTGGCTTCAATTCTTGCGCAAGTTGAATTTTTTACGCTTTAAGGCCGAGATCCTCACGTAAAACACGCCAAGTCAAGTTGCTGAAAACGACAACGAATGGATTCGTCACGGTCTTCGCGTACACTCTCAACTCCTTGATCCCGTCAGAAAAGTAATTTTCCGGAAGTCTGCAAAATACTCCTCCGTGGCGTCGATGATTTTGAGGTTTGGGAAGGAATAATAGTCCGAAGGAGCCAAATCGGGCGAATACGGTGGATGCGACAACAATTGGAGCCATAAGTCATTGATTTTAGCCATGGTTGCGATGCTCTTGTGCGCCGGTGCATTGTCTTGCAAAAACAAATTTTTTTTTCGCTTCATGTGAGGACGTTTTGCAACGATTTCGGCCTTCAATCGCTCCAATAATGCACAGTAATACTCGCTGTTGATGGTTTTTCCTTTTTCGAGGTAGTCCAAGAAGAATATGACATGACAATCTCAGAAAACCGACGCCATAACCTTTCCGACCCATCGAGCCTCCCTCGGCCGCTTCGGAGTACTCATGCCGGCTTCAGTCCATTGCCGGGCACTCATTCTATTCTCTGGTGTTCAACAGTTATCAATCGACGCCAAAAGTCCGCCCGATTCCGCATCAGCAAGTCCAAACACTCTTTCGAAGTGCTATCGCGTTCGTGTTTTTGGTCAGGAGTGAGTATGCGCGGCACCCAGCGGCAGATAACTTTTTCATATGCAAAATCTTGCCCAAAATATGGCGTGTGCGCTAAGTACTAATCTTTGTGGTATCTGCTAGCTCACGCATCTTCACTTTCCGGTGAGCCAACACCATTTCATGTATTTTTTTTTTTTGACATTGTCCTCTGTAACCGCATCCTAGGGTCTGCCGCTGCGGACTTGATCGGTAGTGGAGTTGCGGCCACCACGAAACTCTCGAAACCAATATTTGACGGTGTAATCTGACGGAGCATTAGCCCCATAATATTTATCCAACTTTTCTTTTGTTTCCTTCGTCGTTTTGTCTCTCAAAAAATAATGTTTTATGAGAGAACGAAAATCGTTTTTGTCCATACTCAACACGATGTCAAACACGTCAACAGCAATCAGCTGTCAAAACAAAACTAAAGATAGTACCGCACTGAAATTTGGCATGTCTGCCTAAATATGAACGGAGTTCAAGGCACCATAACCTTTTTTGCAGTAGCAGCGCATTCTGGCGGTCAAGCATTTTACTTTTCACTCCACTTAGTAGTCTCTTTACTACGTACTGGATGTGGTCTAACCGGTTGGGTATCATCTACAAATGTAAGCTAGGACTCAAATTTGCGAATGGTATTGGCAATAGTGGTTTTAGTAGGTCGATTATGCGTACCGTAAGTTCCTCGAATCGCACAAAAAACTTTTCTCACAGAACAATTTGAAGACGCTTTTGTTATGTGAGTCTTTCCATGATGACTTGCCAAACGATACTGAACAAAAATGACAAACAGTTTGACAGGAGTCACGGGTGATCTGTCAAAAAGGGCCTATTGGAAATCAAACCACATGATAAATCACCCCTTACTTAATAGGCAGACGACACGCTCGGCGAACGCTCAGTTGCCTTACGTTGTTCTGTGTATGGTTTGGGAATCAAACTTGTGTAGTAGTCAACGATTATAGTCAATGTGATACGCTACCGTAGTCGATGATATATGTAAATCTTTTCTAAACGGTCAAAATTGTGCGCCCTGTGGCTACACTATTAAAAAATTTAATCAGCATGGCGTTGTGATCAATGGCATTACAGTTAGGTTTCTTAGCGCTTATCAATCGAAAAATGTATGAGAACATGACAAACATTTATAAACATTACAAGCAGAAGATGGCGATTGACTTGACTCAATCACTGTGCCAAGAGGGGGTGGATGCCGACCAAGTGATTAATCACTTTTTTGAAGCGTTCTCTCGGTGAAAGTCACATCTTAGTTCAACAGGCTGCCATTGAATTTTTTCCTTTGTAGTGCTTACCAAGTACTTGCTGCTTTTTCCAATTTTGAGGCCTGTGTGTTGATGCATCTACTCTGCGGCAAAACGCTGGAATTTTCTTCTCAAACCAATACTGGCCTGACATGTACTAAGGTCGTTACCAGGTATTTACTGAAAGCTATGTGCTGCGGCTTTTATGGATCACGCAGCTACTTGCAAGAGGTGAAGTATATATATTTTGAGTCTGCATAGTGGCCAGCAAAGGATATAGTTCGCACATCGTTCTGACACCGATAATATGCTTATACTGAACGTCTAAGATGAAGTTCTGAAATGTTCGTAGCTTGTAAGTTAAGGCTCAGAAGCTGATCTTGTGCCACGAATTGTTTTGGTTGTTTGGATACTGCGAAAATATAGGGCTACTACAATATTTGTGGCTGATGCCAGTATCAAGTCCAATCATGGCTTTCCCATCAGCTTATAGAAGCTGATTAAAGTAGATTGAACTCTCACTGTTGATTGTTTATCCCCTAAAACATTCTCAGCGATTTTCCGGCAAAGGCAAAGGTGAAATGCTTCCCTAAAACCCCCTTCGAGTTAATTCCATCAAGCTACGTTGCATCTTGTACCTCTAGAGAGAGCAGATATCTGTCTGAAAGTCATTTTTCCCATTTTATTTAATAATCATCTCTGGAAATTGCCTTTCAACAAACATCTAGAACTAGATTCTTTTTTTTAACAGTATCTTATGGCATTTTCTACAATGCCAAACACGATGAAGTAAAGTACAAATTCTCTTACAAGTTTTGCAGCACAGTAACTTGATTACGTTTTTAGTTTCTTAAGGGAGGAAGTGGAAAAACCTCCCTCTCTTAGACGGAACCCTATCACCATTAACTTTTGCCCATGCAATTCATATCCTTTTTCATTTTTTCTTACTTACATAAGTATTGCATCAACTACGAGTAATTGACTTGTGATCGTCTGGAGAAGTCTGAAGATAATGAACAATAATTTCTAAGCACCTCTACAGGGTATGAAAGTATCACTGGAATAATCAATGAGAAATATTGAGTCCTCTCAAAGGATAATATAATTAGCGCTGCATTGTGAGAGCTCAAAAGAAGCACTGCTTCTGGTAAGCACATTCCATTCTGTCTATTGGGATGAAGTAGTTAATTAAAAATTGTTTTGCTGCTGTTTAGATAGAATAATTAATTAGAAGAACACCGACGAATCGGTAGAAAATATCCAGAGGCAGGATCTGAATTAGAATTTTTAAACGAAGTGAGTATACATAGTTAGTTTAGTGGTAAACGATGGAATCTGTTGTTGTCCTTTGACAACAACGGAGATGCACAAAAGCAGTGCCGACAAAGGAAGTCCTTGGAGGCAATCGAAAATGCAATTAGTTTCAATTTGATGGGAAAGGTTCTACAATAGTTGAAAAGATTTGTTAAAAATTGTGCCTTCCGGGCTTAAGCGTGAACTGTGTACCTATTGGTTCAGCAGGGGAATGCGAAAAAAAAACTGCGTTCATCACCTTCCGAAGAGTTGCTTTGAAATTGAATATTACGTCGTGTGTTTTTCAATGTTAAACGAAACTGTTTGGAATCGGTGCAGCGATTGATCAGGAAACTGCTGACCAGGGTAGCACTGATCCTGCTGCCGTTGCAAATTTCCCTTGGAAATTCAAAAACCACCAAGTGAGTGGTACGCGGTGCTAAGGTTAAGAGGTAGCTAGGTTGGTTGGTTTGAATCACTTTTGAGACCAAAGTAAGACTTCAGTTTCCGAAAGAAAGTGACCGACCAAGTGACATGTTGTAGCGAGATTTTGAATACATAGAGATCCTGTCGAACTGCCGAAGGCTGAAAACATAACACGCAGTATTGTTAAATGCAACGTTGTGCTTTCTTCTGCTTGTAGCGTTGAATTTACAGAAAAGTTCGCAGCTGTAGCTAAGAATACGAATTATCAGCGCTTTTGCAAGCAACATACGTGTATTTAATTACTTACTTAGGTCCTCGGACCTATTATGTCCGTGTTGTTCCTCTTGGGGGGCATAAGGCATCCATTACTCTTGCGCAGTATCGTGTACGGTTTCTGAAGATGTATCTCCAACTCTCTTCAATTTTTCTCCAGTTGTGTTGATTCCTATTCGACCGTTATTCGCCAAATATGTATAGGTCGGCCCACTCGTCTGCCTGCGTGAGAGGGTTCTTCTCGCAATGCACTCGTGAACTTTACGAAGCATATGCTCAATTCACTGCCACTTACGTCTCCGTATGATAGATTCAATGGGTTTCTGACCTGTTCTCGTATGAAGTCCATCATAAGAGCTGAGGTTGGGCCAGAAAATCCTCAAGATGTTTAGCAGACTTCGCAGTTTCTGAATATTTGCAGCTCTTTTGTGACAGCGGGTGTGACTTTCCGGAGCGGAACAGTCGTAGCTTGGTCTTTAGGCTGATAGAGCTGTTTCTCCATATTTTGGACAGTATTCCGAATGCAGGCTTTCTTTCCCCAATTATAGCTAGTTCAGTTCGTCCATCAGTAGAGATAATACTCCCAAGATATTGAAAATTCTCTACTAGTTGACCAGAAATCTCTACTTGGTTAGATGAGGAAGTTCCAAGGCTGATCCTTTTTGTTTTTGACGAATTCATCTTTAGCCCAACGATTTTAGCTTCTCTTTTCTTGTTGTCATTTGATGGAGATCCATGATCGTATGAGAGAGTAAGCATACGTAGTACACGTAGTCCAGATGTTTGAAGTGTGCTCACAGAGTCCACTGAATAACTCATTCCGTACATCACTTATCACCAATAGGAACAGTATTGGTGACAAAATACAGCCCTTACTCCACTTAGGTTTTCAAATTCTCTCACAACCTTCGTCTATAAAGAACGTGACATTTGGATCCACCATATGTAGCCTTGATGGGCAAAGCAAGCCAGATAAATTCTCTATAGACGCTGTCAAACGCCTCTTTAAAGTCGATGAACAGCAGGTGAAGTGGTGATATTCAATGCACTGTTCGATAATGATCCGCAAGGTGTTTATGTGGTCAACACAGGAAGATCTAGACACCTCGAGTGTCTTTTTTCGTTCCAGGGCGATTTTTGTTATGACCTTAGCTACTGCAGGCAGCACGCAAATTCCTCTCCTTTCTTTGGGAGCTTGATAACCATTCCTTTTTTCAATTCTTCAGGAAGACTCTCTGTTACGGAAGCGCTCTCAATGAGTGGGTACAGGAGCTCACTCGATGTTGTTGGCGCTACTCGTAAGGGCTCTGTGGGAATACCATTAAATCCAACCGCTTTGTTGTTCGTCAGTGCTTCGATTGAGGTAAAGATTTCTTCTTTACTGGGGGATACAGTTCGTATTCGGAAATTTGTTACTACGGGCGGGCCATTGGGCGTTGGGTTCACTTCCTAGCCAAAACGCAGTTTAAAACCGCTCCTTCCACCCTTTGAGGAAATTAGCAGAGATTCGTCTGTGTCATTTACCAGTTGTCGTTCAGAGCTTTGGACACCTGTGAGCTCTTTGGTAATTTTGTAGACGGTCCTACTGCCACACCTACTAGCGGCCTCTTCTGCTTCTGTAGCCAATACGTTGATATAGTTAGTCTTATCACGTCGCGTACTACGGTGAACAGACTCTAGTTTCTTCCTGCTGCTAGAATATGTGAGCTTTGAGGTGTCGTACTTCATCGATCCTAGTTTCTTCGGAATGACAAGCACTGTTTCTTCTTTGCGATTGATCGACTATACTTTCAGCACCAGATATGAAGACATTTTTCACAACACATCAATTGTTTTCGATGGAGGTGGGTTCCGTTCTATTAATTACTCTCAATCCTTGTAAAAGGTGGTCCCTAGTTGCTGGCGGACTACGGGATCTTTTAGTCGATCGGTATTAAACTTAGGCATTCGGGTGTTTCCTTGGGATCTTCGAACTGAAGCTGTACGTAATCTATCGGTAACAGTCATCAGATGGTGGTCCCGGGTCTTTCCCATGTCTGCACCCCTTCTGTTACGAATGTCCTGGAAACTGCTTCTAAATCGTCTCTTCTATTACAAGGCGATTGACGTTGTCATTGTCAACTTTGCCACTCAGGTCTTCATTATCATTATGATGTCTCCTCCCGGTGTACTATCATAAGCAGCATTCAGCTGGTTATAAAAAGTTCCTTCTCCGGAGGCCAGAAGAGATCTCCATTGACGCGTTGAACTGTATTCCGGAACCGGGGCTTAAGGATCTTGTCGTCTTTAGGCTTCCAGGAAATTAAGCTTTTGAGAGCTGTTTCCAGGGGCCTTTTTGGAATAGAGTAGTACTATATAGTTTAACAAGTTGAAAACTTAAACTTCCCCGAGCTCAAACATCTTACTTCACTATTTCCTAATATGTCTATCTTATACCGCATTTTCCTTCTTCTCTAATTGAAGGAATCTGGCATTTTGAGGATCTTCACTTCCATTGTTGAGAAGCGTCTTCACATTCCGGAAACTAATCTTTGTTTGGGTACAATAGCCAAAAGTCGTCAATGTATTATGATTCCTTATCCGAGTCGTAGTGTCGGTCTCGGTAGTGGTTTTGATTTCAGTTACAAAAATTCTAACCTCCGCAACCTATTCTAGAAAGCTAGGCCTTTCCCACTTGTTATTTTAGCTATTTTTAGCTATTTCAGCACTTCATCGTGACTGAATGTTGCGCTACTGCCCGGCCAGACCAGGTTCTGAGCAATCAATAGTTTTCCGATCAGGTACGATGCAGGTCCGGTGTGTTTTTAGGAGAGTAAAATAGTGACGTAACATTCTTTAAACTTTGCCAACGGCTGCGTTAATGTGAATGGCCCAAGTTAATATCCTGTTAAATACCAAACCTAGATTTCTTAGATTGTCCACATAGTCTATTTTTGAGCTCGGTCATCGACTTCTTAAGAAGATCGATATTAGTAGCGTTTAAGCAGTCTTTGATCATTTCTAGTCTGCAACTTCGATGCAGTTGGACACCTTCGGCCAGCAAGTGATTAGAAGATGTTGCGATTAAAGACATTTCGTTTACGTACATGGAAAATTGAAGAGGCCCAAAAGTAGAGCCTTGTGGAACACCTCTACTTTTTTGAAGGAAGTCGGACGTACAGTATAGGGCCCAAATGAAAATTTGAGCATCCAAGCTGAGTTGATAATTTATTGCTAAGGTTCGTGTGGTCTACAGTATCGAAGGCCTTCGATAGGGATAGTCAGGGATAGTCAGTTTGTCTTCGTCCAGAGATTGCCTAATATCGTGGCTGTATACAACTATGATGCTTTCTGAAATCAGATTGTATAGGCGAGAGTTGGTTATGCGAGTGGAGGTATACATTGATTTGTCTTATTTAGAATTTTGAGATGGGCCGAAAGTCATTACTACTTTTGTTTTTTTTGGACTTGACAGATAAGACAGAGGCTAGAGCTTCGTGGGTAACAGATATTGGTAACAGAATAACATTCAAGGTAGGTAAAGGCAAAGATATGAAACGTTTGTTCAGTTTGTTCAGTTCGCTTTCATCAGAACTTAGTTTGCCTATTTTTTTTTTGCCAATTCCAATCTCTCTTTGAAGTTTTTCCAAAGCTGGCATCCTTTCATCATCGGATTTATTTTGGTTTGATGAAAATTCTTTTTAGCAGCCCTTATGTAACCAACATGGTTTATGTAACCAACAACTGTATTTCGCAGCCTACGAGCATCTAGCTAGTAGCGCTTCCATATTTTATATGTTCGGTTGTGTTGGTCGATTAGAGACCTAATTTCACGGGTAAGTCAGGCACATTGACCATGTTGATTATGCTTTACTTTAATTGGAACATGGTTGTTAAATAGGGTATATATGTATGTGGTGATTGAGAAAATGAATTTGGTAGCAACAAAATGACATAAAATACACACGATCCCAGTCAATTTGTAGTTTATCTAGCTCCAGCTGCCGTAGTCTCGATGTGATGAAAGTCCCTATAGTCATAGCTGGTGTTCGAACAAGTAATAGAAAATTTAAAAGTTAAAATAAAAAAGTCTGCTTAGAGAAAGCGGGTGCGGACAACTGGTTATAAAGAAGGCTGTCGTTGGGGTCGCTAATAAAGGGTGAGCCAACAGCTAGTGTGGACATAATCTTAGCACCATCCTGTTGAAGCGAGAAATCCTTCAGACCCAATTCATCCAATTTTTGGAAAAAATAGTCAGTCAACATGTTGCAGTAAAATTCTCCAATCACTGTAACTGACTCTCCAGCCTAATTTCCGAAAAATACGGGCCAATTATGTGGCCAACCCATAATACGCACCATACAGTGACTTTTTTGGAATGCGTTGACTTTACCTAAGTCTCGTATGGTTTTCTGGTCCAAGAAACAACAATTTTGTTTATTTACGTACGCATCCATTGGCTTCATCGGAAAAGATTAAATTCGATGGCAAATTGTCTTGGTGACCCAACATTCAGTTAACAAATCGGCGACGTCGTAGATAGTTCAAAGGCTTCAATTGTTGTGCAATTTGGATTCTTTAGACATGCAAATAAAGATTAAATTTTAAAATTCGCCGTAAAATGCCAAAAGTGAGGACCAATTGTTGACTTGGTTCTTGGCTGATTTTGAACACTTTCGCTCACAGTGATGATGTTTTCTCGTGTATGTGCTGGCCCAGCATGCTGATATAGAGTTTGACCCGATACCGAACCAGGGTCTTCGAAACGTTTCACCATTGCACGGAATTTGGGCTCATTAAGACGATTTTGTTGACCGAAAAATTCATGAATTGTACGAAATCGACAACAAAAATGCGTTGTTGCGTGATCAGAAAGATCAACCACATCGAATTCAGTAAACGACAGTAAATGTCAGCCTACATTCACACTATCTGTTGGTTCATCCTTAAAAAAAAAAAAACATCTATTGGGTGATTCATCATGAGGTTTGATTTTCAATACGCATTTTTTAACAAAGAACGTATGATTCCTATCAAGCTGCTTTACCAAACTTATTCAGTATCGTTTGGCAAATTGTCATCAAAAGACTCATACTACAACAGCGTCTCCAAATTTTATAACGAAAATCAGCGTTCTGTGAGAAATATTTTTCGTGCGATTCGTGGAACTTACGGTGCGCATCTACTGAAACCACTATTGCCAATACCATTCGCAAATTTGTGTGCCAGTTTACATTAGTGGATGATACTCGATCGGTTAGACCACATCCAAGACGTAGTAAAGAGACTATAGCAGCTGTAGCTAAGAGTGTACTCAAAGACCGTGACGAATCGTTTTGTCATCGTTCTCAGCAGCGTGGTTTGGCGTATTCGACAAGTTGGCGTATTTAACGTAAGGATCTCGGCCTGAAAGCGTACAAAATTCAACTTGTGCAAGAATTGAAGCCAGGCGACTTGAATTTGCGTCATATTTTCAGCGAAAGTGCTCTGGAAAAACTCAATGAAAGTCCGGTGTTTTATCGTGAAATTTTGTTCAGAAATGAAGCCCATTTATGGCTCAATGGATACGTTAATAAACAAAATTGCCGTATTTGGGCTGATGAGCAGCCCGAAGAGTACCAAGAGCTACCATTAGATCCATTAAAAACAACCGTATGGTATGGTTTATGGGCTGGTGGAATCTTTGGTCCATATTTCTTCAAAAATGAGGCAAATCAGAATGTTACCGTCAATGGTAACCGTTATCGTGCTATTTTAACAGACTATGTGCTTCCTGAAATTCAAAAACATGGTCTCGGTGAGCTCTGGTCTCAACAAGACGGCGCTATGAGGCATACAGCGCATGAAACATTGGACTTGTTGGGAAATCATTTTGGTGAGCACTTAATTTAACCGCCTAGATCGTGCGATATCACACCTTTGGACTATTTTCTCTGGGGATATGTAAAGTATTAGGTCTTCAGGAATAAGCTAGCTACTATTGACATTTTAGAAGCCAACATTACTAGTGTTATCCCCAAGATACCATTCGCTATGCTCGAACGAATCGCCAAAAATTAGACCTTCCGAATGGACCATCTCAGACGTAGTCGTGGCCAATATTTACATGATTTTATTTTTAAAAGATAGATGCCACGAATTGTTCTTTTAAATAATAGTAAAACTTTTAAGTTTACTTTTAAATTTATGTATTTTTTTTTACATTATAAATCAAACCTTACTATGAATCACCCTATATAAGAGTACTCGCCTCACCGTTAAGTGTGTAGTGTTTGAGGTATTAACTGGAAATAAATTAAACGAACTCACGTCATCAGTGATATTCCTTTCAACTAAAATATTACTGTTTGAATTACCACGGACGATGTTCTGTGGATAGAATATCGCCACAGATTCCAGGAGATTGAAGACAGGAGAAGTATCGATACGCGTGTTAGGTCTATAAATAGGTAAAAAAAAGCGGAACACTTGTTATAGACATCAGTTTCATGAAGACATATCAATTTCCCTCCCATTACTCGACTGAAATTCAGGAGTAGTTCTTAACGCGGTTCGCATGTAAATCGCAGCACCACCTACACACTCGTCCTAAACGATTCCCGCGAAAAAGTCTTTAGTCGTTTACTTTATAAATATCATCTCCAATGTCTTTGTTGAACCAGGATTCACTGACGGAAATAACAACAACCTTTGAACCTACAAACAAATCTCTAAACTCGTTCAGTTTAGGAAATAAACTTTGAGCATTTAACACACTATTAGACCAGTCTTTCTGTCGCCCAGGATATTAAGCATGAAACAAGAGATTTCATTGCTACATCCACCGATTCATTACATCAGTAATCGCCAGTACTGCAAGCTTAATTTAAGATGAACAAATGGAAGGGGATGTAGTGAAAGACGAAGACTCCAGGAAACACGTTTCCCTATCCATCAACACAACCAAAACGAGATATCGAGGCCACATTAAAATTAAAATTGAAAACTCTAGTAGACTTACACAAATTGGCAATATTATGAGGAGAAAAAAGAAAAAAAGTGTTAATTAACACAAAAACAAAAATAAAAAAATAATAATAATGATATTTAGTAATTAATTATAATTCTTTAATGTAAAGGATCTGGCAATGTCATGCAGCATGGTTATGTTGTTATTATTAGTCTCTGCTTCTTCGGGATGTTTAACAAAGGCATGTCCGAGTGTAGTAAACATTGAGTGCATTTTTTGTTGTCTTTTGTTGCTATTAACTGAGAGACACTTGTGTGGGTAGACATTTGATTGAAAGTTTAATCCGATGTCGTGTAAGTTTAATTGTTTATTGTTTACCAAACGATATTTTGCCACAAAGGAAGCACGAATACTACTAAAAATAAAATAAGATAAAGTAAAATTAATTTCATTCGAGAAAATAAAAATTATAACAAGCGATTTCAGCTTAGAGAACCTGATCGGTTCTAGCGGAAATCACTTCCGCCAATATGTTCCTCTTTTCCGTTTCCGCTGGAGGAGTAAAACTTACCGTATCTTTGCGCCTTTCGTTTTACTCAAGTCTTTCTAACTTGTTGAACCTCCTCATAGTCGTTCAGAGAGTACCTGTTTTGAAGCCCGTTCGAAATTTTTGGTGTCCCAAAACAAGCTGTCGATAAAAGCAACATTACGTATTTATTCTGATGGAATGCCATAGAAAGGTCTCTAAGAGTCATGGGAGTCTAAAGACTTCGAACTTCTTCAAGATCTCTTTGGATGCTTAAGCATTGCTCAACCTCGACACCCTGAGTTTTCCAAGTGTATGTTATTCTTACCTAGCTATGTAGGTGTCTTATTTTCTTTGATGGCCTTAAGATACTCCAGTAGTTTTAAGTAACAGTTCCCACTACCGGGCCGCTAAACTTTGTAGACATCTCTAGTGAGACAATAACTGCAGTTAAAATCCCATTTACAATACTGCGAAATGCGACAAGTTGTTTGAAAAAGAGAGCGCATGAACTGTCAAAAATAATTCCGTAACATGTACTTCAATGTGTTTGTTTACAATAATGCGAGTCTTGCAACTAGCATCGCAGTCAATTTCGAAAATCTGGAAAACTTTCGTATACCTCAAGGCATGACAGCTTAATTTTTTATGTTTTTATTTTGATCTTGTGATTTGTGAATGGTGTTTCATTTAATTATTTGTGAAGATGAAGAATTATAGTTTTTCGGGTTATTTTTCCCATGATTAGCACTTTACTTGACAATTGTTCGTTGCGTTTTGACATATCACTGTAAACAGACATTCGATGTCCGAATGCGATAGCTCATGGTTTCGAATTCGAATACCACCCCCGTACCACATCTCGCAGTATTAAAAATGGGACTTGAAAGTAATCATTCCTTACCGTCAATCTTTTTTTTTTTGTATAATAGAGCCGGACATAAGGGATGTCATGCACACTTAAGATGTTTGCACATATGCCGGCGAAAGGAAGTTGGGGATTGAAAAAAGAGAGATACCGATGTGCGTTGGTTTTAAACGTTTGGAAGTTATAGTGGCTAGGAAATAAAAAGCTCTTCAGGGCATTCCATACCAGAGCTATGTGATGAGTACCCGGATTAGAAGATAGGTGGCGCTACTGACCCCAAAACGAGTATACCGTCATTTAGTATAATCTCCTTAAGCCCTCTTTATGTTTTCAGCTTTTTAATTTTTAAAACATCCTGTTAGTGTTTTTGGCGACCATGAAAAAAAAACAGTATTGCTCCGTTATCCGATTCTTGTTTTTGAGTGGCAAAACCTGCGAAGAAATCAAGCCTATTCTCGATGGTGTGTATGGGACCCATTTACCTTCCCGTACAATAATTTACCATTGGTTCGCAGAGTTTCGCCGTAGCCGTACGTCGGTTTTTGATGAACCGCGCTCAGGTGGCTCAAAAACGGTTACCACAGAGGAAACCGTGGACAAAATTCATGATCTCGTATTGGCGGACCGCCGAGTGAAAGTTCGCGAGTTGGCTAAGGTAGCAGGCAACTCAGCTGAACGCGTTTGCCATATCCTGTACGAGATTTTGGGTATGAGAAAGCTGTCAGCGCGATGAGTCCCTCATTTGTTCAAACCGGAGAATAAGCGCAATCGTGAGACCATTTCAAGTACGTGCTTGGTTTTTTTGATTGGTCGTTTCGTGACAGTCGTTCAGACATGGATTTATTGGTAGATACCAAGGCGTTCCTTTAACCGGAAAGGTGATGGTCACCATGTGCGAGGTTTGCTCAACGTTGACTATTTAGAGAAACGAAAGATAATTATAGGAGCATACTACGACGATTTATTGGGCGACCTTAACCCCGATTTGAAGAAAAAACAATCACATGTGCTTTTCCACCACGATAACACACCGGCTCACACCTCCGCAGTCGCCACTGCCAAATTATTCGAATTGCACTACGATTTGCTCCCCCATCATCTGTATCCTCCGAGTTTGGCTCTCTGCGACTTCTTTTTGTTTCTGAACCTTAAAAGATCGCTCGCTGGAAAGAAGTACGGGTCGAACCAAGAAGTAATCGCTGCCGTGGAAGAGTATTTTGCATGCAACAAAAGTCGTACTATACGGAGAGACTGAAAAAGTTGCAACACTATTTTCAATTGAAAAATAAATTGTCAAAACCATAAAAAATTGCGTTGTCATTTCTAATCCGGGTATTCATCAAACAGCCCTCGTATGTATGTTGGAAAGAATTACGATATTTCAGAGTACGTCCGAAGGTGGGCTTGAAGGTGTACTGATGAGCATTCACAGCGAGACGGGTGTTACGGTGACAAGTTTGAAGAAGCAGAATGCTACTGGTAAGTTTGGTGGAACACTGGTGGTTAAAATATGATATTGACTGCAGTGCTTTACGCTATGTTATTATTATATGAAGGACATAGACTGGCAGTGTGTCAATTTGGCTGGTCAAAAGCATCCGGTTGCTTCCAAATATTTTATGGAATAAATGAAGATTTGAAATTTCGAAAATCTCCTCGCAATCCCTCAAAGTCCTCGAATCCAATCCGGAGACTCAACGCTGAGACCTCATCTTAGGTAGCACGCACAAGTAGAAGCGGTCCTCAGTTGACTTGGTTTGCGTAATTGGAGGCAGTTAGTACAAACTGCAGAGGCTCGCCACCTAAGTAAATAAATAAGTCCCAAATTGAACGTTTACTTACCTCTGCATTTGTTGATACCACTACAAAACCATTTGAATAACTAAAAGGTAATCCAATAATTTTAATTTAACTTTTATTCGCTAATTTTAAGTACATTTCCTTTATTTTTAAATAAAAATCAACAACAAAATAACAAACGAATTAAATAACAAAAACAAAAAGCAAAAAAAAAAAAAAAAAAAAAATTAAAACCTAAACAAGGACAAAACAACTTGTCTGATTAGTCTAAGGATATGACGGATTCTATACTATTTCGATTTCTCGGCGCCATTCTAGGTCCGCCCAGATAACTGATTGGATTTGAAAATTGCCGATGCCCTTCATCGATATAAGCTGGCGCCGTACTTAGTTTAGGATTTGGTTTGGTGACAAAGGGTGCTATTTCCACATCGGATATCTCAACATTGGAATCGCCACGTTGAAAATACGGCCGATCTTGTGGAGTTGGTAGTTTGTCATCTAAGCTGGATAGCTCCTCAAGAGGTGTCAAGGATAAAGGTGCCATTCCAGCACCTGGTGTAATATACTTGTCGGTTGGGGTAATTGTATAAAGAGGTCTGCCATTCAACTTGATTTCTTCCTGAGATAGCACAGTTTTAGGGTTTATCAGGATGAGTTAGCTATAAATTTTGTTGTTTTGTGTTTTTTTTTTTTTTTGCGCAAAGTTATGTAATCGTATGCGGTATGTCAAAACGTAATGAAAAATGTAAGCCAATCGAAAGAAAAAAAAGTAAACAGAAATATAAGAAAAACAAAATGAGCATTTGAATAAGATTTACAACACAGAAATAGCAGAAGGAGGGGAAGATTACTACATACCGTCATTTAGAGGCCAAGCTGTATTTTCACTGATGGAAGATGGAAGAAAAGCGCAAAGTGTGAAGCAGTTTTTAAAGCAAACATACAATACGAAGTACAATCATGTTAATGGACACACACAGAAGCCTATATATAACAAATTTATGAGTATAATTCTTAAAAAAACTATTATTTCATTGCCATAAGCTTCAATACAGTATGATATTTACTTACTTATATGATGCCAACAAGCCCTTTCTTTTGATTTGCATGAGAATAATTCTATCCTCTACGTTTGGTAGCCATCCAACTCGTTGAATTCGTTGCCTCGTCTTAAACCGTTTTTGGCCGTTTTTGGCTTGATCGAAGATCAGAACTTATTTTCCAAATTTTGCCGTACAAAATTTTTGGCCCAAAGTCAAACCGTTAGGTACTAATGCGCTTTAGGTGACAGGCATATGATTCTTAAGAGGGTCAACCTATGTAATTGGAAAAATTTGGAGTGAGTCCTTTATTCGAAGAGATTTCACTATCGGATATGCAAAAGAAGGTCACACGGGTACCCATCTACTCTCAAGTTTCTTGGTGAATCTTGTGCCGACCCAAAAACTATTGCAAATTTTTTGCCTCTCGCTTAAATAAATCCTTTTCTAATCCAACAGTTGAACTCGTTCCTAGCTACTTTAGCTATATATAACAACATCTTTGGTATCTGAAAACATTACCAAATTTAAAGATGATTTTTCGTTTGGCCCTGATGGCCCTTTGGCTATTGTAATAAAAGAGTGTGTAACCCATCTCGGTCCTCCCCTCACTGCCCTATTTAACTTGTCTGTTTCAACAGGTACTTTCTTTTTCCTATGAAAAGAATCTTATATCATCCTTACTCATAAAAAAGGAAGTAAGGCCGAAGTCGATAATTATAGGCCCATAACAAAACTGTCTTGCATAACCAAACTTTTTGAATGCATAGTCTATCGACAACTGCTTTTGTATAAGAGGCAAACTATCTGCACAAATCGGCACGGTTTCGTGAAAGGTAAATCAACCAACGCTAACCTAACTGGGTTCGCCTCCAGGACGCTTTTTGCTTTAGAAGACGGTGATGAAGTCGATTCAATTTCCACATACTTATATTTCAGCAAGGCATTTGATGAAATTTCTCACCAACTTATCACTTTTAAACTTAAAAAACTTGGTTTTTTAAGATACAGAGTTATCTTCAGATCTTCAATATCCGACCCCATTAAAGCAACATTTAGAGTACCTAAGGGTAGCCACCTTGGACCGATCTTCTTTATTTCCATTGCCTGCAAGATGACTTGAATAAGTTTTCGGTATGGTGCAAGCAAATGTTTCTGGAGCTTAATGTTAACAATTGCCAATCGATAACCTATTCCCGCAGACGTCTACCTCTCCCTCCAAGAAACTACATACTTCATCTGCCTATTCCTTTCGCTAGCGAAGCACAGGATCTTGGAATAATTTGTGACAGAGAATTGAATTTCGACTCACATATTGACAGCATTATAAAAGAATTTTCCAATCCTTACGTTGCAACCCTTAGATTACATTTGCAAGGCCCTTTCTCAAATATTGTAGACAAGTTTGGTCACCCTATAAACAAAACCACATTCAAAGTATTGTAGCAGTCCTACAGAGGTTTATTCTTTTTGCACTTCGTGGTTTACCTTAGGCCGATCGATATGTGTAATACTATAATATAGGGTTTTCCAATAGGGACTTGACAACTTTGAATTTAATTTGTGAACGCACTCTTTCACTAATCATGAAACTGTCACTATCAATTTATTCAGTAAACTCAACATCATGGTAAAGTACACTAACGAGCAACGTCTGCAAATTATAAAAATTTTCTACAGATTTTCTGAGTCGCAAAATCATCTTCAGTGACGAAGCTCGTTTTTGGCTCAATGGGTTCGTCAATAAGCAAAATATGCGTTATTGGTCGGGTGAAAACCCACATGTTTGGTGCGGTTTGCATGCCGGTAGCGTTATTGGGCCATCTTTTTTCGTCGACGATAAAGATCGTCACGTTACTGTGAATGGTCAGTGTTATCGCGCCATGATCACCGATTATTTTTGGCCCGAAGTGGAAGATATGGATTTGGACGACATGTGGTTTCAACAGGATGGTGCCACAAGCCACACAGCACACGCTAGAATCGATTTATTGAAGAGTAAGTATGGTGAGCGTGTTATCTCAAGACATGGGCCAGTCGATTGGCTGCCTCGTTCGTGCGATTTAACGCCGCTTGACTATTTTCTGTGGGGCTACGTTAAGTTATTGGTCTATGCCAACACGCCGACAACGTTGGAAGAGCTCAGAGCCAACACTTAACGCGAAATAGCGGCCGTTTCATTGGAAATTGGGTCCAACGAATCGACCGTTGCAAACGTGCCCGCGGTGGCCATATGAACGAAGTCGAGTTTCATTCATAAATGTTTTGATTGTACTTCAAGCCAATAATAAAGTTTTTGAAATATCTCAAATGGTTTGTCTTTTATTTAAAAAAAAAAGTTGTCAAGTTGTTATTAGAAAACCCTATAAAAAAATATTGCGGACCTTCGTTAGGCTTTATTTATTATGCAGACATGCCAAGAGGATAAGTGTCACCTTAAAAGACTTCTACGGAGATGGTAGTTTAACAAAAGTCCTGCATTCGCAAGGACTAGAACTTTTGCCTAACCTAACTTCACCTACCAACACATGATCCAATCATCTTATATATTGCTTGGTCAGCTCAAGGAATTCAAACAAGATGGCATGACAATAATGGCTTGGATAGCGAATATGAAATATGTGTTCCATGTAACCTAATTGCCGAGATATAGATTGCTCTGTTTGGACAAGTAGCTGGACATTGAACTGCTCGCGTATTTTACTGTTTCTGACTATATCTAAGCGAGTTACTTTAACAATTTAATTGTCTCATAAGTGACCCAATTTATGCAATCGGGGTAGCAAATAGTCTGCAGTCTTTTGAAAAATCAGCAGGATGACATTTCGGAAAGATATTTTGAATTTTTACATTAAGATATTAGGAACAATATCTGTGCATTCAAAACTTTCATGAAGCGAACAATAAGTGAAAACCTGTTCCATCAAACAAACAACAGTTTGGTGGAAAAGCATGCTTTAGAAACCCTGTGACAATCTTTCAATCTCGTAAAGGTGACAAGTGCAGTTTTGAAAGGAATGACTTCTTAAAGATCAGTTAAAAACGTTACTTTGATAGTATCTTCTGCCCCTAGGAGCTGTATCCGGGTGTTTCGACCAAAAATACAAGTCCTCCATTCAACGGTATACTTTCAATAAAACATTCCAATAGATATTCAATTTATCTCTTTCAAATTGGTTTTGCAGTAACATATTTCCCTTACTCCAATCGCAAGGATTATGTCAGCCTAAATATGGAACATTAGCATGAATAATTAAACAACTGTCAACAACTCTATTAAGCATTTTGCCTGAATGACTGAACCACTCATTTTTCTATTTACAAAGTGGAAGGTAAACAATTTGCCCTGCCTCTTCACGTATACTTTCCATTTCAATAAATTGTGCACGTTGACTGAAGAGCGCATGTTTTTCCTTCTTCTTCAAAAACAGTTCAAGTTTGGCATTTCCTGCTCTTATTCTTGAATAGATGAACGCGTGCCACTCGACCTACAGAGGCAACATTAAGTATGCTGGTTGAGGGAGTGGGGATACACACAAATACACAAACATACATCCATTGAAAGAAAAACTTTTTTAAAATATCAAGTCCTACGTTTAGTTGTCGTCAGTCACCAAAAAGAGCAAGCACCAGGCATACTCGTATTTTAATGTTACAACACTCAACAGATTGGCCCTTTAAGGACCCCCTTCCATATTTACACAACAGTTAATGGCTTTCAAGTTCTTTAAGTTCTAAGCGCAGTTAAAAGTTTGTTTTCATTTTCTATTGTGGCTTTGTGGGCCTGTATGTGTGTGTTTTGCTGTTTTTTGCTTTTAAAAAAACTTCTAGACCAAGAAGTTTATGAAAAAAAAAAAAAAAAAAAAAAAAAAAATAAAAATAAATAAATAAATAAATATCCTTTTGTCATGTTGCAGCCTTAGTACAAATACGAGTACATCTGATCCGAAGTTATTCCTCATCTAAAGGACCTACATACGAGTAAATGCAACCGCTACGAGTAGATTCTTGAAGAGAATTCCAGTTACAGAGATCTATTCTCATTGTTGTGGATGGGATGGTCGGAATATGAGCACGTGTGTTTCGGAAACACTCTATTAAGGCGTCGTGATATGAGCTTCATGTTATAGAGGAAAACCACAACAAGGAGCTTATGTGTAAATGCTACCCCAATTTCATAAAGATGGAGAGTAGGACTTTCCTTCTACTCTATCTTTACTCGTATACTATGATTTATGATGGTATCTGTAGCAATAAAAACAACTTAAGGTGGAAACACGATAAATTTACACATAAGTATGATGTGTGGTTATCCCGAGGACTTGAGATAGTGCCAGTGAGTCTGGAAAAATATAATGTTCTCTGGTATTTTATATTTTTATTTTTTTATTCACTAGACTGAGGAGAGAACGAGATCCTCCGACAAAGGAGGGGGATACGATTTTTATCATATTGTATTTATGGAGCCTGTGGGTGGTAATTATGTTAGCTCTGAAGGATTTAACAAACAATGAAGGTGGTGGGATTAAGAATAAAATCTGGGTACACAATTGCTTCTTCTTGAAATTTGTTTTAATTAATCGCCCACTTAGTTCTACATTTAAAAAAATCAATTGTGGCAGACGGTTAAGGGTGTAATGGCCACATTTGAGGTAATTACCTTCAATTATATCTATAGGTTGCCGGTGATTGACTTATACCCTGTATAAATGGCAATATAAAGATAAAATGATGGGTGGACAAGGAGTGCAGCGTAACCTTTCAAGTTCGTGACAAGTGCTTGTTTTACCTACCCGATAGTGGCCCAATGAAAGTGGATGTATACCACGAAAAGTATTCGGAAGTCTATTCCCTTCATTTTATTATCGTTAAAGTAATCTCCATTGCAAGCAATACACATATTCCAACGCTTTCTTAAATTTTCAAAACACTTTTCACAGGCCGATTTAGGAATTGCCTTCATCTCCTTCTGTGAATTCTCTTTTATCGCCTCAATTGTCTTAAAGCGCTTTCCGTTGTTGTTGGTTGTTTCAGTGGAATAGAAAAAAATCACAAGATACAGAGCTTGCGAAACGGTATGAACGTTGTTTTTGGTCAAATAGGTGCGTACAAAATGAGATGTCAGAGCAACAAATTCAGCATTCTCGGCACAATCCACGCTTCAACTCATGCCCAAAACATCGTGAACAAAGATTGGCTGCTATCTCACTGATGCTCACATCACGATCTGCGAGGATAATTTTCTTAATTTTTTCGATGTTTACGACAGTCATACTGGTGGTTGGACGACTGGAATGAGGCAAATAATTAACCACAGTACGACCCGTTTTAAACTCTTTATACCACTCGAACGCTTGTGTTTTCGACAAAATTTCATTCAAACTCTTTGCTCAATTAAAATTGCAAAATTGGCAGAACACAACAAACACTGATTTGCTTACAAAGCTTTCACGCAAAAACAGATGACAGATGTACCAACCTAAAAACAAGCTTTCGAAGAAATCTCAAGCATGGTTTCTTTGAATGAGAAATTATGTGCACGTTGTGATCAGAAAAATCTCTGGATTATAAAACAAGACCTGAGGAACTGTTCAGGTAGAACCAAGTGTGATGCACACGTCCAGCCTTTTGACCTAGTGATCCTCATTCAATGCCACTTTGGCAAATTGAAGGCCAGGTTTGAAAGGGCTGTTTGAAGTAAAAATGGCAGTGAAAATTAGCATTCATAGACCACTTATGTCGAATGGATAACACAAAGAGTCTGGTCCTCCAGAAGAAAGGTACTCATTGGATCAACCCCCAAAAGTGTACAAATAAGGCTATCGTTACGAAAGAGCCAAAAACCTCGGATACCTATGTTACCACTGTTGACAACGCTTACTAATCGAAAAAGACAAGACTCTCTTAATAGGCCACCTGAAGTAAAGTAGCCTGAACGGCTTGTCTAACTGCCGTACAAGAAATGCAATGTAATAGACCGGGTAGAAGAAGAATGAAAAACTGCCACAGACGAATACACTTCGATGACTACTACCGAGAAAATAAGCAGCGTCGTTTTGGATAAGCATTTGTTTTGCATTAGCAACAGACCTGAGCAAGAAGTTTCAGGCAAGTGCACAAGCTCATCGTGGCAATTCGCATCAATGCAGAATTCGTTTACATCTACCTAAAATGTTCGGACAACTTATTGGAATAGAAAGACGATGGTACGAAGGATTGTTTTATATATATAAGTGCTTTGCTCGATGTTCTAAGTATGATTTTAAAGTCATCTAAGGCGGTTTTACGCAAAATTAAGAATGGAGGACATCTTTACTAAATATAAGCTGCAAAACACTACCTCCAGCGATAAATTCAGATCCATAGACTTAATTTCGCTACGAAAAGACAAGCTGTTTCCGCATCCTTAAACTCATAGCGTGATCTCGTCTCCTGATCGATCTACCCCAAGTCACATAAATCAAATCGCCTCCGTCTTCGCGGGAGCACCGGAATTTTGCACTACCACCTTATTGTGGCCATGGTATAAATGCGGATGTCACTGACGGCACCAGAATAGAAAATACCGGAAAATACGGAAGTTTGATGTTAAAAGGCTGCAGTCGCAAGATACTACCAGGGTATTTGTCAATCAAGTGTGCCTTAAATTAGCTTGAAATCTTGTACGACGATGAATGTCGATTCGAAAAAAATCAAAAAGAATATACAGGGTTTTCTAATAACGACTTGACAACTTTTTTTTTTTAAATAAAAGGCAAACCATTTGAGATATTTCAAAAACTTTATTATTGCCTTGAAGTACAATCAAAACATTTATGAATGGAACTCGACTTCGTTCATATGGCCACCGCGGGCACGTTTGCAACGGTCGATTCGTTGGACCCAATTTCCAACTACTCGGTCACACATTTCGGCCGAAACGGCCGCTATTTCGCGTTTAATGTTGGCTCTGAGCTCTTCCAGGGTCATCGGCGTGTTGGCATAAGCCAATGACTTAACGTAGCCCCACAGAAAATAGTCAAGCGGCGTTAAATCGCACGAACGAGGCGGCCAATCGACTGGCCCATGTCTTGAGATAACACGCTCACCATACTTACTCTTCAATAAATAGATTGTAGCGTGTGCTGTGTGACTTGTGACACCATCCTGTTCAAACCACATGTCGTCCAAGTCCATATCTTCCGATTCAGGCCAAAAATAATCGGTGATCATGGCGCGATAACGCTGACCATTCACAGTAACGTGACGATCGTTATCGTCGACGAAAAAATATGGCCCAATAACGCCGCCATCATGCAAACCGCACCAAACAGTTATTTTTTGTGGATGAAGTGGTGATTCATGAAGCACATTTGGGTTTTCACCCGACCAATAACGCATATTTTGCTTATTGACGAACTTATTGAGTCAAAAATGAACTTCGTCACTGAATATGATTTTGCGATGAAATTCATCATCTTGGCGCATCTTCTCCAGAACCCAATCGGAGAACGTAGCTCGTTAGTGTGCTTTACCATGATGAAAATGTTGAGTTTACTGAATAAATTGACAGTCACAGTTTGATGATTAATAGAAGAGTGCATTCACAGATTAAATTCAAAGTTGTCAAGTCCCTAATGGACAACCCTATACATTACGATAGAATGGCGCTGAAAAGAACTAGAACCACTTGCGAGCTCTATGAGTAAAAGTAAAGAACATGCACTGGGTTTTTTGAGAAGAAAGAAAAACGAGCACGAGAAGCGCGAAATCGGGGAAACTGAGAGATGCTATAGTAGGAAAGACATTCAGAAAATTAAACGAATGTGCAAATTAATAAAATATGAACAGTAGCCATAACCAAGGACGACCGAATGAGTTCTAGATTTAAATTCACGTAAGTGCTTAGGATAAGGAAGAACCATTTATGCAGACTGCAAAAGGGCGATCCAACCATCCAAATTGGGCAACAATTTCCTCCACCCAAAGGAATGATGATAAATATTCGTATAATCAAACTTAAGTCCAACAAGACTACGTTGACCTAAAAAAAATTAATATCCTTCCGAAAGTATGTCAGACGAATGCAGCCTCAACATTGTATGCCCAGTGCTGCAGGAAGAAGACTGTCTTGTTTGCACTTCAACATTGATGATAAAATGTTCTCAACTAATTGGTCCTTCCAGTGTGGCTTTAGGCTTTTAAAGTCCCTTATCGATCAGATATATATCGATATTAAGGCCGCGTATAAAAGCCTTCAAAGGATTTCGTATTCGGATTATTTGGCGCTAAGATTGTTTTAAGGGTTTTGTGTGCTTCGTGTTGTGAATATGGATGTCTTCTTTGTTTAATTGACCTCATATATTCTCCAAAATGATCAATGTACTCCTCGAAATCGTTGCCTGGAGCGAATGTTTCCATTGATTCCAATAATTAGCACACATTCCAACTTTTGTCTTTAGTTTAGTTTAGGAAGCGTGAAGTTCTCGTCGGTATCATTTGTACCTATTCTCCCAATTATGTTAGCCTTGTCTGGGTGGGGGCCTTCTTCTACTATAATTTCCCTCGATGATGGATTCGAAGACTTTCCGATTTTTAGCGCTGGTATCCTTTGGATCTACATATCTCAGCAATCTGTAACTCTCGTGTAAGGGCAAAGTATGTATCCATTTCCTCTGAAGACCACTGGGTAAGCTTTTCCAACGATCCTGTTCTTTAGGACACTTTCCGAGAAGATGGAAAACAGCATTTGCCCAGCCCGTTCCCAAAAAAAGGCGAATCTTCTTCTTTCTCTTCCAACAGACCTATTGCAATTACGGTATTTCTTTTCAAGGTCATAGAAACACTAAAACCATCAGCTCTTGAAACAGCTCAGTAGAAACAAGTCCACAGGTCATTTGATGGCATGTCTCATTCAAAAGTGGAACCAAAACGTACACCAATCTGAAAAAAGCAAGATGCTTGCACTTGATATTTTTAAAGCAATTGAAAGGGCTTGGCATCAGTTGTCTTGGATTGTTTCAAGTCTGATATTCAAAAATATAAATGCTGGTGTGCCCCAGGGCTCCGTTCGGTCTCCGAAACTCTTTTGAATTTTCATTAAAGATCTCTTGTCTGCCACTTCTAATCTAATATATTCTTTTGTTCTCGACAGTACTCTCTGCTTTTTATATATACTCACGGTCTCACGTCCTTGCTCTTCGGCATAAACATCATAGCCATTTAGAGAACTATAAACAGAGTGGAATTTAATGCTTCCAAAACACAATGCTGTCTGCTGTCGTAAAAGCGAAATTTAAATATTCAGCCATTATGTATGAATTGCACTTGCATCGTCGAAACCGAAAAACTTTCCATTCTCGGTATGTGTGTCAATGATATACTATGCTGGAATGAACACATATTCGATGTCGACAAAAACGCTGCAAAATGCTTGTTCAAGTGGTGTATGAATATTTCACTCCTCTGATCTGACCTCAATGTATAATGCAAAATAAATAAATAAATAGCGCGACAGCCCGGTGTGGGCCAAGGCCTAGTTTCTCGCAATCATTTGCGTTTCTCACTTTGTGAATTTTCACACTCCTGAGCAGGGCCTACTGTTTATTGCCGGTTCCAAAGGGCTCTCCTGAGAAGCTTTTTATAGGCAGAATTTGACTTTCGGAGGTTTGTCATTGCCCGCCGAAAGGGTAATGACGATTTTCAAAAATTTGCTGTTGTGTACCTACTGGGATTCGAAACCAGGTAGGTGGCGTGTATAATGCCCACAACTGGTCAGGTGCTCGCAAAATTTTTCTGCACCCGCTTAACAGGATTCAAAACCGTACGATAAGACTCGTAGGCGTAATATCCTCTCTCTTACATTGTTCTATCGCTATTTTTACCATCAGTGGTCCACCGAAATTGCCAGTAGCATTCATGCTCATCAGTATACCCTCAATTTCACTTTCAAACGTACTCTAAAGTATCGTGATGCGTTCCTAAGCCATACAATTCGCTTTTAGAATGCCCTGCCAAACTTTCTATTTCCTAGCCATTGTAGCTTGCAAGCATTTAAAACCAATGTACATCGGTACCTCTCAAAATTAACCGTGAAATGTTCTTTTGCCAACTAACATAACACTGGTATTTTCGCACCTTATACATTCCCGGAATAACTGAACCAATTCAGTAGATACGCTGAACAGGATTTGATCTAAGAATATTCAATTACATCTGCAAATTGGCCACTGTCGAGAATCATGTGCTTTATTGATCAGTGTTAATGCGATTTAACTCAATTTTTGCTCATGCACCTGTCGAGGTAATTTAAGGCACTATTAAGTTGAAGCTTTACGCCCAGAGCCTGTTCTGGATATGTTGTTGAAACTGTGTTCAGGAATTTTCATGTCATATTCGATAAAAAAACAACGTTGTCTAGCTAATCTGAAAGCACAATACCACGAGAGAAAGCAACTTAACCGGCAGCAGAAGCAGTAGTTTGAATTGTCCCAATCCAGTTCTCGCTACAGAAGTGCTTCATTATGATTTTCCTTTTCGTAAGCACGGAGATATCCAACTCATTCGATAGAGTAAACCTATAACCTTATCGTGGTCTCTCGCTTCAATAACCTTCGCAACTTCAAAAGCAAGAAAATCTGGGGATGGTAACCATTTAATGCCCGTAACTTTAACGTTGCTATTTTCTTTGAAAAACTATGAATTCTCCATGTCATTGGTTCTGAGGGATACATTGAATGATATTATTATTTCAAAATTGTCTTACATTAAGATTAAAATCTTTTATAGTATTTAGGGCTAATATTGAAGAGGAAACTCAGCTGTCACCAGAGCATCTCTTACTTCCTTGAGGTGGTGTTGATAGCCTTCTACCGTAAGCCCAATCTGTAATGATTGATGTTGCTGTAGGATAATATCTGCTTTGTCATTTGTCAGCTTTAAAATTACATTGATAGCCACGAAAGGAGTTGCTGTTGCACAGAAAGTAGTACATCAAAAATGATAATTCTTTCTATTCTCCCCCATTAGACTCTAGTGAGGTGGCCAGCTAATAGTATAATCAAAACTGCACCATTGGGTCATTGAGGTCAAGCCCAAATAAGGCATTTAATGTGCTCGTTCACCTCCTATGACCTCCTACCTGTTGACCGACATACAAAATATACCGTCGTAGAGAATTTACACTTTGTCTACATCGAATTATTTTAGACAAAAATTCTATCTTTCAATCAACCTAAGCTCCACCATTTATCTTTATACTACATCTTTCCAATTAGTAACCCCTTCACAAAAACTGGTAGAATAATGGAAAGAAGAGCTCACCTAGGTTAGCTGTTCATCATCACTCTTGTCTGAGTTTTTGGCCACCGAAATAAGAACGGAAATGGGCAGGAGTGATGCGCTATTTAACGCATCAGGCGGAAGAAGTTCGATCAGCTAATGATGTCGTAGGAGGACGAAAATACAAGTGAATTAGGTACCCCACATGAAACGCACAATCTACGTCGTAAAAAATACTGGTAGTGATACTGCGAGACTTGCAACGGATAGCATTGGGTGACTTGAACTCATACTGCCAAGTTGCTAATTCTACATTATACGAGGTGTGTTCAAAATGTAAGGTGACTTCATATTTTTGTAAAAAAATATTTATTTATTCATCAATATTAATGTTGTCCGCTTCAAGGTAATTCCCCTCAGATACAATACACTTGTGTCAACGCTTTTTCCAATCCTCGAAGGACTCCTCATAAGCACTTTTTGGTATAGGCTTGAGCTCTTCCAGCGATGCCGTTTTTATTTCCTCAATCGCTGCAAATCTTCGTCCTTTAGTAGGTTTCTTTAATTTTGGGAACAGCAAAAAATCGAATGGGGCCAAATCTGGTGAATATGGTGGCTGAGGCATGATTGCCAAGCAACTACGAATAAGCAAGTGCATTATCGCGATGCAAAAGTCATGAATTATTTTTCCATATTTTCGGACGTTATTTTCGTGTTGCTTCTCGCAAATGGCGCATAACTTTGAGATAAAAACACTTGATGCACTATGCCACGGTTTTTCGATTACCGTAATCAAAACTTTGACATTTGATCGAACTTGGCGTACTTTTTTCGGTCTTGGCACTCCTGTGGGCTTTCATTTGGACCACTGTGCCTTTGTTTTGAGGTCATAACCATATATCCATGATTCGTCACCACCAGTTATGACCCTTTTGAGTAAGTCAGGATCATCATTGACGTCATTCAAGAGCTCCTGAGCGATGCTCATGCAACAGTTCGTCTGATCAAAACTAAGAAGTTTGGGAACACAAGTCTCATGCACAAAACATCAACCGATATGAGGCGACCGATATGCCAACATCCTCAGAAACTTATCTTGAAAATTCGACGAATTTCCAAAACAATTTTCTTCACAGCTTCAACGTTATCATCTTTTGTTGACGTGCTACAACGTCCAGAGCTAATTTCGTCATTGGCATCTTCTCGGCCATCTTGGAAGACCTTGTATCAATTGTAAACATTTATTTTACTTAAAACAGACTCACCGTATGCCACTGTCAACATTTCAAGTATTTTTGAGCACTTAATTCCATTTTTTACACAAAATTTGATGTAAAATTCTTTGCTCCATTTTTAAGAATAATTGAAGCTCGCCGAAGCAACAAAACAAGTCTAACTTGTCTATCTATCTAACTTGTCTAAGTCTATCTGTTAAAAACAAACTAAATATGCTAAATAACTCATTGGCTGAAAAGTCAGTGCCGTTTTATAGTAAAACACAAAATTTTTGCAAAATTCAACTTTAGTTATCAATATAATTGCTTTCGAGGGCGATACACTGATTGAAACGATTTTTCAATCTTTCGATACCAGTTTTGTAGTACGATTTCGGTTTAGCCTCAAAATAGGCCTCTGTTTCGGCGATTACTTCTTCATTGGTCTTAAATCTCTTTCCGGCGAGCATTCTTTTAAGGTCTGCGAACAGAAAATATTCGCTGGCGGCCAAATCTGCTGAATACGGTGGGTAGGGAAGCAATTCGTAGCCGATACAATTTTGCCATTTTTTTCATCGACTTGTGACACGGTGCATTGTCTTGATGAAACAGCAACGCAATGTAATAGGCGCTGTTGATAGTCTGCCCCTTTTGGAGATATTCGATGAAAATTATTCCATGTGTTTCCCAAAATACGGATGCCATAACCTTGCCAGCCGACTGTTGAGTTTTTGGTCGTTATGGACGAGGTTTGTCGCCTGCTCGCCACTCAGCTGACTGCCGACTTGACTCTGGTGTGAAGTGATGGAGCCAAGTTTCATCCATTGTCACAAACTGACGCAAAAATTCGGCTTTATTGCGGTTAAACAGCTTTAAACACTCCTCTGAATCATCAACACGTTGTTGTTTTTGGTCGACTGTGAGCAAACCTGGCACCTACTTTGAACAGAGCTTTCGCATGTCCAAATATTCGTGTTAGATATATCCAACACGCTCTTTTGATATCTTCAGAGCCTCAGCTATCTCGATCAACTTTACTTTACGGTCATTCGTAATCATTTTGTGGACTTTTTTGGACGTCCACTGCGTGCATCATCTTCGGTGCTTGTATGACCACGTTCGGCTGGTGCAGAGTCCGGGTAAATCAACACACGAAATTGCCTTGAATCCATTTTTTTTCACAATAACAAAAGTTGCTTCACTCACAACGCTATATCCAGAGAACTAATCGTCCGACAGCTGTCAAATGTATATATGTATCTTTTGAAGGTTGGTGCTAACCTTCAATGGTATAATTTGGTATCGAGTGGTGCCCTGTCTTAGAAACGGGCTTTTTAGCCCATGTGTTACTTGAAACTGTGAACATATTGGGTCTATAATGGGTCGTGCGGTTTGTTAAGAGATGGCGTAACTTGTATTATTCCATTGGAACATGCATTGGAAAGCTACTGTCATTGTACGTCATTTCAGTATATGTCATTCATTTGAAGCGTAAAGAACAATCTTTTTTTTTTCACTCAAATATGTCGAACTTTGTGCCTGAAAAAGTGTTTTTGTGGGGAGTTCTTCTTCATTACTTTAATATGATGCCGAAAGTCATCGTATTTTGGTGGAAGTTTATGGTGAACATGCGCTAGGTGAGCGATCGTGCCAAAAGTGGTTTGCACGATTTAAAAGTGGTGATTTTGGCTTGGAAGACGATGAACGTCCTGGGCAGTCAAAAAAGTTTGAAGATGAAGAACTGGAAACATTACTCTATGAAGATTGTTGCCAAACACAAGAAGAGCTCGCAGAATCTTTGGGTGTCACTCAAGCAGCCATTTCAAAACGTTTAAAAGCAGCTGGATATATTCAAAAGCAAGGAAATTGGGTTCCACATGAACTCAAGCCGAGAGACGTCGAAAGACGGTTTTGCATGTCCGAAATGCTGCTGGAACGCCACAAAAGGAAGTCATTTTTGCATCGGATTGTTACTGGTGATGAAAAATGGATCCATTACGACAACCCTAAGCACAAAAAATCATATGCGAAACCCGGCCAACCAGCCAAATCAACGGCAAAGCCGAATATCCATGGCTCGAAGGTAATGCTCTGTATTTGGTGGGATCAGATGGGTGTGCTGTATTATGAGCTGCTAAAACCGGGTGAAACCATCAATGCACAATGCTAGCATACACAATTAATCCATTTGAAGGGAGCAATAGCAGAAAAATGCGACCAGACACTAGGCAATAAATTTCCATCATGATAACGCTCGGCTCCACGTTGCTATTCCGGTTAAGAACTATTTGGAAAACAGTGGATGGGAAGTCTTACCCCAATCGCCTTATAGCCCAGACCTTGCCCCTTCTGACTACCATTTGTTCCGTTCGATGCAGAACGCCCTCACTAAAATACGGTTCACATCAGAGCAGAATATCAAAAATTGGCTTGATTCATTCTTGGCTGCCAAGCCGGCGCAGTTCTTTTGGGATGGGATCCACAAATTGCCAGAAAGATGGGAAAAGGTCATAGTTTCAGATGGACAATACTTTGAATAATACTATTGTACATGTTTTTCTTAAATAACCGTTCAAATTTTGAAAAAGAACCGCACGAATTATTATATATACCCAATATGTTTGCAACATTTGTAGCAAGTCACCTTACTTTTTGAACAAACCTCGTGCATGGTTTTATAGGATAGAAATTCATTTATATGAAACTTATAACAGTGAAGTAGGTGGTTATCTACTACGCGTTTGAAACTTTTTGATCATACATAAAACTGAAGCGGTGCTTTTTGAGAGTAGGAAAATTCGCAAGCGATAACGGCTAGACCTGGTTTGTTCCGGATCGTTTTTTAACTATCTCGGAGTTATAATTGACAGTCGTCCAAACATTGCCTATAGCAGATATACCAGAAGTAATCAAAGTATTAGATATTATTAGCTGTGCGCACACTCGGCGACGTTAGATGGTCTACCCTGCAAAATAATGCTCCACGATTACGGATCTACGTAGTACTATGGGTACAAATGGATCTTTTTAGGTGAAGTTGGTGCCAACACTATGCAAAGTTTTACCTTCCAAAGCTGTAAGAAGGCTTGCAGATGCATATTATATTATAATTAAGAGACCCGTTCCACTAAATTTGATAATACCTGCCGTTGGTATCACGGGACAGTGGTCTATGCCTATGAGGGTAGGTAAATAAGTATCTGCCAACAAATTACACAATCCAGAAGCAACAATCCCATAGACTACTTGTAACGGATTGATATAATTTGACAAATTTAGATGAGGTACTCTCAACTATGATAATGATTGCAGTTGCAACCTAGGTTGCACTAATACTTTTAAAGTCATTTGAAACTTAATAGTTGACGTCACCTGTTAAACGAAATTAAATAGCGCACAAGTTCCAAGTGTAGCCCTGCATTAATAACAATAGACGACAGTGGCATTGGTAGTAGTAGAGCTAATGGTAATGGTACAAACAGTGGTTGTCCTTCTGTCACAGTTGTTATATTCCTCTAAAAGAGGAATCTAAATTAAATGCAACAAATTAGAATCCATGTCAAGTGCTCACCTGTGAACTAGTAAACGCTAGCTTCTTGTTGCTGTGTTTCTGTGTCAACAGAAAATTGCTACCTTACCAAGGTATAGCCTACATTTAAACAACAACCGTTTAGTGCACTTCAGGCATATACTTGTATACATCATACAGATACAAAATATAGAGCAGAGAGTATCATGTACAAGCACAGTAGTACAAACATGTTCAAAAAGAGGACAAAAGCGCAAGAGAAAAATCAAGTCCTGGAACTATAATCCGACTTCTTTGTGCATAACCTCTAAATTCTCAACGAAAAGCGTTCACATTCATTTCGGAAAAGTGCTGTACACCTCCATTAGTGCACATGAGTGCTGACTGAATGCAACAAGAAACCCAGTGTAAAACTGAATGTAACCAATGTTGGAAAACACTCTACAAGGACACACATACTAGAGTTATGCTGGGCTGTATTGTTGGTTCTTAACCGATGGATATGGGCGAACGAGGGAATGAGGTAGGCTGGAAGGCTTTTGTACAGTTAATGCATGCATTTATTGTTTATGAAGTGATTCCTACTTTAACTTTGGAATATAGCAAGCAATGGTAAGCGGCTGAAGAGCAACAAACAAACAAAGAAAACGAATATGTTCATGAACATTTAAAAGCAGGATCCTTGAAGCGTATTTAACAGTTTTGAATGATATTTTAAACGCACGATGGGTAGGTGCTTTTAGGAGTGTGAAAGGATTGCTCATGAAGGACCATGCTTACTCTGTGTGGTGGTAATTTAAAATACGAATACGTATATCAGATTTTATTTGATTTTGTCTCAGTTCAAAGTAGGAAATAAAGGAATTGAATTGAGTAACACCAACGGCTGAGGTCAGGAAGAATTTTTAAAGATTTTGGACAGTGAATGATGGCGAATGAACCCGCTCTTTATAGAGTCATGTGGTCCGTTTGTTTAGAATGACAATCGGGGACGACTTAACAGAGACCTTTGATGTCAAAAAGGTTTTACACAAGGCGACACGCTGTCATGTGAACTTTCTTAACATCATACTTCAGAGAATTGTGAGAGAATTCAACGGTTTGTCACTGGTGTGTTCGATAGTATAAGCACGGAAAATTAAAAATTTGGTTTAGCGGTATATGAGTGTAAAACCAAGTAAAGGGTGAGCCAATAGCTAGTGTTGAAGTTTTCATTAACTAAACACACACTTATTCTGAAATCAATGTAGAAAGTTATTGGTTAATAAAGTCCATGCTATGGCAATTATGAGTAAAATACAATACTATTCATGTGACTACTACGGCTTCTGTTGCAAGCAACCATCTGGAGATCAAAATTATCGATGACTTTTTGAAGAATAAGTGGATCATTGGCCAGAATTTCAATTTTGATGTTATGTCTGAGATCTTGAATTGTCGCTGGGTTATATGCATGGACCTTACTCTCAAAATAACCCCTAATGAAGAAGTCTTAAGGTGTCAAATCGCTTGACCTTGAATGCCAATCAACTTCTCTTCTAACCGAAATAATGTGATCTTCAAATTTTGTACGCAATAAATTGATTGGTTGATGACTTGTGTGGGCAGTAGCACCATCCTGTTGAAACTAGAGATCGTGCCGACTCAATCATTAAATTTTGAAAAAAAAAAGATAGCCGGTCAGCATGTTGCAGTAACGTTCTCCATTCACTGTAACTGACTCTCCAGCCTCATCTTCGAAAAATAAAAATCGACCATTGATGACAGCCAACCCATAATCCACACCACACAGTGACTTTTTGGGGATGCACTGGTTTTTCGTGAATCTTCTATGGGCTTTCTGCTGCCCAGAAATGACAATTTTGTTTATTTACGTAACCATCCATCCAAAAATGGGTTTCATCGGAAAAGATTAAATTCGATGACAATTTGTCCTGTCCTGGCATCTAGTGTTGTGTAATTTGGATTTTATGGGTGCGCAAATGAAGATCAGCTTTTAAAATTCGACTACTAGGTGGAGTGAAAAGTAACCTCTTTGACCGCCAGAATGCGCTGCTACTGCAAAAAAGGTTATGGTGCCTTGAAGTCCGTTCATATTTAGGCAGACATGCCAAATTTCAGTGCGATACTGTCTTTAGTTTTGTTTTGACAGCTGATTACTGTTGACGTGTTTGGCATCAGGTTCAGTATGGACAAAAACGATTTTCGTTCTCTCATAAAACATTATTTTTTGAGAGGCAACCGGCGAAGGAAACAAAAGAAAAGTTGGATAAGTATTATGGGGCTAATGCTCCATCAGATCACACCGTCAAATATTAGTTTCGCAACTAACTACCGATCAAGTCCGCAGCGGCAGGCCCTGCAATGCGGTTACAGAGGACAGTGTCAAAAAAATACATGAAATGGTGTTGGATGGCCGGAAAGTGAAGGTGCGCGAGCTAGCAGATACCACAAAGATTAGTACTGAGCGCATACGCCATATTTTTGGGCAATATTCTGCATATGAAAAAGTTATCCTGCCGCTGGGTGCCACGCATACTCACTCCTGACCAAAAATACGAACGCGAGAGCACTTCGAAAGAGTGTTTGGATTTGCTGATGCGGAATCGGGCGACTTTTGGCGTCGATTGGTAACTGTTGAACACCAGAGAACAGAATGAGTGCCCTTCAATGGACTGAAGCCGGCACGAGTGCTCCGAAGCGGCAGGGAGGCTCGATGGGTCGGAAAGGTTATGGCGTCGGTTTTCTGTGATTGTTATGGCATTTTCTTCGTTCATTACGTCGAAAAAGGAAAAACCATCAACAGCGAGTATAACTGTGCATTATTGGAGCGATTGAAGGCGGAAATCGCTACAAAATGGCCTCACATGAAGCGAAAAAAAAAAATTTGTTTTAGAAAGACAATGCACCGGCGCACAAGAGCATCGCGATCATGGCTAAAATCAATGACTTACGGCTCTAATTGCTGTCGCATACACCGTGTTCGTCCGATTTGGCTCCCTCGGACTATTATCTCTTCCCAAACCTTAAAAGATGGCTCATCAATAAAAAATTCAGCTTACGCGAGGAAATCATCGACGCCACGGAGGAGTATTTTGCAGACCTTCCGTAAAATTACTTTTCGAACGGGATCAAGAAGTTGGAAAATCGCTAGAATAAGTGTATCAAACTAAAAAAAAAACATTTAAAAAATTTTTTTTTTCATTCTCAAGGAGGTTACTTTTCACCACGTCTAGTAAAGTGCCATAAGTAGGTAAGGCCCAATTGTTGACTTCGGTGAAGAGTTGAGGTGCCTAACTCATTTTGAACACTTTTGCTCACAGTGGTGATGTTTTTGCGTGTACGTGATGGCTAAGCATGCTGATATGAAGTTTGATCAGATACCGAACCAGTTTTTTCAAAACGCTTCACCATTTTACGAATTCCGAATTCACTAGGGCGATTATATTGACCGAAAAATTCACATATTTTACGAATGACAAAAATGAGTTATTGCGTGGTAAACGACTCCATGACTAAAATTGCCAAAGATTGTATGAAATTTGCTAAAAAGATGAACCATATTGAATTCAGTAATTGACAGCCGACATCCACACCACCTTTTGGTTCACTCTTTACATGCTGGTTACAAAAGGGAACACACAACATCGATGAATTGGATAGAAAGTTACAGTTGATAGCTATAATTTCGGGGTAGTAAGTGACTTCTTCTGGCAAACTAGCGGCAAGAAAACTGGGTAAGTAATCGCCTGAGGCAAGAACATGTAGAGCAAATGGACGCCAATGCTTTGGCCTGCAAAGTCTTACAATCTAACCCATAAGGACATTGCAGTAGAGGAAGACCTCTAGGTGACGCGCACAACTAGAAGGAGACCTCAACTAACTTCGAGTGTGCAACTGGAGGGAGTTAGCTAAAGACCAGACTAACTAGAGAGGCTTGTTAGTTGAGGCCCATATTCACCCCGAAATATAGCGCTGTCTAAGCAAGTATAGCAAGTAGCGAAAAGATAATTGACTACATGATGCAACGGTTGCTCCCTCTTTAGCCTGTCTCTTCAAAAAGTGATGTCACCGCTTTGAGACGGCTATTTCTTTTTCCACATTTAGGTGCTGATGACTAACTGCTTCGAATGGGAGGTCGACTCTTAAATATAGAAATTGATCTAAACGTCGCTCACCCCATTATCTTGCCGAAAGCATCTCACATTTCTAAACTTATCATTTCTGAGATACATCAGAGGACATTCCATGGAACCTCATCAGTTCTCTCTAAATTGCGCTCTTGATACTGGATCATTAAGGGGAGGCAGATAATTAAAAGCATTATCAAAAGCTGCTTCCTGTGTAAGATACTTCGCTGGCAAGCGGCTACATAAGTATTTGCGCCGCTCTCAAAGGATAGAGTTTTGTCATCAAGGGTATTTGAGGTCATTGAAATTGACTTTGCCGGACCCGGTCAATGAAAAAAGCTATATTTTCTACTGTTCACGTGTGCAGACGTTTGAGCTGTACACCTTGAATGTACCAACGATCTAACAGCAGAAAGTTGCATTCTCGCCATAATACGTTTCATTGCCAGGAGAGGTGTTCCTCACATTGTGTACTCAGATAATGCCACAACGTTCAAAAAAGCATCATCTGAGCTAAAACAACTTAGAAAAATACGAAGGCGTGAGCGATTCATAGGTTTTTGAGTGACTCTCAGATAAGATGGAAGTTTACAGTTGAGCGAGCTCCATGGTGGGGCGGATTCTGGGAGCGACTTGTAGGCATTGGCATGTGTCGTCAATTCTAAGCCTTTAACGTACTTGGGAGATGATCCATTAGGTCTTACGCCACTCATTCTTGTACATTTTCCAACAATCAAAAGGGGAATGTATTTCGGAAACAATGGAAGGAACGTTTGCGATTCTTAGCGATCTTCAAGAAGCGATGGTTTAAGGAATACCTTTATTAGCTTAGATCTTTGCATCATACAAAGAACACGCTAAGCCCCCATATGCAAGTTGGGGATGTTGTTTTGGTTGAGGATTCATCTTTGCTTAGACCTCTTTGGCAATTAGTACTTATAGATCAAGTCCTTCCTGGCCGTGATGGAAAAGAGTTCGTGCTTGTGAAATAAGGCTTTCCAGTGTTTCAGTTCTGCGTAGACCGATACAACTGCTCTATCCGTTGGAGGTTACAAGTGCATCGTAGATCTTGCTGGCGGGAATATGTCGAAAATAACTTCAATAAATAACACTAAATGTAACAAGGTCTTAATGTACCATTTGTATTTTCTATTTTTTTTCTTTTTTTTTTTATCGAAATGTCATTCTTCTTAAAAGGGCATCGTTCAGTTTTGGTTTTGAATTACGGATAGCGACGGCAGATAAACTTTTTATCGGAAATAAAACTTGAAATCGTTGCTTTTTATTTTCAAATGTTCGACTTGGGTGAACTTTCTTATTACCCAACTTCCAATTCAATTAGTTCGGCTACTAGCTTGATGGGGGTAGTACCGAAAATAGAGGAAAATAAGTTGACGGAAACGACAAATTTATGTCATTCTCCGTTCGCTTCGTAGCTTATGTCTAAGGGTGGCCGTGGTTTAGTGGTATATGCATAGCCTCCTCAAGCAGAGGGTCGCGGGTTCGAATCCCGTGCGAGGCAATTCTCTAAAAAAGTCTTTTCATAGAACTTGTATGAAGTTATATGAAAATCTCGTCGGCGTCAACTCTGACATGAAGGCATAACACTGATGTTGGAGTGGTTGCTGGCTGGGCTAAATGTAACGAACTATAACAATTAGCACGTACTAAGACCCACTGGTTGAGGATGCACTGGCTCCAGTTTGACAACCACCTCTGGAAAAAAAACTGAAACCTAATACACCTGAGTTTTAAACTACTACATCACTCGCCCGTGCTTTGGAGAAAAGTCAGTAAAAGGGTATTGATAACCCCTTGTTGTGCGCGCGGGATCATAAAAAAAAGCCAAAACTTAGTGAGAGAGAGTTCGCCACAAAATAAAAAAAATAAAAAATGTGCTGAGTCCTTTTGAAATCATGTCATATAGTGGTGTGTATTTTCAAACCATCTGTACAGCATAATGCGTGACTATTATTGGTCACACGGGTAAGTGTCTGATCCGAAGATACATTCATATTTAGTCAGTCAGAAGTGCAGTCACCTATAATCGCTTTTGGAGAAGACAGCAGTTTCGGTCCATTGATTTTTTCTATAAGGATAGCGCTTGGAAATATAGCTTTGTTTTAAAAAGAAGTGTTTTATCTTATTCGTCTTTGTTTTATCATATAATCATACCCTAAGAAAAGTCAGTCCACAACAGAGTGCAAGATCAATTTCTCGTCCACTTGAATTTTGACCACAGAAGAGACAAGTACTCAAGGAAACATTTTTTATAGTTTTCCTCGCTTTTTTTCTTCTATCTCCTTTTACAATCGGATTTGCAATTCCAGTCCTGAACCTACAGTTTAGCTGTTGAACGATTCTAAGTCTTTTACTCAGGATCTTAACATATCCCTATACAGATAGGATTACCCAGTTGGCAAATGAATATACTATAACATGGCTCTTTTTTGCTAAAACTGTTGTATTCGAATTCTCTCTTTCATAGACATCAACACAACATTATATTGCGCATACATAGTTTCCTATCAACAAATAAAATTTTAGTTTTCACACCGAACATTCAAGCTGATCGGGCTTTTCTATTATCCGCTCAACAGTAAGAAGACAGATCACTTTGAAGACAGTCCGCTTTACATCTTTCTCGGCATGTTGACCTTAATCCATCTGGTTCGCAACGGTTCGGCTGATTTCTTTCATCTTCAAATGCAAGCATGTAAAGCTTAAGATAGGACACAAAGTTGTCACATAGGTATACCGATAAACAAAAAAACATGAAATTTTAATGTTTCCTAGTGAGTCTTTTCATTAAATTTTATTTTGTTTGTTATTGATTTATAGCAGACACAATTACTTATATCACAACTTTACATACACACAATTAAAAAAAAAAAAAAGGAAAAAAATAAAAACAGAAATTATATAATGCTACGAGGTTCGTCTAACTAATACGGGACTACAATGACCATTTGTTGTAGTATTTCTAAAAGATGTTGGTGTATCTTCTGTTAGTTCATCATCTGGATCCTTGTCATCATCGGTGGCATCATCGTCAGCAGTCTCTTCAATTTTGAAAGGCAACTGATTTACATTGTCCTGAGCTACAGGTGGTGGTCCCCAGGATACTTGACGGCTTCGTTGTCTTGTTGGTAGATTATCGAATTTAACATGAACCTTTTGCTATACGATTACAGAGATATTATATCTTGTTGGTGAAATTCACATTTAATTTAGCGAAGGCATGCTAGAAAGTATTTACAGATATAGACAAGAGACTTTCATGCATCTATTAGAGATTTTTCGTTAACATGCTGTGAATATAGTTTCGAGACTTAAATTGACATCAAAAATTGTGGTATAGGTACTCATACTGATAGTACCTATATACTACATAAAAACGAAGAAACCAAGAGTTTAAGTAGTTTTTCCTCCTGCATACTGCATGTATATGCCGGATACTTTCCGTATTAAGTACAGAACCTCATATTATATCCACATGCATCGGTAGTCTTACAAAGTGTCACAACAGAGTTCTTAAAAGGCCCATCCCAGTCAGATAGAAACAATCCTAAAATCTGATGGGGCCTGCACTTGTTTGAATGTGGGAACTCATGGTTTCATGCCCGAAACTAAGTAACCAGATTAGAACCTGCTCGGCTTCTTCCACAGAAATGTAATGGAAATAAGAAATACAAACCATCGTAGCTGATACAAGCATTTGACTTCAGTAGTGACGAAAGATGAGGCCTGCTGGATTATCTGATGTTGTAACCATAATTTACCATCGGTGAAATATTTCCAGCTATGTTGCCAAAAGGTATAGATCTTCTGAATAAGAAGATAATTTTTTACGCTAAAAGCTGCTAACCTATCAGTCTGTCTATCTTGTTGCTGAAAAGCGTGGAGACAGTGGTTGAGCTTTGCATACTAAAGCGGAAGATTTACAAGATCTACAAGATTGCACTTCAAAATTAGTGAGCAGATTTGAATGCATAATCGATAAAGGGCACAGATGGGCATTTTGATCAACATTGAGGACCCCATCGGTAACATAATTTTTGATGTCATTTACTAAAGAGTGACCTAACAGCTAGTGGGGAGGTTTTATTTATTGTAAAATTCGGTCTATTCAGTCGATGATAATTATGAATGAAATACAACATCGTTCATATGAACACCACAGCTTCTGTTCCAAGAGACCATCCGAAGGTCAAAATTATCGATGACTTTTTGAAGAATAAATGGGTCAATGGCAGCAATTTCAGTTTGGATGTTATGTTTGAGATCTGAATTCAAAGAAATTCAAGCTGGCGTTCCACAAGGAAGCGTTCTGGGGCCATACCTATTCATACTGTATACTAGAGATATACCTCTAGATGAAGACACTGTGGTAGCCACGTTCGCGGATGACACGGCGATCATCGCCACAGGACAAACAGTTGAATCCTCGACTGCAAAACTTCAACGAGCTCTGAACAAAATATTTGAGTGGAAGAAGAGCCGGCGAATCGTGCTAAACGAGTCTAAGTCAACACACAGAAAGATAAACAACTTACCTTTATTCATCAGCTCGGTACAAATACCGTATGCAAACGAGGCAAATTGTTTGGAAATGACCCTAGATGCAAAACTGAAGTGGAAATCACACGTAAGAAAGAAACGTGAAGAGCTCGAAATCAGGCTAAGAGAAATAAATTGGCTTATCGGAAGATACTCTTAACTAAGTACATATAACAAACTGCTTATATATAAAAAAGTGCTAAAACCTTCGTGGACTTATGGTATACAACTATGGGGTTGTATCAAACCAAACAATATGTCTGTTCTACAGACGTTTCAGAACAAAGCGCTTAGAGCAATCATAAATGTTCCATGGTATATAAGGAATAGCGATATTCACCACGATCTGGGAATTGCAACCGTGAAAGACGAAGTAACAAGCCTTGTTCGTATTGTACATCATTGCAACCAGGAAATAATCCGGAGAGTGCAGCAACTTTAAAGAACAAGACCGTTCGACTTAAGGAGAAACCGTATGGAATAACGGTAATAGTAGGTGCCTTCGCTGGAAAGCTACCTACCAAACGCGATAAACTACAGAAGCTTGAGCTACTTGTTAAGGAAACTTAGTCGTAGTCTTTTAGAAAATGGGAGGTTTTTTAGTGAGTAAGAAACTCACACTACCTTAAGCGCGTGCTTATGGTGCCTGCTGTGGTGGTATGATGGTGCTCTTATGAGCGCGTACTTATGGTGCCTATTAAGGTTTTTACCTACCCACGGAGAAAAAAAAAATTTTGAGATCTTGAATTATCGCTGGGCTATTGGCATATACCTTACTTTTCAAATAATCTCACGGAAAGAAGGCTAAAGGTGTCAAATCGCATGACCTTGGAGGACAATCAGCTTCTTCGCTAACCGAAATAATGCGATCTTCAAATTTCGTACGCAATAAATTGATTGATTTTTGGTATGTGTGAACGATAGCACCATCCTGTTGAAACTAGAGATCGTTCAGACACAATTCATTCAATTTTGAGAAAAAAAGCCGGACAACTTGTTGCGGTAACGTTCTTCATTCACAGTAACTGTCTTTCCAGCCTCATCTTTAAAAAAGAAAAACCGACCATTGATGCCAGCCAACCCATAATCCGCACCAATTTTGTGTGACTTTTTTGGGGTGCATTGGTTCTTCGTGAATCTCCTATGGGTTTTCCGGTGTCCAGAAATGACAATTTTGTTTATTTAACTACCGATCTATCCAAAAATGGGCTTCATCGGAAAAGATTAAATTCAATGACAAATTGTCTTGGCGATCTAACACCCAATTAACAAATCAGCGACGTCGCAGATGGTCCAAAGGCTTCAAATGTTGTGTAATTTGGAGGTGCGCAAATGAAGATCGACTTTTAAAATTCGCCGTGAAGTGCCATAAGTGAGATCCAATTGTTCACTTCGGCGACAAATTGAGGTGCCTAGCTCATTTTGAACACTTTTGCTCATAGTGGGGATGTTTTGGCGTGTATGCGTTGGCTGAGCATGCTTCACCATTGCACAAATTCCGGACTCACTTGGGTGATTATATCGACCGAAAAATTCACGAATTTTACGAAATGTTATTTTTACAGATCGCCCATTTCCATAAGATTGAATAATAAAAATGCATTGTTGCGTGGTAAACGACTTGTACGTGACGCGACTTGTATACAGCGAGAATAAACAGGACTCTTGACTCTGCTGGAAACGTATTATATGAAACCCCTGCTGGCATTCTCAAAGGTCTCTCGCGTTGACCTTGCCACCTCCGATCTTGTGAACACGTCATTAGACGAAATATAATTTGAACTTCGGTTGATAAGGGAATACGAAAACGATTTTATATCTGAGATTTTTAGCGAAAATTGTCTTTACCGATGGCTTCAAAACTGATCTATGTTGTGGCTCTGGCATCTTTGTAAAAGATGTCAACCTTAGATTTCACTTATCAGTAGTTATATTTGGACCTCTCTTCTAAGTGGAGATAACAGCGATCTTGACAAAAATCAACCTCCATATATTGTGTCACTGAGCAGTGGGCGAAATGTAGTACATATCCGGCTTTAGCGACAGCCAAGTTGTACTTGAGGCTATGCCTAACCCTGTTGTCACGTCTATGCTAGTATGAAAATGTAAGCTTCTTTGAACATAGTTAAAAGGCTCCTTAGAATCTGAAAGTGCGTAAGGACTTCCACACTTATGAGCACAACCATAGGTGGTGAGAAAATAAATCTGACTTTCTACCAAATCAATAATACCGACTAACGACTCGTAAATACGCCAACTTCTTAGGAACCATGTATATACGTACATAACTGCAGATTGATTGGTGGAAGTAATCGAGCGTATCTTTCCATGTCATCTGGAGATAGGTAAACAAATCAAAGTCTAGAGGTATGTAAGACCAATTGATCCCCTTATAGGTTAGTTAGGTACTGGAAAAATAGGGTAGGCACTGAGAGATTTGAACTTGGTGATGCAGAGTATAGTAACTGCTTCTACACATCAATTGTGCTTCTTTTACCTCCAAGTGGTAACCATCGGGTACTCGTTGATGTCCAGCCAGACTTGATTGGATACGGACGGATCTACTCTTGACAACCCTTGCATATGAAATAAGGAAAACGAATTTCGGGTTTGTACATGGAATAAAAGGTCCTTTAATAGGCCACGTGCAGCCGAACAAATAGCAGATGCGTTGACATGTTACTGAAAGATACTGAAAACTGCGGCAAATAGTGATTGTTATTGACCGTAAAAGCAGGCTTACTTGAATACGAAATTGTTGTTAGAGGCAGACTTAGGCAAGAAGCCTTAAGGTTCCAGCATGTTAACGAGCGCCTCATAATAATCAGTACAATATTAACCTTATATGCGAACACGCCCCCACAGAGGAGAACGATAATGACATCAGAGATAACTCCTACGTGCTCTTGGATAAGACCTATGAGCAATGCCCTGGTTATGATATTAAAACTGTTCTCGGCGATTTTAATACAAATCTGGGAGAGGATGGTTGATGCACGATAACGAATCCCATAACTGATTTGTGCTAATCGAATTTACGGCAGGGCGAAACATTGTCGAAGCTACCACGTATTTCACGCATCACGATATTCATAAGTAGACTTGGAGATCTCCTCGTAAATCAATCTTTAGGCACATTGATCACATTGCGATCGCCGCAAGGCACTTCTCCAGTATTATGGATATCCGAACCTTCCAAGGAGCTCTGACCATTACCTTGTTGCAGCAAACAACATCGAACATCGCAAAGGTGAGCTACTACTGTGAGGAAATTTGACTTCGGACGGCTGTAATCGCAAGCGATTACAAAATCCTTTTCCGATCGAGTCTCCCTTAATCTCTTAAAAGGTCCTATGCCGCAAGCATCAAGTATTTAAGACCAGTGGCAATATTGCCAATAAGCCACCAGAGATCGCGCCTCTGACGTGCTGGGGTTCACTCTGCCACCGCCACGAAAACCCTAAGCAAGAGCATACAAAGCGGTGCTGCATAGACATATTAAAGTTGCTCATGAGCTCTGCAAACAGAAGAGGAGAGACTGCTTCTCAGCTGGAAAAAGAAGAAACATGAGAAGCGTTCCTTCGAGAAAATTGAGAGATGTTCGGAGGGATCTAGGAATGAGATCCGGGAGTTTTACCCAAAGGTAAAGAAACATGCCACGAACACAAACTCCGAATTTAGTCTTGTGTAGATGAACAAGGCAACATAGTAGTAGAGTCGCAGACGATGATGAGGATTTGGAAAGAGAATTGGTTTTAGACTGTATAACGGCTTCGAACCAAATACCGCTGTCAAGCAGAACGAACTTTTCAACCTTGAGGATGTATGTTAGATCAACAATTCCGTCTACCCGACCTGAACGAAATTAAGCCATATCCAAGCTTAAGTCCAGCAAAACTGCTGGGTTAGATGGCCTAGCTGCCAAGCTCTTCAAAGCTACAGGCGATGAATGGTAAGGAGCATACGCTAACCTATCTGTAAAACATGGTCGGACGAAAGTGTGCCCGATGAATGAAACCTTAGCATTGTTTGTCCGAATCTCAAGAAAGAAAACCCTCTGGAAGCATTAGTTTTCTAAACGTCGCCAAGAAGATCCTATCTGCCGTATTGTATGAACGTCTAAAGCCGCTCGTCAATAACCTGATTGGCCTATATCAGTGTGGGCTTAGACCAGGAAAGTCCACCTGAATAAAACCCATGAGCTCGAAATCTATACGCACCACCTATTCGTCGATTTTAAGGCCATATATGTATGGCAGCATCTGTAGAGACGAGCTATAAAGAGCAATATCTAATTTTGGCATCCCTGAAAAACTCATGAGGATAACGATGCAGAGTACATGCCGCTGCATGTAGGCGATACGTAGTCATGCGATTTCTTTAGCAACATTCTTCAGAGAGTATGCAAAATTCATGCGTCAATACAAGACACAATCTTTCAAAAGTCCGTCCAACTGTATACTACAATAGCATACGCCGATGATATTTATACGAGTACAATCGGAAAAAAGCAGCGTGATGTCAGTGGCGCTTTTGCAAGTATTATGACGGAAGCGTCGAAGATGGGCTTAACGACGATGAGGGCAAGATCCAGTATATGTTGTGAACAAGGGAGGACACACAACACTTACACCCAGGTGCGCCTCCAAAGGACAGAGCAGTAGAGTAAAACCGCGACTCTGTGAAAGGGGACCTCAATCAACTTAGCATACGAAACTGGAGGCAACTAGCTAAGTATCGAACTGCCTGGGACGTTTGTTGGTTGAGGCCCAGGTCGACCCCAGACTGTAGCGTCACCATACGTGAGGTATTAAGTTTTCAAAGTTTAAGTTTTATGGCAACAAGCCCACGACCACCATCGTCTTGAGGATTCAAATTGAGCGTTGTATCAGGCACATTTATCCAAAATTCTCATGGAAAATTTCGACAAAATTTCGACACCCTATATGCTGTTCCATATATAACCCTATGAATCAGTAAAAATTGCTTCATGAGTGAATTTTGAGACACCCTTTATCTAAGGATTTTGTCAACATAGGAGAACATCTCTTACATACAGCCTTGCTGATCAATTTCTCAGTTAGTAGTAGAATACAAGGCTTCTCTGAATGTAGTCGGCATTCACTGTGTGTTGTTTAGGGTCCAGGTCACAATTGGATCGAGAAGAATGAGATCGCCAATTTTGTAGGGAAGACTAAGAGCAGGGTTTTTCAAGACCCGCCATCTGTTTCCCAGCAATATCTCCTCATTGTTCAAGCGGATGATGTAAGTTCCTTTCAGGTGTTCTGTTGTATTTCCGGAGACTAGGGATTCCGCGAAGTTTGTTAGGAATACCGTATCCTCCTTGATAAATTTTATTATTTCTTCATTATTCGATTGGAATCTGCATGCTGTGTGGCCTCCTTTCAACAGTCTGGCTATGCAACTTTCTTTGGGGAGTTTCCGAAACGATCTTTCACTGCATACAGTTGAATTATTAATGAGCTTATCAACATAATGCTGAACTCTAAGTCGATTTGAACTCCCTCGATGATAGATGATCTTGTCAAAAGCTGGTTAAATTCGTCCTTCCTTACCTTAGGCATAGAGAGGGTGTAGAGCAGCAATGCACCATTGGTGCATTGAAAGAGATTGAGATTGATTGAAAGAGATCCGTATTCTACGGCCTGTATTTCGTTTAGGTACGGCAGAGTCTCAATTTCGCTGATGATTCGGTTGATTTCTTTCTGGTCCAGGAGATTGGAATTTAAAAGTTTGATCTTTCCCAGTTGGCATGCTCGGACAACTTCATTTACCTCTTCCTTCAGAATGAGAACCCTATTTACAGTGTCCTGTTCGTATTCTATTTCTTCTTGAACCCGTCCGAAAAGTAATTTTCCGGAAGGTCCGCAACGTCGATGATTTCCTCGCGTGAGCTGAATTTTTTATTGATGAGCTATCTTTTGAGGTTTGGGAAGAGATAATAGTCCGAGGGAGCCAAATCGGGCGAATACGGTGGATGCGAGAGCAACTGGAGCAGTAAGTTATTGATTTTAGCCATGTGAGGCCGTTTTGCAGCGGTTTCCGCCTTCAATCGCTCCAATAATGCACAGAAATACCCGCTGTTGATGGTTTTTCGAGGTAGTCCACGAAGAGTATGCCATGACAATCCCAGAAAACCGACGCCATAACCTTTCCGACCCATCGGGTCCCCCTCGGCCGCTTCGAAGCACTCATCCCGGCTTCAGTCCATTGCCGGGCACTCATTCTGTTCTCTGGTGTGTAATAGTGGACCCATGTTTCATCAACAGTTACCAATCGACGCCAAAAGTCCGCCCGATTCCGCATCAGCAAGTCCAAACACTCTTTCGAAGTGCTCTCGCGTTTGTGTTTTTGGTCAGGAGTGAGTATGCGTGGCACCCAGCGGAAGGATAACTTTTTCATATGCAGAATATTGCCCAAAAATATGGCGTGTGCGCTCAGTACTAATCTTTGTGGTATCTGCTAGATCGCGCACCTTCACTTTCCGGCCAGCCAACACCATTTCATGTATTTTTTTGACATTGTCCTCTGTAACTGCATCGGAGGGCCTGCCGCTGCAGACTTGATCGGTAATTAGTTGCGAAACTAATATTTGACGGTGTAATCTGACGGAGCATTAGCCCCATAATATTTATCCAACTTTTCTTTTGTTTCCTTCGCCGTTTTGACTCTCAAAAAATAATATTTTATGAGAGAACGAAAATCGTTTTTGGACAGTATCGCACTGAAATTTGGCATGTCTGCCTAAATATGAACGGACTTCAAGGCACCATAACCTTTTTTGCAGTAGCAGCGCATTCTGGCGGTCAATGAGCTTACTTTTCACCCCACCTAGTATTTGTGTTGTTGTTCACTTTGTAGTATCCTGTTCCAATCGTTCGCATTGGGGATACCTGCAATCCATTTCCAAACAGAACTAAGCCAATCTATCTACCTGACCTTTCGCTCTCGCTTCCCTTTGAGAAGATTTATCCTATCCTTCATTTGTTCTAGGTGATATTTTATTATGGTCCTCACCTCAAGTCTCTTGATATTCTCGATGTTCGATTTGTCCATTGTTTCCAGCAAGTATTCAAATTGTTCCAGATTGATGACGTGTACGAACTTGAAATGGCCATCAACCATCCATCCTTTACCTTCCTTGATTGGGACGATGGGTGCTTGATTCTCGAATATCTCGTAAGCTTGTGCGGTTACTACGAGGAATATCTTTAGTACGATTAATGTAATTTGAATTTTTTGCGAAATTAATAATTTTGTAACTCCGGGAATCTGTGATGGAATCTATAATTTCAAGAAAAAAAGGGAAAATTAGATCAACGACTTCGAACGTTCGTCGCGGGGGTTGATTGGGTGCCGGCAAAGGAAACGTCGTGTTAGTTCCTTTTAGTCGCAAACGTTTATAATTGTAAGCGACCTACTCGTGGCACGGACGATTCTCCCTACCGTATCCTTTACCCTTCTAGGATATCCGCATGTTTCCATGGGTATGCAGAAGGTTGGCAGGAAGGATTCAGAATGGTGCTTGTGTTCCCATGGGTACAAGTACGTACACTCGATAGAGCGCTCTGATCCTCCCGTATTGCTGATCCATAGGCAAAACAGTCACAGTTTTTATGCCGGTCCCTGCTCGGGCACCAGTTAAAGGATTTCCCTTCGTGGGATCCAAAAAAAAAAAAAAAAAAAACGCGAACTGGAAGACTTGCGCCTCCCTCCAACTGACTTACAATCAATGAAACAATTCAAGCAATTTCTATGACAATTTATTATCGGCCGCTATTCCTCCATAGAATATGCTGTATCATCAAATTAGGTGCAGCGCGTGTATCCGCTGCGATGCAACTCGATTCCTATGCACAGGCATCGATTCCTATGGACCTGAACATACTTGAAATGTTGATTCAGCGAATCAATGGAGATTCGTATCACCTTCTTCGCGCGTGATCGATGTGTGTTGTGTTAACTGTATCATAATGATTTTATCGTGTTGCCGAATAGTTGTTTTTGTTTGTTTTCCTAAATATTATCGTCGAAATACATAATACGAGTCCCATTGTTCTTATAGAACATAAAAGACTGATAGACCACGTTAGTCTATATGTTGGCTTATTTACAACCCGGGTTAAGTTGTTTTTTTTTTTTTTTTTTTTTATGAAAATCTCAACATTCCACCCTCCTCTCGTTGTTCGGTCGCACCAATGTTTCGAAATCCCCAAAGACGACATCAGTATGGAGATTTTTTTCATTCTACTCTTTTGGGTTAACATATATAAAAACCCTCAATTTCAGTTGAAGGAAATCACAATTTATCATCACTGAACTCCTCCTCCAGGTGTATCTTATCTCAGCGTGTTGAAAAGTTTTTCCCAGTCTGCTCAACTTCCTCCCTAACCCGAATGAAATCTCTTCAACTGCCACATTTTACGTGTGAACACTGAATTCATTAATAACTGGCTTTTTTTTTCCCACCAAGCCAATTACACTCCATTAGCCTTTTTGGCATAACAAATTAATAAACTCACCCGTGCGTCGAAGGAACTTCCCACTCGAGAATGATATATGTATGAGCCTCCCCCAACTGTCATCTTCCGAAAAATTGGGTTTTGGAAAGAAAAATCCACAAGCTCACATACATATCTACATATCTACTTAGATTGACTGAGTCTAGAGTGAAAAAAGTAACCAACTCCATGCTACACCGCCACCTCTGTATTACCACACTTTTGCCTCATTAGGCAAGATACAAAAGAGTTTTGAGCTGCTACAACAATGAGTGTTGGCTTTAAGTAGATATACTCAGGCGGATGTAAGCATACTTGTATGACGGTATATTCTCATCTCATCAGCCTTTATGAGCGCCTTGAAACATAGAATTTTACTTGAGATCGCATTATGATGAAGAACTTCTTAAGGAAGTTCAAACTTTCAATGTTTAGCACACAACTTAGGCAAAGAACTTTATCCTATAGTTTGAAGTGCATTCAGAAATAGAGTTTGTAGGAATGCCATAAGATAAAAAGGGGAAATCCCCTTAATATTAAGTGAAGATCTTCTTATGAGTGTTTGTTGTATGTGTGGAAACTTCTCGACGCACAACTTAAAAAAGATAACAAAGAGGATATGAATCGAAGTTTGGAAGAAAACTGGTATACCCTAGACATACCGTGTACATTTACTGTCCTTAATTAGGACATACGACTGGATTAGATTGATGCGGCTATTGGCATTGAAAGTCGACACAAGTGGACCAATATAATACGAGTACCTCGGGAATTTAGGATAACCTTTTAACCTTTCTCACTACATGTTGAAGCTCTAACTACGGCTGAAACTTTAAACGAAGCAGAATAGGCTTCTAATGTCTGCATTGCGCAATTTTTTCTGATCTATAAGAAAACTTCGGGTGACGCATGCATGGAGAATGTGGATGATAGTCTCGTTGTCCATTCACTTTCTACAGAAATATATGCAAACCATTGGTCAATGACTTATATTCCATCGCCTTTTGTTAAAACAGATTAACCCCTTAAAGCGTTTCAGATCCAGATTAGACTAGCAAAAGCTGGACTGTTAGAAGAGATACGGATTAGCCTATCTCCACCCTCCTCATCGGTTTAAACGTGGATCGACATGTTTTTCAAAAACGCATCTTCCCGACAAATTGATCTGAATCATTGGATGAATTTATCAAACTATAATAAGGGTTTTGAGAAGTCTTTTTTTCGTAGGATTCCTTTGGTATTCAGGATAATAGAGTGGCCACAAACCTTTTTGGATTTGCTGATAAAAATGTTAGGTGATGGCAGATGAAACACAATATACAATTTGACAATAAACAAACAAGCTACGAGGGCTGTTTGATGTGTACTCGGATTTGAAGATAGGTGGCGCTACTGAACCTAAGTGAGTGTACCTTCATTTAGTATAACCCCTTTGGTCCGCTTGTCTAATGACATTCCGTTCGAAACAACGTGTTAGTGTTTTTTGCGACCATGGAAAAAGAGTAGTATCGCTCCGCGTTTCGATTCTCGTTCTGGAGCGCCAAAACCTGCGAGGAAATCACTTCCTTTCTCGGTGGTGTGTATGGGACCCAATAACGTTCCCGTACAACCATTTACTATTGATTCGCAGAGTTTTGCTTTAGCCGCACGTCGGTTTTTGACGAACCGTGCCCAGGTATTCTAAAAAGGGTCACCACAGTGGAAGCCGTGGACGAAATTCATGATCTTGTATTGCCGGATCTCCGAGTGCAAATTCGCGGGTTGGCTGAGATACCAAGCATCTCAACTGAATGCGTCAACCATAACCTGCACGAGATTTTGGGCATTAGAAAGCTATCCGCGCGATGTCGCATTTGCTCACACCGGAGAACAAGCGCAATTGTGAGACCACCCAAAGACGTGCTTGGCCCGGTTTAATTGAAATCTGGTGTAGTTTCTGCCTCGTTTCGTGACCATCGATAAAGAGTGGATTCATTGGTACACCAGAGACCAAAAAATAATCGAAACAATGGGTTTTTGGGTTTTACCCAGTGAACGTGTTTCAAAAAAGGCGAAGACAGGGGTTTCGGCTGGAAAAGTAATGGCCACACCTTTTCGAGAAGGGAAAAACAATCACAGGAGCATATTACATCGAAGTATTGGGCCGATTCAACGCCGATTTGGAGAAAAGACGACCACATTTGGCGAAAAAAATGCTCTTCCACCACGAAAACGCACCGGCTCTCTCCTTCGCAGTCGCCACAGCCAAACTGGTCGAATTACACATCGATTGCTCCCCCATCCACCAAATTCACCGAATTTGGCTCTTTGCGACTTATTTTTGTTCCCAAAGCTTAAAAGATCGCTCGCTTGAAAGAAGTATGGGTCGGACGAGGAAGTCATCTACGCCACGGCGCAGTATTTTCCAGGCCAACAAAAGTCGTACTGTATGGAACGGATAAAATAGTTGCAGCACCGCTGGGAAAAGTGCATCGAATTATAAGGGAGTTATATTGAAAAGATGAATCGTGAACACCTTAAATAGTTGCGTTGTCATTTCTTATCCGGTATTCATCAAAAAGCTCTCGTATATCTAATCAAAATATATCTAAGGCAGTCTACCAGATAACCATTTCGTGTTGTTTTATCCATTTTTCGGTTGATAATTCGAAAAGCAGCAGATTCATCATCGTATGTATTATAGTACATCATCTACATAAACTGAGCTACCTATCTTTTGAGTTGGCAGTGCTTTTGTTATCGTAGATGTGTGTTGTTAAAAGTGCCTTCCACGCTTAGAAAGCTTACCATCGTATACGTGTATACTCCTTATGGCTAAGGGAATACTTGGTGGTGCGTTAAATCATATGCAACGCCATTTCCTTGTGCATCAATGCTGTTGCCTAGTTAGATGCAAATCTAGAGTTTTAAGAAGGAATTATGGATAACTAAGAGCCCAGAGATACTGCGAATTTACGAGGACTTGTGGGAACATTGATCAGTTTTAGATGTGAAATATCTTTAATTTCCTTCCACAAGAAAGAAATTTGGCCTAGACCTAGACAACTCTATCTATCCCTAAAACAAGCAGGATGATACCTGGAATTTGAAGCTACTTATATGTGTTACCCTAAAAGAGTTCCCAAGCGTTGACCAGTTCGTTTTTACTTTCTTTTAAAGAGGATCCCTGTAGGAACTTCAGTCGGTTACTTCTTTCGTGCCTTTAGCTAGATTAAAAAGTTTCTTTCAAATATTTTTAAGTGGTTCTAGCTCTGAAGTCCACCAATGTGACGTAGTTTTGCTTCTCAAAAATTGCAAAATTGAAACTTTCAATGTCAAGAAAGGACTTAAGGAAGGCGATAGGTTGTCATGTGATTTTTTTGAAGAATTATGCGAATAATCACTCGGGGTAAGAGGGCAATAATGTAGTCAAGCTCTCGCTTAAGCAACCAAAGAGGAAAAACACTAATCATCCCAGTCCTGCTTTACGGTGAAAAACCTTGGACACTGACGAAAGCGGATGAAAAAGAAATGAAAATGAAAATGAAAATTCTTAAGGTAATTTTCGAGAATGAAGGAGACACTTCAACTGCGAACTATACGGGCTGTAATATACAATGATGCCGATCTTGTCAGAAAAGCTCCAAAAAACTCCAACGACTTCATCTAAGGGCACCGCCACCACACAGTCAGCTTTGTGTGTGTAACTGAAAGAAGATGGCAAAAAGATCCAGGGTCACGGAAACCATGGGGTGGGTGGCCGTGGTGTAGTGGTACATGCATAGACTCCTCAAGCAGAGGGTCGCGGGTTCGAATCCCGTACAAGGGAATTCTCTGAAAAACACTTTTCATAGAATTTGTATGTAGTTATATGAAAATCCCGTCGGCGTCAACTCTGACATGAAGGCATAACACTGATGTTGGAGTGGTTGCTGGGTGGACTAAATGTAACGAACTAGGAACTAGCACGTACTAAGACCCACTAGTTGAGGATGCACTGGCTCGTCCCGTCTAGTTTGACAACCAGGGAAAAATATCGAAATCAAACACACCTGAGTTTCAAACTAGTACACAAACTAGTAGAAAAGCCAGTAAAAGGGTATTCGTATCCCCTTGGTGCGCGCGCGGTATTGTACAAAAAAAAAAAAAGACGGAACATGGCCAATAAACCGTCAGTTCATGAAATATCTCGGAACATGAAAATTTCTTATTGATCGGCAGTATGGTTTTCGTAGCAAGAAGTCCACTTGTGATTTCATGGTATGTCTTACCGAAAAGTGGAACCAAATCGTACATTATTCTAGCGAACGCAAGGAAGTTGCACTTGATATTTCTAACTCATATGACAGGGTTAGGCTTCAGGCTGTTTAGTTTAGTTTAGGCTAGTTTAGTCGAAAATGAAGAACGATCAATTGAAGTTGTTTTGGATGGTTTCAAGTCTGATATTTACAAAATAAATATTGGTGTACCCCAGGGATCCGTTCTGTCTCTTATACTCTTTTTAATTCTCATTAATGATATCTTGTCTGCTACTTCTAATCCAATATATTCTTGTACTGACAACAGTACGCCAGGCTTTTCATATTCGTTCCCGGACTCACGTGCTTGTTCTTCGGCTCTTGAACGGAAACGGCAGCGTTAATTAAGCTCATTAAGTTCCAATGTAAACAGCGTTGACATACTCTTAGCGGAGTTTCGAAATCAGGTCCCAACATATTGGTTTGGAATTTGACTAAGACTTCTTGTCAGACAAGAGGTTTTTGGTTGAGCGTTGGAGCTTAGATGATGAACTATGACATATGCAAAGGCGCCATCGGCTTGGGCTGTTTTAGAGTCGTTCTTAAGAATCAATATGCTCGTAATGAGAATGAAGTTTACGAATGCTGAAGTCAGTTTCAATAAGTTCAAAGTCGATTGTTTTGGGTATATCAGAGAGGTCTTAAGACACAAAATAAAGCGATTTTATGGTTTGGCCGCTATTTGAGTAACGTGGGTGACGTTTATTCAGAAAAAACATTGTGTTTCTTTTAGCAAGCTTTTCATGTATCATTTTAGTCCTCTTTTTCTGTGTAGGTCACTGGACGAGTATATCAGGAATGAAAAACATAGAGTAGATGTATTGTAGGTATGCCCCGCATATAATACCACCTGAAGGATTAGGTCTATCTTAGACCTCTTCTTCGCTCATTTATCAGAAAATATTTCACACTAAATGGAGATTTTTCTTGTCGCTCTAAGACCTTGGTGAAGACATTCAGGTTCTGGTATGGAATGATCTTTCGAAAAAAGACAGAGATTACCACGGAAATTTAAGAAATATGTACACCTCTTTCGAATACGTGGAATGTCTTTTTGTTAAAAGCGCTCCAATTCCACCTAGAGTACCCTATTGGGAGTGTGAAAAATGAAAATCACAGCTCCAACTGGTATTATTTTAATTACTGCCTCTACACAAAAGCATTTCTTCATACACTTCCTCCTCCGTCTATCTAGGTTCCCTTTTTTCTCGACTCCGATTCCGGATTACATCCTTTTATGTTCTTTTTTAAATTTGTTTTTTGTTTGGTACTCAGCGAAGCACATCGCTTCGCTAACACACTTAATTAATTATGATGATCAAACATTTCACTTTGCCCAAAATGAGAAGTTATACTCGTAAATGTTATCGCTGCTGCACGCCGTATAACAATACGGAGAGAAGCTCTGACGAACGCGCAATTCCTGACGCGCGAGACGCAGCTCCTCTGCTCCTCTGTTCTAGCATTACTGTGAGTTTTCATTAAGAAGTTTTGTGAGATACTCTTTTTCTATTCACTTTACCCCATCCATAGATAGCAGGGTTAGGCAAAGGATATGCAAGTTGAAAACAAGAGGGAAAGTAGGAGATACAAAAAAAAAAAAAAAGGGTTTGCTTCAATTAATTTTTAATTAAATTATTTTCTTAGGATTTTCCCCTCTACTCGTTGTTTTGCTAATAGAGAGGATTAGTACTATTTAGAGCCGGATGTTGAGAGGAAGGTTAGAAAAATAGCGAAAGGGAGATCCTCAGTGTGTTGGGGTCGCCTTGGGATGGCACGCAAATGAGCGATATCTACATTCATTATGATAATTGAAAGTGGAATTGGATAATTGTAGGCTAAGACGGAGTTGTCTTGTTGCTTTCTGTTTCCGTTCTGTTCTGTTTCTCGTTAAACCAATTTTGTTTTTCAAAGTTGATTTAGATTTTCCAACAAAAAAAAAAAAAGGTTCTTCTTCGGTGGTGTCATCGAGATGGGAAGAGAAGAAAAACAAATGTTTGGGGAACCCCTTGAATTTGTTCTTGGGGTTGGTGGTGATGGTGTAAGATTAGAAGATATATTCGGATGAGAAAACGACATGCAACCAGATCGGATTTAAGAAAAAGTTTTGGAATAAAGACAGGGATAAGGTGAAACCTCAATTATTTTTGATCTGTCCGTTCGACGAATGTCCGTTCAAAGGGGGCTATCGGTTAAGAATATTTGAAAAATGGACTTGCACATCATGTCATTAAGATGACACTTCACTGAGCTCCTGGATAAAATTTGTAGAGAAATTGTAGTGTAAAGATGGGAAAGAAGGGAATCTTTGTTAGCACTTTTGGATAGTATAGCTACCTCCTCCGCCATATTCAGGTTAATCAGCTTTGCAGCGGATAAAAGTGATCATGGTTAGCACGCGGTTTTCTCCCAAAGATATTCATGAAGTCAATAGATCATGCTTGAATCAATCATTATCATTATCAAGATGACAAGTTTCAGACTTTTAGGGTAAAAACGTAGCACGATCCCTAAAAGTAACCGACATAAGAAGACTCATTGCGTCCACAGAGCGACCGCCGTGCAACGGTGGTTATTTCACGATCAGTAAGTTCCCTTCAATATTGCAGACTGTGTATGCTCCGTGCACTCGCAAGTATACCACAAACTTGAGAACAAAATGAGCGACGAAGAGAAGTTAACATATTATCAAAGAGGTGGTAGAGCAAGCGCCGAGGGATGCATGACTAAGACAGTGCTTAGTCTCTAGTTTATGAACTTCAGATTCCGGGCAATCTTCGATTTAAATCCTTAGCCTTCCTCTCACCAAACTATGACTTAAACTAACAAAGATAAAGGGTCTGTCACTAGAACTTAAAGCTAGGGATGGTGAAGGAGATCAAACTGCGAGAGTGCTGCGATTAAAATCGAAAACGGAAAGATTGGAGTTTATCTTACGGGAGATTGGTTCGTTAGAGCCATATGTGATGCGGTGGATTGGTATTGTAGATAAAAGATACGGGGATAACATAGATTTCGAAAAGAAAATGAAGTTGTGAACAGAAATGCAATCAACAGAGCCTGAGAGGAGTCAATGAATGAAAAGAATGTCTGCTATGTCCCTTCGTTTGTCAAAGGTATTCAGGTTAATGAGTTTGAGACGGTCTCGATAGGGAAGTATGATTAGAGGATCATCATCGAAGAAAACGACGCTGGATGCTCTCAATTCGGGATTCATTAACTCGTTGAACACGCTTGGCTAGGATACCCGAGAAGAGGCGAATAAAGGCTATATACAGGGTGAGTTTTTTGACTTGAGACATCCAAATTACTCGCAAAATACGCGATATCGCGAAAAATGCTTCAAACAAAAGTCACAAGGCTCTGAAGGGGACATAACATGGTGACCACGAGTTTGACTTTGAGACCCATTTCCAAGGTCAAACGAAGGTCACTTTTGATTTTTCAATGGGAACCCCTATTTTTTTTGACAGATTCGTAGTCTGCGTGAAAAATTACAATTCTTTTACATGAAACACTTTTTTCAAAAATGCGTTCTTTTCCCGTCAGAGGGCGCCATAAAACTTAAGACATCAAAATTAGTCGAAAAGTATGAAATATCGCGAAAAATGTTTCAGACAAAAGTCACAAGGTTATGAAGGGGACATAAGATGGTGACCACGAGTTTGATTTTGAGACCCATTTCCAAGGTCAAACGAAGGTCACTTTTGATTTTTCAAATGATAATTCCTGATTTTCATTGCTCAGTCGTATTCCTCAATGGGGCACACGACTTTGTCTTAAAGGTCTTATTCATTCACTGCTAGATACCACTGCACTGGCACGCCTAAACCATTAATCGGTTTCCGACGGTGTTAGGGTGTTAGAAGGTCGAGATTTGTTTTGAGTAACTGATTATTGATACAGGCTATTTCAATTCAAGAGAAAATTGAAATGATATTGATTTATGGAGAAAGTGGAAGGAACATCGATGGTGATATTGCTCTTTACGCGTAACGTTTCCCAGACCAGATATGATCGCGCGCTTCCTTTTATCGGGTCATCAAACAATTCACTGGCGAAGGAAGTGTGCAACCAAACGACTCAAACGACTGTCTGTAAGATATTACATCGGCATAAATACCATCCTTTTCATGTTTTAATGCATCAAGAACTTTCTAGTGAGGATTTTCACAACCGGATTTCTTTTTGTCAATGAGCACTTTAGCAAATTGAACGAGACCCCCTTTTCTTCGCCAAAGTGTCGACTCTCTGATGAGTCAACTTTAACCAATCACGGTACGGTCAATCGACATAATATGCATTACTGGGCTACCGAAAACCCTTTTTGGTTGCGAAAAGTTGAACGCCAGCACCCTTGGAATGTTAATATTTGGGCGGGAATTATTGGGGATAAATTAATAGGTCCATATTTTATTGAAGGCAACTTGAATGGCGAAAAGTATGCAAACTTCTTGCGGGACCATCTTCCAGTATTACTAGAAGAACTGCCATTGGAGTTGCGACAAACAATGTGGTTTCAACATGATGGTTGTCCAGCCCATTATTCCCAAGTAGCCCGGGGCGTATTAAACAATGTTTACCATCAACAATGGATCGGACGAGGAGGTCCGAGGCAATGGCCTGCTAGATCACCTGATCTTACGTCACTTGAGTTCTTCTTGTGGGGCTACTTAAAAACTGAGGTTTACAGAAAAAAGCCAACAATACGTGAGGATATGAAAGGACGAATAACTGAAGCTTGCCGGAAGATTACGCCAGAAATACTTCTCAGTTCTGTTGGTTCATTTAGAGCGCGGATAGACAAGTGTATTGAAGTGAATGGTCATATTTTCGAGCATTTGTGGAAATAGTCTCGGGAAATAAACGTCGAAATGGGAAGAATTCAATGATTCAACAGTGGGAGGCAAGGGGACTCACTCTAATTAATCACACCGAAGGAAACAAAGTACTGCTACGTCCACGTCGTTGTTTCTGTATGTAAAAACAAATGACAAACCTACGAGCAATACGACTGAAATGAAAATCAGGAATTATCATTTGAAAAATCAAAAGTGACCTTCGTTTGACCTTCGTTTGACCTTGAAAATGGGGCTCAAGGTCAAACTCGTGGTCACTACCTTATGTCCCCTTCAGAACCTTGTGACTTCTGTCTGAAACATTTTTCGCTATATCGCGTATTTTTCGAGTAATTTGGATGTCTCAGGTTAAAAAAACTCACCCTGTTTAGTGATCTTGTCACGTAGGGGTGCATAATTCTTTGGACCATCTTTTAACGAAGCCAAGTGATGAGTTTGCATTAGTAATTATCTCATTAATATGCGATCGGAAATTAAGATCCCTGTCACAGAATATGCCAATTTAGTGGATAGACTGAACAATGGATATAGATTGCCCGTGGAGAAGATAAATTCGGGGAGGACAATGCATTTACGTGAGAAGGTAATCCATTGACATTTGGTGAGATTGAGTTCTAAGCAGTTCTTGATGCACTAGGTGGAAAAATTGTTTATATGTATTTGAAAGAGCTGGAGTCATCCTGTAAGAAAATATTTGGTATCGTCAGGATAGAGGGAAAGTGCTGAGTGATGAATAATCCTTTCAAGATCGTTAATATTTAGGATGAAAAGAAGTGGACCTAGGTGACTACCTTGAGGAACACCTGACGTGGCCAAGATTAGTCACTATTATCCAGGCGAGATCATCGAGATGAGATGAGTTAATTTTTTGATCAATTGCATCGATAGTGAGTTAGTAGGATTCGGTATTTTGCGCCGCCTTCCCAGCAGGGAAGGGTTATCTTTATTAAAACTTAGTCAAGCTTAGATGAAGTAGAAACAGCGATTGCAGAAGAGTTTAGAACATTGTCGACAGCCAGTAAGAGACCTTGACAAGGAGAATCATCTTTTGGACGGGTAAAACCTGATTTTTTATATCAGGAATTAGATTAGGCTTAGTCAGAGCGTAGACCTCAAATGGTAGATTGTGAGATTGGCGCAGGACATCACGGGTTTAAGATCGTAGTCTTCTTATGTTTTGATAGAAGAAGTCAAGAGGAATGTTATTTATAGAGGGCGTAGGAGTGGATGGTTAAAATACTGGCAATAGTCGCACGTTAGAGATGAAAAAATTTGTCGTTGTCAGCTCTACTCCGTTGAAGGTGTGAGATCCTTTTTGAGTGCACGTAGTTTCTGAAAGCGGCAAGGTCGTCTGAGAATTTTTGGGGGGCCCATATTGAAAATCTAGTGTAACTTGATATATAAATTCCTTGTGAGGTCAGTAGGGAGACCTTCCTGCTGTATTGAGACCTGACGCTTGTTTTAGTTCTTTTTTCATGACAAGCTGTGTCGGATTTGTCATGCAGATACACTAGCAGGAGACTTATGTTTTCGTACGTCTTTTCTTTTCTGAGTCTAGAAAGTGCATTACGACATTCTGTTGTGTCAAAAGTTTGTTGAGTTATTTTAACTGTTTGCGGCAGAAGGGGGTCAAAAATGATTCTAGTCGACGAAGATGTTGAGGGCGAGGCAGCGGTTATTGAAGGGGCTTTAGACATATTTTCAGATGAGGGATTTAAGATATTGAATCTAATGAAATTGAGATATTTAGCTCCTGTTTTGAGATCGAAGAAGAATTGGGTATTTCAGAGGAGATAGTATGAGAGGTTGGGGTTCATTTGAAAGAGACATGTTGACGCAGGGGCTTTGGTTGAACTGGTGTTATAAAACTGGAGGGCTGATGAGTTTGGTTTGAGATGTGGATGGGAGAAGCGAAATTGGGGAATATGTGAGTTTTAAATCTCCAATTAGAGACAAGTTAGAAAGAGGTTTCAGTACTTTATTCCTAGATTTAGCGTCAGGTTTGGGACGGTATTGAACGGTATCTTTACTTTATCCTGCTTCTTAGTCGAATTTTCCAACCATTTGCAAACACGCATCTTTCTAAGATTGAAATTGTTGCTGGCTGGATTATGGAATGAACATTCATATTTAGCCCGAAGATTGAGTTTGAAGCTACGCTTGCTTCTGTGGTGAGGTGTTGGAAGAAAATTGCAGTGACTTACGGTGATGCCATATTTCTTTTCGAAGAAATTCAAGATCCAATCAATATCAGCCGTTTGGGGGGAGGGGGAGCGCCTTTGATAAGAAGAGTAGTGACCAATTGATTCTTTGAAGCAAGTTTGTCAAGTCACGATGTATTCTCTGTTGTCAAGTTTGATGAAACTTATTATAATGAACGTTCAGGTAAGGCTGCAGGGATTTTGGTGAGTCATCGATTTTTCTGTTTATTGTTGCGATGCGATGTTCAATTTCGCACACAACTGGTGGTGTGGCAGTAAATTCGTTGGAATTACAATTGATCGAACAGAAGTTTTAACATTAGAGACTGATGTCTCTTTAAAATCATCAACTTCTAGGGATGCACCGGTGCTCCCTGCAGTAGAAACTGTCGATCGGGCGTCTGCTGTCAACTATGAGGTTGAAATGAGAAGCAAAAAAGCTAATGTGTCCCTTCTGAGCGACTCAGATACTTTGTATGAAGATACAATTAGCATGCTATCGGATGGGTTGTAAATTCTGCAAGTATATCACAAAAATCAACCGGCAACTATAAACTAAGACCTTCGGAGAAGAGAAAGTTCAAACAAAGTAATTTCTGGTGACTTAAGGAAAACAGGAAAAATCGGCACAGAGGATAAAGGAACCAGATCCGGCGACTCTACTCACCCAGTCGACAAGTTTCCATATGGCAATAAACTGGATCGCATCAGGCTGGGTGTAACCCCGGAAGACATCAATCTCAGTGTTGAGTAAATTATTCAAATACAGGAGGGAGTTATCGATATATCGACTGAGCTTCAAAATGTTGAGGTGAGCCGTCTTTTGACTGCTCTAAGATCAGAGCGAGCTGGGTCTTGCTTGTTTGCTCTAATGAAGTTATTGAACGTGGTGTTAGTGGAGGAGGATTCATTTCCGAAACCACGCGATTTGATTTAAACTGGAGAGGATGGATATCCGAAATATAGAAGACGAAAGCCAGAAGATGGAGGATTCACCACCACTATTAAGGTAAGAAACGTTGATATTGACAATGATAACAGATGGATTGTTCCATACAGCCCAATACGGTCAAAAACATTTCAAGCTCATATCAATCATTTAGTTCATATGCAAAAATGTTAACAAATAGAGTGACATTGCAGTGTTCGGGCAAATTCAAATTGAAACAATGAATTCCCTCAATTTTAGATGGGTGGTTACTGGTTACATCAGCAGTAATGAAGCTGTCTGGTGAATTCTTGGTTTCAGTATTTACCAACAATATCCAACAACATCTTGCTGTTCACTTAGAAAACAGTCAACGTGTTTATTTTACCGAAGAAAGAACAGCACAGCCGCAAAATATGGTACAATACTTAAGGCTCACGGGACACGATAGCTCTCTCACGTGTCTTCCGCCACAAATTCGCACATTGTTTGCAATTATTTATACGACTTTCGCGCCTTCTGATCAAAATAATCTTTGGGAAAAGCAGAAAGAAAGCATGAGTGACGACATACTAAGGCAAACACGTAGAACGAATTTGATTGTGGAAATCCAGTTTTCGGATGATATTTTCAATGAAGCACTCACACTACTTGAGAATCGATGAGAATCCTTTGCCAGCTTTACTACCCGCACCGGCACGTGATTGAAACAATGTTCATGATAGAGATTTGGTATGTGAACAGTAATATAATTCTGATGAATTGCAACATTTTGTCGATGCTCAGAAACAACTGTTGAATGTATTTCCTTATTTAGCGTAGTAGCACACGTCCGGTGCAACCCTCTGCACCCAAATCAATACGCCTTAAGGAAACACTGAATTACGGAATGCGCCCTTTTAATCTAGTGTCACAGATACTGACGAAAAGAGTCGCATCTTTACTTTTGTAGATATTGAAGTTCCTTTTGACAATACCAGACAAGATGATATCTTAAATGCCATTGAACTTAGAGGTATTGATCACCCTATCCGCATATAAGTGAGAACGATGCTCGAAAGCCGCAGGATAACCATTATTTCAACCGAAACATCAATTACTGTCTCAGCAGCGAAAGGTTGTCCACAAGGTGTTGTTCTATCACCGCTTCATTCAACTGCCATTAGCGATTCGGAAAACAAAAGAAAAAACAATGTCTTCACAGACGCGCATTTATATGTATCTCCGTTGCTATGCGAAACTACCCCACAGCTGTCACTGGTCTCGTCCAATTTCACATAAACTCGTGTGTTAAAATAGTAGCCATTCGCAGGACAATCAGGTTATTACAAAAAGGAGACACGAAACTTGCAGTACAATCGAACTTCCAACGTTTCATTTCACAGATTCTTGACAGGAAGTTCGACATAGCAATCCACTAGAATGGGACTTTCAAAACCCAGAAAAAAAAGCTGGGGAAATGTTTTGCAGATGTAATCAAAATGGATAACGGAGTAGCTGCAGGCATCCATGGTCGAAATATTAACAGTGCAAGGTCCATGAGAAAAAGTCTCAGCGCTTTTCAAGTTGAGGTTCATACAATTGATGAATGTGCCAGTACTACTTTGGGAACAAAAATGAAAGGCGCCCCCATCTTTATACTCACAGACAATAAAGCAGCATCGATAAGCTCAAATTTATTTGTCTTCAGATCGGTGCTACACCAATTACTCTTCAGAATTTATTAATAAGAAACAAAGTAAAGCTCTTATTGGTACCAGGCCTGTGAACTGGCTAGAAGAGGTTCAGCTGATTTAATGAATGGCCCAGAGCCTTTCTGTGATCATAAGATGGGCGCACAATGTGTGTCTATTCTATTAGGATAGGGTCTTTGACCTGCTAACTGCAGAAGGGATGATATTAGAACACTGGTCAGAGAGTTTTCTAAAGGGATACTCACGACATCACTTATACAAGTTCAGTATGTAACTGAACATTGCCCTTATACGGAATACGACGAAACCGCAGAATACATAATACGAGCATGTTAATGCGTGGTTCTGTATTTCATAAGGTGGCATTACATTTTCAGAGAAATCCAAGTGAAATGGAGACTGGTCGGCAGTAGCAATGAATAGAAGGAAATAGAAAAGGTTTGACAGTAGGAATGACCTTTGAACATTGTAGCAAAATATAAAGATATTACGCCTATTCAACATGACTCAGACTTCTCATTTTAAAACAATTGATTGCTACTTGCTACTAAGTTTGAAGACCTTAGAACCAGTCTACAGGCCGCCTTTTCTTGAGTCATCTCATTAGTAAAGCCAAAAGCTTGTCGGTTATTTTCATTTGATTGATCCAGCTATTTTCTTTTCGGCCTCCTCTTTGAATCTCGGCTGCAACTCAAGCCTCTATTGCTTTGAACCGATTTTTCGATGATCTTCATTAATTATGACAAAACCATCTGACTTGTATAGCTTAAAGCTTGTACACTGCACTTTCCACCTGATCACGTTTTGTCTCAAATCATTCATACCATTTTCATCTGCATCGCAAACATTACTTTTATACTTCTCTACCGTCACTTTCTTGTTACAAAATATTGTATTTCGATCCACTATAGCCACCTCGCTTTGACCCTATCGTCATAGCACTTTCCTCTGTCAACGACAGGGTGTAAGAGTTTACATATATTGTTCACACTTTGGCATGATGACTCATTCTAAATAGATGTCAAGATAATTGCCTTAGCAAAATATCGGCGAAAAAAAAGAAAATTTTGCACAACATTTAAACGGAACGGACTTTGTACATAAGTTCAATAGCCTTCGGTACCGCTCTTGGTACCTACATACTTTGCGAGCTTAGTTTCCTTTTTAGTTTATGGTATTCTGAAGCCTTTCTCGGAAGTTTACCACTCAAAGCTGGCTACTTTCCTTATTAAAAGCCTGCCAGTTTATTATCTTCGATTTTTTATAGGAAAAGTCAGTGCTGACTTGCTGACTGTTCGCTCAAGATCACTTTAGAATCTAAAGCAGAGCCCATAATAGTGATGGCCTAGCAGTCGCAATCAATCTACACACAAAAAATAACTTGCAGTCAAGCTCAAGGAATCTGGGTTCTTTACGAAATAGTGAAGGACCTCGACATGATTATCTTCTCTCACATTGAATCACTGAAAATATCAATATCACACTGCTTGACGTATTTTGACAATTTCTTCTACTACTAGTATTCCAAGAGCATTGGACACAACTCGGGCATGACACAATGCACAAACAAAATATTGCCATCCTCACATATAACCAAGCCGCTTTCATAGATATTGACTCGGATACCATATTCTCCAAATTGGTGCAGTAGTGCTGTAATGAAATTCCCTGACTGGGTGAACGCTTTAGGGTTTCAGGGCACAGCGACATAAAAGGATGCGAGCATTCAGATTAACTGGCCAGGCAGCTCTCAGCTTTGCACAACTCACTCGCGGCAAGGGTTCACATCCCGCCGGACAAATCTTGCAGAAAGCCAACTTTCAATTTAGGTGGTTAACTAAGTGCGCCATATCATACTTTTACCCGTAACACCCCTCTCGCTATGAATACTCATCAGTTCACCCTCAAGCCCACTTTCGGACGTACTCTTAAATATCCTGATTCGTTCTCAAGCCGTACAACTTGCTTATGGAATGTCTTGCCAAGGTCTGTATTCCCTAGCCGTTATAACTTGCAAACATTTAAGAACAATGTACATCGGTACCTCTTTTCTCTTCCGCCCCAAAATTTCCTTTGACCACACAACGCAAAAATTTGTATGAAAACTTGTTGAGCGTGGGCTAATTATATATAAAAAAAAAATCCAAATTAAATAGCCGACCTACAATAAGATAGGAATAGAAGATCTGTTAAACAGAACCCGACCAGATATCACCAAAATCACTGCAATAATTACGAAACATTGGCCAATTGATTGAAAATGAGAAGAAATCTTTCTCTAATTTCCTCTGCAAATGCTGGGCGCTAGCAAGAACCAGCCTACTTGCATTAAACCATCCATTCTTCGACGACCCTGAAGATATCTCGGGTAAAAGAATACGTGATCTAATCCCTTTTTTTTAACTCCATAAGCGGGATCTAGGAACCGACTGTCTCACAACTTCAACAATACATATCGTCAACGAGACCACACGAATCGTGATAACAACAAGGCACATTCTAGTGCTACCGCCATCTCACCTAGAGTCTCAATTAGTAGGGACCTTGGTTAATATTTCCACCCAAATGACTTCCATGTACGAATAGTAAAGGTAGCAATGTACGTTGAAAGCACCCTAAAAACCCGGGAAACATTCTTTTGGTTTGTCAGCATCCAGGAGAGCTATACGCCTTCAGCTATTTTCACATGAATAATAACTGTCAATCGTTAACCTTTAACGAGGTTATTTGAATCTGCTTTCCAGAAATTTTATCGTGACCCAAACAACACTCCGTGAATTCCGCTTTACGATTGCCTTCAGAGAAGTTTTGCATCTACGAACTAGCTTGGAAGTCATGATACGGTTCACGTAGCTTTGCATTGCTACAGATTTCGATACTTTGCCTCTTTCACCGATTTTCACGATGCGACGACTGTCGCATCACGTGGGCCCGACTATACTTATTCTTAGGCGAAACTATTTTTGGGCACAGATAAAGGCGAGTATACATCAGATGGTATGTCCAGAAGTTTGTTACCTAAGAGGACATACAAATACTATGCTTTACTGGAAAAGGTAAGTCAGACTATTCAACTTCCTCCTTCTCGTAAAGAGAACCTTAGTTTTGAGATCAATCGTAGTTCACATCTAGGGCTGCCTGCGCTTTAGATCTGAAAACCGTTAGATATGATCCAATAGATAGCACAGCGACACTTGTTATCGACAGTTAGTATCTGCAAGCAGGGTCTTATTCACCAGTATTACTGTTATCCACAAAACTAGGGATTCAACTACACCCTGTTGGCTGGCCTAGTTACACATGCCGTAAGAATTTGTGTTGACCAGATAGCAACGATAGCTTTTCCAATTGCTATGTTTCATCAGCTATCAAAGTCACCAATAACATCCAGCTGTTAAAATATTCAGTGAGGTTTGAAATTTCATCATGCATCATTTTATAATCGCCGAACGCGCGGAAATTGTTAGAAAATATTTTCTAAATTCCGGTTCACCTGAATTTCGTCGTGAGGTCGGTCGTCATCATGGCTTCAGTATGCAGGCAACTCGTCGGACAATGGAAAAGCTTGAGCTTGAGTACACTCTTTTGGATCTTAAACCATCAACAAAACAGAGATGGTTGCGAAATGAAGAAAATAATGCCGCCGTAGAGGCCATTATCGAAGAAGACCCAGAAATGTCAATTTGTCGTGGATCAGTTGATCAAATCCGACGTTTGGATTTTGGCGGCATCATCGGACCTTATTTCTTTTGAAATGAGGAAGGAGACGCCGTTACCGTCAATGGTCTCAGGTATAGAGCAATGTTAACCAACTTTCTGTGGTAAGAGCTCCACATATTCGAACTTTGGTTTCAACAAGACTGTCCTACATGCCATAAAAGCGACGCATGCAATCACGCGATCAAGCAATTTGATACCACTCAATTATTTTCTCTAGGGCTACGTCAATTCCTTAGTTTATGCTAACAAGCCAGCGACATGGGATGAGCTCGAGGCCAACATTCGACACGATATTGCCGGATTAAAACACAACCAAAAGTATATGACACGAAAACAAAATCAAAACGGTTTGTTTGCCATAAGGGTTAGCTTGTTTCATGACGTTTTGGATATGTCAAAATCGAACAGCACTTACTGCTGGAGCCATCTATTGAGAACCGGTTTGACGCATAAATGAATTTGTTTTGGCTTCATATACTTTTGGTTGTGTGAAATTGTCTGATTTGGTGCCAAATAATCGTCATCTGCGGAAAGTGTTGATTTTCTTCTTTCATTCGAAGAAAACGGCGGCTGAAGCGTATCTAGAGCTCCAAAAAGTTTACAGAGATGCTACTCTACGTGAAACAACGTGCTGTGATTGGTATCGTCGCTTCAAAGATGGTGATTTCGATGTTAACAACCGTCCGCGTGAAGGAAGCCCAAAATCCTTCGAAGGCGCTGAATTGGAGGCATTGCATGAGTTTGTTCTGTTGCAAGAAGAGCTTGCAAGGAACTTGGGTTCTTTATGATATGAAGCCAAGGGGCGTTGAACGTCGTTTTTTGGCCTGTGAAAGGCCATCGTGATGCGTGATGAAAAATGGATTCATTACAGCAACTCAAAGAGAGGAAAGTCATGGTGAGTGCCCGATCGTGCTTGTACATCGTCGTCTCGGCCGAATAATTACGTTGCGAAGGTTATGCTGTATATTTGGTGGGACCAGGACGGTGTTACAATATTTATTATGAACCGTTGATAACGCTCGGTCTCATGTTTGCCAAACCCGTTAAAACCTAAATGAAAACGCTCATATGGGATGTCCTACCTCGCCCCAAGTCATGGGTGCGCTCACTTACAGCTTCAGTTATAGGAGCTGGTTGTGAGACGTTTGATCAGGATACCCAGGAAGTGATTTTTAAGTAGGAGATAGAGAGTTTTGGTACATGCCATCAGATCTTCTGTGTGTTTCGAATCTGACTAATTTGCACCGTTTGAGGACTTTGACCAGCTTTAAGATGTTTTTGGCTGCAATTGTACATGGATCGGACGTTCTATAAGAGTTTTTCTTTTTTTTTTTGTGAAGGGCACCGTGTAGGTTCTGAATGGCTTTCTCTATTTCCTGTTTAGTTCTATACAGAGATAATAGCATATTTCTTTGTAGAATTACTTGAGTTAAGATCAGAATTTGGCCGCATTCAAAGGGGCTGGATCAGATGTCACCAGTTTCGAAATAATGAAAAATTGTGCTGCAGTAATACTAAAGGCCATTGTCTTCAAAGAAATATGCCAAGAGAGTCGCACTCCAAGTCTTGGACGCGCAATATGAATTTAGTTGTGTCAACCTCAAAAAAAGAAAATATTACAATTTTAAAACAGTGATTTTGGACCACAAAATGATGGAGCATTTTGTTCCATATGGTTTTAGGAAGCCTGCTTTTCCCTTAGATTACGTATTAGCATTTAGGATTTAAATTTACCATTTAGGAGCAATTTTTTTTTTCTGATTTCACCCTCCAAAGACCGTTGCCTTAATCTATACTAAGCATGCAGACACATTTCATCCAACGAAAACAACAATTTTGAAAATATTTAACGAGCACAGGCAAAATTTACTTACATGCATTTTCTGTTATTTTATAAATTCTTCTGCTTAAGCATAATTTTATTGTTAAATTTAATTATAATTTACAAAACAAAAAGAGCAAAAAAAAAAAGAAAAGAAAGAACTAAATGTAACACGATGAACACTTACAAATAAGTACAATGATAAAAATAGAGGTAGACACAGGCAAAGAGAACAATGACATGAGCGTGCTTAACATTAAACAATTTTTTTTCGACTAAAGTAACAGGCTAGGACACATATATTTACATATGAAGAAGGACTAGCAAGCGATTTGTCTATTTTTTAGGCTAGCGATTAGTTAGTGGCAATCAAAAACATCAATCGAAGCAAAGAAGTAGATTAACTTCGCTAATTGAACTTGTTGGCGCTAAGCGAATTGGTTTCGGGCTTACCGGGTTCTCAGACGCCTTGGCCGGGTTTGCCGAATTAGTCGGATCGCCGATTTCAGAGTCTGAGTCTCCAGCTAGAGAGTTACCATCGAGAAGGGGTTCCTCGTTGGAGTTGTCTGGTAGTGGGTCCCATTTAAGTTCAACATCCATTAGTTGACTTTCTGAAAGGAAATAGGATCGTTATAGACAGACTACTTCATGTAGAGGTAAGTGGAATGTGATTTTTATAAACGTACCCCTTACCCCTGGTATCAGCGGGACTGTAGGCTTAATATCTTTGGTTTCCTCTGGTGGTTTATCCGTTTCGAGGTCTTTTGAGGTTGGTACTTCAATTGGCTTACCAATCGTATTAGTTGGTTGTTCATTTTGTTCTTCTTCATCTTCCTCTTCGTCAACTTCGTCGATTTTGTCTGGCTTATTTGCACCAGGAGAGATTTCTTGGTCACGAGGCACTGATCCGTTGACAATTTCAGCTGATTTGGGATGTCCTGTGCTGCCATTTTTTAGAATTCCAATTAGTGGAGCACCACTTGGAGTCTTCCGATCGGCTTGTGGGAGCTATAATTTAAGACGAAACTGTCTGATAAACACATGTATGTGCGTACGTTTGCAATTCCATACCGGTTTGTAAGTGAATGGTTTCGTTTGAATGCCTGGTGATTCGTGCATTTTTGTCGCTTGTTCTTTTGACCAAATTATGTCTTCGTCTGTTTCTCGTTCTAAACGTTTCTTATAAGCTATATGACTGCGATAGACCTCCAGGAGACAGCAAATGACAATTATGACAAAAAGTGCTGTTAAAGTGATGAAGACAACTTGGGTCTTTTCTTCTTTGGTAGACACATCGATATGTTTGGCTATATAGGGAACACGAGACGGTGCTTCTTCTGCCCAATTTTGGTCGGAGCCCTTATGAAAAAAAAAATGAATTGAGCTTGTATCTACAAATATTGCTGACCTTCCAACTTACCATTGTGATGTTGAGAATGGGTTCCTGGGTTCTTGGTTCGATAATATTTTGGAATTGTGCAGCACATTGTGCACTTCGCACTCCTTGAAAATTAATCACAGTGATGTTGTCCGCTCCTGATTTTGTAAAGAGCATGTACTCCTCGAGAGGCTTCATTATGTAGTTGTTGACTTGGATGTAAATATCTGGAAGACAAAAACATGTATAGACTTACAAACTTAAATGATAAATGTTTGAAAGGATAGGCTTAGTATCACGAATAGTGACCGCCGCCGCTGAAAAGGTCATTTTTAAGCCACGTCAATGTGAAGTGGAGTCGGTGGAACACGAGTTGTAGTGCACATATACCCTAGACGCATACACGTTGCGGCGAAGTGGCACGCTTGTGAGTGCTTGTGTTTAGTTTTTCATCGGCTGTAGAGGTTACAATTGACAAACTTAAGGTTTGCGTTGTTACCAACTTCGGCTATGTTTTTTTGGGAACTGGTAGTTACATACGATTGTACTTTGTCTTGTTGCAAGACCAGTGCCCTAATTATTACCATAAGTCGACGTTTTTCAATCATCAAAAAGATGGACAAATTGGAATGATATGTATGTCACAGACACGGTTTAACGCTCCTGAAGCTCATCCACCTTATTGACCCGACTTGTTCCTTTCCGACTATAACCTTTCCCGGAGTTTGAGCAATCACCTTCCGGCGAAATGTCAGAATACTGACACCTATGCTAAACGAAAGCATATTAACGGAGTTTCCATTATCCTGAAGTTAAACTGTCAGATAAGATCCAAAGCGTTTTAAAAATTAGCAACCGACTTATGTCAATAAAACTGATAATTGAAAACGAAACTTTGAATATTGTTAACGCAGTCTATAGAGGGCGTAACTAGGAAAAAAAATATTTTGGCACTCTGATGACTCTGATGAATTCTAAATGGAAATGGTTTTCATCGGCGGAGATTTAACTGGACGCGTCTAGGAATCAGAGTACGAATACGAAGACTAGCATGGAGAAAATGCTTCCGGAACTGAAGCTCAGTGGTAGAAGATTAACTAAACTCAACAAAATCTTACAAACTAATAATACCAAAGGAGCTTAAATAAGATAATAGGCCAGATCTCAAATGGACCAAAAACGCCTTCGGCCAAGATCAAAGGTTCCCGGAATTTATTCAGAAAATTAAAAAGTTATTCATCTAAACCTATATTGTCTCCTTTAAAGTAATCTTCATCGACTGCAACACACTTATGCCAACGCTTGATCCAATTTATATTCAGTTTTCGGTATCTCCATCAGTGCTTCCAGCGATTTTACCATTACTTCCTCTCGGCTGCTGAAATGCGTTCTCCGAAGTGGGTTTTTTTTAACTCGACCCTTAACAGAAAGAAGTCACAGGGAGCCAAATCAGGTAAATTCGGTGGCTGCTGGATGGTATTTGTTGCATTTTTCGTCAAAAAATTACGAATAATGATGGCACTGTGCGACTGTGCGTTATCATGGTGCAATATCCGCGAGTTTTCTGCCCACAATTCTGGTCTCTTTCGGCGAATTGCTTCACGCAAACATCTCATAACGCCTAAATAATACTTTTTGGTTACTGTCTGGCCTTCTGGCAAAAATTCATGATGCCTTACACCGTTGTAATCCATGAAAACCGTGAGCATTGTCATTTTTTTAGACTGAAAACTACGTGTTTTTTTTTTTGGTCTCGGGTCATTTGGTGAATGGCATTCACTTGCCTGATGTCTGGATTGCGTAACAAACTCATAAACCCACGTCTCGTCTCCAGTAATGATCCTTTTGATGAATGTGGGATCGGATTCAGCCTCGCAAATTATCTATTTTGCGACGTCAACACGGTCTCTTTTTTGCATGAAATTGAGGGTTTTGGCACCAACTTTTCTGCTACACGACGGAAACCGAAATCATTAACCAAAATGTCTTGGACGGATCCATAGGCAATGTTCAAGTCCTTCGCTATCTCTCTAATGGTTAATTTGCGGTTATTGAACAACATTTCCTTTACTTCATCAATGTTTTCGTCGGTTTTCAATGTAGATGGTCTGTCACTGCGTTCATCATCTTCGATTGACTCACGACCACTTCTGAACAGCTCGTGCCACTGGTAAACGACCGTTTTCTTTAGAGAATCGTTGCCGAAACACTTTTCCAACATTTCCAACGTTCGAGCTCCAAGTTCGTTGTTGCAAATTTAAATCCATTTCTAAAATTGTAAAAAATCGCCATAACACACACAGAGATAGATGTACTCTTGGATACGAAACTTTTGCAAATGTCAAGCTATGACGATAAGATTTAGAGAGAATGTCAACAACAGATGTACCAACTTAACAAAAAAAAAAAAAGAGAACTCAAATCGGAACAATGGGATTGCCACCCATACGGTGACGCCACCGGGAACTTTTCGATCAAGGTGGTAGTATATCTTACCTTATTCTGAAGAAGTATTCTTCTGTGCTGGCAAAACCATAGCGTGAGCTTTTTCTTAAAACCATTTCTTTAGGGTTTTTGCTAAATATATACAGAGTTTTCCAATCGGGACTTGACAACTATGAATTTAATTTGTGAACGCACTCTTTCACTAATCATCAAACTGTCAGTGTCAATTTATTCAGTAAACTCAACATTTTCATCATGGTAAAGTACACTAACGAGCTATTGTACGTTCTCCGATTGGGTTCTGGAGAAAATGCGCCAAGATGATGAATTTTATCGCAAAATCATCTTCAGTGACGAAGCTCATTTTTGGCTCAATGGGTTCGTCAATAAGCAAAATATGCGTTATTGGTCGGGTGAAAACCCACATGTGCTTCATGAATCACCACTTCATCCACAAAAAATAATTGTTTGGTGCGGTTTGCATGCCGGCGGCGTTATTGGGCCATATTTTTTCGTCGACGATAACGACCGTCACGTTACTGTGAACGGTCAGCGTTATCGGGCCATGATCAACGATTATTTTTGACTCGAATTGGAAGATATGGGCTTGGACGACATGTGGTTTCAACACGATGGTGTCACAAGCCACACAGCACACGCTACAATCGATTTATTGAAGAGTAAGTATGCTGAGCGTGTTATCTCAAGACATGGGCCGCCTCGTTCGTGTGATTTAACGCCGCTTGATTATTTTCTGTGGGGCTACGCTAAGTCATTGAATTAATCCAACACGCCGACGACGTTGGCAGAGCTCAGAGCCAACATTGAACGCGAAATAGCCGCCGTTTTGTCCGAAATGTGTGACCGAGTCGTTGAAAATTGGGTCCAACGAATCGACCGCTGCAAACGTGCCCGAGGTGGCCATATGAACGAAGTCGAGTTTCATTCATAAATGTTTTGATTGTACTTCAAGCCAATAATAAAGTTTTTGAAATATCACAAATGGTTTGTCTTTTATTTAAAAAAAAGAATTGTCAAGTCGTTATTAGAAAAAGGGGTATATTCTACTCCTTTCTCCTAGGAGTACAGTGTACTAAATTCCCTTCTTTCGAATGTAAAAAAGGGTTTTAAACGGCTAGTTCATGAATATACTAGTATATCTCGAGTCAAGAAATCTTCTTAATGATCACAGATACTGTGATCATTTGATTTGTAGCAACAGGGTCACTGGTGATTTTGTGTCTTGTCTTACCGAAAGGTGGAACCAAAATTTACACCAATTTGGCGAAAGCAATTAAATCTCTTCAGGCTCTTTTGTCAAAAATGCGTGCACTTGGAATCAACGAATGTCTTCTTCAATCAAATAATAACAATCTTTCGGAACTTTCATATCAAGTTAACTTGGACGGTTTCAGATTTAATTTTCACAAATTAAATCCTGGTGTGCCCCAAGGCTCCGTTTTGTCACTGACACTCTATTCAATCTTTATAAATGATCTCTTGTCTGCTGCTTCTAGGCCAATATATTCTTTGGCTAACGAGAGCCAATGACAGCGAGAATGACATAATAAATTGGGGAATCACAAATAGAGTATCTGTGACGAACGATATACTATCCGCATTTTTTTGGCAGGATATACGGAAGTGCGGTTGTGCTGTGTATATAGTATGGCCGTCACATCCAAGTGTTTTTCTTTTCTGTGTTACTGCGAGTACCTACGAGAGCTGTTTGATGAATACCCGGATTAGAAATGACAACGCAACTTTTTTAGGTGTTCACAATTTATTTTTCAATATAATCCCTTTTCAACTCGATACACTTTTTACAGCGGTGTTGGAACTTTTTTAACCCCTCCGTATAGTACGACTTTTGTTGGCCTGCAAAATACTCCTCCGCAGCAGCGATGGCTCCCTCATTCGAACCGTTCTTTTTTCCGGCGAGCGATCTTTTAAGGTTTGTGAACAAAAAGAAGTCGCATGGTGCCCAATTAGGGTGATACGGAGAATGGGGGAACAATTCGTAGTACAACTACGAATCTACGCCTCCGAATGCTGCTACGATTTGATCAGTTACAAGCGGGCCAGTTATAGATCCTGTTGGGTGGCAGGACCACCGGTAGTCCATACCAGGACCTAAAACACGGTACCATGGACGTCAGGGGCCCCCCGGATTTCGGTAATGGGCCTGATTTGTTGAGGGGGGCAACCTTGTGGGAGCTTCATGATGGCTGTGGTTTAAACCAAAAGTCGCGGGAAGGGTCTTGACAAAATGTATAGTTACAGAATACTGGGTGCTGCGACCCTAAGAGCAGTAAGAGGTTTTAGGTCGGCCTCGACTCTTGCCTCCCTTGTAGAAATTTTTGCCTCCAACACGAGTTCCGATTTGGTATCAAAGGAATGACGGTGAGCGATGGCAAGGCGTATCCTTGCAATCATGGATGTATGGGCATCCCGTGAAATTAGATCTTCAAGGCAGGAGTTCACGTTCAGCACGAGAGACATACTGCAACACGACCAATTTCGCTATGGCGACTGCGTTATCGTGATGGAAAAGCACTTTTTTTCGTCAGATGTGGTCCTTTTTTCTTCATATCGGCGTTGAATCACGTAGTATGCTCCAGTGATTGTCTTTACCTTCTTCAAATAGTCAATAACACTTTGCGCGTCCCAAAAAAACGGTGGCCATAACCTTATCTCCCCAAGGCACGGTATTCGCCATTGTTTCGATTGTTATTTGGTCTCATGTCTCATCGGCGGTCACGAAACGACGCAAAAACTCCTCCGAATTTCGATTAAATAGGGCAAAGAAAGTCTTTGAAGAGGTCTCACTATTAAGCTTGCTCTCCGGTGTGAGCAAATGCAGCACCAATCGCGCGGACAGCTTTCTCATGCCTAAAATCTCGTGCAGTATATGGCTTACGCGTTTAGTTGAGACGCCTGCTATATCAGCCAACTCGCGAATTCTCACTCGGCGATTCGCCAATACGAGATCATGGATTTTGACCATGGTTTCGTCTGTGGTAACCGTTTTTGGGCCACATGGGCGCGGTTCATCAAAAACCGACGTACGACCACGGCTAAACTTTGCGAACCAATAGTAAACGGTTGTACGGAAGGCGAATGGGTCCCACACACACCATCAAGAATGGGCTTGATTTCCTTGCAAGTTTTGCTACTCAAAAACAAGAAAATCGGATCACGGAGCCATATTGCTCTTTTTCTATGGTCGCAAAAAACACTATAACGATGTTTTGAAATTGATGTCAGAAACAAAACTAAGCGTCGGATTGTCACTAAATTAAGACAGGCGGACTAAAAGAGCTTAAACTAAATGATAGCGCCACCTATCTTCCAATCCGGATACTCATCAAATAGCCTCCGAACGAGTATAAGAATGCATTACATACGATGCACAATGTATATGCATAAATGTGCAGCGGAAAAACCCGAAGAATTCGAAGTTAAAGTTGCAGTTTCCCAAGGGAGCTTACAAAGTCCGTTGGTTTTCAATGTAAATTTGAGTTAATGTCGTGTTGAAGCAAATCATGGATGAGGTTGGAACGATTTCTCATCTTATCGTCATTGATAGCGCTATCTCTTCATGATTGAATAATTGCGTTAAGACATAACGAGATACCGAATCATTCGTACCAGGTCTAAATATCTGTAATCTTGTTATTCCGAACCCACAATTTAAAGCAGAAAAAATTCGCACTTTAGAGTTAATGAAGTGCTTAGAAAGCCAGACCTACTTAAGCGATGCCACGTATTCCTGAATATTAGTGAATCACGATGCCGGATATTAGCAATTTCGGTTAAAAGATGAAGAAGAAGCAGTTCCTGTGAAAGATAGCAGCATCACGAAATGTATTTATTGTCCGAAAACTTAGCTAATACCATTAGAGTGTCATTGGAGTAAATGTATATTTATAAAGCACCCTGAATCGCCTTAAATTAACTAATAGAACGATGTCACTACCCTGTATCAAAGGACTATTCTCTCAAAATGCCCAAAAATTAACCATTCACCCAGTTAAAAGGCTCGTAATAAATAATCCATGTCACGACGGAAATGGAAGATTGATAGGAACATAAAACGACTTTTAGTCTCTAAGAAAAATAAACACACAGTTCAAGTAAACGGAAGTACCACTCAGACTTCAAGCTTCTATTCTACCTCTAAATCTACTAAAACCATCCTGTTTCCACCCCATCCATCTCAACTTATCCCATCTTAATAATTTTATTCTAATTATCCTTACATCAGGACTGATTAAAATTCCTTGATCCTACTTTTATCTAGGATTTAGAAAGTCAAAAATGTATTTTAAAGTCTACAGCTCCTAAAAATCGCATTAAGGACTTGTTTTCGTTTTTTTTTTTTCTCTTTTTTAAACCTATTTGAATTTTTAATTGCTCTTTTCGTTCATAAACTTCTTTATCTGCGTCGCCTAAAGATGGAAGAAACTCCAGCAGAGAGGTAAAAATGGTAAACCTTTCTCCCCTTATTTATGTCCCACATATGTATGTATTCTATAGCTGAAGGATGTGTAACTATATGCATAGCTGTTGCCATAGCCATATGTTGAGTTGTCTGTTTTATGTGTGGATAACGACATTTTATGGCCAAAGCACATGACTGAAACACATGACTCAAGAAGAAGATAAATTTGCTGGCATCCTCTTCAGTCAATTCAACTTCCTTAAGGACGACCGATGTAATCAAATAAAACAAATCGGCGCAGCGCTATCACACAATTATCATACAAGTAACTTTCTGTTGGAGTTGAAAAGGAAAAGGTTGAAGTTAAAGGGAGAACTGCTGCAACAGGTATCCTGGAGGTCGTTCATGGTGGTAGAACTTTGGGAATATCATAAATAAGGAAGTAACAACGGGGATCTACTCATCTTGTTCCATACATTTGCGGCCATAAATAATTTTACCTAATAGTCAGCAGCCGTCCGTGTACTTTATGGTATTACGGATACTTGCCGATATGAGTGTGCACGAATATTAAGAGCTCCTTAAAGGGATACTAATAAATATTCCAATCCAAATTAAGTAGACATAGACACAAAGAGGAAGGAAAAGGCAGGAGGGCCAAGAAAACGGTACTGACGATTCCGACGATTCCGACGATTCCGACGATTCAAACGACAACGAAAAATGGCTCGATTCCAGTATCTTTTCGATAGACTCCTGTCTCTTGCTAACCATCTTTGGAAAATTCATTTTTTTTCCGGGTTCAATTTGAGCGCGCAATCCTCCTCAGAACCCTTGTCAGAAACTCTACGAACCGTTAAGGATTAATAGCACTGATGCTGGTAATTTATGCGAATGAAGTCCACTCATCCAGCACATGAAAAAGCTCTAAAACGGAAATCAAAGGAGCGAGAGAGGGAGAAACAAATATTCGATTTTTTTTTTTTTTTTTTTGGACAATCTTTACTTACTTGACAAACAGCCACTGTAGCTTTTGAAGACAGCGAATCGGGAATCCGTTGTGTTGATTCCGCCAATTTGCACCCGATTAGCGCCTGAATCGATGACGTTCGGTGTTAGGGGTCGTACCATGATAGGTGCCAGTGGCACCTGTTCCCGATCGATTAGAAGTGAAGCATCAGTTCCATTACGTTGATAGTAGATGGAATGACGGGCACTATTTAGGAATGTTCTGTCGATGCGTGCACCCACAGCTGAGCCATTTTCACGGTCCTCTTCGAAGAGTAAATACCCATCGGTGGTAATTGCTACCATCAGGTAGTAGCTGCGTTCATTGTTTGTTTGAAGCAAAAGCATAACACGATTGGCACGTTTCATGTCCGCACTGGAAAATGCTAATTGCAATTTGACATAGTCCACTTTGCCGATTAATTCAAACTTGCGTTGGAGGGTGGATTCACCACTGAAATCCGCACCCTTCTCCTCCATACAGAATTCACCTAAGAAACTGGTGTGCTCACAGTCGCATGTGGATTCTTGTGAGGCGAAATTCTCTTTGCATAGGCCACCATTTTTACAGGGTTCGGCATCGCATTTAATCTGACAGTTGGGCAGGACACCATCGAGAGCTGGAAAAATAGATGAAAAGATGGAAAGATGAAATGTTTGGTTAATTTTGATTGATAAGAAATTTAAAAGACTGATAACGCAACAACGTAAGCAATGTCCCTGGAATTGTGACAGACGACGTGTTCTCTTCTTGGGAACTAAAAAAAAAGGTTTCTGACGTTCACTTTGAAATACATCTCTGTCCTTCGAACAGAGTCGTTAGAAGAGTCGTTTAGGTTATGAAGTCTTGATGGATTTACCCTAACCATATAGTCCTCAGAAAAATATATCAAGTTGTTGCTGAGATGTGTATCCTTTTTTAAACATTCTTAGTTCGGAGCATAATTATTTGAATAAGTCCGAAGTTATGTTGAATGCAGAACTCATATTCTGTTAACGTTTCTGTGACAAGCCAAGGTTTCTTACCCCCACTTAACAAAACTAAGAAAGTTTTCAAAATTTTGTTCGGATCAAGTGTATGATCCGACGTGGGTTGGTACAGACATACAAAAGGTGAAGTGTATGGCTATCTTATTCATTATCGGTCAGCCCGAGTTTAATGGGCCTTTGGTTTCAAGATGCTTATTCTGAAAAGTGATAGAATTTCGTTTGCTTAATCCAATATTACTACACAGACTTAGTAAGTTTGCGATGATTAATATTAAAATGGAAGCTCACACTTGTGTATAGATTTGAAATTAAGCGATTAAAGTCAAGACGGCCTTTTCAGGATTAATCAGAGAACTGAAGTAGAGATGGTGGTCAATAAACCACTGCAGGGTCAACGGTCCTATAGGGTGAACTATCACGATCACGCAAGAAATAACTGCTGCAAAGCAACCAAAATCCTCGGAAAAGGACGGATTCGCTGTTGATCACCCTGTCACAAACAGCGGAGGGTCCAGACTACTTAAAGCAGATATCACCGCATCCAAAAAGCGGGGTGAAATGTGGAAAACTGCGACATATGGTATATAGAGGTAATTGCAGCCAATACCAGAAGCAAGGCTTGTATGGATCCAGACTGAATATCATGGTCAGATTTATGAAAGATGTATTGTGTTTGTGTCATAGGAAAAGTCAAAGACATTTCATATCAGTGTTAAATTTGGTAACATTACGAGCGCTGTTTGATCAGTATCCGGTTTGGAATATAGGTGGTGCTACTGATACGAGTAATAACGAGTATACCATTTTTTATATCGCTTTCAATTGCATGACAATCTGACGCTTAGTTTTTTTTTGACATCCATTTCAAAACATCGTGTAAGTGTAAGTGTAAGAGCAGTATCGCTCCGTGATCCGATTTTTGAGTGACAAAATCTGCGAGGAAATCAAGCCCATTCTCGATGGTGTATATGGGACCCATTCACCTTCCCGTTTTTGATGAACTGGGCCCAACGAGAATCTAGCATCTCGTAATGGCGGACCGCCGAGTGAAAATCTGCGAGTTGGCTGAGATAGCAGGTGTCTCAACTGAATGCGTTAGCAATATTCTGCACGAGATTTTGAGCATGAGAAAGCTGTCCGCGCGATGGGTGCTGCATTTGCTCAAAGGTGTAATCCATGTTGACTATTTGCAAAAGCAAAAAACAATCACAAGAGCATTTATTTGGCCGATTCAACGCCGATTTGAAAAAAAAAACGATCACATTTGGCGAAGAAAAACGTGCTCTGTTACCTCGATAACGCATCGGTTCACACCTCCGCAGTCGCTACAGCCAAATTGGTCGAATAACATTACCAATTTCTACCCCATCCTACGTATTCTCCGGATTTAGCTTCCTAAGACTATTTCTTTTTCCCAAACCTTAAAAGATCGGTCGTCGGAAAGAAGTACAGGTCGAACGAGGAAGTCATCGCCGCCGCGGAGGACCAAGGTTTAAAAAAGTTACAGCAGGGCTGGAAAAAGTGTATCAAGCAGAAAGGGGATTATATTGAAACCTAGCAAAGTTGCGTTGTCATTTCTACATGATAGTGTGATTGCTTTACATTCTGCTGGAAAACCACAAGTAGCTATCGTTAGAATCATTTGTGTCTGGCAGCGTTGCAAAACGCCATGGAGGTGGTCATAAAAAAGCAGCATAATCGGCAGAAATGGTTCGGAAAGTGAAGGCTCGAATTGAGCGAAATCCGCGTCGAAGTTGAAGAAAAATTGCTCGTGAGCTCAACATATCGTTGGAACGGATGCAACGCATACTGAAAAATGAGCTTGGGCTCAAGCACACGATCTTACACCGCATCAGAAAAAAGTTAAAGTCGAAAGAGAGAAGGAGTTGCTACGCTTGCACGAAAGTGGTGAGTTGCCTAATTTGGTTTTTTCCGATGGCACAATAAAATACACAATACTGCACAATTATCACGCTATCGTCAGAAATTTTTGATTCAAGCGTTCAAGCGTTCAAGCGTTCAAGCGTTCAAGCGTTCAAGTGTTCAAGCGTTCAAGCGTTCAAACGTTCAAGCGTTGAAGCGTTCAAGCGTTCAAGCGTTCAAGCGTTCAAGCGTTCAAGCGTTCAAGCGTTCAAGCGTTCAAGCGTTCAAGCGTTCAAGCGTTCAAGCGTTCAAGCGTTCAAGCGTTCAAGCGTTCAAGCGTTCAAGCGTTCAAGCGTTCAAGCGTTCAAGCGTTCAAGCGTTCAAGCGTTCAAGCGTTCAAGCGTTCAAGCGTTCAAGCGTTCAAGCGTTCAAGCGTTCAAGCGTTCAAGCGTTCAAGCGTTCAAGCGTTCAAGCGTTCAAGCGTTCAAGCGTTCAAGCGTTCAAGCGTTCAAGCGTTCAAGCGTTCAAGCGTTCAAGCGTTCAAGCGTTCAAGCGTTCAAGCGTTCAAGCGTTCAAGCGTTCAAGCGTTCAAGCGTTCAAGCGTTCAAGCGTTCAAGCGTTCAAGCGTTCAAGCGTTCAAGCGTTCAAGCGTTCAAGCGTTCAAGCGTTCAAGCGTTCAAGCGTTCAAGCGTTCAAGCGTTCAAGCGTTCAAGCGTTCAAGCGTTCAAGCGTTCAAGCGTTCAAGCGTTCAAGCGTTCAAGCGTTCAAGCGTTCAAGCGTTCAAGCGTTCAAGCGTTCAAGCGTTCAAGCGTTCAAGCGTTCAAGCGTTCAAGCGTTCAAGCGTTTAAGCGTTCAAGCGTTCAAGCGTTCAAGCGTTCAAGCGTTCAAGCGTTCAAGCGGTCAAGCGGTCAAGCGTTCAAGCGTTCAAGCGTTCAAGTGTTCAAGCGTTCAAGCGTTCAAGCGTTCAAGCATTCAAGCGTTCAAGCATTCAAGGGTTCAGAGAAGCACTTAAAAAGGCGAAGAAAATCAGTTTCCAATGATTGGAATACTTCAAGGAAATCTTCGAGTCGAACTTCCTGGTTAAAATCAGAACTGAACTGCGAACAGATGTGGTCATCATCAGCGAACAGTATACGAGGAAGAAAGGGCCAAACTGGATTGTTGACTCATTACGAACAGCTGCTCTCTGGATTCCAGACGCAAGGAAATTCCCCATTAAAAGCCAAGTCACTGAAAGAGACTGTTTGTATAAAAAGCGATGGCCTCACGATAATAAGTATCTATCTCACGAACAACAAAAGGTTAGACGAATCCCGGCAGTAACTGGAAACTTAAGGTACTTCATAGCTGAAATCGAAGGGACCCTGGTTGATGGAGACTTCAATGCCAGAGACTAGGAGTTTGGGGTGAAAACCACAGACTGACGAGTAAGGTAAACACTCGAGATGGTTGCGAGACGCGGCCTTAATGTGGTAAACCTAGGAAACTCATATATGTTCTGAAGACTTGGATATGAAGACCGAGCCGACATTCGCAAGAGTAGAGAAACGGAGAGTTGTTGAAGACTAAACGGACATCGACCATTAATACATAACCTTGATCTATGAGTGTGCCAACGAGTCTCAAAACCCAACACGAGTTCCACGGTGGAACGTTAATAAACTCAATGAACTGCTTCTCACCTTGTGACTGAACAAGGAAAAGGTGCTGTACTTTAACTTAAACGTGATACAGAAACACAAGCTAAAGCCAGGATGCAACTCATAGAGCTTGCATGTGATGCTTTAATAAACCGGGTGAGTAGCTCCAAAAGAGACAGAGTCCCACTGTACTGGTAGACGGAGCAGATAGCAGCACTTTGGAAAAGATACTTGCAGCTAAGACACACAGTTACCAGAGGAAGGTAAAGACACGCTGAGCCTATGGAAGACATTCTATCAGAATTCAGAACCAAAAGATCCGAGCTGAAGAGGGCTCTCAATACAAGCAAACAACTGAAAAGGGAGGATCTTTGTCAAAAGTGACCCCTGCGGATTGGGCTATAAGGTCGTCATGCAAACACTAAGTGTTTGTAGACATGCTTTTCCCAATTTTCAGTCCTCTTTACACGATTCTGGCCCAACGACAGAAAATACTACCTTTCAGCGAAGAAAAGTTGAGCTTAGCGGTAAAAAATCTACAAAGCCGAAAAACGATTGTAGAAACATGCCTACAGCTACTGCTGAACATGTACAACAGCTGCCTGAAGGAAGGGATATTTTTCAGAAGTTGAGATATGCAACTATTGGTACCGATCAGCTAAGGCAAAGGAAAATGAGACCCTGAATCCCCACAGACCACTTGGCATGCTGGACACTAAAGGGAAACTCCTAGATGCTGAAACCATGGCTCATAAATGCAGAACAAAGATCTGGTGGCATGTCCACGAGGAGTTATCGGAGAAATATTGTAGTAAAGGTTACTTAAACCATCCACTAGGGCAACCACTACTCAAATCTACACTGCTCTATTACCAGACAGTTGGCAAGGTGTCAGGAAAGCCATCCGTCCCAGGCTTTAAGACTGTTGCCACAATAATGAAGTCATAAAGAACTACGAGGAACAGAGTGAAAGCAAAATGCAAAGACGAGGGGCTTGGAGTTCCTTCACACTTTACAGCAGTGCATGACTAGGGGAAGAAGCAACGTTTGGTTAAGTGGTAGTGTGATTGCCACTCTATTACTGAGTATGAGATCAGTTTGGACTGAAACTTTAAATTGAAGAACACAGTGTCTTTGATATGAATTCTTCCAAAAAGTTGAACCACTGAGTACAAGGACGAAACATGGACACACTAAATTCACAACCGTAAACAAATTCTGAAATTTCTTGGTCCCGTTTTTCACTTTTCTCCCCCCAAAACCACATTGATTAAATGTAAATTGAATTCAATACTCACCATGTGCAATATTTCCTTCATTCAGTTCAGCCAAATCGATTAGATTTTCACCGATTTTCAATCCTCTCACGCAACCAATGTATCCCTGCAATTCTCCTTGGTCGATGTTAGTTCGCAGCAAATTTGCCGGATCATAGCCACCGATGTTGAATTGGAAGTACTCTGTTGGCGGTGCTGGAGGACGATGTGGTGAAAGAACCTCTGGAAAATATCAACCCAAACCCCCCGAAATAGATTATTAAATGAACAGTCACCACTTCAAAATGATTCTTGAAAACGAGAATGACAACGACATTAACATGCACTTACCCTGTTCAGGATTTATCCATGGTTTATTGGAGTATTCATCTAGGAGAAGAGTTCCTCGCTCTACTATGACGTTTTTCTCGTTGACATGCATCACAGTTTGTGTTGGATTTCTAATGATTGCAACCTGGATGCTCTTCAAATTGCTGATTGTATCGTCGACGACGGTTAGGTTGACTATCTCATCACCATAATTATACAGAAAGACAATCTCTCTGGCGTTATTTATGTATAGGTGTACGAAATTGTTAAAGTGATCGTTAGCGTACAACACCAGCGAGTGAGTGTCGTAAGTACGTAAATTAATGAGAATGTCCTGACTGAGGATATTTTTGAGGATGCCTCGTTTATCGTCGACTGTAACATTTGCACTCAGATAGTTACGTTTAAGGAACGACTCTCGGGTGATGAATGTCAATGCCTTTTCGTTGATATCTACAGCAGGAGTTCATACAAAACCAATATGGATACACAAAACATATGCATGTGTGCAGTTCATAGAAATACATACAAAACGAGATAGAAGAGCATTTCATTTTAATTGCTGTCAAAAGAGGATGAATTTACTTACTTGTCTCACAGAATTCGCCGAGATGAGCCCATGGATTGCTGCAGACACACTGAAAGGTACTCCAAAGTTCCTTGCATTCGGCGCCGTTCTTACATGGCGATGGAACGCACGATGGTTTGCAGTCTTTTATTATCTCTGACAGATGCACTGACATATAACTGTAGATGTCAAGTATTTCACCGTTAACTACCAAACCGCGGAAGCATCCAATGAGTCCCTGTTTTACTGACAATTTCTTCAGAAGATCTCTACATTTCACATGCGACATACCGTTTACGAGATGCCATGATGAGTTGCAAAAAAAAAAAAAATTTAAAAAAAAAAACAGAAAATAACAAATTAAAAAAAAAGATTTATAAAAATTGGAATGTAGTTTCAGTTGGTATTCGCTGAGTGGAAGGTTGAAATTAACCCTTCAAAAAAAACTTAAAAACTTGAAGTTGCTCTAAAACTTACGTACGGCGACCGATGTGTGTGTTTACATATGAAGTCAAGGACCTTCAGAGTAGAGCATCTAACTTATACGAGTAAGATGTTTTGAGTAAGTTCTTGATGAGTAACAAAAAACCAAATGCTTGAACCTTGATGTTGAGTTTACTTTAGAAAAACTTCGTTTAGTATGCTTGCAACCTAGAGAGTCACACCACCTACAGTTGTATTCTTAGAAGCTTCAACTCTCAATAGAACCCTAACTGATGACGCAGTGAGACCCAACGTGATTAAGGTAATCTAAAACTTACCTATCAAGCAGGGATATTTGGTGGAGGGAGGTCTACTAGATCATCGTGAGCAGAGCCACGCGTGCTAGGATGGCATGTATGGGATGCTTGGTTAAATGAGGGTTCAGTCGCTAGCTTGCGAACTTCAGATACCAGGCGACCTCCGATTTAAAGATGTAAAAGATGTATGTATAGCCAATAGGTTATTCGAGGTTGAAGGCTTCATTTGTTTCCAATGGCTTTCTTGCAAGAGAATAAGAATACTGTAGCTTTCTTGACTCATTATTGAATGTTAGGTTTCAAGTTTAGTTTTCTGTCAAAATCGTGGCCTAAATATTAACACTAAACTGGTACCGTTTATTGACGGAGGGTCTATAAAAGAAGAAGAGATCAGTTTTATGGTTTACTCCCTATTCACAGCGATCTGCCCAACGGGTTAGTCTGTTAAGATACGGCTATAGCAACTTCATCCACAAAGGCAATCACCCTGCCACCATTTGCTATAAAGTTTGTTTCGATTTTTTATTTGGGCAACCACTTCACTCGTAAACCAAGGGCAACTCTTATTACGAACAGTTACAGATTTGGTGGGTACACATGCGTCTTAAAGTTTACGTATAAGGTGGTGAAAGCAATTCAGCTTCTTGTAGGGATCAGCACTAAGCCTACAACCATACCAAGAAGCTGAACGGCCTGTCATTGTAAAAGACCAGTAGGATGGAGAATGAGTCCGAATTTCTGATGTTTTTGATGAACGACCGACAATTTTTACTACCCTTTAGATACTGGGACATTTCTGCCTCAGTTTTTGGTCATATTGAAATTTCATAGCCTTGAAATAGACGTTACAGTCATCTCTGGCCCATTATACAGAGATATAGTTCATTGTATGAAGTCAGGCAGCGCATTAAACTCGTTAAAGGCCGAATTGGTGTCTAGTTTGGGAATTCTGTAAATAAATCAGTTTTCTAAGCTAATGTATTGCCTGGAGTTGAAGCGGCCAGACTTGAGACAATAAAGGCAATATCCCATGAAGATTTTCCATATTCATTGACAGCCAGTCTGGCATTAAGTTTCGTACTAAATTAAAGCTATTAATCCACTGAAAGTTTGTGTTAAGCATAAAGTTAGTCCTTTATTACAAAGTAATATCAGGCAACGAACTAAACAACCACTATACACTCTAGGAATGCAAGGTGAGCAAACGATACAAATTAAAGCTAATGAAAGGTGGGAAAACTTTTCAATCTATGAAACATTAAGATTATTTTGCCCGGAACTCAGCAAATATAGTTCTGTTGAAAAGAAGAGCTGAACTATCTACGCTTGTTTAATAACGCTTAGGTCATAATTATCTCGGGACGTATGCGATAAAACTGCGCCTTGCCGATGACTTCTGTAGAAGCGATGGATACGTGGACTTAGGATAACCTCCACTTTTTACACTAAAGTCTCAGCCTCAGTAATTTGAGATAAAAAAACTTTAGAATGTTACTACTTCCATGACCTCTCAGAGTAATCAGCTGTTTCATTTACGTCTTTTTCCAGATTTGCGAATGCAACAAGATGGCTAAGAGACCCACTAAATGACCAAATGTTAGCCAACGCGATAAGGAACCACCAATTTAAAACCGTTCCCTCCATTTCCCCCGCCCGAGCATCCTAATGTGTCTACCTAGCGCTAAGTGCTATGAGGTACGCATATAGGGTGCTTTCGGCTTCAGATATCACCCAAATCTAACCGAAAAATTGGGCTTACTTCACGAAGACAACTCTATTGTAAATGGTGTGGCGCAAAATAGTTCATGAGAAATCGAAAACATTTCCGAGAAGTCCTAACGCGCTTAAAGGTTTGCAGAAATTCAATCAAACAAGAAAAAAAGTGTATCCTACATACGAGCTTTGGTAAAAGAAGCTGGTGAAGAGACTACAACGTATTGGCTGAAAGATTCTATGAATTCTACTTCCCCAAGTTTGCAATACAAAAACACTTTAATAACAGTAAATAGATACAAGAAATTAAACAGGAATGCGTTTCGGTTAAAATTTCCTTCAAAGCGATCGTCTTTATTCCCAATTGACGGAAATCTTTAATCACAATTGCTATTCCCTCGTAGTCTTTAAACACATGGCTTTACTTTTCTCATTGGCTTAAAGATTTGTTCATCAACACCAACTACATATATATGTATATACACCCATAGATTCTCAGTTTGCAAGCAATGAAACAATGGATAGTCCTTTGTTTAACCACTATACAATTCTATAATCAAATGAGAAAGACAGTCTCCTGCCCAATGAAAGACTATAACAAAGAACCTCTTCCAAGAACTTGAAAAGAAATTCCCTAAAATGAAAAAAAGGACACCTCACTCTAAATAAAAATTTCAGAAAACAATTCCTATCTCTTGCAGACGGCTTAAAATGTATCGTTCTCATCCAAGGTCATACCAAGAATCACCCAGCATCACCTCATACCATCCCACCAAAACAGACTATTGTGATTCGAAAGAAAATTTATCATTTCAACATCATCATGAGCCTCTGTCGCTCCGGAGTGGGCAAGTGAGGACCACCCTTCATACGTCGAGAGGTAAGTATCTAAGTATACGTACTAGTACTACGCCTAATGTATTTTCCATTGGCAAAGTGATTAATGATACATTCTTTGCTTTGCTCTCACCTTTTGATTTATTGTGCCGAGCAATTTGTTTACACAACAATGCCATTGAAATCATCCTTGTTGTTTCAGTATCCGTAGGATCCGCAGCATACCGCCCAGAGTGGTGTATTTTCTATTAAATCTAATGACATAGTCCTTGTTAAAACATTCCCCCTAAACTCTCTCTTTCGGAACACCACTTCCAACACGGAACATGAGCATTGGTCGGGACAAGTACAGTTTGCTACAGAAAACACAATGCATTATCTACCCTTGTCGTAGGCCTCCGCCCTACATGTAAGTGTGGCGTACACATAACAAAAAGGAGTGAATAAATAAAAATTGCCATGCCATGCTCACCACGATGCAAAATAAATCTCAGCGCCATATGTGGCCATCTGTGTGTGGTGGTGGTCAATGTCCATCACAGATTCCGCAGTTTTCATTCAAACGGCGGGCCATAGCTGCACCAGGATAGGTACATACATAGATTCACTATGGTCATCGTAATTACATTACTTTATCCTTAAAAAGGACTTTCAATAATAATTGCTTCGTTGAATGCATTTGAGGTTTGGGCTTACAAGTGAAAACACCGTTCGACAAACTGAAAACTGAACGAGCGCTTAATTGCTTCTGAGGGCATTAAATTAATTTTTAATAGCTTCGCACTTTTCATGTTTACATCCTTAATAGGATTTCATACGTATTATGGTGATACGCGTAACGTGTTCTCTTCCTCACTCCTTCTGTTTGTTTGTACGACGGCAATCCACTCGTAGTCGCAGACACTGTCGTCTAAAAGTTTAGAAGCACATAATAAGAAACCAAAGCATCCGGCTGAAGGTTGAATCCGAAAAGCGCTATGAAAACTATTTCTTGGGTCAGAAAATTGGTGGTGAGACAAGATTTTATTTTCCTTAGATAAGTTCCAGAAAATTCTTAGACTCCTATGAAAGTCCATAAAATGGACAACTGGCCGAATTCGGGTTTTTGTTCGAAAATACGACTTAACGTGTCCAATTCTATCTGAAATTGTCAAAATATGCAACGAATTTTGGCAAAGTACCCCACGCAAATCTTTATACCGATAAACACGCCACGACCAATGCGAGAAGTATAAGAACCGTCATGGTTTGGAACGAGACTCGGTCTTCTTTGTTTCTGGACTTTCCGTTGAATTTGGTGTGTTCGTCTTTAGCTCTCTTGGTGTAAGATACCATTAATCCGTTTTTGTATTCATGGTCCATTGCCCTTTTATCAACTTCTGGGACACAAGAAAAGGATGACGAGGATTTGTTGTGGAGAAAAAATCCACATACGTTCGTGATTAACTAAAAACAGAAGTAACCAATCACCAAGTTGCACAACCAGCCCAAAGCACGGATCCAGTTTTGATGCAAAGCATTGTATAGCAGCAGAAGCAGATGGATCAAAACAGTGAGTTACTTCAAAAACTCCTGCACTTACTAGCAGCAACCAGTGGAACCGCAGTTGAAGTGAAAATGGAGTTATTGCTGAAAAGTATGCAAATGGCCAAATTTTTTCGGTTTGGTTCAGGCGATAGGGGAACTTATTCGAGGAAGATGCCAATGAGTTCGACGATGCGGCAAAGGTAAAGCTCTTACTTATATTACCAACATTTCTAAGAGATTTTTCCTTTATCCAAACAAACCGATACGCAGCACACGTCAACCGCAGCTGTGAAAACTTTGAACTGGACAAATTCATCAATGACGAACTCAAATGCGTAGTTTTTGTGATGCAATCTGCCAAGGACACTGAAATTCGAAAAAAACTTTTATCACTCCTTGTGCGAGAGTCGTCGGACACACTTAAAGTGGACACTTTAGATGCAGAAGTTCTTTAGTATCAAAACCTGAACAGTGACACGTGCATGATTAAATCAAAAGTTCAGTCCGTGAATAAACAAAATTATCCACGAATTTGAACTGACAACAAAATACCCTGCAAAACCACGTACACCATGCTTTTTTAACACATAGGTGCAGCGATTGCAATAAAATCGGTCACAAAGATGGTTTTTGCTCATGTTTTTCCAAGGCTGAGAAACACACAGCCAACACTAGGCACACTTTCAGGAAAAGGAGCATTTTTCCGCAGAAGCATTCAAAATCTGCAAAATTACTAAGTGGAGTGAAAAGTAACCTCCTCACCGCCAGAATGCACTACTACTGCAAAAAAGTCTATGGTGCCTTAAAGTGCGCTCATATTTAGGCAGACATGCCAAATTTCAGTGCGATACTGTATTTAGTTTTGTTTTGACAGCTGATTGTTGTTGACGTGTTTAGCATCGTGTTGAGTATGGACGAAAACGATTTTCGTTCTCTAATAAAACATTATTTTTTGAGAAGCAAAACGGCGAAGCAAACAAAAGAAAAGTTGGATAAGTATTATGGGGCTAATGCTCCGTCAGATTACACCGTCAAATATTGGTTTCGAGAGTTTCGTGGTGGCCGCAACTCCACTACCGATCAAGTCCGCAGCGGCAGGCCCTCCGATGCGGTTAGAGAGGATAATGTCAAAAAAATACTTGAAATGGTGTTGGCTGACCGGAAAGTTTAAGTGCGCGATACCACAAAGATTAGTACTGAGCACACACGCCATATTTTGGGCAATATTCTGTATATGAAGTTATCCTGCCGCTGGGTGCCGCGCATACTCACTCCTGACCAAAAGCACGAACGCAAGAGCACTTCGAAAGAGTGTTTGTGCAGAATCGGGCGGACTTTTGGCGTCGATTGGTAACTGTTGAACACCAGAGAACAGAATAAGTGCCCGGCAATGGACTGAAGCCGGCACGAGTGCTCCGAAGTGGCCGAGGGGGGCTCGATGGGTCGGAAAGATTATGGCGTCGGTTTTCTGGGATTTTCATGGCATATTCTTCGTGGACTACCTCGAAAAATGAAAAACAGCGAGTATTACTGTGCATTATTGGGGCGATTGAAGGCCGAAATCGCTGCAAAACGGCCTCACATGAAGCGAAAAAAAATTTTGTTTTAGCAAGACAATGCACCGGCGCACAAGAGCATCGCAACCATGGCTAAAATCAATGACTTACGGCTCCAATTCACCCAATTTGGCTACCTCGGACTATTATCTCTTCTCAAACCTCAAAAGATGGCTCATCAATAAAAAATTCAGCTCACGCGAGGAAATCATCGACGCCACGGAGGAGTATTTTGCAGACCTTCCGGAAAATTACATTTCGGACGGAATCAAGAAGTTGGAAAATGGCTAGAATAAGTGTATCAAACTAAAAGGTGACTATATTGAATAAAATAAAAAAATATGTAAAAAAAAATGTTTTTTCGTTCCCAAGGAGGTTACTTTTCACCCCACCTTGTAAAACGCGTCTGCGCCGTAAACCAGTTACATTGGGTACACAAACGTAAGCATGTTACGGTTGACATCAATGGCAACCAAGTAAAACCTTAAATCAACGCTTGTTCTGACATAACAACTATCTCCAGGAATGTTTGGTCAGCCATAGGATACCCGTCGATCATTCAAACCCATCGCACTTCCAATCATCGGCGAGTTCGAAGCAAACATTGAAGCACTTAATATTCTTGGAGTCGATTTAATGGAAAAGTTTAATCTTTGCGAAAAACCAATTAATTCTGTGTGAATCTTAGCATCACTCCAAAAGGAGTTCCCACAAGTGTTCCAAGATGGTCTAGGACATTGTAACAAATTTAAAATTAGTCTGCAGCTCAAACCAAATAAGAAACCAGTGTTTGTGCCCAAACGTCGCACTCGAGATGGAATTACATCGTTTGGAAGAGATTTGTAATTATCACACGAGTCAATCTTTATCAGTGGGCAGTCCAAATCGTCGTGGTTAAGCGATCTAACGGAAAAACTCGCATTTGTGTAGAACTCACCAGGTCTAAATGCCTTATTGGAGACTCACAACCACCCACTTCTAATACCAGACGATATCTATGCTAATTTATACGTTTACGCGGGCATACGTCTGTTTACAGATGGAGGTAGACGATGAAGCAAAGCTTTTGGCATAGTCAAAGAGATACTTAAAAGGTTTGCAGAGTATGGCCTCACAGTTAATTGGTCGAAATGCAAATTTCCTGTCAAAGAGTTCAAATTTCTGTATGATCATGCCCACAAGTTGAACAGGTCACCGACCTGATCTGAATAAAATGGAAGCCATTAAAGCGATGAAGGCAACAGCTAACGTTAACGAGCTTCGATCATTTTTGGGTGCCGTGAATTACAACGGTTAATTCTTAAAAAAACGCGTTCCTTACCAGTGCCGTTAGACCAGCTTTAGAAAACCAACTCCAAATGGTCATGAACCGCACAATGTCAAGAATCATACAAATTTTGGTAGCAGCAGACGCATAGATTGTGAGTATTGGTGCTAACATTTTTCTCACAATGGGCGATGGAACTGAAAAGGTGATTTATCACGCTTCACGAGTACTCACAGCGGCCGAGAAGAATTATAGTCAGATCGAAAAAGAAGGCGCAGCTTTTATTTATGATGTTAAGAAGTTTCACTTCATGATCCTTGGGAGAAGGTTCAAGTTTCAGACCGATCAACATACACAGGTAACAGGCTTCAGAGCTGGGCATTAATTTTAATGTCATACGACTTCGAGATCGACTTTATTTCAAGAGAAGACTTCGGATACATGCAATATCACTTGTGGACGATATCATAAACGAATACTATCGCAACTGTACAAGGGTCACCAGGGCGTCGTCAGTATGGAGGAGATTGCAAGATCCTATGTTTACTGGCCTTCTATCGATGAGGATGTTCTCAATTTGGTGAAATATCAAGGCTGCACTTTACAAGCGAAAACACCAACAAAAACCTTGCTTAGCTCAGGGCCGCTCACATTGACATTGCGGGACCAGTTAAGTCAAAATATTATTTCGTTATTGTCGACGCATTTTCCAGGTATCCAGAGGTATTTCAACCAGACTCCATCACGTCTAGCGCTATTATTCAGAAATTATCCGAATTCTTTTCTTACTTTGGCCAGCCGCAAGAGATTGTTACTGATAATGGTACACAATTTGTTAGTGCACAGTTCCAATGTTTTTGCTCATCTCGTGGTATCACACAAACACGAACTGCTCCGTTACAACCTACAGTCAAATCGGCAAGCAGAACAATTCGTTGACACTATTGTTGGCCAAATACGAAGAAGTCCAACTTAGAAGGCTTATCGGTCAACACCGAATCGAAATACTCCAGATTGGAAGACACCGGCGAAGATTTTCATCGGAAGAAAAATTACCACAACAACAACACCTATAAAGCGGAACGAGCCAATAGAAGAAAATTTGAACACAGGAAATAGTGCAAAACATCGCAACTTCGACCTCGGAGAACCAGTATACGCTAAAATGTACCGAAGGAATAACATGTTCTGGGTTCCTGGGACAATAAAACAAAATGTGTTTTATTTAGTTATGTTCCACTTTGATGGCAACAATAACTTGATGCAAAAAAGCACACAAACCAGTTACGCCATCGTTACACAGAGCCACAAAATGGAACGAAATAATTTTAATTTATTTTCATTTTGATTTCAGCTGAGGCTGCTAATAGCTGCGATAGTTCTCAAGCACCACAACGTATTACTACAGTCAGAAATGGTAATGATGTGTCTTTGCTATCGCCCAAAGGTTTAGATACATCAGCTTCGTCTGTCAATGTACATGAAGAGCCAGATGTAAACTACCACCCAACATGCAGCCAGAAAGAAAGTTTGTGGTTCTGGTTATTTGCGTGGTTACTCTCCACTGTATGACAAGCCGTTTGAAAGACTAAGAGCCTATCTTATTGAGCCAAATACAATCTCAGCACCTAATGTTGGCATATTCCGCGAACAAGATATGTGCTAAGTTGCCAAAGGCTAATATAGACGGCCTACCCATTTAGAGTAGCGGAGGATGGTTTCCTAGAGAACATATTATGTTACACCTCATTTTGACGATTTGGTTGAAGAAAAGTGTACGTGACGAATGGAACCTTAGCATTGTTTTACCCGATACACAAACAATTTTTGAATCTCGTTTTCTTTAATCCCAGAAATATAATTGGTCTGGCCACAAACCAGATGGTTTAGCGTGAACTCGACCTAAAACTCAGTTTGTCTTAAACTTATTGAACACAGCTAAAAGACATGAGGCAGTGGGATATCTCCTTCTTTCTTTTCCTTCATCTAACCTGTACAGATACTTAGTGCGGAAGTCACTTCAAGGCGTAAGTCGACACAAAAGCTTGTAAAATCCATCTTGCCAATATCTTACTTTTTGAAAACAAACAAAAAGGAAACGAATTCCGCGCTGGTTTTACATCTGTCGACCTGACTTTGTCGATTCGAAGTCGCATTATGAGCAAATGTAAAGATGATGAACCTAGAAACCTACATAATACGTCCACATCTGAAAATCGAGGCTCTTCAACGACAGAGACATCGTTGAAAGTCAAGGTGTGTGGAGGTTTTTGATAAGAATTGATTATATTGCGACCAGCGTAAGGCATGACTCCAGTATTCTGCACGTCACAACGTTCCGGGTAGTCAATATTGACTCAAATCACAACCTTGTTGTTGCTAATATACGTATGCAGATTTCCCAATCGCTACGACAAAGAAAAACTACTGTAAGAAGATACAACGTAGTAAAGCTGGAATCGCAAGAGATCACCAGAATCTTTCCTGATCGCGTATCCCGAAATTTCCCAACAATTCCTACGACGATATCATGAAGTAACGAAGACTAGTGGTAACGGTACCAACTTGATATCAGAAACGCCGCAACTAATGTGCTGGGTTTCACCTGACCACCACAAAGAAATCCCTGGTTTAATGAAGAAGCCTACGAAATGGTGCTTCAACTTTGAATGAGAGCCGCTCGAGCAGAAAATACCGGAAGAACTTTGGCTTCCCCCGAAGAAGAAAAAGAGCACGAGCGATTGAAAATATAGAGAAGTTGTACTCCAGGAATAACCTTTCAAGCCAAGAAAGCCCATATGCCTGTAGTAAGGTTACAGCCGGTGCTGAGAAAATTAAAAAATAATTTCTACAGACTGTATAGTGGCGAAGAAGTTCAAAATTTCACCGTCAGGTATCAACTTAGACGATGATAGCCAAAACCTTCGATCACCTGACCTGAATGAAGTAAGGATAACAATATTAAAGTTTAAATCCAACAAATCAGCCAGATCTGACGGCTTAATGGCAGATGTATTCAAAGCTGCCGGAAATGATTTTGTGGAGAGCATGCATCAACTCATTTCTTAGATCTGACCAGAAGAGTGTATGACTGATGATTGGAATGGAATCACATCACAAAAATACTAGAGCCCCTCAACTGAAACAACGGATACAAGATCTTATCTGCTATATTGCATGAACGTCTGAAACCCTTAGCTGACGGTTTCAGTCCAGGAAAGTCCACAATCAACCAAATCTGCACCCTGCGGCAAATCCTAGAAATAACTCAAGAAGTCTAAATTGACACCAACAAATATTTCAGTGATTTTGGGGCTGCAAAACTCGCCCGTCTGTGCGGAATAACAATTGAGAACGCTCGCTGCTCCGTCACGTTCGGTAATAGCTTATCCCAGATTGTACTGAAAAAAATTGTGCAGAACTTAAAAGGAGCGTTGAAATGGAAGTTGACAAAATTGGATTTGGCGATAAATGAGGGCACCACCTGCTGCTAACGAGAAAGGAAACACAACATGGACGAATTGGACAGAACGTCACAGTTGACATGTACAATCTCGAGGTAGTAAGGGACTTCGTCTACTTTGCTGTGCTATGAATTTTGCCAAAAACACCTCAGCAGATATAAAACGAAGAGTTACTCCCGGCAATTGCTGTTTTTTTTTTTGGGCCAAGAAAGCAATTGAATAGTAAGGTCCTATCCCAAAAACTAAGGGGACTCTATATAAGATTTTCATCATTCAGGCCCTACTTTATGGCGCCGAAGCATGAACCCTATCGAAAGCGGATGGAGATATCCTCAATCGTTTCGAGAGAGAAATCCTTCTAAAAATACTTCGTCTCGTTTGCGTTGACAGAGTTTGCAGGAAGAAAATTCAACAGCGACCGAGAAGCTTGTTAGATGAGGCTCAAGTCCGAAAACTGTCATCTCAGTCGCCGAGATGGCTAGGACAAGTAGAGCAAAGGGATACCAATTCTTCGTCCCGCAAAGTCTTTGAATCAAATCCGAAAGGACAACGTAGTGAGGAACCCGGCTAAATGGAGAAGCTTGTTAGATGAGGCCCAAGTTCACGGCGGAATGTTGCACCACCTACTTACTGAAGTAGGGTCGCCCATAGTTCTCTCTATGCTTTACCTAGAATAGCGTGCTCCTATGATATCGAAGACATAAATATGAAAACAGGTATATGACTGCTAAATATAAATGAAAACACCAAACCAAGGAACTCTAAAAACCTCTGGAACCCTGCTTCACTACTCTAACATGAATATACTTAAGTAGCTTCCGAATCGACAGATCGACTGTTCAATTAAACTTCACACTTAAGCCAGACAAGGAGTAGCAAATCAAAATATTGCAAGTTGAGAGCTACCATATTTTGTGACGTAATATCGTCACATGACGGCTGGAAAACAAGTGCAGAAATGAAATTTACTAGGATCGAACCGCTTTTCTGACTATTTAGTAAAGTAAACTTCGTCGGATGGCGTATTTAGCAGTAGCTTGTTTTGCTTGTTATCAAACTCGGTGACGACGTCTAACAGGACGAAGAACAACCACTTTTAACTTTCTTGATCGTCTGTCTGGCAATATCAAGTTGAGTTAAAGAGTTTGAAAGGCAGGCTTAGGGCTTAAAGGCTTAAGGCTTAAACCTTAAACACATTTATCTTAAGCTTTACTCTCTTTACCTCGAGTTCAAGGTCTTAAGTCATCAAGTAACAGTTCAAAATTCACAACTCACTCAGTAAATGCTGAGCAGATACTCGTAACATCGCTAAATATTATAAGGAATGGAGCAGGGCTTCGTTCCTGGCTGTACCTGGCTAAAGTCAGATACTTGGCTTATTTGCATCCAGCAAGTGCAGTACGAGAACGTACTTGAGTCATCATAGTACGTTGTTAGCGTTCCATTTCGATAAGGAGGTTCCGTCTGCTACGGAAATAGGAGAAGCCTCTTCAAAATCATCGACTTTCGGAAATATGCTATTGGTGTATCTGCTTTGATGTTTACTGCGTATCCAGCTAATCTTGTGGCAGATCTGGTGTTCCAAAATTATGATTCCAATCACTAGGCGATTGTCATTGTAGAACTCAACAAGCCGCTCGCCCTGGCCATTTCGATCTCAGAGAACACCTATCATGTACTTGAGTACGGTGTAGTTGCATCAAAGTTGGATGGTGTTGGTGTTAAAGCTTCTCATATTGATAACGAAATCCCTATTAGTCGTTAGGCTGTAGCCGACATCTAGGTAGGTAGGTAGGTAAGTGAGAGTGGTAGTTGAAAAACAAACCCAATTAAGACTATTGGCTACGTGAATCTATGAACCTCTTACTCATGCAACCAATGTGAGTTTATGATGAAGCGCACGAGACTGTTTACGTCTATATTCTTAATATCGTTTAAGTCATTTTAGAAGAAAGCTCCTAAGTGGTGTTTTCATCTCTGGGAGATATCTGAACATGTACAGAGAAGGTGGAGGATTGCAGCAGGATCCATGCAGCTTTTACAGAAATCATTTGCAAAAGCGCCAAGCTTTCTTACATGTTTGCCTATAAGGCAGGGTCCAGTGATGACCTGCTTTTTTTATTAGCGTCCAGCTTTCTCATTTTGGCGAGTTCGTCGGCCCGGAACCCAACAAAGGTAAAGGTAGAACAAGTCTGTCATCTCCGATGGAAATGATCGGCATTCAAAGGCGGTTTCAGAATTTAATGAGACTGAGTCCAATGACTTGTTACCGGCCTGATTATCTGAAATGATCCGGATATCCTTTGAAGGTATCACGTTTTTCTGCAGCCAGAAATACGTTATAGTGATTTGGAAGAACGAAGGAGAGGCTTAGATTTAGCTTATCTGAAAGAACACCGTCATCAACCCCACTATAGGCTTCAGATTAATCTTTATAGAAGTGGTTTGACTTGTCCTCCATGAAAGCATCTTCCTCCCAAAAGGATCTTAAGGGGAAGTTTACATAAAAGTCTTTGTCAAACCGCAGTTTAGGTATGGTGCAATCGATGTTCTCTGTGGGGCTTCCTAATATACCATATAAAGAATATTAACGTGTTCAAATTAATTATTGTTGACTGTGTAGTCGCTTTAAGGCGAATAGTTGCAGCTTGCTGAAGATGTGGAGAGGTGTCAAGTGAAACAGAATGTCTAAAGCCGCGAAATTCGTAGAACGTAGAGCTCCACTTATGCATAGACATGTTGTTCTTTGAACTCTTGTTATTCGAGGTTGGAGGCAACATTTATTTCCAATGGATTTCTTTCGGAAAACACTTAACTGGTATTGAGCAAGTTTTATGGGAGTTTACTCCCTATCCACAGCAATCTGCCCAATGGGTTAGTCTGTTAAGATTTAGCTGAAGGAGTTCTTTGATGGTGTTGTGATGCTTCCCTGAAACGGCTATAGCAACGTCGTACGCATAGGCAATCACCCTGCAACCTCCCGCTTCCAGGTATATCAGCAATTCGTTAACCACTTAGTTCTGGAAAAGGGAAGAAATGAGACCGCCTTGCGGCGTACCTCTGTTTGGAGCTGATTATCCTGCTATTTAGCAGTGAGTCGTCCACCTGCAGATGTTCAGGTTGTAAAAGGCACCCTCTACGACCAGGGAAGCAACCATTGTGTTGTCTATATTGTAGGGATCGTTCGATGTGACTAGTCAGGGAATGCAGAGCCGTTTCTACCGACTTTACATTAGTCATGTTCACAAAAGTCCTTAGCTTGAATATGGATATCAATCAGTCATTCTAGAGTTTTCAGAAGGAATGACTTATAGGTCGGAGGTCATTTTCAATGAAAACTTGGCCTTGGGAATGAAAACTGTTAGGTGACACCTAGTTGACTATATAAATTGTACTCTACATTTCTAGCTGAGGGTCGTGTCGCTGAGCAGCACTATAATGCAATACTATTCTGGATTTGTGCTGTCAACATCCAGTAACTGTATGATTTTCTTCGTGCTTTTTCTAAACTTCTAACCCTGTTCTGTACTCAGACATGTTTTCAGCTGGCTGGTCGAAGCGGTCTAGTGAAGAGCCCCCCGTTGCAGTTGGTGCAAATAAATTACTGGCATCAGCTCATATCATGTCAGCCTTAAGATGTGTATCTCGTTTCGCATGATCGTTGTCTCTGGTTATCAGGACCCGCCGCTTTCAGAATGCTCGTTCGTGAGTCGATGGCGAAAAGTCATTCACAAATTATGCATTTGTATCTGCTTTTTTTCGAATATTGTCTAATGATCGCCGTTTATTGTGTTGCCGATATCATTTAAAATAAAAATGGAGCCGCAAGACATTTTCTTTCGCAGACTGTCCTTATTCTAGCTATCACTTAGAGTAGCCCCATCCATCTAAGTTAGTTCCCACTCATATCGAGTTTTTAATCGAATTAAATTCTAACGTTTAAGGGATATCTATTGTTTGTCAAACCCGTAAACTGCGTGTCTAATTTTTGTACAACACTGTACACATGTCAGACTTGTGAAGCGTGCGTGAGGCGGATATCCTACCACCCGAACTACAATTCAATCCTACCGACTAGCCTTCAAGAGAACATTTTCACAAAGTGGAAAGGACAATTTCAAGAGTGGATGTGCGCTTGTGTCGTTATTTTTGTCGTGCAACTTCACAATGTATGCACTCACATTCGAGTTCATGTGCAAGGATATGCATATCAACCTCTACCCCTTTGTCCGGCTTCCAATCCATCCACCCAACACTAGCAGATTGGGATAAATTGCGCGGATTTTATATGCTTCGCAACGGATCTATGAGTACTCGTACTCGTACTCGTAGTCGTAGTCGTACTCGTACGTCTCTGAGAGTAGTGATTCTGTAGACACTCAGGAAATAAATAGCAGTAAACTGGTGATTTTAGTATCGCCGCGTATTCGTAAGGGTTATTTAAGTTACCGGGGTGGCTGAGTTGAATGAGTGGGGTTAGTTCAGATCAACTAAGGGCCACTCAAAGAGTGGTAATGGTGGTGGGCTATGTCGGGTGAATTGCATTTTTTATAACTTAATCTTAAAGTTCGTTTTTTTTTTTTTTTTTTCTTCACATTACTTTCCGCTTGCAAATTGCCATTAAATGGTTAAAGGGACTTTTTATGGGCGACTATTTCAACTTAATGGAAGCAGTTTTCTCTATTTTATTTGCGAATAAATCGAGTTAGGGAGTGTTAAGCTAGTTTTTAGGATCGAGCGTGATGATCAGGTGATTTGATGGATTTTCTTGTTTCTATTTCTGGTACTTTGTAGTTTATTGGTGTACAGTTTGATGAAATGAATTCAGTTGATTTTGGTGGATTTTTGTGGATGTTAGAGATAAATGTAAGCTAAAGGTTTTTGAGATGATATTATTGCAGGTCTATACATATAAAAAAAATGTGAAATTGTTGAATATACAGAATTAACATGGATCAACTTTAACATCCTCTGAATACATTCGTTATAACTTATTGTAATACACAGAACTGCATTGTTAGTATGATTTTAATCTTTTAACCTGAATACTTTGCACAATAAAGTTAAACTGGTCGGACGTTTTATTATATCAGGTTATGGGCCCAGTCCCAGTCCCAGTCCCAGTCCCAGTCGAAAAATAAATTTTACTTAAAAGTTCCACGTATCAGCTTCATCAAAAAGTTTTCAATTCAGAAAATTAAAAATACAAGTTTATTCATCTAAATCTACTAGTTGTAGTGAAAAGTAACCTCCTTGGGAATGAAAAAAATTTTTTTTTTAAATGTTTTCCTATTTTATTCAACATAGTCGCCTTTAAGTTTGATACACTTATTTAAGCGATTTTCCAATTTCTTGGTCCCGTCCGAAAAGTAATTTTCCGGAAGGTCTGCTGAATTTTTTATTGATGAGCCATCGTTTGAGGTTTGGGGAGAGATAATAGTCCGAGGGAGCCAAATCGGGGGAATACGGTGGATGCGACAGCAATTGGAGCCGTAAGTCATTGATTTTAGCCGTGGTTGCAATGCTCTGATGGTTGATGGTTTTTCCTTTTTCGAAGTAGTCCACGAAGAGTATGCCATGAGAATCCCGGAAAACCGACGCCATAACCTTTCCGATTCATCGAGACTCCCTCGGCCGCTTCGGAGCACTCGTGCCGGCTTCAGTCCATTGCCGCGCACTCATTCTGTTCTCTGGTGTTCAACAGTTACCAATCGACGCCAAAAGTCCGCCCGATTCCACATCAGCAAGTCCAAACACTCTTTCGAAGTGCTCTCGCGTTCGTGTTTTTGGTCAAGAGTGAGTATGCGCGGCATTCAGCGGCAGGATAACTTTTTCATATGCAGAATATTGCCCAAAATATGGTGTGTGCGCTCAGTACCAAACCTTGTGTTGTATCTGTTAGCTCGCGAACCTTCACTTTCCTGTCAGCCAACACCATTTCATGTATTTTTTTGGCATTGTCGGTTGTAACCGCATCGGAGGGCCTGCCGCTGCGGACTTGATCGGTAGTAGAGTTGCAGCCAACACGAAACTCTCGAAACCAACATTTGATGGTGTAATCTGACGGACCATTAGCCCCATAATATTTGTCCAACTTTTCTATTGTTTCCTTTGCCGTTTTGCCTCTCAAAAAATAATGTTTTATGAGAGAATGAAAATCGTTTTTGTCCATACTCAACATGATGCCAAACACGTCAACAACAATCAGCCGTCAAAACAAAACTAAAGACAGTATCGCACTGAAATTCGGCATGTCTATCTAGATATGAACGGACATCAAGGCTTTATAACCCTTTTTGCAGTAGCAGCGCATTCTGGCGGTCAAGGAGGTTACTTTTCACTCCACCTAGTATAGTGTCCCTTTTAAAGTAATCCCCATCGCCTGCAACACACTTATGCCAGCGCTTGATCCAATCCTCGAAACATTTTTTATATTCGGTTTTTGGTATGTCCACTAGTGTTTCCTGCGATTTTTCCATTACTTCCTCTCGGCTGCTGAAACGCGTTCTCCGTAGTGGGTTTTTTTTTTTAACTCGATTGAACAGAAAGAAGTCACAGGGAGCCAAATTATAATGATGGCACTGTGCGACGGTGCGTTATCATGGTGCAAAATCCACGAGTTTTCACGCCCAAATAATACTCTTTGCTTATTGTCTGGCCTTCATGATGTACTACACCGTTTTAATCCATAAAAACTGTGAGCATTGCCTTCTTTTTTGACTGAAAACGGCGTGGGTTTTTTGGTCTCGGCTCATTTGTGAACGCCATTCACTTGCCTGATGTCTGGATTGCATGTCGTACTCATAAGCCCACGTCTCATCTCCAGTTATGATCCTTTTGATGAATGTGGGATCGGATTTAGCCTCGCAAATCATCTCTTTTGCGACATCAACACAGTCTCTTTTTTTCATAAAAATTGAGGTCTTTTGGCATCAACTTTGCTGCTAAACTATGGAAACCCAAATCATTTAACAAAATGTCTTGGACGGATCCATAGGCAATGTTCAAGTCCTCCGCTTTCTCTCTGATGGTTAATTTGCGGTTATTGATCAACATTTCTTGAACTTCATCAGTGTTTTCTTCGGTTTTCGATATCGATGGTCTGCCACTGCGTTCATCATCTTCAATTGACTCACCACCACTTTTGAACCGCTCCACAGTGATTCAGGTTCCAAAGAAGGGCGGTCATAGGGTTTTTTGGGCAGATTTACAGTATTATAGTTTGACTAATTTATTACAAGACTCAGCGGCCTCCTCAATGCTTTATGTATTGATGAAGGTAAGTTATACCAAGGGTATTCCCCCACAAGCATCTTGGCAGTATCAAAAGCATAAATCTTAATTTTTTCTGAATTTATTTTATAACGAGAAGAAAGGCTCTGCAGAAGGTGACTATATCTGTCAATAAGATCTTTTCTAATACCTGTTATTTCAGATGAAATATCAGAGTTATGAAAAAATGTACGTGCTGTGTTTCCATCATTGGACCTTTTTCTTCAGCTTCCTTCTTTGGAGCTGGCTTATTTTCTTGCTGTTTCTTCTCGTGCTTCTTCTTATCGGTCTTAGCAGAGTCGGCACCAGCACCAGTTTTGTCCAAGAATTCGACGTATTTCTTCGGACCGAAAGCGAGAGTCTTCTCAGACAGGACGTAGACCTTAAGGACGGCTTAAACCTGTGGCTGATTGAGGATTGTGTTGAACTATCTATTGAGATTGCCATGGGGCGCACGTAGAGATGGCTCCAGCACATACTGGTACAAATGAAGCAAACTGGTAAAGACAACGATATTGGCCAGAGTAATGTGCTCACTAATTAAGTGGATTCGAGCAATTTCTTGTTCGGGATGGTCATTGGATGTGTCACAATTAAACCTAATTTTTTCCTAAACTGCCTTTGAACTAGCTCTTTTCTCTAAGCAAGACAAGCTTTATCTTCTGCAGACTGCGCTTGCCACTAATAATGACTTGACAACTTTTTTTTAAAATAAAAGGCAAACCATTTGAGATATTTTAAAAACTTTATTATTGGCTAAAAGTACAATCAAAACATTTATGAATGGAACTCGACTTCGTTCATATGTCCAGCGCGGGCACGTTTGCAGCGGTCGATTCTTTGGACCCAATTTTCAACGACTCGGCCACACATTTCTACGGAAACGGCCGCTATTTCCCGGTTAATGTTGGCATTTCTGGGCTCTTCCATTGTCGTCGGCGTGTTGACATAAACCAATGACTTAACGTAGCCCCACGGAAAATAGTCAAGCGGCGTTAAATCGCACGAACGAGGCGGCCAATCGACTGGCCCAAGTCTTGAGATAACACGCTCACCATACTTATTCATCAATAAATCGATTGTAGCGTGTGCTTTGTGGCTTGTGGCACCATCTTGTCGACGAAAAAATATGGCCCAATAACGCTTCCGGCATGCAAACCGCAATAAAACATTTATTTGGATGAAGTGGTGATTCCTGAAGCACATGTGGGTTTTCATCCGACCAATAACGCATATTTTGCTTATTAACGAACCCATTGAGCCAAAAATAAGCTTCGTCATTGAAGATGATTTTGCGATGAAATTCATCATCTTGGCGCATCTTCTCCAGAACCCAATCGGAGAACGTACGTCACTTCAAATTCTTGAGTCAGCTTGATCTTGCATGGGTGTAAACCAAGATCCTTACGCAAAATACGCCATAATGTGGTCTGAACGATACCAAATTCTTGAAAACGCCGTGGAATTGACTGATTTGGATCGTTTGCTACGGACGTCTGAACGGCAGCGATATTTTCGACACTTAGACCAACCCGTTGTCTCACTGACACGGAAACATCACACAACGAAAATGTAGACTCAAATTTTTGCACTAAACTTGTTATTGCCTGTCTACTAGGGCGAGAATTACGACCGAAAATTGGAGTTAACGCTCTTAAGGTTGCAGTCACCGACTCCGAATATCTGTAGAAAATTTTTAGAATTTGCAGACGTTGCTTGTTAGTGTACTTTACCATGATGAAAATGTTGAGTGTACTAAATAAATTGACAGTGACAGTTGCGTTGAGTTGCGTGAAAGAAAGTTGTCAAGTCCCTATTGGAAAACCTTATATTAATTCGATAAGAAACGTAAATAAAATACTCGGAAAATCTAATGTACCATATGAATGCAGAGTAGATAAGCCAAACTCAAATTTACTAGTATCAGGGACCTCTTTTAAGTATATATTTACATAAATCGTTCATCTCTTTTGGGGTTGCACCATAAATGTAACACCTACTCGTAGATGAGTCGCTAGGTGCAGAACAAACTTTACCATCTACCATCGTCAATTGTAGGTTAACTGGTTAAATTGAATTTTGAAATAAACTTTTTCTAGCAAGGTGACTTCCTTTGTGTCTTTTGTAAATTGAAAATGAATTGGTCTTTCTACCACCTAGTAGAGGAAGGGTATTGGTTTTTCCAAATGATTGATTCATCACAGGTATTTGGTTTATAAACAAGTTGAAGAGGTACATAAGATGTGACAAATAAACTCGAATCTTCGATAGTTGAATCTGAAAATTTCTGCTTAAATTCACCATGGCCTGTGCTGCCATCAAAACCCCATTTACCAATTAAAACTTTCAACTATCAAACACGGCTTTTTGAGATTCAACAAAGCGACTTGATGTATGGTTTAACAATGATTGTAAATTGATTTCAGCAGAAGATTCCGTCACGCGAATATCAGTTGGATAGCAACGTTTATTGGCTTCCTGTACTTTACGATAGGACGGAAAAACATTTGGTATTTTAGAATGAATCACTTCTCTTAATAATAAACTTCATCCGTGCTAAATTCCAAAGAACTTTCTTATTGATTTGAACTGATTTGATCTGTGATAAAACTGCTAATCTGCGACGTTTAAACCTCTTGCTGCAGTCTCCAAGCTCCTTCCTATATCGCTTTCCACTTGTAAATTGAGCAGATTCCTTTTGCTGGTCGTTGTAGTTTTCACATACTTATCCATCAGATTCTTTAAGTATGCAAACTTCGGTCTAGTTTAACCAGCTTTCGTAGTTGGCCACTAGCTTAGCTTTTGATCTCCTAAATTGCTTCCAATGTGCGGCAAACCGTATACAGAGATTCAAAAGGAGATTTCTCAAGCAATCAGTCTGGATATTTTAAGCATCCGGTAAAGAATTCGCAAGGGATCCAAACACTTCCCGAAACCTTTCTGCTTCATTTTCTTTATTTTTTGAAGCTATCCACGTATTTAAAACAAGCATTCGGGCAAAAGAACATGTAATGGTTGTACCTACAAAAGAAAATCACAAAAAATTTTTTTTTTCTAGTACTGGACCTGGTCTCCTCAATGACCTGTAACAACCCTCAGAGCACCTAGACTTTGCGGTTATTAAAACTAGGAAAATAAGAGATTATATAGATATATGACTCATTTATGGCGATTCGTGCCTTCATAAGTAAAAGCCTAGTTGAACATGGAAAATGGTTAAAAACGAAAAAAGTGGAAGGTGTGTTTTGACGGAGCTGGATATGAATAGTCACATTGTCAAGGAAACAATGTTACTACTTTAAAAATATCGAACATACTTTCAATTTGAATATCCATTGCACAATTATATCGCAAACAATATATTTCTCGGAAATATAACACTTTAAAAACAACACCAATTTATGTGAACATAACTGTGCCATGTTTGTAATTGCAATGTTTTTTTATACCTGCGAATAGAAGAGTTTTTTATGTTTCCTATAAATAACATCGTATTGGGTATATATTTTAATTCGTGCGGTTATTTTTTTCAAAATTTGAACGTTTATTTAAGAAAAACATGTACAATAGTATTATTCAAAGTATTGCCCATCTGAAGCTATGACTTTTGCCATCTTTCTGGCAATTTGTGGATCCCATCCCAAAAGAACTGCGCCGGCTTGGCAGTCAAGAATGAATCAACCCAATTTTTGATATTCTGCTCTGATGTGAACCGTATTTCAGTGAGGGCGTTCTGCATCGACCGGAACAAATGGTAGGCAGAAGGGGTGAGGCGGGTAGGGTAAGACTTCCCATCCACTGTTTTCCAAATAGTTCTTAACCGGAATAGCAACGTGGGGCTGAGCGTTGTCATGATGGAAAATTATTGCCTCGTGTCTGGTCGCATATTCCGGGCGTTTTTCGGCTACTGCTCTCTTCAAATGGATTAATTGTGTTCGGTAGCGTTGACCATTCATGGTTTTACCCAGTTTTAGCAGCTCATAATACAGCACATCCATCTGATCCCACCAAATACAGAGCATTACCTTCGCGCCATGGATATTCGGCTTTGCCGTTGATTTGGCTGGTTGGCCGGGTTTCACATATGATTTTTTGCGCTTGGGATTGTCGTAATGGATAAATTTTTCATCACCAGTAACAATCCGATGCAAAAATGACTTCCTTTTGTGGCGTTCCAGCAGCATTTCGGACATGCAAAACCGCCTTTCGACGTCTCTCGGTTTGAGTTCATGTGGAACACAATTTCCTTGCTTTTGAATATATCCAGCTGCTTTTAAACGTTTTCGAATGGCTGCTTGAGTAACACACAAAGATTCTGCGAGCTTTTCTTGTGTTTGGCAACAATCTTCATAGAGTAATGCTTCTAGCTCTTCATCTTCAAACTTTTTTGGCTGCTACGGACGTTCATCGTCTTCCAAGCTAAAATCACTACTTTTAAATCGTGCAAACCACTTTTGGCACGTTCGCTCAGCTAGCGCATGTTCATCATAAAATTCCACCAAAATACGATGACTTTCGGCAGCAGTTTTCTTCATATTAAAGTAATGAAGAAGAACTCCCCGCAAAAACACTTTTTCAGGCACAAAGTTCGACATATTTGAGTGAAAAAAAAAAATTGTTGTTTACGCTTCAAATGAATGACATATACTGAAATGACGTACCATGACAGTAGCTTTCCAACGCATGTTCCAATGGAATAATAACAATAGAATAATACGCCATCTCTTAGCAAACCGCACGAAGTTATAGACCCAATATTTGCAACATCGGTATTTGGGCCCTATGACCTACGGCTGAACCACTGTGCGCTCGTGCCACTGGTAAACGACCGTTTTTTTTTAGAGAATTCTTGCCGAAACACTTTTCCAACATTTCCAACGTTCGTGCACCATTGAATCCGTTTTTTACGCAAAATTTAATACAAGTTAGTTGTTGCAAATTTAAATCCATTTCTAAAGTTATAAAAAATCGCAATAACACACACAGAGATAGATGTACTCTTGGCTATGTAACTTTTGCAAATGTCAAGCTATGACTCTAATATTTAGAGGGAATGTCAACAACAGATGTACTAACTTAACAAAAAAAAAAAAAACAGAACTGAAATCGGAACAATGAGAGCGCCACACGGTGGTTATATTTCGATATTTTGATCAAGGTTTTGATCAATTTCTCAAATTTTGTTCACTAAAATTCGGAAAATTCGGTGCTTTGCAGGAAATGTAACTATTTTAGTATTTCAGTATTTTTATTCCAGTATAACACGTTATTTATAATAGACCATTAAAATCTTTAAGCTATAAATTTGATATAGTTAATAAGTGATTTAAAATTAAATTAAAATAACAATTCTTTTCTGAATTAAGTGAAACAATTTTTATAAGCTTTCTTGAACAATTAAATAAAATATTTGTATGGTGTGAAATTTATATTCAGCATTCCTTCTAGTTGTCTGCTATATGTCGAAAGAGAGTTTCATAATAGAGTCGTCTTATTTGAAGGGGGAATGAATTTCAAAGGCGAATGGCGTGAACGAAAAATTCTCGCTCGGTAACTTGATAAGCAACACGAGGTACAATTAAATTTAAATTTCTGCCTAAATGCGAATACCTAAGGTTATCATATAAGTATTAGGGCTGTTGGTTTATTATAATCCTGTGTAAATATTTGATTTTCGGCATCAGACGACACATGAGCAAAATGATTTAGGCCGTATACACCCTGCCTGACTCGAACTGCAACCAACTTCAGACTGCTATAATTTCCAAACCATTCTAAACAGTGAGCTCAAATTTTGACACATGACACATGACAGATAATTTTATTGTTTACAAGCCTCTTAAACGATTTGTGTTTTAGTTGTGTTGAAAAATTTTTATCCGTGACGTGAATAAACCACACGTGTTTCGAACCATAGCTCGTTACCGTAATACTGGTAGCGTTGCAAAACGCCATGGAGGTGGTCATAAAAAAACAGCAACATCGGCAGAAATGGTTCGGAAAGTCAAGGCTCGAATTGAGCGAAATCCACGTCGAAGTGGAAGAAATATGACTCGTGAGCTCAACATATCGTTGGAACGGATGCAATACATACTGAAAAATGAGCTTGGGCTCAAGCTATTGACGTTCCAAAAAACACACGATCTTACACCGCAACAGAAAAATTTTAGAGTCGAAAGAGCGAATGAGTTGCTACGCTTGCACGAAAGTGGTGAGTTGCCGAATTTGGTTTTTTTCCGATGAGTCGCCATTTATTATCGAGCAATATGTTAACAAACAAAATGACCGAGTTTACTTGCCAGAGAGGTCCTTCGAAAATTTAGCGATGGTGATGGTTTGGGCCGACATAACCGCCGATGGTCGCTCTCCGCTCGTATTTTTGGACCGTGGCGTCAAAATTAATGCGATCGTATACCGTGAAGCTGTCTTAGAGACAGTATTAAAGCCTTGGGCAAACAATCATTTCAGTTGACCGTCTCACAAAGCGCGCGTCAACCAAAATTGGTTAAAAAACAATGTTCCACACTTCATTGCTTCGACACAATGGATTGCAAATTCTCCGATTACAAATTCGTTGGATTTGAAGGCACTAAAAAATACCAAAGTTTGGACCATCTTAAACCAGCGACGCCATTATTCGCGCTGTATTTTCCCACATTTTTTGCCTTGGCACAATAAAATTTATCAAAAAATAAAAGTATTATAGCATTTTAAAAAGTTGCAGTTTGAGTCAGGCAGAGTGTACGTATCGCACAACATTCTTAAAAGCAACGTTAAGCTTACGTCTGGCAAAGGTGCCGGCCGGTGCAACAAAAAATTTCGCAGACATACCTTATCAGAAGAATGAGCACAGTCTTGACCAACAGGAGCTTCGTATTTACTGGAGCTTTGAGTTTGGGAGAGATTTCTAAGGCAACCGTATATTTTTCCCACAAATACCAAGATTTTTGGTTTTGTTTACAAATTCGATAGGTTCATTAGCAAGGTAGACTTGAGGAATATTGATAAGGGGTAACGGATTTCTATTTATGAGAAGACGCTTCGTTTTTTTTTGAGTTAAGGTGCGGAAAGTTTTCATCTGCCCAGCAATGAATATGTTTTAAGTCATCATTAAATTTGAAGTAGCATGATCAATAAGATCATTCTCATATCTTAAATAACATAGAGCTGGATATCGTCGGCAAACATGTGAAAATTTGAACTTTTCATGCTTTCGGGAAGATCGTTAATAAAAATTGCGAAAAGTAGGGGACCTAAAATGGATCCTTGTGGAACACCTACTGAAATCGCAATATAATCTGACACAGCATTGCTTACATGAACTGATTGCTTTCTTTCAACCTTAGCTTGCTTCCAAGCAAGCGGAAAAGTGAATCTTTTCTAATTGAAATGAGCCAGCGTGTGGCGTTTGGATATTGTTTGCATTAAGGCATTGGACTTTTGCGAATTCTTTGTTGAGTTCGTTAGGATCGACCTGGTCTACAATGGACTTCAAGTTACTTCCAACACCTAATTCTAGTAAGTTTGTCCAAAATGTTTTGGTTGGAAGTTTATGATCGAAGTGATTAGCATAATAGCGACGTTTGGCTTATTTAATCTTCGAGTTAACTATGTTACGTAACAATCCACAACTGTCATAGTATTCGGGTATCCGAAATCATTTCCATTTTTTGAATTCAGCATCACGATTGTTTATTAGCTCAAAAGTTTCAGAGCTAATAAAGAGCTGTAAAACTACGTAATGAACAGATTCAACTTGGGCATCGACCGATGTTTCAAAAAATACGCCATGCCAATCAAGGCAAAGGACGTCTTGTTCAAGTTGCTCCACATTTAGATTTTTAAAGTCCTTAAATGTATAAACCGATTGTTTGTTACTGGTGACTAGATTAAAAGCGGAAAAAATGAGGTCATGTCTAGAAAAAAGAGGAACAGAAACCTTGGTAAAGAACACTTCCAGACAGTCAATGTTAATAAAAATGTCCAAGAGTGGAGTGTTGAGACCAGTAAAGTGCGTTGGAATGGTCGAATTTGCAACATCAAAGCTAAGCACTTTAATGGATTCAATAAAAGGTGACGATCTCATATATTCGAGAATATTACAATTAAAATCACCACACAGAATAGTTTTTAAGTACAGGGTGACTGACTCGAACTGCAACTTTTTAAAATGCTGTAATTTTTTTATTTTTTGATAAATTTTATTGAGAGAAGGCAAAAAATGTTGGAAAATACATCAATTTTCAAATTGTATCAGCAGTTTTCAATGTGTCCACTTTTGGCGCGAATAATGGCGTCCCACGCTGCACGGAAGTGGTACAAACCTTGGTATTTTTTAGTGCCAACCTTCGCCTTCAAAATACCCCAGACAGAGAAATCCAAGGATTTGCATCCGGAGAATTTACAATCCATTTTGTCGAAGAAATGAGGTGTGGAACATTGAACAACCAATCTTGGTTGACGCGCGCTTTGTGAGACGGTGCCGAGTCTTGTTGAAATGTCCACGATATCCAACCGATATGATTGTTTGCCCAAGGCTTCAATACTGTCTTTAAGACACAGTTTTACGGTATACGATCGCATTAATTTTGACACCACGGTCCAAAAATACGAGCGGAAAGCGACCACCGGCGGTAATGGCGGCCTAAACCATCATCATCGGTGTTGCCTGCTTTCTGGTGGACATCCGAAGATGTAAATTTTCAAAGGACTTTTCTAGCAAGTAAGCTCGGTCATTTTGTTTGTTGACATATTGCTCGATAACAAATGGCGACTCATCGGAAAAGAACAAATTCGGCAACTCACCACTTTCGTGCAAGCGTAGCAACTCCTTCGCTTTTTCGACTCTGACTTTTTTCTGTTGCGGTGTAAGATCGTATGCTTTTTAGAACTTCAAGGGCTTGAGCTCAAGCTCATTTTTCAGTATGTGTTACATCCGTTCCAACAATATGTTGAGCTCACGAGCCATTTTTCTTCCACTTCGACGCGGATTTCGCTCAATTCGAGTATTTTCTTTCTGAACCATTTCTGCTGATGTTGCTGTTTTTTTATGACCACCTCCGATTTGGAACGCTGCCAGTATCACGGTAAAGAGCTATGGTTCGAGACAAATGATTTGTTCACGTTGAGGTGCTGGAGGGCTCTAACGATAAGTTTTACAGCCAAATATAAAGCAATCACACTATCACGTTTGAATTCCATTGTGGATAAAAATTTTTCAACACAACTGAGACGCAAAGCGTTTAAAAGGCTTGAAAATTATAAAATTATCTGTCATGCGGCAAAATTTGAGCTCACAGTAATGAACGGGTTGGAAATTATAGCAGTCTGAAGTTGGTTGCAGTTCGAGTCAGTCAGGGTGTTTAGGGTGATTCATCGTGAGGTGTGATGATGATGATTTGAACTTAAAATTTTTATTATCTGTTAAAAGAATAATTCATGCCATTTACTTCTTGAAAATGATATCATGTAAATGTTGGCAACGACTACGTTTGAGGTGGTCCATACGGAAGGTCCAATTTTGGGCGACTCGTTCGAGCATAGCGACTAGTATCTCGCGAATAACACGAGTAATGTTGGCTTCCAAAGCGTCAATCGTAGTTGGCTTATTTCTAAAAACTACATATCCCCAGAGAAAATAGTCCAAAGGTGTGATATCGCACGATCTAGGCGGTCAATTTACAATAGCAAAACGTAAAATTAAGTGCTCACCAAAATGATTTCTCAATAAGTCCATTGTTTCACGTGCTGTATGGCTCGTAGCGGTTACCGTTGACGGCAATATTCTGATTTGCCTCATTTTTGAAGAAATATGGACCAATGATGCCACCAGCCCATAAACCACATCATACCGTTGTGAACAATTCGGAGACGTTGTTGTGGTGTGAGTTCTTCCATGATGACTTGCCAAACGATACTGCACAAAAATGATAAAGCAGTGTGATCAAATCTCACGATAAATCATCCTATATTTTCCTTGTCAGCGCGAAAGATCTTATAACCGCACATGGAGTATGGCTCGTCACTTACCCTCGTCAATTTTCCCCGATAAAGTTTATGCATTAATGTGACATGCCCTAAGGCCTTCTTGATGTTCACAAGTGATTTTAAGAATAACGCTCAGGTTATCATTTGAGCCATTGCCTACGGATAGATTTGCGCCGATATTACCCATTAATGCCAGAGTTTTTGGAAAGCTCTAGACCTGAGAGTTTCTGGCTTAACCATAACGCCAGCGAACAACTCCATAATGAGAACAGGTCAGCAGTCAACGATACCACTATATAGCGAAGTGTTATAGACTGAGTCACAAGTAAAGCGGTTAAGACAATTCCATTACCAAACCTCAGAAGCCGCAACCACGGCTGATTGGATAGTCCTAATGAATGTGTTAATTCTGCTGCCGCCTATATTTATTTTCTCAAACAAAACCAACAAACCGCCATCGGTTGGGCATGTCAAACTCACACATAATTCTGCTGAAATGAGATATTCAAATTTTCAAACCAATAAACAACGTCCTAGTGCCAGCATTTATCCCAAATTTGTTTAAAGTGCAAACAACTAGCTCAAAATGAAATAACCGAAAAACGAATCTATTTATCCATACGCGATTCAGAGTTCTTCTTCTATTTCTGTGACGGTATGGAATTTTTAATGAGCCCCCATTTGTAATTCATATCTTTACTTCAATTATCCATCCGCAACTTCATAAATCTTTCATCGCTCAAAGTTCTTTGGCAAAACAAAGCCTGGGCATGACCTATCTCGAAGTTCCAGTTTAAATCACTTCCAATGCAAACAAACAATCCTCACCCATGGATTTGCCACAATAATTACAGACACCACCGTCAGCCAACAGCCATGTCAAATAAAAAGCGAGACGTAACTAAGATGGATATCCTAGCGATGTTGGATACCGAATCCATCCAAACTTATGGACAAAATGACGAACTGAAAAACCAATCAAACCATCAATCACATTCGTGGGTTGCCATGGCCCTCTTGGGCATTCCATCACCCCTATCGAGTCATATCTCTTAGGTAGCGCAAATACGACACGGTATCCGTAGTATTCGTAGCAGTAGGAGAAAGGACAAATGCAAACACACACAGAATTCGTTCAACTCTTACCAGAGAAATTCTCAATCACTGATACTCGTACTTCTCTACTTCTGGCAAGTGCAACTTTACTGATACTTACCCGGTAGCTCCGCCAATGTACATACTGCCCTCGAACGGGCCGAACTCCTCCTCAGGCAGCAAATCGACCATCTGGTAATCAGTATTAATCATGAACCGAACATGGTACTCATTATAGTCGATCCATATTTTATGCCATTCGCCGCCATTGAATTTCCGGACGGAGTTAATGACCAGCTCACGCGTCGTGCCCGTACTAAGGGTGAAATTGAACGTGAGCTGATAGTCACCGGTGAGGGCGACCATAAACGATGGATAATACGGACGTATTGGTGGCTGAAACAGAAGAATAGCCTTCTCACCTGTGGTCCGGAATGAGAAGGCAATGTCACCCTTCCTCCATCCGGGCACTTCAATGTACGATTGCGATGTGGTAAATGTGACCACGTACTTCTGGGTATCTGCAAAGGAAAACAAGACAGCTAGCATAAGTATTTGGTATTTGTGTGAAGTTTTAAGATATAGTAATCGTTAGATGGATTGATGTGTGCGATGTGTTGGATATGTTGGATGTTAAGGCTACCGAGATGGTTATGTTGAAATTTACTTACCGTAATTAAAAAGTAGTTTGCTCTGCTAATTGGATGAAGTGGGTGATTGGTATCCTCTAGGAGGAAAGTGGAAATATCACGTGGGGCCAGCGCTAATGCAATAGAAGTTTACCAAATGTTTCCATTTGGGATGGGTTGGTTTATGTTTGAGGAAAATTTGAAAGTTCCTCGATGCTGCCATCTGTTAAATGCGGATATTAACCAAAGTTTTTCAATTAACAACGACGGTGGATTAGACTCGTAAAAGGGGTAAGCTTCTGAGGCGAAAGTGCTTCGTTAAACTGAAATGGCGCTTCGAATCATTGGGTCGTAACTAAACAGAGCTTGTTGGTTATATTTGCTGATGGATCATCATCCCCTTATACGATGAAATGAGGCAACTTAACGACTTCTTCGGTGGAATTGAATGAAAATTATATTTTCTACTAACGAACCCAAAAGTCGGATTTGTACTCGGATATAGAATTACTGGAAACTTCATTAGATGCAGTAGAATACTTGAAAAGATACATAGACCGGAAGTAACAATTCACAATTTAAGAAGTACACGTACGTCGTCGTACATATTGTACAATACATCAGAGATAAAAATCTTCAACTGTGACTTAGGCCCATGAAGAAGGTGGTAGAACTAATTGCAATGCTCTTGGTAACAGATGCGTTCAACGACTATAGATACTGAGGTATTCAAGGAGAAGGAATTCACCAGCACATTACTATACAAACTTCATGAAGTGTTTTAAGGTGTTTCGAGCGATTGAAATAGGATGTTTGATTAAAATTGCCAGTCCAATCTTAAGGCACCAAGTGACAAAACTGAGGTAAGCCAATAAGTCAAAAGATACCAAAGTTCTGAAAGGAAAACCTGCAGCCCACACGTTGAAATGTTTTACAGTATGTAGGTTACGCCACAAGATTATACTCTTTTCCTTAAGCAATCGAACCAATCTTCCTACGGATGATTGGTAGAACACTGCGAAGATGAAGATAAGAAAGACGAAGAAGAAAAAAGAAGAGAATAGGGCGGGCCCAATACCCCTGAAATTCATTAGCAAAAAGGAGAGCCTAGTCGAAATCCGTAGCAGTCCTTGTTCTGTCAGCCCAGGGAAGGAAATATTCGGAAGTCCTGGGACTGGTGAAGAAAGTAGACGTGGAGAGGCTGGTCGCCTACGGTAAGGTGGTGCGAAAGACGAGGCGAGTTGAGTTGTGATCGAAACTCATCCGAATGCCTAGGATAGTCGTGGGTAGAGTTAGTACATAGACCCAACGCCTTACCAGAGAAATCCGAGACGTCGAGAAGACGGTGACAAAGCAAAAGGTGGGTCGCCTGGGTTAATGCCCAGGGATCGCCTCATCATAGTCTGGGTAAATTATAGTATTCGACGCAGAGCAAGAGCGGAGCGCTGCTATAGATGTTTGAGGTTTGCACACCTTGCAAATAACTTCAAGGGGCTCGACACGACCAGAACGTGCAGGAGGTTTGGAGAGAGAAGTAAGCTCTTGCCTCTGCAAAAGAATTGACTCCGCCTCAGGATGCGGGATGAGTTGGGTGCAAGGCGCTACAGGCGGTTGTAGGATCATTCCACCGAAAATGGCGTTGATTCCAAAGGAACATCGGGAGGTCTAGGCTTGCTGGATCAGTTTTCCCATGACCGAGAGATGGACCTGATTATATTAGGTGAGCAGTATCCTATATTACGGGAACGGGGCTGGTACACCGATAGAACGGGTACGGCGGCCGTTGTGGCTTACAACTCCGGAAAACTCTTCATTTCTGGTATGTATGGATCAGCGCCGGTGGCGTTGATATCTGTACCTGTATACTACGATGGTTGTATTCCGGTACCGGCTTGATTGTCTCGAAAACGCAACCCGTGAATTGGCGAAGAGCGGTGATGTCGTCCTCCGCGGCGATATAAATTCCAAGGCAACCGCTTTGAGGAAACTAGAACTGATCTCAGAGGACCGAGAGTGCTAGAGATGGTTGCAAGGCATGATCTCATATCTTTGAATTCTGGTAATTCGTTCAGACGGATTGGCATCAGGGGCTCGTTTGCGTTGCTGATTGAGTTTCCGCCTGGAGAGTCCTGGAGGATAATATGGCGAGTAATTACGAGTTCATTACCGTCATGGTAGAGAGGAAAGCACTCTGTGGACACACCATCGAATGGAATGTAGCGCGGCTCAACAAGAAGTATTTCGTGAAGTTCTAACTGATACGCTGCCTACTGCTGTCTTGAATACGAATATCAAGTGCAGTGGGAGTTGAGCAGCTAGTGGATCATACAATGCGCCGTGTCAAAGAATGGTTCAACGGTTATATGTAGGCTATGTAGGCAAACTAGGTTTAGGCGAGAGCCGAGCTACTGGTGGGCACGGGAAATCGCGATCCTGCGCAGAGAATGTCGAGTCTTCTAGAGGCACACAAATCCCAGGGATGCAAAGCTGGCAATGGCGGTGTATAAGGAAGCGAAGAAAGACCAGGTGAGGGAGATCAGAATGAGCAAAAAGCGTTGTTGGCATGAGATTTTTGCTGAGATAGATACAAACACGTGGGCTCAGGGATATCGAATGGCATTCCGTAAGCTTAACGGCTCCGACTAGATGCAACCATTCTCCATGGAGAAAGTGGTCTCCACTCTGTTCCCGGTTCACCCTGAAATAAAATCTTGCCTGCCGGGCCGTGAGGCTTCTGGTCCAGCGGGGGTACGGAGCGAAGCCCTTTAGATCGTGGCCACAGGAAAGCAACATGTGTTCCTCGATATAATCAATGCGTGCTTACGTAACTAACTATTCAGTGAGCGTTGGAAACTCCAACGCCTTGACAACTCCGTTTTTAGTGCGACCGCTATGTATGTTGGATAAAGCCAGGAAAATTTTGAAAAAGATGCTACAAACGAGGATAAGAGATTGCTGTAACCTTCCCGATAATCAGTGTATATGGCGCTCGAAGTGTATGGCGGTTGCAGGAGTTCTAGGAATCGTAAAGTCGGCATGGGAAGCTCATCACAAGACGATTAGTGCCGGTATCTGGGACTCGTTCGCCATCAATAACGCATTTAACTCGGCAAGATGGACCTAGATCCGAGACGCCTTGAGCCGAGAAAGTGTACCGGACTATCGAAGACAGATAGTAGATAGCTATCTCTAGGATCGAGTACTCCGGTACGATACGATGGAGGGACGAAGAGGGAAGTAGCTGACTTCGTGGAACCTAGTGTTCGACGGGCTTCCGCACCTAGAAATGCCTCCGGAGATGGTTGTCCTCACCAGGCAACGATGGTCGGAGGGGGACTTTTATAGGAACGTCCCGCCTCGGCTTCGATGTCAATGCTTCAAACAGTCAATCCAATTCCTGATGACTCGGTTCAATATGTACGGCATTATTCCAGCAATAGCGTGTCGAATGTTGACCTCGAACTCGACCAAAGTGGTTAGCTTGTTAGCGTAGACTAAGGACTTGACGTATCCCCGGGTAAAATTATCGAGTGGTGTCAAATCGCATGATCGCGGTGGCCAATTAATGAATGCTTGCCGTGAGATGACCCAGTCGCCAAATTTCTCTTTCAAAACCTCAAGAGTTGGGTACTTTGTTTGGCGTGTAGCTCCGTTTTGTTGGAACTACAGCTCTTATATATCGATGTTGTCGATATCATTCTATACATAAGACTATTGACCTCATTTCGAAAGGAATAAGCTCCGATGATGCCAACAATTAGCGAATTCGCAGCATTGTCTACGCTTGACCGAGTTCAATTCTTGCGTCAGCACAACCTTATATGGATGTAGGCCTAAATCCAACCGCAAAATAAGCCGGCTTGACTCTCTGATGATGCCTAATTCATTTTCGACATTTTCAGGTTCGGTACGGTGGCTATGTTTTCTTCATTTGACAACAATCCCTGTCTGGTTGGTGGACTAAGATGCAAATAAGTGTACTCAAGCTCAAACTTTTTCACGGTGCGACGAATTGCCTGAACACTAAAGCCATGATGATGACCGACCCCACGACGAAATACACGTTGCGTATTTACAACTGAGCAGGAAATTTCGATAATATTTTCCAAAAATTTCCACTCGCTCCGCAAGCGTAGAACGATGCATGATGAAATAGCAAACCTTACTGAATATTTTGACAGCCGTAACAATTGCTGTACAGCGCCGAGATGTCTCTGAGTGGTCTCAGAAAACGACTTACCTCAGTACAACGCATCGATTCCTTTGAATCGCGTGCGGTCTCCGTAACAACTGTTATGGCGATCGCGAGAAAAGTGCCCGCCATATACCGGCACGGCAGCGCAGAGACAAACTTCTGCCCCCGGAGTTCGAAAAAGACGGTTTGCTGGCTGTAGGAATGCCAGGTCGAGGTCGTGGGTAGAAGGCACACGGACTAATGCCCCTGCTGAGTTCGTTCTGGAGTAAAGTCAAAGTGAATTACTATCTTATCCAGCTTCTCACTGGACACGGGCAGTTCAACGCATATCTACATTACATGCAGTGAGACCATTATCAAGATGCGACCATTTCCCTGGGGTGGACGATACCGCTGAGCACACGTTTTTCGTTTGCGCAAGGTGGCATCAGCAACGATAGCCGTTAGAGGACCGGCTGAACGCCCGAAAATATCGTTTCCGTGATGTTGAGCTGCTAGGACCCACGGAGGATAATAGACACATATGCCCAATCTGTAATAACGGAAAAGAAATGGTAGGAGCTGGATGTGAATAATATGCTTGATTCGGAGCTAAGGTGCATTGGCTGTTCATATCTCTGACTCTTCCTGTTTGCCAGCAGAGTGAAATGCTAGAACGAACAGTCGCTATGGGAGGTTTGAAAAGAAGACCACCGATACCTCTGGGTACTTGTGGTGAGTGTCTTTTAGATTGAGAGACCAGCTTCTTCGATACTGTCGCGGGGTTTTGAGAACCCGAATGGTGGCCTCACTCCAGGGTGTATTGGCCAGCATGAGGGGGCTTTTAATGAGTATCATAATGAGATTTCGTTGATCGAAGAACTGATAAGGGCGAAACGTTTGGTAGATTAAACTGGAACGGATGAGCACTTCGGAGAGGTTCAGCGTGTTACTCCATCAAGATTTTAAGATGAAGCCGTCAGCTTTTGACGGCTGAATCCATCTCAGGAAACTGATAAGTTTGAACGCACTTAAGAAGAAAAAAGAAAAAAAGAAGTGAGATAAGCGCACGGTGTCAAGCAATGGTAAGTCATGTTAAAGTCGCGAGAACCTAAAGCCTCACTCATCCAGCGGTGACAGAAAAGAGAAATAGATCGGCGGAAGTTAGAGCCACTTAAAGCGATCACTTTCTCGGAACTGAAACTGCAAAAATAAAGCTTTTCATGTACATTGGACAAATGAAGCCGAAAATACAATCAATAAAAGCTGCTGTTCTAGTGGACAGATATTGGTGGGCAAACTCACTAACAAATAAAAAATTAGCAAACGATGTCCGGATTAAACAACCGCTGCAACTAGCTATATGTAGTTACAGTTTGTGCGGATGGAATTTAGATGTCGCAGTGGATTCCACTTCTATGAAAAACTCAAATTGGAAAACAGGACGACATCGATTACCTATAAAAATGTCGCTATCATCCTTCTAATTTTTCGAATGCTATCAATGACTGAAAGTCTGAAAAACGCTGAGTTCAAACATTGCGTGCTGCATAAAACAGAGAGACAAGGAAGGTCTTATCGCATTGTGGAATTAGAAGAAGCTTCTGCCGAGACCATTTATTCAAGGAACGACCCATGCAGATATCTGTTACGTGAAGAAATGCAACTGCGATTTTGAAATTCACACCATTTTATGACGAGCGATCAAAACGTCCGAGAACTTCTGCCAAATTCCAAAAGAGAGGATACATTGTTCTTAAATGTTTGCAGGTTATAACGACCAGAAAATAGACAGATCGGCAGGGTATTCCATTAGCGAGTTGTACAGCTTAGGAATGAATCACAATATTTTAGAGCGGGCTTGAGGTATATTGATGAGCATTCATTGCGAGACGGGTGTTACGATTGAAGGTTTAAGTAAGCGGAATTCTACTGGGAATTTCAGTGGAGCATCGGTAGAGGAAATAGCTATAAAATAGAGTGAGACTGGAGATATGACGTCGGTGTCCGAGCGTGTCAGTTGACTGATTGATATAAGTATCATCTATGAGTTAAATCGCGCAGGTTTAAATCCTATCTAGCAGATGCAGATATGTTTTAGGAGCACCTGACCAGATGTGGGCATTGTACTTCAATTTTGGGCGGATGAATGCCCTATATATTGCAGTCTGATCAGAGGGGGTGAAGTATTTCTTTCATCGTTTGAGGAAACCTAGATATTTTGCAGCATTTTTGGCGACATCGAATTTGTTGTCATTCCAACGTGGGTTATTACTGACGCATATACCGTAAGTTTTTCGATTTCAACTATGTAAATTCTATTCATGGATAATGACTTGGTATTTAGATTTCACTTTAATGTTTTTGGACGCTTTATATTCCACTCTGTTGATAGTTCCTCAATTGGCTATGCTGTTAATATCAGAATTTAATGAGCTTAACATATGCTGCGGTTCCCGTTCTACAGCCGAAGAGCAGAGACGTGAGTACGGGAACGAATATGAAAAGCAGAAAGTACTGTAGCAAAGGAGTATTTTGGATTAGAAGTAGATGATAAGAAATCTTTAATGAAAATTAAAAAGAGTGTCGGAGACAGAACGGAGCCTTTTGGCACACCAGTATTTATATTTTGAATATCAAACTTGAAACCATTCATGACAATTGAATTGAACGCTCCAAAGGGTTATTTCAAATCCATTGAATAAGAGGGTCACCGATCTCAAAGGCACGCATTTTCGATAAAAGGGCCTGATGCTGAACTCTGTCAAATGCTTTAGAAATATCAAGTGCAACTGTCTTGCTTTCACCAGATTGATGTACACTTTGGTTCCACTTTTCGATAAGACATGCCATCAAATCACCAGTGAATCTGTTGCTACGAAAACCATACTGCCGGTCATTGAGAAGGAAGTTTTCGTGTTTCGAGATAGTGGATTTGTCCTATTGAAGATTCGATGCACTCAAGTGTAGGCGGAGACAAAGCATAATCTGAAAGTGTTGAGCTAGCCGAAAAGTTGAAGTTGAGCTGACAGCTGGAATGTCATTGTAAATGAGCGTTGGGATCGGAGATGAGGCAAAATTTCTACTTTGAACTTTTTTTGGTTTTCTTCAGTGGGGTTGCTCTTGTATGACTGAAAAAATATTTCTCTAACACTGACAGCCTCTTTACAGCTCAATTTGTACCATGCCTTTTCTTTTGGTTTGATACTCTTCATCCGGTGAGGGATAAAGGATCTCATTCCAAGGAGAATAGTGTCTGTGAGCGGCATCCACGTCGTTATCAAAGAAACATAACGACCGGTTAAAGTTCCGAAAGAAGCTGTTAGGTCCGCTCCAATTCACACCATACGGTTCTTTTGGGAATCTTTTCTCTAACTGTGTGTTGGGTGTGTTATCTGTCTAGAATGTCGAACCCACCCAGAGTTGTGTATATTGAAATCGCCCGTAATAAGGATTTCAGTATCAGGATACAGAGATACAATTCTTTGAATAGAGTCAGACACCGCATCGAACTCGTTGAAGGTCGAATTACTGTCCAGTTTGGGGGTTCTGAAAATAAAGCTGTAGTGGATAATTTATTTACGAATATGGATTTTAGCCACAAGAAGTTGAATTCCGGATTGGAATACGGATCAGATTGCGAGACCGCGGTGAGAGAAGAATAAAAGCATTAATTCGTAGCCAGCTGGCTTCAGATCAGAGTGACCTGCGAGGTGTGAGCGGGGAACTACCTGTATTTTACTAAATGCCAAAATAGTTGGTCTGTACAACAGTATATATATTTGCTACGTCAACCCTTCCTGACACATAATCACATTGAAACACAGACAACACAAATGCCAACGATGCTAAGCAAGGTTGCGAAGTGAAAATTCTGAAGTTGGCTTACCGAATCAAGTGGTTGTAGGTGTTATGCCCTTACACCAAAATGAACCAACAAAATTCACACTTGCCATTGCCAGTGCCGTATGATCAATACTGTAACAGCAGTGACCAAGTGCAAGCGACAGTACTTCGACCAGGGGCGGGACAGTTGGGATACCCGCATTGTGTTTTTTTTTTAGACACTGCACTGAATATTTTTTTTGCACACACACGACCAGCAAACTTTTAAACGAGCAGTAAAAACTTGCAAGTGCACTTTGTTGATGTGTTTGTACTCATCGGCAGTCAGCGCAGTACTATATGTTACTATGGTACTAAGGTAAGAGGCAAGCCAACAACTTTTTACTAACCCCTTCCCTTAAAAAAAAACAAAAAGACTCCCACAGCTTTCTAGGGGTCAGATACGAGCAGTAATCATATTCCTAACAGGTCACTGCAGAGTCAAAAAACAACGAGGACGGAAAAACAGCAAAGTATATCCATTTCCACAGTAAGTACTTAAACAGAATACGTCTACATCTTCCAGGTAAGACAAACCTTAAGGTAGAAGACATCACTGTCAGCTTACTCAAATATATAGCCGAGTTTACTAAAACTTCGGAAATGGAGGAAATCACAATAGGCCTAACCTGACCGTAAGGTTAGGGTATATAATCCCACCTCTCAGTTTAATCTAATCTAAACTTCATATATGGGATAGGAGTATTGAGGTTAACTAGGATTCACAGTTCACGGAATCCCCGATTTTGACAAACTAAGACGTGGTCTCTATTTTCCCTGTACTCTATTTTAAATCTCATTTCCTGTTTTTTATTTCCCAACCCACATACTCGTACATCCATAGTATGAGCAAACCATAAATATTCTTGCAGCGTACCGCATCTGTAGTTGCTTCATCAGAGTAAGCTTATCCATTGATACATACACATCCTTAGATACTCTTACATTTCTAGCTAATACTTACTCGTTTCTACACATTCTAATGGACCCAGGGTGATACGTCCTTGTGCCTCCTCATCCAGATCCTTCTGCTGCAGGAAGAACATATTTGTAATTCCTAAACTGTGCGGTTCACTGTAGTATCCTTCATCTGAATACCATTTGTTTTCCTTCACATCACAATTGCATGATTGATTTGGGTCCACACATGTTTTGTTGACGGAACAGGGGCATGCTCCTCTACAAATGTAGAAAGAAAAAAAAAGGACGATTCAGGTTAAAACAGGACTCACTCTAAGAAATCTGTTCAAAAAAAAAAAAAGAAAAATAAAGAAAAGGAAAACGTAAATATTTCACCGTCACGGAAAGAGAAACGAAAGGAAACACAGACGAATGTCAAGTGATGAGTGACTGAACGTGAAGAGGTTTGATAGATGACTGCATAAATTTCGGGCGGTACAAGGACAGAAATCAGGGATTAGAAAATGGAAACACAAGGAATACTTTAAGAATATCCCCGTTTTTGAATAATATATATAAATAGAACAATCTCCCAAAAAATGAGAAAAAAGAAACCGTGACGGCAAATTTTGGACAAGATAAGAAGGTCAAATGGAGGTTCTTTGCATATATAGGGTGATTCATCGTAAGGTTTGATTTTCAATAGGCTTCTTTTGACAGATTACGTATGACTTCTATCAAACTGCTTTGCTATTTTCATTCAGTATCATTTGGCAAATCATTGTGAAAAGACTTACACTATAATAGCATCTCAAAATTGTTCAGCTGTATTACGAAAATCAGCGTTCTGTGAGAAATGTTTTTAGTGTGATTCGAGGAACTTAAGGTGCGTATAATCGACCTACTGAAGCCACTATTGCCAATATCATTCGCAAAGTGGGATCCCAGTCTACATAAGTGGATGATACTTGACCGGTTAGACCACATCCTGCACGTAGTGAAGAGACTATAGCAGCTGCAGCTGAGAGTGTACGTGAAGACTGTGACGAATCGATTCGTCGCCGTTCTCAGCAGCTTGGCTTGGCGTATTCGACAACTTGGCGTATTTTACATGAAGATCTCGACCTAAAAGCGTACAAAATTCAACTTGTGCAAGAATTGAAGCCAGGACACTTGAATTTGCGTCATATTTTCAGTGAAAGGGCTCTGGAAAAACTCAATGAAAATCCGGTGATTTATCGTGAAATTTTGCTCAGTGATGAAGCCCATTTCTGGCTCAATGGATACGTTAATAAACAAAATTGCCGTATTTGGGCTAATGGGCAACCCGAAGAGTACCAAGAGCTACCATTACATCCATTAAAAACAACGGTATGGTGTGGTTTATGGGCTGGTGGAATCATTGGTCCATATTTCTTCAAAAATGAGGCAAATCAGAATTTTACCGTCAATGGTAACCGTTATCACGCCATGTTAACGGGCTATGTGCTTCCAGAAATTCAAGCACATGGTGTCAGTGAGCTCTGGTTTCAACAAGACGACACTACGAGCCATACAGCGTGTGAAACAATGAACTTGTTGAGAAATCAATTTAGTGAGCACTTAATTTCACGTTTTGCTACTGTAAATTGGCCGCCTGGATCGTGCGATCTCACATCTTTGTACTATTTTCTCTGGGGATATGTAAGGTCTCAGATGTTCAGGAATAAGCTAGCTACGATCGACGCTTTGGAAGCCAACAGTACTCGTGTTATCCGCGAGATACCTATCGCTATGCTCGAACGAGTCGCCCAAAATTGGACCTTCCGAATGGAGCACCTCAAACGCAGTCGTTGCAAATATTTACATGATACCATTTTTAAATAGTAAATGCCATAAATTGTTCTTTTAACTTGTAATAAAAATCTTTAGTTCAATTTTAAATTTATGTGTTATATTTTACATTATAAATCAAACCTAAAGATGAATCACTCTATATATCAAAGCCTCTAAGATCTCAACCTAAGTTCAGACAAAGAACTTCAAATTTTGTGTTACGATTGCCACTGGTAATGGAAGTAGTTCTGTTCTATGTTGACACTTTCAGAAGGTAAACTCTTACTAAGTTTCGGACAAATTTCAGGATTATTAAGGTACATCTAAGGTCTCTAAATATTAACTACCAAAGGTACGAGTATTAATCGAAAACCCAAACATTTCAACTAGCATTTGTAAATTGCATTGATTAATTATGAACCTTAGGGAAGAGGGATACGGAGAAGGCTTTAGGATAATTCTTGGAGAAACGGACGTCCTGCTATCTATAGCAAAATATAAAGCCCGCAAATATGTGTGACAGATTCAGAAAAAATGTATGGTTACCCGGAGTCTGACATAACCAAAGCATTATACAGAGTAAGGGGTATCTAATCGTGACCAGTCCAATCTCATTGCTTACTCCTTACTACTTACTACATACTCCGTAGTTTGGCAGACAACCACGATACATAAGAAATCCAACATGACAAATTTCCAGACTGAGTCCTGCGACTAGGTTCATTGCGAGAGAAGAAATTTGACCATCTTTTTATTATGTGGCAATATCTGATGTGAGCTTGGTGACTGATACCTACAGCCTTTTTGCATATGTAGGCTACAACTTGAGCTTAATGAGGCCTAGATAGATACTTGTACCTGGCATAACAAAATTCCAAGGAGTGCTTTTAACTTGGGTAGGATGACGCAGGATATTTTAATTTTTCTTCAGAAGAAGATCAGTTCGCTTTGGCCAGATCTATACTAAGATCAGGGCTATGAGCTCAAGAGGCATACTGAAGAATGTAAGAGAGCATCAGTTGGTATTTGGAAGTGAAGCTCCAAGGATTCTTCCTTGGGGTTAGCTCAGGTACCATCAGAGCGTTAAAGTACTATCGAAATTCATTGTGTTTTGGACAGAGCTTGTCATAGACTAGAGGATTTACTCGATCTAGTGATTCTTCCGCAGAAACTACGGGAGGAGCTTTCGTTGGTTAGTTCTTGTTACATAAGGGAAAAAGACAAGGAAAAAAAAATCCACTTCTAATCAAGTGGCAATCCTTTCTATTCATATTTAAGAAATCGGTTTACTGATGCAAAAACTGAAGACGATCTGAGCCGAGTTCTTCGCATTTGTAGAAGCTATTTTGTTAGAGCATATGCAACAGATCATGAGGTAAGCATAGGTAGAGGAAACTGTGATCCACATCAAGCATCAAGTGTTTTCACATTCTTAAATCGTCCCGTAATAGTTGAGTGCTCTAGAAATAGGGTAGGCTCAGAGAGGTGTCATTTTGGCGATGTCCAGTGTTGTAACTGTTTTTACATATCCATTGTGCTAATTTTACCTTGAAGTGGTAACTGCTGATCGGTGTGCTATCCATCGACGATGAAGTAAAATCCCGGAATAAAGCAAAAAAACCCGTTATATGAGCTACTCCGATATATTTGTAGCCCAGGCCGGTAAGAATTTCCGAGACAAAGTCAGGGGATGATAACTGGCTTGGGTTCAACTGAACCCTCATCCTAGCGGTATCTATATCTATAAGTTTCTATAACGGAACAGGCCCTCCAGATTGGTAACTGGCCGGGGTAACTGCCCTGCCATAAAAGAAAAAATTTAAGTTACGGTGCAACAACGAGCCAGAGATAGGGAGGGATCTACCGTTGGCAACCCAGCAAACGAAGCAAGGATAACGAATTTTGGATCTGTACATGAAATGTTGGATTCCTTAATAGGCCAAGTGCAGCCGAATAACTAGCGGAGGCCCTGGGCTGTTGCAAAGCAGATGTTACCGCCATGCAAAAAATTGGCCGGAAAAAATTAAGATAAAAAACTGCAACATTTAGTATAGCGATTGTTATTGATAGGAAAAGCAGCGCCTATCTGGATGTGGAACTGTTGTTATATGCAGACTCAGGTTAGAAGTCTTGAGCGGCTCGTAACAATCCGTATAATATTAACTTTATATGCGAGCACACCCCACAGAGGAGAAAGATGACTTGAAAGATGAACTTTGTGCCTAAAAAAGTGTTTTTGCGGGGAGTTCTTCTTCATTACTTTAATATGAAGAAAACTGCTGCCGAAAGTCATCGTATTTTGGTAGAAGTTTATGGTGAACATGCGCTAGCTGAACGAACGTTCAAAAGTTTGAAGATGAAGAACTGGGAGTATTACTCTATGAAGATTGTTGCCAAACACAAGAAGAGCTCGCAAAATCTTTGGGTGTTACTCAAGCAACCATTTCAAAACGTTTAAAAGCAGCTGGATATATTCAAAAGCAAGGAAATTGGGTTCCACATAAACTCAAGCCGAGAGACGTCGAAAGGCGGTTTTACATGTCCGAAATGCTGCTGGAACGCCACAAAAGGAAGTCATTTTTGCATCGGATTGTTACTGGTGGTGAAAAATGGATCCATTACGACAACCCCAAGCGCAAAAAATCATATGTGAAACCCGGCCAACCAGTCGAATCAACAGCAAAGCCGAATATCCATGGCGCGAAGGTAATGCTCTGTATTTGGTGGGATCAGATGGGTGTGCTTTATTATGAGCTGCTAAAACCAGGTGAAACCATTAATGGACAACGCTACCGAACACAACTAATCCGTTTGAAGGGAGCAATAGCCGAAAAACGCCCGGAATATGCGACCAGACACGAGGCAATAATTTTCCATCATGACAACGCTCGGCCCCACGTTGCTATTCCGGTTAAGAACTATTTGGAAAACAGTGGATGGGAAGTCTTACCCCACCCGCCTTATAGCACAGAACTTGCCCCTTCTGATTAATATTTGTTCCGGTCGATGCAGAACGCCCTCACTGAAATACGGTTCACATCAGAGCAGAATATCAAAAATTGGCTTGATTGATTCTTGGCTGCCAAGCCGGCGCAGTTCTTTTGGTATGGGATCCACAAATTGCTAGAAAGATAGGAAAATGTCATAGCTTCAGATGGGCAATACTTTGAATAACACTATTGTACAATTTTTTTTCCTAAATAAACGTTCAAATTTTGGAAAAAAAACCGCACGAATTAAAATATATACCCAATAGCTTCTACGAGTTCTTAGATAAGACTTGTTAACAGTGCTTTAGCTATGGCAGTAAAATTGTTCTCGACGATTATAGTGCAAAGCTAGGAAAAGAGGGCATCTTTGATAGGACTGTCAGAAAGTATAGCCTGCACGACACCGAAGTGCTCGTGGTCTGAGGGAAACGTTGTCGTAGCTAGCACGCGGTTCCCGCATCTTGATATACATACAAGGGATTGAGGAAATTCTGCCAACTAGATTGACGCAAGGCACCCTGCAGTATTGCAGCAAATTGATTTGAACCACTACCTTGTTACCAAGGTACGGTTGTGGATATCTCGAACATCGCAAAGGCAAGCTATTACTGTGAGGAAGTTTGACGTCGAACTTTTACAATCACAAAAGCCTGCTTAATCTTTTAACGATCGGGTCTCCTCTTATCTCTTAAGAGATAATATGCCGCTACCATTAAGTATCGAAGACAAATAGCAGCATTACCAAGAAGCCGTCAAAGATGCCGCCTCTGATGTGCTTGGTTTCAATTTGCCAGCACAATGAAACTCATGGTTTGATGACGAGTGCGGGCAGCACAGCAGAAGGACTAGAGCTGCTCACGAGCTCTAAGAGCGGAAAAGGAGAGACAATCAGCGTATGGTCGAGAAAATTGAGAGATGCTACTCCAGGGATGAGATTCGAAAATATTCCAAAAAAAAAAAAAAACATGCCATCGACACAAACACTGAACCGAAGCCTGTCGAGATGAGGAAGGGAACACAGTAGTAGAGTCGTAGACGATGCTAGGGGTTTGAAAAGAACATTTCTGTAGACTGTACAACGGCGATGAAAAACCAAATACCGCTGTCAACCAGAATGACACTATCAATCCGGGCGATGCAGACCCGAAATTCCGTCCAACCGGCCCGGATGAAGTGAAGATAGCGATGACTTGGTAAGGGCCTAGACCAACTCATCTCTAAAATGCTCGATGAATGGAACCCCAGCATTGTTTTCTGATCCTCAACATAGGACTGAAATTTTTTTAACATCGCCAAGAAAATTCTATCTGCGATGTTGTTCGTCAGCAACCTGATTGATCCATATCAGTGTGGCTTCAGGCCAGAAAAGTGCGTCATCGATTTAATACTCACACTACGGCAGATCTTGACCCATAAATTCCAAATCGATACACACCACCTGTTCATCGACTTTAAGGCCACGTATGACAGCATCTACAGAGACGGACTATACAGAGCAACGTCAAGTTTTCACATCCCTGCCAATCTCATTCATTTATGCATGATGACGATAGAGAATACTCGTTGCTTCATCAAAGCCTTTGTTATCAAAAAGTATTTAGACAGGGCTATGTGCTGTCATGTAATTTTTTCAACATCACACTTAAAAGTATAGTGCAAAACTCACGCGCCAACACATTAGGGACAATCTTTTAATAGCCTGTCCAATCATTATTCGCATACGCCGATGATATTAAAATAGACATTGACATGACGCCTTCTTGATTATTGAGGCTGGATATAATTGTCAATGAGGGCACGCTACCAAGTTTATGCTGTCAGCAAAAAAGTTCTCACAACATTGACGAATTGGACGGAACGTTACAGTCGACAGCTGTAACTTTGGGGTAGTAAAGAACTTTGTCTACATTGGCTGTACTATAAATTCTACCGACAACACGTAAGCAGAAATTAAACTAAGAATCATTCTTGTCAATCGCTGTTTCAACTAAGGAGACTCTTCATAAGACCTTGATCGCCCTAGTCCCCATTTATGGCGCTGAAGCATGTACTCTATCGAAAACGGATAAAGATATCCTTAGTCGTTTCGAGAGAAAAATATTTTTGAAAAATATTCGGTCCCGTTTGTGTTGAGGGGCTTCGAAGATGAACATTCAACGCCGAACTTTACGAACTGTGTAACAACAGAGACTTGAGATAGCTATAACATGTAAAGCAAATTTTCTATAATGTTCCGGCTCGCAGTCTCATCGAATCTAACCCGGAGGGACAACGCAATAAAGAGAGACTTAGGTGCACAACTGGAGGCACTTAGCTAAAGACCGGACTAATTGGAGAGGCTTGTTAATTGACGTCCAGGTTCAAATCGAACTGTAGCACCACCAAAGTAAGCAACTAAGGACATACGAAGAGTACCAGTTGCTAGTTTCTTGTCTGAGTTATACAAAATCAGCATCAGGTCGGTTTTACTCTGACTAAGGACAAGACCAAAACGTGTGGCCAAGACAAAGCAAACTTGTCATTAGACCTACCATATCGAGTATATTTGTCACTTCTATGCTAGTTTAGAAGTTGTTCCGGCCAAGCTCTAAGCTGAGAAAGGAATGCTTCCGTTTTTTTGTCGATAACTCTGGAATTTCTCAGGAAAAAGATTCTATCAGACCACACAACGTGTGCAGAAGAAGGCACATGTGAACGCTTTGTGACACTTATTTTGTTGCTTAATCCTTTGGTCACTTCAAAAAGAGTTTAAATGATTCAAACTCTCAATGACATAGTCCTTAAAGAATGCAACCTTTCGTAGCAGAACTCCGGTGGGTGTTTGCAAACTGACAACAAGTGCTCGATTTTAAGTGCGAGGTCTGAAACTTTCCTTATCTCCTCCATGGGAACTGGTGGTAGTACTTTTATAGGTAGTATGATCATGCTTGAAGTACGATGGACCATTATTTACATCTAAAGCACCTGTTGATTAATTTTTAGGTCTTCAGGATTCCGGGTGCAGATAGAGGAGAAGCAAATCGAAGTCACTGGTTTCTAAATTGACATCTTTACCATCATCAATTTTTATGTTATTTCGCTCTTAAAAATACCACGAGTTATAGCTTTGCTAAACCCTTGACGTTGTGAGACAGGTTGTCATTACTCACTTAACAAGACAAGGCAATTCAAAGCTATGGGAATGCTATAATGTGATTTTGCTTCGAATTTATTCGCAATTATCCACGCAATCTAATTAATTACTCGAAAGTCGTGTCAACCCAGGGACGGATATACATTCCTACTCCGCCTTCAATGCGTTGTTATGTTCACAATTAATGTCACACGCACGAATTGTTACAAATCGACATCGGACTACAATAATGTCATTCTGTAGCTTCATTCAACGTGGATTAGGTTAACCGAGTGACTTAATATGTTTTCGTTGGCTATACCAAGCAAACGGTTACAAATCCATCTCCCAACTCAATGTCCTTGTCCATTGTATCGCCAATTTAACCGCATATACGATTACATTTCAAGAAAGATAGAGGGCGACATATACATTTGATACATACATACTAACTCGTATATAGAGAAAGCTTAATCGTATGTGAAAGACGTCCGTACCTAAGAATCAATCAAGTTGTCAGTATAATTGATGGCATTTCTCCAACCGCCTAACCATCGTCAAAGCCTAATACCAATGTATTCGTACCTGCGGCCGCAGAGACACTTTGCCATGTGATCTTGTCCTAGATTTATCATGACACTCTGTACAATTAATCTCAGTACAGCAATTGATAGGCAGTTCCTATTAAGTTTGCACAAAAACACCCCTCCGAAATGCACGTTACCCTTTATAACTTCTACATATGAGCACATACCATATGTATATGTGCACAAATACGAAAAGTGGGCGAAATTGTATGACCTTGTGGTAGGGCAGAGTGGCAACTTCATGGACACAGACTTTATCCGCTGACAAGTGTATCTATTCAAGCTCTGGTTGCTCCAACTAAATGATGGATGCCGCAATAACCCACACGGAATTAGGCTTTTAAATATTAACGATTTAATCTGTAAAATTAATTATAATTGCGTTTGTAATTTAGACGATCCAACAGTGTGCCGCACAAACGTTCACAGTATCCCCTTACATATTGTAGAGGGTAGGGTGCAATGATGGACCAGTACATATCCGAATGTGGTTAGGCCAGAAGTGTACTGTGGCGGTGGTACTTTCTGTGGCCGAAACTAATTTCAGAAAGTTACCACAAAACTTTGCAAAGTTTCGTTTTAATTAAATGGAAATATTTGCATTGGATTGATTGGGTTACAAATGTGGGTGACGGGTGAGTTCAAATCTATTTTCGTTCAACCTCAACCCCTAGGCATTTGGACATGAATGAATATGTAAATTTTTGCTTGTATGATATTTGCAAAAACTTCGAAATTCAGCTGTTAACTGGCGAAAGTTTTTGGAGCCACATCCATGCACAATACATAGTCAAATTTTGTGTGTGTGTTTTTTTTTAAATGGATTACAGACGACGGAAAGAGCTTACAATGTAAAATTCATTGAAGTCTTCCAATAGAATTTAGTAATAAAGGAACGATATTAAACCGATGATTGCCCACTTTGCCACATTGTAGTTTAGGTAGCAACAAAATCGACCATAAATAATAATCACCCTACACTCTCCTCATTCTTTTTCTTGTGTATCGACTCTCAATCGAATATCAAATCAATTTTTTTGGTAACTTGTGGGAATAAGTTCATACTCAATTTCAAAAAAAATCTCTAAAGCCAGCCCTCAACGAAATGATGTCGACAGTGGCACAGGTACATACGAGTTTAGGGCAGTTAAACCTCCTTCCAGTGCTGCATCACGCGGATCAGATGCTAAGAATCCAATTTGACTATTCAGTCAGTCGAAAAATTGAATAGGGAGAGGCTTCTTTCTTTGAGACCCTGATAAACTACGGACGGCCAAAGCGAATTTACAGCCAAACTTGTTCAAAAAACCCCACTTTGTTGAACTCAACACAACTCTGTATGAAGCACAAAAATCTGAACACCAAAACACTCAGCCGCATCCTTAGGAACACGTGCTCTACAATGTCTCGAAAAATGTGAGGGTGTCGAATATGTTACATCCTCCAAAATATTTTCTGAATCGGTATGTTTCAAACTCCAAATAATCCGCTAAAGGTCAGTTATTGAACACGAAAATCAAGGAAGTGATGGTGGGAGCACTGCCATCGTTTATGATTGGCGACTCACTACTTTAAGATCTCAATGGTTCTAACCGCTGCACTCAGGTATATGAGTGTTCCAAAATTTAGGCAGCCCCACGTGTAATCAATGACCGATGCACAAGAAATTGGCTTTCAGGCAGTGTTTTCTAAACTGAGGTGTTCTCCTTACAAGAAATTGGAACCTGACTGGTGTTAAAAGGTGTCCACATCAGTTTCCCCAATGAAGTAACGTATCTGTGTGTTATCCTGGCAAACTTCTTTAGACAACACATGTTGACTCGACAACCTCGAAAGAGCTTTCTCTAAGAATAGATCCCTTTGAATCCACTTAGCTTTCATTAGTGACTGAACGGTCTGTCCCGCCTGCATGGGAGCTTAACTTAAACATCAAGCTCTGTTCTATATCTGGGACTGCATTCTCAAAGCCTTTATCCGTTTAGAAAAAAACGGCCTTTGCAGTAGCACGCACTGGAGTTTTGATGATTGTGCGCGCCAACTGTGATTTTTGAACATGCTGTCCGATTCAATTATGAGAAAACTAACGAATTTCCCTTGGCTGAGAAGTTGTTTTGGCCTGAGCAACGAAAGGAATAAAGTTCGGACGTAACGTTTGGCCGATCTTCGATGCTGTGCTGTTGTATTTTTTAAGGACGGCAACGATAGATTTCGTTAAGAATATTATAAGCTTTTGAAACCGAAATACACCCTGACTGACTCGAACTGCAACCAGCTTCAGACTGCTATAATTTCCAAACCGTTCATGGCAGTGAGCTCAAATTTTGACACATGACAGATAATTTTATTTTTTACAAGCCTTTTAAACGGCTTGTGTCTCAGTTGTGTTGAAAAATTTTTATCCGCGATGGAATTCAAACGTGATAGTGTGATTGCTTTATATTTGGCTGGAAAACCACAAGTAAATATCGTTAGAGCCCTCCAGCACGTCAACGTCAATAAATCATTTGTGTCTCAAATCATAGCTCGTTACCGTAACACTGGCAGCGTTTGCAAAACGCCATGGAGGTGGTCATAAAAAAACAGCAACATCGGCAGAAATGGTTCGGAAAGTGAAGGCTCGAATTGAGAGAAATCCGCGTCGAAGTGGAAGAAAAATGGCTCGTGAGCTTAAAATATCGTTGGAATGGATGCAACACATACTGAAAAATGAGCTTCGGCTCAAGCCATTGAAGTTCCAAAAAGCACACGATCTTACACCGCAACAGAAAAAAGTTAGAGTCGAAATAGCGAAGAAGTTGCTACTCTTGCACAAAAGTGGTGAGTTGCCGAATTTGGTTTTTTCCGATGAGTCGCCATTTGTTATCGAGCAATATGTCAACAAACAAAATGACCTCGTTTACTTGCCAGAGAGGTCCTTCGAAAATTTACACCTTCGGACGGCCACCAGAAAGTGGTGATGGTTTGGGCCTCCATAACCGCCGATGGTCGCTCTCCGCTCGTATTTTTGGACCGTGGCGTCAAAATAAATGCGATCGTATGCCGTAAAACTGTCTTAAAACAGTATTGGAGCCCTGGGCAAACAACCATTTCGGTCGGACACCTCGGACATTTCAACAAGACTCGGCACCATCTCACAAATCGTGCGTCAACCAAGATTGGTTAAAAAACAATGTTCCACACTTCATTTCTTCGACACAATGCATTGCCAATTCTCCGGATGCAAATCCGTTGGATTTTTCTGTCTGGGGTATTTTGAAGGCGAAGGTTGGCACTAAACAATACCAAAATTTGGACCACCTCAAACAAGCACTTCGCCGGGAATGGGCCAAAATACCGCAGAACTACTTGCGTGCAGCGTGCGATGTTTTCTTCGGCCGTCTCAAGGCCATTATTCACTCCAAAGGTGGACATATTGAAAACTACTGATACAATTTGAAAATTGATGTATTTTCCAACAATTTTTGCTTTGGCACAATTAAATTTATCAAAAAATAAAAAAAGTTTGCAGAAAGTTGCAGTTTGAGTCAGGCAGGGTGGGTAATCACCCTATCGGAAGATGGTATAATTTTTGAAAATGGCGTCGTTATTTGACATTTATGAACTAGACAGCTGCAGTATATAAACAGATAGGCAATAGAGCGCTATAATCTGCAAGAGCGTGGAATAATTCTGTCGATTTTGTTGACCAGTAAGCGGTTGATGGTGTTCGCGCAGCGTGAATTTCGACGTCGATTTCTCGATTACTCGACTCGAATAAAGTGGAACCATAGGAGACTATGCAGGGCGTGGGCTCCACCGGACTGTTCGGTTCGGTGTGCGGCCGAGAATATCGCGGATGTGGCTGCCGATGTCGCTGAGAACGAAGAAACATCAACCAGACGACGGGCCACGCAATTGAGCATCACCAGATGGATCCTACAGCGAATTTTAGCAAAAAACTTGCACATGTTTCCGCACAAAGTGCAGTCAGTTAATGTCTACTAACCGTCAGTCGCGTGTGAATTGCTGTAAAGCCATACTCAGTCTCAACAACGAAGAGGACGATTATATGTCGAAAATCATCATGAGCAACGCGCATTTCCACTTAAGCGGTTACGTCAATAAGCAAAATCTCACTGAAAATCGGTGTGTGAAGTACGAAGTAGTAGTGAAGTAGCCACTGCGTGCTGCGGCGTTCACGCGTAAGGAGTGATTGGGCCGTATAATTTTGAGGACGCCATTGGTAATACGGTCACTTTTACTGGCGAATGCTGCAGGACCATGATAAATGACTTCTTACTGCCGGAATTTGATGAGCAGGGCTTGGTGAACATGTGGTTTTAACAAGACGGTGCAACCCTACACACAACACGAGCCACAATGAATATTGTGAAGGAAACGTTCCCTGGTGGCGTAATCTCCTGTTTTGGAGATTTGGCATGGCCAGCAAGATCGCCCGATTATACTATCCCAGACATCTTTCTCTAAGGCTATTTGAAGCCGCGGGCTTATGTCAACAAGCCTCAGACAATCGCAACCCTTAAGGAGAAAATTCGACAGGAATGCGAATAGTTATCACCGGAAATCTTGCGGAAATACTTCGAAATGCAATAAAACGGGCGGATATCATCTTTTCATCTGTGCTTCTAATACAAGGTTTCTCGGATCGCAGTTAGAAGACTGAATTCACTGAGACTAGAGACAGCATATTTTCTATCAAAGAACGACTAAGGCATGGTATGTTGAACGTCAGGTATACAGTAGCTACCAAGTCTAAATTTGGCAATACGATGACTTTTTTAAAGCATTCTTGTACAAACGCTGAGTAAGAAATGAGAAAGTAATCATTGGGAAGCACAGTTGGTATATGTATAGCCCGCACGACATCGCCTTCGAATACGGAGACGGTTTTTGACCTGTTCGAAATGTCATTGTAGCTACTATACGTTGAATACGTTTAATCTTTAACAAACATGAGACAAAACTTTTAGTATTCAGAATAACTTAATCAACCACCACCTTCTGACGTCATAGTAACAGTGTGAATATTTTGGAAGCCAAAACATCTCTCAAGAATTACCACTTCCAAAAGCGCCTGTATTAATCGCAGAAAACAAGTAGTGTCCTAGCCAGCAAATCATTGGGGACCCCCATCTGGTGACCACGATCTTACCAATAAAAGCGAACGAGGCGAACAAAGCTCTAAGGAAAAATGAGGAGTAGATACTCGAAAAAGCAATGAGCAAAAGAAATTGAAAGAATTTCTGAATCTTTTTTTTTTTTATAATACCGCGCGCGCACCAACGCACAAACCCTTTTAATGGCTTTTTCTCCAGGGCACGGACGGGTGGTGTAGAAGTTTGAAACTAGGTGTATTAGGTTTCGATATTTTTCCTAGAGGTGGTTGTCAAACTGGACGGGACGACCTAGTACATCCACCTCAACCAGCGGGTCTTAAGTACGTGGTAGTTGTCAGTTTGTTACATTTAGTTATGTGTTATGCCTTCATGTCAGAGTTGACGCCGACGGGATTTTCATATAACTACATACAAATTCTATGAAAAGACTTTTTCACAAAATTGCCTGGCACGGGATTCGAACCCGCGACTTCTGCTTGCATATACCACTACACCACGGCCATCCCTTAATCTGGTCAATGATAGGACTTTATCAGTGCAGTTTAAGCACAGTTAAATCTCCAATTCAATGCTGGTCAAGCGTTTGATGAAGATAAAGGCATCGACACTTAAATTCACCAACTCCTGTGTCACTTCCACCTCAAGGTGGTACCTTTGACTGAAGTTAGGGTATTCAACGCCTATAGGAAGTGACTTGCTGCTGTAGACCAGTGACGGAGGGGGCAGAGTGTTTGCATAAGGGCACTTCTCGTTCATCAGGATTGAGTCGGCAGAATCACATATATCAATCCCATAGCAGTATCCATGACTCTCGTTAGCTTAAGTTACTACCTTCCTAAGTAAGTAAGCTAAGTTGATTGACGTTTTTGGAGCTCCATATTTGTATGGGGACCCTGTTGTAAAGATGGCTGCACAAGAAAGCTGAATAGGCCGGCGGATCTCATAACCTGCCACCGGACTGTTTGACCGGACTCCTTCTCGATTTCTCGGACCCGGTATTATAAAGGACTTGACTTTCTAGCTTGGAAACATATTAAGGACAACGAGTTTTGGCTTTCAACGTAGAATTTCAGGACCCGTCATAAACCAGGCGCTGCCGAACAACTACGGTGCTCTTGACTGGTAAAAATCAAATATTTTCGGAAGCCAATTAGTGCGATGCGAATTACTTGACAAAAAGCAGATTCAAAACTACGGAATTTACTAAGCCAGATGCTACAAAAAATGAAACCGGCGCTTTTTGGATTTAAATTTGCTGTTCGATGGAAATTTTAGTTTTAAACTTTTCATATATAGAGAACACTTACAAAGGCCGAATCCGGAAATGCATGCCACGTCCGACAATGGGTTCAAGTTTAAGAATTTGTAACGAGGCGTACGTTTCAACACCGGCTATCCCCCGATCAACCATCTTGATTTCGAAAAACTGCAATCGCAAGAGTCCGCTGGAATCTTTGTCATTCCAAAAATTCTAGCCTTCATACACAAACCGTAGAACACCAGTGGACGTCAACGAGCCATCAGAGGAGCTGCTGATGTGATTGGTTTTAAATTGTCCCACCAAAGAAACCTCTGCTTTGCCGAGGAATGTAGGCACCTACATATATGCAGCCACGAAGAAGCATATAAAGTCGTATTGTACTCATGAGCTCGATGAGCAGAAAAGAAGGAAAGAACATGGGTTTCTTGGAGAATAGAAGAAATTTTACGAGGAGTTCGAGATTGAGGAAATGAAGAGGTTCATCTGAGATTAAAACAAACATGACAGGGCTATAAAGCTAGAACGGAAGCCTGCAGAGATGAACATAGACAACTAATTGTACACTCGCAGTCGGAGTTGAGAATACTGAAAGACTACTTCTGCAGACTGTATAATAGCAACGATGGTCAAAATAGTGGCATAATAAACGATTTTCTCTATATGGAGACGACAGAAAAATCCTTTTAGTCCGGTGCTTAGATAAAGTTAAGATAACAACACAGAGACTTAAATTCTAGCAAAGCTGGTGGCGCAGACGGACAGATGATCAGGCGGCATTGGCTTTTCTGTGAGATATGGTCAGAGGAAAGCATAGTGCATGGAAACCTTTTGGTTAAAAATTTTCTATAAGACCTTTTCTGGCGTATTCTTGACAATAGGTCAGGAATCTCCATCATGTTTGGGAGAGATCTTGGAAACGGCTCGAAAATTTTTGACATCACTCTGTCGCTTTTAAAGCCGCATATGACAGCATGCATAGGGAAAAGCTATACAACTCCATGTCTAGTTTTGACATCCTTTCCCAACTCGTCAGGCTATGCAGGACAACTGTGAAGAATACAAGCTGCTCCATCAAGGTCGGTAATGCACAAACCGAGACCTAAAATATCAAGAAAGGCTTTAGAGAAGGCCTCGTGCTGTCATGTGACTTGTTAATATCACCCTAGAAAGACACGTGCAAAACTTGCTGGTTGCATACGCGCATGACATTGATATAGAAGCTGCCAAAAGGGTATGGCGGTAGAAATTATGGGATAATTTTAGAAGCCAATCGTTCTTTCTTTGAGCACAGGAGGCAATTGAATAACAGAGCCCTTTCTCAAAAGACCCAACTGGCTTTGTACAAGATCCTAACTGTTCCGGTCTTGCTGTATGACGCATGTATGAATGAAAAATACTTGGCCATTTCGAGAAAAAGACAGGGCGTGATGTCTCGAACTGTACAGCGTCATCGGTTTAGTCAGACGTCTAAGTGGCTGGGTAATATTCTTCGAGTCTTCGAGTTTTACCCCAAGGGATAGCGAAGTAGAAGACGATCGCATCTAAAGTGGCGCATGCAAGTGAAAAGGGACCTCAACCAACTTGGAGTACCAATATTCTTCTGTTATTCAGGATTTCCATAAAGACCCATGTAGATATGTTAAGACACCAAGTTGTATGTCCAAAATGGATTTTAAAAATTTCACAAGGACTGTGGAAGACATACCAGAAATCACAGAGAACATCAAAGGCGACAAAGGTGACTTCAATGGCGAACAAAAATAACGAAATCATGCACAACTGTAGTGTCACCTATGTTAAATCAATTAATCTAGTGGGTTATCGTATCTACAAAAGTTTCACATACTCAACACTACGAAGAAGGCAGATACAGCTGACTTGTCATTTCTTTTGTTGTTCCTTTAACTACGCAGGAGAGAAAATGTACTGCAAAAGATATAATTTATGGAACACAGAACATGACATCATAGACAAGAGTTTCTCTGAACGCAAGAATCACGAAATAAACTTAAAAAAAATTTTAGATACTTATTTTGAATAGTTGCAGTCACTCACCTTTTTACGTTTCCCAAGAAGTCCACCGTGTTGTTGTTGTTTGACGATGTAAACCATGTCGCCGAATGTAGTTCCAGCGGTGCTTTGAAACAGTCATACTTGATATATTGTGTGCAGTATAGTGAATGCGATATCAGCTCCTGCAGCATCTCTGGTGAAAATTCCCGATACCTTATGTTGTAACTAAAGTCCATCTCTTTCGATGACCTCACATCAATTTGACTTGGCAAATTATGCTCCACAATAGTTTTCGTGGCATTTTCTAAACTTTGAAAATCACATTTAACATGCGCCGGTGGAAACACTCCATTTCCATCGATATCGATAAGATACACATCCGACTTTGTGTAGCTTAACAGAGCCAACTCCTCACACGTCTTCCTGTACTTGGTAAAGTGACAATTCTTCCCAATATAACCTGTATCCTTGCAATCACATGTCACTCGATCATCCTTTACAAAGCACTTGCCGCCATGTTCGCAGGTATTTGGCCGCTTGCATGGATCAATGTAATTGCAATTATCCAGAGCAACTTCACCGACAACGCGTTCTGTCTTGACCACATGGCGCGGTTCAATCAGATGTCCATTGATTTCGATGTCACGGATGCAACCCACCAAACCAGATGCTGGTGACTTCAAACTACTGCCAATTATCAGCTTGTCGCCGATATTGAATGTCAGCTGGTATATCTGGCTAAGCGTGTATCTATAGTCGACGGTGAATTTAATTTCGCCCACCCTATAGTCTAGCTCGACCGAGTGCCATGAGGTGGCCCGAGTGATTTTAATTACCGTCGATAGGGTGACATTATTCGTGACATCTGGCACTAAATCAAAACTCAATTTATCCATGGTGAGTCGGATCTATGGGGTGGCAGTTGTATTTGAAGTTGGTGTTGGGCACACGCCAAAAGGGTAAACGACGCGTTATCGTTATCATAGTCGAAATGGCCACACGGCAGCAGTGATTCAACGGAAATAGTTTTGAGTTTCCACCGATTTGGAAGAGTGTAGTGGTGTTGTGTTAATGGGGTAGCATCAGCGGCACCAGTAGATAGATTTTGGGCCGGCGTTTGGTATTTTTGTTTAAAGCCGCGTAAAACATCCGGTTGAGGTAATTGCGATCCGAATTGATTGTGGATTTTCGGGTTTAGCCGTTCAATGGTATTCGTATTGGCGTCGGTGTCGGTATCGGTATCGGTGTCGGTATCGGTGTCGGTTTGGGTATCGGTGTCGGTATCGGTTACAGTGGCATTGGTGTTTGTGGTGATTTTCCGAATGCATATCGAGAGCAATGGTGTGGTGTTATTTTAGAAAATTATTTTTAAGTAAGTGTCGTCGCGTTACACGGATGCATGTCATATCGTTACAACAATTGCCATTACCATTTCCATTTCAGATTGCAGACATTTGACAAGCGTAGTAACATGAAAAGAGATAGAGAGAGAAAAAAAAAATACAAGAGAACGGGGTTAGATTAGGTTTTAATGGATAAAATGAATAAAGTATCGAAAGAGATATTGAGAAATGAGTTCGCTTTTTCAGTATATCCGTAGCCATCCATTTAATGTGGCGAATATTTTAGAGTGGAGATTAGCATTTTCGTCTATTTTTGATTGGTTTTCAAGGGATGAGGTGTGATTTCGTTTATTGGAAGAGGGGTGTTTGGAATTGCTTTGGGATCTCAGTTGGTGTGATTTGAGTTGGAGTGAATTTGGAATGTTTAAATTATGTAGGAGTGGTGATTTTTATCCAAGGGAACTGCAAATTATTTCTAGGGTGTGAATTTTGAATTACTGCTGTAACAAACAGCAAACAAGGGAGCAAATGTATCGGTTAAGAAAAGAAACTGTTTCTGTAAAATTTATGACAATAGGAACCATCCCTATTGAATCGTTCTTCCTATATCGTGGAAGAGTAGTGGGCATCTTTTGATATTTTTTTGTCAAGAGCTCAGGACAAAGTAGATGGTCCTTCATACTTGTGCGGTTTTGTCTGGGTAGTCACTAGCTTTGAGTTAAGTTGAAGAATTCTTTTTGAACCAAGGTGATAACCTTGGTCCTATCTCTCCCTCCACCCCATGCAGAAGCAAATTCGTGGCAGGCCACAGACTTGCCGCTGCTACAAAAACTTCTCCCCCTAAGGAGGAATCAGGGGCTCAGCCGCATCGGTAAGCCCTATCAAAGGCGCTATACTCGAGACGCCGAAATGCATTACGCATTATTAAACTCTTCGAATTTATTCCGGAGGTGGAAAGAAGTGCGGAAATATTGAGTAAGGTCAAGTGGGCCAACAAATTCCTAAATGCCAGATTGTTCACTGCTCTTTCTGCTCTCAAAACGCTAAAGGACTGTTCTAAGCGCCAGAGATCGTTAGAGGAAACCGTGCCGGCTTCCAAAAGGTTCAAAACTGTAAACACCCCTGGGCCATGAATTTTTATTTTTTTTTGTGGTAATCTTCTAAAGATGCTGTAGCCCGTGCCACTAACATGCACGATTCGCAACATCCGAATATTCGATGCCAGGAGTGCGCTTACGTACTAATCCACACCACTACGTCCTTCAACCACTCTTCCCTCGGGACTGCCGTTAGATATTACTTCGCGGGGCTGGTTAGCAGATCATGCTAATCTTCTTGTATTTGCTTCTTCACCTCTTCTAATTTTTTCTATTCTTCTTACCTCGTTTTGCACAATTACCACAAATGTGCCGATTTCCATCCAATTTTCCTCCGACTGCAACATTTGGTCTGTGAGTAGTATTGGACTGAGCAGATTAATTCTCCACTGCGAAAAACGTATCTTCCTCCTCGTTTGAGCCTTGATTCTTTCGATCGGATTATTTGATGTCCCAACCGTATATTGGCGTATTCCACAATTCTTCTACTGGTAAGTAAGACGGCTTCCGTTTTATGGTCCGCTAATTCTAGACCGGCGGATACTAGCCAGTCTTTGATGCGAATAAAAGCTACATTTGTGGCTGACTCTATCTCCTTTATTTCTTTTGCCACCGTAACTTGAACTCCTCTCGGCAAAATAAGCCTTAGCACTCCGTCATACATAATGTTCCATAGGAGTGGACCGAGTACTGATCCTTGTGGAACCCCTGCTGAAACGCTGTAGAATTTCAAACCTTCATCAGTTTCATACCTCAGTTTTCTATTGGTAAAGTAGTTTTATACTTTCCTCAGCAAATAATATGGCGTATTCATACTGGCTAGTGATTTTCTGATGAACGCCCAGTTTGCCGAGTTAAAGGCATTTTTGATGTCCAAAGTCACCACTACACAGTATTTTTTTGTACTGTACCGCCATCTTTCTCCTTGTATTGCTTCGGCCGCAATGTCGGAAACAGTTTTTATGGCTTAAACAGTAGACCGCGATTTTCTGAACCCAAACTGAATGTCTGATAGTGCTCCTCTCCCTCTACCATATATCATCCGTTCCAGTATCTTTCCCATTGTGTCTAGAAGGCATATTGGACGATACGAGGACGGTTCCCCAGGTGGCTTGTTTCCCTTTGGAAGCAGGACTAGGTGTTGTAGTTTCCAAGCATCCGGGAAAACTCCTTCTTCAAGACATTTTTGAATTGTTTCCATAAACATGTCTGGACGCTTATGAATAGCTGCTTTTAGTGCCTTATTTGGTATGCCATCAGGTCCGGGCGCTTTACTGTCGCCTATCTTCCTGCATGCGTTTATGAGTTCATCCGCTGTGACTATTGGGATGTCCTCCGTGTTAGTCTCCCTAATAATATGGTACATAGTAGATGTACTTCGGGGGAAAAGGTGTTCTACTATGGAGCTTAGGATTGCTGGATATGTTATTTGCGGCGACCTGCTGCCCTTTATCTTAGTCATGACGATCCTGTATGCTGTACCCCAAGGGTTTATGCCGGCTTCTTCACAAAGTTTTTTAAAACATCTTGACCTGCTCCCCTTGATTGCCTTTTAAGGTCGCGTCTTGCTATTTTAAAACCAATAAGGTGTTCTTCAAAGCCATCTCTTCCCCTAGATCTTTGGACTTTGCGTCGGGCTTTCAAGCACTTTGCTCTAAGCTTTTTTTATTTATGGGCCATGAAACACCACATCTCTGAGGTCCTTTAGCGAAGTCCTAAAAGACGCTATTGCGATCACCGTAATTGATAAAAGCGATACCGATGGATCGATTACACCTAGCGATTGGTCAAATTGCAGCTTTCGGGCAACTTCTTGGCCATTATGCGGGAAAACTCCGGACTACCTCCCAACACAAGCAATGCTGGCTGACAACAAGGCCATGTCAAGCTCATAGCATGTGTCGACCAGAGATCTCTTGATCTTTTTAAAAACGCCATAGGTGGTTTAGGAGAAGTTTGGCCAGGTGCAAGGTTCGAAGTTGTGCCTAGGGAGGATATCCCTAGCAGACCTAGAACCTCTTGAGCCCATCTTCGGAATCGGAGGACTCTAATTATACTGCGGTGGAGAAAACTCTGGGATATTGTAGCAATGATACGGTTTCTCCAGATTAATTTCCACCACTCAAAAAAGGCTTCGGCCGCACTCATTCTGCGTCTCCCCAAAAACGCAGAAGATATCATCCTAATCCAAGAACCATGGAACGTGGAAGGCGTGGATCATGGACTTGGGACACCTTTATACGCTCCACTTTGTACAAAAGACAAATGTAAGATTAGAACTTGTATACTAGTAAAACATAGCCTTAATGTATTTTTACTTCCTAACCTCAGCGACCCCGACTTAACCGTTGCCAAGCTAGATACTGTCAAAGCTTCATACTGGCTGGCATCGGTGTATCTTGGTCACAATCAGGTGGGCCCTTTCCCTGGTGATAACCTAGAAAGAGTGGTACTGGAAGCTGGAAGACAAAAAACTGACCTCATCATCGGATGCTACGCTAACGCTCATCACACGGTATGGGTCTGTACCGAAATCAACGATAGTCATTTTTGATTACATTTTTATAATATTTTATAATTTATTTGACCAGGCTAATATTCTCATCGATTAAACCATATCTATACTTCGGTTTGACAAAGTCTTTCATGCGAGCTTTCCCTCTAGATCCTTCTGGGAAGAAGATGCTTTCACGGCGGACAAATCTATCCATTTCTATACAGATGGATCTAAAACCGATAGCGGGGTTGGTGGAGGTGTTTTCTTAGATAAGTTAAATTTAAGCTTCTCCTTCCGTCTTCCAAATAACTGTAGCGTGCTCCAGGTGAAAATTTTGGCGATTAAAGAAGTTTTGTCCTGGCTGAAGAAAAACGTGATATCTGCAAAGATATCCGCATCTTTTCGGATAGTCAGGCTGTTATCAAATTTCTGGACTCGGTCTCACTAAATTCTAATACTGCCCTTGAATGGCGATCATCTCTTACGGAGATGGCAAGGCATTTCAAACTTCAGCTTTGTTGGATGCCGGGCAATAGAGACATTTCAGGGAATTGTAGAGCTGGCGGAACCACTCTACTTATTCTACCGAAAAAGGGCAGCATAGGTATACCAAGCGCTACGTGCAAATTATTTTTTAAGCTGGATGCTAATAAAAGAACAGACCCTAGATGGACCGGTGAGCCAACATGTCTAGCGGCTAAACAGTCTGATTGTTCTAAATAGGAAACATCACAGCGCTATTATAGGTGTCATCATTGGACACTGCCTTTTAAGTAAGCATGCAAGAAGGCTTGACGCTTTTACAAACGATTCTATAGAAGCTGCATGGGCAAGGAAGAAGAGGAGACAATCCCCCACCTTCTCTGTACATGTCCAGTTCCCAGAGAAGAAAACTCTATCTAGGAGTCCTCTTCTACAACGACTTAAGCGATCTAAAGAATACAGACGTTAATAGTCTCCTGCGCTTCATCATAAGTTCAAATTGATTTCATGAGTAAGAGGATGATAGATCCATGTAGCAGCACGTTTCTGTTGTTTTCTATCATTGCGGAGCGACCAGCGTTTTGTACTGTCATTCTGCCCAAACTAAGATGATGCCAAAACTAGGGATAGATGCTCTCATATGTGGTTAATTATGAATTAACACCGCTGAAAATATCCCGTACAAAAGGTTTCAAGTTTTTAAAATTTGCGTTGTTTACTGGGTTCAATATTATAAGGATCAGATAAACGATGCTGAGATTCCATTCATAGGGTATACTTTCCTCCAACTAAATCCTGAAAATAAATTCGTTTACGCACCCTTTCGCATGTTTCCTTAGATATTTCATATCTGATATGCTTCTTATTGAACGTACAACTTTGAGTTAAAGACTTCAAGTACGGTGATCAAAACCTTGACATTTGATCGAACTTTTTTCGGTCTTGGCTCTCCTGGTTCTCATGGTTCATCACCAGTTATGACCCTTTTGAGCAAGTCAGGATCATCATTGACGTCATTCAAGAGCTCCTGAGCGATCTTCATGCGACGGTTCTTCTGATCAAAATTAAGAAGTTTCGCAAAAAACTTCGCTGACACATGGCTCATGCACAAAACATCTGAAAAAATTACATGACACGAGCCGACCGATATACCAACATCCTCAGCAACTTCTCTTATGGTAATTCGACGATTTTCGAAAAGAATTTTCTTCACAGCTTCGACGTTATCATCTTTTGTTGATGTGCTGGTACATCCGGAGATACGTAATTTTCATCTTCTTAGCCATATTGGAAGAGTTTGTACCACTTGTAAACAGTTTTTTACTTAGAGCAGACTTAGTGTACGCCCTGTCAACATTTCAAGTGTTTGAGGGCACTTGATTCCATTGGTTTTACACAAAATTTGATGCAAATTGTCCTCAACATTTTTTACAATAATTGAAAATCACCGATCTAACCTATATACTTGAAACTATGAACATATGATCGGGATATGTGTATCAACACAGCAAAAAACAAAAAACAAATCGATATTCGAATGTACGTTGCCCGCGGAATTTTAAAGTCACCTTACTTTTTGAACATACCTCGTAAATTCGTACTCATGCCTCTGTCATTTTCAAGTCAGTGTTTGCTGGGACTCGACAATGCCGAAAACACAAGGTTACGAGTGATACAAAGAATTTAAAGCGGGCCGTACTGTGGTTGATAATTTGCCTCGTCTCGGTCGTCCATCCACCACTATGACTGACGTTAACATCTAAAAATTTAAGAAAATTGTCCTAGCAGGTCGTCGTGTAAAGCATCACGGAGAAAACAGCCGATCTTGGTGTTTTGTTTTGATCAGTTCAGAGCGTTGTGCACCATGTCTTGTGCAAAAGGCGAATTAAAGCCCGACTTGTGCCAAAAGTGCTGAATTTGTTGCAGAAACATTTCATCTTGTACACGAGAATTCGTTCAAAAACAATGTACATACCGTTCCGGAAGCTCCTTCTTCACCCAACATGGCCCCTTGTGACTTTTTTCTATTCCCACAGCTCAAATTATCACGTCGCGGAAAGCGTTTTGAGATGATTGAGGTAGTACATACTTTGATTTTCGTCTTACCATCACGAAATGTCAAACAATACTGGACATACCATATTAGTATGACGCGACTGGAAGAAGTACCTCTCACAGAATTAACCTTTATGAGCACTAAACCCGGAACGATATGCATTTAAGAACATTTTGGTGCACAAGAAAAAAATGTTGACCCGTATCCGTGTCAATACGGCAACATCAAAAAAATTACGAATTAACCATATTCTAAATGGGTTTGACTATATTATTTGCCTGGCGTAGTCATAGATTTATTCTTAAGGCTTAAGATTCTAGTGCAGCGGCTAAAATAAAAATTGTATACTACTAACGGTAGAGAATATTGGATTTTGACATTTTATCTGTGTTGACGAGGTGGATCCGTATTGAAAATTAGATGTTTGAGAAGAAAAAGCTATTTATGTGACGTAGCTGTATATGTATACCAGGTGCATCGGTATGAAGTGAGTTCTTGTGAAAAAAAAAAAAAAACTAAATTTTAATGGAAAAGTAAAAAACATTTTATTCAAAGTATTGGCCATTGCTAGCTACACATTTTTTTCCATCTTTCAGGCAATTTATGGATTCAACGCCAATAAAACTGTTCGCCTTTTGAAGCAAACCAACAAGTCACCCAATATTCGACCTCCTGCTGCTCAGCTAATGAGTGTCCCATCGATGAAAACAAATGGTAGTCGGAAGAAGCCGCTCTCAGCCAAGTGCTTTGGTTGTATCCTGAACCAGTTTTGCTTTGCGTGCAGGTGCATTGTCATGGAGCAAAATTACCTTGCTGTGTCTTCTGGACTCTTCTTGTCGTTTTTCGATCAATGTATGGTTCAAATTGATAATTTGTTGTAGGTAGCGATCTGTATTAACGGTTTCACCAAGTTGTAGGAGCTCGTGGTACAACACACCTTTCTGGTTCCACCAGACACACAGCATTGTCTTCTTGCCGAATCGACCTGGTTTTGCAGTCAAAGCTGATGGTTGTTCCGGATTAACTTGTGATTTTTTCCGTTTAGGATTCTGCAAATAAATCCATTTTTCATCGCCAGTAACAATTCGATGCAAAACTGATTTTTTTTCGTGTCTTTGAAGAAAAATTTCACAAGTTTTCCATCTGTCTTTCATTCAATTCATGTGGCACCCATTTTCCAGACTTTTGGATCTTTTCCATAGCTTTTTAACGGTCAGAAATATTGGATCTATAACTTATTATCGTGCGGTTTGCTTGGAGATGGCGTAATTTGTATTATTCCATTGGAACATACGTTGGAAAGCTACTGTCATTGTACGTCATTTCAGTACATGTCATTCATTTGAAGCGTAAACAACAATTTTTTTTCACTCAAATATGTCGAACTTTGTGCCTGAAAAAGTGTTTTTGCGGGGAGCTCTTCTTCATTACTTTAATATGAAGAAAACTGCTACCGAAAGTCAACGTATTTTGGTGGAAGTTTATGGTGAACATGCGCTAGCTGAACGAAAGTGGTTTGCACGATTTGAAAGTGGTGATTTTGGCTTGGAAGACGATGAACGTCCTGGGCAGCCAAAAAAGTTTGAAGATGAAGGACTGGAAGCATTACTCTATGAAGATTGTTGCCAAACACAAGATGAGCTCAGAGAATCTTTGGGTGTCACTCAAGCAGCCATTTAAAAACGTTTAAAAGCAGCTGGATATATACAAAAGCAAGGAAATTGGGTTCCACATGAACTCAAGCCGAGAGACGTTAAAAGGCGGTTTTGCATGTCCGCAATGCTGCTGGAACGCCACAAAAGAAAGTCATTTTTGCATCGAATTGTTACTGGTGATGAAAAATGGATCCATTACGACAATCCCAAGCGCAAAATATCATATGTGAAACCCGGCTAACCAGTCAAATCAACGGCAAAGCCGAATATCCATGGCGCGAAGGTAATGCTCTGTATTTGGTGGGATCAGATGGGTGTTCTGTATTATGAGTTGCTAGAACCGGGTGAAACCATCAATGGACAACGCCACCGAACACAATAAATAGCTTTGAAGAGAGCATTAGCCGAAAAACCCCCGGAATATGCGACCAAACACGAGGCAATTTTCCATCATGACAACGCTCGGCCCCACGTTGCTATTTCGGTTAAGAACTATTTAGAAAACAGTGGATGGAAAGTCTTACTCCACCCGCCTTATAACCCAGACCTTGCCCCTTCTGACTATCATTTGTTCCGGTCGATGCAGAACGCCCTCACTGAAATACGTTTCACATCAGAGCAGAATATCAAAAATTGGCTTGATTCATTCTTGGCTGCCAAGCCGGCGCAGTTCTTTTGGGATGGGATCCACAAATTGCCAGAAAGATGGAAAAAAGTCATAGCTTCAGATGGGCAATACTTTGAATAATACTATTGTACATGTTTTTCTTAAATAAACGTTCAGATTTTGAAAAAAAAAACCGCACGAATTAAATTACATACCCAATAGTTTGTTTCTGCCATTTGTTTTTGACTCAAAGTATCATCTTGGTCCAATATTGTTGATAATTCGGCGTCTTCAAACTTTTTTGGTGGTCTTCCATGTTCTTCATTTCTCACATCAAAATCGTTATCTCTGAACCGTTGAAAGCATCTTTTGCATGTTGTTTCTGATTAAGCATGATCCCCATATGCCTCGACAAGCATTCGATGCGACTCTGCAGCAAAAAATTAATGCTTTCCGCAAGTCATCATTTTCTGGTACAAAATTGACATTTTTAAGACGATGAAAAAATATGATGTTTGCCAGATGTCAAAGCAACCAACCAAAAAAAAAAAAAAAATTAAGGCCCGTTCCCAAGAACTGTTCCCTATCAAGAAATTTGTATCTTGACGGTCACTTCATATCGGTACACCTGGCAGGCTCCATCTCCCCACTCATATAGTTCTTTTCACAAAATTTACCAAGGAATCATTGCTGAAAGCTTCCAAAACTTTCTCAAAACATAAAAAATAGAAAAAAAAATTTAAACAAAATATTAACAAAAAAAAAAAAAAAAAAAAAAAAAACAGCACTTGGTTCCATCCAGGATCGAACTGGAGACCTTCTGCGTGTAAAGCAGACGTGATAACCGCTACACTATGGAACCACTTGCAAAACATTGTTCCGATTTGGAGACTTTCGTTATGGAGTACGACAACATGTTACCAAAGTTAACCTCTGTTAAACTGGCTTTGCTGCTTGAATAACCGCTAACTGCGTCAGCTGATGGAAAGATCAACAATTAGAAAGCAACACCATTGTTGTAAAAGTGATTGAAATTAGTAAAATTTTGTATTAGGCGTACAGATAAAGGGTGTTTCAACAAGAAGTTTAGAATCCGAAAGGCCCTTTATTTTTTATTCTTAGGGTAATACATGTGCAGGTTAATTCTAACTATTGGGTAAACAATTACGGACTGTATTAAATTAAGAGCACGTAGTGACGTTCGTATTTAGAATTCAAATAGTGTTGAATGCCGCAACAGCAGAATTTCATGTTGATGATATACATAATTAAGATGGAAGTTATATTTTAACGTTTGAACAATATTTAAAGAAAGTTTAGAAATAGCTTTAGAAAAATTGTAATCAAAACTTAGAACAGAATTTTTGATTTTGTTTAAGAAAGATGAACGATTAAATAATTTAAAGCTTACGACGGAGTAGAAGTCTCTTAAATGAGTGGTTCGGAATGAAGGTATGTTTACCAAAGATCCGATGTTGCTGCGTAGACTGCGGGCATCTGAGATCGGGCTCTGCAAATAACCATTTCTTATATAGAACATTTTAAGCACCCTGTAAGGGGTGGTTCATCGTGAGGTTTGATTTTCAATAGGCTTTCTTTGGCAGATCACGTATGACTCCTATCAAACTGCTTCGTCATTTTTATTTTGTATCGTTTGGCAAGTTATCACGAAAAGACTCACACTACAACAGTGTCTCCAAATTGTTCAACTGTATTACGAAAATCAGCGTTTTGTGAGAAATGTTTCATGCGATTCGAGTAACTTACGGTGCGCATAATCGACCTACTTGACCGGTTAGACTACATCCAGTACGTAGTAAAGAGACTATAGCAGCTGTAGCTGAGAGTGTACGCGAAGACCGTGACGAATCGATTCGTCGTCGTTCTCAGCAGCTTGGCTTGGCGTATTCGACAACTTGGCGTTTTAAATGTGAGGATATCAGCCTAAAAGCTTTAAAAATTCAACTTGTGCAAGAATTGAAGCCAGGCGACTTGAATTTGCTTCATATTTTCAGTGAATGGTCTTTGGAAAAACTCAATGAAAATCCGGTTTTTTATTGTGATATTTTGTTCAGTGATAAATCTGGCTCAATGGATACGTTAGTAAACAAATTTGCCGTATTTGTGCTGATGAGCAACCCGAACAGTACCAAAAGCTACCATTACATCCATTAAAAACAACGGTATTGTGTGGTTTATGGGCTGGTGGAATCATTGGTCCATATTTCTTCAAAAATGAGGCAAATCAGAATGTTACCGGCAATGGTAACCGTTATCTCGTCATGTTAACGGACTATATGCTTCCTGAAATTCAAGCACATGGTCTCAGTGAGCTCTGGTTTCAACGAGATGGCACTACGAGGGAAACAGCGCGTGAAACAATGGACTTGTTGAGAAATAAATTTGGTGAGCATTTAATTTCACGTTTTGCTACGGTTAATTGGCCGCCTTAATCGAGCGATATCACACCTTTGGACTATTTTTTCTGGGGATATGTAAAGTCTCAGTTCTTCAGAAATAAGCCAGCTATGATTGACGCTTTGGAAGCCAACATTACTCGTGTTATCCGCGAGATACCAGTCGCTATGCTCGAACGAGTTGCCCAAAATTGGACCTTTCGAATGGACCATATTAGACGAAGTCGTGTTCAGTATTTACATAATACCATTTTTGAAGGATGAATGCCATGAAAGGTTCTTCTCACCAATAATAAAAATTTTAAGTTCACTTCCATATTTATGTATCTTATTTTATATTATAAGTCAAACCTAACGATGAATCACCCTTTAGTAATACAGGTGTCTAACCGGCAGGATTTTCAGGCTCCTAAAGAGTGTCATGGAATGGCTGAGTCGAGGAACATCGCAGATCGGTTTTTATAGCGCATTTCTGCAAAACAAGTAGAGACTAGATTTTTTTGCGGTAAGCATCCTAATCCATATTTAGTTTTGAGTGAAATATACCGAAGTAAACAGTTCTTAAACTATTGTTTGTGTAGTATTTACGAAGATGAAACAAACTACTGATACAAGAACGAAGATACTGTTTTAGGTTTATAATATGATCGGACTAATTCATATTTTGGTCAATAATAACACCTAGGTATATCCGCATCAAACACAGTTTTAGAAGAAGCTTCTTTACACGTGCAAACCGACACTTTGTGGCGAGTACAATTAGCCGCATGAAAGTGAAAATCAAGGTCCGGTACAGCCTGCAACCTATGGCTGAAAAACATTCATTTCGTTTTATTGCTGACAATAAGTTTATGTTTGGCGAACCACATTCTCAGTAGGTGTACATTATAGTTTATATCAGCTACTAGCTAGAGGTGGCTAACAGAGTCGTACTCTATGCTAAGATCGTCGGCAAAAGCAGTAACTTTTCTTGCAAGAGACAGAGAGTTTATGTAGATTAGGAATAGAGTAGGACCCAATACAGACCCTTGAGGTACACCTAGTTTAATAAACATATTATCACTAAAACAATCCCTAATTTTAATTTTTTGCTTTCTATCCTGGAGATACGATTCCAGCCAACTGTAAGTAACTCGTCGAAAACCAGCCTGATGTAATTTTTTCAAGAGGATTGTATGCGTTTACCATATTAAAATCCTTGGTTATGTCAACAAACAAACTGGCCCAACTTTTTTTCCGAGTCTAAACCTTTATTTAAAATCGAAAAGAAAACCATAAAAGCATCTTTAGTAGAGAGTCAGTGAAATAGCTTATTCTTTTCCGAAATCGCAAAATTCTATTTTTGATTGATTTTCAAAAATTTTCGATATGGAAGAGAGTAGTGCGATAGGCCCATAGTTGTTTTTATCTCTTTTGTTGTAATTTTTAAATGTTGGTAGAGCGTTTGCATATTTAAGCCTGTCAGGGAATGTACCATTGTAAATACTTAGGTTAAAAAGGAAAGCGAGTATATCTATTATGTACACTCTGCCTGACTCGAACTGCAACTTTTTAAAATTCAAGAAATGTTGGAAAATACATCAATTTTCAAATTGTATCAGTAGTTTTCAATAAGTCCACCTTGAGACGGCCGAATAAATCATTGTACACTGCACGCAAATGGCTCTGCGGTATTTTGGCCCATTCCCGGCGAAGTGTTTGTTTGAGGTGGTCCAAACTTTGGTATTTTTTAGTGCCAACCTTGGCCTTCAAAATACCCCAGACAGAGAAATCTAACGGATTTGCATCCAGAGAATTTGCAATCCATTTTGTCGAAGAAATGAAATGTGGAACATTGGTTTTTAACCGATCTTGGTTGACGCGCGCTTTGTGAGACTGTGCCGAGTCTTGTTGAAATGTCCACGGTCTCCGACTGAAATAATTGTTTGCCTAAGGCTTCAATACTGCCTCTAAGGCAGTTTCACGGTATACGATTGCACTAATTTTGACGCCACGGTCCAAAAATACGAGCGGTGGTTATGGCGGCCCAAACCATCACCATCGGTGCTGCCTGCTTTCTGGTGGCCGTCCGAAGGAGTTAATTTTCGAAGGACCTCTCTGGCAAGTTAACTCAGTCACTTTGTTTGTTGACATATTGCTCGATAACAAATGGCGACTCAGCGGAAAAAACCAAATTCGGCAACTCACCAATTTCGTGCAAGCGTAGCAACTTCTTCGCTCTTTCGACTCTAACTTTTTTCTGTTGCGGTGTAAGATCGTGTACTTTTCGGAGCTTCAATGGCTTGAGGCCAAGCTCATTTTTCAGATTTCGCTCAATTCGAGCCTTCACTTTGCCAACCATTTCTGCCGATGTTGATGTTTTTTTATAACCACCTCCATAGCGTTTTGCAACGCTGCCAGTATCACGGTAACGAGCTATGGTCCGAGAAACAAATGATCTATTCACATTGAGGTGCTGGAGGGCTCTAACGATAGCTACTTGTAGTTTTCCAGCCAAATATAAAGCAATCACACTATCACGTTTGAATTCCATTCCGGATAAGAAATTTTCAACACAAACTGTAACGTAAATAATAAAATTATCTGTCATTTGTCAAAATTTGATTTCACTGTCATGAACGGTTTATAAATTATGGCAGTCTGAAGTTGGTTGCAGTTCGAGTCAGAATATTAGAGAGGCCATCATCTCCACAGGAAGGCGAGCGATTAAGCGAGTTTATAAGTGATAGAACTTCAAGATCAGTGATTGGTTCAAAGAAGAAACTGTCTCTACAAACTGGATCTTATACCAGATTCCCTGGCATAGAGTTCGAACAGTATACAGATCTTAAATTGGAAGGAGACGCTTTACCAACTTTAGCAAAAAAAATTATTGAAAATATTCGCTAGTATTGTAACATCTTTGACAATAAAATCATCAGCCGCGAGTTCGATAGGGTTATGCATCGCGGTTCAGTATGCTATCTAATACTTCCCATTCCTCTTTAGGGTTCCGAATTTTAGAAAAATAGTGTCTTTCACAACACAATCGAGTTTCGTTATTGACTTTAATAGATATGTGCTTAAAGCGACTCCGGCGTGCAGAAGTAAGCCGATGCTTTACACATTTCCGGCGTAGCTTTTATTTATGCTTAATTTGTTTAAGAACGGAGTTGCTTATCCAGGACTTTAGTTTTATTTTCAACTTTCTTGGCAGAGAGCGAGAGATAGATGAGCTAAAATGAGACTGCAGTATCTTTAGAAAGGAGTTATAAGCGAAGGAAAAATCATTCTCAGCATAAGCAGCCTCCCAGTAAGTAGTTCAAAACTCGTTTTAGTAACGGTGCGAGTAAGAATCTTAACTTGGCCTCTTAGTTCTTTAAAACCATGTAACCAAATACTTGTCATGCAGTGATCCATGATGTAGAGGTCAAGATTGACACCGACACACTGATTGGGAGATATATTTTGAAAACGACCGAATACATGGTTTTGACAGCTATTTGAAATAGGTCTTGTGGGCTCATTTACAAAGGAAGTAAGACCATGTGTAGCTATAAGGCACAGAAGTGACTCTGAGACTGAGGTTGATGCTAGGATGTCAATATTAAGAGCACCTAGAATAATGAGGTTTTGAATTTTAGTTTTTGTCAGAAATGGAATTAATTCCTTTAGAAATGACTGAGTATCGTGGAATTGCAGTCTGTATATGCAGACGAAGTTAAAGGTCTCATTGCATAGTTTACAACTAATCTGTATTACATCCGCAGTCACAAACCTATGATTGTAAATATCAAATTCCAGAGAATCACTAACAAAAACCCCTACCCCGCCTGCCGTATACGATTCATTTGTATTATACCCGGGAATTATTGTAAAAAATTGTTCGTTTCACATTTTACAGCTGATGAAAGCATGGTTGTCATATAGTGACAGATGTCATTTATGTCATTTATGTCAATTTACTATGGAACACTATACAGTGAAAGAAAAATTCCAAATCGTTGAATATTATTACGAAAATTCATGTTTAATCGCGGCACGTAAACATGTGCCTTACGAGACGGGTGTGCGCAACATAATCAAAAAATTTCAATAGACAGGCTCAGTACAAGTTGTGAAGACGACGGGTGTTCAATGAAAAATGTCAATGATACTGTCGAAATCGACCCAAACACCTCCATTTGTCACCATTGTCAGAAGCTTGACCTAACCACAGCTACACTGCATCGAATTTTGACCAAAGATTTGTGTACCAGGTCTAATTGAAGCCAACGCACCATGTATTTTCTCGAATTGGACCCTTGAAAACATTCATGCTGACATTGATTTTTAAACGTGTTGGATGAGGCCGATTTCCACAGTGGCGGCCACGTTAATAAGCAAAATTACTGCATCTGGGGTACAGAAAATCCATGAGTGATTCAGAAGATGCCAATGCACCCAGAAAGGCTATTACGATAAATAGAGTGCGCTATCGAGACATGATCAACAATGTTTTGTAGCCGAAGCATGTCAGAGAAGTCGTTAAACAATTGAGTTATTGTGAACGAAGTTTCTTGGTCGCGTAATTTACCGTTTCAAAGACACCCATTGGCCCCCAAAATCGTGCAACTTGATACTAAAAGACGTTTTTCTTTGGAGTTATCTTAAAAGCAATTTCTACGCCAACCAACTGCAAACAATTCCGACGCTTAAAGCGAACGTTGAAGTATCTATTGCACACTGTGTAATTATGCACATCTAGCGCAACTTAATTGGTCATTGTTGTTGAAAGTGATAAGCATAGCTATTCTACATTAAATATATTTTTATCGTTAGGTAATGATTGAGAGGACTTCCACGTATTTTTGCGTCACGACCGAGTTAATTTTTTTTGCATCCTCCTCCTCGCATCACGACAGGTTGCAAATGTCCCTATTGATGTTAGGAAGACGATCACGGCACTTCCTCGCGATCCTTACGGCAACATGAAAATAAACGTACACATTAAGCAAGCAAAAAATCGTCTTATCTGACTGGAACAGTGAACCTTGCTTACGTCAGAAAACGGCTCAGTTAACCAATCGATACGCCGCTCTATCACGCCAATAACATCACAGCACGCTACGGGTACGAATTACTTGCAGTGGATAAGGATGCGCACAAAGACGGAGATCTGGAAACAGTGAAATCCAACAACGGTGAGGCGTAATATTTAGTAGCGCAACAGCGTTCTACTCTGGGACGAAGAACGCGAATTGGACTTAAGACGTGATGATAGGTTCTTGGTCATAGTTCCGGGAGAAGACGAGACTCCCGCTAGAATTTTTTAACGATGACGGTGGTTGGGAGATGTCATTTTCTCAGAAAGTCCTGGGGTACAAACAAGCGTTCAAAGGCGAAATGCGGGTCACGGCATCGTTCGCCGCTCAGATCAGAGAGGCGTAGATCCTGTTTTTTTTTTCCAAACAGTATAAGACCTACGTTAAGAAACAATGAGGAAATAAGGAACGTGACGAAATGCATAATTCTTGATCGGTCCTTCTTGGAAGACTGCAGCGACAAAAATCTGCTATTCTTAAAATCTATACCCAATTCTATGAGTTATTGGGCGGCGTGCAAGAGGGATCTGCTCGCCATGATACACCAGCTGGGGAAACCTACGGTGGCGATATAAGGCAAGCTTCGTCGTACGAACGCAGTACGCTCGTGAACGAGGAACCTGTAACTTGTGTGGTTTACTTCAACAGGATGGTGGAAACGATAACGAAGATCCTACAATCTGTTAACAGGCCGTTCATTGAATATTCACTCGTGGAATCGTTTAAAAGAATACAATTTCAACATCGGAGTTCGGCTTATGCCCATCGCCCCGAATGAAGATTTATCAGAAAACATGCCGCAGACATGTCGTGCGGACCACGATAGGCACCTTAACCTCCGAATCTCGATCATTCGCGGCTGCCGAGGTACGCCAGACGCACGCTCATACATGTTATAAGAGCAACACGTCCTGTCGTTTTGGTCCCTTTTTGGCCGGCATACAAGACCACCTCCCTACAACCTTTGGACAAGGAAAATCTGCGTCGGAAAGCTTTGAAAACGAGATTCAAAAACATGAATAGTTAATGCGAAGAAATTGATTACGATTCCAACGACGAATTTCTCCAGTCACCGGAGATGTACGAAGGCTATTTAAATGTTTTGCGCGCCAAGATCAAACGCGGATACGACAGAGTCCAACACGAACCTACAGTATATCTTAAATGAATATTCCTGTGAACACAACTTACATGGGTGTCAGCGATTTGTAGAGGAAAGTTGTGAAACTGGCGGAGGAGCGCTCTGAAAAGAACTCTAACGACATGCTGAAGACTTTGGGAAGCAGGGTTTTGAACGTTATGAAGATGTGTTCGCAGGAAACCGCGTGGTTTATGTTGCGCATACTGATGTTGAAGACCAGCCGAAGAGTAGATTTCATACTAAGCGTTTACGAACGTACAAAGATACGAAAGACTAATCGTCAACTAAACGAAGAATAGGACGACGAATCCGATGCGAAAAATCGGGAATAATTGCGGTCATAATAGATGAGATAAGCATGGTCAGCACGGAGACGCCTGATAACAACTCACCTAGAACTACGTGACTTTCGGGGGACTGCATCTGATCTGTTGCGGAGGTTTGCGCCAACTCCCTCCCGTCCGGGTGACCGCCATCAAAAACCCCTAAAGTGATTCGTCGACGGGTCTATTCTGTGGCGCGTGAAATAATATCCGCTGGCCCGGGTAATGTGCCAATTGGACGAGACGTTTTCCGGAATACTAAATAAAATAGGAAACGGAGATCCGAAGAGACCGAAGTGATCGAAAGGTGGTTTGTTCGGAAGAAGGGACGACGACACTCGCTCCACACGCCATCCGATTATTTCATCGGAACGGTCATCTGGTCACCGGAGATGAATATATCATGTTTAAAACCGCCGAACAGATAGCTAGTGCCTGCGTTAAAATGAATCTCCTGAAAGACAAAAAGTCGACGCCACTGATGGCCTCGTGAACGGATCTAAAGAAGATCTCAAATACGTGGAAACGGATGGAGAAGACAAGGTCCGGAGATTGTGGCTCGATTTTGAAGACGAGAATGTGGGCAGAGCGACTCGCGCTAAAGTGCGCGCGATCGTTCATACTAGTTCTCGTATTTCCAAACGATGGTTGCCCGTATTTATGCGCCATTCCACCGTGACCTTCCGCTAGCGCTCGTACAAATGCAAACGGCGATAATCGCCGTTGGTAGAAGCAACCGCACTCACTATACACAAGTCACAGGGCGGCACGTATTCCGAGACCGTTTGCCAATACAGTCGGGGATACGATCGAACGCTGGTCTACGTTACGCTACCAAGCGTTAAATTACTCGCAGGATTATACCTGACCACGGGCAATGCGCCTGTAAAAATTAAGTCCGAGAACCGTTGCGATAAACAACCTTCGGCTCATGGGAAAGGACGGAGTAATAAGGATCTGAGGACCGAATTCTCTCGCCTACAACAGAACGAACTGTCTACTATATCGCGCGACTGTAAATCGTTTATTCGGGAAACCTGTTTATTTACCGTACTCACCTTTAACGTTCAAAGCCTGAAAGGTTAGTATCTGGACGACGACCAGAGCGTAGAAATAGCCAGGCTTAAACTTGTCAACCAACACAAATGGTAGGGAGTGCGGGCCGAAGGGTCGCTATATACGAACGCGAAGGATCGTCGACGAAAAACGCTCCGCAGCAACTGATGAAGAGATGAAAGAAAGTGACTTCGTGAAAATCGGATGACGGATGTTGGTGAAGGACGATTGCAGAGATATATGCGCCATAGAGACAGAAGTCAACGGACAAAGCGTATTGGGGTATCCATTTACATCGCGCCGGGAACGGCAATGAAGGACATCTGCTCTTTCCTCCTTACAAATCTGATGACGTACACGCCAAGCATGACCGATATATACAGAAAATTCGATAAGCAATACGGAGACGATTTTTCCAGTCACCCGCAGTCACCACCACCATTGATATCGGGTTTACGTGAAATATATGTAGATGCCCTGCATCTACATCAGTGAAACACTGCAGTTTCAACTACATCTCCTATTTCTGTAATCATAGATCCATCCAGTCAGGTATGAAGCGATTGATGAACGAAACATAAAACTCCACTCATCCTCTTAATTCATTTTACTTTTATTGTCGAAAAGGAAGGAGAGAAAATCGGTTCGCCGTCAGTTTTTCTTCGAAAGACTAGAGATATTGTGTCAGGTTGCAAGCGTGAAAGCTTTCTTGTTCCACTGTATAAAGGCAAAAATAAAAATTGCAACAACTATCAATCGGTGGTAAGCATGTCGCATTCTATAAAAATTTTAAACTTCGTAACATTCAATGCGGTCTTCTGGAACATAGGTCGGCATATGACGCGATTCAAAGTTTATGGATAATGGCGAGGAAATATCGTGCCGGTTCTGACGTTTTACATATCGTTTTCATCGATTTGGAAAAATGCGTTCCACAGAGCTCCCAAATATCTTACAGGACGGCATTTAGATCTCAAAATGTACCTTCGACATGATGATGTTAGACCGAAAGTTATATGCACAGCGAAAAAGTCCATCGACTTCTATATTGAAATTGGACCATTCCTAGGTAGAATACAAAGTCTATTGCCTCAGGATCTTGTGCAAAATTTTCTACTGAAGCAGCACATGGATGAGTCAGGAATGATTCCCTTTCTTTTCTCGGATGATGGTGGTATTGTGGTAGACATTCGCGAGGCTGAGCAAAATCAGCTGGTAGTGTTATGTTCAACGAGGGTCGTCGAAAAGTCTGGACCAAAATGTAATAGGACTCAAGTTCCAAGTCAGGTTCGAAGAAGAGGTTGGTCTAACTAACAAGGTACTCCTAAATAGAGTTGCCACGAACTTTATGGACAGAGTATTACCGCCTTCCTGAAACATCGGCTTTTCAGAACGAAAATGAAAGAAGCAGAAGAGCGATCATTGGAGACCATGAAGAGCTGCTTCTTCAGAAATGAGGTTTGGAAGTTCGACTTTAGATATGGAGTTGCTGTCTAGGGTACAACATCAATACGGCAAAAAGGAGTTACATTGGCTATTTTCATTGATACCTTCGACAGAGCAATTTTTGACTGCTGGACTACGTAAATAAATCACTAATTTCGTAGTTTAAGAAAGGCTACTAAGCAGAACTCTGGTTGTGGCAGAGGGCAGAGTATATAGTATATAAGTTGTAACAAATAGTTCAAGAATGTATGGCAAGAACAGAACGCTGGCCAGAGGTCTGATTTCAATGTGTCTTGCCTGAGTCCCAAATTCAAATTGAATTGCAGAAAATGAGGGCACAGGACATAAGCCCATTTATGACTGCCTTCATCCATCATGGAGCTTCTATTTACTTTCGTATTCACCGATTTTGTGGAAAAAATTGTTTGTAGCTTACCGCTCCATTTGTTCTACAAGAAAATAGGATGTAAGTTAGATCGACGATCCAGTAAAGGAACATCTTGTCTTAATTTATTTCGATTGCAAAGATTGGAGGCAGATATAATAGGATCGAGTAAATTAGTTTAAGAACTGTGTTGATTGAGTTTAAGCAAAATGTAATCTAATGAAATTGATAATACCTCTTAGAATGGTATTAAGTTCTTGCAGATACTTATGCCTAATGTTTTGCAACTGGCAATAAACAGGTCGGACGTACCGTTCATTGCTCGTCCCTAGAACTATAAAGTTGTTCTTAAGAAATTTGTCTTAATCAATTCCTTTAGGTAAATGATGCTGTTAGTCACTCATACTCATAACCATTCTTGCTCATGGTATTCAACGTATTCAAGTCTAACAAAAAGGTTATTGGCTTAGGTAGATTAGCCAAACTTTTAACAAATTCTTAAGGTAAAGCAAGCAGAGTTCGCAAAGGTACCGAAAATAAGGTCTGGAATAAAACTAATTTAAACATTATTTCGTTTTATTTAAAAAAATAAATACTAGTGTGCCCCAGGGCTCCATTCTATCTCCGACACTCTTTTTAATGTTTATCAATGATCTCTTGTCTGTCGCTTCTAATCCAATATATTGCTTTGCTGGCGACAGTACTTTCGGCTTCCCATATTCGTTCCCGTTCTCATACATGCCTCCATTCTTCGACTGTAGAACGAAAATGACAGCGTGTGTTAAGCATATTAACTTCCGACATAACAAACTAGGGAACTGTCAACAAATTGAAATTTAATGCTTCCGAAGCACTGATGTTTGCTGTCGTAATAGTAAAATCTAAACATCGTAGTAGCCGGACAAATTTCCATTCTCGATATGTGTGTAGAGTGACTATATATTCGATGTCGCCAAAAATACTGCAAAATATCTAGGTGTCCCAAGCGATGACCTGGTCTCAATATAGAATCATTTATCCACCCAAAACTAAAGTAAAATGCCCACATCTGCTCAAGCGCCTCTAAAACCTATTTGCAAAATCTACCCAAATCCATGCAATAAAACTCATAGGTGATGCCAATATTACACAGTCATTCGACACTCTCGAACACCAATGCTCCACCGAAATTCCAAGCAGCATTCCGCCCATTCAAATCTTTATCCGTAACACCCGTCTCGCTATGAATACTAATCAATACACCCTCAAGCCTTCCTTCCGACGTGCTCTGAAATATTGTGATTCTTTTCTAAGCCGTAGAACTCGCTTATAGGATGCCCAGCTGCGCTATTTATTTCCTAGTCACTACAACTTGCAAACATTTAAAACTAACGCACTTTAGTATCTCTCTTCTTTCCCTCCCGAACTTCCTTTCGACTGCGCTATGTGCAAACATCTTAAGGGTGCATAAAATCCCTCGTGAGAGCACTAATTATATATAAAAACAGCATCCATTTTGTTATCCTTACTCAGGCAAATCTTTCCCGAAAATGCCCATCGCGAACATGAACATGAATCCTTGCTATCAAAATCAATTCGTTTACGGTGCACTTCCTCCATTTATAATGCAAAACGTAAACTCCAAAATTCAAAACTTTGTACAACTACGAATATCTTACGCACAAGAAAGGATCCTCTTTCATCCAAGTTGGCGGCTTATGAAAATAATTCTTCCTCTTGCCCGTAGTTTCAATCTTCCAAGCAAAGTTAGTAAAATAAAATTTGATCCAGGCATTATATGCTCTCACAACTGAGTCTTCAGCAATGAAACTTGGATTCAAGAGGACAAAGCTTCAATCGTAAGGTACTCCTCCAGTTGCTCCTGACAGAAATAATGCATTCACCTAAGTATTTCGACCGACTACAACCCCAAACCGAAAGTCGCGTGAAAGATAAATAGTGGCCAATTTGTTCTCACAAAACCCATCCTTTTTGGTCGACCTTCCCACGGCCGATATACATAAATTATACGCGTGTATCTAATTAAAAAAAAAAAAAAAAGCAAGGAAAAGAGGAAATTTCTTATCTTGAATAATTTGTAAGTACAAGAGGCATCCGTAGAGAGGGTGAGTTAGGGTGTTGCTTTGTAATGTTTCTTCGATCCGAGGAGTAATACTATATTGTTGCCCTCAAGGCAATTGAAGAAGAATGTCGCAATCCGGACCTCTAACTTACATACAATCACCCTCCTTGTAGTGGATAAGGAGTTTGTTGCCGATTTGATAGAGATTGTGAAATTAATTGTTTGAGAAACGTATTTGAAGAATTTGGTGAACGTGTGTAGCTAGAAGGGCTCGACGGATGTAAGAATACCATCAAAACATGTTGTACTCATGTGACCTTTCTGCTGTCTCCTTCAGGTCAGGTTTGTTAATTTAATTTGACATGATTTTTCACTCCGGCAAGAGTAGGACAAGTTGGCAACTTAAGGACATGTCAAGTGTCGTCGTTTCAGAGTAGAGAAGTGGGTACCATGTTCTTAACTCAATGACGACTGATTGATTGGATTCACCCGGTCGACTTGGGTTCCTATCAAGGAGGCCAATTAGAAAGAACATCTGTTTCGAATGGATTTACATACAAAGTGTTGGATGACGAAGAAACCGGTCGACATGAAATGGATTGCAAACAACAGTAGAATGATTTATACGCGTTCCTGACCTTACTTTTTCTTTATTGAGTGCTAAACGGGGATCTGAGTTAGAAGTTGTATCCTTAAGGGAAGTATAAGGAAGTTTTAAGCATCTGGGAATTTGTGCTTTTTAATTTACAACATTTTGGTAGATTGACACATTTTTTCGTCGCCCGAGGTAAATTACTAACAGCTATTTCAGGACAAGTATTCTTGAACATCATTAATTGTTGCCTTTGGAATTACTCAAACTTAAAGATGAAGATGAAGTCTAAAATATTTCGAACGTCTCTTCAAAGGCAAGGATATTGACTGTTATGTAGTTTCACCAAAGATTACTAAGCCACTTGAAATTAGTTAATTTTGACAATTTTGCCTAGTCAACAGGAGGATAGACACTCAAACGTCGGTTATGCTCGACCAGCGCAGAAATGACATTTCTATGAGATAGAGGTGGTAACTAACTTGGTAAAAATTGACTTTAAAATGCTGGAAAGATACTTTATAGGGTTTATCCAAGCTGCCTTTAATCTATTGATCTATTGCTGTTGACAAAAAGTTCTTCTGCTTTGAGGGATTTAAGGAATTTAGCTCTCCCGCCCAGGTTAGAGAAGTCGACATAGCTATACAAAAGCTAAATAACTACAAAGTCTCTGGTACTATCTGAGCTCTTCAAATCCGGAAAAAATGTTTTGATAAGAAGCATGTATCAGATCATTTGCACGCATGCATAGGAGGGTGAAAGCATGCCCTACTGGGATATCAGCTCTATCTGTCCCATAGTATAGCATCGAGGCATATCTCTACTTAACGTCGCCTATAAGATCCTATCAAGTGTACTGCGTGAACGTCAGAAATTGTACTCCATGGCACAAATCGGTCAATATCAGTTCTGGTCCGGCAAGTCAGCACACATCACCTTTTCATCAACTTCAAAGCCGCATATGATACCATCCATCGTACTAAGCTATATAATGCGATGGCCGAATTCGGGATCCCAGGAAAATTGATCCGGCTATGTCGTACAACATTGGAAAACCCGTGATGCGCCATGTCTGTGGAAGTAGAATTATCGAATTAATCCAAACCTGCACTGGATTTCGGCAAGAAGACGCGCTTTCGTGTGATTTCTTCAATTTAGTATCTGAGCAGTGTTTTGGCAACGATTCTCTAAAGAAAACGGTCGTTAACCAGTGGCACGAGCGGTTCAAAACTGGTCGTGAGTTAATCAAAGATGATGAACGCAGTGGCAGACCATCGACATCGAAAACCGACGAAAACATTGATTAAGTAAAAGAAATGTTGGTCAATAACCGTAATTTACCCATCAGAGAGATAGCGGAGGACTTGAACATTGCCTATGGATCCGTTCAAGACATTTTGGTTAATAATTTGGGTTTCCGTCGTGTAACAGAAAAGTTGGTGCCAAAAGTCCTCAATTTCATGCAAAAAGGAGACCGTGTTGACGTAGCAAAAGAGATGATTCGCGATTCATCAAAACGATCATTACTGAAGACGAGACGAGCGATTTTCCAACTTCTTGCTACCGTCCAAAAAGTAATTTTCTGGACGGTCTGCAAAATACTCCTCCGTGGCGTCGATGATTTCCTCGCGTGAGCTGAATTTTTTATTGATGAACCATCTTTTGAGGTTTGGGAAGAGATAATAGTCCGAGGGAGCCAAATCGGAGGAATACGGTGGATGCGACAGCAATTGGAGCCGTAAGTCTTTGATTTTAGCCATGGTTTCGATGCTCTTGTGCGCCGGTGCATTCTCTTGCAAAAACAAAAATTTTTTTCGTTTCGTGTGAGGCGGTTTTGCACCGATTTCGGCCTTCAATCACTCCAATAATGCACAGTTATACTCGCTGTTGATGGTTTTTCCTTCTTCGAGATAGCCCACAAAGAGTATGCCATGACTATCCCAGAAAACCGACGCCATAACCTTTCCGACCCATCGAGCCTCCCTCGGTCAGTAGTGAGTATGGGCGGCAGGATAACTTTTTTCATATGCTGAATATTGTCCAAAATATGGCGTGTGCGCTCAGTACTAATCTTTGTGGTATCTGTTAGCTCCCGCACCTTCACTTTCCGGTCAGCCAACACCATTTCATGTATTTTTTTAACATTGTCCTCTGTAACCGGATCGGAGGGCCTGCCGCTGCGGACTTGATCGGTAGTGGAGTTGCAGCTTACATGGGCAGCATTAACCCCATAATATTTATCCAACTTTTCTTTTGTTAACTTCGCCGTTTTGCCTCTCAAAAAATAATGTTTTATGAGAGAACGAAAATCGTTTTTGTCCATACTCAACATGATACCAAACACGTGAAAAGCAATCTTATTTTTTCTGCAACAGGACTCCAGAGTCATTGCATCGGACGACATGTTCAAAGAACCGGAGTCGTAAGACCGCCGGTGCGCTGTCTATGTAGGGTTGCCTGCGCTTTGGAGCAGATATTCGCTAGATACGATCCAACAGACAGTACAACTACATCATCCGCGTATGCTTGTGCATAGACGTTAGAACCATTGGGCGCGTTGGGTAGTGAGTCGACCAACATGCACAATAGCAGTGGAGGCAGAACGTTGCCTTGAGAGCAGCTCTTGTTTAGACCAGCCACTAGGCGTCCGGTATCAGCAATCAATGTCCTATTCACCAGCATTGTTTTTATCCACCAGTGTTACACATGCCATCAAAAGTTGCGTTGTCAAAAGCACCCTTAACGGCGGTGAAAATGCCTAAGGCGTATTCCTTCTTGTCAAGTGCGCCTTTAATTCTGTCTACCAGATTCTAAAGCGCACTCTCGCAGGATCTTAAGCATTGGTAGCCATGTTGCATCGCCGACAAAGAATACATTCACAAATCGGTTTTGCGCACATGAATCTCGACCAATTCTTTCGATGCTTTTCAGCATGAAGGAGTTCATACTTATACTGGGTAAATACCATCGGTGCCAGGCGACTTGAAGCCATCAAGTCTGATGGCGTCATTCGTCACCACAACTGATGAGATATACCATTTATGGCGTGTCGTGTTGTTCAGCTCAATACCAGCTTCGTAGATAGGAGCTAGTTGTAAGCTGGTTTCGATCAGGTTGCCTGGGAAGTGAGACTCGAGAATAAGGCGGAGAGTCTCTGCTTTCGACTCGGTATAGGTACGGCCAGATTTTTTTAGTGGTTCCAGCCTGGTTGATCTTCCCCTTTTGAGGGCTTTGACCAGCCTACTGGTTCCACCTATAGTTTTGATCTTTTCCCAAAAAGCCTTGTAAGAGGCGCTTTTCGAAGTCTGAATGTAAATATTTCAAACTTCCTCCAAATTACATAGTCTTAAGGGACCTGTTTAGAAGTTTTCTGGATTCTTTTCTGCAGACTTTGCAGGTCTGCGTTCCACCAAAGAACGGGAGATCTGCAGGATGGCTTACTAACTGAACATGCCATTTCGAAACACTTGGTGAGGGTGCCGTTTATGTTCTGCACAACTTCATCAAGCTTTTGTTTTGTCCTGAGTTTAGGGGGAGCACTATTATTTTTGTCGAGCTCCTCCAGTTGGTTTTATGAGGATTCCTAATCTTCACCAAGGTCTAGACCTCGCATCCGATTCTGAATTCGATGTATCTATGATCTGACATGGAGATCTTCGATAGTAATTCCAGCCAGTAATCTCCTTAGCATACCTGCTGGATAAAGTTAAGTCGATTACTTGCTGCCTTACTCTCCTACCAAAAGTTGGCTGTGAGCCAACGTTGTTGACAGCAAGGTCAGACGAAATCCAGGAGATGATTACCTCTCACGTTGTATTTGCTTCTGCCCCAGAAGGTATTCTGAGCATAAGCATCGCAGCATGTAATGAGTCTTATCTTTCTGGAATCACAATATCCAAGGAGTTCTACTATCGCCTCTGGTGGTGGCGGCAGTAGCGAATCATAGGGAAAGTAAGCAGAGGCAACGACGAGTTTGTGTCATTCTCCGTTTGATTCGTAGCTTAAATCTGCAGCAACCAAATCTTGATTACAAAATTACACAAGTCTACCATAGTTAGTGAGAGTGGGTTCGGAACATAGAGACATCGGAATATCGGTCTTACAGATCGCTCGTCATAAAGTGGTGTGAAACCACCTTAAACATCCGAAGCCACAGATGCGTTTATCCCATGGTTCCTGTATGGATAATATGTGGGGTTTTGTATTCAATACGGAAAGCCTCCTACATATGGATGCAATAGTAGACTTGGAATGTTGAAGGTTGATTTGAGTACACAGAATATAGATGTGTACTGGGGTGGTTGTCTTTTATCCGCACTCATATGAAAAAAAAATAGTAGTTAACCCTTTCAAGGTGCAGATATGGAGTCATACCTAGACTTAATGGTCGCGACAGAAGCTTTGTCTAAGCCCTTTGTCCCGATTCTTTCTCCCTATGAGAGTAGATTTTCCACTTTTTACTGTCAAGTCCAGGGTTCTGAGTATGAAGACGCATCAGAACATCTCCATTTTCTCTGAGTTGCCTCGGAACCCAGAAGATGGCGCGCGTCAGTTTGAGTTCTCTAAAAACCTTGCAGTCTTGGTTTCCAGGGGTGAGATTTTCACACAGACTTGCTCAGCCATTCAAGAGTTTGCTGCGTGGAGCACTTCATTCTAAAAATTCCATTCTACATACCGTTGCGCTCTGTTTGAATGCAAACATTCTCTTCTTTGGCTAGCTCCCACAGTTGATCGACACAGCGTTCGCACTCAGCATCGTTCAAAATGTTGTCATTGCCAGCCTTCCTAAATTCGAATGCCAATAGATGAGATGATGAACTGCGACTATTCTCCCTTTATAGAACTGAGAGAGCTATCTTTTCAGATTTCCCGTTTCTAAAGATGTTAAGCTGTTCTTCTTTCTAAAAAAACCGTATCCCTATCTCGATTTAAAGAAGGAAACATCTTAACGCTTCTAATTTATTCCACACTCGTTTAGAGACAACTCCATCAACCCCCAAAATGTAACTTATATCGCATCTCTGGTATTCACTTCATAGTTCTCTAATTGGCAAACGAAAACTACGCCTTCTTGTACAATAATAGACCCTGAATCCTTTGTCTTGGAAAAATTCTCACCGACCGATGGGATAGCTACTGCCAGCTACCGAAGCCCCAGAGCACCAGATACTACCTCACCATATAACAAACCCAGAAAGCCTCAGTTGAGAGCGAATTTTCAACTCTTGAGAGAAAACCCTTCAGAGCCGTGGTAGGGAACACAAACCTGGAATACGAGTACACAAGGAACGTACTGCGTCGGTGGTGGCATCTGTTAAGGCACAAATAATTGGCTCACTTTGCAAATCGTCGAGTGGTACTTTGGGTATTCTGAAAGTCGTCGCCGTCTACGTTATAGTAGCAGTATCTGTAGTCCAAGTTCACATTTTGACTCCTTTAAGTGTGAACGTGAGGCAAATTTATGGATACCGAATGCGGGCAACGAATGCGGTAAACATCTCCGACTGCATTATTAGCGCAGGGTTGGATTTCTTTTCAATTGTTTTCCTTTCAAGGACTACAAACAAATAAAAGGGAGCGAAATTAATTTCTCACTTAACAAGAAGAGGGTGACTGTTGGTGCCGTCGTCTTCTGGCGACAGGGATGGGAATGGTTAGAGCGGATGCTGGCAGTAGCGTTTGCAGAGATTGTTTTCGAATTGGTGGGGTCGGTTGGTTGCATAATGAAGAGCTTCGTTCATTATGAATGGATACCGTGGCATTGTGAATACGCCTTTCTGAAAAGGGAGCCGTATTTTCTTTGAAATATTCTCCAAGGGTAAAACGAAAAAGGGTATTTTCTGTTGAGCAAACCTGAATGACCTAAGCGAACAGGCGGAAGCAATATTTCACTTGTTGCGCATTCCTTTAGATGGCAAAATCATCTAAGCATTTGCATTCATTATGCAGGAATTTGAAATGGTGAAGTTTTACTGAGAAAGGTATAGGAATAGTAGTGGCCTGAGAATAATGTGAAACTTTAATTGCTAGGGGTTAAGACAGTTGAATTGGGTTTTCCTAAATAATACAATCTACTCTTAAATTCAAGTCCCTCTAATTTAATAATGAATGTTACTTCAAGGAAATATCTTGCTTTTGTCTTACGTATAAGGGAAGCAAGTTCCTTCTCCGAAGTCGGAAATATTTCGGGGATAACATACATGATAAAGACTCTCTTTGTGTGAAGGATGGATCACGACTCGAAATATAAATAAACAACAGAGAATACTTTGTTAGCTTTCATTGGGCAAATCACATTTAATTTAAAAAGAAGATATTCTGCATTATTAAGACACTTTAGACACTTTATCTTGACGTCACATCGTCCTTTACATTGATTGCCCGTCATGCCCTGTAAGAGGGTTAAGTAGGATATGACACTCAACTCAGGTCATCAACAACTAAAAGGCAACAATGAAAGGCAAATTATCTGCCGATAATTCAGTTTTCATGCGTTAGCTACTCAAGGAATCAATATTTCAAATTTAAATACGAAAATCCCTGAGTCATTCGCCAATAAATCACAAAAGATGCCGCTGACACCAATAGCATAAACAATGATAGCTTCTGTTTTGATGAAGGTTGCTTAACCTCATTGTAAGCAAAGTTACGAACGTCGATATTCTCTAGAAGCGCTTCATCAAACGGGTCAGCTGTCAAAAATGCAACAGATCTCTCTTGTCAAAAATTGAATTTGCGAAGCAATCCAGGGTTGAAAGTCAATATTGCCTTCGTATCCTGGATCGTCTCAGTAAAAAAGCAGAACAGAATTGAACTACAACAGAGAGGAAGCCTATACTTTAGGAAAAAGAAAAACTACGAGCACCCAAACTGGGAAAAACCCAAACAAGATTTATCAACCAACCAAAATGCATGAAAACTAAAAATCTGAAGACCTAAACTCTTACCCGTGTCCCAAAAAACACGGTAGAGAGTGGCCATAGCTGACTGTACTTCAAAATGGAGCAGAAACGTTCTCTAAAGCGTATTCTCAGGCGGTAATAAACCGCCATTTTCAAGGACAATGACTGGCAGAAGAGGTTCGTCAGTCTAGGGATCTGTCCAGACTAGAAATTGGTGTCCTACACTAAGACCGCTATTGACAGCCTTGGTTAGGTTTGGTCAGAAGCTATAAGTCTGTAACTGTGATGAGATACTTCGTAACCCTAGGGTTAGGTTAAATGCTGAAGGGCGGGATATCAAAACTCTGAGCTTTCGGTCAATGGCTTAAAGTTTCTTACATATCTCTGCGAATGAATTTACCTATGCTAGATTTATAGCATAGAGAAGGAGGTCTTTAAATGGTTGAATGCTCTATCATTGACAGCCTAATCCATTCGTTCGCTTCTTGCAAGGAGAAGAATCCCGTGGCTGACCCATCGGATCAGCTTACAAATTGAGGCTATGATGATAAACGAGTCTCTATTACCCTGCCATGGAGCTAAAGATGGAACACATTAACTTCCATATGGCTAGATTTACCGCCTTTAGCCTTACCAGCAGCTTTATCGACAGCTTTTTTTTGGAACGGCTCAATTTTGTAAAAAAGTCACCTGACTATAATATCTTAAAGAAGATAAGGTACATCCAGAGTTCGTATTCTTGCCAAATCAGAATTTAATCTCTCTTTCTTCATCAATGCTGCACAGACGATCTCGCCAGTACACTCCTTACATCCAAGCACTGCAAAAAGACATGATTCGAATCTGCCCTTTGATTTATATGAGCCGATGAATGATGTGGTTCAGGCAATCTTGCTGGGCTGCGACGTAAGTGCACACCACGATTTATGTGGCAGTGCTGGTGCTAATCCATGAGCTGAGAAGCAATTGCCTCCTCATACCAAAGGGGTTACTAAGCCTTTGACAGAAGCTGCAGCCAAAGTATACATAGGCGTTAAAAATTTTCCATAGTCCCCAATAGATAGCGCATGCCACTCAATCTAACAGGCATCCGAAGAGCATGAGTTAAGACTCCGCAAGTCAGCCACCATTTAGAAAGGAATGTGCTTGCAAAGAGGCCATCTCTCGTGAGATTACTATGAATGAACGGGTTGGCAGGCATTCTACACAAGACTGACAAGACTGACAAGATTGACAAAGTGAAACCGATGTAAGACGCAATAGCCAAAGTTAAGAGAAGAAGCCGAAAGTACAACTGCTCTCAATAGAGGGTCAGGTTCAAAAAGTAACAGTGTTGCCAAAACGCCCATTGATACGACTATTCCTTAAGTGATGAATCCTAAGTGATCGCTTGCAAATCGTACTGACAGACGAGCTATCTAACGACCGTAAGGCAGTGACGGACGCACAGAATCCAAACTCTTAGAGATGAAGGTGGTAAAAAACCATATGCAAACAACTGGGTTGGAACGCTTTTCTTCTTAGAGTCTTCTTAGAGGATCAAACCAATGCAGTGGACTCGAAGTCAAAAAAATCAGAAACTACCACCAAAAACATATGCAAAAGGGAAGGAGAAATAATTTCCTCATTGGGTCAATGAGGACAAAACCAACAAGATACGCTATAAGAAGTAGAACAGGGAGTCTGATAATGTTCCGCTTAATTGAGGTCAGCTTAAGGAAGCTGTTTAGAACTTGAATGGTGTCCTTACCGAGTGTTTTGAGATAACATGTCCTTTTTAACAAATGAGCTGATTGCCCGTTCAATGGTGGAACAAAAATTTGCAGGGCTTATTTCCTTGATAAACTAGAAAACTTTTACACATGTCACTTGGAGGAAGATTCTAATCCTTTCTCGGGTTTCGGAGAGTTTCTTTTTTAGAGAAAAGATCGAAACACTCAAAAATCGAATGACAAATACGCTGAATTGAAAGGATAACTTTCTGTCTCGTGTTTGGGACTTATTTTTGAGGTAATCTAACCAGAACCGGCTCACAACCAGCTCCTATCACTGAGGAAAAAACATCACATTATTGTAACATTTGGATGTTTTACAACTTTTCGTAGATGAAACACAACTTCTGTGGATTAAAGAAATGCTAAAGAAAGGAACTGTAGTTACAGATACAAGCTGCACTCAATATATAATGCGCAGGGTGGAAATGTGTTGACTTAGGAGTTGTGGAGTGTTTTCACTTAATGGGGAGACTAAATTATTAGTGTAAATTGACTTGATGTTGTATTTGGGCAACCAAAAAAGGCCTTTCGGTGCATATTGCATTCTGGTAGCTACGGTCATTCAAAGGTCTGTTAGTAAACATTGAAATTAACAAAGGAAACATTGCTGGTGTCAATGTTCCTCAACAAGTATCGAAAATTGATTACATAAAGCTTAAAAGCAATCTTCTATTCTTCTAATGTGGTTTTGAAAAAAAAAACGTGTTTGGCCCTGTTTAATTTTAGTTTCTGCGTCGTTTCGTGACCGTCAATGAGATATGGATTCATTGGTACATACTAGAAAGCAAAGAACAAACGAAACAATGAGTTTTACCTGGTGAACGTGCCTTCGGCCGAAAAGCTGATGGTCACAGTTTTTAGAACGTAGGTGTGATCCACGTTGACTATTTGGGGAAGGGAAAGACAATCACAGGAATACTACGTCAATTTATTGGGCCCATTCAACGCCACATTTGGCGAAGAAAAAAGTGCTCTTCTACCACGATAACGCACCGACTCACACCTCCGCAGTCGCCACAGCTAAATTTGTCGAATTAAACTACGACTTGCTCCCGCATTCTTCTTATTCTCCAGATTTGGCTTCTTGCGACTTCTTTTCGTTCCCAAATCTTAAAAGATCGCTCGCCGAAAAGTAGTACGGGTCAAACGAGGAAGTCATCGCCGCCACGAAGGAGTATTTTGCAGGCCATCAAAAGTGGGGTGAAAAGTAACCTCCTTGGGAATGAAAATATTTTTTTTATTTTATTCAATGTAGTCCTCTTTTAGATTCTTACACTTATTCTACCGATTTTTCAACTTCTTGATCCCGGAAGATTTCCGGAAGGTCTGCAAAATGCTCCTCCGTGGCGTTGATGATTTCCTCGCGTGAGCTGAATTTTTTATTGATGAGCCATCTTTTGAGGTTTGAGAAGAGATAATAGTCCGAGAAAGCCAAATCGGGCGAATGCGGTGGATGCGACAGCAATTGGAGCGTAAGTCATTGATTTTAGCCATGGTTGCGATGCTCTTGTGCGCCGGTGCATTGTCTTCATGTGAGGCCGTTTTGCAGCGATTTCAGCCTTCAATCGCTCCAATAATGCACAGTAATAGTCGCCATTGATGGTTTTTTCCTTTTTCGAGGTAGTTCACGAAGAGTATGCCATGACAATCCCAGAAAACCGACGCTATAACCTTTCCGACCCATCGAGCCTCCCTCGGCCGTTTCGGAGCACTCGTGCCGGCTTCAATTCATTGCAGAGTACTTATTCGGTTCTCTGGTGTGTAATAGTGGATCCAAGTTTCATCAACAGTTACCAATCGACGCCAAGAGTCCGTCCGTCCAAACACTCTTTCGAAGTGCTTTCGCATTCGTGTTTTTGGTCAGAAGTGAGTATGCGCGGCACCCAGCGGCAGGATAACTTTTTCATATTCAAAATATTGCGTGTGCGCTCAGTATTAATCTTTGTGGTATCTGCTAGCTCCAGCACCTTCACTTTCCGGTCAGCCAACACCATTTCATGTATTTTTTTGACATTGTCCTCTGTAACCGGATCGGAGGGCCTGCCGCGGCGGACTTGATCGGTAGTGGAGTTGCGGCTAACATGGGGAGCATTAGCCCCATAATATTTATCCAACTTTTCTTTTGTCAGCTTCGCCGTTTTGCCTCTCAAAAAATAATGTTTTATGAGAGAACGAAAATCGTTTTTGTCCATACTCAACATGATACCAAACACGTGAACAACAATCAGCTGTCAAAACAAAACTAAAGACAGTATCTCACTGAAATTTGGCATGTTTGCCTAAATATGAGCGGACTTCAAGGCACCATAACTTTTTTGCAGTAGCAGCGCATTCAAGGAGGTTACTCTTCACCCCACCTAGTATACGGTGGGGTTAAAAATTTTGCAGCACCACCGGGAGAAGTTCGTCAGGTTGAAAGAGGAATATATTGAAAAATAAATTGTCAAAATCTAGAAAAGTTGCGTTGTCATTTCTAATCCGGTATTCATCAAACAGCCCTCGTATATCTAAATATAATGCTGCGATCATTACAACAAAAACCGTCTTAGCAAAATTAAAGGCAATTTGAAAAGTGAATCACACGCGATCAATAGCATTTTGAACCAATCTTCTCCTAGGAGCAAACTTACAATAATTAATGTAAAGGACTGTAGATTGTAGACTGCGATTTATCGTAAGGTTTGATTTTCAATAGGCTTTTTTGAGACATCACGCGTGACTCTTATCAAACTGCTTTGTCATTTCACTCCACCAGGCAGCTTTTCAATAGAATTTGGAAAGGTCGGACGTTATACTTGTTTAGCTAATGGCTTTAGCTTCTTCCTTATCTTCGTCTTTGGTTATGCAACTACTGCTGTTTGGCTTAAGCCACTCGACACCTCGCCTGATTTTTAAGCTAATTTCGCTGTTGGCCTAGCGGACCGCTTTCCACAGTCCATCGCGTGATGTGGTTAATGACAGTTAGTAAGAACGTTTCTTCGACTCGGACCCACGACTTTAAGTTTCTTAACCTCACGCACTACCGCTATGCTAATTGGAGCCTTTGTAGTCTTAACCAAATTTATAACTAAAGTCGATCACCCAGGAGAGCCAAGAGCAAAAAAAGCAGATTTGATTACACCCACGTGCCTCAATTTCGTACAGTTAATAAGGAGTATTACCTTTAAGTTATGCGCCGTTTGGAAGAAGTAGTACGAAAAAAACGTCCGAAATTGTGGAAAAACAATTCATGGCTTTTGCATCATGATAATGCACCTGCTCATTTATCGTTGTTTGTGATAGATTTTTTGGCCAAAACTAACACGACAATCATGCCTCAGCCACCATATTCACCGGATTTGACCCCATGTGACTTTTTCCTGTTCCCAAAACTAAAGAGACCTATGAAACGACAGAGATTTGCAACGATTGAGGGAAATAGACGGCAAAGCTGGGAGAGCTCAAGGCTATACAAAAAAGTGGTTGTGAGAAGATTTTCGAGAATAGGAAAAAGCGTTGGCCCAAGTACATTATATTTGAGGGGAACTACTTTGAAGGGGACAACATTAATATTGATGAATAAATAATTTTTTTTTTATAAAAAAAATTAAGTCACTTTACTTTTTGAAGACAACCCGTACTCGTATATGGCGTCCGTAAACAACTCATTATCTTTTTTTTCATAGTCAATAGTTGCGTCTTATTCAATTTATAACTGAGCCTGTGTTTGCAAACGAAGCTACTCACAGAAAAGATGTTTGCAAATCGATTGAAAGATTTCGAAATTTCGATCCGTTTATCAACCATTTATCCGTTTATAGCGCCACTCACGACAAAAAATGCATTCAAACTCAAACTGATTTGTCAAAAAAGTTAGTTGCGAGTGGCCAGCTTCTAATTCTGAGCCAAGGAGATGATGTCCTAATATCAGGCCGTCAACGTGCTTAGCTATATACATCGACAAGACAGAGATGAGACGACGGAAATCAATGTTTAAAAGATGGTACTTCGAGTTGGTACAGTAGAAATAATGTAGACATTGACAGTCTTATGTAATTGTGTTAAGCCTTGCCATAGGTGCTATGCATCTCTGGCTGCATACTGTAAGCGCGCAAGAGATTTCTCGCATACCTTCCCGTTTAAGACACTGTTGGGGAAGAGCTCAACTCAATTAAAACTTCCTTAAATTATATGTTTGTAGCTCTTATGTGGATTCAATGAGGAAATAAACGCGAGTTGGTTATACGTCTCAGAAAGGTGTCAACTTCCTTATTCAGTAGCCTGGCTTTTTCGGGACGGTTCAGAAAGTGGCTTGACTTTCAAAGACAATACAATGTGCGTTATAAAGCCAACTCCAATCTACAAAACTGAAAATTTTAATTGACACTGCATGTTGAGATTCAATTAAATCTCTCAACGACATTTCAGAACAGCAAAATGTCAGCCTTAAAAAGCTCCTAAATTATTCACTTCCATTCACGTTTGTTTAATTAAATGCCAGTTGGACAAATGGCATGACCCTTCTAATAATTAATATTCCCTCTGAATGTAAAATTTCGAATTTCGAAATTTCGCTTAAACTAATAATTGTGTGTAGGCAGTGCGAATAATCGACCTATCTAATATTTCAGGTAATAACCCTCTTACAGCAGAGCACTAAACCAAAAACTGTCGACTCGATCATGTTGGGATGGAATAGGTACCCAAAACACAATATGAACATCGTCATCATCAATGTCCTGGTTGTCCCAGTTTCTGATTATTTCCATAGGATGCACAGAACTTTTCTTTGCTTCCCTTACGTATCTCTACCATTCAGCTGAAAATGCAAATTAATTAAAATTTCAACGCTCGCAAAATATGCAGTGCCAAAAGCCTCATATGGGCAATGTTCCGTTCGGATACCGGTATTTTCACATTCCGTAGATACGTTTCACAGTGTGTTTGTGTGGATTTGTGTGGGTAATGGCTCGAACATTAACTCCTTTTATGGCAGCCATAAATATCAAAAACCATCGACACATGGCACACGGACTTGGAGCGACCAATTAAAAGTGAAATGTCTCATTGCGAAGTTATTGACCAGCGATAAATAGCCTTAAACAGCAGTCAGGAGTGGACGTTCGTATACTTTTATGCATACATACGTACATGTTTACCGGTTTCCATATATAGAAACGTAAATTATCCGAAGCATTGGTCTTTAGGACCCGGAGGTGATTGTGGTCGCTAGAGCACACCAAACCACACCACATCAAAATCCACATCCTGATATTGTCCTTATCCATTCATGACATGATTTTTCTCTTGACATACCCTTCCGCCTGACTATGTATTACCTATGAACGGTTGCCGACTAATAAAACTTATTTGATACCCCTGGTGGAGGAATGAGTTGCAGTTCAGGTAGTTCATATGGGAAATAGTCCATCGGATTAATTGACCTGGATGTTGTGGTGATAAGCATTGTGCCGCACAGCTAATCTCAAAGCAAATCCATTTACAATATCAATATCCATAGAAATCAATTTCTGTGGAATAGCTTGCCAAAGGTATGGTTCAATATGAAAGGATATAATAACAAACACTAATTAAGTGTCCTTCAATGGGAATGCAAATTAGAGGTATCTTATCAATGGAGGCAATTTCGCTAAATCTTCTGTTGGTAACTGGGGCTTAGAAAGCAGTTTGCTATTTGAAATGTAGAGTTTGTCGCTGAAGATGGATTGACAAATTTATTTTCTACCGGTCCGTACTGTTTTTTGTAAAGGTATTGACATAGAAATAGAAAAAAAGACGGACAAAAATACATTCATGCAAAATATACGAGGGCTGTTTGATGAATACCGGATTACAAATGTCAACGCAACTTTTTTAGATTCTGACAATTTATTTTGCAATATAATCCCCTTTCAACCGACACACTTTTTCTAGCGGTGTTGCATCTTTTTTATTTCTCGTTCGACCCGTACTTCTTTCCGGCGAGCGATCTTTTAAGGTTTGGGAACAAAATAAGTCTCCAAATATGGAGAATATGGAGAATGCGGGAGCAATTCGTAGTGCACTTCGATTAATTTGGCTGAGGAGACTACGGAGGTGTGAGCCGGTGCGTTTAATTGAGTCAAATCGGAGTCGAATCGGCTCAATAAATCGACGAATAATGTTCCTGGGATTGTTTTTCTCTTCTCAAAATAGTCGACGTGGATCACACCTTAAAACGTCCCATAAAACCGTGACCATCAGCTTTCCGGCCGAAGGCACGGTCTTTGGTGTACCAATGAATCCATGTCACATCGATAGTCACGAAACGATGCAGAAACTCCTCCGGATTTCGATTAAACAGGGTCAAGCACGACTATGAAGTGGTCTCACGGTTGCACTTCTTCTCTAATGTGAGCAAACGTGGCACCCATCGCGCGGGCAGCTTTTTAATACCCAAAACCTCGTATTGGTCAACGCATTCAGTCGATACTCTGCTATCACATCAAACTCGCGAATTTTTACTCGATGGTCCGCCAACATGAGATCATGGATTTTGTCCACGATTTCGTCTGTGATAATGGTTCCCATACACACCGTTGAGAATGGGCTTGATTTCCTCGCTGGTTTTGCCACCCAAAAGCAAAAATCGGATCAAGGAGCAATACTGCTCTTTTTCTATGTTCGCAAAAAACACTAACACGATGTTTTGAAATGGGTGTCACAAAAAAACTAAGCGTCGGATTGTCACTAAATTTTTACAGGCGGGCTAAAAGAGGTTAAATAGGATGATTCATCGTGAGGTTTGATTTCCAATAGGCTTTTTTTCCCCTATCAAACTGCTTTATCATTTTTATTCAATATCGTTTGGCAAGCTAACATGAAAAGACTCACACCACAACAGCATCTCCAAATTGTTCAGCTGTATTACGAAAATCAGCATTCTGTGAGAAATGTTTTTCGTGCGTTTCGAGGAACTTACGGTGCGCATAATCGACCTACTGAAACCACTATTACCAATAGCACTCGCAAATTCACTCCAGCACGTAGTGAAGAGACTAAAGCGGCTGTAGCTGAGAGTGTACGCGAAGACCGACACGAATCGATTCGTCGTCGTTCTCAGCAGCTTGGCTTGGCGTATTCGACAACTTGGCGTTTTTTACGTGACGATATCAACCTTAAAGTGTACAAAATTCAACTTGTGTAAGAATTAAGGCCAGGTGACTTGAATTTGCGTCATATTTTCAGTGAATGTGCTCTGGAAAAACTCAATGAAAATATGGTGCTTTATCGTAACATTTTGTTCAGTGATGAAGCCCATTTCTGGCTCAGTGGATACGTTAATAAACAAAATTGCCATATTTGGGCTGATGAGCAACCCGAAGAGTACCAGGAGCTACATCTTAACTTTATCTCGGATGGTACATCCATTAAAAACAATGGTATATTGTAGTTTATGGGCTGGTGAGCTCATTGGCCCATATTTCTTCAAAAATGAGGCTAATCAGAATATTACCGTCAATGGTAACCATTATTGCGCCATATTAACGGACTATGTGCTTCCTGAAATTCAAGAACATGGTCTCGGTGAGCTCTGGTTTCAACAGGGCGACGCTACGAGCCATACAGCGTGTGAAACAATGAACTTGTTGAGAAATCATTTTGGTGGGCACGTAATTTAACGTTTTGCTACGTTTGGACTATTTTCTCTGGGGATATGTTAGGTCTCAGATCTTCAGAAGTAAGCTAGCTACGATTGACGCTTTGGAAGCCAACATTACTTGTGTTATCCGGGAGATACTTGTAACTATGCTCGAACGAGTTGCCCAAAATTGGACTTTAAGAATGGACCACCTCAGAGGTAGTTGTCGCCAACATTTACATAATATCATTTTCAGAAAATAAATGCCATGGATTCTTCTTTTAACTAATAATAAAAAATTTAAGTTTCCTTTCAAATTTATGTATTTTATTTTAAATTATAAATCAAACCTTACGATGAATCATCCTATACTAAATGATATATTCAGTAGCGCCACCTATATTCCAATTCTGGTACTCACCGAACAGTCCTCGTATTAAACATTTTACAGATCCATCGTGTATTTCGGCAATTAAAAACACTGTTGCTGGATTTTCAATAAATTGCAATACTATTCATACCTCCCCATGTATGTTATATGCAATCCTAACGTTCCTAGATATTTTTTAATAGGAGATAACGCTCTTAAGCCATGTTTCACAGATACAGACAACATCATTGCCAGAGTCTGCAAATACATACTTTAGATAAGCTAACTTATATTGATTAGGACTCCATACATTAATATGTCAAACTTTAACCCATATCGGCCCAATGTTCGATAAGTCGAATACTTGAATTTCATTTTCTTTTTGTTAATTTTTTTGGTAGTTTTTCAAAGTTAAGACGCCATTTTGTTACATTAACATATTTGATAGCAGGGAATATTTTTTATAATACATGGGCTGTCCGTGCCGTTTCTAAGAGAGGGCACCACTTGAATTAAATTCATATCATTTTCAGTACCAACCTTCAAAAGATACGTGTATAAATTTGACAGCTGTCGGACGATTCGTTTTCGAGATATAGCGTTGTGGTGAAGCAACTTTTGTAATTGTGAAAAAAAAATGGATTCAAAGCAATTTTGTGTGTTGAAAGCTTTTTGATGGAAAAAAATGCAGCCGATGCAAAGAAATGGCTTGATAAGTGTTACCCGGACTCTGCACCAGCCGAACGAACCATTCACAAGTGGATTGAAAAAAAGAGGCTGTTTCAGATGAAAACACCAAAAAAGTCCACAAAATGATTACGAATGACCGTAAAGTGAAGTTGATCGAGATAGCTGAGGCTCTGAAGATATCAAAAGAGCGTGTTGGATATATCATTTACGAATATTTGGACATGCGAAAGCTCTGTGACGCGTTTGCTCACAGTCGACTAAAAACAACAACGTGTTGATGATTCAGAGAAGTGTTTAAAGCTGTTCAACCGCAATAAAGCCGAGCTCTCGCGTCGGTATGTGATAAAAGATGAAACTTGGCTCCATCACTTTACACCAGAGTCAAGTCGGCAGTCAGCTGAGTGGCAAGCAGGCGACCAACCTCGTCCAAAACGACCAAAAACTCAACAGTCGGCTGGCAAGGTTATGGCATCCAAATTTTGGGATACACATGGAATAATTTTCATCGACTATCTCCAAAAGGGGCAGACTATCAACAGCGACTATTACATTGCGTTGCTGTTTCATCAACACAATGCACCGTGTCACGAGTCGATGAAAACGATGGCAAAATTGAATCGGCTACGAATTGCTTCCCCACCCACCGTATTCTCCAGATTTGACCCCCAGCGACTATTTCCTGTTCGCAGACCTCAAAAGAATGCTCGCCGGAAAGAGATTTAAGACAGATGAAGAAGTAATCGCCGAAACAGAGGCCTATTTTGAGGCTAAACCGAAATCGTTCTACAAAACTGGTATCGAAAGAATGAAAAATCGTTTCAATCAGTTTATCGCCCTCGAAGGCAACTATATTGATAAATAAAGTTAAATTTTGCAAAAATTTTGTGTTTTACTGTAACAGACTTTTTAACGGACTTTTCAGCCCATGTGTTATAAGTATATATATAGGGTTCTCCAATAGGGACTTGACAACTTTGAATTTAATTTGTGAACGCACTCTTTCGCTAATCATCAAACTGTCACTCTCAATTTATTCACTAAACTCAACATTTTCATCATCGTAAAGTACACTAACGAGCAACGTCTTCAAATTATAAAAATTTTCTACAGATATTCGGAGTCAGTGACTGCAACTTTAAGAGCGTTCACTCCAATTTTCGGTCGTAATTCTCGCCCTAGTAGACAGGCAATAGCAAGTTTAGTGCAAATATTTGAGTCTACATATTCGTTTTGTGATGTTGCCGTGTCAGTGAGACAACGGGTTGGTCGAAGTGTCGAAAATATCGCTGCCGTTCAGATGTCCGTAGCAAACGATCCAAATCAGTCAATTCCACGGCGTTCTCAAGATTTGGGCATCGCTCAGACCACATTATGGCTTATTTTGCATAAGGATCTTGGTTTAAACCCATACAAGATCAAGCTGACTCAAGAATTAAAGATGATGAAGTTCATCGCAAAATCATCTTCAGTGACGAAGCTCATTTTTGGCGCAATGGGTTCGTCAATAAGCAAAATATGCGTTATTGGTCGGGTGAAAACCCACATGTGCTTCATGAATCACCACCTCATCCACAAAAAAATAACTGTTTGGTGCGGTTTGCATGCCGGCGGCGTAATTGGACCATTTTTTTTCGTCGACGATTACGATCGTCATGTTACTGTAAATGGTCAGCGTTATCACGCCATTATCACCGATTATTTTTAGCCCGAATTGGAAGATATGGACTTGGACGATATGTGGTTTCAACAGGATGGTGCCACAAGCCGTGATTTGCAATTAAGTCAACCTTTTTAGTCAGAACAGTTAGTTAGTTAATGATTTGAAAATGGAAAAAAAAGTACTGCGAAACTTCGACGTCGAGTTCTCACGAAATCTGAATTGATGACTATTATCGAAGACTATTCTCCGCTGTTACAATTATACCACCAGACAGAGTTGACGAAAACACCGATGAAGAAGATTTTGATGATGATGTTATACCTATGCATGAAGTGAGTATATTCATAATTATAATCATAAAACAAAGAGTTTTTACCATCTTAACTTTATCTCGGATGGTACTTTTAAAAATCTGATAATATAGTGGAGTGTGCGGGACCGTTTGAGGTAGATGCGATTGAAAAAGCTACTGGAATTTATATAGACCCTAGTGATCACGTTAAAGGAGGCACAGTAGCGGATATTGAATCTTCGTTGGCTTCCACATCATCTGCGTTAAAATTTTATTCCAAAAGGCAGCGAATAGAGACAAAACCGAAACCAAATACATTTTATAAACCTTTGTCTTTATAAGCCTAAGTTCGTACAGAGAAGGAATCCTGAGGGACTATTTGAATATGACATTATCTCATTAATTGAACCACTCTAGGATGTTAAGAAAAACTTGACCGAAGTGGTTCTTTAAAGTGGTTCCTTGGTATTTTAATTCTACCTGGATATTACACTTTACCAACAATTCGCGACTATTGGTCGAACAACCCAACTTTAGGTGTGCCTATTGTGAAATTGTGCATGCCCAGAAATAATTTTTTTTGAAACCAAGAAGTTCATCCATTTTAGTAATAACTAAAACCTTGATACGACTTTCTAACTCTGCTCTATTAAATAAGGTTTGTCCATTGTTTGAAACTATAAGCAAAAAATTCATGCAATTTGTTATTTGGGAGGAAAAATTATCGATAGATGAACAAATGGTTCCATATTTTGGCAGTCATTCCTGCAAAATGTTCATGCGTGGCAAGCCCATCCGCTTTGGATACAAATTGTGGTGTCTTTGTTCGTCAGCTGGTTATCTTTATAACTGTATTCTATATGCTGGGTCAGCGGATAAGTATGATAAGCAGCTTGGTTTAGGAGTTGATGTAGTTTTACGCTTGCTGGACAATGTTGAGTATCCAAGTCGCCACCGAAAAGCAACTGGAAAGTGGTCACCATGATTTCCAATTTGATAGCAATAATAAGAATTTGATTTGCCGTTGGCAGGATAATAGCGAGTTTGCCACTAACTTTGGCAGATCTTGCCAATGGTACCTGTTAAAAGATGGAAGAAGCAAAAAAACAAACAAAGGAGTCGAAATCGTTAAACCTGGTCGTTATATCAACTATAACCAACACCAGCTAATAAAAAATTAAAATAAGGGGTTGGGCGGAGTGGATCTTCACGATAATGCCGTGCAGAATTATTACATTGGCATCAGATCTAAAAAGTGGTATTGGACATTATGGATCTTAGTTTTGAATTCTGCTGCTGTTAACGCATCTAACACTTCAAATCAAATCTCGAAAACTAAAATTCGCAGAATTTTTTTGACCAAAAATTTAAAGAGAACATTTAACATTGTGTGCGTGGATTTTTTATCCACACTGTTATAAGGGTAATCAAGGAATAAAGATTGTGTACACCTGTAGGTTATAAGCGCAAGATCTCACTAATTAAGGAGAGCTGTTGGTGGAGTCTTAACTCAATGTTGGACTACTGTCTAAATAAAAATTTGTAAATGGTGACATCTTGTAGTAATAGTCACATTTTTTCAATGTTCTATCTGGCAGTGTTTGTGCTTAAATCAGCGCGAATAACTTATATCTTTGGTTTATGACTGGATCTTATCTATCAGTAGCTTTCACCTACTGTCTTGATTGAAGCAGTCGCACATCTTTTACTTGCCAGACATTTAATAATGTGATTAAACGATTTAGTTCTTATGAAAACACTTATTCATAGCCTGAGTCCACCAATACCGTAAACGTTTATTTAATAGCTCTGAGTTATCTTCCACTATCCCTTTGTATCCCCTTTCGTTGTATCTAACACTTCATTGATGGTTTAAGGACCAATTTGCCTCAGGCGACAACATCTTTGTGCCTCATGTAAGTAATTTTCATAAGAAATTGCAGAGTTCTATAAAATAACAACATCTTACCATTGATAACATTGAGGATACTCTAAAGCAAACTATCATTCAAAACAAACAAACAGTTTACTGAATAAACCCTTTCAATATCCCAAGTTCAAAAGCGACTTCCACCGATTGAACTAAACAACTCCATACACACAAATTTATAAAGAGACAGGGAGACCGAGTAAGAGGAAGGATGTAATTGATTTTCATAAACCTACCCGTATAAGTATAATACCCCTCTTACCCAGCGAATCAACAACACATACTAAAATCTAGGCTTTTCAACAGTTCTATTCAAAGAACGTTTTAGTAATAGAATTCCTTCGGCAAACGCTCCATTCCATCGTGCACCCTTGTAAACGCTGTAAATACGTTAGGTTGACTCAAAAGCACAGGATTAATTTTGAAAACATATATTCCTTAAGGCTGGCGGCGGCGGTCCTTCTAGCATCAACAACAACACTGGCAAGTGTGAGTTTTTCGGTCAAAGGAAATCCTAAATTTTTAACTTTCGAGGATTCAGTCGATTGAAGGCGTGCATATGTATCGTATTAAATGTTCCTGCAGGATATTGAAGGAATCTCCTACTATAAAATTATGGGCTACACATTACATACGAATACGAGTACATACAATCCTACACTAGCTTGGTTATCTCTTGAATTCTGGGAATCATCTATGTGCGAAAGGAAACAGAATTCTTAAATCCTGCCCCAAATGTACTCAGATGGGGATATGTGGGGGAAATGGAAATAAATTCTATCTACCGCAGTTGAAATTTCAGCTCATACGGAGCTATGTCTATACATATGGTGTGTCTGTATGTACAATATTTGTAGACGAGTGTTCCATAACCCGTCCTCAACGTTTAACACAATCTACTTACGGCTAACATCATCCACTTTAGTCGAACAGGAGTATAGGCTAAGGTTACGGATACAAATAGAGATTTAGGGCACATGCAAGGATAGAGATTTTACTTGAATTCATATATTATGTGTTAGTATGTGTGTGCAAATAGAACTTACCTCCCAAAATCCATTTCCGGATGAAGTTGTTACATCGCTATATGCAAGGACAGCAGCCGTCCTGCTACTTCGGAAATCGAATTTAATATTAAATTCTTCAGCTTGATTTATAGGCCACCAAATGTGAGATGTCGCAAAGGGATACGTTATTGGGATGACATGTACTTCATTCTCCTGGAATTCAGCTTCGAGGACACCTATTGGAATGTCGGAAAAACGAACTACATAGAATGTAAATCCTCTTTTCACAGCATAAGCAATGTAAAAGTGTAAGGTGAAGGAAGATATCTTTTAGTTTATTTCCCCCCTAACCATCTTTGGGTGTACTTAAAGGGAATATTCTTTAAGAGAACACATCCTAACTACTTACAAACTTGTACGAGTATGCATTGCAATGAGCTGTTGAAACTATGTGGGCTATGATTTTGGAAATCAATATCGACGTGGGATACGTATTGGTTTATTTTTTTTTTTTTATATTTTTCGTTTACCTCTGCCGGCAAATTTAATTAAAATTGATCCTTTCGCCTTTGATAGATGGATATTTTCATTGCTCACTCTTTTACGATTAGTTTCTACCTATTTATCTCTCGGGCTATTTGGAAACAGATTATTCTACATCTAAATGGGTTTTTAGTATAAAATCGAGCTAAAGGCTTGCTTTGGGTGTACACGTAGATACACATGCAGGGCAAGGAATACTTTTCATTGGTTATGTCTGCATTAAGATATTCGATTTAGGTATTTCATAGATGCGAAAGCATTGCATAGAACTGGGAATAAATGGATGATGACTTTGGTTTGTGTACGCTTTGGTAATTGAAAGCGTTTTAAAAAGAACACAAAGTAAAACTTAAAAAGCACTATAGCAGGATTCTATAAAATACACGGCAATGGATACAGCACTACCTATCCCGAAGGATGGGTATGTAAAAGAACTTCAAGTCTTGTACATCATCGGAGCTTATTCGGGTGGGAATTTGTCATACGCGGCAGATATAGGAAAAAATTCTTGAGATTTTGACACATGAACGAGAGTCTTCTGATAATCCGCATCAAGGTTACATTCGTTAATAAATATAAGCCTAATATGTGCCCATTACCCTCCAGAAGATCGGACGATGCCATGAAAAATATTCCTATGAACTTCTCCACAAGACATTTTTTTTTTTTCGGCGAGGGCAGGTGAAAATATTCCATCAGATCGCAAGCGCGTGCTCATAGTAGTGTGAGATTCTTACTCACTTAAAACACCTTCCTTTGATAATTATATTTAATACCGGAACTAAGTAAAATTTTTCAAGCTTATCACAATATAAGCTCGTTTGGTAGGTGACATTCCATTGAAAGATCCTACATGTTCCGCTTCTTTAACGCAGTTTCAATTTATTGTGCCAGTTCCAGAGGTTTAGTTCTTCGTCCAGAATTTCTAGGACTTAATACCCGTAAGCCCCGTTTAACCAGATCTTATATTTTCTTGCAAAGTCTCTTGCTTCATCTTCGACAGAAGTAACTCCAAGGTCACGATGCAGGTTAATATTTTTTATAAACCAAGGTACATGTACAATTTCTCTCAGCACTTTATTTTCAAAAGTTTGTAAAGTATTAATATTTGTTTTCTTGGTACAACCCCAGAGTTGTATAACATAAGTCCACACCGGTTTTAGCACCTGCTTATATAAAAGCAGTTTGCTTTCTTAGCTAAGCTTGGAATATTTACCAAGTAGCCAGTACATTTCTTTGTATTCACACAGTTTTTTATGTTTCTTTTTCACATGCGTCTCCCATTTAAGCTTTGCATCGAGTGTCATGCCCAAATATTTAGGCTCATTAGCAAACAGAATACAGGCCGAGTTTATGTGGATGGGTAGGTGATTTATTTTTCTGAAAGTAAAGTTTACTTGCACAGATTTGGTCTCTTTGAAAACGCTTCGCCAGATCTTTGTCCAGTCATATACTTTACTTAGAGTGCTTTACAGTTTCGCCGCTGATTCTTCTATTGCTTTTCCGACAACTATAATGGCAGTGTCATCAGCAAAGGTGGCAAAGACAGTCCCCTCAAATTGTAGTACATCTCTTGTATATAAAAGATACAGGAATGGACCGAGCACACTTCCTTGCGGTACACCGATGGCAAAATTTGCTGTAATTTTAACTTTAAACCTTCATGCCAAACCTTGTTAAAGGCTTGTAGAACGTCAAGAAATACGCTTGAACACATATTTTTCTCTTCCAGAGCCTTTTCAATTACGTCGGTAATTCTATGTATGCACCTGGTTAATAGTAATGAAAAAACACGTTGGCCTGCACAGACTTTTATTAAGTGACAAAGTTATGATAATGACATTTACTATATTATACAGGGTGACTGACTCGAACTGCTATTTTTTCAATTGCTATAATTCTTTTTAATGTGCCAAAGCACCTTTGGTACGAATAATGGCCTTGAAACGGCCGAAGAAAGCATCGCACGCTGCACGCAAGTGGCTCTGCGGTATTTTGTAACAATCCGGGCGAAGTACTTTTTTGAGGTGGTCAAAACTTTGGTATTTTTTAGTGCCAACCTTCGACAGAGAAATCCAAAGGATTTGCATCCGGAGAATTGGCAATCCATTGTGTCGAAGAAATGAAGAGTGGAACATTGTTTTTTAACCAATCTTGTTTGGCGCACGCTTTGTGAGACAGTGCCGAGTCTTGTTGAAATGTTCGAGGTCTCCGATCGAAATGATTGTTTGCCCAAGGCTTCAATACTGTCTCTAAGACAGTTTCACGGTATACGATCGCATTTATTTTGACGCCTCGGTCCAAAAATACGAGCGGAGAGCGACCATCGGCGGTTATGGAGGCCCAAATCATCACCGTCGGTGCTGCCTGCTTTTTGATGGCCGTCCGAAGGTGTAAGTTTTCGAAAGACCTCTCTGGCAAGTAAACTCGGTCATTCGGACATATTGCTCTATAGCAAATAGCGACTCATCGGAAAAAAACCAAATTCGGCAACTCACCACTTTCGTGCAAGCGTAGCAACTCCTTCGCTCTTTCGACTCTTACTTTTTTTTGTTGCGGTGTAAGATCGTGTACTTTTCGGAGTTTCAATGGCTTGAACCCAAGCTCATTTTTCAGTATGTGTAGGATCCGTTCCAGCAATATGTTAAGCTAAGGAGCCATTTTTCTTCCACTTCGACGCGGATTTCTCAATTCGAGACATCACATTCTGAACCATTTCTGCGGATGCTGCTGTTTTTTTATGACCACCTCCATGGCGTTTTGCAACGCTGCCAGTATCACGTTAACGAGCTATGATTCGAGACACAAATGATTTATTCACGTTGAGGTGCTGGAGGGCCCTAACGATAGCTACTTGTGGTTTTCCAGCGAAATATAAAGCAATCACACTATCACGTTTGAGTTCGACGAGTTCGACCTTGAGCCCCATTTTCAAGGTCAAACGAAGTACACTTTTGATTTTTTAATGGGAACCCCTATTTTTTTTGACAGATTCTTAACGGTGAACTCAGCATATCGATTACAGGGTAGTCTCTGAGATTTGCCAATATTATTGGGTATATAATAATATTCGTGCGGTTTTTTTTTTTTCAAGATTTGAACGTTTATTTAAGAAAACCATGTACAATAGTATTATTCAAAGTATTGCCCATCTGCAGCTATGACTTTTTCCCATCTTTCTGGCAATTTGTGGATCCTATCCCAAAAGAACTGCGCCGGCTTGGCAGCCAAGAATGAATCAAGCCAATTTTTGATATTCTGCTCTGATGTGAACCGTATTTCAGTGAGTGCATCTGCATCGACCGGAACAAATGGTAGTCAGAAGGGGCAAGGTCTGGGCTTTAAGGCGGGTGGGATAAGACTTCCCATCCACTGTGTTCCAAACAGTTCTTAACCGGAATAGCAACGTGGGGCCAAGCGTTGTCATGATGGAAAATGATTGCCTCGTTTCTGGTCGCATATTAAGGGTGTTTTTCGGCTACTGCTCTCTTCAAATGGATTAATTGTGTTCGGTAGCGTTGTCCATTGATGGTTTCACCCGGTTTTAGCAGCTCATAATACAGCACATCCATCTGATCCCACCAAATACAGAGCATTACCTTCGCACCATGGATATTCGGCTTTGCCGTTGTTTTGGCTGGTTGGTCGGGTTTCACATATGATTTTTTGCGCTTGGGGTTGTCGTAATGGATCCATTTTTCATCACCAGTAACAATCCTATGCAAAAATGACTTCCTTTTGTGGCGTTCCAACAGCATTTCGGACATACAAAACCGCTTTTCGACGTCTCTCGGCTTGAGTTCATGTGGAATCCAATTTCCTTGCTTTTGAATATATCTAGCTGCTTTTAAACGTTTTTGAAATGGCTGCTTGAGTGACACCCAAAGATTATGCGAGTAATAGAGTAATGGTTCCAGTTCTTCATCTTCAAACTTTTTTGGCTGCTACGGACGTTCATCGTCTTCCAAACCAAAAGCACCACTTTTAAATCATGCAAACCACTTTTGGTACGTTCGCTCAGCTAGCGCATGTTCACCATAAACTTCCACCAAAATACGATGACTTTTGGCAGCAGTTTTCTTCATATTAAAGTAGTGAAGAAGAACTTCCCGCAAAAACATTTTTCAGGCACAAAGTTTGACATATTTGAGTAAAAAATTGTTGTTTACTCTTCAAATGAATGACATATACTGAAATGACTTACAATGGAATAATACAAGTTACGCCATCTCTCAGCAAACCGCAGTTATAGATCCAATATTATGGGGCTAATGCTCCGTCAGATAACACCGTCAAATATTGATTTCAAGAGTTTCGTGGTGGTCGCAACTCCACTAAGATCAAGTCCACAGCGGCAGGCCCTCCGATGCGGTTTCAGAGGACAATGTCAAAAAAATACATGAAATGGTGTTGGCTGACCGTAAAGTGAAGGTGCGCGAGCTAGCAGATAACACAAAGATTAATACTGAGCGCACACGCCATATTTTGGGCAATATTCTGCATATGAAAAAGTTATCCTGCCGCCGGGTGCCGCGCATACTCACTCCTGACCAAAAACACGAACGCGAGAGCACTTCGAAAGAGTGTTGGGACTTGCTGATGCGGAATCGGGCGGACTTTTGGCGTCGATTGGTAACTGTTGATGAAACTTGGATCCACTATTACACACCAGAGAACTGAATGAGTGCCCGGCAATGGACTGAAGCCAGCACGAGTGCTCCGAAGCAGCAGTGAAAGGCTCGATGGGTCGGAAAGGTTATGGCGTCGGTCTTCTGGGATTGTCATGATATACTCTTCGTGGAATACCTCGAAAAAGGAAAAATCATCAACAGCGAGTATTACTGTGCATTACTGGAACGATTACTGAATCGCTGCAAAACGGCCTCAAATGAAGCGAAAAAAAATTTTGCTTTTGCAAGACAATGTACCGGAGCATAAGAGCATGGCAACCATGGATTAAATCAATGACTTACGGCTCCAATTGCTGTCACATCCACCGTATTTACCCGATATGGGTCCTTTGGAGTATTATCTTTTCCCAAACCTCAAAAGATGGCTCATCAATAAAAAATTCAGCAGACCTTCCGGAAAATTACTTTTTGGACGGGACAAAAAAAAATTGAAAAATCGCTGGAATAAGTGTATCAAAATAAAAGGGGTCTATATTGAAGAAAATAAAAAAAAATATTTAAAATTTTTTTTTTCATTCCCAAGGAGGTTACTTTTCACCCCAGTTAGTTACTTTCACCTAGTTAGTTGGCAATTCTGACTTCTGTTGCAATATACTTAGTATAGGTGGCGTTATTATAGGATGTAATATTGTTGCTTTGATATAATTTCAACAAATAGTTGCATGCTTAATTCGAAATCCAAACTGATGTTTGGGGATAAGATTTTTGTGTTCAATAATTGGCATTAAATGTTTGAGCAGGATCTTCTCAAAATTTTTTGACAGAATCGGAAGGAGAGAAATCGGTCTATACGATTTTTTATCCTCCGGGGGGTGGCCGTGGTGTAGTTGTATATGCACAGACTCCTCAAGCAGAAGGTCGCGGGTGCGAATCCCGTGCGAGGCAATTCTTTGAAAAAGTCTTTTCATAGAATTTGTATGTAGTTATATGTAAATCCCGTCGGCGTCAACTCTGATATGAAGGCATAACACTGATGTTGGAGTGATTGTTGGCTGGGGTAGATGTAACGAACTAACAACTAGCACATACTAAGACCCACTGGTTGAGGATTCACTGGTTCGTCCCGTCCAGTTTGACAACCATCTCTGGGAAAAATATCGAAACCAAACACACCTGAGTTTCAAACTACTAAACCACTCACCCGCGCCCTGGAGAAAAGCCAGTAAAAGGGTATTCATATTCCCTTGGTGCACGCGCGGTATTATAAAAAAAAAACCTGGTTTTAGCACCATAATTATTTCTGCAACTTTCCATTGGCACGAAACGTATTCTAGACTAAAAGCCGCGTTAAAAATATGTAAAAGCTTAGTGAGTGCAGCATTTTAAGGACTTTTCCGGTTATCAGGTCGATTTCGGGAGCTTTTTTCGGCTTTAAGTTCATTATAATATTCCTTAATTTAGCAAAAGTTGCGTTTGCTATTGAAAAGTTATCAGACAATAGTATACTAGTGTTTGCCCATCAACGGACTTATAAGTTTCTTCTGGATAATTCGCGAAGAACTCCATCTCTCCTAATCCTCCTTCGCCCATTCGTTGTTATCGATTTTAATTGGTGGCGCAAGGGCTTTGGGCCTTTTGAAGCCTTTAAGTGCTTTCCAAAGCGAGTAATTGGTTTCTTCTCATGCCACGCAATTTTTGTGGTTTTTTTGGAGTCCCCTTGAGCAGAGTACAGAGTTTATTTAGACGTCTTTTACCTGCGGCGCTCGAGTAAATTCCCATTTCTTGAGTGCTTTCCTCTTCTCCCTTACCATTTCTTTTATCTCTTGCGGGTAATTTGTGCTATTTTTCGCCGCTTTTTGTTGTTGATGAGGTGTTTTGTTCCACATAGCACATTGAAGGATTTCCACGAAGGAGTCAACTTCGATTTCAAGTTTAAGTGGTGATCTTATTGAGACGTTTAATTTCACGTTATCTTCGATTTTGGTTTCGATTTCAGTTTATTAAGATGGCTTACACAGTAAGATACATTATCTTTTCAAGTAGTGATAAGCTTATTTAAATGAGATAATAAAAATCTAAAAGACTAGCAATGTTACAAAAAAGTATATATGGTCGATGAAAGGTTAAATAAAAAACAATAATTTTACATAGCAACCAAGAAGGTGAAATAAACTACGAAACAGAAAGATATGATTTGAGTTTTTTTTTAAATCTTTTTTTCTCTTTTATTTCTTTTATTTGGCGTGGTAGGTAATTCCAGTGTCGAGTAGCGTTTACCAAGAATTGTAGTTCTGACGTTTAACAAGAAGTAATAGTTGCACTGTTCTTACAGATGCATACGACGTTATTCTGTTGCGGGTTTGATGCGTATTTATGATGCTTTACAGAATAGTTATTTTACGGTATTGCAAAGGGCTATCAAACGTGAGGTTACAGATTCGGTTAGAGAAGTGTAAAATACGATCATACCTTCTCAAGCCAAAAATGTATCGAACGGCGATGTTATACCATATGCGACATTAAGCTTCCGCCTGTGGATAGAGTCGCACTTTCCAAAGACTTCGCAACCAAATGTGAGTATAGGAGTGATGAATGTTTTGGCGATAAGGATTCTTGTTTTTATCGGAGTGAAGGTTTAAGTTGCCCACAGGGAGCGAAGGATACAATGAACTTTGTCTGCAGATTTATTGATGTGATTGCTCCGTGTTAAGGTTTTGTTGAAAGTCATACCTAAATTTTTAGCAGTATCCACGTATTAAATGGGATCGTCATTGAGGTGAATCAGTGGGAATCGGGAGGTGTTTAAAGCTTTCCGCGATATGACAATGCACTTTCTGGGGTTCATCATCAGCAGATTCTGTTTCGACCAGTTTTCCAAGTCAGAGTTTAACTGCCGAACGCAATGGTCGATCGAGTCAAGTAAACAGCTTTTGTGTAATTGGGTGTCGTCGGCATACATTTTAACGGAGGAACTTGTGACAATGGAAGGTAGCTCGTTATCATATAATAAGAACAGGAGAGGTCCCAATATAGATCCCTGTGGTACTCCACAGGAATTGGGAAGAAAGTCGGACGTTCCACCATTCACAAATACTGCTAAGCGACAACCAACGAGATACGAAGCTACAAGCCTCACCGCTGAAAGGGAGAACTGGAATTCACTTAAGAGTTTATCGCATAATACATATAGCGTGGTTAATGGTATCGAACGCTTTTGAGCAATGCAGGAGGACTAAAAACGTTAGTTGATCGTAGTCTAAGTTACGTCTTATGTCGTCTACTACTGTTAAAAGAGCTGTGGTGCAGCTATATATAAAGGAAGATTCTTCACCACATTCGCTTGCTCTATAGCAGACAGAAAACTCGAAGGTTTCGGAAGACGTTGTACTGGTGCTGATGTTGAGGTTGGGAACATAAAGAGGAGGATAAGCAATCGGTGGGGAATACGACACAAAGTTTTTGTTGAGTACGTTACCATCGACACTATCAGGAAGGGTACACTTTTGCTTAGCTACCCCCATCTTCTTGAGGTTCTTCCACAACTATTTACCAGAAAATGACGCGTTCAGGCGTTTGGAATAAAGCTGTGTTTTAGCTGCGCGAATTTTGCAAATAACGTTATTACGGAGAGCTCGATATTCTCTGAGATGCTCGTCTATTCTAACGGCCATACGCCTCGTCCCATTTTTTCATAACTATTTGAATGTCAGTTGCAAACCATGAGTTTAGTCCATGTCTTTATGTTTTTGTCTTTAAGGGGAAATGATTGTTGAAAAGTTTAAGGACTTTGGTTTGTAAGAGTTAAATTTGAGAATTATTGGTGGATTTTGAATGTTTCTATTTTTAGGTTTAATGCGATATACCACCTTGAACAAAAGTTCTAAGAATTAATTTAGAAAATTAAATATATTGCACAAGTTTATTCATCTAAATCTATATTGTCCCCATCGACTGCAACACACTTATGCCAGCGCTTGATCCAATCCTCAAAACATTTTTTATATTCGGTTTTCGGTATGTCCATCAGTGCTTCCCGCGATTTTTCCATTACTTCCTTTCGGCTGCTGAAACGCGTTCCCCGTAGTGGTTTTTTAACTCGATTGAACAGAACGAAGTCACAGGAAGCCAAATCAGGTGAATTCGGTGGCTGTTGGATGGTATTTGTCAAAAAATTACGAATAATGATGGCACTGTGCGACAATGCGTTATCATGGTGAAAAATCCACTATTTTTCTGCTCACAATTCTGGTCTCTTTCGTCGAATTGCATCACGCAAAGGTCTCATAACGCCCAAATAATACTCTTTGTTTACTGTCTGGCTTTCTGGCTAAAATTCATGATGCACTACACCGTTGTAATCCATGAAAACCGTGAGCGTTGCCTTCTTTTTTGACTGAAAACGACGTGGTTTTTTTAGTCTCGACTCATTTGATGAAGGCTATTCATTTATAGCGTCTCGTCCCCAGTAATGATCCTTTTGATAAATGTGGGATTGGATTCAGACTCGCAAAAACAAACAAAAGCAGCAAACAACTTTGCTGCTACACGACGGAAACCCAAATCATTGACCAACATGTCTTGGACGGATCCATAGGCAATGTTCAAGTCCTCCGCTATCTCTCTGATGGTTAATATGCTTTTATTGACAAAAATTACTTTCATTTCATCAATGTTTTCGTCGGTTTTCAATGTCGATGGTCTGCCACTGCGTTCATCATCTTCGATTGACTCACGATCACTTTTGAACCGCTCGTGGCACTGGTAAACACTTTTCCAACATTTCGCGCATCAATAAGTCCGTTTTTTACGCAAAATTCAATACAAGTTCGTTGTTGTAAAAAATCGCCATAACACATACAGAGATAGATGTACTCTTGGTTACGTATTTTTTGAAAATGCCAAGCTATGATGCTAAGATTTAGAGGGAATGTCAACAACAGATGTACCAACTTAACAAAAAAAAAACAGAACTCAAATCGGAACAATGGGAGCGCCAAGGTGGTGCACTTTTAAGTAAAGGAGCTTGTAAATTGACTGAGCAGCAAGGGTTATTAAATAGCGAAGTGAGGTTTTCAACCTGCAGAGTTGGAACACGGTACAGAAGGGCATTTGCAAAAATGGATTTATTTTCTTGTACCTCGACATATTGTTTTAGGGCGTTTACTTCGTTTTTAAGAGCTGCGATACAGAGTTGGTTTTTTTTTCGAGATTTGACACTCTTTCATCTAAATTGGCAGTACTGCGTTTAATAGAATTCACTTAGTTTTCGATTTTGTTCAGAATCTTCTCTTTTGACTCCGCCATTTTTGATGAGAGTAAATTTACTATAAACTCACTGTGTTTCACAATTTTTGCATCCAGACTTTCCATGGAAAGTGTGGAAAGAGTTTCAATTTGGTCAAGAGGATGTTTTTGTTGTCTTTCAGATTGAATTTTTGTTGTTGGTCAGAAATTGTTATAGAAGGAGTGACAATGGAAGATTGCACTTTGTACTGATTGGTTATTTGTTGTTGTTCAGAAGTGGTAACAGAGATAATGACAGTTGGCGAATGCACTTTGCACTGGCGAGCTTTTGGGGAACGTTTTGAGGAAAAATTAATTATGGGGTCTTTTAGCTTAGAAGTCACAAGAAATGAGTGAATTACAGATTTTTCAACTTTATTGAGATATAACACAATCAACAGAGAGGCGAAAAAAAAACACGTCTATTCGATAGCTTGTGTCAAAGATCAAAAGTTCAACGTGACAATCAAACGGAATATGGGTTGTATGAAGCTTCAGCGAATCGTTTTGAACATGTTAATATCGATCTTATTGGACCCCTTCCACCATTACGAGGTAACCAATATTGTTTGACCATGGTGGACCGCTTCTCGCGTTGGGTTGAAGCCGTTCCTCTTTCCAACATCACGGCAGATACTGTAGCTCAAGAATTCATGGCATCCTAGATTTCTCGCTTCAGCGTGCCGAAAAGAGTCACAAGTGATCAAGGACGACAATTTCTATCCAACATCTTTAAAGAATCAACATCAAAGCATCAAACATCTCAAAACGACACCTTACCACTCGCAGGCAAACGGCATAATAGAGCGTTGGCATAGGACCCTCCAAGCAGCAATCAAATGCTACGCCGACGAAAACTGGTGCGATTCACTGCCAATTATTCTCCTAGGCCTCCGTTCAACGATAAAAAGTGGAACGAATATTACTCCAGCCGAGATTTTGACTAAACTCAAGTTACCTGGTGAGTTCTTCCTGCCGAAGTCAAGAGAAATTTATCAAGAATTAGACCGATTCCAATAACTCACAAAAACAAACAACAGCAGTCATGAATTTGTTCGATGCGATAGAGTTAAAGGTCCACTTCGATCACCTTACGATGGTCCATTTAAGATTTTGGACAAAACGGAGAAGTTCTACAAAATCAAGGTTAATGAAAAGGCCACAAATATTTCTGCCTGCTTTGATCTTGAACGAACACATAGTGGAGAAGCAAAAACCAATTCTGTGATTAAAAACACTAGTGACAACACGATCCGGTCGAAAAATCAACATCCCAGATAGATATTAGTGATGCAGACTAGAGGGGGAGTACTGTGGCAAAATTAAACTGGTCACACTCAATCATTTTGACAACGAATTTTCAATCTTTTACCGCCAGTTGTTGTTTGTTCACTGCCAGCCGTCAGTCGTCGAGTAGCATCTGCCTGTCTCCAATTTAATCGCATTTTTATTTTTCTTAATATTTTAAATAGTAATTGAGTTTTGCTAATTTTTATTAAAGTTTTTATAATTCGGTTGAAAACCTTTCGATAGTTTTATTTGGTAGTAAACACATTACCACAAATCTATCAGGGTCTGCGAGCTTTGTAGAACATAGATTATTTCGATCGTAGAAGTTGCTACTACCAGGGTATCGCATCCTAAAGCAGGGAATTTACACAGGAAGTGCGCTACAGTTGCTCTTCCTCTACAACGGTACAGCGTTTGCAGAAATCATTCGGAGGAACCCATTGTCTTAAGCGCTTTTCAATAACACAATGTTCAGTGATTATATTTCTAAGTTTTGAGATAACGTGAGGTTGGTTAGCTCTTTTGATCGTTTAAGATTGGTTTGGGTCATATAAATGTCTGTCTGTCAATAAGTCTATTTGTGACTGGCCTTTGAGAGAGTTTGAGATGGTCCCGATTTGTATCAAAGGATCCGCTTCCGGATCGGCACAGTTCACTAGCCGCGTGATATCGTGAATGAAACATAGTGGACTATTGAACTATCTCCCTAGAGATAGATTCTAAGGTGTTCGATATTAAAGATCTGGTTGAGGATACTGAATTTAGGCTGAACCAAGTTGAGACTTCGACTTAAAATATGCTCCAGTGTGTGGGTATATTCAGGGATTCTTAGATGTTAACGCTATCCACTGTTTAAGAATCCGTTGTGGAAACTTCTGAGAAAGAAGTAAAAGTAAGTAGGCTAGCATATACCACATTTAGTTCTAAACATTACTAAGTGTCTCTTCGTCTAAGGGCTTACTTTGCCGCAAGCTGTATTCCGAAAATATCAGGCGCAAATTATCGTCCACAAGATAGGAAAGGGAGCGTTGTCACCAAATCTCACAGACCTTGTTGATTACGTTTCTTCTTCTGACCTTCTCCTGTCAACGGCTCTACAGGAGCTGTAAATATTCCCAGTTCTTTGCAATAGTGCAGTTTTTTTGAAAATATTCCATTACAGAGCTGGTCTTTTTAAAATTTGCCGAAAATAGACTACAAAAACATTCATTTATAGGTTAACCAGACACTCATGAAGTTACCTCCACTTTATATTCCCTACACCGACGTACAGTTTAGAATTAGCAGAATAATATTTCCCTTAAAGTGCCATCTGTGAAAAATCCGTAAGTTTTCAAATGTCCAAGATGGATTAAATGAATGGGTAAATACATAAGGAAACCATCCTAAATAGAACTTAAATTTAAAAATGGTTACTCTTCCAAATGCCTTCCAAATTAGCCCTGGTCCGATGTTACATGATATCAAGGATCAGTATCAATTCATTACTCGTATGTCGGAAATTTTAAATGAAATTCCCTTCGACGAATTCAACATGAGAAAATCGAAAAACCCTTGTGTCTACTTCCTACAAGTCATTCGTATGTACGTGTACACTCAATGCTTCAATGTCCTTCAGTCTAAAAATTATACGTACCATGATAGTGAACTTTTGGATTGCCCTTCTGCAGCTCATAGAGAATGGACACATCATTGTAGTGGACGTACTTCAAACTGCCAACGAAATTATTATGCGAAGCCAAACCCTTTTTCTTGTGCAGATCTGGTCCGCCACCAAAGTAAATTTCCGGATCGAAGAGTAAATTTGCACTGGCACTGGCCGGTATCTCAACTGTCTTTGTTTGCTGGTCCAAGATGATTTTAACAGTTCGCTGCTCATGGTATATTGTTAGATTGTGCCAATAACTGCGTGTCAGTTTGTCTCTCAGTACAATGGACATAACATTATCGCCGAAATCCATTTCGACATATATCGACTGATTTTTGAGCGAGGCAGCTATATACTGATGTTTGAGCGACTCGCCGCTGGCATAAAATAGAGCTGAGTCATCGAAATGAGTCCGGAACATCATGCTGATGCGAGTTGTTGAAGAGTGCACTCGGTCCTTCCAGTCATAGATGCGATACGATACGTAACTGGCACCACGTAAGGTCATAATGGTTGCAGCTAGAAAAGAGAACAGAGAACAAACAAAATAAGTCTTCAATTCTAGGGAATGGTTAATTAAAAATTTAGGCAACCCTACACAAAATTCCTTTAACAAAATCAATTAAAAGCCTTGAAGTCCAAATTCGAAGAACCTACTCCAAAATGACGGAGATTTTTAAAATAATTTCCAGCAATCCTTTACCAAACATTTCATTAAACTTGTCCTCCGAAATTATTCTTCCGATGCTACCTAGGTAATGTAACGCCGATATACATACATAGATACTTGTGTTGTCCAGCCGGCGAGCCACCGGGCGGCGGTATCATATATATTTTCTCTCTCTTCCAAGCAGATGGAACTACCATACTGGGGCAAGGACATTAAGAGACGACTACGAAACGGACGGAAGGCAGGATATGACACAGCTTTTCCTTTAGTGGTCAATTGTGTCCAAATATGATATAATTTTCCCCATGGAGCTTACATACAGTACTGGGAAATTGAGTTATTCCACATTTGCCACTTGGCGTAGTGTGAATGAAATGAAGCCTTCTGCTGTCGCCGTAGGTAAAAAAATTGAAAAATTACCAAATGCCCATGGTGGGAAACGTCCATGAAAATTAAATTAAATCTACAGTTCCGGCTTTTGTGGTAGAAGAGATGAATGTGAAAGTATCTGTGTTGGTCTTTGGGAACAAAATGTCTTGAATTGAACTTTGGGGAGGCTATAAAGGATGAAGGTAAAGGTTGAAAATATTTTAAAAAGTTTACGTTATTTAAAGGTGGAGTAAATGAGACTTGAATTTGTAGCTGGGTATCAGTTTCAACCAACCTGACTTAACTTCTCAAACTTGTAAGTAGTTAGAAGTAGCTACACTTTAGTGTCCTTACAGAAAAGACTGAACGGTGCATTGCGTATGAATTCACCTGACTTTCCCATTTTAGAATCGTTATATGGTATATTACCGACCACGTTAGTACTTTTCTGTTGCAAAGAAGAAGGAGAAGGTATCCCTATTGGTCACCCCGGATATGCAAAGATCGCCCACCAAGATTGGACACCTTGGCAAGATGGGGCGGCTCAGGTAGAAGTACAGAAGGCTCAATCAGGGAAGAGACCGAAACTCCTCTGGTGGAGCAGAATGTGACTTCAAAAGTACGGTCCAAATATCGCCTATATTACAGTGTTATCCATGCCGTGCCATAATCAATATGGCTGAGGGCCCAGAAATAGCTCAGTCACTAACAGTGGGTCCAGATATCGGCCGCTCTCTGGTAATAAATAGCCTTACACCTGTATAAGAGCTCTGCAGGTTTGGACCGACCGACCGTGGGATACATATGGAAGACCAAGTAAAACCAAAACAAAATTACGAAGTCAGATGAAGAGGCTCTACTTCGTTATCGTGTTACATTTACAGAGGTGAAGACTGAGAACACTATCTCATCTCCAGCGAAACCACCAAGAAACACATCCGAGACAAAATTAAAAAGGCGTAAAAAACAAGAAGAAACAAATGAGAAGTTCTTCTACATTACCGGAGCCCAAAAAAGATGAATTAGAGCCCGGATCAAGGACAGCATGGCACCGGAGGACACCAGATGATCAATGCGGAAAGTGATCATGCTTGTAAAAGCACAGAAACAAGCTAAAGATAGTGATAAACAATGCACCCTGTAAAAGATGTCGATCAGCCAACAACGCACTGAGGGTGCAACAGCCTAAAAAACATAGATCACATGCTACAGCGCATGTGGCTACGACGACAGAAGTTCCAGGAAAACAAGCGCACCGAGGCAAGATGGAAAACACACCTCTCATACTAAACTTCTTTCAGGTTCTAAAAATAAAGGACCCAGAGAGGTAATTATTTAAAGCAGGAACCCAAACGAATCCTCGAACAGCTACATAACAGCAGCACCTTCGATATCAGGACCGTTTTAAAAAAGTGCATTTACTCAATGCAAGGTTGCTATAATGCATGAAATACATCCCGAAGAATACTTGTCAACGCAACAAATTCAGCAAGTAGAAAAATTCCTACTGATCGAGGTGGACAAAGCCGACAAAAACAGTCCCCTCTAATTTGTCACATGCACATCAAGGGATGGGTGGCTGTCTATTACTTGCCACGACACAGAGACAAAAGACTGGCTCATGTCAATAATAAAGAACAAAAAGCCATGGCCAGAAACCAAACTCTGTATAATCCAGGGAAGTGAAATTCCCAAACTGTAAATTTGCATTACCTTCCTCCCAGACGTAGTCCTGTCAAGAATCTTCGAGTAAAATCCTGGCATTTTCACAACAGGCTGGTGTATTCTCAGGGAAAGAAGGGGAGGTGTGACATTGACTTTCTTAACTTTTTGCAGATACAAGTTCGCATTTAGGGATAAACACTGCCTTCCTAAAGACTACAGCACCTTAATCTTGGATGAGTGCAGAATCAAAACTGCTTGATGCAAGATCATTAAAACAATCTGGAGCACAAAAAACCTAAACAGTTTGTCAGCACACAGCAAAAAGTGGCACAGACAGCTCAATGGATTTAGACAATAGATCTAACGCCGGGACATCAGAAGTAATTATCTCTATGCCTGGGCCATTAGAAGCCATCTCCAAATACCTTCAACTCTACCAGTAAAGCAATAACTAAAATGGGACTAAGTTGCATTCAAGTTAATCTACAACATGCTAAGGCCGTTTCGGTAGCCTCAGCCATAGATTTAACAAGGATCACAAAACAGTCGATTTATCTCCTGATGGAATAAAAAAACTAGCCAAACTCAGAACAGAGACTAGAATGGTGCGTAATGGTGAATGGGAAGTATACAGAAGAACGCTCACCATATACAACCAAGACATTAGAAGGGCAAAGAGAGAATCGTGAAGAAATTTCTGTCATACAATCCATGACACCAGAAGTTGTGCCCGCAAGCATAAAATACCCTCTAAGCAGCACACTAATCCTTTCGAGTAAATGAATAAACCTGACAGCACATACTCCAAAAACGGGATACAGACTTTTCAAATCCTAACCGAAACACACTTTCCAGACTCGACGACAGTTCCAGAAGCTCAAGAAAATCCTCCGCAGAGAAGGATAAATAGATCGCCAAGAGAGGACTGGGACAGAGCAAAGAAATATTTTCATGAAGGCAAAATAATTTGGGCAATTAACATTTTTCAACCCTTTAAAGCCCCTGGTAAGGTTGGAATTTTCCCAGCTTTACTAAAAAAGGGCATCCATCAACTGCTACGCTGGCTACGCGTGGGGATAATTGCCAAAAATTGGAAGGAGGTTGCTGTCAAATATGTACCTAAGGTGGGACGCAGACCGTCAGGGCACTTCAAATAAGCCCCCTTAACACATTAATACCAAATCTAACCACAAAGAATTGAAAAATCTCTCAGACATAAAGAGGTAGCGGTTGGTTGTTTCCTCAAAAAACATGGGAGTTGAACATGTTTACAACATGTAAATGATAAAATGCATGCTAGAGGGCAAAACAATAAAAACCTCAATAGGCAGCCATAAACTCAGTGTGTTAGCTACGATGTTAAGATGCCCTCAGGGAGGAGTACTATCACACCTACTATAGTCTATCGTAGTTAATGAACTACTGATTATTCTCAGCAATGATGGCTTCTATGTCCAAGGATATATAGACGACATTGCTACCCTAATCAGATGTAAATTTGAAGACACCATTTCGGATCGCCTCCAGAGGGCTTTGAACCTGGTGCACCAAAGTTGGCCTCAAAGAAAATCCCAAGAAAAGAACCACTGTTAAACTCATTAAGAAATGAAGGCGAGAAAGACTCAGAAATGCCACTCCCTTCGGTGAAACCATAGAGTTTTCAACGGAAGTCAAATATCTAGGAATCACACTGGATGAAAAATTGACGTGGAGCGCTCATATTTTTAAGACCATCAACAGGACCTCACTATGGACACGGCAATAACAAGACCTATTATCAAGTTTGCAGTCGCCGCAGAGGTCTATACAGGTATAACTTAACAAATTACAAATTAAATGAAGGAGTTGGAGTCGGAGTATACGGTCCTCGTACTAAGACATCCATTCAACGTCAGTATGGATACAAGCAGCTCCGTATTTCAGGTTGAAATCCATGTAATAGAGCTTTACATTTGAGAGAATCTAAACGAACATATAACAAACAAAAACATTTATATCGTATTCTCTCCGACAGCAGAGCAATTAACCCCTTTGAAATATATTCAAATGTTGTCTGGGATTGCCTTCAACTTCTACAAATACTGGCCACGACAAATAAAGTCCATCTGATTTGGTTGCCAGGACAGCGGATATGAAGGCTTTGAAAAAGCAGATGAACTAGCCAGAAAAGCATCCGCATCTCAATTTATGATGCCAACACTAGCTAGAGGAAAAGAAGCTTCATTTCTGTAAAAAAAAACACCTAATGACCATGGGCATGGCACAAGATAATACATTCAGACTGTGCGTTGAGGACGTGGAAACTGCAGAACACATACTTTCTGACTGCAATGGTTTAACTAAAACACGTTAACGTTTATTAGGTAAATTCTACCTTGAAGCGGGTAACATACGAGGGCTGTTTGATAAGTACTTGGCGGAGGAAGATAAGTAAACTAAAATTTATTATAGGGTGATTCATGGTGAGGTTTGATTTTCAATAGGTCACGCCTGACTCCTTTCAAATCGCTTTGCCATTTTTGTTCAGCATCATTTGGCAAGTCATCATGGAAACACTCCCATCACAACAGTGTCTCCAAATCGTTCAGATGTATTACGAAAATCAGCCTGTGAGAAATGTTTTTCGTGTGATTCGACCTACTGAAACCATTATTGCCAATACCATTCGCAAATTTGAGTCCCAGTTTACAATAGTGGATGATACTCGACCGGTTAGACCACATCTAGCACGTTGTGAAGAGACCATAGCAGCTGTAACTGAGAGTGTACTGAGTGTACTGTGACGAATCGATTCGTTGTCGTTCTCAGCAGCTTGACTTGGCGTATTCGACAACTTGGTGCATTTTAGGTGAGGATTTCGGCCTAAAAGCGTACAAAATTCAAGTTGTGCAAGAATTGAAGCCAGGCGACTTGAATTGGCTCTGGAAAAACTCGATGAAAATCCGGTATTTTATCGTGAAATTTTGTTCAAAGATGAAGTACATTTCTGACTCAATGGATACGTTAATAAACAAGATTGTCGTATTTGGGTTGATGAGCAATCCGAAGAGTACCAAGAGCTACTATTACATCCATTAAAAACAGCGATATGGTGGGGTTTACCAAGGCTTGTGGAATCATTGGTCCATATTTCTTCAAAAATGAGGCAAATCAGAATGTTACCGTCAATGGTAACCGTTATCGCGCCATGTCAACGGAATATGTGCTTCCTAAAATTTAAGCACATGGTCTTGGTGAGCTCTGGTTTCAACAAGACGGCGCTTCGAACCATACATCGGGTGAAACAATGGACTTTTTGAGAAATCATTTTGGTGAGCATTTAATTTCACGTTTTGCTACGGTAAATTGGACGCCTAGATCATGCGATATTAAATCTTTGGACTATTTTCTCTGGGGATATGTAGAGTCCCAGGCCTTCAGGAATAAGGCAGCTACGATTGACGCTTTCGAAGCCAACATTACTCGCGTTATCCGCGAGATACAAGTCGCCCAAAATTAGACCTTCCGAACGAACCACTTCAGACGTAGTCGTGGTAAAAATTTATATACCATAATATTATTCTCAAGAAATAAATGCCATGAATTGTTCTTTTAACCGATAATAAAAATTTTAAGTTCGTTTTTAAATTTATGTGTTTTATTTTACATTATAAATCAAACCTGACGATGAATCATCCTATATATTTACCATTTAGTATTAGGTGGATTGAAAAGTAACCTCCTTGACCGCCAGAATGCACTGCTACTGCAAAAAAGGTTATGGTGCCTTGAAGGCCGTTCATATCTAGGCATACATGCCAAATTTCAGTGCGATACTGTCTTTAGTTTTGTTTTGACAGCTGATTGTTGTTGACGTGTTTGGCATCATGTTGAGTATGGACAAAAACGATTTTCGTTCTCTCATAAAACATTATTTTTTGAGAGGCAAAATGGCGAAGGAAACAAAAAAAAAAGTTGGATAAATATTATGGGGCTAATGCTCCATCAGATTACACCGTCAAATATTGATTTTGAGTTTCATGGTGGCTGCAACTCGACTACGATCAAGTCCGCAGCGGCAGGCCCTCCGATGCGGTTACAGAGGACAATGTCAAAAAAATACATGAAATGGTGTTGGCTGACCGGAAAGTGAAGGTGCGCGAGCTAGCAGATACCACAAAGATTAGTACTGAGCGCACACGCCATATTTTGGGCAATATTTTGCATATGAATCCTGCCGCTGGGTGCCGCGCATACACACTCCTGACCAAAAACACGAACGCGAGAGCACTTCGAAAGAGTGTTTGGACTTGCTGATGCGGAATCGGGCGGACTGACATCGATTGGTAACTGTTGAACACCAGAGAACAGAATGAGTGCCCGGTAATGGAGTGCTCCGAAGCGACCGAAGGGCGCTCGATGGGTCGGAAAGGTTATGGCGTCGGTTTTCTGGAATTGTCGTGGCATACTCTTCGTGGACTACCTGGAAAAAGGAAAAACCATCAACAGCGAGTATTACTGTCCATTATTGGAGCTGCAAAACGGTCTCACATGAAGCGAAAAAAAAAATTTTGTTTTTGCAAGACAATGCACCGACGTACAAGAGCATCGCTGTCGTATTCACTGTATTCACCCGATTTGGCTGCTTCGGACTGTTATCTCTTCCCAAACCTCAAAAGATGGCTTATTAATAAAAAATTCAGCTCACTCGAGGAAATCATCGATGCCACGGAGCATTATTTTGCAGACCTTCCGAAAAAGTACTTTTCTGACGGGATCAAGGAGTTGGAAAATCGCTAGAATAAGTGTATCAAACTAAAAGCGGACTATATTGATTAAAATAAAAAAACATTTAAAAAAATGTTTATTTTCATTCTCAAAGTGGTTACTTTTCAACCCACCTAGTATAACCTCTTTTAGTCTGCCTGTCAAAATTTGGTGACAATCCGACGTTTAGTTTCGTTTTGACATCCAGTTAAAAAACAAGAATCGGATCACGAAGCGATACTGCTCTTTTCCAATGGTCGCAAAACCTGCGAGGTAATCAAACCCATTCTCGATGGTGTGTATGGTTCGCTGAGGAAACCGTGGACAAAATCCATGATCTCGTTGTCTGATAAAAAGCGAGGGCAGAGCAAATTGTACTGGTCTTATCGTAAAGGTTTTCGATACGCATTCGAATGCTGCTACGATTTGACCAGTTACAAGCGGCCGGTCAGAGGTCCTGTTGGGTGCCAGGATCACCGGTAGTCCAAACCAGGACTTAAAACACGGTACTATGGGAGTCAGGAGTCCACCGGATTTTGGTCCGGGCCGGACTTGTTGAGGTAGGCCCCCTTGTGGGAGCATCATGGTGGCTGTGGTTTAAACCCAAAGTCGCGGGAAGGGTCTTGATCCAATGTAGAATTGCAAGTTACTGGGTGCTGCGACCCTAAGAGCAGTAAGAGGTTTTAGGTCAACCTCGACCCTTACCAAGGTGAGCGACGGCAAGGCGTATTCTTGCTCCCATTAATGTATGGACATCCCGTGAAAATTAAGCCTAACCGGCAGGAGTTCACGTGAAACACTAGAGATATCTGGCGGATCGCCGAGTGAAAATTCGTGAGTTGGCATCTCAACTGAACGCGTTAGTCATATCCTGCACGAGATTTTGGGTATTAGAAACCTATCCGTGCGATGGGTGTCGCGATTGCTCACACCGGAGAAAAAGCACATTCGTTTATTTCGAATAATTTTATGTAGAAATATGTAGAAATGCAGTTTCTCACATTGATGTACTGTTGTAGCGTGCAACCTAGTATATTTTTGGTATGTTCTGAGATGTGTTCGTATCTTCGAAGTTCATATACATACAATCGAGAGCAATACAGACAACTTTTGAATATGTAATGAGAGGTGCTATTAAGATGAGTACCAACTTACGTCTGGTTTCAACAGGTGTATAATACGAAGTTGGCCATAATTTGCGTAGACAGTCGTAGATCCAACCAATAACTGCATTAGTATGATTATAACGATCAATGATAAAGCTAAGGCTGTGTGCAGTGTTCAACAGCTGATATTTTACTGCTACCTAGGTACAAGTCTGGCAGGATATTCAATTGAAAATTTCTTTTAGAGATTGGCATTACTTGAGATTTTTTTAGGTTAAGAAGCAATCTATTCACTGCGGACGGACCAGATGGAAATTTGGGTAAGATCTTCATTGACGTAATCAGCAAATTCATCAAGCTTGTTATATGGTTTTGCTAAATGAAGTTATAGGTCATCTGCATAAAGGTGGACAGAACTATAGGTACAGACTGATGGAAAATCGTTAATAAACATACAGAAAAGAATAGGTCCCAGAATTGAAACTTGTGGAACTCCTTGAAATAAAGCCTTAAGTAGGGAGAATTTGCCGCCAGAGATGACTTTCTGGAATCTCTTAGAGAGATAGCTGCCAATAAGATGAGTAGCCCTACGGCTAAAACCAAACAAATTTTTGAGCTTCCAGCTTAGAATGTTGTGATCTACCCTATCGAAAGCCTTCGAGAAGTCAAGTAATCTAGTAAAAAAGTAAAAAATTGTAGTAAATTTATGGTAGCGGTAGAGCAGCTGTGATGTGCCCTGAATCCTGATTGTTTCTCGTAAAGAAGTTGTGGTTACCTACATAGCTTAGCAGGACTTTTTCGAAGATTTTAGATAAACTGGGTAATATGCTTATCGGTCTAAGGTCTAAGGTCAGAAGAGGCATCGCTCTTTGTTTTCTTTGTTACTGGAAGGACCTTAGCTATTTTTCATGACCTGGGAAAAATTGATGTAATTATGCAGAAATTTATGATATGGGTAACATGGGCAACTATCTGGTATAGGATAAGTTTCAAAATCATCCAGGCTATGCGCAGATCTGGCCGAACAGGCTGATGCTCGATTTGTATCATAGTTACCATTTTGCGAGTTCAGTTGGTTAATGCCTTTGGAAACACCAATCGTTTTAAGGTTGCTCCATAGTTTTTTTGCTAGTAAGGTAGTATTGAGCTTGGATGCATGGTACTTTTTTTTTTTTGGACGCACATAAAATTGAAGTTGTACGAATGCGTGCCTCTTTAAATTTTTTCCAATTAACCTTAAAAGATCGCTCGCCGGAAAGAAGTAAGGGTCGCCACCGCGGAGGAGTACTTTGCAGGCCAACAAAAGCCGTACTACGGAGGGGTTAAAAAAGTTGCAGCACCGAAAAGTGTATCGAGTTGAAAGGGGATTATATTGAAAAATAAATTTTTTTATTTTTGTTTAGTGTTACATCACCCATTTTCAAATATTAAACATGTCTTGCGGAATTGCCAATTGTGTAATCGATGACAAAAATGCTGACTGGGTAGCTTGCAATGGCATCTCCTGGCATTCATGTCGAGTTAAACGAAAGAAATACGGTGTTCATCAAAGAATTCTTCGAGAGTCTAGTTTTCTTTTGTGATGAGTGTAAGAGTATCTCACTCTTGGTAATAAAATGCATATGTGATTCAAATGACTTCTACTAAGACGCATTCGCTAAAAAGATTACGGACAAAATTTCGTTTATTAAAAACGGCGTTAAAAATTTGTAGAGTTAAGCAACTCAGTCCAAAACTCAGTCGATCTTATAAAATCTAAAGTAACGTAAATGCATAAACAAATTGCAGTTCTAATCGAGTTAGACTTAAAGAGATCCAGGAATAAAGAAACTCCCTTGCGTCATCTGGATAAAGTGTTGAGTTATTATCCAACCAAAAAACGTGCAAGTTGATAAGCTTCCCGCGTGACGACATTGTTATCCTCGTCACACAAACAATTCTCTGCTAAGCAATTTTAAGCCATGCTCGAAGTTATTTTCGATAAAGTGAACTTGGATTCGATCCCACGTATACGATATTGAACAACACATCGCAAGAATAAACAGCGAAATCGATGACTCACCAAACTTCCTGCAACATTACCAGAACATCCACTTTAATACATCGTTCATGGATGAATTAATGGAACCTGAAGTGGATTCACGCTCACCTACTGAATTCTGCTTGACATCAGAGAACAAATCTATACCAACTCCTGCAGTTGCGGCCCGACGGAAGTTTATCAGTCATTGCAATTCAATTCATTTCACCATTATACACTGCCATTTGCTTTTAAGATTTTACCACAGAACCAAGCGCAGCTTCAAACTTAATCCTCCAGCTAAATATTAATGGTTATTCCATAATCCACCCAGCAACAATTTCAATCTTGAAAAGATGTGTGTCTGCACATGATTGGAAAATTCGACTAAGAAGCAGGATAAAGTTTAGATACCGAAACTCGACCCAAACCATCCCAAGCCTGACTCTAAATCTAGTAACAATAAGATATCTAAACCCGTTTCCAACTTACCTTCCAAACCTAACTCTAATTGAAGATTCAAAACTCACATATTCCCTTCCAGCCACATCCAGAACATATAGCAACGCGTCTCTTTCAAATTAACTCAGCCCCTCGGCATATGCCTTCCACTAGCAATTTTTTCCTAAATTTCGATCTCAAAACCGGAACCAAATATCCCAATTTCATATCCCAGATCCCGTATTATAATAACCCTCATCTGAAAATGTGTCTAATGCCCCTGTTTTATTGCCACGGCTGCTTCGCCATCAACATCTTCCTTCACTAACCCCATTTTTGACCCCCTTCCGCCGCAAACAGTTAAAATAACTCAAAAAACTTTTGACACAACAGAATGTCGTTATGCACTTACTAGACTCAGAGAAAAAAAGACATACGAGACCATACATCTCCTTTTAGCGTATCTGAAAGACAAATCCGACTTAGTTTGCTATGAAGGAAAAACTAAAACAACCGTCATGGGTCCATACAGAAGGAAGGTCTACCTACTGACCATACAAGTCTAAGGAATTTATATATCCAGTTCCATAAGATTTTTAATATGTCTCCCGGAAAAGCCTCAGACGAGCTTGCTGCTTTCGGTAACTACGTGTACTCAAAAATGATCTCACACCTTTAACGGAGTAGGGGTGACAATGACAAATTTTTTTGTCCATAACGTGCTACCATTGCCAGTGTTTCAACCATTCACTTCTACGCCCTTTCGTAATAACATTCTGACTACGCTCTGACTAAAACTAATCTAATTCCCGATATAAAGAATCAGGAATTATTCCCCTCTTGATTCAATGTTTTTCGAGACGACGATCTTACCAGTTCAAGAGATGATTCTCCTTGTCGAGGTGTCCCACTATCCACTATGTCCTTAACTCTTCTCCAATCGCTGTTTATCCTGCAGGTCCTTGCACGTTATGTTTTGTGTTTTTACATCCTACCGGCACAACCTATCGTATGCTACTAACTTGCTATCGATGTAATTGCTCAAATATGTTAATTAAATCCTCTGATCCTCCCGATGACATCATCGTATAATCGTACCCGATAATGCCTTTTCTTGGATGAGCTTACAGACTGTGGCTTATTCTAACTTGGAACTAGCATTTTCACCACTGACCCCATAAACTCCTCTGTCTCGTTCTGTCCCCTCTCACTATCGACCATCGTCAATTTCCACCCACCATTTCTTTCTCTCAATTCGTTCCAATTGTGGTTAGCATACCATAGCCAATTTTTTGCTACTTTTTTAAGTAATTCTTTGTCAATAATTTCTTCGTACCGGGTCTTTCTTGTGCCAAATACCTACATAGCTTCCCCGTTGGCCCCTCTTTTTCTCAAAGTACCCGGCCCGGATGGCCTACCATTAAACTTTTACACCCCCTTTCAAATCTTTTTTGAATTTCCACAGATATGGAAGTCTTTTTTCATAACACCGATACACAAAATACACGATAATGATCGTCCCATAGCTAAACTTTCATATATACCCAAACTCCTAGAAAGCATTTTGTAGGAAGCCTTAAGCTGTGCAACTCTTTTATTTCCCCTAATCAACACGGCTTTCTGAAAGGTAGATCAACTACCACTAACCTCGTCGAATTCGTGTCGTCTCTTCTCTTTGTCTCAGAAAGGCTGTTGATAGATATCCCATAAAATTATTCTGTTCAAATTGTCCCATCTGGGCTTTGAACCTACTTTTCTAAAATAGATATTTTATTGCCTGGATAATCGTTTTTATAGTGTTCGTTTCAGGTCAGTCCTATTGGCCCTTCTTTTGGCCACGTCAAGTGTTCCTCAAGGTAGTCACCTAGGTCCACTTATCTTCATCCTAACTATTAACGATTTTGAAATTGTCTTTCAATACTTAGCCCCCTCTCTCTTCCCTGACGATACTAAAGTTTTCAAACCCATTTCCCCACAACATGACTCCAGACTCTTTTAAGAGTTTTTCCACCTGGTGTATCAAGAACTGCTTACCACTCAATCTCACCGAATGTCAATTGTTTACCTTCTCACGTAAGTGCAACAAAGTCTCCTCTCTGAATTTACCTTTTCCCTTGTTCAGTTTATCCGCGACCTTGGCATATTATGCGACAGGGATGTTAATTTCCGCTCGCAAATTGATGAGATAATTATTAAAGCAAACTCATCACTTGGCTTCATTAAAAGATGGTCTAAACAATTCTGCAATCCGTACGTGACCAGATCGTTATATATTACTTTCGTTCGCCCCCTTCTCGACTAATTTCATTTTAATCTTGGTTCTCGAGTACGCTAGCCAAACGTGGTGTTCCTTTCAAAAAGTTCATGTATCCCGAATTTAAGGCATCTAGCGTCATTTTCGCGGTCTACCTTAGAACGACCCTCTAATTATATATTACTTCCCTATCGAGACCGTCTCAAACTCATTAACCTGAATACCCTTGCGGAACGACGGGACGGAGCAGACATTTTTTTTTCATTGACCGACTCCTCTCAGGCTTCGTTGATTGCACTTCTCTGCACAACTCCATTTTATTTTACACTAAACCTCGAAATCTACGTTTTCCATGTATCTTTTATCTACAAAACCAATCCACCGCATCACATATTGCTCTAACGAACCAATCTCCCATATTCTGCGTAAGGTAAACTCCAACATTTCCACTTTCGATTTTAATCGAAACTGGAAACTGAGGAAACTGATCCCTTGATAGTAGATACTGATTTTGATGCTGAGGTTGCATTCATCAGGTAAACTTTCCTCAGACTAAATCATGGAAATGAGTTGATTTATGCTTCCTACCAAATTGCCGTAAGTACAAGTAGTTCAGTAAATAGTCCGCTCGGAATTTAGATGTTGCTATCCTTAGTTCATTTTGGTGGGGTACATGGGAGGCTTGACATTTATCGTGAAAGTTCAATGGTTCGTTGTGCCTGAAAACTTGAGTTGCTTAACATCATGTAGAAGGAGTTTTCCATATCTTCAGCGTTGTTTGTGACTCTACTTTTTAATTTCGTTGCTCATATCTACAGGATTTTGAGTGGGCCTTGTTGGTTTGAGACGTTCTTTTCAAATTTTCGAAAAGTTTCCAAGCAGAGAGTTCCTAGAGTTCCTCATCTTTTATTCTCGATTGCTTCTACGGTTCTTAGTTTCTTTTCGAGAGAAGCCGGTTATCTTCCTTTTTGCATGAGCAGATCTCGTTCTTTTGTGCAACGCGGCGTTGTATAAGAGTTAATTTGCTTTATGTGCTTGTCTGCACTCTTCGTCACGCCAGGGATATGGCAGACGGAGTCGAATGAAACGCAGTAAATAAGTTGGAGCTCTACTGAAGGGTTCATGTCAATCACAATAGGGATATTCAACACTTGTTGCAGATAGCACAGGATTTGTCGAGAGGTTAAGGGAAACATGGTTGGAAAATATGTTCGGGAGCTATTACGATTGTGATCTGCCCGTTTAGGGTGAAAAATCCACACAATATTGTTGCATCTGAAATATCCCAAGATGCTGACAGATATTCGAGTGTATATTCACATCTTTCGTATTGGAATTGGTTGACTTGAAAGATCTGGGTAAGTGCCTAGTAGGGTGTCTAGCACCGACTAACAAAAGGTATCATGTGATATCGCAAAACTGAAACCTATTTGCAAAAGGTATTTAACAATTTTTTCTTTATTTGAACTACTATTTCATTTGTCAGTTTTTTTTTTTTAAAGATTTGTCGTAGAACTCCTTAATTGTAACGCTCAGCACATACTTTTAAAAGCAATCTCTTCGAAACGAAAACTATTTTTTATTGAACTCCACACCCAGTGGTTTGTTCCAATAGCAACTGAAACAACCTTCACCTTCGGGCACTAATAACCCCAAATCACTAATAAAAACGAGCACCCCCTGGTGTCAAAAACAAAACAAAAAAAAAAATCAACATTCCCCCTGAAATAAAGCATTGCATCGAATACGGAAACGGACTCGAATTCTAGAATCGAATACTACAATCTGATCCTGATTCTGATGCTATGAATGTGCAGAAAGAGGGGAAAGACAAGGGAAGGATACTATAGTTTAAGATACTTACTGTAGATATCACAGTGTTCACCCTCGTAGTGTGTTCCGAAGCAATCGCACGATATTCCATGGAAGTGATTAATACATCTAGATCCAACGAAGCACAAATTCTGTCTCGAATGGCATTTATTGGGGCAGCCCTCGTTCACGTTTTCATGCTTTGTAGCCACCAAAGGAGTAATTGGCAACAGATCAGAGGCAGCCTTTCCAGAGCTTAGAACAACATTTCGGATGCATCCAACAAATGATTCGATAATATACTTGACACCGTGCAGCTTTTCTTCCGATGATAATCCTACAGCATGGAAATGGCCATGGGTGATGACATTGGAGATAGGTGATGGGGATTATTTCACCGGAGGCGATGATATAATTGGTTATCCCGATGTTATGTCGAGATTGCCAGTATTAATGGTGACGAATGCCAAGTTATTCGTTGGATTTCATAGACGATAGAGAAAAACAGACAAAAGAAAACAATTATGTCAAACAAATCAGGATTTGAATAAATTAAAAAAAAAAAAAACTTTAAGGACATGTGTACTCAGTGATTCAGGAGTGATGCAAGTTACTTAAGTGGTCGGATACTATTGTACGAATCAAATGATTTAATAAAATAACTTCTAAAGATACAATACAAGTATGATACTTGCAAAACCGATAATTTAAAATAAAAAGAAAAAAAGTTTCAAATATTCCCAACTACCGATAGCATCCGATCACAACTACAATCCATTTCAACACCATGTCGTGTTGTCATGACTAAGTTTTATAACAATAGATACGAAAACTCATAGCTTACCGCCGACAAGAACAACGGATGGCAGATTCGTTGAGACACCATAGTTGGTGTCATGATTCAATCCTTTCAAGTAGACTTCCTCTTGGCTATTGTCGACGCGCGCTATTAATCTTGCTCCATGCACATCGATACGGACCTGTGAATTGAAGCAAAGAAATTGATTTAGTTCGACAAAGATAATGACGACATCGATACAGGATACTAGGAAAATGCAAACAAAGACAGAGGAATAATATCCTCTGCTCCTTTGTGTAGTACCCAGACAGTATAGAGACAATTGGAAAATTGTAATTTTTCTTCCTATTGTCTCGTCGGAGTATCCTGGGATGGTAACATTTTTCTAACACTGATGGTGTCAGGTTGGTATTTAGATAAGACTTACCATCACACTGTGCCATTCATCGCGATTTAAGCCCTCAGCAACTGTAACACTTGTCGAATGTTTCCCAAACACATGAACTACTTTAAGTTGTCCTTTTTCGACGATGACATAGAGAGCATATGGATCCAAGTCGATGCCGTCCGGATTTTTCACATTGTGATAGACGAGTAGACCATGAGGTAAGCCTGTTCGAAATTGAAATGAGATCTCTCTGCATAGTCTGAAAGTAAGAAAAGAAAAGTTAGAAGTGAGAGAATAAATTGGAAAAAAGTTAAAGAAAATACTTTGAGGAGAGGTTTGAATTTAGGGAATTCGACTTTATGTGGCACACAAATGGAGGTGAGCTGAAGTTGTTCATAATTGAAACGAAGAAGCAACAGTGGTCTTTGCCCGTTGATGTTGATCTTTTTTCTAAAAACTATTTTCAAACTCAACAAGAATCTTGAGTCAGTACATTACACTACGCAGAGAGACTATCTTTCCATCTTTCAAAATTTGTACAAACATTTTAGAGAAGACAATTCAGAGAGAAACATAACACGCAGTACATTACCTAACTTACTAACCACATACTCAATAAATTACTAAAGTAATGCGGGATGATGGACAAGTAATGTTATCTATCAAGAGCGGTACTAAATCACCTACTATAGGAGTCTTTCATAAAAATTTTAGTAAAGATTTCAGCAAAAAAAAAGACTACAGTACCAGCACGTACCACGTGAGCGCCGAGTTGCAAATTGCGACGTAATATGCTTGAATGGTGTCCTATCCAATCCATCTCCTACAAAAATACCAACCTCGCATCCTAAACTTCACTCAATCATTGTAGCATTGCAGCTGGCATGGGCAAGTTAGAGAATAAGAAGAACAAGACTCTGTTGTACCTAACAGAGGTATACGTTATGTAGCAAGGAGTAAAAAATTCAGTGATATTTGGTGGTGCATGCCAGATGAAAGTGAAATTCAAAGAACAATCATGCAACGCAATGAAAGAATGAGATATCTTTCAAAATGTTCAAAAAATGTGTTCGAGAAAAGCTGACGCTTTCAAATCTTTAGTTTCCCCAAATATTATAAAAAAATATAGTTATTGCAACAAACAGAAAAGCTAAGAGAACATATGAAGAGAAATATTTGTCCAGCAACCCAAAGCAAATGCGCAGATGGTATGACACATTTGAAGAAGAAATCTATGCCTGCATTGCCATCTTGTTGTATGCTGGTGCTGAAAAAGCATATGGAGTGGAAGCGAAGGACTTTTTCAATCAAACTAATATGGCATTCTACCGCGCCGTCATGCCTTTGGAAAGGTTTGAACAAATACGACGTTTTATACGTTTTGATGATGTAAGAACTAGAGCGTTTCGTCTTGAAACGGACAAACTGGCTGCGTTTAGGTATACAAAACAGATTATTTGATTGAAAGATTTGGCACCTAATTTGTTTCATTAATTCCGTAGGTATGTACGTATGGAATTTGTTTCAGCAGAATCTTGTCGAGTTTTATGAACCATCGAAGGAACAATTGGTCGGCTCAAGGGGAAGATGTCCTTTCAAAATGTTCGTGGCAAATAAACCTGGAAAATATGGCATACAATTTTTTTTGGGTTGTGCAAACAGCTATCCTCTTCAAGATGAGATTTATGTCGGCCAGCAACCAAGTGATGGTCGTTTTGATGGAATATCGCATCAACTTGTCATTAGATTGGCACAGAGATATTTAGACAATAATTACAACATAACAACAGATAAATATTTTACATCGGTACCATTAGCCTTGGAACTGATAATTAGAAATACGACTAACATTGGTATGATAAAATGCAACAAGCCGCAACTGCCTAAAGAGTTTACACGACCCAAACAAATTTTCAAACGAACAAGGGAATATATGCAACTGTGCAGCTATTCCAGTAAGACTAAAAGAAATGTTCTTATTCTGTCAACTGCTAATCACGAAGACAAAATTGATGAGGTCTCCAAAAAGCCGTCCTTTATTATGGATTACAATTCAACCAAAGGTGGAGTTGACACTTTCGACCGTATGGTGGCAGTTTATACCTGTAAATGGAAAAGTAATCGGTGGCCACTTAAGTTATTTTATAACATTTTAGATTGTGCAGGACGATGGTACAGAAATAGAATTGGTTGCACTTCCACCAGACCCAAGTCTGCTTACCGATGAGGAAGAAGGGTATGAGGACAACATTCAGGGCAATGCTTTTCCGCGAGACATACCAGGTAGAGTCGAAGTATTTATAAATCGAAGTGAAGATGAACGGGACAGTAGCGGGTCAGAAAAACAAGCATGACTTCATGTCATCTGTCGATAAGCTCAAAACATTCTTCGGTATTCTTTTATTGACTGTTTACCATTCATTGCCTCGAGAACGTTTGTACTGATCCCTGGACGAAGACTGTAATGTGTCTATCATTTCAAGAGCAATGCCAAGAAATCAGTTTGAGGAAATAAGAAAATATCTTAATTTCTGTGACAATATTATCGCAGTTAAATCGTGCGACCGCTTGCACATATATATAAGTTTTTCCAATTGGGACTTGACAACTTTGAATTTAATTTGTGAACGCACTCTTTCACTAATTATCAAACTGTCACTGTCAATTTATTCAGTAAACTCAACATTTTCATCATGGTAAAGTACACTAACAAGCAACGTCTGCAAATTATAAAAATTTTCTACAGATATTCGGAGTCGGTGACTGCAACTTTAAGAGCGTTAACTTTAATTTTCGGTCGTACTTCTCGCCCTTGTAGACAGGCAATAGGAAGTTTAGTGCAAAAATTTGAGTCTACATATTCGTTGTGTGATGTTGCCGTGTCAGTGAGACAACGGGTTGGTCATAGTGTCGAAAATATCGCTGCCGTTCAGACGTCCATAGCAAACGATCCAAATCAGTCAATTCCACGGCGTTCTCAAGAATTGGGCATTGCTCAGACCACATTATTTCGTATTTTGTGAAAGGATCTTGGTTTACACACATACAAGATCAAGCTGACTCAAGAATTGAAGCCGATGGACCCTTTGAAGCGACGTACGTTCTCCGATTGGGTTCTGGAGAAGATGCGCCAAGATGATGAATTTCATCGCAAAATCATCTTCAGTGACGAAGCTCATTTTTGTCTCAATGGGTTCGTCAATAAGCAAAATATGCGCTATTGATCGGGTGAAAATCCACATGTGCTTCATGAATCACCACTTTATCCACAAAAAATAGCTGTTTGGTGCGGTTTGCATGCCGGAGGCGTTATTGGGCCATATTTTTTCGTCGACGATAACGATCGTCACGTTACTGTGAATGGTCAGCGTTATCGCGCCAAGATCACCGATTATTTTTGGTCCGAATTGAAAGATATGGACTTGGACGACATGTGGTTTCAACAGGATGGTGCCACAAGCCACACAGCACACGCTACAATCGATTTATTGAAGAGTAAGTATGGTGAGAGTGTTATCTCAGACATGGGCCAGTCTATTGGCCGCCTCGTTCGTGTGATTTAACGCCGCTTAACTGTTTTCGGTGGGGCTACGTTAAGTCATTGGTTTATGCCAACACGCCGACGACGTTGAAAGAGCTCAGAGCCAACATTGAACGCGAAATATCGGCCGTTTCGGCCGAAACGCGTGGTCGAGTCGTTAAAAATTGGGTCCAACGAATCGACCACTGCAAACGTGCCCGCGGTGGCCATGTGAACGAATTCGAGTTCCATTCATAAATGTTTTGATTGTACTTCAAGCCAATAATAAAATTTTTGAAATAGCTCAAATGGTTTGCCTTTTATTTAAAAAAAAAAAGTTGTCAAGTCGTTATTAGAAAACCCTATACTTATGAAGAAATTTATGCAGTGAGGTGTTTTTCACCAAGATTTGTCAATAGACGAGTCAATGGTGAAGTACTTTGGGCGGCATCTGGCAAAACAATTCATACGGAGCAAGCCAGTTCGATTCGGCTACAAAAATTGGATGGTCACAAGTTCGGACGGGTACTGTTACGCATTCGACTTGTATTGCGGAAAATCTCCAGGAGCCAATCCTAAAGAGCCACTGGGAACAAGAGTGGTGAAACTACTACTCGACAAATTAGAAACAAGTGCTAAGGACCATGTAGTGTTCTTTGATAATTTCTTCACCAGTTTCGAATTCAAGAAGTGCCCTCTGATTGGAGTGAAGGAAATGAAAAAGATAGTGCTGATTTTGACTATCGTTTTGACAAAGTCAACCAAATTTTATTCGTCCGTTGGTTAGACAACAGTATCTGTACCATGGGGTCGAATTATGATAACAAAAAGATGAAGTGCAATGGGGAAAAAAAAGTAGACGTTGGCATTCCGCATGTTTTCCATAGCTAAAACAAGGGTATGGGTGGTGTAGATCATGCTGATCAGTCAATTTCCTTGTACCGCACTTCTATACGTGGCAAAAAATGGTGGTGGGTTTTGATCACGTACATGCTGGATCTAGCTATGGCAAATGCGTGGCGCCTTCACATTTTAACGAATGATAATAAGTTGGATCAGCTTCAATTTCGTCGCTACATCGCTCGTCACTATTTAAGACATACAAGAAAGGAAAATTTGCGTCCAACTGCATCTGCGGTTTCAAGTTTGCAGTATAATGGGGCCGGTCACTGTCCCAGGAGCTTAGATGTACAGTGTGTCATAAGAAATCACGTTGACTATGCAAAAAATGTGAGCAAACATCATGCGTTGAAACAAAAAATGCTTTGAAATTTTTCATACCGTTTAAGCCCAGTGTCCCCATTTGAGGACGGTTTTTTTTTTTTTCCAATGAAGAACGTATATTTTTTTTCCTTATTTTTTCTGATAAGATTAATAGTTTTTACAAATTAATAAAATTACAACAATTTCAATACCTCTTCCACAGACGTAGATAACGATCTCTCCTCATACGCCTTTTATGTTTCTTTCAAACGTCTCTTGCATCTCCAAAAAACGCTATCTGGTTCTAAAAACTACTATCGTTCCTAACTCTCTCCATAGTCCAGCAAACAATCATTTATCACTCAACTACCAAAATGGGGAGGGCGGCCTACAAAAACATCGTCTATTTACCTCAGCTCTCAAATTTTTGCTTTAACCGAAACTAATCTAATATCTAATATCAAGGATTCGGAACCATTCACACCTGAATTCTGTTTATTTCGCAACGATGGATATGAAAACAATGATGATTCTATAGGACGAGGTGTCCGTTTGAACCCTGAGCTCGTCAAAAAGTCAAATACTGCCGATTTTTGTTAAAATTACTCCCTCCAAACTCAAACTTTATAACTTCTGTTGCTATGTTCGCCCCTTCCAGCCAATACACAGATATCAGCTCACTACCGATGGTTTCCGGCGATTTTAATCTCCCCCATCACCAATAGACTCACTCGGATGAAGAATCCTATCTAACTGCCACAAATGCAGCTTTTGACAAAGCAATCCTCTTCACAGATGAGTCGGAAACTGGATTTGATCTTTACATCCGACACCATGATCTTTCTTGCTCTCGAGTGTTAACTTCTTCTTTTAAATTGAGACCATTTTCACCCTCATTTACTTGTTATTTATTCATTCGAGTACGATAACAATAATTCCTTGAGCCTTTCAGAAACTCAACAATCTTCTCAAAATTGTTGACTTTAGTTTCCTACACAACAGTAACGTAACCCCAGATTCTGCTGTAGTTATCTTCTACGATAAGATCTCCGCTGTATAAGGCAAACTACTCCTTTATTCGACGAAAATAAATCCTTCGTCATCTCCTTCCTGGTATAACAAAGAACTGGCTAATTAAATCTGGTTCTGACTTTGACCAACAAAACTATCTCCTAGCTTACAATCACTGTTCACCAGTTGCTGAATCTACCATCATTTCAGACCCCAAAAAATTCTATCAATTTATTAACACAAAAAAAAAAAAAAAAAAAAATCCGATTGCTATCCATCAACTCTCAAATTTTCTAATATGTCTTCGGATGACTCAACAACCATCTCTAATCTATTTGCGAACTTCTTGATCCTGAATACTTTTGTTACCTGAACAACTGTTGTCAAATATCCCCCTCGTCAGTTGAAATTAGTTCAGCGCAGTTCCTAGACAAAATAAATAAACTGAAAGACGATTTTTCTTCAGGTCCTGTGCTAATAATCGAACTCATCCCCTCATTGCTAAACTATCTTTTTTATAGATTTACTATATTTTCAATGTAAATCTATATTTGCAACCAACTAACATGGTTTTCTCGAAGGCAGATCAACGATCACCAAATCACTGAGTTTCTTTTCAGTACACTGTGCACCCTAGAGCATGGGAAAGAAATTGATGTTATCTTGGTTTCGAACCTAGACTGAGCTCTTGGATTAATTTCAACATTAAAAAAAACGCTACCATCTTGTCCATTTTCGTTTCCGTTTTTCTGATCCAATTCTTGCCACCTAGGGTGTTCCACAAGGCAGTCATCTTGGTACACTAATTTTTATCTTGACTATTGATGATGTTGTTAACATCATAAAGCACTCCCACATAGCTATCTTTGCCGGCGATATGAAAATCTATAGACAGTTTTCAATCCTCTCTGACTCTAAAAGATTACAAGATGATCTTAACAGGTTCTCGGTATGGTGCCGGAGGGGTTTGACACTTCCAACCCGCACCTATTATTTATCAAATCAAAGAGTAGCTGCAGTTACTTCAATGCGGGACTTGGGTGTCATTTGTAATATGGTATATAGCTCAATGTTCGCACCCAATTTGACTCCGCAATTAGCAAAGCCAACTCTACTCTTGAATTTGTCAAGCGATTTTCTTAAGATTTCTTCGACCCCTATGTCACCAAATCCCTGTACATAACCTTTGTTCGTCCACTTCTCGAATATGTCAGAGAGACATGTCCAACGGAGATTTCTACGTTTCGCACTACGCAAAATACCATGGGCTGACCACAATATTCTAAACCTTACATCGTTTTTTCGGAAAGCCATGGAAAGGCTTGTCGATTTCCATAGCAGTGACCTTCACAACAGAAGTTCACCTCTTCATCCTCAGCAATATGCATACAGGAAAGAAAAACCCAGGAAAGGCGATCTACTGAATCTGGTTACTCAGATTAAAGAGACCTAGCTAGACCTACACTAAAGGATATTTCACTGTGTGCCTTCCTAGATACTGAAAGTGCATTCGATAATACCTGGAAAGGATTTCATTTTAGAAGCCATGTCGAAATAGGGTTTTGAGCATCCCACTAACCGTTCGGTTAGAGCGAGGCTTGTAAACCGGAAAATCTCCATATTTTCCTGCCCACAAGGAGATGTGATGTGATGTGAGTCAAACAATAGGATATGCCTACGTCTTAGTCATAATAGTGAAGGGTTAACACCACAAAGATGTTTGCCAAACGATGTAGACTGCTCTTAATATATGTAGTTAATGACTGCTGTGTTTTGAAGAAAATCACTCGTAAAAGAAATCTGAGTCTTGACCAGATTTCATCTAATGATTCAGTAATTGTGTACTCCAACGAAGTGAAATATCTAGGAATGGTTCTCGATAAAAATCTAAATTAGAGCTCTCATATGAATAACAAAATTACAAAGCGTCTAAAGCCATGTGGGTTTACCGTCGTGTGTATAGTAAAACTTGGGGATTAACCTTAAATTTCACTATTTGGATATATACAATGATGATATGACCCATTACCATCTACGCGTCAGTAATATAGTGGACCATGATGGCAAATCGCAGCATGGTCCGACGATCTGTGCTTCGGCAGAAGGTTCGATACACTATAGTGATTCGAAGTCGTGAAGCTTGGAACTACAAAAACCCAAAACCCAGGTCCATCGATATTAGTCACAAAAGAGTTGCCCAAATTTTGGAGGCTTTTTTTTTACATATGTGTGGTACATATGGTATACTAGGTGGGATGAAAAGTAACCCCCTGGGGAATGAAAAAAAAATTTTTTTAAATGTTTTTTTATTTTAATCAATATAGTTCGCTTTTAGTTTGATACACTTATTCTAGCGATTTTCCAACTCCTTGATCCCGTCAGAAAAGTAATTTTCCGGAAGGTCTGCAAAATACTCCTCCGTGGCGTCGATGATTTCCTCGCGTGAGCTGAATTTTTTATTGATGAGCCATCTTTTGAGGTTTGGGAAGGGATAATAGTCCGAGTGAGCCAAATCGGGCGAACACGGTGTTTGTGACAGCAATTGGAGCCCTAAGTCATTGATTTTAGCCGTGGTTGCGATGCTCTTGTGTGCCGGTGCATTGTCTTGCAAAAATAAATTTTTTTTTCGCTTCATGTTCTTCATTCTGTTCTTTGGCGTTCAAAAGTTACCATTCGACGCCACAAGACTGCCAGATTCCGCATCAGCAAGTCCAAACACTCTTTCGAATTGCTCTCGCGTTCGTGTTTTTGGTCAGAAGTGAGTATGCGCGGCACCCAGCTGCAGTATTACTTTTCCATATGCAGAATATTGTCCAAAATATGACGTGTGCGTTCAGTACTAATCTATGTGGCATCTGCTAGCTCGCGCACCTTCAGCCAACACCATGTATTTCATGTATTTTTTTGACATTGTCCTCTGTATCCGCATCGGAGGGCCTGCCGCTGCGGACTTGATTGGTAGTGGAGTTGCGGCCACCACGAAACTCTCGAAACCAATATTTGACGGTGTAATCTGACGGAGCACTAGCCCAATAATTTTTATCCAACTTTTCTTTTGTTTCCTTCGTCATTTTGCCTCTCAAAAAATAATGTTTTATGAGAGAACGAAAATCGTTTTTGTCCATACTCAACATGATGCCAAACATGTCAACAACAATCAGCTGTCAAAACAAAACTAAATACAGTATCGCACTGAAATTTGGCATGTTTGCCTAAATATGAACGGACTTCAAGACATCATAACCATTATGCATTATTGCAGTAGCAGTGTATTCTGGCGGTCAAGGCGGTTACGTTTCACTAAACCTAGTATAACCCCAGCGCTTTTTGTATTGCTATCTGTTGTCCAACATAACTCTAAGGTATTTTATTGTTGCTTTGTACGTAATAGTTTGGTAGTCGATCTAAAAATTTGCAAATTCCAAGGTTTTCCCACCTGTTATGAGAATAGCGTCGGTTTTGTGATCTCCCAGCTTCAATCAGGCGGAGATATGCCAGTCCTTGTTCTGAGTGATTGCTTCACTTGTGGGCGATTTAACTTCATGAATCTGTTTGGCTACGGTTATGGCGTCAGCTAATCCTATTATCGTTACATTCCTGGACAGCGTTAGTGGTTAGATTCTGAAATTCATTATGTTCCATAAGAGTAGTAGTAATCAAATTGTTCAGCTGTATTACGAAAATCAACGTTCTGTGAGAAATGTTTTTCCTGCGATTGGAGGAACTTACGGTGCACATAATCGACCTACGGAAAGCACTATTGCCAATATCATTCGCAAATTTTAGTCCCAGCTTACATAAGTGGATGATACTCCACCGGTTAGACCACATCCAGCACGTTGTGAAGAGACCATAGCAGATGTAGCTGAGAGTGTACGGAAAGACCGTGACGAATCGATTTGTCATCGTTCTCAGCAGCTTGACTTGGCGCATTCGACAACTTAGCGTAGTTTACATGAGGATCTCGGTCCAAAAGAGTACAAAATTCAACTTGTGCAAGAATTGAAGCCAGGCGACTGCGTTATATTTTCAGTGAATGGGCTCTGGAAAAACTCAATGAAAATCCGGTGTTTTATCGTGAAATTTTGTTCAGTGATGAAGCCCATTTCTGGCTCAATGGATACGTTAATAAACAAAACTGCAATATTTGGTCTGGTGAGCAACCTGAAGAGTACCAAAAGCTACCATTACATCCATTAAAAACAAAGATATGGTGTGGTTTATGGGCTGGTGGAATCATTGATCTATATTTCTTCAAAAATGAGGCAAACCAGAATGTTACCGTCAATGGTAACCGTTATCGCGCCATGTTAACGGACTATGTGCTTCCTGAAATTCAAGCACATGGTTTAAATGAGCTCTGGTTTCAACAAGTGGCCATAGCGAACCATATTGCGAGTGAACAATGGACTTGTTGAGAAATCATTTTGATGTGCACTTAATTCCACGTTTTACCACGGTAAATTGGCCGCCTAGATCGTGCGATATCACACCTTTGGACCATTTTATCTGGGGATATGATAGTCTCAGGTCTTTAGGGATAAACCAGCTACGATTGACGCTTTGGAAGCCAACATTACTCATGTTATCCGCGAGATACCAGTCGCTATGCTCGAACGAGTCGCCTAAAATTGGACCTTCCGAACGGACCACATCAGACGTAGTCGTGGCCAACATTTATATACCATTTTCGAACTGCAACCAACTTCAGACTACTATAATTTCCAAACCGTTCATGACAGTGAGCTCAAATTTTGACACATAACAGATAATTTTATTATTTGCGTCTCAGTTGTGTTGAAAAATTTTTATCCGCCATGGAATTCAAGCGTGATAGTGTGACCGCTTTATATTTGGCTGGAAAACCAAAAGTAGCTATGTTTAGAGCCCTCCAGCACCTCAACGTGAATAAATCATTTGTGTTTTGAGCCATAGCTCGTTACCGTGATACCGGCAGCGTTGCAGAACGCTATGGAGGTTGTCAGTAAAAAACAGCAACATCGTCAGAAATGGTTCGCAAAGTGAAGGCTCAAATTGAGGGAAATCTATGCCGAAGTGGAAGAAAGATGGCTCGTGAGTTCAACATATCGTTGGAACGCATGTAACACATATTGAAAAATGAGCTTGGGCTCAAGCCGTTGAAGTTCTAAAAAGCATACGATCTTACACCGCAACAGAAAAAAGTTAGAGTCGAAAGGGCGAAGGAGTTGCTACGCTTGCACGATAGATGTGAGTTGCCGAATTTGGTTTTTTCCGATGAGTCGCCATTTGTTATCGAGCAATAAGTCAACAAACAAAATGACCGAGTTTACTTGCAAGAGAGGTCCTTCGAAAATTTACACCTTCTGCCGGCTACCAGAAAGCAGGCAGCACCGATGGTGATGGTTTGGGCCGCCATAACCGCCGATGGTCGCTCTCCGCTCGTATTTTTGGACAGCGGCGTCAAAATTAATGCGATCGTATACCGTAAAACCGTCTTAGAGACAGTATTGGAGCCTTGGGCAAACAATCATTTCGGTCGGAGACCGTGGACATTTCAACAAGACTCGGCACCGTCTCACAAAGCGCGCGTCAACTAAGATTGGTTAAAAAAGCAATGTTCCACTGTTCATTTTTTCGACACAATGGATTGCAAATTATCCGGATGCAAATCCGTTGGATTTCTCTGTCTGGGGTATTTTGAAGGCGAAGGTTGGCACTAAAAAATACCAAAGTTTGGACCATCTCAAATAAGCACTTCGCCGGGAATGGGCCAAAATACCGCAGAGCCGTTTCAAGGCCATTATTAGCACCAAAGGTGCTTTGGCACAATAAAATTTATCTAAAAATAAAAAAAAATATAGCATTTGAAAAAGTTGCAGTTCGAGTCAGACTCACTGAGGAATCACTCAAGTTTTAGCAGAGAACCTCATGAATCACCATGTCGAAGGCCTTCAAGAAGTCTAGTAAGCAGAGCAGCGAAAGGTATTCTTTGTGATATTGGATTCTAATATCGTCAAGAACTTTGATCATAAAATCAAAAAATTAAAACGGTTGAGATGGTTTGAAATCTGTTTCGCAAGAATTTTTTTCAACAATTTTAGATAAGCATGGTAAGATACTTGTTGAGTGAAAATCGGTGACTAAAAGGGGGGTATGACCTTTGATTTTTTTCAACAATCCGGAAAAGGAACTAATTAAATGGGAAAGAATTATGTTTATAAAACGCAATTTTAATCCGTCCTCACCAATAGATTTAAGGGCATAAACTTGCTGGATCACATCCGATTCAGATACTATATATGTACTTCGAATCCCATATGGGGCGATCCTTCAAAATTAAATCGATTTTCCAGCGAAAACGATGAGTCAAGGCCAAGCTGGAACAGAAAGTATCTTACTTTTGTTTTTCTGGCGACAAAAGAAGAGTAATTTCTTGCTCCGTAAAAGACCTGCCAATTGTGACTAGTAGACAACTTTTTAAATTTGGCAATTAGTTTTCCACGAATTTTGATAGCAATTGGTACCTGAGTGGTTAATCAAGGACATTTACTATTGCGCACTGTAACAGTCTTAAAACGTACATGCAAATTAAAAAGACCATTAATGAGGGTTTGAAATATTTCTACTTTTTCATTAATATTCGAAAAAAAAGTAACAGGAATGGCATGGAAGCCAGCTCGCTTGATGGTGAAGGATGTTATGATTAATTGATGCAAAATTACGGAAATGAAGGGAGTTAGTGAGAGAATTGGATGAGAAGTGACAATTGGTCTTGTAGTAACACGTTTGTACGATCTGAGACAACCACTCTGAGACAACCACCAAGTCAAGGAGATATGGAGGTGTACCAGGCATCGCTTGTGAATTAACAACCCTAAGGCCACACTATGTAATAGCATCAAAGAGTTGACGAGATCTAGTTTCGTTTTTTAACGACGCTACAGAGTATAATATGGTCGTAGGATGCTGAAAACAGTATATCGAAAGAAGAACTACGATTGGGGCTATAGAATACACCAAGAATGCATTTTACAACAATGTATTCAGTGTCATTGCCCAATGATTTTTTTCAAAATTTATTAAGACTAAAATCCCCCCACCAGAAGTGTCAGTATCTCAGTTTTGCGGGACTACCAAATACCCAGGAATGCCATAAATATGGTTATAATCATTTTTATCATCAAGAGCTTTGAACCACGTTTCGCTAACACAAATAACGTCAACCCCAGAACCATTAAAAAAATGCCTGACGTAATCAACTTTAGATAAACTAAAACTACGAGCATTAAAGTAGTAAACTTTAAATCCTTCATTGGCATTTGATAAAATGTTGACTGGCATCCTAACCTCGAGCCATAATTTTTATCTAAAACATCACAGACAAGAAATAGAAGCACAATTTCTAATTTTTTTTCTATAATTTTTCACCAGAACATATTTGATTTGCAGATGCTCATTTGATTTCAATATAATTCATTGAAGTGTATTGGGGGAGATTTTTCAAGAAAGATAATATCTAAAGAGGATTGATGTGCACATTATTGGCATCCCATACCCCTTCTTTAAGGATTAGTCAAAGCCCTTTATAAAATTCACATAACTCTTCTGAAAACAAAGAATTCTGCTTATTACATTAAGAGACCGGCACAAAACTGCTACATCAAGATCCCAGCCTAAGAACCCTATATACATGCCAACTCTACTGGTGTTAATGTCGTATAATAAGAACCTTCATTAAATATTTATCGAAGACTTTAATCAGCTAAAACTAACATGAACTGAACCACAAACCGCACCAAGTAAATAAGCCCTGGCAACTGCCTTCAAAACACTGTACAGTAAATGTAGTTATGTTACATTCGATAGATTATTCAAGTATTTATGACAACCGATTCCAGTCTAGACGTTTATTTTATTTATTTGTAGTGTAACTGCGTCCCCGTTAGAACCCAAAAAAGCATCTGTCATCTAAACAATAGAAGGCCTTGAACCCCCGACCTCACAAATTTCCAAATTGTTCAAATCAGATACAGAAAAAGATATAACCAATTGGGGGTAAACGCTCTCTTCTAGCATGCTACTCATCATGTCCTTTTAGAGAGTTTCTCTGAATTTCGAACCTAAAAGCTACTTCGATGTAAAAACTCAAGGTTGACTCGGAATGGTCACGTCGTCGGTTTTCGCTACAAACAGAACCTATAAATAGAACAGAAAAGCAAAAGGATAGAGGTGAATCGTTTGTACGTCAAGAGTATGGTATTTCCAGGAGACATGTGCAATCCTTATACCTGCTCCCAATTATAGGGAAGCTTTTGCTTAATTTGCTTCTTCCTAAAACCATAACAGATCGCTTCCAAATCCAGTGGACAAAATTTGAAATCTCACCTCCATATCTCCTACCTGAGATACATTTCGAATAGACTACACAAATGTATTCGTATCCATACCTTAATTGAAAAGTCTGGATGATGTCCCCGTCCATCTGGATAAACGTGTTGTTCTTTGCAAAGACGAATGTCTTCTCATGTCCCGTCTCGGCGAAAGTCAACTCGGGACCACGTAGCTCGAATGGCACTGGCACATGCGACGGATCATCATAGTTTATCGGCGGTGGAGTGTTCAATTTGGGTGCCACCGCCACCTCTGTAGTTGATGGCTCTTTTGTGGTGGTGTGCAGTAAATATGGCGGCAACGTATCTGGAATGGTAAATTGAGAATGTCACAGTGAAGTTATGATAAATTAGCTTTGGCTACCCGGAAGGTACGACCACTCATATGTATGATACACATACATTCGTAAAGGTAAAAGCAAACTTACGTGGTCCTCCTATACAGTGGTAGAGGCATTCAGCCTCCGTATTGAAGCGATTGTGGTTATTGCCCTCGCATCCACCCCAGATGAATGTGGTGCATTCGCCGGTGGTCGGTTCAAAGCGCCACTTGTAGAGGTAGTGTTTACATGGTCCCGGATCACCGGGACCCGTACATTTTTCGTACAACTTCTCCTTGACTAATGGGCTGCTGGCGGTGTTTGTGTTATTCGGACTGATTCCCGGATTGTTGTTGATATTATTGATGGTGTTATTGTTGCTATTGTTGGTGTTACTGACAGTATTTGTATTTGTGCTAGGATTCGCATTAACTATAGTGTTAGTATTTGTAGCGGCAGGTACTGAGGATACGAGTAGAAGATTAGCTAAAACTAAAAGATTGCATAGCGTCCAGGCTACATAATGGCTCATTTTTCTTTTGTACAAGAGATGCGGTCCTTGTAGGATCTGTAAATTAAAAAAAAAAAAAATGTAAGTTCAACATAGTATTTGTGATTTCATTTACGCGGTTTGTTATGGCAATAATAACTGAGAGGACAACTGTGAGCCTAAAGATTGATAGTCATGAGTGATAAAAGATACAGAAAATGGGAAAGTGTCTCAACTCAACTAAATCCAATTCTTCGGAAGATTTATGATGTTATGATAGTTTGTTTGTTGTTTATTATTTCTCGCACACTGACACACTGTGGGTTCTAAGAGTTTCAGGATCAACAAGTTGCCATTTAACCATTTACCATAAGTATCCGGATTTGATTAATGGCGGCAATTCATATCCTGGGCGAGAACTATTTCATACATGTCTATGCCAATAACTCTATTTTGTAGTTTGAGAGTTAATGTGGGCGGCCTACAAATATGTCCCGGTATCCAACATTAGGTTCGTCCTTAAATGTAATTCCAACCGAAGGACCTCCGATGATGTCAGGTTAAAAGATATTTTATTTAAAAGGGAGAGCTATTAGTAAATCAATGAGGGTCTGGCTTATTTATGGTAGGTTAAGTGGGTTTCATCTTACATTTGGATAGGTAGTGGTGCTTAACCTATTGCACAAATTTAATGATGAACCTTTTGAACTGTGATTTATTGTTTGAGATTCTTAATATTTATAAGTGTAGGGTGTAAGATATGAAAAATTCACGCAGATATGGTTTCTATTTGTATTTGAATGGATTATATGCAGAGGCACTCATTATATTATTATATGGTCCTATCGGACCTCAACTTAAATATATTCCCAGCCTTACTGATTCCCTCAATCTGAAAACATCTTTTATTCCAAACAAGAGAAACCGAGTGTAGATGTGGATCACGCAAATGTGATCAGTGTGAGTTCATAGCAAACCAACATCAGAGTACATATTTCTGTTGTGTACTTCTGGCACCTTAAGGATTCGATATTATATCTAACTACTCCAATTGATACACAAACACCTAGTAATGTCTTCTCCAGCGAAACAATTGTTCTAAGATAAGCCGGCCAAAGGGAGAGTTAAATCTGTGACAGTTACTATACTGAATGCTATAAAGAGTAGCACTTTTTCCATGCAAATATGTTGTCAGTGGAAGATTAAGGCTAGATGGCTTGACTCCAAATGTGTCAGCAATTGTATATGGACGTATAAAAACTGTGACAGTTGTGCACTCAATGAATCTTTCTAGCCAGCCTTTTACGGCAACGTAGTTAGTGTGGAAACCTTAAATGCTTGTAACAGCGTGGATGAAGGAAAATTAGGGAGGAAGGAAAGTTAGGTACCGATAAACCTTGGTCTCAAATTTTTAAAGGTTATAAGGACTAGGAAATGAAGAGCAAGGCAGGACATTTCATAAGCGAGTTGTAGGGAACGAATCATGATTTTTTACAGTACGTCCAAAAGTGGGCTGGAGAGTTTACTGATGGGCATTCATAGCGAGACGGATGTTACGGTTTAAATTAGTGTTTATCCGTTGAACTGGTGCATTAGTATGCAATATTTTATATTTCCTGGTAAACTTAGCCACTATTATTGCAACTTCCATTCCTCAATACAGACGTGTGCTTAGACAACGATAAAAATTGCGCAGTTTTCATCCGCTGTGAAGAGCATTCGTGTTTCTGCCCATATACGACGTGTGTTCAAAAAGCACTTCTTTTAAGCACTCCTTGGTATAGACTTAAGTTCTTACAGCCATGCCGTTTTTATTTCCTCAATCGTTGAAAATCTCCGTCCGTTGGAATGATTGGGCTTTGGTTTCGACGTCATAACCATATACTCATGATTCGTCATTAGTTATGACCCTTTTCAGCAAGTCAGGATCATAATTCACGACACTCAAGAGCTCCTGAGCGCTGTTCATGCGACGGTTCTTCAGATCAAAATTAAGAAATTTCGGAAATAACTTCGTTGACACAGGTCTCAAGCCCAAAACATCTGAAAAAATTGCAGGACACGAGCCACACGATAGCCAACATCCTCAGCAACTTCTCTTATGGTAATTCGACGATTTTTCAAAACAATTTTCTTCACAGCTTCGACGTTATCATTTTTTGTTGATGTGCTGGTGCGTCCAGGGCGACGTTCATTATTGTCATCTTCTTGGCCAATTTGAAAGAGCTTGTGTCACTTGTAAACAGCTTTTTTTTCCAAGTCCTTCTAGATTCTGGGATGCGCGGATAGTTCCAGCCGTTCCAAAATTGAAGCCTTTAGGGCAATTGAAGGCTTTTTGTGGAAATTGTCGATAAAAACCATTCCATCGGATGTCACTACCGACGAACAAAACTACAGCTTTGAGGTAGTTAAGGAGTTTGATTACCTCGGGGCAAATATTTACCCCACAATGGAGATTCGACGAAGAGTAACCCAAGGTAACCGCTACTACTTCGGTCTGTCAAAACAACTTTTGTCAAAACTTCTAATGCAGAGTCAAAATCATGCTTTACAAAGCGTTTATCTTACCAGTTCTGATTTACCGAGCCGAAAGTTCGACGATAAGCAAGACAGTGGAACTAGTTTTAGGATTTTTTGAAAGAAAAATCCTTCTTCGAATATTTGGTCTTGTCTGTGAGGAAGACGGATGGAGAAGAAGACACATCCGCAAACTCTATGAGCTGTATAAAGATGTGGACATATTACGGAAGGTAAAAATCTGTCGACTTCATTAATTCGTCCAAATTGAGAGGCTGGATAATGCTCCAGCTAAGAGGGTCTCTAAATCAAAGCCACCAGGTTCGAGAAGAAAAGGAAGACCGAACCTCCGGTTTAAAGGTTAGGTGATCTCGGATATAAGGCAGCTTGATCTTTCTAACTAGAAGCCGCACGCCTACGATGGATGGAGGGGTTGCCGGCCTGATAAGTTAGTTAGTAAGTTTGGATCGACTTTCGTGGTTATAGGACTATTGTACCAGAACAAGAAGCACTTGACTCCATACTGACCAAAGTTTTAATCTTCGAAAAGACAGAATGAGCAGTAATCTTATTCAAATCACACAAACCTACGGGACCGGATGGTATCTTTCCTGTGTTTCTATCTAGAGTTATTAGCAGACTCATTTTGACATTTGTCCGAATCTTTAGAGCCAATCTCACACTGGAATACATTCCTTCGATTGGAGAGTAGTTAGCTGAATGTTCAAAATCTTAAAGATTATATGGACAAGCTGATTGGTCTATATATAAAGGAGGACATATTATCTGGAACTCAGCTTCGTAATTAATAATTTGTGTACCCCAAAAATGAAAATTTACAGACTCAGAACTACACACACTGGTCTACGACGAACGAGCATTCGATTCTAAAAGCATAGCCCTCGGCATATAGTATTCATGGGCATTGAGGGTGACACTGACCAATGGAACAAGTCCTTCTTAAGAGAGGTGGTAATCCAAGTAATGAATTAGCAGTACAGTACAAGAAAGGATGATTAAGACAAATCCAGGTCATTAGGAATTGAATATCGCTATTGTAAAGGCTGTCCTCAGGGTTTTGTGGTTCGTATAAGTAAATGAACCCATGCAAATTCTGAATTCCAAACAATTTAAAACTAAAGAATATGCAGCTAATATCTCTGTTATGTTTACCATCCGAATACTATTAAGGATCTTTTGCAAGATGCCTTGATAACTATCTAGAACACGTGTCAAAAATATTGGCCCTCAGTTAATCCTAGCAAAACAACAAACGAGGTATACAGATCAATGTCTAGTTTTTGTCATCCCTGGTCAAACGTTTCCGTTTGTGTAGGATGACGATTGAGAATGCACGCTGCTCCATCGAGATCGGTAAAGAGTTCACCGCAGCCTTTGATGTCAAGCATTTAGACAAGGCGATGTGCTGTCACACGATTGGAAAAATAGTGCAAAATTCACGCGCCCACACAAGAGGCACAATCTTCCATAATCCCATCAAATTACTCGTATACGCCGATGGTATTGTCATAATCGAAAGCGGATGGATGGAAAATCTTTAAATCAGCCTCCAAGGGACAGCGTAGTAGTAACATGAGCCTTCACAAGCTCCACAACATGACATTAGAAATGGACACTGGCTGGCAGAGGACACTGCGGTTTGCTAATCAAAAGACAATAATCCAGATCGAGCATGCAGTGGTAGACGGAAGACATGCATCCAGTTTTCCAAATTTTCCAAATTTTTTGGAATACCAAAATTAATTGCATAACAGCGCTGGAAAAAGTGTAAGAGATTTGACATTGGACACTTCAATCATAGACGGCCGGCGGTCGCTTTGATAAATACGTTTCCTTAATTCTCTCTTTGTTACTAAGAGGCCATCAGAAATATGACCTCCTTAGCGTTACCTTTCACAAGGTAATTACAAATAAGAAACCCGTGGTTAGACGATGAATGCCGGTAGACATTTTCAGCCAAGAAAGTGATGTACAAGTATTTCGCTAGACTGCATAAAACGATTAGGGTTTAGATTGAACTGATCCGAGCAGAGGGGAAAAGCCAAACTTTCAAGTTTCTATGAAGGAGTGAGTTTGAAAAGCGCGAAATTGAGGATGTCGAAAAATGCTACTCCTGAAATGAAGTTCAGATACTTTACTAGAAGATAGAAAGGACTTGCGTAGACATACAACTTTGGACTGTTAAACGATCCACGAACAAAACATTGTCAAGTAGAATGCACGATTAAACCCACGGAAAAGCGGCAACTAGTAAAGAGAGCAGTACCCAAGCTCAAAACTATAAATTCGTAGAAGCGAAAAAAATATACGCCCAGGAGAAAATGTTATGGTGAGTAGGATACACAACTTTGTTGGTAAAATTTGAACGAATTTGGATGAATTAAATCCCAGCATTGAGAGTCAGGATGTCCAGAGATAAGCAACGACAACGGGTCAGGCGGAGATCATCAAGCCATAAGCCCTATCGCGAGCAATCAGGAATACATTGTACGAGATGCTAATCTTTTTGTAGTATTGTATTTATCGGCGCCGAAACATGGGCACCCTCTAAAATGGATGACAGCTTTTTCTTCTAGTTTGAGGGAAAGATTCTTTGTAGGATCCTTGGTCCTATGACTTTATATGCAGAACAGTGACATGCATCTGGGTAGAAGGATGCGTCTTCATTTTCATTCAAAGAAATAAGGTCATCCAGTAGTGTCAATTATTAGGGTTCAGTGTCTTTACATCCTTTATATTCTTTCAAGGAAAGGGAAACAGGAAAATAGATGATTGAACACAGATTTCATGGCAGACGAAAATATTATGATTTATTGTTCTATTGGAACAGTCAGAACAGTCTGAGAAGAACACAGGTATCGTCTTTAGGGTTAGATATTCAATCGACTACTTGTAAATCACAGACTCAGGTGCTGAAACGCTTGCCTTAAGCTGAAGGTAAGTGGGTAGGATTTGTCAAAATCAGATAGGTTTTCCAGGACAATTTCAGCTCCAAAGAGGAAGACCCCAGACCAATGGGCCCTGATTGAGCTTAAAAGCTTGAGTTTGAGCTTAAGGAAGACTTCAGTTAAAAATCATGAATCGACATTCCAATCTACAACAACCCTGACGAGGTCTTGATATTAGAAACGTTTTTTTTTTTTTTTGATTAGAACACTCCCAGTAGAGATGTCAAACCAACAACTTCAGATTAATCCCTCATAAGAGTGCATTTTCAACTGCAAATTCCCAGAAATACACTTTCTCTTAATTATCATTAAATGGTAGACGTTGATGGATGTACAAATACCAGAATTCAACGACCATTACTTTGTTTTAAACTTACCAACAATTGGTCCTTAAGTACATTATTAATGGGTTTTCTTCTTCACACGATATGGTAGAGATGAAAACAAAAAAAAAAAAAAAAAACACTTTTCGAGCATATTCAGGAGTGTCCTGTGCAAACAACCTTAGTAATGTTCCAAAAGAGCTTTATTAAATCTTCCAACTTCCATGTCATTATCATGGTTGTCGTCGTTTTGAATAATTCAATTGTCCTTAAGCGTAATCCCTGTTTATGGTATTCGTACTATCGTCACCATCATTGCCTACCTACCATATGGACAGCATGTTTAAAACAACAGCAAAGACTGCCATTGGATTAAAATGAAATTGTCCTGTGCTCGTTGTACTCTCTGTAATCATCTTTAGGATTATGTTGTACGCCTACACCTGACGGCTTTGTTTAACGAGCAATTTTCTATCGTTTAAGTCCCGAAACAATGCCCAACGTTTGTTCGAGAGTCTGAGAGTTTGAAATTCTAGAAGAACTGAGGAAAGGGGCCCCAAAAGTCCTGCTTCCTGGAATAGATACGATGATGATGAAAGAATATGAGATACTCGTATGAGGAGAGAGAGAAATGCAATGGATTAACAGTAGTTAAGTGTCAGTCTCTGGGTATTTGTGAATATTGGAAGAATAAATCGATTTATGGGCTAGCCCATCCTGGTTTGGAGATTATAAGTTTTACTTTGTTTCCATTTATGGATAGATGGAGGTTTTGCTTCTTTAGATGCTACTGATTGGTTTTTAAAATGGCCAGCATTTTGAATGGGAAAAGCTAAGTTGTCATCCGTTAAGTCGTTGTCATATTTTATGGCAGATAGTGGAGAAGTTTTACCATTTGAGGGAACGTTGAATGAACCACGAGAGGAGGAGGCTGAGGAGCTGGATAATTCTTAGGAAAGAAAGTTTTTCTTATCGACGTACAAGTTCATTTTATCATAGTTTTTCTTCGGTATTAGTTGAGGTAAGCCCGGTCTTAACAATAAAGAATTTCCGGTTTCTTTTTATACCAACAGAGAATTACCTCGTTTAAGTTGCAATTTTCATGTCGATTTTTCGCGTCGAGTTATCCAAGAATAATGAATGTATCGAATCGTAAAAACAAACTGGATAAGTCAAAGACATTCTGTTAGTTAAGTAATTTAACCGCGGACCACAATACGAACTTATCTTAACTAACAGCTCATTACATAATATCCGCGACATATAACTCGGTCGAATGAAAAAATATTCTCCTCACTAGCACCTACTCAATAGGGCATAAAGATATCCTGCATGCATATATCTGGGCAATAAGTAATCTAAACATTATCTCTGTATATTTTCCTTACGATTAGGTGAACGTTCTGGTAGAGATCATTTAGTTGCTACTCTGCGAACAATATCTGCTAGGTGGCGGAACTTTTATTTAGTTTCCCAGTCTTTCGAAAAAAGACGAATGATAGCTCTGGCGATAGAGTGCAGGGAAATTGATCAGCGGCTTCACCATCACTTTCGCAGCAAGTACCGCAAAAGTTGTCACTTATAGCGAGCACATTTAAGTGCTTAGTAAAGGTATTAAGACTACATTGAAAGGCTACAAAGACTGTAGTCTTTGTGGCGGAGAGACAGCTGTCTCCTATTGACTACAATAGGCTTAGCAGTCGTTGGAAGCCCTAGTCGATGCAACTGTCATGAAGCAGCTTAGTGTCGAAAGAAGTCGTCTTTGATACCTAAACTAGCAAGTTCATCAGAGATTTGATTACCAATAATCATTAGTTGGAACTCTGGCAAAAGTGAATGAATTCAGCCTTACCACTGCATTTAAGAAAAGCCTTGTATTATTCAACTTACTTTGAAATACGAGTAGCAAGAGAGAGCTTTACTGTTGCTATAGAGAGGCAGGTAATTTACAATTTCTACCTTTTTCTCACATCATAGTATCGAAAGGTAGACACAAATTTACCTCACAAGGAAAAGTCTATAGTCATTCTCTACAAGGGCGCCAAGTCAACAACTTATATCGGGTCTCTAGTAATCGGTGAAGATCTGACCACTTTCCTCTTCTACCTCAAATTTCGATCGAATCAATTCCTGCAACTTTTCAGCAGTCGCAGTTCCAGTGTAAGCCCTCGAATGGAATATCTACCATTGGCAAGACTAATGAATTTGCGGTGCGGGCTACAATAGTCGCTTAAAAGGAAGTTGTGCTGGAAGGGTAGCCTATAACTTGAATATAGGATGCTTCATCGTGAGGTTTGATTTTCAATAGGCTTTTTTGACAGATCACGCGTGACTTCTATCAAACCGCTTTATCATTTTTATTCAGTATCGTTTGGCAAGTCATCATGAAAAGACTTACAATACAACAGCGTCTCCAAATTGTTTAGGTGTATTACGAAAATCAGCGTTCTGATATTGCCAATACTATTCGCAAATTTGAGTCCCAGCATACATTAAACGATGATACTCGACCGGATAAACCACATCTAGTACGTAGTGAAAAAACTATAGCAGCTGTAGCTGAGAATGTACGCGAAGACCGTGACGAAACAATTCGTCGTCGTTCTCAGCAGCTTGGCTTGGTGTATTCGACAACTTGGCGTATTTTACGTGAGGATCTCGGCCTAAAAGCATTCAAAATTCAATTTGTGCACGAATTAAAGCCAGACGACTTGAATTTGCGTCATATTTTCAGTGAATGGGCTCTGGAAAACTCAATGAAAATCCGGTATTTTATCGTGAATTTTTGTTCAGTGATGAAGCACATATCTGGCGCAATAGATACTTTAATAAACAAAATTGCCGTATTTGGGCTGATGAGCAACCCGAAGAGTACCAAGATCTTCCATTACATCCACTAAAAACAACGGTATGGTGTGGTTTATGGGATGGTGGAATCATAGGTCCATATTTTTTCAAAAATGAGGCAAATCAGAATGTTACCGTCAATTGTAACCGTTATCTCGCCGTGTTAACGGGCTATGTGCTTCCAGAAATTCAATTAAATCGTTTAGGTGAGCTCTGGTTTCAACAAGATGGCGTAACGAGCCATACAGCGCGTGAAACATTGGACTTGTTGAGAAATCATTTTGGTGAGCACTTAATTTCACATTTTGCTACGGTAGATCGTGCAATATTAAACCTTGCAAGTTTGGATAGATAGTTGTGGATAGACCTTTCCAAAATCTTTAAAAGGTAGGGCAGGATAGAAATAGGTCTGCCTTCAGCAGGTGAGTTTATTGTTGCTTCCTTTTTGAGAACTGGGATGATCTTTGCAACTTTCCATGCACACGGAAAAGTAGATGTCGTTATGATGTTCTTAAACACGTAGGTAATGACTGGCAGTAGGTACGGCAGGATAATATAAAAAAAGCGGATGAATTCCATCAATACCAACGGCCTTAGATTTTATTTTTAGTACTGCTTTAACAATATCAGTTTGCTCAATACTGCAAAATTCAAAGGAGATATTTTTCGACACTTGAGTGTGCTGGAGTAGTGCCCCTGGTGTTGTTTGTATCTCAGTTAATTCTTTATTTTGCTGATTGGAATCGACTTTATTCACTGAATTAGTTGGAAGCCTATGGTCATAGTGCCTACCGTACGCTCGTTTTGATTCCTTAATTTTGGCGTTAACAGAGTTTTGTAATATTCGAAAGGCTTTGTAGAACTCGGGGACCTTGAAACGTTTCTATTTTTTGTAGGCCACACCAAGATTATTCCTGAGCTCACGGGTTTATGAAGTAAACCACATAATGTAGTTACATTGGACTACCTTGAATTGAATTATAACATCTTGAAGATATTCAACTTGGGCGTCGACTATCGTTTCGCAATAGAAAGACTGCCATTGAACACTTAAACGATCCTTCCCAAGAAACTGCACGTTTATGTTCTTAAAGTCTCTGAAGGTGTACTTCAATGGCTTTCTAGAATTTTTGAGGTTAAATGTAGCAAAGATAAGGTCGTGCGTAGAAACCTCCTGAATATCACTTTCAGGAAATAAATCTAAAAGAGTGCTGGTAGAACTAGTAAAGTACGTTGGCATATTCGAATTAATAATGACGAAACTAAGTACTTGCATAGATTCGACGAATGACCGTGAGCTCTCACGATTCAAAATATGTAAACTGATAATAGTTTTTAAATATGACAAGATGTATAATTTTCAAGCATATTATAGAGTGCTGATAAGTCAATGTAATGGTATGGTCTGTACACAACACTAAAAAAAACATTTTTTCTTCTCAATTTCAATAAAACAATACTAAAAGGGACTGTCAGGATCCGACTCAACTAGGAGATCGGTAGAGAGGTTCTCACGAACGTAAGACGGTGGAAAACAGCATTGATCAAAATCTTTTCTAAATTATGCGAGTCCTCTTTTTTCCAGGGCTATGGAGAGAGTAATTAACTACTGAAATATCTCGAGACACAAAAACTGATACCATGCCTCACAGTAAAGTGGAACTACACCTACACTAATTAAGTGAAAGCAAGTTAATTGCACTTTATGCTTCAAGAGTATTTACTACAAAAGGCTACGCAAATATTTCCCAGTTAACTGACACCATCTAACAACCATGCAAGCTTATCTATCCTCATCTTCTTATTCGAGCACTCCAACGAAATTGGACAAACCGACACTGCAATCTTTATTATCCGTCATGATATAAGTTTACCTGCATGTCCATCTTCGGATTTGCACCGAAATATCACTGAAAAAGCACTACCGGGCTCCTTAGTTCCTAGTCATCACATCCTTCAAACATTCAAAACCAACGTACATCGGTGTATGTACTTTCCACTTTATTTTTCCTTTGAAGGGTGTTTATAAACCTTTGAGCGTAAAGTAAATATATATAAAAAAATCTTCAAGATCCGAAAATTACGGGACGTGGCTAGCCCTCGAAAATGTTAGGCGAACAGCTTAAGGAACTAGACAATAGACAATAGCCAATATAAAGGTTGATTCATCATGAAGTTTAATTTATAATGTAAAATAAAGTACATAAATTTGAAAGGGAACTTACAATTTTTATTACCGATTAAAGGAACAACCCATGGCATTTACTTTTTGAAAATCATATTATGTAAATATTGGCCACGACTATGTCTGAGGTGGTCCATTCGGAAGGTCAAATTTTGTGCGACTCGTTCGAGTATAGCGACTGATATATTGCGGATAACACGACTAGTTTTGGCTTTCAAAGCGTCAATCGTAGCTGACATATTCCTAAAGACCTAACACATTTTTACATATTTACAAAATAGTCCAAAGGTGTGATAACGAACGATCTAGGCGTCCAATTTACCGTAGAAAAACGTGAAATTAAGTGCTCACCAAAATGATCAAATCAGCTACAGCTGCTTTAGTCTCTTCACTACGTGCTAGATGTGGTCTAACCGGTCGAGTATCATTAACTAATATAAACTGGGATTTAAATTTGCGAATGGTATTGGCAATAGTGGTTCCAGTAGGTCGATTATTCGTACCGTAAATTTCTCGAATCGCACAAAAAACACTTCTCACAGAGAGCTGATTTTCGTAATGTGGCAGAACAATTTTAACACGTTATTGTGATGTGAGTCTTTCCATGATGACTTGCCAAACGATACTGAATAAAAATGATAAAGCAGTTTGACAAGAGTCACGCGTGGTCGGTCAGAAAAGCCTATTGAAAGTCAAACCTTACGATGAATCACCCTATAGCGCAGCGAGTTTCTAGTGGTTTTCCATGCATAAAATATTTTCATATTTTGTTGGCGAATCGGCTCCTTATACAATATTTTCAAAGAACTGGTCTCATTATCTTACGCATATCTGTTATGAGAACAGAGAATTTTTATTGGCCGCACAACTATTTTTCCAGGATCTATGTTGTCTGTAAACTGTTTGATTTCTAAATAATTTATAGCCTACTTGGGTTGCCAATTCACCATACCAGAAGCTCATTGATAGTTTATAGATTGACTTCCTACCGTTTACAACATTCTATTCTAAAATGTAACCGCCATACTATATATGCATAGCAAATAGAAGTACTAACATTTTAAACATGCAATTTCTACCCATATGTCATGTTTTTACTGTTCATCCAAGACCCCTTTAGTGATTCCCTTTTTACAAAAAAAAAAAAAAAAAAAAAAAAACTGACTCCACCTTATATTAATGCAAAGCGCTATCGCAGTAGAAAGTATGTTCAATGTTCATCCTTAGTCCTTCCAATTCTATTAAGCTTTATGGCAACCCTTTCTGCCATCAATGTGATAAGGCGCATAAATACGTTTTGATTGCCTACCAAGAGCCGCGTGCCAGTAATTCCTTTCCACACTCCGTCCCATTGCTGGCAAAGGACTTCCCAATTTCAAAACAGGGATTATAACCGATTTGAATAAACGCAAACAAATGACCACTACCAAGCTTTATGATACTGCTCCAATATCCATAGCCGCATGGTAGCCATGCAGCCACCAAACAACACTGTAGCAATGTTTGTAGTCCTGTAACCCAGTGTGCAGTGTTATTTATGTAAAATCGGTTCCAGAGTATTTGATAGATATTTATGGGCAGCAGCCGAAACTGAAGAGGGATAGCCGCTCGGTTGGCCGGCCGTTTTGTATGCACGATTTATGTTAACTGTGCAATTATTATTTGTTTCAGGCGCAAGAAACCAAAGTACGAAGTGAGAGACGGGTAAAGAACACTGGATTCGAATACGATTTTGACATCCATTATGGACACAAAGAGACCATAAATGACCTGGGTCGTCCCAAATCGAATGGCCGCATAGAGAAACAGGAACGTCGAGTTGTACGTACAAACCTACAGACTTTCGGACATTCTGTGTGTACCTTCTATCTCATCCGGTTATTTATAAACGCAATCGAAGCGGCAAATTATTCCTTCAGTAATTTATGTTTCAGCTTAGATTTCAAATAATTCAGTTTTTACGATAGATTGAGTTTTTGAATTAAGCGATGAACATGAGACACTAAGGATATACATGAACGATCAATCGGTTGATGCAATATGAACAGATTGAGCAGGCAAATAGAGGGTTTTCTATTTCGAAGAGATATTGACATGAGTTTTACCAAATAATGGGCAAACAAAATTTACTGGGATTGTTGACTAGAACTGGTCTCAGGGAGTGTATGGTGGTGGTGTCATATCTGTGAGTAGTTTACATTTATTGTATTATACAATTTAGAGCTGACAAATACAAAATATTACAACACGTATTCGTATCTAGCTTAAATGAATCAAATTGTAACTGATTTTGCATTGAGGACTGAGTATTGAGGCGGAGATGTTACTGAAAGGGCTGTCAATATAATTGGACTGAGTTATTCCATCTGCGACCCAACAAGTGTTGAAAAACATGAGCAGATTTGTTTAGAAAGTTTGAATAAGTCTCTCAGTATGATGACTGAAATAAAAGAGTTCTATGGTTGGGTAAGAATGAGAATGGAATAAAAGTGCAATATGGAAACTACTCATCCTCAGCCGGTACTGAGGATATGAATAAACAAACACTTCTGCGGACTTTTAAACGGCGATAGATAGAATGAACCATCCAATCTGGACGGTGAAAGTAAAGAGATTCATCCATTCGGCCAAAATGAGGTGAGGAATACAATGACTTTGACGTTGAAAGCATGCACCAATCCATTTCCAAGAGTTGTAGAATGAAACCTTTGCACCGTTTGCCCGATCCCCAAGAAAGAAAATCCTCTTAACTGTGCCAGTTATAGAGGCATCAGTCTCCTTGTCATTACATAAAGGGTTTTCCAATAGGTATTTGACAACTTTGAATTTAATTTGTGAACGCACTCTTTCACTAATCATCAAACTGTCACTGTCAATTTATTCAGTAAACTCAAGATCATGGTAAAGTACACTAACGAGCAACGTCTGCAAATTATAAAATTTTTCTACAAATATTCGGAGTCGGTGACTGCAACTTTAAGAGCGTTAACTCCAATTTTCGGTAGTAATTCTCGCCCTAGTAGACAGGCAATAACAAATTTAGTGCAAAAATTTGAGTCTACATATTCGTTATGTGATGTTGCCGTGTCAGTGAGGGTTGGTCGAAGTGTCGAAAATATCGCTGCCGTTTAGACGTCCGTAGCAAACGATCCAAATCAGTGAATTCCACGGCGTTCTCAAGAATTGGGCATTGCTCAGACCACATTATGGCGTATTTTGCGTAAGGATCTTGGTTTACACCCATACAAGATCAAGTTGACTCAAGAATTGAAGCCGATGGACCATTTGAAGCGACGTACGTTCTCCGATTGGGTTCTGGAGAAAATGCGCCAAGATGATGAATTTTATCGCAAAATCATCTTCAGTGACGAAGCTCATTTTTGGCGCAATGGGTTCGTCAATAAGCAAAATATGCGTTATTGGTCGGGTGAAAACCCACATGTGCTTCATGAATCACCACTTCATCCACAAAAAATAACTGTTTGGTGCGGTTTGCATGCGTTATTGGGCCACATTTTTTCGCGTGTTATCTCAAGACATGGGCCAGTCGATTGGCCGCCTCGTTCGTGAGATTTAACGCCGCTTGACTATTTTCTGTGGGGCTACGTTAAGTTATTGGTTTATGCCAACACGCCAACGACGTTGGAAGAGCTCAGAGCCAATATTGAACGCGAAATAGCAGCAGTTTCAGCCGAAATGTATGGCCGAGTCGTTGAAAATTATGTCTAACGAATCAACCGCTGCAAACGTGCCCGCGGCGGCCATATGAACGAAGTCGAGTTCCATTCATAAATGTTTTGATTGTACTTCAAGCTAATAATAAAGTTTTTGAAATATCTCAAATGGTTTGCCTTTTATTTAAAAAAAAAGTTGTCAAGTCGTTATGGGAAAACCCGATGTAAGATTTTATTTGCTGTTTTGTGTGAACTCCCGAAGCCATTTATCAACGATCTGATTGAAAAGATAAAATCGATACGCACCACTTTTTAACCGATTTTAAAGCCGCATATGACAACATCTGTAGAGCTATCCAGAGCCATGTCTGGTTTGCTATCCCTAGCCAACTCATCAGACTGTACAGCAGAGAGTCGCTCCGTAAAGGTAAGATCTCAACAAAGGACTTAGACAATTTGATGTATTTGAGAAACTCGCAAGTCACCACGTGAGGCACTACAACTATGCGATGATACGCGAGGTGCCACTGGTTCGTTCGCAAATATTGCAATAGAAGCGGAAATATGAGGTTAGTCGTGAATTAGGGCAAACCTAGGAACATGAGTCTTAAGAGAATCGAATCGGTCAAAATGTCCGATAGCTATTGGGTCTATAACTTAATTCGCGGTTTGCTAAAAGATGGCGTAACTTGTATTACTCCATTGGAACATGCTTTGGAAAGCTACTGTCATTGTACGTCATTTCAGTGTATGCCATTCATTTGAACTTTGTGCCTGAAAAAGTGTTTTTGCGGGGAGTTCTTCTTCATTACTGAAAACTGCTCCCGAAAGTCATCGTATTTTGGTGGAAAATTATGGTGAATATGCGCCATAAGTGGTTTGCAAGTGGTTTGCACGATTTAAAAGTGGTGATTTTGGATTGGAAGACGATGAACGTAATGGGCAGCCAAAAAAGTTTGAAGATGAAGAACTGATGAGCTCGCAAAATCTTTGGGTGTCACTCAAGCAGCCATTTCGAAACGTTTAAAAGCAGCTAGATATATTCAAAAGCAAGGAAATCGGGTTCCACATGAACTCAAGCCGAGAGACGTCGAAAGGCGGTTTTGTATGTCCGAAATGCTGCTGGAACGCCACAAAAGGAAGTCATTTTTGCATCGGATTGTTACTGCTGATGAAAAATGGACCCATTACGACAACCCCAAGCGCAAAAAATCATATGTGAAACCCGGCCAACCAGACAAATCAACGGCAAAGCCGAATATCCATGTCACGAAGGTAACGCTCTGTATTTGGTGAGATCAGATGGGTGCTAAAACCGGGTGAAACCATCAATGGACAATGCTACCGAACACAATTAATATGCGACCAGACACGAGGCAATAATTTTCCATCATGACAACGTTCGGCCCCACGTTGCTATTCCGCTTAAGTACTATTTGGAAAACAATGTATGGGAAGTTTTACCCCACCCGCCTTATAGCCCAGACCTTTCCCCTTCTGACTACCATTTGTTCCGGTCGATGCAGGACGCCCTCACTAAAATACGGTTCACATCATAGCAGAATATCAAAAATTGGCTTGATTCATTCTTGGCTGCTAAGCCGGCGCAGTTCTTTTGGGATGGGATCCAAAAATTGCCAGAAAGATGGGAAAAAGTCATAGCTTCAGATGGACAATACTTTGAATAATACTATTTTACATGTTTTTCTTAAATAAACGTTCAAATTTTGAAAAAAAAAAAAAAAAACCGCACGAATTAAACTATATACCCAATATAATTTAGAGGTACGAGTAATTCGCGAACTTGAAGTTATGAGGAGTTACTCCTGCAAATGCCTGTTTTTTCGGCCTAAGAAGACGAACACTATCGAGACTTTACATATGCAATTTTAAACTCATCAACAAAGTCCTTCTTTATCGTGCAGAGGAGTGTAGGTTAGGGAAAGGATGAAAATATCCTCTGCCGTTTCCTGTGATTTCTAGTTTTGGAGGAAGATTATTTTTTATAAATAGCGGACGCTCAAGGAATTTAAGTAACGGCCATAAGCAAGTTGTACGGCTTAGGAACGAATCATGATATTTCAGAGTAAGTCAAAAAGTGAAGCTGAGGGTATACTGATGAGCGTTCATAGGGTGTTACAATTGAAGGTTTGAAGGGCGAAATGATGCTGGCGATTTTAATGGAGCACTGGTGGTGGAAATAGTGGAACAACAAGTTGAGGCAGGAGACATTACGTCTGTGTTCGTGGATGTTGGATGACTGTGGGATATTGTCATAACTTATGAGTTTTATCGCATGGTTTTGGATCCAAGCTAGCAAGTACAAATACCTTTTAGGAGCAACTGACCAGATGTGAGCATTTTACTCTAATTTCGGCTGGATGAATGCATTATATTTATAGGCCTGGTCACAGGGGGAATATGTATCCACGACTCGTAAAATAGAAGATTCTCTCTCTGTTATTAAAAAAATGCTAAGAATGCTGCACATAAATTGTTTAAAACGATTACACTCTTTTTTAACGTTTAAGAAAAATGTTTTTTCTACCAAGGTTCTCCATTGCAAATTTATTCGTTCTGTGGAAAATACTTTTCAAAACAGACCAACGACTTTTTGGAAATTTATCAATACAAGGAGAAAAAGTGCCGGTTTTTCAACAATGATGTACTTTGATGAAAAACAATCTAGCGATCCCAAACATATCGCATATATGTTTGTGGAATACTTTAAAGATATTTACAATTCAACCTGCTATTCTTCCATCGATTTGAATTACTTTCGCCTCTCATTTAATGTACACTTTAGCTACTTTATGCCTGTTGGTCAGCAGTCATATTTCAGATGCATTCTGCAAGCCAACTACGAATATTATCCACAAAGAGAAAAAAACAGAAAGAAGTATGCATATTTCGTAACACATTTAAGTGTCCTTCGGTTGAATTTAGTGCACATTATGTCACCTTGGATATGATATCTAAAAAAAAAAAAATGTGGCATGAAATACAGAAATCGAAAATAATAAAAAGAAAATCCAAACGGGCCCAATTAGTATTCAGTAAGGTGCTTTTGTGCGACATATGAATGCAAATGAATGTGTTATCGTGCATATGGCCACAGGAGGTTGCGTTAGTGAGATTGGGTCCCATATAAGTAAGACCACATGCCGTGGAATTAGTTTTCCACAAAAGATGCAGGTGGTGTTTTTTTGTTCAACATCAAGTGGACTGTTATTTAGCATAACCACCCTCAAAATTGAACATCTTATCGTATATGGTATATCGGCTATAGCTGCAGAACCTGAAAGCAGAGTGGAACAGTTCTTAGTATGAGATAATCGATCACAGTCCTGAAGTATCTACGGTATATATACAAATACCCCAGGCTCTTAATTCACAGATTTCAGGAATAACTGACCCATTAGGGTCAATAGTAAACATTGGGGTCCCTTATAGGAGCGTATCAATAAATATTTTCATAACAAGTCAGGTTGTTCTCATATCCCCAGAACTCCGAAATATCCAGGCCCTTTTGTCCAAGGACCCCAGAATGTTCTCTGCCATACAGGTTGTGGTTCTTCTCGAGTATAGTTATCCGAACAAGTTAAAGCCTGAGCTGGTGCTCGTAATAGTAATAATCCGACCGTTGTTTTATCGATCGCGGATTCTGGAGGCCCCAAACAACATTCTAAAGAAACCCCTCGCCGATTTTTCGATTCCTTTAAATAGTGAGTTGGGCTGGAATGTTGAGGATAGTACTGGCAAGACTTAGTCTTTTACTGTTTAGCTCTATCAGAATAGACAGGTGTTTGGTCAGAGAGCTGTTTTCCACAATTTGTACCTCAAGACCAGAAAGATCGAATGGGCTCTAGAATTAGTAACATCTAATGGTTCTTGAAAAGAAAAGGAAGAAGTATGACAAACCACTTGGTGTTCAGAGCGGACATCCCATGGCAACTTGTCCATGGTTTCGTCCACAAGTGATTGCAATGGAAATTTTTTTCACTAATGGGAGTGAACGATTAATAGAGCTGCTGTATACGTGCACGTAGAGCTGAGCTACCATAATTCGAACCATTCAATAGCTGAAGAAACGACGATGGAAATTTCCCCCATCCATGTAACAGTGGTTGCGACCGACAACAGGGCGTTTTTCATGATCATAAGCGACAAATGGAGGACACAAAAGAACATTGCGACATAGCATCGATTCAGCCTTAATCAATCTTTGAGCGCGAGCAGATACTAGAGCGGAGTTAAAATTACAGTCAAAAATTTTCTCTCTTTGCAATAAAGTTTAAATTTTAAATTTGTGCGTGTTTTACTTTTCCATAGCCTGAGTTTTGGAAGGAACAATTGGCGTAAAAAGACGTCAAGTGGTGCCTGCAGCGGCGACATAGAAGAAAAACACAATGAATTTGATCGATCTCAAGAAAAGGCATAGAAAAAGAAAGATTCTGGTATTCCCTTCTCTCAGTTGACCAGATAGAGGCTTTGGTTCCTGCGGACGAAAATCGGACAAAACTGCCAAACCCATTCAAACTAGCATGCGATGTATGAATGAAACCAGCGCTGCAACCAGCAAAGGTCGTAGTTCTAAAGGACTGAAATCCATTGTTCCATAAAGAACCATAATTTAGCCTTTCAACCGTGTTTAAGGCCAGACGAAATGTGTGCTCTTCACATGGAAGAAAATCAATATCATTGCAAATTTTTCTTCCTTAAAAAAGGTAAAATGTCAAAGGAATTTAAGCTGGCTTACCTTGGAAGATGGAAAATTACAAGAGTCTAAACGAGGCTACGGTCCAAACGCTGTGGATTTCAACTGTGTTAGCCAGTTGTTGGCTTAGGAAAAATGGATTTCTCAGAGTAGAGGATCACACAGCAATTACTTGAATGGAGATGTGGATCACTATCTTGTTACAGCCAATGTAAGAATGCGGATATCCAACACAATCCAACAAAGAAATATTGTGCGAAAATATGCCGTCGAAAAATCGCAATCATAAGAGACGGCCAGAATCTTCGCCGATCACGTATCCCGATGTCTCTCGGACATCTCTAGGACAGACCGTATCTGATATAATGTGTAAATGCCTTAAATCCTTCGGTAATAACCTGATTGGCCCCTATCAGTACGGTTTTAGTCCAGGAAAGACCACCGTCGATCAAATTTTCACACTAAGGCAGATCCTGGAAAAAACCCAAGAGGTCCAAACTGATACCCACCATCTTTTCATCGATTTTAAAGCCGCGTACGACAGCATCTATAGAGACGAGCTATAAAGAGCCATGTCTAGCTTTGGGATTTCTGCAAAACTCGTACGATTGTGTAGGATGACGGTCAAGGTCGGTAACGACCTTATCGAAACCTTTGATGTTAAAAGAGGATTTAGACAAGGTGACTCGCTGTCGTGCGAGTTTTTGAACATTCATCCTACTTGAAAGAATTGTCCGAAACTCACAGGTCAACACACAAGGCACGATTTTTCAAAAGTCCGTCCAATTACTTGCATACGCCGATGATATTGACATAATTGGTAGAACATAGCGAACTGTCACTGGTACGTTTGATAGTATAGAAACAGAAGCGAGGGCAAAACCAAGTATCGTAGAATCGGACAAAACGTCACGATCGACAGCTATAGCTTTAAGGTTACTCTTCACCCCACCTAGTACGCAGCAATGAAGCTTTCTGGAGATTTTTCGGTTTTTCCATTCATGATCGATTTTCGGCATTTAGAGAATGGTCAGAGAGTCTATTTTACAGCTGATACTGTCCCACAACAAGCACGAACTTTAAAAGATACCACACTTACAGGTTTCTTCAAATTATGCCAACAAGACTCTTGAGCTCGAACTTTGTTATACAATCAGGTGCCATCGTATTATACATGGAACAATAACAAGTTGAACAGAAGGAAAAGGGGTAAAATAGTAGAAGGCTATCAGGGCATTAAATATGATACTGCCATAGGGAGAGTATATGCTGTCCATCCCAGCCAACACGAGTGTTTCTTCTTAAGACTACTCTTTCATGAAGTTATAGGTCCCACCTCATTTGTATCTCAACGGACTGTAAATACTTATATTTGTGACACATACCGAGATGCTTGCCTTAAACAAGGCTTATTAGAAGACGACGAACATTGGGACATAACTTTATCAGAGGCCTCATCGCTTGAAACAGCAAAACAACTTCGCTGTCTTTTCGCTATCCTACTTATATCGTGCGAAATTAGTAAGCCTTTGGCTCTATCGATAAAATTCAGAGATGATTTAAGCACCAACTTCAAGTACAAAATCCCCAAATGGAAATTGGTTTTTCTAAAGATATTTACAACTTAGCTTTAATTGCCATAGAAGATAAGGTTATTACTCTCGGGGGACAGAGTTTGCTTCCATTTGGTCTTCCTTAAATTAACAGAACAGAAGTGAATTATCAAAATACTGAGCTATTCCGGGAGACTTCTCGATGGTTTCGTTCGGTAGCCAAAGTTGTCACCAGACCAAAGACATATATATTCTGCTGTATTAAATAAAATTGCCAATCAAATGGGAGGCATATTTTTTCTTGACAAAGCTTTTACTCACTAAAGTACGACTAGAGAAAGGAATAGCTTTAGCTGTGTTTTCATCCGGCATTGCTGCTACGCTATTTCCTGGGGGTCGAACAGCTCAATCTGTTTTTAAAATTCCATTAAATCTAGCAGCTAATGATTCACCTGTTTGTAATATCAGCAAATCGTCTGGAATGGCTCAGGTTCTTAAGAGGTGTAAATTTATAGTTTGGGATGAATGCACAATGACCCATAAAAATCGTTTCAAGCAATTAACAGAACACTGCATGAGACATTAGATTGCAAGTCTTTAATTAGAGGTATAACCATTGTATTGTCGGGAGACTTTAGACAAACGCTTCCAGTCATCCCAAAATGAACCAAAACAGATGAAATCAAAGCAAAGTGCAAAGTGCAAACAATGAAACTTTCCACAAATATGAGAGCACACCTTTATGGGGATCAATTATCATGCCACTTTGCTCAAAAATTAATTAAACTTTGATAAGGAAAGATGACCCTTGACAGAGATGGTAATTTAAGTCCTAATCAAGTCAGTACTGTGGTGCAGTCAGTTGATGAACTAGTGCAGAGAGTATTTCTAAACCTCAAAAAAAAAAAAAAAAAAAAAAAAAATTATCACCATCGTAGATGGCAATGCGAAAGAGCTATTCTTGCACCAAGAAATATCCCTGTTAATAACTTAAATAGTCAACTCCTGAATATGACACCTGGAAACTGACATACTTACAGATCGATTGACACTGTTGTCGACCTATCGACCAGTTAAAAGTTGGAGTTCCAATCATGCTTTTGCGAAACCTAGATCAACCTCGCCTTTGTAATGGGACAAGACTTGTGGTTAAGAAACGAATGCATCATGTCATCGAAGCAACTATTTTTAATTGCTGTGGCGAAGGGGAAGACGTTGTTCTACCACGCATTCCATCAGACACACCATTTCACTTCAAAAGATTACAATTCCCGATTAGGCTAGTTTTGCCACTTCTATTAATAAATCTCAAGGACAAACTCTAGCTGTTGCTAGTTTACAACTAGAGGAGCCTTGTTTTTCCCATGGACAACTATAGGGTTTTCCAATAGGGACCTGACAACTTTGATTTTAATTTGTGAACGCACTCTTTCAGTTATCATCAAACTGTCACTGTCAATTTAATCAGTAAACTCAACATTTTCATCATGGTAAAGTACACTAACGAGCAACGTCTGCAAATTATAAAAAAAATTTCTACAGATATTCGGGGTCGGTGACTGCAACTTTAAGAGCGTTAACTCCAATTTTCGGTCGTAATTCTCGCCGTAGTAGACTGGTAATAACAAGTTTAGTGGGAAAATTGGAGTCTACATATTCGTAGTGTGATGTTGCTGTGTCAGTGAGACAACGGGTTGGTCATAGTGTCGAAAATATCGCTGCCGTTCAGACGTCCGTAGTAAACGATCCAAATTAGTCAATTCTACGGCGTTCTCAAGAATTGGGCATCGCTCAGACCACATTATGGCTTATTTTTCGTAAGGATCTTGGTTTACACCCATACAAGATCAATCTGACTCAAGAATTGAAGCCGATGGACCATTTGAAGCGACGTACGTTCTCCGATTGGGTTCTGGAGAAAATGCGCCAAGATGATGAATTTTATCGCAAAATCATCTTCAGTGACGAAGCTCATTTTTGGATCAATGGGTTCGTCAATAAGCAAAATATGCGTTATTGGTCGGGTGAAAACCCACATGTGCTTCATGAATCACCACTTCATCCACAAAAAATAACTGTTTGGTGCGGTTTTCATGCCGGCGGCGCTATTGGGCCATATTTTTTCGTCGACGATCGTCACGTTACTGTGAATGGTCAGCGTTATCGCGCCATGATCACCGATTATTTTTGACCCGAATTGGAAGATATGGACTTTGGCGACATATGATTTCAACAGGATGGCGCCACAAGCCACACAGCACACGCTACAATCGATTTATTGAAGAGTAAGTATGGTGAGCGTGTTATCTCAAGACATGGGCCAGTCGATTGGCCGCCTCGTTCGTGCGATTTAACGCCGCTTAACTATTTTCTGTGGGGCTACGTTAAGTCATTGGTTTATACGCGAAATAGCGGCCGTTTGGCCGAAACGTGTGGCCGAGTCGTTGAAAATTGGGTTTAACGAATCGACCGCTGCAAACGTGCCCGCGGTGGCCATATGAACAAAGTCGAGTTCCATTCATAAATGTTTTGATTGTACTTCAAGCCAATAATAAAGTTTTTGAAATATCTCAAATGGTTTGTCTTTTATTTAAAAAAAAGTTGTCAAGTCGTTATTAGAAAATCCTATATATCTTGAAATTTGAAGACCATCTTCTCATAGAGAGTAACAGAAACACCTTCATTTAAGACTTCGTTCTAGTTTGCTTCAGATATTAGTCTGTTTGCTTTTTTTGTACTTATGTATGGTGCAGATATGATTTCTTCTTCATTTGGGTTCATTGCTTCTTTGTGGTAAGGAATCGTTATGATCCGTTATACTACTTTCAATAACACAAGACATAACGTACAATGACCTATTGGAAAATGTTATTTTAATTGAAACAAAGTCAAATTTGACAGAAAAAAGGGATAGGGAGGGCAGGGTCCTTAGCCATATGGAGAGAGTGACGTTATCTCGGAAAACATTATAAGAGGACGGAAATAGCTCCTGACTTTATATGTCGGGGTTCAGATCGGTTTCTGTAGAAGCATAGACGTCGAAAGAGAGTTTATGAGATTAAGAGAATACACCACGGGTTTTAGAACGCAAGCCTCTTACTGGACGCAGGAAACTCGGCTACGCTAAAGGTGAGAAACTCTTTCAGAGTATACATAGCTGCGGAAAGCAGCGAGGTGTGTTGAATATTTCGGGGTACCTGTTGTAAAGTTTCCTGTAACCTGAGTCCCTTCTGTGGGATGGAAACCCTAACACTACTTTTGGTTTTTCCTTCAAAGCAAACAGAGTCGGATACTTTTGGGTCCATTTAACTTTAGGTGGCAAGCAGGGGCCCATGTAACCGAGGAAGAAGCGGGGTTTAAGGTATGCGAGCTGATAAAGTTTGGATATTTGTCTCCTGTTGTAAGATAGAAATTGGGAAAGCAATTGTTAGGTTGAGCAATGAAAGTATCAGGGGCAGGAATTAAATTGAAAGAAACGCGTTGATGTTGGGTTTTTAATGGAAAAGGTGAAAAATTGGGAAATACTTTGGCTTTAAGGCTATAGTTGAGATCAGGCTTAGGATGTTAGACGTTGCTGCGTTTTGTCTCTTTGATTGATCCGTCATTCTGGAGGCCAGCATCTTTCCGAGGTTGATGTTAGTGTTAGATGGGTTAACAAATAACCATTTATGTCCAGCCGATAAGTTAATCTTGAAATTACGCTGGTTTTTGTGTTGAGATTTTGGGAATATTGTGCATTGGCTGATGGAAAGATTGGTAAGATTGGCAGTCTAAGTAAATAAAATCGTGATACGCAGTAACTTTAATGCACTCGATCGTCAAATTGATGCCTAAATGGCTTATAGAAATATCTCCATGGCACCTGGCAACCCATGGTGAGTAACTAAACTTTAAAATATAGAGATCAGTTTTGGAATTGATTAGTTACGAAGGGCCCCTGATAGAAATATGGAAGTGTACTGAGTCTTAATTCTTCTAAGTACAAAGTTTTAAATAGCTTCTACCACGATCGCTTCAGTTTACTGTATTTCCGTCTACTTATCGGAAGTGTGAATGCAATGCTAAAACATTTCCTCCCAAATTATAGACTGCAAGTGCTTACAAGGGTTTAAGGAAAACAAACGAACCAATAACTTGGAATATAAACTATAATACCTACCTCTTCAGTCAAGGGATACATGTATACATTTCTCTATACGACTACTAGGTATTTTCAACAAATTGGATAATTTTCCGACTTTCCCACCGTCTAATTCATCCTCAAATTACCTGACATTCAACCCCAATTATTGCATAAAAGCGGTTGGCACGAAATACGAGTGCTGGTTACGAATAAAACTGCGGCTGCGACTATGAATACGAATACCACTAAGGCTCTCGAGACAGTACGATTGGGATATTATTGAAAACTTTTACCAGAGTACAGTGCATGATGATTCAATTCACATTAATTATATTAATTTTCAAGAATTTGCGCTTCAAAACACTACTGCAACTGTGGTGCCAGAAGTAGCATCTTTAAACTGCCTCAGCATTGGATAGCGTGTAGAAGTACCACATAAATAGCACAAGCACTCACGAAAGACAATATCAAATGAAACGATTCAATTTCTGATTGAGAGTCTAATTGTTCCATGCAACTATGTATTAAAATAGCTCGCATTTTTTCACCAACAACGCATTGTTGGAGCTCCTAAGGGTATATGCAATCCAATGGGGTTTGCTAAATTCAGTTGAGTCGAATAATTATCCAGAGAACGTTGTTGTTCAATCAGTCTTAATACCAGCCTACATCGATGAGAAGTGACTATGAGCTAATTCAACAAAAAACATTCACGCTCAACGGAAACGGACCTGAAATTAAGGGTTGCATTGGATTCCAATAAGTGGATACTCGAAGTACTCTCCCTATTAATTTGGTGCACAAATATCGTAGAATACTTGATTTTGTACTGAACAAATTGATAACGAGTTTCCCGAACATTAAGTGGTGGGACTGTATGGAATCATTTCTATCCCAATCCCGTTGCCCATCCAAACAGATGAACTATACAAATAATATGCAAATCTTTGATATAACGATATGTGAATATCGTTCAATGATGAACAATGAAGTCTTCATGAAGCTTATGAGATATCTTTTGGGACACTCTAACCCATAACTGAATGAGACGCTAATTTATATGATAATTAGTTATTCCATACCGAGATATGGATCAATGCCATTGTTCGTTAATGAATTATACTGGAAATCTGACTGAATATTTAGGTGTAAGCTATGTGCGAAAACTCAGAGATACACCAAGTGTGTGTGGAACTAAGAAAACAAATGCTTCATCTTGGAATGACAGAGTGATTGGATGGGGCTTTTTGTTAGTCCAATCGACTTACAAGATTTAATGCAGGACTCCAGAAGGGGATTTCTATAGATGTCTTGTTGAAACTTTTTGAAGAGTAAGCAATTTCTTTCGCATCTGATGACAATTTTTGTTGGCATCATGAGCTCTAATTGCATAATGACACTTCAAGAGGATAATGGTGCAAGTCTTCAGTTTGGACAGAAAGGTCAGCATTTTTCTTGTACTCGTATAGAATCATGGCCATCTGGTAAAAGTAGCTTCCACACAAAAACCATGATGACGGTGGCTAATGACTAAAGGTACTTCAGTCTGAAAGACTATTGTTTTGTTTATAATGACTTTAAAAAGTGTGAAAACCTAAGAGCTGTCTTAGGTCACGAAAAAATCTCGCATTTTTGATAAAAATGAAATAAAAATCTGTTGGTTAAAAGAAGATCGTTTTAATGCGAGCCCGAGAGGCGAGATTGGAATGCTCTCACTTGAGCAGATAATCTCACTTCACAAGGTCAAATGGGGTTGATAATAGACAATTGTATATTGCCTCTAATACTGACAACTGTATACCCATAGCGTAGGTCAATACATGCCAAAAATGGGTACTGGTAATCGTTCTATATTCCAAGTTTGCCAAGAGATTTGATGTTAATGGGATCTCTGTATACATATTGATGTGAAAGCCTAAACAGGCCAGGCCATTGTATTCTTTGTATGTTCTTTCTACTGGAATTTTTCAGTTCTTCATAGAAAGATGAATAAACGTTTCAGTCATAAAGTGCCTATAGTGCCTAAAGTGCCATCATATCACTACCTGATGCGAACGTATATAGGATGAACACTCACAGAATTAGTGCCCCGCGGTGTCGTCATCACTTAGTATTTTGTTTCAGTGTGCCAGAAACTTTGGTTCTAAGCAGTTTTAGTAATTAGTTAACACTTGAGCTCATTTTCGGAATAGCGGGACTCCAATAAAACTATGGTTTAGACAACCCTGGGAAATTGTAGGAATGACACGGTTTCTCCAGATTAATCTCCGCCATTCAAAAAAGGCTTCGGCCGCACTAATTCTGCGTCTCTCCAAAAAAAGCAGAAGATATCATCCTTCACTTGGTTCGTGAACTTGCGACACCTTTATACGCTCCACTTTATACAAAAGACAGAGGTAAGAATAGAACTTGTATAGGGTGATTCATCGTAAGGTTTGATTTTCAATAGGCTTTTTTGGACAGATTATGTGTGATTCCTATCAATCTGCTTTATAACTTTTGTTCAGTATCGCTTGGCAAATCATCATGGCAAGACTCGCACCCTAAAAGCGTCTCTAATTTGTTTAGCTGTATTACGTATATCAGCGTTCTGTGAGAAATGTTTTTCGTGCGATTCGACCTACTGAAACCAATATTGCTAATATCATTCGCAAATTTGCGTCCCAGTTTAACATTAGTGGATGATACTCGACAGTTAGACCATATCCAGCACGTAGTGAAGAGACTACAGCAGCTGTAGCTGAGAGTGTACGCGAAGACCGTGACGAATCGATTCGTCGTCGTTCTCAGCAGCTTGGCTCGGCGTATTCGACAACTTGGCATATTTTATGTAAGGATCTCGACCTAAACGCGTACAAAATTCAACTTGTGCAAGAATTGAAGCCAGGCGACTTGATTTTGCGGCATATTTTCAGTGAGTGGGCTCTGGAAAACTCAATTAAAATCCGGTGTTTTATCGTCAAATTTGGTTCAGTGATGAAGCCGATTTCTGGCTCAATGGATACGTTAATAAACAAAATTGCCGTATTTGGGCTGATAAGCAACGCGATGAGTACCAAGAGCTACCATTACATCCATTAAAAACAACGGATGTAAATGAGGCAAATCAGAATGCTACCGGCAATGGTAATCGTTATCGCGCAATGTTAACGGACTATGTGCTTCCAGCAATTCAAGCACATTGTCTCAGTGAACTCTGGTTTCAACAAGACGGCGCTACGAACCATACAGCGCGTGAAACAATTGACTTGTTGAGAAATAATTTTGGTGAGTACTTAATTTCACGTTTTGCTACGGTAAATTGGCCGCCTAGATCGCGCGATATCACACCTTTGGACTATTTGCTCTAGGGGTATGTAAAGTCTCAGGTCTTCAGTAATAAACCAGCTACCATTGGCGCTTTGGAAGCCAACATCACTCGTGTTATTCGCGAGATACCAGTTGCTATGCTCAAACGTGTCGTCTAAAATTGGACCTTCTGAATGGACCACGTCAGACTTTGTTGCGGCCAACATTTACACAATATAATTTTTATAAAATAAATGCCATTAATTGCTCTTTTAACCGATAATAAAAATTTTAAGTTCACTTTCAAATTTATGTGTTTTATTTTACATTATAAAGCAAACATTACGATGAATCACCATATATAGGGTTTTCTAATAACGACTTGACAAATTTTTTTTTTTAAATAAAAGGCAAACCATTTGAGATATTACGAAAACTTTCTTATTGACTTGAAGTACAATCAAAACATATGGCCACCGCGGGCATGTTTGCAGCGGTCGATTCGTTGGACCCAATTTTCAACGACTCGGCCACGCGTTTCGGCCGAAACGGCCGCTATTTCGCGTTTAATGTTGGCTCTGAGCTCTTTCAATGTCGTCGACGTGTTGGCATAAACCAATGACTTAACGTAGCCCCACAGAAAATACTCCAGCGGCGTTAAATCGCACGAACGAGGCGACCAATCGTCTGGCTCATGTCTTGAGATAACACGCTCACCATACTTACTCTTCAATAAATCGATTGTAGCGTGTGCTATGTGGCTTGTGGCACCATTCTGTTGAAACCACATGTCGTCCAAGTCCATATCTTCCAATTTGGGACAAAAATAATCGGTGCTCATGGCGCGATAACGCTGACCATTCACAGTAACGTGACGATCGTCGACGAAAAAATATGGCCCAATAACGCCGCCGGCATGCAAACCGCACCAAACAGTTATTTTTTATGGATGAATTGGTGATTCATTAAGCACATGTGGGTTTTCACCCGACCAATACCGCATATTTTGCTTATTGACGAACCCATTGAGCCAAAAATGAGCTTCGTCACTAAAGATGATTTTGCGATGAATTTCATCATCTTGGGGCATCTTCTCCAAAACCCAATCGGAGAACGTACGTCGCTTCAAATGGTCCATCGGCTTCAATTCTTGAGTCAGCTTGATCTTGTATGGGTTTAAACCAAGATCCTTACGCAAAATACGCCATAATATGGTCTGAGCGATGCCCAATTCTTGAGAACGCCGTGGAATTGACTGATTTGGATCGTTTGTTACGGACGTCTGAACGGCAGCGATATTTTTGACACTTCGACCAACCCGTTGTCTTATTGACGCGGCAACATCATACTACGAATATGTAGACTCAAATTGTTGCACTAAACTTGTTATTGCCTGTCTACTAGGGAGAGAATTACGACCGAAAATTGGAGTTAACGTTCTTAAAGTTGCAGTCACCGACTTCGAATATCTGTAGAAAATTTTTATAATTTGCAGACGTTGCTCGTTAGTGTACTTTACCATGATCAAAATGTTGAGTTTAGTGAATAAATTGACAGTGACAGTTTGATGAATAGCTATAGGGTGTGTTCACAAATTAAATTGAAAGTTATCGAGTCCCTATTGGAAAACCCTATATAATAGTGAAACGTAGCCTTAATGTATTTTTATTTCCTAACCTCAGCGACCCGAATTAACCGTTGCTAGGCTGGAGACTGCCAAAGCTTCTTAGTGGTTGGCATTGGCGTATCTTGGCCACTATCAGGTGGGCCATCTCCCTGGTGACAACCTAGAGAGGATGGAACTGGAAGCTTGAATGCAATAAAATTGGCCTCATCATCGAAGGCGACGATAAACCTCGTCACACGGTATGGGGCAGTACGGACAACAACGATAAAGGTGAGTCACTTTTTGATTACATTTTAAATACTTACTTCATTGTTTGCAATATTGACGATGAGCCTACTTTTATAACAAGAAAGCCACAGGAAGTGCTAGATATCACTCTTCTCTCAGACAACATCAATCAAATGCTAACGAACTGGATGGTATCGACTGAATATTCGTGTTCAGATCACAGATACATCCAATTCGACCTGGGTGATGCTCCCCCCAATCAAACACCATTCTGAAACTATCGGAAAACTGATTGGCTAAAATATAGGGAAATACTGTCAAGAACACTATCTTCTGAACTCTCAAGTCCATCGCGAAACACCAATGAGCTTGACATGAAAGTCAGGGAATTCACCCTGCCTTATACTACCTGTAAAAGCTATATTTGATAGCCTACGCCTACTTGCAAACTACAATTAAAGCTAGATGCTATTAGAAGAACAAATCTTAGTTGGCCTGTTGGTCGACATGACTAGCTACCAAACAAATTTGTCTAAAACCAGATCTAAATCGAAGTTTGATCCTTCAAAAGAGGAAATACCTCAGCGCTTTGGTAGGCGTCATTGGTGGACAGTGTCATACAGGCAGTCATGCAAAAAGGCTTGGCGCTTTTACAAACGACTTCTGCAGAAGCGGCATTAATGAGGAGGAGAAGGAGATCATCTTCCACCTAGACTGTACATGTTCAGCTCTCTCTCTGCCAAAGTGGGAGTTTTCTTCTAAAATGACTTAAGCGACCTGAATAATATAGAACTTAACAATCTTCTACGTTAAGTCCAAACAAGTTTGTTACCTATGGTGGTAAGCAAACACATAGCTACATTAGAAAAACCAATCGTTCCTTGTTTGATAATTTGCGACTAGACCTAGGACTGCCTGCTGTTTAGAGCAGATAGTCGCTAGGAATGATTCAACAGCCACATCATCCGTTTCTATTGTACCATGCTTGGATCACGTTTAGGACTGCCATCGGCTTAGAGCAGACAGCCGTTAGGCATGACTCAATGGCAACATCATTTGGCCGAGCATAGACGTCATAACTATTGAGAGCGTTAAGTTGACCAAGATGCGACAAAGCAGTAAAGACAAAACGTATCCTTGAGGGCAATCCCTGTTTACTAACTTGTCTGGCCGAGTTAGATGTGCGCCAAAACTTCCATTATCTAAAGCAACCTTTAAGTCGATGAAAATACACAGCGCGTATTCCTTCCTGCAGAGCGCGCCTTCAATTCTGTCCACCAGATTTCAAAGATTACTCTTGCAGGATCTTTCGCGATGGCTAGTATCGAGTACCTCTAAGAGGTATTATTTGAAATCTGAACTTGATCTTTATATTCTTCTTTTTCAATTCTCAAAAGTAACTTTATATCTTTGAGCTTCGGGTTCCTGCGTCTCACCATGGAACGGACAATATGCTGATGTTTTTCCTTGCTGAATGTGTGAATTCGAAACATTTGATGTTTTGCTTTATCTGCTTTCCGGTTCGTTCTTATGAGCATTAGCTCCTTCTTAAAAGGCATCCGATAGTATCACACTTTTCAGGTGGTAATCTCCTTAGCCTACCTGTTGTACAGCGTTAAGTCGATTACTTACTTACTACACTGTCTTTCGACCTGTGAAGAGTCTTTGCCTGACATAGCGTAGCTTTCCATCCTCTTCGATCCCGGGCACGCTGCTGCCATTTCGTAAGGCCAAGCATCCTGGCATTCGCAACTGCTTGATCTTTAGAATAGAGGTTCGGCCTTTGTGTTTGTCTCAAACCCTTGGGCTATGATCCAAAGATGCTCTTAGCTGGAGCATTTTTGTCTATCCGCTTGATTGGCCGAGACAATTCAGTCGACATATCTTGGCTTTTCAGACTACATCAACATCTTCATACAGATAGTAGAGTTCGTGGTTGTATCTTCTTCTCCATTCGCGGTCCTCGCAAATGAGATTTTTCAAATATACCCAGTATTAGTTCCGCTTATCGTCCTGCACTCGACATCGTATAACACAACTGGCAAGATCACGGTCTTGTACTCCAGTACTTTGACTCCAGCTATTTCGATAAACCGAAGTAACAGTGATTTCCTAGGGTCATTTTTTGCTACATTCGTTGCTATAAATACATGAACGATGAATTGATGGGATTGGTCATCGGTGTCTGCGTATCTCAATAGCTGGACTTGCTTGTGTGCCTTCAGTGTTACGCACTATCTGTTGAAAGCTAAAGAAATCGTATGAGAGTGCATAATCTTGATGAAATCCGGTGCATGTCAGGAACAGTTCTGATGAAGCGTCACCGAATTTCATAGCACATCACGTGTTTTAAAGTGTTTCACGGCATAACTGAATCAGTTTCCCCTTTCCTCGGGATCTTTAGTTCAGCCATCGGTTTATACGGCTCCAATCGATGAATGGTGTCATATGCGGCCTTAAAATCTATAAAGAGGTCGAGTGTAACGACTTGAAATTCGTTAGGTTTCTTCAGGATTTGCCTCAGTGAGAAGATTTGGTCTATCATCGATTTGCCGGATCGGAAGCCACATTGGTACATGTTGGCTTAAGACGTTCATACAGTACTCTGAACAGGACCTTACAAACGACATTAAATAGGATTATGCCTCTGTAGTTGTTACAAGACATGAGGCTAAAGGCTGTCAAGTTGATTACATGATGTTTTACTTTCGTAACGAATGTCAGCTGTGACATTGTTTGATAACCAGGTCAGACGATTTACATTTGCCATTGTCTCGTGGAGTATTTTGAGCATCAGCATCGCAGCATGGACCACAGTATTCAGCTACTGCCTTTGGTGGTCGCAGTAGTACCGATATAGAGAATAAACTGACTCATTGTGCTATTGAGACTGAATTCGGCATAAATATACAAGTACTCCGGTCGCTAGTCATAGAAATCCGAAGTCCCAAATGCTCTTATTCCACACTCATGGTATTATGGTTCATCTATAGTGGCGGACTAAACGAAGCCCAATCTAGTTTTTCTCGTTCCTGCCAAAGTTGTCAAATTGTACTGAGTGACGCAAACGCAATCACATCATCACCTCAGTAATGGTCTTTGCCCCAGAATCATGGATGTAAGCGGCTGAAAACATCCTCGATCAATTTGAGCGCAAGATTCTCTAAATGATTTGCGATCACATTTGTCTTAGAGCTATAGAGAAAGTTGTAAGTTAAGTCTGTTTAGGAAAGTGTAAATAAGGAACAAAGGAAGACCTTGCCTTAGATGGTATATACACGTGGAAGTCTCCGTTAAACATAAAATAAATCTTGGAGACATTTGGAATAAGAAAACGCTAACTGAAGTACTCCTGTCACCGAATCAGACCGAAGATTGGGTAGTCCGAAAAAATTTCTGTGAAGGTATCTTACAAATCTACGTTATTTGGCGCCCAACGTGAGTCACTTTTGTCAAATGTCACTCAAAATTCACGAAAATTTATACAAACAAGATAATTACTCACGGTAACGTCTTATTCGCTTATTGTAATTCTATTCAAAGAGTGTCAATACGTTCAACACTCTGTCATTCAAATTCCTCGCCAATTTTCATTTCAATTCATCCAGTCGAAGGCAGAACAAACCGGAAATTTACTGCAATCTGTTGCTTGCCTTCGTTTATTATCCACTTTACATCGAAAATGCAATTGGCTTGCATATAATAACGTGGTTGACCATCATACCCATGCCCACCTAGTTTCATACCCCGCGTAAAAACAACGCACACACACATACACTCAGACGATGAGTAATATAGTGACTGAGACTTAAACTAAGGCAACCGAACGTTTGTGTTTATTTTGTCCATAATATGCCACAGGGAGTTCGCACACAATGTAACACTCCTCGAGTGATTAGCTCAAAATAACAGTGTTTTTTGTCTTATATAAATATGTCTAATCACCAATTCAATTATAACAAATGCCCGTAGATACAGTTGTCATATCCGAATAAATACGTCCACCGATATGTCAAACACGCCACGTGTCGTTGTACTTTTATCATAAAACAGAAAGCTTCTATTCACTTGCCACTGGTCACACTGGTCACTGACAGAACAACGGTATGACGGTTTGATAGAATATGTCATTGCAAAACTATTTTCTCATGCACATACCATCAAGTGGAAAAGTAATGTGGGTTTGAGGGTTGAAGAATATTTAATTAAACACTCGGGCAACCACTAGCAATGTACGCGTACTCAAGTGTAGGTGTCACAAAACATCTCAACAACACTGCAAACAAGCAGGTCAGCAAATACTTTCCAACTGCATATGGCTTATGATATTCATATCAGCTTACGCGACTGTTTGTTACATGTTCCATTTCAACCCCCTTTCCATGTATGTTAATCCCGAACAGACCACCCTAATCACTCACCCTCCAAGTTAACCTGTGGTGGGTCAAAACTAGCACACTTGTACGAGTATGTGTATCTGTTGTGTTTATTTTAGTGTGTTTGTGCTCCCGGTGATTGGTTTATTTTGACAACCATACCGTTCATCGATTATCGCAATCGGCCAGGTGTTATGCGCAAGTAAACAAGAGAAAAAAATCGAAACTCATATCGTGACTGGGGTTAAAGGGCACATTCTCAAGGTCTAACACTGTGGTGGTGGTGTTAACAACTCTTATATACAGGTGCACACAGATTCAAATGAAAGGAGGGCAAGGTTTTCACTTTTACTACGCGCAAAAATACCGTAAGCTGCACGCAAAATATCCGTAAATGTAACGTTTGCCTTAGATACTCGTACGAGCTTATGCAAGATTGATTCAATAGCGTGCGAAACGTATCCGATATGGCAAATAGTATTCGAGTTACGTGCGCTGTTAGCTGTCAACCTGAAGGATGTGTTACAGTTGGTAGCTGGTAATCCTTTTTCTTTTTAATACAATAGCAAACCGAGTAAAAGAAATCCGTTCTTTACGTACCGGCGTGCAATGTATGTGACTTCCGCGAATTGACTGAACACACAACAGGAGTAACGAAACGTTTTATAAGTTTCCATCAAGCTACTACATAGCCATCAACTGTAAGAGTCATTAACTACAATGAGACAGTTATATTCGCTATATGGGTATACCATATACCCGTACATAAATAGTTTTTTTTTGCAAATGGAATAGATAGATGATGACAGGGAAGAATATTTTTTTGATATGGCGATGAGTGTGGCTTTGTTTGGAGAAGAGCGGAAATTGGATAAAAGCTGTAGATATCGTCATGCATTCTGGGGTAGCAAATGAATGACATGCATAATCCGGAAAACTTTGGGCAGAATGACGTTATTTTTGAGCTAAGTAAAGTGTTCCTAAGTACGTAGTGGAATATGGAAGACCTAATCATCTGCTTTCCTAATCGAAGTGAAAATTGCAACTAAAATAAGCGTCTAACTTGCTGCACTTGTAAAAGTAATATAATGCTCACTCTTGGGGTTGAAAGCGACCTGAGTATACACAAAGATACAAATACTCTGTTCCTACCACTTAATACTTTCAAAGTTATCTACAACGGTTGGCTGTAGATTTGGCTGTTGAGGTGGGTCTTTAGTTATGAAAAATACACATAAAGTTTGAAATAATTGAAAGCTTCGTATTTGAATGGAATGATAAGACATAGCGCCGGAATGCGCTGCCACTGCAAAAAAGGTTATGGTGCCTTAAAGTCCGTTCATATTTAGGCAGATATGCGATACTGTCTTTAGTTTTGTTTTGTCAGCTGATTGTTGTTGACGGCATCATTTTGAGTATAGACAAAAACGATTTTCATTCTCTCATAAAACATTATTTTTTGAAAGGCAAAACGGCGAAGGAAACAAAAGAAAAGTTGGATAAATATTATGGGGCTAATGCTCCGTCAGATTACATCGTCAAATATTGGTTTCGAGAGTTTCGTGGTGGCCGCAACTCCACTACCGATTAAGTCCGCAGCGGCAGGCCCTTCGATGCGGTTACAGAGGACAATGTCAAAAAAATACATGAAATGGTGTTGGCTATCCGGAAAGTGAAAGTGCGCGAGCTAGCAGATACCAAAAAGATTAGTACTGAGGGCACACGTCATATTTTGGGCAATATTCTGCATATGAAAAAGTTATCCTGCCGCTGGGTGCCGCGCATACTCACTCCTGATCAAAAACATGAACACGAAAGCACTTCGAAAGAGTGTTTGGATTTGCTGATGCGGATTCGGGCGGACTTTTGGCGTCGATTGGTAACTGTTGATGAAACTATTGCATACCAGAGAACAGAATTAGTGCCCGGCAATGGACTGAAGCCGGCACGAGTGCTCCGAAGCGGCCGAGGGAGGCTCGATGGATCGGAAAGTTTATGGCGTCGGTTTTCTGGGATTTTCATGGTATCCTTTTCGTGGACTAAAAAAATTCAGCTCACGCGAGGAAATCATCGACGCCACGAAGGAGTATTTTGCAGAACTTCCGGAAAATTACTTTTCGGACGGGATTAAGAAGTTGGAAAATCGCTGGAATCAGTGTATCAAACTGAAAGAAGACTATATTGAATAAAATAAAAAAAAAACATTAAAAATTTTTTTTTTCATTCCCAAGAAGGTTACTTTTCACCCCACCTAGTAGATACTCTAGTCTAGACTTGGAATGTACGTAATAATGAGAAGAACTTTAGGGAAAGGTACATAAATCAGGTGGTTCTGAACTTGGATTTGTCGTTAGAGACAAGCTTGTAAAATAAGTTTCATTAATTTAAGAATGTCAACCTAGTAACTGAGATCTAACGACAGATTAAACCTTCTGAAAGCAAACAACGACTCAAGCCAAGATGCGGGTACAGTTGTCTCTAAGAACAAGGCATAGTTTAACTGCAGGAAATTCAAGACCCTTAAATCGATGAGAAATAACAAAATTTTAAATTATGTAAGGTGACGCTGAAGTCTGGGATACACCAGGATCTCCCCATAAAGCGTATCCAGTTTTTTAAGGTTACCACTTGCATGCGCTACCTGAGTCGCGGTCTTCTTCTACTGCCTATTCTCGGCGATGAAATCGAGGATTTTTCCGTCCTGAGTATTGGTGTCCATTGGCTCTATATTACCTAGCCATTTCAGTCTTGTAGCTAAGATAATGTCGCTGTACAGCCTGTAGGGTTCGTCGTTGTGTTGACTTCTCCACTTTTTATCTATGACAGACGGGACCGACTATAATCCGAATAATTTTTCTCTCGAACCAGCCAAGACCACATTAATCTATTTTTTTTGTTCAAGAGAGGGCTTTACTAGCCATTACTTAGCCCAAACAAGCTGCTATTATTCGTTTGATCTCAGCGCTGGTTTCATTGTCTGAATTGGTAGCGGAGCCTACGTAGACAAAATCCGTGACTACTTCAAATTGATACCTGTCGAGGGTGACGTTCTGTCCGAAATTTTGATGTTGGGTGTTTTTTCTTGCTAACAGGATGTACTTGAACTTACCTTGATTGCCTTCTTCCGATTATGTTAATAACATCGGCATATGCGAGTAATTTTCGGTTGACTTTACTCTGTTCTTCCAAAAATGATGTTTAAAGAATTGCATGATAGTGCAGCACCTTGTCTGAATCCTTTTTTTACACCAAAAATCTCGGTGAGTTCTTCACTGAACTTAATGAAGCAGAGTCTCATTCGTCATCCTGCACAACCGCACGAGACTGCAAGGGATACCAAAACTATATAACTCGTCTCAGGAAATGCTATCATGCGCGGCCTTAAAATCGAAGAATAGGTAGTGTTTATCGATTTGGAGCTAAAAGGTTTCTTTTTCAAGACCTGCAATAGTGTGAATAATTGATCGATGGTGGACTTTGTTGGCCTAAGGCTATCTAGTTAGGTTGTTGAGGAATGGCTCCAGGCGTTCACCCAATACGCAGATTGGATCTTCTGCTTCTATAATTGGTGCAGTTCAGAGTTTCTCCTTTCTCGAAGATCGGATAAACAATGGTTCCATTCATCGGGCCTACTTTCGTCGGACAATATTTAACGGATAAGATGGTGTATGCTTCTTACCAAGTCATCGCCTGCCACTTTGATGAGCTCGGCAGTTGAGGTGGATGAAATTGTTGGTCTACAAGGTTCATTGGTTCGTCATCGCCATTATACGGTCTACAGAAATGCTATTTCTAAGTCCACAGCATCGACTGCAATTCTACTAGTACGGTTATGTACCTCAAAGCTTGTGTTTGTGTCATGTTTTTCTATTCTTTTGGTAAAACTTTCGAATCTCATTCCTGAAATAGCATCTCTCAATTTCTTTGACCGCGTTTCTCATGTATTTTCCTTTTTCCTCTTGAGAGACCAGCATTCGTATCTCTCTCTTCTGCTTGTAGAGCCTGTGAGGAGCTTTGGTCCTTTTATGCAGCGCCGCTTTGTATAACTGTTGCTTAGCTACAGTTCTTTGCTGGCACTTGTCGTTTCAAGAGTTTTCTTGTGGTAGCCGAATTAAACCCAGCACATCAGAGGCGGCATCTCTGATGGCTTTTTGGAAATGTAGCCACTGGTCTTCATTACTTAATGCTGCCGGCATAGAACCTCTTCAGAGATTAAAGGAGACTCGATATGTAAAGGATTTGGCGATTTCTTGCGATTGTAGCCATCCGACATTAAGCTTCCTCAAAGAACTAGCGTATCTTTGCGAAGTTCGAGATTTGTACAAGTGTATCTTGGCTACAACAAGTTAATGGTACACCCATAGTACAATGTAGTTAGTCTGGTTGACGGTTGATTGATCAGGAGATCTCCAAGTCCTCATAAGAATATCGATATTCGGCAACCGCGTGCTGGCTGCGAAAATGTTTCGCCCCGCGGCAAAGTACTTCCCAACAGTACTTACAAAGATGCATTTTCTTCTTAGTTTTGCGTTAAGCTTAATGGTAAAGCTGGGGGACTGCTCGTAGGCCTTGTCCAAGGACTCGTATATGTTATATTAGGTGTCGTCATATTTTTCCTCTATGGGGGTATGCGAGCATGTATAGCTAATCTAAGAATATTAAGCGATAAAACGGATTGTTAAGAGGCGCTCGTTAATATGCCAGAAATTCAAGACTTCTTTATAACAATCGCCGTAGTAGGTGTCGCTCTACTTTTCATCCTCTTTTGCCCAGCCCATAACATCCCATTTCTTGGAAGGCGATAACATCTGCTTTTTAGTAGTCCAGGGCCTCCGCTAGTGATTTATTAAAGGGCCTAAAGTTCTACAAGCAGATTTAAAGCTCGTTGTCCTTGTTTCGTTTGCAGGTGTTATTTACCTTAGATCCGTCCGTATCCAGGGCTTATTGTTGCTTTTCTTTTTTTTCCACTTTCACTTGCGAGGACCACTGTAACTGAATTTACATATTTAACCACGTTAAGGCTGTAACAGTCGAATATGTCCAACAGTTACTGATTCCAGAGTGAAGTGAACTAATTTCAAATTACGACTTTAAGTGCAAACCTATGTCCATATGGTGTTCTACTTTTCATACATTCACCCTTTTCTTCGTATTTAATGGTCAGCATTTCTGCAAGCTGTCTTCCTTTTATATCTCTACCATCTGCCATCCGAACTTCCATCGTACAGAAATGCACTTTTTTCCGGTGATTTTCTTTCAAAACAGAAAAACACATTCTTCAAAGTATCATCACCGCCGTCAAAGTTCCACATCTCTCCCACTCTCAACGTATCTGTATTTGTGAAGAACACGAATACGAATAGAAATTAAGTGAATACTCGTACATAACAATCCACTTACTAAATTCAGGCAAATTTTCCAATTTAGAGTTCGTTGATTCAATAAAACAATGCGCCTTCATTTGGCCGGCAATTTCTAGTGATGCTGATGTATCTATGGCCACTACGAACACAATTCATGTCCGAGTATGGATATAACAGCACATATTGACCCCAGGCCGCATATTGGTTGGTGTTTGTTTTAGTCAAGCGCATTATACTGTCATTCCAGACATGATAATACAGATGTCGAGAACGAAAACCGCAGACTGGTTAAAGGTCAGGCAGGCATTGCGAGGCTAATAAGTGAAATCATGTGGCCCCAGCTACTTGGGTTTGATTGAGCCGATTAAATTCATTGAGATAATTCCAAGGAAATTGAAAGCCACATCTTTTTTTTGAAAAAAAAAAAATCGTCCGTTTACTAGTGTGCCTTCGTATTTGTGTGTCTTCCTTGTCCTGAGTGAAGATTATTCAGTTTTTTATGAAATTTTTTCTGATTACTCTACGAGTGTTGCTTATCAAAATTACGAGTATCTTTGAGGTTTAAAGAAAAAAAAAAAGATTGATTTCCGTCTGAAGTGGGGAGGGAAATTGCCTAGAACAACTACACATAGATGGAAGAATTGGACTTGATTTAGGTGGAAGATAACACAGTTGCGAATGTGTGACATTGGGTGCCAAATTTTTTAGCTCAGTTTAGACTTATCCTATCAATTCATGAGAAACACAAAGAACGTTTATAAATCGCTTCCGAAGTAAACAATCAAAATGATGACTCAGCGTTTGGACTGCAGTCAACACGAGACCCAGTAAATATGTAACCAAGGCAAACTGCGGCATCGGCTAAAATCGATGACCCAGTTGAAGTACTTTGAACTAAGGATAAGCAATCAATAAATTGTATAAATAGCCAGCACTTAAAAGTTTCACAGTCCAGTTGAATATTTTACTAAAAAAAATAATTATTCCTCTACAAAAGCTCTAAGAATGAATTTTCTTGAAAAGGTTATAGATAACCCTCAAGATGTCATCGTCCAACTGGAAAAGGTCAGAGTTAGCCTTACTAAGCTCGCATTAGATAAGCTTACTACGGAAATGCCTGAAAGGCAGTATGACAAGGTAAAGAGTATCTTCCATCCAGCCTAATCACACCACCTTTATAGGCCTAAGTGGAACAACCGCTGCTGTCTTTCTTGAAACCAGCCACGCTCTGTAAGCTCTATCGCCCACTAAGCAACAAGTTCGGATTCGACTCCGTCACAAAAAACGGAGAATTAGGTACTATCCTCAAACCAAACAAAAAAGTACAGAGGGACCACACCAACAATTATTCCGAGCTTGGGATGACTCAGAATCAACAGGAGATTAAAGCACAGCTACCAACTGCACGCACATTTCTTCGTAGAGAGAGTTGAACACATTTAAAGTAATCCAAAAGGAGGTTTCAGCATCAAATCAATTCGAGCTATCCCAAACATACGAAGCTCTCTTGCTCATTAAAGTGAGACTGATACCTTAACGTGAATCCATCGCTTACGTGAGTATAATGGAGATCTCAAGAAGCATCTTGAATTCAAAAAGCAGCTCGATTCACTGGTGCTATTATGAATTATCGATCGTTTCGCTGACCAGAAAGCCCGGTCACTTTTACATAGAACGTTAAAAAACCCAAGGCATCTAGTAAAAGTAGAGCTGGAGGCTTTGATGGATCTACCCTAACGCACAACGATGCCAAGAGATGTCGGATCAATCATAAGCTATATGCACTACACTAAAGGGCAGGTTACCAATCTAAAAAGAAGGAAAATGGAGAATAGATTTTGCTTTTTTCATCTTTTGAGGATTAGGCCCTATCGTGAGCGGAAGGCCAGAAGATGTTGTTAATTCTACAAACAGATTTCCCACTTTGCAAGAAAAAGAAGATTTTATTTTGAACGAATACCATCCGTGTGCAACCACATCGAAAGATACTGAAGAAATACTCCTGTGTTACGCACAGAAAGGTCCAAGTGCTTCATTTGAACAGAGCAAGATCAATTGACAGATTGTGTATAGTACAATTTCTGACCTCCACAAATCGGGAAAACTTATAACGGAATTATAAAATCTGTGTTTGAGTATGTATATTGCTCGAGGCATCAGATCAAGACAGTTTTTAAAATTTGAAATTTATCAAGAACCCCACATTACGGTAATGCATTCTCAACCAATTTCGATCCAGACTAAAGCGATAGCAACGATTCGGTAAATCATCGCCAGAATTTTCACGTCGCAGCCTAGCTTAGTATCGTCGGTGTTTGTTGTTGCTGTGTTTGTTTGTAACTATGACTGAGGAATTCAGGGTGGACGTAGCCAATATACGCGGGCTAAAAAGTAATCACTTTTCTCCGTACGTCCACGTTTGTAAGTACCGACCAGTTGTTTTGGCACTTAGTGAAACACAGGAAGATCCTCGCACACATTTCTCAGATGACTCTGATCTGAAGCTACCTGACTACGAATTAGTGACACTATTCGTCTCGCCATTTATGTGCGTAGTGATGTAATTTACCAAATTTCACCACAAACTAGTCTCTGTTCCATTCCGGAATTCAATTTCATGTGGTTAAAATTCCATATCCGTAAGCAAATTATCCACTACTGCTTTATTTACAGAAGCCCCAAACTGGACAGCAACTCAGGAGTTTGATGCGCTGTCTGACTCCATTCAAAAAACTGTATCCCTTAATCCTCATACTGAAATCGTGATTACTGGTTGGCTTCGACATTCTGGACAGAAAACACCCAAAGGAAGGTGTGTTGAGATCTTCGCTGCAGAAAATAATTTAACCCAGCTTGTGAATGAGCCCACACGATTACCAGACGCTGATAGTCATACCGCCAACTTCTCACCCTGATAAGTACTGCGTTGATGTGCTTTCCCCTCTAGGCACGTCGGAATACTGTGTCATATCTACTAAATTCTCGTACAACCACCACACAGTTAGAGAAAATATTCCTAAAAGAATCGATTAACAATACGCGAAATCCAATTGGAGCGGACTTAATAACTTCTTTAGGAATTTTAACTGGTCGTTATGTTTCCTCGATAACGACCAAAAGAAAAGGCATGGTATGACTCGAGCTGTAAAGAGGCTGTCAGCTTTAGAGAATTGTTTTTTCGGTCCTACAAGACCAACCCGACAGAGGAAAAGCGAAAAAAGTTTAAACAGGCCAGAAATGACTGCAACGTCTTTCGCAAGCGTGTGAAATTTTAATATGATCAAAGACTAAGGCAAAAAATAATACAATGTGCCAAAAATAGTAAAAATTGTTAGTGGTTCGTTAAAAAATTAAGAAACGTTGCGCCTCATTCTTCATCCCAACGCACATTTACGATGACATTCCAGCTGTCAGCTCTTTGAATAAGGCCAATCTGCTTGCTGCACACTTTGTGGCTAGCTCAACACTTCCAGATTGTGCTTTGTCCTCGCCTACAATGGGACGAATCTACTTTCGCACTCGTACAGTAGCAAGAGTACTCAAAGATCTTAACATGCATAAATCCGCTGGTCCAGAACCACTGTTTGGACCACCTCAAAAAAGCACTTCATCGGGAATGGAGTGCGATGCTTTCTTCGGCCGTCTCAAGGCCATTATTCGCGCTAAAGGTGGACATGTTGAAAACTACTAATACAATTTGAAAACTGACGTATTTTCCAACATATTTTGCTTTGGCACTATAAAATTTAGCAAAAAATAAAAAAATTACAGAATTTTAAAAAGTTGCAGTTTGATTCAGTCAGGTTGTAGACTAAAACATGTGTCGAATCATTGAATGATATCCTGACAGAAAGTGAGTTGTCCGTATGGAAAAACGGAAAGTCATGCATCGAGAAAAAAAATCGCTTGGTTCCCAGATGATACACAGGAAGACCGTTGTCTTTCCCTTACTTATTCAACGATCAGATCCTTGGTCATCCAATCTCGTACCGTTCTAACTCTACCTTGAGTTGCCACGGAAGTAAAAAATGGCGCGCCTTAGTTAAGGTTGTTTGAAAACCTTGAAAGTTGGGTGGAGCACTTCTCTGCATATTATAGCCCTCTGCTTGAATGCAAACATTCTAAGCTTTCGCTAGCTCCCACAGTTGATCGAGGCTGTGATTTCTCTCAACGTCATTTTGACTGTTTGGCAATGGCAACTTTCCCAATTCGAAGGGTCATAGAGAAAATAGTAGCATCCGTATTGGTGCACCAGTCTCGTTCCCTTTGACGTTTCTGCGTTTTCTTGGACTTCAACGGCTTGCTAAGTAAATAATTTCCATGAAGTACCATTCCCTCGACTGTCGCGCACGAAGGGCGGTGGTCATGCTTGGCTTGCAATTTTATTCAATAAAATGATGATGGTCGATCGAATGCCTAATCGAATAGAGGGAGAGACTTCTAATTTCAATTTATGGGTAAAAAGGCAAAGGTGACACTAGAAATTGCAACAACTACCGACAGTGAAACTAGTGTCGCATACTATTAAAATTTACAACGAGTTATAGACAGTCTACAATGGAATATTGTAGGCATTCAATACGGCTTTTTTTAGAGGCATTTCGACATAGAGTGAGCCACAAAAAAAAAAAGCGGGACAGTGTATCTTAGTATCATAGCCACTTGTTAAGATATTTTAAGCAAATAAATGAAAACACAAACACACACATACACAAAAAAAAAAAAAAAACTGGGATAGTCGTTTTCAAAGACCCTATTGAAGTTCAGTTGTTCTGCTTTTCTTTTCTGAGGTAATGTATCGGTTCTTTTCCTGTGAGGAGTTGAATTAGTCTCAGTTTCACTATACAAAAAAATGAATCAAAAACAAACATCTTTTGACTTAAAAGTGCTACTCTTTAATGATTACAAAAAAAAAAAATCACAGTATCCCTGAAATTTCTTCAACATTTGCAATTAAAAAAAAAAAAAACGAAGTCAACTGTGCTTGCTCTAATACAATATATAAAATTGTTTAAGAAGAATAGGTTTTTAGGACGTCTGTCTGGAAGTGGAAGATCTTTAAAACTTCAAAAACAAAAGTTTAAAACAAGACAAAATTGTATAGAGCGATTCATTGTGAGGTTTGATTTTCAATAGAATTTTTTTGACAGATTTCGCGTGACTCCTATCAAACTGCTTTATCATTTTTGTTTAGTATTGTTTGGCAAGTCATCATGGAAAGACTAACACCATAACATCATCTAAAAATTGTTCAGCTGTATTACGAAAATCAGCGTTCTGTGAGAAATGTTTTTCGTGCGATTCGAGGAAAAACGGTACGCATAATCGGCCTACTGAAACCACTATTGCCAATACCATTCCCAAATTTGAGTCCCAGTTTTCATTAGTGGATGATACTCGTCGACCGGGTAGACCACATCCAGCACGTAGTGAGGAGACTATAGCAGCTGTAACTGAGAGTTTAGGCGAAGACCGTGACGAATCGAATTTGCGTCATATTTTCAGTGAATGGGCTCTGGAAAAAGTCAATGAAAATCCGGTGTTTTATCGTAACAGTTTGTTCAGTGATAAAGCCCATTTCTGGCTCAATGGATACGTTAATAAACAAAATTGCCGTATTTGGGCTGATGAGCAACCCGAAGAGTACCAAGAGCTACCATTACATCCATTAAAACCAACGTAATGGTGTGGCTTATGGGCTGGTGAACTTATTGGTCCATATTTCTCCAAAAATGACGCAAATCAGAATGTTACCGTCAACGGTAATCGTTATCGCGCTATTAACGGACTATGTGCTTCCTGAAATTCAAGAACATGGTCTCGGTGACCTGTGGTCTTAACAAGACGACGCTACGAGCCATACAGCGCGTGAAACAATGGACTTGTTGAGAAAACATTTTGGTGAGCACCTGATTTCACGTTTTGCTACGGTAATTTGAGCGCCTAGATTGTGCGACATCACATCTTTGGAATATTTTCTCTGGGGATATGTAAAGTCTCAGGTCTTAAGGAATAAGCCAGCTACGATTGAAGCTTTGGAAGCAAACATTATCCGTGTTATCCGCGAAATACTAGTCGCTATGCTCGAACGAGTCGCCCAACATTGGACTTTCTGAATGGACCACCTCAGACGTAGTCGTGGCCAACATTTATATGATAAACGATATCATGATATATTCACCCCTTCGGGTTAGGGGTTAGAATATACCCGAGGTAAGGCATGCCTGTCGTAAGAGGCGACTAAAATCCATTGGGCCGGATTAAGGTGTTAAGCGACCCGTGCCAGAATCGACCAGGTTGGGGGCCCAGTATAAAAATAGCTCAATCTCTAACGGAGCATCTGGATACTTGGCGACCTCCAGCCAGCCTTATCTGTCTAGTGCGGATCTCTGGACAGACGGACTACCCTCTCTCCGCTAGTCGTGGGAACTAAAATGAGTTCAAATAATATTCAAAATAATACAAATATAAACCAGGACCCCTTTAAAAAATGCTCAAAGGTCACGAGATCTCCAGCACGCGAATCGCTAGAAAAATCATGCGAAAGCAAAGACCAAACACAGTCGGTAGCTCAGGGCAATAGCATTACACCAAATAAGCTACAAAATCTCGAACGCGAAAATTCTGATCTCCGCGCCAGACTCCAAAATATGGAATTGCTCTGTGCCGAACTAAAAAAGCAACAAGATGCCATTAAGCCGCAATCTAAATCTGAGTCTGAGTCTGTTTCGCTACTTGTCCGCCCCGAAAACTCGAGTTTTCACACGGGCGAAGAAGAGCTAGTCCGCGAAACGGACTGGATACTTAAAAAAAAGCCAAGTAAGAAGCGCAAAGCTATTTCCCCGCCTGATATTGAACAAACAAAGAAGCAAGCCAGCTTTAACACTGCTGAGGTCGATAATGCAACAAAGCAACCCAAACAAAAACCGCCGCCGCCAATAACCTTTTTTGGAATCTAGGACTACAACAAGTTGCACATAATCCTGAAATCACTGCGCTCAACCGATTAATGATACATGGACTATTAATGTCCTTAATCCAGACAACTACCGTTCGCTTTCGCAAAAATTAAATGCCGAGAAGATTTAATGGCATACCTACGAAAATAAAACGGAAAGACCCATACGCGTTGTAGCAAGAGGATTGCATCCCCCTTGCCTTAAAGAAAACATCGTTAAACAGCACAATGTTGAAATCGAGAGGACGACCCCAAGACGCTGTCTTCCCCTCTTTAGGCTAACTTTCGACAAAACCGAAAGCCTAGAAAGAATTTATGCCATAAATTCAATTTTGGGACTTGTTGTCAAAATTGAACCTCCGCGGAAAAACTCTAGGCTGATTGCCCAATGTACACGTTGCTAGGGATTCAGCCATACTCAGGCCTACTACCAGAAGGAACCTCGCTGTGTAAAATGCGCTGGCAAACATCTGACTCGAGAATGCAATGCCGCGAAAGATTACTCAGCGATATGCATTAACTGCAATGGAAAACATCCAGCTAATTATCGAGGCTGCGAAGTCGCGAAGGAGTTGCAAAAGCTACGAGATCAATCAAAAACGATTGAAAAACGCAGGGACAGCTAGAATGAGAAATAACAACAGCGGTCCTACTCCAAAGCCTTTAAAGAAGGTAATGGTGACAAACGCTTAAATCACCAATAACAACAAAGTCAAAAATAACAATGCGCAAGTGGAAAGTGGAAAAACTTACGCGCAAATAGCGGCGCGAGTTAATATGACTAACTGTACATTACCGGATCCTGCCTCAAATATGTTATCAGTTATTCTCGAGAGACTAGAAGAACAGACTAAAATAAATAAGATAATAGTCGAACGGCTTCTTAAGTTCGAAGCCAATTTCTGTAACTAATTATGGCAAAGAAGCTCAATATACTTGCGTGGAATGCCGACGGGCTACAGAAAAGGTTTGATGAACTCAATATTTTCATGCAGGAAAAAGTAATTGACATATGTTTAATTTCTGAAACTCACCTGGCAACAGAATCGCGAGTGGAACTAAAAGGTTACCGCGACTACCATTGGAAAGCGCAAGAGGCGGGTCATCCCTAATCATAAGAGACTGCATTGAACATACTTTGGAAGCAATAATTGAACTTGACAAATTTCAAATGACCGTGGTGCGCGCTAAAAATAAAAATTACTCTTTTAATATATCCTCAATCTATTGCCAATCGCGCTGCGAAATAGAAAAATACGAATTTATTGACCTATTCAACTCTCTTGGACCAATCTTCATTATTAGTGGCGACTTTAACGCGAAGCACACTTTTTGGGGCTCAAGATGTATGTCTCAAAAAGGCAAAACTCTTTACAGAGCTGATATAAGATGTGGCTGCTATTTTTACTCAACAGGCAAGCCGACATATTGGCCCTCGAATGTCGCCAAAACACCCGATCTAATAGACTTCTTTATCGGAAAAGGAGTAAACGCTAGTTACGTCAAAGTTGAAAAGGGCTTCGATCTTTCCTCCGATCATTCTCCAGTTATCCTCTCATTGTGCGAATCCTTGGTTAAGAAACAAAGACCACCCAGATTAACTAACAGCAAAACTCACTGGGAAGATTTCCGAATAGACAATGTAGACAATACTGAAAAGAAAAGAAAACTTGAAAAAGAAGTTGAACGTTTCGTTGAAGTCATGCAGCAAGCGGCCTGGAAGAACACTCCCCGCGGATCGAACAAAGTTCCCAAAGTCGGCATAAGATATCCACCGGAAATCAGAGAAATGATAAGGAAGAAACGAAGAGTGCGGAAAAAGTGGCATGAAACCCGGGCACCACAAGATAAAACGTTCTTCAATAGGCTCTGCAACTTGTTGAAAAAATCGATCAAGGACTTCAATAATCAAGGTATTAATAACTACCTTGAAAGACTCACAGCGACAAAGGATACCAACTACTCCATATGGAGAGCCGTTAAAAGTGTTCGAAAGCCCCAAATACACGTGGCGCCAATAAGAAGAAACCAAAATGACGTTTTCGCCGACCATCTTGCAGAAACGTTTAAACCATTCGACGGGGAAGTACTTCCAGAGAATTTCAAAACGCTAGAAGTGACGACAAACTTTCCAGTAGAAAAGGCTACACTTAGGGAACTTAGACAAGTTATAGACACGCTTAAGCCCAATAAAGCCCCGGGATATGACTTAATAACGGGAGAGATACTTGAAGCGTTGCCGAAAAAAGGTTTGCTAAATCTGCTTTATCTTATAAGTGCCAGCATTAGATTAGTGCACGTACCGCACCAGTGGAAAGTAGCCGAAGTTATTATGGTTCCGAAACCCGGTAAACCGCTGACTGAAGTCAAGTCATATAAACCAATATCGCTTCTCCCGATTACATCGAAGGTCTTCGAGTGAATCCTTCTTAATCGTCTTAAACAAATTACCGACACAAATTCCCTCTTACCTGATCATCAATTTGGCTTTAGAAGCCAACACTCTACAGTTGACCAAGTGCATCGAATAACCGATGTAATTGAACGAGCAATCGAGTGTAAGTTAGTCTGTCCAAGCGCATTCCTTGAAGTTTCGCAAGCCTTTGATAAGGCCTTTGAAGGCCTAAAATATAAACTTTGACAAGCCCTACCAAAACAATTGTCTTGTATTTTAGGTTCATATCTGGAAGACCGACTCTTCCGTGTGAGACACGAAAACGAATATTCTAGTTTTAAGACAATAAAGGCGGGAGTGCCGCAAGGAAGTGTACTTGGCCCTCTGCTATATTTGCTTTTTACCCGCTATATACCGCAAACGGACGACACTGTCCTAGCCACATTTGCTGATGACACTGCCATTTTGGCAACGGCTAAAACAGTCAAAGAAGCAACCGCCAAGTTGCAACGTGCCCTTACACGGATTAACAATTGGACAAAGACTTGGCGAATCACGCTTAATGAAAACAAGTCTGTCCACGTGACCTTCACTCTCAAGAAAATTGAGAATCCACCGGTGTTTATCAACGCAGTACGAATTCCTTACGCGAACGAGGCCAAATATCTCGGTATGACACTCGACTCCAAACTAAAATGGAGAGCACACGTCAAGAAAAAACGTGAAGAGCTTGAAATCAAATATAGAGATATTTACTGGCTTATTGGAAAGTATTTCAAGCTTAGCTTAGAGAGCAAACTGCTGTTATACAAGCAAGTGCTAAAACCGATCTGGACATATGGTGTACAACTTTGGGGTTCTACTAAAAATAGTAACGTTAATGTATTACAGACATTCTAAAACAAAGTTCTTCGAGGTATTGTTAATGCGCCGTGGTACATTAGGAACGATGATATCCACAGAGACTTAGGAGTCGAAAACGTTCAGAACGTAATAAAATTGTTTGCGCGAAAACATAATAATCGATTACAAGGTCATACGAATATTTCTGTTCAACAGATCCTCAACGAGACAAATTTATTGCGCCGTCTGAAAAGGACTAATCCTCTTGATCTAGCGCGGTGATTAGCAGCGCGTAATTTTTCTAAAGTACACAGGAATTTTCAATGGAAAATAGCCTGCAGGATATCTTATAAAAACAAAATAAAATGCGATAGAAGAACTGCTTGTCGAGTGTGAACTCAGTCGTGGTTTGCATAAGGGAGTTGTTTTTTAGTAAGAATCTCACAATACTATAGGCTCAGGGCCTATAGTGTTTATGAAGATATCTCACCTTTTCATGAAAAAAAAAAATTTATGTAATATCAATTTCAAGAAATAAATGCCATGAATTGTTCTTTTAACCGATAATAAAAATTTTAAGTTTGGTTTCAGATTTATGTATCTTGTTTTACATAATAAATCAAACCTTACGATGAATCGCACCATTTTTTTCATAAGGATGGTTGCAAGGACAAAAAGCTGGAAAGGAACCTTAATTATCGAAACGAAATCTAAAGACGAGACATGAGTTTGGAAACAAGTTATAAATTTAACCTTTTTATGTCTGATGGCCGTAGGTTTATGCGGTGACAAGAAGAAATCCCCTTAGATTCAAGGGACATCACACCCACAGTAAATCACGGTGGTGAAAGTGTGATGGTTTGGGGTACAGAGGTAGATAGTGAAGTTGACTAATTGCGCATAATTGAAAATATTGAAACGTTATATTCCTGCAATTGGGGTTACTGTGAGGTGTAACACTGGTGCCTAATAACGATACCAAACATACAACTGGTGTTATGAGAGATTAGTTGATTTGAAACACAAGAAAAGTATTACCACATAGTTCTCAAAGTGCGGGTTTGAATTCTACAGAGAATGCATAAGCAATTGTATCCCTGTATCTTCATACTGAAACCGTCATTGCGGGCGATTTCAATATACACAATTTTGGGTTGCTTCGATATTCTGGAAAGATAACACCCGAAGGACGGTGTGTTGAGATCTTCACAACGGAAAACAACTTGTCGGAGTTTGTAAATGAGCCCACTCGAATACCAGACGTTGATAGTCATACCGCCAACACCCTGGACTTGTTTTTAACTTCTCATCCTGGTAAGTACACTGTAGACTTGCCGGGTCATTGTGATATATCAGCTAATTTCTTCACACATCTAGGGCAAAGATTCCTTACAGAATTGTATGACAATACGAGAAAGCAAACTAGAGCCGACTTAACACCTTCTTTAGGAATCGAACTGGTAGTTATGTTTTCTCGATAACGACGTGGATACCGCTGCTGATATGATTACTAATACTATCCCATATCGAATGAAGAGTATCTAATCAAAAGAGAAGGCATGGTACAACTCAAGCTTGGAGGATTAATAGAAACGATTTTTCGGTCCAACAAGACCAACCCGACAGAGGAAAACCGAAAAAAATTCAAACGAGCCAGGAATGACTGTAACACCTTTCTTAAGCGTGTAAAATTTCAAAACGACTAAAAAATGAGACAAACAATACTACACTATCCCAGAGTAAGAATGCACTTTCGCACTCGTTTTGTTGCAAAAGTTCTTAAAGATCTTAACATTCACAAATCCGCTAATCCAGATAGTATATCTTCCCTACTTCTAAATAGAGGTTCGTCCACGTTGGTAAAACCACCGCCCTTTAGGAATCCCTCCAAACGGATGGAAAATAACATTTGTGAAGCCAGTACCAAAGTAATGGAAACGCTGGTAAACCATCAGCTCATGACATATCCCGAAACAATAAAACTTTTCGATGACCGGCACTACGGTTTTAGTAGCAACAAGTCCACTGGTGGTTTGATGACATATCTCACCGAAAAGTAGAACTATCCATCGGCTTCAATTCTTGAGTCAGCTTGATCTTGTATGGGTGTAAACCAAAATCCTTACGCAAAATACGCCATAATGTGGTCTGAGCGATGCCCAATTCTTGAGAACGCCATGGAATTGACTGATTTGGGTCGTTTGCTACGGACGTCTGAACGGCAGCAATATTTTCGACACTTCGACCAACCCGTTGTCTCACTGCACTAAACCTGTTATTGCCTGTCTACTAGGGCGAGAATTACGACCGAAAATTGGAATGACCACATGTTCGATGTCGTCAAAATGCTGCGAAATGCCTGGGTTTCCTCAAGCGATGTAAGAAATCTTTCACCCCCTCTGATCAGGCCTTAATATATATGGTAAAGCATTTATCCACCCGAAATTGGAGTACAATGTTCACGTCTGGTCGGGTGCGCCCAAAACATTTCTGCACCTGCAAGTTAGTATTTAAAACCGTGCGATAAAACTCATAGGTGATACTTATATTACTCAGACAAAAGACATCCTGGAATACAGACGTAGAGTCTCGCGTCTCATCCTATTTAATCGCTATTTCCAATACCAGTGCTCCATAGAAATTGCCAGTAGCATTCAGCCCCTTCAAACATTTAACCGCAACACCCGTCTAGCTATGAATGCTCATCAGTACACTTTCGGACGTACTTTTAAGTATCGTGATTCGTTCATAGGCCGTACAATTCGCTTTTGGAATGCCCTGCCTAGCTCTTTATTTCCTAGTCATTACAATCTTCAAACATTTAAAACCAACGTTCATCGGTACCTCTCTTTCCATCTTCCTTAATTATTCGCCCGCGCTGTGTGCAACATTTAAGAGTACTTAGGTCCCTTCGGCGTGCGCAAATTATAAAAACAGTTTTAGAGTGGTGAACTTCTATTTATCTCTCGAACGGAGAAATCAACTGCAGATATCAATAGTGTCATGAGTTTCAGAGATAATATTCTCTGCTGGGCTTCATCATATCTGAATAATAGAAGACAACAAGTTCTAGTTAATTCTGCTATGAGTGAGGGACTACCTTGCACTGGAACTGAAGTACCACAGTGCCCAAGGCACGGTCTTCTCCTTCTTTGAAGCATGTTCTCCTGGTAAGACCCATTGTTTCTATTGTTCTTTGGTCTCTGGTGTCTACCAATCAATCCATATCTCATCGACGGTCACAAAACGACGAAGAAACTCTTTCGGATTTCGATTAAACAGGGCCAAGCACGTCTTTGAAGTGGTCTCACGATTGCACTTGTTTTCTGGTGTAAGCAAACGCGGCACCCATCGCCAGGAGAGCTTTCTCATACCCGAAATCTTATGCAGAATATGGCTATCGCGTTTAGTTGAGATCCCTGTTATATTAGCCAACTCGCGACATTTTACTGTACGGGCCGCCAATACGAGATCATGGATTTTGTCTACGGTTTCCTCTATGGTAACCGTTCTTGGGTCACCTAAGCGCTGTTCATCAAAAACCGACGTGCGAATCAATGGTAAACGGTTGTACGGGAGAGTGAATGGTTACATACACACAATCGAGTATGGGCCCTTGTAAAGAGACAGTGGAGACGAACAGCATTTTTTTCAGACAGATAAGGCGATGCGCTGTTATCCGATCTCTTTGACATCGTTCTTGACACAATAGTGCAAAATTCACGCGCTAACACAAGATCCACAATCTTTCAAAGGTCCGTCTTATTACGTGTTTACGCCGATGATATTGACTTACTCGGAAGACAGCAGCGTGATTTTAGTAGTGCTTTCGCGAATACTGAGGTGGGAACGCCGAAGATGGGTTTAACAAGTGTACGCTATCAACAAGAATGTACACCCAACACCGGCGTCTCGGGCAGAACGTCACGCCCGATAAATTTAATTTTGAGGTCGTTAAGCACTTTGTTTACCTAGGCTTCGCTATCAATTCAGACAACGACTCCAGCGCGCTGAGATCAAACGAAGAATAACACTTGGCAATCGCTGATCCTACATATGACCTTAATAATCCCAGTCATATCCTATGGCGCAGAGTTACTAACTTTATCAAATATGGATGAGGAGGGCTCTTGGCTGCCGTGAGAGAAAAATTCTCAGATCCCATCTGCAAAGACAGTGAGTGAAGAAGGAGGAACAATGACATAGAGCTGGTAGAGTGAAGGCCAGGGACTGAGATAGCTGGGTCATGTAAAAGCCTTCGAATTCACCAATTTATCATGCGAAACTGGAAGCATCTAGTTAAAGATCCAGCTAGTTGGAACCGCTTTTTGGTTGAGGACCAAGTCCACTCCAGACTTAAATAGGTAAGTAGAAGATTAATCTGATTTGAAATATTGGACTCACACTTGTTCCTATCTTGCGAATTCTGTACTGCACCTAGGTTCGAGTTAAATACCTTAGTGTTCACGATTGGCAATAGTGTATCAGTACCGGCGTGCGTTGGAAGAGGTAAAAAAGAAACAGATTTCCCAGTCATTCTTTTACCAAAATACTCCGAGTATTAGTAAGTTTACTGTCTTTGCCATAACCGCACGTTAAAAAAAAACAAATATGTTAGGGCATAATTAATAATTCTTAGAATTTCGCAACTCTTACATAACCTCATTTGGAAGCAAACATTTGCTCATTTTTATTGTTTATGAATAAAGTCGTGTGTTCCCATGTTTCAGCACGTTCCAATATTGACACATCTTATCCAAATTAGTTGGGAAACGAGAAAGTAAACCGTTAAACATACGTTAATTCAAGATTCCACCAGCAGTTTTAAGCCTTTGAAAACTCACGATGCAAGGGCATCTTACACTTTCGTTCCAATTAGACACATGATGAGATACTCCATGTACAATTGTATAAGTCCATTTGACGAAAGCTGGCAAAGAGGGTTTAATTGAGTTACCCCATCATAAGGTGAGAATTATCGTGAATTTGTTTGTTTATTGACACCAAACCCCAGATGCGGATCATGTGTAAGAAATTAGTTGGCATGTACGAGTACACAATTGAATTTTCAAGATTGTAGCACAAGGGCATTTTGATAGGTGGGTGTGAACTCTACCACTGATCCAAAGAAAAATCGACAAAGGATACACGTCATTTGTATGTACGAATATAATGACAGGTTTAGATTATATCAGCTTGAGTCAGACAGAAAAAATTCATGTTAATTAATTGGACATTAAAAATAGTCATAATGGAGTTCTTTCCCTTGTCATGTAGTTTAAGTAAATAATAAAAATAAATTCCCAAGCCTACAGCGCAGTTCAAAAACTTGTTTCTGTCGTTAATCTGTTTTCGAAACTTTGCCAACAAACAGCAACCTTGTGTATTACAAATGGGAATAGCCATCAGGTAGGGCAATTAAAAAATTGATTCGACTGTGACTCGGAAGTGATACAATGAAAGTAAGACAACCCAGTTAGCAGTAAGCTTACAAGTAAAAGGGTTGATGTCAATATTATCCGCGAGCTCTGACCTCAGACACTTGTATTGAATTAGTATGACTTAAGATACTCACGACAACTGTCATTGCTCTCATTTAGTCAACCAAACAACCGCAAAACAAGTTAGATTGTGGATCTCGATGCCTGTAATTGCAGTGCCCTGTTATGATGCCAGTAGGCATATTGCATTGTAATTTACATCTCAGAAACACCAGAAAGAATTCACTTGATCTGCTGGCATCCTGGAGGGTCATGCAGTTAGGTTCATATAGGGTATTTTAATAACGACTTGACAATATTTTTTTTTTTTTAAATAAAAGGCAAACCATTTGAGATATTTCAAAAACTTTATTATTGGCTTGAAGTACTATCAAAAGATTTATGAATGGAACTCGACTTCGTTCATATGGCCACCGCGGGCACGTTTGCAGCGGTTGATTCGTTGGATCCAATTTTCAAAGACTCGGCCACACATTTCGGCCGAAACGGCCGCTATTTCGCTTTCAATGTTGGCTCTAAGCTCTTCCAACGTCGTCGGCGTGTTGGCATAAACCAATGACTTAACGTAGCCTCACAGAAAACAGTTAAGCTGCGTTAAATCGCACGAACGAGGCGGCCAATCGACTGGCCCATGTCTTGAGATAACACGCTCACCATACTTACTCTTCAATAAATCGATTGTAGCGTGTGCTGTGTGGCTTGTGGCACCATCCTATTGAAACCACATGTCGTCCAAGTCCATATCTTCCAAATTCGGTCCAAAAATAATCGGTGATCAAGGCGCGATAACGCTGACCATTCACTGTAACGTGACGATCGTTATCGCCGACGAAAAAATATGGCCCAATAACGCCGCCGGCATGCAAACCGCACCAAAGAGTTTTTTTTTGTGGATGAAGTGGAGATTCATGAAGTACATGTGGGTTTTCATCCGACCAATAACGCATATTTTGCTTATTGACTAACCCATTGAGAAAAAAATAAGCTTCGTCACTGAAGATGATTTTGCGATGAAATTCATCATCTTGGGGCATCTTCTCCAGAACCCAATCGGAGAACGTACGTCGCTTCAAATGGTCTATCGGCTTCAATTCTTGAGTCAGCTTGATCTTGTATGGGTGTAAACCAAGACCAATTCCTGAGAACGCCGTGGAATTGACTGAATTGGATCGTTTGCTACGGACGTCTGAACGGCAGCGATATTTTCAACACTTCGACCAACCCGTTATCTCAATGGCACGGCAAGATCACACAACGAATATGTAGACTCAAATTTTTGCACTAAACTTCCTATTGCCTGTCTACAAGGGCGAGAAGTACGACCGAAAATTGAAGTTGACGCTCTTAAAGTTGCACTGACTCCGAATATCTGTAGAAAATTTGTATAACTTGCAGACGTTGCTCGTTAGTGTACTTTACCATAATGAAAATGTTGAGTTTACTAAATAAATTGACAGTGACAGTTTGATGATTGGTGAAAGAGTGCGTTCACAAATTAAATTCAAAATTGTCAAGTCCCTATTGGAAAACCCAATATGAAACCTAACAGTCAATTAATATATAGTTCTCAGACATAGGAATTCTTGGAATGTTTAACTATGTTCGGACCCTTAGTCCTTGCGATTTGCCTAGCAATTTAATCTGCGACGATTTCATTTCGCATGCTTTCGTTGTGACATAATACCCAGTTTGGAAGCAGTGAGACGGTCTACCAAGGCTCGAAGCTTTGTGTGAGGATTCTTATTCTTCTTCGCAATAGACCCAATTTCCATCAGGGTTACGTACCAGCTTGACCATTATACCATTATTCCGATTTGAGTTCTGTTTGTCTTGTTAAGTTGGTACACCTGTTGTTGACATTCCCTCCAAATCTTAGCATCATAGCTTAAAATTTGCAAAAGTTACGTAGCTAAGAGTACATCTATCTCAGTGTGTGTTGTCTATTTTTTACAATTTTAGAAATTAATAATGCGCGAACGTTGGAAATATTTTGAAAGTATTTCGGCAACGATTTTCTAAAGAAAACGGTCGTTTACCAGTGAAACGAGCGGTTCAAAAGTGGTCGTGCGTCAATCGAAGATGATAAACGCAGTGGCCGACCATCGACATCGAAAACCGACGAAAACATTGATAAAGTAAAAGAAATGTTGGCCAATAACCGCAATTTAACCATCAGAGAGATAACGGAGGACTTGAACATTGCCTATGGATCCGTCCAAGGCATTTTGGTCAATGATTTGGCTATCCGTAGTGTAGCAACAAAGTTTTTGCAAAAAGACCTCAATTTCATTAAAAAAAGAGACCGTGTTTACGTCGCAAAAGAGATAATTTGGAGGCTGAGTCCGATCCCACATACATCAAAATGATCATTACTGGAGACGAGACGTGGGTTTATGATTACGACACGCAATCCAGACTTCAGGCAAGTGAATGGCGTTCACCGAAATTTTCAGTCAAAAAAGAAGGCAATGCTCACAGTTTTCATGGATTACAACGGTGTAGTGCTTTATGAATTTTCGCCAGAAGGCCAGACAGTAAACAAAGAGTATTATTTAAGCCTTATGAGACGTTTGTGTGAAGCAATTCGCCGTAGGAGACTAAAATTGTGGCAGAAAACTTGTGGATTTTGCACCATTATAATGCGCCGTCGCAAAGTGCCATCATTATTCGTAATTTTTTGATGAAAAATTAAAAAAATACCATCCAACAGCCACCGAATTCACCTGATTTGGCTTTCTGTAACTTCTTTATGTTCAATCGAGTTAAAAAACCACTATGGGGAGCGCGTTTCAGCAGCCGAGAGGAAGTAATGGAAAAATCGCCGGAAGTACTGATGGACATACCGAAAACTGAATATAAAAAATGCTTCGAGGATTGGAGCAATTACTGGCTTAAGTGTGTTGCAGTCGATGGGGATTACTTTGAAGGGGACAATATACAATAGATTTAGAAGATTACCATATATCTCTGCCTGGAAGACCGACACTTATACTGAGGTGTAAAATCAAAAGTTGTCATCCATGTAAAGAGAACAAACTCAGTTTTGAGATAATTGACTTAAAGTCTGTTTGTAGTACATCAATCGTTGATAACGTCTAGTCATGATTTAACAGATAGTAAATCTTCTGCATATGCTTAGTTCAGATGCTAGAACCATTCCGAACGTTATGCAATTGGTCGACTGAGTCGTTACCAGTGGAGAGAGGAAGTTACTTAGTGGGCAACGAAAGTTTACTACCGCTATTACATATGGGGCTGCATCCACAATCAGAATTCTGTTTACCAACATTGCTCTAATCCACAAAAGTCATATTTTCTAGCCCTGTTACGCATTCTGCAATTCATCTACAATTTTGCCCATCAGATTTTGAAGCACATTCTTTCGTATTTGTATGCATGTCACGTCTTACTTTTTACACACGTCAAGTTCAACCGTCTTCTCCATGCTCTTTAAGCTCAAAGAAGTCAGGGTACATCTTTTTCGGTAAAAGGGCTACCCATGCTTTTCACAGGGGATTTCTTATTTATACTAGTATCGGTCTAGTAGTGAAGATTCTCTTCAGAAATGCCACCAGTTTGTCTATTCCTTTTTGTAGCGTAACGTAACTAGAGCTGAACATCAACCGAATCATCTCTCTGGAAGGTGGTGCCTGAATGGTAATTGATACGAAGTTTATCCTAAGAGGGATGATTTTCAGCCCAGACCACTTTTTACTCCGCGTTCAAATTTGTAAGCATCGATGATAAATCGTTTGAGTCAGTATTCACGTCTAATTTTTGAAAATTATTACTCAGAGACAAAAGTTATCCTTTCTAAGGTCAGACGGGGTATAATTATGATGTATTTGCATTACTCACAAACTGCATACTCGACCGCGGATTAAAATTAATTCCACAGACGTATCTGAACACTTAAAACCCCATCAATATCTTGTTAGTCATTTTCTTTTTTGTCTTTTTTTAACTTCATTCCAACGTCACGTCAAACCCATCAATAATTAATCTTTATTAGCAAGTCTGTTCAATTTTAATCTCAGAAATAATGAGCCAAGAACGATTTCAAACCAAGTTTACTGACCGCTTACATACAAACTCGAAAATACGGTTCCAGTCAAATTTTCTGTTCAGCACCTATAATTAGATCAAAAACTCAAACTGCAAATTAAATTAACTTCCGCGCTAATTAAAAAGATACACACTTGTTTTCTTTATAAATATCGTAACTTGGGTCGACGTTTATCCGTCTCCGGTATAAATTATACGCGCAGTATCCAATCCCACTTCAACCAACCCGTGATCAGAAATTCTAAATCAAAAATGCACCTTTACCGCCAGCACCGATCTGAATGTATGTTATGTGTGTGTATCTGTATTTTTTGGGAGATGAGTAAGTATTCGTATTTAAATAATAATTTCACGTGATCTTTAATCGATCTTCAGTTTGTAGCCAATGTTGGCTCATTTGTTTGTCATCGGGTGTTGTTAGTTAGACAATGAAGCGATAACAATCATTGGCAACGTAACCAAATCTACAGATACGAGTATAGTTATGAATATCTGAAATATCACGCTTGAAAGTGCCTTAATTTACCGTCGTAGATGTCGTGTTTGGGTTCCTATACTGCGGCTACAAACAGTAATTTAAGTTGGATTTCAATATCAACATGAGTGTTATCTCATTAGAACATGTTATTTGCAAACCAAACACAGACATAACGACGGTTATTCGTTTTTTTTTTTTTTTTTTTGTCGTACAGATGCTTGTTTGTTATAGGTTAGATGAGTTAATATTGAGAAGATGCCGTGGTATCTATTGTATCTATCTAGTAAATAATGGAATTTTTTTAGAATGACTTTTATTAGTTGTGCCTAAGTACAGAGAAGGCACTGAAGGGATTGTCAGTCTTTTGTCAAAAAGCGATCAAGGCCATTTGTTTGAGTGCTCTTAGGATCGAGTTGGAAAATTTGGCACTTCAACATATGTAAACAAACAAAACCAGATACAACCTGATTACTTTTTACTATCTGCCAGTAACAATTCATCGTTTTTGTAGTTCGAGAAAGCAGAACACTAGAACACTAAAAATTTAAAGTTTTAATTTTTTATCTTTTATAAGATGGGTGCGCCCAACGTGATAGCTTAAAGATTAATTTTTAATTTTTTAAGACTTAACCGGGGCTGTTAGGAATCAGTTATCTCTCAAAAGCACCGCTTCATATTGATGAGTCCGAGTCTCGTCCTCAAAGACCCCTAGTTAAGCTTAACTTTCCTTGTATCTAGGAGGAGTATATTAGCTAAGTAACGCACCAAACTAAGAAAGTATTATGAACCTCTTCCCTTTTTTAAGCCACCTAAATGTGGTATAACAATTTTCAGCACCAATCTGATTCCTATCCGTAATCGCGAAGCTAAAATGAAACAGCTCCAAAGCGTGGAAGTTGTACCCGTCGTAGGTAAGGCGTTTATCCAGAGTACAATTTCTCCCCTGCTTTAACCCTTTGGCGTCAATAGAGCGAAATGCCACGGGCGAAATAATGCCAGATCGATGCGTACTTACTTGGTACCTTTCATTCGGATAATAACACCCGAAAATCAGTCCATTATCATTGCTCATCGCTTATACAACGTGCCTTCGAATCACCTAAATCAGAAAATTGTCATTTCTACTTAGAAGGGCATTTTTAAGGCACTGCCTCTCAAAAACCCGAATCGTTTTCATATAGACCGCGCTACATTGAACCACAATGAACAACTTTAAGGGTCATATGTTATGTGGCTTCAGGAGTCCCATATGTTTATCAGAATATAAATACTTATCGAGTCAGCTACTAAGGTATCTTAATACGCTTCTTACCGCCAATGGCTGTCGCTGTCATCCTATTCCAATGGATTTCTAAACAATATCGTTTCCGATTTTTCAAAACTAATTTTCAATTTCCAATCGTTGCAATACCTTTTAATATGATTGAAGTCATGTTGCAGAAAAGAATTGATGACCTCGATTTTCGGATCTGGCTAGTACGAGGGCAGTTTGATCAATACCCGGATTAGAAATGACAACGCAACTTTTTTAGGTTTTGACCTTTATTTTTCAATAAAATCTCCTTTCAGCTCGATGCACTTTTCACAGCGGTGCTGCATTTTTTTTATCCCTTCGTAGAGTACGACTTTTTTGGCCTGCAAAATATCGGGTTTTCCAATAACGACTTGACAACTTTTTTTTTAAATAAAAGGCAAACAATAAAATTTCAAAAACTTTATTATTGGCTTGAAGTACAATCAAAACATTTATGAATGGAATTCGACTTCGTTCATATCGCAACCGGGATCACGTTTGCAGCGGTCGATTCGTTGGACCCACACATTTCGGCCGAAACGGCCGCTATTTCGTGTTCAATGTTGACTCTGAGCTCTGAGCTGAGTTGGCATAAACCAATGACTTAACGTAGCCCCACAGAAAATAGTCAAGCGGCGTTAAATCGCACGAACGAGGCGGCCAATCGACTGGCCCCTGCCTTGAGATAACACGCTCACCATACTTACTCTTCAATAAATCGATTGTAGCGTATGCTGTGTGGCTTGTGGCACCATCCTATTGAAACCACATGTCGTCCAAGTCCATATCTTCCAATCCGGCCAAAAATAATCGGTGATCATGGCGTGATAACGCTTACCATTCACAGTAACGTGACGATCGTTATCGTCACTGCTTTGTCGGTCGATAACACCACCTGTGGGCTACCGAACCACTTGCGAAAACTGTCTCTAATTGTCTTTTTATTTAATTTTTTATTCGTTTTTATTATTTTAAACGAAGCCGAATCACGTCTTATCACCACGGAAGTCTATGACCGACTGTCAATTTTTTACCTATCTAGAAGTGGTTCACATTTGAGAAATAAAAATGAATGTTAACATGTTAAAAATGTTGATAGATATCTATCTATCTGCATCAGAAGAAACCTTATCTTAGAAAATTTAAAATTCTTTCTTGTCACCACCTATTCATGACAAGCATCTCACAATAAGCTCATGCAAATGAGTTAAGAGATTCTAATGTGGTATAACTGTTCGTAAACACCTTATAAAGAACGGAAATTCACCTCCTACTGTATCTTAAAAAATCAAATAAAACACAATAAAGAAAGCAATTCAATGCCGCCCGTAGTATTCCAATCACGTCGGTAGTAATATCATGAGCAATTTTGATTGCATTCGCAGATGCGACTGGCAAATTTAATCTCTCACTTAAGTTCAATTACGAATCATTCAGACGTTACAATAGACTTTTCCTAAGATACAATGCAGTTACATATTATAGAGAGAAGTGAGCTTACTTAAAGTGGCCTTGACATAGCTTGCATCATATGGATTGCTAGTGTAATATGTCCTTCAATTAGGCTTTGATTTATCATGAACTATAAACTTCCAGCTTAGCTTCAAATCCAAGTTTGCCGCATTCTCTTATATCTAATATGTACCAAACTATAGTTTGGTCTAGAAAAGGAATTCAAATGCTAGGTTCTGCAGACAGAAATACTCGTACTCTTAGTCCGAATAAACGGCCTAACTTCTGTTTTTATTGTGCTTGATGGAATAGAGCTAAAAAAGATTCTAATATGTTACTTGGGGTATACACATGTGACTGTGTATACCCCTGCGGGTAGAGGTTAGAATATACCCGCGGTAGGATTGCCTGTCATAAGAGGCGACTAAAATCCATCTAGGCTGGATTCCCAGATCCGTGAGGGGGCGCCGCCACTCAGATATGTATCCCATCCTTAAAGCAACGTGTTATGCAATCCGTGCCAAGGCCTGAATGGTGCTCGGGATGTAAAAACAATAAAGCACCGCGAACGGAGCCCTCCGGATACCTGGCATCCTCTGGTTGTAACGTAGCCTTACCGCATTACAGGGGTCTCTGATGCGGTGGGCCTCCCTTCCCCCATATTCGTGGGATCTTAATATGAACCTAGACAAAAACAAAACAACTAAAACAAATAATACAGCAGTCGTTTTTTTCCCTTCTCCACCACCAAGATCGAATTTCTCCGGGAAAAGAATTTCGCCCGAAGCGCCTACGCGCTTTCTTCTGGTTATAAAATAAATTCAGAAAAATTTAAGATTTATGCTTTTGATACTGCCAAGATGCTTGTGGAGGAATACCCTTGATATAACTTACCTTCATCAATACATAAAGTATTGATTCACGAAGCAGAAGTGATATCTATTGGTGAATTATCTGAGGAGGCCGCTGAGTCTTGTAATAAATTAGTCAAACTATTCAGACGCGATAATATATGGAAACATTCCCGAGATGTTACTAACATGGATCTCTTGCACAGGCTTCTTCATATAAAAAGAAGTCTGCGTTAGTATAAGAAGTGTTGGATTTATTAAGTTTTTGAGCTTTATTAGAACAAATGTCATCAAAGAATAGGTCGTATAAAAAGTCTCCGCGGTTTTTTGTTACTGGTTGGTGTTGGTGTCCATTTATCTGGAAACATTAATCTGATTGTGTCAAACGAATACGTGTTTGAAAGGTGACAGATGAGTGAAATATCTGAAGAAATACGCTATGCTTTTTTACTGTAAAAAAAGGAAAAAAACGCTGCAAAAACATGCCAAAGTGGTTTGTTCGATTCCTTTCCGGAAATTTCGATGTAAAAGATGCACCTAGCACTGGTGGGCCTGACACTGAACAAGTCGATAAAATTTTGCAACTGATGGACCAATACCGGCACGGAAGATATCTGGAGATAGCGGAGGCACTAAACATCAACCGTATGATAGTTGGGAATTATCTAAAACGAGCAGGCTATTCAAAGATGTTTGGCTCGGTGTTTGGGTGCCACATGAATTAACGCAAAAAAATTTAATTTATCGGATAAGCATCAGTGAAACGCAGCTGAAATGTAACGAAATGAAACCATTTTTGAAGCAATTCATTACGGGCGATGAAAAATGATCAAAGAAAAAAAAGCGATCAAAGGCCGTGTACCGACCACGAACGGCTTTAAAGTCTGGATTCACGGCAAACAAGGTTATGTTGAGTGTTTGGTGGAATAGGAAGGGAATTGTCTATTATGAGCTGCTAGAACGTGACGAAACGGACGAAACTGTGCACAACTCGACCATTTGAATGAAGCTATCAAGAAAGAGCGACCAGAATTATCCTAGAGAAATGGAATTGTCTTCCGTCATGACAATGCTAGGCCACACACATCTTTGATGATCCGGACCTAACTGACGGAGCTTGGTTGGGAAGTTTTGATAGCCCGGACTTTGAACCCTCTGATTATTATTTGTTTCGGTCTTTGCAAAAATTTTTTTTTGCCAACCGAAAAGTCATTGATAATCACTTGGCCAAGTTTTTCGCTGATATACCAGAGAAGTTCTACACCCGAAAAATGTCAAAAGGTCATAGATAATAATGGCCAATTGGTACTTGATTGATATTGTTTTTGAATAAATAAAACTTTGTTTCAAAAGTGATCAAAGAAATTCGTCGACAGGCTTTGCTTGTTTGAAGAAAACGGAATTCCATGCGTACATTTTGACCGGCGTCTTTTCACCGACAGTTCCACAAAATCGTTAAAAACTGTCCTTCTCCACAATGGAAAAAAAATTCATCAAAACCTTTGGCTCATTCCGTGAGGCTCAAGGAAAATTTCGAAAGTGTGAAAGTGCTCTTTGAGGGTTTAAGGTATCATATGTATGCGACGTCTTCAAAAAGTAAAGTAACTTTATATTATTACAAAAAAAAAGTTATTTATTCGTAGTAATCTCCCTCAGATATATACACTAGTGACAAGCTTTTTCCAAATCCTCGAAGCACTTCTCATAAGCACTTTTTTGAGCCATGCTACAGCGATGCCGTTTTATTCCTTCAATCGTTGCAAATCTCAGTCATTTCATAGGTCTCTTCAGTTTTGGGAACAGAAAAAAGTTGCATGAGTCATATGGTGCCTGAGGCATGATTATTGTGTTATTTTTGGCCAAAAAATAATGAATGAGGAGATGCATTATCGCGATGCAAAAGCCATGAATTGTTTTTCCATAATTTCGGACGTATTTTCAACCGACATTTTTCGTACTGCTTTTGGTAAACGGCGCATAACTTCAAGGTAATACTCCTTATTGACCGTCCGACTTGAGGTAAAAACTCCTGGTGCTCAGAACTTTAACATTTGGTTGAACTTGGCGTGATTTTTTTCAGTCTTGGCTCGCCTGGGATGCTTCCATTGGTACGTTTGGGCTTTGGTTTCAACGTCAGTACGACTAACACATACCCATGATTCCTAACCATTTATGACCCTTTTGAGCAAGGCAGGATCTTAACTGTTTCGCAACAAACTTCGGTGACACACGTTTCATTCCCAAAACTTCTGAAAAAATTGCATGACACGACATCATTCTCTTATGGTAATTCGAGAATTTTAAGAGGATGCAAAGACAAACACCGATGAACGTTGGTCTAAAATGTTTGAAGGTCATTCCATAAGCGAGTTGTGGGGCATAGGAACGAATCACGATATTTAAGAGTACATACGATAGAAAGTTGGCTTGAGGATTTACTGATGACAATTTCTTAGCAAGGCGGAATGCTACTAGCGATTTCTATGGAGCACTGGTGGTGTTTAAGAGTGTCCATTGTCTGTGTGATATTAGCGTCACCTGCCCGACCAAATTTGGGCATTATACTCCAATTTTGAGCGGATGAATGCCTTATATATTGAGGCCTGATCAGAGGAGGTGAAATATTTCTTTCATCGCTTGAGGAAACCTAGACATTTCGAAGCATATTTGACGACATCAAATATGTGGTTATTCCAACATAAGTTTTCACTGAAGTATACACTGAGAATGGAAAGTTCTTCGGTTTTGACGATGTAAACGCCATTTATGGATAATGACAGCAGATACCATTGCGTTTTGGAAACATTGCTATCCACTCTGTTCATAGTTTTCAAATTCGTTATGCTGTTAATATCGCAATTGAATGAGCTTAACAAGCAACCGAATAGCAGTGACCGGAGTTCAGGAACGAATGTGATCAGCAGAGAGTACTGTCGTCAGCAACGAAATATATTGGATTAGAAGAGATCCTTATTAATTATAAAAAAAACGTTGGACACAGAACAGAACCTTGGGGCACACCACCATTTATTTTGTTAATATTTGACTTGGAACCATCCAAAACAACTTATATTGAACGTTTGGACCCTACTGGCGGTCATTGAGAAGTTTTCATGAACTGACGGTTTATCAGCGTTTCCATGACCTTGGAAAGAAGGGACGTAAGTGCAATGGGTCTGTAGGAGGAGAGAGAAGAAAATTCGTTTTTTTTAGAGACGGGCTGGACAAACGCTGTTTTCCATCTACTCGGAAGGAGTCTTAAAGAGTAGGATTGATAAAAAAGCTTACGCAGTGGTCTTGCCAAAGAAAGAACACCTCTTTAGAACAAGGGGAGATATACCATCTGGACCAGCAGATTTATGAATGCTTAAAACTTTAAGAACCCTTTCAACTACACGCATGCGAAAGTGGATTTGTCCAATTGAAGATTCGACTCACTCAAGTGTAGGCGAAGACAAAGCACATGGGATGGAGGATGAGGCAGAATTTCTAACGTTTTTGACAAACGACCAAACATTTTTACTACTTTTGGGACATTGTAGTATTTTATGCCTCAGTTGTTTCTCATATTGGAATTTCTTTGCATTTACTCGTTTAAACTTTTTTCGATTAAGTCTTGAAGGACCGAAAAAACATATCTCTAACCCTGATAGATTCCTTACAGCTTTGATACTCTTGATTCAGTGAAGGAAAAAGTATCTCATTCCAAAGAGAATAGTGTCTGTGATCATATCAGCAGCGGCATCCACGTTGTTATCGAGAAAACATAACGACCAGTTAAATTCGTAAAGAAGGTGTTTAGTCCGTTCCAGTTGCTTTCTCCTATTGTTATACGTTTCTGTTAGGAATCTTTGCCCTAGCTGTGTGGAGAAATTAGCTGAAATGTAGAGTGTATATACCAGGGTGAGAAGTTAAAAACATGTCCAGGGTGTTAGCGGTATGACTATCAACGTCTGGTATCCGGCTGGGATCATGTATAACTGCATCAAGTTGTTTCGGATGTCATCTGTCCAGAATTATATATATTGAAATGAGGTATGAGGTCAGACACCGCATCGAACTCGTTGAAGGTCGAATTTCTGTTCAGTTTGGGGGTTCTGTAACTAAAGCTGTAGTGGATAATTAGCTTACGGAGATGGAATTTTAGCCACATGATGTTGAATTCCGTGTTGGAACAGGAACAACATTGTGATCTGAGTGATCTAAGAAGTGTGGCTTGAAATTTACCTGTATTTCAGTTGGTGCTAATACAGTTGGCCTGCATTTGCAAACGTGGACGTAGGCAATAACCCGTTGATATTTGCTATGTCAACTCTAAATAACCGAGCCAACATGAAAAACACTAACACTGACGATACTTAGTAAGGCTGCGAAATGAGAATTTTGACGTCGGCTTACCGGTTTACCGAATCAAATTTCTGTATGTGTTATGCCCTTACAACAATATTAAACAGTGCACCAGCAAAATTCACACTCACAATAACAGATACTCAGTCACTGCCCATACCGTATGATAAATACAGTAACGGTTGTGACCGAGTGCAGGCAACAGTACTTCGTTCAAGAAGTTTGTTTCTAGAGCATTGCACTTTTTTTCACACGAGCATGGTAGCTCTATTTTTTGTTTTTTGGTTTTTGCAGCACAGGTCGTTGGTCAACTCGGTCCGACCCCGCTTTAGAATGTTGGTTGTGACTTGCGCAGTATGCGTCGTTGTTCCGCCCTGCTGGAACCCCAATTTCCAATTTATCCAATTCAGGGATGAAAAATTCATTTATTATGGCTCTGTAGCGCTCACAATGGTCTAATGACTCCTCTGGTGTAAACCGCACATACTGCAGTGACTTTGAGTGGATGTAATGGGTCTTGCTACATAAATCGGGGATTTTCATTACCCCAGAACCGGTATTTCTATTTGTTCATTAACATCGTCCACTTCGTTGATGAGATTGGGAAGGTTAGACACGACTCTCGCTCAACACCCATCAGCTGATTGACTGTCTGCGCTTTGTAAGAAACCATCTTCAAGTCTTTTAACAAAATGTGCCGCGGATACGTGCGTGGAATTACCAATTGCGTGGCATGTCGTCTGGTCAATGTCAACCTCTACAACATCTTCACCCAAGACAGCAATATTCTCGGTCAAACGAGAGGTACGAGGAATTCCAAGGCTTCTTTTAAAGTCGTACCTCCAGGAAAGCAGCCCCACAAAATGCACGTTGGGTCAAAATTACTGACGAATTTGTCATCAAAAATACATGGTGTGACGATTATTCCGCGTTCTTCAGGAATATGAAATTCTACTGATTATTCTCACAAATTCTAATTCTGTTTGCTTCAAAAATGTCACAATCGAATTGATATTCGTTTCCATTTGTGAAATGTCTGACACTTTCTGATAGGAGCATACATTATGGCTCACGTTGTACGATATAATATTTTTTTTTTTTAATTTTTAGGGTGGGAAAAACAAGACTCAGATAAGCTACCTGTTTAAATTGAAAAAAAAAAAAAAATTAACAACTTTGGTTCGCTTTTCGGATTATATTTATTTGATTTTTTAAATCGGCAAAATGGCCGCCACCAGGATTGATGGCCATTCAGGACCGATTTCTGGGATTTTCTATCACTTTAGCCAGAAATGCCAGCGATAGGTGCTCGGCCAGTGCAAATCGTCAAAACGAGAGATTAGGTGACTCGTTATTAACTGCCGACATCACTTCTTCATCGTTGGAAAATCTTTGACCACTGAGTCATTTTTTCAAGTTTGGGAACAGAAAATAATCCGTGGGGGCTAAATCTGGTGAATAGGGTGCATGAGGTAGCAATTCAAACTTTAATTCATTAATTTTGGTTATTGCAATAACGGATTTGTGAGCTGGTGCATTGATGAAAAAACAATTTCTTCTTAGCCAAATGCGGCCGTTTTTGCTTAATTTCTTCGCTCAAACGTTGCAATAAGTTCGCATAATAATGGCCGTTGATAGTTTTTCCTTTTTCAAGATAGTCAATAGAAATTATCCCACGCTCATCCCAAAAAATCGACACCTTGACCTTGCCTGCAGATGAAACGGTCTTCGCCTTCTTTGCAGCCGATTCTCCCTTTTGAATTCATTGTTTTGATTATTCTTTTGTCTCGGGTGTAAAGTGACGGAACCATGTTTCATCCATTGTTATGAAACGGCGCAAAAGTTCTGCTTTGTTGCTGTGAACAAACACTCAATTGAAACACCTTCACGACACTGTTTTTGCTTGAGTGTGAGCAAACGCGGCACCCATCTTGCACACAGCTTCCTCATGTCCATATTTTCAAATAATATGAGATGTACCACACTTTTTGAAATGCCTACAATGTCTGCTAGCTCGCTCACTTTCAGTCGACGATCATCCAGTACAGCTTTGTGGATTTTCTTCACCATTTCTGGATCCATCAGCTCATTTGGTTGATCAAATGCGATGCTCGTCTTGGCACCTCGTACGGCCTCGTTTAAACTCAGCAACCCAAAATTTTACTGTTGTAGAGGAAGGAGCAGACTCACCCGAAGTTGAATCCAGTTCGGCTTTTATATTGGTTAGGCTAAGGCCTTTAAGATAAAAGTTTTGTATCACATAACGATGACCAATTTTCTCCATTTTCACAAATTGATGGCTGCCAAACAAATTCTAAACAACGTGGCGCTTTCAAACTTGAAACATAAGTTTTATAGACTGCATAATTTCCAATAGAGTGATATTTTCAATAAACTACCCCCATGTCTTGGTCAGACCGTATTTCTGGGACGGCCCCCGTATTTCAGTCCCAATTCATCCTGAAACTGAGGAAGGAGAAAGTCGTTAAACATGGGTCTGTAGCGCTCGCCGTTCACAGCAGTGGTTTTACCCGCGGCTTTTTCGAAAAAAAAGTGAGGACCAATGCCACTTCCAGTATAAACAGCACACAATCGCATATTTTCAATTCTCCGGAAGCGATAATTTTGGGCCTCGTCGCTCATGATGATTTTCAATGAAACGTTCTCTTCCTCGTGATAGAGATTCAAGATGGCTTAAGTGTAGGTTATATGCGCTTGACGGTCAACAGCTAACAGCTGATGCACTATCTGAACTTGCACTATCTGTCTTTCACCAAAATTCTCTGTAAAGACCGCCGGGTGGTGCACAATTGCGTGGCACGTCATCTGGTCGATACTCCGGGGTCATCTGTAACATCTTCAACCACAGCAGCATCTTCTCAACAGAGTGGCTGCTCCGGGGCTGGCCAGACGTGGCAGCATCCCGTATTGTCCCATACTAACATATTCTAGGCGAACGGCTGAACGGCTGAGCGGAAAAAATTGAAAATCTGCGCCGAAGTTTACTTTGCGCCAACACCCCCGACGAATTATTTAGCAAGAAATTCGCAAAAATTATTGTACATTTGATTTCTGTGCCGTCTATTTCCTAAAGGTTTTCGAAAAAGTATTTCTTTAAAAACTTTCGTCGACTACGCGATATTGCCTCACAATCACACAGTATGTGTGTTATGTCCGCAACTGCTAACAGATCACCGCAAAATCTGCAAATACCCGTATCTGATAATGTGAGTAGCCTTGCCTGTTTCCGCAGGAAACAGTGTCCTGTCGGCATTCCTATTACTATTCTTAGCTTATCCCTGTTCAATTTTTTTAGTTTTCTAGATCTTTTGCTTTCAAAAAGCGGCCAGAGAGTCCTGAATACCCTACATCCTTCAAGACTTGATCACCTTAGGTTGATAGTGTTTGTGATTCCTCGATAGTGCCCCCCACTATGCAGAGAGGTGGTTTGATGTTGGCAACCACACTATTTTCCAGAAGCCCTTTTTATTTGCAAGCTCATCCGCTGGTTCATTTCCTTTAATACTACGTGTCCTGGCACCCAGCACAGTCTTAACCGGTTCTATCGGATACCGATCTCATCTGCTTTAGCTCAGTCGCCCTGAGGACATACAGTTCCTCTGATTGAAAGATACTACTTCTGTCCGGTATATAGACACTCTTAGTTCTGGGTCTTCTGATAAGGTACCAGAACCTGTTCCTTCCTCTATTTTCGAGCTGTCTGTGAAAATTGCAATTCCATTTGACCTGATTATTGTATTTTTTTTCATAGTGATGTCGAAGTCCACCAAGATAGAAATTTCATCTTTTAGAATTGAATTACTTGGCAGTAGCTCCGCTAGGTGTAATACAGAACGTACCTGTAAGGGCTATGAAGCCTTTCTATAGAAGGTTTTTCCGCTGCATTAAGATATTGTGATTCTAGACAAAAAACTGAATTGGAATCATAGCTCATGAATGACAAGTCAGATATTTGGATATGTCCTAACACAATAGAGCTTAGCTCCAAGCGAATGTTTCGTCTTCAAATTTCTTCCACGAGCATCAGATTGAAGAGTGTATTTGAACTTAAATATAAAGTTCAACATTTCTTATCACAGACCGATTCCAAACACAGAGTTTTCCAATCGATCTAGTCTAGCTTATTTCAAAAAACTATGCAAGCATTGCTGTTTATTTTAATGGAGTATCCTTACTTCTAAACATTATCTAAGTCAACTGAATTGAACCAAATTATAGGCGGCTTTGGTATCTTATTGAGTTATATTCAGCCAAACCCTTCTAAAGATACGAGTATCTTTCATCGAGTATCGATTCATTCCTTAACAATTCTCAGTGTTACACGTCAAGAAAGGTTGTGCATTTTGTCATTTTCGAAAAAGAGCTTTTACGGCATGTGTACCAAAACTAGATGGCGCTGAGCAGCAAAGATGGACAGTATCTATTTAGTTTCCTGCCTATAGAGAAGCCCAATCTTTGTTTTTTGGGCAACAACTTAGTGTTTTTCTAGGCTTATCATGGCTAGATCAATGCAATACCATTTTCTTGAAATTTTTTCTCAATTAGCATGCAATGAGAGCTGTTTACATGTCCCGTACGTATCATCTGTGCTTTAAGAAAATCCAAAATCCCAATGTACATAAATTCTTGGTTGGAATCAAACTTACTATATAAGGCAGAGAACAGAGAACTAACATTAATTGTTTAATTAGTGCATCTCTCAATATTTCAAATGGTATCCAACAGGGTTCCGTTCTTGGTCCGCTTCTTTTCTTAATAATTATCAACTGGAAAAGTTCCAAAAAGACTACCAAGAAGCCGGTCAATCTTCCGGAAGCCATCAGTCGGAAGCAAGAAAAAATGGATTGTAATAATAGACACCGGTGCCACGGCTTCAATTATCAGGAGAGATCTTGTGCAGAAGTCTTGGTTGCACAGCAGTTACAGCTTACGTACAGCTACAGAAGAAATTGCTAAGATATATGTTGAAGTCCGCATACATTTGTGACGAGAGCATCATTGGTACAGAGTTCATAAAAAAACATGGAAATACGAAAACATGAAGATACCAATGGTATACGGAAACGCTGACACTTCCGTCGTCATCTGGCGAAAAAAAAAAAAAAACAGATTTCGTTGGAAGTAGTAGTTTTTGCAGAAGTGGAACTTGTTCCTGGTAGCCACCGATTCTATTTGATGCAGCCAGAAAATAAGAGAGACTTCATGGTGGGAAAGTAGTCCTTAATGGAACCAAAGAACCTCATGGTTCTTGTAAGCATTCTAAGTCCAAAGAAATTCGGAGTGAAGGTGAAAAAGGGAGAGACAGTGGAAAAATGTGATGCTATTAGAGTAGTACAACAATGGTTGCAAGAGTTACGAATATGCCAATCATGAACAAAATCCTCAGCCATCTTGGTAAAAAGCAGCGTATTCTGGCAGAATACGGTGAGTACGCTGACATATTTGTTACATAAAATGCAGAATATGGACGTATGCAACCAGTTCAACGCCACATTGACACCGGAGGTTCCCGACCAATCTGTCAATCTTCAAGGCGTCTTCCATTGGCAAAGCAAACAAAAGTTGTGAAATGGTATCGAAGATTGCAGAGTCCAGTCGTCATCATGAAGAAGAAAGCGGGAGCACGAAGTTTTGTGTAGACTACCGATGTCTCAACCGATGTCTCAACCGACGTCTCAACCGATGTCTCAACCGATGTCTCAACCGATGTCTCCAAAAAAAAGACAGCTAGCCACTACCGAGAATTTATGGGGCTTAGGATACGCTTTCTGGTGCAAAGTAGTTTTTATTACTTGCTCTGATGAGTGGCAGCTTGAGATTAACCTGAAAACGACATTCATCACTTGAAGTGGACTTTGACATTTTACGGGGATGCCGTTTGGACTGTTTGGACTACGGCCACCTTGAGCAATTAATGAAACGTTCATTGCAAGAGCTCACATGGAGAAGCTGACTAGTATGTCTGAACGATGATTTTTAAAAGAAGCGTTTGAGAGGTGCTCATTTAAAGCTGAAAAAAATCTGAAAAGAAAAATGCGTTGTTCCATCTACAAGTAAGTAAGGGAGGATCTTGACAAAATCGAAGCGGTGAAAAGTTGGTCTGTCCTCAAAGATAAACACCAACCGTGAAACTTCTTGGAGCTTGCCACGTACTACAGAAAGTTTTTAAAGGATTTTGTTGATTTTGCAGAGCCGGATAAAGGTCCACAGTTCGGGTGGTCTGGAGAGTATAAAAAAGCACTTAAAGAACTCAAGCGGCAACTGTGCAATACCTCCATATTGGGTTACCCCAAGGAAAAATGTTAATCGTGGACGCCAGCATTATTAGGGTCGGAGTGTGAACTGTTAAGTTCATGATGCTCAAGAAAATGCGGTTACAGTAAGGTATCCTCGATGCCAGAAAGGAACTACTCGTAACCCGGCGACAGCTTCTAGTTTAAATTCTGGCAACGAAGCATTTTCATAAGTACCTCTATGTACATTTTTCGCAAGGACCACGCAGTTCTGAAATGGCTTCTATAATTTAAGAACCCTGAAGGGAAAGTTGTGAAATGGATCAGGCAGTTGCAGAGCTACGATTTCGAAGTGCAACACTGCAAGGAAAAACTCCACTCAAATGCTGATGCTCCCTCATGTCGACCAAGCGTATGTTAAAAAAATGTGAATATTGCAAATTATCAGCACTGATGCAGTAGGGGGTTGGATTACAGACCAAATCCGTTCCTCGCATCAAACCAATGTTGGCCTGGAAAGAACATGACAAAAGACCGAAAGACCTAGCAGGCGATGTCAGATGTCAGGCCGGAAACAAACTCTGGCGTATAGCACTCCATTTGTTTGCAAATTGGTTTGCTAAAGAGCAAATGGGAAAATGCAGATGGAAAAACATCTCGAATGCAGCTAATCGTGCCACTGTCCAGAATCAGCGAAGCGCATACATACGCGTACATAGCGGAACTTCAGCGGGTCACTTGAGAATTTCCAAGACCTTGGAGAAAATAACTGAGCGCTTCTATTGGCTAAGTACAAAACAAAAAGTCGAGAATTGGTGCAACAAGTGCAGATCGTGTTCAGTTACCAAGAATCCAAAAGTAAATCACAGGTAGTTAGCCATTGACATAGCTAGCCACTTAGCGAAACCTTAAACGGTGGTCATGGATTACTTCAGTGAGTGGCCGGAAGTGTTCGCGATCCCGAATAAACACATAAATATCAAATAGTTAACCACAGGGTGAGCATATTTGGGGTCTTAGTGGAGCTACACTCTGATCAACGGCGAAACTTTGAATCAAAAGTCTTCAAGGAAGTGTGTCACTATCTTAGATTAAGGAATACACCATAGTCCGATGAAATGATCAAGTGATTCAATATGGCCTTAAACGAGCATTTGTCTAAGATTGTTGGCAACTGCCAGCAGAGCTGGTGTTGCTTGCATGATTGCGATAACTTGCGAGAATGACGTTTTCTACCGGTCCTGGGTGAGAATCGAGGGAAATTGAAGGCGTTGAGTGTCAATAGAGTGTGTCACAGAATGCTGAATTGCAAAGTTGTTCGGGATCTGTGGTATAACCTATTCTTGTGAACATCACCGTCTATACTCGAATAGCAAAAGACTCATCTAAGGGTGGAATGACGGAAACTATTTGACAACTGATATCGAAAGTTCCGAAAAAATGAAAAGAACTATGGACTGCTGGCTAGTACAGACAGGCAAGGAGTATAATACAGGCAAGGAGTGAATTCAGTTGTGATAAAGTGGTTAAAGTAAAGGGAAATGATTGACTCAAGTGATGAATATTTAGTTTGCATTGGATTGAATTGTTGTTGCTTTGTGACTTTGAATAAAGCGATTTTTTTTGAAAGGATTCGGTTGTATCTTTTGAGCCCAAACAAATATTTTACAATATTTTCGGTCTAGGAGGTCATCGAATTAATTTTTGATGCTTTTATCTTTATCCCCTATAGAGGCATGGACGTAGATTAGAATAAATTTTACGCGAAGGTGAGATTATACGCACTTATCACTGCATCTAAGTTAGGCCTACCATATTCTGATTTTGACAAGTTAGAGAGAAACATTTTAAAATATCCGCTTCTAACGACTGCGACTTTCGCAACTCAAATAGAAAAAAATAATTTCGCATTCAATACGTTTATTTCTAATTTTATTTTTGTAACCTTGAGGTCACATTCGCTTATAAGGAGCAAAACATGACGAAAATTTGAAGGCTCTTGATAATGCGTCATTCCATAAAAAATTGCTTGGAGTACGGACTGACGAATGTTCCTACCACAGACGCCAGCTATAAGTTGTTAATAAGAAAATTATCCGTCGCTATTACTGGAGAACCGGTTGATCAAAAGAAAAAATCGCCGTGAAACCATCATTGTTAGCAAAATACCATTACCTATTGAAGTCACGACAGAGAATATTCATGTAGAGGAGGCTCCGAAGGGTCCACCGAGTCGTAATAGTCGTCGTACAATCGCGACTACAAGTGTGATTTCCATTGAAGATGACATCACTTTGGGAGGCGTATCAAAACCGACTTAAATCGTTGATAAAAGAGGCTCAGTAGTTAGTATTTCTGTGTCTCTCCTTAAAGGGTGAGCGGGATGTCGTAATCCCCAGAGCTCGTCGTTCGGTTTCTTTGACAAAGACTGGTGTTATAACAACCTTGCACACCCAAAAAACTGAGGCTCTCCCACCAACAGTCAACGAAAGCAAGTCTAAGTATGGCAATGATTTTATTTCAAGGTACATCAGCACATATGGTACAACAGCTTACGGCCTGACACAGCAGCCGAAAGTGCTCCCCGATGAAGATCGAATCTCAAGTACAGTTAATAGAACTTCAATTGAACCCGAACGCATTTATCCAATTTTACCAACACTATCATCTTTACCTTCATCACGTTACAATTCTTTGGGGTCAGGATATTTGGGCAATTCACCCACCACCATCACCACAAATACGTCGACCACACGGTGTTTCACGACTGGCGGTAGTGGTTACGGTGTAACTCCCGATCCAATATCCAAATACACAAGTCTGTACGAAGAAGATGATTTGGACGACGAATTAGAGACTCCATAGCTCAGTAACTTTGCTAGGAAACTAGAACGTCTGGCCAAAGGAATGGAGTCGCAAAAACACATTCCAAGTAAACTCGAAGCTATACGCTATCAATCATCGATTATAGGCCGACGTAGAACTAAACAAAAGGAGTCTGTGGCCTATTCGTTTGCAAATTTGTTCCACGCTCTAGATCGCAAGTACCATCTGAAGAGGAACTTTGCCATTCTATATTCGTTCACTGCTACATGTTTCAATAAATAAAAAAGTGATGACTTCCGCCTTAAGGTATGGCTTAACCTAGAAGACGCAGGAGAATTCAGTTTAGGAAGTTCCAGTGGCGAATGATATGATATGCTGTTTCTTCGTCCTCGTTGTGAGAGTTATTGCCTTGTTCATAGTTTCTGCGTGTATCTGGCTCATAGAAAACTGTAGAGTTGTTCAGTTTTGAGAAAAAGGGTTGGTGGCTTGACCTTTGCAAGGGTGATTCATTGTGAGTTTTGATATTCAATAGGACCTTTTTGACAGATCACGCGTGACTCCTATCAAACTGCTTTGTCATTTTTGTTCAGTATCGTTTGTCAAGTCATCATGGAAAGACTCGTGCGTATCGAGGAACTTACGGTGTGCATAATCGACCTACTGAAACCACTATTGCCAATACTATTCACAAATTTGAATCTCAGCTTACATTAGTGGATGATACTCGACCGGTTAGACGACATCCAGCACATAGTGAAGAGACTATAGCAGCTGTAGCTGAGACTGTACGCGAAGACCGTGATAAATCGATTCATAGTCGTTCTCAGCAGCTTGGCTTGGCGTATTCGACAACTTGGCGTATTTTACGTAAGAATCTCGGCCTAAATTGAATTTGCGTTATATTTTCAGTGAATGGGCTCTGAAAAAACTCAATGAAAATCCGGTGTTTTATCGTGAAATTTTGTTCAGTGATGAAGCCCATTTCTGGCTCAATGGATACGCTAATAAACGAAATTGCCGTAGTTAGGCTGACGAGCAACCTAAAGAGTACTAAAAGCTTCCATTACATCCATTAAAAACAACGGATGTAAATCAGAATGTTACCGGCAATGGTAAAGTGGTTCCAATTTTGCCAAGTTCGTCGGCCCTACAATTCCATGAAATGTCTCTATGTCCCGGCACTAAGCAAAGGTGGGATCGGCAGTCCAATGAAGTTCTTGAACTTAGAGAGCATGAGTCCAAGGAATTGATAGCTGCCTGACTATCGGAAAAGATGTGGATATCTATTGCAGATATTACATTTTTCTTCAGCCAGGATAGGGCTTCCTCAATTGTCAGAATTTCAGCCTGGATCACGCTACAGTGATTGGGGAGAAGGAAGGAGAGGCTAAGGTTAAGCTTATTGACAAAAACAACACCACCAACCCCACTGACAGTCTTTGAACCGTTCGTGTAAAAGTGGATTGAATCATCATCCAGGAAGACATTTTCCTCCCACAAGGATCTGGAAAGAATGTCTATATGGAAGCCCTTGTCAAACCGTTGTTTGGGTATGGTATAGTAAATGTTTTGTGGTAGGATTCCTAGTGCGTTAAGAATACCCAATTTCTTTGCAAAAGCCAAGAAGGACTTTAAAGTCCGTGCTGCTCTCTAGGGCTTTCGAGAAAGTATTTCCCTAAAAATCTTCTTCCACTATGCGATATTGCCTCACGCTTACACAGTATGTGTGTTATGTCCTCAACTGCTTGCAGATCACTGTAGAATCTGCAAATATCCGTATCTGACAACTTAAGTCTCTCAGTGTTTCTGCAGGAGTACTGTGCTTGAGTACTGTGCGACAGTCTCTGACTGTATCAAAGTTAATGTTGGTTGATTCCATTGCCTTGAGTGTAGACTGGCTATCGATATAGATAACGATATCTCTTTCGGATACTGATCTCATCTGCATTAGCTCAGCCACTCTGATGATAGCCAGACCCTCTGATTGGAAGACACTGCTTGCGTCCGGTAGTCTTATAGACACTCTTAGTTCTAGGTCTTCTAAGAAGATACCAGAACGTGTTCCTTCCTCTGTTTTCGAGCCGTCTGTAAAAATTGCAGTATTTTATGACTTCATTACTGAAACTACTATATTTTCAGTGAATGGGCTCTAAAAAAAACTTAATGAAAATCCGGTGTTTTATCGTGAAATTTTGTTCAGTGATGAAGCCCATTTCTGGCTCAATGGATACGCTAATAAACGAAATTTCCGTTTTTAGGCTGATGAGCAACCCGAAGAGTACCAAGAGCTACCATTACATCCATTAAAAACAACGGATGTAAATGAGGCAAATCAGAATGCTACCGGCAATGGTAACCGTTATCGCGCGATGTTAACGGACTATGTGCTTCCAGCAATTCAAGCACATTGTCTCAGTGAACTCTAGTTTCAACAAGACGGCGCTACGAGCCATACAGCGCGTGAAACAATTGACTTGTTGAGAAATAATTTTGGTGAATACTTAATTTCACGTTTTGCTACGGTAATTTGGCCGCCTACATCGTGCGATATCACACCTCTGGACTATTTTCTCTGGGGATATGTAAAGTTTTAGGTCTTCAGGAATAAGCTAGTTACGATTGACGCTTTGGAAGCAAATATTACCCGTGTTATCCGCGAGATACTAGTCGCTATGCTCGAACGAGTCGCCCAAAATTCGATCTTCCAAATGGACCACCTAAGACGTAATCGTGGCCAATATTTACATAATGTCATTTCTAAAAAGTAGATGCCATGAATTGTTCTTTTAACTGATAATAAAAATATTAAGTTCACTTTCAAATTTATGTGTTGTATTTTACATTATAAATCAAACCTTAAGATGAATCATCCTATATATGTTTCTTTTCATGATGCTAATTGGTAATTCATCTGCTCTTTTGTTGCCATCATAATTACTGCACCCAGATTAAATGGGCCCTATTGGTGCTGGCTAGTGTTTTACAAAAAATATTGTATAATGCAGTCCTGGACAATGTTTGAGGTTATCTTAAAATCGTTGGTAGCAATGGGCCCGCTTTGCTATCAGAGAGAATGTTTATGTTCTTTTTGGTGGTAGATCTGTTTTACCTATCTATTGGGTGCATCTCAGCTTGGAATAAGTTCATACTCGCGAACAGTGGAATTTTGGTAGTGTCTCCATATATAAAAATCCTGTAGGCCCTATGCGCTGCTTTCAATTAAAAGAATCCCCTCTTTTGTGTAACCATGTTACCATGTCGTCATCTACTAGTAAAAATGTTGAAAAAATGGTAGAATTGCACACCAATAAAGAATCACTCTCCGGCACGAGATTTTCATTTTATTTTTATTTCATTTCTTTCAGCTGTCATCAGTTGTCGTAATTTTGTCACGTTTCAGGCAAGGTTTTTTTAAAACTCTCTCTGGAACATAAAACAAAAAACTAGTATCGCACAAAAACACCTTTTACATTTGAATGGAATGGAATAGCAATTTTTTGTACCAGCTGAATGACAACGTTAATTACAGTCTACTGCTAGTATTCTAACTATATATCTGTAGAGAGATGTTATTACCACACTCACATACCATACATCAAATTTAATTTGATAAAGAACACATCACGACCGAACGAGTGCATCACGGTCTAAAGAAGTCACTAATCACTTGTTGTTAGACGTGGTTTAGCTGAGCTTTGTGAAAAGGGCAATCAAAAAAATGTTTATGACGTCTGTTATATGCACGAGTATAGGACTAAAAGGCTGAGATGCTTATATAGTCGTTCTGCACTTGATGAATTCCCTCAAAGAAGTTAGGATGGTCAAATCTGTGGATTTGTTTGCCACTGAGATTTATTGCGAGCTTAAGTGTAAGCTCGTCTTTGTTAAGGAATCCACAGTACACCTTAGGTCGTGTTTATGTACACAAGATGAATGCATGGTAAGCGTGCTCTCTAATGGTCCTTTAGATGGACTTAGCTTTCCTTTCAAGAGATTTCTTGATAAGTTTTTCGAGATCAGTGATCCATAAAGATCGTTTAGTTATCTTAATGCCAAAGTATGGTAGTTGCGGAGGAAGTGCGCCGCAGATCTTCTTTTCCCTTTGATTCTGGGAATGTTTCAAACAGCACACTCTTCCATGATAGTGCTTGTGAATTTAGAGATAACGAGGTTGATCAACAGTCATGATCGCTTAGGATCGAGTTTGTGTCTATAACTCCACCTATGCTTGGCCTTAGATAGGGCTTGAAAATGTGTTATTATTTTGGCGTACCGAGTATGGTCAGTTCTTTGGTGACGTATAGTAATTCTCTGCGACGTCCGCGTTTCTTGAAATACAACAGAGTGTGATCTGGTGCTGCTTGGCTATCTTATTAAAAGATGCGAAGTAATGGAACATTGGTTTTGTATCTATGTATTCTGCAATATAAATATGTAGCGAGTATTGGATTCAAACTGTTGAAGGATATCTTAGAATTAAGTTAAAGAAGACCACTGTTCCAATGCCAGATCCTTTCTGGAAACAGGTCGATTAAAGGTCGGTTGATTCGAGCAAACCACGATGCTACATTTAGCTTTTTCCATTCTTAAAGGTAGAGCTATTTGCAATCCCATACAGAACAAACCAACAGGCAGTAAATTGAGCAAAGTTTTGTGAGCCGCCGTTTAAGAGGTGCTTTTTGCATTTCCCTTACACAGTCAGATGCTAATAGCACTCCTAGTTCTTGACTTTGGGAGTAAAGGGCAGTACTGTCAAGGATGAAGCCCAGGTACTGACAACCTTCGAGAAGCTCAGAGACGACTTGGCCCAGATGATTTAGTGTATCTTGATTTGACTAGTGTTGATGATTTTCCCAAAGCAAATTGGAAAATGTTAGAGTGTCTTCGGGTGTTTGACGTTGTCAGAAAACGCTACCGCCCTCTAATTTTGTAGCAACCCCATTGAAGATTATGTTCCATAGTAGAGAAGAGAGTGCAATTGTTCTTTCTTTTTTGTAGAGCAGCGACCAAAGGTTGCATTTATGATCCTACTGTTGCGAATGAACAGGATCAATTTGCAGGTTTCTTGAAGAGATCTGATTAATCGGTTTCAAAAGAACAACAGCATTGTATACTGCTTGAAAGAGGATTGTTTTTCAATATATATTAGCGCGTCTCAGCTGATTTTCCTTATTGGTAGGCACGCTGGTAATTCGACAGTATTCAGTGATTAAGACTGCATTCGATGTGATGATTGACAATTCGACTGAGAGTATGAATACTGACATACTGATGGGTTTGAGTTACTTCGGAAGTACTTGCATTGGCTATAAAAACAAGGTTTACCTTACTCTAAGAACCGAGAGCGAAATAGGCTTCCAGAATGTTTCTACAATCGCGAATACTATACTGTAGTTGTGGTGAAAAAATGCTGTCGATCCGAAGCTGCATGCTGCCAATTTAAACTTTTTTACATATTTCATAAGCACGGTGTGGGTATGGTGCTTCAAGTGAATCTATGCAGCAGCTTGTTTACACCGACTGACCGAACTATCAATAAAATCGATCAGATGCTGTTCGACGCAAGGGACTCGTCAAACTTTCAACTTTGAACATCTTTCAAATCTGATCACTATTTAGTTACAGCATGGTTCATAGCTCAGTGAAAATAAAACCTGCATCATCCAACGAAAGGGAGATTTAAAATAGGGTGACTGAGCATTCGGGAAATAGTGAAAGATTAGACTGAATTACAACAAGACATTGCTAAGTCTACCATTAGAGATGTACTTATATGAAATCTTGGCTTCCAAAGACCCAGCACTAGCAATAAGTTCGAATATACTCGTAGTGTCTGCACTCTCTGGTGGAGACAGATTGGGAATCCGAGGTATTTTTCAAAGATAAAATGGAATTCGATTTTTATCCAAAACGACGGTTCTTCTCGATTTGCCAGAAAAGTATGGCGTCCTTATCACAAACAATATTACGTCGATGTTTGCATAAACACAAAAGTCATAAAGCTCCTAAGGTTCAGCTGACGGTACAAGCATCTTCTGAAAGACGACAATGCTATGTTTAAATCCTCACTGGGAAAAGATTTCGTCTATCTTGAAGAGATTTCTTGAGATATATATGCAATCCTGATGGGAATGGACTATAATGTGAACAATCACTGATGGGGTTGAAATATTTGGTTCTGCAACGATAGCCAAGCAACGCTGAAAGCCTTGCTGAACTCTTTTAAGACGCCCAATTTAGTTTCGGAATGAGAGGTTAGAGAAACATAGTTGGAAAGTTGGATTTAAAGAGATTTTTTTGGCTCTCATCGTTGATAAGTTTGCTTTCCCGTGGTATCTAAGACCTCAGCGACTTTCCTGCTGTCCCTCAACGAAAAGACTATAGCCTGCTTAGGGATAGGGCACAGTGCTTTTGTTAAGTACTAAATATAGATAAGTGACACAATATCACGCGAGGTGTATTATGATAGTATTGACGATGATGTGGACCACTGTTTCTATTACTGGACATCCTACGTACACATCAGGTTGTACTTGGCGTTGATCACTAAAACGTTTATTCATCTTTCTATTCCTAATGAATTAGAAAAAAGTGGGTCGAATAACAGGAGAGTCGTGAATCTGTTGAAAATGCTTCAAATTCATCAAAATTTAAACGAAAAACCATTTCGATTTACATCTTCAAAGCTTACATACAAACATAATCCGGTTTTTTGTACGTTAAGGTGTCGACGTGGGATCAGTGGTTCCCTTCTTTTTATTTACTCGAAAGACTTTATTAGTATAACCTAATTCGGTTCTTAAATGAACTGCGTACGTTGATAGACAAATAAATACCGCTATCTATTCTTTGAAAGACTTTATACCGTGGTCCTTTGAAAATCGAAAATTGATGATATCGATAAATACAATCCCTGAATGAGAAAAAGTTTGAAACTTTTGAATTCGCTTTCAGGTTAGATCTCTGATTAGTTGCACAGTATAGCAGACCCACTGTCACCTATAACAGAAATAATTTTGCCATTTATGCGATCAAAAATCGCTCACACAAATAGCACAACCATAACTGCGTATCTCTATGTAGAAGCATCAATTGACGCATCCAGTTTGAATGGGGAAGAGCATATCTTAGGGACTTCCAAATGTTAAACAAAATTATTACAAATAGAATAAGATGACTAAGTGCAGATCTTTCTGGCAACAATTTGTTTAATAGCATATTCTGTAGTCTTTGAGGAAAACGTAGGTTCTGAATATGTGACTTCCCAAAATGTAGGACATGGCTTAACAGAACCTTTCTATTGATGAAGACTTTAAAGCAGTGCATTGTAAAGTTCTGACTGAATTCTTCAAAGCTTGAGAAAATTAAAGGAAATCACCCTGCCTACAGATTAACCCGGATATAAGCTCTGTAAAAAGGCTTAAAAGGCCACTTTGCAATTTCAAACCTTATGAACCATCAGCAGCCGATGGTATATGTCACCCATCTTGTTATGGGTCTGTCTGGACTGAGCTAAACATATAAAATATCCTTTATGCTTTTAAAAGATCCCAGATCCATTCTTCCTGCTAAACCCTCTAGGGGAAACTCGGTCCCCACGTAAAGTGCAGCTCTAATTACAAAAGACTGTTGAATTGCCTAAATGTCTACCAAAAAGCAAAAATTATTTAACACTGTACCACACTCCCTCCTACGTTCTTTGCATACTATCCTTTTGGACACGTAGCTGTTCGTTAAGAGTAAATCTGTTCAAAATTGTCATCTTTGCAAGATAAACCAATATATCATCATTCCACTTAAGTTAAAAGGCACCTCTGCTGGGCAGCAAATTAAGGTGGATAGAAAATATTGCAGACCAAACCAGAAAAGCTATAGTTGAACTGCACTGGTGTAAAAGGGTTATAAGCTCAAAGTAGTATTTACAACCTAAATTCATGCACTGTCATTGCTCACTTTTGGTATAGCATTGGAAAACGGCGCGTTTTGAATTTCCTCAACTACGTATTGTCCGATATTGCAATACACATTAAAAGGGATGCCTAACTTTGTACTCTATAGATAAAGGCGGTTAGACACTGCCAAGCATTTCGCAATAAGGTGGCTGAGCAGCACAGCATCAAACTCTGTTGGTTTCAGGGATACTCGGATGAAACTGCACCTTTAATGAACTGGCCAAACTCGGTTGCCTGGGTTTGACAACGTGAAGTCAGCAATGTTCTATGCCATACAAATGACAGACTTTTTTTATTTGGGGCTAAAAATATTCAAGAAACAGTATCGATAAGCCCCATCCATATCGTGTTACAGTGTTACAATGTTACAGCTGGATGCAGTTTCTGGGCAGGAGGCATTAGTGGTTTTTTTTTCGAAAACTAACTGAGGGTGTAACATAACTATGAATGATTTGCGCCATCATACCATGATCAATGAGATTTGATGGCCGGAACTTGAAGTTAAGTGCTACAAAAAAACAGATTCCTAACCGAGTCATTTATCGAAGTGATAATCAAAGTTGGCCACCAAGATCATGCGATCTAATACCGTATGGCTTCTTTCTTTGGAACTATACTAGCTTGATCAAAAAGTTCCCGGTGGCGTCACCGTGTGGCGCTAATATTATTCCGATTTGAGTTCTGTTTGTTAAGTTGGTACGTCTGTTGTTGACATTCCCTCCAAATCTTAGCATCATAGCTTGAAATTTGCAAAAGTTACGTATCCAAGAGTACATCTGTCTCTGTATGCGTTGGTGATTTTTTAAAATTTTAGAAATGGATTTAAATTGGCAAGAACGAACTTGTATTAAATTTTGCGTAAAAAACGGATTGGAAATGTTGGGAAAGCATTTCGGCAACGATTCTCTAAAGAAAACGGTCGTTTACCAGTGGCACGAGCGGTTCAAAAGTGGTCGTGAGTCAATCGAAGATGATGAACGCAGTGGCAGCGACATCGAAAACCGACGAAAACATTGATGAAGAAATGTTGGTCAATAACCGCAAATTAACGATCAGAGAAATAGCGGAGGACTTGAACATTGCCTATGGATCTATCCAAGACATTTTGGTTAATGATTTGGGGGTCTGTCATGTAGCAGCAAAGTTGGAGCCAAAAGACCTCAATTCATGCAAAAAAGTGACCGTGTTGACGTCGCAAAAGATATGATTTGCGAGGTTAAATCCGATCCCACATTCATCAAAAGGATCATTACTGGAGACGAGACGTGGGCTTATGAGTACGACACACAATCCATATATCAGGCAAGTGAATGGCTTCCACGAAATGAGCCGATACCAAAAAAAACCACGTCGTTTTCAGTCAAAAAAGAAGACAATGCTCACGGTTTTCATGGATTACAACGGTGTTGTGCATCATGAATTTTTGCCAGAAGGCCAGACAGTAAACAAAGAGTATTATTTGGGTGTTATGAGACGTGGATTTTGCACCTTGATAACGCACCGTCGCACAGTGTCATCATTATTCGTAACTTTTTGACGAAAAATGCAAAAAACACCACCCGACAGCCACCGAATTCACCTGTTCAAACCGAATATAAAAAATGTTGAGAGGATTGGATCAAGCGCTGGCATAAGTGTGTTGCAGTCGATGGGGATTACTTTGTAGGGGACAGTATAGATTTAGATGAATAAACTTGTATTTTTAATTTTCTATATGAATTCCGGAACTTTTTGGTGAAGGTGGTATGAAAAAAAAGTTTATGTCAATACTTCTCGGTCAATTTAAGCACTCAAAGCCGACCTCCGAGTCGTAGTTGATGAGTTAGAGCCAGTCATTTTCAATGCTCTAACCATTGTCTAATTAATGGAACATTTTAACAACTTTGTTGGAGAGCTCGTTGAAACTTTCTTCGACAGCGATTTATACCTCTTTTTTGGAAACGAATGTCATCTAAATTGCAGAATTTTTGTTCGTTAAAGTTATCACTGTATAGGTCATAAAAACCTTCAATAAATGGACAGTAAGTACTAAGTTTATTGTTAGCAGAATCTGTGCGTATAAACAAAAGTAAACACATTTCCTGCTGAGCCAAGCCCTCGCTTAGATTGAAGAAGATGTTAGCAATTTTTGCAAAATAGTATTGAAGAAGACCATAAGGTTCGCAACTACAAAATACATTATCTTGTCTTAACATCAGCTCGATACACTTTTACTGTTTCGGTCTTGTACAAACTGGTTTGAGGCAGGAATGCGATAGAACTCAATGAATTGAGTCAATAAAATTCTACTGCAGTTCAAGTTCAGTAGCTTTTTAAATATCTGCCATCTCTTATGAAGTTTTATCGCTATCAACTATCAACGAGCTGATAAGATGAAGGGTAACATACCACCTCATGACTCAAGTGATCACAATGACATGCCCCAAAAATACTTATGCGTGGTAATTGAGAAACTATTTTTGTTTCAATAAATAAATGTACGTCACACAGTTGGACTTATAGTCCATCCAAAAGCATGGTGATCGATTGGAAAGATAGTAATCTTAGCAACTTAGTACTTAGCTTTCGAGAAAAATAAAAATGTCATACAGTATATATGTATGTGGGCTCATCAGAAATATAAATTACGCAGATAAAAATTACTTCCATGCAAACCCATCTCAATTTAGGTACCTTAACTTACATAAATGACCTTAAAATGAAGTTTTTTTTTTTTTGCTTGAGTGCCTCTCAGTAAGAATAGGAAAGGGCTAGACCTACAATAGTTTTGTAGCTTCATATCTGGCACATACAATCAATTATCACGAAAAGATAAGAAGGGCTTCCGGAACGCCATTTTTCGGACTTAGTTGTAGAAAATTTGTTTATAATATCTCATATCTACGAGTATTTACGGTCAGCTTATATCATAGCCATAATGAGGGAAATTTTCGTTCGATAAAATCCAAATCAAAGTCTGATAAGGGTAATGATTAGTAAATATTTAAAAATTTTAAAGTCTGTCGTAATTTTGTGGGCATTTAAGATATATGTATCTATACAGTCTCATTAAACAATATTAACTTCGGCGTGCGAAGTTTAAAATCTTACAATCGACTGGTCGCGATAACAGTGCCGAAACGAACAAAAGAATGTTACACAGATCGTTCACATACTTGGCGAAAATGCATTTTAAAGCGAAAAAATTATATCTAAGACGTTATCACCGTTGTGGGTGATAGGTTAATTTGGTAAGGAGGACATTTTTTTAGCAGCAGCTAACACAAGAGCACGTCTGTAAATAGACTTAAGCTAATTGATTTCAGAGCTTTACAATATGTATATCAACATAGCTAGGATAGAATTCCTTACTTCAATATCCCCAAAAGATGAGAGTGCAATTTTTGGCCTCTAAATTAAATATCTTCTCACACCAGGACATAACATCAGAGACCTAGTGGCCTCAGAGACCTGATGTCAACAACAGAAGAGGTGAACTACTTTCAGATTAAACGATATTTCTGGAAAAAATCGGCTTTTATCTCGGTATCGGTATCAATACTACAAGAGAGAAGGTACCTGAACTTACCATCTTGTTTCCCTTTATTCACACTTAGTGGGGTGAAAAGTAACCTCGTTGGGATTTTTTTTTTAAATTTTTTTTTATTTTATTCAATATAGTCCCCTTTTAGTTTGATACACTTATTCCAGCGATTCTCCAACTTCTTAATCCCGTCCGAAAAGTAATTTTCCGGAAAGTCTGCATAATACTCCTCCGTGGCGTCGATGATTTCTTCGCGTGAGCTGAATTTCTTTATTGATGAGCCCTCTTTTGAAGTTTGGGAAGAGATAATAGTCCGAGGGAGCCAAATCGGGTGAATACTGTGGATGTGACAGCAATTGGAGCCGTAAGTCACTGTGGTGCTTTTGCGCGTCGGTGTATTGTCTTGCAAAAACAAAATTTTTTTTCGATTCATGTGAGGCCGTTTTGCAGCGACTTCGGCTTTCAATCGCTCCAATAATGCACAGTAATATTCGCTGTTGATGGTTTTTCCTTTTTCGAGGTAGTCCACGAAGAGTAGGCCATGACAATCCCAGAAAACCGACGCCATAAATTTTCTGACCCATCGAGCCTCCCTCGGCTGCTTCAGTCCATTGCCGGGCACTCATTCTGTTCTCTGGTGTGTAATAGCGGATCCAAGTTTCATCAATAGTTACCAATTGACGCCAAAAGTCTGCCCGATTCCGCATCAGCAAGTCCAAACACTTTTTCGAAGTGCTCTCGCGTTCGTGTTTTTGGTCAGGAGTAAGTATGAGCGCTCAGTACCAATCTTTGTGGCATCTGCCAGCTCGCGAACCTTTAGTTTCCGGTCATCCACCACTATTTCATGTATTTTTTTGACATTGTCCTCTGTAACCGCATCGGAGAGCCTACCGCTGCGAACTTAATCGGTAGTGGAGTTGCGGCCACACAAAACTTTCGAAACCAATATTTGACGGTGTAATCTGGCGGAGCATTAGCCCCATATTATTTATCCAACTTTTCTTTTGTTTCCTTCGCCGTTTTGCCTCTCAAAAAATAATGTTTTATGAGAGAAAGAAAATCGTTTTTGTCCATACTCAACATGATGCCAAACACGTGAAAAACAATCAGCTGTCAAAAAGATAGTATCGCACTGAAATTTGGCATGTCTGCCTAAATATGAACGGACTTTAAGGCACCATAACCTTTTTTGCAGTAGCGGCGCATTCTGGCGGTCAAGTATATGAACAAACTCACAAACACTGGATTACTTTTCGAGAAAATCTCGGTATTAAAGCTGACTTTCTGTCTTCTTTCATACAGTTCATTGGAGACGTGAATGAGGCACCGGCTCAGCTAAATGAAGCCATTTTTAAAACTGATTCATCGCAAGGTTTGAATTATAATGTAAAATACAGTACACAAGTTTGAAACTTTACTTAAAATTTATATTTTTGGTTAAAAGAACAATTCATGGCATTTATTTGTAAAAAATGTTGTTATGTAAATATTGGCCGCGACTACGTCTGAAATGGTCCATTCCGTAGGTTTAATTTTGGGCGACTCGCTCAAGCATAGCGACTGGTATCACGCGGATAACACGAGTCAATCGTAGCTGGCTTATTCCTGAAGACCTAAGACTTTACATATCCCCAGAGAAAATAGTCCAAAGGTGTGATATCGAACGATCTAGGCGGCCAATTTAACGTAGCAAAACGTGAAAGTAACTGCTCACCAAAATGATTTCTCAACAAGTCCATTGTTTCACGCGCAGTGTGGCTAGTAGTGTCATCTTGTTGAAACCAGAGCTCACCGAGACAATGTGCTTGAATTTCAGGAAGCTCATAGTCCGTTAATATGGCGCGATAACGTTTACCATTGACGACAACACTCTGAATTTCCTCATTTGTGAAGAAATATGGAACAATAATACTCTTCGGGTTGCTCATCAGCCCAAATATGGCAATTTCGTTTATTAACGTATCCACTGAGCCAGAAATGGGCTTCTTCACTAAACAAAATTTCACGATAAAACACCGGATTTTCATTGAGTTTTTCCAGAGCCCATTCCTTGAAAATATGACGCAAATTCAAGTCGCCTGGCTTCAATTCTTGCACAAGCTGAATTTTGTACGCTTTTAGGCTAAGATCCTCACGTAAAATACGCCAAGTTGCGGAATACGCCAAGTCAAGCTGCTGAAAACGACGACGAATCGATTCGTCACGGTCTTCGCGTACACTCTCAGCTACAGCTGCTATAATCTCTTCACTACGTGCAGGATGTGGCCTAACCGGTCGAGTATCATCCACTAATGTACACTGGGGCTCAAATTTGCGAATGGTATTGGCAATATTGGTTTCAGTAGGTTGATTCGCATGAAAAACATCTCTCACATAACGCTGATTTTCGTAACACAACTGAATATTTCGGAAACGTTGTTGTGCTGTGAGTCTTTTTATAACGGTTTGCCAAATAATATTGAACAGAAATGTTAAAGAAATTTGATAGGAGTCACGCGTGAACTGTCAAAGAATGCCTATTGAAAATCAAACCTCACGATGAATCACCCTATATCACCATTTAAGTGCAGTTGCAAGTTGAAACGCGGCATGGCCAAAAGCTGTGTAGCATGGCGAAATCATCAACTTGAACAATTGTGCAAGTTACGCAAATCGTGCAAGATCATAACTAGAAGCATTTTTGAGTTTTTAATATTGATAGTCCAAAACCGAAACCAAAAAAAAAAAAAACTTAAAGAGTTTCCATCAAATTATGGAATGCCAATTGGGTATTCTCTAAGATTTCGTCAACGCTGAAATTCCTTGTCATACATGCCAAAAACCTGAAAGAAATAGTATAACTGATGTGCTGAACGAAACCAATGGCTTGAGATCGCAGAATGAGAGCGGCTCCTGAGCAAAGGAGGAGGAAAATACATCATACATCAGCCTTTCTATATGCAAAAAAAATCATAAAAAGCGGACAGTTGGAAAAATGAGAAAGTGCTACTGCAAGAACAACGTACAAAAGAAGATAAATATCTCAGACCAGCAAGACCCAAACTAAAACATGTAGACATGAGCGAAGAAATTTGGTGGAACATTACTAAGGTTATGGGAAAATCATGTTTGCAGTCTGTTAAATGGCAGGGACGACTTAGACTCCTCTATCAGGCAGAACGAACGAATCATCCCTATCCCTATTATACCAGGTATGTGCACAACTAACCAAATACTTACACTGCGCCTGAATCTAACAAAAATCCAAGAAGTCCGGACCGATGCAGATAATTTCTTTGCCGATTTTAAGACCACATATTTTTTATTTTTTTATTTTATAATCCCGCGCGCGCACCAAGGGGATATGAATACCCTTTTACTGGTTTTCTCCAGGGCGCGGGCGGGTGATGTAGTAGTTTGAAACTCAGGTGTATTAGGTTTCGATATTTTTCCCAGAGGTGGTTGTCAAACTGGACGGGACGAGCAAGTGCATCCTCAACCAGTGGATCTCAGTACGTGCTAGTTGTTAGTTCGTTACATTTAGCCCAGCCAGCAACCACTCCAACATCAGTGTTATGCCTTCATGTCAGAGTTGACGCCGACGGGATTCTCATATAACTACATGCAAATTCTACAAAAAGACTTTTTCAGAGAATTGACTCGCACGGGATTCGAACCCGCGACCCTCTGTTTGAGGAGTGTATGCATATACCACTACACCACGGCCACCCTCATATGACAGAATCTCTGGGAATGAGCTTCACAAAGGCATGTCTGGTCTTCGCATCCCTGTCAATCTAGTTAGATTGTGTAGAATAGCTATGAAGAACACTCGCTGTTTCGTGAAAATCGGAAGCAAACTCACCAGCACTTTCGATGTCGAAAAATGGTGTCATGTGATTGTTTGTATTGTGCATCGATCTTGAGAAAATTTTGCAAAGATCGTTAGGTAACATCTGAGGCACAATCTTCTAATAGTCTAGTTGCACAGACTGCATACGTTCATGGTTTTGATATTATTGGCAGAACACAGTAAGTTATCATTGGGTCACCTAAGATGGTTAAGGTATGTAGAGCAAATTAACAGAAACTCATTGGACCGAAGAGTCTTCGGTTATTATCTAAAGGAACGACGCAATAAATGAATACCTAACTCTAGTGAAGGGAAATCAAATTTATCCTAGAGTGCTTAACAAGAACTGAAGTAGGTTTGTATAAGTCACCCTTTCTTTAATTATGATATCATACAGATTGGCGCCATCTCAACTAAGATGCCTCTCTAGTTAACTCGATCTTAAGCTGCCTGCCTCCAGTTACGCACAATGATATAGTCGTCCACATGTATGCACCATCTAAGATAAGGTGTTCCTATCACAGTGTGGTGTCACAGTGTGGGCAATTCCAAGGGAATTCATGGTATCCAAGTGCTCTATATGATATATTAATCGCTCAGCTAGTAAGTAGTGATTTTCGTTCACTACCGAGAACTATTTTCTCAAAAGGAGGGATGATGGGTGTCTTGTACTATACAGTGTCTTCTTCATTGCCTTAGTTAGTCAATCGCAGACTAAATTTCTTCTTATCGTATACAAAGAGCGATTTGAAAGACTAATGTCATTGCCCGCTCCAAAAAGTATTGTTGCTTCTAACTCAATATCCACAAATGCACCAGCGATGTTTGTTTCTTCTATTTATGTCAGTGTAATCTGAATAGGTAAGAAGTTGAACAGGTTTTTTTTATATATACTGAGCTCCTGGTTGAGCACAAATCTTACAAGCACTAGGTTAAAGAAGTTGAATGAAAGGTCGTCGGCAGTTGCGATGTAATGTTTCTTCCGACTGTAAAAAAAACAGGGGGAGTTCCCCAACAACATCAAGCACAACCAAAAGAGTTTGATAGAATTCCCAAAACCGTTTCTATAAATGCTATTATCAGCAACTTTAAAATCGGTGAACGGATAAGGTAATGAATATTTGGTTTAAGATAAACATACCAGATCCAAAACTGCAGTGGTTACACAGTCACACAATATAAAAGCATGTGATGTAAGATGAGGCTCATCTGCCTTCTAGATCAGGGCCGATGCTTCTATTCTATTCATTGGCCATGCAACGAAATTTCACAGATGAGCTGACACATGCTTATTACCTGACTATTCGCTGAGGCTTTGAAAAGTTAAAACGTTGGCTTCCAAAATTGATGTTAAGACAGAATAGCAAATGGGTAGCAGGTCGCATATTCCTCAAGAATGCGGAAAACGAGTCCTGTTATAAAGGTTGGAGGTTGACCTGATTGTAGAAAATTGTGAAAAAAGGTTATATTCTTAAACTTAAAGATATTTTCCAAGATAAGGCCGTTTATTGATTTAGAACAAATATATGTGGTCATATCATTTGAGACCATAGATATAGTGCGCGATACCTTTTGTAGGCAAGACTGAGTCTGCGGCTGTCTTAAAACAATTGCAAAAAAGTGCGCATGCAAACAATGAAATAGGGATGACTAATGTTTAAGTAAGCATTATCCTTGTTTTGAACGGCGTTATCCCTTGCGTGATTTAATATGATTATTCCAGGTAAGCGTTTCGTTGAAGATAATTCGGCTTTTGTTTGAATCAACCAGCTTAATGGGCTTCTTTTAAAGATGGATTTGAGAAAGATATGATGTATCGACAACCTTCCTTGGTACAACTAGGCATTCCGAACTAGTCGGGTTAAAACATCCATCCACGGCTTTCATTTAAATCTTTATTAAGCACAGCTCTTACGCAGCTGGACATGATTAGCCAGAGCAGGAAGTAAACAAAACAAACATAGCGAATTCGCTTATATATAGTACATCGTGAAAAGTGATGGTTCCAAAATCGAACCCTGTGGAATACCTATTTTTAATTGAAAAAAGCTTGAGACAGAATTCGGACCTGGTATGATTTAAACATATTTTCAAGTTATAGGAAGGTCACCAGCTAAGAGAATAGTATTGAACATGTAAATGTACACAACATGAACTGTACTTCAGCAAGTAAGGAAGAATAGCTTTCAAAAAAACTAGTGACTTCAAAAAGTAAAGTGACTTTTGAAATTTCGCGGGCAACGTACATTCGTACGTGTTAGTACACATGTCTCGAACATACGTTTACAGTTTTAAGTTTGTAACATACGTTGTTTGTTTTGTGATAGATAGAAAGGTTAAACGTGCTCGGTGATTTTTAATTGTTAAAAAAAGAACTCTTCCAAGATGGCCGAGAAGATGCCGATAACAAACCTCGCTCTTAACGCCCCCGCATATCAACAAAAGATGATAATGTCGAAGCTAAAAAGAAAATCGTCGAATTACCATAAGAGAAGTTGCTGAAGATGTTGGTATATCTATCAGCTCGTGTTACGCAATTTTTTCGGATGTTTTGGTCATGAGACGTGTGTCAGCAAAGTTTGTTCCGAAACTTTTTAATTTTGATCAGAAGAACCGTCACATGAGCATTGCTCAATAGCTCTTGAATGACTTCAATGATGATCCTAACTTGCTCAAAAGGGTTGTAACTGGTGAGGAGTTATTGGGTATATGGTTATGACGTCGAAACCAACTCCCAATTGTCTCAATGGAAGCGCCCGTAAGAGCCAAATGTCATGTCAAATGTCAAAGTTTTGATCACTGTTTTTCTCGATTACCGTGGTGTAGAACATCAGGAGTTTTTACATCAAGATCGTATGGTCAATAGGGAGTATTATAGTACATTGAAGTTATGCGCAGTTTTCGAGAAGCGTTGTAGAAATTCATTGCTTTTGCCTCATGATAATACACCTGCTCATTTATCGTTGCTTGTGAGAGATTTTTTGGCCAAAAATACCACGACAATCATTAAGTTTGGTGAATAAGATCGTGATAAGGAAAACATGAAGCAGAAAGCTGACTTAAATGCAGAACTTTGTATAAATGCCTTACGCTCATTTTAAGTGGGTGTGAGAGGGCTGTTTGATAAATACCCGGATTAGAAATGACAGCGCAGTTCTTTTAGGTTTTGACAATATATTTTTCAATATAATCCCCTTTCCACTCGATACATTTTTCCTAGCGGTGCTGCAACTTTCTTAACCCCTCCGTATATTATGACTTTTATTGGCCTGGAAAATACTCCTCCGCGGCGGCGATGACTTCATCGTTCGACCCGTACTTTTTCCGGTGAGCGATCTTTTAAGATTTGGGAACAAAAAAAAATTACAGGTAGCCAAGTCCGGAGAATTTAGAGGATGGGGGAGTAATTCGCGGTGCAATTCAACCAATGTGACTGTGCGTGCGTTATTGTGGCGGAAGAGTACTCTTTTTTCGCCAAATGTGGTAATTTTTTCTTCAAATTGGAATTGAATCGATCCAATAAATCGAGGTAATATGCTCTTATGATTGTTTTCGCTTCTCCAAATAGTCAACTTGGATCAAACCTCTCGCGTTTCAAAAAACGGTGACTATTACCTTTCCGGCCAAAGGTACAGTTTTCTCATCTTTTTAGCACGTTCACCGGGTAAAACTCACTGTTTCGATTATTCTTTGGTCTCTGATGTGTATCAAGAAATCTACGAAATGGTCAGGAAATTGCGCAGAATTTCTTCTGGATTTCAATAAAACAGGTACAAGCACGCCTTTGAAATCGTCTTACGATTGAGCTTATTTTTCGGTGTAAGCGAGTGCGGCACCCATCGCGCGGATAACTTTTTCATGCCCAAAATGTCTTTCAAGTTATATAAGCCAACTTGCGAATTTTCACTCGACGGTCCACCAAAACGAGATAATGGATTTTTTCCACGGTTTCCTCTGTGGTAACCGTTTTTGGGCCACCTAGGCGCGGTTCATCAAAAACCGACGGGCAGCCACGGCAAAACTTTGCGAAGCAATAGTAAACGGTTGTAGGGGAAAGTGAATGGGTCCCATATACACCACCGAGAATAGCCTTGACTTCCTCACAGGTTTTGCCTTTCAAAAACAAGAATCGGGTTACGGAGCGATACTGCTCTTTTTCCATGGGTGCAAAAAACACTAACACGATCTTTCGAAATGGGTGTCAAAACAAAACTAAGCGTCAGGTTGTCACCAAATTTTGACAAGCGGTCTAAAAGAGGTTATACTAAATGGTGGTTGACTAATTTTGGCCTATTATCCCTTAATCCTGGTATTCATCAAACAGCCCCCGTAGATGTTTTAACTGGAAATAGATTAAGCGTATGCATTTTATCAACTAAAAGCGATTCAACAAGAACAACAATCAATGAAGCTATGTCGGCTTTGCGGTTAGACCTGTAGACACAACCAAACAAAATTTTGTTTTATTTGCAAGTGATTTTTACAAACAAGTTATCGATTTCACTAAAAGCAGGATACTCAACTATTAATCTACAATATGGCAGCAGCACCCCCAACAGGTCCGATTCTGTTAGATCGAAAGAGCCTATAGCTCTCCAAACAATGTAAAACATCACTTGCATTTGGCTCGTGACTTTTATCATCTGATAAAAACTTAGTTTCTGGAACACACACCACATGAAACTACGAACCCACAAACAGGTATCTAAGTTCATCCATTTTTTGTATACGAGTAATTAGCGCGAGCTCAAGGAACTTTAGTACCCTTAAAATGTTTGTCACCGCTCGGGCGAAGGAAAATCATGGACGAAGAAACAAGAAATACCGATGTAATATACATTGGTCTTAAATGTTTGCAAGTTATAATGACTAGGAAATAGAGACGTCGGCAATTCAATTCATAAGCAAGTTGTACGGCTTAGGAGTGAATCACGATATTTTAGAGTACTTCCAAAAGTGGCCTTGGAGCATACTGATGAAAATTCATATCGAGACGGGTGTTACGGTTGAAAGTCTGAATGAGCGAAATGCTATTGCCGATATCTGTGGAGTATTGGTAGTGGGAAAAGCGATAAAACAAAGTGAGACTGATTGATATTAGTATCACCTATGAGTTTTATCGCACGGTTTGAAATCCATTCTAACAGGTGCAGAGGTGTTTTAGGAGCACCTGACCAGATGTGAACATAGAGTCCAGATCAGAAGGATTAATCACTGCATATGTCACTTGAGGAAACCTTGACACTTTGCAGAATTTTTCCCGACATAGGATAAATGGACATTGACACACATACCGAGAACGAAAAGCTTTTCAGTTTTGACGCAGCAAGTGCCATTCATGGATAATGGCTGGATATTTGAATTTCGCTTTAATGACAGCAGAAAGCATTGAGTTTTGGAAGCACTAAATTCCATTCTGTTGATAATTCCTTCTATGTACGTAAATGGCGAGACCGCGGAGGGAGAAGAAAGACACTAGTGATCTAAAGTGATCTGAGAGGTGTGGGCAAGGTTCTACCTGTGTTTCATCAACTGCCAAAACAGGTTCCTTGTATTTGTAAGCGTAGGTGTACACAGTGATTGCTTTTTAGCCCGCGTATATTAGCTGAATTCCTTAGTCATAATCAGAAACACATACAGAAAACACAAACACCGATGGTGTTAAGCACGACTGCGAAGTGAAAATTCTGGCGTTGGTTTACCGAATCAAGTTGTAGAAGCTATGTCCTTACAATAAAATGAAGCAGTGCACCAACAATATTCAACAATTCAAATTCAACAAAACTCTGTGTATTTATATGGCAGACGTGCAACTCTATGCGCTGGCTACATATTACATTTAACATTGAACGTATAGTATCAATATTACCTACGACAAACAATTCCCTGCCATGACCATGAAGAAGCTGCATAACCCATCTTAAACATAAACAAGACAACGAAGACACAAAAATGATGATTATTGGATATCTTAAAGGAGTAAGTTTGGGTATTTTACAATTCAAGATAAAAATGTTAAAAATCTTTGTTCTATTGTAGTTAAATGATGTGCTCTGCCTGACAGTGATATTTTCGCCGTATAAGAGTCTACGCTAGTGATTTTTCTACATTTTCGGAAGTGACATTCTCCCGTTTACGATGTTTTCTTGGCCATTGTATTCTTTCGTTTGGATTCTGTCGCAGTCACACCTCCTTTCTATCTTCTGATAAAATTTTCAAACCTCATTCATTCAATCACCAATTCTCTTTTTGTATTCGGTTTCGTTCCTGGCGTCCAACAGCACTCAAATCAGTTTTAATACCCAAGTGTAATGTTGCACGATACCTGTTCGACTTAGCGTGTCCGCCGGTGTTCAGAGTTCAACCAATGTTTTTCTGATTGTTGTCACTTTGTAAAAATTAGCAGAATATGGGCAAAATTTTGATGGACTCCTTGTAGCAATACTACTAGTTCTTCACAAGGAAATGTTGTAAGCAAAAGCTCTGGCGATCGCTTGCGATTGTAGCTGCCCAACGTCACGCGTAGTCACAGCATTCCGGAATCGAATGGCCGCTGATATTCAATTTCATACCTTGAATACAAACAAGTAGTTAATAATCCTAAGCAATTCTGAGAGCTCGGAATGTACGGACATCTGGAACACCCGATATTTATCTTCCGTCAATCCGCAATATAATTCATCTGGCTTGTCTTATTCAATTCAAGATACGAGAATCTTCCGTTCACTTAAAAATTCTATCACACTGTCTTCCTTCCCCATTTTGGCACTAGAGTCATCGAGTAAAATTCGTACACTGCTCATAGGCTTTCCATATGAGTTCGTGATAGCCTTTCTTGCTTGCATCGAAAATGAGCCAGTAGGGAACCACGAATGTGTTGCAAAATACTTATTTTTTAAAATTACATCTACTCGTATGAGTGCAGTTTTTACTTTCCCATTTTCCAGCGATTTGCACATTTTGGACAAAAATACCCACGATTCACTGTATTTTATCTATTTTATTTAGTTTGTTTGTTTTTTTTTTTATCTTAAAAATAATCGAATATCACTTTTCACATCACCCTTATGTACTTTAGAAAATACAACTTTAATTCTAAAAACTGTTTACAGTCCACCCCAACAGATTAATTAAGAACAAACTTGTATGTGTCGTGGAAGATAAAAAAATTCAATATATCTAGAGGCAATTTGTCAATCATCTTGAGTTATAGTAAGCACTTTTCGGGCAAATAAAAATGTAAACATACCCACAACTCCGCAAAATCCAGAAAGATACAGCAAAATCCAATGAAAATCAGTGAATCCCAATTTCAGCATGAAAAATAGGAAAATCTGCAAAAATTCACAAGATCTCTTCACTTCTTCACTTTGATTCGTATTTTTTTTTTTTTTTTTGAAAATCAATTCTGATAAAAATTATTCAATTGATTACGACGTACATGCAGTTTCATAACGTACCACCGTATCAAAGATATATGGTATTGCCACCGGACCGTGAAGCGACGCCCGAAAGAAATCTGAGACCCCAAGAAAAGATAGAAATGAAAACAAAGCAAAATAATGACCGAATATCACGATTAATTAACACTTCCTCCGGGGATAGATCGGCAACGATCAACACCACTTACAACCACTGAAATGGATCTGATTTCAGTTGTAGATACTTTTTTGTTGTAAAATTTTCACTTCGTATCTGATACAGATTAGATGTGGGGAATCACTCCGATTTTCTCCAGAACCATTTATGTATTGTACGAGTATTTTGTACGAGAAGTATTCTGAAGAATACACCTCCAGCCGGGTTCAACAGAATTTGAATAAACGAATAACCACTGGAGTACAGGTTCAGCGTGGTCCGAACGATATGATCGATCTGACTAATCGAGACTCAACGACTCAACTGATAAGACTGTGGATTTTCGACGCTGTGAGAGCTGTCGAGCTAGCCCCACGCAGCGATTCTCTGTGAAACTCTCTTTCGGAGGTGAGGCCAGATAAATACGTAACGTTAACGTAAAATGTGGTCTGAATTAAACAGTAGACGTAGCTACGACCGATCAGCTGAACAGATTTGTATTGCAAAGTGTTGAGCTTCAGTAACAGATAAACGCTGACTTTTGTGACGTATACTGGGGAATGGCTTGTGGGTGACTAAGTCGACTCGGTTTTGAGCGATGACGTGAGCAAACGACTGTGGGGTCGTACGAAATTGGTTTATTCGGAAAAGATACAGATATGAACGATCCTCCTATCGTTCCGTCGATATCACGGATACAAATCGGCCATTCTGTCTTATATCACCATCAATTACTGTCGCATATTGTATCGTTAGAATGTAATTTAAATTTAGTTTTCCACTGAAGTTAATTAAAGGGTGACCAGATAAGAGCGATAGCAAAAAAAAATTAAATAAAACAACAACGGTGTGAGATATACAATTGATATACAATTGGCTACGTTCATCCATTATGTGTGGAATAGCACATCACTTAAATGGTCGCCTTGGCTTTGCTGGCGGTTCAAGCGGTCAGTTCAATTTTTGATGACTCGGTCCAATATATGCGGCGTTATTCCGGCAATAGCATCTCAAATGTTGGCCTTGAGCTCGTCGAAAGTAGTTGACTTGTTAAAGTAGAATAAGGACTAGACGCATTCCAAAAGAAAATAATCGAGTGGTATCAAATCGCATGATCGTTGCGGCCATTTGATGAACGCTAGCCGTGAGATGACCCAGTCGCTAAATATCTCCTTTAAAACTTTGAGCGTTGTCTGTTTGTGCTTGTATGGCTTGTAGCGTCGTCTTGTTAGAATCACAGCTCGAATATATTGATATTGTTGAGCTCTCATCACAGAAAATCAGTTTACATCGCTCTATTCTTGAGACCATTGACGGTAACGATAACTCGTTGTTCAGTTTGAAGTAGATAAAGTCCGATGATGCCGCCATGTCATAATGGCCTTGAGACAGCCGTATTTTGGCCCATTCCCGGCGAAGTGCTTGTTTGAGGTGGTCCAAACTTTGGTATTTTTTAGTGCGAAGGCGAAGGCCTTCAAAATACCCCAGACAAAGAATTTGCATCCGGAGAATTTGCAATCCATTGTGTCGAAGAAATGAAGTGTGAAACATTGTTTTTTAATCAATCTTGGTTGACGCGCGCTTTGCGAGACGGTGCCGAGTCTTGTTGAAATGGCCACGGTCTCCGACCGAAATGATTGTTTGCCCAAGGCTTCAATACTGCCTCTAAGACAGTTTCACGGTATACTATCGCATTAATTTTGACGCCACGATCCAAAAATACGATCGGAGAGTGACCATCGGCGGTTATGGCGGCCCAAACCATCACCATCGGTGCTGCCTGCTTTCTGGTGGCCGTCCGAAGGTGTTAATTTTCGAAGGACCTCTCTGGCAAGTAAACTCGGTCATTTTGTTTATTGACATATTGCTCGATAGCACATGGCAACTCATCGGAAAAAATCGAATTCGCAACTCATCACTTTCGTGCAAGCGTACTAACTCCTTCGCTCTTTCAACTCTAACTTTCCGAACCATTTCTGCCGATGCTGCTGTTCTTTTATGACGAACTCCATGGCGTTTTGCAACGCTGCCAGTATCACGGTAACGATCTACGGTTCGAGTCACAAATGATTTATTCACGTTGAGGTGCTTTATTCCATCGCGGATAAAAATTTTTCAACACAACTGAGACGCAAATCGTTTAAGAGGTTTATCTGTCATGAACGGTTTGGAAATTACAGCAGTCTGAAGTTGGTTGCAGTTCGAGTCAGGCAGGGGGTAATATTATTACTAAAAAATATGAATAATAGATATTTATATATTATAAATTTCCAAACCTACTGGTGCCGCAAGACCTTCGGACATACCGTGGTAAGGAGTTCAGCAGGCGAGCAGTCATTATGAAAAATTGTCGCTCAGATGTAAGGCATGAGTAACGAAAGCAACTTCGGGTAATGAGATATTCTGTCGAATCGTCGAAGATTGAAAACGTAACGCACAATATTGTTAAAAGCGACATTAAATTTTCTTTTACTGTTAGCTTCACAGTAATAGAATAATTCGCACCCATAACAGAGGACTGGTACAAGGCGTGTTTTTTCTAGTAAGAGGCGAGTTTTGAAAGGGGTGAAGTAGTGTGACATCTAGAGCTGGCGTAACTTTCCATATACCTCACCAACTATAGTGTTGATGTAGTTATTCCATTTAAGTTTTCAGTTAAAAATAACTCCTGGATTTTTTGCGGTGTCAACGAACTCGTTTTTGGAACCATTGAGTACAATATCTTCAAAGTAGGAGAGATCAAGCAGTTTTTTACATGTCTATGACGATACATTAAGTTTTGAGTGGGCTTTGAAGAAGTCCGTTTTTTTTTTGACCAGCGCTCCAGGTCAGTGTTCAAAGCATTTGCGAAGTCGTCTATAATACCAAGAGGGCAGCTTCGATAGAGTTGAACGTCATCAGCATACATTTCATTTACGTTAAGCGAGAAAAGATTAGGCCCCAGGATGGAACCCCGTGGAACCCCTCTAGTATTGTACATAAAATCGAACGCTTTTTGCCCAACTGATATAGCTTGCTTTGTTAATTTTAGGTAAGTTGATATGGTATTTGTAGCTGAGCTCGAAAAACCATATAGTGTCAGCAGTTTGTTATAGATGTTTGTTAAGTGTGTCCAATGCTTTCGAGAAATCCAAAAGAACTAGAAAAGTTACTTTGTCGTCATGCAACGCCTCTATGATATCGTCTACAACTTTAATTATGGCCGTTGTTTAGCTATATCCTTTCCTAAATCCGGATTGCATTGGAGAGAGCAAGTCGTTGAAATGAATATAGGAGTTTATTTGCCTTTTAACTTCCCTCTCAAATATCTTAGAGATGTAAGAAAGTATAGAGGTAGGCCGATATTCCTTACCATTAGAACTCTTCTGTATGGAAATTATTTAGGCACATTTCCATTGAGAAGGGTAAAATGCCTTTGTAATTATTTGCACCAGAGGTGGAAGAATAATTGGGAGAATTATTTTCATAAATTTAGGACGGATTTCATCAAAGCCTACAGCATTTGATTTTACCGACAACAAACAAGCAACCATTTCAGCATCATCTATACAGGAAAATTCAAAAGAACTGTCTAGAAAGTTAGAATTAAGCAGATTTCTAGGAATCAATTTGTTTAACGTTTTCACGTATTCCAATTTCCCTGATTGGTCAATTTTGTTCATAAAAAAATTCTTTTTCCCAATTTTAATTTTATCGACAACTTGATTGCGCATAGAGCGATATATAGTTGCACGTGTATATAGGGTATATAATTATTTTCGTGCGTTTTTTTTTCCAAAATTTGAACGTTTATTTAAGAAAAACATGTACAATAGTATTATTCAAAGTATTGCCCATCTGAAGCTATGATTTTTTCCCATCTTTATGGCAATTTGTGGATCCCATCCCAAAAGAACTGCGCCGGCTTGGCAGCCAAGAATGAATCAAGCCAATTTTTGATATTCTGCTTTGATGTGAACCGTATTTCACTGAGGGCGTTCTGCATCGACCGGAACAAATGGTAGTCAGAAGGGGCAAGGTCTGGGCTATAAGGCGGGTGGGGTAAGACTTCCTATCCACTGTTTTCCAAATAGTTCTTAACCGGAATAAAATTACTGCCTCGTGTCTGGTCACATATTCCGGGCGTTTTTCGGCTACTGCTCTCTTCAAAAGGATTAATTGCGTTCGGTAGCGTTGTCCATTGATGGTTTCACCCGGTTTTAGCAGCTCATAATACAGCACACCCATCTGATCCCACCAAATACAGAGCATTACCTTCGCTCCATGGATATTCAGCTATGCTGTTGATTTGGCTGGTTGCACGGGTTTCACATATGATTTTTTGCGCTTGAGGTTGTCGTAATGGATCCATCTTTCATCACCGGTAAAAATCCGATGCAAAAATGACTTCCTTTTGTGGCGTTCCAGCAGCATTTCGGACATGTAAAACCGCCTTTCGCCGTCTCTTGGCTTGAGTGCATGTATAACCCAATTTCCTTGCTTTTGAATCTATCCAGCTGCTTTTAAAAGTTTTGAAATGGTTGCTTGAGTGACACCCAAAGATTTTGCGAACTCTTCTTGTGTTTGGCAACAATCTTCATACAGTAATGCTTCCAGTTCTTTATCTTTAAACTTTTTTGGCTGCCCAGGACATTCATCGTCTTCCAAGCCAAAATCACCACTTTTAAATCGTGCAAACCACTTTTGGCACGTTCGCTCAGCTAGCGCATATTCACCATAAACTTTCACCAAAATACGATGACTTTCGGCAGCAGTTTTCTTTATATTAAAATAATGAAGGAGAACTCCCCGCAAAAACACTTTTTTAAGGAATAAAGTTCGACATATTTGAGTGGAAAAAAATTATTGTTGTTTATGCTTCAAATGAATGACATATACTGAAATGACGTACAATGACAGTAGCTTTCCAACGCATTTTTCAATGGAATTTTAACAACGGGATAATACAAGTTACGCCATCTCTTAGCAAACCGCACGAAGTTATAGACCCAATATTTGTAAACAATTAGCAGACGTTATAGGTTATTTCTTGCCTGGCTTGAAGAGTGCCACTAATGGCAAATTTTCGACCGTGTATTGATGAAATTTGTTGACATCATATATGATGAAAAGTGCCTCCTTCTCAATTTAAAAGCATTTGCTTTGGTGTACATCAAGTGTCTTTGATACAAACGGAATAGGTACTTCATTTCCTCTTTCGACCAAACGCTCTATTACTGCTTCTGTTCCATAGGCAACTCCGGGCGATAGTGAGAGAGACAAGTGGCATCAGCTAGTTGTTGCTTAAGGTTTTCAAACGCCCTTAATTGTGTAACTCCCCAATTAAAAGGTGTAGCTATATTTTTCTTACAGAGACTGTTAATTAATGCTGCCATTTCATAAAAATTTCGGATAAACTTTCGATAATAGTTGACTCATGTTTTTGATTGCAAGTCCGCCTGATTAAGATGAACGAATTCATTTTCCATTTACAATATGATTAGATACTCGATTTCGGATTAGAAAAATACACATTTTTCACGATTTTTTAGCAACCTCGAGATTAAATAAATGATCCTTGTCATCCTTGCCCGATACCAGTAGGTCATCCGGATACATAGCGGAATTATGGCCTTGCAATACCTATTCTGGCGTCTTGTGATAAATCGCTGCAGCATTCGCAACACCAATTGGAAACTTCTGTTACATATAAAGCCCAAGGGGCATATTAACTACTGCCAGCGTTTTCGATTTATTTTTAATTCAAGTTGCAAATAGGCGTCTGAAAGATCGTTTTTTGAAAATCGTTGACCACCAGCTAGTTTTCAGTTTTTAAACTAACTCCTCCGGTCTTAGAATTGAATATTGGTATGCTTCCGAATAAGGGCTAATTGTAACCTTAAAGTCACCACATATCCGAAGGATCTTATTACGTCGTTTGGAGACAACCACAATTTGTGCCGTCCATTCGCTGATCATGATGGGTTTGCAGATTCCAGCGTCCTCATAAAGCCAACACCATAGGCCTTGACTTACGAAATTGTGGTTTTGTATGTGACTTTAGATAAAAGTGAGCTTTCATAGAGGTACACAGTTCTATGGTCTTGGATGTTACCTCAGCATATTTTGAAACAAGTTCATATGTACATATATCATGGTCTATGTTCGAGTCTAAGCTCAGAATCATCTTCGGAGTACTAACCTCAAGACCAAGTGCACTAAACCAATTTAATCCAAAAATATAGTGCCCCGATGCTACATTTTCCACCAATAACGATAGTTGTTTATGCTGACCAGCATCTGCCGCTTATTATTTGGCCCAGGCAATTTATTTCTTTTTATCCGGAAAGGCCGGAAAAAACTTTATTCTTTGATTGTTTAAACTCACAAAAATATTCCGTTTTCTGCTCAGAGTCACTTTCCCCACCGATCTGCGTAGTAGAAAAAACTTCTGCCAAAGTAGGGTTAGTTTTCTGAACTGATGCTACACATACCACATCCTAGAGAGGTGTAAAATAATTACATCTCTAATCATTTCGTAAACAAATTCGACAAGTGAAAGCACATGTGCGAGTTAATGCACTTAACTCCGCAACGCACTGTTCATATGTTTGCCCTGCACGCATTCGGCACTTCCAAAATTCGTAACGAATTTGAGTTGGGCATATTTTGCGGTTGAATTAGAGTTCACATCCATAAAAGATTGTACCGATGCAAAAATTTAACCCGGACAACCATAGACAACGCCATGAGTTCGCTAAATGGGCGCTGGAAATGTTAGCCGGAGATCCGGATCCTGTTGTGGAAATTGAAACCATCGCTAAATTGCATAGCATTGCCAACCCCTAAAAATATTACATATATATTACATGGTGACTGACTCGAACTGCAACTTTTTAAAATGCTATAATTTTTTTATTTTTTGATAAATTATATTCTACCAAAGCAAAAAATTTTGGAAAATACATAAATTTTCAAATTGTATTAGTAGTTTTCAATATGTGCACCTTTGGCGCGAATAATGGCCTTGAGACCGTCGAAGAAAGCATCGCACGCTGCACGCAAGTGGCTCTGAGCTATTTTGGCCCATTCCCGGCGAAGTGCTTGTTTGAGATAATCCAAACTTTGGTATTTTTTAGGGCCAAACTTCGCCTTCAAAATACCCCAGACAGAGAAATCCAACGGATTTGCATCCAGAGAATTTGCAATCCATTTTGTCGAAGAAATGAAGTGTGAAACATTGTTTTTTAATCAATCTTGGTTGACGCGCGCTTTGTGAGACGGTGCCGAGTCTTGTTAAAATGTCCACGGTCTCCGACCAAAATGCTTGTTTGCCCAAGGCTTCAATACTGTTTCTAAGACAGTTTCACGGTATACGATCGCATTAATTTTGACGCCACGGTCCAAAAATACGAGCGGAGAGTGACCATCGGCGGTTATGGCGGCCCAAACTATCACCGTCGGTGCTGCCTGCTTTCTGGTGGCCGTCCGAAGGTGTACATTTTCGAAGGACCTCTTTGTCAGGTAAACTCGGTCATTTTGTTTATTGACATATTGCTCTATGACAAATGGCCACTCATCGGAAAAAACCAAATTCGGCAACTCACCACTTTCGTGCAAGCGTAGCAACTCCTTCGCTCTTTCGACTCTAACTTTTTTCTGTTGCGGTGTAAGATCGTGTGTTTTTTGGAACTTCAATGACTTGAGCCCAAGCTCATTTTTCGGTATGTGTTGCATCTGTTCCATTGATATGTTGAGCTCACGAGCCATTTTTCTTCCACTTCGACTCGGATTTCGCTCAATTCGAGCCTTCACTTTCCGAACCATTTCTGCCGATGTTGCTGTTTTTTTATGACCAACTCCATGGCGTTTTGCAACGCTGCCAGTATCACGGTAACGAGCTTTGGTTCGAGACACAAATGATTTATTCACGTTGAGGTGCTGGAGGGCTCTAACGATAGCTACGTGTGGTTTTTCAGCCAAATATAAAGCAATCACACTATCACGTTTGAATTCTATCGCGGATAAAAATTTTTCAACACAACTGATACGCAAATCGTTTAAAATGCTTGTAGATAATAAAATTATCTGTCATGTGTTAAAATTTGAACTCACAGTAATGAACGGTTTGGAAATTATAGCAGTCTGAAGTTGGTTGCAGTTCAAGTCAGTCAGGGTGTATATGTATATAGTTTTTTCGTTCTCTTTTTTTCTTTTTTTTTTATAGAAAATCTTATTTTTTCTTTTGAAAATTAAGAAATTGTTTTTAATTTTGTTTATTTATTTATACAGTAAGAATTCTTTTATCCGGAATGCTCGGGACCGACAGTGTTTCGGATAATCGATTTTTCCTGATATTAGAGGTTAAAAGATTTCGAAAATAAAACAGTTTTTTTTATAAGTATTTATTTATATGACTCTCAATTTAATTCGTATACATACATATATGTAAATACATTTCAGTGAACATTTTGCAAGTACATACAGGTGTTTTTTTTTAAAAAGAAATATATCCATCCGAGGTTTGTTGTCTTAGCACTTTCGGTTTTTCTTTTATAAGTTTGTCTTGCAATCTGTAAAGCTGCATTTCTTCTTGTTGCGAAATAAAGTTTTTCTTCCTTAACAAAATTAATAAGTTTTCCAATTGAGAGGATAGTCTCGGTGTCAGTTTAAGTGCCACATGCAGGAGCCTCTGAGTCACAGCCTTTTTTATTGCAGTAGTATAAGTCAGGATTTCGTCAACAACATCTGTTCTTTCAAAAGCAATCGATTCATTAGTCTCATTTTCATCACTCGGTGGGATAAGGTTGTGCCATGTTTTTTTTCAAAACCGAAGCTGTAACAATGTTCCAAGCGCGAGAAAGGCTCCAAATCGCATTTTTTATGTTGAAACTTTTGTAAAAAAAGTTTATAGCTTTGCTTCTCCTCCTGGTTCAGAATGTGGCGCCCAAATTCTTTACGGGAATGAGCCCTTAGACTTCTTATTACTCCCTGGTCCATCGGCTGAAAAAAGGAAGCACAGTTGGGAGGAAAAAATTTGACCGATACGTGATTTCTCTCGCAAAGCTCTTCATCAGGATGTGCTGCACAATTATCCAATAAAAGAATGATTTTGCAATCGACCAGAAGTCCTACTTTTGTGCAATGTCTTCTCGCTTCAGGAATGAAGTTGTTATCGTACCAATCCAAAAATATTGCTTGGCTAATCCATGCCCGTTTGCTGGCCTATATAAAATTAATCATTATTTAAAAAAAAATATGTTATGACTCAAAAATGTTTAGGTCTTACCTTGTACACCACTGGAAGATCAGTTATATTTTTTAAAGACCGCGGACGGACATTTTTTCCTATCACAAGTAATTTGCACTTATGAGTGCCAGCTGCATTTGAGCACACAAGAGCCGTAAGCCTATCTTTCGATTCCTTTGCGCCATTTAGGGAAGCCTCCGAGCTTAAAGCTAAAGTTTTCCTCGGCAAGGCTTTCCAAACGATCCCAGTTTCATCGGCGTTATAAACTTGGTCTTCTGTCAAATTCTCATTCTCGGCTTGAAGAAATTGAGCCAAATCATCCACGAATAGAACAGCAGCTTCTTGGTCAGCTGATACACTTTCACCCGATGCTTTTCAAGCCGTGGATTCCATGTCGGTTCTTAAATTTTTGAAGCCAACCCTGAGAATAATTGCACTCAGTTTCAATTTTCATATGCTCATGGAACCGTTTAGCTTTTTCTATCAGGATTGGTCCAGACAGTGGAATACCTTCGCTACGCCGTTGTCGAAACCATTCATAAAGTGCCTCGTCTAATGTGGGATTCTCAGCTTTTCGCATAGTCTTACGACTTCGATTCGTCTTTGTGGAATAAGTATCCGCGTAAAACTTTTAAATGGCATCCTTATTTTTTTTTTATGTCGTAAACTGTTGACTCTCCTATCCCATATTTGTTACAAATTAATCGGACACTTGTGCCTTTCTCCAAATCGTTTATAATTTCAGACTTTTCCTTAATTTGAAGAACTTTACGTGCTCGTTTTGTTGACATAGCGATACAAATGCTAACTGCAAAGTACAAACAAACACTACGAGTGCTCACGAGATGTGCTATTCGGTGAAGGAAAACAAAACTTAAAGTCTGCCATTTAGTCTAGACGACAAACGACACACGGCAAACTTATTTTCCAGACTAAAATGCAGATGGCAAATTTGTTTTCGTTTTCAGACACGCATTCTTGTGCAAATCGCAACATGCTTGTATAAAATCATCTGTACACAGCATTGCGGATATTAGAGGTTTCTCCGGATATTAGAGTGTAAATTTCACAAATATTTTCTTGAAAAAATTCCGGATATTAGAAGTTGCGGGTTATTGGAGTTGCGGTTGAAAGAGTTTTACTGTATTATTGTGTTTTTTTTTTATCTATCTATTTTTCTTTTTGTGTTCTAGTTAGGAAGGTGTAATATGCTTTTCGCCGCTTACCTCACGGCTTTTCCATTGTTTTTATTAATATATTGTACATACGTTAGATATGAGACCGACTTATAACTTATTTAATCCAACCGGCGAGGGTCACACTGAAATCTGTCACCAAATGGTCTGCGCAGAGTCTGTTTCCCAAACTTGATGAGCTAAGAGATTTGCTAATAGGTTCAAAGGTTGATATTGTCTGCATTACAGAATCTTGGTTTAAGTATGGTTTGGAGTATGAGGTGTACAACATTGATGGATACAAGCGTGATGCTTATATGCGTGTTGCAATATACGCAAAAATTGGTTTGAGATGCTACCCAATATTAATGTTTCCTGCCGGTAGTCAAATTGACTATGTATTCATGGAGCTCATATCTACCACAGGCAAACTTCTCATCGTATCTATGTAGGATGTGCACAATCTTTCAGACCACACTTTACATGCAACATCTTCCAAATCCATTCGGATTCGGACTGAACAAAAAAAAGAAAAAGAAGAAAATAGACAAAAGACGAACGAAACTAAAAAAGGTCAGTCATCAAACATCAACATCAACAGTGGAGAGTGTCAGTTGGCTCGTCCTATTGTAGAGCCTTATTGTTTTTGCCTATTGTATTAAATCTACCAAAATAAATAAAATTAACTTCCTACATCTATTTATAGACCTACCAAATATATTGACCCATTTCCTATATTCTCTGTGTTGGAAGTTTTAGTAGGTGGTGATTTAAACAGCAACCTTTTAGTAGACAGTGACATCACTGACAGTATGCGCTCACTTAATTTGTTCCCAGTCAATACTGGTAATGCTACGAACTTTTCCAATGAATCGAGTACTCTCTTAGATGTTTTCTTTGTGAATAATCTCATTGACGCTCTCTTGTATGATCAGTTGTTCGTATCTGCTTTTTCCAGACATGATCTGCTATTTTCGACTTTCGATTTTGCATTTGAGTATACAGTTACAACCTTCGAATCCAGAGATTTTAGGAACATTGATAACAACCAACTGGAAATATTGTATGTTCGATTATTTTCATGGCATATAGATATCGTATTTGCTACCGACCCTTCGAGAAGCATGCCAATCCCAATGCGTTTTCTCAGTTCCTTGTAGGACCAGATCTGCAGTTCAACCATAAGCAATAAGAGATGTGCATGGAGATATCTGAGAGGTATTCAGACAAAGTAGACTTTTTTCCCATTGTTGAAGCAGATATCGTAGCCAGTAAAAAGACACGATAAAGATACTCGTATAAACCTTAAGAAAGTTTGGCATTTTACACTTTGAGGTTGGCCGGAGAAGTTTGTCAGAAAAGATTCTGACTTGACACCATTTTTCAATAGGAGAACTTCGCAAGCAGAGTACCAAGGATTAATCTTAATTCAAACCGAACATTTTCGAGTAGAAACACCACACATTTTGAAAAACGGGTCATGCAGATTCTACACGAAATTTACTGGCGAATTGTGCGAATGAATCAATTAGCCTAAAGATCTTGTTGGTGGCCAAAAATTTATCTTGCAATAGAATCATGAGTTCGTAACTTAAAAGTTTGAATGAATATAGTTCCTGGCCAATACCAAAATGTCCATGTGGTTTATGCCTGCTCATTTATAGAACAAATATGGCTCATTTGTATCGACGAGTATTCAAAATTTCCTTTCGTCTTTAGGACTGCTGGAAGCGATTACGTCGGACAATGAACCACAATGTTCATCATCGATCGTTGCACAGTCCTGCATATAAAACGGAATCCAGCATTTTCACTCCACATTCTTTCACCCTGCCACCAAAGGTAAAGCCGAACGTTTTATCCCCACGTTCAAGACGCATTTTAAGAAAATAATTAAAGAAATTTCAATCGAGATACAGCCTTATCCCAATACGTGTCCACATATCGAACTACTTCAAATCCAAAATCTTACAAATCACTTGCAGAATTGCTGCGCGAAAGACTATACTATACTACGAGCCTGTTAAAATTTGACACCCATTTCGAAACATCGTTTTAGTGTTTTTTGCGACCATGGAAAAAGAGCAGTACAACCGTTTAATATTTGTTCGCAAAGTTTCGACGAGGCCGCACGTCGGTTTTTGATGAACCGCGCCTAGGTGGCCCAAAAGCGGCTACCACAGATGAAACTGTGGACAAAATCCATGATCTCGTATTGGCAGAACGTTGAGTGAAAATTCGCGAGTTGGTTGAGATAGCACTCATCTTAACTGAATGCGTTAGCCATATCCTGCACGAGATTTTGGGCATGAGGCATTGAATACAATGAACACATGTCTCCGGATTTCGGAGACACACCAGACACCAAAGAACAATCGAAACAATGAGTTTTACCCAGTGAACGTGCTCTAAAGAAGGCGAAGACCGTGCTTTCGGTCGCAAACGTGATGGCCACCGTTTTTTGGAACGCACAAGGTGTGATACATGTTGACTATTTGGAGAAGAAAAAAATAATTACAGGACTATACTACATCGATTTAATGGGCCGGTTCAACGCCGATTTGAAGAAAAAATGACCAAATTTGACCAAGAAAAAAATGCTCTTCCATCACGATAACGCACCGGCTCATACCTTCGTAGTGGTTATAGCCAAATTTGTCGAATTGCACTACGAATTGCTCTCCCATCCACCGTATTTGGGAGGATTCGTCATATGACCAATCTCAATATATCATAACCAATGTTTCGACCATTCGCTTATACTTCTTAAACTTTGGCTTTATGCTCGAGTTCCACACATTTAAAACACTTGAGGGCAACTTGCAAACAACCCATCCTATACGTACTTTATCCATTTTGGTGAGTTTCCTAGCAGCTTCTGTTGGTAAATCCACGATTGTTGCCTGGGTGCTACTATAGGCTCACCTAAGCGACTTAACTGTCAACGTTTTTGCTACATCGGTATTCGTAAACCCTACTAAGATTGCATTAAATGCGCCTTCTTTCCTGGTAACCTTATCAAGACCTTTTACCTCTATCAATGATTCTGGTGTTAAAATTTTCACAGCAGCTTGTTCAGCTAGGACACTTTTTACGTTATTTACAAACTTTGTAGCCTGTGAGTTATAAACTCTTTTAGGAACGATGAGTAGGTCTGCTTTCGTCGTTTTCCTAAGGCGGGTAACATTTTCTCCAAGTCATTTTAGTTCTGGATCGCTTCTGACTTTACTGTTAAAACCAACTCATCGCGGCGGATCGGTTTCGCTTTAGTTCGACGCTTGTGGTCAATACAGCCAGGTGTAGTTGTCTTTTTCATTCGATAACTGATCGGTGGTTTTTTCAGTTTTTTTTTTTTTCGATCCGGTGCACTTTCCTACAAGGACGAATATTTTTTTTTGGGTGATGAGTTGTTTTGACAGCAAAGCATAGGGCACTGAGCTTTTCGGTGTCGTATCCCTTTTCCTTTTGGGGTTATCGCATATATTTCTCTGCAGTTCTACAGAACATTTAGGAGTCTGTGTGCTACTTATACAAGGACGCCGTTTCACCTTTTACGATTGAGTCGTCTTTGTTGCAGTTTTGGGAGTACAGTCAGGCTTTTACTTTTGCGCTATCGACTAACTTGCCACCACCAAAAGATCACTGCGCTGTCTATAGAGGTATAAGTCTCCTCAACATCGGATACCAGATTTTATCCGCTATATTATGTGAATATCTAAAATCTTTCGCCAACAGCCTGGCTGACCCCTATCAGTGCGGTTTTAGACCAGGAAAATCCGCTATCGATCAAATCTTCACACTCCGGTAGATCTTGGAAGTCTGAAGCGATACCTACGATTGTACTATACCATCTTATCGTCAATTAAGGAATATAAGAGCGTTTATAGAGACGAGCTTTATAGAGCCATATCTATGTAGTTTTAGCAGCTCTGCCAATGCAGAATGGCATTGACAACACTCGCTGCTTTCCTTGCTGATTTGTGTGTACCTCACAAGCCAATCTTTTAAAAGTCTGTGCAACTACAAGCGTATGGCCGCCGATGAAGTCCGGTTCATTCGCTAGTATTCAAATAGAGGCTGCCAAAATGGGGTTAGTGGTAAATGAGGTAAAACCAAGTACATGCTGTCAACAAGAAGTGACAAGAAGTGACAACATTATCCATAAATTTTCCAGAACATCGCGGTCTGATGGATGATGATGGTCGTTTACCTTGGCTCTGCTATCAATTCTGTCAACAACACCTTAGTAGAAATAAAACGAACAATTACTCTTGTCAATCGCTGTTTCTTTGGGTTAGCAAGGCAATTGAATAGTAAGGCCCGACTTTATGGCGCAGAAACGTATATCCTATCGATAGGAGATGAAGATATTCTCGGTTGCATGGTGATAAAATGAGAAGATTCACCGGCGAACTTACAAACTACAGGGCGGAATCGATCTAGGCAGAAAACTTCGCATTAGTCACCTGAAATAGCGAATGAATACCAATACTTTGACGTACAATGCTTTGGATTATAACCCGGGGGGACAAAGAATTAAGGAGAATCTTACGTTAGATCAGGGCATCAACCGAGTTGTATTGCGCAGCTTGAGTCAGCTATCTAAGGATCGTGCTAACGTAACTGAAGAGCGTTGTTAGTTGAGTCCCAGGTTCACTCCTAATTGTAGCGCCATACAAGTAAGTAAAAATGTGTGTTCGGATCAGGAACAGTAAGAACCGAGTTAAGTGAGAGACAGAAAAAAAAACACAACACGCGACTTCAGTGCAATCAAAACTTACAGTGCAGGCATCCCAACCCCCTGCCCTTTGTTATACTGTTGCTTGCACTCAGTCATTGCCGTTGCTGTATTGAATTGTCAATGAGTGTATGTAACAACTGATGGATAACGAGTTGTGGGTATGAATTTTGTTAGTATGCTGTTTCTTTTTGTTGTAAGGCCATAACACCTACAACAATTTGATTGGGTAAGCCCACTCTAAATTTTTACTTCACAGCTGTGCTTAGTATTGTCGGTGTTTTTCTTTTTTTATAATGATTCGGGAATTTAGAATGGATATAGCCACTTTTCGAGGCCTTAAAATAACCACTTTTCTGCGTACGTATACGTCTGTAAATAAAGACCAGCTGTTTTGGAACATAGTGAAATATAGTTAGATCCCCACCCACATTTCTCAGATTATTCTGATCTGAAGCTACCTGGTTACGATCTAGAGCCATTACTCTTTTCTCACAGCGGTCTCACCATTTACGTGCGTAGTGATGTAGCTTACCAAACTTCACCACAATTTATTTCCTGTTCCAACCTGGAATTCAACTTCATGTGGTTAAAATTCCATCTCCGTAAGCTAATTATCCGCTATTGCTTTGTTTACAGAAGCCCCAAACTGGACAGCAATTCGACCTTTAACCAATTGTATCCCTGTATCCTCATACTGAAATCGTCATTACGGGCTACTTGAATATAAATAATTCTGGGTGGCATTCGATATTTTGGACAAGCAGCACCAAAGGAGATTTTAGCTGCAGAAAATAACTTGACGCAGCTTTTAAATGAGCCCACGCGAATACTGAATGTTGATAGTTATACCGCCAACACCCTGAATTTGATTTTAACTTCTCACCCAGGAAAGTACACCGCTCATGTGCTCTTCTCTCTAGGCTCATCGGACCACTGTATCATATGACACAAATTTCTTGTACACCGACCACGTACTTAGAGAAAAGGTGCCCAAAAGAACCGTATGGCAATACGAGAAAGCCAATTGGAGCAGTCTTAAGGATTCTTTAGGAACTTTAACTGGTCGTTATGTTTCCCCGATAACGACGTGGATTCCGCTGCTCATATGATCACAGACAATATTCTCTTTGGAATGAGATACTTTTGCAGTATCAAAGCTAAAGAAAAGGTATGGTATGACTTGAGCTGTAAAGAGGCTGTCAGGGTTAGAGAAAGGTTTTATTCGGTCCTTAAGGACCAACGCCACAGATGACACCCAAAGGTGTTAAAAATATTTAGTCGTTTGTCAAAAACAGTAGAAATTCTGCCTCATCCCCCATCCCATGTGCTTTGTCTACGGCTACACTTGAGTGAGTCGAATCTTCAATGGGACAAATCCATTTTCGCATTCGTGTAGTTGCAAGGTATATCTTCCCTTCTGCTAAAGAGAGGTTCATCCACGCACATAAATGAAAAACAGCATTTGTCTAGCCTGTTCCTAAAAAAGGCGAATTTTCTTTTCTCTCCTCCAATGGACCCATTGCACTTACGTCCCTTCTTTTCAAGGTGATGGAAACGCTGATAAACTGTCAGTTCATGAAATATCTCGAAACACGAAAACTTCTCAATGACCGAGAGTACGGTTTTCGTAGCAACAGGTTCACTGGTAACTTGATGGCCTGTCTTACCAAAAAAAAGGAACCAAAGCGTACATAAATCTGGCCAAAGCAAAATAGTTGCACTTGATATTTCTATGGCATTTGACAGAGTTTGACATCAGGCCCTTTTGTCGAAAGTGTGTGTTTTTGGGATCAATGACTCTTTTCTTCAATGGATAAGAAATTACCTTTCAGAAAGTTGGTTTGTATGGTTTCAAGTCAAATATTCAGAAAATAAATGGTGGTATGCCCCAAGTATGTGTTTTATGTCCGACATTCTTTTTAATTTTTATTAACGATGTCTTGTCTGCTACTTGTAATCCAATATATTCCTTTGTTGACGACAGTAACATACTCTCTACGTTTCATATTTGTACCCTAACTCACGTCCCTGCTCTTCGGTTGTAGAACGGGAACGTAAGCATATGTTAAGCTCATTAAATTCTGATGTTAACAGCATAACTAGTAATAACAATGTCGTTAAAGCAAAATTTAAACACCTAGTCCATGAATGGCACTTGCATAGGCAAAACCGAAAAACTTTCCATTCTCGGTATGTGCGGGAGTGACAACTTATGTTGGAATGAGCATATGTTCGATTTCGTCAAAAATCCTGCGAAATGTCTGGGATTTCTCAAGCGATGTAAGAAATACTTTACCCCTCCTGATCTGGCCTCAATATATAAGGCATTTATGTGGTCGGGTGCGCTCAAAACACTTCTGTACCTGGTAGATAGGATTCAAAACCATGTGATAAAACTCATAGGTGATACTAATATCACTCAGACAATAGTCACCCTCAAACACCGAAGTGTTGTCTCGTGTTTCATTACGTTTTATTGTTAATTCCACCACCAGTGCTCCATAGAAATCGCCAGCACTTCGTCCCTTCAAACTTTTAACCATAACACCTGTTTTGCTATGAGTGCTCATCAGTATACCTTCAAGTCTTTAGGACGTACTCTAAATTATCGTGATTCGTTCCTAGGTCGCACAACTCGCTTAAGGAATGCCCTGCCTAGCTCTTTACTACCTAGTCATTATAACTCTCAAACATTTAAAACCAACGTTCATCGGTACCTCTCTTTCCATCCTCCCTAATTTTCCTTCGCTCGCTCTGTGTGCACGCCTTTTGAAGATACTTAATTCCCTTGAGCGCGCGCAAATTATAAAAAAAAAACTTAAAAGCTAAAAGTCTCACGAAACAGACCTGGTATTGAGATTCCCAATATTTTTGTGGTATAACAACTTCTTTCTGATTGCAGAGCCACTTTCTCTCTGTTGACGATTGTTCGTAGATCTTTAAAGAAGTATTCGCAGTGATAAAGTATAGCATGGTTTTTGTACAATGGATTCGAAGAGAACTGTTTTATCCAAATGCGAAACAACACAAACGTAAACGTCAAAGTATACTACATAACGCAAAAACCACAATGGACATACATAAATACGAAATCCTGTGCGTCAGGGGATGTGGTATTCATCCAGCAGTCTGTCCCCCACATTATAGTAGTTGGTATGCCGGTTGATTCATAGAAAGATGAGGCACTAAGATTAAGGATATGGAAGGGATGTACATTTTGGACAGCTCAGTGATGAGGTATGGGAAGTACTTAGATGAGGATAAGTGATGTTAAGAGACAGTTTGAAGAAGATTGTGTGGAGGGGGTTGATGTGGGGGTTGAAAGGGCAGCGAACTATTTCTGAAAAAGGAAGGAAGTGTGGTTTAGGAGTACGAGAAGATATAAGAATTTGTCTGTAATCGTAAGTAGAAATTGGGGAATATTGTGATTATAGAGCTAAAATTATTGTCAAATGATGGCACAGGGTCATGTTTTGTTTGTTTTGTTGGACTCATATTAAGTTTCAGGGTGGGACTAAGGATAAGAATTGGTCATGTGTTTTGCAGTTTTATTACTCCATTTAGAGAGAGGCATTTTTTCCAATATTGTCATCATTCCCAGCATGAGTCTGGGGAGGAGGTTATTGCCAGTTTATCTTTGTAGAAAAAAATAAAAATAAACGACAATCCGGAAATTTGAATTTATCATTCGTTCACTTATGATCATATTAGCATCTCACGCTTCACTTATTTGACAGAATATGTAGTCATATTGGGCCACTGGTATTAATGATCAGATCTCTTATCTATTGTTTATTGTGTAACATTCAAACATTACTTGTCAGCTTAAACTTCCCTAACCTATCCATTATATGGATGGAACAAACCACACATAATCACAAATGCATGACGAATAAATTAATTCGGATATATGTATTTTTTTGTATAGCTCTTGTTAGTGCCATTAAGTTGTGTTTATTGTCATATAAGTGACAACAAAAAAATGTCATAAAAACGAGGAACTACAGACGAGATTGTGTGTTCTAGCAGAAAGATATAAAAAAAGCTGATCATCTGTAAGCCAACATATTACACAAGTTCGTTAGTGAACAGTGATGATGATGATGTTCGAGTATATGTATGAAAATAAAAGGACTTTACCTTCTGGAATTTATTACACATGTTACACATGTTTTTGTTTTTAGAGTACTCAGCCGACACTGTGTGTATGAATGGTCTAATGTGTCGAAGTAAACAAATGTCTCCAATGTATTGCACAATAAAACTGAAGCTTTAAATTAATCCAAGAGCCACTTCGATACTAAATGGTCATCCTGGTGTCATTAGATTCCATTTCACCTATATCCCAGGACAGACACTTATTACGTATAAGATTAAATTCGCCAATTGCGTATGCACTGCGACCTAAAAGATCTTTTGTATCACAAAATCACTATTAAGAAGCCAAGAAAGGCTTAATTCTTTTGATGATCTCTGAGGAAGTGTCATCTCCTTAAGGCACTTAGAGCCATGCATTCACATAAAATATGTTCCATCGCTTTCCTTGAAAAAACGACATTCAGTTTCCTGAATAAGTCCTATTTTGTGTAGGTGTTATGGAGGGTGGTAGTTAGGATTCTTTTGATTTTTTATTGAAGGGTTTAATGGCTCGATAATGGAAGCTTTAAAACGAGCACGTGGCCATTATAAAGGCGCGATTACTAGGGCTTTTACATTTGCCCAGAACGTTCCGAAAAACGTCCATTCCATTGAATTAACATAAAAGTACGGTTAGAGAGATTAAAAAGGGCTTAGAAAGACATTTGTAATACCCAATCTGCTCTTTTTGAATTTCACACAGAGGAGGAATACGGTGATCCCGAAGCCGAGATTGAAGTGGTCGAGTCAAAGTGTGTCACGGCAAAATGTGGTTTCGTAAAACGTATCAAGGAACTATCTTCACCCATCGACGTGGAACATGACACGTCGCTCAAAGAGTTAGTTGCTTCGCAAACTGAACTCCTAGATAAATTAGGTCAGGGTCTTTCTTCTGGCACTGCTCATAAAGAACCTTCGTCGGTAGTTTTGCAGCCCATGCATATATAATGGCCGGGATTTCGCGATGTAACATATTCGTACAAACGATAAACTGCAACAAAAAAATTTTTAGTGTACAAAAGTTTCGATACCTTTAATCGGTTTTACGCGACGATGCCTTCAATTTATTGAATGGTGTAAATGTGTCGGAATCGAACTATTTACTCGCTTGGGAGAAGCTTGAACGCCGGTACGACAAGCCTCTCTACATCACAAATGCACTTATTGAACAATATCTAAAATTGCCCAACGTCGGTTCGGGTGAGGACGAGGTCATACGCGGCCTGGAAGCGGTTAAAGCAGTAGAAAGAGATCCGTGGTTAGATTTTTTATTAGTTAACAGAATAGACTTGGAAACACGTAAGGTTTGGGCATTAGAATGCAAAAGTCAGATCAGTCTTCCATCCAAGATCTTTTGGACTTTTTTGAAGATCGTTCAAGTGCTTTAGAAGTGAATGACCCCAAACCCTCTCGTATTGTAAGAACTCCCGTTAAATAAACTCGCGTTAAATTCTCCGAACTTAAGAAGCTTAGCCGTGTCAAATGTATCTCACCCGAAATGCAAGGGTGAACATTATCTTCCGCAGTGCCCAGATTTCGTTTTGATGTCGGTTAGTTCGCGCCGTGGCTTCGCAAGAGATAATCGATTGTGTTATGATTGTCTTGTTCTGTTGGATACCGGTTCGCAGGTGTCCTTTGTGACCGAAAGTTCAACTAAAAAACAGGGTCTCTGTCGCTCTCATGCTCGGTTACCTATATCTGGAATTTCTTCGATTGCTGCTGGTGGGACCCAAGGTGCTGTTAATGTTATGCTGAAGTCCCGTATAAATTCCCATTTGGTTGAGATTAAGGCCTATATCTTGAATAAAATTACGTTACAAACTCCATCTAGTGTCGGATGCCAAGTACATTGTAGAACTTCCGTTCTGCCAAGACAATATCAAGTTTGCCAATACATTATCTGGAGCCCTATCCAGACTTTTTGCTATGGAATGTAGTTTTTCACGTGATGAAGGTCTTAAGCTCGAATATGGAAAATTTATAAAAATCTATGTCGACTCAGGACATATGGAACGCATTCTGGATGCTGAAGTAGAACAACGCTGTTGTAACTAACAAAATTCGTGGCGTGTTTGACGGTTCCCATAAGGATGTCAATAAGTGTAAAGCCTCAACGAAATACTCCACGTCGCTTGTATAGTTTTGTTTTCTGTGCTGACATTGTTAAAATGTTTCGGCAAATCTGGGTGCAGCCAAAACATCGTGATTTCCAGCGGATTGTGTAGAGAGTATCTCCTGATAGCCCAGTTTCGCATTTTCGCTTGTGTACTGTTCCATACGGTACATCACCCGCTTCATATTTGTTTATGAAGGTTCTCCGTCAAATAGCGTTTCAGAGGTTGCTAAGATTTTCGATCCTCTAGGATTTTTGGCCCCTTCAACTATATTATTAAAGGCACTGTTTCAGGAGCTGTCGGTCGCAAAAACCAAATAAGAATGGGATGACCCTTTACCCTTTGAAGTTGCAAAGAAATAGAAGATGTATCGGAAAATTCACCTTTAACTCAAAAAAATGGAAATTATCGAGTTTCAGAAGAAGAGGGGAATTCGAGGTCCATTTGGTTGCAGCCAAGACAAGGGTTGTTCCTATTAAACAATTTTCCATTCCTCGCCTCGAACTCTGTGGAGCTATACTCTTATGTCGGTTAATTCAACTTAAACGTTTATCGTAGGATCAAGCAACAGTCCGAATTTATGCATTTTGTGATTCCAAGATAGTATTATCCTGGTTAGCCGTTCACAAGCGAAGATGGAATAGTTTTGTCGCGAATCGTACGTCTGAAATATTATTGTCTTTGCCTAGTTCTTCCTGGAACTATATTTTCTCTGCTGAAAATCCTGCTGATTGTGCCTCCAGATCTCCAATGATCTTTTGAATTTCGGAATATGGTGGAAAGGTCCTGATTGGTTATCTAAAGAGTTCAGTCATTGGCCGAGAAATCAAGAAATTGCGATGGATGAGATTTTCGAAGGGAGAAAAAATGGTATTGGAGTCTACGTTTCTATTTCTGTCGAACACTTTTTACAAAAACTCTCGGCTAGGATTTATACTTGGAGAATATTATTAAGAATCGTTTTTTATGTGCTTCGCTTTACAAAATTATGTCGTTTGCCGAAAGGGGAAAGAAAAGCTGGACACCTTTTGCTGTTTGAACCTCGCCATGCTAAACAATTTTGTCTCCGTTGGACTCAAGTTGTGTTCCAGGCTGAAATTTCTGCTCTTACGGCTTATCAAATTGTTCCAAAAGTATCCAAATTGTTTGCACTTTCTCCCTTTATAGATGGGTATGGTTTGCTGCGTGTTAGAGGTAGAATATCAAACGCGAGAGATATCCCTTATAGTGTCAAGCATCCTGCTATTCTCCCCAAGAACCATCGCATCACACAACTTATTCTTTTGGACGCACGCAGGAATTTTCTGCATATTAGAGTTTCAGGACTGCTTGGATTAATTCGTTAGGAAAACTGGATCATTGGGAGCAGGAACCTTTTCTCAAATTGGCTCACGATTGTATCACATGTTTCTTTCATCGACAAACTACTTATTCGCAGCTAATGGGGAATTTTCTATCGGCTTGAGTTAATCCATCTTTTGTCTTCGCCCACACAGGATGTGAGTACGCTGGACCCCTAAATCTTCGTTTGTCTAAGGTAAGGAAACCTAAGCTGGTAAAGGGATATATTTGTTTATTTGTATGTATGACTAACAAGGCCCTTCTTTTGCCTTTTAGCGTTATATACTCCGACAATGGGACGAACTTTCAAGCTACACCTATGCTATTGGATATGGACAAGTTCATAAGATCACAAGCGCGTCAACAGGAGGTTGCTGAAATGTTAGCTACAGAGAGCATCGATTGGCAGTTTTTCCCTCCGCATAGTCCTCACTTGGGCGGGCTCTGCGAAGCGGGGGTTAAACTAGTGAAGCAGCATCTTCGTCGCGTCGTTGGCCAAAATGTTCTAAATTTCGAGGAGATGTGCATCTTGTTGACCCAAATTGAAGCCCTTTGAAATTCCAGACCCCTTTGTGCTTCCTCTGATTTAGACCTTAACTTATTAACACCTTCCCATTTTCTTATAGGAAGATATACAGCGATCTTGGAACTAAGCTATCTGGAGACACCAATAAATCGTTTAGGACGATGGGAATTAATCCAGAACATGGTACAAGGTTTCTAACAAAGGTGGTACAACGACTATCTAATATCACTGTAGCAGCGCCCCAAATGGAGAGAACCTCAAAGAGACTTCAAGGTCGGCGATATAGTCGTGCTCAAGGAACCAAACCTTTATTAATCACAATGGTCCTTAGGAAAAATGTTGGTAGTTCACCCAGGACAAGATGGATATGTGCAAGTGCTAACATTGCGCACCACAAGCGGATCGTTCAAGCGCCCGATCACCAACCTCGCGATTTTACCTGTTGAGTTAATTGATGAACTTGGGACATTACAGAGCGCTTCAGGGCTATTCTATTTCCGACAAGACACACCAACGTTCTACTTTGTGGGACAGATCTTGTTGTGTATTGAAACAGTGCAAGACTGATTTGAAGTAAGTGAGGTTACTACTGGCTGCTTGAATGTCTGTAAGTATATGCAAGGGGACACCCTTCATTCCCATATCGAGGATAAGATTAGAGCACATGTAATTGGCAATACACTGTAACTTTGCCCATCGGTTGCGAAATTTTTGTGTTCAGGCCAAATATACCTGCACCCACTCCGGTGCCCATCTTTAATCCATCCCTATACAACTTAATACTAGGTGGAGTAAAAAGTAACCTCTTTGACCGCCAGAATGCGCTGCTACTGCAAAAAAGGTTATGGTGCCTTGAAGTCCGTTCATATCTAGGAAAACATGCCAAATTTCAGTGCAATACTGTCTTTAGGTTTGTTTTGACAGCTGATTGTTGTTGAAGTGTTTGGCATCATGTTGAGTATGGACAAAAACGATTTTCGTTCTCTCATAAAACATTATTCTTTGAGAGGCAAAACGGCGAAGGAAACAAAAGAAAAGTTGGTAAAATATTTTGGGGCTAATGCTCCGTCAGATTACACCGTCCAATACTGGTTTCGAGAGTTTCGTGGTGGCCGCAACTCCACTACCGATCCGATGGCCCTCCGATGCGGTTACAGAGGACTATGTCAAAAAAATACATGAAATGGTGTTGACTGACCGGAAAGTGAAGGTGCGCGAGCAAGCAGACACCAAAAAGATTGGTTATGAGCACACACGCCATATTTTGAGGAATATTCTGCATATGAAAAAGTTATCCTGCCGCTGGGTACCGCGCATACTCACTCCTGACCAAAAACACGAACGCGAGAGCACTTCGAAAGAGTGTTTGGACTTGCTGATACGGAATCGGGCAGACTTTTCGCGTCGATTGGAAACTGTTGAACACCAGAGAAAAGAATGAATGTCCGGCAATGGACTGAAGCTAAAGCGGCAGAGGGAGGCTCGATGGGTTGGAAAGATTATGGCGTCGATTTTCTGGAATTGTCTTGGAGTGTCGTTAGCAATGAAAGCTTATTTAGTCGCAATGGGACATTCCGACGACGATACCAAGGTATGGTAGTCGTTGTAGCCACTGCAGCCCTTATATGGCAGATTTTTTTTTGCTTTGTTCCATAGCATATCATCATCTAATCGGTGACTTTTGAGGTTAATCCTCAGGTGTGAAGCCTACATGGTCCAAAAGAAATGCCTCATCTGATACATGCTAACCTTTGATAAACGTGTGAAGAAAAAGAGACGGAATGGTAAGTTCATGTAGCCCCTCACTTATAGAATTAATAAAGTTGGGTTTATTACCTTTATTATATCAGAGCAAATTTGCTAAAAATATAATCTACCAGTCCCGATGGTAGCACGGTTTAACTATCTTCTGTACAAGAACATGGCAAATCGCATCTATATCTCCTTGGAAATAGGCGGAGGCACTAAGTCTCTGGTGTTAAATCCTTGAATGAGAAGATATTCAATTTTAGATCTGATCAGTAGTACAGCCTTAGGTCTGAAGTCTCCTTAGGCAATTCTTCTAATTTCCGCTATTATTGAGGCCAAAAATCTTACCTTCAGTAGCCCAAGATTCTTGAAATAGCTTCAGCTAGCAGTTGCGTTTGTTTTAACATGGTTGGATTTGAGTCTCTCAGATTACTAGTTCTGGTTGTTTTGGAGGTAACTTGAGCTCTATCGGCTCTCTTAATAATGACACATAGCTTACCGAAACTGTACGTGACATTTGTGGCAAAGACTATTTGAACGTCACCTTTCTCCTCCACTCATTGCAGGACTCTCTAGATTCTAGTGTTTATCCCTGAGTTCTGTGCATCCAGGGGTACAAGAATTTTTTCGGTGGTTTGGATGTGCAAAACTTATAAGCGAACACTGGAGGTACAACCTTTCAAACCGAAGATATCGACATGATCGGGAGAACTCATCGGGCTGTCAATGGTCCGTTTGTAGGTATTGAAAAGGAAACTGCTGGGGCAGAACGTCATAGTCAACAGTTATAATTTCGAGATAGTAAAGAACTTTGTCTACATTCGCTCTGCTAGAAATTCTGCCTGGAACACCAGGAAATAAAATGAATAATCACTCCTGCTAATCGCTGTTACTTTGGGCTTAGAAGTCCATTGAGCAGTATGGTTCAATCCCGAAAAACTAAGGAGACCCTATACAAGACCTTGGTCATCTCAGTTCTACATTTATAGCTCTAAGATATGAGCTCTATCAAAAGCGGATGAAGATATCCTCACTCGATTTAAGAAAAAAATTCCATCCCGTTTGTGTTGACAGGCTTTGGAGCAGAAGATTCAACGACGAACTATACGACCTATACAGCAACATTAGCCTAATAAGAAAACTGCGAATCAGTCGCTTGAAATAACTAGGAAACGTAGAGCGAATATACACTAATGCTCCGGTCCGCAGAGTATTCAAATCTAACCCAGAGGGAGAACACAGTAGGAGAAGACCTTACCTTAGGTAGCGCGCATAAAAAGAAAGGGACATCAACCGATTTGGAGTGCGCAACTGGAAGCATTTAGATAAAGATCGGACCAACTGGAGAGGTTTGTTAGTTAGGGCCCAGGTTCACCCCGAGCTGTAGCGCCACCTAAGTCTTAAAAGTTCAACAAAAATAAAAACTGGAAAAATTTGGTCTTGAGTTAGACTTCGAGCTTTGTAGGGAAATGGCAAAGAAATGAGTACCTAGAACGTCTGCAATATCAGTAAATGTGACGTTCTTTTACGCTTTACTTGAAATAATTTCTGCGTAGTGCAATGGTAGATTTAAGGGAAATCGGAGAATACAATCACAGGGGTACAGTTGGTCTAGACCATTTACTTTCCGAAATATGGCAGAACGCTCCTAGCTAGTAGAGCTTTACTCCATAAAGACAAGGCCAATACGAGAAATTGTAACAACTGCTCATTGGTCAAACTAATGTCGAATACTATGAAAATATCAGAGAGAAGGTGTCTTGATTTTTGCTATCTTAAGCCGAAATCTGCTTATTGCATTTCAAATTGAAATAAGGGCATATGCAGTCCATTATCTGTTGCATTTTATTAACTCATGTTAATCAAATACGAAGTAACAAACGGTCATTAAAAGTATCTCATTACTGAATCAGTGTTCTGCCGATAGCTTTGCATTGCATTTATTAGGCAATCATTTCAGACACTGTATTCAAATGATGTCATCGGAGATTGCATTGAGATATAGCGACTTGATAGCGCTAAACCTCGTGCAATACTACAGCAAATCGAACAGAATTTAAATTGTATCTGATGCATATAATATGAGCTGAAGGCGCAAAGTGATGAGGACCTCCACACCAGATTGTAATTACGGATTGGTGTTGTCTCTTTTACAATTGTCGATTCACTTAATTCCCATGTGAAGACTATATTACTCTATATAGCTTCGTCGAGTCCATTACCGGTGATGTACCAATAATTCATGTGACTGCTAATTGATGTGATGATTTCTGTGGAACATACTCACACATACGGATACACATATGTAGCTTACCAAAGCCATTAGGAATTTCCCTTAAAATGGAATCCTTCGTGGTTTGTTAGTTGGCACAAATAGTTGAATAATACGAAAAGCTGTTGGTATCCGTGATCCATGGACTATCAGAACTAGATTCACTTTTTCTATTTCAGCTTATTTATTATTTAGAATTTAGTATTTAGTGTTGCAATAGAATTAGTTCCTTTTCGTCATTTGCATATAATTACGTGAGATTTGCGGTTAGTGCATTTCATCCCTTTCATGGGAATACCTATTCGTGTATGCAGGTCCAATTAGCTTAATTTGCATTTAACGTCCTTTTGGTTATATATGGCAATTAGTTGGGCTTTTATGTTTAGATGTGTTAATATCAAATGTGTTTTGTTTTGATTTGCCACGTTAATTGAGTTAAAAGAAAATCACGGAGCTTCTGACGGTACAGTATGGATTGGAAGTTTAAGACTGCAAGTCTGAGAGAAAATGGTAGAATTGATCTAGAAATGTGTAATGGTAGGTTAGCTTAGGTTTAAGTGGCTGTTGACAAAATCAATCCACTTAGGCCTATTGGCCCATTGTGATGCCACGTGGATCTGTGATCCTCCTACTCTAGAAACCATTTGGAACTCTTCATAAAGCGTAGGAGACTCTTAATGTATATGTTGCTTAAGTCACTTAAGTCGTTCTGGAAGAATGCCCCTAGGTGGAGATTTCTTCTTTGGGAGAGAGCTGGACATATACAGAGGAGGTGAGGGATTGTCTCCTCTTCGTCCTCATCCATGCAGCTTCTGCAAAAGTTGTTGGTAAAATGCTAAGCCTTCTTGCATGTTTACCTTTGAAGTAGTGTCCAGTGATGACACCTATAATGGCGCTAAGATGTTTTCTATTTAAAAGAATTAAACTCCTGGAGCGATTCAGATCTAGCTTTGGCCAGATTTGTTTGGTCGCTAAGCATGTCAATTCAGCTTTATTTCTTGTTGCACGTAGCAATAGGTATACCCATGTTTTCCTTTTCAGGTGTGATAGGTATAGTGGTTCCAATTTTGGCAAGTTCGTCGGCCCTACAATTCCGTGAAATGTCTCTATGTCCCGGCACTAAGCAAAGGTGGGATCGGCAGTCCAATGAAGTTCTTGAACTTAGTGAGCATGAGTCCAAGGATTTGTTAGCTTCCTGACTATCGGAAAAGATGTGGATATCTATTGCAGATATTACATTTTTCTTCAGCCAGGATAGGGCTTCCTTAATTGCCAGAATTTCCGCCTGGATCATGCTACAGTGATTTGGGAGAAGGAAGGAGAGGCTAAGGTTAACCTTATTGACAAAAACAACACCACCAACCCCACTGACAGTCTTTGAAAAGTGGATTGAATTATCATCCAGGAAGACATTTTTCTTCTACAAGGATCTGGAAGGAATGCTTACATGGGAGACCATGTCAAACCGTTGTTTGGGTATGGTATAGTTGATGTTTCCTGGTAGGATTCCTAGTGCGTTAAGAATATTTGCGTGGCCAAAATGTTTATTTGCTCACTTTGAAGTCGCTTTAAGGCTAATAGCTGCGTTGGCGGCTACTTGTCTGCTATAAATGTCGAGGGGTGTAAGGTGAAACAGAGTATCCAGATCAGCAGAGAGAGTAGTGCGTATATGTAAAGGTAATATTACAGAGTGACTGACTCGAACTGCAACTTTTTAAAATGCTATAATTTTTTTATTTTTTGATAAATTCTATTGTGCCAAGGCGAAAAATGTTAGAAAATACACCAATTTTCAAATTGTATCAGTAGTTTTCAATATATCCACCTTTGGCGCGAATAATGACCTTGAGACGGCCGAAGAAAGCATCGCATGCTGCACGCAAGTGACTCTGCGGTATTTTGGCCCATTCCCGGCGAAGTGCTTGTTTAAGGTGGTCCAAACTTTAGTATTTTTTAGTGCGAACCATCGCTTTCAAAATACCCCAGACATAGAAATCCAAATCCGTTGGATCCGGAGAATTTGCAATCCATTGTATCGAAGAAATGCAGTGTGGAACAATGTTTTTTAACCAATCTTGGTTGAGGCGCGCTTAGTGAGACGGTGCCAAGTCTTTTTGAAATGTTTACGGTCTCCGACCGAAATAATTGTTTGCCCAAGGCTTCAATACTGTCTCTAAGACAGTATCACAGTGTACGATCGCATTAATTTTGACGCTACGGTTCAAAAGTACGAGCGGAGAGCGCCCATCTGTGCTGCCTGGTTTCTGGTAGCCGCCCGAAGTTGTTAATTTTCGAAGGACCTCTCCGGCTAGTAAACTCGGTCATTTTATTTGTTGACATATTGCTCGATAACAAATAGCGACTTATTGGAAAAAACCAAATTCGCCAACTCACCACTTTCGTGCAGCGTAGCAACTCCTTCGCTCGTTCGGCTCTAACTTTTTTCTGTTGCGGTGTAAGATCGTGTGCTTTTTGGAACTTCAATGGCTCGACCCCAAGCTCATTTTTCAGTATGTGTTGCATCCGTTTTAACGATATGTTGAGCTTACGAGCCATTTTTCTTCCACTTTGACACGGATTTCTCTCAATTCGAGCCTTTACTTTGCGAACCATTTTCCTGTTTTTTTCTGACCACCTCCACCAGCCAGTATCACGGTAACGAGCTATGGTTCGAGACACAAATGATTTATTCACCTTGAGGTGCTGGAGGGCTCTACCGATATTTACTTGTGGTCTTCCAGCCAAATATAAAGCAATCACACTATCACGTTTGAATTCCATCGCGGATAAAAATTTTTCAACACAACTGAGACGCAAATCGTTTAAAAGGTTTATCTGTCATGAACGGTTTGAAAATTATAGCAGTCTGAAGTTGGTTGCAGTTCGAGTCAGTTAGGGTGTAGATTGAAAACAGTAAGAAGCAGCTTAATACTAAGCAAATAAGTTAAATACTTCAAATTGTTTTATTTGTGGCAGACGCTTAAGCCAAAGTCCACTAATTATGTATCCGTCGGTCTCCCCTTTGGGTAAAACTAGTATCGTTCCTTGTGGAACTCTGCCAGTTATGTGGTACTGCCTTACTCCATCGTCGGTATGGTAGAGTAGGAACCGATTGTCGAAGTAAATTAGCATAATTTTTATTATTAGCGTATTTTTTGGTACCTCCTCTCCATCTTCTGCCCTGTATGACTTCTTCTAGGGTTGTAGTTACCTTCCGAATAGCAACTACTGTAGAGCGAGCCTTTCTAAATCCATACTGCTGATTTGAGAGTTCTCCGGCTTCATCAATTGACACTTCCAATCGGTTGCACATAATTCGCTCCAGTATTTTACCAACCATGTCTAGTAAGCATATGGGACGGTATGACGAGGGCTCATCTGGTGGTTTATTCTCTTTGGGCAGCACCACAACAAAACCCCTTCTGTTAAACATTTGTAATACATTTCTACGAATGTTTCTGTATTTATTTTGACGGCTAGCTTAAGGACCTTACACTATTTTTTGCATCAGCTGAGGGCACGAGAGTGGGGGTGCCCTAGAGCCCCTTAGTTTTGCAATGACCGTCCTGTAGGACTCTGTAGGACCGTCCTGCTTCCTCGCAGAGTTCTCTAAAGCTGTTGTTTTCACTTCTCCGAATGGCTAATTTAAGGTCCCTGCGGATATCTTTGTATTGCACTTGTAGGTCCTGCTGGGAGGGCTGACCTCTGGATCGCTGGCATTGTCTTCTAGCTCTATGGCACTTTCTGCGTAGCTCTGCTATCTCTTGATAGTATATTGGTGGCCGGCAGTTTGTTGGCGTTTTCCGTACCATAGATGCGTCGCAAGCAAGGTTTTAGTAACCTCCGCCGCCATCGTGTTTGCTGCTCCTGAGTTTATTGTAAATTCTCTAAGAATCAGGAAAAAGGCATTTTTGTCCAGTGTGCTTGTTTTCCACCCCTTTCATTTTGCCTTCTTTGGAAGGCGCTTCTGGGTTGCTCTATTTGCTTGCACTTCAAATAAGATGGCCTGGTGGTCACTGTGGGTGTAGTCCTTACTGACTTTCCATCTTGATCCTCTCATTAGGGAACTTATTACAAAAGTTACATCAACTCTGGAGCCTACGCCGTTTCTGGTGAAGGGCATTCTGAACTCTCTGCCGCGTGTTTGGTATTGCTACTTCTACTTTCTTCACAAGGGAGGCATCTTGGGTCATTGTTGCAGTTCCTGGACACATGACCTCTCTGCCCGCACTTGAAGCAATTTTAGCTTCTGTCCACAGTACTTTTACACACCTTCGCAAGATGCCCAAAGTTAAGGCATCTAAAACATAGTAGAGGTACTACTTTTTCCCGTATTCGGCATACCGTCCATCCGATTTTTATTCTTCCTACCTCCAGAATATTTTTGGCAGCGTGAATCGGGAGGTTGATGACTGCTATTTGCGTCCCTGTGTAGTCTGTCCTCAGAGATTTAATGGCTGAGGCCTGAGTACCTCGCAGTTCCTCACTCTGCTCGGACAGGGCTTGGCAGATATCTTCCTTTGTAGTGACGCCATTTAGATCTTTGCATTCAATAAGCACCTCGTGCGTTAGGCACCTCAGTTCCGCAACTTCCCTGAGAACTTGTCCAATTTTTATTCGGTGCTCTGAGGTTCTCTCATCCGATGCTTTCTTGAGCTTAAGCAATAATTCTCCATAAGCCGTCTTCCTTATGCAAGTTACATCAGAGCCTAGTCCGGCTTGACGCGTGTATTGCATCGGCTTTTTTCCACCACTTTTGTCCACTCCGCTTTCTTATCCTTACGTCTTGTAGTTTCTACGCCTGGCTCAATGTCTAGAGGTTTCGCCTTCAGACCCATGGTCTTCTTCGTTTGCTTTTCTTCCCTTTGGCCCTTATGGGTGGTTTGTTTCACCTTATAAAGTTCATATTTGGATCCCCTGTGATGTGGTAAGGCTAAGTTACAACCAGAGGGCGTCAGGTGTCTTCCGATGCATATATGAATATTTTTGATAATTGTTGGACATCCAACTAATTTTCGGCACTTGATTTTGATTGCAGAGGATATAGCGAGAAATTGAGTTATACTCTATTCGCAGAGGTTTGGAGTCTTTTTTTGCGATTGCAACGTTAAATATTCTCTCAGTATTTCTCGCTAGGCTTCAATTGTTGAGTCAGACAAATGATGCTCTTTATTGTCATTGCTTGATTCTGTATCAATTTGTCTGCCCGTAGCCTAGTATCTTCTATAGGATCTAGTAAAGGTCTCCCTTAGTCCCCTCGTGCTGCTTGAAGTACTTTCTTGAAGTGGGCTATCTTTTGACTCTGTCAGCATTTTCCTAAGAGTATTTAGAATATAATACTTCTATTTGCTCGAAAAATTTCTTGACTAAGTACTTCTCCTCAGGGTGGATATTCTCCTGCTGCTCAAGTTTTTAGGCCATGTCCAGGATTAGTTCCCTTCATATGGTATCATCATCTTCTGCGCAAAGCACATCCAAGTTTATCTTAAGTGTAGCCCACTTAAACAATACTTCGATATTACTAGAATTGTATCTAAGCAATGTTCTGCAGGATATAACTCATAAGTTCTTACAAGACAAAAGACTGGTCTTTTTTTTAAGGTTATTCACACTTGGATGAAAGTTAAGCGCATGCGCTCGGTCACCAATTTATATTTATATCCAAGGATTGCGATTGATAAGACATCAAGTGTCGAAAACTTTAAGGGGAGATTCCTAGACGTATTTTGAGAGAAAAATCTTATGGGTGGGGGGGGATCTAAAAGTTTTGACTTCTATTGAAAATAACACCTTTTATCTTTATGAGTGTACGGTGGTTAATGGGGTATCGCTGAACTCGTAATTTCTTATAATTTATTACAGTTCAGGGCTCTTCAACTAGCAATCTTGCCCAGTTAGTCCGATTCTTAGCAAACTGCCTCCAGTTGCGCATTCCAAAACCGGTTGGGGTCCGCCTCTGCTAGTGCGCGCCATCTAAGATATCTTAGTCCGCTTTCGGTAAAATACTTTCGTATTTGAAGTAGAACTTGGATGATTAACGCCTCCTTAGTTCCTCGAGATAGGGCCTTACAATTCAATTGCCTTTTTACCCCAAAGAAACAGCTATTGGCTGTGGTTTTTTTTATTTCTACTGAGGTATTGTTGGCAGAATTTATAGCAGAGCTAAGGTAGACAAAGCCCTTTGCAACTTTAATATTAAATCTCATTAAGGCAGCTTCCACTTCAATACTTGGGAAAGGACCGGTGACAGCCCGCTGTGTTCACCAAATTATGTCGACGTCAACAGCGTACCCTAGTTGTTGTACAGAATTTCGCTAATCAGTTCCTCATGTTAAAGAAGTGCACTGCCTTGTTATAAAATTCGATGAAAAGATTTCATATCCGATGTTGAGGAAACTTTTACTTCTATAGTTCATGCAGTTGAGAGGTCTCTCTTTTTGTGGATCGGACAAACGGAGCTGAGATTTCATTCATCAGGATACACTCTTCTGACCAGATCTGAAAAATGAGTTGTTGCACGTTCTCCACAGAGTCATTTCTAGTAGCACTAAATAACTTCACCAGTAAGCCATCAGGTCCAGCAGATTTGTTTGGCCTTAGCTTAGATATTGCTATCTGGTCAGGTGAACAGAAGTATATTACTCACAGCATCGACGGTGACTCTTACAAGGTATCCTTCTTCATCTTTATAGGCTTGTGTATTGAGTTTTTTGCCTTGACACTTTTTTTTGACCCATTTCGTACGTATTACTGTAGTAAAGTCTCTTAATGTCTTCTTCTGAAGAAGACGCCGATGTTCTTCCTGTCTCTTCTGCTAGAGCTCACGAGCAGCTCTCGTTCTTAGTCGCAACCTCGCTTTATAGGCTTCTTGTTTAGATGCATGTGCCTGTTATCGTTCTTCATTAAAACAGAAACTTCCGGTATAGGTCGGGTGAAACCCAGCATATTAGTTGAGATGCCTCTGGTGGCACTGGTAGTCGCTACTTGATGCTGGCGGCAGAGGAGTTGTAGAAAGATTTCAGGATACGCGTCCGCCGAAGATTCTGGCGGTCTATTGATATTGCAGCTTTTCTACGTTAAGTCTTCTTACAGTAGTTCATCTTCGTTGTGGTGTTTGAGAACACCGTTTGGTAGCAACAAGGACGTGATTCAAGTCAATGTTGTCTGCCCTGAATTTTTATATGTCCAGAATACTGTGGTCCAGAATAGGTCTACCGCAAAATAATCAATTTAACACAGAGTTTGATTTCAAAAAAGAATTTAATTGTCACACTTAGGACAGTGTTCATGTGTCTCGTCGAGTGGCGTCGTACTTGTTTTATATGGGAGCATGGGCTCCTATTAAGCTTATGTTAGCGAATTTAGCCTTGATGCAGATTAATTGTAAGACTCCCACTAAAATCTAATCCGAATAAGCGCAACATAGTATATATGAAATTTTTCATCCTCTTTACACCCGGCTCATCACACTTCCTGGATGGCAGTGATATCGGTGCGATAGCAGTCAAGGGCCTTTGCTAATTGTTCTGTTGTACGTGGCCTGTTAATGATACGAACTTTCCACGTGCAGATCAGAAAGTCATTGCTCTTTAAACATTTGTTAGAGTCGTCAACAGTGAGTCCATTTTTTCCGAGACCATTACATCGTTACATCTTTTTAATCTCCTCCGTATAGGAATGTAAGTCCTATGAAATCGTGGGCCAATACTATATAATACTACTGGCCGAGGATGCTCTTGCTATTTAGCCAAGATGAATAAGCGTTTAGTCCAGCAAAATAACCACTGATCCCAAACATTAATCTTTCTATCTCGTAACCAGTTTCCAAAATACTTAAAACGTGCTGAGGCATTATAAGTATTTTCATACTCACTTGAGTGTTATATGAATAAGATAGGGCAAGTACGTGCCTACGAACTTGATTGTTGCGCTTCTGACCTAAGGACATTCAACAGTTTCCCGATCAACCAGGACGAAAGTCCCCTTACACATAATCATGAGTACTTTAATTGTTTAAAAGTTTTTTTGTTTTTTTCTTTTTAATAATTAGCGGCGCTCAAGATTTGTGTACTCCTAACACATTTGCACACAGCACGGGCGAAGGAAATGTAGGCTTCCTTGGCAAGTTATAACGACCAGACAATAGAGAATTTGGTAAGACATTCCATAAGCGAGTTGTACGATTTAGCACGTCCGAAATTGGGCTTGGAAAGGGCGGAATGCTATTGGCAATTTCAGTGGAACACTGGCGGTGGAAATATGGATAAAACAAAGTGAAACTGGAAACATTTCATCGGACACGTGTCCGAGGGTGTCAGTTGACTAACTGACATAAGTATCACCTAGCAGGTGTAGAATTGTTTTAGGAGCATCTGACTAGATGTGGACATTGTACTCCAATTTTATGCGGATGAATGCTTTTTACATCGAAGACAGATCAGAGGGGGACATTTTTGGCAACATCGAAATATGTGGTCATTCCCACGTACATACGACGATGCAAGTGCTTTATTCTCGTTTTAATGACAGCATTGTGTTTTGGAAGCATCAAATTCTACTTCCCCAATTAATTATCCTGTTAGTATCTCAATTGGGTAAACTTATTATGCTGCCGTTCCTGTTCTACAGGCGCGGAGTAGGGTCGTGAGTCAGAACAGAATCTTGGGGCAGAGCACCATTTATTTTGTGAATCTTAGACTTGAAACCATCCAAAACAACTTGAGTTGACCGTTCCTTAAGGTAATTTCTAATCTCTAATTTAAGAATAGATTCATCGAACATAAATGCAAAATCTTCTACAAAAGAGTCTAATGTCAAACTCTGTCAATATCAAGTGCAATTATCTTGCTTTTAGAAGATTGATGTACGCTTTGTTTTCACTTGTCGGTGAGACATGCCATCAAATCACCGGTGGACCTGTTACTACGAAAACCGTACTGCCGGTCATTGAGAAGTTTCGCGTTTCGAGCTGACGATTTATCAGCGATTTATCAGATGCTGTGTTCCATCTACTCGGAGAGATCCCTAAAAAGTAGGAATACAGGAATACCTCTTCCGAATAAAGGTAGATATGAGGTGTGTTCAAAAAATAAGGTGACTTTCGGAATTTCGTTGACAACATACATTCGATTATCGATTTTTTTTTTCTTGTTTTGGCATACATGTCCCAAACCTATGCTCACAGTTTCAAGTAGAGAATTTCCATCAAATTTTGTGTTAAAAGTGGAATTAAGTGCTCTAAAACACTTGAAGTGTTCACAGTGGCAAACAGTGAGTCTGCTCCAAGTAAAACAAAAATTTTTAAGTGGTACAAGCTCTTGGGGGATAATATGCCAATGACAAAAATCTCTCTGGACGTCCCGGGAAATCAACAAAAGATGATAGCTTCGAAGCTGTGAAGAAAATTGTTTTGGATGCTGATAATGTTGGTATATCGGTCGGCTGATGTGATGAAATCTTTTCAGATGTTTTTGGCATGAGACGTGTTTCAGCGAAGACTGTTCCGAAACTTCTTAATTTTGATAAGAAGAACCGTCGCATGATCATCACTCAATTCGATCAAATGTCTTAATTTTGATCACTGTTTTTTCCGATTGCCATGGGGTAGCGAATCAGGATTTTTTATCTCAAGTTATGCCCCCGACAATCAAGTCTAAGCCACCATATTCATCGGACTTGGCCCCATGCGACTTTTTCCTGTTCCCAAAACTAAAGAGACCTATGAAAGGACAGAGATTTGCAGCGATTGAGGAAATAAAAACGGCATCTCTGGAAGAGTTCAAGGCTATACTAAAAACATTAATATAACATTTTTGAACACACCTTGTATTGTATATATACAATTTGGACCAGCGGAGTACTCTTGCTATGACACGAGTTTCGAAAGTGCATTCGTCCCATTTTGAATTCCGTGCACTCAAGTTAAGGCAGGGAAAAAGCACAATCTGTAAGTGTTGAGCTGGCCTCAAAGTGTGTAGAAGCACATTGGCCTTGCCCAAAGAGCTGAGTAGTATATCATTTAATGAGCGTTCGGTTGGAGGATGAGGCAGAATTTCTTATGTTTCTAACGAACGACCAACATCTTTTACTACTTTTGGGATAGCGTAGTATATTTTGCCTAATTTTTTACTAATGGAATTGCACACGCCTAAAAAAGGCATTGCTGACTCGTTTGAACTTTTTTCGGTTTTCCTCTTGTAGGACCGATAAAAAACCTTTCCTTAAACCCTGACAGCCTCTTTACAGCTCGAGTCGTATTTATCCTTTTATTTTGCCTTGATACTCTTGATTCGATGACGGAAAAAGGAACTCATTCCAAAGAGAACTGTGTCTCTGATCATATCAACAACGGCATTCACGTTGTTATCGAGGAAACATAACGACCAATTAAAATTCGTAAAGAAGCTGTTAAGTCCGCTCCAATTAGATATTGACGGTGAACTGACAAGCTCAATCATGGAAATAAGTTACTCTAACTCTGGTAAACTCAGACCCATTTGTTCAAGGAATCAGGACAATAAAGTCCATCATCGAGGATATTATGAAATAAATGTCATTATCTAGATTAAAAGCTACATACTGGTTGGGTATGCAAATCTTTTGGGATTCTTTTCACATTAATTCATAAGTTGGCCCCTTTTCGCCGTTTAGGGATCATAAAAAAAAACCATGTACATGTAGTACTAAGACAATATAAGCCGCTGATGCATCGTCGCCGTCTCAAAAATTATATGATTGTTTGTTTTGCTTGTTCGCTGTCTCCACTTCGATACAGTTCATGGGGATCGAATTCCCAATGAAGAATAACATCGTGTCGACTCATAAAGTGTGTTGCATCGATATAAAACAGGCAACTCGAATGACGATAAACAATAAGTCCCTGACCATTGCTGTAGATTACCCACTTATGAACTAAATATAAACACGAAGGCCTAGGCCAACAACAGTAAGTAAGCAAAGATGAAAAATTGGAGTAAGTCGATACTACTGATCGCCGGAATTTGCACAACCGGAGTATTGTGCGCATGGATCGCCAAGGCTTGGGCTTGGTACAACTTACTGAACCAATGGAACCTCTGGTCGATGTAGTAGGTCAGACGAAAAGTATAAAAATGAAGACAGCGGACTTGAGGAGGCAGTACTTTTTTTTAACCCGAGGCGCGATGCATCCGTAGTCAGAACAATTATCCACTAGAATTAGTTTATAAATAAAATTGTATTGTGAATTAATAAAACCAAACTCCTTGTTTAAATTTACCTACACATGGGGGCTCAACTGGGATCTATCGGTACTTTGGAATTATAACTTAAGGGTTTGTCTAATGGATGATTTGAGTTCGCTGACCATAAAGCAATTGCAGGAAATTCTTTGAAAAAAGGGACTTCCCTACCGGTATTCAGTGAAAAAAGATTTAGTGGATCGAATTCACTCGAATTTTGGACAAATTAAAGTGAATGACGTAATTACTGACGCGAAAAGCGACGACGCGTTTGATTCGGATCGCGAAAGAGGTTTTAATTGGACCAAAGAAAGAAACGATAAGTGTGGAACACAGAACGAAGACGAAGCAAACGAGTGCCAAGCGCAACACGAAGAAGAAGTAACTAAGGCACAAAACGAAGCAGAAGAAAGAAGACGAGGAAGACGAAGAACAAACAAAGATATCGAGGAGTCGCTGGACAAATTCTCCGGGGAAGAAAGCAGAAACTATCAGGACTGGTTGAAAGAATTTGAAATCGCTGATACATGTGAATGGAATGACGTGCAAAAATATTTGTATGCACGACGCCTGCTAAAGGGTGCCGCTAAGTTAGCTGTCGAAGCAACAAGTGGAATCACAAATTGGATCACGCTGAAATCTAGGAAAGAAAATGAATTTGGAACAAAGCTATTCGCAGTGGAGATTCATAGATTACTGAAAAAAACGAAAGAAGGCAAATGGTGAGAGTTTGCAGGAATACCTCTACGCCATGATTCAGATTGCAAGTAGAGGGAATGTTGACGAATTACCTACCATTGAGTATATCATTGGTGGTATTCCCGATTCCGTAAACAACAAGACCTTCTTGTACGAAGCATCAACCATAGATGAATTAAAGAAGAATATAGAATGCTACAAGAGGATGCACATACCATCACTGCAGCAAAAAGTCGACGTCAAGCCCAGTGCATCAAAAGTCAAACGTCAAAAACGTCGAACAAGAGATGTCATAACTGTGGGTCTCCCCAACATATCGTACAGGACTATCCAGATAAAGGTAAAGGAACAAAATGCTTTAGGTGCAACTTAAGATATTCGGGCACTTGTCTTCTAATTGCCCGGATACAAATAAAGATCAGCCGAACACCAGAGAAGTCCAAAGAATTCAAAGAATATGTTCCGATGGTAACAATGTATTTCTGGAAGTGATTTCTACGCTTTTGTCGATAGCAGCAGCGACGTTTTGGTGATGCATGTGTCATTGCAGAAGCAAATCAGCACAAAGGAACTTGATAAACCAGGAATAACACTAAAGGGATTTGGAAGCACTCCACGACAGGCCTTTGGTTCATTACAACTATCAGAGCAGAAAGGTAAGGTCGACTATTGGATACGATATCGAGTTGTGTCAGATGAATGGATTCCAAATAAAATTCTACTTGGCAAGGATTTCATCAAAAACGTTGAACTGATAATAAGTCACGGAAAAATTGTGAGCATCAGAAAATTGGAAAAACCTCAAGGACAGATACAAATCCTAAACAAAATAGAAGAAAACAAAATTAAAGAGGAAATATTTAACATTGTGTCTGAGTATTCTCCTAAAAAAATAAAAAGTTCCTGCATCGAAATGAGTATAGTACTACAAGACGAAAACCCAGAACCGGAGAAGCAAATTGTGAATGCTCAAATAGACGAATGGCTTGAAGAGCCAGCCCAATTGTGTTAGTGAAAAAAAAAATGGTAAAACCCGACTATGCGTAGATTATCGCAAATTGAATGTTAAAGTGTACCAAGATAGATATCTTTTACCAGTAATGGAAGACGTTCTGGAGCAGCTGTATGAGGCGAAAGTTTTCACGGCACTTGACTTACGGAATGGTTTCTTCCGTCAATATTGCAGAGGGAAGCAAAAAAATGCTGTGTATTATATATTTGTTACGCCAAACGGACAATATGAGTTTCTTAAAGTCCCATTCGGATTATGTAATTCACCAGCTGTTTGCCAACGGTTTGTTAACACAGTTTTCCTAGATTTGATACGTCAAAACTATTTGTCGCTGTACCTGGATGACATCATTATTGCTGCGGAAGACGAGTATGAAAACATTAGGAAATTCATTGTAGTTTTGAAGGTAGCAGAAGAGAATGGCTTAATAATAAAATGAGAGAAATGCAATTTTTTGAGTAGACGTGTAGCGTTTCTTGGACACATTGTGGAAAACGGCAATATTGAGCCATCCGTTGAGAAGTTAAAAGCGGTTAAAGGGTTTCCCAGACCAATCAACTTAAAACAAGTCCAGAGTTTTCTGGGACTGACAGGATTTTTTAGGAAATGTATGCCAAACTACGCTAACGTTGCAAAACCCCTCTCTGATTTGACTAAGAAAAATGTGAAATTCCGATTCGAAACTGATCAGGTCGCAGCGTTTGAAGCCCTGAAAAACATGCTAAGTGAGCAGCCAGTTTTTAAGCTTTTTAATCCCGGGTATGGAAGGATATTATTTCAAAAGCATGAGGGAAATTTCCATCCAGTATTTTATTTAAGCTTTAAAGCATACTTAGCTGAACGCAACTACACCAGATGTGAACAAGAAGTGTTAGCTGGGATAAGATGTATTAAGAAACTGCAAGCCTACCTGTTGGGGCTAAAATTTAGAATCTATACAGACTGTAAAGCCTTTCAGGCAACAATGAATAAAAGAGACCTGTGTTCAAGATTTGCAAGGTGGGAAATTATGTTGCAGGAGTATAACTGCGAAGTATTACATCGTTCTGGAACATTTATGAGGCACGTTGATGCTTTGAGTCGATACTTGACCATTTTGGACAAAGGACTTTGAAATGAGGAACGAATTGCTTTACAAGTTTGTAGCTGGTAACTACCTTCTCGTTGTCCCAAAAGTAATGCAGCGAGAGATTCTTCGGAATATCCAAGGTCATGTAGCAGCTGGCAAGGTAGAGGCCATTGCTAAATAAGATTACTTCATTCCAAAGCTTGCCAAGGCAGTAGAACACGTCATAAGCAACTGTTTGCTTGTATTTTAGTTGCTAGGAAGGGAGGCAAAAGTGAAGGATTTTTAAATCGAAGTGTCCCTTCATATTTTTCACATCGATTATCTAGGACCACTGACTACAACAAATAAAAATTACAATTACTTGCTAGTCGTGGTGGATGCTTTCACAAAATTCACATTGATCTATCCTATTAAGTCAACGAAAAGCGAGGAAGTTATCAGGAAGTTACTAGATCAGAGTTAGATATTCGGTAACCCCTTTAGAATCGTGTCGGATAGGGGAACAGCATTTACTTCAAATGTCTTTAAAGAATACTGCGTGCAACAAGGCATTCAACATGTCCTGATAACGACAGGTGTGCCCAAGGGAAATGGGCAGGTCGAATGAATCAACCGGATCATTGTGGAAGCCCTAGCGAAGATGTCAGTCAAGGATCCAATAAGATGGTACACTTTTGTTGCCAAGCTGCAAAGAACACTGAATTCAACCATTTTCCGGAGTACGAAAAGAAGTTCATTTCAGTTAATATTCGGTACGCTTATGAGACAAGGAGGGGACCCACAGTTGCGACAGCTTCTAGAGGAAGTTATGATCGATGATTTTGAAACCAGCCGCGACGACACCAAAAGAACAGATCATCATGGTTAAAGAAGAAAACAAAAGGCATTACAATGGAAATGGAAAGCAACCAAACAAATATCGTCTTAAGGATCTTGTTGCTATCAAAAGAACGCAGTTTGGGTCTCGTCTTAAGTTTCAGACCAAGTTTTTAGGACCTTATGAGATCACAAAGGTGAATTACAACGATCGCTACGATTTCCGAAAGGTAGGTCAACATGATGAGCCTAATATTACGTCTACCGCTGCTGACTTCATGAAACCATGGATACCAGAAGCAGAAGATGAAGAAGGAGGGGATCCCGATGAAGAAGAAGAAGAGGATCACCTACTCGGCCGAATTTAGTACTAAGAGAATAAAAACCGTCGCCGTCTCAAAATGATATCAGACTTCGATACAGTTCATGGGGTCGAATTTCCAATGAAGAATAACATCGTGTCGACTCATAAAGTGTGTTGTATCGATATCAAACAGACAACTCTAATGCCGATAAACAATAAGTCGCTGACCATTGCTGTAGATGACCCACTTATGAACTAAATATAAACACGAAGACCTAGGCCAACAACAGTAAGTAATCAAAGATGAAAAATTGGAGTAAGTCGATACTGCTGATCAGCGGAATTTGCACAACCGGAGCATTGTGCGTGGGGTGGTACAACTTACTGAACCAATGGAACCTCTGTTCGCTGTGGTAGGTCAGACGAAAAGTATAAGAATGAAGACAGCGGACATGAGGGGGCAGTTTTTTTCTAACCCGAGGCGCGATGCATCCGTAGTCAGAACAATTATCCACTAGAATTAGTTTATAAATAAAATTGTAAATTAATAAAACCAAACTCCTTGTTTAAATTTACAATACCTACATACATTGCGCAATAAATAAAAAAATAAGTGGCGCGACAGCCCAGTTTTGGCAAAGGCCTAGCTTCTCGCACTCATTTGTGTTTCTCACCTTGTGAATGTTTACACTCCTGAGCGGGGCCTACTGTTTATTGAACGTACCAAACGGCCCTCCTGAGAAGATTTTTCATAGGCAGAATTTGACTTCTGGAGGTTTGCTATTGCCCGCCGAAAGTTCACAATAGTGAACTTATTTTACAGGAAAAAAAAAGATGCAAAGAGTATCCCTTTTTTTAGTTTTTTTCAGAAAAAAATTATGACAAAGTCAAAATTTGAAAATTTTTAGGAAATAAAAAATCAAAAAATGATCTTCTATAACTTTTGACACATTAATTCCAGGGCAGGATTTACTTTGAATCAATGAAAGTAGTCATAATTACGAGTATAACGTTTTCCCATGTGCTACCATACCCGCATTAGTTTGAGAGGTGGTATTTTCAATATGAGTCCTAACAGGGCAGTGTAAGACTTTGCTTAAGACCTCTGTAACTTTAAGAGAATGCATTTCCGATTCCCCAAAGATCGGAATATGTCAAGGAATCTTTGCTTAAAATTTTTGACACATTATCCAGAACGCCAAAAGTGCTGCATGAAAACCTCAAATATTGTCTGTGTTTTTATGAGAAAAAAAAAAATTAGTCACAGGTTGACCCTATTGAGATGTTAAGGTTCTAGATATGGGGTGCATGCCTTGAAATGATTTGATATTCTTTTAAGTCATTTGAAGTCAGTAAGTTTCACAAAATCGTGCTGCCCAGAACTAAGTGGATCATATTCCTTCGGTCGAAACCTATCATCTGCTTAGTTTGGCAACTAGTCCGTCGGTAGTTCCCCTGGCGGCTTCAGAAGTGAAGTTAAGGCTCTTGATTAACTCCTTTTAAAGTGATTTTTAAGAGAAATATGCTTATCGTGACTGCACAGCGTCAACATGAAATAATTCTTCAAAATGTAACCCGTTGATCGGGGTCTGGTTAACCGCTATCTGCTTTGAATACTTCTCTGCCCATTCCATTTATGCTAAATATCAAGAGATGGACCTTAATCCTAAATACACAAATGTCTAAGTCAGCACATTCTACTTTGATGATTTAAAAGACTTTTTCGATGCGTACATTGCATTGAGCTAATATAAAGGATAAAGTGCCAGTAGACGATAGGAACAGAGCGTAATTATTTGAGTTGAAATCGAGAGGACATTTTGATTTTTGTCTTACGAATCTGCAATCTGAAACAATGACATAAATAGAACAATACAAATTGGATTGAAAAGTAACCTCTTTGACCTCCAGAATGCGCTGCTACTGCAAAAAAGGTTATGGTGCCTTGAAGCCCGTTCATATTTAGGCAGACATGCCAAATTTCAGTGCGATACTGTCTTTAGTTTTGTTTTACAGCTGATTGTTGTTGACCTGTTTGGCATCATGTTGAGTATGAACAAAAATGATTTTCGTTCTCTCATAAAACATTATTTTTTGAGAGGCAAAACGGCGAAGGAAACAAAAGAAAGGTTGGATAGATATTATAGGGCTAATGCTCCGTCAGATTACACCGTAAAATATTGGTTTCAAGAGCTTCGTGGTAGGTGCAACTCCACTACCGATCAAGTCCGCAGCGGCAGACCCCCGATGCGGTTACAGAGGACAATGTCAAAAAAATACATGAAGTGCTGTTGGCTGAACGGAAAGTGAAGGTGCGTGAGCTAGCAGATACCACAAAGATTAGTACTGAGCGCACACACCACATTTGGACAATATTCTGCATATGGAAAAGTTATCCTGCCGCTGGGTGCCGTGCATACTTACTCCTGACCAAAAACACCGACACGAGAGCAGTTCGAAAGAGTGCTCCGAAGCGGACAAGGGAGGCTCAATGGTTCGGAAAGGTTATGGCGTCGGCCTCACATGAAGCAAAAAAAAATTTTTGCAAGACAATGCACCGGCGCACAAGAGCATCGCAACCATGGCTAATCAAAGACTTACGGCTCCAATTGCTGTCGCATCCACCGTATTCCCCCGATTTGGCTCCCTCGGACTATTATCTCTTCCCAAACTTCAAAAGAGGGCTCATCAATAAAAAATTCAGCTCACGCGAGGAAATCATCGACGCCACGGAGGAGTATTTTGCAGACCTTCCGGAAAATTACTTTTCGGACGGGATCAAGAAATTGGAAAATTGCTAGAATAAGTGTATCAAACTAAAAGGGGACTAAAAAAACATTTAAAAAAAATTTGTTTTTCATTCCTAACGAGGTTACTTTTCATCCCATCTAGTACTTCGGATAAATAAATCATGTTGTTCCTATGATCTAAACCAAACCATCAGAAAATATCCTCACACACCGATGGGAAAACATGCATCTATAGTATCTACATAGCAGAAAAATCTGCGACCCTAACCGCCATAAACTGAAAAGCATCACTTACAAGCATCTGTGCGAAGTTAAAATCGTTAAACTTATATTTTGGCCACAGTTTACAAAAGCATTTCGTGGAATGAAATTGCTTAGAAGAGATCAGGTCACCAATTGGGAGTTGGGAAAAGTATGTATGTCAGGTGGAGCACCGATAGAAAAAATGTATCTCAATCGCAGCAGATAGAATCTTATGTGCGATTTGAAGTACATTTATTCCTTAATAGTTGGCGCAGTTAAGAGGCTCTCACTTTTTTTGATTTGATTGTTTTGTTGGTTCACGCTCTTTACTAGGTTGGTAACCTTTGTTGTAAGCCATTCGGTAGGTAGTCCGTCTGCTCCTACGGACATCTTGGTCTTTAACTTAGATGTAGCTATTCAGACTTTTTCTTGCTTGGGTAGACAGTGTTATTATCGACTATCATCCAGGTTGAATGGCATTGTTCATACGTATGGTTGACGAGCTCATAGGATCAAACTTTCGCAAAGTCGGGTTTTTCCTCTGTTGGGGCCTCAGCATATATTTCGTTTTACCTTTAATAGTTTTGTCAGCGATAAGTCCATATTTATTCGAAGCTGTTTGTTGTTGGGATACTTAAACCGATGGCACAACTGCTAATCTGTGGGTCCAGATTCTTCCGACTATAGTGTCTTTAGCCTACTGTGGGAGTTTGAGTGCTGCCGTTGGGTTACTCCGTCACAATCTCTTTATCAACAACGAAGTTATGTACATGTCAAAGTATCTAAAACTAGCTTAACACTGAGCTGTTACATGTGATCATAAAAACTCATCAATAAACTTTGCTTTGCTGGCTTTATGATCCAAACGCCTGAGGATCTCTCAACTAAAATGAATCCAAAGTAACTCATATACGAGTACGATATTTTTAGTGAAATTGCCTGACAATGTGCAAACCTGCAATAACAAATTTCAACTTAATTTCTGTGCAAAATTATTAAATCGCAATTAACACCCGCTACTGGCTAAGATATGCGGAATGGCATGCGATACTTTTAGCTCGTACTATTATAATATAATATGTATCTGCGCGCATACATACATATATATGTGCTAAATCCATTTCATCGGAGGCAAAAGAGAAGGTGCAACGAAAATTAATTAATATTCTCCATGGATTTTCGTTGCATGACGAATGTGCGAACAAAAGGCGGCGTACTAGAGCGCGCTGTTTTATTTGAATTTAATTGGCCGCCAATTTGTTGATATTCATGCTCCAGTCGGTACTGGCGGTAATTTACATTTTAAAATCATTTTAATTGATTTAATGTGTGCGAATAGTTAACATTTCAATAATTCAAAGGGTGCAAAACTGCTAAAGTAAAAAAAATATGATCGACATACAACAAGAGAGGGTCTATCCTTTAGCTGGGCATTACCGATGGTTTATTGACAGCCCAAGCTTGACCAGTGCTCGGATGGCATTTGTTGAACATTTTCCCAATAAGGATTTGATGGGATCCGATCCCTAATTGTGCAAATATTATTCTAATGACGAGAGAACAGCTTGTTGAATATTAAAATTTGTGTTCTAATCAAATTGGAATTAGATTTCGCATAAAAACAGCAAAACCTGGAATATGCAACCAAAATATGAATAAATCGTAAACATTGGGGAGCAAAACTTTTGGCCATTATTTTTCCATTTAAACGCGGGCAAAGTGCTTAATGGTTAAACAGTTTCTTTTTCATTGTGCTTGTTCCGGGATGCTTTAACGAAGTTTACAAAAATAAGTCAAAATCTTTTCCTGATACAACCTCTTATCCTCTTCAAAAATTCCGATTTAAATTTCAGGTTTAGTCCATGACTGAAATAGTACAAGGGTCTAGGTTGGACTTGTGCTTTTAATAATAATCTTCTCCAGTTAAGGCGGTTTCTCGCCAGTGGTTTGTGAGTTCTTGTTCTTCTAATATATGTCGTCTGTTTGGATAGAAAAAACAACATGTCCAGTTTGATTCATGCGTATTTTGCTTATAAGGTTGATAGAAGAACCTTGCGTTCAAATCAACAAAGGATATCCTTATCTGCCCTCGCTAAATTACATGCTTTTGAGCCATAGAGTAGATCTGAGATTTGTGGACAAAGCCTTATAGCTTAATTGTGATTTTTATCAGGAGAGCGGCATTCTATATGAGCTACCTGGTGCACCCTATAAAACGTCTTCGACGTATTCAGAGCCCATGTCTTAAGAGAGCTCCCTGGTTGTGTCGGGTTCCAGAGAAGAGATGACGGGGCAAGAGCTCTAACCGCGTCACTTTTATAATTTCAGCGAGAATATTAATACCGGACCGTTGGTACCGACGTTAGGTATCTAAAAACTAGAATCTCTTCCGATCGTGTTGAGCTCACTCAAAATCTTAGCCCATATACACAAACCAAAGAACTTCTGCTTCTGATGTAACTGCTTTCAAAGCGCCGTCGCAAAGAAACCACAGGTTTAACGGTGAGGTCAACGAGATACAAACAGCCAACTCATAAGCATAGAAAGCTACACCGCATAGAAAGATGAAGGCTGCTCGGGGGAAATGGAGAGATGATATTGATGGAACGAAGTTCGAAAGTTTTATTAGAAAATAAAATGAACATGACAATGCTACAAAGTGAGAATGGAAACCTGCAAAGATGAACATGATAGATAACTAATAGAAAAGTCGCGGTCGCTACTGGGGGTATGGGAAGCTTACTTCTGCTGACTGTATGTAGGCGATGAGGTTCAAAAAACCGCTGTCAGGTAGAGCGAACCATTCACTCTGGAGAAAAAAGCAGAGAATTAAGTCACCATGACTTAGACGAAGTTAAGCTAGCAATATCGGTAGCAAACTATTAAAAACAGCTGGAAATTATCTGATCGGTAATATGCACAAACTCACCTGCAAGATATGATCACATGAAATCAAGCAGGAACAATGGAATATCAACATCGTTTACCCAACATACAAGAAAGGTGCTTTTAACTGCACTAATGATAGAAGAACAAGCCTCTTTAACATCGCCTATACAATTTTTTTTTACCGTACTATGTGAGCATCTGAAAACATGCCTATCAAAGCCCACTATCGGTATTCACACTGCGGCAGATCTTGGAAAAGGCCGGCGAATTTCAGACTTACACCCACCATCTACTTGCTGAGTTCAAAGCCGCGTGCATAAAGACGAGCTATACAACGTCACGTCCAGATCTTACATCCCAGCCAAGCTCAAGTTGTGCTGGATGATTTTGGAGCGCTCTCACCGTACCATCAAGACCCGTAATAAACTCACCGGGGCCTTCAGTGTCAAAAAAATGTTTAGAGAAATCGACGACATGTCATGGACTTTTGTAACATCGATCTAGAAAGGAACACTGCCTAACTACAGAAGTTCAATCTCTCTTAAGTTCGCGCAATTACTTGAATATACGAGTGACATTGATGTGTGTGTTAGGGAGAAAGCGGCCGAAATGGAACTGACATAAACGAGAGCAAAGAAGAGTACCCACATGCTGTTATCAGAGAAGGAACCACACCAATGACCCTTTCGCCAGTACTCTTGCCAATCGTTCTTTGATCAAGTAATAGAGTTTACCCTGATAATACCAAACTGACTTTGTACAAGACCCTTAGCATACCGGTCCTAAGATATTATGCAGAGGCTTTGGCTTTTTCGAAAGCTGATGAAAAAGCGCTTGGTGGTGTCGAGAAATGTATACTGCGTGTGATCTTTGGTTCCATTGTGTTCAAAGGGAATGGAGAAAACGTTTTAACCACAAACTATACGGGCTGTATCATGGTCTAGTCAGATGGGCGGACCATGTTGACCGAATAAACGCTACAGCTCCGGCCCAAAGAGTTTTCAAGTCTAACCAAGAGGAACTGTGCTGCTGAGAACGACCACATATATGGTGGCACGAAACCCAGCACAGTAGCTTTGAGACTCTTGCTATAAACCCACTTTCCTATTCCTACTCCTATTCCAAAACCAGTAGTGTTGATTTTGTTCTTTTCGTAGCACATATGGAATCCCAGAGGAAATACTAGAAGAAAACCAAATAACCTGAGCCATAGATTCTTTCTATTCAGCAGTAGCCAAAATTATGGAGCGAAGTAAAGGTAGTTTTCACTCCCAAGGCAGATAAGCCCATCCATACCCATAAGCATAACACTTTTCTTTTTAAAAATTTTGGGAAGACTGCCTGACGCCCATATTCGAAGTAATCTGCACCTAGAAGACTCAAGGAAGCCTCAAGCCAGCATGCCTATTTAAAAGGTAAAGGCCCTACACGATTGGAAAAAGTCTATGCAACAAAGATCACATATTAGCAGCTTTCCTTGGCATCAAAGGAGCCTTCAACAATGTCATCATTCCCGCTATTGTATGTAGAAACTTAAGAAATACTAAAGTTCATCCTGCATTAGTTAACTTAATAACCAGTATGCTGCGCAACACTAGGTAACGCAGTTTTGAGAATCATCAGACATCATTCCTCACACTATTTCAGAATCTAAGAAGGGAAGAAATGAAAGCCACTGCATTTGCGGATGAAGTGGTTATATTGGCCACCGGAAAGTTCCTCCGCACTATCAGTGGGATTCTGAACTATGACCTTCGAATCCTTGGATAATGGGTAAAGCTCTTTATGCTGGGAATTAACCAGCATACAAGAAGATAGTGCCTCAACTTGACCTTCCTTCCTTAGATGGGATAACCCTCCGACTGTGGAATTGTGATAAATACTTAGGTATCGTACTAGATAGTAAGCAAAGTTGAAAGCTCAATCTCAAACAATGACAAAATAGCGACCTAAACTCAAGACAGTCCTATGGAAGTACACAGCTATCGTCAGACCCATCTTAACTATGACAGGTTGGTATGGTAGCAATCCGCAAATAAAACTATCAATCTTAAGTTAATGACAAAAGTACAGCGGATTTCATGTATAGATACGACTAGATGGGTGGAAACTAAACCCGATCCTCGCAAGTGAACTATGTTTATGCTCCAATACAGATTTTTCGCATAATACGCATCACGAAAACATCATTCGCCTCCATTTTCCTAAGCAGAGAGAAATGGAATAGGAACCAAATGGTATCAGACTCGATATCAAATTTCACTGATGCATCAAAGATGGATACAGTAGGATTGGCAGTAGGATTTTCTCCGTCGTCATGATGCTGACCCGAATACAGCAGTGTCTTTCTGTAATATTGGCTGTAGCAGAAGCAGCCAAATTTACAGCAATAAATGGAATATCTCACGAGGATATTACTACATTCATTGATATTCAGGTTGTGAAGAGCTTATAGCTCTGTACGTTCAGCATTAGTTTACATTATACTGGGCCCCTGGCCAAGCTAGTTCAAAAGGGAATCTCCCTAGAAAGGGAATATGTGAATCAAAACATCAAACATCCACTCTACACTCTGAGAATATAAGTTGAGCGAATGATACCAATAAAATCTGATGAAAGATGGAAAAACCTTTCAACTTGCGAAACTTCAAGACAATTATGACAGAAACTCAACAAATCCAGAACAGGTAAGATTCTCTTGAAAAGCAGTGGTGAGCGTAGATAGTTTGTTGGATTTCTCATAGACCATAACCTACCATATTACAGGCAATATTACTTCCACGAATTCTAAGAGCTATCTGCTACTATAGGGTTTTCCAATAGGGACTTGACAATTTGTGAATGCACTCTTTCACTAATATTCAAACTGTCGCTGTCAATTTATTCAGTAAACTCAACATTTTCATCATGGTAAAGTACACTAACGAGCTACGTTCTCCGATTGGGTTCTGGAGAAGATGCGCCAAGATGATGAATTTCATAGCAAAATCATCTTCAGTGACGAAGCTCATTTTTGGCTCAATGGGTTCGTCAATAAGCAAAATATGCGTTATTGGTCGGGTGAAAACCCACATGTGCTTCATGAATCACCACTTCATCCACAAAAAATAACTGTTTCGTGCGGTTTGCATGCCGGCGGCGTTATTGGGCCATATTTTTTCGTCGACGATAACGATCGTCACGTTACTGTGAATGGTCAGCGTTATCGTGCCATGATCACCGATTATATTTGGCCCGAATTGGAAGATATGGACTTAGACGACATGTGGTTTCAACAGGATGGTGCCACAAGCCACACAGCACACGCTACAATTAATTTATTAAAGAGTAAGTATGGTGAGCGTGTTATCTCAAGACATGGGCCAGTCGATTGGCCGCCTCGTTCGTACGATTTAACGCCGCTTGATTATTTTTTGTGGGGCTATGTTAAGTCATTGGTTTATGCCAACACGCCGACGACGTTGGAAGAGCTCAGAGCTAACATTGAACGCGAAATAGCGGCCGTTTCTCCCAAAATGTGTGGTCGAGTCGTTGAAAATTGGGTCCAAACGTGCCCGCGGTGACCATATGAACGAAGTCGAGTTCCATTCATAAATGTTTTGATTGTACTTCAAGCCAATAATAAAGTTTTTGAAATATCTCAAATAGTTTGCCTTTTATTTAAAAAAGAAAAAGTTGTCAAGTCGTTATTAGAAAATCCTATACAAGTTTAATTTTGTATGCTTTTAGGCCGAGATCCTTACGTAAAATACGCCAAGCCAAGCTGCTGAAAACGACGACGAATCGATTCGTCTCGATCTTCACGTGCACTCTCAGCTACAGCTGCTATAGTCTGTTCACTACGTGCTAGATGTGGTCTATGTAAACTGGGACTCAAATTTGCGAATGCGCACCGTAAGTTTCTCAAATCGCTCAAAAAACATTTCGTAATACAGCTGAACAATTTGGAGATGATGTTGTGGTGTAAGTCTTTAGACGATAACTTGCCTACGTCTTTCGTAGGACATTGCTTTGTAGAGAGGAAGGTCGTAGTTCTTGGTTGGTAAGTGGTCAGGGTGCAATCCTCAAGCTGGAAAGCCAGATCCTTCAGAGGATAGTGCAGTCACCAGATTAAGTCCGTCAATAAAAAGTATTTGTCTTTTGGACGTTTCTAGGAGCAAGCATCGATTTAGACCACTAGCCAGCATTATGTGCAGAAGACCGGTGTCGACATTGTCACTAAACCATTAAGGACGACACATCTGATGTCCTAGGTTTCATCCGACTATCACCACAACGAAATACTTGTGGATGACCGTAGCTCAAGTGGTAGTGTATTAGCTTCCCAATCTGATGGTTCGGGTTTCAATACCAGCCGTGCCCGAAAGACATTCCTTTTTTAAGGCAACAAAAAAGTCTCGTGAGATGAATGGTTACCTAACATAAAATACAACAAATCAATTTACACTAACAATTCAGTTTCTCATTAAATGTAAAATGCCATCCATTGGGCGAAACCACTGAGCCCAAAAAGACTTCTTTCTTGACGATGAGTATTGGCAAGCGCATGCAAAGAAACAAGAAGCATACAAGGCGGTTCTGCAAAAAAGGATCAGGACTGCTCACAAATTTTATGAGCACAGAAGGTGGAAGGGGCATCCTTCAGATATGATGTTCGGAATTGAATCAAAATCGGAAAATAATTTGCCAAGAACACAAATACCGAACAGAAGCAAGCACAGTTAACAATAGATTTTTTGAAAAATTTGAAAGTGTTACTTACGAAGACTGCTTAAGGCCGGAGGAGATGACCAATATTCCATTGTCGAGCGGAATGAACCATTAAGCCGGGACGATGATCTACAAAAACTTCATCCACCAGAACAAGATGATGTCCAGATAACAATATTTAAACTGAATACCAATAAGGCTGCAGGAGCAAAGAGACTATCTGCCGGGTATATATAGATTGTTGGTAAGATTAAAGAAATTAAATCTGACGATCGCTGTTTCTTTGGATTAAAAATGCAATTGAGGAATAAGTCATTTTTACAAACAACTACGAAAGCACTGCAAAAGTTCCTTACGATCCCAATGCAACTATGTGGTGCGAAAGCATGGAAGAAAAAATGCTCCTGGGGTTCTGCGAGTCTGGAAGAGGAAAATGAATTTCTAGAAGAAGATGTGATAGCGTACTGTATTGGATCTTTATACAGTAACATTGACCTTATCAGAACACCAAGGCTCCGAATATCAAAAAGCAATTCAAAAAGATCACATTAAAGTTGCCTTTGGGATCGGATCGTGAAAGTAGAATGCTTCAATGTTTTACGATATAACGATTTAGTACCCAGTACTTTGGAAGAGCTAAAGCAAAATGAGTCTTTCTCAGAAAGTCTCCAATTTTCAAAAAAAAAAAAGGCAATCGTTTTGCTGAAACCAGAGGACTATCTTTGTTTCTACAGTTGTGGCCAAAAAGTAACGATAGTCTTGAGGAGGATCAAAGATAACTCGATTAAACTCCTGATACGCAACAAGCAGGGCTTTGTTTCCTATGGACGGGAATGCTGTTTCTGAGGTATCTCAGTGGTTTGAGAAATCAAAGTCTGCATTCGGCTACTATCTGGTGTCAGGAAAAATAATGTCTTCAGCAATAAAATTAAATATTGGGCGAATTCTTCTTAGAGGAAGTACTAAGGAAGTTACTGCCATGTGGTCACAAAATAAAGCGGTTAGAGCCGTAAAGATATGTGAACGCATCATCTTATGAGTTTTCTATCCAAACGGCTTTTCAAAAGAATTTTTCTATCTAAGAATGACCGTAGATATTCCTATACAGTGATGGAAGTAGTACTGGATGTATTATATAAAAGACTAAGTCTCATTGTACATTTTCATAGAAATAAATAAATGAAATGTAATATTGACGAGTTTTGACCCATAATAGGTCACAGATATTAACTAAGAACGAGTATATATTGTTTTAAGTGAGTGCAACTGAGATTGGCGAGGGTTACTTGTCCCTCAGCTTACTGTCAAATTCAATATTTAGAAATTTATTTGACGTATCTACCTCAAAATTTCTTAAGCTTACATTTCATTAGAATTTCAACTCCAAGGTATGATCTATTGTAGGATGGATTGTCATACCCCAGTCACTCTTTGAAATCACATATTCCAGCAATCTTTACTAACCTTCAACATATCTATTAGGCAGAAACCATTCACTTACCAGAAATCCGTGAACTAAACGGCCTTGATCATCTTCGTCTGAAACTATTTAAGTACGCACTTGATCATTCCAATTAAATTGTCTGGGTTGGATCTAAGAAATGGGGTTTGATCATTTCATTGTGTGAGATAATTCATGCGCTAACTCTGAGTCAGTGGCTTGCCGTCAATTTTGTGTTAATGTTCTAAACCGAACAGAGCTACTTGACATGTTGACATGGATTTCTCAAAATTGTCAATTGGACTGAAGTCAAATGCAAGATCAAGCTCTAAGTCGAACTGAAAGTAATTGAACATGATCTATCACTACCACGTGCCTTAATCAAAACATGAGATATACTAGATGGAGTGAAAAGTATCCTCCTTGGGAATGAAAAATAAAAATTTTTTTAAATGTTTTTTTTTTTATTTTATTCAATATAGTTTTAGTTTGATACACTTATTCTAGCGATTTTCCAACTTCTTGATCCCGTCCGAAAAGTTATTTTCCGAAAGGTCTGCAAAATACTCCTCCGTGGCTTCGATGATTTCCACGCGTGAGTTGAATTTTTTATTGATGAGCCATCTTTTGAGGTTTGGAAAGAGATAGTACGGTGGATGCGACAGCAATTGGAGCCGTAAGTCATTGATTTTAGCCATGGTTGCGATGCTCTTGTGCGCCGCTGCATTGTCTTGCAAAAACAAACTTTTTTTTTTCGCTTCATGTGAGGCCGTTTTGCAGCGATTTCGGCCTTCAATCGCTCCAATAATGCACAGTAATACTCGCTGTTGATGGTTTTACCTTTTTCGAGGTAGTCCACAAAGAGTATGCCAAGACAATCAAAGAAAACCGACGCCATAACCTTTCCGACCCATCGAGCCTTCCTCGACCGCTTCGGAGCACTCGTGCCGGCTTCAGTCTATTGCCGTGCACGCATTCTGTTCTCTGGTGTGTAATAGTGGATCCAAGTTTCATCAACAGTTATCAATCGATGCCAAAAGTCCTCCCGGTTCCGCATCAGCAAGTCCAAACACTCTTTCGAAGTGCTCTCGTCATCGTGTTTTTGGTCAGGAGTGAGTATGCGCGGCACCCAGCTGCAGGATAACTTTTTCATATGCAGAATATTGCCCAAAATATGGCGTGTGTGCTCAGTACTAATCTTTGTGGTATCTGCTAGCTCGCGCATCTTCACTTTCTGGTCAGCCAACACCATTTCATGTATTTTTTTTGTCATTGTCCTCTGTAAAAGCATCGGAGGGCCTGTCGCTGCCTACTTGATCGGTAGTAAAGTTCTGTATATAATACTACAATATGACATAAGCTTATTTTCAATCACAGAATAGTCCTAGACAACTAGCAGATTAAGTCTCGTAACAATATCGAGCCATGGGGAACTCTGACTCTTTCATCGATAAGGAAGGGGGTCTTTCCTCTAGAGGCTCATAAAAGACACCATAGCCCGCGACACGGTTCTATCTTGCTTATGGTTTGAGCGCAAATTCGGATTGCCATTGACTAAAGTCAACCTGCCGATGGCAATAGCATGACTATGATTACAAAGGAATTATGCCTCGTCTTAGCAGTCACAAAGTTTTGTCCATGCGGGCTTGACTTATGTGCCTGGGTATTGGATAGCATAGTTGCCGGAGATGGCTAACGCTCAGAAGGAGGACGTACAGAGGATTTCAGTCAGCATAGCTTCTATTCGGGGCTAATATTAATATTCAGTACTCATATCCCCCAAGCGAGTTACAATTTTAAAATGCCCGGTTTCCCACGTCTAGTCATTGCCTTTTCCTATTTAAATGTCTGTCCACAAACAACTTTGGAATTTGTATCTATAATTCGAGAGAAAGTTAAAAATAAAATAATGAACCTGAAATCATCTTTGGGGCTGATGATCTTCCCCCTATATTTTTTAAGGAAATGTGAAATGCACCTAGCCCAAACTCTTACAGCTTTCTATTACCCAGGGATGATTTACCTCAACCTGGTAAAAGGTCAGAAAGACGATATTTTCTAACCAATTGCTAAGCTATCCTGCATACCTTGGCATTATTTATGATATAATGCTTTTCGATTGTAAATCTAAACCTAACGAAATTTGTATCAAGCACTTTATGTGCACTAGAATCTGGAAATGAAGTTTACGTGATTGCCACCGATTTTCTCATGATATAACTTTTTTTTAGAATTAAAGGGTCTTGGTTACAAAACAAGCTTTATAACATGGGTTCAATCCTATTAAAATGAACGACATTACTATGTTCTTTTTAGGTCCATGGTTTCTGACCCAATTAAAGCCTCTTCTGGGGTCCCTCAAGGCAGCCACCTGAGTCTTTTATTATTTATTCTGACCATCAATGATGTTGATTAGATCATAAAAAGTTCATACATATTTGTTAACGCAGATGATATTAAAATCTTTAGATATATAAACTTCTTCACACAGCCTACCACTGTAGAAAGATTTAGATAGGTTTTGTACTTGGTGTCAGAAGAATTTCGTCGAGTGTCAGGCTATAACTGCCCTTCTACTTCACATCGGTGCTACCTAATCTTTAATATGACTGTTCCCTTAGTGAATGAGTTGCATGATTTAGGCCAACACTGCCCTTAGGTCTGTGCCACTTTTTCGGCTAAATCTTCACAGAACGAATTACGGACATCTGTAGCCAATTTCTGGAATGATTCTTGAAGTAAACGATATTCTGCGTCTTTTTGACTACCACTTCCGCAAGCTCTCCCTCAAGAACATTCATATTTCCAACTGTGCCTAATGTCCTAACTTTCTTTAACCGCTCCCACCCTTTAGTCTTTCTTTTTAGTTTAAATCGAAATTGTTAGTTTTGAGAATATGCTTACAATAAGCCTTAATAAACATTTGTGTGGTTGACCCGGGCGTCAAATAAAATCTGTAGGGCCATGTGAGAATAACTACTTAAAACGTAAGCACTCTTTTATCAAAGGATTTAGAGGAAGCTTAACTCATCGTTTTTTATTAATGGTACTAACACAAATATTTTTACAGCTTAAAAGAATAAATTCAAATACTTGTGGTTCCGTAATTCCAATATTTTGGTGAGAAAATTTGAAAATAATAAGGCTGTTGTCAAAAGACCATTTGATCATCTAGCTGCTCTCCAAGGGCAATAATGTGAGCAACAGCTTTAACCTTATATGCGACAGGCCCACTATTATAACCATTAATTTTGAGAGCATTTTAAAATGTAAATCAGATGGGGGGTATTCTTCCAAATCGGAAGATTCGGTTTTCGTATCCCAATTTCATCCGAAAGAAATTTATTCTTTCATTTAACAAAAATCCAGGAGGATGAAAAGTTTTTCTAGAAATCAACATCAAGCCAACTTCCACTCTCCCCATTGGAGCAAAATAAACCACTGAGTCCAAACATCTTTCTTTCTCTCTCTATTCCATTTTACCAAAAACCTAACGTATGCTGAGGGCTTATAAGTGTACTCATACCCACTAAATTCTTTTAAAAAAAAGTTAAACTTCGATTTTCGGATTGTGAATCTTGAAGGTCCTGTTAACCTGCATAGACATAATAATTGTATTTACGAGAGTAAAGATAACCGTATCCCTTTGACCATACTTCTTTCCGGGGAGCGATCTTTTCAGGTTTGGTAACAAAAATAAGTCGCAAGGAGCCAAATTCGAATGGGGAAATAATTCGTAGTGCAATTCGACCAGTTTGGCTTTGACGACTGCGAAGGTATGAGCCGGTGCGTTATAGTGGTAGAAGAGCACTTTTTTCTTCTCCAAATGCGGTCGTTTTTTTTTCAAATCGGCATTGAATCGGACCAACAAATCGGCGTAGTAGGCTATTGTGATTGTTTTTCCCTTCTCCAAATAGTCAAAGTAGATTATACCTCGCGCGTCCCAAAATAATGTGGCCATCACCTTTCCGGCCGAAGACACGGTCTTCGCCTTCTTTAGAGCACGTTCATCGGATAAAACCCATTGTTTTGATTATTATTTGGTCTCTCGTGGAACCAATGAACACATATCTCACCGATGGTCACGAAACGATGCAGAAACCCCTCCGGATTTTGATAAAACAGGGCTAAGCATGTTTTTGAAGTGGTCTCACGATTGCGCTTGTTCTCCGATGTAAGCAAAAGCGGCACCCATTGCTCGGACAGCTTTCACATGCCCAAAATCCCGTGGAGGATGTGGCTTACGCGTTCAGTTAAGTTGCCTGCTATCTCAGCCAGAGATCATGGATTTTGTTCAGTGTTTCCTGGTGGTAACCGGAAAAAAACCAATGTGTGGCCAAACTCTACGAACCAATGGTAAACATTTGTACGGAAAGAAGATACACACCATCGAGAATGGGCTTAATTTGCTCGCAGGTTTTGCCAAAAAAAACAAGAATCAGATCACGGAGCGATACTGCTCTTTTTCCATGGTCGCAAGAAGAGGTTATACTTAATGACGGTACACTCATTTTGGCTCTGTAGCTCCACCTATCTTCAAATTCGGATGCTCATCAAACAGCCCTCGTAAAATTAATTTTTCTTCTCCTAATTTGTTTTTAGATAGATTATCGAACTTATGGTTGCGATGGCGCGATGGTTGACTCACTGGCTGTCACGTCACGAACATAACAGCAAAATTTTTAAAATCGTCATCACCCTTTCGTCGGGCAATGGTAAACCTCCGAAAGTCATTCTCTGCTTATGAAAAAGCTTCTCAGGAGAGACCCGTTCGGAACCGGCAATAAATAGTAGGCCCTGCTCTCAGGAGTATAAAAATTCACAAAGTAAGAAACATAAAATGAGTGCGAGAAGCTAGACCTTGGAACACACCGCACTGTCGCGCCACTTAAATTTTTATTTATCGAACTTATTTTACTTTAACTATTTTAGGATCTAATTCCGTTTCTGGTTCCTATCAAGCACTCTTTTGGTTTTGAACCTACCAGACCAGTTTCAGCAAACTGCCTCGAACATGATTTTTGCTCGTTCTTCGAATTTCTTTGCTGCTATTAAACTTTGGTGAGCCTGGTGGATTCTCAGAGGCCCGACACATTTTCAAAAGATCATAACTGTTATAATAGATATGTTTGTGATTTCAAATCATTAGTAGCTGAAGTTTGATGCATTTGCCGGCGATCCCTCCCTTATTTTTAAAGCATCGCTCGATATCATGTGGACTGAACGTAATTATAGGGTGATTCATCGTTAGATTTGATTTATAATGTAAAATAAAATACATAAATTTGAAAGCAAACTTAAAATTTTTATAATTAGTTAAAATAACAATTCATGGCATTTACTCTTTAAAAATGAAATCGTGTAAATGTTGGCCATGACTACGTCTGAGATGGTACACTCGGAATGTCCAATTTTGTGCGACTCGTTCGAGCATAGCGACTGATATTTCGCGGATAACACGAGTAATGTTGGCTTCAAAAGCGTCAATCGTAGCTGGCTTATTCCTGAAGACCTGAGCCTTCAAACATCCCCAGAGAAAATAGTGTGTGAAAATTTTGATAGAGGCGGCCAATTTACCGAAAAAAACCGTGAAATTAAGTGCTCACCAAAAATGATTTCTCAACAAGTGCATTGTTTCACGCGCTGTATGGCTCGTAGCGCCGTCTTTTTGAAACCAGAGCTCACCGAGATAATGTGCTTGAATTTCAGGAAACACATAGTCCATTAACATGGCGCGATAATGGTTACCATTGAAGATAACACTCTGAATTGCCTCATTTGTGAAGAAATATGGAACAATAATTCCACCAGCCCATAAACCAGTTTTTAATGGATGTATTGGTAGCTCCTGGTACTCTTCGGGTTGATCATCAGCCCAAATATGGCAATTTTATTTATTTACGAATCCATTGACCCAGAAATGGGCTTCATCACTGAACAAACTGTTACGATGAAGCATTGGATTTTTTTTGAGTTTTTCCAGAGCACATTCACTGAAAATATGACACAAATTCAAGTCGCCTGGCTTCAATTCTTGCACAAGTTGAATTTTGTACGCTTTTAGGCCGAGATTTCAAGCTGCTGAGAACGACGACGAATCGGTTCGTCAAGGTCTTCGCGTACAATCCCAGCTACAGCTGCTATAGTCTCTTCACTACGTGCTGGATGTGGTCTAACCGGTCGAGTATCATTCACTTATATAAACTGGGACTCAAATTTGCGAATGGTATTGACAATAGTGGTTTCAGTAGGTCGATTATGAGCACCGTAACTTCCTTGAATCGCACGAAAAACATTTCTCGCTGAACACTTATTTTCGTAATACAGCTGAACAATTTGGAATGCAATATCTAAAAGTTGGAAGCAATGTAAGTATGTAGTTCAAAAACCAATAACCTGGAGGTACCCCAAGGTTCTGTGCTAGGCCCTGTTTTATTTCTTATTAAGGGTGATTTTTTGAGCGTTTGGTGTGTATTTTTTATTTGAGGTGATAAATCAAAGTTTAAGTTTCCAGGATAGCAAATTGAGGTTGCAGAGAGAAGCTACCCTCTACTCGTCCATGAAAGCTGAAGGCTCAATTGGGAATCTATTTACAATCCAAAGTCACGCACTTGACTTTTGATAGAACTATTTTTGATATTATTGAGGCCACTAAACATGGTAGATAGAACGTCGCTTTTCTGGGACAACCAATTTTTATCCCCACTTTCAATAGTGAAGTGTTGAAAACCTCTTTAACACTTTTGCTTTATTTGGTATAGATAAAAATTTTCGGCATGCTGCTTTCCAATAACTCGGGGTTGGGGTGCAGAAAATAGGCAAGCATCTTGTGCTGTACTCTCGCTAACTCTTAAAGCCTATCGACATTTCAATGCCGAAATATTTTAAATGAGAACCGTACTCCAATGCATAAATATAAACAGCCTCTCATGTGAAATTTACATCTTTGCGTAAATGAATCAACTTTCTCGTCTCGAAATAAACTATGTATTCCCCCTATTAACACACATAAGTCAGGTCCTTAGTCGAAAATGTGACCCTAATTGAAAGTAAGGAAAGCGACAACGTGTTTCTCATACAGATATTGATAGATGTCCCTAATATCGCTAACATTTACAAAACTCCCAGTAGCTGCTGGCTTGTAGAGATGATTCCAGTGCACATACGAACATTCCAGATTCCAGCCACCAAATTCTCTGGAGATACCAGGTAGATGACAGTAATTGCGCAAACTGACAAAAATCTTCTGACCCTAATCTTCGATGCCAAAGACACCTTGGCACAGTCACTACAGAGATCTACAAAACAAGTATCTAGACGGTCTTGCCTGATCTTCTTTGGAGCAAAGGATGCCCAATTGTTCCAGAAATCGGGATAAAGATCTCGTTGCTAAGATGGAACTTCTGTTAGTTGTCAATGCAAGATTTCATCAAAGATCTCGACTACAAATTCCGCCGGATTCTTCTAGATGCTAAGAACTATGGGCACTTTGTGGGCATCGTAAAAGCCATACCAAAGAAACACGCGATTACCGAAAAGAATACATTCCCGCCTGGAGTACTGCTAGTTACCGACTGTATCAAGAATTTCAGAATAGTGATGCAAAGGAACTTTTGCAATCTTTAGATAAAAACAACACCCTCTGCACACGCTGGAGCTTTCACCATTATCAAGCTGGAAGTAGCCATTGCCTTCTGAAAGCATGAAAAAGAATTTAATAAAAATTGCACGTCCTCTTTGTTTGGAGACTAGCAAACCTATTATGCACTCCGTTTATTGCAATCCATACAACTCAAAGACGACAAGTGTTTAATGCCAAACACTACCATCAAGCTTTAGCCAACACAAAACTAGAACATGCACTCAATTGAGACCACACTCTCAGCAGATCTCGGCTCCCTGGGAGAATACTTCAACGGGACTGTCGACCAACATAATAAGAGTCCCAAGTATCTCGGAGTAACCACTGGCAGATCTCTGCCCATTAAACACCACTGTCACAACACCAAAGCCAAGTTGAAAACAAGGAACAACCTGCTCGAAAACTTGTGTCTATGTAGAACTCTTCGAAGTGCAGCTTCAGGACTGGTTTATTCAATTGGTTTATTGTTGAAGGCTAAGGACCTCCCTCGAAATGTAGTGCCATCAAAATAAATAAGTAGCTTTGCTATTATCCTTTGACTAGCCCACAGTAATGCTTTTAATGGCGGTACAACGCTGGTCCTCAACCAACAACCAACAAGCATATCCAGCCAGGTCGACCTTTAGCTCTCTGCTTCCAGTTTCTCACATTAAATTGGTTGAGATCCCTTTCCACTTACGTGCGCCACCTGAGTCGCTATCTTCCTCTACTGTGCGTAGGTGAATTCGAAGACTTTTCGGACCGGAGCATTGGTGTGCATTCGCTCTATATACCCAGCGACCTCAGTCAATGTCGTTATACAGCCGGTGCAGTTTTGTTGTTGTATCTCCTCCTCACTGTACCGTCGGGACTGAAAATCACCCAACAAATTTTACTCACAGAGCACTCTCGTCCATTTTTGGTGAAGTCCATGCCTCTGCGCCATAGGCCAGCACTGGGATTATTGAAGTTTTATATACATAGAGCTACTTTTGTTGTTCGAGAGAGGGCTTTGATAGTCAGTTGCCTTCTTAATGTTGTCGTTGCCTGAACTGAAAACGGAGCCTAGGTAGAAATGTTAATAACTACCTCAAGGCCATATCTGTCGAAGATGACGTTCCGTCTGAGACGTCGGTGTTGGGTGCCCTTTCTTGTTGATAGGTATATACTTGGTCTTGCCCTCTTTGGACAGAGCTTTGGCGTCTCTGTCGCAATATTAGAAAAAGCGCATTTAATCAAGCCGATTATGTCAATATCATCGACGTATGCGAGTAATTGGACGGATTTTTGAAATATTGTGCCTCTTGTGTAGGCTCGTGAGTATGCCTACCTTCATTTCATCTAGGTCAGGTGGATAAATTGGGGGTCTACATCGTTGAGGTAAAAAGGTTCATTCTATCAGACAGCAATATTAGGCTCGTTACCGCTGTTATAAAGTCAACAAACTCACAGCATCGACTGCGACTCTACTCCTATGAACCCTTGTTCATATCTTAAGGCTTCGGTTCGGGGCTTGTGCTGTGACATGGCTTTATTACCTTTTCATAAAACTTCCGAATTTCATTCCCGCAGTAGCATCTCTCAATTTCATCGACCGCGCGCTTCTCATGCTTTTTCCTTTTCCTCCTGAGAAGCCTGTGTTCGTCTATCATCTTCTGCCGGTAGAGCTCATGATCAGCTCTAGTCTTTCCATGCAGCAGCGCTTTGTATGCCTCTTTCTTAGCTGCATATGCTCAATGTAAATCGTCGTTAAACCAGGGTTTCGTTTTGGAAGCCGAGTGAAGCCCAGTTCATAAGTGGCGGCTTATCTAATGGCTTTTTGCATAAGTTGCCACTGGTCTTCAATACTTCATGCTGGTGGCCTAGAACCTCTTAAGAGATTAAGGGAGTATCGATCGGAGAAGAATATGTGGATCTCTTGAGGTTATTGCCGATGAACGACAAACTTTCTTAGAGGATTAGCTTGTCTTGGCGATGTTCAGGATATCAAGTTCGATATCCAAGACCCTCTATGAATATTGAGATACAGTAACCGTGTGCTATCTACGAAAATGTTTCGTATCTTGCTGTGGTATGGACTTATTTTGCATGGCCAAACAGTTACCCCGCGCAACATGAAACGCTAGTTCCATTAGAGATAATTTCAGGACGAAGATCGGCTAGACCGAAACCAGTAATCCGTTCGAGAATGTGAACTCTGTCTTTGGTCCATTAAGGACTCATCCGCCACCTTCTCTTTTACAAGACCCTGACGTAATCCCGGAAACTTCAATTTTGATTTCATCGGGTCCGGATGGAGATACAGTGAGAACAATTGATGTGTAGAAACAGTGACAATGCTGGGCATCTCTACGGTAATGCTTTCATTGGACTTTAAGAGTTTCAGAATCCTCACTTCGTTGTGGTCGAATCGTTAATTTGAAGAATACACAATGCTCTGTAATGAGCTCTCTGAGTTCTAATTTGCATGTGCAATTTGATTAGTTGTGCAACTAGGATCACTCCTTGGTTGGAAAAATGCACTCTTTAAGATATTTATCGACTTTGAATAATCAGTATGCTTGTGTTTTGAAATTCATAAGTCACATCCTTTGTGCATGAGTTTATTAATTCATCCCGTAATCTCATTTTGTATGCACACTTAAACATTTGAATTCCACCTGTATAGTTAGATACGAGTACTTGCAACAACAAAAATGATTGCTTCCTCTGGTACCGCATTGCCATCGAGCCATGAAATTGCGTAGAAACAAAACCAAAGCACGAGTAGATACTCGAAATTTGTTGTTCGTTATGCGTTCATATGCACATTCATTGCTCTCTGGCATATTTTATTCTAAAACATCAAGGATGTTTGGTTATTCGTACCTTTATTCGTTCTACTATTTGTACATGTGCTCCTATAATGTAACATAACTCCAAAACTTCAGCCTTGGTTTTTGTACATTGCGTTCGTTCGTTGCTGAAAACTTGATTTACAACTTTAGTGTGTGCATTCTGAATTCTGTATTCTGAATTGAAGAGTGGGAGATGATTTCTGACACACAGGATGTGTCAACATTCCCCTCAGAACCAACAGAAACCTTCTACAGTAATTTCGAAATCTGTATGCGTGTCAACATCACTTCCGTCAAACAACATCATCATTATTCGTAAGCAAGCAGAGCTCGAAGCGCCCTATTTCTCCACTCTTCATATTCTGGCCTGGTACTGGCATTGGTACTGCTACTCACTCCTACCTGTATCCTGCCAGCGATTAATCGTCATTCATGAGATATCGAATTTTCCTATGATTATTCGATGTGGCGAGGACGGATGAAATTTTGATTACAACTTCTCCTCGAAGAGTACCCCATTGAGCACATGGACTTTATGGCAACTGCACGGATAAGAGAAGTATCTTTACGGACCAGCAGTCATCGTGACTGTAGCTGTGTCATGTACTCATATAGAGACATATAGTCATCGAGTAATTAACATCTGAGATACATTTCACATTCGTGTTTTAATTAACTAATTTGAGATTCACGCTCGATGCCCTCGTTTCAGAAAATTAGGGCCGTAATCTTAATGATTCGTTTCGTTTGTTTGATGTGAGTACCGGCAAGGCCTGCTCTGGGTTTCGCAGTGCTGCAATAATGTGAATTACATACATAGCTGCTGGTCGTTTGAAGGCCTGAAACTGCTAATGGATGTCAAGGGGTTAGCCAATGGTTGAATGAATTTGCGTGGGTGTTTGACACATGTACAATACACGTATTTATGTGAGGCAGTAGTTGCATGGATATGAGTCTATTGACTTTATAGCTGCCACAATGAATGAGAAGAGTTATTGGATTTTTCCGGCGTTTGTTGTTCGAATGTTTAAAATCATTTTGGGTGATAATGGTGTAAAATTGGATGCTATGACATGCAAAGATACTGTTGCTAATTATTATTTTTTTTAACGAGCAAAGAAGATGGCATACAAGTAAAAGGAAAAGTGTCAGAGTACTAAACCTAGTAAAACAAAAGATTAGTTTCAGTTGTCAGCAATGAACCCCAAACATCTTTTCAATTATGTATACCAACCTAAGATGGATGGGACTAATTTTTCCACGTCCATTTTTGTATAACCCTTTCCGGGTTGGTTTAATAATAGCCCTGCGGTAAGGCACACCTGTCGTACGAGGCGACTAAAATCCATAAAGCTGAGGCGAAAACTTGGCAAAATGGTATAAGACCAAAAAAAAAAAAAATAACCCGGTCCTCGTCTTAAGGGTTTTGTGTGTAGCAAGTACTGTAATACCCAATAAAACAAATTCAGATAAAAAATATTGGAATTGAACATATACCTCAGGTGGTAAACTCCTCGATGTTGGGTGATGTGCATGGGGTTAACTACCCAAACACATAAAAAACTAATTGCTACGAAGCGACCAATAGCCTAGGATAAGGACGGATTCACTGCTGACGACTCTACAAAACGAAAAAAGGACAACGACTTTCGGATCTGCAAGTGGAATGTTCGGACCTTGAACAGTCCGCATGCAGCCGTACAATTGGCGGAGAGCATAGACTGCCATAAAGCAGTAATCACAGCCATCCAGGAAGTGCGGTGGGATGGGCCGGGTAAAAGAAAAGTAAAAAATTGCGATGTTTACTACTATAAGGAACGTAAGACTTAGGCAAGAAGTTTTGAGCTTTCGACATAGCCTACACGACACCACGTCTAGAAACGGACTTATACTAATCGATTTCGCTCCTATTCCTCACCTCACTATTCACAAAGAAACATGGCAGATACCAGATCAGCAAGTGGTCAACTAGATTCATCATGTCCGAACATTCCGAGCGGCCAGCAAAGACTCGAATCACTATCTTGTTGCAGCCAAGGTGCGTCTACGGATATTTTAGACGCCACAACAACGGGAAAATACTATGAACGTTGAACGGATGCAAACGCAACAAGCCGCCAGGAACTTTGCATATCGCGTGTCCTTCAACCTCTAGAGAGGTCTTTTGCAGCCAGCATCAACTGCTAAGGACTAGTGGCTTAGATGCCGAGAAGCCATCAGAAATGCCGCAATTGACGTACTGGGTTTAACCCGCTCACCACCATGAAACCCCTGGTTTGATGAACAGTGATGGCAAGCACGTGCAGTAAAATAACATGCCTACAAAGCGGTGCTGAGGATATGGAAAAACCATTTCTGCCGACTGCTAAATGGCGAAGATGACACAAATTCCTCTGTCAGGCAGAGCGAACCATTGAATATTGACGATGCAAGTCCATTAATTTTGTCCATTCGATCCAAATGAAGTAAGGATAGCAATATCTAAACTTAGGTTAAGGAAGGCTGCCGGGCCGGATGGCTTAGGCTTACCTGCCGAACTATTGAAGACAGTATGAGATGGCTTGGTAGAGAGGATTTGCCAACTTCTCAAGATTTTGTCGGATGAATGTATTCCTGATGAATCGAACCTCAGCATCGTATGCCCGTTTCACAAGAAAGGAGACACTCTAAATTGCGATAACTACATAAAGAGGTATCAGTCTCCTAAACACCGCAAAAAAGATCTTGTCTGCCGTATTGTACAAGCGCCTAAAACCATTTGTCAACGACCTGATTGGACCCTTTAAGTGCGATTTTAGGCCCGGTAAGCCAACAGTTGATCAAATATCCTGGGGAAAACCTAAGATGTTCAGATCGATACTCACCACCTTTTTATCGATTTTAGTGCCGCATATGACAGAAGGATGACGGTGGAGAAATCTCGGTGCTGCATCAAGGTCGGTAACGATCTAACCGAGACCTTTGATGTCAAAAAAGGATGAAAGCCAGGCGACACGCTGTCATGTGACGTCTTTAGCATCATACTTGAAAAATTGTTCAAAACTCACAAGCCAACACATGAGGTACGATCTTTCAGAAGTCTGTTCAATTGCTTGCATATGCCGACAATATTGATATTATTGGTAGAACACAGCGAGCTCTCGCTGGTTCGTTTTTGAGTATAGGAACAGAAGCAGCAAAATTGGATCGAAGGAAAAACAAACTATATGCTGTCAACAAAAAGGGACATCCTTCCCTAACAGTCCCAGTCCTGCTCTATGCAGCAGATGATGATATCCTTGGTCGTTTTGAGTGAAAAATTCTTCGTAAGGCATTTGATCCCGTATATGTTGACCGGTTCTAAAGGAGGAGATTCAATGATGAACTGTACGAGCTGTACAGCGACATTGACGTGGTCAAAAACTGTGCATTGTTCATTTGAGATGGCTGGGATATGTAGAGCGAATGAACACCAACACTCTAGCTCGCAGAATCTTTAACTCTAATCCGGAGGGACAACGCAGCCTTAGGCAGCGCGCACAAGTGGAAGGGGGCCTCAACCAACTTAGAGTGAGCAACTGGAGGCAGTTAACCAAAGATTGCGAAAGGTGAAGAGGCTACTTGGTGAGCCCCAGGTCCACCCCGGACTGTAGCGCCGCGCCGCCTATTTAAGGAAGGAAATTGGCAAGCCAGATAAACTGGTAAATCTACCATCTACGGAGGTCGGTCTCATAGCTTCTGAGGCTTAAACAACAAAACTCCAGAAGGAGTTGGCGCCAAGAAGTATAACGTCCAAAGGAAGTGCCAAAATTGTGACCAGAAAATCAGTTTTAAGAGAAATCACAGTCGATGTAGCTCATTTAGTTGGTTGGGAACACAAAGATTCACATGCGAACATGAAAGTAGTTGACTACTACAAAGAATGGCAAGCTTAACTTAAAGCAAGACAACATCTTGTGAAAATAGTAGGAAGCTTGCAAAACCACATGGAGGAACTAGAAAGCAGAGTAACCTTGCTGATAACCTTGTCCAACTAACACAGAAAAATAAAGACACTGAGTTGATGAAGATGAGCTTGCACTGGAAACAAATAGCCAACTGAAGAAAAACAGACATGATCTCTGGAATAGAAAGATTTGGTGAGCTGAAAAGGATAATCGAACAGAAAACGACACATACGAGGAAAGAACATATGAGCTGATCAAAACAAAAATCCAATGGCACTCATATGAAAAAAAAGCCACTAGTCCATATAAAGAAGTGGCCAGAGGTCTTCACTAATAAAAGATTTAAAATTCTCAAGCTTTTGGGCATACCCAAGCATATTGCAGAAGAGACTTTGCTTGCGTTAAATGTGAAGGCATACATCCAGAAGGAACCAGAAAGCTTAATGTATGTCGATGTATGCCATACTCTGCAAATTATAGAGGTTGTCCGATTGCACTGATTCTCTGTCACGCTTATATCTCCGCGGTTTTTTGGTAAATTTTTGAAAAAAAAAATTTTTTCTTTATTCAAAATCAATTTCAATCAAGTACATATTCGTCATTATTATCTAAGACCTTTTGCCATTTTCCGGGTAGCTTCATAGTTCCATCGGTGTAGAACTTCTGCGGTTTATCAGCGAAAGACTTGGTCAAGTGATTTTCAGCGGCTCTTTGGTCGGCCAATTTTTTACCATCAAGTGAGTTTTGCAAAGACCAAAAAAATGGTAATCAGAGGGTGCAAGGTCTGGGCTATACGGTGGATGCATCAAAACTTCCTAACCAAGCTTCGTCAATATGTCCTGGGTCATCAAAGATGTGTGTGGTCTAGCATTGTCAGGATGGAAGACAACTCCTTTTAATTTGGCCAATTCTGGTCGCCCTTTCTTAATAGTTTCATTCAAACGGGCGAGTTGTGCATGGTAGAGGATCGAATTAACCGTTTTGCCAAGTTCTAGCAGCTCATAATAGACAATTCCCTTCAAATTTCACCAAACAAACCTATTTTGAAATGGGCAAACAGATCTCAAATATCTCAAATGCTTTAAACCCTTTCATGCCAAGATTTTAAGGAAATGGACTCGTTCCAATCGAATACATACCGATCAACGACACTTAAAGAGTTCAAAATGTGCTGGGTGAGTGCCCTGACTGGATCAGGTTTAGACACTGCCGCAAAGAATTCACATTATCATCTGATTTCACCACTTCATTCCATATAAATAGACTTGGATAGACTTCAAGTCATCACTAAGTGGATGGCATACAAGTTTCTACGAGGTCGATGTACTTCTTGAGGCACATTTTATGACCTTTCTTCCATATAAACTTAAAATAAAAGGTCTTTCCTTCTTTGGTTATTCAAGCTTGGTAGGGATTTCTTCAAGTAAACTTAAGCAACTCGCTTTATTAGTACGACCCACGGTTGCTGCCTCTGTGGTTGTTACCGTAGATTTCAGAGTATCTATCATTTAGCATATACCCTGCAAGCAATTTCCCAGATTTTTTTTTCAAAATAAGTGTATCTAAGCTTCCGTTTACTTCGATAGCTTTGAAGAAAATATTCCTCTTTTTCACGTGCGGGACCAGATAAAACTATGGTAAGATTAGGTATTTCACCTTATTATCTCATCCTCTTTTCCTAACAATCTTGTAGAGGACTGGCACGTGTCCACCGAAGCACTATGTATGTCGGACCATACCACGAACATACCCATGACCATCGACAAATTGGAGTACATTTAAAAAATTTCACTCGATCAGTGCTGAGAATCTGTCTTTATCCCTACAGTCCACTGAGGACGTACATGAGATATTGTTTAAGATCACTGAATCAATCATATCACCTTTCAGTGGCTGCTGTTAAGTCAACATTGAAATGTTTAAAAGGTGCGTATCCTGGTGGAATAAGCGGCCAGAACAATTTCGCAGAAACTTGAGAAAACCGTTTAATCAAACCGGTTCAACACATAGTTGAGAAGACCAAAAAGAGAAACCTAGATAAAGAGTTGCAAAAGACTGGAAAAAGCAATCCACGCAATCAGTCTTGGCCTTACTGAAGAGAAAGAATCGTTAAAATTTCACCTAGGATTGGGACCAGACAGATTGGTTCAGATTGTGACCTGGCATGCTCTGCCCGAAAAACCGGTTTGATCAGAAAGTTTGCACCCGAATATTAATATATCTGTTAAGGTGAGCCAAGGATAACAATAACATTCCGGGCAGTCAGTTTGACTTTAGAGTGAACTACGAAACCATTCATACCGCGTCGAAACTAATGTCCAACATACAATAGCAGTTAACCAGCATAGGTACAAAAAAACCTCTGAAAAAATCTCTCTAGTTAGGTCAGTCCTCATCTAGCTACCTCCAGTGATGCACTCCAAAATGATTGAGGTCCCATCCCACGTGTACGAGCCACCTGAATCAAGTTCTTCATTTATTGCCGCGTTCCTCTGGGTAATTATCAAAAACTTTTCAGCCCGGTCGGTAATATTCATTTGCTATACATGCCCTACATTCATCTCAGGCGACTGAAGATCAGGTTCTGGTCCAAAGCACGTCCATGCAAATGGGAGAAAAAAATTATTCGAAGAATTTGACGTCAAAAAGATCGGAAATATCTTTATCAGCCCTCGCTAACGTTCTTTCTTCTGTGCAGAGAAGGACTAAGATTTTGAGTATGTATTGGGCTGTTTTGTGGTACATTTTGGTCTTGCAAAAAACAGATGGTATTCAGTGGGTACAAGGTCCGAATTATACGGTGGATGCATCAAAACATCCCAACCAAGCTCCGTCGATTTGTTCCGGGTCATCAAAGATGTGGGTGGCCTAGCATTATCTTAATGGAAGACAACTCCCTTTCTGTTGGCCAATTCTGGTCACTATTTCTTGAAAGCTTTATTCAAACGGTCGATTTGTGCACAGTTCAGGATCGAATTGACCGTTTCGCCACGTTCCAGCAGATCATAATAGACAATTCCCTTCCAATCCCATCAAAACACTAAACATAAACTTGTTTGCCGTCAATCCAGGCTTTAAAGTCGTTTGCGGTCGGTCACCGGCCTTTGACCATGATCGCTTACGTTGGATATTCTCGTATTTAATCCATTTTTCATCCCCCTTAATAAATCGCTTTAAAAATGGTTACAATTTGTTACGTTTTAGCAGCATTTCACTGATGGTTATTCGGTCAATTAAATTTCTTTGGGTTAATTCATGTGGCACCCAAACATCGAGCTTCTTTGAGTAGCCTGCTCGTTTTAGATGATTTCAAACTGTCATACGGTTGATGTTAAGTAACTCCCCTATCACCAGACAGCTACCGTGCAGGTTTTGCTCTATCATTTACAAAATTTCACCGATTTTTTCAGTAACAGGCCGACCAGTGCGAGGTGCATCTTTTACATCGAAATTTCCGGAACGAAATCGTACAAACCACTCCTAGGCCCTACGTTCAAACACAGCATTCTCACCGTAAGCTGCACAAATTTTTCGGCATGTTTTTGCAGCGTTTTTCCCTTTTTTACAGTAAACAGGGAAAGATATTTCATTAATATTCAAATCAGTATAACTTTTAACACGAGCAATGGACCTTTGAATTTCATTTCAGAGCCTGATTTCACTACGCAAAAAACAAGTCGACTTGTAAATTGTCAGCTGATCCAGAGCATGCAGCAAATCTTTTGGAACAGATGGGTCAAGGAGTATTTGGGCACCCTTCAAAGTCGCCAAATAGTCTGTGAGTCTTTGTTGAGATGGAACTCGCTCAAGGCTTTCCTGAAAAGAGTGGTTTCGGGAGACGAAAAATGGGCGATTTACAACCACATTCGGCATAAGAGGTCATGATGCGCTCCTGGTTAATTAATTGAATTTATTTGGTTGGGAAGTTATTCAAAACCCCACGTACTCTCCAGACTTTTCGCTCAAAAAAGGTCTTTTGTTTCTTCCAGAAGCAGAACCAGACCATGATGGACAATATCTCGTAGACTTAAAATAAGCCTTTATACCAAAAATGTGTGTTTAACTTTAACAGTTCAAAAACTGAAGCAAAGTTACACTGTTTTACCGTACCGCTGGAGGCCTGCTACTAACACCAATAGAGCAAAAAGCCTCTGAAATACTACATCTCGAAGTGGCTGTAAGTGAAGGGTCATTTTCGAAGCCATTTGTTAAAGTGGCGCAAAGTCGGGAATCCTCCATATTTGTTTTAGTCAGGGCATAAATGTCAATGAGAAGAGCATGTGATTGGCTTAGAACAGCATTGACTTTAGAGCGAAGACCTCTTCTATTCTGATAGTAAAACGTAAGGGGGATGTTATGGGGTAGAGGTGTAAAGCTGGATGAATTAAGTCCCGACAAGGGAAGCAAGTTGTGGACGAAAAAATTTATTTTGGCCGGCTCAGCTGTAGGTGTGAGAATCGTAGTGGCCGAATGCAACGAGATCGTCCGTCACTTTCTGAGAGGACATGCTAAAAATCTAGTGCTACCCGACATCAAGATTCCTATGACTGATGGAGTTGGTAGGGGGGCCTTCCAGCTGGATGGAAACTATGACGCTGGTTTTGGTCTTTCCGTCGTAGCAGCCCGAATCCGATTTCTAGTGAAGATAGCCAAGAAAGAGACGAATGTTTTCATATATCTTTCGTTTTGTAAGCCTGGGACGTAGATGTTCCTCAGACCATTTGATGATATTTATTTGCCCAGGTTTATTGGCCCTACCAGAGGAAATCGGGAACCACTATGAACATTTATATGGGATGTTGATTTTAAAGCTGCTGGGACTGTTGGAAAAGCATCACCCAGTACCCATGTATGGTGGTGACATAATGTCGGTGAAAGAAGTTATGCCCCCAAGAAGCATCAGCGTGTTGTGGAACACCTTCAACGTAGAATGCCGTATGGTTCTTCTATTTAGCTTTTCAAGTCTGCTTTTCTACAATATTCCATGAAGTTCCGAATTATTTGAGTAATTTTCGTGGAGTGGCAGCGGCGTCGGGTTTGATACCAGGTGGTGAAGGCGGCGCAATTTCGGTTTCCGTTGTTAGGGTGGCGGGACGAGTAGTTGATAATGATGGCATACGAGACTCCGTGTCTACTAATTCATTATAAATTGAGACATTGTAAGGGGAACTAGTTTGAAATTGAATTTGGTCGGGTTACCATCGATTTTGTGTTAGGCCAATCTCACTTCCTCGCTGACTTCAATCATTTTTAGGAGCAGATCATCGAGTGTAGGATTTGATGAATGCGAGGTAGGATATATTGTTTTGAAGGAGGATTGAAAAAGCAAGTCGAAATCTGTACGGAGAAGATTGACAGCACGTTGGATTTAAGGAGGTTGGCGAAATTTGTTTTAGTTTATCAAAAGGATGTCTGATCACTTTACTCTCCATGTCGTGATTAGCTTGCTACCGCAGTACTGTACAGTTTATCGATGCAGTCTACTGAGTTTTAAATCTTTTCTGTTCTTTTTAGAAAGTCCTCAAAGATCACCTATTGGATATATACCATACAATGACGATACCATATAGTGGAACAAAATTAAAAAGGAATCTACCATGCAAAAGCAGCAACGACTACAAAGACTTGAATGCATTGGCTTCACTAACAAAATGCATATATGCCCCACAGCAGCTATAGAAGCCATCATTGGTTTAACGCTACTTCATCTCTTATCATAAAGATGACATGGATCAAATGAATTCTATCTCTGAAATCTCTGAGCTTGACATGGTCTGCATTTTTAACGACCACCTACATAAGACTCTGTGCTTCGGCAGAAGTTTAAATGTAATGAACCCAAGTCAAGAAGTGTGAAACTATAAAAACTTAACTTAGAACAAAAAGGCCCAAACAGAGCTTTTGGAGTATTTTGAGCGGAAATATATGCAATTCAGGTGTTCGCAAATCACGTTGACAGGTGAATGAAGGACGTCCCATCCAAGTACCAACAGACAGCCAAGCAGCGATTAAGGCATTAAGCTCTAATCTCACCGCCTCCAATTCAGTCTTGCACTGCTGTAGCAATACGCTACATGATTTTTTCCAAAAGTTGGTGGGTGCTTGGTCGTAAAGGAGTTGTGGGAAATGAAATAATCGACGAACTGGCCAGAAACAGTTCGACTGATTTTTTTCGTCAATCCTAAGCCGTTCTGTAATATTTCGAACTCAGCAACTAAGTCAACAATAAAGAGTTGGGGGAACAAACACTAACATCTAGTAATGCATCTAAAATACGCAGCAAAATTCCAGCCAACGAAGCTCTCCGAGACGCAGCAGCTTTTAACCATTAGAAGTGAACCAAGTCAATAGCGCTCGACTATTATGGGGACACCCGTTTTAATTCAAGAAGACGCGTTCAAGGTATGTTTAAATGCCATCCAGCAACGTTATCAAATTTTTTTCTTTCTAAATATTGAATGTACATTCAAATTAAAGAAAAATATTTTTAAATATTGTATTTTCTAATATTGTATTCTTGAAGGGATAGGCCCTATGACTTCCCGGGAAATAAACAAACAAAACAAAACGAAATATTCACCCACATATCAGACATGAAGTGGCATTTCGGCACGGTATGTTTTATCAATATGGAGCTTGCTGGGATTCACCGACACTAAGTTCCTTTGGCAAGGAAGAATCCTTAATATTCGGGCTTGTCTTTCCTGCAATTCTGAAGAATGTCCCAGTTGCCACTGTCTTATAGAGCAGAAATAGAGAAAGAACCAACGGCTTTCGGCTTTAGGATTATCTTTCCATATCTGGAAAACCATTGTCGATTGGAAACATTCTCTACGATAGCTATGTTAATCTTTCGCTATCCATAAAACATAACGCATTTACAAATTTTACAAATTTCTCTGTAGGACGTAGTATAATTGCCACCCAATACAGTACGTAAAGGACCTTAAATTTGTTTAAATGTACTTACACCATTTCGGCAGCAGTTGCCTTTATTAAAACAAAAATCAAACCCTCCCTAAAGCCATGCTGTCGCTCAGGGGAACACGTAACAATTTCCAGTGAAATTATGTCGCCCAGTTTCCACACCTAAGAGTGGGAAATCTAACAAAAACAAGGAAAAAATGGTCATGTCGTAGGCGAGCCGTTAGGATGTGAGGGCTTTTGCACCGAGTGCAAAATTCACACCAACCCATCAGTGCGCGGATAGAAAGGAGACCGAAAATTTTGTCAACTTGCCAAGTAAACAAAATCGAAATCCGAAAATGCCATTTGTGAAATCGCAAAGCCAGGCATTTGGAAATTAGATTGTACGACAGGAATATTATTGCTCTTGTCCTGTCAACAACAAGAAAGGTGTGGCAGTATCCAGCGTGGATATCTATAAATGTCCACTGGACGACAATACAACTAACGGCCAGTATTTTGGCACCAAAAAGGTATGGCATAGCTTTCTGTCTATATGTATAGCCGCATAAGCATGAAATAAATTGGGCTGCGCTCAACTGCTGCTGCTAGTGCTCGTACAACTATACTGCTGTTTGTTCCATCACCACTTGACTGGTCTGCACTCCTGCAGTATGCACCAAGTGCGTGTAACATGCATTTTCAACATTCCAATTATAAGCGGAAAACAAAGCGATTTTCGAATTTCAGCATCGCTTTTAACACGACTCCCCTGGATGGTCTTCCCATTTGGGTGAGATTGGTGGCTGGCGTTGCAGTTCAACTCCAACATTGTTTGTACGTACTCATATACAGCCTGAGTCTTGTTATTTTTTAGTGAAAGAGATTCTTATTTAAACTTTAATTTCAGGGAAATTCAGGGATTTCAATTTGACGATTTAAACCCTGTATCCGGATACGAAGCCAAATATGGATTCGCATTTTATGATGCATATTTTTCCAAGAAAACCTTTTCGAAATAACTTGGAATACTTTTTATACAATTCGTTTTATTTTTATACAAAAAACGGTACCTGGCGGAAGCTGACTTGGTTGTAATCGAGTTAAATATGTGACTTATGTGAGGTAAAAGAATTTTAATAAAATCCAGGAACACATCAGCCGGGGCAATAGCTTTCGATTTAATTTTTAAAATTGTTTGACCAACACTTAACTCATCAACTCTAGTAAGGGAAAATGTATCTTCTTGTCGGTGGCCAGTGGTTGTAGGAATTGTCTGAAAATCAAGTAAATTGTAGTTGCTTTCCACAAACTTTGTAATGGGTGATCTTTTAAAAGTTTGGCTTATAATTGTCAAAAAAGATACATGAAAATTGCAAAAGTGTATACAATTCTTATTTAAGTTGATAAATCTAAAATTGTCATTTACTTTTTAAAGATTATTTCATGTAAATTTTGACCATGACTACGGTTTAAGCTAATAACAAGTGTAATGTTGTCTTCCAACGCTGCTTTTTGACGTAAATTTATCGGCATAGATGAGTGATTTGATGTATCCTCATAAAAAATACTCCATAGCCATTAGATCGCACTATCTAGCCGACCAATTCACTGGTCCAAAACGAGAGATAAATTGCTCATCGAGTTCACCAAATACTTCTCAATTGATCCAGCGATTTGCGTGCGTGATTTGGTATGTAGCTAGAATCACATGTTGACCAAGTTCAATTCGTGCATTTTGGCCAAAATAAGAGTTCGAAATCATTGAACGTTTCTCATCTTTGAAAAAATGCGAGGGACAATGATTCCGCCGGACCATACACCTCACCAAACATTGCATTTTTCCGGGTGCATTGGTAGCTCTTGTATTGCTTGAGGTTTCTTATTGGCCCAAATTTGGCAGTTTTGCTTGTTAACATACCCATTCAACCAAAAATGAGCTTCGTCGCTGAAGACAATTTTTCGATAAAATAGCGGACCTTCCTCCAGCTTTTTTAAGGCCCACTCACCGAAAATTAGACGCTCTGCCAGGTCGTTCTGCTTCAGTTCTTAAACAAGCTGTATTATGTAAAGTTTAACACCAAGTTCATTTCGTAAAATTTTTTCACGTAGATGAGTAATACAATCCCAATTGCTGCGAACGGAGACGACTGGATAAATCACGGTCTTCATTAACACTAGCAGATACATCAGCAGTTTTTACCTTTGTACACACTCTACGAATACGGGTAGGTGGATTGATGTCCAATAGCGGAAATAGATGCGAAATTTGGTCACTATGGCTTGAATTGCTTGCTCAGTAGGTCCAGTATGACGACCGTAAAATTGGCGTAAAACATTTTTCACAGAGCACGTATTTTGATAATAACATTCAACAATTTGTAAGCTTTGTTTGGATATAAGTCTTTCCGTGATGAAATGGCAATGCTAATTGAGCATGTTTGACGTTGACACATGTCACGAATCACTCATGAGCTGTTAAAAATAGAACGCCGAAAACCAAATAGCAAAAAACACTACCCTTTCTGATCCTTTAGCGGACCTCAGTCTCATCTAGCGAATGTTCTTTCAAAATTTCGAAGTCGAATCGACGGAGTTTAAGTTGTTCTGGTAAAAAAAAAATACATTTTTTATTTTGAGTCAATAGCGTAACTGCGTTTCTTACCGTTGTGTACTCATTGTAAATTATAAAACATTTATAAGGGGTGATTCATCGTGAGGTTCGATTTTCAATGCACTTTCTTTGACAGATCACGCATATCTCCTATCAAATTTCTTTATCATTTTTCTTTAGTATCGTTTGGCAAATTATTATGAAAAGACTCACATTAGAACAGTGTCTCCAAATTGTTCAGCTGTATAACGAAAATCAGCGTTCTGTGAGAAATGTTTTTCGTGCGATTCGAAGAATTGTGCGTATAATCGACCTACTGAAACCACTATTGCCAATACCATTCGCAAATTTGAGTGTCAGTTTACATAAGTGAATAATACTCGACCGGTTAGACCACATCCTGCACGTAGTGAAGAGATTATAGCAGCTGTATCTGAGAGTGTACGCGAAGACCGTGACGAATCGATTCGTCGTCGTTCTCAGCAGCTTGACTTGGCATATTCGACAATTTGGCGTATTTTACGCAAGGATCTCGGAATAAAAGCGTACAAAATTCAACTTGTGCAAGAATTGAAGCCAAGCGACTTGAATTTGCGTCATATTTTCAGTGAATGGGCTCTGGAAAAACGCAATGAAAATCTGGTGTTTTATCGTAACAGTTTGTTCAGTGATGAAGCTCATTTCTGGCTCAATGGATACGTTAATAAACAAAATTGCCGTATTTGGGCTCATGAGCAACCCGAAGAGTACCAAGATCCACCATTACATCCATTAAAAACAACGGAATATTGTAGTTTATGAGAATGTGGAGTCATTGGTCCATATTTTTTTAAAAATGAGGTAAGTCAGAATGTGTCCGTCAATGGTAATTGTCTTCGAGCCATGTTAACGTACTATGTGCTTCTTGAAATTCAAGTACATGGTCGCGGTGAGCTCTGGTTTCAATAAGACGGCACTACCAACCATACAGCGCGTGAAACAATGGACTTCTTGAGAAATCATTTTTGGTGAGCACTTAATTTCATGTTTTACTACGGTAAATTGGCCGCCTAGATCCTGCGATATCACACCTTTGGACTATTTTCTCTAGAGATATGTAAAGTTTCAGGTTTTCAGGAATAAACCAGCTACAATTGACGCTTTAGAAGCCAACATTACTAGTATTATCCGCGAGATACGAAAATCTCAAGCTGTTAGCCGAAATTCACGTTTCCCATTTTCTCATTATCATCGATACGGTTCAAGAATTTTTGAGTGCTTTACGTGTTATGAACGGGACGCATTGACAGTAACTATAGTGGTGTCTAAGCTTCCAGTCACTATGGATGGCCGCCTCGGGTTCGTTGGCAGTGCTTTAAGTGGTCGGCTTAAATTTTGATGACTTAGTGCAATATGTGTGGCGTTATTCCGGCAATAGCGTGTCGAATGTTGGCTTCGAGCTCATCTAAAGTGATTGGCTAGTAAGCGAAGACTAACGACTTGACATAGCCGTAGAGAAAATAATGAACGCTTGCCCTGAAATGACCCAGTCGCCGAATTTCTCCTTTACAACTTTGAGCATTGCGTCTCTTGTTTAGCATATAGAGCCATCTTGTTGGAACTACATCTTGTATATATATATATTGTCGAGCTCTGACCACAGAAAGTCGGTTACCATTGCTCTATACCTGAGACTATTGACGGTTACGGTGTCTTCTCCCTCATTTCGGAAGAAATGAGGTTCGATTATGCCACCATGCCATAAACCGCACTAAACAGTTAATCTTTGTGGATGCATTGATACTTGGCCGAACAATTGTGGATTGTTTGCACTGCAATAATGGCAATTTTGCTTGTTGACATAGCCGCTGGCTAAGCCAAAAATTGGTCTCGTCCGACATTCGCTTTAGACCATTACCTTGTTGTAACCAAGGTGTTGTTGCGGATATTCCGACCATCGCAAAGGCAATATTGCCAAAAAGCTATCAGAGATGCCATCTTAGATGTGCTGTGTCTTACTCGGCTACCATAACGAAACCCCTGGTTTGACGACGAGTGCTGGAAAGCACATGCATTAGCGACAGCTGCTCACGAGCTCTATGAGCTATCTGTAGAGACGAACAAGCGAAAATCGTACGAACTAAGTGGCAGGCATAATGAGCATTTCAACCTGGACTTACTCGTACACCCGGTAAAGTGAAGATTGCCATATCCAAGCTTAAGTTCAACGAAGCTGCCAGAGCAAAGAGCCGGACTGCTGAAGCGATGACTTAGCAAGGAACATGGCCTAAATCATCTACAAAATATGGTCGGAAGATGGTATGATCGATGAATGAAATCTCGGCATTGTTTGTCCGATCCTTAAACCGTTCGTCAACAACCGGATTTGTCCATACAGTATGGGATTAGGTCATCATAGATGCTCATCGATCTGTAGAAACGAGTTATAAGGAACAATATCTAGTTTTGCCAAACTCGTCGGTTTGCGTAGGATAAGAATTTACCGAGACCTGTGATGTCGGAAAAATGACCTAAACAACGCGATAATGATAATAATAATAAAAATATGTAGGGTGTAGTACACTGCGACCTTGTGGTCTATTGTGCCCCCTACTTATACGTTGGATAGGTTTGTACCCTCTTCCAGAGCCCCTTCACAGCTTGCGGTTATTTCACCAGGAATTATGTTGGAGTGTTTATGCTCTGGCTTTGGCCTTGGCAAGGAAAACCTACTCAGAGAACATCATCCAGTCCAGTTTTTTATGAATCTGAGAATGAGAAGTGTATCCGTGACTGGTAGATCCTTTTCTTGAATTTGGTGTTTTCCCAAATATTTAAACCTTTTTTGGGTCAGTGGATCACAGGATTCCAGTATGTGTTCTGGAGATTCTGTGGATTCATTGCAGAATCTGTCTATCTATCTATCTATCTTCCTTATGTTTGCCCTGAGTTTGCAATACCCCGTTAGGGAACCAGTTAGGATGCGTAGGTTATTTTTGCTTAGACTGATACAGGCTTTGAATTATTTTGAGATTATAGTCTCCTAAGTATTTTTTGGCTTGTCTCAGACCTTGGAGATCTCAAAGGGTTCAAGTTCTCCTTATCCGATTTCCTGAATTTTTCGCGTAGAGTGTGTTCCCCTATCCCGCAGAATGCTTTAGGTCCTATGAAGGGTTTTGCTGCCCCTTTTCTCGCTAGAGAATCCGCCGCCTCATTACCAATAATGCCCACATGGCCTGGTATTCAGCAGACAGATAATCTATTTTTCTTGCCCAATTTGTTGAGACCTTGTAGGCATTCCCATACAAGTTTGGATTTAATGACAAAGGATTCCAGTGCTTTGATAACTGCTTGACTATCTGACATTATTGCTATGTTACTGTTCCTGTAATTCTTTTCGATATTGATTCGAACTCATATTTCTGCTTGAAAGATGCTGGTACTCTTACCCATTGATTCATGGTGTTTTGTTCTTGGCCCAAACACTCCTGCACCAGCTCCTTCATCAGTTCTAGATCGGTTTGTATACCACTTTATCGTGTGGTTGCGCAGTTCATAGATTGTGAATTCAACGCTCCATTCTTTCTTGTTACTGAGTTTCGTTAAGAAATTCTGTCTTGGAATAGCCAAGAGTGGAAGTTTTGCGAGTAGTGTATCATATTCTTTTGAACTAATGAATTTCCGCCGCATTTTGTCCGCCGCCTCTGAGACAATGAGGTGTAGGAGAATTAATTCCAATAAAACCTCCTTTGTGCCGGTGTTGTATAGGCACGCCAGTCTTTGCACGTTGTTGTGAAATTCTCGCGTCGTGACCAGACTGGTTGATTTGCCCATTCTACAACACCATATGTGGTCATTGGTCTCACAATTGCTATGTACATCCATCGCAGAATATTAGAGGTACAGCCCCATGACTTTCTCGCTAGGCTTTTACATATCATAAGAGCACGGGTTGCTTTTTTAGCAGTGTCCTCAGTATGATTTTTCCAAAGTAGTTTGCTGTCTAGATGTAGTCCTAGATACTTCACATCATTAACCGGTATCAGTGTCGTGCCTGACTATCGGATTTCGTTGAGTCTTTTACGTTTCCTTTTCTTTGTGAATGGCACTATCGTGGTCTTAGCCGGATTGATGCTTAGCCCCGCCGTAAGGCACTATTCCTGAGTTACTCTCAGACCTCATTGTATAATGACGCAGGGAGTTTCTTCGAACTTTTCTCTGACAATTAATACTATGTCATCAGCGTACGCCTGACAGCTGATGCCAAGGGTGGTTAATTTTTCCAGTAGTTCTTCTACAACAAGGCTCTACATTAAGGGTGGTAATACACTTACTTGTGGACACCCTCTTGCAGTGTTTACTCCAATAGTTCCAGCTGCTGTCTGTGGTTCTGTTGATCTAGTGTTCAGTAATTCGCACATCCATCTGGATACTGTGTTGTTGGCTTCTTTTCATTGCAGAGCTCGTTTGATAGCCTCATGCGAAGTATTGTCAAACGCCCCCTCAATATCGAGAAAGGCACACAATGCTATCTTCTTTGAAATCAGAGTACTTTGGATAATTTCTGTTAGCTGATGCAGGACCATCTCTGTCGATCTGCTCACCCTGTATGCATGTTGACGATGATGCAGAGGAGACCTACTTTTTATTTCCTCGCTCAGATAATTATCCATAACCTTCTTTATCGCTTTCAGAAGGAACGAAGTGAGGCCGATTGGTCTTTACGATTTTGACTGTGTCGGGTCTTTTTTCGTTACCTTCCGTATAAACACAACTTTTGCTCGTCCCCATTGTAGTGGTATGTAACCTAAGGCAATACTACTCTTCGCTAATTTTGCCAGGTGTGGTACTAATACTTTTTTCCCTTTCTGTAGTAAAATTGGCGTAATACCATCCACACCTGGGGACCTGAAAACGTGAAAGGAACTTATTACCCATTCCAGCCTTACCCTAGAGCAGATAACTGATGTGATTTCCCAGTCATCCTTCCGAGGTTGAGCTGAAATTGTTCTGTTCCCAAAGCTAGTATTATGTTAGGTGAGCTCCCTGGAAAATGAGTTCGTAGAAGTAGCAGTGCCCTTTCGTCAGTATTTTCCGTGTGGCTGCCGTCTGGTTTCTTAAGCGAGATCGACACATCTCCTGACTTAGCAAGGGCCTTGTGTAGTCTTGCCGACGTAGGGGTGCTTGAGATTGTCTCGCCGAATTTCCTAAAGCTATTTCTTTTAGGTTTTCTTATTTCTTTGTTGTATGTGGTAAGAGCTGTTTGATACTTTTGCTAGTCTCCATTGCGTTTTGCTGTGTTGAACAGCTTGTGCACTTCGGATCTTAGTTTTGACAAGGTATAGTTCCATCACGGCACATCTTTGCTACTTTTTTCCCCCGTAAAGAGGCAACTTAGTTCAAACGCATTTGTGATGGCGTGAGTGACGTCTTTCACTACGTTCTCTAGTTGCAGAAAGTGAGCTGGAGGTTTCCTTGTTTCAGGACGCCCTAGATTGTATTCTAGAGCTTTCTGAAAGGTTTCCCACTTGGTTTTCCTGGAATTCCTTGCTGGATTTCTCATGAAACTTGTATTGTCCAGTTCGAATACTATGATTCGATGGTAGGACATGACGGTTCACAGGATACTGTCCAGTTCTTTATAATTTTGCTTACGCTCGGATTGCCAAGCGTGAGGCCAAGAATTTTTTCCCTAATTCGATTCACAAAAGTGGGGGGTATTTTCTTCGTTGTAAATATCAAGGGACGAACTTATGATAAATTCTTATAAGTACTCACCTCTGTGATTGATGTCAGTACTCTTCCATATAATGTTGTGGGCGTTTGCATCAGCAGCGGCATGCGGCTCTTATTGGAGTGCTGCACAAGCTCGGATGATGTCATATCATAGATTCATCTCCTGGACAGTACGCAGACGAAAAGGCAAGGCGATATGCTGTCATGCGATCTCTTTAACATACAATAATTGTTGAAAGAACATTGCAAAACGTACGCGCCTGCACAAGAAGCACAATCTTTCACAATCTTTTCGTTTAATTATTTGGGTATGACGATGATATTGACATAATTGCAAGACAGCAGCTTCATGTCAGTGGCGCTTTCGCGAGTGTAGAGACGGAAGTGCTGTGGCGTTGCCTAATAAGAGCAAGACTAAGTATATGCTATCAAGAAGAAAGGGTAACTAACATCGAAGTCACCATCGTCAGATATAACTGAAGTAGGTAAGGGCTTTGTCTACTTAGGATTAGCTATCAATTCTGATAACGAAACCAGCGCTGCGATTAAATGAAGAATAACTCTTGCCAATCCCTGCTTCTTTGGGCTAAGAAGGCAATCCCAGTCCTGCTCTATGGTGCAGAAGTATGGGCTTTATCAAAAATGGATAAGGGCGCTCTTGGCTGTTTGGAGAGGTAGCTTCTCGACGTTTGTTATTTGATGTCTAATTCAGTGTAACTAAAGGAACTTGATGAACTCCGCATTGACGAACTCTGTGCCGTTGTCTGCATGTATGATCTTATATTTTTGAAAATATTTCAGCTTTAGAATGAACGAAATAAACACTTATTTTCCCGGATTTGTCGTCAAAAAATGTTACAAACATCTAGCGCAACCAAGAGACTTACGCTCCATGGGTCTCCAGTAGGTCCGGCCTAGATTGCTTTCCTTCTAAGAAAATGTCGCAAACGTTCTTATCTTTTGGATTCACATGCAGCTGAGCTCCTTTCCTTTAGCATTGACAAAATAGAAAAAATTAGGTGTCGCACTCTTTGGCGCCATAAAATACTTGAAGTGCAAGCGCGTTTGCCTGTGCATTAACCATATACATATCGTTGACACGAAGAGCTCTTAGAACTTGTCTACAGTTTTGGTGCACTATGCAGTGGTTGGGAGGAAAATTTAGCTTGCACTCGTTTTTTGTCATTTGGCTAACTGATAATAGATTTATTGTCAGCTCAGATACATACAAAATGACTTTAAGTATTATTTGACTAAGCTCACCAAAATGTTGCTTTTAACACATTCCTTCATGACAAGACGCTTCTGTCGGCTGTGACATTGACTCTGGAGACCTTAGGACTTTTGATGTCATAAACTCACTCAGAATGCCTTTTTATGTGTATCGAATCGCATGAATCATTTGTACCAGCACTCTCCTAATACCTAATACTTGTTTCTGTTATTCTAGACTGCTTACATAGCGCTTTAAGTTTGCGTTCCACCATGGAACGAGAGTTCTGGTTTAGGCTCTTAGCAGTTTCCTTTACCTTTCATCTTATTTTGAGTTTTGCCGATTTCCTCCCAAAAGCGTATCAAGTTGGTTTTCCGCAGATTCCCCCTTTTCGGGGTGTTTCCAACAATAATAGTTCATATGGTAGTATACCACAGAGTAGTCACTTACTTACTTACTTAGCAGGGTGCCAACCCTTAGAGGGTCAAAGCTTGGACAACTGTAGCCTTCCATCTATTACGGTGCCGGACGTGCTGCTTCCAGTTGGAAAGACCAAGCTGCGTTATATCCGCGACCGCTTGATCCTTAAACCGGAGGTTCGGTCTTTCATTTCTTCTTTAACCTGATGCTTGAGCATTATCGTCGGATCTATTGAAGTCAAAGGATTTTTGCCTTCCGTAGTATGTTCACATCTTTGTACAGCTCATAGAGTTCGCAGTTCTTCTCACAGCCAGGACCGAATAATCGACGAAAATTTTTTTCTTTCAAAAAAGCTTAAAACTTGTTCCACTGTCTTACTTATTGTCCAACTTTCGGCTCCGCAAAGCAGAACAGGCAAGATAAATTCTTTATTGAAGTTATTTCAACAGTTATTTCGACAGACCGAAGTATTAGCTATTGCATTGGGTTACTCTTCGTCGAATTTCCACGATGATGTCGTTTGTAGAGTAAACATTTACCCCGAGGAAGGTGAACTTCTTGACTACTTCAAAGTTGTAGCTGTCGATTGTGACATTTTGTTCTATATGATGTGCGACGGAACGAAACTTTAAGACCAACTCGTTTAGCCTTTTCTTCAATTGCCATCCAAGAAACTGGACGGACTTGAAGAAAATAGTACTTTCCGTGTTGACTTTTGCCCGTCGTACTGTCTGCTCAAGTACTTAATTGAAGAAGTCACAAGACAGTACGTCTCCTTGCCGAAATCCGGTGCAGTTCGGAGGTCCAATTTCCATACTGCACGGCGCGTCTCGAGTTTTCTAGTTTTGTGCGACACTTCCGGATTAATTTTCTCGAAATCCCGAACCAGGCCATATGCGGCTTTGAAGTGAATGAAGAGATGAAGTGTGTCGACCTGGAACACGTTGGTCTTTCCTATAATCTGTCTTAATGTCAAAATTGGCCGATATGCACTGGTATTGGCCGATTTGTGCGGTGCACTACGATTTCAAACGTACACACAGTACACTGGATAGGATCTTATATTCAACGTTAAGAAGGGATATGCCTCGATAGTTGTTATAGGACATATGGTCGCCCTTTTTGTATATGGGACAGATAGAACTGATATTCCAGTCGTCGGGTATAATTTTGTCCTCCTATGCTGTTCAAATGATCTGGAGCATGCTCCTTGTCAAAACATTGCCTCCGGCTTTGAAGACCTCAGACGGTATTCTATCCGAGCCAGCGGGAGAACTTATTCTTCGACTGGAGATGTGTTGTTTTCTTGCCCTTTCATTCTCTCTAGGTTACGTCCATTAAGCAACTGGTGGAAGTGTTGGTCAGTGACGAGGTTATCTTCGCAATTTTGAAATGCTTCGAGACACGTTTTAATGCCTTTGGTAAAGTTTTTGGCCTTTTTAAAAAAGCTCCTGGTGTCTTTAATTTTCTAGCAATCTTTGATATCCGTGAGATGGGAGACTGCAAAGGCTCTTTTCTTTTTCGCAGTAGTTTTTTCTCCTCGCTTTTGGACCTATACTCAATTCACGTTGCTCTGGTGACGCGTTGCAGCTTTTTCCTGTATGCCACATACCTGGTATGATGATAAATATCATACCACTGATGTCCCTTCTGGGTTGGTTGGTAGCCTAAGGTGATTTCGGCCACCTCCTTGATGGAAGTGCAGCAATATGACCACACGTTACTGACGTCTGTGGTAGGCAATGGGATATTGGAGAGTTCTTCGTCCAGGCGCTCTCTGTAGTCTCTGGCTATTTCTGGCGCGCATAGGCGTCTAATGTTGAATCTCCTTTTTGGATGTTGTTACAGCTTTCTTTCATTTGACAGTCGAGCTCTGAATCGGGCTGCTACCAGGTAATGGTCAACGCTTGCCCCTCTGAATCCAGGGTATTTGACGTGTGACGTCCGTCAATAAGCATGTGGTCGATTTGATTTGCGGTTCGACCATCTAGAGTTAGCCAGGTTGCTAGTCGGAAGCCCTTATCTGTTGTCGTGTCATGGAGGCTGTAGTTTTCGATCATCAAAGATATTCTCTTTAACGATTTTGGCATTGAAGACCCCGAGTACAGTCTTGCCTTTAAAATTGTTTCAATTTAGTTTACGAGAGATCGCTCGTCGTAAGACGATCTGAAACCAATTGGATGCGTTCAGTCCATCCAGAGAGTACTTATATGGATATAATGTGACGTTTTGTATTTAATACGATAAGTCTCCCACACAGGGATACTGTAGCAGACATGGAACGTCGAAGGTTGATCTAAGTGACTCTGATCTGCACTCATTTTGAAACAAATCGTTCCAAGGTACAATAAGGATGTGAGTCATACCTAGACTACAATACATAGTTCCAGCAGAAGTTTTATCTTAGCCCACAGCCCACAGGGAAGAGCCGTCCCTGTTTTCCTGATGCTCGCTGTCTTTGCAGAAAAAGATTTTTTACTTTCAACCACATCAACTGACTTCTGCTCACCAGGACTTCGAATTTTACTGATTGAAGCGCTTAAATATTTTTGTTTTTTTATCAATCGATTTGACTGTCCGCTGAAACTACAGTCTTGTCGATTACAACACCTTTTCGTTTGAGCAACTTGCGCCAAAAAATTTATCGACAGAAGCCCAAGGGGCTTTCTTAATTTTGGCCCTGTTCACATTGGGAGCAACATGCCCATGATCGTAAAGGATGGAAAGCCTTATTAGCTCATTCTCAGACCCTCTAAGGGTCGCTGGCCGGATAAGTAAAGAAGTAAGTTCACTTTCCGCCTATCTATCGTCTTTTTTTCCTTCTCTGTCGGCGCTGGAGGAACCAGATTTTTATAACTCACTCTTTCGACAGCACCTAGTGCTTCTCACACTGTGCGATTGCCTCATGTTTTCTACTCCTCAATTGTACCTAAGGCGGCTGTCCTTCAGAGTGTGACTCTTCTGGAGCCCGTTCGACCTTTCGTTAGCTTTCTGACTTAGCATCTATCTATTCTGATTGGGTTTAAGCGAGTTCCACCAATACTCTTTTCATCGCTCTAGACAAATCTTCTGAACTTAAAATCGGTGCTCAGAGTGGGGGGGGAGTTCTTTAGTTGGGGCCTTTTAAGTTGCTGCCCCATCCGCGGTCGAAAAGACCACGTAGGTTGTCAATATTGCGAGTATTAAAGTATATCCCTGTTGGGTCACCTTCATACCTTTCACTTTCCAGTCATTTTACGTTTTGTCTGTAAGTCTTAAGCACTTATTTCGACGTCTCACTGTCGAGACAAGGCAACATCTTTCTTCAAAAAAATTATTTCCACTGTTTGTCTCAAATACGTGCGGTCGGTCATCCGTATATGGATATCTGCAACCTGCGCATGAGTTACTTTGTAGTTTAGAAGCTCGATTGTCTAAGTATTACTCAAGCTTGGTCTATTTACGGCTGCAGATAGAAACCTTCTGGAGATCTAAAGTCCATTCTGTGCGTAAGGACAGTTTTTGTATTTAACAATTCAAATGACGTTAGACTCTGGTGTGCTCGTGGCCACAACGATGTTTTTTAAAGCTTTTGGTGAGAAAATTCAATTTCCGTCTTCACATACATTTAGGCGCAGTTGTTCTCATACCTCCGCTTAGAGATATTTGTGAAAGCTGAAATCTATGCCGATTCTAAAATAAGCTCAGACAAGAACCTAAACGATTAAGCCGATCCCTATACAGTAAAACCCGGTTAAGTACATCAGCATAATTCATACTTTGTACTTGTACTTATCCAGAAAATGCAGTTATAAATACCCGCTTAAGTGCACAAGGTACCTATGTTTTTTCCAATCACCTAGCTGGAAGTATCATCTGTTGAATGCTCCTACGCAAGATTATGTGCCGAAGAACAAGATGCTCTACAATAAAATAGGACATTGCCCTCAATGATGAGAACCCTAAGAGAAAACCACGCGAGGCAGAAACTGGTACCAGGAGTAATCAGAAGGACCATCGTCCAGGTTTTGATGGCAAATCGATGCAATAAAAATGATATGATCTGGCAGCACATCTCAAACTGAATGATGGAAGGAATGCTAAAATCTAAAGTCGAGTGAAATCGTGGGATAACTATTTGTTCCAGCTTAAGCAGCATTTTTTGTCAAATTCACTCCACGAAGACATCTTGCAGAAGGCACATTTTCTACACTTAAGAGATGCTGCGAAAACTGTTCGAAACCATCGATGTGAGTAACCATACTTTTAAAGAGTTGGCAGCAAATCTCACACGATATTTCCAAACAAAATTGCATGTACTCGCGTCGAGATGCAAGTTTATGCGGAAGAAAATGCAATCAGGTAAAATTTGCGCGGATTGGATAGCGGACTTGAGAGGTCTCGTTAGAGATTGCAACTTTTTCTGCACGAAGAAGGGCTGTAACACGTCATACGCCGACTTCGTGATAAGGGACATGATTGAGTCTCTTGAGCAGAAAAATAGTCCAACCCTAGCACAAGTTGAGAAACTGGTTACGAGCTCCGAGTCGACACAGTTGGCTACGGAAATATAAGAAGGAAGTAGTACTTCCGCAGTGGTCACCGCCGAGGTCAATCAACTGATCCAGAGGATTGGTCGAGCAAGTGAGGTTAATGATAATTTCGTTACTAGAAAATCATGGCAGGCTTGTTTTATCTACCATGAGCGCAGTCTGTGTAAACGCAGGGAATCTGTGTGTAGCGTATTTCAGCGACGGGGGCGCCTAAGTAGCTTGTTATCACCACGATAAGTCAATGAGCATTCAATGGGTTTTGAATTGGATACGGGAACCACATGTTCATTGGTAGGCATGGAAGGTTATTAAAGTTTAGGAAAAGCCAATTGTAAGCCGACATGTTGGGTTCTTAAAGCGTATGGTGATGTAAGGGTGCCGGTGAAGGGAGTGACAGGGGTAACAGTCAGATAGGGAGAGCAGTTCTGTAGTTTACCCTTGTGAGTGACCAACAATGCACAAGGTGCTAACATACATAGTGAGTTTAAGGATTGAAGATTGTGGCAGATCACAGCCGACACGAAGAAGCAGTCGGTATCCGAAGCAAGGTCCCTATGCAAGGAGCACCAGAAAGTTTTCAGCCCAGAACCGGGTTGCAGTACACTGCTTGTGGCGCATTTAACACTGAAGTCAGGCAGCCAGCCAAGGTATTTCAAACACCGCCCGGTACCTTTCGCTCAGAAGGAGGACTTGTGTATGAAGATTGAGCACTTGGATCGATTGGAGATTCTTTGACCGGTAGAGCTGTTCCGATGCCTACAACCCTCTTGATGCAGAATTATGTGTGATCAGCACGAAATTTGGGCTTTTAGAGTATCAACGCTTGCCGTTTGTATTCTAGCGATATATGGAAAAATTAACTGCCGACTTGAACTTTGGCGCAACATACCAAACATACCAGGGAGCACCTGAATAATCTCAAAATATCCCTGGAGCGGTAAGAACGACACGGATTACGATGCCGACTGGAGAAGTGCCAATTTGCGAAGTGTAAAATGGAGTATGTTGGGCATGCAATTGACGCTATTCGAATACGACCATCAGAATTGTGAGTTGTTGCCATATCCGACTTATTAAAACCTTAAAACGTGAAAGAACTAGAAGCAGATACTTAAATTAATATAATCAATTGACCGAAAATTTCGCCCAAATTGACGGCCCATTAAAAAAACTGTGATGGTCAAGTGAGCCCTTCACTTGGGGAGAAGCCCAGAAAAAGGGTTTATTTGGCTTAATGCAAGCTTAAAGCAACTTGAAAAAGTGATGGAGGATATCAAGTTTAAAACAAGAAATGCTCAGGTTAAAATCAAAAACGAGGAGGTTTGAGTTGACTTTACGAAGCATGCGGGAGATATGGGCTAGAATATAGAAGGGACGAGGACAGCGTAAATTTAGTGTAACTCTCGATCGTATAATAATTCAAGGTCGCGGAGGGATTAAGGGAGATTGATTAGATTTACGTGACAAAGTCATAGATTGACATTTGCAGACATTAAGCTCAAAGCAATTTTTAAGAAATGAAAAAAAAAAACCTCTTTGGTAGGCAATTCAAGCTGATCACGGAATCACAAACCATTTGCCACCACTTTCAGCCCCAAAAAAAGCTATCCCACATGACAATTCAACGTTTCAGTGGTGAGCCATCACCCTCATGGGATATACGTACACTTTACGTTACCGGCTGACAAAATAATATGAGAACTCCGACTGCCTATCACGTTTACCACTGGGGCTTAATGCTAATTTCAACTATTCAGAAGAATCGCATTATCAAGCCGACCCAGCGCTTTCAGCAGTCGTGGAAGACTGTCCTATTAACGTTGCTGTCATACGGGAAGCATCGCGAAATGATCCAATAATCAACCAGCTCATTATTTATATCCGTAAGGGGTGGCCAAAGCAGTTGCCAGCAGCAGCAACATTTTTTTACGTAGGAAACTTGCGATTGTGATTCATACTAATGTTCTTCTCTTCCACAGCGGAAAAGTCCCAGCGTAGTGATTCGTTCTCCATTGCAAAAGGTGTCAGCGTGTTGCATCAAAGTCATTGAAGTGCCGCAAGGATGAAACATAGACGACGACATCGGCCGAGTAGTGGGTACAGTACAACATTTGCCATTGCAAAAGGTGTCAGCGTGTTGCATCAAATTCATTGGGGTGCCGCAAGGATGAAACATAGACGACGACATCGGCCGAGTAGTGGGTACAGTACAACATTTGCCAATTCCATGCCAATCAGTCAGCCAAGGAGTATAACGGCTGGCCGGCAACTGAAGGTATGGAAACGGGTCCGCATAGACTGGGCAATTCCATAGGCACATGTAGCTCATAGTGGGAGAATCATATTAGTGGTTCGGACGAGTTCAACGACATCGCAGGCAACTATCCAAATGCTGCGCAATACATTTCCATTGAAAGGGTTACCCAAAACTCTGGTTTCGGATAATGGCACGCAGTTTATGTCGAACCATTTTCAACAGTTTTGTCGAAATAACTCCATACGACATAGAACATCCTCTCCATTTAGCCCAAAATCAAACTGTTTGGCGGAGAAGATGGTGCGGACATTCAAGACTGCACTACTCAAAATTTTGGAGGACGGATCGCAAGGTGATGAAACACTGGCAGGTTTCCTATCTATTTTTCGGTCAAAACGGAACGAGAGTGGGACATCTCCAGTAGAGAAGTTGCATGAACAGCAGCACCGAACAATACTCTTGGCCATGACTCCTAGAATACATAAGCAGGAAAAGGATTCACAGTTCAAAGTCAGGTTTACAGTATCTCAACCCGTTTTCATTTGACAGCACTCACAGAAGCGTAAGTGGATTCCAGCAGTATTGAAGAAGACCTTAGAAAGACGGACGTATGTAGTCGAGACCAGCTTGACGTCATCAAAACCAGATACGATACGGATCACTAGAGGACCTTTTCAGAAACCTGGATCAAATCAAATCAGAGGCCGAGAGGAGCATCACCGACTTATGAACGATACCACCTAGACCAGTAATCTGAAGGTCGACTTAATCGCCAAGTGCATGTTGAAGTTTATCCACTGACGACAACCCATTGCAAGGGGCTACGTATTTCTAGCGTAAATCTCCTTATATACCATATAAATGAATGTAAACACTACATCGAAAAGCCTCCTGGTAGAAGTAGTCAGTCTAGGGAAAAATGGATGGCAACAATTGACGCCGGTACCACGACCTCAATCACCAGAAGGGATCTTGTGCAGAAGACTAAGTTGCATAACACCAGCTGTTACAACTTGAGATCAGCTAATCGTATAAGAGAAATGGCCAAGGTATATCGTGAAGTTCGTATAAAAGTCCACCTGGCCGAAAAAGCCTTTTCTAACATTTTTCTGGTAGCTGATATATGGTATGTGACAAGTGAACCGTTAGTACGGATTCCATGAAAGAAAATGAACTGGTAGTTGAGGTTGGGGCACAAACCCTTAAATACGGAAACATGGATATACCAGCGGTATGTGGAAACGCCAACACTTCCGTTTCAAAAGTCGTTATTTGCCAAAATCAGCTTCAAAAGCCTAGGTCGGGAGGAGTTATTTGGGCACTTTGAGCCAGAAAAGAAAAAAGACTTCCTAGTGGGAAAGACCTTAGTGGAACCAAAGAGCCAAAGCAAACAGAACTTGCCGAAATTGTGTCGAAGATGAAAGTTGAAGAGGTGATTGAAGAATCTCAAGGCTATAATCTCAGGCATCCCCAGGGTCCTCTTGAAGAAGAAAGACGGCAACACGAGGTTTTATATAGACTACCGACGTCTCAACAATGTCACTAAAAGGGGCAACTACGCGCTTGATGACACTTTGGATACGCTTTCTGGAACAAAGTGATTTTTAGCAGTTGACCTGAGGTGTTGCTACTGGCAGTGGAAAATAACCTGAAAACGGCCTTCACTATTAGAAGCGGACTTTGGCAGTTTACGGTGATGCTGTTTGGATTTTGCAAGGCTCCGACCAAATTCAAGCGACTGACGGAACGTTTATTGAAAGAATTTGCTTTAAAAAACTGCTAAGTGTATCTCGATGACATTATTATCACAACCAGAATTTAAAAAAAGTGCTTGAGAGGCTGCGAAGCGCTCATCTTAAGCTGAACCCAGAAAAGTGTGCCTTGTTCCGCCCAGGAGTTAAATATTTGGGTCACATCATATCAGCGGAAGCAGTAAGGATGGATCCTAACAAAATCAAAGCGATGAAAATTCGGCCTGTCGGCTGAGGGTTTGTAAGACTCTGAACTTATGTTTCTGTTCATCCTTATTTATATTCAATATTTCTTAGCCTAAATTACATACGGATGCTGTTTGATGAATACCCGGGTTAGAAATGAAAACGCAACCTTTCAACTCGCTACACTTTTCCCAACGGTGCTGCAACTTGTTTAACCCCTCCGTATAGTACGACTTTTGTTGGTCTATAAAATATTCCTCCGTGGGGGCGATGACTTCCCCGTTCGACTCTTACTTCTTTCCGGTGAGCGATCTTTAAAGATTTGGGAACAAAAAGTAGCGGCAGGGTGCAAAATCCGGAGAATACGAAGGATAGGTGAGCAATTTGCAGTGCAATTCGTAGTGCAATTCAAATAATTTGCCAGCGTTATCATGGTGGAAGGGCACTTTTTTTCGCTAAATGTGGTCGTTTTTACTTCAAATCGGTATTGAATCGGCCCAATAAATCGACGTAGTATGCTCCTGTGATTATTTTTCCCTTCTCCAAATAGTCAACGTGGATCAAACCTTGCGCGTCCCAAAAAACTGTGGCAATCACCTTTCCGGCCCAATTCACGGTCTTCGACTTCTTTGGAGCACGTTCACCGGGTAAAACCCATTGCTTCGATTGTTTTTCGGTTTTTGGTGTGTACCAATGTCATAGATGCCATGAATGGTCACGAAACAATGTAGAAACTCATCCGGGTTTCGATTAAACAGGGCTTAGCACGTCTTTGAAATGGTCTCACGACTATGCTTGTTCTCCGGTTTGAGCAAACGCGGCGACTATCGCGCGGACAGCTTTCTCATGCCCTAAATCTCGTGCAGGATATGACTAACGCATTCAGTTGAGATGCCTACTATCTCAGCCAATTCGCGAATTTTCACTCGGCGTTCTGCCGATACGAGATCACGGATTTTGTCCACGTTTTACTCGGTGGTAACCGTTTTTAGCCACGTGGACGTGGTTCATCTAAAACTCTGCGAACCAATGGTCAAAGGTTGTACGAGAAGGTGAATGGATCCCATACACACCATCGAGAATGGGCTAATTTCCTCTCAGGTTTTGCTATTCAAAAACAAGAATCAGATCACGGCGCGATACTGCTCCGTGTGCGGTCGAGCACATGAGTGCGGTCGTAAAAAAAGGATATTGTGTTCATATTAACATTTGGGCGGCCCTTATTGTCTTTGTCTTATATCTCCATCTTATGCATAGCATTGTAATGATTTATATTAGAATTAAGATTAAAGAAACACTGTGACTCTACTACAAGGTTTCCTTCTTCATCTCTACAGTGCAGGCTTCACTTTTTACCTGCCTGTTGGTAAAACTTCCATACGTTATTTCTAGAGTATAACCTCTCAATATCTTCGATCGCGCAGTTCTCATGCTCTTTTTCTTCTTCAGGAAAGGCCGATGTTCTTCCCGCCCCTTCTGATCGAAGAGCCCACGAGCGGTTCTAGCCCGTCGTTGCAGTGACGCTTTGAAGGCTTCTTCTTCATCTTGGTGGTGACCTTTTGAAACCTAGCACATCAGTTGCGGCGTATCTGTTGGAAGTTTGGTAGCGTTGCCAATGGTCTTCGGTACTTGACACTGGCAGAATTGGAGTTGTTGGAAGATTAGAAAATACGCGTTCGCCAAAGATTCCGGCGGTTTGCTGCGATTGCAGCTTTTCTACATTATATCTTCTCACAGTAGTTCTTATATGTTGTGGCGCATGGGAATTTTTATTCGCATATTTTCTGCAACAAGGTGGTAATCAGAGTCAATATTGCCCGCAAGGAAGGTTCGGACGTAAAGAATTCTGGAGGCAAGCCTTACTTCAATCAATTTGATTAAGCATCTAATAATCCGGAGACCACCAAGTCCTCTTGTGTATATTGAGATGAGGAAACATTATGCTTGCTATAGTGATATGTCGTCCCGCAAAGTTAATAAACCTGAATCCGTTGCAGAACGTGGTGTCATGTAGGCTATACTTACCAAATGTTCTACCAAAGATGTCCTCCTTTCCTATCGCACATTGCTTACATGTTTTGTTAAGGAGGTCGTGAAAACATTCTTTGGTAGCAAAGTCCTTGTCTTCCTCAGGAGCATGAGCGCACGCTAGGCTTGTGTTAGAGAACTTAGCCTTGATGAAGATTGTCACAAGATGCTCGACCACGTGTCGGAAGCTCAAGACTTCTTCCCTTAGTCTGCCGCATATGGCAAATCCGCATTCATATGGGTCATACGGGTCATACGGGTCATACCATCGAACTCCCTGGATGGCAGTGATATCTATGTACATGATATCAGTAATTTTTGACTGCGCGTGATCGGGATTGATCGGAACTCTATGAACATTCCACGTGTAGATCCGAGGGTCGTTGTCCTTTAAACATTTGCTAGGGTCGTTAACAGTCAACATTTTTTCCGAGATCGTTACTTTGTACGTCATATCTATTTTATCTCTTCATTGTAGGGTTGTGAACCCTATGACGGCGTACGCCAATATAATGCTCCTGACCGGGCATGTCCTTGCCATTTTAGCCAAAATGAGTAAGGGCTTACTAATGCAGTTACCGACGGCCACCAACGGGAGGTAGGGCAAGCACTTGGCTACGAACTTGATTGTGCAATGTTGGTCTAATCCACGTTATAGGACACTCAGCAGTTTCCTGATCATTCGCCACGCAAGTCTAAGAACTAAAACGTGGCGTAAAAGTAACGTCATAATGTTTCATAATTCTTCAAAATGGCATCAAGTGCCATTCTACTTTTTCATTTATGTTGTGGAAAGATATAGAATTAATTGACAATAGGCAATGGAGCGATACACACCTGAAGAACACTGAACATCAATTTCTAGTTCTGCACCATGTTCTGGTACAAGAAGTGGGCGGCCCCGTAATACTCGTTTGACCGAGAATATTACTTCTGCAACCGAGCACGTCCGAGAGAGTCCACTAACATCAACGAGACAGCAATGTACACAATTTGGCATCAGAAGACGTTCGTTGCGTTGTATTTTGGTGAAGGATCTAAAGATGTTTTCTTATAAATTTGAAACAGTTCACCAATTCCTGCTTGCTGACCGTCAAGTAAAGTTAACTTACACGCATGCTCTGTTAAACCTGGAGCAAGAAGAGGATAATTTCGTATCCAAAGTTATAATGAGCGACGAAGTCCATTTCCACTTAAGTGGTTATATAAATAAACAAAATTTTCATTTCTGTTGTCCGGAGAATTCACATTAAATACACGAAAAACCATTGCATCCCTTCGATAGTCTCTCAAGTCAATAGATTGCTTCAGAAGTAAGTAGACAGTTCTAAAAAAATTATGGAGATGCTGCTCTAAGTGAAAAAACGTGCCGTGAATGGTTCAGTCGTTTCAAAGAAGGTGATTCCAATGTTGACAACCACCCGCTTAAAGTAAGGCCAAAGGCATTGTTCGATGAGGATCCGTGACAAACGTAAGCTTGCTTCAGCATTACGAGTTACCTGTTCCAGCGGCAAAAAAGGACAGGTTTTCTTCATTGTAACGAGTGATGAAAAATGGATTCATTATAGCAACTTAAAGAGAGAAGAAAGTCGTGAAGACTTTCACGCTACGAAGGTTATGCCGTGTATTTGGAAACCCAACGAAACCATCACTAGAGAACAGTATCGCCAGCGATTGAGCTGAGCACTGCCCGAAAAACGGCCACAATACTAGCAAAGGCACGAAAAAGTGATTCTACAGCATGATAACACTCGGCCTTACGTTGCCAAGCCCGTTAAAACCCACCTGGAAATCCTCAAAATCATACCCCATCCGCCATATTCTTATATTATTACTTGTTCTCTTCGATGGCACATGGTCTGGCTGATCAGCAGTGTCGCTCATATGAAGACATCAAAAAATGGCTTGATTCGTGGATACCGTCAAAGGATAAAAATGTTTATCGTTACAGTATATGAGCTCTGCCAGAAAAGTTGTAGCTAGCGATGGGTAGTAGGTATTTTGAATAATTCATTTGTAACCCTTTTTTACCAATAAAGTTGCATTTTAAACAAAAAACAAAAAAAAAAAAAAAAAACGTAATAACTTAGTGGAGCATCTAATAATTGGCCTTTTTTTAGAACGTCGACGGCACCACCGTACCCGTAACTGGTGAGCTCTACAAACAGACCTGAAACAAGTTTTTTTGTTGCTGCAAAATCCTGAGCTGGATCTCGAGTATTGTGCACAGTTCGTGCAACGATGGAGATTTTGAATCACCAATTTCCAGGCCATGTGATTACCCATTTTGGCAATTTGAACTACAAAAGTTATAGGTCGTTAAAGCCAACATTGAAGAAGAAATCACCAACTTAAACCCACGTGCTCTCCGAGCAACAATTCGAAATGCCTTAGAACGAGCAGAGATTTGCAACAACTCAGAACCTGGGTATTTGACCAATATCCTGTTTTCAACTTAATGTCATCAATTTAACATATCTATGGAAGCTTTTCGTGAAAACAGAACCCAATCATTTTTATTTGTAACAAAACGCCCGTCAATTCACATTATGATATTACTTTTGCCCCACCTTGTATAAAAGATTATCTTAATGTACAAACCGATGTAATGAATAAATAAAATAAAATGAAGAGTTAGGTGTTGGTGGACTAAAAAGACTGAGTAGCAAAATTCTATCTTGAGCAACGAAGATGTTATGTTAGAAGGTGCAACGAACTGTACTCTCACATGGATATTGTCAAAAAGCTGAGCTTAAGGTTGGGTCATGTAGAATCCGTTAATGCATGTTCCAATTTAAATAATCTTCAATTCCTATCCACTTGAATGGCAGTACAGAAAAATCTAACCTTAGATAGCGCGTGCAGTTGGTAAAGAATCTCAACTATCTTGTTGTATCGATCTAGTTGAAAAGGCCTTTCAGTACGATCTGATACGCTTTGGAAAATCTTAGATCGCAGCAAGCACTATATGCATGAGAAAAGCATGAAAGAGTAGATCATGTCAAATCGATCATTGCTTTTAATCCAACGGATTGATGTTCAGATTAACTGGCCTAGCATCCGGTGACATGATGTCCGGGACGTTGCTTTTAAGCCTTTAAGCCAATCTGATGTGTGAGACCGAAATGATGGTTGAAGAAAACAGTTTCTCAAAAGTCGTTAGGCACTGTGATAATGAATTCAATCATTAGTTTGCATCTACATATTTCTAAACATTTCGTAGATATGCATACAGACTTCTTTCAAAATCACTGTAGGATCAAAAGTAAGTAGCATTTTTGTCTGTTCACCGAACGGTAGCGTGGGAAAAATGTATATCAATATGTTTCACCATGTTTCACCATGTTTCATCTTATAAACACTAAAATTACTAAAACAAATACACAAAAAGACAGAAGCCTACTACATTTAACAACCGACCTTAATCGCACATAAATTTACATAAATCACAACGATCCAACACACGCAATCTGACAGAAACATAATAGCTATCTCACAATACAAAATCCAATTGGAGGCACCGGTCACGTGCAAATTATTAATAACTCATTACCAATATTTAAATCATCGGTGGTATGTTACTGGTAAACCACCATCATAACTCTTCCCAGGCCGTAAACCTGTCGACAATAGAGAAAAAAAAAAAAAAAAAAAAAAAAAAAATCCCACAACTCACCCGACCCTGTGACGGGTTTGTCTTATTTCTGTCGGCATCTCATCAAACTCGCATCATCAAAATTGCTTATCGAATAATTTTTGGGTGAACACAAAACCATGGCATAAACCCGCTACCTAATCGGAAAACGAACGAAGACCGAACCCAAAGTACATTCACCTTTTCGTAAAAAAATAAAACCAAACAACAACAACAAAATTGTTCACATCTATCCCAATGTACAATATTATTCTGCATGATCTTGTCATTCACTTCGACTTCGACTCCAGTTCCAGTCAGCTCCATGGGGCGCGCTTGAGGGAGCCTAAAATTTATGCGAATAGAACTACCAAAGGAAACGAGAAATTATTGTACGAGTATGTACATCCAGAAAAGTGGAAATGTATCTTTTCACCATTTTTGTGTATTTTTCTTTCCATTTGTTCCGCTACAATGCTGCAGATACACTCAACAGTCAGCCCGTCTCACCCGATCGACGATCGTGTGTAAATGGAGACTTTTCCATGCATAAGACCGGGCCGCAAAAAGTCAAGCCATAGTGAAATAATCTTAAAGTCTCCACAACCGGCTAATGGCTATTATACAGTTTTTGGTAGCCAGTTTCGTTAAGTTTATCTGTATGTTGGTTGGAGTTGGACGTACATACAATACCATAGATCGTGTTCGGATCGGATCAGATCGGATCCCCCTTTACATGAATACAAAACTGTGGGAAACACAAGCGAAGAAATGGACAAAAACAACGAAGAAAGAGCGAGCACAAAAAAGAACCAGTTTGTTTCGGTTTGGATATTCAGTATTCACTATTCAGTATTCGGTATTCAGTATTCGGTATTCGGTATTCGGTATAAGTTATTCGGTGTTGTATCTTACCTGTAGTAGGTAAGTGCCTGGTTTGGAGCATCAAGCTGAAGCTGAAGCTAAACTCAAAGCCTTCTATAGAGCTTCGATAAGTGTTTCTACAGTGACCTCTTACCATTCGATAGTTAGCCGTTGAAACGATGGTACCGCTGTCGCCATTCGAACCATTTAACCAGTAGATAACTATTTTTTTTTTTTTTTTTTTTTTTAACTACTCCTTGACGGGTAATTTATATTTTTTTTTTATTTTGTTGCCTCCTTTGATCAAACCATTCGTCTTTGCGGATTTTTTCATTGTTATTATACGAATAACCGAAGAAAACTCTGTGGTGTCGCAGACTGGTCTCCCACTTACTAATACGGTCATTCAGTTTACTGTTACAAATATCCAATAATTAATTCATATTTCCGTGTTCGTTTATTTTCCATATTTCTCTCTAATTTACGGTGATTTCTTGATTTCTCGTGTTTCGTGCGGGCCTATTACCGATTTCGGAAGTTTCGGTCATTTAAATCCGAGTCGATCTATACTTGTATATCAGATTGTTAGTATACCAATATATCAAATATTTACCGAATTTAGGTTACCAATAGATCAGTTACAAAAATATATATATGTATGTAAAAAAAAAATAATCTTACAGATACAGAAGAGTGTTGTAGAATGGTATTGATACTATCCAAAGCAGTTCAATGCTAATTTGGAAGTAAACAAAAGTTTAAAAATCTATTTTAACGGTGAATCGCTATAAATTAAAATCTTCAACTTGAAGATTCATTATTCATTCAAGCGAATTTACATGTGTTGTGTAGATTTGTTAAATATTTATTTTTTTACGTGAAAAATCCAATAAAAAAAATTAAAAGTTTTTAAACAAAAATTAAATTTTAAAAATAATTTAAAAAAGAGAAAATTGTGTTCTAAGTGAAGCATTAGTTGTACTTATTGTCGTACTTGTATCTTTCAACTTTATTTAAGTGGATATCTTCCGAAAATTGGATATTTTTCTCCAGGTTCCATCTGATCGGAGTATCTACATTACATACATTTTGGATTTTCACAATTCGGAGTATCATCACCATTGCATTTTTGAAGACTTTATTTTTGAACATTTTTAATAAAAAGGTAAGACTTTAAGTCAATCTGAATAACAAGGTTATGCTTATGGAAAATAATCTTTCTTTTTTCGTTTTTGCATTCTAATATCTTTCACCAGAATTAAATGCCAAAAAGCGAAAACGGAAAGAATCATAAAATATTTATTATTTTTTGTTTTTGTTTTATTGAAGGAATCTGTAGTTGTTGCTGTTTTTTTTTTGCAAAACAAATTTTGCAAAATGAGAATGACATAAAATGTCAAATAAATAAAAGGCCTCCACTTAAGAAAATCCATAAAAAATCAAAATGTCGGCTGATATACTTGCTTATGTAATCGCCTTTTTTATAATTCTTTAAATTTATTTCATTGCGAAGTTTTAATTTTTTTTTTTTTTCGAAAAACCCAAAGAATAAGAGATAAGTTAATTGAGTTTTTGGAAAAGTGAAATTTGGATCGATTAAATTGTATGTTTTAGCCACTTTTACTTGAGACCGGTTAGAGAACCTATTAAAGTCTTGACTCCATATTAAAAAGTTTAAAGCGCTGATTTTGATTGATTTCTATTAACATACTTATTGCCAATAAAAATAACCTCGTTCAAATCGTGTTGGCTTAATGAGGAATAATCGTCAATCAAAAGTTTATAACTTGCAAGCACTCTATTTCGATGAAGTCGATGATGTTTTTCATAAGATCCTACCTCAAGTGGTAGATGTGCGGACATGTGCTCTAGTGATACGATAGCCAAATCCATCAACGAATGGTAAATGCTATAGCCATGATCCAACATACCATATATTATTATTTTTATTTTTTTTATTTTTTTTTGTTTGCTCTCAGAAGAAAACACTCTGACAAGAAACTTGTCTTTTATTGGAAATCTACAGGCTTTCGTATAAAGTAAATAAATTTTTCAGTGATAAAATGCCTACAGGACTATCGCCCACCATATTTGCGTCAAAAAAAAACTTTAGATTGATGCGATCCGGCTTACACTTAGAGAGAAAGTTCAACAAAGATCACCTTTTTTAGGTGTTTCTTTAGCAAAATTTTCTCTATCACTCGTAGATTTTTTGCCATAAAGTATCTTGTTTTATACTGAATCTAAATACAGTAGAATCTCGATAATGTGAACCTCGATAATGTAAACTATCCAATAATGTGAACTGGAAAAATTGTGCACTAGTCTTTGTTTTTTTTTTTTCTTATTTGCTTGTAAAGTTTAAAGGCTTTAAAAGGGAAGAGGCAACAGCAAAAAGTGAGTATGGCGCCATCCCAGAGCAGACCCCTTGTATGTATTTTAACTGCGCACGTGTTCATTTCTGTTGGTTTTTTTCTGGTGTTAAGGTTTTATTAAAGCTATGGCTCCTTTGAAGCTGACATTTTGAGAAAATTGGAAACTGGCTATTCAGGATTAGGTCTATCGGAGAAGTATGGGGTTACAAAATCCACAATGAGAGAGATAAAAAAAAACAAAAAAACAAAAATATTTGAATTTATCAAAAAAAAAAAAAAAAAAAAGCGGAGTCTGGAACCGGAAAGAGAAAAACCTTAAGAACCTCAGAGATGCCTCAAATGTGAACTGCCCTCATTAAATGGCTTAAAAAACAGCGGAAAAAAAACCTGCCAATTTCGACTAACTATGTTATAAGGCAAATCATTTTAACAATAAGGTGGCTTCAAAAGCTTTGAGAACCTTAAGGAGTGCGAATATTATTTGTCTGCAAACCATCAAGTTGTGAAGCCCTTTCTAGAAGAATTTTATGTCTACCTCAGGGAAACTTCACTTGCTCCAGAACAGATTTATAAGTTAGTTAGTTAGTTAGTTGTAAATAATGTAAATATTGTCTCATATAAAAAGTCTCTGCGGTTTTTTTGTACATTTTTGGAAAAAAAATTTCTTTATTCAAAATCAATTTCAATTAAGTACATATTGGCCATTATTATTTATGACCTTTGTAGAATTTAGGTGTAGAACTTCTGTGGTTTATCAGCGAAAAACTTGGTCAAGTGATTTTCAGCGGCTCTTTGGTCGGACAAACAAATGGTAATCAGAGGGTGCTAGGTCTGGGCTATAGGGTGGATGCATCAAAACTTCCCAATCAAGCTCCGTCAATGTGTTCCGGTTCATCGAAGATGTGTGTTGATGGAAGAATACTCTCTGTCTGTTGGCTAATTCTGGTCGCTCTTTCTAGATAGCTTCATTCAAGCGGTCGAGTTGTGCATAGTAGAGGATCGAATTGATTATTTTGCCACTCATAATAGACAATTCCCTTCTAATCCCACCAAATACTTAACAGAACCTTGTTTGCCGTCAGTCCAGGCTTTGAAGTCGTTTGTGGTCGGTCACCGGCCTTTGGTTATTCGGTAAATTAAATTTCTTTGCGTTAATTCATCCAGCTCATTTTAGATGATTCCAAACTGTCATGATGTTTAGTGCTTTTGTTATCTCCAGACAGCTTCCGTGACGGTCTTGCTCCATCAGTTGTAAAATTTCATCGACTTTTTCAGTGACAGACCGACCAGTGCGAGGTTCATCTTTTACATCCAAATTTCCGCAATGGAATCGAACAAACCACTCCTGGGCCCGGCGTTCACACACAGCATTCCCACTGTAAACTGCACAAATTTTTCGGCAGGTTTTTGCAGCGTTTTTCCCTTTTTTATAGTAAAAAAGCATCACACAGCGTATTTCTTTAGATATTTCACTCATACTCAAATCGGTATAACTTTTAACATGAGCAACGAATTACACAGTTGTCTTCACAAAAAATATACAATAGCCTGACATGTCGCCTTTCAAACACGTGTTCATTTGACACAATCAGATAAAATTTTCTAAATAAATGAACATCAACACCATCTGGTGACAAAATACCGCGGATACTTTTTATATGACCAATACTTTCTCTTACGTTTAGGTTGGTAATTCTGGGCGGTGTTGTATGGAATTCGGGCTTATCAACTCTCCTCTCAATTTATCTAAAATTTTAAAAATTTGTACTTTCTTGCAGATGATATTTTGATTCACTATAATACATCCTGTGCTGAGATGATTGGGCCTCATTTGCAAATTTGTCATACAAGTTTTTACCAGTTCCTTTAAGTAAAGATTGAGTTCTTATTAAATTAGGCTCCAAACTTGCTGTAATTTCAAGGCTAGGGGCACATTCTGATGCTAGATTCCGCCACTCATTCACGAAAATGGCTTCTGTGTAATTTAAGAGTCTCTGAGAACAAAGGAGGCATTCCAGTTTCCAAATAAAGCATATAGTTTGGTATATTACATGGTAAACGAAATATTCGCTTCAGAAAGTATCGAAAGAAGATCTCTACTGCTTGGAAAGAACGGTACCCCCAAATTTGTGCTTCATATAGTAGTATACACTCTGACTGACTCGACTCCAAAGCGTTCATGACAGTGAGCTCAAATTTTGACACATGACAGATAGTTTCATTATTTACAAGCCTTTTGAATGATTTGCGTCTCAGTTGTGTTGAAAAAATTTTATCCGCGATGGAATTCAAACGTGATAGTATGGTTGCTTTATATTTGGCTGGAAAACCACAAGTATCTTTCGTTAGAGCCCTCCAGCACCTCAACGTGAATAAATCATATGTGTCTCGAACCATAGCTCGTTACCGTAATACTGGCAGTGTTGCAAAACGCCATGGAGGTAGTCATAAAAAAACAGCGACATCGGCAGAAATGGTTCGGAAAGTGAAGGCGTGTCGAAGTGGAAGAAAAATGGCTCGTCGGCTCAACATATTGTCGGAACGGATGCAACACATACTGAAGAATGAGCTCGGGCTCAAGCCATTGAAATTTCAAAAAGCACACGATCTTACACCGCAACAGGAAAAAATTAGAGTCGAAAGAGCGAAGGAGTTGCTGCGCTTGCACGAAAGTGGTGAGTTGCCGAATTTGGTTTTCTCCGATGAGTCGCCATTTGTTATCGAGCAATATGTCAACAAACAAAATGACCGAGTTTACTTGTCAGAGAGGTCCTTCGAAAATTTACACTTTCGGATGGCCACCAGAAAGCAGGCAGCACCGATGGTAATGGTTTGGGCAACCATAACCGCCGATGGTCGCTCTCCGAACGAATTTTTGGACCGTGGCTTCAAAATTAATGCGATCGTATACCAATCATTTTGGTCGGAGACCGTGAACATTTCAACAAGACTCGGCACCGTCTCAAAAAGCGCGCGTCAACCAAGATTGGTTGAAAAACAATGTTTCACACTTCATTTCTTCGACAAAATGGATTGCAAAATCTCCGGATGCAAATCCGTTGGATTTCTCTGTCTATATATTTAAAAGGCGAAGCTTGGCACTAAAAATACCAAAGTTTGGACCACCTCAAACAAGCACTTCGTCGGGAATGGGCCAAAATACCGCAGCCACTTGCGTGTAGCGTGCGATGCTTTCTTCGGCCGTCTCAAGGCCATTATTCGCGCCAAAGGTGGACATGTTGAAAACTACTGATACAATTTCAAAATTGATGTATTTTCCAACATTTTTTGCTTTGGCACAATAAAATTTATCAAAAAGTAAAAAAATTTAAGAATTTTAAAAAGTTGCAGTTCGAATCAGTCACCCTCTAGATGAAGCGGTTGCATGAAGCAGTTTATATTTTAAACTATGAGACACACAATTATTCGAAATGCACCGCCCCAAGATGGAAGAATTTTCTCGGTTATCATCTGATAAATTTGCCTCCAAGTGTTTGTTTATATTTAAATTGCTTGTTACCAGAACTTCGAGGTATTTATACCAGCGCACATTTTCAATCATCTCAGCGCAGTACGTTCATCTTTTCACATCTGGAATATCTGCCGCCTTCATTTCTGAATACCATTGTCTTGAACTTCTCTAGGTAAACTAGCAAGTTCCAGCATTTACAGTATTCGCTGAGCCTATTCATCATGAGTTGCATACAATTTTTCGTGTCAGCAAAGAAGACAATGTCGTCTGCATACATTAGCGCCGGGATCTTCGTTCGGCAAAAATTAATTCCTCGTTGCTGAACAATATAAATAATAATGCACTCAGAATACACTCTTGCTTTACACTCATTTTTGATGTAAATTCTTCAGATATGGATTCTCCATCCCACACAAACGCAACATTATTTTCATTCATTGCTCTTAGAGTATGAATCCTAATTTTGTACAGTTTGTAAAATAGTGCTTCACGTGATATGGAGTCAAATGCCGCTCGAAAGTCGACAATATTAGTTAGAACCAATACTTGGTCGACACTGGAATAGTTTTCTCTGAAACCTGCCTGAAATTTCGGTTAAACCTCATTATTTTTAACCCACTTTACGCTCCACTTCCTCCACAGCGTTAGACATTCTGTTTCACTTGACACCCATCAACATTTTCAGGAGGCAAGTAGCTGCGACTATCCATTTCTATACAGGTGGATCTAAAATCGACAGCAGGGTTGGTGGAGGTGTTTTCTTATATATTCTAAATGTAAGACTCTCCTTCCGTCTTCCAAATCACAGTAGCATATTCCAGGCGAAATTTTGGCGATTAAAGAAGTTCTGTCCTGGCTGAAGAAAAACGTGGGGTCAGCAAAGGATATCCGCACTCGGTCTCACTAAATTCTAAAACCGCCCTTGATTACCGATCATCTCTAACGGAGATGGTAGAGCATTTCAACCTTCACCTTTGTTGGGTGCCGTGCCACAGAGACATTCCAGGGAATTGTAGGGCCGACGAACTCGCCAAAATTATAACCACTTTTCCTATTCTACCGGAAGAGGGCAGCATAGGTATACTAATCGCTACGTGCAAAATATTATTTAAGCTGGATTCTAATAAAAGAACAAACCTTAGAAAGACCGCTGGGCCAACATGTCTAGCGACTAAACAGATCTGTCTAAAGCTGGATCTGGAGCGCTCTTAGAGTCTGATTTTTTAAATAGGAAACATCTCTCATCAACCATTATAGGTGTCATCACTGGACACTGCCTAATAGGCAAGCATGCAAGAAGGCTTGACGCTTTTACAAACGATTTCTGAAGAAGTTACATGGACGAGGAGGAAGAGGAAGCAATCCTCCACCTTCTTTGTGTATGTCCAGCTCTGTCCCAGAGTAGAAAATTCCTTCTAGGAGCCTTCTTCTACAACGACCTAAATGATCTATTGGGTATATAATTATTTTCGTGCGTTTTTTTTCCAAAATTTGAACGTTTATTTAAGAAAAACATGTCCAATAGTATTATTCAAAGTATTGCCCATCTGAAGCTATGACTTTTTCCCATCTTTCTGGCAATTTTTGGATCCCATCCCAAAAGAACTGCGCCGGCTTGGCAACCAAGAATAAATCAAGCCAATTTTTGATATTCTGCTCTGATGTGAAATGTATTTCAATGATTGCGTTCTGCATCGACCGGAACAAATGGTAATCAGAAGGGGCAAGGTCTGGGCTATAAGGCGGGTGGGGTAAGACTTCCCATCCACTGTTTTCCAAATAGTTCTTAACCGGAATAGCAACGTGGGGCCGAGCGTTGTCATGATGGAAAATCATTGCCTCGTGTCTGGTCGCATATTCCGGTCGTTTTTCGGCTACTGCTCTCTTCAAATGGATTAATTGTGTTCGGTAGCGTTGTCCATTGACGGTTTCACCCAGTTTGAGCATCTCATAATACAGCACACCCATCTGATCCCACCGAGCATTACCACAGAGCATTACCTTCGCGCAATGGATATTCGGCTTTGCCGTTGATTTGGCTGGTTGGCCGGGTTTCACATATGATTTTTTGCGCTTGGGGTTGTCGTAATGGATCCATTTTTCATCACCAGTAACAATCCAATGTAAAAATGGCTTCCTTTTATAGCGTTCCAGCAGCATTTCGGATATGCAAAACCGCCTTTCGACGTCTCTCGGCTTGAGTTCATGTGGAACCCAATTTCCTTGCTTTTGAATATATCCAGCTGCTTTTAAACGTTTTGAAATGGCTGCTTGAGTGACACCCAAAGATTCTGCGAGCTCTTATTGTGTTTGGCAACAATCTTCATAGAGTAATGCTTACAGTTCTTCATCTTCAAAAGTTCAAACCACTTTTGGCACGTTCGCTCAGTTAGCGCTTGTTTACCATAAACTTCCACCAAAATACGATGACTTTCGGCAGCAGTTTTCTTCATATTAAAGTAATTAAGAAGAACTCCCCGCAAAAACACTTTTTCAGGCACAAAGTTCGACATATTTGAGTGGAAAAAAATTATTGTTGTTTATGCTTCAAATGAATGACATACTGAAATGACTTACAATGACAGTAGCTTTCCAACGCATGTTCCAATGGAAAAATAACGAGGAATAATACAAGTTACGCCTATTACCGAATTAAGTTATAGACCCAATAAATAATACAGACGTTAACAGTCTCCTGCGCTTCATCGTAAGCCCAAACTGGTTCCATGAGTGAGGGGATCCAATAGGCCTAAGTGGGTTGGTTTTCCAACCACCACTCTAAGCTTACCTTACCTAACCTTCCGCACTTCTTGAATTGAAAATGGTGTATTCAGAAAATTGTTTGTAAAAAAAAGAGTTGCATACTGGAATAAAGCGGAACTAAGAGTGGTGTTGAGTAGGCTGCGAAAGTGTTCTCTCAAAAGTGGGGCTTTTAAAGTGATAGCGATTGTATTTGTTTGTCCCCTCTTCAAAACTCAGCGGATGATCTTGAGCTATTGGCAACAGAAATCTTTTGTTGTTAGTTAGCTACCTTTTTTGAGTAACACAAATGCTTAAAGTCCTTGTTTGCTTCGCTGTACATAGATCTAAAAATGTCGGTGCTGTGTTTTCGGTATAATTTTAAAAATGTAAAAGACCTGCATCTGGCACTATTACACTCTATGTCGAACCACCTTTGCTTGCAGGGGCTTTTAATTTCCTGCGTTTTGAACGGCTGGGGGAATGCAGTTTTAATAACAATCGTCAAGGCCTCAATATTTAAAGGAGTGTTTGAATTGTATAAACGTGGGGGTGGTCGTGGTGTAGTGGTACATGCATAGACTCCTCAAACAGAGGGTCGCGGGTTCGAATCCCGTGAAAGGGAATTCTCCGAAAAACGCTTTTCATAGAATTTGTATGTGGTTATATGAAAATGCTGTCGGCGTCAACTCTAACATGAAGGCATAACACTGATGTTGGAGTGATTGCTGGCTGGGCTAAATGTAACGAACTAACAACTAGAACGTACTAAGACCCACTAGTTGAGGATGCACTGGCTCGTCCCGTCTAGTTTGACAACCACCTTTGGGAAAAATATCGAAACCAAACACACCTGATTTTCAAACTAGTACACTACCCGCCCGCGCTCTGAAGCAAAGCCAGTAAAAGGGTATTCGTATCCCCTTTGTGCGCACGCGGTATTATAAAAAAAAAACCTTTTAGATATAGATTTATGTTATTCTGGAAGCTACTACGCATTTTTTAATTCCAAACCAGTTTTAGTGATAATCTGGTGTCATTTGATGAACCGGTTTCGACGCATTTAATTTCGAGGCGCATGTGATCCGAAAAGTGCTCCACACCTACTCGAAAATCGGCCATAAGTTGTTTCAATGTTCCGGAGATAAAACTGTAGTAAATTACAGATGAGGCTGTTCCTCGAATAAAAAAACTCGTCATCAGAGTCACCTTTATTTATAATGCCGATCAGACTGCAATATATTTCAAACTTATTCCGGGGAAAACTCTTGTGTTGTCCAAAAAGGCAGTAAGGAACGTGTGACTTTTTGGGATCAACAAATATGACTCGAACACACAAATTAAAACTTTTCGTAATCGAAATGTCTAAAAATCCCAGGGCGCTTTCTGGATTTCTGGATGACAACAGAAGTCTTCCTAGACTGCTTCTATAATACCTTCGTTAAGGAGGTTAAATCAGCCTTCTTCTCTCCCAATAACGAATCGTAATGTTACATAATTTTCTCACAGGTTAAACAATTTTTTTTTCGGGACAATACTTTGCCAAAAAAGGCTTTCATTTTGTTGGATAATGCATCTTGTCACGGCAAAGAAGACAAGTTATAAACGTTACTGCCCCGACCCAACCTATGGATCAAAATTTAATTAATCTTTTGAAACTTGAATAAAAGAAAAGGATGCTGTCTGAAATTGTTGCCACACACAAGAAAAGGACAATGACTTAAGCTTAGTTTTAAAAAAAGTTTAATTTACGAAATGATGTAAGCAAGTCTTGGAGTCTTGGAAAATAATTTCGGTAGCAGCCATAGCAAAATGTTTCAACAAAATCCTACCAGAATACCTTATTCCGTCAAGACGTCTCCACGAGCAAGATAAAATTACCTATTTTGAAAGGCAATTCCAGTACATGGTTAATCTTTAAAGACATTTTGATGGTTCTGTGGATATTTCAATCGAGGATATACGATTTTGGGTCGTCGACGCTGATGGTAAGATTAACGAAAGGACAGCTGAAGAAAACACTGAATATGTGAAGACTTCTTCTGTTAAAGAAGTACATAATCCAGCAAAAACGTCTCACTGTCATGCAATTTAATTCTCAAATGTCTTGTTGGATTGGACGATGGATGAAAACGAAATTGATACGGATGTCATAACAGCTATAAATAATATTAAGAGTATGGTAACTGAAAAATCTACGTCTTGCGTTTTTCAAAAGAAGTTCACAAATTTGTTTACTAAGAAATAATTTGTTTTTCTGTTTTTTTTTTTTTTTTTGAATAATAATTTATGAATCTATTAACTTTATTTGTTCATTTCTTTCGTTGAATTAGTTTTATGTCTGTTTACTGTTTAAGCTGTTTATCCAATTAAATGAGGAATTCGTTTATGTTAATCTAAAAACTATGTATTTTCATTTTGTTACTCGATAACATGAATCTCTCTAAAATATGAACTGGCCATGTTTTAATTATATTAGTTTACATTATTTAGATTTTACTGTACACTGTGGTTCATCGTAAAGTTTGATTTATAATGTAAAATGAAATACATACATTTAAAATTCAACTTAAAATTTTTACAATCAGTTAAAAGAACAATTTATGGCATTATTTTTTTGAAAATTATTTTATGTAAACATTGGCCGTGACTACGTCTAAGGTGGTCCATTTGGAAGGTCTAATTTTGGGCGACTCGTTCGAGCATAGCGACTGGTATCTCGCCGATAATACGAGTAATGTTGGCTTCTAAAGCGTCGATCGTAGCTGGTTTATTCCTGAAGATCTGAGACTTTACATATCTCTAGATCTAGGCGACCAATCTACCGTAGCAAAAGGTGATTGTGCTCACCAAAATGATTTCTCAACACGTCCATTGTTTCACGCGCTGTATCTTTTTGAAACCAGAGCTCACCGATACCATGTGCTTGAATTTCAGGAAGCACATAATACGTCTACATGGCGCAATAACGGTCACCATTGACGGTAACATTTTGATTTGCCTCATTTTTGAAGAAATATGGACCAATGATTCCACTACCTCATACACCACACCATACCGTTGTTTTTAATGGATGTAATGGTAAATCTTTGTACTCTTCGGGTTGCTCATCAGCCCAAATACGGAAATTTTGTTTATTAACGTGTCCATTGAGCCAGAAATGGGCTTCATCACTGAACAAAATTTCACGATAAAACACCGGATTTTCATTGAGTTTTTCCAGAGCCCATTCACTGAAAATATGACGAAAATTCAAGTCGGCGGCTTCAATTCTTGCACAAGCTCAATTTTGTACGCTTCTAGGTCAAGATCCTCACTTAAAATACGAAAAGTTGTCGAGTACGCCAAGCCAAGCTGCTGAGATCGATTCGTCTCGGTCTTCGCGTAAACTTTCAGCTTCAGCTGATATAGTCTCTTCACTATGTGCTGGATGTGGTCTAACTGGTCAAGTATTATCCACTAATGTAAACTGGGACTCAAATTTGCGAATGGTATTTGCAACAGTGGTTTCGGTAGGTCGATTATGCGCACCGTAAGTTCTTCGAATCGCACGAAAAGCATTTCTCACAGAATCGTGATTCTCGTAATACAGCTAAACAATTTAAAGACAAATATGACAAAGCAGTTTGATAGGAGTCACGAGTGATCTGTCAAAAAAAGTCTCTTGAAAAAAAAATTTCACTGTGAATCACCCTTATGAATATGTTTGTCGTATTACACTTATTTCAAAATGTTTTTGTAGATGTTTTATGGCTATATTTTGTCCTTGTGGCATCTCAGAGTAATGTCCAGCAATAATCATCATGCATAGTAGAACTCCATTTGCCTTGGTATTGCTTTTTCACTATTGCGACGTCCTGGTGGAACCTTTCTCTATGTTCGTCGTTTATAGCACCCAAATTATCCGAAAAGAAATCTGGATGAACCTACAGAAAGTGAAGATTTAGTTTCATCCCATTTCCTTGTAAGCACTAAGCAATTAACTTACAAGATCTTTGCAATTTTCGGCTCTCACATTTCCAAAAAAATCTGTCATAACAGTTTTTTAAGCTCTACATGCTCTCATCAGTTAGCATGTTGTCAAATTCACCATTTTTTAACAGTTTCTGTATTTATGATCCAACAAATAAGCACTCTTTAATTTTTTCCGCCTCAACTTTCGGAAATTTCTCTTTCAGATACAAGAACCCTCTATCGGTCCGAACTAGAGCTTTAACGAAATTTGTCATTAAGTCCAATTTGATATGGAGCGGTGGTAGAAATACGTGTTGTGGATCACCCAGGGGTGCATTAGTAACATTTTTTACAGTCGGAGTTAGTGCTCGACTTAGTGGCCATTCTTTCTGTATATAATGACGACTTCGTGTACGGCTGTCCTATTCACACAGAAAACGCCAATATCTCGTATACCCCAGCGCAATAACTTTCAAATCTCCACAGACTGACCACTTATAGTCTTTTTATGATTCCTTCGTGAGCTACAGGTACAGATGGGTATTTATTGCCGTTGTGAAGTAAAACTACTTATAAGCTAAGTTTACTGGAATCAATAAATTGGAGCGAATTGCTTGATGGATGTTTCTGTCTTAACGTTTCAAAAAAGTTGTCGACATGCATGCAGTACACCAAAGTCCCTTCTTGAGCGAAACAATGTGCAAGTCCTTTTTCACGTTTTCGGAAGATACCTATTTGTACGTCACCTTCGAGGAGATTCCATTCTTTTAACTTGGATGCTAGGAGCTGTGACTGTGATTTCGTTAGTTTTAAGTCTCTGGCCAAATCATTTAGTTCAGCGTTTAAAATTAAATGAGGCTTTGTTGAACATTCTGGTGCTTGGAAGACTAGATCATTGTCGATTTACTGTTCGAAATGCATGTCATCATTAGATGAATCACTGGTACATCATTTAGTTTCTTTATCTAAACGTTTTGGAATATAATACTCTTTACTATGTTCGACAGGCCGTAAAGCTGATGATAATTTAGAGCTGCACAGTATACTTGAGCTTGGACGGTAGTGAGACAAAAGTAACAATTTTTTGGATGGTATTTCGGTTCTCCCTACATCATGGGTACTGAAAAGCGCATATGACGTTTTGTATTGTATCTTTTAACCAAGTTTTTAACAATGTTATACAAGTCTTACAACATATGTGAGGAGCCCACGATTTATCTTGATCTCCTACTTAACGAAGCCTATTTGATGAGTATCCGGATTAGAAGGTAGATGGTGCTACTTGACTAAAATGTGTATGCCATTATTTAGCATAAATTCTTCTAGCACGCCTGTGAAAATATGATGACAATCCAATGCTGACACCCATTTCAAAACATCGTTTTAGTGTTTTTTGCAACCACGGAAAAAGTTCATGTACTGCTCCGTGATCCGATTTTTATTTTTGACCCATTTACCTTCACGTAAGCCGTGTACTATTTGTTCGCAGAGCTCTGCAGTGGCCGCACGTCGGTTTTTGATAAACCACGCTCAGTTGGCCCAAAAATGGTTACTACAGAGGAAACCGTGGATAAAATCCATGATCTTGTATTGGCGGACCGCCGAGTGAAAATTCGCGAGTTGGTTGAGATAGCATTAGCCATATCCTGCACGAGATTTTGTTCATGATAAATCTGTCCACGCAACGGATGACGCAGTTGCTCATACCGGAGAACAAGCGCAATCGTAAGACCACTTCAAATACGTACTTTTGTTCGTTTAATCGAAATCCGGAGGAGTTTCTGCGTCATTTCGTGACCATCGATGAGACATGAATTCATTGGTACACGTCAGAGACCAAAAAACAGACGAAACGAAGACCGTGCCTTTAGCCGGAAAGGTGATGGCCACCTTTTTTGGGACGCACGAGATGTGATCCACGTTGTCTATTTGGGTAAAACAATCGATTTATTAGGACGATCCAGCGCTGATTTAAAAAAAAAGAAAAAAAACTACCACATTTGGCGAAGAAAAAAGTGTTCGTCCACCACGATAACGCACACCTCCGCAGTCTCCGCAGCTAAATTGTTCGAATTACACTATAAATTTCTCCCCCATCCTCCGTATTTACCGGATTTGGCTCCCTTCAACATCTTTTCTTTCCCAAACCTTAAAAGATCGCTCCCCGGAAAGAAGTACGGGTCGAACGAGAAAGTCATGGCCGGCGCTGAGGAGTATTTTGCAGGTCAACAAAAGTCGCTACAACTAAATTGCTTTACTCTATTGTTTTGGTGTGGATTTTTCACCTAATGGAAGTCGTAGGGGATTAACCGTATACTGAAAAACAAATTGTCAAAACCTAGAAAAGTGTAATAGAACTGGCAAAATTAGTATTTCAAAGAGCATGCATCCAGCCTTTCAATTTAGGAGTTATAAATCAAATTGTTTCCCGAACCTAAATAACAGTGACTTGCTTGAATAGCTTCGGACGAAACTACTGTTGCTCGAAATTGATGTTATGAACAAGAGAGGGTATGGGCATATAGCTTTTTGATTGTTGACAACTTATAAGTTGTCTACATTCATTTGAAGATCAACTCGTTTCCCCACTTTTTCGATTGCCGTAGAAATCTCAATGACGACACCGTGAGAGCAATCGATTATGTCAATGCCATCTTCGTATCATAACAGCTAGACGAAGATTGAAGATGTTGAAGATAGTGAATTTTCTGCTGATGTCAGCTATACATATGAGTACTATCGATTCCATCACTAGATTCAAAAAATCACTTGATTATGGAACCTTCGAGTACTATTTACGGGTTGTGGCCAACCCGATCGTAGGTTGTGAGGTTTTGGATAGCACATGTCTTTACAGGACATCTTTAGAATCGATGACATGAATGGAAACTTTTATCGGTCGAAAATGGAAGCTGCTAAATGTTTGAAGAACAGAAGGTTTCCAAAGACGATCAATTGTCTAGCGATTTTGCGCAATATATCAGAGTATATCTACGCAGATGTACTCGTATTGCTGTATTTATCACGGATATTGGATTAACTATTTAAAGATCGTTCGGTGGATACTTTTTTTTTCGATGATCTAGTGTCAGTCAAAAAACTGACACTAAGTTGTGATCGATAGCGAAAGTTGCCTCATTCCATTCGGGCTTGTAAGAGAACTGTAGGTCCCACTTACATATCTGTAAGGAAATGCTAAATTAATCAACACAATTTGTGAGTAGGACAAGGCCACTGTTCCGTGTATACTGTCAGAGTCATCGAGTTATATTATTTAATTTTTGCCTTTTCGACAACAAAACAAGTCAGAAAATTCATCGCCCGTGCTAAGACCTCAGCAATTTTTAGATATATCTCCTCGTACACTACATTACGCTTTGCACCTAAAACTGAAAGCGTATTGTGCTGCCTAAAACGATTTCGGGTTAAGTCATTTGCTTCGTTTCCTTTCATTTATTCCTAAACCTTTGGACAACTTAACTCACTTTAACCCAAGAAATTGTTTGATACTGTTATTATTAACATTTTCCACATTCTAGTTGTCAACGAAAATGACAAGAAAGCCATGAAATTGAATGACGAAATTCTAAATGCAAGTGATGATCAAACATTCCAAATTCATATCAGTATTTTGTAAACTCGATATAAAAAATCCTAAAACATCAGAAAAAAATAAAAAAATACCGTTGTACAAAGACAGAACGAATGTGAAAAAAAAAAAACAAAATTAACTATCAAATTAGCAGAATCCTAATTAGTTGGCTGTCGAAGTGGAGATACTCGTATGCAGTTTGTTTGTATTTTATTTGTTAAAATTGTGTGAAAAAATAAATTTCGAACTGGCAAAAGAAATTTACATATTTTTGCGACTCTTGATTAATTCATCAGCTTATTGTAGTTTTGTTTTCTCTAATATAAGTGTTAGTGGTGCCAATTTTGAATTTTTTGGGACTGGTATCACCAGTACCACATACTTCAGAGCAATTTTGCCCTAAAGCGGTCAAAATAATGCTCCAGATATATTTAATTTAAGCCCCATAGCATCCAATTCTGTTTGTTGTTCCAATTACTATCCACTTACTTTGCAAGTTTTTTACTTTTTCACGGAATTTAAGATTTTTCGCGAAAAAACGAAATTGGCATCTCCAGATTGGTGATTCGATAATAAATTACAGCCAGCAAAACTTGTATGTGAAGTGTTTACGTAAAAAAGTTAAGAAAAATACCAATTCGCTTATAAGAAGCTGATTGTTTGATTAATACAGAGAAATTTAAGGAACGGTGACATGTAAATATTTTTTCTGCTGGCATGGTGTCTCACTTTCAATTCAGCTAATGTTTGACTGGTTTGAGAAAATGTTAAAAGTAGCCCCAGCCCGGTGAGAAGGAAATTGCTTATATTTTATTTCTTCTTATCGATGGCAATTTCTTCTTATCTTAATTAAGTATTCGCAAATGGAATGAGGCTGACTGATACTTTCGATTTGACAACAAGAGTCAACATCAAAAGCTTAATCTAACAGCTAGGTTACACCAATCAACACATCTGATAAAGAGAAACTAGGTTTTGACTTTCATTGCATCAATAAAGCCCCGTGAAGTTGAAATTAAAATAGGCCGCGTTTTTATGAAAATCTTTTATTCGGTATATTGGGAGCCCTAAAATGTATTAGTATGCCAAACATGAGCGCGATTTGTCGACCGGCGGTCTGTATAGAAGGCAAATCAATTAACTTTAGTATTGCACCACGATGAACGAAATAATTTAACAAGGAATTCGCGTTCAATTTTGTGCTGCGAACTGAATTTTGTATGCCAATTCCCTAAAAATGTAGGAAAAGGCAAATGGTGAATTAGTTTTATCAAAAGTGCAGGCTTACGGGTGGTGCAAGCTTTCTTCTGAAAGACCTTCGACATCCTAACATCAAAAAATTAAAGGAAATTATGCACGATAGACCGATAGACCATTCCAGCTTAAGGAAGACAGTTCGTGACCTTAAAATCTCTTATGAACCCTTTGCTTTGATTTAAGTGGATATTTTGGGCATGAGAAACTTGAGAAATGTTCCAAAAGAACTGAATTTTCTTCAAAAACATTACAGTGAGCAGGTAACATTAGAAATGCTACTCACCATAACTGGTGACAAACCATGAGCCTACAAGTTTGGAATGCAATTGGTCTAAAAGTTAAGACTATGCTCATTGTTTGGTTAAGTGCATCTTGAATTCATTGCAGATGAATAGACGGTCAAAAATGAATACTATTCGGCGGTGTTTTAAGCATTTTTGTCAGAAAATTCGCTGGAAGTGGATAGTTATAGAACGTGAAAGAACAATTCGAACAAATCCCATAGAATTATAGTTGTGACCGAATTTTAGGCCAAAAACACAATAACTACCACTGATTAACCACCGTATTCACTAGGACGCGTGTGACTATTTTATATACCCGAAACTAAAACTCTTACTCTGGGGAACCCATGTGGACTGGTTTAGGACAATAAAACAAAATTCGTGGAACGAATCGCAAACCATATGGGACAGCGCGTATTTAAAATGTGTCGAAGACTGGGAAAAACTCATATATGTGTGTTGGATCAAATGGTCCACTTTTAAAGCGACAAAATGAATATTGATATTGTTGGAAGTTGTCCGTTTTATTTACCAATTTCGGGTACTTTTTGACAAAGGTATGCTATCAAGGTATGACCATCAACTATGATTACCAAACCATTACTAGTTTGAGCCGAAGTTGATCTTGTAATTCTTGTAATTCATGCCAGTTGCTGCTTGTTGCTGCCAGTTCGCCAATATTCAGGAATATCAAATAGCTTGTCGTCATAAAACTGAGGTATAGTCACTCTTATCCTCTCAGAAATAATGGCTGATGTTTAAGTGTTCCTTGTTGGGATCAACATTTTTGGACTTTCTCTCAAAGTCTTAAAGTACATACAGTATTCGGAGCGTCATAGTGAAGGATATCCTGCTTCTTTTATTACCTATTATGTAAGATATGAGTATCCTTCACAAGTGTTAGCATTGGTACGGTGGCACCACAATGTGTAACATATTTATTGCTCATCTTTAGGAACTCGTTTGGAGCAGGAATTTCTGACGATCTTTTTTAAGCAATTCCACTAGATAGAAATATATTTTTGCTCAATACTGTCTTACAATGGGTAACGCCAGAAGTATGAATACAGAACAATTGCAACTACCTCTATTATCTCCAGTGTTATGGACACGCTAATAAATCAGTTTGTGATATACCTTGAGACAGGAACACTTGATATATCGAAAATGCAGACATTTGGGTTGGAATAAATTGATTAGAAATCAGCTTGTAAAGTCCAATGCAAGTTGTTTTCAAATGTTTCGAGTCTCCTGTCCAAAAAAAAAAAAAAAAAAAAAATATGGTGTGCCCCAGAACTCCGTCTGGTCTCCTTTAGACTGCACACTCTCGGAATCACGCCCCTGGTTTTCGGCTGTACAAACCATACTTACGTTTGATTGATCAGATACTTGTTGTCATTAAAAATGCGTTCGATGAATACAATGCCCAATCTGATCAGGACTTCTAAGACCTCACCGCACTTGCTTGATACGAATCCCAACCGTGCGATAAGACTCATTGGTGATGCTTATATTGCACAATCAATTGACATCATTAAACACTGACGTATTGTGTCTCTTGTCTTATCTTATTCTATTGTAATTTTCACTACTAGTACCTCCTTTGTTGAAATAGCGAGTAGCATTCCGCCCCTTTCAAACCTTCAACCGTTACAACTGTCTTGCTGTGAATGCTCATCAGTTTACTCTCACGTCCACTTTCATATGCACTCTGTAATATCGTGATTCTTACCTAAGCCGTAAAACTTGATTACGAAATGCTCTACCGAGCTCTTTATTTACTAACCATTATAATCTACTAACATTCAAAACCAACGTACGTCAATATTTCATTTACGAACCTCTCTTATTTTTTCCACCGAACTGTATGCAAACATTTAAGGAGTAGATAAAATCCAACAGCCCTAGTCCTACAAATGTCAAGATGTGGAATGCAAAACTGTAGTTCAAGGTCTGTGATAACTGAGTCTTATCTGGTCTTAGGTCACAATTGGATCGCGGGAAACAACATCGTGATTTTGGGAAGCAAGACATTAAACAAGACTTCTCATAACCTGAATTTGTGTTGTTAACATTTGATTTCACGACGAGGCCTTTCATCGATAGTTGAGCTCCTAGTAATTGCAGCTATATATAGCATAAATCTCCAGGACAAAGGAAGACCAAATGAAGATTGAGCGTGTTGTTAGCCTGAAATTTTGAAGGCATGTTTTTGTATTCACTGTCTTCCATCACTTTTATCGTTCAGGGCAAGATGGGCCACAATATTGTAAGTGTTGCTTAACAAGAATGCAAAAAGCTTGTAGCCTTTTCGTATTCCGTTCTGAATTCAGAAATTATCAGACATCACGTTTGCTTATTATTTTGCCCCACATTGTCTAAGGGGTTCTTGTGTATGATGAGAAACAGCTGATGTAAAGATCTGTGCTCGACTCAAGATCCTGTGCGAAGGCATACCAGTTTACCACTTGTACATAATACTCTTTCAGTGCTTACATTAGTGCTGGGTAAAATTCAAGGACTCTGATCATGTTTATAACGAATTTTTCTCTAAAATACCTCCACTTAGTCACTAATATGGCTTTCCTGTTCTGGATAGACATGAGTCTCAATCAACTAAATTCTTCAAATAGCGCGGTCTTTGGCCAATTGCCCTGGCTTGCGTTTCAGGATGGCTGTGATCTTTCTATAGGGCACACAAACTTAGCCGAGGTTTTCCTCCGCCGCGTAGTTAATATAAATTCGCTCTATGGCTTCATTAGATCAAAGAAATATGCAAGTGGTTACCTCCGTTTGATATCTGGTGAGGAATCACCTTCACCTTTATATTCATATCATGACTGTACTCTCTTAGCCATCTTCCCTTAAAATGAGATGGTCTTCGTATTACACATAGATTTGATGACCTTGTGCGTCGACTGTTGTTCGACTCTTGTCCAATGGACATACCGTTTGAACATGTTGCTGAATAAGTATAAAATCGACTTTCTCTGTGCTTAGTAGTTTTGGCAAGAATCTGAGACAGAACAATAATACAGTCGGACTTTATGGCAATCCTGATGGCCTCGCTAAATTCTCTTATGACATCCATGCTAGGTCAAAATGCAAGACTCGTCGATTAATTTGCTAGGCAAGGCTTAGAGGAGAGATTTACAGGACCCTAACGTTAAGTCTATCTGTGTTCTAGGTGGGGGCTCTCATTAACAGTTGAGTCTCATGTGAGCATAACTGTTGATAGCGTTATTATCCGGGTTACAGCCAAACCACACAAATGCTTTCCGACGTCTCTTAGTAGCCACAAGTTTTTCTGCTATCCCTCAGTTTTATTTACTGGCTTCATGACGCGGCACCATGCTTTTGTAAATCACTTAAATGTGATCAGTATCGAGTTTACACGATTATCGAATTTCCACTTCAACAGATCAATTGTTTAAGGAGCTGTGTATTATGTGGCACCATTTTGTTGGAACCACATATCACTCATGTCAAGTTCATCTAATTCTGGCCAAAAATAGTCGTCCAACATGGAAAGATAACGAACTCCACTGACCGTAAGATGGGGATCATGTCCCAATCACACCTCGGGCATGAAATACACACCACACGATCACTTTTTGTGGATGCAATGGAGTCTCTTAAAGCACATTATTAACAAAGTATGTAGCCAAAAATGAGCTTCATCGCTGAAGATGATTTATCGATGAAATTCAAGATTTTCTTCAAACTTTTGCAGAGTCCAATCGGAGCAGGTTCGGCGCTTCATGTGAACAAGAGGATTCAGTTCTTGAGTCAGTTCGATCTCGAAAAGGGTAAGATCTCCCAATTCCTGTGAACGGTGTGGAATCGATGGATTTGGCTCATTTTCGGTACTTAGGTCAGTGCACTGTCTCAATGGAACTGGAACACAGGAACATTCTATACTGAATATGTCGATTCGAATTTATCCACTATAGGACGCACAACCAGCTTTGTGGGACAAGTATTACGACCGAAAATTGGTGCAAGCGCTCTTAAAATATTGAATATCGGCTCAGAATTTCGGCGGAAGTACGAGGTATGTTCAAAAAGTAAGTATTTATTTATTCATCAATATAAATTTTGTTCCCTTCAAAGTAATCCCCCTCAAATATGATACATTTGTGCCAACGATTTTTGCAATCTTCGAAGCACTTCTCATAAGCACTTTTTGGTATAGCCTTGAACTCTTCCAGCTTTGACGTCTATTTCCCTCAATCGTTGCAAATCTCCGTCCTTTCATAGGTCTCTTTAGTTTTGGGAACAGGAAAAGGTTGCATGGGGCCAAAACCAGTGAAAATGGTGACTGAGCCATGATTGTCGTGTTGCTTTTGGTCAAAAAATCTCTCACAACCAACAAGGTGATTACTGTGATGTAAAAGTCATGAATTGTTTTTCCACAATTCCGTTCGTTTTATTTGTATTGCTTCTTCCAAACGGCACATAACTTGAAGGTAATATTCCTTATTAACTGTACGTCCTTGAGGTACATGGCACTACAGCACGGTTATCGAAAATAGTGATCAAAACTTTGACATATGGTCGAGCTTGGCGTGCTTTTCTTGCTTTTGGCTCTCTTGGGTGCCATCATTATGACGATTGGGCTTCGGTTTCGACGTCATAGCCATATACACATGATTCGTTATCACTTTTGACCCTTTGAGTAAGTCAGGATCATCATTGACGTCAATCAAGAGCCCCTGAGCTATGCTTATGCGACGGCTTTTCTGATCAAAATTAAGAAGTTTCGGAATAAATTTCGCTGACACACCTCTCATGCCCAAAACATCAGATAAAATTTCATGACACGAATCGACTTGCTTTGCAACTTTTCTTATGGTAATTCAACGATTTTCCAAAACAATTTTCTTCACATCTTCGACGTTATCATCTTTTGTTGATGTGTTGGGTCGTCCAGAGCGAAGTTCGTCATTGGCATCTTCTCGGCCATCTTGGAAGAGTTTATACCACTTGAAGACATTTTTTTACTAAGAGCAAGCTCACTGTATGCCACAATTAATATTTCAAATGTCCTACGGCACTTGATTCCATTTTCTACACAAATTCTTGGCTCCATTTTTTAAAGTAATTGAAAATCCCCGAGCACACAAAATCACGTCTAACCTTTCTATCTGTCAAAAACTAATTAAGTATGCAATATGCTCGAAACTATGTAAATATATTCGGGATATGTGTACCAACATAGCAAAAAGAAAAAGAATATCGATAATCCAATGTACGTAGCCCGTAATCAAGAGTCACCTTACTTTTTGACCATGATAAAAATGTAAACCTTGATTGACGTTTTGACATTAACAGATCATAGAAAAATTTAAGGGTGTGTGTGTGTATGTACCCTTTACAAGGAGTGTAATGGAATGATTCTTTGTCTGAGTTCTCTGTCCCAAAAGAACCAAAATAAGCCATCTGGCCTTTGAATCATTTTCGCTGTTTAACTCCAAATCCTGCATTTTATTAAGGGTGAAGCCCAACATATGGTTTGCGGCATTTGGTTTTTTAGGCCTTACTCTGTTTAGTTAGGACATATCGAAATTTTTAGGGATATGTATTCGACGAAGGTTGTAAGAGGTTGCTCTGATTACAGCGGTTGTTTGCCGTAAAAGCATCTGAGTTGAATATAAGCGTACCTTGACTTTTGTTAATCTGAGCTTACGTTGCTATAATAAAACTCTTTTCGTGATAAATTGACGGTTCGACGATCAAATGATCAGGTGTAGTAACCATGTGCTCTATTTAAAGACACTCCGTCCCGCAGGAAGGTCAGTTAGATAGATTCGTTTTTAGAGCAGTTTTGTGAAAGTTGTACTTCCGACTGCATCACCAAAGATGACGTGCTTTTTTATTATGGCGTTGAAATTTCCTAAAAATAAATTAAAGTTGTACTAAGGTTTGGTGTTTTCTCGAGAAGTTTGCTGAAACATCCGTCTTATTTCCATCTGCTGTATCAAACGTCAAATACCCTGAGTGATTACTCCCTGTAAGGGAGAGATTTAAGTCGGATTCAATCGTTATTGGAAGGATAAGTTGATCGTGAATGACAGTCGATTGTGATCTTTTCTGCTAAAGTGAGATTGGATAGTTATTTTTACTATTTCATCTACAAGTCGGATTGTCTACAAATGTTTATATTGCAACATATCGATACCGATGCAATATGCAGCACAATCATTTCTGGGTACTGATAAACTAGTTTCTTTTTTCGATATGAAATGCATAGTCCGGATGCATTTCAGTGAAATTTTTCCTCTTTTTTCAAGTGGAAGTACCAGCCAGAACCCACTCAATTACCAAGAAGTATCGTTTGCACGGACCCGAGAAAAAGTATCGCCACTTTCATTTATATCTACCCACAAATTCCACTCGAGTCGGGTTCACTTTTTAGCCTAAATATAAGGCTAATTCGAACAAAACTATTTATCTGCAGTTTCGAATTATGAAGATTGTAGGCGTCTGCTTAAAGTCGTTAAAATTAAAAGTCTCCCTTCTGAAAAAAAAAAATAAATAAATAAAAATTCCACGATGGATATATTCAACGTATACAATCTCGCTTCGTTTTCCGTCGGCAGGAAAACATGATACCTTAACTTTCTAAGCACAACAAGAAAAAAAAATTGCCAGGCCGTATTGGCGTAGAGGTAAACTCTTCCAGAAGCTCTTAACGTTTCGGTAGCTTGATAAAATTGAATTAAAGTGAATGTAACTCCGCGTATTGGTTTACACAGAGGGGCAGTTGGTTGCGTTTTCATTTTTTTTTTGTCCTCCATTCGTGTATCTCATTTCATTTTGAAGGAAATCACAAGAAAAGTAAAGAAAAAGTGGGAAACTGAACCGAAAACGATTCTACTTTACGTTTTTGTTTTTGGGCAAATATTGTATTTACATCGTTTGCTTGGCGGTTAACATAGTGCAGATACTCAAATCCGGCTCAGAGACACATGCAAACAAAGAGACAAAAAAAAATTTCAAATTCAAAATAATTTTAATTATAAATTTCACCCGCACGACGAGTGCCAAGGGGAGGAAACACCTCTTCACCATAAGAGAGCACCTTAGGCTCAAATGCTACTTAACAATGGAATGTTTGAAACGAAAACATACACAGTCTGGTCTTTATAATTGCAGAGCACCGAGACCGCCTGTCTTGGGCATTGGTATTCAACCATTGCGAAATACAATTGTTCTCAGCTCTATTGACGAAGAAAAAGAAGAGGAATGAGCTCAGAACTGGATTATCAGAGGATTTGAAGCATTTGAAAGCTATTGACCGGATCAGCTGGAAGATATTCGCTGATGAAATCACTATGGCTGATTGTTGTATAATACAGCAAGTTTTCAATGCTAGAAGATTTGATGTTGATCTTGGTCTATATCCTACAATTGAACCTATCGATGCTGAGCTACAGAATAGCCCAGAATTTGAGGCGGCCTATTTCTACAAAAAATCAGACAGGCGCATCTGAGTTAAAAAAAGAAGAAGCATGTAACATTTAATATATATAGGGTGATTCATTGTAAGGTTTGATTTTCAATAGACTCCTATCAAAACACTTTACCATTTTTGTTCAGTATCGCTTGGCAAGTTATCATGGAAAGACTCATACCAAAACAGTATCTGTTCAGCTGTATTACGAAAATCAGCGTTCTGTGAAAAATTTTTTCGTGCGATTCGAGGAACATACGGTGCTTATACTCGATCTACTGACACCAATATTGCCAATACCATTCGCAAATTTGAGTTCCAGTTTACATTAGTGGATGACACTCGACCAGTTACACCACATCCAGCAAGTAGTGAAGAGACTCTAGCAGCTATAGTTGAAAGTGTACGCGAAGATCGTGATGAATCGATTTGTCGCCGTTCTCAGCAGCTTGGCTAGTCGTATTCGACAATTTGGAGTATTTTGCGTGGGTATCTCAGCCTAAAAGCTACAAAATTCAACTTGTGCAAGATATAAAGCCATTCGACTTGTATTTGCTTCATATTTTCAGTAAATGTCCTCTGTAAAAACTCAATTAAAATCCGGTGATTCATCGTAACAGTTTGTTCAGTGATGAAGCTCATTTCTGGCTCAATGGATACGTTAATAAACAAAATTGCCGTATTTGGACTGATGAGCAACCCGAAGGATACCAGGAGCTACCATTACATCCATTAAAAACAAGGATATGGTGTGGTTAATGGGCTGGTGGAATTATTGTTTCATATTTCTTCACAAATGAGGCAATTCAGAGTGTTACCGTCAATGGTAACCGTTATCGCGCCATGTTAACTGACTATGAGCTTCCTGAAATTCAAATACATTATCACGGTGAGCTCTGGTTTCAACAGGACGGTGCTACGAGCCATACAGCGCAATGAAACAATGGTCTTGTTGAGAAATCATTTTGGTGAGCACTTAATTTCACGTTTTGCTACGGTAAATTGGCCCACTAGATCGTGCGATATCACACCTTTGGACTATTTTCTCTGAAGATATGTAAAGTCTCAGGCCTTCAGGAATAAGCCAGCTACGATTGAGGCTTTGGAAGTCAACAATACTCATGTTATCCGCGAGATACCAGTTCCAATGCTCTAACGAGTTCCACAAAATTTGATTTTCCAAACGGATCACCTCAGAAGTAGTCAAGGCCAACATTTACATAATATCATTTTTAAAAAGTAAATGCCATGAATTGTTCTTTCAACCGATGATAAAAATTGTAAGTTTACTTTCAAATATATGTATTTTATCTTACATTCTAAGTCAAACCTTACTATGAATCACCCTATATAAAAAAATTCCCTAAGCACAGTAGGTTTTCAGTTTTTACGCGACAGAAAAGAATTAGAAAAATTCTTCATATGCCACTGAAACATTCATAAAGCCCATGCTCAAAAAATTATTCAAATCTTTAAAAAAAAGTAGAAATTGCTAAAAGAAATGTAAGAGCACTACAATCAGTGACCCTAGATCTCCCAAAGGAAGGCGGGGAGTCCGACGAATCATAGTTACTAGGTGGAGTGAAAAGTAACCTCCTTGTCCGCCAGAATGCGCTACTACTGCAAAAAAGTTTATGGTGCTTTGAAGTCTGTTCATATTTAGGCAGACATGCCAAATTTCAGTGCGATACTGTGTTTAGTTTTGTTTAGACAGCTGATTGTTTTTGACGTGTTTGGCATCATGTTGAGTATGAACAAAAATGATTATCATTCTCTCATAAAACATTATTTTTTGAGAGACAAAACGGCGAAGGAAACAAAAGAAAAGTTGGATAAATATTATGGGGCTAATGCTCCGACAGATTACACCGTCAAATATTGGTTTCGAGAGTTTCGTGGTGGCCGCAACTCCACTACCAATCGAGTCCGCAGCGGTAGGCCCTCCGATGCGGTTACAGAGGACAATTTCAAAAAATACATGAAATGGTGTTGGCTGACCGGAAAGTGAAGGTGCGCGAGCTAGCAGATACCACAAAGATTAGTACTGAGCGCACACACCATATTTTGGACAATATTCTGCAACTGAAAAAGTTATCCTGGCGCTGGGTGCCGCGCATACTCACTCCTGACCAAAAACACGAACTCGAGAGCACTTCGAAAGAGTGTTTGGACTTCCTGAATCGGAATCGGGCGGACTTTCGGTGTCGATTAGTAACTGTTGAACACAAGACAGTAGAATGAGTGCCCGGCAATGGACTGAAACCAGCACGAGTGCTCCAAAGCGGCCGAGGGAGGTTCGATGGGTCTGAAAGGTTATGGCGTCGGTTTTCTGGGATTGTCATGTCGTGGACTACCTCGAAAAAGGAAAAACCATCAACAGCGAGTATTACTGTGCATTATTAGAGCGATTGAAGGCCGAAATCGCTGCAAAACGGCCTCACATGAAGCGAAAAATTTTTTTGTTTTTGCAAGACAATATACCGGCGCACAAGAGCACCGCAACCATGGCTAAAATCAATGACTTTCGGCATCGATTGTTCTCGCATCCATCGTATTCGCACGATTTGGCTTTCTCGGACTATTATCTCTTTTCAAACCTCAAAAGATGGCTCATCATAAATAAATTCAGCTCACGCGATAAAACCATCGACACCACGGAGGAGTATTTTGCAGAACTTTTCGGACGGGATCAAGAAATTAAAAAAAACTTTTTTTCATTCCCAAGGAGGTTACTTTTCACCTCATCTAGTAGGTGTTGTTTTCGAAAAATGTATTGTTTTTATGTAGGGCTTAGTTCCTTACTTTTGTACTCCAATTGTAGTTTGGGTTGTGGAGTATAAAGTCAGTATAAAAGGAGGATAACCAATTATCTCTCACTGAATAGAGAGTATAAGCTTCTTTGAATAAAGTCCTATTTTAGGCATCTGCTGTGGCGTATCGCAGAAGAACAAAAATCTTTTTGGCTCAACATTGAAACAAGTTGCAACTGTAAAAGGAAATAGATAATCTTTGTTTCAAAAATATTTGCTTGGTCCATGCGATACCCATCTTATTACTTCTAAGACTTTTACAAGTCTTATTTCAAAGTCTTTATTCAAACTTCCATTCAATTAAAAGCATTTTAAGGAGTCTTGGCTCAAAAAACTGTCAAGACTGTATTTATTTAGGTGCGAAGCGTGGTTTATCCAGCTTGCCCCTATAAAATCAATAAATCGTCTGTGTTATATGTAGATATAGGGTAGTGATTGTTACTGTCCAACTGACCAGCTTTTGTTCCGTTGTATTCCCTTTTTGCTTCGAGAGAAAACTTTTGTGACATAGGCAGCCGTTTGCATTGTATGTATATTAGAAGTTTTACAGCTAAATTGACTTTGCCAGAATAGTTCGAGAACATCTGTTCAAATAACTAAGGTAACTTCCAAACACGAAAAGATTTTGAATCCAACCCAGAGTGACAATGTAGTATTGATAGACATGATGTTATTTGGTTCGATCAACAACAACGAAAAGTCGCCTTAAATGGAAGGAACTGTTGGATGCGGACTAGGTCGTTAAACTCCTGAAGGGTGTTTTTCTTAAGAGGCTTAGACTTATTTGTTTAAATTAAATACAAAGAAGCTAACCTGATGACAAATTATTAAATTCGTTAGAATAAATAATTCATGCCATTTTATAATTATGAATATTTTTGGTCTACTTTTATCGACCTCTCTTGGGGGCGTATATCGCGTATTACTCGAACAATGGTTTTATCTAAAGCGCAAAAGCATAAACTTGTAACTTCACGTAGTAGGTCCAATCACTGAACTTTGGCTCTTGTATCAACTCCGTAAGCCTTGAGACCAAGACCCTTAAGCAGAATTTTCCAGATAGTGGGTGGACAAAAACTCATTTGCTGTGAACGACGATGAATCGATTAATTGGGGTCCTCTTTCCATTTCTGTTTTCATTTTTGTTGGTGTGTAAGCATCCAATAGCGTGAATTGGGTACGAATTTTTAGAATAGTTCCATAAATTGCATGTTTAAATTGACAATGATATCACCGGTTAATCTCACGAACTATTCCACAATTTTATCGAACAGAGCTACTCTTTAGGAAGTAAATAGGCGTCAATCTTCCCACGGTGGAATGGCAATGTGAAGCTTAGCAGTTCAATGTGACACCTGATTGTCACCATAATAAGTCTAACACTAGAAAAAAAAACCCTCATTATGTAGCTCCTCTTTATGTATGGTTGATGTGTATAAAGTAGAACATACTCAGTTTTTTCGCAAAATATTTTGTTTATTGTGGACTGGCGTATAGTTTCAAGTATTCATAGAACACAGTGCTTAGAATCATGGATGCATTGTGAAGAAGACCTGTTCTTTTGTGCCTTTTGCAGTTCACAGTCTTTTCCTACTAAATGTTTGCCGAAAGATATTTGGAACCCATATAAAGAAACACCGCCTTCGGTCATACTTTAGAGATGAAGTGTGTCTGCTCCAGCAACTTTATTAGTTTTTAGTCTAGATGTCACTATCCGGACGTCTGCTTACACGAGAACGAAATTAATGTCGATCGACGTCCACGGGTTAATGTTTCGTTTTGCCCCAAAATGATAACTATACCCAATAAATTGTTTATACTAGTTGGGCCATAATGTATCGGAAAATGCCGTTGAACTACAATTCGGTTTTGACATATGTGAAGCAAACAGAATTAGAGTTTGTGTGAACGCCATTCTCCTAAAGAAAGCAGAATAAAAACATCGTTACGATGTTTTTGATGAACGCAACGTGTATTTCGTAGTCGTTTTCCTTGCCTTGTTGTAGAAGCCCCGCCGACATTTGCATTGCAATTCGCCATCCATGCACGTTTCTGCGACGCATTCTGGTGAAAAATTTGAAGAAGGTGTTGACCGTGAATCGCGTCTTACCTACGTTCATACTATTATATCTCCTGAATATTAACAACGTCAAAAACTTAGAAATAATCATGAGTAGTGAGGTCCATATCACATGTGGATGTGTAAACAAACAAAATTTGCGGTTCTGGGACACTGTAAATCTACGAGTGATAAACTGAAGGACATGTGGTTTCAGCAGAATAGACCACAACCGACATATCCCAGTCGTCTGATATCGCATGTTGGCGATTTACAATCACGGGTTGATGTGAACAAGCCATTAATTCTTACAGCGCTCAGGGAAAACATCCACCAAGAAGTGAAGAACCAATTGCCTGACGTTCTGAAAAAAACTATGGAAAGGTAGTCAACAATGACGGCAGCCTCTTAAGCGATGTCAATCTCAAAACATGATAGAAGAAAAAATTTGGATGCCCAAATAAATATTTAAAAAAACGCATTAAACTTTTGTTATTCTACTCCAGTCTTTCCAGGTTTTCACTATCTGTAACACTACTCTTACCATTGCATGCTTCTGTTCAAGATTTCCATCCTTGAGCATTCTGTTCACTTTGTAGCACATTTTTCCAATTACAAATGGATGGTTCTCCAAAACTTAACACTCAAGTGGGTAATTTAGTCTCTCTAAATTGTTAGTGGCAGCTGGATTCTTGTTGTTTTCTAGTCAACTGCTCATCTTACTTGATTTTAGTTGAATGAAAAAATGAATGTCTTTCGGACGCAGTTGGGATTTAAACACCGAACCTTCCGATTTGGAAGCCAGTTTCCTACCACTTGAGACATGGCTACCCACCCACAGTTCGTATACTTTGCCAGGAGTTCTTGTTCTTGGTTGTAATTGGTAGCGCAGCCTTATGTAATAACTGTAAATATCACCATGGGCTGTAGACCTGATACTGTTAGATAAAACCTCCCCAAAAGTCTTAGAAGACTTTATTATTGCCATTTGTCAATAGATGGCTCCAGTGTTGGTCGATTTTGACATATCCAAATGAACCAAGCTTAGACATATGGTATGATATGGCGGCCTGTTCAAGTTCCGAACATTCCATGTGCAGATCCGAAAGTTCTTGTCCTCCCTTAGTGTTGGAAATCCCTATAAACCTGGTATTCATATATATACATTGAATCAGCTCATATAGAGATAGCACTAGTTCAGCCTAACTGAAACTGTGGATGCCTCCATTCTTAGTAATCGTCCAGAAACGAGGGGAAATACCTTAGGTCGATGGAACTCCTCCAACCCCCCACCACCTTTCGTAAGCAGCCACTAACGACCTTCCATAGGGGTTGGTTAGCCCATATCCAGTCGAGGTACTCGTACTAGGCACCCAGCAGTCATCACGCGGAGGTGAGTAGTAGGAGTTGATGGTGTGAGGCTAAAGTGAGGAACGCTTGCGTTCTCATATAATCGTATTTATCACCACTTAAACCGCCTTTAAGGTCAAATAAATTTGTATTGTCGAGAATGGTACAATGCCCACAGGGCTACTACAGAGCGTACGATTTACATCTTTGTGCATTCTGTGCATATGTATAATAAATAAAAACCAGCCTTTTGAAAATAGTAAAAATGGGAACAGGATTGATTTTTCAGGTGATACAGATGTATAAAGTAGTTCTTCGAGCGTTGGAATGTTCTTTCCGTTGTGTTGTCTTGTAGGTTGGCAGCTTGTAAGTATAGCATGTGTGATATAATGAAGAAGTTTTTCTCTTAAATAAGTTGTGTCCTAGCCTTGGTGGTGGCGATGGCATGATGGTCGACTCACTTGCTGTCACGCCACCTATCTGGGTTCGTATCCTGGTAGGAGCACAACAGCAAAGTTTTTCAAAATCGTCATCACCCTTACCCTTTCGGCGGGTAATGGCAAACCTCCGAAAGTCAAATTCTGCCTATGAAAAAGCTTCTCAGGAGAGCAGTTCGTAACTGGCAATAAAGCAGTAGGTACTGCTCAGGAGTGCAAAAATTAACGAAGAGAGAAACACAAATGAGTGCGAGAAGCTAGGCCTTGGCCCAGACCGGGCTATCGCGCCATTTATTTATTTTTTGTTTTTACAATATGTCCTAGCCTTAACCTACAAAGATTCACTGATTCCAGTCTGCTTACTGAGTTGTACAAAACCTTCACTAGCTTCTTTAAAAATGAGTAAGATTAGTTCCACCGATTCCCTGCGTCATCCTGAATTTTCCTTAAGAAGTGAGCCCATATGATTTTTGGAAATGGTGCCATGATGTACACCCTGAATGATGGAAGTCTTACTTCTGCGCTTAGCGATAAACTGCATACAGTTGTCTTCTCCATTTCTGCTTAAGCGAGTTTGAACGCATGTGCTTGTGTCATAACTTCCCAACGAATGGGTTTTGATTAGGTACAGTGAGTTTTTGGGTAACTATCTTCCCAATTTTATTGTCCAGCCTGTAGATGCAGTAACTTGTGACTCCATAGTTGTAGGACGCTTCGTTGTAAAGAATTTAATCAAAATTGCCGCTGGATATCATTTCGGCGATTTCCGATTGCGTTTGATCTTTTAAAGGCATGTCTACAGAGGTATTTATTGCCAGTGCTGAAAACGCTCAGAGCGTATTGTTGTTTTCACAATTGGCAGACCTCGGGATAACCGTGTTTATGAGCAAATTCCGGGAACTAAAAACGGTCATTTTGATTTTTATACTCTCAACTATGGTCCTTCCCAAGTTACATATTTCATGTAATGTGTGCTTGCTATCCATCAGGCATTTTAGAGCAAGCTTGACCTTAGCGGTGGTTTTCATGTTTATAAAGCTCGGAGTACTTGTTTCTGCTAATAAAGGATCGATGTGTGTAGATGATTGTCTACAAATTGCAACGCGTAGTACAGCATTAATTTTTATTTGAACATGCTGATCACATCCTTTAGTCCAGTGTGAGTATATGGTGAGGCCATGTTGTGTTACTCCTCTACTGTGTACTTGCGTTTTTTCCAATTTGTCTATTCCTGTTTTCGCCTATGCTTTCAAGATTAGATGCAATTCAGACCCAAGATCTTTGCCTTGTCTAAAAGTGATGATATATATTTGGGTGTGACGGCAATTGAGCTTTAGCACCACTCCACTAAGTAAATTTAGCGTCCCCTATGTTAACAGAAAAATATTGTCCACATATGTACGTTAGAGTTGTTTTAATCAGTTCGCTGTCCGACTCAAACCCCATCAACATTGGGGTTTTAAAGTACTGTAGATATTTGCTAGCCCTGCGGAACCCCGTTCTCTAAAGAAGGGAAGTCCCGAAAAGATTGCAATTTGTATTTTCTGTATTTCTTGAGAATAATCATAGAAATTTAGTTTCAGTTGCAGACATTCGAAAAGATAGTTTAAAAAACACTTAATCTGAGGGATTCTTGAACTCAGGTGTCATCATATTCACATTAAAAGGTTCTTTCGACGCAATGACGCTGGGCGGTATAGCTGAGTTTTAGCGGTGTGATAGAATATTAATTCAAATGCCTCTCCTTCATTCTTATTTTTTAAGAACAGCTCTCCTTTATGCCTCCAGTAAACCTCTATAGATTTTTGCCGAAACAAGCCGTTGGCTGCAATCACCTGGTTAATGAAAAGGAGTTAAAATATATGCGTTTTTCATTACCACTGTATGTCAAGGGATGCTTGTCTGGTAGTGGTGGCAGCATTATAGCTATCCTTCGTATTTTTCACTCCTTCGTCATCATCTTACTTGCTTTTGATAAATTTGTTATTCTGCCGATAAATTTAGTTCAGCCAGAAAAAAAAAAAAACTTCTGATGGGAAGGACGATATATATTCAAGAATTGTTTGCTTTGGCATAGTCATCTGAAGGCGATATTTAGATGCTTATATCTGAGTCGTATTTCTTTGCCCTTTGAGCTAATCTTTACTCCCAATATACAAGTATATGTCAAACCCTTCACTGGATGGGGGTTTGAACGCTTGCATATTATCCCCGTTTGTATTGTAGCACCTGTTTACTATTCCCACAACGTTATAATATACTGCACCGCATTTAATTTCTACAATAGCATAGGAGCAGTAGTAGATAGTCTACTACTGAGAGTCCTCGGTTAACTGCAGTAATTTCATCACCCTTCAACTTTTAGTTGCCTTTCGAAAGCCATGTGCAGTAATTTCTTTCTTGTGCCCCAACAGAAAAAATAACATATTTCCGAAGCGAGTTTAAGCTTTGTCATTACCTAGAGCTGTAAGGTGATTTCACTTACTGATCGGTGCGTAAAATTGAACGTTAGCTAAGCACAAGCAGAGGTGTGCCTGGAGATCCTTAAGGACATTCTCCATCAGTACTTACATTATGTAAGTTTTTGTTCAGCAAAGTATTGTTGTTGTGGTAAAATCCTTCTAATAATATTCACTTTTTTGTGAAAAAATTGCTATATAGGGTTTTCCAATAGGGACTTGACAACTTTGAATTTAATTTGTGAGCGCACTCTTTCACTAATCATCAAACTGTCACTGTCAATTTATTCAGTAAACTCAACATTTTCATCATGGTAAAGTACACTAACGAGCAACGTTTAGCAAATTATAAAAAATTTATACAGATATTCGGAGTCGCAAAATCATCTTCAGTGACGAAGCTCCTTTTTGGGTCAATGGGTTCGTCGATAAGCAAAATAAGCGTTATTGGTCGGGTGAAAACCCACATGTGCTTCATGAATCACCACTTCATCCACAAAAAATAACTGTTTGGCGCGGTTTGCATGCCGGCGGCGCTATTGGGCCATATTTTTTCGTCGACGATAACGACCGTCACGTTACTGTGAATGGTCAGCGTTATTGCGCCATGATCACCGATTATTTTTGACCCGACTTGGAAGATATGTTCTTGGACGACATGTGGTTTCAACAGAATGGTGTCACAAGCCACACAGCACACGCTACAATCGATTTATTGAAGAGTAGGTATGGTGAGTGTGTTATCTCAAGACATGGGCCAGTCGATTGGCCGCCTCGTTCGTGCGATTTAACGCCGCTTGACTATTTTCTGTGGGGCTACGTTAAGTCATTGGTTTATACGCGAAATACCGGCTGTTTCGGCCGAAATGTGTGGCCGAGTCGTTAAAAATTGGGTCCAACGAATCGACCGCTGCAAACGTGCCCGCGGTGGCCATATGAACGAATTCGAGATCCGTTCATAAATGTTTTGATTGTACTTCAAGTCAATAATAAAGTTTTTCAAATATCTCAAATGGTTTGCCTTTTATTTAAAAAAAAAAATTGTCAAGTCGTTATTAGAAAACCCTATAAATGAATCATTCAAAGTATGGTCCATCGCTAGCTATAAATTTTTCCCATCTTTTTGGCAGAGCTCGAATTCAGTTACAGTGAAAGTGTTTATCTTTTGAGGCTATCCACGAATCAAGCCATTTTTTGATGTCCTCGTATGAGCGGAACTGTTGTTCGGCGAAACCATGTGCCATCGAACGAAACAAGTAATAATCGGACGGTGCAATATCTGGGGAATATAGCGGGTCGGGTAGAACTTCCCATTTGAGCGTTTCCAGGTAAGTTTTAACGGCTTTGGCAACGTGAGGCCGAGCTTTGTCATGCTGTGGAATCATTTTTTCGCGTCTCTGCTCGTATTGTGGCCATTTTTCACGCAGTGCTTGATTCAATCGCTTTAATTGAAGTCGATACTGTTCCCCAGTGATGGTTTCGTTGAGTTGCAACAGTTCATAATAAATAACGTCGACCTGGTACCACCAAATACACAGCATAACCTTCGCAGCGTAAATATTTGGCTAAGCCGACGACGAAAAAGCATGCCCTAAAGCAAGCAAGCATGAAAGTCCCCATGATTTTCTTCTCTTTGAGTTGCTGTAATGGATCCATGTTTCGTCACCCTTCACGATGCGATAAAGAAAACCCTTCCCTTTTTGCCACTGAGCAGTTGTTCGCAGGCGAAAAAACGACGCTCAACGTTCCTTAACTTCAAATTATGGAGAACCTCAAGACGTGCAATCGCTTGGAAATGGCTTACTTAAGCAAGCTCTTCTTGCATTTGGCATGGATCCTTATCAAGAAATGCCTTCAATTCAGTGTTTTCGAAGGATTTTGGCTTTTCTTCTCGCGCACTGTCGTCAACATCGAAAACACCGTTTTTGTAGCAACAGAACTAATCACGGCACGTTGTTACTTAGAGCAGTATCTTCGTTAACTTTTTTGAACTCTTGATGCGCTTCGTTTTCTTCGAATGATGAAAGAAAATCAACACTTCCCGCAAATGACAATTATTTGGCACAAAATCAGATATTTTCACACAACCAAAAGAATATTCTATTGAAAAACAGCGATAACTTGCGCACCTAATAATAAAACATCTGTAGCGAATTTTTGTAAGTTGTCAAGTTTGTTATTATCTTATGTTAGGACTGAATTTCTTTAGATCTTGAGAATCAGAATGAGAAGTTTTTAGGCCTTGGGATCGAAGACAACCTTTTACGAAATGCGACACTTTGATTAAAGTATTTTTTACTTCTAAAGTAATAATTAGGAAGATTCCACTTTCGAATGGTTTACAAAATCAGTACAAATCAAGAATTTTTTCCAATTAGTAGGTCTTCTCTAATAGAGGACAGAGCACTCATTAATCAGTAGTATTTGAATCTGTCCGTGATGACAAAACATTCGACTATGCCTTTGTAGGTAGAAGTGCTACTATCCATCCTGTCTTACTTGACTTGATAGCTTTGAAAACCCTGCAATTGTGCGTCTGAAGATCTGCATTTTTGTTTCTCGCATTTTAGCAACACTAATCTCTGAGGAGTCTTTAGATTTCTAGAGATAGGAAATCTTGAATTGTGTGTTGCCTTACGATGAATGGCAGAAGCATCATAAGGAGGTTAATTGGAATACATTTCACTGGTGTACATCAGTCGTTCATTTTAAAAATAAAAAAGATACACGGTTTCGTTGCCAGAGGCTATTTACTGCCAGATTCAGAAAGATAACTGAAATTCTTGGCTTATTTGCTGACATATAAGGCAATAAAGTGTATTTCAATGGGAATGGATAGTAAGCCCGCCAAAGCCAATAGCTGGCTGAAATTCATCCGCCTATACTCAATGCAATCATGTCTATGTCGGATTTATTTCTGTTTTGTGGTTAAGGATCACTAGAATCCAAAACAGTTGAATCCTATCTTGTTCTGCATCGCAAGAAATTAAGTTTTACAATTCATTTGAATATTTATTTCAGTCTGTGTACTTTGAATACAATGTAATGTGGAACGCCAGTTATAGGTCCTCATTTCAGCGACTTCTTTGCTGGGAATATCAAATAATCAACTGACATGTATCTCAAAGCCATTCACTTTTAAATAGAATGAATAATGAGAGGACAAAAACATTTTGAGTTAATTTAAACGAATGACACATAAGACGAAATCAAGTACGTCGAAGATATTCAAAAACCAGTTCGGTTTTTTAATTCGTATTCTTGTCACTTGTGGCGAATCTGTGACTCAGTGTTTGTTTAAATTTGTTTAAACGTTGGTGCTAATCCAGACGACTTTACTTTACAATACAAATACGGGTAGTCCGAGTTGAAAGAGGAAAAAAAAAATCCAAATAGATTCGGCTATTAGCCACTTGGCCACCAGAAATTTCGACTAGTTGCCTACGACATAAACAAAAAACTTAAAAAAAAAAGAATCCCAAACTATAATAAGAAAATAGATTTTTCGTTATCCACTTCAACTTTGGACAAAACAATTTACACGATCTTTCTAATTTGCAGAAGCAAAAAGAGGTTTTGAATACTATGCAAGTGGAATCACGATTTTATAGCAATAAACCAATAAAACTTCTCACTATGTCAATTAATTCGAATCTTTTGGCACTTCACTCGTTTGATTTATTGCAAAAAATATTTGAATTTTTTTTTTGGCTTATTTCCTCAACCTTTAGTCTCTATAAAACGTGTTTTTGATCCGATAAAACCTTCACAGATACTGAACAGAAGAAAAAAAAGTATTGCCCCGATGGCGCTTTAAATAATTTTGACTTCAATTTTTTTCTCACCTCTCCTTGACTTGCCTTTCGTTGATTAACAATGGCTTTTGTATCGTTTGTAAAATTGTTTCTCTTACTTTAATCGAATGCCGAAATTTGAAGGGCGAATTAAATTCAATGAGCGAGAAAAAAATTCGCCAAAAAATGTACGCCATAATTGGCGAATTTTTACACCTCATTAAATGTCGAGTTTTGGTTATTTTAGCACAACCAGTTACTGTACGAATACATGGATACGTATGCCTATCATATTCCTTGTACTCGTATGTTTGTGCGAATCTATCTCGAAATTGGCTTCTGAAACTGGACTAAAAGAATTAACTTGTTTTAAACGTTGAATGACAAATAAACACTGCGCTGTCATACAAGTATATATTAATACCGCCTGGGTTGACGTATATAAATTTATTTATTTTTATATCCATTTACTTGTCTGTAGAAAACGTTTAAAAAAAAAAATATCTGCATCGCTAAAATGACTTTTGTATCAATTAATTCCGATTTGATGAAGTTTTTTTTGATACAAAACCACAAGCACACATTTTTATATACATCTTTAGGGTTGAAGAATAAAATTTTCGTATAACAGTATTATGTGCATATTTTTCGAAAGATTAATTTTTGTTTTAGAATCAATTAGAATGTTAATCTGGTTTCGGTTCTTAATTTTTGAGGTTATGAATGACGAAAGCATATGAGTGGATGCGATTTTTGTTGAGCAGGTTAGGTCATTCAGCCTTGAACAATTTTACGTATTTTGTTGTCTTTTTTATATTTTATTTTTTAAAATGGCATAACTTTGTTGCATAATTGCATCACTTGACAGTTATTTAAATTTTAAATTAATGAGCTTTGGCACAGCATATAGTAGGAGTTATCGAAGCATCAGAGTTTGGATACATAAATGCTATGATATAACAATTGTGTGTATCTTTTGACTTTTAAATGTCTTTCAAAAGAAATGACTAAGGCTTTCGAAGGAAAAAAAAAAAAACCTCACAGATACAAATTTGGGAAGAAATTTATTGCTTAGGAAGTAATAAACCCGAATTGGGTGACATTTGAGCTGTGTATGGTCTAGTTTCGTTTTGTAGTCCGATTTTAATCTCTTCGTACCTGGACTTGGTTGAAATAAATAATTTCTTTTTGCTTTCTCACAGACTAAACTTAAAAGATGCGTGGGAGATGCCAACAGTCGTTAACGAATTTCGAAATACATGCATAATTAGGAGTATTAGGTGACTGTGCAAATAGCCAACGGCGATCTCCAGAATTCGATTTTTTATTATGCCATTCAGTTTTTGTTAATTTATTCAGAAAATTGTTTATTAGTAATTGATTCGAAAGTCGTTTATGATATAACCGATCTCAAGAGCTTATTTTTCCCATTCCACCACAGTCAAGAATTAATATTGAATTTGTCCAAATTATTACATTCATGATCTATTTGGCAGTATGATCGTCGTGGCAGTTAGCCAATAACAGAGCGTGTCAAGTCATCGTTGCGTCCAGAAAAGTACGAACAAAAAATCAAAGCTACTGCAGTTATTCTCTATTGTAATCTCTTCTAAAATCTCGAACCATACACAAAAATACCAAAAATTAAGCTTAAGTGTCAAGTTCGTAAATTAGTTCGCCATCGAATATTTTCCCCATAGCATACCCATACGAAACAACCGAGAATATCTTCAGCACTTATGTAAGTTGCTTCTCTCCAAGGTCATGTAAACGTTGAATAACTGTCAGGTATTGAAAAATTTCGAAACTTAAAAACTTCTCGGTGACCGGCAGTACAGTTTTCGAAGCAACAGGTCTACTGGTGATTTGACGACATGTCTCTCAGAAAAGTGGAACGAAGGCGAACATTTATCTGGTAAAACAAGAAAGTAATAAAAGTTGATTCATCGTACGATTTGATTTATAATGTAAAATAAAATACATAAATTTGAAAGCAATCTGAAAATTTTTATTATTAATTAAAAGAACTATTCATGGCATTTATCTCTTAAGAATAATACTATGTAAACATTGGCTGCGACTACGTCTAACGTGGTCCATTTGGAAAGTCTTATTGTTAGCGCCTCGTTCGAGCATAGCGACTAGTATCTCGCGGATAACACGAGTAATGTTGGCGTCCAAAGCGTCAATCATAGCTGGCTTACTCCTCAAGACCTAATACTTTACATATCCTCAGAGAAAATAGTCCAAAGGTTTAATATCGCACAATCTAGGCGGCCAATTTACCTTAGCAAAACGTGAAATTAAGTGCTCACCAAAATGATTTCTCAAAAAGTCCATTGTTTCACCCGCTGTATGGCTCGTAGCGGCGTCTTGTTGAAATCAGAGCTCCTCGAGACCATGTACTTGATTTTAAGGAAGGAAATAGTCCGTTCACATAGCGCGATAACGGTTACCATTGACGGTAACATTCTCATTTGCCTCATTTTTGAAGAAATATGGATCAATGATTCCACCAGCCCATAAACTACACCATACCGTTGTTTTTAATGGATGCAATGGTAGCTCGTGGTACTCTTCTGGTTACTCATCAGCCCAAATACGGCAATTTTGTTTATCAACGTATCGATAGAGCTAGATATGGGCTTCATCACTAAACAAAATTTCACGATAAAACACCGGATTTTCATTGAGTTTTTACAGAGCCCATGCACTGAAAAAATGACACAAATTCAAGTTGTCTGGCTTCAATTCTTGCACAAGTTGAATTTTGTACGTTTTTAGGCCGATATTCTTACCAAGCCAAGCCAAGCTGCTGAGAACGACGTCGAATCGATTCGTCTCGGTCTTCGCGTACACTCTCAGCTACAGCTGCTATATTCTCTTCACTACGTGCTGGATGTGGTCTAACCGGTCTAGTCAAGTATCATCCATTTATATAAATTGTCTTTGCATAATAAGTTGCCAAACGACATTGAATAAAAATGATAAGGCAGTTTGATAGAAGTCGCGCGTGATCTGTCAAAAAAGTCTATTGAAAATCAAACCTCACGATGAATCACCCTTTACAAGCATTTCACAGAGTGAGATATTACACTCTTTTGTACAATAGAAAATGCGTGCTTTTGGGATCGGTGACTTTCTTCTTTAATAGATTAACGTACTTTTCGGAACGTTCTATTCAAATCGTCTTGGATATTTTCAAGTCTGATATTCGCAAAACAAATGCTGGTTGGCTGAATGCCCCGTTCTGTTTCCTTCACTCTTTAGCTACTTCTAATCCACTATATTCCTTTGCTGACGACAGTATTCTCTGCTTTTCATATTCCTTTCCGGATTCACGGGAACGGCAACATATGTTAAGCTCATCAAATTCAGATATTAACAGCATAATCAATTTGGGAACTATCAAAAGAGTGGAATTCAATGCTTCCGAAGCAAAAAGAAATCGAAAAACTTTATATTCGGGGTATGTGTGTCAATGACAACTTACGTGAGAATGTCCACATCGAAAATGCTACGAAATGTCTAGGTTTCCTCAAGCGATGATAGAAAAATTGTCCTTCTGGTCTCAATACCAATACCAAGGCACGTATCTGCCCAAAATTAGAATATAACGCCTACATCTCGTCAGGTGCCGCCAAGACTGGCACAAGACGTGCCAATAATGTAAGTCAATTGACATACCTGAACATCGACGTTCTAACGCTATTTTCTTCACCAGTGCTCCTGCAGAATTGCCAGCAGCATCGCTCTAGGAATGTTCATCAGTCAGCCACTACTTTCGGTTGTAATTTGAAATTTCGAAATTCTTTTCTAAGCCGCACAATTCTTTATTTCCAAAGATTCAAGACCAACATATCATGCAATGGTATCTCTCTTATCTTATTCGTTACGTGTCCTTCTCCCACGCTGTGTTCAAACATTTTAGGAGACTAGTAAACCCTTAAGCTGATTATAAAAAAAAAAAAAACAGCGCCATAAAGGAGGACTGGAAATATCAAGGCATTATTTCCATAGAATCTTCTTAATTTTTCGGTAAACGCCCTTACTACTCAATTCACTTCCTAGCCCAAAGAAAAAGAAATTGGCAAGAGTGTTTCTTCGTTTTATTTCCGTTGGTAGAATTTATAGCAGTGCCACGCACGGATAAATAGCCCGCTGAGTGCTCCAATTACGCAATTTTTACATAAAATTTTAAGAGATTGTGCCTCCGGTATTCGCTTGTGAGTTTCGCACAATTCTTGCAAGTATGATACCAAGAAAGTTATCTGTGAACTATTCACATTGTATCTGGCGGTGTCTTAAAATTGCTGCTTTAGCACATTACATCAGTAGTTCTTATTTGTTGGGGCATTTGGGGGATTTATATTTGCTGCCACAAGATAGTTATCTGAGTCAATGTTGTTGGGGAAGGTTCAAGCGTCCAGAATACTAGAGGCATAACTTACGTCGATCGCAAAATGATCAACTTGAACAAGCGTGTCATAATCCGAAGACCGTCATGTCTCCTTGTGTACATTAGAATGAGTAAACCGTGAGCTTGCCATTGTAATATTTCCTCCTGCTCCAAAGCCAATAAGTCTAAGTTCGTTGCCAAACGTAGTGCTGTGTAGGTTATACTTACCAAAAGTCCCACCAAGAATTTTCAAATGACATGGTCGGTATGCCCACTAAAATAAAGTTGCATTGTATTAGGTCCTGCGAGAAAGGAGGCCAGGTAAAGTCTTAAAACTTCTTAATCAATTTACATTTTAGCGGTGTGAGAAATGTTAATGTTTTTCTGAAATATTGTGTCTTTCCTATATCCAGGAAACAGCTACAGTTGCGGAAGCAGAAACTCGGTGAACATGCATTAATATAGGATATTAATGGTGGCTTTGATAATACTGGATATGAATGCATTTTGGAACCTTTGCCCATAAAGGTTACTGACCATCCTACTAACCGTTGGGTAAAAGCGATATTCGTAAGCCGGAAAATCTCAGCTGAGACTAAAATCTCTGTCTCAACCATCAAAGGTTGTCCATAAGAAAGTGTTCTCTCACCGTTCTTGTAGTCACTAGTCATTGATGTCCTACTAGCAAAACTCGGTTATCTGAGCTATCACAGAGTAGGATATGCCGACGGCTGTCATAACACTGAAGGGTAAACACCATAAAGGCGTTTATTAAAAGATGCAATCTGCTCGAAAGATAGTAAATGACTGGAGTGTTGTAGATAATCTCTCAACCAACCTCAGTTAAGTTATACTCGCTGCCTTCACTCGTAAAAGAAACCTAAGTAACGATACAGAAATTGTATACTGCCATACAATAGCTGCAGCGGCTACAAAGATTTTCATGCCTCGGCATAACCGGTGGAATGCGTACATATCCCACAGCAGCTATAGAAGCCTTCATTAGTTTAACTCTAGTTCATCTCTGGTAAAAAAAAAGTGTCAATTTGCAGCACGGTCAGGCTACTACAAACAGGATAGCTTAATTACTCAGATCACATGGATCAAATGTATCTTCTCTCTGAAATTCCCCAGGCTTATACAGGTCTTATATACCATAGGTCTTATATGGCAGGAATTACAAAAACTCAATCTTATTATGTGGTATACGGACCGATCTAAGATAGACACCGGGGTTGGTGCTGGTATATTTGGTCCAAACACCAGAATTTCGAAACAAATGGGAAAAAGTTCCAGCGTATTTCAAGCGTAAATAACACCTTGATCAAAAAGTTCCAGGTGGCGTCACCCTGTGACGCTCCAATTGTTCCAATTTGAGTTCTGTTTTCTTTGTTAAGTTGGTACATCTGTTGTTGACATTCACTTTAAATCTTAGCGTCACAGCTTGACATTTGCATAAGTAACGTAGCCAAAGGTACATCTAATTTTGTGATTTTTTACAGTTTATCAGTGGCACGAGCGGTTCAAAATTGGTCGTGAGACAATCGAAGATGATGAACGCAGTGGCAGACCATCGACATCGAAAACCAACGAAAACATTGATGAAGTAAAAGAAATGTTGGTCAATAACCGCAATTTAACCATCAGAGAGATAGCGGATTACTTGAACATTGCCTCTGGATCCGTCCAAGATATTTTGGTTAATGATTAGGGTTTCCGTCGTGTAACAACAAAGTTGGTGCCAAAAGACCTCAATTTTATGCAAAAAAGAGACCGTGTTGACGTCGCAAAAGTGATGATTTGCAAGGCTGAAACCGATCCCACATTTATCAAGAAGATCATTACTGGAGACGAGACGTACGACACGCAATCCAGACATCAGGCAGGTGAATGAAGTTCACCAAATAAGCCGAGACCAAAAAAACCACGTCGTTTTCAGTCAAAAAAGAAGGCAATGCTCACGGTTTTAGTGGATTACAACGGTGTAGTGCATCATGAATTTTTCCAGAAGGCCAGACAGTAAACAAAGAGTATATTTTGGGTGTCATGAGACGTTTGCGTGAAGCAATTCGCCGAAAGAGAACAGAATTGTGGGCAAAAAACTCGTGGATTTTGCATCTTGATAACGCACCGTCGCACAGTGTCATCATTATTCGTAATTTTTTGACGAAAAATGCAAAAAATACCATGCAACAGCTACCTAATTTCCTGTTCAAACTGAATATAAAAAATGTTGAGAGGATTGGATCAAGCGCTGGCATAAGTGTGTTGCAGTCGATGGGGATTACTTTGAAGGGCACAATATAGATTTAGATGAATGAACTTGTATTTTTAATTTTTAAGGTAATACATCCCATTCATGTGTGCGCAGATTTCTTCCTGAATGAGTCAAACAGCTATTAAAGCAATAGGCTCTAACCTCATTGACTCCAAATCAGTTTTGCACTACTTCAATACACCCCAAGATCTCTAGCATAAGAACAAAGTGGGACTTTGTTGGTTGTCTGGTCATATACAATAGGTATTTGCGGAAATGGAACAGCCGAAGAAGTGATTAAAAACGGTTTGGCTGATGTGTATATTCCATTGCGAAAACATTTCAGAGCTTCGTCAGGCTGAAAGAACCATCAAACCCTACATCTTAAGAGCAATGATATCAGAAGACTGATTGGATTTCTAACCGGGCACTGCCACTTTCGATGTCACCCACACAAAATAGGTCTTATTCAGAAAACTGAATATTGTCTTTGCATGGAACAGGACGAAACTGCGAAAAAAATAAAAAATATATAAATACAGTACATCGTCAGTCGCTGTTAAAAAAATTAGAGAAAGCTGTATCTCGGCTAGAAACCGCACACTACAATGTGATTTTTATACCATGAAAATGTTTCTGAAAAAGTTTTCTAAAGTTGTTGATATGCTGACAATCGTTTTAGCGGTATTCTTGCTGGGCTTCCTGCAAGAGATAGTAGTTTTCGTTAACATCCTGGCCGATTGGCATTTTGTATTTATTTCTTCTTTAACATGCATTGTTGAGTTTATAATTTCAATGGAAATCACAATTTTTGTCTCGAACTTAAGTCAGTTGGAGTCTGACCAGTGATTTATGGCAAATCTTGGAGCTGTTGCTCCTTCACTTATAGCACGTTGCTAGTTTTCGAGTATTTACAATGTTTTTCTTGAAAAATTTCACCTATACGTCATCTGGAAGAATTCCCATGTCGAACCATTGAACGTGCAGATACAGTTCACGCACTATATGTAAAGATTTTCATTTTAGAATGGCGCACCGATGTAAAGTTGGAATCTTCCTGTATAAACTCAAGAGAAATCGAGGCAAACGAACGTCAAAAACTTTTTACGTTACATTAAGTAAGTACATTTAAGGTATCTTACTCATCAACAAATTTTCTAACAGAAATGTTGTAAATGCGATATTTTCACCTCTATTCCAGTATTGTTTGGCATGCATACATCTGCAGATACATATCAATCCCAAGTTTTACAGGTGAAGTATATTTTTCTATATCCAAAAACCTCGATGATAAGTGAATTCCCACATTTTTACATAAAATTTGGTGTCAGCTGTTATATGGGTAGGTGATACGATTTATAGTATAGCCTACATCACATTCATATCTTTCTGTTATTGCGTAAGGAAGGAGTCTGATTTCTGAGCAGTCGCCAGAATGTTTAATCGTTAATTCTAGAACCAAACTACCAAGTCAAAGTTCCAATTCGTTCGGGATATTAGCCTACTCTAAGAGCTGTAGTTATTCGTGTTATAAGCATAGTACCATTAGTAAGCCAAGTGAGCTTGGCTCTGAGTCATACACTCACTCAAAAATGTTCGGATAGGTCTTTTATAGTTGTAAGAGCCTCTCGCCCAAAGCTATCGTCAGAAATTCGTCTCGAAAGACCCTCTGCAGGCTGATATTTGTGGACTAAACTCGAAAGCAAGTGCGTAAATCATTAAATAATTACATCTATCAAAATGAGTATGATATGCTCAATTCATCGTCCATTTAACTTGAATTTACAACACTTCAAAATATCCACATATGTTAATATGGGTACGAGTATATTTCTTTGAATAAATCACTACCATATGCCACGAGAAAACAGATTTAGGTAGTACTTCGGTAATGTCTCAATGCATAAGAATGCTACCTCATTTCAAAAATGAATGTATGACACTTATTTTCGAAATGGCAAAAATAAATTCAATTTATTTATAATTAATATCGTGGCAGCAGTCCATCTCAATTCAGATGGCAATATGGTCTTGACATGTCCATTTATTGAGTGTACACAAATGTGTGACCACTCTTTACATACAAATCTATAAGGATAAACTTCTGTATGATTCATTCGATACTTTTGTCATAATTAAATACTTATCCCAGGAAACCCGAAAGGACAACGAATACGACTTCATCACATGTTCAATGAAACATACATAAGTTGTTAATTCTCGAAATTTTTCATTCATTATTAAGTTTTTTCTTTACGTAAAGTATCTTTCGACATATTGGGAATATTAAGTGACATTGTACAAAAAAGAATAAATTGCATTTTATGTGTAAAATACGAGGACAGCTATAGATGTAGTCGACGATTGGTGCACTCAAAATTGGGGTTGTAAAGAATTGGTGGATGTGGCGATGCATGTTCGTCTGTAAAAACAGCCAATCTGCACTTAAAGCCTCACCGAGCCTTCTCATGACTTCAAATCTAGTTCGAAAATGCAAAACTTTACTGAACGCGGCAGAAAGGCTGAATGCTCAGGTCACAGTGGGTTCAGGGAAATGAAATCGCTGATGCATTTGGTAGACAGGGCCAGATCAGAGTTTTCGGAATCTTAGGTCTGCCTGCGTCCGCGGTTATGGCTTCAATTGAGAGTTGGGTTTTATATGAGCATAACTGAAACTCCAGTCTCAAAACAGACCAAACAGATGCTTTCTGACATCTCTAAGAAGTCATTGTAAAAAATGTTAGACAGCTCATTATGTGCTATATGCCAAAGCTGATAAAAATGTCTTTAAATCGCTCCATTTAAAAGGGAGGGATAAAAAACGAAAAAAAAAATGCCTGGAAAAGACAATTGCGAATCGGATTAACTGTTTTATGTCGAAACACAAAGTTCTTCACCCAAACCAGTACGGGTTTCGAAAAGGCAAGATCACGTAGTCGCACTATTCATCGATTTCAGCAAGGCATTCGATACTTTGACGCATAATAAACTTGTGGAAAATATCAGCAGACCAAGATTGAGAGGAGTCGTGGCAAACTGTCTCAAAAAGGTTTCTGATAAAATAACCAAAGCAAAAGCGAGAAAATACAGTGTGGCACAAGGTTTAGTTTATCGGTTTCGACCTTGCAAGTGTCATTCATAGATAATGGCTGGGTATTTGAATTTCGCTTTAATGACAGCAGACAGCATTGAGTTTTCGAAGCATTAAATTTCACTCGGTTGATAGTTCCCCAATTGGTAATGCTGCCGTTCCAGTTCTACAACCGATGAGCAGGGGCGTGAGTCCAGGAACGAATATGAAAAGCAGAGAGAACTGTCATCAGCAAATTAATATATTGGATTAGAAGTAGCAGACAAGAGATCATTAATGTAAATTAAAAAGAGTGTCGGAGACAGAATGGAGCCGTGGGGTACCCCAGAATCTATTTTGTGAACATCAGACTTTAAACCGTCCAAGACAACTTGAATTAAACGTTCCGAAAGGTAATTTCTAATCCATTGAAGAAAAGAGTCATCGATCCCAAAGGCACGCATTTTCGACAAAAGAGCCTGATGCTAAACTCTGTCAAATGCGTTAGAAATATCAAGTGAAACTATCTTGTTTTCGCAAGATTGATGTATGCTTTGGTTCCACTTCCATTAAATCACCAGTGGACCTGTTGCTAAGAAAACCATACTGCCGGTCATTGAGAAGTTTTCGTGTTTCGAGATATTTCATGAGCTGACAGTTTATCAACGTTTTCATGACCTTGGAAAGAAAGGACGTAAGTGCAATGGGTCTCTAGGAGGAGAGAGAAGAAGATTCACCTTTTTTAGGGACGGGCTGGACAAATGCTCGGAATGATTCCTAAAGAGTAGGATTGATGAAAAAGCTTACGCAGTGGTTTTGCCAGCGTGGAAGAACACCTCTTCACAAGAAGGGGTGATATATGCATGTTAAGAAAGTGGATTCGTCCCATTGTATATTAGATTCGACGCACTCAAGTGTAGGCGGGGACAAAGCACAATCTGGGAGTGTTGAGCTAGCCGCAAAGTGTGCAGCAAGCAGATTGGCCTTGTCCAAAGAGCTGTCAGCTGGAATGTCATTATGAATGAGCTTTGGGATGGAGGATGAGGCAGAATTTCTTATGTTTTTGATGAATTCCTAAAGAAGTTATTAAGTCCGCTCCAATTGGCTTTGTCGTATTGCCATACGGTTCTTTTAGGACTGTTTTCTCAGTACGAGAATTTAGTAGATATGACACAATGGCCCGACGAGCCTAGATGGGAGAGCACATCAACACAGTACTTGTCAGGGTGAGAAATTCCTGTTCTCCTCTGTTCCTGTTTCGGAGAAAACATCTACAACCCATATGTTAGGCTGAACCTTTAGTTCAACATGTTTGACGAAAATAAGCCATTTTTCACTGTCCACTTTTTCAAGTTCTTCTGTTAAGAATAGCTGAACGTCATTCATTTTGAATGTTTTACTTTAGTCCATACTGACTCTAATGATTAAAATCGCAGTAGTAATGCGGCAATTGCAGTACTTAGTATTTTCCCATTTGAGCTGGTTTATCCATCACGTGTATCTGAAGTTTGACTTTGTGGCGTTTGAAAACGTCCAACAATTCAGCTGTTTCCATGTTTTGTTCGAAACCTATGCTATTTTGTCTAAGCTACGTCTTGATTTCTTCTTTTCTGGTGGAAGATGATGGCTCTTTGTTAAATTTTTTTTTCTTAAATGGTATGTAGTGTTATCCATTACTATGACGAAGTTGGACTCAAAATATTTCAAGGCATTTTCAAACCACTGCCACTTTTGCTGGAATCAAATCTTAAAAGTCCTTTCCGAACGAATATTGCATGGCTTTTGATGTGGATAATTATGAGTCTCTTTCCTTTTTCGGATGGTGACTGGAGTCCAGTTGATAATTCTGCATTGAAAAGCAGATCGGTCTTGTGATCGCTGAGTGTGTCCTGTGCTGAGTGTAGCCTTCATTTAGCCACGTTTCATCGGGAAAATATACTTCTTTTTAGGAGCAAACTTTTCCATTGATATCTAAAAAACTTATTCTTATTCAGAATTGAGTGTAAAGATTCCTTGCGTATCTTGGATATATTTTCATTCTGACACAATTCGAGGAGTACATTATCAAGTTAAAGTTGTCAAAGAAAAAGTTATGGATATGTCTTACATTAATAAATTATAAAACTTGTTTAATGATTCAAGATCTGGTCCTTTATCTCTTTGGATAAGACTTTCGGATTTATATCAAACAAAAATCATTTACTGCACCATTGGCAGGTAGATTTTCGATTGTGAAAACAGCCTCTTTAACGACACTTCTACGCTTCTGTAAATTAGTCGTATAATTAATAACAAGGTTCGTGTTGGCTTACTTATATAAATTAAGTTCTATTCCACGCACTTTAACATATAAATAAACAATTTTAACCAAATAAACGTATGGTACATTCGCATATAGCTAAATCTATTACTCTTTTCGATTAGTTAATGGAATCGCTTTTAAAAAGAACAAAAACCAACAGAGTTAGTGAAAATTCAAGCGAAAAAACCACTATCAATGTAACCAGTGGCTTCTTCAGTGGCAGTTTGTAGTGTTTTGAACCGAAAACTGAACGATAGGCACTTGTGTTCGAAGAAAAATCTCTTCTATTCGGCGTGTGAGGCAGATTTTTGTTGAACAGGCTGTAAAACACATTATCGCTAAATAATGAGTAAGCTTCCCCTATAAGCAAATGTTTCAGTTTTTCGTATCGCCATTGCCTTTATGAAACGGATAAAGAGAGCTTTTCTTTATCTGGAGATTCATATCTTATCAGATCGCTTTTATTACATAATTAAACCCAAGAATTTCGATTTCGGTCTATGTCTTGAATTGTATGTGATATGTTTCGGATTTTTTTGTACTTTTTCCATTTCATGCACGACAACCGACCAAACTACGTGGAAACGCTTCCTTGAATTTATATTTTTTTTTAAATACTCTTTTAAGGTTAGGGTAGGGTTAACAGTGGTATGACGGATATGCCATCACACACATTCTAGGCACCAAAACGAGCAAATCGTGATCCCTGTGAATCCAGTTGAATTTGACTTCAAACGGTAAAAACCTAAACAATCTCCCTGGTGAAACATCCAATTTATTTAAAAAAGCCAAGAAGGCCTATTTTCTCTAGATTTTCGAAAAAGTATTTCCCTAAAAATTTTCTCCGCCTACGCGTTCGCATTCACTCAATATGTGTGTTATGTCTTCAACTGCTTGCAGATCACCCCAGAATCTGCAAATATCCTGTCAGGATTCCTATTGCTGTCCTAGGTTTAACCCTATTTAATTTTATTAGCCTTCTAGATCTTTTGGCGTCAAAAAGCGACCAGAGAGCATTGGATACCCTGTGTCCTTCAAGACTTGATTAACTTAGGTTGGATGTCTTTGTGATTTTTTCCTCCTCACTATGCAGAGGGGTGGTTTGATGTTGGCAGCTCACTATTTTCCAGTAGTCCCCCTTTTATTGCAAGCTCATCTGCTTGTTCATTTCGTTTTAATACCTCAGTGTTCTGGCACCCAGCACCGTTTTACATGGTTCTGACTGCATAACGTCTTTAGCACTGTGCGACAGCCTCTGACTGTATCAGAGTTGATGTTGGTTGATTTCATTGCCTTGAGTTGGGCTTGGCCCTAGATGAAGATACCGATTTAAGGACAGCCAGAACTTCTGATTGGAAGACACTGCTTGCGTCCGCTAGTTTTATAGACACTTTTAGTTCTGGGTCTTCTGAGACTGCTATGACAGTGCCATGTCCTAAACTATTCCTCTTGAAGTAACCTAGATTCACTGTATTGCACTGTTGCCAGCAAGTTTTTTGATCTGTAAATCGAAGCTGTTCTTTGAATCGCCGCTAATTTTTCTAAACTGTTTTTTGTTTGTTGCTTTCCACCACCTTACATAGTGCGCCGTATGTAAGTATGGGTCTTACCACCACCGTATACAGACAGTATACCATTGCAGGCTTTAAGACCCAATTTTTCATACTGTTCCTTTGCATATGCCTTTTTAATTCTTTCCGCTACATTAAGATTTTATAATCCTCCCTATCTAGATAATCAGGAGATAATAGAGTTCCTTCAGTTGACGATCAAATCCCTTGACCGTTCACAATCATTTCCATTTTATTGGTGTACCACCAAATATTTATGTGAAACCTTCCTTTTCAAAATTGTTCTCCAAATCCTGCGCACTAGATTTTTTCATTCGTTTCGTCGTCCGGACTTGGCCACTTGTCTTGTCCAAATCCTATCAGTTTACTTTTTTAACTGATATGTCAAAATTGATTGAAGGCTTTCCTTTGTTTTTTTTTAGTAAAAGCTGATCACAATTTGCTACTGGTTTACAATAGTTGAGATCACATTATACAATATTCTTTCATATAATCTACCTGGGTGTTATGTCGACCACAGCAGTACGTTATTATGACTCCATGAGTACTATAGTAAACCCCTTCTACCGCCAAATTCATTCATATGAAAATATTTTCTACATTTCTTCATGGAGGTATTCGTATGCGCAGTTCGAATACGTATTCAAATCACCATAGATTCTCTTATGAAGTAATAGCTAAAATTAAGCCGTTAATAACATTTAGTTTCAGCCGTAACCCAGTCTTAAGTCCATTTTCAGTGGACCATGTCAAGATTCCTGTGAGTGAAATTTTATAGTCAACCCAACCGGTACAACTATTAAATACTAAATTGATGTACCTCAGGGCTTCATATTTGGCCAAGTACTTTCTTTATACTAAAATCTGCTGCTCGTTTTTTGTTACTTCATTTAAATGATGTAAATCTGCATTTGTCAAACACACTTGGCTATCTATGTTGAACTTCTGCCACTTCTATGCCTTACTCCTGCATCAACTGGTGTAAATGGGAAACGTTTTGTCATAGCCATCTTCTAGTATTTAAATTTTCGCAACCAACGGTCAGTCAAATAGTCAGTCGGTGAATAAAAACACATTCATTGGGAATTGACTTTGGTAGCATGTTGTCTTCTTCCCAAACAAAAATTATATCTACACTAACGTCTCCGCAGTGGTTCCATAGTGTAGCGGTTATCACGTCTGCTTTACACGCAGAAGGTCTCCAGTTCGATCCTGGATGGAACCAAATTATTTTTTTTTAAGATCCTCATTTAAAAGATGAGCGAATTGATTTCCATATTATACAATTGGCATGGATACGAGTGGTAACGTTTATGTTAATTGCCTTACTTGTTTAGATGACGCTTTAATCGGTGTTTAATTTATGCTCTCTATCAAATAATTTCTCGCTTCCTGAAATGAATTTGCAGGTAGTACACCGGTCCGGCAGTCTTGTTATGCTCAAGGTAAGATATTGCATCCTTTAGTTTGGTCGAATTGACTAAAATCTTGGCTTTTATCAACCAACTGATAATTTTTGAGTCATCCCCGCGGTTAAATAATCTGAGTTAATAGTTTTTCCTTAGCACAAACTGTGACTCTATTAAATTTTTTTCCTATCTCCATCGGCTCCTGTCTGGTTCTTGTTCACTTGACTATTTATTTTTACATTTTGGAAACTTCTCGGAGTTTATTTTTTCTCCGAATAAGTAGATGAACTTCTCTACCACCTCTGGTCGTAGAGCATATTAGTAAAAAACATCAGAGATTCTGCCTCATCCTCCATTCTAACGCTCATTTATAATGACATTCTAACTGTCAGCTCTTAAGACAGGACTAATCTGCTTGCTGCACACTTTGCGGCCAACTCAACATTTCCAGATTGTGCTTTGTCTCCGCCTTTATTTGAGTGCGTCAAATCTTCAAAGGAACGAATCCACTTTCGCACTCGTGTAGTAGCCAGAGTACTTAAAGACTGGTCCAGATGATATATCTCCCCTTCTTGTAAAGAAGTGTTCTTCCACGCTGGCAAAACCACAGCGTAAAATTTTCCATCGCTCCTACTTTTAAGAACTGTTAAGATGGAAGACAGCATCTGTCCAGCCCATACCCAAAAAAAGTAAATCCTCATAGAAACGCTGATAAATCGTTAGCTCATGAAATATCTCGAAACACAATAACTTCCCAATGAACAGCAGTACGGTTTTCGTAGTAACAGGTCCACTGGTGATTTAATAGCATGTCTCACCAACAAGTAACCAACCAAAGCATACATTAATCTGGAGAGAGCAAGATAGTGGCACTTGATATTTCTAAGGCATTTGCGATCGACGACTCTCGTCTTCAAGTTTTGAAACGTTCAATTTAAGTTGTCTCAGATGGTTTCAAGTCTGATATTCACAAAATAAATGCTGGTGTGCCCCAGGGATTCGTTCTATCTCCAACACTCTTTTTAATCTTCATCAATGATCTCTTGCCTGCTACTTCTAGTCCACTTTATTTCTTTGCTGACGACAGTACTCTCTGAAATATTTCACCCCTCTGATCTGGTCTCAATATATAAGGCGTTCATCCGCCCAAAATTTTTGTACAATGCACACATCTGTTCAGGTGCGCCTAAAACATTTCTGCACCCGCTTGATAGGATTCCAAGCCGTGTGATAAAACTCATAAGTGATGCTTATATTACTCAATCAATGGATACCATTGAACAGCGACGAAATGTCTCTTGTCTCAGTTTGTTCTATCGCTACTTTCACAACCAGTGCTCCACAGAAATCCCCAGTAGCATTCTACCCCTTCAAAGCTTCAACCGTAACACTCGTCTCGCTATGAATGCTCATCAATATACCCTGAAACCCACTTTTGCACGTACTATAAAATATCGTGATTCGTTCCTAAGTCGCTTGTGGAATTCCCTGTCAAGCTCTATATTTCTGCGTCATTGTACTATTCACACATTTAAAGCCAACGTACATCGGCACCTATCTTTCTTTCTTCCCTAATTTCCCTTCGCCAGCGCTGTGTGCAAACATTTTAAGGGTATCTTAACACTGGTGAGTACGCGTTCCAAAAAGCACGGGTCTCCATCGTTGTTGTTTTTTTTTGTTTTTCATAAATTGCCACTTTGTAGGCTAGTTGCTTTGCTACATAAAGTTGCAAGTTGCATTGTGGGATGGCTTTTGGCTCCGATACAATTCAGTTTCAGAACTTCTTATCGATTATATATTAGGAGTGTTCAGTCAGTTTGTTGTAATTGCCGCCTTGTCAAATATCCTCACAGTATTTCTCATATTCGCAGACATAACTTGATAGCAACTAGGTAGTGGTCGGAGTAAATATTGGTATGCTCTAACATTAATAAAAGTAGAAGAGTCCCTTGTGTCTATCGCTTGATCAATTTCCTTGGCCATTTTATAATCAAGTTACCGCCATGTTCCTTGTTCAACATTCAAATGAGAAACACTGGTGGAAATTGGCGTAATTTTTCGTCCTGCAGGAATTTTTTTTTTTTTGTTCACTTTACTTGGCGTTGAGTTTTCAAAAATAACCATCATATCCAGAGCTCAGAGTATCATCATTTTTTCTGAAGGGGCGTGATCATTTACGAGTACTATCCTGGTATGAGGATTGTTGCAATGCGTTGACTCACAAGACTTCTTGCTTAAGTCTACCTCACACAAGAACTCTCCAAATAAATAGACGCTGCAGTTAGTGTCTGTAGAAATCGCTGTAGCATACGAGGACTGTTTGATAAATATCCAGAATAGAAATTACATTTTGACAATTTTATTTCCAATATAATCCCCTCGATACACTTTCATAGCGTAACGTATAGTACTTTTTTTGGCCTGCAAAATATAAGGTGGTTCGTCGTAAGGTTTGATTTATAATGTAACATAAGACACATCAATTTGAAAACAAACTTAACACTTTTAAAATCAATTAAAAGAACAACTCATGGCATTTATTTTTTAAAAATAATATTGTCTAAATGTTGGCCACAACTACGTCTGAGGTGGTTTGAGCATACATTACACGAGTAATGTTGGCTTCCAAAGCGTCGATAGTCGTAGCTGGCTTATTCCTAAAGACCTGAGACTTGACATATCCCCAGAGAGAATAGTCCAAAGGTGTGATATCGCATGATCTAGGCAGCCAATTTACCATAGCAAAACGTGAAATAAGTGCTCACTAAAATGATTTCTCAACAAGTAACGTTCTGATTTGCCTTATTTTTGAAGAAATATGGACCAATGATTCCACCAGCCCATAAACTACACCATACCGTTGTTTTTAATGGATGTAATGGTAGCTCTTGGTACCCTTCGGGTTGCTCATTAGCCCAAATACGGCAATTTTGTTTATTAACGTATCTATTGGGCCAGAAATGGGCTTTATCACTGAACAAACTGTTACGATAAGGCACCGGATTTTCATTGAGTTTTTCCAGAGCAAATTCACTGAAAATATGACGCAAATTCAAGTCGCCTGGCTTCAATTCTTGCACAAGTTGAATTTCGTACTCTTTTAGGCCGAGATCCTCACGAAAAATACGCCAAGTTGTCGAATACGCTTAGCCAAGCTGCTGAGAACGACGACAAATCGATTTGTCACGGTCTTCGCGTACAGCTATAGCACTACGTGCTGGATGTGGTCTAACTGGTCAAGTATCATCCCCTAATGTAAGCTGGGACTCAAATTTGCGAGTTCTATTGGCAATAGTGGTTTCAGTAGGTCTATTATGCGTACCGTAAGTTCCTCGAATCGCACGAAAAACATTTCTCACAGAACACTGATTTTCGTAATACAGCTAAAGATTTGGAGACGCTGTTGTAGTGTGAGTCTTGCCAAAGTTTGAAGTCATGCGTGATCAGTCAAAAAAGCCTATTGAAAATCAAACCTCACGATGAGTCACCGTATACTTCCAGCGGCAGCGATGACGTCCTCCTTTCACCCATATTCCTTCCGGCGAGCGATCTTTTAAGATCGTCTTAAGAAGTCTCATGGAACCAAGCCCGGAGAATACAATGGGAGAGCAATTCGTATTGCAATTCGACCAATTTGGCTGTGGCGACTGCAGAGGTGTGAGTAGGTGCGTTATTGTGGTGGTAGAGCACCTTTTTATTCGCCAAATGTGGTCGTTTTTTCTTTAAACCGGCGTTGAATTAGCCCAATAAATCGACGTAGTGTGCTCCTGTGATTGGTTTTCTCTTCTCCAAATAGTCAACATGGATCACATTGCGCGTCACAAAAAACGGTGGCCATAACCTTTCCGGACGGAGGCACGGCCTTCGCTTTTTTTGGAGAACGATCACCGATTGTTCCTTGGTCTGTGGTGTGTGCCAATTAATCCATGTCTTATCGACGGTCACAAAACAGAAACTCCTTTAGATTTTAATTAAACAGGGCCAATAACGTCTTTGAAGTGGTTTCAAGATTGCCCTTGTTTTCGGTGTGAGCAAATACTTCACTTCGTTTAGTTGATATGGCTGCTATCTCAGCCAATTCACAAATTTTCACTCGGCGGTCCGCCAATACGAGATCATGGATTTTGTCCACGGTTACCTAAGTGGTAACCGTTTTTAGGCCACCTGGACGCGATTCATGAACCAATGATAAACGGTTGAACGGGAAGGTGAATGGGTCCCATACACACCATTCAGAATGGGCTTGATTTCCTGGCAAGTTTTGCCACTCAAAAACATAAATCGGATGACGGGGCGATACTGTTCTTTTCCATGGTCGCAAAAAACACTAACACGATATTTTGGAATGAGTGTCAAAGCAAAACTGATCGTCGGATTGTCACCAAGTTTTGATAGGCGGACTAAAAGAGATTGTACTAAATGATGATGCACTCATTTCGGCTCAGTAGCGCCAGCTTTCTCCCAATTCGGTACTCATCAAACAGCCCTCGTATGTCACAGTTTTTCACACGCTTTTTTTTTGACATATCTCACCCCACGTCCACCGGCGTTGATACCTGCCTTGTAGCAGTTTTAGGCCTCCAATAGTTGTAGGGCTGTAATTATATAATATATGCAAGATCCAAATATTTTATGTGCGAATCCGAAGATTGTTGTCCTTGTTTTCGTTTTGGAACTTTGTTACCAGTTAATCCAAAACCAGGGTTTTGTCGTGGCTGCTTAATTAATCCCACACACAACCTCCAGACTAGATCTTTTCTGTGATCCCTTAGGCAAAATTGATGTAACATTCAGGAACCAGTAATCCGGGTTCATCCAACACCATTTCCAATAATCTTGAAAAAAATTAAGTGACCTTATCTGAAAATATGGTATGATGAAGAAGCTAATATAAATGATCCGTCACGCTGACTGCGACGCCAAGTCCTTCTTTTGAGGTTCGGTCATTTTTTTACAGAACATTATACTGTTACATTCTTTTGTTCAACACTAGCGCTTATTTTTTGGAAACCAACTTTAACTTGGAGAAGACGAACGCTCATTGACTACCAGCAAAAGATGAAATAATTTCAATTTACGTAAGGTCGTAGTACCTTAACCCACAAATATTTTGATGGCAAGTAGAAATACGATGCTTTTTTAAGACTTAAACTTTTCAGGTTTTTTATAATAATTTTCCAAAGAGTTCAACAACCATTTGTATTATTTTCATAAAAAAGATATAGATTTACGTTTTAAAGGTTTTGAATTTGAAAGCAATTCATTTAAAAGCAAATCATCTGAGTACTTACTCGGACCACATTAAGTATCGATGAGTATTTCTTCACATCTAGAATCAACAAAAATATCTCTATTTATAGAAAACAAATTAAAATTTTATTTACCATCTAACTAGGAGATTCTAACAAAAAAAAAATTGAACTTTTGTGTGCAACAAAGAGCAAAAATTAATTTTCAATAAAACCCACTCGCAGTTCTATATTGGAGATAGGATGCACTGAACCAATCGGCAAAGGAAAAATGTATTTTTCACATATTTTTCTGTACATTTTAATTGCAATCAAAACAAAAAAACAAAACAAAAAATTATAAATAAATATTCAAACAGAAAGTGTTATGGTACAATGCGAAGGGGTTTTGGCAGCGATAGCTTTTGATGTCATTCGGATAAATTAAGCGCACTAGTCATATCCATATAAATTAAATTAAAAATATAAAAAAAAAAAAATCAGATGTGAATTATAATTGTGGGCATAAATAAAATAGTAAAGTATGCCTGAGTATAGTTAGATTTTTTTTAAGTGCAAAAAATTCATTCGTACGCAAAAACAAATTTATGTTATGGCATAGTTTTGGATCGTTGGTGAGCCCGAAGCGGTTTATTTAATAAAGTACAAAAGGAAGCATTAATTTTTGTTTTTTCATATTTTAAAGGTTTTGAAGGCAGGCAATATAAGGATTCTGGAAAATGTCAGAAGGATTTCATTTATCATGAAAGAGAGATGGCAGATTTAAGTTAAAAATCTGCGGAATTTGGGATTCCGTGAAAACTTCTAGAATTGGGCGTTCAATTAATTGAGCTTAGTTAATTTATTTATTAAAACATATTTTCCTATGGATATTCTGCACTTATTTGTTTTCCAGTGCTGTCGCCTCTTGTGGGGTATTTGGACCTGTCCTTAGAGATCCTCACTCTAAGTCACTCTGAATGACTCATACTAATTTTGATTCCTTTTCACTATTTTGCAGCCTGTCTGATTATTAGATCAGCTCAGTTTTTATCTCAGTCATTTTATTCTTTTTCTGTTTCTTAATTATTGGGAGATAGTCACCCATTTAATCATTCCGACAGTGATAACTATGCCATCTTGTATGAATCCCATCAGTATGTTCTGTACAACCAAATAGATTAGTTGCTTTATTTTGCACTCCAGAACAATGTCGATGTGCAGATCGTAGAGTTTGTAGATTGTTTACATAAATTGGACAATAAGTTATATAAAGAATTTGGGCCTCGAATGTTGATGGAATTCTCTCATCGTACAACTAGAAGAGATCTCCCAACACCCTGACCTAGACGAAATGTAGCAATATTGAAGCTTTAGTCTAATAAAGCCGACTGCTGAATATTGTTGAATAATGAAGAATATTCACCAGCTCATCTGTGAGATATCAGAGGAAACTATGCCTGGTGCATGGAATCTCAACAACGTTTGTCTGCTCCACGAGAAAGAAGACCATTTTGACTGGGGCAACTAGATAGGAATAAGTTGCCTATACGGTCTTTACGGTTTTATGCTATTGAAGTTCACTACATATCGATAAATATTCACACTACAGCAGATCTTGCAAAAGACACGGGAATCTCGGGTCTATGCTGACCATCTGTTTATAGAATTTAACGTGCATATCTGTGCGCAACGTGCAACCATGTCTAGCTTAGGCATCTCTAAACAGCATTTGCAAAACTTGCGAATGAAATTGATGATGACATGACGGATGACAATGAGCTGTCAATGAAGCTTTCGTGAGTATTGGTGGCATAATCGGTGGTGGTAAACGGGACATATACCACCAACGGCATAGCCAGAACGTCACCGTTGAGGTTACAATTTCGAGGTGGTTAAGGACGTTGTTAACCTTAGTTCTGAAGTTACACACAGCAACAACATCAGCTCAGAAGTCAGATGCAAAATTACTCTTTAATTGCTGTTTGGCTTTATACAAGACCCTTATCACCCCGGTCCTGATGTGTGGCACAGAGGATTAGATGTTGTAGAAAATGAATGAAGAAGCAATTGGTACGGTTTCCCGTACAGCTGTACAGCGATATCTAGTCAATCTTTTAAAATTTAATTTGATATGGATGTGCTCTTCTATTGTTTGCAGCAATCTTGCCAATTATGGCCTAACCAGGTCTATAATATATTGGCAACATTTAACCAGTTTGCAGAGCTCAGCTCTTTCCTACAGTGCCTTTTATAGATCCTACTTTCTGATTTTTACTATTTAGGGTGGTTTGACCTTATAAGTTTAGTATTGCAGTCTTTGAGTCTAATCGTTTTCATTCGATTACATTCTTCTTTCCAATTACAAAGGCTATGCGCGCTAATGACATGGAACACTGATGTTGTCGTATACGCTTTTTGACTTACTCCACCGAAAGTGGAAGTCAAGGAAGTCAAATCAAATCAAATCAAAAATAAAAGGTTTTAGGTCGACCTCTACTCAAACCAAGAGTGGAACATTTTGCCTTCAGCACAGGTTCTGACACAAGATGTTCCAGCAGCAGTCCCAACCTGACCAGTAGACACAGCCCTCCTTATGGAAGCACTAAAGAGTTTTCCGACTGAGGTTAAAAAGCCCCAAATTGTAGCAAAGTTTTGGCCGATTTTTGAATGTCTTTTGCCCACCTCCCAGGCAATTTCTTAATGCCTCCACTAAAAAAATTGTTTGGCTTTGACCAACATATCCTCTTGGACATTATCACGAGTTCTAAAGTTTTGCAGACTTCGGAGCAATCGGAGGAAATCTGTATAAGGGCGAGCACAGCTGTTGACAGTAGAATTCTGCGGTAATAATCTTGTTATGAGTCAGCAGTTAAATTTGGATTATTCCCTCAGCGTCCCACCATCGCCATAGTAACACCTTAAGAGGGTAAAGTCCAAATTCGAGATGTCGTGCTAGTATGCCTACTAGACTAAGCCATTAGTGGCGGGGCTTAATTTTATTTTAAAGAACCCATCTCTCATCTCCAGTAACGATTCGGCTCAAAAGCGGCTCTTTATTGTAATGCAATAGAAGCAGTGTATGAGCTTCGATTTTTTGCTCAAAATTATTTTGCTATAGGTGGAGCTATCGCTATCTTCATCGATATCTAGGTCGCACTCAAAGGAATAGAGTCAATCAACATCAACTCTGATACAGTTGATGTCAGTCAGAACCGGGTAAGACTGTGCTGGGTATCAGGATACTGCGATATTAAAGGAAATGAACAAGCGGATGAGCTTACACGAAAAGGGGCTACAAATCACCCCTTCACAAAATAACAAAGACAGCCAACCTAAGGCGGTCAAGTCTTGAAGGACACAGAGTATCTAATGCTCTCTGGCCGATTTTTGACGTCAAAAGATCTAGAAGACTAATAAAATTAAACAGGGTTAAGCTAAGGACAGCAATAGGAATCCTGAAAGGACAGTCTCTCCGGCGGAAACAGGCAAAAAGACTTATATTGTCAGATACGGATATTTGCAGATTCTGAGGTGATCTGCAAGCAGTTGAAGACATAACACACATATTGTGTGAGTGCGAGTCAATATCGCGTAGGCAAAGGAAATTTTAGAGAAATACTTTTCGAAAACTTGGAGGAAATAGAGGAAGCTCGGACCTTCTTAGACTTAGGCCTTCTTAGACTTTGCAAAGAAATTGTTTAGGCTTTTTACCATTTAAGACAAATTCAATTGGTTCCACAGTGATCGCGATTGGCTCGTTTTTGTGATGGCATATCCATCATATCTGATCAAGGAAGAGGATTATTTCCCTTTGTAGATCAGGAAAGAGATTGATATACATCAATTCCGATCAAGGTAAACGTAGGTGGAATAAGTCCATATGGCAGGTGTCCACCTAAAACACTAGATACATTCTAGGAGCACCCACCCACTGTTTAGTCTATTTCACCCAAAAAATTGAACTAAAAACTTCATTTCAGTAAGGCGCGAAGTTTCAAGAAGTTTTTCTGCATTAAAACTAACTAAAATATGGTTTAGTGTATAGAGTCTTCGGCTTTGTAGCATCTTACAACCACTAAAGTGGTAAACACGGTTTTCCTTCATAGCATTGTCATAGAGAAGAAGTCGTGCTCTTAATACGAGAAGGAAACAATTGCCAAATTATATTGCAGTTTAGAGCTTTCCTTATCAAGTGTTCTGTACGTCTTTTGTTGCATTGATGTGGAGATTTCCTGGTACAGGGTGGTGGTGATGGTGTTTCGAGTTGATGTTACCACTTCAAATTACAAGTATGTGACGCTAGCTAGCTTCCTAGCGTGTAAGTCACTTGGTGCAAACTTAATATCGTGATAAGGGAATCGCTCGTACGTATGCCAAGAAGTGCATTGTCAGCTACGTCCTTCTTCTCAACCATCAGACCACAATCACATATGAGTCCAAACCTTAAAAATTTAACTAAGTCTTTGACTTAGTGGATGCCGAAGAGGCCATTTAGAGTACTCCTTTCACGTTGGTTGTTTTTTTTTTTTTTTTTAATGTTATGAGCTGAGGGTATATGGTATTCTGGATGCTCCCATCCTAGCCTGGAAGTCGAAAATATCATTCCGGTAGATGAACGTTACCGTATCTAAAACACTTTTTAAAATCAGAAGAATCGGTTATGTTTCTTCCGACTATAACAAAGCAGCAGGAGCTCTTCATCAACATATTTTACAACCGAACAGGAGGGTATCGATTTGAATCAATATGCATTTGTTCAGTGATAGGTCTTTATGTCTAAAATCCAATGATATTGGCACGTCATACTTGGGACATTGCTAATATCTTCTCCTTAGGACTTCATAAAAGTCCCCTCTACTAGCGCCGTCTTTCTGTTTCTGTTCAGCTCAACTACACAGCTCGTTAAGCTATAAACCTGATTGCTTGGAAGATTTGCATTCCTGTGTTTGTTTGCTTTTTTTTAGATTTTCTTATCTGTGGACATACGAAACCGGGAGGCAATTTCACTTCTTTTCGTAATTGAAAATGTAAACGAACTCCAGTTCGCATGCAACAGTGACTAGTTAATAATATCAAATGCAAACTCTAAGTACTATAAGCTCAAAAACTTACTAATGGAACTCAAAGCGGATATGCGGCACTTTAACGAACAATGCACTGACTGTCGCAGGAAATGTTAATGAATTTTCCTTTTAATTTCTCCTTGATTACATTGTTCAGTAAATTTTATCCAACATGTATCCGTACATATTTACGAGTTGTAAATTCTTTTACATGGAGTTGTTTTATTTGATTAAATTGCATCTAAAAAGGAAGTTTCTAGAGCTTTTGTAATCACATCAATTCAACATAACCGTCCACAGTTCTCAATTACAAAAAAGTTCACTCAAAGATCCAGATTCAAAATTAAATAATCGCCCGGAAGAGATCTTGAAAAGCTTTCCGATGACCAGAGGTAATATGTTATTCACTTCCACGAAAATGTCATATCACACTCCTTCCTGATTGAATAGTTTTATGGTTCATGTTTAATCCCAGGTTATAGTGTGATACATCTCAATGCTTTTAGCGTTTTCACTTAGATGAACAACCCCCCCCCCCCCCAAAAAAAAAAAGAGATACAAGAAACTCTAGGAAAAATAAAATGAAAAACCTCGAAAGAGGAAAAAGAATCTCAATTACGAATATGCTGCCCATGAAAGTCAGCCCGCTTGGCTGATCATCGATTCTTCCGTTGATGTGATTCACATCAACGGTGCCATCATTATTATCAACTTCATCATCTTCATTAACTTCATCAATATCATCATCTTTGAATTTATCTGCAGTAGCAGCTGCTGTGGAAGAGATAGACGACAACAGATGGCTTTCAGAAACTCTGAAACTTGACATATTTTTTCAGTCACTATCCGTTAGGGTTGACTGGGTACCCATACTTCTTATGCGACACAGATACGATACGAATACGAGCCTCTATCCTGTACATCATCATTAGAATGCTGGTGTTATGGCCACTTCGTGGGATTAGAATGAATAGATATATAGGTACATACTCGTACTTGCACATAGATACCCATACGAGTAGATACTCAGATTCCTAATCTCTTTGTCATCAATTATGAACACACCGGAACGGTTGGACGGACAGACACACAGATGGACGGATGGGCAGAAAAGTTAATGCTCTACGACTTGTGTACCTTACGAGTACCTATGCGATACAAATGAATCGACTCAATCAAGTATTCGAGTAGGTATGTACCTACATATATATGCCCATCAAATGCCTAATGATTGTTACAGTTAAACAACTTTACACAGATTACTAAACGATTTCTCAAGTACCGCTTTTGACGGGCTATCTGTCGAGAACTTTATCGAATAAGTACTCATATTCGTATCTAAACACCATACGTAGAATCACCAATCGGATTGTGTCATTGAATAAATTCGCAACTTTTATTTCGACATAGTGTTGTCAATATTCTTTATTTACCGTTATCGATCGACGGTGACGGTTCACTTTTACCTAAGCAGAATTGCCAAATTACGATTTCAGAAGTTCCTCAAATTCTATGGATGTACATATGTTTGTACGAGTATATTCTTTTCTTCTGGTGTTTATGAAACGGAAGTAGAACTGCGGTAATATGATATTAGTAAATAAATTGATACTCCCCAGTCATATTTATAGATAAGTCGACAATGCTCGTGTCGCTTAAGTCAAGTAATGACTTAAGTATCTGAAGTATCTGAAGGAATGAATAAATTTGGCACCCATTTGCGAGCAGAATTGTGTAAGATTCTTGACTAGACCATCCACCACAAGTCCTAGAATAGTATTCGAATTCTCATAAGCACTTTTTAGTATAGCCTTGAGCTTTTCCAGCGATGCCGTTTTTATTTCCTCAATCGTTGCAAATCTCCGTCCTTTTATAAGTTTCCTCCGTTTTGGGAACTGAAAATGGTCGCATGAGGCCAGCCAAATCCAGAATAGGCTTTCAAGCAATCCTCTTAAAATTGAGGTTGTTCTATTTACTATTAGGAGGAAGCTGTCTTGTCTGGCTCATCTAAAACTTAAAGGTGTCACCGTCCAATTCTCAAAAGGAGCTAAGTAATTGGGTGTCATACTGGATAACTGGATATGGATCTCCATGGCAATGAAAAAGCCAACTATACGAAGGCTGTTTGATGTGTACCCGGATCGGAAGATATGTGGCACTACTGAGCCAAAACGAGACAACCATCATTTAGTATAACCTCTTATAGCCCGCCTGCGGAATGGTGACAATCCGACGCTTAGTTTTCTTTTGACACTCATTTCAAAACATCGTGTTAGTGTTTTTGGCGACCATCGAAAAAGATCAGTATCGGTCCGTGATTCGATTCTTGTTTTTGAGTGGCAAAACCTGGGATGAGATCGATCCCATTCTCGATGGTGTGCTCGATCCCATTCTCGATGGTGTGCATGTGACCCATTCACCTTCCCGTACAACCGTTTACCATTGGTTTGCAGACTTTCGACGTCGACGTCGGTCAGTTGACCCAAAAACAGTTACCACAGAGAAAACCGTGGACAAAATCCATGATTTCGTGTTGGCGGACTGCCGAGTGAAAATTCGCGAGTTGGCTGAGATAGCAGGCTTAAAGCGTTAGCTATATCCTGCATGATATTAGGCATGAGAGAGCTGCTCAGCCGCGTTTGCTCACATCGGAGAATAAGCGCAATAGTGAGACCACTTCGAAGACATATGGTATTTGGCCCTGTTTAATCAAAATCCGTAGGACTTTCTGGATCGCTTCTTAACCGTCGATGAGACCTGGATTCATTGGTAAATACCAGAGACCAAAGAATAATCGAAACAATGGGTTTTTCCCGGTGAACGTGATAGAAAGAAAATGAAGGCCGTTCCTTGATAGCCATCGGACGCGCGAGGTGTGATCCACGTTGACTATTTGGATAAGGGAAAAAAAATTCAGAGGACCACACTACGTCAATTTTTTGGGACGATTCAATGCTGTTTTCAAGAAAAAAACGACCACATTTAACGAAGAAAAAAGTGCTTTTTCACCACGATAAGGCACCGGCTCACACCTTTACAGTTGGCACAGCTAAATTGGTCAAACTGCACTATGAATTGCACCCCTATCCACCGTATTTTTCGAATTTGGCTCCCTGCGACTTTTTTTTTTTTGGAGGATAACAACGTTAGATTTCACTACCCGCTAGGAAAACTTTCGTCTGTCTTCTAAGTGGAGATATACACAATCCTAATGGCAAATAACTATAATGCGAAGAACCATTGGAGGTGTGCTTGGAGCCTTACTGGACCCTCTTACGTCTTCCAAGCTAGTTCCAGAATGCAAAACATCACTGAACGCAGTCGAAAGGCTATACTCACTTAGTCCTGTCTGGATTCCAGGTCACAGTGGGAAATGAAATCGCCGATGAACTTACTAAACAAGGTTCAGAGGTGAGTTTTTCAGGACCCGAATCTACGTTAGTCCTGCCTGTGTCCACAGCTAAGGTTTTCATTATCCTGTGAGCACGACTGTAGATAGCATGGTTGTCTAGATGACAGACAAACTAAACGAATGCTTCCCGATGTCTTTAAGAGGGCAGTTTACTTTCTGCTCTACCTCAGCAGGAAACACTGCAGGCTGCTTAATGGCGTCATGACAGCGCACTACACTTTTACAAAGTACTTAAGTGTGCTGAGCATAAGTTAAAAAATATCCTGCGACGCTTCCTGTGAAAGTGATGACAACACCGCTGTCCGGCTTACGATCGCATCGAACTGAATGTATTCTGAATGTATTCGGTATTGACGGGGTGGTTGCTGGTGCTGTAGGCACTTTATCACTGAAGCACTTACTTGTCTATCTTCGAAAGACTGAAAGATTTAATTAAATGGAAATTGCAAGGAGTACAACGGATTAGTTTTTTATCTGAGTGTTCCGTTCCGACAGAACAGTCCAGTCGCCCAATAAGAGTTTATCCGGTATTATCTCGTTTTCGCAAGATCTTATAGATCTGGCATCCGAATATGTCGGATTATTTGTATAAGGTGCGCGCTCCATCTGTGGCTACACATATCACAAAGATGTATTTATGCATGTGGGCTGAAGTTCACAAAAACCACTATAAGATAAATATGCTGCCCCATTAAGACGTAATGTGATAAAACGCATTAAATTAGAGGCATGACTCTTGTATGCTCTTCAATTCATTCCGTGGACCATTGTATGTACTGAGAATAAATAAATGTTTATCCCATCTTCACAGCTAATCTGAAACCGGCGGTATGGTGGTGGTGACTGCAACTAAAAGAAATTTTTTTTTTTTTTTGAGAGGATGCGGAACATAAATTTCAGTAAAAACACACATCACTGTAAGATAATTCTTTGTCATGCAACATTTCGAACATATGGTATAAAAGACCGTGGTGGTAATAACAAAAGGGATCCTTTTGGCCAAATTTTTAAGCTTCTGAGGTCATATATCCGTATCAATTCACCGTATATTTTCTTTCAAACTTCGATCTTTGGTGGTGGAGTGCTACATTGCAAGATCCGACTGGTTAATTTCCAGGTCACAATCGTGAAAACACTTCCATCCTGTGGAACTAGAACTAAATGATGTCACCAACGTAGAAACAACACCATAACGTACTGATTTGTGGACGTAGCCCTTCCTCAAGAGTTAGCTACAGGTTATTGTCACTTTAAATACGTTGAGCCAAAAGATGTCTTCGTAACTAAACATAAATTTGCCATACATTTTCGGATCATCTCGCAAATAATTTTGAACCAATTCAGCAAAGATCCGATGAAAAACCATGATTCTTGCAACTCTTGCAAACAAATTTTTTAAAGGATTAGGCCAAGATCTTTTCGGGAAATGTTGTCAGTTGTGAACGAAAAAAGCTGTATGCTGATAGATACTATCAAATACCAGGTGGGGTGAAAAGTAACCTCCCTGCGAATGAAAAAACAAATTTTTTTAAATGTTTTTCTTATTTTATTCAATATAGTCCCCTTTTAGTTTGATACACTTATTCCAGCGTTTTTCCAACTTCTTGATCCCGTCCGAAAAGTAATTTTCCGGAAGGTCTGCAAAATACTCCTCCGTGGCGTCGATGATTTCCTCGCGTGAGTTGAATTTTTATTGATGAGCCATCTTTTGAGGTTTGGGAAGAGATAATAGTTCGATGGAGCCAAATCGGGTGAATACGATGGATGCGACTGCAATTGGAGCCGTAAGTCATTGATTTTAGCTGCGGTTGCGATGCTCTTGTGAGCCTCTTGCATTGTCTTCCAAAAACAAAGTTTTGTTTCGCTTTATGTGAGTCCGTTTTGCAGCGATTTCGGCCTTCAATCGCTCCAATAATGCACAGTTATATTCACTGTTGATGGTTAATCCTTTTTCGAGGTAGTCCACGAAGAGTATGTCATGACAATCCCAGAAAACCGACGCCATAAATTTTCCGACCCATCGAGCCTCCCTCGGTCGCTTCGGAGCACTCGTGCCGCCTTCAATCCATTCAACAGTTACCAATCGACGCCAAAATTCCGCCCGATTCCGCATCAGCAAGTTCAAACACTCTTTCGAAGTGCTCTCGCGTTCGTGTGAGTGAAGAGTGAGTATGCGCGGCTCCCAGCGACAGGATAACTTTTTCATATGCAGAATATTGCCCAAAATATGGCGTGTGCGCTCAGTACTAATCTTTGTGGTATTTGCTAGCTCGCGAACCTTCACTTTCCGGTCAGCCAACACCATTTCATGTATTTTTTTGACATTGTCCTCTGTAACCGCATCGTAGGGCCTGCCGCTGCGAACTTAATCGGTTGTGGAGTTGCGGCCACCACGAAACTCTCGAAACCAATATTTGACGGTGTAATCTGACGGAGCATTAGCCCCATAATATTTATCCAACTTTTCTTTTGTTTCCTTCACCGTTTTGCCTCTCAAAAAATAATGTTTTATGAGAGAACGAAAATCGTTTTTGTCCATACTCAACATGATGCCAAACACGTCAACAACTATCAGCTGTCAAAACAAAACTAAAGACAGTATCGCACTGAAATTTGGCATGTCTGCCTAAATATGAACGGACTTCAAGGCACTATAACCTTTTTTGCAGTAGCAGCGCATTCTGGCGTTCAAGGAGGTTAATTTTCACTCCACCTAGTGAAGTGATAACTTTGTCTGCAAGTACCTCTCTTTGATCGATTTACATTTTTTTGTTGCACTCCGGTTATCAGTGTCGATCTAAGTTATAACATATATAAGCTGATTTATTATATGTTTACATACTCGTATATCTCCTTCTTTATTCTGGTTAAGCTCATGTACATAAAGATTTTCTGCAACAAATATTAGTTGTAGGAGCCTCTCTGATAACTGGAGATTTGAAGCTAAAGCGATTAGCCGGACGATGATTAAGTGAATGGGCACATATCTATTATAATCGATAATGGGATTCCCAAATATAAAGAAGATTCTACAATTTCCTCTCAAGATGGCAGAAAAACTTTTCGAAATTTGGCATCCCTCGTCTGTAAGTATTCCACGCATGAACAGAGAAATTGTTAAGAATTATCTCACACACCGTACGCATTTTTCACTTAAAAAAAAAAAAATTATATAAAAAATCTGTCGAATGTCGAAATGTTCACAGTTTGACAATTACATATATATACCCAAAGCCAAACAATTCTTGGATGATGTTGTGCTATTCCATTCGTAAAGTTCGTCGGCTTTCAGTTAGCAGGCTAATTCATTGGTAATTTGTATTTAATGCGTGTTTGTCTGCGTATCTAATGTATGTTTTTAAGTATCTAACGCATTTTTACCTCGTCTGAGTAAAGTTAACAAACTCTGTTATGACTATTTATTACTCAGGCCAGCAATGGTCCCTTACACGTGATTTGCCTATGATGGTTTAGATACATACTTCTCTCGTTCAAATGCTTGCACCTTGATTGCGGTTCTTTTATGTAAGAGAACGCCAAAGGGAAGCAGCCTACATAATGTATGTACTCGAAATAAATTGAAAGCCATAAAAATAGATCTTAGTCGGGTTTTTTCCTTTCTTTGGTTCGGTCTTGCGGTTATTTGTAAATGAGGCGAATGTCAAAAGCAAATGGGAGAGAAGCACACCACTGGGAGAGATTTTGTATTCGAATGTTGGGAACCCCAAAGGGTCACATTTTGTAGGCTATTTGGGTTTTCTACGAGTTACATATGCGATTGTGGTAAAGTTTTATCAAACATTGCATGTCCATTGGGAACTGTTAAATGAATTTAAATCGATTTGTGCAGTACGGTGGCTTATATATTAGGTCATTTAGGCCTTGAGGACCGAGCTGATATTGTTATGCAAAGTACCTTGCCCTGGGAATAGGAAACGAAATTAAAAAGACAAATTTAGAAACAATGGTAAATATACAGAGAAATAAGTTTTGTGGGAGAAATTAGATATCGTTCCATATGTACATATAAAATGAAGTGTATGTGGTGTGTGAAGATAAGAAGCTTAGTTACAGCATTTTGTTGACAGGATCGATTTGCAACTGAATTCAAAAATCAAGTCCCGGAGAGCTTTGTTAATATCTTTCTAATAGAGTAAGACTGCATTATTTAAGGAAAATCAATTCTGGACAGGTTTCATATTAACATATTCGATTGGACCACATTCATTCATAGGACCACAAACCAGTATCTATCATCTCATTCCAATCTCTTTCTTTGACATTCTTGTTCAAATATCCGTATGCAGTCGATTTAAACTCTTAATGACGTCTTACTAACATTAAAATATCTATTTTCTAAGCCTTTTTCTAAAGGGAACTTAGAAGTATATAATACTTTATGCATATCAGTCTCCCTTAGAAATATCAGTAATCTTCTTGGGGACTAAGTGACTAAGGAGTCAGCACCTATTAAATCATCACCTTATACGCAAGAAGGAGTATCTCCGACGTATAGCAGAAGCTCGTCAACGAGTTTGGAGTAGCAGTTATGCTGTCATATCATCGTATCTTATCATAAAGCGGAGTTAAAAAATAATCGACGTATCAGCTCAAGCTGGAGCTACCCTATAAATATCTAGGGATGAGGAATTCAATTGTGTAAGTTGTTGTGGTAAGTTGTTGTGGTAAGTTGCAGAGGTAAATTGTTCTAAGGCTACAGTCAATGCAAAATGGTAGTGCGAAAGTACATCCAATCAAACAACCCAAACACATTGAAAAATAGGCCTTAAAAGAGCAGCTCATATGGACCAATCAGCTTACATTCTTCCTGAAGAGAACATGCATAATGTAATCGACAGTGTTCAGACTACTAATATGTGTTCGCAAGTACCTTCGGTAACTGTTCGGTTAAAGATACTGCAATAGCAGTATGTGTTATAGTGCCAATCAAATGAAACGCTTAAGCCTCGTGATGGGGCCAAATGTTGTATAGCGCACTGCCCAACTCTTGATCAACATCGCGTGATTCTACAGAAAACCACCTGTTTTCCGTGATGAATGACTTCATTTAGAACTCTGACATAGCCCGCCGGTTTTTCACTATTTGCTTGAGAGTTCTCGTTGATAGGCATGGTGTGAATTTACTCATGTAAAACCTTACTTATGCAGGCTAAAATGGCAAGGGCATGCCCGAAAAGTAGCATAAAACTGTCATACCCTTTCATATGGCTCACAATCCCATACGGAAGAGATTAAATACGACCCTAGCAAACGTTTAAAGGAGAACGACCTTCAGGTCTGTACTTGCAATGTTCGGACCCTTACGGTCACGTGCAGCCGAACAATTAGAATAGGCCCTAGACTACTATCACGCAGATATTAGCGCCATCAGCAGTGGATGAAAAATTGTGATAATACTATGGCGATTGCAATTGGGAAAAGAAACAGTGCTTTTTCGGAATTTAATTTGCCATATGAGGCAAACTAAGGCAAGAAGTCTTGAGTTTCCGACACGTGAGTGAGCATCTTATGACAATCCTAATGTACGTCCATGCTCATACTGAAGAAAAGAAAAATAACGAAAAGACATACCATATGAGCAATGTCTAAAGTATGACCAGAATAGGAGAAAGGAGGACATAGCCAACCAACCAGCTGGTAGGACAGTTGGTAAGCATAGCCTACACGACACCACGTCTGGCAATGGACTTAGGCTTACTGATTTTGGAGCGAGACCAAATTTTGAACCGAGGAACATCGGAATGTTCCTGGCAGTCAACATTGACTTGGATACCACCTTGTTCCAGTCAAGGTGCTGAATGCGGATTTCTCAAGCGTCACAATATAGAAGAACTACTATGAGAATATATAACGTAGAATAGCAGTAATCGTAAAAGACCGCAAGAATCTTTGCTGAAGGAAGGACGAGAGCCAAAAAGAACATCTGCTTCACCAGAAGAAGAAAAAAGAACACGAGGAGCACCTGATCGAAGATATTGAGGGTTTGCACTTTAGGAACAATGTACGGAAGTTTTACCGACAGGTAAAAAAACATGTCAAGGCGACAAGGCCCGCGTAGAAGCTTGTAAAGATGAAGAAGGAAACCTAGTAGTAGATTCACAGTCTGTGCTGAGAATTTGGAAAAACTTATTTTGCAGGCTGTATAAAGGTACTGCAACCTAACATATCGCCATCATGCAGAAAAGACCATTCAACTTAGATGATGATGGCCAAAACTTCCATCAACCTTACCAAAACAAAGTTAAGATGGCAATATCAGGGATTAAGTCCTATAAATCAGCTGGACCGAACGGCTTACCGGCCTAGGTATTCAAACTGCTGGAAATAACTTGGGCCTGTCTGCGTCCACAGTTAAGACTTCTATTGGCAATTGGGTCTCATATGAGAACAACTGCAGATAGCATAGCTCGCCCGGATGCAGGCAGACTGCAGGATGCCTACTGGAGTCGTGACAACGCATTACACTTTTGCGAAACAATAAATTGTGGTCCGCATCAGCGACCCAACATTCTACGATGCTTCTGCTAAAGTGATGACCACATCGCAGAGCACTATATCTGGCTTACGCTCGCATTAGGCTGCAGGTACTCGGCGCTGGTACTGTAGGCACCTAATCACTAAAGCGCTTACTCATCTTCTTCGTAAGACTTAAAGATTTCATTAAAATGAACTCACAAAAAGTACACTAGACTAGTTCTTCATCTAAGTGCTCTGTTCCGACAGACCAAAAAAAAAATATATTCCCGATGAATCGAATCTCAGCGCCATATGCCCGATCCATAGAAAAGGTCTCCTCAACATCTCATACAAGATCTTATCTGCCGTACTGTGTGAACGTCTGAAATCCTTTGCCAATATCGTGGCTGGTCCCTATCACAGCGGTTGTAGAATAGCAAAGTCCATAGTTGACCAAATCTTCACATTCCTGCATATTTTCGAAAAATCTCAAGAAGTCCAAATCGATAACCATCATTTTTTCGGCCGCATATGACAACATTCATAGAGACGATCTATATGGAGCTACATCTAGTTTTGAGTCGTCCGTTTGTGGACAATGACGATTGAGAGCGCTCGCTACTTCACTAAGGTCGGTAACGACTTAACCGAGAACAAATTGACGCACTGTCGTGTGACACTAGTAGCACTATCTTGCAAAATTCTGTGCAAAGTAAGGGACTTTGTCTACCTTGTGTCTGCTATAAGTTCTGCCAACAACACCTTAGCAGAGAAAAAATCAAAGAATTACTCTCGCCAATTACTTTTTTTTTTAGCTAAAAAGCCTCTTTTGCGAAAAACTAAATGTATAAGTATATATACCTTGATCATCACAGTCCTACTTTATGGCGCTTGAGCGTGGACTCTATGGAAACCTTATGAAGATATCCTCAGTTGTTTCGAGAGAAAAATCCGTCAAAAATAATTAGTTCCGTTTGCGTTGATGGGCTTTGGAGGAGAAGATTTAACCATGAACTATATGTGCTGTACGACCTAGTCAGAAAATTGCAAATCAGTCACCTGAGATGACTAGAATATTTATAGCGAATGAACTCGCTTCTAATGAATGAACTTCGAATCTTACCCGCAGGGACAACGCAGTGGTACGAGACTTCATCTTAGGTTGCACGCACAAGTAGAAGACAAAGAACAGACTAACTGAAGAAACTTGATAGTTAAGACCCTGGTTTACCCCGATCGTTAGAAACTATTTCCGACATCAGTTTAAGGGTCAGGCTATAATCTTTTTTCAACCACGATATCACTGCTTTCACACGGTCTCAGCTCAGCTTCCTTGCTCTGGCGCACCCAGTGATGAACGAAGAAGCAAGAGCTAACCACAAAACCTTGCACAAACTTTTGCTTTCGAAAAATCCTAAGAAAAGCTGCATGACAATAACCCAAGAGTATTTCCTAAACTGAAGACCCAAAGCTATCCACAAATATCATTGAAAATTTCGTCAAAAGGGTCAAGGTGTGCCGTCGGTTACGAGGTTAAGGATATTCTGTTCCATTTTTCTCAAATTACAAAATAATTTTACAAATTATCAGTTCCCAACTAGCAATGTGGGAAAACTCTAGATTTAGGTGTACTCTCCCATTTTTAGTCGAAAAACCTTGAAAGTGGGTTTTGAACATGACTCTGGGAGTCTCCACTTTCGAGTTGGATTAATAACCATCATATTTTCAGAGTGTTTTCAGTTTCAGTTTTTCGTGTCACCATCAAATAGACGAACATCAAGGAGTTTTCAAACCAAGATACGTTGGTTCAAATTATATTCCAATGAAACTATTTAATTTTGACAGATTTGCTCAGGTTCTCATTAAAGTGTCTCCAGTTGGGTTTTCTTTGATACCTTCTCTGTAGTAAAGTCGAGACCCAGAATCTGATGTATCTATGAGCAGATATTGAAGCTCTCCCAATAATGTACCCAACCGGTTGTTTAAGGTTAATGCGATTATTGGCTGATTTTCTTTGGGAACTAAGCTTGACTTGAAGTCAATGCTTTCGGTAACCAAGCGAATTGACAGTATGAAATACCGCAGATGGAAAGACTCACACTTCAAGTAAACAAGTTACATATCTTTTGTCTCGTTATTACATTCACCTGAAAGCAAACACAAATTAACCTATTTGATGTGAAGATAAGAACATGAGCCATATCTAGACTTGATAGTTTCAACAGAAGCTTGCTCTAAGCCCACAATGCGTCTTGCTTTCCTTGTAAGATTAGTTTCTCTTTGAAAACCTAAAAACCTGAGAAATTTAGGTTACTAAGACAGATGCTTCATGCCTTTTGTGTTTCGCGGATTTCCTTGATGAAATTTTTGTGCAACAAATGTTACAGATTCCGTAGAAGTATTGGTTTCACTTGGACCTTGCATAAAGGCAAATCAACTATTGGATTCATTTCTGTTGATGTATTCCACCTCTACTTCATCTGTTCGGTATTCAACCAACACCCGAAGCCCATGGAATACGTATCACTTCCGGCAGCTGATCAACAGGTGAGACGACCTGCTATTAGAAACCGTCAAGTATAGAATAGATATCAAAATGCTAAAGAATAACAAGACAGCCGTCTGAGATGGTCTATCAATGTAGGGTTATACGGGCCAAATCATCAACCATGTATAGGTGGATTAAAGCTGGCCGGAAGACGGAGCTATCAGCTCTGTATGTCTCATCTTCAAGAGAAACAAGTTTATGACTTATGAATTATCGAAGCATGTCCCTTCGTAGCTTCTCATACAAGATCATGTCGAAAGTATTCTATGGATATCTGTTGCCATTGTAAAACACATTAGTTGGCATGTACCCGTATGGCTTCCGGCCCGGCAGATTGACAATTGACCAAACTTTTCCACTCAGTACAATATGATTTCCAAATTGGAGATTCCAGCAAAATAAGCAGTCCAATGTGCAATTCGGGCGTGAACCAGGTTTCGACAAAGAGCTGTTACGACCTTTATTGAGATTCGTTAGGTGAAATGCTTTCTCGAATGCAAGGGCATAGACAAAGTAACGTCGAAGGAAGAAGTTTGCGCGACAATTACCGAGTTTCTTCAAGATTATGAATTTAAACTGCCGGCAGTAATGGTAATGAGAAAAACTTTTGATGAGACTCAGGCGGCCACGGTAACAGATTACTTAATGCCGGAAAAATACGCGTTGGTTGGATCTATTGCGGGATCCGCGAAAAAATGTTTTAGATGCCTCAGGTTTGGCCATATGGCAAGAACGTGCAAAAGCCCTACCGATTGATGGAATACATGCCTCGGATGCGGAGAAAAGGAGCATAAATTGAAAAACTGCAAGGCAAAACCAAAATGCTTGCACTGCAGTACAAACGGAGTAGACTTTGGACATATAACCGGTAGTGTTAGGTGCTCAGAGTATAAAAAAGCCATAGAGAGCCTACACGAGAAAACATAAAAATGTTGCAACTAAATTTAAATTATTGTGTGGTAGCTCAGGATCTATTGCATCAAACGGTGCACGAGCAAAAGGTCGATATTACAATACTCTCGGAGCAATATTGCAACATTAATTCGTGTAACTAAGCGCATGATGCGAGGAAAAAAAGTGCTATATGGGCATGTGTTAATACGTTTTTAGATACCATCTTTAGGCGAGAAAAACTACTTTGTATGACCAAAGTTAAACGATATATACATATACAGCTGTTATGCCTCCAAGCCTTACTATTGAGCAATACGAATGAGTCGTCGAAAGCATAGTTCTCGATGCTAAGGATCATATGCCAACTAATATAGCCGGCGAATAAAAGGGGAACCAATCTACTCTCTAGTTGGCACGTCGTCGTAGCTAATGTAGATGCAGGCTCGATTGTAGATATTAGGTTCGCTAGTAGTAGCTTATCTAGGCATACGCCTTGGCACGTCAGCAATCACTACACTAACAGTGAACATAATGCAATTATAATCGATCTCCATAGTCTTACACGATCTGGAAACACTCGGTCTCAATCTAGCAAGACCAAATGGAACGTGAACACCTTAGATGGGAAGCTCTTAGAGTACGTAATCGCTGAAGCTATAGTTGAAGGGAGATCAGTGAACGAGATTGTACGTTAAGTAACGTGACAACTGCCACGCTGCCAGCGATATATCAATGGTTCGAACGAAGTCACAAAACCGCCGGCGTCCAACTTATTGGTGGAACGACGACATTAAGAAACTTCGATTAGTCTGTCTTTAGGCACGAAGAATATACCAATGGTCTAGACGCGATACGGTTAGACAAGAAGCACGCGCCGCACTCAAATCCGCCATTAAGTCTAGCAAAAGACAGTACTTCAATGAACGAATATTGAACGAATTGAATTGAATTGAACGAAAATGTATGGGGTAAAGCGTACAAAATTATAACTGCGAAGTTCAAAACGCCTCAGAGACTGGCACCAACTTGCAAGCTGTTACTCATCAAAATCGTAGAAACCCTGTTTCCTTCTCAACATGACGGAGTTCTACTAAGCGAGATCCGAGAACTACGCGAACACATTCCTGCCGAAACAACCAATGAATTCACCGCGGCAATGGAGAGGGTAAAAGATCGAAAAGTTCCTGGTCCAGACGGCATACCAAATAGGGTTTTAAAAATAGCGATGAAGGCCTGCCTAGACGTTTTCGTAGCATGTATAATGCATGCTTAAGCGAGGGAATAATTCCGGAAAAATGGAAATACCAACGGTTGGTATTATTACCGAAAGGAGATAAACCACCGGAGGAGCCCTCATCTTACCGGCCGCTCTGTATGCTCGACAAAATGGGCAAAATATTAGAGCGAATTATATGAAACAGACTACAGCCTATCATTGAAGCCAATAATGGACTCACAGAATATCAGTACGATCAGTAGATCAGTACAATCGACGCGATTAAAGTCGTAAGAAGGCAGTAAAAAGTCCTGCGCCGTGATTACACTTGACGTGAAAAATGCTTTTAACTCGGCGAACTGGTCGCGTACTTTAAAATGACTCGAAAGATTAAATGTACCGAAATACGTAGTAAGATTGATCAGGAACAATTTTACCGATAGGTTGCTCCTTTACTACTCCGGCGATGGGACAAAATTATATAAAATTACAGAGAGCGTTCTCCAAGGAATGTGATATATGACGATATTCTACGACTCTCAGTCTCCAGGGAAGCCTTCATTATAGGTTTCGCAGACGATATTGCTGTTTTAGTCGAGGCGAAACGACTTGAAGTAATCTAGTTATATTGAAGCAACAATACTGATAAAAAACAGGCTACGAGATATGAGCTTAGGCTTCGCGGAACATAAAACGGAATTCTTTCTCATTTCGAGTAGAAGGGTGCTAGAGACGATAACGAGAGAGCACACAATTATTTCCAGCCCATTTATGAAATACCACCTTGATCAAAAAGTTCCCGGTGGCGTCACCGTGTGGCGCTCCCATTGTTTCGATTTGAGTTCTGTTTTTTTTTTTTTTTTTGTTAAGTTGGTACATTTGTTGTTGACTTTCCCTCTAAATCTTAGCGTTATAGCTTGACATTTGCAAAAGTTACGTAGGCAAGAGTACATATATCTCTGTGTGTGTTGGCGATTTATTACAATTTATCAGTGGCACGAGAGGTTCAAAAGGGGTCGTGAGTCAATCGAAGATGATGAACGCAGTGACAGACCATCGACATCGAAAACCGACGAAAACATTGATGAAGTAAAAGAAATGTTGGTCAATAACCGCAAATTAACCATCAGAGAGATAACGGAGGACTTCAACATTGCCTATAGATCCGTCCAAGATATTTTGGTTAATGATTTGGGTTTCCGTGCAAAAAAGAGACCGTGTTGACGTCGCAAAAGATATGATTTGCGAGGCTGAATCCGAACCCACATTCATCAAAAGGATCATTACTGGAGACGAGACGTGGGCTTATGAGTACGACACGCAATCCAGACATCAGGCAAGTGAATGGCGTTCACCAAAAAAACACGTCGTTTTCAGTCAGAAAAGAAGGCAATGCTCACGGTTTTCATGGATTACAACGGTATGGTGCATCATGAATTTTTGCCAGAAAGCCATACAGGAAACAAAGAGTATTATTTGGCCGGTATGAGACGTTTGCGTGAAGCAATTCTCCGAAAGAGACCAGAATTGTGGGCAGAAAACTCGTGGATTTTGCACCATGATAGCGCACCGTCGCACAGTGCCATCATTATTCTGAATTTTTTGACGAAAAATGTAGCAGATATCGGAGGCCCGAAGCAAGGCAAACGACTAATGTTTGCGAGAGTTGTAGCCTTCATACAGCTGTACGGGGCACAAATATGGTCTGACGACGCGAACAAAAAGACACCCAAGAAGGGAATCAAATCTGTCTACAGATTATGTACACTGCGAGTTAGCAGTGCATTTCGAATGGTATCCCACGATGTGATATTGGTACTATTCTCTATGGTGGTAATCGATATCCTAGCCTTAGAGGCTAGGCGACTTTATGAAAATCGCATACAAATCGGGTCATCCATAAATCAGAAAATCGAAAGAAGTCGCAGTATAGAAGCGTGGCAACAACAATGGAAAGAGTCCCAAAATGAGAGATGGGCGTGCCGAATAATCTCAAAGATTGAAAGTTGGGTAAAACGAAAACTCGTCGAACTGAATTACTATTTTACACAATTGTTGACGAGTCACGATGTTTCCGAGAATATCTATCCAAGCGAAGTTGAAAGGGGGTAGATGGAGTTGTAAGAGAACGACTGATGGAGTGAGTCCTCTTTAGCTTTTTCTATGTAATTTTTAAGAGAGTGCTTGAGTACTCGCGGTTTTGACTGAAAATAAATTGTTCCTGAGCCGCATTACCTGCCTTCTTCTCCTTCTCAGTTGACTCTAAGACGATGGCCCTTTAGAGTGTGCTTTGTCTTAGGCCGGTTTAAATAATTGGCTTCCATCACCAAACCACTAGAAACAGTATTCTTTTCTATATTCATTGAGTTTAAGCATAAAACATAGTCATCATGTGGTTCAATTCGTAATAATCGTACTTTCTTCTGACAGGATGATCAAGTTGGTGTGTGGGGAGACTCGACTTTGGTGCACATTTAGCTGTTTTCTGCTGTTTTTCGGGCACCAGAGTTTAAGCATTTCCTTCGAACTCTACTTAACTAATCTACTGAACGTGCCGAAGTACTATATAAGCAGCATCAGTCAACGAACCTGGCTTAATATCTGAATCAGAAGATGAGTTCTTTAATATTTTGATAAAAGCCGTAGTCGAGAAGATCACGATAGGATTTTCGGAAAGTTACACTTAGACGACTACGATGCTTTCAGAAACATAGGATTGGAGACTCTGTTTCCATAAGATTAAGCAGTTCACTTCAATCTTATTCAATCTTTTAGAAAATATATACGAATTCGGACAATAAAGCTTACGAGTTGTTTGAAAATGGAAACTTAAATCAGCTTTAAAGCAAGAATTAGGAAGGAATTCTGCATAATATAGATCAAAGGAAGTGCTATCGTTTGAAAGAATCAAATGCAATATTTCCAGTCAAAGTTTGAGTACTAGAATAAATTTTATTTTACCTCTGAGAACGTACAAAGGGCTGAATCAATTTAATTGTTTCTTGGCTCTAAAAGGGCATATTTGAGAAGCCATTACTTCGAGTTGCGCTGTTTAAAAATTTTAAGTTCTTCTGATCTAAGTGCTTAGTCGTATTTTCTATGTTAATTATGTTTTCAAAGAAGTAGTTTCGAATAGAAAATTGAAACAATTTAAAGTAACATACAAATACAAATACACCAGTCCTTGGCTATAAATGTCATTCGTCTTCTACCAGCCAAAGTCAAACGTTCTCTCCAAGATGACGTGTCTTGTTATTTTTTTTTTTTTTTTTTTTTTTTTGAAATAAAGAAGAAAAAACTACCTTCGACAACTACAACTACTTACTACTGCTTGAAGTAAAGCCACAGCATTCTTCGAAACCATAGTAATTGTAACATAAGCAGCACTTTGGCATATAATTACAATGCAATGTTACCCCAGTCAACTTCAATCGCAACTACAACGTTTGTGACTATCAAACAGTTACCCAATACCCTATCATGCATAGATGCAGATATGTCAGCGAGCTTTAGATACTCGTACTCGTATTTATATTCGTATTCGTATTCGCACATCGAATAGAAAATTTGATATCCTCTCGTTTACTAAGAATGCGGTTGTAATCTGACATCGTGGTACGACTAGCATATCCACCAAACCATGGATCGTGATCATGTCCCCTAACAGAGATGATGTTTGTACATATTCGAGCGCTGAAGAGCAATATGAGATACTGAGTCAGTTATGTGCCTATGGATACCGATGTTATGCTAAAATATCTCCGGGAAAAGCTAATGCTCTAGAATGTTGTGTGCCTACATAGTCGTGGGTAATTTTTTTTTTTTTTTTTAATGTTTTTGGTCGCCTTTGTACTAGTTTTACTTTTTTTTTTTTTTGTTAAATATACCAAAAGCAAGATGCACTTATCTTAAAGCCTGCGCTTAAACTCGTAACTGCTTTCGCCTGATTGATCAAATTCTTGTGTTGGAGTAGCTGAGATCCATTTCATTTTTATGTTAATGCCTGCTGCCTGTGCTACTGTGAGCATGCTAGAAATAAAATCCTAATCTTAGACTATAGAGGATTGGATCAGTAGTATGAGTTTACTCAACATATTAGTATAACTAAAGTTATAACTTATTACTTATATGCTTTGTGCCATATACTCGTATCTTATATTGTAGAAGCTTCAGTTTTAGTTAGACAAGTTCTGCTTTTCATCAAAATGCATTAATATTCGCTTCGTCTTTCAGTACTTAACAAGACAATGTTACCAATAACGAGCCACTTAGACTGTCCTGGTTCTAAATTGTATTCAGGTGCACAGCTTTAGTTGGTTAAATTTTTTTTTTTTTTCACCTTTTTCTAGTAAGCCACTAATTTAAGTGAGATGTTACAATATACTCAATCCTTTCGCAATGATACCCTGGCTAAACCAAGACAATGCTTCGAGTCAACTTTGTGACCTCTAGATTGCCACTCATCATGGAAATATTATTTGGATTCAAGTTTAAAGAACCGAAAATGCAGGCAGTTCTAGCACACATTCTATTCTGGAGAAACTATCTTCTGAGAATTGCCTAACAAGTTCATTTGAAATCTTATTTTTCACGATACCATTGTGGCCTGGGGCGCAAACAAGACCCAGTGAATTCAACGTTTTAAATAAGCCTTGCACATTCGAATAAACTTGAAAAGCCATAGAAAGGTTGAGCATGGTTTTAAGCATAACTTGGCTGTTGCTACAGATCTAAATTCTTATCCCTCTCCACCACGAGACAAGTGCAAGTTATAAGGGAGATCCAACGTTGTCATCTTCGAAAAAAACGCCATAGGCACTTAATATCCACTTAAGATCTAGAACCGTCAGTGATTTTTTTTTTCAAGGTCAGATTCTGGTCGAAACCATCTATAAACATAGGGAAAGTTGGCTTAGTAAGGGGTGATTCATAGTCAGGTTTCAGTTTTAACTGACATTTTTTGACATATCACGCGTGACTCTTATCAAACTGCTCTGTCATTTTTGTTCATTATAGTTTGACAAGTTATCATGGAAAGACACACACCACAATAGCGTCTCCAAATCGTTCAAATTGTATTACAAAGATGTGAGAAATGTTTTTCGTGCGATTCGAGGGAATAACGGTGCGTATAATCGACCTACCGAAACCACTTATGCCAATACCATTCGCAAATTTGGGACAAAGTTTACATTAGTGGATGATACTCGACCGGTTAGACCACATCCAGCATGCAGTTAAGAGACTATAGCAGCTGTAGCTGAGAGTGTACGCGAAGACCGTGACGAATCGATTCGTCGTCATTCTCAGCAGCTTGGCTTGGCGTATTCGACAATTTGGCGTATTTTACGTATGGATCTAGGCCTAAAAGCGTACAAAATTAAACTTGTGCAAGTATTGAAGTCAGGCAACTTGATTTTGCTTCATCTGTTCAGTGAATGGGCTCTGGAAAAACTCAATGAAAATTCGGTGTTTTATCGTGAAATTTTGTTCAGTGATGAAGCCCATTTCTGGCTCAATAGATACGTTAATAAACAAAATTGCCGTAATTGTTAACGGACTATGTAATTCCTGAAATTCAAGCACATAGTCTCGGTGAGCTCTGGTTTCAATAAGACGATAATACGAGTCATAAAGCGCGTGAAACAATGGACTTGTTGAGAAATCATTTTGGTGAGCACTTAATTTCACGTTTTGCTACGGTAAATTGACCGCCTAGATCGTGCGATATTCAACCTTTGGCCCATTTTTTCTAGGGATGTGTAAAGTCTCAGGTGTTTAGGAATAAGTCAGCTACGATTGATGCTTTGGAAGCCAACATTACTCGTGTTATCCGCGAGATACCAGTCGCTATGCTCGAACGAGTCGCCTAAAATTGGACCTTCCGAATGGACCACTTCAGACGTAGTCATGGCCAACAATTACAAGACATTGTTTTTAAAAAGTAAATGCCATAAATCGTTCTTTTAACCAATAATAAAAATTTTAAGTACGCTTTCAAATTTGTGTAAACAATTTTACATTATAAATCTAACTTTACGATGAATCATCCTTAACTTTCGCAGCGATAGTAGTTCAAGTGTCATTTCATGAAACGTCATATCCATAAGGCTTTAGTCAAAAAGCTCAGAGAAAATGCATTGATATCTATTTATTTTGATTTTTTTAAGAATCCGATATCGGTTACTATTTTTTGTATTCTCAATGATAAGTTGTGAAAATCCGTTGTTTCGACATGCCCATTAGATTAGGGCCAGCATCGTCGTCGACCAACAGATCAAGGCATCTACGATGGCGGTCTCAGAAGTACCCGACCCAACAAAGAAAACACAAAAATTTTAGAAAAAAATTTATTTATTTTTCAACATAATCGCCTTTCAGCGATGTTCAAATTTTCCCATGCGATGTTCAAAAAGTTCGATACCCTTTTTATAATAAGAACTGTCTTGCTCCTCAAAATGGCCATTGACTGCTGACATCACTTTTTCATCGTTGAAAAATATTTGACCACTGAGCCATTTTTTTCAAGTTTGGGAACAAAAAATAATCCAAGTGGGCTTTCTCATGTGCAAATGTAGCGCACTTTTTGAAATGCCTACAATATCTGTTAGCTCGCTCACTTTCAGTCGACGATCATCCAGCACCACTTTGTGGATTTTCTTCACCATTTCTGGAGTCTTTACCTCATTTGGTCGACCACTGCGATGCTCGTCTTGGCAGCTCATGCGGCCTCGTTTAAACTCAGCAAGCCAAAATTTTATTGTTGTAAACGAAGGAGCAGACTCACTTAGAGTAGAATCCAGTTCAGCTTTCACATTGGTTTGGATGAGGCCTTTCATATACAAATATTGTATCACATAACGATGACCAGTTTTCTCCATTTTCACAAATTCACTGACAACGTCCACTATTGATGGCTGCCAAACAAATACTAAACAACGTGGCACTTTCAAACTTAAAACATATGCTTAATAGACTGTATATTTTCCAATACAGTTTATTTTTAAACAACTATCCCCATATCTTGGTCAGGCCGGGTACTTTTGGGACCGTCCTCGTAATTGTTCATTTCATATTTGATCTTTGAATTGATCGTCATTCCAAAGTCTGAGAGTTGCTATCTCCTTTTTCACCGGATTTTCTTCGGAGCTCCAAATACCGGTCAGTTACTTGTTGATTTTATAGATGGCTTACATGATAGTACAGCTTTTCCAGCCTTCGGGGTCAGTATGTCAAAAAGTACGTTGCAGTTCATGATACTTTATTGTTGAGTCGGATGGGGTCAAAGCTTATCATCTCCTTGCAGGTATGTACTTGAAATGGAATAGATTTCGCTGTCCAGGAATAAATCAACTCAGACCACCTTTCAATATCTGTAAAAGTAGAACTGAATCTGCAACATAACCCCGCACCACTGACTTGCTTGCTACTGAAGCTGCGTTGGAAAAACAGAAATGTTCAAAGATACAAAGCAAATCTAAACCGTGAAATAAATAGAATAAATTATATTCGTAGTGAGTTCCAATCCATCAGCAATCCAATACAAATAAAGTAAATCAGCATTGGTATGACTGGCTTCTGAGAAGCATGGGCGCAAAATGTTTGTAACAGACTGTAAGTAAAAAGTACATTCACGAGGTGTACTGTATTCAAAATGTAAGATGACTTTGGAAATTTTGCCGGAAACTTACTGACGATTTATCAGCGTTTATAATGGGTTTTCTCATAACGACTTGACAACTTTCAACGACTCGGCCACACATTTCGGCCGAAACGGCTGCTATTTCGCGTTCAATGTTGGCTCTGAGCTCTTCCAACGTCGTCGGCGTAATGCCTTAAACCAATAACTTAACGTAGCTCCACAGAAAATAATTAAGCGGAATTAGATCGCATGAACAAGGAATATGTTGAGGTTACTGAATACTGACAGTGACAGTTTGATGATTAGTGAAAGAGTGCGTTCACAAATTAAATTCAAAGTTGTCAAGTCCCTATTGGAAAACCCTATATGATCTTGGAAGGAAGGAACGTTAATTTAATAGGTATGTAGGGGAAGAGAGAAGAAGCAGCTTCGCCGTTTTTAGGGACGAGCTGGAGAAATTATATTTTGCATCTGCTCAAAAAGACCCTTAAAGAGTAGGATTAATGAAAAGGCTTACACAGTGATTTTGCCAGGGGAGTTACGAGGTGTGTTCAAAATTTCGCAATCAATCGATTTATTTTTGCTGTGCTGTTTTTATAAAAAAAATGGAGCAAAGAACTTGCATAAAATTTTCTGTCAAAAATGGAATTAAGTGCTATAAAACACTTGAAATGGTGACAGTGGTACACTGTGAGTGTGCTCTAAGTAAAAAAAAAATGTTTACAAATGGTAGAAGCTCTTCCAAGATGGCCGAGAAGATGCCAATGTCCAACCTCGCTCTAGATGACCCGGCACATCAATAAAAGAAGATAACATCGAAGCTGTAAAGAAAAATATTTTGGAAAATCGTCGAATTACTGAGGATGTTGCCATATCGGTTGGTTCGTGTCATGCAATTTTTTTTTTTGCATGTTTTGGGCATGAGAAGCGAACAATTTTTTTCAAACTTCTAAATTTTGATCAGAAGAACCGTCGCATGAGCGTCACTCAGGAGCTCTTGGATGATATCAATGATGATCCTGACTTGCTCAAATGGGTCATAAATGATGACCAAACATGGGTATGGAAGACCAATGGAATGTCAATTATTTTGAATATTGTTTTTATCGATGACTGTGGCGTTGTGCATCAGGAGTTTTTACCTCAAGGTCGTACGGTTAATAAGTAGTATAATATCGCGTTTGCATCACGATGATGCACCTGCTCATTCGTCGTTGCTTGTAAGAAATTTTTTGGCCAAAAAAAAACCAGACATGCCTCATACCTCAGCCCCTATATTCACCGGATATTCCTATTCAAGCGACTTTTTCCTGTTCCCAAAACATGAAAAAAACAAAGATTTCCAAGTATTGAGGAAGTAAAAACGGCATCGCTGGCCATTAGAAGTGCTTAGGGGATGAGGAAAACCATTGGCATAAGGGGAGGGGAATTAATTTTAAGGGGACAACAATAATATTGATGAATAAATAAAGTCACATTACTTTTTGAACGCGTATGTTCTTTTGGAAGATGGCAAAAACGTGAATGACATCAAATTTAAAGCATCCATTTTAGCCAAATACTTCAAAAAGCTGATTAATTCACCGTAAAATTAAAGCCACTTGCAGTTTAAGCTACCTCACATCGAAGGTCGTCCTATAACTTTTCAGTATGTCATCAGAGTTATACATACGAGTAGATGCTGCTCAAACAAGGCTCCTTACGAATTCTTTAAAAATGCGACTGATGCCTTCGTGGTGCGAAAAATATAATATTCCCAATATTTAATAAAGCAGACCCAAATGAACCAAGCTACTACAGAGGTATATCCTTCTTAAATTCGACCACCAAATTTAAAAAGGAATTTTCTTGAACCGCCTTACAAATTGCATTCGACAATGACCGACTTAGTGAATTTCAAGCTGATTTCCGCAAAGATTATTCCACAGTCGATAACTCTTCTCTATAACAAGCATCACCCGGAAGTTTGTGGATAAGGATAAAGAACTGTATGCCTTCTTCGTGGATTTTAAGGGGGCTCTTGATTGCATTGAAAGAAGAGATCTATTATTTAAACTGAGAAATCTAGGAGATTCGACAAAAAAGACAATACCACATCAGTCTGGAATGGAAATGTTTTATCTAACAGGTTTTAGTTAGCTCTTGCGTGAAGCAATGATGCCTGCTTAGCCCTCCTCTGTTCTTATTTTTCCTGAACAACCTCGTTATATATCTCTTCACTCTAACGACTTTGAAATACTCGCGAACACACTAGATATGCTACAAATCATGATAAATAAGCTGCAACAATACTGCCAAATATGGAGCTTGCAACTTACTCGTAATACCAATAAATCAAAAGTTTTCAGAACGGATGGAGCAAAATAAAGAATTGGAGAAAGCCAATTAAGAGAAATAATATAAAAAACCTCGGAGTACTGATCACCCCACAATTATCATTTAGAAAACACATTTATCCAATGTAATTCTAATGTTGGTCCCTCAATTGTTACGAACGTCTTTGATATATCATAGTTACAAAAGCATCTGGTTATCACAAAATCGTTAATCGGGTTGAATTAAAAATGTAGGTTACGACATCGTAAAACTTTGATATTCTTACTTCCAAGGCTTTGTTCTTCTTTCACATGTTTTAAGATCGCTTATCATGGTTGTAATATCCACAGGAGCTTTAACTAATGGGTAACCCTGGTCTATCTGTGGAAACTATAACTTTCATCGTAGTTTAGTTGGAGCATGTCATTGTAAGATGTAAGGTTTTTGTAACCTACGCTGAAATCTTAGTGTTTTCACTTTGCTTTGATACATAAGTAGTTTATTCTTCTTTGGTTGGCAGTTTACTTACAAATCAGAACAGCCTTGTATGCTTACCAACATGGCTCTTCAGCTAGGTTGATCCTAATCAACTGCCACTAGTTACGTACGCTGAGTAAGTTGAAGTACTCTATCATCAATAAACGTATGCCAATTGACTCAGTTCAAGAGAGTACACTTTTAAGAACCGGTCATTCATCAGGCATTGTTACTTCCAATCATATTTTGTAATTGAACTGATGTATGCTCCTTACCAGATTATTTCTGCCAACTTCGAAGAGCTCGACAATTAAGTCATTGACGCTATACTGCCACTTATTTCCATATATCTTTAGAATGTGTGGAGACATCTAGAATACTAGGTCACAATACTTATCATCTCAAAGTTACCAATGACATCTAGCTGTCAAAATATTCAGTAAGGTTTGTCATATCACCATGCATCGTTTTAAACTTAAATTTATCGAAATTCCGATTCATCTGAATTTCGTCATGTGGTCATCATGGCTTCAGTGTGCAGGCAATTCATCGCACCGTGAAAATTTTGAATCTTAAGCCACCAATCAGACAGAGACTGGTGTGAGCTGCTGTAGCGGCCAGTATTAAAGAAGACCCAGAGATGTTGATTCGCCACCGGTCAGCTGAATTGGGCATCGCCAGAGAGTTAACCCGATTTATTTTGCAGTAGGATTTGGGCCAAAATATCATCTTCTCGAACGAGGCTCATTTTTATCTCAGCGCTATGTCAACAAGTAAAATTGCCATTATTGGAGCGAACGCAATCTACAAGTGTTCGAACAAGTATCAATAAAGCCACAAAGATTGATCTTATTTATTTCGAAATGAGTAAGGAGACCTCAGATATAGATCGAGGTTAACCGACTTTCTGTGGTCAAGGCTAGACAACATTGATATATCCTAGGTCTGGTTCTAACAAAAAGGAATAAATTTGCCGACTGGGTCATCTCAAGGCCCAGTTCTCTGGAGTTACGTCAAGACCTTAATCCATGCTAACAAGCAAACCACTTTGGACGGGCTGGAGGCCAATATCCGACATGCTACTGCCAGAATAAAGCCGCTCATATTAGACCGAGTTATCAAACCGACCGACCGTTTGAAGCACTGCCAGCGAAGCTAAGACGGCCATTCGAATGATGTGCTATTTTGCGTACACATAATGGCATCAATTTTTTATTTCATACCATTGTTGTTTTATTTAAATTTTATTTCATATCGTTCTTATCCGGTCACCCTTTAAATCCTAACATGCGTTATACTTGTAATTGCTACAATGATATTCCGTTTACCATACCTTATCACCTGGAGTGATAAAAACTCACAGATGTTTCATAAGAACGAAATGAACACCTCTCACATTTGGACTTTATGGTAAAAATCACTGCAAATTTTTTCTTTAAAGACGCTGCCGGAAGTAAAAAAAACAGTCAATGGCAAACAGTATTGGTAAGCTATAACCTAGTTTTTGTTTTGCTTCAAATGGACGGTATAGGTTTCCAAGTATCTATAATATTTCTAAACGGACCGTGCTCTTGGCCATACATTACGTGAAACAGTGGCAGTATTCCATGAGTTATTCCTTTGACTCGAAACTGAAATTCAGCTAAATTCATGCCGAATCGAGACAGATGCATTTATCAAAGCAATTTCCACAAGCTTTAGATTTTTTTTAAATTTTCTATTTAAAATGATCCGCTCTTGCTTGAACACCCTTTATTTGGAAATTCCCCCTCAGTCAAGAGGGTACTACAACCATTTTCGACACTCAAAACTATTGAAAACGGCATAATACCAAACAATCTTGAAACATTAAAACCAATCGAGTAACAATACAACTAATTCCTTCTTTGTGATTCTCATGGTTTCTTGTGATTAAAGAAAATTGATGATTGATTCGAAGTTTATTGGTAACATTTGTAGCGCGATATTTGACATTTGATTTGGTCTTTCCCAATTGTATTGGGAATCATGTCCTTATAGAAAATAACCAAATTATGAAATACTCGTAGACATTATACGGAACAGAGTTATCCATACCCACACTGTTACGAGTATGTTAACACGTGCGCTGCTTTCTTCATTTCCATTTCTCTTTTAACAAAAATTCTTCAATCAAAAACCAAAAAAAAAAGAATTGCTTACTTTTTAGTAGAGTTCATGACACAATAAAGTTTGTATGATGCCAAAGAGACGGAAAAGGAAAAGTCACCCGACTATATTATGTACGGATATGATGTGCAAAATTTTGTTCGCATCCCAATTATGATACAAACGCAGTGGTAAAATCCATTGGGTTAATTTCTACGCTGTTTTAGTTTTTTTTATTTGTTAAATACATTCATAGGTTTTTTTTTTTTTGTTTTTAATTTACTAAACCCTAATTAACAACAAAAGAAAGTCTCTCACTACTTACTTGTTTCGAGATAAGTTTCTCGTAATACTGATTTTTTTTTTTTTTTTTTTTTTTTTTTGTCGTTATGGACACCAGAGCAAGTGTTGTTAATTTGCCAAAGATCTCATTTGCGAGTTCGAGAAAAACTTTCAAATCCTCTACTGCTTTGGTATCTGAATTAAACTAAAAGTTTCCTCCACAAAGCTGTCGGTTGAAAATTGATTGTTATCACCGTGGCGGCGATGATGATGGCAACAGCAGGCGCTCGTTTGCAAAATTACACGTTTTGTGAGATACTAAAGACAAAACAGCAAGTTCGCACTATCAAATAAATGCAAAACAACTAGAAATCGGCAAATGAATACGAGTACGAGTGAGTCGATCTTATGTTGTTATGGAGGAGATACTTGTACGTACTTTATTCAACAAACACTATTCGTACTTTGGATAGTAGGTACGTTATTCACAGCTCGGTAGATTAAATGGAATTCGATTCAAAGATAAATTCGCGACTGGATATTCGTTTCAGTTACAGTTTTTGACTCGACAAAAAAAAAAAAAAATAAATAAAAATAAAAATAAAAATAAAAAAATTAAATTGAATGAACCTACAAAAAAGTATCTAAAGGTGTACCTTCATTCGGGTGGAGCTTGGTGAAAGTTATTCTTTGTAGGTATCTTCAAGGTATATACTACAAAGTAGCTCCCTTGTGTACTGAAATTGAGTTTCTGAAACTTCAGGCAAAAAGATGCAGATATAGAAATTACATTCACTACATAATGCATTCGTTGTAAGTCTCTTGCAGATACTTTACATTTGCCTGTAGCAAAGAAGAAAGAAAAGTGTATCACTCCTACTGTTGCCGAAAAAAAAAAGAGAAAGATACAAAATTACTGTTTACATTCTTTGGGGAGTAACATAGTGGTAGTGATCGCTTTTAAAAAAAAGTGTAAAACCATCTGCAGGGCATCCAAGTAGTATCTCTGGCAAATTACAATATTTTTATTTTTCTTTCTCTTTTTTTTCTTTTTTTTTTTTGCATCTGCTCAGACCGTTCCTCCTGATTAACTCAATGAATAGGTGAATGTTAAATGATGCCAAACGAAGGTAAACGAGAAAAAAGCGTATTCGTATCTCTAGTATATTTCTGTATCAGCATCTGTAAAAACCGGTGCAGACCTACAGTGAGCTTAGAGATTCGCACATAAATAAATGAATGGCAACCAATGTGTGAGCGGTTCATTTATACAAAGAATCGATTCTTGCCTTAACAGTCTCTGGAGTAATAACAAAGTTGGTGGGGTCTCTTTTTTAATAGCTTAAGGAGAAGGCATAGAGGTTGCTTCTGTATCCCCCTGTACAGGTATCGAACTCGTTAGTTGCTGTTGGCTTTATGCAAACGAGAGGTATGTAAATTTTTTTCCATCAATTTTTCTACCTTCTTCTGGCAAGGGGTTACCTACCTAAAGCGATAGATTCTACCTACAGTAGATTCAGTAGCATATAAAATTGTGAGAGTAAGTGGCAGCTGGGGTAAAAATACATTTACCTATATCTTCATGGATCGACATCTAACATTTTTATGTTCATAAGGAATTAACTCTTTTAACAGTTCTTTCAGATTGATACGAGAATTGGTATTAATTGTTGGCAATTTGCATTTGGGTTCCCAGGGTGAGGCTGTCGACAAGTAGCTGTTAGTGGTTACTTGCAATTGTTCTGAACTGTGGTTGAATCGATGTGGGAAAAACAAGTGATTGGTAATGAAGAGCACAGTAGGAGGAATTTGTAAGTTGACCAGATGGATTACTCGCAGGTGGGACAGAATGCCGAGACTTGCAGGTTAGAAAAAGAACTGGGCATGGCAAGTTTACTTCGCCTTAATAGATTAAGTCATGGGTAAGGAGTGACATTTAAATAAACTGAAAGTCAGTGGTTCTGTATCTCGATTGTTTTCAATATGTACAAGTACAAGTATATGACATTAGCTGACATTTATTTTGCTTATTCTTGGATTCGAATTCAGGCTTCAAAGTCTATTCGGGGAGTTTTGATATAAAAGGAAAACATGAAACCTGTGTAGAAAACTGAGTTAAAAGCAATTTTTCCCTTCGTTTGCACAAAGACAACAATTAGTTATGATTTTGACATCCTTAGTTGCACAATAAAAAAAAAAATTCTGTAATAAGAAGGTAAGTCAAGCCATCAATGTAATTGTTGAGCAACCAGAATGGTTGTCACCATCCGCTAACATATCAACGGGGGCTATTTGATGAATATCCGAATTAGAAATATTAACGAAACTTTTTTAGGTTTTGACAATTTATTTTTCAATATAATCGTCTTTCAAATCGCTGCACTTTTACCAGCAATGCTGCAACTTTTTTAAGCCTTACGTATAGTATGACTTTTGCTGGTCTGCTAAATATTCCTCCGCGGCGGCGATGACTTCCCAATTTGACCCGTATTTCTTTTCAGCGAGCGAACTTTAAAGATTTGCGAACAAAAAGAAGTCGCAGCGAGCCAAATCCGGTGAATGGGGGAGCAATTCGTAGTGCGGAGGTGTGACCCGGTGTGTTGTCTTGGTGAGAGAGCACTTTTTCTTCCTGTGATTTTGTTTCCGTTCCCCTAATACTCAACGTGGATTATACATCAAGCATCCCAAAAAAACGGTGGCCATCACCTTTCCGTTTTCTCTGTGGTAACCGTTTTTGGGCCACCTGGACGCGGTTCATCAAAAACCGACGTGCGGCCACAGAAAAACACTGCGAACCACTGATAAACGCTTGTACGGGAAGGTAAACAGGTCCTATACACACCATCGAGAATTGGCTTGATTTCCTCACAGGTTTTGCCTCTTAAAAATAAGAATCGGATCACGGAGCGATACTGCTTGTTTCCATGGTCGCAAAAAACACTAACACGATGTTTTGAAAGGGGTGTCAAAAGAAAACTAAGCGTCGGATTGTCATCATTACGCAGGCGGGCTATAAGAGGTTATACTAAATGATGGTTCACTCATTTTGGCTCAGTAGCGCCACCTATCTTCAAATCCAGGTACACATCAAGATCAAGAGTAGATCGTAGATCAAGAAAATACGGGTCCGATTTAAATCGCTTGTGGAACGGATGAATTTTTTAAGTGAGGGTATTAAATGAGGGCAACTGAAAAGTTTGAGTTTCAAGTCACCTCCTCACAACACAATACACAACAGTCGAACGCACATCTGCTAATGAGAGACTATTGGTGACCATGTGACCCTTTTGAGGTTTGGGAAGAGATAATATTCCGAGGGAGCCAAACCGGTCGAATACGGTGGATGCTACAGCAATTACAGCCGTAAGTCATTAATTTTAGCCATGCTTTTGTGCATTGTCTTGCAAAATGCCGGTGCATTGTCTTGCAAAAACAAATTTTTTTTTTTCGCTTCATGTGAGGTCGTTTTGCAGCGATTTCGGCTTTCAATCGCTCCAATAATGCACAGTAATACTACTGTTGATGGTTTTTCCTTTTTCGAGGTAGTCGACGAAGAGTATGGCATGACAATCCCAGAAAACCAATGTCACAACCTTTCCGACCCATCGAGCCTCCCTCGGCCGCTTCGAAGCACTCTAGCCGGCTTCAGTCCATTGCAGGGCACTCATTCTGATTCTGTTCTGTGGTGTGTAATAGTGGATTCAAGTTTCATCAAAAGTTCCCAATCGACCAAAAGTCCGCCCGATTTCGCATCAGCAGGTCCAAACACCCTTTCGAAGTGCTCACGCGTTCATGTTTTTGGTCAGGAGTAAGTATGCACGGCACCCAGCGGCAGGATAACTTTTTCATATGCAGAATATTGCCCAAAATACGGCGTGTGCGCTCAGTACTAATCTTTGTGGTATCTGCTAGATCACGCACCTTCACTTTCCAGTCAGCCAACACCATTCCATGTATTTTTTTGACATTGTCCTCTGTAACCGCATCGGAGGGCCTGCCGCTTGGTCGGTCGGACTTGGACTTGGTCGGTAGTGGAGTTGCGGCCACCACGAAACTCTCGAAACTAATATCTGACGGTGTAATCTGACGGAGCATTAGCCCCATGATACTTATCCATCTTTTCTTTTGTTTCCTTCGCCGTTTTGCCTCCCAAAAAATAATATTTTATGAGAGAACGAAAATCGTTTTTGTCCATGCTCAACATAATGCCAAACATGTCAACAACAATCAGCTATAGAAACAAAACTAAAGACAGTATTGCACTGAAATGTGCATGTGCATGTCTGCCTAAATATGAACGGACTGCAAGGCACCATAACCTTTTTTACAGTAGCAGCGTATTCTGGCAGTCAAGGAGGTTACTGTTCACTCCACTTAGTAGGTTAATTCCACAAAATGAAAACATTTCTCGTACTTATATAACAATACTCTCTGTTTAAATGGCCGCAATACTCGTAACGGATAAAGTATCCGATTTGCAACTTAAAGTCAAAAGCGTCAATTGAGATAAAAGCCCATAGTAACACATTACACAACAAGGTTCTCTACTGGCCGAACAATTATTCAACAAGTTTCCCGAATTAAAGCCTCTCACAAGCTCATGGCTCGTGCTCAATTACCCACCTACCTACCGACTCTTGCCTGTGGCTATAAAAAAACCGTCAGATTAAATAAAAAATCGAAATGCAATCGCCTATTCATTTTGAATTATGACCATGTTTACATCAACACCCAACAACAACTTGCCAATGCAAGTGATAAGTGGTTGCATTATGATTGGAGATTGGTTTTGTTGTTGTTGTTGTTGTTCGGGTTTTTATCTTTCCGATTTTATATCTGCAATTTTTCACTATCGCCCAACCGCAATTCAATGCGAATTCGAAAAAGTCATGAGCAGATTACATAATCGGATTAAAAAAAATCAACACATGTACCTACAAGTGGAGCGTTAAATTCCCCAACTGGTCGAATTATAGGCTGGTAGCTCGGATAGGCTTAATTGTTTAAAAGGTAGACTTATACATTTCGGTGGCTTTTTAAATGTCCGGACCACGGACTACCAAACCACAACATTATGTTGGTTTTTTTTTCTGTTTGTTGTTCTTTTAAACAATTGTTTGTGCAACTTTTAATGTACAGTTCACTTGAAAAGGCAATTTAAAAAAAAAAAAAATATATCGTATTATTGCCAAATTTAATTGTCTGTTGCATGCTTATCTGAAATGCGTTCGGATGTACTCGTGTTTCTACTTGTATCTACGATACGTAGTGAGGCGATTGTTTCCATAATTTGGTAGTTAACAAAACCTTACGCAAACTATAGTACTCGTACATTGTTGCACAGTCAAATATTAGTATGGCAAGTATCTGTATCTGTTAGTCGAGTAGAGTCACAATAAGCCGAAGAAGAATGGGCAGTGCTCGTAATTCGTTCATCGTTCACATAGCCCAGATTGTGTGGGTTCATTTCATTTCATGCTTAAAGGTAGCTTAGTTTTCACACACATCGAGACAGTTTTCGTCGCTGAGATACTCATACTATGACTTCATTATGAAGTACGTACGCCAAAGTACCTCATAGTGAATGTCTATTGCATTTCAATCATTTCACGCGGCTCATCAAATGTGCGTTTCGAGTGCTACTACGATACCTTACATTTCCACCTACAGGAGGTATCTGATCTTGGAAAAAGTAAAAGTTTTCTCTACTTCCCATTCTCACTATAAAAGCGAATGAGGAGGGCGTTTTCCAAATACATTTGCCTTCATTTGTTGTAGAAAATATTATTTTCCAAATGTCAGGTAACAAAATGTTAACGGAAATTGCTTATAACAATTGCCGAGCACGCATTTTGTTGATGTAAAAGATTCATATCTATCTATCTGTTAGCTTTTGTTGAAAATCTCTTTCCTGCCAATTATGTATACGAGGGCAGTGAATTTAATTGACTTCCAGATAACATGTACCTGCTCGTAGATATACGGGTATAAAAAATGATTTAAGAAAATTGTAGAGGTAAGGCTGCAGCAATTAAGAAAGTTCATAACAATTTATTTTTCTTTTTTTAGAAGTCATTTCGTAGTTACATTGGATTATGAACTATTTTTAGATTTAAGAGTCGTATGACAAAATTACAATTGGAGTCAAATGGCATTTACAAGTGGAGGAGGCCATTGTCCCAATAGCGAACCTTAAACGTAGTCGTTACATCATCACTTTTGATATCGGATATTGGCTCGAGTAAGAGTTTGATGTTTATGATATAACAAAGCCGAAATGTTTATGAGATTTAAATGTTTCATTAAATGGCTTCAGGGAAACTGTCTTCTCTTGCTTTTAGTCTCTAAAGCTCCAGTTCTTGACATACATGATCGCTGAATAATTGAACCTAGATCAAATTCTTACCACCGCAACTCTGCTTTAGCTACTAATCTATTTGAATTTCTCGTAGATAGGAGTCGCCATTCGGGGTTTACCAATAATCACTTGACAGTTCTTCTTGCATCTGGGTGTATACAATTATAGGTAGGCACTGAGCGGTGTCAACCTGGAGATGTCTATCACTGTGATCATCACTACAAATTAATTGTCTTCATGCTTGTTGTTGTCACTGGATTCGGCCAACCTTAAAGTCCAAACACTAAGCGCGAATGCTGATCCACAGTGTCCGCTTAATTCGGGTTAGTCAGGTTGTTGAAATATGGATTGTGTTGGTGTCCGCTAATGGGTCAATGGCAGATCTCTTAATTCTGATGCGGATTCCTGTCTACAAAAAATCCGAGCTCTTTCAACCTTGAATAAAAGATTTGCTGTTGAAGACCCTACAAAACGAAAAACAGACAATCTCGTGTTAGGATGGTCAGTCTCTGAAAAGACCACTTTATGCCGAAAAACTAGCAGATATCGTCCCCATCCAGGGAATGCATTGATATGCTCCATTCAAAAGGAGGATGAAAAATTGTGACTGCTACAGAGGACTAAAACAGTGTCTATGTAAGCGGAAGCTTAACGCAAGAATTTTTAAGCTTTTGACGTGCACTCCGCCAACCTAGAAGAAATAGGCAATGCCACCAAAATAGGTTAATACGAGCTTCTAGTTAAAGCATACGCGGGAAGGACATCAGAACAGATATGCTATACGACAACAAGTGTGAAAATAAACGCACGCCTTCCCCCCTTCAGTATTCACAAAGAAACCTGATCATAAAACAGTGAACTAATTTCAGCAACAGGCAATGACTTCTCGACTACACGTGCAGTTCGTGCACTGAGACTTGGACCATTACCCCGTTGCAGTGAATATACATCTGTGGATATACCAGATTTCACGTGGACGATTTTTAATAGCAATAAATAGCTAGAACGTTTGCCAAATTTTTTTCATTTAACTTCTTGTCATCTTCCTTATAACCTAAATTAAGCGCTGATGATTGGTGGTATCAATATCAAGAAGAAGGTAAAAGGAGCGTCTTAAGCCAGCAAGACCGCAGCAGAACACTGTGATGATAAAAAATTTAGTAGCACAGTCACACCCAGTGCCGTGGATATGAGAAGCGATTTCTACAGACTGTTTAACTCTGCCAGTCAAAACGAGCCATTTAACTTGTACAATGAAAGCCAAGATTTGGGTCCACTCGCCTAAAATAAAGATGGCAATATCTAGACTTAGGTGCAACAAGGTTGGCGGACCGAAGTTTTTGTTGTCAATGGTGAGGGATGTCCCAACGGACAGCTATAACTTTAAGGTAGTTAAGGCATCAGCCAAATGAAATGTTACACTGGGCAATGGCTGTTGCCGTGACCTAAGAAAACAATTGAGGATTGAGGTCTTCTTAAGAAATACTAAGAAGTCTCAATAATAACCTTATCAACTCATATCCGCTCTATGGCGTACTTTAATATTGTCATTGGACTTTTCTCAAATCTCAGAGAATTGGCATTGACTGTTATTCATGCATCAATTCTTTGTCTTATTCATTCTTTTAGAGCCAGTATCCTTGAAATTTTTCAGAGAATTATAACTGTGTTAAACCTTGATAAGCCTTCTTATACAAGCTATGGTCGCTCGTCCTATAGCATAATTCTTGAAACCTTTTAAAATAGCTGCTATGTGGGGTCTTTTTTTCTTTTTCTTCTACGTTTCTATAGCTTCTATAGCCACACTTTTCTTGGGGATAGTTGGTAGCCCGAAGCTATCACTGACTAGCTATTCGCTAGTGTATATTTAGAAAGATGTCAGGCCTGGATTGTTGCTCTAAAGCTCATAGTTAGCTCTGCTAATTTCAAGGGTGCTGTGGCATGCAGCCAATACTAAAAATACGTTTGATGTATTTTCGTATGCATACATACTCGTATATGTATCGGCTGAATTTTTTTCGGATGTGCTTTCGTAATTTCTGACTCTTGAATTCACAAACAAAGTCCGATTCAACATTTAATCCACAGACCATTGCTATGGAAAGTCTGACTGTAACTTTGGTCGCTTGTGAAGAAATTCTCTCGGAAATAGTCAGTCAGATTTTCTTATGGCTAGTTTTGAAGTATGTTTCTGGTTCTAAGTTCATTTGATTGCTTTCAAGAAGATAGATCTATTCTGACAACTTGTGCTAGTAAGACTGTTCAATACAAGATCCTGGTCCGAGTTATTCGGTTACAAATGTAAGCACTTCATGCACAATATGCGACATTTGTACTGTTCCGTTCTTCATAAAGCACCAAGGCTAGCCTAGGGAAATACATCTGTTCCATATTTGTACTCGAAGTACTCCTTGATTTCCCACCCTGCATTCTCGAGAGATCATTGCAAGACCCTCGATCTCATTCTCAAAAATAGTGTCCTTCTAGAGCTTTGTGTCGAAAGAATTTTTGTCATTTTTAAGTCCCTCAAACAATACTTCAATACAACTGCTACACTGACGGTTTAAAAATATGATACACGGTAGGAGCCCCAGCTTTCAGTTCTTATTAAAAATTTTCTATACCAAGAGGACGTTCTCCTTCTAGTTATATCTTTCAAACAGACACTAATTTCTGCGAAGATATCTCCGAAGATTATATTTCAAAATATTGTCAAATGGGCAAATAGGTATCAAACATCTCAAATCCTTTAAACCCTTTCAAGCCAAGATTTTATGAAAATGAATTCGTTCCAATCGAATACATATGGAACAAGGACATTAAAAGAGTTCAAAATGTGCTGGGTGAATGCCCTGACTGACTTAGGTTTAGACACTGCTGCAAAAAATTCACATTTCACCACTTCATTCCATATAAATAGACTTGGATAGACTTCAAGTCATCACTAAGTGGATGGCATATAAGTTTCTACGAGGTCGATGTACTTCTTAAGGCACATCTTATGACCTTTCTTCCATATAAACTTAAAATAAAAGGTCTTTCCTTCTATGGTTATTCAAGTTTGGTAGGGATTTCTTTAAGTAAACTTAGACAACTCGCTTTATTAGTACGACCCACGGTTGCTCCCTCTGTGGTATTTACCGTAGATTTCAGAGTATCTATTATTTACCATATACCCTGCAAGCATTTCCCCAGATTTTTTTTCAAAATAAGAGTATCTAAGCTTCCGTTTACTTCGATAGCCATGAAGAAAATATTCCTACATTTCATGTACGGGACCTGATAGAACTATGGTAAGAATAGGTACTTCACCTTATTATCTCATCCTCTTTTCCTTACAATCTTGCAGATGACTGGCACGTGTCCACCGAAGCACTATGTATGTCGGACCATACCACGAACATACCCATGACCATCGACAAATTGGAGTACATTTAAAAAATTTCACTCGATCAGTGCTGGAAATCTGTCTTTATCCCTACAGTCCACTGAAGACATACATGAGATATTGTTTAAGATCACTGAATCTATCATATCACCTTTCAGTGGCCGCTGTTAAGTCAACATTGAAATGTTTAAAAGGTGCGTACCCTGGTGGAATAAGCGGCCAAAACAATTTCGCAGAAACTTGTGACAACCGTTTAATCAAACCGGTTCATGGGACCCTCCCAAGTCCACATTAAACAAATTCAACACATAGTTGAGAAGACTAAGAAGAGAAACATAGATAAAGGGTTGCGAAAGACTGGAAAACGCAAACGCACGTCTCCCAGATATTGTCTCTTAAGACCATTCAAAGAAGATGGAACATTTAAATATAGTCGAGAAGAAACTCTAAGAACTCTACTTAAGGCTGGACACTAAGTCAATACATAGCAAATATCAACTTTGATTTAAGTAACTATCACAACGAAAGCGCAACCAATAGTCTGTCTGGAAAAAATGTTCTGTCAAAACAAAGTTAAATGGGCCATAAACTCATTTAAACATTTCAATGGACCCAAAACAAACAGAATCTTTCCACCTTAGATTCGAAAAGTCTAGGTTTCCATCCGGCTTATTATGATTGCCTTATTTATGTCCAGGGATACATCCCAAGTCTAAGAGGAGTAGCTTATATCACCAAACCAAATAACAAACCTACCGAAGTATCTAAATCTAAAAATCAACATTAGAGAGACTAATCGATGTTCATATCAGAGAATACTCGTACTTAGACAAAAGTAAAGCCCTGCACTCAAATCAATACTTCTACAGAAAAGAACGATCCACGAAAGGTGCCCTTTTAAATCTATTAGGTGCGCTTTAGCATCAAGTGCGGGTCGATTTTGACTTATCCAAAACGTCATGAACCAAGCTAAGGAATTCGGTAACAAGCCGTTTTGACACATTAGTGATTTTGTTCTGATGTCATATACTTTTGGTGGTGTGAAAATGTCTGATTTTGTGCCAAATAATCATCATTTGCTTGAAGTGTTGATATTCTTCTTTTATTCCTTTGCCTATCGACAGTTCTAAAAAATTTATGGAGATGTTGTTCTAAGTGAAACATGGTGCCGTCATTGGTTCCCTCGCTTCAAACACGGTGATTCCAATGTTGACAACCACCCGCGTAAAGGAAGGCCAATATCCTTTGAAGACGCTGAAGTGGAGGTATTGCTCGATGATGATCCGTGCCAAACGCAAGAAGAGCTTGCTTCAGAATTAGAAGTCATCCGCCAAGCCATTTCCAAGCGATTGCATAAGTTGGGAATGATTAAAAAAATAAGGAACTTGAGTTTTTTATGATTTGAAGCCAAGGAACCTTGAGCTTCGTTTTTTTGCCTGTAAGCAACGGCTCCAATGGCAAAAAAGGAAGAGTTTTCTTCATCGGGTGATAAAAAATGTATTCATTACAGCAACTCAAAAGGAATCAAGTCATGGAGACTGCCCGGTGATGCTTCTTCGTCGTTGGCTCGGTGAAATATTCACGCTGCGAAAGTTATTTTGTGTATATGAACCGTCGAAACTCAATGAAACTATCACTGGGAAATGGTATCGAGCACTGCTCGAAAGGCAGCCATAATACGAGCAGAGGCACGAAAAAGTAATTCTGTAGCATGAAAACAGCCGGCCTCATGTTGCTTAACCTGTTATAACCTATCTGGAAACGCTAAAATAGGAAGTCTTATCCCACCCGCCATATTCTCCAGATATTACGCCGTCCGATTATTACTTGTATCGTTCGATGGCATACAGTCTGGATGATCAGCAGTTCCGCTCACGTGAAGACAATAAAATATGGCTTGATTCATGGATAGCCTCGAAAGATAAACACTTTTCCGTAACGGTATTCGAGCTCTGACAGAAAGATGGGAAAATTTTGTATCTAGCGATGGGAAATACTTTAAATAATTCATTTGTAACTATTTTCTCACAATAAAGTTGCATTTTTAACTTAGTTGCATACCTAATAGTATCAGAGAAACCGACGGAAAGACATCGCATTATGTATTTTCCTAAATATTGAGGGTGCTTTTGGTAATACATCGTACGATTCCATCTCAAATGCCATTAAACTCAGAGATATTGATCACCCTACCTGCAGATGGCTGAAAACTGTACTCGAAAGCAGTGGTCATTTCCGTGGTCATTTGCCATCGAGGATTAAATATGCAGATGACTTCGTCATCCTGATGTAGAGTAAACAGAAAAAGGAAATTTGCATTCTGTTGCAAAACATCATTAAAATGTTATCTGTAAGAAAAGGTTGTACTTAAACCTTTTGGTGGTAGAAGAAAGCAGAGATCTTTACCGAAGCTATATGGGCTAAAAGGTGCATATTTGGTTCGGGCATATCAGAACGATCTCCTCAGTAATATGGTGGTGTAAGACAAAGAGACTCGCATGTGGGTCTGCTTCACATTGCAATTCTCATTATCTTCACTTAAAGTTTTAGCTTTGGTAGAAGGTTCAACATTGTGATCCCAAGTCGACAAGTATGGTTTATTACGCCAAACCTAAAGGTTACAAAATGTAGGTATATGGATAGATCCAAAACAGACATCGAAGTGGTGTAAATATCGATGATCTAAATAGAAACATTGCAATGCTTATTATAATAAGTTTCAACGTCTTTCAAGCTGAGCTTGGTTCCATCTAAAAATGCCCCAGTATCATTCTTCAAGCAGGAAAGACACCCACTCTCATATTCTCACGGACACGCAGGCTGCACCAAAAGCTTTAAGCCGAAACTTGTTTGACTTGAAATTGTTGCAACACTACTTCAATATTCTTCAGGACTTATCATAAATGGAGAAATGGAGTCAAGCTGTGGTGGGTACCAAGGCACAAGGATATTGAAGAAAATGAACAAGCCGCTGAACTACCTAGAAAGGCTTCAAGTGATCCGCTCAATAACTGGGAGAATATACCACGACTTGACATATATCTCAACTTCAAAGGAGATGCTGTTAGAAAACTGGCTTAACAAGTCATTATCATTTTCGATATCGCTTACAAAAATTAAAAATTAGTCCGGAAAAAAAGTCGCCTTTGCGTGGAGGACGATGAAACCGCAAAACACGCACTATATCAATGTTTTGAATTAGAATATGTTTGTTGAAAAAAACTAGCTACTTCAAAAATCTGGCAGCGAAATTAGGTAACAGCAAAAATTAAAAATCATTTTGGACGCGTAACTTGTCAAAGGACGAAGAACGCTCTCGATGCTGAAACACTAGGAGCACATTTTAAAACTCTTTTGCTGGCGGATGAGTTCCTTCTTACCTTTGACTACGCATTGCCCAATGTTTATGTCAATGAACTTGATGCCCCAATTTCCCTCACTCAGTTTGAAGTAACACTTAAAAAAATTAAAAACAACATGACACCAGGCATTGATGATATCCCGGTTGAATTTTTCAAAAACTACACTCTGGAACTGAAAAAAATATCTTCTTCGTTTCCTTAATAGACTCTTTAGTGATGCATGTATCCCCAGCAGTTTCATCAAGAAAGTTGATCAAACTTGCCGAAAACTATAGGGATACTTCTGTTTTGAATTCTACGATTATAAGAAACATTTTTACTTCTATTATGTATGATAGACTTTCTAAATGGATGGAAGTGAACAATCGTTTTAGCAGCTTCCAAGCAGGTTTTCGCCCAGGCTTTTCGACAATGGATCACATTTTCGCTTTTTCAAGCATAGCCAAAAAATATATAGAGAAGAAAGGCAAACTATATACGTGTTTTGTAGATTTTAGGACTGCTTTTGACAGGGTGAATAGGCAGGCTTTAATTTACAAACTATCATGTCTAGGTTTGTCGCGTAAATTTCTGCTTATGTATTTATATTTTCTTTCTCTATCGAAGGCAGCTGTTTGGGATGGTTCCGCGGTCTTTGACTGGTTTGTAACAACAGCTGGTGTTCCTCAAGGGTGTATCCTAAGTCCCCTCAGTTTTGCCCTGTTCATCGATGAAATCAGTCACCTACTTCCAGGCGGAGTTTTTTTTTGCCAATATATTGGTGAAAGTCTTGTCATATGCTGATGATTTGGTTTTGCTTGCTGACAACCCATTCATGTTGCAACTGCAAATTAACAGACACCTGTCTTTTTGTGAGACATGGGGCCTTCATATTACTGACCAAAAGACGAAGGCACTTAGTTTTGTGTCCCTAAAAAGTAGAAGACTACCAGAAGAGAACTGGTTAACTCGCTCTGAATTTAATGTGGCCTCTAAATATCGAGTCTTCAATGCGACTGTCTTCAGATTTATAGTCCTCGTAGTCTTCGAAATAGTCCACAGGCAGTTTTTCAAGCGCTTGTTCCCGTCTCCCGTCAGGTATTATGCCCATTTACCATATATACAAAGTTTAAAAGCAAACGCGAACTATATAACAAGGATAATGAAAAGGAACAATACTGTCCTTTACAAATCCATCTTGCTGAAACTTCTTCGTACAAATGATACAAGATAGCAGCATCCCACGACATAGTTCTCTCTTTGTAGGAGTCTAATGTTGAGCTATTGGCAAGACAACTATATATTCAAAATCTCTCCAGAGCAACTTTGTCTACATCCAGAAATGATTACAAACACTTAAACCACCAGCTATTGATGCTAGCTATTTTAGCAAGAAGTTCTCATCCAAAGTAATTAGTACTGTCTTTAAAACTAGAGTTGAAATTTTAAACTTGAACTTTATACCTCACCGAGACGATCTGCAAACAATTTGTGGGCAATGCAACAGAAAGGTAAACGAAGATATATACCACTTCTTTGCCGTTTGCCCTATTTTACAGGAAATTGAAAGGTTACACACCCGAGAAAATCAGATATCTTTCCAGCGTTTTTATGAAATTTTGAATGAAACAAAAGTATGGTTAAGCCTGTATAACAACTGCAATCACGCTCTCACCTACCGTAAAGCCTTCTGTAATAATCTCAGCCATTCACCCAGTTACTTCAATTGAACTTTGTAATTTTATGTTTCAAACCATTACAATTGTTATACAGGGTGGTTCATCGTAAAGTTTGGTTTATAATGTCAAACAAAATTCATAAATTAGAAGGTAAACTTAAATTTTTTATTTTCAGTTAAAAGAAGAATTCATGGCATTTACTTTTAAAAATAATGTTATGTAAAAGTTGGCCACCACTATGTCTGAGGTGGTCCATTCCGCAGGTCCAATTTTGGGCGATTCGTTCAAGCATATCGACTGGTATTTCGCGGAAAACACGAGCAATGTTGGCTTCCAAAACGTCAATCGTAGCTGGCTTATTCCTGAAAACCTGAGACTTTACATATCCCTAGAGAAAATAGTCCAAAGGTGTGATATCGCACGATCTAGGCGGCCAATTTACCGTAGCAAAACGTGAAATTAGGTGTCCACTAAAAGAATTTCTTAACAAGTCCATTGTTTCACGCTCTGTATGGCTCGTAGCGCTCCGTCTTGTTTAAACTACAGCTCACCGAGACCATGTGCTTGAATTTCAGGAAGCACATACGCCGTTAATATGGGTGAATCCACCAGCCCATAAACCACACCATACCGTTGTTTTTAATGGATGTAATGGTAGCTCTTGGTACTCTTCGGGTTGCTCATCAGCCCAAATACGGCAATTTTGTTTATTAACATATCCATTAAGCCAGAAAAAGGCTTCATCACTGAACAAAATTTCATGATAAAACACCGGACTTTCATTCAGTTTTTCCAGAGCCCATTCACTGAAAATATGACGCAAATTCAAGTCGCCTGGCTTCAATTATTACACAAGTTAAATTTTGTACGCTTTTACCAATGCTGCTTTACTTTATTTGCTGATAGATTGGAGCTTACTACGAATATTATTTATTCTATTTATTTCAGGGTTTAGATTTGCTTTGTATCTTTGAACATTTCTGTTTCTCCAACGCAGCTTTAATAGAAAGAAGGTCAATTGTGCGGAGGTTTGTTGCAGGTTCAGCTCTACTTTTACGGATATTTAAAGGTGGTCTGAGTTGATTTATTCCTGGACGGTGAAATCTATTCCGTGTTTTAGCCAGTTTCCCTGCAAAAAACAACAGTCGATTGTTGATCACGCAGCGTCTCTTACAAATCTGAGGTGCCTTTCTTCATTACTATTGGTTCGGCCGTTTAATAATGTACAATAAGTCCTATCGTTTTACACATTTCAATTAGTTTTTTTTTCCATTCCCATTGATCTATAAAATCAACAAGTTACTGACCGGTATTTGGAGCTCAGAAGAAAATCCGGTGAAAAAGGAGATAAAAACTCTCAAACTTTGGAATGGCGATCAATTCAAAGATCAAATATGAAATGAACACTTAGATGCCTTGATCTGTTGATCGACGACGATGCTGTCCCTAATCTAATGGGCATGTCGAAACAACGGATTCTCACGATTTATCATTGAGAATACAAAAAATAGTAACCGATATCGGATTCTTAAAGAAATCAAAATAAATAGATATCAATGCATTTTCTCAGAGCTTTTTGACTAAAGCCTTATGGATATGACGTTTCATGAAATGACACTTAAACTACTATCGCTCCAAAAGTAAAGGGTGATTCATCGCAGGGTTAGATTTATAATGTAAAATTTAACACATAAATTTGAAAGCGTACTTTAATTTTTTACCATTGATTAAAAGTACAATTTATGGCATTTAGGTTTAGGCCACCACTTCGTCTGAGGTGGTCCATGCGGAAGGTTTAATTTTTGGCGACTCGTTCGAGCATAGCGACTGGTATCTCGCAGATTACACGAATAATGTTGGCTTCAAAAGCGTCAATCGTAGCTGCTTTGTTCATAAAGACCTGAAAACTTACACATCACTAGAGAAAATAGTCCAAAGATGTGATATCGAGCGATCTAGGCGGCCAATTTACCGTAGCAAAACGTGAAATTAAGTACTCACCAAAATTATTTCTCAACAAGTCCATTGTTTCACGCGCTTTACGGATCGTATTACCGTCTTATTGAAACCAGAGCTCCCCGAGACCATGTACTTAAATTTTAGGAAGCACATAGTCCGTTAACATGGCGCGATAATAGTTACCATTGACGGGAACATTCTGATTTCCCTCATTTTTCAAGAAATATGGACCAATGATTCCACCAACCCATAAATCACACCATACCGTTGCTTTTAATGGATATAATGGTAGCTCTTATTACTTTCGGGTTTTTTATCAGCCCAAATATTGCAATTTTGTTTATTAACGTATCCATTGAGGCAGAAATGGGCTTCATCACTGAAAAAAATTTCACGATAAAACAGCCTATTCACTCAAAATATTACGCAAATTCAAGTCGCCTGACTTTAATTCTTGCCCAAGTTGAATGTTGTATGCTTTTAGACCGAGATCCTCACGTAAAAAAAACTAAATTATCGAATACGCCAAGCCAAGCTGCTGAGAAAGACGACGAATCGATTCGTCACGGACTTCGCGTACACTCTAGCTACTAGAGTCTCTTCACTACGTGCAGGATGTGGTCTAACCAGTCGAGTATTATTCACTAATGTAAACTGGGACTCAAATTTGCGAATGGTATTGGCAATAGTGGGCTCAGTAGGTCGATTATGAGCAGTTCCTCGAATCGAACGAAAAACATTCACCGTAGAACGCTGATTTTCATAATACAGCTGAACAAATTGGAGACGCTTTTAGTGTGAGTCTTTTCATGATGATTTGCCAAATGATACTGAACAAAAATGATAAAGCAGTTTTATAGGAGTTATGCTTGATTTGTCAAAAAAAAGCCTATTGAAAATGAAATCTCACGATGAATCAGCCTTTATTATGCCACTTTGCTAGTTTGCTCTCTTATTGTGTCTAAACTATTAGTTTTATATAAAATTTATTACTAAAAATTTACATATGCTTTTATATAGCTTTTTTATTCTCGATGTCTCTCCAGGCAGACGGCAGATTTTTGCCATCCTATTATTCTTATAAATTGCTTTGTAAAGTCTTAAAACGTAATAAAGAATTTATAATAACAATAATAATAAGAATAAATTACTTTCTCAGAGATATCTTGGACTGAAGACTGCAAAGTATCTCCACTTGGGTGATTCTTATGTTTAAAAGTTGTGACTCATCTGCTGGTCGATATCCCTTAAAAAAAAATAAAAAAATTTGTGTGATAGGTACCGCCCGAATGAACCTCTCTTATAAAGTACAATATATCGAGGTGAATGAAAAAGTGCTTGCATGTCAGTTGTCTGTAATTTCTAGTTATCGTATGAATGAATCGTGTCGCACTAACGCTCTGTGAATTTCTTTATTTTTCTTTCCCAGTTGTATTCTAACAATATACATTCGACATGCATCATAGTCGTACTTATATTCATTTCAACTTTACCTACTTCCAAAGCCGCAAACTACCCATGCACTCATGTGACTTTCCAGTTGAATAGACCTTCAAAATTACAAAAAAAAAAAAAAAATAAACAAAACAATAAAAAAGGCAATTTGAAACAAAAATAAATAAATAAAACAACACTGTTGCATTGCTTACCCAATGCAAATATCAACAAATCATGATTCGTCATCGTTAATGTTTTTTTTTTTTTTTTTTTTGTACCTTCACCATTTACCTTGGCATCACGTGGCCCCATACATGTATTCAAATTCAAACTCAAACTCAAATCACATTGGTTTTATACTTTCGGTTAAAAGTATCTACGACATCGTTATCTTCAACTGACTCTTACATGAAGCAAATCCAAGATGTCAACTCTGAAATTGCCATCAGAGGAAAGTAAAAAGGTCAGTCAGTTGGACTTCGGTGCGCATGGTTGGAAAAGAGCTTGTTTCCACGAACCACAATAGTAACATCTTGTCAATGGTAACAGAACAAAGAAGTGTGTAATCTAGAAGACAAAATGAATGAGAAAACATACTCGTACTCGTAAACATAAATAAATAAAACAAAACCACATCAACATTTATTATTTGACTTTCTTTTCATTTAATACTCATATCTACGCACGCATCCGCTGCCACTGTCGTTACCTGCTACTGCGTGCCACCGCCAGTGAAAGATTGAAACAAGGTAAGAATTCCATTGGCTGTTTACTTGGAACCTCCATATATTGTGTACAACTGTCTCCAATCTCTCCCTTTGTCTGTTTTCTGCTGCACAAAGTTTCATCCTTAAGACTTGACATCGATTGAGATGGCAATAATAGTTAACACCAACTTAACTTATATCTTACATAGAAACGAGTGTATATTTGTGAGAAAATCTAAGAATTCAGTAATCATATCTACAGCGCATGCACGGAGGTATCTCTAGGAGTGAGCCAAACCAGATTGGTAGGTCCAAAAAACCCCATCAACCGACAATATCAATTCGAAGAAATATGACTACGCAAATACGTTTAGGATAGTTGAACTCTCCCATTCCTTGAATCCAAGTGAATTTCTAGCCTTATAGTCAATAAAGACAAATTGCTGATATATCATAGTATCTAAACTACAAATAGTGGAAGTGTAAATATTTGCAAGCCGCTCACACGGCGATACGTAACATTTTTGACCAAATGTACAAGTGCAAACAGAAGAGGCAATATCAAAGAAATTGAACAAATAAAAGGAGAAAAGTATCTGATGGGTGGTGGAATAGAAAGAGGTAAAAGAAATTAAATCTCCAATTGGCATGATTAACACCTGTTAAGATGTACCGCTGCTTTAGGATGCTCAAGCCTTCACCATAACTGTTTTATGCCTTAAAATTGGCAAGACAGTCATGACAACGACGACGATTGAAGTATGTTATGAGATAGTGCAAGTTGTACTCGCTCGTCCTACCTCACAGACAGCTTGGCAAACTGTAGATTAATCTGCGTCATAATAATCGTATCTTTTGGATTTTTACTTTTGTCGTTGTTGCTGCTTGGAGCACAGTTTTAAGATAAAGATAAATACTCGTACATTTTCTTTAATAAGGCCGGTGATGCATTTTGGCCTAATTTTTTTTTTTATTTTTTTATTTTTTACCTCCCCCCACATCTGTTGTTGCTGTAGTTGTTGTTAGTTTTACGAATGATGATGATGACGATTATGGTGGTACAGCTAAAATCGGAATCGAGGTCAGTCGGGTGTTTGTGAAGTGATGACTTTCATTCAAGGAGTGCGGGCTGTAAGTGGTTTAGATACTTTTATTTCTCTCCTACTTTTCATTAGATGTTTTCATTGCTATTGTTTGCCTTTGGCTACTTTAGATTTGGGCTTGAGTTTAAATAAATATGTACATCATCTTAATAAAATATTTTTCTTTCTTTTTTTTCAGGTAAGATACATCTTTAACTATGTGGAATGTGTATAAGATGTGAGTATTTGTATACTGAGTTGATTTAATCAAATTATTTGACATACACGTTTGACTTGTACGTCCTATGCAACATTTAAAATTGTTTGCATTGACCTCGTAGTGCTGGCTAACGTGGGAAAGATTAACATCATCAACGGCAATCAATGATGTGTAATTTCGAATCGACAACAGTGCTACTAATTTATCTGCAAGACGTCAATCTTGATTAGAATTGCTAGAGAGAAAATCGTGATGTATGTCATATAATCTGGCTAGATGTTGGCACTTAAAAATCATCATGAAACATTCGTTCTGCGAGACTAGGTACGGTGATAGACATCTCAATTAAATGGGTCTTCCTAGCAATCATCGGTTACTTTCAAGTGTTGACGTAAGCTGTATACTTTTGTTAGATGAAAAACTTAGATTTTCTTTTCCTTTTTGTTTGAATATTTTGGCCATAGCCGTATCACTTTTTCTTTGTCTATCGAGTAACTCTATATTTCATGTGTAAGGCTTTTGTACTCCAACAAAATTGTCGGGTGTTTTCTTATCATATATTCTGATTGGATATCGAAAGAGACCAGCGAAACTCGTCAGTCTAAGTTACGCATTTGCCTAAGGTTACGATTCTGACTAGACAAAAGCTGGACATTCGCCAAAACAAATTAAATCGTTCCCGGTGGTAACAAGGCCAGCATTTAGGTTCATTGTTTTTGCAGTAGATAGGTCTCTTGGTGACAATGAATAGATCACCACTATATTTTAGTCACCTTCAGTTCCAACGTTTTCGACGAGAGGTTAAATAAAGTACATATTTTGAGAGGAAAGATATTCATATAACTCAATGCAGATTGTACAATTAAAATTCAACAAATAAACTTCACCATAGCTTATATGTTAAATTTAGAAAACAGTCATCAGAATTATATGTCACTGAAAGGCACATGCTTCGGTAGGTCAATGGGATCACGTTGGTTGACAAAACCATTAACTAGCATAAAAGAGGCGTTCCAGCATTCCAGCCTTCCGGAACTATTGCCAAAATACAGAGGAAGACTGTCAGAAACACTATCCTCTTAACTCTCAAGTCCCCCGCGTGACATGAAAGTCAGCGAATTCACTCTGTCTCTCAATCTAGCTATGGCTTCTTCCTGTCCTCTGATTCAACCTTGGGGCAAGAAAAAACCACACTGGTAGACTTCAGCACCTGGACCGCTTAGAAACATCTGCAGAAAACTTTTCCACCTTGCAAAAATCACAAGAAAAGTGACTGACAGGGACTTTTACAAAGAACTGACCGTCAATCTTGGAGATCATTCTGTGACAAAATCAGAGAAACCTTTGAGGCATCGCAGATAAGAAAAATCCTTTCTTCATAACCTATGGCGGCTAGTTGTTTGAAAAAATCCGATGGCTCCTGGACAACCTCAAGTGACGAATCACTTAACTTGCTACTGGATACCCATTTTCAAGGTAGCTCCTCATTCGCAGCCAACAGTAACCAAAACAGGACTACTGCAACCGTGAACAAAATTCATGGTCTGATTATAAGAGACAAACTGCTTTGGGCGATGCAAAGCTACAAATCGTACAAGTTTGCGGTCGACCTACAAAGGTCCTCAGATATTATCTTACCCACGCTAGAGAATATCACGAGGAGCTATGTAGAATTGATCCACATTCCACTGTCATAGAGAGAAGTCAATGTAATTTTCATTCCCAAGGCCAAAAATGCTGTCATGTTGTTCCAAAGGACCTCAGACCTATAAGTGTATCATCTTTCGTTTTGAGAACTCTAGAACAACTGATTGATATCCATATTCGTAGGACATATGGAGCGCCTTTAAAAACGTCAACAATCACGAGCGCAATCACGGCTGCGCTGTCATATCTACAGTTAGACGACTCACTTAGGGAGTTGATCAGTTTTATGCTAAAAAGCAAGATAATCAGATCCAAACTGGCTGGTACTTCTGCTAAAAGATGTGTTAGCAGAGCTACTCCGCAAGGTGAAAATTTTGGCGATTGAAGAAGCTCTATCCTGGCTGAAGAAAGGCGTGATATCTGCAAGGGATATCCGTATCTTTACGGATAGTCAGTCAAATTATTTTTTTGCCAAATAAAAAAAAAAAAAAAATGATTTTGAGTGTTGGAAATCTCTGTTAAGTGGAAAAGATGATATCCAAGTGTCAAGTGGCTGCCGCCAGCGTTGATACACATATGTGCTCCTTTTATCCGCAAGATTTCCGGTGATAACGCATTTCTGTCAAATATTTCCCTTAAGGGCTGCGATTGTCTGATGCTTGTTGGCATAAACCCACGACTTCAAGTAGCCCTAAAGAAAGAAGTCTGGGATGGTTAAATCGGGTGATCTTGCTGGCCATGCCAAAACGGGAGATTACGCAACCAGGAAACTCTTCCTTCACAATATCAATTGTGGTTCGTGCTGTATGTGCGGTTGCACCGTCCTCTTGAAACCACATGTTCACTAAGCCCCGCTCATTCAATTCCGCCAGAAAGAAGTCCTTTATCATGGCCCTGTAGCGTTGGCCAGTAATAGTGACCGTATTGCCGATGGCGTCCTCAAAAAAATACGGCCATCTACTCCTTCCGCGTGAACCGCACCACGGAGTGGCTTTGAGTAGATGTAATGGCTCTTCGTGCATCACACGTGGATTTTCAGTGCCCCAGAAACGAAGATTTTGTTTATTTACGTAACCACTTTGCGCCTCGTTTCTCATGATAATTTTCGACAAAAAAACGTAATTTTAGTAGTTGATATTGAGGATGCCTTTACAGTAATTCACACGAGACTAACGGTCAGGAAGCATTAAATGATGCACTGTTTGCACTTTGTATGGGAACATGTGTAAGTCTTTTACTAAAATTCGCTGTAGAGTCCGTCTGGTGATGCACAATTGCATGGCCCGTCATCTAGTTGATATTTCTTCGTTCTCAGCGACATCGGCAACCACAGCCGCGATATTCTCGGCCGAACGAATTTAATTTGTGAACGCACTCTTTCACTAATCATCGAACTGTCACTGTCAATTTAATCAGTAAAGTCAACATTTTCACTAACTAAGTACACTAACGAGCAATGTCTGCCAATTATAAAAGTTTTCCACAGATATTCAGAGTCGGTGACTGCAACTTTAAGAGCGTTAACTCCAATTTTCGGTCGTAATTCTCGCCTTAGTAGACAGGCAATAACAAGTTTAGTGCAAAAATTTGAGTCTACATATTCGCTGTGTGATGTTGCCGTGTCAGTGAGACAACGGCTTGGTCAAGGTGTTGAAGATATCGCTGCCGTTCAGACGTCCGTAGTAAACGATCTAAATCAGTCAATTTCACGTCGTTCTCAAGAATTGGGCATCGCCCAGACCACATTATGGCGTATTTTGCGTAAGGATCTTGGTTTACACCCAAAGAAGTTCTCCGATTGGGTTCTGGAGAAGATGCGGCAAGATGATGAATTCCATCGCAAAATCATCTTCAGGGACGAATCTCATTTTTGGCTCAATGGGTTCGTCAACGTCACTTCATCCACAAAAACTGTTTGGTGCGGTTTGCATGCCGGCGGCTTTATTGGGCCGTATTTTTTCGTCGAAGATAACGATCGTCACGTAACTGTGAATGATCAGCGTTATTGCGCCATGATCACTAATTATTTTTGGTCCGAATTGGAAGATATGGACTTGGACGACATGTGATTTCAACAGGATGGTGCCACAAGCCACACAGCACATTTGAAGAGTAAGTATGGTGAGCGTGTGGTCAATATTGTTTGAAAAATTATAACGAATAGACTAACCAGAGAAGAACGCTTCCGTCCGTCACTTAAACTTTATTTGGAAATCATTCTTCAATTCACAAAGTATATAAATCGACCCTTTAAAGTGTCTATCCCGTAATGAGCATGCCTAAGAAATTGGAGCCGCTTTTTTGTCAACTATGTGGACAATTTTGCGGTAAGATTATAGTCATCATGGAATCCGTATAAGATTCCGCTTGGAATTAAGTCCATGAGGCCATGATTTGCGATTATATTTTGTGGGCTGGTTTCCTAAGCAGCAAATTATTGATTCGGATGATATTTGGTTCCAGTAGAATGGTGATACGTCCCGTACAGCTCATGAAAATACTGAGGATTCCACTCAAGGGCACCATTATATCGCAAAATTGAGAAAACAATTGGTAATCGAAATCCTGCGTTTGTTACGCCAACCGATTACTTTCTGCGGGGCTATGTAATGTTGGAGAAACAAGAAACTAGTCTTGAAAGCTTGGTTTGGGTGACCGTGTCCCAAATGCGTTTCGTCATAAAAGAAAGTAAGCCATCGGGGTGAAATTGTTTTTTTTTAAAATAAATTCTACTGGAATTTGTATATTCAAAGATCTTTTTTTCCTGTAGTAATGGGTGTTTTTTTCCCCCCCTTTGCAACACTTATTCCAACGACAGCTGAAAGCCGATCAGCTTAGTTTGCCAATTTACCAAGATCAGATTTACATCAGACCAACGCTTTCAACTTGTGCAGATTTATTTCGGAAATCGAGGTTCAGTTCGCGAGATATACCGTGCACTATGTACAATTTATTGTCGAGATAATCGTCCATCTGAGCAAGCAATTCGAATAACCATAAACTGCCTAAAAATATTCTAGAAATGCTTAAAACGGCATAGCTGAAATCATGAGAATCACGAAGAAGGAACATTAGTTTGTTTTTTTTTTTTTTTTTTTTGCTTTAAACGAATTGTTTTATCCAATTGAACGTTAAAAACGAGACTCTTAGCAAACCGTAATTAACTTCTACTTGAGATTTTCAAATTTTTAAATAATATTTCATTTACATAAAAAAAAAAAAAAAAAAACATTCAACCCATTGCCGTGTATACAAGTTGAAATTTATTCAGCACTACTACGTTAAGTGCATTTAAGTTCCAATGACCTGAAGTGTTTTCATCGATTAAATATACTATTTAGCATAAAAAAAAATACAAAACCAACGTTTATCTGTACCTCTCTGTTTTTTTCCTTCGCCCCCGCTGTGTGCAAGCATTTTAAGAGTACTTAAGTCGCTTGAGTGCGCGCAAATTAATAAAAAAAAAAACAAAAATTTAAAAATACGTCAAAATACCAAATTATATTATAGTGCCGCTTATGTGTTTAAAAATTAGCAGACGTTTTTTTTTTTTATAAATAGGATTATTTGGAATTGCGCCAACTGGAAACGAGTTTAGCTTAATTTAAAATATTGAGATCCTGATTTTAAGGAAAACGTATATACATCTTGGCTGACTCGAACTGCAACCAACTTCAGACTGCTATAATTTCCAAACCGTTCATTACTGTGAGTTCACATTTTAACACATGACAGTTAATTTTATTATTTACAAGCCTTTTAAACGATTTGGGTCTCAGTTGTGTTATCCGGGTTGGAATTCAAACCTAAAAGTGTGATTTCTTTATATTTGGCTGGAAAACCACAAGTAGCTATCGTTAGAGCCCTCCAGCACCTGAACGTTATTTAATCATTTGTGTCTCGAACCATAGCTCGTTACCGTGATACTGGCAAAACGCCATGGAGGTGGTCATAAAAAAACAGCAACATCGGCAGAAATGTTTCGGAAAGTTAAGGCTCGAATTGAGCGAAATCCGCGTCGAATTGGAAGAAAAATGGCTCAACATGTCGTTGGAATGGATGCAACACATACTAAAAAATGAGCTTGGGCTCAAGCCATTGAAGTTCCAAAAAGCAAACGATTTTACACCGCAACAGGAAAAAGTTAGAGTCGAAAGAGCGAAGGAGTTGCTACGCTGCACGAAAGTGGTGAGTTGCCGAATTTAGTTTTTTTTTCGATGAGTCGCCATTTGCTATCGAGCAATATGTTAACAAACAAAATGACCGAGTTTACTTGCCAGAGAGGTCCTTCAAAAATGAACACCTTCGGATGGCCACCAGAAATCAGGCAGCGCCGATGGTGATGGTTGGGCCGCCATAACCGCCAATGGTCGCTCTCCGCTCGTATTTTTGGACCGTGGCGTCAAAATTAATGCGACCGTATACCGTGAAACTGTCTTAGAGGCAGTATTGAAGCCTTGGGCAAACAATCATTTCGGTCTAAGACCGTGGGCATTTCAACAAGACTCGGCACCGTCTCACAAAGCGCGCGTCTACCAAGATTGGTTAAAAGACAATGTTCCACACTTCATTTCTTCGATAAAATGGATTTCAAATTCTCTGGATGCAAATCCGTTGGATTTCTCTGTCTGGGGTATTTTGAAGGTCTTAAAATGTAAAGTGAAAAACATTCTCCCTCTAACTGTTGTTATAAGATAAGCAAGGATTTGCAACTCTGGATGATGCAGAAGATCACCATTCCATATTCAGGTATTTGAGGCGCATTTACACGATTTTCGTACCTATCGTGTTATAACAAAGCAAGTTGTGCGTCGCTGTCAATTTGAAGTTAGAATTGCATTCAGATGATAAACGTTCCCGAAATCTGAAGTATCATTGCGGTAAGAGATAAATAGGAGTGCACACATCACTCAAGCTTGGCTCACACCCATTGAAGTTTTGAGTTCATCGAAAATATATTCTCCATCCACGACGTATGCTGTAGTGTTGCCCTCAAAATATTGAAGACTACTAGATTTTGTATAGTTGGTAAAATAATGGGCACGTGGTATTGAATCAAACACTCCATAGAAAATCGACAAAGAAGACATTCACTCCTTCTTTTAGAGCGTGCGGTAAACACACAGAAAGGTAGCGCTCCACGATTTCGTCATCACTATCATAGCAAGTGCCGTAGGATGTGGAGCTACTTGAGCCTTGTTATTATGACAAACTTGGGAGCTTAAAAAAATGGTTGTGCCTGGTCACGACACCAGTAAGTAATCCGCAGTGTAAAGAGGTAACAGGAGAGCTTTCAAGCCATCTACAGCGAGTCATGCCATCTACAGTAATGTTCTTATCGATCCCATCTGTCAAGGAAGGGGCTAATGCAGGTTCGGATACTGAAAAGGACTCCACTGAGGCTTGCCTAGCAAGTTCACTGCCGATTTCATTTCCCAGGGTTTAATTGTCGCCTGGGACCCAAAGAAGACTCAGTAAATTCAGCTTTCCGGCCATATTCTTTGAAGCGTTGCATTCTGGAGAAAGCTTGAGAATTTTAAGTAATATGAATATGCTACACCTTCTCCACTAATCTTTGACAATATAATGAACTTAAACCAGGATTCCGTATATCTCAACTCGGAAGACAGACACAAGTTCTCCGCACAAAGTGTGAAATCTAAGTCTTCCGTCCTCCAAAAAGACGCCAGCGCTTTAACCTACTTCAGTTTTGGAGGCATTCTTGAAGACCCGCCTAAATTCGTTTTCTGGCTCAAAAATCGGCCGAAACCATTCCTGGGAACAGGGAAAGTCGAATCGTAGTGTTTTAAACGGTCGGGAGCCGGCCCGCAAGGTCATAATAACTTCAATGCGTGTTGTACTAAAGATCGCTTTTAAAAAAAAAAAAGATGGCTTTTAGTGTGCTACCCATGATGCGATTATTAATTGGAGTGCGATTTATCAGAGCAGAGCCAGGCGTGTTGGGGAGGGCCACCATGTAGCTATGGAGTTTGGTAAAAGCAGCAAGTTTTTCCGTAACAGCTTGTTCCACCAGACAACTGATGCATAGGATATAATTGGTGTTATAATGTATGTTATGCGTTTGCGGAGCAGTTTTGTGTACATCTTTCCCAGCTCTTCAACATGAATAAGGAGGACGATAGGTCTGAAGCTCATTTCTTATTTTAGGTATAAAGGCTCCTCTGACTGATCGTCAGGTGTTCTGCATATGCCAGAATATCACATTTTTAAAGTATAACTGGATACCAAAGGAATGCGTCTGGCACAAGCAATGACAGATAACAGCTACGGTGTGTTTTGTTACTGAAAAAACTTACAGGCCCGTTGATGAGATTTCTTTATGGGCTGGTTCTGATTAGATTAGTTGAAAAGGGAATACTTTCGAGTTAGTGAACCATCAGGTTTTTTTGACCAGTCTGCTTGCTACTAATCTTTTACTTTTACTCATAAAAATTACTCTTCCCCCAAATTAATGTTTTGAGACCTGTTAATAATTTTTCTGCTTACGTTACGAAATGTCTGTTAATTTGCATTTAACTACGGAACGGGAAATGTTAAGGATTGTTTCCTAGGTAGACATGTCAATTTAATATATTTTTTGACGACAGGTTAGGTTCTGGGCAGCTTGTTCTAAGTTTAGGATGAACATGCCTGCTCCTTAATGCATGTTCACTTGGTTTTCCGCGGGTTGCTCCTTTTCAGTAAAGTCGAGACCTCATATGAATTTGATGTACCTCCATTAGTAATCCGATTGATAATCTTCTTAGCGCACCTTTTGGATAGTATTCTTAGTCGATTACTTTCTGCAAGAAATTTTAGCTGAGAACTCTTTTGAACTCTTTGAACCACATTGTAAGGCTTTTGGAAACTGGTCGGGATTTAAAAGTCCGCTGAGATTCCGTCGGAGTTAGTGCAAGCAATTTCGGTGTTATTCTGAAAGAAAGTGTTTGTTCGAATTCAAGGAGTTTCTAGGATGTAGTTTTGAGATTTTTATGGGTTACTCGGGTTGTTTTACAGTTCTTCATCCACTCAAGATGCATTCATCTTATATATATTGAATGACAAACCCAAGCTTTCGAGGTCGACCTTCGACCTTTAAAAATTATTTAAAAATCTTGCCAAAGTAGATGTCTTTCACTTAATAGAAAAAAAAAAAAGTAAAAATAATATTAACAATGAATACCAAGTGGTAAAAGCAGTTAATACTAAACCACCGGAGAAAGAGGCATAAATCAAAGAAAACCATGTAGAAGAAGACCAAAAAAGGAAAAGAAAACAAAAGATGCCTCTCCGGTTGAAATTCATTAATCTGGTCGCTGATTTGTATTTTGGCGGCATGGCACGTTTTGTAATTTTCAATGTCAACAGGGATTTTGCCAGAGATTTAGATAATCTGCTCAAGTGCACATTTACACAACATTGTTTGTACGTTTTTTTGAGAGATGTTTTTTCGCTACGTTTTTCTGTAGAGTTTTGTTGCCTCCGTAGCGCAATTCCTTGTCTTACTCATAGTTGCAAAGGCCTCTTAACCTTGTGTGTAGTTTCGTTACTTCGACACATACGATTTCAGTGGTGACAAGTGGCAATGAGCTGGAATTGAAAGTAATTTATTTAAGATACAACATTTACGCGAACTCTCGTTTTCGTGTGAAGGTTTGTTTGTTCTTTTTTTTTCTTGCGCCCATCCATGCGAGTCAGAGACTTTAAGACGTTTTTCATTTCGTAAAGTCTGACAATGTGATTTACAAGTGAGTCACAATTTTAAGATTAAGATGATGCACTTGAAGACTTCTGAGTTTGCGGAAATGAATTCCTGGGATTGAAAGAGAGGCGTGTTGCCAATTTTATTTTCAAGTTGAATGTCATTGAGATAGTGTTGAGGAGGAGACTTTTATTGTAGGCCTTGACAACTAATACCGAGAATCAAAAAGTAGATAAGAATTCTGCTGTTCCCTAGATTTAATATTACCCCGATACAAAGAGTCTAAGAGTGTTAAATTTGACATACGGGTCGGCTAATTGTCATTTCCAGTGACAAGATTCAAATCACATATCCTCCAAGGATTTCTGTTTCCATTTCACTTCACTGACTGTAACCGACTCGTCGTGATCGTCTCGGAAGAAGTGCGTTCGAACGACATCTCCAGCGTGCAAACCACGCCAAACAGTATTTTTTTCCGTTCTGTTCGGATCATCTTCGGTTGTTCGCTTGGTGAAATTAACCATTTAACCAAAAATGTGCTTTGTTACTGAAGATAATTTTTCGTTGATAATCTGGATCTTCTTCCATATTTAAAAGAGTCCAATCAGCGAAAGTTTGACGTGTACGATAGTCGTTTGACCATTCGATCTCATATTGAGGTAAATCCCAGCTCTTCAGAACGCTTCAGAAGCAATTGCTTGCAGTGTTGACTTAACGACCCGCCGACTCACAAGCACAAGAATAATACGGAGTGAATAAGTCGATTAGAATGTTTCCAATAAACGCTCAATTGATCACTTATCGGGACGACTAAATTTAGATAAAAAAATTCAAAGATCTGGAAGCAGTGTTGATATGCGAATTCAGATGTGACATCTGTCAAATCGTACTATACGAGCGATACAAAGATTCGCTTAAAAAGTCCGAAGGTGTTAAATTGCATGAACAGGAAACGACTCATGCAGTAATTGAATTGTTTGCCGGGCACGTATAATCGTGCGCGTAGTATCGTGTTCTTGAAACCCCATATCGCTCACATCCATATCTTATAATTTAGGTACAAAAAACTGTATTACCATGTCGCAATAGTGAACGCCATTAACTATTATTGCCTGACCAGTCCAAAATCCACACCAAACAGTGACACGTTGCGGATGCACATGTTTCTCGATAATCACTCGTGGATTTTCTGAACTCCAAATTCGATAATTTTGAAGATTGACAAAGCCATCAAGTTGACAACGAACGTAAGAAAGTCTCAAGATTACTTTGTTTGAACTTTGTTTAAAGCTGCCAAACCTTCATTATTTTTAAAATATTGCTCAACAATGAAAACGTGTTGTGATTTCGTGTAGCGCTCTATTTTAAATAACCCTGAACTGTCACCTGTCACACTGTCATTATTATTATTTTTTTTTTTTATTCGTTGGTTACACTTTAACGCACAAATGACGCAAAATTCAACAAATCTTGCGTAAATTTTGTAACACCCTCTATATCTGTTGTTATATTGTTTATGTTTCCTAGACTGAGCCTTCTGATGTTCGTGATTTCACTGATACACTGTGAGATTTCTTTGAGATAAAGGTTCTAGTTCAAAGTGATCTGCTATTCGTTGGATTTCGCTGGGCCTATCATGCCGTCCATCATGCGATTGCTTGCACCATTTGTTTCCAATAACTTTAATGCAAGGGACAGGTCCTAATTAGAGTCAAATATTTAGCTTCTTCAAAACATATAACATACTCGTATCCCAGTGAAAAGGCTTTTGCGGTCCAAGTATTGCTAGCATCCTTAGTGCTTCCAATCAAGCTGCGTTGTCATTTGGATCTAATATCTGAGTTAATCTCTAATAATCTGCCAAGGATTCCTTAACATCGGATGCTACTATTGTGTGTATCATTTGTTTCTGTTAATTAACTGAATAATTAGATAGTCCTCTCTCTTTTTGGGGTAACCTTTGTAACCTTTGCCGATTTGTAGAGGTCGGAAACACCACGGGTGGATTGTTGTATTTATTTCTAGTATCAGTAAGAGCACACAAATAAGGGGTGATTCATCGTGAAGTTTGATTTTCAATAGGATTTCTTTGACAGATCACACATGACTCCTATCAAACTAAATTTTTATTTTTGTTCAGTATTGTTTGGCAAATTACCAGGAAAAGACTCACACTACAACAGTGTCTCCAAATTGTTCAGTTGTATTACGAAAATTACCGTTCTGTGAGAAATGTTTTTCGTGCGATTCGAGGAACTGACGATTTACTGAAACTACTATTGCCAATACCATTCACAAATTTGGGTCCCAGTTTACAGAAGTGTATGATACTCGACCGTTTAGATCACATCCAACACTAGCAGCTGAAGCTGAGAGTGTACGCGAAGACCGTGATGAATCGAATCGTCGTCCTTCTTAGCAAATTTTCGTATTTTACGTGAGGATCTCGGCCTAAAAGCGTACAAAATTCAACTTGTGCAAGAATTGGAGTTAGGCGACTTAAATTTGCCTCATATTTTCAGTGAATGGTCTCTGGAAAAATTCAATGAAAATCCGGTGTTTTATCGTGAAATTTTGTTCAGTGTTGAAGTCCATTTGTGGCTCAATGGATAAGTTAATAATCAAATTTGCCATATTAAGGCTGATGAGCAACCCGAAGATGTGGTTTATGGGCTGGTGGAATCATTGGTCCATATTTCTTCAAAAATGAGGCAAATCAAATTGTTACCGTCAATGGTTACCCTTATCACACTATGTTAACCGACTATGTGCTGCCTGAATTTCAACCACTTGGTTTTCGTGAGCTCTGATTTCAACAAGACTGCGCTACGAGCCACACAGCGCGTGAAACAATGGACTTGTTGAGAAATCATTTTGGTGAGTACTTAATAAATTGGCCGCGTAGATCGTGCGATATCACACATTTGGACTATTTTTTCTAGGGATAAAGTTTCAGGTCTTCAGGAATAAGCCAGCTACGATTGACGCTTTGGAAGGCAACATTACTCGTGCTATTCGCGAGATACCAGTCGCTATGCTCGAACCACCTCAGACGTAGTCATGGCCAATATTTACACAATATCGTTTTCAAAAAGTAAATGCCATGAATTGTTCTTTAAAAAAATTATAAAAATTTTAAGTTTGCTTTCATATTTATGTCTTTTATTTTACATTATAAATCAAACCTTACGATGAATCAGCATTTAGTAGAGGATAGGCCAAGAAATAGTCGCCTGCACGTCACTCGTACGAATACGGTAGTACGAGCAGTGCGTGAACGAATTCAAAGAAATACCCGTAGGTAGCAGAAGATCATGTTCAAGGAATTGGATATATCAACCAGATCCATGTCTAGGCCGATTCAGGACGATCTGCATATGAAAGCCTGTCGTCGGTCCACGGGTCATCTTCTAAGAAATTAGCCTGGAAAATGCAAGCGACTTTTGCAGTGGCACAGAGGCATAGCCATGTCAACGGATGAGAATATTTTTACCGTGGAAGAAGTTTTCTACAAACAAAATGACAAAATTTATGCCACTTCATCTAAGGAATCGAAAAAAGCTGTTCCAAGGGTTTAACGTCGACATCATCCCGCTTCTGTAATGGTTTCTTGAGGTGTCACAAAACTGGTGCATGGGTTTACAAAGAAGATGTGCTAGAGGACGGGTTTGACTGATACCCTTTTCAATGAATACAGATAATAATCCACTGGACTATAGGTTTGTGGTCAGAATTGGAGAGCTTTACCTGCAAACCTCCTCACAGAAATGTGAAAAGCCTTAATCAGAGCAGCGTCCACGATCAAGTTAAGCCAATTTAAACTATTTCTAGATTTTAGTTTGGTGTCTGAGATGAGGTACGAGAATGTTAAGATCCTTGTCTCTTTGAAACATCCATCCATCAAAATCTTAACAATGGCAGTGTTATTCGCCACCGAATAGGTATACATGTGTCCGCCAAAACCAGGTATAAAAACCAACATGCAGCCAATCAATAAAGTGCACATCTACACCATCGAAACCGCCTAGTGGCTTGCGAAACAAGAAAATACTTTTAAGCGTATTTATTTATGATCAAAACCAAATTGTAATCAAAATATTTTCAAAACATTTAAGCATTCCCATTTTCATGTATAGCAATCGTCCCGCAGTGCGGTGATAAATTTTCAAATTTACTATACGAAAACATTTAAAATATATATAATAATCCGCAGCTGCCACCAGAGACCGCCACTTCAGGATCTGTATCACGGTTTGTATGGATATGGCAACATTAATTAATTAAAAGTTAAAACTGTTATTACACATTTTGTGTTGTTGTTTCCAATGAAACAATCGATTCGTATTGATAGGGTTTATTCTGATATGTTTCATCCCTAAAAATGTTGGATTTTTAACTTGTATCTATAGATACATGTCCGAGTCGGAGCCAGACGGAAAAATAAGCACACACAGCCTGACCATAATCAAAATTCAATTTTATTACTAAACGAATGAAAATTGTTGTAATTAGTGTCATTGCTGGGGTTAATAGTTTACCAATTGAATTTCCAATTATTTTCGATTTAAATCGCAACCCTTGCGCTCCTATTGTCCATGTGGAAGGGTAGGGAATAAGGGAAATTTTCAGATTTATGGCTTTTGTATGGTCGGTCCTTGTTGTGGCAATTCCGTGTAGTAGGGATGAGTAGCGTATTATTACAATTTTTAAGGGACTTTATGACGATAGACAAGTTAATTGAGTACCCTAAGGATCATGTTTCGATTGACCTGCTGGTTAATATAATTAAAAAGCAAAAACAAAATCATTTGTGTGGATGTATTAAAAACTATTATAATAGCAACTAATTTTGTGTCGTTCATATGGACTGGTTTTTGAGGAGTGTTGTCATTTCAGTTTTTGTCTAATATTGTCTACTATAGTCCTGGAGGACTATTAGAGATTTGTATACCAATTTGGTATATCTATCTATCTACTGCTGGTAGATTCAAAGACTGAGAAATTTTGTCCTTGTGGCATCTCGGAGTAATGTTCAGCATTAATCAGCGAGCATAGTGGCACTTCGCCTTGATATTGCTTTAATATTGTTGCGACGTCTTAATGGAATATATCTCTCCATGTTTGTCGCTTATTGCACCCAAAATCTCTGGAAAGAAATCAAGATGAGCATCCAGAAAGTGAAGTTTTAATGGCATGTTACATCCCATTTCCTTGTGAGCACTAAGCAATATATAGTTACAAGATCTCTGTAATTTTTGGCTTTCACATTTCCAAAAAAAATCTGTCACAACAGTTCTCTCACATCAGTTAGCATGTCACATCAGTCAAATTCACAATTTTTCAAAAGTTTTCATACTTGTGTTCCAACAAATATGCCCTCTTTTTAATTTTTGTCTCACTAACTTTCGGAAATTTCTCTTTCAGATACAAGAATCCTCTATTGGTCCGATCTAGAGCTTTAACGAAATTTATCATTAAGTCCAATTTGATAGGGAGCACATTTTTTACAGTCGGAGTTAGTGCTTGACGTAGTGGCCATTATTTCTGTATATAATGACGTTTTCGTGCACGGCTGTTCCATTCACACAGAAAACACCAGTATTTCGTGTACCCCAGCGCTATAACTTTCAAAACTCCACAGATTGACCACTTTTAGTCTTTATACTGAATGTGTTGTAGGAGATATCGCATATTCTCGTATGATTCCTTCGTGAGCTACAGGTACAGATGGGTTTTTATTGCCGTTGTGAAGTAAAATTGCTTTTAGGCTAAGTTGTCGATGCGATCGACTATTTAATTGACCTGTCTGACTCTACTGACGATATCTTTGTTTTCGACGACTTTAATCTTCCTCAGCTACAGTGGATTCCATCAGACGATCAATCGTTCTTTATCGCTTCAAATGCCAACTCAGCTAAGGAATGTCTCTTCTTAGATCGCTTAACAGACTCAAGTCTATGCCAAGTCAGTGGTGTATCCAACTATATGGGCAGGCAATTGGACCTTATTTTCACAACAGATTCCATTAACTTCTCAGTCGCACTTTGTCCCCTATCTCTCTCTACAATCGATAACTACCACCCCCACCTTCTACTTTCATTTTTTCATAACTCTTCTTTCCAGTCCACTCCTCCCACAACTCTCTCATCCTACGACTTTCATAAAGCAAACTTTCACAAAATCAGTGACTATCTTAGCAGATCCCCCCTTAACTTTCACAACCTAAGCGTAAATGATGCCTTATCCATTTTTTTTTTAAAAAAAATATTTAATTCTTTACATTCCGTTTTCTCGCCTTAAAACATCATCTACTAGTCCTCCCTGGTATAATCGCAAGCTTCGTTCCTTACGAAACAAGAGAAACAAGTTATGGGCTGTTTTCCTGCGTACCAGATCCTTGTCCGACTATTCCAACTATCTTGGTGCTTATCTTCATTTCACCGAACTTTACGATTCCCTTTACCAGCGTTACCTTAACAATGCGCAAGTCAACCTTATAAATGACCCTAAGTCCTTTTACCAATTTGTTAACTACAAAAGAAAGTCCGATGGTTACCCTCCTTCCCTCTCTTTCAACAACAAGTCATCAAACGATCCACTCACCACTGCCAACCTATTTGCCAGCTTCTTTAAACAATCCTTCACCAACGACTCCTTTGTACCAGATCCCTCCTATTTTTGTTACCTACCGAACTTCTCCAACGGCCCACATCTCTCTCACATCTTGGATCCCTCTTATATCGAATATAAATTACACCAACTCAATGACGAATTTACACCCGGTCCAGATGGCCTCCCTGCCATATTTCTTAAAAAATGTTCTTCGTCTCTTTCCCTTGCCCTTTCTGATCTCTTTCGTCTATCCCTTTCACAAGGAGAATTTCCTCAGGTTTGGAAAACCTACTTTATAACCCCGATCCACAAAAAGGGATCAAAGAACGAAATAACAAACTATCGTCCAATCGCTAAACTCTCCCATATTCCCAAACTCCTCGAAAGTATTTTGTATGAAGCTCTAAGTTTCCAATGCAAATCACTTATTTCCCCTAGACAACATGGCTTCCTAAAGGGTAGGTCAACCACCACAAATCTTGTTGAATTCGTATCCTTTGCCATCTCTGCCCTAGAGAACGGCAACGAAGTCGATGTAGTTGCAACCGATTTTAGCAAAGCTTTCGATAAAATCTCTCATCGATTAATACTCTTCAAATTGTCTGCCCTCGGCTTTGAACCCATACTGTTAAAATGGATATCTTCTTACCTCGAAAACCGTTTTTACAGTGTTCGTTTTAGGTCAGCCCACTCCACTCCATTTTTGGCCACCTCTGGAGTTCCTCAAGGTAGCCATCTCGGCCCCCTTCTCTTTATATTAACCATAAATGATCTCGATAGGATCATCAAACACTCCTCCGTCTCCCTTTACGCCGACGATACCAAACCATTTCCTCTCCCCATGACTTCTTCCTTCTTCAACAAGACCTTGATAGTTTTTCGATCTATTGCCTCAAAAATTGTTTGGAACTTAATATCACCAAATGCCAGTCCATCACCTTTTCACATAAGCGGCTCAAATCTCCTACCCGATTCTACCGTCTCCACAACCAACCGATCTCCTCCGTTGAATCTCTTCGCGATCTCGGCATTTTGTGTGATAGGGAGCTCAATTTCCGTTTGCATATGGATGGGATAATCCTTAAAGCCAACTCTGCACTAGGTTTTGTAAAACGATGGTCCAAAGAATTCACCAACCCATACGTGACCAGGTCCCTCTATATTACCTTTGTTCGTCCCCTTCTAGAGTACGCTAGTCAAGTATGGTCCCCATATCATCGCGTTCATATCTCGAGAATCGAAAGCATCCAGCGCCGTTTTCTTCGATTTGCTCTTCGAGGTTTGCCCTGGGATGATTCTTTTACTCTGCCCCCCTATCAAAACCGTCTCAACCTTATTAACTTAAACACCCTTGAGGAACGCAGAGATGCAGCCGACTTTCTCTTCATTCATCGACTTCTTTCAGGTCAGGTTGAATGCATGTCCCTTCACAATTCTATTTTCCTCAACACTAACCCTCGTAATCTACGTACCTCTCGTCTCTTCTATCTCCCAACCCACCACACCACCTATGGCGCGAACGAACCAATCTCCCGCATGCTACGAAAAATTAATTCAAACCCTAGCGTCTTTGACTTCCACCGCACCACTTCCTACCTCAAATCGGTTCTCCTTCACCACAACAACCAACCTTAGTTTTAAGTATTAGTTTAAGTTTAATTTTAAGTTATAGCTTGTATTAAGCCGAATAAATGGAGGCTTTCGCCCCCACCAAAATTAAATTTACTGGAATTAATAAATTGGTGCCAATTGCTTGGTGCATGTTTCTGTCTTAACGCTTCAAATAAGTTGTCGACATGCATGCAGTATACCAAAGTCACTTCTTGAGCGATACAATGTGCAAGTCCTTTTTCACGTACACTTATATGAACGTCACCTTCGAGGAGATTCCATTCTTTTAACTTGGATGCTAGGATTTCTGACTGTGATTTCGCTAGTTATAAATTTTTAGCCAAATCATTCCGTTCAGCGTATGAAATTAAATGCGGCTTTGTTGAACATTCTGGTGCTTGGAAGTCTAGATCATTGTCGATTTACTGTTCGAAATGCATGTCATCATTAGATGAATCACTGGCACATCATTTAGTTTCTTCATCTAAACGTTTTGGAATATGATACTCTTTACTATGTTCGATTTTAATTGGAATACTGCACAGTATACTTGGTCTTGGACGTTAGTGAGACAAAAGTTACAATCTGTGGCATGGTCTTTCGGTTCTCTCCACATCATGGATACTGAAAAGCGCATATGACGTTTTGTACCTTAAAATTAAGTTGTTAACGATGTTATACACGTCTTACAACATATGTGAGAAGCCCATGATTTATCTTGATCTCCTACTTTACGAAGCCTATTTGATGAGTATCACAATTGGAAGATAGGTGGCGCTACTTGGCGCCATCGTGTTATGTTTTTTGCGACCATGGAAAAAGATCAGTATCGCTCCGTGATCCGATACTTATTTTTGACCCATTTTCCTTCACGTAAACCATTGGTTCGCAGTTTTGCGGTTTTCGCCGTGGCCGCACGTCCATTTTTGATGAGAGTAAACTGTGGACAAAACCATGATCTCGTATTGATGGACCGCCGAGTGAAAATTCACAAGTTGGCTGAGATAGCAAGCATCTCAACTGAACGCGTTAGTACATGAGATTTGGGCCGCGTTTGCTCACACCGGAGAACAAGCGCAATCGTGGTATCACTTAAATGACGTGCTTGGCCATGTTTAATCGAAATCCGGAGGAGTTTCTGCGTCGTTTCGTTACAGTTGATGAGACATGGATTCATTGGTACACACCAGAGATTAAATAACAATCGAAACAGTAGGTTTTACCTGGAGAACGTGCTCCAAAGAAGGCGAAGACCGTGCCTTCGGCCGGATTTAATCCGGTTTAATCCACGTTGACAATTTGGGGAAGGGAAAAACAATCACAATTCGACTGATTCAATGCCGATTTGAGGAAAAAACGACCACATTTAGCAAAGAAAAAAGTGCTCTTCCACCACGATAGAGCACCGGCTCACACCTCCGCAGTCGCCACAGCCAAATGGATCGAATTGCACTACGAATTGGTCCCACCTCCTCCGTATTCTAAGAATTTGGCTACCTGTGACTTCTTTTTGTTCCCAAACCTTAAAAGATCGCTCGCCGGAAAGAAGTACAGATCGAACTAAAAAGTCGAAGGAGTATTTTGCAGGTCAACAAAAGTCGTACAATGCGGAGGGGTTAGAAAAGTTTCAGCTCCGCTTGGAAAACTGTATCGAATTGAAAGTGGATTATCATATATTGAAAAATAAATTGTCAAAATCTTAAAAAGTTGCGTTGCCGTTTCTAATCCGGGTATTCATCCAACAACCCTCGTATTGGCAACCATAATATTTCACACAGCTACTTAGTAGAGAGTCTCCCATTTTGTGGTTCCGAAAGTAAATTCAAATAGAGTCCATTTATGATTTAGATTTCAATATATTGTTCGGATTTTGCCATCATGAATGAATATAACATCATCGGACTCTATTCTGACAAGGTAGTTTTCGGTTTTTTCATTTCATCGTCAACGGTTTGAGGATTGTGTACATAAGCACGATTTTTTGCTTGATCACTTGGTGGGCAGTTTACGGCACCAAAATCCAAAGTAACCTGTCCAGGAAATTTTTCTTGCAATAAAGCCAAAACGGGTCGTGTTGTGTGAGATTTGGCATCATCTTGTTGAAACCACATGTCTTCCACATCCAAATATTGAATTTAAGGCCAAAAATTAGGTTAATAATTGCCGTCAGCGATGAGAATTGACAGTGACGTTTAAACTTATTTTTGAAGAAGTATGGACCAATAACACCACCAGACTTAATTGCACACCCTACACTGATTTTCACTTAATCTTATGCGACAATTTTGTTTGTTAACGTATACATCGAGTGAAAAATGAGCCTCTTCGCTGAAGAAAATATGTGAGAAAATTGGTCATCCAATGCATGCTGTGGTCAGCTGACTTAAACGCTTGAGTGAGTTGAACTTTACAAGAGTGTAGTGCAAATCCAAATGCAAAATACGCCATAATGTACCGTAAGATACATGAAATCCGTAACATCGATAGATATTGATCTTCTTCAACACTTCCATTAACGGCAGCCATATTTTCTGCAGAGCTTGCATTTCGATGATAAGTAGATCTTAAAACATCTGTAGAGGCAGTTTCTTCGGATTTTTTAAAATTGTGTCAGATGGACGATTATATCGAACATAATCGGATCGTAATACGCGAAACGTACCTATATACTACATAGTAACTATTTTTGTAGTAAGTTTTCACAATTTTAGCACGTTCAGCGATTGTTAAACGATTCATTTTGTGAAATATGAAACTACACCATCTCGGATAGCACTCCGGTTTGACGTATGCAACTGAAAAAGGGATGTTAAGTCCAGACCACGAATTGGATGATTCTATATATTAGCATGAGGCCATTTCCTTTCTTCTTTGCTTTGTTTTAACATCAACCCGAGGTAATTGAAACCCATACTTGGGCACATCTGTTGAAGAGCCCGTAAAATATGGTTTTGATGCCGTGTTCTCTGTGTGGTTATCGGTTAGACGACGGAACTACAAGACTTTTTGCCTTAGTCTGAGTTCAGGGACTTATACGCACCCATCAAGGAGTTGTGATCGTTGTCGGTTGACGATCGTTGCGATATTGGACCTATTATTCCATCTGCAGATTTGAAGTTTGTTGTCGTTTTTCATTTTTATGAGTCGTCAGCAGTTAGTTCATCTTTAACAGAGGATTTTGGTTGCTTCAATTTAGAGGACATGCTAAGCAACAGCAGTCTTAGAACCTAATCAGTTCTAGGAGCATAACATTTCATGTTGCCCGCTCTTCTATTAGAAGATGCTTTTGAATCCCGTGCAGAACCTGTGATCATTTAAGGACCTCTAATTTCATACAATTTCAGTAAAAAATGCTTTTATGTGCATCAGTTATTAGGCACACACGGCTCACTAACTTATTACCGAATTGACTAAAACCCAAGTCTAGTATCTGCAAGTCAAACTTTCTCTAGGATCCAACCAGCAATGGATTTTGGATTCAGCCCAGTAGACTGGCTTCTTCTTTCGCTTCACATACTTTACACCAATTCATTGATATCTTTTCTAATGACAGATATATCTCAGTACTCATCTTTTGCAATGCAGTCATTTAGTGAATTGCAGCGTAAAGTGATTATCTGTGTAGTTTTCTATAGCACCCATGCAAACAACAGATTAACACCGAAACCTATTTGCGCAAGTGCTTTATTTGTTTAACGTTTATCTGTTATAAATAATAGAGATATACAAGTAGATATAAAGTATCTGAAAGTATTATGCGGTATTCAAACGCATTTTTCTGAGAAAAAAAAAAAAAAAAAAAAACTCAAACCTAACACAATTTTAACTTCACCCATTAACTCTAATTCTGACAAATTTCCATAACCCATTCATAAGTAAAGTCCGTAGCAGGAAATTTTGATTCACAAACCAGCACCTCGAACCGAATGGCTTAATTGAATCATTAATCTACTGCTCTCCTTCCAGTATACTAAGTATGATACGAATAATATATTTTTTTCTTTTTCGTCTTTTCGTTCTAAATTGCTTTTAAGATGAAAGCGGCTCATTTTCTAGCCCATTGACGTTGCTTAACGTCTATTTTATGCAGCGCAGAGAAGAATGAGAAATAAAATACGAGTATCTCAGGCAGCACACCGCACACATGGGAAAAACGAAAACATCGACGAAGTTTGAGAATACAAAATAGGTTGCTCACATCCCGAAAAACTCTATCCAAAGACTACTATACCAACACTCGCTTGGTTTGGAATCACTTTTCCCCCTGTTGAAATGAAAAGATACTTTTATTCTCCTAGAGGAGTTAAGGTGGGGAACTTCTATTTTATAATTTTCCAGTTTATGGTGACCGGAATACGTAATTGCATGCAAGACTTCATTTAAGTTGTGTTCTTGTTTTCATTTACAAAATATCCGTACTCGAATATAGGGTATCTGGTGAGTGTATGAAGTATGAGTATGATTATTTGCATCTGCATAAAACTGAATTGAAGATATTTTTTTTTTTTTTTTTTTTTTTTCAGTTTCTGGACATTTCTTCTGATAAAGACTGGCGTTCAATGTGGTTCGGTGCAATGTGCAGTGCTCTTCCGAGTGATCACTGTTCCGAAGAGTGGTTCGGGAGGCATTGCATAAAGAATGCATAATGCCAATCTAAATGATATATGTAGATGACGCTCGAAATGGAAATGAAGGAATCTTAAGGGGTCCGCTTTGGGTTCGGTTTAGTTTAGGTCTGGTTTGGAGGGTTTGGTAGGTTCTGCGGGTTCTAAGAATTGCCGTAGATACATACTATATATTCAGGTTACATAATAAAAACTCTAGTTAGTATATATGAGTATAAAGATACGGATATCATTGGAGAGACATTGCATACCCGATGCTTGTGATGACGATGATGAGGACTGTGAGTACGAGTACTCACCTGTCGGGTTAATTACAAATTACACGTGTGATATGCGTGATGTGAAGCTCGGTCGCTTCGTAGGATGTGAAATATAAAAGAGTTTTCCTCTTCATTTTTCTTTTCATACGTTTTCTCCAATTTTTTTTTGTTGTTGTTGTTGTTGTTTTCAATTTCCTATGCGTGAGTTTGTTCATAAATTGAATTTATATGGAGGAACTCCGAACGAGGCAGAGCCAAAGTGCTAGCCTTTACTTCCGGGGCGATTACGCAGTCAGAGGTAATGTGCTGTTCTTTGTGGCTTTGCGAGTGTGGAAGTGTGGAAGTTCATTAGCATACATAAAGACCAATAATCCATGAGTATGGATTATACATACATACATACGAGTATATGATGGTGTATTCCTTTAACTCTTTTTAGGGAGTAATGTCCGATTGTATCATATGGATATTTGGTATTTCATTCGTGAGATAAATTTATCCAGTCACGGATACATTTAACACAAATTTTTGAGTATAAAATTACCATGAATACCTATTTACGGTTTTCACATATTTTCACACATTATACCGCTAAAACTGAATTATTTGCATATGGGAATACACAGTCTACCGAGAATTACACATGGAACTGATGAGATGATGGACGGCGCCTTTTTTTTATAAGAATTTCTAACATTGATGATGATTTATGTATTTGGCAGAGATTAAAATGTGCTTAAGTAGCGGAAAGTACAACATTTATCCAGATAAAATGGTGAGAACTGAAGAAAGTTTAAGGCCAATCTCTTCGTATGTTAAAAAACCTTAGAATGACATGGTGATGGTTAATTCTTTGAGAAATATATAAAGATTTGAAGAAATGCAAATTAGTTAAATCATAAACCTTTTTGAAAAATAAGAATCGAATATGTTAAAATATACAACGATTTGACCACGACTTTATGACTTTCTGTTGAAGATAAGATCGAGATGTATTCCAACCTGTTTCACATTAAGGCGAGACTTGATAATTGAGAGCGACTCTTGATGTATGTGCGTTCCCCTACGTGACATACATAAAAGTTTACCATAAAAAGTTTATATCCATTGATGACTACATCTCTTCTCTTATTGGATAATCAACAAAATGCTATGGAATTCCGTAAAGTTATTACAAGTTGAAACCATTCTCAGGCCGGAGATCTATCCGGGATATGGCAATGGATGCAAAGATTATACTTTTTTGTGATTGTTTTTGTCTTGCCACTATATGGTCTTATAGAGCAAGGCTCTTACTAATGTCCGGGATAGATGTGGGCCTTAAAAAATAAACCTCTTCAATAGGCACAACGTTTGGCCAACTAACATATCCAAGTAGTTGACAAGTATAACTATTCGATTGATTTTTGACGTGATGCCATCACCTGACTAAGGACTGCTATTGCCTATGTAGTACTCACCTACCGAGATAGACAAAATTCTCAACTAACTCAAAGTAATTGATACCTAATACAATATTCTATCCGACCTTTCGACGTTGTGCGTCCCTTCTTTTTAACAGCATATACATGGTCATGCCTTATTTACAGCATAATGCATGAGAGTATGCAGGTAGATTAATTCTGCATCTGCTATTGCTCGAGAGTTTTTAACAATTTTCTCAAGTACGAGGTTTTTTTGTAAGCCCTTTTCTGACATGGGCGTTCTCCATTATTCACTCTGCATAATGTGACGAGTTTGCCAAGGACACCTTAGATGGGCTCAATATAACTCATCTACATAGATGTTCTTATATCAAACTTTAATGTCGATCCGGGTTTCTGGGGCTTTCTCTAGCATCTGCATACTATTGATCAGTTTTCAGGCGGTAAAAATACGCCTATAGCTGGCATAGTTTAGAAGGTCTCATTTCATTCGGATTGAACAAATGATGCTGAAGTTCGATTCACCAAGCATACTTTCCTTCAATCAAAACTTTGAAATAAGCTTTCTACGAAGTTATCTCCTCGTGTTTTAAATATCCCCAGAGGTTGAGTGATTCGGCAGCCAGGTGGGTCAGGTGGGCGAAAGATTTAACTTTGAGTACCCAAGTTGATTGATTTATTTAATCCACCAACAGAGTTTGGATCTTTCCCGCCTTAAAAAAAGGTCTCTAGCAGTGGTCTATCCATATTCACAGCACCGGGTTTTTAATCTCCTGTCTCACCTCTATAGGTTTTTGTTCAGATCGTGTTAGTTCAATACGTTCCTTTTTCATTTGGTGTTTCATTTGGTCACCTTTCCCTTCTTTAGCTTGAGCCGTTCTTGTTCTTTTTTTACAGCACCGCTTCCTAGGCGAATTCTTGAGTTATATTAAGTTGTTTGCACTCTTCATTTTGCGGTTGTAGTCAGGTGAAGCCCAGTCGTGACATTTCTTTTTGACAGCGGTGACACTGGTGTTCACCACTTAATTTAGGTTGTAAAGGTATTGAGAAAAGGATATGGTATCTGCACACAGTTCACAGTATTTCTTCATTGTTACTGCATCTGTGATATCCGCAGACGTAAATTGCCTCTTATTAGGTATGTGGCGATCCGAGTCTACATGGGCAGCTTGAAATGTTCGGACCTCTATAGCACTGCTGGGGTGAATTGCCTAGATAACAGTACGTAGTGCTTTTGATGCCGATTTTATAATCTAGTAATGGCCATGTCAAGCAAAGAAAACTGTGTCCTGCGATCTTTCCATTTGCCGACTATGTGTCTCAGTTTTCAAGCGTCTTTTGTCCATACCAGTCTACGGCCTCTTTGATTTTTCGACTTTAACGGGGCTGTTTAAGGTTTGACATTATGTTCTTTGATTCGACAATAGTTTGATCGTTCGACTCCTTTAGCTGTCTGTCAACAAAAGTTTTCTTACATGGAAGTGTTGTAAATCCTACGGGCATATCCCTTGATGGGACCCCTTCGGCAAAAGGGCCAAGACCCAACAAGGGTTCATCCGACATAATATCTATTTCAGCACGCTGACAAGTCTTGAAAACCCCTTACGTTCTTCTTCTAAATGTTAATCATTCCTGAAAAGGAATTAAAGTGTTTGGGAGATATGGGAAATGCTACTTACGGACACCGTAGAGACTTACGGTAGTCTGAGACTCATGGATTGATTGGAATTGAAATAAACTGATTTTCACTGAATTTTTTCTCTTGCCGAGTGGCTTTCATCCACCCAGAAACCGCGTTACCGCTTCTTCGGAGTGAAGCCACAGTAATGAGAAAGCTCGTCTCTCAACCAGCCTATAAAACATCCACTGCAAGCATTCCGAGGAGTGCCATGGTTTCTTATCGAAGGGCTTCTATTCAGAACCCCTGTAGCGACTATTCGTTCTTAGATCTGGCGTTTTACTTTGATGATACATCGGAGAAGTCAGGGCAAGGGATCCAGAGCAGCATATTTTCTGTCTTAATATGAGTTGGCAAGTCAGGCACTTCCGACCGCTTGCTTTTCCTTCTTTTCTTTGATTTTGAATATGAGTAGGCACTCATTGTCCTCCATGCGTCATCGGAGCTTAACATTGCAGGAACGATTATGTTTTCGGACCACCAGACCCAGAGAATCCTCTAAGGGCAGTCGTTGCTGATATCACCTCGCGCAACCGAGGGACGTATGCTCGATGATATTATAAATCGCAGACCAATAATTGCGTTTTTGTGTTGTTTTTACCGCCGGTATGCAACCAACTGGGTGAGATATGCAACCAACTGGCAGTGTGCGACTAGAAGTTGGTTGAGGTAATGATTCCCCACACCATAACTTTGCTGGTATGTCTCGGTGTGTCCAACGAATAACAATATGCTGCCAACACGCCAACATTCCATTCCTATCAATTGAATAGGAATATACCAAGGTAAAACGCTTTCGGGGACGATGTCTCGATACCGCATCCGACTACACCTGGATTCTATAAGGCAATATAGAGTTACCAACCAAAGCAAGTAAACTTTTTTTGGTCTATCGCTGGCTTTCGAAATTAGACATCAGCTTGTATAGCGCAGCTGCAACTTTGATGGTGCTATCAGCCGTCCTCTCAATATGATCTCCAAAGGTAAATCGAGAGTCGACCCACCCTTAAAAGTAAGGACAATTATTTGCGCCTTTTGAGCCGATAGCTCATAGCCGTAACCCAAGCAGCTAGTTCGCGATTTTCGCAACCGACCACTGTAGGAACTTTTGACTTTTCCATTCTGATTGTACGACTGTTTCAGGGCGTAGGTTCCCATGTCATATTTAAGTGTCTATCTAAAGACGAATGGAAGAAACTTTGAGTTGACTTGGTTCGACCAGTATTAAGAATAATTTTGGCCATCCTCAGTAAGAAGAAAGCAGTGTAGAAGGGCTAACCAAGTTTGTTTGACAACCAGTCTCTCATAGGAACATAAAAGACACTCTGAACTAATTGGCTTCTTCACAACTTCAAATAAAGACCTGAAACAACATCAGCTGCCACAAAATATTTTGGATGAGTTTGCCTTTATTTTAATACAAAAAAAAAAAACACAACCAATTATGCAAAGTTAGAAGAACGATACAATATGGTATCCTTGTGCCCCACAAGTAGATGATACTGCAATAAAGTAAGTCAAGAATTTGAATATCTCACTTAAACAACTATAAGAGTGTTAGCACCACCATCCAATAGGAATTTGTCAAACAAGAAGTTCGACAAGTACCTAAAACGAATGGACGGGACAATTAAACAAACTATGGACACTACAATACCGTGATATGAACGTACGACTAATGAAGACCTGTTCCGCAATCATACTATTGACGCACTGCATCGACAGAAAGTAGACTTCTGTCAAGACTCAATAACCTGTACAGACAGTTAAGTGACAGACAAGACCCGGAGATTAGGACACTGAAGTCGTCGATTGTATTGGAATAACAAGGTTCGGTCTGTAAACAGAAACAACCCGAATATGTTCCCGCAAATAAATTAACTTTTTCGAAGGAAAAATTAAAATGATCTTCAGTGTCTTAAAATAGCCGGGACAACAGACAACGAACGGTTACTGACAATAGCAGGTCGTCGATCGAGGATTCACATTAGAAGGTTGAGGGAATAGGGGCGACTTTCCAGGAAGTACCATATACAAAGCCACTGATACCATTGGCCCTAATTATGACCTGAAGAATCGCATCTTGGTGCACGAATTCATCTTTCGAAATGAATTACTATAGAGAATTGGCGATCCAAGGGCTCTGGTTTCACCAGGTTCAGCAACGATGGTATTCCGAACATTGTGCTTCGACACCCTCCTTTAGAAGCGGTGGAAATTTACACCACCCTGTTTAATAATGCAATGAGTAATGCACATTATTCAGCGCATTGGAAAACGGCGGTGGTTCAACCTATCCCCAAAAAGGGAAAGGATATATCCAATCCGGCGAATCTCTTGTCAATAAGTCTTCTTTCGAATATCAGTAAGTTGTTTGAAAAGGTAATCAATAGAGCCAAGTGGGTTGAGGACAAACATATACACCCTGACTGACTCGAACTGCAACCAACTTCAGACTGCTATAATTTCCAAACCGTTCTGATAGTGAGCTCAAATTTTGACACATGACAGATAATTTTATTATTTACAAGCTGATTGTATCTCAGTTGTACTGAAATTTTTTTATCCGCGATGGAATTCAAACGTGATAGTGTGATTGCTTTATATTTGACTGGAAAACCACAAGTAGCTATAGTTAGAGCCCTCCAGCACCTCAACGTGAATAAATCATTTGTGTCTCCAATCATAGCTCGTTACTGCGATACCAGCAGCGTTGCAAAACGCCATGGAGGTGGTCATAAAAAAACAGCAACATCGGTAAAAATGGTTCGGTAAACGAAGGCTCGAATTGAGCGAAATCCGCGTCGAAATGGAAGAAAAATGGCTCGTGAGCTCGTTGGAACGGATGAAACACATACTGAAAAATGAGCTACGGCTCAAGCCATTGAATTTCCAAAAAGCACACGATCTTACACCGCAACAGAAAAAAGTTAGAGCCGAAGGAGCGAAGGAGTTGCTACGCTTGCACGAAAGTGGTGAGTTGCCGAATTTGGTTTTTTCCGATGAGTCGCCATTTGTTATTGAGCAATATTACAACAAACAAAATGACCGAGTTTAATTGCCAGAGAGGTCCTTCGACGGTCGCCTTTACACCTTCCGACGGCCACCAGAAAGCAGGCAGCACCGATTGTGATGGTTTGGGCCGCAAATAACCGCCGATGGTCGCTCTCCGCTCGTATTTTTCGACCGTAGCGTCAAAATTAGAGCGTTCGTATAACATGAAACTGTCAAAGAGGCAGTGTTAAAGCCTTGGACAAACAATCATTTCGGTCGGAGACCGTGGACATTTCAGCAAGACTAGGGACCGTCTCACAAAGTGAGCGTCAACCAAGATTGGTTAAAAAACAATGTTCCACACTTAATTTCTTCGACACAATGGATGCAAATTCTCCGAATGCAAATCCATTGGATTTCTCTATTTGGGGTATTTTGAAGGCGAAGGTTGGCCCTAAAAAATACCAAAGTTTGGACCACCTCAAGCAAGCACTTCGCGGGAAATGGGCCAAAATACCACAGAGCTATTTGCGTGCAGCGTGCGATGCTTCCTCGACGGTCTCAAGGCCATTATTCGTGCCAAAGGTGCACATATTGAAAACTACTGATACAATTTGAAAATTGATGTATTTTCCAATATGTTTTGCTTTGGCGCGATAAAATTTATCAAAAATAAAAAAAATTATAGCATTTTGAAAAGTTGCAGTTCGAGTCAGTCACAATTAGTTCCGGATAAGCAGTTCCGAGCAGGTGTCCGATATCCAATGGAATAAAGGCAAAAACCAATGTACTTGACTTGGAGAAGGCCTTCGACATCGTATGGTTAAGGGGTCTTTTCCATAAGCTGACTAGGCTGGGAATCAGTAAACCACTCTTGTACATTCTTTATAATATGCTAACGAACAGACAGTTCATCGTGAAAAATGGTGATGTGACTTCTGTTGGAATATTTCAAATTAAAAATGGTCTTCGACAAGGCACGTTCAATTCGCCGATCCTATTCAACATTTATACAAGCGACTTGATAGGTTCACTTCCCCATACTATTGCGTACGCAGACGATTCATTAATACTCTCTTGCAGCGTGACTTCGATAAGATAAGACGATTTTGCGATGACTGGAAGTTGAAAATCAGATTTTAGAAGTCGGAAACCATTCTCTTTAGGACGCCGTTGTCTGGAGCGTTGTTGGCGAAAGTTCTGGATCATTGGATAAAACGGACAGCCTTTTGCCTGGCTAGATCAGTTTCTGTATTTTTAGAAAAATGTAAATACTGCTCTGGACAGAGTTAAGGGCGCTTTTGCCCTTACAAAGAAAAAGTTTTATAGCTGCCAACTCGATGCGAGGGTAAAGGTAATCTGCTACATGGCCCGTATCAGGCCCATGCTGGTATTTGGGTGTCCCATGTGGTTCAATGTACGGGAAGCTTAATGGAAAAGATTCGGGTGTTTGAAAACCAGAGTCGGAGTACAAAATTTTTTATCTTAATGAGGGCCCTTACAACAGGGAGAACCTAATACGAGTGGACAACTTCGTAACTAAGCTGACTCGAAGGCTTATGAGCAATGACCTCGACGAACAAAATGATATCTGGGCTTACTAGCCCAATTACTTTTACCACTATAGTGTGCGCTCTGACGGCTTCGTTACACCAAAATTATTCCTCTAACTAGATCAGATAGGGTTAATCCAGTATAGTCAGCGGTCCCGTTAATCTTCCATGTGGCTCGGACAGCTGGAGACAGGCGACTCAACTACAACAGAGACATCGCACATAGCAGTGTGGATCGTGTCAGGTTTAGTAGGGCGATGGGAAATCGCCATAAGAGGGATGTCATTCGGCAGCATCAACATATCTAGTGGTTGAATGACGGAGAATATGTTTCGTCGTCGTTTCCGTCAATTACCTACCAACCTCACTAATGAAAAAGAGCTGACCAATCCATTTTCTCGATAAATGGCGATGGCCAGCTTACGTAGATTTAGGTTAGAATTTTAAAAATATATATATATAGTATAACCTTGATCAAAAAAAAAAAAAAGTTCTGCTTTTTTTGTTAAGTTGGTACATCCGTTACTGACATTTCCTCTAAATCTTAGCATTATCATCATTTGCAAAAGTTACGTAGCCAAGAGTACATCTATTGGATCTATAACTTAATTCGTGCGGTTTGCTAAGAGATGGGGTAACTTGTATTATTCCATTGGAATATGCGTTGGAAAGCTACTGTGATTGTACGTCATTTCAGTATATGTCATTCATTTGAAGCGTAAACAACAATAATTTTTTTTCACTCAAATATGTCGAACTTTGTGCCAGAAAAAGTGTTTTTGCGGGGAGTTATTCTTCATGAAGAAAACCGCTGCCGAAAGCCATCGTATTTTGGTGGAAGTTTATGGTCAACATGCGCTAGCTGAGCGAACGTGATAAAAGTGGTTTGCACGATTTAAAAGTGGTGATTTTGGCTTAGAAGACGATGAACGTAATGGGCAGCCAAAAAAGTTTGAAGATGAAGAACTGGAAGCATTACTCTATGAAGATTGTTGCCAAACATAATAAGAGCTCGCAGAATCTTTGGGTATCACTCAAAAACGTCACTTTCAAAACGTTTAAAAGCAGCTGGATGTATTCAAAAGCAAGAAAATTGGGTTCCACATGAACTCAAGCCGAGAGACGTCATTTTGCATGTCCGAAATGCTGCTGGAACGCCACAAAAAGAAGTCATTTTTGCATCAGATCGTTACTGGTGATGAAAAATGGATCCATTACGACAACCCCAAGTGCAAAAAATCATATGTGAAACCCGGCCAACCAGCCAAATCAACGGCAAAGCCGAATATCCATGGCGCGAAGGTAATGCTCTGTATTTGGTAGGATCAGATGGGTGTGCTATATTATGAGCTGCTAAAACCGGGTGAAACCATCAACGCTACCGAACACAATTAATCCGTTTGAAGAGAGCCGTAGCCGAAAAACGCCCAGAACATGCGACCAGACACGAGATTTGGTTTTCCGTCGTGTTGCAGCAAGGTTGGTGCCAAAAGACTTATATTTCATGCAAAAAAGAGACCGTGTTGACTTCGCAAAAGAGATGATTTGCGAGGCTGAATCCGATCCCACATTCATCAAAAGGATCATTACTGGAGACGAGACGTGGGCTTATGAGTACGACATACAATCCAGACATCAGGCAAGTGAATGGCTTCCACAGAATGAGTCGATACCAAATAAAACACGTCGTTTTCAGTTAAAAAAGAAGGCAAAGCTCACGGTTTTAGTGGATTACAACGGTGTAGTGCATCATGAATTTTTCCAGAAGGTCAGACAGTAAACAAACAGTATTTTCTGGGCGTTATGAGACATTTGCTTGACGCAATTCGCCGAAAGAGGCCAGAATTGTATGTAGAAAACTTGTGGATTTTTCACTATGATAACGCACCGTCTCACAGTGCCATCGTTATTCGTAATTTTTTGATGAAAAATGGAACAAATACCATCCAACAGCCACTGAATTCACCTGATTTGGTGAATTGGCACCCGAGAGGACGTAATGAAAAAATCGCAGGAATCACTATTGGACATACCGAAAACCGAATATAAAAAATGTTTCGAAGATTGGCTCAAGCTGGCACAAGTGTGTTGCAGTCAATAAGGATTACTTTGAAGGGGACAATATAGATTTAGATGAATAAACTTGTATTTTTAATTTTCTGAAGAAATCTGATTTTTGTGATCAATTGATATATACAAAAGTATATACTAAAATATATGGTAAAAATTATTGTGTATAATGTCTAGGTGTGTGCACAGTATGTGTGTGTAGATTAGGTAGTCTAAGATTTATTTTAAGCTTTTATAAGAAATATTGTTTTGTTTTTGTGAACAATTTAAAATAAATTAAATGTAAATAAAGTGGAAAGACAAAGATATAAGAATTCAGTGTATCTAAGAGTGCCTGTGTGGAGCCAGTTAGTTAGTATAAGATTAGTAAGTAATTCTAAGCTAGCATTAAAGCATTTTTTGTTAGTATGTAAGACGAGTGTGCATTGCTAGCGGTTTTCGAAAACGAGTTTTAAAACGCTTAAGTCGTCAATTTGTTTATTTAAAAATAAATAGCTACCTGCCAGTTAGTACTTGTATCCTTCAACTTACTCGTCGGTAATAAGTTAAAAGATGTACAGTAATAGCTCTGATCACCTGACAGGTACTACAACCCCCCTCAAATAACCATTTCAAAGTCATTTGGTTTGAAAGGTCATCTGCTTGATAATAACTAGTAAAAACCGCAAATCACTCAGAGAAGATATTGTATATTGATTGGATTAAAGTTTGAATTATACAAAATATAAAACCAGATTGAAAAGTTATATTGCAAAAAACTGCGGAAAGAGAATGTCTGTTTGAGGATTAAGAATCTTAAACGGTTGTGGATGTTTGTGAGATTTACGTCCGCGCGTTGAATGAAACCGAAATATCAGTGTATGAATGACATTTAGTATATAAGTCGACGCGTGAAAATCAAAACGATCCTCTGACATTTCTTTCTTAAAGCTATCTGTAGTTCTATTTTTCGAGTAGAGCTACTCGTTTGAGTATCGTTTTGGTAAACAGATATCCCGAAAAGTACCTGCAAGTTTCTATGTTCTACACCCAAGCTTTGCCAAGTATTTCAAGTAAGATGTTTTTGTCCATGTCATGCCTCTGACGTTTTTAAGCGATGACATGACTGTTAATCCATAAAATAAGCTGATGATGACAACATGCAACCTTGATATCTTTATAATTTGCGACGATGGTAGTGTTAGCGCATTGAAGAGCTGAAGACTAGTGTTTAAGTTTTTATTGGATGTTGGTTTGAACTTCTACAGTTGACGGTGTTGGTAACGTCCTCAACTAATAACGCCAGTGATCCAAAAATGAATAAATACGAATATGTTGATTACAATTATTCTTTACCTGATTTCCTTTTACTGCAAAGTCTAAAGTTTTCACAACGATAGCTCTTCTGAACGATTGTTGTTCGTGGTCCAAATACTGAATTGCCTATGACGATGTGTTCTCTAATTTGTTGGCTAATCGTAAAATCTTAAAGCCTGTTAGTACTACATCAATATCTATCTGATGAAAAAGGTGATCTTGGGCTATCTCGTTATTGGATTCGAATTTTAGGTGACCTTTGGGGTGCTGATTTGATAAATACCAGAGTAATGCTGAAGGTGTACAATAGACTAATTCTTTGCCATTTTGCTTTGTTTCGACAGAAAATGACAGAGTTTTTCATTGCAATATCTTGAATACTAATTTGTACAAGGGAGCCCAAGAATTAAGAAATACGCCACGACAATCACCAGGAGGACGTTCTAAAAACAAAATTATTGTCTTGCACCAAGGCTTTCTTCCGTCTAGTGTTAAGGGATATTACTGCATAGGATATTCCGCAATAGAACCGTTTTTGTGATGTAGGGTGAGACCATTCTCCTGCCACTCCCTTGGTTCTGGTTGGTCCAGAACAAGACATCTGCTACCAAAGGTTTGGAGTTTATGAGTGACAGCAGTTGTTATCTTCAACGCGCAGCACCAATTAAGGAGCTCCAATTTTGCAATACATCTAAATAGTCATAGAACCGTTTTATAAGCAGTTAATTCTGCTTTTCATATTATCGATTGAGCGTTTGCTTTCCCAATTCTGGTACCCAAGTTTTGTAAGAAGAAGCTATTAATTCTCTCAACCTCAAGGTCCCTTGACATTTCAATTTTGTGTATAATCTAAGAAGTTGCGCCCACATAGGAAAAGTCGTCTTTCAGAGATATCTTTCTTGCAAAAAGGCATTTCTGGTGAAATTCCGATTGACAAAGTCGAATGTTGTTCTGTATGTTCTTTATATAGAGTTGGATCTGCATTCCATGCATTTGTTTAGGATGGCCCGCAGAGTGTTCGTTTGGTCAATGCAGAAGGATCCGTTTTGATTTATATTGAGTGTTTAATTCATTTGTTCTCTGGTGTTTATTGTTTAGTGATCATTTCCTTTTTCCACTTGAGGCTAAGCATTTAGTACTGAAATGCTTCATCTACTCTCTTGGTTGATCCTTTTCTGGACCTAACAAGGTACCATCCACACTAGTTTAAGGTCCAGAAGGGCTTTGGCACCCAGTTCTGTTTTGATTGAACACTTCTGATATCGCATCTATTCTTTACTCACTTATTGTACTAAATTATTTAATTTTTTACTTAGATGGCGGTATAGTCCGTGTTAATCGAGCTTATCTGGCGAGGTCGGTATCGCGGTATAGCCCATATAAACGTACGTATGGCTAATGCATAATACCTTTTTGTATTCTTTTTTAAATTACGTAGGCGGGTACCCATTCACTTTTAAACGTGCTTTATACATTCTTTCTTGTGAACTGTGATATTCTCATAGGGCTTAGCATCAGTAATACCTTTAAAAATCTTAGAATCACCGTCACCAATATAATGGATGTATTTTACCTGGTACAAAGCTTCGGATCGCTAAAACATCTCAACAACTTTCCATTTTTTTTTCTATTTTCTCCTTTTCCAATTAAAATAGTTGTCCCATTTTACGCTACTTTTATCATACTGTTTAGCAAACTAGTTTAGTTGCAGTTGAAATTCTTTTGAAAACCCTATCAAAGAAAGAGTGAAACATACTCGTAGGTAGAGGTAATTCCATGAATGCACAACAATTATTTTTTCCGTTCAAACCAATTCCAAGTAATCGCATGGAAATTACAATTCTACGGTCTATTTCAAAGCCTTTTTCAATAAATATGATACTACATAGGTATCTCAATCTGTACACATTACTTTTTTCAATCCCAAACCACTCACTTACCACTTTTCGTAAATTTCACTTGCGATTTTCACACTTTACAAACGACAACACGCGTGAAATAGCTGATAAAACTTATCATACGAGTACGATAACTAAAACCTGGATTCACTTCAATATCCTACATATCGTCCGATTGCTTAAATTTGTTAGCGGATATACTAGCTTTAATTTCGGTTGGTGCCTCTAACTCGTGTCAATTCAGCAATATCACTCACAAAAAGAAAAAAAGTTAGCATAATTATTGTTAATAAATAAACGTTCCTCAAATAGCGTCCTTCTCGAATGTTTCACTGTACCAAAGCAATAGTCTGAACATGTGGTATACCACATAGCTTCAAAAACATCTGCCCTATACCTACTCTAGTCTCCTAAAATATCTTTCCTCTTCGTTTCGGTTATAAAAGGCTCGCTGCCTACCTGGCGGCCTTGTACCATTCATTGAAAAACAAGTACTTCGAGATATTTAAGGTCCTAAGGGACCATTGAAAGCAAAAGAAATCGATTTTTTGAAAATCCTAAAGTGGACTAACCCCGTAAGTCCTTTTCTAAACAGCGCATATTCTCCACCGACATCGCACACTATTGGCTGAGATTGGCAGGGACGCCGAATCTACTAGGTGGAGTGAAAAGTATCCTCTTTGACCGCCAGAATGCGCCGCTACTGCAAAAAAGGTTATGGCGCCTTGAAATCCGTTCATATTTAGGCAGACAACATGATTGTTGTCGACGTGTTTGGCATCATGTTGAGTATGGACAAAAACGATCTTCGTTCTCTCATAAAACATTATTTTTTGAGAGGCAAAACGGCGAAGGAAACAAAAGAAAAGTTGGATAAGTATTATGGGGCTAATGCTCCGTCAGATTAGACCGTCAAATATTGTTTTTGAGAGTTTCGTGGTGGCCGCAACTCCACTACCGATTAAGTTCGCAGCGACAGGACAATGTCAAAAAAATGCATGAAATGGTGTTGGCTGACCGGAAAGTAAAGGTTCGCGAGCTAGCAGATACTACAAAGATTAGTACTGAGCTCACATGCCATATTTTGGGCAATATTCTGCATATGAAAAAGTTATCCTGCTGCTGGGTGCCGCCCATACTTACTCCTGACCAAAAACACGAACGCGAGAGTACTTCGAAAGGGTGTTTGGACTTGCTGATGCGGAATCGGGTGGACTTTTAGTGTTGATTGGTAACTGTTGAACACCAACAACAGAATGAGTGCCCGGCAATGGACTGAAGCTGGCATGAGTGCTCCGGAGTGGCCGAGGGAGGCTCGATGGGTCGGAAAGGTTATGGCGTCGGTTTTCTGGGATTGTCATGGCATACTCTCCGTGAACTACCTCGAAAAAGAAAAAAAAATATCAACATCGAGTATTACTGTGCATTATTGGGGCGATTGAAGGCCGAGATCGCTGAAAAACGGCCTCACATGAAGCGAAAAAAATTTTGTTTTTGCAAGAAAATGCACCGGCGCACAAGAGCATCACAGCCACTGCTAAAATCAATGACTTACGGCTCCAATTGCTGTCGCATCCACCGTATTCGCCCGATTTGGCTCCCTCTTCCCAAACCTCAAAAGATGGCTCATCAATAAAAAATTCAGCTCACGCGAGGAAATCCTCGACGCCACGGAAGAGTATTTTGTAGACCTTCTGGAAAATTACTCTTCGGACGGGAGCAAGAAGTTGGAAAATCGCTGGAATAAGTGCATCAAACTAAAAGGGGACTGTATTGAATAAAATAAAAAAAACATTTTAAAAAAATTATTTTTTAAACTCAAGGAGGTTACTTTTCACCCCATCTAGTAGATATGGATATGCATAGTCGTCCATTGATCGATGAAAAGCTGGTGTGTTTCGGTATCCAAGATCTGTCGTAATGTGAAAATTTGATCTACGGTATACATTCCTCGTCTAAAACAGCACTGATAGAGGACAGTCAGGTTGTTAACGAAAGGTCTCAGGCGCTTACATAATTCGTCAGTTATGGTTTTTTAAGCGATGTTGAGGAGGCGGATGTCAGAGTGCTTTGGGCTCCTCAGGTATAATTCATATACCACCTTGATCAAAAACTTCCCGCCACACCACGGTGTGGCGCTCCCATTGTTCCTATTTGAGTTCTGTTTTTCTTTTTTGTTAAGTTGGTACATCTGTTATTGAGATTCTCTCTAAATCTTAGCGTCATAGCTTAACATTTGCAAGAGTTGCGTAGCCAAGAGTACATCTATCTCTGTGTGTGTTGGCGATTTTTTCCAATTTTAGAAATGGATTTAAATTTGCGTAAAAAATAAATTTATTGGTACGCGAACGTTGAAAATGGTGCAAAAGTGTTTCGGCAACGATTTTCTAAAAAAAACGGTCGTTTACCAGTGGCACGAGCGGTTCAAATGTGATCGTGAGTCAATCGAAGATGATGAATCCAGTGGCAGACCATCGACATCGAAAACCGACGAAAACATTGATGAAGTAAAAGAATTGTTGGTCAATAACCGCAAATTAACCATCAGAGAGATAGCCTATGGATCCGTCCAAGACATTTCGGTTAATGATTTGGTTTTCCGTCGTGTTGCAGCAAAGTTGGTGCCAAAAGACTTATATTTCATGCAAAAAAGAGACCGTGTTGACTTCGCAAAAGAAATGATTTGCGAGGCTGAGTCCGATCCCACATTCATCAAGTGGATAATTACTGGCAATGAAACGTGGTTTTATGAGTACGACAAGCAATCCAGAAGGCATGTATTGCGTACACCAAATGAGCCGAAACCAAAAAATCCGAATAGTTTTCAGTCAAAAAAGAAGGTAATGCTCAAAGTTTTAATGGATTGCATCATGAATTTTTGCCAGAAGGACAGACAGTAAACAAAGAGTATTATTTGGGCGTTATGAGACATTTGCTTGAAGCAATTCGCCGAAAGAGACCAGAATTGTGAGCAGAAAACTCGTAGATTTTGCACCATGATAACGCACCGTCGCACAGTGCCATCATTATTAGGAATTTTTTCATGAAAAATGCAACAAATACCAACCAACAGCCACCGATTTCACCTGATTTGGCTCCCTGTGACTTCTTTCTGTTCAATCGAGCTAAAAAACCACTACGGAGAACGCGTTTCAGCACCCGAGAGGAAGTAATGGAAAAATCGCAAGAAGCACTGATGGACATTGGTTTTCACCTACGAACAACGGAAGTTATTGGAAATCACTATTTTATTCAGGCAAATGGGTCACAAAATGAATAGTGTGTTCAAATAAAAACAAGTAAAAGTTAACAAGTAAAACAAAGATGGAGAATTAAGCTAACGGTAAATTTTTCGCTTTTTTGTGGAATGTTTTTGTTTAATTCGGTGATTAGATATAATTTTCGTTTACGTTTTCTGTAATGGGGATGCAGGGTTAGCCAAATTTTATCAATGCTTTTCACCGCCTTTCAACCGTCGGCTCAGCATATGGGCTAAGAAGAAAAAGATTGTCTAAATTAACAGCAGCAGAAGAGGAAGAAAGAATTTTAAATGCTGTAAGAATGCAGCCATCTATTAGCACCAGATGGCTTGCAGCACATTTGAAAACTCCAAGAATTACAATCCATAAAGTTCTTCAAGCCAACCCAATTTACACCTTTCGTTATACGCCCGTACAGAAACTTTTGGGGACTTCCAAAAAAGGATTGAATTTTGCCAATGGCTTCTGCATCAACAAGATGAGAATGAGCTGTTTATTCAAAAAACTTTATGGACTGACAAAGCTTAGTTTACGAGAATTGACATTACCAACCAACGAAATTCCAACTATTGGCAGTGTCTAATCCTCACTTAACATGATCAAAAGGTAAAGATTCAGGTGAAATGCAGATGTTTTTCTTAACTGTATACCATTTTATAGAAGGTTTAGCGTACTTCTACATTTAGAATTAAGAATTTTTGAGAGACCAGTTGCCGGAACTCCTAGAAAATCTTCCTCTTGCTCAGAGGCAAAGAATTGTTTTCCCACACGATGGAGCCCCTTGCCATTGTAGCAATAATGTAACTTCGGCTTTAAATCAAAAATTGAATGGATGATTGATTGACCGATTTTTTTTTTGGCCACCTAGATCTCGTAACCTAACGCCAATGGATTTTTTTTCCTGGGGAGCCATAAAAGAAAGAATTTATTTGACTGAGATTTCAAGTTGGGAAGAGCTCCAAGAGAGAATAAATACAATGGAAAAGGAGCTAAGAGGCATTTTGCCAAACATTAATTTGCAGTCTGATGCGCTAGAACGTGCATCAAAAAGCACGTTTCGAAACGTTTTGAAATCTTAAAAGGTTACGGTCGTTTTTAGGATGAAAATGAAAATTTTAAAATGTTAGCTTTAAAAAGCCATTATTTTGGCTGGCGTTCATCGAACTCGACAAAATTTTAGTATTTTATGCACACTAAAATTCTCTTTCAAAAATGTGCACAACGGTTTTTTAAGCTGAATCCATTAGAAAGCTACGGCTTTTTAAGAATTTCTACCTCGAAATCAATGGTTCCTCACTTTAACGGCCTATAACTTGGAAGAGGGTGAAAATAGAACCGCCCCCTGCTATACAATTTCTTGTTCGAAATAACTTTTGGAATCTTCAGCTATCAGGACGAAAACCTGAACTGGGACACCCTGTATATCATTTGCTCTATCCATTTCAGGTTTTGCGACACATGGACCGATATACTCTATAAGAAAGAGGAGTTCTTACCTTGAAAAGCTTTGGAACTGTTTCCTGTTCCGAAGCTGACAAACAATATATTATAGGATGTTGCTCATTTGTAGCCGCCTGCAACTTTCTCGTGATTTCAGTGTACAATGATAGCTTGTTTTTTCGTACCCCACTTTAGATATTGAAGTCACCATAAAAATTTCCTTTATCTGAAACTTACGATCACATTAGATACATTAGATTTCGAAGAAGAATTCAAATTTTCAGCAGCTTCATCAAACTGTAAACACGTCCTGGAATTCCTTGTACCCGTTTTGTTAAACAAACAAATTGAACAAAACCAAATTATTAAAACAACATTAAGGAAGGTTTCACAAATTCTTTATTAGCAAATTAAGATATATTATTTTAGGTGGAGTGAAAAGTAACCTCCTTGACCGCCAGAATGCGCTGCTACTGCAAAAACTGGTGCCTTGAAGTCCGTTCATATTTAGGCAGACATGCCAAATTTCAGTGCGATACTGTGCGATACAATGTTTGGCATCATGTTGGGTATGGACAAAAACGATTTTCGTTCTCTCATAAAACATTATTTTTTGAGAGGCATAAGCGGCGTAGGAAACAAAAGAAAAGTTGAATAAATATTATGGTTCTAATGCTTCGTCAGATTAGACCGTCAAATTTTGTTTTCGAGAGTTTCGTGGTGGCCGCAACTCCACTACCGATCCTATGGCCCTCCGATTCGGTTACAGAGGACAATGTCAAAAAAATACATGAAAAACATGGTGTGAAGCTGACCGGAAAGTGAAGGTGGGCGAGCTAGCAGATGCCACATAGATTAATACTGAACGCATACGTCATATTCTGGGCAATATTCTGCACATGAAAAAGTTATCCTGCAGCTGGGTGCCGCGCATACTCACTCTTGACCAAAAAAACGAACGCGAGAGCACTTCGAAAGAGTGTTTGGAATTGTTGATGCGGAATCGGGCTGAATTTTGGCATCGATTGGTAACTGTTGAACATCAGAGAACAGAATAAGTGCTCGGCAATGGACTGAAGCCGGCACGAGTGCTCCGAAGCGGCCGAGGGAGGCTCGATCTGTCGGAAAGGTTATGGCGTCGGTTTTCTGAGATTGTCATGGCATATTCTTCGTGGACTACCTCGAAAAAGGAAAAACCATCAACAGCGGGTATTACTGTGCTTTATTGTAACGATTGAAGGCTGAAATCCCTGCAAAACGGCCTCACATGAAGCGAAAAAAAATTTTGTTTTTGCGAGACAATGCACCGGCGCATAAGAGCAACGCAACCACCGTATTCGCCCGATTTGGCTCCCTCGGACTATTATCTCTTCCCAAACTTCAAAAGATAGCTCATCCATAAAAAATTCAGCTCACGCGAGGAAATCATCGACGCCACGGAAGAGTATTTTGCAGACCTTCTGGAAAATTACTTTTCGGACGGGATTAAGAAGTTGGAAAATCGCTGGAATAAGTGCATCAAACTAAAAGGGGATTATATTGAATAAAATAAAAAAAACATTCAAAAAAAGAATTTTTTATCCATTCCCAAGGATATTACTTTTCACTCCACATAGTATATAGTACTCCTCACAGAACGTCAGAGTTCTATATTTAAAATATTCAAAAAACTAGGAGACGATGTTATGTAACGCTCCATATTATCTAGAAAGGATATATATATGTATGCGTTCTTGTATCCTTTACATGCATGACTTAAATAAGACAACACCTCATAACTGCAAATAGGTTTGAAAGACCCTGCAAGCTTTTGTTTCGGATATTTTTGTTTCGACTTTATCTTCCGAAAATACTTTTAATTAAAAGTACGAAACAAAAATATGTGTCGGAAACTTTAGACAAGCTGTTGTATGTGATGATTTTCCGTAATCATATCCTGCCATATGCATTAATCGTGCCAAAAAATTGTAATTATAAAAAATTGTTTACTAAATCCTGGAAGGTGTAATAGACTACTTGGGCAAGGTATGAGATTTACTTCTGTGTATTTTATATTTTGTTCACTAGCACAAGTGTAGTTGATATGACCCCGTAGTCCGTAAAAAGACCAAGAGATGTTTCCGAAGTGCCGGAAGTATTTCTACTATGACTCATCAAAACGTACTACAGACCTGTGAAAACCTCTTTATGTGGTTTAGCAACCCTTTAAAAGAAAACTTTTAATTCTATCACGTCGGACACATTGCACGTTGGAATACTCACATCACCACCAATTTAAAGGGTTCCGATACTATCAATTCTGCACTTTGGGGCAAGATATTTATTTTTCGAAAATTGGCCCCTGATGAGAAAAAACAATCGTAACAAGAAGAACAAAGTTCATCAATGCCGTCATTCTCTCATCTGAAAGCAACAATGCTCTACATGCTATGACAAGTTTTTAAGATTTGCACCTTGAAGACCAGCGTTGCTTAAAGTTGTCAAATTATGACCATCTTCTATGGCTTGATCACTTTCAGCGGATGCGTTTGATGTCACTAACCTACTCACATCCAATTAACGTCTTATGTGGTTTCGATTAAATTCTAATTCATTAACTCTGTGGCTTGTTGACTACTATTACGCTTTATACAGAGCGTCGTAAGCAACGACGGTAAGCATCTTCACTGGGACCTTAATGCTGACAATAATATTTACATCTGACAGCACAAAGGCAACCTTAGTGTCTTGTGCTATTCTCCAACCGCTACAAGTTGGAATCTTCGAAGAACTCCGTCAAAACGTTCTTCTTCAGACGTAAGAAGCCGTCCACGTTGCTCGGCATTTGCTCACTCACCAATGGACAGACTTTGTTAGCTAGCTATTCTGACAATATTACCAGGCTTTACGACGAAAATATTTCACAAGAAGTCAAAATTGTTGGCGTGTCATCGATCATATCATCAATATGATATAAGAAGGTCGCCCAAATAACTGCTGGATATGCAGTTCAAATATTTTCGAGATGTATATAGTACATGCATATTCGAAGACACCAACGATTATGAGGTTAAAGATCAAGAGCTTGAACAAAACGAATTGAATTAGTCAAAAAGTTGGTATTACTTCACCAGTGCTAAGAAGAGATATTACGCGAAACTAAAAGAGTTGATTCTGCAACTATCTCAACAGACTTCGTTCCACATTGCAGTTGGTCCAATAAAATCCATTATAAGGAAGTCAAAGGAAGCTGATACTCAAAAAAAAAAAAAAAAAGGAAACACTTTCAGCAGTCTTAAGAGACGATAACATTCAGAAATATGTTTCAAGTTAGATTCACCTTAAAAAATACCTGAAGCTATACCGGTTTACACCACATTAGCAGACCAATCCTCCAAGAGTGCTAATAAATAAACGTCCTACAAGGAGTAGGATCAAAACAAATCTTAGAACGTTCTCAACTCGATGATACCGCAGCTGCGGTACACCACAGGCTGGTCTTCTCTTTCTCTGTCGTTGGAAGATGGTAGTCAGAACATAATTTAGAGTTTTGAAGAAAGGAGACTTTAGATGTTTGCTTATCCTGTTAGATAACATCGCAATACGTAGTGCAAGCAAACGTCTGAATATCCTAAGAAAGTTAAAGCAAGAACCTTTGAATAAACTTCCCCAAATTTGTGCTTTATCTCCGCCTATACTTGAATGCGTCGACTATTCAAAGGTATTCACAAATCCGCTGGTCCAAATGGTATATCTAACCTTGTTTTGAAGAGGTGTTCATCCTCGCTGGCAAAACTACTGCGTAAGCTTTTTCATCACTGCTACTCTTTAGGACATTTTCCTAAAAAGGGCAAATCTTCTTCTCTCTCTCCTCCCAGACCCATAGCATTTACGTGCCTTCTTTCCAAGGTCATAGAAAAGCTGATAAATCGTTAGCTCATGAAATATCTCGAAACATGAAAATTTCTCAATGGCCAGCAGTACGATTTTCGAAGCAACAGGCTACAAGTAGAACCAAAGCATACATTAATCTGGTGAGAGCAAGATAGTGGCACTTGATATTTCTAAGGAATTTGACAGAGTTTGGCAGCAGGCTTTTTTGTTCAAAATGCGTGCTTTTGGGATCGATGATTCTCTTCTTTAATGGATTAGAAATTATCTTTTGGAACGTTCAACTCGAGTTGTTTTGGATGATTTTAAGTCTGATGTTCACAAAATAATTGCTGGTGTGCTCCAGGGCTCCGTTCTGTCTCCGACACTCTTTTTAATTTTCATCAACGATCTCTTGTCTGTTACTTTTAATCCAATATATTTCCTTGCTTACGCCAGTGCTCTTTGATTTTCATGTTCGTTCCTTGACTTACGTCCCAGCTCTTCGGCTGTAGAACGGGAACGGCAGCGTATGTTAGCTCATTAAATTTTGATATTAAAAGCATAACCATGCTCATAAAACACAATGCTGTCTGCTGTCGTTAAAGCGAAAATTTAACACCAAACCACTGTCAATGAATGGCACTTGCATCGTCGAAACTGAAAAACATTCCATTCTCGGTATGTGCGTTAATGAAAACTCACGTCGGAATGACCACATATTCAGTGTCTTAAAAAATACGTCACCCCTTCTGGTTTGTTTTCAATATATAAGGCATTTATCCTTTACAGCACAATGCCCACATCTGGTCGGTTCCGCCCAAAACATCTGTGTTCCTGCGAGATAAGATTCAAAACCGTGCGATAGAACTCATAGGTAATAATAATATCACTCACACAATGGAGAACCTCGAACACCAACGTAATGTCTCGTGGCTCGATATGTTTTATTGCTATTTTCACCACCAATACTCCATAGCAATTGCCAGTAGCATTCTGCCTCTTCAAACTTTTAACCGTAATACCCTTCTTGCTCATCAGTATACCCTCAAGCCCACTTTCGGACGTACTCTTAGATATATTATCGTGATCCTTTCCTATGCCGCAAAACTCGCCTATGGAATGCCCTGTCTAGCTCTTTATTTCCTTGTCATTATAACTTTCAAACATTTAAAACCAACGTTCATCGGCACCTCTCTTTCTATCCCCCTTAATTTTCCTTCGCTCGCAATGGGTACAAGCATATTTTATGGGTACTTAAATCACTTGAGCCCGCGCAAATTATAAAAAAAACTGAACCCAAATATGTTGCTTTGCTGTGTTTTAATCCAATTAAAACCGAACTGGTTGCCTTCGTCAGGATATATAGTAGATCCTTATCTATAGATCCATTTACTCCATACGGAATCAAAGTAGACTTTGTTGCACATGCTACATTTTAGGCAACGATTTTTCATATGGACAAAAGCCATAAAAAAGTGAAGAGAAAGAATTTAAATATCTGATTGGCTTTACACTTCGGTGATCTGACTCATACTAATGTATGAAACAGTAGTCTATCCACAAAAAACAGACAACTAAACAGGCGAGCTGTATACCCCCAGAAAAATCGGAAACATCGACCGTCTGGTATATCAGAGATGCTCTGAGATCACACCAGCTGGTGTACTAAACAAGCTTATTCACCCTCAACATCTGAACATATTTTTTGAGAAGATGACGGATATCACTGAAAGCTGTTTCAAATCCCTTCTCAGTTGATTTTAAAAATCCAAAAATAATATCAGAAAGAACTTTGACTTCATTATTCCTCCTTCTATTTTCAAAGAAATTTTAAGTTTTAGAATCTCAAGACGGGAAGCCTGAATAGTTGAATGAATCTTTTGCTGAAAATGCCTCAAAAACAAATCAAAAGGTGAGAGATTTTGCTTTATCTGAAAAGCTTCGACTGAATACTTTTGTTAGTTTCTCAGACCGCTTTAGCGTATCTCAGGCAGTAACTTCGACAATTGAAGAAGCTTAATGTTAGAAACATCTGTATTAATGCCAACTGCTAGTTATGAATTTATTAAAATCGATTCGGACAAAATCGGGGAGGCATGGGTCCCAAGGTCCCAGAAGTAAACTGCTAATCGATAAATCTAGTCAAAGTCAGCCACACTAGACAGCCTTTAAGTCTCTAAAATATAGGAGTGTCACACGCTACATGAAAATGCGAGCATAAAGTAGAAACGCTAGACAAGGTCAATTGCAAATGACCAGAGTGCACAATATGCAATGCAAACATCCAAATCTGACCTAATCACAATCATTCCCCTAAGTAGGTTCTAAAGTTTTTAGAAAAATAAGTCAGCATAAAGGTAGAGGTCGGCGTGACGCAACCCTTAAGTTCGCCAATTACGACGTCAAATGTTTGAGTTCGATTCCCACACCATACATCGGAAAACAAAACAGAAAAATTTTTGTCCTAACCATCCTCTTGATGGGTAATAAACTTCAAACCTCTGCTTATTAAAAAGTCTGTACCTCCCCCGATAAATAAAATCGGAAATAAGCGGTGGATCCTTCTCTCTATGTTGAACACATCTACTACTACTTGACAGCTTTTTGACAAGTGACATTTATGTAAGAAGTTTTTGACGTCAGTTGCTTGTAATCATGGAAATCATGGAATAGGACTCGCTTGAAAATCGTGTTGTGGTAATTGGTTTCCAAAAATGCGTCTACGAAAAAGGCGGATGATGCGGCCACTTAAATTACATGAAACTTTCTGTATCGTACTGTGAAGTTATTTGAGGTTACTGGTGGAATAGTCGATCGTGTAAAATTCAGTTGCGCATTGTGGGAATCAAAACTGTGAAATATCATGGCATAAGTAAGAACATCCTAAAACTCACACACCAGCCACTTATTCACAGAAGAAACAGAAAGTCAAAATCGAAGGCCTTGCTTGCCAGTACACGAAGAACGGTCTCAAACGAATTCTTTTTACTGACGACAAAACTTCCACCGTTAAAGATTCGTTCAACCATCAGAAAGAAAGAATATAAGTATATGCGACACGACATGCCTCTGAACCTAGCACTTGTGATGAAATGGTGGGAAGTCGCCTACGATGAGGTCACCGAGCTTCATTTCTGTGAGAACGTGTCAAAGTTTCGTTGAAAGTGCATCAAACAGAGGTTTTAGAGACCGTTGTGAAGCCACTCAATAAAACACTATTCCGAAATAAAACGTGGACCTATCAACAAGACTCTACTGCAACTCATAAGGCAAAAACTACTCAAACATGACTCAAAAACCACGTTTCGAATTTTATTTCCACGGATGATTGGCCATATTTTTGCCAGATCTTAATCCATTAGACTACAAGACTATGGTCCGTTCTGGAGACTATGGATTGCAATACTCGACATCAAAGTATTGAGTCTTTGAAGCACGCCCTTGTCGAAGCAGTTGTCTCTAGTGGTTTACGAGGACACCTGTAGTGTTAACTTAAGTCGACGGAATGCCTATACATCAATGATAGCAAGAATACGCCTTGCAATCGCTCTCCGTCAATCCACATTGATACCAAAGTAGAACTTGTATTGAAGGCACAAGTTCCAACTTTGGTATGGGCCGAAACCGATCAAAACCTCTTGCTGATTTTAGAGTCATAGGCCTACCTCATCAAGTTAGGCCTGGACCGTAATCCGGAGGGCTCCTGACTCCTATGGTAACGTGTTTAAAGTCCTTTTAGGGACTACCGGTGGTCCTGCCATCAACAAGACTCCATGACCGGCAGCTTGTAACTGGTCAAATCGTAGCAACCTTCGTGTCATCTAAAAACCGTTTCGATAAGACGGTTTTTTTTAGACAACGTCATTGATAAGCAAAGCTTTGATAATTGGGCTGGGGCCTCCTTGTCGGAGCAATGGAAAACTTACCAATGCATGAGGTGCGTACTATAATCGATGAGTGGCCAGATCGACTTAGCCATACCTAAAATCTACAATTTGTACCGATTGAGTGACCTAATAAATAGAAAAAAAATTTAAAAAAAATTTTAATCGTCAAACACCGTGTACTTGTCAGTCAGGTTAAGATAACCTTAGTCTTTGTTCTGTAACACAATGAACTGATCAAATTAGTTCCAGCTCTTTAAAGCTTACTTCTAAGAATAAAATGTGTTAACCTCAAACAGTGTTTTGCTGAATAATATGAAACCTATTCTTTCCATCCGCAAAGTGGGTTTACTAAAGTAAACAAATTTTATTAAGAGCTAATCTCAGAGGTCTTGAAATACGTATTTGTAGTGGTACATATTATTTACACATATAGTCCCCATTTAACCACTGAAAGCAGAGTTTGCGTCAATTCAGTCATCTTGAAACCTGACTCGAACAGAAATGTCAAACCGAACTGCAGCATAAACTGCCAAGATGCAGCACAAAGGTTCCTTCATGCTTCAATTACCAAGTCGGCTCTGCTATTAGTTTGCATTTTCCACACCCTCCATTACCTTGAGCATGATGTATAGTCAGCAGTTATCCAAAGCAATTCCTACACCAACTATGTTACTTTCAATCACTCTACATACCACGTCCATTAAAGGTCATAACACCGTCAAGTACTTTCGCTTATTTTTATTTATATCCACAGCACTCCCACATCCATTGAATCAAACTCATTCAAGAGAACGTTGATTCACCTAGCATTTAGTATTGAATAAAAAATAAATAAAATCACCACTGGATGAGATACAAAATGGTTATATGGTGAAAAAAGAATTTCAATATTCTCGGATCTTTAGCGAGATATGCAAGCTATTATATATGCACATACTCGTACTTGTACATGTCCAGCCAAACTCAATCGAATACTCAACCCTCTCACTAGGTCTCTTTACCAAGTCCTCGACCGCAATAAATTTCATAGAGCTTATTGCCATTTTCGCGTAAACTGGTTCCCTCTAGAGTACACTACGTCAGATGTGAAAAATAAAAAATAAAAAAAAAAAAAAATCCGCAAACAGCTCACGAGCAGTCTGTGTCTCCCACTCGATATCGATGGTTTAAAAAAAATTTCAAAAAAAAAAAAATAAAATAAAAAAATAAACCAAAGCTACCTCACTGATTTTTTAATCCCCACTAGTAGCTACCAATACTATCACCCAACGTGAAGGAAAACCGAAACCACGTTGCCACAGACAACTTAGTCACAAGGCCTCCCTTCTTTTTTAGAAACAAATGATCCAGTTAAACCACGGTACTGTCTGTATAAAGTGTTCATCCCTTCCTCCGAAATACTTGCATCTACTACCAATAGCCCTCTTGTATAGCCCTTTTAATGCGCATTAACTCCGGTAAATTTCACAAAATCCACTTAAAGCGGTATTAGTTTATTCCACAGTCCTCAGTTCTCGGTCTCCAGTCCGGCAACGGTAACAACAGCCACTGGAGCAGCCTTAATTGCCAGTTGATTAAGTGCACGCTAATACAGGTGTGATAAGTTGAGCGCTGAAACCGTAGAACGCAACTATAAATTTACCTGCAATCACCAATCGATCCGAGCTTAAGCTGCAATTAATGCTCCCCCATCGGATATCGAAAGGGGAAAAGTCTGAACGGTAGGTAGTTTATTTCATATGAGTACGTGGTGTGGCATAGACTCATGTGTGGCAAGTGTGATGTTAACAACTAAACCACCCTCAAAGTAGTTTTTTTTTTTCACTTTTTTGGGGGTAATTAGCTGGAGTCGAGAGTAGGAGAAAATCTATAGCAGTGGCACAGTCAGATGTTAGAGCGAAACCAAACAATCTACTCTACCATAGTTAGAGATCTGCCTTCGAATTGGCTTTGGACTCAATGAAAACAGTTTTGGTGTTTTCCTTTCCTGTTTTGATGACAGTACGAGTACGGTCTGATTTTCACATTTGTTGCTGCGCATTGGCTGTAAAAGGGCAACGGATACTTATACTGAGGTTATTGAATTTTTTGGCCTCGATGTGTGTCGTAGTTTAAATGACAACCTTCTTTAGAATGACCATGCTTTCCTTCCAGTTGGAGGATTATGTCCACTCAGTTACACTCAAAATCTCATTGCGCCTGCAGGATCATGAACTTATCATGAACCTCCAGGAGTCTTTACAGATCAAAGCAAAAAAGGGTATAAAAAGCAAGCTCTGATTTCGAAAAGTCTTTATAGAATTTTAAGAAAAGATCGAAGCACTCGGTGAAACCATCAGGCTAGTTAAAAACCTTAAAAGTGGGAAGTTAGCCAGACTGGTATCGCTCAGGAAGCCTGATGTCACCTACACTCAGTCGAAAGCGCTCACCCCCTGAGTGACCTAAACAGAAACAGCTCATAAAGAGTTCCCATCAACAAGGCCGCAAGTAAGCTAGTATCTATCATCGGTTATGCCAGACGCTGTTGCTTCTTTTGATGTCTTCAAGTCGTTCGAAAGCGATGGAAACTAGTTTCCATTTATGTTGCCACTGGTCTCTGTCCGCTCTCCTGACACTGGGATACATACAGAACACCTGACGATCACTAAGAGGAGTCTTAGTAACGAAAATTGGGAAAGATTTTCAAACCTATCAGTCTGACTTTAATCATATTGAAGAGCATGGAGGGTTTGGTCAAGTTTTATGCGCACAAAACTGCTTGCGAATGCATCCTCTGTCTAAGATGCAACACAGCAACTTTTGACGGCATGCGTAACTTGACAGATATCACTGCGTAGACGAATCAGTAGTTTTATGGATGAGAGCAATGCTAGGACACTGATTGTAGTTGCTGACTGCGCCCAGTATAACAAGGGTTTTCCGCAAGGTGGCGTATTATCTCTTACTGCTAAAAGCATTCAATAGTTCTGACTTCTATGCTCAAGCATGTACAGGTGATGTAGCTTTACTGTCAGTTGAAACATGTTAAGCGACTGTCTGTAGTCTAAGGCATAGGCAGTCCTAGACATGATGAAGGATTAGTGCGGGCTTAGAAATGGGCTTTCAGTCAATGCTCTCAAAACTAATATTGACTGGCTGGTCAGACTAATCTAGTGCTTCAAGACATCACCATCCAATTCTCGAAAGAATCTCCAAAGTATTTTGGTAAGGCCAATTACATCCTTTGTGTTCTCTGTTGGAACAAGCTCTAACAAACTTTTGCCAGACTCTAAAAAACGATCTGCCTCGATTGCATGGGGGCTTTCGCTAGCAAGCTCTGCTTTAGATGCATTGACGAGTGTCTTGTCTTGATATCCATATAATGAACTACACTCTCAAAACCATCTTCTGTTTAAAGAGAAGTGGTCTTTGGTAATACACGCATTAGAGCTTTGACGATGCCGTTTGATGAATTGACATAGAACTACTGCTGCGGAAAAAATACGAAATCGACTTTCCTTGTGTCAAAGAATGTTTTCGGTCAGAATTTAGGTTGGAACAAGTATATATTCCGGTCTTCATCGAAGGCTCCAAAACTAGATTAGGATGCGGTGCTGATGTCTTTCTGGAGTATTATGACGCTAAATTTGACTCTTCGCTAGAAATACTTGCATCTGTTTTTCCAGCGGAGATATACGCAATCCTGTGGAGAATCGGAGGAGAAAGCGATGTATTTGTATCTCTAGTGCTAGCCAAGCTGCGCTTAGAGCGTTGCTGAACGCCCTTATGACCTCCAAACTAGTTCGAGAATATAAGAAATCACTGAATCCTTCGGAAGGCTGAATTCACTGCGTCTTGTTTGGGTCCAAGTCACAATAGAATCACGAGAAATAAAAACGGCGACGAACTTTCCAGACAAAAAAGCACAACGCAATGGATGTTGACACTGTAGGCGCTTTATCACTGAAGTACGCTTTATGGTACTAGTCGATTTTAACGCTGGAGTAGGGAAGGAGGACATCCGTGGTAGAACAGTTGTTAAGCACAGCCTGCATGACACAACGACTGGCAACAGACTTAGGCCTATTGATATTGGGGTGGGACCAAATTTCACTATGGCAAGCACATATGTAGTTCCTCATCTCAATATGCATAAGGACACATGGCGGTCTCCGGGTCATGAAACCCAAAACTAAATTGATCATTTTGCGATAGACGTAAGGCATGCTTCCAGTAATTTGGACGTCCAAACGTTTCGGGCAGTCAGCAGGGTCAACAGAGCAAGATTTCTACTAGCACCAAAAAATCCCTGATTTGATGAAGAATGCCTGCAATCACATGCAGCTGAACAAGAAGCCTACAAAGCAGCGCTTAAGACGATGAGAAGTGCGCGAGCGAAGATATTGAGAGGTTGTACTCTAGAAAGAGCACAAGCCCCGTGCAAAGATCTGCAGGGATGAAGAAGGAAACTTCGATGAAAAGTGACATTCGCTGTTGTAAGCCCAACAGAAGTCCAACATCGCGCCGTCAGACAGAGAAGATGATAAGCAAAACTTATGTCCACGTGACCAAATCTAAACTGAAATCCAAGAACACAGCTGGACTTGACTGCTGACCGGTCACCGTATTTAAAGCTGTTGTAAGTGACTTCGTGGGGAGGATACACCAAGTCATTTCTAAAATCTGATCAGAAGAGTGTATGCGTGATGAATGGAATCTCATTACCATTTGCCTGATCCACAAAAAATTCAATGCGCTGTCTGTCCTGTAGAGGAATAAGTCTCTTCAACATCGGATACGTGATCTTATCTACCATTCGAGTATTATGTGAACGTCTGAAGCCCTTCGCCAATAACTTAATTGGTCCCTATCAGTGCGGTTTTAGGCCAGAAAAGTCCACAATAGGCCAAATCTACACACTCCGGTAGATACTGGAAAAAACTCAAGAAGTCCATATCGACACCCACCACTTTTTCATCGATTTTAAGGCGGCATATGATCTTATTTATAGAGATGAGCTTTACAGAACCACGTCTAGGTTTGACATTCCTGGCGAGCTCGACGGTCTGTGCAAACGGACGATTAACAATGCTCGCTGCTCCGTCCAACTTTTGATGTCAAAAAAGGTTTTAGGCGCGCTGTCATGTGACTTTTTTAACATCATACTTGAAAAAATTCATCGGAACTCACAAGCTCACAAAAGTCTGTGCAGCTGCTTGTGTACGCCGATGATATCCGCATGATTGGGAGAACTTAGAGAGTTGTCACCGGTTCGTTCTTTAGTATTGAAGCAGAAGTTTCCAAAGTGGTTTTAGCGGTAAATAGCGGCAAAATGAAATTTTTGCTGTCAACAAGATCGGTAGCTATAATTTCGAGGTAGTAAAAGACTACTTTTACTACCTTTGTTTACCTTGGCTCTGCTATCAATTACGAGCATAAGGATATCAAAAAGGACACGCCTCATTGATTATTCTCAGTGCCGCCTTAGGGCATATAGGTAGTTGGCGTTAATGCAGCAATCAAGCAGACAAGTGCTTGTCAGTCATCGCTTTCCGCGGGTTTACTGCCGGAACCCACTTATGTTTTGCTGTCCTGTATCTTGCATGTACATTCTAAATAACAAATCTTAACAAAGTCAAGCGTATCTCAAGCTACATGAATCATACCAAGCCTTAGATTGTACTCGTATATATCAAGAACTTCGAAGGTATATAAATTTCTCAGTATATCATTGTATCGGTAAGACCTAATTAAGGTCAAACACCAAAAACGTGTAATTTACGAAAACGAAAAAATTGTAAACACAAAGTCGGCTGACTTTTCCATCCAAATTATTATCTGTGTAGACATTTCCGGCAGTCTATCCATCGTCATATGACATGCATAGGCAAATACTGAAGAGAAAGGTAGCGATCAGAGTCGAAGAAAGTCATGAGTTATGGGACCGTTCTTCCAGAACGTAAACACGAAAAATTATTATCTACGGAATCATTATTTGAATAAGCCGTGAATATGCTAACAAGGTTTACATTTCTCGCTTATGTGAGTTGAATAGATGCGAGAATGTCAGAATGTACATATCGGGTATGATTGGCTAGTTACACTCATTTTTCACCTTTGGAGATTCACAAAAGTCTTTAGATTCGTGATCATGAAAAGAGAGTATACATATGTGTACAGGTGCAAAAATAGGGTTAAATATTGAAGCTAAAGACTGTCGTTCTGCTGAATTTCTTCTATAAAATTAGGTTGAATTTGCCTTGGAACGTTGTTGTTGCAGACGGTTAAAACTTAAAATTTTTGCGGCTCTTTGGAAATAAAGAGACATTTACAATACTCCTTAATCTTCCAATTATTTTGTGTATCTTTTCGACTAGGATTCCAGCAAAGCCTAAAGCTGTCTGGTCAGAACAATTGGTAATAACTTTTAGTTTTAAACTGTCCAGAATGATAAACAGAATATTGGAGCTCTAATGCAATCAAATATTAGGCTTCGGAAGTCATATCTTTAAACAAGGCTCCAAATGGTTCATCCCTCCAATTAGCTTGAGCTGATTTTATTATAATATCCCTATGGTTCGCACTTTCAATTTAAAGAAATTGTCTACAATTTGGGCATGCTATCTTAGACCGGGTCTTCTATTATTCTGTATTAATTTGGGTGAATTTGCGGTCAGATCTTATCTATACTGCTATCCTGCCTGACTCGAACTGCAACCAACTTCAGACTCAAGCTCAAATTTTGACACATGACAGATAATTTTCTTATTTACAAGCCTTTAAACGATTTACGACTTAGTTGTGTTGAAAATTTTTTATCCGCAATGGAATTCAAACGTGATAGTGTGATTGCTTTATATTTGGCTGGAAAACCACAAGTAACCATCGTTAGAGCCCTCCAGCATCTCAACGTGAATAAATCATTTGTGTCTCGAACCATAGCTCGTTACCGCGATTATCACAGCGTTGCCAAACGCCATGGAGGTGGTCATAAAAAAAACAGCAACATCGGCAGAAATGGTTCCGAAAGTGAAGGCTCGAATTGAGCGAAATCCGTGTCGAAGTGGAAGAAAAATGATGGCTCGTGAGCTCAACATATCGTTGGAACGGATGCAGCACATACTAAAAAATTAGCTTGGGCTCAAGTCATTGAAGTTCCAAAAAGCACACGATCTTACACCACAACAGAAAAAAGTAAGAGTCGAAAGAGCGAAGGAGTTGCTACGCTTGCACGAAAGTGGTGAGTTGCAGAATTTGGTTTTTTTTCCGATGAGTCGCCATTTGTTATCGAGCAATATGTCAACAAACAGAATGACCAAGTTTACTTGCCAGAGAGGTTCTTCGAAAATTTACACCTTTCAACGGCCACCAAAAAGCAGACAGCACCGATGGTAGTGGTTTGGGCCGCCATAACCGCCGATGGTCGCCCTCCGCTCGTATTTTTGGACCGTGGCGTCAAAATTAATGCGATCGTTTACAGTGAAACTGCCTTAGAGGCAGTATTGAAGCCTTGGGCAAACAATCATTTCGCTCGGAGACAGTGAAACAAGACTCGGCACCGTCTCACAAAACGCGCGTCAACCAAGATTGGTTAAAAAACAATGTTCCACACTTCATTTCTTCGCCACAATGGATTGCAAATTCTCCGCATGCAAATCCGTTGGATTTCTCTGTCTGGGATATTTTGAAGGCGAAGGTTAGCACTAAAAAATACCAAAGTTTGGACCACCTCAAACAAGCACCTCGCCGGGAATGGGCCAAAATACCGCAGAGCCGGTAGACGATTTTCTTCGGCCGTCTCAAGGCTAATATTCGCGTCAAAGGTGGACATATTGAAAACTACTGATACAATTTGAAAATTGATATATTTTCCAATATTTTTTGTTTTGGCACAAAAAAAATTATAGCATTTTGAAAAGTTGCAGTTCGAGTCAGGCATGATGAAGTACTGGGTGGGATGAAAAGTAACCTCCTTGGTAATGAAAAAAAAAAAAATTTAAATGTTTTTTTTTTTTATTTTATTCAATATAGTCCCCTTTTAGTTTGATACACTTATTCTAGCGATTTTCGAACTTCTTGATCCCGTCCAAAAAGTAATTTTCGGGAAGGACTGAAAAATACTTCTCCGTGGCGTCGATGATTTATTCGCGTGAGCTGAATTTTTTATTGATGAGCCATCTTTTGAGGTTTGGGAGGAGGGAACCAAATCGGTTGAATACAGTGGATGCGACAACAATTTGGGCCGTAAGTCATTGATTTTAACCATGGCTGCGATACTCTTGTGCGCCGGTGCATTGCCTTGCAAAAACAAAAACTTTTTTTCGCTTCATGTGAGGCCGTTTTGCAGCGATTTCGCCCTTCAATTGCTCCAATAAGGCGCAGTAATACTCGATGTGATCATCACGTTTCTGTGAATGGTCAGTGTTATCGCGCCATGATCACCAATTATTTTTGGCCCGAATTGGAAGATATGGACTTGGACGACATGTGGTTTCAACAGGATGGTACCACAAGCCACACAGCACACGCTACAATCGATTTATTGAAGAGTAAGTATGGTGAGCTTGTTATCTCAAGACATGTGCCAGTCGATTGTACGCCTCGTTCGTGCGATTTAACGCCGCTTGACTATTTTCTGTGGGGCTACGTTAAGTCATTGGTTTATGCCAACACGCCGACGACGTTGGAAGAGCTCAGAGCTAACATTGAACGAGAAATAGCGGCCGTTTCGGCCGAAATGTGTGGCCAATTTGTTGAAAATTGGGTCCAACGAATCGAATGCTGCAAACGTGCCCGCGGTGGCCATATGAACGAAGTCGAGTTCCATTCATAAATGTTTGGATTGTACTTCAAGCCAATAATAAAGTTTTTGAAATATCTCAAATGGTTTGCCTTTTATTAAAAAAAAAAAATTGTCAAGTCGTTATTAGAAAACCCTATATGAAAATCCCGTCTTCTTCAACTCTGACATGAAGACATAACACTGATGTCGGAGTGGTTGCTGGCTGGGCTAAATGTAACAAACTAACAACTAGCACGTACTTAAGACCCACTGGTTGAGGATGCACTGGCTACAGTTTGACAACCACCTCTGGAAAAATATCGAAAGCTAATACATCTGAGTTTCAAACTACTACACCACCCGCCCGCGCCCTGGAGAAAAGCCAGTGAAAGGATTATCGTATCCCCTAGGTGCGCGCGCGGGATTAAAAAAACAAAAAAAATCTTCATGACACTGAGTGTGAGCAAACGCTGCACCCATCTTGCATACAGCTTCCTCATGTCCAAATTTTCAAATAATACGCGATGTACCGCACTTGTTGAAATGCCTATGATGTCTGCTAGCTCGTGCACTTTTAGTCGACGATCATTCAGTACCGCTTTGTGGATTTTCTTCACCATTTCTGGAGTCGTCACCTTATTTGGTTGACCAAATACGATGCTCGTCTTGGCAGATCGTACGGCCTCGTTTAAACTCAGCAACCCAAAATTTTACTGTTGTAAACGAAGGAGCTGACTCACTCAGAGTAGAATCCAGTTCAGCTTTTATATTGGTTGCGCTAAGACCTTTCAAATAAAAGTTTTGTATCGCATAACGATGACCAGTTTTCTCCATTTTCACAAATTCACTGACAACGTTCACTATTGATGGCTGCCAAACAAATACTTAAAAACTTGGCGCTTTCAAACTTGAAACATATGCTTTATAGACTACGTACTTTCCAATACAGTGATATTTTCAAACAACTACCTCCATGTTTTGGTTAGACCGTACTTCTGTGACGGCGATCAACAGCTAATAGCTAATGCACTATCTGTCTTCACCAAAATTCTCGTCATCTGGTCGATACTCCGGGGTAATCTGCAACATCTTCAACTACAGCAGCATCTTCTCAGCAGAGTGACTGCTCCGGGGCATGCCAGTCGTGGCAATTGTCCCATACTATTCTAGGCGAACGGCTGAACGGAAAACTTTGAAAATCTGCGCCGAAGTTTACTCTGGGTCAACATCCCCGACGAATTATTCCGCAAAAAATTCGTAAAAATTATTCTGCGTTCTTTAGGATTATAGCGATTCATGTCTTGTTGAAATGCATTTTGTATCTGTTTACATCAGATATGTCAAAGTAAAATTTTCATTTGCCGCCATTGACAAAAATTATAGTATTTTCCGATAGGATGGTGACTTTTGCGTCATCTAGGACTATGGTAATACTCGTGTGTTTTCTTTTTTGTGAGTAGCGTACCTTTATTGATTTTTTCTTTGCTGTTTTAGCACACATGTCCTGAAAATATGTTCATAGTTTCAAGTATAAAGAATACCTAATCTGTTTTTGACAGAAAGAAAGTTTGGCGATTTTCAATTACAAAATTTAAAAAAAAAAAAAAATGGAGCAAAAAATTTGCATCAATTTTTGTGTAAAAAATGGAATCAAGTGCTCTAAAACATGGTGACAGTGGCATATGATAAGTCTGGTCGAAGTAAAAAAAGATATTTACAAGTGATACTAGCTCTTCCAAAAAGATGCCAGTTGCGAACATTACTCTGGAATCCCCAGCACATGATTAAAAGATGATAACGTCAAAGCTGTGAAGAAAATTGTTTTGGAAAAACTTCGAATTACCATAAGAAAAGTTGCTGGGCATATCCATCGGCGCGTGTCATGTAATTTGTTCGGATGTTTTGGTCTTGAGACGTCTGTCAGCGAAGTTTGTTCCGAAACTTCTTAATTTTGATGAGAAGAACCATCGCATGAGCATCAGGAGCTCTTGACGTCTATGATGATCCTGACTTACTCAAAAGGGTCATAAATGGTGACGAATCATGACCAAAGCTTAATCGTCCCAATGGAAGCACCCAGGAGAGCCAATACTGAAAAAAGCACGCCAAGTTCGATTAAATTTTAAAGTTTCGATTACCGTGGCGTAGTGTAACCTCAAGATGGTACAGTCAATAAGGAGTATTACCTAGAAGTTATGCGTCGTTTGCAAGAAGCAATACGAAAAAATCATGGCTTTGGCATCACGATAATGCACCTGCTCATTCATTGTTGCTTGAGAGAGATTTTTGACGTGCCCCCACGCGACTATTCCTTTTTCCCAAAACTGAAGAGAAACAGATTCGTTAAGATTGAGGAAATAAAAACGACGTCACTGGAAGAGCAGAAGGCTTTACCAAAAAGTGCTTATGAGAAGTGCTTCCGGGTTTGGAAAAGCGGTGGCAGAAGTATATCTTATCTTAGGGGGATTGCTTCGAAGGGAACATATATCGATGAATAAATAAATATTTTTTTTATAAAACCATAAAGTCACCTTACTTTTTGAACACACTTCGTGTGTGTTTTTTCCTCGTTATTTACATATCATTTTGTATTAAGGTGTAGATAGTGTGTATTTTTTTTAAGAAAACAGCTTGGAAATTATTCGTTTAAAACCAATTAGTCAGATGCTGAAGGATGACTCTCTGTGAATATTTTCAATGTTAATTTATGCATACTCTAACGATTTATTCTCGGCAACTGTCAAGTTGGAATTACGACTAATTCCAAGACTGGGTTCGTTTGAACTCCAGGTAGCGCTTTAAGAGGCAGCTTAATCCTAAAAACAAAACGCTAGAAGTTAAGCGCCACGTGATTTTTATTCGATGGAATCACAAAACCTTGTACTTTATAAGAAAAGAAGAAAATCTTCCCCGAGATTGAAAATTCTAACCAAAAGAAGAAATAAATAAAAAAAAAACCGATTTCGCTCTACGGTTGCCCGCTATTTTAACGGTCCCCAAAGTTAGCAAATTAAAACGACTAATGGTCGCGTGCCTCGTCTTTTCTCGAGATAATTGCGAACACACAGCTTGGATTTTTCCGCGACACTAAACTGCCCTTAGCCTTTTTTCTTTCACTGGTGGTTCTGCACCCCTTCTGGCACAGTCCTTCCTTCTCCGTCTTGTTATCCCTTTTGCACCCGTGTCCAGTAATGCCTCTCGATCATTCCAACATAACACACTCATACTAAACTCCTCAATATTGGAGTTCGCTCCCACTTCCAGTCACCACTGGGAACTCCACTGAGGGAGTTTATGAAAGTTCGTGGATCCTATCTATGCCTAGCTATTGCCCTCGGCATTGGAAGTAGTAGGAAAATTGCAAAAAGCAATGTCTCTTCTATGAGGACTGACCAATAGAGTGTCACTCCTACCAATTATTTTGCTTTGTCTTTTTCGTTGTGGGCTTTTCTGCCTTAATACGTTGGCCGTCCGTCTGCATATCACCGTTGCTCCTCCGTAGCTCACTCGTTAGGATGTAACTATCAAAGAGATCGTCATCTCCTCACCCATCGAATAATTGCTTTGCTAGCTTTCTAGCTAGCTGCATCCATATCGAGTGTGAGATGTGGTGCCTCTTAAGCCTTTGTTTGCTTGACTGTTCGTTGGGGTGTAGGTTCCAGGGATCTTCCTCCCACACCCCGTTTTGGGATGTCTGGCTGAAAAGGGCCGTCCGACCCCACCCGTCGACGATTTAAAGACGCCCTGTCTGATGTTGTCTTCTGCGAGTGTCCCGTCTAGCCTACGGGCTCCGACAACGGTGATCCTGTCGCACACTAGGCTTCTGGTTCGTCGTGAGTTTCCCTATCGTCCTAGGACTCCACCGACCGAACCCCCTCGTCCTTCTCTGAGGAGAAAATCGCTCGAAAACATATGTGTGTTTCTTTCCGAGGTCTGCTGATGGCTTAAGGGGCCATTGCTGCCCTCCACCTACGCCAGAGTTCTATTTTCCCACTCAAAAGAAGAAGAAAACGAAGGGACATGAACTAGGACAGAGGATCAACCTTTTAAATTGGAAAATTTTCCCGCAACAATACATTCATATCTTCCAGAATATGATTATAACTTATAATAGACCTTGTATCCAAATTGTGTACATCAATTCGCTGTCTGAGGTCTTAACAAAACATCAAATGTCTAAGCTCTTGCATGTTAGATTCAGAATGTGGATGAAGTGATCTTTTTACCATGATGTAGATTATTTCTGTCATCCAAAGACAAATCTTCGGCGATCTTGGCTAGTGTGTTACAATACGTTACGAGCTTATTGACACTCATTCGCACATGAGCCTAGGCAGACTCATTGCCTTTTTGATTCATGGTTTTCTGCATCGAAAATCATGTTGAGTTTCTAAAGCTCTGATCGCTGTCCAGCGATGTTCAGCGAGGATAGCGAAAATTGTTCATATTTGAATTTCATTACCAGTGAAATTTAAATAACGCTGAATGTTAGTCCATGTTTCGTAGACTAGGAAACGGAAGACAATTAGTTTCAATCGAGAAGCTAAGCATTTGTTACTCACATATCTTGCAAATAGTTGCATTAGATACCACCTGAAATGGTCAAAACCTCGCTTTGGATACACAATTCAAAACAAGCTGTGTTTCATACTGTAGGTGTTCACCAATATGTTACTGCAATATGGCTTATCATTTGGCATCCATGACTTGTAAGAACAGCCCTCAGTACATCTTTCATGACACCGAAAGGGTTTAACATTGCCATTATGATGAGCCATAGTTCTCTCGCCATGACCGTTTATTCTCACAACACACTGTTCATCCCTTTTTCTATCTCCCATCCGCTCAAACTTGCTCCGGAACCGAGATAAAGTAAATTAATTCATAGAGAGAATAAGGAACGGTAATTAAAATATCATCCGTTTCAAGTTAAATATGATTCATGGCCTGGATTTTAAGCCTTAATATGCTCTATTAATTGGGTCGTTGAAAAGAACAAATTGTATTAGAGACAGGAAAAATAAAAAATAAAAAATAAAAACCAAAATAGAACCGAAAATACCAGAGCAAATCTTCATTAGCATTCATCGCAAAAGAACTAAATCAATACCAACACACAAAACGAGTCACAAGAAATACAACATATACGGATACACGTAATACATCCAGAGAACATTGTTCCATTGAAAGGTTAACAAGTCTACTGTATCTACTGCTACTATCTGTAGAATTCGTGACATACCAAAACGTTTTGCCGATGTCTGAAACTGAATGTCACTCTGATTGCTCCAAAGAGCTCATTTCATACGTTTCGTCATGAAAAATTCAGTGCAAGTGTATCGTCGATTGTATGGGACACTGGTGTTGCATTAGATATGAGTTGGTATATAAACTTCAAAATCCAAAAAAAACAAAACAGGCCTAAACATTTCAATTGGAAATTTTCTCGTTCATTATGTTTGTTTTGGCGGATTTTTCTCTTCATACTGCAACATAAACGAATCTATCTGTATTCGTATCTGTGAGATGAGTATAATGCTCATCGATCGTATCTATTGCCATGAAGCGATTTATGACTTAAAAATTCCTTTGTCCATTCGTTAAAAATCGAATAGAAGAGTTGGTATCCGTATATAATATGTGCCACCATCGGCAATCGGTCGATGGGGGAAAATGTCTCAATTACGTTATATAGTGCATCCCGACAATAACATTGCTTGGGGCGGTACTCGTACTGTGTTCCGATACGATTTTCATTTTCATAAATATTCATGCTAGTGGCATTGTTATTGTTATTATTGTTGGAAAAGCGATGATGTTATTGACTTTTCGAGTTTTGTTTTCAGTGTGTAGACAGAGATGGTAGTTTTTGTTTTTAGCGTACATTATGGCATCCATGGGATTCACGGTACGGATACAATAGCAAAATACAAACATGCCAGAGTTGAGAGTTTATGATGGTGCAGCAGATTTCTTTCTTAAGCTTTATCTATTGTTCTTCGTGTAGTTTGCCAATCGAGCAATAGCTTAATGACTGCACTGCTAGTTATATTGCAAAGTATCTTTTTTTTTCTGTATCTTCTTTTATGAGTAAATTATTAAGACGTGAGGCAAGGTATAATTTGGGAATCTTGAAGCATTGCGAAGGTGTAAATTTCATGGGATAACCTTCTTAATTTGTGCCACCAAATTGTGAAATTGAATATTTGCAAGTTAATTAAGGCTTTGTAATGACTTTAAGTAAGTCAGTAGAGAAAAAGATATGACAATGGGATTAGATCAAACGGAAAATCCATAAGCCTTGTGTCTGGTCTTATGCTATGATTGGAAAGTACTCTTAGCCAAACCAAATAAGTACACTATGCAGTTACATACAGTCCAGGGTGTACCTAAATGGTATGACTATTAAAGGAGACCTTGAACTAACATCCTTAAGTTAGTCTAGTGGAGCTGTAGGAAAAAATCGAATGACGGAGCGTCATTTTGTCAAAAGTGAGACGAAAGATTCCGAATTAAATTTACTGAGCTATGAAGCAAATCCGACAGAGAGACATACTCTTACATAGTCCTACATTGATTGTGTCTATAAATTTTGTATTACGTGGATTTTAAACTCATAACAGATGGAGCGTGTCAATTTTGAGTTTCTGGAATCTATCCGGTTACGGACTGGTGGAAATTAATTCACCTGCCACTAATGTTAAAATTCTAGTCATTGAGGCATGTCATCATCCAAATATATTTAGCAGATGTGATTGTCTGAGCTTCCTTCCAACTCATCCACTTAAGAAAGATTGACCCATATTAATACATTTTTTTTTTTTTTTGCTGAAGTTGGCCAGGATTGTTGTCGACTTCGCATTGAATAGTTTATTCTACCTGATATCATTCTTTGCCGCACAGGAATCCGTTTGGTTTTGTATCCACGCTATGTTTGTTTAAGCTTTTGACAAAATTCTCAAGTTGATTCCATCATTCGCTGTAGCGTTCACTCCTTTTTTACACCAAGTGTTTGTTACCAACTTGTTAAACCAAAGTTGGCGGTGCTGAAGTAAAAGCCAGATCAATAAATAAAGCTTCTTTATTGGATCATACGGTTTTTTGGAGAATTTTGGGAGACTGGGAGAATGGGATCTCGAATTCATTTTCAGATATTGTGTTATACAGGTTTGTCTACTAGGCTACTCTAAAAACCGGTCTGTCTCGGTTGTATGGCGGCTTTTCCTAGTACACATGGAAAAGCTTTAGACGAATCTCTCGCCTTTTTATATTCATATCAAGGGCTCAAAGCCATCAAAATTTTAAAACCGGCGAGAGCTAAAGTGATTTTGCGTACACTTCTGGCGGGCGAAGGAACATTTGGAAGGAAAGAAAGAGTGATATCGATGCAGGTTGGTCTTAAATGTTTGCAAGTTATGATAACTAGGAAATAAAGAGTTCGGCAGGGCATTCCATAAGAGAGTTATACGGCTTAGGAACGATTCACGATATTTCAGACTACGGCTGAAAGTGGACTTGAGGGTATACTGATGAGCATTCACATAGAGACGGGTGTTATGGTTAAAAGTTTGAAGGTTCGAAGGTTCCAATTGATTGAGTGACATTAGCATCACCCATATCGTCGAGGCAACGGGCTTCAGTTTCAAGCAGCAAATAGTCCATTATTATGGCGCGATAATAGGCATCGCGTTTGCAGGACTCAGTTTTGAAGAAACATGGATCGATCATTCCACCAGCCCATAAACTACACCAAAGCCTTGTTTGTCTGGAAGGGACGCCAACACTAAAATCTTTTAGCTCTGCACCACAAGTATGGCTATTTTGCTAACTGACGTAGCTGTTACACCAGAAATGGTCCTCATCGGTGGCGATTCGGAAGATCGACCGGCTTCAGTTTTTGCACGAATTGAATTTTGTAAGCTTTTAAACCAAGATCTTCACGTAAAATACATCAAATTGTTGCGTACGATAAGCTGAGGGGTTAAAAAAGGCGCGGAATCGATTCGCCACGGTCATCGCGTACACTCTTTGCTACCGTTGCTGTGTAACGAAAATTGGGTTTCAAAAATTTCGATGGTATTGCGAATTGTGCGTTCGATAGGCAGATTATGTGGACCAGAAGTTAATCTTATTTTCGTAATACAGTTGAATAATTTATAGACACTGTGAAAGGTTAAGTCTTTCCATGATGACACAATGCATGCGGGGTTTCTCATGAAATCCTAACTGGGAAAAGTACCTCTAAAAGGTACTTTTGATGTCATAAGCATCCACTGGCTTTTACCTATGTTCCTATCCTTTTGCTTGTCTATATGTTGTATAAAAATATGAAATATGTTACCAAATACACTTAAAGTTTCTACACTTGAGCCCTTAAAATATTCTATAGGCATGAAGTCATTCATTCGTCATCGTTGTGCAAATATTGTACTTTTACGGAAGCGTAATTTGTTACTCAGACCGATTCCACTCTAAGCTGGCAAATGGAACAAATACAAAACATTCGTCTCATAAATGTCCTTCCTTTAAACGAAAACTAAAATTCAAAACAACTTGACACATAGAGCAGTTTAAAGAAAAGTTCCTTCTTCGTGATTCTCATGATTTGGTGTACCAATTTCATATTAAGGGTATTTGGCCAATTTCCGACACTTTACCTATTTTATCTTGCAATGTTGCGCCATATGACAACTACGTAATACTCGTAAACTGTTTCTTCAAATTCTGTGTTGACAAAAAATTAATTCATGTACCACCGTGATCAAAATTATTATTATTCCCGGAATAACCGAATTAATCCGTTGGTAGATCCGTTGTTGATATTCTCTCTAAATCTTAGCGTCGTAGCTTGACATTTGCAAAAGTTACGTAGCCAAGAGTACATCTATCTCTGTGTGTGTTGGCGATTTTTTACAATTTTTCGAAGATGAGTCAATCGAAGATGATGAACGCAGTTGCAGAAGATCGACATCGAAAACTGACGAAAACATTGATGAAGTACAATAAACGAAATGTTGGTCAATAACCGCAAAGTAACCATCAGAGAGATAGCGGAGGACTTGAACTTTTGCCTATGGATCCGTCCAAGACATTTTGGTTAATGATTTGGGTTTCCGTCGTGTAGCAGCAAAGTTGGTGCCAAAAGACCTCAATTTCATGCTAAAAAGAGACCGTGTTGACGTCGGAAAGGAGATGATTAGGCTGAATCGGATCCCACATTCATCAAAATGATCATTACTGGGGATGAGACGTGAGTTTATGAGTACGACACGCAATCCAGACGTAAGACAAGTGAATGGCGTTCACCAAATGAGCCGAAGAAAAAAAGAAGACAATGCTCACGGTTTTCATGGATTACAACGGTGTAGTGCATCATGAATTCTAGCCAGAAGGCTAGTATTATTTGGGCGTTATGAGACGTTTGCGTGAAGCAATTCGCCGAAGAGACCAGAATTGTGGGCAGAAAACTCGTGGCACGCACAGTGCCATCATTATTCGTAATTTTTTGCGAAAAATGCAACAAATACCATCCAACAGCCACCGAATTCACCTGATTTGGCTCCCCGTTACTTCTTTCTGTTCAATCGAGTTAAAAAACCACTACGGGGAACGGGATCAAGGTTGTGTAGTGAATTTGGAATATTTGAAGAATATCTTTACACAACCGCCTATGATGAATTTGCCTTCGTTTATTACCAATTATTCTGACAAAGTATGACGATCGTGTAAAAATGAATTTAAAGCAGCATAATCTTTGTTTTCTCTTCTTCTCTATTCAATAACTTCCACCTGCATATTGAAGCGCGCACGAACTGGCGCCATCTCAAAGTAATATCCAGCCGTAATATCTGTGGCAAAGTAGCATAATTTAACATTTGATGAATTATTGATTTATGTCGCGATATACATAATTTCAGTCCGACTGTCGGTCGTGGTGTTTTGATATACTTGTACCTTAACTTATATACCTATGGTGGGACAAATTCGAATACTGGGAAAGTCTTTCACGCGCCAACATATATAATTAGGTGTGTGTTTGTAAGTAAGTTTCGCCATGATAATCCAGTGAAATTTTTAACTCCGTGATAGATACGAGTATACGAAGATACGAGTATACGAATATGAGTACATAGATACATGGGTATTTGGCCTGTTGTTGATTGTTGCTTTGGGTAACCAGCAACTGGTATAACACATGAGAAACGAAATATTCACACAGTGTGTACATATAACCACTTTAGTTTCTTTCTGGTCATTTTTGGCCAGCAATCTGATATGGAAATTTAATTTTTCACTTACCACTTTTAGACGTGATTTATGTTAAATTTTCGAGTAACCGTCCATGTGACTTGCATTTTGTGAATCTTTTTCTTTGTTGCTGATAGTTCTACTTTGCTTTTTGGCCACACCAGTGTTAATACCTAGCACAAGTTGTACAAAAGCATTGGATAATTACAAGCGTGTGATCTGTTTGTTAATGAAAATGACCCATCAACCCAAAATGCAAATTTCGAAAAATTTCTTCTCTCAGGCGGTTATTTTGATTAAAGCTTGTTTAGACTGGGTTTTGAGGTTGTTGCATTAGGTGTGCTGTATGTTATGTTGGATGTTATAAGGGTCATGAGGTAATGACCTGTCTGTCTGATCTGATCTGTCTGTTAGTTGTTGTTTTTAAAAAGGTATTTAGATGATCGGAATATGCTTTAATTAGTCAGTCTGGGATAGATTATAGTCTCAGAACACATGCCTTTCTATCCAATTGGTAAGATAAGAAGCTGTTTTCGATGTGGCATAGCAAATGTTTCTCTACCGATTTGATCATTAGTCAGGATGACTGATTGACACGGATAATATCCTTGTTTTTGCAACCGTTTCACATACAGTCTACAGAAATGTTCTTTCGTAATTCACAGCATCCATTGCGATTCTACTACTATGTTCCCTTAATTATCTCTACAGGCTTTGGGTCGTGGTTTGCTTTTGGTAAATCTTCCGAATTTTATTTCTGGAGTAGCGTCCCTCAATTTCTTCGACCGCTCTCTTTACATGCTCCCTTTCCTGCTCGTAGAGCTCATGAGCAGCTGTAAATGATTTGACAATCTCTTATGATTTTCGTCCCTTATTTCCCTTCCGACGTCGAACTTTCTCAGAGTTTTAGCCTGCCTTTACGGTGTTGGGTGCATTCGCAGCCGTACTTTGACAACAACAAGGTAATGCTTCGATGGGATATTGATTGGCCCATTGGACCGTTCGGACATCCGTAATCCTGGAGGAGTGGAGTGCCTTGCGTCGTCGTAATGTGGTCAATCTGGTTGACGACTCATTGATTAGGAGTTCTCTAAGTTCACTTGTGAATATGGAGATGTGGGAACCGCGTGGTAGCTGCGACAATGTTTCGCCCCGGCGCAAAGTCGATTAGCCTGAGTCCATTATTGGAGTTGGTGTGAGTACTACTAAGGATGCAATCTTTTCCTTTGGGTTAAAATCACTGAGGAAAATTTTAATGTCATAGCTATGGCACTGCTCGATTGTCTTACCCAAGAGCTCTTAAAAGCTATCTTTGTTGTCGTCAGGCGTGAACACATATAAGGCTAGTGTTGGAAAATTTAGCCTTAATACGGATTGTTATAAGGCGCTCGTTAACATGCCAAAAAGTCAAATCTCCTTGCGTAAGTTTACCTCTAACAACAAATCGACAACAATCAGCATAGTAAACGTCGCAGTTTTTCATCCCCTTTTTGTAAGGTCCATATCATCGTATTGTATTTCCCGGATGGCGGGAATACCATCTGCTTTGCAGTGATCCAGAGCCTCCGCTAGTTATTCAGCTGCACATGACCTAATAGGGAACCTAACATTCAACGTGCAGTTCCGAAGTTTGTTTTCTTTATTACCGTATCCGATGCCTCTAGTTGCTTTGTAAGTTAAGTTTTTTTTTTTTGGCCGGGCAGTTACTCCGGCGGCACAACTCCTACCCTGGAGGGCTTGTTCCAATTTAGATACCTCTATAACGAGGGGTCGGTTAGACAGAAGCCGTTCGGGGATGTAAGCACTGCCATTGGTTCATCGGGCTCATCTGCACCATCTCTTTTCCATGACTCTGACTTAGTCTTGGAAATCCTATTGCCCTGAGCTCTCAATATGTCGGAATAGTCCGGATAGGGTCTTATTTGTTTTATTTCGGGATTCTTTCTGAGGGGTTCATCCGGTCTCCTATTCATAGCGCTGCTATTTTGTCATCTACTCAGCACTCGCGCTTACAAGTTGGTCAAGTGGATTCCAGGTGGACATCGAATGTTACCCAATTGTTACCACTTGGGGGCAAAATAAGCACAATTGATGTATAAGTTAATCCAAATACATTAACCCGAGGGGTAACTAAGTGACTACATGTTGCCAAATTGATACAAACTGCAAGATTGTAGTTTGCATCTGCATGATGCTGTGAAGTGTCCAAATATTGCTGACGCTGCGCTCTGTGCATGGTGTCATAAAAAGTTAGACAAGCCAGTGGCCAGAGGTTAAATTACTTCTGTGCAGCTCGCGTTATTGGATACGCTTGCAAAGCTACAATCTTACAGTTTGTACAATGTCAGTTTGGCATCATTGTAGTCACTTAGGTACAATTACAACAAAGGGCATCGCCAAGTTGACACCACTCAGTGTTTACCCTACAGCAGCTTACCACTTACCTGCTTACCAAGGGTGTGGTCAGCGTAGTGTAGTTGATTCGAGATTCCTTAGTTTATTTGATTCCTCAACTTCCCTTAACCAGTATTGTGAGAATTAACCAGAAATTACTTCTAGAGAAAGTGGTGGTGAACGAATCCAACATCGCCATATCGTACTTTGAAACTCAAGAGCAGATGACTTCTCACTGTCAATATAAATCAGGTAGATTGAATATTTGTTTGTTGAACCATTGTTCTATTATTGTTTACAAGGGGTTTGAATAGATGGTGCTGAAAGATCAAGAGTGAAACGCTTCTATACTCGTATATGTATCGCTAAATTCTGAAATCCATTAGAAACAATCACTTTCCCAGGCTCTTACTGTGAAGCGCCTGAGTAATTCTACAGAAATACAATACTTGGAGCAGCTGGGAATAATCAATCTTAGGCTTTCTGTTGATGGCCTTGTGTGTACTTCATTTGCCTCTCGTAGACATGCCTCTGATCAGCGGCTGCTGATAGATATTTTTCACCAATTCATGTACAACTGGTGATCTCTCTTCAATTGTGTGTTTAGCTCTGTTGAATGTTTCTGCTTCTGGATTAAGATGATATTGCACTTGGGCATAGCAAGTATGTGGGCGACGTTATTGCTTACGGATAGAGTACTGGATATACCATTCTATGACGGTCGTATTCCATTCCGATGTTGGTTCGCCGCTAGACAAATTTCCGTTGCTTGGTCTATTTGGATTAATATTTGCCAAATGAGCCCCAGTTGATTGTGATTTCTTAGTCAGCGGTGGCATACAGACAAATAGATTGACAATGACATGCTGTGCACCTATTTTTTGTGAGTTAATCCAATTGGTGCCCGTAAACGATATCCATTGGTCTTCAACAATCCAATCCTCTACCCCATCACTTCTTGTTGTGTTTACGATCAGTTTTCTTTATTGTGGTTTGACTTGCTGTCAAAAAACCAACCGAATGGGCCTTTATTCCTTTTGTAACAAGGAATGATGGCTCGACTTGCAAAATTTCTGAAAAAAAAAATTTTAAGTTGTGCTGAGAGTCCTTTCTTGACAAAGTGTTAGGTGTTCAGAGGCTGTTTCTCATTTGTAGGCAAACAATGCTACTTCCACGGGAATTAATACTAGTCGTTGTCTTCCACAATATCCACTTTAAAATGTATCTAATTCTAAACACTTAAACGTTGTTCCTATTCTTATTGTATAAAGAAGTTATTAGCAGAAGTAAAACAATTTCAATGCTGATTGACAGATTTACGGGTAAAGAAGGTCTTTTGCATTCTGCAAACTGATATTCCAGTGAGGTTTGCTTATTAAGGGTAAATCTACCAGCTTTTACCGTTTATACCCCAGCTACTATGATACGAGTAAATCACAATTTACAGTACATACCCTTTGTGATGTACATAGTTTTCACTCAACGCTCGTGTATTGAATAGAGAAAAACGAGTAAACCTTAACCAAAGTCCTTAGGTACCGGGGCACTCTACGAGTATTGCTCACGCTAAAATCCTCTTTGGGAAAATTGAAAAGTTTGCATCGTTATGTAAAATTGCACAAATTCGAATGACCATTGTGGCACATCAAGTAATCCCCCTTCGTTTTCGCCACCTACGTAGTCCATCTCTGTACTAAATTCAGTTTTCCGATAAAGTTGGGAGCAAAGGACAAAAAAAAAAAAAACATTAATTCAACCAACAACCTCCCAGTATGGTCCGTGTTCTATATTGAAGGTACCATCAAGTAACCGGACCCATACTGAGAGGACTGCTTCAATGTATGATATGAGTACGAAGTTTAAGGCTAGTCTAGCTAGATGTGATGCGCGTCGGGAAAAAGTTTATCGCACATTGCATGAAAGTTCTAATTGCATTCTAACCTCGTTCGCTGGTGGCACTATATATCGCCTCCACTGTTATACCACACTCTATACATATAGCACTGTTAAAGTGTGTGCATCTAGCACCAATGCCGCTTGTACTCGTAATTGAATGAAAATCAGGTTTTCACATCGGCACAAGCACCAATAGCAGCATTACCAGTGCCAGAGACAAAGTCGATTGCAGTGCCGGGCTATAGCCAGTTCCAGCGTTATAAACCGGGATCAGCGTGAATAGCAACTAAAAAAAAGGAACACCACCAACACCAGTACCAATGGCCCAGACCAGATCAGAACCTGGAAGAGAAATGCGAACACGTTTTTGGAGTAAAATGAGAACAAAACAGTGAATGCAGGCCGAACATGACTATGCAACTAACCAGGACTTGGTGTTTAGAGAGAAAAAAAAAAAAAAAAAAAAAAAAATTCAACCACGACTGACCGACGACGACGATGACTACGATGACGATGGCGATGACGCCTACAGCATTTGATGGTGATAATGACAATAAGAAGAGGAGAAGCCAGCAGGAACTATTAAACGCATCCATGCCATTGATATGCAGTTGCAGTCGCTTTTATGGTGGTGTTGCTGCTGTTGTTGTTGTTATGTTTCTGGCTTTTGTGCGATTGCATCTGCATCCAGGTTTTTGAATCTGAAAGACAAATTACAATCGGGTCACGTCAGTATGCGTCTAGAATTTGTACGTTGGCTATGTTTCCACGAGGCATGTGAAATACATCGTAGTCTTTGGTTTGGATGGCTGGCGCGGGTCAAACCGGTAGAAAGACTATGTCTGCTCTTGGAATAGTAGAGATAACAGTAGAATAGACATATAGAGTGTGCAACACTCCAAGTGAGTGATTTGAAGGTCTTTATTTGGAGGTGGCTATGGTATTAGCTCTGCGACGGTGTGTCCAGTATTCTCATGTTGGCCAAATGCCTGCGGTGAAATACATTGTTGGTTACTCTAGGACGAAACAAAAGAATTAGAACCTTACCAAGTGCATCTGTTAGATACGAACGAAGGTGTCGATGACTTTGTAAGTATCTCCTCGCGGTAATGTGTGTTGGTTTGTAGTTGGCCAACACGCAAAGTACGGTTTCACAGATATGAAGTTGCCAGAAAAGCATCCATTCAGCAGCACACTTGAATACATAAAAATAAACTTCGCGTAGGTGAGTAGAACCGTTCTTTACTTTATTTCGTTAGAGTGTACTATTTTCAATTGAACACGACAGATGAAAACCTTTATTGAAGCAGAGAGGATGCTTTATTAAGTTTTACTGTGCAATTTTCCACTTTATGGAAATAAAAAATATTTCTATCGCTAAAGTCTAGCACATTACAGACAGCCGTAATTTATATACAATCAAACCCATAAGATCCCTCAGTTTTGTGGAATTTGAGTGCGAACTGGCTACCAAATAGACCCAGGAAGAAACTGAGCTCGAATGATACTCTAAAAGTAAGTTGTTCCCACTACCGTATTGAAGTCTTTCCTACCATCTACTCATAAAATTTTACGACATGACAATTAAGATTGCCTAAATCTCTTTTTAGGGGACAAACGAGTGTAGTCTAAGACCATCGTTTTGACTAAGAGGGCTGTTTGTTGAGTACCCGGATTGGAAGATAGTTGACGCTACTGAAAAGAAATGAGTGTACCATCACTTAGTAACATCTTTTAGCCCGCCTGTCGAAGACGGCTCTTAGTTTTTTTTGACATCAATTTCAAAACACCGTGTAAGTGTTTTTTGCGACCATGGAAAAAGAGCAGTATCGCTCCGTGATCCAATTTTTAAGTGACAAAACCTGCGATTAAATCAGGCCCATTCTTGATGGTGTGTATGGAACCCATTCACCTTCCCGTACAACAGTTTATCATTGTTTCGCACAGTTTCGACGTGGCCGCACGTCGGTTTTTGGTGAGCCGCGCCCACGTGGCCTAAAAACCGTTACCGCAGAGGAAACCGTGGACAAAATCCATGATCTCGTATTTTCGGACCGCCGAGTAAAAATTTGCTGGTTGGTTGAGATAGCAGACATCTCAACGTTAGCCATATCCTGCACGAGATTTTTGCGCATGAGAAAGCGCGATGGGTACCGCCTTTGCTCACACCGGAAAACAAGCACAATCGTGAGACAACTTCAAAGACGTGCATGGCTCTGTTTAATCGAAATCCCGTGGAATTTATGCGTCGTTTCATGACCATCGGTGAGACGGGGAAAACAATGGCAGGTGCCTACTACGTTGATTTATTGGGCAGATTAAATGTCAATAACGCACCGGCTTACACCTTTTCAGTCGCCACAGCCAAATTAGTCAAATTGCACTATGAATTGCTTTCCCATCCTCCGTATTCTCCGGATTTGGTTCCCTGTGACTTCTTCTTATTCACAAAACTTAAAAGATCGCTCGCCGGAAAAAAGTACAGGTCGAGCGAGGAAGTCATCGCCGCCGCAGAGGAGTACTTTACAGGCCAACAAAAGTTGTATGGAGACATGAAAAAAGTTGCAGGTTTGTCAAATTGTCAAAACCTACAAAAGTTGCGTTGTCATTTCTAATCCGAGTATTCATCAAACAGCCCTCGTAAGGAAGAGCAGAGCTCCGACGTTTTTCTCTCTTCAGACAGACGTGTTTTATATGAAGTGTCTAGTATCCGCGCTGATTTAATTGTATTTGTTTCTATTGGAGAACGGAAATGGTTTAACATTAATTCAGACAGATTATTCCTTCCCATGAATAGAAAAATCTTGGTTTCTACATGATATGGTCAAAGTCCATTGTAAGTGCACCAAGCATCAATCAAGTCTTTTGATCTTTGCAACATGGGGTAAGCAGAGGAAGTGTCTGAGCACCCTAGCAACCGTATAGGTCTGGATATGTATCCCTAGATACCTGAAGGATTAAAAACTTTGTACCAAGAGTTGACCACTGTGATCATTGTTGACAAACCCAAATTCCTTGTGGGTTTTACTTCTTTCATAGCTATGGACCAAATGTGACTCAGATGCTTAAAATGTTCCTTAAAATATCAACTTTCGAATTTTCAATTTATACCAGGTGTCCTTGTCGGAAGCGCACGCCCATAGAATTAAGTTTTGTGGGCCTATCAAGAGGTTCATCCAGATCGGTTAGGAAGAACGCTGCCAGAGTTTTCATTGTTCTCTCCGAAAGTACATGACAGTAATACAGCATTTGACGGAAACATCCAATCCCCTATTCAACTATGCAACAATTGCAGAACCCATTGTACCAGCATAGATACAAATGTCGCATGCCTTTGTGTTAAAAGACACACTTGCTACTTAATTATGTTCTATGGTCCAAGCTCAGTTCCCATAATACCTGGAGCTTAAAGACGGGAATGGGTCTCTTATGGGTGAAGGTAAAAACTTTGCTTTTTGAACAATTGATTCCTAGCTTTGAAATAAGGAGAATTTCCCAGTACCACGAAGGGCCGAATGAGCGGTCAGAGCACACCCTCTTAAAACGTTTTTCTACGTAACTTCCTTTGAAGGCATGTGGTCTGCCTTCTCAGATTAAGGGATGAAAATGACTTCCTTTACCCCCTAGGATTCGAAAAATAATTATCTTAAGTCACCAGTGTAGTTATGTTCGAGTCTTGTTATAACATTTTCCCCAATGTGCCTGATAGATTTTTGTATATTTTTGATGTTTTAAAGTATGTCCCATTAAGACGGTCTGTTTTGAGATTTGAAGGAACCACAGTTGTTATTTGAAAAGTCCTGATGTTTTTATTTTAATAAAGAGACATGGAGGCTTTGTATGGAACACAATATCCGATAAATATCCACCCCGTGACTGATGGCAGGCTTTTGATGAAATTTTTGATGACGTTTTGGCATAGTTTGATCCATGGCACGTCAAATTTCGTCTCTCACTTCAGGATTTATTCTTCGAATTTTCACATACGCCTTTTCTTTAAAAAAAAACCTCAAAGAGAGAAATCCAATGGCGTCCAGCTGCATGATTTTGGTGGCCAATTGATATGGTCGCTGCGCGGGATAACTCTCTCTTTAAATTACGTCTTCACCAATTCCATTGTTTCAATCGCTGCGTGACAGGTTGCGCCATCCTGTTGAAACCACATGTCTTCTTGACCCACTTCAACAATTTGAGATCAGAAGAAGTTGCTTATCATTTCACATTAAGTAATGCGGTCGACGGTGACCCCATTGTCAGTCGCATTCTCGAAGAAGAACAAAATACACACCTAACGTGGTGGATGCATAGAATGTTGTTGGATCGCTCTTGGATTCTTAGCTCCCCAAATGCGACCATTTTTTTGTTGTTATAGCCGTCAAGTTCGGAATGCGCTCTTGGATTTTCGCTTCTATAAATGCGACAATTCTGTTTGTTGACATAGCCATCAAGTTCGAAATGCGCCTCATCGGAGAAGATGATTTTATCCGTAAAATCACGATTCACTTGTTTTTCTTGTTGTAAGATTCATTGGACTCTGCGCATGGTCTATTGGCTTCAGACGTTGCATCAACAGAATTTTGTAAGCATGCAAATGCAAATCTTTAGTCAAAATTCGCTGTAAATTGCTTCGTGAACGTCTGAATTACTGAAAGCGATGGCGATTCGATGTCGAAAAATTATAGTCAACACTCCCGTTGATTGGTGCAATGGTTTCATAAGACCGAGCTGCATGAATACAATTAGGTCTCTTCTAGGTTTTACCTGACCCACTCACCTGAAATTTGTTCGATTAACCAGATCACTGTAGGACGAAAGGGTGCATTATGAGCCATCTCCGCAAAAATCTCACCAGTTCGGTAATGGATTTTCAAAGTTTCTATGCGTTGTCAATTCATGCCACATGACATCTGTCGAACAATGGCATGAAATTCAAAATAGGCGGTCTTAGTGAAACACGCTTTAAAAGGAACTAAGGATTTTATTGCTCACGTTATCTTGACGTAATCTATTGATTATTTCACCTACATCGTTCATAGGGCTATTTTGGAAGACTGAAATGTATCCGGAAAGCGAGATTTTTTAACATGACTACCGATAAAGTTACCGCTGAAATGGGAGGTAGAAAAGAGAAATACCGATGTACGTTGATCTTAAATGTTTGCAAGTTATAATGAATAGGAAATAGAGAGCTCTACAGGGCATTCCATAAGCGAATTGTACGGCTTAAGAACGAATCACGATATTTCAGAGTACGCCCGAAAGTGGGCTTGAGGGTATGCTGATGAGCATTCGTAGCGAGACGGGTGTTACCGTTTAAGGTTTGAAAGGGCGGAATGCTACTGGCGATTTCTATGTAGCACTGGTGATCAAAATATCGATAAGCAAAGTGTGACAGGAGACATTACGTCGGTGTTCAAGATTGTCAATTGATTGACTGATAAAAGTATCACTCATGTCGCACGGGTTTGAATACTATCTAGCAGGTGCAGAGATGTTTTAGAAGCAACTGACCAGGTGTGGGCATTGGGTAGATAAATTCTTTATATATTGAAGCCAAACGAGAAGGAGTGAAATATTTCTTACATCGCTTGATGAAACCAAGACATTTTGCAGCATATGACAGCATATTGACGCGTATACCCAGAATAGAACTTTTTGCGGTTTCGACGATGCAAGTGCCATTCATGGATAATGACTGGATATTTAGATTTTGCTTTAATGACAGCAGACAGCATTGTGTTTTGGAAGCGTTAAATTTCACTCTGTTGATAGTTCCCCAATTGGTTATGCTGTCAATATCGGAATTTAGTGAGCTTAACATACGATGTTGTTCCAGTGAATTTGCAGGAACGTTTGCAGAAAATACTATTGTCAGCAAAGGAATATAATGGACTTGAAGTAGCAGACAAAAGATAACTAATGAAAATTGAAAAGAGTGTCGGAGACAGAACGGAGCCCTGAGGTACACCAACATCTATTTCGTGAATATCAGCCTTGAAACCATCTAAGATAACTTGAATTGAACGTTCCGAAATGATGACGAAGATAGCCATCGATCCGAAAAGCACACATTTTCGACAAAAGAGCCTAATGCCAAACTATGTCAAATTTGTTCCGTTGAAGGCTTGACGCATTTAATTGTAGGCGAGAACAAAGCACAAGCTTGAAGTGTTTAACCGGTCGAAAAATGTGCAGCAATCAGATTGGCCTTATACAAAGAGCTGACAGTTGGAATGTCATTGTAAACGAGCATTGGGATAGAGGATGAATCAGAATTTTTAATGTTTTTGCTTACCAACCAAAATTTTTTACTGTCATTGGGACATTGTAGTACTTTTTACATCAGTTTTTGGACGTATTGGAATTTTACACGATTAAGAAAGGCGTTTAAGACATTTCTGGTTAATTTTAATTTTTTTTTTCGGTTTTCCTCTATCGGTTAGGTCGTGTAGAACCGAAAAAACCCATTTCTATAACCTTGACAGCCTCTTTATAGCTCGAGTCGTACCACGCCTTTTCTTTTGGTTTGATACTCTTCATCTGATGAAGGATTAAGCATCTCATTCCAAAGAGAATAATGTCCGTGATCATATCAGCAGCGGCATCCACGTCGCTATCGAGGAAACATGCCGACCAGTTACAATTTTTAAAAAAGCTGTTAAGTCCGCTCCAATTGGCTTTCTCTAACTATGTGGTCGATGTACGAGAAATTAGCTGATATGACACAGTGGTCCGACGAGCCCATTCACCTTGTATTTATCGGGACGAGAAGTTAAAAACAAGTCCAGGGTGTTGGTATACTTCTGGTATACATGTGGGCTCGTTTACAAGCTGAGTCAAGTTGTTTTTCACAGCAAAGATCTCAACACACGGTCCTTCGGGTATTGTCTCTCCAGAATGTCGAAGCCACTCAGAATTGTGTACATTGAAATCGCCTGTATAAACGATTTCAGTACGAAGATACAGGGATACAATTCTTTGTATAGAGTCAAACAGCGTAGCTTTTGTAAATAAAGCAATGGTGAACAATTTGCTTACGAAGATGGAATTTCAGTCACAAGAAGTTGAGTTCCGAATTAGAACACAGATCACATTGTGGTAGAGTTAAGTAAGCTACATCTACATCACTACTCGCGTAAATGGCGAGATCGTGGTGAGAGTAGAATTATGGCACTAGTTCGTAATCAAGTAGCTTCAGAGCAGAGTGATCTGAGAGGTGTGGGCAGAGATCAACCTGTGTTTCACTAAATGTCAATACATCTGGTCTGTATTTACAGACGTGGACATAAGCAGAAAAGTGATTACTTTTAAGCTCTAATTTGTGAGCTACGTCAACCCTAAACTCCATACTCATAATCACAAAAAAACACCGACGATGCTAAGCAAGGCTACGAAATGAAAATTCTGACGTTGCCTTACCGAATCAAATTATTGAAGGTGTTATGCCCTTTGTCTTTGACTCTTCACGTAAGGGATCCGAAATAAGCTGAGTTAGGCGGAAGGCAGTTTTGCAGTGATTCTGTTTGATCAATGCTTCAATTAACGATGTTGTCAGTTTGAGATACTCAGATTAGTTTCGTAGTCTCATTAACTTCATCTTTTTATTCGTATTTTACTCGCTTCTAATTTGTTCTATTGTCTTAGCGGATATGTCGAAGACAGGGTTGTGGATACAACTAGTATAACACAGGTTGAAACATTTCGGAATGATGTACTGGTATAAATCATATGCGATTTTATCCAATCCTATTATTCCAATCCGCAGTGCTATGCTCCAATCCTTTTACCTGACTGAGACTCCACTTTTTTGAAATACATATTTGAGTATGCAAATATACTGTTTATGATGGCATACCTTAAAGTTGAAAAATCTCATAGCTATCATCTTGACATTAAAATAATGACACATAACTTAGCACTAAAATATCCATTCATCTGACTCACTTCACGGTAGTATCAACCAATTTTTCCGGATTGGAATGAGGGTCAAGTTAAAGTGGTTTTTCTCTTCTGCAAAGCTTGTCGATCATTTTGAGAAGAAATGACATTCCAGGCAACTATTGTAAGTTTCCCCATCTCCTTCTGTCTTCTGGTCATCATTAGTAACTCCATTACAGAACCTCCCCAAGTACATAAGTATGGTATATCTGCTCCATGTTAGAATAACCTAAACAACAAATTCTTCTTCAAATGTAAACAAACAACAAAAAAGGAAGCAGCATTTATCTACTTTGCCCACACAAAGCATCACTGAACAGGTTTATGCTTTCAGTTCGTTTTGTTTTTCTCCTCATTTTCTACTGTCTTGTCCATAGTCTGGTAATATTTTTGAATCTACTCACTCCGATAAGTAGGTCAACAAGTCTTATATGGGTGAAGATGACCCACCTATACTCTCATACTCGTAATAGTCGCACGTCTTTTTAATTCTGTCCCCTCATCGAAGAAGAACCTACTTTCGGATACCAATGGAGCACAAACCCGAAAACATTGATTCGTTTCGTTGAATCAGTCATCAGAGAAAAAAATGCATTCTTCGATTCACAGATGCATACGTAAATATATTAGTCAGCTGCATCTTGTGATACTCCAGGTTGTAGCTAAATCACCTCAAAACGTTTCGATTTCAACACCCAATTGTGCAGGAATATCATTCAGGATCCGAAATCGTTGTAGAAACAGGGGTATTCTGTTACCGTTGGGCTTAGTGAGTTTAACGAATCGGTGATACAAGTTTGAAAGCGGGGATCGTATAACATCTCCGTAATGGGAGTTAGCCGATAATCACGGAGTTGTTAAAGAGGTTGACCATCCGCCTTGGTCACTGACACACAGATACCTACTCGTATATGGATAAACATGGCTTCTTATGTAAAATTCAGTTACGATCTCTACGTCTGTGGGCCGAACAGTGTGAATGGCTTCGCATCTGCATCCTGTTTTTTTTTTTTTTTGGTTTAAAGGCGTCATCGCGACAATATTATCATGTTACCATTTCCGAATTAGATAAACGAAATCGCAACCGGTAGTATAATCGTAACTCGTTTACCTAATGGACACTTGCAACAGTGACTTCAGTAACAGATGGCGTAAGATATCCGTACACCTTTTTTTCTTTTGCTTTTCTTTAGGATTTGCGTCACGTTTTTTCGGTACCAGTCCCCATATTAAATTGAGTTCACGTACTCGTAAGCATCTGAGCATCGACTTCACATGATCGTGTAAATTGGGTTTTCTTCATCTTCATTCCATGGTTAGATATTTGTACAGCATATTAGCGAAAACTTATGTAGTATCGAGTCAGATAGTGAACTATTTCTTGGACCGGTTAAGTAGTCTTACAAATTCTAGGTAAGTTCTCAGATAAAAAAACAAAAACGAGAGATTGTTTTCTTGCAATTTGGTTGTGATGTCTGTTGTTGATAGCCTCCTTTATGAATGCAAATGTCACTGGCGTGCGTCTTAAGATATACGATAAATTTTGTAAGCCATACCACGCGACAGGAATATCTCATGAATAATCGTATGCAATGTGTACTTGTATGATACTCGTAGTGTAGTTCTGATGATGTAAGGAGGTTGTTGCTCAGGAATTGTTCATGAATTATATTAATGTTGCCATTAAGTCGTTGATTCGAATGAAAGAGGCATTGGTGTTGGTTTTACCTACGTGGAAATGCATATATCTTTTTGTTATGTGACATGTGGAACACATTTTATTATTCTGACTGTAAAATGGAATTATTCAACAAAATGTGAAACCGTAAAAGCAACTATAAATATGAGTATTCAATCGTATTTGCATAGGGTTGGGGTGAATTCTGTGTTGCTTTGTGGTCTTTGCATAAATTCAATAAAGAAACTGAAGGGATGAAATTAGGTTTTGGTTTTGTTTTACGGATACTAAAATTTGTATAGTCAAATTCTTAGATTCCAAAATGTCACCAAGATCAGAATAACAAGTTTACATCAAAGTAAAGAAACATTCTAGTGGTACGGAAAATTATGAGAATCATGAAAAAGGGACATTTTTGGGAGAGACGTGGTATCTGAATATTACCACATGCGAGTCTGATTTGAATACTTTCTGAACATTTATTTTCCCGATATATAAGAATATACAATGTTGACATTACCTGGATTGTTTTCGCAGTGAATATGGGTGTTGTGCCTATGTTATAGCAAAATTCTAGATCATGTCCAGATGTTATCATTCTGTGCAATGCTGATTAAACTTATTACGCGTGAATTCTTACGTGGGGATCAACTTAGGATCAACTATGCGATTGTCTACAACGCACTCCAACTTATCCCAAATGTTCTAGGTTTCTTCTGTTCTTAGCCAAGTATACGAGTACTTATAAGCATGTGTAAGCGGATTTTATTGCACGATGTGAACAGTCCACTTCGACTTCTTTCGACTTAAATTGAGTCATGAGCTAATCCTCTAAAATGTAGTTCAGTCAGACAACTCTTAGAATGGCGCCTGCTTCTACAACATACAGAAATTAAATTGAAGCCAAATAGTCACATCTTGTTGCTAATGTTGCCTTTTTAAACTTTGCTTTTGGTTCTCGCTTCTTTCGAGTTGACTGAAAAGCCTTGAATATATAAGGTCTTTGGATTTAGACACATTAATTTATATATTTTGCTCCTCTCTGCTTGCCTTGGATTCCTAGTTCTGCATTATCTGTTAAAGATATTCGTTAACTATTGTGTATAATACGATATCTTAATCTTAACTTACCTGAATTATCTGCTAAAGATCCATATGCCCACTCAAAATTTAGTAGATGTTACAAGGAGTAGATAGCGTGATTTATATAAGATGTTATTGTCTTTTAAATTCCTATAGAGCAGTGTTAAAATGTAGCTCTTCTATTTCCCGGATTGAATTCAAAAGAATTTAACCGTAGTTGATACAAAAGCAAAAACTTTGCCAGCAACATCCTTGCGTGTGTCGTCGAGATTGTTCCCAAAACATATAAATACGCCACCAGTTCCCGAAATAGATCTTTGATAACCTTTCTCCTGGAGCTTCACGATCATCTCTTCACTCCATTACTTCCAGATAAGCTTATGTTCTACTACACTAGATGATCGCCAAAGGCTCTGCCGATGCATAATATAGGGTAATTCATCCCAACATGTAAATGTTGGCCACGACTACGTCTGAGGTGGTTCATTAGGAAGGTCCAAATTTGGGCGACTTGTACGAGCATAGCGACTGGTATCTCGCGGATAGCACGAGTAATATTAGCTTCCAAAGCGTCAATCGTAGCTGGTTTATTCCTGAAGATCTGAGACTTTACATATTCCCAGAGAAAATAGTCCAAAGGTGTGATATCGCACGATCTAGGCGGCCAATTTACCGTAACAAATCGTGAAATTAAGTGTTCACCAAAATGATTTCTCAACAAGTCCATTGTTTCACGCGCTTTATGACTCGTATTGCCATCTTGTTGAAACCAGAGGTCACCGAGACCATGTGCTTGAAATTCAGGAAGCACATAGTCCGTTAACATGGCGCGATAACATTCTGATTTGCCTCATTTTTGAAGAAATATGGACCAATGATTCCACCAAGTCACAAACCACACCATACCGTTGTTTTTAATGGATGTATTGGTAGCTTGTGGCACTATTCTGGTTGCTCATCAGCTCAAGTATGGCAATTTTGTTTATTAACAAATCCATTGAGACAGAAATGGGCTCACTGAACAAAATTTCACGATAAAACACCGGATTTTCATTGAGTTTCTCCAGAGCCCATTCACTGAAAATATGACACAAATTCAAGTCACCTGGTTTCAATTCTTGCACAAGTTGAATTTTGTACGCTTCTAGGCCGATATCCTCCCGCCAAGTTGTCGAATATGCCAAGCCAAGCTGCTCAGAACGACGACGAATCGATTCATCACGGTCTTCGCGTACACTCTCAGCTACAGCTGCTATATTCTCTTCACTACGAGCTGGATGTGGTCTAACCGGTCTAGTATCATCCACTAATGTAAACTGGGACTCAAATTTGGGAATGGTATTGGCAATAGTGGTTTCAGTAGGTCGATTATGTGCACCGTAAATTCCTCGAATTGTACGAAAAACATTTCTCACAGAACGCTAATTCTCGTAATACAGATGAACAATTTGGAGACGCTGTTGTGGTGTGAATCTTTCCGCGATGACTTGCCAAACGATACTGAGTAAAAATTACAAAGCAGTTTGATTGGAGTCACGCCTGATCTGTCAGAAAAGGCCTATTGAAAATCAAACCTCACGATGATGGAGATTATAAATTGTTCATATGTATATTGTAACACATGGGCTGAAAAGTCAGTGCCGTTTTATAGCAAAGCACACATTTTTTGCAAAATTCAACTTTATTTATCAATATAGTTGCCTTCGAGGGCTATATACTGATTGAGACAATTCTTTTGATACCAGTTTTGTAGTACGATTTCGGTTTAACCTCAAAATAGGCCTCTGTTTCGGCGATTACTTCTTCATCGGTCTTAAATCTCTTTCCGGCGAGCATTCTTTTGAGGTCTGTGAAAAGGAAATAGTAGCTGGTGGCCAAATCTGGAGAATACGGTGGGTGGGGAAGCAATTCATAGCCGAATTCATTCAATTTTGCCATCGTTTTCATCGACTTGTGACACGGTGCATTGTCTTGATGAAACAGCACTTTCTTTTTCTTCAAATGCGGCCGTTTTTCTGCGATTTTGTCCTTCAAATGCTCCAACAACGCAATGTAATAGTCGCTTTTGATAGTCTGCCCTTTTTGGAGATAGTCGATGAAAATTATTCCATGTGTATCCCAAAATACGGATGCCATAACCTTGACAGCCGACTGTTGAGTTTTTGGTCGTTATGGACGAGGTTCGTCGCCTGCTCGCTACTCAGCTGACTGCCGACTTGACTCTGGTGTGAAGTGATGGAGCAAAGTTTCATCCATTGTCACATACCGACGCAAAAATTCAGCTTTATTGCGGTTGCACAGCTTTAAGCACTCCTCTGAATCATCAACACGTTGTTGTTTTTGGTCGACTGTGAGCAAGCACCCACTTTAAACAGAGCTTTCGCATGTCCAAATATCCAACACGCTCTTTTGATATCTTCAGAGCCTCAGCTATCTCGATGAACTTCACTTTACGGTCATTCGTAATCATTTTGTGGACTTTTTTGATGTTTTCGTCATCTTCGGTGCTTGTATGACCACTTTTAAATATTTCAATCCATTTGCGAATGGTTCGTTCGGCTAATGCAGAGTCCGGGTAACACTTGTCAAGCCATTTTTTTGCATCGGCTGCATTTTTTCCCATCAAAAGGCAATAATAAATCAACACACGAAATTGCTTTGAATCCATTTTTTTCACAATAACAAAAGTTTCTTCACTCGCAACGCTATATTTCGAGAACTAATCGTCCGACAGCTGTCAAATTTATACTCGTATCTTTTGAAGGTTGGTACTAACTGAAAATGGTATGGATTTAATTCAAGTGGTGCCCTCTTTTATAAACGGACTTTTCAGCCAATGTATTAAATGGTCACTTAATAGTAATTGCTATCTCTTTCCTACAACAAAGTCTGGGTCATAGATAGCTCAAGATAGTGGTTAAGAGCTCCTTTTAAACTTTCCAGCGGATTCTTATCCAATACTCGCAAGAAGCGGTCTCAGATTTTCACGGGATGGTGCGATTTGACCATATGAAACTCTACTTCATCCATCTCTAACTGTCAGCTGATTACAATGTGAAATGGTTTCTGACAGTCAATATCTAATCACTGCGCTATTTTCACGATATGACAAACTATTTTCGTTTAATTTATTCAATATAAATACTACTTACAAAGGAAAATTAAATTTATTAGTTTAAAGGTATTAAATATAATTGTAAGCCGTAATATTGGGTCATATAAAAAGTCTCCGCAGTTTTTTATCACCAGATGGTGTTGGTGTCTATTTATCTGGAAACAATAATGTCATTGTGTCAAGCGAATACGTGTTTGAAACGTGACATATCGGGCTATATTTTTTGTGAAGACAGTTGTGTAATTCGTTGCTCGTGTTAAAAGTTATACCGATTTGAATATGAGTAAAATATCTGAAGAAATACGCTATGTGATGCTTTTTTACTATAAAAAAGGGAAAAGCAAGCCAAAAAATTTGTGAAGCTTACAGTGAGAATGCTGTGAGTAAACGTCGGACACAGGAATGATTTTTTCGATTCCGTTCCGGAAATTTCGATGTAAAAGATGCACCTCGCACTGGTCGGCCTGTCACTGAAAAAGTCGATGAAATTTTGCAACTGATGGAGCAAGACCGGCACGAAAGCTGTCTGGAGATAGTGGAGGCACTAAACATCAACCGTATGATAGTTTGGAATTATCTTAAATGAGCAGGCTACTCAAAGAAGCTCGATGTTTGGGTGCCACAGTAAAACGCTGCTAAAACGTTACGAAATGGAACCAGTTTTGAAGCAAGCGATCATTGTCAAAGGCCGGTGACCGACCACAAACGACTTCAAAGCCTGGATTGACGGCAAACAAGGTTATGTTGAGTGTTTGGTGGGATTGGAAGGGAATTGTCTATTATGAGCTGCTAGAATGTGGCGAAACGGTCAATTTGTTCCTCTACTGTCCACAACACGATTGTTTGAATAAGGCTATGAAGAAAGAGCGACCAGGGTTGACCAACAGAAAAGATGTTGTCTTCCGTCATGACAGTGCTACGCCACACATATCTTTGATGACCCGGAACAAACTGACGGAGCTTGATTGGGAAGTTAAGTCTAATTATCATTTGTTTCGGTCTTTGCAAAACTCTCTTGATGGTAAAAAATTGGCCGATCGAAGAGCCGCTGAAAATCACTTGGCCAAAGGTCATAGATAATAATGGCCAATATGTACTTGATTGAAATTGATTTTGAATAAAGAAATTTTTTTTCAAAAATGTACAAAAAAACCGCGGAGACTTTTATATGATCCTATGTGAACATATCAGAAGTTATAAGAAAAAAGTTACAGAGAGAGAAAAAAAGTAAAAATAAAATAGAAAAGTGAAAGATATAAGTTCGATATAAGCTAAAAAAGAAAAAAAGTTCAAGAAAGGTTCAAATTTATCTTCAGATTGATTTGTATATAAATTAGAGTGTAGCTTAAAGCGCCAGTTAGGACGACTTAAATTTATATGTGCTTGTCATTCTTCTTAGTTCAGTGAGTAGAGAGTTCTAAAGCTGGTCAACTTGAACAAATAATTGGCGCTCCGAAGTGAGGCAAGAGTATCTTAGTTCGACCACCGAAAACGAAAGTTTTATAAGGAGGTAATCTGACTTTCGTGTTTGAATAAGGTAATGCAATAGACATAGCCTGTCAAAGAGCATTCAGTTATTTTCTTAGAAAATTCAGAGATGATCATGCCCGATGCTGAAAATATGTCTCGCAATATTGTTGACGATAATAAGTTTTCTGAGGCTATTACGCTCAAAATTGTAAATAATCTCGCAACCCTAAAATCAAATTGGTAGAAGATGAGATTTTGTCAAGACTGCTGATTGACCCATAGAGTACGAAGTGCACTGTAAACTCTGCCTAAATAAGAGTTGAAATAAGAATCTGACCAAGGTTTTTAGGCGAAGACAGCCCACTCTATTTATGTGAACAGGCTGAAGGCTCCAGTGTATTAAAAGTAGTTTCGGCTTGTCAGCATTAAGTCGAAGAGCATGTTTATTTGGTCAGTTGTGACTACTGGCATGATCTTCATTGAGGAGTTCTATTGTTCTATATGGTTTGTTTGTTTCATTTGTTGGGCAACTTATTTATTTGTTTTTTGCATACAATGGACTTTGCAGGGTTTTGCAATGTTTAGCAGGGTTATTTACTCATAAGGATAGAAGCGCAGGTCCAATAATTGATCCCTGTGGCATTCCACACTATGCACCTAAATAATTCGAATTATTCCTATTAATGCAAAAACATTAATTCCTTCCGTTTAAATAAGACATAATAACAACTGCGGACGGTTACGCATGCTTGACTGTGTCAAATGCTTTTAAAAAGTCTAGTAGTGATACGAACGTCAGATAGTTTTTAACGATTGCATTACATACCTCTTTTACTATTTTTACAGTGTTGCAGCTCCTTTTTGGTGGTAAACTAGTATTCCTCATATCTTTCTTAGGGACCGGGACTAATTTAACTCTTTTCCATTCGGAGGGAAAGATATGAGTACTGTGAGGAAGTATATAAGGCAGAAGTAGTTTTATAAACTTTGGATTAGGCGGTCGAGATCAGTAGCATTGTATTTTACTGCGAGGAGTGCTACAATACCATCTATTGTACTTCGGTTACTCTATTGAAGCAGAAAACCTAATCATTGTCATTTGCGAGGTCACCCTCAAGAGGATTGTGACTTCATGGTGGATTGCCATATGAGGAACGAAATCCAAATTCAGCTGGTCTCAGTTAGCATCAATGGAGACTACTATGTATGTTTTTTTTTGCCGAGGTATAGATCGCGAAGCTTCCTCCACATGGAATTTTAAAAAATATTTTTAAGAAAAAAAAACTATTTTGGCAGATCTTAATAACTTTGTTGCGCAGTGAACGATATTAATTAAGAAATTCATCGATACAGATCCTCCTCCTAATATATAATCTGTATTTTGAGAGTCTCGATAAAATTGTTTTGGAGTGCTGCTAGGTAACTCTTTATTTATTGATAGGTATACCAAGTATACCAACCCTAAAGCAAAAAGTTGGTCGTAAAAAAGCAGACAAGAGATGTCGCCAACTAAGAAAACATCAAAAAGGGTACATGAGTCGTTCAAAAAGGAGGTGTGGCAATGCGTGAGTTTATCGCCGCCAAATGGAGCGATTTCATAAAATAAATAAATAAATGGCGTGAAAGCCCGGTGTGAGCCAAGGTCCAGCTTCTCGCACTCATTTGTGTTTCTCAATTTGTGGATTTTTACATTCCTGAGTAAGGCCTACTGTTTATTGCCGATTCCGAACGGCTTTACTGAGAAGCTTTTTTCATAGGCAGAATTTGACTTTCGGATATTTGCCATTGCCCGCCGAAAGGGTGGTGCCGATTTTGAAAATTTTGCTGTTGTGCTAATACCAGGATGATGATTCAGACTTATCGATTAGGTTGCAGTTTTGGTTGCCATGGATAACAATGGTAACATTGAGGAATAATATTTGAAGAAATATGTGAAATAGCCTCAAGAACATCTACTAGTAATGTGGTAAAATTTATTCGTTTGTTTAGCCTATAGACCACTCCAAGTATTAAGTTTTTTAGTTATATGTCAATGTCATGGACATCCAGGAGGTGATTCGTAAGGTATGTAGCAACTCCTCAACCAGTGCGGCAATAAAATGCTTGTTTTTCTAATTTTCGGGACGAGTATTGACAAATTCGTCAACTTTGGCCAAGATGCTTTACACGCTTAGATGGCAGATGTGAAAGCCATCACCCTAAATACCCTAGTCGTATATGGGTGGATACAAATTATCGGTTTGCGACTGTCTTACCATATCATCGTTACCCAGGTTCGTTATAAGAAAACAAATAATTAACATAAAAACCAGGATGGGAACTAAATACACAAATAGAATTGTCTAATAGAACAAATAGAAGAACTATTGTTTTGCTGGCTCAAACACACTTCCAACAACAGAAAACATTGTTCCCGGTCAACGAGGGAAATATTATTTCCCTCAGGAGCAATACTTCCATCTAGTTCCCCAAAAAGCCTCTGTCTTATTGTAAGTCCCGGAATCTGATCGAATGTGTTATAACTTTAGCTACAGAGCCTTTTTCTCATTATTTAGGAAGCTTCTTCTGGCATCACTGGTATACTAGCTAGAACTCATTTATAGTGTTTGCGGCAACAAAAGTGTCAACACTGAACTCCTCATGGTGTCACGAAGGAAGTTCATAGCGAAGTTTTATATGTTTTTCCATGATGACAGTGTGGTAGCGTTTATCGACCCCCCTTGTCAGTTTACGTCAGATTAAAGTATGTGCGACGAAATAGCTTCGATATAACAAATTTTTAGAGCGACTTTAAATTTTCGGAAGGCCACATTTTTCCAGGTCTTAAATCGTTCAATTTGTTTGCTTCTCGAATTCAACCTGTTTTTTGTGATATCAACATTTTGAAAGATTAGCTTAATTTTCTAATGCCCCCTAACTCAAGAAGTTCTTCATACTCGAACTAAATTAGTTTTGCACATCCTTGTAATATAGTCGCAATAATCATTTTGCCTTTTGTTTATACTTTTAATGACTTCTTGTCCCTCCATATTCCACTAAGAATTGCTTTTGTTTTATATCGGAACAGCGCACTCAGACGAAGAACTGGTCCTTGTAGGGAAAAGATATACTTCCGCATTTTCAGTCGGCTTTGGGTGTCTGTACGAGGGATTAGAAATGACAACGCAACTTTTTTCGGTTTTGACAATTTTTAATTTAATCCCCTTTTAACTCGATACATTTTTCGGAGCGGTCCTGCAACTTTTTTCACCCCTCCGTATAGTACGACAAAATACTTCTCTGCGGTGGCGATGACTTTCTCGTTCGAACCGTACTTCTTTTTGGAGAGCGATATTTTAAAGTTTGGGAACAAAAAGAAGTAGCAGGGAGCCAAATCCGGAGAAAACAATGAGGAAGCCATTCGTAGTGCAATTCGACGAATTTGGCTGCGGCGACTGCAGAGGTGTGACCCGGTGCGTTATCTTGGTGGAAAAGTACTTTTTTCTTCGTCAAGTGTAGTCGTTCAAATCGGCCCCAATAATAAGATGTAGTATGCTCCTGTGAATGTTTTTCCCTTCTCCAAATAGTCAACGTCGATTACACCTCGCGCGTCAGAAAAAACGGTAGCCATTACCTTTCCGGTCTAAGGCACGGTTTCTCCCATCCTTGGAGCATGGATAAATCCATTGTTTCGATTGTTCTTTGGTGTCTGGTGTGTACCAAGAAGAAGTGGTTTCACGACTAGGCTTGTTCTCCGGTAGGAGCAAACGCTCATGCCAATGCGCAAAACCGCTTTCAGTTAAGATGCTTGCTATCTCAGCCAACTTGATTTTGGCCACGGTTTCCTCTGCGGTAACAGTTTTTGGGTCACCTGGGTACGGTTATTCAAAAGCAAACGTGCAGGAAGGTGAATGGGTCCCATATATAGGGTTTCCCAATAAGGACTTGACAAATTTTAATTTAATTTGTGAACGCACTAATACATCAAACTGTCACTGTCAATTTATTCAGTAAAGTCAACATTTTCATCACGGTAAAGTACACTAACGAACGACGTCTGCAAATTATAAAAATTTTCCACAGATATTCGGAGTCGGTGACTGCAACTTTAAGAGCGTTAACTCCAATTTTCGGTCGTAATTCTCGCCCTAGTAGACAGGCAATAACAAGTTTAGTGCAAAAATTTGAGTCTACATATTCGTTGTGTGATGTTGCCGAGTCAGTGAGATAACGGGTTGGTCGAAGTGTCGAAAATATAGCTGCCGTTCAGACGTCCGTAGCAAACGATCCAAATCAGTCAATTCCAAGGCGTTATCAAGAATTGGGCATCGCTCAGACCACATTATGGCGTATTTTGCGTAAGGATCTTGGTCTTCACCCACACAAGATCAAGCTGACTCAAGAATTGAAGTCGATGGATCATTTGAACGTACGTCGCCGTTCTCCGATTGGGTTCTGGAGAAGATGCGCCAAGATGATGAATTTCATCGCAAAATCATCTTCAGTGACGAAGCTCATTTTTGGCTCAATGGGTTCGTCAATAAGCAAAATATGCCATATTGGTCGAGTGAAAACCCACATGTGCTTCATGAATCACCATTTCATCCACAAAAAATAAACTTTTAATGCGGTTTGCATGCCGGCGGCGCTATTGGGCCATATTTTTTCGTCGACGATAACGATCGTCACGTTACTGTGAGTGGTCAGAGTTATCGCGCCATGATCACCGATTATTTTTGGCCCGAATTGGTAGATATGGACTTGGACGACATGTGGTTTCAACAAGATCGTACCACAAGCCACACAGTACACGCCATAATCGATTTATTGAAGAATAAGTATGGTGAGAGTGTTATCTCAAGACATGGGCTGGTCAATTGGCCGCCTGGTTCGTGCGACTTAACGCCGCTTGACTATTTTCTGTGGGGTTACGTTAAGTCATTGGTTTATGCCAACACGCCGACGACGTTGAAAGAACTCAGAGCCAACATTGGACTCGAAATAGCGGGCGTTTCGGCCGAAATGTGTGGCCGAGTCGTTGAAAATTGGGTCAAACGAATAGACCGCTGCAAACGTGCCCGCGGTGGCCATATGAACGAAGTCGAGTTCCATTCATAAATGTTTTGATTGTACTTCAAGCCAATAATAAAGTTTTTGAAATATCTCAAATGGTTTGCCTTTTATTTAAAAAAAAAAGTTGTCAAGTCGTTATTAGAAAACCCTATGCAAATATAAAAGGAATCTGGCTATACAGATTCTGAAAAAGGTCTCTCATGTGAAGTTTTGGTATGCATCAAAACTCCTGCTCGAAGATTATTTACAACCAAAGTGATGCTACATTACAGCAGGGGAATATCAATTATAAGGTGCTGTAAGAAGTTCGTGCAAAACTTATGATCGCTGACTAGAAATTGAACAAGCTGAAGAATATGATTCACCATTTGCAATAAAGGAAAGAAGCACAGCAATACAGTGAGTTGATATGGTGAAAATGTTAACTGTTCGACGATGAAGTGTGTCATGCTTAAAGGCTCCATAAAAATTCGGTCTTTGCAAAACATTAAAGCACACATATTCGTGAGAATCATGAAGAAGGAACATTTTTATTTGTTTTACTACAGAACGAACTTGATTTTTGTACATCGCTAAATGTTCATCTAAAGGAAACAAATTCACAAGATTTTGTAAGTAATTGAAGATTTTGCATGCTTAAGTGAAATAACACATTTTGCCTTCTTTCCGGACAAATACCGAAACTGTGCCATATTTATGATCTTTGATCTGTTTTAACAAACTCAGTTTTCTAGTGCCTTTTGGCATTGAACCAATGCATCTATTCAAAGTATTTCCACATTTGCGTGCGCATTGTTTAGACGACCTCTCACATTGTTCATGAATCTCTTCGTCCTCTATGTATAACTTTAAGGTCACCCCATATCTCTATGATCAGTGAAAGTCCAAACATATGATTGGCAGCCCTTTAAAAAGAAACAATGCAACAAAAAAGAATCAATAATTTATCATAACATTTTCATTGAAATTTTAAATGAATTATCGAGTTTCTTGATTGATGAGGAATAATGCTGCCGCTCGCTATCTATTTGGTAAAGACAAAAAGGGGGCAGAATAAGAAAACAAAACATTATTCAACTCACAAACGGGGAAACTCTCTATGGAAATAAATTTGTGTAATTAAGTCGATAAAATACCAACATTCACTAGTTGGTACTCACGATTTTACACAGTCTTTAGGTGACTGAAATTCGTGCCTTGTAACACTCTTCCACACACAGTGTAATGATGCAGTTTCTTCTTTGCATTTCAAATCGAATGTGAAGTTGTTTTGAACTCCATTTACCTATTTAACGGGCAGCTGTTGATGAATTTAATTTTGCCGAGCAGTAAAATTGCTGATCAGAAAGCCATACAGTCGGGGTACTAAATTGTATGCTCACGATTCTCATGTTGGTAGATGCGGATGGCTTGAAATGGTCTCTTTGTATCAGATTCGGATAGAATTAGTCGTGCCGAAGTAACATGTAGTTACTTTGTTAGTACACCATACATAGTAGCATCACAATATTTTATGCCTTTCATACGCATTCCACCGAATGAAATGAATGACCAACCTAAGTATATGTAGATGAAAAGTTCATATTTTAGTATCTACTGAAGCCAGGCTGATTCAGTTAGAATCAGCTGAACTTCAGATAATGCACGAACAAGTCTTCAAGGCTAATATTTATTTGGCACATGTACATACCTTTATTATGATACTTAAAAATCACAAAAGAGGCAAAGATACTATGCTATAAAAGCGCATTACTAGATGCTTGTAGCAGCTGTAAAATAAATCTATAAACTAATGCACATATAAATACATGACAACGAACCATTTTTCGCGGGTAATAGTGACGTATATCAAGACCATGTCGTCGAGCAAAGGAAATACGAGCAAGTCTTTAAAAGTTCCTGGCTTCCAGTAATTAAAGTTTTGTCTTTATTGGTGTACCCGGATTGGAATATTGGTGGCGCTCCTGAGTGTACCATTAGTATGTACAATTAGTAAACCCTCTTTTAGCCCCCCTGTTAAGATTTGGTGACAATCCGACGCTTAGTTTTGTTCTGACACGCCTTTCAAAACATCGCGTTAGTGTTTTTTGAGACAATGTTAAAAGAGCAGTTTCGCTCCGTTATCCGATTTTTGTTTTGGAGCGAAAAAACCTGCGATGAAATCAAGCTCATTTTTGACGATGTATGGGTTTTCTAATAACGACTTGACAACTTTTTTTAAAATAAAAGGCAAACCATTTGAGATATTTCAAAAACTTTATTATTGGCTTGAAGTACAATTAAAACGTTTATGAATAGAACTCGACTTGGTTCATATGGCCACCGCGGGCACGTTTGCAGCGGTCGATTCGTTTGACCCAATTATAAACGACTCGGCCACACATTTCGGCCGAAATGGCCGCTATTTTGCGTTCAATGTTGGCTCTGAGCTCTTCCAACGTCGTCGGCGTGTTGGCATAAACCAATGAAATAACGTAGCCCCACAGAAAATAGTTGAGCGGCGTTAAATCGCACGAACGAGGCTGCCAATCGACTGGCCCATGTCTTGAAATAACACGCTCACCATACTTACTCTTCAATAAATCGATTGTAGCGTGTGCTGTGTGGCTTGTAGCACCATCCTGTTGAAACCACATGTCGTCCAAGTCCATATCTTACAATTCGGGCCAAAAATAATCGGTGATCATGGCGCGATAGTGCTGACTTTTCACAGTAACGTGACGATCGTTATCGTCGACGAAAAAATATGGCCCAATAACGCCGCCGGCATGCAAACCGCAACAAACAGTTATTCTTTGTAGATGAAGTGGTGATTTATGAAGCAAATGAGGGTTTTCACTCGACCAATAACGCCAAAAATGAGCTCCGTCACTGAAGATGATTTTGCGATGAAATTCATCATCTTGGCGCATCTTCTATAGAACCCAATCGGAGAACGGCGACGTACGTTCAAATGATCCATCGACTTCAATTCTTGAGTCAGCTTGATCTTGTATGGGTGTAGACCAAGATCCTTACGCAAAATACGCCATAATGTGGTCTGAGCGATGCCCAATTCTTGATAACGCCGTGGAATTGACTGATTTGTATCATTTGCTACGGACGTCTGAACGGCAGCGATATTTTCGACACTTCGACCAACCCGTTATCTCACTGACTCGGCAACATCACACAACGAATATGTAGACTCAAATTTTTGCACTAAACTTTTTATTGCCTGTCTACTAGGGCGAGAATAACGACCGAAAATTTACTGAATAAATTGACAGTGACAGTTTGATGATTAGTGAAAGAGTGTGTTCACAAATTAAATTCAAAGTTGTCAAGTCTCTATTGGAAAACCCTATAAAAATTGACCAGATAAGAACGATAGAAAAAAAATTTGAATAAAACAACAACAATGTGAGATATAAAATCGACATTTATGCTATTATGTACGGAGTAGCACATTATTAAAATGGCCGTGTCGGATTCGCTGGCAGTCCAATTTTTGATGACTCGGTGTCAAATGTTGGCCTCAGGCTCGTTCAAAGTGATTGGCTTATTAGCATAGACTAATGAATTGACGTAACTCCAGAGTACGACGACCCAGTGGCCAAATTTCTTCTTCACAACTTTAAGCGCTTCGTCGCTTGTATGGCTTGTTGGAGCCACAGCTTGGATATATCGATGTTGTTGAGGTCTAACCACAGAACATACCGCATTCGGTTAACATCGTTCTTTACCTGAGACCACTGATGGCAATGGTGTCTCCTTCCTCATTTCGAAAGAAATAAGATCCCATGATGCCACCATGCCATAAACCGCACCAAAAAGTCAATCTTCGTGGATGCACTGATGCTTGACCAAATACTTGTAGATTGTGCTCGTTCCAATAATGGCAATTTTGCTTGTTGACATAGCCGCTGAGCCAAAAATGGGCCTATTCCAAGAAGATAATATAGCGATAATATACTGCGACAGTATAGCCTACGAATGTAGTCCCAAATCCATCCCCAAAATAAAACGGGTTGAACCCCTGGCGATACCCAATTTAGCTGATCGCCGTCGAATTGACATTTCTGGCCAGTATCAACCGCTACGGCAACTATGTTTTCTTCATTTCACTCCAATCTCTGTCTGGTTAGTAGCTTAAGATCCAAAAGAGTGTACTCACTCTCAAACTACTCCATATTACGACGAATTGCCTGCACACTAAAACCATGATGACGACCAGCTTCACGAAGATATTCTCGTTGCGTATTTAGATCTCAGCCGGAATTTCGATAATATGTATCTTTTAATAATTTTCGCACGTTCAGTAAGCGTAAAACGATGCATGATGTATTGGAAAATGCTGGATGTCATGGGTAACTTTGATAGATACTGAAACATAACAATTAGAAAAACTATCTTTGCTATCTGGTCACCCGTAACTTAGATGACACAAATGTGATCATATTGTATAGCGGGCTTAAGCTAGGGATATTTTCATTCTTTAACATAAGAGCCAATCTGTATGGACCATACAACAAGACAAGGATCGTAAAGCTGCAGCCGTTATGCTCCTCGGATTTGTTGCATCGACGAAATTCTTGGCTTTTGACCTTTATGCTGAGTCGAAAGCGATCTTCTTTGTTTAAATACTTCCGAATTTTACAGAGGAGATATTTTTTTTGAAGTCGACCGGGAGCTTTGCAGTTTTCTCTAGAATCTGCGGTTTCGCCTGAATACATCCGTATTAACTGGGTTTGTTCATCACTCTTGTTATACTTAAGACTAAATATGGTCGGATTGACGGAAATCTTGGTTTTAATCACCCCCATCAATTAGTCAAGCAACGACTGTGCCGAATCCACAAAATTTTCTTGCTCATCCCCACAGGTTACTGTGCAATCCCAGTTGATTTGACAGATTTATCCAAACGTTTGGTAGGGCCTTCGAACTTTGTTTCTGGAATAGCTCCTTTCTATTTTCTTGATCCTCCCATTGTTCCGATTTGAGTTCTGTTTTTTTTTTTTTTTTTTGTTAAGTTGGTACATCTGTTGTTGGCATTCCCTCTAAATCTTAGCGTCATAGCTTGACATTTACAAAAGTTATTGTACGCAGCCAAGAGTACATTTATCTCTGTGTGTGTTGGCGATTTTTTAGAATTTATCAGTGGCACTAGCGGTTCAAATGTGGACGTGAGTCAATCAAAGATGATGAACGCAGTGGCAGACGAAAACATTGATGAAGTAAAAGAAATGTTGGCCAATAACCGCAAATTAATCATTATATAGATAGCGGAGGTCTTGAACATTGCCTATAGATCCGTCCAAGACATTTTGGTTAATAATTTGGTTTTCCGTCGAGCAGCAAAGTTGGTGCCAAAAGGCCTCAATTTCATACAAAAAAGAGACCGTGTTGACGTCGCAAAAGAGATGATTTGCGAGGCTGAATCCGATCCCACATTCATCAAAAGGATTATTACTAGAGACGAGACGTGGGTTTATGAGTACGACATGCAATTCTGACATCAGGCAAGTGAGCAAGTGAATGGCGTTCACCAAATGAGCCGAGACAAAAGAAAAAAAAAAAAAAAAACACGTGGATTTTGCAGCCACCGAATTCACCTGATTTGGCTCTTTGTGACTTCTTTCTGTTCAATCGAGTTAAAAAACCAATACGGGGAACGCGTTTCAGCAGCCGAGAGGAAGTAATGGAAAAATCGCAGAAAGCACTGATGGACATACCGAAAACCGAATATAAAAAATGTTTCGAGGATTGGATCAAGCGCTGGCATAAGTGTGTTTTAGTCGATGGGGATTACTTTAAAGGGGACATAGATTTAGATGAATAAAATTGTATTTCTGAATAAATTCCGGTGATCAAGGTGGTATTTCCTCGTAGAGGTGGTTGCATGGAGCCCAGCGCAAGGGTTGTATCATTTTGAGCTGCTTCTTAGTATTCGTTGCACCGATCTTCAGCACCGTTGTTGTGGTGTCTAAGATATTCATTAATATATCTTAGCTGCAACTCGGTAGAGGTTGAGTATACGAGTACATATATTGGCCGTTTTGCGGCGAATACAATATAATGCTGAAAGTGTGCCTTGCTCCATTCGTAACACGATCAATTTGGTTGATTGCATTATGATCTTGTTGCTTTGTGAATATTAAAGTGGGGATGCCGGCAATAGTGACACTCCTCGTGGTAGCAATGACAATTTCAGTATGTCCGTTTCCAGACCTGGGATCCTGAATATTTTGTTGTAAGAAAACTTAAATAACCAAAGAAGGCAGTTTTGGGCATAAATTTGCAAAAGTGACTCCGAAATGCTACAATCCAAGAGAACGAGCTACCATGCGCAAGCTATGTAGATCTTGAAAGAAAAATTTGAGAGTAGTGAATGACGAGACGAAAATGGCTAGTAGGAACGAAATTCAAGTTTTCCAAGCATGGGCTATCCACTGTGGAAATACTGAATTCAATACAGTGCATCTTGAGTTATACTATGAACGTTCCAGAAACACTTGAATTAGCAATTAGAAAATGTACCCATACAGCCTACAACCTATCAGCAGCCGACAAACAAGTGGGACGTTGAGGTAAGGTAAATGAGCGAACATTTTAAAGGTTGTGGCAGAATGAAGAAAAAACTCGGATGGGATTCAGTTGCCCGAATTATTTTGAAAACAAGCAAGGACAATTGCTAGCGGCGAGCAACGAAATTTGCAATAGGAAAGAGGAGTACTTTTACGAGTTAGTAAATGAGGAATTCCCACGCTGTTCCACTCCCTCAACTATTATGTATAAAATGAAAGTATAGATTTTATGAAAGTCATATAATGAACATTAGGGCCGAATCACAACCCTCAAAAGTATAAACGACAATCAGCAATCTTGAGTTTAAAAACTTCACTGCCTATCAATACTGCTTGGTGCGAGACAGGTCGAAATATTCGTATGCCGCGCGATTGAAAGTTAACGTATAATGATATCGCTACAAAAGATATGCTCCAAGACGATATGGAGCGGCTTAAGCCACGAAAAAATTTGCAATATTTTATCGACTAGGCTTAACATATGCATAACAATTTTGGACAATGTACGGGAAGTATGGAGGACAGAAGTGTACTTAACTCATGTAAGCGAATGTAACAAAACGTTACATAATAGGAAGTACGCGCATGTGGAAGCCTCTACAATATGAAACCGATAGCGGACAAATTTCAGGATAAGCAAACCATTTATTGTACTATTGACATGTCAAATAGCTTTTAAGGTTCCACTTTCAGCCGAGGTACGAAGAAGAGACTCAATAAAAAAAAATCTATCACTCAAATGCTGCATAGTAGAAACATGTAGCACTAGGTGTTATTACAAGCGTTACGTATTGCAACTGTTACGAAAAGAATAAGAGCTAGATGAGATGAAAATATGCCAAAATGCTAAAAAAGACGGTCTTTCGAATGTCAGAACGTCGAATTAGGCAGGTACAACTTTAAATTGGTAAACGCTGGCTTTGGAGGCTAAGGTGGCTTTTTTTTTTGTTAACTTATGCCTTAGTATACAAGGCACTCCTGATTTTACTGAAAATAAATGGTCCTATTTGAAACAGGAGCAGAAATCATTTGAATATTTCTGCATCAAAAAAATTCGTACTTATAGTACATACTTACTTACTTAGGTTACAAAGGTATGAAGTGAGCGTTTTGTTTTTGTGACATTTTATTCAAAGTATTGGCCAATGCTAGGTACACATTTTTCCCATCTTTCAGGCAATTTATGAATTCTACGCCAATAAAACTGTTCGCCTTTTAAAGCAAACCAAAAAGTCAATTTTCGACTTCCTCGTAGGATTCGAAGTGTTGCTCAACTAATTCGTGTCCCATCAATAAAAACAAATGGTAATCGGAAGGAGCAAAGTCTGGTAGCAGCTCCCAGTCAAGTGCTTTGGTTGTATCCTGAACCAGTTTTTGCCCTATCTTCTGGCCCATTCTGGTTGTTTTTTGGATCAATGCATGATTTAAATTGATCATTTGTTGTCGGTAGCGATATGTATTAACGGTTTCATCAGGTTTTAGGAGGTCGTGGTACACCACACCTTTCTAGTCCCACCACACATACAGCATTGTCTTCTTGCCGAATCGATCTGGTTCTGCAGTCCAAGTTGATGGTTGTCCCGAAATCAATCCATTTCTCAGGCACCCAATTTCCAGACTTTTGGATCTTTCCCATAGCTTTCAAATGGTCAGAAATTGTTTGCTGTGCAACATTTAACATTTCTTCCATTTGTTTCTGACTCAAAGTGTCATCTTCATCAAATATTGTTTGCAATTCGGCGTCTTCAAACTTTTTTGGTGGTCTTCCACGTTCTTCATTTCTCACATCAAAATCGTTATCTCTGAAACGTTGAAACTATCTTTTGCATGCTGCTTCTGATAAAGCACGATCACCATATGCCTCGACAAGCATTCGAAGTGACTCTGGAGCACTATTCTTTAAATGAAAACAAAAAATGAATGCTTTCCGCAAGTCATTATTCTCTGATACAAAATTCGACATTTTTAACATTTTTAACACGATGGAATGGATTGAAATATATTCGCTCTACCTGTTGTAGTCATCTCAGGCGATTAATGTGCAGTTTTTTGATTAGATCTTCTCCCTTAAAGCCCTTCAACGCAAAGGGATTGAATATTTTACGAACAATTTTTTTCTCAAAAATACCGAGAATAGCATCTTCCACTTTCGATAGATTCCATGTTTGAGCACCACAAAGTAACACTAGGATGATCAAGATCTTATATAGAACCTTCCTTAATTGTTTAGAAAAGAGCCTTACTGCTCAGTTGCCTTCTTGGTCCACAGAACAGTGATTGATTTTTGTTTTAGTTCCAGACTTGGTAGACAAAATCCCTTACTACCTCAAAGTTATAGCTGCCTATCATGACATTCTGCCCAATGCGTCGATATTGTGTGTCCCTTCTTGTTGACAGCATATACTTGGTTTTGTAATTCAATTACCGATAAACCCACAGAAACTTTTGTTTCAGTACCATTGGATGTACGGGTGACAACCATCTGTCGATATCATCGGCGTACACTAGTAGTTGAACAGACTTTCGATGGTTGTGCCTCCAGTGTTCACTTGTGAGTTCCGCACAATTCTTTCACCTATGATGTAAAAAAAGTCACATGACATACAGTGCGTCACTTTCTCTTAAACCTTTTTGACGTCAGAGGTATCTGCTAAGTCGTTTCGGATCTTGGTGGAACAGCGAGCGTTCTCCGTTTCCATTGTGCACAGAAGGCGAGCTTACAATGATGCGAAAACTAAACTATAAGCGTTGCCATATGTGGCTTTTCTACGTTATATGTTTTCAGAGTAGGTACATAGGAAACCAACATGCGCATCTTCACTGCAACAAACGGATTGTCATAAGATGCTCGTTGCCTGTCGGAAGCTTAAAACTTGTTGGCGAATTCTGCCAAATAAATTCTGGTTAATGAGGAATCACATTCGTAGGCATAACAGTTATTTATCCTACTTTTGCTGGGCCCATAGAATCGAACTGTGTGATATTAGATGCGCAACTAAGTTTTCGCTTTTTTTTGAAAATGCAACTTTATTGTGAAAAAATGGTTACAAATGAATCATTCTATGTAATGCTCATCGCTAGCTACAACGTTTTCCCATCTTTCTGGCAGAGCTCGAATACCGTTACGGTTAACAATGTTTATCTTTTGAGGCTATCTACGAATCAAGTTATTTTTTGATGTCTTTATATGAGCAGAACTGCTGATCAGCCAGACTATGTGCCATCGAACGAAAGAACTAGTAATCGGACGGCGCAATATCTGAGGAATATAGCGGGTGGAGTAGGATTTCCCATTTGAGCGTTTCCAGGTAGGTTTTTACAGGTTTGGCAACGTAAGGCCGAGCGTTGTCATGCTGTGGAATCACTTTTTCGTGCCTCTACTTTTATTGTGGCCGTTTTTCGCATAGTACTCGGCTCAGTTGCGTAAATTAAAGTCAATACCGTTCCCCAGTGATGATTCCGTTGGGTTTCAACAGTTCCTAATAAATAACACCTACCTGGTCCCACTATACACAGCATAACCTTCGCAACGTGAATATTCGGCCAAGCCGATGACGTAGAAGCATGACCGGCCAGCCCCCATGGCATTCTTCTTTTTGAGTTGCTGTAATTTATCCATTTATCATCACCGATGAAGAAAACCTTCCTTGTTTTGCCGCTGGAGCAGTTGCTCATAGGTGAAAAAACGATGCTCAACGTCCCTTGGCTTCAAATCATAAGGAATCCAAGTTCCTTATTTTTTTAATCATTCCCAACGTATGCAATCGCTTGGAAATGGCTTTGGCGGGTAACTCCTAATGCTGTTGCAAGCTCTTCTTACATTTGGCACGGATACTCATTGTGCAATGCCTCCAATTTAGGCCTTCCTTCACGCGGACGGTCGTCAACATCGAAATCACCGTTTTTGAAGCGACCGAACCAATCACGGTACGTTGTTTATTGTTTTACTTAGACAAGTATCTCTGTAAGCTTTTTGGAGCTTTCTCGATGCGCTTCAGTCGCTGCTTTCTTCGGATGAAAGAAGAAAATCAACAAAATTTGGCACAAAATCAGAAATTTTCACACAACCAAAGGTACGAGTGTATGACGCCAAAACAAAATCTCTAATTTGTCAAAACGGTTTGTTAACCATATGTCTAAGCATGGTTCATGACGTTTTGGATATATCCAAATTGACCAGCATTTACTGCCATCTATTGACAACTTAGAGAACTTAGATGGGGTGAAAAGCAACCTCCTTGACCGCCAGAATACGCTGCTATTGCAAAAAAGGTTATAGTGCCTTGAAGTTCATATTTAGGCAGACATGCCAAATTTCTATGTGATACTGTCTTTAGTTTTATTTTGATAGCTGATTATTGCTGACGTGTTTGGCATCATGTTGAGTATGGACAAAAACGATTTTCGTTCTCTCATAAAACATTATTTTTTGGGAGGCAAAACGGTGAAGGAAACAAAAGAAAAGTTGGATAAATATTATGGGGCTAATGCTCCGTCAGATTACACCGTCTAATATTGGTTTCGAGAGTTTCGTGGTGGCCGCAACTCCACAACCGATCAAGTCCGCAGTGGCAGGCCCACCAATGTCAAAAAAATACATGAAATGGTGTTGGCTGACCGGAAAGTGAAGGTGCGCGAGCTAGCAGATACCACAAAGATTAGTACTGAGCGCACACGCCATATTTTGGACAATATTCTGCATATGAAAAAGTTATCCTGCAGCTGGGTGCCGGGCATACTCACTCTTGACCAAAAACACGAACGCGAGAGCACTTCGAAAGAGTGTTTGGGCTTGCTGATGCGGAATCGGGCGGATTTTTTGTCGTCGATTGGTAACTGTTGATGAAACTTAGATCCACTATTACACACCAAAGAATAGAATGAGAGCCGGCACGAGTGCTCCGAAGCGCCCGAAGGAGGCTCGATTTGTCGGAAAGGTTATGGCGTCGGTTTTCTGATATTGTCATGGCATACTCTTCGTGGAATACCTCGAAAAAGGAAAAACCATCAACAGCAAGTATTACTGTGCATTATTGGAGCGATTGAAGGCCGAAATCGCTGCAAAACGGCCTCACATGAAGCGAAGACAAGACATTGCAAGGCAATGCATCGGCGCACAAGAGCATCGCAACCATGGTTAAAATCAATGACTTACGGCTTCAATTGTTGTCGTATCCATCGTATTCGCCCGGTTTGGCTCCCCCGGACTATTCTCTCTTCCCAAACCTCAAAAGATGGCTCATCAATAAAAAATTCAGGAAATCATAGACAGCTGGGAGGAGTATTTTGCAAACCTTCCGGTAAACTACTTTTCGGACAGGATCAAGAAGTTGGAAAATCGCTGGAATAAGTGTATCAAACTAAAAGGGGACTATATTGAATAAAATAGAAAAAAAACATTTAAAAGTTTTTTTTTTCATTCCCAAGTATGTTACTTTTCACCCCACCATAGGACTCAATGAGCTCTGCTTATTTCTCTATTTAAGGCCCGAACATTCCACGCGCAGTCCCGAAAATCGTTGCCCTTTAATCGTTGGGCTGGGTTGTCAGCAGTAGATCCCTTATGTTCTGTTATGCACTGGCTTGCCATATTTATGTTTATTTCTTTCGTGTTGGGATGTGAGTTTCATGACGGCGTAGGCCATTGGTGCTGGTCGAGTACGCACTTCTCATTTTAGCCTGCATGAGTAAGGGTTTGAGCAAGGATTTACTCATGCTTTTATCAGGATAAACAAATGAAGCTGATTATTGCACTGCTAGCCCAATCAAAGAGGCAGCCAGCAGTTCAATATTTGTACTGCCACCAAATGACGGACCGGATTCTAGGCCAAATTCTATCGTCCAAGCCATAGAAGAAGCAGAGTGAACAATGAATGACTAAGATGCCTTGAATATTTATAAGGTTTCTTGATTCTGATCTAGGGCACGTTTCATAAAATTGTTTGTAACAAACAACCTATATGTTAGGTATTTGAGGAAATATCTGAGAAAGCCAGTTGGAATCGATAGAATCCAAGGATACTTGTTAATTTTGTTTGTAGCTACTTTCAAAAAAAAAAAATTAAATAAATAAACAAATACAACAATATTAAGTCACATCTAAAGTTAGCCTTGTTTAATTGAGCGTATATTTTGACAATTCAATTAACCTTTATTTACCATTTTTTTCCCAGAATATCCAGTCAATTTTGCGGAAACCGGGCAACTAACTCAATAAATAACACCGCGGGATATGGATTGGCTGCCATAAAAAACAAACCAAGGTTAGTTTATCTTTATTTATCCAACAACTTATCAATGATCGGAATATTTCTATATATCCGACATAATTTGTTACATACTCTGTCAAAATCAGCTGGATTTGTGTTGCATTTCAATTCATACATATCATGGTGTATATTTATTTTTTTTTTCAAAAATCATATAGGCCTGCATGAATAAATATATTCGCTCACTGAAATTGGTCGATGGGGTCCATAATTAATGCAACATAGCTGGCGGCTTAATTAATCAACTGTTCACCAATTAATAGTCAGTTAGGTTTGTTTTTCACATTTTTTCCAACCTTTTCACCTCATTGATTGGCCTTTTTTTTTTTTTTTAGATGGACTTTACTTAATCGAATTAATTTGATTATTTTTACACACACCACTGTAAGAATAGTGGATGTTGGTATTTTTATACAATTCCTTTTTTTTTTGCTCGTGGTGTATTAATGTGTTTACATTTTCATATTAATTATTTTACCTTTAACCACTAGTCAAAAGGCTGATTATATAAGGACTCGGATATATCTACTTATATGGGTTCATAATTTTCCCGATAATGGGAATTTTGTTTATAGGCTGGCAATGAAGTTTATTTAATCGATAAAAAGTATAGCTTTTGACTTTTCCCTACAAATTAATTTTGGAGAACAAGTGACAGGACTTCATTAAATTATTGCATGGGATTGCTGAATGTAGTTAGGACGGTTCAATTAAAGTGAAAACAAATATTATATTTTTTAAATTAATGTTAATTAACCATTAAATATTATTGAAATTGAATATATAAAAAATATTTTGTAGAAATTAAACCATATAGTCGTTCTGAAATATGAGGTCGTAATTTTTAAATTTTAATGAGTTTTTTTTTTTTTTTTTTTTTGTTGTGGGTAGGTGAGAAATCTTTATAAATACTATAAGCCCGGTGCTTATAAGGGGTGATTCATCGTGAGGTTTAATTTTCAATAGGCTTTTTTTGACAAATCATTCGTGATTCCTATCAAACTACTTTGTTGCTTTTGTTCAGTATCGTTTGGCATTTCATCATGAAAAGACTCACACCACAACAGTGTCTCCAAATTGTTCAGCTGTATTACAAAAATCAGCGTTCTATGAGAAATGTTTTTCGTGCGATTCGAAGAATTTACGGAGCGCATAATCAAGTCCCAGATACTCGACCGGTTAGACCACATCCACATCGATTCGACGTCGTTCTCAGCAGCTTTGCTTGGCGTATTCGACAACTTGGTGTAGTTTACGTAAGCATCTCGGCCTAAAAGCGTACAAAATTCAACTTGTGCAAGAATTGAATCCAGGCGGCTTGAATTTGAGTCATATTTTCAGGGCTCTGGAGAAACTCAATGAAAATCCGGTATTTTATAGTGAAATTTTGTTCAGTGATAAACTTCATTTCTGGCTCAATGGATACGTTAATAAACAAAATTGCCATATTTGGACTGATGAGCAACCCGAAGAGTAACAAGAACTGCTATTGCATTCATTAAAAACAACATCCAAAACACAACTTTATTCTAAGCGTCTAAACGAGTCATTGTCTTTTAAACAGTTGTGGAAGAACCTCAAGGAGATTAGCGTAGCTAAGCAAAAGTGAAGCCTTCCTGATAATGTCGATGGTAACGTACTCAACAAAAACTTTGTATCGTATTCACCACCGATTGCTTATCCGCTTCTTTACGGTTCCAACCTTAATATCAGCACAAGTACAATGCCTTCCGAAACCTTCGAGTTTTCTGCTATAGAGCAGGCGGATGTGGTGGAGAGTCTACTTTTCCATTAAATCTAACTCAGTCGGAGAAGATAAAATACAGCCCAAGTTTATAAAAATTATTCTTCCCATAATATTGCCGTACGTTACCCATATCTTTAATCAAATATTACTTACGGGCGTGTTTCCTTCAGTCTGGAAGAAATCCAAAAACTTACCTATTCCTAAGAACCCTACAGGTAATGAATTTCGGCCAATTGCGAAACTTTCATTCCTATCCAAAGTCTTCCAAAAAATTATGCAGAAACAAATAAATTTGTGAATGGTGGAATGTCAGAATTTCTTCCCAATTCCTGTGGAGCGAACGAAAATCGTTTTTGTCCATACAAAACATGATGCCAAACACGTCAACAACAATCAGCTGTCAAAAAAAATTTTGGCATGTCTGCCTAAATATGAACGGACTTCAAGGCACCATAACCTTTTTTGCAGTAGCAGCGCATTCTGGCGGTCAAGGAGGTTACTTTTCTTACTTTTAGTAGGCTTATGTTACAGAATTGAAAGCTCGGCATCGATCGCAACAGTTTGGCTTTTAGCCGTCCACTATGTGGAATACAGTAAAAAATCTCGACCTACAGTTGTACAAGGAGCATTTAATATATAAATTGGAGTCACCAAACCATGGCTTACTGCGAGAATTCTCGGAGTTGACTTTTGGGTAACTTAGAGGCGAAACTAATTCACTTTTAGGTAAATAAGTTTACAAAAAAACAAAATTGCCGTTTCTGGAAAGAGCTACATCTGTAAAAGACTTTGGAGGATTAATTACAACCACAAAACTAGAATCGATCTTTGTCCCACCCAAGTTTACATACTTTCAAGGATGTTGTTGTGTCCATTGAAGAACTTGAGCACTTCGATGGGTAGGGACATGTACATCGTTGCTGAAGTTCAACCTTAGAGGCTTAGCCAAGCGCAGGCTATACATTGTTGATAGTTATCTAACGAAAAGATAATCAAGAAGGCTCGTGAACAGCTAATCATATAGTTCTACTGCCAGTTATGTTGCAATGCCAATGACTTTGGGGGTACACTTTTCAGCGTAAATCCTAAAGTCCGTGTTCACCTTCAACTTGGCAAGCAAAACCAAATCAATCATCAACTTATCACATAATGTCCACCCGAGGTCATTTGTTCCTAAATGGATTCATCAAATAAAAATATAAATCCGTCTCTCAGATCATAATAAACGACCAACCTGTCACGGTAGCTAAATGATTTAGTGTTTCGCTCAGAGGTGACTATTAAAATTATACAATTACGTATGCAAATGATTATGGAGGTGTAAAGGTTTAACGAACATTACAAAACTCCTTTGAACCAAAATAATAACATTAATCTTAGTTTGAAGTCAATTGACAAATGCATGTAGAAAATATGTGAAGTGGTTGGTGTTAAAAATGTGAGAGGTCACCGTAATTACTTTGTAATCTGTGTTTTGTCATAAGAATTCTATGCGAGATATTGTTTTTATAAAATTTGTTCAGAACGGGGCCAATTTGGGTATGGAATTTGATGGGAACTTGCTCGTATTGACTTAAATATTGTGGACATTCGTTAGGTGGCAAAAAAGTTTATATCATCATACATACTAGGTGCGTTCTTTTTTTTGAAAAGGTGCCAAATCAGGCTAATACGGAATTGAAATGCGGTCACAAGTGTGACGCCAACTTCCTTCTGTAACGGTTTAGTTCGGTAGTGGAACAAACTCTTCTATAAACTGATCTTGGAATCGTTAAAGCAAATCAATCTTCACTTTTGACTTCTCCAAATGAGATTTTGTGGGTCTTTGCTTGTGTGGCAACTTCCACACGACACTAAGACACTTGGCTTCTGGCTTTCGTTACTAGTCACAATGTTGTTAAAGAAATTTGTTTCCTTATGGCCTCATTATGCCCTTTGAATCTTGAAATCTGAATAATCAGTAATTTTTGTACTGATGACACAGACAGACTCATTAACTCACTATACGTCCAAATGTAATGAAGTTTTGTCAGTGCATCTGTAAAGGATCTACTTTTTCGATGGATGGCCATACCACAATATACATTGTATGGAACGCATCTTATATAACAAGATGGACAAGAATCAGCATAATAAAAAAGATTTTTGAGTGAACAATTTGAATAGGCCCATACCGTCTTGGAACGGCTATTCATCTACATTCCTTTTCTGATTCCTTATGATTTATGGAAATCAAAGTGCTTACAGATTTTTATCAAAATGACCGCAAACAACTCTATCACTCTACCCACTACACACCTGGTACTAAGTAATGTTTTGTAACTCTAGTCAGATTTGTTTTTGACTCTACCTCGGCATGTCTACGTTATTGTTCCGCTTATCGTCACGCGTTGATATACATCAACGTCAATGATTAATAAAGTAAACAAATGGTTGTAGCTCAGTGACATTGTGGAAGTAGTTTTCTGCCACAGTTTGCTAAGAATGTGAAAATGACAGAGATCTTCCACTCGTCATTGTTCCAGCCTTCTTTTCCTCGAATCTTTCTTTTCACAGCCTCTATCATTAAGGTGCAGCTTCATAGGAAGGTATGGCCAATACGTAATTTGACAAACGTTGATAACTCCGCTCTATCTTTAAGGAGAATCTTGCTAGCTTTTTGAAAAGTTGTTGAATTTATTGAACAACGGTCATAAGTATCTGGATTTGTCATGCCTATTGCCAGCTTTGATTTGTATCTTCTGCGTCATTTGTAGCCTCGATGTAGGATTGATACTTTGATCAGCCCCTTAAAGGTTAGATTTTGATAATTTTAATTTTGGTGGTAGCTGAGGCCCCCATTTATTGGCTTAATACAAGCTCAATCTGACTTAAAAACTAACAGAAAGACTTAAGACCTAGGGACAAAGGAAGTGATGGAGCGATCTTGTTTGAGAAGAGGAGTGCTCAGGTGAAAATCGAAAAGAGAGAGGTTTGAGTTGAGATTGGTTCGTTGGAGCCATAAGAGGTGCGGTTGACCGGTAGATAGAAGAGACGAGGACAACGTAGATTGAGGGGGTTAATATTGAAGGAAATGTAGTTGAAAATGTATATACAGTCGATGAAACCTGAGAGAAGTCGATGAAAAGAATGTCAGAAGCTTGAGGCAGTCCTGATAGGGAGGTAAGACTAAAAAGTCGTTCCACGGCAGACCCCGGAGAGCAAATCGGAAGAATCGACGTTGAATACCCTCGATTCGGAAAACATGAACCCGGTGAAAGGGGGACCAAGCTTGACTAGCATACTCAAGCAGGGGGCAAACAAAGATAAAATTCCTTGGACCACCGTTTAATGAAGCCAAGTGATGAGTTGGCTTTGAGGATCATCTTATCGATATGCGAATGGAAACTAAGCTCACAGTCGAATAATATGCAAAGGTCTTGAAAAGACTGAACCAGGGGTTAACCATGTAGAAAATAAAGTCGGGGAGGAGATGGGTTGCATTTACGTGAGAAGGTTATAGATTGACATTTGGCTATATTAATTTCTAGGCAGTTTTTGAGGTACCAGATTGAAAACCGATCAAGTTCTACTTGAAGAAGGGCGGAGTCATGGGGAGAGAAAATAGTTTTAAAAAATTTTGTGTCGTCAGTGTAAAGAGAATGGGAGCATTGTTTAATTACCCTCTCAACATAGTTGATAGTAAGAATGAAGAGAAGAGGGCCAAGATGACTGCCTTGTGGAACTTCATATGAGGCCAGAAATGGAACAGAAAGGTCGGATCTAAACCGAACGCTATAATATCGGTTTACCAGGTAAGAAGAAATCCATTTTAATAAGAGAGGTTCAAAGCCGAGAGCAGACAATTTGAAAAGGATCAATTGATGAGATATCTTATCAAACGCTTTAGTGAAATCAGTTGCGATAACATCGATTTCTTTGCCATTTTCGAAAGCTGAGAGAGCAAAAGACACGAATTCAATTAGATTTGTGGTAGTTGATCTACCTTTGTCGGGGTGAAATAAAAGGCTTGCATTTGAAGCTTAAGGCTTCGTATAAAATGCTTTCAAAGAGTTTGGGTATATGAGAGAGTTTAGCAATGGGACGATAATTGGTAACTTCATGCTTAGATCCCCTTTTGTGTATTGGGATTATAAAAGCGGTCTACCAAATCTGGGGAAATTTTCCCTGTGTGTGGGCTAGACGAAAAAGGTTGGAAAGGGGTAGAGACAGGTGGGAAGAGCATTTTTTAAGAAACTCGGCGAGGAGTCTGTCTGGAACAAGTACAAATTCATCTTTAAGATTTAGAAACTTTTCTTCAATAACTGCAGATCGAAATTTTGAGTGAGAAAGGGACCAATGGAGAAATTTGGTAGATCATTGAAGTAAGAGGGATCTGTTACGAAGAAGTTGTTGGCAGATGATTGTTTGAAAAATATAGCAAAGAAGTAGACGATGGTAGGAGGATCACTTGAACATTTGGTTTCGAAAGCGAAGGAGGAAGGATAACCATCAGTCTTACTTTTGCAATTGACAAATTTAAAAAAGGACTTGGAGTCATTTATGAGATGTGTTTGCGCACTATTCAGGTAGCGTTGATAGAGAGAGTTATAAGTTCAATGAAATGAAGATATACACCTTAATAGTTTGAATAGTCGAAGAAGAGTTGGTGCGAAGGAATACCGCCCATAACTTGTTTTTTTTTTTTTTTTGTTTTGTTTCGTAGAGAGCAAAGTCTATGATTATACCAAGGAGGGGATGTAGAAGAAGTTTTATGGCGGGAATAAGGCACATAAAGAGAGATGGATTTGAATATTTCTCTGTAAAAAATGGAGAGGGCAGCAACTAGAGGTAGATTGGTAAACTCAAATGAAGCCCTACTTAGAAAGGTATTAATTTTACGAAAATTAAGGAGAGTTATGAAAAAATGAGAGAAGAAGTGGAGGATGAAAGTTATCAATAGTTGAAAGAGATAGGGAACAACACGAAACTGAGGAGTTGTTGGGAACAGTTCTGAAAATAAGGTCTAATAGCCTTTCCATATAGTTGGAAACACCACTGAGTTGGCATAGATTAGAGTCTGTTAACCGATCTAAGAAAAGGCAATCCTTAGTAGAAATGGAATTGGAAGCGATGAAAAACGATAAGTCTTCAGATGGAGTCCACTTCAGCTGAGGCAGATTAAAATCGCCGAAGATAATGATATCATCAAGCGAGTCTGATTAAATTGTACAAGCATCTACGAGTAGGTGTTATTTTAACCGACACAAAGTCGAGCTTAGGAGAAGATGAAGTTGCAACGAGAGAGAAGTCCAGGCTGTTGTGAATAGCCAGTAGGACACCTCGACAAGGGAATTCAATCAAGAGGGGTGTGCGATCATCATCCCGAAAAAAATTAAAAAAAAGAGGAAATAATTCCTGGTTTTTTACGTTGGGGATAAGTTTAGTTTCGGTCAGAGCTGAGATTTTCGAGAAACGGCGTGGGGTTTAGAACGCAGTCCTCTTACGTGTTAGTAATAGAAGGTAATAGGGAGGTTTTTGCATAACTTTTTAGGGTCGAAAAAATTTATGGTGGTCAAGTCAACTGCGTTGGAGGTGTGAGACTCTTTTAGAGTGTACATAGTGGCGAAGAGCGGCAAGATCGTCTGCAACTTTTTGGGAGAGGGTATTGAAAATCTAGTCGTACTGAGACTGGTTACGTTGGTAGGGAGGCCTTTCTGCAGGATAGAAATTATGACGCTTGTTTTTGTTTTACCCTCGCAGCACACCGAGTCGGATTTATCGTACAGATAAGCGAGATATAGACGTATATTCTCATATATATTTTTATCTCTAAGACTAGAGAGCGCATAGCGACATTCGGTGGTATCGTTAGTTTGCTGCGTTAAATTGTCCAAGTTGAATTAAAATGATTGATAAGCTTCCGTGGGGCAGCGATTGGAGGAGCTGACATAGAAGTGTTTTTAGTTGTAAAGTTGGAAGAAACTTAGCAGGAATCAATGGGTTGAACTTTCCGCAGATAACTTGTATGTGGGGTGAGCGTGATTCCACTTCAGGTTCCATTAATTCAACCATGAGCGTTGTATTATAGCGAACGTTCTGGTAAGGCTGCGGAAAGTTTGGTGTATCAAAGATTTTGCTGTTTATTGTTGCGATGTGATGTTCCATATCGCATACGAGGGATCGAGTCGCAGTAAGTTCGTCATCGACATCGTTCACTAAGTAATAGTGGTTCTTGTTAAAGTGCACGTAGACTAGTTATAATACCACTGGGAGAGCTTGAGAGGGTGATGTAGTAACTACTCATGGAACCAAAAAGATTTGTTAAAGTCAGTGATCTTTATTGAGCAGGGATAATTGGAATAATGAAATTAATAATTGTCTAGGGACTGCATTCTGATATGGGACAAGGTAGGGTGGTTGTAAAGAAAGTGCATTGCAGATTCTTCTTCGTTCCAACCATTTCTGAAGAAATGGTTTTAAAGGCTTCTCAATCTAGACTCAATTAACTTGGGTGAGATGATACAGGGTTTTCCTAGATTTACCCTAAGATCACAGCTACCTTTTCAAGAGAATAGTATGCCTGAAGAACGCTAGAAAATGTGAGAAAGTGACTTTGTCTGCTTAAGCTACCAAACCTCATCCTGTGTTCTCAAATTTAGTAAACAGCTCGATTCGAACTAGGTTCCATAGCAAAAAGGAGAGCATAGCAAGAGGGAGAGAGAATAGGAATCAGGATGCAGATAAAGCCCTTTATGCCCATTCTTTGAAGAGAGTTGAAGATCGAGGAGGCGTCAACATTGTTGTAACCTTCCTAGGTTTTAAGGAACGACACCATTGCATACTCCTTAAGATGGAATGACTTTTTAATGGATCGTTAGATAGAGTACAGAGATGTGTCAACAAACTTGCTTTGATGGTAGGCATACTGACATCCTTACAGACTGACAAACTGATAGATCTGAAATCATTCGGGGGCGTTAGTTAGGTTTTATCTGCTTTTGGTGCAAAGATTACTCCACCTAGTCCAGCCACTGCTTGCTGTACCAAGAGGTAAACAGCTCTCAGCAGAAGAAACACAGGGTATTTCTGAAAATTTTTGTGCTAGGAAGATACCGTTGAGTCCTGGTGCATTTGAAAGTTCAAAGCTACAAAATGATTGTTTACATTTTTTTTTAAGTAGAACATGTCCTAGTGGGTCTGTAGCAGTTGTGTTGTTATGCTCCAGATCTAATGAACGGGTAGATCCTTTACAAGCTCCTGAGTTAACGTATTTATTGCCAATAGAACTTGATATAATAAAAAGATTTATCACAATTTTACCATAGCATTTCACAAGCTTCGATTTTATTTTAACCGCAGCGATATCTTTATGGCAGTCTGAGCATCATTAAATGTATTTGCTAGATTGACCTTCTACGATTCGGAAAGTAAAGTAAACGTAGTATTATAGATTCAGTTGACCTTAATATCCCACCTTCATCTTTGAGGCATCCGTGGACATTAATATCGAGTTGTGTATCAGGTTTCTGTACCTTGAGAACTGCTTGAGAATTGCACAATATTTTAAAGTCAATGTGGGGTAGAACAAAGTCTATATTGAAGCATACATATGTGCATAATTTAATAAGAGTGAGGTATGGGCCTTCGGACTTGCTTTTCACTTGTTGAGGTGGTTCAGTACTAAATAAATTTTGACTACAGATTCTTGCAAGTAGAAATCTAAGGACAGTAGATGAAGCGCAATTTCTAACAGAATATGAATGGCTATAATCTGTTTACGTCTCACTATCTTGTTAAGCTACGGGTTAAAGTAACTGACCTTTTAGATTCAATAAACACTCTATTTCATTTCTCAGTTTTCATACATTCTAACTAGGATGGCTTACTTTATGTTGGCCGTATTTACCCTTTAGACGACTTTGTTTACTGACTTTTAGAGAGCCAGCATATAGACGTTTGAGTTTAGATGTAAGACTCCATTGAATTTCTTCCAATTTATTGATTTGGAGGGATGTAGGATTAAAACAATTGTATACATCCACAGCGCCAAAAAAAACGATTTTTTAGAGCTTGAGTAATCCATAAAACTTGGTACCCAGCAGGGAATTACTAAGAAGCTTTGAGCTCATTACTGGTGAGAGCAGTGCCATAACCATTGCGACGCTGTCTGTATACACAGTGATAACACTCCCAAAAATATTTTTTCTTTGCAGTTTCATTGCATTTAAGAATTCTAGTAGTGAATTCCTTGCCGAAATATTGATTTCAGAGAACAAAAAAAAAAATCTGGTTTGCTAAAGTTTGTCGGAGGTTTCGACTTTGTTTAGGAAGTGCTCCACTGTGCTCAGGATAAAACAGAAGGTAGATGAACCTGTTCAGAAGCTAAACGGTACCTCCACCAATTGTTCTGAACTCATATGTCCAGCTAGGAAACAAACCCTCAGATCTGCAGCATATTCGTTATGAAACCAGAAAACTTCTAAACAGGTCAACTAAGACTATTTTGGAGCAAGACCTAGAGTATTGTGGATTTCGAATACTGCATCTCGTAAAGACTTCTGGGAAAAGTTTGAAAATGTCGGTGGAACCATTAAGCTGGTCAAAAGTCCTCAAAAGGGGAAGATCCACTCAAAAAATCAGATGGCACTTACATTGAGTCTAAAGTACAGATTCTTCGTCTCACTTCCCAGGTAACCTGATCAGAACCAGCTCACAACCAACTACCATCAACGAAGCTACTAGTGAGATGAATAAGACAACACGCCGTAGCTGGTATATTTCATCAGTTGTGTTGACGGATGAGGTAATTAAACTTGCTGTTGCTTACTTTGATGGCTTCAAGTCGCCTGACACCGATGGTATATTCCCACAACATTCCCTGTTAGTTTGGCACTTGCATACATACCGAAACCCTGACGAAGAGTGGGAGTAGCCCTTATACCAAAAATCAGAAAAAAAATCTCCATGCTCGATAAGAACTTCAGACCTATAAGTCTGACTTCCTTTATGTTGAAGAACAGAACGCGCTGGACATTTTCATCGACATTAGGGATGATCTCGAAAACGCAACTTTTGACGGCATACTTTACTCGACGAGATAACACGATGTCTGATTTCTAGATAAAAGCAATGCTGGTGAATAGGTTTTACTGAGTGCGGATGCTGACTGTGGTAAATATGTAATGGCGAGGATAAACAGGGATTACCGCAAGGCGACACTCTGTCGGTGCATATACTGAATATTGAACGCACTACCCTTTACGAGAAGGAGAAAGGTGTTTCGTTTGACTCATATGGTACTTAAGGACATCACCATCCAATTCTCCAAAGAATCTAAGCATTTGGGTGTCATCGTGAATAACAAACTTCTATGGACTAAAAATGTTACGTCGAAAGCCTCTAAGGTACTGTCGACCTACTGGAAGTGCAAAGGAACTATCAGCAAAATATGGAGTCTGACACCGAGAAAGGTTTTCTGGATCTACAAGGCTATATAAGATCTCTCAAAATATGTCATTGCTGCTTTTATCAGTCTCCAAAGTGTCATCTGTTTCGGGTGCATGGGAACTTTTCCCAGCATGCCTGGCTTCGCTCTATAGGCTTCGATGCATCTCTCTTTCCCTTGATATTCATATCAATCTCAAAGCCATCTACCTTTACAAAGGAAAAGGTCTTTGGTACAACACGCACTGGATCTTGAATGACTTTATCATCCTGCCTTTTGACCCTAGTCTTATGCACATGCCATCTGATGCAATAACACCAGAGCTCCTCCCTGTGGCAAAGACTTATTTCGGAAAAATCTGAGCCAGGGTCGGATCTTCAAGGATGGCTCCAAGCCCAATGTAGTATGAAATGCTGCTGTCTTCTAAAGAACAACAACGTTAGATTTAACTACTTATTAGGAAAACTTGCTTGATGGCAAATAACTACCTATATGCTGAAGAATCTGAGGAGAAGGCGAAGAATTTGCATCTCTAGCAACCGCCAACCTGGGCTTAAGGCGTTGCTAATTTCTCTTACGACTTCCAAGCTAGTTCGAGATTGGAAGACATCACTGAACGCAGTAAGAAGGTTGAATTCACTGAGTGTTGTCTTAGTCCCGTGTCACAATAGGATTACAGGAAATGAAATCACCTATGAACATACTAAGCAAAAATCAGAGGCGTTTTTCACACGAATCGAACCGGACAGTTGGGTATCATATGAACACAACTTCAGACGGCAGGACTCCGCAGAAAGACGAAAGCTTCCTGACGTCTCTTAAAAGTCAAGCAGACTTCAAGCTATCTGTGATGGCGACACCGTGGAGTACTACCTCTGTTAATGACCGGCTTACGTTCGAATTAGGCTGCAGTTACTTGACGTTGACGTGGTGGGTTCTGGTACTCTAGGTATTTTATCAGTTAACCGCTTACTCGTCTTTCTTTAGAAGACTGTGAAATTCCCTTAAAAAAACAGATATTAGAGATGGAGGCGTGCACATAGGACTTCAATCTTCCTTCCTTCATTCTAAATGCAGTCTTAATCTTGTAAGCGTCGTATACAGGAAGGTGCTGATGTAAGCCTTTTTGCATATCTCAAAACCTACATAGAGATCTAGACTGTCCTTCCAAATCTAAGATAACTCCAAGAGAGAGTGTTGAACTAAAATGAGTTACATATATCCTTTGTGACTATTTTTTGTGATTGACGATTGTTCTCTTCTTTTTGCCCATTTCAGAAACTGTTTTATAAAGATGTCTAACACCTTATTCTCTTTTTATCTATTGCATTCTGAGCTGAACAAGAAGTCGTCGCAAATCATGTCCCCCAAGTTCCAAAAATCTCTGCAAGTCTTTGATTATTTGACATTGTCTGCTATAAGATGGTCGTTTTTTGTCATACTCACATATTTTTTGAAGGCAACGCAGGGGTTTCTCGTTGGATAAGGGATTTCTTTCTACGCAGTTGCTTGTTATGATATCTAATTTTAAATGGTTCGTCCTAATCAATGGTGAATCATGTGACCTAATAACATTTTGATTCTTGTTAACTTGTGCACTAATCCAGTACAAGACTACATAACTGAACTACTTTAGTTCAGCGAACCACAGCTCTGTATCTCGTTAGCGAAAACATGATACATATGTATGATAGATGCAACATAAACTATAAATAACTGAACGCAAATGTGTAATGTGTATCGCTTTCTAGTCAGTCATCTATTGCATGGTATTCGTTCAAGTATTTCTTTTAAACTTGCAAGCTCAATTGCTTTCCCTTAGTGCCACACCCCTCACATCTATGGATACAGATGCTTTCGGTCGCCTACAAAATCTTTTGCATACGTGTTTTAATTTTCACTATGACTACCCTCTGGGGTAAATGAAATAAGAAAACACTTCCGCTATTTAATGTTGCATGTTGACGTCAAACAGGATTAGAGTAGTTGACTTGTTTATTTAATTCAACACCACGTTAAACTATAGTAAAGTTTGATCAAAACAGAAATAAAAACAATTCAGGAAGTACATGCAAATTCCCTCCACAAATAGATTTTTTTTTTTTTATTTATTTATCTCTCCTACGAAAGCATCAAAAGTGAAAGGAAGTTTGCCTTGTTGTTTTATTTCAATTTCCAGAATCGCACTACAAAATAGTTGCTTTACTGCATAGTACGAGTAGAAGATATCCAGATATCCCAGCAGTTTATTTATATGATATATTCTTATGAAACGTCCACTCATCTTTATATCTTTTGTATTGTGTACTTTATCAACAAGATACTTGGTTTAACGCTATTAACAAGTATTACGTACTTTCTCAACTTGACCCAATATGATCACAATTCGTATCCAATTCAAATTCATTCCACAACCAACAAATGACCTTCAAGCTTCTAAATTCGCTTTTAAAAATCAGTTTTTTCGTAAAAAGTCGCAAAAATTTGGTACTTGAAGTGAATACTCGTATATAGAGACTTGATGCCATAAAAGTGGTTTTAGAGACGCTTCCCCCATATCAGACCGGCCTTACTAACCGGACCGGCTGATGCATAAAATTAATTGCTCCAAACACACCGAAATCCGCAATATACTAGTTACAATTTGCATTTATTTGCATTTGCAACCTTTTTGGTTTTCGTTGCTCGTTTTGGTTTGGTTTACCCGTTTTATACTATCGATACTATCCGTAGCAGTTACAATGACCGATCGAATGTGAGATCATGCGCGATCGAGTAGTCGATCGTCTGACGGCACTTGTCATGCGAGATTTCAACAGTCTTAGCGGCAGTCACCATCACCGTAACCACTACCGAGAGCGTGACAAATGTTTAAGCTGACCTCATATTAGGCTTGTTGTTCCTGTTTTTTTTTTTTTTTTTTTTTTCTTTTTTTGTTAATCACTTTTTATTTCATGGTGAATTATTGGATTATTTTTTGAAATTAAAAAGATTTTTTTCTTTTTGTATAAATTGCGAGGGGCTTATTTTAGTTTCTTAAATAAGAAAAAAAAAATAATAAATCAATAAGGTCGCTGGTTGTGTTTATTGTTTTGAGTGGTTTTTATTCGCAATTCACAGCAAAACCAGTTACTTGACTTTTAAGTCACTTCAAGGTGTCACTAGGCGTTGTGGATAAGGGATAACGATAATCGCAATTGAATGGGCCCCGTAACAACTTTTGATTTTTTGCTGTTCCCTTGTGAAGCTTTTAGGTAATTTATCTTCTTGATGATTGAATACAGGGATATAAAATGGACTTACAGATTAATCAAAAGATTGATTGATTTTCAAACAAAAAAAAAAAAAAAAAAAAGATTGTCCACAAAATTGATATCCAACATCTTATCTCCTTCTTGTAGTATTCCAGTATTCAAGTAACATTGACTGAGATCAACTAAGGATTTAACCAGAAGTAAACGTGGATCACTTAAAGTTCACAGTGTTCCGGTTTGACAGAAAATGAAAAAAAGAGAATATGTTTACCGTTATTGGATATTTTTTTTAAATTTATATCAAAATCAAATAAACCAGTTTCGTTTTTTTTTTTCCTGATTTTGGCAATTATTTGCGTGTTTATTTAATTTGCAAAGATAAATAGGAAATTCATTATCAAATGCGACACAGTCTTTTATTTATTTATTGTAATTATCTATTAATTATCAAATCATCGTTATAGCTGTGATATTGATTTATATAAATTTGCAAACACAAATTTATGCTTCTATGTTTGTTAGTGTTAAATAAAATTTAAATTTAAATTTATGAGCTTAGAATTTTACAGTAAATTCCACATGAGTAGGTAAATTAAAAATAAATAAGTTAGGTAGGTAGGTAGGTAGGTAGGTAGGTAAAAGTGGCTGTTGGAAAGACGATACCACTAAGACCTATTGGGCCATTATTATGCCATGTGGATTTATTATCCTCTTACTCATGGAACCAATTTTAGCTTACAATGAAGCGCAGGAGACTGTTAACGTATATTCTTTACATCGCTTAAGTCATTGTAGAAGAAAGCCCTTAAGTGGAGTTTCCCTCTCTGGGAGAGTGCTGGACATGTCCAGAATATTTGGATGATTGTCACCGCTTTTTTCTCGTCCATGCAGCTTCTACAGAAATCGCTCAGACTCTTAGAGCGATTTAGATCCAGCTCTGTTTGGTCGCCAGACATGTTGGACCAACAGTCCACCTAAGTTCTGTTATTTTTATGCTACTCTTTGCGGCAGAATAGATAGAGTGGTTCCAATTTTGGTGAGTTCGTCGGCCCTACAATTGTCTGTTTTTCTTTAGACAGGACAGAGCTTCTTTCATCGCAAAACACTCTACCTAGAACACGCTACAGTGATTTTGAAGACGGAAGAAGAGGCTTAAATTTAGCTTATCGGATAGTACACTGCCGCCAACCCCGCTATCGGTTTTAGATCCATCTGTGTAAAAGTTGATTGATTTGCCTTCATGAAAGCTTCTTCCTCCCAAAAGGATCTAGAGGGGAAGCTTACATGAAAGTCTTTGCGAAACGAAATTTCAGATATATCAGGTGCAATCGATGTTCTCTGTGAGGATTCCTCATATATTAAGAATATGAGCGTGGCCAGGTAAATTATTTGTACACTGTGTAGTCGCTTTAAGGTGAATAGCTGCAGTTGCAACTACTTGTCTGCTGAAGATGTCGAGCGGTGTCAAGTGAAACATAATGTGTAAAGCCGCTCATGCATAGACATACTATTTTTTTGAACTCTGCTTAGTTTGCTGCAGTTGACTGGCTTGTCTAAGCCCGTCCACCAGAAAACAACTCCGTAAATGTTTATCGGTCTTATGACAGAGATATACCATATAGCCAGTGGTTTATGTGAGGTTGAAGGTCCCATTTGTTCCCAATGGCTTTCTTGCAAGAGAATAAAGCTACTGTAGCTTTCTTGACTCTTTCTTGAATGTTAGTATTCCAGTTTAGTTTTCTGTCAAAAATGAGACCCAAATATTTTTCTGTATCGAAATAGACTGAACTGGTAGCATTTATTGAGGGAGGGTCTATGATTGGAATTTTATATTTCCCTGAAAAGAGCACAAGACTAGTTTTGTGGAGGCTAATGGGTTAATCTGTTAAGATTTAGCTGAAGGTGTTCTTTGATGGTATTAAGAAGATTAGCTGAGATGGGTATAGCAACGTCGTCTGCATATGCAATCACCATGCTAACACCCGTTCCACTAAGTTCCAGAGAAGAAGATGCTGACACGTCTTTTCTGCAGAAGCCCCACCCAGTCTGATAAACAGCCCAAGTGAGTCGTCTACGTGATTGCGGATATGTTGACATTGGTAAAGGTGCCCTACATATCCAGGACTATGTACTTTCTATATTGTAGGGATCGTTTGATGTGGCTAGTCATTGAATGCAGAAAAATTTCCACCGAATTTCTTTTACAGTGTACATGTTGAGCCCTTGACAAAAGTCTTGGATCAAGTTTAGCTCGCAATGAAAGATGATAGACTTATAGGTCTGAGGTCCTTTGGGACAACACGGAACATTTTTCGGCTTTGGGAATGAAAACTACATTGACTTTCTCTATGATAGTCGAATGTGGATCAGTTCTACACAGCTTTTCATAATATTTTCTCTTTGGACTAAAATCTCCAACGACCTTCGTTGAACATGACAAAACCAGATGGTCTGTCCAGTAATACGGAGACATAAATCTCTCTACGTATCATAGATGACACAGGATAGGAAAATCGTACGACTGGTTCGTAATCCGTAATTCGTAAGTGCATTTATTCAATTGATTTAAGTTGCACGAAGGGTTGTCCCGCCGCCACTGATTAAAGCCATGCCACCGGCCAAAAGAAGAGAAGTTATTCTTGCTCGTTTGATACAAAACCTTGTACAACATTAAAAAGCAATGGACTTTGTACACAGCCTTTGTGTACTCCAACTTTAAGCTCAAATTCTACTGTAATTCCTGCTGTGAATTTATTTTTGGGCAATATTCTGTATATGAAAAAGTTATCCTGCCGCTGGGTGCCGATCACTTCTGACCAAAAAGACGAACGCGAGAGCACTTCGAAAGAGTGTTTGAACTTGCTAATGCGGAATCGGGCGAACTTTTGGGGTCGATTGGTAACTGTTGAACACCAGAAATTAGAATAAGTGTCCGGCAATGGACTGAAGCTGGCACGAGTGCTCCGAAGCGGCCGAGGGAGCCTCGATGGGTCGGAAAGGTTATACTCTTCTACTCTTCGCTTCTTTTCGAAGCGAAAAAAAATTGTTGTTTTTGCAAGGCAATGCACCGGCGCACAAGAGTATCGCAGCCATGGTTAAAATCAATGACTTACGGCCCAAATTGTTGTCGCATCCACTGTATTCAACCGATTTGGTTCCCTCCTCCCAAACCTCAAAAGATGGCTCATCAATAAAAAATTCAGCTCACGCGAATAAATCATCGACGCCACGGAGAAGTATTTTGCAGTCCTTCCGGAAAATTACTTTTTGGACGGGATCAAGAAGTTCGAAAATCGCTAGAATAAGTGTATCAAACTAAAAGGGGACTATATTGAATAAAATAAAAAAAAAAAAACATTTAAATTTTTTTTTTTTTTTTTCATTACCAAGGAGGTTACTTTTTATCCCACCCAGTACTTCACCATGCCTGACTCGAACTGCAACTTTTCAAAATGCTATAATTTTTTTTGTGCCAAAACAAAAAATATTGGAAAATATATCAATTTTCAAATTGTATCACTAGTTTTCAATATGTCCACCTTTGACGCGAATATTAGCCTTGAGACGGCCGAAGAAAACCGTCTACCGGCTCTGCGGTATTTTGGCCCATTCCCGGCGAGGTGCTTGTTTGAGGTGGTCCAAACTTTGGTATTTTTTAGTGCTAACCTTCGCCTTCAAAATATCCCAGACAGAGAAATCTAACGGATTTGCATGCGGAGAATTTGTAATCCATTGTGGCGAAGAAATGAAGTGTGGAACATTGTTTTTTAACCAATCTTGGTTGACGAGCGTTTTGTGAGACGGTGCCGAGTCTTGTTTCACTGTCTCCGAGCGAAATGATTGTTTGCCCAAGGCTTCAATACTGCCTCTAAGGCAGTTTCACTGTAAACGATCGCATTAATTTTGACGCCACGGTCCAAAAATACGAGCGGAGGGCGACCATCGGCGGTTATGGCGGCCCAAACCACTACCATCGGTGCTGTCTGCTTTTTGGTGGCCGTTGAAAGGTGTAAATTTTCGAAGAACCTCTCTGGCAAGTAAACTCGGTCATTCTGTTTGTTGACATATTGCTCGATAACAAATGGCGACTCATCGGAAAAAAAATCAAATTCTGCAACTCACCACTTTCGTGCAAGCGTAGCAACTCCTTCGCTCTTTCGACTCTTACTTTTTTCTGTTGCGGCGTAAGATCGTGTGCTTTTTGGAACTTCAATGACTTGAGCCCAATCTAATTTTTTAGGATGTGCTGCATCCGTTCCAACGATATGTTGGGCTCACGAGCCATCATTTTTCTTCCACTTCGACGCGGATTTCGCTCAATTCGAGCCTTCACTTTCGGAACCATTTCTGCCGATGTTGCTGTTTTTTTTATGACCACCTCCATGGCGTTTGGCAACGCTGTCAGTATCGCGGTAACAAGTTATGGTTCGAGACACGTTGAGTTGCTGGATGGCTCTAACGATAGCTACTTGTGGTTTTCCAGCCAAATGTAAAGCAATCACACTATCACGTTTAAATTCCATCGCGAATAACAATTTTTCAACACAACTGATACGCAAATTGTTTAAAAGCCTTGTAAACAATAAAATTATCTGTCAAGTGTCAAAACGGTTTGGAAATTATAGCAGTCTGAAGTTGGTTGCAGTTCGAGTCAGGTAGGGTATATGTACGTCTCGGGTATATTTTGAGATCTCAGAGCTGTCCGTTTCAGATCGATGTGAGCTTTTTTTTTTCAAATCGATCAAGACGGTATGCAATCCATTGAAATCATCGCATCATATGTAGATCTGATTCCAACACTATCGCTACAACAACAACACTCGCTATCAGGAATCCCTGCACATCTTCAATATATGTATTTCGTCGGCTGAATTCCTTGCGAGCTTCTTCTTAATTTTAATCGGTTTCGCTTTTTCCTATGTAGTAAGTCAATGCTAAGTTTTTCAAAGTGTGTACCTTGCACGTTTAGGTTCGCAAAATAAGTGGTCTAGGCTGGTTCCTTCCATTATTTGTGGTGCCAGTTAATTTTTTCGCCTATCACTGATTTTCATCAAAACCAGAGATTCTTCATAAAATATTTTGTTGGCTAAATTTGGTGCTGTTTTGCTAGTGTACACTTAAGATAGCTATAGAGCCTCTTCTTTACCATTTCACATAATTTCATACTGCTTGAACACGAAATCAAATGCTCCTGTGACTCAATATACCTATAGCGTACCTATGTTATTTCGTGTCCTTAGACCTTGTGATTTGCACGAGCTTAGAATATGGTCCCTTGCTGAGCTTCCAGTTTCGAAGGCGTTACCTCCATGGCAGTCTTCGTATTCCCATTTTAATTCCGCATCGACGAAAAGCATTTCGTTTATTGGTATTCTATTGAAAAGTTTATCAGAATCGCGCTAAAATTGTACTTTTTCTGGTTGCTAGCTGCCTACTTGTTTCGTGTGCAATTATCAGTTTTATTGGCATAAGTTTACGATCATATCTAAGAATTTAATTTCGTTTTTATGTTGTTACATTGGGTCATGTTTTTAACATCTTCATTTGCAAGTTCATGTAGAACAGATTGTCAAAGGATAGTTTAATCTTCTTCTTTAATTCTTGGGTAGAAAAATATACTTTGGCGATCAAATCTTATATTTTGGTAGGTTTTCCAGGTGCAAATTTATCGCGGAGCTTTATTCATGCGTGACAAATTGAAAAATGCTTTGAGCTAGATCAACATCTCATAGTTTGGATATCGGCCCTTAACTCAGTATCCTACCGACTCCCATCTTTGATCTACTTTTATCTACTTCATCTACGCTTGACAACGTTTTAATAATGATAACACTGCCCTGCAGGTCCTTGTACATCATGTGGTTTTACATCCTACCTGCGCAATCTATCGAATCCTACCAACTCGCTATCGATGCAATTGATTAAATAATTAACTTGTATTCGGCGATTTCAATCTACCTTAACAGTTCTGGACTCAAACAGATGATAAATCTTTTTTTAACGCAAACCCTAACTCGAGTAAGGAATGCTTCTTCTTGATTTCAGAAAGGCTTTTGATAGACATCTCATAAACTAATTCTGTTCAAATTGTTCGTCCTAGGCTTTAAAAGCATTTTGCTAAAATGGATATCTGCTTCGTTTTGATAGTTTTCATTTCAGGTCTGTCCTATCGACCCCATTCTTGGCCACGTCAGGTGTTCCTCAAGGTAGTCATCTAGGTCCACTTCTCTTGATCCTAACTATTAATGAACTTGAAAGGGCCATTTAATACTCAGAACTTTCTCTTTATGCTAACAATACCAAATTATTTAATCGATTTCCTCACAACATGACTCCAGTCTCTTTCTCTTTCTCTTTCTTTCATTTAAACAGTTTTTCCACTTATTGCATCAAGAACTGCTTGGAACTCAATCTCACCAAATGTCAATCAATTACCTTCTCATATAAGTGCAACAAGTCTCCTCCCCGAATATACCTTCTTCACGGCCAACCTATGTCCTTGTTCAGACTATCCGCGACCTTGGCATATTATGCGACAGGGGACTTTATTTTTGTTCTTAGCTTCGTTAAAAGATGGGTCCAAAGAATTCTGCAACCCGTACGTGACCAGATCATTATACATATATCACTTTTGCTCGCCCCTTTTCGAGTATGCTAGCCAACCGTGGTGTCCTCTGCAACGAGTACATGTTTCCCGAATTGAGAGCATCCAGGGTCGTTTTCTTCGATTTGCTCTTTGGGGTCTACTTTGAGACGGTACTCTTATTTTACTTTCCTATCGAGATCGTCTCAAACTCATTAACCTGAATACCCTTGAGCATAGGTTCTGAACTTATGGTCCGCGGACCACTGCTGTTCCGTGAGACGAAGAGTGAGAAACCAATTTTTATTTATAACTATATGGAAACGAAACATTGGGCACGTTCACACTTGTTCAATGTTGATTGTTCTCGCACCTGTGAGGATTGATAAGGAAGGAATAAGTTCATTTATTTTTGTTAGCTTACCACCGAAGTACCTTGTAGTGTATGGTACAATCTTGTAGTGCTCTCGTTCGGGTGAACATAGTGAAAATGGCACCAAAACGTAAATACAACGATGACTATTTGAAATTTGGCTTCACGTTTATTAAATTAAATGTCGCACATATAACACAATGAAACCCCATTGTGTTATATGTGCGACAGTTCTCTCCAACGATGCCGTGAAACCAGCAAAACTAGAGCATCATTTAAAGACAGTGCACCCTACTCTCAATAATAAGCCAGTCACCTTCTTTGAAGGTAAACATGTGAACTTGAAAAAGATGAATCTTGGACCAAGTGGGGCAGGATTTGAATTGAATATAAACACACTGATTGCATCATTTGAAATAGCCAAACCATTGGTGAGCGCTTAATAAAGCCTAGCATGTTGAAAGCGGCGGAAGTTACACTTGGTGAAGCAACGAAGAAAAGGCTCCAACAAATTCCGCTGTCTAATGATAGCAATCATGTCCCATGATATTGAAGAACAAGTGGTTGTGAAAATTGTCCAGACCATGCTTCGCTCTACAATGTGATGAGACGAGAAATGTTGCACAATGTTGCCAATTACTAACATTTGTTCGACTCTTGGATGTCAGTGAAAAGATATGCTTTTCATGAATTCACTGTGGACAACAACAAGATTAATAGACATCCTAGACAAAATTGCTGATTACTTCTAGAAAAACGATCTTAAATGGGATAAACTTGCCGGTTGTTGTACTGACGGAGCCCCAGCTATGTTAGGGCTTTGCGACACTGCTGAAGAAGATAAATCCTTCCATAGTGACTACTCATTGCGTCATTCATAAATAAGCTTTAGTTGTCAAAACATTATCTACGGAACTCGCAAACGCTCTGAACACTTCAATCAAGTTGTTTAACACAGTCAAAGGAAGTGCTTTAAATGCTCGTGTATTAAAAAACAAATGTATTTGATCTAAATGCAGAGCATAATGCGCTGCTTTTCCACACAGAAGTTCGGTGGCTATCGAAAGGTAATATGTTGCAACGCTTATATGAGCTAAATGAGGAACTTGAAGAATTTCTGATTACATCTGTCAAACTAGACTTGTGCGCACAGTTTAAAAATCAGAGATTCCAAGCACACTTGGGTTAACTTTTCGACGTTTTTGGCCATCGAAATAAGTTGAACTTACATCTTCGAGGGTCTGGAAATGAACTTTTGATAGAAACGTCAAACATATTCGCTTTTGAAGATAAAATGCGTGCCTTTCTTTGTAAAATCGAATTTTGGCTCAATAAAGTGAAAGATGGTAACTACTCAGGGTTTCCAATTCTGAAAGGTTTTATTGATGGTGCCTATTTTGAATAGGACTCTACTATTACTGATGTCATCCAGGAAAACATTATTGCACATTTGGAGGCATTGATCAGAGAGTTTACTCGTTATTTTTCTGAATATGGAGTACAAGAAACTAATCCTATTCGAGAAATGGTGTGCAATCCATTTCATTTCGACGTGGCAACACTTCCTGATGATGTGCAAAAAGAATTAATCGATCTACAGTAATCGACAATAATTGCAAAGACAACTTCAGCAGTCAAAAATTGGAGGAGTTTCGGTGCAAAACAGCTTTGTCGTACCCGAAAATTCGTAATACTGCACTCAAACTCCTCACACTCTTCTCCACTACCTACCTATGCGAGCAAGGATTCTCGCAAGATTGCGAGAGTAATTTTACCATCACTATTTATATTATTGTATATCATTTAAATTAAAAAAAAAAAATACAGTTCGCTTTGACTTGAAAAGATTTGGTGATCCGTGGACATTTTGGTTCCTTGTTAGTGGTCCGTCACTTCAAAAAGTTTAAAAATCCGACCCCTCTCAGACTCCTTTGATTGCATTTCTCTTCACAACTCCATTTCCATTTACACTCGCCCTCGAGTGTAGCACTCTCTCCCTCAAGTTTGACCTCCTTCACAATCCCTAGCTTAAAGCCCTAGTGATAGACCCTTCATTGTTGTTAGTTTTAAGTCATAGTTCCTAAGTTAGTTTAGCGGTCAGACAAATTAAATTTATCATTGGGCCTGGGTAGGCTTGAAGAGAAAAGACAGCGATTATAAGCACCTCGATTGGCTTAGAATGAATAGAATCGAGTAATAAAGATCCTAAAGTTAAGGGTAATAATCAAATGTCGTATAGGATCGTATTTTGAGATGGCTTACTTAAAATTTTTTTAAATAAAGTTATAACATGTTTTTATATCTTTTTTGAAACAAATCTTAAAATTTACAAGATTTACAAGACAACTTTGAATTGAAAAATTAATATTTTGTGACGTTTTTATGTTGGCTGAAGTTAAAAAGTGAAGGGCTGTATAGTAAATTCAATTAATTGAGTGACAAATTTTATACAAAAAAAGCACATCAGTGACAACACATTTCCTTAATTTAAAAAAAAAAAAAAGTAAAATATTATGAAGTTACGAAATTGTGGCGGCAGAGAATTAACGTATCTCATTCTCACCTCATTATAATTTATTTACTCAGTTCGTTAATCTCAGTTACTTTACTTTCACTCAAAGCAAACGATTCGGTCCTAGTTCCATCAACTTAAAACCTCGTCTACTTTGTCGTTCCTTAACTCAACCAGGTGTCAAAATTGTGGTTACAAATGAAATAAAAAAATCACCTAAGCTCAAGATACTGAAATTATTTGCGTAACACTACAAATGACTATTATTACAAAAAATAAAAATAAAATAAATAAATTGTATCCAACTAATTCCAAGACAGAGTCTTCTACGCTTCGTTTCACACTTGACTGTGATATAACTGTAGAGCACAGGGAAACCTAACGAACTAAGTGATTAACTCTGATTACAACTGACCAATTTACAAGACACAAAATCGTAGTTCTTCCACCAAGAGAGAGAGAGAAAAAAAAATTATTTCTTTTCCCTTAATGGATACATTGATGCAAAATCGATATTCATTTCATGGAAATACGCATGCTATTTTTGAAGCTTAAAATCCTTACAACACAGCTAATAAATATTGAAGTATGAATGTTTGAGCGAAAAAACGTCGGTATTTCGAATCAATTATCGCTGGAAGCAATTTCGTTCGGATATGTTGTCTATGATCCACCTTTCTGTCGGAATTTCCTATATTCAGTTGCATGGTATGTAGGTATGTACAACCAGATAAATGTCTGTTGGGGATGGTAGAAATGAAAAACCAATTGCTAGCTGCAGAAGGGCAAATTTGTTTTTCAATATACACAATTTCTGGAAACCCAAACATCCGTTGTATGAGAATTCCCCAAATCAATCCATCACTTAAAAGGACTTTAACCTAACTCTATTGAAAAACTAAAAAAAAAAAAAAATAAAGCATATGCCACCTAAGACATGCTGCTTTACTACTTTTAACAATATTTATTCTTAATTTATAGCTGAATTATTTTTACCTAAAGGTATAGGGTTTTCCAATAGGGACTTGACAGCTTTGAATTTAATTTGTGAGCACTCTTTCAATAATCATCAAACTGTCACCGTCAATTTATTCAGTAAACTCAACATTTTTATTATGGTAAAGTACACTAAGGAGCAACGTCTGCAAATTATAAAAATTTTCTGCAGATATTCGGAGTCGCAAAATCATCTTCAGTGAAGCTCATTTTTGGCTCAATGGCCTCGTCAATAAGCAAAATATGCGTTATTGGTCGGATGAAAACCCACATGTGCTTCATGAATCACCACTTCATCCAAAAAAAAAAAAATTGTTTGGTACGGTTTGCATGCCGGCGGCGTTATTGGGCCATATTTTTTCGTCGACGATAACGATCGTCATGTTACTGTGAATGGTCAGCGTTATCGCGCCATGATAACTCATAGATCAGAGCCAACACTGAACGCGAAATAGACTCAGTTTCGGCCGAAATGTGTGGCCGAGTCGTTGAAAATTGGGTCCAACAAATCGACCGCTGCAAACGTGCCCGCGGTGGCCATATGAACGAAGTCGAGTTCCATTCATAAATGTTTTGATTGTACTTCAAGCCAATAATAAAGTTTTTGAAATATCTCAAATGGTTTGCCTTTTATTAAAAAAAAAAAATTGTCAAGTCGTTATTAGAAAACCCTATATGAAAAGCCCGTCTTCTTCAACTCTGACATGAAGACATAACACTGATGTCGGAGTGGTTGCTGGCTGGGCTAAATGTAACAAACTAACAACTAGCACGTACTTAAGACCCACTGGTTGAGGATGCACTGGCTACAGTTTGACAACCACCTCTGGAAAAATATCGAAAGCTAATACATCTGAGTTTCAAACTACTACACCACCCGCCCGCGCCCTGGATAAAAGCCAGTGAAAGGATTCTCGTATACCCTAGGTGCGCGCGCGGGATTAAAAAAACAAAAAAAATCTTCATGACACTGAGTGTGAGCAAACGCTGCACCCATCTTGCATACAGCTTCCTCATGTCCAAATTTTCAAATAATACGCGATGTACCGCACTTGTTGAAATGCCTACGATGTCTGCTAGCTCGTGCACTTTTAGTCGACGATCATTCAGTACCGCTTTGTGGATTTTCTTCACCATTTCTGGAGTCGTCACCTCATTTGGTTGACCAAATACGATGCTCGTCTTGGCAGATCGTACGGCCTCGTTATCTCAAATGGTTTGCCTTTTATTTAAAAAAAAAGTTGTCAAGTCGTTATTAGAAAACCCTATATAATGGGTACACTTACTTGTGAGAATCACGGAGAAGGAAAATTTGCATGTTAATTCAGCAATTGACTAATTTTCATCGGTAAATCCTTCGCAATTCCTTGAGAAGTGTGTATTTAATTAATTTGTGGATGCCGTAACTCGTAAGAATAAAAAACGGAATTAATTTTCGTTTGATTCAATGTTAAAACTTAAATTTGCGAATAAGAATAAATGTCCACTTGGTTTCTAAATTGTTCTAACTGATATCAGGAACTGATATTGGAACTACGAATACATAACATACAAATTTATAAAAGAGAATGACAAATGTTTTCCTCATTCTATTCAATAGTTTTGAATTTTTTTTTAAGTCCAAACAAACGGGTCTGAACAAAAACCGAACTTTTAAAATACGACGACCTATCACCACAGAAAAGGCAAAAATGCATTAAATAATATATTTTTATTTTTATTTTTTTATTCAAATACCCTATCTTTTTTATAATAACTGTATACGCCATCCGTGATAAGGATAATGAAAATTCAACAATAAAAAAAATATACAGAAAAACATGAACACTTTAAAATCAATATATGAGTACGGGTATGTAGTGGCATTTATTTTGAATGTTCAGCAAACGGCAATGGGTGTGGTGGAGTGAAAAAAAGTTAGATAGTGCGATTCAAAATTAAATACGAGAGCTGAAAATAGTAGAGAAGTTTATATTGTCAGTTGAGCTGCTAACAAAAGAATATTTGAAGAATTATCTGATTGTAAACATTTTCCAATAGAAGCCGGAATGTGTGTAGTCGTTCAAATGGAATAAAGTGCGATATTAAAAATTGTATTATACTATTGTTTGTTCTGTACTATCGTACTTATATGTTATGCATTGAAAACATTTTTAAGGTAGCAGCAACTAGAGATTACAACAGCCAAAGTGGATCGACATGCAGCAAAATAATGAGTGGCTGTCAAAAACCAACATCAGGTCATTAGAAAGCAAGAAAACGCTTATTTGGATATTTGGGTATGACTTTGTCGTCAGAGGAAGACTTAAATAAGTTACTTTAAGCTGACCACAATCCGCATCATTGTGAAATTGGGCATTATAAGTTAGACATGAATTCACATGAAAAAGGACGACTTTGTTAAAAATTGCTTCTACGAGCTCCTCGACCAGATCTAGTCAGCGCCTTAAGGTCGACCTTGGATATTCTTACCGAAGAAGTACTATGCAGAACTTCTGTTTTCAACGGCTACAATCGAAAGAAAATGCTGTTTTTTAATTGGGTTTCCAAAGACCCAGCGTTAAAAACAGAAGTCAAGTGGTACTTTAGTCCAAGATAATGCCGTGAACCGCTTTCTTGCGTTTTTTTTTTAACACCATACTTAGAAGTATGAGGGGTGACCGTGGTGTAGTGGTATACGTACAGACTCCTCAAGCAGAGGGTAGCGGGTTCGAATCCCGTGCGAGGCAATTCTCTGAAAAAGCCTTTTCATAGAACTTGTATGTAGTTATATGAAAATACTGTCGGCGTCAACTCTGACATGAAGGCATAACACTGATGTTGGAGTGATTGCTGGCTGGGCTAAATGTAATGAACTAACAACTATCACTGGTTGAGGATGCTCTAGCTCGTCCCGTCCAGTTTGACAACTACCTCTGGGAAAAATATCGAAACCTAATACACTTGAGTTTCAAACTATTACACCACCCGCCCGCGCCCTGGAGAAAAGCCAGTAAAAGGGTATTCATATTCCCTTGGTGCGCGCGCAGGATTATAAAAAAAAAAGAAGAATTGTTCAAAACTCACAGGCTATGCACAAAATATCTCAAAAGTCAATAAAATTGCTAGTATACGCTGACGACAATGGCATTATGAGAACAAATCAGGCAGCGATTATTTGAGCGTTTGCTGTCATTGAAGCAGGAGCAACGAGGATGGTCTTAGTTAGTTACGATCCGGACACCAAGCCAAAATTGCAAACTAAAATTTTGAAGCTGTAAAATACTTTGTCTATCTGGATCCGCTGTAAATTCAAACAACGATACAACCATACAGATCCAGATAAGAAATAGCTTTAAGTGATATAAATATGTCTTCGAACTCGTTCCAGCTCCATACTTAGGTATGGAGACAGCAGCTTTTTTAACCCCTTTGTATAGTACGACTTTCGTTGGCCTGCAAAATACTCCTCCGCGGCGGAGATGACTTCCTCTTTCGTCCCGTACTTCTTTCCGGCGAGAGTTCTTTTAAGGTTTGGGAACAAAGAGAAGTCGCAGGTTGCCAAATCCATAGAGCACGGTGAATTTGGGAGCAATTCGTAATGCAATTCGACCAATTTGGCTTTGGCGACTGGGGAGGTGTGTTATCGTTGTGGAAGAGAACCTTTTTCTTAGCCAAATGTGGTCGTTTTTTCTTCAAATTTTTCGTTGAATTGGCCCAATAAATCGACGTCGTATGCTCCTGTAATTTTTCCTTCTCCAAATAGTCAACATGGATCATACCTCGAGTGTCCCAAAAAACGATGGACATCACCTTTCCGGCAAAAAGCACGTTCTTCGCCTTGTTTGGAGCGCGTTCACCAGGTAAGACCAATTATTTCGATTGTTTTTTGGTCTCTGGTGTGTACCAATGAATTCATGTCTCATCGATGGTAATGAAACGACGCAGAAAGTTCTCCGGAGTTCGATTAAAAGTTCTCATGAATTGTGCTTGTTCTACGGTGTTATCAAATGCGGCACCCATCGCGTGGACAGCTTTCTCACGCCCAAAATCTAGTGCAGGATATGAGTAACGCGTTCAGTTCAGATGCCTTCCAAGTCGGCATCATGTATTTTGTCGACGGTTTCCTCTGTGGTAAACGATTTTAGGCCACCTGGGCGCGATTCATCAAAAACCGACGTGCGGTCTCGGTGAAACTCTGCGAAAAAATTGTAAACGGTTGTACGGTAAGGTGAATGGGTCCCATGCACACCCTCGAGAAGGGGCTTGATTTCCTTACAGGTTTTGACACTCAAAAACAAGAATCGGAACACGGAGCGATACGGCTCTTTTGCCACGGTCGCAAAAAACACTAACACGATGCTTTGAAATGGGTGTCAAAAAGAAACTAAGCGTCGGATTGTCACCAAATTTTAATAGGCAAGCTAAAATTGGTTATACTTAGCGATGGTACACATATTACATTTTGGCTTAGTAGCACCACCTATCTTCCAGTCCGTGTACTCATCAAACAGCCCTCGTAATTCAATCGAGATTACCTGATTAAGCCATCTGAGTATATTAAAAACTGCTTTTCAGGTTTTTATACGGATTATTCTGAAATCTGACCCTTAGTCCCTATAACCAAGTTTTATTAGAATTTAATTAGAGCTGAGTGAATATAATAGATTTGATTATGTTTTGTATCCATATATATATACGATGTCTTCAATCCTCGAAGCTCTTCTCATAAGCACCTTTTGTTATAGACTTGAGCTCTTCAGCGATGGCGTTTTTATTTCCTTAATCATTGCAAATCTCAGCCCTTTCATAAGATTCTTCACTTTTGGGAACAAGGCCAGTTATTCGTCACCAACTATGACCCTTTCGAGAAAGTCAGGATCATCATTGACGTCATTCAACAGATCCTGGGCGATGCTTATGCGATATGTCAACATCCTCGGCAAATTCTCTTATGGTAATTCGACGATTTTCCAAATCATCTTTTGTTGATGTGCTGGGGTGTCCAGAGCGAGGGTCATCGACATTTTCTCGGCGATCTTGAAAGAGCTTGTGCGACTTGTAAACATTTTTTTTTTTTCTAAAACAGACACAGTATGCCACTGTCAACATTTTAAGTGTTTTAGAGTACTTGATTCCCCAAAATTTAACGCAAATTCCTTGCTCCATTTTTTATGATAACTGAAAATCGCTGAGCACACAAAAACGCGTCTAACCTTTTTAACTCTTAAAACCAAACTAATTATGCTATACACTTAAACTGTGAATATATATTTGGGACATGTCAAAAAAAAAAAAAAAAAACATCGGGTCAAGGAACCATCATAAACCTTCTGTCTTAACCTATAAGTTCTGGTTTGTTTTCATGTTTTCTAAGGATACCATAATCCGAAAGAATGCCTCAGCTCACTGCTGTCTTATATTGTTCTATTAGCTGAATGTTAACCTTATATATGGCGTATAAACTCTTTTCACATGTTCAATTTGAAAATTCAATTCTAAACTCTTAGAAATGAAATAAAAAGAAATTAAATCACTTTCTGTGAGTTCCACCAGAACATTCCCCCGACATTTCTTAACAGTTATAAGCTTAATGCATAGGTGGATTGTAGAAGGTTATTTTTGTTCATCAAGGAGGTAATGTTATTCCCAATTAGTTTCTGAGCTTAAAGCAATAAATGTTGCTATACTTTTCTTTTGCAGCTCAGACATCATTACGGTCATGATCCATACAAAATATATCCTCCCAATCAACACGTTTCCAATTTAGACGGCTCCAGTTTACTGCGTACAAGATCGAACTAATGCTAAGTTTGAATTTGTCATACTCCTTACTTCACTTCACAATGATCACAAGATCACTTCCTACAGGTTGGAAAAACTAGACTCTAAGACTCCAACCTTGTAGTCATTTCAAGCTTTGGGCCAGATTTTACATTCTGGCAAGGTGTTCAGACATTATATGTGTTTTTTTCAACTCCCTGTACCATTTATTTTCAATGCTTCTGCGAGCTGTTCTTGTGTTTAAGTCGAGTCTTTATTTTCTTCTTTGGTCTTTCACGGTTTTCAACAATTAAAAGTCCTTTGAGTGAGAGGATGTTCACCACAAACTTCCATTAACCAGCGATCACTTTCTGCAGCGGTTTTTTTTTTTTTTTTTTTTTTTGAAAAAACAAAATATATTAAAACTGTCCACAAACGGTCCTTATCTGGCACAAAATTCGACATTTTCAAGGCGACAAAAAACAATGTTGTTTGTAAAATCACAATCTATGACATACTGAATTTTATTGAAAGTTGTTTACGCTCCAAAATACCATATTTATTATCAATGACACGAACCATAATTAGTAGTTACGCCATCTGTTAGTCAAATTGACATTTCATACTCACACACCTACATAATATACCACCTTGATCAAAAAAATTTATTCATCTAAATCTATATTGTCCCCTTCAAAGTAATCCCCATCGACTACAACACACTTATGCCAGCGCTTGAGCCAATCCTCGAAACATTTTTTATATTCGGTTTTCAGTATGTCCATCAGTGCTTCCTGCGATTTTTCCGTTACTTCTTCTCGGGTGCTGAAACGTGTTCCCCGTAGTGGGTTTTTAACTCGATTGAACAGAAAGCCAAATCAGGTGAATTCGGTGGCTGTTGGATGGTATTTGTGGCATTTTTTCGTCAAAAAGTTACGAATAATAGATGGCACTGTGCGACGGTGCGTTATCATGGTGCAGAATCCACGAGTTTTTTGCCCACAATGCTGGTCTCTTTCGGCTTCACGCAAACGTCTCATAACGTCCAAATAATACTCTTTGCTTACTGCCTGGCCTTCTGGAAAAAAATTATGATGCAGTACACCGTTGTAATACATGAAAACCGTGAGCATTGCCTTCTTTTTTGACTCGGCTCATTTGTTGAACGCCATTCACTTGCCTGATATCTGGATTGTGTGTCGTACTCATAAACCCACGTCTCGTCTCCAGTAATGATCCTTTTGATGATTGTGAGATCGGATTTAGCGCGCAAATCATGTCTTATGCGACGTCAACACGTTCTCTTATTTGCATGAAATTGAGGTCTTTTAGCACAAACTTTGCTGCTACACGACGGAAAACCAAATCATTAATCAAAATGTCTTGGATGGATCCATAGGCAATGATCAAGTCATCCGCTATCCGTTAGTTTGCTACTGCGTTCATCATCTTTGATTGACTCACGATTACTTTTGAACCGCTGGTAAGCGACCGTTTTCTTTATAGAATCATTGCCTAAACACTTTTCCAACATTTTTAACGTTCGGGCACCATTAAATCCATTTAATATGATTTGAGTTCTTTTTGAAATATTTTTTTTTCTTTTATTTCTTTAATTTGGCGTAGGACGGAATTCCAGAGTCGAGTAGCTTTTATCAAGAATTGGCGTTCTGACGTTAAACAAGAAAATCGCTGGAGTAATAGTTGCCCTGTTCTTACAGCTGCACACGGCGTTATTCTGTTAAAAAGGTTGAGGGGTTGATGAATATGTATGATACTTTGCAGCATAGCTATTGTACGGAATTGCAAAAGGCTTTCAAACGTAAGGTTACAGATCCGGTAAGAGAAGTGTGAAATGCGATCATACCTTCTCAAGCCAAAAATGTATCGAACGGCGTTGTTATGTGCGACATTAAGTTTCCGCCTCTCGATAGAGTCGCACTTTCCAAAGACTTCGCAACCAAAGGTAAGTATAGGAGTGATGCGTGTTTTAGTGAGAAGGATTCTTATTTTTATCGAAGTGAAGGTTTGAGTTGCTCACAGGGAGCGAAGGATACCATGAACTTTGCCAGCAGATTTATTGGTGTGATCGCTCCATGTTAAGGTATTGTTGAAAGTCATACCTTGATTTTTAGCAGTATCCACGTATTCAATGGGATCGTCATTGAGATGAATCAGTGGGATTCGGGAGGTCCCAATATAGGTCCCTGTGACACTCCGCAGGAATTGGGAAGAAGGTCGGACATTCCACCATTCACAAATACTCCTTGGTGACGACCTACGAGATACGAAGCCAAAAGACTCACCGCTGAAAGGGAAAACTGGAATTTTCTTGAGAGTTTATCGCATAATATAGCGTGGTTGGTGGTATCGAACCCCTTTGAGAAATCAAGGAGGACTATCTAAGTTATGGCTTACGTCATCTATTACCATTAAAAGAGCAGTGGTGCAGTTATGTTTAGCACGGAAGCCGGATTGTTTAGATGTCAATAGATTCTTCACATTAAGATACATATTTATTTGTTTCTGCATATTTTTTTCAAATACTTTAGAGAGGAATGAAAGTACGGGGAGAATAACCTTTATAAACTTGGGGTGCATTTCATATATTTCGACTCTCCATAACATCCGCCTGCTCTAGCAGAAAACTCGAAGGTTTCAAAAGGCGTTGTACTGATGCTGATGTTGAGGTTGGGACCATAATGAGGAGGATAAGCACAAAGTTTTTGTTGAGTACGTTACCATCTACATTATCAGGAAGGCTACTCTTTTGCTTAGCCACGCCAATCTCCTTGAAGTTCTTCCACAACAGTTTACCAGACATGACCAGTTCATGCGTTTAGAATAAAGCTATGTTCTGGCTGCGCGAATTTTGCAAACAACGTTATTAAAGCGCTTCCAAGAATTTTTCTGGTTTCGCTAATGAAGAAGACATCAAGTAGTGTACAAGAAGAGTCTGTGAAGTGAGTTGGTGTAGTAGACTTAACAGGAGAAAGGTTAGGTGAACTTATATTATTGATAAATTCCATATAGGTTATATGATAGATTATCTTAACGAATGATCACCTTTGAAGTCGCTGAAGTTTATCGTGTCAATAATGTAAGCAATATACGAAAGAATGTATAGAGGAGTACATTAGTCAGGATGTTGTCTTCTGAATCTGCTTAGAGTTTAGAAAGACGAAAACAATGGCGAGATGCCTTTTGGACAATTAGCTTAACTTTTCGCCGCGGCTTACGAGTAAAAGCTTTTGTTCCAATCTGCGAAATGTTCCCAGGTGCAGATGCAACGCATTCTATTAAATTAGGTTTACCAAACTATTGATGGATATCAATTTAGTCTGTACAGGCTTTTCCGCAGCGTCTTCAGATTTTATCTGTATTTTAAGAGTAGCTCAGAATATTTCTTCTTATTGGCTGCTGCAATCTTCTGTCGAGTTAGGAGGAAACATACCAGGTTGACTTGGATCATCATTCGATTGGCATGACGTTAATTTTATTATAAGCTGGGCTATCCGAAGTTTATGAAAAATGTAGAAATATCGCCCCACTTCTTTCCCAAGTCTTCCAAATACATTGTTGACTTATAAAGACGATTCTCTGTAACAAGGTCACCAACAATGTTTTCCTTCCAGGTTTCAGAGCAATTGGATATTGCGAAGAGGAGATTAGGATGTCGTTGAACGAATGACATTAATCAAATTTTAAAGTCGAGTTATGCGAACCACAGAAAGTTAACTTTCTACACAGAATGTTGACTTAACCACGAAATCTTTTCCAAACAAAACAAAATGAAAAATTGAACTGAAAAATATAAATTATTCTCCTCTTCAGGTTCTGACCTATTGCCACTAGCCCCCAAGCACTGAACCAATTTATTGGTGTAGTCATAAAGTTCTTTAAAAACTCCACACAATGTCCAGTAAAAATTTATTTTTATATTTTCCAAACAACATATGGCTCATACCAAGATTAATCGATGAAAACTACATTGTGCCATCTACTGAGCTCATGACTCACTTTACTGGTAACCCACAAACTGCAAAAAATCCACAGAGGCTGTACATACTGGCCATTATAAAATGCAACTAACAGAAGAAGTGAAAAATTGAAGTAAAAAAAAAAGAAAAAGCTTCGAAACTGGTTTTGTAATCGACACAAGCTGGTATCTTGTATCTGGTATCTGGTTTGAAATATGCAACCCCCACTAATACCCCTGCGGTGACATTTCCACTGACCACGGGGGCAAAAAATAAAGAAATCAACTAACACGCTACCACAGTAATAGATATGCAAATTTTCAACCCACTACTAAACTCTGGCATTTGTATCTTTCTTCTGGAAATGAGAGAAAAACAAGACTGTTACTCCACCAAATGGAATCCTTTCTAAAAGGGAATTTTCAACTCAGAAAGAATTTATTAAAAGTAACAGCATGACACCTTCTTCTACGGTCACTAAATATCATTGTAGCACCTTAACTCAGGGAAGCACTCGCTATCTATTCATGTGGAGGCCAAACTCCATAATCGGTTGCCTGCCTGCTTGCCAACCGAGTTCAAGTAGTAACCACAATGACTGCCATATCTTATAGCCCTCTTAAGGAGATGAAGAAGACGAGAATTTCCATCGCAGAAAACTATATATATATTACAATTCGCATTCATAGTATGTACGTGTATACGAAGTACGAATACGAATAAGTTATGACCCCAGAGTGGGTCGCTAGGCGCGCAATACCGTGAAATAAAAATGTCACTCGAAATCTTGCGAGACGTTGCACAAACTTAGTCAGGCTAAGTACACTAACATGTACGAATAGTAGAGAAGTAGTGAACTCTGGTACTTGGTTTGGCTACCTCCAACAGCATCTCACACTGCTGGGAGTGATATCATGTTGCAATGCAATCCGTTTCTGTATCTTTGTTGTTTTATTCTGTTTTTTTTTTTTTTTTTTTTTTTGTATCTACCCTCCCAGCAGCTTTTGTGGCATGAAATATTAAATTGCGGTTTCGGTTTGTTGCGCACCTTTACACAATTAAACCCCCGCCTGCACTCCGACTTCATTTAAATAGATACACGGACATGTTAAGGCACATAGATACGAATCCAAGTAGACAAATCGTACTTAGCATACTTGTGGAAGATGTAAATATGAAGCCGGGTAAAATTGTTCAGGGCGTTAAAGAAAATTGTATTTGCAATGCTCTATGTAGCCCTGAGGAGCACAAATAGATGGCTTGAGTTTCAAGAGAGATCCAAATGAAACCGGCTTTAAGTCGAGGTCATCATAAGCCCGACTTTTAATGTCAGATGGGCAGTGCCTTGACAGGTTTACGGATAAGTGGATCATGATGATGAAAAGTGCCCATTGGAGGTGGGGTTCAAAGCAACTCAATGTTGGAACTTCTTTCAAGTGCTTTAAAAGGAGATACCATCTATTTGGAAGCATCGATTTAAGGTAGAAACGTGTTAAATATAATGCCTGACGGTTTCTTAGAATTACAATGTACTAGTTGGTCTACTTTCACAGATTTTGACCGCTTCAAACGAAACACTAACTCCAAGACTTACAAAATAGCTCTTTCTGCTAAGTATCCTGAAGTGTACATAGTTGATTTTTCTTGAAAGGAACTTCAGCGACTTATGGACATGGTAGGACAAGTTTAAGTACTGCAGGCCACTAATTCAATTTTCTTATACTTAACTGCGTGACAGCCGCTAATGTTTCAAATCTTCTAACCAAAGCTGGCTATGAATACCTTGGAGAATGGCTGTTTATTCTGCCGACGTAACCGAAAGGTTCTAATCAATAAAATCTTCATGCAGATAACAGAGTTCGTGCGTGGATATTCACATCGACACGTCTCCATCAATTGAAGAATTTTTCTTTAAATACATATTTCGTTGTTGTACATTCCTTGATACACATGTTCTCGTTTTTGTCTCTGAGCGTAGCTCCATCAAAACGTTCATTTGTGCAATTACTTCGAAGTACTAGATAAGCTTCCTACCTACAACAAAGTTTTAGCTGTTTAATCACCCTATCGGTACGATTTTTACAAATGGCGTCGCACGTCAATCATATTTGACATTTGTGAGCAAAAAAGCTGCAGTATAGAAACAGACAAGCAATGGAGCGTTATACTCTGCAAGAACGTGGAACAATGTTTTTGACCAATAATAGGTCGGTGGTGTTAGCGCAACATGAATTTCGACGTTCTTTTTCCTAATAGTGTCGCGCCAACTGGGCAAACATTCCATAATCGAATCGAATAGAGTGGAACCTTAGGAGACCATGCAGGGCCGAACTTACACATGTTCCTGTACAAAGTGCAAACAGTACATCAGTTAATGCGTCCTGACCGTCAGTCGCGTGTGATTTACTGCAAAGCCACATCCTCAATCTCAATAACGAAAAGAACGATTTTTTGTCGGAAATCATCACGAGCGACAAAGCCCATTTTCACTTAAGCGGTCACATCAATAAGCAAAATCTTCGTTTCTGGGGCACTGAAAATCTGCGTGAAATGGACGAATAGACATTACAGCCACTCAAAGCCACTGTGTGGTGCGGCGTTCACGCAGGAGGAGTGATTGGGCCGTATTTCTTTTAGGACGCCATCGTAGCGAACGCTACAGGGCCATGATAAACGACTTCTTACTGCCGGAATTGGATGAGCGGAGCTTGGTGAACATATGGTTTCAACAAGACGGTGCTACCGCATACACAGCACGAGCTACAATAGATATTGTAAAGGATGCATGTTCTGGTCGTGTAGTCTCCCATTTTGGCGATTTGGCATGGCCAGCAAGATCGCCCGATTTAACTATCCCAGATTTCTTTCTTTGGGGCTACCTGAAGTCGTATGCTTATGCCAATAAGCCTCAGACAATCGCAGCCCTTAAGGAGAATATTCGATAGTAATGCGAACAGTTATCACTGGAAATCTTGCGGAAAGTCATGGAAAATGCGATAAAACGGGCACATATGTGTATCAACACTGGCGGCAGCCACTTGGCGGATATCATATTTTGCACTTAACAGAAACAATAGTAAAGGTCCGAACTAAGATCTTTATCACTCAAAAATCATCACAAATCATCACAAAAAAATCACACTGCCATAAGTTCTGTTACACAATTTCCAGCGCTTATCGTACAAAACTTCTTGCGGGAATAGAACCGTAAACTTTTTTTCCAGAACATATGCACTGATCAGTGAAGAAAACCAGTCAGTTAGGTTTCAGCTTGCAAACTATTAACATGGAGTGGGGCGTTAAAGAGAATGTAGTCGCAGTAATAGCGTGCATAAGTGCGGAAAGAGTATTGAGTTGCTAAAACTACTCGTAATATCGAGAATATTCGTTTATCGGGCTATTGCTCCCTTCCTCGAATTGTCTGGAGTATAGGACAGACCAAGAAGTGGTCGCCCGCGCGTCGTCCTTACGAATAAAGTAGTAAAGGCAGTGCGTGAATGAATTAGGAGAAATCCCCTTAGGAAGCAGAAGATCAGGTCTAAGGAATTAAATATATCAACCAGATTCATATCTAGGCTGAATCAGGATGATCTGCATATGAAAGTCGGGGTCATCTTCTAACTCCTCAACTAAAAAAAATTAGGCTAGAGAGATTCAAGAGACTTTTTCAGTAGCACGCGGACAATGGCCATGAAAACATTCTGTTTATGGATGAGAAAATTTTTACCGTGGAAGAAGTTTTCAACAAACCAAATGGTAAAATTAATGCCACTCCATCTAAGGAAGCGAAAAAGTTATTCCAAGGGTTTAACGTGGACATCATTCTGATTCCGTAATGGTTTGGTGGGGGTTCTCTCACCATGGTGTAAGATGCCCCCATTTCTGTGAAAAAGGCGTAAAAACTGGTGCAAAGGTTTACAAATAAGATGTGCTAGAGGGTGTTGTGAAGGATTTGACCAATACCCTTTTTAATGGAAACAAATGGATCTTTCAGCAGGACTCTGCTCCAGCGCACAAAGTCAAAACTGCGCAGAAGTGTCTCAGAGTCAATATTCCTGGCTTTATAGCAGCAGAAGATTGGCCGTCGGGGAGTCCAGATCTGAATCCACTGGATTATGGTTTGTAGTCAAAATTGCAGAATATGGTCTGCAAAACTCTCCACAGCCTTAAACCAGCATTAAACAGAGCAGCGTCCACGATCTCTATGGAAACCGTACGTGCCTTTATAGTCCAATTGACATACCGTTTGGAAGCTTGTGTTAAAGGAAAAGGCAGTCATTTCGAGTGAATTAAATTTTTTTTAATAATCAATATTGTGGTCTAATAAATAAAACAATTTTGAATACAATATTATGTTTACTGTTTTTTTTATAGCGTTTTATATTTGTAACAAAACTTATGGCAGGACTAGGTAGTAAAAACGTAAGTCAAAAACAGAGATGAGACGGATCTTACCTTCTTTCTGACAAAGTCGTGTTCGTAAATTGTACGAACGATATGATACGATAGGATATGATATGCTCTCTCATATCGAAACCTGGTTTCCTTTCTATCTGTTTAATACAAAGAAGCAGATTGTGGACTTTCAGATCAGCTTCTTTGAATTAAGGGGGCAATTGCGTAACAGAAAGCTCTCTCGGAAGCTTTTGTCAGACAAACCTTAAATTTAATTTGTGAACGAACTATTTCACTAATCATCAAACTGTCATTGTCAATTTATTCAGTAAACTCAACATGGTAAAGTACACTAACGAGCTACGTTCTCCGATTGGGTTCTGGAGGAGATGCGCCAAGATGATGAATTTCATCGCAAAATCATCTTCAGTGACGAAGCTCATTTTTGGCTCAATGGGTTCGTCAATAAGCAAAACATGAGTTATTGGTCGAGTGAAAACCCACATGTGCTTCATGAATCACCATTTCATCCACAAAAAATTACCTTTTGGTGCGGTTTGCATGCCGGCGGCATTATTGGGCCATATTTTTTCGTCGACGATAACGATCGTCACGTTACTGTGAATGGTCAGAGTTATCGCGCTATGATCACCGATTATTTTTGGCCCGAATTGGAAGATATGAACTTGGACGACATGTGGTTTCAAAAGGATGGTACCACAAGCCACACAGCACACGCTACAATCGATTTATTGAAGAATAAGTATGGTGAGCGTGTTATCTCTAGACATGGGCTAGTCAATTGGCCGCCTGGTTCGTGCGACTTAACGCCGCTTGACTATTTTCTGTGGGGTTACGTTAAGTCATTGGTTTATGCCAACATGTCGACGACGTTGGAAGAGCTCAGAGTCAACATTGAACGCGAAATAGCGTCCGTTTCGGCCGAAATGTGTGGCCAAGTCGTTGAAAATAGGGTCGAACATGCAGGCGGTGGCCATATGAACGAAGTCGAGTTCCATTCATAAATGTTTTGATTGTACTTCAAGCCAATAATAAAGTTTTTGAAATATCTCAAATGGTTTGCCTTTTATTTAAAAAAAAATTCTTAGTCCCGTTTATGTTGACGACCGCGAACTGTACGTGCTATACAGCGATATTGGTCTATTCAGGCCGACCAACATCTGAGAAGGATGGACCATGTTGAGCTAATTGATGCCACAGTGCCTGTTCAGAGGGCCTTCGGGTCGCATTTAAGGTGGCTCACTCAAGTGGAGTGAAGTCCGGCACTAAAGGCCGCTAGAACCTAAGTAAGTTAAAGGGACTCCGGATTGTATCAGAATTAGTGCAGTGTAAATGATAGGGGGACGGTCGTTTAGTAAATATATCGGATCATTGGGTTAAACAATGATGGCAGGGTCACGCAACAAGTCATATGATTAATTGTTGGTAAATCAAGTAAGAGTAGTCGAGCAAGGAAGTTGAAAATATAGCGAATAAAAGTGCTAAGTACCTGTACGGCGGGATAATTACGGAGTGTCTCTACATAAACTCTTCGAATAGTACCCTACTTGAAATTCAGTGAACAACTAAAGTAGTTTAAGTATGCTTTTATAGATGGTAGAGAGTTCTAAGCTTGAACTCTTCACAACACCATGAAAACACTAAGTACAAGTATAATGTAGTTTAAGACGTGACAAATGAAAACATATTAACGCTTTAGCTTTGTAGGTCGGAGATGTATATACCTGGTGTGATTGTTGGGTCGTGAATCGTGGACCGCAGGATAGATAGTTGAATAGAAATGACTGACGTGAATTCGAGAAAGCTGAAACGCTTTGCCGAAAATTCGAAAAGTAGCGCTCAAACATAGAAGATCAAGTTGTAGGTAGTTCGCAATAGAAGTAGAAAAAAAGAAATTTCATTGAGTATAGCTTCGCGAAATTCCTCGTAAAATATCGCGCTAATTAGCAGAGACTCAACACTTGTAGTCAGTTGAAAATTGTCATTGATGCTGATTATGTGCAAAAGTAGTGTTAATTGCTTCAGAGAAAAATTGTGAGCTATCCATGTATCCCCAGCCTTTTCCTTTTGAAGTTAAGGAAACCAAGCTTAATATGAGTCATATGAGGGGAAAATTTCATTCATTCTGGAGTGATGAAGGGATATGAATTTCACATGAAGAAACAGAACAAATTTTGAACTGTGAAAGAAATCCCAAACACGAGTTTTGAACTTTTGTGAACTTTCTATTTATGTTAGTGTTAAACGGCTTTCTTTTGAGTTGATAAATCCATTCGGATTCCATGGGTCTATGTATCAATTCATTGAAGTACAAGCATATCTAAATTTAATCATAGAAATCCATTTGACTTGAAAGCCTTTTCAGAGTGTAGTTTCTTTTTGGAAATAAATTAAAGTGCTTTGGTATAGATATGTATCTGTTTAGTTTCTGGAAAGCTTTTCAAATTCATTTTTTGTTTGCCAACAATTTTTGTTTGTTGGGTTTTTCCAAAAGTATCTTTTATAGAGTTTATGTCAAAGAAATATGTTGTTTTATGGCACTTCGCTTACATTTGCCAAAGTCTATTCACGGCAAGTTTCAGAATATGAAAATTTTTAAAATGAGATTTGTACAGTGAGGAGGCTAAATTATACAGGATAGTATATACTGTAAAAAAAGCAGAAGGTCTCCTTTCAAGGAGGCAAAAACTTTCAGAGCTACAGAGACTAAAAAACATGCAACCCTTAGTTCTTGACGACGAAATAGGTCAGTACACGCACGTTTTGTTCACGCAGATATTGTTGTCCGTCGGTATTGTAATATCTCTCAAAATGACAATATCCTCTCGGGATGTTGTGCATCCCATAACAACTGTTGTTACTGCAAGAACTTGAGCTTGAAAATTGGAAGAGGTCCACGTCCAATCTGATCCAGCTCGGCTATGGAATGAGTATTTTTGACTATTTGAATATCATGTTGAGTATCGCTTCTAATCCTGCTGCCAATATTGATCTTATAAATCCAGCTGTAGTCCGAATGGGCTCAGACATTCATATAATTGCCGTATAGGTGGTGTAGGAGGATACATATAGGATCTTTAAAGCGATGTTAAGAAGACTGATGTTTCAGAGGGTCTCTTAAGGATTGAAAAAACAATGCTGAGGTTTCATTCAACAGGCAAACTTTCGTCTGACCATATTTTACAGATAAGTCGGTATATGCTGCTTACCAACTCATCGCCTGCCGCTTTAAAGAACTCGGCAGCTTAGATATGGCTATCTTCACATCATCCACGTCGAGTGGACAGAATTTTTGGATTACATTGTCCAAGTTAAAAGGTTAAAAAGTCTACAGAAAGTTTCTTTCTAAATCCTTAGCATCGACTCTGTCTCTACTATTATTTTCCATTCTTCGTATTTACCAACTTCGGTTGTGAGTTTTTTTTTTTAAATTTGTTTCCGAATCTCATTTCCGGAGTAGCATTTCTCAGCATTTCCTTATTTTACTTCCTGAGAAGTCGGCGCTCGTCTCTTCTCTTCTGCTCATAAAATTCGTGAGCAGCTCTAGTCCTTCTATGCAGCGCCGTTTTGTATGCATCATATTTGCTGCATGCCCCGACACCAGGAGTGTCCTTGTGGTGGCCGAGTGACACCCAGCACATCAGAGGAAGCATCTCTGATGATTTTTTGGCAATGTTGCCACTAATCTTCTTTGATGCTGGCGGTGTAGAACCTTTTAAGAGGTTCCCTTTCGGGGGACTCAATTGAAAAAGAATTTGGTGATTTCCTGCGATTGTAGCCATTCGAATTCAACACAGTATTAGATTGTTTTTGCGATGTTCGGGATATCTACACTTGTAGCGTGGCTACAATAAGGTAGCCAATTATACTGGTGGCTTTTATCAGTCGCAATATTTTCAATCTGGTTGATGGTTGATTGATCAAGAATTTTCCATGTCCCGTTAAGAATATAAAGATTCGAAACCGCGTGAAAGCGAAGTCGATAATCCTACATCTGTTATCGGAGGTGGTCTCGTGCAGGCTATACCTTTCGACAGTTTTACCATAGCTGATATAATTTTAATGTCATAACTAAGGCACTACTCGTAAAATTTCTTCAAGAGCTCGTAAAATCTATCTTTGTTACCGTCATATTCCTTCTCTGCGCGTTAAGAAGGCTATATTGGGAAATTTATCCTTGATGTGATATGTTACGGCATGCTAATATGCCAGAAACTCAAGACCTCTTGCCTAAATGTGTCTCTAACAGCGCTGACGGTGCTGCTTTTGCCGTCGATAACAATTGTCGTAATAGTTTATCATCGTCTTTTTGTACAGCCCATCACATCGAATTTCTTGGAAAGCAGTAACAGGGCCTTCACTTGTTGTTCGCCTGCATGTGACCTAACATTTTGCATACTCATCCGAAGTCCGTTACCCATAACTTGGAGGAATATTTATGGAGACCTCTAGGACAAGGGGTCGATTAGACCGAAGCCGTTAACCTGGAGATGTATTGCCTGATCAAATTGCCCTTGATCCATTAAAGGCTCATCAGCCACCATATCTCTTACAATACCCTGACTTAGTCTCGGAAATCCTTACTAGCCTGAGTTCCAAATAAGATAGAGTGACTCGGTTAAGGTCTTATTTGTTTTATTCCGGGATATTACTTCAGCGTTGATTCCATCTGTGGAATGCATCCGCTGTCCCGTTTATAGTGCTTATATTTTTGTCTGCTGTTCAGCACTCGTACTTATAACTTCGGCAAATCGAGTTCTGATAGACATCGACCATTACCCGATGCCTACAACCTAAGCCTACCCTATTTCTACAGCATCCAACCACCCAATTCATCAGTCCTTCATATTACAGTTCACTGCGATATTTATTCGAATGTCTCTGGTAAGGAAAAATTCACCATTTTACCAAACGAGGGGTGAGGTATAGAGTTGTTATTCTCTACAATAATGGCAGGATCACATATTTTATTAGTTTCGGAGACATACTCGAAAGGTTAAGTACATTTCACTCTTAGCTCAGCATTTGACCAGTGAAACTCCAATTCACAAAAAAAAATTTACAATGAGAGACATTTGAAGTGTGGCTCATGGGGTGAATATCAAAGGAAATGAGAATTGTCAGTCCATCTAGAGCTCAGTCAGACCGCAAATGCAGCTGACATAAACAGTAGCCTGGGAACAGAAGAAGTGATAAATGGCTTATTTACTTAACAATCGATGCATAGGATGGAATAGATGTAATCCTACTCGTCAGTTCCAAACAATACTTAGGGCCACAGAAAATAGACAGCGAGTTGCTAGATTTTGAGGCGACATGTTTTGTTAAAAGGTTTTGTCAGGACAAAACCTAGACATGAAGCTCACTAGGAGAAGCGAACCTTGGCTACTTTTAGATGTCAATCAGTTTTCCTGTTTTTAAAACGGGGACAACTCAGGTTTTGACTTAGACGCATGGAAATAATACTATGGTGCACTAATCGTCGATTATGTTATGATTGAAGCTGCCTCTATGTCGTTAAGCATTATCCAACAGTAAACACAGTTACATAATCTGCTTAGGTCTGTCAAAAGTATAGTAGTACGTCACATTGCGGATTTCGTGTATATACTCCCAACATCATACTTTGACGATCATTAGCATCTCCTTAGTCTGCAAAACTTGAGTTTCGTCTATTATTTGTTACTTGGTTATGGTATGCCGTCAAAAATGTGCGTTGTTCTTTTGTATTCCTAAAAGATTTTAAACCCCAGTCTCGTAAGACCTTCCCTGCTTGTAGATATGGTATATTGCATGCAATATCCTACGTCAGAAAAGAAGTCACTCATGCAGTTAAGTTAAATATGTGGTGACTTAGAGCCATCAAAAGCTGTAAAAGCAAATTTAAAAGTCCGCTTTGTCGGCTCTATATGTAACGACTGGTTATTTGCATTTTGTAGAAGAAGATGTCGGTCCTTCAAGTCCGAAAATTAAGGTTGTTACTTTGGCAGGACCTGTTGCAAGCATTATCATCTCAATGTCTTTCCGGCTAGCTTACATTTTTCTCGAGTTTTTTCTGTTTGCTCATATGACAACAGATTATCTCATCTAGCTCTAATTATTCGGTGTGTCATAGAGAATGCCTTTTCAAAGAGGATAGTATTTACTACAAGGTACTACTTAAGGAGCATCAAAATAGAATATGTTTTATTGGGCCAAAGCAGAGATTCAATGGCAACCCAAAATCAAAAAAAAAGTTGCTGGTGCATGTTTCCTTACTATACTTGTCGGAACAAATTAATTGGAGTTACGTACAACCTGATCTAAAGGACGAAATTTTAGTGTAAAAATAGTATTTGAAGAAGTCGAAATAGTGCTCCAATCCTTGAAAGACAATAAGGCAGCAGGCTCAAATGAAATATCAACAGAGTTTTTTAAATACAACACACAATCATTTGAAGAAAATTTAACTAAGGCTCTTAACATCATTTTTAATTTTGGCACTCTTGCTGAACACTTTTACGAAACGCTAATTTGGCCAATTTATAAAAAAGGTGATCCATGTGATCCAGTAAACTATAAAGGAATATCTTTTTTAAATTTGGCATTGAAAGCGTATACCACTTCGCTATACAAAAGATTAAACACTAATAAATAAACGCTTATAGAAAACTCAGCGGGTTTCAGGCTGGTTTTCGGAATGGTTACTCTGTAATAGACAATATCTTTGTACTAACATCTAAAGCCCGAAATAAGCTGAACCAAAGTAAGAAGCTTTTCACCTTTTCTGTTGATTTTAAAGCAATCTTCGATACGATAAATAGGAATATCTCCAAAGTTCGTTCAAGCATTAGAAAAGTGGTACCAAAAATCTTCGACAAACATGTATATATAGAATGGCAAGGAATAATCTGGCTGAAACAAGGCTGTAACCTGAGTCCCCTACTTTTCGCTCTGTTTTTGGATGATCTCGTGGAATGGCTTACATGTAATGTAGAAATTGGCAGTATGAAAATTAAAGTTATCATGTATGCAGATGACATAGTTATACTTGCAGAATCGCCTTGTTCTCTTCAGATGATGACAAACAAACTTTTCGAGTACTGCAAACTGTCGGGCTTGGAGGTTAACGTCGAAAAATTAAAAGTTATGATGTTTCAAAGAGGGTCTGGCAGAATAGTAAAAGGCGAAAAATGGAAATATTGGGTATGTTATTTCGTGCGGTTTTTTTTTTTAATTTGAACGTTTATTTAAGAAAAACATGTACAATAGTATTATCCAAAGTATTGCCCATCTGATCTATGACTTTTTCCCATCTTTTTGGCAATTTGTGGATCCCATCCCAAAAGAACTGCGCCGGCTTGACAGCCAAGAATGAATCAAGCCAATTTTTGATATTCTGCTCTGATGTGAACCGTATTTCAGTGAGGGCGTTCTGCATAGACCGAAACAAATGGTAGTCAGAAGGGGCAAGTTCTGGGCTATAAGACGGGTGGGGTAAGACTTCCAATCCACTGTTTCCCAAATAGTTCTTAACCGGAATAGCAACGTGGGGCCGAGCGTTGTCATGATGGAAAATTATTGCCTCGTGTCTGGTCGCATATTCCGGGGGTTTTTCGGCTACTGCTCTCTTCAAACGGATTAATTGTGTTCAGTAGCGTTGTCCATTGATGGTTTCACTCAGTTTTAGCAGCTCATAATACAGCACACCCATCTGATCCCACCAAATACAGAGCATTACCTTCGCGCCATGGATATTCGGCTTTGCCGTTGATTTGTCTGGTTGGCCGGGTTTCACATATGATTTTTTGCGCTTGAGATTGTCGTAATGGATCCATTTTTCATCACCAGTAACAATCCGATGCAAAAATGACTTCCTTTTGGCGTTCCAGCAGCATTTCGGACATGCAACTGCCTTTCGACGTCTCTCGGCTTGAGTTAATGTGGAACTCAATTCTCTTGCTTTTGAATATATCCAGCTGCTTTTAAACATTTTGAAATGGCTGCTAGAGTGACATCCAAAGATTCCCCGAGCTCTTCTTGTATTTGGCAACAATCTTCATAGAGTAATGCTTCCAGTTCTTCAACTTCAAACTTTTTTGGCTGCCCAGGACGTTCATCGTCTTCCAAGCCAAAATCACCACTTTTAAATCGTGCAAATCACTTTTGGCACGTTCGCTCAGCTAGCGCACGTTCACTATAAACTTCCACCAAAATACGATGACTTTCGGTAGCAGTTTTCTTCATATTAAACAAAGTTCGATATATTTGAGTGAAAAAAAATTATTGTTGCTTACGCTTCAAATGAATGATGTATACTGAAATGACGTACAATGACGGTAGCTTTCCAACGCATGTTCCAATGGAATAACACAAGTTACGCCATCTCTTAGCAAATCGCACAAATTTATAGACAAAGTTATAGACCTAATATATTGAAAACGAGTTGAAAGTAGTAAAAAAATATATAGGGTGATTCATTGTGAGCTTTGATTTTCAATAGGCTTTTTTGACAGATCACACATGACTCCTGTCAAACTGCTTTGTCATTTTTGTTCAGTATCGTTTGTCAAGTCATCTATAAAGACTCACACCACAACCGCGTCTCCAAATTGATCAGCTGTATTACGAAAATCAGCGTTCTGTGAGAAATGTTTTTCGTGCGATTCGTAATCGATTCGTCGTCGTTCTTAGCTTGGCTTGGCGTATTTTACGTGAGGATCTCGACCTTAAAGCGTACAAAATTCAACTTGTGTAAGAATTGAAGTCAAGCGACTTGAATTTGAGTCATATTTTCAGCGAATGGGCTCTGGAAAAACTCAATGAAAATCCGGTGTTATATCGCGAAATTTTGCTAAGTGATGAAGCCCATTTCTGGCTCTATGGGTACTTTAATAACCCGACGAGTACCAAGAGCTACCATTACATCTATTAAAAACAACGGTATGGTGTGGCTTATCATTGGAATCATTGGTCCATATTTCTTTAAAAATGAGGCAAATTAGATTGTTAGCGTCAATGGTAACCGTCATCGCGCCGTGTTAACGGACTATGTGCTTCCTGAAATTCAAGCACATTATCTCGTAAGCTCTTGTTTCAACTAGACGGCGCTACGTGCCATACAGCGCGTGAAACAATGGACTTGTTGAGAAATCATTTTGGCGAGCACTTAATTTGACGTTTTGCTACGATAAATTAGCCTGCCTAGATCGTGTGTTATCACACCTTTGAACTTTCTCTGGGGATATGTAAAGTCTCAGGTCTTCAGAAATAAGCCAGCTACGATTAACGCTTTGGAAGCCAACATTACTCGTGTTATCCGAGAGATACCAGTCGCTATGCTCGAACGAGTCGTCTAAAATTGGACCTTTCTAATGAACCACCTCAGACGTGGTCGTGGCCAACATTTACATGCCATTGTTTATAAGAAGTAAATGCCTTGAATTGTTCTTTTAATCGATAATCAAAATTTTAAGTTCACTTTCAAATTTATGTGCTTTATTTTACATTGTAAATCAAAATTCAAGATGAATCACCCTATACTTACCTAGGAATGGAACTTACGTTCAACTTAAATATGGAAAAACATCCAAAAACTAAAGTGGATACGGTGATAAAAGCAATCTGTTCGAATTGAAATAGGACTTTCAGTAATAAATTAATAGCTGTTAGCTCTAATGCACAGGTTTGGGGTGATCAGATAAAAGCGATTCCAGACTACCAAAGTTGATTCTGCCATACGCAGTACTGAAGAAAACTTTTTTCGTCAAAGATTCGACGATAAACTTCACCGAAAGTAATGATGATGGATGGGAAAAGGCTTTTATGAGGTTATCAGGCTCACAGATGAAAATGAGAGGTACCCCTTTATTAAAAAAGAGGGGAGTCAACAGAAAGGCAATACTATTCGAAGGTTAATTAAAACCTAAATCAAAACAATTACTTCAAAAGCAGCTATTCCAGTTTTATGATTGGAACAATTTTCAAAATTAGAGGAGAGATGGTGAAACTAAACTATGTACCACCTCCAAATGAAGGGAATGAAGCAATTGCACTCTTTGCAACTTACATGGGAGAGAAGACGTACTGCATTTCATTGACGTGTATCCGGTACTGAAAGAGTTGAGACGTTTCCACTTTCTGACGAACATTCTTAATATTAATGAGGTTAAATAGTATATTAATGGTGCAAACTGGATACAATTGTTTAAGTATTACATAGAAGTCAGTGCTTACAGAACGAGAATAATCAACGAAAATTTTTAACAAACAAAATTGTTAGCATTCACAATTTGTTTTTAACTAAATTAAACTGAAAGTCTAATCTATTTACTACAATATTTGCTCCGACATCCCTGCCGTTATTCACGAACTGTAAGGATCAGTCAAAACTTCTAAAGGAAGGCTTACGTTGATTTCGTTATATAAAATATTATCAGGATACATCAGGATACAGCAACATATAAAAATTGTACCAACTCTGTCAATTAGTCAAATTCGGTAAATAGGCGAATTCTCAATAAAACTTCGAACCCAAACGAAACCATCTTTATTAACATTAATTGGTAACCGTTTTTATTAGCATAAATAAGAAACAAAACCATGGTGAACAAATTTTAGGTCAAAATCGAGTGTCAAAGCATGTAAATGCAACCACACGTCAACTGCCTTGAAGAGGATAACCACTGCCACAGGTTGACATTCAATATTAACTTCAATTCAATCAGCATTATACAACTCTTTGGATGACATCTTGATCCATTTTCAAATGGCATGCCAACATTCTACTTGAATCTATAAAATACACTTCGAACTCATGCCAAACCAATACCAATCCCCATGTTGTCCTTGATTGGTTTACATACATACACACATATGTAAATTATCAGGAAAATCAACTAAACAAACATAATCTCTGATCTTGGCATGTAAATGTTAGCTCGGCAATATGGGTAGAAAGAGTGGGTTACCTGTAAATTTTTTCCATGATAATCGAAGGTAAAAATGCCATTGCGCCGTAAAAAAAAACCCCAAAGTTGCACACAATGACGTGCGGTATAGAGGGTAAAAGATGGTGTGTAACTTTAAACGGAAGTGGCAAGGAAGAACTGATGATAATGTTATCATGCAGATAGACCATGTGCAGAGCAGAATAGAATTGTATATAAGTCCTTATTCTGACGGTTTTCCTGCTTTTACATATGATAGATGGATATGCACCATAACGTATCACATACTGCTACAAGGAAAAAGCGAACAAAAGTAGTCGGAACTTTATTTGTTGAAGGGACAAATTATGTAATCTCAGGAAACGACTTTTTCCGTTTGGGTCTTTGCAGACTATCTTTGGACAGACATCCGTATTTAGAAGAAATTATCTGGTCATAGGTTTAAAAATATCGTACAAGCAATTCCGATTCTGAATAACGACACTTTAAGTTGTCAAACCATCCATGTCCATTGATGGAGCAGCGGTTAACTGCTTTTTAATTTTCCTGATGATTGAATACTAACATGGCGCCGTAATGTAGGAAGAGCTTCTGCCTCAACCAATCAACCTCCCCAAGTAGAGCCTTCTTCAACCAGTTGCCTTAAGTTACATCGGCGAACAATAGCGATAGTTGTTTACTTACCACCAAATTTAATCGCAACATCTAGCTCCTCTACCACCACGATTCTGTTCTTTATCTGCCATCTATTACTGCTTCGATCTCTATATATTTAATATTGTAATATATTTACATACTATTCAACATTTTATTTACATGCATTTTGAGAGCCAAATCAAATCTTCTTTTATTCAGTTTAATGACAGTTCTTTCTGCCTGCTCCTTCAAATTTTTTGGTGATCACTATACACAGAGTGAAAATTTTTTCTGATGGATTTAAATTGTCACAAATCACCTTAGCCGATTACACCCCTGGATTTTGTGTATCTAATTCTTATTTCTCCTAGCCTACTAATTAAAAAAAAAGGAAGCCTTACCTAAAGTAGTTTGCTAATGTGGCTGTTTGAATAAAAATACGGATTTTAAGAAAAATTCCTTTTTTTATTTTTTTTTGTACAATGTGGGCCACAATGTATTATCCTTTCAAAAAGTGTCATTAAAAGAAGCACGGAATGTCAATTCTTTTTTGACATTTGTGAAGCAAACCGTAATACTCCTGAAGAACTAGGACTAATTGTCACGATTTCAGTGATTTTGGCGCAACGTGCATTTCGTGCCCGTTTCCCCAGTCGCCTGGTTTCAACTAGTCGTTCAATGCGGAACTGGAACAACACGGGACCGAGCAAATCCTGAAAGCTCTCTTACCTGTCGTTCGGTTGAGAATATCGCTGTCGTTGCTGAATATGTTGTAGAGGCTCTATCAACATCGACCAGATATCAAATCTACGCACGCCTTTGTACGCATTTTGGTGAAAGACTTGAAGATGTTTCCTTACAAAATGAAGAGGGTCAATCAACTAATGGGTGTTAACCGTGAATAGTCACGACTGATGGGCCCTATTTCCACCTGTGTGGTTACGTGAACAAACAAAATTTGCGTTTCTAGTTCACAGAATATCGACGAGTAATGCGCGAAGAGCCATTATATCCTTTCAAAATCACTGCATGTTTTGCTGTTTGCGCTAGAGGAGTTATTGTACTATTTTGTGAATGGTGGAATGTCCGACCTTTTTCCCAATTCCTGAGGAGTGCCACAGATATCTGTATTGGGACCCCTCCTGTTCTGTTAAAATGTATGCCGACGACACCCAACTATACCTTGACCCGATCGACAATTGCGTTTACCAGTTAAACTCTGACTTGGAAACAATTTTTAACTGGTCGAAACAGAATCTGCTGATGATAAACCCCAGAAATTTAAAGTGCATTGTCATATCGCAGAAATCTTTAAACACCTCCCGATTCCCACTGATTCATCTCAATGACGATCCCATTGAATACGTAGATACTGCTAAAAATCTAGGTATGACTTTCAACAAAACCTTAACATGGAGCGATCACATCAATAAATCTGCGGGCAAATTTTACTCCAGCAACTATTACTCCAGCGATTTTTTTGTTTAACGTCAGAATGCCAATTCTTGATAAACGCTACTCGACTCTGGAATTCCCTCCTACGCCAAATTAAAGAAATTAAAGAGAAAAAAATATTTCAAAAAGAACTCAAATCATATTTAATGAAATATGACGTTGGAAATGTTGTAAAAGTGTTTAGACAATGATTCTATAAAGAAAACGGTCGCTTACCAGTGGCACGAGCGGTTCAAAAGTGATCGTGAGTCAATCGAAGATGATGAACGCAGTAGCAAACTAGCGGATAGCGGATGACTTGAACATTGCCTATGGATCCATCCAAGACATTTTGATTAATAATTTGGTTTTCCGTCGTGTAGCAGCAAAGTTTGTGCTAAAAGACCTCAATTTCATGCAAATAAGAGAACGTGTTGACTTCGCATAAGAAATGATTTTCGTGGCTAATTTCGATGAATGTGGGCATCAAAGGATCATTACTATAGACGGACTTGGGCATATGAGTATTACACGCAATCCAGGCATTAGGCAAATGAATGGCGTTCACCAAATGAGCAACAAATACCATCCAACAGCCACCGAATTCACCTGATTTGGCTCCCTGTGACTTCTTTCTGTTCAATCGAGTTAAAAACCCACTACGGAGAACGCGTTTCAGCACCCGAGAGGAAGTAACGGAAAAATCGAAGGAAGCACTGATGGAGTGAAAATCGAATATAAAAAATGTTTCGAGGATTGGATCAAACGCTGGCATAAGTGTGTTGCAGTCAATGGGGATTACTTTGAAGGGGACAATATTGATTTAGATAAATAAACTTGTATTTTTAATTTTCTGAATAAATTCCGAAATTTTTTGATCAAGGTGGTGTATTATGTAGGGGTGTGATTATAAAATGTCAATTTGACTAAAAGATGGCGTAACTACTGCTTATGGTTCGTGTCATTGATAATAAATATGGTATTTTGGAGCAGTATGTCATAGATTGTGATTGTACAAACAACATTGTTTTTTGTCGTTTTGAAAATGTCGAATTTTGTGCCAGATAAGGACCGTTTGTGGACAGTTTTAATATATTTTGTTTTTCAAAGAAAACCGCTGCAGAAAGTCATCGCTGGTTAATGGAAGGTTGTGGTGAACATCCTCTAACTCAAAGGACTTTTAAATGTTGAAAATCGTGAAAAACCAAAGAAGAAAATAAAAACTTGACTCAAACAGCTCGCAGAAACACTGAAAATTAATGGTACAGGCAGTTGAAAAAAACACATAACACATGGGCTGAAAAGTCCATTTTATAGTAAAACACAAAATTTTTGCGAAATTCAACTTTATTTATCAATAAAGCTACCTTCGAGGGCGATACACTGATTGAAACGATTCATTCATTCATTCTTTCGATACCAGTTTTGTAGTACGATTTCGGTTTAGCCTCAAAATAGGCCTCTGTTTCGGCGATTACTTCTTCATCGGTCTTAAATCTCTTTCCGGCGAGCATTATTTTGAGGTCTGCCAACAGGAGATAGTCGCCAAATTTGGAGAATACGGTGGGTGGGGAGGCAATTCGTAGCCGAATTCATTCAATTTTGATATCGTTTTCATCGACTTGTGACACGGTGCATTATCTTGATGAAACAGCACTTTCTTTTTCTTCAAATGCGGCCGTTTTTCTGCAATTTCGTCCTTCAAACGCTCCAACAACGCAATGTAATAGTCCCTGTTGATATGGAGCCAAGTTTCATCCATTGTCACATACCGACGCAAAAATTCGTCTTTATTGTGGTTGAACAGCTTTAAACACTCCTCTGAATCATCAACACGTTGTTGTTTTGGGCAACTGTGATCAAACGCGGCACCCACTTTGAAAAGATCTTTCGCATGTCCAAATATTCGTGTATGATATATCCAACACGGTCTTTTTATATCTTCAGGGCCTCAGCTATCACGACCAACTTTACTTTACGGTCATTCGGAATCATTTTGTGGACTTTTTTGATGTTTTCATCTGAAACAGCTTTTTTTGGACGTCCACTGCGTGCATCATCTTCGGTGCTTGTATGACCACTTTTAAATTTTTCATTCCACTTGCGAATGGTTCGTTCGGCTGGTGCAGAGTCGGGGTAACACTTATCAAGCCATTTCTTTACATCGGCTGCATTTTTTCCCATCAAAAAGCAATGATAAATCAACACACGAAATTGCTTTAAATCAATTTTTTTCACAATAACAAAAGTTGCTTCACTCACAACGCTATATCTCGAGAACTATTAGTCCGACAGCTGTCAAATTTATACACGTTTCTCTTAAAGATTGGTACTAACTGATTTAATGGATTTAATTAAATTTTCTTAGAAACGGCACGGAAAACCTTGCCAGAATGTAAAATCTGGTCCAAAGCCTAAAATGACGACAAAGTTGGAGTCTTAGAGTCTAGTTTTTCCAACCTGTAGGAAGTGAAGTGAAGTGAGGAGTGTGTGCCTTTAGTTTTTCAAATTTTAAAAACAATGACAAATTCAAACTATCACTGCGGATGGTAAGCGTTACAGAGTTATGATAAATGAATTTAGTATTGCAGGACATATGGTTCCAGTAATCCGGAGCAACGTTGCATACTGCACAATCCACACCCAAGTTTAAATTATTTTTGCTAACCAAAAAAACAACTTAAAACAAATAACTATAGAAACAAAATATATAAGAAATACAAAAAAAAAAAAACAGCTTAACAATGTATTTCTCTTGTGAATGTATGGATTGTTTCGTACAAATTAGCCCCCAACTACAATCTCCTATCTTTCTCTCATTTTATTGTCTCTAATGACGACAGCGACGTTTAAAATTCATCGAATCTTGTACTTCCGAATAGGCATCCATATTGTCATTAAATTGATCCACGTGAGCTTAGTCCATGTAACTTATATACTTTACGACACGATCTGCAACCCATGAATTTAGAATCTTTAAGCATATTTGGAATTAGCTTTTGTAGTTCTCATTCAGTACTTATGTCACCGAGAAAACCATACTTTAAGGCTGTCCCATGCTCGCCTTTCATGAGTATTGAGTAGCAGTAAAAAATTCGCTGTCGCCTATTTATTTTCTTTATTTGTGATCCAACGAAAATACCAGCTTTTATTTTGGCTTCGGATTAAAAAGTTTCAGAATCTTAACGAAGAGCTGTTACGAAAGGAGGTATCAATATATGTTTAGGGTCGACAATTAGTTTACTATAAATATTATTTTGCCATCTCGAACTCTGTTCGTTAAGGCCATAATTGTCTGCTCTACTATCTCATAAGCAAAGATAGCAAGAATGTTTGGTATACTCGCATTGCGTTCCCAAACATAGTAAAATACGCTTACACTGCTTAGATGTACTACATATCATGCTTTAGACTCTTAAGCACCATTTGCACATTTTCGTACTATTCTTTGAGCATCACGAAATGAGCCAAAAGTATAGATGGATATTTGTTTCCATTGTGAAGTAGGACAGCTTTTTGCGGAACTGTTTTTCTAGACGCAATTCTGATTTCTGCACACAAGCTTTTCATTACAACAGCTAAGTCCGTCTTCGAATCTTTCTTTGGTTACTTATTGTAACATTTGTGTCAACATAATTCCACTGTTTCAACCGAGAAGCTAGAGTTTCTGCTTTATTTTTGGAAGTTCTGATCTTGGACATTGGAGGTAGAAGGATGTTAATTGGAATTTTCTGATTTGATAACGAAGCCATCGCTCTCAAAGCTGGTAGTAGTAGATTGGGACTAAGATAATAAATTCGGAACTGAAATTAAAATTTTTATTATCGGCTAAAAGAACACAATTCATGGCATTTACTTTTTGAAAATAATATCTTGTAAATGTTGGCCACGACTACGTCTGAGGTGGTCAATTCGGAAGGTCCAATTTTGGGTATTTTGCTGATAACACGAGTAATGTTTTCTTCAAAAGCGTTAGCCGTAGCTGGCTTATTCCTGAAGACCTAAGACTTAACATATCCCCAGAGAAAATAGTCCAAAGGTGTGATAACACACGATGTAGGCAGGCCAATTTACCGTAGCAAAACGTGAAATTAAGTGCTCACCAAAATGATTTCTCAACAAGTCCATTGTTTCACTTGCTGAATGGCTCGTAGCGCCGTCTTGTTGAAACCAGAGCTTACCGAGACCATGTGCTTGCATTTCAGGAAGCACATAGTCCGTTAACATGGCGCGATAACGGTTACCATTGACAGTAACATTATGATTTGCTTCATTTTTGAAGAAATATGGACCAATGATTTTACCAGCCCATAAGCCACACCATACTATTTTTTTTTTTTTTTATAATCCCGCGCGCGCACCAAGGAGATATGAATACCCTTTTACTGGCTTTTCTCCAAGGAGCGGGCGGGTGGTATAGTAGTTTGAAACTCAGTTGTATTAGGTTTCGATATTTTCCCCAGAGGTGATTGTCAAGCTGGATAGGACGAGCAAGTACATCCTCAACCAGTGGGTCTCAGTACGTGCTAGTTGTTAGTTCGTTACATTTTATCCCAGCCAGCAAGAACTCCAACATTAGTGTTACGCCTTTATGTCAGAGTTGACGCCGACGGAATTTTCATATAACTACAAACAAATTCTATGAAAAGACTTTTTTCAAAGAATTACCTTGCATGGGTTTCGAACTCGTGACCCTCTGCTTGATGTGTCTATGCATAAACCACTACACCACGGCCACCACCTTGGTACTCACTGAACAAAATTTCACGATAAAACACCGGATTTTCATTGACTATTTTCAGAGCCCATTCATTAAAAATATGAAGCAAATTCAATTCGAATGGCTTCAATTTTTGCACAAGTTGAATTTTGTACACTTTTAGGCCGAGATCCTCACGTAAAATACGCCAAGCTGCCGAATACGCAAAGCCAAGCTACTGAGAACGACGACGAATCGTTCGTCACGGTCTTTGCGTACACTTTTAGCTACAGCTGCTATAGTCTCTTCACTACGTGCTGGATTTGGTCTTACCGGTCGAGTATCATCCACTAATGTAAGCTGGGACTCAAATTTGTGAACGGTATTGTCAATAGTGGTTTCAGTAGGTCGATTATGCGCACCGTAAGTTCCTTGAATTGCACGAAAAACATTTCTCACAGAATGCTAAGACAGCTGAACAATTTGGAGACGCTGTTGTGGTGTGAGTCTTTTCATGGTGACTTGTCAAACGATACTGAACAAAAATGACAAAGCAGTTTGATAGGAGTCATGCGTGATCTGTCAAAAAAAGCCTATTGAAAATCAAACCTCACTATGAATCAACCTATATATATCTGGGTGAAGTATGCAATAGATGTAGTTCTACCTAATTCCTCGAAATAAAAACGTGATTGGCAGGAAAAAAAAAATGCGTGAGCAAGTCATCGGCAAGGCAGAACCCTATTTTGAAGAGTTTCAAAAATCATAGTTTTTCTATGGTTAAAAACATAACAGTTATACGTTGGAATATCTACATATTCAGGCTTTAAAAAAGTTGACAAAATGCATATTCCTATTATTAATTATTTGCATACCTATATAATCGATTAAAATCAAATTCCTTGACTAGCTCGTGCTACGGCTCGTGTAAACGGGTTTTTGCTTTTAATTTTTTTTTTTTTTTCAGAATGAATTCTAAAAGTAATTAAATATTATCTAGTGATTCCAAACCACCGTTTTGTTGACCAATTACAGTTAATTAGTTCTGCGTTTATTATGTGTGAAGTAAATTGTTAAAAAACATTTTTTTTGTGGCGCATTTCGTTTCAAAACCACTATGGTATTTTAAAATAAAAAAAAAATAAACCTTCCGCTGATATTTACGAGTACATGCAATAAATGCATGAGCTGGAAAATAAAAAACAACTTAATTGATACCTTCAAAAACTCGATCAATATTGCTTTGTTCTAATAGAAAACACAAATGAGCAATTATGCTTTTCGAAATGAGATGTTGTTAGTTAAAGCCGTTGAAAGCCTGCTTCAATGTTATTAAAATTAAAATTAAAATTTTTTTTTTAAATGAAAAAAGGATTGATATGTATATCAGGTTTATATGGTGTACCCCACCGAGTTTTAGGTTGCATTAGCGCTTCTTTTTTCACGTGTTTCCTAACAAAGTTAACATATCCCAATGCTAACTTAGATAAAAAAAAAATGCGCTGTAGATAATCATTTTTCCTTATTTACATCAAGGACTTTCCACAACCTCATTTGAACCATAAGCATGTGGGTGCTTAGAAAAAGCATAATGTCCCTTTGCGACCTCAAAAGAACCCAGCGGTTTTTTGTCACAAGATGGTGTTGGTGTCCATGTATCTGGAAACACTAATCTGATTCTGTCAAACTAACATGTGTTTGAGAGGTGACAGGTCAGACTACATTTTTTGTGAACACAGCTGTGTAATTCGTTGCTCGTGTTAAAAATTATTCCGATTTGAATATGCGTAAAATATCTGAAGAAATGTGCTATGTGATGCTTTTTTACTATAAAAAAAGGGAAAAACAAGCCAAAATTTGTGAAGCTTACGATGAGAATGCTGTGAGTAAACGCCGGACACAGGAATGATTTGTTTGATTCCGTTCCGAAAATTTCGATGTAAAAAAATGCACCTCGCACTGGTCGGCCTGACACTGAAAAATTCGATGAAATTTTGCAACTGATGGAGCAAGACCGGCACGAAAGCTGTCTGAAGATAGCGGAGGCTCAAAACATCAACCGTATGATAGTTTTGAATCATCTAAAACAAGCTGGCTACTCAAGGAAGCTCTATGTTTGGATGCCACATAAAGATTAAATAAGAGAATATCCAACGCAAGCAATCATGGTTAAAGGCCGGTGACCGACCACAAACGAGTTCATAGCCTGGGTTGACGGCAAACAAGGTTATGTTGAGTGTTTGGTGGAATTTGAAGGGAATTGTCTATTATGAGCTGCTAAAACTTGGCGAAACGGTCAATTCGATCCTATACTGTGCACAACTCGACCGTTTGAATGAAGCTTTCAAGATAGAGCGACCAGAATTGGCCAACAGAAAGGGAGTTGTCTTCCTTCATGACAAAGCTAGACCACACACATCTTTGATGACTCGGAACAAATTGACGGACCTTGGTTGGGAAGTTTTGATGCATCCACCGTATAGCCCGAACCTGGCCTGATTACCATTGACCTGATTACCATTTGTTTCGGTCTTTGATTATCTACCCGGAAAATGGCAAAAGGTCATAGATAATAATGGCCAATATGTACTTGATTGAAATTGATTTGACCGATTTGAACCGCGGAGACTTTTTATATGACCCAATAGTTTTTACTATCGTTATACAGCATGAAAACTTCTGCCACTTTAGAGACTCTAGGAAGAATTCATTTGGAATGTAAGCAATTTGAAGAATCGTGCTATCTGCATATTTAATTATATAAATCACAACTGTCAATGGAACTTTTCTCTGAACCTTGCCTTACAAGTTGAAACCTGAAACCGGGGACTGCGTTCAGAGAAACTTTGCATTCTCGAACTAGTTTGGAATTTGTGAGAGGTTTCAGCACGGTTTACAGCGTAGTTTTGTTCTCGCTACAGAAATAAATACTTCGCTCTTTCCGTTTCACAATATTTTTCATTGGATCAGGATTGTTTATGTCTCCGATTCGAAGACAAACGCAAGTTTTCCCTACGAGGAGTAAAATCTAGCATTGTCATCTTCCAGAAGGACTAGAGTCAAAACAAAGTCGCGCAAGATCATCGCGTGGCAATATACTAAATATAAAACGGAATATGGGCTTGAGATGGCAGCCATGATATGAATTATAGTGAAGGAGGCAGGAAGATTTATTAGTGCATCACGAGCAGAGTTAGGCTAAAAAAAAACCTTCATACAGCCGAGAAAGGCCATTATTTGGAGTCAGGTAAAAGCAGAAGTGATGTATTTTTTTCAATTCTATTCCATCAGACAACCGGGGCATAAGGTAAATATTCCTGGCACTCGCAGAAAGAAGTTACCTGAGGGCAGACATTATAACTTTTGAAAGCGTTTAGCAGTGAAGCGACTACTATACTTACTTAATTACTTAAGTCCCTTCACCTCCCGAGGGTGAATCTCACTCCAACTCTTTCCCAGTCGTCTCGATACCTCTTCGACTGTTCTTGTTCGCCCCACAAGGTGAGTGGATACCACTGTATGGAATATTTCACAATAGGACCGTTTTCACGCCGTTAGGTGTGACCAATTGTCCTCAGATACAGCTGTTCAATGGAGATGCGATTTTGGTTGGTTGCGGTTGGAATTTGGGACTATGAAGCTGTCGGCTATATGTTCCCTCCTTGAGCTGATCCTCATCTGAAATTAGCAAATTGCTTTCAAAATTTTTCACTAAATGTTGATTAATATCCTGACCACTAGTAAGTTCTTTTGTTATGCTTAAGACAGTTCTGTTACCACACCTGCTAGCTGTTTCTTAAGCCATCGTTGCCAGTGCATTGACGTCTGAACGCTTATCACATCTTACACTTCGCTGCACTTTCTTCCTTTACAAATGGTATTGGGTTTTTATCTCGAATTTTTCTACTGCCGCTACAATCCGAGTCTTAAGTGAAATACGCTCATCGATCCGTCTGCAGGTATCTGCTAAAAAGCATGTGATGTGACTTTTCGGCCCTATATCGATGTAGGCAACTGCCACAGATACAAAAATATTTCCTCAGTATTTCAATGGTCATCCATGTCTTTGTGCGTTGCGCTGCTGATGGTTTCTGTTTTTGTGGCAAGATGGCCCCTGAATTTTTGGCGCACAAAGGAAACCTGAAGTCTGTCAGTATATAACCTGATAACTCGAAGAATGTCTGAGCGGTTGCTGTTGACGAATGCACTACAAAGGCGTATAATGGCTAACCTAAGATGATAGTCGATATCGATATCGGCTCCACGTTCGTTTCGGACGTCAAGGACTCAATTTCTGAAACGTCGACATATGGCAATTTATTTGATTTGACGTTCTCTGACTTTCAGATAAGACCCAACTGATCTTGTTTCAATGCTCGAAAAAGAAGCCTCCAATGACCAGTCGGTTGGTATTGCAAAAATCAAGAAAATCGTTCCCCGTTATCATTGCGGCTTCCGGGATCATGAACTCCTACCACGTGTTCGAGCGCTGTATTGTCATTGCCAATCTTAGCGTTAAAATCTCCCATTACGATTAAGATGTCCCCATTAGTCATTAAGTTGAAGGCGGTGCCAAGTTGAGTGCAAGAATTGTCCTTTTCGTCTTGAGTTGCGCTTTCCGTCGGCGCATAGCAATAGATAAAATCTATGATGAAATCTGGCCGTCAACATCCGGCCACTCTACGGTTTCCAAGATATTTTGCTTCCTCTTGCTGTTGGTGTTAGCATCAGTCCTACGCCTGACTCTCGAGTGCTTCCGTCTAGTTTTCTTCAATAGAGTAAGACGGTGCTTTTTGTAGTGGTATTCGCCAATATCCAACAATCTTATTTCGCTCAGCTCCAAGATGTCCATACTACATATATCGTGAGAACTGTAGCTCAAGTTGAAGTAATTTGGCCTTCTGAGGACCTTCGTTCCATCGTTGTCCGTGGTCGATAGCCAAAGGTCACTGAGCCACAGGTCAACCGACACTAATTCTATTTTGTGGCGCAGGAAGCTCGCTTTTTGTCTTCATCACCTCGTATTTCTGATTTGACTGCGAAGGCTTCTATTTCGTTATCTGGCGAACCAGATATTATCGGAGGATGCTACTTAGGGCGACCAATATATACTATAACGATGGGGAGAGAACGCCGCCAGCTATCAGCTATCATATATTGGACGCAGTCAAGATTGGTTTTTTCTATAAATACATAGCCGACAACGTATTCTAGCATTTTACCAATATTACAATAAAGGTAGTGCCTATGAAATTTCAAAACCATTTTTCCATAATATTCTTATAAACTTTGCTTTTGTTTTTCTATAAAAAAATTAAATTATGTACAATATAATGAAAGATGATTCTGATGTAAAGAATTGTATGCCTTCGAAGTTAGATTGCCATAAACGATAATGTGATCGTCTTTGCAATTTCAGCAGTTGTATTTGATGTAGCACATCTTGAGGGTCTTATTGCCAAGACTGATGTTGAATGATTACTAAACATACATCCAGTTTATTTTATATTTAATAAGTATTAGGTATACCACCTTGATCAAAAAGTTTCCGGTGGCGTCACTGTGTGGCGCTCCCATTGTTCCGATTTGAGTTTTTGTTAAGTTGACATTCCCTCTAAATCTTAGCGTCATAGCTTGACATTTGCAAAAGTCACGTAGCCAAGAGTACATCTATTTCTGTGTGTGTTGACGATTTTTTGCAATTTATCAGTGTCACGAGCGGTTCAAAAGTGGTCGTGAGTCAATTGAAGATGATGTACGCAGTGGCAGACCATCGACATCGAAAACCGACGAAAACATTGATGAAGTAAGAACCGCAAATTAACCATCAGAGAGATAGCGAAGGACTTGAACATTGCCTATGGATTCGTCCAAGACACTTTGGTTAATGATTTGGGTTTCCGTCATGTAGCAGCAAAGTTGGAGCCAAAAGACCTCAATTTCGTGCAAAAAATAGACCGTGTTGACGCCGCAAAAGAGATGATTTGCGTGGCTGAATCCGATCCCACATTCATCAAAAGGATCATTACTGGAGATGAGACGTGGGTTTATGAGTACGACACGCAATCCAGACATTAGGCAAGTGAATGATGTTCACCAAATGAGCCGAAAACAAAAAAATGGCGTCGTTTTCAGTCAAAAAAGAAGGCAATGCTCACGATTTTCATGGATTACAACGGTGTAGTGCATCATGAATTTTTGCCAGAAGGCCAGTCAGTAAACAAGGAGTATTATTTGGGCGTTACGAGGCGTTTGCGTGAAGCAAATCGCCGAAAGAGACCAGAATTGTGAGCTGAAAACTCGTGGATTTTGCACCATGATAAGGCACCGTCGCACAGTGCCATCATTGTTCGTAATTTTTTGACGAAAAATGCAACACATACCATCCAACAGCCACCGAATGCACCTGATTTGGCTCCTTGTGACTTCTTTCTGTTCAATCGAGTTAAAATCCCACTACGGAGAACGCGTTTCAGCAGCCGAAAGGAAGTAATGGAAAATCGCAGCAAGCACTGATTTCGAGGATTGGATCAAGTGCTGGCATAAGTATGTTGCAGTCGATGGGGATTACTTTAAAGGGGACAATAAAGATTTGGATGAATAACTTGTATTTTAATGTTCTGAATAAATTCCGGGAACTTTTTGAATTTTGACAAGCTGTGCTCATTAAATTATTTTCTATGCGCACCTTTTTCAAATTTTTATATCCGATGTAAGAAAACATCTTTACATTTACCTTAGATAAATCTGGATATTTATTAGCCCTTATAAGCTTTTTCTTTATGGTGAAACCAGATTACAAAGACTAAAAAACTTAGTTTGATAGGAGGAAATTCTAAATTTTGATAAATGAACAGAACATTTCCTACTAGGCAAGTTGTGGGTGAAGAAGTACATATAAAGTGCCCAATTTCAAGAGCTGCGTCATATCATCCACCTTAAGCCTATCCCTTGAATCGGTATAATCTGAAGATGTTAACACTTTTTTGGCTCCGTCTGAGAGTATGAAGATTTAGTGTATACAATACTGTGAGAATCACGAAGAGGGAACACTTCTTCAATTATTTCTTTTGAAATGAACTTATTGTGTTCGCATTTTTTGTCAATTTTCAATCACTTTTTTTACTGTTTTCATTGATATTTAGAAATGCCAGATTAAAATTTCAAAAGAAAAACTCCTCTAACCTCTGAGATAGAGGCAAATTTATTGATTTACTTGCTCACAAACATCAAATTTGCTGTAAACCACAATTATATTCAGGAAAAAAATCGTTTAAATGTCTGGAATTGAAATTGGCAAAATTAGGTTACATCATCACCCCATTGGTCTGTAATAAAATTATCGTTACAAGGCCCCTCCAGAGGAGAGTACGAAATTATTTCGTAAAATCGTGACCACGTTTCGCCTATTTGCTTGTAAGTTATGTCGCATTTGAAAATTTATAGATTTAGTCTCGACCATACCTGGTAATTGGATAAAGCTGTTAGTGCATTTGTGTTACTTACATCGAAATGTCGAAAGTTCATTTGGGGAGATACACTTATAACGATATAATCGCCACGCCACAATAATATCCGTGAAACATTTGGACACCTACAACACACCGAAGGAAGGTTCAGACAGCTGGTGTTTGGCTTTATCCTTAAACTCAAAATAAGTGAAGAATTATGCAGAAATGTATTAAAGCTAACTTTGTGAGCAATTTGCTTTCAAGTCAGGAAAAGTAGACCGTTTAGGATGGTTTAGATGTTTAAAGGTTATTTCAGCATGTTGTGAGCCGAGTTCAGATTAAAACAATGTGATACACATGTATCTATCTTGTGGTCTTAAATGGTCTCTCGAAACCGTATGGCTATTGGACTTTTCGGCTCGTCTGGCAGCTGTTTGGAAAACCATTGAAATATTGGGTATGTAATTTATTTCGTGCGGTTTTTTTCAAAATTTGAACGTTTATTTAAGAAAAACATGTACAATAGTATTATTCAAAGTATTGCCCATCTGATCTATGACTTTTTCCCATCTTTCTGGTAATTTGTGGATCCCATCCAAAAAAGAACTGCGCCGGCTTAGCAGCCAAGAATGAATCAACCCAATTTTTGATATTCTGCTCTGATGTGAACCGTATTTCAGTGAGACAAATGGTAGTCAGAAGGGGCTAGGCCTGGGCTATAAGGCGGGTGGGGTAAGACTTCCCATCCACTGTTTTCCAAATAGTTCTTAACCGGAATAGCAACGTGGGGCCGAGCGTTGTCATGATTGAAAATTATTGCCTCGTGTCTGGTCGTATATTCCGGGCGTTTTTCGGCTACTGCTCTCTTCAAACGGATTAATTGTGTTCGGTATACAAGGCATTACCTTCGCGCCATGGATATTCGGCTTTGCCATTGATTTGGCTGGTTGCAAATTTTTTTTTTGTTTTTTTTTCGTGGGAAGGTGAAAAATCTTCATAGACACTATAGGCATTGAGCCTATAGTAGTGTGAGATTCTTACTCACTAAAAAACACCTCTCTTATGCAAACCACGACTGAGTTCACACTCAACAAGCAGTTCTTCTACCGCATTTTATTTTGTTTTTATAAGATATCCTGCAGGCGATTTTCCGTTGAAAATCTGTGTACTTAGAAAAATTACGCGCTGCTAATCACCGCGCTAGATCGAGAGGCTTAGTCCTTTTCAGACGGCGCAATAAATTTGTCTCGTCGAGGATCTGTTGAACAGAAATATTCGTATGACCTTGTAATCGATTATTATGTTTTCGCGCAAACATTTTAATTACGTTCTGAACGTTTTCGACTCCTAAGTCTCTGTGGATATCATCGTTTCTAATGTGCCACGGCGCATTAACAATACCTCGAAGAACTTAGTTTTAGAATCTCTGTAATACATTAACGTTACTATTTTTAGTACAAGCCCAAATTTGTACACCATATGTCCAGATCGGTTTTAGCACTTGCTTGTATAACAGCAGTTTGTTCTCTAAGCTAAGCTTGGAATACTTTCCAATAAGCCAGTAAATATCTCTATATTTGATTTTAAGCTCTTCACGTTTTGACGTGTGCTCTCCATTTTAGTTTAGCGTCGAGTGTCATACCGAGATATTTGGCCTCGTTCGCGTAAGGAATTCGTACTGCGTTGATAAACACCGGTGGATTCTCAATTTTCTTGAGAGTGAATTTCACGTGGACAGACTTGTTTTCATTAAGCGCGATTCGCCAAGTCTTTGTCCAATTGTTAATCCGTGTAAGGGCACGTTGCAACTTGGCAGTTGCTTCTTCGACTGTTTTAGCCGTTGCCAAAATGGCAGTGTCATCAGCAAATGTGGCTAGGACAGTGTCGTCCATTTGCGGTATATAGCGGGTAAAAAGCAAATAAACCAGAGGGCCAAGTACAATTCCTTGTGGCACCCCCGTCTTTATTGTCTTAAAAGTGGAATATTCGTTTCCGTGTCTCACACGGAAGAGTCGGTCTTTCAGATATGAACCTAATATACAAGACAATTGCTGGGGTAGGGCTTGTCGGAGTTTATATTTTAGGCCTTCATGCCATACCTTATCAAAGGCTTGCGAAACGTCAAGGAATGCGCTTGGACAGACTAACACTCGATTGCTCGTCTAATTACATCGGTTATCCGATGCACTTGGTCAACTGTAGAGTGTTGGCTTCTAAAGCCAAATTGATGATCAGGTAAGAGGGAATTTGTGTCGGTAATTTGTTTAAGACGATTAAGAAGGATTCACTCGAAGACCTTCGATGTAATCGGGAGAAGCGATATTGGTTTATATGACTTGACTTCAGTCAGCAGTTTACCATAATAACTTCGGCTACTTTCCACTGGTGCGGTACGTGCACTAATCTAATGCTGGCACTTATAAGATAAAGCAGATTTAGCAAACCTTTTTTCGGCAACACTTTAAGTATCTCTCCCGTTATTAAGTCATATCCCGGGGCTTTATTGGGCTTAAGCGTGTCTATAACTTGTCTAAGTTCCCTAAGTGTAGCCTTTTCTACTGGAAAGTTTGTCGTCACGTCTAGCGTATTGACATTCTCTGGAAGCACTTCCCCTTCGAATGGTTTAAACGTTTCTGCAAGATGGTCGGCGAAAACATTAGCTTTTCCTTATCTTCTTTCGCCCAGTCATCCTGGTTTCTTCTTATTGGCGCCACGTGTATTTGGGGCTTTCGAACACTTTTAACTGCTCTCCATATGGAGTAGTTGGTATCCTTTGTCGCTGTGAGTCTTTCAAGGTAGTTATTAATACCTTGATTATTGAAGTTCTTGATCGATTTTTTCAACCAGTTGCAGAGCCTATTGAAGGACGTTTTATCTTGTGGTGCGCAGGTTTCATGCCACTTTTTCCGCGCTCTTCGTTTCTACCTTATCATTTCTCTGATTTCCGGTGGATATCTTATGCCGACTTTAGGAACTTTGTTCGATTCGCCGCTTTGTTCTTCCAGGCCGCTTGCTGTATGACTTCAACAAAACGTTCAACATCTTTTTCAAGTTGATACGGCATTCTAAGTGATACTTTCAACTCACTATTGTCTACAACGTCTATTCGGAAATCTTCCCAGTGAGTTTTGCTGCTAGTTAATCTGGGTGGTCTTTGTTTCTTAACCAAGGATTCGCACAGTGAGAGAATAACTGGAGAATGATCGGAGGAAAGATCGAAGTTCTCTTCAACTTTGTTGTCAAAACGCAGCCTTCGTATTATTTTAGTAGCTATCCGCGTGCTGGAGATCTCGTGACCCTTGAGCATTTTTTAATGCAAAACCGCCTTTCGACGTCTCTCGGCTTGAGTTCATGTGGATCCCAATTTCCTTGCTTTTGAATATATCCAACTGCTTTTAGATGTTTTGAAATGGCTGCTTGAGTGACACCCAAAGATTCTGCGAGCTCTTCTTGTGTTTGGCAACAATCTTCATAGAGTAGTGCTTCCAGTTTTTCATCTTCAAACTTTTTTGGCTGCCCAGGACGTTCATCGTCTTCCAAGCCAAATTCACCACTTTTAAATCGTGCAAATCACTTTTGGCACGTTCGCTTAGCCAGCGCATGTTCACCATAAACTTCCACCAAAATAATGAAGAAGAACTCCCCGCAAAAACACTTTTTTAGCCACAAAGTTCGACATATTTGAGTGAAAAAAAATTATTGTTATTTACACTTCAAATGAATGACATATACTGAAATGACGTACAATGACAGTAGCTTTCCAACGCATATTTCAATGGAATAATAACAATGGAATAATACAAGTTACGCCATCTCTTAGCAAACCGAATTAAGTTATAGACCCTTTAAATCTACATGTATACAACATATAAACTGACATATAAATGAATACATATATGGATAAGCTACAATAGGTCTTTAAGTAGCTGATTTTTAGCGTAAGCACATTTGTTTTTAAAATTGCAAGTAAGTTTTTTAATTCTTACCTATAGCAATTCAACATTCGCTATTTTATGAAGCTTTGAAGTAGAATGGTGCTCCCCACTACGGGGATCCATAAAGTAGTATCGATTGGAAAATTACTTTGTGTATGATCGCTTTGTTTTCCTTAGACAGAGCTGATTTTCTGTTTTTAAAAGAACATAACATACTTATCGCTATATTGACCTTTTGTAGGGTTCTCGAAATATGTTCATGAAATATAAGTTTGCTGTCCAGATACACACCTAAATATTTAACACAATTGGACCAGATTATGGTCGATCCATGCAATTGCAGTTGGCTGTTCGGAAGATAGCAAGGTTTTCTTTTTCGGGTAAAAATATAGCTTGCATTTTTCCAGCGTTCAGCTTAATTTTCCACCAATTGTAATAGTGTTCTATTACTACCATCGCATTGCGAAGATTAGTCTCAATAGTGAGAGCAAATTCGTCGACAGAAGGTCAGCTGGAACATATGTAGGACATAGAGCATACAAAATTGATATTGAAAGTGATTCAGAAAGGTCCGAGAGTAAATTCCCCCAAACATTGGCTCTTGTACAGCCCCATTCACCAGAAAGTTACTATTTACACAGAAAAGGTTCTTTTAATCGTTTTTAAACAAATTTTTATTTTCAAGACACTAACGAGCACCATCTGATATCTTTTCAATAAAATTTCGCACGTACTCAGCGACATCGTCACTACCGTCAACTTGTTTAGAAGCAATTCTACATTTACTCTTGTATTTTCTGCTCACAGAGAGACCGTGAATCATCAACGACTTTATTCAAAGGAAGCCTATGTGGTCCTTAATCCAGAACGCTAAAAGTTTTAACACCTCTTCTACAAGGGGTGGTCGTGGTGTAGTGGTATATGCATAGACTCCTCAAGAAGAGGGTCGCGGCTTCGAATCCCGTGCCAGGCAATTCTGTGAAATAGTCTTTTTATAGAATTTGTATGTAGTTATATGAAAATCCCGTCGGCGTCAACTCTGACATGAAGGCATAACACTGATGTTGGAGTAGTTGCTGACAGGGCTAAATATAACGAACTAACAACTAGCACGTACTTAAGACCTACTAGTTGAGGAGGATGTACTAGTCCCGTCCAGTTTGACAACCACCTCTGGGAAAAATATCGAAACCTAATACACCTGAGTTTCAAACTACTACACCACGCACCCGCGCCCTGGAGAAAATCCAGTAAAATGGTATTCATATCCCCTTGGTGCGCGCGCGGTATTAAAAAAAAAAAATCAAACTTGATCAAAATTTGTGAATCAAATCAAATAGCTTCATAGGAAGAAGGAAATATCCAATCTCTCTTTGTTGACTATATATAGAAGGAATGCAATAGGTTCAGAAACTGGCTTCGGCTGATGACCTCTCTACCATTTGTTGAATTCATTAGAAACTGACAATTCTTCTTTTGCGACTGTAGTCGGTTCTGAGCATAGGTTCAAATGACTCCTTTCTGGATCATTGATATGCATCGGAAGTTTCTATTGTTTACCAGGTTTTTAATCTTAGTGTCCAGTTTGGAAAGGGCTAGCCAATCGAGGTGAGCAAACCTGCCAGATAGTGGCGATAAAGGATTTTATGCGTCTTCAGTAATATTCAGAGTCATAAAAAAATAGAACTGTACCAGAGTTTCAGAATAAAGTTACTTTTATTTAATACCAGCTAGTTCCATCGCTTCTATGTCTTTTTCTAGAACTATGCTCCTCCGTGTTCGATTTGAAGACTTTGTAAGCACTGCAGATATCCGCTAATCAGTTAAGATTTTCGATCATCGACGGAAAATGTGAGTCCGGTAACGAATGTTGTAAATAAAAAATTATGCAAAAAATAGGAAAATAAAATAAAACATCGAAAAAGAGTATCGGGCAAAGATGGATATCCTGCGGCATACCGCTCTTTGTCTTGTGGGAATAAGACAAGGTTGAAAAAGACATTCATAAAAGTTTTCAACGCCAGACTAAGTCCATAGCAACTATCTTCCTTCAGCAGAATTAAATTGACGTTATCCCAGCATTCCTACGAATTATAGTTGAACTGAAACCAAACTCGTATATTTTCTTGTTTAATTATATCTCTTAGGCTGACGATGACTTTGGATAAAATGAATGTAAGACTACTCTGTGAGGTGAGTCAAGAAAGACTTAGACCTTTTAAAGAGGTACTAGATAAATTATGTTTTTCATCTGATTGACAAGGGTTTTAAATGTTTTAGATAGGCTTTAACAATATGTCAAGGATTTCATTTTCAGACCAAGAAGGGATTCCAGGTGGTATAATCAAGGGATTGGCATACGTTTTTGACACATTACTACAGGCACAGGTATGGCCCGATTTGCAGTTCGATTGGTAATTATGCCGCAAGCAGATTGTTCTTATTTAGAGAAAGAAGAGTTTGAGTGACATTTAATTTTCTGCTAAATTTTGAGCGTTTTAGATTTTTTCAGGCTTAATTTGTAAATTGCAGTCATATTTCGATCATTTGATTCTGATGTACCATTTTCTCTACAGCTCTAATGGTACTGCTGTATGATACTATTTTCTTTGCTTTAGTGATTAATTAAAAAAAATAGTATTTGTCAGTATATCAAGAGTGGCATCCACATTTATAAAAAGAGGATAAGATAGACATACCATAGATTACGATTAAGATTTAACTAAGAGCACCCATATGGAGCTCTAAGTTGTCACAGTATATAGAAGTGTATAGAACCGAAATGCATGTAAAATGAAAAAAAAGAAAAAAAAAGAGATCAACTGGGTTATCAAAAGGAGGCGTTAATTCCGCTCGAATTAGCTTTTATTTCTTCCAGGATTAAGCCTCGGTGGTTAACTTGTGAGGGTGAGACTACGTAATATTGAAAAGTCCAGGCTTGCATCCTAGGATATAGGGCACGATTCTTCAAATAGAATCAGACAGCGCATCGAATTAGCCTTCAATTCGTGTACTATACTCAAGATAGTGTGAATTGCTTGGTCCTCAATCGAACAACCGCGCTCGATATACATCGTGCTGTGGAGATAAATTTCATTTCACATACAATCTACGTAAAGCAAAGTCAACGGTGAGTCAATATTATGTGAACGAAGGTGTTGTAGAGATGATCATGAATTGCGGATATGTTGTCGATCGGGAAAGATTTTGTTCTACACCCGCATAGGATTCAATTGATGTAGGAACTAGGTAGGTAGGTAGGTAAGAGTGGCGGTTGGGAAGGACCAACTCACTTAAAGCTATTGGCCCATTGTGATTCTATGTGGATCTGTGATCCTGTTACTCATGGAACCACTTTGAGTTTATGATAAAGTGCGGCAGACTGTTAACGTCTATATTTTTTAGATCGTTCAAGTCATTGGTAGTTCTTTGAGATTTGAGCTGGACATACACAGAGAATGAGGAGGATTGCCTTCTTTTCCTCCTTGTCCAGACAGCTTCTACAGAAATCGTTTGTAAAGGCTAAATGCCTTCTTGTCTGCAAGCATGCCTATAAGGCAATGTCCAGTGATGACACCTATGATGGCGCTGAGATATTTCCTGTTTGGAAGCAACAGACACTTAGAGAGATTCAGATCCAGTTTTGGCCAGAACTGTTTGGTCGCTAGACATGTTCACCTAACGTGTGATCTTTTATAAGCATCCAGCTTTAATATTGACTCGCATGTTGCGATTGGTATGCCACACTTTTTCGGTAAAATAGGTGTAGTGGTTCAAAATTTGTCGAGTTCGTCGATCCTACAGCCGTCTTTTTGGTCCGACGATGGTTTAACTGCTCTGCCATCTCGATAAGAGATGGTTGGCATTTATTGGCGGTTTCAGAATTTAATGCGACTGAGTCCAGGGATTTGACTGTGACCTGATTGTCCGAAAAGATGCGGATATCCTAAGACAGGACAGAGCTTCTTTCATCACTAAACACGCTACCTGGAACATGCTACAGTGATTTGGCAGACGGAAGGAGATACTTAGATTTGGCTTATCTGAGAAAACACCGCTACCGATCTCGCTACCAGTTTTTAGATGCATCTGCGTAAAAGTGGATTTATTTGTCCTCCATGAAGATGAAAATGAAGTGAAACAGAATGCCAAAAGCTGCGAAGAGAGTAAAACGTAGATCTCCACTTATGCACAGACATGCTGTTTTTTGTACTCTGCTTACCATGGTTTGCTACAGTTGACTGCTTTGTCTAAGGCCTTGTCTAAAGCTACTGTAGCCTTTTTGACTCTGTCTTGAATGTTAGATTTCCAGTTTATGTTCCTGTCAAAAACAACACCCAGATATTCTGATGTATCGGAAGACACTCAAGTACTATTGAGAGAGGATCTATAATTGGAATTTTATATTTCCTGGAAAAGAAGACAATATCAGTTTTATGGGGGCTTACTCACAATACACAGCGTTCGGTTCAACGGGTTAGTCTGTTAAGATTAAACTGAACGAGTTCGAGTATCTGAGATATCTATAACAAAGCCATCTACATAGGCAATTACCCAGTAGTTCATAAACCACTTAGCTCCTGAGAAGGGGAGAAAGGACACCGTCTTGTGGAGTACCTCTGCTGACACATCTTTTAGCAAATGTCCCACCCAGTTTGAAGTTGATTACCCTGCCCCAAGTAAGTCGTCTACTTGCAGATTTGACAGCGCAGCCGTGATTGCTGATGTGTTGAAGTTGTTAAAAATGCCATTGTGGCAAGTCGGTGAATTAAAATCCGTTTCCGTAGGCATGTTGAGCCGTTTACAAAAGTCTTGGATCAATTTTAGCTCGTATATGAATGTCAATCAGTCGTTCTAGTGTTTTCAGACGGAAACATGATAGACGTGATGATAGATGAGATATCCCACGTGGGAACTGAAGTCAACTGTTATTTTAATTGAAATATATTGTTTAGTTACCATGCTCACTTTGGCTCAAGGGGGTTTTGAACAAATAAAATTGTCATTTCTACAGTAAAGCAAAACCAGAAGGGATTCATGAGACTTAATTACAAAAGTACGCTGTTTAGTGTGGCGTTCACGCTGGTGGTATCACTGGTCGTTATTTTATTAAAACAGGGCTGGAGGTCGTGATACAGCCACTGGCTAAAGCTACCCGACAATAATCAGTGATTATTTCTTCGAAAATGTAAATGATATTGACCAACAGGACGACACTAATTACCATATTGGTCATAAAACCATTTACTTACTCAGGACTAGGTTCAAATACAATATACCGGGAAATAAACCAGTGGGCTGGCCACTGGAAGTGTGCGATTTGACTCCACTCGATTATTTCTTATAGAGGTGTGTAAAGTCTTTGCTGTATGCTGATAAACCGCGAACTATTAAGGCATTGGAAGCCAATATTCAGCGCGTTGTTGACAAGGGAGTGCCCCATATGTCCGAAAGAGTGGCTTGATATTGGACCAACAGAATTCTATTCGTCGAAAGCGTTGGAAGAAGCAACGATGAAATGTCGTGTTCAAAATGTATTGAACCATTCTTTATAATCGTTCAAGTTTGTTAAAAAAAGGTTCTAAAGGTCGTAAAAATCTCAAAAGTAGTTAAGAATTTGTAGTTTCCCATTGTATACGAGATATGTTATCCTTAGGTGGAGTCATACAACATACGAGGCAAGAGCCAAAATTCAAGACAAAAATTACTATTCCTCATCCCAGGAATGTTGATATCTTTTGAATCGCAGGATCATTACAAATTACAAATATAATCGACAGCTTACTACTACCTGTTTTGCACATATTTAAAGTAAATGCTACATACCCACTATAAACAGACACTAGGACTAATAAAAAAAAAAAAAATTAAAAAAACACCAGGTCTATCTAATGGTCTACCGGCTTTTTCAACCTCCAATAACGACCAAGTCCTTTTAAAGCCGAAAAGTTCAAAGTTAATCATCAATCAACCCTCGGCTGCAACTCCCCAAAACTAATGTTCAATCAAATGTTCCTACCGCTTCTAATCCGAATGCAATAAAAGTGAAGAGCACAAAAATGGTTATCAAATAGTTTCCATCTCTACACCAACATCCTGGAAATGTTTTAATTTCGGTTACCAATTTCAGTCAATTTTTGCACTTTTTTATTGAGCCCTTCCCGGAAGCTTTCAAAGACCAAAAAAAAAAAAAAAAAGACAAAAAGAGCTGGTAATAGCTGGCAAGAGTTGACCGATCATAAAGAGGCACTAAGCCAACAACATTCCGAGCACTCTACATTGAAATTGTTGATTTGGCAAAATTGCCACCTTCCATCTCTCCGATTGAATTTTTCCACAACAAAAACGGCTTTTCAGTTCCAATTTTGTTGCCATTGTTTGAGGATGTGTTTAAGCCATTTTTTTTTATTTTTTTTTTTATTTTGAAGTATAAAACATTCCAATGACTTTAACCGTTTCTGTTTGAACATTAAAATCACCACAAAAGCTTCCCATTCGAGTACCAGAACACCGACTAATTGTTCTGAAGGGAAACAATTGGAATGGATGCAAAAGTCGTTGTAGTTGCATCAATTGGATTTGTTTTCAAATTAAATTTAACGATTTTGGCCAAAATTGCATTTTATTAATAAATGTGTACGAGTATATCGCAAAATTGGCAAATGAAATGAAAAATAAAACGAGATCCAGGAACAGATACAGCGAAGTTTTCGACGTAGATACACGAACGGTTTATAGGAATAGATACAATTGGAGTTTTAAACTTGTTTGCTTCTGTAATAGCAGTGACAATTTTTTTATGAATTAAAATCTGTACCAAATAGAACAGAGTGATTGGGGAATTCAACTGATTACTATTTAAAAGGACACAAATTGGCAGACATTTTGTTTTTTTTAAAGTCCAGGACGAGAACGGACTTTACTTTTGAAACTTTGAAAGTGAAGCCACAATAAACGTTAGAAATAAGTAGAATAGACGTTTCCAATTAAAAATAAAGTCAACAAAAAAAGAAACAGAAGCGGATAAGTATAAGAAATGAATAAGAATTTATGGTGTTTGGATACTATATGCTTAGAGTAGCTAATAAACGGCGTCCAATTGAAGATAAAGGGTGATTCATCGTGAGGTTTGATTTATAATGTAAAATAAAAGACATAAATTTGAAAAAAAAAATAAAAATTTTTATTATCAGTTAAAAATAAATTCATGGCATTTACTTTTTTAAAATGAAGTCAATTAAATATTGGCCACGACTACGTCTTAGGTGGTCCATTCGGAAGGTCCAGTTTTGGGCGACTCGTTCGAGCATAGCAAATGGTATTTCGCGGATAACACGAGTAATGTTGACTTACATTATAATTATAATTTTTTTTATTTTTTGATAAATTTTATTGTGTCAAAACAAAAAATGTTAAAAAATACATCAATTTTCAATATGTCCACCATTGGCGCGAATAATGGCATTGAAACGGCCGAAGAAAGCATAGCACGCTGCACGCAAGTGGCTCTGCGGTATTTTGGCCCATTCCTAGCGAAGTGCTTGTTTGAGGTGGTCCAAACTTTGGTATTTTTTTAGTGCCAACCTTCGCCTTCAAAATACCCAGAGAAATTCAACGGATTTACATTCGAAAAATTTACAATCCATTGCGTCGAAGAAATGAAGTGTGGAACTTTGTTTTTTTTTAACCAATCTTAGTTGCACGCGCTTTGTAAGACGGTGCCGAGTCTTATTGAAAAGTTCACGGTTTCCGACCGAAACGATTGTTTGCCCAAAGCTTCAGTACTGCCTCTAAAACCGTTTCACGGCATATGATCGCATTAATTTTGACACCACGGTCCAAAAATACGAGCGGAGAACGATCATCGGCGGTTATGGCGGCCTAAACCATCACCATCTATGCTGCCTGCTTTCTGGTGGTCGTCTGAAGATGTAAATTTTCGAAGGACCTCTCTGGCAAGTAACTCGGTCATTTTGTTTGTTGACATATTGCTCTATAACGAATGGCGACTCATCGGAAAAAACAAATTCGGCCACTCACCACTTTCGTGCAAGCGTAGCAACTCCTTCTCTCTTTCGATTCTAACGGTGTAAGATAGTCTGCTCTTTGGAACGCCAATGGCTTGAGCCCAAGCTCATTTTTCAGTATGTGTTGCATCCGTTTCAACGACATGTTGAGCTCACGAGCCATTTTTCTTCCACTTCAACGCGGATTTCGCTCAATTCGAGCCTCTGCTTTCCGAACCATTTCTGCCGATGTTGTTGTTTTTTTATGACCACCTCCATGGCGTTTTGCAACTCTGGTTCAAGATACAAATGATTTATTCACGTTGAGGTGCTGGAGGGCTCTAACGATAGCTACTTGTGGTTTTCCAACCAAATAAAAAGCAATCACACTATCACGTTTGAATTCCACCGCGGATAAAAATTTTTTAACACAACTGAGACGCAAATTGTTTAAAAGGCTTGTAAATAATAAAATTATCTGTCATGTGTCAAAATTGAAGCTCACTGTCATGAAAGGTTTGGAAATTATTGCAGTCTGTTGAAAGCGCCGTCTTGTTTAAATCAGAATTCACCGAGTCAATGTGCTTGAATTTCAGGAAGCACGTAGTCTTAACCAGCCCATAAACCACCCCATATCGTTGTTCTTAATGGATGTTAATGGATGCAATGGTAGCTCTTGGTACTCTTCGGATTGCTCATTAGCTCAAGTGTGGCAATTTTCTCTATTAACGTATCCATTAAGCCAAAAATGGGCTTTTTCACTGAACAAAATTTCACGATAAGACACCGGATTCTCATTGCGTTTTTCCAGAGCCGATTTACTAAAAATACGACGCAAATTCAAGTCGCCTGACTTTAATTCTTACACAAGTTGAAATTTATACGCTTTTAGGCCGAGACCCTCACATAAAATACGCCAAGTTGACGAATACGCCAAGCCAAGCTGCTGAGAACGACGACGAATCCATTCACCACATTCTTCGCCTACGCTCTCAGCTACAGCTGCTATAGTCTTTTCACTACGTACAGGATGTGGTCTAACCGGTCGAGTATCATCCACTTATGTAAACTGGGTCCCAAATTTGCAAATGATATTGGCAATAGTGGTTTTAGTAGGTCGATTATGCGCACCGAAAGTTCCTCGAATCGCATGAAAAACATTTCTCACAGAACGGTGAATTTCGTAATACAGCTGAACAATTTGAAGACGCTGTTGTGGTGAGAGTCTTTCCATGACTTGCCAAACGATACTGAACAAAAATGACAAAGCAGTTTGATAAGAGTCACGCGTAATCTGTCAAAGCCTATTGAAAATCAAATCCCACGATGAATCACCTCTTACCTAATGCTGTACCTATTCGTCATAGTTCTCCGGTGCAGCTGGATTTTACCTGTCAGTGTTGAGCAGGTTTTAATACTCTGTCAAAAGTAAGTTATTGTTTCTATCTATGCTCAAACTGAAATCGTTATTCGAAAGGATTTCCATACACCTGGGTGGCTTCGAAATGAACAGAACCAGCGGATTTGGGTTTATTAAGATCTTTAAGTACTCTTACTACTTCAGCTGCTACATTAAAAGTTCTACGCACTCAAGTTGAGGCGGGACAAGGCACAATCTGGAAGTGTTGATCTAGCCGCAAAATGTACGGCAAACAGATTGACCTTGTGCTTGTCCAGAGCTAACAGATGTCATTACAAATGAGCATTGGGAGGCAGAATTTCTATCGTTTTTGACTGCCGGCCAAAAGTTTGGGACATTTTAGTTATTTTTTGCCATACTTTTTGGTCATATTGAAATTTTGCACACTTAAGAAAGGCGTTGCAGTCATTTCTAGCTCGTTTAAATTTTTTCGGTTCTCTTGTGTCTGGTTGGTCTTGTAGGACCGAAAAAAACATTTTTTTGGCAGCCTCTTTACAGTTCAAGTCCTACCACGCCTTTTCTTTTTGTTTGATACTCTTCATCCAATAAGGGACAAAGGATCTCATTCCAAAGAGAATAGTGTCTGTGATCATATCAGCAAAGTGATCTGAAAGATGTGGAGCTGATCTACCTGTGTTTCACTTAGTGCCAAAATCGCTGGTCTGTACTTGCAGACGTGGACGTATGTAGAAATGTTATTACTTCTTAGCTCGCGTATATTGGCTACGTCCACCCTGAATTCCCAAGTCATAATCACATGTTACCGACACTGTTTTCAGTTTTCGTTAATAAACTTTTGTCCTCCAAAATATTCCTTTGCTGACAGCAGTTTTCTCTGATAATCGTTTTCGCTTTTCGGCTAATGTACATCCCTGCCGTTCGACTGTAAATCGGGAAAGACAATTCCGATTTTAACGGACAACAGTTTGGAATCTGTTGCTTCCAAAAACGTTCGACAAAACCGAAAACCTTTTCAGTCTCGGTATGTGTGTCAATGAAAATTTTATGTTAGAATGACCACATAATCGATATCATCAAAATGCGAAAAGTTTAGATTTCCTACTGCGATGTATGTAGGAAAAACTTTACTCCGTCTGATTTGTTTGTTAAATGTACACCACTGATTCAGTTGCTAGATTATGTTCAAAACTGTGCGATAAAACTCATAGGTGATGCTGATTTAGACACTCAATCGATATCCTCAAATACCAACAAAAACTCTCCTACTTAAACTTTTATTAAATTATGAAGACTTCAACCTCACTAGCCATCTTGTTTAAATGGCCTAGCTCATTTTCGATTGTACCCTGATTGTATCATCTTTTTTTAAGTATCAGTACAATCTGTTTATAGAACGCCCCATATAGCTTTTTACCATATTTCCTTGGCATAATAGCATGCAAACATTCAAAACTAACGTACATTGGTACCTCTATTTCATTCCTTTTTGGTTTTTCTTCGCCCGCGCTGAATACAAACATACTTAGGGTACCTACAGCAAAAGCGAATACTTTAGACCACTAAACATCAGTGATATTAAGGAAGTGCTGTGTGATGGACTGGAACTGCGACATACGAGTATTCTCCGGTGACTGCTATAGAGAGTAGAACCAAAGCTAACTTGGGTGTGGATTTGTTGTAAGCGCCAGATAATGCTTCAATACAATTCGCATCAAGGACAAGTTTGTCAATATCAGCTTGATATTCACTCAGAAATATTCACTACAGAAGAAGTATGTGTATATTTCTACGAATCCATCTGTAAAAACTACGAATAACGTCCAGGAAATGACGTTAAAATCGGTTAGGATTAGTTCAATTAAGGACATAAGAGGGATGTTATTAGTAATATCAGTGGAAAACTCCACTTCACACGAAACTACTTATGGAAACCAACGCATCCTTAATTATTTGGGTACAGGGCGGAATACTCGTATCAACTCGGTTCGCTTAACTAATTATTCACAAAGCAGCATGGCGATGATTTGACAATACACATCTCCAATACTTTATAATAAATTCCTAATAGCTCCAAGCGGTTAATATTGTCTCAACCTGGATCCTGCAACCTGAATGGCTGCAATTACAGCACACAGTCAGAATCGTTTCCGATCGTGTATCTCTTAGCTATGTACTCAAAAACCATCCTGACCATCCTCACAAAGCCCTTGGTTTTAGTTCGATGAAGGACATGCTGAAATCCTGTCACCCCTCGAGGGGCATAAGGTGACAACAACGCCGGTGCCCCACCTCTTTATGATTTCTCCAATGCTTTCCAACTCACTTCAGCTCTTTCCCAGTAGTCTCGATTTATGTTCGACTAACTAGGTAAGTCGATTGTGTGACTAAACCATTGCCACTTCCTCCCCCATATGGTGACTTTCTGGACCCGTTGTCAGATAAAGCTGTTCATTGCAGACGCGGTTAGGCCAAAGAATCCCCAAGATGCTACCTAGACATATATTTACGACGATTTGCGGTCCTTGAAGAACAATGTTCGTAACTCTGCAAGTACTATCCCTTATAAATGGATCTGAACAGTCTCAGATCTCCAGATTTCTTACAGCATTCGAAACGCAGCTTTGGTTTTCCCGATTCTGCTGCCCACATAGAGTTCAGTTAAACAGTCAGCCGAGGCGATACTTCCTAGATGTAGACAGTTTATGACTTTTACAACCTGTTGTTCGGCAATGTTGAGTTGAACGCGGGAGTTTCAAATGCTCAGGGCCTTTGTTTTTATTATTTTTTTTGGTTTCTTTCAGTTGGTGCTGCCCGAAGTACATTGCTGATGACTACCAGGTACCATAAATAGCATTAATAATAGCTATTCCGAGGTACATATCTTGCGCAAGGCTATCCAGATAGCAGCTCTGTTCGAACTATCGAAAGCCTTTTTAAAGTCAGTAAACAACAGATGTTGTGGAGATCTGACTCGAGTCGACGCAAGAGTATCCACCCCAAAATCCTGCCTGGTCGGCATGGCGTGTTGAGTCTAAATGGTCTTTCATCAAATTACCCTTCTTCGGAAGCTTGATAATCAATTCTTGGACACTCCTGTCCTCACTCTTAAAATAAATGATTGGCTCTATGCCGATGTAAAGTTGTCGCCGCTTCAAAACGATCGACAGGGATAACATCAATGCCAACCACTTTATTTCTTTTGAATGATATGATAGCGGCTACAATCACTGAATTGCTAGGAAGTCGGGTTTGAATTCGGGAATTAGTTGCTGCGACAGGAAGTGGGACTATGACACTGTAGACTAAATTATTTAGCTCTAATGCAAAATATTGCCTCCATCTGAACGGTTGAATGGCTTTTATTTAAAACTTCAACCATCAGTAGATTATTTTGTGATGTTGTAAACGGTCCTGCTGTCACACCTGCTAGCTGCTTTTTCAGCCGTCGGGGTCAATGCGTTTATGAAAATTTATTACGTCTGACACTGCGCCTCTCTTCTCTCTTCTCCGTCCTCTTCACACGATATTGCTTACAAGTGTTATTAGGAAAAAATTGCGTTTCCGGAGGATCAGGGAAATGGAGAAGAGCTATGTAAGTCGTAACTTAAAGCTGACTGTAAGGATGAGCAAGAAAATGTATTAGTATATTCGGGAGACATCGAAAAGCCACTTTTGTAGCCTCTTAGATGGCGGAAATGTGCAAATCAAGATAGCAGTATAAAATTTTAATTATAACAAAGCCTCCGGACTTGAAGGCTAACCTTCAGAGTTATGTAAGATTACAGAAGATGATTCTGTCGGAGAAAAGTACGCCTGATGAATCGAACCTTACTATTGTTTGCCCGATCTACAAAACAGAAAACCATCTTAATTGCACCAATTTCAGAGGCTTCAATCTCCCTAACATCGATTAGGAGATCTTATCTGACGTTTTACTCTTTACTTGTTTATCGAGAACGTATTTGACAGGACCTATAGGCAGGCATGCCAAGAGTGACTGTTAGGAAGGCCATTCTACCTAGGCCTATTGGCCCATTGTGATGCCACGTTGATTTGTCATCCACTTACGCCTATGATGAATCGTAGGAGACTGTTAAAGTCTATATTCTCTAGATCGCTTAATTGTACTTCTGGGTAAATGAACTCCTTAACTACCTCGAAATTGTTGCTATCAATAGTGCCGTTTTGTCCGAGGCGGCGAACAGATGCTGATCTGTTTGTTGATAGCATGTGCTTAGTCTTGTTCTCGTTTACTTCAAGGCCAACAAATTTCGCTTGTTCTTCAATCGCCATGAAAACCTCTATAACAGCATGCTCAACCTCATGTCAATATCGTCCGCATATCCAAGTAGCTGCAAGAAACTGTTGAGAATAGTGCCTTTCGGGTTGACAGATGCCCTGTGAACTATCTGCCTTAGAACGAGATTGAAGAAGTTACATGATAGCGCATCTACTTGCCGAAATCCTGCAAACGTTTAAAATAGTGTCTTCCAGCATCACGCGACACATCTGTATCGGTTTTGCCGGGATTTCCATCGTCGTATAGGAGTGACGGATGAATATGCGGTTCATATGCGGTTTTGAAGTCGATGAATAGTTGTTGAGTCTCGACCTGAAATTCGTTGGTCTTTTCCAAGACTTGACTCAATGTAAAAATTTCTTCTATAGTCGATCTGATGGGCTGGAAGTTACTATACACTGGTGCGTACCGATTAGTATGTTGCAGAATGTTGGATAGGATCCTATATGCGACATTAAGCAGGAATATGCCTCGATAGTTCTTACAGAACATAGGATCGCCTTTTTTGTAGATGGGGCATATGGAGCTCATAGTTCAGTCATCAGGCATGCTTTCTTCCACCCATACTTGGCTTACCATAGCATCGCCACTGTACTTGAAGAGCTCTACTGGTAGGCCATCAACAACTACACGCTTGTTGTTCTTAAGATTATTTATAACTAAGTTGACCTCTTCTTTACTGGGTGGTGGAACTGGTTCTTCTTTGTTTGGATGTGGGTTCCCTTATGCTCTATTACTCTTTCTACATGATGCCCATTTAGTAGTTACGGAAATGCTTCTTAAACACATATATATGCTTCGGTGACTAAGTTCTCTTCGCAGTTTCGAATAGCTTGTGTTTCGGTCTTGAAGCCAACTGCCAGTTGCTTAGATTTCTTGTAAGACCTCCGAATGTTCTTTCGATCACGGAACTCATCCAATCTCTTTGAGCAGAATCTCCTTCTTCTCCTTTGTTTTACGCTGCAACGTTTTCTTATGTCCATCTTCTGTCAGCTTTTTCCAATATACGCATTCATCATCATACCACGGGCTCTTCCTCTAGGGTGGGTCTTACCCTGCAGTGGTTTCGGTTACTTCTTTAACGATTTCGCAATACCGTCACCACTGATTATGGGCTTTGGTGATGGGTGACTGCACAGTGGAGAGTTTCCACAGAGAGAGTTTCCCGTCGTTGGACAGTCTTTTGCCCCTTGGAATACGTGCACATCGAGGATGTTGGATGCTAGTCCCGCATCGATGAGCACATCGATTAGCGCATCAATTTGGTTGGTGGTTCGACTGTCTGGAGAGCGCCAGGCTGCTGTGTGGATCCTTAGCCTTGCAAACCTAGTGTAACTTATCACCATACTACGAGTTGCTATAAAATTGATTAGTCGGTAGCTGTTGTCTGTTGTCGTTTTATCGATTCTGTGCCTCCCAACTAATCCGCCAAATATGTTTTCCTCTCTGACTTTAGCATTGAAGTCCCCGATCACTTCCATCCAGGAAGTCATAAAACTCTTCCTTGATAGGGTCTTAAGGTTCGTCAGTAGGTGCTTGTGCACATACTAAGTTTATGTTTGGGAAGGTGCCTTTGATGAGGATCGCATCCAGGCAGTCACTTATCGGCTTGAATTCTCTGACTTCGTTTTCTCTAAGAAGATATCTCACCATGAATCCGCATCCTAATACATGATAGCAGCTGTAATAAATGTCTCACTTTTTCGTTTTCATCCTATCTGATCCTATCCATCGTATCTCCTGGAATGCGGTAATATATGCCTTGTACCACGAGAGGAATAGATTCAAGCTTTTGAGTAGCACCTTGGATGTACAGTGTTAGTACACTCCAGGTACACACTCTCAAATCATAGTCCATTCACGTTCCGAATCTAGTTGTCATTTGAGGAGGTTTATTTTCTGAAGCACAATCCACAATTTGGAGGGCCAGGTCCTTGTTTTGACCTTAAAACTGCAGGTCGGATATTCCGGTGCCATTAACCCGCTTCAAGTTATGAGCGCTGCAGTTGACCCATTATGGGTTCGTCCGCCACCAATGCTTTTCCAACTTCCTTCCTTCCAAAGGGTTGGCTATCCAAACTGGACACCCACCAATCACCAACGTGTAGATGAGAGTAGGAGTTGGTAGGGAGAACCAACTTCTTGTGTACTCACTTGTACCCTTTAACTAGACTTAACTGTGTATTAACACTTTAGTCGACACCTTTTTTAAGTTGCGACTAATGGTTCATTGTTAGTAAGGTTTGTCTACGAAACTGATTAGATAAATCACTCCGAGTGGAAAAGCAATTACTTTTAAGTTGTATTGCTTTCCGTCTTATCTACAATTTCACTTAAATCACTTTGACTCGTAAATTGGACGCTACAAATTAGGCCAAACCACTAATGTTGGAATTAAATTTATTTCCAATTTATCGCTAAACCTCTACGCAAATTTATCATTATCGATTTCGCGTAAAGATGCGAACGACCTTTCACCTGTAACTGCCGTTACTACGGTATAAATTTCCAAAAAATATTTCCAAACTGTCACTATGGTGACAGCCAGCAATTAAGCGCTATGACATGATAGTATTTCACAGATTTTTCCTTCTTAATTTGTATGTATCTATCGTAGAGATTAAGTTTCATTTTAGGGAGACTAGCGCAGTTCAATGATTGTTGTAAGGATACCACGATTCAAATAATATGAAATGTCGAAACCTTCAAGTGTTGACCTTGTTTGGAGGGAAATATTTATTTTTTTATGACAACAGAAAGAAATTCCCATTCAACTTACGCAATAGAGCTGGCAAAAGTAAAAGCAAACACAGAAAAACTCGCAACTCATTATGACAAGATGACGCAAATCTGACATGCAACCCACCTTGCTTACCTATCACAATGACATCTGAATGAGTGAGGCAAATCGACATTCTTCTTCAGAAACAGCGATAATGAGTGCTACAATTGTGTGACAGCCTTAATTGTGATTGTGATTGCGTTGACTTTCGTTCCCGCACTTTTGGCCAATTTCTTTCGAATTGCATTGCTATTGTCAGTATGGGTCTGAGCTGATAATGTTTTATATGACAGTTGCTTATCCGACTGGGAGGCCAATTAAAATTTTTTTTTGACTCTGTGGATTAATGCAGATGCATAATGGCGACTTAATTTTGTCGAGTTTCTTTTTGACAGAATTTTAACGAGTATATGCTGTCAATTAAGTTTCTTGGCATAAACAGTTTGGATTAAATTTTGGTTAAAATAAACTTAAGGGTAATATTTGATGTAGTAACAGGTTTACGGTTAGTTAGAGCCGATTTAGTGATGCCGATGTCGCTCCAAAAGAAAAGCAAAGGTGAACCAGAGCTCAGTGAAAAAACCAGAGTCTTTGTTAGAGGCGTACATCAATTAACATGAAATATGACAACTTTCAAATGTCCTCCATGAAACCACTTGCATAGAGGGATGCGTTGGACCCAACGTCAATTTCATGACTTTTTCGCATCATTCCGCCGATGTTCCAGCAATGTAACGTCGCATATTCGCCCTTACTTTTGTAGTTGGCATACTATAGAACTGGGACTTAATGTACAAGTAGCTCCAAAGAGTAGAGCCACATGTGTTAAATTGGACGAGTAGGTGGCCAAATATCAGGATTATTTTTGGCGATAAGGCAATCAAGAAGTATGAAAACCACCCAAGCAGATAAATTTTTCCAATACAATGGCTGCTGTTGGAACAAGTCTAGTTCTTCACGTGGGAAAATGCGGCAATTTTGCTTATTACGAGAAAGGGCCTCGTTACTAAGAGACATTTTTTTTTTTTTTTTTTTGAAAATCAGGGTCTTCTTCTATCATCCAGGGAAAGGTCGACGTGAATGATGGTTATATGGTTTTAGCTTTTGGTTTGGGTCAAGACGTTCTTATACGGATGTATTGCCATGTCTTTTCGTAAAATACGCTACAAAGACGATTTGGGTTCTGGCACGGTAACTTTATGCAGTGTATAAGCCACAAAACGCTCAATCTGTCATTCATCATGTCGATAATAACGTAAGAAAACTGGAATAAATGCACTAGATGTAGCCAAGACAGAGGGCAAGATAAATTGAGGATATTGCTTCCGTAGCTAGAAGTGTCGCCGAAAATCACAGAAATTGAACATTTAAGAAACAATTTTGCACAGAATTTTGTATAGGGTGATTCATCGTGGGGTTTGATTCAGTTAAAATAACAATTCATGGCATTTATTTTTTGAAAACGATATCATATAAATGTTGGCCGCGATTACGTCTGAGGTGGTCCATTTGGATGGTCGTAGCTGGCTTATTTCTTAGGACCTGAGACTTTACACATCCCCAGAGCAAATAGTCCAAAGGTGTGATATTGCACGATCTAAGCTACCAATTTACCGTAGCAAAACATGAAATTAAGTGTTCACCAAAATGATTTCTCAACAAATCCATTGTTTCACGCGCTGTATGGCTCGTAGCGGCGTCTTGTTGAAACCAGAGCTCACCGAGACCATGAAGGAGGCACATAGTCTGTTAACATGGCGCGATAACGGTAACCATTGAGGGTAACATTCTGATTTGCCTCATTTTTGAAAAAATATGAACCAATGATTCCAAGAGCTCATAAACCACACCATACCGTTGTTTTTAATGAGAGTAATGGTAGCCCATGGTACTCTTCGGGTTGCTCATCAGCCCAAATACGGCAATTTTATTTATTAACTAATCCATTGAGGCAGAAATGGGCTTCATCACTGAACAAAATTTTACGATAAAACACCGGGTTTTCATTCAGCTTTTCCAGAGCCCATTCACTGAAAATATGACGCAAATTCAAGTCGCCTGGCATCAATTCTTGCACAAGTTGAATTTTGTACGCTTTTGGGATAAGATCCTCACGTAAAATATGCCAAGTTGTCGTACACGCCAAGCTGCTGAGAAGGACGACTAATCGATTCATCACGGTCTTCATGTACACTCTCGGCTACAGCTGCTATAGTCTCTTCACTACGTACTGGATGTGATCTAACTAGTCGGGTATCATCCACTTATGTAAGCTGGCACTCAAATTTACGAATGGTATTGGCAATATTGGTTTCAGTAGGTCGATTATGCGCACCTTAAGTTCCTTGAATCGCACGAAAAACATTTCTCACAGCACGCTGATTTCCGTAACCATTTGGAGACGCTATAGTGGTGTGAGTCCTTCCATGATAACTTGCCAAACAATACTTAGCAAAAATTACAAAACAGTTTGATAGGAGTCACGCGTGATCTGTCAACAAAAGCCTATTGAAAATCAAATCTCACGATGAATCTATATATAATCTATACAGTCTATAAGGTCTACTTGATGAAATACTTGCCGACCATCAGCAGCATCTTAACTTTGTCAATGGGAGTACGAAATGCATGAAGTTGATCGATTGAGACGCATTTCCAACATCAAAGGTTTGTTTGTAAATAGAATTGCCATATTTTGGGCTAAGCAAAACTAGAAGTGGGTGCAGGTTTTAGGCAAGATGCATCATTGGGTCCTAATCCTTCGAAAATGAAGTGAGTGTATCTGTTACCGAGAATGAATGGTGCTATCGAAATATGATCAATGAATTCTTAATGCCGCAATTTTAAGGTATGGATGTGAACAACAGGACTGCGCTACATGCCACAGAAGTAGCGAAATGCAAAGTGCAATAGTTTTCTGTCCGAGTCATTTTTTGAAGTGGTGATCAAAATTGATCGCCTGAATTGTATTGCATAAGTGCATCCGAGCTTTCTCTTTGGGACCATGCGAAAGTGAAAGTTTAATTTATGAAACAGGGCCACAAATTGCGATAAAGTAATGAATAATCCAATCGGAACAACTTGTATGTAAACAGGTCATGAAGGTCGTTTGACTATTATCTCTTTCTCAGGGAAGGTAGATACCAAGCATTTCAAAGCCCTCATTGTTCCAATAATTTTGGAAAGCATCCGCATGTGATCGAGCGCAAACTTCTGACGTTTCCTTAAGGATATTGAATGTTTTGCTCCAAGGTCTGAGAGAAAGAAGCTTTGCTATTACCAAGTTCTTTTCTTACTTATTGCTGTTACGTCTTTATGGTAAGCACATCACGGAAGATAATTTTAATGAAGCGGATGAATACTGCTTTCAACAGTCAGAAAGTCACGAAGCCATAGTACTTTTTACTTACTTCAGCAACTGTGATAATATAGCTTTGCAGATTAGTGCTCGACTTATTATTTTATACGCTGCGGTGCTGCTAAGATAGAAAGCAATCGATTAAATGCCGTCTAATAGTTATATTTGCGAAAAATTCGGCTGAAAAGTACAATCGAAGAAAAAGATCATAGGTTTACAGAATTTAGAATTCTATGCGAGATTTTGATTTTGTTGAAGACAAGGGATACGAAAAAAACCAACTGGAAGTGTTCAAAAAAAGAGATCGACAAATCCGCCAATACTCTTCCTAAATTCCTCACACGATAGAGGATATTATAAAAAAAAAAAAAACTGATTACAAGGACAGTCTTCTCTGCTGACCTGGCATTGGTCTTCTTCTGAGCTTTGTGAACAGTGAGAATACCAAATATATTTAAATATGACTTCTTATTTGCTAGAAACTCCATACCTATCAATTTGACTACCTTGTTGCTGTAGAGTACAGCGAAGATGGTTAAGCTTCAAATGCACAAAAGTGCTTTGCGATTGCATCATCTTTAAAAGATGAAACAAGCATATCAACGCTGAAGATCTTGCGAAACTGTGCTTCAAAATATGGTAGATGCGCACTCAGCACAACCCCAAGAGAGAAATTTTTTTTGATTTTGTGGATTAGATGCTGATTGCGTTCAACATACATCTATCCTAGATTGCGAGTTTCTGTAAGCTAAACATGTCGCGTTGAAAACCCCTAAGGCACTTTCGGCTTTCTAGCAGTGTCGGCAAAGTATGTGACTTATCGTCGAGGAAAGCCCTTTTGATCAACTTGGCTATTCTGGATGATATATGTCAATACCTGCCAAATTACAAAGGTCCTCAGATTTTATCCAGCCAACCCTAGAGAATATCATGAAGAGCTGCATCGAAATGATTCATATTCTCTCGTTATGGAGAGGAGTTAAGGCAGTTTTCATTCCCAAAGCCGGACAAATGTTCTCATGATTTTAAAAAGGACCTCAGAGCTATAGGTCTATCGTTCTTTTTTCTTAAAAATCTCTATAACAACTGATTGGATATACGATCTAAAATTCATCCAAACTTTTGTCTATAACTCAACATACCTAATGTAAAGGAAAGTCGGTGGAAACTCCTCTATATTTCCTGGCTTGTCAGTCATCGAACGATCCCTACACTGTAGAGAGTACAAAATGGTCGCGTTCTTGGACATAGAGGATGCTTTTGCGCTGTTCGCCGACTGCGTGTTGATCAGCTTTATGCTAAATTGCAAGATACTTAACCCCAAACTGGGAGGGGGTTTTATTAAAAGGTGTATCGGCAGAGACACACCACAAAGCGGTGTCCTTTCACCCCATATTTAGAACTAAATGGTCAACGAACTGCTAATATACCTAGAAACGGGTGGTAGAAGAGAAGTTGTTTAGGCGATTGACATCGCTATAGCCGTCTTAACACCATTAAAGAACTATTACATCTAAACCTTAACAGATTAATCCGAATGGCGGATCGCTGCAAATTAGGAGTAAATGTCCATAAAACTGATTTTGTCCTCTTTTCCAGGAAATATACAATATAATTCCAACCGTAGACCATCTCTTAAACAACAATACCAGCTTAGTCTTTTTCAATACAGCGAAACATCTGGGTCTAATATTTGAAACTAAACTGAAAATATTCAAGGAAGAGTAGAGAAAGCTGCAGTACTACTGCATATAATAAAGTTATCTATCATACATTACCCATAGCTAAGCCTACCAGGTGAGTTCAATCAATTGCACTAAACTAAGAAACGTTTAAATGACAGCATGTCTGTGCATAAATGGAGCCTTACGCACTACTCCATTCACCGCACTGGATATTCTAACGCAGCTATTCGCCTTGAAGCTACTACACACGGCTGGATCTAAGACTGATGTAGGACTTAGCAGCGGTATTAGATAAGCTTTACTTAAGCCTCCCCTTCCATTTACCAAATCACTGTAGCGTGTTCTAAGCGGAAATTTTGGCGATTAAAGAAATTCTGTCATGGCTTACGAAAAACCAGATATCCTCAAGGGATATCCACATATCCACTGAATCTCTGGATTCAATCTCACAAAATTCTAAATCCACCCTTTACTGCCGATCATCTCTTATGGAGATGGTAGAGCAGTTCAACATTCACCTGCGTTGGCTGACGGGCCGAACTCGCCAAAATTGGAACCATTGCATCCTTACTACCTGAAAGAGATATCATCAGTACCATAACCGCTACGTGAAAATTAAAACTAAAGCTGGATGGAGAATAAACCTTAGACAGATCTGGCCAAAGCTGGATCTGAATCGCTCTAAGAATTTGATATTTCTAAATAGGAAACATCTCAGCACCATCAAACGGTGGTGATGACACCACTTGCAAGCACTGTCTTATAGGCAAGCTCCTTTACTTTCTTCCAAAGAAGAAACTTCACGTAAGAGCCTTCTTCTACAATGACTTAAGCTATTTAAACAAAAAAGATTTTAACAGCCTCCTATGCTTCGTCAGAGGATAGAATTGGTTCAATAAGTAGGAAGATCACAGATCCACCAAGCATCACAATGGCCTAATAGGCTTAAGTGGGTTAGTTTTCCTACGAGCAGTTACTCTTAGGTAGCCCAACCCTACCTATGACTTATTCAGTCCATTGCGTCAACTATTCTCTGAAATAAACTTTTACGCAAGTACGAGAGCGCAGTTTAAAACAAACTCCAAACAAGGGTTTCTCTTGAATGTGTCTACGAGGCATATGAGGAATTTTCCGCCTGTTGAAATTCATATTATACAATACACTCGTGGCATTTAAAAACACGAAATTTTTGTTCCTATCCGCACCAGATTTTGACCTTGCGTGCCTTCTTTCGTTTGACTCAAGTCTCAAGAAACTGAATACTGGTTGCTGCGTTAATTCGAATAGACATTATTTTAGTTAAGCCTGGCTTGGGCCAGAATCTGAACCAGGAAACCAATGCAGTTGTGTTCTTACCTTATGCCCCCAAAACTGATGACAATTCAAAGATAATGTCAATGAACTCTGTTGAACTCAAATGGAATTGGAAAACAGTGTTTAAATGGTAGATACATCGAACATCTAGGTAGAGAATACAAGACTTCTTTGAGAGCAGTTGGAATGCGAGACTTTTGCTATCGGACACTATGGTTTTGTCATTCATCTGAACAAGACTTTATTTCTTGTGATGCTTGCTGTGAGAGTGAAGACAACACTGCGGAGCACTTCTTTGATAAATGTACGACTTACGCTCAAAGTAAAGATTATCATAGAAGGGTTCAACACGTATGGTATATACCTTTCCTATATTTTGCAAATTTTTTAACTTCAACAACTCTGAAACCTGGTATCATTATAATGTAGCCTTGTTGCGCTTGACTAGGATTCTTTTCCTAGAAGTTGTTTGTAACCCAATGAGAGTTTGGCTTACGCCAAAATCTTAGTCGAAGGAATCTATCATGGTTGTATATATGTATATATACATTTTCGAGAGATATTCGAATCAGACCACCGGGTCTCTTTTCGTCTCTCTACCACTATACACCTTACCAGAGAGACTCTCTGGATTTTCTCCAGAGTTCTGTCTTGAGTTCGATTCCTAGTGTTAACGCTAGCAAATGTTTTATGAGAGATCTGTTTTATACAATGGGTCTCTCGACCCAATATTTTTCCCAAGATTATTGGCCAAACGCCAACACTCAGTTCAATATTCCTCGACTCATCTTAGAACCTTTCTTTGAGTGAAGCAGGTCGGTCTTTGTATTGCCAATACTTTCAACAGCACGCGGATAGGTACTGAGTTCCCATGCGGTCCACCATATTAGTACTTACCACGCCCGACACTGCTTGATTTCGGTGATCTAACGGGAACCGATACTTTCAGTGTGGCGAGGCTGTCGACTGTCATGGTTATAGTGGCATTAGTTTGGATTTAACATATATGAGCAGCTACCTAACCTTCTCTCCATGTAACAATGTGACAACAGTACAGTGATCAGTGTTTTTGCACCCAACCTTTGGTTGGAGCCGTTGACATCACAGCTTTAAGTCTACCGATAATCATTTGATGTGGCAATAGTGTCGTTATTGGCTTGAAGTTAGATCTTAATCTTAACAACAAATTTATACCTTTGATCGTTTCTGATGGTCAAATATTTAGATCACATTCCAAGCGATAGTACCATATACTGTCGTCATAAAAGTTAGATACTCCACTTTAAAAATTGATTTAGCTGTTGTATATCATAGCGCCATCTTGTACAAGTAAATGTAAATGTAAATGTCTAAAAACTTTCTGACTCATTACTAAATTGTTTATAAATGCAATTAGACATTTGTTTTACAAAAAAGCAACCCAAGAGATGCAAAATATATTCCAACTTAATAAGCTTACATTCTCCAATCATCCTTAAATTTTTATTATCATCCAAATTTTCGTCCTCAATGATTAACAGATACTTAGAAACGGCCCTCTTTGCATTTATCTATTCCTGAGTTCAGGATAAAAAAAAATAATAATAAAAAATAAAAATAAAAACTATCCCTGAGTACGTTTAGGCAGGTGCGACACTTAAAATAAGTGAATTGTGATTTAATTTGTGCAATTCCTCTTTTTAGGAAGGATGCGCATGTCGCAGTAGCAAAAGCAATAGCAATAACAAGGGCGATACCAACCTGTTTCGAATAAATATGTTAAAATGTTGAAATCCTCGAATTTTTTTTTATTTTTTGCGCTTCGTGCTCTTTTTCGTTTGTTACGATAGGTTTTGTTGTATGCCTCAGAAGTGCGTTAAAGTTTTGTTCTTCTTACTGGGTACAGGGTGACTGGAAGGTGAAAGACGTGACGAATTAGAATTTGCTAAAAATAAGGAAACATTTTAAAAATGGATTCTACATCACATGGCGATCTAGTAGTTATTGAAAGGCAACAGTAATTAACTGTTGTGGCTGCATTAGTGTGAAAGAATCTTACTTATCCCCCATAGGATCTTTGCCTTAAATCTGTACTTTGCCCCAAAAAAATCTAGGAACTTAGGATGAGAACGACAGCTTTTTCAACCGGCCAAACGTAGCCAAAAACACAAAGTCAATCAAAAGCATTGTCATTCTGCTAGACGATCTAAACGCCCACGTAGACAATGACAACAAGGAGCTTTAAACTTAAACGACAACAGTGAAAGGCTTGTAGACATCTGAAATGGTGGCCGTGGTGTAGTGGTATATGCATAGACTGCTCAAGCAGAGGGTCGCGGGTTCGAATCCCGTGCGAGGCAATTTTTCGAAAGAGTTATTTGTTTGTAGTTATATGACAATCCCGTCGGCGTCAACTCTGATATGAGGGCATAACACTGATGTTAGAGTGGTTGTTGGCTGGGCTATATGGAATGAACTGGTTGAGGATGCACTGGCTCCAGTTTGACAACCACCTCTGTGAATAAAATCGAAAGCTAATACATCCGAGTTTCAAACTACTACACGGGTGGCCCGCGCCTGGAGAAAAGCCAGTAAAAGGGTATTCGTAACCCCTTGGTGCGCGCGCGGGATTATAACAAAAAAATCTGATTTGAGATAGGAAATGCTATGTTAGAAAGGAAGAGCTAGGTGTGAGTGAGTTACGAGTACCTGAACGAGTTACCGTCGTTATAGAAGTTGTCTTATGGCCATCCGAAACATGAGGTTGGCACTAGAACATTACCTTATGGCGGGTTATTTTTAACAATGAACAGCTTCAACAGGAAGACCCTTCAGGGACCTGACATCTTCTATAAGAATTCAGCAGCAGAAATTTGACTAACATTAAACCGCCTTGAAAAAGGTTTTTACTTCCGGATTGGAGTGTATTTTCGAAGACAGAATATACTGACTACAGCTGCTGATGAGTTAGATACAGTTGAGGCGAAAGCAGCTTCAAATGCCGTCTACAGAATCAGGTATGCAGAGCTCTAGACAATAATTTCGGATGAGGACCCATTTAGGGGAAAAAGTTTGTTTTAACACTGAAGTATTTGCCTCCATTTGTATCTCGGCGCCCCAAAATAAAATAATAAAAGTATAAGTACGAGAACAACAAGGTAATCGATAATCTTAAGAGTCTTTAGAGCTCTTGCATCCAGCGGTAGATAAGAAAGATACCTTCTGAAAAAGGTGAATTTGTGAATACTGAAGAGGAATTTGTGTGGTATCTGTCGTTGCCAGAGTAATCTTTGAGCGAATAAAGAACTACTTTTTGGTGACAATTGACGACGAGCAACACCCTGCAGATGGATTAGTTCGAAGAATTTACGACTTTTTCGGTTGCTAACAACCTTCTGAGATATAGTACGTTCGATTGCATTAAAAAGGTGTTTATCTTGTTTGCTCTAGGCAGAAGGGTCATGTACGTAATATTGTAGTTATAGTAAAACCAACTAACAACGTGCTCTGCATAAAAGAGTGGCGCACAACAAGAATGTATCCTTTTCCCAATATGGTATCTACGGGAAACAGAGGAATTAAATCGAGTATGACGTCAAACTACAGCACCTTGACTACACTGTTGAGATGTGCTTGCTATTCAACAGGATTATCATTATCAAATGACAAATGGCGCGAAGAAAGAAGTATATATCCTAGGGCTGATGAGTATCTCTTCCAAAACAAAATCGTCAGCCTTCCCACATCAATCTCACAAGTTAGCATTGTGGCGAACACAAACCACCACTAACACAGGAGCACTGGGAATATTTTTGAAAAGTTACTACGAAACAACTTGAGGTTTTTTTTATGGTAAAAGAGAATTCCTAACTCGGAACTCCATTGTCAGAGTACTAGGACAATTTTTTCGAAGAAACCGACACTATTGCTTTCGTATGCTATACAATGAACCCGAAACATCTGGAAAGACCTGAGGTACTCCTACATCTCCAGAAATCGAATGTACGAGTATGCAACCCAGAATGTTTTTTCTTATAGAGGCTTGCGAAATTCATTTAAAATTGTCTATGATCATACTAGGTATCATTGCCTGACCATTCTAACGAGATGCAGATGTATGTCTGCATAATGTCGTCACTTAAATGCTAGCAATTAAAGCAAAATGAATGCAATATATTGCAAAATGATTGCATGCTGTGGGCCAGATACGAGTATGTAGAAACCAAACGGGTTACTTTACTCAATCAGTTGGCAACTTAATTTAACCGACAATTAAGATTCGTAGTCAAAAACATGCAACTCAATGGTGAGTTGATTCTCATCAGATATATGTACATATTTCGGGAGTAAGTGTCAACGATTAGACAGTAATTGGAGTGAATAAGGATGTAGAAATGAATTTTCGCTGTCAAGGAACGGAAAATATCATCTGGAAGATGCAGGATTTTGCCACAAAATATCCATTGCCTATCTCTACATTCTATGGACTATGATGATAACTGAGTTTGTTTATAAGGACTTTATGAGAGAAACGTTGTACCCTCTGAGAATCTAGTTCCCTAACTCATTAAAACAATTTTGTATAGTAAGTCTCATAAAATTTTTATTTTATGAAGTTGAAGATATTTGCGTTTGGGAAGAAGTTTTTCTTTCAGATTTTTTTATCTTTTCTGTGTCAATTTGGGGCAGTGACAGGGAAAATGGGTTGAATCTTTATTGAATTCTTTTTCCCCCTGGATCTGGATCGTTGTTTAAAATCCTCATTGAATGTGTTGTGTCCAGAAATGAGACCTAAAGATTTTGTTTGTTATTTTTCTCGTAAGCAGAACTTTCTTCTCGTGCAGCGTGTGATACCCCCATTCTTTGTTTTATTTAGTGACTTTTTCTCACAGCCCATTTGTTCCTCTTTCAAGTTACGATCTCTTGCCCGAGAATTTATCAGGTAATTCGCTGATGAAGATGCTTCGTACTTTGGTCCAAAGTTAGTTGTTAATTGGTCGTCGATGAAAATGCAAATATTATCTCGTCATATAACTCGCATCTCTATCGGCTGAAGTAACCTTAAGAACCTTAGCTTGGAAATGCTGCCACACTTGGTCTTAATAGATGTCCGTACTACCACTTCGCTTTGACTTAAACCCGTCGGTATGAATCTGTCAATAAGTCGTCTATTCACCTGTATGTCAGCACTAGAACTGTATTAACCAAGGATACTCGGTTCGGTTGCAACATCAACCATGAATTCCAATTGATTATTTCGGTGCATCTTGACCAGCTTTTTATGTTACTATCACACCTGATGCTCTAGTCCGCAATTGACTATCAAATGGTATTATTCAGAGTATGCCGCCATTTATGTTGTGGGTATCATTCACATAGTTCCAGTCGTATTTCCAAAACCTGAGCCCAGGTCTTGCAGTAAATGACTATACAATTGTCTTCCGTTTATAGGGAATCAGGATTATTAAAATTCTTTTATAAGTATGGAAAATGTTAGTCCCGTATTTTATCTCAATTTCATAAGTACCAATTTGAGTGCAAGCGTCCAGAGCAGTTATAACAGCCCGCGGTTTGAGCGGTTTTTGTTTAGGTCAATAAGGATGATTTTATTGCGAAGTGAAGTAATGATTCATCAGCTTTACTCTTAGACTTTCGAGGACTCTTTGATAATTTTCAGATTTTATTCTATCGACCACTTCGACAACTTCGTTAAGTGCCATTTCGATGCTCTTGCCTTTGTATGCGCATGAAGATATATCTTGCGAACAAAGCTTGCTACAAATGTAGACGCCAATTAGGTTGTCAAACCATTTTCAGAATAAGAAAACCTTTCTAAACAGGCTGATGTCTTTTGCATTTGTATGCTTATATTATGTACTGTCAAGCTATTTATTTTCTGGTTATTACAACCTGCAAACATTCAAAACCAACGTACATCATTATCTGCCTTCGTTTTCTCCCTAACTTGCCTCCACTTAAGCGTGCGCCAATTATAAAAAAAAGAAGGAAAAAAGTCAACTTTTAGTTAGTTCCAAGATGGTACCATAACAATATGTATACGAATCCTGTCTGTGGTTTTTTCAATGTCATTGTGTGTCTTCGCTTTGCTACTAGCAGCGCAAACTAGCAGGATCAGTCCCAATAAAAAGTAGCAGTCCTATATAGGGTGACTCTTTGTCGTATCTCCACAAGTGTGTCATACATGGAGTTTACATACGTGCATATGCTTTATTGGGGGTGAATCCCTTTGATGTGAATCGTATGCGGTGGGCTGACCCTTCTTTGTTTCTTTTGAAACAACATTTTTTCTTAATATTCTTAAGTATCCTAAAAATGCTTGCACACAGCTCGTGTGAAGGAAAATCAGGGAGGAAAAAGAAAGAGGTACCGATGAACGTTGGTTTTAAATGTTTGAAGGTTATAATGACTAGAAAATAAAGAGTTCAGCAGGGTATTCCATCAGCGAGTTGTACGCCTTAGAAAAAAATCATAATATTTCAGGATTACGTCCGAAGGTGGGCTTGAGGGTATATTGATAAGCATTCATAGCGAGACGTGTGTTATGATTAAAAGTTTGAAGGGGCGGAATGCTACTGGCAATTCAGCTAGTTGGGAAACTGCTTATGCTCCTTTTTTCGTTCTCAGAACTTTATTGCTGTCCTTCAATTTTTTTATCTTTTTAAGATTAAGATACATTTTTCGTTATTTCTTTTCGATACGAGTATTGACAGTATATCGTCATACCACATTAATTTTTCGTTACATGACATTGGAAAACTGTATCTACTGCATGTTGGCATCATTGGGGGGTGAATGCACAGCGATAGGTCTTAAAGTTCAGTTGTAGTTGTTCGAGGTAACTTAACCCGAATAACGCTATATCTATGTTTTTTTTTTTTTTGCAATTTATAGCTTTTTTCGTTGGACGGTTAGCTCCTGAATTTGGCTGATGCGTGCATCTATGTTATAAGCGGGTGGTTACTTTTTTTGGTTGGCCGGCCATGTAGAAACGGTGCCTTGGGAACCTACAATAGTAATTCTGCATAGTGGAAAACCCTTTTTCAGTGCTATGTTTTCCAACTTATCCAGCGAAACCTTGTCCTTACCGACTTTACCGTAGAGGCAATGGAATTCAATGTTGATATCGTAACCCGGACATTCATCGTAGTCCTTTTGCAGAAGATCCTAAAATTCTTCCTTCCTGACACACGGCCATGTCATCGGTCATCTTAATAATATATACATCGCTCTGTGACAGCTATAACAATTATCCTTATTTTTCCTTTTTCATATATTTTATATCATACGAGTATATCTTATTTTCTTGGTCACGTTCGAGGACAGCTTGAAGGTTTTAAGGTGGCACCAAGGGCTTAGAACGTGTCACAGTTCACTTATAAAAGTGGATAAATGCGGTAGCAAAGTTGGCACACGAGTCCCAAACTTAAGGTTTAGTTGGCTTGTAGACAACCCCCTTGTACTGGAGGTCGGTTCAAAACGATGTACATGTAACCATTTTTGGGCTATCTCTGCTACCACAAATTTTCTATGGCCCTGGTTACTACTTGAAGATCTTTATTGGCCTGAGATCTAACTATGTCGAAGTACTTCTGGTAAAGTGCTAGATTCGTTGTGGAGGCTTTGACTTGTCTACAGAGCTGGTTATATTCTTTCTCTTGGTTAGCCTTCGTACTTATAAGTCTAAGAAAATCAAGTTGTAATGAACAAAAACTAGTATCCGATCTCTACTAAGAAGAAATAAGATAAGAACAATTGATGCCTAATCATAGTTACAAAATTAGACACCTTGTACCTATAGCACTAACCCATCAAAGGGATGTTTTTTTTTGGTTATCCTGTCTCGAAATATAAATGGATCAGATATCGTGAGTTCTACTTCTTGATTTTGTGAAGTCTCGTTCATTAAGTTCTAGTCACTCTGACAAATATCTTCAGCCAATTGGGCATGGATTAATTGTAGAATGTCTTGCTTTTATAAACATTTTATAGGCAGCTGAGTGAAAAGTGGAATGTGTTCTGATTTATTTTGTTCTAAGAGCTACTGGTAGTATTTAAGCGTAAGCAGTTGGGTTTTCAAAACCAGCAAAGAGCACTTTATTACCTCCGCTGAGAATCTCGCGGATATGGTGTTCTTTATTGCAACTTGCAACATTTCCGAGCGTAGATTTAAAATTCAGGACTCTCCTCGTTGTAGTTCTCCTGAGAATGGACGAGTCTGAATGTGGGGGCAGTTGCATAAATTCTGTATCTTGGTTGACTTCACATCTAGACGGCTGATGCTTATAATCAAATACATTCTCATAGACTGTAAAGGTGGCTTATACTAGAATCGTGGTGTCCTAATGGATTACCACAGTTGTGGAATGTTTTCATTATATCATGTAAAATTTTTGAACTACCCTGTATTTAAAAAAGAAACTGCCCACACACACACACACACACACATATATATATATATCTGAATGTAATTTCCATAATTACATGATAAAATGGAAAATTTTCTACGGATATGCATGAATAAAACATAAAGCGAAACTTGTTTTCATTATGATAGATGCAGAGAACGAAGAATAGAACATATCTCGACCAGAAAAATGATACCCCCCCCCCACACACACAAAAAAAAAAAAAATACTCAACAATGGAGATAGGAAGGCATGGAGACAACGACGACATTGGAAAGAAAGGAAACATAAAATAGGACGTTGTCTTTTCATTTCTTAATAACATCCCGCCCTAAAACACAGATGTATCCCTAACGTACCTAAAGATGAATTGGAATTGCAAGTACGAATATTTGCTGCATGCTTAATTCATTTTTTCTTTCTTCGCAAGAATAGCAGTCCTTCCCAAAAGTACACCTTCTGTTTTGGTAAGATCCCCGAAAATGTTTTCCATAAAAAAAAAAAAAAAATTGAACAGGAAACGAAAGACAAAGTAAAAAAGGTTTCAGAAACGTCTGCTAGATTTGGGTTGAAACAAATTAATCTCATGTTTTGACTATAGGAACACGAGAAGGACACGCAACTTTTTTTTTTATAGAAAACCAATTGGAAAGGCATAAAACAAGAAAATAAAATGGGTTTCGAAGCTCTATACGAGAACTATCCGTATCACGAACTCACGAGTCAATGGTCAGGTATCCTGGGACATCTTCGGAACACGTGTGTTCAAACAACAGGTGTTTTGAAAGAAAGTTCGTTCGTTTTTCGATTTTAGTTTTTTATTTTTTTATTTTTTGCTTTTGAAGAGGGTTGTTTAACGCATCAGTTAACCTCATGGACATAGGTGAGAGTATCACAGAAGAAACAAGCATTTCGAAATAGCAGTTGGAAGCACATGTACAGAATGGAAATGGCATGTCACAGATTAAATATTCGTACCTTCTACATTTTGTAAAATCATTTTTGTGTTCCCTTTGCAGATGTTTTGTCAGTTCACTACAGCTAACTTCCCTTCAAACAGACAGAAGCTTAAGGTAAATGTTCATCCCTGGACATGTAAATAGTCATGTTTGAAACTCTTGTGACTTAAATGAGTCTGGAAGGCTCTTATGTTAAGTGAATGACATATTACCTATACACACATTCGAGGATGGGGCAAACGCTCAATTAAACCTTCAAAGGGAATTCTTCGAATTAATTAAAAAGGTATGTCTAGGGCACTTTAATTCGTGTTTTCAAATTCAAAACGCTTGGGAGATTTAGATTTGGGGGTACAGACATTTTGAAGAAAGAAAAGTTTCCACTAGCGAGAGGCCTTTCATCGATCCAATCAAGGAATTAACATTGTCAAACCTGGTAAGAGATTATTTCTTCTTTGCGTTCGTACACGTCTGCAAACTCAGCCTGTTTTGGTACTAAGTAAAACTAAGGTAGATACCCAATAACACCTATTGTATCAGTAAGATTCACATCATCCTGGATTCAAACTGTCTCGTATTCACATCCATTGAAATTCTATCACAATGTGATCTCTGTTTCAGTCAAAAATCTCAACTAAGTGTGGTTTATGTACTATCTTCATCACGGTAAGTAAATTATCACCTACTGCTAGATAGCAATGCGATCTTGAATGAGCTTAATCCGCTGATTCCATATAAAGAATTGCAACTGAAATCGTTATTGAGGTCGATTTTTATATGCAAATTTTATACACAATTCGACATTCTGTATAATGCATAACTCCCGAATGATGGTTAGTTGAGATGTTTCCTGCGAAAAACAACTTTAACCACCCAGTTAATACGCCCACGTGAATAACAGCCGTTAAAAGTCCACATAACTTTAAACAACACTTCCAACACCCTGGACTTTATTTGAACTTCTTATTCTGGCAAGTATATGATCGAAGTGCACTTTCGTCGTCGGACAACTGTGTCATATCAGTTAAGGTCTCATACACTGACCACACCGTATGGAAATACGACAAGGCCAAGTTGAATACATTAAACAGCTTCCTTAGGAAGCATAACTGGTCGTTATGTTTAACCGACAACAAAGTGACACAGTAAGCTTGATCATAAATACTTTTCTCTAGAGATGAGATCTTTTATCTATTTTCGAATGAAGGATGTCAAACCAAAGAAAAGGCATCGTACGACTCAAGGTGTAAATAGACTGTCAGAGTGAGAGAACTTTTTTTAGCTCTTAATGACCTTGCCGACCGAGGAAAACTTAATAGTTCGAATGATAAAAACGCTTGTCTTAAACACGTGTGAAATTCCAAATTTTATTTTGTCCCACCCAATAACTAGGCAAGAAATGCTACAAAGACTCAAGGGTTGTTTGATTGTTCATTAGAATTTTAAAAACGTTGTCTGATCTTCAATCTCAACGCTTGTTTAAAATGACATCCTAAGTTTCAGCTCTTTGGATAAGCTTAAGCTCGATGCGCACTAAAAGCGCGTCGAAAATTCAATGAGACCAAACCACTTTCATCCTCGTAAAGTAGTAAGACTTCTTGTAGACTTCCACTTGTGTGTGCCACCAAGTTTGGATTCGAAAACTTTGATGACATATCTTTCTCGGGTTATCCGAGCTTTTCTAACAAGGTCGGCATCGCCCAAACAGTTCGCTGTTAAAAATTTTCCTGCTTTCTCCATCGATGCCCGAGAGCATTTTCACCCGATTTCGTCGCTGTCCAATTCGATGCTGTAAAGCAGAGTTGGGATAATCAGCGTCCTGTTGAACGAATTTTTAATTGCTCCAGAGAGGGCTTTACTATCCAATTGCCTTGTAAGTCAAAAGAAGCAGCGATTACAAGTATGATCCTCCGTTAATAACGGAGACGTGGCAGGTGAAGTTCCTTACGTTGTGAAGAGATTATAGCAACTGTAGCTAAGAGTGCACGCGAAGACCGTAATGAATCGATTTGTCGTCGTTCTCAGCAGCTTGGCTTGGCATATTCAACAACTTGACATATTTTACGTGAGGATCTCGGTCTAAAAGCGTACAAAATTCAACTTGTGCAAGAATTGAAGCCAGGCGACTTGAATTTACGTCATATTTTCAGTAAATGGGCTCTGGAAAAACTCAATAAAAATCCGGTGTTTTATCGTGAAATTTTGTTTAGTGATGAAGTCCATTTTTGGTTCAATGGATACGTTAATAAACAAAATTGCCGCATTTGGGCTAATGAGCACCCCGAAGAGTGCCAAGAGCTACCATTACATTCATTAAAAACAACGGTATTGTGTGGTTTATGGGCTGGTGGTTTTCTTCAAAAAAGAAGCAAATTAGAATATTTCCGTCATTGGTAACCGTTATTACGCCATGTTAATGGACTATTTCCTTCCATTCAAGCACATGGTCTCGGGGAGCTCTGGCTTAAACAAGACGGCGCTACGAGTCATACAGCGCGTGAAACAATAGACTTGTTGAGAAATCATTTTGATGAGCACTTAATTTGACGTTTTGCTACGGTAAATTGGCACCTTTGGACTATTTTCTCTGGGGATATGTAAAGTCATAAGTCTTCAAGAATAAGATAGCTACGATTAAAGCTTTGGAAATCAACAATATTCGTGTTATCCGCGAGATACCAGTCGCTATGCTCCAACGAGTCGCCTAAAATCGGACCTTTCGAATAGACCACCTTAAACGTAATTGTGGCCAACATTTACATAATATTATTTTTAAGAAATAAATGTCGTAAATTATTCTTTTAATTAGAAATAAAAGTTTTAAGTTCACTTTCAATTTTATGTATATTATTTAACATTATAAATAAAACGTTACGATGAATCACCCTATATTTTGGTTTTCCTCCGGTCGCAACTTAAACAATCTTTGATGCTTCTGCTTCAATGGTTGCAAACACTTCGTTTACAGCTCGCTGTGTTCTTCCCATTATCTCAATGTCGTCTGCATATGCGGGTAACTGAACAGACTTTTTGTAAGATGATGTCGACTAGCCAGTTTCGCACAATTCATTCAGGAACGATGTTGAAAAGTCGTGTTACAACGCTTCGCCTCATCTGAGACCTTTTTTGACATTAACGGTTTCGCTCCTGTCACTGCCGTCACAATGACAGAGCAGCATACATTCTCCATCGTCATCCTGCGTAGTTGAATTTTCTTGGCAGGGATCGATGTGGAATTTCTGGGTGTTTTCCAATACCTGCCCTAATGTGAAAATTCGATCAATGATGAACTTTTTTGGTCTAAAGTTAGACCGGTAGGGGCCAGTCAGACAGTTTACGAAGGGTCTTAGGCATAAATGGCAGACATAATTTTAAATACACGGTACAGGAGATCTGTTTTCTTTGGGATCGGACACACATTGCTGAGGTTCTAATCGTCTAGCATACTCGTACTTTCATCAACACAGATTTAGGAGATGAGTTGATGTTTGCTCCGCAGCAGCAACAGTTAAGCCATCGAACCCAGTTGCTTTATTAGACTTTGTCTTGGAAAGGACTGTGTTTTACTTTATCTTAGTCGGATGGACGGAAATGTTTTCTGCCTTCATCCAGGTTAAATAGTTCATGACTGTGGGATGTTGTTCGCCATCACCGTTTAATAGTCTGCAGAAATAATGTTTCCAGATTCTCAGCACCGAACGCGGTTTACTTTTGCAACCTTTCAAATATCTCTTCGACTTTTATGTTTGCTTTATTTATTGGTAAAACTTCAATTTAATCATTGCGCTAGCAATGGGTTTTGGGGTGCTTGTATGCTTCCCTTGTTTTCTGCTCGTAGAGGTCTCACTCTGTACATCCGTGGTTTTTCCATGTTTGCCTGTCTGTATACGTCATCGAACTAAGGGTTTATTTGGTGGTGCAGGCTGAAACTCAGTGCATGAGAAGCGGCCTCTTTGATTGCTCATTGACAATGATGCTATTGGTATTCTACGTTCAATATTATTGCGATTATAGTTGTTCAACCTTAAACTTCCATATAATACTTCAGTAATTTTGTTGTGTTACGGATATCCGCATCCGTACCTTGGCTAAAACAAGGTAATGGTCCGAATGTGAGCCGGTGTACGAGGCGACGGCGATGCTGTACTTTTCTGATGGCATGGAGGCTGTATTATACTGTCCTTTATTACTAGAGATGGTTTTCGTGCATAGCTGGCCACTAAAAATCGATTTCCATGTCATAATCAATACATTACTCGTAGCTGGTAGAAGCAGTCTTTGTTACGATCGTTCATCTTCTCTGTTGGGATGCTTCTTATGGGACTTATGGTCGCAGATCTTCGTTCGCTTACTTGCCCAAAGTTCAAAACTTGTTCCCCATAGGAATAAGTGCTCCGACTGCTGTATATATCACAGTTTCTTGTCTTCATTTTTATGCAGTCCATCCCATTGCACTTCTTGCATGGTGGTTATCTCTATTTTGTAGGAGTCGAGGGTCTCCGCCATTTGATCGGTTGCACGCGGTTTGTTAAGGATTCTGATAGTCCACAAGAAGACCCGAATATCTTTGTCCTTTAATGCAGTTAATCCGTTATTATCAGAAGCTATCAACTTTTTTGTCATATTCTTATGCTGAAGGCCAAATTTATGCTACTTGTCGAGTATGCCCTTGCCATCCTAGTCTGCATAAGAAGGACTTAACACATGGGCTGCCGTTTTATAGTAAAACACAAAATTTTTGCAAAATTCAACTTTATTTATCAATATAGTTCCCTTCGAGGGCGATACACTGATTGAAACGATTTTTCAACCTTTCGATACCAGTTTTGTAGTACGATTTCGGTTTAGCCTCAAAATAGGCCTCTGTTTCAGCGATTACTTCTTCATTGGTCTTAAATGTCTTTCCGCCAAGCATTCTTTTGAGGTCTGAGAACAGGAAATAGTCGCTGGGGGCCAAATTTCGAGAATACGGTGGGTGGGGAGGCAATTCATAGCCGAATTCATTCAATTTTTCCATCGTTTTCATCGACTTGTGACACGGTGCATTGTCTTGATGAAACAGCTCTTTCTTTTTCTTCAAATGCGGCCGTTTTTCTGCGATTTCGTCCTTCAAACGCTCCAACAACGCAATGTTATAGTCGCTGTTGATAGTCTGCCCCTTTTGGAGATAGTCGATGAAAATTATTCCATGTGTATCCCAAAATACGGATGCCATAACCTTGCCAGCCGACTGTTGAGTTTTTGGTCGTTTTGGACGAGGTTCGTCGCCTGCTCGCCACTCAGCTGACTGCCGACTTGACTCTGGTGTAAAGTGATGGAGCCAAGTTTCATCCATTGTCACATACCGACGCGAAAATTCGGCTTTATTGCGGTTGAACAGCTTTAAACACTCGTCTGGATCATCAACACGTTGTTGTTTTTGGTCGACTGTGAGCAAACGCGGCACCCACTTTAAACAGAGCTTTCGCATGTCCAAATATTCGTGTATGATATATCCAACACGCTCTTTTGATATCTTCAGAGCCTCAGCTAACTCGATCAACTTCACTTTACGGTCATTCGTAATCATTTTGTAGACTTTTTTGATGTTTTCATCTGAAACAGCCTCTTTTGGACGTTCACTGCGTGCATCATCTTCGGTGCTTGTATGACCACTTTTAAATTTTTCAATCCACTTGCCAATGGTTCGTTCGGCTGGTGCAGAGTCCGGGTAGCTCTTATTAAGCCATTTCTTTGCATCGGCTGCATTTTTTCCCATCAAAAAGCTATGATAAATCAACACACGAAATTGCTTTGAATCCATTTTTTTCACAATAACAAAAGTTGCTTCACTCACAACGCTATATCTCGAGAACTAATCGTCCGACAACTACACAAATCTGGTGAAATCAAAATCGTTGCACTTGCTATTGCAAAGCCATTGTCTTTGCCAGCAGATCCTATCATCGAAAATGAGGCCAATAAACCTCTTCTTTGTTGTTTTAGAACTTTCAAGTCAGGTTTCAAGTCTGACATCCACAAAACACTCTCCATGAAGATCAATGTACTTCTTTATGTGTTTGAACCAATCTTCGAAACACCTTTACCACTCCGAACGAGGTAACTCCAAACATGCGTTCTAAACGCATCAAACTCTTCTTCAAGCATCGAAGCACCGTTGAGCTCGCAATATACTTTTGATGTGCGTGAATAAGATGAGTTGGGTGCCAGAAAGGGCTGTACGGTGGATGAGCCATCAATTCGATGTTTTAAGCGCTCAAGCACTCACTTATTTGAGCCGACTTGTGAGAGTTCGCTTTGTCGATGTGGAGGAATGACCGTGTTCGGCGGTTGCTTTTCCTTTTTTCTCCAAAGACTGCTTGCAAACAAATCGTGGTGTACTAATCCGAATTGACAGCTCTACGTTGCTCTAATAGAACGGTGGCTACATGCCTGGTTTTTTCGAAGAAGTACTTCGTTCATGAACAACTTTTAAGATTTGGCTCGTGTTGGAAATCCCATACAGTCGACCGCATAGATCCATGATTCGTCGCCTTTCATGACGTCTTTTGAAGCACGGTGATTGATTTTTTTTAAACATTTATTTGAACCATTCGACACGAGTCTGTTTTTGAGCGACTGTCAAATAAAGTGGTAACCAATGCGAAAAAGTCTTTGTATGTATGATCTTGCAATATCAGTTCCCGCGGAGCATTGATCTTTTATGGTATTACAACCGATTTTGGACGAGCTTCACGAAATTCGTTCTATAGTGAACGATGAAGCACGGCACCGCGGGATGGTGCTTCATCACCAAAAATCGAAACAATTTGATTGACACATTGTTGTTGAGTTAATTCACGTCAACAACCTTAGTACAAAAATATCCACGATTTTTTGCTGAGATACTCGTGTTTTGGAAAAATCTGCAAAAAACGCAAATAGCACTTCGTATGACAAAAGGCTCTGAACACGTATACCACTTCCTTGTATATACACTTATTCTCTGTTTTTCATATATATCCTCCCACTTGTATGGCTGCTACTTAGCCGTAGAACGAAATGAGGGTATCGCTATGAGTACTCATCAGTTTACTCACACCCCAAGGCCATATGTCCGAAAGAATTATAAGATATCATGAGTCTTTCTCTAGCCGTGAAACTCGCTTATGGAAGACCTTGTCGAACTTTTTAGTTTTTAGTCTTTATAACCTGAAAACATTCGAAACCAGCATATCCGACTGCGAAGAAAATCGGAAAAGTCGGTGTGTCTTCGAAAGACCTGCAATCCTCTTTCCCGCACCGAATTGGAAATTTAAGTAATCTGTTTGCCTGTGTGGAATGCAAACATTTCGAAGATCAGCTGATTCACTCTGCGGTAGTCTGTTATCTATAAAACGAAAGGAAACATTAAGGCGAAATGCATTGCGCAACAAATCTTTGAGTAACTAAGCAATCTTGTGGTTAAGAACCTCTCTCCAAGTGTTGGGTTTTCGGTCACGCGTGCCGTCTGATGAATTTCATGCACCCAGAACTCTGATACAATAAAAACGAAAATATTTGTAATTAACCACTCAAAGAGCACTATTACATGGTTTCTTAGAACTCGTGGAATCGGAGCAGAAACAGCTTTGGGCGAAATGTAGACACTGAGAACCCATGTTGAATAAATGCGATTGTTTGAATGACATCGACACCAATCCTCGCTCTCTGTGTTATTTATCAAGCCATCATGATTGTATTTTATGTAAGAAAATATCATTATTGCCAATCAGAAGTACTCAGTAAATTCCCAGAATAAAAAAAAAAATCCTGAAGTCAATTAGACGTAATATCCTATGTTTTAAGTTAGCACAAGTCTTAGCCTGAAGGAAAACCGAATCCTCGCTTCGAAAATCAAGTGGCACAGATTCTTCACTAGATATCTTGAAACATTGTGGAGGCAATCGAAATCGTAAGAAGGCTGCGAAATCTAACGCAGAGTGGCATTAGAAATCTTTCCAGCACTACTTGTGGAACAAATATCTTTCTTTGTCGAGAAGCTGGAATGTGTTTTATATTTTGTTGCATGTAAATGAGGTAAAAAACACCTCTAATTCGTCAAATATGATTACCAGGTACTTAAGTCTATTCCTATTTTGTCACTTTAAATGGGTGGAATTTCGACAACTAATACGAAAATATTCGTATGTATCTCTCACCAACAAAAAGACTTCAACTTCATCGATGATGGTTCGCCGCCTCGATATCATATTACTTTGTACATAAAGAGTATTTTTAGTTACACTCATACGAGCTTGATTACTTCGTGAGTTCTCACGATATGGTATGGAAATCTTGAGGCTGTAGGATATAATAAGTTTGGAATTGTTGGGTGTTGGAAAATGTTTACAACTTACCCACAAAAAGCACTAGCTCTACTCTGGGAAACCAGCCGGAAGCACTCGAGAGTCAGACGTAGAGCTGATGCTAACACCAACAGCAAGAAGCAGCCTCATATCTCGGAAACCGTATTGTGACCGAATGTTGACTGTAATATTCATCATACCAACGGAAGCCACAATTGAGGATGGACTTACCGTCACCCACAACTTAACGCTTAACTGGGACATCGCAAACATAATGAGAAATTCCAACGCTAAGGTAGGCAACGACAACACAGCGCTCGAACTTGTGATGGGAGTTCACGGCCTCGGAGACGGTAATGATAATGGGGAACGGTTTGTAAATTTTATCAATACCAACCGGCTAGCCATTGGAGAAACTCTGCTCGAGCACTGATGACCAGATAGCAATGGCAATTTTCCAACTGGTATCCCTTTGGTATTGACATCCAGATGTCAAAATATTCATAAAGGTGCCGAACGTGCGGAGATTATTAAAAAAATTATCGAAATTCCAGCTCAGCTTAAGACGTCAACTTCGTCTCGAGTCTGGTCGTCACCATGATTTCAGTGTGCAGGCAATTCGTCGCAACGTGAAATAGTTTGAGCGTGAGTACACTCCCTTAGATCTTAACCCACCAACTAGATAGAGATCAGTACGAAATGGCGAAACCATAACTGCCGTATCAGCAAGTATTCAAGAAGACCCTGGGCATCGCCAGGGAGTCAGAACGTCTCTTGTGTTTAACGTGAACTCCAGCCTTGAAGGCCCAATTTCACGAGATATCCACACATCCATGGGAGCAAGGATACCAAAGTGGAACTCGTGTTGGAGGCAAAAAGTTCCACCCTTGGTAAGAGTCGAGGCCGACCCAAAACCTTTTACTGCTCTTGAAGGTCACCGCACCCAGTATCTTGCAACTCTACATTGGGTCAAGAACCTTCCCGCGACTTTGGGTTTAAGCCATAGTCACCCCACACAAGGGGGCCTACCTGAACAAGTCAGGCCCGGACCGAAATCAGGGGGCTCCTGACTCGCATGGTACCGTGTTTAAAGTCCTGCTATGGACTACCGGTGGTCCTGCCACCCAACAGGACCTCTGACCGGCCGCTTGTAACTTGTCAAATCGTAGCAGCATTCGGAGGCGTTAAGTACCGAAAACCTTTACGATAAGACCAGTGTATTTGCTTTACCCCCGCTTTTTATTATATAGGGTTTTCCAATAGGGACTGACAACTTTGAATTTAATTTGTGAACGCACTCATTCACTAATCATCAAACTGTTACTGTTAATTTATTCAGTAAACTCAACATTTTCATCATGGTAAAGTACACTAACGAGCTACGTTCTCCGATTAGGTTCTGGAGAAAATGCGCCAAGATGACGATTTTCATCGCAAAATCATCTTCAGTGACGAAGCTCATTTTTGGCTCAATGGGTTCGTCAATAAGCAAAATATGCCTTATTGGTCGAGTGAAAACCCACATGTGCTTCATGAATCACCATTTCATCCACAAAAAATAACTGTTTGGTGCGGTTTGCATGCCGGCGGCGTTATAGGGCCATTCGTCACGATACTGTGAATGGTCAGCGTTATCGCGCCATGATCACCGAATTGGAAGATATGGACTTAGACGACATGTGGTTTTAACAGAATGGTGCCACAAGCCACACAGCACACGCTACAATCGATTTATTGAAGAGTAAGTATGGTGAGCGTGTTATCTCAAGACATGGGCCAGTCGATTGGCCGCCTCGTTCGTGCGATTTAACGTCGCTTGACTATTTTCTGTGGGGCTACGTTAAGTCATTGGTTTATGCCAACACGCCGACAACATTGGAAGAGCTCGGAGCCAACATTGAACGCGAAATAGCGGCCGTTTCGACCGAAATGTGTGGCCCAGTCGTTGAAAATTGGGTCCAACGAATCGACCGCTGCACACGTGCCCGCGGTGGCCATATGAACGAAGTCGAAGCCAATAATAAAGTTTTTGAAATATCTCAAATGGTTTGCTTTTTATTTAAAAAAAAAAGTTGTCAAGTCGTTATTAGAGAACCCTATACAACGTCATTGATGGGCGAAGCCTTGATAATACGGCGGGGGCCGCGCCAGGGATTCAACCCGATTTATTTTGTGGTTGGATTTCTGCCTATATTCGTAGGCTGTACTGTCGCAAGAATCGAAGCCGAACGACCATAGACAACGCCATGAGTTCGCCAATTGGGCGCTAAAAATATTAGCTGGAGACCCGGATTTTGGCCAAAAAATCATCTTCTTGGACTGTTGTTGTTTTATTCTTATCTTACCACCCTTAACAAGATCAGTTGGGTCTCATTTGACAAGCAGCGGACGACAAACCAAATCGACGTTTCAAATTTGTGTACTAGACGTCCGAAACAAACGTGAAGCCGATATTGGAATGTCCCCCATCATCATGACCATCATCTTAGGTCAGTCCGTATACGTTATTGGGTATTCAAAAGGTAACGACAGACTTCGGGATTCCCTAGTACCATTGGAATGCTCTGAAAAATATTTTTATACCTGCTGCGGTTGCATATATCGATATAAGGCAGAAAAGTCATAGCACATACCTTAAAGCTGGGATTGCAGCGGAATCAGCAATAGAGAAACCCGAGTTAGAAGCCCAATATCGTGTGAAGAGGAAGAAAGTGCAGTGCAGTGTCAGACGTGACAAGCATTCATACATGAACGCACTGGCTTCGACGGCTGAAAAAGCAGTTAACAGGTGTGACAGCAGGACCGTCTACAGCATCGCAATAGAACTTACTAGCAGTCGGAGTTCTTAGAAACATCCAGTGAAATGTTTTGATGGCAGTATACTGATAAGGATCACCTAAACAGATAAAGGGAACATTTCGCGTTAGTGCTTAAAAATTCTAACGAGGGTGCCGCAGCAACAAATTCCCAAATTCGAACCGGATCTCCCAGGAACACATAAATAGTATCCGCTATAAGATCCCTTAAAATAAATAAAGCGGTAGAATTTGATGGTATCCTAGCAGAGATTTTGCAAGTGGCGTCAACTCTACATCGGCATTATTACTCCAACCTGCGTAAGTCATATTAGCACCTTGCGAGTCATCACTGAGCAATTCGTCGAATTCAGGTCTTCGCTACATCTACTGTTCACTGATTTTGAAAAGGCTTTTGACATACTGATGGGGATGATAAGGGTCACATTCTGCATAATGGTAAGGTGCCAGATGAATAGATGAAGAACAATGAAATATTACCTTAAACACCTAAAATAATGGATCTCCACCAAACGTCACAAAATGTGGAAGCTGAGGCAAACAAAGTAGGACTATAAATATTAATCTAGGAAAAGCAAAAGCCCTGTGAACTCCACGCAACAGATTATAAAAGTCAAAAACTTCTACACGGGTTCAGAACCAATGTACGTCACCATACGGAGAAGGAGGTGGCAATGGATTGGTCACTCTTTACGGCTTGAAAACGGCTCTATTGCGAAATGCCATGCAGTGGAATCTACTCAGCATGTCAGGCAGAAGAGTCTACATTGAGGCGTTGAACAGTCGAAGAGGCATCGGGACTACTAGGAAAGAGCTGTAGTGAGTTGTAGCGCATTGCAGAAATCCGAAAAATATGGCGCACAAGCGTTGTTGACGCCCTATGCCCCTCGCGGAGTGAAAGAATTGAAGTTAAACTAAATCAATCAGGAAATATTCGTAGATGTGAGGCACAACAAATTTCTGTACCAATGCAGCTCTTCGTACAGCGCTTTGCACATCCTTGATCTTTGGAAGAAACAAGCTAAATCCTTTCGATTTTGCACCATCTTACAATTACACAATTTACTTGTTCATACTCGTAACTACTCGTAAGCTTTGGCCATAAGGTCCGTAAACATTTTCCAGATCTTCTAATAACTTATTCATTTGAACAAAATAAGTGAGGTTACAGAGGCAGCTTATGATACAATTGGATTATGTCTATAGTATCGCCACACCTGCATCAGAAACCTTAAAGAAAGGAAGGACTATGAGCCTTTTGTTGTTTCTAGTAAAGCCGACAATATTTTTTCGGTTAATCGTTTGAGATATTCGAAGGAGATATCCCCACAGTGCTTGAGGCTTGCAGGGAATTGGTGCGATTCCGTCGATTTCCCGCACAGCTCCTGTATAAATTTTGATGACGGATTCTTAGACCGAGTTTTTTGGCATGTCTACTAATAATTCATATGTACCGATGATGCCCGCTAAAATGTTGATGTGTAAGATTTTTATAGATAGAAGATTAATTTTTCACACAGCTTGAACCAGATCTGCCTGGTCATTCTAAATACTTTGTCATATGGCGACTTGCAAATGGTTTTGTCAATGGCATCTATGTAGTTTCAACAAGAACTTAGAAGTAGCGAGTGATATATACCTCCCCCTGAAGTTGTTGGACTTTTGCTAAGTTAAACGGCTTTGGAATAGATTCTAATGTCCCAGTGACCAGGTACTTAGCAGATGTGAGTGTTTAACTTTTGACCATCCCGCTAAGAGACAAGCAATAGCTTTTAGCTTCCATTGATGTTGTGAAAAGAAAGTGCATACATCGGTATGCATTCGGATATATAGTATCTCTGCGTGGAATATGGATAGACATACTCTATCTAATTTTCAGAGGAATGCAAGTGGTTATTTTCCATTTTTTTATCGGTTTCTGAGCCATCAGTCCGTAATGCTTTCAATTCGTGTACCTAAACTTTCGTAGAACGCACAATTCCATATCTAATACGCGACTCTACAAGTGAGAAGTATAATTTTTTTAGATACATCATCGCAAACAGTGTACTTTTAAGGGGTTATACGCAGTCGGAGAGATGAAAAAAGGCGTTATTTTACTTTAGAAAATTAAAAAGTATAGGTCCATTTAGTGGCGACATGTAAGCTTGATGGGAAATAACGATTTGCAAAAATATCGATCTGGTGTGCTCCTGCAGACGATCTCCTGAAGGTCCCCCAAAAAAAGGTGTTCGGCGCTTATCACGATATCTCCGGTTTAGTTCATCTGAAATCAAGAAAACCCGAAGATTCTTTTAGTAGATAGATAAAACTAGATATAGATCAAAAGAATAACCGAAATTTTAATTTTTGACAAAATGGCGGCTTTGTAAAAAAAAATATAGTTTTCGATCAAAATAGAAATAATATCCAAATAATTATCCGAAATATTATTCCTTCGATCAATACCTGAGGAATATATCTGGAAAGGTTGTGTTAAAATTTCAGACCGATCGGTTAATTCCTTTTATAGAAATCTTGGTCAGCGACTTTAAAAACACGCAGTCCGAGACGTCCTTACAAATATGCGTATATTTCGAAAAGTACTTCTCGGATAGATTTTCAAGAATACAGTCAGATATATGTATGTATAATATATTACGAAAATACATAAAAAAAATTGATTTTTTGAAGATTCTTACTACGTATAACCCCTTAAGTTAAAGACGTAGGGATTGGTATGAAATCCTCGATTGTTACTCTAAGATACTTCACCCGCTGAACAACTTCAATAGTCTGGTTGTTGGCTAATAGTTGGTTGTAAATTCTGATTTACGATGGGTGGGTGAGTGTATCAACTTGGTTTTCGCAGCGTTTATAGTAAGTCCGTTGTCCTGACAACATCGAATTCCACAGTCGAGTTTATACAAATGCTGTGCTAGTTTTAAAAATTCGTAAGAGTTCACTTGTGAGAAATATAAATAAATGTGAGTTGGACCCAACTTGGAGCCTTGTGGAATGCCACACAAACTTGCTTTTTCTTGGCTCACCGTTGTTAATACCTTAAACCTGATAGTTCTATCGCTAAGATAACTTATTAGCCAATATAGTAATACTCTCCTCACATCGATTCGCCGTTTGTTTGTTTGTCTAAGTTTGTTTTGACTTAGAGTATCGAATACCAGTACCAGTACCAGGATATGATGGCATTTATTAAGGCTCGCATTTGATATACTTGAAAAATATCCTTATATATAGTTTGTCTGTGGTTTTTGTCCTTTGAAAAATATACTGGTTTTGACGTAGAATGTTATTTTTGCTTATAGAGCAATTGTGCCTTTTAACGATGACTTCCTTCAAACACTTTTCAATGTCTGGTAAAATTGAAATTGGCCTGTAGTTTTAAGTATTGTAGAGTGTAATGTTTACATTGAACGTGGTGCAGAACCTTGTATTATACTGCGATTAATTATTGTTCGATTAATAAGTGCAAGTCTGCTGCCATTTTGTTTAAGATCTATTGGTCCTATTTTGTCTGCTCCAGGTCCGTTCTTTGGGTTCCATCCACACAACAATCTTCTTCCGTTGCTTGCTCAGATAAATACTCTGCTGTAATTGTAGGTTGTCGTGGTTTGGCGTTCTAATAGTGCATAATTGCGTGGTTGCTTAGCATTGCTTGAAGAATTGCTCTGGAAACTTCTCTATAATGCAATTTAAATCGTATTCACTTGTTGAAAAATACTAGGTCGGGCAAAAGTAATGTCATTATGTAAATGTGCCATGACGTCAAGTCTCATTATGCTTTGACGTTAATGTTGTACACAGATAGAGAATTAGCAGACAACAAGCAATGTTAAATAGCAATACACACCTGAAAAATGTGGAGTTATTGCTACTTTCGATTTGACTAATTTCCGGTTTTAACGTAAAGTATGTGAAATTTCGTCTTCCTGCGCCATAGGTGCGAACAAATAAGTGCTTGACAGAGCGTATCGTGCAAACTGGGTTCAGATGTGGCCTGTCCCGTACTGCTCGTTCGAATGAGAACAACACTTTTGTGACCGAAGACGTCCTAGATAGTCCACAGACATCGACAAAACAAAGATTTTTTTTTTATAATATCGCGCGCGCACCAAGGGATATGAATACCCACTGGCTTTTTCTCCAGGACGCGGGTGGGTGGTGTAGTAGTTTGAAACTCAGTTGTATTAGGTTTCGATATTTTCCCAGAGGTGGTTGTCAGTCAAACTGGACGGGACGAGCTATTACATCCTCCTCAACCAGTGGGTCTTAAGTACGTGCTAGTTGTTAGTTCGTTACATTTAGCCCAGCCAGCAACCTCTCAAACATCAGTGTTATGCCTTCATGTCAGAGTTGACGCCGACGGGATTTTCATGTAACTACATACAAATTCTATGAAAAGACTTTTTCACATAATTGCTTGGCACGGGATTCGAACCTGCGACCCTCTGCTTAAGAAGTCTATGCATATACCTCTACACCACGGCAACCACCTAAGATGCACACAATTTGGGATTAGCAGAAGTTCTTTGATTCAAATTATCATAAAAGACCTGAAGATGATGTAAATGTTGAAGATGAAAGACCATTTGCCATTGAACGGAACAAGTAATAATCGGCCGGTGCAATATCTGGAGAATATGGCAGGTGGGGTAGGACTTTTAACGGATTTGGCAACGTGAGCTCGGTCTGTCATGCTGTGGAATCACTTTTTCGTGATGTCGATACCATTCCCTAGTGATGGTTTCGTTGGGTTTCATAATAAATAATACCGACCTTGTCCCGTAGAAGAAGACGACGTAGAAGCATGACCGGGCAAACCCAATGATTTTCTTCTCTTTGAATTGCTATAATGAGTCTATTTTGCATTACCCGTCACGCCTAAGTTTCTTTCTTCGAAGGATTTTGGCTTCCCTGATGCGGACGGTTGTTGTTCAGCTGCCGTTTTCTTCGAATGAAAAAAAAAAGTCAACACTTTCCTCAAATGACGATTATTTGGCACAAAATCAGACATTTTGTGATATGACGCCAAAACAAACACACTAGTGTGTCAAAACGGTTTATTTACCATATGTCTAAGCTTGGTTCGTGACGTTTTGGTTATGTGAAAATAGACCAGAACGTACTATTAGAGCCATCTATTGAGAACGAATTTAGTTGCGCACCTAATATAGGGTTTTCCAATAGGGTCTTGACAATTTTGAATTTAATTTGTGAAGGCACTCTTTCACTAATCATCAAACTGTCACTGTCAATTTATTCAATAAACTCAACATTTTCATCATGGTAAAGTACACTAACGAGTAACGTCTGCAAATTATAAAAATTTTCTACAGATATTCGGAGTCGCAAAATCATCTTCAGTGACGAAGCTCATTTTTGGCTCAATGGGTTCGTCAATAAGCAAAATATGCCTTATTGGTCGGGTGAAAACCCAAAAATGCTTCATGAATTACCACTTCGTCCACAAAAAATAACTGTTTGGTGCGATTTGCATGCCGGCGGCCTTATTGGGCCATATTTTTTCGTCGACGATAAAGATCGTCACGTTACCGTGAATGGTCAGCGTTATCGCGCCATGATCACCAATTATTTTTGGCCCGAATTGGAAGATATGGACTTGAACGACATGTGATTTCAACAGGATGGTGCCACAAGCCACACAGCACACGCTTCAATCGATTTATTGAAGAGTAAGTATAGTGAGCGTGTTATCTCAAGACATGGGCTAGTCAATTGGCCGCCTGGTTCGTGCGACTTAACGCCGCTTGACTATTTTCTGTGGGGTTACGTTAAGTCATTGGTTTATGCCAACACGTCGACGACATTGGAAGAGCTCAGAGCCAACATTGAACGCGAAATAGCGGCCGTTTCGGCCGAAATGTGTGGCCAAGTCGTTGAAAATTGGGTCCAACGAATCGACCGCTGCAAACGTGCCCGCGGTGGCCATATGAACAAAGTCGAGTTCCATTCATAAATGTTTTGATTGTACTTCAAGCCAAATATCTCAAATGGTTTGCCTTTTATTTAAAAAAAAAAGTTGTCAAGTCGTTATTAGAAAACCCTATAGTTCCCGTGGGACGGAGTATTCGCACACACAGTTCGGGAAACGACGGAGATTTTGAATCACTCGTTTCCAGGCCATCTGATCTCCTGTTTTGGTGATTTGAACAGGTCGGTTAGATCGCTAGATCTGACATAGACAACAAACATTGCAAGCGAACATTGAAGGAGAAAACACCAATTTGAAGCCCCAGTTGTTTTGCGGGAGACAATTAAAAATGCTGTAAAGCGAGCACAAATTTGCATCAACTCAACTCTAACCGATCCACATTATCATATTACTTTTGCCCTACCTTGTAGCTGCGTATAGCTTCGTGAATTAAAGGTGTCTTTCTTCCTAAGAGTTTACAATGTTCCATGTTTTTCTGGAGTTTTTCTGACCATTTAGAAATTGCTGTTTGTGAAAGTTAGCTTTAGTAGTGTGAAGGTTTTTATTGATGTCCGTACTCTAGCTCGGCACTTTGGCTACTTCGGCTGTTTCTTAATCTTCTGTACAATTCATTCCTCTTCTTGCACATTGTCATTATTTCACTCATAATCCACGGCTTTTATTTTCGGATTTTTTTTTATAATTGTTCTTGTTTAGCTGGCCTCTGTGTTTACATCATATATGCTAATTTTGTTTACAAAGTTATTGTACAAGCTTTCAGCATTACTTAACTCCACTGCGCTATCCCAATTTATTTGCTCTATAAGTTCATTAACTATTTGTTGATTTATATGTACGTCATTCAATTCATTGATCATACGGTGATTGTTTGGATCTTTTATTGCGAATAACACCGCTTAGTTAACAGAAAGGTCCGTTCCGATAATTTCTGTAAATATATTCAGTTTTGTAAGACTAACATCAGTGTAAACGGATCTTTTTTTTCTTACATCCGCATGAATAGGTTGGTTGATCACACTGGTAAGACCTTTTGAAGCCATCACTTTCATGTATTTTAAGACTGATTAATTGTCCTGATCTTGTATATTAATATTCATGTCGCCTAAATCAATATTTTAAGTTGCCTTCTTTGATTGTGTTATTGATTGTAGTTCAGTTTCCTATGTAGATTCATAATTGAAGTCTCTAGGTGTTTTAGAAAACTAAGTTCAATTCGGTCCATTTCAGAGCTTCAGCTTCTTCAATGCTCTGAAATAATTATCTTAGAATTCATGTAGTGAAAACATTCTAGTGATTCTACACCAAATGCAATGAAAGTCGCAAATATTTAACTCAATCCGTCAAAAATCGACGTAAAAATGAATTCATCAAATGGAAAATCCGAGAATGAATAGCAACCTATTCATGTGTACATGCATATCTCGAGAAATAAAACATTAAGCTTCATCTATCCAATTGCATTTGAGTTTCCTACAACTCGAAATGGTACTCATCTTCACTGATGTTTCTGTGATTGTCTGATGCATATGTTGGAAATACCATAGATCCCTTGATGCGATAGTGTTACTAAATGCATATCATCAGGAGTGATGTCAATTACTTTGATTGTCATAGATACGACTTTAAGTTCAAGTTAGAGTATGAGCACGAGTAAGAGTACTCTACTCTTCACCATCGGTTTAACTTAGCTGTAATGTACGGATACTTCGCTGTGAGTTTAATGACTTTTGCCCAAGTTAATACCACACAGCATACATACCATGCTCAAACTCATTCATGTTTCATCACCACAATGCTCTCTAGAGTCGAAAATTCTCATAGCTTTGCCAGATCTACAACTCCCTACCTTCATGGGTCGCTTCATAGACATGAAAAGAGAAAATTTCAACGCCTTGCAGTGATATCCATCTGGGAAAGCATGTCTTTGTTTCACTTCTGCTTCATCAGATTCTGGGTAGATTCTGTCGGCACATTTTGCTGCTCCGGCGGCATCCTAATCCCCATCATCATCAACCTCAACCTCTTGGCGCGAGATAAATTATTTGTAATTTTCCATTTAAGCAAATAGCCATCATCGTTTATCATTTTTCGCGTTGCCATTGCTATGGATTTTTATGTGTGTTATTTACCGTTAATTTATTGCTACGCTTACCATTACTACGTGTTTTTTTTTTTTTCTTACCATCTCTTTTCATTTGTATCTTTACAGGTATGACACGTGATAACGAGGCTAACTAATTACGATACGATTCGCGCAGAACGGATTCTCTAAGCTCGTAAGCGGGATATGAAAAGATGTATTATATGTATTTACCTGTCATCATTTTAGTACTCGTTGCCTGGATGTTTTGAGATACTTTTTGTGTGTGTCTTTCAAGTTCGCTAAAAGGTAGGGCAAAATAACTTGTTGGAATGTTGTTATTTTTTTTTTTTTTTTTTTTTTGCATTTGCATTTGCGGTGGGCAGAGATACAGATATTTTAATGAACTGTAAAATCGCACAGAATTGGAGCAAACTAATTAAGGGTGGGGTACTTGTTGTAAGGAGCTGATGGCATGCCTATGGGGGAGATAATCTCTTTTGATGGTAAATGGAATAGTTCTGTAAAATATGGAGTTTTTTTTGCAACAAGAAACAGATGGGTGTCTCTGTTCTAAATAGATGAAAAAGGCTGACATTAATGCACTTTCTAAAAGTTTTTGTTGAAGAAATTTCAAAGAGGTTTAGAGCACGTAATGTGATTTGTTTAAGTGGCCTGAAGAAGTAATAGAATGGAAGGAATTGGATTATAAATTAAAGTTGCTGAAGAATTAAATGAAATTGTATTATCATAGATTTATGGGTTTGGCTACAGCACGGCCTTTGGTGAGTTTTGCCATCGATTCGGTTCAAATACTACAGCGGAACTATAATTAGGGATATTTAGGGATATTACGGTATCGACCAATACCGAGGTGGACCATGTCCTTTATTAAGCGTGATTTCTAGCTATCAGACTCCAGTTCTCCATGTTGAGTTTGTTAAAATCCCACTTTTACAGCACACGCCATCTAAAGTTAGGTCTTTGCCTGTTATATTGCTACTTTGGGTTGAATTCCAAGACTATTCAGGCAGACAAATCGCTGTTTATGTTGTTCGTGTGCTGTATCTATCTCCGAGAATGGAGACCTATATATTTTCTTCACTAAGCTGATGTTGTTATACTATATAGCCAGCATAGTTTTTCATCTTTTAACTCCAAAAATATTCATGTGTCTCCTGCCAATGTAAGCTAAGTAAAGTTATTCCCAATCGTTGTACGACTATATAGATGAGAGATTAATTTCGTTTGATTCGGTAATGGTAGGTAATGGTCATCGACCTTGAACTATCAGGTTCATCTAAGATCTGTCCCAAACAAAACATTAAGTCAAAGCCTACAATGTTTAGGATACTGATGCGTTTATAGCTAATATAGCTTAGAAAGTCTTCTCTGGTGTTGATCGGGCATATGATACTACGATTCAACTTATCGAACATCGTTTTATCTGACAAAATCTTTGTAAATGACTTGATTTAGAGGACAGTCTCAGTTCCAGCAGCCTTAGTATATTTAAGTTTGTACGAGTATAAGGAATAACCTCTAGTTACATTTTGGTTAATGATTTGGGTTTCCGTCATGTAACAGCAAAGTTGGTGCCAAAAGACCTCAATTTCATGCAAAAAAGAAACCGTGTTGAAGTCGAAAAAGACGTTTGCGTGAAGCAATTCGCCGAAATAGATCAGAATTGTGGGCAGAAAACTCGTGAATTTTGTACCATGATAACGCATCGTGGCATACTGTCATCAATATTCTTAATTTTTTGACGAGAAATGCAACAAATACCATCCAATAGCCACCGGATTGTAGAAGACGGCTCCTAGGTAGAGTTTTCTTCTCTGGGAGGGATCTGGACATGTACATAGAATGTGGTTGATTGTCTCCTCTTCCTCCTCGTCCATGCAGCTTCTACAAAAATCGTTTGTAAAAGTGCCTAGCCTTCTAGCATGCTTGCCTATAAGGTAGTGTCCAGTGATGACACATATAATGGCACTGAGATGTTTCCTATTTAGAAGAATCAGACTGTAAGAGCGATTCAGATCCAGCTTTGGCCAGATCTGTTTAATCGCTAGACATGTTGGCCACTTGTCCATCTAAGGCTTGTTCTTTTATAAGCATCCAGCTTAAATAACAATTTACACGTAGCGATTGGTAGAATCTGGTAGAATAGGTAGAGTGGTTACAATTTTGGTGAGTTCGTCGGCCCAAAAATTTCCTGGAATGTCTCAACAAAGGTGAAGGTTGAAATGATCTGCTATCTCCGTAAGAGATGATCGGCATTCAAGGGCAGTTTTAGAATTTAGTGAGACCGAGTCCAGGAACTTGAAAGCGGCCTGACTATCTGAAAAGATACGGATATCCTTTGCAGATATCACGTTTTTCTTCAGCCATGACAGAGCTTATTTAATCTCCAAAATTTTCGCCTAGAACACGCTACAGTGATTTGAAAGACGGAAGGAGAGGCTAAGATTAAGATTATCTGAGAAAACACTTCCGCTATCGGTTTTAGAACCATCTGTATAGAAGTGGATAGACTTGTCCTACATAATAGCATCTTTCTCTCAGAAGCATCTAGAGGGAAAGCTTGCATGAAAGTCTTTGTCAAGCCGAAGTTTAAGTATAGTGTAATCGATGTTCTTTAAGTGGATTCCTGATATATTAAGAATATTAGCGTGACCGCACATCTATAAGGGCCCCTAAGCTCCTTCAGTTTCGTGACTTTCCCGTCATGAGTCGGAAGGGTCGGGTTATTGTGCCAGATGATCCTCATTATACTTTCTGGTGTGGAGGGTTCGGCTGGAATCCAGGTGCGAGTTCTAGGTCTGCTAGGGATATCCTCCCTAGATACGACTTCGAGCCTTGCACCTGGCCAAAGTTCTCCTAAACCACCTATGGCTTTTTTAAAAAGATCAAGAGATCAAGCGATAAACTTGACATTGCCATGGTGCCAGCCATGCGGGGCTTTCCCGCATAGTAGCCAAGAAGTTGCCCGAAAGCTTCAGCTTGACTAATTGTTACCGCTCAGGTGTGATCGATCCATCGGTATCGCTTTTATCAATTACCGCGATTGTCATAGTGTCTTTTAGGACTTCACTACAGGACCTAAGAAATGCGGTGTTGGATGGCCCAGGGGTGTTTATAGTTTTGAAACTTTTGGGAACCGGTACAGTTTCCTCCAACGATCTCTGGCGCTTAGAACAGTGGTTTTAGCGTTTTGAGAGCAGAGTCATTTAGGGTTTTGTTAGCCCACTTGATTGCTCGTTATTTCCGCACTTTTTTCCAGCTCCAGAACAGATCCGAAGATTTTAATAGTGCGTAATGCATTTCGGCGTCTTGAATAGAGCGCCTTTGATGGGGCTTGCCAATGCGGCTGAGCCCCTGATTCCTCTTTAAAGGGAGGAGTTTTCGTGGCAGCGGTTTTAGGTTTTAGGTTTTCGTTTTAGGCTCGATGCGTTTGCCTTTTGAAGATGATGCACCATGGCCTGTCACAGTTTTACCTCCTCTGGACAATGCAGGATGGAAAAGGAGGGGGAGCATCCTTTGATTTCAGGACTCGTCTAAAGAAAACTCTTGAATTTCATTGACCTTACTCAGCCCATACAACTCGACAAGTTCGATGCTTAGGTAAGGGTTGATATCGTATATCTGACCTTCATATTCAATGCCTGCCTAAATATGCTATATATCTCTAGTAAATGGAAGAAAGCCAAGGTTGTATATGGAAAAATCCGTCTCAACCAGTCAATTACAGACCCCATAGCCTTTTAAACGGCTTTAGCGAAATTCTTGAAAAAGTTTTAAAAATGAAAATTGATGCGTTTTTGAGTGCTAATAACATCCTACCTCCTGAGCAGTTTAGATTCGGAAAAAATCACAGCACTTCGCATCAGGTATTTAGGGTTTGTAAAGGCTTGAAAAGGCTTTTGCTTCAGTTTGGCACAGTAGCTTAATATGATTTACAAACTGATTAAACGCAATTTTCCGAAATATCTTAGAGAAATATTACAAAGATTTATGTTCAATTAAACTTTCAATGTTTATATCAGTGGTACCTTCTCTTCAACAAGACCTGTACCATCCGGCATTCCACAAGGTTCAGTTTTAGCTCGAGTTCTTTTTAATATTTTTCTCACTGATATGTCTAGTGTTCAAAATTGTAATATTACACTATATGTAGATGATTTGGCTTTATACTCTTTTCTTGAACTTGGCTCCGTAATATAAAATGCTCTTCAAGTCGGAATTCAAACTTTTTCGGAATACATTAAGCACTGAAAAATAAAAGCAAATGCTGACAAGTGCACATCTATTTTCTTCACAAGAAGAAGATCAAGTTCCTTCTGGAAGCCTTAGGTACACGGTTCGACCTATGATTAGAATTTTTTTGTAATCATGACTACGGTCGTAAGATTTGCCATTTGAATGTGCAAAGCCTAAGCCCAAAACTGGATGAATTTAAAGACGTATTTGTAGACTCAAAGGCTGATGCAATCTGCATCACCTTGGTTTAATAAAGAAGTGAAGGATACTGTCTATGATATAAGCGGATACAAACATTTCCGAGCAGATAGATGTGATCGTACTGGTGGAGGCATTGCAATATACGTTATTGCAATACGCTCTGCCTCTTAATATATATTTGCATGTATAACTTGAGGCGAAAGGAGTGTTGGCGATTTTTTACAATTTTAGAAATGGATTTAAATTTGCAACAACGAACATGTGCTAAATTTAGCATTAAAAACGGTTTTAATGGTGCGTGATCGTTGGAAATGTTAAAAAAGTGTTTTGGCAACGATTCCCTATATAAAACGGTCGTTTACCAGTGGCACGAGCGGTTCAAAAGTGGTCGTGAGTCAATCAAAGATGATGAACGCAGTGGCAGGCCATCGACATCGAAAACCGACGAAAACATTGATGAAGTAAAAGAAATGTTGGTCAATAACCGCAATCAGAGAGATAGCGGAGGACTTGAACATTGCCTATGGATCTGTTCAACTCATTTTGGTAAATGATTTGGGTTTCAGTCGTGTAGCAGCAAGGTTGGTGCCAAAAGACCTCAATTTCATTCAAAAAAGAGATTGTGTTGACGTCGCAAAAGAAATGATTTGCGAGGCTGAATCCGATCCCACATTAATCAAAAGGATCACTACTGGAGACGAGACGTGGGTTTATGGGTACGACATACAATCCAGATATAAGGCAAGCGAATGGCGTTCACCAAATGAGCCGAGACCAAAAAAACCGAGTCGTTTTCAGTCAAAAAAGAAGGCAATACTTACGGTTTTCATGGATTACAACGGTGTAGTGCATCATGAATTCTAGCCAGAAGGTCAGTATTATTTGGGCGTTATGAGACGTTTGCGTGAAGCAATTCGCCGAAGAGACCAGAATTTTGCACCATGATAACGCACCGTCGCACAGTGCCATCAATATTCGTAATTTTTTACGAAAAATGCAACAAATACCATCCAACAGCCACTGAATTCACCTGATTTGATTCCCTGTGACAAATTCTGTTCAATCGAGTTAGAAAACCACTACGGGGAACGCATTTCAGCATCCGAACGGAAGTAATGGGAAAATCGCAGGCAACACTGATGGACATAATGAAAACCGAATATAAAAAATGTTTCGAGGATTGGATCAAGCGCTGGCATAAATTCGTTGCAGTCGATGGAGATTACTTTGAAGGGGAAAATATAGATTTAGATGAATAGAATTGTATTTTTAATTTTCTGAATAAATTCTTTTTGATCAAGGTGGTATAGACCAAATAGGTACTGGTATATAATTATTTTCGTGCGGTTTTTTTTTTTTTAAATTTGAACGTTTATTTAAGAAAAACATGTACAATAGTATTATTCGAAGTATTACCCATCTGAAGCTATGACTTTTTCCCATCTTTTTGGCAATTTTTGGATCCCATCCCAAAAGAACTGCGCCGGCTTGGCAGCCAAGAATGAATCAATCCAATTTTTGATATTCTGCTCTGATGTGAACCGTATTTCAGTGAGGGCGTTCTGCATCGTCCGGAACAAATGGTAGTCAGAAGGGTCAAGGTCTGGGCTATAAGGCGGGTGGGGTAAGACTTCCCATCCACTGTTTTCCAAATAGTTCTTAACCGGAATAGCAACGTGGGGACGAGCGTTGTCATGATGGAAAATTATTGCCTAGTGTCTGGTCGCATATTCCGGGCGTTTTTCGGCTACTGCTCTCTTCAAACGGATTAATTGTGTTCGGTAGCGCTGTCCATTAATGGTTTCACCCGGTTTTAGCAGCTCATAATACAGCACACCCGTCTGATCCCACCAAGTACAGAGCATTACCTTCGCGCCATGGATATTCGGCTTTGCCGTTGATTTGGCTGGGTGGCCGGGTTTCACATATGATTTTTTGCGCTTGAGGTTGTCGTAATGGATCCAATTTTCACTACCAGAAACAATCCAATGTAAAAATGACTTCTTTTTGTGGCGTTTCAGCAGCATTTCGGACATGCAAAACCGCCTTTCGACGTCTCTCGGCTTGAGTTCATGCGGAACCCAACTTCCTTGCTTTTGAATATATCCAGCTGTTTTTAAACGTTTTGAAATGGCTGCTTGAGTGACACCCAAAGATTCTGCGAGCTCTTCTTGTGTTTGACAATAATCTTCATAGAGTAATGCTTCCAGTTCTTCATCTTCAAACTTTTTTGTCTGCCCAGGACGTTCATCGTCTTCCAAGCCAAAATCACCACTTTTAAGGCACAAAGTTCAACATATTTGAGTGAAAAAAAATTATTGCTGTTTCTGCTTCAAATGAATGGCATATACTGAAATGACGTACAATGACAGTAGCTTTCCAACGTATGTTCCAATGGAATAATAACAATGGAATAATACAAGTTACGTCATCTCTTAGTTATTGAACCGATATATTGATTGAACACCTATTTGCGACGTTTTGGAAGAAGTGATATTACTGGTAATTTGTTATGTTAAAGACATTTTACTGAAAATATGCAATTGTTTGATTAAAAGCCCGTGAATTGTCAAGTCTATACGCACTTTATTAGCTCCTCCAGTACACTAGTAGATGTCTTTTTTGTTAATAATCCTGACAAAGTATTATCTTATGGCCAAGTCTCTGCATCAGTTTTTTCGAAGTGTGATTTATTATTTCTGACGTATGGCTTTGATATTGAAAACAATGCGGAAGCATCCACCTACACATACAGAGATTTCAAAAGTATCGATATGCCCCCTCTTGAACAACAAATTCATTTGATTCCATGGAACTTTATCTATTGTATGCCCTCTCCAGATGACAAATTAAGTTCTTACAAAACAATGTAAATCTTCTTTTCGATTTATACGTTCCAACATACGTATTGTAAATGACCAAACAAAAGTCTGGTTAACGAATGAAATTTGAGAGTTAGGCGATGATGAGATTAGGCGTACAGACTATGGAAACATTTTCGGGTAGAATAGCTTCATCAGGCTTACAAATGTCAACGAAATACTGTTGTTCGTGAAATACGCAATGCTAAAACACAATTCTATTCCAACCAACTTAATTTTTTCTCAGGTGGTCATTAACTTTGGAATGACATTCAAAAACTAGGAATCGAGAAGCAAAAAGCTACTTATTCCATCACAATCGATTCCAACGAACTAAATCGAACGTTGTTGTCATACCTACTTTGCAATGCTCCAGCAGTGAACTATTCATTCGAGAATGCTTCTTTACCGATTGACACGTCTTTTGTATTAAATAGGGTAGATGAATTGGACAAAGTAAAAAGTTGTCTGTCTATTAAGTCCAGTGCTGTAGGTTTCGATGAGATAAACTCGATTTTTGTTAAAGCGGTCTTGACGTTACTATTTCCGTTTGTAACTCATATCTGTTAAACTAATATCATCCTATCTCAGTGAATGAAAACAGGCCGTGTCAGTTGATGGCAACCTTTCCGATTTTTTTCTCTTAAAGCATGGAGTTCCCCAAAGCTCTATTCTAGGGCCTCTGTTGTTCTCCATTTATATTAACGATATTGCTTCTGTCGTACTTAGTTCATCTAAGAATATCTATGCCGATGATATACAAATCTTTCAAAGCTGTTCCTTGGGAATTATTGAAAATTGCGTCAACGTTTTGGTCGCTCAGAAACGGTTTAATACTTAATCCAACAAAGTGTAAGTGTTTAGTTATTTCTAAAAAAAAAAAAAAGTTAGATTTGTCGAGTCTTCGAAAAATCTAACATAGAATAACCACGTAAATACATTAGTAGGGAAAACTTACGGTATTCTACCAACCCTTTATACTGCTCAAACGTTTATTTCTCTTGAAAAAAGACTGCTACTTGCTAAAACGTTAGTCATTCCTGTACATATCCATGGATGTAAAATTTTTTATGGATGTGATGCCGAGAGTAGAAGGTGACTTCCAGTGGCTTTCAATACTACTGTTTGATACGTATACGGTTTAAAAAGACATAATCACGTTTCACGTCTTGCAAAACTCCTAGTTAACATGTCCTCTTGTAACTACCATATATAAAATTTCGAACAGTCGTAATTCTTTTTAACATAATCTTAAGTAGACAAACTTCATATCTTTATAAAAAAAATCCAGAGCTCACTGATGCACGGCGATTTAAAATCGAGCTTTAAATTTTTTTAAGAAACTAGAGCAACTTTTTTTCCCATCTCTATCCCCCTTCAAGCAATTTCAGTTTCAATTAGAATCAAATTAAAATAAATTCAAAACATAAGAATAAGCATAATTAATATAAAAGCAATTTAACTTAACTTTCAAACCATTTTTGAATATGGTATGAATTAAAAACTCTCTATCTATCACTTATAAGTGAATTCTTCCTGTGTAAGCATGCATGATACACATCAAGCGGCATCAAGTTGGGCAAAACAAGGTGTTAAAAATGATGTTTAGCCTACCGCGAGATTTCTCAACTCTTAAACTGCACGAAAGAACAGGACGTGTTATTCAGATTGGTAGAAGAATCGAAATTCTCAATGAAAAGTTCATGTCCAGATGTATCTATTAACGTTGATAATCAACCTATTGGAGATTTACAGCTGTCATAACTTCTCCTTACTTCTTATATATTGTTGTTCATTATTTGTTATAATATAAAGTAACCTCCTTGGGAATGAAAAAAAATTTTTTTTAAGTTTTTTTTATTTTATTCAATATAGTCCCCTAATAGTTTGATACACTTATTCCAGCGATTTTCCATCTTTTTGATCCCGTCCGTTTTCCGGAAGGTCTGCAAAATACTCCTCCGTGGCGTCGATGATTTCCTCGCGTGAGCTGAATTTTTTATTGATGAGCCATCTTTTAAGGTTTGTGAAGAGAAAATATTCCGAGGGAGCCAAATCGGGCGAATACGGTAGATGCGACAACAATTGGAGTCGTAAGTCATTGATTTTAGCCGTGCTTGCGATGCTCTTGTGCGTCGGTGCATTGTCTTGCAAAAACAAATTTTTCTTTCGCTTCATGTGAAGCCGTTTTGCAGCGATTTCAGCCTTCAATCGCTCCAATAATGCACAGTAATACTCGCTGTTGATGGTTTTTCCTTTTCGAGGTATGCCATGACAATTCCAGAAAACCGACACCATAACCTCTCGTGCCGGCTTCAGTTCATTGCCGGGCACTCATTCTGTTCTCTGGTGTGTAATAGTGGATCCAAGTTTCATTAACAGTTACCAATCGACGCCAAAAATCCGCCCGATTCCGCATCAGCAAGTCCAAACACTCTTTCGAAGTGCTCTCGCGTTCTTGTTTTTGGTCAAGAATGAGTATGCGCGGCACCCAGCGGCAGGATAACTTTTTAATATGAGGAATATTCCCCAAAATATGGCGTGTGCGCCCACTACTAATCTTTGCGGTATCTGCTAGTTCGCGCACCTTCACTTTCCGGTCAGTCAACACCACTTCATGTATTTTTTGACATTTTCCTCTGTAACCGCATCGGAGGGCCTGCCGCTGCGTACTTGATCGGTAGGAGAGGTGCGGCCACCACGAAACTCTCGAAACCAATATTTGGCTTTGTAATCTGACGTAGCATTAGCTCCATAATATTTATCCAACTTTTCTTTTGTTTCCTTCGCCGTTTTGCCTCTCAAAAAATAATGTTTTATGAGAGAACGAAAATCGTCTTTGTCCATACTCAACATAATGCCAAACATATCAACAACAATCAGCTGTCAAAGCGCCATAACCTTTTTTCAGTAGCAGCGCACTCTGGCGGTCAAGGAGGTTACTTTTCACCAAATCTAGTATTTTTATATTATAAATGGTGATTGATTGTAAGTTTGATTTAAGTGGACTTAAAATTTTTATTATGAGTTAAAAGAACAATTCATGGCATTTACTTTTTGAAAATGATATCGTGTAAATGCTGGCCATGACTACGTCTGAGATGGTACATTCGGAATGTCAAATTTTGCGCGACTCGTTCGAAAATATTTCTCACAGAACGCTGGTTTTCGTAATACAGCCGAACAATTTGGAGACATTTATAGTGTTGGTTTTTTTATGATAATTTGCCAAATGATACTGAATAAAAATAATAAAGCAGTTTGATAGCATTTGCGCGAGGTCTGTCAAAAAAAGCCTATTAAAATCGAACCCTATATATTATTTATTATTTTTTATTCATTATTTACACTTGACTTCTTATTCTCTCTTATGCATCTGTGATATTCGAATTTTCATTCCGTTTGTTTTGTTTTTCTTTTTGTATGAATAGTGGTTTTTTCTGTAGTTTTTCTTCAATTGTTCTTTAATATCACGCTACATATCCTTGCTTAAAAATAAATGTATTTTCAGTAGTAAGGTTCTATATAATCGTATCTCTGTGCAAGCTAGAGCAATTATACTATTATTGTTAGAATACTTTTATACTATAAAAGAAATAAATTAACAAAACCATTACAATTCGAAGAATAAAATCTCATAAATCCGACCTTTAAGAAGTCGATTAGCCAGAGTAGAGTGGGATAATATTTGTCATATTGAATACTTATATCATTAAGCTGTGGACATTAAATCAAAATGATTGAGGTGGCCAGAAATCTGTTTTTCACGATGTCCGAAAATCAGGATTGATTGTCAAGAGCTTTCTCTGATTCATATCCAAATAGCTGTGTCTGCTCTCTATACCAATCTCTATGGTAGATGCCCCAGTTTTCCATCCTTCTTTTGGCCGCCCTATCTCATCATACTTCTCAGATGGCAGTGGTTTCCGCTTTATAGTGGCTTGTGGCATTCTGTCAACAGCTTGACAGCTGTTTAAAGTCCGAACATTTTACGATCGATGCTGTTCGTTGCAGTTGAGCCGACAGCACCTTCTCTAATCCGACGGCCCAAATCTTACTGTTGAGTGGCTTGAAACTCCTCCGTTACCATATCGATTTCGACAACCTGGTTAGATGAAGAAAAATTCTTAAATATTCTGAGCTTTGAATATGTCAAAGTAGCTCCAATTTGGTCATCACTAGATCTCTTTCACATATCGTTGACTTCGTCTTGGGAATTCCTCCTCCAAAATGTCTTTTTTTTTTTTTTTTGCTTGGAACATGAGTGTTTGCTTGCTTACTTTAGTAGGCTTATGCAAGGCCAATGATCTTTGAAATTCTTCAAGTGAAATCGAAAGTTGAACTCCAAAATTGTACGAGGAAACAATCAACCTTACCCTAAAAGGTCGTGTCCTTTTTCGATTTTGAAAATCGAAAGCTTCCAATTTCACATTCAACTGCAACTGCAATTCTCTTTGCCGCACTCAACGTAATGCAACAACAAAATATGTATCCCAATCAATGTGATTTATTGAATGAGATGTCACGCTAGCATTTCCAAACTGATCACCACTATCCAATTATCTCAATTCCATTTCAGGTGTAATGACAAAAATAAACATCGAAAACTTTGAGTTCGAATACGACTATGTTTGGAGTTTGGAGCCTTTGCAATTGTACTCCCCAATGTCGTTTACTCTGCAGCTGATCCATCCTCTAACCACACAATTCTTGTATTCGTATCCATACGTTCGATTTCACTAAGGAAAATAAAAATCCACACAAAAACCGGCATTTGCACTCTGGTGCGACATTTACACGGATCATCATGTAAACAGCTTGTTGCATGTAAAGGATGCCTTCAAGGCATGATCACTTCAGTGGTCAGCAAATTAAGGTAAACGGGATGAAAGTAGCTGGAACCTGTCAATTGCAGACATTACCTAAATAATGACTTCCAATGACAGCAGCAGTAGCAGGAGCATCAGCATTTTAGCATAGAAGATATCATTAGCTAATAGGCCAGCAAGACTTGTGGAGAAATTTGCAAAATAAAAAAAAAAAAAGAATTTGATGAGCCCCCCTGTAGCTTTAACTGGTCACAATAAATTTTCAGACCAGTTTAACTAGCGGCTGTATTGGTCGTTTACACAAATTTAGACCTGATGACAGTGGGTTTCTTCAATCAGCCAGTCGATTAATGACGCAGTTGTTTCGAGTAGATACACGAATACTCGTAGACTACCGCATGCTGGTGCATTTTTGGATACGTGTGTCAAGCGAAAGGAAAAGTTTTATCGTACCCAGAATTAACTCGTATTTGTGGCATTTACCTAACATGGTCAGTGTACGTATTCAGGGTTGTTGCAGTTCATAAATATATCGTATATACGTACGCTCGTACATGAAAATTCGTACTATCGCTTAGATAATTTTGTACTTTGCGTAGGAATGGTACACAGAAAATGAAATATTTTCTGTCAAATGATTAGCCATTTCTCCTGAAAGAAGATACAATCTTAAACATTTCCCTTTACTCTGGTTTGCAGTGAGTTCGCATGCCTGAACGAGGAATATTAGGGTTCTGAAAAGAAAGAAATTTTGCTTCTCAAAAACGCATTTGTTAACGTTGGATTCATTGTAATTGTTTAACTGGGAAATGTCTCTTAAAACACAAGCGTATAATTGCATTTCAAGCCATGATATAGGATCATAACCATCATTTTCTAACATAACTATGTCCTGAATCCCCATATGGCCTTCGACTTTCCTGAAGACTCAGCTGTCTTCAGCTTATTACTCATTGACATGCTTCTTCATATGCGAAATAGCTACAAATGTTTTGTTATCGAAATCTATGTCCGTTGCACTTCTGGTTCTAAGAGTTCAACAAGAGAACCAGGACAAGAGAAACTTGTTCAACCGCCCTTATGATCGATGAATTTCAAATGCAATGTAGCTCGATATACCATGAACTGTTCGATGGTAATCCAGAAAGTAATGATTTGGTCACCTCGGTCGTATGTTGTCTAAAAGTAATGCCTTATTGGTGTTCAGTTCTCGTACTCTATAAGACATAAATTTTTTAGGAAGCTTCACGATATTTTCCCTCTTCCACTTTCCTAAGCTATTCTTCCCATTGGATACAGGAGCTCTGAATATCTTGCCTGCACTGATTTGTATAACATTGTTAAGATACCATCAGGTCCTAAGGAAAATAGTTCGAAGTCTTTCTTAGACTTTAAGAAAGAAAAAAAGCATTGATGCAATAGACTTCTCTGAAGATGTCTGAATGCACATATCCTTCACATCCTGTTCCGTCTTCGAAACATAAGTGTCAGTTTTTAACCAAGATGCTGCTCGCCATATTTTGAATCCAGTACAGAGGTTGCGATATAACACATGGGCTGAAAATTTCGTAGGAGACGGCAAACACTTGAATTAAATCCACACCATTTTCAGTTAGTACCAACCTTCAAAAGATACGTGTATGAATTTGACAGTTGTCGGACGATTAGTTCTCGAGATATAGCGTTGTGAGTGAAGCAACTTTTGTTATTGTGAAAAAAATTTATTCAAAGCAATTTCGTGTGTTGATTTATCATTGCTTTTTGATGGGAAAAAATGCAGCTGATGTAAAGAAATGGCTTGATAAGTGTTACCAGCCGAACAACCCATTCGCAAGTGGATTGAAAAATTTCAAAGTGGTCATACAAGCACCGAAGATGATGCACGCAGTGGACGTCCAAAAGAGGCTGTTTCAGATGAAAACATCAAAAAAGTCAACAAAATGATTACGAATGACCGTAAAGTAAAGTTGATCGAGATAGCTGAGACTCTGAAGATATTAAAAGAGCGTGTTGGATATATCATACACGAATATTTGGACATGCGAAAGCTATGTTCAAAGTGGGTGCCGCGTTTGCTCACAGCCGACCAAAAACAACAACGTGTTGATGATTCAGAGGAGTGTTTAAAGCTGTTCAACCGCAATAAAACCAAATTTTTGCATCGGTATGTGACAATGGATGAAACTTGGCTCCATCACTTCACACCAGAGTCAAGTCGGCAGTCAGCTGAGTGGCGAGCAACGACGAACCTCGTCCAAAACAACCAAAAACTCAACAGTCGGCTGGCCAAGTTACGGCATCCGTATTTTGGGATACACATGGAATAATTTTCATTGACTATTTCCAAAAGGGGCAGACCATCAACAGCGACTTTCACATTGCATTGTTGGAGCGTTTGAAGGACGAAATCGCAGAAAAACGGCCGCATTTGAAGAAAAATAAAATGCTGTTTCATCAAGACAATGCACCGTCTCACAAATCGATGAAAACGATGGCAAAATTGAATGAATTCGGCTACGAATTGCTTCCGAACCCACCGTATTCTCCAGATTTGGCCCCCAGCGACTATTTCCTGTTCGTAGACCTCAAAAGAATGCTCGCCGGAAAGAGATTTAAGACCGATCAAGAAGTAATCGCCGAAACAGAGGCCTATTTTGAGGCTAAACCGAAATCGTACTACAAAACTGGTATCGAAAGATTAAAAAATCGTTTCAACCAGTGTATCGCCCTCGAAGGCAACTATATTGATAAATAAAGTTGATCAATGAGTAGAGCAGTGATCAGAACTCTAACTTTAAACACCATCAATTCGAAAGTGCTTAAGGACTGACGTGCAACAGTCAATTAGACGTCTAACTAGATAAAGACCAAACTCTGTGGATTCCGGGTTACTCTATCGTTCTAGAAAACTACATCTCTAACCAGTCTCTGATCTCATAAAACAAATATGGTATTTGCACCTTGTTTAGTAAATAATCCTTAACGATCAAAAGAACTGATCAACCTCAGGAGTAGACATTAGACAAACACACAAACATCATTACGGAGCACTATGCCATTCGAAGACACGCAGAGTTATTGAGTATTCCTCACCGAATAGGTGAAATTGCCCCGACACGCGTCAGACGGTAGAACTATGTTAAATTGTCTCGGATCTATAAAGAACAAGAATCCTGATAAATTAATCAAGAAATCTCTTGATAGGCTTACCTAGGGCACGGCCCTACCATCTTCCATCTCAGTAGATGTTGAACTAGTGGAAGAACCACCCTAACTTATCTTACCTTCATTGGCAGCTCATCCTGATTTGGTTACATATCGCTGAAAAATATTTAGTAAAGCACGGAAGCGAAAAGTTTCTTTCATGTGTTGAACGTGCAAAGTACCAACAAAGGTATTTACTGGAGGTTTTCTAGAGCCATCAGCTCCTTAGTGATTCTGTAGATATTTCCTGCTATCACACCTATGTATTGTCAACTGCTTCTGTTTCCGCAGACGTCACATAAGTGTAGTTGTGTTTGTTACGTTGCATGCAACCATGTATGTATTTCTATCATTATACTAATTATTTGGTCTACCGGTTTCGAAATTATATAATGGGTCCAACTAAGGTTTTTATGATGGAAATCCAAATTTATTGTGAAAAAATGGTTACAAATGAATCATTCAAAGTATTGTCCATCACTAGCTACAACTTTTTCCCATCTTTCTGGCTGAGCTCTAATACCACAACGGTAAAAATGTTCATTTTTTGAGGCTATTCACGAATCAAGTCATTTTTTGATGTCTTCATATGAGCGGGACTGCTGGTCAGGCAGACCATGTGCCTACGAATAGAACAAGTAATAATTGGACAAGGTAATATCTGTAGAATATGGTAGACTTGGAAACGTGAGGCCGACTGTTGTAGAATCACTTTTTCGTACCTCTGCTAGTATTGTGGACGTTTTTCACGCAGGGCTCGGCTCAATCACACCAATTGAAGTCGATACCGTTCCCAAGTGATGGTTTCGTAAGGTGTCAACAGTTCATAATAAATAACACCGACCTTGCTCCACCAAATACACAGCATAGCATAACCTGCGCAGCGCGAATCTTCGGCCGGAAGGACGACGTAGAAGCATGGCCTAGTAGCCCCCTTGACTTTCTTCTCTTTGAGCTACTGTAATAAATCCATTTTTCATCACCCGTCACGATGCGATAAAGGAACCCCAGTTACTTATTTTTGAATCAATCCCAATGCAATCAGTCGCTTCGAAAGGGTTTGGTGGGTAACTTCTAATGCTGAAGCAAGCTCTACTTGCATTTGGCATGGATCCTCATCAAGCAATGCCTCCAATTCAGCAGCAAAATTACCGTCTTTGAAGCGACGGAACCAATCACGGCACATTGTTTCACATGAAATAAGAAAATCAATACTTCCCCCAAATGACGATTATTTGGCACAAAATCGGACACTTTCACACAATCAAAACTATATACACCCTGCCTGACTCGAACTGCAACTTTTTAAAATGCTATAATTTTTTTATTTTTTAATAAATTTTATTATGCCAAAGCAAAAAATGTTGGAAAATACATCAATTTTTAAATTGTATCAGTAGTTTTCAATATGTCCACCTTTGGCGCGAATAATGGCCATGGCGGACGAAGAAAGCATCACACGCTGCACGCAAATGGCTCTGCTTTATTTTGGCCTATTTCCTGCGAAGTGCTTGTTTGAGGTCGTCCAAAATTTAGTATTTTTAAGTGCCAACCTTCGCCTTGAAAATACCCAAGACAGAGAAATCCAACGGACTTGCATCCGGAGAATTTGCAATCCATTGTGTCCAAGAAATGAAGTGTGTAACATTGTTTTTTTTAACCAAACTTGGTTGACGCGCGCTTTGTGAGACGATGCTGAGTCTTGTTGAAATGTCCACGGTCTCCGACCGAAATTATTGTTTGCCCAAGGCTTCAATACTGCCTCTAAGACCGTTTCGCGGTATACTATCTCATTAATTTTGACGCCACGGTCCAAAAATACGAGCGACCATCGGCGGTTATGGCGGCCCAAACCATCACCATCAGTGCTGCCTGCTTTCTGGTGGCCATCCGAAGGTATAAATTTTCGAAGGACCTCTCTGGCAAGTTAACTCGGTTATTTTGTTTGTTCACATATTGATCGATTTTTCCGACTCATCGGAAAAAACTTTTTGGAACCTCAATGGCTTGAGCCCAAGCTCATTTTTCAGTTTGTGTTGTATCCTTTCCAACGATATGTTGAACTCACGAACCATTTTTCTTCCACTTTGACGCGGATTTCGCTCTATTGGAGTCTTCACTTTTCGAACCATTTCTGCCGATGTTACTGTTTTTTTATGACCACCTCCATGGCGTTTTACAACGCTGCCAGTACAACGGTAACGAGCTATGTTTCGAGACACAAAAGATTTGTTCACGTTGATGTGCTGTAGCGCTCTAACGATAGCTACTTGTGGCTTTCCAGCCAAATATAAAGCAATCACATTATCGCCTTTGAATTCCATCGCGGATAAAATTTTTTCAACACAACTGAGTCCCAGGCTTGTAAATAATAAAATTATCTTTCATGTGTCCAAATTTGAGCTCACTGTCATGAATGGTTTTTAAAATTATAGCAGTCTGAAGTTGGTTGCGGTTCGAGTCAGCTAATGGATCAAAACGATTTGTTTATCATATGTCTAAGCTTAGTCCATGACGTTTTGGATATGTCAAAATCGACCAGCTGGATCCACATATTGGCACTTTAGTTAGGCACCTGATAATTTTTTTTTTAGCCGATTAACCTGTCCGACAATTTTTTAATGACCACAGGCAATGAAGTAGCTTACTATCAATCACATGAATCCAAACGCCGCGTATACTTTTTTTTGATTTGCTTAAGTTAGATTACTAAGAGTTATACCGTAACTACGTTCTGATGAATGCTTACAATGTTGTATGTGTTACCTACCAAAAAGAGCTAAAATAAACTCACCTGTATTGCAGTCTGAGAATCGCCAGATTAATGCTAGTTAGTACATAGTGTAATTGGACAATACCTAGCCATTGATTAGCAATCAGTGGTTGGTGATAAGATTAAATAAAGAGTATGGGGCTTGAATCTAAACCTTGAGGCACATCAGTATTTATTCTGACAGATCCTTGGGTGCCAATGCTAAACAAAAATCACCAATAATCACGAAAAAGCCACATCATAGTGGCAATCCCAATCGCATCGCTACCCACCTACTGAATACCGGTTGTGGAAAAGTATATTACATTCCATCAATACCGGCAACCACTGGGAATAGGTGGCTAATTAAAACGCAACACACTGAATTCCCTTGAGCTACAGACATATCACCTTAGGCGACTAAGACCAAGTAAAGGTTCCAAATTCTTTCCATACTTGCCCGGTTGGCTCGTTTAAATTTTGTTCTATCTACACGTGGTCAAGACTCAAGATCGTAAAAACTTTAAATACTTATACACTCAACTTTTTTTAACTACCTTTCTCCTTTAATGACTTTAGCAAACGCGTCTGGTTCAACTTGATCTCGGGCAGTGGGTAAGCAAGATGATTTAAGCGAATAAAATCGAAAAAAAAAAAAAAAAAAAACTGACAGATACGTAAAACTGGTCACTGCTCATTAGTGGAATCTCATATATGGTCACTGAAGTGAGACACTCATAAGCGCCCTCCACAACATAGCCAGTTCGAACTCCTCGAAATCTGTTGAAACTGCCACGACAACAATTTGACCATTAATCAACCGAACACAACCGAGAAATCGCTTAAAAGGTGGGAGACAAAAACTAGCCCAAGGTCTTGTGTACTTATAAATATTTTATGCTCAACTTAGGAGAACACTGTTGTATTCATTGTAACCGAATCTGACAGTAACCAATGGAAATGATAACAATAACAACAATAATCGAAGGCGAAAAGAAAAAGTCTCATCGAAAGTTGAAAGACTTCTTTTGGAGGCCGTCCGATCAGTTTTATCTCTGCCTGTAGTAAAATGTATCTCCATTCTGCACCATCTCTGCAAAAGGTAATGAAAAATTTCACTTTCAATTGATTCAACTCGGACATTGATTATAACATACGAATGAATTAGAATGTTCGAATGTTCTTCATGACGAATCCTATAATCTAAAGAATAACGCACGTGTCAATGGGATTGATGGTGAGGTACTCGTACGTATTGGTAACTAATTTCCCAGTGGCTTGCGCCATTCATCGCACATGCATCCATCATACTCATAATCTACGTGATCAGATAGTCGTAGTTAGCATTTCCTTTTTCCTGTTGGCTTTTGCCTTTTGGTAACTATCATAATTTGGTTCCGGGTATGACTGGAGACTAGGAAAAGTCATAAAGTTTCAGGGGTAGTTCTCGGAATTTTAATAAGGTTTTTTTTTTTATATCACAAGCTGTAGCAATGTCAGATGGTTTTGTTCAGTACTTGGTAAAAGATGGAGATATTATTGTGCGCTTACCTTATTCTCAGATCAGAAAACCTTAGAGAATCTCATCTATTATTATCTCCTATCCCGTGAATTTGTCTTAAATTGATCTGTTATAGGAAGAAACCTGTGAACAGGAGCCATGCGCTCGATGTGACCGAATTAATATAGTTTGTTTATCTGTGTACCTTCATTTGGTAGATCACGTTATTGAAAGCACTTAAAAGATTCATATCTATAGAGTCACTAACACTACATTAATCGTATTTTAGCAATATTTGTAACCGCTTGTTCTTAACATGTACCTTTAATGATCTCTGTAGAATTTTTTTTTTCTGACAGTGAATGAGGAAGTAGATAGCATTGCACTTGGAAATAGCAATCCTTTCAGCACTACAGGAGATACAAGAACTCTGTTGCGAACGACACTTTCGGGTCGGATTATCTCTAAAATGATTATATACAAAAACTTGGTTGCTAATGCTAACTGCGGCCAATATGTTATAGCGTAGTAGAACAAGACTTACCTGCCTTGGGTGGTTCTATTGCTACGGCACATGTTGCTCAACGATCTACTTGACGCCCACAATGTTTCTACCGTCTACTACTACTGTTGTAGCTGTACTGTCTGTTGGATATTGCTGACTGCTGTTAGTAAACCTTGTCAACTTCTGTCAATCCTTTCAAAATTGAAGTTGTTTTCTTCACGAGAATGTCGAAGCTAACTAGCTTGTTTCATCAAAGTTTAAAAAAATAATCATCTACTTTTTCAATGAAGCTTAGTATCCTTCATTGGTTTCCCCATAGTTCAAACAACGATTTGTCTTGGGTGGTTGAACGTTTTTGGTAAGACGACACACTTTGCTCTACATGCACTGACGAACGAACAACAAAGAAGTTGACTTTCTTTGTATTTACAACTGGCTTCTGTCTTAATCTGGCCGAATATGATTCTGGAAATGAATGTGATCGATTGGTCACCAAAGCGGTGAAGACGTCTTTATGGAGGGTGACAACTTTAGACGTTACTACTCAATCGAAGAACACAAGAAGTACTCGTACTCGTAGCTACGCTGGTAGTGAAACCTAAACTGCAAACGAGGCTTTAGTTACTTCCCAACTCCAAACTGGTCCAAAAATACATACAAGGTCTCATTGGTTATATATGGAAAGCTTGAGAAAAATTGGAAATTTCCTACTTCTATAAGCATCCGGCTTATATAGGGTTTTACAATAGGGACTTGATAACTTTGAATTTAATTTGTGAACGCACTCTTTCACTAATCATCAAACTGTCACTGTCAATTTATTCAGTAAACTCAACATTTTCATCATGGTAAAGTACACTAACGAGTAACGTCTGCAAATTATAAAAATTTTCAACAGATATTCAGAGCCGGTGACTACAACTTTAAGAGCGTTAACTCCAATTTTCGGTCTAAATTCTCGCTCTAGTAGACAGGCAATAACAAGCTTAGTGCAAAAATTTGAGCCTACATATTCGTTGTGTGATGTTATCGTGTCAGTGAGTTAACGGGTTGGTCGAAGTGCCGAAAATATCGCTGCCGTTCTGACGTCTGTAGCAAACGATCCAAACCAGTCAATTCCATGGCGTTCTCAAGAATTGGGCATCGCCCAGACCACATTATGGCGTATTTTGCGTAAAGATCTTGGTTTGCACCCATACAAGATCAAGCTGACTCAAGAATTGAAGCCGATGGATCATTTGAACGTACGTCGCCGTTCTCCGATTGGGTTCTGGAGAAGATGCGCCAAGATGATGAATTTCATCGCAAAATCATCTTCAGTGACGAAGCTCATTTTTGGCTCAATGGGTTCGTCAAAAAGCAAAATATGCGTTATTGGTCGGATGAAAACCCACATGTGCTTCATGAATCACCACCTTATCCACAAAAAATAACTGTTTGGTGCGGTTTGCATGCCGTCGGCGTTATTGGGCCATATTTTTTCGTCGACGATAACGATCGTCACGTTACTGTGAATGGTCAGTGTTATCGCGCCATGATCACCGATTATTTTTGGCCCCAATTGGAAGATATGGACTTGGACGACATGTGGTTTCAACAGGATGGTACCACAAGCTACACAGCACACGCTACAATCGATTTATTGAAGAGTAAGTATGGTGAGCTTGTTATCTCAAGACATGGGCCAGTCGATTGGCCGCCTGGTTCGTGCGATTTAACGCCGCTTGACTATTTTCTGCGGGGCTACGTTAAGTGATTGGTTTATGCCAACACGCTGACGACGTTGGAAGAGCTCGGAGCCAACATTGAACGCGAAATAGCGGCCGTTTCGGCCGAAATGTGTGGTCATGTCGTTGAAAATTGGGTCCAACGAATCGACCGCTGCAAACGTGCCCTCGGTGGCCATATGAACTAAGTTGAGTTCCATTCAGAAATGTTTTGATTGTACTTCAAGCCAATAATAATGTTTTTAAAGTATCTCAAATGGTTTGCCTTTTATTTAAAAAAAAAAGTCGTCAAGTCGTTATTAGAAAACCCTATACATGCACAGGATCATGTGATGGGTGCTAGTTTTAATGGAACTTTATCACTAGCAGCCGACAAAAAAAAAAGAAAAGGTTAATTGGCCCTCAGGATCTTGCAATTTTTCGTTGAAATTTTTAAACTAGTTGAAAAGAGTTAATTAGTTCTTGATGGGCATCTGTTATAAGATGTTTTAGGGAAGAGCAATACTACAAGTCTCCTCTTCAAAATGTTAAATGGATGGGGTCTAGCTAAATGATTTGAGCGTGACATGCTATTTGCAATTAAATGGTAAGTAAAGATATAGAGAGATACAAACGCTTGACGTTCTCTGAAGCACACAAGTGTTTTGTCTATATGATTCGGTTTGAAATTTTCCGTCACACAAGAAGATGGTCTTAATTAACAATTGAAAATATATTTTCTCGAACACTTGGACAATGTTCTGTCCAAGGTTTAAAACGCTCTTCACACGCATTCCTTGTAAAAACGAATAGACACCCCACAAAGTTGGCTTTGCCCACAAAATGGATTCGAACATTTTTGTTTTTTTCATCAGCTCAGCATCATCTACTTCTTCATTAGCCCTTGAAGTATGAATGAGATGCGCATATAACCTATTCAAATGCAACATTACTCTCATGTATCTGCACCGCTATTACGCCTCTTGTACGGTTGGTTAAATTTGCAAACCTTGGTGCCATATACACCGCTCTATTTTGGATTACTTCGTTAGCGAGGCTGAGAGTTTTCTTATAATTTCGCATCCATGCTGTTTGTCGAATCTTGAGTGGAACTTAAGCGCCTAATGCTTTTTACGGTGTGAAGAAGCTTTCACATACACATAAGTCTTATCACCGAGAAGTGTTCTTCGATTTTCATGTCTACGTTGAAATGAAATTGCATTTAAATTGTATTCTTTGCGTATTTTCATACAAAATTACGTCGTTGCTGCTTTTACCAAGCTCCAAAAACAGGTCTGACTCGACTGCATGTGTGTATTTCCTAGCTTCATTGCTTTTGACATAGATGCATTGATAAATCTACCTCCTCTTTCCTTTTAAAGCCATATTTTGTTAAAAGAAAAGTGGTCTTTATGTCAACACCCACTGGCATTTTGATTATCTTGCGCGCCTACTGGGCTTCAGGATAACTGCTGATAGCATAACTCTTGAGTATGCCGGCAGACTAACAGATTGATTTCCGACGTCTCTAAGAGATCGGGAAGTTTTTTTTGCTGTCTCTTAATAGGAAAGACAAAAGACTGTTAAAAGATTAAAAACTTTATGTCCTCAACGGACTCAATATGGAAACCCCCGTCGAAATAGATTTTGGACCGGAAAAACTGGGGATAATCTTCACTCATGCTTTTAATCAAACATGTTCTCGATGACCAGGAACTCACCTTGGGGTGAACTACTGCAGAGCTACAGGCATGGAAACTTTTCATTGCAGGGCAGTCTGAAGACTGCAGATCTGCATTTAAGAGAATAATAGAAAAAGTTTTGCTACAAAATTGGAAGCATATACTCTATTATGTCTAAGGAAGGAAAGTCATGTCTAAGGAACCTACATTAACTGAAGGTCTAAGACTACCACATGGCAGTTATAGGAAATCTAACATTAAGACTTTGGAACTCTTGTGAGAAACCAACTCTTCTGAATGCACTCCTATTCCAACATGAGTGGTAAATATAGATACATATTCCCTAGCCAGTATAAAGTCCAACAAAAGAAGTAAAATAAGTTAGATCATAGACTTTTTCTCTGCTTAAAAATCCCCATACTTCAAAAAACGAAGCAAACTGTGATACTTTTCCTAAAAAGACTATTCAGTAGTGGCATCAAGTATTTGTGATAAAATGCTATAGGGAATGAAAGGTAATATTCTTTCCCAACACAGGTAAATCGTAAGTCCAGTCGTACCCACCGAAAACACCTCAGACCCATAAGACTTACATCATTGTTTGGCACTCATATTCAAAGTATCTGCACTCAGAAGGCTTAGCCCCAAACCAGCATGCCAAAGGCAAAGGCACGGAAACAGCCGTACAAGAAGTTGCCAGCTAGATTGAGAAAAGTCTTTACGACAAAGTGTACATTTTAGCAGTTTTCCTAAAGAAGCCTTTTTAGAAAATGCATTGTCCGCAACATGAACATCAATGCGACACTAGGTAGCACGGTATTAAGGTGAAGTGCTATCACCTCTTTGTGTACCCTTGTTGTTAACGAAACTTTTAAATCTAGAAAGGGGAAGTATAGAGTGATTCATCGTGAGGTTTGATATATAATGTGAAATACAATATTTAAATTTGAAAGTGGACTTAAAATTTTTAATATCAGTTAAAAGAACAATTCATGGCAATTACTTTTCAAGAATTATATTATCTAAATGTTGGCCACGACTACATCTGAGGTGGTCCAATTTTGGGCCACTCGTTCAAGCATAGCGTAACTGGTATCTCGCGGATAACACGAGTAATGTTGGCTTTCAAAGCGCCATTGAAAGCTTATTGGCTTATTTCTAAAGACCTGAGACTTCACATATCCCCAGAGAAAATAGTCCAAAGGTGTGATATCGCACGATCTAGGCGGCCAATTTACCATAGCAAAACGTGAAATTAAGTGCACACCAAAATGATATATCAGCAAGTCCATTGTTTCACGCGCTATATGTCTTATAACGTCGTTTTGTTAAAACCAGAGCTCCCCGAGACCATGTACTTTAATTTCAGGAAGCACACAGTCCGTTAACATGGCGCGACAACGGTTATCATTGACGGTAACATTCTGATTTGCCTCATTTTTGAAGACATATGGACCAATGATTCAACCAGCCCATAAACCACACCATACTGTTGTTTTTAATGGATGTAATGGTAGCTCTTGGTATTCTCGGGTTATTAACGTATCCATTGAGCCAGAAATGGGCTTCATAACTGAAGAAAATTTCACTATAAAACACTGGGTTTTCATTGAATTTTTCCAGAGCCCGTTCACTGAAAATATGATGCAAATTCAAGTCACCTGGCTTCAATTTTTTTGAATTTTGTACGCTTTTAGGCCGAGATCCTTACGTAAAATACGCCAAGCCAAGCTGCTGAGAATGACGACGAATCGATTCGTCATGGTCTTAGCGTACACCCTCAGCTACAACTGCTATAGTCCCTTCACTACGTGCTAAATGTTTCATCTACTAATGTAAACTGGAACTCAAATTTGGGAATGGTATTGGCAATAGTGGTTTTAGTAGGTCGATTATACGCATCGTAAGTTCCTCGAATCGCACGAAATACATTTCTCACCGAACGCTGATTTTCGTAATACAGCTAAACAATTTAGAGACGCTGATTCCATGATGACTTGCCAAACCCTATATAAAAGCCGCTGTATACTGAATATCACTGAAATTCTAAACTATGCCCCTAGAGTCCTTGAAGAATTGGCCAAGCTGTGTGAGCTAGGATTCAACCCGCAAGAAACAAAGCTTGTTCTATTTACATATAAAAGGATAATTCCTTGACCTTTTTTTTATAGATTGGATCACGCTCCGACTATCTAACAGCTTAATACTTAGGTATCGTGGTAGATAGTAAACTGAGTTGGAAAAACGTGTTAAGAAAGCAACGAACGTTTTCTACCCCTACAGTTTTATATTTGGGAGAAAATGGGACACGGCTAGATAAGTATAATGGCATTCCACAATTAAGACTACCAACCTAGCTAATGACAAAAGTACAGAGGACTGAATGTATAGACACGACTTATGCCATAGGACTGACGTAAACAGCGGGACTAGAAAATATACTTGGCCTCTTGCCCATAGATCTAAGCATGCAAGAATCTAAGGCGAAAAGCGCTCTAAGATTGAGTCGGCTTAATGGGTGGAAACCAACCCCAAAAGGCCACGTCTCGATAATTACAAGTGGACTGGTTTTTGCTCCAATACGAACTATCTAATTCCAAATCATAACCTTGAAATACCATTCGCCTGCATTTTTCCAAGCCGAGAGGAATGGAACAGAAACCAAAAGGTGCAAGACTTGATATCTATTTTAACGGATAGATCAAAACTTGAGATAGGGACTGGCGCCAGGTTTTTCCCGGCTCTTTCAGGCTGAGTTATTCAATGTAGTAAAAGCAGAATAACTTGAGGCAATAAAGGCAATATCCCATGAGGATATTACTATATTTATTGACAGTCAAGCTGCCATCAAGGCCATCCTGGCAGTCGAAATCAAAGGTTTGTGAAGCACTGTCGAGACGAGCTTAGGATTCTTGGGTCCCTGCACACAAGGAAATGGCAGGCAATGAGCAGCAGATGAGCTAGCATAAATTGGGAAAAATAACTGGTAGATCAAGATATCAAACTATGCACTCTGAAAATACAAGTGAGTAGAACGATTCAAATAAAAGCTAATAAAAGGTGGAAAACCTTCCAAATACAGACGACGACTTCTGCAGAGGCTATTGGGACATACCATCAACTTTTTGTGCCACTGCAACTATCCCAACCTCAGTAATTTGAGACAAAGAACCTTAGGAAATTATTATTTCCACGATCTCTCATAACTATCTGCTACTCCTCTTACATCCCTTTTCAGATTGGCAAATGCAACAAGATGGCTTAGACCCGCTCAGGCACCAAACGATAATTAACACGATACCAACACGATACCAACGCGAAAAGCGGAAACCAAATCTAGGACCCGCATTCAAATTTCCATCTCTTTTGGTGAATATTCGCTGCTTCGTTAGGGTCGAAAATAATCTCCTCGGCACCTCTGATGTCTGAAAAGATTTAAACAAGGTGGTGTTCCATCATACAACTTCCCTGACATCATTCTTGAAAAAGTATACAAAACTATCCAGCCAGAGGCGAGAATTTTCAAAAGTCTGTACAACTACTTGAATTCGATGGTCAATTTGATGGAATACGGTGAACTTTACCTGATGTAATTGTTGTGAACCTCGACGCTGATAATGAAACTCCGTCAGAATGCAAGTGAAAATTTACACTAGTCAGTCGCTGTTTCACTGGCCTAAGAAGGTAATAAACTTGGAGATAAACAGAGGCAGACAACAATATCCTTCGTATTGAACGCAGAATTCTGCGAGTGATTTTTGATACCTTGGTTTAGGCGTTAGAGGAGTAGATATAAGAGCAAACTCAACAAGTTGAACAACGACTTCTGATGGCTTCAATGTATAGGGGATCATCGATCGAGATAATGCAGTATTTTAAGGACTCGTCTAAGTGGAAAATGACCTTAGCTTGGTTTGTCATCTAAATCATCTAAGAGAGTAACCCCATGCTTTAAAAGATAAAAGAGCCATATATTTTTCTCGCAAAATCATTCACCTCGAGTGTTTATTCAAGTTGAAAAAGAATGTTTATTCAAAAAGAAAACGAAGAATCTCGGTAAAAAGAAAATAAAAAAAATCTTCTTTTTCCAATCACCATTAATATTTTTGTCTGTGCCTTATTCCCATGAACTCTTCGCCCCAATAATCTCTGACAGGAGAAGATAACTTTTCCACTAACCAGATAGCACCATCAAGATACGTCTGTTCCTCTTTTTAACAGTATGTAACCAGGGAGCAATATTATCATTTCTCAAGATACTTGAAGCACGAATAAAATGCACTCAGGATCGTCTATAAAGTATTCGTACATCCAATTCAACCACCAAATCGAAAATTCCGAAAGAAAGGTAACGAAGATTGTTTGGCTTTCGCTTCATCCGCACGATGTAGCCGAACAAAAGCGAATAACTAAACACCGTATACAAACATATGTGGCTTCGTACAGATAGGTCTTCAGGAGATATTGGCTTCTACATGTTCGATGACCCACTTAGTTTCCAAAAAAAAAAAAAAAATAATAAATAACACCCAAGGCCGAGAAACAGGCCCCAAAAATTAAAAAAAAAGAAGATAAACAAGAGAAAAGTCTCGAAAAACCTAAAAAAAAAAAGATGGAAAAACTCTCTTGTCCCGAGATTGATGGTTAAACTGGTGAATTTGAGGAAAACCTTTGAATGGAGAAGGCAAAATCTTCTCTGGCTATTTTCAATTTTTGTCGTGCTTCCCCCCCCCTCCCACCAATCAAAAGTTAAAGCGATATCCCGGCATAAATCTTTGGCTATGCTACGTTGAAAATCGTCTTCAGATGTGCGACGTGGGTGGAGATAATTCGATTTCGATTCACTACTGTCGCTACTTGCTACCGTCTTCTGCCTGTCGTTGGGTTATATATGTTTGAACAAACTGGAAAAGAAGTCTTCGTCTCGCAGTATCTCCCGGACGTTCATTTAAAAATTGTGATTGTGTACCTTGAATTATCCAACACCCAAACGTACATACGAATACATGCAGACACACTTCAACAGCAGGATTGACCGGTTTCTTTTTTCTTTCAATATTCAACCGCAATCGATTTTAATGTCAAATTTAAGTTTTTATGACAAATTCAAGAAAATCAACTGCTGAATGTACAAGTATCTATAGCCGAAATCGAGTACGTAAAAGCTTATTTTAACCTTTCGATAAAAGCATTTGGTTGAGAGATCATACATATGGTATATCCAACTGATTTAGGTTGCGGATTTGCTGTCAGTTAATATACTGACAGTTTGCGATACACGTGAACAGTTCGCTGTCCTTTCACTGACATTTATTAAAATGTGAATTGTAAGGATTTACCTAAGACGCCCCCGTGCATTTACCTGTTAGTGATTTAGTTTGAAATCCCATTGACGTAAGTATCATTTTGTGAAGCACAATTTTACAAAAATATGCGTTATGACGGGAATGTAATGAGTTTGGAAGGTTGGAAGCCCGCCCACCTGAAAATCTGCAGGAACGCTATAAATATTCTTAGGGACTTGTAAATATTGTCAGAATCCAGGGAATATTATTCAAAAATATATCAAAATATAGTCTTTAGATGATGTAAATTCTGGTGCACTATTCGACCTGATTGAAAATTTGAACAGAAAAAAAAAAATAAATGAGATACAATCTATGTAAATACTTTATTTTCAAAGAACAATTGATTTCTAATATATTCATAGCAATTTAGGTATTCTCTCTTATTTTCTAACTCCATTATTGGGTTGTGTTAATTTCACCTCCGCATAAGGATCACTTAATTACCATCTTCTCATTCAAGTGGCCAAATCATTTTTTAAAATTATTTCTGCCATATAGGAACTACGAGTATTACGTTGGTTTTTTTAGGTGGTAACAATACATTTATTTATATATTTAATCAAATAATTTACGAAATAAATTTACAAAATTATTTACAAAAGGCATTTGGGCATCAAGGCCATAAAGGAAGCCGTATTTTAGAAAAAGAAAAATTTAGATATCTACAAATATAAAAAAAATTCAAAAGTTATTTATAATTATAAGTAAGACTGATGAGTTTAGTGGAAATAATATATTTAGTTTACGAAGAGGTATTTAAAGAGCATCTTTTATTCGCGCTATTGATCTAAAGTGTGCTGAATTCAATATACAGTAATGTCTTGCTAATCCGAATTAATTATTGCAAGGGGGTATTCGGATTATCGAATTATTTGGACTAACAAGTACAATAAAAGGCAAAGAAAAGAGCTATTATTGGTTATATATTTTAATTCGTGCGGTTTTTTTTTAAAAATTGAACGTTTATTTAAGAAAAACATGTACAATAGTATTATTCAAAGTATTGCTTATCTGAAGCTATGACTTTTCCTCATCTTTTTGGCAATTTGTGGATCCCATCCCAAAATTTGATATTATGCTCTGATGTGAACCGTATTTCAGTGAGGGCGTCCTGAATCGACCGACACAAATGGTAGACAGAAGGGGCAAGGTCTGGGCTATAAGGCGGGTGTTTTTAATCGGAATAGCAACGTGGGTTCGAGCGTTGTCATGAAGGAAAAATATTGCCTAGTATCTGGTCGCATATTCCGGCCGTTTTTCGGCTATTGCTCTCTTCGAATGAACTAATTGTGTTCAGTGGCGTTGTCCATTGATGGTTTCACCCGGTTTTAGTAGCTCATAATACAGCACACCCATCTGATCCCACCAAATACAGAGCATTACCTTCGCGCAATGGATATTCGGCTTTGCCGTTGATTTGGCTGGTTGGCCGGGTTTCACATATGATTTTTTGCGCTTGGGGTTGTCGTAATGGATCCATTTATCATCACCAGTAAGAATTCGATGCAAAAATGACTTCCTTTTATGGCGTTCCAGCAGCATTTTGGACTTGCAAAACCGCCTTTCAACGTCTCTCGGCTTGAGTTCATGTGGAACCCAATTTCCTTGCTTTTGAATATATCCAGCTGCTTTTAAATGTTTTGAAATGTCTGCTTGAGTGACACCCAAAGATCCTGCGAGCTCTTCTTGTGTTTGGCAACAATCTTCATAGAGTAATGCTTCCAGTTCTTTATCTTCAAACTTTTTTGGCTGCCCAGGACGTTCATCGCCTTCCAAGCCAAAATCACCACTTTTGATTGCAAGCCACTTTTGGCACGTTCGCTTAGCTAGTGCATGTTCATCATAAACTTCCACCAAAATACGATGACTTTCGGCAGCAGTTTTCTTCATATTAAAGTAATGAAGAAGAACTCCCCGCAAAAACACTTTTTCAGGCACAAAGTTCGACATATTTGAGTGAAAAAAAATTATTGTTGTTTACGCTTCAAATGAGTGACATATACTGAAATGACGTACAATGACAGTAGCTTTCCAACGCATGTTCCAATGGAATAATGCAAGTTACGGTTTCAAAATCACCAAGTACACCAACAGATAAGGCTTCACTTTCCCACAAAAAAAAAAAAATCATCAGACCCACTGAACCACTGTGAAAACCTCGAACAGACACCATTGTCGGTAGAAGGTGAACAACTCAACGTGCCGGCGAACATACAGCTGGGAACAGATCAATGAACTTATTACTTCAGCAGTGGAGCACTCGGAACTAGAAGATCAGTATCGCCTCCCAACACTTTGACGGAAATCGTTCAACCGAAACTTCCAGCGAAGATTCGAAGAGGGCACTGATTCTTGTATTGTACAAGAAGGGACATGCAATGTGGCAGATATTGAAATTATATTCTAGCTGCAGCTAAACTAAGAGTAATGTGTTAAGTAAAAAAATATCTTGATTCAAAGCTCAAGATCAAACAGATTGGCTTTCGAACTCGATTCCCATGCATCCACTATCACTCTCTAGATCATCGATGAACAATGCGCAGAGTATTGATCTCCGCTGCAATTATCGTTCAATAATTTCAAGAAGATTTCGGCAGCTTGAGTCAAGATGCAATATGAAGGCTTGCATAAGAGAGGTATACCAGAGAATCAGACTGCTCTTGTAAAGAGTACCCCTAATGGCGGTGGATATCAGATATCATGTCTTTCAAAACAGTAAGACATTAGAGGCATCTCAAGCTCTCAGCGGAGAAACAAAAACTTGCATACTTTCTCTACTGATACTCATTGCAGTGATCACTGATGTGATGTGGACAACTCCGCCTGGAGGAAACATGTTGCTGCTATGATATCATATCTTAAACCACTTGACTACGCTGGTGACATTTGCTTTCTTTCACAAATATTATACATTACCTGAAAGCCACAACTTTGAGTCAAAGGTGAACAACAATCAGGCTCAAAATAAATACGGATAAGTCAAAGGCCCTTAGCATGAAACTAGCGCCACTTAACTCAAAATTTAGAGTTTAGCAAGTCCACTTATAGTGTTCCATAGAGATCGCCAGTAGCATTCCGTCACTTCAAACTTCTAACCGTAACACCCGTCTTGTTATGCTTGCTCATTAGTATACTCTCAAGCACACTTTCGAACATACTCTTAAATATCGTGATTCGATGGCCTGGCTAGCTCTAGTCATTATAACCTTCAAACATTTAAAACCAACGTTCGTCAGTACCTCTCTTTTTTTTTCTCCCTCATTTTCCTTCGAATCCGCTTTCTCTTGAGCAAGCGTAAATTATAAAGAACAAGTAAATGGCATTTTACATCAAGCATGGTCTCAGAAAATGGTGCTACCGATGCGGACATAAACAGAAGTGTCTACAAAGAGACCAACACCGTCATAAGGAAGCGTTAAGCCTTATATAGTTGTTTAAGCAACATTATCAGGGCCAACTACGCACGATAATGGACCCAGCAATCAGAATAAGGAGAACAACATTGCAAACATAAAAAAGCACAGTCCAAAGGGAATCCCGATCTTTGAGAAGGACTTGGAGGGAACTCAGATATGTTAAAAAACTCTGAATGCTCTATGCCTCCCAAGAGGTCGAAAACATAAGTAAAGTAAAGTAATATACGGCTACTGTCCGGTATCTAGATAGAATTGCTTTTATTCTCATTCGAAATTTATGTGTGAGATTACATTGGAAGACAGTGATATTTCAGTCCTCCACCTGACTTGTAAATTTTAGGGATTTAAATTTTGATTTGACATTGTATTTTGGTAACGTTTGATTCCCATCACTAGAAAGGTCTTTAACAATGTACTCCTTTGATGTCGAAATGAAATGGTAAGTTACATACGTTGCCGTTCGCGTTCCATATCAAAAAAGGAATGAATTGGATTAGAGTTAGGAGACAAAAAATCATTAATAAAATTTTTTAAAAGTTTTGGAGATAGAATGGAGCCCTGGGATATCCAAGAACTTACTTTGTGGATATCAGAGTTGAAACCGTCTAAAGCAACTTTAAAAAGAGATTCATAGAACAGACATTGAACGATTTGTGACAAAAGAGACTAATGTTAACCTCATGCCTTGGTCCGGTTCCTTTAGAATTTGGTTCTACATTTGGGGTAAGACATATCATTAAATCACCAATAGACATATAAATGTATACGAGTGACGCTTTATCACCGTTTCCACGACCTGAGCAAAAAAGGACGTAAGTGGATAGGATAACTGAAAAGAATGTGTGTCTTTTCGTAAGAAGATCTAAAGAATAGGATTGATCACAATGATTCCAGTGGTTCTGCCACCATATTAGAATATCTTTAGAAGAAGGAAGATATACCATCTGGACCAGTAGATTTGTTTACATTAAGATCTTTAATTACTCTTGCTGCTACATGAGTGTGAAAGTTAATTCGTTCAATTTAAGACTGGCATTATTGTAGATGCAAAATTTTCAATCTTATTTGGTTTTAGTTAAAAAACGAATCTTTTCCCATTCCAAAAATCAGAAATTCTACCATAACGCCTTTAAATGAGGAAAAAAAAGTCGAATACCTAACAAAATTATTTGCCAACAGTTCCTTATAGAAGAGACTCCTTCTGCATTTCTAAATAGTCTTTTGGAGATCTCAGTTCGAGATAATTGCTTCCGTATCATTGATGAACATAGAATCCTTAAACTAGTTCACTACCGCAAAAACACCACCACTATTGCCAACAGCAAACTCGGCTTCCAAAGTGTTGATTTTGATGATTGAATGCCCATGAAGAGAGGAAGCTGGGTTTCTGGGTTAGTTTATGTGCAGCTAATACCACATAGACCATATCCTGTTCCTATTATCATTACCGCCCTCACTTCTCCTGCTACCTCATGAATATGAATTTGGAATCCTTAAAATTTTCAATTAAACAAGAAACCGTGTTATATTTGCCAAAAGGATTTTCTCTTTCATCTAAAAAAAACAAAAAAAAAAAACAAAAAAAAAAAAAATACAAAAACAATCAAAGAAAGATAAAAGGAAAATAATCCTTTGCCCATTTCAGATGAGTAGTTTTCGTACGATGAATGTTTTCTTAGGAAAGCTTTGGAGTAAATGATTCTTTGATAAGCAGTCGGCATAGTGTTTATTGGAATTGTATCCCAGAAATGTTGAAACTGATAGGTATACGGATAGTTGGCTTTGTTTGGTTATTGGATAGAAAGTTTATATTGGCGCCGATAGTCATTATCAGAGTCCTTAAAATAAGCAATACATGTTTAGATTTTTAGATGAGCTTACTGGGATGAAATTGAAATGTGTTCTTCCTTCATATTTAAAGTTTCGGGATAACAAGACTCACCTTTACTCCACGCCTCCAATGAAACGTAAGCAAACACGTATAAAGGTAAACTTATCAGCAAAAGCAATTCAGAGAAATGATGTTTATTTATTTTTTGCGTATTTTACTAAATATTCGAGGTTTTATTGTGCCGGTGTCAATTCAGTTGTGGCTTGCTCTTGTGTGACGTCCTTTCATCATATGTATTGTACTTGTTTGTTCACACAATTTGCTTTAGCTTTTTCAAGGTGCAATAATCTTTGACAAGGTCATCGTTCTGATGCAGCCGTACCATACCATACACCGTAACACCTAAGACGTTTGATGCGCATTTTTGTGATCAATATCACTGTACAGCTGAATGAGTTTGCTGACATATCTCGTCTTATTAAGCCGGCCAACGCTTATTATATTCAGAAATACCGAAGATGTCTTCGTTATCGTTCTTCGCTACGACAGCAAGTTCTAGATATCATTCGTGTCTCCAACAATATCACTCAAATGCTAACGAACTTTATGGTATCGTCTGAATACTCATTTTCAGACAACAGATACATCCAATTCAGCTTGAATGATGCTCCTCGCAGCTAACCATCATTCCAAAACTATCGAAGAACTGATACAAAGGAATGCTATCAGAAACCCTATCCTCTGAACTTTCAAGTCCCCCGCATGACACAAGGAATTCATCCTGGCTCTCAATCAGACTATGGCTGCTTCCTGCCCTCTTATTCAACTCAGAGGCAAGAAAAGGCCTCACTAGTGGACATCAGCACTGGGACCGCTTAGAAACATGTGCTGAAAACTTTTCAATCCAGAAAATAGCAGAAGAAAAGTGACTGACTAGTACTCATACAAAATATTTAAAAAAAAAAGAACTGAGATAGGCAAAGCGACAATTCTGGAGATAATTCTGTGACAAAATCAAAAATGATGCCTAGCTGTTTGAAAAAAGCAATGGCAATCAAGGGATTTATCATGAAACTTGCTACTGACACTCAATTTTCAAGTAGTTTCCTATTCGCGGCCAGTAGCAACCCAAACAGGACTACTTTGGTCGCTGCATAGCTTCAAAACATACAAGTCTGTTGGCCCTGCAGGTCCTCAGATATTGTCCTGCCTACGCTAGAGAATATCATGAGGAGCTGTGTAGAACTGGTCCATATTCCACTGTTTGGGGACAAGTCACAGTAGGTATCATTCCCAAAGCCGGAAAATGCTCTCTTATTGTCCTAAAGGACCTCAAACCTATACCTATACTGTAAAGGAAAGTCAGTGGGAATAGCTGGAATAGCTAGCCACATCGAACGATCCCTTGCAATATAGAAAGTACACAATGGTTACTTTCTTGCACAGGGCGCCTTTAGCAACGTCAACACATCAGCAATCATGACTGCGCTGTCAAATCTGCAGTTAGACTACTCACTTGGGGAGTTGATCAGCCTTATGCTAAATTGCAGGATAATCAACTCCGAACTGGGTGGAACTTCAGCTAAAAGATGTGATAGTAGAGGTACGCTGCAAAGCTGTGTCCTTCTCCCCTTCAGCTAAATATAAACAGATTAACCCGTTGGGTGGATCACTGTGGATTGAGAGTTAGCTCCCATAAAACTGATCTTGTTCGCTTTTCCAGGAAAATTTCAACCAATTTAGTGTTTTCCAATACAGCACAGTATCTGGGTCTCATTTTTGACAGGAAACTGACATTCAAGAAAGAGTTAAGAAAGCTGCAGTAGCTTTATTCTCTTGCTTGAAAGCCATTGGAAACAAATAGGGCCTTCAAAAGCGAATAACCCACTAGCTATACATCTCCGTCATAAGGCCGATACTCACCTACGGTGTAGTTGCCTGATGGATGGCCTTAGACAAAGCAGTCAACTGCAGCGAACTTAGCAGAGTCCAAAGTACAGCATGTCTGTGCATAAGCGCAGCTCTACGTTCTACTCACTCCGCGGTTTAAAAATTCTGTTTTACTTGACATTTCTCGACATTTTTAGCAGACAAGTAGCTGCGACACCATACCTAAACATTGGTTTGACAAAGATTTTCATGTAAGTTTCCCCTCTAGATCCTTCTGGGAGGAAGATGCTTTCACGGAAAACAAGTCAATCTACTTCTATGCAGATGGATCTAAAATCAAAAAGGGGTTGGTGACGATGTTTTCTCAAATAAGCTAAACCTAAGCCTCTCCTTACGTCTCCCAAACCACTCTAGCATGTTCCAGACAGACATTTTGCCAATTAAAAAAGCTCTGTCTTGGCTAAAGAAAAACATAATATCTGCCAAGGATAACCGCATCTTTTTGGACAGTCAGGCTTCTGTCAATATTAATATATATATTATTAATATTTTGCAAATCAATACTAAAGCTGGATGCTAATAAAAGAACAGACCTTACGTGGACTGTTGAATCAACATTTTCAACGACCAAACTGATCTAGCCAAAGCTAGATCTGAATCGCTCTAAGAGTCTGATTCTTCCAAATAAGAAACATCTCAGCTTGGCGCCTTTATAGACGATTTCTGTAGTAGCTGCAAGAAGAGACTATCCTCGTTCTTCTCTGTACATGTCCAGCTCGTTCCCAGAAAAGGAAACTCTACTAAGGAGATTTCTCCTACAATGACTTAAACGACCCAAAGAATACAAATTGGTTCAATGAGTACGAGGATCGCAAATCCACTTGGCACCACAATGGGCCAATAGGTATAAGTGGGTCGGTCCTTTCCAATCGCCACTCTTACCTACCTACCTTTCGTTCTTCGCTACAAAGCCGCACTAAGTCTTCTCTAAATATTGTATTTCGTTGGCATTTAAAGTCGTTAAAGATACTTTTAATTTCTCAAGGAGCATGGTCTGTCTTCGTACAGCACAATGGACAAATTTGACCACTGTCACAAAACTAGAGATAATTCTGTAGAGTTCGTCTCTATAGATTCTGCTTTAAAATCTATAAAGATCGATCTAGACCTGTGAATTTTCTTTAGTATCTGTCATTGTAACATTATTAAGACTTGTGTTCTGACACAATTACACATGTAAATGCATAATAACATTAAATGCTATATATATAGGGTTTTCTAATAACGACTTGACAACTTTTTTTTTTTAAATAAAAGATAAACCATTTGCGATATTTCAAAAACTTTATTATTGGCTTGAAGTACAATCAAAACATTTATGGATGGAAGTCGACTTCGTTCATATGGCCACCGCGGGCACGTTTGCAGCTGTCGATTCCTTAGATCCAATTTTCAATGACTCGGCCACACATTTCGGCCGAAACGGCCGCTATTTCGGTATTCAATGTTGGCTCTGAGCTCTTCCAACGTCGTCGGAGTGTTGGCATAAACCAATGACTTAACGTAGCCCCACAGAAAATAGTCAACCGGTGTTAAATCGCACGAACGAGGCGGCCAATCGACTGGCCCATAACTTGAGATAACACGCTCACCATACTTACTCTTCAATAAATCGATTGTAGCGTGCGCTGTGTAGCTTGTGGCACCATCCTGTTAAAACCACATGTCGTACAAGTCTATATCTTCCAATTCGGGCCAAAAATAATCGGTGTTCATGGCGCGATAACACTGACCATTCACAGTAACGTGACGATCGTTATCGTCGACGAAAAAATATGGCCCAATAACGCCCAATATTTTGCTTATTGACGAATCCATTGAGACAAAAATTAGCTTCGTCACTGAAGATGATTTAGCGACTCCGAATATCTGTAGAAAATTTTTATAATTTGCAGACGTTTCTCGTTAGTGTACTTTACCATGATGAAAATGTTGAGTTTACTGAATAAATTGACAGTGACAGTTTGATGATTAGTGAAAGAGTGCGTTCACAAATTAAATTCAAAGTTGTCAAGTCCCTATTGGAAAACCCTATATTTCCTCTACGAATCTTCATTGCTACTGCACTGCTTATGCATCTCGTTTAGCAACTTCCACGAATGAGCGTACTTCTCAATAGATCACGCTTTTTCATAAGTATTTAAAGGTTTATGGCATGACTACGATCAGATATCATGAGTTGAGTTTCCGAACACGAAAAAACGACGATATATTGTAGATATTGGTTATCGAATTCAGCTGATCTATTACTAGCTGTTTTCTACCACCTTTATCCAGTTACTAAGACTCGTTTGAAGGCTTATCAGTCAATAGAAAATCTTGTACAACATAAAGTCCATCGGACTTTGTACACCGGCTTTGTAAACTTCGAATTCTCCAGTTATTCAGGGTGGGAATTTAATTTTCGTTTAATCTTCATTATACATATCGTATACCATTATTCTATAACGGCTCGGGTAGTAGTTTTTAAATCTCTGAGAACTTTGTCGAACGTTTCTCTCAAATCGATATGCAAGTTGGTCGAGGCTTCCCGATCTTTTAACGATTTTAACGATTTAAGTAGTTGTTACTAATTCTCGTGTCGTCTTTGCCTTTATACAGTAAAATAAGAAACTCACCCTCCACTAGTTAGGTATAAAATTGCCCTTCATTATTTTGTTGAATAAAATCATGAGCCATTTAAAGCCCTAGGTTTCCGATTGTCACCCATATTTAGTCAAAGTCCTCGAAAAAGGCAAATCAAGCGGGCTGGAGTCACTCAGAAAATCTGGTGGCGCCTACACTGAATCGAAACCATAGACCCTTCCAGGTATTCTAATCAGAACCAGCTTAACGAAGCTAATAGTAAGCTGAATAACACAACATGCTGTAGCTGGTGTATCTTATCAGTTGTGGTGCTGGTGATGACTTCATATCGTCTGATACCGATGACATACGAGTACACCAAACTACGTATGTTGCAAAAAAGGTCTAGACCAGCAGATGTAACTCTGAAGAGAATCTTCGATGCTAGCTTGCTACTGGCAGATCTGGTAGATCTGGCTTCTTTCATATTGAAGATCATGGTTAGAATGGTCCAGATACGGGTGCGCAAAACTGCTTTGCAAATAGATTCTCTGTCTGAAAGACAAAATTTTTACAAACGCGGAAAATATTGCGAGAATACGCTTAAAAATTTCGTAATAATTATTGAAGGCACAGTCGTTAAGAAGTAATTAATACTGGGCATTTTCATCGATATTGAGGGTGCTTTCGAGGAGGCAACTTTTGACGACTAATGACTAAATCATTAGTTTTGTGATTCAAAGCAGTGCTAGTAAATAGGACACTGATTACTGATGCTAACTGCGGCCAATATATGATGGCGGCGGTAAACAGGGGTTACCCACAAGGCGGCATTCTATCTTCACTGCTGTTGTGCATGTTGGTCGACTCACTGCTCAACGCTCTCAATAGTTTTGACGTATGCTCATAAGCGAATTTGGATTATGTAGCTGTACTGTCTGTTGGATTGTGTGCAGCAACTGTCTGCTCTAAAGCGCAGGAAACCATAGACGTCATCGATGATTGGTACACCAGAGATGAGTTTTCAGTCAATCCTCTCGAAACTGTGGAGGAAGCTGGCTAGTCTGACTCGTCTAGTATTTAAAGGCATAACCATGTAATACTCATTGAAGCTCTGTTGACCTCTGTCTTATGATCTTATGGGAAAACCTTCTGAAGCAATGACACCAGAGCAGGAGTTCTGAATATAAGACAGTCAGCCCGTAAGTTCGCCAGAGCTCCAGTGAGTATTGTACTAAAATTCGGCCGAAATTTGAATCAGCAAAGAAATTTAGTCAGGTCTTTACGGATGGCTCCAAAACTATTATACGAGTAGAATGTCGTTCTTTCTGGAGAACGACAACCTTAGATTTCACTCCTCGTTAGAAAAACAGGCGTCTGTCTTCCCAGCGGAGATGCACGAAATCCTGATAACAACAAATTATATTGTGGACAGAGTGAAGCATTTGAATCTGTAGCGACAACTTAGATGTAGATACTTTGGGATCACGGCAAATGAAATCGCCGATGAACTTTCTAGGCAAAGTTCAGAGCAGTGATTTTCAAGACCTGAACCTACGTTAAGTCTGCCTGCATCCTCGGTTAGCACTTCCATTGAGAGTTGGGTTTCATATGAGTACAACTGCAAATGACATGACTGTTGCCTGCATACTTAACGAACCCCAGTAAGAAAGACTCCAAACTAATTACTTTCGTCTTGATAGGCCATTACGCTACGCTATTTGCTCTTGATGGAACCTTATTTTAATATCGAATAAATGATAAGAATAAATGGGCAGCATCAATCTGGTGATTTTCAAAGCTGTTACCACGATTTACTTATTTTACCTTATCGTGGTAGCTTTACCTTACTCTACCTTACCTTGCCTAAGTTACAAAAGCAAGTGTTGACCAGAAGAAAGTGGTAGCACTTAAAAAATCTGGGGGAGAACTTGACCATCAAATAACCAATTTCAATGCATTTGGTGGTCAAAAAAAAATTTCCATTGAGTTCTTCAAAATAAACAGCACTCAGAGAATTCAGCCTTCTCACGGTGTTCAGGTAAACAATCATGAAAGGAAGCAGCAGGGCTTTTAGCTCAACTTGACTTTCACAACATACGCAGATACATCGCCTCCTTTACCATATAGTTAACCGCCATCAGGATTTCGTATATCTCCGCTTAAAAGACAGATGCAGCTGCATACAGTAGATAAAAGACTCTTCCGCAAAAGTTTGTTTAACCCCCCATCAAACAAAGATCGAGGCCTTTGTATATACTAGCACTACTTTATTCACAAATCTTGGTACACCTACAATGGTACACTCACTTCTCTTGTCGAAACCGTATTCAGTTTTCTCCGCAAAACAGTTTTGCGCACATGAAACTTGACCAGGAACTCAGATCGATAGGTTTGGGACTAAATGCTGGTATATCACAGGGTTCCGTCTTATCCCGACACTCTTTCTAATTTTTAATAATGGTCTGTTATCTGTTATTTCTAATCCAATATATTCCTTTGCTGACGACAGTGCTCTATGCTTTCATATCTGTTTCCAAACTCACGTCGCTGCTCTTCGGCTGTAGAACCGGAACGGCAGCGTATGTTAAACGCATTAAATTCCGATATTAGCAGCATAACCAATTAGGGATATACCAACAGAGTGGAATTTAATGCTTCTAAAACTCAATACTGCCTGCTCTCATTAAATTCGATGTCGCCAAAAATGCTAAGAAATATTTAAGTTTCCTCAAGCAATGTAAGAATTATCTCAATCCCTCTGATCTGGCCTCAGTATAGAAGCCATTCATCCGCCCAAAATTGGAGTACAACGCCTACATCTGGTCAGGTGCTCCTAAAATATTTCTGTACCTGCTAGATAGGTTTCAAACCCGTGCGATAAAACTCATATGTAATACTAATATCCGTCAGTCAATTGACACCCCTTAATAATTATGTATTTTCTCCTGTCTCGCTTTGTTTTTAATCTTATTTCCACTATTAGTGCTCCATAGAAATCTCCAATAACATTCCGCCCCTTCAAACTTTCAACCCTAATACTCGTCTCGCTATGAATGCCCATTAATATACCATCAAGCCCACATTTGGACGTACTCTGAAATATCGTGATTCGATCCTAAGCCGTTCAACTCGCTTATGAAATGCTCTTTTGAGCTATCTATTTCCTATTCATTATAACTTGCAAACATTTAAGATCAACGTACATAGGTATTTCCCTTTTCTACCTCCCTGATTTTCTTTCGCCCCCGCTGTGTACAAACATTTTAAGGGTACACAAATCTCACGTAACTCACTTCTAAGCATACCTGGCATACCAACAAAGAGAAAAGTTAGAAAACAATGTATTTCAATCCGAAAAATAAACTAGCACTTGTAAAACGCTGTGAAACATGAGTATTCAGAATGTATTCGTAGACGTTTTCTCTCTAGAAACTGGATTGACAAGTCTGTAGATACTTACAATACCCAAACACGAACGTGGTAATAGAACAGAAACTTTTATTGTATTTTATCTAAAAACGTTCCCCCTTTTCAAGTGTCAGATACTATCTACCTACCTCTCTGTGTATTACAATATATGAAAACTATTCGTTTCCACCTATTGTTTCAAACTTTAAACACGAACTTCACTCTTAGTATCCTCGGTTCCCGCTGAAATTCATCCTAAAATTCCTGAAATAAGTTTAAGTAAAAAAGGAAAAAAATAAACTATGAGTCAAACATAATGCACATCCTTATCAGTGAAATTCGCACGTCCTGAAGCGGAAATGAGCGACAAAAACGGGTCTCCATTTTTATTATCATTTTTTTTTCCACTTCAGAACCAGGTATTCTGTGAACTATTAATATCCATGGTCGTGTCCCGGTCCGGTTTGAAGGTTTTCTGTGTGTTTTTTTTTAATTTTTTTTTTTTTTTTTTTTTGTTAGCGTATCTGTGCGCTTTTTGAACCTGCCGGATATGCCTCATGTAGGTATCTCAGTTAATTTGACATAATCTAACCACCGAATGTTTTGCAGGAGTTTGCTGAAAAATTCCTTTAACCACGGAACGCAGCTATCTGTACGTAGACCGAATGGCTCCAACATCTATGAGGGTTTGGTAGGTAGGTACTGACCCAAAAATATACGAGTCTGTGTGTATTTGAAACATAATGCCCTTCTGAGAAATAGAAACTAAGGACATTATCTGAAGGTAATGTTGAAGCTAGTTGTGGTGGTGGTGTAATTTTTTTGTTTCCTTTTTATCCGGCCTCTTGGGGGTAACAGCAGTTTTAAACGGTTTTAATGCCAACTGTTAAGGAAGGAATCCTTTGCATTTTTATTTTTATTTTCCACTTCTTTTTGAATTGTACAAAATTTATTATCAAATGATGTTGGAGTGAAAATCCAAGGACTCATACTCTAGCTTTTGCTTGCACAAGTTTGTTTGGCTTTCATGGTCAAATGGTGACTTTTTTCAAAAAGAACATCTACATAAGTTGGAGATTTAATTTTTCTAACAAAAGAGGTTCGCAAGATCATAAATAGTTGTGGCCACTAGAGTGTTACAATATTTTTCCAAAGCAATCGAATTGGTCTTCATGGAATTTGTAAAATTAAAGGAGTCAAAAAGTCAGTGAGTTTGTATATAGTAAGGAGGTAGGTATCTTTTAAAAAAAATCGAAACACACGTGGCAACTTCTCACCAACAAAAAAAGAACTGATGTTAAAGATGCAGCGAAGCAAAGGTAAAACTCAAATACATTTTTTAAAATACATGGGTGTGAGCCAATCAGATCATTGTGAATAGTATCTACTCATAAAATCCTGAAACTTTATAGACATATAAAAATACACCGAGATACCAGATACTTCTGTTACCTACTATAGAGTTTTTTTTAACGCGAACAAAATCAATGTATCGCGACATGATCAAAGTGGCACCTGAGGCTGTCGTAGTCTGTCAGACACCAAAGAAAAAGAGCCTTTGGTATGATGATATGTACGTACAACGAAAACGTAACAAAAAATGCACACCAACAAGCATCTTAGCTCAAAACAGGAATAGTGAGGTAAAGAGTATCCTGGGTAAACTTAAAAGGCATATAACTTACCAGCTCAAGGATATCGAAGTATTTGTCAGTAGGAACAAAATCTGATTAAGCAACAGGCACCTAGCTTCAGACTCTTCGAAATAATATAGGAAACCTAGTCACTACAACGCAGGGAATATTTGAAGTGTTTAGAAAGCAGTTCCAGCAGCTGGTTAGGGTCATCAAGCAAAGAGCTTAATAGGGAAAAGAGAAAGGCTATCCTATATATCTCTGATAAGTAACCCATATCGGCTTTATTCACGGCAGATTCACGTGTGACGAATCCACTAACTATTCATCAACATTGCGCTGAACTCTTCAAGGCGATAATCAATGACTCCGGAAAAACTGATTCAGATATGCTGTGCAATATGAAATTTGAAAATAGTTCCTTCAAACTATTGCGAACGTGTACCTTATCTCGGCAAAGATATGCATTGACACGTGATTTCTTGTATCTAGTGCTGGAATAGGTAGTGCGAAGGTTGCTATCATCATCAAACCTGTGTAGTTGCTTGAATAGGGAAATAACATCAACATCATAGGTCGCTCTCAGCACGTTGTCATGGAAGCTTTTACGGTAATCGAAGAACAGGTTTTACGAGTTGGCCTTGAAGCAAATTAGGACAAAACCACGTTAGCGTTGTCAACAAAAAAAAAGAAAAAAAAAAAAAATCATTCCACCGCGCAGAATAAATCGCCACTGTTGACAATAGTAATTTCGAAGTGGTTAAGTAGTTGACCTACATTAGGAATAAACATCAACTCCACGAATGACACCCTAGTGGAGATTCAGCGAAGGCTAACTATAGAAATCCAGTGGCCATTTGACTCAAATTTTTTACTTAGGGAACGAAATATACTTACATGCTCTACAAAACATGGTTCCTGTCCATTCTGCTATAGCCGAGTGCCAAACGATAAACAAGAGATCAGAGCAATTATTGAACACTTTCATGAGAAAAGTTCTGCCTCGAGTATTTGGTCTCGTATGCGATGAAGGGAATATTAAGCTTCGTCAGTTCATTTCCTGGAAAGTGTTTGCCTAGCGTATAACTTCAAATGACTGAAAAGGATGTAGAATACGAAAAGGACGACAATAAAATTATCACCTTCCTGAATTGTGTTACAAACCTGCTGATACTCAACCTAACCCCCAGCATTCTCATGATTCTAGTATGAGCCAAAAGTATTAACTCAGTCCAGTCTCAACAAGTGCTTATCCAGTCATGTAACTCTCAACTTGTTGATTCCATTTGCACACTCCAAGTAGGTTGAGGTTTCATTATACTCTAATATGACACGTAGAACGAGGTATGTTTCGACTGTGTTTGGCTCTACGGATTAAAGTAGAAGTCTGTTCGACCAAAATGATGTCAGTTTGCAATCCTAAGATTACTTTAACCTTCGAAGTACTTCTTTTTCCCTAGAGAGGCAGGGGAAACCTTTATAGTCCTTAGATGGGATTGACCACATAACAATATACCCATGATTTGTCACCAGCTATGATGCTTTTAAGCAAGTCAGGATAATCATTGACGTCATTTAAGAGCTCCTGAGCGATGCTTATGCACCGGTTCTCTGATCAAAATTAAAAATTTTCACAACAAACTTCGCTGACACTCTTCTCATGCCCAAAACATTCGAAAAAATTGCATGACACGAGCCGACCTACATATATGCCAACATCCTCAGCAACTTCTTTTACCTTCTATCTGTCAAAACAAACTAACTATGCTATATACATCTGTTTGGGACATGTGTACCAACACACAAAAAAAAACCGATAATCGAATGTACGTTGCCCCCAAAATTTTGGATGTGATGCCTCCTATAGTTGACGCAGTTGAGGAGATTTCCATTTTAATAGATCGAGTAATTGGTTGTTTCACATTCTATTCATCTGACATTTAGTCATTTGTCCAAATCTTAGAAACTTTTATAGATTTTGTACGCTCTTTTTGTGTACCACAGTGTAGTGCGGCCTTATTTGTTTCATCAAAATTGAATGCTTCGTTCTCCCTTACAGCAAAACCATGATCTTCATCGTACTTCTGGATAACAATAGTTCTACTACGATATTTCCTTTCTCATCTCTATGAGATAGCAATTATCAAATTCTCTATGGGCCTCTGGATAGGATCAAAAGATAGTGAAAGAATAAAAGTTCCAAAAACTCAATGAAGGTGTTTTACCCAGGCCAAACACGCTTCCAGCAATATTTCTCAAAAAGTGTGCCTCCAATCTTTCTCTCCCACTTTACCTTCTATTTCATCAAACCTTCACATAATAATAGTTTACCCAAGTTTGGAAAACATAATTCATAACCCTGGTTTTCAAAAAGGGATCAAAATGACTTACAACTGTCCCATTTCTAAGCTTTCTCACATGAAACTTTCTATACTTGCCTTCAGTGCAAGTATCTTATATCCCCCAGTTATCATGAGATTTCTGAAAAGTAAATCGACTTCTACAAACTTAGTTGAATTCGTATGCTCTCTCTGTCATAGAAAATAGCATCGAAATCGGGCATTGACCCCATGTTATTAAAATGGATTTGTTCTTACCTGGAAATCCGTCACTATACAATAGCATTCGCTTTCAATCCCGTCTAAAGCCACTTTTGGTGTCCCACAAGGCAGCCATTTAGTTCCCCTTCTTTTCATTTTAACTACAAACGACCTCAAGAGGATTATTAAACACGGCCGCTTATTCATTTACGCCGACACTTAGTTCTCCCAAACTTTTTCTTCATCCCAAAACTATTCTTCTCCAAGTAGAGCTCGGTTGGTTTTCCACTTGGTGTTTTAGAGCTTAATGTCCTCAAATGGCCAACTCATCACTTAGTTTTATCACACGATCGTCTAAAGAATTTTACGACCCTAATGGGACAGGGTCACTTCATATTACCATTGTCCGTCTCCTTCTCGAATATGTCAGCCAAGTGTAGTCCCATTTTCAGCGAGTTCATATATTGAACATCGTTCCTTCGGTTTGCTCTTCGAGTTCGAGGACTACCCTGGGATGACCATTTTAATTTATCACCCTATTGTGACCACCTCAAACATCTTTCAACTGAATACCCCAAAAAAATGCAGAGACGTCGCTGCCATTCTCTTCTCTCATCGACTGCTGTCTATTTCTGCGAATTGCGCTTCCCTTTACAATTCTATTTCCTGTCCATCGCACCTCCTATGGTTCAAACAAATCAGTCTCCCGCATGCTCCGAAAGGTTTCCTCAAACTTCCTTCTTTTTGACTTAAGCCTGAGCACACTTGGTTCCTAGTTCTTAAGTCTTTTGTTAGCTTTCAAGTCCTAGTTTTTAAGTTCGATTAAATTTGTATCAAATCTAATGAATGGGGACCTCAACTTCCACCAAAATTAGAACAAATTTGTTCATCGAATCAGACACTTTATGATACCTGCAACTCAGGATGCTAATGCCACTAATCTCTCGTACTTATACTATACTCTGTAGGATTTTAGAATAACTAGAAGCTTACTGTGAAAGGGACAGCCGTGTTTTCTTGATCACTAAGTCAAGTAACCTTAGCTTCATGGTAAAGGGTGATCCAAAAGCTAGTGTGAAAGTTTTCGTTAAATACGGCAAACATTTATTACGAAGTTAATTCAAAATTTTATTGTTGAGTAAAACCTGGTCCATGGCAATTATGAATAAAATATAATACAGTTTATGTAACTACCACGGTTTCTGTTGAAAGCGAACATCTGTAAGTCAAAATTATGGATGAATTTTTAAAGAATAAATGGGTCAATGGCCACAATTTTAGTTTGGATGTTATGTTTGAGATCTTGAATTATCGCTGGGCTATTAACGACCTTATTAATCAAATTACCCCACAGGAAGAGGTCTAAAGTTGTCAAATCGCATGACCTTGGAGGCCAATCAACGTCTCCTCTAACCGATCTTCAAATCCCGTAAGCAATAAATTGATTGATTGATGGCTTGTGTGTTGAAACCAGAGATTGTCCAGACTCAATTCATTCAATTTTGGGAAAAAAATAGCTGGTCAACATGTTGCGGTAACTATCTCTCCAGCCGCCAACCCATAATTCGCACCATATAGTGACTTTTTTGGATTGCATTGGTTTTTCGTGAATTTCGTATTGGTTTTTCGGTCCCCAGAAACGGAAATTTTGTTTTTTCCACACCCATTCATGCAGAAATGGGCTTCATTGTCCTGGCGACTAACACCCAGTAAACAAATCGGCGACGTCGTAAATGGTCTAAAGGCCTCAATTGTTGTGTAATATGGGTTTTATAGGCGTGCAAATGAAGAAGAACTTTTAAAATTCGCCGTAAATTGCTATAAGTGAGGCCCAATTGTTGTCTTCGGTGACAAGGCCATAACATCATGTTATGGGTTAGTAATAGGATAACTAGCCAATAGTAGTTATGTTACAAAATTCATTTAAATAAATAAATTGATGGTTTGGATCTCTTCACTTGCTGTGTTGTTTTCATTCGCACAACAATTTGTGCATTACCAACTCTGATTGATAATGGCATGAGAGACCTATTTACAGACAGACATTTCCACTTTTGGAGTTTTCTCATTGCCTGGCAAAAGGATGGATAAATCAGAATTTTCAGTGTTTGACTTGGGAAACGAACCCAGGCTTTTAGGCGTAGTAGTCGACGAGCTTAACCACTGTGAGGACTTAGCCGAATTTTGCTTCCGCCCTTCCAAATCAACAATTGACCGAAAAACACTTTTAAAAAGCCTAGCTAAATGAATACAACATTAAAATACTTTGTTAGTTTCAAGGCAGCAAAAGACAGTTCTGTCAGGCGATGGCTGATTTGGATATATCCTGACAATTTATATTCACGGTCATTTCAGACCAGATTGCATCAATCAGCCTTTTCTTTTCTACTCGTAGGGCATTGTGAACTTATTGATTATTAGACGAAAGGGATTCAAGTCAGAATTTATTCACGAAAGGAAGCCAAAGGGTAAATAAAAAGTCCATATCGGGTGAAAAATAACCGTAAACAACCAGCTTGATAGAACAGTACCTGACCCTGCCAGTCCTTTTATACTCGCATCGTGCCTACTCCAGGGTAATCAGCAGTGCAGACACTGGTAAGCGGTGGATGCACTTTGATAAATAAATCGCCCTGTTAGCGAGGAGGCTCAATTGAGGCGAAAACTCGATAGTACGCTCTGTAACAAGGTGTTAATGTAGCGCGATAGACCTAGGCCTGACTACTGCAAATGTTCGAATATATTAAATAGGCTTGAGATGTTAAATGATGGTGAGTTTTGACGTAGAGTCACTTTTCACAAATGTACCTCAGAAATATAACGGTACAGGATGTACAGGATACAGACCATGGCATTAACGACAAATATATGCCACTTTTAAAGTTTTGTTTGACATCAGGGTATTTTTGTTACAACGAACAGTTTTATCTACAAGTTGATGGTGTTGCAAAATTGTAAATGGATTCCTTTGAAACAAAAGCCCTAAAAATCTTCAAAAACAAACCAAAAATCTGACTGAGATGCGTTTACGACACTTTCTGTATACTCAAGATCTCCACCATTACGAGTTTTTTAGAACATCTAAACTCACAAGATTCAAAAATCTAGTTTACAATGGAACAAGAAAAAGACTGCTCTATCGCATTTTTGAACGATAAGGTTTAAGATACCCTAAGGGACATTGGGACACACAGTCTTCCGCAAAAATACACGCACAAACAGATACTTACCATACATGCTGCTTCCCACCACCATCCGGCAAACCTCAACCTTCGACACCGGTTCAGCGCGCCCACAAAATATATGATGAAGACCATCTCTTCGCTGAACTAAAGCTTAGTCGACGACGTTTTCAAAGCAAACGGGTACACCAAAAGGCGAAGAATATGGAAACCAGTTTGGCCAATAGAAAGAGACGAAAGCCAGTTGGACAAAAAGTCCAACGTCAAAGTCCTCGAAGTGACTGAAATAAAACAGCACAAAATTTTCAATCGTGACGACAGTTTCAGGCTCTCTCGCGCATGGGATCCCCTGATTAACATCACTCGTCAACTCCAGTTCCCTCTTAAAAAACCCCATGTGATGCAGTGAGTTTCCTCACATCTACATGCACCTCAACAACAACAACAAGATGAGTTAGAATCGTTTATGTACCGCTACAATTTGCGGAGTCAATCTAATTTTTAACACTTCACAGCAGTTTCCCGGTGACCACGCTCAATGTAACTTGATGCAAAACGTTCGGGGTAAGTTAAGTATTCGACTTATTTAATTTAATTTACGCGATTAACCCCAAAATAATTAAAAATGTTAAATGAGACTGAACTACGTTCTTTAGCATCTCTGTTACCAAGACGCTTAATCGAGATACTTAGCATTCAGGATAATAAAAATTATTGGAGATTAAAATGTCCTTGGGGAGGGCCCTTCACTACTTATGGGCCCGTTTCAGGTCTATCTACCACGGCAAAAATATCCTAAAGATTCTACTACGAGTATATGTATAAAAAAAAAAAAAAAAAAAAAAAAAAACTTCTTCGGTATAAGGCCCAAATGAGAAACTGGCTTTTAGAGAACAAATTCAGCTTTCCACGGTGCAGGCAAATGACTAAATTTAATGAACAAAATACTCGTATCATACTACTGACAATTCTCATTTAACATGCTACCTGATTTCTAGCATTGAAATGAAATGATTTGACATAGAAACAAACTAGAAATCTATCTCGTTAGCAAGGTCATTACAATGTGATATATGAACCAGTTGACCCGACTTGACCACGAGATACAACTATGTAGGAATGTTATGTCTGACTAGCTACTCACAATCCTACTCATTGTCACTGTCATCTTCACTTTCTATCATTACTAAAATGATGTGGAAGAGCGAAATATCTTTAACCTTGGCATTCATCCATTCATTTGCATAGAAACCTAGACAAACCCGGTCTTATGAATTTTATTGGAAAAAAAACCAGTGCCGGACTTTGAACGAGTACATTGTAACCATTTTACGATGATTGCACACATGTTTTTAGGCAAAAATACTTGTACTCGTACCTACCGACAGTCTTCAGCCATCGATCGGAATGGAGTCAGAGTCGGAGAGATGGACAACAGACAACAGATCTCCATATTCAATACAGCACACATGTTAGTTGGCAATTAACAATTTTCCAAAGTGTTATGTTCGTGTTGGTGAGCATAGGTAACTCCTTTCCGATTGCGCTTCCAATTCTCGTTGAATTGGAATTACGATGTTGGGAAATCGACCATCATGGCCTGCATCATCATCATCATCAACACCGTCAATGGTATTCGCTTTCAGAGTTCTTAGAAAGAAAAGTTCCCCTTCTGAATCTATGTCACGTGTTTGTGTTCGATTTATTTTCCACATTGTAGATACAATTTATCGACGACATGAAGTTGTTTCGATGAGCAAACTCGAAGTGCAATAAAAATTACAGTATACATCCGATGCAGTTGGGTTTCGATGTTGGTTTGAAGCCATAGATACAATACATGAAACCGTCCGACTAAATGATAAAATGGTCATTAAGGTCATGTGGAAAATATGGGAAAATTGTAAAAAACTAAAACGAACAGTGGAAACTCGTTGTTTGTAGACAAAGTATTGACCATTGGAATTGAGGATACGTAGTCGAAACCATGTAGTCACAGGTGGGTTGGTTAAAATTTTGCAAATGCTGACAAGTACTTTAGAATGGAAAAACGATTCAGCAGGAAATGTAATCGTTCATGGTCTTTTCAAATTTGAAAAGATGTAGTAAAAAACAGAAACAAGTTTGCAATGCTTTCTTTTTTTTGTGACCAGGAAACACCTGGCCCAAATGGTGTACCTCGAATGATCTTTTTGTAAATGAATATAAAAGTCGCCGACTGGGTGGAGATGCATTTCAGGTCATAAGGTGTTTCTGTAGCTTTATGGAACTCAATCTCTGACCATCTATCAGTTTATTAGTGCTATTTCCTTTATTTACACCTTCTTACAATCCAGGGACTCATACTAGCTTCTATCACTTTGCAGAAATACCTTCAATGTTTGATTTAAAGGTGTTTCCGCCTCTCTTCTTTGTTCAGATGTCAGGAGATAATCATGTGGTACCTCCTCTCTAGGCTATTAAGTCTCATAAGCAGGTATAATACCTTGTTCAAATATGCCATTGATTCACGTGATGTTTCAATCTAAACGGAGACTTACATGCTTTCACCATGAATCATTAGCTCAAATATCGAATCGAAGTGTTCTTTGATCCTATCCGAGACTAGCTTCGCTACTTGTTTGACGAAAGCCAGATAAACACGAGCAATTTTCTATTCTTTGTTAACTTAACAATCACCCCTTTGAGAAATATTGATTTCTCAATCGTCCAAGTTATTCATGTGACGTTGTATTTAAAAATTTGAAACTAGGATGAAAGGTGTTCCGTCACCCATCTCCAAGTGAAGTGTATGGTATCTAAAAGTGTACGGGTTGGTAGCCATAAGCCGTAGTTTCACTGTCTTTGACCGACATACCTCTACAAGTTTCTCAAATTTGTCGATTGCTTCTACTCCTTAAATGTGAGAGACCCGGTATTTTTGACACAACAGGTATGCTCTTTTACGCATAAAAATCCGTCAGCTGAGATAAGTTGAGTTTTCACCAGCATATCATAAGTCTCGCTATCTTTTAAGAGAAAAGACAACAAAATACTTCCTGCTGCCTTAACAAAATTCTGCGTGTTCGAAAAATAGTAGAAGGTTGAGCGCACCATTACTGTTTTGTAGAATCGATATTTGAGATTTTTATGAACATAACGTTACGTGACAGGTCTTACATGACTTGCCAGAATGAGAAAAGGCCAAAGTAATGCTAGCAGAAACGACTGAAGATGATATTCATCTTGACGTTCTTCTTAGCGTGGCATAGACAACGCTGGGTACTAGAAAATTTTGTAACTAATTCATACAGTTCGCTACGCTTTCAAATCATTTTTTTTTTTTCATATTTAGCCCGTTTGCATCGTTATGTGTAATCGGATTCAAATTATTTAGAAGCTGGACCGTGGATACTTAGGTTTTAGCTGTCCTAATTTGAGTCAAATGTTTTTTTTTTTTTTTTAATTTTAGCGCATTTCTTTCGGATTGAAATGGAAGAGAATTTGAAATTAGTGCCAGCTTGTTTTCACCGATGTGTATTGTACGTCAGATCAACTCGCTCTTCTCCCATTCTGGATCAGCAAATGCTATTGCATATCATGGCAAGCGATAGATATGTCGCGTCAACTGCAATATTGATCGCAAGATTTATTCGCAACACCCTCAGCTTTATCTTAATACCGTACGGAGGTTCTTCCTGTTTTATTTAGTTGACTTCACAATGTTTACATTGCCCCTTATCAAAAAAGATACTTCCAAGGTATTGGAAACACGGAAACACGACGCTGCTTCTTTTTTTTGTCCACCCCAGTTTGGTGAATATCCGAGGGGATACCAAGAAAACTTCATCATCAAATCAAATCCGTCCGTTTTCTGTTGATACAATTTTGGAAAAATCATACATCCTTGTCGCATTCCACTTAAAATTCGTTTTTCTATGAGAGCTTCCATTTTCTTATATCTATAAGAGCACTATGGATAAAATCCTGCACAGAACGAGCCAGAAAAACACCCTGGTAATGCTATCGAACTATTTTTCGACAAACAGAAGGTGGAGCACGTTATTTCACGAAATATTTAATGATGGTGGCTCGAAGAGTCGACAAAAACCTACTTGCTGGTGTCAGTTGTCATTAAAAGTGGCATTTTATTCATCTAAGGATAATACCTCTGCATAAGATCTCCCTTTTTGCAAACTTGATGATTATTTCTTACACTAACTCTTAGTTTAAGTCTCTGCCTCCCAGACTCTCTCCACCAGTGGATACAGGCACTGCAAATATGTTGCTGATGCTGATTTTTAATAACGATCAAATCCTATTGGCCAATTGTCCTTTACATGGAGTCCTGCTGCTGGTTGTTATCACCCCCCGCAAAAGATGTTTACTTAGTTTCAGGCTTGTTATTGTTAACTAATTGGCTTATGGACAGATCTTCGATCTATTTTTTCGTAAACTCTTTCAGGTGATATCAGCTTCACTGTGTAGCAGGTTTTCTACTCAACCATGATATATCCTGCGACAAATGGGAGCATTGCAAAGATTCACCATTATCATTCCGGTCTCCGAGGTATAGTCTACCCACAACATATCTAAGCTGTTATCGTTATCGATACCTTCCTGGCCTCCTAGATCTTTATCACAATAACGATGTCTGCCTTATGTCTGCAACTGGTGATGAAAAATGGATCCATTACGACAACCCCAAGCGCAAAAAATCATATCAAATCAACGGCAAAGTCGAATATCCATGGCGTGAAGGTAATGCTCTGTATTTGGTGGGATCGGATGGGTGTGCTGTATTATGAGCTACTAAAACCGGGTGAAACCATCAATGGACAACGCTACCGAATACAATTAATCCGTTTGAAGAGAGCAGTAGCCGAAAAGCGCCCGGAATATGCGACCAGACACGAGGAAATAATAATTTGGAAAACAGTGGATGGGAAGTCTTACCCCACCCGCCTTATAGCCCAGACCTTGGCCCTTCTCACTACCATTTGTTCCGGTCGATGCAGAACGCCCTCACTGAAATAAGGTTCACATCAGAGCAGAATATCAAAAATTGGCTTGATTCATTCTTGGCTGCCAAGCCGGCGCAGTTCTTTTGGGATGGGATCCACAAATTGCCAGAAAGAAGGGAAAAAGTCATAGCTTCAGATAGGCAATACTTTGAATTGTACATGTTTTTCTTAAATAAACGTTGAAATTTTGAAAAAAAAACCGCACGAATTAAAATATTTACCCAATATATTGGTTATGCTTGTCATTGAGCTTTATTAGCTGAATAGAGGGAGAAGTGCCCTTCTCTAATGACGCGGATAAGCTTGCACCGAAGTACCTAATCACGTGCACAAACATCTTATTAAAACCAGTTGAACGTATCGCAATTCGTAGCATCTGAAGTTATCACTTTCTTTACTACCTTAGTCGAGAATATCCGCAATGTTCCAGCAATCTATCTTTATCAGAGTACAAAGCCGTCATTGTATGATTCGCTATATTTAAAGGATGGTGTCCCTTTTGTACTTGCGGATATAGCGCCCATCAACCACTACCTGGAGTGGTACTTCATCACAAACACGATAGTAACTGAAATTGTACTGATTCAATCCAAGTATTGAACTCCCTGCATGGGAACAATACCTTAGAGCACTTTATTTTCCCATTTCATACGTATAGGCTAGAAAATGTAAAGTTCTGACTTCACCCGGTCAAGGTGTTACCATATTAAGTTAATGGGTTTTGAAAGTGCAAAAAAATTTACAAGATAATACGAGTTCGAAGTTGCTTCGCAAAATATCAATGCTCAAATTTAGGGAGATTGACATTGATGATTGCCTCCTTAAGCTCTACATATATTGGACCGTTTAAAGGCAGTTATAAGGATTGGCATGTGTTCCGAAATATGTTTGAAAATTCTGTCCATAAAACACAAAATTTAGCAAACACTAAAAAATTCAACTTTCATCGTTCGTGATCGTGTGGCAAAGCTCTTAACTTTCTTACTATGAACAGGCATGGTACCGATTGGAAAAAAGGTATTGTAGACGGGACAATACAAATAGTTTATTAGAAATTGCCGTCAATTCAAATTCCAAATGTAAAGGACTTGCGATTATCAGATTGTATAGTTGAGGTAGTTCGTGTTCTAGACTCACTTAAGTCCTTCGAAAGAGATGCTTGGATGATATTCAATCTTCTGTCTAAAGTAGATTCAGATACTAGGTAAGTCTGGTTGTCAGATAGTTTAGATGGCAAAGAACCAAGAATTAATGAGTTTTTAACGTTTTTAGAACGTCAGTGTTGGTGGTCATTATAAAGAAAAACCTTCATCATCGGTACAAAGTATAGGAGCGACGAAGAACATCGTATGTCCAAAGTGCAACACATTGCACAATCTTGCACATTGTACAGATTTTGCTGCTCTAGGTATAGAGGCAAGAAGAGATTTAATAAAAAAATCAAAAGCTCTGTTTCGATTGCTTGCGAGGTGGTCATGTTTCAGTTCATTGTCCGTCTAAATTCAGATGCAAAAGTTGCAATTCACGTCACCATAGTTTGGTATGTCTTGGTAGTACTACTACAAGAAGTACCAAGGCTACAGAAGCCACCACCTAAGCAAATTTATTCACCCAAAACTCAACTCCTTGTGCTTCTTCCACAAATTCTTTCGCCTCCAATCATTCAACAAATATAAGACATATGTTGCCTCAAGCATTATTTCCTACAGCTGTGGGAAAATTTTTAGATATTAGCGGAAACTATCAGCTAGTGCGCATACTTATCTGAGTCTTGTGTCAAAAAACTTGGACATAAACGAAGAAACGCGTGCATACCTATAACAGGTTTCGGTGCCAAATCTGCTGTACCATCGAAAGGAGTAGTATCGTTAGTTATTAGTTGTCGCTTCAATTCGGCCAAAATTTCTATCAACACCTATATTTTAAAAAATTTTACATTGCCGTTACCAACTATAGGAATTACATACCCACATTGGAATTAGCTTATGCTACTTGGTGTAGATAAGGTCTGGGGAAATTTTTTTAGGCAAAGTTATTTGTGGATCAAATTGACTTCAAATCGCTTAAGGAAATATTTTCTGGTCGATCCTTGCTGCAGAAATCACTTCGAACATCAAACAAGGGATACAAGAGAAACATACCAGAGGCATAAAAGGGGGAAGCATTGTACATATATCATCAGACTATTGATTCTCTCGTTTAAAAACTATGGAAAAGCAATTTCCCGTAAATAAAAACTTCTTCCAAATCGTTTACGCAAGTTGTTGGTGAATATGGTAGTTAGCCTTAGGGTACACGGAAAAGGTTCCATCATCAGAAATTTATAAATCAAACACACACGCGCTCGACAAAGTTTCGTATAGTATTCGACGGTTCTTTCAAAGAAAAAACCGAAAATCGCTAAAGGATTCGCTCATAATCGATCCTTCCATTCAGCGTAACCTTTTCTCGGCCTGCCTTTGGTTTCGACACCATAAATATGTACTCACCGCTGACATTGTTATGATGTTTCATCAGCTTGGAAAGACAAAAAGTACACAGATTATAAGCGCATCATATGGAGCAAATCACCCACTGACATCCTGGAACATTTTCAGCTATGTATGGTTGTATATGGAACATCTTGTGCGCCCTGTATATCAGTTTGCATTTAAGAGCAAATTGCATTTGATTTGTAGCATGCGAGATACTTCTTAATGACATTTACGTCGATGACATAGTTTCTGGAGGAGACTCCCTCTCTGATGTCATTACCAAAAAAAAATTGCTTAATTGAACTTTCTGTAAATGTAAGGAACTCCTTCCTAAGGTTCAATTGGGACAGAGTTATAGTATTTCGTTAGATAGTAGCTTTGATTCGTGGGTTAAAATATAATACTAGGTCTGCTTTGGAACTCAAAAATTCGGAATTTAACTGAAACTCCAACCAAACGTCAAATCCTTAAAGAAATTGCTTTATTCTTTGATCCCCTCCGTTTTTTCTCACGCCATCTTCAATGCAACTAAAAATTATCCTTCAAGAATTGTGGAACCAAAACTTAGTTAGAATGACCCCTTGCCAAAATCTATTGCTGCACACTGTCTTAGGCAAATCAATCAACAACCAATCGGGGTAGTTGAATCACAAGTGAACGAATTTTACGTTCAAAGCAACAATTAACTTTCGTTTAAAAGCGTTTGTATCTAAATTATTGTTGGATCCAGTCCAATTTACAATACAAATTAAGCTTGAAGTAGGAATTAAAATCGAAAAGATTGAATTTAGAAGTATGGGGTGATTCATCATGAGGTTTGATATTCAATAGGCTTTTTTTGAAAGATCACGCGTGACTCCTATCAATCTGCTTTGTCATTTTTGTTCAGTATCGTTCGTCAAGTCATCATGGAAAGACTCACACCACAACAGCGTCTCCAAATTATTCAGCTGTATTAGGAAAGTCAGCGTTATGTGGGAAATGTTTATCGTGCAATTCGAGGAACTTACGGTGCGCATAATCAACCTACTGAAACCACTATTGCCAATACCATTCCCAAATTTGAGTCTCAGTTTACATTAGTGGATGATACTCGACCGGTTAGACAACAACCAGCAAGTAGTGAAGAGACTATAGCCGCTGTAGCTGAGAGTGTACGCGAAGACCGTGACGAATCGATTCGTCGTCGTTCTCAGCAGCTTGGCTTGGTGTATTCGACAACTTGGCGTATTTTACGTGAGGATTTCGCCCTAGAAGCGTACAAAATTGAACTTGGCGACTTCAATTTGCGTCATATTTTCAGTAAATGGGCTCTGAAAAAACTCAATGAAAATCCTTGGACTATTTTCTCTGGGGATATGTAAAGTGTCAGGTCTTTAGGAATAAGCCAGCTGCGGTTGACGCTTTGGAAGCCAACATTACTCGTGTTATCCGCGATATACCAGTCGCTATGTTCGAACTACCATAGACGTTGTCGTGGCCAATATTTACACAATATCATTTTTAAGAAATAAATGCCATGAATTGTTCTTTTAAAAATTATAAAAATTTTAAGTTTACTTCCAAATTTGTGTGTTTTATTTTACACTATAAATCAAACCTTACGATGAATCACCCAATACAAGGTAGCGCAAAATTACTGACCCAGATGATATAATTTTTTCAAATAGCGTCGTACGTGAATCATATTTGGCAGTTGTGAACTAGCCAGCTGCAGTATATAAATAGATAAGCAATGAAGCTCTATACTTCGCATGAGCGTGGAATAATTGTGTCGATGTTGTTGACCAATAATCGGTCGATGGTGTAAGCGCAGCGTGAATTTCGCCGTCGATGTCCTAATCGTGTCGTGCCAACTGGGCAAACATTCCGGCAATTAGCTACTCGACTCGAACAGAGTAGAACCACATAAGACCATGCAGGGTGTGGCCACCACCGGACTGATCGTTAGGCCGAAAATATCGCGGCTGTGGCTGCCGATGTCGCATCACCAGACGGACCCTACAGCAAATTTTAGTGAAAGACTTTCGCATATTCCCGTACAAGGTGCAAAAAGTGCATCAGTTAATTATTGTAAACACATCCTCAATCTCTTCAACGAAGACGACGATTTTTTGTCGAAAATAATCATGTGCGACGAGGCACATTTTCCCTTAAGCGGTTACGTCTATAAGCAAAATCTTCATTTCTGGGCACTGAAAATCCACGTATGATGCACGAAAATCCATTAAATCCTCTTAAAGTCACTGTATGGTGCGGGGCTCACACGGAAGGATTGATTGGGCCGTATTTTTTTGAGGACGCCATCGGCAATACGGTCACTGTTACTGGCGAACGCTGCAAGGCAATGATAAACGACTTCTTACTGCCGAAATTGGATGAGAGGAGCTTGGTGAATATGTGGTTTTAACAAGACGGTGCAACCGCATACACCGCACGAACCACAATGTATATTGTGTAGGAAGCGTTTCCTGGTCATGTAATCTCCCGTATTGGCGACTTGACATGACCAGCAAGATCGTTGTTGGCTTATGCCAACAATCCTCAGACAGTCACAGCCATTAAGGAGAATATTCGAAAGGAATGCGAACAGTTATCACTGGAAGTCTTGCGGAAAGTCATGGAAAATGCGATAAATCGAAGACAAATGTCGATCAACATTGGTGGGAGCCACTGGGCGGATATCATCTTTTTCACTTAACAGATACAAATTGCAAAGGTCCAAATAAAGTTTTCCATCACCACCTTGTATACTATAAATGGATTTAAATAATTTCAAACAGTCGTTATCTAGAGAAATAAAGAATTTTGCTTAAATAGCACAAAATGGAGGTGGGCCTCAAGGGTACCCACACAACACTCAACAATAATTCGGTTCATCCACAAAGAAAAGTTTGTTAATTTTGAAAATCCCACTCACTCCCAAGTTCTATGAATTAATCTGAGAACTTCAACACCGTTGCTACGACTATGTAATATGTTACCCTGTAACCTGTCAAAAATCGTCAAATATATGAATTTTTCGTCTCTTGGATAGGGATACTTCGAAACAATACTTTGCACAATTTCCATTTCTTTTATTAACTCCTATTCATAGAATTTCTCTTCATTCCAAATTTTAAACGAAAAACGGGATAAATCCTCTCCATATATCATGTGATACAAACATTAGATTTCCTCTTACTTGACAGCCGTAAAAGGGAAACTCAAAAGTATCTTCTTATGCTGTACTTCATCCGAAAATAATGCTTTCCAAACCACATTTCATTTTTTTTTTTTTTTTCTTTTCTATCTTTTGTAGAAAAATGTCAGCTTTTTGAGTCAAAGTATCATATAATGCAGAAAACTTGTCAAAGCAGTAATGCACAAAATTAGCAATGCAGTTGCCAAACTTTTATCTAATATTACACTTTCCCGAGGATGCTTAAACTTTAAATGAGCATAATTGAACGAAACTTTTGAAGAGGGTCCATTCATTGGATTTTTCTTCTATAGATATTTTTTTTTTCTGTGTTTTTTTTTTTTACAGATTTTATTCGTCCTTTTTTGGCTTTTCCTGTTTGGAGTTTTTGCCATCATTTTTTGGCATCAACAAGAGTCACTTCAGAATAGTGGAAGAAAAGCAGCATGAAAAAAGGAAATAATAATAAAAATATTCTTTCCAGAGAGAGCTCTTGAAGCAGGCACGAAGTGATTTTTATTGCTGCATCCAAATGATTAAGACTTTGGCGAACTTTAACAAAAAAAAAAAAAAAAATATGACAGACATCTGATTTGAGTTGTAAGATTTGGACTCGTATTTAGAAGATAAAACGTCTTGTTCATTTGAAATTATAATTTTGTGGAATGTTGGAGAGCTTAACTTGACACCGAAAGGTCAAATCAATATTAAAGTGTTGAAGGATATTTGCGTAGACTTAAAGAGCAATAGGATGGGTTCCAAACTGGTCTCTTGTGGCTTATCTTAAGTGTCGACATGAACGGGACCTAGGTATGAAGCTATTCTAAGAGATGAACTTTGTAGTTCACCTGTATAATTCTAAATCTAAATCTCAAGCGTTAGAGACGGGCAGGACCGTATTCGTATCTGTAAGGGATTGTGTTTTTTTTTTTTTTTTTTTTTTTTTTTAAGGACAACTGACTTGGTTTTCAACTGTTCTATAAGATGCATGAACGACGCATTTTTTTCAGACTGAGTTTGGTTCTGAATTATAGACCCATAAACCTTACGCATGGTGCAGGTGTTTTGTTATTATTTTCTCTACTTTTATGATGACCACAAAAATTTAAGTATTAAGAGTATGCACTCTTATAACTCTTAAGTACGTCATCTAAGTTCCATCATATTCGAGGGCAATAACCCAGCAAGAGTTCTCTAGGGAAAACATGTGTGGGAATTAGAGTTCTAATCGTCATAGATATTATTAAAATAAGCAATTTCAACTGTTAAAATTAAACAGAAAACAATTAAGCAACATACTCTCCAAAGTGGTGAGAGAGAGAGGAGTCACATACAATGATGTAGCTAAAACCACACACCATTATGATTTGGTTACCTACTGAGCAAAATGGACAGATGTTTAAAAAGAACAGAACAAGACTTAGCTCATAATTCAGACTTTCTGGTATCAAATTTCAAACCAGAAACTCAGAATGTCCAAAGGTCAATCTCATTATTCATCTGCATGTAATTGTAGAAATAGTAGAAATAGTTTTGCAGCACCTACAGCACCTCTAGGGTCAAAACTACAAAGCTGAAGTCAGCACGGCCACAGATAAGCTGAGAAAAACAAGAACACTCATCAGACCGTTTTGAGCCTGATGGCAATGTTTTAGAAAGCAGTTTATACTAGTATATTCACTGGCAATTGGAATATCAGTTCACATTGTTGGCTTCTATGGGTTACAGCTAGCATTCTATGTGGATATCAATTTGAACCGTAGTAACTGGTCTTCCGCCAGGCAAATCTTTATGCTGTGCCTAATCATGCAAAAGACCAACGAATTTTGGAGCATTACCCATCATCTTCAAAGCCGCTTATGTCATCATCGCTGTATTAAGCGATGATAACCATGCAATTTAGACGCAATATCAAGAGATTATATCATACCTTCAACCTTCTTTTGCCTGTTCAAACTAAAGACGTTGTATACCGTCCAAGTACGAGTTGTCTGAGGCAGAAGAGAGGAAAAAATTTCTCTGCATCCTGCAGCCGAAATCGTTAAGTCACGGGTTTCGCTGTTGTGGTCGGGCAAATCCCAACACATCAGTGGCAGTATCTCTGCCTTTAATTCACTTTTCCGAACAAGATGCTGGCATCGCTGTACATAGAATGAGGTTAAGAGATACTTCATAGCCGAGGGCCCTCACAATTGCAACCATTCGACGACAAATGTCTTCCAATTTTTGCGTAAAACTCATTTAGGACGATTTTAACACCGTTCTTAAGAAAATGAGCACATAACAACAATTCTTGTTGCAAATGTCTCTTCTTCAATTGCGGCACGCTTCCATATTAGAACGAACTTGTTGAATTTTCAATAGAAGCGGAAAATCACGAGGCATGTGGTCTCTTAAGGGACTTCTTTGTCAAGATCTCTACTTCAGGAACATTGATAGTTGGTTCTGTAGCCCATTTCTAACCTGCGCTTTGAATATGCCCAGCCCTGATAAAGGATCAGCATGTTAAGAGGCTTGACGCAGCAACACTATTGTCTGTTCGCCTTTTTTCTTCAGCTCTGAGTCCTAGCTTGCGCCTACAATTTTAGCGTACACATTGTCTGTAAAGGTTTGCGTATGCAGTTTGCAAGGGCCATCTAAAGAAAATAAAAAAATTTCCAAGTACATTTCAGAGGTTCTCCTCATAAGTAAGGAATCATTTTCTTTGATGAATTTAGGATCAGCTTGCCAGCAAAACCTGCCTTATGACCACAAAATCACAAACCCTTGCAGTGAATTTGAAATGTGATGCTCAGCTTCGCTTGATAAACAGTCGCTAACAGAAGCGGTTGAGAAAACCGCAATGCAACCCAAACAAAATGTTCCTTGGAGTTGTGTAAGAGTAGCGGTGACGTATTTTTGCGAAAGCTTGTTCTACAAGACAACCGACATATATGATATAATTGGTCTTATCATAGGCGTGCATATCCTCGGTGAAAAGCCTCCTCGGACATTGCCAAAAAGTCGACAGTGTCTTAGAATTTATCGACGTAACAAAGAAGTTTGTTATGCTGGATGGCACGCTTGTTTGGAAAAATGGATGAAGGCGTCTTTGGGCAGTGAAAGAGTCAAATCTTTCAGCCTTTTCGTGAAATAGAAAGAGCTCCCAATTCTGCCCACCGGGTTTTGAAAGGAAAACATCTTTGATGGGAGTGTAAACATAGCGTTACTTTACACCACTTCTGGCAACAAACTTAGGCTTAATTCGATTTCCTCTTCTCAATATATATAAGGGGGCTTGGCGGTCTCGGAATCATCATACATTAAACCAAATTGATCATTTTGCGACAGACGCAATGCATGCCTCCAGTGGGCCTCTGGAACGTACACACAGCCAACACATTTTGTTACAGCCAAGGTGCGAATGTGCACTTTGTAAGCGCCACAAAAAAGAAGAGATATAACATAGAAAAGCTCCTCCAGAGACCTCCAGAATATTCGCCAAAAGCGTATCAAAAAATCTGTAAACAACCCCTAAACCGCCAGCATTAAGAACCGAAGACGAGTAGCAACGATCCCAACGTGCTATTAGAGACCCGGCAAACGATGGGTTTCATCCGACTTCCACTAAGAAATGTCTGGTTCGGTGAAGAATGCTAGCATGCACATGTAGCTAAGCAGAAGAAAAAACAAAAAGAACACGAGAGCCACCGAAGATATTAAGAGGCTGTACTCCAGAAATAACATACTGACGTTTTACCAACAGATAAACAGGTTGTCAAGGCATGAAGACCTGTACAGAAATGAAGAAGGAAGGAAGGTCATAGAGTCATAGTCAGTGATTAGAATATGAAAACATTCCTTTGCAGTTTGTATAGCGGCGAAGAAGACCAACATCCCCCAGAAAAGACCTTTAAACTTACCAGAACGAAGTAAGGATAGCAATACCTAAGCAATAATCGACATAATCAGCTGGACCTGACGGCTTACCGGTCAAAGTTTTCAAATCTGCAGAAATGACTTTGTGAAAAGCATGCAAAAACTTATTTCTGAGATCTAGTTTGAATAGTATATGCCTGATGAATGAAATCTCAGCACCGTTTTCCCGATCAACAAAAAAAGAAGATCCCCTCAACTGCGCCAACTATAGAGCTATAAGTCTCCTCAAGATGGGATGCAAGATCTTATCTGCCATATTGTGTGAAAGTCTGAAACCCTTCGTCAACAATCTGATTGATCACTATCAGTGGGTTTTCAAACCAGGAATCTGTAAATGTGTAAAAAACTAAAGAAACCTAAATCGATACCCACCATCTTTTCATCGATTTTAAGGCCACATATGACAGAATTTATAGAGATGAACTATGTAGTTTTGGCATCCCTTGTCTTAAACTGATCCGCCTGTGCAAAATGACGATTAAGAGCGTTCGCTTCTTCATCAAGGTCGGTAATAACTAAACTGAAACCTTTGATATCAAAAACGGTTTTAGACAAAGTAACGCGATGTCATGTGACTTCTTTGAACGAATTATGAGGAACTCACAAGTGAGCAAGGAGTCACAATCTTTTAAAAGTCTATGCAACTACTAGAGTAGGTAGGTAGAGAAAAAACGGACACTCAACATGTAGTAAAGGACTTTGCCTATCTTGGCTCTGCTATCAATTTTTCCAACAACACCTCAGTAGAAATGAAACGAAGAATCATTCTTGCCGATTGCTTAGAAGACAACTAAGTGGTAAGACCGTAGCCTAAACATTGAACAGGGTATTCTCTATAAAAACTTGATCTTTCCAGTTCTACTTTATGGTACTGAAATATGAAACCTATCGAGAGATATCCTCAGTCGTTTCGAGATAAAAATACTTCGAAAAATATTCGGTCCCGTTTGCGCTGACGGGCCTTGGAGTTGAAGATTAACGACGATCTATACGAGCTGTACAACGACATCGAATTAGTTAGAAACTGAGCATCAGTCGGCTGAGATGGCTCGGATATGTAGAGCGGCCCGCAGAGTCTTCTAATCTTCGGATAATGCAGCAGAGGAATACTTTACATTAGATGGCGAGCACAAGCAGAAGGAGACCTCAACTGACTTGGAGTTCGCAACAGCAGGCAGTAAGCTAAAGACCGGACTGCCGGAAGAGGCTTGTTAATTGAGGCCAAACTGTAATATAAATATAAAATTTAAGTTCTTGGTAAGCATGGAACTGGCGATTTGCGGAAATATTTTCGAGGAGGACTGAGACTCACATCCGGTTCTGAATTCCCTGGTCTGACATGGAGGCCTCCATTTGTACTTTTTACTGCGTGTGTTTTAGTGTTTACTAGCTATCTTACTTTTGTAACAATTGTAGGCTAAGTCAACAACTAACACCCAAGTCAGCCGATAGTATACAATTCAGGTGATGGTTACCTCTCACTTTATATTTACTTCTGCCCTAAAAAGCTATCTGAGCATTAGTATCGCAGGCTTCTGCCTTTGGTGGTGGCGCGGTAGTACCGGATCATAGGAAGATTAAGATGAAAAGAGCTATAATAATTCGGCGCAGAACGATAAGTTTTCAGTCTTTCTGATCTCTCGTCATATGGTGGTGTGAAACACTTAATTCTCCGAGACCACAGATGCGATTGTACCACATCCGTGGTTCCTGTCATTTCGCGTCAATTTCAATTCCTAGTTTCTGCAAAAGGACGAAAAGAGCTGTAACCGTCCTTTAACAGCACACAAAAAATAAAACTATTTTTGAAAGGTTAAAAATCATCAAAAAAACTGTTCTGTTATAAAAATGCCCTTCTCTTACGTGTATCTTCTAAAAGCAGGATCATGTTAGAGTATGTACATATACGAGTAACAGTGGAATGTCTCTCATTTAAGTGATTTACCGCAGAATAAAAATAAAAGTAAAAAATAATAAAACACAAATCCATGACAATTAAATGAACGTTTATGTTGTGTGTTGCTGTTGTTGTTTATTTTCTTTTATTATCATTGGGCAATAAAATTATTTTATTTCGTTACTGGACAAGGTACATCCATACGTACGTTCACAGATAAATTGGTGGTAGCGTTTCCTGAAATGGAATGATGATTGTGCGTAAGGGACTGTAGAATCTCCGGGTTCCGATTAATTTAATGGAGCGAAACTTTTCAATTGCTTTACACACCATGAAATTTTTTGGAATACGTGATATTTATAACCTAGTGCTGGACAAATCTGTAAGATTATGAGTTCTGTTCTTGTATTTTGGAAGTAAATGGATGAAATGACCACTTTGTGTGGTAGCGTTCGTTTGTACGTAAAAGTGAAAGAATTATGGAAGTAACATACAACTTACAACACACATTTTCAGAGAAAAAGGTTGCTAAGCTGACCTTTTTTCGCACTCATGTTTCTCTGCCAACCTTTGCTGATCTATTAGCATACATTTGATAGATCTTATAACAACGGAAATTTACTTTCTTGTTACAAAAATGTACTCAATTAGGGCAGTTCTATATATTTGGCTAAGCTCAGAGAATTTCTATCGACTTTAGATTGATTATGGACTTGCGGATTACTAAAACTTGCTGTGCCAACTGCTATCTTTGTGCTGTTAATTACAATTTAGTATCACCTTCTTCGGATTTGTTCAACCTCTGCTCTGCTTGTTAGTTCACAAAAGGTTTGTATCATAACCAAATTGGGCAATAGATATATTTTATATTCGCCTCGACTCTGAACAAAACGCCAAGTTCATCCCACGACTCAACTACAAACATAATCTCACCGCAAAAAATCTCCGTTTGGAGGACGATATATCTATAAAATTGAGTATTCGTAGTAACTTCTTGACCGAAAGCGGAATCTTACACGAAAGGAATGATGTGAAATGTACTCTATGTCAACAAGATGCAAGGGGTCTTGAATCGATATGAACGAAATATCTTGGAGATCTTCTGACCCCATCATAGTTTTAACTAAGAATTCCTTGAATAAACGGGTCATGAAAATATATCGTTTCTATCTCTTTTCATGCAATAGGCGAAAGAATAGGATCCTACCAACAGCAAACTGGCCCAGTAAGGTAAATTGTGATATTAAATATTGAAGAGGTTAAAGTTCACTGCGAAAATTCGCATCTAATATCTCATAAACGTAGCGTAGTAGAAGCTCTAGTTCGAAATACATATTTCATTCCTCTCTACCGTTCCTGCCTAACAAAATTCCACTATCTTGTCTTCTGTATCTTCGTTTCGTCATATTACAATCCCTTAATTCTAGCTTCTTATTTCAGTAAGGAATCAGTTGGGAGCTTCTTATCTAGATTTAGCTCACGCAGTAGACTTGGAATTCTTCGCCCATGCGCTTCAACTTTGACCACTTGACATTTTTGGTTTCATTATCAGCAAGTGGGGTTTCTCCATATTAATTAATTATACACAACATGGCCGAAAGAATTTCAGGGAGGATAGAAAGAGAGGTACCGATGTATGTTGGTTTTGAATGTTTGCAGGTTATGATGACTAGAAAATGTCATTATAGTAGTTTTGTAACAAACTCATCACACACTTCTCATGCCTAAATATTCGAAAAAAAATTGCACGACATGAGCCGACTGATATGCCAACATCCTCAGCAACTTCTCTTATGGTAATTTAACGGTTTTTCGAAACAATTTTTCTTCACAGCTTCGATGTTATCATCTTTTGTTGAGGAGCGTCCAGAGCGAGGTTCGTCATTGGCATCTTCTCGTTCATCTTAGAAAAGCTTGTACCCCCTTGTAAATATTTTTCTTACTTGGGGAAGACTCACCGTAAGCCACTGTCAACATTTCAAGTGTTTTAGAAGGTTTGATTCCACAAAATTTGAATCAAAAATTCAAAACCCACCTCGTCAAATGGGTTTGAAGATAAACTGATGAGCATTCATAGCGAAACTGGTACACGATTGAAGGTTTGAAGGAGGAGGAGGCTACTGAAAATTTTGGTAGGGGGCTTAAAAAGCGATGAAATAAGGTAAAATAGGAGACATAACGTTGGATGTCAATTAATTGTGTAACGGTTTGGAATCCTACCTAGCTGCAAAGAAAACTAAGGGATACCTGACCATATGTGACTATGGGCAAAATTTTTCTTATAAGCTTCATGAAACATTGGCATTTCGCAGCATTTTTGCATTCAATGTATGGTCATTCTAGTGTTGGTTGCCGTTGACATACATGCAAAAATTCAAAGTTCTTCGGTTTCGACGATATAATCGTAAGTGCTATTCATACACAACGAGTGGGTGTTAAAATTCGGCTTTAACAACAGCAGCAGCATTATATTCTGGAAGCACTAAAATACACTATCTTAGGTTAGGTTATTTGAGAGTAGCGTTTGGAAAAGCAACCCACTTAGACCTATTGGCCTGTTGTGCTGCCACTCACTCACGGAACAAATTTGAACTTACGATTAAGCGCAGGAGACTGTTCACGTCTGTATTTTTAAGATCGTTTAAGTCGTTGTAGAAGAAGGCTTCTAGGTGGAGTCTTCTTCTCTGGTAGAAGGCTCGACATGTACAGAGAAAGTGTAGGATTGTCTCCTCTTCCTCCTAGTCCATGTAGCTCCAATAGAAATCGTTTGTAAAAGCGTCAAGTGCAATTGCATGCTTGCCTATAAGGCAGTGTCCAGTGATGACACCTATAATGGCGCTGAGATGCTTTCTATTAAGAAGAATCAGACTCTTAGAGTGATTTAGATCCAGCTTTGGCCAGATCTGTTTAGTCCAACTAAGGTCTGTTCTTTTAATATTGTAGCATCCAGCTTAAATAATTATTTGCAAGTAGCGATTGGTATGCTTATGCTGCCCTCATCCGGTAGAATAGGTAGAGTGATTCCGATTTTGGCGAGTACGTCGGTTCAAAAATTTCCTGGAATGTCTCTGTGGCCCGGCACCCAACAAAGGTGAAGGTTGAAATGCTCTGCCACCTCCGTAAGAGATGATCGACATTCAAGGGCGGCTTAAGAATTAACTGAGACCAAGTCCAGGGACTTGATAGTGGCTTGACTATCCGAAAAGATGAGGATATCCTTTGCAGATATCACGTTTTTCTTCAGCCAGGACAGGGCTTTTTTAATCGCCAAAATTTCTGCATGGAGGATGCTACAGTGAGTTGGAAGACGGAAGGATAGGCCTTAATTTAGCTTATTTGAGAAAATACCGCCACCATCCCCGCTATCGGGTTTAGATCCATCTGTATAGAGGTGGATAGACTTGTCCTCCATGAAAGCATTTTCCTCCTAGAAGGATCTAGAGGGAAGCTTGCATGAAAGTCTTTGTCAAGCCGAAGTTTAAGTATAGTGTAATCGATGTTCTTTAAGTGGATTCCTAATATATTAAGAATATTAGCGTGGCCAAATAAATTATTTTTGTGGAGTGGAGCGTAGAGCTGGGCTTATGCATACACCATGCTGTTCTTTGGATTCGGCTTAGTTTTTTGCAATGTCTAAGGCCGTCAACCAGACGATCATACCGTAAGTGAGTATCGGTCTTATGACCGAGATGTTTAGCCAATGGGTTATTCGAGGTTGGAGGCCCATTTGTTTCCAATGGCTTTCTTGCAAGAGAATAAAGCTACTGTACGTTACTTAACTCCAGTTTGGTTTCCTATCGAAAATGAGACCTTAAATTGGTACCTTTTATTGAAGGAGGCTCTGTAGTTGGAATTTTTTATTTCTTGAAAAAGAGGACAAGATCAGTTTTATAGGGGTTAACTCCCAATCCACAGCGATCATCCCAACGGGTTAATCTGTTAAAATTTAGCTGAAGGAGTTCTTTTATTGTATTGAGATACTTCCTGGCTATATCAACGTCGTCTGCATAGGCAATCATCCTACTCCATAACCGCTTCCAAGTATATTACCAGTTCATTCACCACGAAGTTCCAAAGAAGGGAAGAAAGGAGACTGCCTTGCGGCGTACCTCTACTAACACATCTTTTAGCAGAAGTCCCACCCAATTTGGAGTTGATTATCCTTCTATTTAGCATAAGACTGATCAACTCCCCAAGTGACTCGTCTACTTTCTACTCTCTGTATTGTAGGGATCGTTCGATGTGGCTAGTCAGTGAATGCAGAGCCATTTCCACCGATTTCCCTTTACAGTAGGCATGTTGAGCATGTTGGATAAGTTTTGGCTCTAATATGGATATAAAACAGTCGTACTAGGGTTCTTAGAAGGAAAGGAGGTTCTTTAGGACATTATCAGAGTATTTTCCAGCCTTGGGAATGAAAACTACTATGTTGGTTTTTCATCAATTCGTTATGCTGCTAATGTTGGAATTTAACGATATAAACATCCTCGCTGGTTCTTGTTTTATAGACGAATAGCAACAACTTGTATCCAAAAATTTATATGAAATGCGGAGGATACATTGATGAAGATATAAAAGAGCGTCGGAGAATAAACCTGGGGTAAGCCAGCATGCCTTTAAAATATCAACTGCAACAGTTTAGTGTAGACTATCGTTCCACTTTTCGATGACAAATACCGTCAAATCACAAGTGAACCAGTTGCTACGAAAATCTGTGGCATTTTATAAGGTCACTGTTACTCAACGTTTTCATGCTCTCGGAAAGAATGAGCGTAAAGCCAATGCATCTCTAGGAGGAAAAGAAAGAAAATTAGCCTGTCTATATTTTTTTCTATATTTTTGGAAAGTGTCGTAAATAGATGGATCGGGAGAAAAGATCATGCTGCGCTATATGTACGTATTGCCAGCGTGAAGCAACACCTGTTCAGAAGGGGAATACATAACATTAACATAGATCTTCGGCACATCTAAGTGTGTATGGAGATATGGAAAACCATAAGGATGAGGTAAGGTTTCCAGTAGTTTCGAGCAGTATTGTCTTTCTTAATTTTCCACAGTATTGGAATTTTACATGATTAGGAACGCCATTTGGGTCATTCCTGGCTAGTTTAAGTTTTGGTCGATTTTTTTTTCTTCTTGCCCCTTTCAAATAATTTTTTTCTTTTTATATAAAATATATTTCATATACTTGAGTTTATAACAATTCTTTATCCTTATATAAATAATAAAGAAAATATACACACCCGTGTGACATTTTTTTGCACAATGTTGGAAAATCTGAATGCTGCTATTCAATTTAAATAAAAAAAAGAGACAATAATACCATAAAAACGTAAAATAAAGATACAAGATAAAAAGAAAGAATATGCCATTTTATACCAATCTAAATGAGAATATTCGTTGGCACCCCATACTACTAAAATCAATGTCCAGAAGCAAATCTTTTACAAATGTTCCAAAATCTCCAGAAGATGTAATTGCTCTGATAGAGCATCTGGGAGTTTGGCAAGATGACACCAAATAAAAATTACAAAAAGCGGTGGAGTGAGCAAAAAGTACAGATACAAAATTTGAATAGGCTTCAAGTATTTTATAATCAGAAATTAATCTGCTATTAAAATTTTCTGATTTGAAAAAGAACGTTTTTAACATCTCAAAACAATATAACACAATTGATAGACTAGAAGAATATTTATACCCCGAAACAATGGAAAAATGGGATGCCTACGGTGTGTGTAAAAAATTCTTCTTATAATACTTTTGTACAGAATTAATAGCGGTTTTTATTTTTATTATTCGAAGTACCTCACCAGCAAGAATACCACACTTAAGCCTTGAGTCAAAAATGTTATAGTAGAGGGTCATGCAATTTGTGCTCCGTATCTGTTTTGTTTAAAGTTTGCCATTTTACAATATGGATCGTTTACCAATCACTGAACGTGTTAAAATTGTGAACGATTAGTTAAAAATAGTGATTCTGAGTAGGTACGTTTCACGCATTATGGTCAACATAATCGTCCATATGAAAATGCAATTTTATTGTGGAAAAACGAATCATTTAAAATATTGCCCATTGCTAGCAACAATTCAGGACCCTTCCAGGTAGGTTTTAACGGATTTGGCAATGTTTGGCGGAGCGTTGTCATGCTATAGAATCACTTTTTCGTGCATCTATTCGTATTGTGGCCGTTTTTCTCACAGTTTTCAACTCAATCGCATTAACTCAAGTCGATACCGTTCCCCAGTGATGGTTTCATTGGGTTTCAATAGCTCATAATAAATATCACCAACCCGGTCCCACCAAATATACAGCATAACCGTCGCAATGTGAATACGGCCGAGCCGACGACATAGAAGCATGACCAGGCAGTCCAATGCCCTTCTACTCTTTGAGTTGCTGTGATAAATCCATTTTTCATCACCCATCATGATGCAAAAAGAAAACCCTTCCTCAACGACGCTCAACGTCCCATGGCTTCAAATCATAAGGAACCCAAGTTCAAGAAATCGCTTGAAAATGACTTGGAGGGTAACTTTTAATGCTGAAGCAGGCTCTTCTCGCGTTTGACACGGATCCATATCAAGCAATGCCTCTAATTCAGCGTTTTTGAAGGATTTTGGCCTTCGTTCACGCGGATGGTCGTCAACATCGAAGTTATTGTTTTTGAAATGACGGAACCAATCACGGCACATTGTAAACTTTTTGGAGCTCTCGAGGCACTTCAGCCGCCGTTTTCTTCGAATGAAAGAAGAAAATCAACACTTGACGATTATTTGACACAAAAACAGATATTTTCACATAACCATATGTCTAAACTTCGTTCATGACGTTTTAGATATGTCAAAATCGACCAGAACGTACTGCTGGAGCCATCTATTGACTCAGTTGCGCATCTTATATTATTGGGTTGTTCTTTAAGTTCTGCGGTTTTTTTTTTTGGAAGTACAGTTTTTCGTTTCAGAAAATCTCTGTGTGATCCCTTATGAAGTTTTTGTTGTTTATTCCAGTGGGTTATTCTCTACATTGTTACTAGAATTTGTTTTGATCGGACGTGTTTTAAGTGCTAAATATATATATTTTTTTTTTTTTAAATGGAGGAGAAAAAAGTTTACTTAGAGTTGCTTCTACGCAATCAGATAATAAATTCCGTTAAATATTGCTCTCAGCTTTATACTTTAAAGCAGGAAGTGGAAGAAAAACGGCCTAATTTGGCGATCAGGAAAGGCGTTGTTTTCCATCATGACAACGTCAGGCCATACTTTAGTTTGGTGATGAAACAAAAGGTGAATTCATTTGGCTGGAAAGCTATGCAGCACCCGCTGTCCTCTACAGACTTAGCGCCTTCTTCTGTCTGCTATCTGTTCCGTTCTTTCCAAAACAATTTGGACGTATGGCAATTCAATTCCGTATATGGGATCAAAACGTACCTGGAAAATTTTTTAAGCCATTAATATTTCAGAACGTTGGAAGAAAATAAAAGACCATCATGGACAATATTTGATGGATTAAATATAAGCTTTTATATGAAAAATGTGTGTTTAACTTTAACACTAAAAAAAAACTGCATAACTTATTGAACAAATCAATATATTCTAGACATTCCTTTGCATGGACATATAATTCGACATTGACACTTATTGAGGTCCAGAGACTTAAAAAACATAATTTTTGTTTAGAGCTCATGCTCAAACTATTTTCAGCCAACTAAATCCTTAACAGACCTGCTAATGATAGTATTCTCTTCTTCTCATATCCATTCTTTGACTCAGGCCACTGCTTTTTGGTTGTGGAACGGGAACGGCAGGTAAGCTAAGCTCGTTAAATTTCGATATTAACTGCATAACTAATTCGGGAACCATCACCAGAGTTGAATTTAATGCTTCCAAAGTTCAATATTTTCTTCTGTCATTAAAGCGAAACTTAAATACCCAACCATTATCCATGAATGGCATCTACATCGTTGAAACCTAAAAATTTTCCATTCTCGGTATGTGTGCCAGCGACAACTTACATTGGAATGACCACATATTCGATGTCGTCAAAAATTCTGCAAAATATTTAAGTTTCCTCGAGGGATGTAAGAAATATTTCACCTCCTCTGATCTCGCCTCAATATAAAAGGCATTCATCCGCCCAAAATTGGAGTACAATGACCACGTCTCTTCAGGTGCTCCTGTCTCTGCACCTGCTAGATAGGATTCAAAACCGTGTGATAAAATTCATAGGTGATACTAATATCAATCAGTAAATGGACACCCTCGAACACTGATGTAATGTCTCCTGTCTCACTTTGTTTTATCCCTATTTCCACTACCAGAGCTTCATTAAAACCGCTAGTAGCATTCCACCCATTCAGACTTTCAACTGTAACACACTCGCTATGAATGCTAATCAGTATACCCTCAAGCCCACTTCCAGACGTGTACTCTTATATATCGTGATTTGTTCCTAAGCCGTACAATTCACTTATGAAATGCCCTGCAGGGCTCTCTATTTCCTTGATGTTACAACTTGCAAACACTTTAAAACATTGTATAGGGTGATTCATCATGAGGCTTGATTTTTAATAGGCTTTTTGTGACAGATCACGCGTGACTTCTACCAAACTGCTTTGTCATTTTTCTTCTATATAGTTTGACAAGTCGTCATGGAAGGACTCACACCACAACACCGTTTCCAAATTGTTCAGATGTATTACATTCTGTGAGAAATGTTTTTCGTGCGATGCGAGGAACTTTCGGTGCACATAATCGACCTGATGAAACCACTATTACCAATATCATTCCCAAATTTGAGTCCCAGTTCGCATTGGGGGTCATCCCGGTGACCGGTGAAACCACATTCAGCACGTAGTGAAGAGACTATAGCCGCTGTAGCTGAGAGTGTACGCGAAGACCGTGACGAATGGATTTTTCGTCGTTCTCAGCAGCTTGGCTTGGTATATTCGACAAACAACTTGGCCTAAAAGCGTACAAAATTCAACTTGGCGACTTGAATTTGCGTCATATTTTCAGTGAATTGGCTCTGGAAAAACTCAATGAAAATCCGGTGGTTTATGTGAAATTTTGTTCAGTGATGAATCCCATTTCTGGCTCAATGGATACGTGTTTTTGGCTCAGCAGTATTTGTTCTGATGAGCAACCCGCACAGTACCAAGAGCTACCATTACATCCACTAAAAACATCGTTATGGTGTGGTTTATGGGCTGGTGGAATCATTGGTCCATAATTCTTCAAAATTGAGGCAAATCAGAAAGTTAACGTCAATGGTAACCGTTATCGCGCTATGTTAACAAGCTATGTGCTTCCTGAAATTCCGGCACATGGTCTCGGTGAGCTCTGGTTACAACAAGACGGCGCTACGAGTTATACAGCGCGTGAAACAATGTACTTGATTAGAAATCATTTTGGTGAGCACTTAATTTCACGTTTTGCTACGGTAAATTGGCCGCCTAGATCGTGCGATATCACAATCTTGGAATATTTTCTCTGGGGAAATGTAAAGCCTCAGGTCTTCAGGAGTAAGCCACTTACATGATATGATTTTTAAAACGTAAGTGCCATGAATTGTTCTTTTCAACGATACTAAAAATTTTAAATTCGCTTTCAAATTTATATGCTTTATTTTACAGAATAAATCAAACGTCACGATAAATCACCGTTTATTATTGGGTTTTCCAATAGGGACTTGACAACTTTGAACAACACTCTTTCACTAGTCATCAAACTGTCACTGTCAATTTATTTAGTAAGCTTAACATTTCCATCATAGTAAAGTACACTAACGAGCAACATCTGCAAATTATAAAAATTTTCTACAGATATTCTGAGTCGGTGACTGCAACTTTAAGAGCGTTAACTCCACTTTTCGGTCCTAATTCTCGCCCTAGTAGACAGGTAATAACAAGTTTAGCGCAAAAATTTTAGTCTACATATTCGTTGTGTGATGTTGCCGTGTCAGTGAGGTAACGGGTTGGTCGAAGTATCGAAAATATCGCTGTCGTTCAGACGTCCGTAGCAAACGATTCAAATCAGTCAATTCCATGACGTTCTCAAGAATTGGGCATCGCTCAGACCACATTATGGCGTATTTTGCGTAAGGATATTGGTTTACACCCATACAAGATCAAACTGACTCAAGAATTGAAGCCGATGGACCATTTGAAGAGACGTACGTTCTCCGATTGGGCTCTGGAGAAGATGCGCCAGGATGATGAATTTCATCGCAAAATCATCTTCAGTGATGAAGCTCATTTTTGGCTCAATGGGTTCGTCAGTAAGCAAAATATACGTTATTGGTCGAGTGAAAACCCACATGTGCTTCATGAATCACCACTTCTTCTAAAAATAAGTGTTTGGTGCGGATTGCATGCCGGCGGCGTAAAAGATAAAGATTGTCACGTTACTGTGAATGGTCAGCGTTATCGCGCCATGATCACCGATTATTTTTGGCCCGAATTGGAAGATATGGACTTGGACGGCATGTGGTTTCAACAGGATGGTGCCACAAGCCACACAAAACACGCTACAATCGATTTATTGAAGAGTCAGTATGGTGAGCGTGTTATCTCAAGACATGGGCCAGTCGATTGTTCGTGCGATTTAACGCCGCTTGACTATTTTCTTTTCTGTACGGCTACGTTAAGTTATTGTTTTATGCCGTTTCGGCCGAAATGTGTTGCCGAGTCGTTGAAAATTGCGTCCAACCAATCGACCGTTGCGAATGTGCCCGCGGTGGCCATATAAACGAAGTCGAGTTCCATTCATAAATGTTTTGATTGTACTTCAAGCCAATAATAAAGTTTTTGAAATATCTCAAATGGTTTGCCTTTTATTTAAAAAAAAAAAGTTGTCAAGTCGTTATTAGAAAACGCTATATATCGATACCTCTCTTTTCTTCCTCCCTAAATTTCCTCCGCCCGCGCTATGTAAAAACCTTTTAAGGGTACACAAATCTCTTAGTCGCGCACTCATTATAAAAACAAAAAGTCTCATTTGATATCAGATACTAAATAGCCTACATCATCTGCGAAGGCAGTAAAAATGCCTTTCAAATTAAGTTTAAACACAGAGTTGATGTGATTAAAAAGAAGAATGGGTCCCAACACCGAACCCTAAGGCACTCCCAAATTAACGAATTTCGTTCCTAATTTCATTAACCTTGTCTCATTGTGATCAATTTGACAGGTAAGTTTTGAAAACCAGCCCACGGTTAAATATAGATATTACTACATCGGCTACAAGGCACCCAGTGTATTTTAAAATGTTACTGGATATACCATTAAAACCAGAAGAATACCTTAAACGCAATTATCGGCTCGAATACAAAACAATTACTCTGTGACGATTCACCACAAGTATCCAAATCTGAACATAGGCCCCAATTTAACTAATCTTGATTTTGTTATCAGATATATCACTGTCGCATGCTCATATTATGAGCATATTTCATATTTCTTTTAAACGAAGAATTCAGATCTCCTTTACCAAAGTTAAATTGATTTTGGTTATAGGTGTTACAGAATCTTTGAATTTCTCTTTTGAGATTAAAGCATAATCCTTTGTATCTGTTTCTCAGGCTGAGGTTGTTTTATATGCTTTGAGCACTCAATTCTGATTTTATTTTTAATATTAACTTTCTTTAAGAGTTATCTATCTTTAATCACATTTTTTCCTATAACCTGTATGAGTACAGTCTAATATGTGCTTAATGAAAGATTCAACAAAAAGTGCATACCATGCCTTGTGTTTCTTTGGACAAAGAGAAAACAATTCAAAATTCGTTAAAACGCTGCTTGTGCATTTCGCTCCAGGTGGCTTTGTCTTTCCTAAATGTGTTACCAATAACAATTTAAGTATGAGGTTTCAGGGATACAATTCCTTGTATTAGCTGCCTGAGGACTTTAGATTCGTTAGCCACTTGTGAGCTTTTGCAAATAATGGAGTAGTAGATAATTTGGTAACGGAGTTGGAAATAAAGTCTCACGAAGCTGAATTCCAAATTGAAACAGAGACCACATAGTGCTGTAGCTTTGTATGCTACATTACTACACTAATGAACGATAGTCCAACTGTGGGAATATAATAATCGTATCCAAGAAGTTCCAGATTTTAAATATCCCTAGAGGCTTGAACTAAGTTCGAACTGTGTTTGTTTTATTAACTGGCAAGCCAGATGGCCTCTTTTTACAGACCTAGACGTTCGCAGAGAAATGAATACTAAAGTACATTAATTGACTCCATTCTGAATTGCCAAGCCATTACACCAAAAAAACATCAACAACGACGATGCTTGCACTGAAAACGTGTCCAAAATATTTGAGATTCCTCTCGGCTCTAAGTTCACATGGAACTGCGGGAATTCGAATTCTCTACGAAACCTTTTTGTGTCAAAATTATAAAATATCAAACAAAATACTGTTCCTTATCCAAGGATACATACAAGATAGCTCGCATAAATTTGTGGAACTTTTGGGGAAAAAATTCCCTCTTGGTGATTCTCATGGATTCGTATGACTGAAAACGTGTTGTGATTAAACCGTTGAATGGCTCGTTATTTTTTATTCTCTTTGATGTAAATAATAAAATTAATCAACGCTTTATATGCTTTTTTTTTTCATTTCAATACAAGCATTACCGGGCCTAGTGTGACAGGGGCCTTCCCTCTGTGGCTAAATATTATATTAAAGGGCGAACATTTATTGCCTAAACCTGCTTTAAAAAAACTTTTAATTTTACTATATGAAACCAGTATCATTCTGCTTTAAACTTCCGCCCACATAGGTGAGCATGGGCAGCCATTAAATTTACATATAAATGCATTGCAAATTTTCGCAATAAAATCAACGACTTAAAGGACAACAAAAAATCTTATAAAAAGTCATTTACAGTCGCTCACTAACGTAACTTTTGCGTATGTTGTTGGGAAGTCAAAGGATTATACAAATTTTCTGAACTCCTTTCATTCCGGTTGCCAGGCATGTTAAGAGAGGAGAGAATTTTTACAATTTAACATGGAAAATATCTAGCAGGGCAGATTTTTATGAACGCAAAACACAGTTGGGGGCAGTAACTTGCATATTTCACTTGGGTAATAATATTCTCCAAAGTGACACAGAAAAGCTGTTGCCCCCTCTTAAAAAATTTAAGAAGGAGTGTGGAAAACACAATAAAATTGTGACACGGACCCCTTGGTAGGGGTGTCTCATAAAAATGCAGATCGTAATGGCAAACATTAATGGGGATGGAGAGAGTTATACTGTTTAATTTGGTGGCATTACAGCCACTGTTCCGGGTTTGACTCTTTCCCGCTGAATGATGTTAAGTACACACAAACTTTCCTTTTAGGTTAAATAAACAGATAGGTGCAGTTTTAATTATTGAACAATTTATTTTCATAATGAGATTAAATAGAGGCACTTTGGTTGGGTTAATAAAATACGAGGCTGATTTAAGAAGAAGAAATTCAGCTAGAAGCAGGTAGAGATAAAGAATATATTTAGGGTTCAAAGTTCGAATTAATGGCTGATACGAAAGATTAATCTTTCTGGCAATCTTGGAGGAGATAACTTTTTAAGTGGAATGTTGGTTTAATCTAAATATCTGACGTTTTGACTCGTGATTATTGGCACGTGATTTTTGTCCAACAACTTCCTATTCTTTTACTTCTAATTTCGAGATTAACACAACAGAGAGGACAAAATTTCCTCAGCCAATCCTGAAATGCGCTCCGCTTCACTCATAAAATCTTGCAAGCATAACCCAACAGGATTTTTGGAAATGGAAATAACCCAGAAAAACAGAAAAAGTCACTCCGATTTCTGTGGATTATGCGAGCCATAAATCCATTAGAATGAGTACTCCTTGACCTAACTAATGAATTTTAAGAGGACACTAAGTGAGTCTTTGGCATTGTCTTCAGGGACTATACTGATTTTATGGGAGAGACGGTTTATTATATGATAGTTGCTTTTGTCATCTCCTTAACAGATTTGTCACTCAGGTTCTGAACAAAACACCTTTGAGACTTTGCATTCATTAAAGAGTTTGACCTTACTATATTTTTGGCTAAGTTTTGGATGGTGATGGTGCAATCTACAACAGTTTTTATGGTTATACAATGAGGACTAACAGCCATAAATGTTTCTTAACATGAAAAGTACATAATTAGAGGTTGCTACATTTTGGGATTATGTTGGTAATCTGGCTTTTTGCAAACAGGTTACTCCACTAGCATGCAATCACTCAGTTTTTATAGAACATATCTGAAAGAAGGATACTGATGTAACTCTCGGTCACCCTGTACATTGACATGATCCCTAATTGTTGGTTATCTAGTTTAATTCAATTGTTTTGACTGGGTAGCTTTCTGTTCTAGTTGACATTAATTGAACCATTTTTCGTGTATAGTATAATCTGGTCTGGAACAATTTGAACAGAAGAAATACTTGAGAAGCCCACCAGTTTCCGAGAGTGGAATTATCTAATCCAACAGTTTTGTTTGTCCTCAGCTCGTCAATCCACAATACCATCAATTCCTATATGGATTTATTCTGTCTGTAGATATCTGTCGTCTTATGGTATCCAAAGCCTCTAGATATCCTCTAGAGTATTGAGCTTTTGGAATTTTCTGTGTTTTATTCTTTCTCTTTGATTCTCATGAATTTGTGAGGGTGTCTAAGCAAAATCACATTTATTTGATGTTTTGATCGCCTTTGTCATTACAAATCATCGAAAAAAAAAATCGTATGCAATGAATAGCCCCAGGTAAACACAAGAGGATATTCACAGAACAGAAACAACTGTGATGAAGTCTTAAGCCAAATCTGATAAACTTCTTCCTGAGTCATAGCTAATACCTTGATAGCCCAGCAACGATCCCTTAGCTCTATTCTATAAATTTTCCGTTGATCCTGATTAAACAATCATTTTGAAATTCCCAAAGAAATTCTATGACCTTTGAAGGACACGACCACGATAACCACGATGGACACGAACTTGCGTAGCACAGATTTTTCAATTTCATCCCAAGCTGCTGAATATCGGAGGCTCATTATTATGGAAGTTAAGAGGGCTTACTTCTCTGATGTTAAGGGGCATCCTATTGTAATATAAAGAAGAAAAAAAAACTAAGCATCTATTGAGCTAATTTCCAATAAAATGTTCGTCCAGGACAATCCTAGAAAGCGATTTATCATAAACTAATTACGAGCTAAATGAGTAAAGTCTACTGGTATTCGTTTCGCATGTAAAATGCTAGGTTTAGCAACATGATACTTAGAAAATCTCTGGAAGTCCTTAGAATATCTGAACATTATAAGACTCCTGGAGCTAAATTTTCATTCGGTATGAATACGAGTATTCAAAAATGTTGACATAGAAGTTGTTAGCCTCAACCGAATCCAGAAAGTTTGAGTGCAGAGCCCAGACTTTTTAATTTCTACGAAATAATGATTATCTGTGCAGTATTTGTTAGAAGTTTTTTGAGTTTAGAGGACAAGATTTATCAGTGAATTGTACGACCATTATATGGATGGCAGAGATACTCTATACACTAAATACCTACCCAACAGAGTCAAACATTTCGATGCAGAATTACAAAGCTGTACTGGAAGATTTACAGATTTACAGAGGCAAGTTAACTTGAGATATGGATGAATCTAACGGTCACCCAGAAATATAGCATCACCTAATTAAAAGCGTCCTGACTTAGACGCTTTCGATGGTTCGGCCTAAGTAATTAGCTCTTGAAATCTCACGATTTGATCGCACACGGTCCAAAAGTACATAAATTGAAAAGGAGAAGCACATACATATATGGAGCAAATATATGCCGCAGTGAGACTAGAAGTCTCCTTTCTGATTTCTGAAGGAGCAAAGAGTAAACCTATCGATTTCTCACAGCTGAAACTGCATCTAATTATACTGATTTCAAAAGGGCGATGATGAACAAAAATGTTGGTCGGTTTTCGTTGTCTGTCCACGGAATTTTTCCTGCATTTTGTTCGGATCGTGAACAGAAATTGACTTAAGCAGTTAAGGTCTCCATGGTAACTTTCCCTGAGCACAATGTCCGGATAAAATAGGCGCAGCAATCAACAACAAGTAGAGTTAGGGTGGAAAGAAAGAGTTCAGATACTGCGAAAATCAAGGGTGAACTAGTCAAAACAAAAAATATTCGAATCCAAGGGAACAACTGTGATCTAGAAAGAATGTAATCTACCTAGAAATTCTTTAAGCTGGCTATGCACTTCCGTGCCAAAATCATCCCTCCACTGGGAACCAGAATTTCCATCCCCAGAACGCTGAATTCGACTAGACAAAGTGGAAAACCTTTTCTTACGAGGAAATTAAGAATCGGGAAAAGGATGCTTAATTGTAGGTTTACACAAAGCCTATTTCCAAGTGATTGTAAATAAAAAAATTCAATCGTATCTAACGGATTAACTCAATGTTTTGCATGAACACTTATCGTGGAAACTCAAAACTTAAATTCACGGGATGTCCATACTTCCACGGGGGTTAGGATATCCGCGGTCGTGTGTCGCTTATATCTAACAGTACTTTTCAATAATGTTTTCTTAACGTGAGAGTTAACAATCTCCTGACGAGCTTCCAGTCCCACGATAGGAACAATCTTTTGATGTTTCGCAGCAAATCTAAGCAAATGAAAGCTGCCGGCTTTTCAATCTTGTAGATGCTGTTTCAATACCACCAACAAAGTATGGATGAATGAAAGTATGACACATTACTGGACAATCTTCTTCAAAAAAGGCAATCCTCTGTCTTGAAAGAACTATCGATGTATATTCTCACTTTATGCCTTACGATTCTATGCAACGTTTTGCCAAAAACCACTCTGCAGCATTCTAATCAGCAAATAATATTGTGGTTTTCAAAACCAAATTTTAATTTTCCATAATAATGCTGGGCAAGGCCATCAAGTTTCACGTCGATACTCAACATCTCTTCATCGACTAAAAGCAGGATGTGATAGTATTCATCGCTTTGAGCTCTACAAAGGCATGGCCGAATTTAGGATGCCGACAAAACTGTGCCACTAGACCCTGGAAGACATGCAGTGCAATGTGTAACTCGATTTGAACAGTTCCTCCGAGATACAATATATCTTTGGATTTCTTCTTGCGCAGGCTAGGTGTTAGAACGACAAGCACTATTTTCAACAGATTTATCAAGTTTCTGGGACACGCAGACGATATCGACGTCTTCGGTTGCTCACAGCCCTCCGTCATATTTGCTTTTACTAAAATTGAGGAACAAAAGAACAAGATTTATGAATTCGCCTTAATGTGAATGAAGATAAAACCAATTACAAAACGTTACATTACATGGTTAAATAAAGAGGTTAAGTTGCTTGCCCCCTCGGAGTAAGCACCATTCCATGAATGACCTATTATAGGTGCTATTCTAAAACTCTTAACTCAGAGGATGAAAACATTGATTAAGCGAGTTCTGCTATATGAAGCTGAGTACTAGACGATAAGCAGAGAGAAAATTTCTTCGTCGTATATTTGGTTCTGTATGTAATGAGGGTGAATAGAAGTGTAAATACAACCGCAAACTCTACGAGCTGTGTTAGTAAAACCTGACTTAAAGCTGAATTGTTAATAAAACCCAAAGGTTTGGGATGACAGTGGATACCGAAACTCCATCGTCGGGTTCTGCCAAAGTATTTTGCCTGGACAACTGGAAATAGCGTGCCAGGGATCGACGAAAGTGAAAGGCTGCCATATCTCAGACAGAGTTTATTCACAAGTTGAGAGCCAGATAAGTAAGGCAAACAATTGCTGATGGAGAAAGTGAAATCCCAGAGGAGCTGAGACGACTTAATATAGGGTGATTCATCGTAAGGTTTGATTTATAATGTAAAGTAAAATAAATAAATTTGAAAGTCAACTTAAAAATTTTATTATCAGTTAAAAGAACAAATCATGGCAATTACTTTTTAAAAATAAAATCATGTAAATGTTGGACACGAATACGTCTGAAGTCGTCCATTCACTGTAACTGTAAAGACCTAAGACTTTACATATCCCCTGAGAAAGGTGTGATATGTAAAAATTAAGTGCTCACCAAAATAATTTCTCAATAAGTCCATTCTTTCACGCGCTGTATGGCTCGTAGCGCCGTCTGTTTAAACCAGAGCTCACCGAGACCATGTGCTTGAGATTCAGGAAGCACATAGTCCGTAAACAGGGAGCGATAACGGTTGAAATTGACGTTAACATTCTGATTTGCCTCAATTTTGAAGCAATATAGACCAATGATTTCACCAGCCCATAAACCGCATCATACCGATGTTTTTAATGGATCTAGACGTAACTCTTGGGGTAGCTCATCAGCCCAAATACGGTAATTTTGTTTATTAACGTATCCATTGAGCCAGAAATGGGCTTCATAACTGAACAAAATTTCACGATAAAACACCGGACTTTCATTGAGTTTTTCCAGAGCCCATTCACTGAAAACATAACGCGAATTCAAGTCGCCTGGCTTCAGTTCTTGCACAAGTTGAATTTTGTACGCTATTAGGCCGAGATCCTCACGTAAAATACGCCAAGTTGTCGAATACATAAAGCTGCTGAAAACGGCGACGAATCGATTCTTCACGGTCTTCGCGTACACTCTCAATTACAGCTACTATAATCTCTTCACTACGTGCTGGATGTGGTCTAATCGGTCGAGTATCATCCACTTATATAAACTGGGAGTTAAATTTACGAATGGTATTGGCAATAGTGATTTCAGTAGGTCGATTATGTGCACCGAAAGTTCCTCGAATCGCACGAAAAGAAATTCTTACAGATCGTAATACAGCTGAAGAATTTGGAGACGCTGTTGTGGTATGAGTCTTTTCATGATGACTTGCCAAACGATACTGAACAAAAATGATAAAGCAGTTTGATAGGAATCACGCGTTATCTGTCAAAAAAGGCCTATTGAAAATCAAACCTCACGATGAATCACCCCTTACATCTCTTAAACCAAGCAACTGCGTGGGTGATAGCACTGTCCAATGTTGCCTATTGCAGGAACACATGGTGTCCAAAGCCCCTGGCTCACTCACTTGCAAATTTCGGAAGATCTCTTAACTATTTCTTGTCACTTACTTCCTTAATTATATCCCCTTATCTTTTTTCATTATTCTGTTTCAATCATATTCAACAACTATTTCCCAAAAAAAATTCACACCACGTAAATGCCTTTCCAATTGTCGTTGAGTGAATTCATTTTCATTCATTTTATTTCTGTTATTACCCAAAAAGATATCCTCCGAAGAATTCGTTAACAACCTCCCGTTCCCTCGCACAAGTAAGAGAGGAGCACTAATTTTTATTTGAGTTTAATGTCTTTCGGGCTTGAATATCCTTTCTTTGATTATCATAACAAAAACATTGAATTCTATGATTATTTACCTAACATTAGCCTCGCCTAAGTCTCCGTTTTTTGTTGTCTTCTAAATAAAATCTAACCCTTAACGGTAATTAAAAAAAAAAAAAAATTAAATTCTCTTTTCTTCGTCTCGTTACAGGTAAGGATAAAAGTGGTCAATTATTCCACCCGCCATAGTGGTATTTCGATCCGTTTGGGTGGAAGGAATCCTGCGTACGCACTCGAGAGTAATTCAGAAGGATATTAAACTGGAGTAAGTTGAGCGGAAAATTTATGGGTTATCTTAAATTCTTCTTTTTTTTTTTTTCATCTCCTCCTCTTCCCTTATGGATTTGTCCTTTTGGTACTAAGAAAATGTATATTCAGTGATATCGATAAGAAATATCCTTTTACTATGGGAACCACCTTACAAAGTGGGGTTGGATAAATATAAGGCAAGGGAGTGTAATTTGGGATAAGGAAAAAAAAAAAAAGGAGGAAAGTGAAGTCCAATGGGAAAAGTTTTCTAACTCACTGCACCGAGGAACGCAACATGGAGTTAAATTGCCTGAGGTGATTTTTTTTTTTTTTTTTTTTTTTTTTTTTTCTACCTCTACAACTTTTCTGTGTGTGGTTTTTTGTTTTTGTTTTGCCCTTGTGATAAGGACACTTTCTCATTCAAGTGAAGATATGGTACGGCCAAAGTTTTTCCTTGGCATGTGGTGAAATTAGATTTATAGTCACTGGTTGCAGTTGAAATTGTCCCGATTTGTCTAAGAAATTTCTGTGCATATGTATGCTTGTGCCAATGTACATACATATGTGTGGCTATGTGCACACATGTGTATATTCGAATACTACCTGGTTTTGTCGAAGAAATAAGAAAAACAAAAGGTCCCCAAGTGTTATTAATGTCAAGTCATTTCTATGGGGATTGGCTTATTGTGCAACCTGGACTATATCAACACGAAGTTCATCCATTTGGAATGCGCCTTTTAGGTAGTGTTCCCAGATGGTTTGTATACGAATATCCACACTTCTTCCTGGTGTAAGTACGTATTTTAAGTAACATTTCTCCTAACAAGCCACTGAAATCAGCCAAATTTTGTCATTGAAAACATCATGTTCGTTAAGGTCCCTTTCCACTTCAGTGCATTATGTGTCTTCCTATACCATGTTGTCGCTCTAGAATGGATTGGAAGATACTACACTCAAAATACTCTAGAACCTGATATTTGCTATATATGTTAGCCCATATATTGCAGCTAGTTGTTATATCTTCTTCTACAAATACTGTTTACGCATACGGGACTTAAGAACTTATTCCTCAGTTCCCTTTTCTGGCTCCAAGAAAACAGCGATTGGTAAGAGTGATTTTTTCCTTGGTCTCTACAAGGGTGTAGTTTTGTTAATTCACAGCGGAACCCATGAAAAACAAAGTCTTTTACTATCCGAAAGTTCAGGTTGGTGTTGGTTGTCGTTTCTTGTCAGCAGTATATGCTATCTGTGCCGGTTCTTTTTCAATGGCCGCAAACGCTCCAGTAACAAGTTGCCGATTACTTTCCGTAATATCAGCTTACGTCAGTTCTACCGAATTTTACAATAAATGCTTGTGGTATTGTTCTTTGAATTTCGCACATGGCATGGCAGTATAGTATCTCAAATATCTCGGTGGTGTCATAATCGACTTTTAGGGAGCAACAAGAGATCTCTATTGTTATCTGACTGCCATAACTTCGATGATGGCAGGACTACTTAGTCCTGAAAACACATTTGTTATGACCTGAGAGTTTGTTGATATAGGGTATTGATTGTACCCAATGTTAAGAAGATAAATTCCTGCATACGAGTACGTTGTTTCGATATTTTTTTTACAGATAAGATTATATAAGCTTTCCACCAACTCCTACTCCTTTGGTTTTCAAGCCTCTTCATGGTCGCATCGAGGAAGCTTTCGTCGATCATCATCCATGTTGAATCATTTATTTAGCCTAACAGCAGAATATTGCTTAACTATGCTGTTAAACAGTCAGCAGAAGTGATTCTTCCATATTTTCAGCATCGACTCCAACTCTTATATTTCATTCTCATGCTTATATCTGCATGCTTCTATTCGATATTTGTATCCTAGACAAGTTCATTTCAGATTTTCGTAGAAAATCGAATATTATTTACGCAGAAATACTAGTTCATGGCCACAATCAAGCACTTCTCTACTTTTTCCTTTCTTTCTAAAAGCCCATGTCCATATCGCCTCCTTCGCAAATAGTATCTTTACAACGCCATTTGGCTTACCTCTGTCTCACTGTATGTGCTCGTCAGGCTAGGGATTTCGTTATGTTGGTCCACATCTGATGCGAAGTCGCTAATGGCCTTACTAAACTTGATCTTGGCAGCATACGTCTACTCGAAAGATTTGTTTTTAGCATTCCATGTCAAATGTCTGCATTGTATTTGTTCAGTGGTTTTTCTACCAACAAGGTAGTGGTATGAGCCGATTTTCTTATTTTTTTTAATGCTGTTCAATTGCTGGTACCAAAAACTCCGTTACTTCTTCTCCATACTTTTGAGCGTTCATAGTTCCATTAACAAAGTGCAAAGGGCCAAAAACATAAAAAAAAAACATCCCCAAACCATCTGGCTTTGAGGAAACTTCACTATTTTGACTATACACTCGTCCTTTAACCTTTCACCTGCTGACCGTCGTACGTATGACAAATTGTCGGCACACAACAAATTAAATTTAATTTCATCGGACCATATCACACATCGCCAATCACCCTGCGTCCAATCTTCGTACTTTTTGCCCACGTCAAGGGAGTTTTTTTCATTTTTGTGGTTACGAGAGGTTTTTTCGCTGGTCGTCTTACATATAAACCTATCTCCCGTAGCCGTCGGCGTATGGTTTTAGCGCTTAGATCAACTTGATGAAATTCACTCAGCTCTGTTCTTATACAGACAGTACTTCTGTCTGTCCGTCTTCTGGGTTGTTTTACGTTTTCGTCCCGAGCCTTTTTTCCTTTCCAGTGGAAAGGTTCTTCATCAGTCGTACGATATTTGAATGACAGCATCCTATTTTAACCGCAATCTCACGATAGTCAAGCCCTTCTTCGACTAAAGTCAATATTTGAACTTTTTCGTACCGAGTCAGTTGACGATATATACCAGACATTTCACTTTTTTTTACTTGTCACCGTCACAACTCAATTCAAATTGATTTTTTTTGCACTGAATATGAGGCCGAACTCCGCTATGGGGAATACCCTTCATTAGTATGGGGAAAACCCTTACGATCTGATGTAATTAGGCATTTTTTGAGAACTCATTAGGTGGTGCGGTTTTTATGACCGCAACGATCCTTCCAGTAAATAACTCCTCCATGTTCCTCGAAACGGTAGATCGTTTAAATTTCAAGTTTTAAGGCTTTTGGTATTCGTTTGCCAATGCATTCTACTCTATCCATGCTGAGGAGACCTTCGCCCAGTTATCAAAGCTTCTTGTCTTATAAAAAGCGACAGTAGAGCAAACACCGGTCTTATCGTAAGCATCTTCAGATTACACTATCGAAGGTTGCTACTATTTTACCAGTTACAAGTTATTGGTCCTGTTGAGTGGCAAGACCACCGGTAATCCGCACCAAGTCAGGATCTGACTTATTGAGTTATAGCCTCTTGTAGAAGCGTCACAGGGGTTGTGATTTAAATCTAAAACGCAGTAAGGGTTTTCTGGTTGGTTTTGACCCGATGTAGAGTTGCAAAAAGTACTGAGTTCTATGACACTAAGAATATCAAGAAATTTTAAGTCGACCTTGACTCATACCAAGAGTGGAACTTGTGCCCTCAACACAAGATCCAGCTTGGTATTACACTACTAATGTGGGTAAGCGTTGTCACGCATATCCTGGCTAAATAGATGTCTGAACATCCCGTGAACTTAAGTTTTTATTGATAGGTGTTCACGTAAACCACAAGAGACAATCTACTACATCTATGCTGACAGTGGACGTTGTAGGATTTCTAAAAGTTTTATAAATTACTAAGTTTGATGTGGGTCTTTTTTCTCTTACCGACGTTATAGGATAAACACTTTGTGTTTATGTTGAGATTGCCAACATTTAACAGATATATTCTTCCTTTTTTCCAAACACAGTAGTCTTGAACTCAGCATTAGCATTTAAAAACAATTCTATCACCTACCCTTATATGGTCCTCCATAAATTGGTGAGGCATGAAGTGGAACTCGGTTTAGATGCAGTGAGGTAAATATCTTTAATATCTTGCGAATAAAGAAGAAATCATCAACCAACTTGGCTCGAGGAACTTGTGACAGACGGCTAGAGATCGGGGTTGATCAAGGCTCAGCTCCACCTCTTACTAAAGCCAATATCAAAAGTACATTACATATATAGTTAAACCAAAACTGTCAAAGAAACGGCAATGTGGTTCTCAGTATCTGACGTGCTGACGAAATCGGATAACAAAACTTCTGTTACAATCCTAAAGTTCATGGCAAAGTCTTACCAAATTCAGTAATGTTGGTAGAATCTCTTCGTTAATATCAAGTTTATTGCCAGAACCCAATACTAACACGGTATTGCTTAGATGATTCATGAAATTTGAAAGGCCTTAAACCCTAGCTTATTAAAGGCTTGACCTTACGACTCTCGACGTTACAGTTTATTGAAAATATTTTTGGATATCACAACTTTGTTCCTGTTTTTGTTTGATGTCAGCGCAAATTTAAATGAACGTCAAGTTCATCCTAGACCCGAGACCGCAGTGAAATGAATGAATCAGGCCCCTGACAAAGTGTTCTAAGGTTTGTAGTTATTGGAAAGTTATCTTTGGCTAATAAAGTGTGATTCATCGTGAGGTTGAATCAATTAAAAGAACAATTCATGGCAATTTAATTTTTAAAAATAAAATCATATAAATATTAGCCATGACTACGTTTGAGGTGGTCCATTTGAAAGGTACAATTTTGGGCGATTTGTTCGAGCATAGCGACTGGTATCTCGCGGATTACATGTGTAATGTTAGCTAATCGTAGCTAGCTTATTCCTGAAGATCTGACACTTTACATATCCCCAGAGAAAATAGTCCAAAAGTGTGATATCGCACGATCTAGGTGGCCGTAGCAAAACGTGAAATTAAGTGCTCACCAAAATGATTTCTTAACAAGTCCATTGTTTCATGCGCTATATGACTCGTGGCACCGTCTTGTTGAAACCAAAACTTACCAAGACCATGTACACATGTCCGTTAACATGGCGCGATAACGGTTACCATTGACGGTAACATTCTGATTTGCCTTATTTTTGAAGAAATATAGACCAATGATTCCACCAGCACATAAACCACACCATACCGTTGTTTTTAATGGATGTAATGGTAGCTCTTGGTACTCTTCGGGTTAATCATCAGCCCAAATACGGCAATTTTGTTATTAACGTATCCATTGAGCTAGAAATGGGCTTCATAACTGAACAAAATTTCACGATAAAACACCGGGTTTTCATTGAGTTTTTCCAGAGCCCATTCACTGAAAATATGACGCAAATTCAAGTCGCCTGACTTCAATTCTAGCACAAGTTGAATTTTGTACGCTTTTAGGCCGAGATCCTCACGTAAAATATGCCAAGTTGTCGAATAGGCTAAGCCAAGCTGCTGAGAATGACGACGAATCGATTCGTCACGGTCTTTGCGTACACTCTCAGCTACAGCTGCTATACCATAGTCTTCTCACCACGTGCTGGATGTGGTCCATCCGGTCGAGTACCATCCATTTATGTAAACTGGGACTCAAAGTTGCGAATGGTATTGGCAATAGTGGTTTTAGTAAGTCGATTATGCGCACCGTAAGTTCCTCGAATCGCACGAAAAACATTTCTCACAGAACGCTTATTTTCGTAATACAGCTGAACAATTTGGAGACGTTTGTAGTATAAATCTTTTCGTGATGACTTGTCAAACGATACTGAACAAAAATGGAAAAGCAATTGGATTGGAGTCAATTGAAAATCAAACCCCACGATGAATCACCCCTTACTAGAAATATAATAGATCTGGCATACATTGCCTAGGGTTCAGCTTTCAAACATTATTGCTTGCTTACGGCTAAAGGCTCAAGAAAATCGATGGATGAGATTTACTAGATAAGGATAGCATCTCTGCTTTTTCCTAGTTTGAATGTGGCTATTCAGTAGCTGCAATTGCGCAGCTTAAATAGTTTCTTTTACAAACAATTTTTCTATGCACTCGGGACTCCCTATGAAAATGTCTGTCATTCGGATGACGTTCGGGGTCTGTAAAATGCTGCAGGTCAACTTCCCATTGCATAAATTAAAAAAATTAATATCGTAGGGAGTGGAGGAAATAGAATCTGAGTTCCTTTCAACACTTGTTGACATCATCATCCACCTAAATCGTTGTATTTTCTACATTTTCCACTCACATCTGGCGAGTATGGTGTCACTTCAGTTATACGACGTGTAGTGAGTGTACTATTTCTTTGGCGTTTTAGATATTTTAGTTTATATCATGACTGCAACAAATCCGTACGACGAATTGCTATTAATTTGGTTGCTATATCCCAAAACGAATACCGAAACGAGTATCTGCATCGATCGAATAGTTAATCAGAATGAAGCCAACCACATCCTTATCAAAGGATTCTTTAATAAGCTTCACATTTTGAAATTGCAGTTAAGTGCGGTACGGAGAACTACGTTACCGTCTACTTTAAATGCAGAGAGACAAACTGGAGGATATCATTGGATAACGTACACTACCTTTAGACGCATAATTTGCTATGAGTTGACATTCCTTTGATGGCCCTTGAATTGCATTTATGACTATGAGCGATCATATAGGGATATTTGGTCATTTAGTATAAATCGTAGGTCTCCTGTTACTGTGCACAAAATGATGAGGCTAACATCATAGAAAAGACTTGGCTTTGATCTACCCCGAACTGTGGTGTAAACTATTAATTATTTCTGAGATAATCAGCTGATTTTAATCAGTTCTCGTAAATTTTGGCATCGTATTGTAGCGCACTACACAATGAATACTCAAGTTTTGAAATCCCGAAAGAACTATTTATTTCAATGTCATCTCCAAGTTTCGTCCGCCTCAGCACACTTCGTAACCTGTCAAAAATTGTAAGTGTAATCTTGAAAGTGTGACTCTTTCCATTTTTCTGTATACGCAATAAACATCACAATATGGGCCCTTTCGAGACGATGTCCGTCGTAAAATTTATTTTCCTTACATATCCATAGCTTCTTCTTATTCGGCAGAATATCCCTGTTTAAATATAACGGTCAGTGTTTACGTTTTTTGTTGTTCTCTAAAGAAGTACTTACTTACGTACTTGAGATGGCGCTACAGTCAGGAATGGACCTGGAAATAACCAAAAAGTGTCTTCAGCTTGATTTTTAGCTAGCTGCCCCCAGTTTCGCACACTTAGTTGGCTGAGGTCCCCTTCCACCGAATCACTAATGTCCATCTGTTCTAAATGGCCTAGCCGTCTTAAGGGTTGAACCTTCACTCTTCTGGCTAAGCCGATGTCGCTATGCATCATTGTATTTTCTTCTCCACTCACCGCCTAAGCAGACGGGACCGAAAATCACTCAAAAAATTCACTCTCAAAGCAATCGAGAGCAACCTCATCTATTTTTGATAAAGTAGAGCAGGACTGTGATTATTAAGGTCCTACATAGGTTTACTTTCGGTATTCGAGAGAGGGCTTTGTTAGTCAACTGTGTACTAAGCTAATAGAATGGTGTAGTGGTCTGAATTGATGGCGGTGCTTAGGTAGATAAAGTTCATATAAAGTTATATCTATGGAAGGTGACGATCTGTCCGAGACGTCGGTGTTGGCTGTCCGTTCTGGTTGACAGCATATACTTGGAATTATCCTCATTGACCGTTAAACCCATGTTCGCCACTTCCATCTCAATACTCGCGAAAGCGCCACTGACACCATGCTGCTTTTCTTCGATTATGTCAATATCATCGCCGTATACATGTAATTGGACAGACTTTTGAAAGATTGTGCCTCTTGAGTTTGCACATGAGTTAACCACTATTCTGTCAAGAATAATGCTAAAGAAATCACATGACAGCGCGTCGCCTTGTGTGAATCCATTTTAGATAGCAAAAGAAGAGCGTACATTATCCATCGTCAGCCTGCACAAACAGACGAGTTTACCAGGGTTACCCAAACTAGCCATTGCTTTGTATAGGTTGCCCCTATAGTTGCTTCCATGCGCGGCCTTAATATCGATAAATAGGTGGTGCACATCGATTTGCAGCTTACGGATTTTTTCCTGATATGAACGAATCAGGTTGTTAAAAGCATTGGGCCTTCATACTATACAATATGGACAACATAATCTTGTAGACTGATGCCTCTAAAGTTGGCGCAGTTCAGAGGGTCTTCTTTTTTGAAGATCTGACAAACAAGGCTGAGTTTCCATTCATCGGGCATACCTTCGACCGACCATATTTTACAGATAAGTTGGTGTACGCTCCTAAACAGATCATCGCCTACCGCTTTGAAGAGTTCGGAAGTCAAGCTATCCGCTATAGCAGCTTTGGTGGGATTAAGCTTAGACATGACTATCTTCACTTCATCCAGGTTGTGGACGCAATTAGGGGTCAGCATTGTCCATGTTGAAATTTTAATTCTGCCTGACAGCGGCAGAGTCTACAGAAATGCTTTTTCAAAATCCACAGCATCGACTGCGACTCTACTACTATGTTCCTACTTTGATTCGGGTTTTTGTTACCTTTTTGTGAAACTTCCAAATCTCGTTCATGGAGTAGTATTTTCTCGACAGCGCGCTTCTTTCGCTCCTTCTTTTTCCTTTGAGAAGCCGGTGTACGTGTCTCCTCTTCTATTCGTAAATCTTGTGAGCAGGTTTGTTGCTTGCTGGCACTCGTCGTCATGGCACAGTGAAACCCAACACATCACCGCCACTAGTTTTATAAATTAAAGCTGGAAGCATAGGACCTCTTTAAAGATAAAGGGAAACTTGATTGGAAAAGGGTTTGGAGATCTCTTGTGATTGTAGCCACCCGACGTCAAACTTCCTTACGGTATTACATTTCCTTTGCAACGTTCGGGATATCTGCAACTGTACCTTGGCTACTACAAGGTAATAGCCCGAGTCGATGTTGGCCCCTGGAAACGTTTGAACACCCATAATACTTAAGGAATGCCATGCTTCGATCGCAATCTGATCAATCTGGTTGACGGTTGATTGATCGGGAGTTATCCAAGCCCCCTTATGAATATCGAGATGCGAGAACGGCGTGCTAACTACGACAATGTTTCGCCTCACTGTAAACTCGATTAGCCTAAATCCGTTATCGTAGAATTTATCGTGCAAGCTATACTTTCTGACGGTACTACCAAGGATACCCTCTCTTCTTAGCTTTGCAATTAAAATGGAATATGTCAAAGCTAGGGCACTACTCGGAAGTCTTGTCCAAGAGCTCGTAAAAGCTATCTTTGCTGTCGTCATCTTTCTCTTCTGTGGGGTATGCAACCATATAAGGTAAATTTAGTCTTAATACGCATTGTAACGAGGCGCTTGTTAACATGCCGGAAACGCAAGACATCTTGTCTGCCTCTATTTGCAAATCCTCATCTAAATAGGTGCGATAACAATCGCCACAGTAGATGGCTCCGTTTTACAACCTCTTTTTGTTCAGCACATACCATTGCGTTTTTTGAGTGGCGGTAACATGTCCATAGACTTCTGGTTGAACAGATTGTACGTGGCCTATTAAAGAAATTCGTTGTCCTTGTTTCGTTTGCAGGGCTTATCAACAGAAGATTCATCCATATCTCAGGCTTGTTGTTGCTTCGTAACTTAAGTTTTTTTCTTCCATGTCAGGACAGTTACTCGTACCCCGGCAGTCGTAACCCGTACCCCGTCCCAGGGACGAGAAGTCGGTTAGACTATAGAGGTATAACCATCTTATTTAAGTACACCGCTTCTTATTCTTCTTGAAATGTGTAATATAACATAATTACATCTAATGATACCTACTTCTTACATGTATCTGCATTGCTACTGTTCCATGTTGCGTCTGTATCGGAATTATGGACATTTTAATTGTTAGAATGCCTGTCTAGAAGCATCTATGTCTAATTTTTTTACCAAAGACATAATGTCGTTACTTTCAACGCAAACTCATCCACTTACGAATTAAATTACAACCTACGAAAAGTTCCTTCTTCGTAATTCTCATGAATTTTTGTCACCTGTCATTAGTAAAGAAATGACACTTGAAATGTCGAGTGTCTGGCCTTAATTTATTTTCTCTCCTGGGAACTTCTTTTTTTCGGGTCAGAAATTCCCAAAATCAGTGCTTTCGATTCAGTCTGGGAAATCTTGTCCGCCACTAAGGATAGCATAAATATTGCAATGAATACGTGCAGATGATTTTCTTGTGTGTGTCATGGAAAGTTCAACGTTTCACCACACTTTAATATGAAAAAGAAAACGTATCCAAAGGATCACATGAAGAGAACTTGGAGCTGATGTTTTGTTGGAAGGATATTCTCGTGACTAAATCGAAAAACTTTCACTTTACACTGAAAATGAACAAAATAAAAAATTCAAACAAAAACTGAGCAAAAGAAATTTATCATAGCGGCGTTGGAGATTTGTTGCTATTGCAGGTCGGTTGGCACTCCACAGGTAAATAACACAACAGATGTACAACTCCACGTACTCTCCTTGTAGCAATGATGCAAAGTTTTCTTTTCCCAGATGCGATGACCAAGTTTTTCGTTAGCCCTAACAACGCTACGTTCAGAGCTACCCATTGGTACCTACAACTAGAGTTGGTACTGTTGTTGCACGTGGCATTGTTGTCGTAGTCGACAGTTGTTGGTTAACGTTGAAGTTTAGGCGGCAGATTTTTCTTCACTCGGTGAGTTAAAGTCGAGGGAGAAGTTTTACAGTTTTGTTCGTTAGCAGAAATGCAATTTGTCTTATTTGTTGGCAGCAATAGCAGAAGTACCTTACTACCTATACGTAGTATGATATGCTTTTGTCGTTGACCCTGTTTACACACCCGGTGAACATTGTGATTTTTTTTTTTTTCTTTTTTTAGCTTTTCATCTGTTAACTGTGGAAGTGGTTAGCAATCTATTGTAGTTGGCTGGTTTAAGTTCTGGCAATGTGAAAATGCGGAAGTGATTTATTGTGAATTACAGTTGTCGACTTACAAAGAAGAAAAAAAAAATATTAAAAAGAGTTGGTTAGAGGTTATTTTTTGTTAAGTCGTTGAGAGGTGGCTTACTTGTATCGTTATAGGTTCCTTCAGTGACAACTTTAATGCAAAGAATTTTAGACATTTTTTGTAGTGGTCGTTGCTCATGACATTGTTTTATTTTCGTTTATTCTGTTAATTCAAGAACGAAGAGTCTGTAATAGATGAGACTTTGACTGTCAATCATAGATGATCTATACCACGGTCAGCCGCGGTACAGTGATAAATTCACGTTCAACCTTAAAAGGTCAAACCTCAAAGCTGACCACCAAACCACAACCATCATCATATTCAGTGCAATACTGATCTTACTGCCTCTAATCTCATACATTGAGTTGATTGAGTTCCCTTTTAGCTTAAGCCGAAAGAAGCAGATACCGAAGGAGCGCTCCAGAGAAAACAAGAATTAACGCTTGAAAGAATCTAATCCTCAACGGACTGATTACCCAACTAGATGATATCGAGAAACACACATTGACATTATTTTACGTTCTCCAATATACCATAGACATACACTCGCCTTGAACAGGCAACAGAACTAGTCCTCTTTACAAGAAGAATCAAAAAACCATATACCATCCCGCTGAAGCTTAACAACACCTTTCTAAGTTTTTCGAAGAGTGTCAGGTACCATGGTGTCATTATGACTGCAAAACTAAACAAAACGAAACAATAGCTGTATGTATGCTAAGTGTGCGGATTACAACCCAAAGTCCTCACTTATGGCATAGTTGTTGGGTGCACTAGCATGAGCATGCTTCCAAAAAACACAATATATTGCCTGCATAAGCACCACATGCGCATTGAAACCCCATCCAACTCTAATGGAAAGGACGCATTATTGTTCTCCATAAGACCATCTGCAGTCCCACAAACGAATTTTTCGGATAAACTGTTTATACACCATCCTTAGATTTCAACTACGTGATGTAGTACAGTCTGTTTGATTCAAACTAAATCCAATATGTACAAATCCACACAAACAGCGAACACATCTCTCAATTGTTACTCTTAATTCGATAGTCAAACAACACAGAATAGCAGCCAGTGGGGTTCCATGATCTTGGGACTCCCTTAGTAAACACGCCGCTGATAGTTTATTTATTCTTGAGTCTCTGTGATCAAATATTAAGCATCAAGTCTCAAGTCCTTCGCCAAACAGATGGCACACTCCTAGGCGTTCCATAAGATTAGCCATAGATTGACTCATTGTGAGAACTGTGAAGTATCTAGTTTTATAGGGTACATACTCGATTCCAAACACCCTTTCCACAATGATTTCTGCAGAAGATGCAACTTCATTTATAACTACTAAGTTCTAGTATGCATCAGATTGCAACTCTAGGACAGTTCTCATTCTAAATGAGACCGAAATGTTTTCGGCTTTATAAATCTTGACAATTTTATCAAGAAGTTTGTATAATTCCGGCAGTAGTCCCACATACGTTCACCTAGTGGTATCAAGATGGGCCGTATTCTAAAGCAACCAAAGCTTTCACACCTTAGCCCATGTTGGAGACTTTAGATCGTGTAAGCAAGACTCAATAAGCACCTGACTTAGAGCTCATGTGAAGCATCAAGACGTTAAACTTAAATAAATAAATGGCGCGTCAATCCGGTGTGGGCTAAGGCCTAGTGTTTCTCACTTTGTGAATTCTTACACTCCTGTGCATGGAAAACTGTTTATTGCCGGTTCCGAACGGCTCTCCTGAGAAGCTTTTCCATAGGCAGAATTTGACCCGCCAAAAGAATGATGACGATTTTGAAAAATTTGCTGTTGTGCTTCTACTGAGATACGAACCGGAGTAGGTGGCCTTACGGCCAGTGTATCAACCATCACGCCATTGCCACCACAGCATCAAGACGTTAGTGCTTGGGCTAAAACTAAAAAAAAGTAATATTCTTTCTAATGCTTACATAAGTGTTGGGACTCCTTATTTCACTATAAGAGTCTTCCACACTGTTCTCGAAGGAGAAAATTGTGATTCCGGTCTTGAGTCTTTAGGCTATAAACAAGGTTGACTAATACCATGGGTTATCCCACTTTCTTATAAGGAAATCGAAAGTTCGTCTGAAAAAAACCTTTAAATGGTGCATTGTCACCTACGGCTTTCGATATTAAAATTTTTTCCTAAAAAGATAAGCAAACTAGTCACTCTCTATTCCCTCTACCGTTAATTGAAAAGCGGCAACTTTGGAAAGATGCAACCAAGTTCATTACCTGAAACCCACGCAAGATTCAGTGAATTCGGCATTTCGGCTACGATCAGAGAAGTCCTGCATGAATAAGCTTTGAAGTGACGAAATCGAATTTTGTCGTCTTTATGAAATAAACTTCCGCCCTATCCCAGATCTGTTTTGAAAGCTCGACTACATTACTTTCCTCTGCCGAAAATATTCCTAAGACCAGGTTTCATACTTTAGCAACAACAGCAACAACAACATCAAAATTCTACGACCAAAGACTACTCTTTTCAAACGGAAGATAATTTTAAAAGTGCACTTCAAGCTATGAACATCAAAGGAAGGCAGATTCATCATTGCGTGTAGAGCAGAGCTATTCTTAAATTTATTTTTAAAAGTAGCGACGTACTTTTATTTGCGTGAAAGCTCCTTCTTGTCGAGTGCAAGTTGTATCTCCAACAGCGGATCTATTTATAAAACGGTGTTGCGCACAAAAAACCAAACCGTCTAATCCATACGCTAACTCTCGGTAGCGTATAGTTCCAAACGGCCATTTATAGGTTCTATACTTTTTGTAGCAAAACTTAATTCATGTCATCGGTGCTAGTAGACTTGAAGGCATTGAGGACGCGATTTAAAGAGTAATTCTAGATTTTTCCTATCGCTCTTTGTTTGGTGATGTATGGTTGGTAAAATAAATGGCGAATTAGAATAAACCAACCTTCGAACTTACTCTTGGAAGAAATGACAAATAGGTTCCAATAAATCCACCTCGAAGTAGTATTGAAACCTTAATGACCACAAAGCACTATTTATGCAGTCTTGTTCCATGTTTATGACAGCAAATATTCCAAAATAAGAGGACAATCCACACTCAATTGACAATCCAGGAAGATATAGTTTAAGCAATAAAATCTCTGGAAGAGGACAAACTTAATCACCCGATTCAGCTAACTCCTTTCCATTGATTTCGCATAAAACACAAACACAAACACATCAGTCCATATAGCCTTCCTTCAAGTAGACGAAAAACACGTCGTTATTCTTTCGGACAGTAGATACGAGTATATCCTTGCAGAGGATTAAGTAAAAAAAAACATTGGTATAATTGACACATACATACATATGTATGAATGCAATGGTCAGGAATTCTTAAGATACACAAGTTCAGGGCTGCGACAGCAGTTTTTCCCAAAGTTATCTATTTTCAAGCACGAAAATGACAAAGGAAGAAGAGACTTAAGAGGAAAAGCAATATCGAATAAGATGGTAGAAGAATCAGGAAATGCGAAACAAAAGGAGAAAAACAAAACTAAAAAACTTTTTTATGATATCATTTCGAGTTTAATGGATTCTCAATGTGAGTTTAAGAATGTCGAGAGGCACACGTTATCGAAGAATCTTTTGGAGTTACTGGTGCTGGATTGGGACTAGAAGTCGGGGAAAGTCCTTATAAAAGAGGGAAAATCTCAGTGTCATCAGAACGTTGGATCGATGTGTTTTTGTGTTCTTTTTATTGAGCATTATAATGACTGCGATTTGGGAATTTTATTTCATTAATTGCCAGAAGTTGAATGGCCTTTTTTGATTTATGTATGACGAGATGTAAGCAAAGGATTATTCATATGTAGCCATTGACAGCAATTTAATTAAAAAATGTGGTTCCTCTTTTATAACTTAAAAGATTGACTTGCAATACTGTTATTTGTAAAAGTTTTATAAGTTTTTGCTACAGGATGGGTGCTTTTTTGCCCAAATTAGTAGCAAACGACTTCTCAAGACCAGTATGAACCAAGAGAGAATGATCCAAAATATTTGAATGAAGAAAAATACAGTGGAGGTCCTTTCTTTTTATCGGTCTGATCAGTGTTTTCTGTCCAAATATTTGAGAAAATGTGCGAGTTCTAAATTCTTAGAACTGGGTTTTGTCCCTACCCCGGCTGACGGCATAAGTTAATAGGTCTACCTCTTTTTCGTAATCTTGTTTCATTAGACTTAGCTCGCAGCGCTCTTTGATTATTGTAGTTAGGATAACTTCTTATCTTCTTTGAACATGATATGGTATAATATTGGTCCCAGTGTTGCTTACTTCATACTTTCTGTATATGAAGTAGAGTAAAGCTTTCTTTCCGAAGAAGTACAATGTATTTAGTCCACCACTGATGTCTTGCGAACACATTGCTTCCATTGGATTGGTGACTCCCTCCTCTGTAAACAGTGTCTAAATTAACAGTCTGACATCATTCCTTTTTTTGCAAGTTTATGGTGAACATGCGCTAGCTGAGTGAACGTGCCAAAAGTGGTTTGCACGATTCAAAAGTGGTGATTTTGGCTTGGAAGACGATGAACGTCCTGGGCTACCAAAAAAGTTTGAAGATGAAGAACTGGAAGCATTACTCTATGAAGATTGTTGCCAAACACAAGAAGAGCTCGTAGAATCTTTGGGTGTCACTCAAGCAGCCATTTCAAAACTTTTAAAAGCAGCTGGATATATTCAAAAGCAAGTTAATTGGGTTCCACATGAACTCAAGCCGAGAGACTTCGAAAAGCGGTTTTGCATGTCCGAAATGCTGCTGGAACGCCACAAAAGGATGTCATTTTTGCAATGGATCGCAAGCCAAAAAATCATATTTGAAACCCGGCCAACCAGCCAAATCAACGGCAAAGCCGAATATCCATGGCGCGAAGGTAATGCTCTGTATTTGGTGGGATCAGATGAGTGTGATGTATTATGAGCTGCTAATACCGGGTGAAAACATCAATGGACAACGCTACCGAACACAATTAATCCATTTGAAGAGAGCAGTAGCCGAAAAACGCCCGGAATATGCGACCAGACACGATTCAATAAATATCCATCATGACAGCGCTCGGCCCCACGTTGCTATTTCGGTTAAGAACTATTTGGAAAACAGTGGATGGGAATTCTTACCCCACCCGCCTTATAGCCCAGACCTTGCTCCTTCTGACAACCATTTGTTCGGGTCGATGCAGAACGCCCTCACTGAAATACGGCTTACATCAGAGCAGAATATCAAAAATTGGCTTGATTCATTCTTGGCTGCCAAGCCGGCGCAGTTCTTTTGGAATGGGATCCACAAATTGCCAGAAAGATGGGAAAAAGTCATAGCTTCAGATGGGCAATACTTCGAATAATACTATTGTACACGTTTTTTATTAAATAAACGTTCAAATTTTGAAAAAAAAAACCGCACGAATTAAAATATATACCAATAGGTTATCTGAACGCCAAAGGCAAAAACAGGACATCTTTAGTAGTTCGTTCGGAAAGCATAACCTACACAATTCAACGACTGAGAGTGGATTAAGCATTTATCCGTGATGTAAATACATGCCAATCCAAATGGTGTTGTAAAATCTATCCTAGAATCTGCTGCAGCAAGAAATTGCAGACTGGCCTAATGTCACTTTATATTATATTTTATGGATGTATATAAAGATAAGGCTACTTATCAACAGTAGACCAATGTTTTTTCCTTCTTGCGACTCGAAATGGAGATTTCATGGCCGACCGTAGAATATTCTTCTATAAGTATGGGAATCTTATCTGCCGGGCTAGATATATCCTTAACACTTTCATTCACCATACAAGTGATAGTTGTAGATAATAGACAAAATGTCAACGGATATATAGACCAGCTGACACCAGGAATAAGTCCATTTCTGAATAAGCTCCGAAATAGATGTTCCAGGATTTTTTATGTTTGAATCTAGTCACTTAACGAAGCTTTATTAGAGTCTTAGAAGGTGAAAACCTTCTGATATGAAGATTAAGATCTTGCTTCAAAAGACAGATAGTCTTCTGATCCTATCTTATTTCTTGAGCCAGAGGCTTGTCACTGATGTACCTTTTTGTTTTCGCTAACCTATCATCGTAGACTTCATTGCTTTTGTGACCTGGAACCCAGGTCAAATGTGTTGAATTTTGCTAGATTTTCAAGAATTTGCTATATAGTAACCTTTTAGTTCATACAATGAGATCGTAGGGCCTTAGGTGCTGCTTGACTATCATTAAATGTATTGATGATGATACTTTTTATGCCTATCTCAAGGCTGATGTTGGCTCACTTACACATTGCAAATAACCCAAGTGGATGAACTTTGGTCACATCCCTAGCACCTTACAAGCTTCAAGGGTGATTGCTGTTACTAGTGTACTGGACCCCTTGATATTTTAAGCCTTCACGATTTCTTGATATTTTAATCGGAGTTGAGGAGCATTTTTTTTCTTCGCATATTTAGGCGTCGAGAAGCCAACGTGATCAGCAACTCCAGGAACAACGTTCAAAAGTTTTACAATAAGTTGGTAAGTTGTTGGATTCCCAGCCGGTGTTGAAGACATGGACAAGGATTTCTTCAGACTTGAAGGGTTGATTTAAATTTCGCTGTCAGGCAAGTCGAACTCTCTATCTAATCTATGACGAAAGCCAAGATTTATGCAAACCTGACTGAAACGAAGTGAATAGCTGTTTGGGATGCCTTCATGGTGAGCAAATACAAACCCATTTTCAAGATTTGTTAGAAGGAAAATATGACTGATATATGTATGTAACCTAAGCATAGGCATCAGCCTTCCTATGAAGATCTTGTCTGCCGTATTGTGTAAACGCTCGAAACCAATTGACAAAGATCTGATTGTACATGCCCTGTACATCTACAAATGAGCAAATATCAACATTAGGCAGATCATAGAAAAACCCAAGGAGTGGAAGTCGATACTCACAGCCTCATTACATAAAGACATAGCAGAGCTAAGTCTTGATTTGAAATGTCTACCAAACTGGTTTTTGCCTACCGCAGTTTAGCTTTTAACTTTGACAACAACTTCGCATCAGAAATTACACGAATAGTTGGACTTGCCAATCGCTGCTATAAGGAAACTCTAAGGCCCTTCTATATAGACCCTAATAATCCCAGTTCTACTCTATGGTACAGAAGTTTTAGTGGAAAAACTTTTAGGTGCCATTTTGACGGGCATAAGTTGGACTTGTAAAACGCACGAATATCAATGCTCCATCGAAGTAAGAAATATTTTTTCATCTTCGGTTTAAAACGGATTCCCCAATAGTTACTGCATATTTGTTGCAAAAGGTGTAACGTGTTGAACATATCAGCTTTGGTCTGGAAGAAAGTGGTTACTACTTTGCAGATTTTCACTTAAGATAAGGCGAACAGGATTTAAGAGAGTTTAACTTTAAAGCCGGCTATTTAGAGTATAAGTCATTGATGACAGTTAGAGAAGACGAGAAGCGAATTGTAACAGGGTAAACATCAGAAACGTGGTAATCATGCGGCTCATCGAACCGGCAGAGCCCCTGAGCTCGCTTTGTATAATTTTAACAATTTTGCGTTACGTAATTCCTCTCCTGACATCTTAGGATGACCAAATGAAAAAAAAAAAAAACTTGGGGAGTACAGGGGTTTTAAGCCAAAGGTCTCTTTAATTGTCCTGGTCATTATCCAACTACTTACAGTGGCATACTATATGATGGTTGAAATAAACCCATTAGACTCTGGAAGGCAATTTGGATCCTGTTGAACTTAGAAAAGCCACAGGCCACTATCTAGAATTAAAAATTGGAATGGAGGGCATTACAAGGTCCATCATTGATGAGTTTTTCAAAATTAAAATCCGAAACAAGCAGACTGTTTTATGTCGAAGACTGACAAAGTTACAGAGCGCCACTTACAAATTACAATAAAGAACTTAGAAAAGAGAAAATGGCTACAGTAAATTTTTCGGCTCATTTGATGAACGTCATTCACTTGCCTGATATCTGGATTGCGTGTCGTACTCATAAACCCACGTCCGTCTCCAGTAATGATCCTTTTGATGAATGTGGGATCGGATTCATCCTCGCAAATCATCCCCTTTTGCGACGTCAGCACGGTCTCTTTTTGCATGAAATTGAGGTCTTTTGGCACCAACTTTGCTGCTACACGACGGAAACCCAAATCATTAAGAAAAATGTCTTTGATGGATCCATAGTCAATGTTCAAGTCCTCCGCTATCTCTCTGATGGCTTATTTGCGGTTATTGACCAACATTTCTTTTACTTCATCAATGTTTTCGTCGGCTTTCGATGTCGATGGTCTGCCACTGCGTTCATCATCTTCGATTAACTCACGTCTCAAAATTGAATACAAGTCCCTGTCCTGTCCCTGTCCTGTCCCTGTCCTGTCCCTGTCCTGTCCCTGTCCTGTCCCTGTCCCTATCAGGTAGATGTATGTATAGGCTACATTTCGTATATTTGTATTGTACTACCGCCAATACGATCTATTTTGATAATCCACTCCTCTGAAGGTATGAATTGAATCAGTTTTGATAATTTCCCACGGTTCTTCGCTGGTAATAGACTGTTAACATATTTTAATACCTAACCCCTTCCAATCCATCATTAGAAGCTACCATTGTGAAACCTATGTCACGGATTATTGTTAACATCCTGTTACGAAACTTCGTTTAACAACTACAACAATTGCGTGTTGTAGTGCTTCGCCAGCTGTTCTCAATTCATCCGGTTACAGATGCGAGTAATATATCTTTAATTCATCAATTGTGTTTCATCCCATAATGGAGGAAACTACGACATCAAATCGACGATGTGTCAACGAACACAATTGTAATTAAACAAAATTCCAAGTTACTACAAGTGTGCGATACCGCCATCAATACTTGACTCAGTTGTAAATTGGTTACTATTGTCGAAGAGCTCAATTGCAGTCCACCATCAAAACTACACCTCCCGGCTCTTCAAATTTACACGAATGTACGGCAGAGCCGTCTATTTATTCGTCATTGTGCCAGTCGCCAGACACTATATAACATCCATTTGTTCGCGATTTGTTTACAAACAAACAAACCAACCGCAACTGGTTTAATTGAAGAGTAGCACGTTCGAAATTTGTTGACACTTTAGATGATGTATGACCAACACACCTGTTGTCCATTCACACACAGGTGATTCAAACCAGAATAGTTACAAAAGCTAGAAAAAAAAAAAAGAAAAAAGATACATGAACAAAATTTCTTTTCCTTTAGAACGACTGGCAGAGGTGAAAAACATCTATTGGAAATCGAAGTAAAGTATCTACATCCACACCCTGTTTACGACAGGATTGAACCATTATGAATGACAAATTGGATTCTGAAATATTATGAAGCGATCCAGTGTATGGATGTGGTGAACGCCTAATAAAATTAATTCACCATAAAACAATAATAATTACGTCAAATGGTTTCTGCACGAATGCAAACTATCGAGACAGAAAATTGAACTGCTCTAGTGGGCGGCATGAGCCGGTGGTTATAGACTCCGGATTCCGGACTTTGTTCACTTTGTATACCGTACATTCCGGACTCCGGAACGTCATGATTTCAAAGTATAGACTGGATGTATACTTGGGTGAGGTTGGTATAGGTCATTTGGTGCGTGTGGTATTGCTTTACACATGATTACACCGACATCGATTAGATTATTGGTTTTAGAGTTAATTTTGTTTTATTTTTATTTTATTTTTTGAAATGTATGTAATCATTTATGCATTTCAATTTAAATTTAATTTAAATGACGAGCTAATCGAAAAGGGTAAAAGGGTCTACAGGTATTAGCTCAATTAACAAGGTTACTTCAATATTATGGCATGTATTCGTAGCTCATTTTTTTGAAAAACTGTCGTTTTCAGTGATTTAGAAATTTTAAATATCCTTTCAACTGTAGAACTTTGAGGACTGAAGCCAAATTATTGAGAAGTTCGCAAAGTGGGTCCTCATGAGTTAGAATGATTACCGGATAGAACGAGTGCAGTGTAGGAGGTGGAAAAGTGAATTCACTGGCCGTGCTGATCGGACACAGCTTTGAACCTATTTTCGGGTTGCGAACTCTGGTCAGTCCCTTCCTCAATTCCTCATAATAAGCACCATTCCGATGAACTTTAATTAACCGTTCTACCCATTTCAGTAGCCATAAGTTTCCTTGACTTGACCGTCATTTTTTTTTCTCTAGGGAGGAAAAAAAGAGAGGTACTAGGTGGGGTGAAAAGTAACCTCCTTGGGAATGAAAAAAAATTGTTTTAAATGTTTTTTTTTTTTTTAATTTATTCAATATATTCCCCTTTTAGTTTGACACACTTATTCCAGCGATTTTCCAACTTCTTGATCCCGTTCGAAAAGTAATTTTCCGGAAGGTCCGCAAAATACTCCTCCGTGGCGTTGATGATTTCCTCGCAGGAGCTGAATTTTTTATTGATAAGCCATCTTTTGAGGTTTGGGAAAAGAATATAGTCCGAGGGTTCGTGTGTCTTGCAAAAACAAATTTTGTTTCGCTTCATGTAGGACCGTTTTGCAGCAATTTCGGCCTTCAATCGCTCATATAATGCACAATAATACTCGCTGTTGATGATTTTTCCTTTTTCGAGGTAATCCACGACGAGTATGCTCTGACAATCTCAGAAAACCGACGCCATAACCTTTCCGACCCATCGAGCCTCCCTTGGCCGCTTCGAAGCACTCGTACCGGCTTCAGTCTATTGCCCGGCACTCATTCTATTCTCTGGTATGTAATAGTGGATCCAAGTTTCATCAACAGTTTCAAATCGACGCCAAATGTCTGCCCGATTTCGCATCAGCATAGCTTGTGCGCTCAGTACTAATCTTTGTGGTATCTGCTAGCTCGCGCACCTTCACTTTATGGTTAGCCAACACCATTTCATGTATTTTTTTGACATTGTCCTCTGTAACCGCATCGGAGTACCTGTCGCTGCGGACTTGATCGGTAGTGGAATTGCGGCCACCACGAAACTCTCGAAACCAATATTTGACGTTGTAATCTGACGGAGCATTAGCCCCATAAGATTGGGTCTATAACTTGTTAAGTTTGCGGTTTGCTAAGAGATGGAGTAACTTGTATTATTATATTGTTATTAATCCATTGGAACATGCGTTGGAAAGCTACTGTCATTGTACGTCATTTCAGTATATGCCATTCACTTGAAGCGGAAACAACAATAATTTTTTTTTCACTCAAATATGTCGAACTTTGTGCCTGAATAAGTGTTTTTGCGGGGAGTTCTTCTTCATTACTTTAATATGAAGAAAACTGCTGCCGAAAGTCATCGTATTTGGGTGGAACTTTATGGTGAACATGCACTAGCTAAGCAAACGTGCCAAAAGTGGCTTGTAAGATTCAAAAGTGGTGATTTTGGCTTGGAAGGCGATGAACGTCCTGGGCAGCCAAAAAAGTTTGAAGATAAAAAACTGGAAGCATTACTCTATGAAGATTGTTGCCAAACACAAGAACAGCTAGCAGGATCTTTGAAATTTGGCATGTCTGCCAAGGTGTCTGACTTCAAGGCACCATAACCTTTTTTGCAGTAGCAGCGCATTCTGGCGGTCAAAGACTTTACTTTTCACCCCACCTAGTACGTTCATTTTAAATATTTCAAGGTTATATTAGTCAGGAAATAAAGAGCTCGGTAGAGCATTCCATAAGCAAAATGTACGGCTAAGGAAAGATTCACGATATTTCAGACTACGTTCGAAAGTCGGCTTGAGGGTAGGTTAGGTGAGGTTAGGTGAGAGTGGTGGTTTGAAAACCAACCAACCCACTAAGGCCTTTTGGACCATTTTGCTGCCACGTGGACCTATGACCCTCTTACTCATGGAACCAGAGAAAAAAACTCCTAGGTGGAGTTTTCTTCTCTGGAAGAGAGTTAGACATGTACCGAGAAGGCGGAAAATTGTCTCCTCTTCCTCCTCGTCCATGCAGCTTCTACAGAAGTGGTTTCTAAAAACGTCAAGCCCTTTGCATTCCTGCCTATAAGGCAGTATCTAGTGATGGCGCTAAGATATTTCCTATTTAGAAGACTCTTAGAACGATTCAGATCCAGCGTTGGCTAGATCTGTTTAGTCGCTAGACATGTTGCCCCACCGGTCAAAAATAATTTGCACGTAGCGATTGGTACACCTACGCTACCCTTTTTCGGTAGAATAGATAGAATTGTTCTTATTTTGGCGAGTTTGTCGGCCTTATTATTTCCTGGAGTCTCCCTATGGCCCTTCACCTAACATGCTGTTTGATGAAACTGACTTTCCCCTTCATCCAAGTATTGTTTCGACCAGAATATATAGTAACAGTGGAAAGGAATGTAGTCGGGTCTCACGGATGGCGCAGCGTTTCTGTCATTTTGAAGGGTCAAAAGAATAGATTTTCTCGTTAGAAAATCTTGCATTTGTCTTGTCCAATGGCAATTTTCTGAACATTTTTTCTTCATTTTATCCCATTTATGTGCCAAGTCACAATAAATCACGGAAAAAGAGATCACCAATTAATGATCTTAGAAGAGAGTTTCTCAGGACTCGAACCCATATTATGACTGCCTGTGTCTCCAGTCAAGGTTTCCACAGATGGTTTCGAGTGAGTGAATGATACCGGCAAACTAAGCAAATATGTATTTCCTGACGTCGCCACTAACAAGTGTCTGTCATGTGAAGAGGCGTTATACGAGTATTACTGACTGGCATCATGACGGGGCGCTTAATTTTTGCTAGCGCCCTAAGTTTGCTATGCTTAAGTGATACAATGTCCTCTGTGACTTACTGTGAGAGTGACGACGACATCGCATACAATTATTAGGCTTCTCTTCTAGACGGTAAATAGGAGAGACTGGTCAAGTTTACTTCCGTTGTAGCCTTTAGGTCAAAAAAGTTTAAGCTACTTTCCTTATCGGTGTCAAATTGTCTGAAAACTATCTTAAAAGTGATTTTTACATCAAATAGTTCATATAGTTGCAAATGCAAATTAAAAGTTGTCGGATTGATAACTGACCGACTATCCCTGATAGCAATAACTTAATTATTTGATTGTATATCAAAGCATGATGCTTAGAATTGGTAGAGACTAAAAAGTCACTTTTACATTTCGGGTATTAAAGCATACTCGTATGTTTTAAGTGGCGGGTTTCCAATATGTGAAAGCAATCAATATTCGTTCATAGTCTTCTTCTATGCTGTAATCGTATACATTTCCGAACCTAACATGCTGATCTTCTTAAGATGTCCGAGTTGCTTCTTTTTTGTCACTTATGTAAGTTCCGACACATTTCCAACAGACTAATAGCATAGGCCAGTTATCTTTAACTTTCACCCAAACCCTTGGGGCTGTTATAGATTTTGGTCAACTTTGTTTCCTGATAATTTGTTCTATCAAGCTATTGAGTTCAACAATTCTCCACTGTCACTTTGTGAAATGACAGCATTAAAGATAGCCAAAACGCTAAAGATTCTCCAGAGTATCTCTAACACAGAACGAAGCTCTTATCTAACCATTTCCGACGATGCGGAATGTTGCAACTCTCGACACAACGAATCCATCTTATGTCGCAAGATGATTTCCGTTTGCGTTTTACACCTGCGAATCTGCAAAAGACGAACAACATCTTGAAACTGGCCACAAAATCGTATTGTAATTTGCACAACACCGACTATGGTGGGTCGTAGCTCGTACCATACATCAGCAGTAGCTGTGGTAACATATTAACCAAATACTAATTGCCTAATAAAGATGGCTTTCCCAATGTCCGGCGGTGCTATTAAGTGATGCGATCACTAGATCCATAATTAATTTGCCATGAGTGTGTGGAGTGTATGGACTTACAGAGGGACTTGTGGTCACTTAAGCGTGACCGATCAAGTTACACAGAACCAACTGCAGACACCAGAGCTGAACGTATCTACTTGCAACTTACACAATCCACATCAATCATCATGTAGTCCAATTGGAAGTAACCAGATCTGGAACTCTACTTCTTGGCTCCGGGACGGACAACGATCCAAGAGCTCTCATTAGCTGAGTCTTTATCTCTGTCCATTTGTCTGTCTATTCGTATTTGTGTATGCGTTATTGGCCTACTGCCTGCGTTCCGTCTAATGAACTTATTCACGTGAAAGTTTTAAACTTTTTTTTTTCACATCATGTTGCGATGAATAACGTTGGTAGTTAATCTATTTCCATTACTAAGAAGTCTGTTTTCCTACCTACTAAAATCCCAACTACTACGAGTACGAGTGTAAGTATCTATACCTAGTAGATCCAATGGTCCCGATAAGAGTGCGATTAATTTTGCATCATTTGTTGGCGGCTACTATTGTTGTCTTGTTATCGTGCTTTGTTATTAATTTGAATGGCCATCCAAATGGATCTCAGAGCTTTGGGTGATCTAAGAGTGATAATTATGGCAATCAGAGTTGGGTTCGTTTTGTTTGTGGATACGAATAGCAGCAACCTGACAGGTGGGTGGGGCCTTAAGTTGGTTAATTGCTGAACAATACTGATTGGAATGCCTTAAAATCATGTCGTCGTCTAATGGGGTGTCAAAGAATAATTAATTGTCTATCGGCCGGCCGAATATGTTACAAATCTGAAGGCTTGTCCAATCAATATTATTGAGGGTAATTGGCAATCATTGCTTAGTGCTCGCTTTGTGCGTCGAAACAAAGAGAGTGCGTATGTAAGTGGATATTAGGATATTAGCAAGTTCGCATTGTGGCTTAAGTGACATATGTGAGTTACAAATAATTTGTATTCTAAAGATTGGAAGCTGTGAGGAAAAACCCGTCGAAGTATCCTTCCAACAACAATATCTTTTTATCTTCTAGATGATGCATCCTCAACAGTTAAAGCGTAAATCGATTACTATACACCGCCGAAGTATTAAATGAACATAGTTATTAACTACGCTCACCTGGATATCTTATTAGTCTTTGAAATACTGCTGAAATCAGTAGTTTTTCATTCTCTGTCACTATTAGACTTAAGACATTCATTCTTCACCTTATGTCACTGGATCATAATATAGAGCTAACACCCAGATTTCAGATTTTGTAGAGTACTTGAGCACAGCATCTACTGAGACTTAATCTTCAACAATTCTGCATTGAAATGCTAACACTCAATCCCAGATAGGGAAGTTCCTGGGCTTCACCCTCCGGCCAAATTGTGGAAAGAGTAAACGTATGTTCTGCAGGAAGTCATCTCCTGCTGCCTTTAATAGTTAGTGAGCTAGGCTATTAAGTCCAACAACATTGCTATCGTTAAAACTACAAAAAGATACTGCATTTTTATCGGGTGGGTTTAAACTTTGATTTTTATCGCCTAGATTAAATGGATCGTTCTGCTTGACAACGGAGTTTTGGTCCTCCCTAGTGTTTAAAAATCCTTTATATCGATTGTGACTCTACTATACAATTTCGACTCGTGTCGAATTGACACGTTCTTTTAACCTTTGGGTAAAACGTTTAGGAGCCGTTCCTAAGGGTCCCCTCCCCGATAATCTCCTTATTTGCTCGTGAAGAGCAAGAGCTGCTCTCGTTATTTTAATAAGAAAAACCTGCCTGCAATCTCTATCGAATCAAGGTGACGATAGTCGAGTGAAAGGAAAACCCTAGCACGTCAGTTGTGGCACATCCGGAACCATTCAAAAGTCTTGCCAAGGGTAAGCAGGACGTGTCAAGCTTTGTTATAAATTCCGAACAGAAATGAGCAAAAAAAAAATTGAGGTGTTGAGGATATGAGGAAAACAAAACTCCTACAGACTCCTAAACTCCCCTATCAGCAGAATGAATTATCCAATTTGTCCAGCAAAAGCGAAAATTTCCATCCACTTGACCGAAATTTAGTACCAACATTTTAACTTGTATATAACAAGGTTAATAGTCCAGGCAGCTTAACTTACTTACTTATTTAGGGTTGCGCTACAGTTGGTTAAGGTCCCCTTCCAATTTCGTGGTCTTCCTCCTCTGCGTTGTCCTTCGGGGACCGATTCAAAAAATTTTCGGACTGAAACATTTGCGCCAATCCGCTCTGCGTGAATCAACAACTTCAGTCGTTCATTCTTACAGCTAAGGCGATGCCGCTGTACAGCCCGTCGTTGTATCTCCTCGAAATTTTCCTCTCAAAGCATACAAAAGCCCTCTTATCCATTTTTGATAAAACGCAAGACTTTACGCCATTTGACAGAATTGGGATTTTTAGGAGACGGCTTCAGGCGTTCTTACACAATATGACATAAGAAGGCAGATGCCTCTGTAGTTGACGCAGTTCAAAGGGTCTCCTTTCTTAAAGGTCGGGCAAGCAACGCTGAAGTTCCATTTATTGGGCATACTTTCTTCCGATGATATCTTACAGATTGGTACTCCTGTCTTCCGCTATGAAGAGCTCGGCCCCGCCATCCGGGTCGGATGGAAGGAATTGTTTCGTCCAGAGGTTCATTCTGCCTGAAAGTGGTATCTAGTTCATCATCGGCGTTATACAGTCTACAGAAATGCTCTTTCCAAATCCTCTGATGCTACTTAATTTTTCTCCTAAGAAGCGGGTATTCATCACTCCTCTTCTGCTCGTAAAGATGGTGAGCAACCCTTAAATGCTGCATCCAGTATTCATCGTCAAAATATTGGTTTCGCTATGATGGCCGAGTGAACTTCAGCACATCAGAGGCCGTCGATACTTACTGTTAGTGGCATAGAACCTCTTAAGAGATTATGGGATACTCGATCGGAAAAGAATTTAGATTATAGCCGTACGACGTCAAATTTTCTCATAGCATTAGCTTGTCTTTGCTTACGCAGGATATCTGCAACCGTACCTTGACTAGAACACTGTAATGGTTCGAGTCGATGTTGGTCGTTGTCGAAGGTAGTCTCGTGCAGACTATACCTTCCGACAGTATTGAAACAGATGCCCTCTTTCCTAGCTTTGCAATAAAATAACTGAGGACAGTTTTAATGTCATAGCTAAGACACTGCTCGTAAAACTTGTCCAAAAGCTTGTAGAAACTGAAGCGAATATAAGGCCAATGTTGGCAAATTTAGCCTTAATATGGATTGTTACGAGGCGTTCGTTCACATCCTGCAAACTAAAGACTTTTTGGCCTAAGTCTGCCTCTAACAACAAAACAAATAGGCGCTGGGTTAAAGTAATATAAGAATGTGAATCGTGAAAAAGTTTGAGCTCTGTTTTCAACTTGTTTAACACCTACCTGTAGCGCTCATCAACTACGGTTGTTGGTGGTTAATGGCGTCGGCGTCCTCAAAAATAAGGGCCAATCACTTTTTCACTGAAAATGTCGCGCTAAACAGCCACTTTGAGGGGATGCTATGTCTCTTCGTGCACCTTAAAGATATCGCAGCTTTTCATACTATTTTTGTCCGTCCCATAGCATCGCAGTATGTGGAAGATGGTAACACTCCACAAAATTAGATCTTAAGTTGTCAATAGTAGATCCGTTCGTATTCGAGGCTTGTTCCTGCTACGTAATTATGTTTTTTTTTTCATGGCCGGCACAACCCCCAACATGGAGGGTCAGTTATAGAGACCCTTAGGACGAAGGGTCGCTTAAACAAAAGTCAGTAACATGTTCAGTGGTGTGAACGCTGCCCTTGGTCTGTTAAAAGCTCATTCACCACCATCTGTTTCCTTAAACCCTGACTTACCTGCCTGAGCTCCAAATACGTCGAGGTAGCGCTGATAATGTCTTATTTGTTTTATCATGACATTTCAACTTCAGCATTGATTTCATCTATCGTTTATAGTGCTGCAATTTTTGTCTACTGGACATCGACCAGTGCATGATGGTTACCACTTGATGATAAAAGAAGCACAATTGATGTGTAGAAAGAGTTACAACACTGGGCATCGCCACGTGGACACATTCAGTGCCTACCCTATTTCCACAGCATCCAACCACCAAACGGCCTAACTGGTGAGATATTTAAGGCAGCAGGAAAGGACTTGGTAGAGTGCATACATCAGCTTTTTTCGAATATTTGGTCGGAGGCAAGTGTTCCTAAACGATGGAACTTTACCATCATGTTCTAAACAACAAACTCAAGATCTTGTCTGCCATTTTGATCCTGAAATTATTTTTGAACGATCTGGTTTGCCACTATAAGTGCGGTTTTAGGCATTGTAAGTCCATAATTAAACAAATATTCGCATTGTGGTAAATTTGGGATCAAAACTACGTTAGTAGTTATAGTATAACAGTATCTATAAAGACGGACCATGCAGGACGTGTTTAGCACAATTCTTGAGAAACGCGTATGAAAATCTCGAAGCCAAATATGTCCGTCAATATGATAGGCACGATAGATAGCTATAGCTTTGAGGAGCTAGGTTATTTTGTCTAATCAGAAGTTGAACAACGAATAAGGCTTGCTTTTTGTTTGTTGACCTAATAAGGCCTATTTCAGGAACACTAATTGGTCCATACATAACACAACAATCAACGCAGTCACGCATAACATGCAACTAAGCGGAAGCGAAGGAAAATATGCTTTGTTGTTTTAAAACCAAGATTCATTGAGTGATTTCTGGTCCCACTTTCCTTGATGGGCTTTGGAATAGAAAATTTAACAGCAAACTCAACTGTAGAGCAACGTTGTATAAGGTTACGTCCCCAGAGGCAAGATTTGTCGTATATTGTCTACCAGGCAACTGGCGAGAAATCGATAGCTGAAAAGACTTGTTGGTTAAGGCCTAGCCTCACACCGGACTGTAGGGCTATGTACTTACGAGGGCTGTTTGATGAATACCCGGATTAGAAATGACAACGCAACCTTATTAGGTTTTGACAATTCATTTTTCAACATGATCCTCTTTCAACTCGATACTGGCCTACAAATCACTCCACCACGTTGGCGATGACTTTCTCATTCGACCAGTACTCTTTTCTGTTGAGCTTTTAATGTTTGGGAACAAAAAGAAGTCATAGAGAACCAAATCCGGCGAAAACGGAGGATGGAGGAGCAATGCGCAGTGGAATTCGTCCAATTTGGCTGTAGCGACTGCGAAGGTGTGAGCCGGTGTGTTATTGTGGTGGAAGAGTACTTTTTCCTTCGCCAAATGTGGTCGTTTTTTCTTCAAATCGGCATTAAATCGGCAAAACAAATCGATGTAATATGCTCCTGTGATTGTTTCTCTCTTCTCCAAGTAGTCAACGTGGATCACACCTTGCTCGTTCAAAAAAAAATGTTGGCCATCACCTTTCCGACCGAAAGCACGGTCTTCGCCATTTTTTGGGAGCACGTTTAAAGGGTAAAACCTATTGTTTCGATTATTCTTTGGCCTTTGGTATAAGCCAATGAATCCATGCCTTATCGACGGTTACGAATTCACGCTTCACGATTTCGATTAAACAGGGCCAAGTACGTCTTTGAAATGGTCTTACGATTGCTGGCCATCGCTATTTACAGTGCAAATAAACTGTCCAGATCTGCCCCATTATTGAGGCTAATCCGTAATTGACGCAAACGACGACGAACCATCTTCTCCATCATTTAACCACCAGAGATGCTGGTGCTGCCGAACGACATCCCTCTTATCGCGATTCCCCACTGCCCTACTGAACCTGAGACGATCCACACTGCTGTGTGCGACATCTCTATTGTAGTTGAGTCGCCTGTCACCAGCTGTCCGAACGACATAGAAGATTAACGGGACCGCTGCTCTATTCTGGATCAACCCTATCTGATCCACACTCTTGTGGTAAAGGTAATTGGAGTAGTAAGCCCCAGATATCAGGTTATTCGTTCAGGTCATTGCTCTTACAATGTGCCTTCGAGTTAACCTAATTACGAAGTTGTCCACTCGTATTAGGTTCGCCCTGTTGTAGGGGACCTCATTAGGATAAAATTTTTTGTACTCCGACTCTGATGTTCTGTACATGAAAAGGCAAATCCTCTCAAACAACCGAATCTTTTCCATTAAGCTTGCTCGTACATTGAACCACACGGGACATCCAAGAACCAGCATGGGCCTGATAAGGGTCATGTAACAGATTACCTTTACCCTCGCATCGAGTTGGCTGCTATAAAACAGTCTCTTTGTAAGGACAAAAGCGCCTTTAGCTCTGGCCAGAGCAGCATCTACATTTTTGTCAAATTACAGAAATTGATCTAGCCATGGTATCTGACTACCTTTCGACAGGTAAGAGGCTGTCCGTGTTGTCCAATATTATTTGCCTATATTTTCTGGTGTCTCTAGAAGCTCTAGACAACTGCGTCCTAAAGAGAATGGTTTCCGACTTTTGAAAATTGATTTTCAACTTACAGTCATCGCAAAATCGCCTTATCTTATCGAAGTCATGTTGCAAGAGAGTATTAATGACCTCGATTTTTGGACCTGTTCTGTACGCTATCAAATCGTCTGCGTACGCAATAGTATGGGGAAGTGAACCTATCAAGTCGCTTGTATAAATGTTGAACAGGATCGGCGAATTGACTGCGCCTTGCTGAAGACCATTTTTAATTTGAAAAGAAAAGACCCTCTAACCATACGGTTTCGAAGGCTTTCTCCAAGTCAACAAGGCAGGCAACAGTACATTGGTTTTTGCCTTTATTCCATTGTGTATCGGACACCAGTTGTGTCAGGCATGTGAGATATCATGTCCCACCTTAAAACCGAATTGATTATCCGGAACTATATGGTTGTCCTTAACCCATCTAGTCAGAGCTCTCTTGATTACCTTTACAAACACCTTACTGATATTCGGAAGGAGACTTATCGGAGATTCGCCGGATTGGATATATCCTTTCCCTTTTTAGGGATAGGTTGAACCACCGCCGTTTTCCAAAGCACGATGTTCGGAATACCATCGATCCCCACTGATTTCTTACTCCTGATTGTGTCGAAGATCTCATGGAGTTCTTCCCTCGATATAAACTAGGGTAGGTCATCCTCTCGGGCAATGCTATTATTTGCCATATTTTCATCGCTGAACTGGGTGAAACCAGACCCCTCGGATCTCCAGTTCTCTACTTCAATTCGAATGCAGACGTTGTGTACCAAGACGCGATTGTCCAGGCCCCTATGGCCTCAACCTTCTCCTGTGGATCCTCGATCACAAAGAAGTCGTCATCATCAGCGGCCTCCTTTGTCAGTGCTCGTTCGTTGTCTGTTATACGGGCTATTTTAAGTCACTGGAAGTCATTTTGATTTTTTCTCCGAAATAGTTTATTTATTTGCGGGAACATATTCGGGTTACTGGTATTTACAGCCCGAACCTTGTTGTTCCAATGCAAACTTACAGAAATTCTCTAATTCTCTTTAACTAGCGTTTGAATATTTAAAATCTGTATAGGTTTTTGAGTCTTGACAGAAGTCTACTTTTCTGTCGGTGCAGTGCGTCAATAGTAGGATTGCGGAACAGATCTTCGTTAGGCGTACGTTGATACCGCTGTATTATAGTGTCCATAGTTTGTTTTATGGTCTCATCCATTCGATTTAGGTACTTGTCGATCGCTTGACAAATTTCTGTTGGACGGTGAGTGGAGCGTGTTCGAGAAGAGTGCTCTTGTCAAGGTTGCGGAGAAGCGTGTCCATCGAGTCTTACTGTAGTTGTAAGAATATCTTTGGACAAACTCCTCCAATTCCGCAATTTCGTTGGGAACTGTAATTTCGGTGCTAAAACCGCAATGGTCGCTGTCATACACGAACGTGCGCAGACAGTTAAGCTTTTGAAAATTCGTACCTGTCAGTCGTATACGTTCGTCGTATAGCAGTAGATCCAAATAAGACCCACCTCTGGAAAACGACGGGTTATCTGTCGCTTTAGGACCGAGTCTATATACGATATCGTGCTGACCCCCGGTTAGCTTAGTTTCGCTAGCGAAAAGCACATCAGGAGTTTGGTCTTGTAGCAATTTAAATATCGCGGCTCTTCGTTCGATCCTAATCGGTGAATTAACATTCACCGCAAGGACCTTCAAAGTTTGCTCCACCAAGTGCGTACCCGTTCTTGTACTTGCTGTTGCAGCTGAGCTATCTGCCCTTGAATTGCGAGCAAGATGGCCAGCATGTTAGGTGCAGCTTCTGTTGTTCTCGGCATTGGCGTCGGAGAAGCAACAGTCGCTTGCTGTACCGTAGCCCCCTTATCTGACGCCAGTTGGGCGTAGGAACTTGACGGCTGGTGTTTGAAACCTAACACGTGTAGGTTTGACCTCCACCCTCTGCTGCAGGGCCAGTTTTGCTTTTTTAATGTCAGAAAACTTAGGAAAACCCTAATAGTTTGCGGTGTGTCGTACGTTCCCACATAACACGCACGAGAGCTGCGTCCTATCGGATGCTCCGTCCCTACCCAGAGCACACTCCTCGGAGCTGTGGTTCTTTGCGCACTTCACGCATCGAGGCTGCATTTGGCAGTTCGACGCGGCGTGCCCGAACCTCTGGCAGCGAACGCATTGTATAACACCTTTGCTCCTTTTTAATTTTTCCCAGTGAACCACCTGGTATTCCAGGACATTGATACTCCTTAGACTATCCAGACGGCTTTCGGGACTTAGCTACAGCAGGAAGAACGGCAGACTTCGTTTCTACCGCCTGGCTCTAGCTGTGATAAATGCTATCTGCAAACTTTTGACAATTATCTGCCATCAGGGTCGACTTCTCTGATAACAGCTACTGCCTAGGGCTGACTCCTCGTTGCTACTGCTCATAATTTCCATTTATCCATTCCATAGAACCTTCCAGATCCTAGTTCATTTTTATTTTTGTGGTTACATATCTAAAATACTTTTAAAACAGCAACTCCCGGAGTCTTTCAGTAACTTTCTGGCATATCCCACTACAAAACTACATGTTTTCGTAGTCGTATCTCAAAACTTCCAAATCTTTCCTTCTCAACAATCTGGCCCTTAAAGTATTCCCTTAGCCGAAGATGTCATTTCTAAGCTATGTGTATCTTTTAAATCACTTTTTTACTGAAGCACTTAAGTCCGATTTGGTTGCCTCCTTTAAGCCCCAAATCCTTCTAAGTCTCTATTTCTTCCAAATAAACCCCCTTAAAGCACACAGCAAAAAGGGACAACAAACGTAGAGAGTCATAAGCAAAACCCACTTGAAAGAGGATAATAAGAAAAACAACGAGATCTTAAGTTTTAATGACGTTAATCCGAATCCGTTAATAACTTTGTTTTCAAAAGCTCCTTCCAGGATTAGAAGAGTTTCAGCTCGTGTCCGTTCCGGCTTTCTGCACTTTTAAATGCCCACCGCTTTCTAATGGCGCATTAAAATATTTTCCCCCAAAGCGAGGAGAGAAAGGATAATTGTTTCAACAATTTCGGCAACTGTTTTACATTTCATTTACCCTCTAATAGAAGACATGCAATTCTGACGGTATACACCTACCAACATCCGGTTCTCTTCTAACATTTAACCCTCATCGTTTAGATCCTCTTCCGTGGTACGAATTTGTTGGCGTCGATGGGGTTTTTTAGCACATCCTCATTCTCCAATCAACTATTAAGGATTTTAGGGAATCCACCCTTTGCTATTGCCGCCGAGTTCAGAAATCGAAAATAAAAATAAATGGAGAAAGGAAAGTGGAAACGAATTTTCATCACAACTTTTATACCGTTATTGCATGTCGGAGTTCATTATGGAACGAGATTTAATTTTTTTTTTTTTTTTTTTTTTGTTTTTGTTCATTGTTCACCACGTCCATTGTTAAATGCTTTTTCAGTTTCCGTTCCTGGTGGATGCCAAAGAAGGGTGTCGACAAATGGGCGCGAGATGAAAGGGATTTTCTTTTACGAGTAGCTTGGCGCTTACTTTCCTTGTTTTGCCACTTCCGGTTTCGGGTGATGGTGAATGGTGGATGGTGGGAGGTGAATAGTAAGACCGGGGTGCCAGTAGTACATTTTGCTGGTTCCTGTGGGAGTTACGAGTTTTTTTTTTATCCTTTTACGTGGATCTCCTTAGTCAAACTGGAACATATTTTAATTAGTTGAAAGTTTTGTTTGTCTATGTCCGCTGCAGAGAAAAACACAAAGTGAGGGGATGATGGTCGGACAAGAAATAAATCTAAAAAAAAAAAAAACAAAACAAAACATGATCTAAAAGTCTGATCACATTTTGATAGGCACCACTGAAAGGCTTGTGTCGGGTCTGGTGCGCTTTTACTTGTTCGTATCTCATTATCCTGTTTTGAGGTCGTTATTCGTTTTTGTTTAAGTTAATCCAATTAAAGTTTTGTACTACTCATGCGATTCTATAATGAGGTTGAATAGCTGTAGTGCAGCACACTGCTGCCCCATATATGTGAGGACTAGAAGATAGGATACACAACTTGGTAGGAATTCCTTATGTCGTGTAGGAAAGTAATTGGAAAGTTTCTTAAGCTGATTTCCAGGAAGAAGACATGTTATTTACACTCATCCAGAACAATGGTGTGGGATTTTAAGAATTTTTAATTGCCACCATGAAATTGGCATGGAAAGTGGGTTACCATAACTATTCCGTTCGTTTTCAAACAACGCAACCGTATATCAGTCTTCGTATAATATCCTGCCAGTACTAGAGATAATCTTAAGGAGTGAAGCTAAAGTGGATTTTATACCCAAAGATGTAGAATATTCTTACGAGCATTATTTAGCGTATCTAGTGAGCTTAATTGAAAGGATAATTCGATGCCATTAGTGTTAAAATATGATTTAGGGCATACAACGCAATCAAAAAGTATAATTTTGACTCATTTTTCAAGCTTGACAACAATGCTTTGTCCATCGTCTCTGGGTTATGCGTGTAGACTAGCGACACCACTTATCGCCACACAATAAGTGCGGTGGAGGCTTAAGAAAAATGTTGTATCTACATCTACATGTATAACTAAATTTCAACGGAAACATTACACAGGCTTTGGCCACCGATCACCTTTTAGGGGCTCCGCCAACATTAAACATATCATCCTTTTGAGAGTGCCAACTGATGACGTCTCGAAAAATGAAGATAAGAGTTTCTTTATATGTATCGATTCTTGAATGCCACCGAAGGAACAAACTCACAGTGCACAAGTGGTTCAGCATGTTGAACAATAAAATCGATTTTGCCAAAGCTTAATCTTAAGCGCTGCAAGAGTTTGATTTCTCTCAACAGCCACCATATTAGCGCAACAATATGCTCCAAAACTGAGAAATATCTCTAGCTAAGCATACAAAAAGGCTTGGTCTACATGATTTCAAAGGAATTAGGCGTAAGCTAAATAAAGAACGGCCTGATCTTTACTTACTTACTTACTCAGGTGGGGCTCCTGTTCGGTCTGAATATGGGCCTTAACTAATAAATCTCTCCAGATAGTCCGATCTTAAGCTTCAGTAGCTTACTCCAAGTCGACTGAAGCCCCCTTCTACTTGTGCGCGCCTTGTAAGTTGAAGCCATCTCCCACTGCGTTGTCCGTCAGGGTTAGATTCGAAAACTCAGCGAGCCGGAGCATTGGTGTACATAGCCTTAGTATTGATTTCCAGGCAACTGCTGCGCAGTTCTGTGACTAGGTTGATATCGCTGTACAGCTCGTATAGTTCGTCGTTGAATTTTCTCCAGTAAACGCAAACAGGACCCTATATTTTTAGAAGGATTTTCCTCTCGAAACGACTGAGTTTATCTTCTTTCGCTTTCAATAGAGTCCATAGTTTAGCAACAAAAAGCAGGACTAGGTTTATCAAGGTCTTATATAGGGTTTTTTAGGGTTTTCGACTTGACAACTTTTTTTTTAAATAAAAGGTAAACCATTTGAGATATTTCAAAAACTTTAGTATTGGCTTGAAGTACAATCAAAACATTTATGAATGGAATTCGACTTCGTTCATATGGCCATCGCGGGCACGTTTGCAGCAGTCTTTTCGTTGGACCCAATTTTCAACGACTCGGCCACACATTTCGGCCGAAACGCCCGCTATTTCGCGTTCAATGTTGGCATAAACCAAGGACTTTACGTAGCCCCACAGAAAATAGTCAAGCGGCGTTAAATCGCACGAACGAGGCGGCCAATCGACTGGCCCATGTTTTGAGATAACACGCTCACTATACTTACTCTTCAATAAATTGATTGTAGCGTGCGCTGTGTGGCTTGTGGCACCATCCTGTTGAAACCACATGTCGTCCAAGTCCATATCTTCCAATTTGGGCCAAAAATAATCGGTGATCATGGCGCGATAACGCTGACTATTCACGGAAACGTGACGATCGTTATCATCGACGAAAAAATATGGCCCAATAACGCCGCATGCATGCAAACCGCACCAAACAGTTATTTTTTGTGGATTTGGTGATTCATGAAGCATATGTGGGTTTTCAGCCGACCAATAACGCATATTTTGCTTATTGACGAACCCATTGAGCCAAAAATGAGCTTCGTCACTGAAGATGATTTTGCGATGAAATTCATCATCTTGGCGCATCTTCTCCAGAACCCAATCGGAGAACGGCGACGTACCTTCAAATGATCCATCGGCTTCAATTCTTGAGTCAGCTTGATCTTGTATGGGTGTAAACTAAGATCCTTACGCAAAATACGCCATAATGTGGTCTGAGCGATGCCCAATTCCTGAGAACGAAGTGGAATTGACTGATTTGGATCGTTTGCTACGACGTCTGAACGGCAGCGATATTTTCGACACTTCGACCAACCCGTTATCTCATTGACACGGCAACATCACACAACGAATATGTAGACTCAAATTTTTACACTAAACTTGTTATTGCCTGTCTACTAGGGCGAGAATTACGACCGAAAATTGGAGTTAACGCTCTTAAAGTTGCAGTCACTGACTCCGAATATCTGTAAAAAAATTTTATAATTTGCAGACCTTGCTCGTTAGTGTACTTTTCCATGATGAAAATGTTGAGTTTACTGAATAAATTGACAGTGACAGTTTGATGATTAGTGAAAGAGTGCGTTCACAAATTAAATTCAAAGTTGTCAAGTTCCTATCGGAAAACCCTAAACTACTTAATTACGCTCTTAACCAAGAGAATTAACGATTGGCAAGAGTGATTCTTTGTCTTATTTCAATTCAGGTGTTGTTGGCAGAATTAGACAAAGGCCCGTTCTACAGCGAAGTTATAGGTAGTTGTGACTGTGAATTTCTGTCAAATTCGTGAGGTTTGTGGGTCTCTTCTTTTTTGCCCTTATTTACCGCTAAACCTCTTTGGGCAGCTGCCGTTCGCGAAAGCAGCCTTGACAGTCCTCCAAGATTTGCTAATTCTGCAGATATTATCGGCTAACGCTAGTGGTTGCACGGACTTTTGATTTTTTTCAAGTATAATATTAAGGAAGTCACATGACAGCGGGCCGCCTTGTTTTAAACCTTTTTGACACATCGGGTAAGTCGTTACAGAACTTGACGGAGCAAAGAGCGTTCTCTCGAATATACGGATGCGTTCGGCAGGGAGGCCAAACTACCAGATGTACCGGTATGAAGTAAGCGTCAAGATACAAATGTCTCGATATGGAACATTTATTGTATTTTTTGGTTGCTATGACACCTGTCAAACATATTTAGTACACATCAAGTCATTGAGCAAACAACATCAAATATTTTCGTCGTGTTAAAATTGTCGTATTTGGCACCAGAAAATTATGACTTGCGGAAAGCATTAATTTTTTGTTTTCATTTGAAGAAAAGTGCTGCAGAGTCACATCGAATGCTTGTCGAGGCATATGGAGATCATGCTCTATCAGAAGTAATATGCAAGAGATGGTTTCTACGGTTCAGAGGTAACGATTTTGATGTGAGAAATGAAGAGCCTGAAAGACCACCAATAAAGTTTGAAGACGCCGAATTGCAAACAATATTGGATGAAGATGACACTTTGAGTCAGAAATGTTAAATGTTGCACAACAAACAATTTCTGACCGTTTAAAAGCTATGGGAAAGATCCAAAGTCTGGAAAATGGATGCCACATGAATTGAAAGAAAGACAGATGGAAAACCGAACAACCACTTGTGAAATTTTGCTTCAAAGACACGATAAAAAATCAATTTTGCATCGAATTGTTACTGGCGATGAAAAATGGACTTATTTTCAGAATCCCAAACTGAAAAAATCGTTGGTTAATCCGGGACAACCATAACCATTAACTTCGACTGCAAAACTAGATCGATTCGGCAAGAAGACATTGCTGTGTGTCCGGTGGGAACAGAAAGTTGTGCTGTGCCACGAGCTCCTAAAACCTGGTGAAATCGTTAATACAGATCGCTACTGACAACAAATGATTTATTTGAACCATGCATTGATCGAAAAACGACCAGATTAGGCCAGAAGACACGGCAAGGTAATTTTGCTCCATGACAATGCACCTGCACACAAAGCAAAACTGGTTCAGGATACCACCAAAGCACTTGGCTTTGAGCTGCTACTCAGCCGCCGTATTCGCTAGACTTGGCTCCTTCCGACTACCATTTGTTTTCATCGATGGACACGCATTAGCTGAACAGCACTTCGAATACTAGAGGATGTCAAAAATTGGGTAACTTTTTGGTTTGCTTCAAAAGACGAACAGTTTTATTGGAGCGGAATCCATAAAATGTGTAGCTAGCAATGGTCAATACTTTGAATAAAATGTTTTTTACTTTCACATTAAAAATTAGTGCTCTCTTTTCATACCGTTACACCTGGTAGACACGATTCTGCATAGTTCGTTTCTATAAATGCTGTTATATGCGGACTTAAAATCGGAGAAAAGATGGTGGGTATCAATTTAGGTTTCTTTAGTTTTTTACAGAATCTGCCCTGTTCGATTGTGTACTTTCTGGTTTGAAGGTTGTTGGCAAAGCGTTTCATCGTTTCACGCAATATGGCAGATAAGATTAGATCTCGCATCCAATGTTGCGAGGACATATATCTCCATAGTTGGCTCAGTTGCGGGTACTCCTGTTTTTGTAAATCGGGAAAACGATTCTAAACTCTTTTGACAAGATCTGAGAAATGAGTAGGCGCATGCTTTCCACAAAGTCATTTCCAACTGCTTTGAATATCTCGACCGGTATCCCGTCAGTTCTAGCTAGTTTGTTGGATTTTCGCTTAAGTATTGCTGTTTTTACTTCGTTCTGATTAGATGGGCAGAAGTTTTCATCGTGGGTTCATTCTCCCTTGTGCAGTCTACAGGAAAATTTTTTCCATATTCTCTGCACCGACCCTCACTCTACTACAAGGTTTCCTTGTTCATCTGTACAAGTTATTTTTACCTGTTGGTAGAACTTCCGTAGTACAACAACTGGAATACAACCTGTCATTATTAAACGTGCAGATCCGAAAGTCGTGGTCTTTTAAACGCTTGCTAGAGTCGTCCGAAATGATTCCATTTTTTTCCAAGATCATTAGTTGGTTCGTTACATCTTTCTCATGCGTATAGGATTGTTAGGCCTATGATTGCGTTGGCCATTATAATGCCACTGATCAGGTATACTCTTGCCATGTTAATTTGTATGAGTAAATGAGCTGCCGGGGCCTCCACCGGGGAGGTAGGCAACCACTTTGGTACGAACTTGATTGGCTCAATCGAAATTATAGGACACTAAGCAGTTTACCGGTCAATAGCCAAGCAGGTCCACTTTTCCTTTACCAGAAACAAAAAAACAAGTTCCAGGAGATTTCTACTATAATGATCTAAAGTATTAGGCTAGTGCATAATGTAACATAGTATTGGCATTGATTTTAGATGATCTTGTTAGCGAGATCAAGAATTTGTGGCCACTTTTGCATTTTTCTTTCCGTCCTTTCTTTCTAGCTTCTGTTAAAACTTCGTGAGATTTTGATCGGATTTTTAAATGAACTCTTTTGAACATAGCAAAATCAGTTGTTTTGATTTCTAGATGTGGTCACCTTTACGGATACGCATAAATTTCATTAGACAGCGTTTTGCCAGACCAGCAAAATATACTTTGCGAACATCGTCCAACATTGTGATGACTATGTTAAGCTCTTGCATTTTTCTGTCACAAGAAACTGAAGAGTTTTCACGCCATTTAAGCCATCCCATGTTGATTCTATTCGATATCGTCACCGCAGTTCACTTATTACTTAACGAAAGAGCCAATTTTTTTTCAATTTTATGCACTTCGGTACGATGACTCCATCTGAATATGTTCGATGCCAGAAGTTGTGGATTCGGAAAAATCGCAACGCAGATATTCAGTTTTAGCTCCTTAATCCGATATACAAGAATCGGCTGGGTAGTTGGCAAACTCGTTAATGTGCTGTTTGGATAGAAAGCCTTCGACAACATGAAAAAGGAACGGACTTTGCACACTAACTTAGAATTCTCAAACTTTAACTTTGAATTCTTTGTTTACTCCTGCTGTGCATTTAACTTTCGTTTTAACTTTATGGTGTAGCACTCTATTATTCATCTAAATCTATGAACCTTATCAAACTATTATTGCAAGTCGATGAAGTAGATACCCAGATCTACGAAGCTTCGAAATATTTCTTAATCACATGTCGACATGTCTCAACAAACTGGCTGACATCGATTTTAATAGCATAACGTTATCTACTATCTTAGTTTCACCGGTGGATGGTTTTTTGCAATTTTTCCTGTCGACTTTGGCATTGTAGAGTTGAACAACATATTCCTTCCTCCATTGGGTAGGCATCCAATTGATTCCAAGTCAGTTCCCTACATATTTACTTAGGTGGCGCTACAGTCCGGGGTGAACACGAACCTCAAACAACAAGCCTCTTCAGCTCTCGTCACCTGCCTCCATTGCAAATTGGTTAACGTCGCCTTTCACTTCTTGTGCCGGCTTGGATAGAGTCGTCCTCTGCTTCATCGTTTCTCGAGTATGGAATCGAAGCCGGAAATGTGGTTTCCATTCGCTCAACTTAGACCATCTGTTTCAGACTTTGGATCTGTAGACGTCTGACTAGAGTCTCCGCCTCTATTCCTAATCAATGCAAACAGAATCGGTAATCGCACATAGTATCTTTCTCTCGTAACGGCCGGGTGCTTCTTTATCTGCTTTCGAAAAGAGCAAGATCGGCCAATCTTACGAAAAAGGGATTAATGTATTACTCGATTGCTTCCTATGTCATTGCTGTTTGTAACTGCGCAAATAAGGTAGACGAAGGTTAAGCCGTGCGTATTGTGCATCAATTACTGATGACGACATATATGTAGCTTCGCCTTTGTTTACCGCCAAAACCATGTGGACCACTTCCTCCTCAATACTAACGAAAACTTCATTGATGGCTCGCAGTATTCTTTCAATCACGTCAATGTCATCCACGTATTCAAGAAATTGTACGGACTTAAAAAAGATAGTTCCCCTTTTATTGGCCAGTGAGTTGTGCATGTTTCCTTCTATGGCAATGTTATAAACTCACTTGAAAGCGCGTCGCTTGTCTTAAATCTTTCTTGACACCGAAGCTCTCAGTTAATTCACTGTCGACCTTGATGGCTTTTGATGGAAAATTCTCCAGAGTCATCTTGAAAAACCTGACGACTTTGGAAGCGATGCCAACTTTGTATAGCCAATCCCCTTACGAGCTATCGTATGTAGACTTCGCGAGCCATTTGATGGGATTTGATCCGGTTGCCGACTGTTTCGCTAACTTTGGCCTCCGTGTGCAATCTACCTCCATTTTCGAGCGCGAGAGCCCGTTGAGAATTTCGTGACCTACCTTGCCCGATTTCAAGATATTTCAACGGTTGAATCTCTTCTATATTTTTTCTTCGTTGTGCTGCAATTTTAGAAATATTAGCTCGTCTATTTCTTCCAAGTCGTAATTTTTCAATTGCTTGTGTCATGCTTAAAGGTTGTGATGGTAGGGCTCCTAATTCTACTACAGATTCTATTGTAGCCACATCTTTTTAGCCTCTTAACTTAATCGGTTCCGCTTTTTCTATTCTATAAGCTTAGCCGATGGTTGAAGGACTAGACTTTGGAGAGTTTTTGCACCACTCTAACATTTTTCATCGAAGGTGTTTCACTTATTTAGTACATCAGACCGGGTTATTTGCGTCCGTTTTCTCCAAAGCAGCTTGTGCATTCGAAATTCGATTCCCCGAGGTGTCTATTTAAATCTGCACCGTTTAAAAGCGTCTCCTTCCTATATATGTAGGTATTCCAATTTAAACCTAATCAGAGAATCCATTTAGTGTCTTGAACGCATTTTATATAGACTTTACAATTGTTTACAATTATGCCGAAGTCTCAGCTTGCGATTTGTAGTTTATTTCTAATGACCATCATGTTGATCGCTGATCGACATGAATATTTTTATTCGCCCTGCGATCACTAAGAGGAAGTGCCCGGCGGCATATTCATATATTCATTAATGAGCATATGTTTTGCTCAGGGTCTTACAGAAATATGCTTTGGTGGCTTCATCTGTCATCTGCCTACTTCATGGATATGATGACGTTAATTCATAATGTAAGTATACGAGACAGCATTCTCATTAGTCTTCAAAAAATCCTTATTGGCCGGAGCTCCAAATACGTAAAACTAACTTATAGAAGGTGTCTGCCATGAAGGACCACACAGATAACAACTTGCGATGAGTGTAACACAGAGTTTCGGTTGAAAGAGTTTTACTTTCATAATATTGCTTCGAAGTAGGAGTACCATAATAATCCAGTATATCTGTAATGCCATAGTGTCCAACAAGAATTTTGGCGTCCAATTCATCAAATGAAGCTAACTATGCTCTTTCCAAACGTGTGTCTCCTACACGAACTTAAAGGATATATACGTGTATCCCACTCAAAATGAAATAACCAATCAGCAACATTGTCCTTCACAAACTAATAAATACAATTCTCTCAATAACATTTCTATTCCACCACCTGGTTTACAATAAATTGTACCACAAATACATAGCATTATTGTCCACAGTTGGACAACGTCGTCCAACTCCTCCTACTTGACCGTCTGTGAGAAAGTTTCTCTTCACATATACTCACCAATTGCAACGTCTGCTGACAGCAAAGCATCCTTGTTCCTGACCGAATGCACTATAATTCTTCTTAATGAAATCCAAGAAGTGTCACACAATGTAAAACTTTGCCTTCATCTCTCCAAAACTCTCCATCTATTCGTAAACTATAACTTCTTTCAGTAACAATACCGCAAGCGCCGGGCTAACAAAAAGCAAAAGAAAAAATCTAAAAAAGCAAAATATCTCAAATTGTCCACACTTAAGATTCTGACAATGTACCAGAACCGAATTGAAGGACCAACTTTGCTCCTGCAAAAGAACCACCGTACACAAACAAAGAGAAACGACCTAAGGAAGTACCCGAACAAGAACATCTTAACTATTGAAATTCTTTAGGTTTCCCTGGTCGTCCTCCTGGTTTGGTCGTAGTAGTGGTCTTGTTTAATGAACAATCAAAGCGCTTCAAGCCCTCAAGGGTTGCTTGTTGCCTGCTGGCCTGTAACATCAATGAACCCTGAGCAGCGTTAATGATTGAATTGATTCAACTTGAAGTTAGAACTTGATACAGAGGGAGAAAGAGAGAAAGTTTGGGAAAGATATATAGTTTCTTTCAATTGACATTTGGTTGGACCTGGCCACTGAAGATGTTGGATATGGAAGATCTTTATCATTTTTTAAGTGACTTTTTATGTCATCATACGAACTAGGGTTGTACCTGGTTTACGTGATGGTATCTGAAATTATAATCACCACCACCACCACATCACAGATGTAAGATGCCGCTCAGGTTACGGTAACTTGTCACTGAAAACTAATTTAGTGCGAATCTTCTAAGGACATTTCTAATTGCGAATTCTAGCTGCATTATGGGGTGGCGAGTGAAGAGGCAAGAGTCATCTCAGGAAGGCGAAGAATTGACCACAATTGGAATCACTGAACAAACTCGGAAAGTTCTGTTGACTTAATGAACAGTTGGAAGCCAGGGTAGTTATATCTCGAACCGTGATTAATTGAATTTTTTTTTTTCCTTCTTTCCTGGGTATCCTTCAAGCGAAATTTTAACCTTCATTTTCTTTTCATTTTTCACTTGTCAAAGTTCACGATAGTCCTCGCATTAAGGTCCAGCAAGGTAACATGTAATGAAAGTGTGATCTATTCGAAATGAGTTTTTCGAGAAGTTGCGAAATAGAATTAATCTTGCAATGATGAAAGGAAGTGGAGGATAAGCGTGTTGAAATGTTCTTTGGATTACTTTTCAAGTATTCTGTTCAGTTTTGGCTTTTGTAATTGGTTTATCGTTTTGCAATTTGGACGTCAAAAAATTTTGCGTCTGAATGTAGGAAACTCTTTGAGGTGAAGTTCGAGTGATAATGTACAGTGACGATGTACAGTGAACTTTTAGAAAATAACATCACCACGTTTTCTTAATGTGGTGCAATCATGGTAAAAAATCTAATAATTATGTCTAAGGATATATAGTTTTAGCTCACATACTTCGTGATATGAGATATGATCTCCATGATCAAATTCAACTCTGGGTGGAATCTGAATTATTTTCCCTTTTTTCTGGTGGAAAAAACTGGTCCATCATACATACGAGAGCAGTTTGATGAATACCAAGATCAGAAATGACAACTCTTTTAGGTTTTGACTTTTTTTTTTTTCAATATCCCCTTTCAACTCGATTCACTCTTACCAGCGGTGCTGCAATTTTTTTAACCCCTTCGTATAGTAAGCAACCTACAAATTTGCCTACAAATTAATCCTTCGACTTTCTCGTTCGACCGGTACTTCTTTCCAGCGAGTAATATTTTAAGGTTTGGGAACAAAGAGTAGCCACAGAGAGCCAAATCCGGAAAATACGGAGGAGGGGGCTACAGTTCGACGTGCAATTAGACTGTGAAGGTGTAAACCTGTGCGTTATCGTGGTAGAAGAGCACTTTTTTCTTGGCAAAATGTGGTTATTATTTCTTCAAATTGGCATAAAATCTGCCCAATAAATCGATGTAGTATGCTCCTGTGATTCTTTTTCTCTTCTTCAAATAGTCAACGTGGATCACTCCTCGCGCTTCCCAAATAACGATAGCCATCACCTTTCCGGCCGAAGGCACGGTCTTCGCCTTTTTTGGAGCACGTTGATCGGATAAAACCCATTGTTTTGATTGTTTTATGTTCTCTTTTTTGTACCAATGAAACCATATTTCATCGACGATCACGAAACGAGACAGAAACTCCTTCGGATTTCGATTAAATAGGGCCAAGTACGTCTTTGAAGTGGTTTCACGATATCTCTTGTTCTCCGGTGTAAGCAAACGCTGCACCAATCGCGCAGAGGGCATCCCCATGCCCAAAATCTCGTGCAGGATATGTCTTACGCGTTCAGTTGAGATGCCCCTCAACTCACTCGGCAGTCCAAGTATTAACCGTTTTTGGGCCACCTGAGCGCAGTTCATCAAAAACCTACGTGCGGCCACGGCGAAACTCTGCGAACCAATGATAAACGGTTGTACGGGAAGGTGAATGGGTCCCATACACACATTCGAGAATAGGCTAATTGTTAGCAAATTTCAAATTGCTAACCTAATTTTTAGCAAACGCAAGCAAACCCGACAGGTTTCTCAAGATAGCAAGGAAAATATGGCTCATTTTGCCTTCTGACTAGGCTAACCTGGACTGGACGGAAACGGCGAAGGATATTAAGCTGCAGAACAATATCTTTTTTATCGCGTTTTAAAACCGCCCTAGTAAACATAAGGCGTACAATACTGCGAGTCGCCCCTCACCAACTTCACGACCTACGTGGAAGATTGGTGGCACCGCAAGCCTATCCTGGATCAGCCCTTTCATATCAAAATAGAGGAGAGATGAAGCCTTTCAAGCGCACACTATTAAGATATTAGGTTGTTGGACGAGGTCATTGCTCTGTTGTCCACTCTTATTAGATTCGCCCTGTTTTATAGGACCTTTTTGGGATACAATGTTATGTACTCCGATTCTGTTGTTCTGTAAAGGTAAAGACAAACCCAAAGACAAAGCCTCTCAAACATCAGAATTTTTTCCAATAAGCTTTCTCTCACGTTGAACCACACGGGACATCTATATATTTACTAGCATGGGCCGGATGAGGGTCGACTAGCAGGTAACTTTTACCCTCGCATCGAAGTAGCTGCTATAAAACATTCTCCTTGTAAGGGCAAAAGCACCTTTCGCAGTGACTGGCCGTTTAGTCTAGCGATTGAGAATTTTCTTCCATTCTTTCTGGTGTCCCTAGAGAATAAGTTGATTTTCAACTTTTAATCATCGCAAAATCGTTTAATTTATTCCAAGTCACGTTGCAAGAGCATGTTAATGACCTCGACTTTTGTATCTAATATGTACGCCATCAAGTCGTCTTGTGTACGCTTTTTTATCAAGAAGTGAACCTATCAATTCGCTTATGTAAACGTTGAATTAGATTGGAGAATTAAACGCACAGTCTTGCAGACCGTTTTCAATGTGAAATGTTGGTCTGTTGGTGAGTATATTAAGAACAATATACAAAGGTGGCTTACTGATGTCCAGCTTGATCAGTCTGTAAAAAAAAACCTTCTAACCATACGGTGTTGAAGGCCTTTTCCAAGTCAATCAGGCAGATTCCACTACACTGGTTCTTGCTTTTATTCCATTCTGACGTATCTGAACCCAATTCTGACACAAATTCCTATTGATAACCTTTTCGCACATCTTACTGATACTTATAAGGGGACTAATCGATCGCAGATTCACCGGATTGGATGTGTATCTTTACCCTATTTTTGGAATAGGATAAATCATCGCAGTTTTTCAATGCTATGGATGGTATACATTATTTATTGCATTGTCAAGTAGAGTGGCGAGTCACACCCTTCTGTGGAGTCTCACTGGAGCACTGACGACTTCTCATAGAAGACAATCAACATACGAGTTGTGTTCAAAAAGTAAGGTGACTTTTGATATTTTGCGGGCAACGTACATTTGCTGTATTGGTACACATGTCCCGAACATATGTTTTCAGTTTCAAGTATATACAATAGCATTCTTAGGTTAGATGTGTTATGGTGTGGAGGCGATTTTCAATTATTATAAAAAAATAGAGCAAAGAATTTGGATAAGATTTTGTGTAAAAAATGGAATCAACACTTGAAATGTTGACAGTGACATACAGTGAGTCTGCTCGAAGTAAAAAAAAATGTTTACAAGTGGTTCAAGCCGAGAAGATGCCGATGACAGACCTCGCTCCAGCACATCAATACAAGACGATTACGTCGAAGCTGTGAAGAAATGTTGGCATATCGGTCGGCTCGTGTAATACGATTTTTTCTGATTTTTTGGGCATGAGACGTGTGTCTGCGAAGTTTTTCTTTTCTTTTGAGCAGAAGAACCGTCGCATGAGCATCGCTGATTAACTCTTCAATGACGTCAATGATTATCCTGACTTCTTCAGCAGGGTCGTAACTGGTGACAAATCATAAGTGATGGTTACGTCGAAACCAAAGCCCAATCATCCCAATGGAGGCACCCAGGAGAGCCAAGACCGAAAAAAGCACCCAACGCTAATAGAGCTTAAGGCTTTACCAAAAATTACTTATGAGAAGTGCTTCAAGGATTAGAAAAAGCGTTGGCACAAATGTATTACATGAAAGAGGACAACATTAATCGTAATATTGATGAAAAAATAAATATTTTTTTATAAAAATATAAAGTCACCTTACTATTTGAACACACTTCGTACAGTCTTAGCAAATGTTCTATTACGTTCTCAGAAGCTGACATCGTCTGGAAGGTTTCTGACTTGACATGTTTATTCAAAAAAAAATTTGTTATCCAGGATGCCACCATAATATTAAGCGTCATTGGAGCCATAAGCCATACTAGTTAGTTTCCTCTTTCTTAATAAGGGAACAACACCTCAGTTTTGACTGAAGGATCATTTCTAATACACCACTTGTTGATAGTTTCAACGGCTGCTAGTCGCTAGACATAGCTTTGTATGTACATCATCTGCTTACACTTTAGCGTAGATGTTAGAACTATCGATAGCGTTGAACAGCGAGTTAACAAACACATTCCATAACTTTGAAAACGCCGCCCTGCTAACAACTCTTGTTTGTCATTGAATGGCATAATGCCCGCAATCGCCATCAGCATCCTATTCAACAGCATTGTTATTATGGACAAAAGAACGCATTAGTATTTTTTCGAGTAGCACAATCTGTCGAAAGTTACGCCTTCACAAGTACCCTCAATGTCGATAAAATTGCCAGCGCGTACTCCTTCTTATCAAGTGTACCTTCAACTCCGCTCATCATACCATATTTTGAAACGCATAATCTTTTGCTTTGATAGACATGTTACATTTTGGCTAGAGGATGCGTTCGCACAGAGATTTGCGTACATAAAGCTCGATCATTCTCTCCATTCTCTCTAACATGAAGCAAATCAGACTGAAACTCTTAGTCAGCATACAGTCGATTTTTCGATTTTCGGTATGAAGGCTGGTCTTACTGTTGGCCAGAATCAGAGTTGGCAGCAAATTAACTATACTTACACCGATGTCATCGGTGCTGCATATAGTTGGCTTGAAGTCATCATCTATCCCCATAGCCGAGGAGAGATATGTTACCAGTTACACTAAGAGAAGAAGGTTTTGAGCCGACTCTGACCCAATTACTTAAGAACTCACCCAGTCTACCGGTATGAAGTGAGCGTCAAGATACAAATGTCTCGATAGGAAACATTTATTGTGAATTAATTTTTTGTTTTAATTTGAAGAAAAGTGGTGCAGAGTCACATCGAATGTTTGTCGAGGCATATGGAGATCATGCTCTATCAGAAGTAACATGGAAGAAATTATTTCTACGGTTCAGAGGTAACGATTTTGATGTAAGAAGATGAAATAAAGAACCTGGAAGACCACCAAAAAAGTTTAAAGACGCCGAATTGCAAACAATATTGGATGAATATGACACTTTGAGTCAGAAACAAATTGCATAAATGTTAAATGCTGCACAAAAAACAATTTTTGACTGTTTGAAACCTTTGGGAAAGATGCAAAAGTCTGGAAAATGGGTGCCACAAGAATTGAATGAAAGTCAGAAGGAAAACCGAAAATGTAAAATGTTGCTTCAAAGGCAAAATAAAAAATCAGTTTTGCATCGAATTGTTATTTTCGATGGAAAATAAATTTATTTTCAGAATCCTAAACGGAAAAAATCATGGGTTAATCCGGTACAACCATTAACTTTGACTGCAAAACCAGATCGAACCTGGTGAAACCTTTAATACAGATCGGTACCGACAACAAATAATCAATTTGAATCATGCATTGATCAAAAAACGACCATAATGGGCCAGAAAACACTGCAAGATACAATAATTTTGTTCCTGAACCATTTGCTTTCATCGATGGGATAGGAATTAGCTGAGCAGCACTTCGAATTCTACGAGGAAGTCGAAAATTGGGTGACTTTTTGGTTTGCTTCAAAAGACGAACAGTTTTATTGGCGTGGAGTCCAAATATTTCCTGAAAGATGGGGTAAATGTGTAACTAGCAATGGGCAATACTTTGAATAAAATTAGTTTAAAATTAGTTTCACTTCATACCGGTACACCTGGTAGTAACCAGTCTCTCAAGCATGAAATTTGGTTATTTCCTTTAAGTTCAGTATTTTCTGAATTTCCAGTTCATTTTGCTAGCCCTCTTTGAGAAGTTTCAACAGTCTACTTGTTCTACTCAGTATTGTGATCTTTTTGTTAGTCTTCATTGCATGACCTCTTTGAAATCTGAGTAAGCTTCTCATACTTATTCTTTTTGCTTCAATCTGTAAAGATTGCATTTATTAACTAAGTCGAGGCAAACCTTACTTCCACCAGGGAATGAGTTTTTCCTGCCAGGAAACGTCAATTTAAGACATTTGGTAAAGATACTGTTCAGACTCTGTTTCTTCCTGAATTTAAGCGGCCCATTTACGGCTTTCCGGGAAACCATTTCAAAGTTCCCTCAAAGTGTCTCATAGCGCACAGTCTAATGGAAACTCGAACTATCAATGAGCGAAGTTTCTTAAGCAATCGGAGAAGAACGGCAAAACATTTTAATGGCTAATTGTTTACATTTCTAGATCCCACTATAAGACAAAGCTAGACCCTTGTAGTCACTGCGCATGGTATAGTCTAATTATTTCATTATCTCATTAGACTGTTTGTGTTATTATTGTATCTTTTGGAGATGTTCGTATGACACATGGTTTGGTAGACAATTATCAAAATCTTGTGCAGGCATCTATTCAAGGTATGTAGCTTTCCTCTGGCTGTGGCAGTTTCTTTCCAAGTAATTCATCCACACATATCTTTTTCATCCCTCATTCGGCTGTCCACATCACCAGCACGGTACTACCGTTTGTTTCTTTCATTTTACTCACACACAATGCTGATCGCGCCTTGTATTCATTTCCTTTCAACTTCTGCGATCTCTAGTCCAGCAATGAAAAGTTCTTCGAAAAGCTGGTTCTGTTTTCCACGTTCTTGTTTTACGATTTACAGCACTTGTCTCAGACCTAAAGTCCGTCTAGTCAAGAATTATTAGCAGGAAAATAGGTACATTTTGTCGACAAAGTCTAGATGTTTGAAGTAATTCGTCGATTTCAAATAAAAACCTCCGCTTTTTTCGAACAAATACTGCCCTGTCGTATTCCTATTCGAAGTTTAAAAGCGTGTGACAGCTTACCTGATTTTTTCGCAAATGTCAATCGTGCGCAAGACTCTCCATATGAATTTCCGATTAACTCTGTTAAAACAAATAAAAGCAGGCTTATGCTCATCCTCGATAACTTGTACAAGTAGGATCTGGTACTTATTCTAAAATTATCTGATCCGAAACATTGTTTTATACTCGTATGTATTTGTATGTACCATTGAGATGTGCTTCTTCCACATTTTTCTCTGACATTAGTAAAAATTCGTCTGAACTTTTGAGCTTTCGTCAGCTCCTTGGTAGAGGTTTTTACGTTTCTTCATATCATTGACTTTATGGACAAGTTTGAATAATCCTCTACGCTTACTTAACATATTTACTTAGATAGCAGCACATATCGGGATGAATCTGGACTTCAGCTAACGAGGATCTTAACCCAATCCTTAGTTAACTACCTCCAGTTGCGCACTTTGTACATACCACCAAAGGTGAGATCTCCCGCTGTTGTGTTATCCGTCCGGATTAAATTGGAAAGCTCTTAGGACTTGACGTAGTCATATATTTCGTTCGAATAGTTTACAAAAAATTTTCTCTCAAAATGACTCCTTTCGATAGAGTCCATGCTTCAGCGCCATAAGGTAGGACTGGGTTGATCAAGGTCTTATATTGAGTCTCCTTAGTTGTTCAGTACAGGGCTTCACTATTCAATTTCCTTCTTAGCCCAAAGAAACAGTGATAGAAAGAGCGACTCCCGTTTAATTTCCATTCAGGTTTTGCCGGCAACATTGATAGCAGAACCAAGGTTGACAAAGTCCCTTACTGTCTTGAAGTTATAGCTTCCGGTTTTGTAGATAGTAGCGTTTAAGTAAAGACTTTTATAAGATTGTGTCTCCAGTATTTTTCACTATGAAATTTTGACACGAAAAGTCTCGGTTAAGTCGTTGTCGACCTTGACGGAGCAGCAAATTTGGCAATGATGCCAAAACTAAACATGGCTCTATATAGCTCGTCTCTATAATGCTCTACCGAAGTCTGAAAATTTGGTTGTTTTTGAACTCTTCTGGTCTAAGACCAGAGTGATAGAGGCCAATCAAGTTATTGACAAAGGATCCAGACGCTCCAGAAATATGGCAAAGATCGTGTATGCAAAATTAGGGAAACTTATGCCTCTATAGTTGATGCTGTTGAGGTGGTCTCCTTCTTTATGGTTCGAGCAAACGATGTTGAGTTTCATTCATTAGGCATACCATACGCTCTTCTGACAAGATCTGAGAAATAACGAAATAACGAAAGTCCCTTCCACCAGCTTTGAAAACCTCAGCCGGTAAGCCTTAGATATTGTTATCCTTACTTCGTTTTTGTCAGATGGACGGAAGTTTTGGCTAACGTCGTCTAAATTGAATAGTCTGTTCTGCATGACGGCGAGATGTTTTCCATATTCTTAGCACCAACTGGGACTCATTCTTCATCTCTACAGGCTTCTGTACGGGTCTTCTTACCTTGACACGTTCGTTTTACCGGTTGACAAAACTTCCGTACATTGTTTCTAAAGTACAAACTCTCAATATGTTTGATCGCGTGCTTCTGCTCTTTTCCCTTCTCTTTCCTCTTTCCATCTCTGTAGATCTCACTAACAGATTCGCCCTTCGTTGCAGCGCAACTTTGTATTCTTCTTGTTTAGCTGCATTAGTTGCAACGTCTCTGATTACACTGCTACTAAGAGTTATTGAGAAATTTCTAAATACGCGTTCGGCAAAGACTTTAGGGGTCTTCTGCGACTGCAGACGCCTTTGTTATGACGATTGGGAATTCCGCATTCGAATTTTACTGCAACATGGTGGTACTCGGATTACCACTTGTTGGCTGTCCGGAAGTGGGAGTATGTTTTACATCGACTGCATCGTGATCAATTTCATTTAGCGATACATTAACCGCCATAGATCGCCATGGCCCCCTGTGCATATTTAGATGAGAAAACCGTGTGCTTGGTATAGTGATATTCCGTCCACTCACAAAGTCAATAAGCTTTAGTCCGTTGCCAGGCTTGATGTAGCGTAGTGTATGCTTAACAACTGCTTTCATGCCTCCCTATCCCAGCATTAAAATCGCAAATCATTCTTCGAACTTTGCTGAATATATCTTGTTGAGAAGCTCGACTTCGAAGACTTCTTTTCTAAGTTTGCTGCGTATGGTGAATCCCTACCCGAGTAAGCGCTATTTTGGTTCCGTATAGTAAAACCATTTTATCATAGATACAAAATTTATTATCATCCCTATGCTCGGCTCATCACATCGTACTACATTGATGGAAGCGAAAACTGTGTGATAGCAGTCGAGGGCAAACATTCTACGTTCAGGTCTGAAGGTCGTGGCCCCTTTCCAGGCTGATTAACAGTGGATCCGTCCTTATCTGAGGCTATTTAATTTTGTGAGCCTTAGACAAGTATAATGCTACTGACCGAGCATACACTTGAAATTTTAGCCTACGTGAGTAAGGTTTCATTCATGCAGTTACCGGAGATGACCATTAGGAGATAAAGCCAACAGTACGCTACGAATATTGCAATTTATAGGCCAGTCAGCAGTTTCTTGATTAATCGTTCCACAAATCTCCTCTCAAATGATATATGCTAGGCCACCGAAAAAAGCTTTTAGCTAAATTGAAGTGGTATCAGCTACAGGTATTTGAATACCCCGTTCATTTCAAAACTTATATACATTCCATCTCGACTACCATTTAGCTCTAATTATTGAATTCATTTTGAACACATCTGTCTCTCAAAACTAAGCCGCCTTGCTATGGTAATTGCTCCAAATATCATTATTGTATACTTTTTGCCCCAAAGGCAACAACAAAATTCCAAACAAACATATAGGGCAACTAATGAAGGCTCTGCTTGAACAATTTCATTAATTACTTCAGTTTTGCGCTCAATCTATTCAACTACAGTACTTGGTGTATTTGTGCATCAGGTGAAGACTCCAAACAAATGCTAATGCTCCACTTCTCCTTGCATTACCAGTACCTTAATGCTGGCTTTTCACTAACCACACAATGAATGCCGATAGATCTATCCAAGGAGCTATTTGGGTTCGTTTGTGTTTTTGTTTTCTCTTCAATCGATATGTATACGAGTGTGCACGAGTATACTCGTATTGTCATTTTCATAAATTTAATCCTAGAACAATGATAACGGGACTCCGATGTTTACCTATCCACCAACCTACCTAACTTGCATTTCAACTGTATCTTATGATTTCTATTGTGTATTCAGTTTGAGATCCGTTGTTAAGGCACTTTTGTTCAGGAGGTGAGGAAGTCTTTTATACGAGACTTATGTATCTATCTAGCTTAATTCTATTACGGTGTCTTGTGTAGGTACCTCATTGATAGACATGACATTTGTTGCGGTACGCACAGCTTCTTGATGTTGGTTTCAATTATCTAAATTGGAAAATTTTAAAATTATATATAAGTACTTGTATCTTTTGTATAAAGCGGAGGTAGCTTCTTTATTTGGACGCCTTTAAAAGTTAATTTTATGAGGTTAGAGGAGTTACATGGCTTACTGAAGGGTTTTGCTGGTTGCAAACGATGTTGGAAGGAATTTTCCATATGAAACAAAATGACAAATTCAAATAATTTCGTATTATACCGATTTGGGTAACAAAGGAATCATTTTGTTTAAATGAGAAGTCTGTCTTTGGGAATTGTTTTCTTTGTGATAAGTGTGGGTAGGTAGATTTAGGTCTTCATAAAATTGACAAAGATCTCTGAACAAAGCTATGTAGATGAATTGTTTGACATTATTATGCAGAGTTATCTTGAAGTTGTAGTTATAAAATAAAATTTGTCGGAGGTTTTAGATTTATTTGAGTTTTCTGTGGTGTCTACAATCTTGGTATTCGAGTGATAAACTTTTATTTGATTAGGTATCAAGCTCTTTTCATGTTTCGTACATACTAAGGAAAAGAGAGATGAGAAATCCCAATCCGTAGAGTGAGCACAACCGCTGCGGTATGTACTAGGAGGAGTGAAAAGTAACCTCCTTGACCGCAAGAATGCGCTGCTACTGCAAAAAAAGTTATGGTGCCTTGAAGTCCGTTCATATTTAAGCAGACACGCGAAATTTCAGTGCGTAACTGTGTTTACTTTTGTTTTGACAGCTGATTGTTGTTGATGTGTTTGACATCATGTTGAGTATGGACGAAAACGATTTTCGTTCTCTCATAAAACATTATTTTTTGAGAGGCAAAACGGTGAAGGAAACAAAAGATTACACAGTCACTCAAATATTGGTTTCGAGAGTTTCGTGGTGGCCGCAAATCCACTACCGATCAAGTCCGCAGTGGCAGTCCCTCCGATGAGGTTACAGAGCACAATGCCAAAAAAAATACATGAAATGGTGTTGGCTGACCGAAAAGTGAAGGTGCGCGAGCTGACATATACCACAAAGATTAGTACTGAACGCACATGCCATATTTTGGGCAATATTCTGCATATGAAAAAGTTATCATGCCGCTGGCTGCCACGCATACTCACTCCTGACCAAAAACACGAACGCAAGACCACTACTGCTGATGCGGAATCGGGTGGACTTTTGGTGTCGATTGGTATTGAACACCAGAGAACAGAATGAGTGCCCGGCAATGGACTGAAGCCGACACTAGTGCCCCGAAGCGGCCGAGTGAGGCTCGATGTGTCGGAAAGGTTATGACGTCAGTTTTCTGGGATTGTCATGGCATACTCTTCGTGGACTACCTCAAAAAAACAAAAACCATCAGCAGCAAGTATTACCGTGCATTATTGGAGCGATTTAAGGCTGAAATCGCTGCAAAAGGGCCTCACATGACCGCACCGGCGCACAAGAGCATCGCAACCACGGCTAAAATCAATGACATACGGCTCCAAATGCTGTCGCATCCACTGTATTAGCACAATTTGGCTCCCTCGGACTATTATCTCTTTCCAATCCTCAAAAGACGGCTCATCAATAAAAAAATTCAGCTCACGCGAGGAAATCATCGACGCCAAGGAAGATTATTTTGCAGACCTTCGGAAAAATTACTTTTCGGGCGGAATCAAGAATAGGAATAAGTGTATCAAACTAAAGCGGGACTATATTGAATAAAATAAAAAAAAAAATTAAAAAAAAAAGTTTTCATTCCCAAGAAGGTTACTTTTCACCCCACCCAGTATATCAAGAATCCAACGCTCTCAAAAAAGGAGCGACGGACCCTATTGCTCCAAATAACTTTTAAAAGTTTGGCTCCAGCCTGCCGATCGTTTACCTTTATGAAATCAACTAAACGGATACAAGAGAAATTATGCATAGCATTTCATTCACTCTTAACTAAAGTCTTGGATCATATTGGGATTTCTTTTCTGGCTGTGCGAACAACTATGAAAGACCATTAAATAATGTTTTGCCGAAAACTTTGCACCACCACATGAAAAATTACAGCACCTCAGCGGTTTTCGATTCGGTATGTTAAGATGTGCGAAATCTACGACGCAAGATAGCACTCGGTTACCAGATTTTCTGAAAAATTGTTCATCTCTTTATGAATTCCGGGCATCAAACACGCCAACGTGCTATTCTATTTCTAGAGAAATTGATCAACTCGATCAATTTCTTTTCCACCTGCCAAAATTTCTTTTCCGTCCGCTATTTAGTGACGAAAATTACTAACTAACTACTGCTAATGAAATTAGCTTAAGATTCTTCTACTTTTGAAGAGGTATCCCACCTGCCTAACCACATTGGTGGCGATATATGTTGATTTATTCGAGATGGTTCGAAGGCTATTGATACCAAGGCACGAGTAAAAAGAATCGAACTGAGTGCTCTGGACAGCAGGATCCTCCGAGAATATCCAGGACCACTTATGTATATTCGGAAGCATCTGAGAGATTATTGCCTGCTTTAGTGATGCCGTAGTGCTATTGTTATCAACGTGGCCAATGAGGCACAGCCTATTATCGAGCATCACTGCGAAGTATTTTAGGGACTTCTATGATCTAGTTATTTGGTTCACATCTTGCGGTAGATTTTTAGAATATCCTGAGTGTTGTGATCGACACGAACCAATTTCTGATTCTCGCAACTGCGTCATCCATGGTTCTTCTGTTGCTGGAGTAGTTCTCTGACTATATTTTGCATACATTTTAGCCAAGGATCTCCTAATGTACGATCAGCTCAGTACAATAAATGCATTCTTAAAGTAAAGACATGATTGTCGCTATATATGCTCCATGCTGTTATTCCTGCCGATGGAATACATTGTAGTGGTTCTATTGAGAAACAGGTGCTCTACTATCTTTCTTAGCATTTCCAGATAAGTTAATTTCGGAGACTGTTTCCCTTTAAGCTTTTTATCACTGCTATGAGCATATCATGTTCTTTTTATCCGTAAAAGAACATTAGGCAAAATTTTTGGCTTAAAAGATCCATACTTACATACGGCTCACAACAAAAAAAAAAAAAAAAAAAAAACAGTTTACGGAAAAGTAGCTGCGATTCAAAGAACGGCTTCCATAGCTATTACAATTACGCTCCATACCACCCCTACGGCTACCTTTCTACCCCTTACACCGCTTGATTTACAAATCAAAGAACTCACTGGCAACAGTGCAATATGACTCACTTATCTGGATTATTTGAAGAGCAGTAGTTTCGGACATGACACGGTCCCAGCAGAGCTACTGCCAGGCAATCTAGTTCTTACGTATAAAATTCTTTCCTTAGTCGAATTCGAAATCCTGGAAAAAAAATGCAATAATCAGGTCAAATTTAATTGCAATTTCCACAGACCTGACGGTTCGAAAATATACGAAGGAACAGGTTCTGGTATCTTCTTAGAAGACCCAGAACTAAGATGTCTACAAGACACTCTGGTTCTGGTTGTTCTCAGGCGGCTGAGCCAGCCCAGCATCGATTGCCAGGCCGCACTCAAGGCAATTGGAATCAACCAACATAAAATCTGACACAGTCAGGTGCTGTCGCACTGTGTTTAACTCACTATGCAGTCAGAACCGGGTAAGACTGCGCTGAGTGCCAGGATACTGAGGTATTAAAGGAAATGAACAAGTGGATGAGTTTGCTTCGCCAGGGAGATCGTTTAGGTTTTTGCCATCTGAGTGATGGCATATCCATCATACCCCTGTTTAACCTAACCTAACCTAACCTATTACTGCTCTGTATACTGAGCTGCAAGGAGCTGAGCGATTTTGTCTGCAGCTCCTTGATTTGCTCTCTTTCAGGTCGTGTCCTTCCAGTTTGAAAGTGGCTAATCATTCCTGGAAGTCTGGTATACTCTGGATATCCGGCGTCTGGGTCGTGGTTGGAGGCACTTCACTTTGATCCTTTTGATTTCGTAGTTCCACCAGTGGCAGGACTTCTCACTTTTACTGGTATCCTTTTGAACATTGTTATTTCGCACGCTCTGGAGATAACCTTCATCAACTGATACAAAAGGTCTCCTTAAATCCGTTGTTTGCTCTAATCCTAGCGTTTAAAATTTGCTCTTTGTTTGTCGAAGTGCGTGTTTTCTATTTTGAAAGTTTTAGGGTTGGGTATAGCGGGGCTTTAAATAATTTCGCCTGGTGGTCTATGTGAATACATCATATGATAGTTATAAAGTCGCCATTTAGTTTCCCGAAGTGCTTTGTTCATTGAATATGATGTCAATATTTGATCACCTTCCCATCTTTTAAAATGTTTACATTGCAGCGTTGTTGGCCAGGCTAATGTCCAGGGAATGCAAAACTTCGGGACACATATCTAAGTTTTTGTCTTGACTGTGTTATATCATAAATTTAATGTATCTTTGCACACATTGGGTATGTAACCTTCCTCTCAGAAGTTTCAACTGCTCAGTGACTACTGAACTGCTCGCTCTTGCAGGAATGCGTCTTACGTATTTTGGTGAGGCCTCTTTCAACATGAACACGGCATTTTATCCAACCTGTCTTGATTTTCCCGTCTTCTAATAGATGCTTCACCTTTTCTGCTTATAGTCTTACATCGACGATTTGTGTAAAATTGTAGATCTTCCTCAGACTGAACGCGTCTGCTTTGTTGATCCGATATTGTAATTCGGCAAATGTATCTTCTAGCCTCTGACTTCATAGTGAATCTCTTGGTTAGAGTACAGTATTTCAGAGTACGGTCGTGTTATCATCTTGGCATTTCATCATGTCGTTCTTCCGAAGATTCAAGTTAGGAATTTCTTGTCAAAAAAGTCGATTATGGAAAGACCATAATACCAGCTTATCAAAAGAAAATTATCCAGTAATTCTTTGAGAAAATTAAATAATTAATTCTGACTAGTTTAGATAACTTTTCGTTGTAATTCAAAAAATACGAACTGCTCGAGGTGTGCAAATAACATTCACTTACCCCTTTCTTATTTTTTTTATTTCCAGAATGACATCATCTGATGGCAACACTTAGCCAACACTATGACACAAACTTTGATGTGAATCCTTATTATGTGCCGATCAACAAACAAGTAAGTCCCCAATTGTAATCATATCTTATCTACAATGTTCAAAGTAAACCCCTTTAGCTTTCCTATGAAATCTAATTTTCAATGTGATTCTGAGAAATGGGGTGGATTTGGAACACCCTTATTGCTTAATACCGCAACATATTGCTACAAATTATCAGATTCTACTCCCAAATCCAATTACACATTTCGGCCAGAGGATTATTTACGCGCAACTGCCATGTAAATCCCATTAAAACTCCATCACTCTCTCTCTCTCTCTCTCTTTCTCTCTCTCTGTGGGTCGATTTTGTAGCCCTAACCGCCTTTAAAATAGAGCCCTGACTATCAATTCCTCCATAATTATAAGCCAAAATCAACAGATATCCTTGTCGTGGGATGACTTCCTTGGCCTCAGGTCAACTTAAGCCAAATCGAATAATGACAATTAGCCGTTTAATTATTATGACATCGCCAACTGCCGAAAGGGATCTTACTCCCACCCATTCGCCCGACCGAACTCAATAAAAAAAAAAAACAAAAGAAAAGACCACAAAGAGAAATAAAAAATCAAATCCAAAAAAAAAAAAAACAACACCTCACTTCCTCCTCCGTTATCAGGATAAAAAGTAATTAATATCTCCAGCAACAAATAAAGGACTACTTCTGTGTTCGTCCCTCTGGGAATGACATGCCGGATAAGAGAAGAGATATCCGCAATCTAAATGGAAAAGACCTCTTTTTGGTCCCTAAACGGAAACGGCTAGATTACAACCCCCGTATGCCCGTTAATTTGTAATTTTCACGATTTACATGATATTGTTGACCCAATTAGACAACAAAGCGCGAATCTAAACGAAAATGACATCTAGACCAATTTAACCAGCAAAACCAGCTCAAAAGAAATTCATTTAATTGGAAACCAATACCGTTAGGATAGGAGCGCATACAAATTCACACTCCCATCCACATGTATGTACAATACATCGGGCTACCAACCGCCATGAATATTCAAAACGAAAGGCGAAACACTTTCGGTCCGACACAGAGCAAGCAGGTCGATCAATCAATTTGCCCTTGTATAACGGTCTTTTGCAAGGATAAATCGGAATTGAATTACCTAGTATCTATTCGTAGGCTTGCCTTGAAGAACCACCATCATATCCGTCCGCCATTAGGGGCACAAACATGTATGTGTATACTTTATAGTGTATCGCATATTGAAAAGCCATTTTTGCCCTTGCCATCGTTCGAAGAAAACCTCACACTTTACCGTTTTTGTAGAGCAGCCGCCACCGCTACGGGTATTAGAATTTTTGTATCCTTGAAACTCGGTTTAGAATGATATATTCGAGTTTAAGCCGCCTGCAGCTGTGTGCATGGTCTGAATCCATGAATTGAAAACAATTTTTGAAAATGTACTTCAAAAATGCGCTAGCTAGTCCATGTGGCCGGTGTGTAAATATTGTCTGTATATCACCGAAATTGTGGATTGACATGAACTCGGTTTCTACCGGAAAGGATATTTGAAAGAACTGACCGCGGGTGAGCGATACGAATATTCCATCGATGGATAGTGCAATTAAAAGCAAATTTATGGACAGACGTTGGTTTTTGTGAGGCTGAGTATCGCAATGGACGAAGATGGCTTAGGAGGACGTTTTCATTTTTTTTTTTTTTTTTTTTCTATCGCTTTGATTTCATGAGTGACGTGGACTGAATGGAAAAATTTATTTATTCAGTTTTAGATAGAAAATATAAGCAACTAAGGTGCAGTGAGTTAGATATGAGCCGATTTCAAGTGACGAATGCCCATCATGTAGCTCTACGAGTGGTAGATGTCACGCGGTTTCATCTATGCATGTCTGGTTGTACCCATTGTACTCCCGGAATCACCAATTTTTCGCGCAAGGACGCTTTTGATTAACTCATAGAGTGTGAACTATACGTACGTATTTGTTGTCAGTTTCGGTTCTCGATCTTATTTTTGGTTGAGGCAATTCTTTATTTGCATCTCCTACCAAGGACTACTTCTGTGGGATGCAGGGACTGAAGAGGACGATTTTAGTAATTTCATTAAGGAATGTAAGTACCGATATTGACCAATTAATCAGTCCACCATCATCATTCCGAGATGAAGCCTAAGACGTTAAGACGTTGAGACTTAAGCCTCGAATATATTCTTCCACCAAACTCTCTATATCATCTTTGTAGAAGGCATTCAGATCAACAAGATCTAGTCTCGTGTGAATATTGATTTTACGCCCAGATATTGGCGCATATTACATTGACTGCCAGTGCAGGGAACCGTAAACTCTATGAGCTACACCAAGTACGAAAATTCAGGATGTGAAGAATGCAAAGGCTTGACTTTATCTAATGCATGGATGACATGCAAAGATTAAGCTAATCAGCTCTTCGATTTCTGAGCCTCTGATTGATGAAGCAATCACCAATGTCACAAAGTTTGGTGTCGCGAAGCATAAGGGTGACCGAGATCGAAAACGCTGAAACACGAAACTATCTCAGCCAAATACAGGGTGAGGCAAAACTAATGTCATATTACGAATATGCCATACGGCTCCGTATTACTCATTTGACCGAGAATATCAATGCTGTGACCGAAGACGTCGGAGAGAGCCCACAAACATCGACGAGACATTCGATGCACACAATTTGTCATCAGCAAAGTTGCGTCGAATTGTGATGAAAGACTTGAAGATGTTTCCTTATAAATGTCAAACCGTTCACCAGTTGCTGTCTGTTGATCGTCAAGTGAAGTTAATTTACTCCCACGCTATGTTAAACCTGGTGCAGAAGAGGATGATTTCGTATCCAAAATCAAAATGAGCGACAAAGCCCATTTCTACTTAAGTGATTACGTGATTAAACAAAATTTAGATTCTTTGGCACCGAAAATCCACATGACATGCACGAAGAACCATTGCATCCCTTCAAAGTGACTGTTTGATGCGGCATTTGCAGTGAAAATGTGTTTTAGCCTTATTTTTTCGGAGACGTCAACGGCACTACCGTAAACGTAACTGGTGAGCGCCACAGACAGATGTTAAACGATTTTTTTTTTACCTGACGAAGCAACCGCCTTCACAGCTCGAAGAACGATAGAGGTTTTGAATCATTAATTTCCAGGCCGTCTGATCTCCCAAGCCACAAATCTTACAAGTGTTGACAGCCACCATTGAAAAAAAAAAATCAGCAATTTGGAGCCAGATGCTTGCCGAGTAACAATTTAAAATCCCGTAAAACGAACATAATTGTTCATCAACTCAAGAGGTGGTCATTTGACCGATATAATTTTTTGATCGTAATGCCATCAATTCAACACCTTGACATAAATTTTACGTGAAAACAGAGCCCAACTTTTTTTCATTTTTAACAAAAAGGCAGCCTGACAGGCATTATGACATTTCTTTTGCCCCAACTTGTGCATTTAAAGCGCCAGAAGTCTAGGTGGCTAATTCGATGTCATTATAGGCAGGGTCTTGAAGCTATCTTTAGCACCTCAATTCTACGGTAGATCGACTAGCGCAATGATCTGGAGCAACAATGGCAATTTTAAAAGAAAGATCTCTCATTCTCTCACCGTAGGTCCCTCTTTCTGTAGACAAAATGACAATATAAACAAGACAGAAAGTGGAAAGAATTATCGCGGTATTGCATTACTGTCTCATCAATTTATTTATTAATGCATCAGACAAGATGCACTGGAAGAACGTATGGGACAGGCAGGCAGATTTGTAAGCACTATTACATAACTATATAGTCAGAGGTGATATACCAAGCTTCAACGGATTTAACTCCGGCACACATCAGTCTCCTTGCCGTGTCAATTTCTGGTGCGACGTTTTCAATTGCTCAGTCAGCAAATTGGGTTTTGCTTGCTCAAACCTGGAAGCTTAATGATTATTGTCCATTGGTTTGATGCGAGGGCGTTTGACTCATGGTAGATGAATGTACAACATGTGCGGCTATTTCAATTTTCAATTTAGTTTGCAGTTTGATCGTAGGGTGTTGTAAAGATCTCTAGGTTCGAAAGGCCGGTGCTAGTTGCTACCTTATCAAGATCTATTATGAGCAAGGCATCTTATGCTTGCTGTGGTATCGCGGATGTTGTGAATTTCTGGTAATTGACAAAAATTGTTCTCCTTTTCGATTTTATGCTGCAAGCATTCCTAGAAGATGTCATAAAACTCTTCATAGATGGAGACTCTAGCTTCATGTTTGGGATAAATTTTGTGTTAATCGAACTCTTATTTAAACCACATTCCAGCGACGACTGAAAAGCTAGTGAAAGACTAGAACAAAGCTGCTGCAAAGGTTTTCTTCAACCTGAATCAACACGAGATTGCCTTGGCATAAGAAGTACGAGGTACAAAGACCAAGTTGTTGACTGATAGATTTTTCAATTTCTTAAGATACTTTGAGGTACTTTAGCATTGATCAGTTTATTATCACAAAGTCTACACTAGACGACTAACTCGTTTATTTTCTTACTAACTTTGTGCAGGTAGGACCTGGTTTCTATCAGCTAGTATGTGCATTAAGCAGTATCCTTGCGTGATTACATATATCACGTGATTGCACTATTTAAGGTTTCGTACTTACTTAAGGCAAAGTCAAAATTCGAAGGCATTAACGCGCTTCGATTGTTTCAAATACTGTTTCCAACGAAGCGTTAATGTTCATTTGGTTAGGTGGGTACGTATAGGTTCACCATAAACACAAGTAGCACTAGAAATATGACTTTTTGATACCGCGACTCATGTGACCTGGTTGATGATATATGTTGTTGAGGCCTTCGATGTTTAGATCCAGACTGTTGAATTAAGAAATGGTTTAGATCTCGAGACGCCGTTAAGGTCATCGAAGAAGGGTTGGTTTAGTGCACGCAGTCTGGTTCATACTAGTCCCGGGCATTTACAGTGAAAATAAGAGAGAATTTTCTTCTCATTTTCATTCCCGCAAATGCGGCAATAGGGATTACAAGGGATACCTATGGTAGTTTGACCGCATAATATTCAAGTGATTCTGGCGATATCTTGACAGGTTTTGTACATTAAGTATTTTGTTCTATTCTTAGCCTTAATATGGCTTATTTAGTTAAATCCGTCCATTAGAGGTTGATCTTCTGTAGGAAGGCTTAGTCGATTTGTCTCTTGTTCAAAACAACGTGACCTTAAATCGTTCGCACAGGGGCAAGCTCGTTTTGGCACTTCTACACCAGGCTGGAGGATATGAAAGCTCAAAAGTTCCGCCTGAAAGACGCTGACAAAATCCAGCAAGAGGTATGCTATTGATATTTTCAGTGATTTAGGGTAGTCACCGGTCCACACACTACAGTTCATCTATGATCCGTCGGTGCAGATGACAACTTCATCTTTCTTTCTCTGAGCTCTAGTGGAAATTCCTACGCGGAAGATTTTCTTTGAAGCTTAGTTTGGGTGAAATGTAATCGGTGAGAAATGTTACCATGCTCTTAAGTAATGAGTTTAGGAGCGTAACGCCATCTGCAGCCTGACTGCAGATGCAGGACTACAACCTTTTTGGTCTCGTGAGGCTGTATCCTTTATCCAACCATTGCCACCACTAGGGGACAATAAGTGGACACACTACGGCTTTGTGCATTAACAAGATCATTTTTGGTTGAAGTCCCCACTTCTTTTCAAAGGTTTTGCTGCAGGCCTAAAAGATGACCCTGTGTTCGATATTTTACTTCCAGTTACGTTTTGAGAAAAGCATAATACCTAGATACTCTACGCTATAGAATAGTGTGAGATAGTGAAGGGTAAAATGAGTTATTTTAGTTCTACTCGGGCTTACACCAATACGGTGTATTGCGGTCGGGTATTAACCCGGCTCCTCTGTCTAGTCTTGCAAAAAAAAATTTCCTAACCATTATTCAGAATAGAGGAGAAATAACGCAACCCTGTGGCGTTTCTCTATAAACGCATTTGGTTAACTGACTGTTTCCTAGTGTTGCCTGAATAATTCTTAATCTGAGCATAGAGACTGTTTATTGGCTAATGAATTCCTCTATGTCAAGCTCGATAAGAGATTTGTGAATAGCTTTAGTGTGAAAGTTGGTAAAAGCCCCTTTTATGTCTGGGACGGATGACTAGGGTATATTCTTTTTAGTGTTCGGAATTTTCGATTGTTCGCACTACCTGGTGAAGAGCCATTGTCATGGATCTTCCTTTGAAGTAGGCATTCTTCTAGAATGCTTCGCTTGTGGATGTCTAAGATACGCTCTAGGGTTTTAAGTACAAACTAATTGGTCTGAAATCCTGCAAGTACTCATGTCAGCGTTTACCTAGCTTCGGTATAAACACCACTCCAGTGCGTCTTCAGGAGTAAGGCGTATAGTTCAGTTCTAAACAACTTATGAAGATTGACACTAGCTAAAGTGTTGTTAGGTTTTACGCTACATATAGTAGCATGACCAGTAGTAGTATGCCGTTACGGCCCTCAGACTTGAACAGGGAGAAGCTATTAATAGCTCAGGAAATCTTTTCCTTGAAAATGAAAAAAACAACCAAGGTTGTACTTGGTGAGGCCTCCCGGATTCCGTTCTGATATCACTGCATCCAAGAAAGTGTTTTTTCATCAGAAGTTCCTCTATCTAACCTTCTTATACTACTTATACTGCTTTATTATATATATGGCTCGCGTTGGCGTCGCAGCTCATAAGTAGGGAGCACCTAGAGAGCCTCAGATTAGTCTATATGACCTTCAGCATTATCCGTTTTTTCAGCGATTACCAACTGTTTCCAACAACTTCTCGGTTTCGACGAGGTCCATATCGTTCTTAGGGCTCAGTGATAGGAGGACTTCAAAACTGGCATTCCTGATGCCAAACCTAAGTTTATGGTGCGCTTCTTTTAGTGCTGCTATTCACTCATTATTGATGAAGTGCAGGAAGAACACATTGTTTTTATGGGGTTCCTACGACTTAATGACTTCCCAGTCATCCATTGGAACCGTGGGGTTATGAAGTTTAAAACATTGGAGGGGCCATTCCCCATATATCTTCATATTAGGAATCCAAATGCGAGCCGCGGCTCTCCTTGAGATGTCATTAGCTGGGATAAGTCGAACTTCAAGCCATTTCAGGCGTCACTAACCTTAGCAACGCATCTACTAAGGAAATCCTTTGAGAATTGGCAATGGTTCTATTTGCTTGTTGATGAAGTCGGGAAGTCTGCCCTCAATACTTTGACACGCCTCGACTATGGCTTTTCCGTTTGTGAAGAAATCGTCCATTGTGCTTGTTCGTCCTTTTGAACAATACTGGCCGACGACGTGGTTGGTTTGGTTATGGTTTTGGCAGTCGTTGCACTTCGCGGCCTGTTTTTATTATTTATTTTTATTTATTAGCAATTACCTGGTATTTGACCTTGTTCGCCTGGTCCTTTTCGTGAACCTTTCTGATCGCTTGCTCTTATTATTGCTTTTACTTGCTTTCAGAGCTTTCCCTGTGGACTTATGTGTTTTTCTGTTGTTGTTAGATGGTTAGTTGTCGTGGTGTAAGCCTTAGTAATAACGCCGCTTGTGGGGCAGACGATTGTCTCCCAACTGAAGACCAGCAATTCTTCCTCTGATGAGACTTTTTTCTCCTTTTTTTGTCTATAGTTTTCTTTTTTTTCAAATTTTGTTCCCACGAGTGAGTCCACTTACCTATCTGTCTTCAATAAGTTCGTCCTGGCAGAGCCTTCTTACCTGAACAGGACACTGACACAACCGACCTTACCTAGGCATCGGAGGGGACTATTCAACCGTCAGCACGGGATTCTCTACACTTTGCCTTAAAAGTGGGATTTTAAATGGGGTTCACTCCCGGCACCTTAATTTAAAGGTTGGATTATTCTTATTTAACTCTGTTGCTTATGCCTCCCACACGTCCTGTAGACTTACTGCAAACCTTTTCGGACCGACAAGGTTGCAACCTGATGAATGAATCAGAAAACTGAACAAGGCGGACTGTTCATTGGTGTATCGTTTAACACAACTTTTTTACTATTTAGAATCTTCTACGAGATCTTACGCAAACTTAAAAATTGAAAAGCTATGCTGATATTCTACTTCTACTACAATGTGCGTATCTATTCTTGCAGCCGTTCTGACCAACATTGCTATTCTGCTCGGGAATGGAAAGACTCTTATGGCTGGATCATTGACATGAATTCAGTTTTCATGCCATAGCCATATCAGGCGACTGAAACACACTTTTCTGACAAATTTGGCGTCATTATTCGCGCGTATGACCGAACCAAAAATCACTCCAAAGACTGACCTTCAGAATGAGCAACAATATCTTCAGAGCAGAAACAAAATGATGAGGATCTTCTGTAGAGTTATCGATCCTTAAACCACACTGATAGGAGGCAAACATCGTTAAGAAATAGTTATAGACGTTCGCAAGTTCTTTTCTTATGGGTCGTACGAATGATGCTGAGGTTCCATTCTTAAGGAATACTTTCTTTCCACCAGATTTTGGAAATGACTTAATTTGTACTCTCTACCAAGTAATCGGCTAATGCATTAAATATCCCAGCAGGCAGTTTGGTAGACAGAAATCTTGACTTTCACCGCTTAAATGGTTGGTTCTCCAGAGAGTAGAATTCTGGTCGTCGACGGCCCTTAAATCAAACTAATTTTTTAATTAATCGACCAGGATTATTTTTTGGTCAATGTTCAGAAATTTGTGGAGCAAATCATAGTTTTATACCAATTGTTATTGAAAGAATTCCAATAAATTATTTTATTAAATGAATTTCTAAGAAATGGTTTTTCCATATCCCTAACACCGACGCTAATATTCAATTTCTTGGCTCATATCTCTAAATTTCAGGCCGAACCTTGTTGGCTCGAAACCTTTATTTTTTGTTTAAGCTACTGCACATTTCTCATGGATTAGCACTTCTCCTCTCTAGATCAGGCGCTTCTTGTATTCCGTAAGAAAAAGAGTGAACTCTTGTCCTTCTTTGTAGTGGCACTTCTTAAGCAACTAATTTTGTTACATACGGTTGCTACACTCTTCATTAAATAAGGGATTTCGGCATAGTTTTGGCGGTTTACTGCGACAGCAGCTATCAAACGTTCAATACATTTATATTTTTCCTCCACTGTTGTGGTGTCTGAGTTATTCAGGACAAATCTTAGTTGCAAGAAATTAGATTCCTAAATCTGCTCGCAATGTTTGGGTACCAATGCATAGCTTGATTCGCAATATCATCAATTTGATTGATTGTGCTTTGATCGGATGATCGCCATGTTCATTTGGAAATATTGAGATAATGAATGTGTCTGCTATCTTTGGTCATATTACATCGCGCAGTCTGTTGCCAGACGTGTTTTAGAGTATGCCATGCTATAATACTCTACTACCAAAGTTATTCTCCCAAATTTTTGGCGTTAAAGTCTTCAAAAATTATTCATAAACTTGGTCGAGAGCATCATGGAAACACTCTTCGGTAACATCTTGTCTATTGTTATTGACTTTATGGAAGTCAAAAGCCTTTTAACCTTCATCATGTAACATAGTATTTCATGTAATGCAGAGGTTCAACATCGTTTTCAAGTATTCTACGCCTCCTTTTCCAAATCCACTCTGTACCTCTGCATATTCCGCAGTATCAAATGGTATAGGTCCAAGATCCTACGTAAGAAAAGGCAAATACCATCATCCAGGTATGTTCAACGCGCTGTCGTTGTCCACTGAATCAGCATCCGATGTGTTTACGTTAAAACGCACCACTGGTTGGGTGTCAACATTGATCCTCTACCGGCTAAGTAGTTCCTCACATAATCGACAGATTCCACATTGAGTCAACTATACCCAGTATAGCTTCATCCGGTTTTTTCACTGCTCTCAGGTACCCATACACTTATTTTTGATAATGCTTATGGCTCCACCTTCAGTCTGCTGGTTCTATAATACTTGTTGAGCTTCCACGATTAAAGCTCATCTATTGTCATTGCTTAGGTTGCTATCAACTAAGCTGTCAGTAGCGACTCCTGCTGCAATATAACCCTCTAATAGATGTGGCGCTATAAGAATCCATAAGCTATCGGTCCATAAGTAGCAGAGAGAAACACCCTCAGAAGATGCCAAAAAGGTGTTAAAGTTGAACTTAAGTTGCAGGTGGTCATCTATTGAGGCAGCTCTTTCGTTTTCTTCTGAACTAAGTTCATTGAGAAATTTAGTTCCTACGAGATCGTTACATTACGTTTATCACCCAAAAGGTCACCCTGTCCGATGAGCTCTGTTACTGTCCCATTGATGACTATGCGATCCATAGAAACACAGAAACCTTATAGTATTGTATTCTTCTGATTCTGCTGATGCAAGTTGTTAGATTAATTGTTATTATAAGGACCAATTGAGTTTAAACATATTTTCCCAACAAACTAATCACTTTTACCTTTTTACAGATATCGCCGATGTATGACAAATCGAAGAAAACCTGGAGTCAAAGGCTCAAAATTACCAAATCCGAAAAGGCCACTGCCCAAATGGTCGTACCCCAACTGCCACCACCTCAAATGCAAGCACAGCCGCTGCAGTTGAATGAATATACTGGCGGCTTGGAGTTCTCACCTAGTGCTCTATCTCGTTCCATGAAATATGCCGAACCATGGATATATGGAACAGTTCGTGGTATACCAGCACGTCCAATGCATTTTCATTCTGGCCCGGCAATGTTTGCTCCCATGCCATCAGAAATTGCTGTTGTCATTTGTTCTTGCCCGGAGTATCTTAACGGAACCAAACGTGATTTAAAGAAAGCCAGCATCTGTAAAAAATGCAAGGGTTCACGTCTACCGCTGGCTCCTATTGGAGGCACAGTACGACTACATTCAACAACTGCCCCCATGCAGCAAAAACTACGACCTACAAATGCGTCCACCTTAAGAGTGGTATCATCAAAGTCGAGACCATCTATTTTGGATCCACAGCGAGATCCCTACGATCTAATGCGACGCACAAGATTACTCTCACCAGAACCAAAGTCTTCAATTCAACAACATCAACAGCAGCAGGAAAAAATGTACCGCCTAAGTCGTGCGAAGAATGCAAGTCCTAGCCGAAGTCGTAGCCGGACACCACGTTCACAGCTGGAAGAAGCTGCAAAGTCTTCACCGAAACTACCTTCGTCTTCTTCAAGCAAAGGTAGTGGCAGTAAATCTGATCGCTGGATTCAGGAAGATGGCAGTCAATCATCTAAGGATTCGAACCACCGACGTTCTATACTCCGTTGCAATGTCAACCCATACGACCTGATCTCAAATAAATCGCCTACCTTCTCGTCCTCCTCCTCACAACATCTGAGCGAATTCTCACCGAATCATCATCATGATGACGATGACGATGATGATGAGGATGATGTTGTTGCTGAAATTTTTGGTGTAAGCAATTCTAAGACAATTAATCAGAAGGCGGCAGCTATTAGTCGCAAGACAACCGGACCTGCTACCATTTCATCACCATCTCCATCAACAGTATCCTCATCTGCAAACACCACATCATCATCTACATCGCCCTCAACACCGATGCCATCACCATCATATGCGAGACCCTCAAATGTCAACAGTAATGGAGGCAGCAGCAGCACCGGCAACACTAACAAGACGATGAATTACGTCAATGTTAAGGCGATTGCTGGACAGAGGATAAGTTTTGGTGAAAATGCAACCTCATCATCATTAATCACTCAAAACGGTGATAACTTCATGTATGAGAATGTCACACCCGTCTTGTCTTTGGGCAATGAAATATCCAGCAGTAGTCCCAAAGCTCAAAAGCAGCAACAGCACAGTGCCAAAAAGGACGAACATTCAATACCCACAAAGGTGGCATCGAATCAACCGAAACGTCCACCACGAAGAAAAAACGACGTAAATCCATTGTCTCATGGTGATGGCGATGATGTTGACATTGGTACGAGTACAAATTCAAGTGCGAGTATGACTACTGCCTTATCCAATGAACACCAGCATCATGTATCCTCGCGAATTTGTACAGATTTACCAGTAGCAGCTAGTCAAAGACCTTCCATCAAATCCATTCTAAAGAGGTCACCGGGATCCGTTGTAACCGTCATCAGTTCATCCAAATCCGCATTTAATGTTGACACCGATGGCGGAAGTCTTATAAGTTCCACCACCGATTCGAATAGATATGACCAGCACGAGAACCAGCATCAACATCATCATCAAACCAAACGTAACTCAGGAAGGGCACATGATAGCAAGAGTGGCGGTGGTGCTTCAATTGGAACTAACAATGATACTGTTAGTGTGGACACAATGCTGGCTAAATCGAATGGAGCACAAAAACCCAATGTTCCTGAAACAAAAACCGGATCACAGTTTTATATTCCCTTGCCACAGGCTCGTAAAAAAGTGCAATTTATGGTCGAGGATAAAATAATCCGAGTTGACAGTGCGGACTATGGAGACGAGAATGACTACGAGGATGGCGATGAAGAAGAGAACAACAACAGCAGCAGCTACCATCACGACGACGAAGGCGAAGGCGAAGGTGAACGCGAAGGCGAAGGCGAAGGTAAAGGCGAAAGCGAAGGCAACGACGACAAGGACGATGATGAGGATGAATATCATTCGGCTCAAGGAGATGACGATGACAAAAATGAAATCCCCAAGCAAATAGGCAAAGCCCATATCCTACCTACCTATCAGAATTCTAACATAGCAGCTGCAGTTAGGACCGATGCAGGAGCCAGTTTTGTAAGCGATACTAGAAAAGCGTCAGAAAAACCTACACCCTTATACGATGTGAATAAGGACAACCATGATGATGACAACATCGTTGACAATGGCAGCAATAACATCCTCACAGAATGTGGAGTTGATGGTGAAAGCAACGCTTCTTCTAATGACAGCAACCACATTATGGAAAATTCCAAGGATTACAACAATAGTGCTGCTCCTGTTGCCATGGCTAATAGGTTTAACCAAAACCAACTATTGCAACGTCAGCGACAAAACCTGCAACTCCTTCAGCAACAACAACAGCAACAGCTAAAGCAACAGCAGGAAGCCGTTCTAAACTTATTACAGCAGCAGTCGAACTTAGTGTCGAGTGAATTATTAAATTCTGAAAAAAACCGTTATTATCAGAACTTGCTAGGTCACCATTACCATCAACAACACCATAAGCAACATCATCAGCATCAGCGACAACAGCATGACCACGAGCACGAATACAGCAACGACCAGATTCTGGATGAGCCGCATTATGAAGATGTTACCGACAAGGATGAGTCTGGGTTGCCTGATGGTAGTAAGGATGTTACCCTACCATCCGCTGAAGTTAATAGCACCATGACAAAGGGTAAGAAATAAGAAGAATTTATGATTGTGGTGTCCTTTTGTTTTATCATTTAGCGGCGATTTTGTGGTTTCCAAAAAGACAGGCTTTGCCAGCAGATTTATGACAGATCATGGATGATACTTAATTTTGAAGAGGACCTTATTTTTCTATTTCACTTTTTGCTGTTTTCTCTTTTTCATATTAAAACTTTGAAGATGATTGTATGACTTGGGAGTCCCTTAAGTGACCAAAGTGGATTAGGGATGATTTTAAGTTGGAGGTGAATTCCAGTTTGAAAAACAATGACTAGTTTGTGGACACTTATTTGCTGAAGCTGATGATTAAAGGGAGACAAGAGTGGTTAGTTTTTTTTTTCTGATGTGGTAATTGATAGAATTGAAAAATGTTAAGCGTTCACCCCCTCATGTATAAGGGTTTTTTTTTTTCATTTTATTGTGTTATGCATGTTTAAAGTTGGTCCAGATTGGTTGGTGGAGATTGGATGAGTTACTAAGCCTACTTCCTACTTCCTGCAAGATGTTGATGATTTTGTGGTGATTCATCATGATGATACCCCATTTCAGTCAGGTTTTCTTTAAACTCGTCCTCGCAATCGAAGTATGGTATTCAGGTGACTCTAATGACTCTATATCATACGACCGTTTAAATGCTCTTGATTCTTTTGAATGCCTTTGATCGGTCAGATATCCATGATCGTCATTAAAAGGCTCTGATATCCTCCAGCGTTGGGTAGCCTTTCTGTAGATGGATCTGATAAGTATCAGGCAGATGAAACAAATCTTTTCAGTTTAATGATGCATCCGTATTTGTACAATTTTTTGTTGGAATAGAGTACTCAGATTAAGTATTTCTTTAGCATCCTCTTCAATGAAGAATATTTCTGTTCTGTAAGTAATCGCTTCGGTTTGAAAGTGCCTACAGTACCAGCATCTAATATATCAACGCCTAGTACCTTCAGTTTAATGCAATCATAAAGCAGGCATTCACAGGCAAACTTCTCGTAGTGAATCTCATAGCCAGTATCGCAGGATACTGTGCCTAACACATTTCAGTTCTTACCCAACTCGTAGTACCAAGTAAGTAATATTGCTGTAATTAGCTTGCAGTATTTCCAGCGGAGGGACTACAGAAAAGCCACCGACTTCGAAGTTCGGAAGACAATTGTTCAGGCAATTTGCTCATATGAAAACCCAATTCATCCAAACAGAAGTCACAGGTAGTTCCGACATGACGCTTTGGGATCTGAAAAGCTCTCATCTGATCTTTATATAACAAGTTTATCGGTGATCTCATTGTGACCTGGGATACAAACAGGACTCAGTAAATTCTTTCCAACTGCGTTTAAAGAAGCGATAGGCCATAAGCCTAGTTTAGCTCTCGCTACAGATGTTTACACATATTTCGTCACCTTTGCCTCTCAAAATAGTTCATAGCTTAGAAGACGGAAACATATTTGCCTAACCATTACTGAAATCTAAATTTACCGTCTTTAACATATGCCTCAGCCGGATATCCTAACAACAACAAAGCAGTCCAAGAAGATCCGACTCGTAGTACCGCAGCAACCGAAGAATATGGCATTGAAAGTGCATCGCACTAGTATATACAGCTGAGTCTGGGATAGTAGCCAAGATAAACCATTATTTGGAGTCTGGTGAACAAAGCAGTGAAGTGTTTTCATGAGATCTTTTTCCACAAGACAATCGATAGATACCATGGAGTTGGTTTCATCGACCATATCCAGATGATGCTCCTTCGTGACCAGCTCCATTCTTGCTAAAAGTTTCCCTTATGCTGCCAGAAGGGAAACACCAACAGCGGCATTTACATCCTAGGCAATAATATAGTCTTTGATATTAGGAACGAATTCATCCACATCAACAGGAACATTGTGATTTGATTTATCATCTTCGAATGGAGTAATCCAGTGTTCATAGGTCAAACATCTTGACCTATGATAATCTCTCTTCCCCTCGAGCCGTACAATCGGTATGCTTTTCAACCACCAGCATATCCTACCATGAAACATTCAAAACTTCTCGCTGCGGCCTATATTTATTTAAAACGATACTATGTTCACCAAGTACAACGCGATGTGATACGTTTGGTTTATTCTTGTACCATAACCTTGTTGTACGTATGTTGGATTACGTCACTTTGACGTAATAAATGTGATCTATTTTTATTTACAACAAAATCTTTCGACTGAAAGGACGTTTGTGTTGAAGATTCTGATTCGATATCGCTTACATTGTCCTCTGCATCTTCTTCCTTCACAGATTCCTCATCAGGATATACAATTTTAATTCGTAACGGTCGTTCACATGACCTTTTTGTTCCTTCTAAATTATAGGTTCAGAAAAGGACATTGATGGGTGAGTACCCTTAAACCACATTCTTTAATCACGTACACATCTCTACCAAAAAAAAAAAATAAATTTATGCCCAAGGTTTATAGATGCTAATGAAATGTTGAAACCAAAATAACGGCGCGGCGTAGGCTGTTTTCAATTGGAACTTTGAATAAACTCCCCACCACTCTCCAACACCAACAACAAAAAGCAAACCTTTAAGTGAAGTACGTGTTGTAGCAATATTAAACGCCAATAAACCAACAATATCGTGTTGAAAATATACAGGTGTGAAGGCACGAGGAGTGTTCAAAGATTAAGGTGACTTTACCTTACAACATATTTTGTTGGCTTCATTAAGCTCTGGTCTAAGGAGTTTTCCAATCCTTATGTTACCAAATCCCTTTACATAGCCTTTGTTAGGCTTCTTCTTGAATATATTGTACAAGTCAAGTTTTGTCACCAGATAGAAGCGGCTCAACGCAGGTTTTTATGATTTGAGATGGGATAATAGCCAAAACTAACCACCATACACTGTTCGACTAAAACTTATAAATTTACAACCCCTTTCTATACGCCGAAAAAGCTCAGCTTATTTCTTTTAACACCAACCCACGCAATCTCAGGTCTGTGCCACTTTTCCGGCTCTAACTTCACAAAATGAATTAACGATATATTGGAGCAAATGTCTAGAGTGCTTCGTGAAGTTAACGATATTCCGCTTCTCTTCAACTAACACCTCAAGTCCGGGGTTGACCCGGGCCTCAAATTAAATCAAAAAAATGTCAATATTTCAGTCAATCACGTAAATTAGTACCACAAATTTGTGTCCAAATACACTTTTTTACTTAATACCAGCTATGCGATAAAATTTATCCGTTATTCCCAGTTTACATAGATGCAATTTGCCATAATTCGATGATATGCCATTGAGCGGTAGTGTTGGGAGTATTGAGTAGTTGGTTGGTACATTTTGTACGTTATTCGATTGATATGAAGTATTGAAGATTGACAATAGCACAAGCATCAACTGAGTAAACAATCATGTTACCGGTTGCTTCAAAAAGTAAAACTTCGGTGACCTTTTTTTGAATGAGTGGGTCTTCTTCCAGATAGAGAAGAACGATGCTTATTGCCGTCCCTTTGTAGTACCTATTTCACTAACTCTAAAATTCTTTATTTGTTGCAAATGATTGCAATCATTGGCTAAAATATTGCCAAATCATTGGTGCCTCTTGCCAGAATATCATTCTTCCTCTGAATGGACATACCGCAGGTCGATATAATAAGACTCTCACCTGTTGAGCTATCGAATGTGCTTTCGATCTGGATCTCCTTCTTAAATATTTTTATCGTGGTGGCTCTTTTTCGAATTAAATCTATAGGGCCTGCTTATCGAGAAGTGCTAGATTATTTACTGGGAAATCCAAATCCTTACTTAAACTTGGACCATCGACAGATATCCGAAAATTTTGATTCTGCTTAAGACTTCCCTCACGACGGTATTTCTTTCGTTGCTCATTTGAACTAAGCCGATTGCTGCATAGCTTATTGTTGATACCGTTTACATTTCACTTGCGTTCATAGAAATTGAACAATTTGTGTTCACAATGTCTGCTGCTGTCAAAACTCACGGAAGTCGATACAACTGAACCTCCCATTCGTACTTCTACTTTTATCAGTATTAATTTGCCGAAGAATTGCGCTACTCTATTAGCTGTTGGCGGTGATTTACTACCATTGGTAGCGGATGACGTGGAAGTAGTTATAGTTGTCATGAGGCCGTTTCATTGTCATTGCTTTTACTCGGATTTACGAGGGGGGGTTTGAGAAATCTTTCTGAAGTTGGTATTCCTCTGTGTCCATTGGTTATTTTCATATTTAAGATTTTATTAGTCAGAGTCGAAGTAGCCTCTCTTCCAGAAATTATTTCATTGGGAAGTGTATTACTCTCAAAAGCAGCCGATGCACTAGGGGAATTTGGCAGCTTTACTAGCGTTAGCTTATTGACCATAGTTGGCGTTACAATACGCTGGCCATTGTACGATGGTATTAACTTGATATCAAACAGGTTACCTTGGTAACTTGTTTCCGCGATATAACTCCATTACGGAACGCACGAAGTATTATGCTCCACACTGATATTTTTGTCGAAGCAACTCGTCCAATCCAATACGAATTATGAAAATTGCAAAAAGCAAGGGTTCCACAGTTGATCCCTATGGAACACCTCTTGAAGTTTCAACAAAATATAACCCAAGATTGATTGGGTCAATGGATTGATTGTTTTCTTCCAACTAAATTCGAGCACATCCGATTACATGCTGCTTAAGAGAAGTTATAAAAGATTGTTAGCTTGAATACAAATAACTCGTGACCAACGGTGTCAAAGGTCTTGGAAAAATCTAATATAGCAAAGAATGTGACTAATTTCTAGTGAATCACAACTCATATGTCACTACCAACAGCTTAAGACTTTATTTTCGTGTAGCTTTACCAACGTTGGTTTGCTCCACTCTGCAGAATTGGAAACAGCAAGTAAGTGAAGTTTGGATGTGTTGTGAACAAGGATCCAAATTCCTGATGAATTTAACATATTGAATTCATCAGGATCGACCTGGTCTACCTTAGACTTAAGGTTACGTCGGGCAACTCCTCCTTGCTCTACATAGACTTCCCATCGGGTATGGCGAAGATTAGTGCATATTCATAGCACTTTCCGTTGACATTTATGTAAAGTAATATCATTTTGGTCATCATCAGGATACAACCAAACGATTAATCCAATTTAATTGACTTTTTACTTCAGAACACCTTCATTTTCCACTTTTACACTTTCACTAACTCTAAGGCCACGTTAGCTTAAAATTAACAAAAAGTAGGCGCTGACATTTAGCAATTATATTTCCAATTGGCTGATGCCTGAATAATTAAACGAAATGTGTTTTAATCGAAATATTGCATCATCGATTGGATTGAATTCGCACTACCTCAAGCCACTTTTTTTGATGAAAAAGTCCTCACTCCTGCTATTTTATGCATTAAACTTCATGATGAAGGAAAAACAAAAAAAGAAAGCTGGAAAAATGAATAAATCAGAAAAAATGCAAGATCCCTCTGAGGCAGTAATGGTACTCCACCAAAAATTCCAGAGCGATACGGATACTTCAGGACTATTTGAGCGTATGCCCGCGTGTCTGTATTACTCTGGCATTATACAGTTTTGGCATATAAACCAAAAACATAAAATAACGACGAAAAAAATCCAAGTGGAAAATTTTCTATTTCCAGGATCAGATTGGAATGTTATTTAAGGGATGACAGTTAAAAAAAAAAATCGAAAAAAAGGTCAGCAATGGGGTGAGTGATATATAGTAAAACGCGCGCTTGCTGTGTCATTTTATTTATGTTGCGTCAGACGTATACGTATGTATTTATATGTTGGTATCTAGTGTCAACAGCAACAGTCGACAAGGATGAAGGAATACCCTCAGTTCTGATAGTTTTAACATATATTGTAAAACCCACCGACAACTGCAGTGTGAATGGCTGGATGCTCTTATGTTGAATATTCAAGCACTGTCGCTGTCTGTCATCCAAATGCGGCTCCAGAGACGGATGATGAGAATAATGCATAAATAACGGGTCATTCTGAGATGGTAATAATCCATTTTGAACTTTACTCAGGTTCTTGGTTTGCACACAGATACTTTGCTTGTACAGGATCTTTATTTTATTTTTATTCTGTATTTACGAGGAATAGTGTACTACTGGAAATGGAAAACTTTTTAAATCCCAAAAAAGTCAGGGAATTGCGCTTGAAATTATGGTAGCGAGAAGATGGGAAAAAAATAAATTTGATCCCTGAGTACTCGTTCTCGAACTCGGTGCCGCACTCATACCCATCGTCCAATAAACTAGAAAGAGGAGCTGAAATAGCGCGCGGATTATGTAGGTATATCTATTGTGTTTGGCCGGAAGTGCTTTGGTTACTCTTGTTTTATTGTTTTATACAGAAATTTGCATTTCCATGAGCTGGTTTTTGTGTTTACATTTTCGGAATTTTATCAAAAAATTTTATAGATAAAGTTATGGTGAATGAAAGGGATTACGTAAGGATTTTCACTTGTTGGATTTTAATGCAAATAGGTTTGAATTTTAAGTGCTTCTACTCGTCCTTAATCATCGAAAGTGATTTCGATGAGATCTTTCTACCACCAAAAGACGGAATGAGGCAACATATCGTGGTTGGTTGAGTAGTTGTTTGAAGCTTTTCCTCTATTTCCTGGATCTGTCCATTTCTAAAGCCAGCAATCTAACAGTTTTTCTGAGTATGTGAAGTTTTCGGCCACAAATAATCTTCGGAATATTGTTTAACTTTACTATTTAGGAGCAATTATTTGCTTCACCACATTGGTGCTTCTAGATACATAGTAGTTTTCTATTGACAGACCGTGGAAAATAAAATGTAAGTTACGACAATCTCGTAGATTTTTCGACAGGTATCAACTGAAAACTAAGTGTTGTTGTTGTACAACGACTCGGACATCTAAAGCGGATGTAAGAAATATTCGCAAACTAAAAATTAGTCAATTGACTCTACACTTCAGGATGGACTTGTCTATCTAGGGCAGTCTATGGCCAAGTAGAAATTCTAAGTAGAAATTGAAGACTATTCGGTCGCTTTTTTTTGCACTACATGGCCTAGCTATCTCAGGCTACTAATGCACACTTTTCTGACCAAACCGATGTCTGCTCACAGAGTGCGAACTTTGCACAGAGAACACGTCACATTGTCAAAATCAGTTTTTGACATCAAAAGTCCCGGCGGGATTTTCTCCGTGCAGCGAGCATTCTTCATCGTCCTTCTGCACAATCTTACCTACATCGCAGAGATATCAAACTGGACATGGCTTTGTTGAATCGACTTGAATTGTTGGGATTTCTTTAGGTTCGTCTGTAATGAGAATATTTCGTTAATTGTGGACATACCGAGCCAGATTAGTTGCAATTAATTTGGGCCGTTCACACTATACAACAGACAGGATCTATTAAGAGATATCAAGGCTCTGATGATGGCTCTTTCTTTATAGTCTTTGGTAAGGAAGCATCACCACAATGCCTTTGTGGTGTCACTTCCGACTTTTATGCAGCATGGAACGTTCTTCACTGCCGTCCTACATAGAGGAATAAATGCTCTCATATGCTGCATTAATATCAATAAACAGGTGAAGGCTATCAATAAGATGATTCTGGCTTTTTGTCCAAGGTATGTGGACTTATCAGGGCTAGAACCACACTGATAAGGACTTCTCAGTCTGGAGTGTGATAGATAAAATCACGTAAGAAGCGGTAAAGATACTGATTCCTCTACAATTGTGAGATTTAAAATAATTTCCCTTCTCGAGGATCGAACAAAGGATTCTTAAATTTTATACCCCAAGCATACTTTCATCCGATGAGTGGATGTATGTTCACAACAAACCTTGCTCCTATAAATATTTCGGCAGATAATCCATCTGCTCCTGCAGATATCATTTCATATCAAGTTCGGCTAAACGAATTTGGTGGCGATCATCATCTACGTTGAATAGTTTGTTTTGCTTGACGGCTAAATGTTAGAAGTGTTCGCCATTGAACAGACTTCGGATGTAGTATTTTCACGACTGTGACTCTAGTACTTTGTTTCAATGTTTGTGACCTTGGTTTAGGTTCACGAACATAATTTCCAGAATCATATCTCCATTACCTTTATCGTACGCTTCTCCCCTTATTATATGGGAAGCCAATAGTCCTTACGTGTCCTTTACATACATATTTCACAAACAGTTTTTAGTGCAGCGACACCTTGTATGCCTCTTACTCGTATATGGTGGCAAACTGTTGCCCACACTCCTTTTTGTGACCGGGTGAAACATAGCACATCAAATTTGGCGACATTTTAAATGTGGTGCTATCAATGACGGCACTGGCGTCTTTTTTATAATTGGCGCGCTCCATGAGAAAGTTGTAAGACTTAGGAAGAATCACAGTATTTCAGAATACCTCAGAAAGTGGGCTTAAGGAAAAATTGAGACGGGTTCTATGGGTTAAGATTTGAATTATCCTGGCAATTTCGTTCGAGCGCTGGTGGTGAAAAATAGAAACAGAACAAGGTAAGCCAGTCGATATTATCTACGTCAGTGTTGGTGGGTATCAATTGAATAGGCAATTTTAGCGGCACATGCATATGAGTTGTGTAGCACGGTTTGTTTTTATAAACAGCAAGTGCAGAGAGTTCTCTGACCAAATGTAACTCGTACACTCTATTTTTTGTATATAGTATGCCTTATACTCGTATATTGAGACCAGGTCAGACGGAGTAAAGTATTTCCTACATCGCCTGAGGAAACCTAAATATTTCGGAATATTTTTGACTACATATTTACATGACAACCGCATTAAGACGTGGGAGCACTTAACTCCGCTGGGTTGTGAAGTTAATATGAAAAGCAGAGACTACTGCGGTCAGCCAAGAAATATACAGAATTAGAACTGGCAGGCATGGGATCATAAATTAAAATCAAAACTAGCGTCGAAAACAGAAAAAAGTCAAACCATTTGAGATATTTCAAAAACTTTATTATTGGCTTCGACTTCGTTCATATGGCCACCGCGGGCACGTTTGCAGCGGTCAATTCACTGGACCTAATTTTCAACGACTCGGCCACACATTTCGGCAGAAACGGCCGCTATTTCACGTTCAATGTTGGCTCTGAGCTCTTCCAACGTCGTCGGCGTGTTGGAATAAACCAATGACTTAACGTAGTCCCACAGAAAATAGTCAAGCGGCGCTAAATCGCACGAACGAGGCGGCTAATCGAATGGCCCATGTCTTGAGATAACACGCTCACCATACTTACTCTTCAATAAATCGATTGTAGCGTGTGCTGTGTGGCTTGTGGCACCATCCTGTTGAAACCACATGTCGTTCAAGTTCATATATTCCAATTCGGGCCAAAAATAATCGGTGATCATGGCGCTATAACGCTGACCATTTACGGTAACGTGACGATCTTTATCGTCGACGAAAAAATATGGCCCAATAACGCCGCCGGCATGCAAACCGCACCAAATTGTTATTTTTTGTGGATGAAGTGGTGATTCATGAAGCACATGTTTGTTTTACCCGACCTTGCTTATTGACGAACCCATTGAGCCAAAAATGAGCTTCGTCACTGAAGATGATTTTGCGACTCCGAATATCTGTAGAAAATTTTTATAATTTGCATTTGCAGACGTTGCTCGTTAGTGTACTTTACTATGATGAAAATGTTGAGTTTACTGAATGAATTGACAGTGACAGTTTGATGATTAGTGAAAGAGTGCGTTCACAAATTAAATTCAAAGTTGTCAAGTCCCTATTGGAAAACCCTATATATTGCTTTGGCTAAATTTGTGGACAAGGATATCTGGATTCCACTTTTCGGTGCTGTATCCTATCAAATGACCAGTGGACCTATTGGAAGGAATACTGCCATAGAAAAGTTCCCTCGTATAATGATGTTTCATGACTTCATGTAAGATTCGCCGTTTTTAGGGACGGCCTATACAAGAGCTTGGAAGAAGTCCTAAAGGGTAGGTTTGATGGCGTTGGTTGTGGCAGGGTAGGAGAAAACCTCCTAAGAAGAAAGGGAGCCATATCATTTGGATTAGCGGATAGTGTACAATGAAACTATTGAGTACTCTTGGTACTACATATAATGTTCTTAGTATAGTTGAAAACGTGACACAATCTTGCATTGGCCACAAAGTGCCCAGGAGCAGATTGACAACGTCCAAAGAGCTGAAAGCTATAAGAACTTATAAATGAGCGTTGATCTGGAAGAGATACGGAATATCTAATGTTCCTAATGACCAAAACTACTTAACTACCTTTGCATCACTGTACAATTTTTTGCTTCTGAATGGGGTTTTAGTCGTTCTATGCTCGTTTGAACTTTTTTCGGTTAACTTACTTACTAAGACGGCGCTACAGTCCAAGGTAGACCTAAAACCTCTCTAGTAAATGCAGCCTTTGACTAACTGTCTCCAGTTGTGTATTCCAAGTTGGCTTGAGTATTCTTCAAGTTACACAAGGCACCTAAGGCCTTGCCCTCAGGTTTGTAATCGAAGACTATTCGAGATTAGAAAGGCTAGATAAACACTTCTCTAATACTGAAAGCTTCTTTGCAGCTTGAGTCGAATCACGCCTTTTCTGTCAGTTTTACACTCTCCACCCAATGTGGGATAAGTATGTATTCCTGCAACTGCGGCAGTGGCTTTCAAGTGAAATTCCTAGTTTGGCTTGTTACGGGTTCTACTGCCTAATTCGGATGTCCTATTTCTGTCCTATTTTCATGTTTCTTCATATGAAAAATCCGTAAAGGCTGTCTACAAGGTTTGCATGTTGAGATTTAAATTCTTTCAAAAACGCTCCGAACGTGAGTACGACACACAAAAACTTCCAAGGGAATTGGTCAGAAGTTTTGCCTTTGCATTGCTTATTTTGGTATGAATACAACAAAGGGACATAGTTAAGCAGAAATCAGCTTCGAAATCCAATTATCGTTCAAATGATTTACTTTATTATCATAGTACGAGCAGTGTTCAAAAAGTAAGGTGACTTTATATTTTTTGTAAAAAATTCCTTATTTATTTATCTATATTAATGTTGTTCCCTTAAAATTAATCGCTTTTAGATATAATATATCTATGCAAATGTTTTTTCTGATTCTCGAAGCACTTCTCATAAGCACATTTTGGTATAACCTTGAGCTCTTCCAGTGATTCCGTTTTTATTTACTCAATCGTTGCAAGTCTCTGACCTTTCATGGGTCTCTTCAGTTTTGGGAACAGGTACAGGAACAGCGAACAGTTACGATTCTTTTGAGTAAGTCAGGATTATCTATCATGGACGGCATTCAAGAGCTCTTCAACGTTCTTCTGATCAAAATTAAGAAATTTCTCTTACACACGTCCCATGTCCAAGACATCAAAAAAAAAAATTGCATGACACAAGCCGGTCGTTATTCCAACATCCTCAGCAACTTCTCTCATGATAATTCGACGATTTTATGAAGCAATTTTCTTCAGATCTTTGACTATATACTTGAAACTGTGAACGTATGTTCGGGACATCTGGACCAACACAGCAAAAAACAAATCGTTGCCCGCGAAATTTCAAAAGTGACCTTACCTTTTTAACACATCTCGTATATTTTGAAGCATTATTTGAAAATTCGCCCAACTTCAGTTATTTCTATTAGATCAGCTAAGGATTTTTCACTACAGTCCGTTCAGTTTGCACCATTTCGTTCAATAAAAGCAATGTTGAGCTACATATTCTAGCGAAAGAATTTTACTGAACCTTCAGATTCTCGATGAATTGATTCCCTTCTTGAAACTGCTTTTATGTAACATACATAGTTCTCCCACTAATTTTTGGCAGACGTTGAAAAGATTTAGAAATTTTTCGGAAATAAAAAAGAAATATTTCGTTGCAACACTCACGCTTTTCCATAAGTAACTGACTTCTTACTCCCAAGGCTTAGAATTTCTGCGGCCTTTCGAAGTCCAATATCTTTACTGTCCATGCACCAGAATTAAAATGACCACTTTCTTAACTGCCTAATCAACATATTACTTCATCTTCGATGCAAGGATGTCCTACTCTCGACTTCGAAACCTCTGAGTGAATCTCTGTGATTTCCGTTGGCTGCTTAACAATTTTTCTTGATTTTATAAACCTGCCAGTAAACTAGTCTGGGGTATACCTTGTAATATTTGATATATGCTGACGGTTCCAGTATACTCACGCTGTTTCAGATGTTTTGAATATTGGCTATGGTTTGTTGCCATTTCCTCATATCCATTGTATGCCCTTTATATGGTTTAACTTTGTATTTGGATATCATACAAGTGAAACCCTAACCTGTTTTGTATGTCAGGCTCATGCTCTTCGAATATGACCGTGCTTCACTTTTATAAACATCTTCAGAGCACTTGTTTAGTATTTGCCTATGTGGCCAACAAAAAGCAAAGTTCAACGCTTATAAGTCAAAATCAACAACACCTCTGTTATTAAAAAAAATCGAAATCAATGGCAACACTTGCATCTCTTGATTGAATAGTAAAACACGTATTGCCCTTAAATAGTCATCTCTGTACAATGAAGCATTACCAACTTTTGCATGCGTAAGAAGACAAAAACCTTATCCAGAGTCCGTTTCAATGCGATTGTCTTAATTTTTGTTTGGATTTCTTGATTAAGATGGCCGAAATGGTAAATTCCAATTTGTTTATTCATTTCCTTGTACCTCAAACCAATCCCCACAAGACCGAGAAAGTCTTTCCAAACACCAGCTGTGCAGTGTAAATCAAAAATGTCTGCAAAGAAATAAACCAGAAAAACTGTCTTTCTCCATCTACAACTGATTGGATTGAAGGTACATGGATAATAGTTTGAAAGAAAACTTGGCATTCAAAACTATCTGACATGCAAAAGAAGTCATCGTCTTCGTCGCCTTTTGATGCCACCAGCTAAGCTAGGGTAACACACAGTCACAGATGTGACACAACTTTGTCGTTCATACCGGTGGACTTACAAAAAGAGGATTTTGTGGGTAAAAAGTAGAAAAAATATTTCAGAAATTCCAAAAAAAAAAAAAGTAGAAAACCAAAATAATAAGAAAAGTTTTGAATAATGCATTTCTCGAGGGAGTGCCTGACTTGATGCCATACTTTAGATGGTTACTGCTGTCGTTGCAAGTTGCAAGTAACGTGATTGCATAGGTTCGATTTTTTGTGTTCTTTTCAAGTATCTGGATGTCGAAATCTTAGTGTTGGTTTTGGTCTTAGTGTTATTCCAATCTCTTGTCCACCATTGGGAGGGAGAAGAAGAGTATCTAGAACAGCTAATTTCCTCACGTATCCCCAAGAATTGGTTTCAATAGGAAAGTCTCTCGTCTAGCAAAGCATTGTTCTCGTTGTTGTTCTTTTCCAGACTGATTCCAGAACGTAGATATGCCATGACTATGACTGATTGCATCAGTTGACGATGTCAGAGACAGTGATGGCCTTTACCTAGGTTCTCGAACAACCTGGTCCTCGGGGGATGACACTGATTCTGTTCTGTTTCTTCTTCGGATGATGATGGTATACGTAGAATCATTGATATCGCAAACATGTATTATTCAGATAAAACAATAGGACAGTGCAAGAGGTTGTTTGTTATGTTACTATTGTTGTTATTGTTTTTGTTATAAATTTCAATGAGAGAAAATGCATTTTGTTATGCGTTTGTGTAAGGTGCCGATAGGTATATGATAATGAAATTAGGAATTATCGGTTCGAGAAGCTGTCAATTGCGATAATGATAGTCGCACGTACGATGAAAAAGTTTTGAATAGCTCTCAGATTCTAGCTCCTCGAATTGAAAAGTATAAATTGTGATGACTTGAAACGATGAGAATACATTTTTAGATAGTGAGATAGTTTCGGCTTCACTTAAGGAATTTCTTAGTTTGTATTCAGTTAAATAGAGACCAAGAAATATTCCGGCCTATTCCTACTAACGAACACCCAACAAAATTCTCCGTAGACTTTGTGCTGAAACATAACAAATTGCTGACAAATTTTTCCGATAGTGAAAGATGCGTTTTCTCACTTTATTACTTATCTTGGTACCTGACTATTATTGGATATTAAATCTGCCACGAGGTTTCAATAATCTTTGTCAGCATTTCTGATGTTGCAATATGCTTCAGTTCTGGACTGTGCCGACATGCTTTGTTGACAAAAAGTGGCCAAACTCCCGATTTTTTCTTGTATGACATTATTTTGACATGGCGTAGATATAAGCGTTCATCCGCATCCAATCACCATAAGTTCAGGTAAATCATGGACACGTCGTATGAATTTTTATGCACGTTACCTTTGTTAAAGGTGTGACTTTTCGAAACTAAGATCACTTACCCCCAGAGTCTGATGTACGAGCAAATGGGCCACATTCAGAGTGCCTTTCCAATCCAGTCTGTTGTTTGTTAGGTACTCCGAATTTCGCGCGCCAGGTGTTTTCAAGTCCCTCTCCACTTGTGTGCATTCTAAGTTATTTTTCGGAAATAGATTCGAAAACTTTTCAATCCAGAGAACTGTGATCCATTGGCTCCATATAAGGTTACGAATTCTGACCCATTTAGCTAAGTTTATGTTCATTAAGTCATTGGTTTAATATCCTCCTTCAGTCTTCGTCGATACAGGCAGAACTATAGATCACTCGAAGCACTGCACTGGTTGTCGCAGAGAGGCTCTACCACTCAACTGCCTTCTGAGCGCAGAAAAACATCGATCAACAAGGATTACACTTCGAATAGTATATGGATAGGTACATATACATAATCCTTGGCAACCTCAAAATTATAGTCTATTATGGCGTTTCATCCTAGTTTCACATAATACTGTCCTTGTTTCACATCAAAGATCTTATTGAAATTATTACCGACCCTCTCTATGGTCATCCTGAACAGCTGGGATGTGTACGCCGGACATGGACTCGTATGATTTATTAGCATATACATTGTCAAAGGCGGTTTTCAAGTTAATAATTAAGTAGTCGGTTCGAATTGAAAAGCGAGAAATCTAAAAATTTGGTCGATATTGAAATTTTGAGGTCTAAAGCCGCATTGATAAGGATCAATCAGTTGGTTGACAAAAGTTTGTAGGCGGTTACATAATAGGTCAAAGAGTATTTTGTAGTACACGTTGAGAAGATTGATGTCCATATAATATGAAGCATAAAATTCTGAATCTGGCATACCTTTCTCCGATCATACTTTAAAGGTGATTTCGTCAAACATTGAGCAGCCCGATAGTAAGGCCATCAGTACAGGTAGCCTTCATGGACTTAAGTTTAGATGTGGATATCCTCGCTGTTAAATAGCCTACAAAAATGGTTCTTCCATTATCTTAGCTGCCTACTACTGCCTGCAAATCTGCCTTTGTCTGTCCTTCCAGGCTTACTTTCGTATTCGTTGACTTAGCATGTTCTCGTCACATTCTGGTAAAATTCCTGAATGTCTTTTCCGCTACAGCATCTCTCAATTTCCTCGATATCAAGCCTCGCGTATTGCTTTTATTTCCTTCTGGGAACCAATTGATTGTCTCTCTTTATTTGCTCGTTAATCTCAGGAACCACTGTAATCTTTCACAGTACCACTCTATTTATTTTCTGATTCTTTGCCAAAAACTCTGAGCTTTGCCTGTGACCTGACACCAAGATTCAGTGAATTGAACTTTTTGACCACGTTCAGAGAAGCTTTGCATTCTCGAACTAGGAAGTAGTGAGAGAGTGCAGCAAGGCCTTAAACACATCGTGGCTATCGCTAAAAATGCAAATACTGCTCCCACTCTACCGATTCTTCAAAATAGAGTTCACTGCCAAAAGGATTGCGTATATGCCCGCCTGGGAGATAGATGTAAGTTTTCCTTAATAAATACGTGGTTCATTAGATGGGTTTTGGAGCCATCCGCAAATTATTTTTCTCACTCAGATTCTAGTCAAAACCATTACTGCACACAGAGAAAATCGATTGCGTTCCTGCAACAGGAACTCTGATGTCATTATTTTCAATGACAAGACCAAGTCAAAAGACTTCGGCGCGCAGGACTATTAAAATCAAAGACCGGTTCTTTTCAAACGAACATCGGCTTAGAGAATGCAGTTTATGGTATCAATATCAAGGAAAGGTACTTTCCTCAGTGAATTAAGGGCAGAGCCAGGCGTGCTAGAAAAAGCCTCCGTGCTGCCGTCTTCGACCCAAAGACGTATTAAAAGTTTTCAATTAGTTGTAGTTCCAAGAGAACCCACCAGTGAATAGCACCATATCTCAACGATCGCTCCTTTTCACTACTAGGATGTCCGATACGCAAATACTTAGATTCGTTTTAGAAACGGATAGTATAGCCTTTAAGCACAAGATAAGTCAGACCAGTCTCCTTCTCGAAAAGAAAACACACTCAATTTTGATAAGATTAACTGAAAGCCTTTTTCTAGTACGTCAATCGTCGGTTACATCTAGAACTCACTGTGCTTTAGAGCAGACGATCTGTAGACATGGTCCGATAGACAGTAAAGATACATCATCTCCATATACCAAAACTCAGGCTGGATATATCGTAGTTTGTTGTAGAACTTTACAACCTCCATCGCAATTTATAAATGTTCTTGCTTCCTTCTCTTTTATTTTCACATCTTTCACAAGGCATCCCTCATATTTAGGGCAGTGATCTACTTACTCCTTCAAGGACCTTAATTTGGAACAGTAAGTCACTTGAACATAATATCCTTGAAATTTTGAAACATAATAAACTCTTCCAATACGTCTCTCCAAATTTAAATTTCCCAGACACATCTAAGCTATTCTCAGTCTCAGCCAAACTTCAAAACTGAAAACCTCCCTCCATCTAGAAATAATCTGAATTTCGTTCAACAAACAGCCGACAGACATCAAGCAAGGGTGCACGTACTCATGTATACACACATAGGTAGTTGGAAAAAATTCCCATGTCAGTAACACAATACCGCTAGCTGTACGCGACTTGACAAACGTCGATCTCAAATGTCATCCATTTAATTGCGATAATTTAACTTTGGCAGTTTGTCGACGGTGTTTTTCTACTTTTTTTGCTTTGTTGGGGATCCCCAATGTTTAACGTCACCATATCGCCATCCGACAATTTACAAAAGTCGTCGAAGTTAACGAGAAAAACTTTTGCATCTGAACAGCAGCATGTATGACATTCACTAACTTGCATGCATATGACATGGTGGGCTCCTTCAGCCCAACCGATGGCACCCAGCTACAATCTAAGCAATAAAGACTACCATGCCACGGTATGGCTGGATAGCACACTTCCAAGCAGCCAGATACGGGTAGACTCCAAAATTAGTATGCAGATTGTTATCTCACACCTAAACACAAACGTTACACACTATGTGACTTCTCGGCACACCAAAGGAGACCTTGTCGAGGAGGTACTACCCGTTCGGAGCCGCAGCTCCACTAGCTGAGGCCCCACAATCATGCCACACCATGTAAGGGAAATTAAATTGCTGCATTCTCTGATGAAAGTAAAATTTTTTCACAAGAGAATGCGCGTGCGGTTGACTGTGGTGCTGACTGGTTAAAGATGTGACGCTGTGCTCTGACCCTGTACGCCGTACCCCGTACCCGATCGCCTGGGTTACTCTCTCTTTCAATGTCTTTGGCGTGTTTAATTAAATAATGCAATGTGCAATGCACAGTTGAGGGACGAGGAAACAATGCACAGAGGAAGGCCGGTGAACAGTGTGACCAGCGCTGCTTTTAAATTAAAAGGAAATACATTACGAGTATATCGTGAAACGTGTTTTTTCTATTTTATCCTTCAAGGTATTGCCTGATTGCAAAATTTAAGTGGCTATCTAATGATATTAATAAACATCCGAAAAGAGCAGCTTATTGACCACCTAATACATTGGGCTTGCTTGGAACAGATCTATATGAAGAAATCGCTAACAAATAAACTGTCATTCTTTTGGGCATAAAGGCCTGAATCCTGCTCTAGCATGAAGTTGTGACAATACCCCTCATCACTTTTTTATGATGGCGCCTTCAATTACAATTGTAGAGAGAACAGAATATAAAAAATCTGTTGGTTATAATGTATCAACGATAGCAGTTTGCACTCTATGTCGCACTTATGATACATTTTTCAGAAGCTTTGTGATGAACATGCTTTTCGTCTGTATGACTACGTTATTCAGCTATCGCGTTCATAGATAGTTTTTGATTTTTTTTTTTCAGGTACAGTACAGTACAATATGTCGCAAGCACGAAGGAAAGACTAGTCTAAACGAATATAGGAGTCAAGTTTCCTAGGTTGATTGAGAAGTTTCCTCGCTATCGAGGGAGCTTTCAATCATGTCAATCATCACTACTCTCCAAGATTAAGCTCAATCTTCGCAGCAGAGCTATACATTAATGGATTCCTTGGTTGCTGCCACAGTAAAAGGAAATCAGAAAGAGGATTCTTCCCGCCAGGAGCTGTACTTTCTCTTACGGAATCCAGTCCTCAACAATCTGCTTATCAAATTAGAGGTCGCGGGCTGTTGTGTGGTTACATATATGTTAGGCAATACCCACTATGCCCTAATCATACTCAGCTCTTAAACAGGCAGCTGCGGCCTTAGAGCCAGTCTGAACAGAACAAAGTCGATTTTTTTTTTCAGAAAAAGCATCAACCATCATCCAACTAAAGTATAATACATCTTTCTGAGTTACCCGAAAAGTCTCAGATAGCTACGTCTCACCCTGAATATATGGAAATATTGCAGAACACAACAAAAAAGCTCTAATTGCTTCTAGTGTATAATGCAAAGTCATACCTACGTATACACTATGTTCATATTTCTGCTATAGCATCATCAATTCATCCTGTGATCTGCAATTGAAAGTAAAACTCGCATCAACAACCTAAAAAATAAACTTTACAAGCTGCCTTGTTAAGAACATCCCCAACGACGGCCCTCCAAACTCTGCTTCATTTGCTATCTACAGATGTTTTCGGTGTAAAGATTGCTGCAACATTTTGCCCCAAACTTAGCGACACTCAACAATGGGAAGAGCTTATCGTGAGACAGGATAGTCTACTCACACTGCACTTCTTGCTTTTTTTTTATAATTCGGCGCGCGCACCAAGGGGATATGAATACCCTCTTACTGGCTTTTAACCAGGGCGCGGGCGGCTGGTGTAGTAGTTTTAAAACTCAGTTGTTAGGTTTCGATTTTTTCCCCAGAAGTGGTTGTCAAACTGGACGGGACGAGCCAGTGTATTCTCAACCAGTGGGTCTTAAGTACGTGCTAGTTGTAAGTTCGTTACATTTAGCCCAGCCAACAACCACTTCAACATCAGTGTTATGCCTTCATGTTAGAGTTGAGTCCGACGGGATTTACATATAACTACATACAAATTCCATGAAAAGACTTTTTCAGAGAATTGCCTCGCACAGGATTCGAACCCGCGACCCTCTGCTTGAGGAGTCTATGTCTACTACACCACGACCACCCCCCATTCAAATCGACCAAGCGAACGCTCTCAAAATTGGCCTGCAAAAATGCGTTTACGAAAAAGGCGAAATCTTGCGAATGTTGTGGTAACCAAAAATCATACAAAACTGTGTGAAGTTTTTTGAGGATACTGGTGCAATAGTCGAACACCATAAGTCAGCCAAACCATGGAGAATCGAATTCGTTGAAATCCGCTGAACACGCAGAAACAAGAGACGCACAACCCATTTACTAACCGAGCTCGCTTCTGTGAGAAAATAGTCAAACGCTCAAAAAAAATGTATCAAACGGAGGTTTTAGATATCTATTAAACTACAAGATTATGGACCGTTCTGGAGACTATGACTTGCACTACTCGACCAGCAAATATTTAGTTCTTGAAGCGCGCCCTTGTGCAAGAAGTGGAAAATTTTCTAATTCATACGGTGCGTACTGCCCAGACTGACTTGCTGGAAGAGAACTGGGGCCATTTCAATTAAGTTGTTCTACAAATTGTAGCCAATGACTGACTCAATAAATGGAAGAAAAAAGTTTTGAAAAATATTTATTAGTTTTCATTTTATTAAACAAAAACCTTGTATCAGTTGCTAAGACTAAGTACACGGCCTTCGCAGAACAACTGTATGACATCCAGACTTATGTTATAAGCCCAATACTCGATACCAAGAATTAAAGACACACGCAACGATTAAATATTATTCACAATAAATTCTACAAAAGCTGAGAAGTTTAAAGGGAAAACGAAAGCTGTCTTATTTAAGTTAGATACTCGTCAAAAGCAACTTTCGACCTACCTTGACAAATTTGTAAGCCCTCCAATGCTCTACGAGTGGTATCATAAGGGACCTCCAAATGGTCTAACTACACATCAATTAAGAACAATTATAACCTATCTGAACCTAGTCCTTGAAACAGAGATGAGGGCGTGTCAACGCTGAAACCAAGATAGACAAAGTCCTGGAGGATATTATAAAATGTTTAGAGTCTAGAGTGTCTAAAGTCAACTGTAGTACGAGGTGTTGGAACGTTGGAACTCTGCACTGGTGTGCGTAACATAGATTATGGAATCACCTGCTGGCATACTCGTATTTTTAATCACATTCTGACTCGCTTTTAACAACCATCCACACCCTTGGCTTTGCCATTTTTTAACAAAATATTGATTCTTAGAGTTCAGGTTAGGCGGTGGAAAATTCACCACGATTTTAGCGCTTGCTTCATGCGAAAAACCTTTCCAGAGGCAAAATTAGCACTCTCGTAACTTTTTAATAATTTTAGAAAGAACAACCTATATCCCGTAAAGATGTCATTATTTTCGTACCGTTGTTGGGGTGACTTATCCATTCAAACAATTTTCAGATCTAATTGATGTCACTAAATATCTTGATCCTCCTAACATTTTCTTTGCATCACACAGTACTAACTCATTCTATCACACAATTGACTATTTTGCGATGTATTGCGTCTTTTACTGCAGTAGCGTAACGATATTTATAAATATACCACTGGTTCCTCCGATGATATTGCTAGCAAAGCATTTCCTCGACAGTAATTCATATATTCCTGGAGATAATATGTTCTCATGTGAAGGCTGTGGCCAGCACTGTCGTACCACTGATTCCTCTGATGTTTATAGAAGCAAAGCACCTCTCAAATAGAACGGGAAATATTTTTGTCAGCTTTCAAAGTCTACCTACCTCTATGTCATTCGAGCATCCTTATATGTATCTTTGGTGGCTTATTTACTGCCGCCGTACAAACGTCTAGAATACTGGATCAATCTGATTTCATATTTGGTCATGGGACATCTAAGTGACCATGTGAAAAGAAGAGTTGGAACCTTGTGATTTGCACTTCCATGTTTTTTGCTGCGACAAGGTCCATCAGACTTACTAAGTTGTCAAAGAAGTGTATACGTACTAGGTAGGCTCCTGCAGTGACATAAGTCTTCCATTTCACTTTTGAGAACCTGGACATTTCAGGAACATATCATTAAAAACACAAGTTAGAGTCCAACTGTTATCGGTTAACATGATATCATAGATGTTAGCTTCACGCCCGAGACACAATCTTTTCATTGACGAATTGCTTTGCTGCACACATTCGTTTACTACCAAACGGGTGTGTAAAATAGCCATTATGAGATGCCACTCGGATCAAAGAAAGAAGTCTAAAAGGGAGTCAGCAGACCTTATCTGAGTTTGTTTAAACGATTAATGTAAGGCACTCAATAATGTTGGTTGTCTTTCACACAACAGGTTTCCTTTTTGAACAAAACTACTGAAGTTGGATAGAATTTTAGCATTCTGCACAGAAGTTCTTAAAGCGTATGCGTCGTCTAACTCGAGTCATTTGTATATGCCGTCAAAGGCATGGAAACTGTTCAAAAGTTGAAGGTGTGCTGAGCTTTTATGTTTATGGTCAACGTAAAGCACTAGTATAGTGGAAAATACACATTGGTTTGCTGAAGCTCAAGCTTTATCAACTACTGTCGTCCATTCGGTATGTTGCAAATACGTGCTATAAGCTCTTGGAAGATATAATTGAATCTTTACTGAAAAGGCAGCCCCAATTGGTTGTTTTTTAAATCCAATACAAGAAAAGATGCAGAGAATCTACAAGCCAATGACAGATATAAAGATACAGAACCAGACCCTTCTAAATTTGAGTACTACATACTCCCTAAACCTATAATGCATCAACCTAATATCCACTGAATGGCATAGTATAACATATATTGGAGAGGAGGCAAGTGCAGCCCGCCTGAATAACGTTGGCGAAAACATTGTCAAGCTATTCAAAAGAGTCATGGCGATCAGACCAGAATGGATTCGCCGACAATTTTTTATAATCTTTAGATCTTGCGAAGTATTTTCTCCTTTCCGTGAAGAGTTTTCAAATCTGCGATGTTATTGTATTACAGTGATACTTAAAGTGGAGTGAAGGTAATGGTAACATGACTGCATTTTACGCGACAAAACGCAGAATCAAAAAGTCGTCGCTCACTTAATTCAACAAAATGCTCCACGTCTGTGGTTCCACAATTTATGTTGTGTATTCTGCACCGCAGACATTACTGCAACTGCAGCTCCCAGCTCAAGATGAGCAGTCGAGAGTGCTGACCAACTTTTATATGTCATATTGGATTCATGATTCATGATCTCGTTTTGGCGGACCGCCGAGTAAAAATTCGAGAGTTGAGTGAGATAGCAGGCATCTCAACTGAACTCGTAAGCCATGTCCTGCACGAGATTTTGGGCATGAGAAAGCTCTCCGCAATCGTAAGACCACTTCAAAGACGTGCTTGGCCTTGTTTAATCAAACACCGGAGGAGTTTCTGCTTCGTTTTATGAATGTCGATGAGACATGGATAAATTGGTACACACCAGAGACCAAAGAACAATTGGAAAAATGGGTTTTACCCGGTGAACGTGCTCCAAAAAAAGGCGAAGACCGTGCCTTCGGCTGGAAAGGTGATAGCCATCGTTTTTTAGGACGCGCGAGGTATGATCCACGTTGAATATTTGAAGAAAGGGAAAACCAATCACAGGAGCATACTACGTCGATTTATTGGGCCGATTCAACGCCAATTTGAAGAAAAAACGACTACATTTGGCGAAGAAAAAAGTGCTCTTTCACCACGATAACACACCGGCTCACACCTCCGCAGTAGCCACAGCCAAATTGGTTGAATTGCATTACGAATTGCTCTCCCATTCTCCGTTTTTTCCGGATTTTGCTCCATGCGACTTCTCTTTGTTCCCAAACCTTAAAAGATCGCTAGCTGGAAAGGATACGGGTCGAACGAGGAAGTCATCGCTGCTGCGGAGGAGTATTTTCTGGGTCAATAGCCGCCAATGGCTGTACTACTTGCTACACATGCATTTCTGGAAAATATAAAATAAAACGTAAACAGGGATTATGACGTTAAGGGTAACCAGATAAAAGTGAAAGGAAATTAATTAAAAAAACAACGGTGAAAGATATAAACTCAATTCTGGCCTTACTTTGAAGCTACGTCGATGTCATTATGTATGGAACAGCACATCATTAAAATGGCCAAGCGACCGGTCCAATTTTTATTGACTCGGTCCAACATGTGCGGCGTCATTCCGACAATAGCGTGTAAAATGTTGGCCTCGAGCTCACCAAAAAAGGTTGAGTTGTTAGCGCAGTGTGGTGTCAAATCGCACGATCGCGACGGTCCATTTTTTGAACCATCGCCGTGAGATGATCCAGTCGCCAAATTTTTTCTTTAGAGCTTCGAGCGTTGAGTCTTTTATATGGTCTTGTTGGAACCACAACTCGGACATATCGATGTTGTCGAGCTCTGACCACAGAAAGTCGATTAACATCACTCTGTAGCTGACACCATTGACAGTTACGTCATTTCAAAAGAAATGAATTCAGAGGATGCCGCCATGCCATAAACCGCACCAAACATTCAATCTTTGTGGATGCATTGATGATTGCTCGAACACTTGTAGATTGTGTTCGCTCTTATGATGGCAAGTTTGCTTGTTGACGTAGCCACTGACTTAAAAATGGGCTTCGTCTGAAAAGATGATTTTTTGGCCAAAATCCAAGATCTCCGGCGTTGTCTATGGTAGTCCGGCTTCAATTCAATTCTTCTTATACCCAGTAGGTCCATACCCAACCGCAAAATAAGCCGGGTGGACTATCTGGCGATGCCCAATTTAATTGATCGGCTCCGAATTAATACTTCTGGGTCTTCTTCTGGCCAGTATCAGGCCGCTACACCGGCTATGTTTTCTTCATATCGCACCAATCTCTATCTGGTTGGTGGCTTATGATACAAAAGAGTGTACTCAGTTTTCAACGGTGCGACGGATTACCTGCATGCTGAAGCCATGATGACGACTGACCTCACGACGAAATTTACGTTGCGTATTCACAACTGAGCCGGAATTTTGATAATTTTTTTCAATAATTTCCGTAGGTTTGGCAAGCGCAAAACGATGCACGATGAAATGATAAGCCTTACTGAATATTTTGACATCTGGATGTCATTGGTAACTTTGACTCCAAACTAGCTATTTCTGTTCATGTAAGCCTACCCCGCAAAAGTAAATCCGGTGATATCAGATCTAGAGAACGTGGACGCCAAACGAAGTCTGCATTTCTCGAAATTAACCGAAAAGCTATCGAAGTATCTACGCTGTTACGTCTAAAATCTGTTCTGTGGCTCTATCCGCTGGAACCATATGTAAGGATTGTTTTGAATTGGCAAAAGTCATCCAAAATATTACCCCAGTGATGGTTTCTGGATGTTCATCATCACTTTTTTAAAAATGATGATCAATGACTCTATATATAGGTCACAATTCCATACCAAACAGTGCATCTAACATAGGTAGAAGTAGAAGTAGAAGTCATTGTGGCAATGTAACGCTCTTGAATTGTTTGTAAATGAAAATGTTCTTCATCGCTAATAATTAGGTTGCTTAAAGTGTTTACCTTATCTGCTGTTTGCTGGACAAATCTATGTAATGGCATATCGTAGGAATCGTTCTACATGGAAACAACTTCAAAAAATGTTTCAAAGTCCACCCAATTGCTTAGACAAACATGAATCGGTATTGATACTCTGTCATACAGACTCCAAAGAGTCTTCATTGTGAACCTATAAACACTTGGTCTTGGCAAATCGAATCTAGATCAAGGACTGCCCCTGCTCCTTATCATGTTTGCAATAGAAGTTGTTGCAAGACTAAAATGCTGGCATTTTGAATTTCCATAAAATTCATTATAATATGCAAAAATGATCAAATTAACTGACCTGTCAATATTTCAAAAAGTATCTCAAAACCTAATTTACTAAAATCCCTATGAAAAGTTGAAAACCCGGTCGAAATCGGTCGGTTGAACTTTGAAATGTTCTCGTACAAACAAACAGACAGTAAGCAAGGATTAAAAATTAAAAAAAAAATTCAAGTAAAACCCATGGTCACACTACGTCTCATGTCCATGATGGGCCAACCAACATCGTCGGTTATTCAGATCAGTTGAATTTCAACGAACGTAGTAAATAGTATCGCATGCAAAACTACTATGTATATCGCGTAACGAGGTGGCTTTTTGCCTGTGTGGAAAGTGTTTAGGTGGTGTAAACGCATGCAGAGCAACTTTTTGTTGTTTTTCCCGTCAACCACTGTCAGTCGAGCTACCGTTGTTTGACAAATATCAAACCTTGGTACGACGTTCAGGTTTTAGTTGGTTTGTGAGTCGGGACCACGTCTGTGGGAAATTTCCATCGAAAGTGGTTGACTTTCGTTTTTTTTATTTTCTTGTCATTATCCGTTGGTCTGAAGAGCGTGGTATAGGAATGTTAAACTCCTTTTACCCTGATGCTTAACACTTGATATTTTACTACGAGCCGAGGCTTTAACAAGGCAACAGATGGTGTCGGGGTTGTGTTGCCCTTTCTCTAGCTAGCCGGGTGATATGGTAATTATAAAACGGGATCACTAGAGATCGATGTACGGCAGTTGATAGCGCTCAAGGGTTGAAAGATGAATGTACGAGCATGATATTAAATGGGAAAGTGTTTCCTTCTCTATTCAATTTCCGGTGCAAGGGGAAATTTGCATGACATAAATATTTATGTCGTTCAAGTGGAATGGAATTTTTTTTCCATTCCAGTTGCAGTTGGCGATATTTACGAATAGTTAAGCAAATTGAAACAAGACACACGATGAATGTGATGAATAGTGAGAACGATTTTCTTTTCCCTGCATTTACAAAGTTCAGGAAACATGTAAGAGTATCCATTTGTCTAAGGTTACTAAAGGCTTCATTTGATATGCATTTTTCCACATAAGAAGGCGGCTCATGGAAAAATATTGTAACTTAAACTCTGACTATTTGTAGGTGCCTTGACTTTAAAATAATATTTGTAGTTCCTGGGAAGCTAAGGCTCTATGGTACACATGTGTATTTGCATTTTAATGTAGGCTTCCAACAAAGTATCTACATATGGAATCATTATAAGCATTGTACACACAAAGGGCTAAATATGGAACAATTAATTGCTGAATTCAAAGATTTTTGTTCTGCCCTCTGTCAAATTAATATACGAGTACTTCACCTTCAAAAAATACGAAGTCTTTCAAGATGACGCATCATTATCTGCTTCCTTTCTGATCTGATTTCTAAAATGTAACACAGTTACAACAATGCATTTTTTTAACCTATTTCTCAAAAGGTCTAAGATTCAATTGAATGTTGACAAGCTTCACAGACCCATCCTTGGTTAAAGCATCCATGCTCTGGTATCATATTATACATACCAAACGATTTTTTAGTTAACTAGTTTTGGTCATGTTCTGGTCTTCCTAAGTTCACACCGCAATTTGTCTAAGCCTCCTCGCAAGGGACTCAATAAATTTGTTTCACATGAAGTGATGACGAGCCCTTGACTAAGTCTACGTACCTAGAATGACAACCTAGCACATTCGTGATTTCCAACTTGTAGGCATTGATAGATGTTCTCTGATGAAGAGTATATTGAAATTACGTGAAGGTCTGTAAAACTTTCTTCCATCAGTACCAGTTTAATATGGCCTTGATGTTCTATGGAATTATTTAGATCACTGAAGATGGGTACCCACTGTGATGGGTATTCTTTCCTAAGGGAGTTTTTAAATAACTTTCGACGAACATTACACAAGTTTGACTATCCTCGACGGTGTCAAAACTAAGCTCAAGGATTTTTATAACTGCTTGCCTCTCATCGTGAGGTTTCTACACTACGAGTATATGTAATTGCCAAAACCTTTGCTTTAAGTACACTGCAATGGTTTGGCAGACGAAAAAAGATATATTAACCTCATGTCTTGATTCATTCTCGAGAGCTTAGTAATTGTAGAGAGACTTTGTCTTCGCCATTCAGTTCGCCCTGACCGGGATTTCTTTTTAGACAGATTCGACGGTAGATCTGCTTACCATATAAAACAGGTCCACTGTGAGTTGATTTTTAAACATTTTTGCTTACCATTGCGCCTAAAGGGAAGTAGTAGTGAAATAGCAACTTCCATTAAACCCTCTGTGAAGAGGCACTTCTTTTTAGGATTGGTCACAGAAGCTTTGCCGGTTTGACAAAACCAGGGGATATTAGTACATATAAAACGATTCCTTGAAACAATTGCACAGAGTGCGGACAAATGAAAGTTATAGAGGACAATAAAAGAGGTACCGATGAACGTTGGTTTTAAATGTTTGAAAGTTACAATGACTAGAAAATAAACAGTTCGGCAGGGCATTTTATAACCGAAATGTACGAAATAATCATGCTATTTCAGGTTGGAAATTGAGCTTCAGAGAATACCGATGAGCATTCATAGCGAGACGGGTGTCACGGTTAAAAGTTTGAAGGAGCGGAATGCTACTAGCAATTTCTGTGGAGCATTGCTAATAAAAATAGCCATTGAACAAGAGACCTTACGTCACCTATGATTTTTTATTTCATGGCTTGAGCCTTATCTAGTAAGAACAAATCTGGGCACCTAACCAGATGTGGGCATTTTAATCCAATTTAGAGTATATCTTACGTCGTTTGAGGAAACTTAGACATTTCTTAGCATTTTGGCGACATCGAACATGTAATGATTCAAGCGTAAGTTGCCATTGATACACATACTGAGAATGGAAAGTGATTCGGTTTTGACGATTTAAGTCCCATTCGTGGATAATGGCTGGGATTTTAAATTTCGCTTTAACGACGATGTTTTTTAAGCATTAAATTCTTCTCTGTTGATAGTTGCCCTACTGGTTGTTCTTTTAATATCGGCTGTCAATATGAACTCAAGATACGCTGATTCTACAGCCAATGAGAAGGGTCGTAAGTCTGGAGATGAATATGAAAAGCAGAGATTACTGTCAGCAAAGGAATATATTGGCTTAGAAGTAGCAGGTAAGAGATCATTGATAAAAATTAAAAATAATGTCGGAGACAGATTGGAGCCCTGAGGCACACCAGCATATATTTTGTGGATATCAGACTTAAAACTTGAAAAAGCTAAATAAATGCTGTTTTCTATTTTTTCGGAAACAGTCCTTAAAAGTAGGATTGAAAAGCGAGGAAGAACATCTCTTATAAGGAGAGGTATACCATCTGGACCAACGGATTTGTATATGTTAAGACCTTTAAGTACTCTTGTTACAACACGAGTGTGGAAGTCGAATCTAGAAGAAGCTTGCTAGCTCAATTGGCCTTGACCAAAGAGACGACAGCTGGAATGTTATTATAAATGTGCGTTGTGATAGAGGATGCGGTAGGACTTTTAAAAGTTTTTACTGCCTTTGGGACATTGTATCATAGTATTCTATGCCATGCTTAAGAAAGGTGTTGCAGTCACCGCTGGTTCGTTTGAACCTTTTTCGGTTTTTCTTTGTCAAGTTGGTCTTAAATGACCAAAAAAATATTTCTCTAACCCTGACAGCCTTTTTACAGTTGAAGTTGTACCATGCATTTTCTTTTGGCTCTTCATCCAATGAGGGATAAAGGATCTCAGAATTTCGAACCCATCCAGATTTGTGCGTCCTGCAATAATGATTTCATTATGAAGTTACAGGGATGCAATTCCTTGAATGGAGTCAGACAGCGCCTCGAACTCGTTAAAGGTCGAATTTCTGGCCTGTTAGGGGCTTATGTAAATAAAGCAGTAATGGATAAATTGCTTATGGGGATGACATTTTAACCACATGATGACGTAAATTGAGAGACCGCAGTGATACGAAATGTGTGCAGGAGGGGATCTGCCTATTGTTCACTAAGTGCCAAGACAGCTGGCCTGTATTTATAGGCGTGAATGTACACAGTACAGTGAATTTTTTTTTTCTACGACATACGAGTGCACTGGGTTAACGTCGAAGGTTGACTTGGTTCCGAATTTCTTGAAGAATAAGTTGAGCTATTGATTGGATTCTGTGTTTCCTGATGAAAGGGCCCAATTCGACTTCACTTAGGTTGACACCGAAGCTACTACTTCGGGTTCAATTGTATGATTTTTAACAATCTCCATTGTGGTTTTTTCATTTATCATCACAGGCGGGAAGGGGACCACTACTCAAAGATCTGATAGTACGACTTTCACATTCGTAAGGGAATTTCTTTTTCGAACTCAAAGTAACTTCTATACCATAACGCATACCAGTGAATGAAAGATTATTTTTTCTGATTGCCTATGCACGATGTTGATATGTCAAAATCAAGATTGTCTAAGCGAATTCGCTTCGGCAAAGATGGGTATCGATCTGTTCTACAGATGGATCCTAAGATAGATCCTAAGCCATTGAGAATAAACTTGCGAGCTTACCTTTTTTTATAATTCCGCGCGCGCACCAAGGGGATATGAATACCCTTTTACTGGCTTTTATCGAGGGCGCAGACGGGTGGTGTAGTAGATTGAAACTCAGGTGTATTAGGCTTCGATATTTTTCCCAGAGGTGGTTGTCAAACTGGAGCCAGTGCATTCTCAACAAATGTGTCTTAGTACGTGCTAGTTGTTAGTTCGTTACATGTAGTTCAGCCAGCAACTACTCCAACATCAGTGTTATGCCTTCATGTCAGAGTTGACGCCAAGGAAATTTTCATAAAAATTCTATGAAAAGACTTTTTCAGATTCTAATATCTCCCTCATCTTAAATTTGAATATCGCTATCCAAACCGCTCCTTGGTCGGGTAAATTAAAACACTGCCTATAGATGTCGACGTTTGCCTCACAGTGAATGTTGGTTACCAGCGTCGTTCAGTACTCTGTAGTATCGCCTTGTTATGGCCTTCTCTAGCCCTTTCTGAGATTAAGATGTACCTCTTGTCTTCTTCTCTAATGCCCAGGGGTAGAAACATAACTATTTCACTACATGTGTTGATCACAAGGTTTCTCGTTGTAGTATTCCAATGTGTCACCATCAACGTTTTGGGGTTAATGCTAGCAGCATAGCATTTTACAAAATATTTTAAGAACTGAATCAGAAAAAGCTTTAGCAGTCGCATACGACTGAAGACTTTTAACATCATGTTGCATTTTTGTGCTGTTTCCATATCTCGAAACTGGAATGTATCTCTCGTCGAGATGATCAGTCTAGTTACCGGTTTTTTTTAGCAGGAATCTGTCAGTGTCTTTTCGTGGATGTTAAGATGTAAGAAACGAATTTTTTATCAATGAGTCACCACGAACCTTTCGTGGTTTGACGTAAAAATCATAAACAACGTTGTAACCTAACGTCGTACTTAGGGCAATGTTCGTAGGATTAGTTAGGGAGCTTGAAGGAACAATCGTTTGCAAAGTCAAGAATGACTTCGGAGTGCTAAGACTCGCTAGTTCAAGCTTGATTTGGATTCCAATCAGGCATTTACGGGCATGCCCGATGGTAAAGGTTTTTAGTTGAATCTCATCCTGTCAGCAAATCGTTTTCAATTAGACACGTGGCAATAACGATCATACATACAATAGTTTTCATTTCTTCTTTACTGATCTATCTAAAGTAATTATAGAATGAGAATCACCATCAGCTGGATCATCGGCCTCTACCCAATTCTCTAAGAGACATAGACAGAAACGTTAGCAGTGGTACTGATTTTTAACAGTAACTTCTTTGGACAAAACGATCTTAACTTCAGTGAATTGAATTTGTTGCCTTAGCAATATCAACTCCCCAATCAATGGCAAGCTATCAGATAACGACCCCCCATCTAGGCTTTGTTTATGGGTTTACGCTAAAGAATTGGAATAGGTCGATGAGAGTCGAGAAGAATTCACGATTTCCTGGAGCATTTTGTTCCCATAGTCAGTCATAGACTGAGGCTTATCATCGGTATGAAATATAACTTGAATATACTAGCTCCACGAAAGACGCCTTATGTAGATCTCGAACCTTTTAACTCAAAGGACCGATACAATGCTCTACTAAATTCTAATTCTGTTATCTCTATTTCACAATTCCAGGCGTTCGCAGATAAGCAAGAACTAGCATAGCTCGTACAGATGCCTTTATGCCTGTATTCAAAGTGGCTTACATTCAGCCTTAAGTTGGATCTGAAAATCTCTGTTGTTATCAAGGGTTATTAACCATATTTGTTTGATATAGCGAACATGACTATTACGATCCAATAAAAGCAGTAAATACGCAAATAATTAAGAGTTATGCACAACTTACGTTCCATGAAGAGGATGAATACCTCTGAGAATACCCTTTGGGTAATTACGTCCCTTGACGCTGTGTGAATCAGACGAACCATTAACCAACGAAGTAATAACTTGTAATTTCCCTAAGTGTCCTTATGGTAACAGAGACAGCAAAACTACCACATACCCCCCTGTCTGTGGAGCTCACATAAATTCCCACCAATTAATCACCCTGTATATCACTCCCACCGCACAATATAGAATTGAAAGTAGAAGTGGAACCCTCTATGTGTAATTGTAACTTCCTGGTGATGTAAAATACCACTACTTGTAACTTTTAATACCCATACACCAAGTCAGGTACGCGTTCTCATCTTTCAGAAAAGTCTTTGTGGCACCAACTACATACATATTTGTTCCCCCGGTCCCGTTTAGAATGTACCGATATTCCATGGGTTATGGTGAAGTCGTGCGGTGGTAATGTATGTCTCTAAGTTAATAAATTTGCCAAGGAACACTGTAACTCTACTCTGCTCCAGCTTCAGTTCTATGTTAGTTCCAACACCACCGACGCAATCACCACCTTTGTCCAGATTTATTTTCTTAGCAATTCTTGAGCGCCACAAGCGACTTTCAATATAAACACTTGCATTTCTGAATTCAGTTCTTTTGTATTTTTTTTTTTTTTTTTTTTTTTTTTGTTGTTGAACTGACTACGATGACGACAACGACGACGACATGGGGATAGGAATACAAGACCCGTAGCCGTACGAGGGATAGATACTGTCGTAGTTGTAGGTGGAAAATTAAATTCTGGTCACGATTCTCCACCCGAACGACGAACAACCCTAAGGACAGAGTTAAACAGTGGCCCGCTTGCCACAAGAATGCGCTCCAACGCGATACGATTATGGTGAGGATGGTGCGAACGGTGCGAACGGTGCGGATGGTTGAGATAGTGGTGTACGACTATCTCACAGGACGACAGGCAATCTAGCACCTGCCATAACGTAGAACCAATATTTACACGCTTTTCATTAATTCACCATCCTGTGTGAGTTTCGTGCAACTAAAGTCACGCAAACAACACAAGCAATGCGTTGTCTACCTATACTTCATCAAGTGGATCACCTCACCTACTCCTGGACACGGAGATTGCTGGTAACTCTGTTTACTTCGCTGCGTGGACGCCACCAGGATCATGATAATGATGATGAGATGATGAGAATTGTGGAGGATGGGCATTTTGGTGTGTCCACTAACTGCTAGCGCTATAAACATTGCTACCACCATTAAAAGAGCGCCCTAGCATTAGGAATGACAGGACAGGAGTGGGCATTACAACAATGTGTATGGGTGAGAAGTACTCGTAGAGTAATGAAACAGACTCTTCGAACTCATAATTAAACTTGGAGGTCTGAAAAGGCAGTGGTGTCAGGTTTCCGAATTAAATGCACAACCACAGCAACCTTCGACAGAGGGCAGAGAGTAGGATGAAATTGGGAGGCAAAGACTAGCGATTCCTGTGATTTTATTTTTGGTTCTTCCCTTTGGACTTGGTGGGCGCTTAAGGTAATTTACTGTTATGAGCATGAATGTCGAAATGTTTGGTGCTCTGGCACATTCAAATGAATGGCCGAGATTCGTGTTTTCCTGCCCAAGGAAATTAGATTTCCACAATAAGGCGATTAATTTCAGTAGTGGCATTCTTTCGATTTCCTTTTTTTGCTTCTCAGAAAGTATGTAACATAATTTTCTACCAAGCGGTAGAAGGTGGAAGTGGTTTTTCTTTTTAACTTTTTCTGTCTACTTCAGCAAAACAAGAGGATTCCAAGGTGCTGGTTGGCCTATTTTTGTTTATTTATAATTTACTGGTAATGAGGAGTATGTCTTTGGTTGGTTTTTATGTAGATACATACATATATGGTATTTTATATTCAGCTCTTATCCTGAGTACCTATGTACAGGATATTCCAAGTAGAGGTTTCTTTTTTAAAATAAAATGAAATGAATGAAACTCAGTTGGTTTTGATACGTTATAACTTTATTGGAAAGAAAAAATATACCCATTAGTTACGGAATACGATTTTATTCATGTAGCTGCCTCGGCTGGCTTCACAGTAGCGCAAACTATAAACCCAATTTTTCAAGACCTTTTTGACTGTTTCTGGCGCTATCTCAAGAATGGCTTATGCGATATTGGCTTTAGGAGCTTAAATTGTAACTGGATTATCCGGGTAATATCAATCTTTAAAAGCACCCCATACAAAAAACTCCGAAGCGGCCAATTGGCATCGCCAAGATGGGTGATAACAGGTTTACTGAATTTAACATGCAAAAGATCGTTTGTTTGATGAGCTGTGTGGCATGGTGCGCCATCCCACTGAAACCTAAATCTATGCGAATCTATGTCTACAATTTCAGCTCACAAAAATTTAGTAATTTTCGAAATAAGATAGGCCGATGATGCCACCGATCCAAAATTCGCACTAAACTTTCATTCTCTGCGAATCATTGGCTTTCCGACAATCACATGCGAATTTTTCGATCCCCAGATACGGCAATTTTGTTTTTTTACATAGCCGCCGAGATGAAAATGCGCTTCGTCAAAAAAAAAAATGTTTTTTCCAGACAAATTCTATGTTAAATTAGAGCCGCTTTAAGGCTCAAACGGATAGTCGTTTGCTTCAATTGCTGAGTCTAATGGATCTTGTAAGGGAATAATCCAACATCCTTGTGCAAAATTCTCATCAGGCTGGTGAGTGAAATATTGATTTGCTAAGATCGATGACGAATTAATGTTGCTGGATTGAGTCGAACACTCTCGACCAAAACAGTCACATTTTCATCAGTACGTACAGTACGATGACAGGGCCCGTGAGTGTTGTCCACAAGCAAGCCAGTCTCACAAAGGTTTTGCACAAATTTACGTACAGCAGGCGCAGTGGGTGATTCAGTTCGACATTTTCAATAAACGCACTGTTTGTGCAACATAGCCCTCGTTTTGAATTAATTTGGAAAGGTTTCCAATGTTGTTTCAGAGTAAAGCTATTTATTTCGTTTTGGACTAACCGCTTCATATATGTATCTGAGTCCAAATTAAAGAGTCGAACCCCTTATACGAACGATGTATTGGCTGACTTTTGTCCTTTTACTCGTCTCCTTTAGCCTTCGACTTATTTTCGGGAATAATTGTAGCAACATTGACGCAACATCGAATTCTAAGTTATTTTGCTTCTCCATTGAGTTCGTCTTTTGGTACCTTTGCTAGTAAAACTGGTCAAACAGTACTGTGGTATAGTAGTTCTAAATTATATGCAGCATAGGCTGGTTTTATGAAAAGTATCCATCCACATGGATAGTATGGTTTGATGAATACCGGGATTAGAAATGACAACGAAACTTTCTCAGGTTTTAAAAATTTATTTTTCAATACAATCCTCTTTCAACTCGTCACACTTTTTCCAACGATGCTGAAGCTTTTTTAACCCCTCCGTATAATTCGACTTTTATTGCCTGCAAAATACTCCTCCGCGGCGGCGACAACTTCCTCGTTCGACCCATTTTTCTTTCCGGCGAGCGATTTTTAAAGGTTTGGGAACAAAAAGAAGTCACAGAGTGCCAAATCCGGAACATACGGAGGAGGGGAAGCAATTCGTAGTGTAATTCGACAATTTGGCTGTGGCGACTACAAAGGTGTGAGTCGTAAGCTTTATCGTGGCGAAAGAGCACTTTTCTTCTTTTTTCTTCAAATCGGCGTTGAATCAGCCCAATAAATCGACGTGGTATACTCCTGTGATTGTTTTTCACTTCTCCAAATAGTCAACGTGGATAACACCTCGCGCGTCACAAAAACCGGTAGCCATCACCTTTCCGGCCGAAGACACGTCTTCGATTTCTTTGGAGCACGTTCACCGGGTAAAACTCCATGCTACGATTGTTCTTTCATCTCTGGTGTGTCACAATGAACCCATGTCCCATCAGCGGTCACGAAACGACGCAGAAACTCCTCCGAATTTCAAATCAACAGGGCCAAGCTCGTTCACCGGTGTGAGCAAACGCGCGGACAGCTTTCTCATGCCCAAAATCTCATACATGATATGGCTTACGCGTTCAGTTAGATGCCTGATATCTCATCCAAATCGCGAATTTTCACTCGGCGGTCCGCCAATGCGAGATCATGGATTTTGTACGGTGAGATGAGAACGTGAATGAGGCCACTACACACCATCGAGAATGGGCTTGATTTCCTCACAGGTTTTGCCACTCTAAAACAAGAATCGGATCACTGACCGATATTGCTCTTTTTCCATGACCGCAAAAAACACTAACACGATGTTCTGGAATGGGTGTCAAAACAAAACTTAGCCACGGATGGTCACCAAATTTTGACAGGCGGGCTAAAAGGAGTTATTGTATACTAAATGATAGTAAGCTCATTTTGGCTCAATGATGAAACAATGATGATCACGCGTGACTCCTATCAAACTGCTTTGTCATTTTTGTTCAGTATCGTTTGGCAAGACATTGTGAAAAGACTCACACCACAACAGCGTCTCCAAATGGTTCAGCTGTATTACGAAAATCAGCGTTCTGTGAGAAATGTTTTTCGTGCGACTCGAGGAACTTACGGTGCGCACATTCGACCTACTGAAACCACTATTGCCAATAGTGAAGAGACTATAGCAGCTCTAACTGAGAGTGTGCGCGAAGACTGTGACGAATCGATTCGCCGTCGTTCTCAGCAGCTTGGCTTGGCGTATTCGATAACTCGACGTATTTTACGTAAGGATCTCGGCCTTAAAGTTTACGAAATTCAACTTGAGCAAGAATTGAAGCCATGCGCCTTGAATTTGCATTATATTTTCAGTGAATGGGCTCTGGAAAAACTCAATGAAAGTCCGGTGTTTTATCGTGAAATTTTGTTCAGTAATGAAGCCCATTTCAGGCTCAACAGATACGTTAATAAACAAAATTGCCGTATTTGGGCTGATGAGCAATCCAGTACCATTGTTGCATTGTTGCATCCATTAAAAACAACGGTATGGTGTGGTTTATGGGCTGGTGGAATCATTGGTCCATATTTCTTCAAAAATGGGTCAAATCAGAATGTTACCGTCAATGGTAACCGTTATCGCACCATGTTAATGGACTACGTGCTTCCTGAAATTCAAGCAGCTCGGTGAGCTCTGGTTTCAACAAGATGGTGCTACGAGCCATATAGCGCGTGAAACAATGGACTTGTTGAGATATCATTTTGGTGAGCACTTAATTTCACGTTTTGCTACGGTAAATCGGCCGCCTAGATCGTGCGATATCACACCTTTGAACTATTTTCTCTGGGGATATGTTAAGTCTCAGGTCTTCAGGAATAAGCCAGCTACGGTTGACGTTCGCTATTTTTTTAAACTTTCTTTAGGTAAAGCAAAGAATATTCTCAGTTGGATTAGTGCACTAATCTTTCTATAAGCTACGAGTATATAAGTAGTTATTGGTAGAGATAAAAGCAGTTAAGTCATTAAAAAAAAACTCGCCGGTTTCCTACAGACGTAGAAGTTCTCGTCGAGCTCTGTTTTTTTTTTTTTCTGTTTGAACAATTTTTCCTTTATTCTTGAGTAACTATTCCACAGAGATATCCCGAAACATTTGTTTCAATGGACTATCTCTTTGAATATACTGATGAAGACTGATTGGTACCTATGGTATATGACCGTAAAGGTATATATACTTATGGTGGCTCCCATGAATTTTTTTCTATTAGATGCGCATTACTCGTATATGGTATATGGTAGTTGGCGAAACTTAGTATTAGGATCTTGCTGGCATTGTCCTGACATATAATGACAAATCTCCTAAGCTCAAAACCATCTCCTTCTACTCTTTTTATTCTTTTTTTTTTTTATTTTCTATTCCGGGTCTATTCCGGACAACTGTATTTAGCTTATTATCAAGAAAAAACTTAAAGCTAGACTTAAGAAACTAACAAAGATATCCTTAGCCTAATGGGGTAAGGAGAAATGGTGGTCGGAGGAGATGTTAAGGGAGTGGAATTTGTTGCTATTTAGGTCAAAGTCTTCGGCGTTGTTTTTTGTTAAACGCAATATTCTACTCGTAGATATGGGTTCATAGTGACCGTAGTTTGGATCAGGAAGAATGGGACAGATCTTAGAAAACAGGGATTGGAAGTGAATGGAATATTTCGAGCTATTCTCGGGCCGTCGATGTTTCCAGTCAATAACTGGTAGATAAAAAGTACATCAGCGACTTGACGATATTTTTTTAAGGTCATGCATGCTAATAAGCTTTCATAGGGAGGTGTAAAACATAAGGATTAGTCCAGGTAGACCACGAAGTCCAAACTCCGTTGGACTGCTTTAATTCTTTGAATGTGAATTTGTTTGTAGGATGACCAAACTTGGCTTCAATATTCGAGAAGAGGCCTTACAAAAGTAATGTAGAGGGACCTTGTATAGTAAGGGTTGGAAAATTCTTTTAACCAGAGTTTGATGAGGCCAAGTGCATAGTTAGCTTTATTTTTAATGTTGTCAATATGTGAGTCGAAATTCAATTCTCTGTCACAAGTTATTCCTAAATGGAATAGGCTCATCGCAGATGAAGTAATTTTTTGGTGGGATGGCTAGACGTTTGCGGGAATAGGTTACCGCTTGGCATGAAATGACTGGAAATTCTCATGTAATCAGCGAAAATAGAACGATTAGAATTCGTTGATATGAGATTTATATCGTTAATCGCTAAGATAAAGGTGATTGGTCCAAGGTGACTATCCTGAGGGATACCAGATATTGCTTTAATGGTGTAAGATATTAAAGATGACTCTGTATTTTCGTTCTTCTAAATAGGATTTGGTCCATGCCCCAAAATGAGAGGAAAAACCAATATTTTTTAGTTTAAAAATCATAAGTTGGTGAGAAATTTCATCGCCTTGCTGAAACCGTCTTCTAGAGCACAAAGCGTCCTAGAGACGAACTCAGTTAGGTTAGTGGTGGTTTATTTACCTTTCATGAAACCGTACTAATTTGTGCAGATAGTTTGCCTACAGTACGGAAATAGTTGTGGATAGATTATGCTTTCGAAAAATTTGGGTATGCAAGAGAGTTTTGCTTTGAGCCTATAATTATCAACTTCGGCCTTACTTCCTTTTTTATAAATAGGGATGATATAAGATTCTTTCCATAGGAAAGGGAAAATACCTGTTGAAGCAGACAAGTTAAAAAGGGCAGCGAATTAAGGACCGGAAGGCCATCAGGGCCAGACGAAAAATCGCCTTTAAATTTGGTAATGTTTTCGGATACCAAAGATGTTGTTATATTTATTGAGATGAACGACGTCTTACAACAGTTTGTCATATAGCTAAAGTAGATAGAATCGAGTTCAGCTGTTTGATTAGAAAAGAATTTGTTAAAATGCCATGCAAAGTAATTTGAAAAGGGATGATGAAGGCGGTCTACAAACGACACAGTTATCCGAATCTGATGTGAAGACAAGATCGAGTTGTATTAGGTATTCCACTAATCTGATATAGACTTGAGTTGTTTATTTCTGTTTCAGAGAACGAAATAAGACGAATCGTCAGAAGGAGCCCATTTTTTGGTGAGTGACTTTGAAATCCCCTACTAGAATGGTACTGTCTTCAGGTTGTGCATTGTCGGACAAAAAATCCACTGCGTGAACTACAGGTCGATAAGACACATTTGGTTAAGAAGGGTAAATGTAACAACAAAAAACGTAAACGCAGCATTTGTGGAGCATAATGTTGACACATACTTACTCAAAGTTGTTAGTATGAGGAATGTCAAAAGGAGTTGTGTGAAAACAGTTCCGGATTGCTGGTAAAACACCTCGGACATAGGGATTATCAGCTCTTTTAAATCCAGCTTTTAGAAAAACGTTGAATATTTGAGGGAACAGCTCATGGTTTTTAATGTCAGGAATTAGATTTGCCCAGTAAGAACATTTAAGTCATAGGGAAACTTTTAAAAATTGAGATATATGGTGGAGATTTTAGAGCACAAACCTCTTACATTTTGGTAGTAAATTGACAGGCATTTTGGACGGAAGGATACAAAATTCTGTTTGTTAGTAAACGTAATAGTTTTTTTTTTTCAATCTAAACGAGTTCTTTGTAAGTTTAGAGTTGACATGCGAAGACAGAGTAGAAAGATCATTATGAACTTTGTCGAAAGAGCTGTCAAAACTCTAATGGTAGCGAACTAAAATTTGCATCAATTCCTTTGGCTCGATAGGGAGACCTTCTTGTTGGATTAAAACCATAATATTGGTTTGGGTATGCCATCAATGTAAGCGGGGTATAGCCGAACGAGATACTACTCAACAACTGTCATCAATTATATCAGAAGATTTTTTAGTGAGTTTGACAGTGGGTCAAGATATTACGGGTGAGAATCGGCGACAGGCGAGATCTACGAAAGACCGTAAGTTCAGCGATCTTCTGTGTCGAGTTATATCTGAGCATTTGATTTTTTGTTGCGGTTTAATGGCCCTCTTTTTAAGCATTCCGGGATGCAAGCATATCAGAATTTTTTTCTACGAATTGACTTAATTGTTATACTCATGGGGCTAAGTTGCCGAACACTCGAGAAATCTTGCAATCTGATGTCATCACATTTATTGCAGGCCACATGGAGCCTGCATAAACGGTGAGTGGAGGAAGAGATACAGCGACATCGATTTAGCCGGAACGGTGAAGGTTCAATGACTGAGAGTGCTGAGTCATGTAGAGTGGATGGACACCAATGCTCTGGTCCGAAAAGTCTTCGAATCCACCCCCGGAATAGCAAAGTAGAGAAAGATCGCCCTGTACGCAAACATTTTAATGGTTCTAATAACACATTGAGCGTGCGCTAATGAAAAAAAAAAAATTTGGCCACTCAAGTGGAAGGAGATCTCAGCCCACTTAGCATGCGAAACGAGCTGATTGGTGACGCTTGTTGGTTAAGGCTTAGATCCACCCAGGACCTTAAGTAAAATAAGTAAATGCCTGCCTTTGGTAACGTCTTAAGCTCTAGTTATTACTGCGTTAATTGCGTCCTCTGTTGAACATGACTTACGAAACCTGTATCAGTGTTCTGATATACCTGCTGAGATTTCAGTTTCTGGCAAAAGTCTATTGTAAATGATCGGCTCAAGTATTTTTCCGCCCGTATCAGGCAAAAAAATAGCTTAGGACGATGAAACGAAGGATTATGTGGGTTTGAATCTTTCTAGCAATTTGTGGATCCCATCCCAAAAGAACTGCGCCGGGTTGGCAGCCAAGAATGAATCCAGCCAATTTTTGATATTCTGCTCTGATGTGAACCGTATTTCAGTGAGGGCGTTCTGCATCGGCCGGAACAAATGGTAGTCAGAAGGGGCAAGGTCTGGGCTATAAGGCGGGTGGGGCAAGACTTCCCATCCACTGTTTTCCAAATAGTTCTTAACCGGAATAGCAACGTGGGTCCGAGTGTTGTCATGATGGAAAATTATTGCCTCGTGTCTGGTCGCATATTCCGGGCATTTTTCGGCTACTGCTTTCTTCAACCGGAATAATTGTGTTCGGTAGCGTTGTCCATTGATGGTTTCAGCCGGTTTTAGCAGCTCATAATACAGCACACCCATCTGATCCCACCAAATACAGAGCATTACCTTCGCGCCATGGATATTTGTCTTTGCCGTTGATTTGGCTGGTTGGCCGGGTTTCACATATGATTTTCTGCGCTTGGGGTTGTGTAATGTTTCCATTTTTCATCACCAGTAACAATCCGATGCAAAAATGACTTCCTTTTGTGACGTTCCAGCAGCATTTTGGACATGCAAAACCGCCTTTTGACGTCTTTCGGCTTGAGTTCATGTGGAACCCAATTTCCTTGCTTTTGAATATATCCAGCTGCTTTAAACGTTTTGAAATGGCTGCTTGAGTGACACCCAAAGATCCTGCGAGATATTCTTGTGTTTCTCAACAATCTTCATAGAGTAATGCTTCCAGTTCTTCACCTTCAAACTTTTTTGGCTGCCAAGGACGTTCATCATCTTCCAAGCCAAAATCACCACTTTTAAACCGTGCAAACCACTTTTGGCACGTTCGCTCAGCCAGCGCATGTTCACCAAAATACGATGACTTTCGGCAGCACTTTTGTTCATGAAAAAGAACTCCCTGCAAAAACACTTTTTCAGGCACAAAGTTCGACATATTTGAGTGAAAAGAAAATATTGTTGTTTATGCTTCAAATGAATGACGTATACTGAAATTACAATGACAGTAGCTTTCCAACACATGTTCCAATGGAATAATAACAATGGAATAATACAAGTTACGCCATCTCTTAGCAAACCGCTAGACCCAATATGTACATATAATATAAAGTATTGAAGAAAAAAGAAAAATGAAAAGACAATTCATTTCAATTCTTATAAAGAAAAAAAAATTATTTCACTTTAGCTTCAACTAGAAGTATAATTCATAAAAGCAACAAATTTTGGTTTTAATGTTTTGTATTGAAGCAAACTTGACACATTTGAAGCTGATCAGGAAAACTATCACAGTACGTGGATATCTGCTTAGCTGCTTTGCGGGCTGCTTCACGTCCTTTGGATTTTGTTATATTTTTGTGGCAAACACTACATTTTCTATGAGATGGTGCGTTGCTGAACGGGGTATTTCAACTCTACGAACGGGGGCTGTGGATATTTCAAGCAGTTAAGCATCCAAAATTTCCCTGAATTTCCGAATATGAATTTTCGATTTTGTTAACACCCATGCGTTAACAACTGCTATTCACTTGATACCTTTCCTTAGCGTAGTGGCATACGAACCCATCTGATCAGACAAGTCAATCCCTGATTTTCCCTTATTATTGGGTCTATAACTCGATGGGAATTACTTTGAAGGGGACAATATAGATTTATAGTATTGGGTCTATAACTTGCGGTTTGCTAAGAGATGGCGTAACTTGTATTATTCCATTGTTATTATTCCATTGGAACATATGTTGGAAAGCTACTGTCATTGTAAGTCATTTCAGTATACGTCATTCATTTGAAGCGTAAACAACAATATTTTCTTTTCACTCAAATATGTCGAACTTTGTGCCTGAAAAAGTGTTTTTGCGGGGAGTTCTTCTTCATTACTTTATTATGAAGAAAACTGCTGCCGAAAGTCATAGTATTTTGGTGGAAGTTTATGGTGAACATGCGCTTGCTGAGCGAACATTCCAAAAGTGGTTTGCACAATTTAAAAGTCTTGATTTCGGCTTGGAAGGCGATGAATGTCCTGGGCAGCCAAAAAAGTTTGAAGATGAAGAACTGGAAGCATTGCTCTATGAAGATTGTTGCCAAACACAAGAAGAGCTCGCAGAATCTTTGGGTGTCACTCAAGCAGCCATTTCAAAACGTTTAAAAGCAGCTGGATATATTCAAAAGCAAAAAAATTGGGTTCCACATGAACTCAAGCCGAGAGACGTCGAAAATAGATGCATTACGACAAACCCAGGCTCAAAAAATCATATGTGAAACCCGGCCAACCAGCTAAATCAACGGCAAAGCCGAATATCCATGGCGCAAAGGTAATGCTCTGTATTTGGTGGGATCAGATGGGTGTGCTGTATTATGAGCTGCTAAAACCGGCTGAAACCATCAATGGACAACGCTACCGAACACAATTATTCCGGTTGAAGAAAGCAGTAGCCGAAAAATGCCCGGAATATGCGACCAGACACGAGGCAATAATATTCCATCATGACAACGCTCGGCCTCACGTTGCTATTCCGGTTAAGAACTATTTGGAAAACAGTGGATGGGAAGTGTTACCCAGCCCGCATTATAGCCCAGACCTTGCCCCTTCTGACTACCATTTGTTCGGGTCGATGCAGAACGCCCTCACTGAAAAATTGGCTTGATTCATTCTTGGCTGCCAAGCCGGCGCAGTTCTTTTGGGATGGGATCCACAAATTTCCAGAAATATGGACATCAGATGGGCAATAATTTGAGTAATAATATTGTACATGTTTTTCTTAAATAAACGTTCAAATTTAAAAAAAAAAATGAATTAAAATATATACCCAATATAAGCAAGTATCGCAGCGGGTTTGAAGGAAACTCCACTTTTATTATTTGGCCTTAAAACAGTGAGTCGATTCGCATTTGTCGACGGTTGATTTTCTGCTTAATTTACAGATGGATTTCGACGTCTTACGGGTTGCATTTCAGGGGCATGTATAGTAGACAACATTCTTACATCACGGGTGTCTTTTCATTTAAAAATTACAATTCCATTTTAATCTTCCCGAGATATAATTTCCCCTCTTTCCAATTTAGCGAGGAGGACATCTTTTGGTATATTTTTTTTTGTTTGCCCTTAGTGTTCCAACAACATGGGTCTTATTTTGCAGCAATTCCTTTGCTAACTGGTAGCATAAGTATATATATATAAGTATCTACCTTCATTGAATAGGTCTTTTGAAAACTCCATGCAAACGTTTCTAGCAAGTCCAACCTCGCGTTCCCCTGTTGCTGACTTTCCAGTATCTGTGTAAGCATCTGTTGAGCAAAGCTTGAAAAGTTTGACTCCATAACGATGCGTCTTATTTGGGATATATTGTCGGAAAATAAGTCGGTCTCTCCATGGCACGAGAGTTTCGCCTGTTTGTCTTCTGAATATTGTTGTTTTGTAGAACTTCCATCAGACCATTGATTTTCCTCAATCGATCGGATTTATTTGTTGTCTCGTTGTAACTAAAGAGCAAATATGAGAGCAAAGATTGAAACCTGTTCCGGGGCATAATTGCACGTGGAATTTTGAAATCATAGATCCCACCCGTCTCCCAATCCAAGAAATTTTTTTTTTCTTCCAGCTTTGTTTCAATCCTGAGCGAATACTTATGTTTTGTTCCGCATATCGATTGATTTCTTTTGATATCATCTCCAACACTTCTACGTCAACTAGTTTGGAATAAATATCAAGAGGCGTGCTCTCAGGCGAAATTTGTACCTGCAAACCAAATCTGCCCACAAATTCAAAATGTTTGTGTCTTCCCCTATACTCCGAATAGTTAGGAGAGTTTCCTGTGGAAATATTTTCCTCCTCATTATCATCAAGAAGTGCATTTAGGTCATCTCGTTTTTCCTCAATCGCTATAGCTTCTAAGAGATGTGATACGTCTCCGAGGGGGATACTCGATATCATTATCGCTACCATCGTCATAATTCGATTCTTCTGGTAACCATGCTGTATCTACGCAAGAGTCATCTGAATCGAAGTCACTTTCGAAACCAGTCGCCATTTCTTCAATTTCTTCAACTGTAAGCCTCCTTCTGCTCATTATTATTAGATATTTCAACAAGTATCTAAACGTTATAAAAGTAATGTATAAATAGGACACAGAATCTATCTTGTAATAATTACACTTACTCCACCAACCCAAAAAAAAAATTATCGAGACAAGCAAATTATAAATGCAAGACGATGTTGTCTGAAAAATATAAAAAAGCATATAAATAGCAAATAAATAAAAATAAAAACAAAAAGTGTGGCTATCAATTATGATAGCCATGGCACTTCATGAAAAGATAGTGCAAAATTTTTCACCATCTTTGCATGAGGTGCCATGGCTATCATTTTTAATAGCCAGGACTAAATTTGTTCTGGAAGTCCAGGATACCTCGCAAATGTATTTTATGTCGTTCTTTTGTATTGTAGTTTTATTTGATCAAAAGTATAATTAATTAAATTTTCTCAAATTTGCCTTGGCAGCCAATGTGTTAATGATTTGGGTTTTCGTCCTGTAGCAGCAAAGTTGGTGCCAAAAAACCTCATTTTCATGCAAAAAAGAGATCGTGCTAACGACACGAAAGACATAATTTCCGAGGCTGAATCCGATCCCACATTCATCAAAAGGATCATTACTGAAGACGAGACATGGATTTATGAGTACGACACGCAATCCAGACATAAGGCAACTGAATTTCGTTCACCAAATTCGTCGTTTTCAGTCAAAAAAGAAGGCAATGCTCACGGTTTTCATGGATTACAACGGTGTAGTGCATCCTGAATTTTTGCCAGAAGGCCAGATAGTAAACAAAGAGTATTATTTGGGCGTTATGATACGTTTTTGTGAAGAAATTCGCCGATAGAGACTAGAATTGTTGGCAGAAAAATCGTGGATTTTGCACCATATTAACGCACCGTCGCACAGTGCCATCATTATTCGTAATTTTTTGACAAAAAATGCAACAAATATCATCCAACAGCCACCGAATTTACCTGATTTGTCTCCCTGTGACTTCTTTCTTTCTACTACGGGGAACGCGTTTCAGCAGCCGAGTGGAAGTAATGGAAAAATCGCAGGAAGCACTGATGTATACCGAAAACCGAATATAAAAAATGTTTCGAGGATTGGATCAATCTTTATAATAACTTTAAAGGGGGCAATATAGGTTTAGATGAATGGACTTGTATTTTTAATTTTCTGAATACTTTCTGAATACCTTTTTGATCAAGGTGATATTGTGTCAATGGTTACATCATGAATCTCAGAAAGTATTAACTATTTCATTTGTGATTTGGCTTTTTTTAAATTTCAGAATTTAAATCAGGACAGTACGCCGCGCTCCTATGAAAGTTCTTTAAACCATTATTCAATAAATCGTAAACTTCAACAGAATGTTTCTAAGTCTGTGGTTCAAAGTTGTCGGTTCCATTCATATAGATGACCGACCCAGATTAATTCCTAGACAGAGGCACAATAATAGAGTCTGAACGTCTTTTAAACAGTAACAGCGCCAACGACACTCTTCGGTTGTTAAGTCTGTCACTGACAAACCTAGTAATGTTCTGACGGAGTTAAATTCCCATCAGACATCTTGGAATCAAATTCACAAGAAGACTTAACCAAACAAAGATGTCAGTTAAATTAGACACATACAATCCCTGCCATTGAAATACTGTACCATTCGAATTTTCCATTTTCTCAACCAGCCAGTCATTCGTAAACCATATTAACATAGCACGGATGTAATGAAAAAACTTCGAAACAACGAAAGTGAGTTACGATTTTTCGGTCCCAAATTAAATTGCCTGAAAATTATTGCAAATTTGTACAAATTGTACCCCATCCAGCGTATATATAGTATATTTGCACTTATAACCGCACAAACACGTAATATAATTCAGTGAAAAAAGGACTCCATTCTACATTTACATGTTTCACCTCTAACTTCAAATACACAGGGTTGCCACTGAAGGGAACTGAGCGATTTTCGGGTTTTTGCTAGCTTATAACAACGAACCTTCTTCTCCTAAGTTGAAGAGTAGATTCTTAGGCCCAATCAGTGACAAAACGTACTCCTCTTATCCTCGGGAGAGTTAAAAGCAGCAAATGGCCCTTAAAACCGTAACAGTGGTAACACTGTTACTACGTTTCGCATGTCCGGACAAATGAAAAGTTATTTCCCGCCAATTTATTGGTGAGAACATGGTCTCTCTACGTACGCAATTTCATTGCTTATTGTTACGTTCACACTAGGAGTGCCGTTGTTACAAACCAACCCCGCAATTTGCTACCCAAAATTAATGTATTCAACGTATGCTCCTTGTTAAACCTACCACCTAAACTCAGCTGTACACGATTTCACTTGCTCTTGGTAGTCCAATCGTCCGTCTGTTCGTTTGCCACCGTCGTCAGTCCCTTCCTTCCCCGTTCTAATAAATACGTCTGACATTTTTGTCGAAATTTATTGTCACAAGTTTAACACTTAAGACGACATTCAACACGGCATAATTTGAAAATGAGGACAATTCAAATTCAATTTGTTTACATATTGTCCTTTCCTAACGTCGTCGTCGGTCGTCGGTTGTTGGTAGTTGTAGACCCATGATTTTGTTGCTGTTTTCTAGGAACAGAGTGCAAATGCGGAAAGTGTGTAAATGGAGAAAGTGAGTTTCGAAAAATGTATCTGCCGCTGCTTATGTGTTTACACTTTTTCGGTAAGAAAAACTTACAGTCACACACATAACACTAAAAAGTAATCAAAAATTCAATTTAGACGGAGGGACATTTTCAAGAGGACCATTAACCTATGTAGACGGCAACATCGTTCAATGTCGCCCCCTTCAACTTTTTTCCAGAATAAACAAAACAAAAAAATTAAAAAAAAAAACAGGGACACCATCCCGCAGTCAAAATTAGAGGAAGTACACAGAAAAGTGGCAGTAACCAGAGCAAACCGGGAAACTATGTAGTAGCGCCAGAAACCAGCAGCACTTTGTCGTGGTTGTCGTATTATTTGCATCTGCGATGGCGAGAAATATTCTTGACAGGTGGTGTAGCTAGAGCCCTGGTATCCTTCGTAGTTGGGTAGGTGAAGTTGTTTGCTGCTATGGTACCTACCATTAAACCAGGGGCTCCTCCACAATTGGGTGTCCTCGGCAGGAAGAGGGCTTTGATTTGTTACTGTTGGCAGATAGAATGTGAAATATTATCACTGCATGTGCAGGTGAGTGGTTGGTATTTTCGACTGTCGTTGGTGGCTCTAATCTTCTAATTTTGAACTTGTGAATGTGAATTAGGTGCTCCTCCAAAATTGAGGGCTGTTAAGGTAAAATTTCAATTTCCCTGAAATTTATTGTGTGTGGCATGGGTTACAGGAAACCGACTAATGGGAGGCCTTAAACAAAAAGAACATTTTGAAGAGAAAAGAACTCAGGGTGAAGCCAGTTGACAGGAGCATTAATTTTTATGAATTTGGGTTAAAATGAAAATTTCATCTGAATATATGTGTATCCTCAAATCCTTGAAGACATACATACACACGAGTATTTTTCGATGAGTATTTGTTTGATTAAGCCAACACCTGGCACTTCTTGAACAAATTAGCAGTCACATCAAATGATGTCAGGACAGTTTTCACCAGCTCATTACAAATTATAAGAGCGACGTTGCTACAAATATATCTTGCACGTACCATCATTTTTGTGGCAAATATAGTAAGGAAAGCAATGTCAACTAAACCTGGCTAAACTTCCAGCTTGATGCTGTTAATAGACGGACACTCATAGGAATGTACTGGTGTCATCATCCCTCTCACAGCTGGATGGTGTGTTACTTATGCCTAGCACATTTAGGTGGAAGCAGTTTACAGTCTATGTACTAAAGGACAGTAGGATAGCCACTGACATCTAAGAGACTTCGGGAAGCTGTACTTATATAAAAACCAAACTGTTAATGGAAACTTAAATGCAGTATTCTGGCAGCCCAAGCGTTCAGTTCAGCTCTAGAGAAACGCTCCTCTGAGCATTGACTTTTTTTTTATTATTTTTTGTGAAGAGGTTGGTGGAAAAGCTAGTAACGACGAGAAGTTTTCACGCAAGCTTCCCGAAGTGGTGCCATTTTCTAACCCCTTTGGGGCCGGCTTTTCCATATTTTGTTTGAGGTATATTTACGTCTTGCTCTTTTTTTTACCAGGGTGTAACTTCTACGAAGGAACAAATTCAGCTCTAGGTCTAATCGCTCTTTTCGACTATATTTTCTGTTCACCGATTCTACTTACCAGCTCCCTTCGTTGACCTTCCCAGCAAATTAAAGGTGTCTCTTGACATGTGAAAGGTGTTGGCTGGTTCAGACATAGTTCGGTACGAGCTTGCCACTCATAGATCTCACCGTCTCTGCACTGCTGCTATGGGCTTCCTGTACTTTTCTTGTCGGAGTTCGTCTACCAAGATCTCACGACCAGATAAAAGAATGACGTGAGCGATTGACATTAGTAGCCTTCCGTTACTTTGGAACGCCTACGTTAGTCATCACTCTGCTTAGTGACATTCCGAACTTCGACTCTCATTCCGATACGGACTTTAACTGTTGCTAGAAGGTGAGCTTCTTATTGATAGTCAGTACCAAGAATTTCACTGCTTCCTTGCTTATTATAACTTCGGGACCGACTTCGAAGCTGACGATGGTCGATCCTCTTCTTAATCAAAAGGGCTATCTCGGATCTTTCTGCAGTTAGTCTAAGACCGTGTTCACCCGTCTCATAACCTGGTTCAGCTTCATTTGGGTGTTATTCGTGTCTTTTGTCGTAATCACAGTGGCGATATCATCCGTGTACGCAACCAGTGTTGTGTTCCATCGTATGAGATGTCCCAGATATCAGGTCGCAAAATCGATCCATGCGCTGCTCCCGAGATTATTTCCTTTCTTTGAAGGCCTCTTGGTATCGTAGATCAGCTCCCGATTTTTGAAGTACTTCCTCAGCATCCGGAATACGTAAACTGTTTAAGTGCATTCAGTATACCATATATCACTCCACCTGATTTCGCATTCCGCACGTCAAGAGTTGCCAACAGAACGATATTTTTGCCTTTGCCCTTTTTAGAACCATACTGTGTCGGAGGAAAGTTACCTGATCTTTGTACTATATCCGTGAACCATGGTTTCAGTATCTTTTATATTAGTTTCTCTGCAATGCCCAGCATGTAAAGTGGCCTGTACGCAGGCGGGTCTCATTTGCCTTTACTGATCAGCACCAAGCATTGCGTATTTCAACTTCTGAGAAAGACCCTGTCCTCTAGGAAACGGTTGTACATGTTCAGCAGCAGCTGTGGCATGTTTGGGGAATCGCTTTCTGCTTCCGTCGGTATTCCATCATTCCATTTTCACGGTTAAGTTCAACTTTTCTTCGCTGAAAGCTGGAATTTCCTATCGTTGGGCCAGAGCCGTGTCGGGGACCTGATAAGGTGACCTGGAAAAAACGTGTCTTATATCTGCTCCATCTTTTCTTCACTTAGGGCAGGGTTGATCGCCGGAGCTTCTTTTTTTTGCATGCCAACTTTATAGCCTAGTCCCCAGGGGAAACTATTGACGTCTTGGCAAAAATCCTTCCATTTCTGTTCTTTGTTCATATTAATGGACCTCTTGAGCTCAGATCTTTTGATTCTAAATTCCGATAGAATGTTTTCCATAGGCTCAGTGTGTCTTCTCCTTCCCCTGTGGGAACCTATGTCCTCTGTCCACCAGTACACTAGTGCCCTGTTTCTGTTGGAACTTCCCACTCAGAGCATTGAAGAATCAAAAAAAAGCCGTATGAGTTGTCGTAGCTTCAGCTGTCTTCAGTTTCTGCAGCACCCTTTACCGATCACAAACGTGAGAAGCATTTCGTTAAGTCTATCAGCGTTCCACCATGGAGCTTGTGTCATGTTACAATTTGGAACTTGTAAGCCCCAATGTAGTCAAGTTCTCCATTCCTTCGGATGTCGATTCCATCGCGAAGGTGACGTCTGAAATGGTCCCATAACGAGTATATGCTCGCTTGTCGCAGCCATCTCGAGTATTTTCCTTTCTCGTGAGTCTGTGGTTGACATCTCCCACTCCTGAGCTCTGGCATTAATGACACAGCCATGAAGTCCTTCAAATCTTTCAGTTTTTGCTGGAATTCGTTTATTCTTTCGTTTGGCGTGATTAAGGGGCTTATTACCGTGAGTCTATAGCTTTTCGTTTAAACAAAGCATCCTTGTGTGAAATGGCTTTTAATGGAGAATTTCCTTGCGTCTGGAATCTAGATAGCAGCTGTTCCTTATGAGTCCGCAATTCAGTTTGGCCCTTTCTTGTTCGGTGATGATGCTTGAAGTTAACTTTTGATTTTAACCTACTCCTGTGAATGACCATAGAAGAACTTCGGATGATTTTGACGATCAACTTTTTTATGTCCCCTTTGTCCACAGATGAGCTAAGCCCCTTGTTGCTTCTTGACTGCGCCGCCACAGGTTGCCTGCTAATGTCCATATCCAAAGCGCCTAAAACATCATAAGACCTCGGATTCGATATTGAACTTATCCAATTTTAATACGAGGGGTGTTCAGTATCTCGTTGGCTGCTGGAGCATTAACGCTGACTAATGCCATCTTCAGGGAGCTCTTACCCTCTTTTAAGCTTTTGATTCGAAAACTTTGTGTTGTCAAAAACACCCTAAAGTCAGTGAAAATTTCGGCACGTACTTGTTTTCGTCAAGTGCTTTGAGCACAGCTGATTTCGCAGAATACCTCACGTTGGTAGCCATGCAGCATCTTCGAAAAAAAATTAATTTGTCAAGCTGTTTTACATTCATAAACCTCGATCATTCTCTCCATGCTCTCCAACATAAAAGAAGTCAGACTGACAGAACTGAAACTCGTATCGGGTGTGTAGTCACCTTCTTAAATTTTTGGTGTTAAGGTTCACCAAGGGTACGATATGTACCCTTTTCAGAGTTTTCACTAGCTGCTCTATATTTATTTGTATCTTAAGTCGGTGTCAGGTAATTTGAAGCCCTCAGAGGATGGTACACCGTCACCATAACCGATACAACTACCAACTTCGGTGTGTTGTGTTACTCAGGTCACCTGCAGAATCTGTTATAGGAGCTGGTTCTGTTCAGGTTACCTAGAAAATAAGCACCAAGCACGAGACATGGGAATCTTTTCCCAAAAGTTTTTATAAGAGTCACTCTACCTCTAAGAAGCTTTGCCTTGGTGTAGTTAAACGTCTGATAAAGGTCTTCCTTTGATCACGAGCAATCTGCCTTGTATTATATAATCTGGGATCTTTTCTAAGGTCCAATCGAGCTCAGACACTGCTCCACTGTATTTTATGCTGATCCTTTCTGATTCGGCCGTAAATATTACTTAATTCCTCCCTTAATGCAAATATCCTTCTAAGTTGCGACTTCATCGATGTAATTAGTGTGTGTTAGCATTTGGACCTCCGTAACAGAATTAACGATTTTACCTATCTTGCCTTTGAAGTTGTCGAAGTGGTTCGTTCTAAATCATCGTCTCACCGAGATTACCTTGGTTTCCACTTTAACTGCATCTGCAAGGCAACCCAAATATGTGTATGGGTCCTTGCGGATGATCCTACTGGCGACTTTTCAGGCGATGCTCGTTTTCGTTTCCTTATTGTTGTGCAGCACATGTCTTGGACATCATCTACTTCTCAACTCCGTCTTATTTATATGGTTGCTTCGATTGCAGAGGCCAGATTCTTCCAAACCGATTCGTTGTTGTCCCTTGTCTATTGAGATTGTGCTTTTTGGAACAGAATTAACGTCATTTTGGGCAAAAGTTTCTGTCCTTGTTGGTTTCAAGAATAAATCAGTTCTCGACTGCTGTTCATAGTTCAAAAGTGTGAGAATCAAAAAGAGAGACAACACCTAAATACTTTCTATCACCTTATTTTGATTTGAAATTCTAGTTTCAAATTTGAAAATTCTGGGTGTGCACGAGTTTTAATCCACAATCTTGTATCCATATTACCACCTCGAAATTCCCGCCGACACTCAACAAAATTTGATGGCCCATTCCGCAGATTTAATTGAATGTCCTTCGAACCAAATTCCATTTAAACCAAAGACAACACAACGCGTTAAAAAAAAAAAAAAAACCCACTCTTCGTCAATAAAATATGGAAAATAATAAACCACCCCATGCCATGAAGACGGCCCTTGACCCAGCAACTCGACAACCCAGAAGACATCGACAGCACCCATTCCTTCGATAAGATATCTAAGTTTATATTCACAGCAAAGAAATTTAAAAAAAATGCCATTTAGCAAAAGCAAAGAACATAAAAATGTCCATAACAAAAATAATAATAACCATGCCTCCGGCCTGACCTACATTATACAAGTATCTCATCTAAACAGGACACGAAAAAGAATATCCTAGCCAAACAACCGCCAAAGCACACACAAAAAAACTCCTGCTTCAGTTCAACCCGAAAAATGAACCAAGCGGCTGAATAAATGTTGACCCGCTTTTTAGATATTGCTCAACCGGCAAACAGCAAGAATGGTCATATTTCTCGTCAACCCCATGTAAAAGAGCAGCCAAACAGAAGATACCCTAAGACACGAGACACTAAACAACACCAACTAGAGCAACAACTGCAGCAGCAACAATTCAGAACATGGAATGGAATAGAAGCGCCGCATGAAATATCAACGAACTAATATCGCAGAATTTTAAGCAAATCGAAGGCATAAATTCGCATTATCAATGCACGAGCTAGCAGCCACCCAGCGGATACTTTCAATGGCACCTAGAACAAGACGCTTTCTCATTCCCGTCAAGTGCCAAAACAACAAGATACGACGAAAAGGACGAAAAACACGAATACGACCAAATAGACTTCTTCCTTTCAAAAGAATAAAATACAAACTGCAGGCAAAATACTCGTGCAACGCGGAAGCTCTTCTATAATACACAAATTGCATGAGCTGTACTGGGAATTCAAAATCAACTTCCACCCCCAGCTCTTTCAACTCCTGCATGAAAATTGCAATTCGCAGTGGGAAGGAGGAAGAAAGGCAAGAAGATCCTTTGTTGCAAGGATGTTTCAGATATTTCATTGGTTTCTGAATGCTTTTGAGTTTTGTTTCATTCTGGGCTATCAGGACAACCAGGCCAACCAGGAAGTATCACTGTGAGAAATCACGTGCCACTACTAAAAATATTTTATAACCAAACGAACCAAAGAGGGTGGTTCAAGTGAGGGTAGCCAACAGATGTGGAGAGTGTACAAGATATAAGCTGCGAAGCTTATTTTGATGTGCTTTCTTGAATTTGTTTTTGTTGCTTTCCAGCAAAAAAAGAGTCTGAGCTATTTAGTTGGAGAGGTATCAACTATCATGTCTTCATGAAAAAATTTGTTAGCTTCTACCTTCAAAACAGTGTTGCAGAATATTTCAAATGCAAAGCTAAATTTTAATAGTACCTATTCAAGGATAGTCATAAATTGAAGAGTTATTGAAACATGGAATGCAGTACATTCAAATTACACTTTCAAATAAATTATGCAGAGCTCATTTGTATCTTGTTGTGAGGAACATCACGTTGTGTTGTTTGCCAATGGCCAAAAGAAAGTGGAAATCTAATCGAAGTAGATAAATCTAGAACAAAAATTCAGAAGAAATATTCCACACTAATGTGGGTATTTCACAACGTAAATGCACAACCTTCAGTAGTTTCCATACATCGTCAACCTTGTTTGTATAAGCATGTAGCTCGATACATAAAGAGCCACAGTCCAAAGTGGTTTGGGGGATCGTATCACACGAAATTAAACTAACCTTACTTTAAATACTGCAGAAATATTTATTCAAGTTGCGTTCTGTCAGAATTTAATGCACAGAAAGACTACTATCAAACTTTCCTAAAAGAAAACTATCAGCCAGAGACTCCATGTAATACAAAACCGGGCATATGAACACGAGGAGACAAGGCGACCTCCGTATCATGGGACCTTAAATGCAATTGATCTTTATGCGATCGAGTAACTCGGATCACTCACTACTTTGTTGCAGCCAAGGAACGAATGCTGATTTCCTAAGCGCCACAACAAGGAAGACCTACTGTGAGAATCACAAGAGACTGCCAGAGTCTATGCCGAACGCGTATTCCGTAATCCCTTAATACCCCTTATGACACCAGCATCAAGTTTCGACTTCCAGTTTTAATGCTGCCAACATCGTCTACGAGATAGATATACTGAAATCCACCAAGAAGTCTATGGTTTCATGCTCCTGAGTTCTACGATCACAAGGAACGGGTTAACTTCCACTTCTCCAGAAGAAAAAGAAATAGCACGAGAAATGCGCGGTCAAAGATATTGAAAGTTTGTACGCTAGGATCTGCGTATAGAAGTCTTACCAACAGGTAAAAAGAACGTGTCAAGGCAACAAAACCCGTTCAGAAGCCTGTAAAGATAAAGAAGGAAACCTTTTAGTAAAGTCACATTCGATACTGAGAATATGGAAAAACTTCTCCAGCAAACTGAATAATGGCAAAGAAGTGCAACTTCAACTTAGACGATGTTAGCCAAAACTTCGGTCTACCTGACAAAAACGAAGTAAGAATAGCAATATCTTAGCGAAAATCCGTCAAAGCAGCAGGAACTGACGGCTTACCACCTGAGGTATTCAAAACGAAACCTCAGCAGAGGTTGTCCAATCCACGAATAAAAGACCCCCTCAACTGCATCAACTGTAGAGGCATAAGTGTCGTCAACATCGCATACAGGATCCTATCTGTCATATTGTGTGAACGTCTGAAACCCTTCGACAACTTATAAATTGGCTCCTATGAATGCGTAATTGGCCCCTATCAAAACGGTTTCATTTCACCCTATTGAACCAGAATCGATCAAATCTTTACATTCCGGCAAATTCTGGAAAAATCTCAATAAATCCAAAGCATTTATAGAGACGAGTTAAATAGAGTCGTGTTTTGGGATCCCTGCCAAGCTCGTTCGTTTATGTAGAACGACGATTGAGAATCGACCGTCAAGGTCGATAACGACTTCACCGAAACCTTTGATGTCATTTTGACTTCTTTAGGATCATACTTGGAAGAATTATGCGAACACTGGAGGCATAATCTTTTAAAAATCCGTGAAACTACTAACGAAAACCGATGATATCGACATAATTGGCAGATCTCAGTAGGCTGTCACATTGAAACCCAAGCTGCCAAAATGGCAAATGAGTGCAAAACGAAATATACATATATATGCTGTCAAAAAGAAGGGATACACAACATCGACGACTTGGACACAAGGTCTCAATCACATCTATAATTTCGAGGCATGTTAATAAGGGACTTCGTCTTCCTGGGCTTTGCTATCAATTCTTCAGGAGAAATAAAGCAAAGAATCACCCTTGCCAATCGTTCATTCTTTGGATCAAAAAAGCAATTGAGTATCCCCGAAAACTAAGAAAACTCTATTTTAGACCCTGATCTTCCCATTCCTACTTTATTTCCTACTCTCATGGACTCTATTGAAAGCGGATGAAGATAACCTCAGTCGTTTCGTTCCTTGGCTTTGGAAGCGAAGATTTAACGACGAATGACAGATCTAGTCAGAAAACCACACATCAGTCGCCTGAGATGGCTAGGACACGGTAAGATTGGGTACTAATACTCTGGTCCTAGAGTCTTTGACCTCAACCTAGGTGACGCGCATAAGTAGAAGGCGACTTCAACCGATTTGGAGTGCGAAACTGGGGGCAGTTAGCTAAAGACCGGCCTAACCGGAGAATTTTGTGAATTGAAGCTCGGGTTCACCCCGAACTGTGGCGTCACCTAAGTAAGTAATAAATCTTTTGCTTTCGATTACCTAGTTGCAGCGAAGGCACGTCTACGAATATTCCTAAAGCCAAGGCAATGGAAAAATAGTGTTAGCAGATTGAATATCAATTATTCACATCCCTCAACTTCTCGTCAACCATTCTACACCTTGAAAAATGGTGCACCTTATGTGCTAGACTTAACCCAAGTACACCTATTAAATCCATGGTGATGATGAGGCAAGCATTAGCACGTATCTTAACAACTATTGAAGCGAAGCTGCATAAAAAGACGAGAGCAACACCGATCCGGTCCCTCCGAATCATGAAGTGGCTTGATAAGTGTTACCCGGAATCTGCACCAGCCGAACGAAACATTCGCAAGTGGATTGTAAAATTTTAAAGTGGTCATACAAGCACCGAAGATGATGAATGCAGTGGACGTCCAAAAGAAGCTGTTTCAGATGAAAACATCAAAAAAGTCCACAAAATGATTATGAATGACGGTAAAGTAAAGTTGATCGAGATAGCTGAGGTTCTGAAGATATCAAAAGAGCGTGTTGGATATCTCACACACGAATATTTGGACATGCGAAAGCTCTGTTCAAAGTTGATGCCGCGTTTGCTCACAGTCGACCAAAAACAACAACGTGTTGACGATTCAGAGGAGTGTTTAAAGCTGTTCAACCGCAATAAAGCCGCATTTTTGAGTCGGTATGTGATAATGGATGAAACTTGGCTCCATCACTTCACACCAGAGTCAAGTCGGCAGTCAGCTGAGTGGCGAGCAGGCGACGAACCTCGTCCAAAACGACCATAAAAGGGGCAGACTATCAACAGCGACTATTACATTGCGTTGTTGGAGCGTTTGAAGGACGAAATCGCTGAAAAACGGCCGCTTTTGAAGAAAAAGAAATTGCTGTTTCATCAAGACAATGCACCGTGTCACAAGTCGATGAAAATGATGGCAAAATTGAATGAATTCGGCTACGAATTACTTCCCCACCCACCGTATTCTCCAGATTTGGCCCCTTAGCTACTATTTCCTGTTCGCAAACCTCAAAGGAATGCTCACCGGAAAGAGATTTAAAACTGATGAAGAAGTAATCGCGAAACAGAGCCCTATTTTGATTTATTTTTGGTAACCGGCACAATCAATGTGTACATTGTGCCACAACCTTACAAATATCATCTTCAATGCGGGGTCACCAGCAATATCGTTGCGATACCTGCTTCATGCGCGACTTTCCCCAATGTCCATAGTGAAGAAGTTCTAGAATTTTACGTTGAAATTTCGGGGGAACATTAACTCTCAGGTTTCCGCTGTAGAAGAGAAAAATGTTACAACGTTCTGAAATAGTCGATAAGCAGTCGGCATTGCAATGCTGTTTCGTCGACCTATACCGTATGGTTTACGTATATCCCATAAGGATAATGGCATACCATTGGAGGCGTTTTATTGTTACATGTGGTAGTTTTTTTGTTTGAGCCTCTTTCTCAATTTGGCTATATCTAATCTGCGCTTCATTCAGTGTTTTAGATGCAAATGCAATTGGCTTTTCGGTCTTGTCCGGATAGACGTGCGAGATTACAGCATCAATGCCATGTGATGATGCATCAGTTTCCAAGGTGATCGGCAAATCATTTCTAAAATGAACCAAACGAGAAATACTTAAAATTTCGTTTTTACAAAGATCAAACGCGCGTTGCTGATCCCTGCCCCATGCAAGTCTTGTGTTTGCAAAGCGCAATTTGCTAAGTGGTGCAACAATTTGAGCAAAATTTTCAATAAATTGATTGTAGTAGTTGACTTTGCCAATGAACACTTCCAGCTCTTCAAATCTCTTGGTTTGGGTAGTTCCCGAATCGCTTTCAACCTTGAATCAGATGGACGAATGCCACTTGCGTCAATCACATGTCCCAAATATTCGATTTCTTTCTTTGCAAACTGGCTCTTTTCCAACTTGCATTTTCAGGCATGACGCTCGAGTCGTTCAAGCAACACCTGGAGATTCTGCAAATATTCGGCATTTGTTCGGTCTGTTACATCTGTTACATTATGCCATTGACATAAGCACCGCAAAAGTCAATTCCAGAAGTCAGTTGGTCTAAATATCGCTGAAAAATTCCTGTGGAACGACAGGTTCCAAACGGCACTCGCAAATATTTTAGCAGACCAAACTCTGTATTAATCACGCACATCTTTCTCGACTATTCGTCCAGAGGAATTTGAAGATAAGCATCAGCTAAACTTATTTTTGTAAAAAAATTGTCCTGTATACGAGGAATAGGATGTCGAACAATGTCCAGTTGAGGATTAATTGTGATTCTAAAAACACCACAAATTCTCAGTTTGCCGTTTGCCTTTTTGACTATGACTATGGGTGCTGCCCATTCACTTGTTTCAATGGGTCGAAGTATTTCTAATTCCTTTAACCGTTCCATTTTACATTGAACATCTACTTTCTGAGCAAATGGTACCGGTCAATACTTGGATAACTTGGGCGTGCTGTTTGGTTTCGGTTTAAGGTGAACTGTATAAAATTTACTGCAACCCAATTCAGCATTGAAAATCTCACTGTGTTTCTCGCAGAGGGTTTTTTGCATGGAATTCGAGTTGTTCTCTCGATTCATTTGTAATAAGTAAGATACACTCTTTCTTCCAGAATATGATTTTAAAAACCAAATGCGTCGAACCAGTCAGTCGACTATGAGCGGCACTTTAATTGCTCTGCCTTTCCAACATACGCTTCAATGTGTTTCTCCCAATACTGGCACATTGACGTCACCATAAGCTTTCACTGAGCAACACGTTGGTTTGCATTAGAGATTCTGAATGCTCTTGTATCCATTCAAACCAACCAAGGAACATGTGGCTCCTGTATCTAATTGAAAAACTATTGGCACATTATTTACCTGAAGCGTTATATATATTTTTCGTCCTATTTTTTTTTGTCCTGTGCTTGTTCGACCTGTGCTGATAACTCAGTTTCATTGTGGTTTATCGAATGAGTTGTATCACTTTGTTTTCCCCTAAAGCTAGCTTGGCAAAATTTCTCGTGTCTGGAATGAGCGTTTGATTGCCACCGTCCACGACTCTTTGACCGATGTCGCGTTTTGGCACGAAACTCAGTGATAGTTCATTGTGAAGCCATGCAGACACTGCCTATGTGCCCACGTCGTTGACAATTGTCACAGACTGAGTCAATGTGTTTGCATTGACTACGGTTATGGTATTTGATACAACCACCGCAAGACTTTCTTGTATAAAAATGATCAATTGACTTACTTTTATCTTGGTGACACATCTTCTTAAGTTGGTTAACCTCAGTCACAGTTGTTGGTGTTTATATAGCGCCGGTTCCTTTAAAGATTGATGATGCCATCTGTGTTGGCTCAAGAGCAGTGACGATTTCCTCTAAACGTTGGGTTTTTCTTTTGCGTATCTGCCATCCGAACTGCTTCATGCGGTGTGCAATAAACGACGATGTCCCTTATCATGTTGTCTGTGTATGACGTGTTCCATCCTTCCTTACTGCAAACAAAATTTCAGTTCCGTGCAAGGCCTCTAAGTTCTGAAATCCAATTGGCGTATGACTGTCCTGGAATCATCTTTTGCTGCATAAATTTGCACCTCGACACAAGGGTGTGCAGTTTGGTTGCAAAATGGCTTGTGAATCTGGATGTTAGCATATCAAAAGTTTTCATATTCACATCATCCGTTTCAAATAGTTTTTAGTTGGTTACCACAGGATGAAAGAAAACGAGCGGTCTTTAACTTATCGTTCGTAAGTTCATTCGCCAAGAAGTGCTGCTGCAATTGGAACAAGAACGTTTCCCATGTTTCTTTCTCAATCCCAAATGGGCGAAATTTCGGAATCGATGTGAACACTGCTGCTGATGATGATTGATTTTTCATGAGTGCTGCCATCGTTTCAGTAGAGAAATTTGTCTGAGAATTTGCTGTACTACATTGGGATACATTGTCCTATTTCCTCATCACCAATATGATGCGATGTAAGTTAAAAATAAAATACCGATTGTTCTTCTTAACAATGACTTTTACAGGGATTTAGTGTTAAATTGTTCTGCGATTCAGAGATGTTTTTTAGATCTTGGTTTACACTTTCAACACAGTTCTCAATAAGACCAAGACGATAATTTTGGTAAATTGTGCACTATGCTAGGAATCTCGTTAATGTAGATTGAGAACAAAAGTGGACCTAAAATTGATCCTTGTGGAACACCATTACGAACGGAAAGGAAATTAGACAAGGCATTTTGAACAAACACTGCCTACGTTCTACCACAGAGGTAATAAGACATAAACCTTATTGACAACGCTGAGAAACCACAGGAATAACGTAATTTATTACATAGAATAGTGTGGTCGACCTAACCGAAAGCTTTAGAAAAAACGAGTATTACTAGAAAGCTAATGTCGTCCGTACCAAGACCAATACGTATGTCATCTATGCCTTTAAGAAGAGCTGTAGTGCAACTGTGTTTCGTACGAAAACCAGACCGTACTTTCGTTAAAAGCTCATTATTGCTCAAATTTTTATTAATTTGTGTTTGCAAAATTCTTTCATAAACTTACGCTAGAGAAGGATATATGGAGATCGGTCTAAATTCAGTGCAATTTCCACTGCTAAGGATATAACCCGGCAGTGAAAATCGTATTAAAAATGTTTGTGACATTTGTTTGGCAACAACCGCATTAAATTTTACAGAAATTACAGCCTCGATTTCAATTATTAATTGAAAACTGAACGGTTTGAACATTGTTCTCATTCATAGGTCCGCTTGAGTCTTGAGGTAAAGTTGTGGAGCTACTTGAAAAGACTGACACTGAAGTTGTAAGAAAACAACTATTTAGGGCATTACCATCGACATAAATCCTTAGACCTTGATTTTCTCATGCCTGAATTTCAAAAGTTTTTCCATAGTTCACGGACGTTCAAATTAGTTTAAGGCCGACTTGATAAAAACAGAGTTGTAGCTGCCCTTATTACACGAACAACAGTATTTCGGAAATTCTTATACTCTTCGTGCAATTTTTCAATTCGAAAATGCTTCCAACGATGAAATGCCCGGTCACGTTGTTCTATTAGTACTCTTATACCACCCTGATCAAAAAGTTCCCGGTCACCGTGTGGGTGCACCCATTATTCTAATTTGAGTTCTAATTTTTTAGAAGTTGATCTTCTAAGTATCTATCTAAATCTTAGCGTCATAGCTTGACATTTGCAAAATTTACGTAGTCAAGATTACATCTATCTCAGTGTATGTTGACGCTTTTTTACAATTTAAGAAATGGATTTAAATTTGCAACAACGAACTTGTATTACTTGTGCGCGAACGTTGGAAATGTTGGAAAAATGTTTCGGTAACGATTCTCTAAAGAAAACGGTCGTTTACCAGTGGCACGACCGGTTCAAAAGTGGTCGTGAGTCAATCGAAAATGATGAACGCAGTGCCAGAAATGTTGGTCAATAAACGCAAATTAACCACCTATCTCTAACCATTGCCTATGGATCCGTTCAAGACATTTTGGTTAATAATATGGGTTTCCGTCGTGTAGCAGCAAAATTTGGTACAAAAAGACCTCAATTTCATGCAAAAAAGAGACCGTGTTGACGTCGCAAAACAGATGATTTGCGTGGCTGAGTCCGATCCCACATTCATCAAAAGGATCATTACTGGAGACGGACGTGGGTTTATGAATACGACACGCAATCCAGATATCAGGCAAGTGAATGATGTTCACCAAATGAACCGAGACCAAAAAAATCACGTCGTTTTCAGTCCAAAAAGAAGGCAATTCTCACGGTTTTCATGGATTACAACGACGTAGTGCATCTTGAATTTTTGCCACTTTAAGATAATGACTCAAGAGAGGCAGGATTAAAGGAATGAGCTTCGAAAAAAATTAGAAAACAATAAGAAGAGCAAACAAAAAGACTGGTAACCACTGTTTTCTAAAAGAAAAATTTACTGTAGCCATTTCGGCTTTTCGTAGTTCTTTATTGTAATTTGTAAGTGGCTCTCTGTAACTTTGTCAGTCTTCGACATAAAACAGTCTGCTTGTTTCGGATTTTAATTTTGAAAAACTCATCAATGATGGACCTTGTAATGCCCTCCATTCCAATTTTTAATTCTAGATAGTGGCCTGTGGCTTTTCTAACGTCAACAGGATCCAAATTGCCTTCCAGAGTCTAATGGGTTTACTTCAACCATCATATAGTATGCCACTGTAAGCAGTTGGAAAATGACCAGGACAATTAAAGAGACCTTTGGCTTAAAACTCCTGTACTCCCCAAGTTTTTTTTTTTTCATTTGGTCATCCTAAGATGTCAGGAGAGGAATTACGTAACGCAAAATTGTTAAAACTATACAAAGCGAGCTTAGGGGCTCTGTCGGTTCGATGAGCCGCAGGATTACCACGCTTCTAATGTTTACCCTGAGTACAATGCGGCTTTGAAAGCGCTTCAATTCGCTTCTCATCTTTTCTAACTGTCATCAAGGATTAATACTCTAAAAAGCCGGGTTTCCAGTCAAAGTACTGACCACTTTCTTACAGACCAAAGCTGATATGTTCAACACGTTACACCTTTTGCAACAAACATGCAGTGACTATTGGGGAATCCGTTTTAAACCGAAGATGAAAAATTATTTCTTACTTCGATGGGGCTTTAGTCCGAGGGCTCAAATAATTAACTTTTCCGATGAGCGTGGAAGAGTCTGAACAGTTCTCTTCTAAAGGAGCATTGATATTCGTCCGTTTTACAAGTCCAATTTATGTCTAAGATTTCACTATTGTATTGCCTCCTCAAATGACCGTCAAAATGGCACCAAAAATCACTCGAAGAATTTTATAATTTTTCCACTAATGCTTCTGTACCATAGAGTAGAACTGGGATTATTAGGGTCTCATATAGAGGAGCCTTAGAGTTTCTTTATAACAGCGATTGGCAAGTCCAACTATTCGTGTAATTTCTGATGCGAAGTTGTTGTCAAAGTTAAAAGCGAAACTGCGGTAGGCAAAAACCAGTTTAGCAGACATTTCAAATCAAGACTTAACTCTGCTATGTCTCTATGTAATGAGGCGGTGAGTATCGACTTCGACTCCTTGGGTTTTTCTATGATCTGCCTAGTGTTGATATTTGCTCATTCGTAGATGTACAAGGTATGTACAATCAGATCTTTGTCAATTGGTTTCGAGCGTTTACACAATACGACAGACAAGATTTTCATAGGAAGGCTGATGCCTATTCTGTTGACACAAATGAAATGGTCTCTTATGTAGTGGATTGTTGAGCCAATGCTTAGGTTACATACATATATCAGTCATATTTTCCTTCTAACAAATCTTGAAAATGGGTTTGTATTTGCTCACCATGAAGGCATCCCAAACAGCTATTCATTGGCTTTCGTCATAGATTGGATAGAGAGTTCGACTTGCCTGACAGCGAAACTTAAATCAACCCCTCAAGTCTGAAGAAATCCTTGTCCATGTCTTCAACAGCGGCTGGGAATCCAACAACTTACCAACTTATTGTAAAACTTTTGAACGTTGTTCCTGGAGTTGCTGATCACGTTGGCTTCTCGACGCCTAAGTAGGCGAAGAAAAAAATGCTCCTCACCTCCGATTACAATATCAAGCAATCGTGAAGGCTTAAAATATCAAGGGGTCCAGTACACTAGTAACAGCAATCACTCTTGAAGCTTGAAAGGTGCTAGGGATGTGACCAAGTGTCCTCCACTTGAGTTATTTGCAATGTGTAAGTGAGCCAACATCACCCTTGAGATAGGCATAAAAAGTATCATCATCAATACATTTAATGATAGTCAAGCAGCACCTAAGGCCCTACGATCTCATTGTATGAACTAAAAGGTTACTATATAGCAGACCCTTGAGAATCTAGCACAATGCAACACATTTGACCTGGGTTCCAGGTCAAAGAAGCAATGAAGGCTACGATGAAAGGTTAGCAAAAACAAAAAGGTACATCAGTGACAAGCCTCAGGCTCAAATAATTTACTGACCATGCGGAAAAAGGAGCACTAGTCAAGAAATAAGATAGGATCAGAAGACTATCTGTCTTTTGAAGCAAGATCTTAATCTTCATATCAGAAGGTTTTCCAAATTCCTTTCTCACCTCTGCAAGAAGAACGTGCCTTGAGAAGAGGAGAAACGCAGATTGTGAAGCTATGCCAATGCCTACCACTAATGGGGATGTTTCTACCTAAAGGTTACTGTTACCTCCTAAGACTCTAATAAAGCTTCGACAAATGACTAGATTCAAACATAAAAAATCCTGGAACACCTATTCCGTAGCTTATATAGAAATGGACCTATTCCTGGTGTCAGCTGGTCTATATTTCGATTGACAATTTGTCCGTTATCTGCAATTGTCACTTGTATGGTGAATGAAAGTTTTAAGGATATATCTAGCCCGGCAGATAAGATTCCCATACTTATAGAAGAATATTCTACGGTCGGCCATGAAATCTCCATTCGGTTTCATGAGAGACTTTAAGTCAGCATTGCATAACAGAAAGACGATTAAGGTTCTCCTTCTTAAAATGCCCAGGCAGGCCGCAACACAACGTTTCGGGCAACGAAATGGCACTAGAGACCTATCTCTTGATTTCTGGAATGGCTTTGTTATAAGAGGATCATGGTTTGAAAACCTAAAATGGTTTTGACAATATTAGGCAGTGTCCATAGATTTTTTCGAAGAGCTCGTAGAAGCATTCTTTGGAAACGTCATCTGTTGTCTTTGAGAGGACATGAGCCTTGTTGCGGATTTTAACAATGCGTCTGCTCACATATAAAATTTTGACAGACTTTTTGACTTAATCTGCCGCTTACGAAAACTCCGCAACGAAAAAGGAGCTGCTTTTGTTCCCTATATCAGTTAATGTAGTATACATACCACCTTGATCAAAAAAAAAAAAAGGAGAATAACCACCGTGTGGCGCTCCCATTGTTCCGATTTGAATACATCTATCTCTGTGTGTGTTGGCGATTTTTTACAATTTTAGAAATGGATATATATTTGCAACAACGAACTTGTATTAAATTTTGCGTAAAAAACGGATTTAATGCTGCGCGAACGTTGAAAATGTTCGAAAAGTGTTTCGGCAACGATTCTCTAAGGAAAACGGTCATTTACAAGTGGCACGACCGGTTCATAAGTGGTCGTGAGTGAGTCGAAAATGATGAACACAGTGGCAGAAATACTGGTCAATAATCGCAAATTAACCACCAGAGAGATAGCGGATTACTTGAACATTGCCTATGGATCCGTCCAAGACATTTTGGTTAATAATTTGGGATTCCTTAGTGTAGCAGTAAAGTTGGTGCCAGAAGACCTTAGTTTCATGCAAAAAGAGACCGTGTTTACGTCGCAAAAGAGTTGATTTGCGATGCTGAATCCGATCCCACATTCATCAAAAGGATCATTACTGAAGACGAGACATGGGTTATTGAGTGCGACACGCAATCCACACATAAGGCAAGTGAATGGCGTTCACCAAAGGAGCCGAGACCAAAAAAAAAAAAAAACACGTCGTTTTCAGTCAGAAAAGAAGACAATGCTCACGGTTTTCATGGATTACAACGGTGTGGGGTGCATCATGAATTTTTGCCAGAAGGCCAAAAAGTAAAAAAAGAGTATTATTTGGGCGTTATGAGACGTTTGCGTGAAACAATTCGCCGAAAGAGATCAGAATAATGAGCAGAAAACTCGTGGATTTTGCACTATGATAACGCAATATCACACAGTGTCATCATTATTCGTAATTTTTTGATGAAAAATGCAACAAATACTATCCAACAGCCACCGAATTCACCTGATTTGGCTCCCTGTGACTTCTTTCAGTTCAATCGAGTTAAAGAACCACTACGGGGAACACGTTTCAGCAGCCGAAACTAAACCGAATCTAAACCGAATCTAAAAAATGTTTCGAGGATTGGATCAAGCGTTAGCATAAGTGTGTTGCAGTCAATGGGGATTACTTTGAAGGAGACATAATAGATTTAGATGAATAAGCTTGTATTTTTAATTTTCTGAATAAATTTCGGGAATTTGGTCTGAACATTCCATGTACAATACATATTGTCGAACGTCATCGTGCTGTTTTTGTTTCGCACTAAGCTGGTTTCTTCAAATTGAACTCGATCGTCGAAATATGATACATACATGCTAATGGGAATGCAAATTGGGCTGGTAAGTCTTTGTTCATTAAATGCGTCTTACATTTGTCTGTTCTGAATTAGCATGCTTAGACATTGAATAAGTTCTAATCACATTTCATGGCTACGGTTACTTGACTAATCTTTGATCAAAATACGAAAACTTCCCCTAATTTCAGACGCTCTCGTCTTCCTTCTATCCTCATATTTCACCAACCAATTCGAGGAAAACTCATTACGTATTGTCTAAACTACAATCCATGCCATGACATCCACAAACTCGATCATCATCTCGCGCACAATGGACGTGACAATAAAGCAATCAAATCAGCAAGCAAAACCACCTCCAAACTCATGTACGTGTATGGATATAAGAGTCCACCAGTCACCCCATCTAATTCCATTTGTTAGCACTATTGCAATTCAGACAGTAGACACGAGTATCTTAAATTGAAATGCAAGTGAAACGAATTCCAGAATCGTTTCACGTACAATTTTAATAATAACCGTTGGTCCCGACGGCAAAATGCTGTGCCACAAAATTAAGTGCAACAGCAAGAAAAGCACTTTGCTCTCAAACACGCGCTCCCCGATCTGGCGTGAGTAAGTCACATTGCAACTCATACAGCCCAGGGCTTTGTTGCCAGTTCACGGTTCCTTATGGGAGCAATTTAATAAATTTCCTCGGGGCTAGCGGGGATGCCTGTAGAGTGCTGCTGCAAGTCTACGACTACCAGACTACGACTATGCCATCACTATGAATAGCGTGCATTATCCTAATAAAGATTTCTCTATTCGATTAAGATATACGAATACACACTAGATACCCTACCTATCCCCTTATTTGGCATCCCTCAGGGGGTACGCAAGCTCAACAAAAACTGAGGGGTTTGCTGCTCCTTCTTCTTTCTCAATTTTGTTTATTCACTTTAGTTTTACTGCGCAGTGCACACTTTTCACTGCGTAAAACAAATCATGAGTTAAATTAAATCATCGCCTTTACAAGTGTGTCAATAGAAGAGCTGATTTCCCAGTCCTGAATACAGGAAGTGGGGGTCGTAGTCTATGTCTGTAATTAAACATCAAATGGGCGGGTAGTGGTGTTAATGAAGTATGGAAGGGCGAAACTGGTAACTCGAAACTTAAAGCTCGAAGGTGGCAGGGCCTTGCATTTACGATTAAAATGTCTGCCACTATTTCATAAGGGAGTGGATTAGTATTAGTCCCGTGTCAAAATGCAATTTCAAAGGACTACAGGGCGTATAAAATGTTCTATGCTCAAAGGTGTGTGTGTGTGTTGGAGAGTGAATGCCTTAGATATGTTAAGTAAGACAAATTGTTACAACTGCCGCAAACACTGTGATTGAACGTACAACGTAACAAAACTTGCATGCCAGTTATAGTCACTGTTTTGCGCGACTTTACTGAAAGGTAGTCATTTTTAAATTATACAAATGCCATTGAACTGCTGTGTTGCCGGAAACCATTTTTTTTTTTTTTTTTTTTAGAATTTGAGGGGTGGATATGGTTGTTGACAATTCAGTTCGTGTTGATAGAGTGTAACTGTTGGAAGGCAGTAATTGATGTTATTTTAAGGAGTCAATAGTGTAGTTTTAGGTCGTTCTTCTGATTCCTGACTGACCAGGCTGTATTGATCCGTAGAAGGTATTTTAGTAGAAAACTGTTTGTAGTAGTGTATGCGACGGGAATTGTCTTGGACAGAACTCTACATAGCTAGATGACTTGGAATTCATTGTGTGTGTCTCCAACATGTGCGTTATCATCGAATCTGTACAGTGTACATGTTCCTAATGCTGACAATGGCCAGGATTGTATTCAATTCCAATGCTTTTCTTCATGTAAATAGTAACAGCGCCCAACTCTGCCTAGTTTCTATGATCAAGTGGATTCCGATGTTTTCCTTGATGATGTCAATATACAATATTTGGAACAGCTCAGAGTTTTACTCATTCAGGATATGAGTAGACTACTAGGATACCAGATTCCACTTGTCGTGCAGTCTTTTATTGTCTTGTCATTTGAGATTGATTGAAATGAATGAATGAAATGATTTGCTGTCAATCATAGCCTACTTTAAATAGTTCATTCTGGCCATCATTGCCATCTAACAGTGAATTCTTCGAAGTTTTCAGCAGCAACAGTGACTTTATTACGATGTCCCTATTCTTACAAGGAGAGGCTTCTGTTTGCCTTGTAAAGGAAGTTCCAGAAATATGATCCCTGAGATCCTCATTTTGAGAATCCGATGTCCTATTGTTTGTAACCTTCCTTCTTCGCAATAATCGTATACAAGACTTTGCTGACGTCTTGCTGAAAGCGCTTCTCAGCTTGATGCCATAAGCTGAAAATGTCTTAAGGGTTTTGGAAAAAGGTAAACCACAAAATGCTCTATAGTCGAGCATTCGACTGCTGTTGTTCGAGCTTTTGTGGTGTTCTGGAGTCCGGTATATGAATATATATGCTTTCTTGTTTTGGCAGCAATCACAACCTTAATTCAAATAAGCCATCAGAGTAATCAATAAGCAGTTGATTTCGAAACTATTAACTGGTTACCGCCAGATTCCTGTTTTGATATCGAAGCGAGTCTGCTTAATTTTATGCGCTTTTTCTGCTTCAAATCACATGAATTTGGTAGCCAATTGATGGGTCCATTTCTTGAAATCACCGACAATGCCAAATAGTGTTTTCAATAAAATAATGTTTTCGTTGGTAGTATGGGGTGGAGTTGCACAGTTCTTCCACATGAATATCCCACAAATTTGGAAAGAAATAATCGTCGATCGTTGATTTTATAAGTTTTGAGAGCCAGATCAGAATTTTCCAGATAGTAGGTGGACAAAAGGGAACTTACTGCTAACGACGATGAATCAATAGATTAGAGTCCTCTTCAACACAAACTTCCACAGCCGCAAATAACAATGTGGTGGGATCTAGTATTCTAATGAAACTTTGACGCTTTATCTTATTGGCTTTCACTTTCAGACAAAATTTGTATTCGTGTCTAGTTTGCTTTTTTCTTAAAGGAGGTCCATTTAAAGAAAGAATTATGTCTGCTCAAAGATTGACCGCGCTCAATACATATTAAACAAATGATTCGATCAGAAGCGGTATCAAAGTGCTTTCCTAACTGGAGGTCACCTATTGCAGAGGTTACCTCTGTTACAGAGGTTGCTATTAAGCGACATTTACATTTTGCATTTAGGTTTGTAATTTACGAACCCTGCTATGCAAGTCGTTCACCTTCTTAAACTCCCTAAGTGAGGATCCAAATTACGTTTCACGTGGAAGCCGAACTGTTTGACTAAATAGGATCTCAGATGGTGTATGTTCTGTTGCATTATAAATCGCGTTTCTGAAGGTCATAAAGAAGAAAGGTACTTGAATCGCTCGATCATACCATGTAATTGAGGATGTAGGGGCGTTGTCCTTGTCTTCCTTTCTCCCAGATATTGGCATACTTCCTGGACGACTTCTGATACAAAACTAAGTTCTTATGGGACCGCAAATCTGTTCACCCAATTGTTGACTATTTATTCTGCTACGGTCTTAGTCTCTTGATTTCGGATCGTGAACACATCCAGTCACTTACTAAAGTAAGTGTATCTACGGTGTATCGAGTAGCTATACAGTCGAATGGTGCTTCATCATTATACTAGGTGGGGTGAAAAGTAACCTCCTTGACCGCCAGAATACGCTGCTACTGCAAAAAAGCTTATGGTGCCTTGAAGTCCGTTCATATTTAGGCAGACATGCCAAATTTCAGTGTGATACTGTCTTTAGTTTTGTTTTGACAGCTGATTGTTGTTGACGTGTTTGGCATCATGTTGATATGGACAAAAACGATATGAGAGGCAAAAGAAAAGTTGGATAAATAATATAGAGCTAATGCTCCGCCAGATTACACCGTCGAATATTGGTTTCGAGAGTTTCGTGGTAGCCGCAACTCCACTACCGATCAAGTCCGCAGCGGCAGGCCCTCCGATGCGGTTACAGAGGACAATGTCAAAAAAATACAAGAAATGGTGTTGGCTGACCGGAAAGTTAAGGTGCGCGATCTAGTAGATACCACAAAGATAAGTACTGAGCGCACACGCCATATTTTGGGCAAAATTCTGCATATGAAAAAGTTAGCCGGCCGCTGGGTGCCGCGCATACTTATTCCTGACCAAAAACACGAACGCGAGAGCCCTTCGAAAGAGTGTTTGGTCTTGCTGGTGCGGAATTGGGCTGAAAAAAAATTTTGTTTTTGCAAGACAATGCACCAGCGTACAAGAACATCGCAACCACGGCTAAAATCAATGACTTACGGTTCCAATTGCTGTGGCATCCACCGTGTTCGCCCGATTTGGCTCCGTCGAACTATTATCTCTTCCCAAACCTCAAAAGATGGCTCATCAATAAAAAATTCAGCTCACGCGAGGAAATCGTCGACGCCACTAAGAAGTATTTTACAGACCTTCCGGAAAATTACTTTTCGGACGGGATCAAGAAATTGGAAAATCTCTGGAATAAGTGTATCAGACTAAAAGGGGATTATATTGAATAAAAAAAAAAAAATTTATTCCCAAGGAGATTGCTTTTCACCCCTCCTAGTATTGTTGCATTATTCCGTGTGACTTAACTTTTGGGCCTTTAATAGCCGTACGCGTTATGCACTTTTTCCCAAATTTTCGACACATTGTTTTGAACTTAGCCAATTAACGTTTCCTTGCCTTCTTCAAAGTCTTATTTTTTCTCAAGTGACTTTCTGAAGTTCCGTTTTGTATTTTCTGGAGCGCGGCACGATAAGGTACATAAGAGATCTTATTCCATCTGCACTTTTCCATTTTTTTCTTCAGCAAACCATCTTGTACACAAAGTGAATCCCACTGTGCCCAATGTGCCTTCAGAATTTGGCTCCGGGCCGGTATCTCCTGCCATGACATTGTCTACCTGTTGCGAGAAACGCATTTCATCTGTACTCCAACCCTCTACTGTCTGTATCCTAATCATTCAGAGAGTGGCATGTTCTTTCTTTTGCTTACGGTTACAGTGTTCACATTTAATTCCGCATGGTCGACGAGAGAGAGCATCAGCATTTGAGTGGAGTCTTCCCTTATGGTGTTGCACTTCAAAGTCGTAGCCCTGCAATTGTTCAATCCATCTCGTAACTTGGCTTTCAGGATTCTTAAATTGAAGCAGCCATTTCAGAGCTGCATAGTCTGTGCGAAGAAAGAAATGCTTAAGAGTACCTTGCTGTAATATACAACCACTTTCTCCTGACCATATTGAACTTGAAAGATCACGACTCCAACTGATCATTTTTCCGCGTGTGGGGTAACATAAAATAGGGTCATAACAGACCTGCCGCTTGAGTTATTGACATGCTTTTTCATACGCTCCAGACCACCTGAACTGTCGGCCTTTTTCCGTAAAATGATGCAGACTCTTTGCAATATCAGCAAAATCTTTTATGAATCTTCTCTAATAAGTGACAAGTCTCAGGAAGATTTTCAGTTAGTGCTTATCTTTGGGATTGGGAATAGGCCAACTTTTCACTGCTTCGATTTTGTCATAATCCATCCTTACTCCTTCCGCTGATTTAATGTGACCCAGATATTTTAATTCCGAATGAAATAATGCACGGTTTTCTGAGTTCAACTTCAAACAAGCTGTTCGCAGCCTCTCAACACTTCTTTTAGATTTATTTTAACTTCATCCAGACACATAGGCAGGTTTTCCACATCAGCTCTTGCAATGTACATCTCAAGCGGCATCATCTAAACTGCCAAAGACCACTTTCTGTAATGAAGGCCTTTTTCTCAAAAACTTTTCGAGTTTTGTCCTTTATTATTGAAAACCACTTCGCTCCAGAAAGCGTACTCAAAGTGTCATTAATTCTCAGTAGTGGATAGCTGACGGGATCGTTAAGACGTCGGTAGTCTACAAAAAAAAACTCGTGTTGTTGTATTTCTTCTTCACGAGGACCACTGGGGATACCCACGGACTCTGAGTTTCTTCAATCAGTCCCTCAACTTTCATCTTCGACAACATTTCGGCAATTTCTGTTTTTTTTTACCAATGGAACCAGGTTGATGGATTGGTTCGGCATCTCCGACGAAGGATTAAGAACCCGATTTCGACAGATGACAACTTTAAAGACGAAAGTATTGGAATTTCCATGTTTCCGCATTTCACAGTTTCTGCCCCAAAGGCGGCTACTAGTCCATGTTCTTCTTCTCTCGTTTTATTCCAACAATTTTCCAATCCTTGCATAAGTTTGGCTCCATACGACCTTAAATCATTTAATTCATTCTTCAGGCACTTCATTTAGTATATCTCCGAAGGTATTTCGCCAGATCTCCTCTGGTGATTGCAAATCATTTAAGATTTTGGTCATTCTAAAGTAAGTATTCGAATAATCCAAAGCCTTATTCTATGATATTGGGAGAATTGCGTTAAAATCCCAACTGCAACAAGGAAATGATCCAAGCAAATATAAGTAAGTCGAAGGTATATATGTAAAGGAGCCACAAAACTATTCCCTAGCAAGTCTGGCTCTTCCGTTTGTCTTTGGTACAGCATATTTCGGCCAGAATCTCAACCTGGAAAGGAATGTAATCGGGTACTAACGAGTGACTCTTAAGCCGGCTCTGCTGCTTTTTTGGAGGACAACATTCTCCAAGCGGAGATATACGTAATCCAGATGGGTATCTGTGACTATATAGATAGTCGAGGTCTCTTAAAGATCCCTGTTTTTTCTGCTGTCCGTCAATAGAAAAGACTGTACAACAACAACAACAACAACAAAAAACAACATCCTACGATGCTAAGAGGGTGATGACGAGCACGATGCGGAGTATTATCTCGGTATATTTCAGAGCTACGCTTAAACCTCTTGAGCGTTTGTTGAGAGTGTTGATAGCGTAAGCTAGATAGCCAAAATACAATCACCAAGAGAATGTCCTGTCGTCAAACTCTGCTTCCTCACCATTACATTTATAGACCATCTCTACTTTGATCTACAAAACCAATGATTGTTATATATCCACCATGAATTATTCGATGCCAAAGGTTCCGTTGTCAAGACACCCAAATATCTAGAAAATAATCGATCGCTTACTCCTTATCAAGTGTACCTTCAATTCTATCTTCAAGATTTTAAAGAACATCCTCCCAAAATGTTCTGCGTTGGCATTTACCATATACCTGCTGCACTAGAATATGTGCTCTCAAAATATATATCTATCTATCTATCTATCTATCAAAATATCTCTTAAATATCTAAAGCATTCGATTGCGTAGTTATCTTTGCAGATTCTTGTTGTTCTCCTTAATCACAAAACATTCAATATTTAGACTTGTACTAGGCTAGCAGCGATTTTTTTTAAGATTTGGTATCAACTGTCTGTTTGAAGTTAAGCTGAGTTTATGCCATCTATACCAAAAGACTTGAATCTTATTCCCCATCGGCTATGCCACTCAATTATTATCAGTTTCATCGATCTAAGCAGGTTCCGAGCTGGGAAAATCCTATCGACGCCTATGTGCATTTCATCATAAGGTTTCTCCTCATAAACTGTCCCAAATCTTGCAAGGCATTTTCTTATTTTCTTCTTACTCATCAAGAGCTTATTCGTCAATTCATTTGAGCCAACTGTTGAACTCTCTATGTGCTCGCGATTGCTCATATCGGACGTCGAAAATTCGAGGTACTTCAACACAAATCTGCTTCTTTATTGGACTGTTGTTCGACATTTCATCCTGTTTCGAAATATAGGTTGTAGACAATTTGCCTATTTCCTTGCTTGCTGAATGCATTTTTTGCCAGTCTCTACCACTCTTTGCTCCCTTCACTTTAAAGCCTTATATCTGGCTCCCATAAGAAAACTTCCAAATATTTGACTTACTTCCGATTTTAACTGAAATATCGTCGGTGCATATATCTAAGGGCAATAAAGTAGTCGAACACTCTATTTTTTTCGTTCCACACCACTTCAAAGGACCTAAGCAATTTGTTTCAAGGAAGTAAACGCAGGAATAAAGTCGCGATGGCATGAAAAAAATTTTTATTTCATAATATCCATAAGGAAATAAAAATACAAATATCCCAGAAGACGTCATTTCAATATCTAAATCCCTATTTAATCGGTCATTCCCCGTTTTCAATTACAAAATATCCGTCCTCTCTCCTATGTGAGTTGAATGGAATCTCCAATATCCAGCGCAAAAGAATAGAAAATCCTAACTGGGAGCATGAGAAGCAGCAATCCGTCTTAAAATATTGATATTCGCAATAAATCAAACAAATTATGTTTACCAATTCATCCGGTCTTAAACCCATCCAACTGAACTGACTCTAAGTAGATACTCCCTATTAAATTTGCATAAATCGCTAAGACGATGAAAATCCTTAGAAATATCCCGATTTGCAATTTTTTTTTTTTTTTTTTCTCGTTTGAGCAATTTCTCATCATATCCTTCTTATCGTCCTTGTAGGTTCTACTTCAGGCGACCTCAAGACAACGGCAGCAAGAGAAGAAACAGCACAAGAGACATCAGTGACAGCTGCAGTAACAGCACAAGCAATAACAACAGAGGCAGCAACCCTATCATCAGCATCATCAGCAACAGTATCGCGAAATGCCATTCGTCGCACTCATAGTGAACGTCATCCATACAACGTTAACATCGGCACTTCCACGAACAATGTTATTCTAAACTTCAAGGATACAATGGCATTGCGAATGAAAGCAACCCGCAAGGACTCCCGAGATATATTTACCACCTCCGCAACCACAAACAGTAACAACAATGGCAACAGTATCACGATGCAACAGAGTGTCGTGGGACTATTCCGACCAAGAGAACCACCACCACCGCCACCAACTCATGGAGCACCAGGAGTTAACACACCAGCAAACGGAGTGAATGGAGAAAAGGAACAGCGACATCTAACTAACACCCGTTCGAGTGTAACCACAAAGAAAACTGCACCAATGCCTCCGGCTCATGGTGGTAGTAGCAGTAAAACTCAAACAATCCTGATAGCGGCCACAAACGACGATGACAATAAAAACAGCAACGACAACGACAACGATAACGTATATGACAACCGCAACGCCAAGGCAACTAACACTAATACCAACACCAACACCAACGACAACGACTCTAAGGAAGAAATTCTTAGCAAAGAGCTAGAAGTCCCTTTAAGAAATCGCAAACTATCAGTTAGCAGCACCGGATTAGGGGAGCAAAAACAACCGCCATTCATAAAAGATGACGCCGACCAAAAGAAGGAATCTACCAGTATGAACAACAGTAGCACCCCAACCACCACCACCACCACCGCCATTGCTGCTGTCGGTGATAGCGGCAGGAATTCCTGCCACGACCGAACAACTACGAATATTTATGAGACATTCGATAGTTCTTGCTCTACTAAAACAACTTATTCTCCATTTCCGCTACCACCTTCAACTTCGCCATCAAAATACACATTTGGAAGCAACAATAGCACAACCCAACCAAATCGGACCGTCGTTCGAGTGGCTCCATTCAATAAGACCACATCCGAGATACATCGTTTGAAAATTACACACACCGACGAGGACAGTAAGGCTCCAGGCTTAAGGAATTCTCTAAACAGCTCCAACAACCAAAAGAAGACCTCTATCCTTATCAATGGTGATGATTGTTATTCAACCGTAAACGTCACCAATGACACACCACTGTATCAGTCGTCGGTTGTGGTTGCCGATGGCAGTAGTATCGATCCAATGCTTAAGGTCACATCCAATACTGTCACAATAAATGTTGTAAGCAGCAGTCCCAGAACACCCGAAGAGGAACTCATCTACAAAAACAACAAAATTAACACTCTGCTAAGCCGTAGTGCCACCAGAGCGATAATACCCATTGTAGGTACTGGTAATGGGGTTGAATCAGCCAGTGCAAGTCCAGCAGATCCGGCCAAAACCTCACCCAAACGAGGACGCACCTTAATCACATTGGACTACGATAAGTCACCTTCTCCATTGAATAGTTGCCCAAAGGATATCCTCCAGCCTGCATCACCTTCCGGTGACAATAGCGGTAATGATGAAGTGTTCTCACACGAAGAGGAGCTCGTGAAAATTTTACGTAATCCCGTTGAGGCTGTTCGTCGAAATTTAGTGCCGCACATCTGTGGGAAAATGGAAACTGTCAGCTCTTCAGATCAGGGATCTAGTGGCAGTGAGACCAAGTCATTGAAACGTCTCCGAAAACGTCACAAAAACAATGAATTAACTGTGCCCCATACTCTGATTGGTGGTGCAAATGGTGAACGTAACTCTTTTGTGGGTAAACTCCTGGAGGATCCTACACTGTCTCAACTTGCAGAAGGTCTAGATAGTGATGTTGTGGTAAAACTTATTGAGAATTCCCTGAAGCGCTTGAAAGATTCACGAAATAGCATCGATACGAGCGGTACCAAAGATAACGAGGACATGAATCGTCTGATCAACATGTCTCTACAACGGATTAAGGATGAACGTCAGAAACTCGAAAGTGGCAGCCAAAAAATGATGCAAGCCTCGCATGACGTTGATGATCAGCATGAGCTCCAATCGAATCGCGGCAGTATTAGCTCTGGGAATAGCTTCTCCTCAGCCAACTATGAGATGTTTGACTTTAGTGATAACAACGAGTCTGATTGTTATCAGAGTTGTTCTAGTGAAATCGCAGCAGAGGTCGATACTCCATTGACAACACGAAGTAAATTCTATCAAATGCTCGTCGATGCCACTCTTGCCGAAATCGAGATCTCAACCAACACCGAAGAGGATCATCACTACGAATCAATTCGTGGCATGGGTAATAGCAACAATGTAGATCCCATTTACGAGGAAATTAGTGATATTCCACCACCACTTCCACTGTCGCCGCCACCGCTTAACGATCCCGAATTAGAGAAGAAAGCAGCCCGTTCAATGTTTGAAGGAGCCTCCAAGTATGACATTCTCTCTTACTTAGTCGATGCCAAGGAACGTGGTTTGGTACGTGAGGAATCATTTGAATATAATATCAACAACACATCTAATCCGATCATCATCGAGGAGGAAAACGACACGTTGAGTGATTTGAAACAAATCTCCGACATGAGCAGCAGGATCAGTCATCTCTCGGTGACAAGTGACTCGAGTGAGGACAACACCAGCTTGACTGGATCTACAATCAATGATCGTCTCTCGGTGATTAGTGCTTTGCGCAAGGGCACCTCCACGGAGATCGAACGAAATGATTCAGGAGTCGGCTCAGAAACGAGTAAGTCCTCCCGCAGCAAATACCAAAATCATCCTCAAACCGGTTCTGTGCTTAGTAAAGCCAGTCCAATTCATCTCTGCGAAGACTGTGATGGTCCAGTTGAGACACAAGTTACCGATTCTGGTGTGATGTTTGCACCATTGGTTTGTCGAAAATGTGGCAAAAAACGAGCCGAACGTAAGGAAATCATCACAGAAATAGTCGAAACTGAGGAAAAGTATGGCCGTGACTTGCAGATCATTTTAGAGGAATTTTGTCAGCCAATGTTGGTAGCGGGATTGCTTACTCAAGAGCAACTCTCTGCAATCTTCTTGAATACCGAAGAATTGCTCGAGAACAATCAGACTCTTGCCGAACGAATGCGTGACGCATTAGATATTGCCCTTGAACAGGGCGACGACGATTTGCTGACTGTCAACATTGGAAAAATCTTTCTGGAATTTACTCAAGTGTTGCATGCCTTTGAGAGTTACTGTGTTCGTCAGGCAGGCGCTAGTCTTTTGCTGGCAAATTTAGAAAAGGAAAAGGAATTGCTGAGGATTTTCCTCAAAGTATCACAAATGGAGAATACCGTCCTGAGGCGCATGAATTTGAACTCATTTCTGATGGTATGTTATCCTTTTCAATAACCCGCACATGAACAATGCGACTTCATAAATTTGTTTTCCATTCTAGGTCCCAGTTCAACGAGTGACCAAGTACCCTCTATTGCTGGCACGTCTCTACAAGGTAACTCCACCGCATTTAGATGGTCGTGATCTTCTCAAGCAAGCTCAGGAGAAGATTGAATTGCATTTAAATCACATAAATCAAGAAGCAAAGGATGTGCCTACCAAATTGTGGAGACGCATCTCATCCTCCAGTCCGAATCGTCGAGCATCCTGTGAAATTGACATGATCAACATCAAACTTAGAAAGATGGCTATCGATATCCTTGAGTGGAATCATGATGAGGTAAGATTCGCTATGGAAGGACGCTTGTTGTACACACAGCCTACAGACAGTAACTGGAAAAAGGGTCGCACTATCAAATTAAATCCTGTGAATGCATTGCTTGTGACAAATGGAAAGGTAGGTTAAGTTGGTTTTCTCCAGTTTGAATAGAATATTTAGTTTAAGAATTATGTTTTCTATATTGTTGCAGCCAAGTAATAATTACAAGGCAGAGAAAGCAATGTCGGATCAACTGAACTTCCCTAAACACACTGGGATACGTGAAGCATCACTGCTAGTGGTCAAGGAGAAATGCGGTCGATATACCCTGATACGTGAGCCATTATATCTGGACAAGTGCATAGTATGCACAGAAGCAGATTGGGATGATTACTTTGAGTTGCAGGAGATATCGTCGAAGGATACATTTATTTTTAAGGTAAGTCAATGTCAAAGTTTGGACGTACTTAGTTGATTACGGATGAGTATTGTATCATACTCATCTGGTTCTGGTTGTCACCAGAAAACTGCTGACGAAGCCCTGCACGGGTGATATCCATAACAAAGCCAATTAATCAGATGGCCCTTGTTAACCCCTACTAGGTGGGTCAGTCAACATTCTCAAAAATACGAGAAGTTAACTGCAGAGCAATTGCTGACGTTTGATGCCCATGAAAGTTCTGGGATAACCAAAACTGTCTTCTATAGTTCATTGCAAGGTTCCCATACTACACGCAATCCGAAAGCACTCTAAAGGGCTTTGGCTCCCAAGACCAAATAAGCAGCTATTAGCAAATAATTTCTGTACCAATGGAAGAAATTAGTTTTAGATAATTTCAGGGACTTAAAGAGAATACGCAGATGCTCTCAGGAGTACTCCTGCAGTTCCGTGGTTTTTGAGCTTTTGAACTGGTGCAAGTTCTGGGCTCTGGAGCCGGATTGCATTGGTTTTTTTTTTTTTTTTTGTTATACTTCTGGCGGAACAGATTACTTACACAAAGAACTAGTCCACTGTGCTCCTTGCTTTTTCCTTCTTGCTTTGCTTTAACAGTTTTTCGTTGAATGTTCGCAATGCAAAGTACCTATAGTACCAGCACCGACCACATCTGCGATAAGTATCTATTAGCTGATGCGACCGCGTCGAGATGTTGGAATCACTCTCACATAAATGGTCACAGGATGTTGTGTCACATACGTCTAGCACATTTAGGTGCCCACCAAAAGCGTATTGGCCCGACACGATGCCAATAAGTAGCGCAGTCTTTCCAACTAAGGAACAGCAGGACTATCGTCTCTATCTATACATAAGTCATGCCATTTGCAGTTAACCTCACATGAGACCCAACTGTCAATTGATACCCTAATCGAGGACGCAAGCAGACTTATTCGGGTTCTGAAAAACTCTCCACTTAGACTTGCCCATCAAGTTTATTGGACTCATTTACAGTCTTCCACTTTCGATCATGAAAGTTTTGAACATAGCTTATCTGTCATTTTTGACGTAGTACTTCACGCCCTCCTCAGATTTTTCACAATACATATAGTTGATTGCTATCAAGAGTGCCTATATCTGTGCTTAGAAAACCGACACAAGTTTCATCAGCACCACATTCCTTTCCTGTCTCAGGTTCTGGCCGAAACCTTTCCTGATAACTGAAAAAGTCAATTTTCGAAAAACTCAAACAGAAATCACGTGTCATTGCTTCAGATAGGACCAGAGTCTGCAAGGTCTCAAGAACTTCAATGTTCCAATGACCAGATCTTTTCAAAAGGAAGATGATTTGGGAATGCAGCTCTTAATGGGATTGCCAAGAAGAGGGAAATTCATCAGTACATCTAAAGCAAAACCAAGTGATTTAGGAAAAGCCTCTATGCTGTCTGGACAGACGTAATACTGATGAGGCTTGCCTACCAGTTCAACAAACAATGCTCGTACTTATTTATCATCTTCAAATGCCTGAAGGTATACTTTAGAACTATGTGAGCGTTAAACAACGGCCATGAAAGCAGTGATGATAGGACTGTTTTAGTCTATCTTACAACTTCAAGGTCTCTCTTTCATGCGATTCGAGGAACTTGCGGTGCGCATAATCGATCTACCGAAACCACTATTGCCAATACCATTCACAAATTCGAGTCCCAGATTACATTAGTGGATGATACTCGACCGGTTGGACCACATCCAGCACTTAGTGAAGAGACTATAGCAGCTGTAGCTTAGAGTGTACGCGAAGACCGTGACGAATCTATTCGTCGTCGTTCTCAGCAGATTGGCTTTGCGTATTCGACAACTTGGCATATTTTACGTGAGGATCTTGGCCCAAAAGTGTACAAAATTTAACTTGAGGACTTAAATTTGCGTCATATTTTCAGTGAATGGGCTCTGGAAAAATTCAATTAAGCCCATTTCTGGCTCAACGGATTTGTTAATAAACGAAATTGTCGTATTTGGACTGATGACAAACCCGAAGAATGGCAAGAGCTACCATTACATCCATTAAAAACAATGGTATGGTGTGGTTTATGAGCTGGTGGAATCATTGGTCAATATTTCTTCAAAAATGAGGCAAATTAGAATGTTACCATCAATGGTAATCTCTATCGTGCCATATTAATGGACTATGTGCTTCCTGAAATTCAAGCACATGTTCTCGGTGAACTCTGAAACAATGGACTTGTTGAGATATCATTTTGGTGAGCACTAAATTTTACGTTTTTCTACAGTAAATTGGCCGTCTAGATCGTGCGGCAAGCACCAGCACCTACCACGTAAGGTAGGTAAGGAGCGTAAATCGGACGTTCACAGAGATAGTACTCCGCGTTGTCGTCATCACTTTCGCACCAAGCATTGCAAAATTTTATGTCACTTATATCCAACACATTTATATGTTAAAGTGTAAAGCCCTGTCACGACGCCAGTAAGCAACCTTTAGTCTTTCCTACTGAGTGACAGCAGAAAGGCCGCTGACTTCCTGGAGACGTCGGGAAGTATTCTTTTGGTCTGCCTACATCCCGCGGAGCTGTGTCACTGCAGTTGAACTCGTATAAGACCCAACTATCAATGGAAGCCTTAATCGAGGACGCAGGCAGACGCAACGTAGGTTCAGGTCCTGAAAAACTCTCCTCTGAACCAAGCCTGACAAGTTGATAGGCGATTTCATTTTCCGTGTGACCTGTGACCTGAGACCCACACAAGGGTCACTGAATTTAGCCTTCCGACTACGTTCAGTGACCTCTTTCACCGGTTCTCCGCAATATAGTTTGTTGCCATCAGGATTGCGTATATGTCTGCTTGGAAGACATATGCACGCTTTCCTAACGCGACTTGAAATCTAACGTTGTCGCCCTCCAGGAAGACATCAGTGCCACATCCTATATTGGTTTTGAAGCCGTCCGTGAAGACTCGACCGCATTCCTTTTCTGGCTCAGATTCTAGCCGAAGCTAGTAATGGGCACAACAATAGTCGATTTCTTTTTTTTTTTTTCGCAACAAGAGTTGTGGTGTCATTGCATCGGACGGCATGTCCATAAGACCAGAGTCATAAGACAGGCGGCGCGCAAGGTCATGAAGCTCCAGTGCGTATTGTACCAAAAACTACTTCTTTTTAAACGGAAGATAGCTTTGAGAATGCAGCCCATGATATGAATACCAGGGAGAGGGAGCTTCATCAATGCATCTAGAGCGGAGCCAGGAGTGCTACGGAAAGCCTGGTAAAAGATGCAATCACATATTTTCGCGAGAGCTTATTCCACCAGACTACCGACGCATAGTATATAATTGCCCTTATCATAGCCGTGTAGATCCAAATGATCCTTCTCGGTGACAGGCCCCATGTCTTGCCGATAGCTCCTCTGCACTGACAGAAGGCCGACAGCGCCTTAGATGCTTTCGACGTAACATGTTTAGTCCAGAGAAGTTTGTTATCCAGGATAACACCCGAATACTTAGCTTCTTTGGAGAATTGGATAGTGATGCATTTAAGCGCTGGATGGGTCAGACCAGCTGGAACAACCTCATTTTCGAGAAGATTAACTGAGAGCCCATTACTAGGGCATCAGTCATCATACATAAATCAGTACAGCTACATCATCCGCGTATGCTTGTGCATAGACGTTAGAACTATAGAGCGCGTTGAGCAGTGTATCGACCAACATGCAGTATAGCAGTTGAGACAGAACGTTGCCTTGAGAGCAACTCCTGTTTACACAAGCTACCACATATTGCCCGCGGCCGGTATTGTCAATCTTTTAGCTTTTATCTACCAATGACTTATCTACGCCGTGTTGTCTACGCGAGTTATACCTGCCATCAAAAGTTGCGTTGTTGAAAGCACCCTCAAAGTCGATGAAAATGTCAAAGGTATAACATATTCCTTCTTGTCGAGTGCGCCTTTAAATCTGCCTACCAGATTCTGAAGCGCACTCTTGCAGGATCTTCCGCATTGGCAGGCGCGTTGCACCGCCGACAGAGAATGCATTCGCAAATCGGTTTTGCGCACATGAATCTCGACCAATTTTTTCGATATTTTCAGCATGAAGGAAGTCAGGCTTATAGGTGTGAAACTTTTGGCGAACGATTAGTCCTCCTATCCGGTTTCCGGGATAAGAGCCACTTTCTCACTGTTCGCCAGGGATTCGGTATGTTTTCAGTGCCAGGCTAGCAATGAAAATTCTCTTCAGATTTGCCAGTAGCTGGTTTAAAGCTAGTTAGATGGCCTTATCTGTCACCACAACCGATTAGATGTACCAGCTATGGCGTGTGTTGCTGTTCAGCTCACTACCACCTTCGTTGATAGGAGCAAGTTGTGAGATGATTTCGATTAGATTACCTGGAAGTGAGACTCGAGCATGAGACAGAAAGGCTCTCCTTTCTTTGGCAAGCCTACTAGTTTCACCAATAGTTTCGATCTTTTCGCAAAAAGCTTTGTAGAAGTCCGAATAAGCTTCGTAAAATTATTTTGCTTTGATCTGTTAAGATTCAAATCTTCCTCCAAATTAGTCTTAAGTGACCTGTTTAAAAGTTTTCTGTATTCTTTATGAAAATGCTGCAGCTCTGCGTTCCACCAAGGAACGGGAGATCCACAGGATTGATTACTAGCTGAACATGCCATTTCGAAACACTTAGTGAGAGTCCTGTTCATGTTCTGAACAGCTCCCTCAAGCCTTTGTTTTGTTCTGAGCTTAGGGGGAGCACCATTGTATTTGTTGAACTTTTAGTTAAATCGTGTGCAGTTGGTTCTATGCGGATTCCTCCTCTTCAGCAAGGTCGAGACCTCGCATCCGATTCTGAATTCGATGTATCTATGGTCTGACATGGAGATTTCCGATAGTACTTTCCAGCCAGTAATCTTTTTAGCATACCTGTTGGATGAAGTTAAGTCGATAATTCGCTGTCTTACTCTCGCAACAAAAGTTGGCTGAGAGTCAACATTGTTGACAGCCAGGACAGACGATAGTATGAAATCCAGGAGATGATTTTCTCTAACGTTGCATTTGCTACTGCCCCAGAAAGTGTTTTGAGCATTAGGATTGCAGAATATGATAAGTCCCATCTTTTTGGAATCACAATATTCAATAAGTTCTACTATCGCTTCCAGTGGTGGTGGCAGTATCGAATTATAGTGAAAATAAGCAGACGCAACGATGAATTTGTGCTATTCTCCGTTAATTACAAAATTGCACAAGTTTAATTGGTGAGAGTGAGTTCGGCTCTCGGTCTTATCGGTCACTCGTCATAAAGTGGTGTGAAAACCCCTTAAACGTCCGAAACCATGGAACCATGGGTCCTGTGTGATCATTTTAATTTGATAGAATCGAAATCATGGAGGAAGTCTTAGTTTGTCTAAGCCAAGGAAGAATTGACATCAAATTGTGATGTTAAGCCTTTATGGAAGTGATTAAGCCTGCGCCAGGCAGTAACAGCACATTGTTTTAGAATTTTCGAATTGTAGTCAAGATGTCTCTGATCGGGGGATAATTTTCCTAAGATGGTTGTGAGTGAGGAATGACCTTATATTTTGCGCTATTTTAAGAGAAACTAGTCAATTTTGGGGCATGTCTTAGGCCAGTTGGGAACTCTAAAATAGTTTTCATTAGTTGCTTGCTAAAAAAAAAATTAATCGACCTATTCGCTCTCTAATGAGATAGCGAAACGCCAGAAATGAAGAGAACATTGCGGCTATACGAGAGTCGGTAGGTCCATATCGGTAAAAGATCATATTGGCCCATGAACCAAACCAAAATTACAGTCGTACACGTTGAACTTTTGCTGATTGGATTTTATTCAAGATGAAAGGAGATTCGAATTTTCATTATCAGTGACGTGTCATATTTTGAGGCAGAAGGCTTCTTTAATAGTCAAAATTGGCACATTTGGTGAAATGACCAGACAAAGGTGTTTTAAAAGAGCGATTGTATACAAAAGATTTTCTTTGTGGTGTGGTTTTTACGCCGAAGATCTCATTTGACCGTACTTCTTACGAAATGATTCCGGGGTCAATTTCCACTACAGTCAATGTAGACTTCTATCGCTCCATGTTAACATATTGTTTCTCGAAATGAATTGGAACTAAAAGCCTTGGTCAATATATGGTTTCAATATGACATGCCCTGCCTTACGTATACAGACCGTGTCACAATCTTATTGAAGACGATGTTAAGTGGACCTCTAATCAATAAAATGGGACCTGTCGATTAGCCGACACGCTCGTGCAATTTAATGCCTCTAGATTCCTTCGTCTTGGCGTACATTAAGTCTCCGATCTATGCCCATAAACCTCAAGTTGGGAAAAACTTTGCTTTTGCTAATTTTAATTGTGTTTTTTTGAAGCACTAAGATCTTTAAATCAGGATCTTAAAATCTTAACCAGATTAACCTCTAAAAGGCCCTCTGCACTATATTTTTATTTTGCAATATGAATTAACGTAACTTTTGTTTTCACTTTTCTTTTAAGGCTGAAGATGGAGTCCGCACTAAGCAATGGTATACCCAACTGCAATACCACGCTCAAGGTATGGGAGCCTGGCGTAAGAGACGCAACGCCCTGGCTAATATCATGATCAATGGGATGCTGTCAAGAACTTAAGCAATACAATCCAAACCACGTGACAACGAATGTTTTCCAAAACAATTATAAATATTATAAATAATTTCTTTCTTTTATTATTATTGTTACAATATTTTAACAAATTATTACTAAAAACGTATTGTTTATTCTATTTTTTATTCTCCAACTCCAACTTATTTTTAAATTTTAACCCAATTTTATCTACAAACATTTAAAAGAGAAAAAAAATATTTTATTTAAATTTCACACGAATTAGTGAACGTACCTACTTTATTATGAAAACAAAAATATTTGAGAAACAATAAGAAAAAAAATTGTTTTAGTGGTATAAACAATAAGAGAATATTAGTTTATCTATTGGTTTCGAGAATAAGTAAATTATAGATGCGCAAAAAAAATAAGCAATGATTAATAAAACTGCAAGGCGACAAAATATAAAACTTAATGTTAACATATTTAAATAGAGAAAAAGTTTATCAAATAAAGTACATGTACTGTAAAATTAAAAACAAAAAAAAAAAAACGAACGAATTGTCTTTTATTTTACACATTCATAAAAATACTTACTCATTTAGGCGGCCTAGGATTTTCAATCAACCCTTTAAGGTTCAAAAATGATATCCCAAAACATTATGGTTGGGGAATATCTCAAAGTACTTGTTTTTCAAAAAGTATGGTACAAAACCGCCAGATAAGCAGCGAGCCTCTTATGACCGAAACGAGAGACGATATTTTAGGGGACTAGAGTAGGTAAACGGTAGATGTCTTTGAAGCTAACATATTTGCCACGTGTTCAGACTATTGCTTGTTTCGTCCTTAGAAACGTCGGCTTAAGTCATTTTCGTACAGTGAAACACTCAAAGAAGGAATTTATTTGAAGAACGTTTATTTTTTAATCGATAACACAGGGGAACAATGATTTTTCGGCATGAGGTTTCGTAGTCAATTTTGGGTAATCCTGGTCTACTGAATACGAAAATAATAACAGATTACCCGAATTGACTCTAGTTTTTGGGATAAATGCAACTTTCATATAACGAAAATAAAATAAATGTTATGTGAAAGATTTATTTTCGAATGGCAACAGTGTTATAAATGATGATTGAAAAAACACTAATCATATTTCAATAAAATATTGTAAAAAAAAAAATTAAGAAAAACGTGTTTTATATGATTTCCTTTTGCATTTTCGGTCAGGACAGTCCCTTTGTAAGGTCCAGCAATAGTCCGACATCATATGGTGATACCACCGGCCTTAATAACTTTCCTCCATTATCTTCATGTCCTGGTGGAACCTTTCTTCTTGTTCTTCCCTGTTATCACCCAGGTTGTGAGGAAATCTACCTAAATGGCTAAACAAAAAATGCATTTTTATGCTCATATTAGCTCCCAGGTTTTCAAAACTCTTAAGCATGTTAGCGACTATAAAAACTTTTTGACGACTGCTACAAAGTCTGTCCATGCTTTCAATTCAATCTGAGTCATATGATTTTTGAAACCGCCATCCTTTACAAGAGTGCAGATCTGTGGTCCATCAAAGATACCTGCTTTCAATTTTTCCATACTGAGGCCTGGAAACGCTTCACAAATATATTTGAAAGCAAATTGTTTCATAACCCCAAACTTAATATGCAATGGTGGCAGAATGATTTTTTCTCGACCTATCAATGGTTCACGAATGATATCTTCTTTTCCCAGGCTCATATTTTCTCTCGAGGGCTAATCCTTTCTGCTCCAGGGCTCATTTTTTGCGTGACTGTTCCATAGACAAAGAAAACATGGGTATTTAGTTTATCCACCTTGTTGATCTAAGAAAAAAAATTTTAAATCGACGCATTCAACATACAAAATTTTTTCCAAAACAACTTTAATATTTTGGTACTCTTCTTTATGTTTTGTTGAATGACTTATCGGGATCGAAGCTAACTTATACCTGTTATGCAGTAACACACATTTCAAACTTCTTTTTGAGCTATCTATAAAGAGTCGCCAATCTTCTGGCCTTTAATTTGGAAGACCCATTATATTGAAGAGCCCAGAAATATTGCTGCAGTATACGAGCTCATTTTCTTAAGTAAAAAACGGAAGAATTTGTTTTTCTCTGGACATACACCCTGACTGACTCGAACTGCAACCAACTTCTGACTGCTATAATTTCCAAACTGTCAGCGTTACAAAACGCCATGGAGGTGGTCATAAAAAAACAGCAGCATCGACAGAAATGGTTCGGAAAGTGAAGGCTCCAACATGTTGTTGGAACGGATGCAACACATACTGAAAAATGAGCTCGGGCTCAAGCCATTGAAGTTCCAAAAAACACACAATCTTACACTGCAACAGAAAAAAGTTAGAGTCGAAAGAGCGAAGAAGTTGCTACGCTTGCACGAAAGTGGTGAGTTGCCGAATTTGGTTTTTTTTTTTCGATGAGTCGCCATTTGTTATCGAGCAATATGTCAACAAACAAAATGACCGAGTTTACTTGCCAGAGAGGTCCTTCGAAAATGGTGATGGTTTGGGCCGCCATAACCGGCGATGGTAGCTCTCCTCCCGTATTTTTGGACCGTAGCGTCACAATTAATGCGATCGTATACCGTGACACTGTCTTAGAGGCAGTACTGAAGCCTTGGACAAACAATCATTTAGGTCGGAGACCGTGGAAATTTCAACAAGACTCGGCACCGTTTGGTTAAAAAACAATGATCCACACTTCATTTCTTCGACACAATGGATTGCAAATTCTCCGAATGCAAATCCCTTGGATTTCTCTGTCTGGGGTATTTTGAAGGCGAAGGTGGGCACTAAAAAATACCAAAGTTTGGACCACCTCAAACAAGCACTTCGCCGGGAATGGGCCAAAATACCGTCGGTCTCAAGGCCATTATTCGCGTCAAAGGTGGACATATTGAAAACTACTGATACAATTTGAAAATTTATGTATTTTCCAACATTTTTTGCTTTAGCACAATAAAATTTATAAAAAAATATACAGTCATCGTGTATTTATAGGGTTTTCCCATAGGAACTTGACAACTTTGAATTTAATTTGTGAACGCACGCTTACACTAATCATCAAACTGTCACTGTCAATTTATTCAGTAAGCTCAATATTTTCATCACAATAAAGTACACTAACGAGCTACGCTCTCCGATTGGGTTCTGGAGAAGATGCGCCAAGATGATGAATTTCATCGCAAAATCATCTTCAGTGCCGAAGCTCATTTTTGGCTCAAAGGGTTCGTCAATAAGCAAAATATGCGTTATTGGTCGGATGAAAACCCACATGTGCTTCATGAATCACCACTTCATCCACAAAAAATAACTGTTTGGTGCGGTTTGCATGCCAGCGGCGTTATTGGGCCATATTTTTTCGTCGACGATAACGATCGTCACGTAACTTTGAATGGTCAGCGTTATCGTGCCATGATCACCGATTATTTTTGGCCCGAATTGGAAGATATGGACTTGGACGACATGTGGTTTCAACAGGATGGTGCCACAAGCCGCACAGCACACGCTACAATCGATTTATTGAAGAGTAAGTATGGTGAGAGTGTTATCTCAAGACACGTGCGATTTAACGCCGCTTGACTATTTTCTGTGGGGTTACGTTAAGTCATTGGCGCCGACGACGTTGGAAGAGCTCAGAGCCAACATTGAACGCGAAATAGCAGCCGTTTCGGCCGAAATGTGTGGCCGAGTCGTTGAAAATTGGGTCCAACGAATCGACCGCTGCAAACGTGCCCGCGGTGACCATATGAACAAAGTCGAGTTCCATTCACAAATGTTTTAATTGTACTTCAAAATAATAATAAAGTTTTTGAAATATCTTAAATGGTTTGCCTTTTTTTTAAAAAAAAAAAAGTTGTCAAGTCGTTATTAGAAAATCCGATAGTTACGTCAGGCTGTAAGCAATTTTTTCCTTTAAGTCTTGATGCAAGAAGCTCAGCTGATTTTTCGATAAGCCTAAGTCTTGAATTAAGTCATTAAATTCTTTTTGAGAAAATCTCGGAACTGCAGGACTCCATCCTACAAATTCTCTACCAATTCTGCTTTCACACTCAATGTCTAACATTTCCACATCATCGCAGGAAACGTTGGACAAGGTGCTTAATATCGGCACTGGCATATCTTTACTGTGCAATATTGGTGGCTTAGCCGATTGAATACATGGATAGATCCAAGAACGTTTTTTGTATCGGTTCATACCTTTCACATTCACGGCACAAAAGTAGCAATCATCATGGTGATTTGTCGGCTCACTCCATTTCATTGGCACTCCAAATTGAAGCCCTTTTCGTCCTCCTTGGCTCAGGTACCGAAGTGACTCCATACAATTTTTATAAACTTTATGTGGCAACTAATTTTCATCTTATTGTGCAAGTTGTTTTCCAAAATATGCTTGGTATGCTTGTTTTACAAAGTCATTAATATTTCTTTGCTGTTTTTGTGACAATATTTACCACATATGTAGTAAAAATTGTTTGTATTGTTAACACAAGACTTGCTTGAAGCCATCATTTTTTCGGAGATAATTAAAGCAACTAAACTGCACTTGATCATAAATTATCTACTGATGTCAAACCGCAGCACAATAAATTCCGACCGGAGGGGATTCATACTGCTCTTGACAAAAGGCTAACGCTACAAATATTTTGGCGTTATCCAAATGAAGTGTATGAAGCTATCAAGCCAATCTACAAATTAAAAGTGCTTTCCGATGAAATTTTTCTTTATAATTTATATGGCACTGCGAAAAGGCAATTGAATTGATTATGTTCCGGGTCAGTCCTGAAATTTTTTTTTACTGAATCCTAAAGAGTGGAGTTTGTGCACTTAGGAATCGTTAAAATTGTCTGCCCGTACTTGCCCCTTTTTTAAAGGATATTTTTTAATGTGTAGCTATGTGTTTAAATAAATGTCGTCTTGTTCTTTTCCTGTACTTACTAGGTGGGGTAAAAGGTAACCATGACTACCAGAATGCACTGCTACTGCAAAAAAAGGTTACGGTGCCTTGAAGTCCGTTCATATTTAGGCAGACATGCCAAATTTCAGTGCGATAATGTCTTTAGTTTTGTTTTGACAGCTGATTGTTGTGGATATGTTTGGCATCATGATGAGTATGGACAAAAACGATTTTCGTTCTCTCATAAAACAAGAAGAAAAGTTGGATAAATATTATGGGGCTAATGCTCCGTCAGATTACACCGTCAAATATTGGTTTCGAGAGTTTCGTGGTGGCCGCAACTCCACTACCGATCAAGTCCGCAGTGGCAGTCCAACCGATGCGGTTACAGAGGATAACCTATGTAATATAAAGCCCACCAATGGCACCGAAGTGGACTAAGATACTATCTTCTACTAGATGAATGAAACAAGGCAGCTTTTTACTTCGATTACGTCTAGGGCTGAAAACATTTCATTGGAACTATTAAGATCATAAAGATGAAAGTCGACCAACCTGCATCAAAGCAGATGTCACCATGAAGGCTTCATCTAACGAAACATCTTCGTACGAGATATCAAAGCAATACATTGATCAGCGCCCATCGGGTAGTTTAAATACCACCACCAGTGCCAGATACGAGGTCGTGTGAATGGCACAAACTTCCCCTTTAGTGAAGGGTCAAAGCATATCTAAAACTTTAGCCATTCTACAGTTCATGGCACCCGGTTGCAACTTCATATCGAGCAGACCGATCAGTTCCACAAACATCAAGTGTTTGAAACAAGCCGTAACGCGCTACAACATAGTCTAAACCATGTTTAAGCTCCAGTCAGTCTACACTCCCCGCTTTAGCCGCCACGAACCTAGGGAACTAACATCTAGGTCAAGCTGGAATAAAGTTTCAGGGGCCCCTGGCTTTACGTGGAAGATACCCCACAACCCAGGTCTGGCGGCCTTTAGTCCAACCTTAAGCTAGTCTATGATTTACACCAATTAGTTACCTATACCGTCTACAGCGAAAAATTTCAATTGCAAAGCTTCAAATTCTTTCGAATTTCGTTTTGTCAACGAGAACACCATTGACATCGCAAGTGTCGCAGGTGATAGTGTTCAAAGGTGATGCCCATAGTTTGAAAATCCCTAAAATCAGAACTGGGAGCTCCGCATGAGCAACCTGCCACCTAGCTAAGGTTTCTCTTATGCTAAAAGACATTCAAGGAGCCATGCCTGGTTAGCAGGATGTCCAGACTGAGGTTGAAACTTAGCTCTGGTAGCCCGTTTATGGTCAACATATCCTGAAGGAAGTTGTAAGTAACCCTGCCTTTATCGTCCATGTCCCATCTAGATTGCATATTTGGACAGCAGGAGCTAATACATCCTACGGGATAAATCGTCCACCCCCGTCGTGGAGACCCAATTAATATTTGTCAGCAGGTGTCCCTTCTTAATCTTGTGAAGGGGAGGTACCCAAAACAGCACCTGTAACACATTCGTAGATATGGTCCTACAAACTGGTAATCAGCCAAGCAAAGCCGCTCTCTGTCAAGCCAAAATCTGCTGACGACCACACTTTAACAATACCCTATCTTATCTACCGGCGTGGTAAGACAACAAAAATGCCAGCGAACACAGTGCAAACGGCACGTCTGGTTAGTCCTCACTCAGTCCGTAAAATACGCCTTACCTGTGGGCCAACTCAGCAGTCGTTCTCCTAAATTGATGAAATGAGGTAGGAAATTCATCCACTCACCTATTATTATTCCAAGATACTTGACCTCAGTCACATATCTAAGTGCAACATCATTAAAGTGTATTGTGGGGTCCCGATCGACTGCGTTCAATGTTCCATAAAGGAACATTGCCACAGCCTTCTCGCAAGATACGCTGACACCAACGCTTTCGCCCCACTCTCGACAATTGGCAGCACTCTTCTTCTTATTAATTCAAATTCAGCACGAGACTAACCTTCCAGAAAGAGAAGGAGATCCATGTAAACATAATATCTGCAGTGGTCTGACAATTACCTCAAGAGTGGATGCATTATAGGCTCCGTATAAATTCATCATTGAGGGCAACCCTACTCTAAATATAAACTAACCTTGTCATATGGAGAAAAAATGAGCGCCTGCCAGAGACAGCCAGAGTCTCTAGAATTTTATCTGAATTTCTCTATGTGAACACTTAATTTCACGGGATGCTCATACACCCATGGGAGCAAAGATACGCCTTGCCATCGCTTTACCAATTCGGAACTGTGTTGAGTTCACAAGCTTCACATACATACAAAGGGTACTTGTACCAATTGCAACTTTAAATTGGGTTGACAATAAATGGAAAACCCTTCCTGCGCATTTAGGTTAAAGCCACATCCACCGTTATGCCACCACTAGAGGACCTACCTCTTCAAGTCACGCCCGAACTAAAGTCCGGAAAGCTCCTGAATCCCATGGTTCCGTGATTTAAGTCCTGATATGCACTACCGTGGTCCTGCCACCAACAGGTCATATGACCGGCAGCTGGTATTGGGTATGTAATTTAATTCGTGCGGTTTTTTTTTTTCAAAATTTGAACGTTTATTTAAGAAAAACATGTACAACAGTATTAATCAAAGTTCTGCCCACCTGAAGCTATGACTTTTTCCTATCTTTCTGGCAATTTTTGGATCCCATACCAAAAGAACTGCGCCGGCTTGGCAGCCAAGAATGAATCAAGCCAATTTTTGATATTCTGCTCTGATGTGAACCGTATTTCAGTGAGGGTCTTCTGCATCGACCCGAACAAATGGTTGTCTGAAGGAGCAAGGTCTGGGCTATAAGACGGGTGGGGTAAGACTTCCCATCCACTGTTTTCCAAATAGTTATTAACCGGAATAGCAATGTGCGGCCGAGCGTTGTTATGATGGAAAATTATTGCCTCGTGTCTGTTCGCATATTCCGGGCGTTTTTCGGCTGCTGCTCTCTTCAAACGGATTAATTGCGTTCGGTAGCGTTATCCATTGATGGTTTCACCCGGTTTTAGTAGCTCATAATACAGCATACCCATCTAATCCCACCAAATACAGAGCATTACCTTCGCGCCATGGATATTCGGCTTTGCCGTTGATTTGGCTGGTTGGCCGGGTTTTACATATGATTTTTTGCGCTTGGGGTTGTCGTAATGGATCCATTTTTCATCACCAGAACAATTCGATGCAATAATGACTTCCTTTTGTGGCGTTCCAGCAGCATTTCGGACATGCAAAACCGCCTTTCGACGTCTCTCGGCTTGAGTTCATGTGGAACCCAATTTCCTTGATTTTGAATATATCCAGATACTTTTAAACGTTTTGAAATGGCTGCTTGAGTTACACCCAAAGATTCTGCGAGCTCTTCTTGTGTTTGGCAATAATCTTCATAGAGTAATGCTTCCAGTTCTTCATCTTCAAACTTTTTTGGCTGCCCAGGACGTTCATCGTCTTCTAAGCCAAAATCACCACTTTTAAATCGTGCTAACCACTTTTGGCACGGTCGTTCAGCTAGCGCATGTTGACCATAAACTTCCACCAAAATACGATGACTTTCGGCAGCAGTTTTCTTCATGAAGAATAACTCCCGCAAAAACACTTTTTCAGGCACAAAGTTCGACATATTTAAGTGAAAAAAAAAAAATTGTTGTTGTTTACGCTTCAAATGAATGACATATACTGAAATGTCGTACAATGACAGTAGCTTTCCAACGCATGTTCCAATGGAATAATACAAGTTACGCCATCTCTTAGCAAACCGCACGAAGTCTAAGGTCTAAGTTATTGACTCAATATTTGGTCAAGTCGTAGCAACCTTTAGAGGCGTTAAGTTCAGAAAACCGACACGATAAGTCCAGTATTTGATTCTTAGACAAAAGACTAAAACACGCAAAGCTATTACCTATTGTATATGAAGCGCAACCATTGTCGATTCTCCGCTCTTCTGCTCCTCAGCAGAAAGGAGGTTAGTCTGACAGCCTTGAAGCACTTGATGACTGAATAATCATCTTCACCAATTTTCGATACATATAGTAGTCCTCTCTCGTAGAGGCATGGTATGTAGGCCAACGTCATCTACCACTGAAGAATTGGAAATCGGCACCACAACCGATGACAGATATCAGCTACAGAGGTTTGCTTTACCCAAGCTCAATTGAAATTGCGGTCTTAGTGGTTGGTTACTACATGCTTGTAATCTGGTTAGATGGTTACATGCGACGTGATAGCCGACTTTAAAAAATGTGGTATCGACAGGAATCTTTCCTTGAAAATACGTTATAGCTTCCTCTGCCTACTATCTTGTTCTGTGTCTAGGTGAAGTTTTGATAGACGTATGAAACTAAATTATTCACAGTGTTTAATGAATTCGGCCTTTTAGTTTGGTAGTAGCAGTAGTACTGTAGGTGAAAGTACTGTTGTTCTACATTTACCTGTTTAAGCTTTAACAATTGAACATGTAAGCTTCAAAAACAATCGGTTCATCATCAAGGTTTATCCTCAAAATTAGAGTAGCTACACAAACTGTTGAATTCTGCATTTTCTGTCACGCACTGAAAACACAAAATTATACGCGCCACCTTGGTTCCATTACTAATTGTATCTGCTAGAGGCTATTTAAAGGACCATCTCGGGCGCAATTTTTTTCTAATTGCAGAGAAATTCGAATGACGAGGTACTCAGTTATATAGCTTTCCTTGGAGGGTTCCCCAATCTTTACATACTTGGCTTACTTTTTCATCAAGAAAAATCCTTAAAATCACTTTCCCGAACTGTCAAATTTGCCCAAACCAATATGGTAAACCACATCTGTCATCGAACGCAAATGAATTTCTCGCCTTGCTCACGATGAGAAAGGCAAATTAATTCTGCCCCAGGCACAGAACGATGATGTACTTACGTATGTACAATGTACATACAAGTATATGCCCCGTCAACCTCATTTTCTGGTCATGTGAGAACTAATCTCAATCTAATCCAAGTCAAATCATTCGAAATTGCAATTTCAATTTACAAAGTACTCGTACACCAGCTCAGATTTGAAGAATGGAAACCACCCTTCAGTTTCAACGTTTTGGATAGAGCCAGGCCAGAGCACACCAGCAGCAAGTTCGTCTGGAAATCTCATTAAAAATTTAAGAAGAAGAACAAACAAACCGGAAGCAAAAAAAGCGAAGGAAAGCAGCAACAGAGGATAGTAAGAAAAATTGCAGAATTTCTTCCGTTCGCTCGGCAATTGTTTTGCTTGTAATTAAATTTCAATTTCGACTTTGGAAAAAACAAGAAAATAAAAAAATAAAAAAACGAAGGAACAAGGGTGCACCCACACGGCTTCTCTACCCATCCTCCATTCATGAATCCCCGTCAGCTCTTTGATATCGCGACATGGAGCATGCAAACGATCAAATACGTGTCCAATGCGCAATCAAATCAAATCGATTAGATTTTTTGAGCGTGTCCCCTTTTGTTTCAACACTATTGAGCTTTATCGTTGATCTTGAGCACTTGATGGACTTCTCTGTTTCTTTGGGATGGGGTGTTAGTCCCTGGAGATGGTGATGGAGATGAGCATGTAGATGGAGAATGTGCCTCGGATAAGACACCCTAAAAGCGTCTGTCGAAAAAATTAAGTTATTTCCATGCGATTAAATCCGACTTTAGCACACTTGAACGCTTGATTGCATCAGTACATCGGTACATGTTTTTTGGAGTCTCCTCTTCTTTTTTTTTTTCTTCTTCTTCATTTTGTTTCATTTCGAGTTTTCTTCCTCTTCTTTGGATACCAACTCTGTCCGATTCAATAATCCGCGATTCCTGAAGGCATGTCAAAGGAAAGGAGCACATGATGGACGTGAAAAATCGCTCCTAACATCAAATTTAGAAGATACGAACTTACAGTGTAAGAGAAAGGACTTCAAGGACTCCTCGTAATATACACAACCTTAGAGATTTATTTCCAAATGCTGTTACTGATACGAATATTGGGGGGCGAAAGTATTCGCACTCGCAATGGCGGTAATGCAATATTTTCAAGGACCAATGGCATCCAATCAATTAGACTGATTTAAGATTGTGTTCGTTGAGGCGAGTGATTGGAAAAAAAAAAACCCTGCAGAGGATGCAAATGGATGGCATCTTAATGATGGGCTTTGCATTTCATTTTTCTTAGAATGGAACGTAACCAAGTCAAAGACAATTTTGTTCTATCATGAAACGACAGATTTTCTGCGGATATCTTGAATGAAATTTCGACTAAAAAGGACCAAAAACCTGCAGCCATAATTGAATGAATTCTGAAATATAAATCTCAAGAAGGAATGAATTGCTATATCAGCTCATCATTAGTGCAATTGTGCGTCTACTACAAAGATCTTATGATAAACGGTGAAAGGCAGAACGCGTATGTCTAAAGGATTGTAAGTAATATCCCTGCTTCTCGAGTGGCTAACTAATTCTTTTTTCTTTCTTTTTTATAGTTTAACTGATTTTAACTGATTTTCTTTAGATTTAGCTTATCTACCAGTTAGCCTTACCAGGCTTGTGGCACTGCTGAAGAACACCTTGTCATTCCTTTTGCATAGAAATTTCAAAGGTTGAGCTTTTTTTGTGCATAATGGAAAACAACGCCCTTCCTGTTCGCCAACACATCCACTGCCTGCTTCAAAGTATCGAGCGGGGAACAATATTTTACAGCACCTTTTGTCTGATAGCGTGTAAGCAACTCGAAGTAAAGGACACCACGCCAGTCCCACCAAATACTCACCAGGATAACTGGATAGCTATACTTACGTTGCTTGATAAAAATCATTTACGGGTCATGTATTCGGGTATGAATGTCCATTTAAATTTCAACTGCTGGTCGGAGCTCCTCGAAAATTTGATCTATTATCGTATATCGGCAATGCTCGTTTAGCAGTAAATCTTTGCCATGCGAGAAAACATAAGTCCGATGAGAGTGCTTTTCCTTTTTTCTGCCCTCTGCCCCAGATATCGGGCAGAAGTAATCTAACCCAATGTAGGAAAATGGTCTTGTGAAGATCTTCAGTCTTGATGGAGGAAGCTCTCCAATTAGTAGAACCATTGAGATTTACTTTGTATGCGTTTCATCAATACTCGGAGATAAGAAACTTAAAATCATTGCCGTTATACTGGTGGTAATATGTTATTTGCGACGACAATGACTAACAATGGTACAATAATAAAACGGATCGAATCGTCCTTGAATCCCCAATACTCTGTCACCATTTAAATATGATGTCAGCTTATATAATTTACATCGCCGAGGACAATTTTATTGTCATAGCTGCGGCACTGCGCGAAAGCTTTGTTCTATAGGGTTTTCCAATAGGAACTTGACAACTTTGAATTTAATTTGTGAACGCACTCTTTCACTAATCATCAAACTGTCACTGTCAATTTATTCAGTAAACTCAACATTTTCATCATGGTAAAGTACATTAACAAGCAATGTCTGCAAATTATAAAAATTTTCTACAGATATTCGGAGTCGGTGACTGCAACTTTAAGAGCGTAAACTCCAATTTTCGGTCGTAATTCTCGCCCTAGTAAACAGGCAATAACAAGTTTAGTGCAAAAATTTGAGTCTACATATTCGTTGTGTGATGCTGCCGTGTTAGTGAGACAACGGGTTGGTCGAAGTGTCGAAAATATCGCTGCCGTTCAGACATTCATAGCAAACGATCCAAATCAATCAATTCCACGGCGTTCTCAAGAATTGGGCATCGCTAAGACCACATTATGGCGTATTTTGCGTAAGGATCTTGGTTTACACCCATACAAAATCAAGCTGACTCAAGAATTGAAGCCGATCGACCCTTTCAAGTGACGTACGTTCTCCGATTGGATTCTGGAGAAGCTGCTCCAAGATGATGAATTTCATCGCAAGATCATCTTTAGTGACAAAGCTCATTTTTGGCTCAATGGCTTCGTCAATAAGCAAAATATGCGTTATTGGTCGGGTGAAAACCCACATGTGCTTCATAATTCACCAGTTCATCCACAAAAAATAACTGTTTGGTGCGGTTTGCATGCCGGCGGTGTTATTGGGCCATATTTTTTTGTCGACGATAACGATCGTCACGTTACTGTGAATGGTCAGCGTTATCGCGCCATGATCACCAATTACTTTTGGCCCGAATTGGAAGATATGGACTTGGACAATATGTGGTTTCAACAGGATGATGCCACAAGCCACACAGCATACGCTAGAATCGATTTATTGAAGAGTAAGTATGGTGAGCGTGTTATCTCAAGACATGAGCCAGTCGATTGGCCGCCTCCTTAGTGCGATTTAACGCCGCTTGACTATTTTCTGTGGGGCTATGTTAAGTCATTGGTTTATGCTTACACGCCGACAACGTTGGAAGAATTCAGAGCCAACATTGAACGCGAAATAGCGACCGTTTCGGCCGAAATGTGTGGCCGAGTCGTTGAAAATTGGGTCCAACGAATCGACCGCTGCAAACGTGCCCGCGGTGGCCATATAAACGAAGTCGAGTTCCATTCATAAATGTTTTGAAATATCTCAAATTGTTTGCCTTTTATTTAAAAAAAAAAAGTTGTCAAGTCGTTATTAGAAAACCCTATAGAGCTCGTAGAATTCATTTTTGGTGTCGTCATCTTTTTCTTGTGTGGGAGCATCCCCGTTAACATGCCAGAAACTCAAAACTTCTTGCCTAAGTCTGCCTCCAAAAATGAATCTGCATTTTGACATCGATAACAATCGCGATAGTAGATGTAGCAGTTTCTCATACCCTTCTCGTCCTGACCATCCCGTCGGATTTTTTGAATTGAGGTAATATCTGCTTTGCAGCAGTTTAAGGCGACTGTAGCCAGGCAGTGAACAATGAACGATCGAGTGATGAATCTGAGCGACAGTTGGCCATTTACTAACCGTCATCACTAAGCGATTAGTTGCAAAAAGTGTAGTCAAAAGTCAAGTGTACTTCGTCGTAGTCGTAGGTAGATCCAGAAAATGAAGATTTGATGTACACCCTATAAATCGAGATTGGGCAAATTATGGTGAACTTCATCACTTATATCAAAATCTTCGCAGATATCCAGACCGATTTTGGCAATACTGTCGTATGCCAGAACCATTTTTTGATTTGCTGTTGGAAAAAATTCGACCAAGATTAACAAAAGAAAGAAAACCAATTAGTGCCAAACACAGGAAGAGCTCGCAAAATCTTTGGGTGTCACTCAAGCAGCCATTTCAAAACGTTTAAAGCAGCTGGATATATTCAAAAGCAAGGAAATTGGGTTCCAAATGAACTCAAACCAAGAGACGTCGAAAGGCGGTTATGCATGTCTGAAATGCTGCTGGAACGCCACAAAAGGAAGTCATTTTTACATCGGATTGTTACTGGTGATGAAAAATGGATCCATTACGACAACCCCAAGTGCTAAAAATCACATGTGAAACCCGGACAACCAGCAAAATCAACGGCAAAGCCGAATATCCATGGCGCGAAGGTAATGCTCTGTATTTGGTGGGATCATATGGGTGTGCTGTATTATGAGCTGCTAAAATCGGATGAAACCATCAATGGACAACGCTACCGAACACAATTAATCCGTTTGAAGAGAGCAGTAACCGAAAAACGCCCGGAATATGCGACCAGACACGAGGCAATAATTTTTCATCATGACAACGCTTGGCCCCACGTTGCTTTTCCGGTTAAGAACTATTTGGAAAACAGTGGATGGGAAGTCTTACCCCATCCGTTTTATAGCCCAGACCTTGCCCCTTCTGACTACCATTTTTTCCGGTCGATGCAGAACCCCTCACTGAAATACGGTTCGCATCAGAGCAGAATATCAAAAATTGGCTTGATTCATTCTTAGCTGCCAAGCTGGCGCAATTATTTTTGGATGGGATCCACAAATTGCCAGAAAGATGGGAAAAAGTCATAGCTTCAGATGGGCAATACTTTGAATAATAATATTGTACATGTTTTTCTTAAATAAACGTTCAAATTTTGAAAAAAAAAAAAAACGGTCTTCAGGGCAAGTCGAAGCATCTGAACTTGTGAGAGATGTGACGGCAAGTTCACCTAAATGAGCTGCAAAATATAGGTTGGCATTCAAAAAATTTGAAGGCGCTAAGAAAAAGCAACTTTCTGGGAGAGAAGCTTTGTCGATTATTGTTGAAGCCAAACTTACTAGACACTAATACAACATAATAAGATTGAACGCTAAAACTTGCCAAAAAAGTGTGTTACCCTGCGAAGGAACATATTACTGTTACGGACACTATTGCTGATATTAAATTGCAGGCTTTACTTAATCATACAGTTAGTCGGCTATTAGATGCTCAAAAGGAAGTTCTGGAAGTCCAACAAACGGATTCCTTGAACAATTTGAAGCTGATTTGTAAGTGGGGCTTGGATGGTTCAGCGCAGTCAGAGTACAAACAGCATATTTCTGATGCAAATACCAAAGACACCAGTATATTCATTGTATCCTTTGTACCCTTACGATTGTTAACAAACAACCCATGAGAGCAGCAGCAATTAATTATTTGGCAAAATGAAAGACCCTCATCCACACGATACTGCAGACCAATTAAAAGCATGTTACGATTGCTATGCTATGGAAAAATTTGTAATGTCATAACAGACGCGAAATCTACACAAAGATGCTTTGTATGCGGACTAACGTCCAAAGATTTCAATAACATGGAAAAAATATTCAACACTCATGTAATGGACACCTCTCGATTAGAATTCGGACTATCTGTGCTCCATGGCTGGATTCGTTTCTTAGAATGTTTGTTGCACCTTAGTTATAAAATACTTCTGAGGAAGTGGAGAGAAAAAGAAGAAAATCTTTGCTGAGAGAAAAAAAGATATCTAAAGCAAATTTAAAACTGAGATGGGATTAGTAGTCGATAAGCCAAAACCTGGCTTTGGGAGCAGTAACGATGGAAATACGGCTAGGAGATTTTTCAGTGAGCCAGAAGTAGCCGCAAAGATTACTGGGTTGGACTGTTTGTGTAAAAATATTTTGTAAATTGTACCCAATGTCATCTTCAATCCACAAAGTTTTAATTCATGGCCCAGCCATAATAGAGCATGCCTTATTGCCAATAGGCCAACTAAGCGAAGAAGCGCAGGAGGCACAAAATAAGGAATTTAAAAAATACAGAGAAAATTTCAAAACTAATGAGGATATTTTGAATTCACTCCTGATTTCTTCGGTACCGTTTATAACCAGTTTCAGAAAAAAGCCTCAAAAACGGGCTTATAACATTGAAAATGATGTTCTTGACTTATTAAAGGCACCTGACCTTCCGTCTACTTCAGATGCTTCCGATACATCAGCTCATATTAGTTCCGATAGTTCATCTGAAACGGAATAACGATTATTGTACATTTAACTCTTTTCAATTTCCTATATTTTGCATAAAAATCATAAAATATTATTTAAAAACAAGATGTGTGCTCTTTATTCATTTTCCAAGGGTTTAGTGCAATAAAATAGTTTTTGCCAGGAATTCATGCATTTGGCCGCTGTGTGCGGTGGCTGATTTTATAACTAAGGTTAGTTTTTTATTTTTTTATTTGTGGATGTTACGCAAAAGTTTAAATAAAGATATTACTTTGACTACAATAAAATACCAGGTGTACCGGTATGAAATGAGCGTATTTTTGTGAAAATAAAACACTAATTTTAAATGGGAAAGTAAAGAACATTTTATTCAAAGTATTGGCCATTGCTAGCTACACGTTTTTCTCATCTTTCAGGCAATTTATGAATTCCACGCCAAAAAAAAACTGTTCGTCTTTTGAAGGAAACCAAAAAGTCACCCAATTTTCAACTTCCTCGTAGGACTCGAAGTGCTACTTAGCTGATGCGTCTCCCATCGATAAAAACAAATGGTATACGGAAAGAGCCAAGTCTGGTGAATGCAGCGGGTGGTGTATCAGCTTTGGTTGTATCCTGAACCAGTTTTTCTTTGTTTGCAGGTGCATTTTCATGGAGCATTATTATTACATTATTATTACCTTACCGTGTTTTCTGGCCCATTCTGGTCGTTTTTCGATCAATGCATGGTTCAAATGGTTCATAGCGATCTGTATTAATGGTTTCACCAGGTTTAAGGGGCTCGTGGTACACCACACCTTTCTAGTCCCACTAGACACACAGTATTGTCTTCTTGCCGAATCGATCTGGTTTTGCAGTCGAAGTTGATTTCACATTTTCAGTTTTCCTTCTGTCTTTCATTCAATTCTTGTGGCACCCATTTTCCAGACTTTGGATCTTTTCCACAGCTTTCAAACGGTCAGAAATTGTTTGTTGCGCAATATTTAACATTTCTGCCATTTGTTTTTGACTCATTTTCATCCAATATTGTTTGCAAGTCGGCGTCTTGAAACTTTTTTGGTGGTCTTCCACGTTCTTCATTTCTCACATCAAAATCGTCATCTCTGAAACGTTGAAACCATATTTTGCATTTTGCCTCTGATAGAGTATGATCACCATATGCCTCGACAAGCATTTTTTTTTTTTAAATTCCGCGCGCGCACCAAGGGGATATGAATACCCTTTTTTTGGCTATTCACCAGGGCTCGAGCGGGTAGTGTAGTAGTTTTGAAATTCAGGTGTTAGGTTTCGATATTTTTCCCGAGGTGGTTGTCAAACTGGAGCCAGTGCATCCTCAACCAGTGGGTCTTAGTACGTGCTAGTTGTAATTTCATTACAGAGATTCGAACCCGCGACCCTCTGCTTGAGGAATCTATGCATAAACCACTACACCAAGGTCACCCCTGATGCGACTCTGCAGCACTTTTCTTCAATTGAAAACAACAAATTAATGCTTTCCGCAAGCCATCATTTTCCGGTGCAAAATTCGACAATTTTAACGTTGTTTTCTCAATGACTTGATGTATTGTATACTAAATATGTTTGACAGGTGTCAAAGCAACCAAACAAACAAACAAAAAAAAAAATGCCCATTCACAATAAAAGTTCCCTATCGAGACATTTGTATTTGTAAACTTCTTTATTCTTCTAAATAATTAAATTCTTAGAGGTTAAAATTACCACGCGGCACGCTCGAAAAATGGAAATTTTGCATGATGCTGCAGCAGTATACTCGTATCATATACCACCTTGATCAAAAATAAATAACCAACGTGTGGCGCTCCCATTGTTCCGATTTGAGTTCTGTTTTTTTTTTTTTTTTTTTTTTGTTAAGTTGGTACATCTGTTGTTGACATTCCCTCTAAATATTAGCGTCATAGCTTGACATTTGCAAAAGTTACGTAGCCAAGAGTACATCTATCTTTGTGTGTTGTCGATTTTTTACAATTTAAGAAACGGATTTCAATTTGCAACAACGAACTTGTATAAAATTTTGCGTAAAAGATGGATTTAAAGTGGAAAAGTGTTTCGGCAACGATTTTCTAAGAAAAACGCTCTTTTACCAGTGGCACAAGGGGTTCAAAAATGGTCGAGAGCCAATCGAAGATGATGAACGCAGTGGCAGACCATCGACGTCGAAAACCGACGAAAACATTGATAAAGTAAAAGAAATGTTGGTCAATAACCGCAAAATTAACCATCGGAGAGATAGCGGAGGACTTGAACATTGCCTATGGATCTGTCCAACTCATTTTGGTAAATGATTTGGGTTTCCGTAGTGTAGCAACAAAGTTTGTGCCAAAAGACCTCAATTTCATGCAAAAAAGAGACCGTGTTGACGTCGCAAAAGAGATGATTTGCGAGGCTGTATCCGATCCCACATTCATCAAAAGGATCATTACTGGAGATGAGGTGAGATGAGTACGACACGCAGTCCAGACATCAGGCAAATGAATGGCGTTCACCAAATGAGCCGAGACCAAAAAAAAAAAAAAAAAACACGTCGTTTTCAGTCAAAAAAGAAGGCAATGCTCACGGTTTTCACGGATTACAACTGTGTAGTGCATCATGAATTTTTGCCAGAAGGCCAGACAGTAAGCATAGATTATTATTTAGGCGTTATGAAACGTTTGCGTGAAGCAATTCGCCGAAAGACACCAGAATTGTGGACAGAAAACTCGTTAATTTTGCGCCATGATAACGCACTGGTGCACAGTGCCATCATTATTCGTAATTTTTTGACGAAAAATGCTAGAAATACCATCCAACAGCAACCGAATTCACCTGGTTTGGTTCCCTGTGACTTCTTTCTGTTGAATCGTGTTAAAAAAAACTACTACGGGGAACGCGTTTCAGCAGCCGAGAGGAAGTAATGGAAAAATCGCAGGAAGCACTGATGGACGAAAACCGAAAACCGAATATAAAAAATGTTTAGAGGATTGGATCAAGCGCTGGCATAAGTGTGTTGCAGTCGATGGGGATTTAGATGAATAAACTTATATTTTTAATTTTCTGAATAAATTCCGGGAATACGAGGTAGCGAGTATTACAAGAAGTGTAAGAAAGTACATTACGCACAAACAATTTTGTAATTTTGCTTTTACGATTAAGAGGTCGCACCATCACTCCCCCTCAAATTAGCTGAGTTTTCTTTTCGTTTCCTTGACGAACTCTGTCTGGTCGTGAGTTTTCCGCTGACAGCCGAAAAATTCACCTTGTAAACGAAGTGATGATCCAAACAACATCTCTGCTGGCGGTGCTTTGATGTCGTCTTTGTGTATAGATCACAGTCCCAGGAGGGGCGTATAGGCAATACGCTGCACCAGTCATCCGTCTCGTAGCAACAAATTGCAGTCTTTAACCCTCGATGCCATCGTTCGATTATATCATTGGATTGTGAATGAGCATGAGCATGTGAGTTCCTTAAATATGTTGCTCTCAAACTGTCTCCGCTGATCGGTCGTTATACGTAATGGAACGCCATAGCGTGATATCAGGGATCTCGCAACGTTTCCGGCCGTAATGTCTGGGAGCGGAAACGCTTCGGGCCAGCCGAAAAATGGTCAATGCACGTGAGCATGTAGCGACAGCCCTTCAACGTCGGCAGTGGTCCAACCAAGTCGATGTTAATATGGTTGAACCGTGATTGTGGTGGTGGATAGGAACCAAGTTGTGTTTTGTTGTGCTTTTGTACCTTGCTCCTTTGGCATTTTATGCAGTTTCTGACCTTGATGACCTTCTACCTGGATGAGAGAGCCCATGTATATCTTTTTTGATTTCCGTAATCCTGGATAGGGTGTCAGCTACCAGATTGTGATATGAAATCTAACTGCCTAAGCCTCCTCCGTGATGCTTTCTCCGCGTTTTTCTTGAATGCGAAAACGAGCGGTTTGTGGTCGGTGTAAATGCAGAAAATTCATCTAAAGTGGGTCAATCCCAGACGTTTATTAACGTATCCATCTAGCCAGAAATCTGCTTCATCACTGAACAAAATTTTCATAACGACGACGAATCGATTGGTCTTCGCGTACACTTTCAGCTACGGCTGCTATAGTCACTTCACTACGTACTGGATGTGGTCTAATGGGTCGAGTATCATCCACTAATGTAAATTGTGACTCAAATTTGCAAATTGTATTGGCAATAGTGGTTTCAGTAAGTCGATTATGCGCACAGTAAGTTCATCGAATCGCACGAAAAACATATCTGACAGAACGCTGATTTTCGTAATACAGCTGAACAATTAGGAGACGCTGTTGTGGTGTGAGTCTTTTTAAGATGACTTGCCAAACAATACTAAATAAAAATGATAAAGCAGTTTAAAAGGAGTCGTGCGTGATCTGTCAAAAAAAGCCTATTGAAAATCAAACCCCACGATGGATCACCCTATATTGGGTGCTCAACTAAGTGTGTCAATAGATGGCTATAGCAGTAAGTGCTGGTCGATTTTGACATATCCAAAACGTCATGAACCAAGCTGAGACATATGGTAAGCGAACTTTTTTGACAAATTAGTGATTTTGTTTGGGCGTCATATACTTTTGATGTGAAAGTGTCTGATTTTGTGCCAAAAAATCGTCTTTTGTGGGAAGTGTTGATTTTCTTCTTTCATTCGAAGTAATTGGCGGCTGGAACGCATCAAAAGAGCTCCAAAAAGTCTACGGATATACTTCTTTAAGTGAAACAATGTGCCGTGATTGCTTACGTCGTTTCAAAAACGGTGATTTCGATGCTGATGACCGTCCGCGTGAAAGAAGGCCAAAATCCATTGAAGACGCTGAATTGGAGGCATTGCTCTGTGAGGATCCGTGCCAAACGCAAAAAGAAGTTGCTGCAGCATTATAAGTTACCCGTCTAGGCATTTTTAAGCGATTGCATGAGTTGGGATTGACTAAAAAGCAAGGAACTTGTGTTCCTTACGATTTGAAGCCAAGCGATTTTGAGCGTCGTTTTTTCGCCTGTGATCATCTGCTCTAGCGGCAAAAAAGGAATGGTTTTCTTCATCGCATCGTGACAGGTGATGAAAAATGGATCCATTACTCAAAGAGAAGAAAATCATGGGGACTGCCTGGTCATGTTGCTACGTCGTCGGCTTGGCCTAATATTCACGCTTCGAAGGCTTTGCTGTGTATTTTGTGGGATCAGGTCGGTGTAATTTATTATGAACTGTTGAAACCTAACAAAACCATCACTGATAAAGGTATCGACCTTAATTGATGCGATTGAGAGGAACGCTGCGTTAAAAACGGCCTCAATACGAGCAGAGGCAAGAAAAAGTAATTCTACAGCATGACAACGTTCGGCCTCACGTAGCCAAACCAGTTAAAGCCTATCTGGAAACACTTAAAGGGGAAGTCCTACCCCACCCGCAATATTCCTTAAGTATTGCGCCATTCGAATATTACTTGTTCCGTTCGATGGCACATGGTCCGGCTGATCATCAGTTCCGCTCATATGAAAAGATCAAAAAATGGTTTGCTTCGTGGATAGCCTGAAAAGATGAACACTTTTACCACACACATTACGTCTAGAAACGGATTTAAGTTAATTGATTTCGCTGCGGGACGTAACGTTACTATAGCAAGCACACGGTTTCCTTAACTTAATATTCACAAGAGAACATGACAAACACCAGATCAGCAAGCAGTCAACCAGTTTGATCATGTTCCGATTGACGTTAGGCACTCCTCAAGTATTTTAGATGTCCGAACATTCCGAGCGGCCAACATAGACTCGGACCACTAACTAGTTGCAGCCAGAGTACGTTTTCGGATATCTCAGACGCCACAACAACGGGGAAATATTATTAAACCGCCAGAACCTTTGTCGATCGCGTAGTCCTCTGCAGCCAGCGCTAAGTGTTGAAGACCAGAGGCTTAGACGCCGAGAAGCCATCAGAAATGCCGCTACTGACGTGCTGGGTTTCACCCGCCCACCACCACGAAACCCCTGGTTGATGAAGAGTGCCGGCAAGCACATGCAGCAAAACAACATGCCTATAATGCGGCGGTGCACAAAAAGGTGAGAGCGGCGAGATTTACGAGCAAAAGATAAAGGAAGAACGAAGAAAAAAGATAGAGCAGAGATGCACGCGATCGAGAAAATAGAGAGGTGCTTCTCCGTGAATAATGCTCGGAAATTTTACCAAAAGATAAAAAAAATGTATCATAAAATGCATAAGACCGAGACAGTATATACTGTTAACAAGAAGGGACACTCAACAGCGAAAAATCGGCCAAAATGTCACAATCGGTAGCTATAACTTTGAGGTAATAAGAGACCTTGTCTTCCTCATCTCTGCTATCTCTGAAAACGTAATCTCTTCAGAAATCAAACGAAGAATGATGCTTGCCAATAGCTGTTTCTTTGGGCTGAGAAGGCAATTATGTTGTAATGCCTTGTAATCGCAGTCATGCGGATGAAGATATCCTTGGCCGTTTTGAGAGAAAAATTCTTCGTAAGACATTTGGTCTCGTATGCGTTGACGGGCTCTGGAGGAAGCGGTGCAACGATGAACTCTACGAAGTGTACCACGACATCGACCTGGTAAAAGAACCGCGCATTTGGAGATTGAGATGGCTGGAACATGTAGAGCAAATGAACACCAACGCTCCAGCCCGAAGAATCTTCGAATCTTATCCGGAGGGACAAAGCTGTAGAGAAAGGTCTCGCCTTAGGTGACGCGCGCAATTGGAAGAGAACCTCAACCATTTTGGGTTACGCAATTGGATGCAGTTAGCCAAAGACCGCCCTTAAAGAAGTGGCTTATGTGTTTAGCCCCAGGTCCACCCCGCCTAAGTAAGTAAGAAAGGCCCAATGTTTTTGGGTGATAGAAGAGTAGTTAGAAAAAATGTGCGCAATGTATGTCGGTAAGCCGAATTTTAATGAACCACCCCACCACAGCTATCCGGTATCTTTCGCAAAGTGGCAGTTATTTCTCTTGTGTTACTCGTATGGGTCACTTAAACTGGCAGCTGGAATACCTTAAATACTCTTAGGGGTCTCAATGTATAACTAGATATGTCTAGGACAGTTAGCATGAATGAATATTACTTACAGTAGTAAAGTAAACAAATAGAATTTGTTCAATTTTCAATTACAACCGATATACTCATTTCTTTATTGCTGTTCGCCTTATCAAAGCAAGAAGATCATTTGTGCATAAGCCCTGTCAGGAAGTCAACAAGGTACCACAACTGAGGCTACTGGTAAAAGTTCAACAAAAATTCAACAAAAACTCAAATCACCTAGTTCACTAAGATATAGTAGTATATCACGTAAAGGGGCGAATAACTACTTTTGTTAGCAAGGACAAAGTCTTTCTGACATATGAGACCGTGTAAAATAAATCCTTCAAATCCTAGCCGACAAAGTTGTTCCAGAACTTTTACTTTTACTGCCGAAGGATACTCACGTATCCTGTCTCTCGAATTGTTTCAGTACCTCTACATTTCTCAGCATTTATTTGTAATAAAAGGATCACAACATACAAAAGGATGTCTTAAAACTGAATCCGACCAAAAGTAAAACCGACATTGCAACGAAGACTAAATTGAATGTTGATTCCTCTTAACATTCGACTACATTTCGCACATTAATGCCAATGATTGTTGAACATTGGCAAACCGGAATAGAGAAAGCGGTGGGCGCTTGTAACTAAGAACATTCAGCCAGTTCAAGATTTTAAGTTTCCAATTGACGTAAGGACATGGATGGATGCAAATGCGAAAGCGAAATGAATCACTACCTTTTTATGATTACTTTTGACAAGTGATACTCTTCGACTATATGACGTTGTGATGACTATGACGATGACGGTTGCTTGTAATAGTGTTTCTCTATGTCTAGTGCATAGACATACAACGACAAATATGAAGATGGCATTGACATGCATCTTCAACATGCGAGAAATAGTCTCTGACGGATGTTCTCTTACTACTTAATACTCAATGCTGTCCAATAACGACAATGATGCGCCATGGTACTCCTGCTGAAGCTGACAACGATGACGATGATGACATAACTGCCAACGGAAGGCAGCCTTTTGCCAGTAACTGACTCAATCTCAGTGTGCTCATGCTGAGCAGTAAACAACAATGTATTGCAAATTGAAAAATATTCACAACGCATATACACAGATACAAACCTATATGCGTAAGCCATCTGCAGTCAACTTTCAGTCTTTCAGGTCGTCTAGGAAACATCATAAAGTTGTTCCTTAAGGATATGAGTTATGAGTTTTTCCAGCTATGTAGCTCTCATACCTACTGAATTGAATAGACTCTGGCATGAATACCACGTCTAAGGAAAGGGTATAGGGCACCCTTTAAGAAGAAGGCACAAGGATTCGTCTTCAAATTTGAATTTAACAGCCAACTTTTGTTTGTGTTTACAATTTACGTGAGTAATTTGTTGCGAGTATTAGTTGTTGGAGGGTAGGGTAAGGTGATAGTATCAATGAATGCTGGGTGGAAGTCTTTTTAGGTGAGCAATGTACTTTATGAGGTGCAATTCCCAATATGAGGGCAAACATTAATAATTAGCTTGCACAGTGGGCATTCAGGAGAGAAACTTTGTGCTTTGAAAAGTAGGGATCGTCAGTAGGGTGGCTTCGTAAAAATGTGTTATTCTGCAAAAGGAACAATTCTGATGGTGGAACGCTTGTTGGGAAAGAGGCAGCAAAGTGATGGTTTGCGGTTGCGGTGTGGTATGGTATGGTGTTACGAAGTCGTGAGAAAGTTTGCTTTTCCAATAATTTTACTGACGGTAGAGTTTGTTTATTTATTGTTCAGAATATGCACGCAAAAACGGCTGCGTTGTTTATAAACTACGACGACTCTAGCTCATTTTTTGTGAAAGAACTAATGAGAAAAGTTGGTTTCCTTTTATTAACTCAGGGTTGGGTTTAAATAGTTTGTAGGTGTCTTTTAATAATAAAAAATGAAATCCCATTCAACGAGATCAAACTATAATTTGAAAGTGAACAGGTGATCTAACCATCGAAACGGTTCCAGAAAGTCCTGAGCATCTTATGACAATGCGCATCAAAGCTAAGTTCACTAACAAGGCACAAGCTTAATATACATTCATACCCCTACGGAAGATAAGCATGATGCCACCAAAGTATATTTCTGCTAGCTCCTCAACAAGGCATACTCGTATGAGCAATTTCCGGAGTACTCGTACTCAGGATTGGAAAGGAGGACATCTTTGATAGGACCACGTCTGGGAACAGACTTCTATTCACGACCACCACCGAGCAATCTCTGTTTTGGTGAAAAATTCCGACATGCATATGCAGCTAAACAAGAAGCGTACAAAGCGGCGCGCAATGAAAGACGAGACCCGCTCGTGAACTCTATGTGCAGAAAAGACAGAAAAGACATCGGCTTCTATAGAAAAAGAAAAAATATATTGAAAGGCTGTGCTACGGAAGTTTTACAAAAAGTTAAAAAGAACGCGTCGAGGCAAGAAGAAACATACAGAAAGCCTGTGGAGATATAGGAGAGCCACAATAGGTACTGAGAAAATGGAACAACCTTTTTGTCAGGCAGAACTTTAACGTTGATAGCTTAAAATCCGTCTACCTGACCAAAACAAAGAAAGGATTGCAATATTTAAGGCTTAGCGGCGGAGGTAATCAAAGCTGCTGGAAATGATTTTGTGAAGGGCACACATCAACTCATTTCTCAAATCTGATCAGAATATTTTATGCCTGATAAATGGAATCTCATCAGCCCTTTCACGATACACAAAATGAGATATAAGTCTCCTCAGCATTGCATACACGAGTAAGATCTTATCTGCCATATTATGTGAACGTCTGAAACCCTTCGTAATTTTCAGAGCGGTTTCAGATCAGGAAAGGCCACAATCGACCAAATCTTCACACTTCGGCTTATTCTGGAAAATCTAAGGAAGCCTAAATCGATACCCACCATCTTTTTATCGATTCTAAAGCCACATATGACAGCATTTATCATTTAGTCTTAGCATCCCTGCCAAGCTCATCCCTTTATGCAGAAAGACTTAATAAATAACTTAACCCTTTGATGTCAAAGAGGGTTTTAGACATATCGTAGTTGAAAGAATTGTGCGGAACTCACAAGCGACACCGGAGGCACAATCTCTCAAAACTCTGTGCAACTAGTAGCATACGCCGATGATATCGACTTAATTATGGGAGAACAGAGCGCACTATCACCAGTGAGTTTACTAGTATTAAAATGGAAGCTGTAAAATAGGTTTATCGGTAAATGAGGGCAAAACCAAGTATACTGTCAACAAGATGGGACACACACCATCGACGAAATGTATATAGCATCACAGTCGACAGATATAATTCCATGGCAGTAAGGGACTTTGTCTACAGTAAGGAGACTTTACATAAGACATTGCTTGATCATCGCAGTTCTACTTTATTACGCTGAAGCATAAACTCTATCGGAAGACATTCTTATTCGTTTCGAGAGAAAAGGCTTTCGAAAAATATTTGGTCCCATTTGCGTTGACGGGCTTTAGAGAAGAAGAGTCAATGACGAACTACACGTCACGAGCTGTATAGCCACATCGACCTAGTCAGAAAACTGCCCATCAGTTACCTGAGACGCTAAGACGTAAAGAGCTAATGGAAAGTAATGCTCCGACTTGCAGAGTCTTCAAATGTAACCCGGATGTCCCTCCGGTAAAGGGAGGCCAAACTTAAGTGGCGTGCTTATGTAAAATGTGACCTCGACCGACTGGATGAAATTAACTGAAAGCTGGAGAGGCTTCTTAGTTGAGGCCCAGATTCACCCCAAATCAAAGCACCACCTAAATAAGTAGGGGTGGACCAGGGCGTCAGCTAATATGTCTCTCCAGCTAGAGTGGCCTTTTACCAAGTGCCTGTAATTGCGCACATGAAATTGTGTTCAACTAGATTCCGGAATTAAAATAACAAAGGCAGCTCATTAGAGATATTTTAAACAGCAACTCAGAACAATCCTCAACAAAATCTCCTCTTGCACAACGGAAATAGCGCCTTATTTGAAAGAGGAATGGACTATAAAAAAATATTATGGAAAGAACTTTGTCATTTCGAAAGAAAAGAGCTTCAAGAGATCTACAGCCCTAACTGCGTGGTCAAGGATTGTAGTCGGAAATTAAATAGCTGTACAGCAACGTAGACTTATGTTAAACAATCAGGATTCATCGGCTCAACCGTTTGGTCACGAGAAACGAATAGCATGCTGTGGCTATGTTTTTTTTTTTTTTAAAGTCATCACAACAAGATTTTCAATACTTCGAATTCCACTTAATCATTACTTCGACTGGATTTTGTTTCCAGCATAAATGGTAGATTTCTACATGCGAGTAGTCTCGGAATATGCTTTATGATTGCTCATTTATTCATGCTTGTCCTATCGCTTATTTTTTTTTTTTTTAAATAATTAGCGTGCGCTCAAGGAATTTGCGTACCCTTAAAATGTTTTTACACAGCCCGGAAGAAGGAAAATTAATGAGGAAGAAAAGAGAAGTACCGATAGACATTGGTCTTAAATGTTTGCAAGTTATAACGGCGAGAAAATAATTAGAAAGCTCGGCAGGGCATATTTTAGAGTAAGTCCGAAAGTGGGCTTGAGGGTATACTGATACGAATTCATAGCGAGACGGGTGTTACAGTTGAAAGTTTGGCTGTCATATAGCTTAAGAAGAAACTTCTTACAATGGTAATATAGATCCTGTTTAATTCATAGAACGTGCATTAAAATCGTAGCCTGTGACCTAAGGAGAAAAATATTTTTTCATGCTATTTTCTGCTGGCAGACACCGGTTACATGACGCTTCGCATATTCTGAGTGCTTTTCTCATGCACGATGCCTGTCTATTTCGGTTTTTTTATTATGTGGTATTCTGTTACGCATCTCCTAGGTACTTTGAAACGCGCTTTTCTGTTTTGGTTTTGTACACAATCATTACTTATAAACTTATTAACTCTATTAAATAAATATCCGTCTGTTCGCAGTTTATATTCTGCTGGATAGTTTCCGAAGGAACAGAATATTCATTGTAGGAACAGGGTAATCTTAGAGACATCAGAAAGTATTTAGTTTGTATGCATCTTGAAGTTATGCGCAGACGAAACCCGAACGGCAATGGAAGCCCCACCCAGGCAAATTCAGATCTTATTAAACTCTCTCCTGAGCCTTACCCAGCAAATTCAACGGCGATCTTATTTCCCTCAGTCCAATTAAGAAATGGGACACTGACAATTCAGCTTTTCGACTGCGTTAATAGAAGCATCGCATTCTAAAACTATCAGGTGAGCTATCATTATAAACTCAGATACTTCACCTTCTCCATTTTTCCACCGACGCCGCACAGTATATTTCATTGTCATCGGGTTTGCATATACCATCTTCATCAAAAAGTTCCCGATTTATTCAGAAAATTAAAAATACAGGGTAACTAGGTTGGGTGAAAAGTAACCTTCTTGACCGCCAGAATGCGCTGCTACTGCAAAAAAGCTTATTATGCCTTGAAGTCCGTTCATATTTAGACAGACATGCCAAATTTCAGTGTGATACTGTCTTTAGTTTTGTTTTGACAGCTGATTGTTGTTGACGTGCTTGACATCATGTTGTGTATGGACAAAAACGATTTTCGTTCTCTCATAAAACATTATTTTTTGAGAGGCAAAACGGCGAAGGAAACAAAAGAAAAGTTGGATAAATATTATGGGGCTAATGCTCCGTCAGATTATTGATTTCAAGAGTTTCGTGGTGGCAACTCCACTACCGATCAAGTCCGCAGCGGCGGGCCCTCCGATGCGGTTACAGAGGACAGTGTCAAAAAAATACATGAAATGGTGTTGGCTGACCGGAAAGTGAAAGTGCGCGAGCTAGCAGATACCACAAAGATTAGTACTGAGTGCACACGCCATATTTTGGACAATATTCTGCCGCTGGGTGCCGCGCATACTCACTATTGACCAAAAACACGAAAGCGAGAGCACTTCGAAAGAGTGTTTGGACTTGCTGATGGGGAATCGGGCGGACTTTTGGCGTCGATTGGTAACTGTTAAAAACCAAAGAACAGAATGAGTGCCCGGCAATGGACTAAAGCCGGCACGAGTGTTCCGAAGCGGCCGAGGGAATCTCGATGGGTCGGAAAGGTTATGGCGTCGGTTTTCTGGGATTGTCATGAAATACTCTTCGTGGACTACCTCGAAAAAGGAAAAACCATCAACAGCGATTATTACTGTGCATTATTGGAGCGAAACCGCTGAAAAACGGCTTCACATGAAGCGAAAAAAAATTTGTTTTTCAAGACAATGCACCGTCGCACAAGAGCATCGCAACCAATTACTGTCGCATCCATCGTATTTGCCCGGTTTGGCTCCCTCGGACTATTATCTCTTCCCAAACCTCAAAAGATGGCTCATCAATAAAAAATTCAGCTCACGCGAGGAAATCATTGACGCCACGGAGGAGTATTTTGCAGACCTTCTGGAAAGTAACTTTTCGGACGGGATCAAGAAGTTGGAAAATCGCTGGAATAAGTGTATCAAACTAAAAGGGGAAAAATATTGAATAAAATAAAAAAATTGTTTTTTCATTTCCAAGGAGGTTACTTTTCACCCCACCTAGTATTCATCTAAATCAATATTTTCCCTGTTAAAGTTATCCCCATCGACAGCAAGACACTTATGCCAGCACTTGATCCAATGCTCGATTTTATATTCGGTTTTCGGTATATCCATCAGTGCTTCCTGCGATTTTTCCATTACTTTCTCTCGGCTACTGAAACGCGTTCCCCGTAGTGGGTTTTTAACTCGATTCACAGGGAGCCAAATCAGGTGAATTCGGTGGCTGTTGGATGGTATTTGTTGCATTTTTCGTCAAAAAATTACGAATAATGATGGCACTGTGCGACGGTGCGTTCTGGTCTCTTTCGGCGAATTGCTTCACGCAAACGCCAAAATAATACCCTTTGCTTACTGTCTGGCCTTCTGGCAAAAATTCGTGATGCACTACACCGTGCATTTTTGCATGAAATTTAGGTTTTTTGGGACCAACTTTGCTGCTACACGACGGAAACCCAAATTATTAACCAAAATATCTTTAATGTCCGCTATCCCTCTGATGGTTAATTTGCGGTTATTGACCAACATTTCATCAATATTTTCGTCAGTTTTCGATGTCGATGGTCTGCCACAGTGTTCACTATCTTCGATTGTCTCACAAACGCTTTTGAATCGCTCGTGCCACTGATAAACGACCGATTTCTTTAGAGAATCGTTGCCGAAACACCATTTTAACATTTCCAATGTTCGCGCACCATTAAATCCGTTTTTTACGCAAAATTTAATACAAGTTCGTTGTTGCAAATTTAAATCCATTTCTAAAATTGTAAAAAATCGCCAACACACAGAAAGGTAGATGTACTCTTGGAGCGTAGGTAGATGTACTCGGTGAGGCCACCAAGAACTTTTTGATCAAGGAAGACAGACGCAGGTTTTCATAAAAAGAAGTGAGATTAAACGTCTTCCCTTAGAAAAAACCAGCACCGCGTCCTATATTGACCTTAAAGTTAGCGATGACAATATTCATATATTCATTTACTGGCTCAGAATCTGATCGAAACCATCCTTGCAGTCAAAGAAATTCATTTTCGTACTTTCGCAGCTACAGGAGTCCAAGACAGTCGGTGTGCAAGATCATCAAAATTCCACTCCAATGCAGCCATTTTTGTAAACATCAAGGAAAAGAGATTCACCAACGCATCTAAATCGAAGCTATCTTTGACTGTCCTTTGAAGTCTTGAATTTTCTTGAAAGCTTATTACATCGGACAACCGATATATGGAATAAAATAATTGGGCCAATCATAGCCGTGAAAAAATATATAGAGGTGGATGATGAGCTCCATATGCTGCCACTGAAATTTTCAACGTGGCGTGTATGAGTATAGTCCAAAAGATTTTGTTAACCATGATGACATCTAAAAACGTCGTTAGAAAATCAGATGTGAATTCCTTAAGAATTAGACGATTCAGACCACTAATCCCCCCTTCTTTCTAAGAAAACATTTTTGGGAGCACTGACTGAAAGCTCACTTCTAGAGCACCAATTATCAATTCGATTGTGTTCCCAGATCTACATGCATCTTGTATCAGACAGTCGTTTAGAAAGACTGAATGGACAGGAAAGTTCCGTCAGTTGCATATGCCTAAACATAATCATAAGAACCATGGAAAGCATTAAGCAAAGATACCTCCTCTCTTGATCTTCTCGTATTCCTCTAATCACTTAGTAAGGACATCGTCTCCTAACTTTTCCATTAGCTGCCTCATCTGCTCATCTAGTTTGTGAAAGTCAGATGACTAGAAACTTGGTTTATCTTTCACCTGTTTCATTAAAAACAATTCGTACTTCTTCATGTTCTTTCCATAAGCGTACTTGAACTCTTCTGAAGGCGTTCGTATCCCTTCTCAATTCACTCTTTCATTCCGGTTTTTCTTTTTGAATTGAACTCAATATTCGGATGTATCATACAATCACTCAATAATTTTATAGTTATGAGTGAGTGTGGCAATGCGAAAGCTAAACCACGTTAAATGTAGTATTGTGTCAACGCCAGGTAAGAATATTACATCTGCAGCTCTGCACATGAACTAAACAGGGACGAAGGGATGAGGGTACTTTTAGCCTGAAAGCCATTCCAAGAAATATTACTCTTGCTTACAGAAGTGGCATAATGCTATAATCACCAACCAAATTGATTAATTAGACTTAAGGCCTGAGGTAGTGTTGCAAACATCTTACCCCACATACCTACTTTCTTTGTAATATTAATTCAGTCTCCTCTCATAAGTCATGCGATTACCAAGGTTAGGTTAGGTAAGAGTGGCTGTTGGAAAGACCAACCCACTTAGGCCTCTTGGCCCATTGTGATGTCACGTGGATCTATGATCCTCCTATTTGAATGTGAACTGATTTGGGCTTTTGATGAAGCCTAGGAGACTTTTAACTTATATATTCCTTAAGTGTAGTTTTCTTCTTTGGGAGAGAGCTCCTCCTCCTCATCCATAGACACGTTGATCCAACGGTACACTTAAGATCTGTTCTTTTGTTGTTGACTCCAAAATTTAGTGAGACTCTTAGACTTAGTCAGTCGACAGCCTCGCCACACTGAAAGTATTGGTTCTCGTCAGATCACCGAAATCAGGTAGTGTCGGGCGCGGTAAGTAATAGAATGGAGGATCGAATTGGAGCTCAGTACCTATCCACGTGCTGTTAACAGTATTGGCAATACAAAGGCCGACTTGCTCCACTTAAAGAAAGGTTCTAAGATGAGTCGAGGAATATTGAAATGGGTGATGGCGTTTGGCTGGCAAAAGAATGAGGATCTTGGGCAAAACACTGGCTCGAGAGACCCATTGGATGAAACAGATCTCACATAAAAATAGATGCTAGCGTTAGCAGTAGGAATCAAACCCAGGAAATAACTCTGAATAAAGTTCAGAGGGTCTCTCTGGTAAAGTTTATAGTGGTAGAGAGACGAAAAGAGACCCGACAATGGTGGTCTGATTCGAATATCTCTCGAAAATTTATATATAGACTTAGTCAAGTGAGGAATGGATTACGATATTTCAGAGAAGAAAGAGGGTGACATATTTCTTACATGTGGTCATTCTAACGTACGTTGTTACTGACACATATACTGAGAATGGAAAGTTTTTCAGTTTCGACGATGTGAATGGCATTCATGGATAATGGCTTGATGTTTAAATTTCGCTTTAATGACAGCAGGCATCATTGAGCTTTGGTAGCTTTGTCGAAGAAAGAACACCAGCATTTATTTTGTGAACATCAAACTTTAAACCATCCAAGATATTGAATATTCACCAGCAATGTAAAGAAAAATTGGAAGACCTCGTGCTTGGATAATAATCCAATACGAAGTCTCTTTAATTTCAATGTCATCTCAGATGATACCAATGACAGCTAAAGAATTTAATGGGTACGTTACACTAGATTTAATGTGAAAGAATGGTTGTTGTCTTGAGTATCGAACAGTCTTTCCCTCTTTAAAGTTGGTTGTTAAGTTCCCCATTCACTGCTTTGTTTGCAAATGGAAGTTTGGGTTAAACATTAGGCACTAGTGTCGAAGGAGTTGGTTTTGCTTCCAGTGCCGGTTTTTGTAAATCGACTGCCCCAGTGCCTTGTGGTAGCTCTCCCGTAGTAACTGCGGGAATTTCCTTCTCCTCCAAATTGATTCTGGCTTAAGGATCTATGAAAAGAGATTGGGAAAAACACTTCGAAGTATTACCTTCAACGCTTGTTGCTCGCATCTTGTTAATATGGAATGGAACTCCATCCACATCAACGATGTAGTGTAAATGGTCGATCCTATCGGAAATCCTTCCGAACTTCCCCTTGCATTCCTTACTTTGGTAATACCGCACTTGTACTAAGTCCCCGATCCTAAAACTCCGTTTGCAATCCTCGATTTCTTTTGTCTGCTCTGAAATTGTACATCGCAATACATCCAACCTGGTGCGAAAGTTAAACTTCAGCATCTGGACTCCTGCCTGTTGTCTAGCTTTCTGTCTTTCAATACTGCATCAGTAGACGTTGTAGCTTTGTATGCAGGTCCCCTGGCTTTGATCGTTTATTACAGACAATTTTTCAGGACTTAAACGTACCGCTCTGTTGATGAATGTGCGAGTGAAGTGAGCTTGTGAACAATGTAGTTAGACTTCAAAAAGTGTTGAAACTCATTCAACGTAAAGTTGGTACTATTATCAGACACAACAGTCTAAGGCATACCGAAATTCCCTCATCGCGCGTATGGTGGAAACACAAGTGATCTGATTCATAGGGAAAACTTCTAACCACTTCGTCTTTGCATTCACCACTATAAGGAAGTATCGTTCCCATAAATGGTCCAGCGAAGTCTATATGTAACCGTTGTCATGGTTTGGATGGAATTCCCCAAGGGTGCGATGACATCTTTGGTGGTTCCTTCAGAATTTTCGATATCGCGATCGATTTTCGTCCAATAGCAGTAAATTCTAGCCAAAGATTTAATTTTGACGATACCGATGTGCGCTGCATGTAACTCGTTCATTGTAGAATGTGTTCTTCAAACTGGCTCCGTTCTGTAAAAGGATCCAAAGAGAAGCCAACTCCCTGTCGTGTTTTGTTTCTTCGGCTATCTTGGAATTTGTTAAAGGCAAGTGTTTATCCGTTCAGCGTTGGAATATTTGAAATATTTCGCTGTCACTCCTGTCATTTTGATGAGATGCTAATGGATTTCTTGAAAGAAAACCCACATTAATATTGTGGTTCCAACTCTTATATTGAATCTTATAGTCGAATCCGCTAAGAAACTGTGCGTAGTGCAACAATTGCTGCGCTGTAAGTAAAGGCAAATTTTTGTTAGGCTGAAATATTGTAGCTAATGGCCGATTATCGGTGATGAGTGTAAATTCACGGCCATAGCAGTAGTTTAAAAATTTATGTAACCCCCAATAAATTGCCATCGCCTATTTGTCTAACTAGCTATAGTTGACTTCCGATTTCGTCAAACTTCTGGATGCAAACGCAATAGGATGCTCTCCATCATTCGTATGATGTGATAAAGTCGCTTACAACCCGACAGGAGATGAATCCGTCGTCAAAATTAGTGAAGGTCTTCATCGAAGGGTATTAACATCTTGTCGCTCATCATCTCTTTTTTTATAACTTTAAATTCTTGTTGACATTTACCATCCCAATTGAATTTTTGGTCCTTTCTCAGAAGAAAGTATATCGGGTGAAGATTGGTTAAGAGGTCCGGAATGAATTTGTAGGTCTGTCGTAAGAGAGGGAAGAAGATTCGCCTTTTTTAGGGTATCCTTTGCAGATACCATGTTTTTCTTTAGCCAGGACAGAGTTTCATCAATCGCCAAAATTTCTGCCAGAAACACGTTACATTGATTTGGAAGACAGAAGGAAAATAAATTTATCTGAGAAAACAACGCCACCAACCCCGCTTTCAGTTTTAGATCCATCTGTGTTAAAGTAGCTTGACTTATCCTTCATGAAAGCATCTTCCTCCCAGAAAGATTTAGAGGGGAAGCTTACATAAAATTCTTTGCCAAACCAAAGTTCAGGTATGGTGTAATCCATATTCTCTATGAGGATTCCTAATATATTAAGAATATTAGCGTGGCCAAATAAATTATTTGTTCACTGTGTAGTCGCTTTAAGGTGAATAGCTGCAATCGCCAGGTGTCAAGAGGGGTGTCAAGTGAAACAGAATATCTAATGCCGCGGAGGGAGTAAAACGTAGTGCTCCGCTTTGCATAGACATGCTGTTTTTCGGACTCTGCTTAGTTGGCTGCAATTGACTGCATTGTTTACAGGTGTCCACAGACCACCACACCGTAGGTGAATACCGATCTTATAACAGAGACGTATAGCTTGCAAGAGTATAAACCTACTGTAGCTCTCTTGACTTTAATTGAATATTAGGTTTCCAGTTCCGTTTCCTAAAATGTGGCCCAAATATTTTGGTGTATCGAAAATGACTAAACCGGTACCGTTGATTGATTTCCTGGAAAAGATGGCAAGATAAGTTCAATAGGGGTTTTCTCCCCATCCACAGCAACCTGGCCAAAGGTTTAATCTGTTAAGATTTAGTTGAAGGAGTTTTTAGTGGTATTAAGATGCTTATCTAAAACAACTATAGCAACGACATCCGCATAGGTAATCACCCTGATACTACCCGCATCCTGGTATATCAGCAGTACATTAATCACTAAGTTCCAGAATAGGGGTGAAAGGACACCGGCTTGCAGCGTACCTTTGCGGACACATCTCTTACCAGAAGCCCCACCCAGTTTGGAGTCGATCATCTTGCTATTTATCGCAGTCGTGAGTGCGGATTTGTTGACACTGTTAAAGGCACCTTTTATGCCCAGGAAAGCGACCATTGTGTATTCTCTTCATCGTTCAATGTGGCTAGTCAGTGAGAGCACAGACTTTCTTTTACAGAAGGCGTCTTGAGCCGTTGACAAAAGTCTTGACCTTTACAGCTTGGCAGGTATTATACCCTCCAATATGAGCAGAATTATATGATATGAAGCTATGCAGCGCCCAAAACAGCTTGTCTCTTGCAATCATTTTAGTCGCGGTTGCGAATATGGAGCTACCTGGAAAGCGAGTGTCTAGAAGAAGGTTTAGTAATTCACCACTTGAGGTTGTCCAAGAGCCATCGGTTTTTTTTCGAACAGCTATACACCATAAGATTTTTCTTAGCCGCGAAGCCCTAGAAGTTTCTGTTATTTTGTCACAGAATAACCTCCAAAACTGTCGTTTTTTCTTCTTCAGATCGTTTTAATATTTTTTGAGTCCGCATCAGTCAATTTTCCTGTGCTTTTTGCTTGGTTTAAAAGTTTTCTACAAACGCTTCTATGAGGTCCCAGTGCTGATATCCACCAGTGCGGCCTTTTCTTGCCTTTAAATTAAATAAGAGAGTAGGTAGCAGCCATTTTTGGAAAATCGCACTTATTCTGCAGAAGACTTTTTTTAGTGATGGAAATTAATCTGAGGAAACCACATCATTGGTTCAATTTACCAGAGTAGCCAACGGTGCTATTCAAGTCCTCCGATTCTTAACATGTATCTAAGAGCATATCTTCTTGCTCTAATCGTAAAGGATCGCTTTGAATTAATTTGAATCGTTGCTTTCCATTTCAAGAAAGGATATCGACACTCCAAGATCTAAGGATGAGTTTTGAATTTCAATTAAAAGAGGATGAGGATGGTTATTAGCATCCAACTCATCGCTGAATCATGCCTTTAGTCTGCGCTAGAGAGTTAAATGATTGCTTATTGATCACAATTGGTGCACATCTAGTTTCTCCAGTTTTGTAACTTTCCAGTCATAAGTCGGAAGTGTCAGGTTACTTTGCTTGATGAATACTTTCTGGGGAGGCTCTAGGTCTGCTAGGGATATCCTCCTTGGCCACGACCTTGAGTTTTGCACCTGGCCGAATCTCTCCTAACCCGCTTTTGGCTTTGGTGTAAAGATTGAGAGATCTTTGTTCGGCACAGGAGACAAGTTTGACGTAGTTTTGGTGCTAGCTAACGTTACTTGTGATAAGAGGTTGTCCGGGGTTCTTACGCATGATGGCCACGAAGTTGCCCGAAACCTTTAATTTGACCAACTGCCACCGTGCAGGTGTTATCAATCCGCCGGTGTAGTGTTTGCCGACTATTTCGATCGTTATTGCATCTTTGAAGATTTCGCTAAAAGACCTCAGAGATGTGCTGCTGGAAGGCCAAGCTAATTTTGCGTTATTAGTTTTGGACCTCTTGGATGCCGGTACGGTTTCTTTCAACGATTTCTGGCGCTTGGAAGAGTCTTTTATCGTTTTGGGAACAGTTTTAGTCCATTTTTTAGGATGTTATTAGCCCGCTCATTCTTACTCCTTATGTCCGCATTTCCCTCAACCTCAGGAACGGATCAGAGAGAATTACATTAAGTTTGCAGACGCATCTGAGCTTCTTATTACTCCTTTGAGGGAGAAATTTTAGTTTGGTTAAAGTTTAGTTGAAGTTTGGTTGAAGTTTGGTTTTCGACTCCTTACGTTTGCCGAAAATTAAGCATCATGGCCTGCCACAATTTTACATCCGCCCGTCAATGCAAGAGCCTTGCCGGTAGCTGATGCAGTCACCGTTCTACCGACCGATTCTACCGAGTACCGATCTCAGAGTTTGTTTTTATAAGAGTTTGTCCATTATTAAATCCCACAAGTAGCTGAAAGAGAATGGGTTATCTATACAGAGATCCACTGAATACAGTTAAAGCTAGCTAATCCGGAGGTCGCCAGGTATCTGGATACACCTCTGGCGACAAATTCAGTTGAGAGTATAAAGTCCAGAAGTTAGTACAATATGAAAACACTTACTAATATCACAGGGTTTTGAGCATAAGCATCGCAGTTTGTGTTTAGTTCTACTGGAATCACAGTATCCGAGTCCGGCTACCGACTCTCAGGGTAGAACAATTCTTCGTCGCAATCTTGGTTGCACAATTGCCCAGGCATACGTGAACGTGTATTCTGTACAATTAGCCAATCTACGAGTATTGATCTTTCAGAATGCTCTTTATACAGTGATCCGTATGGTTATTGCACATCCTTGTTCTAATCTAGATTTTATGTGATGTCTTACGTTCAACACGGTGTATAAGCAAGCTGAAAATGTTGAAGATCTATCTTACTTATTTGGAAATAAACTGAAAATCAATTCTTTTAATGGTTTCGACGGAGCTTACTCTAAGCCCACAATGACAACGTACCTTCCATGTTTCGTCGATTTTTGCTCTGCCTGAGACCGCCGGATGCAGCAAGTAGCACATGACCGTCTGTCTGGCAGACCTGAAGAGCTAAAAAGTCGCTGTTCCCGAAACTGGCACTTTCGACATAAAATTGCCTAGCTGTTGAAAAGTTTTCTTGGAGGACTGTTTCAATCAAACTATTCAAGGCTTTAGAGAGTACTCATAGATAGCACCCCTCCTATACGCAACGCGTTTTACAACCATATAGCGTTTAGTTGTAATTCCGTCTACCCGCTACCCGTCTACACCAACTTTTTTTTATTCTGGTGGCCTTAACAGCTTCCAAGAAACTGATAATCGTATACAGAAAACTTACCGAAGGAGTCTTAGAGGGAGCCACATGAGCTATTGGAATTGAAAGAATTTACAGCGATTACATCGGCGGTATATCGTTTGGGGTCTGAATTCTTTTCATCTCTTATTCCTTTACCCTGAAGTCTTCCCGTCATGACAATGCAATGAAAGGTAGGAACAAACTTCATTCGGCACGTGATCAAAGGCTTTACTATAATTCATTCAAGAGTTATCATTCAAATCAAAACCCGAACTCAAGAGCTAAATTAAGTCCGCAGGAAGAAAGGAATATGCCACTTTTCATCTAACTAAACTGAACTGATTGAGATCAAGGCCACCAACATTAACCTCACTTCAATCCATGCCGTCCCTTTCGTATCTTTATCTCGTTTAAATACTCTTAAATGCACATCCTTTGAATTGGCGTTTTCGTTATTTTGACGTTTGCCTATGGAGAAGAGGAACAAGGCTACAAAAACGACTCGTCCTTGACAGAGATGGCCTTGTAGATAAACAATCCTCCATTAGACGGCAACCAAATGAACACAACAAATTTCAACTCGCTTAACAGCATACTCATAGCACATGTCGCAGGTGACTCTACTGTTCTGCATCACAAACAATGAAAATAAAACAACAACCATAATAAACCTGCCATTACTTTGAACAGTGTACAAACAAAGGGATACAAACAACACAACTATATCCGGTGCTGCATATAAAACAGGGACAGGTGAGGAGTGCACTGTTGCAAGTAACAAAGGATCATCAACAAAAATAAAAGAAAAACAGAAGCACAAAAAGGACATATGTACTCGTACTCGTAAAGCTGAAGTCCTAGGTCAGGAGGAAAGAAAGAAAGAAACGAATAATAAAAACCGGAGCACGTAGGACAAACACGAGCATATAAATACACTTCATTACGATATCCTGAAAACCCTGTGCTCCTTTGGGATTGTACATACACCCTGCATACTTACACCTCTTACTTCTCTACTGTTTCCTTTACTACTACCACCACCCACAAATTTAAAGTGAGAAAATGCATCAATTCGCTGAAAGAATATACCCCCGGCTAGGACTACTTGTAGTCGTACTCGTCCTAGTGACTATATAGAGCACAACGTGCTCCATAACACGTTCCTCATCATGAGGGAAGTTAACGCCAGTTTGGCAAAGAGTGCATATTTTTACGACAATGAGGGGTGTTTAGGGTGCCAAAAGATGGTGCTAGTTATATGCACAGTTATACGAGTATTTACTACTAACACACGTATGTATACAGACTCGTATGTAAAGATAACAAGAGAGGGCTGCACAACATTTGCCTAACCCTAGACAATATCTGGAAATGTAGGTTAGGTCACGTTCGTTGAAGGCAAGTTCGACTTTATTACGCAAGGACTACATCAATACTAACTTTCCACTGTGTCCAATATGAGATCCTTGTATGCCGAGTCCTTTCCATAATTCCATCAGAGTGCCATCCCATCTCAAACACCAAGTCGTCGCTGGCCTGTGGCAACTTTCCTCTATTCTCTGCTGAATAAAGAGTCCTGAAGAGTAACTATGGCATCCCCATTTTGAGTGAGTTTTCTAACAACAGAAGCGACAATTTTCTATCAGGCGGAAAACTTACGAACTACTTCATTCTCTTTCCACCTCTCTCTATACGTATATCTCTCTTAGTTTTCTCACGCGTATTCTTGGAAAGCTCCTTTTGGACACTGTGTTCCCATAGTGTCCTTTGGACTGTTGGGATTTGGTGACGACTCGTGTCGAAACTCATTTAGCAGCGGTTGTCCTTTGTTTAAAATATTTTTGTGCGCTAAGGATTTTTATGGATTAACTCTTCGCTTCCCCCGCTCTATATTGCCTTATGTCAAACGCTAAATATAAGGTTGCAAGACCATCCCTTTTTAGGGATGTGTGGACAACAAAACGAAAAAGCAAGAGAACATTGTTCATAGTCTGGTCTAAATTTAGGATCAGAATTGTAAGAGGTATCCTAACTAGCATTTGAGCCATTGCCATCAGATAGGTAAAGGACTTAGGAGTATTTTCTCTTTTTTCGAAAGGACGAAGGAGGACAGTCTCTTGCAAAAAGAATTCTAAGAGGATTATGGCGATTATGTTCGCCTAATTTTCACTATTTAGTGCGATGAAATATGCAAAATCTTTTCGATGAATGGAACGGTGAAGATTTTTTTATGTTTTTCCTTTTTTGTCAGAGAAGGTTTTTTTTTACAAAGTTTTAGTATTACCACGAATGTTGATGGGTTAAAATGTGCCGTAATGAGGATTAGCGCTTGTTGACTTGGATGTATTGCAGTATGGGATGATGGTGTGGTTTAAAGATGTTTAGAATGGGATTTCGTAGAAGCAAAGGAGGTTCTCATTAGTTGGTGAAATAGGAGAGATGTTTGGGAAATGTTTTAACTGACATTTTGTTCTGCGAGTTCGAAACATAGTCATCTGCAGTGTTGACAGCCATCCTACAGTTTTGACCTTTACACTAATTGGGAATCTTAAAGACACACATACCAGTATTAGTAGTACATAGGTTAGGTTATTGTAGGTCTTTCTTGCCGGAAGACTATCAGAGTTGCTACTACTTTCATACTGGATTTGAGAGTACTCCTGAAAAAAACAAGCCTAAGTTGGACCGAGCAGGACAATCACATTGTATCCGGACAGAGGAAATCAGTCATCCTTCCAATATCATTTCTGTTGTAGTTGACAACATTTTTGAAGACTTTGTTCATCAGCTAGATGGTTTTGTTACCCCTTCTAATTCTTATAATTTCTCTAGAACGTAACTTTGGACGTCTCTCTACCTGAGCATTGTCGAGATGTATAACCTGAGTAAGGTCGATGAATCTCGAGTTCCGAATCTAAAGGATGCTCACCATTTCCTCTCCCTTCCCTTTTCCGACATCCTATCAGCACCTTTCTGCTCTGGGCCGGATCAAAGTGTCATTAGACCCGTTCCGATAATCAGTTTGGCTGAGGGCTCAGCATCTCCAAAAACGACTCAGTTCTGATGTCCGTACAGATGGATCATCGTAGATAACCTCTCAAAACAAAATCGAGATTGCACCGACTACCGGCAATGCCCCTGGATTGTATAGCGGAGGTAAGACTCTGGCACCACCTTCTTAGGACAAAAGCAGCAAACTTAAATCCAAATCTTCAATGAATGGTAAGACTGTATCAAGCCAAGGTCCTATCACTTCCTCTACTTTAAGCGACAGCAAGTTTGTGGCCTTGTTGTTGCTACAAAAAATTCCTTCCTCAAAGGAGAAATTAGAGGGTCGCTGGCGTCTCCATTAGACGCAGAAATGTTTTTCGCATTATCAAAATTTTCGGATCCTTTCCGGAGGCTAAGAGAATTGCGGATATGAAGAGCAAATTTAAGTGGGCTAACAACATCCTTAAAGATGGATTACCCACTGCTTCCAAAGCGTTAAAGGACTCCTCCAAGCACAATACCTCGTTGGAGGAAACTACGTCGGCTACCAAAAGGCCCAAAACAAAAAATATCAAAACCTCCTCTGAGCCAATCAATATCACATCTCTGAGATCTTTTAACGAAATCTAAAAAGATAACGATTGTTTTAGTCGATTAAAACGACACCCATAGATAGATAGCACCTGAACGGTGGCAGTTGGTCATCCCATCATGCGGGAAATCCTCGGAACACCTCCCATCACAAGCGATGCTGGTTGGTACTAAAGTTACGTCCAACTTATCCCTAGTGCTGATCACAAATCTCTCGATCTTAATACTCAAGCCACATTTGGATTAGTACAGGTTTGGCGGGACGTAAATCTTGAGGTCGTGGCTAAGGGGGATATCCCTGGCAGACATAGTAGCCGCACCTGGATCCCAGCCGCACCCTTATCCCCAGAAAGCATTCTGGAGATCAACAGGCTCAGCAACCCGACCCTTTCGACCAATGACTTGAAAGCAGCAAAGATAAGCTCTTAGGTACATGTTCACAATGGGTAGACTCCAACAATACTGTGGTAGAGCCTCCTCTGGTAGATTGTTACAATGACTCTACGGTTTCTCCAGATTAATCTCCATAACTCCAAAAAGACTTTGTCCTCACTTATTCAGCATCTTTCCATAAACGCAGAAGCCATCATCCTAATCCAGGAACCATGAATGGTACAAGGCGTGAATACTCTCCGTATACAAAAGTAAGATTAGAACTTTTAAATAAGTGAAACGTAGCCTTAACGAATTCCTACTTCCCAACTCCAACGACCGCAACATAACCGTTGCCAGACTGGAGACTGTCAAATATACCTACTGGGTGGCATCGGCATATCCTGATCACAACCATGTTGGTTCTCGCCCTGGGGACAACCTAGAAAGGGTGGTACTAGAAGTGGGAAGGCTAAAAACTGACCTCATTGTTAGGTGCGACGCTAATGCTCATCAAAAACGAGACAGGAAGTGCTAGACATCACTCTTGTCTTAGACAACATCACTCAATTGCTAGACAGGAGTGTGTCATATTAACACTCATTTTCAGAACTCAAACATATCTCATTCAACCTGAATGATGCTCTCCCCAGCCAACTAGTAGTCCAGAATTTTAGAAAAACTGATTGGCAAAATAGAGAGGACCACTTAAATCCCCCGCGTAACACCAACGATCTTCACAAAGTCAAAGATTCCACCTGGCTCTCTTATTCAACTTGGACCGCATAGAAAGGTCTAAGGGAAACTTTTCAACAAATCAAAAAACATAAGAAAATTGACTGACTCAGACTCAAAATATATAAACAAGAACTGAGGATGGAAAAGCGACAGTCATGGAGATTATTCTGTGTCAAAACAACAGGTGCCTAGCTGTTTGAAAAAAAAAAAAAAAAAAAAAACGGTGGCTCTTGAGCAACCTCAAGTAATGAATCACTCAACCTGCTACTGGACACTCATCAATAGTTTAGATTCAGAAAATCGCGCTCCGCGGTCGACACCATAGGAGTGCTGGTAGACATACCAGCCGAACCAATGAAGGGGGAAGGATGACGATGGGGCACGAAGGAATAATGCGCAGTATTAACGCTGGACAACAAAAATGCCTTTAATGCCGACGTCCATTGGTGGTGCCAAATGCCTTCTCGCTAAAACTACCTCTACCTGAACTGACGATTTGTGCCCCCCATGGTATTTAGACCTTCGCGGTAGACCTTCGCGGTAGACCTTCGCGGTAGACCTTCGCGGTAGACCTTCGCGGTAGACCTTCGCGGTAGACCTTCGCGGTAGACCTTCGCGGTAGACCTTCGCGGTAGACCTTCGCGGTAGACCTTCACTTACTCTCTACGATTCGATTATTTTATCTATTCACTTCACGTTGTTGCTCTAACCATATTAAGGATATGAGCTGCTATATTATCATACTAACAGGGATCCAGTTTTCCTCATTTTGAAGCATATGCAAATGCAACGATATTATAGGGTGTTGCCCACTATTAAAATTGTTCACTCATATTCCGAGAAACAGTCTTGTCAAAAGCTGAGTCAAATTTGGTTGTGCAGTGATTTCGATTAATCCATAGTTCGATCCGTGGTATAGGACGATGTGTCTTTCTTCTTTGTGTTCTTTCGTATTTTGAGCCAGCTCAACATAGAGTGTTACTATTCAGTTAGCAAGTATGACAACAGGAAGCATTGAAGATACGAAGAGTATTGCATCATACGAAACAGTTCGAAACGCACTAGTAACTCCCAGTGCGCTAAGGCGGTGGACGTATTCGACTCTTCGCACGTAAAACGTAACCTTTGTGGCATTTGATAATGTTTCCGCTGGTTGCATGAGTATAAAACTGGCAACTCCAGCAAGAAAAAAACATTTATTTTGCCTTGGGCCTCCGATATTACTAGGTGGAGTGAAAAGTAACCTCTTTGACCGCCAGAATGCGCTGCTACTGCAAAAAAAAGTTACGGTGCCTTGAAGTCCGTTCACAATTAGACAGACATGCCAAAATACTGTCTTTAGTTTTGTTTTGACAGCTGATTGTTGTTGATGTGTTTGCAACATGTTGAGTATGGACAAAAATGATTTTCGTTCTCTCATAAAACATTATTTTTTGAGAGGCAAAACGGCGAAGGAAACAAAAGAAAAGTTGGATAAATATTATGGGACTAATGCTCCGTCAGATTACACCGTCAAATATTGGTTTCGAGAGTTTCATTTCAACTCCACTACCAATTAAGTAAGCAGCGGCGGGCCCTCCGATACGATTACAGAGGACAGTGTCAAAAAAATACATGAAATGGTGTTGGCTGCGCGGAAAGTGAAGGTGCGCGAGCTAGCAGATACCACAAGGATTAGTACTGAGCGCACACGCCATATTTTGGTCAATATTCTGCATATGAAAAAGTTATCCTGCCACTGGGTGCCGCGCATACTCACTCCTGACCAAAAACACGAACGCGAGAGCTCTTCGAAAGAGTGTTTGGATTTGCTGATGCAGAATCGTTCGTACTTTTGGCGTCGATTAGTAACTATTGAACAGAATGAGTGCCCGGCAATGGACTGAAGCCGGCACAAGTGCTCCGATGCGTAAAAGAGAGGTTCGATGGGTCGGAAAAGTTATGGCGTCGGTTTTCTGGGACTCTCATGGTATACTCTTCGTGGTCTACCTCGAAAAAGGAAAAACCATCAACAGCGAGTATAACTGTGCATTATTGGATCGATTGAAGGACGAAATCGCTGCAAAAGAGTCTCACATGAAGCGAAAAAAAATTTTGTTTTTGCAGACAATGCACCGGCGCACAAGAGCATAGCAACCATGGCTAAAATCAATGACTTACGGCTTCAATTGCTTTCGCATCCATCGTATTCACCCGATTATCTCCATCGGACTATTATCTCTTCCCAATAAAAAATTCAGCTCACGCGATGAAATCATCGAAGCCACGGAGGAGTATTTTGCAGACCTTCCGGAAAATTACTTTTCGGACGGGATCAAGAAGTTGGAAAAACGCTAGAATAAGTGTATCAATCTAAAAGAGGACTATATTGAATATTGTAAGTGCATTTACAATTATTAATGATTTTTCACACCTCTACTCTAGGTGACACTTCACCTATGGTGATGACGACTCTCAATCACAGCTCCGAGGTACTTGAGAAACGGTCAAAAAATTATTTCCTGTCCGCCAACACAACTAATAAGCTCAGCTTTAGTTTTATGATTGGCAAATTGCAAACCCTTGTTAGTTAACTAGCGTCGTACAGTAGCGATTATTTCTTTTCTGTAGAACCGGACTTTTTCTAGAGTTTGTCATCAGCAATGTCATCCGCAAATCCGATAATCGATCCTTTTCTCGCAATCTGTAGACGTAACATTTCATCGTAAACAGGTGGGGATCTTATACCGAGCCTTGTGGCACACCGCCAGCTACTTAAACTCCATCGTTAAAGTCAAAGAGAAGGATTCTGTTTCAGAAATAGCTTGTTAGTATGTTACGGTGATATTTCGTTATTTCCATTCGATAAAGACAACTCATAATCCATTCGCTGTCCGCCGAGATATATGCGTTTTTCACGTCCAAAGTTATGATGACGGAATACTTACGAAAACCGCACTGGTGTTCTGATAGATCTCCAACTGTATCAAGAGTCTATTGGAAATCCGCCCAAGAATTCCTTCGATTGTGTCAAGCAAATAAACAGGGCGATAGAACGAAGGATCATTTGAGTTCCATGGGAGGGGACAAATGAACTAAATGTTCAGACGGAGTTAAATATTAATGATGCAAAACTCAAATGATCTGTCACTACCGTTTAATAGCAGAATTTTAGTTGGCCGATTGAAGTGGCCAACTAAATGGGCTTATGAAAATTGAAATTAAATAAAAAATAAAGTAAACCTTTCAGATACAAATGGCAGAAAATGGAAATGAAAGTGCAAATAGATGTTACTGGGAAAGCTTTTACCATAACACCAGCCAAGTGAATGACAAGTTATTTTAAAATAAACATCTCGGATGGTTGAATGAATTACCGGAATCAGGGTCAAATGGTGATTCATTTGATGGGGAGTTAAGTGAAAGGTTAAATGATAAAACTGAAAAATAAGTTGATATTCGGAAAGTACGTTATTGCTTGTGGCTTTCGTCACATTTTATATTTATTCACAACTTTGGATTTAATAAAGTTTTTCTGAAAACCTGTTTACCTACGTTGCAATGGCGTTGCATGAAATCAGGTCCTCAATACTGTCCAGTCAGTTGTATGTTAAGGTGCCAACTTAAGTCATAGAATCGTGATCAGCTGGGGTTGAATCAAAGAATGGCGATTATAAAAAAGTGGCGATACTTGAACCTGCAAACCGAAGCTTCCAAAATGTATGTAAACAGAAAAAATGGGAGCGAATATATTATTATCCTGGCCGACTAAGATCGAAGGCGTATCAAAAATTAAAGGCCGAATAATTTAAATATCTACGCAAAAGGAAGCAGAAAAAGAAATATTTTAGCGCGGTTTTAATGAAAAAAGGCATCAAGGGAGGAAATGCGGAAAGGCGAATACTACGAATACGAAGATTACCATGGAAACAACGATTTCGGAATGAGTAACTTAGCCGGAAAATTTATGTAAATCACACGGACTTACTGCAGTAGATGTACTACTCACATTGTAACTATTGCTTACTTGCTTTACATTACTTATGTTCTGTTTCCCCTTGTGGGTCCTAGGGACTCATCTTTCCCAACGCGGCATTATATACAGTTCCGTGAGGCCTCTTCAACTGTTCTGCGCAATGTATTTCTCGGCGAACCCGTTCTTCTACCGTCTTGTGATAACGGATTCCATTGTATAACGTACTTTGCTATGAAACTGTAGCCTCTTCAAAGTGTATGATCAATCGACTGTGGGTCTTAACCCGTCTCTGGTACGGATGTTCGTTAAAGATACGATTAGATCAGAAAACCCTTAAGATATTCCGTAGGCACCTATTAACGAAAGTTTGTAGTTTTTTTGTGATAGTAGCACCTTTTAAGTGCTGCATCCATACAACACCACGAACCAAACATTTAAACGGAACAGTTGTAGCTTGTTGTTTAAGCTGATTGGATTGCTCCGCCATATCATGGACATCATTCCAAATGCAGACTCCGCTTTGCTGTATCGGCTGACAATATTCTGTTTGATTCCACCTTCAGTAGAGACGAAACTCCCAAGATATTGGAAACTCACTACTCTATCTACAGGTTGTCCAGGAATGACAATTTGAGTTGATAAGTTAGTACCAAGGTCGATGATTTTGGTTTTGGTAGTGGTAATCTGCCTCCCTCTCCACACTTACTGTCATTTGGTGAAGATCCATAATCCTGTGAGAGGGTAAACAAACGTCGTCAGCGTAGTTCAGATGTTTGAGTTCAGATGTATGAGTCCAACGAACCACATCGCTAATCACCAATAGAAAACGAATCAGCGATAAAATGTGGATCCCACTTTGGATCTCGAACAATCGAACATCAAAAATTGTTTGATAATATCCATTAATTAGCCGGGTCTGTCAAAATCAATTAACAGCACGTGAAGTGGTTGTTGATATGGTCGGAACAGGAGGATTCAGAGAGGAAACCTGCTTGTTCGGCATCAAGTGTTCCTTTATTCAGTCAAGAACAAAAAACTACAAGGTAATAGCCAAACCTAAGCAACTGCAGGAAGAACGCAAATGCCTCTCCAGTTTTCACACTCCGCCTTCCAAGTTCTCATAACAAGGAAATGTAAGAGCTCTGCTGATGTTGTTGTGCTCGCAGAAGCTCTGCGGGAACACCATCTAATCCCACCGCCTTGTTGTTTTCCAGTGCATTGATAGCGGTACCGATCTCAACTTAACTGGAAGTGGAGGAAGGAAGGCTGTTTAATGGCTGTTTAAGAGGACCGTAGCAAACTGAAACCGAAACAAGTAACCACCGGATGTTGGTGATCACTTGTTATCTCTTTGTTGACTCTATAATCGGTTCTGCTATCGCACCTACTAGCTGCTTCCTCTGCTTCTATGGCCAGGGCATTGATTTTGCTAAATTTCTTCCATCGTATGCTACTTTGCACTGCTGTTATTTTCCTCCAATAAATGGGCTCTAGCTCGTTTGTCCATAGTCTTTGAACAGATGAAGTACATAACTGGACAGTAGCTACCATTAGGTGATGATCTCGTACCAACCAAGAGACAACATTGAAACTTCAACTGATTGGCAAATGGTCGATTTGGTTGGACGATGATTGCCTAACAATGATCACCTTGACATATGGTAGGTCTTCTGCTCAAACATAGTGCCTCCCGCGACTATTCATCATTGTCATTTTGGTCGCCAAGGCCGTACTTTCCGATCACATGTATGATGCATTCAGATACGTCATCACGAAAATAATATCTCCGTTCGGTCTTGCGTTGAATATGGAGCTCAGCTGATTGTAGAAATTGTCCGTACACTAGGCCAGAATCTGGCCTATAAGATCCTGTTACTATCTCGGTGCCAGGAAATTAGGAAATGAAGTTCTTCGCCCCTCGAGTCGATGAGCATTCTCACCTTCGAGAAACCAAACTTAGTCCGGCTACAATAGCCAAAAGCCCCCATCTTTCGAACATTCCTTATCCGAGGCGTAATATCGGTTTCTGTAGGGGGCTTTTTTTGCCAACACAGGACGGTAACCCATGTTACCTAGACTGGTAACGCTGGACCGTTCACACTTGCAGTTTTACATAAAGTTACACCACGAACATTCGAGGAGTAAAAACGGGTATTTTGCAGCAATCAATCGCAATACAGACCCCCAAAATTAAGGACATAAATACAAAACAGAACCATGTAGAGTAGAATGGGAATGTGATAAGTAGCTAAAAATTCGGGTGTATTACCATTTGAATGACCCATCCAACATGTTTGACAATCGACAACAACTTCTACCAAAGCAAACACAAGCTACCGGAGTCAAGTAAAACTACCAAAGTTCGACGTTAAAACAGCTTTCATAAAACACCGCTAGATCCTTTTCGGATCGTGTTTCTCCTAATCTCTAACCACCCCATACACAACCCGTAGAGCATCAAAAGGAATGCTGTCAAGGAGTCTTCAAAGAAACTGCTTCCGATGAAATTGATTTCAAGGCGCACGAATGATATCGATGTTACATTGACATTGGCAGCGAACCAACAATGAGGCTTTCGTGAGTTTTGCGGCGGACATGGCTAAATTGGATCTGCTCATATCAGGAAAGGGAGCGCACCACCGACTGCTTGCCCAGAACTTCTCGATTGCAAGTTATAATTTCGAGGTAGTTAAATACGACAAATTGTTCGAGTTCAGCTTCTTGTTGAACCTAACACATCAGATTCGGCATCTCCCAACGGGTTCTGTAGACTTGATAATGGTAACGTAAGGACTCTTTCAAAGATTCTGAGAGACTCGATCAAAAAGGCTCTGACAGTAGCTTGTGGTTGTAGCCGTCCGACGTCAAATTTCTTCACAATTCTTCTTCGGTGCCCTGGCATCACCTTCTTCTGCCGTTGTTGGCTCCCAGAAACCTTTCAAAACACTTAACCTGTGCCTTGCGTTGATTACAATGTCATCAGTCTGTTTAAGGCTTTCTTGGTCAGTTGGTATCGTGGACATTGCTTATAAGCCTGGTCGAGAAGCTCATCTTTCCCATCACCTTTGATGCGGATTATAATCAAGGGTTGGCTTGGATGCCTAAAGCTCACAACTCCTTGCCTAAGTCTTCCTCTGATTACAAATTCACATTCAAATGAATTCTGGTTCTGCTTTCTATAGAAATTGCAGGTACACAGCTTTCTATCCTTCATTTGCCCTACCCATCCCTTTGTAGCGATTTAATTCCTTCCTTTATTGTTCAGTTGCATGTAAGCTGTTTTTTGTTTACATAATCCCCAAACCAGAGGACCTGATCTTCCATAAAAGAGTCCCAGTAGCCAACCATGGGGGTTTGGTTCGTTAGAGACTTCTCCGTCTATTTTGTCAACCTGAGTACATGCCAAAAACCTCATATGACCTGAGCTCTAAAAACATCTAAGGAGCTCAAATAAGGTCATCGCTGGATCTGCCTATAGCACCACAATTCACTTAATATTGGGAGTTCCTTTGCCAAAACATTGTGCTTTGTTTGGAACATACACTGAAGCTGACCCAGCTCTGTTTGCACAGGTCCAATTGTTCAGTTACATTTGCACAATCCGGCCCAGCGTAATGTTGTATGGTGAATATACTCAATGACTCTCTCATTTCTTTTTCAACAAGCCCCTGGTACCAGCCACGTCCCGTGAAGTTCCAACGACACGACGCGATCCAAAATCTTTAACATTGGCATCAAACTATTTTCAAAAATTCAACGAACTATAAGCTTCAGTCGTTTGACTGATTTGCCTAATTAATGACGAATTGAGTTTATACACAAAAATGCAGGAAAAAAAACCCAAATTCAAAAACAACCATCACCTCAATTGCTGCACCAAAATCACGTCTCCTAAAACCATTGTGCAGCTAAAACTTTTTCGAAACTTTTCACGATTCAAATTGCATCATAAGCGTCACAATTATCGCCACACGAAGCACTGAAATTATCCAATTTATTCGTATGACAGAACTTAATGAAATATTCTACATCCCTGTTTCTTTGAGCTCTCGTAGCCCTCACTATCAGCTCAAGGACGAAAAAGTCTATGGCTTAGCAAACCATAATGCCACGAGAAATGCAATTAATTGAGTTTTGCAGTTTTTGAATATTAAACAGCTAAAGCAGGAGCAACCACTGACCGTTTCAGAATCCTTTTCCATTCTGCATTTATGTATGTAATTCGAATCCTGACCAGACCACGTATATATATATATATTCGTGTGTGTGTTCATAAAATTCGGACGAGAGAAAAAGCACAGCGGTCATGATATTTTAATATCTCACACGGTATTCAATATGGCTGGTGAGGAGAACCCTACCCTTTCTGCTGGTTTTGCTGAACTGGCTGGGTTGTGTTTTAGAAAGTTTTCGACCTTTTTTAAGCGTGCTTCAACCAATAATTTAGTTCTTTCTTCCACCTCTCCACCCCAATTATTTTGGTTCATTTGAGGAGTTGTATTTTGGAGCTGTTGCGATTAGAAGCCCGTTTAGGCAAATGCGATGCAATCTCGAGCGCAGGTCATTGTAATTAACCCAAATGCAGTATATTGACAGAAAAATATCTCTGTCAGATTGTCAGAGGGGTTGGTCGACTAAATGTATTCGGATTTGTGGATTTTCCCTCGCTGGACGGCGTGGAGTAACGTTCTATTGTTTTGCTAACGATTTCATGCTGAGATAATTGGACAAAACTGCATGTGAATGTAATTAAACTAATTGGGTCTGTCAGATCGGTGACATTTGTGTGCAAAGATTTGACAGCTTCGGTAGTGGGCGTTAGCCATTTGCATTATGCTTTTGTTTTCCATACGCTTTTTGACACATTATAGTATCTGTACTTCAGGAACATACCCCAGAGTGGCAATTAGGAAGCAATTACGTTGGGATTTTTTGTGTAGTTTTCATGTTAGGCATTGGGCTGGGAAATGAAAGGCATTTGTCAGCATGGCTTGTGGATAGTATTAGACTTTCATTTATCATTTATCATTTGGTATATTTTTGGAAAGCAAACAGACATTAGAAGGGTTTGTTCAGTTGACGTGCCAACAAAGACGGTTGTACGGGAAAACAAAGCTCTAACCCAGAACAAGAAGTTGTTTTTTCGTGTCACAATATCTATTTTGTTGGAAAGGGTCAGTGGCTTCAGTTCAAAATCATTAACTACGTGTGAACAGAAGCTTAAAATGTACTCCTTGACAAACACTTATGACTGTTGCAACATCTAAGAGTAAATAAGACCCACTCAAAAGTGTATAGTGATGAGGTTCCCACTGACTTTGACCCTAGATGTAAATAATGAATCGTTGAGAGACAAAGAAGACATACTACATAGATCAAAGCCATTCCAAAACATAAGCTCCTTGACTTTCCTGACATACAAAATTTTCAACGCACAAACGAGTTCATAAGCTGACGTTCTTAAAAAACCAGATCATTTAGATATTGGCTAGCCAAAAATATTTACTTACCCATCCATCTGCTCAATGTGGCCAAGTCAATGCAGTGAAAGTATTTTTGTGTGTATCCGCTTCTCCATTCGCCATCCCCACAAATGGGACCATACATTAGAAAAAGAATTTTTCATTCAAAGATACCCAGTATTGGTTCCGTTTTCCTGTTTAAGGTCTAAAACTCAGTACCTTATAACAGAACTACCAGGATCAAGGTCCTATACAGGAGAACCTTTGTCTTTTTAGTCTTGAGTTTTGACACTAGTTGTTTTGATGAACCGAAGTAGCAGCGATTTCCTAGCGTCAGTCTTCGAAGGATTTCTATATTTGTGGATAAGACGTTCACTCGGAGATAGCTGGATTCCTTAACTACCTCTAAATAATACACCCTGACTGACTCGAACTGCAACCAAATTCAGAATGCTATAATTTCCAAACCGTTTATGACAGTGAGCTCAAATTCTGACACATGACAGATAATTTTATTATTTAAACGATCTGCGTCTCAGTTATGTTGAAAAATTTTTATCCACAATGGAATTCAAACGTGATAGTGTGATTGGCTGGAAAACCACAAGTAGCTATCGTTAAAGCCCTCCAGCACCTCAACGTGAATAAATCATTTGTGTTTCCAACCATAGCTCGTTACCGTGATACTGGCAGCGTTTCAAAACGCCATGGAGATGGTCATAAAAAAAAACAGCAACATCGGCAGAAATGGTTCGGAAAGTGGAGACTCGAATTGAGCGAAATCGGCGTCGAAGTGGAAGAAAAATGGCTCGTACGCCCAACATATCGTTGGAACGGATGCAACACATACTGAAAAATGAGCTTGGGCTCAAGCCATTGAAGTTTCAAAAAGCACACAATCTTACACTGCAACAGAAAAAAGTTAGAGTCGAAAGAGCGAAGAAGTTGCTACGCTTGCACGAAAGTGGTGAGTTGCCGAATTTGGTTTTTTTTTTTCGATGAGTCGCCATTTGTTATCGAGCAATATGTCAAGAAACAAAATGACCGCGTTTACTTGCTGGAGAGGTCCTTCGAAAATTAACGCCTTCGGACGGCCACCAGAAAGCAGGCAGCACCGATGGTGATGGTTTGGGCCGCCATAACCGCCGATTATAGCTCTCCCCTCGTGGCGATAAAATTAATGCAATCGTATACCGCGAAACGGTCTTAGAGGCAGTATTGAAGCCTTGGGCAAACAATCATTTCGGTCGGAGACCGTGGACATTTCAACAAGACTCGGCACCGTCTCATAAAGCGCGCGTCAACCAAGTTTGATTAAAAAACAATGTTCCACACTTCATTTCTTCGACACAATGGATTGCAAATTCTCCGGATGCAAATCCGTTGGATTTCTCTGTCTAGGGTATTTTGAAGGCGAAGGTTGGCACTGAAAAATACCAAAGTTTTGACCGCCTCAAACACCCACTTCGCCGGGAATGAGCCAAAATACCGCTGAGCGACTTGCGTGCAGCGTGAGATGCTTTCTTCGGCCGCCTCAAGGCCATTTTTGGCGCAAAGGTGGACATATTGAAAACTACTGATACAATTTGTAATTTGATGTATTTTCCAACATTTTTTGCTTTAGCACAATAAAATTTATCAAAAAATAAAAAAATTATAGCATTTTAAGAAGTTGCAGTTCCAGTCAGCCAGGGTGTAGATGCGGACTGTGTTTTGTCCAAAATGCTGGATAGATATTTATTTGCTAATCGACAGCATATATTTTGTTTCGTCCTCGTTCACAATTAAACCAACTTCTCTAGCCTCATCAAACGATGAAGTCAATGTCGTCTGCTGCGTTCAATGATAAAGTGTGACCAAATTGCACAGCACACCGCGTCTTTTCAAGTGTTATGCGGCAGAACGATGTTTAGCATCGTCGGTGTTTGTGTTTTTTTTTTTTTTTCATAATTACTCGGAAATTTAGAGTGGACATGGCAAATATTCGCGGACTAAAAAGTAATCTACTATTGCTGGACTTGCAGATGCCCCAAACTGGAAAACAAAGAATTTTATCCCTCTATCCACATACTGAAATCGTTATGACAGACGATTTCAGTATACAGAATTCTGGGTGACTTCGACATTCTGGACAGGCAACACCCAAAGGGCGGTGTGTTGAAATCTTCGCTGCGGAAAATAGCTCGACGAAATCAGCCCACGCGAATACCAGACGTTGACTTGTTTTCAAATTCTCACCCTGATAGGTACACTGTTAATGTGCTTTTCCCTCTAGGATCGTCGGAACACCCTGTTATTTCACCTAATTTCTCGTACACTATTAGAGAAAATATTTCTAAAAGAATGAAAGAACCAATTGTAGCGGACTTGTCAGCTTTTTTATGATTTTTAACTGGTCGTTATGTTTCCTCGATAACGAGCTGTAAAGAGGCTGTCAGGGTTAGAGAAATGTTTTGTTTTTATCCTACAATACCAGCCCAACAGAGGAAAACCTAATAACACCTTTCACAAGCATGTGAAATAACAATTCGACCAAAAAGTGAGGCAAAAACTACAATGTACAATACAATGTCCCAATGGTAGTTTAATTTTTTGTTCGTTCGTCAAAAACATTAGAAATTCTGCCTCATTCTCCATCTCAACGCTCATTTACAATGACATTCCAGTTGTCAATTCTTTGGACAAGGCCAATCTGCTTGCTGCAAACACTGAAGCCAGTTCATCACTTCCGGATTGTGCTTTGTCTTCGCCTACACTTGAGTGAGTCAAATTTTCAGTTGGACGAATAGAGTTTCGCACTCCTGTAGTAGCAAGATTACTTAAAGATCTTATTATTCACAAATCCGCTGCACATGGTATATCTCCCTTTATTCTGAAGAGGTGTTCTTCCACACTGGTAAAACCACTGCGTAGGCTTTTTCATCAATTCTACTCTTTGGGACTCTTTTGAAGCAGATGGGAAATAAAGTTTGTCCAGCCCGTCCTTTCAAACGTTTAAGCGTACACCGTCTCGCTACTATTGCTCATAGTCATGAACCCTCATGCCCACTTTCGGACGTATTCTAGGTTAGGTTGAACGGAGGTATAATGGATATCCCATCACACAGACACCATGCACCAAAGCGAGCCCATCGCGATCCCTGTGAAACCAGTTGAATTTGTCTTTAAATGGCAAAAACCTAAACAATCTCCCTGGTGAAGCTTCCAATTTCTTTGTAAAAGCCAAGAAGACATTTGAAGTCTGTGTCGTTTATTTCCTCTAGGTTTTCGAACAAGTATTTCTCTAAAAATTTCCTTCGACTACGCGACATTGCCTCGCATTCAAACATTATGTGTGTAATGTCATCAATTGCTTGCAGACTACCACAGAATCTACAAATATCCGTGTCTGACAGTTTGAGTCTTTTTGCGTGCTTCCGTAGAAGAAAGTGTGCTATCAAGATTCCTATTTCTGTCCTAATCTTATCCCTGTTCAATTTTATTAACTTCCTAGACTTTTGCCATCAAAAATCAACCAAAGAGGCTTGGATATCCTGTGTCCTCCAAGATTTGACCAGCTTAGGTTGGCAGTCGTTGTGATTTTTTCCTCGATAGTGCCCCTCACTATGCAGAGAGGTGGTTTGATGTTGGCAATCTCACTTTTTTCGAGAAGCCCCAATTTTTTTGGAAACTCATTCGCTTATTTATTTCTTTTCATACCGCAGTGTTCTGGCACACAGCACAGTCTTATCCGGTTACTGCATAGTGCCTTGAGCACTGTATATTACGACAACCCCTGACTATATCAGAGTTGATGTTGGTTGATTCCATTGGCTTAAGTGCGGTCTGGAAATCGATGCCCTGAGAACAACCAGAACCTTTAATTGAAAGACACTGTTTGCTAGACACTCTTATTTCTGGGTCCTCTAAGAAGATACGAGAACCTGTTGCTATCTCTGTTTTCGTGCCATCAGTGAAAATTTCAATTTCGTTTGGTCTGATGATTGCATTTTTTTGCCAATTATCCCTCTCCGGAAGGAGAGGAATTTCATCCGATAGATTTGAATTACCTGGCAGTAGCTCTGCTAGGACCATGCCGTGTCCGGAACTACTGTTCTTGAAGTAACTCAGATTAATGGGTCGTATCGCACTTTTACCAGCAACTCTTTTGATCTGTAAATCAAGCGATGTAAGGTGCAGAAAGGTGTCCAATTCTGTCGTAGGGGTGGTGCGCAGCGCACCTGTAATGGTTATGAAAGCCTTTCTTTGAACCGCCGCTAATTTTCCTTAAACTGTTTTATTGTTTGTTCCTTTTCACCATACTAGTACGCCGTATATAACTATAGGTCTTACCATAGCAGGTTTTTCATCTTCAAACTTTTTTGGCTGCCCAGGACGTTCATCATCTTCCAAGCCAATATCACCACTTTCAAATCGTGCAAACCACTTTTGGCATGTTCGCTCAGCTAGCGCATGTTCACCATAAACTTCCACCAAAAATCAATGACTTTCGGCAGCAGTTTTCTTCATATTAAAGTAATGAAGAAGAACTCCCCGCAAAAACATTTTTTCAGGCACAAAGTTCGACATATTTGAGTGAAGAAAAAAATTATTGTTGTTTACGCTTCAAATGAATGACATATACTGAAATGACTTACAATGACAATAGCTTTCCAACGCATGTTCCAATGGAATAATAACAATGAAGTAATAGAAGTTACGCCATCTCTTAGCAAACCAATATTTTCCCTGCGCTGTTATGACCACGTCATCGGACGTACTCTAAATTATAGTGATTATTTTCTAAGCCGTACAAATCGCTTATGGAATGCCCTGTCGAAGTCTATTTCATTGTAACTTGCAAACATTTAAGATCAATGTGTGTCGGTACCTATCTTTTCTTCCTTCCTGTATTTCTATCGTCCGTGTTGTGTACAAACATTTTCAAGGTCTAATTAAAAAAAAAACTTTCCACATCACAGTGGAAAGATGATGGTACGCCACGTTGCAGCCAATCCCTGTTTACCACGTCGATTTGTTTACTAGTTTGTTCTTAAAGGTAAACGAAAAGGCTTATAGGTTTTCCTTTTACTGATCAACTATGACTTTACTTCGCTCCTAACTCAGAACACGAGGATTAAGAATCAACCAGATAGGTAGTAGTAACCTGATCACATAAGGTTAGCACATTGTGTAACCATAATCAACGGGTAAATGCAGACATAAACGCCAAGGGTGAGCTAAGTTTCGGATTTATTATTTCTCCCAAACTTGTTGTATGAAGTCGCCCAAGAAAGAAAGGAGGAGTGACGAATTTGTGCTGTTCTCCGTTCATATCGTAGCTTATGTTAGAGTGGTTGCTGGCTGGGCCAAATGTAACGAACTAGTAACTAGCACGTAATAAGACCCACTGGTTGAGGATGCACTGGCTCCAGTTTGACAACCACCTCTGGAAAAATCTCGAATCCTAACGCCTGAGTTTCAAAACTACTACAACTCCCACCCGCGACCTGAATAAAAGCCAGTAAAAGGGTATTCATATCCCCTTGGTGTGCGCGCGGAATTGGTTGCAAAATTTTCCAAGTTCAGATGGTGAGTTCGGCACAAAAAGACAAGTTTAGTTAAGGCTAGAAGACAGCACTATCGCGTTCCTTAACTTCTCAATAGTTAAATTATTTCTATCTGCAGGTACCCCTTTTTTAGATGCTCAAGTATAGTCTGTTGTAATCTAGATTTACCCTGGTGTGACGGCTATGCCAAGACCTACTTTCCGTCTTACTCGTGGGAACAAAATCTTTACAAAATGAACAAAAAAAAAAAAAATTAAAATTGGCCTCGGCAAAAAACCGGCCAAAGTCCTTCCATGCAAATTTAACAGCCTATACACCGCCAAGCATTTCCATCATCTTCATACTTAACTAAACAATAACGAGGTAGGTGTAGATGATTCTATTAGCCAATGGACTATATCTATACTAAAAAACTAGGATATAAGTAGTGATCACAAGGACAGTGAGTATGGGAACTCATCTGCTAGAAGCAATTTCTCCTCTCTTATGGCTTATAGTCACAGACAAGTTGTTAGTGACTATGGACAAGTAAGTAAATACCATATAGGGTGATTCATCGTGAGGTTTAATTTTCAATATGCTTTTTTCATAGATTACGCTTGACTTCTATCAAAGTACTTTATTATTTTTGTTCAGTACTGTTTGGCAAGTTATCTTGGAAAGACTCACATCACTGCAGCGTCTTCAAATTGTTCAGCTGTATTACGAAAATCAGCGTTCTGTGAGAAATGTTTTTCGTGCGATTCGATTCGAAATGTTTTTCGACTATGCTATTCGGTGCGCATAATCGACCTACTGAAACCACTATTTTCTATACCATTCGCAAATTTGAGTCCCAGTTTACTTAAATAGATGATACTCAATCGGTTAGACCACATCCAGCACGTAGTAAAGTGACTATAGCAGCTGTAGCTGAGAGTGTATGTGAACACCGTCACGAATCGATTAATCGTCGTTCTCAGCAGCTTGGCTTGGCGTATTCCACAACTTGGCGTATTTTACGTAAGGATCTCGGCCTAAAAGTGTGCACAATTCACCTTGTGCAAGAATTGAAGCCAGGTGACTTAAATTTGCGTCATATTTTCAGTGAATTGGCTCTGGACAAACTCAATGAAAACCCGGTGTTTTATCGTGAAATGTTGTTCAGTGATGAAGCCCATTTCTGGCTCAACGGATATGTTAATAAGCAAAATTTCCATATTTGGCCATGTTGCCATATGTTGTGTAACAGGGCCAAATACCTTGGCATGACCCTCTATGCAAAGTTAACCTGAAAGCTAAATACTGAACAGAGGACTACGAAAGTACGCATAGTTTTCTAAACCTGTAATAAAACCTTTGGCAGAAGGTTAGAAAGCAGACTCAATGGATGTACATAAACATCATACGTCCGATTTTTATCCACACTGCCATCGCCCGGTGTGGTTTAAAAAGTTCAAATGTAGCTTATTAAGTACTACGGAGCCAATGAGGACATACCCATCTGATTCCTTGATCGTTACACCTGGTCTCTATCGACCTATTTATAAAATTTAGAGCAGCATACAGGTCGGCTCAGAGAATCCGACCGTCATCCTTACGGACACAGTAAGTTCTCAGAGACACTAAAAAGCAAATAAATGGACTAATCACACCCTCTCTAAACGTCAATCAAAAAATCACTACACTTCCTCTAAAAATCACTAAAATTCTTAGGCATTAACTTCGTCTGGGTTCAATTTCATAGCGACATTGAAGATAACAAAACGACAGCAGAACTCGACAGCCGGGGGGCTGACCTTTAATGACTGGCTAAGAGAAACAGTCAACACTTCACTTAGATAGTCCAAACAAGTTTAGCATAGCGACTTTGGTCGGACAAGCTATCCATAACAAAACAAAAGGATACTCCCAGACAACTAGCTCCAGTGGTAGTACCAATGCACCACAAGTGCTTATAAGGTTTTTCTCCTTAAAACCGCCACCCGAACCTATCTACCCTCGTACTTTGGACCGCCAATGTTTGGATAGGTTAATGATTGCCAAAAAAAATGTACCTACCACTTTGTGTAGACTTAGAAAATTATTACATGCATTGATAGAAAAGGCAAAGAATAATTCTATTTGGTAGTGCCGAATCCTAAGCAATGACAATCCACTGTTTTCTGAGTTTAAGCCGCAAAAATTGCCAACAAACCTTAAGAATTTGACATCCCGGAATGGAGTTTGCAATACTTACTTCTGCTTCACTGCTTCTATTCGTTTTTGAGCCATCTAGTGTACTTACTTAGCTGGTTGAATAATCAGATAACTGCCAGTTGCGCACTCCAAGTCGGTTGAGGTCTTCTTCTACATGTACTCGCCACCTTAGGTGAAGTCTTCCTCTACTGCATTTTCCCCACATGTTAAATTTCAAGACTCTGCGGGCCGGAACATTGGTGATCGATGCCACGAAACACCTCGTATAGTTCCTCGATTAATCCTTTCTTCCGAAGCCCGTCAACGCAAATGGAATGGAATATTTTACGAAGAATATCTTCATCCGCTTTCGATAGAGTCCATACTTCAACGTGACAAAGTAGAACTCAGATAGGAGATAGTGCCTTACAATTCAATTGGATTCTTAGCCCAAACGAATATCGATTGGCAAAGGTTCTAATTTTACTATGGTGTTGTTGCCAGAATTGATAGAACAGACTGCGACGTTCTGTGCAATTCGTCGATGTTCTGTTTCCTTTCTTGTTGACAGCATATACTCAGTGTTGCCCTCATTTACCGATTAACCCATTTTAGCAGCTTCCGTTTCAATACTAGCGAACGCACCGGTGACAGCCCGCTGTGTTCTCCCATTAATTAAGTCGATATTATCGGCGTATGCTGGTAGTTGCATAGACTTTTGAGAGATTGTGCCTTCAGTGTCGCTTGTGAGTTTCGCATATGATATGTGTAAAACCCTCTTTAATATCGAAGATCTCGGTTAAGACGTTACAGACCTTGATGGAGCAGTGAGTATTCTCAGCAGTCATTCTGCACAGACGGATCAGTTTTAGACGAGAGATGCCAAGACTAGAAATGGCTCTACATAGGTCGTCTCTATAAATGCTGTCATATGCGGTTTTAAAATCCTTTTTTCCAGAATCAACCGGAGTGAGAACATTTTTTCGATTGCGGATTTTCCTGGTCCGAAACCGCACTGATAGGGGCCAATCAGGTTGTTGATGATAGGTTTCAGACGTTCACATAATATGACAGACAAGATCTTATATGAGATGTTGAAGAGATTATACCTCTTTAGTTGAGGGGGTGTCCTTTTTGTTGATCGGGCAAACAGTGGTGAGATTCCATTCCTCAAGCACACACTCTTCTTAACAGATCTGAAAATTGAGTTGGTTTATGCGCTTCCCGAAACCATGTCCAGCAGCTTTGAATGCGGCAGGTGGTAACTCATCAGGGCCAGCAGCTTTGATAAATTTAATCTTAGACTTCGCTATCCTTACTTCGTTTTGGTCAGGTGGACAACATTGTTTGCTATCAAAGGATAGTGGGCTTCGCCGCCGTTATACAGTCTATGGAAGAATTCTAAGTATCGAGAAGGTTTCCTTCTTCATCGCTACATGTATCTCTATGGGTTTTCTTGCCTTGTTAAGAACTGGTAAAAAGAACGTACGTTATTCCTAAAGTACAACCTCCCAATGTCATCGATCGCACGCTTCTCGTTATCCTTTTTCTATATCTGTTACAGCCGATGTTTTTCAAACCTCTTCTGCTCGTAGAGCTCATAAGCGGCTCTCATTTTTCGTTGCGCACCGCTTTGTACCCTTCTAGTTAAGCTACATGTGCTTGCCGGCATTCTTTGTGGTGGTTGGAAAACCGCCAGTACATCAGTTTTGGCACCTCTGATAGCAGATGGTAGCATTGCCACTGGTCTTCGATACTTGATGCTGTCGGCGAAGGAGCTGTTAAGAGATTTTAGGATACTTGTTCACTGAAGATTCTGAGGTTTCTTGCCACTACAGCTTTTCTATGTTATATCCTCTAATTGTAGTTATTCCTTGTTGTGTTTTTTCGAAGATCCGCACTCGTGTCTTGACTTTAATAAGGTGGTGATCCGAGTCAATGTTGGCTGGCCGGAAAGTTTGGACGTCCAGAGAACTTCATTTAGCATTTTGAAATCCGGACATCGTATACTGAGATGAGGAAACCGTGTGCCGGCTCGTCCTTGCAATGGAAGCATATCGAATATTAAACACGTCTCAACCAATTTATCCTTTCGCTCGACGTCTCAGAAGTTTAAAACTTTTTACCTGCTGCGTATGTCAAATCCGCACTCGAATAAGCACTGTTTCTGTTCCCTATTACAATCCCCATAGCAGATACCACAGTTGTTCATCCTCATTTTACTCGGCCCATCCCATCGAACTTCCTGAATGACAATAATATCTGCGTAATAACAGTCATGCTCCTCTGCTAATTGCTCTGCTGCGCGTGATTTATTAAGGAACGGAACATCCCAAGAGCAGATCCGAAGGTCGTTTTCATTTAAACGTCTCCAAAGGTCGTTAAAAATAGATTCGTTACTATCCGATGCCATTAGTTGGTTCGTCACATTTTTCTTTTTTTTATATCTCTTCCAAATAGGGTTTTTGATCTTATGACGGCATAAGCCAGTATTATCATACAAACTCGGCATTTTAGCTTGTTGTTACCTGGATGGCCACTGGGATGTAAAGCAAGCACTACACTACGAACTTGATTGTTGCACTTCATATCCCATCCAAGTTATAGGACAGTTAGCAGTTGTCCGATAATCTGGCACGAAGATCCCCTCTCATACCTGTCTCTTACTTAAAAGTTGATTTAGAACAGCCGGTATAATGTTATACCGTCAGAAACAGCTATCTGAAGGAAGCTATATGGAAGGAACTGAAAACATGTTTTGGATTGAAAGTTTAAGTGTTAAAACAGGTAGAGGGCCACGAAACACTAGATATACGATATATTGCGAATTTCGGCTGGCTTATTGTGTTTTATTTGCCTCAGCTTAAGTGAAATTTTTTCAAAGCTTTTTCGAACCTACCTTTTAATATAATGTTCCAGTAACCTTTTCCTGTAAGCTATAATAAAAGATTTTGCCATCAGCGCGTAGTAAACTATCGTCAACTCACAAGTATCCTTCAGCCCTCTATGAAAAAACAATAAAAAGATCCCCTCAACTTACCATCATCTATACCAAAACAGTGCTACGATTTCCTCAATTAATTATGACTTCGGTCTCATTGAAAGCCCATATCAAGACCGAACTCCAACTTTAACCCTCCCGCTCATACATCACGAACAGACTCAATGAACGGTGCATACTTAATTCGGAATTGCATAGAATGCTCTCTCCAATATACCACCGGGTTACGAGTATATGCATGCATATATCATTTGCTGCAGATTGCACGGAAATCCTTTTTCGTTGACCATTCGAGGTCCTTGTACATTGTGCATTTCACAAAATCAAATGAGCACGAGGACCCTCTTCAGGACCAGCACAAGTAGTAGTGTGCACTTTTATGTCGCCTCATAAAATATTTTGGCATCATTGTGGTTTCTGACGAATGGGTTTTTGAATTCGGCCCCCAAAGGCATTGGGCTCTTCTCTATTAAAATGAGCACAACACAGTCCTGGAAGGTAATTTTTTATCATAGATGGAAATCGAAATGGGGTTCCTGTACTATGGCCAGGCATAGTACAAATACGTGAATGTTGTATGGGGAATATGGTAAAAACATCGTAGCTTTGCCACAAAGATATTTCCCCAAGGAGCATGCTCATTTATTGCATGCATTATCGAAATAATATTTTAATTCGATTCAAGATTAATTTGATTCATTCAGTTTCACAAATGTGGATAAACGGCCCAAGGTGCTGAAAGTCGAAGCGATTTATTTGAAGAAGCAACTGGACAGAATGAGAAATGGTTTAGCGTTAAATTAAACGTCAGAAGTGAGCATTCAAAGCTCATGACTGTCACTTTATACAATTTGAATAGATATATTCTCTGCACATTTATGTATGGTTGCTAGTGCAGACAAAGATGCCAATTTGAAGCTCCTAATACTTAACTTATGGTAGTTAAAGACATGATCCGATTTCATCAGAAAAACTTGTGGTTGAGAGCCAGGCGAAAAAGGTCATTCACAAATGTTCATAATCTTGAGCTGTATTTTATCTATGTGAGGTTGGATGCTGTACGATTAGAGTAGATACAAACTAGTGTGAACCTGATGATTCCCAGTGTTGTCACAGTGACTACACATCAATTGTGCTCATTTTACCTTCTCGTGGTAGCCATCGGATACTGGTCTGGTTTAGCGTGGCTAAACTTTTCAAACTTATAAGTAACAAGTGTTAATCAAAACAAAATTGCAACACTTAAATTTGCTATTAGAAATGATTGAGCCTCAGAAGAAGTTCATAGCGGATAAATTCGCGTGACTGAATCAATGGTGGTTTCAATAGTCATCATGGCACACCCCATACGAACTACTTCAATGTTCTTGAAGCTGATGTCAATAAGTATCAGAGCGAGTCGAAAATGTTGAAAAAGAGATGATGCCGGATGGAACTTTTATAAATCAACGCCAACTTTCATATTCTCTAAGCAGGTTACTGGCTCCGACACCCGAAAAGACCACGTTGGCGGTTGTGCGCGGGGAGATGCACGTAACATCCGTACTGTTATCCCAGCAAGAATGGATTTACTTTTGATGAACCTCCAAAACAAAAATAGGACAACAACGTTCACGTCCGTACAGGTCATGTGTAGGCTGAAAAACTAACTGGATTCGTAACACACTAGCTGGGGTGAAAAGAAACCTCCTTGGGAATGAAAAAAAAATTTGACTGACTTGAATTGCAACTTTTTAAAATGCTATAATTTTTTTTATTTTTTGATAAATTTTATTGTGCCAAAGCAAAAACTGTTGGAAAATACATCAATTTTCAAATTGTATCAGTAGTTTTCAACATGTCCACCTTTGGCGCCAAAAATGGCCTTGAGGCGGCCGAAGAAAGCATCTCACGCTGCATGCAAGTGGCTCTGCGGTATTTTGGCCCATTCCCGGCGAAGTGCTTGTTTGAGGTGGTTCAAGCTTTGGTATTTTTTAATGCCAACCTTCGCCTTCAAAATTCCCCAGACAGACAAATCCAATGGATTTGCATCCGGAGAATTTGCAATCCATTGTGTCGAAGAAACGAAGTGTGGAACATTGTTTTTAACCAATCTTGGTTGACGCGCGCTTTGTGTGACGGTGCCGAGCCTTGTTGAAATGTCCACGGTCTCCGACCAAAATGATTGTTTGCCCAAGGCTGCAATACTGGCTCTAAGACAGTTTAACGGTATACGATCGCATTAATTTTGACGCCACGGTCCAAAAATACGAGCGGAGAGCTACCATCGGCGGTTATGGCGGCCCAAACCATCACCATCTGTGCTGCCTGCTTTCTAGTGGCCTTCCGAAATTGTAAATTTTCGAAGGACCTCTCTTGTAAACTCTGCCATTTTGTTTGTTGACATATTACTCGATAACAAATGGCGATTCATCGGAAAAAACCAAATTTGGCAACTCACCACTTTCGTGCAAGCGTAGCAACTCTTTCGCTCTTTCGACTCTAACTTCTTTCTGTTGCGGTGTAAGATCGTGTGGTTTTTGGAACTTTATTGGCTTGAACCCACGAGCCATTTTTCTTCCACTTCGACGCGGATTTCGCTCAATTCGAGCCTTCACTTTCCGAACCATTTCTACCGATTCTGCTGTTTTTTTATGACCACTTCCATGGCGTTTTGCAACGCTGCCAGTATCACGGTAACGAGCTATGGTTAGAGACACAAATGGGCACTGGTTTTCCAGCCATATATAAAGCAATCACACTATCACGTTTGAATTCCATCGCGGATAAAATTTTTTCAACACAACTGAGACGCAAATCGCTTAAAACGCTTGTAAATAATAAAATTATCTATTATGTGTCAAAATTTGAGCTCACTGTCAGGAACGGTTTGGAAATTATAGAAGTCTGAAGTTAGTTGCAGTTCGAATCAGTCAGGGTGTAGTCCCCTTTTAGTTTGATACACTTATTCCAGTGATTTTCCAACTTCTTGATCCCGTCCGAAAAGTAATTTTCCGGAACGTCTGCAAAATACTACTCCGTGGCGTCGATGATTTCCTCGCGTGCGCTGAATTTTTTACTGATGAGCCATCTTTTGAGGTTTGGGAAGAGATAGTAGTCCGAGAGAGCCAAATCGGGCGAATACTGTGGATGCGATAGCAATTGGACCCGTAATTCATTGATTTTAGCCATGGTTGCGATGCTCTTGTGCGCTGGTGCATTGTCTTGCAAAACAAAATTTTTTTTCGCATCATGTGGGGCCCTTTTGCAGCGATTTCGGCCTTCAATCGATCCAATAATACACAGTATTACTCGCTGTTGATGGTTTTCCTTTTTCGAGGTAGTCCACGAAGAGTATGCCATGACAATCCCAGAAAACCGACGCCATAACCTTTCTGAACCATCGAGCCTCACTCGGCCGCTTCGGAGTCCATTGACGGGCACTTATTCTGTTCTCTGGTGTTCAACAGTCACCATTCGGCACCTAAAGCCCGCCCGATTCCTCATCAGCAAGTCCAAACACTCTTTCGAAGTGCTCTCGCGTTCGTGTTTTTGATCAGGAGTAAGTATGCGCGGGACCCAGCGGCAGGATAACTTCTTCATATGCAGAATATTGCCCATAATATGGCGTGTGCGCTCATTAGTAATCTTTGTGGTATCTGCTAGCTCGCGCACCTTCACTTTCCGGTCAGCCAACACCATTTCATGTATTTTTTTGACATTGTCCTCTGTAACCGCATCGGAGGGCCTACTGCAGCGGACTTGATCGGTAGTGGAGTTGCGGCCACCACGAAACTCTCGAAACCAATATTTGACGGTGTAATATGAGGGGACATTATCCCAATAATATTGATCCAACTTTTCTTTTGTTTCCTTAGCCGTTTTGCCTCTCAAAAAATAATGTTTTATGAGAGAACGAAAATAGTTTTATTCCATACTCAACATGATGCCAAACACGTCCACAACAATTAGCTGTCAAAACAAAACTAAAGACAGTATCGCACTGAAATTTGGCATGTTTGCCTAAATATGAATTTTTGCAGTAGCAGCGAATTCTGTCGGTCAAGGGAATTACTTTTCAGCCCATCTAGTATATCACCGTATACAGGAAATCTGCTATAGTTGGGTGGACAAAGTGCGATGAGAACCTGGAGCATAATTTATACTCGTACTACGGTGATTGCTAATGACGCAGCATTTATTTTGATGTGTATTTCTTATATGCGATAGACTTACCATATATTTCGAAAAGATTTTACTCTTCCAGCATGTTAGTAAACATCTTCAAGCAAAGCTGAATTCCTCAACATAAACCTGATATGCGCTCACACTATCACAGAAAAAAGAACGCCTTTAGGAGCTTCACGGCAGAATCAACAAGAAATGCCCTAAGTTTAACTAGGTGATCTTATGTTAGCACCAGAATCGGAACGAGCGACTTGTTGAAAAGTCAGAAACAATAATCTACATGGCACATTCTCTGAAAACAGACTTTAGCTAATTTAATTTGCTGTGCGGCAATTATAGTTAGCATAAGTCTTCCTCGCCTCAATACTCACAAAGAAGATGGTGGTAATTTGACCATAAGACCGACAACTAAATTTATTCTTTGGCGGTAATGTATCGCCCAACCGCCGTGGCATTAATGCACAAAAAACCGTCGGAAATCTCTTGATGAAGGAAGTTAAAAACGATATCATGTAAATGTTGGCCACGACTACGTCTGATGTTGTCCATTAGGAAGGTCTAATTTTGGGCGACTCTTGTGGATTACACGAGGAGGGTTGTCTTCCAAAGCGTCAGTCGTAGCTGGTTTATTCTTGAAGACCTAAGAGTTTACATGTCCCCAGGGAAAATTGTCCAAAACTGTGATATCGCACGATCTAGGCGGCCAATTTACGGTAGCAAAACAACAAGTTAAGTGCTCACCAAAATGATTTCTCAACAAGTCCATTGTTTCACGCGCTGTATGGCTCGTGGCGTCGTCTTGTTGCAACCGGAGCTCACCGAGACCATGTGCTTGAATTTCGAGAAGAACATAGTCCGTCAACATGGCGCGATAACGGTTACCATTGACAGTAACATTATGATTTGCTTAATTTTTGAAGAAATATGGACCAATGATTCCACCAGTCTATAAACCACACCATACCGTTGTTTTTAATGGATGTAATGATAGCTCTTGGTACGCTTAGGGCTACTCATCAGCCCAAATACGGCAATTTTGTTTAATAACATATCCGTTGAGCCAGAAATGGGCTTCATCACTGAACAAAATTTCACGATAAAACACCGGACTTTCATAGAGTTTTTCCAGAGCCCATTCACTGAAAATATGATGCAAATTAAAGGCGCTTGGCTTCAATTCTTACACAAGTTGAACTTTGTTCTGACGAATCGATTCGTCACGGTCTTCGCGTACACTCTCAGCTACAGCTCTCGTAGTCTCTTCACTACGTACTGGACCTGGTCTAATGGGTCGAGTATCATCCACTAATGTAAACTGGGATTCAAATTTGCAAATGGTATCGGCAATAGTGGTTTCAGTAGGTCGATTATGCGCACCGTAAGTTCTTCGAATCGCACGAAAAACATTTCTCACAGAACACTGATGTTTGTAATACAGCTGAACAATTTGGAGTCGCTGTTGTGATGTGAGTCTTTCCATGATGACTTGTCAAATGATACTGAACAAAAATGACAAAGCAGTTTGATAGGAGTCATGCGTGATCTGTCAAAGAAAGCCTATTGAATTGAATTTCGGAAATGTTCAAGCGCTCTGTGCAGCATTATGGTATTAAATATGTGAAGTACATCGAAGATGGGGACAGTAAAACCCACAAAAATTCGATTGATGATAAACCTTACAATGGCGACCCAGAAGTAGAAAAACAAAAATGCGTGTTGCATGTGAAGAAACGAATAAACCGAGCACTTCAAAGTGTAAAAAAAAACTCTTAACACATTGGCTGCCATGGCTGCTATAAATGATAGCCAGTGATGATTCCCAAATATGATAGCCGTCTATAATTTCATTCGAGGCTCTGGATTACAAAATTGATTGCCACTACGAATAAATCCGGTATGAGGCAATATTGGATGGCACCCCACGATAGTATGAATATTTTTGGTTTAAGCAAGTAAGCAATCGATTTTGTAAGATGTTTGTATAACACCCATGCGTTGACAACTGCTACTCCTGATAAAAGTTCTATGCCTAGTTTTCGTTACCACTTGATAGCTTTCCTTAGCGTAGTGGCATACGAACCCATCTAATCAAACAAATCAATCCTTGATATTTCCTTATTATAAGCAAATATCGCAGCGGCTTGAAGGCAAGCTCCAAGTCTATTATGTTACCTTGAAACAGTGGGTGGATTCGAATTTGTCGACGGTTGATTTTTTGCTACATTTGCAGATGTATTTTAACGTGTTACGGGTTGCATTTCAGGGACAGCATATCACGTCACGAGTGTCTTTCTGTTAAGACCTACAATACCAACTGATAGCTCGTATAAAAATTTTCTATTTTCTATACCCTCATTGAATAGGTCTTTTGAAAGCTCCATATGCAAGTTTCTAGCAAGTCCAAAATAGCGTTCCCCTGTTGTAATCATCTGTTGAGCAAAGCTTAAAAAGTTTGAACCCATAACGATGCAACTTATTTGGGATATATTGTCTGCAAAGAAAGTCGGCCTCTCCATGATACTAAAGTTTCGTCGATAACGAAGTCTTCTGAGGGGAAAATCGGCATTTATTCAATCGCCTGTATCTTGATCTTGGGCGAGTACTTACACTTTGTTGAGCAAATTGATTGGTCTCTTTTGATATCATCTCCAACACCACTCTGTCAACTATTTTAGAATTAACCTTAAGAGATTTGCTCTCAGCCGAAATTTGTACTTGCAAACCCTGTCTGCCCACAAATTCAGGTACTCTAAATAGATATTATAAATTCCTGTGGGAATATTTTCTTCCTCCTTATCATTTAAAAGTGAGTTTAGGTCCTCTCGTTCTTTATCTACCGCCATAGCTTGCATGAGGTCCGATACGTTATCCTCCTCGGAATCATCATCGCTATGATCGTCATAATCCAACTCTTTTGTAGACCATCCTGGATTTGCACAGGAGTCATCTGAATCGAGGTCACTTGCCAAACCAGTCGCCAAGTTCTTCATTTTTTCTTCAACCGTAAGCCTCCTTCCGCTTATTATTATTAAATATTTCAATAAAAACCTAAAAGTTGTAAAAGTACTATATGAATAGAACAGACAATCGATCTTGTATTGTAATAATTACACTTTAACTCGACCAGTCAAAGAAAATATCCACCAAAGCAAACTAATTAAAAATTCAAGCCGGTATTATCTGAAAAAAAAGATAGCCATGGCACCACACGAAACTTTTTGTGTTGGCACCCTATGAAATTTTCCCAAATTTGGCTTGCCAGCCAATGTTTAATGGAGTACACAAAACCTAAAAAAACAACTAGAGGCAGCTGAGAAAAAAAAGGCCACAGAAAAGATAAGCACCGTGGGAAGTGCTCCGCAAAAGCGTTGGACGAAGAGAGACTCGTCGAACAGCGCTGAACCACCGAAACCTTATTCGTTGCAATTAACTAATAAGCTTAAGTTGAAAATGTGTACTAACTACGGCGTAGCAATCACTAGAAACTGTCAATTTCTTGAAGAGGAGAAGAGAGCCTTGTGAGCTAAGTTCTACCACATGACATCGACAGACGAAAACCCTCAACACTTTTACTGCCCAGATTTTTGGTGCAAATATCAAAAATTGAAAGTGGGAAATGAAGACACTTATGAGCACCCAGTAATCATCTGACAACTTGTTGAAAAGATGTTTGGGGGAAGCACCTAAAATAATAACGAAAGTTTCAATTAGAACGCACTTAAAACTAATGTCATGGCTTACTTCAAAGTCACTGTTATCTTTTCAGTTTTTCTGCACTTGTACTCACACAATTAATATCAGCTTCTGCAGTATGTTGATTCCCTTTAAATGATCTTTTTCACCCTTCACCTTTATTCTCATGTCAACCTTGGCTAAAATTCTTGTTTCCCATTTTAGAGCAGTGTGCACTCGTCTGTTTTTCGTTTTTCTAGTATACTGTACAAAATTCTTATATTTCGTCTTTGTCAATTGAAAAGGTTTGCTATAATACACATACCTGCGTGTCCTAAAATAATAAAAGACGGAAGGACAATAAAAAAAACGGAACGGTCAGAGCAGCTGCAGCCGGAGCGTCAACATGCTTTCATACACCCTACGGCGCGCTCTCTTATTTTGGCTATAACTTTGAAAATATTAAAATTTAATTCTAAAAATCTTACGGTTTTTCTTCCGAAAAATGTTTAAAAAAAAAATCGATTTTTTGAACTCGTCACTCCGTACTACTACCTTAATTGTATTACCAAACGTATCACCATATTGAATGCATCGTAAGGTCCTTCCAACATCCGATCGATACTTTACTCACCAAAAGCATTACTCACAACCCATTCGATGTTTAAAAAAAACCGAACTCTACCAGTCCCATTTCTTAAAATCCTCTCAGCATAACTCAAAATGAAAATAGATACACTAAATGTACATTCTTCAACTTCATAACTGGGTTATCTGGATTTTAATTTTAATTGTCCTGTATGCACCTAATTACGCTTATACATAGTAAGGACGGCTTTAATTATATAACATAGTTCTCTCCAAAGGGTGAGAAGGCCATTTTAGGTCGCTGCACCAACTTACAGGTCATTGTATCCGGATGTGTAATCTTTTCATCAACTGGCAAATACAAAATCAGTCCTATTCGTTTGTTAGTATATATTTGCATCTACTTTTTTGTGTGGTGTTTGTGTATATTTCTTTACCATAATATTTTCCAGTACCGGTTAAGGGTTCACCTAACGAACTGTTTATTTGATCTTTCACCCATTATTGTTGCCTCTGTGACCTGACCGACCTGGCATCGCAGCTGAACTTCCTTTATTTCCATCCATACCACCGGTTGGGACCTTTTGCCTTACGTTTACACAATAACACCCGGTACAACACAACAGGGATAATGAAATTAATACGACCTCTTAGAAGTAACAGCCTCCTCATCGTCAATGTTCTGGCTGCTTGTATGGTTTGGTCCAGTGAGACAAACCAGAAGATGGAACATGGATTACTGTATAGGCATTCCCCAGTTCTACAACTGTGCAATCGCACAAAAAGGTAAGCAACGCCTAATTGCAACCTCCTGGGTGCTCATTTGAATATCCAATGCCGTATTTCAGAAAAAATTCAACTTCAAATGGGACGAACTGTCCTAGTCCTTTAGATATTTCGGGGCAAAGAAACGCAGGACGACTGTGCATCCTGTGTCGTTTGGTTCTCTGAATGAATGGAATTGCTAGTTTTGTACGACTATGAGTATACGAGTGCATACATATAGATAATTTCTGCCACAGACAATTCATCGGGAATTTCTCTTCCTTATCGGGACTTGGTTTTTCTTTCCAACTTTCTATCTTTTTGTGTGGGTGGTGGTGAACTGGGACTCGAAGTAGTATTGCCGTGTGTTTGCTCAATATTTCCCAATCTTAAATCAAAAAGGATCTTCTCATTTCCCAGCATTTGAATTTTTTAGCAGAAAATAGAAAATATAGGGACAATGGTCGGATTTTGGAACATTCGGTGCTTTCATGATTCTGGGTTAGGTTTTGAAAAGCTAGTCAAAATATTGACCGAGAATATACACCCTGCCTGACTCGAACTGCAACTTTTCAAAATGCTATAATTTTTTTATTTTTTGATAAATTTTATTATGTCAAAGCAAAAAATATTGGAAGATACATCAATTTTCAAATTGTATCAGTAGTTTTCAATATGTCTACCTTTGGCGCGAATAATGGCCTTGAGACGGCCGAAGAAAGCATCGCACGCTGTTCGCAAGTGGATCTACGGTATTTTGGCCCATTCCCGGCGAAGTGCTTGTTTGAGGCGGTCCAAACTTTGGTATGTTTTAGGGCCAACCTTCGCCTTCAAAATACCCCAGACAGAGAAATCCAACGGATTTGCATCCTTAGAATTTGCAATCCATTGTGTCAAAGAAATGAAGTGTGGAACATTGTTTTTTTAACCAATCTTGGTTGACGTGCGCTTTGTGAGATGGTGCCGAGTCTTGTTGAAATGTCCACGGTCTCCGACCGAAATGATTGTTTGCCCAAGGCTTCAGTACTGCATCTAAGACAGCTTCGTTGTATACGATCGCATTATTTTGACGCCACGGTCCAAAAATACAAGCGGAGAGCTACCATCGGCGGTTATGGCGGCCCAAACCATCACCATCGGTGCTGCCTGCTTTCTGGTGACCATCCGAAGGTGTAAATTTTCGAAGAACCTCTCTGAAAAGTAAACTCGGTCATTTTATTTATTGACATTTTGCTCGATAACAAATGGCGACTCATCGAAAAAAAAAACCAAATTCGGCAACTCACCACTTTCGTGCAAGCGTAGCAACTCCTTCGCTATTTCGACTCTAACTTTTTTCTGTTGCAGTGTAAGATTGTGTGCTTTTTGGAACTTCAATGGCTTGAGCCCAAGCTTATTTTTCAGTATGTGTTGCATCCGTTCCAACGATATGTTGAGCTCACAAGCCATTTTTCTTCCACTTCGACGCAGATTTCGCTCAATTTGAGCCTTCGCTTTCCGAACCATTTCTACCGATGTTGCTGTTTTTTTATGACCGCCTCCATGACGTTTTGCAACGCTGCTGGTATCACAATAACGAGCTATGGTTCGAGACACAAATGATTTATTCACGTTGAGGTGCTGGAGGGCTCTAACGATAGCTACTTGTAGTTTTCCAGCCAAATATAAAGCAATCACACTATCACGTTTGAATTCCATTGCGGATAAAAATTTATAAAAAGATGCTGATAGTCAGTAAGGAGTGAGTATTGTTACATTCATACAGACTTATGCTAAGACGAAAGCCGAGATTGAGAACGAAAGGATTGATTTGTTTATTAGAAAATACAACATCATGCCAAGTTGCGCAAGCAATACACATTTCATAGACTTGAAACCTCAATCACAAAAACAAATCGCTTAAGCACACTGCTAAAGCATACTATTTGTCATAGCCCCAGGAAAGCATGTCTATTAGTAAAGGAATATCGAACTATATCAGCCGCTTGACAAGGTCTTGAGGCCTTTTAATTGTATGAAATAGGACTTCACCTTGCATCTAGGCTAAGCGAGCAACTATTAGTCTATAGAGCGTTCATTCTCTAATGGAAGATAGGGACGATACCACATAAGAAGGTTTCTAAAGGGTGATCAGATACGAAGCTATTCTGAAGCTACGTTTATGCCATTATATGTGGAATAGTACATCATTCAGATGGCTGCAACGACTTCGTTGGCAGTGCTTCAAGCGATCGGTCCAATTTTTGATGTCTTGCTCCAATACGAGTATGCGCGCCGTTATTTCGTCAATAGCCTGGAACTCGTCTAAGGTGGATGGCATGTTTACGTAGACTAACAACTTGACGTAGCCACAGAGAAAATTATAGAGTAATGTGAAATTGCATGATCGCGGTGGCACTGCATCGCTTGTATGGCATGTAGCGTCGTCTTGATGAAACCACAGCTCGGATATATCGACATTATCGAGTTCTGACTACAGGAAGTCGGTTACCATCGCTCTATACCTGAAATAATTGGCTGTAACGGTATCTCCCTCCTCATTTTAAAAGAAATAAGTTCCGTTGAAGCCGCCACGCCATAAACCGCACTATACAGTCAATCTTTATGCATGCATTGATGCTTGGCCCAACACTTGTGAATTGTGTTCGCTCGAATAATGGCAATTTTGCTACAGCCGCTGTAGCAAATACGGGCTTCGTCCGAGAAGATAATTGTTTGGCCAAAATTCGGATCTCCGGCCGACATTTCCAGCGCCCAATTAGCGAACATACGGCATTTTCTATGGTCGACTAGTTTCAATTCTTGCGTCAGTATAATCTTATACGGATGTTGGCTCAAATCCAACCGCAAAATAAACCGGGTTGACTCTCTGGCGATGCCCAATTCAGCTGATCAGCGCCGAATTGGTATCTTCGATACTGGCCGCTACAACGGCTATGTTTTGCTCATTGTTGGTGGCTTAAGATCCACAAGCTCTGCCATAACTTAGCAAACGCAGAAAATCAGTGGCAAAAAGCCACAAAGATGCAGCAAATTACCCAAAAAATTGTGGGCAACCACGCAACGAAACGCATGATCGAAAATATCAATGGACGTCTCCTAGAACCATGGGTGAAAAGTTTCATGTATAGTGGGCCTTCTAAGGAACGAAAATGGTAAGTATTTATTGGTTATGGCCACAAAAATTGCTCCGAAATGCAACAAAACGCTTTCATGATACAAATTGAATGGCCTTGGCCATCGGATACACACACAACTATCGGATTCTGTAACATGAAACACTCCACGACTAACAAAGAAATTTTAGCAGCTTATGTTCGCCAAAACATGGATCGTATTTCCGTATTCAAAATTCGAATTTCAGCTGCAGCCTTAACATCTACGAATAGGTATGTTAAAAGATAATAAGTACAGGGACCGAGCACATGTGCGACAGTTAACATAGGCTTAGCCAATGGCTAGCGAGGTATTATTAATGTAGACTTCTACTTAACATTAAGGCAATACCTAGCTTCGTTAGGCGGCTAAAGTCCGTATTCAATGCTTAAAATTAATCTGAACTAATTGCATCAGCGAGAGATGGTGCTGTTTGGGTCAACCAAGAAGTAGAAAAACATCTGCTCAACATCAGCCTTAACAAGAGCACAGAGAAAATAAACTGGACCCAACTCGACATGAAAACCACAAATGCGAGGAAATATGCGGTAGCCATGTCCAGTTTTGGAGAACCATGCCCAAGCTAAGGGCACCAAACCGCTACATCTTCAAGCGGCAAGCTTGTAAGTAGGTACTCTTACCAAATAAGGACTTAAGAGAGCTATTCGATGCGTACCCGGATTGGAAGATAGGTGGCACTACTGAGCCGAAATGAATGTACCATTAATAAGAACCGCGCCCAGGTGGCTCAAAAACAGTTACTACAAAGGAAACCGTGAACAAAATTCATGATCTCGTATTGGCGGACTGCCGAGTGAAAATTCGCGAGTTGGCTGATATAGCAGGCATCTCAACTTAACGCGTAAGCCATATCCTGCACGAAATTTAGGGTGCCGCGTTTGCCCACAACTTAAAGAAGTGCTTGGCCCTGTTTAATCGAAATCCGGAGGAGTTTTTGCATCGAAACAATCGAAACAATGGGTTTAACCCAGTGAACGTGATCCGAAAAAGGCGAAGACCGTGTATTCGGCCGGAAAGGTGATGGCCACCGTTTTTTGGAACGCGCGAACCCGTATGCTCCGAGTTTGCCTCTCTGTGACTTCTTTTTGTTCCCAAACCTTAAAAGATAGCTCGCCGGAAAGAAGTACGGGCCGAACGAAGAAGCAATTGCCGCCACGGAGGAGTATTTTGCAGGCCAACAAAAGTCGTACTATACGGAGGGGTTAAAAAAGTTGCAGCACGGCTGGGAAAAGTAAATCGAGTTGAAAGGAAATTATATTGAAAAATAAGTTGCCAAAACCTGAAAAAGTTGCGTTGTCATTTCTAAGGCGGGAATTCATCAAACAGCCCTCGTTATCACTCATTTTTCCCTCAATAAAGCACAGACGACTTCGCACAAATACTGACCTCTTATTATCTGAGTGCCTACTCTATGATAACTGTTCAAAAACGCATTTGGTAGAGCTTTCAAAAAAATCTCGTCAAGTGTCGCTGGAAAGTGTCGAATGAACCATCCTATTCAATCCACCGATATTTACAATTTAGCAAAGAAATTGCTTCCCATTTTCATCTATCGCAATCATCACGAGATGAGCTGCGAGAAAAACAACAACGCCGCTCACGCCTATCTGAATTCATACTTGGTGAAATCAATAACTAACCCACTTCCTCTCTATATCTTGCTTTTAACTGGTCTTATCCTATAGTAATTTAGACAAAGCCTGCAATTTTGGACCTTGGATCTTAAATACCTGCTCTGAAAGAATAGTATGAACTTTAACTCTGCCATACTATCTATATTCAAACATAACTTGGAAACCTACAAGGCTCTAAAAAAATCTGCAAATGAGGATTAAGTCATCGGGACTACGGCAAGTTCTATAAAAAATAACACGAATTTGCAGTGTGGATGGTGTCTTGTTTGGCTTTAAGAAAGAATGCTCGAGCTTCGTATCAAGCATGCCTAACAAAAATTGAGGGCAACAATACTCTCTCTTACAGTCCATTGAAAAATCAATTTTCTGACAATAAGAAAGCTTTTAGCTAAGTTGACACGTCTTCAATCATCAACCTCCTCCAAGAAGTCTTGACCCACTTCATTACCTCCAGTCGTCAATGGAACCTGAATGGTCGCTGGTATACAATCAAGAAAGACACCACTAAGAAAAAAACTTAATGTGCTGTGATCTTCAATTGGCTGCTTTCTAAGTAAGAGGACGCAGGATGTCATTACGGCCACGTCCTTCAGGTACACATAGTTTCTTAAACCTTATTCATACTCTCCTCTTAGAAACGCAGCTGTGGTCTTAAGGCAGGTCCAGCCAAAACCGTGCTATTCCTTTTCACAATTTACAATGCACAATTTACCGCACCCATGACACTTCTCTGAGGTTTTCGAGGAGGGCAGGATATCTAAGTTTCATACTGGACAGCAAACTGAAGTGGAAAAAAAGTAACATAGCGAAATAAAAGAGCTCTAGTTGCCCCCTATTCGTTCAAGAGGACTGTAGGCTGCAGGAGATACATCACAAAGTCATGCACAGTCGTGAGATAAACTCTAATTTAAAGCATTGCCATCTGCCGTTTGGTGGTCTACAGCGAGAAGGCGAATTAACGCAACGAGGCACCTGCATATGGATGACTAGATCTCCAACAGCCGATTCGCCAAACATTACTTCATTTATTTATTCGACATGCAGATTGTAATTATCTCGTCTCCCTCAAGATGAGAGATACTCACCAATGGAAAGTAGTAAATGGAAGAAATGCCATTCTACTCTGTATCCGAATCGTGGCCTTCCGTTTCCCCTCGAAAAGTTCCCGGAATCTATAAAGAAAATTAAAAATACGAGTTTATTCATCTACTATAAATCTACATTGTCCCCTTCAAAGTAATCCCCATCGACTGCAACATACTTATGCCAGCGCTTGATCTAATCCTCGAAACATTTTGTATATTCGGTTATCGGTATGTCCAACGCATTCCCCGTAGTGGTTTTTGAACAGAAAGAAGTCACAGGGAGCCAAATCAAGTGAATTCGGTGTCTGTTGGATGGTATTTGTTGCATTTTTCGTCAAAAAATTACGAATAATGATGGCACCTTGCGACGGTGCGTTATCTTGGTGCAAAATCCACGATCATCATGCAAACGTTTCAAAACGCCCAAATAATACTCTTTGCTTACTGTCTGGCCTTCTGGCAAAAATTCATGATGCACTACACCGTTGTAATCCATGAAAACCGTGAGCATTGCCTTCTTTTTTGACTGAAAACGACGTCGTTATTTTGGTCACGGCTCATTTGGTGAACGCCATTCACTTGCCTGATGTCTGGATTGCATGTCGTACTCATAAGCCCACGTCTCGTCTCCAGGAATGATACTTTTGATGAATGTGGGATCGGATTCAGCCTCTTTTTTACATTAAATTAAGGTCCATTGGCACCAACTTTGCTGGTACACGACGGAAACCCAAATCATTAACCAAAATGTCTTGGACGGATCCATAGGCAATGTTCAAGTCCTCCGCTATCTTTCTGATGGTTAATTTGCGGTTATTGACCAACATTTCTTTGTTATCGTCGGTTTTCGATGTCGATGATCTGCCACTGCGTTCATCATCTTCGATTGACTCACGAACATTTTTGAACCGCTCGTGCCACTGGTAAATGACCGTTTTCATTAGAGAATCGTTGCCGAAACACTCCCTTGGCACGCATCAGAATGCATAATTCAGTTTCAGGAACTTTGAATAGATAAACTGAAAGTTGTTCCCTTATTTCAACTGTGAATGCTCTAAATCTTCTACAGCTTTTCTCTAAAAAAAAGGACATTTTCACTAGCGCTGACAGCACTGGTTTTCGGCGATAATGAAATTTTGAAATATGTGACAATAAATTTAAAGCCAAATGTGGTCTTGAATTTGGAACAAACTTTTGCATGAGAAAAATGGCAAAAGGACAAACGAAGAGTTGTCGTCGTATGTCATTCGTATGTTCAGGCTTGCCCATGCATGTCCATGCATACTAGTATGTATGGTAAGGAGTACCATGGTTTCATTGTGGATGGCGCCTCGAATTTCACAATAAAGTGTAGAATAATGTAGTTGGTCACTGTCAGAAGTTCGAAAAGACTATCGCTTTAACTGTAGTGATTGTCATCTATCTTAGGTTTCCTACATAACTATTTGTCGGAGATGATTTGCTTGTGGTTTTTGTGAGACTACTCGGACTCAACACATCTTCAACTGTCTGTTCGGGATGACAGACATGCTGAATGCTGATGAGGAATGTGTAAGGTGTTGCTTAAGCAAATTATTTTCGCTGCAACTGGAAAGTTGAACAGTTTTGTTTGGAATGCGGTGCTGTTGAAAGTAATAAATTTTAAATTTTCTATGAGTCTCCATGGAGCTGTTAACACTTTTCGTTGCGATGCCATTATCATATTTTTGTAATCTGCTGCGGCTTTGTGTTAAAAGAAAATAAATGGTGTAGCCGATTTGAATAAATGGTTTCCAAATCGGGCAATTTGGAAATCGAAAATGGAACGATAGAATGCAAGAGCCCGTCCTGAATCAGTTTAACCTCAACCCGTATGCCGAACTAAGCAACTCCTTCAGTTTAAGTGAATATGTGGCAGTGTTTTTGAGTATGGTATGCTATCTTCATTGTCTATTATACCGAGTTTCAACATCGCATGCTGGGTTTTCTTCCAGATTAGGTGGAACCGAATTGTGTTTCCTGATCCACGTCACATATCCTCGTTTTCTACTTATTCGAACTAATGGCAAGAAACCATCGTTTGACTAAATAAGCTTTACAAGATGCTAGAGAAAGCAACGGTAGCATAAAGTGAAAGTGTGTGAGATTTGATCAACACCTCAAGGCGCAACCATTTGTTGATGTTGTTCCAGAAACCAGGTGCAATGCAAAATTAGTAATGCCTGAACCTAATCCTGCAGTATTATCGAAATTATCGCCAACAGACACCAAACGGATTGTGTATCTATACGAGGTGTGTTCAAAAGTAAATGATTTTTGACATTTCGTGGGTTTTTTTTTTTTTTTGTTGTATTAGTACATATGTTATGTCACGAACACCATATATGGTTAGAGTTTCAAGTATAGGGCTTTCCAATACGCACTTCACATATTTGAATTTAATTTGTGAACACACTATTTCACTAATCATCAAACTGTCACTGTCAATTTATTCAGTAAACTCAACATTTTCATCATGGTAAAGTACACTAACGAGCGACGTCTGCAAATTATAAAAATTTTCTGCAGGTATTCGAAGTCGGTGACTGCAACTTTAAGAGCGTTAACTCCAATTTTCGGTCGTAATTCTTGCCCTAGTACACAGGCAATAACAAGTTTAGTGCAAAAATTTGAGTCTACATATTCGTTGTGTGATGTTGCCGTGTCAGTGAGACAACGGGTTGGTCAAAGTGTCGAAAATATTGCTGCCACTGCGTTCTCAAGAATTGGGCATCGTTCAGACCACAATATTGCGTATTTTGCGTAAGGATCTTGGTTTACATCCATACAAGATCAAGCTGACTCAAGAATTGAAGCCAATGGATCATTTGAAGCGACGTACGTTCTTCGATTGGGTTCTGGAGAAGATGAGCCAAGATGATGAATTTCATGGCAAAATCATCTTCAGTGACGAAGCTCATTTTTGGCTCAATGGTTTCGTCAATAAGCAAAATATGCGTTATTGGTCGGGTGAAAATCCACATGTGCTTCATGAATCACCACTTCATCCACAAAAAATAACTGTTTTGTTGCGATTTGCATGCCGGCGGCGTTATTGGGCCATATTTTTTCGTCGACGATAACGATCATCAAGTTACTGTGAATGGTCAGCGTTATCGCGCCATGATCACCGATTATTTTTGGCCCGAATTTTAAGATATAGACTTAGACGATATGTGGTTTCAACAGGATGGTGCCACAAGCCACACAGCACACGCTAGAATCGATTTATAGAAGAGTAAGTATGGTGAGCGTGTTATCTCAAGACATGGGCCAGTCGATTAGCCGCCTCGTTCGTTCGATTTAACACCGCTTGACTATTTCCTGTGGGGCTACGTTAAATCATTGGTTTATGCCAACACGCCGACGACGTTGGAAGAGCTCAGAGCCAACATTGAACGCAAAAAAGCGGCCGTTTCGGCCGAAATGTGTGGTCGAGTCGTTGAAAATTGGGTCCAACGAATCGACCGCTGCAAACGTGCCCGCGGTGACCATATGAACGAAGTCGAGTTCCATTCATAAATGTTTTGATTGTACTTCAAGCCAATTTTTTTAAAAAAAAATTTGTCAAGTCGTCATTCGAAAACCCTATATAAGGGTGGTTCAGCGTAAAGTTTGATTTTTAATAGGCTCTTTTTGACAGATCACGCATAACTCCTATCAAACTATTTTGACATTTTTATTTAATATTGTTTGGCAAGTTATTATGAGAAGACATAAACTACAACAACGTCTTCAAATTGTTCAGCTATATTACGAAAATCGGCATTCTGTGAGAAATGTTTTTCTTGCGATTCGAGGAATTTACATTGCGCATAGTCGACCTATTGAAACCACTATTGCCAATACCATTCATAAATTTGAGTGCCAGTTTACATTTGTGGATGAGACTTGACCGGTTAGACCACATCCAGCACGTAGTAAAGAGACTACTAGAGCTGTAGCTGAGAGTGTACGCGAAGACCGTGACGAATCGATTCGTCGTCGTTCTCAGCAGCTTGGCTTGGCGTATTCGACAACTTGGCATATTTTACGTGAGGATATCTTCCTAAAAGCGTACAAATGTGTAAGATTTGAAGCCAGGCGATTTGAATTTATGTCATATTTTCACTTAATGGGCTCTGGAAAGACTCAATGAAAATCCGGTGTTTTATCGTGAAATTTTGTTTAGCGATGAATCCCATTTTTTGCTCAATTGATAAGTTAATTAACAAAATTACCGTATTTGGGCTAATGAGCAACCCGAAGAGAACCAAAAACTACCATTAAATCCATTAAAAACAACGGTATGGTGTGTCTTATGGGCTGGTGGAATCTATATTTCTTCAAAAATGAGACAAATCAGAATGTTACCGTCAATGATAACCGTTATGGCGCTATGTTAACGGACCATGTGCATCCTGAAGTTCAAGCACATGGTCTCGGTGAGCTCTGGTTTCAACAAAATAGCACTACGAGCCCGTGAAACAATGAACTTGTTGAGAAATCATTTTGGTGAGCACTTAATTTCACGTTTTGCTACGGTAAATTGGCAGCCTAGATCGTGCGATATCACACGATATCTCAGGTCTTCAGGAATAAGCCAGCTACGATTGACGCTTTGGAAGCCAACATTACTCGTGTTATCCTCGAGATACCAGTTGCTGTGCTCGAACGAGTCACCCAAAATTGGACCTTCCAAATGGACCACCTCAGACGTTATCATGGCCAATATTTACATAATATAATTTTTAAAAAGTAAATGCCATGAATTATTTTTTTAATTAGTGATAAAACTTTTGAGTTCACTTTCAAATTTATGTATTTTGTTTTACATTACAAATCAAACCTTACGTTGATTTGTTTTTGACAGATAGAAAGGTTAGACGTGTTAAAGTGTGGAAGGCGATTTTTAATTATAAAAATGGAGCACAGAATTTGGGTCAAATTCTTGAAATGCTGACACCATGAGTCTGGTTTAAGGAAAAAAAAATTTAAAAAGTGGTACAAGCTCTTCCAAGATGTCCGAGGAGATGCTAATGAAAATCTCGCTCTGGACGCCTCAGCTGTGAAGAAAATTGTTTTGAAAAATGGTCGAGTTACAATTAGAGAAGAAGCTGAGGATTTTGGCATTTCGACCAGCTCGTTTCATGCAATTTTTTCGAATGTTTTGGGCATGAGACGTGTGTCAGTGAAATCTGTTCCGAAAATTCTAAATTTTGATCAAAAGAGCCGTCTCATGAGCATCGCTCAGGAGCTCTTGAATGACATCAATAATGACTTGCTCAAACCTGGTGACGAATCATGGGTATATGAATATGACGTCGAAACCAAAGCCCAATCCAAGACCGGGAAAAGCACGCCAAGTTCGATCAAATGTCAAAGTTTTGATCACTTTTTTTTCGATCACTGTGTCGTAGTGTATTAGGAGTTCTTACCTCAAAATCGTACAGTCAATAAGCATTATAACCTTGAAGCTATTTACATTTGCGAAAAACATCCGAAATTGTGGAAAAACAATTCATGTCTTTTTCATCACAATAATGCACCTGCTCATTCATCGTTGCTTGTGAGAGATTTTTTGGCCAAAAACAACACGACAATCATGCCTCAGCCACCATATTCAACGGATTTGGCCCCATGCTACTTTTTTCTCTTCCCAAGACTGAAGACACCTATCAAAGGACGAAGATTTGCGACGATTGAGGATATAAAAACGGCATCGTTGGAAGAGCTAAAGGGTATAGCAAAAAGTACTTATGATAAGTGCTTCGATGATTGGAAAAAGCGTTGGTGCAAGTGTATTATATCTGAGTGGGATAACTCAGGGGAAACATTAATATTGATGAATAAATAAATATTTTTTTATGAATAAATATTACTTTTTGAACACACCTCGTTTATCGAGTATTTAATTATGAACGGGTGCAGTGCCTAGTCCTCTTTTTTCACTTCAATAAAGGACTGATTTTGTCATTTGTTTTTCAAGTTCTTAAAACATCGACTTGATCCACAATGCCTCTTTTGACTAAATTTAATGACGAAGACGATAGCCTGCAAGGATGTGGTAACCAGTATAGAGCCATTTGGTTGGCAGTCGAAACTTCATTCTAATGATTCCTACTGGTTTCTACAAATCTTTATCCAGTTATCGCGAAGTATAAAGCCTTAACAGTTGCCTGGCTACCCATGTTGATAGAAACTGGTCTGATATAGTCGTCGTCGATATAGCAGTTTTTGCAACTGAATCTGGAAGTGCTTCTCTAATGCTTTCCGCAAGAATAATGAGATAGTACTGAACGCCTTCTCACATGAATAGAAATTTACACTTGCGCTTTGGATACGCTCGTCGATGATTTCACTTAAAAATCGTGTTGGCCTTGATAATTCAATCGCAATTCCTCCAATCTTTGCAAGGTGGGAATCTCTTATGAATAAAGAGACAAACGTCCGTCCCGGAAACGCAATTTGAACATAATGGCGATTCAGCTGCAAAAACCAGTGTTCATATCCTCAACGAGTTAAGATGTTACGACACTTTTTGACGCTACAGTAATTTGAAGTATACATACAATAGCATTATTGCCAGGTTGCTGGCAGACCAAAAGAATGCTTCCCGACTTCAGAGATTTGACTAACCTTAAAATATTTGCAGGACGGGCAAAGCAAATTTTAAGAGGAAGAAAAGAGAGGTACCGATGTACATTGTTCTTAAATGTTTGCAAGTTATAAGTCCCCGGAAATAGAGAGTTGTGCGGCTGGTGGTGAAAATAGCGTTATACATGAGACATTACGTCGGTGTACAAGGGTGTCCACTTTTTGGGTGATATTATTGTCACCTATGAGTTTTATTGCATGGTTTTGAATCCTATCCAGCAGGTGCAGAAAAGTTTTTGGAGCACCCGATCAGATGTGGGCATTGTACTTCAATTTCGTGAGGATAAATGCTTTATATATTGATGCCAGATCAGAGGGAGTGAAGTATTTCTTACTTCGCTGGAGGAAACCTAGACATTTCGCAGAATTTTTTACGAAAACGAATATGTGCTTATTCCAACGTAGGTTGTAGGAATTTAATGAACTTAACATACGGTGTAGTTCCCGTTCTACAGCCGAAGTCCGGGCAGGAATATTACTAGTTGGGGTGAAAAGTAACCACCTTGGGAATGAAAAAAAAAAAAATTTTAAATGTTTTTTTATTTTATTCAATATAGTCCCCTTTCACTTATTCTAGCGATTTTCCAACTTCTTGATCCCGTCCGAAAAGTAATTTTCCGGAAGGTCTGCAAATTACTCGACCGTGGCGTCGATGATTTCCTCGCGTGAAATGAATTTATTATTGATGAGCCATCTTTTTAGGTTTGAAAAGAGATAATAGTCCGAGGGAGCCAAATCGGGCAAATACGTTGAAAGCGACAGCAATTGGAGCCGTAAGTCATTGATTTTAGCCATGGTTGCGATGCTCTTGTGCGCCGGTGCATTGTCTTGAAAAGACAACATTTTGTTTTCGCTTCATGTGAGGCCGTTTTGCGGCGATTTTGGCCTTCAATCGCTTCAATAATGCACAGTAATACTCGCGTTGATAGTTTTTCCTTTTTCGAGGTAGTCCACGAAGAGTATGCCATGACAATCCCAGAAAACCGACGCCATAACCTTTCCGACTCATCAAGCCTCCCTCAGCCGCTTCGGAGCACTCGTGCCGGCTTCAGTCCATTGACGGGCACTCATTCTGTTCTCTTGTATTCAACAGTTACCAATCGACGCCAAAAGTCCGCCCGATTCCGCATCAGCAAGTCCAAACACTCTTTCGAAGTGCTCTCGCGTTCGTGTTTTTGGTCAGGAGTGAGTATGCGCGGCACCTTTTTCATATGCAGAATATTACCCAAAATATGGCGTGTGCGCTCAGTACTTATCTTTGTGGTATCTGCTAGCTCTCACACCTTCACTTTTCGGTCAGCCAACACCATTTCATGTATTTTTTTTTTATATTTTCCTCTGTAACCGCATCGGAGGGCCTGCTGCTGCAGATTTGATCGGTAGTGGATTTGCGGCCACCATGAAACTCTCGAAACCAAAATTTGACGGTGTAATCTGACGGAAAATTAGCCCCATAATATTTACCCAACTTTTCTTTTGTTTCCTTCTCCGTTTTGCCTCTCAAAAAATAATATTTGATGAGAGAACGAAAATCGTTTTTGTCCATACTCAACATGATGCCAAACACGTCAACAACAATCAGCTGTCAAAACAAAACTTAAGACAGTATCGCCCTGAAATTTGGCATGTCTGCCTAAATATGAACGGACTTCAAGGCACCATAACCTTTTTTGCAGTAGCAGCGCATTCTGGCGGTCAAAGAGGTTACCTTTCACTCTACCTAGTAAAGCCAGAGAGTACTGGTCTTAGCAAAGGAATATTGGGTTAGAAGTAGCAAACAAGTGATCATTAATGAAGGTTAAAAAGAATGTCGGGGACAGAATGGAGCCTTGGGGGATACCAGCATTTATTTTGGGATATCAGACTTGAAACCCTCCAAGGTAATTTCTAATTCATTGAAGAAGAGATTCACCGATTCCACATCGACAGAGTGGTGTAGACTTTGGTTTGACTTTTTGTTGAGACATGACGTCAAATCAGCAGTAGATTTGTTGGTACGAAGTTTTCGTGTTTCGAGATATTCATAAGCTGACGATTTATCAGCGTTTTCATGATCTTGAAGAGAAAAAACGTAAATGTCTATAGGAGAAGGAAGAAGAGATTCGATTTTTAAGGGTTGATCTGCACAAATGCTATTTATCATCTACTAAAAAAGTAGGGCTAGTGGAAAAGCTTACGCAGTGCTTTTACCAGCGTGGAAAGACAACTCTTCAAAAGAATGGGCGATATACCATCTGGACGAGAGGATCATGGACCATATTAAGATCTTTAAGAACTCTTGCTACGAGTAGTAGCAGTCTTCCTGCTATCCCTCAGTAGATAATGCTGCATGCTACTTTTGTAGTTATGCAACATCCTGCGACCGTAGCTGTGAAAGTGCTAACGACATAGTAGATCACTCCCTCTGTTAATTTTTTTGCTTACTTAGGCTGCAAGTACTCGGCGTTGACGTGGATTTCGGTACTGAAAGCACTTTACATTATGGCATGTCGCTTCATCTTGATACTTCCAGGTCAAAACCGAACAAAATGATTTCTCACAGAGGTGATTTTCTCTGGCTTCCAACATCCAAATATTTTCTTGTGAAGATACTTGAAGAGTCGAGCTTAGCTCATTTAACCAGCGGGGTGACATGAAGTCCCTCCCAACATGTATCAGCAAGTTTTCCAGAATTTGCGTAGTCGGTTTCAAGAGTACCAGTGACAAGACGAGATACACGTTGACCATATTATTAAAAAATAAATTCCGTTAGATATGTATCAGGCTAAATATATACCCATACGATGTAGTGACGTCGAATCTCCTGTTGCTGCGATTTTTCCTATGCTCAGAAATGGCTCCATCGATGGTTCCAATATAAACTTAGAATACGCCGTTGTTTCCTTTTTGAAGAACGACCACGATAAAGTTCACACTCTTCGTAAGGAATACCCGCTTTCGACTTATAAGCGGAGATATTGTCAATGCAATATCTTTATATCGATGGAGAAGGTGAAGTATCTTCATCTATGGGGACTGCCAAGCTGTAATTAAGACCTTGTTTAACTTTTCAATTCTGAGTTGAGTTGAGATGTAGTAAGCACCCATCCATGGTATTTTAAGTATCGACCAGCTTAGGAATTCTGCTAGCAAACGAGTCAGTGTGCTGCTTCCATCGTAGTTGTTGCGAAACAGAATGGTAATCTTTATCTTTGTGGTGATTTCAAGGTTACCATTAGTCCTCAATTGGAAATTGGCAGGAAAGCTGTCCTACGAATTCAAGAGTTGTTTTGTCGTCTTCAAGGAGGCCGTTCGTTTAATGACGAAAACTTAAGGCTTCTGTGTGTCATCAATACTGAACTTGGTCTTTTCCAACATAAGCGACTGCTTATTATGATTTTCGCTATTCGTTTAATGCCGTGTAATAAGTTGCGATCCAAAGAAGAACCTTTTGTCTGGGGTCAAGAGCAGCAGATTGATTCATTTTTAAAATGATTTTCCTATTTCACTAGCGACAGACGCCTCTTCGCATGTTATTGGAGCTATGATTTGTCATACCTATTCTAACGAAGTGAATATCAATACAATGCTTCACATCAGGTGCTTTCAACCTGGAGTCTAATAGTGAAGCAGAGTGCATAAATATTGAAGGAATCGTCTCTGAGCGATGGCGCTTAATTCCTCAATTGGTCCTTCGACTCGCGTACTGTGTAGCATGTAGCGCCGTCTTGCTGGAACCACATGTCGACCAGTTTCAGCTCGTGCATGTTATTCAAAATTATTGAACTATAGTACGCGCCATTGACAGTAACGTTATTCTCACGGCCATCTTTGAAGAAATACGGGCTAATGATTCCGCCGGACCGTAAACCCCACCAAACAGTGAATATTTTTAGGTGCTTTGGCAGCTCTTATATTGCCTGAGGTTGCTCATCGGACTAAATACGGCAGTTTTGTTTGTTAACATAACCTTTCATTCAGAAATGAGCTTCGTCCCTGAACAGAATTTTTCGATAAAAAAGCAGATCTTTCCCCAGCTTTTCTAATGGCGAAAAGTCGAGGCTGTGGTAGTTCGTTCATCTTCATTTCTTGCTCGAGCTGTATTTTTTAAGGTATAAGACAAAGATCCTTGCCAAGAATCTTCCACGTTATCGAATAACACAATTCCAATTGCTGCGAACGGCGACGAGTAGACAAGTTACGGTTAAGTAACGCCGGGGTATACAGCAACAATACCCGTATTTTCCTCGGTACGCACTGTACGCAAACAGGTAGGTACACTGAAGTTCATTAGCGTAAAATTGGTGCAAAATTTTGTCACTATAGCTTGAATTGCTTGCTCAGTAGGTCTATTATGACGACCGTAAAATAATTGAAGCGCGCGAAAAAACATTTTTCACAGAGCACGATTTTTTATAATAAAACTTAATCTCCCTTTATAAACACTTTCCAACTCAGATTGCAAAAACGAGACCTAGGCACTTTCCAACCTCTTCTGCAAATGATTGCCTGTTGATTTATTTTGTCGATCATCTATGCCTCAACTTCTTTCACCATCTCAACCAAGCAGAATGCAGTTCAAGATGTAAAAACATCAAGAAGATCTGAACGGTAGCCAACTAGGCAAATTAGATTTGTGTCTTAATTAGATTAAACTGAGGTTGTTCTCTTTACGAGAAGGAGCAAGCTGCTTGGTCTCACCCATCTAGCGTTTAAATTAATTACCATCCCATTCTGCAAAAAAAACTAAGTATTTGTGTCCTATCCTGGATAACAAACTTCTCTGGACGAAACATGTTACGACGAAAACATCTAAGGCGCTGTCGGACTTCTGACAGTCCAGAGGATCTATCGGCATGACATGGGGTTGGTCACCGAAAAGGGTCCATTTGATCTATACGACTATGATAAGGCTAATTATATCCTATGCGTCGGTTATCTGGTAGAATAAGATCTAGCGAAAATACGTAATTGCTGTTGTCACCAAACTCCAAAGAACGGTTTGTCTCGGATGCATGGGGGCTTTCCACAGCACTCCTAGTTCCGCTCTAGACCCATTGATGAATCTCCCTCCCCTTGAAATTCATATCATGGCCTGCACCCTCAAAGATATCTTCCGGTTACTCTGACAATGACACAAAACTCCTGTTGCGGAAAAAATATAAAATCGCCTTTCCTTATACCTAGGACTGGCTTCGGTCAGAATCTGATCCAGAAAAGGAATGAAGTCGGGTCTTCCCGGACGGCTCCAAAACCAATATAGGATGTTATGCTGTCGTCTTCCTGTAGGACGACAACGTTAGATTTCATTTCACGTAAGGCAGTCTTGCATCTACCATATCTTTCAAGCAGAAGTTTTCGCAATCCTGATGGCAGCGAACTATATTGCGGAGAAACGGTGAAGGAAGTGAAGCAAGCTAGTTCGAGAATGCAACAGATCACTGAACGCAGCCGGAAGGCTAAATTCAATGACCCTTGTTTGGGTCACAATGGGACCATGAGAAATGAAATCGACGACGAACTTGCCAGACACGGTTCAGAGGAGATTTTTTAAGAACCCATACCCACATTGGTTCTGAAGAGTATCAAGCAAAAAGAAAAGTCATGGTATGACTCGAACTGTAAAGCGGCTGTCAGGCTGAGGCAAAAAATACTACAATGTCCCAAAGCGTAAATCAATCTGACTAAATCAATACAGTTGCACTTGATATTTCTAAAGCATTTTACAGAGTTTGGCATCAGGCTCTTTTGCCGAAAATCCGTGCTTTTGGGATCGATGTCTCTCTTCTTCGATGGATTAGAAATTCCATTTCGGAACATTCAATTCAAGTTGTCTTGAACGGTTTCAAGTCTGATGTTCACGAAGAAAATGCTGGCGTGCCCCATTGCTCCGTTCTGTCTCCGACAGAACTCACGTCCCTGCTCTGCGGCTGTAGAACGGGAACGGCAGTGTATGTTAAGGTCATTAAATAATAAAAACAGCATAACTAATTGGGTGAACAAAGTAGAATTTTATTCTTCCAAAACACAATGCTGTCTGCTGTGGTTAAGTGAAATTTAAACACCCAGCCATTGTCCATGAATGGCACTTGAATCGTCGAAACCGAAAAACTTTCCATTCTCGGTATGTGTGTTCCAACTTACGTTGGAATGACCACCTATTTGGTGTCGTCAAAAATGCCGTAAAATGTCTAGGATTTTTCGAGCGAAGTAAGAAATACTATACCCCCTCTGATCTGGCCTCAATATATAAAGCATTCATCTGCCCGAAATTGGAGTACAATGCCCACATCTGGTCGGGTGCGCCGAAAACTTCTCTTCACCTGCTGGATAGGTTTCAATACTGTGCGATAAAACTCATAGGTGATACTAATATCAGTCAATCAATTGACACCCTTAAACACCGACGTAATATAATGTCTTATGTCTCATTCTGTTTTATCGCTATTTCCACCACCAGTGCTCCATAGAAATCGGCAGTAGCATTCCGCCCCTTCAGACTCTTAACAGTAACACCCGTCTCGCTATGAATGCTCATTAGTATACCCTCAAGCTCACTTTCGGACGTACTCTAAAATATCGTGATTCATTCTTAAGCCGCACAACTCGCTTATGGAATGCCCTGCCTAGCTCTTTATTTCCAAGTCATTATAATATTCAAACATTTAAAACCAGCTTTCATAGGCACCTCTCCTTCCATCCTCCCTGATTTTTTATCACCCGCGCTGTGGACAATCATTTTAAAGGTACTCAAATCCCTTGAGGGCGCGCATATTATAAAAAAAAAGTAACAATCGCCTTTCTAGACAAAAAACGCCATCCGGTAATGCCGAAACCTACGCTTTCATATATATGAAGTCCATTAGATATCTAAGATACTGGAGTGAAAAAAGAATTAGAATTAGAATTTAAAATATTAACGAGAGATTTAGTTATTTTCAGTGAAACATCCTGTCATGACCATAATGTTTTTGATGAAAGGTGCATTCCGGAGAAAGTGAGCCAACTTTTAGCCTCATCCAATTCCACTCCTCCCTACGGCTATTACTAATGTGCTGATAAATTCTTGCAGCACTATCCATATGTATTTTCATATCTAATCTTAACCAACCAGCCAAAGAGACCTTATTCCTGCACATCCCTACTTAGTAGAGATTTCCACAGGACCTCAAACCCAATTGTCGTCTTCTTCGTAAGGAAGGCGAATAGAAAAATATATTCACTTACTAAAAAGCTTACGCTGGAAGCGATTTCTTGTCCTGGAAATATCTTATTGAATTTTATAGAATTTGCTTCTGAAAAATGCCATCCCCTGCCCCCTTGAATATACCCATATCCTCGGAATAAAGTTTCCAAAAACGGAAAACATGGCCGTCAGAAGGAAAACAAGAAAAATAAAATACATAGAAACAGCATTGTTGGCAAAGTGCAAGCAGGACGATACAAGATACACAGTCAAGTTAAATTTGCAATAGAAATTCACTTGCAGCTACAATGGCTATGCAGAGTATCCAAGGATGCAAATACAAGTACATTTCAGTCCTTGCACAAACATAAGTGCTACGTATATGTATGTATGCATCATGCGATGCATGAGTAGAGCATGGGGTTAGATGTTCTTTTATGCCAGTTTTGCCTCTGAGGATCCATATCGCACTATCAATTTCCGCATTACTCGTCTTGTAGAGTGTAATACGGAACTTAAGGAGATGTAGAAGGTGTCGGGCATAATGCAAAATGTGTTCCCGAACCCCCCACGCATGTATAGGGGATATTCGGAGTAACTCACATTCTATCGCGTACTTAGTATTTTTTATGAAGATAAATCTGGAAAAGCACCACTCTGAGCTGATTTGGCTGCAAAAAGGGTAAGATGATTTTTTTTTTTTTTTTTTCAAGGAAAATACTGAGATTGTTAGTTAAATTCGCGCTGAGAGTTGGCAGACATATGAAGAGGTCAAGATGTATGTAGGCAGCTAAAAAGTAAATTGAAAATTATGAGAAAGTAGCTCCTCAGAAACGAATGAAAAACCTTTGGATTAACTTTTATAAAATGTCCTGAGACACATGGTCTTAGAATAATTTTGAAGTTTTGTGTGCATGTCACGCTTTTGAAAATTATTTTTATTTACGGGTTTGAGTATGACAGTAAAAGTCTGTCTTGAGTAAGACTTTCTATGGATCTTAAAGTTTCCCTAAGAAACCTATGTGATTTTGAAAAAGTTTTCTACTTCTTCTCTCCATGAGATTTGCGAGATTTTGATGAGATGACACACCATAGTGAAGTGAATAATCAATGCTTTGAATAGATTATGGGTACCCTTAAAATGTATGTACCTTAATAGACGTTGGTCTTGCTTATTTTCATGTTAGAATGACCAGGGAATATGAATATACATAGTAATCGTCACGAGCACCGATGAAATTTTAAGGATATACTGATAAGCATTTATGATCAAAAGGCGTGTTACAGTTGAAAGCTTGAAAGGTGAGGCAAAAGACATTACGCCAATAATGGAAGCCTACAATTGACTGAACAGCATTGATTTCATCTCTACGTTTATTCCCACTTTTTAATACTGCGATGATGATGCAAAGAAGGATCTAACGCGAATCAAAACTCAACATTAAGTCGTGGAAAAAGCGGAATACCACCTTGATCAAAAAAAATTCGGAATTTATTCAGAAAATTAGAGATAAACGTTTATTCATCTAAATGACAGCTGATTGTTGTTGACGTGTTTGGCATCATCTTGAGTATGGACAAAAACGATTTTCGTTCTCTCATAAAACGTTATTTTTTAGAGAGGCAAAACGGCGAAGGAAACAAAAGAAAAGTTGGATAAATATTATGGGGCTAATGCTCCGTCATATTACTCCGTCAAATTTTGGTTTCGAGAGTTTCGTGGTGGCCGCAACTCCACTACCGGTTATAGAGGACAATGTCAAAAAAATACATGAAATGCTGTTTACTGATCGGAAAGTGAAGGTGCGCGAGCTAGCAGATACCACAAAGATTAGTACTGAGCGCACACGTCATATTTTGGGCAATATTCCACATATGAAAAAGATATCCTGCTGCTGGGTGCCGCGCATACTCACTCCTGACCAAAAACCTGAACGCGAAAGCACTTCGAAAGAGTGTGTGGACTGTTGATGGAAATGATGGATACACTATTACACACCAGAGAACAGTATGAGTGCCCGGCAATGGACTGAAGCCGGCACGAGTGCTCCGAAGCGGCCGAGTGAGGCTCGATTGGTCGGTAAGGTTATGGAGTCGGTTTTCTGCGATTGTCATGGCATACTCTTCGTGGACTACGTCAAAAAAGGAAAAACCATCAAAAGCGAGTATTACCGTTCATTATTGGAGCGATTGAAGGCCGAAATCGCTGCAAAACGGCCTCACATGAAGCGAAAAAAATTTTGTTTTTGCAAGACAATGCACCGACGCACAAGAGCATTGCAACCACGGCTAAAATCAATGACTTATAGCTCCAGTTGCTGTCGCATCTGATGGGTCATCAATAATATATTCAGCTCACGCGAGGAAATCATCGACGCCACGGAGGAGTATTTTTCAGACCTTCCGGAAAATTACTTTTCAGACGGGATCAAGAAGTTGGAAAATCGCTGGAATAAGTGTATCAAACTAAAAGGGGATTTTATTGAATAAAATAAAAAAAAACATTTAAAAAAAAATTTTTTGTCATTCCCAAGGAGGTTACTTTTCACCCCACCCAGTACACAGCGAGGTGTTTCCGAAGCACTTGCAAGTATTGAAGCAGAAAAGTCTGGCTTAAAACGAGAAAAAAAAAAAGAGTATACGAGAAAGGACATACCACATTGACAACTCGGACAAAGCGTCGCGTCGGACAATTAATAAAAACAACGACATTTAGGGATTATCCAAAGAGTAACCCTTGTCAATAGCTAATTTTAAAGTAACGCTTGTGAGAAGATCCTCGCACGTTATGTATCTATAGAATCCTACCTACTTTCTATTGACCCAATTGATAATTTGAATGACTTCTCGGACTCTCGTTTAGATATCATTATCTTCGGCGATTTTTATTTGCTTCAGCTGAAATGGATTTCATCTGAAGACCTATCTTTTTTCATAAATTCTAAATACTACATTTCCACAAGTTGACAGCGTTTCTAACTATGTATAGATATATGGTATACCATATGAAAAGACTATTAGACCTTATTTTCACTACTGAATTCATTTACTCTTCTGTAACTCTGGATGAATTTAAAGACATATTTGTAGACTCAAAAGTTGATGCAATCTGCGTGTCGGAAACTTGGTTTAATAATGATGTGAAGGATGCTGTCTATGATACAAGCGGATACAAACTTTTTCGAGCAGATAGATGTGATCGTACTGGTAGAGGCTTTGCGATGTACGTTAGAATGGGCTTAATCTGTCGACGAAGATGTTGCTCGCCAAAAGGTTCTGCCTCTCAATATTTATTCACATGTATAACTTAGGGCGAAAGGAGTGTTTGCTTAGGTGTTGTTTATAGACCAAATAGGTATATTGATTTAACACCTATTTACGACGTCTTGGAAGAAGATTCGACTTGTGCAAGCAATGTCATTGTTTGTGGTGATATTAATAGTAATTTGTTATGTGAAAGGCATTTAACTGAAAATATGCAATTGTTTGACTTAAAACCCGTGAATTTTCAAGTCCCTAGCACTTTATTAGCTCCTCCAGTACACTAGTAGATGTCTTTTTTGTAAATAATCCTGACGAAGTATTATTTTATGACCAAATCGCAGCATGATTTATTATTTCTGACGTATGACTTTGATTTTGAAAACAATGTAGAAGCATTCACTTATACATACAGAGATTTCAAAAGTATTGATAAGCCGTCTCTTGATTAACACATTCATTTGATTCCATGGAGCCTTATCTATTGTATGACCTCTCCAGATGACCAAATTAAGTTCTTACAAAACAATGTAAGCAATTTTCGACTTGTACGTTCCAATAAAAACTGGTAGTGTAAAAGACCAAACAAAAGCCTAGTTAACGAATGAAATTCGAGAGTTAATGACACAACTTGATGAGACGTATCGACGATGGAAACATTTTTGAGTAGAAGAACTTCATCAGGCTTACAAAAGTCTACGAAATAGTGTTGTTCGTGAAATACGCAATGCTAAGACACAATTCTATTCCAACCGACTTTGTTCTTCCTTAGGTGGTCATAAACTTTGGAATGACATTCGGAAAAAGCTACTTATTCTACCACAATCGATTTCAACGAACTAAATCGAACGTTTTTGTCAAACTAACTCTGCAATGCTCCAGCATTGCTTCTTTACCGATTAAAAAGTCTTTTGTATTAAATAGGGTAGATGAGTTGGACATAGTAGAAAGTTTTCTGTCTGTTAAGTCCAATGCTGTAGGTGTCGATGAGATAAATCCGATTTTTGTTAAAGCGGTCTTGCCGTTACTATTACCGTTTGTAACTCATATCATTAATACTGTTTTTATGACCGGCATCTTTCCCAGCGAATGGAAATTAGCAAAAATAATTCCAATACCTAAGAGCTCTAAAGGTGAAGAATTCAAAGCAATCTCCGTCCTACCTTTTTCATCTAAAATATGTGAAAGAATTATGCATACGCAACTTAATTATTACCTTAATTACCTTGTTGCCACAAGTACAATCGGGTTTCCGAGCGAAAAACAGCTGTACAACTGCTTTGCTGAACGTCATAGAAGATATAAGAGACAAATTAGATAGGGAAAATGTTACTTTTCTGGTACTCTTAGACTTCTCCAAAGCTTTTGATATGGTTAATCACTCGATTCTGCTCAGCAAATTAAGACGTTTTTTCTCAATTTCCTCCACTGCTGTCACTTGATGACAACCTTTCCGATTTTCTTCTCTTAAGGCAAGGAGTTCCCCAAGGCTCTATTCAAGGGCCTCTATTATTCTCCATATATATTTACGATATTGCTTCTGTCATACTTAGTTCATCTAAGCATATCTATGTCGATGATATACAAATTTATCAAAGCTGTTCCTTAGGCCTAATTGAAAATTGCGTCAGTGTTTTAAATGAGGATTTGGAACGAATTTCTGATTGGTCACTCAAAAGCGGCCTAATACTTAATCCAACAAAGTGTAAGTGTTTAGTTATTTCTAAAAAAAAATTAGATCTGTCTTATTTCCCTCACCTAATGCTGAACGGCTCTGAAATTGAATTTGTTGAGTCTTCGAAAAATCTAGGGCTTGTCTTCAACAGAATCCTTACATGGAACAACCACATAAATACATTAGCAAGGAAAACTTACGGTATTCTATGAACCCTATATACTGCTCAAAAGTTTATTCCTCTTGAAATAAGACTGCTACTTGCTAAAACGTTAGTCATTCCTGTACTTATCCACGGATGTGACATTTTTTATGGATATGATGCTATCCCTATGATTCTATCTCTATGAAAAAATTCAGTTTCCGGCATCTAAGAGATCCAACAGATCTTCGTGTCTGGTTCTTCCGCGTTTTTCTTGTCTAACATCCGAAAGACAGTGTTTTGTTGCTGCTATCAGCCTTTGGAATTCACTCCCACGTAACTTGCGAGAGCACGACAATTCAAAAACGAGCTTCAAAATTTTCTCAGAAACTAAGGCAAACTTTTTCCCGTCCCTATCCCACTTCAAGCAATTTCAATTTCAATTACAATAGAATTATTTTAAAATAAATTCAAAACATAAGAATAAGCTTAATTAATATAAAATCAATTTAACTTAACTTTCAAACCATTTATGTTATATATATGAATTAAAAACTTTCTATCTTTCACAGACTTATAAGTGCGGGCGGGTTCTGTAGTAGTTTTGAAACTTAGGTGTTAGGTTTCGATATTTTTTCCAGAGGTTGTTGTCAAACTGGAGCCAGTGCATCCTCAACAAGTGGGTCTTAGTACGTGCTAGTTGTAAGTTTGTTACATTTCGCCCAGCCAGCAACCACTCCAACATCAGTGTTATGCCTTCATCTCAGAGTTGACGCCGACGGGATTTACATATAACCACATACAAATTCCATGAAAAGACTTTTTCAGAGAATTACCTCGCACGGGATTCGAACCCGCAATGCACTGCTTGAGGAGTCTATGCATATACCACTACACCACGGCCAGTAAAAGGGTATTCATATCCCCTTGGTGCGCGCGCTGAATTAAAAAAAAAAAAAAAAAAAAACGCTGGTTTTAGAGGAGTCTTACATGATTGGTTTCATTCTTATCTTATAGATAGGGAACAAGTGATCAATATCAATGGATGTTTTAGTAGATCTCTTAAAATAATGAAGGATGCTCCGCAGTTCCCTGTCCTCGGTCCACTTTTGTTCTTAATTTTTATTAACTCCCTCTTCAATCAGAACTTCAACGGTTTACCAACAGCGTTCGCTGATGATATAGAATTTTTCTGTTTGAATGTGTTATCAAAATTGAGAAAAATCTACAAAAATTAAGGCAGCGGTTTACATTTCATAGCTTGGTAATCAGGAAAAAAACAAAATTATTGGCTTTCAAATATTGTTATTGTTTTGTCTACCTCTGCATACTTGTAGATGTAAAAATTTTAATGAAAATGCATTCAAGCATTGAGTCTATTAGTCAACTTAAATATCTGGGAGTTTATTTTTGATCTCAATTTAAGCTGGAAAAATCATACGCAAACTGATAAATCATATATGATGCGTGTGGCTCGAATAATGTATCTTGTGAAACCTTACTGCTCCAAACAAGTATTAACTATGATTTACTACAGTCTCGCAAGCTCTATGATAACGCTTTTTATTCCTTATTCATAGCTCAAAAATATTTAATAAGAATAGTTTACGGAATCTATCGTTAAGTTCATGGTTGGCCGTTGTTTAGAGAGTTGAGAATTCTTCACACATTTTTAAAGTTCTCAGGGAACCGAAGTGGTAACAGGCCAAATAGAAACTCAACTTGGTTAATATTCCTATCGCACATAGAACCTAATTTTCTCATTTTTTTTCTATTACTACGCCTAAATGTTTTAACAAATTACATTACCTATTGCTATTTGAAGAAGTTCTTATTTTCACTCATTTGTAAATAAAGTTAAAGATTGGTTATTTACTATAGATTATCCCATTATTAAATCGATATGTGTCCTAGGATTCATTATTTGATTTATGTTTGTACTCAGATTCTTTTCTATCGAAATTTATACATAGGAACTTTGTCTTATCCTAGTTTTTTTTTTAACACTGATAACTACCCCTCATCACTTTCTTGAATTTGAAAATATTACTTAAGCGTTATTCAAAACTAACTTTAAATAGTTACAAAATAATTATTATTATTCCCTTCACAACTATTACTAAGGATTATATAATTGTTAAATTCAATTGTTATTTATTTAAATGGAGTGAATAAAATTTTAAAAAAATTACCTACCTATCTAAGCAGGGCTTCCGTCGAGTTTGCCAATCTATCTCTGCTCGATGTCTTATACTTTTTTTACAGAGAAAAATTCACATCGACTTCTTTCTCTACCATAAAATAATTTCTACATCCCTTCTCTTGTATAATTTTAGACTTCTCTCTCTCTACAAAACAAAACAAAAAAAAAATAAACAAATTATGGGCAGTATTCTTTCACAGCAAATTTTCTTCCGACTATTCAAACTATCTAGATGTATATAGCTTTATTGCATTGAACTCTACAACTCCCTCTATCAACGCTACATAAATACTGCATACACCAATTCATAAGCGACCCCATGTCCTTTTTTCAATTGGTCAATAGCAAAAGTAAGTCGAACACAAGCAAATCCTCTAGTAAGCCTTCTACTATCAACTTTTTTGCTACATTTTTCAATCTGAATTGATTTTATTTCAGGCCCGGCTCTACCTCGGACAGATTTATTGAGGCTTATTGCAAGCATATTCTTAAAACTAACAATTTCACTTAAAAGTAAAGATAAAAACTAAAGGCTGGGAGCGTTAAAAGAAAGTTAGGGCGTGAGGCATAGATGGAAGTAAGAATGTTCTTGAGGGAGAGTTTGCTGAAGTGGTTTAGAAGAGAGGCAGTAATATCATTAAGAAACACTCATTCAAACAATGCTTTGCCAACAACTCCTTCGTACTAGATCACTCTTACTTACTTACACCTCTTTTTGCTCAAAATTTCGATCCTGCTGTTATTGAACAAAAGTTGGAAAAACTTAAAGATAAATTTCTACACGACCCAGATGATCTAACCATCGATCGACTACCACAAACCTAGCTGAATTCGTATCTTTTGCAGTTCCAACCTTGGAAAATGGAAAAGAAATCGATATCTCATTAAATTTCCTGATCTCGGATTCCGATATCTTTTATTAAAACCGATATATTCTTACCTGGTAAACCCTTTCTCGTTCATCACAATCACCATATCATTAGTCACTTTAATATTCGATCTTAACGTTGTAACGTTGTATCTAACTACATAAACATCAACATTTATTTTTGTCATCTTTCTATTACCTTGTTCAGTCATTACTTCTTAATTGTCAATTGTAGATTACAATTAATCTACACCCTGCCTGACTCGAACTGCAACAAACTTCAGACTGCTTTAATTTTCAAACCGTTCATTACTGTGAGCTCAAATGACACATGACAGATAATTTTATTAATTACAAGCCTTTTAAGCGATTTGCGTCTCAGTTGTGTTGAAAAATTTTTATCCGCGATGGAATTCAAACGTGATAGTGTGATTGCTTTATATTTGGCTGGAAAACCACAAGTAGCTATTGTTAGAGCCCTCCAGCACCTCAACGTGAATAAATCATTTGTGTCTCGAACCATAGCTCGTTACCGTAATACTGGCAACGTTGCAAAACGCCATGGAGGTGGTCATAAAAAAACAGCAACACCGGCAGAAATGGTTCGGAGAGTAAGGGCTCGAATTGAGCTAAATCCGCGTCAAAGTGGAAGAAAAATGGCTCGTGAGCTCGACATATCGTTGGTACGGAGCAACACATACTGAAAAATAAGTTTGGGCTCAAGCCATTGAAATTCCAAAAAGCACACAATCTTACACAGCAACAGAAAAAAGTTAGAGTCGAAATAGCGAAGGAGTTGCTACGCTTGCACGAAAGTATTGAGTTGCTGAATTTGTTTTTTTCCGATGAGTCGCCATTTGTTATTGAGCAATATGTCAACAAACAAAATGACCAAGTTTACTTGCCAGAGAGCTCTTTCGAAAATTTACACCTTCGGACGGCCAGCAGAAAGCAGGCAGCACCGATGGTGATGGTTTGGGCCGCCATAACCGCCGATGGTAGCTCTCCGCTCGTATTTTTGGACCGTGGCGTCAAAATATATGCGATCGTATACCGCGAAACTGTCCTAAAGGCAGTATTGAAGCCTTGGGCAAGCAATCATTTCGGTCGGACACCGTGGACATTTCAACAAGACTCGGCACCGTCTCACAAAGCACGCGTCAACCAAGATTGGTTAAAAAAAACAATGTTCCACACTTCATTTCTTCGACACAACGGATTGCAAATTCTCCGGATGCAAATCCATTGGATTTCTCTGTCTGGGGTATTTTGAAGGTGAAGGTTGGCACTAAAAAATACCAAAGTTTAGACAACCTCAAACGAGCACTTCGCCGGGAATGGGCCAAAATACCGCAGAGTCACTTGCATGCAGCCTGCGATGCTTTCTTCGGCCGGAGAACCTTCATCGTATCGACCAATATGCCTCCTAGATACACTGGGAAAAATCCTAAAACGTTTCATATACAACAGACTGCCAGCAGCAACAGAGAATATAGGATCTTTGTCGGACACCCGGTATGGATTCAGAAAATCATGTTCTATCGTCGATGCCATAAAGACTGTAGTAGATACAGCAGCCGAAGCAATACAGGGGAGGAGATGGAGAGCAGGCACAAATGAATACATCGTAGTATTACCGCTAGACTTTAAAAACACCAACTGTACATGCATTGGCAGATCACTGGCCAGAATGAATGCATCAGAGTACGAGTATTTAATAAAGATAGTCACGGATTACTTTACCGACAAGAAGCTAAAATATCAGACGGACGATGGCGTAATATCACCGCGGGAGTTCTGAAGGGGTCAGTCTTAGGACCACTTCTGTGGAATATCATGTACGACAGTGTTTTGCGCCTAACACTAGCGCAAGGAATTAAGGTGATCGATTTCGCTAACGACATCGCCATGGTGACTGTGGCCAAGCATATCCACGAGATAGAATCCGCCACGGATGAAGCAGTCGCCAGGATCAAAAATTAGCTTGACTCGGTCGGCCTTGAACTAGCTGACCTCAAAATTGAAGCTGTCCTGATAACCAGCAGAAAGACTGTGGAATATGCAAGTTTTTGGATTTGGAACTTTACAATCTACGTCACAGATGCAGCAGCACTCTCTCGAATGCTGCCAAACATCGGCGGCCCTGGATGCCCTAGTTTTGAGCATCTGCACTCTCAACAAACGAAATAACGAGGAAACTTTCGTCGGCGTACAGGCTTTGTGCAATCAGAACATTTTGCGGTTTCCGAACAATTTCGGACGAAGCAACCTGTGTTATAGCTGGAATGGTCCCTGTTGACATTCTCGCCAATGAAATGCAAAGGAGGGTAAAGGAGGAAGAAAGGGCAACATCTGCAACACTCTGGGAAGCCAGGTGGAACAACACCACCAAAGGTAGATGGACCCACCGGCTTATTCTCACAGATTTGGGCACGATAGCTCGCCCTTTTGCCCAGAATGCCCAGAAAAGAAGGAAGACGCGGGCCACGTTATGTTCCAGTGCAGACGCTTCACAAGTGGCATAGTGAAGCTACGAAGCCCGGAGTTCTTGCCGTTCAGATTGAACTGCGTAGATAAGAAATATTAAGAAAGACCGATGAGGCAAATAAAGACAATACAGCATAAGATGATAACTAGCCCCATGAAGTAATACCTAACGACAGTCCTACGGTGAGAGTGGTTTGAAGTGTGTTGGGTGTGTGTTTTTCCAATCCTGCATGCTAATAGAACTTGGGCATAGAACACATAGACCAATAGAACACATCCATGGAACAACAAAAAAAAAAGAGTTGTACGTTTTTAGTCATTAGGATCTTTTGCATACAGTTCTGTTACCGTTTTGTTTTCAAGGAAATATATTCTTTGAAGAATTTTCTTATTATTATCTTACACTACATACATTCTGTTAAGAATTCTTTGCATGATATCTTCCATGGCATTGCTGGAAGACTTGGGGTTTCCCACTGGTTTGACAAAGTAACATGTGCATAAGTTCTTATTTTTGCTTGAGGATACATTTTCCTAAGCTTTATTCATTTTTTGTTCTTTTGGGTTCTCGATTTCAGTCCTTAGTATCTTTTGTTGCCGTTTTGAATAGTATTTTTGGATTTTTTTTTTTTCGGCTGGAGCTCTTTTGCCACTATGCAGTTGTAGTTGGCTGGATGTCTTTCGCTACTGTTGGCGCAGTTTGGGGTAGCCTTTTTTTCCCCTTATGCAGTCTTTTGTATGGTGGTCTCTTGCACATCTAACGCATTTTGACAGTGCTTACATCATTCCTAGTATACCATATCTTTAATTTCTTAAATTTTCTTGATGTCTTCATCTTGCTCAAAAGTAAGCATTAATATCGGCGGCGGTACTTTGACTTTATACTTAAGCATGTTGACAGCTTCTAGTATTTTGGAGTTTTTCTTCTTTAGGTCATTCGTAATGCGTTCAGGTGTGCGTTCAGAGAAGTGTAATTTCTTTGCAAATACCATTACCATTACACACTATAATTGGGGGAGGCTTTATTGACTTCAGTGGTTTGGTTTCTTTGTTTTTAATTTTTTCTGGGCTTTTCTATCTTACTTTTTGAGGTGAAAGCTTCAAAGACGTGCTCATTTTTCTCCTTTTTTTTCCTTTAATGGTTCTGTCTCTCTGTGTACTTCTTTTTCATCGTTAAATACAAGACAGTTTTTGTTATTATGACCTGTTCTTTAAGTAGCTGCAACTCAAGCTTTAATTTATCAGTTTCGATTGTCGGCTTTCCACTGAGTTGCTTTAAATTGTCTCTTTCTTCACAGGCCTATTTATAAAAAGCTTCCAACATTGATACTTCTTTTGTTGGTTGGAATGTTGGTGTTCTTACCATTTTACGAGGGCTGTTTGTTGAAGACCCGGGTGTTAGTAATGACAACGCAACTTTTTAAAGTTTCGACAATTTATTTTTCAATTTAATCCCCTTTTGACTCGATAAACTTTTAACCCCTCCGTATAGTACGACTTTTGGCCTACAAAATACTCCTTTGACTTTCTCGTTCGACCGGTACTTCCTTACGTCGAGCGATCTTTTAAGGCTTGGGAACAAAAAGAAGTGCCAGGGAGCCAAATTCCGAGAATACGAATACGAATTCGTGGTGAAAGAGTACTTTTTCCTTCGCCAAGTGTCGTTGTTTTTTCTTCAAATCGCCATTGAATCGGCCCAATAAATCCACGTAGTATGCTTCTGTAATTATTTTTCTCTTCTTCAAATAGTCAAAGTGGATCGATTGTTCTTTGGTCTTTGGTATGTACCAAAGAATCCATGTCATATTGACGGTCACGAAACGACATAGAAACTTCTCCGGATTTCGATTAAACAGAGCCAAGCACGTCTTTGAAGTGGTCTCACGTGAAGTGATGAGCATCATATCTCTTGCAGGAAATGGCTTACGCGTTCTGTTGAGATGCCTGCTATCTCAGCCATTTCGCGAATTTTCACTCAGCGGTCCGCCAATACGAGATTATGGATTTTGTTCACGGTTTTCTCTGTGGTAACCCTTTTTGGGCCACCTGGGCGCGGTTCATCAAATATCGACTTGCGACCACAACGAATCAATGGTTAATGGTTGTACGAGAAGTAGGAGAAGAAGAAGGATTCACCAGTTTACCTGGCATACCACCCGAGGTAGTTATATTGTTAGTTTTGTTAATTGCATACTTCATTATTATTTAACTTTTTTTAAAAAAAAGTTTAAAAATATGAACTTTAGTCGTTTCTTACGACAGCCAATCCTACTTCGGGTAAATTCTATCCCCTAAACCGAAAGAGGAAAAATACTCGTTTGTCGAGTTGACATGCTTCCCCGAAATAATGAGATTTTCCGTGTTCCTATTCTAAATCGATTACCAAGATGCTAATAATTCAACAATCTTCGACGAACGTAATTACTTTGAATTCGTTTGTTCCACATGAATTCACAATGAATACCTGCTTTCCTGAAAAGAAGAAATGAATCTACTTTTTCAAATATAATTAGCGCTGAAAACAAATTCAATAAAAGGAATACCGTGACTATGATTCTATAAACACTCGCAGCATTCTGAAACAATGTTGCTTCACACTTATAAATTTGTGTTGCTGAGGCCTAGTTTCGCAACATTAACTCCCTAACTGAAAATATCCCTTTATTTCATAGATTCCAATTCTGTTTACAGATTAAGGAGCACTGATGCAATTTATGGCTACGAACTGATGACAACTCCGAAAGAACGAGATTTCCTATCTCTAAAATGTTAGTTTTGATCGTAAATGTAAACGGTCGTCATAATCCTTTCGAATTCGAAAATATTTAAGTAAAAGTCCTGGTTATTTTCTTCACTAGAGTGAAACCAAACTAAACCGATTTACCCTGAGGTTGTTGACTAAACTGTTCAAGGGGAATAGCTCAATAAAGCCTACATTGCCAACAAACTTCAAAATTTGAGTGAAGCACAATCTACCCCATGAACTTTTGTGTTTACAGTAAAAACATACAAAGTGCACTCTTGTAAATAATTTATAATGTTTTTAAGGATTTTTTTTTGAACACGACGGCACTCAGACAGTTGTAGTAGTAGTATAGGGTCTTCCAATAGGAACTTTACAACTTTGAATTCAATTTGTGAACGCACTCTTTCACTAATCATCAAACTGTCACTTTCAATTTATTCAGTAAACTCAATATTTTCATCACAATAAAGTACACTAACGAGCTACGCTCTCCGATTGGGTTCTGGAGAAGATGCGCCAAGATGATAAATTTTATCGCAAAATCATCTTCAGTGACGAAGCTCATTTTGGCTCAATGGGTTCGTCAATAAGCAAAATATGCGTTACTGGTCGGGTGAAAACCCACATGTGCTTCATGAATCACCACTTCGTCCACAAAAAATAACTGTTTGGTGCGGTTTGCATGCCGGCGGCGTTATTGGGCCATATTTTTTCGTCGACGATAACGATCGTCACGTTACTGTGAATGGTCAGCGTTATCGCGCCATGATCACCGATTATTTTTGGCCCAAATTGGAAGATATGGACTTGGACGACATGCTGTTTCAACAGGATGGTGCCACAAGCCACACACGCTACAATAGATTTATTGAAGAGTAAGTATGGTGAGCGTGTTATATCAAGACATGGGAGAGTCGATTGGCTTATGCCTACACGCTGACGACGTTGGAAGAGCTCAGAGCCAACATTGAACGCGAAATACCGGCCGTTTCGGCCGAAATGTGTGGCCAAGTCGTTGAAAAGAACTGTTATTGCGTGAATTCGACAAGAAATTCATAGGCAGCTAAGTTACCGCAAACGCGGCGAGAGAGAAACTCTCTTACATTATGTACTTTGTATGCAGGAGATCGCAAATCATGTCGACATGGAGGAAACAGACCTAATCAAGTTCATAATCGATGGTCTTACTGTCGTCTTCACCAAATGTTTCAATTCTGTATGGAGCAAAAACAATAGGCGAGTTAAAAATGCTCATTCCGAGATATGAAAAGAGATGTGCAGCAAAGCCTTCAGTAACTTCAGTAAAACCTTCACGTCCTACGATGTCTACGGCTTCAGCAAAGAAAACTTCAGTGCCGGGGAACCAAGTAAGATGTTTTACCTGTTCGTTATACGTACATATTGCAAGCAATTGCCCCAAGGACAGGAGACCACCAGGATCATGCTTCCGCTGTGCTGACCCAAGGCATACGTATAAACACTGTTGGTGCCGTAAGCAGTGACAAAAGGAAATCAGGCGCTATAGAAGAAGACCGGTGCAACAGTGACGGTGAAAATGCTTTGAACGGTATACAGTGGGTGAGTGTCGCTTTTGATATTGATGATGATTCTCTTCTTGATACCGGTAGTCCGATTAGTTTCGTTCATGTGTCCATATTACCCAAAGATGTTCGACTCGGTGATTTAACTTCTTCAATTTATAAAGGATTGGGCGAGGTCACACTCTATACTTACGGTTCTATATTTTGTTATCTAAAAATATCAAATCGATTAAAGAAAGTTTCTGTTTTGATTGTTCCAGATGGAACTTCACCTGTGCCTTTACTACCTGGCCGCGACGTCCTTAAAGTTTTTGATATCACGTTACAAATAAATCGAAGTCAAAGTAATATGGAGTCAAAACGAAACTGTTATAAAAACTATTTATGTTACCTAATTACCCGCATTTGTGCACTCTTGTGCACACGGCACGATCTTTCAAAAGTCTGTCCAATTACATGCATAAGCCGATGATATTGACATAATTGGTAGAACACAGCGAGTTGTCACTGGTACGTTTGCTAGTATAGAAACGGAAGCGGCTAAAATGGGTCTAGCGGTCCAGAGGGTAAAACCAAGTATATCTGTCAACAAGAAGGGACACCCAACATCGTATGTAGAATCGGACAAAATGTCACGATCGACAGCTATAAATAACTCTTTTATAAATTCTAACAACAATATCTCAGAAGAAATTGGACGAAGAATAACTCTCTCCAACCGCTATTTCTTTGGGCTAAGAAGGCAATTGAGTAGTACAGCCCTATTCCGAACAACTAAGGAGATTCTGTATAAGACCTTGATCATTCCAGTCCTGCTTTATGGCGCTGAAGCTTGGACTCTATCTTAAGCGGATGAAGATATCCTCGGTCGCTTCGTGAGAAAGATTCTTCGTAAAATTTTTGGTCCCGTCTGCGTGCTTTAGAGAAGGAGATTCAACGACGAGCTATACGAGCTGTACAGCGACATCGACTAGGACATGGCTAGGATATTAAGAGCGGATGGGGACAAATGCTCCGTCCCGTAGAGTCTGCGAGTCTAACCCGGAGGGACAACGCAGTAGTGGAAGATCTCGCCTTAAGTGGCGCGCAAGTCGAAGGGGACCTCAACCGACTAGGAGTGCGCAACTGGAGGCAGTTAGCTAAGGACCGGGCTAACTGAAGAGGCTTGTTAGCTGAGGCCTCGGTTAACCCCGAACTGTAGAGCCGTCTAAGAAGAGGAATCAAGGCTATAGTTGCTGATAAAGCGTTATGAATGAAGAATCTTTGGTTTGCTATAATTTTGTTTGAAATGAGAATACCGGTGCTTCTATCCGAGTGATTTTAGAGAAATTCTTATCCCTGAAAACTTCTTTTATTGCTGTTGGATTAAATTCCTTAAGTAAACTATCAATTTCAACTTGCTTGTCTCTGGAGATCGAGTTAACATTAGAAGATATTATTTTGCAATTCATGGAGTGAGCGTGGCAAGGAAACCTAAGTAAACACCTGGTTTATGCATGGAACTGAGTTTCTGATAAGAAGGCCAGAATTCTTTAATTTTAACTATTTATGTGTTAAATGGGATACCAAAAAGAGCTTTAGATTCAATCAAAAAATCGGAGAAAAAAAACTCTCCAACAGCAGTTTGGTTGTGGTTTATTGATTGAGTTGAATTAAAAGTCGATGTGCCTTTCAGTATATCAGCGAAGGTGTTGTACTTTTCTCTAGGAGAAATTTGAATAGGTGGCAGTGTAAGGCAAAGACTGGGAGTCTTTCTAATGGACATAGTCTGTCCACTTAGGACAACCCTTAAAACAAGCCAGGTGACCCATTTCACCGCAGTTAATACAACATAAAAGAGCTTTATCAGACTTAGGGGCAATTTTGCATTTACCTACTTCATCCGTCGAAAGACATTTCACGCATCTCGCAGAAAAACAAGTATCACGAGACATGTCCGAATCTTTGGCAACTATAACATTGCACAACTTCGGATTTCTTTATTGAATCCCATTTAACTTTATGAAGTAATAGGTATTTTATAGCTGTCTTCAACTGTTAGTAAGTATAACTCTGAATTAAGACCATTTTGTCTCAAGTTTATTAATTTCGGTCTTGAGGGAGGGTTCCAACCTAGCTAGTTCATTTTTAACTTCCTCATGGGAAAAGTTTCCTGAGATTCCCTTAAGTGTTTCATTAAATTTTTTAAGTGCCCTGGGGGTAAAAGAAAAAGCATTGACTTTACTTTCTCTGAATAAGTTTTAGTGCGGAATGTAATTCTAAATCCTTAGCAAACATTTTTAACTTGCCAAATCCAACGGATTTGCATCCTCCTCCTCGATGATTTCCTCGTGTGAGCTGCATTTTTTATGATTATGAGCCATCTTTTGGGGTTTGGAAAGAGATAATTGTCCGAGGGAGCCAAGCCAGGCGAATACGGTGGATGCGAAAGCAATTGGAGCCATAAGTCATTGACTTTAGCCATGGTTACGATGCTCCTGTGTGCCGGTGCATTGTCTTGCAAAAACAAAATTTTTTTCGTTTCATATTAGGCCGTTTTGCAGCGATTTCGCTCCAATAATGCATAGTTATACTCGCTGTTGATGGTTTTTCCTTTTTCGAGGTAGTCCACGAAGAGAATGCCATGAAATACCCAGAAAACCGACGCCATAACCTTTCCGACCAATCGAGCCTCCCTCGGCCGCTTCAGACCACTCGTGCCGGCTTCAGTCCATTGCCGGGCACTCATTCCGTTCTCTGGTGTGTAATATTGGATCCAAGTTTCATCAACAGTTACCAATCGATGCTAAAGCCCGCCCGATTCCACATCAGCAAGTCCAAACACTCTTTCGAAGTGCTCTTGCGTTCGTGTTTTTGGTCAGGAGTGGGGCGCGCGACCCAGGGGCAGGATAACTTTTTTATATGCAGAATATTGCCCAAAATATGGCGTGTGTGCTCAGTACTAATCTTTGTGGTATCTGCTAGCTCGCGCGCCCTTACTTTCCGGTCAGCCAACACCATTTCATTTTTTTTTTTTTTGACATTGTCCTCTGTAACCTTTTTTGCAGTAGCAGCGCATTCTGGCGGACAAGGAGGTTACTTTTCACTCCACCTAGTAATCTGGATCAAGAGAAACGTATTCTCTTGAAGCGTAAGCAACTTGTGCAACACCACATTGTAACCTAAGATACCCGACTAATCCGTCAACTTGCAAGGCGCCTTCCATTGGCAAAGCAAACAAAAGTTGCCGAAATGGTGTCGAAGATAAATGTTGAGGGCGGACTGAAGAATCCCAGAGTTCGTGGGCATCTCCAGTGGTTCTCGTGAAGAAGAAAGACGGCTGTATGAGGGCTTGTGTAGACTACCGACGACGTTACCCAATACCGAGTGATGACACTTTGGATACGGTTTCTGGAGCGAAAGCGCGGTTACTGGCAGGTAGAGATTAATCGAAAAGGTCGTGAGAAAACGGTAGCTTACGGTGAAGCTGTTCGGACTGTGCAACTCTCAGGTAAACGCACGTATAAAACATGCGTAGTGTATCTGGACGACGTTGTCATCCTTGGAAGGATGTTCGAGGATCATTGCGAAAATCTAAGAGAAATGGTTTAGAGTCTGCGAAGCACTCATTTGAAGCTGAACCCAAAAAAATGTGCCTTGTTCCATCCGGAACTAAAATATTTGGGTCACATTATACATACTAGCCGAAGGAAGAAAGACGGATCCTAACAAAATCGAAGCGGTGAAAATTTGGCCTGCCTCCTAAGTTAAACACAAACTGAGAAACTTCTTGACTTGCCACTTATTGCAGAGGATTCATAAAGAATTTTGCTGGTCTAGAGAACATGGTTTTATTTTACAGCAAAAGTACTCTCCGGGCCTGAACGAAACTACTACGTAACTCGAGGTGAGCTTCTGGTAAGGAAACATTTCCATAAGTACATCTATGGACAAAAGTTCACTATTCGCACAGACCACTTAGCTCTGAAATGACTACTTCAATTAAAGAACCCTGAAGACCAAGTTGCGAGATGAATCGAGCAAGAGAAAACTCTACTCAAATGTTAATGTTCTCTTTCTTCGACTGTATGGAGTCAAATATGAACACTGCAAGCGAAGGACGGGGCCACTATTCAAAATATCAGGACGGAGGATACGAGGAAAGACCAAGCTGGCAAGAGGTATTGGGTCGGAGCCAAACTCTGAAGGCATATTGTGCACAGTCTGACAGCAAGATGGTTTGCTGAAAAGAGAATAAAAAAGTGCAGATGGAACAAACAATATCTCCTATGCAGCTAATTGTACCATGGTCCCGAGTCAGCTAAGTGCTCCATGAATTTTATGTCGGAATCTCAGGAGACGATTTGGGAATAAACAGGGCGTTGTAGAAGGTAAAAGAACGTTTCTATTGGCTAAGCGCAAAACAAGATGTCGAGAATTGGTGCAAAAAGTGCATAAGGTGTGAGGCTTTTAAGGGCCTATGGGTAAAGCCATAAGGACCAATGCAAAAATACAATGTTTGAGCACCATTCGAACGCATAGATATCAACATTGTCGGGCCGTTTTCCGAAATCTTTAATGGAAATCAATACACTTTCGTTGTCATGGATTTCTTCAGTAAGTGTCCGGCAATTTTTGCCATCCCAAATCAAAAGGCTAAGACCAAAATGAACATTAATCAACACGGCGTACGCAAGTGGAAGCAGCTGACTAACGATGAAGTGACTTGTTTGTTAACCAGCAGCTCCGACTACGGGGTAGTCTTAAGAAATAAACAAACAGATTACCTTAAGAAATGTATTGATAAGACCTTATGTGGTCATTCCTTCCCCAAATTCCGTGTCAAAATCTTTAACTTCGAAACCTTGTAATATTGTTTGATTTTGTAAAAGTGAATATTCAATAAATTCATCGCAGTCTACTGCAGAGTGTCATTGTCTTGTAGAGAACACCAGAAGATATTAGAAATATTGGGCCCAAATTTGCTTAAATTTTGAAAACATTCGAGAGTTGCTCACCGTTATAGACTATGTGGCAAGCCTCGGTTTGAAATAGATGGGCAATTTATTTAAACTAACCAAAGACAACAACCATTAGCGACTGTTCTCTTTGAAAAGTAAAGACATAATCCGAATCATATTTTTCTGGCCACAACTAAGCTTTTTAGTAAAAGTTCTTCGTTACAGGGTGTTCGTTATTATGTTATCAGAAGTACTTCTATGTATCTCAAAACATCGATAAGCAGCGCTTCCACAGGTAGTTTCCGTCACTTGCCGCTTTACCCATTATCAACAAAACAGTCAATTTATAGATACAAATTGCATTGTAGTTACCAATAAGAGCTTAATTTGTTGAATTCAGTCAGTACTAGTTTATTTAATTAATTATCGGTATGATGAATTGGCTAAACTGACTCTCTCTTGGTCAACTGTTAATGGTAAACACATTTGTCAATACCAATTTGTAGGCAGTACTTTTACCACTCGTACTTGTAGGTTTTTGAAATTAGTAAATTATAAAAACTAAAATTTCTCCCATGATTGACATGATTGATTGTGGTGGATTTTCCGTATTTTCGCAAAAGTATTCGCATCCTCGAATCAAACGATTAGAACATACTCGTATTTCTGGGTCATGGCGAATCGAATCGACTTGTTTTAGTACTCTTGCTCCCTTTGGAATGAGATATATGTATTTCGAATTCGAAATCTGATATTTGACACTGGATTTTTATATCAGATTTGTTGCAATTGGATGTTTTCGAAGAGTCTCTATAAGAACGGAAAGTATTAGGTGCGCAACTAAGTTCTCCAAGGCTCCAGCAGTAAGTGCTGGTTGATTTTTACATATCCAAAATGTCATGAACCAAGCTTAGACATATGTATAGTAAAATTAAACCATTGATACATTAGTGATTTTGTTTTGCCATCATATACTTTTGTTTATGTGAAAATGACTGATTTTGTGCCAAAAAATCGTCATTTGAGGGAAGTGTTGATTTTCTTCTTTCATTCGAAGAAAACGATGGCTCAAGAGCATCAAGAGCTCCAAAAAGTTTGCAGAGATGCTGGTCTAAGTGAAACAACATCCCGTGATTGGTTCTGTCGCCTCAAATGCAATGATTTCGATGTTGACGACCGTCCGCGTGAGGGAAGGCTAAAATTCTTCGAAGGCGCCAAATATGCCAAACGTAAGAAGAGCTTGCTTCAGCATTATGAGTTACCCGCCAAGCCATTTCAAAGGGATCATGTATTCCTTATGATCTGAAGCCAAGGGACGTTGAGCGTCTTTTGTTCGCCTAAAAAACAACAACAAATCCAGAGGCAAAAAAGAAAGGAGCCTGGAGACTGTCAAACTGATAATTTATTTTTGCCCTAAATTTATCCTGAAATTATTCAAATAATATGTATCCCATTGTTAATGAAGAGGTTTCAAAACCCCAATAGTCAGGTCATCTTCTGTGTTCTTCATGTCAATCAAGATATTCATAAAATCGTTTCGTTTGATGGAATATGCAACAGAACTGGTGGGCATCCTCATGAATTTTGTGCTACATTCAAGAAGCCTGAATCGTTAAAATCGAAATTCGAAATTCCGCATTCGGATCTTTAAGGCTGTTGCAGTCGATGTCAAAAGCGGTAGTCTCAATAATATCGACTGTGTAGCTTGCTACCTTTATCTCCAGAATCGAATTAGTCTCCAGTTCGTTGTAATCGTATCACCCAAATAATCGCCGACAGATACCACTGTAGAGAACATACTCGTAAACTTCATCTTGCCAGAAGAAAACGTAGGCGATAGTTTAGCTCGCAGTCGTTTCCACTGAAGTCCATCAAACCAAAAGAGATGACTTGTAAGGATATCATCGTGTTCGTTATGGAAAAGTCTGCGATCCATAAAATTGTTGAAATCCTATATAAGGATGTCTCTTCTGAATCCCTTAAATTTGACAGATATCCTGGCCATGTCGAGTTTTTCTGAACCCTTTAGGCTAACTTGTGGGAAAACGGGATTATTATGCAAAACTTGAAGGAATTTGCAATAGGTGAGACGTCGTCTGATATAGTACACTGGTTAAAGTCACTATCGTGATAATGAACACGGTTGAAAAGATTTCCATGAGAGCGTAATATAGTAACCGACTTACTTCGTAGTAGATATTAAAACGGACCAACCCAACTACACCAAAGCTGGTTGATAAACACATTTCTGAAAACAGTGATAATACCTATTATGACGATGAGATGTTTCCTTTTTAGAAGAATCAGACTCTTAGAGCGATTCAGATGCAATTTTGACAAGCTGTGTTTAGTCGCCCACCGGTCCATCTAAGGTGTGTTATTTTATTAGCATCCAGCTTAAATAATAATTTACACGTAGCGATTGGTATACCTATGCTCTCCTTTTCCAGTAGAATAAGTAGAGTGGTTCCTATTTTGGCGAGTTCCTTCGGCCCGGCACCCAACAAAGGTGAAAATTGAACTGTTCTGTCATTTTCATAAGAGATGATCGCCATTCAAGAGCGGTTTGAGAATTTAGTGAGACCGAGTCCAGGGACTTGATAGCGGCCTGACTATCCGAAAAGATATCCTTTGCAAATATCACGGTTTTTCTTCAGCCAGGACAGAACTTCCTTAATCGCCAAACTTTCTGCCTGGAACACGCTAAAGTGATTTGGAAGACGGAAGGAGCTACCTGCATGCTGAAGATATTAAGGGGTGTCAAGTGAAACAGAATGTCTTAAGCCGCAGAGGGTGATGAACGTAGTGCTCTGTTTATGCATAGTCATGCTGTTCCTTGGACTCTGCTTATTTGCTGCAGTTGACCACATTGTCCCTTAGACAACAACATTGTCAAGACAACCACCCCTTAGGTGAGTATCGGTCTTATGACCGAGATGTATAACCAGTGGGTTATGAGAGGTTGAAGGCCCCATTTGTTACCAATGGCTTTTTTGGAAGAGGTATATACCATAGTTGGAGTTTAATATTTCCTGGAAAAAAGAAAAAGATCAGTTTTATGGGGATTAGCTTCAAATCCACAGCGATCAGCCCAACGGGCTAATCTGTTAAGATTTAGGATGGTATTAAGATGCTTACCTGAGACGTCTATTGTAACGTCATCCGCATAGGCAATCACCCTGCTACCCTCCGTTTCCAGGTATATCAGCAGGTATATATCAGTTGAATCACAAAATACAGCTGATATACAATTCCACTTAAGCCACTCTACACTGACTCTGTGCACGACACCAGCATCGCGAATTTGTTGGTGGTTTACGACAATGCCTAAGTATTTAAATTATTCGCGCTTCTATACTGTGACTCCTTCCCAATAGATGTCAGCACAGGGGATTTCTGTTTCGAAAAACCACAATGACCGCAAACAAAATGCAGAAGAAAAAGCATAGTGCTCCCAATTTGACAAACATGGGACTTCCAAAACCGAACATTAGTTCGGTTCAGTTTTAGAAACAGGAAAAAGTCGCATGGGGCCAAATCCGACGATTTTTCAAAACAATTTTCTTAACAGCTTCGATCTAATCACCTTTTATTGATGTGCTTGGGAATCCAGAGCAAGGTCCGTCATTGGCATCCTCTCGGCCATCTTAGAAAAGCTTGTACCACTTGTAAACATTTTTTTATTTAGAGCAGACTCACCGTATGCCACTGTTAACGTTTTAAGTATTTAAGAGCACTTAATTTCATTTTTTACACAAAATTTAATGCAAATTCTTTGCTCCATTTTTTGTTGTAATTAAAAATCGCCGAGCACACCAAAACATGTCTAACCTAAGCAACTAAAAGAATCCTACTACACTCTGCCTGATTCGAACTGCAACCAACTTCAGACTGCTATAATTTCCAAACACATATATACACCCTGCCTGACTCGAACTCTTTATAGTAAAATGCTATAATTTTTTTTTATTTTTGATAAATTTTATTGTGCCAAAGCAAAAAATGTTGGAAAATACATCAATTTTCAAATTGTATCAGTAGTTTTTAATATGTCTACCTTTGGCGCGAATAATGGCCTTAAGACGGCCGAAGAAAGCATTGTACGCTGCACGCAAGTTACTCTACGGTATTTTGGCCCATTTCCGGCGAAGTGCTTGTTTGAGGTGGTCCAAACTTTAGTATTTTTTAGTGCCAAACTTCGCCTTCAAAATACCCCAGACAGAGAAATCCAACGAATTTGCATCCGGAGAATCCATTGTGTCGAAGAAATGAAGTGTGGAACATTGTTTTTTAACCAATCTTGGTTGACGCGCCGCTTTGTGAGACGATGAGAAGTCTTGTTGAAAGGTCCACGGTCTTCGACTGAAATGATTGTGTGCCCAAGGCTTCAATACTGCCTCTAATATAGTTTCACGGTATACGATCGCGTTAATTTTGACGCCACGGTCCAAAAATTCGAGCGGAGAGCTACCATCGGCGGTTATGGCGGCCCAAACCATCACCATCGGTGCTGCCTGCTTTCTGTTGGCCGCCCGAAGATGTAAATTTTCGAAGGACCTCTCTGGCAAGTAAACTCGGTCATTTTGTTTCTTGACATATTGCTCGATAACAAATGGCGACTCATCGGAAGAAAACCAAACTCGGCAACTCACCACTTTCGTGTAAGCGTAGTAACTCTTTCGCTCTTTTGACTCTAACTTTTTTCCGTTGCTGTGTAAGATCGTGTGCTTTTTATAACTTCAATGGCTTGAGCCCAAGCTCATTTTTCAGTATGTGTTGCATCCGTTCTAACGATATGTTTAGCTCGCGAGCCATTTTTCTTCCACTTCGACGCGGATTTCGCTCAATTCGGGCCTTCACTTTCCGAACCATTTCTGCCGATGTTGCTGTTTTTTTTTTATGACCACCTCCATGGCGTTTTGCAAAGCTGCTAGTATCACGATTACGAGCTATGGTTCGATGAACAAATGATTTATTCACGTTGAGATGCTGGAGGGCTCTAACGACAGCTACTTGTGGTTTTCCAGCCAAATATAAAGCAATCACATTATCACGTTTAAGTTCCATCGCGGATAAAATTTTCCAACACAACTGAGACGCAAATCGTTTAAAAGGCTGTGTCAAAATTTAAGCTCACTGTTTGGAGCGGTTTGGAAATTATAGCAGTCTGAAGTTGGTTGCAGTTCGAGTCAGGGAGGGTGTAGAGAGTACACAGTGGTAGCTTTCATGGACATCGAGGGCTTCTTGAATAATGTCAACACATCCGCAATTACGAATGAGCTGTCAAATCTTGGGGAGTTGATCAGTCTTGTGCTAAATAGCAGGATAATCAACTCGGTATCCTTTCTCTTCTTCTCTGGAACTGAGTGGTCAATGAAATTTTGATATACCTGGAAGCGGCTGGTAGCCGTCTATGTGAATGACTTTGCTAAAGCCATCTCAGGTAAGCATCAATACCACCAAAGAACTCCTTTAGCTAAAACCTAACAGATTATTGTGAATTGGGAGTAAACCCCTATAAAACTTGTTCTCTTTTCCAGGAAATGTAAAATTCAAATCATAGGTCAATCAACGGTTGCAATTAAGTCTTTTCCGATACAACAAATTATTTTAATTCTCATTTTTGGCAGGAAACTAAACTAAAAACCTAACATTCAAGAAAGGGTTAAGGAAGCTACAAAGCAAACAGCCATTGGGAACAAATTTGTCCTTCAAAATCGCATACCCCACTGGCTATACATCTCGATGTGGGCGTCTTCACTTTTATGATATTGGATTTCCGAAATTTGAGGAACAGGTTTAACATTCTTCAGCACCTTCACCTTCGCTGTCACCGGAATGCATGACGACTTTTTCATAATCCTTCTTGAGAGCGATCAAATCTTCACGGTCCTCTGAGAATTCACCATCTTCCATACCTTTGAAGACATATCAATGAACGAAGTCAAGCTTGGCATTCATTAAGTCGAACTTGTGATCAAGACGAGCCCACCTTTCAGCGATCTTTGGTGTTGGGCAACATGCAGACAGCGCGTTGAACCTTGGCCAAATCATCACCAGGTACAACAGGGAGCTGGTAGTTGATACCGACCTTGAAGAAAGTTGGACACCAGTCGATGAATTGGATAGTGAACTGGTCTTGATTGTAGTAATGGTAGCGCTGACATCCACGGTACAACATGCAGCAAGTCGTGTATTTGCTATGATAGGAATCGCACTTAAGCATCTGGTTGGCTGGTTCGAAATAGGCGTTGGTGATTTCGGTAGCCGACTATTCCTCGCGGCTAGGTGACTAGAGGGAATTGGATACGTGCGTATGATACCAAATTAGTTTGGAATTCAGTCAATTGCCATCAATCTGGCAATCAAACGATACAAGTAGGTGTAGGTAAAGATCAAATATCGTAGACAGCTTCATTGTCGACCATGAAAGCGCAATCGGAATATTCCAATGTTGTGTGGGTAGGGGTCGACGCTTGTGTGGCTGAGTAGATGGCGAATTCTAATTCCAAACTTGTGGCCAAGAAACTCGTTTTACTAAATGCACAAATCCGCTTTGCAAATCGCAATCCGATACAGTTTCTCGGTCCATCTCCAAATGGCAGTCAAGTCATTAGATAACGTTTTCTCACCCTTTCTGACTAAACTACTCGGGGTTGAGGTTACCGGGCCTTGGATATATCTTTGTATCACGGTGGATAGCGTTTTCCTTGATATTACTTACTTTGTTTGAACTTGGGTGGTTAATATTTGATTTGTGAATTAGACCTGGAACAATAGATTACTTTCGAAAGTACAAATCAAAATGTTACCCAATTCGACAATTTTGCTTGTTGACAAAACAGTTGAGCCAAAATTGGGCCTAGTGCGAGAAGACAATTTTTCGGCCAAAATCCGTGTCCCCGAAAACATTTCCAACACCCAACTAGCAAACGTATGGCATTGTCTATGATTGACCGGCCTCAATTCTTGCGTCAGTAAAATCTAATGCGGATGTAGACCCAAATCTAACCGCAATTTCCGAGTAAGCCAGGTTCACTCTCTGGCGATACCCAATTCAGCTGATCGGCGCCGAATTAACATTTCTGGGTCAAGATCAAGAGCAAGTTTGATTTACCTTTGATGAACTTCTCCAAGTAAGGCATCTTCGTCACGCACTGAGTGGCTTTCATATTCTGGGCAGATAACACCCGAAGGACGGTGTAGTGAGATCTTCGCTGTGGAAAACAACTTGACGCAGCTTGTAAATGAGCCTACGCGAATACCAAAGGTTGATAATTATATCGCCAACAAGCTGAACTTTTTCCTCACTTCTCACCCTGTTAAGTACACCGTTGATGAGCTCTCCCCTCTAGGCTCGTCCGACTATTGTGTTATATCAGCTAATTTCTCTGATGCTGACCACACAGTTAGAGAAAAGATTCCGAAAAAATCGGTATGGCAATACGAGGTGCCAAATGGAGCGGACTTAACAGCTTTTTTAAGGAATTTTAACTGATCGTTATGGTTCCTCTATAACGACGTGGATGCCGCTATATGATCAGACACTATTCTTTTTGGAATGAGATCCTTATTCCCTCATCGGTTGAAAAGTATCAAACCAAAAGAATATGCATTGTACGACTCGAGCTGTAAAGGGGCTGCCAGGGTTAGAGAAATGTTTTTTAGGTCCTACAAGACCAACCCGACAAAGGAAAACCGAAAAAAGTTCAAACGAGTCAAAAATGACTGCAAAATCTTTCGCAAGCATGTGAAATTTCAATATGACCAACAAAATAATACAATGTGCCAAAAATAGTAAAAATTGTTAGTCGTTCGTTAAAAAATTCAGAAACGTTGCGCCTCATCCTTCATCCCAACTCACATTTACGTTGACATTCCAGCTGTCAGGTCTGTGGACAAGACCAATCTGCTTGCTGCATACTTTACGACCAGTTAAACACTTTCAGATCGTGCTTTGTGTCCGCATACACTTGAGTGTGTCGAATCCACTTTCGTGTAGTAGCAAGAGTACTTAAAGATCTTAGCATACATACAACTGGTGCAGATGGTATATCTCCCCTTCTTATGAAGAGGTTGTCTTCCACGCTGTCAAAACCATTGCGTAAACGTTTTCATTAATCGTACACTTTAGGACTCTTTCCGAGCAGATAGAAAACACCATTTATCCAGCCTGTCCCAAAAAAAGCAAATCTTCTTCTCTCTCCTCCTACAGGACCATTGTGCATACTTCCCTTCTTTTCAAGGTCATTGAAACTCTGATACACCATCAGCTCAAGGTGTCGCAGCAACCGGTTCACTGGTGATTTGATGGCAGTGCTCACCGAAAAGTGGAACCAAAGCGCACATCAATCTGGGGACAGCAAGATAGTTGCACTTGATATTCTTAAGGCATTAGACAAAGTTTGACATCAGGCTCTTTTGTCGAAAATGCGTGCATTTGGGATCGACGACATACCGAATCCCTGGCGAACAGTGCGAATGGCCTTTATACCGAAAATCCTTCATGCTGAAAAGCATCGAGAGAATGGTCGAAATTCATGTGCGCAAAACCACCCTGCGAATGCATACTCTGTCGGCGATGCAACACGTCTGCCAACACGGAAGATCCTGCAAGAGTGCGCTTCAGAATCTGGTAAGCAGAATTGAAGACGCACTCGACAAGGAGGAATTACGCCTTGGGCATTTTCACCGACGTTGAGGGTTCTTTCGACAACGCAACTTTCGACGTCATACGTAACTCGGCCAGACAACACGGTGTAGACGAATCACTAGTTTTGTGGATAAAAGCAATGCTGGTGTATAGGACATTGATTGAGAATGCTTTCTGCGGCCAATATGTGGTGGCCAATATGCAAGGCGATGTCTCTATTGCCATGATGCATGTTGGTCGACTCATTGCTTAACGCGCTTAATAGTTTGAACGTCTATGCACAAGCACACGCGGATTATGTAGTTGTACTATCTGTTGGATCGTGTCCAGCGATTATCTGCTCTAAAGCGCAGGTAGCCCTAGACATGATCGACGACTAATGTGCCTACAATCAATTCTCTCAAAACTAAGGTTGTTCTCTTTACGATAAGGAGGGAGTTGCCCGGCCTGACTCATTTATTGCTTAAAAATCATCACTGTCCAATTCTCCCAAGAAGCTAAATATTTGGGCTTCATCCTAGATAACAAACTTCTCTGGAGTTAACATGTTACGTCGAAAACATCTAAGGGGCTGTTGGCCTTCTGGCAGTGCAGAGAAGCCATCGGTAAGACATGGGGCCAGTCACTGAGAAAGGCCAAATATATCCTATTCTTCGGTTGTCTGGTGAAATAAGCTTTCGCGAAAATAAATGATTACTGCTTTTATCAGACTCCAAAGAACGGTTCGTATCGAATGTATCGGGGCTCCATCCGCTCTAGACGCATTGATGAATCTCTCTCTCCTTAATGTTCATTTTATGGGCTGCACACTCAAAGCCATCTTCCGATTAAATAAAATGGTCCTTGGTACAACATGCACTGAAGCTTCAATGACCTTGCGCGCTGGATGTCTTATGCCTCCGGTCTTATGAACATTCCGTGAGTTGCAATGACACTAAATCGACTTTTCCTGTGCCCGGGACTAATTGCGGCCAGAATTTAAGCCAGGAGAGGAATGCAGTAGAGACTTAACGGACGGCTCCAAAACCAAAATAGGATTTGGCGCTGGTGGCTTTCTAGAGGACGAAAGCGTTAGATTTCACTTCATGTTAGGAAAGCTCCCAACTGTCTTCCAAGCGGAGATTTACACAATCTTGATAGCAGCGAACTATACTATTGCGGAAAGTCTGTGGAGAAGCATTTGCTCTGTAGGGACAGCCAAACTTCGCTGAATCCTCTTAAGACTTCCAAGCTAGTTGAAGAGTGCAAAAGATCACTCTTGTTAGGGTCAAATAGGTCACATTAGGATCACGGGAAATAAAATCATCGATGAACTTGCCAGGCAAAGTTCAAAGAAGAGCTTTTCAGGACTCGAAACTCCGTTGGGTCTGCCTGTGTCTTTGGTTAAGGTTTCCATTGACAGTTGGGTCTAATTTGAGCACAACTGCAAATGGTATAGCTCCCCGAGATGCATGCAAACCAAACATCTCTAGAAAGTCAGCGGCCTTTCTGCTGTCCCTCAACAGGAAAGACTGTAGGTTAATTAATGGCGTCGTGACAGGGCATGTGCTGGGTATAAGTGACACAACATTCTGTGATTCGTGCTGTGAAAGTGATGACGACTCCGCGAAGCACTATCCCTGTGAATGTTTTTTCGATTCTCGATCTGTCTGTAAAAATAGCTTTCCACTCTTTGGTATCAAGTCCAGAGTTCTGGATATGAAAACGTGTCAAAACATCGGGATCTACATATAAAATGCCACACGACACTAAATGTCTCAAGAGTCGTAGGTGGAAGAGTGAAGGTGGATTTTTGCACAGACTTTCTGAGCCGTCTAAGAGTTTGCTTCAAGGAGAAGGTTTGGCTTACTTCAGAATTTTACTTAAATGCAAATACACCTTATTTTAACTGGTTCCTACAGTCGATATATGTAGTATTTGCACCTCTCGATCACCCACCTTTTGTATTTTGATGGTAAAATGATGGTAACTGCCTGTGCCGCTTTGATATTCTCTCCATTGGAATAGCGCAATCTACCAACATGTCGTAGAAAAAGTCCCAGGAATCATCGAAATTGAAAGGTCTACCAAATTCTGGATCAGTGCATAAATCGACGATGATATTCGAAAGTGTGGCCTTCCGAATCAGTACCCAAATTAAGGTTGAAGAGACTACGGTTTGTATTGTGAGTGCCATTTGGAGGACATAAATCTGTTTGGGTTATTTCAACACCGTTTAACAATTTAATGTCTATTACCTGGGATGCATTAGCTAAGTCGTTACCAGAGCCTTATGGTCTTTGACTCCAGCATTCCTAACATGACAAGACTTCCAAAGAAGAAAACATTCAGCAAGAATGGGGATCACAAACTCCTTTGCACGTATAAACGTTGTTTTCGTAAATAAGATCTTAAAAATATAAACAAACATGCCATGTGACTTAATTTTATAAGTATATAAGATATCTTATGCCGTATTTTGTTTTTCCTTCAGAAAACTTCCTTGCATAGCAGGATATTGCAATATTAAATAGTTCAACTAAAAAACATTAGCGGTATGACACTTTCAAGTCTCATTTATTTTTAAACAGGCACTTGCCGACCTGATTCCCGCACAAACAAGGCTGCTAAAAACATTAAAAAGGAAGGCACTCAACACTACTATAATCCAATAGTATGTAGATGCTTCTCTATCTGTACGAAAGTGTATGTATTCCGGAGTTATAACCTTGAATTCTATCGCCATCATGCAAAAACTTTTTTTTTTTTTAATAAAAAATACGAAACTAACCTACATGCACAGGTTCAAAATTAGGTCAAAGTATGTTCCCGGCAAAAAACGATACAGTGACCTAGTTTTCTCTAGAGCACCTTGAAAGTACACTAAAAAGGCGTGGAAGGTCCTTTGAAAATTTGATAGCCTAACTTTGACGCAAACTAAATACTCAGTACCTTAGGCTAAAAAAACATTTTTGACTACCTCACCTGTTGTTCATTTTGTGAAGCTGTGAAATCCTTGAAATTCTTACTCACAACAATATTGTCCTGTCTGCTGTAGAATTAAGTTATGAAAAGCTTTTATGGGGAATGCAAAAAGCTATCTCATTCGAACATTGAGGAGGGAGTATTAAGCGAATTGTGAGGAGAAATTTTATAAAGTATCACCCCAACAGAATAGCAGCAAGCGCTGACAACGAATTTTTAGTACTCGACAGTGGTATATTTGCTTCCCCAGCTTTGTGGAACTCATCCAGGGTTTTTGAGGCAAGTGTGAATAAAGAGCTTTCTGTTCGGAAAATTGGGGATGCTTACGTAGTATGCAATTGAACAGGTTATACTGTATTGCACGGTTTTAAGCCTTCGAGATGCGTGTGGTCATGTACGACGGCTCCTTACAATCTGACCCATTTGCCTATCACACAACCTGATAGGAATGTAAAACGCACTATCACCTCCTCGCAGTGCACACAGAATAGCTTAATTTGAGTTAACTTACCGTGAACAATCGAAACTTCTCTTGTACCTTTGGGTTAAATTCAACGAATGAGGTTTTAGTCACAACCCTAAGAAGGTTCAAGTGCTTCTCTGATTTTAATCCTAATCTGTTGAAAAATAGCGACAGTGATTGCATTTCTTTGTCATTGAAGCAGACTCAAAGAAAAACAAATTAGTCAGCAAAGGGGGCAACCTGTATCAGGAATAATTTCAAATTATGCGAACTCTTTACACCCGCGAATGCCCGAAAGGGATATGAGAACAAAAGAGGCTACCAAGGAATGCTTCTACGAACTATCAGGTTGACAACTTTTTTTTAAATAAAAGGCAAACCATTTGAGATATTTCAAAAACTTTATTATTGGCTTGAAGTACAATCAAAACATTTATGAATGGGACTCGACACGCTCACTATACTTACTCTTCAATAAATCGATTGTAGCGTGTGCTGTGTGGCTTGTGGCACCATCCTGTTGAAACCACATATCGTCCAAGTCTATATCTTCCAATTCGGGCCAAAAATAATCGGCGCTATAACGCTGACCATTCACAGTAACGTGACGATCGTTATCGTCGACGAAAAAATATGGCCCAATAACGCCGCCGGCATGCAAACCGCACCAAACAGTTATTTTTTTGTGGATGAAGTGGTGATTTATGAAGCACATGTGGGTTTTCACCCGACCAATAACGCATATTTTGCTTATTGACGAACCTATTGAGCCAAAAATGAGCTTCGTCACTGAAGATGATTTTGCGATGAAACTCATCATCTTGGCGCATCTTCTCCAGAACCCAATCGGACAACGTACGTCGCTTCAAATGGTCCATCGGCTTCAATTTTTGAGTCAGCTTGAACTTGTATGGGTGTATACGCCATAATGTGGTCTGAGCGATGCCCAATTCTTGAGAACGCCTTGGAATTGACTGATTTGGATCGTTTGCTACGGACGTCTGAACTGCAGCGATATTTTCGACATTTCGACCAACCCGTTGTCTCACTGACGCGGCAACATCACACAACGAATATGTAGACTCAAATTTTTGCACTAAACTTGTTATTGCCTGTCTACTAGGGCGAGAACTACGACTGAAAATTGGAGTTAACACTCTTAAGGTTGCAGTCACCGACTCCGAATATCGGTAGAAAATTTTTATAATTTGCAGACGTTGTTCATTAGTGTACTTTACCATGATGAAAATGTTGAGTTTACTGAATAAATTTACAGTGACAGTTTGATGATAAGTGAAAGAGTGCGTTCACAAATTAAATTCAAAGTTGTCAAGTCCCTATTGGAGAACCCTTTACAAACGGACACAGGCTGATTGATTTTACGTGCTTTTGAAACATCGTCGTAACAAATTTAGGTTTTTTGCAGTCCGTTGACCAAAACAATGTTTATATTGGACATATAGCGATAGATAAGAGATTTGCATGCAGTGTTCGAGACGTTCGCATAGTCCGATATGCTAATTTTGATTCTTCTTAATCACTATCTGGCAGTAGCCAAGGTATGATTATGGATCTCAAGAACAATACAGCGACAGGAAAATCTATGCGGTTTGATGCCAGGTAGATACAACATTACCATTGCCATTACTGACCGCGATTTCATCGACCACTCTCAAAGTCCCGCGCTATCAATATCAAGCTCAGAAACCAGTGGCAATGTCTCAAGAAGTCCATTCGATATGCGGCATCTGATGTGTTAGATTTCAACGATAAATGCCACTTAGCACTTGATTTTAATAAGAATTCGTATCGTACAACACTGCATGTGAGGGCGCCAACTAAGCGCATTAAAACTCAACTTGAGCTGATCATTTGAAAAGCCCTACTTACGCATAGTTTTCAACGATGAAGAAGACATTGAAGCCGGACGATGACACCAAAAAATGCTGTCCACCCGATTAAAAGGAAATGAAAGATAGCAGCATTTAAATTGAAATTTAACAAATCCGATGGGTTAGACGTTCAGCTTTTCGAAGCTAGAGAAAGTGGTCTGGTGAGCAAAATGCATCAGTTCATCTGCAAAATTTGATCTGAGGACTGCATGTCGGATCCTGATGTTAGTTGAATAGACCTAACTATATAAGCATAAACGTCTTTGACCTACCATCAAAGACTTAATGGGATCAAATAAGTGCAGCTTTTGAGCTGACAAGTCTGCGATCATTGTGCTGCAGATATTGGAGAAGCTCTATAATTGTGAAACCAATATCCATCATAAATTTTTAAGTTGCATACAACTTAAGTCTAAGGAAACTAGTTAGACCGACCCATGTCCATTTAAACATTCCTACCAAACTTATCAAGCTGTGAAGGATCTCGATGAAGAGATCTTACTTCTGTATACCAACAGAATATTTTGTAGCAACCTTTCTTAACACTATCAAGAATCGGGTTGTTATTACTTTTCAAAGACTTAAAAATTAACTAGTTTGGGCTTCAATATTATAGCCTTCCGAATAGTATCTTCAATGGAGCATTTCACTTTCTTCAATCTTGCGCGCTGTTGGCAATTCATTAGACCAAGTATACGAAGGCTTCGACTTTAAATCGAAATAAGATTTTCCTGAGAGTATCGAACCAAATAACAAGCACTTAAGCCCGAATAGGGCCAAATTAGCTCTGCCTTCTTGCGTAAAGAAAGGTTAGGAATTTTCAACAGCATAAAATTCGATCTTTGAGGTAAAGCGTAACGTAGTATTAACGATTAGTGAGAGTTATGATTCAACGGCTTTCCACTGATATATAATTTGTGGTGATCGAAAATAATGTTTTGTCTAAGGGGATGTATTTTCCATGTAGCTGCTGGCTCGTGCATGCCTTATCAGCTAGTGGAATGTTTTTCCATGTTGCCTGCATGTCCTAAGGGTTGCGTTATCCCTCTGGGTTGGAGTCGAAACCTTTTCGGGCTCATATGGTGGTGTCCATGCATAAATTGGCCTAGCCGATTGATTATCCGAGCTTTTCTAATAGAGTCGTCATCGCTGTACAACCACAGTTCGCTGTGGAAACGTATCCTCAATTCTCCATCCTTAAAAATGAGACCAAAATTAACCCCGGGAATACTTCCGTCAGTGTCCACATTTCTGCGCCGTAAAGCAAGACTGGAATGATCAGTGTCTTGCACAATATAATGTTTTTTTATGATTGCTAGAGGGAGGGCTTTACTACCCATGCAAGTTGAATGGTTCATTCTGCTTAATGGTGAAATGTTGTTTGTTATCACCATTTAACAGTCTGCAGAAATAATCTTCCCAGATTGCCAGCATCGACTGTGATTCTAATATGAGGTTTTCTTCTCCATCCTTGTAGATTTCTGTTCTTTCTTGGCAACATTGGCATTATTTTTGGGTCGAATTTTCGAACTTCAATCTTTTCTCCATTCTTCTTCTAAAGAATCGATCGAGCGCTTGCAGTGCTCTTTCTTTTTTTTCTGAGGAAACTAAGTTCTTTCCTTATTTTCTCCTCGTACAGCTCGTGCAGCTCGTGAGCCCCACTCTTCTTTTCTACGGTACTGCTTTGTACATTCGTTATTTTTCCAGGGTTGTCTCCCTGCATTCGTCGCTAAACCAGGGTTTCTTTTATAAGTCGGGTTGAAACCCAATACATCAGTGCCAGCTTCTCTGATTGCCCTTTGGGGGATAAGTTAAGGTTTAGGGAAAAGGGCTTGGCTGGCGATTGTAACCGTTCGACGTTAAAGTTCCTCATAATTCGATGGTTTTGGGCTATTACGGATATCCGCCTTCGTACCGTGGTTGTAACAAGGTGGTGGTCTGAACCGATGTTCGATCGCAATATCATCAACTTGGTTTACGGTTTGTTGATCAGGAGACAGCCAAGTTCCTTTATCATATCAGGGTGTAGAAACCGCAAGCTGTAGTATAAGAATGAGAGAACTCTGAACACAGTCAACCGTATATTTCTGCAGTTCATTTCTCTGCTTGTTGTAAAAGTGACTAGATGTGGGAAAATCATATCCAGGAACCTTAACACCTAAGATAAGGCTAAGACATCTGGGGACTACCAGTGGGGCAAAACAAAAGCCAGATTTGCATTCAAACATTCACGCATAATAGCGCCACACGGATAAAAGAATAATAGTACGAAAGTACCGCATAATAGAAGTGAATGTATATGAATACACTATCCCACCGAGTTCTCCTTCTGCACAAGGGAGGAGTGATCCCAAGATGAATATAAATTTTCGTATTAGAGCTCGACGGTTTCCAGAGCGAACAATATGATGCTTTTTAGAAACAAATTATCAATCGCAAGCTGGAACGTCGGCACATTGTCGGCTAAAAGTAAGATCAATAAGATATGCGCTCTAGAAACCAACTGGCGAAATACCAGAAAAAGGACCCGCTTCTTGAATTTGTACATTGAATTGAATTCCTTTGTATCGCTTCTTTTTGGGACGATTAACATCCAAAATTCGTTAAAATTATTCATATACTTACTAGATACTGGTACTTATCCAACTTCATGGACATGTGCAAAATGTATGCCCCTGCAAAAATAGTAAAGACTACCGTCCAATATCTATCCTACTCTATTTATCCAAAGTATTTAAGAAAGTACTTCAGAGACAAATCATCACGTCCATAAGTTCTAATAACTTGCTTTCTCCCGTTCAATTCGGTTTCAGGCAAAATCACAGTTGCATAACAGCGATGACGAACGTTGTGGATAACATTAGGGAATACCTATTGTCTAGGTAAGAGTCACCTTTTTTTGCTTCTAGACCTCTCTAAACCATTTGACAGTGTTGGTCACACCATTTTGTACTATAAGTTCCGAACTTTGTTCAGTTTCCCAAACCTTTACCATGTCATATCTCAACCAATAAACAAGCTGTATCAGTTGTTGATTTTCTTTGTCTGATTTTATTTATACCTCAAGGTTCGATCTTAGGGCCACTTTCTTTCTCCATTTGTGTCAATTGAATTTCTTTCCCCTAATATCTTCTTCAACCTCCGTGCATATGAATGTTGATGACGTGGAATTATATCGTAGCTGTCCACTTGAATTTAGAAAAGATTCGCAACCGCGACTTAGCGAAAATCTCCGATTGGGGTGAGAAAAATCATATCTTCCTGAGCCCTCTGAAGACCAAATGCATTGTTATAAACATGTAACCCTTAGAATTTTATTATTTTTCTATAATTATGCTCTGTGGTTCTAAAGTTGAATACATCGAAACTGCGAATAATCCAGGCATTCCTATCAATAGGACTATGATAAAAGATGTCCACATTACGGCCGTTGGTGAAGAATGTTATACGAAGTGCTACGTCAGCTCTGGATGTCACAACTTTATTTAGCCCTTAGAACACATATTTTGCTATCAAAAACTCTAATCATTCTCGTTCTTACCTATGGATGCCAATAGCCGACGATAAAACGGTGCGTTATGTTTTGGCCTTAGACTTTTTGACACTTTACAACATCTCGCTGGATAATCTCCTTCGTTACAGGGCTCTTCTACTCCTATGTAATACCATACAAACAAATTAGCCTAGTTATCTCGTCGTGTCTTGACCAGATCGTGCCATAGTATTCATCTGCGTTATTTGGGTCCTACCTCAGGCCAACAGTTTCTCGTTAATACTATCCGCTTGTTGAATTCCTTGTCACGGCGTGTCCAGGCGACCGGTGGTACCATGCATTTTCGGACAGAACTAAAGTCGTATCTCCATAGCAACATCATTGACTAATATCTAATTTGAATGGTATATACGTTTTATGTAGATGAAGATGATTGTATGAGCTTCATAATAGAAAGAATATTAAGGCTTACTTGGAGAAAAAAAAATTAAATGAGCGTGGTGCTAATCGTGATTACATACTGACGCAAAACCCAGATACATTATCATCTACCATATTCAGGAATGACATGTATGTAAAAAAAGTAAAAAAATTAAAAGTAACCTTTGGCGAAATTCTAGCCTGGCAGCTCCGACTTTTACGGGCAGAGAACAACGGAAGAAAACTGGCACTGAAATAGGCCCAGCTCTAAGCGCTAAGTCTTCGAAAATTGCTCCAAAATGCCATAAACCAAGAAGATGTACTAAGCGCGCAATGTATGTGGAACAATTTTGATAAAAAAAAATATAAGAGGCTCTGCTCAATGTTTCAAACAGCTGGCTTCACGATAAAATGAAGGATAAAGAACAAAAGCGAAAATGATTTAGTAAGACTACTGTAAACTACTGTCAAAGAAATAAAAATGGCAAGTAAAAGTACAGGATAACATTCCTTCCGATGTGCTGGCGAATGGGTTTGAATGGAATGCAATGTATTCAACAAAATGATATGAGGCGATCGAATGCCTAACTAGTGAAGGGAGAGCTTTCTTTTTCCACTGTATAAAGGCAAAGGCGACACGAGAAAACGATGGACGTGGTTCGAACATCGCAAAGCTTCGAAGGATCTGAATATCATCTTCATCGACTTGGAAAAAGCGTTCGGCAGAGTTTGTGGAGATCAAAATGTACCCCAAATAAATAAATGCACAGCGGAAATAACTGGAGAATTCAAAGTTAAAATTGGAGTAAGCAAAGGCAGTGTAAATGGTCCGCTTCTTTTTAATGTAGTCCAAGAATTTCTATTAAAGCATAACGCTAACAAGTCCGGAACGACTTATTTATTCTTCGTCAGTGATAGCGCTGTCATAAGTATGACGTAAGACCCCTTTGTGTAACACTTAATAATTGGATAAAGGCAAACCTAGGTTAGGTTAGGTAAGAAGTGACTTTTGGAGAGACCAACCAACTTAGGACTATTGGCCCGTTGTGCTGCCACGTGAATCTACTCATCTTGCTTATGGAACCAATTTGAGCTTATGATGAAGCACAGGAGACTGTTAACGTCTATGTTCTTTAGACCATTTAAGTCATTGTAGAAGAAAGCTTGTAAGTGAAGTTTTCTTCATTGGGAGAGAGCTAGACATGTACAGAGTGGGTGGAAAATTACCTTCTCTTCCTCTGCGTTAATGCAGCTTCTACAAAAATCGTTTGTAAAGGTGCCAAGCCTTCTTGCAGTTCCTATTTAAAAGGATCAAACACTTAAAGCGATTCAGATCGAGATCCGCTAGACAATTGACCAATAGTCCACCTAAGGTCTGTTCTTTTGCTAGCATCCAGCTTTAATATTAATTTGCACGTATTGATATATCTATGCACCCTTTTCCGGTAGAATAGGTAGAGTGGTTCCAATTTTGGCGAGTTCGACAGCCCTGTAATTCCCTGGAATGTCTCTGTGGCTCAGCATCAATCATAGGTAAATGTTGAACTGCTCTGCCATCTCCCTAAGATATGATCGGCGTTCAAGGGCGGTTCCAGAATTTAATGAGACTGAGTCCAGAGACTTGATAACTGCTTGACTATCCGAAAAAATGCGGATATCCCTTGAAAATATCGCGTTTTTTCCGCACGCTACAGTGATTTGTAAGACGTAGGGAGAGGCTTAGGTTAAAGTTATCTTTAACCGACCCCGCTATCAATCTTAGATCCATCTGTAAAGATATGGATTAATTTGTCATTCATGTCTTTATCAAACCAATGTTGGGATATAGTGTAATCGATGTTCTCTGAAAGGATTCCTATGTATTAAGAATATAAGCGTGGCCAAATAATTTATTTTCCCACTGCGTAGTGACTTAAAGACGAATAGCTGCGTTAGCAACCACTAGCCTGCTCATAATATCGAAGGGTTTGACACCCTTTAAACAGTAAGATTCTACTTATGCACAGACATATTGTTCTTTGGACTTAGATTAGTTTGCTGCAGTTGCTGCATTGTCTAAGGCCGTCCGCTCGACAATTATCCTGTTGAGTATCTGTCTTATTGCCAAAGTATATAGCCAGTGGGTAATGCGAGGTTGAAGACCCCAATTGTTCCCGTCTCCTTTTTTTGCAAGATTTTTCTATATCTTTTTAGATTTTTCTAAAATGTCAAATTTCCAATTTAGTTTTCTGTCAAAAATGAGTCCCTGATATTTTGCTCTTTCGGAGAAGACTGAACTGGTACCGTTGATTGAGGGAGGACCTATGATTTGAACTTTATTTTTCCTGGAAAAGAGGACAAGATCAGTTTTATGGGGGTTAACTGCCAATCCACAACGACCTGCCCAACGACTCTGTAATGTAGGGATCATTCGAAGTGGTTACTAGTCAGTAAATGTAGAGCTGTTTCCTTTACGGCAGGCATGTTGAGCCGTTGAGCCGTGTTGGAGTTTTCAGAACAAAAGCTTTTAGACTTTTAGGTCTGAAGGCCTTTCGGACACCATTATAGCATTTTCCTACTTTGGGAATGAAAGCTACATAACAGTGGAATGTGAATAATGCCTACACAGCTCCTCATAATATTCTCTAGCGTAGGGAGGATAATGTCGCATCTTAGGACCTTTGTAGCTCGGTTTATGGTTTAAAGCTATGCTGCTTCCAAAGAAGCAGAGTGTCAGATGAAGATACCGACAGCCTAATTGTCACCTCGAATAGATTGGAGTTGTCGCTATCCATTTCCGGAAAGAATATGTGGTATCTGAAACTGAGTTTGCTAATTCATCCTTATTGTAAGCCCTTAGATGTACTGACTCGAAGCCAAACTGAATCATGCCATTGGTCTGCGGTAGAGTGTTATGGTATTCCCTATTGATCACGATTAGCGCGCATCCATCAGTCGAAGGGGTCGAGTCCTTGAGCCAGATGATCTCCAGAATGTTTGCAGAGGGGGGTTCAGCTGGGATCCAGATGCGGGTTCTATGTCTGCTAGGGATATCCTCCTTACCCACGACCTTGAGCTTTGCACCCAGCTAAATTCACATATGACTTTAATGTTAAGATTGAAAGATCTTTTGTCAGCAAGCAATCGATAAGATTGACATGATCTTGGTACCAGCCGTTTTCCAGAGTCTAGAGTTTTCCCGCATGATGGCTAAGAAATTGCCCGAAAACTTTAGCTTGACCAACCGCTTCGTTCAAGTGTTATCGATCCATCGGCTTCGCTTTTATCGATACCGCGATCTGAGCTAAAAGACCTCAGAGATGTGATATTGGAAGTCCTAGGGTGTTTTTAGTTTTAGGCCTTTTGGGCTTTTTGGGAAGCGGCACGATTTCCTTCAACGATCTCTAGAGGAAGCCTTTAGCTTTTTTGGAACAGTGGGCAATCCGTAAGTTAAGTTCCCTTAACCTCCGGAATAAATCCTAAGGTTTTGATAATGTGTAAGGAATTTCGGCGTCTAATACAGAGCGTCTTAGATGGGGCTTAGTGAAGCGGCTAAGTGCCTGATCTCTCCTCTCAGGGAAGAATTTTCGTAATAGCAAGTTTGCGGCAGGCCACGGCCAGGCTAAGAGTGAAGAAAGTGATAGGATCATGGCTTGTCACATTGTCACATTATTCCTAAAAGATCAGGATTTTGGTTCGTTGACTGTATCTTTAGAAGATGGTGGAAACTGGCCTGCCACAGTTTTACCCCCGCTCAACAATGCAGGAGCCGTGCCTTTCCTTTCCTTTACGACTGAGATATTTTTAAATATACTAGGCCCTTAGTCAGGCTGATCTTTTTCATGGGTCGTATAACAGCTTGATCCAACCCAGGGAAGAAAGGAGTGTAAGGGAAGATGAGGAAGAAAAACGGAGTGAGCACCCTTAAGTTTGGGACTCATCTGAAGAACTTTTCGAGATCCATTGACCCATCTCAGCCTCTACAATTCGACAAGTTCGCTGCTTAGCCAGAGGTAAGAAAGCAAACCTATGTAACTCTAAAGTTTTATCTTAAGAAGCATTCATTGTACTAAAGTGGGAAACATTTCAATAAATACCTAAAATCTGTCAATAAATAGCAAGAAAATTCCATTGACGATGTCGCACATAGAGTTAGTTTGGGATGGCTTTGATGGTGCAAAAAGTACACGGTATTTTGGTGAGAGAAAAATTGAGGAACTTCCGACAGAACAAATCAGCTGATTGTACCATGTTTAACGAAAATCTTCGGGAAAAATATGTACCATTAGGTGCAATTATACGAGTAACATATTTCAACGGTTTATTAAGGAAAAAAGGGTCTGAGTGCTGGGTTAGTGACATAAACTTTTAAAAAAAGTCTCAGAGACTGACTTTTCAAAACCTGAGCATGTGTTGTACTACCTGTGTGGTTAGTTGAGGTTTTCTTTTATTATTGGTTGACAGGTTCCCCGAAATTCGTGAAAAATTAATTGGCATCTAGGTTTTTGCTAATCAGACTATTGAGGATCGCATAAACTACAGGGTGTGCCCCAAGGATCAGTGTTAGATCCCTTACTGTGAAATGTGATGTATGACGACATTCTACGACTTCCAGTCCCCAGGGAAGCCTCGTTTAGACCTCGCGGAACATAAAACGGAATCCGTTCTCATTACGAGTAGAAGTAGGAGAACACACAATTATTTCGAGCCCATTTATAAAATACCTAGGAGTGATGATAGATGCTCGGCTTAATTTCAAGCATCACCTCGCATACGCTTGTAACATAAGAAGTCGTTAAAAGCGATAGGCGCTCTTTCGAGACTCATGTCGTATAAGGGCAGCCCGAAACAAGGAACACGAATAATGCTGGCGAGAATTGTAGCCTCCATTTTATACGGGGCAAAAGTATGATCTGAAGTCTCAAATAAAAAGACACACATGAAGGGAATGAAATCTGTGTACAGATTATGTGCACTGCGAACTATCAGTGCATTTCGAACGGTATCCCACGACGCGATATTGGTACTTTCCTCTATGGTACCAATCGATATCCTAGCTTTAGAAGTTAGGCGACTTTATAAAAATCGTGTGTATCCATAAATCAAGCTAAGAAGTTCGAAAGAAGCTGCAGTATAGAAGCGGGGCAACAACAGTGTAACGAGTCCCAAAAAGGGAGATGGACGGACCGACTAATCCTAAGAATTTAAAGTTGGGTAAAACGAAAATACAGCAATCTGAATTACTACCTTACACAGTTCTTAATGGGTCACGGTTGTTTCCGGGAATATCTATTCAAGCGAAACCGTGATTCGAGATTCGCTGCGTAAACGCGGTATAGAACGTGGAGCACGCTTTTTTGTTCAAATGTATGGTACTCGGTACGCAAACGAAAGAGCTTTATTGTGTGAAGAATTTGGTGAACGGCCAATACCAGAAAACAAAGTTTAACATATGTTGAAATCCGAAGATATTTGGGCTGCTGTGAATCATGGGGCTGTACGAATAATGTACGACCTAAGGTATTAAGAATTCGCTAAGCACCTTATGACGAAGCAAAAAGCTCAAATCCGTTCCTCGCGAAGTAATACTTAGCGTTAGTTCCGCGGGGGAATAAACAGAAAGATTCCACGAGAAGTGGTTTTAGTCAGTAAGAATCTGACACTACCAATGGACTTCGAACCATTGGTGCCTATGCAAGGTTTCCATCTTTCCAAGCTAAAAAAAAGGATCTTAGAGCTCTAATATTGCTTTAAAGCTGATGAGTTTATATTTTAAAGTCCAAAAGTGTGACTGTCACTGCGAAAAGTTTGATTGGCAAGCCTATTTCATCGTTTTTTGCTGGTTTGACGATTGACATACTCATCCATCAGTGATGAGCCTCTAAATTCGTGTAATGGGCGTTTGAATTGTTATTTAACATCATTTTAGTTGTTTTAAGTAAAGTTAGACTAAACCGATAAACCAAAAACGATGGACGACGTGTAGGCCAACATTTTTCTCGTTATTGGCGATATATGATATGTACTCATATATCTTCAGCTGCTGAAATATTGAACTTCTATAATACGTTACATTTGTCCTTGCCATGGCAATCATATGCCCGAAATCATATGCACCAATGTCATATGGCATATAGATATATATTCCCAATAAAATCAATACCATGACCATTACTACATCGTTTGTATATTATTTCATTTTAAAGTTCTACATTTGCCAAAAAAAATCCTTTATTTATGTATATATGGTATATAGCTTACACTATATCATACACCCAGCGCCTACGTATCTATATTCGTGTATAAGCGTTTCCACAGGGCAAGCTCGAAATTCAATTGAATTTTATTTATAGAAATACAATGCTATTTGTAAAAGAGCCTGGCGTGGTAGTGTCAATTAGTAACTCCTCTCATTGGTTCTGTATACAATTCTGGCTCTTGTAATTTGTATAAAAAAAAAAATTAATTGAAAATAACATTACCACTAATGAAATTTACCAATTACAGGCGTCCAGTGGAAGGAAGTTAATAATAACAATCATCAGTCACAGTCACGGTTCTTATCTCATTCACCGGTGATGGGAAAAAAAAAAATTACGAAAACATTATGCTTCAGAGGCTGAGGTAATTATTGCCAGGTTACAATTCCAGAGGAGATCTGATTGTCCAGCGATTAATTGGTATAACAAGCTTGATTCCCATAATATATCAAGCCGAGTGAGGATTGCGGTTTATATGACTTTTTACTACTTCACTGGTATTCAGACGGAATAAACAAAATAATTGTAGTTTTCTTTGCGGAGGACACCAAATTCGACGGTTTCCTGTAGGGACATATTTATATCACAATCCGGCAGATAAGCATTCGCTAGAGAAAATTGGGAGCTGCTAATTGAGTTGTTAATGTACCCTAGAGAAAATATTTTTTATCATACAATTGAGAAGAACTTTTAGGTGGTGCTCTTGCTTAAAGACTAATTAGGGAATTCGTACAGCTTTCGTGTGTAAAAGGCTGGACGTGAACGTGGGTTATTCTATTAATACATGGGCTGTATCCGTGCCATTTCTAAGTGAGGGCACCACTTAAATTAAATCCATACTATTTTCAGTTAGTACCAACCTTCAAAAGATACGTGTATAAATTTGACAGCTGTCGGACGATTAGTTCTCGAGATATAGCGTTGTGAGTGAAGCAACTTTTGTTATTGTGAAAAAATAAAATGGATTCAAAGCAATTTCGTGTGTTGATTTATCATTACTTTTTTATGGGAAAAAATGCAGCCTATGCAAAGAAATGGTTTGATAAATGTTACCCGAACTCTGCACCAGCCGAATGAACCATTCGCAAGTGGATTGAAAAATTTAAAAGTGGTCATACAAGCATCGAAGATGATGCACGCAGTGGACGTCCAAAAGAGGCTGTTTCAGATAAAAACATCAAAAAAGTCCACAAAATGATTAGGAATGACCGTAAAGTGAAGTTGAGGCTCTGAAGATATCAAAAGAGCGTGTTGGATATCTCATACACGAATATTTGGACATGCGAATGCTCTGTTCAAAGTGAGTGCCGCGTTTGCTCACAGTCGACCAAAAACAACAACGTGTTGATGATTCAGAGGAGCGTTTAAAGCTGTTCAACCGCAATAAAGCCGAATTTATGCGTCGGTATGTGACAATGGATGAAACTTGGCTCCATCACTTCACACCAGAGTCAAGTCAGCAGTCAGCTGAGTGGCGAGCAGGCGACAAACCTCGTCCAAAACGACCAAAAACTCAACAGTCGGCTGGTAAGGTTATGGCATCCGTATTTTGGGATACACATGGAATAATTTTTATCGACTATCTCCAACAGAGGCAGACTATCAACAGCGACTATTACATTGCGTTTGAAGGACGAAATCGCAGAAGAAAGCATTTGAAGAAAAAGAAAATGCTGTTTCATCAAGACAATGCACCGTGTCACAAGTCGATGAAAACGATGGCAAAATTGAATGAATTCGGCTACGAATTGCTTCCCCACCCACCGTATTCTCTGAATTTGGCCCCCAGCGACTATTTCCTGTTCGCAGACCTCAATGGAATGCTCGCCGGAAAGAGATTTAAGATCGATGATGAAGTAATCGCTGAAGCACAGGCCTATTTTGAGGCTAAACCGAAATCGTACTACAAAACTGGTATCGAAAAATTGAAGAATCGTTTCAATCAGTGTATCGCCCTCGAAGGCAACTATATTGATAAATAAAGTTGAATTTTGAAAAAAATTTGTGTTTTACTATAAAACGGCACTGAGTTTTCAGCCCATGTGTTATAAAACAATTAAAGAACATTATTCCAAAGACAAAAGGAAGAAGTATTTTGGAATATTAAAAATGGAAGGATAGTCCCTTCCTGAAAATCCATGTTACAAGCGATATGTTGAGCACCTGGGTTCCTGGCGCCTTTTCACTAACTGCTTCCAATCGTACACACTAAGTTAGCTGAGGTCATTTCTCACTTAGTTGTGCCACTTAATAAGAAGTCTTACTTAACCGCGTTATCATTCCTGAATGGATTTAGGGCTCTCCGAGCTGTAACGTATGTATAGAGTTATTCATCGTGCGGTTTGATTTTCACTTTTTTTGACAGATAACGCGTGACTCCTATCAAACTGCTATGTTATTTTCGTTTGGCATCGTTTGCCAAGTCATCGTGGAAAGACTCACACCACAGCAGCGTCTCCAAGCTGTTCAGCTGTATTACAAAAATCAGCGTTCTAGGAGAAATGTTTTTCGTGCGATTTGGGGAACTAACAGTGTGCATAATCTACCTACTGAAACCACTATTGCCAATACCATGCGCAAAATTGAGTCTCAGTGGATGAGACTTGACCGGTTAGACCACATCCAGCACGTATTAAAGAGTCTAGGAGAGCTGTAGCTGAGAGTGTACGCGAAGACCGTGACGTAACGCTTGACGTATTCGACAACTTGGCATCTTTTACGAGAGGATATCGGCCTAAAAGCGTACAAAATTCAACTTGTTCAAGAATTGAAGACAGGCGACTTGAATTTGTGTCATATTTTTTATGAATGGGCCCTGAAAAGAGTCAATGAAAATTCGGTGTTTTATCGTGAAATTTTGTTAAGTGATGAAGCCCATTTCTGGCTCAATGGATATGTTAATAAACAAAAGAGCTACCATGACATCCATTAAAAACAACTGTATGGTGTGGTTTATGGACTGGTGGAATCATTGGTCAATATTTCTTCAACAATTATTGCGCCATGTTAACGGACTATGTGCTTCTTGAAGTTCAAGCACATGGTCTCGGTGAGCTCTAGTTTTAACAAGATGGCGCTACGAGCCATACAGCGCGTGAAACAATGGACTTGTTAAGAAATCATTTTGGTGAGCAATTTGGACTATTTTCTCTTGGGATATGTAAAATCTCAAGTCTTCAGGAATAAGCCAGCTACGACTGACGCTTTGAAAGCCAACATTACTCGTGTAATCCACGAAAAATTGGACCTTCCGAATAGATCACCTCAGACGTAGTCGTGGCCAACATTTACATGATGTCATTTTCAGGGAATAAATGCCAGTTCACCTTCAAATTTATGTGTTTTATTTTACATTATAAATCAAACCTCACGATAAATCACCCTATAAAGGTTTTAGGATTTCTTATTCATCTAATACGACGAATGTCAATTCCTATTTTGAGGAAATGTCAGATCTAAAGCCCTTACTGCATCCACGCAGATTCCGTAATTTAATTTTTTTTCTTAGCCAACTACATACGAGTACATTCAGTTATGTTCTCCAAGTTGGTTGAGGTTCCTTTATATCTGTGCTAAGATTCGCTAACACAATTAACCCTAATATGCACCCATGCCCCTATAGAAGACAAGCACGATGTCACCAAAGAATCTGTGAGCTCCTCGACATGACATGTGAGCAATGCTCGAAATATGACGTTAAAATCGTATTAGACGAATTCAATGCCAAAATAGAAAAGGAGGACATCTTTCGTAGAGCAGTTGGTAAGAATAACCCACACGACACCACGTTTGGCAACGGACTTAAGCTTATTAACTTTGCGGCGAAATATAGCAAGCACACGGAATTTTTTTTTATTGGCATGGCGGTCACAAGGGACTATGGATCGCCAAATCATATTGATCACATTGGGATCGACAGAAGGCATGCCTCCAGTATTCTTGGAAACCAACATTGACATTTCCACAACATTGGGGAAAGCATACACTAACTAGTTTTTCAGATCCTTTCAAAAGAGTGTATGCCAAATGAATCTCAGTATAAATCCTTTCAACATCGGATGTACTATCTTATCTTCCATATTGTGCGAACGTCTAAAACCCTTCATCAACAAACTAATTTGTCCCTATTTGTGAGGTTTCAGCCCAGAAAAGTTCACAATCAACCAAATCCTCACACTCACATGCCTAGTCTTGGCAACACTTCCAAGCTCGTCCGTCAGTGCAGAATGATGATCGAAAGCACTCGCTGTTCCGCCAATGTCGGTAACAACTTAACCAAGACCTTTGATGTCAAAAAAGGTCTTAGACAAGGTGACGTGAAAGGATTTTGGATACCTTGGATGTGCTATGAATTCTGCCAATAACACCCCAGCCGAAAAGTCTAAGGAGGCTCTTTATAAAACCTTGATCATCCCAGTTCGATTACATGGCACTGAATCATGCACTCTATTGAAAACGGGTGAAAATATCTTCAGTCGTTTCGAGAAAAATGTGTATCAGTCGCCTGAGATGGCTACGACATGTAAAGAGAATCTATATCAATGCTTCTGCCCACAGGGTCCTCAAATCTAATCCGGAAAACAGGTTAATAGATTGAGACCTCATCTTAGGTGGCGCGCAAAAGTAGAAGGGGACTTCAACCAATTTGGGGTGCGAAACTAAAGCTAAAGGCCGGGCTCACTTTAGAGTCTTGTTAGTTGCAGCCCAGGTTGAGCCCGAACTTTAACTCCACCTAAGTAAGTAAGTAAGTCATCAACGTACGCAAATAGTTGCGTATGGAGCAGCAAGGATTCTCTATCGCCATTATGTACGTACAATATTACGAGTTTTGTAGAGTTAAAAAAACCGGGCATGCCAGTGGCATTGGAACTCGAAATCGATTATGATACAGCGATCCAGACTTCTTGAATTTTCTTTGGAATCGGTGGTATGAGTTATATACTTAATGGATCTCAAATTACATTGATAAGGGCTATCATTGTACTGGTTTAGAGCGCCTTTTTTCTTAAGGTTCTATTCGTCAGTCGTACTTTCTTCCGACCAAATTCTGGAAATGAGTGGTTGTATACTCTAATCCAAGCCATCTCCTGCTACCTGGTCCGTCCGTTTAGGCAGCCTTGTTCTTGGTTTTCATAGGTTAGGTTGAATGACTTGTTGTCATAGGGCGGCATTTGAATCTGAAGTTTTTTTTCCATGTCCTCAGAATGGGACTAGACCTTAGTCATCTTTAAAGGTCTCTGTTCGGATCGCTTGCCTTGACGCGTTCTTCTTAAATTTTTGTCAAAATTCCGACTGAAAATAATTTGAACTGTCCAGGAGATGCAGATCGCCAGTCGGTGGTTTGAATAGGTAATTTAAGGCTTATTTGAGGAAGCACTGGAATCAAATCGAAACAAAATAATATAAGAAGCTAATTCCTATTTCAGAGAGTGACTCTTATAATGGCTTTTTCGGAAAGATCGAAGCAGTCGGTGAAACCAGCATGCTATGCAAAGTCCTCACAAAGTGGAAACAAGACAGTCCGGAAATACTTAGAAAATCTAATCACAAGCTATATTGAGTCGTTAGCAGAGAGAAATCAGAGCCGGCACACAACTAACTCATACCACTGAAACTGCAAGTGAGCTTAGTAACACAATTCGCGGTAGCTAGTATCTGTCCTCGGTTGTGATACTCCAAAAAGGTAAACATCATTTGGTGGCAACATTGCTAGTCCGGCACTGGTATGTATACCGAATACCTTACGAACGAATAGGCCCGCCAAGTGTTTCAGTCCTAATGGTCTGATCTCTTTTATGTTTAAAAGCACAGAGAGAATGATTTGCGAGTATGACAGGTGTATGAACGCGGTAGATCCTGACAAGAATGTACATCAAAACTTGATGGGCAGAATTGAAGGTGGTATAGGCAAGAAGAACTTGCATGAACATTTTGTTGATTTTAAAGTTGCAACAACTTTCGATGGTTCAGATTCATATCAAGCGACTGCCTATGACAAAGCTATGCACGTCTACGACAACGGACCCTATCTATTGCGTTGATGAAACTAATATTTTCTTTGGTACTTCATGCACTGGAGTTTTAATGACCTTTTTTGCCGACTGTCTTCTGACTCTGGTCTGGAATGGACTCGCCATATGATGCGTTGACACCCGAACTCCTGTTGCTACAAAAGAACAAAATGTTTTAGCTCAGAAATAGTTTTGGTCTCACCGGTTCATCATTAAATGCTACATTTGTGAAAAGTCCCAAAAATGTGAACTTATGCCTAATAATTTCTCAATTTCACAAGAAGTCAGTCACATGATGGACTTGGAATTTCAGTTCACACGCACGCGAATGCGAACGACGACCACGACTGAATTCAGAAAACCACACGGTGCCCCAGAACTCGCAGCGAGGTGATCGACACACTCTTGTTCAGTTCATTCATGTCGAATCGCATTATTCGACTGAAATGAATTTCGCAAGTCTCTATAGAAAAAAAACTCGAATAGAACCTTTAAAAGCGTGCAACTTTACGATGCTGATGTCAGATTTGACGTATCTACACCAATATTGATGTATAAATGCAATCTTAGGCCATCGACAGAATAAACCTGATCACTCCCCACCTAATCGTGCGAAGCCCAATTAGTTGTTGGATTTATTTATAAGACAATAGCTACTTTGTATTCAAGAAACAAAGCTGCGAGTTGGAAGTACTAATGGGATGTATTAAGAAAGTTAAACGTATCAAAAAACATACCTAAAACTGCAGAACTGAAGAAATAACCCCCATCAGACGAAACAAGAAGAAGCTGCAGAGACGGTACGTCCGAAGGAAATTAGGCTCATGGAATAAGCCAATATTAACAATTGTATCAAAATGTGTAATCAAACTAAACGAATGTGACACCAGCTATTGCGGCAAGCTCAACAAAACCAACCACGTCACTGCCGATAAAACTGTCAAATCACTCATCTTAAACAAATGCTTCAAATTGGTCACAATATCGATAGTCTTCCATTTCAGGAATGCAATTTAATTAATCAAATTCCGCTACAATTGGAAACACTTAATGTTATGTCCTCACAACCATTGAATGAAAATTCCAAAGTCTTTCAAGCAGACACACGGAAGCCTCCAAAAGCAAGAAACCAACCCTCTACCTCGGATTTATTACAAAAACGATTCACTTGCAATTAACTTGTCGAGACAGACAGCCATTCCCACTATTGATTATTAGCTATGACCGTTACATGGTTGCTAAGTGTCTGGCAGTCGAAGGAAACATGATACAGAGTTAATGACTGAGATATCTACCTGCTCGTCCTGCCCGCAACCATGTATCTTAGATTGAACTTAACCATTCACTTTTACATATGAGCAATAAACAGATTAAATCAATCAAATTTATAAATCAGGTCATTAAGACTAGAGATGCTTAACAGGTCGTTATTGTCTTAAAGGAGTGAGGTTTTGGACAAACGTATATCAACAAATTGCCATCAGTTAAATCATGACTTTGGATTATATTCCGTAAAGTCCCCATCCACAGAAAGCATTGATTTATGAAATTAAAGTCCTCCGCCTTAGAAACTACAGATGAAAAACGTTTTTATGAATACCTGAGACATCTCTCTGACTTATTCCATGTATACGGATGTTCATTTCGGCTTATAGAGAGAGCATTTGAACATCTTCCGGATACCACGCCTAAATTCAATTTAATAAAATTCCTTGGTACTTTTAACTGTCTTCGGTTGCCCAAGCGCTGGCATTCTTCTCCTACGCAAACGTGGAAAAGCATAGGGAGATTCTATACGGATTTTTCACTTCAGTTATATTAAGCTTCGGCTGGTTAAAACCTTTTTGTGACAGGTTATAAGGCCTTGCTGCCAAATCTAATGGCTGTTACATTTTATTTCTTTTTTTTTCTGCGACATTGTGATTCAAGAAGGGTTCTGTAGAATGCCTTGGGCTATAACTGTCTTACTCTTTACCAGCAATCTTACCCCATGCTAACCTCTATATCGATTTTATCGAATTTGTGTCGAGACTAAGTCCCTGATGCTAGATATTCTCTGAATTATTAGCGCACTACAAAATCTCGAAGATTGTCCACACATTGCTTAGCGTACGCACATGGCATATGCAATCTAATTATCCTGTCGATATCATAAGGCTTAACATCTGTAACCATGATCGTATGTAAGATCTAAGGTCAAACTTGAAAAACGTCCTTACCATTGCGTACTCCGGACAGCGTGTTGATGCCCTATTAAAAATCCTTAAAAACTTTTCCCGTATTTCGACTCCTAAGCTTCCTGCATCTCCTTCTACGAATCGTCCGGCAAATTAGGCTGAAATGATGGTAGAAGTAATGAGGAGGTGTAATATAGTAGTATCACAGTACTGCTGTTTACCGCTTGCCTTGGAAACTTCAACAGCTGAGGGTTCTCTTTAAAATATACACTCTGAATGGCTGCGGTCTGTGTGACAACTGAAAAAGAAATATGCGTGCGTACGATATAAATCGATTGAAAGTGTAGTTGAAAGCGCAAGAGCTTAAGTCAAATCGAATTTCAAAAATCGATATTTCGGCAGGAGTTACTTCAAATGAAACTGATCAATCGGTTGACTAAAACACTTCTGTTGTAACTTGTTCTGATGACTTTTCTCGCGAATGATGGCCAAGTGAAATCGCCAAGTATACAACTTCGAAGGACGACAAATCCTTTGGGATTTTTACTTAATTTTGCATTTACTTAATTTTGCTCTTGTTTTCCACTTAACTTATATGAGCCGCCTGTATCATGGGACCAGCAAACGCAGACGGATGATTTTTGATTGCTGGCACATGCGACCTTCAAATCGAACATCAGCTCGCTGATATTGAAGTATTGAAGTTCCTGACTTATGCCTAGATGTTTGGTGGTGTGCTTACCAAGCCTTAAATCACACTAATAAGGACAGCTGAGTGATAAACAAAGGATACAGTACGAGGGCTGTTTGTACCAACTTTTTTAGGTTTTGACAATCTATTTTTCAATATAATCCACTTTCAACTGGAAACACTTTTCACAGCGGTGCTGCAACTTTATTAGCCCCTCCGTATATTACGACTTTTATTGACCTCCAAAATAATCCTCCACGGCGGTGATGACTTTCTCGTTCGAGCCGTACTTCTTTCCGGTGAGCGATCTTTTTAGGTTAGGAAACAAAAAGAAGTAACAGGAAAGCAAATCCACAGAATAAGGACCAATTTGGCTGTGGCGACTGCGGAGATATGAGTCGGTGCGTTATCGTAGCTGCTCCCAGCCAAGTGCTTTGGTTGTATCCTGAACCAGTTTTGCTTTGTATGCAGGTGCATTGTTATGGAGCAAAATTATCTTGCCGTGTCTTCTGGCCCATTCTGGTCGTTTTTCTATCAATGCATGGTTCAAATTGATCATTTGTTGTGGGTAGCGATCTGTATTAATGGTTTCACCAGGTTTTGGGAGCTCATGGTACACCACACCTTTCTGGTCCCACCAGACACACAGCATTGTCTTCTAGCCGAATCGATCTGGTTTTGCAGTCGAAGTTGATGGTTGTCTCGGATTGACCCATGATGTTTTCTGTTTAGGATTCTGAAAATAAATCCATTTTTCATCGCTAGTAAGAGTTCGATTTTCGATTTTCCTTCTGTCTTTCATTCAATTCTTGTGGCACCCATTTTCCAGACTTTTGCATCTTTCCCAAAGCTTTCAAATGGTCAGAAATTGTTTGTTGTGCAACATTTAACATTTCTGCAATTTGTTTCTGACTCAAAGTGTCATCTTCACCCAATATTGTTTGCGATTCGGCGTCTTCAGACTTTTTTTTGTGGTTTTCCACGTTCATTTTTCACATCAAAATCGTTATCTCTGAACCGTTGAAACCATTTGTATGTTGCTTCTGATAGAGCATGATCACCATATGCCTCGACAAGCATTCGATGCGACTCTGCAGCGATTTTGACATTTTTAACACGATGAAAAAATATGATATGACTTGATGTATACTAAATATGTTTGACAGGTGTCATAGCAACCAAACAAAAAAAAAAATTGAGGCCCGTTCACAATAAATGTTCCCTATCGAGACATTTGTATCTTGACGCTCTTACCGGTACACCATTGTACTTATGTCACTCTTTTGTAATTCTTGGGGGTTGAATAGCCTTTTTATTTATTAATCAATAAAAGATATCATTTCTTCTAAGAGCTACTTCAGTTATTTAATCGTCCATAGCTGTGGCGTCAAAAGTAGGATTTACTTGGAAAAGTGTCTTTGGCTTTTTCACTGTGTCAACGCACACAGTCTTAAAAACACCATCGCCATCGCTATCGCTATCGCGACCCGTTCCATCAAAACCATCACCATTCACTGTAGGGGTGTAGGGGCATAGAGATCGTCGGACCTAACCTCAGTCGAAGATTACTTCAAACGCTTTGACCGGGCGCTTGGGCTAAGTAAGATCGAAGCTATTGATTATCACCATTTCACTTGTTTAGAAGGGCACAGAGCTCAAGAACGCTAACAAAACACTACTAAGTTCAAAAACGCCTGATGAATTAAAATATATGGAGCTATGCACTGTAACTATGGCATATTTCTAGACAGAATAGCAGAATACATTTAGTACCTACGAACTAGAACATTTATCTGAAGCAACTTGTTATACACCAGGGAAGCGTATTCATCAAGTGAATCGATAAACAAACTAGACTTTGCACAACCTAAAATGAAGCAGAATTGGCACTCGAAGCAACACGAGTCCATGGTCAATGTACGTTTCAGCCGATGTAAATTACTCAAAGCCAAATGGCATATTTTATTTTTGGTAAAAGGACATAATATGTATATCCAACGTCTAACAGTTTAAAACTGCGCAAGTTACACTCAAACAGCATCCTCGAAGATTGAAGGCACAATCGAATACCTCGACCCAATCTGAGAAGTCAAGTACTCTGACAACTCACAAAAATCATCGGAAAAAAGACACGGCCGTGTTGAGTTGACGGCCGCAACTTCTCTTTACATAAAACAGATAGACAGTTCGCCAATTACACACACCACAAAATTCACTGTATTTATCGCATTCCTGTAAATGTCAATATAGGGAAAACATCCCCTAAATCTCTACCTACCAGATGGTAATTTCGACGCCATCTTGGGAAGGGAGTGCATCGCACAATTTGCGCATGAAATTAATTTTACCAAGATATTTTCCGCACCGACTGATCAGGTCAAATATTACAACGGCGCCTCCATATATCACTATTGGACAACAAAACCGTCTAAGCCAATTCCTTCGTCGATATGATCTCCCTGCTAAGCTCCATCTCAAGCCGGGAGATTTACCAGTTTTCGCAAAAGTAAGAGAAATTCCGTTGGCATTAAGAGGCGCCTATAAGAAGGAAGTCGAGATTTCATAAGAAAGTGGATTACTAGTGGCTTAAATTACTATGACAGACAAAATCCGAATAACAAGGAATTACAGACCAACTCTCAAACCCAGAATGATCTTCAATGAACATCCGATCCCGAGAGCTAAGCAGTTATTAAATGAGTCTTCCATTTTCTGCCATCTAACATAGAAGTCACGGACGCATATACGCACCTACCAATTGGCGAAGAATTTAGTCATGCGTTGGCTCTGAATATATGCACCTACACATGGTTTGATAAGACATATATAGGGTGATACATCGTGAGGTTTGATTTTCAATAGGCTTTTTTTGACAGATCACGCGTGACTCCTATCAAAATGCTTTGCCATTTTTGTTCAATATCGTTTGGCAAGTCATCATGGAAAGACTCACACTACAATAACGTCTCCAAATTGTTCAGCTGTATTACGAAACTCAGCGTTCTGTGAGAAATGTTTTTCGTGCGATTCGAGGAACTTACGGTGCGCATAATCGACCTAGTTAAGCCCCTATTGCCAATACCATTCAAAAATTTTAGTCACAGTTTACATAAGTGAATGATACTTAACCGTTAAGACCACATCGAGCACGTTGTGAAGAGACTATAGCAGCTGTAGCTGAGAGTGTACGCGAAGTCCGAGACAATTCGATTCGTTGTCGTTCTCAGTAGCTTGGCTTGGCTCGGCTCGGCCTAAAAGCGTACAAAATTCAACTTGTGCAAGAATTGTAGTCAGGAGACTTGAATTTACGTCATATTTTCAGTGAATGAACTGAAAATTCGGTGTTTTATCGTGAAATTTTGTTCAGTGATGAAGTCCATTTCTGGCTCAATGGATACGTTAATAAACAAAATTGCCCTATTTTGACTGATGTGCAGCCCGAAGAGTACCAAGAACTACCATTACATCCATTAAAAACAACGGTATAGTGTGGTTTATGGGCTGGTGGAATCATTGGTTCCAATTCCTTCAAAAAGGAGGCAAATCAGAATGTTGCGGACTATGTGCTTCCTGAAATTCAAGCACATGGTCTCGGTGAGCTCTGGTTTCAACAATACGGCGCTATGAAACAATGGACTTTTTGAGAAATCATTTTGGTGAGCACGTTTTGCTACGGTAAATTGGCCGCCTAGATCGTGCGATATCACACTTTTGGACTATTTTTTCTGGGAATATGTAAAGTCTCAGGTCTTCAGGAATAAGCCAGCTACGATTGACGCTTTGGAAGCCAACATTACTCATGTTATCCTCGAGTTATCATACCACAGGATTAGGTGCTGTCCTTTTAGACAAGTTTTCCGATGACCTGGATCGACCTATTGCGTATGCAGGTCGCACCATGAGCGCAGCATAACATCTACGCTTAAATGGACAAGCATTAGCTATCCAAACCTTGTATTTGCAAGCCTTTATCAAAGATTTTACATCCTGATAGGAAGTCATTACTAGTAATTTGTATTAGCCGTAGGGCTAATTTTGCAGAATTTTTAAGAAATTTTCATTGTAATGCCACATTTAAGCCAACCAAGCTAAATTCCAATGCTGACTACTATTACCGTGCCCCGCTACCATTAATGCAAGTAAATCAAATGGATTATTCTGCATTCGGCGTAGGAGAAGATGAATAAGGTATGACGCGTTTGATTATTTCGTGCTCCAACAAGTTATCCAACTGCCACTAAAAATTGCAAAGAATATGCCGGGTACTAAGCCCCTGAATGTAATTACAATGTTTCCACAAACTGCCTTGTCTTCGAATACAGAGTCGTCACACCAGAAGCACTTCAGAAAAAAAAATTCTGCAGGACCTATATATAGGACATCTAGGTATGGTTAAAATTAAGGGACTTGCCCGTTCATTTTTCTATTGGCCTTGTATTGATGTGGATATTGAGGAGATGGCAAGAACATGTGTTGCATATGCACATGACCCACCAAAATTTCGTGAACACCGCTAAGAGTCCGTGGGAACGTATACACATGGATACTGATTATCGCCTTCGACGCTTTTAGCAAGTGGCTCGAGCGCCACAACCGCTATTCTCGAGGAAATGTTAGTCTCTTGTGGCATCCCGGTAACAGTGATCGCAGACAATGGATCCAACATTACTTCGGCTGAAATAAAACCATATTTGCATATGGGTGTGAAGTTCCACAGGTTTATGGCACATCCAGACTATGAAGGATGCTTTAAAAACTACGAAAACCACAGAAAAATCCTAGACGAATTCTACGGAAGCTCCACATTTCTTAACCGGTCAGTGAACTATGTGAACTATGATATGAACTGATGATGTGCAATACCATATACTCCAAGATATCTGTAAAACAAAGCACGACGTTTAATTCAACCTTCTGTTCATTTGAGTAGGGACAGATGGATGCCAGATACGATTACTTCTAAACTTAGATATCTGCATTACATGATCGACTACTTTGGAAAGCGCGTCAAAAGACATATTGATCGAAGCTACCGAAACCGCATTTGAGAAGATATTCCGTCAATAGCTCGAATTATATACGGGCTAGTCCAACAAGTCCTAGTGTTCAAGAAGAGCAGAACTTGCCGCTACCCACTACGTCAACAGAGGAAACCAATGATTTTAACTTTTGTATAACCGGTCCTCTTAACAACACCTCCGATTAATCAGAGTCAAACAACTCAGCATACCTTAAACGAGGTGTCACGAAAATCAGCTCGGGTAAGAAAGCCTCGTTTACACTTTTCACTCCACTGCTGCTGACCACAACGAAAAGGGAGAATAACTATTGTGTCCCCAGCTTAAGTAGACGCAAACAGAATTATGTTAAGTCACTAGCCATCTCGTTATATATATTAATGAATAAAAGATATCAGTAGGATCCCTCTATGGCTGAATAGTTAACCTCACGGATAGTCCCCTACCTTTTCTGTGGCCTTTTCTGTGACCTTTGAATCAAAAACCTGGTATTCTGAAGTTTAGAAGAAGGGTTTTAGAACCCGCTTCTGTAAATGAGAGCTGGTGTTGGTTCATTAAAGTTCAGCCGCCACCATCTCTTTTTTATCACCCAGACTAGTCCTGGAAAATGCTGACATGTTGACGCTACAGCTGAGGCTGAGTCAGATCCAGGGGCATTATAGTGCTTCTATTACCACGAAGAGAATATATAAGGTCAATCTATGTGCTATCATATATATACCACCGAAATTGACTGGAGTGACGCAACCCATCACACATCACCTTTTTATTAGTTTGAATAGCAGGTATTGATAAGGACTTACTTACTGAAGGGGTCCCGACCCGTTGAGAGTCTGCCTGAAACAGCGCAGCCTTCTATCATCCTTGATCGCAGGCACGCTGCTACCAGTTTGTAAGACCAAGCATCCTGGCGTCTACTGTTAAGGTACAACTAGCTGCTTCATCTGACGCATCTGATCTTCTTAAAAAAAATTGCAGAGCAAGGAGACAAAATTCGCAAATTAAAAGATGAAAAGGCATAAAAAACCAACAATTAAACCAGAACTGAAAGCACTTCTTGCTCTTAAGGGTGGATATAAGAGCGTCACATGAAAAGATTGAACTCCGGACGCAAAAGCTAACTCTCCAAAACTAGTTGCAGTAATGACAGTTGAAAAAAAGTTGTTAAAAAAGCAAATAACCGAACAGGGCGAGAAAATGCAGCCAAAGAAGTCGTAGATGCTGAAGTCAAAACACTTCTAAACTTAAAAGCCAAGTACAAAGAGGTTACAGGAACAGATTTTCCAGTAGTTACTCGAGGTGGTAGCAAGAAGTCATCTGATTAAAAGGAGACTCCATCGAAGCCAGCCAAAAAGGAAGTGGCAAAACCAGAGCTGGAAGGGCATTCGAGCTGGAGATGATTATCGTGACGAACTGAAGCGTGTCCCAATTCGCATTGAAGTAGATCCAAAAGCCATGAAAGCCAACCAAATGGTAACTGTGAGAACGCTGAACAAAAGATTAGCCAGCTTCTAAAAACAATACATGACAGTATGTTCGCCAAGGTCGAAGTAAATATAACAGAACATCCAAACTCACAAAGAATTTTGCAGATTTTTGCAAACTACTCGATCAGAAGAATATTCATTTAGCACCATTCTGTGGAAACATAAGCTGTGAGGAAAAGATTAAAGCCGATAGCGTAAGGAATGTAGACACTGAGACAGGTGCTCCATCTATGGGTGCAAAATCACTGCGTACCATTCGATCAAGCGGAAGAGATCACTGCCGCAGACAAATGCATAAATGCAAATTGCAGCAAAAACTCCAAATTCTATTGTCTCTTCGGAAGGAGCTACTAAAGTAAAAAGCACAAAACGATTCGTTAAGTTTTGCCAGTTTTACCAATTTTACCATGTGAGAGCGGTTTTTTTTTTTTTTTTGTATTTGAATGTGATTTTTAATTTTCTGCTTTTTGACAGATTTATCCATCGTACAGCCCATAGAGTTCGCTGTTGTATCTTCATATCCATTCGCCCTCCTCGCAAATGGGACAGATAGATTGGATTCTTTCAAAAGTACCCAGTATTAGTTCCGCTTTACTGCTTATCGTCCAGAACTCGGCGCCGTATAGCAGGATAAAGGTCTTATACATGAGAATATTTGTCTTTCCGGTCAGAAGTTTTGACCCCAACTGTTTTGATGAATCGAGGTACCAGCAGCTTCCTAGGGTCAATCTGGGTCGAATATCTGCTAAGCTGTCGTTTTAAGAGTTGAGGTTCACTCGGAGATGGAGTGAAATTATAGATGCCGACTGTGGCATTTTGTTTAAGATGAAGGATGGATGTTTCTTTGCTAATCGGCGGCATACCACCATCATCAACCATACCTCATACCATCAAGTTCTCGGAAATTATTCACAAAATTAAAAATACCAGTTTATTCATCTAAATCTATATTGTCCCCATCGACTGCAACATACTTATGCCAGCGCTTGAACCAATCCTCGAAACATTTTTTATATTCGGTTTTCGGTACGTCCATCAGTGTTTCCTGCGATTTTTCCATTACATCCTCTAGGCCGCTGAAACGCGTTCCCCGTTGTGGTTTTTTAACCCATTCGAAGAAGTCACATTGAGTCAAATCAATTGAATTCGGTGGCGTTGGATGGTATTTGTTGCATTTTTCGTCAAAAAATTACGAATAATTATGGCATTGTGCGACGGTGCGTTATTATGATGCAAAATCCACGAGTTTTATGCCCACAATTCTGGTCTCTTTCGGGGAATTGCTTCACGCAACGTCTTATAACGCCCAAATAATACTCTTTGTTTATTGTCTGACCTTCTGACAAAAATTCATGTTGCACCTTCATGTTGCATTGCCTTCTTTTTTGACTGAAAACGACGTGGTTTTTTTTTTGTCTCGGCTCAATTGGTGAACGCCATTCAGTTTCCTGATGTCTGGATTGCGTGTCGTACTCATAAATCCACGTCTCGTCTCCAGTAATGATCCTTTTCATGAATGTGGGATCGGATTCAATCTCGCAAATCATCTCTTTTGCGACGTTAACACGGTCTCTTTTGTGCATGAAATTGAGGTCGGAAACCCAAACCAAAATGTATTGGACGGATCCATCGTCATCAAAGTTTTCGTCGGTTTTCGATGTCGATGGTCTGCCATTGCGTTCATCATCTTCGATTGACTCACGACCACTTTTAAGCCGCTCGTGCCACTGGTAAACGATCATTTTCTTTAGAGTTCGTTGTTGCAAATTTAGAACCATTTCTAAAATTTTAAAAAATCGCCAACACACACAAAGATAGATTTACTCTTGGCTACGTAACTTTTGCAAATGTCAAGCTTTGACGCTAAGATTTAGAGGGAATGTCAACAACAGAACTCAAATCGGTACAATGGGATGTGGCGCTCCCGGGAACTTTTTGATCAAGGTGGTATATTTTATTTTGTCCTCGTTCACAACTAAACTGACTTCACAGCTAGGACTTGCTGTATATGGCTGAACCATAAATATCGATAGCATCGAGCGATTTTTTGATATGAGGCCCAGGTCAATCACGGACAGATTTATTTAGGCTTATTGCAAGCATATTCTTAGAACTAGCAATTTCACTTGAAACTAAAAAGGGGAAACGGTCAAAGAAATTTAGGACGTGAGGTGGAAATAACAATGTTCTGGAGGGAGAGTTTGCTGAGGTGGTAGTCGAAGAGAGGCAGAATATCGTTAACTTCACGAAGCATTTTAGACATTGGCCCCAGATGTTCAAATGTTAAAAGAAATAAGTTTCAGTAAAGATTGGCAATCAATGTTGCCAACTAAAATTTAATGAATAAAGAGAATATCGGCAACTTTTCAACGTATAGAAAGAGGTTGTAAGTTTATAAGTTTCAGCCGATCAGTGTATTGTGATAAGTTTTGGCTTTCATCCCAGGGAAGGCCACGTAAAGCAAATTGTAAAAACCTGCTTTACACAGCTTCTATCCGGAGAATGTGAGCTCTGTAGTAGGCTGACCAAACTTGGCTTGCATATTCAAGGAGAGGCCTAACAAAGGTTATGTAAAGGGATTTGGTAACATAAAGATTGGAAAACTCCTTGGACCACCGCTTAATGAAGCTAAGGGCAGAGTTGGTATTTTTTTATTATATTATCAATGTGAGAACGGAAATTGAGTTCCTTATCACAAATAAGACCTAAATCATGCAACTCATTCACTAAGGGAACAGGCAGATTAAAAATTAGATAGCAGCGAGGTGAAGTAGGAGAGTGCTTACGGGTATAAGTTATAGCCTGACACTTATTGACGTTAAGCTCAAGGAAATTCTTCTGACACCCAGTACAAAATCTATCTAAATCTTCCCGCAGTGGTAAGCTGTCTGAGGAGGATATGTTAAGATTTTTAACGATGCAATCAACATCATTAATGGTCAGAATAAATAATAAGGGCCAAAGCTGGTTGCCTTGAGGAACACCAGAAAAGGCTTGAATTGGGTCAGGAATCATGGACGTAAATAGAACATTGTAATGTCGTTCATATAAATAGGATTGGACCCATGTTATAAAGCCTATTTGGAAAACTAGAGCCCTTAATTTTGGATGAATTACAATATATCATGAGAAATTCTATCAGAGGCCTTGCTGAAATCGGTGGCAACCACTTACAAAAAATAGTGCTTAATACAAATTCCGTTAGGTTTGTGCTTGTAGATCTACCTTTGAAAAATCCGTACTGGTTTTGGAAAACAATATATTTACAATGTAAAAGCTTTATGTCATACAGCTTAGCAATTCGTCAGTAGTTGGAAATATCATCTTTTCGACCTTAAGGCCTTTTTCAAATAATCCCTGGTTGACAGAAAGCTGAAAGAGAGCTGTAAGAGGTTGGGGTAGATACATTTCATATTTCTGTAAGAATATAGGGGAAGATCACCAGGGCCAGCAGAATAAACATCTTTGAGGTTCATGCTTGCTCTAAAGTTATAGATATACATAGATTCCAACGTTGTTTGTGAGCATTTAACTAGGAAAAGTAAGAGTGGTCTGGCTGTTGAGTATGAATGGTGAACGCCATATTTGCAATGATTTGGGGATCGCTCAAGGACTTATCAAGAAAATTCAGAGATGATAGATAGTTTATCCGATTTACTTTTAGTTTTGATAAACTGGAAAAATCGTTTGGGTCGGAAATGAGTGTGTGGTCCATTCCAGGTGGGATCCGTTGCAGTAGAAAAGGACTGGTCAGTCTGAGTCCGTAGGAACTTAAGTAAATTAAAATCAACTTAAAAATAAACAACGTCGTTGGTATCAGCAGCATTAAAAATACAATCGATTACATCAAAATCTAGATGGTAGTCTGCCTGACTCGAACTGCAACTAACTTCAGACTGCTATAATTTCCAAACCGTTCCTGACAGTGAGCTCAAATTTTGACACATGACAGATAATTTTATTATTCACAAGCCTTTTAAACGATTTGCGTCTTAGTTGTGTTGAAATTTTATCCGCGATGGAATTCAAACGTGATAGTGTGATTGCTTTATATTTGGCTGGAAAACGACAAGTAGCTATAATTAGAGCCCTCCAGCACCTCAACGTGAATAAATCATTTGTGTCTCGAACCATAGCACATTACCGTGGTACTGGCAGCGTTGCAAAAAGCCATGGAGATGGACATAAAAAAAAAACAGCTACATCGGCAGAAATGGTTCGGAAAGTAAAGGCTCGAATTGAGCGAAATCAGCGTCGAAGTGGAAGAAAAATGGCTCGTAAGCTAAACATATCGTTAGAACGGATGCAACACATACAGAAAAATGAGATTGGGCTCAAGCCATTGAAGTTCCAAAAAGCACATGATCTTACAATGCAACAGAAAAAAGTTAGAGTCGAAAGAGCGAAAGAGTTGCTACGCTTGTACGAAAGTGGTGAGTTGCCGAATTTGGTTTTTTTTCCCGATGAGTCGCCATTTGTTATCGAGCAATATTTCAACAAACAAAATGACCGAGTTTACTTGCCAGAAAGTTCCTTCGGACGGCCACCAGAAAGCAGACACCACCGATGGTGATGGTTTGGGCCACTATAACCGCCGATGGTCGCTCTCCGCTCGTATTTTGGTGTCAAAACTAATGCGATCGTATACCGTGAAACTGTCTTAGAGGCAGTATTAAAGCCTTGAGCACACAATTATTTCGGTCGGAGAAAGCGGACATTTCAACAAGACTCGGCACCGTCTCACAAAGCGCGCGTCAACCAAGATTGGTTAAAAAACAATGTTCCACGCTTCATTTTTTCGGCACAATGGGTTGTTAATTCTCCGGATGCAAATCCGTAGGATTTCTCTGTCTGGGGTATTTTAAAGGCGAACGTTGGCCCTAAAAAATACTAAAGTTTGGACCACCTCAAACAAGAACAGAGCCTCTTGCGTGCAGCGTGCGATGCTTTCTTCTGATGTCTTAAGGCCATTATTCGCGCCAAAGGTGGACATATTGAAAACTACTGATACAATTTGAAAATTGATGTATTTTCCAACATTTTTTGCTTTGGCACAATAAAATTCGTGTCAGGCAGGGTGAAGGACTGAAGGTTGCAGGTTTGAAGATTGAAGAAAGTAGTGGACGACTTTTTAAAGGGTTTAGACTCGAGACGAGAGTGTATAACTAGAAGTACACCACGGGCTATATAAACTCTTCTCTTTATTTAGACCATCGTCACGGTGTAGATCGAAGTCTTGGAAAAATAATTCATTATTCTTAATATTTGGGGTGAGATTGGTTTCTGTGAGGACAAAAATGTCGTAGAGCAAAAATTGCGAATTAAGATATACCATATACCATAGCAGAAATCATAGTTCGTAATCCTCTTACGTTTTGATAATACAGGCACAGACATTTGAGAGGCTTCGACAATGAATTGAGTGGCGGGTTAGGAGCGATGGTAGTTTTTGAAACTAGACCATGTTCTCTGAAGGTGTAGTATGCGTTTGGAACTTACGTGAAAAGCAAAAGAAGAGAGATAATTAGCTACATCATAAGGAGTCATATCTAATTGCTCGTGAAAGCGTATAAAAAGTTGCCGCAGATCATTATGATTAGTTTATACCGTCAGATAGACGGTACAGACAGAGTCTGATTTTTCATGTAGATAGGCGAGATATGATATAAAGGAACATTATCGTATAATCCGCGGTCTCTGAATCGAGATAGAACATACCGGCCATCGTCCCCTGAATCGGTGATTTGCTTGATTAAATTTGACTTAGGAGGAAATATGTGGTCTGAAAAAGAAGGTGGTGTGGTATTAGGATGTGAGTTACGCGTAGAAGATGGGGAGTGATTTAAAATAGGGGAGCGAATAAAGGTAAGGTAAGCCGTATTTGTTTGAGTAGAATGAGATGTTGTTAGGTTTTTTGAAGGACTGGGAGGAGGATTAAGATTAGAAGATACGTGTTTGAGAACTGGATGGTAGAACGAAGTGGTAGAACATTTTGTATATAAACGACTGGCAGTAGGAAGAGAAGATGGAGTAAAGGCAGAAAATGTACCAAGTTCAAAACTCCACTTTGGATTTTTTGTAAAAGTGAAATTTGTCATAAGAATGGGTGTAGGGTTAGACTTAATTTTAGCAAGGTTCTGTTTTTTATACTGGACTTAAAGGTAGTATCCTTGCGATGTTTGTTGATTCCTGTATTCAGTTTTAATCTTTCCATGGTAATTTCACCCAAATTCATAACGTCGGGAGCAGGGTCGGAGAACATCCATTCATATTTTAATAGGATGCTTACCTTGAATGTGTTAGTGGAGATCTTACGGCAGTTGCTGATATCAATTTTAAATTTTAGTTAAGCTTGGTTTGATCGAGATGACTACCTTTTATCAAAAATTAAACTGATTCGCTTTGTTGAAATGGTTTAACTTTTTTATTTCATTTTTTCCACTCCGAAAATGTCCATACGATTCCGAGTCTTGAGATTGTGGGTTCAGGAGTTGCTGTAGCAGCATCAATTTCCGGAGAGAGTTGTGGTGGAGTTGTGCTGACCCAGTTATTATTGGTGGTTCCCAAATTGCGGATTCAAGCATCTTGATTAGAATCGAGGTATTGTACAATGCAGTCAGTAGGGGCTGGGATTGCACCGGTATATCGTCGATTTTACTAGAAGTTATCCGGATGTGATCAGCAATTTCGTTTAACAGCGCGCGTGATTCAGTTATCTCGTTGCTTAAATCACTCATTTGGCACATGATGTTTTTAAGCAACTGATCATTATTGGATGGAGAGGGAACGCTACTTTTGGATGTGCCTTGAAGGTCAACATCAAGGCAAGAACGTTAAGACTTTAAAGAGTCAGTTATGTGGGGATGTAAGACTTTATAATTGATTTAACGCTATTGGATTGGATAAGTTTTTTAAACCCTCACTAATGTCGCGTTTATCGTTTCGTTTTATTAAATCACTATTCTGAGCCAACTACATAGATAAGTTTCTAAATTAATTCTTATTATGGATCGCAGATTGCTCGAGGGAAATTGATAAATCTCCAATAGATTTTGAAATGTCATCACATCAAGGTATAATTTTTTTTTCCGCCGCAAAGTTATTGGCCGAATCACTGTTTTTGAAGTCTTTTGGGTACACGATGGAACTCTTACTTAAGCCAATGCAAAGTGCATGGAACGACTTACTACAAAGACCACTGCAGGCCACCATAGCAGCATTTGCATCATTTGTTTAGGAGCAATCCGCACTTCCACATAATTCAGACATGATGATGATAATTTAATTAGGGTAGGTCAGTTGAAAATTAAAATTACACTTTTTGATTATGTTAAAGGGAGCCTTATGCAGCTGCAAGCGGTAAATACTGTCATATGCGGACTTAAATTCGATTTAGAATTGGTATGGTTTGACTTGGAATTCGTTAGTTTTCTCAAGGATTTCCCTCAATTCCCCCTTCTCAAGCCACATTGGAACATACGTAAAGTGTCGAATAATGTGGCACAAAATGACTTAAGACGTTTACACAGTACTCTAGACAGGAGCTTATAAGCAGGGATATGTCGATTTATAAGGAGACACAGATTTTTACCAAGAGCGGATGATGTGTAGTAAATGCTCTAGGAATATCGATGCAGCTAGAAAGCACTGTTGATTGAGGCCCAAGTCGTTAAGTATTTGCTTAACCGTTCAAATATTTACATCAGAGAACACTACGAAAATAAAAGTGTTTGGCTGAAATACCATATATATAGTGGAAAACTCAGCCAATCGTTCGATTATGAACATTATTGATTTCGACTAGCACTTTCAGTCGACCTCTGTATTGCTTGCTGCTAGGACTTTGGCCATTGTTAATCTTCCCGATACAACAAATTATATGAAGACACTTTTTTGTGAATTTTCCGACGTCTTCGGCTCTACCACCGTATCATCCATTGTAAGCTGGTAATTAGAATGTCAGAGACCTACTGTCCAGTTCGGCAAAAAAAAAAAAAAAATAGATAGTGAATAGTGAATGAATATCAAAAGCCTTTCTTGTACTATTAAAGTAGTAAGCCACCAATCCTCTTTAGTTTGTGATCAGACAGATACGCACAAAAACCTCCCAAAATTCGAACAAACCTCAACGATGATCTGGAAAAGAAGTCTCTACCTGACACAGTCAACAGTCAATAGTTTTGTTCCACCTTCAACGTTTATTTTGTTTTTTCTTTTCTGCTAACGAACGTTCTATTTATCTGAGTGTACCTTATATTGTATTTTCTTCGTAAGGTAAACTTTATAAATATGAAAGAGTATAAAAAAATTGAAGCTATCGCGTCTTGTATATGCTGAGCCGCCAATCTATGGAGCAGGTTTTTGGGTAAAAATAAAAAATTAAAATATTGTAAATAGTCCACTTGATGATAAATAACAATTCCGCCATCGTGCCGCAAACTGGAAGCCACCGATGCTTCTCTCCGTTTAGTTACTTTGATCCTCCAAGAAGAAAAACTGCCCAGATCGCTTCTGATCCACATCCTGCAACAAAAAAAGAAAAGATTTAACTCACCGTGTACTAAACGTTACACCTGACGGCAGCCTCACCTTAACAGAATTATTCTTATTGATGCGAGGTCTGAAGTTGTTGGGATCACGTCGGAAAGTGATGCCTAGCAGCTCGAGGAATCTATTCATGCCGTTAAGCAGCGATTGTGGTGTAAATGCGGTTGTGTTTACGGAGGGTTGACCCTCAAGAACAATGACACGGTCTGACAGGTATGTGGCCATAATGAAATCGTGCTCCACGATGAAACCGGTCTTTTTGGCATGGAGAATGTATCGTTTAATGACTTTTGCCGCAACCAGACGCTGTTCGGAATCCAAGTAGGCTGAAGGTTCATCGATGAGGTAAACATCGGCAGGTTTTCCCAAGCAAAGCACCAAAGCGACACGTTGCAATTCTCCTCCGGACAGATTCTGTACCTCCTGATCCATGATTTCTTCGATTTTCATTGGCTTCATGACGTCGGCGATGAACTGTGGATGCACGTAGGCATCTCGAATCTTATCGTGCAACAGATGGCGAACAGTTCCTTGTGATTTTGGTGAAATCTTCTGCGGCTTGTAGGAAATATTTAGCACCGGAAGCTTGCCAGAGCCCTCATCCGGTTCAAGATTGCCGGCAAGCATTCGAATGAAAGTCGTCTTACCGGTACCGTTTTCACCGAGAAGTACAAGGATTTCAGAATCGCTGAAATGGCCTTCTTGCACAGCCAACCTGAAGCCTCCCAAAGTCTTACTCATGCTGGGGTAGACGTAATGATTCATTCGTTTGATCTCCTCCTCAGTTGCCGACTCGGATACTTTGAAAGTGAGAGATTCCGTACGGAATCTCATATTTTCCGTTGGGACGAAACCGTCGAGGAAGATATTGATGCCTTCTCGCACCGAGAAGGGCATAGTAACAACACCATAGCAACCTGGCAGACCATACAGACAACAAATGAAATCGGAAAGGTAATCCAGAACAGACAGATCGTGCTCCACAACAATAATGAACCTGAAAATAGAGAATAAATGCTTAGGAAACAACATTCGACTGACGGGCCAAAGTTTAGTACTCACTTATCGGCGTGGATCAAGCTGCGAATGGTCATGGCCGCGTTTAATCTCTGTTTTACATCCAAATAAGACGATGGCTCGTCAAACATGAGAATGTCGCCGTTCTGAATGCACACCACCGCGATGGCAAAACGCTGCAATTCTCCACCAGACAACGCAGCAATGTCCCGATCACGAATGTGAGTCAAATCCAACATATCGCAGATCTCCATTTGGTTCTTCAGCTCATCCTTACGATCGAGCAGTGCTGCTACACTACCACGCACTGCCTTCGGGATCTGATCCACGTACTGGGGCTTGATTAAAGCCTTAAGGTTGTCTTCAAGAATTTTCGTAAAGTAATTTTGCAACTCCGATCCACGGAAGTAGGCCAAAATCTCCGTCCAATCTGGTGGATCAGTGTACCGTCCCAAATTCGGTTTTTGCTTGCCAGCGAGAATCTTCAACGCCGTTGACTTTCCTATACCATTCTGACCAACCAAACCGAGTACCTCACCCGGCCGAGGAATGGGCAGACGATGCAGCTTGAACGAGTTCTTAGAATAACGATGAGTGGTGTGCTTATCCAAGTTGCTGGGCACATTTATGATCGTGATCGCATCAAAGGGGCATTTCTGCAACAAAAATATTCGTTCAGTCCAACCCCAAGATCAACAGATTAGACAATTACACAACTCACCTTGACACAAATACCACATCCGATACACAGTTCCTCAGACAAAGAGGCAATTTTCGATGTAGGACCAACTTCTATACAGAGCTTGCCCATCCGGACGACCGGGCAAGACTTCTTACACTCCTGGCGACATCGTTTCGGTTTGCACTTGTCATCACTGACAATGGCGATACGAGTCTGTTTGTCGGTCTCTTCCTGATCCCTCTTACGAGACATCTTCTCTGGAATGCAGAAAAATCAAAAATAAATCACTAAATCACCACAGCACGCCAGCAGTAAATGAGCTTGTAAATGTGCTCCAAGTGCCGCGTTGCTGATTTTCAACTTGACACCAGAGCAGTGCACAAAAAGAAAGTGGTAACCTCAACCGATGGTTGTTGAATGAATTTCCAGGTTTTTCATTTGGGAATTTGGAATTTTTTCACTGCTATTCACTTAAACAAATTAAGGATTGATAATTGAACAGAATTTTGTTGGGAATTACCTTGATTATTAGTGATTTCCTCAAAATAATTCAGGCGAACGCTTCCTGCGTGCCAGCCTTGAATTTTCAAAAAGAAATCGTCAAAATGAACTCGCCAGCAATTAGATGACAGCTAGCAGTCAGATTTGCCAAGATGGCAGTGACTTTTTGATGGATGCGTTCAGATGAGAAGTGCTAGTTAGTCATAAGTGCTCGACTACATCGATATAATTTTTAGATTTTTTTTATTTAAGATTTTGAAAAAATCTCTGTGTAGATAAACGGCGAATTTTACAAAAAGATTTTTGAATTAATTTGTGACATGTCGCAATTTATAGAAGCTCCCGTAAGAGCAAGGTTTACTAACTTGAAATCGATAGGCAACAAATTTATAGGTATTTTGCGTGCCTTTTGAATAAATAGAGAACTTTTTTATTTCATTTCATAAAACTTATAACAGAGAACGTGACGTGTTAGCGCCTACGCCAAGCAATGAACAGACAGAAAAATTGCAATTGATGCAGTTTAACACGGACCTGTTTAAAAATTTAACTACGAATATGAAGACTCATAAGATATACTTAGTAAGAAAAAATATACTTAACGCATGCAAACTACATAGTATAGCTGCACTAAACACACTTGACACTATTCATTAAGCACAAGGGCACTTCGTAGTTCAATAAAATGGTTAGAGCTGATCAAATACCTAACCAGTAGAGGAAGAGGATGAAAAATTTTAACACCTACGGATGAGTAAAGCCAGTTACTGATGAAACTAAACACATGATGCCAACAACTTAAGACAAACTTAATCCTCCTGCAGACTTTAAAATACATACTATTCAGTGACTCAGAAAAACCTCTTAAAAGTATCTGAGGCAGAACGGAATCCTGTTGAGTTTGCGCAAACTAGTTGAACAAATTTGATTTGAAAGACTACATTGAGTATGCATAACTACTATGTTATTTCAATCAAACATCAGATCTTCAGACAAACAGTCACAAGGATATCAAGGTGCTTCTTAATAACATCGAGTATATATTTCAGATCGACAACTGTTGCGACATCACTCGGATCATCGAGAAGATTTGCAGACCTATGAGCAAATCGAACCTTCAACTAGGCAGTCAGTCAATAACATCTTCAAAATCAGCTCCGGTTCCAGTGTTTTCAGTCGGTCGGTCAGCGATCGTATTTACACAATAGCTGCTTTCAGACTCAAATTGAAAATCGAAACCTTCTCTGTTGCTATTGCGGATAATAAAACAATTATGTGCCTTGATCTCAAGTGTTTTCTATTGAAAGCCTAGGCCTGTGTGTTTTAAGAGCCACGCCATTGATTTTACCCAATGGTCTACTCCTATTTTTGCCAAATTAGTGGTTCAACATGCATCTGCACACATCGAAAAGCTATCCAATTTTTAGTTATCAAGTCTCATCATTTAATCTCATGCATTCCACCAAAGTTGCACTATTCTAATGATATTACGCCGCCTCCTTTTTTATCTTCGGATTACCGCCACTCCTTTAGAGGCGTGAATCCACAATTTCTTTTGAGGTTTTGAGGTTTTCAAAACATCTACTCAGTACTCAGTCATCATTACACTTTCTGGCAGCCGATCCCAAACACTTTTCGCGTTGTATGCAAAAGTACACTGTTAATAGGGTAAGTGATGTCTACCAAGAACGAAGTGCAATCGCTCAGCATGGTCATTTTAATTTAGAACTTGTTTTCATTTCTTCACGAGGTCCATTGTTCCTTATTCTTTCATAAAATCTTCTTTGATGATTGTATGAACAAAAAACTATGCAGTCCGGTCTCAAAATTTTAATCATTCCAACAAGAAAAAAAAGGAACTGATTTCGTATGGCCGCCAGGGAATGATAAATCCCTCCAAGCTTTTAAACAAGTCCCTGCTGAAGCATCTCAAGGCGCTTTACTATCACAAACTCATAATTCAGTCTCACCTGCATTGAAGTACTTCTTGAACATGTCAAACATGACATAATCAGATCGATTGGTTTCTAATTTAAAGAAACACTGTGAAATAATATATCACCTACGCACCATCGTCAGTTGACATCTTTGCTACAATATGTTCATTCCACTAAGCATTTTTGTCATCATCCGGATTTTCGACACTACACTCTTATAACAGATCACAATTCCATTACTCATGCTTTAGTTCAAAAATTAATCAATCACCATGACAGACACCATAGTTAACTCGATTACATAGCCTTTGTGAAGGGGAACCACAAAGTAGTCGCTGTTGCACTTTTACTTAACAACGTACTTTAGGTGCCTCACGAAACTCTCATCGAAAGTTAGATTTAGATGTTCGCCCACAATCTCTTAGATCCTAATCGAAAACTAATTTCGGAACAACTATGGGAAAAATTGAAATAAGTTGACATCAAGAAGAATTCGCAAATCCATTCCACTTCAAAGAACTTTGTTGACATACTAGATTGGTTCCTATACTTAGTGAAGTACCTGGCTTTGATCCTAATGACCTTCACCTCGATATAATTGTCTTGCCCAAGTTTAATGATTTATTGACAATATCTATTGCAGTAGATATATACTTTCAGTCAATTCTCTCAAAACAAAGAAATGATTGGTCTGACTCAAAAGTGCTTAACATATCGCACGGAAAAACTTCAAGGCACTGTCACCTTTTTGGTAGGAAATTTCTATAAGACTTTGGGCCTGTCAGCAAAAAGGCGTCTTTTGATCTACATCAAACTTTTACGAAAATGCCTCACTGTTGCTTTTACCAGACTCCAAAAATGGACTGCCTTAAATGCAAGGGAGCTCTCCCTAGTACTTGACTCAATGACTGATCCGCTTGATATCCATATCATGGCCTGCACTCTCAAAACCATTTACATTGGTTGTTGTTGGGATCTTATTAACTTCGTTCTAGTTCGAGAGTGCAAGGCTGCTCGAAAGCTCACAATGAGATAACGAGGCATACTGATCAAGACCCAGATGAGAGTTTATCAGGACCGAAATTTTAGTTAGAAGTGCCTGCATCTTCTATGTCATGAAAGGGGCAACGACTTCCCAGCTCACCTTCACAAGGAAATACTGTACTCCTTTCTGGGGTCATAAGAACCACTACGCTCAGAAAAAATCTCTGAGATACTTAAACAAATTAAATTACTGATTCGCTTTATCTATTGTGCATTCTTACTACAGACTTAGTTTAAGTTAATTGAATCACACATACTTATATTGCTCGTTTGTCCTTAAGTAAGAACCACAGCATGACAGAAAGCACCCAACCCTTCTGCAATGCCTGTCTCATAGACTCTAACAATCAATCTCTCCAGTCTAAATCGCTTCAATTGCATTGAACTTCGAGGTTGTCACGATATTAGGTAGTCCCATAAAATTGTATCTATTGACCATATTTCTGCCCATATAAGTCAATCTTAAGTGACATTATCTTTAGCGCTACACTTCTAAGCAAACCGCCCTGTTCGAATTTTCGAAATCATTTGACACTTGTTTGACATTTCGATGAAACAAAATCGATGACGTTTCCTTCATTCAATTTTCCACTGCCAACAAAACACAAAAAAGAACTCGTCGTGCACGTAAAAAATGGTGGAAGACACAAGTAATTCAGAAAATGTTGAAAATTCAGCAGAAAATGAGCAGCCAGTTGTTCCAGATGTAAATAAAATTTTCACGCTGGAGAGTATCCTTTTCAAAAGAAGAACAATCGCCACGACCAGGATAGACCACGACTCCCAGTCTCAGTCGGCCTAACCTCTCCATGCTTTGCTTTCACTTTTTTTTATCTCTTAGTTTTCAGCTTGTGTTCAGTATTTTCCTTAATCGAAAGTTTTTCCGTGTGCAGTACTCCACATGATAAAGAACGCACAACAGCAGCACGGCTTAAGGCATGGGGACTTTCAGCGTTATCGCGGCTACTGCACCCGACGCATTCGTCGCCTGAGGAAGGCTTTGAAGTACCCACAGGGAGACAAAAGGCACTTCAAGCGAAGGGATGTGACTGTGAACAATTTAGTGGGTAAGAGTGCTGATGAGAAATTCATCCATATTCCGCTGATTTCGGCTGAACGTGCGTGGGCTTATGCCATGCAGGTGAGTGCTTTGGCAATCCCTCACATACAAATAAGTCGTTGACATATTCTTTCGCCTCCAGCTACGTCAAGAATCCAACACGGAGGTCCGTAAGAAGTTTCATTTGGTGAATAAACTACGCCGCGCTTGCTTCTACGCGCTTCAGCTTCAGGAGCTGTGCAATGTAAGTAGGCATGCAGTTCACTTCTGTTTCTTGAAATTTCTAACCTAGATCGATAAATCTAATCCTAGACCGATGTATTCGACGCCCGTACGAAGTTGGAGTGCGAAGCATATGTCGCATGGATGCATGGCACCCTTCACTTTGAGTTGCAGCTTTGGAAGACCGCCGGGGAACAGTTCAAAAAGGCGCAACTTGTGTATGAAAACCTCGCTCAAGCTCTGCCCGACGATGAGCAGGCACTCTATAAGGCCAAAGTAGATGAACTGATTCCATCGCTACGCTATTGCGCCTATAACATCGGTGATGGCACTTCAATGGACGATTTGCTGGAGATGCGTGCTAAGGGTCTTCTTGAGAACCTCGATGTTTTGGTGAATCAAACTAAGAGCGAGAGTAGTGAAGGTTTTCAGACCATTGAATGGCGTGGTCGCAAGGTTACTGTCCGTCCAGAGAAAGTTCGTCTATTCCTGTTGAGTGCCCAGGAACTCGACAAGAGCCTCGAGAAGGCAAAAACACCCGAAGCCAAAATCGAACTTATTGAAAACACTCTTATGGATTGCAAGGACGCAATCACGGCGGTCAAAGAAGAAATCAAACAAGACCCCAAGCTCCGTTCTGTTACCACTGGACAGACAGTATCCGGAATTCAGTATCTGCTTGCCTACCTTTCATACATTCGCTTGAGCCGCACCCTACAACGCAACATGTGCTTGGTTGAGCAAGCCAAATTGAACTTTGAAGATCCCAATCAAAAGGTCAAACCCCAAGGTGAAGGTAAACGCGTTCGTCCACAAGACCTAACTCGGTTATATGAGATCATCCTACAGAACATCACCGAGATGCAACAAATCACCGGAATGGAAGACGACTCGGTTTATCAAAAAGAAATCGACAACTTAGCGTCGGCATTTAAGGCATTCCGTTGCTACTATATCGCTCTAACACTCGTAGAAATGAAGAAATGGAAAGAAGCAGTCGCCCTTTACGAACGCTCCATGAAGTATGCTAGTGAAGCCATGAAATCAAAACCCGCTCAGTTCAATTTGAGTGCCGATCTGCCAAAACTTATTTCCACCATCGACGGATGCAAATTCTCCGCTCATGCATACAGTGTGCTGGAAGACGACATCTCTGAGGACTCCATCTTCACATCCAAATCGCAGAAATCAACGAAACCACTGTTTGAAAGATTGTCGCAGTACAAGGAGGATCAGTCGCTCAATACAAAAAATCCAAATGTGTTCAAGCTAACGCCCGAAATGCAGGCTATCCCTTGCAAACCGCTGTTCTTTGATTTGGCTCTGAACTACGTGGAGATGCCTTCATTAGAGGATAAACTGGAGTCACCTGGGAAGAAGGGAGCCGCTTCAATTTCCGGCTTCGTCAAGGGTTTCTTGGGCTGGGGAGGCAATAAGTAAAGCAATAGCTAAATTACCACCGATAACAGTTTTTGTTCATTTGGCTGGAAGTGCCTAGGATGGATTCGTTGTATGGAATTGCAATTTATTTTTATTCCTTGTGGTTTTGTTCTTACAATTTTTTATCCTTTTTTTTTTTAAATTTTTAATAAACTATTTTCATTGTTTCAATTATTCTACCAACCGAAATGGAGTGTATTCTTGTTCTAAGTGACATCTGTCTTATGCCACTTCGGTGGATTTTGTCTTCATCTACAAATGACTTCATACCAAGAACTCTTAATCCGTGCTTGTTTACCTACTTGGAAGACGCTATAGTCCAAGGTGAACTTGCGCTAACAAATAAGTATCGCGTGGTATTTAGCCTCCAGGTACTCACTTAAGATACCATCTCAAGCAGCTAATACGCACTTCTGTGACCAGGTTAATGTACAGGCCTCAGAGTTGATGCCTTCCGCAGTTTCGCGCTCCTGTTTGCAAGTATTCGCAAATGTGTCGATATAGCTCGCTGTGTTTTGCCAATGATATCGATGTCGTCAGCGTTTGCTTACAAAGACTTCTTGTACTTCTGGCGTTGGCTTGCAAGTTTCGCCCAATTTTCTCAAGTATGGTGTTAAAGAAAACACATACAGCGTTGCGTAGTTTGGGATTCCGCGTTCATCGGCGATTGCGTTTCCCTGTATTCCATTGTGACCTGAGACCACAATCAGACTCAGAAAAGTGGTTTTGAAGAATCAGTCTTGGACTGAAAGTTCAGAAATGCCGTCAGTGCAGGCATATACAATTCGCTTCCTTCACGTGTTCCAGTAAAGTTTGTCGTCCTTCACGAAAATACTATTACTAGATCGGTTTAGATGCATCAGTGAACATCCGCCTACATTCCATTCTTGGTTTAAATTTTACCTGAAACCAATCCTAAGTAACCGCAATTTCAATGCCATTGCATTAGACGGCACGTGCATAAGGCAGTTAGGGACCAAGGTCAACGAAGCACCAGAGCAGGCTGGGGGACTTGAATAATTCCTGACCAATCAACTCTCAATCAAATTAACAACATTGGGATCGACGCAAGGGACTCCTCCAGTATTACGAATGTCCGAACGTTCCGAGGGCCCAACATCGACTTTGACCACTAGATACCTTGTAGCCAAAGTTCGTTTGCGGATATTCCGAACATCACAAAGCAGACTAACACTGTGAGGAAGTTCTACGTCGGACAGCTACAATGGGAAGAGATCGCCATAACCTTTTCAAATCGAGTCTCTTTTAATCTCTTCAGAGGATCTATGCCGCCAGGATCAAGTATAAAATACGAGTTTCAACATTGCCAACAAGCCATCAGAGATCCCCCCTCTAATGTGCTGGGTTTCACTCGGCGACCACAACAAAATCCCTGGCTTAACGACGAGTACCGCCAAGCAAATGCAGCTTACCAAGATGCATACAAAACGCCGATGCGTAGAAGAACTAAAACTGCTCACAAGCAGAAAGGGAGAGATAAACACTGACTTCGCGGTCGAGGAAATTGAGGGATGCTTCGAAAGTTTTACCAAAACGTGCCGAACCGAAACCTGTACAGACGAACAAGAGAACATAGAAGAAGTGTCGCAGTCGATCGAGAGCATTTTTCAAGACTGTATAACGGCGATGACGAACCAGTCAGGCAGAATGAACCTTTCAACGTTAACGAAGTAGACCAAAAATTCCGTCCACCCGACCTGGATAAAGTGAAGATTGACCCGTATTAGTAGTGTTTTAGGCCAGGAAAGTTTACCATCGACCAACCATTCGCACTACGACAGATCTTGGAAAAATAAAAAAACCCATGAGCTCCAAATCGATACATAAAGTGATTTTAAGGCCGCATATGACAGCATCAACAGAGAATCTCTGCTAAACTCGTCCGTTTGTGCAGGATGACGCTGGAGAATGTACGCTGCTTGGTAAAGAACTCACCCAGACCTTTGATGTCAAAAAACAATTTAGACAAGGCGATGCGCTGTCACGCGATTTATTTAACAGCATTCTTGACAGAAAAGTAGAAGACTTACGCGCCAACAAAAGACGCATAATCATTCAAAAGTCCTTCCAATTACTCACATACGCCGTTGTGTGGCGCTTTCTCGAAGAATCGAATATGTGTTTAACGGTCAATGAGGGCAAACCAAGTATATGGTGTCAGCAAAAAAGGATATCCAACACTAATGTCGCCCTCGACAGATATAACTTTGAGGTAGTAAAGGACTTTGTCTGTCTAGGCTTCGCTCTCAATTCAGACAACGTCACCAGTGCTGAGATCAAACGAAGATAACTCTTGCCAATCGTTGCTTCTTTGGGCTAAGAAGCCAATTGACCAGCAAAGCCTTCTCTCGAACAACAAAAGTTCGCAGAAGCATGTACTTTATCAAAAATGGCGGAGGATGTTCTTGGTTGCTTTGACAGGAAAATTCTTCGGTTGATTTTGGGAATTTTCTGCATAGACAGTGAGTGGGGAGGAGATACAACGGCGAACTGTGCGGGCTGTACAGCAGCATCGCCTTCGCCAGAAGAGTAAAGGTCCAATGGCTAAGATGGCCGAAAAATCTTCGAATCCGTCCCGAGGGATAGCGCAAAAGAGTAATATAAGATCGCGACTCAGGTGGCGCGCACAAGTGGAAGGAAACATCAGCCAACTTAGCGTGAAAAACTGGGGGCACCTAGCTAAAGATCGAGTTGGCTGGAGACGCTTATTGATTGAGACCAAGGTCCACCTCAGACTATAGTGCGACTTTAAGTAAGCATGAGTAGTGTTGTTCTAGGAGCACCATGATCAGATGTGGGCATTGTACTCCAATTATGGGCGAATGAATACTTTACAGTGAGATAGGTACCAGTCAACACAGAAAAGCACAGGCAAGGGTGTGCAAATTCTAATCACAAGCTGCCTATGATTGTACAACAGCTCGATTTGGATCAACATGTGTACAGGGAGAGGCGACCATGAATGACTTTTTCATAGGAAGAGGTTTTCACTTTCGGACGCAATTTTTTTCGACGTGATGGTCCTTAACATGTTGAACCATTATAGAATCCCGAAGTATATCAGTTTTGCAGCTGAGAATCTGGCCCAAGTTGGAGAATTTACTTTGATCGGATACAGTATAAAGAAGATTGCCCGTCTTAAAATAGCTTTTGTACTATTCCCTTCTACCCGTTTCATTCTGATATCCGTGCCAAACTTATCTGTATATCCGTTCTAGTAAAAGGAAATATCCAAATCGCTGGTGGTCAATCTGGTTGGACATGCGCTGTCTCAACTTATCTAAAGCTCAAATATTGAGGCTTCCACTAACAAGCTGATTGACACCATTGTCTACCCACTCTGTAAGACTTTGTTTGTATTGCATATGACCATGAAATGATCACTTTATGATTACCTTTGCTATTCAAGTCTCATTCATTCTTTGCCGCCGTTTCCGTTAGCAGATATTCCTGTAAGATAATAACTTTTCTCACTATACTGTCGTGTTTATAACGCGTGCGCTCAAGCTCGAGTTAGAGTAATCTTTGGTTTTGGGACCTTCTTCCTGTGAGTACAGAAAAGTCTTAGCACTCCTGCATCGTCATCCTGTTTCAATAGCCCACTGTAGTTATCAATGCAACATTTCGTATCGTAGGTTCGTAGAGCAACATACGTTTAACGGGTGCCATCGTTGGTTCAGATTCCATGGCGATTTTTAACTAAATATAATCATTGTTTCAAAACATCCTTAGATCGCACCACGAGGACGTTGAAGTAGGTTTTATTAGAAGAACTACAGAGTTGTCGGTTGGGTGGCCTTTTTTGGCTTCAACGAAACTTTTTTAGCCTTTTTCCACGCATGAGCCGTGGAACCAATGTAGTTTGTTTTTTTGTAGCATGACGAGCAGGGTATGGATTTTTTTTTTTTTAAGGGAGAAAAAAAAACGTACTTCTTCGTTGAATGTTGACTAAATCAGGACTATACTTTGCCTTAAATACTTATAGAAAATTTGCAGTAGAATGATTTCCAACCAACAGGGTTCCTTGGTATTTTCAGTCAGCTCTTTGTGCATTTCAAGCCTAGATTTCTGCGCCCCAAACCCAACCCAATAATTAAAGCTCCGTCTTAAAATTTCCTAAAAAAATGTGTATTTACACGCTTAAACTCTAAACATTCACAAGGCACAGAAATTACAAGTAAAGACAGTAAGACACTTAAAGCACACACATTTTAAAGATACAAACATTCATTTAGGAACAGTTAGGAAACCATTTTGGTAAAACTCCAATGCAATGTCTTTAATTCGGGAATGATATTCCGGCGTCAATTTTTGGGTACATTTTAGGTCCTTTCCTCCTTTGTCAGAGCTCATCTCGCTAAGTAGATCCAAATTAGGCAGATCCGTTGAATCGAATGTCACTGCTGGAAGGATCCACATCGCTATTGTTAGTCCATATAGAATCTTTTCCCGGAACTCCTTTGTGATGCTCTGCAGGGAAAAAGAGTGTTTAATCTCTTTCAAGTCTTCTCTAACATCCGGATAATTTTGATGGTCAATATACCATCTAATTTGACGGCAATAGGTCTCTAGAATCTGTTTGAGGTAGACATCACGCATGTCACGTTTCGTACTGGTGTAAATAAAGTGAAGTAAGTCAAATACTGGCGAGGAGTATCTCATCGCCTGTAGGTCGAAAAACTTGACAGCCTTTGGTCTGCCGGTGGAATCATATTTGAACATAATGTTGTTTATCCAGAGATCTCCATGGCAAATGACAGTATTGGGTTCCCTCGTATTACTGATGTCGGCTTTAAGTATTCCGAAAAGCTTTGGTTGCATGAGTTCTATCAGCCTGATGGCTTCTGTTAAGCTTCCGTCGTCGTTGGATGTTTTTAAACTATCTAAGACCTCCTGAACAGCATACTCTATGAGATTTGTGTAGAATTCCGTAGCATCATCGCAGTAGACAATCTCATTTAGACAATCCACCCTCAATTGGAATGTATTAATTTCAGCACGACGTGCTCCAATTGATGCCGCATGGAGTTTGGCTAATCCCTAGAAAAAATTAAGAAAATTTTAAGAAAGTTAGTTGGCTTTGAAAACATTGGGAGGCGCAAAATACTTGCTTTCATTACAACTTGGCAGTGTTCAAAATCCAGTCCATGGAGACGATTGTGCATCGAAAAGTCCTTCACCTTTAGGTCTTCAAGGATAATTATCTCTCCAGAGTTATCGACACCAGCATAGTAGCATTTGGGAAATAAAGATTCTGCTGATATGAAATTATTAAGCAAGGGAACGATTTCTTTGTAGGCGTTGATTTCATTACAGAAGGCTTCATCACAACGATAGAGCTGACGGCGGGAATGACTTGCGATTTGTCTTTTGATTATCAATGACAGAGTTGTTTCTGAAATAGAAAGGGAAAGTTTTTTTTTTTTTTTTTTTTTTTTTTTTTTTTTTAAATGATTTCGACGTCATAAAAGAATGGTTTGTTGGATCATTGGATCCAATAATTCATAAAATAATCCAAAAATTACTCTGCTAAGCGAGCTTGATAAAAATTTTCGATATCTACCTCGGTAAAGGACAGAAAATGGCTTTAAAAGAATTATGAAAAAAAAATAAGAAACTTCAACTCCCAGAATGACCAAAACCAGATTGATCACATTAACACCGTCAAGAGATATGCTTTGCTGAGGGCGTAATGTAGATTCGAACCACTTTCTGATTGTGGTCACAGTATCACCGAAGTTGTAGGTCAATGTTCATACTTCCTACAATTCATCAGAAGTGTCATCTTAATGGAATTAAGTTGCACCTTCTGGTTAGAAAAATCAGCCCAGTCGAATTAGCTGAAAGATGTTACTCACAGATAGTAATCGTGAATATGAGATTCGTCTTGATAGTCTCCTAAATATTGTACTACTCCAGGGTAGAAAATTATTTAGTCAGAATCCCCAAGCGTATTCATGTTCTCAACCAATCAGGTCATTTCGAATAAGGGCCGTTTTGACTAGTGCAATTTAGTTAATATGTTAAACCAACTTGGATTTTTATGGATTTTACTATGTAACTACTGGTGTACCTCTTGTACCTAGCGTATTTGTCTTCTGCGGATTGGAACATAAGTCTCACTATTCACCACCATAGATTGGTAATTAACTCCTCTTTTCAGTTGCCTACTGAGTCCCTACTACCTTTGGGTCATTTATATCGATAGAACCATAAATGTGGCACGTGGAAACTGTATCTCACTACAGTTTGCAGTGTCACGAAAATCTATCAGCATAGAACGGAAGAAGTGTTTCTTTTACAGGCTTACATATGTATGTATACACGCCTCCCCAGCTAGCGCGATCATTTGCCAGCTGACTCTAATTGGGCACACGAAATTGGCGAAGGTTCTCTTCCACTTGTGTGCGCCCTTTAAGATGAGGTCGTCCTCTACTACGCGGTCCCTCTAGGTTAGAGTCGAAAAGTTTGCGGGCTGTAACGCTGCTATTTACCCGAACTAAGTCTGAATTAAGTCCATACAGTTCGTTGTAGAAATGTCTCCTCCTTTCTTCATTGATGCAAACGGGTCCGAAAATTACTGGAAGACTCGAAAAACTTTCATCCGATTTCGTCAGTGACCCATCTTCAGCGCCAAAATGCAGGACTGTGATGAATTTTTTCGTTGCTCGAGACAATGCTTTACATTACAAATGCCCTCTTAGCCCAAAGATGCAGCGATTAGCAAGATTTGCCGTGCGAATAACTAAACAAACTTTTGAAAGATGGTGTCTCTGGAGTGAACTTGTGATTTTCTCACAATTCTTTCAAGACTGTATGAAATGAATATCTATCTATCTATCTTTTTGGTCCTTTTCTGGGCATTGAAGGTCTTGGTTTTGTTATTGACAGAGCAGCGTGCATTCTCTATCGTCATTTGGCATAATCGAATGGGCTTAGCGGGGATGTCAAGATTAGACATGGGTCTGTGTAGTGATGCTGTCATATGCGGCCTTGACATTGATGAAGAGGTGGTGCGTAGCGATTTGGAACTCCTGGTTTTTTTTTTTCCAAGATCTGCCTTATTAGATCCATAGTTACATTTCCTGGTATGAAACCAATCACGAAAGGTGTTTAGCGCTCACAAAATACGGAAGACAGAATTTGAGGATCAATTCGTCAGGCACACATTCGTTGTGATTGGAGATCAGTTGATGTAGCTTCGTACCTAGCCATTCCTTAAACAGCTCGGCAGTTAAGTTATGGGGTCCAGCAGCTTTTTTAGATTTAAGCTTGAAAATGGCTGTCCTGACTGTCCTGGCCCTGGTTGAATAGTTCATTCTGCCGGTGTGATGTTGTTCAGTATCAACAAGTAATAGTTTGCAAAAATAATCTTCCCTTAGCACCGACTGTGGGTCTACTAGGAGGTTTCTTTCTCCATCCATGTAGATTTCTGTTCGGGCCTTACTTGTCGTTTAATTTGCTCTGACATGTTCGTTTTATTTTTGGTAAAACTTTCAAACTTCACTCTTCCGGTAGAACCTCTCTAAAGCCTCGATATAACGCTTCTAGTGTCTATGTTCTTTCCTTCTTTACTGCTTGTAGAGCTCGCAAGTCAGTCTCGTTCTTTTCTGTAGGGCCGTTCTGTACATCCGTTGTTTTTCCAGGTTTGCCTTTCTGCATTCGTCATCAAACCGGGGATTTCTTTGTTGGGGAGGGTTAGAACCTAGAACATCAGGGGCGGCTCGACTGCTCTTTGAGAGTGATGCCACTAGTCTTCTAAGTTTGATGCTAGCGGCATCGGAGGTTTAGAGAGACTCAATCGAAAGGACTGAAAGCCCTCCGCCGTTTCGAATATCAGCAACCGTATCTTTACTACAACAAAATAGTGGTCCGAGCCTACGGTATGAAATGCTTAATACGGTTGAGCATCTGAACTCTTAGGAGCACCTTGCGTCAATCGCAGTATGATCAATCTGTGGTGACTGTGGCTCTACTTCAAGGTTTCCTTTTTTATCTCCACAAGCTTTTGTGCGGCTGTAGTTTGTGGAAATAAGCCTTCTGTGAACTTCCTCAGACGCTTCATTTTGGAGGTATGCGATGCTTGGGAAGGCATCAAGCTAAAATACACGACGGTGGCAGAGTTGACAAAGTACACTCTGCCGAGGGCATGGGTTTATTTTTCGTGTCTCTACATGTACTCTGAGAAGCTCTTGGAACTACTTCATGTGTGGAATCAGGAACTAATAACCGATACATGGACAGTCCTTTAGAGTCGTTTTCATACCTTGAAAAATCGAAAGGTACGGCATGGGAATAATGATGGTTTAGCTATCGACCAAGGGAAATGACGAGGAGGAACCTAAAAATGGTGGAAGTGCTGTAGATAAACCTGCGCTACAGTGAGGCAGCCACGGCCTGTCTGTTGGAGTAAATCACCAGACACTATGTCGTAGTCATACTCATAAAAGAGCCCTGGATCAATAACCCCAACAACAATATCCAGGGTCTTAGGCTGAAAAATTACGGGTTGTTCTATAAAGCAGAAGGTAAGATCAGGACTTGCACCCTTATCAAAAACCAAATAGAAGCATTTCTTTTGAATAATTAGAGCTCAGGAGACCTGATGCCGGCAATCTGCGAAAGGGAGTGTAACAGACCACTTTGTCGAAATATGAAATGAAAACTGCACGAGGTTCTGGAGTGTATATTTCAGCGGGTTTGCGATGGTGGCCTTCCTCGATATTGAAAAAGCCTTCAATGACGTGGAGTGCACCGCCATTAAAAATGCTTTAGTAGACGCTAACATTGAACAGAACATTACTAACTGGGATTGCAACATGCTTGCAAGTAAGAAAATTAACTGTCAGGGAGGGAGTCATATCGCCAATTCTGTGGGTTCTGGTTATCAATGAAATCTTCAAAAAGCTAAGTACAATGGATATACCATAAGTGTCACGGCATAAGCAGATGACGTGGTCTTAATTGTTGAATATTTTTTTAGCGACATTGTGAAGGTTGCCCTGAAGACGATCAGCCCTTGGACAAAAAGCTTTGGTCTTAATGCCAACTATTTCAAAACGGAACTGGTTCTTTTTACCAGAAAGTACCTACAAGATACCGCGAAATTCAAAGTCAAAAAACTCGCTAAAGTGGAATTGTCTCTTTCGGACAGCGCGGAGAATCTGCTTGTAATCTTGGACAAAAAACTGTAACGAAAATATAGCTGAAAGAATCAAAAAGGCATAAATTCACGGCTTAAAACCTACTATGCTACTTCCATATGGCGCACTAATATAATGTGGTGGAAAGCAACAAACAAAAAAACGGTTTACGGAAAATTAGCGGCGGTTCAAAGAAGGGCTTCCATAGTCATTGCAGGTGCTTTGTGTACCACGCCTACGCCAGCATTGGATACTTTTCTGCACCTAACACCCTTTGATTTACAGATCAAACTTGCTGGCAACAGTGCTATACGACCCACTAATCTGGGTTACTTCAAGAGCAGCTTAATTCAATTTTAACGGATGAAATTCCTTCCTTGGTCGACTTTGACATCCCGAATGATATAATATTGGGTCATATAAAAAGACTCCGCGTTTTTTTTTTGTCACTAGATGGTGTTGGTGTCCATTTATTTGGAAAGACTTATCTGATTGTGTCAAACGAACACGTGTTTGAAAGGTGACATGTCAGGCTACATTTTCGTGACGATAGCCGTATAATTCGTTGCTGGTGTTAAATGTTATATGAGTGAAATATCTGAAGAAATAAGCTATGTGATGCTTTTTTACTATAAAAAAGGAAAAAACGCTGCAAAATCATGCCGAAAAATTTGTGCTGTTTACGATTCCGGAAATTTTGATGTAAAAGATGCACCTCGCACTAGTCGGCCTGTCACTGAAAAAGTCGATGAAATTTTGCACCTGATGGGGCAAGACCAGCACGGAAGCTGTCTGGAGATATCTACGGCACGAAAGATCAACCGTATGACAGTTTAAAACATCTAAAACGAGCAGGCTACTCAAAGAATCTCGATGTTTGGGTGCCACATGAATTGACGCGAAGAAATTTAATAATAACCATCAGTGAATTTTGAAGCGATTCATTACGAGCGATGAAAAATGGATTAAATACGAGAATATCCAATACAAGCGATCATGGTCAAAGGCCGGTGACCGACCACAAACGACTTTAAAGCCTGGATTGACAGCAAATAAGGTTATGTTGAGTGTTTGGTGGGATTAGAAGGGAATTGTTCATTATGAGCTGCTAGTACGTGTCGAAACGGTTAATTCGATCCTCTACTGTGCAAAATTGACCGTTTGAATGAAACTATCAAGATAAAGTGACTATAATTGGCCAACAGAAAGGGAGTTATCTTCCATCAAAGCTGGGCTACACACATCTTTGATGACCTTGCACCATCTGACTACCATTTGTTTCGGTCTTTGCAAAACTCTTTTGATGGTAAAAAATTGGCCGACCGAAGAGCAGCTGAAAATCAAAATCAAAAAACCGCGGAGACTTTTTATATGACTGGGAGGACTGGCTCAAGTGCTCAAGGCACTATGCAGACAGAACTATGTAAGATTGTGCTGGGTATCAGAGCATTGCGGTATTAAAGGAAATAAATAAGCGGATGAGAAAAGGGTGGTTATTCGAAACTAGTGAGGTTGCCAATATCAAACGATTCTTCTGCATAGGGGCACTATACTATAAGGAAAAAATCACAAATACTGCCAACAAATACTGTTAAGTCTTGAAGGACACAGGGTATCCAAGAGTCTCTGGCCAGTTTTTGTCGGGAAAAGATCTAGAAAGCTAATTAAATTAAACAGAGATAAGCTTATGACAGTAATAGGAATCCTGACAGGCCACTGTCTACTGCAGAAACATGCAAATAAATTCAAATTGTTAGTAACGTATGTTTGATGATTCTGCGGTGATCTGTAAGCTGTTGACGATATAGCACACACACTGTGTGAATCAGAATTGTAAAAGAATTAAATCTTTGGAGATCGTAATTCTATTAAAATTCATCCTAAATGATTTGAAGTCTTTTTGGTGAAAATAATTGCGATTTAATAAAGCTATAAGTCACCATTCTTTAGATCTCAGCGATTAACGCATTAAATTTTTAACAATCTTTGAATTAAGCCAAATGATTGCATTCTTTTCGGAAAAAATACTGAATTCACTGTATGATAGTTGAAGTCCATGAACTGAACGGAAATAATTTGAATTCATTTGACTTTAGTTGGCACAAAATGTATTTATTTTTCAAAGAGCTGGTGAAATGTTTATTTTCATTGCTATTTGTAGTAATGTTCAATACGTTAGTGAGAGGGAAGTTGCAGTCGAACGTGAGTGACAAACAAAATACTTGGTACTTACAATATATATGGTAAAATGGATACAGAAAGTGAATTTTCGTCGAAAGATTTGGCGTATGATCAAAATTTTGAATCAGATAACATCCTGCGTAGTTCAAAACGTGTTTATTGTGAAGTGGATGAAGACTCATCACAAACTCAACGTCGAAGACGAGCCTCAATGTTCGAAATCGTTAAATGATTTTAATGGTGAAAATATTATTTTTGTTGAGAAATTTTTGAAGATCTTGAAACAGGTATAATATCATCACAATATCGAACAAGTATTGCATTCGTAGAACCTTTTAGCTTTGAGTTTTATAGATTTTAAGAATAACCTATTTTTTAACCAATTAAGTTGAAATAGAGTTTAAATAGTTGACAATGTAGCTTCTTATCAGTGAATTGCTTTCTTTCTATACGAGCGCGGTCCCAGAAGTATCTGGCCTGACCAAAACATATATATCACTGTATTGGAAAGTACGCAGTCTATAAAGCATATGTTTCAAGTTTGAAAGCGCCACGTTGCTTAGTATTGTGAACTTGTGAACGCTTAGTGAACGTTGTCAGTGAATTTGTGAAATTGGAGATAATTGGTCAGCGTTATGTGATACAATACTTTTATTTGAAAGGCCTCAGCTCAACCAAAATAAAAGCTGAACTGGATACTCCTCTGGGTGAGCCTGATATTTCATTAACTACAGTAAAATTTTGGGTTGCTGAGTTTAAACGAGGCTGTACAAGCTGCTAAGACGAGCATCGCAGTGGTCGATCAAAAAAGGTGACGACTCCAGAAATGATGAAGAAAATCCAAAAAGCGGTGCTGGATGATTGTCGACTGAAAGTGCGCGAGCTGGCAGACATTGTAGTAATTTGGACATGAGAAAGCTATGTGCAAGATGGGTGCCACGTTTGCTCACACACGTGCAAAAACAGTGTCGTGAATATGTTTCAATTGAGTGCTTAGCGAAGTTTCACAGCAAAAAAGCAGAATTTTTGCTCCGTTTCATAACAATGGCTGAAACATGGGCCCGTAATTTTACTCCCGAGACAAAAGAACAATCAAAACAATGGGTTCAAAAGGGAGAACCGGCTCCAAAGAAGGCGAAGACCGTTTCATCTGCAGGCAAGGTCATGGCGTCGAATTTTTGGGATGCGCGTGGAATAATTTTCATAGACTATCTTGAAAAAGGAAACACTGTCAACGGCCAGTATTATGTGAACTTATTGCAACGATTGAGTGAAGAAATCAAGCAAAAACGGGCGCATTTGGCTTAGAAGAAAGTGTTGTTTCATCAAGACAATTCACTAGCTCACAAATCTGTTATTGCAGTGGCCAAAATTAATGAATTAAAGTTTGAATTGCTCATGCATCCTATTCGCCAGATTTAACCCCCTCGGATTATTTTCTGTTCCCAAACTTGAAAAAATGGCTCAGTGGTCAAAGATTTTCCAACGATGAAGAAGTGATGTTTGCAGTTAATGACTATTTTGAGGAGCAAGACAGTTCTTATTATAAAAAGGGTATCGAACTTTTTGAACATCGCTGGGAAAAGTGATAGAGCTGAAAGGTGATTATGTTGGAAAATAAATAATATTTTTTCCAAAATTTTTGTGTTTTCTTTGTTGGGTTGGGTACTTCTGGGACAAAAAAATCGGATTTTAGTTGAATGCTACATCTGCAAAGCAATTTTAAGAGCCTCAAAACAAGTAACATCCAACTTAACCAAACATTTAAAGATCAAACATTCTTCGACTTAAAACGCGCAACTACCAAACCTCAAACGATCAAAGCAAGACAGAAACTATTTATTCAGTTCATTGTTAATAACAACTTGGTTGTGTCTATTGTTGAAGACTAATCTTTAAAAAGACTTTTGAGGTTTGCCAATTCTTATTTAAAAGTCATAAACCGACTAACAGCATTGAAACTTATTGATGGATATTATTCCTCTATGTGCAAATATTTGAAAATTCAGTTGTGAAAGCAATAACATACCATCGATTTTTTTTAGATATACTTGTCACTGCATTGATGATGTATTCTTAAGAAAGTCAGTTGGTTTGGCATGCAGGCGGTTTTCAGAGTCACACATATATGATCGCATAAATGATATAGTCATGCAGGTGCATAAAAAATTTAGTTCGAACTCCAACAATGTAATGGCAACTATTACTATAAGAGAGTTTTCATCTCAAGAATGCTAGCCTCGTTCTGAAGATGCTGGAAGAATTCGAGTTTAAAAACAATGTTTTTTTGAAAAATCATTGCCAAAATACACCCTCGAAATGCAACCAACTTCAGACTACTATAATTTCCAAACCGTTCATGACTATGAGCTCAAATTTTGACACATGACAGATAATTATTTACAAGCCTTTTAAACAATTTGCGTCTCAGTTGTGTTGAAAAATTTTTATTCGCGATGGATTGATTGCTTTATATAGGGTTTTCCAATAGGGACTTGACAACTTTTTCAACAACTTTCAACTCTTCACTTATCATCAAACTGTCACCGTCAATTTATTCTGTAAACTCAACATTTTCATCATGGTAAAGTACATGTGTGTACTTCATGTAAAGTGTGATGTTGCCGTGTCGAAAATATCGCTGCCGTTCAGACGTCCGTAGCAAACGATCCAAATCAGTCAATTCCATGGCGTTCTCAAGTAATGGGCATCGCTCAGACCACATTATGGCGTATTTTGCGTAAATAACTGGTTTACACTCATACAAGATCAAGCTGACTCAAGTATTGAAGCCGATGGACCATTTGAAGCGACGTACGTTCTCCGATTTGGTTCTGGAGAAGATGCGCCAAGATGATGAATTTCATCGCAAAATCATCTTCAGTGACGAAGCTCATTTTTGGCTCAATGGGTTCGTCAATAATCAAAATATGCGTTACTGGTCGGGTGAAAACCCACATGTGCTTCATAAATCACCACTTCATCCACAAAAAATAACTGTTTGGTGCGGTTTGCATGCCGGGCCATATTTTTTCGTCGACGATAACGATCGTCACGTCACAATTGAAAGATATGAACTTGGAAGACATGTGGTTTTAACAGGATGGTGCCACAAGCCACACAGCACACGCTACAATCAATTTATTGAAAAGTAAGTATGGTGAGCGTGTTATCTCAAGACATGGGCCAGTCGATTGGACCCCTCGTTCGTGAGATTCAACGCCGCTTGACTATTTTCTGTGTGGCTACGTTCAGTAACTGATCTATGCCGACGACTTTGGAAGAGCTCAAATCCAACATTGGCAGAGTCGTTAACAATTGGATCCAAGGAATCGATCGCTGCAAACGTGCCCGCGGTGGCCATATGAACGAAGTCGAGTTCCATTCATAAATGTTTTGATTGTACTTCAAGCCAATAATAAAGTTTTTGAAATATCTCAAATGGTTTGCCTTTTATTTAAAAAAAAAAGTTGTCAAGTCGTTATTAGAAAACCCTATATTTGGCTGAAAAATCACAAGTAGCTATCGTTAGAGCTCTCCAGCACCTCAACGTGAATAAATCATTTGTGTCTCCAACCATAGCTCGTTACCGTGATACTGGCAGCGTTTCAAAACTCCATGGAGGTGGTCATAAAAAACAGCAACATCGGCAGAAATGGTTCGGAAAGTGAAGGCTCGAATTGAGAGAAATCCGCGTCGAAGTGGAAGAAAAATGGCTCGTGAGCTCAACATATCGTTGGAACGGATGCAACACATACCGAAAAATCAGCTTGGGCTCAAGCCATTGAAGTTCCAAAAAGCACACGATCTTACACCGCAACTGAAAAAAGTTAGAGTCGAAATAGCGAAGGAGTTGCTACGCTTGCACGAAAGTGGTGAGTTGCGGAATTTGTTTTTTTTTTCCCGATGAGTCGCCATTTGTTATCGAGCAATATGTCAACAAACAAAATGACCGAGTTTACTTGCCAGAGATGTCCTTCGAAAATGTACACCTTCGGATGGCCACCAGAAAGCAGGCAGCACCGATATTGATGGTTTGTGCCGCCATAACCGACGATGGTCGCTCTCCGCTCGTATTTATAGGCAGTATTGAAGCCTTTGGCAAACAATCACTTCGGTCGGAGACCGTAGACATTTCAACAAGACTCGGCACCGTCTCACAAAGCGCGCGTCACCCACAATTGTTTAAAAAACAATGTTCCACACTTCATTTCTTCGACACAATGGATTTCTCTGTCTGGGGTATTTTGAAGGCGAAGGTTGGAACTAAAAAATACCAAAGTTTGGACCACCTCAAACAAGCATTTCGCCGGGAATAGGCCAAAATACTGCAGAGCCATAACCGTCATAAGGCTATTATTCTCGCCAAAGGTTGACATATTGAAAACTACTGATACAATTTGGAAATTGATGAAAATACATCATTTTTTGCTTTGGCACAATAAAATTCATCAAAAAATAAAAAAATTATTTTATATTTTAAAAAGTTGCAGTTCGAGTCAGGCAGGGTGTATATACGATGCGCGGCTTATACCTTGAACTTGTTAGCATCTACTGATTTTATTGGTATTTTAAAAGACCAGTCAACTTGTAGTAAACATGAAAAAGTAGGTGCATATATCTTAAGGGAGTATTTTAGTCTGCAAAATTTGAAAAAATCGAATTTTTTTTCTTTCATATTTCTAAAGTTTAGACGTTCAAGATGTTCAATATGCCCTTAAAAAGGATTTTTCAAAATTTAAGTTTTTTAATGGAGTACAGCCATTTATGTAACGCGGCGCCTACTCCGGTTTGACCGCAACAAATTTGTCTCAAAACTTTAAACGCGTTTTTCTCGAAACGCTACTTTTTTTGAGTTGACGTGCACAATATCTCAAGTTCTAATGAACCGATTTATTTAAAATTTGGTGTGAATGTTCTTTGAACATTCCCCTATTTCCTCAAGCACGCTCAAAGCAAAATTTTAATTTTACCTACTTTTTTTAAAAAAATTGAAATTAAAAAAAAAAAAAATTTCCCAAGGCTCGGACTAAAGCGCTATCTATACTAATTAAGAATTCGTTCGGCTTTTATTGTTTCAGATGACCAGAAGGGTTGAAATCAAGCACGCCAGGGCACACATATTTTTTTTTTTTTGGACCCCCAATTTGCCAGCACATAACGTTGTGAATTTTGAGTTTTTTCTTTAATCTTAAAATATCAATAAACAAATGATAAAAAAAGGGATAGTTTGTTTCGTTTGTACAGAGCTTCAAAAGCCGCTTAAAATTCATGTCTCTAAACTAGAATACACCCTTAAGTATGTTTTAGCGTTTCATTCAATTTTGTTTTTGTGAAGTAAGGTAAATCGACCAACAATTTTATCAATTTCATATCAACAATTGAAGTATCCTTCTGCGACTAGATGTAACTCCTTATATTATTCAATTAAAGATATACTATTTCATAAGGAAAAGCTTGGTGAACTCTGTGGCTGCTTAGGATTACAGATAATCTTTGAACGGGAAATAGACTATTTGCTAAAGCCGATTTCAGAATCAATTGACTTCCTTCAACGAGAAAATGGAATGGTATACGGTTACTTTATTCCTAACCGTGACATTGTTAACAAATTAGAAGACGCGCTGGCAAAAAGATTCCCATCTTATTTCAATTTATCATCGGAAATCAATGACGCTATTACTGCTTCAGTACTTAGCCCTCCAGTGAAGCTGAAATGGATCTTGCCCTTAAACCCCTCACTCACAGAACGAACAATTACGTCAATTAGCCGTTTGGTAAAAGAGACTATATAATGTCAGAGTTCGACGAGAGTTCGACGATAGCTCTGCTGCTTCATTATCAGCTTCAAACAACCCCGAACTCTCATTTTTTTGACTTTTCAATAATAAGTATGAATATGTTTATATAGGGTTTTCTAATAACGACTTGACAACTTTTTTTTTTAAATAAAAGGCAAACCATTTGAGGTATTTCAAAAACTTTATTATTGGCTTGAAGTACAATCAAAATATTTATGAATGGAACTCTACTTCGTTCATATGGCCACTGCGGGCACGTTTGCAGCAGTCGATTCGTTGAACCCAATTTTCAACGACTGGGCCACACATTTCGGACGAATCGGCTCTGAGCTCTTCCAACGTCGTCGGCGTGTTGGCATAAACCAATGATAACACGCTCACCATACTTACTCTTCAATAAATCGATTATAGCGTGTGCTGTGTGGCTTGTGGCACCATCCTATGGAAATCACATGTCGTCCAAGTCCATATCTTCCAATTCGGGCCAAAAATAATCGGTGATCATGGCACGATAACTCTGAAAATTCACAGTAACGTGACGATCGTTATATAAGGGGTGATTCATCATGAGGTTTGATTTTTTTGACCGATTACGGGTGACTCTCATCAAACTGATTTATCATTTTTGTTCAATATCGTCTGGCAAGTCATTTTGTAAAGACTTACACCACAACAGCGTCTCCAAATTGTTCAGCTGTATTACGAAAATCAGCGTTCTGTGAGATGCGTTCGTGCGATTCGAAGAACTTACAGTGCGCATAATTGACGTACTGAAACCACTATTGCCAATACCATTCGAAAATTTGAGTCCCAGTTTACATTAGTAGATGATACTCGACCGGTTACACCACATCCAGCACGTAGTGAAGAGACTATAGCAGCTGTAGCTGAGAGTGTACGCGAAGACCGTGACGAATCGATTCGTCGTCGTTCTCAGCAGCTTGGCTTGACGTATTAGACAACTTGGCGTATTTTACGTGAGGATCTCGTCCTAAAAGCGTATAAAAATCAACTTATGCAAAAATGGAAGTCAGGCGACTTGAATTTGCGTTATATTTTCAGTGAATGGGCTCTGAAAAATCGTGAAATTTTTTTCAGTGATGAAGCCCATTTCTGGCTCAATGGATACGTGAATAAACAAAATTGCTGTATTTGGGCTGAAAAGCATCCCTAAGAGTACCAAAAGCTATCATTACATCCATTAAAAACAACGGTATGGTGTAGTTTATGGGCTAGTGGAATCATTGGTCCATATTTCTTCAAAAATGAGGCAAATCAAAATGTTACCGTCAATAATAACCGTTATCGCGCTATGTTAACGGACTATGTTCATCCTGAAATTCAAGCACATGGTCTTGGTGAGCTCTGGTTTTAACAAGACTACGATACGAGCACTACGGTAAGCACTTAATTTCGCGTTTTGCTACGGTAAATTGGCCGCCTAGATCATACGATATCACATCTTTAAACTATTTTTTGACCTGAGATATGTAAAGTCTCTGATCTTTAGGAATAAGCCAGCTATGATTGACGCTTTGGAAGCCAATATTACTCGTGTTATGTTCACTTTCAAATTTTACATTATAAATTAAACCTCACGATGAATCAGCCTTTACAATTTGAAGAATACATTATTATGCATAATATTATGTATTCCAGGTCAATTATTAGAAAACTCTTATAACTTTGACACCACAAAATCAAAAAATTATATGCATATCTGGCCGGTCCTGCAACAGACTTCAAAAAGTTGGGTCATTACCCGATATTAAAAAAAGCTGCTCTTAAATATATACCACGTCATTACTTTCTTCAGCCGTTTTCGGATGAAAATTTTGAAAGGTTGGTGTTAATAAAAGTTAATAACATTTAGTTAAGTTAAGTTCATTAAATATTTTTTTTATTTGTTTGATTAAGTATAGATCTTATTTAGTTTATTATACTTACTAGAATAAAATGAAAAAAAACTGTTTATTATTATGTTTACATAGACAAATAAATTAAAAGCATATAACGGTGGTTTAACGTTGTAATGAGAAGTCCCGCTTATGTTCATTTGTATTTATAACCAAATAATGTTGTGATGAGAACCCGCTGATTTTAAATAAATTTAAATAAGTTCTGTTGAGATTTAAAATTAAAACCACCGACTTCAACTAATGTAAAGTAAATTCAATTGACTTCCATAAATAATTTCAATTCTATGATTGCTAAATATTGAATGCACCAATAAATGACTTAAGTCGCAGTCTTTTTAGTTTTGGTTGCATCGATAAAAAAAAAACTGAAACTGACTTCAGATTCTAAGAATGCATTCCCAAATGAATGTTTTATTTTAGAACTGTGGTATGAATTCCGGGAAATTTCTCTTTAGAGAAACACTAATACTAGTGAAAATAGACGGCACGAACTTTTGAGATTGTGAGATTGTTTAAGTTTTTTTCCGTTTGAAGATAACACCACATTTTCCTATATACAGTAGTATCTGCTTTATAGCAGTCTAAGGCCTTTGCTATTAGCCGGAGATTAAACGGGAATTATACCATACATCGGACAGTCGATTCGGAGGAATAATAATGCAGAAGAAGAAAGTGTCGATCTGTGTGGCGTACCTAACTAAAATTCTGTAAAAGAATCCCTCAGATCAGACATTGTTTCTAACATTTGGCACAATAGAAGAACTTTGTAAGGCACCACCATAAAATTAAATAAACTTAAGTCCAAATTATTGCAAAGTTGACCTTGAAAATAAGAAACCTGTAACCATTGCTCGATGTTCCATTCGAGAACATCATTTCGAGAGGATTTTATCCAGTAAATCACTTTTCATCAATGCTATTCAATTTTAGATGATATATACGGTTAAGTTCAACAAACTTCCTAACTAATGCAAATGAGCATCACATAGCGAAGCCTGTCTATGGGGAGAACTGTACACAAAATCCGTTTGTTTATTTTGCTTCCCACGAAAGCTCTCAGCGAACGAGAGAAACACTCTCTGTTTATCAGAGTGATGCATGATTTCTCTGTAAATCGATACAAAAAGCTCTCGGATTTAGTACTTGTACGCACGATATCAAGGTCATAATCTAATCCTCTACCAAACATCCGACCCCTCAAAGACAACAGCATCGATTCAATGGCAGAATAGAGGCGCCAATTCGATTCAATTAACCCTTCTCCCTCTCACAGACATATGCACACTAAATCAAAGGATGATTTGATTTAAGACACAAACTTATAAGTAACTACAACGGCATTATGTATAGTACATATGTATGTTACCTCTGTCGTCAGCATCCCATCCATCAAGTATGACCCTTTTTACAACCGACATATAGTTGTCGCCATTACTACTGCCCGCCATGCATCTGGCCGAAACAACTCTGAATTGCACATCATTTAGCTCAAACAAATTACGCAGATTTTCAGCGTCTTCGTCGTAGGCCATCCCTGTATCGTTGTTTCGCCTCGTTACTTTGCGTCTTAAATATGTTCCCGCCGCTTATTAACACTACTAATTGATGGCAACAAATCACTTAAAAACCTTAAACGCTCACACTAGTGCACTACCGTCGCCACTAAATTGTCATAGTTGCATGGCCAAGCCGTTACTGCATTCGAATAATCATTCCTTGCCGACCGCACCAACAATGATGCACTCATTCTCGTTGTTTAGAAACAAACCGTTTTCATTGCACCGCCAATTGCGCCGTTCCACCCAGTCGTTGTTCGCCGCTTCAGCTGAGAAGAAACAAAAACCGCAAGCAGTTACGAAATAGTTCCACTTTAAGCTTTTTTCCCTAGCGTTTGCACTTGTCATGTGCACTGTATTCGTGCACTGTCGTTTTCCGGATTCCGGTGGCGGCAGCAATTTAATTTGCAACAAATGTAACACCGACGCTGCACAGCCAAAGTTGGACAGCGACTAAAATATGCATCATGTGCGCGCTGCAGTTTAATGTTGTTGGGCTGAAATTTAGCTATGCCAGTGGGTCACTTGGCCATGTCGTTACATAGAAATGAAAATTAATTAGGTTCTCCCGTCTATTTGTCGGTTTGTCTGTCTGTTTGGCTGGCTCTGAGTCCGAGAACGCTGGGTGGTTGGTAGCTGTTTGTATGACGATGCTGACATTGGCACTACACTCATAATGGTGTCTGCTGCTAGCTAACATTGAAATTTGTTTCAAGTCTGCTGACACTGTTAATGATTTGGACATGTGAGCTTTTGCTATTTATTCAACCAAGTACAAGATTGAAACTCTATCCTTCAGTTTCGGGTGCGTATTTAGTGCATCCGAATGCAGGAGACTGAGCTGAGATGACGGCAAGTGGATGGTAAGTAGTAAGAAGAATGAAAGATTTTGGAGAATTCCTTTGTATAAGTATGGATTTACTACTTGCTGGGCAATGATGTGACTATAAAGGACAAAATCCCTGATTGCCGCCAAGTGTGGAAGACCAAAACAACCGTTGTCACTGTTCAAACCTGGCCAAAATACTCCTTTTTCGTAGCATATCTGGATGACTTTGTAAGGCAGGGCAACAGTGGAGTTATGTAGTTGTGGTACACTTAGAATCGGGGGAGGGTGATGTCCTAGCTTATCCCAAAACCATAGCGATTTTTTGACGTATATGTCGACGATCTTTATAGCGGAGAGATCTTTAAGGTCTTGGAAGTTGGAACAGCTGAGAAATAAAGGGCGAAATTTATCTTTGTATCTGCAGTTCCTTCAAAAATCGTTGTAATATCTGGGAATTTGGAGATATTTCTTATCCTTAGGTAAATCAGCTCTCTTGGTAGTATAGGTCTCATTTCTCATAGTTGTCTTGATGATACAGGTCTGACCTTAGAGACCGAAATTGCTAAATTGGATGAATTTGTTCTAGGAATTCTAACAATTATAGCACGATATCTGTACGTTGAACACACACTTCCACTCGTTGCATCCACAATCTCTATAAGATCTATCGAACGAGAAGATTGACAAATACCTAAACCAAATGGACAAGTGATACCATAAAACGAATTATGAACTGGAAGATTCCTCGGCATTAACATATTGATAATGAAGTTACAATCCGCAACGCAAATATTGACACAGTATTCCAAGCAAGAAATTGATTACTGTTCAGACTTGACAGATACTGACAGATTTAACTCGAAAGTAACGTGAAATCGTCGATCAAACACCTTCAAACTTTGTACAGAATTTTTTATTGCAACAATAAGGTTCGGGCTGTAAACAAAATATTTCAAGTGAAAGATAATTCGCCTGAAAGAAATTCATAATAACGGACAATTACTGTTAATAGCAGACAAGCATTCAGAAGGAACAGTCAATGATGAAAACTGCTTAATGACCGAAGATCCGCTGGAGAAGGTAAACGCCATTTTAGAGTGGTATTGAGAAGCGGTTTTTAAAAAACTACTCGAGGCAAACAATGTCATTGGGGTGAACCACGGCTTTAAAAATTGAGTCCTAATGCACACCGAGTTCAATGATAAAAATATGGTAAGTGATGTCATCGCCACAAGAAGGAACTACTTCCTTTCATTTCAAAGCTAGAAACCCAAACGATCTTTGTATCAGAAATGCGAACTCAATGAAAACCGATAGGATACTAAACATAGTACTTCGAAATTCGCCACTCGAAGCGGGAGATATTTTGGCCATCGGGTTTAAAAAGGCAATGAATATTGTGCATTATCCAGAGCATCGCTATCTTCGGTGATGCATCCTGTTCCTAAAGACACATACAACCTGCAAATCTTTGGTCGATATGTTTCAGGATATTGGCAAGGTATTAGAAAAGGTGATAAAAAGATAGGGAGAAAAGGAAGAGATATAGCGATGTACGTTGGTTTTCAATGTTTGCAGGTTGTAATGGCTAGGAAATAAATAGATCGGCAGGGCATACTGTAAGCGAGTTATACGGTTTGGAATGGAATCAAGATATTCTAGAGTGTGATACATCCGAAAGTGGTTTTGTGTTTAGAAAGCATTAAATTCCACTCTGTTGATAGTTCCCTAATCGATTATGCTGTTAACATCGCAATTAATTGAATTTAACAAATGCTGTAGTTCATGTACCATAGCCGTGAACGTGAGTCCGGGAACGAATATGAAAACCAGAGAGTACTGTCGTCAGCAAAGAAATATATTGTACTATAAGTGGCAGACAGAGATCATTGATAAAAACTGAAAAGAGTATCGGAGACAGAACGGAGCCCTGGGGCACACCGTTGAAACTTGACATAATCCAAGACAACTTAAATTGAACGTTCCAAATGCATGTATTTTCAACAAAAGAGCCTAATGTCAAACTCTATCAAACGCCTAAGAAATGTCAAGTGAAACTATCTTGCTTTCGGCACTTTGATGTACGCTTTGGTTTCAGTTTTCGGTGAGAAATGCCATTAAATCATTAAATCACCAGTTGCTACGAGAACCGTATTGCCGGTCATTGAGCAGTTTTCGTGTTACTAGATATTTCATGAGCTGACGGTTTATCAGCGTTTCCAAGACCTTAGAAACAATATGCAATGGGTTTTTAGGAGAAGAAAGAAGAAGATTCGTCTTTTTACGGATGGACTGTACAAATGATGTTTTCCATCTCCTCGAAAAGAGTCCCAAAGAGTAGGATTGTGTGTGTGAAAGTGTGAAAGATCACCCGTTCAGAAGTAGTTCCCGGAATAACCACGGTGTTTCGCTCCCATTGTTCCGATTTGAGTTCCGTTTTTTTTTTTGTTAAGTTGGTACATCTATTTTTGACATTCCCTCTAAATCTTAGCATCATGGCTTGACATTTGCAAAAGTTACGTAGCCAAGAGTACTATACATCTATCTCTGTGTGTGTTGGCGATTTTTTACAATTTTAGAAATGGATTCAAATTTGCAACAACGAAATTGTAATAAATTTCGCGTAAAAAACGGATTTAATGGTGCGCGAACGTTGGAAAAGTGTTTCGGCAACGATTCTCTACAGAAAACGGTCATTTGCCAGTGGCACGAGCGGCTTAAAAGTGGTCGTGAGTCAATCGAAGATGACGAACATAGTGACAGACCATCGATATCGAAAACCGACGAAAACATTGATGATGATGGATCTGTCCAAGACATTTTGGTTAATGATTTAGGTTTCCGTCGTGTAGCAGCAAAGTTGGTGCCAAAAGACCTCAATTTCATGCAAAAGAAAGACCGTGTTGTGTAGGCTGAAACAAAGCAGTGGAAAAAGATTGGTCTTGTTCAAAGAGGATGGAAGATGAGGCAGAATTTTTAATGTTTTTGACGAACGACCAAAAATGTTTACTACCTTTGGAACATTGTAGTATTTTGCCTCAGTTTTTGGTCGTGTTGAAATTGCACACACTTGAGAAATACGTTGCAGTCATTCCTGGCTTATTGGATTGGTCTTGTAGAAACAAAAAAAAGCGTTTCTCTTACCCTGTCAGCCTCTTTATAGCTCGATTTGTACCATACCTTATATTTTGGTGTCTGTGATTATATCAGCAGAGACATCCACTTCGTTATTGAGGAAATATAACGACCAGCTAAAATTCCTAAAAAAGCTGTTAAGTCCACTCCAGCTAGCTTTTACGTATTTACGGTTCTTTTAGGAATCATTTCTCCAACTGTGTGGTCGGTGTACGAGAAATAAGGTGATATGATACAGTGGTCCGACGAGCCTAGAGAAGCTAGCACATCGCCTTTGTACTTATTAGGGCGAGAAGTTACAAAAGAAGTTCAGAGTGTTGGCGGTATTTTTATCAAAGTCTGATATACTCGTGGACTGATTTATAAATAAAGCAGTAGTGGAAAATTTGCTTACGGAGATGGAATTTTAACCACAAGAAGTTGAATTCCGGATTGGAACAGGAATCACATCGTGGTGAAGTTTGGTAAGCTACATCACTACAAATGTAAATGGCAAGACCACGGTGAAAGATGAGTAATGCCTCTAGTTTGTAGCCAGATAGCTTCAGGTCAGAGTCATCTGAGAGCTGTGGCCGGAGATCTACTTGTTTTTCAAGTGCCAAAACAGCTGGTTTTAATTTACAGATGTGGACGTCGGCAGAAAATTGATTAGTAAATGAACTGCTAAACATACTTAGTAACGACGGTTTCTATATCTAATGGCATAGGAGGAAAATTCGAAAAAACTATCTTGGAATTCCCCAGAGGGCACTCAACCTTGTTACTAACTGGTGCTAAAAGGTTCGTCTAAACGTCAACCCCAAAAACAGTACCATGATTCAGTTAACCGATTGAAGAAAATTGTACAAACTTAAAGTTCCAAAACTTTTTGGCAAAACCATAAGGTTTTCAAGTGAAGTGAAATTCCTAGGGGTTACCGCGGATCAAAAACTCCCTTGGAACAATCTTATCAAAAATTTCTTCTATGTGGGTGGCTGTTGTTCAAGTGGTAAGTTATTGACTTGCCAATCGGACGGTTCGGGTTTCAATACCAGCCGCGTCAAAAAGACAATCTTTTTTTCAGGTAACTAAGTTTTCGTGAGATGAACGGTTGGCTAAAATGCAACAACAAGTCAATTCACACTAATAATTTAGTTTCCCCATTAAATGTTGGATACCACTCATGGAGCAAACTTTTCTTTCTCTCTCTATCTAATTTTCCGAAAAATACCATAAAACAAAACAAAAGTCTATACGGGATGGACCAAACGAACTTCAAAGTCTAGAACAAAGTATAGAACAACACCCACCGTAGCATTACAAGCTCTGTTGAACCACCAACCTCTTCATCTTCACATACAGACAGAAACTTTGGCTTACGCCTACTTCAAAATAGTTCGGCCAAAGCTTAAACTATTTGCAATTACTCTAACAGACAACTGCCTGGAAAAGTACAACTTCAACCATAACTTCAAGATTACATTTCCTTATTGACGGAACGGAAGGAGTTGACGCAGGCATATACGGATATACAACTTTCGCATGGTCAACGAGGACGAAGAAACAGCAGATGCTACTGCATCTGTTTAAGCAGAGCACGTCTACGTCTTCTACGTAAACCATACCTTGAGGCAGAAGATATCACTGCCAGCTTACCTAAAGATATAATAAAGCCGCGTTTATTAAAATTTTAGGCATCATAGGTGAGCTCTGAATTGAGGAAATCACAATAGGCCTACCTGGCCGCTATTATAAGGGAACATAGTCCCACCACCCCGTTTAATATAATCTTTGTCCATGTTCAGTATATGTGGTACGAAATGTGTCGATATCAGTTGGTCGACTATGAGAAACAATTAAATCACCTTATTCTGTATACGCTTCACGAATTGAAGACCAATTTTCAAATCAAGTTCGAATGAATCAGAATTTTTCTTCTGGCGTGAGTTAACAATAACAATAACGTAAACGTCAAGGAACTGTTAAAAATATTGGCACGTTTTGAAAGTCATCCTTATCAGTAAAAAATTAAAGAAATTCAGGCAACCAAAGTGGTTTGGTAACAAGGTGATGACGGAAACATCTCGCACAGTAGCCTGCGAGAGTGGAGGAATATCTCACGGAGCCCACCAATCATAATATAAAGACTATGGGCTATTTAAGCCTTTAACTCACACAGGCATTTTGTAAGGACAACGAAGAAAATTTGATGGAGAATCCAATTGAACCGGTGAAAGTTTACACTAAGCTTGGCTTGGATTGCGAGCTACGGACGCGAGTGTTAGGGTGGTGGATTTGTACTTCTAGAAATTGGGAGAAAAAAGAGCCAAAAAGATCCTGAACGGAACATCCAAGTATGCTACGGGATAGTCTTACTTTGGCGTTATCGCGAGCCTTTCACGCCCAAAAGCTTCAAAAGTGAGCAGCAGACATCTCAACATCAACATAAAAATGCGTAAGCATTCTGCATTCGTAGAACAATACTTTCAAGAGATTACGATCGAATATACCGCAGGAGGTATAGGAACTAGCTACTAGCACCGTGTTTGCCACTATAATCAACCCAAGAACGACGGAAACTACGAATCGGTATCACTCAACTCAAGACAATTAGCCGCTCATGGCAGTGTAATTCAAATTCAGCCAATGTTCGTAAGCAGTCGCCGCAATTATAGAAGAAATGTTTTCCTAAATTTGAATAAGATCAGCACCGTTTTCTTCCAAAGTTACTGAACACAAACGTTAAAGAACTGAAATCGATACCCAAACACACAAAAGTAAAGCGGTGGAAGTGAAAATTGGTCAATGAATTGAGGAGGATATCTACTACTGATTACAGCCTGAAGATATAAAAATATAAGGGCGCACTTCCCTTAAAGTAGCAGAATTTTATTTTGTTTTGATTTTCACAAGAGACAAAACAGTTTTGCTTTTAAGTCGCTTATACCAGAAATCGATTGACCATCGGTTTGTAGAAGCAAGCTAACTACACCGAATGGTATTCAAATCCGGCTTGCTCTTGGTGTGCACATACCTACATATATGGTATGTATCTCTCGTACAAATGAGCTTTACAATATACCAAAGCAATCATCCCTTAAATTGCTTGCAAGCCCCATTAAAATCAAGCCCCAATCAAAAATTATGTTCCTTTACACTCATATCTAAGTTTTGCATTTCCTAGCATATTCTAAAAAAAAACACAAAAAAAACTTAAAATTACCTCAATCCATCGCAATTAATCAATTCCTCGAACGACTATTTTTATCCCTCGTGCTTCATGAAATTTCCCATGACTAAATGCCAAGGTCATGCAATTATCCTTAAAATGCCACCTTGACGCAAACTTTACAGTCAAGTTCAACTTCACACAAAGCTCCCACATGTGACTTCCCACATTTATAAGTTCATTTAGATACATTTGAACAGGCCTTAACGGTCATTTGTACACCATTCGCACTCACACTGGTAGATTAGAAAAAAAAAAAAATTATGTCTAGGTCGATCGATTGACGTATGCATACAACGACGAGAACGAATGGCCTTGCACAATGCAATTCGCATTTATATATCCCCATCCATCCATCCACTGTCTAACTTTGAGTACCACCGCAAAAGCTTATTTCTTAAAGAGAGACACTGACAATATGAGGGAGAGAGAGCGAAAAGCTCAATTACTTCGAAAGGGGTGTGTGAATTGGATTTCCACAAATAGCGAGTAATAGATGACAAATAGCAACACAGACGCGTTTCTAAAACAAAATTCTTTGTGGCGGCCAAGAATAAATTTATTGCCGAGACTTAAGTTAATTGGATGCTAGATTAGCAGCTAAGCACTCATATCTATCTAAGTCAAGTGCAATGCAAGCGTTTCTCGTCATCAAGGACTAGCCATTTGTATCTTAAGTACATGCATACTCGTATGCGAGTAATCACCAGCAGTATCAAACGATACGCACACTTTGCAAATGCAGTACTTAAACATAGAGTTGAACAGTTCTGATTGATGTTGCAGGAAACAATTATTCAAAACTTATAGCTGGTTAGACCCCTCTCGGATATTCGAGTAATTAATGGATTGGAATGTATTTGTGCATTAGGTGCTCGAAAAACGGTCACAAAATAGAAGACTGCAAGGTCAGACCATAATGCTTGCTTTGCAAGGCCAGAAGAGTCGAATTTGAATATAAAACCGATGGCAGGCTTCTGTTGCAAGCGACCATCCGAAGGTCAAAATTATCGTTGTGGGTCGATGGCCGCAATTTCAGTCTGGATCTTATGTTTGAGATCCTGAATAACTACACAGGAACCAGTCTAAAGGTGTCAAACCGTGTGAACTTGGAGGTTGCGCTAGGTTATAGCTGTTTTTTTTTTTTTAAATGAAAATTCACGTTAATTGTGAAAAAATGGTTACAAATGAATCATTCAAAGTATTACCCATCGCTAGCTACAACTTTTTCCCATCTTTCTGGCAGACCTCGAATACCGTTACGGTAAAAACGTTTACCTTTTGAAACTATCCATGAATCAAGTCAATTTTTGATGTACTCATATGAGCGGAACTGCTGATCAGCTAATTTAACGTTTTCAGGTTGGTTTTTAAGAGCTTAGAACTTTTTCGTGTCTTTGCTCGTATTGTGGCCGTTTTCAGACAGTGCTTGGCTCAATCGCATCAATTGTAGTCGATACCGTTCCCCTTCATAATAAAATAAATAACGCCGACCTGGTTCCACCACATACACAGCATAACCTTTGCAGCGTGAATATTCGGCCGAGCCGACAAAGTAGAAGCATGACCGGGCAGTCCCCATGACTTTCTTTTCTTTGAGTTGCTGTAATGAATTCATTTTTCATCACCCGTCAAAGGATTTTTGCCTTCCTTCACATGGACAGTAGTGAACATCGAAATCATCGTCTTTGAAGGGACGGAACCAATCATGGCAAGTTTTTTAACTTGTGGCAGCATCTCCGTAAACTTTTTGGAGTTATTGATTCGCTTCAGCCGCCGTTTTCTTCGAATGAAAGAAAAAATCAGACATTTTCACATAACCAAAAGTATATGACGACAAAACAAAATCACTAATGTGCCAAAACGGTTTGTTTACCGTATATCTATGCTTGGTGCATGAGGTTTTTGATATGTCAAAATTAACCAGCACTTACTGCTGGAGCCATCTATTGATTTTTAATTGAGAACTTAGTTACGAAGGCGAAGCCTTCCTCTACTGCGTTGTCCCTCCGGCTTAGAGTCGAAGATTCTGGGACCTGGAGCGTTAGTGTTTATTGAACACACTTTTGAAAGATCGGACCTCGTGTGTTGGCTTGTGAGTTTTGTACAAAATTTTCAAGTATGATGTTAAAGAAGTCACTTGAAATCTTTTTTGACTTCAAAGGTCAAAAAAACCACGTCGTGCTCACGGTTTTCATGGATTACAACGGTGTAGTGCATCATGAATTTTTGCCAGAAGGCCAGACAGTAAAAAAAGAGTATTATTTGGGCGTTATGAGACGTTTACGTGAAACAATTCGCCGAAAGAGACCAGAATTGTGGGCAGAAAACTCGTGGATTTTGCACCATGATAACGCACCGTCGCATAGTGCCATCATTATTCGTAATTTTTTGACGAAAAATGCAAAAAATACCATCCAACAGCCACCGAATTCACCTGATTTGGCTCTGTGGTTTCTGTGGCTTCTGTGGCCCTGTGACTTCTTTCTGTTCGTTTCGTTTCGGCAGCCGAGAGAAAGTAATGGAAAAATCGCAAGAAGCACTGATGGACATTCCGAAAACCGAATATAAAAAATGTTTCGAGGATTGAATCAAGCGCTGGCATAAGTGTTTTGCAGTCGATGGGGATTACTTCGAAGGGGACAATATACCAGTATGATGTGAGCGTTGTTTTTTTTTTTTGTGAAAATAAATTTTTTATGGGAAAGTAAAAAAAAATTTATTCAAAGTATTGGCCATTGCTGGCTATACATTTTTCCCATCTTTCATGCAATTTATGGATTCCACGCCAATAAAACTGTTCGTCGAAGCAAACCAAAAAGTCATCCAATTTTCGACTTCCTGGTAGGATTCGAAGTGCTGCTCAGCTAATGCGTATCCCATCGATGAAAACAAATGGTAGTCGGAAGGAGCCAAGTCTGGCAAACACGGCAGGTGGGGTAGCAGCTCCCAGCCAAGTGCTTTGGTTGTATCCTGAACCAGTTTTGCTTCGTGTGCAGTCGCATTACCTTGCCGTGTCTTCTGGCCCATTGTGGTCATTTTTCGATCAGTGAATGGTTTAAATTGATTATTTATTGTCGGTAGCGACATATCTATTAACGGTTTTACCAGGTTTAAGAGGCTCGTGGTACGCTACAACTTTTTGGTCCTACCAGACACACAGAATCGATTTGGTTTTGCAGTCGAAGTTTAATGGTTTTAAATGGTCAGAAATTGTTTGTTGTGCAACATTTAACATTTCTGCCATTTGGTTCTGACTCAAAGTGTCATCTTCATCCAATACTGTTTGCAATTCGGCGTCTTCAGATTTTTTTTTCGTGGTTTTCCACGTTCTTCATTTCTCACATCAAAATCGCTATCTGTGAACCGTTGAAATCATCTTTTGCATGTTGCTTCTGATAGAGCGTGATCTCCATATGCTTCGACAGACATTCGATGAGACTCTGCAGCACTTTTCTTCAAATGAAAACAAAAAATTGATGATATTGTTTCCTCAATGACTTGATGTATACTAAATATGTTCGACAGGTGTCAAAAAAAAAAAAAATCAAGGCCCGTTCACAATAAATGTTCCCTATCAAGACATTTTTATCTTGACGCTCACTTCATACCGGTACTCCTATTAGAATTAGGGTGATTGCCTATGTGGATAGCGTTGCTGCAGTTGTCGGAGGTGAGCAGATCGTTCCATTTTTCACATATGTATTTATTTACTTGGTAAGTACAATAAGATTTATATCTTTTTTAGTACTTAGAAATTATAGATTAGCTAACATCACTTTAATAGCTTAAGATTAATACAATTACATTTAATAGTAATAATATAAGTGAGAGGAAATAGGACCTGGACTCAGGGTTAGGTTGTTAAGGATGAGAGGTTAAGGAGGACTGCACTTTTAAAGTTTGCACGGTTAGATATCATTTTGGTACGCAGTGGGAGAAGGTTCCAAAGTTTGACAGCAGAATGGTTAAAGACAAGTTTATTATATAAGTAGGGCGGAGATTTACTTTGGATAATTTTATGCAGAAATATGCGATTTTTCTCACATTGATGTGCTGTTGTAGCATGCAACCTAGTATCTTTTTTGGTATATTCTGAAATGTCCATATACATTGTGAGCCGCATCATTGAATGCCATCTTTAATTTGTTTAGTGACAGTGAATCGAGAGCGCTCTAGACAACTTCAGAATATGTAATGAGAGGTGCTATTAAGATGAGTACCAATTTACGTCTGGGGTAAAATATGAAGTTGGCCACAATTTGCGTAGACAGCCGTAGATCCGACCAATAACTGCATTAGTATGACTATAAAGTGAGAGGTTACGGTCAATGATAAAGCCAAGGCTAGTGCAGTGTTCAACAGCTGTCGTTTAGAGATCGAAATTACTTGAGATTTTTTTGGGTTAAGAAGCAATCTATTCGCTGTGGACCAGATAGAAATTTGGGAAAGATCGTCATTGATGTGGTCAGCAAGTTCATCAAGCTTGTTATATGGTTTTGCTAAATGAAGTTGTACGTCATCTGCATAAAGGTGGACATAACTATAGATATAGACTGATGAAAGATCATTAATAAACATACAGAAAAGAATGGGTCCCAGAATTGAACCTTGTGGAACTCCTTGAACTAAGGCTTTAAGTAGAGAGGTTTTGCCGCCAGAGATGACTTTCTGGAATCTTTTGGAGAGATAGCTGCCAATAAGATGGGTAGCCCTATGGCTAAAACCAAAAAAATTGTTGAGCCCGTTTAGACTTCTCCGATAGAGCAAAATATCTGGGTCTTGTTTTTGACAGGAAACTATATTGGAAACTTAACATTCAAAAAAGAGTCAAGAAAGCTACAGTAGCTTTATTCTCTTGCAAATAAGCCATTGGTAACAAATGGGGCCTTCAACCTCGCATAGCCCACTGGCTATATATCTCTGTCATAAGACACATACTCACCTACGGGGTTGTTGTCTGGTGGACGGCCTTATTCAACACAGTCAACTGCAGCAAGCTAAGCGAAGTCCAAAGAACAGCATGTCTATGCATAAGCGGAGCTCTACGTTCTAATCTCTCCTCGGCTTTAGACATTCTGTTTCACTTGACACCCCCCGACATCTTCAGCAAGCAAGTAGCTGTGACTGCAGCTAATATTCTTAATATATTAGGAATCCTCACAGAGAACATCGATTATACCATACCTAAATTTTGGTTTGACAAAGACTTTCATGTAAGCTTCGCCTCTAGATCCTTCTGGGAGAAAGATGCTTTCATGGTGGACAAGTCTAGTGGATTACGCAAATGGATCTAAAACCGATAGCGGAGTTGGTGGCGCTGTTTTTTCAGATAAGTTAAATCCAAGCCTCTCCTTTCATCTTTCAAATCAATGTTCTGTGTTGGAGATGGCAGAGCAGTTCAACCTTCACGTTTGTTAGGTGCCGGGCCACAGAGTAGGGCTGACGACCTCATCAAACTCAATTCACAACTCTACCTATTCTACAGGAAAAGGGTGGCTCAGGTATACAAATTGCTACGTCTGTACTGTTGGAACAACATGTCCAGCGACCAAACAGATCTTTCCATTTCTGTTTTTAATTGATGGCATTGCACATCATGGTCAATTGATGTGCAATGCACATCATAATTTCAAACATGTATCTTTGAACTACGGCCAACTAATTGCAAGTTTCTAAAAACAATTTTAAAGATAGGCTTACTGTTTTGGTATTTAGATATCATATTGTTTTGTGCCAAATAATAGTCGTTTACGGGAAGTGTTGATTTTTTTCTTTCATTCGAAGAAAAAGGTGGTTGAAGCGCATCGAGAGCTCCAGCAAGCTTATAGAGATGCTGCTCTAAGTGAAACAATGTGCCATAATTGGTTTCGGGGCTTCAGAGATTTCGATGTCATGACCGTCCTCCTGAAGCAAAGCCAAAATCCTTCAAAGACGCTGAATTGAAGGTCATGCCTTCATTTACTTCAGCATTAGGAGTTACCCGCCAAGCCATTTCCATGCGTTGGAAACGATCCAAAATCAATGAACTTGGGTCCTTGTGATTTTAAGTCAAGGGACGTTGAGCGTCGGTTTTTCGTCTATGAACAACTGCTCCAGCGGCAAAAAAAGGAAGGGTTTTCTGCATCGCATCGTGACGTGTGATGAAAAATGGATTCATTACAGCAATTCAAAAAGAACAAAGTCATGGGTACTACCCGATCATGCTTCTACCCGGCTCGGCCGTATATTCACGCTGCGTAGGTTATGCTGTTTGTTTGGTTTGACCAGGTCGGTAGTATTTATTTTAAACTGTTAAAATCCAATGAAACTATCACTGTGGAACGGTATCGACTTCAATTGATACGATTGAGCAGAGCACTGTGCGAAAAACGGCCACAATTAACTTGATAAAAAAGTATATTTCTACGAGAATGTGGAATCAAGTTTGTTTTACTTCTTAAACTGCACACGTGAACTTGCACAAACACTCAACAATGCAATGTCGCTCTTGACAATTAGTTTGACAGATTGACATACTGTAATGTTTTTCTAATAATAACGGTATTTTATTTGAAGTCTGCATTTTTTTTTTATTTGTTGTCAAATGAAAAATTGAGGTTTATGCCACTGTTGATGGTCAAATACCCAATAGTGCGCCGTTTGCTTTAATACTACGAGTATATGCTGAGGTATGAAATTGAGACGATGCATCTGTCGCGGTGGCGCATTTTGTCGGGTTTTGTTTGAATGCGTAGATAAAAGACTTATGTTTCTTAAAGATGTACTATTCCCTCGTATACTTAAAATCTCTCATGGTTTGCAGTTCCCGATCGTGGATACTGTAACTTTCCTACATCAGTGGCAGTTTTATTGAAAATAGTCCTAGAGATGACATTAACATAGTGAATGCTTGTGTGAAGTGCGCCTCTAACGACATTCTCAGAGGCACAAGCCCTAGGCTTCAAATGTCCAAAAACATCAAAGGTTTTGCTGTAGAGTTTGAAAGACAATACGTAGACAAATTCATTTCCGCGATGTGAAGTGAGAAAAATGATGTAGCTGGAATATGATTTTTTGCCTACGTCATTGTTTCATTTTGAATTTCTTAAGTCAGAGAGGTTCAAATATTACAACATAATTAAGCCTTTTAATTAAGCTCACAAATTGGACAACTTTCAATTTTTGTTGTTGTTGTTGTTGTTTAGATTTATCTTATAGATTTCGTGTAACCTATATCTTTCCCAGTTGTTCGCTTTCATAGATCACTTGCCATTGTTGCAATGACAACACACCGATTGCCGGTCGTACCTCCTGCAGCTATAATTACCAACTTTTAGCAATTTACAAGTCCTATTTGCCAGCACCGACTAAATTATCCCATAAAGCATTCCTAAGTATAGTTTACATAATGTACGTGTCGAATATCGGCATCGTTTAGCCGCTCAGATTCCTAGAGTAGATTAAAAGCACATGACTCGTGCACTCGATGTAATTTATGAACGCTCCAATCTATGTCTTAGATTTATTCATACGCAATGTCAAGTGACAGCTTTATTTATTGGCTTTCTAGTGTACACCATGCTGCAGCTTGTCAGATAGTTATATACACCATGGATTTAGTACAAATCCATTCTAGCAATCGTTTCAAGTCACGCAGTAGTGACCCTGAAAAAGTTTCTACCAAAACTAGCCTAAATGACCGAAATTTAGCTAAGGATCATTGTACCGCACGATCACGATCGATCTTGGACTGTTATGTAGCTTTGTTGTTACCCCAGTCCTCGCCTTAATTATACAAACAAAGACTATTAAAAACCAACAGTCGATCGATTAATTGAATTTTGATAGGTTGGACCAGTTAGGAGGCTGTCTGATCACTCGTGGCACCACGATACGATCACAGCTGAAGGTGCTTATTTTTTGTTTTAACTGAATGTCGAGACAAATATTACTTTGGCATTGCATTGCTGATTGAAATGTTAGACTGGACGAGGGAACTCCAAATTGGTTTACTGCGAGTATATTCGGATTGGGTGCCTCCAAAGTGGTGCCTAGTAGTCGAAACCGGTTGCAATTAACTACACCGAGCTTGGTCATTGTTTTACAAGTTTAACCCATAAACAGTGCCGTTGTGCTAAGACCACCTCCGAATATGTACCACCAAATAGTTGACTGTCACTCGATTAACCTAAGTTGGCAATAGATTACCACCACTTCTGCTGGGTCTGACTACTTTGGTTGCTCTGCCTGTCTAGTGTCATTGACAACAACAGCTCAACTGATTAGGTAACGATAAGCAATTTAGATCACTGCCGTTCTGTTTTTTGTTTTCTCTGTTTGCTCTGCTTTTATTTTGACAATATTACCTCGTATGTTGCTTTGATAGGTTTCATGCGTTCAACTTAGGCTGTGTAGAAGGTCAATATTGAAAGTGAGATTGGTTTGTGAGCTACAATTGTATTTAAATGACACAAACTAGTATTTTTACGTATAGATTTTCAATTGAACTATTTTGAATTGGTTTTACCGAGTGTTTTGATATTTTACCTTCATATATTCTTTTTGCTTCGAACTGTAAAGATTCCTGGCCTGCGCCAACTCTTAAGTAATTTGTTTAGAAGTTTTCTAGTTTCCTTATGTAGTTGCTGCAGATATGCACTCCACCATGGCACGGACGATCTCCAGAATTATTGAAGGCGCCATTCAAATTCTTAACAGCTTCCTCTAACTTTTTTTTTGTTATAAGCTTAGGCGGGGCATTGTTGGACTTGCCGAGGTCCTCCTTAAATCGTGACCAGTTGTTACTTCAAGTTATAAGTGGAATCTTAGGTTTTTTGTCTCTTCGAAAACATTGTAATCCATCCCTTCTACCTGAGATTCCTTGTCATCTTAAGCGAAAGATGCGCACTATTCTGGCCATATAGACATCGGCATACATCTCGCTATTACATCTGCTCCTCCTAAGCCCGTCTACGCAAACAAAGATCAAAAATTCCTCGAAAAACTTTGCGTTCAAAATGACCAAGTTTATCTTTATCCGCCTTCGCTAGCATCTTGGGATGATTTAGAACTTATACAGCCCCATTATTCAAGCCAAAGGCCAAAGAAACATCGATTGGCATGTGTAACTCTTAGCTGGATTTCTGATACGTAGCCATCTTGGAAGAGCTTGTACCACTGTAAACATTTTTTTTTAACTTAGAGCAGACTCACCGTATGCCACTTTCAAAATTTCAAGTATTTTAGAGCACATGATTCCATTTTTTACACAAATTTTAATGCAAATTCTTTGCTCCATATTCTATACGAAGGCGGTCCCAGAAGTACCCGGCCTTACCAAGACATGGGCGGTAGTTGTTTGTTAGAAAGTACGCAGTCTATAAAGCATATGTTTCAAGTTTGAAAGCGCTACGTTGTTTAGTACTTGTTTGGCGCCCATTAATAGTGAACGTTGTCAGTGAATTTGTAAAAATGGAGAAAATTAGTCATCGTTATGTGATACAATACTTTTATTTGGAAGGCCTTAGCCCAACCAATATATAAGCTTAACTGGATTCTACTCTAGGTGAGTCTGCTTCTCCGTTTACAACAGTAAAATTTTGGATTGCTGAGTTTAAACGAGACCATACGAGCTGCCAAGACGAGTATCGCAGTGGTCGACCAAATGAGGTAACGACTCCAGAAATGGTGAAGAAAATCCACAAAGCGGTACTGGATGATCGTCGACTGAAAGTGCGCGAGCTGGCAGACATTGTAGGCATTTCACAAAGTGCGGTGCATGGCATATTATTTGAAAATTTGGACATGAGAAAGCTATGTGCAAGATGGGTGCCACGTTTGCTGTTTCAATTGAGTGCTTAGCGAAGTTTCACAGCAAAAAAGCAGAATTTTTGCTCCTTTTCATAACAATGGCTGAAACATGGGCCCATCATTTTACAAACGAGACAAAAGAACAATCAAAACAAGAAGACCGTTTCATCTGCAGGCAAGGTTATGGCGTCGACTTTTTGGGATGCGCATGGGATAATTTTCATTGATTATCTTGAAAAAGGAAAAACTATCAACGGCCAGTTTTACGCGAACTTATTGCAACGTTTGAGAGAAGAAATCAATCAAAAACGGCCTCATTTGGCTTAGAAGAAAGTGTTGTTTCATCAAGACAATGCACCAGCTCACAAAGCCGTTATTGCAATGGCCAAAATTAATGAATTAAAGTTTGAATTGCTACCTCGTGCAACCTATTAGCCAGATTTAGCCCTCTCGGATTATTTTCTGTTCCTAAACTTGAAAAACTGACTCAGTGGTCGACAGTTATTGGCTATTTTGAGGAGCAAGACAGTTCTTATTATAAAAAGGGTATCGAACTTTTTGAACATCGCTGGGAAAAGTGATAGAGCTGAAAGGCTCTATAAGTTTAAAAATAAATAATTTTTTTTTCCAAAATTTTTGTGTTTTAATTGTTGGGTCGGGTACTTCTGGGACCGCGATCGTATATAATAATGGAAAATCGCCGAGGACACCAAAACTAGTCTAACCTTTCTATCTGTCAGAAACAAACTAAGTATTCTATATACTTGAAACTATTAACATATATTCAAGGCATGTGTATCAACACAGCAGAAAAAAAAAATCGATAATCGAATGTACGTTGCCCGCGAAATTTCAAAAGTCACCTTACATTTTGAACACACTTCGTAATGCGCAATAAATTGATTAGTTGATGTCTTGTGTGGGTGGTAGCACCATCCTGTTGAAACCAGAGATCATCCAGACCCAAGTCATTCAATTTTGGAAAAAAATAGCCGGTAAACATGCTATGGTTACGTTCTCCATTCACTGTAACTGTCTCTTCAGCCTCATGTTAGAAATATATAATCCGCACTATACACTGACATGTTTGGGATGCATTGGTTTTTGATGAATCTCGTATGGTTTTTCCGGTCCCCAAAAATGAAAATTTTGCTTATACACGTGCCCATCTATCCAAGAACGGGCTTCATCGGAAAAGATCAAATTCGATGACGAATTGTGCTGGCAATCCAATATCTAGTTCACAAATCAGCGACGTCGTTGATGATCCAAAGGCTTCAATTGTTGTCTAATTTAGATTTTATAGGCGTCCAAATGAAGATCAACTTTTAAAATTCGCTATAAAGTGCCATAAGTGAAGCATATTTGTTGACTTCTCCTACGAATTGAGGTGCGTGGTTGGTTTTGAACAATTTCGCTTTCAGTGTTGACGTTTTGGCGTATGAATACTGGCCTAGCATGCTGTTATGAAGTTGTTGACCTAAAAATTCAGGAATCTTACGAAATGTTACTTTTACAGATCGCCCATTTTCGTAATAAGATTGAATAACAAAAAAAGTGCATTGTTGCGTGGTAAGCGACTATATGACTAAAATTGCCAAATATTATGTGACATCTTTCCAAAATGTCAACTACATTGAATTCAGTAATTAATAGCATAATTAATAGCCAACATCCACACCATCTGTTGGCTCACCCTTTACATTCTATAAAGATCCTTCTCAAAAACATGTGAAAGGATCATGCATCAACAGATTAGTGAGTTTTTTTTGGCAACAATTTTCTTCTTCAAATTCAATGTGACGTTGGAGGGCGTCGTATCAGAATTTCTTCTTTGTCGCGAGGGGTTCCTTAGAGTTTGTATTTTGGGACCTCCCTTATTCTTACTATATGTAAGTGATACACAAACCGAAATTTCGAAGACTTTTACGACAACGATATTAAAATTTGTAAGAGTTTTGCTCTTGGCCTTATCGAAGATTGCGTTCACGATTTGAATGAAGATCTTCAAAGAATCTCGAACTGGTTATTGAAAAATAGCCTGCCACAATCCAAACAAGTGTCAGTGTCTAATTATTTCAAAAAAAATATGTTTTCAACAATCTTTGTAAAATTTAGGACAATGAAGTGGACTTACCATATAAATGCTATAATGGGCACGACAAATGAGGTTCTTCGAACTGTATGGACTACTCAAATGTTTACACCACCGAGGACAAAGTTAACTCCGGTTAAAGCACTTATTTATGGTTACGAAATATTTGGTAACTTTAATTCTGACATTAAAAGAAAGCTTCAAGGTGCATTTAACAGGACTATCAATAAAAACCTATTGAGTATATCTTTTCAGAACTACACACATTTCGTACCTTTGTTTTGCTATTTAGCATTATAAAAACAAGGCAATCGATGCACCTATACAATAATATCCAGTTTTCGGCATCCAACACATGTGCTTGTTTAATTCTCGTGAAATTCTCCTGTCTAACGTCTGAAGGACAATTCTTTATGGCTGCCATCCATCTTTGGAATTTAATAGTGCGGCATCTGAGAGAGCTTAATGGCACGAGTCAATTTAAAAGTGGGTTACAGCGTTGCCTAAATATTCAAAGCAACTAGAATTTGACTTCTCCATCCCCCTTTTACAAGCAAAATCAATTCACAAAAAGTGTATCTATACAAATTGGTTGCTTGAGTACTACGTCTGGATGCCTGTATGCAAGTGGCACGCCAGCGGGCGTCACAGTGGGAACAGGACAAGTACATCTTGGTTGCAAGTGCCGATGGATGCGTGGCTAAGAGGGAGCTTAGTCGCTAGTTTGAGAACTTGGAATACCAGTCGCCCTCTGACCACAGGTGAAAGATTAAACCGATCACTCATGGGAATTAAAATTGATAATCTCACCCCAAAAACAACAGAGAATAATGCCTCTACAATTGCATCAACAGCATCAAGCATCGTCTCGAATATGGAGGACCTAAAAGAGAACTTGTCTCTATTTACCGACTCCGTCTCAGAAACCAGCATTTTGTGCAACAGTGTACTATCGGAAGAATTATATCCCGATGAGACAGACGTACAAAAGACCTCTGGTACTATAAAGTGGCTAATATTGAGTACGTCATTTTCACGCCAGCTTGAACAACGCAGATTCAAGCGTGAGCTCAAAAATAAGTGCAACTAAGAGCAATTCCAGATTTCTGCAGAAGAGAAAAGGGCAGAAAAGAGTGCCAAAGTGAAGCGCATGCGATCAGAGAACAACACTTCGAATCAATCTGAAGTGCAACGAATTCGCACTGGGAACACAAGAAACAAAAGTGGATTATGGATGTCACGATCGAGCTACGTGATGACGAAAAGAAGTCAGCATTCCGCGGTGCGGAATGTTGGCTTTTAATCATTCGGCGGATGCCTTCACTGCAGAGTGGATGAAAAACAACTTCGCTAAACTTAAAGAGAAATGTGGTTTAGAGGTGATGCTTGTTAAGGAGGAAAATCTCCCAAAACCGCATGTCATCAAAGGGTTCTTTCTCTCTTCCTCTTCTTCCCATAAAGTACCGGGACAGCTAGCAAAAGAATACTGGCAATTCTTGACGGCCAAAGCAAAGACCTTAACACAAGAATGTGGAGATGCCTGCAAATATCGGACTATAAGGATATCAACCACCTGGTTCTTACAATAAACGAAAGCGCTATGAAACGGCTCATAAAGCTATAGGGCCTAGTCTCGTAATAATTTGGTCAGGCCTAGCTCATCCACAAAAATGGACAAAACAATCAACCAGAGCTCTAAATTAGCGACTCAAAAGGCAACGAGTACAACGTCAGAGGGAGGTGGCGAATATCCTACTAAGAGCTAGTGTCAACGTTATCGCAAACGCTGTAGTGTCAAAAGTGAAGAAGCTACACCCACAACTGCAAAAACCACAGTACAACACGGCACTAAAGCCAAAACCAGTAGCTTAACCAACCCAAAAGGTTTCAGGCCAAATCCGCTAAGCGAGCAGATGGGTGGACAACTAGAGGACAAATCAATGGTCCGAGAGGTAGAAGAAGTGGTCCATCTCAACAGGAACCCCAATTATGCACGCAAGAAATGACATTCCTTATAGACGTGACAAAGGCAAACCTGCATCTAGCTACGGGCGCCTCGAACACCTTTAACCAATGATGTGCCAAAGAGAACATCGCTGTTGGGCTTATCAAAAAGTCATGGGCAAATCATGGTAAGATATTTGGTTTAAAAAGCAAAACCAGAGAGATAATTTTTAATCAAAGCTCTTTTTAGGCCGAGGGCGGTTCTTTTTATTGCGAAAGATATAAAATTCTCTCTCATTCCAGGTTTCATAACTAGAGACCTGATGGGAGTTCAAACTAAACGCCACAATAGCCGGGATCTGCATAGATTCGTATCTGCATCTTTGCACTTTGCTGGAGACACTGAAGAAGTGCCTTCCTTACCAGTATAGGAGCTTTTCCGTTACTGTGACGACAAGCAATTACACATTATCATCGGTACAATGCGATAACGCTGAACACCTGTTTCAGGTTCACTTCAGGTTCAGGGTCTTTTAATATTGACATGACTTATGGACAGTCAACGGCGGTTTCACTTCTAAGAAACCTCAACAGAATCAATAGTTTATCTAGAAAACTCTTCAGTCCAGATAAATTTAGGTAGGCTAATGCCCGTAGCGAGGCGTGTTGTCGCCCCTCCTGTGGTCTTTGGTCATAAATGATCTGCTTAATAAAGTACAACACAATTGGTTATGCCGGTAACCTAGTCATCATCATTAAAGGCAGAAAGACTAACGAAGTCACTGCATATATTCAAAACGCACTTAAGACACTCTTAAACTGGTGCACCACAGAGAATCTCTCTATAAACCCAAATAATGCATTCATAGTTCATTTCACCAAAAAAAAAAAAGAAAAAAAGAAACACAAACTATGGTATAGTTTCATTTGACAATACCATCGTAGAATACTTCCCCGAGTCAAATATCTCCAAGTAATCTTAGACAAAAGACTCAACTGGAACTCCAACTTAAATAACAAAATAACTAAAGCAACCAACGCTTTGGGGGGGTCTCTCCAAGGATCACTCGCTGGATTTTGACAATGATAGTAAGGCCCATCATAACACATGCTTCTAGAGTTCGGTGGACACAACTCCATTACATGTAGAGTACAGCGTCAAGCATGTCTGAGCATTTCCGGAACCTTTCGGACCTTCCTCACAAAGACCCTATTCTCCGAAATACCGGAACTTGATATAATCTCCGCAGTAACAGACCGCCTTCAAAAAACATTATGCTTCAATAAAGGCTTCTCTCTAAGGAGATTCCTAGCAAAGACGCACGGGTTAGTAAAGACCCACCAAACAGCCATAATGGCGTAAATTGGAATACGGATGCTTCTAAAAAAAATCGGGAATGGGAGCTTAAATACACGGGCCTAACCTAAATATAACCATAACTATGGGCAAAAGTCCCAGCGTATTTCAGGCAGATCTCCACGACAATCAGGTACGCACCAACTACATTTACAACTCTGATATATAAGGAGGAAACATCCGTATATTCATGAAAAATCAAGCAGCTTTGAATGTCCTTCAAAACCCCTAAAAAAAACTTAACTCTAGAAACGAAACCAAACTGTGGTAGGTTCCTGGTCATGAGGGCATTGATTGAAATGAAAAGGAAATTAGTGGACTCGGACCCTTCTGCTGCACTCCTTAATCGGCAGTAAATTTAGCTGTTAATAGCTAGGAACATTCGAGATATATGAGATATTGAGAGAAGAGCTCAGGTCTAAGACAGGCCAAACAAGCTATCCTGCCATTCAACAAAAATGCCATTAGATGTCTAAATCTAAGTCGGCAAGATATTAGTGATGTAACATCACGTTTAGAGATGAATCTCTCCGGAGTGCCGACTTTGTCTTGAAGAAGACGAAAAAGCTGAACACATTTTATATGAATGCCCAGGCTGCAACGAACTAATGAATTACTCTGCTAGTAGCGTTATCAACTTCATTCGGAAGGTAGAAAACCTACTAACCTAACTACAGTTCTGACTAAATGGTACAAAAGTGCCTTACTTCGCAGTTGGTGAGTCAGAAAATTATTGTGCAAAGCAAAAAATGTTGGAAAATACATCAATTTTTAAATTGTATCAGTAGTTTTAAATATGACCACCTTTGGCGCGAATAATGGCCTTGAGACAACCGAAGAAAACATCGCACGCTGCACGCAAGTGGCTCTGCGGTATTTTGGCCCATTCCCGGCAAAGTGCTTTTTTGAGGTGGTCCAAACTTTTATATTCGCCTTCAAGATATCCTAGACAGAAAAATCCAACGGATTTGCAATCCATTGTATCGAAGAAATTATGTGTGGAACATTGTTTTTTTAACCAATTTTGGTTGACGCGCGCATTCTGAGACGGTGCCGAGTCTTGTTGAAATGTCCACAGTCTCCGGCTGAAATGATTGTTTGCCCAAGGCTTCAATACTGCCTCTAAGACCGTTTCGCGGTATACGATTGCATTAATTTTATCGCCACGAGTGGAGAGCTACAATCGGCGGTTATGGCGGCCCAAACCATCAACATCGGTGCTGCCTGCTTTCTGGTGGCCGTCCGAAGGTGTAAAATTTCGAAGGACCTCTCTGGCAAGTAAACTCGGTCATTTTGATTGTTAATAAATTGCTCGATAACAAATGGCTACTCATCGGAATGAACCAAATTCGGCAACTCACCACTTTTGTGCAAACGTAGCAACTCCTTCGGTCTTTCGACTCTAACTTCTTTCTGTTGCGGTGTAAGATCGTGTGCTTTTTGGAACTTCAATGACTCGAGCCCGAGCTCATTTTTCAGTATGTGCTGCATTCGTTCCACGATATGTTGAGCTCACGAGCTATTTTTCTTCCATTTTGAGGCGGATTTCGCTCAATTCGAGCTTTCACTTTCCAAACCATTTCTGCCGATGTTGCTGTTTTTTATGACCACCTCCATGGCGTTTTGAAACGCTGCCAGTATCACGTTAACGAGCTATCGTTCGAGACAAAAATGATTTATTCACGTTGAGGTTCTGGAGGGCTCTAACGATAGCTATTGTACTTGAGGTTTTCCAGCCAAATATAAAGCAATCACAGTATCACGTTTGAATTCCATCGCGGATAAAATTTTTTCAACACAACTAAGACGCAAATCGTTTAAGAGGCTTGTGAATAACAAAATTATCTGTCATGTATCAAAATTTAAGCTCACTGTCATGAACGGTTTGGAAATTATAGCAGTCTGAAATTGGTTGCATTTCGAGTTAGTCAGGGTGTATAAGCACGCACTTGCGATCCTCGTAGTGTCTACTTTCAATTTCACCTGCCCTCGTCGGAAAAAAAATCTGTACCACTAACTACGCCCTCCTTGATAAACTTGGCAATAAAACTACTCAGAACATCGTTTGAGATCGTCTTTGTATGATTGGTTTGCTTGAAGACGTCATCAGATATGTAATCTTATTCATCTTCAAACTTCGTGTTCCACTGAATCTTTAGTAGAATACGAGTATCTATTTAACTCAGCTTAATTAACTCACACCAAAAACTCTTTAGTAGAACGTCGAAAAAACTTCAAACATGCCCTTGGTTCGGAACTTCCTCAGCAGCAGATGCGGAACCATGTAGCTAAGTAATTTCTTAGTATTTTAAACGACTGCCCTCTACTCGTCTGAGTGTCTACGAAACAAAGTAAATGTTCTACATAATGATTGATGTAGGCAAACCCGAATACCTGCTCGGCTGTTTCTGAATGGAAATAAACTTCTGTATGACTTGGCAATTATTGGCCAGCACTTGTGACTATACTGGCCTTTGGATACCCACTGTAAGCGTAGACCATTTGAAGCTTTGTGAATGATGTGAAACATGCCTTCTTTATGAATCTAATACTCCCTCAAGCATTCAGAGATACTTGTGGTTCATGATGATCTTGCAACGTCATCTGGTTAAGCATGGTGCTTATTGTGCTGGAATATTGTTGAGGTATTAACACACCATAATGACGTATAGCCGTGTTTAACTGATAACTTGAACATTGTTGCTTGTTTGGTCAAAAAGATATAAAGTACATGCTTAAGCCTTCATAATTGCTTTTAGAGTGGTGACTGGATGATAATTTGGATTCAATCAAAGCAAATAAGTTACTTTCTGGTCTTTATGAGCTGTTTACGGAAATTCACTCTGTTAAGTGTCAAACAAGTGGTTGCGATGGTTGTGAGAAATGATTACCAAATATCTACCAGCTTGACGGCGATTTCTTGACACTTAGGTCACATCAGAGGAAATGTTGATCAGGAAATTACCCTGCAGCCTACTCTATTCTACATTAAAATGTCAACAAATCTAAACCGTCAGATAAACAAGCATGTTGCAGTAAAGAGTGTGTTGACAGCGAAGGCACATACTCTAATCCATTGTCCTGGATGCCAGGTTATGATGTAGTCATCATCTAATGCCTGTGAGTTGTCGAAAAGCGATTGTGGCCTGTGAAATATCAATCCATTTAAGATGGGGGTTGTGCTGTCGAATTAATGTCCCGATCACAAAAAACACTTTGAAGATACAAATAGCCTCAGTCGACGATCCCAGCAAACGAAAAACGAACAACGACTTTCGACTATGCACGTGGAATTTTTCTACCTTTAACAGTCCTTATGTAGCTGAACAATTAGCGGAGGAAATATCCCGGTACAAATCTGCAATCACTGCCATCAAAGAACTGCGATGGGGTAGGCCATCCATAAAGAAGATGAAAAACTGTGCCATTCTTATGGGGGTTGCTTTGAAGAGCGGAAGTAACGCTTATTTTGGCGTGGATTTGTCATCAGAGGGAGACTAAAGTAAAAATCGTTGGACTTCACACGTTGCAATACAATTCGCATGAGGGCTAAATTCACCAACATAACCCTGATATACGAGTACGTTTACCATACACCCGCAAAGAATTGAAGAATGCTTGAACGAGCTTCTTGACTAAACTATGCTATTAGCATGACATTAATATCATCCTTAGATGATCTGCCTGGCGATTGATCGGGAAATTGCTGAGCGTTCTATTACTTGGATTGGGACAGCAGTGTAACAAATCAAGTGCGTTCACCTCACAGTGGTGGTCCACAGTAACTGCATAAGTAAACCATTACTCATGCAGGCGGAAACGACCAGGGCATGTCCAGTGAGTAGCATCATATAGTGTGATTCATCGTCAGGTTTGATTTTTAATAGGCTTTTTTTGACAGATTACGTTTGACTTCTATCAAACTGCTTTATTAATTTTATTAAGTATCGTTTGGCAAGTTATTATAAAAAGATGAAGTGGATGAAGAGACTATAGTAGCTGTAGCTGAGAGTGTAAGCGAAGACCGTGACGAATCGATTCGTCGTCGTTCAAGGCAGCTTAGCTTGGCGTATTCCACAACTTGGCATATTTTACGTAAGGATTTCGGCCTTAAAGCGTATAAAATTTAACTTAAATTTGCGTCATATTTTCAGTAAATGGGCTCTGGAAAAACTCAATGAAAATCCGGTGTTTTATCGGGAAATTTGGTTCAGTGATGAAGCCCATTTCTGGCTCAATGGATACGTTAATAAACAAAATTGCCGTATTTGGACTGATGAGCTTGAAGAGTACCAAAAGCTATCATTACATCCATTAAAAACAACGGTGTGGTGTGGTTTATGGGCTGATGGAATCATTGGTCTATATTTCTTCAAAAATGAGGCAAATCAGAATGTTGTCGTCAATGTTTAACCTGAAATTCAAGCACATGGTCTCGGTGAGCTCTTCATCAAAACGGCGCTGCGAGCCATACAGCGCGTGAAACAAAGGACTCGGTGAGAAATTATTTTGGTGAGCACTTAATTTCATGTTTTGCTACGGTAAATTGGCCGCCTGTATCGTGCGATACCACACCTTTGGACTATTTTTCTGAAGATATGTAAAGTCTCAGGTCTTCAGGAATAAACCAGCTACGATTGACGTTTTAGAAGCCAGCATTACTCGTGTTGTCTGCGAGATACCAGTCGCCCAAAATTAGACCTTCCAAAAGGACCACCTGAGACGTAATTTTGGTCAAGGTTTACATAAAATTATTTTAAAAAAGTAAATGCCATGAATTTTTCTTTTAATCGATAATAAAAGTTTTAAAATCGCTTACACATAACAAAAAGGAGTGAATAAATAAAAATTGCCATGCCATGCTCACCACGATGCAATATAAATCTCAGCGCCATATGTGGCCATCTGTGTGTGGTGGTGGTCAATGTCCATCACAGATTCCGCAGTTTTCATTCAAACGGCAGGCCATAGCTGCACCAGGATAGGTACATACATAGATTCACTATGGTGATCGTAATTACATTACTTTATCCTTAAAAATTACTTTCAATAATAATTCCTTCGTTGAATGCATTTGAGGTTTGGGCTTACAAGTGAAAACACCGTTCAATAAACTGAATTGCTTCTGAGGGCATTAAATTAATTTTTAATAGCTTCGCACTTTTCATGTTTACATCCTTAATAGGATTTCATACGTATTATGGTAATACGCGTAACGTGTTCTCTTTCTCACTAATGTTTGTTTGTACGACGGCAATTCACTCGTGGTCGCAAACACTGTCGTCTAAAAGTTTAGAAGCACGTAATAAGAAACCAAAGCATCCGGCTGAAGGTTGAATCCGAAAAGCGCTATGAAAACGATTTCTTGGGCCAGAAAATTGGTGGTGAGACAATATTTTTTTCCTTAGATAAGTTCCAGAAAATTCTTAGACTCCTATGAAAGTCCATAAAATGGAAAACTGGCTGAATTCGGGTTTTTGTTCGAAAATACGTCTTAACGTGTCCAATTCTATATGAAATCGTCAAAATATGCAACGAATTTTGGTAAAGTACCCCACGCAAATCTTTATACTGATAACCACGCCACGACCAATGCGAGAAGTATAAGAACCGTCATGGTTTGGAACGAGACTCGGTCTTCTTTGTTTCTGGACTTTCCGTTGAATTGGGTGTTTTCGTCTTTAGCTCTCTTGGTGTAAGATACCATTAATCCGTTTTTGTATTCATGGTCCATTGCCTTTTTATCAACTTTTGGGACACAAGAAAAAGACGACGAGGATTCGTTGTGGAAAAAAAAATCCACACACGTTCGTGATTAACTAAAAACAGAAGTAACCACTCACCCAGTTGCACAACCAGCCCAAAGCACGGATCCAGTTTTGATGCAAAGCATTGTATAGCAGCAGAAGTAGATGGATCAAAACAGTGAGTTACTTCAAAAACTCCTGCACTTACTAGCAGCAACCAGTGGAACCGCAGTTGAAGTGAAAATGGAGTTATTGGTGAAAAGTATTTAAATGGCCAAATTTTTTAGGTTTGGTTCAGGCGATACGGGAACTTATTCGAGGAAGATGCCAATGAGTTCGACGATGCGGCAAAGGTAAACCTCTTACTTATATTACCAACATTTCCAAGAGATTTTTCCTTTATCCAAACAAACCGATACGCAGCCCACGTCAACCGCAGCTGTGAAAACTTTGAACTTTACAAATTTACCAATGACGAACTCAAATGCGTAGTTTTTGTGATACAATCTGCCAAGGACACTGAAATTCGAAGAAAACTTTTATCACTCCTTGTGCGAGCGTCGTCGGACACACTTAAAGTGGACACTTTAGTTGCAGAAGTTCTTTGGTATCAAAACCTGAACAGTGACACGTGTATGATTAAATCAGCGGCATCAAAAGTTCAGTCCGTGCCTAACAAAATTATCCACGAATTTGAACTGACAACAAAACACCCTGCAAAACCACGTACACCATGCAGCGATTGCAATAAAATCGGTCACAAAGATGGTTATTGCTCATGTTTTTCCAAGGCTGAGAAACACACAGCCAACACTCCACACACTTTCAGGAAAAGGAGCATTTTTCCGCAGAAGCATTCAAAATCTGCAAAATTACTAGGTGGAGTGAAAAGTAACCTCCTTACCGCCAGAATGCGCTGCTACTGCAAAAAAGGCTATCGTGCCTTAAAGTGTGTTCATATTTAGGCAGACATGCCAAATTTCAGTGCGATACTGTATTTAGTTTTGTTTTGACAGCTGATTGTTGTTGACGTGTTTAGCATCATGTTGAGTATGGACAAAAACGATTTTCGTTCTCTCATAAAACATTATTTTTTGAGAGGCAAAACGGCGAAGGAAACAAAAGAAAAGTTGGATAAATATTATGGGGCTAATGCTCCGTCAGATTACACCGTCAAATATTGGTTTCGAGAGTTTCGTGGTGGCCGCAACTCCACTACCGATCAAGTCCGCAGCGGCAGGCCCTCCGATGCGGTTAGAGAGGATAATGTCAAAAAAATACTTGAAATGGCTGACCGGAAAGTTTAAGTGCGCGATACCACAAAGATTAGTACTGAGCACACACGCCATATTTTGGGCAATATTTTATATATGAAGTTATCCTGCCGCTGGGTGCCGCGCATACTCACTCCTGACCAAAAGCACGAACGCGAGAGCACTTCGAAAGAGTGTTTGGACTTGTTGATGCGGAATCGGGCGGACTTTTGGCGTTGATTGGTAACTGTTGAACACCAGAGAACATAAGTGCCCGGCAATGGACTGAAGCCGGCACGAGTGCTCCGAAGTGGCCGAGGGTGGCTCGATGGGTCGGAAAGGTTATGGCGTCGGTTTTCTGGGATTGTCATGGCATATTCTTAGTGTATGAGTTTTATTTTACATTATAAATAAAACCTTACGATGAATCACCCAATTCTAGCCTATGCCATCATAGGACTCACAACCCTATGCGGAAGGGACTAAAAATATGTGGCGAACCAAGTAATGGCCTTGAAAAAATATTGAACCGCTGCCAACGACTCTAGCAAACGTTTAAAGGACAACGACCTTCGGATCTACACATGGAATACTCGAAACCAGCAGAACTATTAGCAAAGGCCCTTGTTTGCTGTCACGCAGATACCACCATCATCCAGGAAGTTCGATAGGATTAAAAAAAAAAAAACTGTGAAATCAGCAATGGAGGTAGCATAAGTTAATAGCTGACAACTGGTCCGATAAGGACACCAGTCGCAGCGCTTATTCAGATGCGGATTTCCATATGCTGCAAACTTAGGCAAAAAGATTTGAATTTTCAACACGTACAGGAGCGTCTTATAACAATCCGCATCAAAGCTAAATTCGATAATATGAGCTTATAATTGGTCCATTCCCCTTCGAAAGACAAGTACGACGCCACCACAGATGTTTCTACAAGCTCCTCGATAAGAAAAATGAGCTATGTCCGAAGCACTAGGCGATTTTAACGGCAGGATAGGAAAGGCGGACATCTTTGGTATGACACCACGTGTGGCAACATATTTGGGGTGGTGACTTTAGATCTTTATAATATCTAAGTAATCCCCCTTAGATATTATATGGTACACCTGTGCCAACTCTTTTTTTAATCTTCGAAGCCCTTCTCGAAAGCACTTTTTGGTATAGCCTTAAGCTTTTCAAGCGATGCCGTTTTTATTTCCTCAATCGTAGCAAGTCAGGATAATCACTGACGTCATTCAAGAGCGCTCCTGAGTGATGCTCATGCGACTGTTCCTCTGATCAAAAAGCAGACTTGCTATAAGTAGATTTTTATATTATATCTCACTTGGATTGGGTAGACAAAAATATCCGCTTTCTTCGCCAAAGTTAAATGATGCTCTACATCCTAAAACGAAATTTGAGTTTTTCTCGGCGATTAACAGTCTGTCGAAGTAGTTTTGCCTTAGCGCTGTGACTGCCTCCTCATCTTTATGGCTATGACTCCAGTAAGGTGCCAACAATCTTTCTGCTGACTTTTAAGAGACCTTTTGAAGTATTCGTTTCATCTTCCTACAACAAATAGAGTTGCTCATAAGAGGACAAACTGTCAATAAAATCCATACCCAAGGATGCAGTCCTAACTCGAGGTCAATACCATATCTGATAAGGTCACAGCCTTGTCTGGGACGTTCATCGCCGATCTTATTATTTAGTGCGTCATTGAGGCGTAACACTTTTAGTAAACTTATTGAATTCAGCCTATCCGACTGCATTGCATCGCCGAACTAGTTTAAAAGTCTCGAGACGATCAGCAAAGCTGTGAATTTCGCAAATTCATGGCTTCCTCACTTGTTCTATTAGGTTGTTGTTTTCCATGGCGATGTTGGCGTGAAATCCATGGATTAGTTTTAGAACTATCCGTGGAGATCCGATTTGATTCCTTTCTTGGCTCAGATTGTGACCAAAGGACGCTAATGGAAAGCCAAACGCGTACTCATTCTTGTCGTTGATTGCATATTAAACTCTGATCACCTTAATTTGAATATCAGTCTCACAAGGTGTTATTCTCCACATTAGTATGCCTGTATCTGACAGAAGATGTATTGGAAAATCATTTTTGAGCAGATGAAACTCAACTATCTTTTCATGTATGTAGTTCAGCATTTGAAAAAGTTGGCTTATAGGTCTGAAAATCTTGGAAAATAAGTAGTTAAGTAGTCATCTTTAGCGACTTTCAGTATAAAAGCTACTCGTACTGTTCGGTAAGTGAATTGATGTGTAGCCAGTGCCATTGCAACAATTCTCTGTTGTTACATCAGCTGAGACATATGTTGGGCTACCTTAGTTATAATTAGGCAGTGGTCCGTTCATAATATCGGGTCTTAAGTTCCCATGTTACTTCATATTATGATAAGGAAACCGTATACTAGAGATTGTTTCCCTACGTTGCAATCTGCCGTTTACAGCAAATCCAGGCTAGAGTTTCAGGTAATTGTTCGTCTGCACAGGTCTGTTTAATTTCCGAAACAGTTAGTAAATCCATTCTTTTCCGAGGATCTTGGTTGCTTAGCAACATTAGAGTTCTTGTTCCTTTTCTGCAACCACTTGGATATAAGTGCCAAAATATTCCGGAACCAATCATCCCCATTAGGGGTTGATACACCACGATTTCTTGACTTGTGACTCGCTTATAAGTTTAGCGAGCAAAGTCCGGATGGACAAGAACGGTATTAAATGGCCCCTCGACAATAAGGTAAAATTAAACAGCAATTTTTGTTTGTACTACAGTCGCGTCAAAAAATTAACAAATACAATGGAAAAATAAAACGAAGAAAATGAATTCGTAAATATTAAATTTAAACATTTAGAATGCCTTAAAGAAATAGAAGAAACCAAGCTTATGAAAAAGAATATAAAGCGTTTCGCAACCACCTAAATAAAATGCTACATAGTATTGTACTAAAATGAATTATTTCAAGCAAAAATTCTTAAATGCAAAAAACAATCCAAAGGATTCTTCGCAAAAGACTCACAAATCTGGATAATCTGTTGGCTAAAAACTTTGCTACAAACGAGTATGATAATCTCGCAAAACATTTTGCACAAAAATTTTCTTAAGACATAACAAATACTATCCATATATGCGAACATAAATCTTATTCGGGTCCATCCAGCAGTGTCCAGCGATCAATGTATATGAATGAAGTTTGTACTGATGAAGTACAGAAAATTCTTAAATTACTTAAAGACAACAAATGAAGTTGAAGATGGTATACGACCAAAGGACTCAAGAAATAATGCTGAGATTCTGGCTCCGGTTTTAGCAAAACTTATAAGCTTGAGTCTGGAACAATTAAAGGTCCCCGAAAGACTTAAAATATACGTCATTCGACCGATATACAAGGGTGGCCCGAAAAACGATATCGGGAACTACCGTCCGATTTCAATTCTATCGGAAACCGATAAAGTCCTCGAAGAGGTGGTATTCAAAAGACTTATTGAATATTTAGAAAAGTATAATATATTGTCAAAAAATCAGTTTGGCTTCAGACAGAAAAAAAGTATAAATCGGTTGATCGGTGATTTTTCAAAATAAATTAACCAAAATCAAGAAAAAAACCATAGCACCATAGTACTTTTTATCGATCTTAAGAAAGCCTTTGATACGCTATGCCATAAAAATATTCTAAACGGGCATAAGAGGGCCACATTTGTCATGGTTTGAGGACTACCTAAAAAACCGCAAATATAAAGTCAAAATTAAACAAAGCCTAAGCAAAGAAAAATCTTCAATGTATGGAGTTCCACAAGGATCCAAATTAGGACCGTTAATCTTTATTATATACATGAACGATATGCTTGCAGCTTTTAACAAAAGCACAGTTTACGCGTACGCAGACGACACGGCAATTATCGTTAACCACAAAGACGTTGAAGCAGCTGAAAAAATCTTGCAGAAGGAGTTTGATATAGTCACAACATGGTGTCACGACAATGGCCTGATCATAAATTCAAAAAAAAAACTAAAGTAATGCACATACGTCCTCCGCACATTCTAAAACACAAAATCTTAATAAAAATGCATGCTTATCATTGCCTACATAAGGTTAACAGTCATCAACTTCTTCGAGCTGATGACAACTGCTCGACGATCCTGGATAATGTATCTATATACAAATATTTATGGGTCACCGTCGATTACAATTTTAAGTGGAGCTATCATGTTGAGGCACTAATAAAAAACTCAGGGGATCCGCTGCCGCTCTTTTCCATCTTAGCTATCGATGTCCAGCAGATGTTCTTCAACAATGCTATTATAGACTAGTGGAGTCTCACCTGAGCCAGCATACAAAAAATAGTTAAGAAGTCAGAACGACATCATGGTAATGACAAGACATTTCCTCACAATAGAACAATTGTATAAGATGGACATACTATCAACATTTAAAGATGATAACACCTATAAGCTACCAACCCAACAAATAACAATAGTATTATTCAAAGTATTGCCCGTCTGAAGCTATGACTTTTTCCCATCTTTCTGGCAATTTGTGGATCCCATGCCAAAAGAACTGCACCGGCTTGGCAGCTAAGAATGAATTAAGCCAATTTTTGATATTCTGCTCTGATGTGAACCGTATTTCAGTGAATGCGTTCTGCATCGACCGGAACAAATGGTAGTCAGAAGGGGCAAGGTCTGGCCTATAAGGCGGGTGGATTAAGACTTCCCATCCACTGTTTTCCAAATAGTTCTTCACCGGAATAGGAACGTGAGGCCAAGCGTTGTCATCATGGAAAATTATTGCCTCGTGCCTGGTCGCATATTCCAGGCGTTTTTCGGCTACTGCTCTCTTCAAACAGATTAATTGTGTTCGGTAGCGTTGTCCATTGATGGTTTCACCCGATTTTAGCAGCTCATAATACAGCACACCCATATGATCCCACCAAATACAGAGCATTACCTTCGCGCCACGGATATTCGGCTTTGCCGTTGATTTGGCTGGGTTTCACATATGATTTTTTGCGCTTGGGGCTGTCGTAATGGATCCATTTTTCATCACCAGTAACAATCCGATGCAAAAATGACTTCCTTGTATGGTGTTCCAGCAGCATTTCGGACATGCAAAACCGCCTTTCGACGTCTCTCGGCTTGAGTTCATGTGGAACCCAATTTCTTTGCTTTTGAATATATCCAGGTGCTTTTCAATGTTTTGAAATGGCTGCTTGAGTGACACCCAAAGATTCTGCGAGCTCTTCTTGTGTTTGGCAACAATCTTCATAGAATAATGCTTCCAGTTCTTCATTTTCAAATTTTTTTGGCTGCCCAGGACGTTCATCGTCTTCCAAGCCAAAATCACTACTTTTAAATCGTGCAAACCACTTTTGGCACGTTCGCTCAGCTAGCGCATGTTCACCATCAACTTCCACCAAAATACGACGACTTTCGGCAGCAGTTTTCTTCATGAAGAAGAACTCCCCGCAAAAACACTTTTTCAGGCACAAAGTTCGACATATTTGAGTGAAAAAAAAATTATTGTTGTTTACGCTTCAAATGAATGACATATACTGAATTGACGTATAATGACAGTAGCTTTCCAACGCATGTGCCAATGGAATAATAACAGTAGAATAATACGAGGTACGCCATCTCTTAGCAAACCGCACGATGTAAGTTATAGACCCAATAATTAATTTTGAAGACCAATCTTCTGCAAACAAGCCCCCTGGCTTTGCAGATAATACAATATGAATGTCAATATTTTAGAACAAATAAAAATTCAATTCAATTCAATTCAAAGACACAATCAATGTCTAGTCGTTGTTGCAATGTTGTTATTGCAGGGTTGTCAGTATGGACAACAGCCGGCGCGGAAATCTGCTTATCCGTCATCAAATGCTCAACAGACTGTCATATAATCCTTTCACAATGTGTTTCTTTTGAAGCTAATTCCTTAATGATGCTGTTGATTGTTTCTAAATAACACACAGCTTCTTCAGCTCTCTACCTACTCTGCTTTAGTATATTGTACTGTCATGTGTCAGGCCACGATATTCAATATCCTTTTGCCTTTGATGTATAGGTTGCAGATCTTAAACCCGGGAGCAGTTGCTTTGCTAGACACACTTTCTCAAGTAGCTGGGGGAAACTTCAACCGTTTAGGAGTCTAGAATCCAATCATGTTTATCGGAAGCGTATTCATTTATTTTAGTTTTTTACGGTTCCGGCTCGCGAGACTAATACACCTTTGTTCTCTCCCCTTGGCTAATTCGAAAAAAATATTTTTCACTTCCCTTTGTAATGTACTAATTCTTCTTATATCTTTGGATATTTCAAACCATTCCGCACTTATGGTTCAATAGGCAAAATGCTAAAACTTACTTCGTATTTCGAGAAATCCTTGAAAAGTCCAATGAGTTGAATGATCTTTCATTATCGTGCTGAAAATTATGCGATGTAACTTCAAAGCTTTCCATACCTTTTCTGGGTTTTGGCAAGAAGATACGCTGACGTATAGTTATAGTTATAGGTCGAGAATTAGCAACTTTCTCCTGTTTATGTTTGTTTATATTGCTCCAGTGCTAGTTATATAAATTTTGGGTAGCCCTTTGCTCGTTCTTATAGTCGACCTTGGAACATATTACCTGTTCTCATCAATTATTTCTACATTCCTTCATTCTTTATATAAGGCCTATACAGCATTACCTTCCTCTTCACACACAATTGAAAAATTTGATCATTTTTACTGACCTTGCTTCTCTAATTTCAGATAATGGCTCCTGAGCAAAATGGTGCACTGATGTAACAACACATCATATAGCTGTTACCCATGTTCGACACCTATGTCTCTGTTATTCTAAATACCTTCTCTGGTCATCAACCTAATTGTTGGTAGCCCTTGAGATTGAGTGGAGAAACTGATTTCCTTCCTTCCCTGACAATTTGTAAAAACACTTACCAACTCCATGGTATCAAATTACGGCGTTAACTCACTATTGTTGACACATCTTTTGTTATTAGAGCTGAAAGGTGAGACGGAAATTTTATCAACTATTCAAATCCAAGAAGGTCAAGTGTAATGTAATTGTAAAGATTGTAAAAAAAAAAGATTAATACCTTATTATCGCACCCAAATGGAGTCAACACACTCAGGTTACCCAACAGACATCAACATCTTTACATAATTACCTCAACAGATGAAAAGATACTCTATCTACGGCGAAATTCCATTTCAAAATGAAAACGAAACAACAAATAAAATGAGCTCATAACATTTCGATGGTAGGTGCCAACTTTGGTTACCAGTTTCGCTTGACTTCAGTCGAGTATCGTATCCATACGTACTCATACAGACCTATAGTCTACGTAGAGATATCGCAGATACAGTCCGGAAGCTAAATTACTACACGCACTCCAACCGGTATTTCGGTTGTCACTTCTCTCTACTCCGGTCCGAGAGACGCCTCGGAAACCCAATGAAAGTGAAAATGATCCACTTGTTGGAATAGTGATATTTCCCTTTTTCTTGACGCACTCTACGTATCCAGTTTTTAACCGGACTAGGGGCGTCCAAATGGCAACAAGGGAATCACACGATAGCCAGCAAAGTTAAATTATTTATTACCAAGAAAAATGAACGAATTGACAATACAGCTGGCAGTCTTGTGACTTTTCAATTGCATTGCCAAATGGAGTGCGAACAGTGGAATACTGGTTAAGTACTTTCTATTAGGAATTCGGGTTCGGATTCGGATTTGGAGTGGAAACGAAGGAAGCACTCGGAAAACATCAGCTTGAGCTAGTCGTGGCCAGCAAGTGTCTTGTGATTTTTGGAATACAGGTCCATTTAGACCATTTTTTGTAGTGAGATGGTAAACTCATTAAGGTATCGACGTTAGCAGCTTGATTCGAAATCACAAGTGAAGTATATAGATTATGGTTCATGGAACTTCAATCGTCGTTGTATGGCTAGAGAGCAGGACTACATGGACAAGTTTTAACATTCACTTACTGTAGCATCAGTTATATGGGCCTAATTTAAGTCAAACGAAAGTTCAGTTAGTAGTTTATGCTGATGAGTATCTTCAGCGAGGCCATTAAACCTGGAGCTGAACTACCTTCACCTTTTATAACTGATTAAAAAAAAAAAACAGTTTTTGGGAACATGCAACTGGCAACTGCCGCTGGCAGGTATTTATTCCATGTTCGCTTCAATTTACCAGCTCAGGTTAATCACTTGGGGGAGATAAATATAAATATATTTACAGCACTTCACAATGTGTTATGTAGTAAATGGTGAAGGGGTACGAAACAGAACAAAAAAAAGGTAGTTCAGCTAATGTCCGGGACCTGGATCTAGTAATGTTGAAATGTAGTTGTTACAAGTGTAACTTATATCTTAAATCACTGAGTGACACTTTACCTCAATCGGTCCCCAAAAGAGAGAGAATTTGAGACCTTTATCTACTAAAGCGAGATACTATGAATGTACACTTCATCTGCTAACTTTTATTTGCTCTTCCTACATATCCTTCCACCTTAGAGCAGAATTAAGATTACCAACGACTTATATAGGGTGATTCATCGTGAGGTTTGATTTTCAATAGGCTTATTTTGTCAGATGACGCGTGACTCCTATCAAACTGCTTTATCATTTTTGTTCAGTATCGTTTGGCAAATTATCATTGGTATACCTATGATACCTTTTCCAGTAGAATAGATAGAGTAGAGTAGTTATAATTCCTGGGAATGTCTCTGTGGTCCGGCATCCAACATAGGTAAAGGTTGAACTGCTCTGCCATCTCCCAAAGAGATGATCGGCTCCAGAATTTAATAAGACTGAGTCCAGGGACTTCATAGCGTCCTAACTATCTGAAAATATGCGGATACCCTTTGCAGATATCACGTTTTTCTTCAGCCAGGACGACTTTTTCCGATAAACTATTGATTCTGTTGAGGTTTCTTAGAAGTTAAACCTCCGTTAACTGTCCGTAAGCCATGTCAATATTAGAAGACCCTGTGCAGCGAATCTGAATCAAGGTATTCAGGGTTTCTTAAGGTCGCATGTGATTGTGTCATCTAGTTTGATTAATAATCCCATCCCATGCAGTTACACTAATCTTTTGTTTGTATCACGACTGCCCCAAATCGTACGTGTATTGCGTGCGTTTGCGTCGCATCCGATGATAATGTGTCTTTGCTTGTCTTCACAGTACCGGACAAGCTCTTGTACTGCTAAGGGAGGCACTTCCTCAGTGTCTCCAGTAAAGTACACCGACGTAGATACGAATCTATGCAGACCTCGGCTGTTGTGACGTTTAGTTATGAAACCTGGAATGAGAGAAAATTTTATATCTTTCGCAATAAAAAGGGCTGCCCTTGGGCTAAAAAGACCTTTGTATAAAAATTATCTCTTTGGTTTTGCTTTTTAAACTAAAAATCTGACCATGAGTTTCCCATGACTTTTTGACAAGTCCAATAGCGATGTTCTCTTTACCGCATCATTGGCTAAACGTGTCCGAGGCACCCACAGCTAGGTGCAGGTTTGCCTGCACACACCCAGAAGTGATGCCATATTATATAATCAGGCTTGCATGCTCTGTAGGATTTGTCGTCACCTCTACAGAGGAACCATCTCTTCTACCTCTCGGTCGCCGGTTTAGCCCTGAAGCAATTGTAGTTGGTTTATTTACTGGTTATGGCCATGGTGCTGTGCTGTACTATGGTTATTGCAGTTGCTTCTTTATGGTCCTACAGTGCTTGGTTAGCGCCGAAGCTAGCCCTAGGTGGGATATCGCTCACGATTCTGTCAGCTGCCTGATTAAGAGCTCTGGCTAGTTTTCCTGTTCATGCTTTTGAAAATGAACTTGGTCCGGCCAAATGGATACGAGGCCAGGCCCTACCTACCAGGCTCTACCAGCCGCTTCATATCGCTTTCGTTTATTGCAAGGACCAGGTGGACGATATCTCTATCGTTCGATCTATACAGAACTCTCCACGTTTTTGTGTTGAGTTCTTGTTTTTTTGGCTGTCAAGAATCGCAATTACTTTCGCTAGCTATCCCGGTACTCTGATGACATGCGATTTTGAGAGATTTTTTTTCTTGACAAGCATCACCTCTAACTCAAATTTTTCTTTAAGTTTAGCGAAGCTGTTCTTCATCCATTATGCAGTGGAGACATCAGCAAAAACGATGAAAAGCTTACCGGGTTTGAAAGTCACACTGTGGAATACTGGCTTCTTGTGTCTGAACCATTTGTTCATTTGTGAGAGGTTTATGAGGTCGACTGGTACAACTCCCAGTCTGACATAGCTCGTTATATTGCTATACGAAACTTTTTCGATAGTTGTGTTTCCAGTGCCAACTCGTTTCGCTTCAGATTAGAAGGGATATTGGCCTCGGATCGCATGCGCTTCACATTGGGACCCTTTTCTGACACTTTCTCTTTTAAATAAATGAGAGCTTGCTCGTAGTTGCACGCCTTCTTTATCGCTTGAATCTGCGTTGTTCAGGTGGCCTGAAAATGACGTACTTGGACTCAGACTGAGCAACTTTGCCAGAGGTCTTGGCTTACATCGGGATGTAATTCATTCGACAGTACACTGTGTACAAAATGTTTTCGAGGTGAAATTTTCAATTTTGATTCCACGAGTGAGCATGATGATAATCGAGTAATATCTGTGAATCGAGTGATAATCTGTTGCTCGTGGTCTATCCGTCTAACAACAGGAAGGGTATCTTTAAGTTTGAGGTCGCCTGGTACCCGAAGTTTGCAAACTAGCTAATGAGCACACTTTTTGCCACGCATCTATTGGCGCCTGCTGTTCCATAACTGGACTAGCGAGATTTACTTCTCCTGTCTCCACTGCGACGCCACTATTCCTTTACCGGACCGGTAGGCTCTTTGAGTGCCACTTGCATACAGGCATCCAGGCCGAGTTAACTTCAAGCTAATTCGCAAATGGCTCTATGAACTTGGTAGATAATGAGTAGATTATGAGTCTCCCTTCGAGCAAATGAGAGATTTCATTGAAGGAAACCTTATATGAGTTCAATGCAATAGTTATTTTTCTGAGTTCTGTATTCTGGACGAACGAAAAATAATAAAATACAGCAAAAGATTAGAAAGTGTTAAGATCTTAACTAGATAGATAAAGTCTTTCAAGGTCTCATGTGCGAGAAAGGTGAACTAACAATGTATTGAGTGAGTGGAGTTTAGTTGACTTAGATATTGAGATTGGATTAACTTGGTCCTATCGAAGAAGTTAACGACAACACTCTTGAGAATGTAACAACATGAGAGTCTAGAACTGAAAAGTCTAGAAAGTGACACTGCAGTATATTAAAAGGTCTATTCAACCGAAATGTAATAAATTAAAAGTGTCTCTGATGCTTCAAGAACATAACCCAGTTTATGTTGAGGCAGATCCATTTAGTACCTATTTGCTCACTACCGAGTTGTAGTAGCTATTAGAGCGTCAAATTGAGCAATATGGTCAAAAATGCAATAAACCTAAAAAGCAAATCTCATAATTTTTACTCCAGAGTAAAACCTTACTCAACCAACTTACTATTGCCGTTAAGCTCAGCGAACACAGTTTAAAACTTATAATTCAAGTAGTTTCCAACAAATTGATGAATAATCTTTAAACCATATCAAGCTCGTATTAATTGCACGTCTGCACGTCTGCACGTCTAAACGTCCGGCACATAAATATACCCTCTAGGCAATTTTGTAAATAACATCATAAGCTTGCATAACGCCACATGACTTGGTCTGCTTTGAATTTTTTTTTTTTATTTCCCTACCCTCATTGACACCTTTGCTGGTGGTGCGGTTTTCTAACCCACGAAATTATCATTAAGACAACGTAGATCGTCAGAAATATGACCAAATCATACATATTAAGAGCAATCACTATCTACTGGTCGAGTTCACGGATTAACGTGTATAGCAGCTAACAAGCGTCCTTCTTAAGGTTATTTCTATCTGCGTCCAAGGCAAGCCATTTGGAACTATTCCGTCTGCATATTCTGTCATAATTCGTCGACTTAAATCGAGTTGAATTACAATCAAATCAACATGCCTCGACATAAGTGGTTATGCTTAATAGTTCACCCCTCCCATTGCCATTTCATAGATCGATCGCATAAATTATGATCTACACAGACTAGCGGGCTAATTGAAAGCAAACTTATCTGCTAAATGCGTACGGTTGAGTTGCTATGACATCGATAATTGAAACTTATGATCTTGAAAACACACTGCCTCCTCTGGAACACCTTTTATCTGTCGCTTCAACTAGTCGACGATCCAATGATTTAATGATCCAACGATCAAGCGATCTGACGATCCATTGATCCTCACCTCAGGCAATGAAGCTTTTAGCTTACATCATCTGGCTTACCTCCGCCAAATGCACTTACGTCTTACTCTTTGAGATCGACAATTACTCGTGTGTCTGCAACCTGTATCTGCAGCACTACGACTGAGTTGTACAAGTATCACCAGCAGCTACAAAGAAGTTAATTTTTGCTACTAGCCACCCCCCAATCTACATCGTTTTCGTTTGCACTCTATTCGTTGTTATTTCATTTAAATACGAAAGAGTGACCACCACCAGTGTGACCAGGCTGCATTTTCTAACACACCTTACCAAACCTCTGTTTGCTTTATCATAGGGAATAAAATTCGTCGGAGAAGTTCGATTTGAATCGACTGGATAAAGCCGCTAGTGTGCGCTATATCTTTTTTAGGCGGAAGAGATTTAAAAAATATTTAATGTGAAATTTCACATACTCGTATGACTTGATGTGTTAGTTAGTTTCCGGAATTACAGCAGGATTTTTGACAGAGAGGTTAAGTGCTTGTAACGACTACCACGATATTTACTTAATTAGATGCTGTGACAGTCTCTGGTGGATTAAAACCTCCACAGTTAGTGGGATATTTGGCCTCCAGTTTCGCACTCTTATGATTGAATGCGAAGTTTTCCTCGAAGAGTCTTCGGGTTGGAGCTCTTATATGTATATGGTATATTTATTTGGCTTACATGTCCTAACAATCTCAGACGGCTAATGAGCATTTCCCTGAACAGGTCGACGCTGCCATACATTTCGTGTTGTTCGATGTCATTTTAGTGTACGAGTACCCTTAAAATGTTTGCACGGGTGAAGGAAATTTAGGGAGAAAAAAACAGAGGCACCGATGTAAGTTGGTTTTGAATGTTCTCAGGTTCTAATGACTGGGAAATAAAGTCATTTATAAACTGATCACCATTCAGATTGAGCTACTAGAAATTTGGATAAATCACTGTTTGTAAAAAAAGCGTTGAACATGATGAGCCAAAAGACATTACGTGGGTTTTGGAGGGTGTCAACATCGTTATCACCTATAAGTTTTATAGAAAGGTTTGAATCTTATCTAGCAGTTACAGAGTGGTCTTGGGAACATCTGACTAAATGTGGTTCTTGTACTCCAAGTTTGGACTGGCCTTATATATTGAGGCCAGATTAAAAGAAGAAAAAATGTTCGGTAAAAGAGTCTGTCTATTAAAAGCCTTAGAAATATTAAGTATAACTATCTGGATTTCGCCAGATTGACGTACGCTTTGGTTCCACTTTTCGTTGAGACATGCCATCAAATCACTAGTGGACCTGTTTCCACAAAAATTGTTTTCATGTTTCATGAGCTGATGAGCTTTCCGTGATCTTGGAAAGAAGGAACGTAAGTTCAATGGCTCTGTCGGAGAAGAGAGAAGATTGTGTTCATTTTTAGGATTGATAAAAAATGACATTTTTATGGAATTGCTGACGGAAGTGCATTCGTTCCCTTAAAAATTCGACGCACTTGTGTGTATGAGGCCGGCTTCGTTCAAAGAGCTGACAGCTGGAATTTCATCAAAAATGCGTGTTGGTAAGAGGATGGGACAGAATTTATAGCGTTTTTGACGAATTACCAAGAGTTTCTCATTCTTTTGGGCCATTGTAGAAGGTTTTGCCTCAGTTGATGGTCGTGTTGGAATTTCATGAAAAGCATTACCTTCATTGCCGGGTTGTTTAAACTTCTTTCAGTTGATCTTGTTAGACCGAAAAAAAGTTCTCTAACCGACGGCAGGTGATTTCTGGCACACGATGGCTTAGCAAAAAATTGCTACATGAAGCACTTCAACCTAAGAGTACTGTTTTTCATATCGCATTTCTGTGCTTGAATGCAAACATCGTCTGGCTTAATCCTCCTAACTCCAATTGTTGATCAACATAGTTTTTGTATTCAGAGTCATTTAGATGTTTGTCACTACCAACGTTTTTGTCTCGACCAACGCGATAAGAGCGGCATCCTTATACGTAAGCCAGTCTCGTCCCCTTTGACGTTTCGGGGGCTTGTGGGAGTTGTATTTTTCCTCGAAATCCATATTCTTTCCACCAAAATTGCAACTTTTGCTGCTTGCAGCACAAATTAAAACGTTTACAAAACAAAATCAGGATTGTTTCTCAGGGTGCTTGTTGCCTCACGAGCTTATACATTCTGTTCGAGTAAAACCACCGTTAATTTTTGTTTTATCGATAACTTTGACCGCTTCATCCAATTAACATTCACTAAAATTGCAGCCTTTCTATGCAGCAACACCGATTTCGCTGGGCCATGAAACGCGGGAAAATCTTTCGAGAGATTGAATGCCATATGTGATAAATACGCTTGTTTCGCAAAACAGCAGACGCATAGATCCGAATAGTAGATGAGTCATATCAATCAGCTTCTTACTTGTTGTTTATAAAATCGCCTCACTTTTGAGGGGACTGACTTAAAGGCAATTAGAAGTGATTCATAACATTTAAGGAAAAAGGTTTAAGGCGAACAGTGATGAACATCATCAACATATGCCTAAGCGTAAACGCTGGAGACTGTCTCCACTGCATGTTGACCGCAATCGGTCGCCTTGTTTGGCCGATTTATGTTATAGAAAGTAAAATCGCCTTAAAGCATCCTCAACATCGATGAAAATGGCCACATTTTTGTCGAGTTAACGTTCAATTCTGAAACAGAGAGTCTCTGTTTTCGACCCAACGTAGGTGTCATTAGATTTTATGGTTGATTCTGGTGAATGGTTTGCCCCTTTTAAGGAGTTTAATTGATCTGGTAGTTTCGCAGAATGTTTAAATTCTTTTGAAAAATTTCCTGTAATTTTTGATTCGATCTAAAAAGATTCCAGTATTACTACAAATCATTCTTAAACGACTTGTTTCAGACCTTTCTTGTTTCCTTACGTACTACCTGAAAATCTGCGCTTCAACAGGGAACGAGCGATCTGCACGATTGCTTTCTTACTGGACATTCAGCTATAAGAAACTGATGAGGCTACAAATTAAGCTCCAAAAAGTCTCATCTATCATTTGCGTTGTTTTCAGTTTAGGTGAAGTATTGACGAAATTGAATTTGATGCGGCTATGATCTGCCTTGGAAACCTCCAACAGTACTTTAAAGCCAATAGCCTTCCTAGCGTACTTGTTGTCGATTACTTGGTGTTTGACTTTCATAAAAAAGATGGCTACGAGCCAACCAGTTCAGACGAAAGATGAAGTCCAGGAGATGAGTGCCTCTCAAGCGTTTTCAATGCTGCATATCATAAGCCCAATTTTACTGCAATTACAGTATTGGTCTAGTATTTATAAATAAAAGATTATAAATAAGACTTGTTTTGTCATTCTTCTTTCGTTTTGTTTTGCAAAAATAAAATAAAATTATTGTTTTAAAAATGTTTTAAAAAAAAAAACAAAAAATTTATAAATTAAAAAATAATTTTTAAACAAAACTCATGGTTACACTGGCTTTGAGTATAGTGTATCAGGTGAGTCGGCGAGGCAACCACAAACTCCAGGCTATAGAGACTACCTGCCGCAGATACACGACAAGTGTGGTTCAAACTTTCGTGGCAATCACTACGAATCCACCATAAAAGATCGTCGTCTGGTACTGAGAATGCCAGTTGCTTAATAAACGTGATCGAGTCCAAGGAGCTTACGGATAAAACGATTTTGTTTTTGTTTTCTGTTTGTTTGTTTGTTTTTTTTTTTTTTAATTATTACAAAGCGAATCGTGGTAATAAGTGTGTATCTTCATCTCGCCGAGTTAATATCCAGTGTAAGTGGAAATACAAAAAAAAGGAAAGATACAACTACCTACAACTTGTAGGTGTTTAGAGTGCGGTAATATTCCTATTGATAGTGACAATGAAGTTAAAGTTGAAAGGCAGAAAATTACCATCACGATTACCATGCAAGCTGCAGCAATTCTAAAATTAAATTTATGTTACTTCCATTTGTTGTTCGGTTTCTTGCAGTTGAATATCTTTTTAAAAGTGTTTTGCAATAGCTTTAAGTTTTTTTCTAAAAAAAAAAAAAAAAACTGCTTTACCACATGTGTCCTTCTGACTTGTGTGACTTTGTTTTAGTTTTAGTGGGCGACTCTGTTGGGAACAGAATACCGAATCCAATTTCTGATTTGCATACAGTTGACCTTCGCTTTAAAGTGGACGCGGATATTTCTATAACTGCTCTGTGTTTGTGATTCGATAGGAAAGAAAAAAAAAAAAAAAAACATTTAAAAACGGGTCTACATAGTTTATGCAAACATTGTCCAATGACTTTATGGATATTGGAAATAATTGCAGTCTTGGATGTATTGAATTTCTATATCCAACGAATTGATTCTTAGGTGCATTAGGTTGGAGCAAATGGCAGCAGCAAAGTAATCTATTTAAACGAGAAACCGTTTGCTGTGCATGTCTATCTTCGAGGATATCTTAGTTCAGTTTTTTCGCTTATCAGCATGTTCCTGAAGGATAATAGAGAATGTTGTCGGTTATTCTCGGAAGAAGGTAGGGCTAATATATCCGGGATCTGATGTTGATTTAATCGAGCTTTTGTGTTAAACGATCTCACACAGTTTGTGTTTTTGAGATCGAAGTATGTTAAGCCCATTTAAACGCTCTGATCGGATGAGACACTTTTGAATTTTATTCGTAAGATGTACTCAACTCTTGAATATCTATTGAACACTTCACTATGAACGTTCACCCCCATTTGGGAATCAAAATACAGTAAGGTGAAATGTGAAATGAAATTTACATATTGATTGGCAACCCAATATCTATTTAATTCAATTTGAGTTAAAACAAATACTTTTTTGGGTTTTAAAAGTTCGAAGACTACTGCGTTATTTCTAATAAATGTGACTTTTGCATATTCTGGTGGGGTTTTTTTTATTTTATTCAATATAGTCCCCTTTTAGTTTGATACACTTATTCCAGCGATTTTCCAATATCTTGATCCCGTCCGAAAAGTAATTTTCCGGAAGGTCTGCAAAATACTCCTCCGTGGCGTCGATGATTTCCTTGTGTGAGCTGCATTTTTTATTGATGAGCCATCTTTTAAGATTTGGGAAGAGATAATAGTCCGAGAGAGCCAATTCGAGCGAATACGGTGGATGCGACAGCAATTGGAGCCGTAAGTCATTGATTTTAGCCATGGTTGCGATGTTCTTATGCGCTGGTGCATTGTCTTGCAAAAACAAAATTTTTTTTCGCTTCATGTAAGGCCGTATTGCAGCAATTTCGCCCTTTAATCGCTCAGTAATACTGTTGATGGTTTTTCCTTTTTTGACGCCATAACTTATCCGACCTATCGAGCCTCCCTCGGACGCTTCAGAGCACTCGTGCCGGCTTCAGTCCATTGCCGGGCATTCATTTTGTGCTCTGGTGTGTAATAATGGATCCAAATTTCATCAACAGTTAGCAATCGACGCCAAAAGTCCGCCCAGCGGCAGGATAACTTTTTCATATGCAGAATATTGCCCAAAATATGGCGTGTGCGCTCATTAATAATTTTTGTGGTATCTGCTAGCTTGCGCACCTTCACTTTCCGGTTAGCCAACACCATTTCATGTATTTTTTTTTGACATAGTCCCCTGTAACCGCATCGGAGGGCCTGCCACTGCGGACTTGATCGGTAGTGGAGTTGCGGCCACAACGAAACTCTCGAAACCAATATTTGACGGTCTAATCTGACGGATCATTAGCCCCATAATATTTATCCAACTTTTCTTTTGTTTCCTTCGCCGTTTTGCCTCTCAAAAAATAATGTTTTATGAGAGAACGAAAATCGTTTTTGTCCATACTCAACATGATGCCAAACACGTCAACAACAAGCAGCTGTCAAAACAAAACTAAAGACAGTTTCGCATTGAAATTTGGCATGTGTACCTAAATATGAACGGACTTCAAGGCACCATAACCTTTTTTGCAGTAGCAGTGCATTCTGGCGGTCAAGGAGGTTACTTTACTCCACCTAGTACCGGTATGAAGTGAGCGTCAGAATAAAAAATGTCTCGACAGAGAACATTTATTGTGAACAGGTCTTTTTTTTCCTTTTTTTTGTTTGCTTGCTATGACACCTGTCAAACATATTTAGTATACATCAAGTCATTGAGCAAACAACATCATGTTTTTTCATCGTGTTAAAATTGTCGTATTTTGTACCAGAAAATGATGGCTTGCGGAAAGCATCAATTTTTTGTTTTCATTAGAAGAAAAGTGCTGCAGAGTCGCATCGAATGCTTGTCGAGGCATATGGTGATCATGCTCTATCAGAAGCAACATGTAAAAGATGGTTTCAACGGTTCATAGATAGCGATTTTGATGTGAGAGATGAAAAACGTGGAAGACCACCAAAAAAGTTTGAAGACGACGAATTGCAAACAATATTGGATGAAGATGACACTTTGAGTCTAAGACAAATAGCAAAAATTTTAAATGTTGCACAACAAACAATTTCTGACCGTTGAAAAGAAATAGGAAAGATCCAAAAGTCAGGAAAAAGGATGCCACATGAATCGAAAGAAAGACCGAAAAACCACTTGTGAAATTTTGCTTCAAAGACACGATTCGATTCGGCAAGAAGACAATGCTGTGTGTCTGGTAGGACCAAAAAGGTGTGGTGTACCACGAGCCGCTTAAACCTGGTGAAACCGTTAATACAGATCACTACCTACAATAAATGATCAATTTGAACCAGGCAAGGTAGTTTTTCTCCATGACAATGCAACTACACACAAAGCAAAACTGGTTCAGGATACAACCATAGCTGCTACCGCACCCGCCGTATTTACCAGACTTGGCTCCTTTCGACTACCATTTGTTTTCATCGATGGGACACTCATTAGCTGAGCAGCACTTCAAATCCTACGAGGAAGTCGAAAATTGGGTGGCTTTTTGGTTTGCTTCAAGATACGAACAGTTTTATTAGCGTGTGTAGCTAGCAATGGCCAATACTTTAAATAAAATGTGTTTTACTTGCCCATTAAAAATCAATGCCGGTACACCTAGTACTTAACTTTCAGAACTTAAACGTCTTTGATTATGGCATCCCTTCTAGAAGGTAAACTAAACACTCTACCTTGGATATTTTGATACTTCTCGATATGCATTTTCGTTGCGTCTAGTCAAACCAGCACACAATTTCTATGTCTTGACTTGCTGAATATGTCGTTTATCAGATATGCTAGCAGATCCAAAAGTCTTTAGTACGATTGGTGATGCTGACTAGCAAATTTTTGTAGCGGCGTCAACTGGCCTAACTTTGACCACTTTTCATTTTGAAATGCCTTTAGCCTTCATGTCTTTGATACTACTCTAATTAATTTGGCATGTAAGAGTTGGTCTCGGCAAACTTGACCGGATACATGTTCGATAGGTAGACAAATTCATAGATGGATGTTTTAAATAACTTTTACCTACAAACTATACTGAATTCAATGAAATTTGTAAGTACATATTACATGTATTCATATTGTATATGTTTTAATAAATTATGATTAATTATTGGGTATATATTTTAATTTTTTTTTTTTTTCAAAATCTGAACGTTTATTTAAGAAAAACATGTACAATAGTATTATTTAAAGTATTGCCCATCTGAAGCTATGACTTTTTCAATCTTTGTGGCAATTTGTGGATTGTATCCCGAAAGAACTGCGCCGGCTTGGCAGCCAAGAATGAATCAAGCCAATTTTTGATATTCTGCTCTGATGTGAACTGTATTTCAGTGAGGGCGTTCCGCGTGGACCGGAACAAATGGTAGTCAGAAGAGGCAAGGTCTGGGCTATAAGGCGGGTGGGGTAAGACTTCCCATCCACTGTTTTCCAAATAGTTCTTAACCGGAATAGCAACGTGGGGTCGAGCGTTGTCATATTGCCTCGTGTCTGGTCGTATATTCCGGGCGTTTTTCGGCTATTGCTCTCTTCAAATGAATTAATTATGTTAGGTAGCGTTGTCCATTGATGGTTTCACCCGCTTTTACCAGCTCATAATACAGCAGACCCATCTGATCCCACCAGATACAGAGCATTACCTTCGCGCCAAGGATATTCGGCTTTGCCGTTGATTTGGCTGGTTGCCCGGGTTTCACATATGATTTGCGCTTGGGGCTGTCGTAATGGATCCATTTTTCATCACCAGTAACAATCCGATGCAAAAATGACTTCCTTGTGAGGTGTTCCAGCAGCATTTCGGACATGCAAAACCGCCTTTCGACGTCTCTCGGCTTGAGTTCATGTCGAACCCAATTTCTTTGCTTTTAAATATATCCAGGTGCTTTTAAATGTTTTGAAATGGCTGCTTGAGTGACACCCAAGGATTCTGCGAGCTCTTCTTGTGTTTGGTAACAATCTTCATAGAGTAATGCTTCCAGCTCTTCATCTTCAAACTTTTTTGGCTGCCCAGGACGTTCATCGTCTTCCAAGTCAAAATCACCACTTTTGGCACGTTCACCATAAACTTCCACCAAAATACAATGACTTTCGGCAGCAGTTTTCTTCATATTAAAGTAATGAAGAAGAACTCCCAGCAAAAACACTTTTTCAGGCACAAAGTTCGACATATTTGAGTGGAAAAAAAATTATTGTTGTTTACGCTTCAAATGAATGACATTAACTGAAATGACGTACAATGACAGTAGCTTTCCAACGCATGTTCCAATGGAATAATAACAATGGAATAATACAAGTTACGCCCTTTCTTAGCAAACCGCACGAATATATATATATATAGTTATAGACCCAATATATCCGCAGTTCTCTCGACCTCCGGAATGAATCCAAGGTTTTTAATTATGTGGCCAGAATTTCAGCACCCTGGGTGGGGCTTTCCGACGCCGCTGTGCCTTTGATCCCTAATTTGAGAGAGAAGTTTTAGTAGCAGCAGGAAGTCTTTGGCCTGCCACAGACCTGCTTCTGCTAAGGCTGGAGGAAGTGATAGGCCCATGACTGGCACACAGTCTTTCCACCACTTAAAAGTTTTGCAGAGTTTGGCTCGATGCGATTGCCTTTGGAAGGTGCACCATCGTTTGCCACAGCTTAGCCTTTGCTCGGTATTGCAGGAGCCTTGCTGGTATTCGGTGTAGTCACGTGTGACAATCCGATATTGGAAGAGTATCGTCCTCGAGTTTAGATTTGAGAAATGATTCCATGTGTGATCCCCTGTATAGAGATAAGGCTAGCTAATCCGGAGACCGTCAGGTATCTGGATACTCCGTTCACGACTGAGCTTTTTTTTTCAAATACAGGGCTCTTAGCCAGGCTAATTTTCAGCACGGTACGTATAACACCTTGATTGAGTCCAGTGGAGAAAGGAGAGTGAAGGAAGGACGGAAGTGAGAAGGAGAGAGGGAGTAAATAAGGGGGTGAGCATTCTTTTGTTTCAGGACTCATCTAGAGAACTTCTCGAGTATCGTTGATCGCACTCAGCCTCTTTAACTCTATAAGTTCGATGCTCAGAATAGAGGAAGATTTTGAATAACTCTGTCTACTCTCGTTTACTCTCCCGTATTATTCAGGTTAAACAACAGAACTTCCCTGTCAGTGTTGTTGAGCGCCGCTACACTTACCTATGTTGAGCTACCCGACATCCGTTTGGCTTAACAACCGCTTATCTTTTATTTTTCCCCCTTTCCTCATAAATTTTAGGGTGTGTCGTAGTTGTCTATCTTTGCATATTTACTTTGAATCTGCATTGGCTTCTTAATACCTAATTGTAGCCAGAATGCTGTGTTTTTTTTCTGGCCAACAGTTGATAAACGAAAGATCCGGGAAAGGTTCATAGTGGGCTCTAACCTGCATAAACTTATGTTACCTTAAATCAGTCAAAGGCAGGCGTGTTAAGAGAATAAAACTGAAACCAACTGCTTGGTTGGTTTCATCCGCGTGGAATGCCTATTTTGAAGTCATGTTTGTGGCACTTTAATAAATGTATGTGCTAAGTAGGCAATATGAATTTTTCTTACCGCTCTAGATGATCTGTAAAGTACATGCTTACCTTGAGATTGTTTTACTCAAGCTCCATCCGGCTTTTCAAATCGCATTGTTGATGCTTCGGTTGGCTACAGTTGAACTTTTATGAGGTTAAGGTCCCCATGCTGTTCTTGTCTTCAGTTTGAAATGTGATTGTAATCTTAAATGGGCATGCGCTAGGGTGTGGGTATTCTTGATATTTACATCAATTACACAATCGTTGTTGATATGCCTTCTAAGCACAATCATGAAAAGTATCTTTTCCATAGTCACACAGTGGACAAAGTTAAGTTTACATTGACCGTATTTGTTTTAAAAAAGTATCTATTCTATGACTACAAAACTTGCTATTTTATCATATTTTAAATATTAAAATACATTTTTTTCGAATTAGTTAAGTCAATCCGTCCGCATAAGTTCGCATTTTGTCTTTTGTACTGTGATTAAGTGGCAAGATAACATCGTTATGTGTTTGTTAATTTATGTAATCAAGTGATCTACGAATATTCACACGTTTAGTTTAATTTATGATGAGACCGAACGAGGTGAAGATTGACTTTATCTATTCGAATCTACTGAATGTATGAAGGTAATCGCTGACTTGTTATACTCCAGTTTGATTGAGGATGTCAATTTATGGGTGATACCCTGGAAAGTATTTGACCTAGGGCCTAGTATCTTGTTTTATTACATAAATCAATTTCGTTTCACATAATCTTAGGAAGCAAATGAGTAAGCTTCATTTCTACGACCCCTCGAGAGGAACAAGCTCTAAACAATTATTGTGCGTCGGATATAATTACAATGGAGTTGTCTTCGCACCTCAAGGTATAACCAATCTATTGCCACTTTCATTGCCGTAAAGTTATATCTGTAAGCTTCTGGCTTGATGTTATATAGATCAGTTGAGATGCGATTTGACCAAAAGCATTCAGCTTTCGTATGATTAACTATGATACATTGTAAAGACTGTAACATATACTACAGTGATTTCTACAATCAGGGGTTATTTAGAGCGAATAGCAATAAGCTATTCTCGTAACATTCCGCATTGAGGTTAAACTCGTTAAAATCAACGCGAGGAAGAAGCTGTTTACAAATATGGCGTGAAAATCAGAACCTTTGCCGATCAAATATCCCTTAACCTCGCTCGAAATGCTACAATGCACGCCGCTCACGCATAAAAGGATCTGGGAGTCTCGTAATCAATCTACCACTAACCAAATCAATCTAATTGCGATCGACGCAAATTGCGTATCCTAGAATTTCGAATCCGAGGAAACAGCATTGGCTTGGACATCTACTCTTTTGTGATAAGAAAATGCTGTGAAGAATTTGGAGGCGGAAGACAGGATCTTTATGAAGAGCCTTTGCCAATCAAGTGTCTGTTTATTTCACCACCAGGCAAAGCCGCCAATAAGCCATAGGAGATAACGCATATGATTTGCTATGTTTCGTCCGTCTCTCACATACAAACAAACGGAAACTTGATCTCGACGCAATGAAGATAGCCACATTCAAGCTTAAGTCTAACAAGAACACCGGGATCGACAGCGTACCTGCTAAGTTATTCACTGCGGCGGCAAATGACTGTGTGAAAAGCATGCACCAAATCATCTCTAAAATATGATCAGATGAAACGTTCTAGTCTGTCTCCCTAAGTCTACCTAACATCGCCTACAAGTTCTTTATCTGTCAAAGTATGTAGTCGCCTAAAACTTTTAGTTAACAAACTGATTGGTCCTATTCGGAGTGGTTTCAGGCTCTGAAAAGTTCACCATCGACCAGAGTTTTACATTATGGCAGATCCTGAAAAACACTCTCGAATTCAAAATCGACACACATCGGGAATAAAGGTACGGAATCATGTCCATTTTTGGCATCCCTGCTAAGCTTGCCCAGTTTTGCAGGATGATCAAAGAGAAAGGTTGTTGCTTCATTAGAATCTGTCATGATTTAACCGAGGCCTTTGGTGTCAAACAAGGCTTCCAACAAGACGATCAAGTGTCATGTCTTGCATATGCGGCAAATGTAGACATTTTTGGCAAAAAAACAGCGAGTCGGGGACTTCATCAGAAAAGTTTGTTTCAATTCGAAAATGATCGGGTGATCTACAACTCTGTCTGCATCGACGGAGAGTGGAAGATTAGATTTAATCAAGAAATGTACGCACTATAATTAGATTAGGTCGCTGGGACATGCAGAGCGAATGGACACCCGCGTTCCAGCTCGAAAAGTCTCCGAAACTATCACCGAGAAAGTACGGAGTAAAGGGAGACCTCACTTTAGAAATCATGCGCAGAAGAGAAGAAGCTTAACCAACTTGGCATTTGAAATTAAAAATTAGAAATGAACAGAGCCGCGGTACGTTATTTGAGACTCAAATCTACCTCGGACTGAAATGTCACTTAAGCAAGTAAACAACTAAATTGCAACTTCTGCAACCATATATCATAGATATACTGACTTAGCAGTCACAGCTTGGTCAAAGTGATATAAAAAGTACCTTTTCCAAGCAATTGCTATAATGGCAAACATATCTTTGGCTTTTTGCTTCAACTGGCTCCGCATTAATAAAATTCTAACCTCACTAAAAGCGTTGATTTAAACAGGAATAGCCTCCTCTGCACATTTTTTAATTTAAACTCTTAATTCAGAGCACCAAGGGAACTCTCTAAGTCAAAAAAAAATTAAAGCGTCAACTTTATAGTTGTCCAGGTTCATAAACGACCATCGCATGAAGATCAAAAACGTCTGACTTTTATCACCGAGAATTGAAACCTTTGAATCAGAACAGGATTTTCTGTCCTTTTTTTTTTCTACAGAACACACGTGCTTTTCTTCGGCAACATGATAAAAAAATCCTTCATTCCATTCTTCCGGGAAATGGGAATTCTTAGTCAGCAACTCTGCAGAAGTACTTGGTGCAACTTTGCAAAATTCCATAAGTATGCCGTCAATGGCCTTTAAAAGTCTACCATAAATCGTAGCTTCAATTTCTGTATTTGCTAGTGTGTATGCGGAAATTTTTTGCTACGTGCTACGTCACAATAGCAACGTGATCTCGTGAGTAGATCCTCATTCGATTTCGTAAGGTACCATCTACGCTTTTCACTTGATATTTTTTTGAACTGTATCTTCCGTTAAGCTCCTTGGAAAAGGCTTAGACAGTCCTAATATCACGTCGGCTACAGCTTTTCTGCTGTTGAGGTTGCTACCATTTGAACTCGGAGTGAGGTAGCTCTTGGGAGAGGGAATTTCGAAGACTGGTTTTGCTGAAGTCGAACCCATCAACTATGTTGTTCGCAGTTCGCAGCATTCTGGTTAAAGGTTCGTTACACCCATAGTCGGCTTGGTAAAAATTGATGTGGAAGAGGGGTGCGGATCTAAGGTGGATTGGTATTAATGGATATCATTTGGAGCAGGGTAGGACAGTCAATATAACCAGTGAGTAGTTGATGAACCAAGAGGACATCATCAACTTTTCGACGTTTTTTGAGGAACTTAAGATTAATTAGCCCAAAACCATGGCTGTACGGAGGCACATTATAGATATGTGTCCAAGGTAGACCCCGTAATGCAAATCGCATTAATCTGCGTTGAATAGCTTCAATTCGCTTAAGATTGGTTTCGTAGTAAGGAGACCAAACTTGGCTAGCATCTTTCAGTATAGGCCTAACGAATCTAAGGTAAGAGTTAGAGAATACCTTGAACGATGGTAATCGCGAAGTAAGATGACAGGGTGTATTAATTTATTGCTGTTGAAACAGGAATTTTCAGGTGATGGCACACGTTTACGCGAATAAGTTATAGTTTGGCATTTGCTAGCATTAGCTCCAAAAGAAATTTTTCGCACCAGTTTAGTAGTTCTTGAGAGTTAGAGGGTATGGGGATGTGCTAATATTTTATATCCTCTGCATAGATGGAAATGCGGGATTCTTTGATAACCAAATCTACACCATTGATTGCCAATATAAATATAAGAGGACCAAGGTGACTTCCTTGAGGTACACCACACGTAACTAAAACAGGATCAGGAACATAAGATCTAAAGAGAATACTATATTGACGATTTGTCAAATAAATACACAAATAATCCACCAAATGAACTCGAGTTGGAACCCAAGAGCTTTAAGCTTGAGAAGGATTATTTAGTGCAAAATCCTATCCAAAGCCTGGCTAAATTACAGAGAGTAGTAGAAACGAATTCTGTTAAATTAGTAATTGGTTGTCTTCCTTTTAGAATACTGTGCTGATAAGCAGAGAAGATAGGTTTGCAGTGAAAGAACATCAGGTCGTAATAAATGCTGTCAAATAATTTGGGTATACAAGAGACTTAAGCTATAAGAAGGTAATTAGAAATTTCATAGATCCCAAGATCTGCATAGAAAAGCAGTGGAATTATGTACGATCTCTTCTAAAACGAAGAAAAATATTTAGCGTCATAGAGAACTGAAAGAGGATGCAGAGAGATTTGGCCAAGATGGCCGGAGATGGCTAAAGAATTTAGAGAATAACTTTGAGATTTCTTCAGGGTTGTTCGAGGATTCGTTTTAAAGTCTCAGGGTATCAGATCAGATTTTCTTTTGGTGTTTATGAAGTGAAAAAGCGTTTTGGATAAAGATAAGTTAATATTGCATTCGGTTTAAATAATTGTGATAGAGTGATACAGAGCAGAAAAAAAGGTTGAAGAAGTGAGAAGTAGACCGAGATTTGAGATACGTGCGCTATAGCTTATTTCTTTTGCTTCGCAGCGAGCGTAGCCTATTCTTGTACGAGGGTGGTGAGAATGTGGGATCTTTTTATGGGAACGAAGAGAACGGCTTTTTTAAAGAATTTGAAGATAAAAGATGTTTGCTCTCTGTGATAACACAATTATCAGCTCGGCCGAGAAAACAAGATCTTTATCTGAAGTGGGGCTGGTAGAAAAAAAAAATAAAAATAAAAAATCTCGTCATCAGAACGTACCCATTGAAGATGAGAAAAGTTAAAATCGCCCAAAACTATTGATATATCTCCGGGGTATACAATATCTAGTATGGAGTCCATAGTGTCTACAGTATGCTGATAACTGTGAGTTAGCTAGGATGAGCGAATGACGAAACATATTATGAAAAGATTGCACTTGAAGACTGTAATTTTTACACAAACATAGTCGAAGAGTCACAAATGAGCGGTTTTGATAGGTTAACGGCCAAGACTAGCATGAACTGCCAACAAAACGCACCGACCATATCAATCATTTATGTTATGGAGGCCGTCGTTACGAATAACTTCAAAATCTAAAGTGAAAATTTCATTATTTTTAATGTCGGAATGTAAATTTGTTTAACTAAGGGAAGCTTCTGTGAGTTAAGGAGTATAGTGGAGAAAGAAATAAAGTGAGGAGCCTTTAAGTAGGAGCTCAAGGAGTGGTAAGGATCAGTAGTATTTTTATTTATTATTTTATTCTTAAGGTAAAAAATGCGTTTTGAGTTCACATGGGAGGCAAAGAGATCATTTACGACATCGGACGGAGAGATATTGAAAGCCTCATGAAAACGAAGGAAAATTTGCTTTAACTCTTTTGGGTCAGTTAGAAAATCTTCTTGGTGAATTGCGACAAGGATACTTGTTTTAGTCATGCCATCAATGCAAACAGGGTCAGATTTAGCGACCTTCAATATCGTTTTCTATAAGTTGTTTTGTCAGTTTAGGTATTGAAAGAGGCAGAGGATCCAAAAAACTAGGAGAGAGGTTATATTGAGAGGTAGAGATCGTTAAGGTGAACTAGGGTATTGTCTGTGTTTTTAGAGGTTGCGCTTGAGCTTAGCCAAGATTAAAGCTGATTTGGAAGTAGTGGGTAAAATTAGTGGATTTATACTTTAAATGTTCGTTGGGGGTAATGGTTAGATGATCAAATGATTTAAGAGAAAAATTGGGCAACAATCCAGTTTTTAAACTACAATTCGAGTCGTGATTAGAGAGGACGAATTCGATTGGGTCTTAGTTTAAGTACAATAATTGACTTAATTTTAGGATTTTGTTTTACAATTTCTCGAGACTTTACTAGTGCTTTTCGATTTATTTCGTTCCATTTGAACAATTTTATCCCGCCGAGATTGAAAACAGTTACTCAAGTTTACAGGCAATATCAACTTTAAAGCATTTGGAACTTATCTTCTCGCTATAAACACTGAACGCATTGTTTATACCACCTTGATCAAAAAAATTTCGAAATCTATATTGTCCCTTCAAAGTAATCCCCATCGACTGCAACACCCTTATGCCAGTGCTTGATCGAATCCTCGAAACATTTTTTATATTCGGTTTTCGGTATGTCCATCAGTGCTTCCTGCGATTTTTCCATTACATCCTCTCGGCTGCTGAAACGCGTTCCCCGTTGTGGTTTTTAAACTCGATTGAACAGAAAGAAGTCACAGAAGTGGCTGTTGGATGGTATTTGTTGCATTTTTCGTCAAAAAATTACGAATAATGATGGCACTGTGTGACGGTGCGTTATCATGGTGCAAGATCCACGAGTTTTTTGCCCACAATACTGGTCTCTTTCTGGGAATTGCTTCACGCAAACGTTTCAAAATGCCCAAATAATACTCTTTGCTTACTGTCTGGCCTTCTGGCAAAATTTCATGATGCACTACACCGTTGTAATACATGAAAACTGTGAGCATTGCCTTCTTTTTTGACTGAAAACGACGTGGTTTTTCTGGTCTCTGCTCACTTGGTAAACGAGATTCATTTGCCTGATGTCTGGACTGCATGTCGAACTCATTTTGATGAATGTGGAATCGGATTCAGCCTCGCAAATCATCTCTTTTGCGACGTCAACACGGTCTCTTTTTTGCATGAAATTGAGGTCTTTTGGCACCAACTTTGCTGCTACACGACGGAAACCCAAATCATTAACCAAAATGTCTTGGACGGATCCTAGGCTATGTTCAAGTCCTCCGCTATCTCTCTGATGGTTAATTTGCGGTTATTGACCAACATTTCTTTGTTTTCGTCGGTTTTCGATGTCGATGATCTGCCACTGCGTTCATCATTTTCGATTGACTCACGACCACTTTTGAACCGCTCGTGCCAACATTTCCAACGTTTGCGCACCATTAAATCCGTTTTTTACGCAAAATTTAATACAAGTTCGTTGTTGCAAATTCAAATCCATTTCTAAAATTGTAAAAAATCGCCAACGTACGCAGAGATAGATGTACTCTTGGCTACGTAACTTTTGCAAGTGTCAAGCTATAACGCTAAGATTTGAAGGGGGATTTCAAAAACAGATGTACCAACTTAACGAAAAAAAAACAGAACTCAAGTCAGAACAATGGAAGCCCCACACGGTGGTTATTTTGGTTTTTTTGTTTATCAAGGTGGTATTTGTTTACCCAAGTAGGATTACAGTTTTTGGGGGAGTTCTTCAAAAAGTAGGCTGACAAGTCCTGAGTTTTCCATTCGATTGGTGTCTACCCACCAGTGCCTGAGAAGAAAAACGGATTTTGTGTCAATTTCCTTGGCGGTGAGAATATTTGGGGAGTTGTTGGTTATTTAGTGTCCTTTGGGTTAGCTGGCGGGCAAAAAGTTGAGGCAGACGTTGGTATAGCATCGAGACTACCTGAGGTATCTCGGGCATGCTCATGCTTGGGCAAATATAATCTGACGTAAGACGATTATTGCATTTCATTCCAATATTACCCCTCAGCCCGTTTCGACATTTCCTTAGTATCTACATATATGTACATAAAACTAATCCCTTTTTCTGGCATCGATGTCATCTCCCATTGCCTTAAGTATTATAGCTCCAGAGTCAGACTACCTGGCGCAGCAACCATATTTGATTTAAGTTAAAAAATTACTCTCTGTTTTTATTGGGTTTATTTTGGCTGAAAGCGGAATTCTGTACATCCTCAATAGCGAGTGTACCTTCACCGTTCATCTTTCCTAGTCTTAGTTGGATCTAAGTACGTTTATTGATAACCATCTTCCTATATCTTTATCGCGAACTTCTTATAATTTTTACTTTTTCTTCAGAGACGCGGATGCCTATTCCCCGTAGACCTTACGAGCGATTCTCGTCCTTCAGAGCCGAATTAGTTCTTGCATATTCTTGCCTTGCTAGAACTCTTTTTCAAACCAGAGATTTTGTCGGCTGAAACTTGGCTTTTTTGCATAGATGGCACTTCTCTTTAGCATTGATGGTATCCTGAAGCTGTGGTTTGTTGTAATAATTTTCCTAAAGTATAGGGCGACGAGATGATAGGAAAAGAATTGAAATAAAACAACACCGGAGTGTGATATAAAATTGAATTTGGCTTTATTTTGAAGTTACATTCATGCCATTATGTGTGGAAAAGCAGATCATTCAAATGGCTGTCTCGGCTTTGCCGGCAGGGCTTCAAGCGGTCGGTTCAGTTTTTGATAACTTGGTTCATTATGTGCGGCATTATTTCAGCAATAACGTGTTGAATGTTGACCTCGAGCTCGTCCAAAGTGATTGGCTTGTTAGCGTAGACTAAAGACTTGACGTAGCCCCAGAGATAATATTCGAGTGGTGTCAAATCGCATTAATATTTGCCCGAACCCTTGTGGATTGGGTTCGCTTCAATAATGGCAATTTTGCTTGTTGGCATATCCGCTGAGCCAAGCATGGGCCTTGTCCGAAAAGATTAATTTTTGGCCATTTTGAACTCATGCGCAGCACAATCATGTCAGCCTAATTTTATATAGAAGTAGACCTAGACCGCTACGGCGGCTGTTGTTTTTTTATTTCGCACCAATCTTCCTCTGGTTGGTGGCTTAAGATTCAAAGATGCAGTGTAGTCATGCTCGAATTTTTCCACGGTGCGACGAATTGCCTGCATACTGAAGCCGTTATGACGGCCGACCTCACGACAAAATTCATGTTGCGTATTTAAAACTGAGCCGAAACTTCGATAATATTTTTAAATAATTTCTACACGTTGGTATACGTAAAACGATGCACGATGAAATGATAAACCTTAGAGAAAATGGTAATAGCTGGATATCATTGCTTTCTGGACTGGTATGCCATAATGAATGACCTTACTTAGAATGTCGGTTGTGGCTCGTGCAGTAAGCGCTGTTGCTCCGTCCTGCTGGAATGACATGTCCTCCAGTCCCAATTTATCTAATTGAGGAATAGAAAATTCAACTGATTCATTCACCATCCACAGTGATCGTTTGGGCCGTCCCGTTTTAAGAAAAAAAAAGACTCATTCTCCAGATAAACAGCACAATTGCCCCGTAACCGCAAACTTTGTTTGGTAATGTATCCACATAGGTGAATGAACTGTCTGAACTTTGTAATTAAATACCGAAATTCGCCGCCGAGACGTGCGTGGAATGGCCAATGGTGTGGCATACAGAGTCTCTACGGCATTTTCAGCCACGTCAGTGACATTCTCTGCCGAATGAGAGGTACGAGGCCTTCCAGGGCTTGCTCGGTGCCGTCTTGTTTCAGTCACTAAAAATCGTGCAACTAAACTCCACGTTGATTGAACAGTGGTAGCTGGCTGGCCAGGAAAATGGGCATGAAATTCACGTTGCGCCAAAATCACTGACGAATTGTTCATCAAGAACATTTTTTGGTTCACAAATATCAAAACCGAATTGATATTCGATGGCATGTCTAAAATTTATGGCACTTTGCGATAGGGTCGTCTATTCTGGCCCATCTTTTACAATAAGGAGATAAAAAAGTATCTTTTCTTAATATCTGACAGCCACATAACCAAACTTTTTTAGGTAACCTTTTTTCTACAATAATTAGTATTTTACAAGAAATAAGAATCAGACAAGCAAAATCCAGACTAAAAATTTGTGTTGACGTAATACGATAAGGCACCTAATTAGATTATCGGCGTCTTGTGTGGCACGGTAGTGCGTGGGTGCACAACACGTACTTCAGCTTTAGAATCAGCTATGACGGTGTCGTGCTTAGTAAATTTATTTAGGTTTGGCCAGAAGCTCGCAAAAACAGTATTTGGCAGTTGCGTAGTGGAGTAAGTGAGATAAAACTTATGAGTGATGCTAATATCACATAACCACACATAATATCGCTATTTTCACCACCAGTGCTCCATTGAAATTGCCGGTAGCATTCCGCTCACCAATTAACCCTCAAACCCACCTTCGAACGTACTCTGAATTCTTTCTTAAGCCTGCCGAGCTCTTTATTTTCTAGTCATTATGGTCTTTGAATATTCAAAACTAACGTTCATCGGTACCTCTTTTTGTTTCCTCTCTAATTTTTCGACGCCCGCGCTCAAAACCCTTCAACGCGCGCTGATTATAAAAGAGAAAACACCAAATTAGAGAAGTGCTATCAACACGATAGAAAGTAGACGAGAAATCTGTTTTTTTTTTTCCGTTTCAGGTATATCTTAAGCCTCAGTCCACAATTTGGTAATATAAACGATGTTTAGGTAGCCCAACACGATATAGTTTTACGATAACAAAGCTCTTTGTCTTCAGATTGATGAATTAACGTATATATGACACTATCGGATCCTGACGACTTTATAATTGTGTAAGTCCAACGAAAATTCTCCGTAGATGTCATATTCAGGAGGTTGATACGAGTAATGTTTTGCACATAGCTACCCTCCATAAGTTAACGATTCAAAACCGTTCTAAAACTATAGTCTGGTGATTGCTACGCGTGCAGTTTTTTAATCGCCATAAACCCTCTCTGTAAACCATTTAAATCAAACTGCCCATAATTCATGGGAACTGATCGGCGTCGATCATTAAATCGTCAACAGCGAATGCACCTCAAATGCAGACGCAATAGCACGGCGTATACGTAACATCTTTACGTGTGTTTTTCGCATGCAAAATCCATCTGTAATGGATTACGTCCAATCGACTGGTATGATTATTATTTTAAGTTCAAACAACCGTATTTGTTGCGCATTATACCAACATTCGTATTCGTATCTTCACTTAAATCACCATCCCACACTCTGACGTGACGAAATCCAAAACCAATGTGCAGATACAAACAGATACAACATTCAATCACCAACAATATCTATTGTACAAATGCTCCTAGATACGAAAAAAAAGATATCTATCGGTTTGTATACACAAATTTCCAACTTACAGATTCGCGCTTTGTGACGAATGCCAACACTAACAGGTATGCCAAAGTGAATGCACATATCCAGATACCAGGAGTAATGTCACACATTGGAGACGTTTACATGTGGGTCGGGCATTTATCGTTCGATTTGTATACATAATGTGTCTTCGTTATCGCTATCATCCGTACGAATACTCTTATCATGGCGATCGCCATTACAATGGCTTCTCACTCGATTATAGCATTGGGTAATCAATTTTTGTTTATTTTCTTTCACCGTTTGCTTCGTTAAGGTATTGTTTCATGGTAGCCACGAGTAGCCCCGAATGAAAGTGCAAGTAGCATTGAAGAATGAAATTTCAAAATGTATTCGTATCGCACTGAATGCTAATGTGAGTTGGTTGCACAAAAAAAAAAAAAAAAAAAAAAGTACACTTCAAGTACGAGTTTGCATGGTGTAATGTTGAAAGCCACGACTCTGTATGTGTACTCTGTAATTCAACCTTCTGATTGCTAATTAAGGTACTCAGAGTCGTATCTTATTCGTTGATGTGGTGAGTTTTCCAAACTGAACTGTGCCCTACATTATCTAATGGCTGGAGTTGCAAATCTGCAGACAACCCTCTACTTCATTTGGCCAATATATTACCAAATCGCTGTGGTTTCTGCAAAACCTGAGGTCATAGTAATTTAGTGCTAATATGAAGCACGAGTAACGACAACTCTACAGAACCGATGAAATATAGTTTTTACGACAAATTATCTTGTACCGCAGTCGCATTGAATTTGATCACGGCCGACGTATATCATCTGTATTGCTACAATAAAAGTTATTCAACCGCCTTTATTTAGTATAAAATACAATGTAGCAAGTGTAGTCTAAAGGATGATTGAAAAACACTCTCCTGATGCACTCCAACTTCAATTTCGATCTAAATGGCTATTTTGGCTGGTCAGTTCACTCCCGTTTGGACTTCAATATATCGTTTATCATTCTTTCCTTTATGGTCTTTGAGACCTGTCCAACGTTTTCACCAGGTCGATGACGGTGTTTCGTCTCCCCCATGACGTTTATTTCTGCTTCGTCGTCGAATGTCTAAAACATACACCGATAGTCAGTATTGGTATTGGTATCGATGTCCCAGGTTGCAAATTGATCTGACGGGAAACCGGCCGAGTATTGCATTTATGCACTTACTTACATAGATTATGCTACGTTTCGAGGTGGACCTACCTCTACTAGCCCAGTCTTTTGTCAAGTGTTTTAAGCTCATGAAGTTGGCTGAGAAACTCTTATACGTACTTACGATCATGTGCGCCATCAAATATGGTATCATCCTCTAACGCGTTGTCCCTTTCGATTGGAGTCGAAAACTTTCATTTTCTGTTGAGGTCGGCATCGCGTTAGAGCCCGTAAAGTTCGCTGTTGAAATGTCTCCCCATTTCTTCATTGATGCTAACGAAAAACTTTTCTCTCAATTGCCTCCTGAACCCAAAGTAATTGCGATTGGCAGTAGTGAATTTTTGCAAAATTTCCACGCTAGTGTCGTTGCCGGAGTTAATAGCGGAGCATAGGTAGAACAAGTCCCTTATTACCGCGTAGATGTAAAAATTTGATCTATGGTGGACTTTCCTGACCTAAAACTACGCTATTAGCCGCTCAGCAGACTATTAAGGAATGGCCTTAGATTATTTTAGTTAAGGTGAGAGTCGCGGTTAGACAACTAACCCACTTAGGCCTGTTGGCCCATTGTGCTGCCACATGGATCTGCGATCCTCTTACTCATGGAACCAATTTGAGCTTATGATGAATTGCAGGAGACTGTTAACGTCTATATTCTTTAGATCCCCCCAGCTCTGTGGTTAGAGCTGGACATGTTAATAGAAGGTGAAGGATTGTCTCCTCTTCCTTCTCGTCGATACAGCTTCTAAGGAAATCGTTTAAAAAGGCGCCAAGCCTTCTACATGCTTACCTATAGGTAGTGTCCAGTGAAGAGACTTATGATGGCGCTGTGATGTTCCCTATTTAAAAGAATCAAATTTTTAGAGTGATTCAGATCCGCCTTTAAACAGATCTGTTTAGTACTTTGGTCCACCGGTCTATCTATGGTTTGTTCTTTTATTAGGATGCAACTTTAATATTGATTTACACGTAATGATTGGTATACTGATGCCACCCTTTTCCGGTAGAATAGGAATAGTGGTTCCAATTTTAGCGAGTTTATCGGCCCTGGACTGTCTCTGAAGCGAACTGCCACGCCATCTCCATAAGAGATGATCGGCATTCAAGGGCGGTTTTAGAATTTAATGATACCGATTCCAAGGACTTAATAGCGGCCTGATTATCCGAAAAGATGGGGATATCCTTTGCAGATAACACGTTTTTCTTCATCCAGGAAAAGGCTTTTTAGCCTCAATATTTTTGATTTTGGTATAAAGCTGCTTACTTGAAACGTATATGGTGACGTCATCTACATAGGCAATCACCCTGCTACCTGGAAACTGAGTGTCTAATAGCAGGTTGAGTGATTTATCACTTGAGGTTGTTCAAGAGCCATCGGTTTTTTTCAAACCTTCCTCAGGTTTTTTTTTTAAATATTTTGGGGGAATCTTTACATAGGTCCCGGTCAGTCATTTTTCTTATGCTTTTTGCTAGGTTGAAAAGTTTTCTGCAAATATTTATAAACGGTCCTAGCGCTGATGTCCAGCAGCACGGCTTTTTCTTGCCTCTAGATTGAATAAGAGAGCAGGAAGCAGCCAAAGCCTGATTGAGAGCCAGGGTGAACTCTTTGACTTTCATGTCAAGCTCGTTAGTGTCACGCGGGGGACTTAAGAGTTCAGAGGATAGTGCTTATGAAAGTATTCCTCTGTATTTTGGCCAATCAGTTTTCCGATGATTCCGGGATGCTGGCTTGCTACAAGGAGCATCGCTCAGGCTGAATTGGAAGTACCTACGGTCTGAAAATTACTGTTCAGACGATACCATACAGTTCATCACCATTTGAGTGATGTTGTCGGATACAAGAGTGATATCTAACACCTCCTATCGGTTTCTTGTTATAAAAGTGGGCTCATTGCCAATGTTGCAACCAAAGAAGTTGCATATAATCAAAAAGTGACTCACTTCTATCGTTGATGTCGGTTATGCCCCATACCTATGTGTTGACGTTGCACCCGATGATGAGGCCAGTTTTCAGCCTTTCAGCTTCCAGTACCACCCTTTCTAGGTTATCACCAGGGATATACCAATACCACTAAGATATGCCGAAGCCAGCCAGTAGGAGCCTTTGGCAGTCTCTAGTATGGCAACGATTAAGCCGGGGTCGCTGAGGTTAGGAAGGAAAAACACATTAAGGCTACGTTTCGATAATATACAAGTTCTACTTCTACCTTTATGACTTGTATAGAGTGAAGCGTATAAAGGTGTCCCAAGTCCACGAACCACGCCTTCTGGATTAGGATGATGTCTTCTGCGTTTTTGGAAAGACGCAGAATAAGTCCGGACGAAGTCATTTTTAAGTGGTGGATTAATCTGGAGAAACCGTTTTATTGCTACAATTTACCAGAGTAGCCTCCACCACGCCGTTGTTCGAGTCCTTTGATTCTGAACATGAGCTGAAGAGCTTATCTTCTTCCTTTGATCGTGTAGGATCTCTTTTTATTTCGTCTTCGGTTTCTATTTCCGAGGGAGTGTCAGAAGAGAAGACCGACGGCTTAATAGTCACATCGGATGAGTTGAAGTAGTCGCTGTCCATTTCTGGAAAGGATATGCTCCCAGATCTAAAGCTGTACTTAGAGTTTCTGTTAAAGGAGGAGGAGGTTGCTTATCAACGTCCAGCTCATCATTTTTATAGACCCTTAGGTTTATTGCCTCGAAATCGAACCGAATCATGCCTTTAGTGTGCGATGGAGGATTAAGAGATTCTTTATTAATCACTAGCAACGCGCATCTATAAGAGCCCTTTAGGTCCTCTAGTTTCGCGACTTCCTAGTCATAAGTCGGAAGGGTCGGGTTGCTAAGTCTGATGATCTCCAGAATGCGTTCTGGGAAGGAAGGTTCAGCTGAAATCAAGGTGCGAGTTCTAGGTCTACTAGGGATATCCTCCCTAGGCACGACTTCGAGTTTTGCACCTGGCCAAATCTCTCCTAATCCACCAATGGCTTTGGTGAAAAGATCAAGAGATCTTTGGTCGGCACTTGCGATGAACTTAACGTGGCATTGGTGCCAGCCAGGGTCATTTTTGATGGGTGGTGGTCCAGGTTTTTTCCGCATAATGACTAAGAAGTTGCTCGGAAGCTTTAACTTGACCAACTGCTACCGTTCAGGTGTAATCGATCTGTCGGTGTCGTTTCTATCGATTACCACAATCGTTATAGCGTCTTTTAAGCCTTCCTTAAAAGACCTTAGATATGTGCTGTCATTTCAGGGGTTTGGTGTTAATAGTTTTGGGCCTTTTGGTTAAGGCACAGTTTTCTTTAACGATCTCTGGCGCTTAGAGGAGTCTTTTAGCTTTTTGAGAGCAGTGGGATCAGTGGGAAGTCGACTTTAAGAATATTGTTAGCCCACTCAATCTTTCTCTTGATGTTTGCACTTGATAATGCTTGATGCATTCGACGTCTGCCAGAAACTTGCTGCTGTTAGAGGTGGAGCAAGAGATAGGACCATGGCTTGTCACAGTTTTATCTCTCCTTGAAGATTTAGTTTTAGGCTCGTTGCGTTGCGTTTTCCTTTACAGGATGGTGTACCACGACCTGCCACAGTTTTACCTTCTCTCTACCTCCTTGTCGATAGTCGGTACAGTCACCGAGATTTTTGAGATTATATCTATTAAAGATCTCAAAAGAGAAAAGAGGATCCATATGTACAGTGATCTGCTGTATACAGATAAAGTTATCTTATCCAGAGGTCGAAAGGTATCCGGATACTCTGTTTGCGACTGAGCTGTTTTTAGAAATGCTTGGCCCTCAGCCAAGTTGATCATTGACACCTTGATCCAGCTCAGCGGGAAAAGGATAGTTTGGGAGGGTGGAGGGGAAAAGGGCGGAGCATCTTTGAGTTTCAGGACTTGTCTGAAGAAACTTCTCGAAATTCATGGACCTTACTCAGCCCCTACAACTCAACAAGTTCGATGCTTATATAGAAGAGGAATGGTCTTAGGCAGACATTATTTTGTATGCGATGTTCAGAAGACTTATTCTCCTGTAGTTGGCACTGTCCAATTCCCTTTTTTAGCATAGGGAAAACAATGCTGAGGTTCCAATGTTAATTAATATAATTATTACTGTTAAGTCAGCTCAGCCGTTAAGCCATCGTGTCCAGTAGTTTTATTAGACTTCAGCTCAGAAATTGGTGTTCTGACTTCAACTCAGATGAACGGTATGTTGTTTGTTATCCTCCAAGTTGAATGGTTTATTTTGCCTGATCACGGGATGTTGTTCGTTTTAATTTTGGTAGGGACCAACTAAGGAGATTGTTTTCTTCGAGCCATAGGAGGTGTGGTGGATTAGTAGAAAGAAGAGACAAGATTTACGTAGATTACGAGGGTTAGCATTGAAGAAAATAGAGTTGTGAAGGGACGTACATTCAATGTGACCTGAAAGAAGTTGGCTGCAACTCTGCGTTCCTTAAGGGTGTTTAAGTTAATAAGGTTGAGACAGTTTTCATAGTGGGTAGAGTAAAAGGATCGTCCCAGGGTATATCTAGAAGTGCAAATTGAAAAAAACAGCGCTGGATGCCTCAAGACAAGAACACGATGATATAGGGACCACACTTGATGGACATATTCTAGGAGTGGGCGAACAAAGATAATATAGAGGGACTTGGTCACGTATGGGTTGGTGAATTTTTGGACCACCGTTTTACAAAACCAGTACAGAGTTGGCTTTAAGGCATATCTCGACCATATGTAAACAAAAGTTGAGCTTCTTATCACTTAAAATGCCGAGATCGCGAAGAGATCGATCGTATAAGATAAGTTGGTTGTGGAGAAAGTAGAGTCGGAGAGGAGGTGATAGATTGGGATATGGCCATATTAAGTTCCAAACAATTTTTGAGGCACCAGATCGAAATCAAGGTCTTCTAGAGGGAGAAAGGATTCATGAGTTGAGGAAATGGTTTTCAAAAATTTGGTATTCTATCGAGTTAATTTATGGTTAATATAAAAAGAAGCGGTCCTAGATGACTGCCTTGTGGAACTCATTATGTTTAATACATTACACTTTTTCTTGAATTTGGTCTGACTCTATAAATACGATTATGTTGCTGGACTTGGTCCTGTATAGCAAATCCTGAACATGGTTTTCATTCAATTTCTACAATTAAGTTGGTTGAGGCATTGTTGGAGAAGGGGACCCCTTCGACGTGTCACAAAAAGTGGGCCCTTATCTATGGGCTACAGGGGATATTATCGTTTTGGAAGAATTTATAAACAAAAATATTTATCTATCTATAAGTAACTCCACCATTTTCATTATTTTCTTTCAGATAAAATGAAAACAATCGTATTCCTGGCACTCATTGGTTTATCAACCGCTCAATTGTACTTCCAACATCTACAACCCCTCCAGTATCAACCGGTTGCATTTCCATCGGAACGTCAAATTCATATCCAACCCGACTTGGCCCACAAGTCTGTTGTCGAAAATGCCATTCGCGAAGCTCAACTGCCACCCGAGTACATGAATCATTTCTACAAGAATCCTCGAATAGCAGCAGCTCTAGCTAAAGAGTCATGGCTCACTGACAAGGAGATGCCAGTCTTCGAAAGAGAAGCCGAGAAAATACCCCGCGGCATGGTCTACAAAATCTTCAAAAATGCCGGATGGATTAAACGAAGATAAACATATGGCCAGTGTCAGCCGTTTCCGGTCAAATTAATTTTGTTCTTAAATCAATATTTGTTTTGCAGGTACACAAATTTAGCTTGTAGGTGTTAATTTTACTCTAATTTTAGTCAGGTTTTATTTATTTTAATTTTATTTTACTTATGTTTTGGTTGATTTTGTAAATAAATTGTTTTTTGTGTTAAGTTTGATTCAAACAGTTTGATTGTTGGACTTATTTGATTGGGAATTGGGGAAAAATTTTTTAAATGCATGGTTTGTGCCGTCTTTTTGAATTTTTATAGAGCCAGTAGAGGTGGCTACAAGGCAAATCATATTGAGGCTTTCATAAGCTTAAACATTTAGAATCATATCGCCTGACGGTACTCGTATTTACTTTTACGAGTCTTTGAATGGTAAAACACTCCACAATGTTTACACAGAAGAACACTTCTTAGTTCGGCAAAATGTCTTACGAGCACAGATCCTTAGATTCCGAAGAAGTCTAGATTTGATGTTAAGGTAGTCTCTTTAGATTGAAAGGCAAAGGGATTTGTGTATTCTACTCTTAATAGCGGCAACTTCAAAATACTTTCGTTCACAATCGCTGAACCAGGAACTACAATATTAGAACTACTCCTTCTACAAAACGCTAGATAGGGTGAGATAGAATAATTAAGAAAAGGGTAGCCTCAGAATGCTTTGGCTGGAGACACGATTCAAGGAACTCAGGATAACATCCAAAAAAGAAAATACAAGTTCGGTCGACGCCGTCAGCTCTAAAAATCGCACTCCATTTTCGTTCTATGTTGGCCACGGATTCTAACATAATTACATATCAGTTGAGTCAACTTGGGTTTAGTCTTGATATTCTACGAAGCTTCACACTACACCATGGCAAGGTCAACCTTATCAAGAGTTTCATAATATAATCTGACTTCCTCGTGAACAATGCGACTCTCAACCAACATCTCTCAAGGAGGCTACTGGCTTGGGAGTACCATCGGACACCTACTAGGATTCTGGATAAGTTTATCAGGTCAAACAGAACCTGAATGGTACCCTCAACAACTGTTTTGAACTGACATGTTCTAGCAGAACACAATCCTGCAAATCGACCGGTTCTGGTCGGAACGCAGATCTACAGCGACTACGTAGAAAAACCAGAAAACTTCTGAACGTGTCTCTTATGGTAAAACTAATTTGGAGGAAGACTGGAGTCTTTACGAAAGCTAATTCGAATTTCAAAGAGTTCCTCTTATAAAAACTTTTGCGAAAAGATCGGAATGCCGATGACACCACCAGGCTCAAAAGGGGAAAATCCACTGTAATCCCTCAGAACATCTAATGAGATGGCCAGTGACCAACATGCGATGGCGCAAGTAAACATGGGTTTTCCGCAAGGCGGCGTGCTTTCTCCACTGCTATAGTGCATACTGGTCGACTCATTGCTTAACGCTCTCAATAGTTCTGATGTCTGTCTGTGCTATCTATTGGATCGTGTCTAGGGATTGTGCCGATTTACAGCAAACAGCCCTAGACGTGATGGACGATTGGTGCAGTGGTAGAACTGGGCTTTCAGTTAATATTTCCAAAGCTGATTATGTTCGTTTTATGAGAAGATGGCTGCTCTGAGTAATCTACGGCTTAAGATCATCACCATCTAATTCTCCAAATAAGCTTAGTTTTTGGGTGTCATCCGTGATAGCTAACTTCTCTGGACTAAACATGTTACGTCGAAAGCATCTAAAACGCTGTCTGCCCTCTAGAAGTGCAGAGGAGCTATCGGCAAAATATGAGGCCTGTCGCTGAGAATAATCTTCTGAATCTACACGGCTATGATAAGGCCAGTCATATATTTTGCGTTGGTTGTCTAGTGAAACAAGCTTTCACAAAAATATTGTACGTCATTGGTGTTTTTTTCAGATTCCAAAAACTGTTTGCCCCGGTTGCTCTCACTAGCGCGCCCAGCTTTAATCTAGGCTCACTAATGAATCTTTCATGAGACTTCCATATCCGTTTCGACTGCCATTTGGCTCTGATCTTATGGATATGTCAACTGATGCAATGATACCAGAACTCCTTCTGCAGAAAAAATATAAAATCAACTTTACTTTACTTTTTCTCAGAACTACATCTGAGATCTAAGGAAAGGAATGCTGTCAAGTCTTCACGGATGGCTAAAAAATCGCATTAATATGAGGCGCTGGTGCCATGGAAGACAACAATGTTAGATTTAACTTCTCGTTAGGAAAACTTGCGTCTTCCGAGTGGAGATATACACAACACTAGTGGCCACGAACTACTATATACTGAGAAGTATCGGTGGAGAGAACAAAGCATGTGTACCTGTAGCTACACACAAACTGAGCTTAAGGCCTCTCACGACTACCCAGCTAGTTCGAGATCTGAATTCACTGAATCCCAGGCCACAGTGGAATTACAGGAAATGAATTTTCTAGGTAAAGTTCAGATGAGAGCTCTTCAAGAACCGAACCTTAGTTATGATTGCTTACATCCTCAGTTAGGGCTTTCATTGATATATGAGCATAATAGCAGGTGGCATGACTCTTCAGAGTTCCCGAGAGACAAAACGAATGCTTCGTGGCGTCTCTTAGAGGTCACCGACTTTCCTGGCCTATAGAGCACTTACTGTTGTCATAATGGTTGGCCCCACAAAATTGAAGTAAAAAACGTAGTCCAAACGAGGGTAGAGCAAACACTGGTCTTACTGTAAATGTTTTCCGATTAACACTACCGAAGGTTACTACGATTTCACCAGTAACATTATATGCTACCGGTCATTAAGGGCAGGTCCACTAATAGTCCTTACTAGGAATTTTAAAATTAAGGTACCGTGTGAGTGCTCTGCGGACTTGGGTCCGGATCTGACTTATTAGAAGTAAGCCCCTAGTGGTATTATCACGCGGTAGCTATATTTAAGCCCTAATCAAAGGAAGAGTCTTCCAGTTGGTTTTGACTTGATGTAGAGTTGCAATAAGTACTGCGTGCCATGACCCTAAAATCAGCAAGAGGTTATAAGTCGGCCTGGACTCATACCAAGGACGGAACCTATATACCTATACCTATACCTTCAAAACAGGTTAACTTGAATTTTTATATTTACAGTTGTTTAGCAAAAGACTAGAGACATTATTTTTTCGTAACGGTCACGCTTTTGCGAAGTACCTATGTAAAATAGGCTTTCTTTGAGAATATTGACGACACCTTATAGAACTAAGCATTCCGCGTATGCTCACATTAGCCTGCCGGTAAGAGGCATTGGTGTGGTATAGGCAGCCAATCACGGAAACGTTCACTTATAGTTCCAGAGGAGATTGATAAATTTAATTAAAAGGAAAAACTATAGAATAGATCTCTTTCTGAGTGCTTTGTTCTGACAAAAAAAATCCCAGGGTTTATATCGGCGTCAATCTCAACCACTGTTGTAACGCTTATGGTCCGAATATTTTAAAGAGGCTAGTAGGGAGCAATAAGTAACCATCTCTGTAATTTTATACTATCACTCGACTTTACCAGAACTACAAAATAAGCCACAGGCTGCATTTGCCACAAACACAAACAGAGAACAGTCTGCTTAATTCTATTTTCGAAGTTAACAAATTAAAAATTCTATAAGAGGTTGAGTACCAAACCAAACTTTTTTTTGCCTGGGTCTTCTTTCTTCACGGTTTCGTTTCAATTTTGGCCAAGATGGCGCATGACAGTTTTAGTGGACAGTATTTTGCCTTATCCTAACATACCTAATTACTACCTTGTCAGGCCTGTTCTTCAATCAAACAATGATATCCATGTATGCTGTCCGCATATTCCAATATCTGGACTGAATTGAAGGAAATATTGCCATGTCGTTGATGTCGGCCTGTCGCATTAGGGACTGAATACGTCACACGAAATAGAGTACATGTTAGAAACAGTTCAAGACTCGAACTATTACCAAAACCCGTTATATGGTATATTATCGATTCGTGAGTACTATACTTTGATAAAGGCCTTTTTCTTGCCAGCGATAAAGACAAGTTATTCGTAGAGCTTCAGTCCTATTAGTCTGAGTTCATTCCTTGTAAAGAGTTTTGCCCTCAATTCATCCATTGATTCCATTGGTTCGCACATGCCACAAAACGAACGTACTCGAACAACTTGCTTTGTCGAACAAAGCAATGCTAGTGAACAAGACTTTGTTTGCGCATGCTATGCGTGGTCAATCTGTGATATATTCACTGCTGATTAGCGGCTATCTGCTCTTAAACACCGGTATTCGTAGACATAATTAACGATTGGTGTAATAGAAATGGGCTTTCAGTGAATCCATTTAAACAAAAGTTGTTATCTTTACTTTCAGAGAATTGCCCGGCGAAAATGTGGTTACCTAAGAAAAGTTATTTCTTTTGTTTGTTGGTGTTGTCTTGAACGCAGAATCTACCCACTGCACTACGTCACGCAAATTTCTTTGGATTTAACATGTTGCGTCGAAAACTTTCAAAGAACTGTCGGTTTCCTTTTTTTTAATTTATAATTAGCACATGCTTAAGAGATTTAAGTACCCTTACACACAGTTTGTACACAGCGCGGGCAAGGAAAATTAGGGAGGAAGATACGGATTAAAACTGGTCTTAAAAGAAAGCTCGGCAGGGCATTTCATAAGCGTGTTGTATGGCTTTGGATCACGGATCACGATATTTCAGAGTTCATTTGAAAGTGGGCTTGCGAGCATTCATAGCAAGATAGGTGCTATGATTGAACGTTTAAAGGGGCGGAATGCTACTCGCGATTTCTATGGAATGCTGGTGGTGGAAATAGCGATAAAATAAAGTGAGACAGATATTATGTCGGTGTTCGCGGGTGTCAAGTGACTGACTAATATTATATCACTATCTAGTAGGTGCAGAGATGTTTTAGAAGCATCTGACCAGATGTGGGCATTGTTCTCTAATTTTGGGCGGATAAAAGTGAATGGAATATTTCTTACATCGCTTTCATCTTACATCTTATTTCGCACCATTTTTGACGACATCGAATATATGGTTATTTTAACGTAAGTTGTCACTGACACACATAACAAGAATAAAAAGTTTTTCAAGACATACCGAGACAGAACGAGGCCCTGGGGTACTCCAGTATTTATCTTGTGAATATGATATTTAAAACCATCCGGTAATTTCTAATCCGTTGAACAATAAAGTCACCGACCGCAAAAGCACCCATTTTCGACAAAACCAGAACCTGATGCCAAACTCTGTCAGCTGCCGTAAAAATATCAAGTGTAACTATCTTGCTTTAGCTTGCCAGATTGATGTGCGTTTTGGCTCCACTTTTCGGTGAGACATGCCATAAAATCACGAAAACCGTACTGCCGATGGAGATAAGTGCGATGGGTTTGTAGGAAAAGAAAGAAAAAGATTCGCTTTTTCTATCTGCTCGGAAAGAGTCCTAAGGAGTAAGATTAGTTAAAAAATTACGCAGTGGTTTTACCAGCGAGGAAGTACACCTCTTCAGAAGAAGGGAAGATATACCATCTGGACCAGTTTAAAGCAGGTTTTGTGAATACATGGGGACTGTCAACATATACATTTCCCTGGGTGTACATTCTTTTATATGTTTCAATATTTTTTGTTACTGATAGGTCTTACAATAGAAATAACTATCAAACTGTGCTGTCATTTTTGACAGTTCTTTAGCATTTACGTTCAATATTGTTTCACAAATCATCATGAATAGACTTAGATCAGAGGAATGTTTCCGTATAATCAAACTTATTTTGAAAATTGGTCTTCAGTTCGCGAAACTTATAGAAGATTAGCAAATTTTTTGGTAGTCATAATCTAACAACTAAGCTCTCTACAGAAAAACTGTCGTTTACCTATTATCCGTTCATTACGTTCTATGATTTCGAATTGGTGCAGGAAGCCTTGAACCAATAAATTGCTGCGGAAGTTCCTGAATTTGATTCTTGAACAGCTTGAAGTCGACGAAGTTTGAGAACAAGCAAAACTGGTGTTTCAGGAGTGAGGCAAATTTTCCCATATCTCCTAGACTTACTATATGTGACTCATGAGATTTAATTGCATCTTTAAAAGTGATCTGCTCGGTCTTTACGCTGATGGCATCATCGGTTCTTAGTTTTTTAAAAATGAAGATGTGGCTCGTGTAACGGTGTATGAACAACGCTACCCAACAATGATAAGTAATTATTTCTTCGAAAATATTGACGATATTGATCCAGATGATATCTGGTTTCACGGCCCATGGATCCATTGAATTATTGAGCACCAGATTCAACTACATCATTACATCGCAAAATGGTCCAGGTTATTGTTCAATTACTTTTAAGGGAGCTTTAGCAAGTTGTTTAGTGTTTGCTAAAAACCCGCAATCTATTTAGTGGGAGCCTGTACTTAGCACGTAATTGGTAAGTTAGAGCCCTTAGTGCTAAAGGAGTGACCCAAATTTGGAACGATAGGATGCGTTTTATCATAAGCAACCAAGCCATATGCCTGAAATCGTACGCAAAACACAATGCCATAAGCCAGTCTTTATTTGATTTGTTGATTGTTTCATTCAAACTCAAAGTAACATATATATAACTCTTAAAGAGAACAGCTTTTATGAACATATGTATATAACTTTAGCAGACCTCAATGAACGAACTACCCTAGCTACATCTTGGCTTATGCAGCATGCATGGCTCTGCTGTAAAAAAATATATAGATCTCACTGCCCATGGTATTTATATTAGCGTACTCAAGCCATCTTCTGCTGGTATTTGGCACAACTTAAAGGGTATATATTGTAATTTGTGCGGTTTTTTTTTTCAAAATTTGAACGTTTGTTTAAGAAAAACATGTACAATAGTATTATTTAAAGTATTGCCCATCTGAAGCTATGACTTTTTCCCATCTTTCTGGGAATTTGTGGATTCTGCTCTGATGCGAACCGTATTTCAGTGAGGGCGTTCTGGATCGACCGGAACAAATGGTAATCAGAAGGGACAAGGTCTGGGCTATAAGGCGGGTGGGGTAAGACTTCCCATCCACTGTTTTCCAAATAGTTCTTAACCGAAATAGCAACGTGGGGCCGAGAGTTGTCATGATGGAAAATTATTGCCTCGTGTCTGGTCGCATATTTCGGGCGTTTTTCGGCTACTGCTCTCTTCAAACGGATTAATTGTGTTCGGTAGCGTTGTCCATTGATGGTTTCACTCGGTTTTAGCAGCTCATAATACAACGCACCCATCTGATCCCATCAAATACAGAGCATTACCTTCGCGCCATTCATATTCGGCTTTGCCGTTGATTTGGCTGGTTGGCCGGGTTCCACATATGATTTTTTGCGCTTGGGGTTGTCGTAATGGATCCATTTTTCATCACCAGTAACAATCCGATGCAAAAAGGACTTCCTTTTGTGGCGTTCCAGCAGCATTTCGGACAAGCAAAACCGCCTTTCGACGTCTCTCGGCTTGAGTTTATGTAGAACCCAATTTCCTTGGTTTTGAATATATCCAGCTGCTTTTAAACGTTTTAAAATGGCTACTTGAGTGACACCCAAAGATTCTGTGAGCTCTTCTTGTGTTTGGCAATAATCTTCATAGAGTAATGCTTCCAGTTTTTCATTTTCAAACTTTTTTGGCTGCCCAGGACGTTCATCGTCTTCCAAGCCAAAATCACCACTTTTAAATCGTACAAACCACTTTTGGCACGTTCGCTCAGCTAGCGCATGTTCACCATAAACTTCCACCCAAATACGATGACTTTCGGCAGCAGTTTTCTTCATATTAAAGTAATGAAGAAGAACTCCCCGCAAAAACACTTTTTCAGGCACAAAGTTCGACATATTTGAGTGAAAAAAAATTATTGTTGTTTACGCTTCAAATGAATGACATTAACTGAAATGACGTACAATGACAGTAGCTTTCCAACGCATGTTCCAATAGAATAATAACAGTAGAATAATACGAGGTACGCCATCTCTTAGCAAAATTATAGACCCAATACTTACTTACCTAGGTGGTGTTACAATAAGGATTCACCGGGCCAATGAATGTGATGTGAGCAATGTGATCAGACATGCAAGTTGGTAGTTTGGGGGTCCCTGATGCCACGTTCAGGTGACGGGGTTGTGAGCCTACGTAAGCAAAGTCCCGGATTACCTCAAGAGTTAAATTCATCTGCATATGCTGTTGTGAATTTGTTTTGAAATACGTCACCTTTGTATGTACTTTAACGTTGACAGTATATTTTTGCCCTCAATTAAGGAAAGATTTTGATTGCTGATCGTCTGATTTTCTGATCTTCTTATCCTCTGGTCTTCTAATCTTATAATGAATAAAAAAAATTACTAACTTACTCATAATAATCAGAAGATTAGAAGGCCAAAAGGCCACGACGTAGTTCGTCCTTTGCCAAAGAGAAAATGGTTGTAAAATGTCGGCGACGATACCTATCGTCACAAGATCAGCCGGATTTTTCAACCTTTGTGTGACGATATATTTCATATACCTTGCTTCGCACGTAAGGCTTCAAAATCAAAAGATCATAAGATCAACAGATCAACAGACCACATTAGCACATCATTACATCAGCAGATCACGACATCGAGACCCAATTTCCGCTAGAGATGTGGTGTCCCTTCGTTCAACATGGTCCTGCCATCTCAAACGATGAATCCATAGACGTCTGACTGTACTCCCGCTGTACAGCCCGTAGAGTTCGTGTTTAAATTGTTTTCTCCGTTCTTCGTGGCCAAGTGCTTCTTTATTCGCTTTCAGCAATAGAGCAGGATTAGGGTGTTGTATAAAGCCACTTAGGACTTACGAGGATGAAGTCTGTTACTCGTTTCCTTTCTAAGTCCAAAGAAACTGTGATTGGCAAGAGCCAAGACTAACGAAGTCTTTAAATTGTTCGAAGCTATAACTGCTGATTGTAACGTCCACACTGGGGGTCGTGTACGTAATTCTCTTACAACAGCATGTACTACGAGTACATGCGAATTAAACAAATAAAATTTGTTTTTTGAAAGCTTTCAGCATTTGTGCTTAAACCAAACACAAATAAATGAACCGGAAAAATTCCATGCATAACCAAGACCATCGCATGCCATTAAATATTTGAAAATATTTTCGGGCATATGTCCACCATGGCTGCCTCGTATAAAGTGTATTTTAAAGGCCCAATTTTAGAGCAATTGCGGGAGTATATCGCATATTACTTTGACAATATTTTACTCCAAAGCATAAATCGTTTAAAGTTGGCTTGACGTAGCCACACAGAAAAAAATTCAATGGCTTCAAATCGGACGGTCTTGGTGGCCAATTGACTAGCCCAATTCTTGAAACGACTCTTTTGCTAAATCGTGTTTTGAATAAAGCGATGTTGTCGTTGGTAGTATGGAGCGTAGTATCATCCTGTTGGAACATTTTTTTCACACTGATGTTACGAACAAATAATCGCATTATACCGGTGTCTATAGACAGTAACTTGTACTCGGGCCTAATGTTTGGCCGATAATGGCACCATAGGGTACATTTTTCTAGATACAATTGCATCTGGTGAGCTTCTTAAGGATTATCGTCGATTCAAATATGGAAATTCTGCTTATTCACATATCCATTTAACCAGAAATGTGCCTCATCACTAAACAAAATTTTACGGTAACAAACTGGGTCATTCAAAGCCCAATCACTGAACGCGGCTTTAGCTCTTTCACCAACTGGATCTCATAATTTTTCACACAGTGGATAGACAAAGACCCATTTGCTGAGAACGACAAATCATCGCTAAATTGGGGACTTATTCAACTCGAGCTTCCATATCCAATAGCTTGAGTTGGTGCGAAATTTTTTAAAAATTCAATAAATACCACGTTCATATGGTTGATGATGTCTACTGTAAGTTTCACGAAGTCCTCTAAAAGTTCGGAAAAAGACCTTCAAATTTGGAAATAAATTTCAAAAGTTTCAAATCATTGTTGTGGCGTCAATTTGTCTATGATGAAATGCCAAACAGTACTGAAAATAAATGAAGCTTAGCAGCTCAATGTCAGCTGATTAGGTATTTAATTTGAAATTTAAAAAGTCTGACACTGCAAAAAAAAAAAAAAAAAAAAAAAAACATTTAGAGTGCTATTTTAAAAGATCTGCTGTAGTGCGAATTTTTGACAGACGGTGGATTTCTTCAGCCTGAAATCGCACTGATATGATATGGGCCAATTATTTGGTGGCAGTCAAAATTCCATGAGAAAATTCCATGCTTGGCAGATGCTGACCATAGCTAACAGTTGTTGCCAAAAAGATTATCTGCAACTGCTTGAAGTAGTTTAGTAGGTAGTCCGCCTGCTACAGCAGCATTATTAGACTTAGGTTTCAATATTTCACCTTAACTTCCTCTAGGTCACGGGGACGGAATTCTGTGATGTCATTGTCCAGGATGAATAAACCATTTCGTTTGACAGCAGTATTTTGACCATCATTGCTGTATTGCAGTCTGAAGAAATAGTGTTTCCATATTCTCAGCTCCAACCACAGCTACTACTACTACTAGTTGTCCATGTTCCAAACATCATTTCTGCAGTTACATCTCTCCACTTCCTCAGAAGGTGTCAACTTGGCGATGCCCAGTGTTGTAACTGTTTCTACACATCAATTCTGCTTATTTTACCTCCAAATGGAAACCACCGGACACTGGCAAATGTCCATCCGGATTCGATTTGTCAAACTTATAGCCGAGAGTGCTGACCAATATACAAAACTCCGGGATAGCGGATGAATTTCCCAGGTGGAATCAGAGGTGAAGTAAGATCCAGGCTACTCCGAAACATTTGGAGCTCAGGCAGGTAAGGATTTCCGAGACTAAGTCAGGATCTCACCTCACATCATCGAACGGGCTACCTGTTTCGATCCGAATTCCTTGACCTAGAGTCTCTATAATGGAACTGGTTCTCTAAATTGGAGGTTGTGCCCCTGGGTAACTGCCCAACCATGGTAAAAAATGTATAGTTACGAAGCAACAATAAGCCTTGGATACGAACGGATCTATTGTTGATGACTCCTGCAAATGAAACATGAACAACGAATTTCGGATTTGTACATGGAATGCTAGATCTCTTAATAGGCGGCCGAATCACTAGGAAACTAGACACTAGACTGCTGCAAAGCAGATATTACCACCATCAAAGAAATGCGATGGGACGGGCCGGATGAAAAAAAGATGAAAAATTGCTACATCTACTACGCATATTGTTATCGGCTGGAAGTACACCACCCATTTGAATGAGAATTTCTTGTTAGAGGTAGACTTAGGCAAGAAGCGTTGAATCTGTGGCATGTTAATGAGCGCCGTGTAACAATCCGTATTAACGTAATGCAATCAACGTAAGTCATTCATCGAGTATTATGAATGTCCGAACGTTTATAGGGGCCAACATCGGCTCGGACCATTACTTTGTTGTTGCCAAGGTACGGTTGAGGATATCCCGATCATTGCAAAGGCAAGCTAATATATCTCCAAATCCTTTTCTGATCGATTTTCCCATAATCTCTTAGGAGCTCCTATGCCGCCTCTGACGTGCTGGGTTTCACTCGGCCACTACAACGAAACCCCTGGTTTGACGACAAGTGCCGACGAGTGACGGAGCTGCATATAATAACTAGAGCTGCTCACGATCTATACGAGCAGAAAAGAATAGACGAAAGACCGGCTTCTCAGGAAGAAAATGATGGAGCATGAGAAGCACCTGGTCGAGGAAATTGAAATATGCTTCTCCAGGTACGAGATTCGAAAGTTTTTCCAAAAAAAATGCCACTGACCAACACAAACCCCGAACCGAAGCCTGTAGAGATGAACAAGGCAACATCATAGTAGAGTCGCGGTTGGGCTAAAGATTTGGAAAAGACATTTCTGTAAACTGTATAACGCCGAACCTAAACGATGTAAGCCAACGATTCCGTCATCCCACCTGGATAAAGTGAATATAGCCATATCCGAGCTCTCCAAAGCGGTAAGCGATAACTTGGTAAAGAGCATGCACAAATTTATTCCTAAAATATGGTCGGACGAAAGTATACCCAATGAATGGAACCTCATCATTGTTTAACCGATCCTCTAGAAAGGAAACCATCTGCAGAGACATCAGTCTTCTTAGCTTTGCTTTGTTCACCTGGGCTCCGCCATCAATTCAGACAACGGTACAAGCGCTGAGATCATTAAGAAGGCATTTGAATAGCAAAGCCCTCTCTTGAATAACAAAAGTGACCCTATATAAGACTTTTATAATCCCAGCCCTACTCTATGGCGCAAAGGCATGGACTTTGTCAAAAATAGATGAAAGTGCCCTTTGCTACGTTAATTTTCGTTCGCGTCTGCCTAGACCACCGTAGAGGAGGAGATACAACTACGAACTGAACGGGCTGTGCAGCGACATCGACTTAGTTAGAGGAGTGAAGGTTCAGCGACTAATTTGGCTGAGTCAGGTAAAGTTTTCGAATCCACTCCCGAGGGACAACGCAATAGATGGAGACCGCGACTTAGGTGATGCACGCAAATTCTTACTTAGCGTGTGAAACTGGAAGCAATTAGTTAGCTATCAAGCTGGTTGGATACGTAAGTTTGTTGAGACCAAGTTCCACCTCGGGCTATAGCACCACCTTAAGTACATACATTCATCGTTAAACCAGTTTCTTTGTAGCGGCGCTTTTTAACCAATCACATCAGAAGCAGCTTCTCTAATAGCTCGTTGACAGCACTTAAATTGGTTTTCTATAGTTTATGTATCGGAGCTAGTATTTTGAGAGATCTTGAAGGGCACACGATCGACAAGGATTCTAGCGGTGTCTTACGAATGCAACTTCTCCACGCGGCTAAAGCCGTGGTCCTAAATAACTTTGTTGTGCCTGTAACATCTGCATTCGTCCTTCGCTGCAACCAGGTAATGATCCTTGTCGATGTTGACTCTTCGGAAAGCTCGGACATCCAGAATCCTGGAAGAGTATCTGACATTAATCGCAATATGATCATCTGGTTGATGGTTGATTGATCAGTGGAGAGCCTAGTTCTTTTACGGATGTTGAGATGTGGTAACCGCTTCTAAATTCTAAAAACTTAAACCCACTGTCGGTCGTTTTGTTAAACAGGCTGTGATTTTCCGATACCCAGGCTTGCGTTAAAATCTATTAGCACAATTCTGGTGTGATAGCTGGGGAGCTAGGAATATGCTCGCTCTAGGAGGTCTAGAACTCGTTTTTGATTCTGTCGTCTCTATCATCTGTAGGAGCATGAACTCAAGTCAGTATATCTCCAAATTTGGCCTTAATACGAGTTATAAAGAGGCGTTTGCTTGGATGCCGAAAGAATAAGTCAGAATAAGAACAGCAAATTTACACCTAACCGATCTTCGTCTGGCCTCTAGCAGCCGCGGTAGAACATCTCGAAGTTTTTCATCTTCTTTAAATCCGGGAACATCTGCTTTAGAGCAATATTGGGCCTTGTATCCTTGGGCATTGGGGGTTGTAAGGTAGAACGCAGTCTTTTTAAGGTTCTATCACTCCATATGCAAAGCCAAAATTCGTTTTCCTTAAAACGTTTGCTGGGGTCGTCAACGTTATATCCGTCCGTATCCGAGGCTGTTAGTTGTGTCGGAACTTTTGTTATTCCATGGTGGTAAAGATGAAGATGAAGAGCCAGGTCTTTAATACAAACTCTGGCTATATGATTCATTACCAGTAGCCTTGCTGAAGCTCTGAGAGCCGGCGGGCTTTACCACATGAAGGTGAGAACTGGAGATGTATGGCAGATACTTAGGTGACGACGATCGTCTCTTTATAGAACGCTTGACCACGGTGGTGTGTTTGGCGCAGATGAAAATAGAATTTAAATGGACTTATGCGCCGACCGCATTTGACTTCGATCCTATGGAGATGCTATCTCACGAAATGAAACCGATAACTTTTCTTGTGATTAGCACTGCTTACACAGGGCCATCTCTAACACCGGTTTTGGCTGTGGTGCCTTCATGAGGGACGACAGCCAATACTTACTTACATTTTCCATAAGAACAAATAACTTTCTGATGTCAGTGAGTATTTTGAGAATGTCATGCAGAGGGGGCGAAATATTTGCCACTTGTAAAAAAGCTTCTTCGAGAATGAAAGCCTTCTTTAAACTGAGTCGTGGGGCTGAACCCACTGATTCTTACATTGTTGACAAGGCTAACGACTTTCCAAAAAGTGTACCTAGGGCTTTCATAAAAGGTCATAAAAGGTCATATGAAAGTTTCTCGAAATTTCTCAACAGAGAACACCGTATTCTGCTAGTCCACATCTATGCGAGATACTACGATTTGTCCTGCAAAGTTATAACAACTTATGCTCACATCAGATTGCAGAAACTCGTATAGCGCACTGATATAGGTAGATGACTGAAAATTTTCAATCTCCCGAGATGTCTTCTTTTAGCTCTCCCCAAATATTGATTTGGCTAAGATATTTTGACTTCATATCATTTCTAATCGAAAGTTTGGCGAGAGAATAGATATTTGGGTGCTGTGCACTTTCACAATACAATTTCTATTAGAATCCAGTTTAGACTCTGTATAGCAAGTTTAATACAAACAATTATCTCGCCATATGTAGCCCCCAACTTTTGAAATAGTTTCCCACCAAACGATCGGCGGCTATTTATGAGGCTCTCAATCCTAAGGCCGCGTACTCAATTACACTTACCCACCAAAACGTTCTAAACGATCCGAATCCACCTAAGGCCGACAAATGTATCTGGAGCAATGTTTCTTGGCTGAAAAAAAAACAAACCCCGAACGACCGTATAAGGTCAAAACCAGACCCAAACGCAAGCTCGCTTTTATCAACTTAATTCGGATTTTATTCGATTAATTACAAATACAACTAAAAACAGTGAGATACATTAAACGAGTACAGATAAAAAAAAAAATAAAATAAATGAAAAAATTTTTTTTCTTTTTTCATGATACCTACAACAATTCAAAGTGAACAGCTTCTCTGATCCAGATACAGATGCTCGTACAAATTCAGATGCAGATACGAAAACTTACTCACGACTCATTTCTGTCCTTTCACTTTGATGGCAATGACTACTGGCGACGACAACGCATGGGGTTGTCGATTAATGGTAGCCCAGGGACGCTGCAGGATGATTGAATGTTGTCGCTACCCTATAAGTAGCAACTGGCGGCTGGCGATAGGAGGCCTTTTGCTGAACTTGCTCGAGGCCAGCGTTGTATGTTTGAGCTGATTCATAAGCAGCCGTTTGTGGATTTTTGGTGATGGGTTCCTGCTTGGCGGCATTTTTTAGTTGAACTTGTTGGAGGACATTGTGTGCTGATGGCGCTTTAGTGATGGGTTCCTGCTCAACAACCTCTTGGACGGTTTGGAATGGATGGTTGACGACAATGCGGCGAGTCTGGACACTTTCACTGGCGGCACTACCATCCTTGGGAGCTGGAGTAGAGGCAATGACTCGATGATCACCATAAGTGCGACCACTTCTTAAGGTGATAGCTCCATGGGTTTGTTCGTTGCGATACTTTTGCTGGCCTCTGGTTTTGTGGGGACTAGATGTTGCTGTTGTTGGTGTTGGAATGGCTTCGTAGCGTGCTGCAGTTTTGTGAGATACGAGTACATTTGGAGAAATAGATCTTAGTTGTTGTGGTTCATTGGGAGTGAGGTTGGAGATCTGAATTTGACGCTGCTGCTCGACTGGAATTCGCTCTGAGTGGCTACTGACTTGGTGGCTAATAACTTGACTGGGTTGCTGAGAGTACGGCAAGTGTAAGTGCCGACCACTTGGAGAGAACAGTGAGGAACCTTCTGAATTGAAACTGACTGTGTGCTTAGAATGGCCTGGGTGGTGGGCATGACTGGGGTGATGGACGTGGCTTGACGAGGATGGTGCGTAGAGGATACCAGTTGAACTACCGGCTAGAACAGAAGCGTAGGTCTTTTGTTGAAGCGTGTTTTCCACTTGTTGAGCACTTGTGGATGGGACGACAGATTCTCTAGTGGATGACACCACATTTGTACTTCTGAGGCTAGATTCTTCACCATTGGACTCTGGTTCTGAGGGAAGTTCTAAATTCTGACTTCTTCCTGAAGTCTTTAGGCCTTGCGGATGATTATGGAAGAAAATGTTGTGTTGTGACGGTGCAACATTAATGGTGTGGTGCTGGGTATACTTCGAAGGAACTTCGTGTTGCTCATACAATCTTCGTCCACTGGTGAAAGGTTCAGGCTGATGAGTTGTAGACCCGACTTGATGTTGATAATGGAAACTTGGTTCCACAAGGTTTTGGGGGTGAGTGCTGCTCTGAACTTGAGCAATTTCGATTGGTTCTTGTGTCACTTGTGCCGAATGTTGCTGGCTTTGAGCAGAAGGATGTCTAGATTGCTGGTGACGAGTGTAGGTGACAAGATTCACTCGCCTCGGGTGCTTATAAGGTTCTTCTTGTGGTGAATGTTGATTAACTTGTGCATTGTGTTGCTGTCTAACTTGTGCATCGCTTTCAAGGGTGTGTTGAAGTGTGCTAGTGGATTCGATTTTTATGGGCTGAGACGTAGTTGTTACGAAATGATGTTGATGTACTTGAGCAGGTCGTTGATGCGTGTTGCTATAATCATGGGAAACCTGAATAGGTTTCTCAGAACTCCCCGAAAACTGACCTTGCTGCTGATTATTAGCTTGAATATCACCTTGGTATACTACACCGGCTGGTTCCTCATATGGAGTATGGAATGGTATCTCAACAACAGCTGGATTTTCTTGAACGGTTTGATGAGCAAAACTCTTTGAAAGCGCACCATAACCAGCTTGATTATTCTGCTGGGATGGGTTATTTTCAATTTGCACTTCTCCAGTTAAAAGCCGTCCTTGGTATCTCATGCGGGGGTATGTCTGAACTGTTGCTGGCACCTGAGTATAGGGCTGTTGTTGTATTTGACCTAATGGAGATCCATGGGAGTTTATCTCCACGTAAGGTGGATAGTGGAAATTTGGTTCTCCTACTGCTATCATGTATGGAATTATCTTCCGGCTCAAAGCTTGGACGCTTCCTCTAGCAAATGCAGAGTCGTCTTGAGTGCTAGAGAATGAACTCTCTGTAGTCGTGCTAGATGAATAGGCTCCTCGATTTCGAACGTTAGCACTTGTCTCGACAACTACACTGTCATCACTATCCGTTTGCCGAAATTGTGCCCCTATAGCAACCGGTCTTAAAGTTGTGCTTGATATAAATGGATATTCAGAACTACGTTGTCGCTGAAAGCTTGATGAAATGAAACCACCCTGTGGCCCAAATGGCAGTTTAGGCGATGGAGTTGGAGGTGGTAGATAGGGAGGTGCTGTAGTCGAGAAAATAAGTCCGCCTTGCGATTGCTGAATACCTATCCCGGAATTACCGCCCTGTGGTCCTCCCTGAGAAATTCCTATACCACCTTGAGATTGTTGAAAGCCAACTGTTGTTGATCCACCAGACGGTGTTGGAGTTGCAAGTGGGATCTGTGGAGCGCCCGTGGTTGAAACTGTTACTCCTCCTTGTGATTGTTGTACTCCTGCTCCAATAAAACTGCCTGATAATCCCCCGATAGATCCTTGAGATTGTTGGGTACTAACTCCTCCTTGTTGTCCTCCAGCTGCAGTGGATTGCGTTGGAGGTGCATAAACAGTAGAAATTGTTATTCCACCTGGTGATTGCTGGAAGCTTACACCAGTAATTCCCGCTGGTGGAGCTCCTTGTGGCCCGCTTTGTGGTCCACCTGGAGCTGCACTTGGGGGTGCACCTTGTGGTCCTCCTTGTAGTCCGCCTTGCGCATTCCCTTGTGATTGTTGGAAATTAAATGATCCTCCTATTCGAACAGGTGGTATTGAAGGTACAGCAGGTATGAATAGACCGGGTGTTGTGAAATAGTTAAAACCACCTTGGAATCCACCTGCAGATGTTCCAATTGGACCTTGCTGAGGACTAGTTACAGCCGGAGTGGCTGGTGTTGTAGAAATGCTTATTCCACTTTGCGATTGTTGAAATCCTGCTCCACCGAATCCCCCTTGTTGTTGTTGAACACCGGCTCCGATGAATGTTCCACCTTGACCTCCTTGTGGAACTGTTCCATCTTGTTCACCTTGAGAAGCTCCAATTGCTCCCTGTTGTTGCTGGACTCCTGCACCACCGAATCCACCTTGTTGTTGTTGAACACCTGCTCCAATGAATGTTCCCCTTTGATCACCTTGCAAAGCTCCGAGGCCTCCCTGTTGCTGTTGGACTCCTGGACCACCTAAACCTCCCTGCTGTTGTTGTTGAACACCTGCTCCGATAAATATTCCAGCTGGGCCACCCTGGGAAGCTCCGAGACCTCCCTGTTGTTGCAGTACTCCTGATCCTCCAAATCCGCCTTGTTGTTGAACACCTGCTCCAATGAATGTTCCAACTTGGCCGCCTTGAGAAGCTCCGATTGATCCTTGTTGTTGCTGGACACCTGCACCACCGAATCCACCTTGTTGTTGTTGAACACCTGCTCCAGTGAATGTTCCCCCTGGGCCACCTTGGGAAGCTCCAATGCCGCCCTGTTGCTGCTGGACTCCCGGACCGCCTAATCCTCCCTGCTGTTGTTGTTGAACACCTGCCCCAATGAATGTTCCTGCTGGGACACCTTGAGAGGCACCGATTGCTCCCTGTTGTTGCTGAACTCCTGATCCACCGAATCCACTTTGTTGTTGTTGAGTACCTGCTCCTATGAATGTTCCCGCTGGGCCACCCAGGGAAGCTCCGATGCCGCCCTGTTGCTGCTGAACTCCAGGACCGCCTAATCCTCCCTGCTGTTGTTGTTGAACACCTGCTCCGGCGAATGTTCCCGCTGGGCCACCCTGGGAAGCTCCAATGCCGCCCTGTTGCTGCTGAACTCCAGGACCGCCTAATCCTCCCTGCTGTTGTTGTTGAACACCTGCTCCAGCGAATGTTGCCATTGGAACACCTTGGGGAGCTGCGACTCCTCCTTGTTGTTGCTGTATTCCTGATCCATCGAATCCGCCTTGCTGTTGAACACCCATTCCGGTGAAAGTTCCACCTTGACCACCTTGGCCACCTTGGCCACCTTGTGAACCTGATCCACCGAATCCACCTTGTTGTTGAATGCCTCCTCCATTGAATATTCCACCTTGGCCACCTTGAGGAGCTCCGATTGTTCCCTGTTGTTGCTGGACTCCTGATCCTTCTAAACCTCCCTGTTGTTGTTGTTGAATACCAACCCCAGCAGTAAATGTTATCCCTTGACCTCCTCCCGATACACCAATTCCTCCCTGTTGTTGCTGAATTCCAGTACCGCCTAGTCCTTGCTGTTGCTGAATACCTGTTCCAGCAAGCGCCCCTTGTTGGCCTCCCTGGGAAGCGCCAATCCCTCCTTGCTGTTGCTGAATGCCAAATCCACCCAATCCACCCAATCCACCCAATCCACCCAATCCGCCTTGTCCTCCTAATCCGCCTTGTCCACCTTGTCCTCCTAATCCGCCTTGTCCTCCTAGTCCACCTAATCCGCCTTGTCCTCCTAATCCGCCTAATCCACCTTGTCCTCCTAATCCACCTAATCCGCCTAATCCACCTAATCCGCCTAATCCGCCTAATCCGCCTAATCCGCCTAATCCGCCTAATCCGCCTAATCCGCCTAATCCTCCTAACCCGCCTAGTCCGCCTAGTCCGCCTTGTCCTCCTAGTCCGCCTTGTCCTCCTAGTCCGCCTTGTCCTCCTAGTCCGCCTTGTCCTCCTAGTCCGCCTTGTCCTCCTAATCCGCCTAATCCGCCTTGTCCTCCTAATCCACCCAAACCGCCTTGTCCTCCTAATCCGCCTAATCCGCTTAATCCGCCTAATCCGCCTTGTCCTCCTAATCCGCCTAATCCGCCCTGTAATCCTAATCCGCCCTGTCCACCTAATCCGCCTTGTCCTCCTAGTCCGCCTAATCCGCCTAATCCGCCCTGTGAGCCTCCGAGACCAATTCCAGGTTGTGATTGTTGAATACCTCCTCCAGATAGGCCAAAACCTCCAGGTGATTGTTGAATTCCTATTCCATTTAAACCTCCAGAAGGCGAAAAAATTAATCCACCTTGAGATTGCTGAAATCCTGCTCCAGGAACGCCCCCTTGTAGACCATCAAAACCAACAACGGTTTCTCCTGTTGGAATTTTCGCCACAGGGCGATCCAGTTCAACTATAATCGATCCTGCTGGACGTATAACGACCCGTTCCTCAATGTCATAGTAATGCTTTTGAATGGCGGGTCTGCGTATTTCGAATGTTTTCGTTTTGACTCCATGTTGGACCCCATTGATGGTTCCCGGAACCGGCGATGGAGAAGGCACTATCGTAGGTATGGGCTGTGCAACTTGATAGTAATATTGTTCTCCACCATTATACACTCCTTGGTAGTTCGGTAAGTATTGTCCACCTTGAGCTCCACCATCTTCAACAATAAATCCGCCACTTTCAATTCCATGAGAATAAGTGTGATCTGTTGGAACGAGAATACTTGTTGGTATTGTTGGATGGGCTATACTTCGTTGGAAAGTTTCTGGCTTGTCTGGCTTCTTAAAGACTTCAGATTGTGATCTCAGTGATGATGTTTCTTCATAGTCTTCTTCAGATTCATCAGAGCGTAAAGGGGCTGGACTTGATGAGACAAAAACCTTCAAAGAAAGACAAGAGTTGTCTGTTAGATTGACAATGAAAAAATTAGAAGAAATCAATGCTATACGTAGTCAAAAGGTCGCCTGGATCTCAGACTAAATATTTCAAGCCACATTAAAACTATTGAACGATGAAAATAGAGTGAGCTTGTTGAGAACTAAAAAGCAGATGAACATGCACCACTAGCGAAAGCTAGGAATAATGAACATTTTACAGAACTGAATTGAATTGAATTAAAAAGTAAAGAGAACCAACAGCAGCTTTAAACTCCTGAATGCTGACGAAAGTATTTACTGAACTTACTTCTGTTACTTTAAAACCTTTATTTGGAAATGGATTTGTTTTTAGAGGCCTTAAGTTTTGAGTTTTTTTCGTGTCATGATTTCATCAAACCGCTGGCATAAGCCTATATGGTATTCATGCCGTTAAGAAGAAGAGAAAAAATTAAAAAAAAAAATAGATTTCACAACCTACTGGTAGAAAAAGCCGATAGCATTGGGGATAGTTCCTACGAGTTCCTTTACAGGTGGTTCAAATAATGCCACAAACATGACATTGAAGGCGTCCTAAAAACTGGAAAGCATAATATTCAAAAGGATCTTAGACAAAAGATTTAGGCAAATCACATCTGCACAAATGATATCGTGGTCATATAAAGATTTTCAGAATAGTCTATTGCCAACAATTAGCCATTTCTTGATTGAAGCAAGGCACTCTCACAGTGGTTCGGCAGGTTTCCCAAAGGACATAAAACTAACTAAAATTTTCCAAAGGCTTGAATTGTATTTAGCCCTTACAAAGCCTCATTCATCTATTAGAAAAAATAAATCATGTTATACCATTCAGCTAGCCTTATCTGTCTAATGCGGATCTCTGGACAGGCTTAACCTAAGCCTCTCCTTTCGTCTTCCAAATCATTATATCGTGTTCCAGGCGAAAATTTTGCCTATTAAAAAAAATATTTTTTTGCTGAAGAAAAACGTGATATCTGCAAAGGATAGCCGCATCTTTTCGGATAGTCAGGCCGCTATCAAGTCTCTGTACTCTGTCTCACAAAATTCTTAAGCCGCCCTCGACTGCGAATCAGAGGCACACAGAGAAGAACATTTAAGAGAATTGTAGAGCCGACAACTCGCCAAAACTGGAACCACTCTACTTATCGTACTTGAAAAGGGTAGCATTGGCATACCTATCGCCACGTACAAGCTTATACTAAAGCTGGATGCTAATAGAAGAGCAAGAGAAAATCCAGCCAAAGTTGGATCTAAATCGCTCTAAGAGCTTGATCATTGAAAATAGGAAACAAGTGAGCCTTATCATGAATGTCATCACTGGACACTGTCTTATAAGCAAGCATATAAGAAGGCTTGGCGTTTTTGCAAGTGACTTCTGCAGGAAATTTTCCACCTACCCTGTATATGCCCAACTTTTTCCCCATGATGGAAACTCGTCTTAGGAAATTTCTTTTGCAATAACCTAAGCGTTCTAGGCAATATAACCACTACCAGTCTCCTAAGTTTCGTCAGAATCGCTTATTGATTCCAAGAGTAGGAGGATCACAGATCCACGAGGCCTCACAATAAGCCAATATCCCTAAGTGGGTTTGGTATTTTTTTTTTTTTAAAGAGCCACTCTTACCTAATCTAAGTCTGGAACGGAAGTCTGCTGCTTCCACATCACCATTAGATTTATAAATCGAACGTCCAATTTAACAAAACTTCACTTATTCATAGCCGAAACCCAAAATACCTTGGTGTAATAGGTTCTTGTAATCCAAGAACGCCAACATGATGGCTTCCTGTACAGTGCACATTGCTCCACTTTATCAGTCCCGCTGGCGATTGCGGAGCCCAACGACACGAATAATCAATCTGTTTGACCAGCAAATTAACTACAGCTCAAGCTCAGATTTACAATAAACTTGAACTCATAATTAAAAGGCGTTTTCTCCTCTTTAAATTTTAACAATCTCACTTTACATATGCGATTGCCTTATTTCCAATTTCTATCTGCTGTTCTACATACACTTCATCTAAATATGTATCTTTGACTTCGAGCACGTTCCTACATTTAAGTAATCTTAAACTTGTCTAAATTAGCTTTTCGTAAAACTTTATAGTTATAGTAGAAGGCCTTGAAATACTAGCACAAGACTACCCAGTCACACACCTGCAAAATCCAACCTCTTGTCTAGTATTCTGTCTATACCAACTGAGTAAGACATTTGCAACTGTTGGTGACAAAAATGTGAACAAGAAGAACCCTTAATTCGTGTTGTTCGTACAATCTTATCGAAAAAGATAAAACACAAGGGCGTAGAAAAGGCGTATAGATGAACATAGACAAACGTATAGGGTTTTCCAATAGGGACTTGACAACTTTGAATTTAATTTGTGAACGCACTTTTTCACTAATCATCAAACTGTCACTGTCAATTTTTTCATCATGATAAAGTACACTATCGAGCAACGTTTGCAAATTATAAAAATTTTCCACAGATATTCGGAGTCGGTGAGTGTAACTTTAAGAACGTTAACTCCAATTTTCGGCCGTAATTCTCGCCCTAGTAGACAGGCAATAACAAGTTTAGTGCAAAAATTTGAGTCTACATATTCGTTGTGTGATGTTGCCGTGTCAGTGAAACAACGGGTTGGTCGAAGTGTCGAAAATATCGCTGCCGTTCAGACGTCCGTAGCAAACGATCCAAATCAGTCAATTCCACGGCGTTCTCAAGAATTGGGCATCGCTCAGACCACATTATGGCGTATTTTGCGTAAGGCTCTTGGTTTACACCCATACAAGATCAAGCTGACTCAAGAATTGAAGCCGATGGACCATTTGAAGCGACGTACGTTCTCCGATTGGGTTCTAGAGAAGATGCGCCAAGGTGATGAATTTCATCGCAATATCATCTTCAGTGACGAAGCTCATTTTTGGATCAATGGGTTCGTTAATAAGCAAAATATGCGTTATTGGTCGGGTGAAAACCCACATGTGCCTCATGAATCACTACTTCATCCACAAAAAATAACTGTTTGGTGCGGTTTGCATGCTGGCAGCGTTATTGGGCCATATTTTTTCGTCCACGATAACGATCGTCACGTTACTGTGAATGGTCAGCGTTATCACGCCATGATCACCGATTATTTTTGGCCCGAATTGGAAGATATGTACTTGGACGGCATGTGGTTTCAACAGCATGGTGCCACAAGCCAGACAGCACACGCTACAATCGAGTAAGTATGGTGAGCGTGTTATCTCAAGACATGGGCCAGTCGATTGGCCGTCTCGATCGTGCGATTTAACGCCGCTTGACTATTTTCTGTGGGGTTATGTTAAGTCATTGGTTTATGCCAATGAGCTCTGGAAGAGCTCAGAGCCAACATTGAACGCGAAATAGCGGCCGTTTCGGCCGAAATGTGTGGCCGAGTCGTTGAAAATTGGGTGCAAAGAATCGACCGTTGCAAACGTGCCCGCGATGGCCATATGAACAAAGTCAATATACAATGTTTTGATTGTACTTCAAGCCAATAATAAAGTTTTTGAAATATCTCAAATGGTTTGCCTTTTATTTAAAAAAAAAAAAGTTGTCAAGTCGTTATTAGAAAATCCTATATATGAAAAAAGACGAACAAAGGATTCTCCTAGAATTTTGATGAGCTTTTCAATTAAAGCTCTATGGACGGTTTTTTGTCCTCTGGAATCCATCCCCCCACGACAATGAAATGGCGTTTTCCGTTTTAGCAAACTAAATTCCGTGATGAGAATAATTTCCCACCCATCCATGTGCAATCATGAAGATTTGATTTGTTTTTTCCTCCCCTCCTCCCGGAATTGTACCATATAGGAAGAAATTTGAAAGCTGACCAGAGTGTTGCCAGTTGACAAAATTTGTGACGTGTAAGTCGTTTTTTGGTTAGTTTGCAATTTTTTATTTGCCCAAATACAGAGCGGATTTCACTAAATTGCTTGAGCATGTTCAGAGTTCATTGTGTTTAATCAACACCTATAGTATAAGAAGATTCACTGGATTTGGAGACAAGAGGTTCTTTCTGCAGGATTTAAGGGATTCAATAGTAGTTTTGGCCAATAACGATATTCTGCGCAAGCTACAATGCCTGGAGGGAGAAAATTTGGATCTTCGTGCTAGACTCAAAAAAATGGAATCACTCTGCACGGAACTGAAAAAAGAACTGGACAACTTAAAGGCTAAAAAATCTAAGGTTTGATCCGCCCGTTCATCGGTAAAACTCGGATTATAACACGCGAAATAGACTGGATACTCAAAAAACGTCCAGGAAAGAAACGAAAACCTGTTTCATCACCTGTAATAACAATAATGAAAGATGAAGATAAGCCCATCACAGTATTATTTGGTATTGCGGACTATTATGGGCTCCGTAAACTCCTTCAAAATACTCTAAAAGGAAATTATAAAATAATCTCACTACCGAACAACGTATGCAAAATCAACGTCGACGATTATCGGGTACTTTCTGTTAAAATTAATACCGAAAAAATCCAATGGTATACTTTTCAAAATAGGTTTGAGTCTGCTGCCAGTCTGCGCAAAAGGTCTTCACCCAACGTGCAGTAAGGAAGACAAAATAAAAGACGTGCAACCATAAGGCTTTAAGATTAGCAAACAGACAGCGTCAAAGATACCGTAGTCCAACGTGATAAAAATGAGAAAGTTGATCCTCTCTATAAAATCGAAAGAATTTTGGATATCAAAGAACTAATGGAGCCTATGCGCAAGGGTAACAAAGCCATATCTCAATGTAAACGCTGCTAGGAATACAAATTTACACAAGCGTATTGTCAAAAAGACCCAAGGTGCGTAAAGTACGCATGCATGCACCTCTCGGGAGAGTGCAATGTAAACAAGCAAACCCCAGCGATTTGCGCAAACTGTACAGGAAATCACCCAGCAAACTACCGAGGTTGCGAGATCGCCAAAAAAATTCAAAAGAGGCGAACAAATCTCATGAAATCCGTTCATATAGAACAGATGACGAGACACCCTAAAACTGATGTGTCCAATGCAAATAAGAGAATTAGAGAGTTCAGAGTAGAAATAGGAAATAAAACAACCCAAGATAACCTGAAGGGAACAAGTACAATGAAAAAATCTCTACCAAATGGCGTGAGATCGTACGCTGAAATCGCGTCAAAAGCAAATAAGCTAGACTCTGTCACGGAAGATCCGGTACATCCAATACTCACAGGCAGATCCCCTCTTTATATCAAAGATTGCATTAAGCACACCGAGAACATGATAATAGAGCTCATGCAGATAATCTATGCAGATAAGTTCAATTTCTACACTACAGCATTCTGTTATTTCCCTCCGAGATATACATAGGATGACAAACAACGACCTTGACCGGCTCTTCTGCCCACTTGGACCTAATTTTATTTTCGGTATCGACTTCAATGCGAAACATACGTATTGGGGCTCAAGATGCATCTCAACGAGAAGCAGACTACTGTACAATGCAAGTCTAAAACGTGGTTTGGACATCTTTTCGACGGGCAAACGAAAATATTCGTCCACCGACACAAATATTGTAAAATTCCTGACCTCTGCTCAGATCATTCACCAGTAGTTCTAAAAATCGACAGGAACATTGACGAATAAGGAAACGAACTGGGACGGCTTTAGAAAAAACTGCAAAAAAAACATTGTACCAAGCGTACCACGTACGACTCCCATTGAGATAAAAAAACGAAGTCAATAAGATCGTGGAGGCTATTCAAAGGGCTGCGTGGAATAACGCACCTTTTTTTATACGAGGACGGATACGAAATAAAAAGCAAATATATTCGCCCGACATCGAGGACCTTCTACGTAAGAAAAGGAAAACACGAAAGAGGTGGCAAAAATCATGTTCGCCCCTACTCCAATCTTTTTTAAGCTACCTTTCAAATAAGCTTAGGCAAATGCTGCAGGATTTCAGGAATCGTGAAACATCACGTTACCTTGAAAGCTTGACTGCCGACAAGACATCAAATTACTCGGTCTGGAAAGCCATGCGATCTAACAAGAAACTGATAATGCACTCTACACCAATACGGAAAGCCACCGGCGAATGGGCAAAAGGAGACGTAGAGAAAGCAAACTTATTTGCCGAACACTTGGAAGAAACTTTCCAACCGTTGGAAGGACAAAAACTTACTGAAGATAACGATGTCAGCACAGGGCCTGACAATTTTAGAATAAAATACGTATCACTGAGTGAGCTTTGGCAAATAAAAGCAAAGTTGAAAAATAATAAAGCTCCAGGATACGATGTGATTACGAGCGAGATTCTAAAAGAGCTTCCCGAAAAAGCGATAGTAAAGCTACTTCAATAAGACTTTTACAAGTTGCCAGCCAATAATGTCAAATCTAAAAGACAAAAAATCGTATAGACCAATTTTGCTCCTGCCGATAGCTTCAAAAGTATTCGCAATTCTTTTGCTTAAACGGTTGAAATGTGTAAGTGAAGAGAGACGACTAATTGCGGATCACCAGTTCAGCTTTAGGGTCTAGCATTCGACAATAGATCAGGAATATCGGATCACAAATGAAATTGAAAAAAAAGGCCTTAGAAAAAAAGCAAATATGCTCTAGCGTTTTTCATACCTTAAAAACCTGCTGTTTCGGGTTAGACATGGTTCTGAATACTCGGAATTCAAGGAAATTCACGCTTGTGTGCCACAAAGAAGTGTTCTTGGTCCGTACTTATTCCTACTATACACAAGAGATATACCTCAGGATGAAGAGACAGTTGTAGCCACATTCGCGGACGATACGGCTATTTTTGGGTCTGAATACTCGGTATTCAAGGAAAATCACGCTGGTGTGCCGCAAGAAAGTGTTCTTGGTCCGTACCTATTCCTACTGTACACAAGAGATATACCTATAGGATGAAGAGACAGTTGTAGCCACATTCGCGGACGATACGGCTATTTGTGGATCTGAATACTCTGAATTCAAGGAATTTCAAGCTGGTGTGGAACAAGGAAGTGCTCTTGGTCCGTACTTATTCCTACTGTACACAAGAGATATACCTCAGGATGAAGAGACAGTTGTAGTCACATTCGCAGACGATACGGCTATTCTTGGGTCTGAATACTCGGAATTCAAGGAAATTCAAGAATGTGTGCCACAAGGAAGTTTTCTTGGTCCGTACTTATTCCTACTGTACACAAGAGATATACCTGAGGATGAAGAGACATTAGTAGCCACATTCGCGGACGATACGGCTATTCTTGGGTCTGAATACTCGGAAATCAAGGAAATTCAAGCTGGTGTGACACAAGGAAGTGTTCTTGGTCCGTACTTAATAGGTGGGGTGAAAAGTAACCTCCTTGGGAATGAAAAAAAAAATTTAATGTTTTTTTGTTTTATTCAATATAGTCCCCTTTTAGTTTGATTTTAGTAATTTTCCCAAAGGTCTGCAAAATACTCCTCCGTGCCGTCAATGATTTCCTCGCGTGAGCTGAATTTTTTATTGATGAGTCATCTTTTGGGGTTTGGGAAGAGATAATAGTCCGAGGAAGCCAAATTGGGTGGTGGATGCGACAGCAATTGGAGCAGTTATGGCATAGTCATACTCGCTGTTGATGGTTTTTCCTTTTTCGAGGTAGTCCACTAAGAGTATTCCATGGCAATCACAGAAAACCGACGCCATAACCTTTCCGACCCATCGAGCCTCCATCGGCCGCTTCGGAGCACTCGTACCGGCTTCAGTCCATTTTCGGGCACTCATTCTGTTCTCTGGTGTTCAACAATTACCAATCGACGCGAAAAGTCTGCCCGATTCAGCATCAGCAAGTCCAAACACTCTTTCGAAGTGCTCTCGCGTTCGTGTTTTTGGTCAGGAGTGCGTATGTGCGGCACCCAGCGACAGGATAACTTTTTCATATGCAAAATATTACCCAAAATATGGCGTGTGTGCTCAGTACTAATCTTTGTGGTATCTTCTAACTCGCGCACCTTCACTTTCCGGTCAGACAACGCCATTACATGTATTTTTTTGACATTGTCCTCTGTAACCGCATCGGAGGGCCTGCCGCTGCGGACTTGATCGGTAGTGGAGTTGCGGCCACCACGATACTGTCCAAACCCATATTTGACGGTGTAATCTGACTGGGCATTAGCCCCATAATATTTATTCAATTTTTCTTTTGTTTCCTTCGCCGTTTTGCCTCTCAAAAAATAATGTTTTATGAGAGAACGAAAATCATTTTTGTCCATACTCGACATGATGCTAAACATATCAACAGCAATCAGCTGTCAAAACAAAACTAAAGACAGTGTCGCACTGAAATTTGGCATATCTGTCTAAATATTAACGGACTTCAAGGCACCATAAGCTTTTTTGTATTAGCAGCGCATTCTGGCGGTCAAGGAGGTTACTGTACAAAAGAGATATACCTTAGAAGAGGCAGTAGTAGCCGGACGATACGGCTATTCTTGCCACATGCCAAATGGTAGGATCTTTGACGATAAGATAAAACTCAAACGAGTTGTTTGAGTGGACAAAGATCTGGAATCTGGAATCGTGCTAAACGAGACCAAGTCTACTCATGCCAATTTTACTAATATAAAGGTAGATAATTTACCTTTATTTATTAATTCTATAAAAATTCCGTATGCAAACGAGGCAAAATATTTAGGAATAATTGTAGACACAAAGCTGGAGTTAAAAAGAAACGTGAAGGACTCGACATTAGGCTTAAAGAAATGTATTCGCTTGTTGGAAGACATTCCAAACTAAGCTTATATAACAAACTGCTTTTATATAAACAAGTGCTTAAACCGTGTTGGACGTATGGTATACAACGTATGGTATGGTGTATTCTACAAAATTTTCAGAACAAAGCGCTAAGAGCAATAGGATTTGCTACCGTAAAAGACGAGGTAGCAAGCTCTGTTCGAAATCTTCGTACTCGTTTCGTGCATCACTGCAACCCAGAAATAATCTGGACATTGGACGAGACCAACCTTGTGCGTGGACTACGTATGATAAGACCATTTGACTTAGCGCCGTAAGGACAAACCGTATGAATTAACGGAAAAAGCAGGTGCCCTCGCTGGAAGGTTACCTAAAAAAAAAAAAACCTGAACTGTTATGGTTTTAGCACAATGGCATTGGCAAAGTTTTCACACGTCCGAAGTGACATCCTCTTAATTGAGTACAGCAGCCCCAAGGGCCCAGAGTAGCATAATTGGTAAGAGCACTGGCTATTAACCGAGAGGTTCTTAGTTCGAGCCAAAGAATTAACGAGAATCACTTGTTTTTTTTTTTTTTGTAGTTTTCCTCGTCAAGCTAGGGCATTAGACTAAGCGTTAAAGTTATAGATAGCGGTAGATAGCTTAGCTAGCTGGGGTCAGTTGTTTTGATCATGGGGGAGTTCTAGGAAGTGAGACACAAATCGGTGGGTGGGGGGAGGGTTGCTTCCGTTTCCACAGTTTGGCGATAAAGTGTTTTAGGATGTTTTGGTGGTCTCGCTTTTCTCTTTCTTTTGTTTTGTTTTAGACCTAGGAAAGTGGATCGCTTTAGAGTCGCGATTTAACGTAGAGCTTTTGGGGACAAAGGATATTCGCGTGGCGCCCTTATCATAAATACCCACGACTACTACTCTATCGAGTAGTCGGCAACCCTTTTTCCTGATACCGCGGAAGACGAAACGACGATGACAGATCAATTTACAGAAGATGGGACTACTTGTTAAGGAAACTTAGACGTAGTCTGAAAGAAAATGGAAGGTTTTTTAGTGAGTAGGAATCTCACACTACCATGAGCCTGTGGTTATGATGAGCGCTGCTATGCTACTGTGGTAGGCAGCAGAAGTTTGTACTTATTTGTCTGCTATGGTGATGTGACGGTGCTCCTATGAACGCGTGCTTATGGTGCCTATGAACGTTTTTACCTTCAAAAAAATATGATAGGGACGAACACGTCTCCTTAAGTGAAAGAAGCCTACAAAAGTCAAAGGGTTAGCAACTAAATTATTTGGAAATGACTTAATAAAAGAGCATAATCGTACGTCAACTCATTTTTAATATTGAGTCGAAAGACAGTATAGGCTTCATTTCTAGTAAGAAAGTGCATAGCAAGACCTTTTCTTTTGAAATTGCTGAACGTCTTTAATCAATTGTTAACAGTCCGACCGGGTTGAATCAGTGTGGTTTTAGCCTAGGAAAGTTTTAGACAAAGTTTGGCATATTTCTTTCTGCATCTGTCCAACTTCTGGCGCTACCTGACAGCATAAACTTTACAAAGAGCTTGTAGCAAACTCCTGGATACCGAACATTGATGATCAAGATACGGACTTTTTCTAGTAGTGGAGCCGCTTTAAAAAGGAGTGTCGTAACTTTGAACAAGTAAGGTAAAACGAAAATCATGTTAGAGGCAAAAACTTACGTTATCCTCGTCATTGGTAAAAATTGAAGGCTTTGCAGTAAAGACCAAAAGTTACATTTGTCACTAAAAGTTCACAAGATGTCAATAATATCAATCTAGTTCCCGCGTTTCCGACGACATAAGTGTACCTATAGCTTAAGACTGGATATTCTGGCCTCCATGGATGTATCGACATCTCATGAAATTAAGACAATCAATGAATGGTGTTAACCATAAACACATTAGACGTTCTGTAAGAAATTCGTAAGCCAACACAGTGGGCTACTAGCGGAGAGGAAGAAGTCACAAAAATGTGTTTGGAAGTACAGAAATACAAAACTAAACATGTGCTCTCAATAAAAGAAGGCATACAGGATCTTTGATCTTGTGATCCTCTTACTCATTGAACGAATTTGAGCTTATGATGAAGTGCAAAAGACTGTTAACGTCTGTAGAAGAAAGCTTCTAAGTGGAGTTTTCTTCTCTGGGAGAGATCTGGACAAGTACACAAAAGGTGGAGGATTGTCTCCTGCAGCTCCTTACAAAAATCGTTTATAAAGGCCCCAAGCCTTCTTGCAAGCTTGCCTTTAAGGCAGTGTCTAGTTTAAAAGGATCAGACTCTAGGAGCAATTTAGATCCAGCTTTGGGCAGATCTAAATCTTTGGCTAGACTTGTTGGTTCAAGAGTCCACCTAAGGTCAAATAAATTATTTGTCCACTGTGTAGTCGCTTTAAGATGAATAGCCGCATCGCAACTACTTGCCCGCTGAAGATGTCAAGGAATGTCAAGTGAAACAGAATGTCTAAAGCCGAGGAAATATTAGAACGTAGAGCTCCGCTTATGCATAGACATGCTGCTCTTTGGACTCCGCTTACTTTGTTGCAGTTGACTGCAATGTCTAATTGCGTCCACCAGACAACAACAGCGTAGGTAAGTATCGGTCTTATGACAGCGATGTATAGCCGGTGGATCATATGAAGTTGAAGGCCCCATTTTTTCCCATTGTATTTTTTGCAAGAGAAGACTCTTTCTTGAATGTTAGATTTCGAGTTAAGTTAAGAGGACCCAGGAGTATTTGCAAGACGACGTGCCATGCAATTGGCCATCAATCGACGGTCTTTACAGAGAATTTCGGTGAAATATTATAAGATGTTCCCTTACAAAATGCAGACAGTGCATCAGCTGTTATTTGTTGACCACCAAGTGCGTGTAACCTGCGCTTAAGCCATTTTAAATCTGAGCGATGAGACCAATTTCATCTGTGGATATATGAATAAGCAAAATTATTGCTTCTATGGTACAAAAAATCTCTGCATAACCCACGAAGAGCCTTTACATCTGCTCAACGTTACTGTATGGTGTGTTGTTTACACAAAACGCCGCGGGCCAAACGGCTACTGTGGAGCACTACAGAGCCATGCTGAACGACCTTCCTCTTCCTCAGTTGGATGAATTGGGACTAGGAAACATGTAATTTCAACAGAATAGAGCAGCGACGACGAGCCACAACCGAAGTTCTGCATTTCCGGGTCGCCTAATCTCTTGTTTTGGCAACTTGCACTGGCTGGCAGGATCGCTTAATTTTACAGTTCCGGACTTCTTTTTGTAGGGTTTTTTGAAGTCTATGTCAACTAGCCTCAGACTCTTGAAACTCCTGAAGAGAATATCTGTCAAGAGTACGAGAAACTATAGCCGGAAATTCTGGCAAGGGTGATGGAAGGAGCCACAATTCGATGCGCGAATGGTCATCAATTCTAGCGGCCGCCACTTAGCCGATATCATTTTCTCGACTTAAAGGAAAAAAAGTTTAAGACATCAAATAAACATAATCCAAAAGCAGAATCAACTTTTTTTATTCATAAAAAAGATTACAGTCAAAGAACATCGGATAACAAACTTTGGGGCCGCCTTGTATTAATAAAGAATGAAGAAGACAATTCAATGAAAAACTATATGTCGAAGTAGTTATGAACAAGTTGTTGTGGGGAAATTTTCAGAGGCTACCGAGTAGTAATATAAATGAACACACTAATACTCTTAGAATTTCCTTATATGGCAGGCACAACTGCGAAAGTCTTTAGTTTCAGACATAATGGCTAAGAAAGTCCTCAGAAGACATTTGGCTAGCAACTGGGTATCATATTTGAATATTCCAGATGGACACATTCGCTAATGATTCGAGCCTCAGACTCCTTATCTTACCATCGCCACCGGTACCTAGTCAAATTTGATGATCCTCAGAAAAATAGTCTGTCATCCAAAGTCGATATCAACGAGTTGTCTGGATATTAATAATTATACAGAGCAGCAAGTGAGTTACGATCACGTATTTTAGCTCGAACACGTCTGCTTACATTTCTCGGCTTAGCAATTTTAATATTTTACTTGGGTAAAGGTTGGGAGAATGCTATGCAAATCAGCCGCCTGGGCGAACATCGATGCCGGAAGAAGTAAGGACAAAATCCTTCGAAGACGCTGAATTGGAGGCATTGCTCGATGAGTTAGGAGGAGTTAACCGCCAAGCCATTTCCAAGCGATTACATGATTTAGGAATGATTCAAAAACAATTAACTTGTTCTCCTTACAATTTGAAATCAGAGAACGTTGAGCATCATTTTATCGCCTGCAAACAACTGCTCCAGCGACAATAAAGGAAGGTTTTTCTTCATCGCATCGAGACGGGTGATAAAAAATGGATTTATTACAGCAACTCAAAGAGAAAAAAGTCATGAGGACATGGCTTTTACGGCCGGGCCACAAACGGCTACAAAACGGCCACAATACGAGCAGAGGCACGATTCTACCGCATGACAACGCTCTGCCTCGCGTTGTTAAATCCGTTTAAACCTACCTGGAAACGCGTAAGTGGGAAGTCCTACCTCGCTCGCTATATTCCGCAGATATTGCGCGGTCCGATTATTATTTGTTCCGTTCGATGGCGCGTGGTCTGGCTGATCGACAGTTCAGTTCATATAAAGACATCAAAAAATGGCTTGATTTGTGGATAGCCTCAAAATATAAGCACTTTTACCGTAACAATATTAGATCTCTGCCAGAAAGATGGGAAAAATTGGTAGCTGGAGATGGGCAATACTTTGAATGATTCATTTGTAACAGCGTTAACTTAGTTGCGCACCTAATATCACTTTCATGTTGAAAGCTGGAGTACTCGTAATTCCGTCATAGCTTACGTCTACTTTGGCTAAAAGTTATAAATGTTATTCTGACAAAACTCGACGAAGAAGAAACCAAATTAGCTGCGTATGCAGATAAGATATTCATTCTGGTATCAAGAATGTTCTTTTCTAAAAATCATTGCAATGACAATGAAGTGGCTTTAGCCTTAACTCGAGTGAACTAGGTCTACTTACAACAATGCTTATGATTCTTGTGGCACTTATTCTCACACGTATGCACCGTTATCTACTACCTTTCGATATACATATCAAAAATACTTTTATCTGCAACTTTAAAAGTCCAGAAGTTGGATATCGAATAATCTTCAAATATGTAGCTAACTCAAGTATAGACTGTCTAAGTACCACCCAAACTATGTTTTAGTAATAACCTCCAAGTCCTTCCAGAAAGGAATAGTAAAGATACGCATTCACCTCCAGGCTCTAAAATGAAATAGTATTTGAACAAACATCTTCTGAATTGAACGTGTCTAACTTCCACTACCTTCCTGACTACGCCAGTGTATCAATACTAGATACATCCTTTTTAGCCCTGTAATTTATCTCAACACATGTAGTTATCACCAAATCCTTCAACTCTGCAACCACTTGTTCAAAACTAGTAGATCAATGTGACGATGAACTCACAGCCACACAGGAGAAATAATAAGACCCGAAGCTGGCCAGACGCAGAACGATAGTACACAACACAGTAGAGGAGGCGGTTATTTTTATAATCTGTGTCCTATGAGGTAAGATCTTCTAGAATTTTCTCCCAATAGCCAATCACAGAGAGAAAACACAGGACAATTGTATCATATCTATCATAAAATGATATGACCCACCTAAAACAAGAAATGCACAATTGACCTCATACACTGCGACTACAAATCTTACAGCCTTAAGTATGAAACATTGGCCTTCCTAAACTCAAATTTCATACACGAGGGTGTATGAAATATAAACGGGATTGGTTTTCTTAAAAATTCCGGAAGAGTCCTACACTTCGAATTAGGTCCTTTGAGTACCAAGAGAAACCAGCGAGACAGAAGTGCATATCTTAGTAAAGCACTAGATAATGATCAAGTTTTTGGCTAAAGAGGAGGCGAACCCAGCTCAAGTTTTGCGGCAATTGCGGCCACAGTTCGGAGATAACTCTCTGCCAAAGACCCGTGTGTTTGCTGGGCACAAACAATTTTGATGAAAGATGATTTGGTATTTCGCAGTGTCCGCTAGTTGGGCTTTATGTCTGCTATCGGAGGATCTCAAGCTGCAATACATCGATTGGAGGTTTCGTACCGATGCAGACCCTGTTGTTAACCAGAAAAGTTCTGATAATGGCAACAGTTTTTTTGATCAGCAAGGTGATTTTCACGTTGATTTTCTTCATGGGCGACGCATAATTAGTGTGCAAAATTATTGTGGATTAGTTGAAGGCGCGAAATTGTCTTTTCGAAGGAGAAACAAGAAGTAATCGTAATAGTAATAGTCCAGCCTGAAGCAGGCTAGCCAAGAGGTATCTGGCCTAGCAAACATTTCCGATATAAAATTCAGCAAAATTATTAAGATTCTCAACTGCTCCAGGTGAATTGAAATAAAAGCCTATAGTTGGCTTGAGTCGTGACATCAAAAGCATGTGATAGTGCTGTGTAAATTGTAAGTTGAAGCGATATCAAATAAATACGTTCGCATCGTCTAAGATGACCACGACGTACGGACCCAATATGTTCCGATGTTTCTTCTTAAAAACAATTTGGATCAAATATAGAGGAACGACGCAGCAAAGAAAGACCAAACTTAAGTTGGGGAGCTGATGCGAAAGGGACCTTAACCAACTTCTTTCTCATCCTAGATCAACCTCTCAATCTATACCAGGTTGAGACCCTAGTCGACCACTGAGTGTAGGCCAAGAAAAGGAAGTCCGTAAGTAATGTGTTCTTTGTCAGGGATTAAGTAAGCAACTTCACACGATTTAATAAAACCAAATACTGTGCGCTAGTATTCGAAAGTGTTAGTGAGCTATGCCATGTCATGCCGTGCCGGACCAAAATTCCGATATGTTTCTACTATACCTTCAGAGCACCAATACGACGAAGTTGCGAATATCCAGTAGCCAGTCAAATAAGATCTGGCTCTTTGGAGATTGGGAACACGTTAAAAACTTTAAGCAAAAAACAATCCTTAGATGTGGATGGATAAACGTAAAATGGACAACGACAATTAGTAGAAGTCCCTATCTGCTATATAGCGGATATCACCAAAACTGGAGATGGGATAGACCGGGAAAAAAACATATGGAATACTGTGACATCTACTATGGAGTGTGCTAAAGAGAAAAGAAGTAGCGCCTATTTGCAGGTGGATTTGTCACCGAGAATTGCCTTTTTTAATTGTACTTGCCAAAATCTTTCCAAAAGCCCTATACAGACAGCATCAAGAGAAGAAGGCCAGTGGCGACATTATTAGCAAACTATTAAAAATACTTCATCTGATGTGCTACGAAATGTCTACTTTAACGAAGGGTATCGGCAAAACCAGAGACATATAAGGCGGCACTCCAAATAAGAACGAGATCTGCTGACAAACTCTAGGACACAAATACCGAACAGAAGCATTCAGAAATAACAATGAATACAAAATAGTAGTACCATGTCCGTGCTGAAAATTTGGAAGGCATACTTCTGCGGACTGTGTAACGACAATAATAACCAACATTAAGCTGTCAGGCAGAAAGAACCATTCAACTTGGATGATAATCGAGAATTAACTTCGTTCACGCAACGATATCTAAACTAAAAGACGAACTGCCTGTCGAATTATTTAAAGCAATGGAGATCGCGCTTAGGAGGTACATACAGAACTCATCTGTAATACATTTTTGAATGAAAGAAAGCCAGGTAGATAAAATTTCAGCACCATTTGCTGGACATCCTTAACATCACGTACAAAATTTTATCCATCGTACTATGTAAACGCATGAAATCCTATATCAACAATCTGAGAGGTCGTTTTCAGTGTGGTCTTAGGCTTGTTAAGTACACCTTTCAAGTCTTGGCATCGCCGCCAACCAGTGTAAAATTTTATGTCTGAACAGGATTTCGACAATGTGACGCGCTGTCTACCTTTGCTCCACTGTATGTTCAAGTAATGGTACCATCAATCAAAGAACCACTCTTGCTTATTGGTGTGTCCTTGGACTAAGGAAGCATCGGACGTACGGGCAAAAATGTCCTTCATTGCCCTGAATGTAAATTTCATTCAATAATTTTCGGTGTAGTTCGGAATCTGGAAAAGACGATATAACAACGAACTTTATGGGATATATAGCGCTTTCAACCTGGTCAGAAGAGCTATGCTATGTATAGTATGTATGATATACTGTCCGAATAGACAACACCGCTCTGGTACAGAGTGTCTGAAAATACATTCAAGGAGAGAACGCCATAAAAAATTCCTTGCATAAAGTTTAACAGTCAGATGGAAAGGAATTTCGGCTAACTTAATGGCAAGATTTCAATAACATCCATTCACAAATAAATAAAAATTAATTGTATTTGAATTGTTTTAGAAACTTGCAATTGGCAAGTTTAAATAGTTAAATACTCGTATTCCAAACTAACTCGCGCTTAATACATGTTATAGCTGTGTCAAGGATGACATGTTTTCCAATTTAAACGATGAATGTATCATTCGTCAATCTCAAGGACCTAAATTATCTAAATGTTAGAGTTAGATTATAGAGTGTAGTTTTAAATAAATTCATAATAAAGTACTCCATCAGATAACCATGGAAAAAAAATGTAGGAGGTAGCGTGCAGCCTTAAGGTTTGCCGGCATTTTTATACTTCACGCCGTTTCTTACCGCCCAGTCAAATTTAGACTTAAAATAACTAACAGTAAGGACTAGAGATCTCTATCTACACATACTACTTTGCTGACCCTATCGGAGAAAGGATACAAATAAGTTGCAATGCTAGGCTACTGCTAACTTAAGTGAAAATTACCTCCTGCGAACTCATACAGATTTTCAGAGACCTTAATTACTTTATATCTTTGAAAATGTACACATTTTTACACGTACTCGTCCGTAGGATCTAAAAACTACTCTACTTCTATTTGGAGGCGCGCTTAATACATGTTATAGCTGTGTCAAGGATGACATGTTTTTCAATTTAAACGATAAATGTATCATTCGTCAATCTCAAGGACCTAAATTATCTAAATGTTAAGTAAATAATGTGTATAGTAGTTGAAAATAAATTCATAATAAAGTTCTCCACCAGATAACCATGAAAAAAAATGTAGGAGATAGCGTGCAGCCTTAAGGTTTGCCAGCATTTTTATTCTTAAAACCGTTTCTTCTGCGAACTCATACAGATTCTCAGAGACCTTAATTACTTTATATCTTTGAAAATGTACACATTTTTACACAAATCTTTTTTGTACTCGTCCGTAGGATCTAAAAACTGAAGCTACTACTTCTATTTCGCTCTGCGAATGTTGCAAACGTAGATGAATACTAAAGCAAGACTTAATGTGGGAACATGATTATGTACCTTAAGCATTACCATATATTCACTACACTTTTCTTCTTTTTTTCTTTTCTTGATACTCACAGTTTCGATTGTTGGACGATTATGGTGTTTCTTGATGAATCTCTCGAATTCCTCATTTTCAATCTCATCGTCCTTTGGAATGTCTCTGTGTCCACCATGAATAAAAGCTGCATGGATAATCCTTTCAGTTGGCTTTGTTTGATCCTTTTCAGGTCCTGCTTTTAGATCGTTGGGAGCCTTTCCCTCCACATAAGTGACACCAGCAGGACTTTCTTGAGGTGTATCGATTGATATTGAAAAATTATTTGTACCGTATATAGATACTGCATGCAGCAGCAGGCACAACACGAACACTCTGTTCATCCTGAATGAAACGAAAGATTAAACCAACTATGCAACAGTTAATCACCAAACTAAACTCGGAGGGCACCAGGTAAAACACAATGGCCCCCCCAGTTAACAAAAATTTAACCAGCAATCACTAATCAATCAGAGCACTCGATATCGGATTAAGTATTCCAATCGTATGGTATCTCACTGATAAGTGATCTAGATCACGTATCCTATTATCTCACCTCGACAATTTTTCACTACCACGCTTCTTCGGCTACCTTTTGGGTGTAAATTGGGTGCTTTAGATTTTGTGTTTTTTTTTTTTACGATTTTCGTTGCAAATTTCACTGGTCGAACTGACGTGAATGAATAACTGACTAACTGACGAGCTGAGCGTTTTTATAAGAGTATATAACCTTTTGATGTAACAGTTCCAATTCGGACGAATGATGAGCACGTCAAAGTGACTTCGTTTTACAATTTAGGGTCCACATACGGGTGGGACAACATTTTGTGCAGCCCCACTTACATTTTTATTTTGTATCATCGCCTATAGAAATTTTTTTCGTATCTATGTTTCATTTAAAATGCACCATTACACTTTTGTAATGCATTGGCTTTACAGAGATACATTATCATCATGATGTGAGTAACAATATGTATTACGCATGAGCACTACCTGACGGATTCACCTCATCTAGTAAGTGGCGCGATGATTATAGATCACCGCCTGACAAATTCGGTGATGTTTTTAATTTCAACCTGTAATTGCGTAAAGGTCACACTTCCATTCATGTTCGACGTCGCTTCAAATTTTAGGAATGTCAATAACTGAGTGATGCTGGGAATTCAAGAGTGTGATCATACATCTAACCAGAGGAAGGATTTTCACTTGTCATTTGTATTGCTGAGGATAAAACAAGTTAGATATTCGTCTCACTTGCTAGCCACTTTGCTTTTTCGAATTGTTGTGCTTTAGCTGCGTATCAATTATGTTCTATGAACGTATTCTGCGTTGCAGGTTCAAAAGAAAAGCACAGAAATCAACATAATTCAACGTTGTTGGGCTTTTCATCTCAGGTCAATGGGCCTCATGTGCTAATTTAAATAAGCAACACCAATGAGAAGCATCAAAAAATTATTCATTTACCAGGCTCTAATCAAATAAGATGGTCTTCCTGCAGTAATCCTTATCATCACCGTCAACTTAAAAATCGCGCTATTGCCTCATAGTCTCTAAAGTTACTCCGCTTCCAACTGTGTGAGTAATCTAATACGGTCTGTTCCAAATCCTTAGAAAAATCCAAAGATATCTTAGCTATTTACGGTACTGGATACAAATTTCGTTTTACCGGTTTAAATCGTTTAAGTCAATTCTGACAATATGAAATGGACCAACTATTGTACGGATAACCTTTCGTTTAAGACAACAAGAAAGTTGTTTTATCGTCTTTGACAAGGTCCATTGTTTGAGAAAGTGCTTTACTCATATAATTTGTTATTAACTCATAAAAGCAGCGAACTGGAAAGTTAGGTCAGATTTTAGCTAATAGAAAAACCAAAGAAAACAGGCCAACGCCAAATGTCAATTTCGCGAGAATGTCTTGAAAATTTTATAAACCAAGAAGAAGAACTAAGCTGCTAGGTATGTGGGACAGATTCGAAAGACAAAAGTAAAAATAAAGCAAAGCTTTATCTAAAAGAACTGATCCACTTAAAATTTTTAGAAATCAAAGACAAGCCGATTTTTAAGACGGGACAAAATAAAGCGGAAATAGCTAAACTCTCATGCCTAACATTCCTCTCCAGCTAGCGCAGGCTTTTATCAACTTCCAGTTGCGCATACGTTGTTGATTGAGGACCCCTTCTACTTACGTGTACCACCTAAGATAAGGTCGTACTCTACCACGTTGTGGTCCCCCGCCCAATTACACAGGCTTCATCTGGTCTTATGCAAAAGAACATCAAAGTTGAAACTAAGCGACATATTTGAAGACTTTCCTGGTGCCAGTGGCTATATGAGATCTGTAGGTGTCTTACTGGTCTAACTGGAATAGAATTACCATGGAAACCTTGGAACTTCGGTTTCAGCCTGATAAGAAAAGGCAGGCCCTCTTGTGGGAACCGCAGCCACCATGGCTTATACCTAAAGTCGCAAGCAGGGCTTTCCGACTTTTTTTTTAAAAAAATCCAAAAAACCTCAGGACGATCAAACGACCGAGGATGGAGATTATTTCCCATTGCAGATCAGAATGGTGATTGACACTCTTCAATCCCGATGAGCGTAGGTGCTCGCTGGACATTAAGCCAACATGGCGGGTTCCTACATAAAATACTAGAAACGTTCTACCACGTCTTCCCTTTGGGTTGGTGTCAAAATCTATCCAGACCTGAGGACTGATGTCAATGCGTTCATTGTAACTTAGCCATCTAATCCGGATCGTTCGAACTTTTCTGACAAGATCTATATCGCTGTACCGGCCTTACAGTTTGCTATTGAAACGCCTTCTCCAATCTCTCCATCCGCTTTCGTGACTGTCTACGCTTCTACGCCCTGAAGAAAAACTGGGATGATTAGGGTGCTGTATAAAGAATTGTTGTATCCTTTAGGTAGGGTCTTACTACTATACTGCATTATAAGCCCAAAAAAGCAAAGAGTAGCAACAATTCTATGATTTTCTCGCGGAGCCGAGGTAAATAAAGTCTCTTAATACAAAAGTGAAGCTACCTACCATGATATTTTGTCCTAGGCATCGAAGTTGTATGTTTTTCTTTATTGACATAGTATTCCTTATTAACTGATAAATCTATGTATCTTTGCAGCCTCTGCTTCAATAGTCCATTGACAGCTCGCTTTGTTGTTCCCATTACGTTAATGTAGTCTACATAAAGGAGTAACTGAACAGAGTTTTGAAAGACAATGCCAAGAATGATGTCCTGATGAAGAAGTGATGTGTACCAATTTTGAGTTTTGTACAGGATCTACCGTAATATGAAAATTTGCTTTTTGGTGGGGGCCGATTCGACTGTTCATGAAGGATTCTAGACGTATACATATGTAATATGACAGACAAGATTTTCTATGCGATGGAGGCTTATACCCCTGTAGTTGGCGCAGTTAAGGGGGTCCCTTTTTTTAAGGATCGAGTAAACAATGCTGAAGTTCCATTCATCGGGTATACTCTCGAGGCATACTTTCATACGCTCCATTCTCAGCTGCTTTTAATAGCTCCGCAGTTAAGCAATCGAGTTTAGCAGCTTTATTAGATTTAAGCCTGGAGATTGCGGTCCTGACTTCGGGTCCTGTCGGGTGGACTGACATGTTGCCATTTCGTTTGATGGTGGATATTGCTCATCATCATTATTGAACAGTCTACAGAAATAACTTTCCAGATTTTCAGCACCAACTGCGATTCTACATACTATCCCCATCCTTTCAGATTTTTGCTCCGGCCTTACAGCTTTGTTATGAGAGTTTTATTTTTTGGTAAAACTTCCGAACTTCAAGATGGGTATCGATTTTCTTAAATAGAAGGCTGAGAGGCAATCAAATCTCTAATTAGTGAAGGGTTAGCTGTCTTGTTCCACTGTATAAAGGCAATATCTTCGGCACAAGAAACTGTAACAGCTACCGATTGGTGAAGCTAATGTAACATAATATGAAAATATACGAGAAAGTCCTAAACAGTTGACAACTCAATACTTTTTTAGTCCATGGAAGTCAATGCGTCAATGCCAAATTTCTGACATATATTGAAAAAGAGTCAACGTGTCGAAGTATGCACTATTTCAACATCTAGGCTCAATCACTAACCACAAAGGAAGTTGCGATGATGATGTTGGCCAAAGAATCAGTGAAGGGTATCGAAGACGCTCTGAAAACTCCGCAGTATTTTATGAAAGAAAAATTCCAGTTAAGCATAAGGATTTGTTGTACATGTTAGTTGTTTATTGCAATATTGGAAGAAGAAGTATTAAAGAGAAATGACAGAGAAGTGACAATATTGAACGCGATCTCCATGAACTCCTTCACATGAAAATTTAGGCGGTTCAAGTCAGCCAGTTTTGCCATATTCAACAATCCAAAAAGCAATAAGGACTCAAGTTCCATTCTATGTTCTAAAAACAGATCAAAAGAAAAATCATTTCAAATGCGAAAACATTAACTCTTGGTCTCAGTGACGAGGTGAGCCAAAATAGAGTGGTCTATACGATGGTACAACGGCACAAACGCTGCAGTAGCAATGTAGATCAGCGAGAAAAATATGTAACATTAGATGTAATTATGCGCGTCACATATTTCAACTTCTAATAAGAGAAGAAAAAGATAAATAGCCGGAGCAACACTGTAGCCTTAAAGCCTTAAAGCCCAGGCACAGACACACAGTCTCTAAGAAAGCAAGTCGTAAGTGTAAATCCTAACCAGATACAAATGTTGCTTTAGGCTCTAAAAACAGCCTCCTCTGAACAGGCGTGTTCTTTATTTCCAACTTTTCTTCCTAATATATTGCGTGACCAACAAAATTTAATGTGTATGTCAGCTTAAGGAACAGCCTCGCATTTTTTAATCCAGAATCGGTCCGAATAAACACATCACATCTGTTTTCTATAGCTACCCGCAAATACGCACTTCTATTCATTCCTGATTTCAAGTCTGAAAGAACTATTTCGACGTCTAAAACATGCGACTTGATTGCTACATGACTACAGTTCTGATAATATTGCTTAAAAATGTGAACTCATAAAACAAAGCATGGTTTGGTTTTTTCTTCACAAACATTTTTAAGGTAAACAATCTCGAGTAAGCCGAAATCATGGCGGCACAGTGGAAAAGTACGCCGAATACTAAAGAATCTGAATAAAAAGACTAGACCTTGGTCCATCACGGACTGTCGTCCCGACAACTTATTTAAGCCACAGATGGCTCAAATGCGGAATTCAATATACGAGGGCTGTTTGATGAATACCCGGATTAGAACTGACAACGCAACTTTTTTAGGTTTTGACAATTTACGAGTATTTTTCAATATAATCCGCTTTTAATTCGATAAATGTTTTCAAGCGATGCTGCAACTTTTTTAACCCCTCCGTATAGTGCGACTTTTGCTGGCCTTGAAAATACTCCTCCGCGGCGGCGGCGATGACTACCTCGTTCGACCCGTGCTTTTTTCCAGCGAGCGATCTTTTAAGGTTTGGGAACAAAAAGAAGGGAGCCAAATTCGGAGAATACGGAGGATGGGAGAGCAATTCGTAGTGCAATTCGACCATTTTGGCCGTGGCGACTGCGGAGGTGTGAGCCGATGCATTATTATTTTCTTCGTCAAATGTGGTAATTTTTTCTTGAAATCGGCGTTGATTCGACTCAATAAATCGGCGTAGTATGTTCCTGAGATTTTTTTTTTCAAATAGTTAAGGTGGATCATACCTCGCGCATCCCAAAAAACTGTAGCCATAATCTTTCCTACCGAAGGCACGGTCTTCGCTTTCTTTGGAGAACGTTTACCAGCGAAAACCCATTGTTTCAATTGTTCTTGTACTATGGTGTGTACCAATAAACCCATCCGGATTTTTGTTAAACAGGGCCAAGCACGTCTTTGAAGTGGTCTAAAGATTGCACTTGTTTCCCGGTGTGAGCAAACGCGGCACCCATAGCGCGGACAGCTTTCTCATGCCTAAAACCTCATGCAGGATATGGCTAACGCGTTCAGTTGCGATACTTGCTATCTAAGGCAACTCGCGAATTTTCACTCAGCGGTCCGTCAATACAAAATCATGGGTTTTGTAAACGGTTTTTACTGTGGTAACCGTTTTTGGGCAACCTGGGCGCAGTTAATTAAAAGCCGACATGCGGCCACGGCGAAACTCTGGAACCAATGATAAAGAGTTGTACGGGAAGGTGAATGGGTTTCATACATACCATCGAGAATGGGCTTGATTTCCTCGCAGGCTCTTTTTCCATTGTCTTGAAAAAATACTAACACGATGTTTTTAAATGGGTGCCAAATCCAAACTAAGCGTCGGATCGTTAACAAAATTTGACAGGCGGACTAAAAGATTTTATACCCATTTTGGTTCAGTAGCGCCACCTATCTTCCAATCCAGGTACTCATCAAACAGCCCTCTTATGATATGGGTCTCCGCTTTTTTTTTTTCACTAGATGGTATTGATGTCCATTTATCTGGAAACACTAATCTGTTTGCCTCAAACGAACACGTCTTTGAAAGGTGACATGTCAGGCTACATTTTCTGCGAAGACAGCTGTGTAATTCGTTGCTTGTGTTAAAAGTTATACTGATTTGAATATGAGTGAAATATCTAAAGAAATACGCTATGTGATTCTTTTTTACTATAAAAAAGGGAAAAACGCTGCAAAAACATGCCGTAAAATGTATGCAGCTTACGGTGAAAATGCTGTGAGTGAACGCCGGACCCAGGAGTGACAGTTTGGAATTATATAAAACGAGTAGGCCATTCAAAGAAGCTCGATGTTTGGGTGCCACATGAATTAACGCAAAGAAATTTAGTTGACCGATTAACCGTCAGAGAAACGCTGCTGAAGCGTAACGAAATGGAACCATTATTGAAGCGATTCATTACGAGCGATCAAAAATGGATTAAATACGAGAATACCCAATGCAAGTGATCATGGTCAAAGGCCGGTGACCGACCACAAACAACTCTAAAGCCTGGATTGACAGCAAACAAGGTCATGTTGAGTGTTTGGTGGGATTAGAAAGGAATTGTCTATTATGAGCTGCTAGAACGTAGCAAAATAGTCAATCTAATCCTTTACTGTGCACAAATCGACCGTTTGAATGAAGCTATCAAGAAAGAGCGACCAGAATTGGCCAACAGAAAGGGAGTTGTCTTCCATCATGACAATGTAAGGCCACACACATATTTGATAAGCCGGAACAAATTGACGGAGCTTGGCTGGGAAGTTTTGATGCATCCGCCTTGCGTGCCGACTATCTCTTGACTATTTATGGTCATGCCGTATGGCAATGACACCAGACCTCCTGCTGACTATAAAAAAGAAAAAGAAATCGACTTTCCCTGTGTCCAGAAATGGCTTCGGCCAAAATCTGGGCTAGGATACCATGCTGGTGTCTTTCTGGGATACGACAACGCTAGATTTCAATCCTCGTTAGGAAAATTTAAGCCCGTCTTCTAAGCGAAGATATATACAATCCTGATTTCAATGAACTACAACACTGGTATATTGTAAAAAAATCGGTGGAATGTGGCGAAGTATTTGAGTCTGTAGCGACAACCAAGTCGGAAAACTAAAATCACTGAGTCTTGTTTTTCTCCCAGATAAAAATTTAATCCCGAGAAATCAAATCGTCTATGAACTTGCTATTAAAGGCTCAGAAGAGAGTTTTCCAGGACCCGAACCTATGTTAAGCCTGCCTGCGTCCTCGGTTAGGGCTTTCATTCATAGTTGGTTTTCATATGAACATAACTGCATATGACATGAGTCTCCAAGTTGCTGACAGGCCAAACGAATGCTTCCCGACGTCTTTAAGAGGTTTACGGCTTTCTTGCTGTCCCTCAGTAGGAAAAATTTAAGGCTTATTACTGGCGTTGTGACGGAGCACTACGCTTTTGCTAAGCACTTAAGTGTGGTGGGCATAAGTAATACAATATCCTGCGATGCTTGCTGTGAAAGTGATGGCAACACTTCGGAGCACTATCTCTGAGAATGTCCGGATTATGCTCACATCAGGTTGCAGGTACTCGGTGCTGACGTGGTAGATGCCGGCACTTTATCACAGTCTTCGAAAAACTAAGGAATCTCATTAAAAGGAACTTACAACGGACTAATTGTTTGTCTGAGTGGTCTGTTCTGACAAAAAAAAAAATCTCTTTTTTCGGCTGACTAGTCCTGCAAAATATCCAAATACGTTGAAGTACATAGCTCATAAAAGAAATCTACCAGTCTGCCTGTTAATTTCACTGTTTATTCAGTTCGCACATTCATCCGCCGTACGCTCTCACTCTGTTGTTCACTCATTTCTGGCAGGACATCATACATAGTGTTGCTACTAACCTCAAGCTCGGTATTGATAACAACACAACAATCGTTAAATGCGCTTGTGATGGAGTGTCATTTTGTACAAACTAACCTCACCATATGCATCAGAGTGGCAACAGCGTGGTGCAATCAAAATCCGGAAAGACTAGTTACACATGTCCATATGAACTTTGGCACCAACCATGGAATGGAATAAGTACTTACATACAGATTGTATGATATTTATCTATGAAGAAAGCCTTTCTAAACTTAAATCCTTATAAACGAATGTTAAAAAAAGGCCATCCGTCATATACAGCACCATAAAGTAAATCAAATTTACTTCAATTGAATACTGTTTATAGCTCACGGAATTTATCGCCCATTTGTATGTGATTTGTTGCTTCGTCTGGCGCTCTCTATAAAGGAATATGGATCAAGTGATGAGCCCAATTTTGGACAGAAACAATCATATCCATAACTAAAGTCCTCCAAATTATTTATTTTGCGAATTTCTGATTTAGATTGACATAGGTAGGACTACGACTTCCAAATAAAATACCAAAACCAAAAGGCAATTCAAACAAAATTGGGTTAATCATGTAAAGTGCTCGAAGTATGATAATTAAAGCAATTGGGTAATCAAGACGCCGCCAAAGTGTTCGCATACATTGTGTAACTCCTATCACCTTGCATGACATAATTGGATTCGCACAAAATGAAACAGACACTTTCGATATTCTTGCGGGTGCGCTCAATTGCTCAGAATTTTACCCGATATTTCCATAAGAGCATACCTTGCATGACAAAGAGCGAAGCAAACTTTATGGTGCGTTGGGGTTTAAATGGGCCATTAAAGTAAATTTATGCATGGTTGTCTGTTGTGGCCTTGCATGAGTTTTGTTTTACTTTAAATGGAAACAAATCAAAGTTTTCTTGAACTTCCTGAGGACTTTTTGTTTATGGCTTGAAATTAAAAGTGAGTGAAAAGAAATTCGAAGATTTTTAAATGAATTATCGGGCCACTGGAATATTTTTCAGTTATTGTATATTGTTTTCTAATAATGACTTGACAATTTTTTTTTTTTTAAATAAAAGGCAAACCATTTGAGATATTTCAAAAACTTTATTATTGGCATGAAGTACAATCGAAACATTTATGAATGGAACTCGACTTCGTTCTTCCAACGTCGTCGGCGTGTTGGCATAAACCAATGACTTAACGTAGCCCCACAGAAAATAGTCAAGCGGCGTTAAATCGCACGAACGAGGCGGCCAATCGACTGGCCCATGTCTTGAGATAACACGCTCACCATACTTACCCTTCAATAAATCGTTTGAAGCGTGTGCAGTGTGGCTTGTGGCACCATCTTGTTGAAACCACATGTCGTCCAAATCCATATCTTCCAATTCGGGCCAAAAATAATCGGTGATCATGGCGCGATAACGCTGACCATTCACAGTAACGTGACGATCGTTATCGTCGACGAAATAATATGGCCCAATAACGCCGCCAGAATGCAAACCGCATCAAACAGTTATTTTTTGTGAATGAAGTGGTGATTCATGAAGCACATGTGGGTTTTCACCCGACCAATAACGGATATTTTGCTTATTGACGAACAACTGAAGATGATTTTGCGACTCCGAATATCTGTAGAAAATTTTTATAATTTGCAGACGTTGCTCATTAGTGTATTTTACCATGATGAAAATGTTGAGTTTACTGAATAAATTGATGATTAGTGAAAGAGTGCATTCACAAGTTAAATTCAAAGTTGTCAAGTCCCTATTGGAAACCCCTATACATACATTTAATGAGTATACGAATAATTCGCATATAGATTTAGATTTTTAATAAATATGGAACACTTATCCAATTAGTTGTGCTAGAATTTGGTGTGAATTTAGAGCTAAACTAACGTCTAAGCCGTAATAATAATAAATAGGATGTATTGCACAACGAGCATAGGGCTTACTTGTACAATAGTGCACCCTTTCTTTATGTGTACCAGGTCTGCCGGTATAAAGTGAGGGTTTTTTTGTGAAAATAAAACATAAATTTTTAATTTGAAAGTAAAAAACATTTTATTCAAAGTATTGGCGATTGCTAGCTACACATTTTTCCCATCTTTCAAACAATTTATGGATTCCACGCCAATAAAACTGTTCGTCTTTTGAAGCAAACCAAAAAAATCACCCAATTTTTGACATCCTCGTAGTATTCGAAGTGCAACTCAGCTAATGCGTGTCCCATCGATGAAAACAAATGGTAGTCGGAAGGAGCCAAGTCTGGCGAATACAGTGAGTGGAGTAGCAGCTCGCAGCCAAGTGCTTTGGTTGTATCCTGAACTAGTTTTGCTTTCTGTGCATTTGCAATTGTCATGGAGCAAAATTACCTTGTCACGTCTTCTGGCCCATTCTGGTCGTTTTTCGATCAATGCATGGTTCAAATTAATCATTTGTTGTCCGTAGCGATCTTTATTAACGGTTTCACCAGGTTTTAGGAGCTCGTGGTACACCTCACCTTTCTGGTTCCACCAGACGATGCTGTGTGTCTTCTTGCCGAATCGATCTAGTCTTGCAGTCGATGTTGATAGATGATGATAAACTGATTTTTCATCGTGTCTTTGAAGCAAAATTTCAGAAGTGGTTTCTCGGTTTTCCATCTGTCTTTCATTCAATTCATGTGGCACCCATTTTCTAGACTTTTGGATCTTTCCCATAGCTTTTAAACGGTCCGAAATTGTTTTTTGTGTAACATTTAACATTTCTACCATTTTTTTCTGACTCAAAGTGTCATCTTCATCCAATATTGTTTGCAATTCGACGTCTTCAGACTTTTTTGGTGATTTTCCACGTTCTTCATTTCTTACATCAAAATGTAATCATTTCTTCAAATGAAAACAAAAAATTAATGCTTTCCGCAAATCATCATATTCTGATACATATTCGACATTTTTAACATTTAACGAAAAAAATAAGAAAAGTTAAATACGTAATATAAATACATCAATTTTCTCTACAGAAAGGTTTATTTACAATATAATATGCTTAATAATAATTAATATTAGTTTTAATAAAGCAGCTGACTCCTTTATATTGTAAACATGCTATAGAACAATTTAAGCCACTTTTTCTACATCCACAAGTAGAGCCGCACCTACTTTTGCAGGAACAAAAATTTTTTTTTAATAAATTTTCGGAATCTTGTGTTTGGTTCTTTGTAACTGGTACTAGTGAATTATTATTCATTTTTCATTGCCATTTTTTTGGCAACTTTTCATAGCCCATCCACAACTGTACTTGTAAATATATTCTTTTTATATGTTCTGAGCTAGCATCGAGTGTAGGTATTAATGAAGCCAAGTTGACACAAGTATGTATTTTTATTTGTAGATTTAACAAACGATTTTTATCGAAAATTATTTTTATTTATTTTTTTTTTTTTTTTTTTTACTTTTTAGGAGCACCATATAATGCTAAAATACATAAAATAGCCGATTGCAAGACATAAGTGACGTCAGCATTTTCGTAAGTAAAGACAATAGCAGCATCTTGTAAGTCTGTACGATTTTCGAATAGAAAATTTATTTTTTCCCTTCTTGTAGAACGCTGAAGTTGTATCACATCCAGTTTGTAACGTTATTTGATTTAAATAAATTAAATTTTTCTATTCAATTACTACCCCGACAAAAGATCTGGGCAATAACTAAATAGGATAGTGTACAGCTGTTCTAGACTAAACCTAGGATCCGTTGCTTTTGTTGAAACAATGCTAATGAAATCAATCATAAAAGTAAGCAAAATGAACCCTCCCTTCCACAATTTCTTCTCCTTTATGACCTTCGAACACAGGCAATCCCGAATTCCAGTCCGGGCAACGAGTAGAACGGGGTTAAGCCATTTAGCAGCGACTGGCATGCTAGCGTGAGCTTCGTTCTATGCTCGTCGGAATGGGAGGGATCTTGCTGATAGATTCAGCCAACCTCAGTTACAATTTTTACATGCCTTACTCTAGATGGTTGTTGAGCAGAAATTTTAAATAAAGGAGCCGAATTTGTCCAGAGCGAATTCCGACCACCTTTGGTTAACTTCCCGTCGATATAATATACCATAAACCTGAAAAATGATATTTAATTTGTCTTCCCGAATTCCATCAACAAAAAGAGAGAAAAGAGCCAGGTGTTGTGCTATTTTACGGAATTTACGGGATCACTAGTACACACCGTGGTAGCTACGTAATCCGTAGACGTGGTGCGTGGCTACCCCAAAAAAAATCAAAATACCACCTTGATCATAAAGTTCCCGGTGGCGTCACCGTGTGGCGCTCAAATTGTTCCGATTTGAGTTCTGTTTCTTTTTTTTTTTTTTTTTTTTGTTAAGTTGGTACCTGTTGTCGCCATTCTCTCTAAATCTTAGCGTTATAGCTTGATATTTGCAAAAGTAACGTAGCCAAGAGTAAATATATCACTGTGTGGGTGTTGGTGATTTTTTATAAATTTAGCAATGAATTTAAATTTGCAACAACGAACTTGTGTTAGATCTTGCGTAAAAGAACGGATTTAATGGTGCGCGAACGTTGGAAATGTTGGAAAAGTGTTTCGGCAACGATTCTCTAAAGAAAACTGTCGTTTACCAGTTGCACGAGCGGTTCAAAAGTAGTCATGAGTCAATCGAACATGATCAACGCAGTGGCAGACCATCGACGATGATGAAGTAAAAAAATGTTGGTCAATAACCGCAAATTAACCATCAGAGAGATAACGGAGAACTTGAACATTACCTATGGATCCGTCCAAGACATTTTGGTTAACGATTTGGGTTTCCGTCGTGTAGCAGCAAAATTGGTGCCAAAAGACCTCAATTTCATGCAAAAAAGAGGCTGAATCCGATCCCACATTCATCAAAAAGATCATTACTGGAGACGGGAGGTGGGTTTATGAGCACGACACGCAATCCAGACAAGTGAGTGGCGTTCACCAAATGAGCCGAGACCAAAAAAACACGCCATTTTCAGTAAAAAAAATAAAGCAATGCTCACGGTTTTCATGGATTACAACGGTGTAGTATAGGGTTTTCCAATAGGGACTTGACAACTTTGAATTTAATTTGTGAACGCACTCTTTCACTTATCATCAAACTGTCATGGTAAAGTACACTAATGAGCTACGTTCTCCAATGAATGACAATGAATTTCATCGCAAAATCATCTTCAGTGACGATGCTCATTTTTGGCTCAATGGGTTCGTCAATAAGCAAAATATGCTGGTGAAAACCCACATGTGCTTCATGAATCACCACTTCATCCACAAAAAATAACTGTTTGGTGCGGTTTGTATGCTCGCGGCGTTATTGGGCCATATTTTTTGTCGACGATAACGATCGTCACGTTACTGTAAATGGTCAACGTTATCGCGCCATGATCACCGATTATTTTTGGCCCGAATTGGAAGATATGGACTTGGACGATATATGGTTTCAACAGGATGGTGCCACAAGCCACACAGCACACGCTATAATCGATTTATTGAAGAGTAAGTATGGTGAGCGTATTATCTCAAGACCTGGGTCAGTCGATTGGCTGCCTCGTTTGTGCGATTTAACGCCGCTTGACTATTTTCTGTGGTGCTACGTTAAGTCATTGGTTTATGCCAACACGCTGACGACGTTGGAAGAGCTCAGAGCGAACATTGAACGAAAAATAGCGGCCGTTTCGGCCGAAATGTGTGGCCAAGTCGTTGAAAATTGGGTCCAAAGAATCGACCGCTGCAAACGTGCCCGCGGTGGCCATATGAACGAAGTCGAGTTCCATTCATAAATATCTCAAATGGTTTGCCTTTTTTTTAAAAAAAAAGTTGTCAAGTCGTTATTAGAAAACCCTATAGATCATGAATTTTTGCCAGAAGGTCAGACAGTAAACAAAGAGTATTATTTGGTCGTTTTGAGACATTTGCGTGATGCAATTCGCGGAAAGAGACCAGAATTATGGGCAGAAAACTCATGGGATCTTGCACCATGACAACGAACCGTCGCAGAGTGCTATCATTATTTATAATTTTTTGACGAAAAATGCAACAAATACCATCCAACACATACCGAATTCACCTGATTTGGCTCCCTGTGAATTCTTTCTGTTCAATCGAATTAAAAAACTACTACGCTACGTTTCAGCAGCTGAGAGGAAGTAATGGAAAAATCGCAGGAAGTACTGATGGACATACCGAAAACCGAATATAAAAAATGTTTCGAGGATTGGATCAAGCGCTCGCATAAGTATGTTGCAGTCGATGGGGATTACTTTAAAGGGGACAATATAGATTTAGATGAATAAACTTGTAATTCTGATCAAGGTAGTATTTACTTAATGCATCTACTACACCAGTGACGTAGGCCTTTCCTCGACGGCTTCGTGGAAATTGACCGAGTGGTCCAAGTGAAAAGTTCGGAAAAGAATAGGAGTGACGCCTGCCAGATAAAACCTTTCTTCGGATGCTACGGGGTTCCGTTTGTGGAAACAGCATTCAACGCAACGTAGTGTTAATTCTACTAATTAGTACCGGTGAGCTGACCTAAGCCATACCGATACTATGGTGCCTAAACTCACATACCGAAATAATGATGTTTTGCGGTATTCGCCAGTTTCCATCTCGTGAATAAGCCGATGACAAAGAAAAGGTGATTGAATACCTTAATACAAACACATCTAGTAAAATATCAATAGCCTCGATGAAGATTTAAAATTCATCTGTTTGTAGATTGCTATTGGCTTGATTTCCAATGAACCATTTCGACATTCGATTATCCAATAAATCTGTTGCATCGGGCATCGTTAAACTTTTTTTTTGCATAAAAGAACTCCGAAAGCTTATCCTCATATACCTGTGCTATGAATATATTCTATCACAGTTGCTCATACAACTGCTATTGGTTCCCTATTTGCTCCCAAAAACCCAAACTCAAAACACACACATACATCAAATATTAGGATGAAACCGAAGAAGATTTTATTAACTTTGCTTAGTAGCGGTAATAGTTATGTAAATAGAGCAAAAGTAAGAACATTTTCAACGAGTGCGTTTTCACTCAAGCCATTACAAATATCTCTAAGAGTTTAAAGCCAATCTTTACCAAAAGAACAATATCATTCTAAGAATTTATTGAAAAAACATTATATAGGTACACTTAACTTAGCAATAAAAGCAAGAGACAAACTTTCAGTTCAACACCTCAAGCAAACACCATCCTCACATCTTACAACAACTTTTCGATATCTTTAGCAATATCCATTGGATCTGTAGTTGGTGCATAACGATCAACGGGTATTCCCTCCTTATTCACCAGGAACTTTGTAAAATTCCATTTGATGCCACTGCCCAGAGTGCCTGTCTGCTTTGCCTTCAGATATTGATACAGAGGATGAGTCTCTTTGCCATTGACATCAATCTAAAAATAATAATACAACCGTTAGTTTTGATTTCAAACAAATCGTTGTAGTTGTGAACTACACTTACCTTCTGAAATACTTCACCAATATCAGCTTTGGCATCTCTTAAGTGACACACCATTGGTTCACCATCAGCTTCTGGCATCTGTGATCCAAACTGATTGCAGGGGAAATTCAAAATTTTCAATCCCTTATCTCCATACTTCTCTTTCAATTCTGTGAGCTTCTTGTAATTGTTCTTGGTCAAGCCACATTGTGAAGCGATGTTGACAACTAGAACAACATTGCCTTTGTAGTTTTCCAAGGAAACATCATTGCCGTGTGTGTCTTTGACGGTAAAGTCATAAATCGACTGTGCATTCTTGGCCTCTTCAGACATGGTTTCAATCTAAGGAAACAAGACAAAAACAAAAATTCAGAAAATAGAATAGCGTGTTATCCTAGACAGCGGTAAATTTTGTTATGCAGTTTAAACAATTCAAACACTATGGAGAGTCTATGCCAAAAAATGTTGTTAGAAAGGAAATCAAAGAACACTGGTTAAAAGCAAACTACCACAGAACTTTTACTCACATTTTCCGCTTCAGCAGAAGCACACCGAGCCACTTGCACTAGTGGAAGGCCATGAAGTGGCAACCAAACTAAGCACAAACGACCACATGCGACAGTTGATAGTATAGCTGTTGGTATGCGGTGATTTGAAGTTCTGTAGCTAAGCGTGCGCACAAATCTTGTTGCCGCTAATCGGCCTGTTCTGAGAAAATTACTTGGAAGCATTGCAGCTGCTAGAAGTAAATTTAAATCATGTACTCGTAATTATTGTAAATAAAGTATCTAGCAAAGTATCAAATTGCCAGATAAACACGCAAATGTTTGAATTATTGATTGTTGAATAGCCAGAGTGATGGTAATCAGAAAGTACTAAGGAAATGAATAGCTAAAGTCCATCAAGAATATTGTATTTGCTTGTACTGTAATTTGCATGGACAAGGTCGCAGTCATGGAATATTTGATGGTGATATTAACGATAGCAGATCGAGAAAATACGTTAACTCAATGCACAATCTAACTATAAACGTTTACACGAATGTACCAATGTATGAGGGTGGACCAATAAGATCGTGACTTTTTAAATAAAAAGTTTTTCCGGCAATTTTATTTCGTAACGTAGTTGCCTTTATGCTTAATACACTTCATCCAACGTATCTTCAATTTGTTCATGGCTTCTAAATAATAAGATTCGTCGAGAATCTAAAAAGAAGTATTTATTTGAGTGAGGATTTCCAAGCGCTCAAAACCCTTTTAGGGAAATAGTCATCCAGTAGGCCAAATTCGAATTTATGAAATTTCGCCATGGCGACCAATACATGGTATACGAGTATACCCGGGCATTGTCTTAATGGAAGAGTACGTTGTTCTTGGCCAACGCTGTCGTTTTTATCTCAAAACTTCGTTGAGCTGATTTAATAAACAAGCGTCCCAAAAAACTGTTTCCATGACCTTTTTGACCGACGCAAAAACTCACCCAGATCGCAGTTAAACAACGACAAACAGTCCTTTAAAGTTGTCAAGAAGTTGCTTTTTTCCATTTTCGTAATTGTGGATGTTTATTTTTTGAAAATGATATCATGTCAATGTTGGCCACGACTACGTCTGAGGTGGTCCATTCGGAAGGTCCAATTTTGACTGGTATCTCGCGGATAACACGAGTCATATTGGCATCCAAAGCGTCAAACGTAGCTGGTTTATTCCTAAAGACCTGAGACTTTACATATCCCTAGAGTAAATAGTCCAAAGGTGTGATATCGCACGATCTAGGCGGCCAATTTACCGTAGCAAAACCAGAGCTCACCGAGACCATGTGCTAGGATTTCATAGTCCGTTAACATGGCGCGATAACGGTTACCATTGACTGTAACATTCTGATTTGCCTCAATTTTGAAGAAATGTGGACCAGTGATTCTACCAGCCCACAAACCACACCATAGCGTCGTTTTTAATGGATGTAATAGTAGCTCTTGGTACTCTTCTTACTCTTGGTACTCCATCCATTGAACCAAAAATTTGCTTCATCACAAACAAAATTTCACGATAAAACACCGGATTTTCATTGAGTTTTTCCAGAGTCCATTTACTGCAAATATGACGCAAATTCAAGTCGCCTGGCTTCAATTCCTGCACAAATTGAATTTTGTACGCTTTAAGGCCGAATACGCCAACCTAAACTGCTGAGAATGACGACGAATCGATTCGTCACGGTCTTCGCGTACACTCTCAGTTACAGCTGCTATAGTATCTTCACTATGTGCTGGATCTGGTCTAACCTGTCGAGTATCATCCACTACTGTAAACTGGGACTCAAATTTGCGAATGGTATTGGCAATAGTGGTTTCAGTAGGGCGATTACGCGCACCATAAGTTTCTCGAATTACACGAAAAACATTTCTCACAGAACGAACAATTTGGAGACGCTGTTGTGGTGTGAGTCTTTCCATGACAACTTGCCAAACGATACTGAACAAAAAATTATAAATCAGTTTGATAGAAGTCGCGCGTCAAAAAATGCCAATTAAAAATCAAACCTCACGATGAACCACCCCTTTTAATCCCAACTAAAGATGTTGTTTCGCTCTCTGATTAAGCAGACACTTTACTTTGCTTTAGACGCCGCTACAGTTGTAGCTGGGCCTCAAACAATAGCCTCTTATCTACTACTACTTAGGCGCGCCACCTAAGGCGAGGACTTCTTTTACCACGTTTTTCCTCCTGAATGAATTCGAAAACATTCCTGGCTATCCGGTCAACATATTTTGTTTTCGGAACCAATGAATTCTATACACTTAACCAGCTAATGCCTCTTTATTCTTATCCAAACTCCGTTTATACAGACAAGACCGAAAATTACTTGAAGAACTTTAGTCTTGAAGCAGCCAAGGGCATTTTCTTTCGTTTTATGCACTAAGAATGGCACGATACAGTGCTTGCTTCATTGCTCATGAGAGAAAGCTTCTTTGTCTAAGCCCTTAACTAATAGAAAGCCATCTAAAAATACGATGGGATGGGCCGGGCAAAAAAATAATTGGAAAACTGTGTCATCTGTTATGGTGATTGCTAGGAGAGCAGAAACAGAACTTGTTTATAAATGGATTTGTGATCAGAGAAAGATTAAGACAAGTTTTGAGCTTCAGGCATCTAAAATCACATATTTCCCACAGCTCGACCTTCCCAAAGGGATCTGGCAGTTGACTGATCAAAAATCCGTCTTTCTGACTGATCCTATTCTGGGTGTTGAATGGCTAAAATCGCAAGCAAGCAAGCAAGATATTTCACCCGAAAACTACAGTGAAACCCTGCTTTGACAAGTACATCAATCAAAACAAGAGGAAAAAAAAGCTGGCGCTGCCAAGGGCAACTCCCGAACTGTATAAGAAACGAAGACGAGAGAAACATCGATTTTTTTCGAAAAAAAAGAAGCAGAAAAGAGAAGAAGCGTTCAGTCGAGACCATGGAGAAGTGCTTCTATAGAAGATATGTTTGGAAGTTCTATGTACTAAAGTGTGATAAGATTTTGTGAAGAACCCAAATACCGAACAAAAGAATGCAGAGATAAGAATGGGAACTTAATAGTGGTCATAATCGCAACTGAAGATTTAGAAAGTTTACTTCTGCAAAATGTTGAACAGCGAAGATGACCATCAGTGTGTAGTTAGACCGGATAGGTCCACCTAACAACATTTGTAACAGCCCATGACAAGTTTTGGCATCTATACCAAACTCGTCTGTCTGTATAGAGTGACAAGGACAATGGCTCGCTACTACAAAAAAATTTGAGGTCTAAAGATGATTTCTTCAACATCGCACTTGAAAAAAATTTGCTAAACTCACAGACCAATACTATAAGCTGTCTTTACAACCGTTTCATTCGCTGATGAAATCAGCTAGCTGGGATTGAGAGGTTTTCAGCCATTAGAGCGGAAGCGGCAAACAAAAAATTGATTTGTAAATAAGGGTAAAACCGAGTATATTCTGCCGACAAGCTGACCCCAGCAATGTGGATAAGTGGAAGAAGTATGTTGCATTATGTTAGATGTCTTAGGTTGTACGACATTTTCCCTTAATCTGTATGATCCGTTGATCATTTATAACTCTCATCTAACGTGATTCAAGGTCAGATATACCTTTTCTGTAAAAAAAACTGACATTTCGCCGGAATGTAATCCTTAAAAGCTGTTATGACCTCTGCTTGGGAGATTATCTGCCGGAAAAATGACTTCAGACTGGAAAAAATATGATACAGTGAAACCTGCCAAGTTCACCAACCCCCGAAGATGGCAAATATTTACATGCAAATGTTGCTCAAAGTAACTTATAGTTTTCCATCTCCCTATCTTGGAATTTGGCCCTGAAGTTGAATACTTTATTTCATCTCACATATAACTAAAACTGCGAATTTTGGGCAAGCACAATCTTTTCCATCATAGTTGGCTGCTAGCCGTACGGGAGTAAATGTAATCTGATCCTTGTGTTTGCTTATCAACTAAGTAAGAAGGGAGACATTTTAAAGGAACTGGAAGTAGGCACATCACAAAGGACTTTGGCGGAATCTCGTAATCAACTGTTGGAACATGAAAGCTTAAAAGAAAGTAGTTTTGGATGTACCACAGCATAATGTGTCCAATGAAAGAAAGAGGAAGCTAGGATAACTCATTTTAAAGCCATTTAACTTGGAGTCAAAAAAATTCCCGCGAATGGTCCATTGCTTCAAGAGCAAAACAATTAGGGGCTAAACTATAAAATTAAAACTTTTATGAGAGCAATGGTGGTTAGAGTCTTTTCGGAAGAGAAACGATATCCAATTTCGGGTATTATGCGGCGATAAAAAAACACTATCTTCCAGAAGAAACAGAAATGTTATACCACCATCTTCCAACATAAAGTCTTGGTGATAAAAATTGCAGAGGAAGAAAGATGGCCAAAGAAAGCGTTCTTTTTCGTTATAGTGCCCTTTGTTGTATGAAGTCCCTTATTATTGTATATGCTACAAAGCCAAGAGTTTTTCCTCAAAACAAAATTGATCTAAATAATTGTACGATCATGTGGGCACACATGGTTAATTTCCAAATGAAGTTGCAAACAATGCTAATAATTATCTTGGTGGACAACATATCAAGCCACACTATTTTAAGAGATTATTCAAACGTCATCGTAAAGTATTTAACGCTAAATTTCACATAGGAAATTCAGCCTTTAGAACAGCTTATCATCCAAAACATAATAACCAGATATAGGTCCAAAATACTTTGTTCTCTCTTGACAAAAACTGGGTCAGGATCTGAAAGTCAGTTAATGTAGATTAATTTGTCAATTTCTCACAATACTTGGCGTATCTCTTTATTTGATTAATGAAATGAAAAATAGATTGGTCTTTACATGTCGTTTAGACTGTGGATCATAACCTTTTCTGGGTGAAGACTGCGCCTGAGGTTCTATTATAGTTTTTGGTCAACAGCTTATCCGGTGCAAAATGGCTCATATTGATGGCTTATTTCTAACCTTAGCAGTTTTCATATGAGAAAGATGTGTCGACTTATTTTTATTGGAAGTTACACCCATGTAATGCGCAATATTCCGCACTGATTTGATTTCCTGTGTGGTTCGTTTTCGACGCTGAAATCTTCAGAATGAAACTTTTCAAATCAACGCCGGATGGTGCATTTGTTTACCGCTACATCCTCAAATACGTCCTAAGCGTGAAAATTTAAATTCATAAAGGAAAAGATTTCGAATTTAAAATACCGACAATTCCTAACGAACCCTAGCAGTCTTAGGCGTCCAACACACGTATCACTTTATGTTATGAACAAAGAAAGTTGTACGTTCTTACATAGACGTTTACACGAGAGCTGTGGTACAACCAAAGAGTTACACGTGTTACATATTATAAGGATTAATAAAGAAAGGGGAACAGTGTTCGGGTTCAACATCTGTCTCGGTATCTATTGTCAAACAGACTTCAAGCGTTGGGCTAAAGATGCTAAAATGGCATAAATTCAGCCTTTGCTGTAATTTGCACTGCTATTTGGATACGTTATCTTTCTTCTCTTGAAGACATACACAAATAGAGAACTAATCAGGGTTCAAATGACCTTGCCAATATTAATTAGAATTGAAGAACGAAGCTAATGATAACTCGAGTGCAGAACTAGGTTGTCAGTTACTGTTGATTTACGTCTGCATGCATTAAACTCTTGCTGATAAACCCTGACCCATATAACTTTTACGAAATTGGCTGCTATCACATATCCGATAGCTCGCTTGTTCTATTTTCGTATGTCTTATCGAGAGTCCTGTTCAATTTGTGACTATGCCCACAGCGGCAATTGACTGTAAATTATCAGGTAAAAGTAAATTACCTTCCTCCCAATCCTAAGGTTTAATCCATTGGAAAAAAACCTCCCCTAATTTATTTTAATCGAAAAGTGACATCATCCTCAAAACACAATTCTCAAATTTAAAAAAAAAAAAAAAAAAACACCTCACCCTATCTATTTTTTGATTAGACAGTTCGCACCATTCCGCTTATTGAGCAAATTAAGAATAAAAAAAATATATATATTAGCAATAAACACTTAGAATCCTATTTTATCAGATGTGATCTTGACAAGAAACAGAATAAACACTGCAACTGAACTACGGAACGACGCATATGCAACGATAAAACTGCAGATTCCCATTGTAGACTTTTACCTATGAAACCTACATAAAGACGCAAGGAATTGATTTTAAAAAGCCCTAAAGATAAATCACTTGGAACTTTTCTAAAGCACCTATCTCATTCCATTCACACCTGGTCACAAAAACCAACATAGACAAATCAATACCTCAGCCCATCATCAACACTGTATGGTATATGATAGTATCTTCCCAGCCCAATTGATAGTTTTGCATGACAAATGTTTGCAATTTAGATAAGCAAAGCTATTAGTGTGTATAACATAGAGAAAAACGCAATCATTAAATAAAAAGAAAAAAAAAAAAAGAAGAATAATTACTTGTGTGTAGAAATAGTAGCACCCCCCGATCGCAGTTACTAGGGCTCCAATAAGAAAATGCATTAACGATGCCATTGCGGATACTTTTTGCGAACAATTAAATGAGGGGGAGATAAATTATTGATGTCGTGGGGTCAATTATGAGTTTTTTTTCTGCAAATCATTGTAGGGAAGCGTTAAAAATAGAAAAGAAAATGTATAATGAATCACTTGGTACTGGTTTTGGAAAGGTGCAAAGTACACATATTATGATAAAATTACAAGCTAATGTGATTTATTTTGGGCAAATTTATACATATAGACCAAATGAAATGTTTTGTATTTAGTTTTTTTTATATGAAATTAGATAATTCTTACTTAAATTTTGGTGTATTGCGGAGAAAAAGATTCACTACTTGCTAGCCGGCAAAATTCTTCACTTTTGGTACCCTGGAATGAATTTTGACAGTTAAATATACTGCCAGCGATGTACATGTAGTGGCGAATCGTTCTGTCGGTAAGGGAGAGTTTGTTGAAACATGACAAAGCACTCTCAAAAGACATCAGCTAGCTAAAAAGTGAGCTAGGACATACAAACCAAAGTTGCAAACAACCTACTATGGCAGCTCGTCTCCACAATCCAGAATTATGTATGTCAAACACAACATCTGAAATTTAGTCTGCCATATTTTTTTCTGTCTTGACTGGACACTTTATGTATTAAAATCATTTGATTTTGCGATCAGATGTTCATGCGACAACAGGAACAATGATTTCCTCCTTTTTAACCCAGCATTCTGATAACGACACGTTTACCAACGCATTCATCAAAAAAACAACTCCCATATACACGAAATTTGAAATAAGAAACAACTAATTTAAATTTCCCCCACAAATTAAGATGAAAAGCAGCTAAAGCGGATGAGTACAGATACAATCTCGACTGAAACTTTCCAACAGAGGACCAACTCACGGTAAGCGATATTGGAGATATAATAACATCATCGTATCCGATTTGCAGAGAGCATCTTAGAAAAGTTTCCCACCAAAAATCGAAGTGGTTCGATGTAGATTGTGAAAAGGCACTTCAGAAATCTTTTGGATGGTTGAAAGCCTTCAGAAAATGTAAGACTGACTCCTTCCAAAATATGTATATAAACAAGGCATTCAAGCAAATGTGCATAGAGAAAAAGTATGATTTCTATTAAACCGAAGCTCTTAAGCTTACTCACTGCAGAGATACCAAAGAATTCTGGATGTCCGTTAACCAATTAAATGGAAAAAAAAACTCCAAATAAGTACAAAAATAAACATAGGCGCATTGTACGACCACTTTAAATTACTTTTGAACCCTGAGACTCTTACCCAACATATCCAAAACCTGAATATTCAAACGAAATTTTAGATACTGCTATAACACCTGAGGAAGTGCTCAATGTTTTGAGGAAACATAAGGATGGAAATGGAACTAATAAAATTTAGAACAGAATCGCTCACTATCAGATAAACCTCTGTGCTTAATACCATTTTGGATACTGGAAAAATGCCAGCACAATTCAAGGAATCTATTATATGTCCTATCCATAAAAAGGGTATCATAGCTGACCCAGCCAATTATCGAGGAATCTCTTTCCTTAACGCCTCTTACAAGCTGTTTACAACATTTCTCAATGACAACAAGTTGGATTTATAGTAAAAAATTACTCGGCGAATTTCAAGCTGGATTTCGAAGTGGCTATTCGACCATTGATAATATTTTTGTACTGCAGAGAATAGCCAGTTTCTTCATCGAACAGAAAAAGAAGCCATACATCTTTTTTGTCGACTTCAAAGCTGCCTTTGATACAGTGGACCGCATCGCTTTATTCTTTAAATTGTACAATTATGGAATGTCAAGAATTGGAAAAGCGCTTGAAAACATCTTCGATGGAGATTCGTCAGCTGTATGGAACGGATCTGAAATCTCGGAGTGGCTTAAATCAAAGATGGGTGTCAAGCAAGGATGCACCCTTAGTCCAAAATTTTTCGCCATTTTCATCAAGGGCCTAATCGAATTCCTACCTGGTGGAATTTCGGAAACTCTTATCAAAGCTCTTCTATTTGCGGATGACGTTGTACGGTTTGCTTATTCACCTCAAACTCTCCAGCTGATGATTAATCGTCTTGAGGTACACTGCCGATTTTGGAACCCGAGGGTAAATTTGGGCGAATCGAAGGTAATGGTTTTTCAGAAAGGATCGGGTAGAATAGCCATTAACGAGAAATGGCATTTTAACAGACAGCCAATCGAAATCGTAAAAGCTTACAAATATCTGGGAGTAACGGTAACGAGCAACCTAAATATGGACTTTCCATAGTTACCCCAAAGACAAATAAGTTAAAGCAAAAATTGCTATAAGCGCAACATGGAAATATTGCTTTTCGAATAAAACAATAAATCATAGCGTTAAATATAAAGTTTTTTTTTTTTTTTGCGGTGGCTGAATCTATTATGTTGTATGCAACATAGGTCTGGGAAGAAGAAAAGTATGAAACTATCAAAAAACTTCTTAGGTACTTCGTAAAAAGATACATTCTTTTGCAAAAAATACCCCTAACTATGTCCTAAAATGTCCGATCGAGAAGAAAAATCTTTGATATAACAAATTGCAAGAACTTGCGGGTTACTGTGGAGCTAATTTACAAATAACAGATGAAAATAGAAGATACTTCAATAAAGACTGCATAAACGAGGAACTGATCTCGGCGAGCTTTAAAATGAGAGGAGAACTGATAAGGCTTCATTACATACCTAATCGAGAAGACCTCCCAGTCTACTGTAGGTTATGTAAGCTGATAGAAATAGAGGATGTCATCCATTTTGTTGGTAAATGTCCAGTTCTATGTGAAACAAAGAGAAGCATATTAGGCAGTAATGTTAAATCTGAAGCAGAAGTTCTAGCCCTTCTGAACTGCGAATGTGACATAAACCACCTTTATAATTATTAGCAAACCGCCATGTTCTATAGAGACCAAATTATAAACGAAGCCTTCTAAAAGAACAAACGTTTTTGTACAAACTTTCTACAAAATATATTATTTTATAGCTGATGTCAATCGGGCAGATAGCAAAGACAAGCTTAAACGATTAAAGAAAATCAAACAATTTTGTAAAATGTAAATCAGAAAGAATAATAAATCGAATCTATCTTTCTATCTATCTATCTACACGAAATGTCAATCCATGCTCTGATTTCCACCCCTCACATGGTTTGACATAAAAGTGAACATCCATGCACTGATGTTAGTTTAAGCATGGATTTTTGTGTTCCCTAGACATGTTTATGATATGTCAATCGAGCACCGTTTAAAGCACTTAATTGAAGTCTTCATAAAAAAAAACACCATACTCCTTCCTTATTTCAAATCGAGTTGTACTAAGTTAGTTTTTTTTTCCTGTCGGAGCAGAGCCTTTAGTCAGAAAACAAATCCATTGTACTACTGGTCCTTTTACTTTAATTTTGTCAGTTTTTCGTAGAAAGATGAATAAACACTTCAGAGGTTAAGTCCATACATTTACAGCATCCAACATGTCATCGCTAGATACCTGCATCCTAATGCGAGCGTAGGCTGAAATCTCAACGATTTAGTTCTTCCCGTTGTCATCGATCTCACAGTAAGCCCAGCATTATGTGTCACTTATGCCTAGAGCACGTACTCTAGGTGCTCACGATGCCAGCAGCAATATACAGTCTTTTTTACTAAGAGACAACAGGGAATCGATGAGACTTCGAATGGTTCGAGACTTCGGAAAAAGGTTCGGCACTGAAAGGTGTCAACCTGGCGATACTTAGTGTTGCAACTGTTTCTACACATAAATTGTGTTTGTTTAACCTCCAAGTGGTAACCATCGGGTACTGGTCGATATCCTTCCGGACTCCACTTGGTAAACTTAGAAGCGCGAATGTTGACCAGTAGACAAAAATAGCATCACTATAAACAGGACAGCAGATAAATTTCCCAGATGGAACAAAACTAATGAGACCTTGTCCGGGCTACTCCGACATATTTGGAACTCAGGCCGATAGATACAGATAGTTGTAGATGAGTCCTGAATGGACCAACGGCAGCGCTCACATCGCCGAACGTGTTACTGGCTTCGGTCTAACCGACCGCTCGCCTTGGTTCTTCAGGAGGAAAAAGAAGAAGGATGAGGTATAAAGGATCTCATTCCAAAGAGAATAGTGCTTGTGAGCATATTAGCAGCGGTATCCACGTCATAATCGAGGAAACATAACTTGCAGTTAAAAGTTTTAAAAAAGCTGTTTAGTCTGCTTCTATTTCCTTTTTCGTTTTGACATTCGGTTTTTTACGAATCGTTTCTCTTCGTAATCAGTATACAAGAAACAGGAATACAAGAAATAAGCTGACATTACAAACGAATATAGTATGTTCAACAATCATTATTATAAAAATATTAGATTAACAAAATCCACCGGCGCTACTGACCTCGGTATGGCAGTGTGAAAACCATCCACCTCATCCACATGTAACATTCGTGTTTAGTAAGAATGTCATCCACACTTGTGTCAAAATAATTTTTTTTTTTGTATTCCAGAATACCTACGTAAAGATTTTTTTCTTATTGTCCAGCGAAAATTATTAAATTAAAGCACAATTCCCAAATAAATACAACATCGATGAGCTGCAAAAGTGCCCAACACTTCAATAAAAACGTTTACAAAGCATAAAATGTTTAGGAGTACCAATTAATACACCCATCATCATAAACATTTTTTGCTGAAGGAAATTCACCACACAAAGCTGCATCCCCAACATGAAGACGAACTCTGATGAAATGCTCTCGTCCATAAACAACTCCTTTGAGCAGGAGACTCACGACATAGACGGTAACTATGATGGTCCTGATCTGGATTTCGTGTACAGTGACGTCGATTCGTATCAGAATGAAATTGCCGAACTCTACAGCTACACAGAGTTTGGTGAATTCCAGTTGAACGTGAAGGCGTTTGAAGATCAAATGGAAATGTATAATTTGCCACCGAATTGGCAGAAGCAGGATCTAACTAGTCAGAAGTCAATTATTATGAAATTGATTGACCAGCTGGAGGTTTCCGATCGGACGTTTCGAATGCAAGCAGCTCGGTGTATTCTTTACCTGGCACAAGGTTGCTGGGCTGAAGTGCAGTCGGATGAGGAGCAACACCAGAACACTCGGGATAATGTTATCGTTTTGTATGAACTGGGAGTGTTTACATCGTTCATTGATCTTCTAAACATGGAAATCGATGCTTCTGTGTCGTCGGATTGTGCGGCGATAAAAATTTCAAATGTATCGCTCGCGGATTCTACCGATTTGCGAGTAATACTCTCGGTGTTGTATATTGTAACAGAGACAATTCGTGATGAGAAGGAGAAAGATTCCGAGGACTATAAACCGATTGCTGAGTCCTTTGTAAATGAAATCAACAGTCCTTTCGGAGAAGAGCTGTTGTCTGTGAAGCTACTGGGGATGATTACGCGTTTTTGTAGTGGAGCTGCACCACATTTTCCCATGAAAAAGGTTCTTCTGTTACTTTGGAAGATTTCTCTTGTCGGTTTAGGTGGAATGGAGGTTCTGAAGAACCTCAAAAATGAATATCGAATGCGGTGTGGATTGCCCGCGAACACGGAAGACACGATGGAGATTACGAAATGCATGCGTGCTAGCTCTCCACCAGCTACGGCTTCTGATATCTTAGATAACCAAAACTCGAAACGGAATGTGCTGCGAAGGAGTCTGATCAAACAACGGTTTCTTGATGAACAGGAGCAGATGGACATGGAACTGCAGTCTGGCGAAGGTGAAGAAGATATGACCCAGTACTTTCGACCATACGATGATCCATCGGCTAATGCTGGAAGCAATGGTGGCCCTGGGTCCGGTGGAAGCAATCAACGTAATGACCAGCCAGTGCATATAACAACGCGACTTCCATGGACACCGAAAGTGCGCCAGAAAGATGTCGATCAATTCTTGGATATATCGCGGAACAAGTTTATCGGTTACTCACTCATCAATGACCATGAGAGCTTGGCTGGTCTGCCACAGCCTATCCACGAGGGTGTTAAGACGCTGCGAAAGCATATGTATACCAGCTTGGCTGACATTCAGATCAAGAAGGAGGAGGAGATTGCCAGAAATCCAATATCAACGCAGGAAGATGAAATTCAAGTGACACCGGCAGAGATTCTATACCAGGTGAGTCGAATAAGTGATGTTGTTTTGTATGAAATTTGTAAAAAGACATGTGGGTCCTTGATGCTTTGCCTTTCCTTTGTAATGTTGGATGTTAGATTTATGGCGGAGGAGATGTAAGCAAAAAGAAAACGAGGCTGATGGATTTCTTGACCAGATCGAGTGAGCTAAACTTAAATACCAGTTGTCTTACCGACTACCTCATCATGATGGGAAACTTATTTTTCAGAGCAACTCAATGAGAGCTTTAATTGGGTTTGCTTTATAAAATCTTCCTACTCCCGCGCGGGGTGAAAGCATTTTAAGCATACTCAAATAGTGTTATTGTTAAAATTTTGAAGTGGCGGAATGTTAAAATTTTGAAGTGGCGGAATGTTACTGCCAATTTCAGTGGTGCTTTAGTGGTGAAAATGGCGATAGAACAAGCTGTTACAGAAAACATTTCGTCCGTGTTCGAAATTGCTAATTGTGCTCCAATTTGGGCGAAGAAGTGCCTTATATATTAAGGCCCGATCAGAGGGGGTGAAGTATTTCTTATATCGCCTGAGGAAGCCTAGATATTTTGCACCATTTTTGGCGACATCAAAAATGTGGTCATTCCAGCCTAAGTTGTCATTTAACGTTTAGATTTCGCTTTAACGACAGCATTGTTGTTCCATTGTATTTTGGAACCACTAAATTCCACTTTGTTAATGGTTCCCCAATTGGTGAAAATTAAAAAGATTGTTGGAAACAGAACGGAGCCCTGTGGCACTCTAACATATTTTGTGAATATCAAATTTAAAACCATCAAAAAGCAACTTTAATTGAACGAGCACATTCTTCGGGTTTGTTGTTATTACCCCATTTTATTGCATCGAGGTTGCATTTCGAATTTGATGCGACGTGTCCAAACCTTTGGCAATGAACACATTAGAAGATGTTTTTGTTCCTCTCATTAAATAATCATATGATTCTTAGGCATTACGTTTTTAACACAGAAGGTGTAGTGATATCAGCTTCTCCTTTCGGATCTAACTGTGGTAAATGGTTCAGTTTGAGCAGTGTGAGGTGCATCTCAGGATCGGTAGATGGTGCTAGTCCTTAAAGCAGCGTTGTTTGGAGCAGAGATGAACTCGTAGTAGAATCCTTCAATATTTTTTTTTTTTTTTTTTTTTTTTTTTTATTTTATGGTAGTGCTTTTCTGTATGTGGCTTAATCGTTTAAAAAAACATGTTTTATAGGTTTTAATTAGTATTCGCTGTTTTTGTTTATTTTGTCACTGTGATTTGTTTAGTTCCTGTTCATCATCTGATTCGAAGGACGTTTTCAAGGTAAGTCTCTTACTATACCCTGCCTGACTCGAACTGCAACCAACTTCAAACTGCTATAATTTCCAAACCGTTCATGACAGTGAGCTCAAATTTTAACACATGACAGATAATTTTATTTACAAGCCTTTTGCGTCTCAGTTGTTTTTTTTATTCGCGATGAAATTCAAAGGTGATAGTGTGATTGCTTTATATTTGGCTGGAAAACCACAAGTAGCTATCGTTAGAGCCCTCCAGCACCTCAACACGTGAATAAATCATTTGTGTCTCGAACCATAGCTCGTTACCGTGATACTGGCAGCGTGCAAAACGCAATGGAGGTGGTCATAAAAAAAAAACAGCAACATCGGCAGAAATGGTTCGGAAAGTGAAGGCAAGAATTGAGCGAAATCCGCGTTGTGGCTTGTGAGTTCAATATATCGTTGGAACGGATGCAACACATGCTGAAAAATGAGCTTGGGTTCAAGCCATTGAAGTTCTAAAAAGCACACGATTTTACACCGCAACAGAAAAAAGTTAGCGAAGGAGTTGCTTCGTGTAAGCGTGGTGAATTGCCGAATTTGGTTTTTTCCGATGAGTCGCCATTTGTTATCGAGCAATATGTCAACAAACAAAATGAGCGAGTTTACTTGCCAGAGAGGTCCTTCGAAAATTTACACCTTCGGATGGCCACCAGAAAGCAGGCACCACCGATGGTAATGGTTTGGGTCGCCATAACCGCCGATGGTAGCTCTCCGCTCGTATTTTTGGACCGTGGCGTCAAAATATATGCGATCGTATACCGTGAAACTATCCTAGAGGCAGTATTGAAGTCTTGGGCAAACCATCATTTCGGTCGGAGACCGTGTACATTTCAACAAGGCTCGGCATCGTCTCACAAAGCGCGCGTCAACCAAGATTGGTTAAAAAACAATGTTCCACACTTGTTTCTTCGACACAATGGATTGCAAATTCTCCGGATGCAAAACCGTTGGATTTCTCTGTCTGGGGTATTTCAAAGGCGAAGGTTGGCACTAAAAAATACCAGAGTTTAGACCACCTCAAACAAGCACTTCGCCGGGAATGGGTCAAAATATCGCAGAGCCACTTGCGATGCTTTCTTCGGCCGTCTCAATTCCATTATTCGCGCAAAAGGTGGAAAATTGATGTATTTTCCAACATTTTTGCTTTGGTACAATAAAATTTATAAAAAAAATAAAAAAATTATAGCATTTTAAAAAGTTGCAGTTCGAGGTAGGCAGGGTGTATATTATTCGCCATGTCGGACACATGGATATTCGTTATAATCTCAACTGCTGTTATGATAGACCTTCCATTCACTACTGCACTTGACAGATTTTTAGTTGAAGCAGAAAGGAAAAAGCGTTGGAAGTTGACTTTCTCGTCCTTTTAATTGGGATTTCGCTGGTTGGATTTCTTCAATTTTTTATCAATAGTAGTAACAGTGGTCACAGTTATTCCTTTACTTTTTGGCCTCTTATCTTATCGTATTCTTGGATTCTAGTGCTGTATGTATGCTTTAGAAAAATCTGTAGTTTGTAGCCTGCACATGGTTTATCTTTATCCTCTCGACAAGAATGTCATGACAAGTTCAGCCGCGGGCTATTTTAAAAAAAAAAAAAACTGATTCAACCTTGCACAACTTAACTTATTCGAGATTCTGTGTGCAACAATCTACATTGCAAAAATAGTCTTCCGCTGTTATACACGGAAAACATCTACAACTGTGGCAAAAGAAACTTGTCGATCATTCGGCTTCAGCAGTCCCGGTACAAATAGTACAACAGTACAACTAAGTACCGTAGTTGTTTGATGATGTAAACGCTTTTAATGTCGTTCTGTGTAGCTGATGAACCATATAATTAGTAACCGATATAAAAATGTACTTGGTCACTGAACAGTGTTTCTCAGCGCTCTTACTGTTCCATTCACGCAGCTTCTGTTGCTCATTGTTTCTTCTTGCCTTAACATTTGCACTCACGACCAAATCAGAATAGGAAGCTGTAGAGCCGTTATATAATTATAATTATTTTTTTTTGTTTTCAAAATTCCATTTTAACATTTGTTTTTGGGTTTTTCTTTCTTACAGGCAATCCTTCCAAATCTTCCACAGTACATGATTGCGCTCCTAAAGGTCTTACTCGCTGCATCGCCCACTTCAAAGTCAAAAACAGAAAGCATCAACATCATGGCTGATGTACTGCCTAAAGAGATGCCAATGACACTCACTCAATCGACGCGACTGGCGTATGATGTAAGCCGTCACAAAGAGATTATAGTTAAAGCAGTTTCTGCCATCATTCTGCTTTACCTTAAGCATTTCAAGATAAATCACATCTATCAGTTCGAGTTTATGTCACAGCATTTGGTCTTTGCCAATTGCATACCATTAGTGCTGAAATTCTTCAATCAGACCATCACCGAATACGTGAGCTCAGAAAATGCCATTCCACTGCTGGATTTCCCATCATGTGTCATAGGCGAGCAACCAGAACTGACTTGCGGTGAAAGTGTTGTATACGGTGACAATTCGCTGGCATACTCATGGCGAAATGTCTTCTCTTGTATCAATCTATTGCGTATTCTGAATAAGCTTATCAAATGGAAACATTCACGTGTGATGATGCTGGTCGTATTCAAATCAGCGCCGATTCTTAAAAAGACTCTTAAAGTACGCCATGCCATGATGCAGCTGTATGTGTTGAAGTTGCTAAAAATGCAAACAAAATACTTGGGCCGCCAGTGGCGCAAATCGAATATGAAAACTATGAGTGCAATTTATGAGAAAGTGCGTCATCGTCTTAATGATGATTGGGCCTTTGGAAATGACTTGGAATCACGACCATGGGATTTTCAAGCTGAGGAATGTACCCTGCGAGCATGCGTGGATCGTTTCAATTTAAGACGCTATCCAGAAGCAATGCAGAAGTGTGGAGCCGGCAGCAATGGCAACACGGCAAACTCAGAAAATGCTGGAATGACAAACGGAACAGGAGGCATGGGTGCTGGCACAGTAAGTGCCGGTGGAAATGACCCTAATATAGTTGGCCAAAGCCAATACAATGAGGCAAACGAAGGTGTATTTCCCAACGATGAAATTCTCTCACATGCTGATTTCGCATTTTTCGGTCACAGCGGATGGTGGGACAAGAAAATCGAATTAACGGATAATTTCAAAGCAAACTACACACTGTGGCTGCAGGATGAAGTGTATAATACTCAGATCGACTGGGATGCGCTCTAAGCGCATACTCTACCCTTCTCATCGATATATGCATGTACAAGCCATTCTCATAAGACTTTCTCCCCTCTATTCATTTTTAGCGATTGTTATAGGCTTTATACTCCTCCCTGGACGGTGCACTAAATGCGGATCACTCTATTTTGTATTTGTTCTATTTATTTCCTGGTACTGCGATTGTTCAAAGGTGAGTCTCTTTGAATTTATTCCTATTCAAATGTAACAAGATTAAGAATGTTTTTTTTATTTTTTATTTATTTATTTTTTTTTTTTCACAGACGCTTGGCTTTCCTCTGTGCTCCCAAATTTGATGATCATTTCCAGATATTTGTTTTTTATTTTGTTTCGTTGCTCACCTCGATGACCCTCTTATTAAATAGCAAAAGATGCGATTACATAATTCATGATAACCACTATGACACTAATACAATTTAATTAGGAATATACAATCTATGTAAGCAAAACTGTGTATTGAAATTATTGCTATGGCATGTAATAATAATTATTAATGTTAGTTAAAATGCTGCAGTGTTATTTTATATTATTTATATTTATATTTCTAATATCGTTTACCAAAAAGAGCTTAAGACAGATCATTGAGATACGCTCGTTGTTACAGACAAACTCAACGACTTTAAGTCGTCATAATAGACTGCTTGGTTCTGATTACTAAGATATGACGATGGGGGGTTGACACGTGTCTCGCAATGGTATAGTTTAATATATCAAATGCTTTTGAAAAATCAAGAAATACCACAAGCGGCAACATATCTACATCAATAGTAAAACGTATGTTATCAGCTACTTCTACTTACGCTGGGATGCAGATGTGCTAAAACTTAAAGTCAATATTTGATTATTTTCTTCAAGGAAGGAATAGATGTCCTTTTGTTCCGAGGAATTAATATTGGCTCGGAACCCTACTCGGTACGCATGCGAAAATCCATAGCGCCGCTAAGAGGAGGAAATTCTGTGAAGTAAACGGTTGAAGACTAGAAAGCAGGGGTTTTGCAGGCAAAGTAATCTTAAAATTCGTTCGACGTTAAAACCCAGTGAAAAAGCCCTAAGAAAGCCAGGGCTGATGTGCGTTATCGTCCGACCACCGTTGCGAACCACGAAGATAGCGTGGTTAGAGCGGCTTCGTAAAAGAGGGCTAGAGCGGCTTATTCGTTCGTTCGGATCAAAAAATCTGAATTAAAGCCTGCAAAATTAAAATCATAAACAACGATAAAGATCATTATCAGGCAGAACGAATCTGGGCGATGATGGGCAACAGCAAACAATGGCCAGCACTGTTGTTCTAGGTGCCGAGGTGTGACTTTGTGAAGAGCGTACATCTCTAAAATGTGAACGGATAAAACCATGCAACCAACCGGAATCTCAGCATTGTATGCCCGATCTTGAAGACTCTAGCCTTCGCCAACTATAAGGGCATTAACATCTTCAACATTTCCTATAAGATTTTCTCTGTCCTTCTATGTATTGATCCTTTTCAGCATGTCTTCAGGCGTGGAAATTCCACCATCGACCAGATTATTGTATTACGGCAGTATATGTATCGAATGAAAATTCTACACTCATCAACCATGTGCAGATTTTAAGGCCACATATGGAGACAACTCGCTACACCATGAGGGTCGGCAATAATTTACCTTTTATATTAATCCATGATGCCTACACCATATAATGTCCTGCTCTTCTATTTATTTTCTATTGAATTTAAAAGCGATCCTCCACTCTTTTGCAGCCTCAGACAAGCTCCAAGCACATTTTGTAACAGTTCGGGCTGATTTCTAAATCCATCGCTTTTATCATGTGCAAAATTGAAACACAGTCGTTATTGTACAGGCAAACTGCAATATCCATAGCAATATCCAAAACAGTTTTACCACTAGAAATGGATTTTGGGGTCAATCGAATTAAAACTTGCATTACAATTTTGAGTATAACCGCCGATGCATCGGTAAGAAGATCGTCTCTGGTCAATTCTTCGTAGACCTGCTTAATAGCTTCATACATTTGATATGGAAGAGTTGGCTTATGTTTTTACTCAGCCAAACTGTTTGTAGCTTTAGACTGATAAAGAGCAAGCTGACTTATTTTGCCTTCAACTTATACTGATATCATGGGTTGTACTCTTAAAGCCATCCGTTTAATAAGAAGTAGTCTTCGTACAACACGGATTTCAGTTTTGGTGACTTAATGCACAGAATTTCTTTTTACTCTGGTCGACGTGAAATTTGATGCTCCGACACCGGAACTCCGGTTGTTGCAAAAGTACGAAAACAACTTTCCCTACGCTGAGGAATAGTTCTGGCCAAAATCTGAGGAACTTAAGGAATGTGGTCGGCACTACACGAATATGTCCAAAACTTATCTAGGATGCGGTGCTACTATCTTTTTGAAGGTCTACTCCTTTCGATCCTATGACGAATCTTTATCTTTAAACAAAAACCTCGAATACGACAACTCACAAGTGAAAAGGGGGATCCAGTAAAATGCCAGAATTCTTACAAGCCTTCTCCATGATTACATCTTCTCGATAAGATTTCTAGGGAAAGTCCTAATTGAATCTGGTTGTTCAGCGGAAAATGTTGATACTGGTCAAATGAACTACAGTTCCACCACAGATGATGATTATTTAGACGTGTAAGCATCACACACACAATCAGTAGGATTAAAATCTGAGACGATATGATGCCATGCATATCGCGGAATCTTCTTAATAATAACAGCTGTACCACTTGTAAAGAAGGCGGTCCAGCAACGAGGTGGAGACAATAACCAGCGAATCGTGACTTGCGAATCACATCATGAAAATACATAAAGTTTAGTTGGACAAAAATATATAATCGTGCTTATTAATCCAGGCGGGCTCCGCAGTACTCTGCGGTGCAGTCCAGTGTCAAAAAAAAGCACAATGCGGGTATTTTAACTCTCCCGCCCCCAGACATAGTACTGTTGCTTGCACTTGGTCCCTGCTGCTGCTGTATTTATCAAACGACACGGGCAATGGTTGAGTGAATATAAAAACCGATGGCTAGCGGGTTGCAAGTGTGAATTTTGTTGGTGCATTGTTTCATTTTGTTGTAAGGTCATTACAACTACAACAATTTGATTCCATAAGCCAACCAAGCTTAGCATCGTTGGTGTTTGTGTTTTCGGTGTGTAAATAAGCCCACGCGAATACCAGACGTTGAGAGTCATACCGCTAACACCCTGGACATGCTTTTAGCTTTTTACCCTGACAAGTACACTTTTGATGTGTTTTCCCCTCTAGGCTCGTCGGATCATTGTGTCATATCAGTTAATTTCTCGTATATCGAACACATAGTTAGGGAAAAGATTTGTAAAAAACCGTATAGCAATAGAAGAAAGCCAATTGGAGCGGACTTAACAGATTCTTTAACAATCTGATTCGTTATGTTTCCTCGATAACGACGTGGATGCCGCTTCTGATATGATCACAGACAGAGAGAGATCCTTTATCCCTCATCGGATAAAGAGTATCAAACCAAAAGAAAAGGCATGGTACGACTCCAACTGTTAAGAGACTGTCAGGGTAAGAGAAATGTTTTTCTGGTTCTACAAGACCAAACCCACTGAGGAAAACCGAAAAAGGTTTAAACGAGCCAAGAATGACTGCAACGTCTTTCTCAAGCGTGTGAAATTTCAATACAACCAAAAACTGAGGCAAAAAATACTACAATGTCCCAATGGTAGTAAAAATGTTAGGTCTTTAGTCAAAAACATTAGAAATTCTGCCGCATACTCCACTCTAACGCTCTTTTACAATTACATTCCAGCTGTTAGCTCTTTGTACAATGCCAATTTGCTTTCTGTATATTTTGCGGCCAGTTCAACCCTTATAGATTGTGCTTTGTCCCCGATATTAACTATCAAGTGAGTGGAATTTAATGCTTCCAAAACTCAATGCTGTCTCCTGTCATTAAAACAAAATCTCAATACCCAGTCATTATCCATGAATGGCACTTGCATCGTCGAAACCAAACTATTTTCCATTCAGTGACAACCTACGTTAGAATGACCACATATTCGATGTCGCTAAAAATTCGAAACGTCTAGGTTTCTTCAAGCGAAGTAAGAAATATATACCCCCTCTGATCAGGCCATAATATATAAGGCATTCTTCCACCCAAAATTGGAGTACAATGCCTACATCTGGTCAGGTGTTCCTAAAACTTTTCTGAAAATGTTAGATAGAATTCAAACCCGTGCGATAAAACTTAGGTGAATGTCAGTCAATCACTTTGTTTAATCGGAATTTCCACCTACAGTGCTCAATAGAAATCATTCCGCTCCTTTAAATCTTCAACTGTAACACCCGTCTTGCTATGAATGCTCATCAAAGGTGGCCGTGGTATATGCATAGACTCGTCAAGGAAAGGGTCGCGGGTTCGAATCCCGTGCGAGGCAATTTTCTCAAAAAGTCTTTTCATAGAATTTGGATGTAGTTATATGAAAATCCCGTCGGCATCAACTCTGACATAAAGGCATAACACTGATGGAGTGGTTACTGGCTGGGCTTTAGTAACGAATTAACAACTAGCACGCACTAAGATCCTTGAGGTTGAGGATGCACTGGCTCCTAGTACACCTGAGTTTCAAACTACTACACCACCACTACACCACCGCCCTGGAGAAAAGCCAGTAAAAGGATATTCATATCCCCTTGGTACACCTTTAAGCCCGCTTTCGGACGTACTCTGAAATTTCGTTATTCCTTCCTAAGCCGTACAACTCGCTTATGGAATCCCCTGCCGAGCTTTCTATTTATTATTCATTATAACTTGCAAACATTTAAGAGCAACATACATCGGTATTTCTCTTTCTTACCTCCCTGACTTTGCTTAGCCCGCGTTGTGCACAAACATTTTAAGAGTACTCAAATTCTTGAGCGCGCGCTAATTATAAAAAAAGCCTTGTGGATTATCAGGTTTTAGAAAAATGCAATTTATGTCCTATTCTGCTCCTACTTCTGCTGGTGGAATGCGTATCATATGGTACAGTTAAAGTTATTCCTACATAAACTTCGAGTCCATACTTTTTCAATTTGCATCTGTAAAACATCGACATCTAATGCAGAATGAATTGATGAAATGGGCACGTGATTTGAAGGTTTGGTATCAAGTAAGTCTACAGTTACCACCCAGCCGAACGTTGTATTTTGGGGACCAGCATTCAATTTGGAGCTTAAACTGGTTTCCTTAGAAGATACACCAGAGTTTATTTCCACCGAGCAAGAAATCAGACTGGATGAGGAGCATTTCGTGAGGGATCTGCTAGGCATCAGTGAGAATTCTGGACTCTAGTCAATATTGTGGGTAGGATTGTGTAGATGTACTTATAAAAAAAAAAAACAACGACTGACAACTTCTTCTATTATGAATTGTTTTACAGAACACCGTTGCCCATGAGGGTCAGCGTATTTATACATAATTGTTCTATAAAAGCTTTGGAGACTTCAGGTCATTCACTTGATCAGATGGTTGGTTCTTTTAGAACATGAAAACAGCTAGCATACAGTATTGCATGTTATGCAATTCTATGGTGACGTGATCTGCAAGTACGACAGCGATACGATGAACGACATTTTGTTGTTTTATGATTTTGACGAAAACAATTAGAGCATAAAGAGTTGGTCTTTACGAAACTCCGGCACGATTCAATATCAAGGGCGATCAATTTTGGACATTGAGACAAAATGTGATTGCTTCCGCATTTGGGGTATAGGCACGGTGATTTTGTTTTCACTACTTAAGATGAAACGGATTGACATGCTTCGAACACCTTACATGTGGAATCCAGAAACTTAAAAAGTTCATTTATCGTGTAATCGCTTCGTGAACTGTTATTTTCAGTACAAGCTTGCTTAGTATCACTATTTAATTAACTTTGCAACAGGTAGAGTAAATAAGAATTACGATTATTTGACTCAAGAGCATTAAGTTCGCGACTCACCTCATCAGCTCCATCGGATATTTTGCGCTGACTTTGAACGTTCGTACTTGTTATAGGAATGATATAATTGAATAAATAAACGATTTGATAATAAGGCTCACGAGATCATACCGTTTTTATAATTTTTCCCAGGCTTCAATATAATTGTTTTTAGCGATTGATATATGCTTGACTAAGTTTGCAGCGTCACGATATTAGGTATTTAAACTTTCAATTTATTGTAAGACCTTTTTTGTTTTCAACCGAATCGAAAATACAAGGGCTATTTGATAAGTACTCGCATTGACAGATAGGTGGTGCTACTGAGCCAAAATATGTGTACCACCATTTAGTATAACTTCTTTTAGCCCTCTTTTTTTGTATTGCTCGAAGAGCGTGCCAGTGTGAGACTTCTACTCACTAAACCTTACCTGCGCAAAGAAACATCGTCCCTGCTTTCGCTCGCTTAAAGCATAACTTCGTGTGAAGGAAATTAGCCTTTGCCTAGAAATCATTGGAATGTTAGGCTGACGACGGTCTCCTCGGTGTTTGTTTTACGTGGGTGTGTTACGAATATGGGAGTGGATTTATCGGTCGATGTGGGTATGTAAGTCAGAATGAGGTGTGTGGGTGTATGTTAATAATGTACGTGAGGAGAAATGGAGAGGAGAGTTGTGGGTTTGCGTATTTGGCGCGTATATGCGACTTTTATTCATCTTCATCATTTTGCTTTTTTTGACGCTCGAGTCTTCTCAGTTCTATTAGTATGGCCGTCACTAGCTGGTCAATTTAATTTCATTTTTCTTCTGAGAGTGTTATTTCACTAATAATCACGCTTGCATTTGGAAAGTTGTTGCCTGGACTTATGGATGGACAGATTCGGGAGAAGTCATATCCGTAGTTGTGCATATATAGTTTGTGAACACACCATGATCCGTTTAAAACTGTGTGATGGAGAAGTTTAGTCCTCCAGCTCTTCTTTTCACTCAAGGTTCTATGTTGGGGATAAGTTATTATGTCCACCTTCCCTTGTTGGCATTATACCATCGGTTCTGTCACTTTTGAGCTGGGATATTCCTTTCCTTTTCATGGATCTCATCATACCATCATACCAGCTAAAACGCTCACCATCTCCTCTGAGACAGTCAGGAAAGGGCAGTTTGTTCTCACACCGATTAGTCTATAAATTCTTGATATCTTCCTGCTAGAATCTTTTATTGCCAGTACGCTCGCCCATACTGAGATTGGGTGATCAATCCTTTTTTACCAACATCGTATAAGTGAGCCATAAAACACTTAGGTATTTTAATGCGGATTTTGATTTTATTACTTAATCACCTTCGCGTACATACATGTGTTTCAAAGGCTTGCGGCTGGTGATAAGAACTGCCAATTCTACTTCGTGGATGTGCTTGGTCAAAGTTACGACGGCGAAAATGTCCGTAAAGCTTATTATCTTCAAGAGAGGTTTTGCGAGCCTGAGGACACCGTCATACATATTATACCACAACAATGGGCCTAGGACGGATCCATGTTAAATTACACTTTTCCTAAGGAAAACTTTTGTTTGTTTTCAAAGCAGAAATGTACGTAATCCTGCTGGCAACAAACTATATTATGAAGAACGAAAGTGTCCCTATCTATTATCACTTTTAAGGTAGCTCGAGAATACAAGGTTTCTTTAAATGTAATTGGAAGTTTGATTTCACTATGTTCTGTTTTGTCTCAGGTCGAAATCGTAGGAAATGATTTCGCTAATGAACTAACTAGACAAAGCTTAGAAGAGAGTTTCTCCAGACCACAAATCAAGTTGGCAACCCCCTGTGTCCTCGGCCAGAGCTTTCATGTGAGCAAAACTCCATATCTTGATTTGTTCAGGTTGCCGGAGAACCAAACATTTGCTTCCTAACATCTCTTATAGTTTAGCGGCTTTCGTAGCAGAGGACTACACTTTTGCTAATCATCAAAATACGAATAAGTGACCCAATATTTTGCGACGTTGTGAAGACATCGCGGAGTGTTTATTCTTTGTGTCCAGCCTATGATCGCATAAGTCTACAGTCTCTCGGCGCTGTTCGGCTAGTTTATGGTATTCTAGACATTTTATCCCTGAAGCGCATACTCATCTTTCTATGAAAGACTGAGAAATTCCAGTAGAAAGATCACACAAAGATGTTCTGTGTCTGAGTCCTCTGTTTCAACAGAAAATTAAAAAGCGTATTGAGATACAAAAAAACCGCTCAAAGTATAATAAACTAATAAGCAAAACCTTGTTACACTCCGCTATCACGTTTTAATGACCAATAAATATTTATCTATTCTGGTGATATTTAACACACAACTGCCTTCAAGTACCGACACCTAACAACAGACATAGAAAACTCTTTACAATTTTAGATTTATTCATCCGCTCTAAGTAAAGTAACGATGCTGATCCCTTATCACTGCGAAGTGAACCCAGAAAACTGATACCAGACGACCATGACGATAAGGAAAACATTTCAAGTACGTCCCAACAAAAAATACAATTGCGAAAATAAACAAAAAAAAAATTCTCCTGACCCCTACACTTCCTCAAGAAGCGTATTTCAATCGCACGATGTGATGCGGCGAATGTTTACACAATCTATTTATTTATTCTAAGACCATGACGTTATACTAAATTCATAAATTAGTTTTGTTAATACATACTAGAAAAAAAATAAAAAAAAAGTGCGTACAACTACGTCATGTGATTTGTTTTTGTTACTGGGTAGGTTCCAACAGCTCCAGCTGTGTTACAAAAATACAAACATTCTACAAACTACATGAGAATGGAAAACTTAGCCAAGCACCAAGATTGCAATCCATACAATCTGGCCTACTGATCCATTATGCATGGGTTTGTCATCTCACTTAAATAGGAATTGATGCGTTGCAGTACATGTTTGAATATTCTCTCTTTACAGATCTCTCCATTCAATGTCATCAGATCCTTACGTTCACGGAATTCGGCGAAATGCTTCTCATAATACGGCCAAACGCACATCTCAAAATAGCCAGTCACATCTGGCGGATCATACGTTCGAACTTTTCGCCGGGCAAAACATTTCTCATACGGCAAATGGAAGTGGAACTTCAAGTGACAAATCTGCAGCAATTCCGGTTGATTGAAAATAAGGAAACCTTCGATGATGAGTATGTTGAGATGTGTGGCATTTTGGAATGTTGTAATCTCATTTAAATAATCACCGGCCATTGTATTATCGATGACCAAGTATCGTCCCTTCATAGTCCATGTGATATCGGAAAGCATTTGTTTCATATCAAGCGAGGTTAATACTTCAAAATTGATAGCATTCAATTTTTCCACCCATTTATGTCGCAAATCCTCAACTGGTAGAAAGTAATCATCCTGACTGATTAGTTGAACATCACTTATGATGTATTTTGAGTTCCATAGACGATTATTTCTGTGATTTAGGAAGTAGTCACGCAAACCGAGAGCCAGTGTAGTCTTACCACCGCACGTAATTCCAGAAATACCGATTACTAACCACTGAGGTGGCATGATTACAATGTTTATCGGAACCGACTTTGTCTCACTGACTGCTTATGTGGTGCTTTTATTGTGATGTATTCTTATTTATTTCATGTTACATATATGTAGACAACACTGCAGAGCACTGATGCACTTAAAAGAATTTAACGTGATCCCATATGTGATACAAAGTGAAGACTGACAGTCCGCCCAAGAAGCAAATCCCGAATGCGGCTGGAACAGCAAATGCGTACTGTAGTGGCGGAAAGAATGAATGAATTATATTATCTGCAAATAAAATTCAATTAGTTTCATCAGAACAGAATTGAATTATAAAAGAATAAATTGTTTCCACAGAGCATAACAAAAGGCGAGAAAAAAAAAAAAAAAAACGAGAAATAATTGTATACGCACCTTCTTCGATGAGTATAAACGGCAGCACAAACACCCAGAAGAAGTAGTACAAGACGACTGATAACACAAGACTGGCAATTGTTTTACCGATTAAAGAATTCGAAGCCATAAATACGCGAACTTTATGCCAACTATTTCTGTAAAAACATTACGTAAATGAAAGTGTGCGTTGTTTCTTCTTGCTTCTCGTATTTTTCTCAATTTTTTTTCTTTTTTTTTTTTGTGACCACAACTTCGCGGGACCACTTTTTTGTGATGGCAATCAGACCAATCCCTAAATGGACTGGTAATTGCAAGTGAAACTTGTTTTTTGATTCTTTGAATTGTGTATTGGCAGATTCTTTTGACTTTGATAGGCGTTTTTCGCTGTAAACAGTTGGAGCAGCGGTATTTAATGCGACGTAGTGACAAAATGTAAACAAAAAAACCAAAGCAGACACATAAATCGCACGTTGCGCGGTAGTTTCTTACCGATTCTAGTGTACTCAGAAGCTAGTCAGATTTTTCACAATTTGTTTGCGGCATTAGAACTGTCAAATTGGAATTAATTTACTGCGTTTGCAGTGAGGAGTTTGTTTTTTCAGAATTGTGAATGGGCCCAGTTAAGTCTTGGGAACTACAGGTGATTTTAAATTACTAAAAGTCGTTGAATTCAAAAATGTCGAAAAATTTAAATTACAATGAATTTTAAATGAGAAGTTAAAAAAATTGCTTGAATTTTAGAGGTTGAGAAGTAGATAAGTCTACAGGTGCCTGTAACAGGGATTCACTTCTCATACATACCAACAGTGGGGCCTATGTTCCCATATAAAAAGAGGATCCGACAGATTGGAACCACCCAGGCAGTGAAATGAATCGTAATACATATCTTCTTTAGCTTAGTTTTGCTATGTCCTCAAGCACTGTGAAAAAGAAAGGTGCAATGAGATCTAGAACAGATACGCTCTGAAAGATTACCATCAAAGAAGAGGTAGGTTGAGGAGGAGAAAAAGACTTGAGTCAAACGCACGACGCAAAAAGACGGCATGTTAAAATTGTCACAGAGAAACAGATTGACCTGGATGTCAACAATGTTGGCTCTTCCATAGTAAGGCAGCAAATAATCGACTGAACGCTATGTAGTAGGTACGTTAAGGAAATTACCGGATGGTAAGTCCTATTCCAGACTATAGGTACTCGTATATCGAATTCAAAATCGAATACGAGGTTTCGACCTTGCTAAAGGGAAGGAATCCGTAGAAGACAGAGTGATGTTCCCCAAAAATTCGGAATGAAAAAAGTAGAGAAACTGTTCAGAACCTAAAGTATTTTGAGCTGCCATCTCTCAACGAAGCTAGAAATGAGATGAGTAACAAAAAACTAATATTTATCATCGGCTGCGGTGACGGATGAGGCAAGTAGGAATAGGCGGTGAAATTTTTATCTTACTCTCCAAAAAGGAGCTTTTGACAGCATATGGTATGTAACCTGACCAAACGACACGGCGTAGACGAATCACTAGCATAATTTTGCGGATAAGAGCAATCTAAGTGAATTGGACCCTGATCAGCATCTACGACAGAGGTTAATATGTGATGGAGAGGATAAATAGACGTTGCTAGTAAAGCGGTGTCCTGTCGATTTATTAGAGAGTAACAAAGCGGCTAATCGTTCTAACGTCTATGCTCAGTCATATGCAGATGATGTACCTGAACTTCTAAGCGACTGTCTCCTCTACTCGTATGAACATGATGCAGGTAGGCATTGAAGTGATTGCACCGGTTTCAAGTTTACGAGAAGAAGGAAGCTGACTAGTCTAACTCGGAGGTTTGAAGGCGTCACCATCCGTTTCTTCAACGCGCTGTGGGCCTTCTGGCAGTATGAATAAGCTTTCGACAAGACATTGAACTGGTCGCTAGGTCTTTATCCTGCAGTTTTACTGGAATAAGCAGCGGAGCTTAACTTACTTATTTACTTAGGTGGCGCTGCAATTTAGGGTGGACCTGGACCTTAAATAACAAGCCCCTCCAGTTACGTGGATCCATAGCTAACATAATTACATCCAGTTGCGCAATCCAAGTCGGCTGAAGCTCTCTTCCACTTAGCTCTTTCTCGACTGTGACTTTGCGAGCCAGAGAATTGATGTCCATTCGCTCTACATGTCCCAGCCATCTAAGGCTAGCCATCTTGACTAGATCAACGTCGCCGTACACCTCGTTTACTTCGTCGTTAAATCTCCTCTTCCAAAGCCCGGCAACGCAAACGGGACCGAATATTCTACGAAAAATTTTTCTTCAGCGCCATTAAGTAGGACTTGGGTGATCAAGGTCTTATGTAGAGTATCCTTAGTTTTTCGTGATAGAGGTTTAATACTCAATTGCCTTCTTAGCTCAAAGAAACAGTGATTGACAAGAATGATTTTATGCTTTATCTATACAGAAGTATTGTTACCAAAGTTGATAGTAGAGTCAAGGTACGAAAGCTGTTTCATGAGTACCCGGATTGGAAGACAGGTGGCGTTACTTAGTCAAAATGAGTGTACCATAATTCAGTATAACCTCTTTTAGCTCACATCGGAGAACAAGCGCTATCGTGAAACCATTTAAAAGATGTGCTTGGCCGTTTTTAGTCGAAATCCGGAGGAGTTTCTGTATCGTTTCGTGAGCTTTGATAAGAAATGGATTCATTGGTATACACCAGAGACCAAAGAACAATGGAAACGATGGGTTTTACTCATGTAGTAGTTACATAGCCTAGATGGTGGGTATCTATTTGGACTTTTTGAATTTTTTCGATGATTTGACAGATGATGCCGATGGTTGACCTGAAACCACTCTGATAGGAGCCAATCAGGTCGTTGACGAAAGACTTCAGATGTTCACACAATATGGCAAATAACATCTTGTATGCGATGTCAAGGAGACTTATACCACTGCAGTTGGTGCAGTTAAGAAGATCTACTTTTTTGTGGATCGAACATGCGGTGCTGAGTTTATATTCATTAGGCATACCCTCTTCTGACTAGATCTGAGAAATGATTCGGTGTATGCTTCCCACAATGTTATTTTCAGCAGCTTAGACACTGCTCTATTTACTTCGTTTTAGTCAGGTTGACGGAAGTTTTGGCTATCATCCTCTAAATTGAATGCCTGATGGTGAAATGTTAGACTTCATCGCCACTATACAGTCTGTAGAAGGAGTGAGTCTACAACAAGTTTCCTTCTTCATATCTTGCCTGGACACGTTTTTTTACGTGTTGGTAAAATTTCCATAAGTTATTCTTGAAGTTCAAGCTCTCAATATCTTCGATCGCGCACTTCTCATGATCTATTTTCTTTTTCTGGGAGAGCCGATGTTTATCCCATTGCTCTTGCTTGTAGAGCTCATGAGCGACTTTCGTCCTTAGTTGAACCGCAATTTTGTACACTTCTTGCTAAGCTGCATGTTCTTGCCACTATTCTTCATAAGACCAGGGATTTCTTAGTGGTGGTCTGGTGAAACCCAGCGTAATAGTTGCGGCATAGGAATTGTTGAGAGATTTTGGTAAACTTATTCGACGAAGATTCTGGCAATCTCTTGCGGTTGATCCTTTTCAAATTGTCTGCTCTCGGCTTTTAATCCCTTTCATTAAAATGAATATCTTCTTACCTGGTAAACCGATATTATTGTGTGCGGCTTAATTTAGCCATTTCAGTTCTTTATCTGGCCTCTTCTGTGGTTCCGCAGGGCAACCATCTTAGTCCCTTTCTCAGCAACCTTAATATTAGGTATCTTGAGAGGGTCATTAACCACTCCACCCTCTCCTTTTCTATTTCTTCTCCTCACGACTCCACGCTTCTTCAAGAAGACTTCGTGTTGGACGTGGTGTAGTGGATAAAAGCCAGTAAAAGGTTATACATATCCCATTGGTGCGCGAGTGGGATTATAAAAAAAAATCGGTTTTCAATCTGGTGCCTCAAAACTTACTTTAAACTTAATATCGCCAAGTGCCAATCAATAACCTTCTCACGTAAATGGAACCCGTCCCTCCCCCCGACTTCAATTTTTGGAAGACCTTGACATATTATTCTATAGTGATTCGATAAGATATTCTTTTAAGTCAACTCATCACTCTTTATTAAACGCTGGTCCAAGGAATTTTCAAATCCGTACGTAACCAGATCTCTAAGTATGTTAGTCAAGCTTGGTTCCTTTTTCACCGAGTTCATGTTTCGCGAATCGAGGGTATTCAATGTCGATTCCTCTGATTTGCTCTTCGTAGTCTGCTCTAAAACGTCTCTTTATCTTACTTCCATGTCAGGGCCGCCTCTAACTTATAAACCTGAATTTCTTAGAAGAACGTAAGACATTCTTTTGATTCATCGACTGCGATCCCTTTATAAATATGTTTCCTTCAACACCAACCCATGCAATTTACGTTGTCCTCGTTTTTTAATCTACCGGTCCAAAGCACCTCTTATGGTTCCAACAAAATAATCTTCCGTATCTTCCGAAAGGTCAAAGCTTATTCAAACCTCTCTATTTTTGATTTCCATTGGTTACTAGCTCCTAAATCTTTTAGTTAGATTTGAAGTCCTAGTGTTAATCTTGTATTAAGGTATTAAGGTGTTAAGCTGTACATGCGAACATTCCACCCTAACAGGCCGTTGTTCTTAAAGTGTTTGCCAGGTTCATCAACAATGGATCCATTATTAACCGAAGCTATAAGCATTTTTTTATCTCTTCCTTATAGCGTTGTAAGCCCTAGGAAGGCGCAAGTCAATATTATGGTACTGGTCGAGCACGCACTTGCCATTTTAGCCTGTATAGGTATGGACTTACTGATGCTGTTTGCCGAAACCACCACTGTGAAGTTATACGACAGTTTGCAGTTTCCTGATCAATTGTGTTAGCTCCCAAAACAGAGCTAAACTGAACTAATAAAATTGCTTCACCAAATATTTGATTTCGGCTTATGAGGAGAAGATACAACCGTATACTTAGAGCGCAAACTGGAAAGAGCTTTACTTGACTTGATGGTACAACTGATAACTGATAAGAATTGCTTCTCGAGCCTGGGCTCTCCCAACAATTTTGCTCAATTGAAAAGGGAATATTTATTGTAGATGCACTCGATATTTCACGGTTGCGAAACCATTCATGACCAAGAGGCATGTAACTCGAATAAAACTTTCGGGTTTTGCAAAGAAGGAAGACAATTAGTTGTCTTTTTATCGCTGGCTCAGTGCATTTACAAGATCTGAAAGGTGAAGCTATTATGCCTGTGAAGAAGTCCAGAGGTAATTAACTGCAAATGCAAATCTCTTGAGTAATTATGAAGTTTATGCTGGTAGGGATGTAACTTTTTTAGAACACTTTTGCGATTGGATCCTCTCATCTTATTCTTAACTTTACTGACATTCACTACTTGATTATGCATCATTCTGTAGACTAATTTCTTAAAAGATATAAAATAAAGTTGTCCGCGGTAGGTATACCCCCTGGATGACAATGCACTACCTTTGGTGACCTAGTTTCGAGGATACTCACTCGCGTAGTAGTCATCACTTCCTATGCAAATTGAAAATCCCCTTTGTGTCCCTGAATTCTTAAACTTGTTATGCAATGCATGGAAGATATTCGAGGCCCTCGACACACATACATGTAATACATACATTTTTAGAAAATCTACCTTTTTACAAAATTAAAATTCTGAGTAACGCACTTCATCATTGGAATTTACCAACTGTTGCTTGGTGTTTATTTAGATACCAACAACGCACTATGCTGCTTTACTTGAAAATTCTGGTTTTGGAGACTACGAATATGCAATACGGTAAATCGTTTGAATTTCAAAGAAACTTAAAACCGTTTGAAGGTCATGTATGACGTTGTGCAAGTAAACACTTGTTTGTCCGCAAATTCAACCAACAAACGTAAACAAGTTGTTTGTCATCTAACGTTACCGATTCGTATCCAGGAGCGAAATTGCATCAACTATTCTCAGTAGAGTGTTGATAATTGATGGTGGCGCAAACTATTCCAGTGAAAAACCTTCCATACATCAGCGATGAATATCAAGTGGAATTCCCCGTAGGCACGAGTCTAGTAGAAAAGTCCTCCGATTGCTTGAGCTGTTAAAATAGGTAAAAATCAATTAAATGAAAATTGCTAAATGCTGACGTAAAAGATTTTCTTTCGAAACAGGGCATTCAGATGAAGAATAAGGGCATTGTACTCCTAATATGTTATGTATGTATATATATATGTATCTTTCTTTTTTTTTCTAGAAAGATGGATAACCCCTGCAGAATGATGGGAGCATAGGCCGGACACTATTAAAGGAGTGCTCCGACGTATCGTGATCACTCTCACAGCCAACATAGTAGGACATTTTGCCACTTATGCTTAGCACACTTAGATGCTGAACAAAAGTGTTCCTAAACAAAGGAAGCTTCGTACTTTCGAAGCAACAGGTGCTCTGGTGTAAATCACAGTCAGAGTGCAAAGTCTAAAACACTCCAGTACTTGTTATGGTATGAATATCAACCGAATGGAGACTCACCAGTATGTTTAGAACAGAGCCAGACGTGCAAGAAAAGCCATCAGTTAGCCGAAATAGGCCGTTCTTTGGAGCCTTTAACTCTAAACTTTTGTGAAATCCCATCGGTGACAAATCTCGTATTCTCGAATTTTCGACGTGATATGTTTAGTTTGATATCCAGGATAACAAAGAATTTTTCATTATCATCCTCAGTCATGATTAACATTTTTAATTATAAGCAAAGCTGCGGCATTTTGTTAAAGGAACTGCCGAAGGTGTTCCAAAAGCAACTACTGTATGTGGAAAAAATTGACTGCTTGGTGTAGTCAGAGGTGTCATTGTGTAGTACTTTTTCCGAGATAATGCTAGCGAGTCCGTTACAGTCAATGAAAACCGCTCTCGCGTTTTTTTTTTTTTATAATCCCGCACGCGCACCAAGGAGATATGAATACCCTTTTACTGACTTTTCTCCAGGGCGCGGGTGGGTGGTGTAGTAGTTTTGAAACTCAGGTGTATTAGGTTTCGATATCTTTCCAGAGGTGGCTGCCAAACTGGAGCCAGTGCATCCTCAACCATTGGGATCTTAGTACGTTCTAGTTGTTAGTTCGTTACATTTAGCCCAGCCAGCAACCACTCCAACATTAGTGTTATGTCTTTATGTCAGAACTGACGCCAACGGGATTTTCATATAATTACATCCAAATTTCTCTTTTTTCAGAGAATTGCCTCGTATGGGATTCGAACCCGCAACACTTTGCTTGAGGATTCTATACATGTACCAATACACCACGACCACCCCCGTCCATCTTATCTAACTTTTTGGGATAAATTAGAACTCTGAATCTTGGAGTATATGTGGTTTTAACAGGATAATCAAATCTTGAAGACAAAGTATGGTGATCGTTCTTTCGTCAGCCATGGCCTTGTTAATTAGCCACCCGTACGTGCTGTTTACTACTTTTGAACTGTTCCCTTTGCCGCTTTGACGAGAAATTTCTGAAATATATATGCGAAAAAGTAAAAGTAAGGATAACTGGGTTCAGCGGTTCTATCAATGTTATCAATCAATGTTTCAATCTAGAGAAGACTTTCTTTCGGATCATATACAAACGCCATTTTAATATTTACTTACATAGAAGGCAGGGTCCTCCGTGACAATTGATCGGGAAGTTCGTAGCAAAGTGCTTGCCTTACCTCCCAGCTGTGGTTCTTGACAATTAAAATAAAAAGGGCATTTCCGGCCAGTAGCATTATACTGGCCCACGCCGTCATAAGACTCACAACTCTATACGGCAGAGATTTAAATTAGGACGAATTCCCTGTTGAAGACCCTTGCAAAGGTTTAAAGGACAACGATCTTCGGATCTGCATGTTAGCAGAGGTTACTGACTGCTATCACGCAGATACCACTGCCATCCAGGAAGTGCAATGGGATGGGCCGAGCATAAGGAGGATGAAAAACTGTGATATATACTATGGTAATTGCTCGGGCAAGAAGTCTTAAGCTTCCGATTCTTGAGCGAGCGTCTCATAAGCCTAATTTGCGCCCATGCCCCTACGGAAGGCGAGGACGACGCCAGCAAAGATGAAATATTACTATAGCAAGCACATGGTTTTCTCATTTCGATATACATACGCTAAATAAAATTGATCAATTGGTGAAGCAAACCTTGTGGTGGAGCGGAGTTGGTGCAGAAAATGTGAAAAAACTGTTTCTCCATATATAACGCCGACGAAGACAAACATCGCGCCGTAAGCAGCATGGGCCATTCAAATTAGGGCCATTGAACTTAGGGCCATTAAACTTTCGTCCGCCTGAACAAAATTAATTAAGGATAGCAATATCTAGGCAGAAATTTGACAAAACAGCTGGACCTAACGGCCTACTAACACAGATGTGGAGAGCATACACCAACTCATTGCTCAGATTTGGTCAGAAGAGTGTATATCTGATGGATGAAATCATTATTGCTTGCAAGATCCATAAAAAAGGAAACCCCTCAGCTGCGCGAAATAAAGAAGTATAAGTCTCCTCGAACGAAAGATTGTACGTCTGAAACCCTTCGTCAACAACCTGATTAGCCCCTATCTCCACACTTCGGTAGATTCTGGATGAAACTCAAGAAGTCCAAATCGATACCTATCGACATAGAGATGAGCTATGTTATATAGAGTCATGTGTAGTTTTGGCATCCCTGCCGAACTCGTCCGTTTGTGCAGAATAACAACAGTGAATTCTCGCTGCCCCCTTATAGTGAATAACCCTTGAGCTCCTTTGATGTCAAAAAAAAAGTTTTCGACATGTGATTTCTTTAACATCACACTTAAAAGAATTGTGCGGAACTTACAAGTGTACACCGGGAACACAATCTTTCAAAATCCTGCGCAACTACTATCGTACGCCGATTAGAACTCATCGGCGTGTTACCGGTGCGTTTGCTGGTATTAAAACGGAAGCTGCCAAACTGTCAACAAGATCGACGAATTGGACAGAACGTCACAGTCGATAACTTTAATTTTGTGGTAGTAAAGGAGTTTGTCTACGTTGGATCTGCTATAAATTCTGCCAAAAACACCCCAGCAGAAATAAAATGAAGGATCACTGTTGCCAATCGCTGTTTCTTTGGGCTAAGAGCGCAATTGTGTAGTAAGGCCCTACCTGAAAAAACTAATGAGGCTCTATATAAGACCTTGATTATTCCCGTCCTACATTATGGCGCAGAAGCATGGATATATCCTCAGTCCTTCGAAAAATATTCGGTTCCATTTATTTTGAATGGCCTTTGAAGGAGAAGATTAAACGACGAGCAATATGAGCTGTAAAGCGATATCGACCGAGTCAGAAAACTGCCTGAGATTTCTAGGACATGTAGAGCGAATGGACAATATTGCTCCGGCTCGCAGAGTCTTCGAATTTAACCCGGAGGTACAACGTAGTTGAGGAAGACGTCACCTTATGTGGCCCGCACAAGTAAAAGGGGGATCTAAGCCGACATGAAGTCCGTAACTGGGGGCAGGTAGCTAAAGACAGGACTAACTGGAGATGCTCTTTAGTGGCGACCTTTTTTCACCCCGACCTGTAGTAAGTAATGACCTCAACTAAAATGCCTATCCAGCTAGAGCGATCTTTTGCAAGTTGCCTCCAGTTGCGCACACTAATTTGGTTGAAGTCCCCTTCCACTTGTGTGCGTCCATTAATGCGTTGTTCCTCATGGTTGGAGTCGGAAACTTTCTGGACTGGGAAGCTGGTATCCATGCGCTCAAGGTGACCTAGGCATCGAAGCCGGGTTATGTGAGATTTTCTAATGAGATCGGTAGCCCGTACGGTTTATTGTTAAAACGTCTCCTCCATTCTGCATTTTTGCAAACGGAACCGAAAAGAACTTTTCTCTCGAAGCACCCGAGAGCATTTTCATACGCTTTCGTCAGTGTCCACGCTTCTTTTGCGCTGTAAAGCAGGGCTGTGGCGTTGTCAGAACTGAAAGTGCAGCTGAGGTCGATAAAGTCCCTAACTACTTCAAAGTTCTAGCTGCCTGCTGTAATGTTTTGTCCTAAGTGTCAATATTGTGGGCACATATATTCGTTTTATTTCGTTGACAACTTGCTATGTTCTTCCCATAATTCCAATATCGTCTGCGTATGCAAGCAACTGAGCAGACTTTTGAAAGATGGTGCTTCTACAGTAGACCTATGAGTTCTTTCAAGAACGATGGCCTTTCCTGACATTGAAGGTCTCGTTTTTTTTCATTACAAACCTTAACGGAGCAGCATGCATTCTTCATCGTCATACTGCATAGTTGAATGAACTTGGCAGGGATGCCTAAACTCGGCATGGCTTTGTATAGTTCATCTCTGTAGATGCTGTCATATGCTGCTTTGAGTAGGTGGTGTGTACCGATTTAGAACCCCTGGGATTTCTCTAAGAGTCGCATGGGGCTAACTCCGGTGATGATGACTAAGGCATGATTGTTGTGTCGTTTTTGGCCAACAAAACTCTCACAAACAATGAGCAGGTGCATTATCGTGATGCAAAAGCCATTAATTGTTTTTCCACAATTCCGGACGTTTTTTCGTATTGCTTCTCGCAACGGACTTCAAGATAACAGTAAAACCTTAAGGTAAAAACTCTTGATGCACTACGCCACGGTAATCGAAAAAAACAGTGATCAAAACTTTGAGATTTGATCGAACTTGGCGTGCTTTTTCCGGGCTTGGCTCTCCTGGGTGCTTCCATTGGGATGATTGGACTTTGCTTTCGTCGTCCATATACCCATGATTCGTCACCAGATATGACCCTTTTGAGCAAGTCAGGATTATAATTGACGTCAATTAAGAGCTCCTGAGCGATGCTCATGCGACTGTTCTTCTGATCAAAATTAAGAAGTTTCGTAACAAACTTCGCTGACACAGGTCTCATGCCTAAAACACCCGAAAAAAATGCTTGCCACGAGCCAAGCGTTATACCGCCAACATTCTCAGCAACTTCTCTTATGGTAATTCGAAAATTTTACAAAACAATTTTCTTCACAGCTTCGCCGTTATCATCTTTTGTTGATGGCATCTTCTCGGCTATCTTTTCAGAGCTTGTACCATTTTTAAACATTTATGTTACTTAAACTAGACTCATAGTATGCCACTGTCAACATTTAAAGTGCTTTAGAGCACTTGATTTCATGTTTTAAACAAAATTGGATGCAAATTCTTTGCTCCATTTTTTATAAAAATTGAAAATCGTCCAGCACACCAAAACACGCCTTTCCTTTCTACATAGATGAATTTACTTAGATGGCAAACTCTACTAAACTTTTGCAACCATTTAACCATCTCAGAGACACACTGTAAGTCAATTACCAACACATTGTACATCTCTGTAACCTGTCGCAATTTGCTAGAATGAGAGCAATTTACAAGTAAAGTTCCTAGAACGAAAGCGATTTGCACGTAAAGTTCAGTATGAGTGTGTAATGTGGATTAAGTTTTTTGAGTAAAATGGAAGAGTTTTGTGTAGAATGGGAAAGAAATTGACATTGATGACACTCACACGTATTCACAGACAGAGTCACATGGATAGAGGCGATCAGTGGAATGCCGGTTTTTGTTTGCAATCTATGTTAGTTCATCTATGCCTTTTTATATGTCAAAAACAAACTAAATGTGCTATGTACTTGAAATTGTGAACATATGTTCGGGATATGTGTACCAACACAGCAAAAAAAAAAAAAAATCGATTATCGAACTTATGTTGCCTGCGAAATGTCTGAAGTCACCTTACTTTTTGAACACACTCCGTATAGGAGAATATGTGATTTTTTGGCCTTTTTAATCGAGTAACTTTGTTTGGAGGGGAAAACACGATGACTGTACACCGTGTAGGTGCTATTGTAAAACTCTAAATCACTAAACCTAACCTCCGGAGAAAATCATCGTCCTTGTCTCACCACATGGAACCGCCGTATGGCATGAGAAGGCAGCTTTACTATAAGCTAGAAATCGGTGTGTCATTTTGTGACTGCACTCGTTTTGTGAAAGTGGGTATGTGTGTGTGTTAGAGTGGGTGTAGTTTTTGGCCTTGAGGCTATATGGGTGTGTGTATGTATGTTGGTTTTTTTTTTATTTTACTGTGCCCACGGGACTTCTCAAGGCTGGTAAGAAATCTCTGCTCTATCTTCTCTATTTGCTGCATCTGCACGCCTTATTATTTCGATCCTTCGCAGCTCGTTTTAGACGTTTGTTATGAATGTTCAAATCACCATCCAATTTTCTGCTAACTGCAACATTTGGTCAATTATGGCCGTGAGTTTGGTATGTCAGTTCTCCATCTCAGAAAGCGTATGCGAGGCTATCGTGCCCTAAGCGATGTAGATATTGTAATATCCGTTTGAATGTGAAAAGCGTCATCTATATTTGAAATGCAAAAGGCATCAACATGGCTGCGATGATGCAACTCCTCTTGTCGAAAATGGACGAACAGAAGAACAGTCTTGACGAACAAAAGAAAAATCTGGAAGAACAGAAGAACAGCAATGAACAAAACTTCGACGAACAAAAGAACATGGACTAGTAGAAGACTTATGGGCACAAGCCCTAAAATGCGTACGGAAACATGAATAAACGCCAAAACAAAAGTCTGCATCTGCAAAAATGAGATTCGGGAGTCCTCGTCAGAAGCAATTGTTTGGGCTAAAGTGGTAAGTGGTCCTGGTAGCCACCGATTCTATTTGTTGGGGTAGATCTAAGTGGAACCAAAAAACAACATAGTTCTTGTAAGGATTTTAAATCCAAAGACATTCAGAGTAAAGATAAAAAGGGAAGAGACTGTGGGAAAATGTGCACCCACAAAGGCTATATTGAACACAAAGGAAAGGAAATATCTTGACTTGAAGAGCGGTTACTGGCAGGTAGAGATTAATGGTAAGGATCGTAAGTAAAGTGCCTTTATTACAGGAAGCGGTTTTTGGCAGTTCACAGGGATGCCATGTGTAAAGCTCCGGCCAACTTTGAGCGACTAATGGAACGAACATTACAAGGGCACACGTGGCGAATCTACCTAGTGTATCTGGACGAAGTTATCGCCATAGGTAGGACTTTCGAAGAGCATCGAAAAAATCTTAAAGACCTGTTTGAGAAGCTACAATGCGCTCTTTTGAAGCTGAATCCAGAAAAGTTTGCCTTATTCCATCCGGAAGTAAAATATCTGCGTCACATTATATCAGCGAAAGTAGTAAGGACGGATTCTGATAAAATCGAGTCCGTAAAAAGCTGGTATGTCCCAAAAGATAAACATCAACTAAAACCTTCTTGAGGCTTGCCACATACTGCAGAAGTTCGTAAATTTTGCTGGTATTGCAAAGAGCCTGCATCAACTTATGGAAAAAGGCTGTCAGTTCAGGTGATCTTGTGAGAGAAAAAAAGCATTCCAAAAACTCAAGCGGCAGTTGTGCAATGCCCCCACACCCGAAAAAATGTTCATCGTGGACGCAGACGCTAGCAATGTTGTTGTCGGGACTGTAATCTCCAAAATTCATGATGGTCAAGAGAAAGTGGTTGCATATAACAGAAAGGTACTCACCAGATCTGAACGGATGGTCAAGAGAAAGTGGTTGCATACAAGAAGAAGCTTTTTCAGAAGTAGATATCTCTATAGGCAAAAGTTCATTTTTCGGACAGGCAATGTTGCTCTGAAATTGCTACTATGATTAAAGAACCCGAAGGCCAAGTTGCGAGATGAATCGAGCTGTTACAAGTCTACGACTTTGAAGTCCAACACCGCAAGGAAAAACTTTACTCAAATGTTGTTAGCAAGGTAGTTAGCCGAAGAGAAAATGGGAAAGTGCAGATGGAATAACAACTCGTATGCAGCTAATCGTGCCACGTTCCAAAGTCAGCCAAGTGCTCCATGAAATACATGATGTGACCTCAGGAGGTCATTTGGAAATTAACAACACGTCGGAGAAGGTCTTGCCTAATTGCAAAACAAGATGTCGAGAATTTTAGCAAAAAGTTCATAAGTTATGCGGCTCCCAAGGGCCCAAAACTTAAGCTATAAGAACGAATGCAACAAAACACTATCGGAGCACCGTTCGAACGGATGGCCATCGATAACGCTGGCACGTTTCCTGGAACCTTTAGTGGCAGACGATACACCCCTGTGGTCCTGAATTACTTCAGTAAGTGGTCGGAGGTGTTCGCAATTCCAAATCAACGATTAAGACCGTAGTAGAACAGATAGTTAACAACTGGGTGAGCAGAACTTTGAATCGAAAATCTTCCAGGAAGTGTGCCAATATCTGGGAAGAGGAATAAGAAAACAAGGAGGACGCCACTAAACCCTCAAATTGATGGAATGGTCGAGAAATTCGATAGGATCTTGAATGAATACCTGTCTAAGGTAGTTGGCAATAGCCAGCGGGACTGGAATCGACACTTATTCCCTCTTCTTAATGGCCTACCGAAACGAGGTCAGCAGGACACACCCCACTGTTATTTCAAACAGTTCGGTTACCAAGTGAAAGAAAATTCGGATCCCCACCTTCGGAGCGGAGGTAAACGACTATGCATGATAAAAGATGAAGCTAGCGAGCAACCGCATGAATACTAAGTACGACATCAAAGCGAAATCTTCCGGCTTTAATGAAGCAGATCTGGTATGGCTGTATAAACCTCTGCGTAAGAAAGGCAAATCATCAAAATTGCAACAAGATTGGAAAGGTCTATACAAAGTGATAACCCTAATTAACGTCGTTGTCTACCGGATCCAGCGTGGGGATAGAGGAACATTTAAGGTAGTCCATTTGAATAGAATGTGTAATTTCAACCGAACGATGAATGACGAAGTTGTTTGGGACGAGAAGTGCTTCAAGGATTGGAAAAAGCAATGGCACAAGTGTATTATATCTGAGGGGGATTACTTTGAAGGGGACAACATTAATTTTGAAGATTAAGTAAATATTTTGTTATAAAAATATAAACTAACTTTACTTTTTGAACATACCTCGTACATTGTTCTTAAATGTAAATAATTTATGACGACCAGCAAATAGAGAGCTCGGCAGGGCATTCCATAAGCGAGTTGTACGGCTTATAAACAGATCACGATATTTTAGTGTACGTGCGAAAGTGGAATTGAGGGTTTACGGGTGTTACGGTTGAAGGTTTGAAGACTCGGATTGCTACTGGTCAATTTCAGTGGAGCACAGGTGGTGGAAATAGTGATGAAATAAAGTTAGATAGGACACATTACGTCGGTGTTCGAGGATGTCAATTGACTGATTCATATTATTATCACCGATGAGTTTGATCGCACTGTTTTGAATCCTATCTTGCAGATGCAGATAAGTTTTAAGGGCACCTGACCAGATGTGGTCAATGTACTCCAGTTTTAGGCGGATGAATGCAGCATTTGACGAATGTGTGGCCATATATGTCATTTTGGGACATCGAATATTATCACTGACATACATACCAAGATGGGAAAGTTTTTTGGTTTCGACGATGCAAGCGCTATTCGTGTATAATGGCTGGAAGTTTAAATTTCGCTTTTTATTGACAGCAGACAGACAGACTCTGTTGATAGTTCCCCAATTAGTTATGCTGTTAATATCGGGATTTAAATAACTTAACATACGCTGCCGTCCCGGTTCTACGAATATTAAGGGAACGTATATGAAGAGTACCGTCATCAGCAAATGTGGGGTAAAAAGTAGCCTCCTTGGGAATGAAAAAAATTTTTTTTAATTATTTTTTTTATTTTATTCAATATAGTCCCCTTTTAGTTTGATACACTTATTCCAGTGATTTTCCAACTTCTTGATCCTGCCCGAAAAGTAATTTTCCGAAAGGTCTGCAATATACTCCTCTGTGGCGTCGATGATTTCCTCGCCTGAGCTGAATTTTTTATTAATGAGCCATCTTTTGAGGTTTGGGAAGAGATAATAGACCGACTGAGCCAAATCGGGCGAATATTAGCAGTAAGTGGTTGCCGTGGTAGCGATGTTCTTGTGCACCGGTGCATTGTCTTGCAAAAACAAAATTTTTTTTCGTTTCATGTGAGGCCGTTTTGCAGCGATTTTGGCCTTCAATAGCTCCAATAAAGTACAGTAATAGTCGCTGTTGATGTTTTTTTTGTTTTTGGAGGGTACCCCACGAAGAGTATGCCATGACAATCCCAGAAAACCGAAGCCATAACCTTTCCGACCCATCGAAAGGTAGATAGGACACATTACGTCGGTGTTCGAGGATGTCAATTGACTGATTCATATTATTATCACCTATGAGTTTCATCGCACTGTTTTGAATCCTATCTTGCAGATGCAGATTAATTTCGACTGCCGTCGATACCAAAAGCACGCATTTTCGACAAAAGAGCCTGATACTTAACTCTGTCAAATGTCTTCGAAATATCAAGTGTAACTATCTTGCTTTCGCCAGATTGATGTACGCTTTGGTTTCACTTTTCGGTGAGACATGGCATCAAATCACCAATGGACCTAATGACGAGAACCGTCGGTCATCGCGAAGTTTTCGTTTTTCGAGATATTTCATGAGCTGACGATTTATCAGAGTTTTCATGACCTTGGAAAGAAGTGACGTAAGTGCAATGGGTCTGTAGGAGGATAGGGAAGAAGATTCGCTTTTCTAAGGGACAGGCTGGACAAATGCTGTTTTCCATCTGCTCGGAAAGTGTCCTAAAGAATAGAATTGATGAAAAATGGCAGCGGTTTTGGAAGAACACGTCCTCAGAAGATATACCAGCGGATTAATGTACAATAGATTAAGATTTTTCAAAACTCTTGCAACTAAACGGGTGCAAAAGTGGATAGGCCTGGACAAATCACAATTTGGAATTGTTGAGCTAGCAGCAAAGTGTGCAGCTGGCAGATTAGCCTTGTCCAAATAGCTGGCAGCTGGAATGTCATTATAAATGTACGTTAGAATGGAGGATGGGGCAGAATTTTTAATATTTTTTAGTGACGAACGAGCAAAACGTTTACAAATTTGCGACATTGTACAATAGTATTTTTGGCTCAGTGTTTTGGTGTATTGGAATTTCACACGCTTAAAAAAATCGTTGCAGACATTTCTGGCACGCTTCAAGTTTTTTCGATTTCCCTCTGTCGGGTTGGTCTTGTAGGACCGAAAAAAACATTTCTCTAACCCATTCCAAAAAGAATGGTTTTTGGGATCATATCAAACGGCGGCATCCACATAATAAAAAAAAACATAGCGACCAGTTAAAATTCCTAAAGCAGATGTTACGAGTAAGTCCACTCGAATTGACTTTCTCGTATTGCCAAACGGTTCTTTTAGGAATCTTTTTTAGAAAATTAGCTCATATGACAATGGTCCGACGAACCTAGAGGGGAAAGCACATCAAAAGTATTCTTATCAGGGTAAGCAGTTAAAACCATGTCCAGGGTGTTAGCAGTATGACTATCAACGTCTGCTGGGTCAAGTTGTTTTCCACAGCGAATTTCTCAACACACCATCATTCGGGTGTTGTCTGTCCAGAATGTCGAAGCCACCCAGAACTGTGTATATTAAAACCAACAGTAATAACGATTTAAGTATGAGGATACAGGAATACAATTTTTTGTATGTAGGTGATGGTTCGGAAAGTATGTCTATGACGACAATACCTGTTGTACAATCTGTATATCGAGCATAGATAGGCAGTCAGACAAAAACCGAAAGTCAAGTTCTTTGAATATTTTCACAACTATCTACTGCCCATAATTCGTCTTAAAATTTAGACATATTGATATTTAGATTACAGCGATGTTATTGATATTAAGAACAAATTCTAATTCTCTACGATATGCACAAAGATGTCAAAAAAAAAAAAAAAAAAAAAAAAAAAAAAAAAAAAAAACAGGAAATGACTTCAGTTAGCATTGTAAAAATCTTCGGACGACATGAAATTCGACAAAATTTATCTTAAAATGATTTCGATTTCACGAAAATGAGATAGCATGTATAGTATATGTACATATATACCTCCCCAGCATTAGAATGCTTGTTGTTGGCAATAACTCACAGTAGAACCGAAACCGGGTCTTAGTCATACTAAACCATTTTAACATTGAAAACTTGATTTTCATCATCAACACTCGAAAGGCCTGAGAAATAGAGGCCTTTCGAGTGTTGATGATGATAATCAAGTTTACACTACGACCACTTGTATTAGTCATCCCTTACAATCACTTTCATCTTCATCGAATGACGTGCTTACTAGTTATGTAAATATATTCGTTTAATTCGGGCATAAACTAATAAGTCTTTCGGTCGGTTACTTAAGTTTAGAGACTAGATACAAAAAACCACGGACCACACAGCCCAAATCTGGTATTTAAGAGATACAAAAAAAAAAAAAAAAAAAAAAAAAAAAAAAAAAACAACCGATCGTAGCCTCAAAGTATCCCATTACAGGTAATTTCACAAAAAATACCGGCCTACCTCGTTGGATTTGATTATCTGGAATTTCGCCTTATAATCAGGATGAGCATAGCAAAAATGAAACAAGACCGACAAAACTAAAGTCAGACGTACAATGAAAACGTCCTTAAATGATCACCATGTTGCCAGGCGATGGCATAGCACAAATCTTTACAAATACCAAACGAACACGAATACTATGCTCAAAGTCAGTTCATTTACCTTTCGAAAAGAGGTTGTCCTCCTCCTTTCCATTAATAATGCACAATTTTGCTCTTTGGCAGATTGGCGGTATGTCGGTTTTTTTCCCTAATGTCTACAAGCTTCTAACAAACTCAGGTAGGCAGGCATTTGAACTCATATGAGTGTTCACTTGCCCTGCTCCAGGCAACAGATCCTCTCATTTCCGTTTGACATTTTTAACATACTTGCAGTGCGACTTCTCAGACGGTATCACGCTGAATTGAGTCTGACTTGTGGGCATCGGCTAAGAGAAAAAAAAAATCAAAATCGTGTGACTTTTTAGGAATTTAACTAAATGCTTTCGAAGAATTGATATTTTTGTAGAGCGTGTGCTCTTGATCGTAGAAAATGCCATAAAAGCACGTTTAAATTAGTATCTAACGAATACCTCGAAATAGTGAATAGTTTTGAAATGATATCAACCCTTAGCACGCAGTTTTATTAATACGTTCTAAACAAATAAACTTTGGGGAAACTTTAAGAACAAATCGCGCTTGAAAGGACTTGTGTCTAGATGTGCTAGACTTGACATTTCATAAGGAAATCACTTCTTGCAGCAGAGGTAGAACACGCATGCGTTCCCCCATTTCGATCTAATTAATCTTTGAATATAGCCACCTGCTCCTGATCTTCTGATGTCAGATGATTTTTGACACCTGATTTGAGTTGTCAAGATACTATGACATCGCGATGCAATTCCTTGATCATAATCGTGATCGTGATCATGATTCGGTTTCCACTTTCAATCTCGATCAAGCGACAAAATCGCAAGCCTGCCAGGTAGTATGAGCATCGTACGGTTTGTCGTTATCGGACTATATGCATGTCGTTCGACAGGTAACAAAAGGTGAACCAAACCCACCAGTGATCGGCGCTTTTTATGAATGAGCTAATGGAGCTGGTGGCGGTGGCAGTGGTAGTATTAGTAGTCGTGATAGTACTGGTAGCTGTGATGATGGTGGTTGCTTTTAGTCGCTTTGAATTGTTTGGTGGATTGTACGATGGTGGTGATCCTCACAATGCTGCTATGGTAAGTTTACCCCACAGTAGTCGGACTTTAAAAACATATATAAACTGAAAGCATAGCGATCTCAATTCATTTACATTCGATTGTAATTATGAAGCAGGTTACTTTCATACGGGGTTATCTCAAATAATAATTTATTTAGCGATCGATCTTTTTGTCAATTTAAAAAATAAAAAAAAAGCATCGTTCTTCTCGGAAATTTGTTCATTAAATTTTTCGCTAATCAATTTTTAATTTAAACTCATAAATACTTGATTGTGGAAATAATTAACTACTCTGTGTTTTATGTTGTATGAAGGACAAGTGACATTTAAAGTGATCGTTTTTTATACGTAACTGTGAAGTAGATTTTGTGCAATTTTCAGGATTAACAAAAAATTTAAAGAAAAAATCCGTTAAACATGATTTTCAAGGTAGGAATGGATTTTTTTTTAATTGCTACATTTAAAGATTTCGAAATTCAATAAAAAAAAAACAATGCCTTCAGATCGGTCTGTTCAGTTAAGTATGTTAAGTATAGCATTTGCACTTGCGTTATCCGGGCTATTGTGGTATTTTATTGAAATTTCTTACTTTTTTTTTACTTTTTTGATACAGTTTTTAAAATCAATTTTTTTTTTTTGTTCTGAAAATCAGAGATTTATTATATAGCAATTAAATGATATTGATCTAGCCACGGTCGGGAAGATTTTTCTGTCATTTTGTTGGTACAAAGTAATCTGGCATTTTTAAAAACTAATAAAAATTATTCTAAAATTTGATTTCAAACGATTTGTCAGCCTTTGGCATTTTAGAACAATTACAAAATTTTTATAAAATTAGTTCAGATTTAAGAGCAGTTTGTTGACTTTAGGTGATCTGCCAGCCAGTTTTGTTTTATTTATCATTCGAACTTTTGAACCTTAAAAAACCATGCAAACATTTGCACAATTTAAGTTGGAAGATCGGGAAAAGAGGAACCTTTCCACAGATATTTTTATAACGTCCGCTTAAAAAATATTAACCAAACCCTAAAATGGTTTAAAATTAAATAAATACATTTTACATTCTGTGCTAAAATAGTCGGAGATCTATTGCATTTAGATGATTTACAACCAAATTCAATATTTAAATTGCAATAAAAAAAAAACCTACACGATTTCAGTTGGGAGAGCAGGGAAAGAAAAATATAGTCCTAGAAACAAATAGTGCTCTGCATAAATTCAAATAAATTATAAAATAGATTCAAATAATAGAAAATTAAATAAAAACAATTTTTCAAACAAAAAGTTTAAAATTCGGTGCCAAAACGTTCACAGATCTTTTGACCTAAGGTGATCTACCACCCAGTTGTGTCTTACTGATCATTTCAACTTTTGAATTCCAACAAAAGGGTTTCAAATTGGAACGATTCCAGTTCGAAGATCGAAAAGAAGAACAAAAGCAAATATCTACAAATATTATTTCTACTTCAGTAGAAGTCTTTTAATCTCCTAGCAAATTCTATTTAAAGATCAAGTATTGACTTGATCTTGCCAATTAACTGACGGAAATATAAAATTCGAAACTGATTCTCGACTATATACTTTTGAGTTTTGATGACTCTATCAATTTCGTGGGTGAAAATGGGTTCATAAATACGATCACAAGCAATCACAGCAGATATACGGCATGTCTAGAATATTTAAGTAGAATAGATGATGTTCACTTGGAATGTTATAATAGTAACCATATGTTGAATAATTTTATCTCAATTTTTACCAATCTGATCAGTGGAAGAGTGATCTAATAACTGATTATTACCACGTCATTTTTGAATTTATAAATCTTTTAAGATCTATAGAAGAAACGATTATTGATGATCACACACATACATATGGTACAATATATACCTAATTTTCGTCATGTTTTAAGCTCACATTTTTCAGTAAATTTTCAAACTTTAAAGGCATACTGTTTTTAAGATAAATTGTACCTACTCAATGATCGTATATAGTATTAAACATTCTTTTATGATTAACTAGCATTAGTTCAAATTTTTTATGAACCCTGAAGTTGAAGATGGTGAATCTTTAAATGATCCTCAGTGATCAGTATGATTTGTTCCGTTTAAAATTTCTTAAAAGTTCACAAAATTTTTGAGATGGATTGATAAAACTACTGGAAAGATTAGTGAACGATCTTAAAAGAAATAAAATTGTTATTTTATCATTTTTGATCAAAGATTATATACAAATAGATCGATGGTAGGTGCTTATTGTCTTATTATTAAATTTTACTGATTTACGTTTTGTCTGCCATTTAATTTGATCTTTCCCATTCAATTAAGGTTAAATTCCGTGCTTGTTTACAACAATATTTGTTTTATCTTACTGATTTTAATATCTATTTGTATTTTTATTACGTATCTGTAAGAGTCTTATCTATGAATGTAATTTTAGCCTTCACTGATTTAGTCAACAGCAAGAAGATTATTCCAGAAAGCAGAAGGTCCCAGTTTTTTCTGCGTTTTTTTTTTTTAAATTTTGTGTTGAATATATCTGAAGATGATAAAGTTTCGTTCGGGATCTATGTACCTAGTTGTTGTGACGATAATTAGGTGGATATGATTCATTGTTCCCTAGACCTGTCTGAATTCAGGTTTCAGAAGAGGTAAGGAAAGTCAGGAGTACTCGTATCTTCATTTTTTAAATTTTCTTGTGGTCGATCGATTTCCAACATCACGTTGTGTGATCTAGATTTAAGTATGAGGTATCCAACTTCTTGATTTTTAAGTCCTCTTAAGATGGAACAAAACAGTGCTTTACAGGGCTTTAGAATAGGGTTTTCGCCATCAAAATAATCTTATTTAAAATGCTGTAATCACCCACAGGCTTGGTGTCTTTTATACTTTTATCGAATCATGGCTTTAGTAAAATCAGTTTAAGCCTCGAAAAGCGTCATACATTTAATAAAAATTCTTTAAAAATTATCTTCGAATATTTTGGGTAAAATGACACATCAAATTCCAAACTTATCACCTCAGACCGTTAAAGTATTTCCTTCATCCATCTATAAATATCAATTCATCTTCCAAAAGTTTCCAATCACCATAACAACGGTATTAATAAGTGCATTCCAAATATATAAACACATGTCCGCGTCACAACCGGCACAATGTGACAGATTAATTTTGGAACACTTCAGTGCTTTTGACTTGTTCGTTTTATCTGACGAAATGTCTTTTGTATAAAGATTAACTAAAAATAAATTTGAAACACCCTGTACAGTCATATGATTTCCTAAAAAATATTGCCAAAATCAGTTATTATTATTAATTATTGTTTTTAGTTTAACCAAGAGGGTTAACTGACATTATGTCATAATACGAATGATGTTTTGGTCAGCTTAGCTTGTCCAAATTTAAAATTTCGACTTCTAAAAATATTCAAACACTGTTGTGACAGTCATCGAATGAACAGGTTCCGGTTAAATGTGTGATTAACAAGATCGACACGTAATCGACACCCGCAGACGCCTATTGACGGCACAACACGACAATGACAACGATAAACGATAATGACAAGGTTTCTTCCTTTTTGTGCGATTTTCCTGAAAGCTTCTTCACAATCCATAATTCACACCGCGACTCTTTGTTTTGTTTCTTTATTTTTTTAGTTTGTTTTTCTTTCTTGTCTCTTGATTCGTACTATGCCTGTGCTGCTAATTCAATTTCCGTGCTTACTTCATGTAGTTCTTATTTTTTGTGTTTCCCCTTTCTGGAGTTTATTTCATTTTTTTGTTTATGTTCTCTGTTGTCATCATTCTCGGTTAAGTTTTATTGTCGACCTTAACGGATAATAATAAACGGCATTGGTGTACCTTGTTATTGGGTAACAAGTTCCATCCATAGACACAGGTACGCCAGCGTAGCCGTCCGTTGTAGCCGTCGCCGCCGCCTCCGTATTCCGTATGAATGCGCATATGCACATGATGTGGATCATGTGTAAAATGAGGGACACTGATGCAATATCATGACGACTGTGGAATACTAAAATCTGTTAGTTCCTCGGTTCATACGTTGCTCGGTTTCTCCTTTCCCAAGTTTCTCAGTTCCGCACATGGTGACTGGTGCGCACAATCATGATTATAATTAAGATCATGATGGTCATGATGGATTCATTGAACTTGCTCTGCAAAGGACTCTCCAGCGACCCGACAAAAGGTCAATATCCGTTTTAAATTATCGCCAGACGAATTTATGTTCCAGTAGTAGTGTTGGACGCTGGCGCCTTTTAACATTGTTGTTCATAAAAGGAGGAAGAAAAACCAAAGAAAACAATGGAAAAGGACGATGTGTAGTAATGAAACTGGATTTTCGGTTATACACAATGACGGAAAAAAGAAACGGAACTAAAATGTCAAAGAATAATCAACTTTTCGTTTTTAGGGATTATGACAGTATTTGGAACAGTTTTTAAATTTCAAAACTTATTAAATGATTTATTAAAAGTCAAAAGGAGGTCAAACTGAATAAATAAATTTATTGAAGACTTGTTTTTGTTTAAGTGCCAACCCTGTACTAAGACACTTGATGTTTCCCCTTTTCTTATTGTCAATTGTTAACTATCATAGACTTTTCATTAGGTTTGTTCGTTACCGTTTCGTAGTAGGTACCGCTGTGGGTATAATTAAATGGGCACATTGGTACAGTACTCATAACAGAGCACTGAATAATTATTATCCGGATTTGTAATTGACATTCATTTGGAACTGATATATGGTAAACCGCCATCATATGAATAGAGTGCGATGCAATATGGTACTCACAAAATCTTTGTATGTACATAGATTTGCAGCAGATATATTGTGCTTTTACTACTGAAATATGTATTTCCGAAAAGGAACCGCTGTTCTATGAAAGAAGCATCTGGGTTTAATAGACTGAGATCAAAAAATAAAAAATAAATATTCCATTTTGTCATGAACCAAGCATAGACATGTGGTAAACAAATTGTTTTGACACATAAGTGTCATTCATTCGGTTTTGTAAAAATGTCTTATTTTGTGCCAGATAATCGTCATTTGCTTTTTTTCTTCCATTCAAAGAATGGAAGCTGAAGCTAAGGCATATCGAGAGCTTCAAAATGTTTACGAAGATGCTGTTCTAAATGAAACAATGTGGCGTGATTGGTTCTGTCGCTTCAAAAACAGTGATTTTGATATTGACGACCGTCCGGGTGAAGGACGATCCTCCGAAGACGCTGAATTGGAGGCATTGCTCAAGGAGGATCCGTGCCAAAGGCAAGAAGAGCTTGCTTCAGCATTAGCAGTTACCCGCCAAGCCATTTCCAAGCAATTGCATAAGTTGGGAATGATTCAAAAACAAGGAACTTGGGTTCCTTATGATTTGAAGCCAAGAAACGTTGAGCGTCGTTTTTTCGCCCATGCACAACTGCTCCAACGACAAAAAAGAAAGGATTTTCTTCTTCGCATCGTGATGGGTGATAAAAAACAGATTAAATACAGCAACTCAATGAAAAGAAAGTTATGGGGACTGCATTTTCAAAAAAAAATACATCGATAACCTAATTGCGCACCTAATACGAGTAAAAAAAACTTCAAGTTCGCAATGCCACAAGATAAAAAGATCAAGCTAGCAAAAAAACATTACAAGACAATGATTACCATGCTATGGTCGTAAGATTGGATCGCAATACTAGAAATACTAAACTATTAGTACCAAGATATAAAATATGGGGTCAAAAGAACAACATCACGTGATCCGCAAGATTACAAGAGAAAGATTGCGAGTCTAAAATCCCAAGAGTAGGCTTGTCGTTGATAACGCATGAAATAATTCTTTTCTTTGCATGAAAACATTTTAGAGTGTACTTGTCTGGTTCTTAGGAAGCTTTATGATTCTTATTAAAGGTTTGTCATTAGGATGCAATGATAAATAAATAAGCCTTGTTTAAAATTACAACATATGTGGTATAACCACGTAGTGAATAGGTTCTGAATATGCTTGCTAACGGGCACCAAACTAATCAATAGATACCAAATGAAAAACTACGTGAAAGTATTTTGTATAACATTAAGTTGCTTCTTTTTTAAAGGATTCATTGGTCGTAATCATCAGACAAAAGTCACATAATTGGCATTTGATCACGCTTCAGTGGGAATACCGATGAAATTAAAAAAATATGAATTCTGTGGAATTTTCGTGCTAGAACTTATAGGGGGGAAAAATACGTGCTTACAGAAGACTTTAAAAATTAGTTACGGTAGACTTTATTACTTAACGCCATTTCCTTTTTATTTTGTTTTGAGCCTCTTACCATTTTTAATTGAAAGGATTTTCTTTCGATCATATGTGTATCTGCTGATGACAAGCTTGTAGTCAACCTGGTTTGAATATTACACATAACTACTATTGTGGATTGTCAATTTTTCTTGTTCTGTTCTGGCCAAAAAGCGAACTTGATTCGATATTTTGACAGCTTGATGTCATTGAAAGCAATTGGAAAAACTATCATTTTTATCTGGTCACGCGTTATATCGCTTTTGAAGTAAATTCTGAAAATCGCTTAGATCCATCGAACACATCTTTTTGGCAATAGCAAACGGTCTTGTATGGAAAACCTTACAAGTCTTCCTAATCCTCCCAGACGGCTGAAAAACTGAAAAAATCATGAACTGGAATTGAATTGGGCCCAAAAATTATTTGTAATTTAAGTGATCAAATTTACATCGAAGAAACATAAATTGCTCAAATTTACTGTGAAATTGTAGTTGTCAATTGTGACGTCTTGTCTGTTCAATGTCATTTCTGTTGACAGCATATATTTGAGCCCCTTCCACTAGATTTATTTCTGAATTATTTAATATTGATCGATATTGACCGCTTGACAGTGGCCAATATTTTGAAAAATTTCCATTAGATTGCATGTCAGTGCATGAGTAGTTCGTGCCTAAATCCCTCTCTATAGATGCTAAGGTGTCATATTTGTCCCAAGCTTCGTCTTAGCTGACGTGCTTTTTCCTTAACGGTAGAGCGGCTCTTCCCTTGTCCTTGAACATTGAAGAATGTTTTTTGTTATGTATATAGATATCTGACCAGTTCTCTCATGGAACTTAGAATTGGAAATGCTTAAAAATGCAAAAATCCTCAAGATGTGAACCACTACATTAATTCTGAAGATGCTCTGCTTTTAAAAGCTCCATTAGAATACCATGAAGTTATTAATCTTTAAAATTTACGTTGTAGTAGTGATTTAATCTATCTGGAAGCCGATGTACGAACAAGGGCAATATTTATATCGGGCATTTAATCATGACTTGTTTGTACATCCCTTATGAGTACTCGGTTGAGATCTGAAGCAAAATATTCCTTCCATCTTCTAAAATTGAATCTCATCCGAGGCAAGCAAAGAATCCTCCAAGGATTTCACTTAGTTGTGACCACCATTCAACTTTACTGATTCTGTAGAGAGTTCTGGTGTCGCACCTATTTGCAGGTGCTTCTGCTTCTGTGGCTATTGCATTGGTGTAGTATAGTAACATAAACAGGTTCCTACCTCCTGCTGGGGTTGCAGCATAGCAACTTTGTATAACTCTCCGTTCTTCGATTTAGAAACCTCAGGCATTCTCATTATCCTCTGAGTCTGCTTTGGACGTCTAAGAGACAAAGTCTAAAACGACGGCTTATCGATAGTTGATCGATCGAATTTCCATAGATCTGATGTCACACTTCAAGTTTGGTATATAAGAGGGATATATCTTGAACAAAATGCCTGTTATGACAAGCAGTTAGCATTGCAGAAATGCGTAAGCAGTTCACCATTGTTATTTTCCTTTTCGAGGCTTTGTCTGTCCGTAATATGTCTGAGCCTTTGTTTGTCTTGACTGCTAGGACCTCCTATCGCGCAATTACTACATCTTTGTCTGGTGTTGGGTTGTAAACGGAGTTTAGCTGGTTATAAAAGTTATATAAAAGCTATAATGTAGTACAGTATGATGGTGACAATCTTTAGTCCACTACTTGAGAACATGTCTATTAAGATTCTTTCACCGTGTTGCTATAAAGAAAGTAAGCTTATGTTGGATTTTCTTGACAGGACTAAGTCTACTCCATGGGGATAGATACTGACGTGCAGCTTTCCTGAATGGTTGCGTGCTCCCAAAATGCCTAATTTACACCAGTTAAATTCACATACTAGTCGAAGATATGTAAAATTATTACGTCCTTATATTGCAGAAATATATCATTCCTAAGGTCGTCATCATCTGTTTATATCAGAGGCGTGGTGTACATTTCGGTGGCAGTAGAGCTTCAAAAACGCACCTTTCTAGCCCACCTTACCCAGATTAAAAATTCGCACACTCTCCCGCCATTTAGAGGAGACACAAATAAGTGACCTTTCACTATGCATGCAATGCCAAGTCGAAGAACTTAGTAAATGGCCTTAATAGGCTTTTATACACCCGGACTCAGAAAATTATTTAATTTTTAACTATCCAATCGCATATGATAAGGATAACAGGTCACTTCTCGTCTTATCTCCATCTCATCTCTTTGTCGGAATCTGCCACAAAATCCATAAAGAATTGGTGAGTATCGGTTTGAATTTCCTTTCCTAAGTTCTGCCGTAGTCTTAATATTTTTTCTGAATTTATGTCGAGGTATATAAATCTATTAGGTTGTTGGTGGCGCGGCGACTTAAGGCTTTCGGAAGACTTATACCTACGTACATGAATCTCTCAGTTTGAATGTGCCTAGGACATACTTTGCTTCGATTAAATATAGATTAAAGGTGTCTCCTACGAAGCAATTCTTGATTGCTTTCTCTTACTAACTTCTTAGTTAGCTTGTGCTATAGTTCGGGGTGAACTCAACTAACAAGCCTCTCCAGTTAGCCCGATCTTGAAATAACTGTCTCTATTTGCGCACTCCAAGTTGGTTGAGGTGGTACTTAAGTTTAGGTCTTGCTCTATTGCGTTGTCCTTCCGGCTTAGATTCGAAGGCTCTATAGGCCGGAGCATGTCTCAGACAACTGATGCGTAGTTTTCTGACTAGATCGATGTCGCTGTAGAGTTCGTGTTGTTCGTTGTTGAATTTTTTCCTCCAAAATCCGCCAATGTCAACGGGACCGAATACTTTGCAAAGAATATTTCTCTCGAAACAACTAAGGATATCTTTCGTAGAGCGCATGGTTCAGCGGCATAAAGTAGGACTAAGATGATCAAGATTTTATATAGAGTCTCCTGAGAAGGGCCTGGATAGGGCCTTATTCTCAATTTGCCCAATTTGCTATTGGTAAAAGTGATTTTTTGTTTTATTTCGGTTGTTGGTAGAACTGATATCAGAGAAAAGCTAGACAAAGGACACTTATACGTCTATGTAGTAGTTGGGGCAGTTAAAATGTTTTACCTGTTTGTGGATCAGGCAAATGATGCTGTGATTTCATTCGTAATATATTTGAAAGCTGAGTTCGTGTGTGATCTTCAGAAAGTCACTTTGAATATTTTGGCCGCTAAGCGTTCACATTCAGAAGCGTCCAACAGTTTTATTGGATTTCAGTTTTTTTTGTTTGATTAATTGCGCGCGCTTTAGGGATTTATATACTTGCGCACAGTGAGGGTGAAATAAAATCATGGAGGAAAGAAAGAAAGGTGTCAATGAACGTTGGTTTTAAATGTTTGAAGGTTAAAATGACTAGGAAAAACAGACCACGGCAGGGCTTTTTATGAGCGAGTTGTACGGCTAAGGAACGAATCACGATATTTTAGAGTACGTTCGATAGTGCGCTTGATGGTATACTGATGACGAGTGTTACGGTTAAAAGTTTGAAGGGACGGAATACCTACTGGAGATTTCTATGGAGCATTGCTGGTAGAAATAGCGATGAAACAGGGTCTAGGTTTTGCTATTCTTACTTCGTTTTGGTCTGGTAAATGGAAGTTATGATTATCATCATCTTAGTTCAATGATCCATTATTCAGTCTACACAAGAAGCTTTTCGATATTCCTAGCAAGAACTATCACTCTACTATAAGATTTTCTTCTTCATCTATACAAGCGTCATGTCGCTTGACACGTTCTTTTTAGCTGGTGTTAAAACTCATGTATGTTTTTTCTGGAGTACAAGTGCCTAATATCTGCTATCGCACGCTTCTCGTGTTCCTTTTTTTTTCTGAAGAAGCCGATATTTTCCCTTCTCGTCCTTCGTTGCAGCATTACATGATTCTTGTGTAGCTTCATGTGCTTGCCGGAATTCTTCTTTAAACCAGGGAATTCTTGGTGGTGGTTGGGTGAAAGCCAGCACATCAGTTGCGTCATCTCCGAAGTATGTTGGCACCGTTGCCACTAGCCTTGAGTACTTCGTGCTGACGGCAAAGGAGTTGTTGAGAGATTTACAGATACGCTTTCGACAAAGATTTTTGCTGTCTCTTGCATTTAAGCTTTTTTATGTTATATATTGTAGTATCTTTTTGGATTGCTTGGCTATTCTATTCAGTTTTAGCTCGGTTATTTCCAATGTTTCTCTATTGATTTCAAATAGTTAGTACGAATATTGGTCACGAATATCGCCATTCTCTTCAGCACCATTATGAAGCATTTAAAAATATATATATTACAACTTAATTCGACGTATTTGAAGTAACAATGTTTTCTTAATTTCAGATAAAAATACTTTGTGCTTCATTAATCCTAATCATAGCCTTCTCCAACTGCATCCACGAAGTAAATGCCTTCTGTTCACTGGAGAAAATGAAAAAATACGCCGAGGAAGCTTGCGAGCATCTATTCCCAAACGATGAACCAATTCGTCAGAAACGTGAATACCGTCACAAGTCTAAAGTCAACGAATTCGGATGTAAGTACAAGAATATTGTATGGTATATTCGAGAGTAAATTAAAAATTCTATTACAATCACTTTTACTACTTCCTAGCTGTGAATTAAAAAAACAAGGTCACCTTCCTCCCCATAAATACCATACATTCAATCTTCCTTATTACCCCATTTAACATTCATGTCTCTGTGGCATTATAGCTGTCACCCCTTATTTTGTAATCAATTCAAATTAATTGCTACAAATCTCACGCCAAACACGTAAAACTACAAACAAAACAAAAATAACAACAGTAACAATAGCTAATGAAAATATTCATTTAACTATTTCAAAATAAAGGCTATCTCAAGTTATTCACCTTTGATAGTGTTTGATGAAATAACATAATTAATTAAATTATCGCGCATAGATATTCGTACTATAAAAATTCACTATCGAGATACTCACGATTGTGTGGCGAGTTTGTTTCTAAGATCAAATTAAGACAGCGCCAGGTATAACAGGTGCCTAATGAATGCTTACAGTTGACAGCTAACGACTATTGAATGTCTTGTAATGTCTGGTGTTAAGAGCCTATGAAGTGCCTATACAATTGTATTCAGTGACTAACGTCTATGAGATATGAATTTCAATGAATCTACCGGCTTTTTTATTTCCCAGTTGGCTTGTTTCAAGTCTGGCGCTTAACCATGGAACCGGTTCAAAGTCAAGGACCCTGTTACGGAGCTGAATTTATTAGATAAAATTCATTTATGTATTTAACGGTATCTATAATAATACAGGGTGTTCCGGATAATGTGTCGAATATCATAAGGAAAGATTTCTTGACATATTTTGAGAAAAAAAAGACATCCTCTCCTAGATACAGCCTTACATCCTTCAAGTGTATGCGTGTATGGTAACAAATGGCATATATGTATGGTAGTTGAGCTCGTAATTATGAGTAGTTTAATTGTTTTAAAGTAAATGCTTCCCTAAAATTAATGTGTCAAAAGTGATCGGTTTCTTTTTTCTTTAACCCTGGTGTTGCCACCCAAGCATCCGGGTACCCATCGGCGTACGTTTTTTAGAATAATTTTTTTCCCCAAAAAAAAAAATTTGGCCAAAATTTGAAGAATGCCGATATCAGAAAACTTTTTTTTCAACTCCGAAAAACGTAAGGGCAGAAGTATGAGACTGAAAGAATCCCCAAGCCCTTTCGTCAATACATTCAGTAAAGACGAATGCCTTGATCCTACTTTAGGTTGGTGAGACTACCCAGTAAGGGACACAAAACAACCCTTGATTCAAGAGCCTACTCCTTTTTTCATGGTCCTTAGCCCCAACTCGTTGGTATCACCATTTCATTTCCGAAGATTGAACATCCGTCCTACATATTTTGTTAAACTTCCAAGGTACTGCAAGAGTGTACCGATGGCTGATGTGCTGCTACCTACCATTATCCTTAGATCTTCAAAGGACAACTTGTGTCAGAAAAGTGAAAAAGGAATATAGGTTGATATGCGCTGTACTACAAGGAGATTGAAGGATATTTGTCTGGAGGATGAACCTTTCGATAGTCTGTGCGATAGTGGTTTCTTTGCTTGATCCAAAAGACAAAACAGATTGGGTTGCATGACATATTTTCACAGCATGCTTAAATGGTTTCTTCGTCTTCTATTGGTAGTTTAGACCAGATCGTGAGCGGCACTTTTGAAGTTATTATGCATTATGCATGTACAAGGAGTTGACTTTTGGTACTGTCAGTAATAGCGTAAAATATTAAATACCTTTCCTGTCTTTTATTCTGGCATGTTCTCAATATGGTTATAGCACCCCATTACAGGAACGCATTTGTGGTTTTCGATATTTAAGATGTTGCACACCACTTTATAACGAGCGATCGGAAAGGTGGAGAGTTTGTCTTTATATACCGAGTTCACTCTTACCATCTAAACTTGCAATTCTGTAACCAAGATTTAGTTGCTGCACACATAATACATGGGCTGAAAGAGAGGCCGTTTCTAAGAGAGGGCACTACTTGAATTAAATCCATACCATTTTCAGTTAGTACCAACCTTCAAAAGATACGTGTATAAATTTGACAGCTGTCGGACGATAAGTTCTCGAGATATAGCGTTGTGAGTGAAGCAACTTTTATTATTGTGAAAAAAAAAGTAAATTCAAAGCAATTTCGTGTGTTGATTTATCATTGCTTTTTGATGGACATGCGAAAGCTCTGTTTAAAGTGGGTGCCGTGTTTGCTCATAGTCGACCAAAAACAACAACGTGTTGATGATTCAGAGGAGTGAGGAGGAAGAGGAGGAAGCTATTCAACCGCAATAAAGTCGAATTTTAGCATCGGTATGTGACAATGGATGAAACTTGGCTCCATCACTTCACACCAGAGTCGGGCGGCGAACCTCGTCCAAAACGACCAAAAACTCAACAGTCGGCTGGCAAGGTTATGGCATCCGTATTTTGGGATACACATGGAATAATTTTCATCGACTACCACCAAAAGGGGCAGACTATCAACAGCGACTATTACATTGCGTTGTTGGAGCATTTGAAGGACGAAATCGCAGAAAAACGGCAACATTTGAAGAAAAAGAAAGTGCTGTTTCATCAAGACAATGCACTGTGTCACAAGTAGATGAAAACGATGGCAAAATTGAATGAATTCGGTTTCGAATTGCTTCCCCACCCACCGTATTCTCCAGATTTGGCCCCCAGCGACTATTTCCTGTTCGCAGACCTCAAAAGAATGCTCACCGGAAAGAGATTTAAGGCCGATGAAGAAGTAATCGCCGAAACAGAGGCCTATTTTGAGGCTAAGCCGAAATCGTACTACAAAACTGGTATCGAAAGATTGAAAAATCGTTTCAATCAATGTATCGCCCTCGAAGGCAACTATATTGATAAATAAAGTTGAATTTTGCAAAAATTTTGTGTTTTGCTATAAAACGGCACTGAGTTTTCAGCCCATGTGTAAGGCTACGAAACGAATGAAGAATGACCCAAATTTGTCGTTGCTTATGCTTATTTTCCCTATGAATCGTTACTGCCACCACCACTGGAGGCGGTAGCAGAATACATTGAATATGTGACTCCAGAAAGATGGAACTTATCATATGTGCTGTGTTGCTAATACTCAGAACACTTTCTCGGGTAGTAACAAATGCAAAGTGAGAGGCAATCATCTCCTGGACTTCATACTATCGTCTGACCTGGTAACTTTTGTGACAAGATCAAGGCAGCAAGTAATCGACTTAACTTTATCCAACAGGTGTGCTGAAAAGACTACTGGCTTGAAAGCACTTTCGGAGATAGATGAGGAATCCGCATAAAACCAACTGGACACGATTTAAGGAGAAGCTCGAAATTGTATAACAGTGCTCCCCCTAAGCTCAGGAAAAAACAAAAGCTTGAGGAAGCTGTTCAGAACATGAACGGTACTCGTACCAAGTATTTCGAAATGGCATGTTCAGCTACAATAATAAGTAATCCTGTAGATCGCCTATTCCTTGGTGGAACGCAGACTTGCAGCGTCTTTGTAAAGGATCCAGAAAACATCTAAACAAGCTCCTTCAGACTAATTTGGGGGAAGATTGGAACCTTCACAGATCAAAGCAGAAGGATTTTGAGAGGCTTATTCTGATTTCGAAGAGTCACACCGGTGACACCAGTCTGGTCAAAGTCCTCAAAAGGGGAGATCAACCAGACTGAAAGCACCCAGAAAATCTGACGGTACCTACTATGAGTCGAAAGCAGAGACCCTCTGTCTCATGTATGAGTCTCACTTCCCAGGTAACCAAATTGGAACCAGCCCATAACTAGCTCCTATCAACGAAACTGATACCGAGCTGAACAACACAGAACGTCCCTTTCTCTTAGTTGGGGTCGAAAACTGCTCATACAGTACGCTGTTGAAATATCTCCTACATTTTACATTGATGCAAACTGAACCGAATATTACTCGAAGAACGTTTCTCTTGAAGCGTTCACGATTATTTTCTTTCAATTTCGTCAGAATTGAAGCTTCTCTGGCATAAAACAGAACAGGTGTGATTAATTGCCTTCTAAGCCCAAAAACACAGCGATTAGCAAGATTCCGCACTGGTGTCGCTATCGGAATTGATAGCAGAGGCGAGCTATGATATATAAGGTCCCTAACTATCTGTTGTAGCTGCCTTTGGTGACGTTTTGTGGTGACTTTGGTGACATTGTGGGTCCTTCTTTGTTGACAGTATACACGCCTACCTTGCTTTTTCTTCATTTACTGATAAACCACTCTTTGCCGCAAACCCTCCACTAACAGCCCGCTGAACTATTGAAATTATATCAATGTCGTCAGCATTTACTACCTTGGTGGAGCAGCATGCATTCTCTATCGTCATCCTCCACAGTTAAATGAGCTTGGCAGGGATACCAAATTATATGGTTTAGTATAGTTCGACTCTATAGATGCTGTCATATGTGGCCTTGAAATCGATGAAGAAGTGATGTGTATCGATTTGGACCTCTTGCATGTACCAAAGTGTAAAAATTTGATCTATGGTGGACTCTACTGGACTAAGTCTTAGGCGTTCACATAATACGTAGACAACTACACAACCCTGTGGTTGACATAGTTCAGGGAATCTCCAATCTTAAGAATCGGAACAATGCAATGAGGTCGCATGCTCTTGTGGACCCAGATATTGTAAATGAGTAGCTGTATGCTCCATATCCAATCATCCCCTCCTCATCGGGTTTTTACTCCAAGTCCCGGAACAAGGTGGTAGAATATGTATATCCTAAGGTGCAGGAAATAAATTCTTCAAAAGAGGGAAAAAGCATACTATAAATACATAGATTTTCATTTTAAGGAAATTAAAAAGTAGCACTTTGGGAACATTGGTCAAGTTAATAGAAAAGTTTATTAGAGATCGTATGGAAGCAGTATGCCGAGATTCGAAGAGCTTGGAAAGTTTCGGCCTACTTTTCGCAATTTTGTAACGTGTACCTAGTAATTAAAAAAGAAAATGTCAAATCTTTTGATCTCAAGTCAGTAGATTTTAAGATACGAGTCAACTTGTACAAACGTAGATCCCAAAAATGGGGTATTCTCTTACGACAGCCATATAAAGTTAACTAGTTAAGAGTTACTTTACCTTTTTAATGGTTCATTTTAGACCTGTTAAAGGGGAAAAACGGACCACCTCAGGCAGGTAATGTGCATATTTTTAGAACAAAAATAAATTACAGGTCCCTTTGCGGAAAAAAGGAATTAGGTGACCAGATCTCTATTGAAATTATATAAAAAATGCAAAATTATTTGCATAACTAGTTTGTAGTTTTTAACCGAGATATTGACCTTTAATTTATAATATCCTCGATGATGTACTTTGCAACACAAGAATACGCAGACATGGTTCATATCTATGGTTTCGGCAACGGTAACGGTTAACGAGTGAGACTGAAATATCTGAGACAATACCCTTATGGGACTGGCCCAAATGGCAGGACATGTACGTACTTATTTAAGGTAGAGCTACAACCTAAGGTGCATCTAGACGCTCAACAAGCGTCTCCAGCCAGCTTAATCTTTAGCTAGCTGCCTCCAGCCTCGCACGTTGGTTGAGGTCCCCTTCTACTTTATTGCGCCACCTGAGTCACGGTCTTCTGTACTGCGCTGTCCCTTGGTGGCGAATTCGATTTTGAATCTATAGTTTGAATCTATAGACGGACCGAAAATCATCCGAAAAATGTTCCTCTTAAAACAGTAAAGATCCAAAATCCATGCCCCTACGCCATACAGCGGCCCTGATTATTAAGGTCTTATACCATAAACGGTCAATTTTGTTATTTAAGGGAGGGCTTTGTATGCCAATTTGCCTTCTTAGCTCAAAGAAGCAGCGATTGGAAGGAGTTATTTTTCTTTGATATCAGCGTTGGTGTCATTGTTTAAATTGATAGCGGAGCCTTGGTTGTTATAGGTCCTTAACTACCTCTAATTCACATTTGCCGAGGGTGACATTCTGTCTGGAAAGTCAGTGTTGGTTGTTCTTTCTGGTTGACAGTACTCGAATATACTTGATCTTGCCTTCGTTGACCGTTAAACCTATCTTCGCCGTTTCCGTCCCAATACTCACGAAAGTGATACTTATATCACGCTACTTTCTTCCGTTTATGTATGTCAATATCAACTGCGTATGCGAGAAATGGGATGGACAAGATGTTGATCGCATCGCCTTGTCTAAATCTTTTTTTAACATCAAAGGTCTCGGTGATCTCTTTACCGAACTAGATGGATCAGCGTGCATTTTTTATCGTCATCATCCACAAGCGGACTAGTTTGGCAGGATGTGTATCGATTTGGAGTTCATTGGTCTTTTCCAAGATCTACCGTAATGTGAATATTTTGTCGGTGGTAGATTTTCCTGGCCTAAAGCCCCACCAGATTCTTAACGAACGGCTTCGTGTGTTCACATAATACGGCTTATAAAATCTTGTAGACGATGTTAAGAGGACTAATGCTTGTGTAGTTGGTGCAATTCAGACAAACAATGCTGAGGTTCCATTCATTTGGCATACTTTCGTCCAGCCATATTTTACAGACGAGTAGACGACCTAACCAAGTCATCGCCTGCCTCGGAGTCAGGCCGTCCACTCCAGCAGCTTTATGGCTATCTTTAATTCATCCAGGTCGGGTGGAAAGTTCATTTTGCCTGACAGCGGTATTTGGTTCGTTATCGCTATTATACGGTCTACAGAAATGCTCTTTCCAAATTCTCAGTTTTCAGCTTGTGTTGGTTTGTGGTATATTTTTTTTTAACCTTTTGGTAAAATTTCCGAATCTCATTACTAGAGTAGAACCTTTCAATTACTTTGACCGCGTGCTTCTCATTCCCCTTCTTTTCGCTCCTGAGAAGCCGGTGTTCGTCTCTCCTCTTCTGCTCGTAGAGCTTTGTGCAGTGCAGCTTTGTATGCATCTTGCTTAGCTGCATGTGCTTACAGGCACTCATCATCAAACCAGCGGTTTCATTGTGGTGGTCGAGTGAAACACAGCACGTCAGAGGCGGAATCTCTTATGGCTTTTTGGCAATGTTGTCACTGATCTTTGATTTTTAATGCTGGTGGCGTAAAACCTTTTAGGAGATTAAAGGAGACTTGATCGGAAACGCATTTGGTGATCTCTTTGACGTAACCTTTCGACGTCAAACTTCCTAACAATATAAGCTTGCCTTTACTATATTTGGGATATTCGCAATAATAAATTGGCTAAAAGTTTGCCCCTCGGAACGTTCGGACATCCAGTATATTGAAGGAGTGCCTTGCTTCGATCGCAATATGGTGAGTCTAGTTGATAGTTCATTGATCATTAGATCTAGAAGTCCCTTTATGTCCCGCCGTAAAGTCGATTAGCCTCAATCAATTACCGGAGGTGGTGTCGTGCAATTTATAGTTTTCGACAGTACTACCAAAGATGGCCTCTCCTCCTAGCGTCGCATTAAAATCGCCGAGGACAAGTTTAGTGTCATAGCTAGGGCAGATATACGGTCGTCTTATCCACGAGCTTAACACGCCTTAATACGGACTGTAACGAGGGGCTTCATAACATGCCGGAAGCTTAAGACTTCTTGCCAAAGTTTGCCTCCAAAAAAAAAATCCGCATCCAATTAGGCGCTGTTTTTTTTTTTTTTTTTTTTTGTCTTGCACATCCTACCGCATTTGTTGGATGATAGCAGGACATTAATAAGAACACTTAGGTTTTGGAATAAGATGGAAAGCGTCGCTACACTCACATCCTACTTTAGCAGAAGCAGTAGCTTCTAAGACGCTTAACATTACGTCAGAGATCATTTAAATACCAGTCTTAGGCAACCAAGCAGACGTTATAATCTAAGCACGACTTAAATCTGTAGAATTCTACATTCTGAAAACGTGCATGCATTCCATCATATATGACACCAACACAGAAGCTACAACCTGGTGACATTCTTGAAGGACACTTTACGGACGACAACTTTATTGGCTAGATTTTATAGACGGATGAGACTCAGTTTACCAACGATCAGCATATGTTCAACATCAATGTGTAGGCAAGCTGATCGGACCTTATTGGCTTCTTCTAAGGAATAATTTAAATCTCTGCCTATTTCTACCTGGAATTTTTGGAAAAAAAAGTTAGCAGAACTCTTAAGTGATATATCACTGTAACAAAAAAAAAAAAAAAAAAAAAAAAAAAAAAAAAAAAAAAAAAAAAAAAAAAAAAACCATTGTGTACCAGCAAGATTAGGCCCTTACATACTATGTGCATGCAGTTAGAGATGGTTAGATTGCGTATATAAAAATTCGTGGATAGGGCAGGACGAACCCATTCTGTGGCCTCCAACGTCCCCGGACTTGACCCTAATGAACTTTTGTTCATGTAGACGGATGAAGGACATTCTTTACTCATCAGAAATAACAACATTGGATGACTTGAACCTTATTATTCACGAGGCCGGCAACTGTGAAAGTCCAAGAAGAATTGGAAAGAATGGACATTGTTAGAGCCTTTCAAAGAATACAAAGATATTTGTATTTTTTTTTTTAAGAACTTTTAACAATTTTTACTTAACTTTAATGTACTGTAATGCAGCATAATTTATTTATTGCTACAACATATCACAGTTAAATACTTATGCTCGAGGGAAAAGCTACAGACAAATCAAAATAAATAAACAATAATCAATGTGGGGAAAATTTTAGGCAATCACTTACTTTGAAACAATTACAGTACTCACAATTATGAGTTCAACGAGTTACCGTACACGCATAAATTTAAAAGATGTTATTTTCAATAGGAGTCAAAACAAGGTAGCTATTTAAAGCCTCTGTATCTCGGAGGGGATGCATTTCCGACCCTTGGTCTCGCACCCATACGATTTTTAGTTTTAGTTTTTGTTTTGTATCTATCCAGTGCTATTGATTGATGTATGAGTACAACCGAGTACTTTGTATTGTATCTGTAAAAACACCACGAGGTAGTTTATCTGCCTTACGAGTATTGTAATTGAACGAGGCCGGTGCCCGGTAGTTCGAAAACATCACTGCCGCCATGCTGCTTGGTCATGCATAAAAATTAAACACAGACGTGCAGTTTCATTGAGTATTGTACTCGTATCTGTTTCTTTTTCTCGTATTTTTTGTTTATTGTTTTTTCTTGTTTATTTTATTTATTTTTGTTCCGACACAGAGTTTATTTTTTATTTTTTGACTGTCAAATGTTATATAAGGTTTCAGTGATAAATAAACAATCAACGCACCGTAAACTCGTATATCGGATAACACACGAAATAAAAATACCGATTCGTATTCAGGTATACTTCGGATATGATAATTCATTTGGGAGCTTAAGTTTGCTGATGCAATTCGAAATTGAATAAATTTATTTAAAGAATTTCTTTAAAAAAAAATATTTGGAATTCATGGCACTGGAATTCAAATTTTCTACATAATTTTGGGGCAAATTCGAAAATCTTCAAGAACAATGAATAGAATTATGTAGATAATGATTGTATCATAGAATGTTTGTTTTTTTTTTTTTAATATCAAGTTTTTAGTACATCTGGTCTGTTATTTTTTTTAATTTGATTGATTGCGATGACACTTAAATGGTAAGGTTTTCGATTAAATTTTCGATAAGCACACCAGAGGTATTTAAAATCATAGAATCAATGAACGTATCTCTACGAAAGGTTCGTTTATGGAAAAGAACGCCCTTTCTGTTCGCTAACTCTGGTCATTTTTCTTCCACAGCCTGCTTCAAAGTATCGAGCTGAGAGCAATCTTTAACGGCATTTATTGTCTAATTGCGTGAAAGAAAAGGTCACCTCGTCAGTCTCACCAAATTCTCAACATGACCTTGTAAATTTTGTTTACCTGCCGATTGCGGTCTTTCAACAGAAGCGCACCATGACCTCGTACGCCAATTGTTGTTGTAAACCACCGATTTTTCGTCTCTCATAATCACTTTTTTCAGGAAAACCTCAAGTGAGTTCCATCTCAACAAAGACTCACAGACCATCATTTTTATTTTACCGAGTTCATGAGGAACCCAATCAACATTCCAAGCCTTTTCAGTATCTGAGAAACGGTTGTATGGTCGATGCTAAAACGATGAGTGATCTCTCGTTTCGTCGAAGTCCTGCCAACGGTAACTGCAGGCAAGATTTGTTTGTCGTCTGTGGTGGTTAGGCGTCCAGAGCGAATAGCACCATCAAGGCCTGTATTTCCTGAACGAAAGCCTGTAAACCACCGCTGACGAGTGTCATCGTATATCTGAATCTAAATAAGGAATAACCACCGTGTGGTGCTCCCATTGTTCCGATTTTAGTGTCCTCTAAATCGTAGCATCATAGCTTGACATTTCCAAAAGTTACATAGCAAAGAGAACATATATCTCTTTTAAATTTGAAACAACGAACTTGTATTAAATTTTGCATAAAAAACGGATTTAATGATGCGCGAACGTTGAAAATGTTGGAAAAGTGTTTCGACAATGATTCTCTAAAGAAAACGGTCATTTACCAATGGCAAAGCGGTTCAAAAGTGATGAACATGATGAACACAGTGGCAGACCATCGACATCGAAAACCGACGAAAACATTGATGAAGTAAAAGAAATGTTGGTCAATAACCGCAAAGTAACCATTAGAGAGATAGAAGAGGACTTATATACTGCCTATGGATCCGTCCAAGACATTTTCGTTAATTATTTGAGTTTCCGTCGTGTAGCAGCAAAAAGGCCTCAATTTCATCCAAAAAAGAGACCGTGTTAACGTAGCAAAAGAGATGATTTGCGAGGCTGAATAAGATCCCACATTCATCAAAAGGATCATTACTGGAGACAAGACGTTGGCTTATGAGTACGACATGCAATCCAGACATCAGGCAAGTGAATGGCGTTCACCACATGAGCCGAGACCAAAAAAACCACGTCGTTTTCAGTCAAAAATGAACGCAATTCTCACGGTTTTCATGGATTATAACGGTGTAGTGCATCATGAATTTTTGCCAGAAGGCCAGACAGTAAACAAAGTGTATTAGTTAGGCATTATGAGACGTTTGCGTGAAGCAATTCGCCAAAAGAGACCAGAATTGTGGGCAGGAAACTCGTGGATTTTGCACCATGATAACGCACCGTCGCACAGTGCCATTAGTAATTTTTTGACGAAAAATGCAATCAATACCATCCAACAACCACCGAATTCACCTATTTGGCTCCCTGTGACTTCTTTCGGTTCAATCGAGTTAAAAAACCACTACGGGAACGCGTTTCAGCAGCCGAGAGAAGTAATGGAAAAATCGCAGGAAGCGCTGATGGACACACCGAAAACCGAATATAAAAAAATGTTTCGAGGATTGGATCAAGCGCTGGCATAAGTGTGTTGCAGTCGATGGGAATTGCTTTAAAGGGGATGAATAAACTTGTATTTTTAATTTTCCGAATAAATTCCGAAATTTTTTTAATCAAAGTAGTATGCTGCAAATCTCCCATTGCGTTTCTGTCGCTTTGACATCTTGTCCACCATTTAAAAAAAAAGTATTAAGCACTTAAAGCACATCCGATCAAAACAAATTATCGTAACAATGTAAATGATGACTCTCTCTATTGGAATAAAATATTAATTTTGTCCCCTTCAAAGTAATATTCCTCAGATATAATATATTTAAGCTAACGCTTTTTCCAATACTCGAAATACTTCTCATAAGCAGTTGCAAATCTCCGTCATTTCATAGGCCTCTCAAGTCTCAGTTTCGGTGAATATGGTGGCTGAGACATGATTATCGTGTTGTATTTTGGCCAAAAAATCGTGGCACATTATCGTGATGCAAGGGCTATGAATTGTTTTCCCACAATTACGGACGTTTTCTCATATTGCTTTTCGCAAACGGCGCATAACTACAAGGTAATAACTTCGTTATTAACCATGACCTTGAGGTAAAAATTACTGATGCACTACCGTGGCGGAACCCGAAAAAAACTGTGATCAAAACCTTGACATTTGATCGAACTTGCCGTGCTCTTTTCCGTCTTGCCTCTCCTGGGCGCTTCCATTGGTACGACTGGGCTTTGGTTTCGATGTCATAATCATATATTCATGATTCGTCACCACTTATGACCCTTTTGAGCAAGTATGGATCATTATTGACGTCATTCAAGAGCTCCTGACAGGCGGGCTAAAAGAGGTTATACTAAATGAGGGTACTTTTGGCTCAGTAGCGCCACCCATCTTCCAATATAAGTACTAATCAAACAGTCGTCGTACAGCAGTGTACCAGCAATGCATGATTTTCGGGAATGACCACCCTGTCTTACCACAAATACTTGGCTAAATGATAAATTCTTGAATTCCTCATTAATGTTTAATTTCCAGTTGAACTGATTGTCAAAAATTAAACGTTGTTCGTCCGTCTTAGTCGAGTTCCATTTTAGACAAGGTAATCTTTGCAAAACCATGCTGTCTTACATCCTGCCAAAAGGCTTACGAGCTCGTATTTAGAAACCGATTTCTTCCCAGGAGTTTTATGAATCTCTTATTGGACTAGTTTTTTTCGTTTAAGCATCTTCCTTTGATATTGTAACAATAAACAGCTTACCGATGACTTTTGGTTTCCCACATCATCTCGATTTCTGGAATCAGTCGGTGACCAAAATTAATGCCCTAAGCTTAATCCTAGGTTCAATTTCACCCCTAACCGGCGTTTGATGTAATGGAATCTACCAACTTTTTATCTTCTAGCGCTAGCTCATAAAACTTGTTTCCTTAAATACGTAAGTGATCCATACGTTTTTAACAGTCATTTCCAGAATTTCAACAACGAAAGCTTATTTATCTATGCATCTCGGGGTGAAACTGGAAAAAGTTAAGCTCCTAGTTTCGGAATTCCACGGAGGAGAACAGTATTGTGTTGGATTTTAATAAAAATGCATGTGATTTACAATGCCGAATCACAATTGTCAAAATTGGTATTTTTTTAACTGTGACGGAAGTGGGAGTCCCTGAGTAGATTAAACATAAAGTCGGTTTCAGATTTTGACCTAAGCAGGATGACATTGACATACAATTTCTTGAACTCAAGGTAAAATTTAATCCTCTTACTTAATGCCTGTTAAATTAATTAATAATAATCTGCGAACGACGCTGGTTGTGGAAAATCAAAAATTAACGATTAAACTTGCATCAATATTATTGAAGGCAAACCTTTGAGCGTCGTCTTGGCAATTAAACATGTATCTGAGAATTTGCGGTTTTGTGAAATTGGTCAAATTATTGAATTTTTGCGGTGGACCAAAATGTTGTCTGACCTACTTTAAATACAATGCCTACGAGTATAGAGCCTACACACGTATATATGATATTTTGTTCTTGCCAGTGGAATGTATATTTTTTTTAAATATTCGTAACTACCCGTGGATATACATAGTATAATCCAAAATTGGGAAGGCAAAGTAGATAATAAAAAATACATATGTACTCGTACATTCATGACCTTTAAGTACTGTAAGAATATTTAAGCTATTATGTAGACGATACCTTTCAAACAGAATAGAGCTAGGATCATAGTTAAAAAATATGGAAAGGAAACCTGAAGGCGTGAATAGGAAGATTTACAGCTTTTAACTTTCGAAAAGTAAATCTTCGCACAACAGTCTGCAAAGTATGCTCACATATGATATATCTCTGTCCTAGAATATATCACAGACTATATGAGTATGTCAGAAATTCGTCATCATTTTCACAAAAGCATTACAGGTTGTTGTCTTTCTTGTGCCTAGCATTAAGTGAAGATTGTCCTCATAGTAGGTAACCTATACCATATATTTTGTAGCATAACTGGATATATACAATACCTCATCCGTTACTACCGCTGATTCGGGGATAGTTATACGTATGTGCACAAAAGTCTTTAACTAGTTTTTGTCAATCAACTCCTAATCCCACATTTTCATTTATGAACGCCAAATGGAGATGCATTCTCTCTGACAATCTTTTTTATGCTTGCCGATAAGGGGGGATTTCGTGAATCTGTGAATGTTGTGAATGCATTTTTTGTTGTACTAGCTTGAAATATTTGAAGCACAGTGAATTAAAATATCCACAAACTTAGTAAGGGTTTCTGGAATAGAGATGGCTAAAGATAAACTATTTGTATGCTAAAGACAGCGCGAGCGGTCAAGGGGTTAAGATACCCTTAAAATGTTTGCACACAGCGCGGGTGAAGGAAAATCAGGGAGGAAAGAAAAAGAGTTACCGATGTACGTTAGTTTTGAATGTTTGAAAGTTATAATGGTCAGTGAATAAAGGGCTCTGCAGGCCATTCCATAAGCGAGTTCTACGGCTTAGAAAAGAATCACAATATTTCAATGTACATACGTCCGAAAGCAAGCTTGAGGGTAAACTGATAAGAACTTATAGCGAGACGGGTGTTACGGTTAAATATTTGAAGAGGCGGAATGCTACTGGTAATTCGGTCAGTGTTCCAGGTTGTCAAATGACAGGGTGATATTAGCATCACTTATCTGTCTTATCGCACGTCTTTGAATGTTATCTGTCAGATGCAGAGATGTTATAGGAGCATCTGACCAGATACTTACATCGTTTGGGGAAACCTAGACATTAAGTATAATTTTTGGCAACATAAAATATGGTATGTGGTCATTCCAACGTTGGTTGTCATCGACACATACGATGCAAATGTCATTCATGGATAATGGTTGGCTATAAAATTTCGCTTTAACGACAGTAGACAGCATTATTTTTTGGAAGCATTAAATTGCACTCTGTTGATAGTTAACCAATTGGTTATGCTGTAAATATCGGAATTATATGAGCTTAAAAGACGGTTTTTTCCCCGTTCTACAGCCGAAGAGCAATGACGTGAATGTGCGAGCGAACATGAAAGGCACACCAAAAATCGTTGATGAAGACTTAAAAGAGTGTCGGAGACAGAACGGAATCCTGGGGGATACCAGCATTTATTTTGCAAATGTCAGACTCGAAACCATCCAATACAACTTGAAGTGAACGTTTATCAAAATAATTTCTTATCCATTGATGAAGAGATTCGTCGATCACAAAAGCACTCATTTTCGACAAAAGATCCTGCTGCTAAATTCTGTCAAATGTCTTCGAAATATCAAGTGCAACTATCTTGCTTTCGCCAAATCGGTGTATGCTTTGGTTTAAATTTTCGGTGAGGCATGCTATCAAATCGCCAGTGCACCTGTTGCTACGAAAACCGTGCTGCCATTGAGAAGTTTTTGCGTTTCGAGATATTTAATGATCAATGGGTCTGTAGGAAGAGAGAGAAGAGGATTCGAATTTTTTCGGGAACGAAATCCTACAGAGTAGAATCGATAGAGAAACTTACGCAGTGAAGTTGCCAACATGAAAGGGCACCTCTTCAGAAACAGGGGTATATACATATTATCTGGACCAGGCGATTTGTGTATATAAAGATCGTTAAGTACTCTAGTTACTATACGAGTACGAAAGTGGATCCGTCTCATTGAAGATTTGACGCATTCAACTGTAGGCGGAGAAAAAGCACAATTTGGAAGTGTTCAGCAAAGTGTGAAGCAAGTAGATTGGCGTTGTCTGAAGCCCTCTGTCGAACAGCAAAAGTAGCCCTTTATAAGGTGCTCACAGTTGCCCTGAGAGGGAAGTCCTTCGGGTGATTTCTGGTCCCGTCTGCATAGACGATGAGTGGAGGAGAAGATACAACGATGAACTGTACGGGCTGTACGGCGACATCGACTTAGCCAGAAGAGTGAATGGATGGGGCAAAAAGAGTACAAGATGCAGTAGAGGAAGACCGCGACTCAGACTACGTAGACAAGTGGAAAAGGTTACCAACCAACTTAGCATACGAAACTGGAAGTAGCTAGCTAAAAATCGAGCTGACTGAAGATGCTCATTTTTTGAGGTTGAGGTTCACCCCGGCCACCTAAAGTTCAAATTCCAGTCAATAAAATTTCAGTCCTTCTCCTAGTAAAGAAAAAGTTGGCATAGTTTATGAATCCGAAATTGACTGACACTTGCGGAGCGACATGCGTTGAAAAATCAATTAAGTATGTCTAGGCAAATGTAAACTTTATCTATTATATTCTATGCTATGCATTATGATAGGCATATGCGTTGTTGCGAAACTCACTAAAGCTTTCTAGCTTCCCGTCGATTCGCCTCGTTAATTAAAAATTTTCACAGAAAAATCCTAGAAAATAACAATTCGTTTCAAGTCGAAGTATAAAACTTATTCATTGACTCCAAAATCGTTTTAGACTAAATTACTCAACTGTCAAAAGTGATCAAAATGTCACGAGTAACGCGCAAAAACTCGCAGTGAAAAATTTCATTCAATTTTACCGAACTTATACTGTATTTATACAAGAAGATACGTCCTCGTGTATCTTTTAAAATCATATATCTATAAGTGCATAAAGCTATTGAGATAAACAAACGACATTGGCATTTGTAAAGATTTTTACAAAACGATATGCGCGACTATGTCGTCTAATACAAAATTAACATGAACTCTAAGTAGAGATTCGGATGAGACTGACTCGTTGCTCTTTTCGCTTGGCCAAGCAAATGAATTCAAAACTTTTCTCCAAAAATGAAGCTATTGCTCTATAAAATCCTTCTCTGGCAGGCGTGGCTGACCCTGAAGTCTTTCGGAAGAAAAATAACTCATCTATTGTAATATTTGGTAATATGCCGAGGAGGGTTAATATATTAGAAGATTTAACCGCTAATTCTATGAACTATACTAAGGTGTATCTGTAGTTTAAGAATTTTGAACACAACAGCCACTCTAGCTTAGTCACATCGAGGTAACAAATAACAGCCAACAGGGTATTCAAAATTTGCCTTCCTAGAAAGCTTCGTCTACAAGGGCTTCATATACTATGGCATCCCTTGTACAGATACCTAATCAGTCGGGAATCCGCTATGAAAAAGAAGACCCTACCAAAGCATAACAACTCTGTTTGAAATTCTTCACTTGCAGTCTAACAGAACCATTAAAAACAATACTTCTGATATTAAGTAGTAAGTGAATCACTTATTCAAATGCTTCTTGATATATCTTTTATTACCTTCCCTTCGATAATTGGATTTTATGAATCTATATAGTGTAACGAGAAGTACATATACGACTTATATTCATTCCAATTTCTCTCCTTTAATTAGTGTGTCTGTAGAGATCTTTGTTTTCTTATCAATACTCACTACCATTTAACTAAGGAAGTTGGGTTCGGTTGGATATCGACCAGTATCTACTCACCCTGAGTACTGTAATTTCGAATTAAACAGACTCTCGTTAGACATCTTCTTTGGCTTTCCTCTGCAAGATAGTTCTATCAGATAAAAAGCTTTTGAAAGTCAACTAAAAGGATTCTGAAAGTTTATATTGTTAGCTCCTATGAACTTATTCAGGCAAATGATCACTAAAGGCTAGATCTAGAATACAAAAAAAAAAAAAACACTCATACGCCCCGTATCAGGGTATAAAGAAAAGCTTAAAACTCTTTATAATCGGTTTTGCACCTTTCTAACGGTCTGACTAATTTCACACTAGACCCATGATAGTTTTTGAAAGCATGCTCTCTAAAATTCGAAATTCAGAAGAAATTTTCAAAAATAAACTCGAAATTCCAAAATCTCAAAGAACTTATCGAAATCTCTTTTTTCTTTTCAGATCACAGTAAAAAGCATTTGCTCGCCATTCGTCGGAGTTCCTTTCCACGTGGGGGATACCTCAAAGTCGCTCAACCCCATTTCGAACACCTGAGTCAGCTGAACATTTTCCCCATGTACAAGACGCACGTTTCGAAGAAACATCACGATGGTGATAGACATAAACGTGAAGCCTACAGTGGTATTGGCCTTCCCTATTGCTGCTACAACAAATGCGATGAAGACTTCTTCTGCAGATAATCAATGCTTAATTGCAACGAGTAGTTAAGAAGAGAGTAGTATAATCACGAGAAACTTTTCAGTATTAAAAAAAAACAAAAAAAAAAACAAAAAAACAAAAAAGAATTACAATGAAAATAGTTTTTAATTTTATTCTACTCAAAATGTACCTAGTTAATAGTAAGTTATTAGATCATTTTCTTAGTCGAATATTGTATACAATTCATACATAATTACATAGATAGATGCAACACAACACCTACATTTTATACATATCATGAACATTTCTCATTGTGATAGCGAGAGCACATTCGAGTGCACATTCCAGACCTAACTACTTACATACATAGATACAAACTAAGGCAGTCATTTCAATTACTTAAGATACATTAATTTATTTCATTCAATACACATTCACTAGATCAATAAAGTAACTTAAATTATACACGCAACTATTCTTTCTTTTGCATACAAGGAATACGAAACTTTTGTATCTCCATGTGAAGTATATGTTACAAAAATTTATTTAAGACGAATCTCAAGCATTAGTTTAAATTTAAATGAGTTTATGCATTGTTCTAGGTTAAGAAACTATAAAAAATAATTTTTTCGAAGAAATTATGCCTTTTTATTTGAAGTTTTCGTATCTTATTTGTTCTCTATATCATCCCTGGGATATATGTTCCAAGTCTTTCAATAGGGAAGTTCGAAATTTGTTTGGATATAGCGGCCATATTGTTAAGGCAACATCTGTCAAATGAATTGTTCAGTAGTGCATTGGAAGGTTATAGCGTTGAACAACGTCTGCAAATTAAAAATCATTACTCCATTTGAGAAAAAAATATCCTTTAGCGACGAGGCTCATTTTTTATGAATAGATGTGTGAACAAGAAAAATTGTGGAATTTTGGGACGATATTACAATAATCCACACGAAAAGCACAAAAGTCACTGTTTGGGAGGATTTTGGTATGGCGGAATCGTCAGTCCGCCATTAGCAATTTTTTGTGGCCTAAGCTGAGTAATATGGATACCGACGACAAGACGGCGCTACGTGCTATGCAGTGCATGTCATGATAAACGTTCTGCTTGACCGATTTGAAGGCATAGTTATCTCGCCTAGCGGTGATGTAAATTGGACACCAAGATCGTGCGAGTTAACATCTTTAGAGCTCTTCTTTTTCGGCTATCTTAAATCATAGATGTATACAAATAAACCGCAAATAATGAATGTACTCAAAGTAAACATAATTAATGTCATCCAGCTAATTCAGCCAGATTTATGCGACAAAGTCATCGAAAATTGGACCTTTTGATTACAAGTACGTGCCACCAAGCCGCGGCGGACATTTGAACGACGTCGTATTACAAACTTAATACCATAAAATGTTTTTTCAAAAAAAGAAAAAAAAAAAGAGTGCACGAGTACGTATATCTCAAACACAACTTGTGTTGGAAGAAGACTCTGCAACATCATCTTGCAACACCAGCAATATCTTGCTTCCACGTTAAGCTGTTGTAAAGTATAGATTGAGGCCCGGACACAGATGCAATGCCCAAACGACATACTGAATAGAACTTGCGCCGATTTAGCAACTAATTCAGAAGTTGCTTCCAATTCTGATGACATGATGGCAGCTCTATTCTCAACACATTCGCAGACTAGAACAATGTAAAGACTATCGGAAAGTCTCAGACTGTTACTGTTAAACCCCCATTAGAATAGGCAATTGGTTTTGCACTCCTAAAATGCTTACACATAGCGCAGGTGTAAGTAATTGTTCCGAGAAGATGCCAATGACGAAATTCGTTCTGGACGCCCCAGGACTTCAACAAAAGATGATAACGTCGAAGCTATGAAGAAAATTGTTTTGGAAAATCGTTGAATTACCATAAGAGAGGTTGCTGAGGATGTTGGCATATCGATCGGCTCGTGTCATGCAATCTATTCGAATGATTTGTGCCTGAGACGTGTGTCACTGAAGTTTGTTTCGAAACTTCTTAATTTTGATCAGAACAACTGTCACATGAGCATCGCTTAGGGGCTTTTGACAGACGTCAATGATGATCCTGATCCTTGCTCAAAAGGGTCATAACTGGTGACGAATCATGGGTATATGGTAATGTCGTCGAAACCAAAGCAAACATCCAGTAGAGCCAAAACCGAAAAAAACACGCCAAATTCGATCAAATGTCAAAGTTTTGATCACTGCTTTTTTCGATTACCGTGGCATAGTGTATCAGGATTTTTTTACCTCAAGGTAATGCACCTACTTATTCATCGTTGCTTGTGAGAGAATTGTTGGTTAAAAACAACACGACAATCATGCTTTCGACACTATATTCACCGGAGTTGCCCCATGTGACTTTTTTTTTGCTCCCAAAACTGCTGAGACCTATGAAAAGACGGAGTTTTGCAACGACTGAGAAATTAAAACCGGCATCGCTGGAAGAGCTAAACGCTATACTAAAAAGTACTTATGAGAAGTGCTTCGAGGATAAGAAAAAACGTTGGCATAATTATATTATATCTGAGGAGGATTACTTAGAAGGGGACGACATTAATATTAATGAATAAATAAATATTTTTTTATAAAAAAATATAAAGTCACCTTACTTCTTGAACACACCCCGTACGGAATAGAACTTGCGCCGATTAAGTCACTGATTCAGACATTGCTTCCGATTCTGATAACATCTTTGGCTCTTTCTTCAACACATTCGCAAACTGGAACAATGCAGAGACTACCGTAGAGTCTCAGATTGTTTTGTACTATTAAAATGTACAAAATTAGAATTAGAACGCTGTGTGAGTTCTAGAGCACAATGGTTTTGAATGTTTGCATGTTATAATGACTAGGGAATAAGGAGCTCGGAAGGGCTTACGAAAGAGCCACGATATTCCAGAGTATTGCATCCAAAACTAGACTTGTGGGAAAACTGATAATATTCATAGCAAAATGGGTATTACGGTTGTAGCTATGAAAGGGAGGAATGCTAATGGAAATTCATGAAGCACTGGTGGTGAAAATAACAATAGAACCAGGAAAAGCAAATAACTCCTGATGGCAACTTCTGCCATCTGGTGCTAAAGCATTTTTCCACTGATGGTTTTGGGCACTGATGAATACGTCCTTTAACATTTCGTCGATAATTTCCTGGCCTGCGGTGTGGTTAAACAAATGTGCCAGTCTACTTACGTCTGATTGGAGCTGCTGCAGTGTTTCTCCTCGTTGCTGCATTCGGCTTTGCAGTTGGACCTTGTAGACCTCCAGCGTATGGATATCCCTAAACCGTTTCTCCATAGCCTGCACTCGAGCCATGTGGTCTTTATGCTTTATGTATTTTTTAGTGCCAACCTTCGTCTTCAAAATACCCCAGCCGGAGAAATCCAACGGATTTGCATCCGGAGAATTTGCAATCCATTGTGTCGAAGAAATAAAGTGTGGAACATTGTTTTTTTAAGCAATCTTGGTTGACGCGCGCTTTGTGAGATGGTGCTGATTCTTGTTGTCCACGGTCTCCGACCGAAATGATTGTTTGTCCAAGGCTTCAATACTGCCTCTAAGACAGTTTCACGGTGGCCGTACGGAGGTGTAAGTTTTCGAAGGACCTCTCTGACAAGTTAACTCAGTCATTTTGTTTGTTGACATATTGCTCGATAACAAATGGCGACTCATCGAAAAAAACTAAATTCGGCAACTCACCACTTTCGTGCAAGCGTAGCAACTACTTCTCTCTTTCGACACTAACTTTTTTCTGTTGCGCTGTAAGATCGTGTGCTTTTTGGAACTTCAATGGCTTGAGCCCAAGCTCATTTTTCAATATACGTTGAGCTCATGAGCCATTTTTCTTCCACTTCGACGCGGATTTCGCTCAATTCGAGCCTTCACTTTCCGAACCATTTCTGCCGATACGCTGCCAGTATCACGGTAACGAGCTATGGTTCGAGACACAAATGATTTATTCACGTTAAGGTGCTGGAGGGCTCAAACGATAGCTACTTGTGCTTTTCCAGCCAAATATAAAGCAATCAATCGCGGATAAAAAAAATTGAACACAACTGAGACTCAAATCGTTTAAAAGGCTTGTAAATAATAAAATTATTTGTCATGTGTCAAAATTTGAGCTCACTGTCTTGAACAGTTTGAAAATTAAAGCAGTCTGAAGTTGGTTGCAGTTCAAGTCAGATGAAGATGTTCATATTGAAATGGATATTACTGTGATATCTAAATGTGAACAGTGTCATCTTTATTTGATTAGCAGAAGATTCCCATATTTGAATAGTAAAATACTCAACCATCGGTGAATGGAGAAGGGAATTGAATTTTTTAGCAAATTGGAAACTTGTATGGAAAGCTGGAAGGTACAGAATATTCTCTAAAGAGGTCAGGGGAGTATAAATATCAGCATCTCCCAATATATGCAAGTCAATTCTTAATTAAAATTTGGAATGTGAATTACGAATAGTGATTTATTGGTGTCAGTAAAAGTTAAAGAAAAGTAAAAGGGTTGACATAAACCATTAAATCGTGAGTTGTAACTTGATTAACATGTACCGACAAAAACAGTAAGGGTCCTAAACCAAACCTGTCTATGGTTCACTACTGACGTGATTGACTGAATTATTGTTCGGAATAAATTACACAGGCGCAGTTCAACTACCATCAATTGAGAAGTATCTAAAGAGGCGCGGAATCATGCAACTCTGATAATACGTGCATCAAAAGTTAGTACCTCCTTACCCGCCAAAAAACTTTGAAGCAATTTAAAAAAGATCGTTGTTTCCAAAGGCCTTAATCCACAGGGTGTTCTCAACCCAGATAATCTGAATGGGTATTGCGTAGCCAACTAACTCTTCGGGAGTGATTTTGATATTAATCAAAAATCGGCGAATTAAGCGAGCTCTGTTCCTATACTGGAAGATTTTGAAGTTGGAAGTGAAGATGAAGTTTACAAATGCACAATGGATATTAAGTCTGATTCTATCGGTGAGAAAAGCGTACTATTTTTTAAACTTATTTTACCACAAATAAATCCCATCTCACTCACTTATTAACTTCTGCATTTCCATATTAACTTTTCTCCAGTCTTGAATAAGTGCAGGGGTCCTTCCAATCGCAAAAAGAATAAACAGCAATTCCCCCTCTGACTCAGACTAATAAGCATCTTACCTTGTCTATCGAAAGTCTTTGAAAAAGTCTTAGAGAAACAAATACTAAGCCATGTTAACCATGATTAACAACTTGATTTACCCGAAACAATTACGAAACATAGTTGCTCAACGGCTATGATAAGCCTATAGGGGTCATATAGGCCTACTTTGTTTGCTTTATATCTCAAAGGGTTTTGATAGGGTAGACCACAACCTTCTAAGGTGGAAGCTTTAAAACTTGTTTGGTCTCAGTGATAGGGCTGTATCGGCTGTATCCGTAGCTATTTATCAAGTAGATTCCAGAGAGCCACTTCTGGCGACAAACCTTCTTTACTAAAGTTATTAATTCAAGGTGTTCCACAATGGTCAATTCTTGGTCGAATACTGTCAGCATGTTCATTTTTGTACCCAAACTTCTGTGAATCTTTATGCAGATTACGTACAACTCCATCTAGGCAAAGCCTTTGGAAACTTGATGAACTGGCTCTCTTGGTTAATGAGGATCTTATCCAAATTTATGCTTGGTCCGTCGTTAATGTATTGCTCCTAAACCCAACAAAATCCCAAGTAATAACAATATTCAAGAGAAATTTTAATATCAATATCTTGCCAGACGTATGCTTAACTATTGTAACCTACAACCGTGTCTGGTTCAAACAATCTGTTCCCTTTGTTCATCCACTCGTAGATGTACGGAACAGTGATCAATCCGTATGGATTCGTATGGGGTTGATGGGTAGCATTACGGATTACTCTACTTCCCTGCCCATTAGCGGCCACCATACTTTTAACCAATTTCTGCGCTTTATGACTGTTGGATGGCTTTCATGCCCTAGTTCTAGTACTCTTTGTCGTTTTACCGCTAGTATGATAATTCGGGCACCGCGTAAGAGAATGTTCCCAACAATTGTGCACAATTCCAACCGAAATGGGAAGAACTTGTTTTTAGCATTGGTCGTCAAATCATCACTCTTTACACTTTTTACTGCTTCTACGAGTTCTTGATCCGTGTCGTTGCATTTTACTATCTCGGTAATTGTAAGTGCGTGGATGAACGCATTTTTGATCACTGCACAGACGCTGTACTCACAATAGCTGTCAAACGAGTCAGTTTCTTCAATTTTGCAAAATCTTTATCGCCAGGTTTGAAAATGGCCTCTAGGGGCTTATTGTCAGTCACAAGCTCAAAAATTATTCCTGCAAGATAGTAATAAAAGCGTTCTCCAGCTCAAACTAATGCCAAGCTTTTATTTTCAGTTTGTGAATATCTCCTCTCGACAGTAGAGAGGCTTTTGTGGGCAAATGAGATGACTTGAGGGTTTACATCTTGAAACTGCAACAGAACTACGCCAAACGCGACTGGACTTGCATCGGCTATTAGACGAGTGTGATTCTTGGAGAATCAAGAGAATTTTTTAATTGCCGGAATGACTGCTCTTGTTTGTCGACCCACGTAAGGGGGACGTTTTTTTTTTAAGAAGACTCTTTAATGGTTCCGTAGCGTCTGCCATATCCGGAATGAACTTCCCTAAATATGTCACAAGCCAAAAAAAGCTTGTCAATTCCTCCTTGGTTCTTGGCGGTCGAAACTCCAGAATAGTTGTCACTTTGTCAGGTCAGTACATGATCCAAGAATTTAAGCTCTTAAACTTTCCAGCTTCATTTATCTTTGTTGAGTGTAACGTTCAGGTTATTAAAAATTTCAAAACTGCGCTCTTCCTCGGTGAGTCTAAAGACAATAACGTCATCAAAATAATTCAGAGCATTTCGACAAGAAGCCAGAACTCGTCTTCGCTGACAGGTCGCAACAATGGTATTTCGAGTTTCATTGCATGCTTCATTTTGGACGTATTGATACATGTATTTAATCAATGCGTATTTGCAATACATAAAAAAAGGTTCTGCTGCTGAAATCTTTAACTATAGGTTCCAGTTCTTAGTAAAATTTTTGAAAAACTTGTAAAAAATAGGTAAGTGAGTTTTTTAAATGCAAATAAGTATTCCAATCCAACCCAATTTGGTTTTCAAAAGGGGAAGTCAACTGAAGATGCAATTCTACAGTTTTGTTCTCAAATAATGTCAAATCTCGATGGTAAAAAGTGCACGACTAGTTTGTTTATTAACATCATCATAGCTGTCGATATGGTCAATCATAAACTTTTATTGAGAAAACTGGAAAAAACTGGTTTTCGTGGTTTCATGCTTGATTGGTTCAAGTTGTTTATTGGAAATAGGTAGCAAAGAGTGACATTAGATGATATTATGAGTGAAGTTAAGTTCTTCAGCTTAGCTGTACCGCAAGGTTCTGCTCTAGGGCCAATTTTGTTCTGGATGTACATAAATTCACTTTTTTTACTTAATTTTAAAGGTATCCTGGTTTGCAAAACATAACTTGGTTATAAGCTCTAAAACTAATGTCTTTCAGTTTATCATTCTTACATAACTTAGTTGCAAATGTTTATTCTCATGCAATCGAGTGCCAAAGATACAAACTGTCCGTTTGGTCGTTCTTCCCAATCTTTTTGCAGCAGATTGAACTGCAGTGATAAATGTTTTTTGAGAATTGAGAAATTTAAGGAATTTAAATACTTGGGGCTCACTATTGATTCTAGTGAATCAATATCTGCTCGAAAATACTCCTAAAAACAATCTATTTTAGAATTTCTATTCTAAGTTGCAATATGGAATTACTTGTTGAGGAGGTGGATATTTAAATAAAATTCAACCTTTGGTAATATGTCATAAGCCTGACAGACATCCCAGTTAGCCCTTGTTCTGTGACCTGAACATTCTTCCAGTTCGTCATTTATATTGTTGTCGTAACTTTTATTTAATTTCATCTCATAACCTACGTGCAAACTTGTCTAACATGTTATCTATATCTTCTCTTCGTACCACTGCTTATCGTAATGTTTACTCTATTTTATCGTTTCTCTTATTTAACAAACTTCCTCACTCAATCAGGGCAATTTCAACATCTGGTTTGTTTACAAAACATATAAAACTCTGGCTCCTCAAATTTAACCATGCCAGTCTAGAATCATTTATTCACTGATGATCGACTACTGACATTCTGGTTAAATCTTAGCTCATTATTGTATTCAACCTTTAAAATTGTATATCTGTTTAGCTATTGAACTAATGGATTTATGCTTACTTGAACTATTTTTTTGGCAATTTGCTTCCTGAAACTGAATTTTATGTTCGTTAAGTCGTTTGAAGTGACATTCAACACTATTTTCATAACTTTTGTAATTACAAATACTGATGTCACTTTTCACTGGATGTTCTGAAAGCTTTTACGTCAATTAAATCCGAAGCAGTTGGTCTAGACAATTTACACCCAAAATAATTATCTGGGAAGTACTGTCTCCTTTGACTTACATTTTTAATAACGTCGGCGTGTTGGCATAAACCAATGACTTAACGTAGTCCCACAGAAAATAGTCAAGCGGCGTTAAATCGCGCGAACGAAGAGGCCAATCGTCTGGCCCATGCCTTGAGATAACAGGCTCACCATACTTACTCTTCAATCAATCGATTGTAGCGTGTGCTGTGTGGCTTGTGGCACCATCCTGTTGAAACCACATGTCGTCCAAGTCTATATCTTCCAATTCGGGCCAAAAATAATCTGTGATCATGGCGTGATAACGCTGACCATTCACAGTAACGTGACGATCGTTATCGTCGACGAAAAAATATGGCCCAATAACGCCGCCGTCATGCAAACCGCACAAAACAGTTATTTTTTGTAGATGAAGTGGTGATTCATGTGGGTTTGCACCCGACCAATAACGCATATTTTGCTTATTGACAAACCCATTGAGCCCAAAAATGAGCTTCGTCACTGAAGATGATTTTGCGATGAAATTCATCATCTTGGCGCATCTTCTCCAGAACCCAGTCGGAGAACGTTTGCAGACGTTGTGTACTTTACCATGATGAAAATGTTGAGTTTACTGAATAAATTGACAGTGACAGTTTAGTGAAAGAGTGCGTTCACAAATTAAATTCAAAGTTGTCAAATCAATATTGGAAAACCCTATAAAAGAAATCTGTCAGAATGACAATTCAGGAATGCTGTGCGTGATACATGTTTCATGAATTATATTTCAACACAAGCTATAAAACTCACTCCCATCACGAGTAAAATTATTATATAACCGTGCAAACTTTAAAAGTACCGTCCTTCACTTCTCTTCCTCAACAATCCAACCATAAGCCTCAGCCCTCCACTTTTTCTTTACCACTTTTCTTTACATCATAATAGTATAAATGTATCTTTATAAATGTATCTTTATGTATCGTAGTTTTTAAATTATTAATGTTAAACCATCCACTCTGTAATATTGTATCTAAGTACTAGAAAAGATATCGATCCAATTGTGCATACTCGTACCACTTATTTATCAATAAATTAAATGAAAATAAATGAATGAAATAACTGTATTGAAAGGAATAAGTTCTATCATTTGTACCCACGCAAACATTTTACATTATATTTGTTTTTCACAAAAAGATATTGCATACGCTTAGGATAAGATATTGCTAACTCAATTTCACCTCTTTTATATTGCCTGCATTTTGGAAAACCAGTTAAGCTCATTCGTGATTCGAAAAGCTCAATTGATTTCAATCCAAATAAATCATCTTTGAATTACGGTATTACTTGTTAAAAAAATTTACAAATATATGTAGGTATACACTTTAAGTCAATGTTGAAAGAAAACCACTGGGTATTTTCGATGAGCTCACGGTTTGATAATATATGATAGAAAAAAGAGTGCTGGGAAAATCAATTATCAGCACGCAACTTTAAGTTTGTAACCATAATCCTATTGCAAATCGTACGGTCGTTATTATGAATCTACAGGGTGAGTTTTTTTAACTTGAGACATTCAAATTACTCGAAAAATACGCGATATCGCGAAAAATGTTTCAGACAAAAGTCACAAGGTTCTGAAGGGGACATAAGATGGTGACCACGAGTTTGACTTTGAGCCCCATTTTAAAGGTCAAACTAAGGTTACTTTTGATTTTTTAAATGATAATTTCCGATTTTCATTGCTTAGTCGTATTGCTCGTAGGCTTGTGATTTGTTTTTACATACTGCATTTAGCATAACCCAGAAACAACGACGTGGTCGTAGCAGTATTTTGTTTCCTTCGGGGTGATTAATTAGAGTGGGTCCCCTTGCCTCCCACTAATGAATCATTGAATTCTTCCCATTTCGACGTTTGTTTCCCGAGTCTATTTCAACAATTGCTCGAAAATGTGACCATTTACTTCAATACACCTGTCTATCCGCGCTCTAAATGAACCAACAGAACTGAGAACTATTTCTGGCGTAATCTTCCGGCAAGCTGCAGTTTTTCGTCTTTTCATGTCCTCACGTGATGTTGGCTTTTTTCTGTAAACCTCACTTTTTAAGCAGCCCCACAAGAAGAAATCAAGTGAAGTAAGATTAGGTGATCTAGCAGGCTATTGCCTCGGACCCCCTTGTCCGATCCATCGTTGATGGTAAACATTGCTTAATACGTCCCGGGCTGCTTGGGAATAACGGGCTGGACAACCATCATGTTGAAACCACATTGTTTGTCGCAACTCCAATAGCAGTTCTTCTAGTAATACTGGAAGATGGTCCCGAAAGAAGTTTGAATACTTTTCGCCATTCAAGTTGCCTTCAATAAAATATGGACCTGTTATTTTATTCCCGCATAAATATTAACATTCCAAGGGTGCTGGAGTTCAACTTGTCGCAACCAAAAAGGGTTTTCGGTAGCCCAGTAATGCATATTATGGCGATTGACCGTACCGTGATTGGTAAAAGTCGACTCATCAGAGAATAACACCTTGGCGAAGAAAAGGGGGTCTCGTTCAATTCGCTGAAGTGCCAATTGACAAAAGGAAACCCAGTTGCAAAAAGCCTCACTAGAAATTTCTTGATGCATTGAAACATGATAACGATGGTATTTATGTCGATGTAATACCTTACAGACAGTCGTTTGAGCAATTCCTGATTCACGACTTATATGGCGAGTGCTAATGTGAGGATCGTGTGCTACAGCAGCTAACACTGCTATTTCATTGTCCTCAACAGCCACCATATCTGATCGATGCCTTTTCTTTGGTTGAACACTTCCTTCACCAGTGAATTGTTGGATGACCCGATAAAAGGAAGCGCGCGATCGTATCTGGTCTGGGAAATGTTGGGCGTAAAGAGCAACAGCACCATCGATGTTTCTTCCAATAGCCTGCATTATTAATCTGGAAAACGTTACTAATAATAATCAGTTCCTCAAAACAAATATCGAACTTCTAAATGAAGTACAGTTCCGTTTAAGTAGAAAAAAAGGGCAGAGTGCACATCATACACTCTCAGATAAGTTTAGGACAATTTGTCTCTATCTGGAATTCCTTTGAGTTTTAACTTAACTCGAGGCAATAATGACTTCCTCAAAACAAATCTCGATCTTCTAACACCCTAACAACGTTGGAAACCGATAAATGATTAAGGCGTGCCAGTGCAGTGGTATCTAGCACTGAATGAATAAGACCTTTGAGACAAAGTCGTGTGCCCCATTGAGCAATACGACTGAGCAATGAAAATCAGGAATTATCATTTGAAAAATCAAAAGTGACCTTCGTTTGACTTTGAAAATGGGGCTCAAGGTCAAACTCGTGGTCACCATCTTATATCCCCTTTAGAACCTTGTGACTTTTGTCTGAAACATTTTTCGAGTAATTTGGATGTCTCAAGTTAAAAAACTCACCCTATATATACATATTGAGTGATAGGTACTGTGCATTAAAAATGTTCAGAAACAAACTTTAAATCTAGTTTTCAGCTATTAAATATTGAAGAGATAAGGGGTGATTCATCGTGAGGATGATAGGATCTTTTTGACAGATCACACATGACTCCTATCAAACTGCTTTGTCATTTTTGTTCAGTATCGTTTGGCAAATCATCTTGGAAAGACTCGAGCAACTTACGGTGCGAATAATCGACCTACTGAAACCACTATTGCCAATACGTAAATTTGAGTCTCAGTTTACATTAATGGATAATGCTCGACCGGTTAGACCACATCCAGCACGTAGTGAAGAGACTATAGTAGCTGTAGCTGAGAGTGTACGCGATGACCGTGACGAATCGATTCGTCGTTTCTCAGCAGCTTGGTCTGGCGTATTCGACAACTTGGCGTTTTTTTACGTGAGGATCTCGGCCTAAAAGCGTACAAAATTCAGCTTGTGCATGAATTGAAGCCAGTCGACTTGAATTTGAGTCATATTTTCAGTGAATGGGATCTGGAAAAACTCAATGAAAATCCGGTGTTTTATCGTGAAATTTTGTTCAGCGATGAAGCCCATTTCTGGCTCAATGGATACGTTAACAAACAAAACTGCCATATTTGGGCTGATGAGCAACCCGAAAAGCACTAAGAGCTACCATTACATCTATTAAAAATAACGGTATGATGTGGTTTATGGTCCATATTTCTTCAAAAACGAGGCTAATCAGAAAGTTACCGTCAATGGTAACCGTTATCACCTCATGTTAACGGACTATGTGCTTCCAGAAATTCAAGCACGTGGTCTCGGTGAGCTTTGGTTTCAACAAGACTGCTATACGAGCCATACAGCGCGTGAAAAAATGGACTTATTGAGAAATCATTTTAGTGATCATTTACTAGGTGGGGTGAAAAGTAATTTCCTTGGGAATGAAAAAAAAAATTTTTTTTTAAAATGTTTTTTCATTTTAATCAATAAAGTCCGATTTTATTTATTTACTTATTCCAGCGATTTTCCAACTTCTTGATCCCGTCCGAAAAGCAATTTTCCGGAAGGTCTGCAAAATACTCCTCCGTGGCGTCGATAATTTCCTCGCGTGAGCTGAATTTTTTATTGATGAGCCGTCTTTTGAGGTTTGGGAAGAGATAATAGACCGACTGAGCCAAATCGGGCGAATTGGAGCAGTAAGTGGTTGTCGTGGTAGCGATGTTCTTGTGCGCCGGTGCATTGTCTTGCAAAAACAAAATTTTTTTTCGTTTCATGTGAGGCCGTTTTGCAGCGATTTTGGCCTTCAATAGCTCCAATAATGTACAGTAATACTCGCTGTTGATGGTTTTTTGTTTTTGGAGGGTACCCCATGAGAGTATGCCATGACAATCCCAGAAAACCGAAGCCATAACTTTTCCGACCCATCGAGTCTCCCTCGGCCTCTTCGGAGCATTCGTGTCGGCTTCAGTCCATTACCGGGCACTCATTTTGTTCTCTGGTGTGGATCCAAGTTTCATCAACAGCTACCATTCGACGCCAAAAATCCGCCCGAATCTTTCGAAGTGCTCTCGCGTTCGTGTTTTTGGTCAGGAGTGAGTATGCGCGGCAGCCAGCGGCAGGATAACTTTTTCATATGCAGAACATTGCCCAAAATATGGCGTGTGCGCTCAGTACTAATGCACCTTCACTTTCCATTTCATGTATTTTTTTGACATTGTCCTCTGTAACCGCATCGGAGGGCCTGCCGCTGCGGACTTGATCCGTAGTGGAGTTGCGGCCACCACGAAACTCTCGAAACCAATATTTGAAGGTGTAATCTGACAGAGCATTTATCCAACTTTTCTTTTGTTTCCTTTGCCGTTTTGCTTCTCAAAAAATAGTGTTTTATGAGAGAACGACTATCGTTTTTGTCCATACTCAACATGATGCCAAACACGTCAACTACAATCAGCTGTCAAAACAAAACTAAAGACAGTATCGCACTGAAATTTAGCATGTCTGCCTAAATATGAATGGACTTCAAGGCACCATAACGTTTTTTGTTTATCAGCGCATACTGGTAGTTAAGGAGGTAACTGACCCCACCAAGTAATTTCACGTTTTGCTACGTAAAAAAATGTTACGTGAAAGAGAGAAAAAGCCAGAAGAAAGGCGATGAAAATCAATCAAACAAACAGATAATCTTCGTTTAACTTACAGACCTCTCTAAAGCAGCTCATTATGAATGAGAAGATGAAGAAAAAGCACAAAATCAGCTCATGCGTTCTTGGTAGCAGTAGCAACAACAGCAAAAGTGAAAGCGGAGGCACCCAGGGATGGGTGCTCTGACCAAGTACACGCAAGCTTTGATGAAGTAGGCGAAAGCGGTGACCTTTTTTAGACCTCAATAAAATTTTGTGATTTTAGAATCTTTCTTGTTTTTTTATCTAAGTCACATTGTATGAACAAACTTTTTTTATTCACCAGAATGTCAGAAGCTTGAGAAGGAATTTTGCATCTCTTGTTTCTCACTTGGAATCAATTTCATCCAAAAAAAGCCGGTGTTGACGTTGCAAAAGAGATGATTTGCGAGGCTGAATCTGATTCCACATTCATCAAAAGGATCCTTACTGGAGACGAGACGTGGGATTATGAGTACGAAAAGCAATCCATATATCAGGTAAGTAAATAGCGTTCACCACATGTGCTCAGACCAAAAAAACTACGTCGTTTTCAGTCAAAAAAGAACGCAATGCTCACGGTTTTCATGGATTATAACGGTGTAGTACATCATGAATTTGTGCCAGAAGGCCAGACAGTAAACAAAGAGTATTATTTGGGTGTAATGAGACGTTTGCGTGAAGCAATTCGCCGAAAGAGACCAGAATTGTGGGCAGAAAACTCGTGGATTTTGCAACATGAAAACGCACCTTCGCACAGTGCCGTTCGTAATATTGGGTCTATAACTTCGTGCGGTTTGCTAAGAGATGGCGTAACTTGTATTATTCCATTGTTATCATTCCATTGGAACATGCGTTGGAAAGCGTAAAGCGTTTAAAGCGTAAACAACAATAATTTTTTTTCATTCAAATATGTCGAACTTTGTGCCTGAAAAGTGTTTTTGCGGGGAGTTCTTCTTCATTACTTTAATATGAAGAAAACTGCTGCCGAAAGTCATCGTATTTTGGTGGAAGTTTATGGTGAACATGCGCTAGCTGAGCGAACGTGCTAAAAGTGGTTTGCACGATTTAAAAGTGCTGATTTTGGCTTGGAAGACGATGAACATCCTGGGCAGCCAAAAAAGTTTGAAGATGAAGAACTGGAAGCATTACTCAATGAAGATTTTTGCCAAACGCAAAAAGAGCTCGCAGAATCTTTGGGTGTCACTCAAGCAGCCATTTCAAAATGTTTAAAAGCAGCTGGATATATTCAAAAGCAAGCAAATTGGGTTCCACATGAACTCAAGCCGAGAGACGTCGAAAGACGGTTTTGCATGTCCGAAAAGCTGCTGAAACGGCACAAAAGGAAGTCATTTTTGCATCGGATTGTTACTGGTGATGAAAAATGGATCCATTACGACAACCCCAAGCGCAAAAAATCATATTTGAAACCCGGCCAACCAGCCAAATCAACGGCAAAGCCGAATATCCATGGCGCGAAGGTAATGCTCTGTATTTGGTGGGATCAGATGGGTGTGCTGTATTATGAGCCGGTAAAACTGGGTGAAACCATCAATGAACAACGCTACCGAACACAATTAATCTGTTTGAAAAGAGCAGAAGCCGAAAAACGCCCGGAATATGCGACCAGACACGAGGCAATAATTTTCCATCATGACAAAGCTCGGCCCCACGCTGCTATTCCGGTTAAGAACTATTTGGAAAACAGTGCATGGGAAGTCTTACCCCACCTGCCTTATAGCCCAGACCTTGCTCCTTCTGACTACCATTTGTTCTGGTCGATGCAGAACGCCCTCACTGAAATACGGTTCACATCAGAGCAGAATATCAAAAATTGGCTTGATTCATTCTACATTCATTCGGCGCATTTCTTTTGGAATGGGATTCACAAATTGCCAGAGAGATGGGAAAAAGTCATAGCTTCAGATGGGCAATACTTTGAATAATACTATTGTACATGTTTTTCTTAAATAAACGTTCAAAATTTGAAAAAGAAACACCGCACGAATTAAATTACATACCCAATATTTTGACAAAAAATGCAACAAATACCATCCAACAGCCACTGAATTCACCTGATTCGGCTCCCTGTGACTTCTTTCTGTTTAATCGAGTTACTCGTAAAAAACCACTACGTGGAACGCGCTTCAGCAGCCGAGAGGAAGTAAAGGCAAAATCGCAGTAATCGCACTGATGGACATACCGATGTAAAAAATGTTTCGAGGATTGGGTCAAGCACTGGCATAACTGTGTTGCAGTCGATAGGGATTACTTTTAGATGAATAAACTTGTATTTTTAATTTTCTGAACACATTTTTTTGATCAAGGTGGTATTAAAAGTGGCCTTTAAAATAAAAAAAAAGAAGTATATGTCGTCTTATGTCTTTACAGACTCCATAAATACAATGTCTCAGTTTTTGTGGAAAATTTTTCAAACCTTTTAGATAACGAAAAATCTAAGAATTCGATTATACTTGGAGATTTCAATATAGATATTTTGGAAAGCAGCGATACTGTTTCCGCTAATATGTCCTTACTGGCATCGCATGGTTTAGATTCTTTTATTAACGAACCAACACGATTTGTATCTGGAAAATGTCTACATCACATTTATGGACGTTTTGCTAATGCTTCACTTAGTTTTTGTGAGAAAGTGCATTTTTGATCTTAGAATCACTGACCATTCTATGACTAGTCTGTTGTTGAAAACTATCAAGATTAATAAAAGCAATAATGCTCTTTACACCAACAAGTTCACCAAAACTCTGTTTTGAGTCTTGGCAAACAGTTTACGCTGAAAATAATGCCTCCAAGCCCTATGACGTTTTTATAGATACTCTTACTCAGCATATTACTGATTGCAGCCATATGGTCAACATAAAAAAACAGTCGGAAATGCTTAAGCCATGGCTTACTAGTTGCCTGCTAAAAAAAGTAAACGTTAAAAATAAGCTTAGGGTTAAATGTGTACTATAAAGCACCCACAAAATCAAAATTTTAAAAAGAGGTATACGAAGTTGTGCTCAAAACTACAGAAGTAAATTCCATTACACCATGAACGTTTTTACAGTAGCAAATTTTACTCAGTCATAGGGAATCTTAAAAGTGAATAGCAACTAGTAACAAATCCTTAACAAATCTTCCTCGTCTAAAAGGTGCATCCGTACTGATGTAGATGATACTGTAGTCACAGATAAGTTTTTTTTTGTAGAAAAATTTAATAACATTTTGCTACCATTACTGATTCTTTTAAGCCACATCCTAGTGCATCTATGTGTCCAACATGGAATTCTTTGAGTAACAGCGGAGATTCATGTAACACCTATAGAGTTGCTAAAATGTATTGAAACTGTAAAAAACACAAATTCTCGTGGCATTGATGGGATTTCAAATAGAGTACTAAAAAAGGTTGCTTACTTTATAGTTGATATCTTCGCACATATTTTCAATAATAGCGTTTTTTCTGTTGTATTTCCTGAGGCACTCAAATGCGCGTATATCGTATCACTTTTTAAAAAAGGATCAGCTGACGATGTAAGCAATTACTGGCCTATCTTGCTTCTGCCATCAATAAACAAGATTTTTGAAAAAGCGATAAGAAATAGGATTCTTGATTTTTTTAAAAATAAAACAAACTTCAAAAATTTCAAGTGAAGATGCTCTTTTGAGTTTCTTATCCCAGATTTTTTCAAATCTGGACAGCAAGAAGTTTTAAGATAGTTTATTTGTCGATATTGCAAAAGCCTTTGAAATGGTTAACCATGAAATCTTCCTTAAAACGATTCAAAAAGCTGGCTTTCGAGGCCTTAAGTTTGACTGGTTCAGGTCTTACCTGAAAAATAGGTTTCAAAGTGCTAGGTTCGATTAAATTCGAAATTAATTATATTAACCTGTGAGTACCCCAAAGCTCTATTTTATGGCCCATACTCTTTTTAATATATGTTAATTCCCTGTTTCAGTTGAACTTCAAAGGCATATTAATGTATAGTACTGCGTTTGCAGAAAACATTGGCTATGCTAATAACTTGAATTTGGTGGGGATCTGGTATGCGAAGCACAATCTACTCATAAGTTCTTAGACAAAAATTATGTTTTTTCAGTTTGTCAGCACAAAATAGTTTTGAGGCAAAGGTGATCTTCCGTGCTTCTGATTCAAACTGTTTAACTGCATATGTAACTCCAGTCTATCTTCGCGAGTCTTTGGTAGCAATGTTACCTGTATTGATATGGGTTTCTAAATTGAGAAAGTGGATGTTTTCAAATACTTGGAACTTACCATTGATTCCAAGATGAGCTTTTGTAGCCACACCGATATCTTGAGACAATATTTTCGCTCTACGCTCACAAATTTCTACTATCTACGTAGTATATGCTCAACGAATCTCTTAAGAACAATTTACTATGGAATTTTCTATTCCAAATTACAGTATGGCATTACTTGTTGGGGAGAAGTCCATTATAACAGAATCCAACTGCTAGTAGTCCTACAGAAACGTATTGTAAAGAAAATCTGTGGAAAATCGCGTCCACATCCTACATTCGCTCAGCAAATCTAAATTTTAGAGTATTTGAAAGTCATAATCTTCGCAGTAATTCATTATTTGTTGTCACTGTGCCCAGCTTTCGCACCACAGCTTTTCTTGATTCTTATACCGTAGTACCCTGTCTCTTGTTCAATGAACTACCTTAGGTCGCTTAGATCACTAAGAATTCTTACTATCTTCCAGAAACAGATAAAACTTCTGATTTAGATATAGAAATCTGTGAATCTTTTAATTTTACAATTTGCTGTTTTTTTTTGTTTGTTTCTGTCTTCTGTTTCGCTTGCTGTGTTTTTATGGATGTGTTGTGTGGGGTGTGTTGCAGAGAGTTGCAGAGAGTTGAAGACAGTCCACCAGGCTCTAGGCAACTTGTGCGGGTGGTAGATGTTCCAGACCGTCCATCTGGCTCTAGGGGTGTAGTCTAAATAATATGGCCGTCCGCCATATGTTCAGAGTGTTCCAGGCCGGCCTGGCTCTGCCTTTCCCGGGTGGACCTACTTGTTTTCACTTCCGAGGAGCGTAAAGGCAGAAGTCCGGGATTGGAAGAATCCAAAGGTGCCTTCCACAAATAGGTTCCTCCAAAGCGATAACGGACACAACAGAAAAGGCGGGTCAAACGTAAAGGGGTTAAGAGCTGGAAGGATGGAGCGAATGCCTTAGCTCTACTTAAGGCTGGAGACTACTCATAAGGGGAGACAAAACAACATTTGGGACAAGGGTCGGCTATTTCGTGTTGGACCCTTGCACAGTAACAAAACCTATAGCGCTTTTCCTGCGCTCTTGTAGCAGGCCGTCCACCTGCTCTGCGGGGTTCTTCCTAGGGTTTTGACCGTCCGTCGTTCCTATTTATGTTATCCTTCTAAGATGATGAGAAAGTTCACCGATGGCTGATGCGCCCATGGCTGCCCATCACTCTCTCAGAATTTTGGACGAACAACTGTCAAAAGGGAAGGCTCGAAGGAGTGGAACGAAGGTTTCAAGGAAAAAGAGTCCAGCTTGTTGTGGTAAATTTTACCGCAACGTGGTCCAAACTTTGGTATTTTTTAGTGCCAACCTTCACCTTCAAAATACCCCAGACAGAGAAATCCAACGGATTTACATCCGGAGAATTTGCAATCCATTGTGTCGAATGGTCCAAAAATACGAGCGGAGAGCGACCATCGGCGGTTATAGTGGCACAAACCATCACCATCGGTGCTGCCTGCTTTTTGGTGGCAATCCGAAGATGTAAATTTTCGAGAGACCTCTCTGGCAAGTAAACTCGGTCAACTTTGTTTGTTGACATACTGCTTGATAACAAATGGCGACTCATCGAAAAAAGCCAAATTCGGCAACTTGCCACCTTCGTGCAAGCGTAGCAACTCCTTCGCTCTTTCGACTCTAACTTTTTTCTGTTGCGGTGCAAGATTGTGTGCTTTGGAATTTTAATAGCTTGGGCTCAGCTCATTTTTCAGAATGTGTTCCGTTCCAACGATATGTTGAGCTCACGAGCCATTTTTCTTCTAAACCATTACTGCCGATGTTGCTGTTTTTTTATGACCACCTCGTTTTTCAACGCTGCCAGTATCACGGTAACGAGCTATGGTTCGAGACACAAATGATTTATTCTCGTTGAGGTGCTGGAGGGCTAAGCAATCACACTATCATGTTTGAATTCCATCGCGCATAAAAATGTTTCAACACAACTGAGACGCAAATCGTTTAAAAGGCTTGTAAATAATAAAATTATTTGTCATATGTCATGAAAGGTTTGGAAATTATAGCAGTCTGAAGTTGGTTGCAGTTCGAGTCAGGTAGCTTGTAGGTACAACGATGTCTTGAAGGCTTTACTCAAAATAATAATGAGACGCTATGTAGCAGCATGTACCTTCAATGTAGGTTGCTTTGCTTTGCTTACATTTATGCAAGACATGAAAATTGCTACAGGATCAAGCGCAGATAAATGGGCGCCTTCAGAGGACTGAAATCGGATTAGCAAGAAGCTACACACGACTGCAAAGTTGGCAACCAAAAATATGCTCTAAATATGTGTCAACATTGCTGCACTCTATGGACCAGGAATCGATGACTCTGTTTAGGTATAAACAAGGTTTTCATGTTTAATATTGGATTTTCTGGTATACAAAACAAAAGCGATTTTCTGACACTTGTTCTTTTTTGAAGCCGGTGAACGGTTTAAATCAAAATCTACTTGATCGATTCTTTTCAAATTTAGTATACTACTTCCTTACATAAATGACTAGGTATTCCTTGAAGTTTTTTTTTTTTATTTTTCATAATTATTAATTTTACAATAAAAAATTGGCCCATATTTTGGCGAAAATGTTGATGTTTTAATTCCTGAATGTCAGCAAAAATTAAAAAAAATCGAAAAAAAAAAATTTTTTCACAGGGATACCTTGGTAAAGCAATTAGCTGATGATAGCATTTTGATTTATTGATTTCAGATGATCCAGTCATGAGTTATATGGTTGACCGGCGGATAATTTTTTTTCTATGCGCCTCCGAAGATATGCTGCCATCGTCTTAATTATTAATATTTTGCTTTCAAAAATTAAGAAAATATTGTTCATAACCTTAAAAATCGTCTTTTTTTCGCCGAATTAACGTTACTCCCTCCCTCCCCATTCCTTATTTCCAACCATACTTCTAAGAGTTTTCTTTAGTTTTGTTACTCCTGGTGAAATGACTCTAATTAGTTTGAGACCAGAAATAGTTAACTTCTGCTAACGCAGTATTTTAACAAGCAACGCGACTGAGAATGTAAATGTGTTCTATGGGATGGACAGGACAAAAAGAGGATGAAAAATGCGATATACATATGTTGCGATATATGCTATGCGGCAGACTATATATAATTATAGCAAGTACACAGTTTCCTCATCTCAAGATGCACAAGAGGACATAGGGTCACCGGATCATAAAACGCTGAATGAAATTGATCACATTGTGATAGACGTAAGACATGCTTCTAGCATTCTAAGCCTTCTGGGCAAGCAAAATTGACTTGGTTCAACACCTTGTTGCAGCCAATGTGCAAGTGCGTATTTCCCAGGCGCCACAACAAAAAAAAAAAAAAAAAAAAAAAATATTGTAAGAAGATATAACATAGAAAAGTTGTAATAGCAAGAGAATCTCTTAACAACTCCTTTGCCGCTAGTATCAAGTAGTGAAGAAATCTTTGGTTTGATGGACAATGCTTGCAAGTACATGCAGTTAAACAAGAAACGAACAAAGCGGCGGTACAAAGAAGGACGAAAGCCACTCATGAGCTCTATGAGCAAAAGATATGGGAAAAACATGAGGAGAAACCGATCAAAGGTATTGAGAGTGTGTACTCAAGCAATAACCTACGGAAGTTTTACCAACAGGCAAGAAGAACGTGCCAAGGCAAGAAGACCCGTATATAAACCTGTAGAGAAGAGAAAGGAGACCTTGTTACGGCGATGAAGGCCCCACATCCCGTATTCAAGCAGAATAGCCCATTCAACTTAGACGATGATAGCCAAAACTTCCGTCCACCTAACTAAAACGCAGTATACATAGTAACATCTAAGGTGAAATCCAACAAAACAACTGAACCTGACGACTTACCGGCCGAGGTACTTAAATCTGCTGGAAATGAATTTGTGGAGAGCATATATCAAGTCATTTCTCGTTAACCCAAACCATAAAAAAGCAGAAAATATAGATGTCTCCTCAACATCCCACACAAGATCTTATCTGCTATACTGTGTGATCGTTGGAAACCCTTCGTCAATAACTTGTTTGGTCCATATCAGTCCGGTTTTAGTCCAGGAAAACCATACTCGCTCTAATCTTTACACTCCGGCAGATCTAGAAAAGTTAAAGGAGTCCAAATCGATACTCACGATCTTATCATCGATTTTAAGGCCGCATATGATAGCATTTATAGAACCATGTCTAGTTTTGGTATCTCTGTTAAGCTCGTCCGTATCTGGAGAATGATGACTAAGAACGCTCGCTGCTTAGTTAAGGTCGATAACGACTTAAAAGAGGCCTTTGATGTTAAAAACGGTTTTAGACAGCGGATTTCGGCAAGGATACGCGCTGTCGTATGGCTTCTTCAATTTAATACTCGAACAGGTAGTACGACGGACAAAAGTCAACGCGGAAGGTACTATTTTTTCCAAATCCGTCCAGCAAATATATGTAATTGTACCTTTACAGCCTTTACGGCAGTTCAAAAAGAGGCTAATGAGGCTAATGGTCTTAAAGTGAATGAGAAATATATGAAACATATGCTGTCGACTAAAAATCGTTCCGTCGCACATCAGCTAGGATACATTTATCACTATCGACAGCTACAACTTTGTCAAGGAGTTGACCTACCTCGGGGAAAATGTTAACTCCACAAACGACATCATGGTGGAGATTTGACGGAGAATAACCCAAAGCACCAGCTGCTTCTTCGGTTTGTCGAAACAATTTGTGTCAAAACTTCTAGCGCTCTCCCAGTCAACTCCCGGTCAAGCTTTATGGAGCCGAAAGTTGGACCATAAGTAAGACAGTGGAAAAAGTTTTAGGTTCTTTTGAAAGAAAAATCGTTCGTCAAATATTTGGTATAGACAAAACCGTATGGAGAAGAAGACACACATCTTTGATCCGTCAAAAGATGTGGACACACTACGGGAGGTAAAAATCCGTCAACTTCATTGGATCGACCACATTGAGTGGAAGGATGCAAGCCACCAAGTTCGAGAAGAAAAGGAAGACCGAATCTCCAGTTTAAAGATCAGGCAATCGCTTATATGCGGTGTGTTCAAAAAGAAAGGTGACCTTATATTTTTGTAAACAAAATTCATTTATTCATCAATAATATTGTAGTATTGACTCCTAAAAAGTAACCCCCCTTAGATATAGTACACTTGTGCTATCGATTTTACCAATCCTCGAAGCACTTGTCATAAGCACTTTTTGGTAAAGCGCTGAGCTTTTCCAACGATGCCGGTTTTAATTTCTCAATCGTTGCAAATCTCAGTCCTGTCATAGGTCTCTTCAGTTTTGGGAACAGGAAAATGTCTCATAGTGCCAAATTCAAAAGATATGGTGGCTGAGACATGATTGTCGTGTTGGAAATGGACAAAAATTTCTCAAAAGCAACGTTAAAAAGAAACAGGTGTATTATCGTGATTTAAGAGTCATAAATTATTTTTCCACAATTCCGGACATTATTGGCCGTACGACCTAGAGGTGAAAACTCATAATGCGATAAGCCACAATCAAAAAAACGGTGATCAAAACTTTGACATTTGATAGAACTTGGCATGCTCTTTTCGGTCTTGGCTCTGTTATGTACTTCCACTGGGACGATTGGGCTTAGGTTTGAATGTCATAACCATATACCCATGATTTGTCACCAGTTATGACTCTTTTAAGGAAGTCAGGATCAAAATTAAGAAGTTTCATAAGAAACTTCGCTAACAGATGTTTCATGCTCAAAACATTCGGAAAAATTGAATGACACGCGCCGACAGATACGCTAACATCCTCAGCAACTTTTTGCTAAAGTCTTCTTGCCTCAGTCTGCCTCTAACAACAAATCTGCATCCTATAAGGCTCTGCTTTTACCGTCGATAACAATCTCCGTAGTTTATTCTCTTTTTGTACAGCCCATCCCATCGCCTATTAAGAGACCTAACACCCCACGTACAGTTCCGAAGTAATTAGTACTTATTTCATTTGCAGGGGTTGTCTAAAACAGATCTGTTCATCTGAGTTTTTTGTTTCCATGGCCGGTTAGCTACCCCGAAAGCATAGCCACTAAGCTGGAGAGTGATTTCCAATATAGATACCCCTAAAACGCGGAGTCAGTTAAACCGAAGTCAGTACCCCGTTCGTGGATGTGAGCGCTACCGTTGGTCCAATAAGGGCTCATCCGCCACTATCTCTTTTCCAAGACCTTGACGTTGTCTTGGGAACACTTATAGGCCTAAACTCCATGTCTGATTAGCCAGGCAACCGTGGACCATAACTAAAAATGACTGAAATGTTAAATAGACTTTCGACCCTTTAACAAAGGCTAAATTTGATTTCGAATTGGTTATGGGTTGATGCTTGTAATCACCTGAAGGGCGCTGATCGATGCATAGTTATCCTGTGCAAAGCCGACCTCGGGCTTGAGCCATTATGGCAGGTACCCATTTTGAACATGGGATGTTCTGATTTCATATTTTAGGGTTCAAATCATACAAAACGATTTAGGACATTGTGCGTAGGTTTTGTCGGGGAGCTCATAGAAACATTTTTTGGGCATTGTCTAATTCTTTTGTGAAGGCGCAAGTGCATTTTAGCCTGATGTTGGTGCATTCAGGCTTGATGCGGAATCTCATTTCTTATAAATCTCTCTCACTTACCAAAAACTAAGCTTAGAATGTGTTCCTAATTTGTTTATCCTCCCTTTGTCCCGGCAATCTCCCTAGATAGTGGTTATATCCGCTTTATAGCGATCTAATCACACCTTTAGTTGGTCGGCTACATGTGATTATTCAAGGTATTCCATGTGTAGATCAAAACTGCGTTCTGTCCCCATCAGTGAATTCGTCCTTGGCTGTTGGAACTAGTAGCGTTTTAATGTCGTTAAGTAGTTAACTCTTCTTGCAAGTCAGGCTCCTTTTGGTATTAAAATTCGTAATATATTCCAGAGCCACTAAACTTTTTCGAAAGGATGAGAGCTGCCAAAATGAATATTGTATCACCACAGCGACACATCCAAAGGTTTTCCACTATCTACAAAATACAATATTACACCAAAGCGAACTTGTACTTTTTGATTCGTGTAGAATGATATTTGGTCAGACCATATTTTAATTGACTGGAAAATCTCAATCATGCGCCCAATTGTCTACTTGTCATGCATGACACACAAAGAGCTATTCGTCATGGAAATTCAATAATTCCCCAAACGCAAGTCCAATTTTGTTGACTTTATTGCCTTCTTGTTGCTTTATCACGTTTTCCCCGAAATACCTCTGTTCTGGGCAACTATGATACTTTGAAAGCTTTTGACTGACTGTCTGGGACAAGAGAAATGTTTTGCGTGTTTCGTGCAAAAAAAAAAAAAGACGGACTTTAATTATTAAATATTCCCATTGGTAGCATAGGGTAAATTTACCCGCAGTAGTTGACTGGTAACATAGAGAATATGATATTCAAACAGGATAATTTGGTGTGGAAATTGTGGCAACATGAATCAGTAGGAAGCGTCTTGTTAAAAACAACCAATATTTTCTGCGAACAAGGTTTTCGACTTACTATGTCCATAAGGTATCCTGAAGAAATCATCGGCCATATTAGGCCATAAGTACATCGAAATCCAATTTTATTGCAATCACAACGTAGACCCGCTATTGCCCTCACTTTGCTTTGGTGAGTTTAGAGGAACGTACATCAAACGTCTGGAGCTCAGGATGTTTTTAACATCAGCCAAAGCAGCTCTCAACACTTCTTCTTTAAGCTCATTGTCCGGCAAGATTTCCATCATACCCAAGTACATAGGAGCAGCTGATGGTATGAAACACTATTCAATTTTTGGGAACCTTGTTCGGCGGCAACAACAAAGATTCCAGCTCTTCTGAAAACGCCTCTTCCTGGCAAGTGCGGATAAAAGCACACTCGGCGCTCATAGCATCCATATTGAGCTGCTAAGATGGTAAAAAAAATGTCTGCTAAAGGAATTGTAGCACATATGGTACATCTAAGATTTTTGTAAATTAATTATCTTTGAGCCTGTGGTAATAGGGGTTAAACTTGCTACTTATTTTAGTATGACAGATTGTTTCCGACTCTGGAACTGCCTCGCCTTCCATTCGTGTTGAGAGTGATCTATCTTCTGAAGTATAGTAGAAGTCAGAATATTGAAACCAACGAGAATGCACCCCAATTCCTAAGACGATCTTCATTCTCGTCCCATCATTTGTTACATTTAGTGTTGGCGGCACCCTTATTTGGTAATTAGCTAGAAAAGTGTATGATTTATGAAAAAGCTTATCCATTAGTTTTAGCAACATGAAAGGACACCTCTTTAGTAGAAGAGGTGACATACCATCTGGACAAGCGGAGATCTTTGAGTCCTTTGGCCGCTACGTGAGTACGTTGGAGTATTCGTCGCATAGATTGTTTAAAGCACTCAAGTTTTGGGAAAACATGAGACAATCGTTAAACGTTGAGCTCGTTACAAAGTGCATAGAAAACAGTTTGCCTTCTCCAAAGAGCTAACTGCTGGAATTTTATCTTAAATGGGCGTTAGGATAGAGGATATAGCAGAGATTCTAACGAAAAACCAAAACTATTAGCTACCCTTAATGCTTACTTATTTCGGTGGCTACAACTAACAAGTCCCTGGTCTATCTCTACTGCGTTGTCCCTCCGGGTTAGATTTAAAAACTCTGGGGGCCGGAACATTGGCATCCATTTAGTCACATGCCCTTACCAATTAAAGGTGGTTGTCACTGTACAGCTTGTATAATTTGTCGATCGATATTTTCCTCCAAAGTCAACGCAAACGGCCGAATATTTTACGAAAGATTTTTCTCTAGAAACTACTGAGGATATCTTTATCCGCTTTCGATAGAGTCCATGCTTTTGCACCATAAAATAGGACTAGGATGATCAAGGTCATATATAGAGAGCCTTAGTACTCAGTTGCTTTCTTAGCCTAAAGAAACAGCGCTTGGCAAGGGTGATGTTTCGTTTTATTTCTATTTAGGTGTTGTTGGCAGAATTTATAGCAGAGTCAGGACCATTGTAAACTGTGACAATTGGATAGAATCAATTCGTCGATGTTGTGTGTCCTTTCTTGTTGAGGGGATACACTTGGTTTTGCCCTCATTCACCCTAGAAGCGCTGTAGTATCATATTTTTTGCATTAGTTGCTAGTCATGTTAAAATCACACACGCTTAAGAAAATCAGGCATTTCTAGATCGTTTGCACTTCTTCCGGTTTTCCTCGTAATGCTGTCGGCAAAAGTTTTATCTATGGTAAGCCCACAATGAGAGAAAACCATTTTATGAATTTGGCTCAATTTGGGAAATAGATTTTCGTGAAATTTTTCGCATTTGGGCTCTGAGTATGGAGATGCTTCAGCACATCCTCCGCAAAGCATAGTCAGCTAATTCGGGTTACGCAAGCTAAATTCTTTTGTATAGAATATGGACGCAAGCAATTCGTGGAATATCACCTTGATACGAGAGAAGCCCGACCAATACATCAGCCTGAAAGGCGTCCTACATTGGCAAAGCAGACAGAAGTTTCTGAAATGGTGTCGAAGAAGAAAAGTGAGGGGCTAATTGAAGAATTGCAGTGTCCGTGGATATTCTTAGTAATCCTCGTGAAGAAAATGATGAATAATGTTATCGTCATAGGTACTACGTTCGAGGAGCATCCTGAAAATCTAAAAGAGATATTTGAGAGGGGGAAGCGTTCATTAAAGCCGAATCCAAAAAAAATGTGCCTTGTTTCGTTCGGAAGTAAAATATCTGGGTTGTATTATATCAGCAGAAGAAGTGAGGACAGATTCTGAAAAAACGGATACGATGAAGGTTGGCCCGTCTCCAAAAATACACACCCTCTAAGAAGCTTTTTAGTCACGGATTAAAGGATTTTCCTGGCAGTATACAGGGTATCCCCTAATTCGTCAAGGATAATTTAGAATATGAGTCTTGGCTATATTCCAAAAAACAAATCGTTCTACAGTAAGAATATATCTCCAATGTTGACATCATTTATCAAGGTTTTAAGAAAACGCTTACTTTGGTGTACCCTGACCCATGTTAACAGAAATTGCTCTGTTAATATTAATGGCAGAAATTTTGTTTAGGACTTTGTTTTAAGAAGAAATACCACTGTTTCTAACTGCGTTTAAATATCTTGTTTGAGTCTTCAGGTATCCAATTTCTAAGTCTGATCCATTTTTCTTGCTCATTTTTGATTTTAAAGTCACTTTTCCCCAGAAAATACGTAATAAACATAACGTTTTACCATTTTTTTTTAAAGAACGTAACGATAGTAAAAAAAAAAAATTGGAAATTCCTCCAGTAGTTCTGGTAAATCATTTCGCAAAAACTAAAGATAGTTTGTAAAATTCATGCCCACATTTTGACGCTGAATTTGTGTTGAAATGATTTATGTCTCCTTTTACTCGTATGTGAATTATCCGCAAACCATGTATGAAGATTATGAAAATTTGTGATCCCTTCTTTTGTAAATTGAAATTTTGTGTATATGACCCCAACAACTCAGGCAAAAAATACTACAATTACCAAAAGATAGTAAAAATTTTGGGTCCTTCGTCCAAAACATGAGAAATTCTGCCTTAATCTCCATTCCAACGCTCGTTTACTCGTACAATGACATTCCTGCTGTTTGCTCTTCGAACAAGCCCAAACTCCGTGCAGCACGCTTTGTGGCCAATTCAACACTTCCAGATTGTGCTTTGTCTTTGCCTGCCTGTCATGAACCAAGCTTGGTCATATTCTAAACAAACCGTTTTGATACATAAGTAATTTTGTTATGGCGTAATATAAAGGGTGATTCATCGTAAGGTTTGATTTCTAATGTAAAATAAAACACATATGCTTGAAAGTAAAATTAATATTTTTATAATCAGTTAAGCTAACAATTCATGGCATCTATTTTTTTTAGAATGATGTCATGTAAATGTTGGCCACTACTACGTATATTCCAAAGCGTCAATCGTAGCTGGCTTTTTCCTGAAGATCTGAGATTTTACATATTCCCAGAGAAAATAGTCCAAAGGTGTGATATTGCACGATCTAGGCGGCCAATTTCACCAAAATTATTTCTCAACAAGTCGTTTCACTCGCTGAATAGCCGAAGAGTACCAAGAGCTACCATTACATCCATTAAAAACAACGGTCTGATATGGTTTATGGGCTGGTGGAATCATTGCTATTGAATCATCGTTATTGCGCCACGTTAACGAACTATGTGCTTCCTGAAATTAGAGCACATGGTCTCGATGATCTCTGGTTTCAACAAGACGGCGCTACGAGTCATACAGCGCGTGAAACAATGGACAACTTAAGGAATTATTTTAGTGAGCACTTAATTTCACGTTTTGCTATGGTAAATTGACTGCCAAGATCGTGAGATATCACATCTTTGGACTATTTTCTTTGGGGATATGTAAGGTCTCAGATCTTCAGGAATAAGTCAGCTACGATTGAAGTTTTGGAAGTCAACATTACTCGTGTTATCCGCGAGATGCCAGTCGCTATGCTCGAACGAGACGCCCAAAATTGGACCTTCCAAATGGACCACCTCAGGCGTCATCGTGGCCAATATTTGAATAATATCATTTTTTAAGAGTAGATGCCATGAATTTTTCTTTTAACTGATGATAAAAATTTTATATTCACTTTCAAATTTATGTATTTTATTTTATATTACAAATCAAACATTGCGATGAATCACCCTATATAGTACAACTATAACTATGGTGAGAATAATGTGAGTGAACGCCAGACCTAGGAGTGGTTTCTTCGATTCCGTTCCGGAAATTTCGATGTAAAAGATGCACCTCGCACTGGTCGGCCTGTCACTGAAAAAGTCGATGAAATTTTGCAACTGATGGAGCAAGACCGGCATGGAAGCTGTATGAAGAAACTCAAACAAGCTCGATGTTTGGCTGCCACATGAATTAACGCAAAGAAATGACCGAATAACTATCAGTGAAAAGCTGTTGAAACGTTGAAATGAAACCATTTTTGAAGCTATTCATTACAGACGATGAAAAATGGATTAAATATCAAAAAAGAGCGACCAGAACTGACCAACAGAAAGGGAGTTGTCTTCCATCGTGACAATGCTAGGCCTCACACATTTTTTATGATCCGGAATAAATTGACGGAGCTTGGTTGGGAAGTTTTGATGCATCCACCGTATAGCCCGGATCTTGCACCCTCTGATTACCATTTGTTTTGGGCTTGCAAAACTCTCTTGATGGTAAAAGATGAGCCGATCAAAAAGCCGTTGAAAATCACATGGCCAAGTTTTTCTCTGATAAACCACAGAAGTTCTACATCGATGGAACTATGAAGCTACCTGGAAAACGGCAAAAGGTCATAGATAATAATGACTTATATGTGCTTGATTGAAATTGAAACCGCGGAGACTCTTTATATGACCCAATATTTTAGTCTTGTAATAAGCCTCTATGAATTCAGACTTGTTAGACTTTGGAATCAGAATTCTCAACATATTGTAAAATATTAATTTTAACTGACATCTCTCCATTGGACTACCACATTTATAGCTGAAAATTGAGAACTCTATTATACATACTCGTTAATGTTGTTTTTATATTTATATAGTTAGTAGGTATCCCTGTTGAAGCTATAAGACACCACAAAACCCCTTTTCAACATGGCTAGCTTCACTTTGTTTGTTTATTTTGCAATTAACTATTTTACATTAAAATAGCTTCCGTGAAATTAATTCAACAAAATCAAGTGACTCAATTCGTTTTCAATTTTTAGGTTAACGATGGGAAAATGCATCAGAACCTGTTCGTTCCCCGACAGACAAAAAACAAAAAAAAAAGACAACAACAATTGCTATTTGCACATTATATGAGTATACCTAAGTGCTAAATAGTGATCCCCAAAGTATCTGTGATTTATCCATGACTAATATGGTCCATTTAAAGGGAATCGCATCCACATCCCATGGTTTGGATAAATACCAAAAATAAAGACACGAAGTCCAAGTCCATTAGAATTCAAAACTCATTAACTAGCCGACTGAAACGCCGGCGAAAGCGAATTCAGTTGTGAGTTACGCGGCAAAGTGAACAGACGTTAAACAAGTGTATTGGCGAGAGATTTAATTTTTGTTTAAAAAAGAAAAAAAAAGTATCTTTTATCTGCGTTGTACCGGTAGTGTTAATTCTTTGTTTATTTATATTTTCGCGAAAACTTGAGCGATACTGTAAATCATTGGGAAACGATTTTTTTTTTTTTTAAAAAAAAAATAAAACGCGATTTTTTGAGAATTATTTGTGAATTTTTTGCCGGTGGGTCCTACATTGTTTATAAAATCCAACAACAATGAATGATACACATGTAGCTGTGGAAATGGATAATTTATCAGACGAACAAAGAGATCGGGTAAGTTTGAGTGGATTTCTCGCGAATTTATGAGTAAAAGTTACCGCAACACAGCACAGATTCTTACTCATCCGGTTTTGGTAGTAAAGTATCCATAGTTTGGTCCATAAGCATAATAAACCCAGTGAACTTGCGGAATTCCCCAAACCCGAATAATGGTGAAAAAAACCTGTTTCGTTGGGCATTAGATACTTTGTGTGCGATTTTTCTTGTATTTTTCACCGGCATAGATACTATACAACAATTATGCATGCAGTTAAAATTAGAATTGTTGGGATCAATTTTCATGGTGTCTAGTCATTTTAAAATAGTCAAAAATGTCAAAGATATTCTTGCGAAATTGCAATGGCCTCGTCAACAGTGAGACAAAGCAGCGATTCTAATGATAAGCAATAGTATAAAATTGTTTGTATTATGGAATTTTAAACTATATAAAATCGATTTAATACGTGACAAGCACTCCTTGTGTAATTGAAATTCATATATTCAAGAGTTCAAGCATTTAATTTGCACTTTATTAGCACTTCTAGCTTAGGGGCTTTCTGCACTCAATATGACTTCTCTCGGAGCTGGTTTGTGCGTTGGAAATTGTGTTTTTCATCTGAGAGAATTATCGTGATTCCCCTGTCTAACATGAATCTGAGTGAATTATCTATTAGAATCGGAAGTGAATACTCGTATTCGTATTTCTGAATGTTTCATGACTTCGCTTCTGACCTTAATTATGATTGTTCTGTGGAAATCGAAATGATTAATTCTATAAATGGCTTTACCTACACTCCTTTATGGAGTTAAAGGCGATTACTTGACACAAGAGTATCCCAAGGCTATTGAGGTTGTTATAGAAATGCTTTGTGTTCATGTGTAAATTCATTATCTCCATACTTGTTTGGTCTTGGTTAGTTGGTTGTTATCACTTGTCGTGGATTTTACATTTTAAATTTACCACAAATTCTACGAATATAATTTCCTACGACTTCACATGAACACGATTTTAATGTCGTTCTACGCGACTACAGATAAGTGAGTTTAAAAATGAAACGTCAGACTAAAGTATGTATTAAAAAAAAATAGCAGTGATTTAGAAAGCTTAATCTTAGTAAACAGATGTCTTAGGTTGGCATACAGAATTATGTAGAACAGCCTCTTAGATAAGCCGAAAAATAACTAGCCCGGAAGTCTAGCTGTCACTTCTTTTGATTTTCATCAACATTTTGCATTAGATGCCGATTTCATCGTTGTCACTGCGATTTTGAAAAGTCAAGTGGTTATACCTTACTTCTTTCTCCTAAAAATGGTACTTTAGACCGCGGTAAACCTAGATCTTACCCAAATAGACTGCTTTATCTTTCACAGTCTTACTTAACTATTTCACTCCAACTATTTCACTGGGCAATTCATATGATTGGTAGTTGAATCTCCTACTCAAAAAGAATATTTTCATGAAGTTTCTATAAACTTCATTCTCCAGAGCCATAGAGTGTAGTTGGTATGATTATGGTCCCATTGCCTCTCAGATTACATCGCACAATCGGAAAAGAAGTTGTGATTATCGATTTAAACTGTGGAAGCTTACAAATTTGTGCTGTGGTAAACTGCTAAATACGACGCATTCGTTCTAAAAGATCATTTTTGACTAGCTTCGCTGAGAAGCTCAATAGGTGTATGTCCTAGTCATAGAAGCTGATGTACCTTAGCCTTTCTGACCAGGTCAATGTAGATGTAGTATCTTATCATCACTCGAAGAACCTTTTTCCAAAGCACTCAAGGCCATTTTCTTCCTGTTTTGGTGTAGTCTATTTGCCAGTGACATACAAAAAACTAAGACGATAAGGATTTTATACATTGTTTCCTTCGTTATCCGTTAGAGTGACGTTTATCTCAGTTGTCTTCCTAGTTCAAAGAAACAGAGATTGGCAAGAGTCACTCTCTATTGTTTGTGCCATTGCTTGAATCTGTAAACCGTAGTCGTTTGCCACATAAAAGTTATAGTTCCTTTTTAGCAATATCGTCAGCGTAGGTATGCTAGACAAATTTACAGACATTTGGAGTATTGGTCTATGATTACCACATGATTTTCCAAGTTTGTTATGAACAAAGTACATAGCCGAAAGTTGTTTTATTAAAGTCCTTTTACATACATTGAATTATGAAGGAGCAAGCGCGAGTGAGCTTATCCATTACATTTTAGCATAGTGGAACGAATTTCTCAGGGTAAAAGAATATACACGTATAGCAAGTCTCTATAAATGATTACCAATCTGAATTCTTGGGTTTTCCTTAAGATCTGCCATATTGTGTTCCAATATGGACCTACCCGTCCTCAAACCGTACTGAAATTTCGTTAGTTAGGCATATTGTCTTCTAATTAAGTGTTGAAAATGAGTTGTTAATGCTCTCTACCATCGGCTACCATAAATATCTGCTTCAGTAAGGTTAATATGTTTTTAATCTTCATTGATAGTCTCTTGTCTGCCACTTCGAATGTAATATATTCCTTTGCTGGTGACAGAACTCTCTATTTTTATATTCGTTTTCGGATTCGCATCCCTGCTTTTCATCATATCATAACTAATTAGCGAACCATCAACTGAGTAGATTTGAATGCTTCTAAAACACCATGCTGTCTACTGATGTTAAACTGAAATTGGAACGCTCATTAACTATTAATGACATTTGCTTCGTAGAAACCAAACAGCCTTCTATTCTCTTTGTATGCGTCACCTTACGTTAGAATAACCACATGTTCGATTTCGTCTTAGGATAAAACCCATAGGTGTCGACGACCAGTTAGACAATTCACATACTTGAACACCGACATAGTCCCTCATGCCTTATCTTGTTCTATCTGTACTTTCACCACCAGGGTTTCATCATCAGCTCATCAGTTTACTGTCAAGCCAACTTTTGAACATACTCCGAAACTCTGAAATATTGTTTTTCTTTCCTTCGCTTATGAAATGCCCTGCTGAGCCCTTTACTTCCTAGTCGTTTAAACCTGCAAACATTCAAGACCAATGTACTTTGGTACCCTTCTTTCTGTTTTTCTTACGCCTGTGATGAGTTGAAGGAATTGAAGGGTACACAAGTTAATTATTTAAAAAAGGCGTTTATTTTGACTTCGGTTGAAGGCTTCTCTGCTTCTTTCGTTTCCTTTCTGAGAAACAGATGTTCCTCCCAGCTCTTTGGGTCATAGAGCTTGCAAGCAGCTAGCCTGCTTTTTTGCAACGTCCTCTTGTACACCTTTTGTTTCACTGCATGCGCTAGGCGGCGCTCTTCATCAAACTAAGGGTTTTATATCTTATTCTCTCTCTCTCTCTCTTACTCTCTCCTTGATAGTATCATACTTCTCTAGTTGATAGTACTATTCGAACCTTGCATTCAATAAGGCATTGATTCGGTGTTCAAGCGGAAAGTGATTCAGGCCACTTCATGGATATTAGGATGTAAGAAACCCTTGCTTGCTGTCCATTTTGAGTGCTAGTTTTCATCTATACTGAAGATACTCGCCTTTCATAACTTGACATTTAAATCTCCAAGGACGATCTCAAAATCGTGTTTGGGACATTAAAACGTGTGTTCGAAGAGCTCTTAGAAGTTTTGTGGTGCAGCCATATTAGGCTTATGTTATTGAACTTAGTCCTGATGAGGAATGTTATAAGGCTTTTAGATCAAGACTACTTGCTCTGCCATCCTCTGGTGACAAACCTATATCCAAATATGCGCTACTACTAATTGCTATAGCGATGAGCATAGTGGATGTCCCACAACTTAACAATGACAAGTACGTTTGTAAAGAGTCTCTTTGATGGAAATTCTTGCTTGCTCCGCTGTTAAGAAACAGGAAATCTTTATTGAAAGGTTTAATCTTTCTTTCGTTCAGAATTTGTGCGACTGTTTTATTAGTGTGCCCATTTAATAGAATTTCGTGCTTTCAAGGTTTTAGTTTCATCTTTAATGATAGTAATTCCGAGATCTTTGTGTTCATCGTCATTTTTTATGTACTGTCAGACGATATATCACGGGTACACAGAATATACAGAAGCGGACTAAGAAAGTTTCCTTGCGGTACGCCAACCAACATGTTTTCAATTGATAGAACTGAATTCCGTGTGTTACCTAGAAAAATTAATCCCCGAAAAGATGCTGTTAGAATATTATTCTACAGGCCTTCATACCACACCTATGATCTGACAGGGAAATCCCTGATAATAATTTCCAGTTAATCATCAAACCTAGATAGGGTTCAGTTAAGCAAAAGTAGGAAATTCGGGAGTCCAGTGGAGTATAAAGAGCTACCTGTAGCATGTTGTCGTATTTTATCCCGACTAGAATGCACCATACCAAAGACAACAGAATGACCGTTTTGTGGACGACTGCCGCCATTTAATTACACATACATTTTCTTCATATATCTTTATTTCATTATTAATTTATTTTATTTATAAATTTATTATGTTGCAGCATATCCAATGAATAGTTTTACTGAAAGATTTGAATATCAGAATTAGCCCCAGTCAAGAACGTAGTTTCCAGCGTGAATTCCAAGGAATGTTCGCGTTTTCAAATTAATATTGTGCATTGCTCGCCAGGTAGTGAACATTTATGCATTACAAAAATGTGTTTAAGTACGACCGGATATATCTGGTCTTGCTCATGACTTCTTTGCATCATTTCGATGCACGATGTGATGTAATTTATTCCTCTTGCCCATTCGACGGGTACTCAATGTTAACTGCATGTCTCACATTATTTGTAATGTCTTGATTGAGATTCTAGCAAAAGATAGAGGCTTCTGTCAACAATACTATTGGTGAGATCATAAGAACGTGATTTGCAATCGTACTGCACTCGTTGAACTATACGAGTAGATTGCCTTCTATCAAAGTTTCTCTAAGCAGATAAATTTCTTAAATTTCCATTGATGCAGATTCATTGTTACAATGTAACAGTTTGTTTGCAATTAACATTGCAACACATTTGTCTTAAGGGTTTCTATGACAGAAAAAGGATAGACCAACTCGGAAGAAATTTTTCGCACATATGTACCGATACCGGTGAAGAATTAGAGTAGGCTTTGTAATAACTAGTTTTGTGGATAAAAGCAATACTTCGGAATAGAACACAGGGAGTAAACATAGGTTATCAGCAAGCCGCCGTTCTGTTCTCTCGGTCAACTCACTGCATAACGCTCTCAATAGCTCTGACTTTTATGCTCATGCATGTGCTGATGATGTAGCTGTATTGTCTGTTAGATCGTGTCCTGAGAGGGTCGCCTCCAAAGCAGCCCTAGATGTGATCGACAATGTGTACATTAAAAATGAGCTTACAGACAATCCTCTTAAAATTGAAAGAGGAAGCTGCCTGGTCTGACTTATCTAGTGCGTAAAAGCATCACCATGTTGGAGCTGTCGGCCTTCTGACAGTGCAGAGGAGCTATCGGCAAGACATGAGGCCTGTCACCGAGAAGGGTCCTTGGATATACACGGGTAATGCTAAATATATCATATACATAGATTGTCTGGAGGAATAAGCTCTCGCGGCGAAAATACGTAATTGCTGCTTTCACCAGACTCCAATGAACAGTTTGTCTCTGATGCGTGGGGGCTTTGCCCCAGCACTCCTGGCTCGCTCTAGACGCATTGACGAATCTCCCTCACCTTGATGTTCATATCATGTGCTGCACTGATGACCTAACGCGTCGGCAATCTTATGACTCTGGTCATAACATGTCATCATTTGAAGCAATGGTACCAGAACTCCTTTTGCGGAAAAAATATGAAATCGATTTTACCTGTGCCCATGACTAGTTTCGGCCAGAATCTAAGCCAGGAAGGAATGCAGTCGGGTCTTCACGGACGGCTCCAAAACCAATATAGCATGTGGCGCTGGTGTCTTTCTGGAGGATGACAACGTTAGATTTTACTTCACGTTAGGAACGCTTGCATCTATCTTCCAAGCGGAGATTTATTTCAATGCGTTGTTAAAGCGTGTATCTTTCAATTTCTATAAGTGGCGTAGTCTATACTGTTTAAAGGTGGCAAAATAGCGGACTATTCAAAATAGAACCTTTTGTTGGGAAATCTTGCTACAGCTGCAGCAAAAAGCGGCACATTTTAAGATGTAAAATTGGCCACAGTAGCGACCCTTTATACAATTAAACCTTAAATATATAGGCTCACATCGTTGTCGACACTAACAAAATCTTTTTGATCTCCTGGATAAAGGCTTTGAAATAAAGGGTGAATTATCGTAAGGTTTAATTTATAATGTAAAATGAAACACATAAATTTGAAATTAAATTAACAATTTTTATTATCGGTTAAAAGAAAAACTCATGGCATTTACTTTTTGAAAAAGATATCATGTAAATATTGGCCACGATTATGTCTAAGGTGGTCCATTCGGAAGGTCCAATTTTGGGCGACTCGTTCGAGCATAGCGACTGGTATCTCGGGGATAACACGAGTAATGTTGGCTTCCAAAGCGTTAATCGTAGCTAGTTTATTCCTGAAGATCTAAGACTTTACATATCCTTAGAGAAAATAGTTCAAAGGTGTGATATCGCATGATCTAGGCGGTCAATTTACCATAGCAAAACGTAAAATTAAGTGCTCACTAAAATAATTCTTCAAGATGTCCATTGTTTCACGCGCTGTATGACTCGTAGCGACGTCTTGTTGAAACCAGACCTTACTGAGACCATGTGCTTGAATTTTAGGGAGCACATAGTCCGTTAACATGGCGCGATTATGGTTACCATTTACGGTAACATTCTGATTTGCCTCATTTTTGAAGAAATATGGACCAATGATTCCACCAGCCCATAAATCACACCATACCGTTGTTTTTAATGGATGTAATGGTAGCTCTTGGTACTTTAAAGGTTGCTCATCAGCCTAAATATAGCAATTTTGTTTATTAACGTATCATTGAGCCAGAAATGGGTTTCATCAATAAACAAAATTTCACGATAAAACACAGGATTTTCATTGAGTTTTTCAGAGCCCATTCACTGAAATTTAAATGTAAATTAAGGTCGCCTGGGTTCAATTCTTGCACAAGTTGAATTTGGTACGCTTTTAGGCCGATCTCTTCACGTAAACTACGCTAAGTTGTCGAATTCACCAAACCAAGCTGCTCAAAACGACGATGAATCAATTCGTCACGGTCTTCCCGTCACTCTCAGTATCGTCCTCGAATCGGACGAAAAACATTTCTCACAGAACGCTGATTTTCGTAATACAGTTGAACAATTTGGAGACGCTGTTGTAGTGTGAGTCTTTCCATGATGACTTGCCAAACGATACTGAACAAAAATGACAAAGCAGTTTGATAGGAGTCACGCGTGATCTGTCAAAAAAGTCTATTCCTTCTACATTCTGAGATAAAACAATTTCCAAAATAGTCTAACATGGTAGTATTACCGGCCAAACTGATCAAATGTTTAATGCAAATGTCATTAATGCAACGAGCATTATGAATGTATGTTCATTTTTAGGAACAAACCTTCCTTCCGCCAGTTACAAGATGGATTTGCCAATGAAAAATGACTTTGCTCGAACCTGAGGACAAAAAACAGGATCGGGCAATCAAATATTCCTAGAGCAATCAGAGTTCACTGAGAACACCTGGACGAAAATCCTCTTAATATACCAGCACAAGCTACAAATTAAACGACTAGTGGATCTTATATATCTTCATAAAGATAGCCTAGCAAATATGGAACTACCTCCGGAGGAGATAACCTTTCCAATATCTATTTTGAGTACTCACATCAAATTTAAACATTCCAAGTTTGCTACCGCATCCCTACGTATATTAGAAGGCTTTCCGTGTGGAACACAAGATCTCACAAAATATCTCTACAGGAACCATGGGTGTGAAATAAACGCATCTGTGGTTTTGGAAATTTAAAAGGTTTCAAATTACTTTATGATGAGCGATCTTGCGATCGAAAGCTTGTCTTGATGTGCCGAACGCACTCTCGCCATCTAAGCTTGTGCAATTTCGTAACCAAGATTTAGTTGCTGAATACATAACATAAACTACGAAATGAATGGAAAATGGCAAAAATTCGTTTTCGCCCTTACTTATCGTACTTATCATATGCTGTGAAGTTTTGGGGCAGTAGCAAACGCAACTGGAGAGGTTACCATCTAGTGTCAACAATGTTGGCTATCAGCCAACTATTGGCAAAACCAGTAGGCTGGTCAAAGTTTTCAAAAAGGGAAGATTAACCAGGCTGGAACCACTCAGAAAATCTGACGATACCTATACTGAATCGAAAGCAGAGACTCTCCGTCTCATGCTTGAGTCTCATTTCCTAGGCAATCTAATCGTAACCAGCTCACAACTAGGGCCTATCAATGAAGCTGGTAGTAAGCTGAACAACACAACACGCCGTAGCTGATATATCTCATCAGTTGTAGTGACGGATGAGGCCGTTAAACATGCTGTTGCTTCCTTTGACGGCTTCAAGTTACTTTCCACCGATGATACATACCCAGTTATGTTACAAAAGAGTATAGACCAACTACTGGCAACTCTAAGATGAATTTTTTCTGCTATCCTGGCACTGGCATTAATACCGGAAAGCTGGCGAACAGTGGGAGTGGACTTAACACTGAAAATCGGAAAGGAAGACTACTCGCTGCAAAGAGTTTCAGACCTATAAGTCTGACTTCTTTCATGCTGACAAGCATCGTTCGAGATAGATGTTAGCCTACCAACGCGCAAGATCCTACTAGAGTGTTCTTCAGAATCTGGTAGACAGAACTAAAGGTGCAATCGACAAGAAGGAATAGGCCTTAGGCATTTTCATCGACGTTGAGAGTGCTTTCAGCAACGTAACTTTTGACAGCATGTGTAACTCGGCCAGACACCATGAGGTAGACGATTCATCAGTTTTATGGATAAAAGCAATGTTGGTAAATAGTACATTAACTTCGGATGCTTGCTGTTGGCTGCGGTCAATATGTGGCCAACATGTTGGTTGACTAACTACTCAACGCGTTCAATAGTTCTAACGCCTATTCAAAAGCATACGCGAGTGATGTAGCTGTACTGTTTTCTGGATCGTGATTGGCAACTATTGCACTAGGAATGGGCTTTCAGTCAATCCTCTCCAAACTGAGGTTGTTCACTTTACGGGAAGGACGAAGCTGGCTGATCTTGGGTCTATTGGGTCTATAACTTCGTGCGGTTTGCTAACTTGTATTATTCTATTGTTATTATTCCATTGAAACATGCGTTGGAAAGCTACTGTCATTGTACGTCATTTCAGTATTTGTCATTCAATTGAAGCGTAAACAACAATAATTTTTTTTCACTTAAATATGTCGAACTTTGTGCATGAAAAAGTGTTTTTGCGGGGAGTTCTTCTTCATTATTTTGGTGGAAGTTTATGGTGGACATGCGCTGGCTGAGCGAACGTGCCAAAAGTAATTTGCACGGTTTAAAAGTGGTTGTTTTGGCTTTTAAGACGATGAAAGTCCTGGGCAGCCAAAAAAGATTGAAGAATGAAGATTTTTCCCAAACACAAGAAGAGCTCGCAGAATCTTTGGGTATCACTCAAGCAGCCATTTCAAAACGTTTAAAAGCAGCTGGATATATTCAAAAGCAAGCAAATTGGGTTCCACATGAACTTAAGCCGAGAGACGTCGAAATACGGTTTTGCATGTCCGAAAAGATGCTGGAACGCCACAAAAGGAAGTCATTTTTGCATCGGATTGTTACTGGTGATAAAAAATGTATCCATTACCGGGTGAAACCATCAATGGACAACGCTACCGAACACAATTAATCTGTTTGAAGAGAGCAGTTGCCGAAAAACGCCTGGAATATGCGACCATTCCATCATGACAACGCTCGGCCCCACGTTGCTATTCCAGTTAAGAACTATTTGGAAAACTGTGGATGGGAAGTCTTACCCCACCCGCCTTATAGCCCAGACTTGCCCCTTCTGACTACCATTTGTTCCGGTCGATGCAGAACGCCCTTACTGAAATACGGTTCACATCAGAGCAGAATATCAAAATTTGGCTTGATTCATTCTAGGCTGCCAAGCCGGCGCAATTCTTTTGGGATGGGATCCACAAATTGCCAGAAAGATGGGAAAAAGTCATAGCTTCAGATGGGCAATACTTTGAATAATACTTTTGTACATGTTTTTCTTAAATAAACGTTCAAATTTTGAAAAAAAAAAAACCGCACGAATTAAAATACATACCCAATAGAATTATGAAGTTGCTAGAAAGATGGCAAAAGGTCATCGAACAAGGTGGAAAATATATCATTGATTAAAGTTTATTCATTGTAGGGAGTGCGGTCAAAAAGTAAGGTGACTTCATATTTTCATTAAAAAAATGTTTATTTATTCAGCAATATTAATGTTGTCGCCTTCAAAGTAATCCTCCTCAGATATATTATAGATATACCAACGCTCTTTTCAATTCTCGAAGCACTTCTCATAAGCACTTTTTGGTATAACCTGAGCTCTTCCAGCGATGCCGTTTTTATTTCCTCAATCGTTGTAGTATTGGGAACAGAAAAATTCGCATGGGGCCATTGACATTATTCAAGGGCTCCTGAGTGATGCTTATGTAACGGTTCTTCTGATCAAAATAAGGAAGTTTGGGAACAAACTTCGCTTATACACGTCTCATGCCCAAAACATCTGAAGAAATTGCATAACACGAGCCGACAGATATACCAACCTCCGCAGCAACTTCTCTTATCGCAATTAGACGATTTTCCAAAACAATTTTCTTATCATCTTTTGTTGATGTGCTGGGGCGTCCAGAGCGAGTTATGTCATTGGCATCTTCTCGGCCATCTCGGAATAACTTGTACCACTTTTAAACATCTTTTTTACTTGGAGCAGACTCACTGTATGCCACTGTCAATATTTCAAGTATTTTCTTTGATCCATTTTTTATAATAAATGAAAATCGCCGAGTACACCAAAACACGTCTAACCTTTCTATCTGTCAAAAAAAAAAAAAAAAAATTAAGATATGTATGTACCAACACAGCAAAAAAAAATCGATAATCGAATGTACGTTGCCTGCGACATTTCAAAAGTCCCTTTACTTTTTGAACATATTCGTATTGAAAATTTTTATTTATATGAAATAGTCGGCAATCGATGAAAACAAATGGTAGTCAGAAGGAGCCAAGTTTGGTGAATATGCGGGTGGAGTAGCAGCTCCCAGCCAAATGTTTTGGTTGTATCCTGAACCAGTTTTGCTTTGTGTGCAGGTGCATTGTCATGGAGCAAAATTACCTTGCCGTGTCTTCTGGCTCATTCTGGTCGTTTTTCGATCAATGCATGGTTAAAATTGATCATTTGTTGTCGGTAGCGATCTGTATTAACGGTTTCACTGGGTTTTAGGAGCTCGTGGTACATCACATCTTTCTGGTCCCACCAGACACATAGCACTGTCTTCTTGCAGAATCAATCTTGTTTTGCAGTCAAAGTTGCTGGTTGTTCCGAATTAACCCATGATTTTTTCTGTTTAGAATTCTGATAATTAATCCATTTTTCATCGCCAGTAACAATTCGATGCAAAACTGAATTTTTATCGTGTCTTTGAAGCAAAATTTCAGAAGTGGTTTTTCGGTTTTCTTATCTGTCTTTCATTCAATTCATGTGGCACCCATTTTCCAGACATTTAGATCTTTCCCATAGCTTTTAAACGGTCAGAAATTGTTTGTTGTGCAACATTTAATATTTCTGCCATTTGTTTCTGACGCAAAGTGTCATCTTCATCCAATATTGTTTGCAATTCGGCGTCTTCAAACTTTTTTGGTGGTCTTCCACGTTCTTCATTTTTCACATCTAAATCGTTATCTCTGAACCGTTGAAACCATCTTTTGCATGTTATTTCTGATAAAGCATGGTGACCATGGTTTGTTTATCGAATTTTGGAATCGTAATGTCTCATTCTCCAAAACCCAAAAAATAGAAAACACTGGACTCAACAACACTTACCAGAAAAACGTTTCAAATCGCTGAATCAGTGATTTTTTCCCCAAAATAAAAAAAAAAATAAAAAGCACGCTAGAGATACAAGTAAGCAATTTCAACCTTCAGTTGTACTTCAATTTAGAAGAAAAAGTTTTATTTCATCATAAGCATCACCAGCTTTGTGTGAGTTGAAACTTATTTTGACATTAACTGGCCATTTAAACATGATTATTACAAAAATTGAAAACAAAAAAATAATTATTCTTTTATTTTTTATCAGAGGTTTTATCAGAGCATTCACTTTTATAGTAAGTACCCCTCAGGGAGAATGACTCGCATCAACCTTATCTGCAAATATTGTGCATATGTAGGTTATGTATTGCATTTTAGAGAAATTATTTCACTTAAGACTCAGTTTGGCAAAATACTTAGGATAGGCATGTTGTTGCTACTGTTCAGTTTCAAAAAGATTTTCTACACAAAACAGCAAAATTAAAAATCAAAATCAAATTTTAGAATATTCGTGTCCTATCTAACAGAAAAGTACAAGCATGGTGAGTAAATTTTTGGTGGTTTTCGTTCTCGATGTGGAAGTGGTTTTAGCATACTCATGCTACTTTATTCAACTTTTGTGCTTTCAATTGGAACGATACAGATATGCACATCCATCCAAGTGTAATATGAGATACATTTATTAAAAAAAAGTTAAATAAAGTGTATCGCTGTAACTGTGTAGTAGAAATCGTGGATAATTAATTGTAATTTTTGCAAGGCCTTCCGTTGTTAAGTGTCAACTCAAATTCGTCAGGTTTACGGGAACTTATGGCACCAAAAATGATTGCATACCAACTGTTTCGGTACCATATATAGTTTTTAAATAAGATCCCTGCGTAGATACTTGATAATGATGCTTATTCATTACCTTGTGCTTTAAAATTAATTCTTCAAGAATGTTTAGGTTATGAAATATTGCTATGGCTGCTCTTTTAACGAGAAGCAGAAAATTGAACAGTATGTCTCGTCAAGTGATTAATGACACAACTATCCAAAGTCGCTAAGTGTATGGTTGCCATCATGTATGAGATACCTTCTTATTCTTAAAATATTGCATCGAAACTTATTAAAGCGCTGTCGGTTTTCTGCCACTGTAAGGGAGCATTGACACGCCAATTGTATGTAACGCGGCAGTTGTTTAATGGAACAAGATTTCACATACATACATACATGTAGTATGGAAATGTTGATTATTTATTTTAATTATGAAAAAATCTTACAAAAGTTGGCTCGTTTTTTAAACTTCTTCCTCAGCTACGACCTGCTTTTCGCTGTTTTGACTTCAACTCTCTGTGGCCACTTCTTCTTTTGTGTTCGTATCATCACCGTCAGCGCTCTCGTCCAATCAACGAAATCCCATACGGACGTGAAGTTCAACGACTTAAACAACATTTGTAGGAAATTAAACACTAACCCCTCACACAAGATGATAAAAATCCATATCGCTTTCCCCATATAGATGTTAAGATACTTTGCCTGCCAGTGCACTGTCCTTTTGTACACTGCACTGGATTTTATGCGATAAAATTTGGGCCATTTAGGAAATGTTATCGCGTCTACTGCAGTAGACTTGGTGAATCACTTGCAATAACCGATCCTGGTGATGACCTCTCGTTCGACGACGCCCAACAATGCTTGAAAATTGAAATGATTAATGGAAAAAGAATGCTTATTTAACTAAATTGGGAGTACTTTAATACTTGCACTTACATATACATATAACTACCTCTCTGTTGCTTATACTAGATTCCAAAGAATCGCTGCTGAGTCTCACTCTCCTTAGTATTCACATCATGGGCTGTCTCTGAAAGCTGTTTACAAATAATAAGTAATGTGCTTGGTAGCACACGGGCTGAAAAGTCAGTGCCGTTTGATAGTAAAACACAAAATTTTTGCAAAATTCAACTTTATTTCTCAATATAGTTGCCTTTTAGGGCAATACACTGATTGAAACGATTTTTCAATCTTTCGATATCAGTTTTGTAGTACGATTTTCGTTTAGCCCCAAAATAGGCCTCTGTTTCGGCGATTACTTCTTCATCGGTCTTAAATCTCTTTCCGGCGAGCATTCTTTTGAGGTCCGCCAACAGGAAATAATCGCTGGGGACTAAATCTAGTGAATACGGTGGTTGGGGAAGCAATTCATAGCCGAATTCATTCAATTTTGCCATCGTTTTCATCGACTTGTGACACGCTGCATTGTCTTGATGAAACGGCGTTTTCTTTTTCTTCGAATGCGGCCGTTTTTCTGCGATTTCGTCCTTCAAACGCTCCAACAACGCAATGTAATAGTCGTTGTTGATAGTCTGCCCCTTTTTGAGATAGTCGATGAAAATTATTCCATGTGTATCCCAAAATACGGATGCCATAACCTTGCCAGCCAACTATTGAGTTTTTGGTCGTTTTGGACGAGGTTCGTCGCCTGCTCTCCACTCAGCTGACTGCCGACTTGACTCTGGTGTGAAGTTATGGAGCCAAGTTTCATCCTTTGTCACATACCGACGCAAAAATTCGGCTTTATTGCAGTTGAACAGCTTTAAACACTCCTCTGAATCATCATCACGACATGCATTCGCATGTCCAAATATTCGTGTATGATATATCCAACACGCTCTTTTGATATCTTCAGAGCCTCAGCTATCTCGATCAACTTCACTTTACGGTCATTCGTAATCATTTTGTAGACGTTTTTGATGTTTTCATCTGAAACAGCCTCTTTTCGACGTCCATTGCGTGTATCATCTTCGGTGCTTGTATGACCACTTTTAAATTTTTCAATCCACTTGCGAATGGTTCGTTCGGCTGGTGGTGCAGAGTACGGGTAACACTTATCAAGCCATTTCTTTGCATCGGATTTTTTCCCATCAAAAAGCAATGATAAATCATTATTTTCACAATAACAAAAGTTGCTTCACTCACAACGCTATATCTCGAGAACTAATCGTTCGACAGCTGTCAAATTTATACACGTATCTTTTGAAGGTTGGTACTGACTGAAAATATTATGGACAGCCCATGTATTATTCTGATTTTTCAGAGTAGGAAGCAGATACCTGTATATCATTCCTTTCTGAGCTTGCAAGTAATAGAGTTCTTTAGAAATAGGTAGCAAAAGTTGAATATAGTCCTCTAAGTACTCAAAGTCTGCCTCAAATAATATCGGGATCTCCAGTTGACTACATACAGATCTCAGCAAGCTTATTTTGATGGTAAAGAATGTCTTTCATCGAATCGAAGAGAGAGCTCCACCTCGTTACAACCGGAATTTTAAGCTGGAAGCCGAAAGCTAAAATGATTTGCACCGGGGACTTAGGTGTATTTACTTTGCTCTACAGGTTGGAGTATTTCTGCATTACCTTGAAAAATAGTAGAAATATATTGTACACATTTTTGTCGATGTTACTAACGCTTTTGTGCCTCACAATGGATTTAAAATCTTTCGAAGACACAAGGTTTAAGGTGTGAGTGACACAACTGACGTGCTTTGGCAGAGCATTTCCAAAAACTTGATCCCCATAGTATCTTTTTCTGTGCTTAAGAAATATGCAGCTTTGCTCTTTATACCGAATTCTTTGAAAGCTTTTACAAAATTTGACCCATTATCCGTAACAGTGCCTATACTAATATGTCCACCTTTGGCACGAATAATGGCCTTGATACAGCCGAAGAAAGCATTGCACCCTGCACGCAAGTGGCTCTGCGGTATTTCGGCCCATTACCGGCGAAGTACTTGTTTGAGGTGGTCCAAACTTTGTTATTTTTTAGTGCCAATCTTCGCCTTCAAAATACCCCAGACAGAGAAATGCAACGGATATGCATCAGTAGAATTTGCAATCCATTGTGTCGAAGAAATAAAGTGTGGAACATTGTTTTTTAAGCAATCTTGGTTGACGCGCGCTTTGTGAGACGGTGCCGAGTCTTTTTGAAATGTCCACGATCTCCGACCGAGATGATTGATTGCCCAATGCTTCAATACTGCCTCTAAGACAGTTTCACGGTATACGATCGCATTAATTTTGACGCCACGGTCCAAAAAAACGAACGGAGAGCGACCATCGGCGGTTAAGGCGGCCCAAACCATCACCATCGGTGCTGCCTGTTTTCTGGTGACCATCCGAAAGTGTAAATTTTCGAAAAATCTCTCTGGCAAGTAGACTCGGTCATTTTGTTGACATATTGCTTGATAACAAATGGCGACTCATCGGAAAAAAAAACCAAATTCGGCAACTCACCACTATCGTGCAAGCGTAGCAACTCTTTCGCTCTTTCGACTCTAACTTTTATCTGTTGCGGTGTAATATCGTATGCTTTTTAGAACTTTAATGGCTTGAGGTCAAGCTCATTTTTCAGTATGTGTTGCATCCGTTAAAACGATATGTTGAGCTCACGAGCCATTTTTCTTCAACTTTGACGCGGATTTTGCTCAATTCAAGCCTTCACTTTCCGAACCATTTCTGCCGATGTTGCTGTTTTTTTTTTTTATGACCACCTCCATGGCGTTTTGCAACGCATACTGTCAGCGGTAACGAGCTATGGCTCGAGACACAAATGATTTATTCACATTGAGGTGGTGGAGGGCTCTAACGATAGCTACTTGTGGTTTCCCAGCCAAATATAAAGCAATCACACTATCACGTTTAAATCCCATCGCGCATAAAAATTTTTCAACACAACAATCGCAAATCGTAAATAATAAAATTATCTGTCATGTGTCAAAATTTGAGCTCACTGTCGTGAACGGTTAGGAAATTATAGCAGTCTGAAGTTGGTTGCAGTTCGAGTCAGGCAGGGTGTATTATGTTATAATCATACAGTTTTTTCAAACTTGAAGGCAGCATTTTTTTTACTATCTATGTATCTATGGATCTTTGTTTTTAAATGATTCGATTGCAATATTTTATTTTGCATGCAAAATAAAATTCGTTATGCAAAAAGTACTCAACAAACCTCATTGTTGACAAAAAAATGTTTTAATTCCGATGTACACTAGCAAAACAATTGAAAAACTCGTTTTTGGCGATTGCATCTACCTGCTAATGGCACAAGACTAGTCTAGTTCTCCTTGTGTTGCTTGTACTTGCTTGCTTGGTAATGTTTTGAGTCACCGTTATTTTGCTTGTAGTTCGTAAACAACGATGTTTGCCCACCGAAGTTCTTTTGTTTTAAAACTTTAAATCAGTTTGGATACATTATTCACTTGATTGATTACGTATATTAAAGACAAGTAAGAATATTCTAGTGCACCTAGGTCTCTTAGTGCTTACAGTTTTTGTATTAAATGCAGAATTTGATTACCTTTTAAAGATACAGGTTGAAAGAACTAAAATATATAAACAGATCCAACTAATCCAACCTATGCACTGCATATAGGTTATGTGTGTATGTAATGTATGTACTATGTAAATTTACATAAATTGCCATACAAAAATTAAATGAACACAAAGAATGAAAAATAATTCACGAATTCGAAAATGATTGCATTCAATTGAATGGTAAGAAAATGAATGCAATCACTACATCTTTAAATGAATGCTGATTACATTCGTTTTCGCTGCATTCTTTTTTAAAGTCAATGAATGCAATCAGTATTTTGAATTCATTGAATATTTTTTTAGCATTGAAAAATGATTGCACTCTTTACAAGTCTGGTGTTCAGATCTTCATTTACGGCTTCAGAACCAATCTAGTATCCTTTATGTCTACAATGTGTCTGTTCCTCATCTGCAATCCTGATAGCAATGAAGCATATTTTAAAGATCAGGTAGATTGATCGATATATCTGAGTCTGTACTTACTCTTACATGCAAGCTGCGGTTAAGGCATTACTGAATCTTCTCATGCAAACCTTCTCTGAATAAAGTCGGGTAAAGGGTCAATTCATTCCATTTTTTCTGAGTCTAAGGTCACAATGTCGTATCAAGAAATAAGATCGCCTTTGTTCCAAAACAAGGAAACAGAGATACAGAAAAGTTTCTCAATATATAAACTTGTGTTAGGACTACTTGTAACTTTAGTCAGGCCTTTCATTGATGACTAGCATAACTGTAGGTGGCATAACTCTACAGGCTAAATGCAGGCCAAACAATGTTTCCCAATGTCTCGAAAAAAATTGACTTTCTCATGTACTAAAGGTTATCTCATGTCATTTAGTTAAACACACATTTATTGCTAAATCGATGTAGAATTTTATTAATTAATAAAGTTCGGTGTATGGTGATTATGAATGAAATACAATATCGTTCATGTGACCATCCGAAGGTCAAAATTATCGATGACTATTGGGTACATATTTTAATTCGTGCGGTTTTTTTTCTTCAAAATTTGAACGTTTATTTAAGAAAAACAGGTACAATAGTATTATTCAAAGTATTGCCCATCTGAAGCTATGACTTTTTCCCATCTTTCGGGCAATTTGTTGATCCCATCCCAAAAGAACTGCGTCGGCTTGGCAGCCAAGAATGAATCAAGCCAATTTTTGATATTCTGCTCTGATGTGAACCATATTTCAGTGAGGGCGTTCTGCATCGACCGAAACAAATGGTAGTCAGAAGGAGCAGGGTCTGGGCTATAAGGCGGGTGGGGTAAGACTTCCCATCCACTGCTCTCTTCAAATGGATTAATTGTGTTCGGTAGCGTTGTCCATTGATGGTTTCACCCGGTTTTAGCAGTTCATAATACAGCACACCCATCTGATCCCACCAAATACAGAACATTACCTTTGCGCCATGGATATTCGGCTTTGCCGTTGATTTGGCTGGTTAACCGGGTTTCACATATGATTTCTTGCGCTTAGGGTTGTCGTAATGGATCCATTTTTCATCACCCGTAACAATCCGATGCGAAAATGACTTCCTTTTGTCCTGTTCCAGCAGCATTTCGGACATGCAAAACCGCCTTTCGACGTTTCTCGGCTTGAGTTCATGTGGAACCCAATTTCCTTGCTTTTGAATATATCCAGCTGCTTTTAAGCATTTTGAAATGGCTGCTTGAGTGACACCCAAAGATTCTGCGAGCTCTTCTTGTGTTTGGCAACAGTCTTTATAGAGTAATGCTTCCAGTTCTTCATCTTCAAACTTTTTTGACTGCCCAGGACGTTCATCGTCTTCCAAGCCAAAATCACCACTTTTAAATCGTGCAAACCACTTTTGGCACATTCGCTCAGCTAACGCATGTTCACCATAAACTTCCACCAAAATACGATGAGTTTCGGCAGCAGTTTTCTTCATATTAAACTCCCCGCAAAAACACTTTTTCAGGCACAAAGTTCGACATATTTGAGTGAAAAAAAATTATTGTTGTTTTCGCTTCAAATGTATGACATATACTGAAATGACGTACAATGACAGTAGCTTTCCAACGCATGTTTCAATGGAATAATAACAATAGAATATTACAAGTTACGCCATCTCTTAGCAAACCGCAGGAAAGTTATAGACCCAATATTTGAGGAAAACGTGGGTAAATGGCTACAATTTCAGTTTGGAGGTTATGTTTGAGAGTTATTGGCATAGACCGTACATTTCAAATAATCCCACAGGAAGAAGTATAAAGGTGTCGAATTGCATGACCTTGGAAGTCAATCAACTTCTCTTCTTGTACCCATTAAATTGACTGATTGATGGCTTGTGTGAGCAGTAGCATCATCCTGTTGAAAACTGATATCCAGACCCAATTCATTCAATTTTGGAGAGAGATAGCCGGTCAACATGCTGCAGTAAAGTTCTCTATTCACTGTAGTTGTCTCTCTCGTATTCAAAAAAGTACGGGCCAATGATACCGCCAAACCATAATCCGCATCACACAGTGACTTTTTTGGGTTTTCCGGTCCCCAGGTCCCAGGTCCGTAGATTTTATGGATTTGATAGGCGTACAGCTTTTAAAATTCGTCGTGCCATCGGTGAGGCCCAGTTGTTGACTTCGGTGACGGTGCAGTGTCTAGCTATTTTTGAACACAGTGGTGGTGTTTTGGCGTGTACGTGCTGGCCAAGAATGCTGATATGGAAATTTGACCAGATAACGAACCAGTTTCTACAAAACTCTTCACCATCATACAAATTCCGGGCTTACTAGGGCGATTATGTTGACCAAAAACTCAGGAATTTTACAACCACCAGCAACAAGATACTTTTTCACTTTCTGACAGTGATGATATATGTGTAGGTCAAACAATTTTAAAAATCAAATTTAAAGCTCTTGACTCACTTTTAAATAGGAAAAATCTTGGAAATATCTTCCTTGTTCTTGAAATCGTATAAAAATCAGCAGTAGCCGAACTGAATGAGTACTTTGATTCCAGGAAGATGACTCTTACTATATCCTGTGATACAAATGCTCAGAATACAGGAAATCAACTCCTTTACTTCATACTATCACTTAAAATGGTTCTCGAGACTATTAACCCCCAGATAACATTTGTTACGAAAGTAAGACAGCAAGTAAATACCGGCTGTCAGTCCATAAGCACATCGAATTCAAAATTGGACACGAGGTTTCGATCTCGTTGAAAAGGAGGAATCTACAGGAAACCACATTTGCAATGACTACATAAGGAAAACGGACAACTTCAGCATGCTCAGTAGACTAGTCAAAGTCTTTAAGAGGGCAAAATTAACCAGACTGGAATCACTCAGAAAGTCCTATGACACCTAAACTAAGTCTTTCCAAATAACCTTATCAGAACCAGCTCACAACCAACTCCTATTAATGAAGCTGTTAGTGAGCTGAATAATACAACACGCCATAGCTGATATATTTTTCCTTTGATGCCTTCAAATCACCTGATACCGAGGGCATATACCCAGTTATTTTAGAAAAAGGTGTAAGTAAGCTGCTGGTAGCTCCGAAGAGAATTTTCACTGCTAGCTTGGCACGAGCATATATACGGAAACCCTGGCGAACAGTGAAAGTAGCCTCTATACCGAAAATCGGCGTATAAATAAAACTGACTTCTTTCATGCCGAAGAGCATGAAGAGAAAATGGTCAAGATCCGTGTGCCCAAAACTGCCTTGCGAATGCATACTCTGTCTGTGACGCAACACGCTTACCAAAGCAGAATTGGAGGCGCATTCGAGAAGAACAAATGCGCGTCAACATTTTCATCAACATTGAAGATGCTGTAGACAACGCAACTCTTGCTGGGATGTGTTACTCGGCCAGACAATACGCCAGAGATGAATCACTAATTTTGTGGCTAAAACCAATGCTGGTTAATAGGAATGCTCACTGCGAGCATAAGTGATGACGAGGGTATACAGGGATTGGGCGCAAAGCGGCGTTCGGTCTCCACTACTATGGCGCATGTTGGCCAACTCTCTCAATAGATCTGACGTCTATGCACAACCATACGCAGATGATGTAGCTGCACTGTCTGTTGGATCGTGTCTAGCTACTGTCTGCTCTAAAGCGCCGGTTGTCTTTTGACTCTGGTCTTATGGATGTAATGACATCAGAACTTCTGCTGTGGAAAAAACATGAAATCGACTTTCTCTATGCCAACGACTGGTTTTGGGTAAAATCTAAGCCAGGAAAACATTGTAGTCGGATCTTCACGGATGGCTCCGAAACCGATGCAGTGCTGGAGGATGACAACATCGTTAAGAAAACTTGAGTCCGTCTTTTAAGCCGAGATACATGTATATTCAAACCTGATGATTGCAAAGGACCAGTGGAATGGGCGAAGCATTTGCATCTGTAGCGACAGTCAAGCAGCCTCTGCAGAATTCTCTTCCGATTTCCAAGCTAGTTCGAGAATAAAAGACATCACTACATGCTGTCGGAAGACTAAATTCACTTAGCCTTATCTGGATCCCAGGTCATAGTGGAATCATGGTACACGGAGACAAGCTAGGCAAGGCTCTTAATGGGAGAGTTTTTCAGGAGCCTACGTTAGATTTTCCTGCGTTCTCGGTTAAGGCTTCCATTGACAGTTGGGTTTCATATACCTAAGCAATCAGACTAAATGAATGCTTCACAACATTCCTAAGAATAAAAAAAAGACTGCAGTCTGCTAACTGGCATCGTGACTGTGACACCACATTCTTGTTAAGCGCTTAAATGTGTTGGGTATAAATGATACAATATCCTGCGACGTTTGCAGTGAAAGTGATGAAGACATCACGGACCGCTACCTCTACATTGCAGATACTTGGTACTGTATCACTAAAGAGCTTACTTTTTTTTCTTCGAAAGACTGAGGAAAAGTTGTTCATCTGAGTGCTCTGAGTAGAGGATTATATGGTCGATGCAAATGTATGCACTGTGTCACTGAATGGATAACTAATCTTGCAACGAAGCTACTATGACGGTAGACTTATTGTTTATCTGAGTTGCACCAAACAGCATGTGAGAGCAGGATAAGAAAAGTTAAAAGTTCATAAGCATAAGTAGACATAAAAAAAATGAAATCATTGCCTTCTACCATCAAGTTAGTGAAATTAACCAGGTGACAGGTATAGCACTTTGAAAGTGACCAAAACGATCTCCAGCAATCAGCTCAATAAGTATTCAAGAATCTGTCTGTTGCAGTGTGAAGTAAGAAATGGAAATGCAAGTTTGTGATGACTACGAGATGTAGAAGGTGTATATATAGAAATTCATTGAAACTATTACCAAGAACAACTTGTAATAGCCATCAAATCAAAAGCTTACGCATACCACCATCTAGAGGTATGAAGCGGTATAAAGCGTGTCAATTCCTCGAAATTCGTTGAGAGTGTTTCGTATTCTTTAAGAATGAAAATCATCAACTCGATTTTAAGAGAAATGAAAATTTTCATTTTATAAATGCGCATACCGAACAGTTGATTCTGAATTATTTTATTATTTAGATTTCATCGCTACTTTGCACTGAGGACATCATTTTGATGATTATTCGCATGTCAGTCAAAGTGCGGAGTTCTTTTAACCAACAGATGGAAATTAATTATTTTGTTTTCTCTATAATTACAACAATTAATAGGTTCGTTGAATTCTTCAAGGCTAATGACGATTTATCAATTGCGACACTTAGTCGTACGTTTAAAAATTCACTGGGTTACTGGCAATTAATTTTTGTTTTATAAATTACGAATTGAAATACTAGAGCATTTTTAAGAAAAGAGATACCTAATTGATCGAATTGAATACAAAATTTGCATTCTTAATAAATGTTTCTTTGTTTTCTTAATTTTTTGCAGTCCACTCACAGAGACAGATCTCCAAGAGTAGACGTTCGTAGGCGAGTTGCTAGAGGAGGTAAATAAAATATATATCACACTTTACTAATTACAAATAATTGTAACAGTTACTAACAATTAAAACTAATTAATGAAATTGTCCTACATACAAGGAAGCTAATTAAGATCGATTTATACACACAATTAACAACTAAAAAAAAAAAAAAATAAATACCAGCATCGTAAATTTAAATACTAATTAATTCGATTACAAGTTAGCACCTTGAATACTCGTGCTTAGCACCTTTTGTATTGCTACAAGTAGTCGGAATTAATTATAATTCAGCGGCATTCTGTAGAGATGTAGCAGCTTTACACCCGTTGGGTGGGTTTTTTTTTACCTGAAGTACTACTGAAATGATGTTACTTTCATAAAAGTCAGCGACAAATTATTAGGCGCACGACCAGCGTTCTCAGTTTGCTTTGCATTCTACTACCAAACTACATTTCTTCCAATGAAGAAATGCTGCCTTCGCATGTCAACTTTAAACATACGCAGAACTCATTCAAACTTAAACAAAAAACTATAGGGTTATCCAATAGGGACTTGACAACTTTGTGAACGCACTCTTTCACTAATCATCAAACTGTCACTGTCAATTTATTTAGTAAGCTCAACATTTTCATCATGGTAAAGTACACTAACGAGCAACGTCTGCAAATTATAAAAATTTTCTACCGATATTCGGAGTCGGTGACTGCAATTTTAAGAGCGTTAACTCCAATTTTCGGTCGTAATTCTCGTCCTAGTAGACAGGCAATAACAAGTTTAGTGTAAAAATTTGAGTCTACATATTCGTTGGGTGATGTTGCCGTGTCAGTGAGACAACGGGTTGGTCGAAGTATCGAAAATATCGCTGCCGTTCAGACGTCCAAATCAGTCAATTCCACGGCGTTTTCAAGAATTGAGCATCGCTCAGACCATATTATGGCGTATTTTGCGTAAGCATCTTGGCTTGCATCCATACAAAATCAAGCTGATTCAAGAATTGAAGCCGATGGACCATTCGAAGGGATGTACGTTCTTCGATTGGGTTCTGGAGAAGATGCGCCAAGATGATGAATTTCATCTCAAAGTCAACTTCAGTGACGAAGCTCATTTTTGGCTCAATGGGTTCGTCAATAAGCAAAATACGCGTTATTGGTCGGGTGAAAACCCACATGTGCTTCATGAATCACCACTTCATCCACAAAAAATAACTGTTCGGTGCGGTTATCATGCCGGCGTTAATTAATATGGCGTTATTGGGCCATATTTTTTCGTCGACGATAACGATCGTCACGTTACTGTGAATGGTCAGCATTATCGCGCCATGATCACCAATTATTTTTGGCCCGAATTGGAAGATATGGACTTGGACGACATGTGGTTTCAACAGGATGGTGCCACAAGCCATACAGCACACGCTACAATCGATATATTGAAGAGTAAGTATGGTGAGCATGTTATCTCAAGACATGGGTCAGTCGACTGGCCGCCTCGTTCTTGCAATTTAGTGCCGCTTGACTATTTTCTGTGGGGCTACGTTAAGTCATCGAACGAACTTGAACGAATTCAAGTTCCATTCATAAATGTTTTGACTGTACTTCAAGCCAATAATAAAGTTTTTGAAATATCTCAAATGGATTGCTTTTTATTTAAAAAAAAAAGTTGTCAAGTCGTTATTAGAAAACCCTATATTACGGTTCCCAGCAAACTGATGTTTGTATCCTCTTAGACTATCATGTTCATTTACTACCAAAATGTAAGGTAAAGGTTGAGCTCTAAAATCTCTGCCGTATATGTTATCTCAATTCTCAAAAGCTTCTCTATGACCTAATTGGTCTGAATGAAACAAATCTAATTCCTGACAATAAAAACCACGAGCTGCTTCCCCCAAATTTCAACGTTTTTCAAAAAGATGTATTTGAAAGAGTTGATAATCCCCATGGCAAAGGTGTCTTACTAAGAATCCAGAGCTGTTTTCATGCAACTCCTGTTGACATTCAACTTTGAGTTAGTATGTGCCAACAGTAAGCTCCTCAAACGCTGCCTTTACGTACTTTGTTGTTACATTCACCTATCTCAACCAATTGAGTCTTATCGATTTGCAGTTGATTGATTACGCACAACCTGGTGATGATTTCAACCTCCCTTACCTAAAATGGGGGCCTTCTGACAACAGTCAACACAAGTCTATATCACATTAGTAGAATACTTTAAACAATGAACAAACAACTCGACTTTGTCTTCACATCCGATTCGGATGGAAGTGATCATCTTCTTTCCACCCTGGGCCGCCTTCATCACCCCTTGTCACATTTATTCATATGAAAACGGCAACACATGTGTCGATTCGGAAAATTCCTTTTTATTTGACTTCCGAAGAACCGACTTTTTTTTATAATACCACGCGTGTACCAAGGGGATATAAATACCCTTTTACTGGCTTTTTCTCCAGGGCGCGGGCGGGTGGTTTAAAACTCAGGTGTATTAGGTTTCGATATTTTTCCCAGAAGTGGTTGTCAAACTGGACGGGACAAGCTAGTACATCCTCAATCAGTGTTATGCCTTCATGTCAGAGTCGACGCTGACGGGATTTTCATATAACTACATACAAATTCTATGAAAAGACTTTTTCACAGAATTGCCTCGCCCGAGATTCGAACCCGTGACCCTCTGCTTGAGGAGTCTATGCATATACCACTACACCACGGCCACGGCCACGGCCGACTTTAACAAACTTAAAAGCCTCATTAGCAACATTAACTTTGGCTTTATTGCTGAGACAACTAACATGCTCTATGAACTTTGTGAGTCTCTTTACCTCTTTACCGCATGCAATTTAACTTGGTCTAGGACTCTAAATGTTTCTACCAGTTTGTTCACACCAAAAAAAAAAGTCAGACGGGTACCCACCTATTCACAAATTTTCTATTGAATTTTCTGTCTACTCAAAAACCATTGCAAATTTCTTTGCCTTTCATTTTAACAAATCCTTTTCTAAGAAAACAGCTGAACACGATCCTAGTTACTTTAGCTATATGATAAACTGTCCTGAGATGTCATCCATCTTTGGTATCTGAAAACATTACCAAATTTAAAGATGATTTTTCCGGCCCTAATGGCTTTCCGGCTTTTATAATAAAAGAGTGTGTAAACCATCTTGGTCCTCCTCTGCCCTATTTAACTTGTCTGTTTCAGCAGGTACTTGTCCTTTCCTATGAAAGGAATCAAATATCATACCTATTCATAAAAAAGGAAGTAAGGCCAAAATTAATTTTCGAAAGCATACTACTGTAGCCCAACTGTCTATACAAGTCAGCACGGTTTCATGAAAGGTAAATCAACCATCACTTACCTAACTGAGTTCGTCTCTAGGAAGCTCCGTGCTTTAAAACACGGTGATGAAGTCGATGCAATTTCCAAAGATTCCAGCAAGTCATTCGATCAAATTTCTCACTAATTTATCATTTTTTTAACTAAAAAAAACTTCGTTTTCCCTCGTTTTGTGCCATGGACGAAATTCTATTTAGAAGAATATAGAGTCATTTTCAGGTCTTCAATATTCGACCCCATTCAAGCAACATCTGGTGTCCCTCAGGGTAGCCACTTTGGGCCAATCATCTTTATCCTCATCTTAACGATTTCTAATCTTTCTATTCTTGCTGATGACATAAGAATTTCCAAAGGCAGTTCACTGCCTTCTGACTACTATTGCCTGCAAGATGACTTAAATAAGTTTTTAGTGTGGTGCAAGCAAAACTTTTAGGAGCTTAATGTCAACAAATGCCAAGCGATAACCTACTCCCGCAAACGTTTAACCTCCCTCCAAGAAACTTCTTCATCCGCGATGAGCCTATTACTTTCACTACCGAAGTACAGGATCTAGGAATAATTTGTGACCGACAATTGAATTCCGACTCACATATTGACACCTTTACAAATAAAGCTATCTCTGAACTTGGCTTTATTAAACGCAGATCAAAAGAATTTTCCAACTCTTACGTTAGAAGGTTCCTGTACATTACTTTTGTAAGGCCTCTTCTCGAATATTGTAGTCAAATTTGGTCACCCTTTAAACAAATCAACATTTAAAGAATTGAAGCAGTCCATAGCAGGTTTATTCGTTTCGCACTTCGTAGTCTACCTTGGTCCGATCCATATAGCTAAATTCCCTATGAAAATAGGCTAAAACTAATTAGCATGCATACCCTAAAAACAAAACGTCGATTGCCCGAGAATAACGCAAAATATTTCATTTTCTTCCAATCTAAGATCTGTTCAACTCCTCCTGATTCGAACTCACCACACCAATATCTAGAATGTTGCGTATAACAAATAACTACGCCAAAGTCTTAAACCTAAATTCGAAGTCAAAAATGCACTACTCAGAATGCCACTCCCTTTACATATCCTTCTACTACCATTTCTCCTTACCCAATTAGGTTAGGAATACCTATCTTTGCCTAGCTTTGCTTGTTAACATAATAAGCCTAATGAAGTTCTTCGGGGCAGACCCGGTAGGACTTAGCCAGCTGGATCATATTCTTGGGAATGCAGCATATAAACATTGTTTAAGAGTTGCTGCACTATCTACATGGATTAACGATGGACGTTTGCTGATGTATCATGTCATGTTAACTGATTATACGAGTACAACTTCTATGTATTCAACGATGACGTAATTGTTGATACTATTTAAGGACCGAAATTGTTGTCTTCCAATTGTTGATAACAAATGCAAGCATATTGACATTTTAGACATAAGATTTCATTGATCGCTAGCACTCTACGTTCAAATTTAGACCTCATTAAGACCGCATTTTAACCAAGACTAGCTAGGATACTGAAATGAAGATAGTGGCGAGCTAAATCATGAACAGTCCATGTGCAGTTGAACAGCAATCAAGCGCTCTAGACTTCTATAAAGCAGATCCCACCGCAATTCTGAAAGTGCCATGGAATGAACGGGCATAAGTAGAATAAAAAATGGATATTACAGATTGAGGCAAAAAGATATTAGCTTTTGGTACGTAAGTGAGCGTTTAGTGTTAATCCATGTTGAGCCCGAATTCAGTAACGTAAACTAGACAAAACCTGAGAACAATACCCAAATTATGAAACAAAAGTGATATCTCTCCCGGAATGTATTGAGATAATTAAAAATACAAGTTTATTCATTTAAATCTACATTGTTCTCTTCAAATCCCTATCGACTGCAACACAGTTTTGCCAGCGCTTGATCCAATCCTCGAAACATTTTTTATATTCGGTTTTCGGTATGTCCTTCAGTGCTTCCTGCGATTTTTCCATTACAAATGGCACGAGTTTCTGCCCACAATTGGCAAATTGCTTCACGCAAAAGTGTCATAACTCCCAAACAATACTCCTTGTTTACTGTCTGGCCTTCTGGCAAAAATTCATGATGCACTACACCGTTGTAATCCATGGAAACCGTGAGCATTGCCTTCTTTTCTGACTGAAAACGACGTGGTTATTTTGGTCTCGGCTCATTTGGTGAACGCCATTCACTTAGCTGATGTCTGGATTGCGTGTCGTACTCCTAAATCCACGTTTCATCTCCAGTTATGATCCTTTTGATAAATGTGGGATCGGATTCAGCCTCTTTTTTGCATGAAGTTGAGGTCTTTTGGCACCAACTTTGCTGCTACATGACGGAAAACCAAATCATTAACCAAAATGTCTTGGACGGATCCATAGGAAATGTTAAAGTCCTCCGCTATCTCTTTGATGGTTAATTTGCGGTTATTGACCAACATTTTTTCTACTTCATCAATGTTTTCATCGGTTTTCGATGTCGATGGTCTGCCACTGCGTTCATCATATTCAATTGACTCACGACCACTTTTAAACCGCTCGTGCTACTGGTAAACTACCATTTTCTTTAGAGAATCGTTGCCAAAACACTTTTCCAACATTTCCAACGTTCGCGCACTCCATTTTTTTTGCGCAAAATTGAATACAAGTTCGTTGTTGCAAATTTAACATAAATCCATTTCTAAAACTGTAAAAAAACACACACAGAGATAGATGTAATCTTGGCTACGTAACTTCAGCAAATGTCAAGCTATGACGCTAACATTTAGAGGAAATGTCACCAACAGATGTACCAACTTAACAAAAAAAAATGGGAGCACCACACAATGGTTATTATTTTGATCAAGGTGGTATATATTGTTTGTATTTTACAAAAATGAAAAGCATAAAAGAGACACCTTCACTGGTTTGTCACACAAGTGTTGGGTGACCACAACTCAGACGGTGATTGACACCTTTGATGTCTAGTGTATACTGCTGACTGTGTGGAAATTATGTTGTTCACAAGAATACCTAGCTCGCCTTAAGTGATTTAAGATAATTTTTGATAGTGCAGTCGGAAATCATAGCTTACGGTTTCCATTTTCCATTCCTTTACGATTGACATTTCCGGAGGAGGGAATGAGGTGGGGAACACAGTTGCCCCACTTCAACATTAACATGGCAGTCACAGGATCATTAAACAATCAAACAAATTTTCTTCTTGCGGTTAAACCAGGGCATTCCTCCAGCATCACTCAAGTCCGAAGATTCTGAGGGGCCAGTAAGTGCTCCACCTCCAAAAGGTTTACGGAGCTACCGCTCTAAGTGAAACAACTTGCCGTGATTGGTTCCGTTGCTTCAAAGACGGTGACTTTGATGTCGACGACCGTCCGCGTGAAGGAAAGCTGAAATCCTTCGAAGACACTGAATTGAAGGCATTGCTCGATGAGGATCCGTGCCAAAAAGTGCTTACTTCAGCAATGGGACTTAGCGTCGTTTTTTCGCCTGTGCACAAATGCTTCAGAAGCAAAACAGGAAGGGCTTTCATCATGGCATCATGACTAGTGATGAAAAGTGGATTCATTACAGCAACTCAAGGAGGAAAAAGTCATGGGGACTGCGCGGTCATGCTTTTACGCTGTTGGTTCGGCCGAATATTCACGCCGTGAAGATTATGCTGTGTATTTGGTTGAACCAGGTCGGTGTTATTTATTATGAATTGTTGAAACCCAACGAAGCCATCACTGGAGAACGGTATTGACTTCAAATGATGCGATTGAGCCGAGTACTGCGTGAACAACGGCCACAATACGAGCAGGGGCACGAAAAAGTGATTACACAGCATGACAACGTTCGGCCTCACGTTGCAAAACCCGTTAAAACCTTGGAAAGTCTTACCTCACCCGCCATATTCCCCAGATATTGCACCGTCCGATTATTATTGGTTCTGTTCGATGGCACATGGTCTGGCTGATCAGCAGATTTGCTCATATGAAGTCATCAAAGAATGTCTTGATTCGTGTATAGCTTCAAAATATAAACACTTTAACCATAACGGTTTTTCAATTCAACTAGAAAGTTGGGAAAAAGTTGTGACTATACTTTGAATGACACGACGTCCCACAAGCGTTGCAATAAAGATGTAGCGTTAAAGCATTTATACGCGTTACATATTTGGACAGGGCGAGGGCTGTTTGATGAATACCCGGATTAGAAATGACAACGCAACTTTTTTAGGTTTTGACAATTTATTATTTAATATAATCCCGTTTCAACTCGACACTTTCTTCGCAGTGGTGCTGCAACTTTTTTAACCCCTTCGTATAGTACGACTTTTGTTGGCCTAAAAAATACTGCTCCGCGGTGGCGATGACTTCCTCGTTCGACCCGTATTTCTTTCTGGCAAGCGATCTTTTAAGGTTTGGGAACAAAAAGAAGTCGCAGAGACCCAAATCCGGAGAATCCGGTGGATATTGGAGCAATTCGTAGTACCATTAGACCAATTTGGCTGTGGCGACTGCGGAAGTGGGAGCGGGTGCATTATCGTGGTCATAGTCAAGGTCGATCACATCTCGCGCGTCCCAGAAAACTGTGGCCACCATCTCTCTGGCCGAAGGCACGGTCTTCGCCTTCTTTGGAGCACGTTCACCGGGTAAAACCCATTCTTTTGATTGCTCATGTTCTCTGGTGTATAGCAATGAATCCATGTCTCATCGACGGTCACAAAACGACGCAGAAACTCCTCCAAATTTGGATTAAACATTGCCAAGCACGTTTTTGAAGTGGTCTCACGATTGCCCCTGTTCTGCGGTGTGATGCCAAAAATCCCGTGCAGAATAAAGCTAACGTATTCAGTTGAAATAACTACTACATATCTCAGCCAACTCGCGGCCACCAAGACCAGACCATGGATTTTGTCCACGGTTTCCTCTGTGGTAACTGTTTTTGAGCCACCTAGGCGCGGTTCATCAAAAACCGACATGTGGCCATGGCGAAACTCTGCGAACCAATGGTAAACTGTTGTACGGGAAGGTGAATGGATCCTATACACACTATCGATAATGGGCTTGATTTCCTCGCAGGTTTTGCCACTCAAAAACAAGAATTGGATCACGGAGCGATACTGCTCTCATGCTCGCAAAAAACACTAACACGATGTTTTGAAATGGTTGTCAAAACAAAACTAAACATCGGATTGTTACCAAATTTTGACAGGCGGGCTAGAAGAGGTTATATTAAATGAAAGTACACTCAATTTGACTCAGTAGTGCCACCTATCATTCAATCCGGGTACTCATCAAACAGCCCTCGTAAGTAAAATTAGAAGAAAATTGCCTGTCAAGGAATAAAAGAAATTGCCACAGTATATAGAGCCAGCGGTTTTCTCATCAAGTCAATCTCTTTGCACATAGAGCCAACAAGTTGGCGAATTTTTCTTTCGAGGGAGGTTAGGATAATCCTTGTTTTTGTACTTATCGTCCAGGACTAGACTAACTAGCAAAGTCAAGGCTTTGTAAAACATCACCTTTGTCTTTCAAAGTTTCAAATGCATTTGTTTTGCAGAATAGCAACGACCTTCGTCGAAACTCTGCCAAGGTGTCGTACGTAGAATTGATGTTTTGTCCGAGATATTAAAACTACCTAACTACCTTAAACTTACTGCTTGCAACAGTGGGATTTTGCCCTCAGCAATGAACTATTATTTACTGGCAACATGAACTTGGTTTCGTTTTACTTTATGCCGGAGCTTCAATGGAGCCTGGGGCAATTGGTGATGACGATGTGGCCTTTGTATCAATACAGCTTGCAAGATCAAAGCTAATCTTCATCAGAGTGCAAGCAAAAGGTCGCGGGAGACTGTACAATATACTTTTTTATTGCTACAGAGTTTTAATTATTTTTCAATCATCTGAATAAGAAAAACTTGCCAATTCTCCTATACGACATACTTTGATATGACTGTGTGTCCACTGCCCTTATGAAATTCGAGGAAGGCAAAACTAGAAAACGAACATAAGAAACTGTGTACAGAAAGTGTTGCCTACTGATCTCTGCTGATTTTTAATAAGACCCGCCACACATTGTCCCCTGTGGATTACGCCGGTATTCTGATTAGAGATCCAGGGATCGTATGCTGACACTAATATTCTTAAAACCAAACTAAGCTTTCACTTTTATTCCTCACTAACTGCTTACGAATTTTCTTTTACCAGTTTCTGAAATAGATGAAGATGGCATAGACAACAGACCTGATGACTTAGATTCACCAGTTGGCGTTGACGATGGACTCTTAGATGTTAATGATGGAGCAACCAAAACCCGTCCAAATAATTCACATGGTCCACCAAATGGAAATGTCCCAAATCGTGGTCGAAGTTTTCCTTTTCCAGAATTCGACTCACCTGGCACTGTTATGATCGACGGAGTGGAGACACAAATTCCAGATGTAAATGCCTACCAGCACAAGAAGACCTTCGCCCAAGGTATGATGGACTTAGCACTGCTCTCAGCCAATGCAAATCAACTGAGATACGTTCTGGAGTCATACAGAAGGCATCCGTATTTCTATCCGAGTGTGATTTTTATATCTCTTAGTATTATATTTCAAGTAAGTTAGAAGATGTTCTTACATCTTACGGATACATGACTTATTGATGGATTTTCTTTGTAATTTTAGGTTGCAGTTGGTATCGGTCTAATTCTCAACAGTAGATACAACATCAGAGATAAACGAGAGATCTGTAAGGCGAATAGAATCAATAATATGACAATCATTGGGATATTCATAATCACGGTGGTGAATGTATTTGTATCTGCATTTGGGGTCGCTGATGCACCAGATGGTGTGTAAGAGCAGACACCTGAGTGATACCACATCACATATCGTGTGGTGACTTGTCGAATAAATTTTTTTTTCTTTTTTGTGATCAAAATATCTTATACTCATTTTGTAATAGATCTTTCAAAAATATACTTTTAAGGACGAACATTTTTAGAAATTAATCGATAGAGTAAAATTAAAAGTTTTGGTTTATAAAAAATAGATTTTATAGAAAACTTAAGGGAGAACTTTGTTATTTAAATTTTGTGCACAACTATGAGTGTCCAATTTTCAGCGAATATGTCTTACTTCTCACAGAGACAAGACAATGCAGTATCAGAAACAACCAATAAGGCACAAAAGCTAGGTTGAAAGCAACATGAGAATACTCGGGCGCACAGCCAAAGAACAGTCCAAAAACTTACAATGTGCTTCACGAAAATGAAAATGGAAGGGCAAGTTGATATCAGAACGCCTTAGAATCCGAGTCAACCACCATCGTGCTACATATAAAAAAAAAGATCAGAGAACTTTGGAAGCTTATAAAGAAAAGTAGACATTAGACATGAAGCCAATGAAGACATTGAAAGAAGCCCTACGACAAAACCCGTAGCGACAGGCATTCAAAAACCCAATCGAAAGGCTCTGAATTGTTACAGCAGCGACAATGACACCGGCATTACAAAATATGCAAGTACCAAACCACCCATTTAAAGACAATGGTACAGACGAAAGACCAAAGAAATACAAAATAACAGGAGGACTTCCACAATGCTCAGTTGTAGGTCCAATTTTGTGGAATATAATGGAGAACTTAATCCAGAGAAAAAAGATTTAACATTGATATGTAGATGACGTCCCAGTTGAAGAAATTGCCAAAACAAAAAGACGTACCTTTACTTATCATGTCTGGGTCTGGCAGCCCGAAAAACATAGGGTGTTCGTATAAGTGGCCCCAAGAAAGTTTAGCACCTAACCATATAGCTCGCAGAACATATCTTGAAGCCAAAGCCTTGCATTAAGTAATTAGGGATGCTTTTGGACAATTTTTTTTAAGAGAACAGAGCACGTAGATGAATAACAAGTTCAATGTGCTCCGTACATATGTTCCTTTAACTGAAATTCAAGCAGTTCAGCGATAAAATGCATACATTATCAGCACCCACCACATCCGCGGCAAGTAAATGCAGCCTGATGTGTGTTCGCAATGTCATCATCTTACACCAAGCGTCGTAGGATATTGTTTTACTTATACCCAGTTCACATAGTGCTTAGCAAATCGAAGTTCCCCTTCATGAATACTGCGAAGAGCCCACAGTTTTTCTACTGACGTAAAGCTGGAAAGTCACTGATCTAACGACGTCGGGAAGCATTTCGCTGGCATTTTAAAGAGGCATTTCACCCGCAGTTATGCTCATATGAAACACAAGTTTCAGTAGAAGCCTTAGACGCAGGCAGTCCTAACACAGGTTCAAATCCTATTCTGAGCCTCGACCGCATTTTGACCAACGCCCAGGATACCCGACTATATTCTTTCCCCGTCTAAGATTCTTACCTGTGGATTCTTACCTATTTTGGCTTTTTGGACTACATTTACAAGTTGATACAGCTCTCGGTTGTGTCTTTTACTTCATTCGCCCTCCTCGCAAACAGGACCACAAATCTATTGAAAATTTTTCTTTCAAAGGAGCCCAGTATCAGTTCTAACTTCCTACTTATCGTCCAGCACTCGGTGCTATACAGCAGAACTGGCAGAATAAGGGTTTTGTAAAGCAAACTTTTCATCTTTTGAGTTAGGAGCAACCAAAGTAGCAACGGTTTTCTAGGGTAATTCTTTGTGGGATCTCCACTAGGGTGTCATTCGTGGAGTTCACGTTTTGTCCCAGGCGGTGGACAGATGCTGGTTTGTTTGTTTATAGCATGTACTTAGTCTTGTCCTCGTTTTATTCAAGGCCAACAACTTTTACCTGTTCTTCAATCGCCGAAAAATCCGCTATCACAGCATGCTGGGAAATGCCGATGATGTCAATATAGCTTAAATGACCTATTGAAGATAGTGCCTTCCGTGTTGACACCTATCCTGCGCACTATCTGCTTCAGAACGAGATTGAAGAAGTCACATGATAGCGCATCACTTTGTTAAGAGATGTTAGAAACAGTTCGGAGGAGCTACTTCCAAATTGCAAATTACAGAGCGTGTTTTTCAGCGACACATCTGGATCAGTTTTGCTGGGATCCCGAATTCGACCATCGAATAATATCATATGCGTCTTTGAAGTCAAAGAATTGGTAAAGAGTCTCAACCTGAAATCCTTCGGTCTTTTCCAGGATCTCAGTGTGAAAATTTGGTCTATAGTCGATCTGTCGGGGCGGAAGCCACACTGGTACGTGTCGATTAATGTGTTGCAGAATAGTTTGAGACGTTCATCTGTGGAAGTACGTTGCATAGGATCTTATATGTGACATTAAGCAAAGATATGAGACTATAGTTCTTGCAAGACATAGGATCGCTTTTTGTAAAGCTTTTTGTAAAGCTTTTTTTTATAGCTAAGCCGAATTCTTCTATACTGGGTGGCGGAACTGGTTCTTCATTGACTGAATGTGGGTTCTCTTTTTAGTCTAATGATGCCCATTTAGCAGCTGCGAAAAATTCTGCTTCGACACGTCTATGTATCATTCACTCCTTTGTGCTTCGGTGATTAGGTTTACTTCGCAGTTTCGAAGAGCCTGTGTCCGCTCTTGAAACCAGCTGCCAGCTGCCAGCTCCTGGGCTTCTTGTTCCACCTCCGGATGTTGTTTCGATTACGGGACTCTTCAAGGTCCTTGAGCTATGAGGCTGCGTAGTCATAAAACTCCTATTTGATAGTGTCATCAGCTTCGTCGGTAGGTGAGTGTATTTATTTTTTTGTTTTAGAAGGTGCCTTTGAAGCGGATCGCAGCCAAGCGATCACTTATCGGCTTGCAGTCCATGACCTTTTCCCTAAACCGATTTCCAACGACGAATCTGCATCCTAACAAATGCAATTTTTTATGATAGCTGTAATAAATGTCGCAATTTTTCCTTTTCATGTTATCTGTTTCCCTTCACCGTTATCTCATGAATTGCAGTAATATCTGCCTTGTACCGCGTGAAGATAGAGTCAAACTTTTGAATAGGTAACACCTGCGGTGAACAGTGTTCGTACATTCAAGGTACATACTTTTAAATCGAAGTCCATTGAAGTTCCGGGTCTAATTGCCATTTGAAAATATTCATTATCCGAGGCTGGTTGTCTCTCTCTCATAACTAATTTTTTTTTTTTTAATATCGTCGGCAAGTTATCCCGACGACACAACCCCCAGACTGAGGAGGAATTGGTTATCCAATCTCCAGTCGAGGTACTAGACATCAACCAGTCACCAACGTGGAGTTGAGAGTAAGAGTTGGAAGTGAGAGGCTAAGTAAAAATGCTTGTGTACTCATGGCATTGCATAACTATCCTTTAACTGATCGTGTAAGATTCTGGCCGAAAATAATCTCGGCACGGAGAAAATCGACTCATTTTTTTCATCAGCAAGTGTCCTGGTGACATTACATAGACCTTAGACCAGTCATCAATATAACACATGGGGTCAAAAATCCGTTTTCAGTTAGTTAGTATAAATTTGACAGCTGTCGGACGATTAGTTCTCGAGATATAGCGTTGTGAGTGAAGCAACTTTTTTTATTGTGAAAAAAATTGGATTCAAAGCAATTTCGTGTGTTGATTTATCATTGCTTTTTGATGGGAAAAAATCCAGCCGATGCAAAGAGATGGCTTGATAAGTGTTACCCGGACTCTGCACCAGCCGAACGAACTATTCGCAAGTGGATTGAAAAATTTAAAAGTGGTCATACAAGCACCGAAGATGATGCATGCAATGGACGTCCAAAAGAGGCTGTTTCATATGAAAACATCAAAAACGTCTACAAAATGATTACGAATGACCGTAAAGTGAAGTTGATCGAGATAGCTGAGGCTCTGAAGATATCAAAAGAGCGTGTTGGATATATCATACACAAATATTTGGACATGCGAATGCTCTGTTCAAAGTGGGTGCCGCGTTTGCTCACAGTCGACCAAAAACAACAAAGTGTTGATGATTCAGAGGAGTGTTTAAAGCTGTTCAACTGCAATAAAGCCGAATTTTTGAGTCGGTATGTGATAATGGATGAAACTTGGCTCCATCATTACACACCAGAGTCAAGTCGGCAGTCAGCTGAGTGGCAAGCAGGCGACGAACTTCGTCCAAAACGACCAAAAACTTAACAGTCGGCTGGCAAGATTATGGCATCCGTATTTTGGGATACACATGAAATAATTTTCATCGATTGTCTCCAATAGGGGCAGACTATCAACAGCGACTATTACATTGCGTTGTTGGAGCGTTTGAAGGACGAAATCGCAGAAAAACGGCTGCATTTAAAGAAAAAGAAAGTGCTGTTTCATCAAGACAATACACCGTGTCACAAGTCGATGAAAACGATGGCAAAATTGAATGAATTTGACTACGAATTGCTTCCCCACTCACCGTATTCTCCAGATTTGGCCCCCAGCGACTATTTCCTGTTCGCAGACCTCAAAAGAATGCTCGCCGGAAAGAGATTTAAGACCGATGAAGAAGTAATCCCCGAACAGAGGCCTATTTTGAGACTAAACCGAAATCGTACTATAAAACTGATATCGAAAGATTGAAAAATCGTATTAATCAGTGTATCACCCTCGAAGGCAACTATATTGATAAATAAAGTTGAATTTTGCAAAAATTTTGTGTTTTACTATAAAACGGCACTGACTTTTCAGCCCATGTGTTATGCTGAAAACTTCTTCACAAACATAAATGCCATCGATGCCAGGCGACTTGGAGACATCAAAGGAAGTAATAGCATATATCATGGCCTCATCTTTCACCACAACCGAGACAGTTACCAGCTACGGCATGTTGATTTACTCAGCTTACTTGCAGCTTCGTTACCTAGGAAGTAGGTCTCAAGCATGAGATGCTTATGTTTTCAACTCATCAGGTGTTAGGTGCCATTAGGTGTTTCTGAGGTATTTGATTAACCAACTAGTAGTCGGTGATAGTTCAATCTTTTTTCAAAAGTCTTTAAAAGAGGCATTCTTCAAAATGTAAAAAAACTTCTTATATTCTTTTCCTTCCTCCAAATCAGTTTTAAGTAACTTGTCTAGAAGATTTTGGAAAGTCGCTGCAAATCTGTATTCCACCATGGAACAGGCAATCTGCACGATTTTTGCCTAGCTGGACATATCAGGTCAGAACACTTGGTAAGGACACCCTTCAGATTCTGTATAGTTTCTTCTAGCTTTTGTTTTGTTCTGAGTTTAGGAACATTAACAGACTTCCCGATTTCGTCCTTAAGGTGGGTCCAGTTGGTTTTCCGTGGATCCCTCCTCTTCCACAAGGTCGAGAACTCATATCAAGTTCTGATTTCGATGCATCTAAGGTGTAACAGCCGGGATTTACTTCCTATCTTGCTTGCGTAACAAATGCTGATTGCCTCTTAAGTTACATTTGCTGGTATTCGAAATTCCGGCCTTTATTGGTTGCAGCACAGACCTTATCCGAATATCGTGTGTTCGTAAAACCACCACTGATTTTGTTTCCGTCGGTGTGTTTGACCGTTTCATCTTATATCCATACACAAGAGTGTTTTTATCAAAACTATGCAGGCCCTCAGAAAAGCTTTGCCAAAGGAAACAAAACTGCAAGCGTTCGAAAGCGAAACTGACTTCGAGGTTGCCTGTAGTAATAAGACTCCGCACAGAGATGTTAATGCCTAGGCATATCTCCGTGGAAAAGATGGGATTCTCTAAAGAGTAAATGAAATCTCTCGAGAATTGAATCAAATGCTCGTTTCTTCTTTTAAGCTTAGAAATATGCAACATTTTTTCCGATATATTAGCCCATATTTCTAGTTTCATACTTTTAGGAAGACTTTAGGAAACAAATGTCTTCCTTTCAGATAACTGCTTTTAGCCAAAATGTCAGGACAAACTTAGCTAGATGTAGAAGAGACAATAATACTGTGGTTGGTCATAAGTGATCCTGCGAATCTTTGTTTTTTTTTTATTATACTCGTAGAAGGTGAAATTCTCGAAAGACACTGAGGGCTTAGAAGCCCAGAGTAATGTGGTACTTTAGCTGCACTAAAAACACCTCCTTAATCATGATCACTCAAAGAAAGATCGGAAAATAATAGCGAGAGATATAATCCTTCCGTTTTTCACTTTTTGTTGATTACGACTAAGCTGCCTTAACAAGTAGTTAACGCTTCTGTACTGCTAATCGCGTTAGGTATGTAGCTTTAATGCGGTGGCACCTACTAATACCACCATTGCGTGTGGTTTTATCTTACGACGCTTGCTCAAAGAATCTTGTTCTTTGTAATCGGCGCCCAAGGTTTATCTCATCGAGAGTTCATATAATTTCATGGTTACAATGATAATAAAGACGAACACTAGTAAGTAGTCACTTACCTTATGGTAGTAATTCCTAGGTTTCTGTAAATTTCACAACTTTAAATTAAAATAAAACAACAACGGTGTGAGGGATAATGAGGGATTCTGGCCTTATTTTGAAGCTAGGTTCATGCCATTATGCCATTATGTGTGGAATAGCACATCATCCAAAGTAATTGTCCTTTTGGCGTAGACTAAGGACTTGACGTAGCCCCAGAGAAAATAACTGAGTGGTGTCAAAATCGCATGATTGCAACGGCCAGTTAACAAACGCTTGCCATGAGATGGAATGTCACGCCGTCTTGTTGGAACCACAGCTTGGATACAACGATCTTGTCGAGTTCTGACCACAAAAAGTCAGTTAACATCGCTCCATATATGAGGCCATTGAAAGTAACAGTGTCTCCTTCCTCATTTTGAAAGAAATAAGGTCAGTCTCTGTAGATGCATTGATGCTTGGATGAACATGTGAGGATTATGTTCGCTCCAATAATGACAATTTTGCAAGAAGATTTTTGGCCAAAATCCGAATCTCCGGCTGATCAGCGCCGAATCGACATTTCTGGATCTTCTTCGATACTGACCGCTATGGCGGCTATGCTTTCATCACTTCGCACCAACCTCTGTCTGATTGGTGGCTTACGATCCAAAAAAGTGTACTCACTTTCAAACCTTTCCACGCCTGCACACGATGATGAAGTCGCGATGACGACTGCGTCGGAGTTTCCATAATATTTTTTAATAATTTCCGCACGTTCGGCAAGTTTAAAACGATGCATGATGAAATGGCAAATGTGTTAAATATTTTGACAGCTGGATCTCATTGGTAACTTTGACAGCTGCTAAAACATAACATAACCCTTTGTACCATACCACTCACGATTGATCTTAGCGTCTTGTTTCGTTGCAATAATGTTTGCAATAAAGCAATATCGCTTGGTTTTGTGCAACAAAGCAGTTTGTTATGTATGCTTAGTATGCTTACCCAATACATTGCTCTGATTCTGATTTCAAGCTCGTCGGGATTCTTTTTAATGTGCGACTTCCACTTAAAATGAGTTTCGCGTCCATTTGTACCGAGTTGGTAAACAGGGGTAAGTTGTTAACCTTTCTGTACGTCAAATTTACATGCGTTGACTTGGTCTCGTTAAGAACAATTGGCCAGGTGTTACATCGAAATCTTCTAAGACACTTACGCCCTCTGGTAGAGCAAAAGAGCTGTCGGCAAGACATAGAACTTTTCACCGATAAGAGTGCTTTGGATCTATACGGCTATAATAAGGACAATTATATTCCATGCGTTTATTGTCTGGTGCAAAAAAAAACTCTGTTGTTTTTACCCGACTCCAAAGAACGGCCTGTCACGAGAGCGTGGGGGCTTTTCATAGTATGCCAGACTTTGCTCTTCACTTGATGTTTCTATCAAGGCCAGCCCTCTAAGCCATCTTCCGTTACAAGAAAAGTGGCCTTTGGTACAATACGCACCGGACGTTTGATGACCTTATGACTGACTGTCTTTTGATTCTGGTCTTATGGACATGCGATCTGATGCAATGACACTACAATTCCTGCTGCGGACAAAAATACGAAATACCCTGTCCCACAGAGTAATTTAATTGGGTCTTTATGTGTCGCTCCAATACCGATTTAGGATATGGTGTTTGTGTCTCTCTGAAGAACGCCAACGCTAGATTTCACTTCTCGTGAGAAAAAATTGCGTGTCTTTCAAGCGGAGATATACGCAATCCCAATGGCAACAAACTACATATACTTTGAAGAGGCGGTGAAGGGTGCGAAGCAGTGCATCGTGAAGGCTAAATTCGCTTGAGTCTTGTCTGGGTCCAAGGTCACTATGGAATTACGGAAGAGAATTTCTGAGGACCAGAAATTTCAGGTTTCTCTGCATCCTCGGTTAGGGCTTTAATTGACAGTTGGATTTCATACATATGAACATTACTGCAGATGTCATGTGTCCGCACAGCAAACAACATGCTTCCCGACGTCTCTAAGAGCTCAGCGGCCTTCCTAATGCCCCTCAGTGGGAAAGACTGCATACTGGCGTCGTGGCGAAGCACTACACACTACACTTAATATAAATGTGCATACAACATCTGGACTGCAGCTACTCCGCGTTGACGTGTTGGGTGCTGGTACCCAACTTTCGAAAGACTGATAAATTTCGTTAAACGGAAGTTATAAGGAGAAGATTCGACTATTTCTCTGTCTGAATGCTCTGTTCTGGCAAAGAAAAAACCTTCATAACTCTATGAGTTTTATTGTGTATGGTTTTGGCCCCAGACACTCGATGAGGATCCGAAGTCTCTTGGTACCCTCCGATGTACGAGTATAAAAACGAGAACAACGACAGATTTTTTATTTATTTATTTTTTTTTTTTTATTTACGATGGCCATACCAATTTTATTGAAAACACTTATAAATTTGTTAATTTTATTAAAAAAAAAAAGATTCTAAGAAAATAAATTATCGTATTACATGCGTGTTCTTGTGTTCTGTATTGTCTGTGTGTGTTTTGTGTTCTTTGTAAGCTTTGCTTTTGCTCTTAAATTCTTAAACCAAATGGTGCCTTTACTTTCGCACATAGTCGAATATATGTAAAGTCAAAAAAGAAAACAAAACACAGAAGAAAACAATTGAGCCGCAATCTTACATTATATACAGAATTACAAAAACACATCTAAAAACGAATTAAAAAGGATAAAAGAAAGTATAACACATTCAGCAGTACAGTGTGGTACATGTAGAGTTTTGTATGATATAAATTCTGTGACTAATCTCTACGAATATCTAAAACTAATATCACAATACAATCGGATTTCATGTCAAATGAGAACCAATGTTAGCGCGAAACTGGCATAATTCTTTGCAATCCTTGTTGAACCCCTGTGTGAGATTTGCCTTCATTTTACTTCTCATCGGTGGCAGTTGTTCCTATCAATTCGAAATCACAAACCAATGAAAAGTGATCCGAAGGGTATTGATAGCTCGGCGTACGATTCGTGCCAATTTCATCACCCTGGGGGAATTCTAGACAGTTATTTACCTGAAAATAACATAGAAAGGGACAAGGTAAGTTTGTGTCGATTGTATGAAAAACTTTTGGATATAACTTACCTTCAACTGATTTTTCGAATAGAAAACATAGTCAATTGTGTGGCAAACTTCGCCGTCTTCGCGTATCTTCCACGTCGTGTATGGTGGCTCATGAATAGCCGATAGTTCGGCATAGTTTTCCATGTCCTTATCATTGTCGGTATCGGATTTTTTCGTAACCGAATCAACTTGACCAAGTTCCTTTTTGATGTCGGAATATGCACTTGAAAGGTTAACCCCTTCGGTGCTTAGGATCGTCGAATAAACTGGTTCTATGGGTTCGGCATTAAAGTCACCGCACATCAAAATCGGACGTTTTGCTGCAAAATTTTTAACAAACCGTACAAGATCCTTTCCCTGTTCATTACGTAACTTGGACAGCAACGAACCATGGCGAGCCTTCAAATGGGTTGTGCAAACGCAGATTTCTTTTCCAGTAGCCTTGATTTCTAGATTTACAGCAATGGCTACTTGATTACTTTGGACACGCCACACTTCAAGGATGTGTGTTTCAAAGTTTTTCAAGTTGAATTTGTCACGTTTGTAGAATATGGCACATCCGTCGGGTCCATTGTTTTCTTCAATGTAGAGACATGGCGAGTCTGGTTTTGGGAAGAATATGCCAGCATAGTTCTGCGAACCGAGAACATTTTCCAGAAATTTGTAATGATCAACCTCCTGAAAAGAGAGAGAGAAAGGCAAAAGAATTTAGTGATGAAGAATTTGAGCGGATTCTAGGAAGGAAGGAATCGTTTTAAAGTGTTTTATAGCTTCACAAGGGTTGTGGAAGGAGCAGCACAACGCTAAGCTTTTAAGTATTAACATAGTAGTGAATGAAAAATGATAAATTTGGGCCAAAACAAAAAAAAAAAAAAAAAAAAAAACATCTCTCCGGCTAGAAAGAAAAGAGGTTTCTAATCTTTCAGGGTGTGGCATTGAAAAAGGCAAGCCCCAAAGTGGAATTGATCCGGAGAAATGCTTCAAGTTTACGTTTACGTTTCATGCACCCTGTCCAGTGACAGGAAGCCGTCTGCCTAAATTCAGAGTAAAATAAACACGATCCTTAGTGATACGATCACAAAATACACTAATTGTTATCCTTTCAGATGCATTAGTGTGAGGCTTTGCTCAACCACACACCGCTGGATTCGTGCTTTAAGGGTTTGGCGGTCAAAGCAATTGATAAACTACGGAAGGGTCAGCTATTGCCACAAGAATTTCCTATTTTTTGAAAGGAGATTCTGTATTAGGAATTTTCCTAATAAAAAGAATTTGGTTTCTAATAGAATGCATCATTCGTAAACAACTTATTCTTCTGCTTTTCCTCTACAAAAAATATAAATTTACTACCATTAACCAAATAAAATGAGACGCACAAAGCTATGACTAAAAAGCCATCCGAAAAAAATAAAAAGCCTGGGAAGAAGACAGACGTAATCGTCTTAATAAAACTTTCGATGTGCCAGCGAAACTCTTACCAAAATACAACCCATCTGTGGCTTGGAGCAAAATCAAAATTATCTAGAAGGCGATTACATTCATCACAGACTTGCGGAAAAAACGACGATGACTACTTGAAGGTAAAGAACAGCGAGCTTTTCAAGTAGTCCGAGGACTTTGTGGATTGTATGAAATTCTATCTAAGAACACCGAGAGAACTAAAGTGGAGGGCGATTTAAGTTCAAAGAAGAAAAGAACGGAGGAAGTAATTGCTCCCAATTCAACTAAAACGACTTCGACCGAGGTTGCAACAAAACCATCAGCAATCATGATAGCATTCTCACGTTAAGAAACTTCAGTTCTAGAGAACTGACAAGAGAACAACAAAAATCAACAGAAGCCTGAAACCTCTTTCTAAAAAAATCCATTTGAATGCGCTTCACGCATCCGGATAAAATACTTACCTGGCGTATTGATGGAAAAGTAGGAAATCAAAAATCGAAACCATCTCCAAGAAGAGCAGCAAAAAAGAAGAAATCGCCAAGAGAGAAATCATCAAAGCGAGGAAAATTGAAGCTTCCACAGGATTCATTCAAAGAGCAGTCTGTAACTGCAACAACTGCGTTTCTTCTGTCATTTCATGTGGTCGCGTCTTCGATGTTGAGTGGAAGAAATGTCGAAAACACCGATTTAACAGCTTCTTTGCCACTGAGGAGTACAGCAAATTCTGTGGTCAAAATCCTGCACCTGAGGAGAAGGCTTATATGCCACTGTGTACTTTCATGGCGATAGAAAATAACGTGAACTCTTTTACAGATGACAAATCCATGACTTGCTTCACTGTGTCGGCGATAATTCGGCTGAATCCGCCAAAGAAATCGAATGCTCACTGTGATAGCAAATGAATAAGATGCCATGTATCGTTGAACACAGCAAAGCTGTTTGCCGGCAAAATTATTTGATGTCTGTTCGATCTTTGGAAATATAAATCACATGAAAGGCAACACAATTATGTGTTCGTATAACTATCAGGTATCCTCTGGTGAGCTTCCATATAAAAATGTGTCTCAGTGCAGGGTGTGAAACGCAGGACATTAGCTAGAATTGCCTTGGCTAAAGCAAGAAAGTTTCTTTCATCGTGTACAGAGTCTACATTTCCCACTTTTACGGTCACGTTGTCCAATATTTCTAAACACAAAGGAACTCCACTCACAGAATAGCAATTAGACACTGAAATTAGCAGCACCAAATACATTATTACCTTCCATTCCGAGGTAAATAGACAGATTTACTTCGAAAAGTTCAATAACCACCTCAACTCTACCAACCAAAACATCGGATAGCCCAGAAGCGAAGCTTACGTCAATACTTTTCAGCATGAAGGAGGTCAGCCTTATAGGTCTGAAATTCTTGGCGAACGAGTAGTCCTTCTTTCCGATTTTCGGTATAAAGGCCACTCTCACTATTCGCAAGGGATTCGGTATATTGCCAGTGCCAGGCTAGTAGTAAAAATTCTCTTCATAGCTACCAGCAGCTGATCTATACCTTTTTGTAGCATAACTAGGTAAATGCCATTGGTGCCAGGCGACTTGAAGCCATAAAAGGAAGAAAGAGTATGTTTGACGGCCTCGTTCGTCACCACAACCGATAAGATATACCATCTATGGCGTGTTTCACTATCTTCTAGCTTCTTCACTAGCTTCTTTGATAATAGCTAGTTGCGAATTGGTTTCGATCAGGTTACCTGGGAAGTGAGACTCGAGCATGAGACCGAAAGTCTTTGCTTTGGACTCGGTGTAGGTACCGTCTCAAAAAAAATTGTAAGAGGCGCTCTTCGAAGTCCGAATAAGCTTCTTAAAAATTGTTTGCTTTGATATGTAAAGAGTCCAATCTTCCAGTCCTAAGGAACCTGTTTAGAAGTTTCCTGGATTTCCTGGATTAGCAAAGCTATGTTAATAAAGGTCTGTCCGGACTTACCTACAGCTCATAGCTTTGGTAAAAGATCCATAACATAACCTAAACATCAAACCTTAAACGATGTAAAGAGGTATGCAAATGAGTCATGAATAGGTTCTAAGATAGGAGTTGAAGTAGAAGGTGTATTTTGTGAATACTTTCCCTCGTGCAGATGCGCCATGAAGATCTTTTATGTTCCTACTGTTGCGAGTAACCATAAGGTTACGGATAAGAAAAAATTTACTACTAAATGCGCAGTAAAATAAAAAAGGCAGCGACGTTTTGAGTTGCATATGGAATTTTCAGACCTTAATCAGGTCTGTGTAGCCAAACAACTAGCGGAGATTCTTGAATGCCATAAAGCAGATATCAATATGAAGAAGCATGAAACACCTCACATAAGCAACGGTGACCTGTACATAGTCTACACTATACCACAGATGGAAACAAACTAAGTCTATTGTTTTTAATCAGTAACATGGCGGCTATTTCATCCTCAAGGCATCAGCCAAATTGGTCAAGTTATCATCGACGTACGAGGGCGGTCCCAGAAGTACCCGGCCTGACAAAGACATGGCGGTAGCTGTTTGAAAATATCAATGTAAGGAAAGTATGCAGTCTATAAAGCATATGTTTCAAATTTGAAAGCGCCACGTTGTTTGGCGAGGCCGTACGAGCTGCCAAGACGAGCATCGCAGTGGTCGACCAAATGAGGTGACGATTCCAGAAATGGTAAAGAAAATCCACAAAGTGGTACTGGATGATCGTCGACTGAAAGTACGCGAGCTAGCAGACATTGTAGGCATTTCAAAAAATGCGGTACATCGCATATTATTTGAAAATTTGAATATGAGAAAGCTTTGTGCAAGTTGGGTGTCGCGTTTGCTCACGGCCAAAATTAATGAATTAAAGTTTGAACTGGTACTTCATGCACCCTATTTGCCAGATTTAGCCCCCTTGGATTATTTTCTGTTCCCAAACTTGAAAAAATGGCTCAGTGGTCAAAAATTTCCCAACGATGAAGAAATGATGTCGGCAGTTAATGGCTATTTTGAGGAGCAAGACAATTACCTCTGGGATCTCCATCGTAAGCCACTCCTGCACTATTATACATGTTCAAACATTCCAATTGACCAATATGGATTTGAATCATTGCCTGGTGGTAGCCAAGTATCGTCAATAGATATCACAACCTCACAACTGTGAGTAAATTTAACTTTGAATAGCTCAATTACAGCCAATAGCCAGGAACTTCGTCGAATAACCTCTCGTCAATGCTCTTACAACTTGAGAAATACCCCAAATGATGTGTTGGGCTTCAGCTAACTATTAAAGACGAAATATTCACACTATGGCAGTTTTGGAAAAAAACACAGGATGTCCAGATCGTTTCTTATCACCTCTCTGTCGAATTTGATAGCAGCACTGATAATCTACTAGAACGGAGGTATTTCTGGGAGCCGTGTCAAACCGATCAGATTGTGCATAATGACGGTGAACAAAGCTTGTTAGTCCCTAAACGTCGCTAGAAATCTCTCACAAACTCTTGATGTCAAAAAAGAGTTAAGACAAGGTAAAAGGCGGTCACGTGGCTTACGGCTTTATTTTCCAAAGGTTTTGTCTTGCATAGATTGATGATGTTACTGTCATTGACAGAACCAGTGAGTTGTTACTGGTACGTTTGCAAGTATTGAAACAAAAGCGGGAAGAATTGGATAAGCTATTAGGAGTAGTAAGATCCTGTCAAGAGATACAAAGAAAGCTCTGTCTTCCTATCACAGTCCTGCTCTATAGCGAGTAATCAGGGACGTAAGCGAAGGCAGATAAAAATATCCTCGGTCGTCGGGACAATGCAGCAAAGGCAGTCTAGTGAAACCTTAACCATTTTGGAGTGCGTTACTTATGGGAGCTGCTTAGTGGAGAGGTTAATAAGTTTAGAGTCAGATCTACCCCAGACTGTAGCGCTATATAAAATGAAAATGCAAAAGTTAGGTTTTGATCGATCATTGAGATGATCTTTAAAATTCAAAAGTCACAAATTAAATCATCATCATGTGACGGGATGTCAACCAATATTATAATTGTAAATCAATTCATTGACTTTAAGAATTTCAAATCGCCAAACTTGAACGGCAAAAATCAAATTTCAAATCAATACCTGTAGACAGACGACATCTGGATTATTCTGTAAAATCTCCTGCACAATCAAGAATTTCCTGTGGTCCCACGTCAAAGCCTCCTCAGGACATCGCACAAATCCATCATTATTCTGTCCCAAAGCTAAAATCGAAAACAAATTCAAATTACCATCCCAATGACTGATCTCTAAAGCAATTTGCCATTCAAATAGTCAAGAACTCACTCTGTGACAAAATGTTCCACTGCAGCAAACGAATGTGATTTGGAGCGGTCAAGGGAGCACTGCAGACTGAAATTACAATAAATTCTTTAAAATATTCCAATGTCCGTTAAAAATAAAACAAATTACCTTTCGAAACCGAATTCAATTTGAGAAATCTCAATCCCTCCGAGATCTCATTCGAAACAAAAGACGCTGCGTTTGACGGTTTAATAAAGTATCTCGTCAATAGCTGAGGTTGATTCTCACCTCGCAACTGTTTGATGTGCTGCAACAGTTCACTAGTGCTCAGGGCTTGTGGAAGTTCCAGACTATCATCCTGCGAGTCGATATTGTTGATTTTCGGTGCCGAGTTAAATGACCCCATTCTATAAAAAGAAACCAATGTAAGTGACTAGAGTCTAGGCTATGTCATCGCACGTACAGCGGATATGATTCACTAAACTAAAGTCAAACTTGTGTCGGGTTAAGCAAGCAAAACTCAAAACGTCACTTTTTGAAAAAAGCTCTCAACCAACTCAACTCCGTCATGGGTGCCCATAACCACATGTCTTGAAGTCAAGCACTCACAAACATACACAAACCTCAAAGTCAAACAGAGGAGACAAAGTATATTACCTGATCAACATAGGAAAGAATAAAAAAAAAAAAAAAAAACAATTTTTACCGCAAACAACGTCACTCACCAACACACCAAAAGGCTTTGAATATACTCACAGAGCCGGGAGTCTCCAGACAAACTTGCGCAACATGAAATATTTGATAAGATCAATCGTGTGAACGCCGGTTACATAGACTTTGGCCATAAGCTTATCAGCTCGCGAATTGCTTCTACTGCTACGATCGCGCTGCCAATTCGAATTCGATTTCGAATACTTTGCAACACTGCCACCGCACAAAATAAGTCTGTAAAAGTAGCGCACCACCCGACGGTTGTAAACTTGAATCGAACCCTTGTTTACAAGTTTTTTGCTACACAACACAAAGGCAAGAGACGGAAGACACTAATAAACAAAAAACCACCAATAAACAGACAAGAAGACACGAATAGATAAACCTAACGAAACAGAAACAGATGCGACGGCAAACAAGTTGAGTTTTTGTTTTATTGCGTGTTCACCTGCTCCGTTGTGAACGAGTTTACTTAAAAGAAGCGCGAAAACATTGCATAGTCAGTTAGCAAGCGCAAAAGCTTGATTTGGATTAGAAAGTCAAAAATTAGAAACGGTAAACCGCAGATACTTATTTGAAGGGTTTAGCTAAATCAGTGATCATGTGTAAGACCGGAAACATTTAGATACTCAGTCACGTGGCTTACTACATATCGTAGATTAACAGATAATCCTAGGACTTCGTTATTTCCCTCGGGGTACTGCCAGATACGATCTATGTGGTCAGTTTCCTTCATGTCTGCATATATCAGATTTAACAGATTTACAAATCTATTGGGTTGTCGTTGGGGATCTGTGCCGCTGCTGATCAGGAAACTGCTGACTGTCCTATAGCTTGGACTGGGCCAGCGCCGCAACAATCAAGCTCGTAGCATAGTGCTGGCCTTACCTCTCAGTGGTGGTCCCGAGAAACAGCAGGAGTAAATCCCTACCCAAAATGACAAGTACGTGCTTAACCATTAGCATAATACTGGCCTACGTCTTCATAGGATCCGCAACCATATACGGAAGAGATTAACTATACTATATATTGGATTTAGATCCAGTATTCCGGACGTCCAAACCTGCAAGCCGCCAATATTGACTTGACGAATGCAGATCTTTCAAGCGCATCAGCAAAGAAGAAAAACTGCAATCACAAGAGACCGCCAGAATCTTCGCCGAAATCTCTAACACTCTATGCCGCCAGCATCAAGTGTAAAAAATCAGTGGCAACGCTGCAAACGCGCCATCAGATGGTCAGAGTTTCACCCGACCAACATCAAGTGATCCCTGTTTGATGAAGAATAACATACCAGAAAGCACATGCAGCTAAACAATAAGCATACAAAGCGGCGTTGCAACGAAGGGCGAGACCTGCTCGTGCGTTTTACGAACAGAAAAAACGGGAAGAATATCGGCTTCTCCAGAAGAAGAAAAAAGAGTTCGAGATGCGCGCTATCAAAAATATAAGAGGTCAAGGCATCAAGAGCCGTACAGAAACCTGTACAGATCAAGAAGGAGACCTTGTAGTAGAATCGCAGCCAGCGCTAGGAACATGGGAAAACTTTTTCTGTAGGCTCTATAACGGCGACGAATAATAAACAACACCCGCCGTCAGGCAGAAAAGACCATTAAACTTGAACGATGATAGCCGGAACTTCCGTCCATCTGACCAAACTGAAGTAAGGATTGCAACATCTTAGCTGAAATCCAACAAGGAAGCTGAGCCTTATGCCTAATGGATGAAATCTCATTATCGTTTGCTAGATCCACAAAAAAGAACTCTCCTCGAACAAAAGATCGGGCATATGAAAAACTTAGCCAACAACCTGATTAGCCCCTATCAGTGCGGTTTCGGACTAGGAAAGACCATAATCAACTAAATCTTCACACACCGGCAGATCCTGTAAAAATCTTAAGATCGATACCCAAATCGACTCCAAATCGACACCCATGCATCTTTTCATCGATTTTTAGACCGCATTTGACAGTATTTATAGAGATGAGCTATATACATAGAGGTTTTGTGTAGGTTTTGGTGTCTCTGCCAAAGTCGTCCGTCTGTGGAGATGACGATTTAGATAGCTCGCTACTCCATCAATGTCGGTAGCGACTAAACCGAAACATTTGATGTCAAAGAAGGTTTTAGAATTGTGCATAACTCAAAACTCTGTGCAATTACTAGTATACGTCGATGATGTCGACCAAATGGGAGAATTCAGCAGGCTATCTGTCACCGGTTCGTTCGCTAGTATTGAAACGGAAGCTGCCAAATAGGTTCAGCGAGTAATTGAGGGCAAATGAGTTAAATTCCTCTATCAAGAAGGAACACAACATCGACAAATTGGACAGAACGTCACAGTCGACAGGTAATCCTTGTCTACCTCGGCTATGCTATAAATTCTGCCAACAACACTTTAGAGGAATAAAACGAAGAATCACTCTTACCAATCCCTGTTTCTTTGGGCTAAGAAAGCAATTATGTAAAAAGGCCCTATCCCGAAAAACTAAGGAGACTCTATGAGACCCTTACCAGCCCAGGGATTCTATCGAAAACGGATGAATATATTCTCAGTCGTTTCGCCTAAGACAGCTAAGACATATAGACCGAATGGACACCAATGCATCTCAAAACCAGAATCAAAGTCTAGGGGTAGAGGTAGAGCCGTAGTCATGATGGTCAAAATTAAGCTGTCAAGCAGTACGAACAATAGGGAATTTCGTATCCTGACCTAAACGATGTTAAGGTAACAATATCGACGATAAAGTCCAATTAAGTTGCTGGCGCAGACGAACTATCTGCCGTGACTAAATAAAGGGACTGAAGGTGACCTGGTTAAGAACATGCACCAGTTCGTCTGTAAGGTATGATACATATGGAATCTCAGCATCGTTTATCCGATCTGCAAGAAAGTAGACCCTTTTAACTACGCTAATTCGTGAACAACTTTGTTGATTCAGACTATTAGGGTTTCAGGCCAGGAAAATCTACCATCGATCAAATAATAAAACAACGGCAGAGCTCGGAAAAGACTTGCGAATTTTAGAAAGAATACTCATCATCTCTGTGTTGAATCCGAAGCCGCATATGACAGCGTAGATAGAAATGTCCAATGCAACATGATTGTGGAAAATCCTTTTTGCTTTACCATGTTCACTAATAAATTAATCGATACATACATACATACAATGTGAAGAAACTGTAGACAATACGATCCGCTGTCAAGTGACTTTTTCAACATCGCCCTGGAAAGAATTATGCCAAATTTACTGGCCATTGGCCAGTAAATGGCCACATTGATGTGATGTTAAAGGGTGAAAAGCACCGACTGCTTGACCACAATGTCACCACTGTCAGTTATAAATTCGATTGTAGTGAAGGACTTCGCCTACGTCTACTCCTTTTGTCCGTAGTTTCATGTAGTAACGACTTCAGCGCAGAATTCAGACGAAGAACTCCTCCTGCAATTGGAAGTTTCTTGAGGATCGGAGGCAAATAAATAACAGAGCTCTCTCTCTTAAGACTAAACTGGCTTTATACAAGACCCTTACAACAAGTAAGGTCGTTTCGAGATAAAGATTCAGCGTATGATTTTTGGTCCAGTTTTACTGACGGGCTATACAACGTCAGCAGTCTAGTCAGACATCTACGGACTAGACATCCGAAATGGCTAGGCTATGTTTAGCAATTGGACATTACCGCTTCGGCCCAAAAGGTATTCATTTGGTGTCCCCAAGAATGTCTGAAACACACAGTATACCGGGCCAACCAGCAATCAAATGTAACGCGGAGGGAGTCGTCTCTAGATACGTCTTTAAGCAATATTCGGCCACAGTCTGAGAAAATAAGCTCTTTCTGTTACGCCACTATGGAAGTCAGTCTATACTTTTCAAAAGAAACTGATATCTTCTCTGCCAGATCTAACACCAATTTCGGATTGTACGAGGCACTAAGAGGCATTAAGAGGTCTTAATCCATTGGATCTACATTTTCTCATAGATTATTGAAGAAATGGAAAAGCATCTTAAAAACAATTTTGGTCAGACACAAATAATGACGATAACAAATTTGAGAGCAGATATCACTTAAGTTTTACTACAAATTCGTTTCCGTTGGGCCTAAATAAAGGGTACTCCAGAAAAAAGAGCAATAAAAACAGACTTTAAGGATATCGTATCTATAACTATATTCGTGCGGTTTGCTAAGAGATGGCGTAACTTGTATTATTCCATTGGAACATGCGTTGGAAATCTTTTTTTTCACTCAAATATGTCGAACTTTGTGCCTGAAAAAGTGTTTTTGCGGGGAGTCCTTCTTCATTACTTAAATATGAAGAAAACTGCTGCCGAAAGTCATCGTATTTTGGTGGAAGTTTATGGTGAACTGAGCGAATGTGCCAAAAGTAGTTTGAACGATTTAAAATTGATTTTGGCTTGGAAGACGATGAACGTCCTGGGCAGCCAAAAAAGTTTGAAGGTGAAGATCTGGAAGCATTACTCTATGAAGATTGTTGCCAAACACAAGAAGAGCTCGAAGAATCTTTGGGTGTCACTCAGCGGCCATTTCAAAATGTTTAAAAGCAGCTGGATATATTCAAAAGCAAGGAAATTGGGTGAACTCAAGACTTCCAAAAGGAAGTCATTTTTGCATCGAATTGTTACTGGTGATGAAAAATGGGTCCATAACGACAGCCCCAAGGGCAAAAAATCATATGTGAAACCCGGCCAACCAGCCAAATCAACGGCAAAGCCGAATATCCATGGCGTGAAGGTAATGCTCTGCGTTTGGTGGGATCAGATGGGTGTGCTGTATTATGAGTTGATAAAACCGAGTGAAACCATCAATTAATCCGTTTGAAGAGAGCCGTAGCCAAAAAAACGCCCGGAATATGCGACCAGAAACGAGGCAATAATTTTCCATCATGACAACGCTCGGCCCCACGTTGCTATTCCGGTTAAGAACTATTTGGAAAAAAATGGATGGGAAGTCTTACCCCACCCGCCTTCTGGCTAAAATTTGTTCCGGTCAGATACTCAATACTTTGAATAATACTATTGTACATGTTTTTCTTAAATAAACGTTCAAATTTTGAAAAAAAAAATCGCACGAATTAAATTACATACCCAATATTTAAATTTTAACTTTTACTTTTTAACGTGTTATTTATTAAAAAAATAAAAAATAAAATAAAGAGCAAAACACTTTCATCCTTGTTAAAAAGGCGACTTTGACTTTGACAGCGTTCAGGGCTAGACGGTTACTAATTAAAATTCGCACTATCTCTGGCTTTCAATATAAAATGAAATATGGTATGCCCAAAATATATGAGGCCTATAAGTTTTAATTTCTAATTTTTGATCCTAAAATCTTGCCATCTTAAATCGTCATTATGAAGTTTTTGGCGATTGACTTATAGTAGAGTCTGACACTTTATTAGACCTCATTGAATCTACATTATGACATTTTGTGTACAAATGTCATGTTATGCAAAAAAAAAAAAATTAAAGATTTAAATATTCTAGTACTTGACTTAAATAGCTGCATTCATTATATTTTCTATTAAATTTTATAGTCACGTTTACGACGGTTTTTGCAGTTACCTAAGGCATTTGGATGGAGAAATTACGTAGATGAAGTCAACGGTCTGCTCACCAATGACCCTATCTGAACGTATCTTAAAATATAGACTTTTTGCCGAATGAACGTTTAAAGAGTCAACAGTAGCACTTTGGACCGTATGACGCTGTACATTTTGTAAATATAAAACAGCAAGAAGCTTTAAGTTTATCATATGAAAAATTTAAAACAAACAGGTGAAATCTTCAAATCATTTACAGACGAAATGCCTATCCGAACAATTAGCAGACGTCCTAAATTGGTATGAAGCAGACATCACTTCGAAAAGTGCTACAAAATGAGGCAGACATCTACATTTACAGACTTGCTTTCACAGGAATATCTCACCAGATACGCGTCTTGAGCTTCTGACAAGTGTTTCTGACGATTACAATTTTACTTTCAAACATATGTATAGGGTTTTCTAATAACGACTTGACAACTTTTTTTTTAAATAAAAGGCAAACCATTTGAGATATTTCAAAAACTTTATTATTGGCTTGAAGTACAATCAAAACATTTATGAATGGAACTCGACTTCGTTCATATGGCCACCGCGGGCACATTTGCAGCGGTCGATTCATTGGATCCAATTTACAACGACTTAGCCACACATTTCGGCTGAAACGGCCGCTATTTCGCGTTCAATGATGGTTCTGAGCTCTTCCAACGTCGTCGGCGTGTTGGCATAAACCAATGACTTAACGTAGCCCCACAGAAAATAGTCAAGCGGCGTTAAATCGCACGAACGAGGCGGCCAATCGACTGGCCCATGCCCATCAATAAATCGATTGTAGTGTGTACTGTGTGGCTTGTGGCACCATCCTGTTGAATCCACATGTCGTCCAAGTCCATATCTTCCAATTCGGGCCAAAAATAATCGGTGATCATGGCGCGATAACGCTGACCATTCACAGTAACTTAACGATCGTTATCGTCGACGAAAAAATATGGCCCAATAACGCCATATTAATTAACGCCGGCATGAAAACCGCACCAAACAGTTATTTTTTGAGGATGAAAAGGTGATTCAAGAAGCACATGTGGGTTTTCACCCGACCAATAACGCATATTTTGCTTATTGACGAATCCATTGAGCCAAAAATGAGCTTCGTCATTTTGGCGCATCTTCTCCAGAACCCAATCGGAAAACGTACGTCGCTTCAAATGTCCCATCGGCTTCAATTCTTGAGTCAGCTTGATCTTGTATGGGTGTAAACCAAGATCCTTACGCAAAATACACCATAATGTTGGCTGAGCGATGCCCAACTCTTGAGAACGCCGTGGAATTGACTGATTTGGATCGTTTGCTACGGACGTCTGAACGGCAGTGATATTTTCAACACTTCGACCTACCCGTTGTCTCACTGCCACGGCAACATCACACAACGAATATGTAGACTCAAATTTTTGCACTAAACTTGTTATTGCCTGTCTACTATTGCGAGAATTACGACCGAAAATTGGAGTTAACGCTCTTAAAGTTGCAGTCACCGACTCCGAATTTCTGTAGAAAATTTTTATAATTTGCAGACGTTGCTCGTTAGTGTACTTTACCATGATGAAAATGTTGTCAAATGTTGTTGTTTACTGAATAAATTGACAGTGACAGTTTGATGATTAGTGAAAGAGTGCGTTCACAAATTAAATTCAAAGTTGTCAAGTCCCTATTGGAAAACCCTATACAATGTCCTTGGTGATTTTACTGCCCACACGTAAAATGGAAGCATGCTTAGAGCACAGTTTCACATTATTCATAGCCACCAAGGCACAACCTCAGACAATATCCGTTTTTTCATCTCTCAAAAAGGTCAATCGTGCTCCTTTATGTTTCTTTTAATAAAACTTCTCAGTCTTTCGAAAAAAGTTATAAATAGCCTAGAATACCTGAGCCAATTACCTCATTAAAACTCTCACGCCAGTCATCTCATTAAAACTCTCATAGCAGCGTCATTCTAAGCAGTTACGTCACACTAGCGCAGTGCCCCGTTAAGACATGAGATAGGCACCCGGCTTTTTAGACAGTTCCTAAGAAGTCCTTAGAGGTTTAAGAGTCGACATGTTTAGTCCAAAGAAGTTCCCTTTTCACGAAGACATCCAGATAATTGGAAAAATGGAGAATAACGCCTTTGCCATAAGTACTATGTAGATAAATTAAATTAGGCAGCTGCCTTATCTTTGTAAAGGGAACAACCTCTGTCGATCAATTGTCGATTACATTTAGGGCTGCCTGCGCTTTTAATCAAACAGCTTTTAGGCACAATCCAACAGACAGTACCGACAGCATGTCATAAAAGTTGCACGCCCACAACGCCTATGAAAATAAGCTCAGGATTACCATATAGTCTTCGGAGCTGCGTCTAAGATAGACTGTTTAAAGAAGCAATTTTGTGAACATGGAGGGAAGTCAAATTGATAGGTCTAAAGCTCTTAGCGAATAAGTTAGTCATCTTAGTCGATGCTTTTCTTACTGTTTGCCAGGGGTTTGGTATATTGGCCAGTGCCGGGCTTGGATAGTGATCTAAAACTTTTTGCAGCAGAGGTGTAAATATCGCAGCCTGGTGTCATGAAGCCTACATAGGACACAATGTTGTATTGAATAGCTTCCTCCGTCACTATCACTGATGGGAAAATGTGGTTACTTATATTGTTTTACATGCGCTTCTAGTGATAGGAGCTGGTTGTGAGCCGGTTCTGTTTCGGATACATGAAAATGAGTTTAAAGCATGAGACCAAAAGCCTCTGCTTCAGATTTAGGGTAGCTATAGATCTTCTTATGTAAGTGCCTGATTCTTTCCTTTTGATGAATTTAATCAGTCTCCTGGCCTCACTGAGTGTTTTGAGCTCTTTGGAGAAGTTTAAGAGCCATTATATAAAAATCGACATATCCCCTATTTGTTTATTTGTATATTTGTCTCTAATGATCTGTTTCCGGTTTTCCTTCTGTAGTTGTTGAAGGTTGCTGTCTCCCATACAGATCAGCAAGAGTTTTCTTTAAGAGATGATATGCTCTGTTGAGATACTATTAAGCAAGTTGTAGTACTCGTACGTGTAGTCTTTTTTTACCATTGAAAACAAACCGATCCCTTTGCTTAAAAAAAGTTTTGTTTTATTCGGTTCTCCTACTTTTTCTTATTCACTTTTGCGTTTCCTTTCGCCATATTAACACGTACATTGGTCCTTCGAGCCGGATATTAAAATCACATGCAAACCAGCATAATATTTCAATTCTCATATCACTCAGCGCGTGATAGGCACTGCTTGTTCAAAGAAAAACCCACTTAGTGTATGTTGTCATGAGCAATTGTTTAAATAAACGCAATTGCTCTCGAAATTCAATAAAACGGAATAACGCCGCGAGTAAAAAGCAGAATTGTTGGATGCAGCCGAAAATGGATCGCGTGTTGAGTTTTTACTTCAAGTTTGGGCTCACTTTTTCCAAGCCCAAGACTGTGGTATTGATACGTTGCAAGAAGTTGAAGCAGAAAGGAAACAATGGAAAGATTTGAGTTACAAAATGCTGAAAAGATGCAACAGCGATCGTCTCCAGAAACAAAAGTCCGAAGCATACTCTTAATATTTAGATACCTGCTAGGCACAAAATATACAGTTGAGACAAATTCCGATCTCTCGAATTCGCAATTAGAGTTTCTGTCGTTAAAAGGAGGGAGACAAATGCCGTAGTATAAACTCATGCCGAGTGTGCCAAAAACATCATCACACTGTCTTGCATCAAGAAGACCTACATCATCAACTTTAACGAGTCGAAGTTAAAGTTGTCAGTTCAGGCAGTAACATTTTGCGCACAATAAACACCAGCAAAGACTTTTGTTCGATAGTGGATCACAAATAACTTTTATACACGAAAATTTCTTACACAGACTAAAGTTTAAATGATCTCCGTTTTCAACTTATAGTTCCAAAGTTGAAGTTGAGCTCACGTTGTCATCATTAAATCAAAGCTCCGCAGCGACAATACGTGCCCAAATTCTACAAAAAATCCCATAAAGCTTCTCAAGACTTACTGACTGCATATTACTCAACTAAAGCTAGCTGATCCTTACTTTTTTTATAATTCCGCGAGCGCACCAAGGGGATATGAATACCCTTTTACTGGCTTTTCATCAGGACGCGGGCGGATAGTGTAGTAGTTTTTGAAACTCAGGTGTTAGGTTTCGATATTTTTCCAGAGGTCGTTGTCAAACTGGAACCAGTGCAACCTCAACCAATGGGTCTTAGTACGTGCTAGTTGTTAGCATTACATTTAGTACTTGAAACTATTAACATATGTTTGGGACATGTGTACCAATACAGCAAAAAAAAAAATAAAAATCGATAATCGAATGTACGTCGCCCGCGAAATTTCAGAGGTCACCTTACTTTTTGAACACATCTCATACAACTTCAGCAGAGTTCAGAATGGACTCGTCTCAGCTTCAACTTTAAGATCGGCGACCTAGTCATAATCAGGGACAAGAAACTTCCTCCTAATATATGGGAGCTTTGAAGATTTATAAACGTTCATCCCGGAGCATATGGAACAATGCACGTCGTCAATCTAAAGACAGCTAACGAGATATTGTCTCGGCCTATCGTCAAAGTAGTAGTAAGTTCACTTCAATCTTCTCAGCAAAATTCATCTTAATAATTGCATTTTGAACTCAATATCCGTTCGTTCCAAGGAGAGTGGAATGTTGCAGCCAATATCATTGTAGAGTGCAGCCAGTCTGTGGATAATTCTTGATCACGACGGATTGATTTCTTTTTTTTACTGTTCTCTTGGTTTAAAGAAAGTTTTGTTTTAATCGCTTCTCTTTTTTTTCTGATTCGCTTGTCGTTTTCTCTAGCCATATTAGCGCGACAAGTACGAATTTAGAGTCCGGTTGTTAAGTATAACCATTAACATTGCCTGATGCAATGACATGAGAGCTCCTGTTGCTGCGAAAATACAAAATTAACTTTTCTTGTAGCCAGAAATTGTTGTTTTGGCCGCACTCTAACCCAAAAAAGGAATATAGCCGTATCTTCACGAATGGCTTTAAAACTGACTAAGAATTTGGGACTTACTCACACTCTCTCACGACTTTCCAGTTAGTTCGACAATACAAAACTTCTCTGAACGCAGTCGAAAAGTTGAATTCGCGAAACTTGCTAGGCAAACATAAAAAGCAGATTTTTTGCGCAAGAATGTACAGTTTTTCGCTTTGAGATTCTGTTAGGCTCACAAATCCCTAGAGTACACTGATTCTTTTTGGATATTTGTATTATATGGCATATGCCCACACTATAAGTTATAGCAAGCGCTTCACCGCAACTTGCAAAGTATACGCCTAATGATCACGTTCTTGTTATTGTTGCCTGACAGATTTCTTGTTCGTTACAGCCAAGATTGGCAATGCTACGATCCCTGTGACGCCGCAAGGTAAGTGTGGTTTTCAATAAAGAAGACCTCAGGTAATCTGGGAAATATGAGAAAAAAATGTTATCCCGAGCTATTTTTTGTGGACAGGGGGCTTCGCTCCCCCATAGGTGACGCAGCCTACATATATGGGCCCAGCATCTCTAAAAATAGCTCAGTTGCAAACGGAGTATCCGTATACCTTATATGTATACAGCGGATCTCTTAAAGATAGACCATCTTTTCGTCGCTACTCGTGGGATCTCTAATGGACAAAATCTCAAAACCCGAGGCTGGTACTCCTTTAACATCGGACAGTAGGACGGTGACTGCACCGACTACCGAAATTTCTCCTGCATTGTTGAAAGGAGGCAATGGTAGGCCATGGTGCACCATCGTCAAAAGGCAAACGCACCAAGCCTAACACAAAATCTTCAAGGAGAGATAAGTATGTGGGAAGCCATGGTCCTTCCTCTTTCTACAACCCTAGCAGCAGGAAGTTTGTGACACGCCACGAAATTGCCGTATCTGCTGAAACTCCTCCCCCTAAGAAGGAATCAGGGGTTCAGCCGCATCGGCAAGCTCCATCTAAGGTGTTCCACTTAAGACGCAGAAATGCATCATGTATTATAAAAACCTTCGGATCCATTTCGGAGGTGAAAAGAAGTGCGGACATCAAGAGCCAGATTGAGTGAGCTCTGTGGTCTATTAGCGAAGTCTTATAAGACGCTATAAAGATCGCTGTAATTAATAGAAATGACACCGACGGATCGATTACACCTGAACAGTTACGGTTGTTTAAGTTGAAGCTTTCAACCAACTTCTCGGCCCTTATGCGAGAAAACTCCAGAATACCTCCCATCACAAGCGACGCAGGCTGGCAACAAGGCCACGTCAAGCTCATCGCATGTACCGACCAAAGATCTCTCGATTTTTTCACCAAGGCCATAGGTGGATTCGGAGAGATTTGTCCAGGTACAAAACTCGAAGTCTTGCCTAGGGAGGATATCCCTAGCTGACCAAGAGACCACACCTGGATTCCAGCCGAACCCTCCTCCCCAGAAAGCATTCTGGAAATCATCAGGCTCAGCAACACGACTTTTTCGACTCATGACTGGAAAGTAACGAAACAGAATGGAAACCGACAATTAGAATGAAGCAATAACTCTATGCTTTCTCCAGATTCATCTCCAAGAGGCAAAAGTAAGATTAGAACTTGCATATTAGTGAAACGTAATCTTAAAGAATTCTTACTTCGCAACCTCAACGACCGCGACATAATCGTTGCCAGACGGAAGACTGCCAAATATACCTACTGTGTGGCATTGGCATCGGTGGCTACGACCATTTGGGTCCTCATTCTGGTGACAACCTAAAAAGGGTGGTACTGGAAACGGGAAGGTTAAAAACTGGCCTCATCATCTGGAGCTCATCTGGAGCTCATCTGGAGCGACGCTAACGCTCATCGCACGGTATGGGGCAGTACCGACAATAACGATAGGGGTGATTCACTTTTTGATTACATTATAAATACTAACGTCATTGTTTACAATATTGGCAATGAACCCACTTTCATATTAAAAACCCAATGCTAGACTGGATTGTATCGTCTCAACACACATTTTCAGATCACAGACACATCCAATTCAGCGTGAATGATGCACCTCCCAGCCAACTAGAATTCCGGAATTATCGGAAAACTGATGCACTCATGTTGTTCCAAAGGACCTCAGATCTATAAGTCTATCATCTTTCCTGTCGAGCTTAAATTGACCCAAGGCTTTTGTAAACGGCTCAACATGTCTACTGTAAAGGAAAATCGGTGGAAATGGCTCTGCATTTGCTCTATAGCCACATCGAACGATCCCTACAATATAGAGAGTATACAGTGGTTGCTTTTCTGGATATAGAGGGCGCCTTTAACACCGCAACACATGGTTGAAGAAAAACGTGATATCTGCAAAGCATATCCGCATCTTTTTGTAGTCATTCCGCTATCAAGTTCTGGCACTCAGTCTCATTATATTCTTAAGCCGCCCTTTAATGCCGATCACCTCTTACGAAGATGGCAGAGCAGTTCAACCTTCACCTTTGTTGGGTGACGGGCCATTCCAGGTAATTGCAGGGCCGACGAACTTGACAAAATTGGAATTACTTTACCTTATTCTACCGGAAAAGGGTAGCATAAGTATACCAATCGCTAAGTGCGAATCATTATTAAAGCTGGATGGTAATAAAAGAACAGACCTTCGAACAGAAACATGTCTAGCGACTAAACAGATCTGACTAAGGCTGGAAACATCTGACCGCCATCTTAGGTGTCATCACTGGACACTGCCTTATGGGCAAGCATGCAAGAAGATTTGGCGCCTTTACAAATAATTTCTACAGAAGCTTCATGGACGAGGAGGAAGACCAGACATTCCTCCACCTTCTCTGCACATTTTCAGCTCTCTCCCAGAGAAGAAAACTCCATTTAGGAGCTTTTTTCTACAATGACTTAAATGATATATAGAAGATAGAAACAGTCTCCTGCGCTTCTTCATAAGCTCGAATGGGGGAATAAGCCTAAGTGGGTTGGTTTTCCAACCGCCACTCTTACCTACCCGAGCTCTGTTTATAGAAAAACTACACTTACTTTACGGAGCCATAGGAATAGGAATTTTGCAGAACTTAGCAAACATCCATATGTTATTGACTAACAATATTGTGGAGTATGGCTTCGCAAGAAATAATTCAAGGTCATCTGCGAACGGATGTGCTAAGCATAGGCAAAACTCTCGCAATTTTTCAGAACTTAGGAAATGTTGATTACGTGGGTGGAATAGAAGATAATTTGCTGTTAAATAAGTTTAAAAGTCCAGAATCAGATTTGATTCTAGTTACACATTCTGTAACTTTGCCTTCATTGACTACTTCACAACTTTCCGGTCATAGTAGAGAGTTATCTATCCGTTTAAAATGAATAAACAAACATATTGCCGTAGCTAATAAAAGGAGGAAAACTTGAATTTACCTACATTAACTCATGAGAATCACCAAGAAGGAACTTTTACACGAGTAATCAAATTAACGGATAGAATATCAGTCAACAGAGATTGCAATCTAAAGGCAAATATTGATTTATTATTTTTTCTAACAAAAAATGAATATCTAACATCTTCCCAATAATTAGATCTGTTGTAGGTTAAGTGTTGTTTGTAGTTCCCTTAGTGGCATAATCACTACCTTATGACTTGCGCTTGTCTAATTGTCTCTCAATGTGATATTAAACAAATATACCTTATTCCTAATTTTTAACATATAAATAACAGAAAAGAAAAAATATTAAATAAGATGAATACCTAATGAGCGCCACCCTAAACTACGAGTATTTTTATCTTATCTTATAAAGAAAAAATATATTATAAAGGCCAAAGGCAACTTATCTCAGTATTATCGCCTTCTTTAATTTTACAACTTGTAAGATAATTATTTTCAAGTTTAAAAATTCGGATAAGTCACGAATTTGATTCATAAGAACTGTCTAAGACGTCTTAAACGATAAGGCAGCATTGAAAACACTTTATCAACCGGTATTTTGGTAGCTTATTGGTTTAAACATTTACAATACATTTCTGAAAATTTGTCTTAATCTTAACGCAATATAAAACTTTAATAAGTAAATAAAAAAAAAAAAAATATATATTCATAAAAAAAGTACGTTTACCTGGTTAGCATGACTTTTTGCAGATATGACTTTCGGTCATTTTTACAAGGCACTTTTTGAGTTAGTTTCATTTTAAGATTGCGTTCCATTTTAGGTTTTTTGTATATATAAAAAAAAGTTATATTCTTGAAGTAGTATACGTAATGTATCTTAAAATTGTACAAAAATATATATATAAAAAAAAAAACAATTTAAACTGTAATAAGAAACAATCGTATTTGACTTCACCTTCACAACCGATACAGAGAGCGGATTTTATGAAACTGATATCTCAGAAAGTCCGCGATATAAGAACCACCTTGGTGTATCTGAATTCCAAAAAAAAAAAAAAGTACAAGTACTCGTATCTTACATACCACTGTACAAATACTCGTACTGATACTCTGTTTTAAATTTGTTTATAGTTTTGCATTTTTTCAGTTTGTTCTTATTCTTAAAAGACACAAACTTATTAACATTTTTTTGTTGATAATACGACAGTACAACCAGTTAACTGTTGAGAGGTGAGTTATGTCGGAATGACACTATTGAAACTCGCACAACGACGACAACAATATCGATAGTAGCATGCTGCTACTACTTTAACTACCGAATAAAAAATGCAAAAAAATGCGCGACATCTTATCGCGCTTTCAGATGCGAACGAATACTTGACAATGGCTATTCGAATGGGTTTTTGCTGTTTTTGTTTTTTGTTTTTTTTATATTTTTATTCTCATTCAAACAAGCTGTTGTGTTTGTCTCTATTATTCTTGGCTATTACAATAAATAACAATAAGTCGAACTAAAGAGCAAAAAAACAATAACAAAATGCAAAACTAAATTCTAAATAAAAAAGTTAAACAAAAAAACATTTTTTTCTTAACTAGATGCTTACTATTGGTGACGCTTGTGTTAATTTGAATCCATTCTGCAGACTTGTTTACCTATAAAGAATTGTTTATCTTTATTGCTTGTTAGTTAGAAGCATCACATCTTAAAGATACTCTTCGCTCTACAGAACAAATGTGAACCGTTGACATTCACATAAATTGCTGGCCGAGCACTCGTATTCATTCAAATTAACGATATAGTTGCAGAATGAGATTCTTACATACGAATAAATGCTTAAGAATAAATTACTATTTAAATTACAACATTATGTTACACAGAGACCTACAGTGAGAGTGCTTAAGAGGGCTTATGCAAAACGCTGAGGAGCTCTTCATGATTTATATAGAAGTACTCGGATCAATCTAAATAGTAAGACTATTTAAAACAGTTCTAAGTTCTGACTGATAGTTTTCTCTTGAACAAGGCAAGTAAAAAGAAGAAATCGTGAACTGGTGACACTTTTTCCAGTGACGGTTAATCTGACAGCTGACAGCTAAATTCGCTTAGTTTGATTTGTCGTTTCATTATAAATTTAAGAACCTAAACGACTCTTGAAAATTGTGCTAATCCATTTTTAAATCGGAATAACCGTCACTCTGAGCAAGTAATCCGAATACCCTTGAATGGCTTTTGCACTACGTTCGCATCATAAAAGCTGTTGCAGCTATGAAGTGTAGTCTTGAGAAAGTGCTAATTGAATCGATTCGCTATTAAGCACAGCAATTGGAGGTATTTCCATCCACTTTATGGCAGATTTTGCGAAACGATTTTGTGATATTAGCTTACAAGATCCAACTTGAACAAGAATTGACAATCTTGTCCTTCGTACATTCAGTAAATGGGGCAAAAACAAAATTTCTCTTGGTCCTCATCTTCACGACAAAATTTTATTCCAATCGCCGCATTGAAACGCCGCTAAATTTACAAAAATTGGTTTATATTTCTCTAAAATTGATGTTTGTTTCAACAAGATGGCGTAATCAGCCACACAATATGCACCACGATTAATATTTTGAAGGAAACATTCAACGAGCGCACAGCTTTGCGTAATGGATCTATTAATTGACCTCCAAATTAGCATGATTTAATACCTTTGGATCAGATATAGATCAGAACGTGAACTGGAAACCTACAAGGCAACTTACCCAACGCAGATTCTGACATAGATTCTGTGAAAGGATCAAGAAAACAAGTTAGTACTCAAGACTACGACATATCGTGACTTAGCATTTCGAGTGTACTTAAGCATGTTGAGTTTGATGATAGGATAGTTGGATAGGTCTTTGACCCCAAGCCTATTTTAGGAAAATCATCAGTGGCGATGGCATGATGGTTGACTCACTGGCTGTCATGCCACCTACCTACATTCGAATCTCGAAATCGTCATCACCCTTTCCACGGGCAATGGCAAACCCCCAAAAGTCAAATTTTGCCTATGAAAAAACTTCTCAGTAGATCCGTTTAGAGCCGGCTATAAACAGTAGGCCCTGCTCAGGAGTGTAAAATTTCACAAAGTGAGAAACAGAAATGAGTGCGAGAAGTTAGGCATTGGCCCCCACCTAGCTGCGACATGATTTTTGTAAAAAAAAAAAAAAAAAAACTGAAATTGACTTGAAGCTTTAATACCTACCTCGCACCAGGATCAGATACGGTTGAAGTTGATTGTCTGTGCCACTGATTTTCTTGTGACTATTATCACTACCACAAGGATGCAAGTGGAAACTCACCATCGAACTGCAGACATAACTAATAAAACCATCCGATCGATTATCAAGAGACACCATCATTCAAAAGAAAGCGTGTTAACAAATTCGATTCTGAAGATTCTGCACATTAACTTATTTCAGAGAGCTTTTGCAAACATTTCTTGGCAGACAATCTCAGAAATAGATCAACCAACCACAGCAGCCAACGCTTCATCCACGCGGTCAACCTAAGCTAGAATATAAAAGAAATCAAAGCCGGGAAATCAAGCAGTTATGAATCAAGGATTCTTCTTTGGGATACCGGGCTTCTTGGCTGGCCGTGGCGGACGGTTTGGCTTTCAACTAAAATCACGTAATATGAGTAGCTGCATGGAACACAATAACAAGTCCAATTGCACTAATTTAATTTAGTTTCCCCATTAAATATTTTGGCTTATTAGCCTCTTTCCTACTACTCCTTCATCAACTACTCACTGGTTGTATTGACTGCCCTACACTGTTCCATCAATACCAATCCACGCAACCTTAGGTCTATACCCCTTTTCTACACCAACTTTCAGAACCGTTTACGGCTATAACAAACCTTTGACCAGAATACTGCGAGCTGCGAACAACATTGCAAGACCAGTCTCCGAAGTTCGTTCTCCCAAGCTCTATGACCTCGCCTTTTCTGTAGATTTTAAGTTATTTTACAATAACCTAGATCAATCCGGCCCTCAATCAACGAATATGTTGGCGAATGGCCCTCTCTGATGACCTTTGTTTTACTACTCACATACTGTACCGTATTGAGACGCTGTTTAGCTTAGCCCGAGAACAATACCCGCGGCGGATATCACATTTAGAGTGACCAGATTTTTCCAATCATTTCCAATAATATCCAGCTGTCAAAATATATTCAGTAAGGTTTGCCATTTCATCATGCATTGCATTCCGGCAGAAAAGTCTTCGCACCGTGAAAAAGTTTGGATCTTAAGCTACCAATCAGACAAAGATTAGTGCGGAGTGAAGAAAACATAGCCGCCATAGCGGCCAGTATCAAAGAAGACACATAAATGTCGATCAACTGAATTTGGAATCCCCAGAGCGTCAACCTAGCTTATTTTGGGTTAGATTTGGGCCTGCATCCGTATAAGATTGTACTGATGCAAGAATTAAAGCCACACGACCATAAATAACGTCGTGAGTTCGCTACTTAGGCGCTGGAAATGTTGGCCGGAGATCCGAACCTTATTTTTTGTTAATTGACTTTCTGTGGTCAGAACTCGACAAAATCTATATATTTGAGCTGTGGTTCCAACAAGACGGTGCCACATGCCATACAAGCGACACAACGGAATCATCTCACGGCGAGCGTTCATCAGTTAGACGCCACGATTATGCGATTTGACACCGTTCGATTATTTTTTCTGGGACTACCTCAAGACCTTAGTCCATGCTACTAAGCCAACTACTTTAGACGAGCTCGAGGCCAACATTTGACACGCTATTGTCGGAATAACGCCGCATATATTGGACCGAATCATCAAAACTTTGACCGACAGCTTAAAGCACTGCTAGCGAAGCCGAGGCGACCTTTTGAGTGAACGTGAATGAAAGTAGCTCAAAAATAAATCCAGAATCAATTTTATATCTGATACCGTTGTTGTTTAATTTTTTTTCTATTGTTCTTATCTGGTCACAATAAACAATACATAGGCAGTCAAGCAGTGATCAAATATCTTATTTTTGACACCATAAACACAGTGTCTGCCGCTTATCTCTCAACTCCATGGCTACGCAGCATCAGATCACACTCTGGATCCTGGATGTATCCGATGTAAATACTTCGCTGATAAACTGGCTGAACTCAGACCTAGGAACAAATAGTAGACAGTTTGGCTACGTCAAGTCAACAAACCACTCTCAAGCGCTCTCTTTGGCGACTCATAGGAAATAAATATGAGAAATCTAATTTCCTCAAACTCTTTGAACACCTCCAAACTCTAAATAGGAATAAGAAGAACAATCTGGACTTCCTCTGCAACTGACCTGCCTTGGTACGCTTCCGAATCGTTTTGATTCTAGGAGTAGCTTGGGCATTGTCTTGCCACGCTCTCCTATCGGTATCACAATGGACTTATAACTTTTCTAAGTGCACCTCAATAAGGATCACTTTTACCTAACAATGCCTAATATACGCTTACATCCACACAGAAGAAATAGCCGTTGCTGCCAAAGTCAAGGTCATCGACAAAACCTACGAACAATGCCCTTAATATGATGTTTTATGTAACTTTTACTCCAAATTAGAAAAAGAGGACATCTTTGGTAGCAAAATCGGAAAAAATTGAGTACACGAGACGACGTTTACAAATGTACTTTGGCTTATTAATGGCTATGTCCCGGTTTCCTCACTTACATTTTAGAAAGGCAATAAACCGCCAGAAACATTGAAGTACAATGGCAACGGCAGGCTACGAGTATTCAGTGTTGGGTTTAAGTTAGGCTTGAACCTTAAGATAAGGTACTAAGGCACTCAACCCTTTTTTATGGCGCTGAAGCATGGACTCTACCGAAAGTGGATGAAGATATTTTCGGTCGTTTCAAGAGAAAAATTCTTCGAAAAATATTAAGTCCCGTTCAATTGGATCAAACAATTTGGAAAGGCTTTCTCGTCCAAAAATTGCACATCAGTCGCCTTAGATGGCAAGGGATTGTACGTGTAGAATGGACACAAATGTTCCAGCCTGGAGAGTTTTAAAATCTATAATAATTTGGAAGGACAACGTAGAAGAGAAAGATTTTAGCTTAGGTGGTGCTCATAAGTAGAAGGGGATCTCAATCGGCTTGGATTGCGCAACTGGAGGTAGTTAGCTAAGCACTGGACTTACTGAAGTGGCTTGTTAGTTGAGGACCAGGTTCATACAAACTGTAGCACCACCTAAGTGAGTAAGTAATTCCTAAAATACAATAGCGATTTTGCTTTAGCTTCGCTTTGACGTTTCAAGTTGCGAGAAACTGAATTTTTGCTTGCTTTTGACAGTGGAAACAAATGAAAACAAAAGTAATTTCAATGCGAACACAAAGCGAAAAAAGTGTAACGTCACCAAAGCTGAAGCTGAAGCCGAAGCGCTATTGCGTTACTCTTTGTCTAAAGCCTATGATAGTACCTATCATTGAATGAATTCTAATAAAAATCAGAAACCTTTCGTGTGCTTAATGTGTAGGCGAGCAGATAAAGTACAACTAGGTATACCATAACCAATAGGAGCCTACTTATTGATATTTTCCACAGAGCATACTCCAATTGAATTCCAAAATTTTGTTTGGGCAAAATATGTCAGATTAATGAAAGAGAACCAACATCATGTTTGACTGATCCACTAAAGATGGGATCCCTAAAATATACCATCTGCAAAGATTTAACTCTCCTTAACATCGCGTCACTCTATCAGTGCCCAGTAAGTCCATAATTGATAAAACATGGCAGTCCAGGTCGAATCTCACCATTTAATTTTTGATTTCTAAACCTGGCCCTGACCCTAAAGTATCTGAAACCATTAGCATCATAAAGCAGACTTCTCTTAATATACACAAACAAGTATCTTTAATTCTAGAATGTGAACTTAAATTGAGGCCTATCTAAAATAGGGATCAGGACTACTTGGTAAACGAAAGTGACTAGCACAGTAACTGAGAAAATAAGGTGTTCCTCGTCTATACATATGTCGTCGTCATTGAGGTTAATCTTCCTTAATCCTTAGTTAACCATGGCTAGTGAAAGCACCTTCCAACCTCAGAAATATAAAGCTTGTTTGTCAATTTAGGCCAAAGCTTTCTTGACTTTTGCTACTGATTTTCATCTGTTTTTGGGTTTCATTTGGATCTAGTTTTTCACCCTATCTCTAAAATTATAGAATAGTGGTTTGATCTACAGTTGTGCCCAATTGTGGTCAATTGCAAACTCTTTGGAATCATGCATACCTCCGTCTCAGAATAACCCTGCACTAGTTCCACCGTCAATCTCTGATTCATATTCATTCGTGTTCCACTTCTTCCTCTTCGGATAGCTTTAAAAAACGGTTTATCAAAATCCAGGCAAGGAGATTCATATGTTATCCATGTTTATTTGGCTCCCTTCATAATTCTTCAGACCCAGCTTGTGATTTTTAAATCGCTTTTGGGAATCATCTTTTCCATGTATTGGGTCGAAAAATAAAAGTCTCGGCGGTTTTTGTCGCTAGATGGTGTTGGTGTCCATTTATCTAGAAACACTAATCTGATTATGTCAAACGAACACGTGTTTGAAAGGTGACATGTCAGGCTGATTTGAATATGTGTAAAATATCTGAAGAAATACACTTTGTGATACTTTTTTACTAAAAAAAGGGAAAAGCGCTGCAAAAATATGCCGAAAAATTGTGCAGTTTATGGCGAAAATGCCCTAAAACCAGGAGTGGTTTGTTCGATTCCATTCCGGAAATTTCGATGTAAAAGATGCACATCGCACTGGTCGGCCTGTCACTGAAAAAGTCGATGAAATTTTGCAAGTGACGGAGCAAGACCGGCATGGAAGCTGTATGAAGAAACTCAAACAAGCTCGATGTTTGGGTGCCACATGAATTAATGCAAGGAAATTTAATTAACCGAATAACCATCAGTAAAACGCTGCTGAAACGTAACAAAATGAAACCATTTTTGAAGCGATTCATTACGGGCGATGAAAAATGGATTAAATACGAGAATATCCAATACAAGCGATCATAATCAAAGTCCGGTGTCCGACCACAAACGACTTCAAAGCCTGGATTGACGGAAAACAAGGTTATGTTGAGTGTTTGGTGGGATTGGAAGGGAATTGTCTATTATGAGCTGCTAGAACGTGGCGAAACGGTCATTTCGATCCTCTAATGTGCACAACTCGACCGTTTGAATGAAGCTAACAAGAAAGAGCGACCAGAATTGGCCAAAAGAAAGGGAGTTGTCTTCCATCACGTCAATGCTAGGCCACAGACATCTTTGATGATCCGGAATAAAAGTCCGTATAGCCCGGACCTTGCACCCTCTGATTACCATTTGTTTCGGTCTTTGCAAAACTCTCTTGATGGTAAAAGATTGGCCGACCAAAGAGCCGCTGAAAATCACTTGGCCAAGTTTTTCGCTGATAAACCACAGAAGTTCTACACTGATGGCATTATGAAGCTACCCGTAAAATGGCGAAAGGTCATAGATAATATTGGCCAATATGTACTTGATTGAAATTGATTTTGAGAAAAATGTACAAAAAAACCGCGGAGCTTTATATTTGACCTAATATAACCCAGAAGTAGCAGATTGAGAAATGTATGTGTATAAGGTTCTCATTGCACGGGTTGTCCATAAAGGCGATAAAAGATAAGCATGTATCTTGGTTGTAGTTTGCCACCAGACTGTGCTGCTATATATGAATATTAGACGCACAATTTCTCGCGGACCTACACAGAATTCATTTTGGGTTTGGTACCCATTTTTTGCCCAAGATTCCGTCGCATGTCATACTCTGTTCACATTCTGTTTCCAGCTAAGTCTTCTATCGAGTATCCCACACTGTGTGTCAGCTTTAGGTAGATGAAATTGTATACACGTCGGTGCAATCTTCGGCGAATGGACCAATTGCGAGTATTTGCCGTAAATTCGCTTATGATTGATAGTAATTTGCCTGTCGCAGGCAATACTTTATTGTCTAAGTATGCGCGTATGCAGGCTCATTTGTTTTTGAAATTCCTACGTTTTTTATTAATAATAAGAACTTAAGTCAGTCTTGCATTGATATTGCTTTCATTTAGCAGACTCATAACCACGACAATGAAAGTTTGATCAACGTTGGAGTTCTACAGTGCCTTTTTCACTATGGGCGTTTTAACATTATTGAATGGTCCTCCAATATCTAGAAAAACGTCCTAATGACATTATGCATTGCTGTTTCCACGCTTTTCTCTTTAACGTAAGCGTGTTAAGCACTAAACAATTTCTTGTTATTAGATCTATTGCGGGATAAACGAACAATATAAAATATATTAGACTTTTAGGATTAAAATCCTTGGCATTGGAAGCCGTATTTTTACCAAGGTTCACTTTCCGTCAAGATACCACTCGCGATCGAAAGTTCAATGCAATCCCAGGAACGTCAAGGGCATTTCTAAGTTTGCCAAATTTGAAGAAAGCCTCCTAAAAACAATTCCAAAAATTACCCTTCAATGTATCTATAGTTAATAAGTTTAAAAATAAGTCTATCTATAATTTTTCCATATAAACAATAATAATTATAAGATTTACCATTAATTACAAACAATTGATAGATTACACAACGCCACAGAAAAGCATACTTCAGTTTAGACATCAATAACTACCTCACAACGCAATAGATAAATAATTACAAACCTAGGCAATTACACTGCGGGCGGTAATATGCGGACTGATCTAGTGTTTTCAAATGTCAGCGAAATCCCACCTGCCATGTACAATACTATAGCCCACAAGGTTTAATTAATTATTTTGAAAGCAAAAACAACATCAGAAATCCAGAAATCACTGTGATTTCCACCAGAATATAGAGCTATGAAACATTTGTGAATGAAATTCCCCGCATCAACCCTGCTGAGGTTTGTTTTTTTAATTGTATCTATAAATAATTGATTGCTCTCTAAGTCTGAATTAATGCGAGCTTGGTAATGGGAATACTTTAGATATATCAATAGAATATTTATTGATTGAAATAGTGAGTGAATGTGGTAATTTTTTAGTTGGTTGCATATATGGTATATGACACCTGTTGTAGCGCATTTTACCTTAGTAAGAAATCTCTTAGAGGAGTTTGTTCCTCTGTACACAGATATTCTGATCTGCGGAGATCTTAATCTTAATTTATTAGATAATAAAAATAAACATTTTATCGAGATGGTGGATTCTTTTGGATTAAGTTTTATTAACACCAAGCAGCCCACACATTTTAAACCAAATTGTACACCCACCTTGTTAGATGTTTTTCTAGTGTCTAGCACAAACTTGGTTTTGCATTATGACCAATTTATGGCGCCTTTCTCACATCACGACTAAATTTTTGTGGCACTTGACGCGCTTTTTACCAATACAGTGGATACGTCTGCAATCTATTACGATAATTCGGGGATAAATTTAGTGGATCTGTTCAATGAGAACTCAACTTACTCAACATGTGATGTTAATAAACAGATTGATTACTTCAACAATAATATTTATTACGTTTTTAACAATCATGTGAATCATGTAAAAAAATTAAGAAAAATAATTTTCCATAGATAACACAAGAAGTAAGAAACCACTTTAAGGCGCGTGATAATTTATATGCGAAATGACTAAGATATAAATGTTCTATTATTCATAACGAATTCAAGGATTCCCGCAATGCAGTCACTTATCTGTTTCAGATCAAATGGATATCGAGGAATTGAATAGGAAATTTATTCAACCTCAATCGAACGTAAGATCACAGGTTTCTAATTTATCAATCAAGGAGATACTTTCTCAATTTCTTGTGTTAACATAGCGGCGGTTGGACATGAAATTTTAAAAATTAAGTCAATGAAGTTATTGCTTCATATAACATCCAAATAAAAATTTATTAAGACTCTCCTACACCAAATAATGTTTATTTTTAATACTATTTTGACCACTTCTGTTTACCCTGATATCTGGAAAGTTGCTAAAGTCTTTCCATTACCGAAGCCATCCCTAGCAAATAAAACCGAATACCCCCAATCTCAATTTTGCCATTTTTGAGCAAAGTTATGGAAATAATTATAAGCAATCAGATAAAGGTTTTTCTTAATAATAAGAAACTAATTGCTAACCACCAATCCGGTTTCCGCGCTAAACACAATTGCACTACGTCTCTGATCAAAATTTGTGAAGATATTTGTGCTGGGTTCGATAAGGATATGATGAGATTAATTGTATTCTTGGGTTTTTCAAAGGCATTTTACAGCGTCAATCATAACATTTTACTGAATAAACTTAAGACTAAGTTTTCCTTTGAAAACTCCTTATGCAACATGATCAAGTCATACCTTTTTAATAGGTCACCGTATGTGTTTCATAAAAATAGATGCTCTAGTAAATTAAAGGTTCCATAGGGCGTACCACAAGGCTCTGTGCTTGGACCCCTTTTATTTTCCTTTTTCATCAACTAAGGAATAGGATGTTTCTCAGATTCCGAATTTATAAAATGTTTCTAAAGCCGGAAATAGTACCAGCTTCCAACAGAATGAATCAGGAACTGTGTAAAATCTCATCTTGGATGTTGAAAAATGAGCTGAAGCTCAATCCAAGTACGTTCAACACCATGATTTTAAGCAGAAGCAGATGTAAAGAATACTACTCCATTCTCTTCCTCAACCAGAACCCAATCGCATATGTGGAAAGCATAAAAAATCTTAGGATTTACTTTAATTTTAATTTCAATTTAATTTTGGTGGGGGCTAATGCCCCCATTTATTTTGCTTAATACAAACTTAAAAAACAATGACTTAAAACTAATAATAAAAAAAAATACGAATTAGCGATATGTGGAACTTATCACTAGGGCTTAAAGCTAGGGATGGTGAAGGAGATCGAATTTGAGGGAATGTGTGCTGAAGTTGGAGTTTACCTTACGCAGCATACGGGATATTGGTTCGTTAGAGCCATATGTGGTGCGGTGGATAGGTAGATAAAAGAGACGAGGGCAACGTAGATTTCGAGGGTTAATGTTAAAGAAAATGGAGTTGCAAAGAGACATGCAATCGACGGAGCCTGAGAGGAGTCGGTGAATGAAAAGAATGTCAGCTGCATCCCTTCGTTCCTCAAGGGTATTCAGGTTAATGAGTTTGAGTCGGTCTCGGTAGGGAGGTAAGATAAGAGGATCGTTCCAAGGTAGACCTCGAAGAGCAAATCGAAGAAAACGACGCTGGATGCTCTCAATACGGGATACATGAACTCGTTGAAAGGGACACCACGCTTGGCTAGCGTACTCGAAAAGAGGGCGAACGTAAGTGATGTATAGTGACCTGGTCAAGTACGGGTTGCAGAATTCTTTGGACTATCTTTTAACAAAGGCAAGTGATGAGTTGGCTTTAGTAATTATCTCATCAATATGCGAGCGGAAATTAAGCTCCCTGTCGTATTATTATTATTCCTGAACTAGGAATATAGGTTGACCGTGGAGAACGTAAATTCTGGGAGTAGACATGTTGCACTTACGTGAAAAGGTAATCGATTGACATTTGATGACATTAAGTTCCAAGCAGTTCTTGATGCACCAGGTGGAAAAACTATTTAGATCTATTTGAAGGAGGCTAGAGTCATGTTGTGAGGAAATGGGTTTAAAAAATTTGGTATCGTCAGCATAGAGAAAAAGTGCTGAGTGTTGAATCACCCTTTCAAGATCATTAATAGTTAAGATGAAGAGAAGTGGACCTAGGTGACTACCCTGAGGAACACCTGAAGTGGCCAAGAAAGGGGCCGATAGAACAGACCTGAAACGAGCACTACAAAAACGATTATCCAGGTAAGAAGATATCCATTTAAGCAAAATGGGTTCAAAGCCCAGGACGGACAATTTGAACAGGATTAGCTTATGAGATATCTTGTCAAAAGCCTTACTGAAATCAATTGTTACAACGTCGACTTCTTTACCACTTTCTAAGGCTGAGAGAACAGAGGACACGAATTCTATAAGGTTAGTGGTAGTTGATCTACCCTTCAGAAAGCCGTGTTGACAAGGCGAAATAAAAGATAATTTCGACCTAAACTGGGATGTCCATATAAATAAGACTCTTTCAAAAATCTATGATGCGCTTCGAGGCTTAATTCAAACAGCAAAGTATATATTTACCAACCACTGTGAAGCTCAGATAAATACGATCATTTATTTTACCCATTTTTTTGTACAGCTGCGAGTTATTTTCTAACATTGACTTTGAGTCCAAGGGAAAAGTTACCGTTGCATATAACAGCTGCGCAAGATGTATAAAGGGTGATTCATCGATTTTTAATAGACTTTTTTGACAGATCACCCGTAACTCCTATCAAACTATAGGAGTTTTTGTTCTGTATCCTTTAGCAAGTCATCATGGAAAGACTCACACCACAACAGCGTCTCCAAATTGTTCAGCTGTATTACGAAAATCACCGTTCTGTGAGAAATGTATTCCGTGCGTTTCGAGGAACTTACGGTGCGCATAATCGACCTACTGAAACTACTATTGCCAATACAATTCGCAAATTTGAGTCCCAGTTTACATTAGCGGATGATATTCGATTGGTTAGACCTCATTCAGCACGTTGTTAAGAGACTATAGCAGCTGTGGCTAAGAGTGTACGCGAAGACCGTGACGAATCGATTCATCGTCGTTCTCAGCAGCTTGGATTTGCGTATTCGACAACTTAGCGTATTTTACGTGAGGATTTCGGCCTAAAGGCGTACAAAATTCAACTTGTGCAAGAATTAAAGCCAGGCGACTTGAATTTGCGTCATATTTTCAGTGAATAGGCTCTGGAAAAACTCAATGAAAATCCGATGTTTTATCGTGAAATTTTGTTCAGTGATGAAGCCCATTTCTGGCTTAATGGATACGTTAGTAAACAAAATTGACATATTCGGGCTGCTGAGCAACCCGAAGAGTACCAAGAGCTACCATTACTTCCATTAAAAACAACGGTATGGTGTGGTTTATGGGCTGGTGAAATCATTATTCCATATTTCTTCAAAAATGAGGCAAATCAGAATGTTACCGTCAATGGTAACCGTTATCGCGTCATGTTAACGGACTATGTGCTTCCTAAAATTCAAGCACATGTTTCCGGTGAGCTCTGGTTTCAACAAGACGGCGCTACGAGCTATACAGCGCGTAAAACAATGGCCTTGTTGAGAAATCATTTATATAGACCACCTCAGACGTAGTGGTTGCCAACATTTACATAATATCATTTTCGAAAACTAAATGCCATGAATTGTTCTTTTAACCGATAATAAAAATTTTAAGTTCATTTTCAAACTTATGTATTTTATTTTACATTATAAATCAAATCGCACGATGAATCACCATTTACATTGTAAGTCTCAACACTTATAATGCTTTTATAATTTATAATATTATAATGTCTCTTAAAACGTCAAATTCAACATCAAATAACATAATATGATTTTCAGTAAAATTTTAAAGAATATTTCGTACAACCTTTCTAACGTATTAATGTATATCTTTAATCTAAGTATACAAGTATCTGGAGTATTTCCAGATGCACTTAAACTGCCAGTGCTTATTTCACTGCACAAAAAAGGTGAAACTACGAGTCTTAACAATTACCATCCAATTCCACTTTTATCAGTCTTCGCTAAAGTTTTTGAAAAAGGAATGAAAACAAGAATGTTATCTTTTCTAGACAAAATTAATTTCCTTAGCGATTCCCAATTTAGGTTTAGAAAGGGTAAATCGACTGAAGAAGCAGTTTTGAAATTGTGTAGTGAGCTTTATCAAAGTTTGAATGAATCTCAGACTGCTGCGACTCTATTTATAGATATAACCAAGGCTTTTAACATGATGGACCACACATTGTTGCTACAAAAACTGATTAGGATAGGGTTTTCGAGGGACTGTTTATGACTAGTTTGCGTCTTAAAATTCGGGATTGTTTAAGTTCGGAAAAAACATTAACCTTGGGCTTTCCACAAGGTTCAGTTGTGGGACCGATACTATTTTTAATTTTTGTAAATTCACTTTTCGTTCAACCTTTTTAAGGTCAAATTACAGCGTTTGCTGACGATACCTCTTTATCCTATTCTGAAAAAAACTAATTTGATTTACATATATGAATCTGTGAATAATGATTTAGAAATTTTACGCAAATGGTATTTTTCTCATAAACGAAATATATGATTCCTAACTTTTCTGGTTCTTCATGTAAGGACATAGTGCTAAGCTATCATTCATCTAGTTGTTCGAAGTACATATAATTTAAATATGTGTTCTCATCTACATATTTGTTAAGATCCTTTTTGATGCTAAAAATAATTGTTTTGTTGACTATTTTAATACTGAACGTGTTGAATGTTTTAAGCATTTGGGGGTAATTTTGAATAGCAGGTTCAGTTGAAAAGAACACACCTCTCAATTGTTCAAATACACACTGCCTGACTCGAACTGCAACGAACTTCAGACTGCTATAATTTCCAAACCGTTCATGACAGTGAGCTCAAATTTTGACACATGACAGATAAATTTTTATCCGCGTTGGAATTCAAACGTGATAGTGTGATTGCTTTATATTTGGCTGGAAAACCACAAGTAGCTATCGTTAGAACCCTCCAGCACCTTAACGTGAATAAATCATTTGTGTCTCGAACCATAGCCCGTTACCGTGATACTGGCAGAAATGGTTCGGAAAGTGAAGGCGCGAATTGATCGAAATCCGCGTCAATTTTTTTATTTTATTTAGTAAAAAGGTAATTCAAAAACAAAATTGGATGGTTAATTTTGCGCAGTGAAATCACAGTCAGTGATACGAAAAAACTTGTTCTGCAGACTCCATTATAACGAAAAAGCTGAAGACTCCGCCGTCAAGCAGAATACACCATTCAACTTAGACGATGATAGCCAAAACTTCCGTCCACCTGAACAAAATCAAGTAAGGATAGCAATATCTATGCTGAAATCCAATAAAGCAACTGGACCTGACGCCTTACCGGACAAGGTATTCACAGCTACTGGCAATTACTTTGTGGAGACCATATACACACTTATTTCTCAGATCTGGTTAGAAGAGTGTATGCCTGATGGATGAAATTTCATTATCGTTTGCAATATCAACAAAAAAGGAGACTCTCAACTACGCGAAATATAGAAGTACATGGTAAGTCTCCTCAAACGAAAGATCGAACGCCTGAAACCCTTCGTCAACAATCTGCTTTGTTATATAGAGTCATGTGTAGTTTTGGCTTCGCTGCCGAACTCGTCCGTTTGTGCAGAATAACGATTGAGAACGCTCGCTGCCCCCTGTAGTAGATAACAGCTCAACCGAGCCTTTGATGTCAAAAAAAAGTTTTAAACATGTGACTTCTTTAGCGGAACTCACGAGTGGACACCGGAGGCACAATCTTTCAAAAGTCTATGCAATGACTAGCGTACGCCGATGAAGTCGAACAAATTGAGAGAACTCAGCGGGCTGTCACCGATAAGTTCGCTAATATTGAAACAGAGGCTGCCAAAATGGGTTTAGCGGGTAATTGAGGCCAAAAGTAAGTACATCATATGCTTTTCATAAGAGGGAACACAACATGGATAAATAGGACAGAACGTCACAGTCAACAGCTTTAATACCGAGGTAATAAGGGACTTTCTCTACCTTATCTATGCTATAAATTCTGCTTACAATACTTCAGAGGAATAAAATGAAGAATCACTTTTGCCAATCGCTGTTTCTTTAGACTGACAAGGCAATTGAGTAGTAAGGTACTATACTAAGGAGACTCTACAAACACCTTAATCGTTCCAGTCCTACTCTATGACGTTAAAGTATGGACTCTATCGAAAGCAGATGCTGATATCCTCGGTCATTTCGAGAAAAAAATTCTTCGTAAAATATTCAACGACGAACTATATAAGCTATTCGGCGACATCGATCTAAGTAAACAGAAAATTGTGCATCAGTCGCATAAGATAGCTAGGACATGTAGAGCGAATGGAGACCAATGTTCCTCCCCGCAGAGTCTTCAAGTCAACCTCATCCAGAGTAATTAGCTAAACATCGGTCTAACTGGAGAGGCCCAGGTTTATCTCGAACTGTAGCGCCGCCTAACTAAGATAGTAAGATAGATAGTTTGAACGAATTTTTAATAGCATCGTTGATATTGTCTTATGTACAAAACTAATATCAAGTAATACCTATGTCGGAGGTAGCATCCAAGTCGCACAGTAAGGGAATAGAGAAGACAGATTCGTTACTAGCACATCATGTATTTGAAATTGATGATTAAAGCGAAGCTTCAATTTCTAAATGAGAGTCAAAAGAACTCTGTCTATGTGTCACAGCTTCCCATTCCGTTATCAAAGAGAGAAAGACATGATAATTGATAAACAAAGTCATTTTTTGTCGAAGTAAATATCAGGGGACCAAAGTGGCATTCCTGAGGTAATCCAGAGATTTGTATTGAAAGTAAGCATAAGTATTGACCAAATACAATACAAATTTCGAAAATGATTAAATGTCGAGGGAAACTAGGACATCGTTGTTAGCACAATAGGAAAATATAAAACGACTCTACCTCCGACAACGAATGCAGCCTTATTGACTTTGTTCCGTGACGAAAAGTCATCATATCAAGCACACGATTCCTGTATCTAAAATTCATTGTAAGACCTGACGGTCTCCTGATCAACCTGTCAGCTAAGCAGATCAATAAGATTGCAGTCAACGCACCTCTAGTATTCTGAATGTCCGAACCCTCCGAAAGTCGAACATTCACTCGGATAACCACTGTAAGAAAGTTTGGTGTCGGAAGGCTGCAATCGCAGAAATCCGGCGGGGGTATTTTGCCGATCAGGATTGCGACTATAGGAGAGGACTAGTAGGTCGCTCTTAGGTAAAGATCAAAGAAATTGAGAGATTTTATAGCAGGAAAGTCGTTCGGAAATTATACCTGCAAGTAAAAAGAACATGCCAGGTCAACAAAGTACGAACAAAGTTTGCAACGACGAACAAGGGAAACAAGTGGTGGATTCGCAGTCCTTGCTAAGAATATGAAAAAAAAATCATTTCTGCAGACTGTTAAACGGCAATGACTATCAATATTCAGCTGTCAGGCAGAATAAACCATTTCACAAAAACGATGATGAACAATAATACCATCCATCTAAATTTAAATCAAACAAGTCTGCCCAATCAAGGAAGAAAACAGAACTTCTAATCTACGCTAATTGCCTAAAATATTTTCCAACCAAATGATTGGTTCTTTCCAGTGTGATTTCAGCTCTGTAAAATCCAGATTTTTACATTATGACAGATCTAGAAAAAGTCCCTCGAATTCCAAATCAACACGGACAACTTATTGGTAAAATTATAAGACCGACTATTGACGAGAATTGTACGGGTTGTTTGTTATGAACATAAAAAGTTGAAAATTCACCAGCTTAGATGTCTGAAATATGTAGAACGGATAACAGAGATGCAGCTCGGAAAGCCTCCTACCTCAGGAGATGCACTTCAACCAACTTGGCATGTGAAACTGTAGTCAGGTGCTCCCCGGACTGTAACGTCACCTTGGTAAATAACTGACACATGAAATCTCCGCATTTACACTTTCATTGGCAACCCCAGGCCTTACAATATACATAAGGAAAATGCAGACCCAACTTTGCGAACTACATACATATGAACTTCAACGCAAACTTTAAGGACCACTCTCCAAGTTTCACATAAAATCGAAGCACCGAAATACGATTGACCTAAATTATAATTAACTGAGGAGCAAAGAACTTCGATGAGCTCAGAGCTTAATTTTTTAACAGCTCGCAATATAAAGCGTTGCTAACCAAAAACCTCCACCAAATGGACACCAAAATGAAAAACAAATTATCACCGTTGTCATAAGTCTAGTTTAAAATTTCTTATCACCAATCAAAAACGAACAAAACACCCAAGTCATTGATAAGTGTATGATAGACCCTCGTCTTAGAAACAAGATAGTCGACTTGAAGCAATCGGGAAATACTTTTCTAAGTCACCTTATCAATATTTTGCCAGCTGTCAATGTAAAAGTGAAACTATCAGCGATATTGACCGACTTTTCGTCTCATCATTAAAAGAAAAAATAAAAAATAAAAAAAACCGAAAATCAAACAAAAGAAATGTCAACCCTAGCAAATCCCAGCAACACCCAAGAGAGGAAATGTCAACGAACGTCATTAGTAACGTCAAAGGACAGATAATCGTTTTTTAGCAAGGTTCAATGATGAATGAGGAAGAAACCAATAAAGTCGTTTATGCGAACAGACACATACTAGCTGACGTTTGTTACGAATTTGTTAACTTTTTTTTCTTTTTTTTTTTTTTGACGGCTGTACCTAAGACAGAGCGGTTTTATCTTTTTGGGTCAAGTAAATAAGCAGAAGTGATTAGTAACTGAGAATTTATTTCATATTCTTGTGTAATGACAGCCCACATGTTGCGCTCTTTGTTGCTATGCTAACACATAGTAAACATACAGACATACTGGTATGCAATTACTCGTAAATTCCGATGTATTGGTGAAGGATTAGATTTTTTTAACAAATGTCAATGTGTGTCAATAAATATTTACCTTGGAATAGGAATCACAACACGGCGACGTGTAATCATCCGGGTTGATACAATTAAACGCGACGACTTTAGTAAGAACTCCATTTTGAATTGTTAGTAGTTGTTCGATACTATTTTGACAATTATAATTTTTTTTTCTTTTTACTTATACACGGACATACATTTAAATATTTATGTGCACTCGAAAAGGAAAAAAAAAAGATGCAGACGTGCCAAAATTGGTGAATTGACAATAAAACCTTTAGCTTTCTCTTATTTTTAATATCATACAACGACAAGTCCTTATCGTAATGGAAAGAATCATAATATCGAATAGTCGTTTGTACGGCACACAATCCACACAACCCTATAAAATTAAAAAAAAAGAAAAGAACTCAATTAATAAAAATGAATTTTGAGTAAACACAAAAATGTAGCAAAATGACTTTGTGAATGTCATCAGTTTTAGTGAAGTGGTTAATGCCAGTTCCATGGTATGCAAATCATATTTTAGATAATTTTTGACAGGTAGAGAATTCATTTTATTATATTTAAATGTCATACCGATTTTGATGGCGGAGTAAGGGATAACCACCTGGAGTATGCTTCGTTTGACTAATCAGATGTTACTGTATAAACATGTTCCAGGCAAAGCACATTAAGGCCATTTTGACGGAACAACCACCAAATTTGAGTCAACGGTGACATTAGACCCAGATATTTTTTTTTCCTGCACTATTTATTTATTAGCTTTTACCTGCGACATCGTCCGCGTGAAATTTAAAATCAAGCGCTGTCCAACTGACTTTCCGTGAGAATACCATGAAATTTATCTTAATTGCTATTAGAATTGGTCTAGACTAACAGATGCATTTTGTTGTTGACACTTAACCTAAAAACTAAAAAAAAAAAAAAATGGCGCGATTCGGTCGAGTTTTATGCTTGCAAATATGGTTCGAATATGGAGAATATTGAAGACCATGTTCGCCATTCACAAAGGCAGAATAAGACCAGCGTAAAATTGCGAAAATTTACGGCAAAAATATCGTCGAAAAACGACGGTGCCAGAACTGGTTCGGCAAATTCCGGCGCACCGAGATTGACGACAATAAAATCAAAACTTTGTTTTCAAGTAAATAAGCATTCAACGGTTCGGGCGCTTGCTACCGCTCTAAAACGTGTTCACTGGAAGTGTAAATGGTTATTTGAAATCGTTTGACTTCGTAAAGAAGCTCGATATTTAGGTACCGCATGAGTTGAAAGGAATACTTCTAACGAAGCACATAACTCTTGCTATCAACTTACTAAACGTATGATCACGGGTGACGAAAAATTATTTCTTTACAATAAGATCAGGGGAAAAGAAAGTTAAAGTCGGCGAATGAAAACATCAGAAACTCAAGCAAGAGCAGACATTCACCAACAGAAAGTGATGCTGTCAATCTGGTTGAATAAGAAAGGCTCTGTCTTCTATGAGCTGCTTCAAAAAGAATAAAATGGTATTGTAACTTCCGATGTCTACTGTGAGCAGCTACAAAAACAAAGTGATGTCATCGCACAGAAACGTCCCGAGCTGATCAATCATAAGGGTGTGGTGTTTTACAACGACAATGCGAGACTACACACAAGTTTGGTCACTCGACAAAAATTATTGCACATCCATCCGTGAAATCCAGATCTTGTGCCATCAGATTTCTACTTATTTGAATGGAACGTTTGCTTCTAAAGACCTCATTAAACAGCACCTTAACATGTTTTTTGCAGGGAAGATGGCAAGTTTTATGAACGCGATATTATGAAGTTACCCGAGAGTTGGCAGAAAGTTATCAAATAAAACAGCTAATATGCCATTGATAATGTTTCTTTTTTTTTATATAATTGGTCCGCGCTTGAGGTAACCTAAAGTAAATAACCAAATATGTGGTCATTCCAATCTAAGTTGTTATTGACACACATACCCAGAATGGAAAGTTTTTCGATTTCAACGATGCAAGCGCCACTTATAGAAACATGTTGGGTGTTTAGATTTTTCTTTAACGACAGCAGACAGCATTGTGTTTTGGAAGCATTTAATTCTACTCTGTTGGCTGTTTATATCGGAATTTAATGATCTTAGCATACACTGTCATTTCCATTTTACAGTCGAAGAGCATGGACGTAAGTCCAGAAACGAAAAGCAGGGAGTACTATCATCAACAAACGAATATATTGGATTATAATTAGCAGCTAAGAGATCATTAATAAATATTCAACAAAGTGTCGGAGACAGAACAGAGCCCTGGGGCATACCAGCATTTATTTTGTGAATACCAGACTTGAAACCATCCAGGATAACTTGAATTGAACGTTCGGAAAGTTAATTTCTAATCCATTGAAGAAGAGGTTCATCGATTCCAAATGCACACATTCTCGACAAAAGAGCCTGGACGTGGTCGTCAACCAACAAGTGTTTCCACCTACCTCGATTCTTGGCTAGGTGCTTGCAGTTTCGCACGCTAAGTCCTTCGAGAGGGTATTCTAATTGGGGCATTGGTGATCATCTGCTCTACATGAGCCAACCACTGTAGTCGTTGTACCTTCATTCTTCTGGCTATGTCGATGTCGATGTCGCTGTACAGCCTATACAGTTCGCATTGTATCTTCTGCTCCACTCACTGTCTATGCAGAAGGGACCTAAAATCACCCGAAGAATTTTCCTCTCAAAGCAGCCAAGAGCACCCTTATCCATTTTTGATAAAGTCCATGCCTCTGCGCCACAGAGCAGGACTGCAATTATGAGGGTCTTATTTAGCGTCTTGTTGTTCAAGAGAAGGCTTTGCTAGCCAATTATCTCAATAGCACATAGAAGCAGTAATTGGCAGGGGCTATTCTTCGTTTGATCTCAGTGCTGGTTTCATTGTTTGAATAGATAACGAAGCCTAGGTATACAAAGTCTTTTACTACCTTAAATTTATATTTGTCGAGGATGACGTTCTGCCCGAGCCGTCAGTGTTGCTTGTCCTTTCTTGTTGACATCATATACTTGGTATTGCCTTCATTGACTGTTAAGCTCATCTTTGTCCCTTCTGCCACAATACTCATGAAAGACACTTCCGCGCCTTCTTCCGATTATGTCAATATCATCAGGGTGTGCAAGTAATTGAACAGGCCTCTGAAAGATCGTGCCTCTTGTGTTGGCGCGTGAGTTATGCACTATTCTTTAAACAATTGTTTTAAATAAACCGCATGACAGCGCATCGGCTTGGCTAAATCCTTTTTTGACATCAAAGGTCTTGGTGAACTGTTTACCATGGTTAGGGATGGCGGGGATGCTATACTCCGTATAGCTCGTCATACATGGCCTTAAAATTGATGAATAGGTGGTGTGCACTTAAATTGAGGGCATGGAAAACAGGCAATTTTGCTTCTTTTTAGGGGTTTAATGGGTTCACCTGATACCTTTGGAATTCGTCCAGTTATATAAAAAAAAAAAACTTTACTCATAGCCTGACACTGGCATACATACCGAACTTGTAACGAATTGAAAGAGGAGATTTTATACTGAAAATTGGAAAAGATGACTGCACCCTCGCCAATCAGTCTGACTTCCTTCATATTGACGACCATGGTGAAAATGATTAAGCCTTCTGTCAAAAACTGCTCTGCGAATGAATTCTTTGTTTAAGATGCGACATGCCTACCATGTGCTTCCAAATTTGGTGGGCAGAATTGACATTGCGGGTGCTTTCGACAACACAACTTATGGATCAAACCAATGATGGTGAATAGGACCTACTTGCTTGTCTGAGTGAACTCCAATGTAAGGAAGACGAACCAGCCAAGGTATTAGCAGCAAATCATCAGGGTGTCCAAAGGCCTCTCTGATTGTAAACGGGTACAGATACGCATTCGTATCTTATTCCCCTGATCTGTCAACCTATCGCCTATGTGATAAAGACAACAGAAGACACAATTAAGATTGATCTGTTAAGGATCGTGCTTGTGACGTTAAGACCTAAGCAAACAAGGTACAGGGTTTTCCAATAGGGACTTGACAACTTTAAATTTAATTTGTGAACGCACTCTAATCACTAATCATCAAACTGTCACTGTCAATTTATTCAGTAAACTCAACATCATGGTAAAGTACAGTAACGACTACGTTCTCCGATTGGGTTCTGGAGAAGATGCGCCAAGATGATGAATTTCATCGCAAAATCATCTTTAGCGACGATGGCTCAATGGGTTCGTCAATAAGCAGAATATGCGTTGTTGGTCGTTTGAAAACCCACATGTGCTTCATAAATCACCACTTCATCCACAAAAAATAACTGTTTGGTGCGGTTTGCATGAAGGCGGTGTTATTGGGCCATGTTTTTTTGTCGACGATAACGATCGTTACGTTACTGTGAATGGTCAGCGTTATCGCGCTATGATCACCGATTGTTTTTGGCCCGAATTGGAAGATATGGACTTGGACGACATGTGGTTTCAACAGGATGGTGCCACAAGCCACACAGCACACGCTACAATCGATTTATTGTAGAGTAAGTATGGTGAGCGTGTTATCTCAAGACATGGGCCAGTCGATTGGCCGCCTCGTTCGTTAAGTCATTGGTTTATGACGTTGAAAGAGCTCAGAGCCAACATTGAACGCGAAATAGCGGCCGTTTCGGTCGTTTCGTTGAAAATTGGGTCCAACCAATCGATTGCTGCCCGCGGTGGCCATATGAACGAAGTCGAGTTCCATTCATAAATGTTTTGATTGTACTTCAAACCAATAATAAAGTTTTTGATAAAAATATGATAATTTGAAATCACGTTCTGAAATCTTACCAGAGCAAATGTCAGAACAGCAACAAAACCTGAGGCAAAGCCTGCAAGAGTGGACAGATGTCTCTAGTGTTTCACGTGAACACCTGCCTTGTAGGTTTAATTTCACGGGATGCCCATACACTCATGGGAGCCTTGCCATCGCTCAACGTCATTCATTTGATACCAAAGCGGAACTCATTTTGGAGGCGAAAGTTCCACCCTTGGTAAGGGTCGAGGCCAACCTAAAACCTCTTACTGCTCTTAGGGTTGCAGCACCTAGTATCTTGCAACTCTACATTGGGTCAAGACACTTCCCGCGACTTTGGATTTAAACCACAGCCACCATGACGCTCCTACAAGTGGGGCTACCTCTAAAAGTCAGGCCCGGACCGAAATCCGGAGGTTTCCTGACTCACATGGTACCGTGTTTTAAGTCCTGGTATGGACTACCGGTGATCCTGTCACCCAAAAGGACCTCTGACCGGCCGCTTGTAACTGGTCAAATCGTAGCAGCTTCCAGAGGCGTAGGTATCGAAAACCTTTACGATAAGACCAATACATTGCTCTGCCCCCGCTTTTTATTAGACAACGTCATTAATGGGCGAAGCCTTGATAATTGGGCGGGGGCCATGCAAGAATGGCCACGGTAACATGGCAGCAGCGGTGTTGAGAGTTAAGAGCAACCTCTGCCTCTGTAGAGGTGATGACGATAAAATTTCCGCTGTCAGGCAGAACTATCTATTAATCCTGGTTAGAGACTACAAAAACTATATAGTAATGCATGTAACCAAAACTATTCCAACACAATAGCAAATTACTACTGAAGCCAGTTTCTGACTACTCATGAGAGCTACAAAAATATTTGTCCACAATGGGAGGTGATATTTCACCAATATCCTGAAGCTGTGGGGATCAAGAATAGAATGTGCATCATATGATGTCCCAATATTCTTGATTCAGAACAAAAGGGTTCTCTATTTAGGCTCTTAGAACTCTTAAACTTGAGGAGAAATGAAATGAAGTAATCGTATTCGAAACAAATATTCTTACAGAACTCCGAAGACTTGATCAAAGAAGAAATATGGACCACAGTACTTATTGTTATTCGGGGGGCAGTAGAGTAGGAAGACTAGTTAAAGGATGCATGGATATACGAGTGTATTAGTAGGTAGGCGCATTTCAGTCATTCTAGTAGTAGACTAGCTAGTAGCTTGGTTTATTGATATCTTAAGAAAAAGGACTTAAACTGATCATTCGAACCTTTGCTACGACAGCTTGGTTCTGATAAAAAACAGATGGAATCCCTGGTATTGGATTTTCGGTCATATGAGGATTTTGGCATCTTAAAATGATCATTAACCTCGGATATAGATGATTTTACATTTCAGCAAGATAAGAAAGCTTAGTTAGCGGTTTACTGACCACGAAGATATAGTTTCTGGGTTCAATTCCCAGAGCATATACCGAAAAACAAAAAAAAACTAAGTTCTAAACTTCACCAACTTTTTAACATGCAATAGCAAACCTCTGAAATTGAACGTAGTACCTCATTTTCTCATCATTCGTAGACATCAAAAATCTAAGTCCCTCTCTCTGTCCACAAATATGACAGCACTGTACAAGCACAATTACAGATTACCTTCAAATCTGACCCGGCAAGCAAAACATAGCTTTTGACTTTAAGTATTCGAACCCAAAACAAAGCATATGTTGCCGAAAAATTCGCGGATGCCATATATAGTATATATGCTCCAAAAAGTGCGGACGAAAACAGGCTTACGCTAATTGAATTTGCATGCGAAACTCCTTTGTACACGTTTATTACATCTCAACTTTCATAAACATTCCCGAAGATCTAATTAGCAACAGTTTCAACCAGATTAATAACACTGCGATTGACGTAAGACACTGACCTGTATCACCAAACGTTTTGCGTTGTAACCACACATTTCAGGCGTTGAAACACCGAATAAATTTGAGGTTGATCAATCCCAAATGACAAACGAAACTTTATCCAATCGAGTTAGTGTAGCGATATTAGAGGACACAATATGCTGCGATTTCGAATTTGTTCTGCAGAGAAAATGAGGTAAAGAGACCTCATCCTAGATGAAGTTTTAAGATGGAAAGGGGCCTTAAATATACACATACTGTGCAAGGAGCTGAAGTTCGAGTCCATTTCGGTCGAAGAAATGACATCACGGTTACAATGAATCAGAATCAAAAATAAAATTCTACCTTGCAAGTTTGTTTCAAGTAAAACGCAATGCAGCGTACCGAATCGACTAGAATTTTGCTAACATCTTACAAAATTCGTCGGCTTCTTATCTCGGTGATTAACTGAAAATCAAAATATGAATTCCTAAAAATAAAAATCGTCGACACGTGCATTTGTTCAAGAAAATATCTGTTCCAACAGATACGATTACTCCTACATTCGTACAACTAAAAATCGCTGACAACTCCACTTTCCTTATCGTTCAAAACCGAAACAAAATCGAAAGTCTATAAACGAGAAACTCAAGACCAACATTTTTATTTTCATCTAATGAACTTCAATCACACGTATGTTACACATGCACACAAAGGAAAACGTATCTCAACTTTTGTATCACTTGAGGTTAGTGCAATTAGTCACTTTAAGACTAGCACCTCTCTAGCTACTATACAGACTTGAAGTAGGTACTTCAGTTGTCTCAGGTTGACGTCAATGAGTCTATTATGATGTATCCGTACAACACTCAGAGGTAGAACACATACGCACCACCCTTGTCCATACGGGAAGAACATTAAATCGTGTTTGCAGTCAAGTGTAACGAGATCCAGTTTGGTCAGTCAATTTATAGCACTAAAGTGGGGCAAAAGATACATCAACTTGTCTTGAATTCAATTACAAATTTTTTTTTTTTGTAAAAATTTAATTTTTTTTAATTTTTTTTTTTTTACCTCACAAGATACAGCAGCAAGTCCCGTGGTGGTTCGTAATCACTTCCGATTTCGGTGATTTTAGAATCGACAGTAGGAGCAGCATTACCAGTCAGGCGGCGTTCATTCTCTTCGTACTCGAGGTCCATTTCAACTTTACGAGCAGCCAGGCGTCGTTTAACCGCTGGCGAGGTCATTGCTGATGTTTTAGCCAGAGCTTCCGCTATGGTAAACTTTTCGCGGAAGTCCTTCAGCATTGCACTTTCCTTGGGCGTAATTACCGATGACGAATTATTGCAATCAAGCTGTTCTGAATGCTGGTTCTCCATAATATTCGAAACGATCTCCATCAGCTCAGGGACGACGACAACATCTTCTTGTTTCAGATTACCGGAAATGCATCCACTGTCATTGGTGCTCGGATACAGCATTTCGGCGAGGAAGTTTTTTCTTTGAATTTCAATTGTCGTAAGTGGTCGTTGGAGGAGTTGAAGTTTGTCAACTGAAGGATAAGAAGTTTTCGGAATTGGTGGTAATTTTGATGTGTGTGATGGTATACCACAGCACTCCTTGGTGCATAATCTGTGACAGAGCTGTGTTAGTGGACTGTCGTCGTTAGGTGAAGTCTTGCAGGTCAAGCATGGTGTGTAGAATTCAGAGTTTCTAATCGAAGACATTTTATTCTCGTTGGTATCCATACAAGTGTCACTGCACGTTACCTTAGAATTTTTCTTCTTAAGGTCTTTTGTAGTCTCGTTCTCTTCGGTGGAACTATTTCCGCTATCACTTCCTTCGTGAATTTTGAAAAAAATCGGTGGCCTTTCGTACTCTGGCGATAGACCATCTCTAGACAAACTTGAATAGTTTCTGCCGCTCGATGATGATGGTGGAAAATTCAGTAGCAAAGATGTTACTGGCATCGATTTACCAAGCGATGGACGACGTCTATGCCCATGAGAATTTGCAGAATGAATCTGCTCCCCGAACGAGCTCTGATGAGACTGCATTTTGACAAAGAATCGACAGTGTGTGTTTTTTTTTTTACGAGTATATAAAACACCGAATACCAAACACCCACAGAATGCGTATCTCACGATAATTCCAAGCACGATTTCAGCAGTGCTAATGTAAAAGATATATTAACAAGCACACGAAAAAAATTACTAATAAACCTAAAGCAATTAGCACTATTGCACAAGCACGGATACACCTAGAAGCATCCTTCGTTTTTATTTTTGGTTTTTCTTTATTTTTTCTTGTAAAAGATACTTTCAACAATCTGTAGAATACATTTTAAATTCAAAGAAACCCATGAAAAGCACTCGCGTAGATACTCATACGAGTACACGAATTATTATACACAAAGAAAGCAAACAAAAGATATTTTCAAGTTCCGATGCAACGAAACAAAATTTAAAAAAAAAATCGCAAAAATCTAAAGAAATTGGAATTTTTTTTTTTTTAACTTTTTAAATCAGTGCGTAATTGTGGAACGCGGCTGCACGTTTAGAACATTAAACTAGTAATCCGAGAGACGGTGGAAATTCTTTATTTATATGGTCCAAGTCGAGGCTATCGGCATTCTACGTCGCTATACGTGCGAATATAAATTCATCTGCACGACTGTATAGTAGATATGGTATAGCAACAGTCAACTCGGGGGGCAATTAGTGGTGTATTAACAAAATTTAAAAAAAAAAAAAAAAAAAACAAACAAAAACAAAAAACTCTGAAACTGATAAGTGAACGTACTGTGTGTACACGTTCAGTACGAAAAATACCGCGTACCAGAAATACTATGCGTTTAAAAGAAATTAATCGTGATATGATGTATCTCAGAGTTGAAAAAACAAAAAAACGAAGAAGTATGGTTGGAGGGGATTTAATAAAAAAAAAAAAAAAAAATACCCCATCACCCAGCGGCATGCGTCGAATGATCCGTAGGTCGGTTGGTTCGTCTCGATCAATTGTTAATACACAGCATGAAGTGAATACGAATTATTAGCATTACATACGCGAATACATCTCTCATTTGAGGAATACAATCGTACAAAAATACTCGCACTCGTATTCGTTCGTACACTTGATTGAGGCAACACCATCGTATGGCTAAGTACCTGTCATTGCTCAAAGTACTCGTACAGGTGACTTGAGTGTACTCTTGGGTGTGTGCAATCCGAACTATTGAGCAAGGAAAATCAAATGAGGATTAGCTGCTGTATCTATGAAGTAATTAAGGCAAATCATAAGATCAAAAGTGCATTCAGGCTTGTGTAAAGTGCAGTAAGAAGTGGATTAGTGAGTATCTGGGTTACGTTGGATTCAATTAACTACTGTCTAGACGGATTGAAAACTGAAGCCTACATCATGTGATCATACCATATGATATCTAGAACGAATATTGACTTTATAAAAATGGGAAATCCTAGCAAAGAGAGATCCTCTTGCTTGCAAAAGTAAGAAACCAATTTTAAGCCAGGGTATGGGTAGACTATCAAAGAAAGCTTCTACGAACTGCTTCAGAGAATGTATAACCAGTGTCCCAAATCCTATTTGTGTATCGGACATGCACAATATGTACTAAATCACATACGGAAGTGCTGTGTCTAGCTGGTGAATTTTGTAGTCGATTGAAGCATCTTCGTATCAAGTATACTTTTCTTCTTGGGAGCCGGACCACTACCGAATGCAAATATCAAAGGTTCATTAGCGCCAAGGAAATTATGTTAATGCATTTAAATATCACAGGAAACCACAGTCTTTGCTATCCTCATTACTATCACCTGGGTGCAAAGGACAGAAGGTCACAAGGCACAAGTAAACCACAATTCGATTATGAATACCTGCACGCACTCTCAGCCAACTAGAAGACATATCGTAGAATGCTGTATGCAAGAACGAGGGCTAAGATAGAAAATGTTATTAGCACGTATAAGCAGATAAAAAATGCTAATCACAAACTTCTGTGAAGGAAGGAAGACGGAGTTCGAAATAAGTGAAATCGAGGGCATTGAAAGACGCATTGTACGAATGAGGTTCAGATGACAAACCCTTAAATAAAGTTAGTGGAGACAGATTCATTACCGAGAATTAAGAAGAACGGCGATATCGGCGAACATACAACTCTCGGGCAGGTCGCTGCATTAAATCTGAACAGGGATCGCAAAAACCAGCTTCCACTCGACCAAAATCGAAACCACAGGTACTGATGGCCTAGCCGCTGAGCATTACAAAGGTGAAGAAAATAACCTGGTAAAGACGATTAACCAACTCATCAGTTGAATTTGGTCAGAACAATGCATACCCATTGAGTAGAATTTCAGCTTTGTCTGTCTGATCATAAAGAAAGGAGATCCATTGCCTAGTCATGACTTTTGCTACTAACTTATGTCAACGTCTAAAATAGATCCTTTAGCAATCTGAAAGGTACATATAAGTGTGATTTGAGATATAATAAATCCATCATCTACCAAATATTCAGTCTTGATCTTGATCTGAAGAAGAATATCAAATCAATCCCTACAATCTTTCCATCGGAAGAATAACTTTTGAAAACTGCTATTTCTAATGGCTAAAAAGCAATGTTTTAGCAAAACCCTATTTTGATCATGAACTTCCTGTAGAGGAGAACATACCATCATACACCGGCTGCTCAACAATGTGGACCTGGTAAGAAGGCACCGTTTACAGTGAATTGGATGCCTAGATCATGTAGACCAAGTACTCCAATTTAATCAGAAGGATATTCAGACCCGTCCCAATAAGGCAACGTAATAAATGAAAACCTTATCTAAAGTGGCACCCGCAGCTTCAAGGAAACCTCGATAAACTCAGCGCAACTGGAGTCAGCCAGCCAAGGTACGAGCTGACTTATCTACCATCCAAAAGTGATTGTTAATGTAGGTCGATAGTAGAATCATACCAATGATTCAGTAAAGAAAACGAAGTTGGAAAATTACTGATGAATAACCAAATCTAGACGCCACGATAGAGATTCCAACACATAGAACCGAATCAATACTCATACAATTCTATGCGGACGGTTTTTTTTATGCGTAAGAAGTACTTCGCCATGAATGTTGTCCACAAAAAAGGATTAACTGGTCATAATTTAGGACCATCCGTATCGCAAATTCTATAATGGTTTCAAGGCAGTTAAAGATTCATATAGTTAAGGAGAAAATGTTAACTAAACACATTACATCTTACTGGAGATCTGATGAAGATGGATACCAGTAATACCTTTACATTTAGATAACCACCCAGTTAAAAGAAGTTTCTTGTGCCTGTCCCTTATTAGGTATCCAATTTAGACCTAAACTTCTGATCAACAATCAAGCTATCGTGGTAAATCGTTGTATCTGGCGGGATGGGAGCTCATTTAGTAAGTATGTTATCTGTAACTCTTGAATGTTAACGCAGGAAAGGCGAAACATATTCTCAATTCGATCCAAAGAACATCACCCTTGAAAGCAAAATAAACATGATCCTTGACCCAGAAGAATGTAGCAACCTATGCACCTTGCAGCGATTGAATCACAAAGGTTTGTGGGGAAAGTATGAACCTTCACCATATCACAAGGCCACGGTCCACCAAACTACGATGAGGAAAAGCATGATTTAAAGAGCTAATTAGGCACTAACACCGACTCAATGGCTAAAGTTTGGTAAAAACAACACTAAACTCACTCATTCGAAAAGTGAATGCATCCATTTTCTAAAAACCCCAAGCTACAACGCTGGAGGCCTCCGAGATCTCCAATTGCTGCAACAATAAAGTAACCTTTACACAAATGCAGAAACATCAACACCATCACTCTAAACATCGACGAACACTAGAATGCTGTAAAAAGTGCCAGAAACATACTACTGTCGGCAGAAGCTACAACATATGGATTACGGCAGATAACTAGAGATGGATCGATGGATGTGTAACAAACTAACTCGTATTGCAGCCAAGACTCAGCTGTAAAGTAGCTGAGAACGTACAACTCAGTGTAAGGGGATACAAGGCCAAGTAAATAAAATAGAAAACAGATGCTGCAGTAGAGTTGCAAGCAGAGTTCACAGCTAAGCCCCGTAAGAGGACAACATGAAAACTTATTAACTTCGAATAAGGAGCAGCTGGCCTTATAAAGGATTTCGAAGCAATCAAGTAAGCAATAGCGTTCTTATCTCAGGATCAGACAAGCCATACACAGCAACAAACATCTGAATTCTCAACTGCCAACCCAACATTTTTTAAATTTACAAAGAGAACTAAAATAAGGCAACATACATAGACTTTGGGAAGCCTTACACGAAGAATGCTAGAGGGAAATACTCGTGATTTCCGAATTTCCTAAGAAAAGTAAGCCGACGAACTGCAGCACCTAGAAATGGATACCCGTGCTTCGAGCAAATTAATGCGCAGACTAAAGGGATCGCTATAGATCGTCTAATTCGTTTGATCTACCTACTAACTGCAGAGTCATGCCACCTCGCGATCTGCTCATAAAAGCCCTAACCGAGGTTACATTGAAATTCAAACAATTTGCAGCAATCCCACGATACAGAGAAGACCCACAAATAAGGCTTCCAACATACATTCAAAGAGACCTTGCAGTATGGAATTAGGTTAGATATGGTAAAAGGGTTCAGTAAAGCCTTTAGCGTATCGTCAGTTACAGACCAGTTCCTCACAATATAGTTAATTTCCATTAGGATTGTTATACTTCTGCTTGACAGACAAACGCTAATTTACGTAACAAGCAGTTAGTATTCCATTTCCATTCTCCACAATCATGCCAATCCTTTGCCAGATATTAGATCGATCTTGGGTCCATTTATAAAGATTAGACTACATTCGAGCAAGTACAGTATCACAGCGTCCATAATTCTACTGTCAAATGATCTGCTAAATGAACGAAACTCCTGTGAGTTGTATGCCCCAAAGACCGCTGATCTTTAAACAGAAAATGGCCTTGGAAGTGCAACCCATGGAATAAATCAAGACACAGATTTGTACGTACGCCAAAAGCTATTCCTGCAATATCATAAAAGTGGATCTAGAACTAACACCTGTGGTACACGATCAAATAAATGGTACTTCTTCAATTCATTAGTTTGTTGACCATAGCAGAAACAGCTTTAAAGAATCCTTTAAAAATATCCGGATATCCTCTCAGAAATTTGGGTTTGAATAAGTGAATTAATTGACCTTTCCGACCCTGAATGAGAGCAGGGCACCTTTTGGAGCTAAGCTAGATCTAAGTGATGCCAGATGGCCTGGAATCAATCTGCTCTGTAATTAGCTAGATCGAACCGGAAATATTTACTAGCTGCTACGCCAATGGTTCGCAAGCCATCATAGGGTAAATGTGCTTTGAACTGACAGTTCGGTATATGCAGACAGAATCGACTCATGTTAAGCATAGGAATACCTCATGGTTGGAGTTTGAAAAGTCCCAGATGGCATACCAGGATGTAGTCGTATGTAGTTAAAATCTCCTCGATGTGGAGTACACTATCCTTCTACTGTCATTAAGAAAGCTTGACAATGCGATATGGAATCTGCTGAAAATCAAGAAGAATTGTACTTTCCATAGCTGTCAGGTTGAGATATGACTAGACAGAAGTACTGTACTGTAAGAGTTTGATGTTGTCTTCCTGACAGATCTTTGCATAGATAAAGCGCATATATAGAAGGTACTTTGAATCGAGCCTAAAAGAATCAAGTTGGCCTTTTAGACCAAATTTCAATGCTCAAAAAAAAGTTTTGCGGCTGTCTACGATGAAATTCTGTAGTCATTCTTAGGATAACCTTATGATGTTAGTATGGGCCTATTGAAATATGTGGACAAGTTGTAGTAATGCTGAACGATTCTGGCAGGTTGATCAAGCTAATAACCCACTACAATCACTTTACTGTTGATATACGTACAACGTCACATAAAGAGTGGCACACATCCGTTCTAAGCAACATTATTTGATTGTTTCTCACCAGAGTGCTTTAAGATTCTAGAGGCAACTCCGGCCGAATCTCTTTGATGTAAGCCACAGAAGTCCCCAAATAATTCCGTGCCGAAACGGCTATCGTAATCAACTTAAGATTGGCTCTCAGTATTCAGTTCTAAGAACTAAGAATCTTTCTATTGTACGTGAGTAGTCACAAACTTTTATGACAAGCCGGCATACAAAAAACGTGAACAAACTACAAATCCTCTCGAAGTGAATTCGTAAATTTTATATACAACGCATATTTCCGGAAGAACAGGCAACATAAGCAAATTTATGGAAATGTAACCACAAGCAAGACACGTTCCGAATTTGTTAGATACTTCTCAAAACAAACTTTTGTATGTAGTGCCTATTAAATATAAAATTTGTTGGCAAAGATTTCTGGTTTTCCGGGACAACTGACCGACAAGTTTTCCGAAAAATTAGCTAAAGATTTAAGATACGCTAATCCCAGACTAATTAGAAGGTAACTCTGTAAGTGTTAGTACATAAACAGATGAACCGGAGATCTAAGTTACACTCTGGATAATCTAAGACTGAAATACTAAGTTTGACTAACACAACAGGTTTTTGAATATCATTATAACTTAGCAAGCACGTAGACCCGTCTGAATTATTTTAATTTGGTTTCCTGATAGTTTTACACTAACTTACAAGCTACTGTGTAAGTTCAGATTATACTGCCTCGGAGAGTAGAGGTTGTAATGGAAGATCAATGTCAGTATCTCTTTACTCAGAGAGTATCTTCCAAAGGAAGGGCAGAAAAAGAGTATCATCAATCAATCTTTAAAGGAATCAGTGACAAACACCCAACTTACGATCTACGGGGAAGGTTAAAATAAAGCAAGTGACCTTGAGATCTTACAGCCGGGATGATAAACTAGTTTATGGGCAAGAAGAATTCATAGGCACAGTGATTATTTTACCTCCAAGTAGTAACCATCGCTTACTGTTCGATGTCCATCTGGACTCGACATATAAGTACGAGTGCTGACCAGTCGACAAAATAAGCAGCACTTTCAATGGAACAGCGGATAAATTCCCAGAATAAAACAAATAAGACCTTTTCCGCGCTACATATTTGGAGCTTAGGTCGAGAAGAATTTAAGGGTCAGGGTTTTAGAAAAGAGATGGTGCCGGATGAGCCCTTAGTAGACCAACGGCAGCGCTCACATTTTCGAATTGGTTACTGGCTTCAATCTAACCAACTCCTCGTCCTAGGAGTATTTATAAAGCAACTGGCCCCTAAGGTAAGTGTTCATGCCGCCGGGGTATTTACCAGGCCATGGAAAAAGAAAACAAGTTACGAAGCAACAACATGGGCGTGGAATGTGAGGTCTTTTAATAGACCACGTGCAGTTGAACAACTAACATTGAACTATTCAAAATAGATGTTATCGCCATCCAATAAATGCGATGCGATGGACCGGACAGATTTGTTGTTAGAGGCAGACTCAGGCACGACGCTTTGAGTTTCCGGCATATTAACAAGCGCCCAAACAGAGGCGAAAAACGGCGATACCAAAGATAGCTTCTTCGAGATCTTGAACAAAACTTAGGAGCAGTGCTCTAGCTATGGCATTGAAATTGATTTTGATGCAAAGCTAGGAAGAGAGTGAATTTTCGTTAGTACTGTAGGAACTTACTATATACGGAACCACCTCCGACTTTGCGGCGGTGCGAAACATTGTCGTAGCTAGCACTCGGCTTACGCATCTCGATATTCATAAGAGGACTTGGAGATCTCCTTATCAAGCAACCGTCAACCAGATTGACAGCATTGCAATCGACGCAAGGCACTCCTCCAATATTGTGGTTGTCTGAACGTTCCGAGGGGCCAACGTTGATTCGGACCAATACTTTGCTCTATCAAAGATACAATTGCAGATATACCGAACATCACAAAGACAAGTTTATACTGTAAGGAAGTTTGACGTCGGACGCTACAATTACAATAGTTTCCCTAAATCTCTAAAACGGTTGTATGTCGCGAGCATAAAGTATCGAAGACAAGCACATATAGCTAAGCAAGATGCATTCAAGACGGCACTAGAATCTTAAAATCTTTATACCATACAGTTACATGGGATAAGTATAGAGCAGAACGTTACGAAAGACGTTATAAGCGGTACTACAGCATTGTAGTGATTACAGAGTGATAATCCTTTTTTTTATAACCAAAGAACTGACAGTGAAAACCTAAGGCGACTATTTGCTTATTTCGGATGAAAACTAGTTCATAGTGTTGAGTGGTTATATTTCCGCGTAGTAACTAATGCCGAAAGGGGCATCACTACCTCTACTAAGTATGAAAGGAAAAAGCTGGTAGAACTTGATGGTATACCCTCTACTACGTGTTGCTCTTGCTATATCTGGGACAATAGGCAAGACAATCCTGGATCGAATTGAAGAACTTCTAGAAAACACATTTGATGACAGAAAAGAATATTTCTACTCTAGATCCTCCCGTATTGATCATATCAGCAGGGTGTTAGCTGAACATAATTGAGGAAAGCGTCGAATACTGGCCACCACTCGATTATAAAAAGCCATTCGACAGTGTCAAAAACGACCTTATCTGGCTAGCGCAAAAAAATTCATAAATAAATGACTTTTATGGAAGATGACATGTCCTGTCCAAAGAAAAGCTGTCATACTTCATTCTTCTGTTTCCACGGAAGACAGACTTTTGAATTTCAACTCAAACATCTCGACTATCGATGACGGATCTGCATCGCAAAAAATTTGGAGTAGAGACTGTTGGGCAGGAATCATCAGTCTCAAAATCTTTGCAGTAAACATCAAAGTTATTATCATCCACACAAAAATATGAATGGCTGAACAGCCGACAGATGAAATGGATATCTTCCACCATTTTCAGAGCAATGTATCTACTGATGTTAAGTACAAATTAGACACAAGTAGTCGGACATGTGAAACAAATTCAGCGTTTAGAGTGTTGCCGTTCAGCCAACCACCATACTATTCAACGAAAGTTCTACTTAAACGCCAAGCTACTACTTAAACGTAGTATCCTGAAGATCTACAAGGTGATGCAGAATACAAATAAGAAAAGAATAATCAAAAATCAATAGACTTTGATGTGTCGGTGTCATGTGATATATCGGTCAAAAGTAGGTACCTCAATGCTGCGCTCAACAATTGCTATCTTCCCATAATTCGCCGGCATTAAAGCTCTTCACCTCAAATAGTGTTTTCAAACCCAGTATACTTACCTCGCTCATTTTATCTATCTAAATCAATTTAAAAGATATCTTCTGACTAAATTGTCAGCCTTTTACCACTATATTCATAACTAAAGAAAAAAACCCTTATCATGTGCTTTTCAAGTTAAAGTTGAAGTGTTTATTGACATTTCGTTCAAATAGATTACACATCCAAGTGTCAATTGCAAATTTGATTTGAGCAATGGAAATTTCTTAACAAAACAAAACTAAAAATTCAATTTTATTTGAATTTGTTCAGATACTAAGCACATATTTCTCTCCAGTTTCATATTGACAGATCATTGAAGCAAAAACATCATAACATCTAACCATTTGTAAAATCGTTTCAATACAATCTATGTACACCCACCATCTACCGACGATTAACCTACGAGCATAACTGTGAAATGTCAATGCATGACACATTGACAAAATGTCAGTAAAGGACAAAAATTTGTGTCAAATTAACACAACTCTCGATTAATTGTGTCATTACAAACAATTGTCTGTTGCTTAAATTAATCGAATCCCAATGAGTGTCTACAAATAAAATCTATTTAAATGACATTTGCAATCTTAAGTTCGAAACTGAAACTTGCGCAATTTACATTAGGTATTTAAGAATAATTGCTACCTAAACACAATCAAGTTGTATTGACGAACGCTTCAAAAGTGCCGAGAGACAAATACAAAACTGTTAAGTAGATGCCTACTCGTCAAACACTGAAGAGTCAGCAGTTGAGGCATGAATTTGTTTTTTGCTAGCACAAACCTGTCTACATAGATACAAAGTTACTGGCTACGGTCCGACTGACACATGGATACCAATTAATACGTATCATAGATACTTGTTTAAAAATAATTTAAAGAAAAAAAAAATACTATTTTCCAAGTTCAGGGACCCGTGAATTTTGTATTTACTATCTAAATACTGCTAATGGGAAAATGAAATATTTTAAAGTGGGCCGTAAAACATTTTGTTATTGTTATTTTGTTTTTGTTTTTATTTTTGGCGAATAATGATATAAACAGGGTTGACGTTGGAGGCAATAAAGCGCGCCTGATAGCGCTCGTTAATCATTTTTTAAGTTAAATTTTTTTTAATGAGATGGTGGGCATTGGCAAATATTTTAAACACAGTACTCTCGAGGACATGATAAACATTTTTTCAAGAGGATGGCGATTCAAAAATATCGCAACTTTGGTGGGAAGATCGCAATGCTGGCGATCTTAATTTGGGAAGATTATTTGATCTGGTGATAAATTGGGAATAGGACGAAAGAGTGAAACTTATCTGCTGATAGTTAGTAAAGAGTCAACCATCAGATGGTGTGGATGTTAGCTGTCATTTACTGAATTCAATGTGGTTGACCTTTTTGACAGATGTCATACAATCTTCGGCAATTTTAGTCATGGAGTCGGGTACCCCGCAACAACGTATTTTTTTTGTTCAATCTTATAGCAAAAATGTCGATTTATAAAAGTAAAATTTCGTAAAATTCGTGAATTTTTCGGTCAACATAATCGCCCTATTGAGTCCCGAGTTCGTTCAATGGTAAAGCGTTTTAAGGAAACTGGTTCGGTATCGGGTCAAACCCTATATCAGCATGTTCTTTCAGTACGTACAAGCTAAAACACCACCACTGTGAGCAAAAGTATTCAAAACTAGCCAGGCACTCCCAGTCGTCACGAAAAACAAATGCACCTCAAAAAATTCCCTGTGTAGTGTGGATTATGTGTTGGCGGGACAGTTACAGTGGATAGAGAACGTTACTGCAATATGTTGACGGGCTATTTCTTTACCCAAAATTTAATGAATTGGGTCTGGAAGACCTCTAGTATAAACACGATGCACAAGCTATTAATCAATCAATTTATTGGATACGAAATTTGAAGATCGCATTATTTCGGTTAGAGAAGTCATGCGATTTGACAACTTTAGACTTCTTTCTGTGGGGTCTTTGGCACAGCGACAATTCAGGGTCTTAAACATAACATCCAAACTGAAATTGCCGCCATTGACCCACTTATTCTTCAAAAAGTCATCGATAATTTTGACCTTCAGATGGTATTCACATAAAAGATGTTGTGTTCAATTCAAAATTGCCATAAACCGAACTCAATAATTGAAAAAACAATTCTAAATTGGTCTCACAATAAATATGTATTTAATTTATTGAAAACTTCCACACTATCTGTTGGATCACCCTGTACTATTTCAAGAATTGATTATTGTTTAGTAGATCATTACTGTGTTGGTGGCGATGGCGTGATGGTTGGCTCACTGGCTGTCACGCCACCTTCACGCACAACAGCAATTTTTTCGTCATCACTCTTTCGGCGGGCAATGGCAAACCTCCAAAAGTAAAATTCTGCCTATGGAAAAGCTTCTCAGGAGAGCCATTCGGAACCGGCTATAAACAGTAGACCTGCTCAGTAATATAAAAATTCACAAAATGAGAAATACAAATGAGTGTGAGAAGCTAGACCAGACCTTGGCCCACAACGGGTTGTCGCGTCAAAATATTTATTTATTTAGATCATTACCTAAGGACAGTTACATCGCCCTTCAAAACTTAGGCGGGTTAAACTCAACTGACGATGTATTGTATTTGTAGAAGCAGAATCTTCCTGCGGGTTTTGGTTCACTTAGAAACAAGAAGAAATCTTTGCAACCATACAAACGTAAGCGCGAGCTTATGGATTTAAGAGGACGAGCTCTTTTTTTATAATTAGCGTGCGCTCAAGGGAGTTTTGTACCCTTTGAAGCGTGAGTGAAGGAAATTGAGGGACGAAGATAAGAGAGGTATTGATGTACATTGTTCTTGAATGTTTGCAAGTTATAACGACAAAGTAATAGAAAGCACTGACTCCACAAAACCGAATAAGTGTCGGTTAGTTGTATTGAAGTCCATCGCATCATTAAAAAGAAAGCTACTTCGATGCACAATTAAACCTCTCCGATACAGATGGATAATATGTTAAGGAGACCCTCCTCGATTCGGGAGAAAATACCTATAAATATAAAAGGATCCGATGTAAGATCAACATCTTGATGTTGAACGAAAATAAGACGAACGGATGCCGTGGTGTATGCTTCACCAACATAGTGACCTTCTACAAACAAGCTTAAATTTCATTTCAGGGTGTGACCGGGAAAACTAAATTAAATCAGTTAAATTTGCATTTAACTGAATGCCGCCTTTGACCTCATGATTAACAGTGACATTATCAAGAAACGGTAACATAGGAAGCGACACCGAGCCACTCAAACACATCATTGGTAATCAAAATAACAACGGCGAGCAGTTTATCGATTAATGTCGTGCTAATCACCTAGTTATTATGGGTATATTGCAAAAAAAAACATTTTTGACGTGTTTTTGTAAGTCTATTCGTAATATAGTTTGCAAAAGATGACCATGTACAACCCAACCATTCCGAATATTGTACGTCTTGTATTCAGGCGAAAAACAAAATGGGCCCACGGCACCACCTATAACTTTCGACGCTGGTCCCTTATGTCCAAGAATACTATCATACATAGAAGCTTAGGCTCTATGTGGAAACTGCCGCAAGTACGCGTACTTCATATAAGATGTGGTTTCCGCTCAAGGCTCATAGGACCATTGTATCATATCAGCTAAGTAATCGGACACAGACCACACAGTTACAGAAAAGATTCCTAAAAGAACCGTATTGCAATACGAGAAAACCTGTTGGAATAGACTTAACAGTTCCTTTAGAAATTTTGGCTGGTCGTTACGTTTCCTAGATATGTGGATGCCGCTGCTGATATACTCACAGAAACTATTTTCTTTGAAATGAGATCCTATATCCCTCAAGGTTACAGACCCATGAATGCTGATAAATCGTCAGCTCAAGAAATATCTCAAAACACGAAAACTTCTCAATGAACGGCAGTACGGTTTTCATAACAATAGGTCCACAAGTGATTTGATTATATAGTATGTGTCATTGATAAGTGGAACCAAACCATGCATCAATCTAGCGATGGAAAGATAGTTGCACTTGATATTTCTAAGACATTTGACAAAACTTAGCATTTGTATTCATTCACACAAATTGTATTGATGTGCCACAGGACTCTGTTTTGTCTCCGACACTCTTTACAATCATCATAAGTAATCTCTTGTCTGCTACTTCTTATCTAATATATTCCTTTGCTGGCGACAGTACTGCTTTCTGCTTTTGAAGAACGGCAGCGTATGTTAAGCTCATTAAATTCTGATATTAACAGGATAACCAATTGTTGAGCTATCAACAGAATGGAATTTATTGCTTCCTTAGCTCAATGCCAGCCATTTTCCATGAATGGCACTTCCAAATTACGTTGGAATGCCCATATATTCCGTATAGGCGAAAATGCTGCGAAATGTCTAGGTTTTCTCAAGCGATGTAAGAAATATTTCACCCCTCTGATTCCTCAATATACAAGGCATTCATCCGCCCAAAATTGGAGTAAAATGCCCACATGTGGTCTGGTGTACCTCAAACATCTCTGCACCTGCACATTATTTAAAACCGTGCGATAAAACTCATACGTGATACTTATATCAGTCAGTCAATTGAAACCCTCGAGCAACAACGTAATGTCTCGTGTCTTACTCTGTTTTATCGCTATTTCCACCACCAATTCTCCATAAAAATCTGCAGTACTATAGCATTGCTATAAATGCTAATCCCTACACTTTAAGCCCACTTTCGGACGTACTTTACAATATCGTGATTTGCCATCCCTATACCATTCCTAGCTCTTTTTTTCCTAGTCATTATAACCTTCAAACATTTAAGACCAATGTACATCGGTACCTACCTTTTCTTTCTCTCGAACAGTTGATGCAGCCGCCCGAAAAATTCGCAATCACCGATGATTCGAACTCTTCCCAAAACTGTTATAAGTGTTATAATTATTCTCATTACGATTGTTATAAATAAAAGTTAATTAGCTCCAATAGCTGCCAGCACTATAAAGTGCAATATTTACAAATCGTGTTTACAATTTTATATCGCAGTTTTTCATTCTGGTCGTCCGTCGGGTCATTATAGCTTTACGAGAGTTGAGTATGTATTCGTTTTATTGATTCATAACATGTCGTCCGGAAAGGTCTTGGGAGGCACGTTTTTTGTATTTCTATTTTTTTCTGTATTAACTTCGTGCTAGTTAGAGTGTGAGTTCTTTTGCAAAAGACTACCACACCTGCTAGGTAACCTGGAAGTGGAACATGTTTTTTTTTCTCTGATTTAGATGCGTAATAAATTGCCCACACCAACGACGACAAAGACAAGTTGAAGGGGGAAATGTTTTATTACACGAACGAGTAATATTTTTAGTTTAATGTTGATGCATGAGCAAGGATAGCAAGTTCCTATTTAGCTAGCCTACAGCAGTTTGATCGATGAAGGCGTAATCGACAGAGGAGATAAGGTGGAATGGCAATACGAATGACAACTGACTCAGGACGTCGATTACAGTGAGGGGCTCATAAATTATGATATTAGGGTAATAGCGTCTACATTGGGGTGGTGACCCTTTATTGGGCCTTTTACGTCGTTTAAAACAATGTAGTTCAATTCGGTATGAGCTTATCTCCTTGAACAATTGACCTGTTGGCCGATAAATGGCTTTAGCAATTACACTTTTAATAGCTAGAAATGCACCGGGGTCTCTAAGCATATTCCATGATTTATTGCACCAGGAAGGGGCCCTCAGCTAGAGGTAAGTTGCCTGAGCGAATCCTGGATACCAAACTTCTTCAAGGGCTGTGCTATCCAGGAGTTCTGTCAGGTTTCTGATAGCAATTTTGATAGGACGTGGTAAGAAAAGCCGTATGGATCTATAGACTTCCCAAACATAGTAATCTCTGCTCCTGATACTTCTACTTATCACGTCGACTAAAGGAAGATGAAAAAGTTTAACTGCTGAGGCTGCTACAGCAAATAGAAACAGCATTTCAGCTGACTTTAATGGAAATTTACTATGAGAAAACTTAATATGAGTACTAAATGACTGCTATCGCAAAAAACTGACATATTCTTTGCCGATCATATGGTATATTCTGCAATCTCTTGCATCAAGTGCTGAAGATTAGCAAAAAAGACTTCAGAAATGCCGCACCAGATGCGTTGGGTTTCATACGATACCATGAAGCTCTATCAAGTACATGTTGCAAGATAGCAAACGAAGCGATGCTCCATAAAAGGATTACAACGGCTGGTACGCTCCAGGCTTAACCAAAGGAAAAGAGAAAGGACATGGGAGGCGAGGAATGGAGGAAATAAAGAGATACAGAGGCATAAAATTCAAAAGTATTGCCTAAGCGTAAAAAGAACATAGCAAGCCAATAGGACCCGAGTGTAGACATTTGCAGATGGACAGGATTAATACTGGAATAACAATCATTATAACGTCTGAAGTAAGAAGTCCGCTGTCAGGGAAAATTGACCATGTATCCTTTTTTTCCTATTAGCACGTACTCCAGCGAGAGATAGACCGATGAACGTTGGTCTTGAATGTTTGCAGGTTATAATGTCTAAGAAAAAAGAGATTGATACGTGGGCTTAAGCGTAAACTGCTGAGCAAATATAGCAAGACTGGTGTTACGGTTGAAGCCAAGACTTTCATCCACCTGACTAAAAGAAATCAATACTACAATTTAAGGCTTTTCTGTCTGACTATTTCAGGCAGCGGAAAATGACTGATTTGAGAGCATTAGATAAGATTGTTGTGGGAGGTAGTATAATATATCCTCGAACACTGCGGCCACAGATGGCCGTATTGTGGTGTCCTCCATTTAGACCTCATCTGTGAATCCGCAATTTGTGAGAAAGGTGCCTAAGTCTTTAAGTGAGCTGGCAGCTACGTCCGCCGCTTCAATGTAGAATTTACCTAGGTAACGTTGACGTGTTTTTGTTAAACCATTGCAGCGACATAGTATGTGTTCTGCTGTTTCCACGTCCTTGTTGCACAATCTGCATTTATTGTCTTGTGATATGCATATGGTCATTGTGTGAGAAAACCTGTGATCAGTCGAATTTGACTTATTTGTAGTACTTGTTTGTGGCAACTGCTTGGCATAAAATTTTAAGCTTGTCTGTTTCCTTCTGTTTCCCTCCTAAAATGCGACTTCTTTTCCCCTAGCCAGTGTTATAGTGTTAATTGAGATGCGAAGCCTTTTCGTATGCTTTTTCATTGCGTTCATATCCACTATGTCCTGGCACCCAAATCAGATGGACTTTATTTGTTGTGGCCAGTAAGAGGGGAAGGCAATCATAGATTTTATTTTAAAGGCGTTAATTGCAAGTATGACAATGCTTAGTGCGAGGACCGAATACTCCGGCTTCAACTCCTTCATTTGTTTTAGATCCGTTTGTGTACCACACATATGAGTTCTTAGCGAATTTTAATTTTTCCTGTTTCCAATTAAGACGGTCTGAAAATGTAACCCTAAAATTGTGCCGAAAATTTTGTCGTGTTAGACATTTGTCTATTGCAATATGAACTAGTTTGGAACTGGATTCGGGGTCTGTCAAGAGCATGTAGGCATTTATTACTGCTTCTTTCATAAGTTGTAGATGAAGTAGTGGGATGTTTAGGATAACTTCAAGCGCAACTGTTGGTGCGGTTTTTAATGCAACGGTTGCACAGACACAGGCCAGTCTCTGTAATTTGTTGAGTTTGGACTGTATTGACCTCTGCGTTGCTTTATGTCACCAAAGGGCAGCTACATACGTGATGATAAGTCTCGTTATTGCCGTGTACATCCATAGTGTCATTTTGGTATTAAATCCTCAATTTTTTCCTGGTCTATAGTGAGGTCCTGACCTTATCAATAGTCCCAGAAAGATGAGTGTTAGAAGCGACTCCGTGGTTTTGAGCAGATACTAATTTGTTATCAAGATTTGATTAAAAGAAAGCATGCCTGATTAAGAAAGATCTACTAGAAAATAAACGGCCTTAGCTGGCGCAAATTAAGAGGCATCAGTCTCCTAATAATAGCCGTATTGGTTTAAGCCTTCGAAGAATTGTTCTACAATCCGATTTTTAGTCTGTTCTTGTTTGTTTGTGACATACACCACCTCTTTATGGATTTACTACATATGACAGCATCTACAGAACTGAGCTATACAGAGGCATTTATAGTTTTGGCATCCCTTGGATCAGACTAAGCAGAATGACGATGGAAGACGCTCAATACTCGGCAGAGGTCGGAAGCAATCTCACCGAGACTTTTGATGTCTAAAACGGGTTAAACGAAGGTGATGCTCTGTCATGCAACTTTTTTTACATCATTCTTTAGTAAATTGTGCGAGCCTTATAAGCCAATACTATAGGCAAAATTTCTCAAAAGCCTATACAACTACTTGCATACAGTGATGACATTGACATTATTGACGAAACCCAACAAGCTGTCAATGGCGCGTTTTCAAGAGCTGAAACAGAAACGTAAAACTAGGTTAAGTTTTGAATGATGGTGAAATCAAATATCTGCTGCCAACAAGAGTCGCGCAACATCAACGAATCGAACACAGTAGGCAGCTTGAACTTTGAGGTAGTTAGGGTTGTGCCTACCATGGCTCTGCTATTAAGAACTGCACCTTAACAGAAATTATAAGAAAAGCCACACTTGCCAATCGCTGTTTTATTGACCTAAAACCGTAAAAAGTAACACTTTTTTGTCGAAAATGCTTAGAACGCTCATCATCGAAGTCATACAAGCATGACGTTAGTAAAAGTGGATGAAGACTTCCTTAGTAATTTTTATTGCAAGAGTCCTCGCTTAGTTTGTGTCCCGTCTGCGTCGATCGGCTTTGGAGAACGAGATATAACAGTGGTCAAACAACTCTACATCAGTCGCATAAGACGGCTAGAACATGTACAGCGGATAGGTATTACACTCTGGCCCAAAGAGTCTTTGATTTCTGCCCCGAAGGCCAATTCAGTGAACGAGGGCGCCCCCTTATGTAGCTTGCACAAGTATAAGAAGACGTCAATCCTCTTAGAGTGCGCAATTAAAGGCAGAGAGTGCGCTTACTAGATATATTTATTGGTTTAGTCTTAGCTCCCTTGCAAGTGAGGGTTCAATCGCAGTAGAATTATGTGAAAATAGGTCGCTGATGAATTTGTCATAAAAGAGATATTTTTTAGACTTTAACTTGCAATCTTAAGATATCCACTTTCACTTTGAATGACACTTCGGCTAACTAACAAGAGGTGACATTACTCTTCAAGATGTAGACAAGGTTGATAAGTTTCAGTGATTCTCGCTAGACTAGTTCCATGTCTACTGAAGTATCACTAGGAGAACGTCGAAGGGTGAGTAGATGGGTGATCCTCTAACTAATCCTTGAAGCAAGGAGATTTCTTGTTAGATCCGTTAAGGTCTGTGATCTTCATAGATCATTCTGTTGCGTGCCAAATCAGAGCAGTTTCAAAGGAAGTGCACCACAAATTCCTTTTTTTCTTTGTACTTGCATCTCCTGCAGAAATCGTCGTGAGGAATACTCAATCCTTACGCATGTCTTCCAATGACACAGTCGATCATTTTTTAGTGTTTGGAGAGATTTTTCAATGAGCCTACCCATTACATTGTAGAGTGCTTGATTTGTTTGGCGTAGGATCTGAATTGTTATCAATGACGCAGTTCCCTGAGACGTCCGAGTATCGCTGAAGTCAACACTATGTGATCTTCTGCTATTAAGCCATCTTATTGATTAATGCGCGGCAATCTCTTACCACTCTCGACTTTATGGCGTTTGTAATACTTAATGCAGGTATTGGATGTGACTGAAACAAGTAGCGATCTGATGAATAGCTGAGATTGGAAAATGGTACAGTACAATACAATGCTTTCAGTTGGATGGCTTAGAATGGTCTGCAAATTTGGAAATAGATAAATTTGTGTAGTCTGAATCCTATACTTTCTAGTGTCAGGTAACTTGAGTCATTTCAGATAATTGAAGGTCTGTTGATTGGGAGACCTCGAGTATCTCTCGCCTTGCAAACCGAAAAAGTCAATGTGGTAATAGAGCAGGTTTTCAAGATCTCAGTGATGCTTATACAGGCAGTTCGTTGCCTTTTTTCTAACAGATTGACGTTAGTTCATCTCTTTAGTGCGACCACCAAACGGATTTTGCACTCCTAGATATCTTGAAATATTCGATAAATTCAAACGGGCTCCATTTGACTTGTGTGCGATGATGGTGAATATAGTGGCTGTTACAAGACTAGCTCCGTCTTGGCCGAATTGACGTTAAGGCCATAGGTGTTCCAGAGGAGAGTACACCTAAGCTGTACTGAAGAATGTTAGAGAGTTGGAAGATAAACATTTTGCATAAGGCACCAGTCAGTAGAAGCTCATTAGTAGTGCTGGACTATTACCAGGTAACATGTACAATCATGATGCATTACTTCGCGGAGGTCGTCTTAAGGACTTATCATACTCTATACGATTTTAACATTTTACCTGCTCACTTTAAGTTGACGCTCTAACCGTCTTGAGGCACTTGGCTATATTTTCGATAAGAACTCGTAATGTTAGCCGTTTTTTTTTTAATTAGTTTTGATCCTCCGATAGCCTTGTAATTTTCCCTGCAGTATTTAATGATTTCTCGCAAATCTACTCTGGGTGATGTATAAAATTTAAACGACTGTCAACAGTTACTCCGAGTTACTTAAGAAACTATTGAGAAACGATTTCTTGTCATCAAACACCAACTGTTATTGTTTCGTAAATTTTCTTACTCGTAATAAGCACCACTTCAGGTTTATGATCGGCAAGTTGCAAACCGGTGTTAGTTAACCAGCGACATACGATGGAAATTATTTCGTTGCAGTAGTGCTGAACTTATTTAACATTTTTCTAACACCAGTGACCATGTCATCAGCAAATCCAATAATCGACACCTGAAATTTGTAGGCGTAGATAGTAGATTTAAACCGTTTTCTACGTTCAACGTTGAAATGGCACTATATTTCTTGGTGCCTGGAATGATAAGACGAAGGAGCAATATTTGTTGGCGCTATCAGCTTATTTGAATCGTACAAGGCACCAAGCATAAACGAAATAGTTCCAGCTCTTCTACAAAAAGGGCTGGACTTATTTGTACCTATGGTCTTTTTTAGGTTCTGCTTCAACTCGGGCTACATACCACGCACTTGGAGGGAAGTGAACGTGGTGTTTATCCCTAAACCAGGCAACAAGCCCAAGGAACTACATAAATCATATCATCCTATAAGCTTGACATCATTTTATCTGAAAACAATGGAAAAAAGGTGCTGTGATGAAGCTGACAGCTAAAATCAAAAACACCTTTCGCTTGCTTTCATATATACTGGATATGACTCCATATCAAATACTTTGCTCCATAGAAATTTCGATAAACCTACCATCAACTTCATCAGGGCCGACTTCGGTATCAGTATCAGCCGTTAGTGGCTGCCCGCAGGGAGGCGTATCATCGCTCCTCCTATGGTCTTTGGTCATAGATGGTCTACTTATCAAATTACAACACAATTGGTTTTGCCTATGACCTAGTCATCATCATTATGGACAGAGAGATTGCACGTATGCAAAACGCCCTTAAGACAATCTTAGACTGGTGCACAAGAGAGAATCTCTCCATAAGCTTAAATAAGGCTGCCATAATTCCCTTCACTAAAAGAAGGAACATAAACTTAAGTATAGTCTCACTTACCGACACAATCGTTGAGTACTCCGACGAGGACAAATATCTTCGAGTAATCTAAGACAAAAGACACAACTGGAACTCCCACTTAAACAACAAAATAACTTAAGCAACCATCGTTTTGTGGGCCTGTCGTCGCATGGATGACAGTACATGGCGAATCTCCATAAAGATCACTCACTGGATTTATAAAATTTTTTGTCAGGTCCATCATAATATATTTTCTATAGTATGGTGGATTAAAGTCAGGAGGAGGAGCTGAAATACACGGATTAAACCTAAATATAACCATAGTTACGGGCAAAAGTCCCAGTGTATTTCAGGCAGAACTCTACACCATTCACGTATGTGCAAACCACATTAACAACTCTGGTATTAAGGGCGCAAACATCCAGATATTCACGGATCGGATGGTCAAGCAGCTATAAATGCCCTTAACTCACACACCATTGTCCCTAAATCAGTTATTTACTGCTGCAATACCCTCCAAAAACTAAGCTCCAGCAAAAAAACCGAACTGTGGTGGGTTCGTGTTCATGCTCAGAAACGCCCTTTAGTGGACCTCAACCCTTCTGGTGCACTCCTTAATCAACAGTCAATTTAGCTATTAATAACTAGGAGCATTTGAGATGCATCTCATATTGGGGAATAGCTCAATCCTAAGACAGGCTAAACGAGCCATCCTTCCCTTCAACAAAAATGCCAATAGATTTCTAAATCTAAGTCGGCACGATATCAAAAACTTAGTAAGTTACCTCACAGGACATCACGGTTTAAGATATCACCTCAACAAAATGAATCTAGTAGCCCTCAACGGAATTAGACGGCAGATTTTCTTCAGGGATCAATTCGGCTCCAACGAACTAATGAATTCCGCTGGTAGTACCTACTATGTAGCTTTACTACAGTTCTGACTCAATGGAACAAAAGATCTTTTAGGTCAAAGTGCCTTACTTCGCAATTGGCGAGTCAGAAAATTAAAAAAAAAAAAAAAAAAAAATATTGAAAATAATCATTTCGGCAAATAAGTCCTATCGTGTTCTAATAGCGATCTTTAAGGCTTTCTTTGAAATATTATCCAGTTCCGGTGATTTTTTGTCGCGCACCGCAAAGTATGGGGGACACTATTACCTTCTCGGGGAGGAAATAAAGTCGCAATAGCATTTCAGCCAACTGAAACAATTTGATTAGCTTTATCTCATACGTCCTGATTATGTTGCTTCTAAATATATTTAAAGTAAAGGCTTTTGCTAGACCTAATAGCTTTTCTTATCAGGCTTTTGCTCCTCGATATGCATTGCCTGGCATCCCGAGTCTGAGAAAGCTGCTCAGTGCTTCTTATTCGGTTGCATACCGACCGTAGTAGTTAGAGAGAGTTTCTGTGGGTGTTTGCCCGGCACAAAAAGAGTGACGTCGTCTACGTAAGCAACCACATCACATCTTCCGTCCTTTAATTTAGTAAGCAGCCCATTGAGAACCAGGTTCCATAAGATTGAAGAGAGTACACCCCCTAAGAATGCTCCCTTATGTAGTATTCTTCTTGTACAGCAGCGATCAGAAGTCGCTCGATCGATCTACTGAAATGAATTAAGCTCCGTCACTGGCAAAAGGTGTAAGTCAATTAAATAATTCCTAAAGTCGCTTAATAGTCAGCAGCATTCTTGTTTTAACTCAGCAAAACGACACCAGATCCTTTAATATATCTCGAAACACGTGTATTTTTCGAATTGTTTTCACCTGAACGTCTAGTTTTGAACGTGCTTTCCAGCCTTTCTTTTCCTAATCACACAAAGGAAAAATTACACTTAACTACGCTGACTTTCCTGCGAAGTCAACTTTTAAAAGTAACGGTCAATATATTCTTCAGATGGTGGTTAATTAGCCAGTGTTTGAAAAGATATTGTTGGATTTTTGTGAAATTGCTAGAGCGTCGGTTCGCTAACTACTCAGGTTTCTACTGAAACAAACCCGGCAAAGTCCAAGAAGGCACGAACAGTTGACATTGTTTGTTATCACTATTCGAAACTCTCATTTCCATCAACCAGATAAAAAGCGTTGTAAAAAGAGCAGTAAGCGCACCTTCAATCATACGACTAAACCGATTTTTCTATTCCCAAGCCTGTGACGTTAGGTCTACCATAACTTCTATCGCTTTTAAATTGTTCCTATTTTTTGAATCTTTTGTGAATCTTTTCGAAGCCCTCAAGGCGCAATAACCCCTGATATGTTTCTATAAATAACAACCCAGACATATGGTAGTTGAGATAAACTGAAAGGTGAAACATACCAAGAAAGTAATTAAGTTTAAGATTAGGCTTATAAGAAACGATTTTATCTTTCCTGTAGTGCGAGTATCTCCTTTCCTTTCAATAACAAAAACTAGTGAAACATATTAGTAAACAACGCACCGCCACTTTATGTGGACACCACTGTACACAACAAACACACTTGCGGCAATGCAACCTACCCGCAAACCAATTCCCATGCACATAAACTAGCTATCAGTCGTCTATATAAGTATCTGTGCCATTGAACTTAAACTTCTACACAAAACCAAAGCACACACACTGACAGTAGATGAAAGAAAACATTTAAACGTACAGAGTTAATAGCAAATCACTTGTCATCCATACAGATAGACCGCTAGAACGTACGAGATGCAATAAAGAATAAAGACAAAGCCAAAACCAAATGTATCCGACAAACGATAAATTTTAATTAATTCATTAAAACGTAACTGGTTGCGGTTCTATTTATTCCAGTTCCGTAAAAACCGCTCAAATCGAATCACTTCCGAAGTCGAGACAAAAAACGACACTACAGCTCGAGGCGATTGTCAGTTGGCCCGATGCCTGCAGTCAACCTGTCATTGAGTCTAATTATAAAAACTATTCGTAAAAACATTTGGCGCGCCTTCTTATACACAGCTGATGGGGTGATTGATGCAGAAATGCCATACACAAGCTCGTTGGTATTTACGGCCGTTTGGGGATGAGGAACAGATAATGGGGTAGCTTTCCGTACGAGTATGAGTCTGTCATGTCAATGGTGGTCTGTGGTCACTGGTCAACCGGAAGAAGGTGCAAATAGATATATTTTTTTTTTAATTCTTTCGAAATGATTTGAAACAATTGTTGTTGCAAACTTTAACGTGCCGGCACTTAGAGTAGTAGGCGTACCCAATGAATTGAAGGACAGCATTGTCAAGTACTTATTGACATTTGATAAGAATCTTTGACTTGTTAAAACGTCGGAAAAGTGTTCAATTGACTCGATAATTGAATCGATTATGGAGGCTATGCAGTTCTGTACCTGCCAGACGGGTACATATATTTTAAGTGGAATTGCTCTTGCTCTTCCGTGTGAACTTCATTTTTTGGGTGACGAATTGGATGTGGTCCTATGGTCACCAATGGCGTCTTCGGTTCTAACCGCAAACGAAAAGTTATGGCAATAAGTGGGTACGTATCTTCTTCAGCTATTGGTTCGCAATAGCCGTCTAACAAATCATTAAAAAAAAGCCGTTTGAAAATCTGGTATACAAAGATCCACAAAACATTCGACCTCACAAGAGCAAACGAAAGAATAACCTATGAAATTACGGCAAAAAAATCGTTGGATATGATTGATTTACTTGTCTTGACTTCTAGAAACATGGCAAGCACTCTGATGAACAAATCTAACAGATCTATGCTCTAAAAACCATATTGGAGAGATCGAAGACCTTTTAGGCTGATTGAACTAACTGTCACCCAAGAAATGCGTTTGAAAAAAACTGGACAAGGTCATCATCATTTCCATCGACGACGAATCCAATCAAGCGCAGTGCATACTTGAATCCGGATTTTTTGTTGTATTCCTCAATAATAAAGTCGCCCGCTTAAGATACTTGCACAAACGAGTTAATGATAACAATGTATAACAGACCTTAATTCATCATCATCAGCGCTCATGCCACATTATATTTTTTGCATAATCTGCTCACATTCAGGGAATTCGAGTACCCTTAAAATGTTTGCATACAGCACGGGCGAAGTAAAATTGGGGAGAAAACAAAGAGAGATACCGATGCACGTTGGTTTTAAATGTTTGAAGGTTATAATGACTAGAAAATAAAGAGCTTGGCAGGGCGTTTCATAAGAACGAATTACGATGTTTTAGAGTACGTCCGAAAGTGGGCCTGATAGTATACTGATGAGCATTCATATCAAGACAAGTTTTACGGTTTGAAGGGGCAGAATGCTACTGAGCACAGATATTTGAAATAGCGATAGAACAGATACAGGCACGAGACATTACGTCGGTGTTCGAGGGTATCTGAGTAATAAAAGTATCGCATATGAGTTTTATCGCACGGTTTTGAGTCATATCTAGTAGGTACAGAAATGTTTTAGGAACACTTGAACAGATATGGGCATTGAACTCCAATTTCGGGCCGATGAATGTCTTATATCTTGAGGAATCATAGATATTTCGCAGCATTTTTGATGGCATAGAATATGTGGTCATTCCTTCGTAGGTTGTCATTGACATATAACGAGAATGAAAAGTTCTTCAGTTTCGAAAATGCAAGTTTTACTCATGAATAATGGCGATAGCAGATAGCATTGTGCTTTGGAGCAGTAAACTCTACTCTGTTAACTAAATTCTACTCTCAATTAGTTCTGCTGTTAATATCGGAATTTAAAGAGCTTAACACACGCTGCCGGTCCCGTTCTACAGCTGAAGAGCAGGGACGTAAGATCGGGAACAAATACGAAAAGCAGAAAGTACTGTCGTCGGCAAAGGAATATATTGGCTTACAAGTTGCAGACAAGAGATCATTTATAAAGATTAAAAAGATTGTCAGAGACAGAACGGAGCTCTGGGGCACACCAGAATTTATATCAGACTTCTAACTATCCAAGATGACTTGAATTAGAAATATCAAATGCGGTGAACAATGACAGTACTTAGTGATGTCAATATCAGAATATGAATGTTGAGCTACTTTGGGCATGCACAGACTCCTTGATATTACATAAGAAAGTAAGCAATGGCTGGTAGATTTTTCAAACTCGGAACATCGTTGTATGAAGTACGTGTTTCGAGCATCTTCAATGCCACAGAACATGATCAAAACACAACAAGAGGTGTCATTTTACATTTCGCTGTCATTGCGATGAATTTTGACAGACAAAAACTATGAGGTTATTAAATAGGAATACTGATCAATACACACTCGCACAACGTGCTGAAATATTGAAATTTCGCTACAAAAACCTTAAAAATATCGCGGAAATGTTTGGTAAAGTTCGTACTGCTTTTGGTTATCATGAAGCGCCTTATTAAACAAATTTTAACATCTCAGACAGGTTTGAAGACACGAACTTGTGTTCGTCCAATAAGGTCAGCTGAAAATATTGCCGTCGTAGCTCAGAGTGTGGCGGAAAACCCAGGCGTGTCCATTTCCAAACGATTACAGAAATTGCGCCTATTCGCAACAATTTTGCCCCGCATTTTGCATAAAGATCTTGGGCTATGTGCGTAGAAGGTCCAGGTTGACATGCGAACTGAAACCAACAAGATCACATTTTTTTACACAAAATTATTTCCATTGGAGCTCCGAAAACCCAGGAGATATAGTTGAAAAACTTTTCTATCCACAATGAGTGACAATTTGGTGCGGTTTTTGTGCTGGCGGTGTCATTGTTTCAGTAAATGAATTGCGCTATCGAACGATGTTGACTGACTTTTTTTGCCTGAAATCGATGCTATGGACGTGGATGACATTTATTTTCAGCAGGATGGTGTCACATGCCACACAGTTGATGGCAATAAATTTTCTGAACTTGTGATTTCTCGAAATGGAGACTTCGATTGGCTGCCGAAATCGTGCGAATTGACACCACTAGACTTGTTCCTTTGAGACTGTGTTTATGAAAATGCTCTACCAATGAATCATGCACTAAAAGAATATATCAGAGCTATTATTGGTGAAATACAGCCGCAGTTATGCGAAAAGATAATGAAATATCAAAATAATGGTTAGATATCACTAGAATCGCGGCTATAATTACGGGGCATTGATCAATTCAAGACCATGCGTCTAAACTAGAAATCCCTCTCCCTCTGCAAATGTGCAACAATAACAAGGGCGAGAATACGTGCATTAAAACAACCATTCTTCGATGATTTTAATAACATCTCTGGTAAAATCTTTTTTCTTAAATCCACAGGCTGAATCTATACACCGATTGTTTCACATTCCGAACAACACACAGCATGAACCGAATTATATGAGTCGTGCCAACAAAAAGGCACTTGGCTGAGCCACCACCTCTACCTATGTACTAATGCTCAAAAATCACAATATCTACAAATCCGCTGGTCCAAATGGTCCCTGGTCCCCTTTTTTTTAAAAATGCTCGTCCACCTTCGTAAAACCACTTTATAAGGTATTTCATAAATACTGCTCTTCACGACCCTAAAGATGCGAAGTGGGTCCACGCTTTCGGGAAAGGCAAAGTTAAAAAAGCTGTAAAAAGATTAAACTACGGGCATGCAGTCGAGCCCGTATGTAATCGCCGACAATAGACTCTTGCAAACATTTGAAACAGCAGGAAGCCCATCGGAACAACAATACAGTTGCCGTAAGGGAAGTTAACAGTGGGCCCAATCAATGGGGTTATAACTAGACCACGAGACGCCATGCACGGCAGGCACTGGAAAGGAGGCATCAAGAAAGATTGCGCCATTATAACCTTAGACGTACGTTTAGCTCAGTGAACTGGGAACGGAACTGATTGAAATACCAAACCATGTCCATAAAATGATAACGAGCTACTTCTTGAATAGAATCCTCCTTTATAACTAGGAGACTGAAGTTAAAGTTAAAGTGTACTGGTGGTATACCAAAAGGTCCAGCTGTAAGCCCCCTACTGTAGAACTTTATGCACGATAAAATTCAGCGCCACCAAATTCCATGAAAGCGTCGATTATCGGATTTGCTGATAACACTGCGGTTGTGGCAATAAACGGTAGAAAAATTTCAACTCTACAACAACAAAATAATTGCAACCGTATGTCGCTGGTTAACTAGCACCAGTTTGCAACTCGCTGATCATAAACCTGAAGGGGTGAGTCCACTGAACAAAACTTACATTGTTGCGTATATGCTTCAAAACGACGAAAACTGAGCTCTGGTAAGTACTATAGCAATGTTTATATGTTAATCAGCGATCTTAGGCGATTAGAGGGTAGACGTATTAATGCCTTACGGGAAAGCACAAATCGGTCTGGTGGCTTAAATAGCGCGAAATCTCTGCTGTGTATTGTTACAGAAAACTGCCGCGTAAGCTTAAAAGTTTGTTGTACACGGCAGTTGTTCGTCCGGCTTTAGGCAATACAAATGTTGGCCGACATGCGAAAAGGGCAAAAAGGGTAGGTAGGTAAAAGTGGCGGTTGAATAGGACCAACCCACTTAGGCCTATTGGCTCATTGTGATGGATCCTGATCCTGGACATACGAGAAATATAAATAAAATATGACAGCGATAAAAAAAAATATGGCATTACGAATAGCTGCGTTACGAATGACCTGCATTCTAGTTGAACGAAGCAAATAGTTTTTCCCATTTTCAGCAAAGGTCGCCGAAGAATCCGGTTCAAAAAGCAACAGAGGCTCAGGTTCCACCCAAGGTTCGAAGAAGAGCAACATAATTGGGTCTTTCTAATTCAAGAACATCGCCAAATTCTTAGCCTGATTTACAATATGATCCAAAATATTGCAATCTCTAAGAATGGTCCGAGCAACTCAGTTACTTAGGAGAACTGTGTTCCATTAGATATAATTAGGTATAAGCGATACATATTTCAGCGGTTAGTAAAAGAAGAGAAAGTCTTCAGTAAGTCCATTAATACCCATATTCCTCCTTAAGGCAAACTATACGAATGTCGAGACCTTACCAAGAACTGTGACTTTCTGTCATTATAATCCACAATCATTCAAAACCAATGTGTGTCGATATCTCACCTTCAATCCTCTGGTTCTCTAGTGCTCGCACTGTGTACAAACATTTTAAGGGTATTCGTAGCCCCTAGGGCACTCCTATATATTCAAATAGCTGCTGCCCCATAACGTACAGAGAACAACCCCTAATAGATCATATCAACACCATCACTACCAAAAGCAAGAAAGACAAGAAAATGCCCATACCATCCATGGTCTCGGAGAAAACCCCGAAACAAATTGAAGGGTTGTCGGAAGTGCATGCATTTCCTCATCTGGGAACCACTGATATAAAACAAAATGATTATGAGTAGTCCATTCAACTGGATCGAAACATCTCGTAATCCGGAAATCTGAACAACATCAAGCCAAACAAAACCGCACCAAACTGATCGTCGGATTTAGTAAACAAATTATTGCACTCGAAACAATTGGAACGGGTTAATTCAACTCAAGTGACTTTGAACTGACCGAAAGGGAACCGAGCCAGATTAAGTCCGTCTCTTCGGTGTACTTCCCGGACTTTTTTATTAAAAAGAAAAAAAAAATACAATCCGTGTTTTGGATCCATAGAATTTGGATACAACCGGCTCGATGCATATCACCTGCGAATATTCAAGAACCTATTTTTGTTAACTAAAGCCTTAGTCATTCGAAGACAATCAAAAAACTTTTTTCAATATACTCGTACGCGAACTCATGATACTGTTTTGAGAACGTATGATATATCCGATAACAGGCTGTCGGAGCAAAGTCTCTTGAGATTGCCGAGTGGCAATCTCCTATTCAGCGGCTATAACCACTTCACTAACTAATGGCTTTGACAATTTTTTATAGAATTTCATGATTGAACTCACCATTATTACAACATGATAGTCCCTTAAACCATAGTCCAACAAAAAAAAACTGTTAAGTGATTGCTTTTTTTTTCTAGGAAAACAGTTCTTTTTCACTGTTTTCTTCTTTAGTCTATTTTTTTATTTTTATTTGTTTGAATTAAATCCACAACACTACGACCTTTCGATAGATACTTCCCTCTGTTCGTGCCAAGAGAATTACGAACGATTTCTATTATTTTTTGTTAGACCGCTATTTCCCTTTTTCCACTACTACTAACCGAATTAAACTAAACCCTAGACAGAAGATTTTCTGAAATTTATATGAAAAATGTGATTTGAAGATAAGGCGCGCAGACGGCTTTTTCACCCTTATCAGCGAAGGAGCTGTGTAAAGAGCAGGCAACGAAACAATAAAACAAAAAAACAAAATACAAATCCAACAAGCATGTTGTAAAGGAGATGTCAAAACGAAACAAAATAAAACACTTGGCGAATGTGTGATAAGAGAAGTGATAGATGTCTAACATATGAGCGGGTACAGTTGTAGCGAAAAGTCGACGCTCGGAAAAAATGGTAAGCAATTCTAAATCGACGTACTGCCAATAATGTTTTCCGGAATTGTCTAGGGTCGTTGCAGCTAAGACTCGTTGATCACAGAACACTAAGGGTTAACTGGAGTTTTAGTTAGATTTTGTAAAAGATTCTACTTAGGAAAGTTCTTCGACAAAAGAGTTTAACAATGGCGAGGTGCAAGAAGTTGTCAACTAACAATTACTTATTAAGAAGGCGCTACTTCCTTACCTTACCCAAGGTGGCCTTGGGTCTACGCAAATAAGCCCCTACTGACTGACAGACGTCTATGCTCAAGCATAGACTGTGCTGTCTGTTGCAGCCAGTGAAAAACCTAATCGACTGCTTGCAGTCAATCCTCTCAAAAGTAAGATTGTTTTCTTTACAAGAAGAAGAAAGCTGACTGGTCTGATTCATCTAGTGCTTAAAGGCCTTACCATTCAAATCTTCAAAGAAGCTAATCATTTGGATGTCATTCTGGATAACAAATTTCTCTGGACTAAACATGTTACTTCCAAATTTTCTAAGGATCGCCTTCTGGCAGTGCAAAGAAGATGCCGGGAAAACATGGAGCCTGTAACCGAGAAGCGACCTTTAGACCTACAAGACTATGATAAGGCCAATTATATCCTATCCATCGGTTGTCTGGTGTAACAAGCTCTCACGAAAAAAAAGTTATTGCTGCTTTCACCAGGCTCCAAAAAATGGATTATCTCGTCTGCCAGGATGACTTTCCCTAACATGTACTTGCTTTGCTCTAAATACATTGATAAATATCCCTCTGTTTGGTATTCATATCATAAGGTGCACACTTAAAACCATCTTCCGATGAACTTCTGCGCCGGCAGTCTCTTAATTCTGGTCATCAGAGCTCTTTTTACTGCGAGAATACAAAATCAACTTTCGCTATGCCCAGAAATGGTTTCGGCCAATATCTTAACCCGAAAAGGAATGAAGATGGGTCTTCACGGACGGCTCCAAAACATATTTAGGGTACGGCGCTGGTACTGTTCTAGAGGACGACAACGTCAGATTTTATCACTCTTACAACTTCCAAGCTAGTTCCAGAATCCTGTGTCTTGTCTGCGACTCAGGTCACAATGGGATCAAGGAAAATTAAATAACTAATGAGTTTGTTAGCTAACCTACATTAGGTCTGCATTTTCTGTTAGGGTTTCCACTGACAACTGGGTGTCATATGAGCTTAACTGCAGGTGATATTAATACAATGTGCTGGGGGTAAGTGATACAACAACCTGCGAAGCCTGCTGTTAAAATGATGACGACACTGTCGACCAATACCTCTGTGAATGTCCGACCTCAACTCGGCGCTGACGTTCATTTTGATCAAAACGTTCCCGGTGGCGTCACCGTGTGGCGCTCCCAATGTTTTGATTTGAGTTCTGTTTCTTTTGTTATGTTGATACGTCTATTGTTAACATTCACTCTAAATCTTAGCGTCATAGCTTGACATTTGCCAAGAGTACATCTATCTCTGTGTGTGTTGGCGATTTTTACAATTTTAGAAATGGATTTAAATTTTTAACAACGAACTTGCATTAAATTTTGCGTAAAAAACGGATTTAATGGTGCGCGAACGTTGGAAATGTTGGAAAAGTGTTTCGGCTACGATTCTCTTAAGAAAACGGTCGTTTACCAGAGGCACGAGCGCGAGCAGTTCAAAAGTGATCGTGAGTCATGATGAAGATGATGAACGCAGTGGGAGAACATCAACATCGAAAACCGACGAAAACATTGATGAAGTAAAAGAAATGTTGGCCAATAACCACAAATTAACGATCAGAGAGATAGCGGAGAACTTTAACATTGCCTATGGATCCGTCCAAGACATTTTGGTTAATGATTTGTGTTTTCGTCGTGTAGCAGCAAAGTTGGTGCCAAAAGACCTCAATTTCATGCAAAAAAGAGACCGTGTTGACGTCGCAAAATAGATGATTTCAAGGCTGAATCCAATCCCATATTCATCAAAATGATCATTACTGGAGACGAGACGTGGGTTTATGAGTACGACACAATCCAGACATCAGGCAAGTGAATGGCGTTCACCAAATGAGCCGAGACAAAAAAAAACAGGTCGTTTTCAGTCAAAAGGCAATGCTCACGGTTTTCATGGATTACAACCGTGTAGTGCATCATGAATTTTTGCAAAAAGGCCAGACAGTAAACAAAGAGTATTATTTGGGCGTTATGAGACGTTTGGGTGAAGCAATTCGATGAAAGAATTGTAGCAGAAAACTCGTGGATTTTGCGCCATGATAACGCACCGTCGCACAGTGCCATCATTATTCGTAATTTTTTGACGAAAAATGCAACAAATACCATCCAACAGCCACCGAATTCACCTGATTGGGCCCCCTGTGAATTCTTTCTCTTCAATCGAGTTAAAAAACTAGTACGGGGAACGCGTTTCAGCAGCCGAGAGGAAGTAATGGAAAAATCGCAGGAAGCACTATGGACATACCGAAAACCTAATATAAAAAATGTTTCGAGGATTGGACCAAGCGCTGGCATAAGTGTGTTGCAGTCGATGGGTATTACTTTGAAGGGGACAATATAGATTTAGATGAATAAACTTGTATTTTTAATTTTCTGAATAATTTGAAGGTAGTGTATCTGCAGTCTGATGCGAGTCTTTCTTTGAAAGTATAAGAAATTTCATTAGACGGAACTAACAAGGAGTACAACAGAATAGTTTTTTATCTTTATGATCTTTTCCGACAGAAAAAAAGTCCCACCTTCGGCAACAACTCCAAGATAGTTGAGATTCCATTGCACTTGTATGCAATACTTAAAGTGAGGTCTCTCTCTATTGCGTTGTGCTTCCGTGTAGAAATCAAACAATCTTCGTCGTGGAAAGTTTATATTACTTCACTTAAAACTAAGTCATCCCAGGTTGTAAACTAAGGTTAAGTTCCTTAGTATATCGCTGAATATCTCAAATAATGCCTAGTGCTGTAATTATGGTGACAAACAACTTTTTCGTGATAACCACCGCAGACTGTTTGTCCTCCATCTGGGCTTGACTTGTCAAATTTTCAAGCGCTAGTTTCAAGAAAACTAAAGAACACAATTTCCCGATTGTGTCTACGGTGTCGCTAACATGGATATAAAATACTCTTTATGAGCCGCTTTAACATATTTGAAACTGAGGTCAATAAGAACATTTCAGAAGAGCAACTCATTGAAACAGAGCAACTCATATACTGACTGAAGCAGGAATTAATAATGGTTCCCGACATTATGTTTGGGACATGACTTACGCCATAGAGCTACCTGAATATTGCCTTCCGAAGGTTGAATAGTTTGCGGTTTAACAGCATACACTAACAACTTTAAACAGCCCCACACGAAGTGTTCGAATGGCTTCGAATCGCACGATCTCCGTAGCCAATTCACTGATCCATATTGAAGTTTAACACAATCCTGTAGTTGAAACGAGTCCTCGGTAAATCAGCGATCTCACGGGTAGTGACAGGATATTGGCGGCTAGGCTTAAAGGTAAACTGAGAAAAATCACCATCATCCAGTGCTACGATCCACCAAACTATGCGGGAAACATCAGAAACGACAACGGCAAACGGCCGAAGTATTCGAATGGCGTCGAATCGCACGATCTCCGTGGCCAATTCACTGATCCATTTTGAAATATAACACATTGCAGTGTTATCCTGGGCAGTTACAGGATATTGACGGCTAGGTTTAAGAGTAGACTGAGGAACATTACCATCATCCAGTGCTACGGTTCACCAAACTATGCGGGAAATATCAGAAACGACAACGGCAAAAGGCCTGTTGAATTTTGCAACGCCAACCATTGGAGGCACACTGCTCAAATACAACGTCTGCCACAAGATCAGTTGGTATTCGACTGATATACAACGAACATCGAACCAGTTCATATAGAATCAGAAGACATCCGAAATAAACCTGGAGCGGATGTCGCTATAGAGAAGGACCTTGTTTTCAATACGTTTTCGTATTGCATCTGAATGATCAAACATTCAGCAGTGACACTCATGAAATATCAACGAGGACTGAAAACCTATGAAAAAAAACTGTTTTCATCTGGGGCAGACACTATCGTCGGTCAAACAACCACGGTTCCAATGTGGTGAGAAAACGAGAACAAAGCGCAAACAAATTCCTTGCCTAAGAAACTCAAACATTTAGCAGTGCCAGTCCTGCAAACATCGAAGAGCACTCGGAGGTGGTGAAAAATGTTTTTTTTTTTTTTATTTGGAACAGACACCATCGTCGAAAGAAGACAAAAAAGCAAGAGGACATGGTTTCAGCAGATAGCTGGGCACCGATCGAAGAACGAACAGTTATCAAAGCTCGTATTGTAGCGGCTTCAGTGGAAGTGAAACGTAGTGTAAGACGGGATTAGCATAATTAACATACATCAACGAACTAGAACCAGAGTCGAAGAAGCAGCCACAGTAGGACCGACTGAAATATCACAGGGAAACTTACAGGTGGCCAAAGTTCGACATCTAATTTTTTGGCATTGGACGAAGAACAGCTAATCAAAAGAAGGGATCACCTTGCTGTTGTATTAAATAATTTAGCAAGTATTGAAACTGTCGCAAATGAGCGTTTCGCTGAAAAAATTCCTCGCATACGCGCCTCTACTCCCAGTAACACTGAAATTATATCGGCTATCAGGACCTTACAGAAAAAAAGGCAATTGGCATAGATGTCATACCATACCTTACCAGCGGGACTCTTGCTTATCGCATCGCCGCAAACTAGGAAATCATTACAAACGTCTTTTCCGAAGATTAGTAGAGTAGAATGAATGTCAGACATCCTTTTTTGATAGAAAATAATTAGCTAAATATGTTACAGGATATGTTAGAGCGAATTTCGATTTAACGCTCGAGCACATCAACACACAGCGGATCATTATTGATCAATGCGTGGAGTATATAGTAGATCTCCGTTGCAATTATTGCTTATCCACTTAGAGAAAGTTTTTGGCACCTTTAAGCGAGATGCTACGAGTATATAACGTACAAGTATACCAGAAAAACTCGCCTCTATATATAAAGGTGGTAAATGTTATGTCCTACATAGCAGTAAGGTGACAAATGAATTCGATGTCCACAGTAAAGCGCGCTATTGCTCCTTGTTACCATAAGTGGCATGGTTGTGCAGCGCTATTGGGAACAAAAACGGGACTGAGATGTGTAATGACATCATATCTGAAATACCCGGATTCCGCCGATGACGTCTGCATTCACACAATAGGATGAACCTACACTATGGCCTTTCACTTAGAAGCAGAGACGTATAAAGTTATACTCAATATAAATACGACAACAACTAAGGCCCTAAGCATTTCCATCTTCAACACTCAAAATAACAGAAATCCTCAAACGAAATAGTAACTCCTGTTCTCTACGAGCAAATCTCGGGGCAAGGACATTAGCTTCTCCGAAGTTTAAAAGAAGGCCCATTGCGACAATGGAAAGATGTCATCAGATGAGATCTCAACAGAAAGTGAAAAGACATCTTAAGGCAACAAGACACTAATAAAGACCTATAGAGGTAAGTAAGGAAACGTAGTACTAGGACAAGAGTCAATACTAAGAAGGTAAAAAATTTCTTCTGCAGACTGTGCAAAGAGAAAACGAGGATGGCCAAATTTCCACTATCATGCTGAGTACTTGTTGAACATAGACAATGAAAGCTGCTGCCATTTTTCCGAGAAAACTGATGTAAGGAATGCGATGCCTCAAATCAATTTCAAGATGTGGTGGCAAAAAAGTATGTCTGATGAATGGAACTAACATCGTCTACCCAGTCCTCGAAAACGCATCAGTATCATTGCGTGCAAGATCTTATGTGTCGTACTATGTGAATGCCTAGAAAGGTCTGAATAGCTCCTATCAGCGCAGCCTTAAGCCTGGTAAGTCCAGACTGGTACTCACCACTTCCTTATCGATTTTAAAGCCGCAAATGACGGTTTAACATATAGAAAGGCAAGCTATACAGGGACATGTCTTATTTTGGCATTTCTGGCAAGCCAAAATGGAGATAGCTTGTTGCTCCGTTAAGGTTGGAAACAATCTCACCGAAATTGAAAACATTGTATGAAACTCGCAATGTAATAGCAAATATAAAAAATACACAAAGTTTTATGCAAAACCTTGCATACGCTCATAATATTTTCATGTCTATGTAATTGTCAGGACTCAGCGAGCTGTTACTAGTGCATTTGTGTATATTGGAACTGAAGTACCAACAAATCAACTTGGTTGTGAGCGAGGACAAGACTAAATATGTTACAAGAAGAGACGCACAGCATTGACAAATCAGACAAAACGTCGCAATAGACAGCTGGTATTTAGTTAGGCACTCTGTTCAGGGCCAATACTAGATGGGGTAAAAAGTACCCTACTTTTTTTTAATGTTTTTTTTATTTTAGTTTGCCCTTTTAGTTTGATACACTTAATCCAGCGATTTTCCAACTTCTTGACCCCGTCCGAAAAGTAATTTTCCGGAAGGTTTGCAAAATACTCCTCCGTGGCGTCGATGATTTCCTCGCGTGAGCTGAATTTTTTATTGATGAGCCATCTTTTGAGGTTTGGGAAGAGATATTAGTCCGAGGGAGCCAAATCGGGCGATTTTAACCGCGGTTGCGCCGGAGTATTGTCCTGCAAAAACAACATTCTTTTTTCGCTTCATGTGAGACCCTTTTTACAGCGATTTTGACCTTAAATCGCTCCAATAATGCACAGTAATGCTCGATGTTGATGGTTTTTCCTTTTTCGAGGTAGTCCACGAAGAGTATGCCCATCACAATCCCAGAATCCCAGAAAACCTTTCCGACCCATCGAGCCTCCCTCGGCCGCTTCGGCAAACTCGTGCCGGCTTCAGTCCATTGCCGGAGACTCATTCTGTTCTCTAGTGTTCAACAGTTACCAATCGATGCAAAATTCCGCACGATTCCGCATCAGCAAGTCCAAACACTCTTTCGAAGTGCTCTCGCGTTCGTGTTTTTGGTCAGAAGTGAGTGTGCGCGGCACCCAGCGGCAGGATGACTTCTTCATATGCAGAATATCGCCCGAAATATGGCGAGTGCGCTCAGTACTAATCTTTGTGGTATCTGATAGCTCCCGCCCCTTCATTTTCCTGTCAACCAACACCATTTCATGAATTTTTTTGACATTGTCCTCTGTAACCGTAGTGGTAGTGGAATTGCGGCCACCACGAAACTCTCGAAATCAATATTTGACGGTATAACCTGACGGAGCATTAGCCCCATAATATTTATCCAACTTTTCTTTTGTTTCCTTCGCCGTTTTGCCTCTCAAAAAATAATGTTTTTTGAGAGAACGAAAAGAGTTGTTGTCCATACTCAACATGATGCCAAACACGTCAACAACAATCAGCTGTCAAAACAAAACTACAGACAGTATCGCACTGAAATTTGGCATGTTTGCCTAAATATGAACGGACTTCAAGGCACCATAACCTGTTTTGCAGTAGCAGCGCATTCTGGCGGTCAAGGAGTTTACTTTTCACCCCATCTAGTAGTTCTTCTAATTTTCGACGCGGAGTAAAGGCTTGAGGTAACTTCATGTTACAAATGAGCTGCCAAACTCTTTTCGTTACTTTCTGGTAATCGTGTGAATTATTCATTATTGTGCAAAAATCGAGTCATATGAAACGTATCAATGGTGCAATAGGATTGTTTGAACAAATTGTAGAGTCTGTGAATTTGAATTGAGCTGGCGATTTGCATTTTAATTAAACATTACCACAAAATATACGAAAAATTGGGGATCACGCGTTCAATAACCAAACTTCAGGGCGTCATAATAATCTAAATTCAAACATCACGGTCAGAAATGGAATAGAATTTAAAGAAATTTCATCGAGCTCAGCATGAAACTCTACGCACTTTCGTCTAGAGTTTATTTATCGCTTTTCAACTTTGAAGCTTTAACGTGACTGAAGTAGTCTGAGCCTTCAGAAGGGGCATGAACGAAAAATGATCATCATATTGCGATTTCATCAAGAAAAAACTGAGATCACCGCTTGCTGCTGGCCACCGGTATGCCCTTGGTATGACGACAAAAAAAAGTGACAAAAAGTACATCTTAACAATCTTCCAGTTGAGGTATTTCGAAGATATTCCGCGATAGGAACTGGCTTTGAGCTCGAAGAGCAGACTCTCCGAAACAGTGAAGTAAACTTAATTATCGAGGTGGATTGGAAAATAGATATATTATAAACAATATACCAGGTCTACCGGTATGAAGTAAGCGTCAAGATACAAATGTCTCGATAGGGAACATTTATTGTGAACGGGAGTTTTTTTTTTTGGTTGCTCTATGACACCTGTCAAACATATTTAGTACACATTAAGTCATTGAGCAAACAATATTATCGTGTTAAAAATGTCGAATTTTGTACCAGAAAATGATGACTTGTAAGTAAGGCAGAGTCGCATCCAATGCTTGTCGAGGCATGCTCTATCAGAAGCAACATGCAAAAGATGGTTTCAACGGTTCAGAGATAACGATTTTGATGTAAGATATGAAGAACATGAAAGACCACCAAAAAAGTTTGAAGACGCCGAATTGCAAACAATATTGGATGAAGTTGCCACTTTCTGATCGCTTAAAAGCTACAGGAAAGATCCAAAAGTCTCGAAAATGGGTGCCACATGAATTGAATGAAAGACAGATAAAAAAACCGAAAAACCACTTGTGAAATTTAGCTTCAAAGACACGATAAAAATTCAGTTTTGCATCGAATTGTTACTGGCCATGAAAAATTGATTTATTTTCAGTTAGTTCGGGACAGATCGATTCTGCAAGAAGACAGTGCTATGTGTCTGGTGGGACCAGAAAGGTGTGGTGTACCACGAGCTCCTAAAACCTGGTGAAACCGTTAATACAGATCGCTACAGACAACAAGTGATCAATTTGAACCATGCATTGATCGAAAAACGACCAGAATGGGCCAGAAGACACGGCAAAGTAATTTTGCTCCATGACTATGCACCTGCACACAAAGCAAAGCTGGTCTAATAACAACTTGACAACTTTTTTTTTAAATAAAAGGCAAACCATTTGAGGTATTTCAAAAACTTTATTATTGGCTTGAAGTACAGTCAAAAAATTTATGAATGGAACTCGACTTCGTTCATATGGCCACCGCGGACACGTTTGCAGCGGTCGATTCGTTGGACTCAATTTTCAACGACTCGGCCACACATTTCGGCCGAAACGGCCGCTATTTCACGTTAAATGTTCGCTCTGAGCTCTTCCAACGTCGTCGGCGTGTTGGCATAAACCAATGACTTAACGTAGCCCCACAGAAAATAGTCAAGCGGCGTTAAATCGTACGAACGAGGCGGCCAATCGACTGGCCCATGTCTTGATAACACGCTTACCATACTTACTCTTCAATAAATCGATTGTAGCGTGTGCTGTGTGGCTTGTGGCACCATCGTGTTGAAACCACATGTCGTCCAAGTCTATATCTTCCAATTCGGGCCAAAAATAATCGGTGATCATGGCGCGATAACGCTGACCATTCACAGTAACGTGACGATCGTTATCGTCGACGAAAAAATATGGCACAATAACGCCGCCGGCGTGCAAACCGCACCCAACAGTTATTTTTTGTGGATGAAGTGGTGATTCATGAAGCACATGTGGGTTTTTACTCGACCAATAACGCATATTTTGCTTATTGACGAACCCATTGAGCCAAAAATGAGCTTCGTCACTGAAGATGATTTTGCGATGAAATTCATCATCTTGGCGCATCTTCTCCAGAACCCTATCGGAGAACGTACGTCGCTTCAAATGGTCCATCGGCTTCAATTCTTGAGTCAGCTTGATCTTGTATGGGTGTAAACCAAGATCCTTACGCAAAATATGCCATAATGTGGTCTGAGCGATGCCCAATTCTGGAGAACGCCGTGAAATTGACTGATTTGGATCGTTTGCTACGGACGTCTGAACGGCAGCGATATTTTCGACACTTCGACTAACCCGTTGTCTCACTGACACGGCAACATAAAACAACGAATATGTAGACTCAAATTTTTGCACTAAACTTGTTATTGCCTGTCTACTAGGGCGAGAATTAAGACCGAAAATTGGAGTTAACGCTCTTAAAGTTGCAGTCACCGACTCCGAATATCTGTAGAAAATTTTTAATAATTTGCAGACGTTGGTCGTTAGTGTACTTTACCATGATGAAAATGTTGAGTTTACTTATTAATTGACAGTGACAGTTTGATGATTAGTGAAAGAGTGCGTTCACTAATTAAATTCAAAGTTGTCAAGTCTCTATTGGAAAACCCAATACTTGGCTGGGAGCTGCTACCCCACCCGCCATATTCACTAGACTTGGCTCCTTCCTACTATCATTTGTTTTCATCGATGGGACACGCATTAGCTGAGTAGCACTTCGAATCCTACGAGGAAGTTGAAAATTGGGTGACTTTTTGCCTGAAAGATGGGAAAAATGTGTAGCTAGCTATGGCTAATACTTTGAAAAAATGTTTTTTACTTTCCCATAAAAAAATTAGGGTTTTATTTCCACAAAAAAACGCTCTCTTCACGACGGTACACCTGGTATATGTTTTTGTAAATTCCCAAGTCGATGCGATCTGCGTGTCGAAAACTTGGTTTCCCTGAGATGCGAAGGATGCAGTATATGCTTTGAGTGATTACAAACTTTTTCGTTCTGATAGCAGTATTCGTATTGGCGGTGGTGAAGCGATTTATGTACGAGAAGGAATAACTTCTAAACTTAAATGTCAGTCACATTTTGAGAGCGTCATTGAGTATCTTTGCATAGATATAATCTGTGGTGAAAATGCTGTTCGTTCATGCAATGTGTATAGACCAAATAGGAATGTTAATTTAACACCTGTTTTGATTTTATGGAAAAAAGTTCAACTAGTGCCATTAATGTTAGAGGAAAGTCTCCTCATTGAAAAGATGAATGTGTTTGGTCTACATCCAGTAAATACCCAGCTCTCTACTCATTTCACAAGTACCTGCAGTACCTTGATAGATCTGTTTTTTGTCAATAGTACAGACAAAGTTGGTCTGTATGATCAAATTTCAGCACCTGCATTTTCTAAACATGACCTCATCTTTCTCACCCTTGATTTTGACATAAATAGTTCTACAAGGTCATCCAGCTACTCATTTATAAATTTTAAAAATATGGACAGGTTTGCCTTAGCACACCACATACATTGCATTCCATGGGACCTCGTGTATAGTACGACCAAGTTGACTTCATCCATGAAAATTTAAATCATCTTTTTGATACACACGTCCCAGTTACCACTGGAACGGTAAGAGGAAAGACAAGAGCTTGGCTTACTAACAAGATTAGGGTGTCAATGATGCAACGTGATCAAGCTTATTGTCAATGGAAACACTTTAGGAGAGACGAGCGCCACCAAGTCTACAAACAACTAAGAAGCAGCGTGGTTCGCGAAATCGCAACTAATTCTGATGGTCGAGTAACCTACGTGAATTAGGGATTAGTAAACAAAAATTAAAGTGTGCAATTAATATCGATGGCAATGAACTTAATCGTAGATTCCTATTTAATCCACATCCTGTAACTTCAGCAGAGGTTGAAGATCGTGCAAACAGTGCTCGTGTTATCCCAAGCGGTACATCATTTTCTTTCCAAAGAATAAAAAGCACGGATATTGTAAAAAGTTTTTTGTATATTAAGTCAAATGCTTTTTGGGTGGATGGAGTACATCCAGTTTTTATTTAGGCCATATTACCATTACTCCTTCCATATACCATATTACGGACGTGATCAACACTATCACATTTTTCCCCACCAGTGGAAAATAGCCAAAGTAGTACCAATACCTAAAAACTCGGCATGTGAGGGTTTTAGACCTATATCTATCTTACCCTTTTTTTCTAAGGTTTGTGAAAGAGTTATGCATAATCAAATAAATACCTTTATTAAAAGTAATAATCTACTGGTTTCTATTCAGTCCGGATTTCGTGCCAAGCGTAGTTGTACAATTGCACTAATGAGCGTGGTAGAGAATATAAGAGAGAATGTCACCTTCCTGGTCCTTCTAGATTTCTCGAAAGCTTTTGATATGGTTGATTTATAAATTTATAAATTACATCACTGCCATACCTTAGAGTAAGAAAGCAGCTCATGTTCCACCAGAATTTCTTAATTTGCATCGAGGCGTTCCCCAAGGGTCGACTTTGGGACCTCTCCTGTTCTCAATGTATGTTAATGACATACGACGAATATTATGATTTCGTCAAAGCACCTTTATGCGGACGATATTTACATTAATAGAAGTTGTGCCCTTGGGTTAATAGAAACTGCTCTAATGATATAATTGAACATCTTCAACGAATTTCAAAATAGGCATTGGAAAAGTGTTTAGTTATTTCAAAAAAAAACCTTTGGATTTATCTTATTTTCCATCTATAGGGCGTTTCATTGTGAGCTTTGATTTATAATGTAAAATAAAATACATAAATTTGAAAGTAAACCTAAAATTTTTATTATTGGTTAAAAGAACAATTCATGGGATTCATTTTTCAAAAATAATATTATGTAAAGGTTCGCAACGACTATGTCTGAGGTGGTCTATTGGAAAGATCCAATTTTGGGCGACTCGTTCCAGCATAGCCACTGGTATCTCGCAGATAACACGAGTAATGTTGGCTTCCAACGCGTCAATCGTAACTGGCTTATTCCTAAAGACCTGAGAAATGTCATATAGTCCGTTAACATGGCGCGGTAATGGTTACCATTGACGGTAACATTCTTATTTGCCTCATTTTAGAACAAATATTGACCAATGTTATCACCAGCCAATAAACTACACCATACCGTTATTTTTAATAGATGTAATTCTAGCTCTTGGTACTATTTGGGTTGTTCATCAGCCCAAATACGGCAATTTTGTTTAATAACGTTTCCATTAAGCCAGAAATGGGCTATATCACTAAACAAAATTTCACGATAAAACACCGGAATTTCATTGAGTTTTTCCAAAGCCCATTCACTGAAAATATCTTGCACAAGTTGAATTTTGTACGCTTCTAGGCCGAAATCTTCACGTAAAATACGCCAAGTTGTCGAATACGCCAAAACAAGCTATTGACAATGACAACAAATCAATTCGTCACGGTCCTCGCGTACACTCACAGCTACAGCTGCTATAGTCTCTTCACTACGTGCTGGATGTGGTCTAACTGGTCGAGTATCATCCACTTATGTAAACTGGGACCCAAATTTGCGAATGATATTGGCAATAGTGGTTTCAGTAGGTCGACTATGCGCACCGTAAGTTACTCGAATCGCACGAAAAACATTTCTCACAGAACGCTGATTTTCGTAATACAGCTGAACAATTTGAAGACGCTGTTGTGGTGTGAGTCTTTCCATAATGATTTGCCAAACGATACTGAACAAAAATTATAAAGTAGTAGTTAGCAGTCACGCGTAATCTGTCAAAAAATCCTATTAAAAATCAAACCTCACGATGAATCACTCTATATAATGCTAAAAAAATTTCCAATAGATTTCGTCGAATGCTGAAAAAACTTTGGCATGGTGTTAAACAGAGTACTGACATGGAATAACCATATTAATGCTATATTGGGTAAGGCGTATGGTGTTCTTCAAAAATTGTGGATAGCCTAAAAGTTTACACCACTGAGAACAAGGCTTATGCTTGCCAAAGATTTGGTTATTCCTGTATTCATTTATGGATGTGCAATCTTCTGTAATTGTGATGCTGAAAGTAATAGAAAGCTTCAGTTTACAGTCTCAAAAGGTTTGATCACATAAGATACGTCTTTTCAGAACTACATATGTTTTTTATCGCGTTTTAAAACCGTACTGCTAAACCTGAGACGTTCAGTACTGCCGTGTGTGACGTCTCTGTTGTAGTTGAGTCGCCCCTCACCAACTGCACGAGCTACGTGGAAGATTAGCGGCATCGCAAACCTATCCTGGATCAGCCCTTCATGTCAAAATAGAGGAACGCTTCAGGGGGGACGAAGACTTTCAAGCGCACACTCTCATGATATAAGTATAGGGTTTTCCAATAGGGACTTGACAACTTTGAATTTAATTTGTGAACGCACTCTTTCACTAATCATCAAACTGTCACTGTCAATTTATTCAGTACAACTCAACATTTTCATCACGGTAAAGTACACTAACGAGCAAAGTCTGCAAATTATAAAAATTTTCTACAGATATTCGGAGTCGGTGACTGCAACTTTAAGAGCGTTAACTCCAATTTTCGGTCGTAATTCTCGTCCTAGTAGACAGGCAATAACAAGTTTAGTGCAAAAATTTGAGTCTACATATTCGTTGTTTGATGTTGCCGTGTCAGTGAGACAACGGGTTAGTCGAAGTGTCGAAAATATCGCTGCCGTTCAGAAGTCCGTAGCAAACGATCCAAATCAGTCAATTCCATGGCGTTCTCAAGAATTGGGCATCGCTCAGACCTTATGGCGTATTTTGCGTAAGGATGATGAATTTCATCGCAAAATCATCTTCAGTGACGAAGCTCATTTTTGGTTCAATGGGTTTGTCAATAAGCAAAATATGTGGTATTGGTCAGGTTAAAACCCACATGTGCTTCATGAATCACCACTTCATCCACAAAAAATAACTGTTTGGTGCGGTTTGCATGCCGGCGGCGTTATTGGGCCATATTTTTTCGTCGACGATAACAATCGTCATGTTACTGTGAATGGTCAGCGTTATCGCGCCATGATCACCGATTATTATTGCCACAAGCCACACAGCACACTCTACAATCGATTAATTGAAGAGTAAGTATAATGAGCGTGTTATCTCAAGACGTGCAATATAACGCCGCTTGACTATTTTCTGTGGGGCTACGTTAAGTCATTGGTTTATGCCAACACGCCGACGACGTTTGAAGAGCTCAGAGCCAACATTGAACGCGAAATAGATGCCGTTTCGGCCGAAATGTGTGGCCGAGTCGTTGAAAATTGGGTCCAACGAATCGACCGCTGCAAACGAAGTCGAGTTCCATTCATAAATGTTTTGATTCTACTTCAAGCCAATAATAAAGTTTTTGAAATATCTCAAATGGTTTGCCTTTTATTTAAAAAAAAAAGTTGTCAAGTCGCTATTAGAAAACACTATAGTTGGGGTAGAAGGTCCCAGATATCAGGTTATTGGACGAGAACATTGATCTTGCAATATGCCCCCGAGTCAACTTAATAGCGAAGTTGTCCACTCTTATTAGATTCACGCTGTTGTATAGAACCTCATTGGGATAGAATTTTATGTACTCCGATTCTGGTGTTCTGTAAAGGTGAAGACAAACCCTAAAGCACGCTCTCTCAAACACCCGAATCTTTTCCATTAAGCTTGCTCTCACGTTGAACCACACGGGACACTCATATTCTAGGATGGGCCGGATGAGGGCCATGTACCAGATAACTTTCACCCCCGCATCGAGTTGGCTGCTATAAAACAGTCTCTTTGTAAGGGCAAAAGCACCTTTGGCCCTGGCCAGAGCAGTATCTACATTCTTGTTAAAATATAGATTCTGGTCTTGCCAGATCCCAAGGTATCTGACTACATTTTGACAAGCAGTGGCTTGTCCAATGATCGAGAATGAATGAACCCGACAACGGCGTTCTAAAGAGAATGGTTTCAGACTTTTGGAAGTTGATTTTCAACTTCTAGTCATCGCAAAATCGCTTAATTTGCTCGAAGTCACGTTGCAAAAGCATGTTAATGACTTCCACTTTTTTACCTGTTTTGTACGCTGTCAAGTCATCTGCATACGCTATGCTATGGGGAAGTTAACCCATCAAGTCGCTTGTGTAAATGTTGAATAAGATCGGCGAATTAACCGCACCTTGTTGCAGACCGTTTTTAATGTTAAATATTCCAACAGAAGTCGCATCGCCATATTTCACGATGAACTGTTGATGAGCATATTATGAAAACATATACAAAAGTAGTTTGCAGACACCCAGTCTGGTCAGCTTGTAGAAAAGCCCCTCTAACCATACGGTGTCGAGGCCTTTTCCAAGTCAAGTCAATCTGATGATCTCGCAATATTATAAGTGAATTCTTACTGTGATAGATGTTTATAATGATAAATAAATAAATAAAGCAGCCCTTCCAGCAGTTACCGTATGGGCATTAGGTAGAGTCAATAAAAGTATCCACCTATCTGTCAGAATAGAAGTGGATGATTCAATTATCAAAAAGGTTTTCGGGTCAAAAGATCTACCACCGGAAATTTTCCAACATGAAGGTGATGTTTTGGTAGAGTGCATGCGTCAAATCAATGGATGGACAGTTCAGCAGATCGCCGAGCGAATAGAATGTGAATACACTAAAGAATGTAGTCTTTGTGTAGGCTTTTACGACAATAGATTTCACTCCTCTTTAGAAAAACTTGCTTGATGGAGACGAACTATATTGTAAAGATTGTGTAGCGACAGCCAAGTTGCGTTGATGAATCCTCTTACGACTGTCGAGAAAGCAAGGCATTACTAAGTGCAGTCGGAAAACTTAATTCACTGAGTCTTGTCTGAGTCCCAACTCACAATGGAATCTCGGGAAAGAAAGAGAAGAGTTTTTCAGGAACCGAACCTACGTTAGAGCTTCCATTGACAGTTGGGTTTCATGTGAATACAACTGCAGATGGCATGTCTTTCCAGACCAAACGAGTGATTCCCCACGTCTCTAAAACATCATCAGTCCTCCGCAGACCCTCAGCAAAATAAGACAGCAAGACTGAAGGCTGCTCACTGGCGTCATAATGGGGCAACATCCTGCGATGCTTGCTGTGAAAGCGCTGACGACATTGCGGAGCACCACTTCGATGAATTCCCGGCTTACGCTCGCATCAGGATTCAGATGCGAAAAAAACTAACGAACTCCAAGTAAAAATCCACCATCTCTGTATCGATGTAATGTAATAGCATTCGTCGTCTTGAGCTGCACAAAACGATGGCGAAGATCGGAACCCCCTAATCGAGTTGTACCCTGAGACGCTGGGTAAAACGCGGTGCAATGAGCTATTTGGAAACAATTCCTCCAAATTATTCCAAATGTGTACCGAATTTCGGAACATAAAGCTGACGCAGATAATACGCAGCTCAAGTTTAAACACGAAAGACGCTATCTTTCACAAATCTTTCCGACAAAACGAGTTGTCGTTGTAGTAAATGGGAAGCAAACCGTTGTCGGCAAACAAAGAAGCATCTGTTCATTGTCTTGGGCAGATATAACTTTAAAGCAGTTAAGGAGTTTACCTATCTTGGAGTTAACATCAACTCCGCGAATGGCGCCCGGGTGCTGACTCGGCAGCTACTTCGGTTGGAAGAAATAAATGGGCCTACAACTCTTAAATATGAAGACCTAACATTTCTGCTATACGGAGCCGAGTGCTGGACTGTAAGTAAGAAAGCAACGCAGATATTGAACTCTTCGAAAAGGAATTCTTCGTCGAATATTTGGTCCTGTATGCGGAGAAGATGAATGGAGAAGAAGATACAAACGCGAACTCTATGAACGTCGACTACACTAACTGCAGCGAGTGGACAATATAACCCAACAAAGATCATCTTCGAATCACAGCCCCCAAGTTTGAGGGGACAAATAAGACCGAACCTTCGTTTTGAGGATCACGCTATTGTGGATACTAGAGCATTTGGATAATTCAATGGATAATTTGAACTGCGTACCCGAAATAGAAGAGAGTGAAAGGTTATCGTGTCTCAGGCAGAGACTTATCGCAGGTAAGGAGTCCGTAAAGTATGTAAATAAGAAGGGACTACTACGCACCACTTTATTATATTTGTAACCAATTACTCCGGTTAGGCGTGCTAAACATGGCAGCAGCGCACAGGTCTGATCCACTTTCATAGTCTGGTCCTTTATTCGACGATAGCTTAACTATCTACCCTTGGATGACAATCTTATATAACATAGATAGCCAACATGTAAGGTATAACTTTCTCTGGGTTCTAACGCCTTAGATGCATCATTTTTGTTTGCTATAGGTATGGTTTACTTTCACAGCGTGTTCCTGTATTCAATGCTGAAGTTAACTCACCTGCCCCTGAATGGATGCAGGATGCTCACGGGATGCAACATTTTTGGTTGTTGTACCACTGTTCATTTAAAAATATACTAACTGAGGAGGAATGGGTGATAAGCCTCTGCCTTGTGCTGCCAAGTTATTGAAGATTTACTTTTCTTATGTGATCGAACAAGGAACAACTATAGATGTCCTACATAAGATGCATAGCCCACGAGAGCTGGCTTTTATCAAACCTTCATCAATACATAAAGCATATTTCTTGGATTGTTGATTCTTCATACTTCCCTCGCACAGAACGACTTTGCGAAAGTCAGTCCAACGGGGTGTGGCCGAATCTTTGGCAGTGAACACATTGTAAAATTTTCTTCACTTATGATAGTCTAGGGCTTTCATGCTCCTGAGCTAAAATAGGAAATTGGAAGCATATCTGTTCGAAGAGGCAATGAGTTCTGACACAATCGATGATTGGTGTACCTAAATTGAAAGAAATAAACTAGGAGAACCAGAATACCGAATTAATCAGCTTTCTTATAGTTTTAGAGATGAATGCAACTATGATATGAACTTCTACTGATAATGGATTTTTAGGAATACACAGTGAGACTCTGCTTTTGCCTGAACATTTATCAGAATTTTGCAGCGCACGTAGTGTCCGCTAGAAAATAATAACGCCGAGCATTCTTCAAACACAAAAAATAAAACCTTTTGAGACCTACTGTAGATCTAATAGAGTTCAGACACAGCTAGTTTAGGAGTATGTGTAATTTTTTTTTTACTGATAATCACCCAGCAAAAAAAAATAGAAAAATTAATAAACAAAAATGTATACTCGCGTGTATTCCATAAACAAAGCATCTCGGAGCTTTAGTTGATTCACAGAGATATGAAAGCACGTTGACTTAGTGCCTCGAAAGAGTGACTTCAAAAAAAAAAAAAAAAAATAAATAATAAATAAATAAATGAAAATAAAAATAAAACCAAAAAGCTGATATCATTGTGGACTTCCTTAGTGTAATCAGGTCAAGCACTCTTGAATCAGAAAACAACAAAAAGATCAGACAGAGATTACGAGACTGAGACTGAGACTGTACTGCACATTCGGTGCTGTGGACGCGCCCACAATTATTAAACCACAATCAGGAACCATAATTAGGAGCACACTTACTTGATAATAATTTCTCGGGGCGCAGCCAAAGTTCCAAGAGCACACTATCTACATCTGGTCGACACAAAGTTCACGGCAAAAGGAGATTATTGTTTTCTTCAAGCTTTATAGCATCGTATCATCCAGTGAATCCAAGTCAAAAGGCTAAAGGTCTGCAATTAAATAAGTTAATGTTTACTTCAAAGTTTTTTAGCCAAATTTGAGAGAAGGTTGTGATAACAGGTGATGTAATCACATATCTCCAACAGGGAAAGTGAGAATCAGTTCACGAGGCGCAAAACATCACAGAAACCATTCATAGTTCAAGTGTTTACTGAGTTTTGGAGACAAATTGTTGATCTCTGGCCTAATCTATGGTGGAGTAGTTAACCACACTATTGTGGGCCTTGTGTATTATCAAGCTAAGAAGCCACTTAACCTGGAGTTTACATAGGATCGTTGGATACATACCTCGCTTTGGCATTTATTTGGGGGCAACTTAATCGGTCATCCAGGTAACCGCCAAATGATAGAAGACTGGGAACACACACTTTCTGTACTGTAACACATTGAATGTATAGCATCGTTCATTTGCCTTAGGACACAAATTATTCAGGACTATATTAAACAAAAATTGTAATTTAGGTAAGTTTTGGCGTCATGTGCCTTCCTTTTTATGTTCCAGGGCTTCTCTTAGTTCGGCTACTGCTGTTTGATTTTGTTGCTATAGATCTGTCTGGCACGTTTTTCTATTCGAAAGCATAAATGCTATGTATCCTCAGGGACTCACGGCGCTGCTTATCTCTCCAATGCATTCTTAGCTCCTTCACAGAGTTGTCACCTCTTGTTTTAAATAGCGCTACTCACTTTGAACACACCCACTGGAGCTAAATGATTTTTGACACGAGAGAATGGCTACTGGCAAATAGACTTTAACCAAAAAGACCGTAAGAAAACAGCTTTTACTTCGCGAAGCGGATTTTAACAGTTTACAGTGCATAACCCTTCAAGCGATAAATAGAACGTACATGGCTCTGTGGAGAACCTGTCTGGAATACCTATTTGGAGGACGTTATTGTCAAGCTGCATCAACTTACGGAAAAACGCCGACAGTTCAAGTATTCTTGAGAGTGTGAACAAACTTTTCAAAAACTCAAGGACAAGCTTGTATGCGGTGTGTCTGAATCACTTCCGAAGTAAACAAACACCACCAAATGACGACGACAAAATCGGTTATCTTCAATGATATACCATATCTGCGAAAGTATTCTCTAAAAGTTCCATGCCTCGTTGATGTAAAAGTTTAACTTTTCGTGTTTTCTGCTCGTCCACTATTTATGGTGCCACAGCAATTTGTATATCCACCATTTGTTGAGGTGTTCAATCACTGTTGACACTTAAATGGCTTGCCTTTTCGCTTTTTTGTCTTGCATATGCGTATGCCGACAAAATATATTACAATGTTCCAAAGGTAGTAAAAATTGTTGGTCGTTCGTCAAAAAAAAAATAAGAAAGGCTGCCTTATCTTCCATCCCAATGCTCATTTCTAATGACATTCTAGTTGTCAACTCTTTGGACAAGGCCAATCTGCCGGTTGAACACTCAAACCCACTTTCAGACGTACTCTGAAATATCGTGATTCTTTCCTAAGCCGCACAACTCACGTACGGAATGCTTTGTTTAGCTCTATATTTCCTAGTCATTATGAACTTTAAACATTTAAAACAAACGTACATCGGTACCTCTTTGGTATACACGTAGTATGATTCAAAATAACATAGTTGGCCAACGCCCACATAAGAGAGAGAGAGAGAGAGAGGGTAAGAGAATGAAAATCCATGGGTGTGTACGTTCTCTTCCATATTTTTTTTTGTTTCTCTTTCAGCGATATTTTCGTATATTTGGTGTCTTTATCTTTAAAAAAAAAAAAATTAAGTTCGTAAGAGCACGTTGAAAAGACCTTCGCACTAGACTGACTAACTGTTTTGAATCGCACTATACTCAAATATCTTGAGCGCGCGCAGATTATTGAAAAAAAAAATAAAAATCCAAGCAACCATGTATTGTATACTTGTATACGAGAATAACGGAAATTTTTAAATTTCGCGGGTTTAGAGAGTCCGATTTTCAATTTTTTTAAATTATGTTGGTATACATGCCCATGAAGTTTGATAAAATTTTCAGCTGTATTCATTGTTTACTTTGTCTGTTTACTTGTTTTGGTGTGCTTTACGATTTTCAATTATAAAAAAAACTGGAGCAAAAAATTTGCATCAAATTTTGTGTAAAAAATGGAATCAAGTACTCTAAAACACTTAAAATATGACAGTGGAATACGTTGAGTCCGCTCCAAGTACAAACAATTTTACAAGTGGTACAAGCTTTTCCAAGATGGCCGAGAAGATGTTAAAATGATAACGTCGAAGCTGTAAAGAAGATTGTTTTGGAAAATCTTCGAATTACCATAGAAGTTACTGAGGATGTTGCATATCGGTCGGCTCATATTATGCAATTTTTTCAGATATTTTGGGCACGAGACGTGTGTCAGCGAAGTTTGTTCCGAAATTTTTTAATTTTGATTGCTCAGCAGCTCTTGAATGACAAACCTCGTGATGGAATCCTCTGGAACCTTTTAGTGATGACCTCTTTGACTCAGAGTGTACTCTGCGGTGATGGTGATGCTTAAATCAATCAGGATTGATATCCTGACCCTCGCAGGCAAATTTTTTATTTTCTGCCTAGTACTTCCAAAGTTTAGCATTAGCGTACAAACTGCTCAAATAGCCTTCTGGCTTTGGCTTCTCTAAAATAAAATTGATGGTTCAACAGCGCACAAAGATCAGAATGCAAGGCTTTAACTTAATGCTGTGCTGTACAACCTCTATCGTCAGTCACGTTGCTGCGACTAGTTATAAGGACGGCATCTATTTCTTAGTCAATTACAGGTCTGATGAGTCGACCAATATCTTTATAATATCGGTTTCCTTATGGTAACAACTACTACTGCAATGATATTGGCATTTCTAATGAATCCCCTTCGCTGGTTAAACTCTTCCTGTTATTTTGTGTTTCTTTGGCCCTTCATGCCATAGAAGAGGTTTCTATCTGCAAAATAGTCAATTATTTTTCGCCGTAGGTAGTTTGACACTTACATATGCCATAAAGTTTTTGAGATAAAGTTCCAATTCGGGGAGTTAAAAGTTTTGAAAACCGAGGATTACGACAGCTCAGTACTATTTTTTGCCTTCTTTCTACTTGGAACTAATTTTAGATCAGCGCTTGTAATTGAACAGTAAGTGGAACGACTTAGACAATTGCAAAAAAGTGCAGTGAGATGGTTAAGACAAGATAAAGATGTATTATGATGTACATATACTACAAAGAACAGGAGCAGCGATTATTTGAGTACGGATCTGTTGTAAGCGGGAGACTAGGGCAAAAAACCCTGTGCCTTTCAACACATGAGAGAGCAACTTTTAAGAATGTTCAACAACTATCTGATTTGCACACATGCCTCCAAACTGAAATGAGATAATACAAGTTAAGTTGGTTCAAAGAAATATTTCTACGAGCTACTCCACGAAACCTTCCAGCTATGTCCCAAGTATCCCTCTACAGAATGTCAAATTAAAATCGTTTGCTTGAACCACAGGAAGGAGATCCTCAAAAGTGCACAAACTACAGAGTCGTCAGTCTCCTTAATGGAGAGTAAAGGATCTTGTTTATCGATTTTATAATTATTATTTATTATAATTATTTGCGGTGATTTTAAAGTAACTTGTTGTGTAAAAGTCTCTTAATCGAAAACATGCAATCATTTGATCTATAACCGGTAAATAATGATGTTCCTACTCATTTCACCAGCTTCTCCAGCATCCTATTAAATGTGTTTTTTGTAAATAATACCGACAAGGTATTACTTTACGATCAAGTTGTTGCACCAGCCTTTTCTAAACACGACTTATTGTTTATTACATACGATTTTGATATTGGTGATTGCGTAGACACATCAATTTTAAAAATTTTGATAGGCCTTCTCAACATGTTGAAATGCCTTTGCACGACAAAGCCTTTGATTAAAACTATCGTCATGCCTTATGCAACCAACGTCAAGTGCTAAAAGCCTTCTTATGTGCTGGGTTTTATCTGACCATTTTCGTGCAACTCATGGTTTGATGAAAGTATGCAGGCACGCACAGGCGCGAAACAATTCACTGATGAAGCGGCACTGCACAGAAGAACGAGAGTAGACCTTGAGCTTTACGAGCAAAAGAGAAGGGAAAACTATCGGCTTCTCCGGAGGAAAAAGAAAGAGCATGAGAAATAAAGTGATGCTGCTCAAGAAAAATTTTTGGAATTCTTACCAAAAAGTAAACAGAATATGCCAAGGCAGCAAGACCCGTACAGATGAAGAAGGAAAACGTCAGATAAAAACACTTTTACAGACACCGAGACCAACCTAAACTCTCCTGTCGTGTAGAATGAGCCACTCAACTTGAACGATGGTTATCAAAAGATCCGTCCACCCGACCAAAACGAAGTGCGGATTGTATTTTTTTTTTTTTTTTCACAATAAAAGCCCGAGAAACACTAAATTTTTCTCATTAATCGGCAAGTACTTTTCGAAAGAAACTTCAAAAACGAATCTGCCTCCATTGTGCCCTCACTCAACGTAAAAAGTTGATTTGAACAATTCTACAATATTCGTACATCAATTTTAGAATCGAAAGTGAAAGTAGCATCAATAAATGAAACATCGTTGATCTGAAATCCGTCCGATTTATAAGTTTATTGTTCACGATAGAGTTCGGCCTACAAAAGAAAGGCAAAGGCAATTTATCCAAAAATAATCACAAGGTCGGTCTAAAGTTCTTTTCCTGTCATTTAAATGTTCTTGTCCAACACCCATACGGCATATTTATCATAACATAGATACTTTTGTTCGGCTTTGTAGTAAGTACAAGTGTTTCTATTTTCATGGCCGACGCACCGTTGGTATTTGATTTCAACGAACCGTTTTTCGAATCCGTGTATATGGTCATGTAGTTTCTAGTCGATTGAGATTGCAAAACGGCAAGCTGATATAAAAATCAGTTCTGACAGGATTTTTCTCACTCGAAGCGGCATGGTTGGTCGTATGATTGTCGGGCGTCAATGAGGAAACTTCTTCGCTTGAACTGATAAAAATCATTTCTTGTATTTGTGACTTAAAGTAAGCAGTGAAAGTACAATTGCGCAACTAAACACAGGTAGACAAGAAACTGGTCTAGGCCATAATAATCTTGAGACAGGCGTCTATGATTCATGAAAACACTGACACTATTTGGTTTTATCTTTCAAATTATAAGGTCAGGTGTAGTGAGTTCTATTTAGATACACTCCCAAACGTGGATCTTGAATGGCAGATGACAAGAACCTATACATCGGGATTGGAGATGGCGCGAAACATGTCAGTCCCATCTACTTGGACGGTGAGTGCAATAGGACAACCGTATAGGCTGTACAGCGAAGTAAACATAGCCAGAAGAAGGAAGGTACAACAACTAAAATGGTTGGCAGATGAACACCAATCCTCCAGTCCTAAAAATTTTCGAATACCCTCTCGATGGACAGTGCAGTAGAGGAAAGTGGAAAGGGACTTCAACTAACTTAGCGTGAGAAACTGGAGACAGCTAGCTAAACATCGAGCTGGCTGGATACGCTTGTTTGTTGGGGCACCGGTCAAAGCGGGAATTTAGCGCCACCCTTAGTGAGTAAGTAATGAACTGACGGACGTCATACTTGACAACTACAACTCTGAGATTATAAAGTTACTTGATCAACGAAAATACCATAGGATGCTGGAAAAAGTCAAGTTAACTGCAGAAAGGTAATCACAATACCCCAAAGAACCCTTTCACCCATTAGAGAGCTTCCTCTCTTGTTAAAACTATACTCGTGCTCGTATATTAAATAAAATTAAGTATAAGGACGGTAACATAACCTGTCAAACTTTAAGTCAGTTAAATGGGTTCAAGCCTTAGATGACCTTTCGGTCTCAACAACGTAGATTGAGGTGATTTCATGTAACATTTCGGCGTATGTGTTTTATTGCTTGGCTTTTACGGCAGATGTTTTTACGATAATGCCTAAGTGCGATAGTAATAAATGACACATGAGGTCAACAAAATGTTAATAAACGAATATGCGACAAATACGATATGTTCAAAGGTAGGGTTAACGTACATAAATACAGGTTCTTACAACTGTAATAACAAACGTCGCATTTGAATGAGTATTTCATTAACTAAAGTGGATGTGTTTAGAGGTCAGAGACGTTGCCATTTACAATTCAAGTATTAAAGCAAAAAGGATGAATTCCTTAACTAATATAAGCTTACATGAACCAAATAGACCTGTTTTTGGTCTCATCCGTAATTCTACATAGACCTCTTCTTAATGAAAATAAGGCTAGTTGAAGTTAATGCCATCTTTGCCCACTGAAGTGAATACAGAGATAGGTTAACCAAGTTTATTGTGCCATCACAGCACACAGACACAAGCCAACTAGAGTGTCAACACGCTGAAATCATAGAAGAAAAGAACCTTAAGATGAAAGAGTGTCTTTAAGAACAGGTATACTATCTGCTCACCTGGAAGAACTTCAACGTTGGGTTGACAAGCCGAGTTAGGTACTGGTGCCAAACCATCAGAGTTCCGAAGCGCGGCTTTGGGTGGAACTAAAGACGAAAACTTGTATACCTGATCAATTGTAATATACATCGGCATTCGAGAATGTATCTTAAATATAAAGACTGTTAACGGGCTTGTGGAGTAACTTGAGGTTTATGAGGCTGACACAACCGGCATCCAAGAATTGCGAAGAAACGAAAAGAAAAAAAATATCAGACAGACGGCTCGTATCAGGGTGAAATTCGCTAACTAATATTAGTTATTGAATATGCGCGCATATCCCAACGGAATACAAATACAACACTACCAATGGAGGCTTCTATGAACTCTTAGAGATAACCTATAGATGGTGTCACAAGTCACCGTAAAAAACGCATTCGGTGACTTTAATACCAGAATAAGTAAGAAAGGCATACTCGTATTTAGTAGCACACTGGGAATTTACAACTATTGGGTCATATACATAAAGAGTCTCCAAAGTTTTTTGTCACTAGATGGTGTTGGTGTCCATTTATCTGGAAACACTTATCTGATTGTGTCAAACGAACACGTGTTTGAAAGGTGATATGCCAGGCTACATTTTTTGTGGAGATAGCTGTGTACTCGTAATTCGTTGCTCGTGTTAAAAGTTGTACTGATTTGAATATGAGTGAAATATCTGAAGAAATACCCTATGTGATGCTTTTTTACTATAAAAAAGGGAAAAGCGCTTCAAAAACATTGTGGAAAAATTGTGGAATTTACGGTGAGATTGCTGTTTGTTCGATATATGCACCTCGCACTGGTCGGCCTGACACTAAAAAAGTCGATGAAATTTTCCAACTGATAGAGCAAGACCGGTACGAAAGCTACGGCTCTAAACATCAACCGTATGACAGTTAAAAATCATCTAAAACGAGCAGACTACTCAAAGAAACTCGATGTTTGGGTGCCACATGAATTAACGCAAAGAAATTTAATTGATCGAATAACCATCAGTGAAATGCTGCTGAAACGTAACGAAATGGAACCACTTTTTTAAGCGATTCATTACGAGCGATAAAAAATGGATTAAATACGAGAATATCCAATACAAGCGATCATGGTCAAAAGCCGATGACCGACCACAAACGACTTCAAAGCTTGGATTGGCGGCAAACGAGGTTATGTTGAGTGTTTTGTGGGATTGGAATGGAATTATCTATTATGAGCTGCTAGAACGTGGCGAAACGGTCAATTCGATCCTCTACTGTGCTAAACTCGACGGTTAGAATGAAGCTATCAAGAAAGAGTTACCAGAAAGGGAGTTTTTCTTCCATCATGCCAATGCTAGGCCACACACATCTTTGATGACCCGGAACAAATTGACGGAGCTTGGGTGGGAAGTTTCGATGTGTCCACTGTATAGCCCGGACTTTGCACCCTCTGATTACAATTTGTTTCGGTCTTTGCAAAACTCTCTTAGTGGTATAAGATTGGCCGACCAAAGCCAAGTTTTTCGCTGATAAACCACAGAAGTTCTACACCGATGGAATTATGAAGCTACCCGGAAAATGGCAAAGGGTCATAGATAATATTGGCCAATATGTACTTGATTGAAATTGATTTTAAATAAAAAAAAAAAAAACAGCGGAGACTTTTTATATGACCCAATATTTACACCATTGCTTCCTAAAACAAACACAGACTGATAGACTTAGGAAGTTGTGCCACTTTAGTCATGGCAATTACGTGTTTCTTCCATTTTATGATCAAAAAAAAATCTCTTGGGCCGGACCACTACTTAATATGAACCAAGTTACGAATACGCCTATCAAAGAGAGTACACCACTTAGAAGATGCTGTGAGAAGGTTTGACGTTGGACGGCTACACTCGCACTTAATTTATCTGGAAAATCTTGCCCGAGAAACGCATGCCTGACGGATGGAATCCACTGATGCGCGAATTAACATCGCATACGAGATACTCGCTGCTTTGACATGTAAAAAGTAAGTGAAGGATTGTCTCCTATTCCTTCTTATCCATGCAGCTTCTGCAGAAGTTAATTGTAAAAACGACAAGCCTTCTTGCATGCTTTCCTATAAGACAGCGTCCAGTCATGACATATACGATAGTGCTCAGGTGTCTTGAAAGATTAAACTTTTAGAGTGATTCGGATCCAGTTTGGGCCAGATTTGTTTGCTGCCTAATGTTGTTCTTCTATTAGCATCCAGTTTTAATGTTAGTTTTGCATACCGATGTAACCTTTTTCGAACGGATTTAGTGGTTCAATGGTTCCAATTTTAGGGAGCTGGTCGGCCTTATAATTCAGGGCACAGACAGAGCTGATAGTTGAACTGCTTTGCCATCTCCATGTAAGATGATTGATAATCTAGGACAGTTTAGAGTTTAGTGAGATCCGAAAGGCAGGATTTCTTTAACCGGCAAAATTTCCGCCTGAAATGCGCTATAGTGATTTTAAGGGCAGAAGAAGAAGCTTAAGTTAAGCTTCCCTGAGAAACCCAACCCCGCTGTCAGTATTAGACTCATCTGTATAGTAATGGATTGTCTTATCGTCTATCTTCCTGTCAGCAATATTTAGAGGGGTTGCTAACATGAAAGTTTTTGTCAAACTAATGTTAAGGCGAAGTATAGTCGATGTTCTCTGGAAGGATTCCTAGTCTGTTAAGATTATTAGCATGGCCAAATAGTTTATTTGTCCACTGTCAGTTTGCTTTAAGGCAAATAGTTACCTTGAAAATATCGAGAGGTGCCAAATAAAACAGAATATCCAGTGTCGTGGAGGGAGTAGTGCGTCAGACTCCGCTTATGCCCAGACATGCCGTCATTTGGACTTTGCTTAGTTAACTGCAGTTGACCTCACCTAATAGGTGAGTATCGTTCTTATAACCGAGCCCTATAGCCAATGGCTAATGTGAGGTCGGAGGCCCCATTTGTTAGCAATGGTTTATTTGCAAGAGAATAGAGCTAGTATAGCTTTCTTTACTCTTTCTTGAGTATAAGGTTTCCAGTTTAAGTTTCTGTCGAGAATTAGACCCAGATATTTCGCTCATTGAGGGAGGATTTATGATTGGAATTTTGTTTTTGCTGTAAAAATTTCATGGGGGTTTACACCCAACGGGTTAATCTATGAAGATTTTACTGTAGGAGTTCTTAAATGGTAACCACTCTGCTACTATCAGCTTCCAGGAATATTAGAATTTTGTTGATCACTAAATTCTGAAAAAGGGGTGAAAATACACCGCCTTGTGGCGTACCTCTGCTGATATATCTTTTAGCAGAAGCTTCAACCAGTTTGGAGTTGATTATCACTGCTCACTCTCTAAGTGATTCATCTACCTTCAGAGTTGATAGTGCCGTTGTAATTGCGGATATATTTTCTTTATTAAAGGCACCTTCTATGTCCAGGAACGCGACCATTTTGCATAGACCATAACCATAGACAAAAGTCGTGGATCAATTCTAAATCATATATAGATATCAATCTGTCGTTCTAGTGTTTTCAGGAGGAAAAATGATAAACTAAGAGGTCTGAGGTCCTTTGGCACAATATGAGAACATTTTGCGGCTATGGAGATGAAAACTATGTATACTAATTTCTCTCCATGACAGCGGAATGTGAGTCATTTCTACACAGCTCCTCATGATATTCTCCAGGGTTGCCAGGATAATATCTGAGGACTTTTGTAGCTCGTCAGATATTTCGCCATCCTGCCCAGCAGACTTATATGATTTGAAGCTATGCAGCACCCGAAGCAGCTTGCCTCTTGTAGTCAGATCATTCAACTTAATCACGGATTCAGTAATCAAATTAAGGTTGTTACTGGTCGTGAATATGGAGCTTTAGGTTGGTATCCAGTGGAAGGTTGATTGGTTCGTCACAAGAGCCGTCGATTTTTTTTTTTTTTAAAGCTAAGTACCGAAGGATTTGTAGAGAGACACCGCGATGCCTCATAGGTTTCTATTATCTTGTCACAGAATGACCTTCAGGATTATCGATTTCTCTTTCTCAGCTCTTTTTATATATTTTTACCGATTTTTTATATGAATACTAGTCTGTCACTTTCTTCTGCAAGCATTTCTTAACGATTCTAGTGCTGTTGTAAATCGGTGCAGTTTTTTATTCCACTAGTTTGAACAAGAGGGCAGGAAGCGTCCATTGCCTGATGAGGAGTCAGGGTGAGAGCCTCTAGCTCGTTGGTGTTACATGGTGGACTTAAGAGTTCAGAGGAGAGAAATTTTAAAAGTGTTCCTCTGTATTTTGGTGTTAACGGGAAGAGAGTCATTCAAACTGAATTGATTGTATCTGTGATCTGAAAAAGAGTGTTGAGATGATACCATCTACTTCGTTATTATTTCCATGATGTTGTCGGAAACAAGGGAGATATCCAGAACTTCTTATCGGTTTTTTTGTTATGAGATTGAACTCATTTCCAATATTGCAAACAATGAGGTTAGTGCTCACTCGATCTTAAAGCAGTTAAACCTTGATGTTGCGATCGACATAAGACATTCGTGCAGTCTGATAGATGTCCGAACATTCCGCATTTTTCTTTTTCGGAGAAATGTAATTCCAGGAACGACGTTTGGAAGTCTTACCAATCAAAGTCAAAGCAAGGAAACTTAGTTATCCACAGCCAAGGTAAATGAACCATCCAACCTAGGCCGATCAATATAAAGTAAGATAGTAATAACATAAATTTAAATACTGAGTCGGCCAACCTACCTAGCAAATTTTGACTTGATAGACAACAACAACTAATTTTATCATTTCAAAAATGGTATCGAAAGAAAGATTGCCTGAAAGAAGACCTCCCCAGCTGCGCTATCTATAGAGGGTTTAGTCGCCTTGGTATCGTGTGCAAGTTTTTGCCTTTTTGTCTATGTGATTTATTGTGTCAACGCTTGGAATCATTTACCGTTGGAAATCTGATTGCCCCCTATCAGTTATCCGGTCGTTTGCTACTCATCCCATGAGGGCGAATACAAGAGCATCTTTATAGACAAGTTATATAGAATAATCTCCTGCCAAAGTCAGTTTTGTGAGAATGAGTACGGACCAGCGAGTGCTCGATTGAAAGCAAGCCCAAGTAGAACTTAGATGTCAAAAAAGTGTTCAGTGCGACACCTTCAACTTAAGATCAAAGGCACAATTTTCCAAAAATCTGTCCAACTACTTGCAAGCGCTAATGACGTTTAGCTCATTAACAGAATGATACGGATTTCCCCCCACCTTGGCTGTGCTATTAGCTCTGATTATAGCATCTTGTCAAAAATCAAGCTAAACGTTACACTTGCCAATCGCAATTCATTTCCCATCAGAAAGCAATTGAGTAATAAGACGAGACTTAAGACCCTGACCAGACCCGCCCTTGAATGCAGATCTTATCTTACGAAGATGGCAGAACAGTAAAACCTTCACCTTTGTTGGGTGCCGGGCCACAAGGACATTCCTGGGAATTGTAGGGCAGACGAACTCGCCAAAATTGGAACCACTCTACCTATTCTAGGTAGGATAGATGTACCAATGGACGAGAAGAAAGAGGAGACAATCCTCCACATTCTCTGTACATGTTCAGCTCTCTCCCGGTGAAGAAAACTCCACCTAGAAGCTTTTTTCTACTATGACTTAAACGATCTAAAGAATACAGACGTTAACAGTCTCCTGCGCTTCATCATAAGCTCAAATTGATTCCATGTGTAAGATGATCATAGATCCACATGGCAGCACAACGGGCCAATAGGTCTAAGTGGGTTGGTTTTTCAATCGCCACTCTCACCTTACCAAACCACTTATCTACTTCTGCTTTATACACGCAGCAGTAAATTTCTTTTGTTGACCTTGTTCACGTTTGCATTGACGCGCTTTGAAGGAAGAGATGTAGTAATGAACTCAGAAAGTGTGCATCAGTCACCTGAATTACCTAGGAGACTGGGCTTGCGAAACTACAGTTGCAGTTTGTCAAATGCCACATAATCTGCAAATTGTACCAGACTCGATTGAACTATAACTCCGTCTAAATAAGTAAATAGTGCACACTAAAACCGCACTTTTGTGTTTGTTGTCTAACAATGCTCCACTAAAAACGCACTTAAAAGTCTGCATTCAGTAAGTTGAGTGTTGAGTGCTGACAGAATTTTAAATATCAGCTGTTGTTGCTTTGGTTGAAAAAGAAAAAACGAGATGAACAACAAACAAACCTAGTGTGCAGCGCCCATAAGAAATTCTTCGATAATTTTCAATGTCTCTCCGAAACATTGGATCACAAGCAATTGAAATATTTGGTCGTCACTTTGGACACCTGTGATCCAATCGCTCTTATGGAGAGCAAGGATATATTTGATATGATGAACTAAATCTTCTCCAAAAAGCATTTTATTCCACCAATCAAAGGAAGCAATGTTCAAAGAATTTAATAAGGGTTCGAATGTGTTGACAACGGGCGCAGCGGAGAAAAAGTTTTTATTAGAAAAAGGAGACTGGAATCACTGGTTGGTTGTTGTGATGACACAAAAGATGATAAACTGCGCATGTTCATCCCTTAAACAAAGCTCAAGGCATTTGTGTTGACAAGGGGAACAGCATGTAGCAGACTAAATTCGTACCTGCTATATTCGCACTATCAAATCAACTACCCGGAACTAATTCATCATACAAACAATCTGTTTCTTTAAAATCTTACAAATATGGTACAGTGCTAATTCAATTGAATCGAAATCATTGGGTTTCCTCTCCCCTTGTCAAACAAGAAGACAAAGTTGTTTATACACTAAATACTGAATCATAAAAAGAGAGGCCTATTAAAATTTAAGAGCCCACTGCTTCTGTTTTATATGTTTAAGGGAAAAACAGAAACTTAACTTAAAACTCTTACTACTGTCACCGAATAGAGAAAAAAAAATTCCAAAAACAACCTTACACTGTACTCCACACAACTACTTAACTTATGCAAATTTCGTCAATAAAATTCAATTGATAATGACTACACGAGTACGTAAGGGCCACTTACACCAGACATTCTTCGCCCGAGAAAACGTTGAAGTTGCACTTTCGGCAAACTTCCGGAATTATGTCAATTCCAGAAATGTTGCCCAAAACAATATTGTTCATAGTTCATGTAGTAAATTTGTGGTACTTAGTACTTACAGTAGCCAGAAGAGCTTCACCAAGATGAGATATGTGAAAATGATAAATTGAAACATTTTCCACAACCAATCCGATTTGTCAAAATTTGAAAATATTGTAGATTCGCGTTCAGTGGCGATTTAAATGCAAAATCAGTCACACTATCGTGGTAGATAATCGCGGGGAAAAAGAGAGAAAAATCGCAAGTCGCACGTGGACGGAAAATTACTACACTACACGCTTCAGCAGATGCTAATACACTTTGCTGCCGTCCCCACCTTACCCAGCGACAATGTTGTTTCATTTCATTTGGCGGCGTAAATTTGACATTGTCGACGGTCGCGCACTGTCAAGCCCTGAGAATCTACAAGCATACGAGTATATAGAAGAGTGTGCTTTGCTCAATCGCTGCTATGTTTTGGGTGTGTTAACTTCAAAAGCTTATCGCTAACGAATAATAGGGTGCGCCTTCAAATTAACACCGCTGTGGGATTCATAAAAATTAAATTGGTTCTTCGTTGTTACATGCTCTTAGGGTGTCACGTTAGACAGCTAAAAATTAGGCACTAATTTTGTTAATTACTTTATTGTAGGGTGCTGTCCGTGTGTTCTTCTCGACGAGTTCTAATGAAGAAAATGCTTTTCAGAAGTATTAAACGGGCTTTATTTTCCTGGAAGAATTCACTTTTTACCTCGTGACGAGATATGTTTGCGAAGGGTTCAAGCCACCGAGAGACACAGTAATAACAAAAATCTATATAAAATCTATGAATTGTATAAGTGACTGCCACCTGCAGGTGCTCAGTTTTATAACTAGCGGGTGATTTTTTTTAAGTGTTCTTTACTTGACAGCTCACGCTTGATTCGTGACTTGTCTTAAAGTCAAATATGCTCAATTAATATTGCCGTTTTATCATGGAAAGACTTACACCAAAACAACACTCAAAAATTATTGAATTTTATTATCAAAATTCGTGCTCTGGAAGAAATACTATATTTTTCGTGCACTTCGACCATTTTACGGTCCTCATAATCGACTACTGAGCAAGTAAGCATGATCCTAGAATAGATCTCCGTAGATTTCAAGGCAACTTCTTGAAGCATCTATAGAGATAAACTAAACAGAGCCGTGTTTGGCTTTGGCATCCATGCTAAGCTCGTTTGACTATATAGAATTGTGATGCACGCTGCCGATGACCTTCAATGTCAAAAAACAGTAACGTAACTGTAACTGATTTGATGCTAAACTTGCAATCCAACACCAAAGTTATAATTTTTAAAAATTCTGTGAGCTAATGCAAATCTTGAAATAGAAGCATCAAAAATGTGCTTACTTCTGAGTGAGGGCAAAACCAAATTTTTGCTGGGAACAAGAAAGGACGCACAATTTTAACGAATCGGCAGAATGAGCGACAACAGACGGCTATGACTTTGAGGTAGACGATTCCGCTTTTAACTCTGATAAAGTCTTCTCATCGGAAATCAACGAGTTACATTTCGCATTCATTGTTTCTTTGACTTAAAAACTCCCTGGCTCGGGTAGTAGCAGTAATTACCTTTGTTTCATTATAAATGTTACAAAAAATGTTTCCAAGTCTATTTTGGTTTGGCCTAGTCCTATGACGAAGAAGCATGGACGTTAACGAAGGCAAATGAAGATATACTCATCCGTTTTGAACTCTTTGAAATTTCTTCTTAACTGGTTTTGAAGGAAGACATATAGCAATTAATCCTACGAGCCGTGTATCAATATCGACTTCGTACTCATCCGTCGCCTAGAATGGCTACGACATATAGAGCGAATGAACACTAAAACTCCGGCCCAAAGAGTCCTCGATTCCTACCAGGAGGAAAAGTGCGTAATCAGAAGCAGCTGGGCAAGGATTTCACACACTAGAGAGGTGTATTAATTGAGGTCCACCCTAAAATGTAGGACCAAGATCGAGAAATTGTACAGAGCATGACTAGCATCAGCGGGGACGAAGTTGGTACCCGTCATTATATTAAGTACATCGCAACCTAGAAGATCCTGCTTCCATTAAAAAAAAAAAAAAACAAATACAAAAATGTGTTGATAAAGCAATATAAACTGTACATTTTATTATTATTTTAAATATTTATAGATTGGTTTGAGGATTATTCACATATACTCGTATTTGTATAATATATCCTTTAAAAAAAAATAAAAATAAAAAAATAAAACATTTCAAGTCACAAGTCTAAAAACAACGCCAATTTATCGCATAAATTCTCATGTATTGATTCTCAATCAAACTCTTAAATCTACGATATAATTATATATTAGTACTTATATTCATTTCGTGAGTGTAAATCTTAAAATTAGTTTTAAAACAAAAATTAAAAAAAAAAAAAAGGAAATGAGTTCAGGCAGGCATGTCATTTCATAATTGATATTTTGGCATAGTAACCATTAATTTGTTATATACTGAGTGTAAGAGCATGAAATGGATTTTCTTTTGTGGATACTTTGGCCCAAAAATAGACTAGAAACTAAAATTTTCAATACATATTCTCTTCTCCTTGTTCGAAGCACTTGTGCATTTTATGTTATGATAATTTTTTTTTTTTGGTGACATCATCCCTAGAAACTAATTTATTCGATTTTATTAATTTTAAAAGCAAAAATTGTGCATTTTGGAAGCAAAAATCAAAAATAATTTCACAACACGAAGACTGTTGATGGTGAATTTAAAGCATTCCTGGCCTATCAGTTTCTCTGTTGCCCGATTTTTCAAAGAACATTGCATCCTAAAACAAACGAAAATAATGATTATTACTTTAGAAATTGTTCATTTAACAATTAATGTATATGAAACATACAATTAGGAATGTAGCTCCTAAAAGAACAGCCTTCATTCGAACATCCAAGTCCATGGGGAAAGTTATACCGAAGAAATCAGCATCGGTGAATATTTCTCTAGCCAAACCAGACCATTGTTTGGAGATCTTTCCTACTTGTTCACCAGTCAAAGAAACAATCTGTAATCAAAATGAATTTACATCAGAAATGACAGTGCCTAAGAACTGTTTTACTATTCTACATACCTTAAACTCCACATCTCCACATAAAGAGAACGTACATAATGGTCCTTCGATTCGGAGAACGGTATCTCCAGTGTGATTTTTAATTCTAAACGATGGTGAACATATCGACCATTCTTGTTCAATTGTACCAATGACACTACCGGGTGGTGCACTTACTTCCAATGTTTGTAAACAACAGGGGAAACAACAGCTTTCACATGCCAATGGACGATTTAAGTGTATAACTTCATTCTTGTAATTATCAAAGATTCTCATATCGAATGGACGGAGTGGACCACACATATTACGCGTACAGCAATCAGTATCCTCTGCGGCAAAATACACTTTTTGGCCTAAACTATTTTTAATAGAGAATTTATTGTTGGTCTCGAAGCCGATTATTGCTTCGAGCAATTCGACTTTTTGTTTAACCAAAAGTTGGTCGACAGTCATAAGGTACTCCAAGCCTCGTGGACAATTCGGAACTCCAGCGGGTATACTCATCCATTCGCCTGAAAAAAGAAGAAACAAATTGTCTTGAGTTTTTGAATTATATGCAAAACAAAATCCACAGCACATGTCTAGTAGCAGATACATAGAATACAAGAACATAACGTATTTCAATAAGAGTTCAGATGATTAGATCTGAACGTTAAGTCTAGCGACGTGTAAAAAGAACTAGAAACCTGCAGGTATATCGTCTATGTTTAATTAAATATGAGGGTGGACAAAAAGTTTTGAATAGAATTGGAATGGGGGAATTTTAGAAAAATTGATTCTGATGGACTCCGGGCTTCGCGTAGCAAATAAATCGATAAGTCTTAATTTAATGCTTCTGGATAAGCTACAACGATATACAGAGCATAATTATGTTATGCTCGGCACGAGTTGTTGGATTAAAGAGCAATCTAGCATATATAACATAACATAACTTAACATATCAGGACTGACAGGTAGCGTTATTTTCATCTCAAGCACATGAAGCTGTTTTAATCCTATTGTCTAATGATGGAACTGTAAGAGTTTCATATTAGAGACATTCTTCACAGCAAGGGTGCTGAACATCCAACTTACGGATGGTTTAAAGCGATGCTTGAAAGTAGAAGGAAGGGATGTCCTCAATTTGTTTTCCCAGTGGTTCTTCTATGCTCTTCAGTCAAAATCACCTAATGGACGGAATACTTTGAAGCTCAGCAAGACAATGACTTAGTAATGCTGGTACACACCAACAGTGTGCAAACGTATATAAAACACAAGCGTAATACAACACGTCTGAATAAAAGAGTTTTAGTACCGTTCACTACCTGTACCTAGTCTCGATGACTCTCAGTGGCAAGACTAATTTTTTTTCCTGGTAGATTCAAATATCTTAGAGTTGTTTGAGGCAAAAACTTAACTCCCACTACGATATCAACGCATAAACCACTTTGTAGCAAATCTAAGGAAAATCTTCATTGCTAATCTATCATTGGTATACGATGGCGGTCCCAGAAGTACCCGACCCAACAAACAAAACACAAACATTTTGGAAAAAAATTTATTTATTTTTCAACGTAATCGCCTTTCAGCTCTATACAAGTTCGATACCCTTTTTATAATAAGAACTGTCTTGCTCCTCATAATAGCCATTAACAGCCGACATCACTTCTTCATCGTTGGAAAATCTTTGATCACTGAGCTATTTTTTCAAATTTGGGAACAGAAACAGAAAGAAGTTTGCTTGATTTTTTCGCTGAAACGTTGCAATAAGTTCGCATAACATTGGCCGTTGATAGTTTTTCCTTTTTCAAGATAGTCAACGAAAATTATCCCACGCGCATCCCAACAAATCGACGCCATGACCTTGCCTGCAGATAAAACGGTTTTCGCCTTCTTTGGAGTGGGTTCTCCCTTTTGAATCCATTGTTTTGATAGTTCTTTTGTCTCGGGTATAAGGTGATGGGCCCATGTTTCATCCATTGTTATGAAACTGCGCAAAAATTCTGCTATGTTGCTGTGAAACTTCGCTAAACACTTAATTGAAACATCTTCACGACACTGTTTTTGCTCGAGTGTGAGCAAACGCGGTACCCATCTATTGCACACAGTTTTCTCATGTCCAAATTTTTAAATAATATGCAATGTATCGCACTTTTTGAAATGCCTACAATGTCTGCTAACAAGCGCACTTTGGTCGTTACCTCATTTTGGTCGACCACTGCGATGTTTGACTTGGCAGCTTGTACAGCCTCGTTTAAACTCAGCAACCCAAAATCTTTCTCTTGTAAACGAAGGAGCAGACTCATCCAGAGTAAAATCCAGATCAACTTTTATATTGGTTGGGCTGAGGCCTTTCAAATAGAAGTATTTTATCACATAAAAATGACCAATTTTCTCCATTTTCACAAATTCACTGACAACGTTCATTATTGATGGCTACCAAACAAATACCAAACAACGTGGCGCTTTCAAATTTGAAACATATGCTTTATAGACTGCGTTCCAATACAGTGATATTTTCAAACAACTACCGCCATGACTTGGGGTCAGGCCGGGTACAAAAATAGAAAAAGATGACTTCAGACCTATCCTTCCTTCCTTCCTTAATGTTGAATAGCGTGGACTGAACGGTTAAGCTTTACATTCATAACACAGTTTTCTGAATGCGTCCTCTGTGTAAGATCCAACATGACTACCAACCTGGAAAACCCTCCAAGACTGCGCTTCAATATCTGATGTGCAGAACTGAAGACACGCTTGGCAAGTTGAAGAGCGAATTTAGATTTTTTATCGATATTGAGGTGGTAGAAGTAAGCAAGAGTTTCCCGTATATGTCTCCACTTCTGTTGTATGTTCTGGTCTGGTCTGGTTTAAACGTCCACGCTCAGGTGTCTGCAGAAGCTGTAGTTGTAAATACTGTTAGATCACGCCAGACGTGATTAGAACTAAGCTCAGGACTTGCCTGACTCATCTTGTGCTAAAAGAAAATGCATCGCTTTTCACTTTGTCAAGAAAGCCAAGTACGATATATTGGCTCACTAAATCTCAAAAACCTCCATGCGAATATTCGCTTAGATAACTTTATATTACCGGTTATATCCATCGGTTATTTGGTGGACGTAAATACGTCACTGTTATTTTTACAGGACTCCAAGAAACGGTCCGCCGTGGCTGCATAATGTATTTTTCAGGAAATCTGGCTCTACCCTAGTCTACGCACTGATGAATCTCCCACGCCTTTATATTTATATCAGCGAGAGCTCCAAAGAGGAGCTCTTGGTCTTAGTGAAACAATGCGCCGTAATTGGTGCCGTCGCTTCAAAGACGGTGATTATTTATTATGAACTGTTAAAACAAAACGAAACCATTATTGTGGAACGGTATCGACTTCAATTGATGCGATTGAGCCAAGCACTGTGCGAAAAACGATTCTACAGCATGACAACGCTCGGCCTCCTTTTGCCAAAGCCGTTAAAACCTACCTGGAAATGCTCAAATGGGAATTCTTTCCCCACCCGTCATATTTCCTAGATATTGCGTTGTCCGATTATTACTTGTTCCATTCGATGGCACATGGTCTGGTCTGGCTGATCAGCAATTTCGTTCATACGAAGACACCAAAAAATGGCTTGATGCGTGGATAGCCTCAAAAGATAAACATATTTACCGTAACTGTATTCGAGCTCTGCCAGAAAGACGGGAAAAAATTGTTGCTAGCGATGGGCAATACTTTGAATTAGTAAATATTTTTTCACAATAAAGTTGCATTTTCATCAAATATAATAATAACTTAGTTGCGCACCTTATATTATTATTTTTTTCCTAAAAACGTGCAACAGAGAGAATGCGGTTAGAACCGCTAGACATGTCGTGCTCTATGTTTGCATGTCTTCTTCAATTCCGAGACGTACTTATCGTTGAAAACATTTCAGCAAGAAGAAAATCACCACTTCCCGCAAATGACGATTATTTTCGCACAACCAAAAGTTTATGACGCTAAAACATAATCACTATTGTGCTTGGTTCATGACGTTTTTTTTTAAAGAACTGAACACTCAAGAAGGTATAACAACTCTTTAAATGTCAGAGCACGTGTTAAGTTTTCCGGAAAATCGGATAGAGAGAGAGAGAAAAAGATGTTTGAGATTCAGAGGTTATTTCGCTCCATGGGTGGCATCCAACATTTAATGGGAAGACTAAATTATTAGTAGAAGTTGGCTTGTTGTTGATTTTAAGTCAATTACTCATCTTAATTGATTTTTGTTGAATGAACAAAACGAATGTCTTTCGGGCGAAGCTGGGATTCGAACACCGATCCCCCCGATTCAATGTTAAAATCGACCAGCACTTACTGCTGGAGCCATCTATTGACTTAGAACTTAATTGCGCACCTAATTATAAGTAGCTACATGCGGCAAGACTCATTCGCTGAAAGGAGTTAATAAGGGAATAGAATAGACAATGAGATCTCTTGGTTGCTTAGTCAAATTTTCTTGTTGTAAAAATCATCAACACAGTATCCGACCGCAAACGCACTCTTAGCTGGGAATTAAAATCCCAAATTATCCAGACAGGGAAACTTTGTTTTCCATATTGTACGCTACAAGTGTGATATGAGTCAAAAATAAAGTCTGGTATTACAAATAACAAAGTACAATATAAGTATGTTGCAGTCCGAGTTAGTTTTCATAAACTAATCTCAAGGCAAACATCAATGTAAACTCGAATAGCCAAGCAGCACTTAAGGCAATGGAAACTTCAAGCAGACCGTTTTTATTCGATCAAAAATCTTGCCAAATGCAATACAGTGAATTTCCGATAGGTATCAGCTCGCAGAGACATTGAATGTAAAGAAAAAGTTGATGAATTAGAAAGAAAATAGTACATGGGTGCAGAGCCCATCAGCTCAAAAACCCATTAAACAGGGGAATAAGGAACAACACTTAACATACTAAGAATTTAACAGGCTAAGAGGACATCGAACAATTTTCAATCAGAATATGAATGTTGTCAGGAGGGGCTGCTCTTCGTACACTGTGATCTGTGGACCTTTCTCCCGAAACTTAGTTCAAATTTTGACTGGAGAATTAGGTAGGGCTATTTAGGAGCTTCAACTTCTTCAAAAATGCTGTGACTCCTAAAGGCATTAACATAGCCTCGAGAAGTGACCTCCTCCTAGTTCATAATCTAATTGTCATCCGGCTAAAATTATAAAAGGGAGGCTTTTGTACTAGAAAAACGTTTCCAAAATAAATTTAAATGGAATGGAAGGAAAAAGAGAGATATCAGGTATATACGATTTACGGTTAGCTATAGCATAGATATAAATTGGTACAACCGAAATTTGACTTTCGGAGGTTTGCCATTATTTGCCGCAATGGTTATGACTTTGTGAATTTGATTTCAGAACTCTTGCTCAGCAGCCGGCGAAGCAACCGATTTGCCCCACCAAAATTCAAAATAGATCACACCGTCAAACATATTTTACGCCAAGAGTCTGCATGCAGTCTGTATGCAGTCTCTGTCTGTAATTTTCTGCGCAAAATTATTGAATTGTTATTGTCTGCTTGAATACCAGTTGAATGCACTGTTCATAAGATTATCAACTCTTTATATATATTATATATGTAACATATATTTAAATATGAAGTTCACAGTAGTCACCTTCTTAGATAGCCAAGTTTGAATGAGCATGAATAAATCAAAGATTACAGCGAATAGTATCGTTTTCTTACATGTCCTTATCAATCGGTTGTTTTGCTTTTTTCTACAGAAATAGCCTTACCTCTGGCGCAATTTTGAAGGGCAAATCGGAGAAGTTGAACATCAACATACTCAATGGAAGTGAATCTAAGAACCCTTTGATTTGTGTACCCTCCCTTTATCTCGATTAAAGCTTAACCTTCTTTAAGCTTTACCTTCTTAACTAAGCTTCAATTGATCATCAATTGATTTATCAACTGATGATTGACGAAGATCAACCTACGTTGTATATTTTTGAACATCGAACCCGGTCAACGATTGCTTTGCGGATTGTGAGAGCGATTCCCGATTATGGCGAAACAAATGAATAAGTCTTTCGAAAACGATAATTTATGCGAAATGATTTGAACTCCACTGTAAGCGAAGTGAGGTGGATATATAAAACTATAAGTCCCGAATGTTTGACTTCTTATATGACTTCGAAAGTTTTCAAGTTTTCCTATAGATGGCACTAAGCCCCAAAATGTCTAAATTACTACTACAGCACTCCACGGTGACAGCTAACAATGAAATGATATTATTTGCGAAACAAAGTTCTCCAACAGATGGCTCCAGCAGTAAGTGCTGATCGATTTTGACATATCCAAAACATAATGAATCAAACTTAGACATATGGTAAATAAACCGTTTTGACACAATAGAGATTTTATGTTTTGGAAATGTCTGATTTTGTGCCAAATAATCGTCATTTACGGGAAGAGTTGATTTTCTTCAAAAAATTTACGGAGATACTGCTCTAAGTGAAACAACATGCCGTAGTGGGTTCCGTTACTTCAAAGATGGCGTTTTCAATGTTGTCGACCTTCCGCGAAAAGGAAGGCCAAAATCATTCGAAGACGCTGAATTGAAGGCATTTCTCGATGAGAATCCGTGTCAATTGCACGAAGAGCGATTGCATGCGTTGGGAATGATTCAAAAAAAAAAAAAATGGAACTTGGATTTCTTATGATTTGAAGTCAAGGGACGTTGAGCGTCGTTTTTTCGCCTGAACAACTGCTCCACCGGCAAAAAACGAAAGGTTTTCTTCATCGCATCGTGACGGGTGATGAAAAATGAACTAATTGCAACAACTCAAAGAGAAGAAAGTCATGGGGATTGCCCCCTCATGGCTCTACGTTGTCGACTCGGCCGAATATTCACGCTGCGAAGGTTATGCGGTGTATTTGATGGGACCAGGTCGGTGTTATTCATTATAAACCCAATGAAACCATCACTGGGGACGGTATCGAAATCAATTGATGCGATTGAGACGAGCACTGTGCGAAAAACAGAAAAAATACGAGCAGAGATACGAAAAGGTGATTCTAGAGCATGACACCGCTTGGCCTCACTTTGCCAAGCCCCTTAAAAACCCACCCGGAAACTCTCAAATGGAAATTATTATAAAAAATGGAGCAAAGAATTTGCATCAAACGGAACCAAGTGCTCGAAAATATTTGAAATGTTGACAGCGGCATGCGGTAAGTTTGCTCTAAGTAAATAAGAAGTTTACAAGATGTACAAGCTTTTCTAAGATGAATGAGAAGATGCGAATGACGAACCTCGCTCTGAACGCCCCAGGACATCAACAAAAGTTGATAACGTCGAAGCTATCAAAAAAATTGTTTTGGAAAATCGTAGAATTACCATCACAGAAGTTGCTGAGGATGTTGGCATATCGGTGGGCTCGTGTCATACAATTTTTTCAGATGTTTTGGGCATAAGATTTGTGTCAGCGAAGTTTGTTCCGAAACGACTTAATTTTGATCAGAAGAACCGTCGTATGAGCATCGCTCAGGAGCTCCTGAATAATGTCAATGATTGCTCAAAAGGATCATAACTGGTGAAGAATCATGGTTATATGGTTATGACGTCGAATACAAAGCCCAATCGTCCCAGTGGAAGCACCCAGGACAGCCAAGACCGAAAAAAGCGAGCCAAGTTCGATCAAATCTCAAAGTTTGGATCACTGTTTTTTTTCGATTACCGTAACGTAGTGCATCAGGAGATTTTACCTCAAGATTGTACGGTTAATAAGGAGTATTACCTATTTTGAAGTTATGCGCCGTTTGCGAAAAGCAATACGAGAAAAACGTGGAACAACAATTTATGGCTTTTGCATCACGATAATGCATCTGCTCATTCATCGTTGCTTGTGAGAGATTTTTTGGCCAAAAACAACACGACAATCAGCCACAGCCACCATATTCAGCGGATTTGGCCCCATTCGACTTTTTCTGTTCCTAAAACTGAAGAGCCCCATAAAAGGACGGAGATGAAAGATTTTTCGCAAAAAATGATTTTAGTCTAAAACAAAATACAGCTCGTACCGAACGACCTGTTACAGCGTCGAATTTTCGGTGAAGAAGATCCGATTTTTTTTTTATGGAAAAACTGTCTTCAGCGATGAAGTCCATTTCTGGTTTAATGGGTATGTAAATAAGCAAAACTGCCGTATTTGGTCCGATGAGAAACCTCAAGCATTATAAGAGCTTCCAATGCATACGGAAAATTGCCCGTATTTTTTGCAAGATAACCGTAACAACGTTACCGTCAATGGAGCCAGCTATCGCTCAATGATGCAAGAGCTGAACTTTGTCGACATGTGGTCAAAACAAGACGGCGCTACATGCACGCTACACACAGCACGCGAATCGATAGACCAATTGAGAAATGAGTTCGGTGAGCAATTTACGATTGCTGTTTGATGAGAACCCGGATTGGAAGATAGGTGGCGCTACTGATACTATCATTTAGTACAATCTCTTTTAGCCCGCTTGTCAAAATTTGGTGACAATCCGATGCTTAGTTTTGTTTTGGCACCCATTTCAAAACATCGTGTTAGTGTTTTTTGCGACCGTGGAAAATGAGCAGTATAGCTCCGTGATCCAATTCTTATTTTTTAGTGGCAAAACCTGTGAAGAAATCAAGCCCATTCTCGATGGTCTATATGGGACAGGTTCACCTTCCTGTACAAATATTAACCATTGGTTCGCAAAGTTTCACGTCGGTTTTTGATGAACCGCGCCCAGGTATGGCCCAAAAACTGTTACCACAGAGGAAACCGTCAACAAAATCCATGATCTCGTATTGGCGGACCGCCGAGTAAAAATTCGAGAGTTGGCTGAGATAACATCCCAACTGAATGCGTAACCCATATCCTGCACGAGATTTTGGGTATGAGAAAGCTGTCCGCGCGATGGGTTCTGCGTTTGCTCACACCGAAGAGCAAGCGCAATCTTGAGACCACTTCAAAGATGTGCTTGGTCCTGTTTAATCGAGATCCGGAGGAGTTTCTGCATCGTTTCGAGACTATCGATGAGACATGGACTCATTGGTACACACCAGAGACCAAAAAACAATCGAAACAATGAGTTTCGAGTGAACGAGCTCCAAAGAAGGCGGAAAGGTGATAACCACCGTTTTTTGGGACGCGCGAGGTGTGATCCACGTTGACTATTTGGGGAAGGGAAAAACAATCAGAGGAGCATTCTACGTCGATTTATTGGGCCGATTCAATGCCTATTTGAAGAAAAAACGACCACATTTGGCAAAGAAAGAAGTGCCCTTCCACCACGATAACGCACCGGCTCACACCTCCGCAGTCGCCACAGCCAAAATGGTCAAATCGCACTATACGAATACGAATTGTTTTTGTTCTCAAACCTTAAAAGATCGCTCGCCAGAAAGAAGTACTGGTCGAACGAGGAAGTTATCATCGCTCCGGAGGAGTATTTTGCAGGCCAACAAAAGTCGTACTATAGGAGAGGTTAAAAAAAGTTGCAGCACCGCTGGGAAAAGTGTATCGACTTGAAAGGGGATTATATTAAAAAAAAAAATTTTTTTGAAAAAACTAACAAAATTGCGTTATGATTTCTGATCCGGATATTCATCCAACGACCCTCGTATCTCTCGTTTTGGACCGGTAAATTGGCCGCCTAAATCACGCGTATGACGCCTTTAGATTATTTTTTTATGGGGATACGTCAAATCACTCGTCTATGCTGTCAATTGCAGCCTTGGAAGAAAACATTACACTTTTCATTAGCGAGATACAAGCCAATATGCTCGAAAAAGTGATTCAAAATTGGACCACATAAAACGTAGTCGTGGACAGCATTTACATGAAATAATCTTTAAATGGCAAACATTGATTTATCAACTCAAATAAAAATCGTATACACTTTTGCAAAATTCCTTTTTTTTTATAATTAAAAACCAAACGCCTAAAAAATTTGCCATTATGTGCGACGTCGTTACAGAAATTTTCTCGATGAGGCACGAGAGGGTGCATTTATTTATATTTTCTTGACTGATGACTCCTTCTAAGTAAATTTTTTTTATTGAGTTTGTGGGTTCAGAGAGAGAATGTGAGTGGAGAGGAGTAAAGTGGAGAATGTGTTGATTCAGTAGAAAGTCATGCACGACATTATAGAGCAGCGGACTTAGAACAATGCCTCGGTTTTAACTTCATATTCTCTGTTTATTCCTGTTGTGCATGAATCTTCCGTTTTGACGTAATTACTTATATCGCGTACTATTCATATCCACATCTGGGCTGTATTTTGAGACCTAAATATCGTCCATTATATGACCCCAAAGAACTACAATTGCTTTTTTCAAATCGATGAGAACAATATGCAGATATTTTGAAGCGTTGGGATATTCTTTTATAGCCTTTACCTTTATACAGTCTAACAAAACAAGCTCTACTTCAACAAGTCAAGTTACCGATCGCTTTTCATCATTTTATTGAACAAAATCGAAAGCTATTTCCGATTTTCTCCCATACTCGTACTTCGGAGAATACCATATGTCATCTGAATCGACTGTACGACCTCGGATCTTTATCCTGCTTCGCTAACGTCAACTTGCGACTGTCGTTCGTTTTCTCCTCGAGTGCGTTAGGTTAGGGAATGGTGCTGCGTGAAAATTCTTCGTTTACTAGCACGTTAAAATACCCTGAGACGGCGTCCTGGGAGCGACCGATGATGGGGATATCATCTGTGTGCCCCATCAACTGGACAAATTTTTTAAAGAAGGCTCCAGCACTTGATGTAATGGAATGATTCATCTAATTGTTTCCAATTCAGCTGAATCGTTTTTGCCGGGATCCCAAATTCGGTCATCGCCCTATAAAGGTCAAGACCGTGAGCGGTATTAGATGCGGCTTTGAAGTCGATGAGGAGATGGAGCGCCTCGAATTGGAATTCATTGTTTTTTTTACAGAATTTGACTTAGTGTAAAAATTATTTCGTTTCTCGATTAGCTGGACCAATTTTTATATAGGACAAGGGTATGCCTCGATAATTCTTAGGCTTTAAAACGAGGCATACCACCTTGATCAAAAAGTTCAGAAAATTAAAAATACAGGTTTATTCGTCTAAATCTATGTATATTGTCCCCTTTAAAGTAATCCCCATCGACTGCAACACACTTATGCCGAAACATTTTTTATATTCGGTTTTCGGTATGTCTATCAGTGCTTCCTGCGATTTTTTCATTATTTCCTCTCGGCTACTGAAACGCGTTCCCCGTAGTGGTTTTTGAACTCAATTGAACAGAAAGAGAGCCAAATCAGGTGAATTCGATGGCTGTTGGATGGTATTTGTAGCATTTCTCGTCAAAAATTACGAAGAATGATGGCACTATGCGACAGTGCGTTATCATGGTGCAAAATCCGCGAGTTTTCTGCCCACAATTCTGGTCTTTTTTGGCGAATTGCTTCACGCAAACGTCTTATAATGCCCAAATAATACTCTTTGTTTACTGGCCTTGGCCTTCTGGCAAAAATTCATGATGCACCGTTGTAATTCATGAAAACCGTGAGCATTGCCTTCTTTTTTGACTGAAAACGACATGGTTTTTTTGATCTCGGCTCATTTGGTGAACGCCATTCACTTGCCTGATGTCTGGATTGCGTATCGTAAACATAATATGGAATCGGATTCAGCCTCGCAAATCATCTCTTTTGCGACTTTGAGTACTTTTGGAACCAACTTTGCTGCTACACAACGGAAACCCAAAATGTCATTGAACGGATCCATAGGCATCGTCCAAGTCCTCCGCTATCTCTCTGTTGGTTAATTTCTTTTACTTCATCAATGTTTTCTTAGGTTTTCGATGTCGATGGTCTGCCACTGCGTTCACCATCTTCGATTGACTCACGACCACTTTTAAACCACCGGTTTCTTCAGAGAATCGTTGCCGAAACACTTTTCCAACATTTCCAACGTTCGCGCACCATTAAATCCGTTTTTTATGCAAAATTTAATACAAATTCGTTGTTGCAAATTTAAATCAATTTCTAAAATTGTAAAAAATCGCCAACACATACAGAGATAGATGTACTCTTGGCTACGTAACTTTTGTAAATGTCAAGCTATGATGCTAAGATTTAGAGGGAATGTCAACAACAGATGTACCAACTTAACAAAAAAACAGAACTCAAATCGGAACAATGGGAGCGCCACACGGTGACGCCGTTGGGAACTTTTTGATCAAGGTGGTATGGAAATGATATTTCTTTATTCTTTGATTCCGTTTCCGTTGACGGGCTTTAGAAGAGATATAACAGCGAACTCTAGAAGCCGTAGAGCTGAGAAATATAGAACAAAACTTCGACCCGAAAAGTCTTCGATTCCAATCCGAAAGAACAACGCAGATGACGATACAAATGTAGTGGATGGAAACCTAAACCATCTAAGAGTGCAAAACTGAGAGCGATTATAGAAATTTTCAAAGCACAAAGAGCAAGGTATATACAAAATTATTGTTACTAGATAACAGTTAAGCGCGCACGTATATAAACAGTGATAACTTTACAACAGCTACGAGTACATTTGCTTTCTTTTTTTATTTAAGCTTCAAATTATTTTTATCTTAAATTTATCAAGTCAATGCCGTCTTTAAGCTACAACAATGTCATGATGTATTTACCTCATATACTAGTACGTATACGTAAGGTCAATTCGACCCACATTACTCAATTGTATTAAATTCAATTAATGAGCCTCGCTCAGAGGCCAAGTTAACTGCAACCCCATTTACGAAATCTTATGAGAGAATCAAAAGAATCACTTCATGACACTAGAAGGCGAATGACTTCCTGCATTTCTACACAAAGAATCCCATTCGTATTTCTGTCCCTGAGTATGAGTGATTATCTCGGTTATAGCTTAGCAAGATATGATAATCAGTACTCAGTAGTACGAGTAAAATCAATAGACGATAAGTCTAAGTGTGTATGAGGTTCTCAAGTTTTTACATTACAAATCAAAACACCATTACTTCTTATTTACCTTTTCTCCTCATCGCTTAGAAATACTTGATATCCTTTATTTTTGGAAGATTTATTCAATCGAAGGGATCTTCGGAATTTTTTGCCAAACGACTTGGCATCTGCTATGGATTGTGGGATGGAGAAAAACTTGGTCCTTCTTAAATTAATGTACTTTTCACAAAGATGATCCCAGAACACTCGCATTAGATTTATTCGTGTGGCATCCTCTTCAGGATCACTATTTAACTCATAAGTTGAGGTATAATTGATAACGACACTCATTCTAAGCACTACAAATTGATCACAGTATCACTTATTCACGTTGAAATCTTTCCACTGACTGGCAGGTTAGTTGAGTTGTAGTTAACGAATCGACATATATATGTATGTCTGTTTAAATATCAACAACAACCTCAAGTGAAAGTAACGTTTACGTTTTATTTCGTTTAATTGAGAATGATAAGAACCGCGACAATCGCAGAGATATCTTCTTTCTATGTGTTCAAACGACTTCTAAGACGCCTATCTACCTACAGACCGCAGTAGATACTCAATCCGGTTGGTTTAGTTTTTTTATAACCGTATTGTTGGAGGATGATGATAGGCAGCCAAGGTTGTTAATTACAAAATAACTTATGTATGTCGCCTCATAGACAAATTGAACGAATACAATTAAATGTGCATCTCACCCTTATTTATAGTAAAACAAGACTTGCACTGAGATTCTGATTGCAACAATCTGGCTGCAAAACCAGAGACTATAGGTCACGTTAGGGCTTATCAATGGGATACATACGACCGTCTTGGATTGAAATTTTTTAATTAGCATATTTGCGATACAATTGATACAAACAAAAGGCAATGTACACGGCATTAGCAAATCTGTGTCAATTTACTCAAGATAACTCTGCGGAAGTATTGACTTTGTTTTGGTCCTCGGGAGACATACAATTTATTTGGGGTAACTACACTAATTGGAAAATCAATTATTTTATTCAGAAGATAATGGGACATTACTGCCTGCCAGACAAATAGAATATTGATGTCGTTTACATTTTATTTAATAAAGTCTTTAAAATAACATAAAGGAGCGGTATTTAGTTATTTTTATAGGTGGGATTCACGAGGTCATTTGGATCCAGTTCCCTCTCTCAACCTACCACTCTAGAGATGACCATAAAGATACCCAGGATAGAACCATGCGGACGGCGTGGAGACTCTAGCGAACGTACGGGCTGCCCTCTTAATGCCCCGAGTGATCAGCACAACCAGCAATAGCCGCGAGCCAAAACTATGTACATTCTCATTGTTTGCAAAAGAAAAACCTGTTTTCCAAAATTTTGCGTTAAAAATTGGGTGCCACCTCCCTTCTCTATGTGTTATCGGTTTTTCCATTTTGAACGAACTTGCCTACCCCCCCCCCCCTTTCTTACTGAGTAACCGGTGTGTACTTCTAGCCCAAAGCTGTTTGTTACAATTCCGGCTTTTTTGCGATTCCCTCTTTGGACTCCCATTCGCTTTTATGCACTCTTCTCCATTCGCTCCTCAAGCACCACCTGTGTGTGTCTTATGTGAGCATCAGATTTGGTATGATATAATTTAGCCCGTTAAAGGCTTCAATGACCGAAAACGGCAAGACCAAAAACCCACACAAAATCTCATTCTTACAGCGCTCCCCCCATCAGACGTTGTTTTAGCTATTGGAAAGTTGAAGGCAACGGACTCTGACTACCAACGGAAATTCCTATACATGGACTATATAATAGGATTGCCGGAAGCTAACCAAACAACTGCGAAGAGAATGACGACCTAAAATATATCTGGCGGTGAGCCGGAATTTCGTCATAGTTAGCAGATGTTGCTCATACCTCAGTATCCAAAAATATCACAGATATAACAGAAAAAAGAAAGTAACAAAGAAGTACACGGCAGAAGTCATGCAGAGGTGCTTCTACAGAAATTATGTTCGGAAGTTCTAACGAAATATGAAAAAAACTTGCCAAGGACACAAACATCGAACAGAAGCATGCAGATATATTGTAATGTCGGGAACGTCATTTCTAGTACCTACAGTTGGTCATAAAAATTGCGAAGGATTACTTCAGATCTGCGTAGACGATCAACATTCAAGTGTCATCCAGAATAAAACATTTAATGTGGATGATGATCGACAACAAGTTCGTCCATTTATCAAGAAGAGGTCTGGACATCTAAGCTAAAAACCAATAAGGCTGCAGTAGCAGCTTACCTAAAGCATTATGGACAAAGCTGATAAGAATCAAACGATTACACCCACTCATCTGTAAAATATGGTTGAATGAAAGTTTGCCCGGTAAATAGAATCTCGGCATCATTTACCCCAAATTCAAGAATGGAAACACTACAAACTGCGTCAACAATGTTTTGGGGAATCAATCTATACTGAGTCGAAAGCGAAAACTCTCCGTCTCATGGCTGAGGCTCACTTCCTAGGTTACCTAATCACAACCAGCTCCTAATAATGAAGCTATATCATCGATTGCAGTAATGGATGAGGATATTAAACATCCTTTTATGGCTTCAAGTGGTCTGGCCCGGTAACTCTGAAGAGAGTCTTCATTGTTAGCCTGGCCCTCGCATACATACCGAAACCCTGGCAAACGCTGAGAGAATCCTTCATACCGAAAGTCGGAAAAAAAGACTATACGCTCGCCAAGATCTTCAGTTCTACAATACTGTTGAAAAGCATAGAGAGAATGGTCTAGATCCATATACGCAAAACCGCCTGGCGAATGCATCCTCTATCGACGATGAAACACGCCTACCAACACGGAAGATCCTGGCGAGAATACTCTTTAAAATCTGGTAGGCAGAATTGAAGACGCACTCGACAAGAACAACGCAACTTTTGACGGCATGTGTACCTCGCCCAGCCAAGACGGCGTAAACGAATCATGAAACGAATGTTTCGTAGACAAAAGCAATGCTAATGAATAGAACATTGATTGCAAATGCCGAATGTGATCAATATATGATGGCAGGGGCAAACACGGGACGCCCACTCAACGCACTTAATACTTTTAACGTCTATGTACAAACATACGCAGATGATGTAGCTGTACTGTCTGTTGGATCGTGTCCAACGACTGTCTTCTCCAAAGTGCATGCAGCCCTAGAGGTGATCGACAAAGGTGCACTAGTAATGGGCTTTCAGTCAATCCTCTCAAAGATGGTCTGACTCATCTAGTGCTTAAAGAGATTATCATGCAAGGAAGCTAAGTATTTATGTATCATCTTGGATAAAAAACTTCTCAAGCGCTCTCAGCCTCCTGGCAGTCCAGAGGAGCTATCGGCAAAACATGAGGCCTGTCAATGAGTAAGGTCTTTTGAATCTACAAGGATAATGCCAATTATGTCATATGCATCGATTGTCTGCATTTACCAGACTGCAAAGAACGGTTTTTTTTCGGATGCATGGAAGCTTTCCCCAGCCCTCCAGGCTCTGCTTTAGACGCATTGATGAATCTTCCTTATCTTGATATTCATATCATGGGCTGCACTCTCAAGCCATCTTCCGTTTAAAAAGATGTGGTCTCTGGTACAACACGTACTGGAGCTTTGATAACCTTGCGCGTCGGCTGTTTTATCACTCTGGTCTTATAGACATGCCGTCCGACGTAATGACACCAGAACTCCTGTTGCGGAAAAAAATTTAAATCGACTTTCCCTGTGCCCATAGCTTGTTTCGGCCAGAATCTGAGTCAGAAAAGGAATGCAGTCCGGTCTTTACGGACGGCTTCAAAACCAATATAGCATGTAGCGCTGGTGTCTTTTTGGAGGACGACAACGTTAGATTTGACTTCACGTTAGGAACGCTTGCATCTGTCTTCCAAGCGGAGAAATACGCAATCCTGGTGGCAGCCAACTATATTACGGAGAACGGAGAAGAGGGGGCGAAGCATTTGCAGTAGGACTGCAGTTTGCTTACTGACGACATGACAGGGCATTACTCTTTTGCTAAGCACTTACATGTGCTGTGCATAAGTGACACAGCATCCTGCGATGCTTGCTGTGGAAGTGATGACGACACCGCAGAGCACTATCTTTGTGAATGTCCGGCTTGCGCTCGCATCAGACTGCAGGTACTCGGCGCCAACGTGGTGAGTGCTGATACTGTAGGCACCTTATCGTAAGACTGAAAGATTTCGTTAAAAGGAACTTAAAAAGAAAAAAATTGACTAATTCTTTGGCTCACTACCAGTCATCTCTGAGCAAAACCAGTGATATGTTACGATTTTTTCTGAAGAAAAAAAAAATGCAATCGAAAATGGAGGAACACGATAACGCAAAAAAAGGGAGAGACAAAGAATACCAATTGCTTCAACAATGAGGGAGAGATACTAAATGTCTCAAAGTATTAAAGAAATTAAAAAAGCTAAAAAAATTACCTTTAACCAGTAAGTAGCCGATATTTTTGTAAGGGAGTGAATGAGTAAAAGTGAAATCACATTTCATCCATATGGCCATAAACACATTTCATCTTTTCAAAGTCCCAGGACATAGTCTCACAGGTCAATTTCAAAGAGGTTACCCAAACATTCTTCATTTTCTGTTTTACATGTTATGCAAAGGAAAATATTACAAAAAAATCATGACAATCGACTCAATAAAATGACCAATATCTTAATTCAAATTTAAAAATGAACATCCAATCTAGAATGTCGGGGTTTAAGCGCATTGAATAATGGTCGTTCACTACGTGTGCAAATTAATTCAACCAATTGTTCAATGAATTCAAAACAAATCGGTAGGCTTGTAAACTAGTGCACAAACTCCCGTTTTTAGCGTTGAGCAATGAAACTCGACTGAACATTAAACATTCTTCTCTGAAAAAAAAGGAATAGACAAGACAAAATGGACCTAAATCCCCTCAAAAATCAAGAGGTACAAAACCTAGTTAGGAGAGAAATAAATGAAGGACTAATCCTAATAGGTATAGGGTGATTCATCGTGAGGTTTGATTTATAATGTAAAATAAAACACATAAATTTGAAAGTGAACTTAAAACTTTTATTATCGGTTAAAAGAAGTATTCATGGCATTTACTTTTTGAAAATGATATCATGTAAATGTTGGCCATGACTACGTCTGAGGCGGTGCATTCGTTCGAGCATAGCGACTGGTATCTCGCGAATAACACGAGCAATGTTGGCTTCCAAAGCGTCAATCGTAGCTAGCTTATTTCTGAAGACCTGAGACTTTACATATCTCCAGAGAAAATAGTCCAAAGTTGTGATATCGCACGATCTAAGCGACCAATTTACCGAGCAAAACGTGATTGATTGAAATGATTTCTCAACAAGTCCATTGTTTCACGCGCTGTATGGCTCGTAGCGTCGTCTTATTGAAACCAGAGCTCACCTAGACCATGTGCTTGAATTTCAGGAAGCACATAGTCCGTTAACATAATAAAACATTAGCGATAACGGTTACCATTGACGGTAACATTCTGATTTGCCCATTTTTGAAGAAACATAGACCAATGATTCCACCAGCCCATAAACCACACCATACCGTTGTTTTTAATAGATCTAATGGTAGCCCTTGGTACTCTTCAGATTTTTCATCAGCCCAAAAACGGCAATTCTGTTTATTAACGCATCCATTGAACCAGAAATGGGCTTCATCACTGAACAAAATTTCACGATAAAAAACCGGATTTTCATTGAGTTTTTTCAGAGCAAATTAACTGAAAATAATACGAAAAATAAAAACCCCTGGCTTCAATTATGGCATAAGTTTAATTTTGTACACTTATAGGCCGAGATCCTCGCGTCAAATATGCCAATTTGTCGAATAAGCCAAGCCAAGCTTGGCTTGTCAGCTACAGCTGCTATAGTCTCTTCACTACGTGCTGGATGTGGTCTAACTGGTCGAGCATCATCCACTAATGTAAACTGGGACTCAAATTTGCGAATGGTATTGACAAGTGGTTTCAGTAGATCGATTATGCGCACCGTAAGTTCCTCGAATCGCACGGAAAACATTTCTCATAGAACGCTGGTTTTCGTAATACAGTTGAACAATTTGGAGACGCTGTTGTGGTGTGAGTCTTTCCACGATCACTTGCCAAACGATACTGAACAAAAATGATAAAGCAGTTTGATAAGAGTCACGCGTGATCTGTCAGAAAACGCCTATTGAAAATCAAACCTCACGATGAATCAACCTATACAAATAAAATCGAAGAAGAGAGTATCCATACCAGATGGGTATATGTTCGGAATACCTTACTTCGGGCTGGTAAAAGGCATTTAAAAAAAAGAGACCAAAGATTAAGAAATGAGTAGATGATAAATGAAATACTTACACTAACGGAAGAAAGAAGAAAAAGCAAGCCGGACGAAAATAGATACAAGGGAATAAATGGATTGATAAGAAACAAAATCAAAGAAGCTAAGAATAGATACCTGCAACAACAGTGTGGGGAACTAGAGTTACATAATAGAAATGACGATAGATTTAATCTACACAAAAACAAAACAAAATAAATATCTGGTACTGGGAAGAGAAATTAACCCGATAAAAGAAACCAACAACAACCCCATTACAGATCCGAAGGACATCTCTGGTCCATGAAAGAAGAAGTCATGAAAGTGCTAACGGAATTCATAAACAGAAAAGCAACAAATTCAGACGATGCTAGTCAACCTATTCAATGCAATCATCTATAGATATGGCACGATTCCGGATGACTGGCTACAAACTGTCTTCGTAACACTACCGAAGGAAAATAACACAAAACATTGTGCTGATTATAAAACAATAAGCCTAATGAGCAACAATTTAAACATCTTTCTAAAAATCATGCACAGGAGTATATATATAATAAACAGAAAGAGCTCCTCTCAATTCAGTTATAGTGCGGTTTTTGTACGCGCGAGGCATTGTTCTCTTTCAACAAGCTTACCCAACGTAGCTTAGAGATGAGGGCAGACGTTTTTGCATACTTCATAGGTTATGAAAAGACATTTGGCATGATTCAGCACAAAAACAAAATGGCAGAAATCCTCGAAAACATAAATTTAGACATGAACGACAGAAGAAAGTCCATACTGAGATCAAAAAGTAAAAATAACAATAACAGGAGAAGAGTCAGAGGAAGTAGCAACTCAAAGAGAAGTAAGACAAGGTTGCATTTTATCGCCTGTGCTTTTCAATATGTAGTCAGAAGAAATATTCAAAGAAGCAAGCGCAGAAAACAACGGAGGAGTAAAAGTAAATTGAGTTAACATTAACAACATAAGATACGCAGACGATGCTGTCAAAATATCAAACAACATAAACAAACTAACTAAACGATGTAAGCAATAACTATGGACTAAGAATAAATATTACCAAAACAAAGTTTATAGTTCTAAGTAGTAAGCAGAGAAATCAATATAAACATCAAGATAAGACTAGTTGAATGTTACAATTGTTAGGTACTCTTATATGCAGTTGAAACATGGACGTTACACAGAGCAACGATAAGAGGAAAAAGGGCCTTCAAAATGTATGTTACATAAACGATAAAATATTCCATATCTTCTGGGTCGACAGAATAACAAACGAAGAACTACTATTGTACTGTATATGGTATAATAAAAAAAAAAAAAACTGGAACACCACAAATATGAACTTCTGCAAGTGAAAATAGAAGGATTAAGAGCAGCTGGGAGGCAAGCCTAACGTGGCGGTCAAATGTATGGGAATGACCTAACCTTTCAAGTTTACAAATTATGAAAGAAGTGAAAAACAAACGAACTATAAAAATTACAATTTACAACCTCCGGAATTGAAAAACTCAATCTAATGTTCAAAAGCTTTGCCGACCTAGTTGATTAATAATTTTAGATTTGAGGGGGGAGGGAGGCAATGACGTAATTTTTACACTCCTACTTAATTCTCATTAACAATTTGTAAAATAAATAAAACAAGAAAACTTGTGAACAAAATAAATATCATAGTTAACAGTAAACGAAAAATAATAAGTAACAGACGATATGAAAAACAAATAGTGAATAATAAATTTAAATAAAATATTGGGTCTATAACTTAACTCGTGCGGTTTGCTAAGAGATGGCGTTACTTGTATTATTCCATTGGAACATGTGTTGGAAGCTACTGTCATTGTAAGACATTTCAGTATATGTCATTCATTTGAAGCGTAAGCAACAATAATTTTTTTTCACTCAAATATGTCGAACTTTGTGCCTGAAAAAGTGTTTTTGCGGGGAGTTCTTCTTCATTACTTTAATATGAAGAAAACATCGTATTTTGGTGGAAGTTTGTGGTGAACATGTGCTAGCTGAGCGAACGTGCCAAAAGTGGTTTGCACAATTTAAAAGTGGTGATTTTGGCTTGGAAGACGATGAACGTCCTGGACAGCCAAAAAAGTTTAAAAATGAAGAACTGGAAGCATTACTCTATAAGGATTATAGCCAAACACAAGAAGAGCTCGCAGAATCTTTGGATGTGACTCAAGCAGCCATTTCAAAACGTTTAAAAGCAGCTGGATATATTCAAAAGCAAGGAAATTGGGTTCCACGTCGAAAGGCGGTTTTGCATGTCCGAAATGCTGCTGGAACGCCACAAGAAGTCATTTTTGCATCGGAAACCCGGCTAACCAGCCAAATCAACTGCAAAGCCAAATATCCATGGCGCGAAGGTAATGCTCTGTATTTGGTGGGATCAGATGGGTGTGCTGTATTATGAGCTGCTAAAATCGGGTGAAACCATCAATGGACAACGCTACCGAACACAACTAATCCGTTTGAAGAGAGCCGTAGCCGAAAAACGCCTGGAATATGCAACCAGACAGGAGGCAATAATTTTCCATCATGACAACGCTCGGCCCCACGTTGCTATTCCGGTTAAGAACTATTTGGAAAACAGTGGATGGGAAGTGTTACCCCACCCGCCTTATAGCCCAGACCTTGTCCCTTTTGACTACCATTTGTTCCGGTCGATGCAGAACGTCCTCACTGAAATACGATTCACATAAGAAAAGGATATCAAAAATTGGCTTGATTCATTCTTGGCTGCCAAGCCGGCGCAGTTCTTTTGGGATGGGATCCACAAATTGCTAGAAAGATGGGAAAAAGTCATAGCTTCAGATGGGCAATACTTTGAATAATACTATTGTACATGTTTTTCTTAAATAAACGTTCAAATTTTGAAAAAAAAAAACCGCACGAATTAAATAACATACCCAATAAATAAATAAATAAGTGGCGCGACAGCCCGGTGTGGTCCAAGGCCTAGCTTCTTGCACTCATTTGTGTTTCTCACTTTGTGAATTTGTACACTCCTGAGCAGGGCCTACCGTTTGTTGCCGTTTTCAAACGGCTCTCCTGAGAAGCTTTTTCGTAGGCAGAATTTGACTTTCGGAGGTTAGCCATTGCCCGCCGAAAGCGTGATGACGATTTTTGCCAATATAATATATGCAACTCATCGCTAAGTGCTACGGGAGGTCATAGATCATTTTCAATTGTTTATTCTGGTTTATTTGCAACTTCCAAATATACAAATACTTACCACAAAAGGGGATCCTTAAAACAAAATTTTTAAATTTTTAAAAAAATCATCTATCTAGTTACTTAACTTGTGTAATGTTGGCCGTTTCTTGAGTGGACAAAATGCGTTTTTGATAACATATTTCAGAAAACGAAGCTCGAATTCATCATCTCTAAGTCATGTTTCGTTTAAAGAGAAGTGGTCTCTTTTTTATAATCCCGCGCGCGCACCAAGGGGATATGAATACACGGGCACGGGCGGGTGGTGTAGTAGTTTGAAACTCAGGTGTATTAGGTTTCGATATTTTTCCCAGAGGTGGTTGTCAAACTGGACGGGACGAGCAAGTGCATCCTCAACCAGTGGATCTCAGTACGTGCTAGTTGTTAGTTCTTTACATTTAGCCCAGCCAGCAACCACTCCAACATCAGTGTCATGTCAGAATTGACGCCGACGGGATTCTCATATAACTACATGCAAGTTCTACGAAAAGATTTTTTCAGAGAATTTCCTCGCACGGGATTCAAACCCGCGACCCTCTGCTTGAGGAGTGTATGCATCTACCACTACACCACGGCCACCCCCGTTTTACTTAAGTGTATAAGGCATACATTTAAGTTAAATCAGGTAGGAAAGAAAGAGAGGTTCCGATGAACGTTCGTTTTAAATGTTTGAAGGTGTTAAGTGACACAAAATCAGGCAGTGATAACGACACTGCAGTGCACTACTGTTCCGACAGAGAAAAAGCAAAACGCCTGAAGTAAGCATGGCAGTTGACAGCTCCATATACTTAAGTTTATCTTTCTCCAAGCAAATATTAACTCAAAAAATTGTAACTTAATATTCGGTGAAGACTATAGCTTCAAAAAGTATGATACAATGAAAGTTGTGCTCCAAAGATCTCTTAACCTGCCAGTATTATTTTATAGAACTAAATGCTGGACGATAAATGAGGAAGAAGAAAATATACAGAAAATATACAGTATATACTGTGTAGCTTCGTGACTAAAATGAAACACTCCATCGGAAATTTATTGTAGTTTTATTTAAGAAGTGGCCGACTGGAAAAGTATGAGTAACCACGAACTGTACGAGCTGTTGAAAATATCAATTTATAATATTAGTCAAGATTATTGGCCTACCAAATTGAGAGCAGCACGCATGAAGGCAAAAAAGATGAAAGGCTGCAGTGTCGGAGACAATGATAACGTATATATAAAAACCACCGATAATCTTCGAATACCAACACCGAGAATCGGCGCAACAAACAGAAAAAAGTACCAGCCACATCTGATTCCCAGGACAACTTAACCGGCAAATCGAAAGCAGTGTACTCCGCTTCAGAACACTTGCGTAAGCATTTTTTCTGTTTCAGCAAATCAAATGTCAGAAAATTATTTAAATCAGTCCAAATGAGCTTAATTCTTACCTGTGCCTGGTACACCTGGCCCAGATGGTCCTGTTGGTTGTGTTACTATAGGCTGTGGTCCATATGCATCATAGCCAGGTTGATAACCACCATATGGTGGTTGCTGTCCAAACGCTTGTGGTGGCTGTCCTCCATAAGGTGGTTGCCCTCCTCCACCAACATAAGGCGGCTGTCCTGCACCACCAACATAAGGTGGCTGACTCCCTCCAACGTAAGGTGGGTGACCTGCTCCCCCTGCATAAGGGGGTTGGCCATAAGGTGGCTGACCTGGTCCGTATGGAGACGATTGTGAAATTGGAGCATATCCTCCTTGCCCGATTACTGGTTTAAATCCCTTTAAACCAAATGAAAAAAAAAAAAAATAATAAATTAATAATTCATGAAAAAAGAAAAATGGAAGGAAAACAAATATAACTTCATTCAAAAATAAAAACTGTTTACACTCGTCCTGCTAACGACACTAGGGGCACATAATTAATCCACCAAAATCTCCGATTACAATAATATTGTAATACTAAATGTAATGGATGGCAGAAAAGTGGGAAAGCTAATCAGAAAGCATCTTTCAAAAGCAAGTCACCGAAGTCATAGGGCGACACAATCCTACAAACGGTACGAAAAATCAAAACAAAACAAAAACCGTCTTTGAGATAAAAATACATTCGTCATGTCGTGACTGATTTACAAATCGTTTAGTAGAGTTTAATAGGATTTTTGGTTATTAAGGAAGCACGAACCCAAGAAAACGTTTCTCGTTTTTCAGACCAAAACAAAAGCATGTGTAACAACAGTTTGTGAGCGGAAATGTCCAATTACTTTATTTTTGACTTTATTTCTTCATATCCACTCACACAGACTTAGATTACAATATTTTATTAGGTAAAAACCTGTTTAAAATGTTCCACAGGATAGGTGGGTGTACTTTCAGCAAGAATTACTAGGTGAGGTGAAAAGTAACCTCCTTGACCGCCAGAATACGCTGCTACTGCAAAAAAGGTTATGGTGACTTGAAGTCCGTTCATATTTAGGCATACATGCCAAATTTCAGCGATACTGTCTTTAGTTTTGTTTTGACAGCTGATTATTGTTGACGTGTTTGGCATCATGTTGAGTATGGACAAAAACGATTTTCGTTCTCTCAAAAAACATTATATTTTGAGAGGCAAAACGGCGAAGGAAACAAAACAAAAGTTGGATAAATATTATGGGGCTAATGCTCCGTCAGGTTAAACCGTCAAATATTGATTTCGAGAGTTTCGTGGTGGCCGCAATTCCACTACCACTACGGTTACAGAGGACAATGCCAAAAAAATTCATGAAATGGTGTTGGTTGACAGGAAAATGAAGGGGCGGGAGCTAGCAGATACCACAAAGATTAGTACTGAGCGCACTCGCCATATTTCGGGCGATATTCTGCATATGAAGAAGTAATCCTGCCGCTGGGTGCCGCGCACACTCACTCCTGACCAAAAACACGAACGCGAGAGCACTTCGAAAGAGTGTTTGGACTTGCTGATGCGGAATCGGGTGGAACTTTGGCGTCGATTGGTAACTTGTGATGAAACTTGGATCCAATATTACACACCAGAGAACAGAATGAGTGGACAGAATCCGGCACGAGTGCTCCGAAACGCCCGAGGGAGGCTCGATGGGTCGGAAGGGTTATGGCGTCGGTTATCTGGGATTGTCATGACATACTCTTCGTGGACTACCTCGAAAAAGGAAAAACCATCAACAGAGAGCATTACTGTGCATTATTGGAGCGATTTAAGGTCGAAATCTCTGTAAAAAGGCCTCACATGAATGCAGGACAATGCTCCGGCGCAACCGCGGTTAAAATCAATGACTTACGGCTCCAATTGCTGTCGCATCCACCGTATTCGCTCGATTTGGCTCTCTCTGACTATTATTTCTTCCCAAATCTCAAAAGATGGCTCATCAATAAAAAATGCAGCTCACGCGAGGAAATCATCGACGCCACGGAGGAGTATTTTGCAGACCTTCCGGAAAATTGCTTTTCGGACGGGATCAAGAAATTGGAAAATCGCTGGAATAAGTGTATCAAACTAAAAGAGGACTATGTTGAATAAAATAAAAAAACATTTAAAAAAAATTTTTTTTTCATTCCCAAGGAGGTTACTTTTCACCCCACCTAGTAAAGCTCTACAAACAGCATAATTGCGCCGATCGTCCTATACAGACCTGAGTCCCTACGTCCTATACAACTGAGTCGTTTCCAAGCGACAGAAGTAAAGGGTGATTCATCGTGGGGTTTGATTTATAATGTAAAATAAAACACATAAATTTGGAAGTGAACTTACAATTTTTATTATCGGTTCAAAGAAAAATTCATGGCATTTACTTTTTGAAAATGATATCATGTAAATGTTGGCCACGACTCCGTCTATGGCCGTGCATTCGTTCGAGCACAGCGACTGGTATCTCGCAGATAACACGAGTAATGTTGGCTTCCAAAGCGTCAATCGTAGCTGGCTTATTCCTGAAGACCTGAGACTTTAAATATCCCCAGAGAAAATAGTCCAAAGGTATGATATCGCACGATCTAGGTGGCCAATTTACCGTAGCAAAACGTGAAATTAAGAGCTCACCAAAATGATTTCTCAACAGGTCCATTGTTTCACGCGCTGTATAGCTCGTAGTGCCGTCTTGTTGAAACCAGAGCTCACAGAGATCATGTCTTTGAATTTCAGAAAGCACAGTCCGTTGACATGGCGCGATAACGGTTACCACTGACGGTAACATTCTGATTTAATTCGTTTTTGTAGAAATATGGACCAATGATTCCACAAGCTCATAAACCACACCATACCGTTGTTTGTAATGGATGTAATGGTAGCTCTTGGTACTCTTCGGGTTTCTCATCAGCTCAAATACGGCAATTTTGTCTATTAGCGTATCCATTGAGCCAGAAATGGGCTTCATCACTGAACAAAATTAAACACAGGATTTTCATTGAGTTTTTCCAGAGCCCATTCACTGAAAATGACGCAAATTCAAGTCGCCTGGCTTCAATTCTTTCACAAGTTGAATTTTGTACACTTGTAGGTAAAGTGTCGAGTAAGCCCAGCCAGTCACAGTCTTCGCATACACTCTCAGCTACAGCTGCTTTAATCTCTTCACTAGGTGCTGGATGTGGTCTAACCGGTCGAGTATCATCCACTAATGAAAACTGAGACTCAAATTTGCGAATGGTATTGGCAACGCTGATTTTCGTAATACATCTGAACAATTTGGGATGCTGTTGTGTTGTTAGTCTTTCCAAGATGACTTGCCATACGATACTGAACAAAAATGGCAAAGCAGTTTGAAAGGAGTCACGCGTGATCTATCAAAAAAAGCCTATTGAAAACCAAACCTCACGATGAATCACCTCTTATAATTCGTCAGAAGAGTAGGAAGGAAAGTCAGAAGGGACAGGATAAAAAATGAGAAATTAAGGGAAGGAATAGTAAAAAAGGGTCAATTATAACAAACACAGCTAAAGTTAGTCGGCCACTTACAACAAATGGAAGACTCAAGGATTCCCAAACAGATTCACGGCAAACAATGGATTCAACACCAAGAGGTAGACTGTGAAACACTGTAAAGGAATGCATTCAAAAAAGAAGAAAGTCAATAAGGAAATAAAGCTTAAACAAGAAAAGTGGAGATACTGAATATTCCAAGGCAACACCCACGCTTAGCGGCAACAAAGTAAGACCGTAGAAAAGGAAGACGAAGCTTTTTGTTTCATGTGTAGATGATGTTGGTTTTGCGGGTTAGGAAAAATATCAATGTAGGTCTTACTGCAACTGAATCGTTCCCCGTTATCTTACAGCATCTTAATCCAATTATAAAGACATTCTTGAAATGGTGACACATCGTTACACTTACCTTATGCTATCATCAGCGAAAAGAATAAAAGTCGTTCCTGACTCGATAATGCTTCAATAGAAAATCTTGCATGACTTTCACAAGCAACGGATTTTGCACAGCGAGATGGTGTTCTCCAACTTCAACTTCGAATGCTGCGGTGATATAAATAAATCACGTATCCTTTTTATATACGTCTCGACTACTATCAAATAACATTTCTGAGAACTTTGTCAAACATTTTTTAAAGTCGATATGCTGTTCTTTCCATAAATTTTGAGTCGCTTCATAAATTCACCTGCCTTCCACAAAGCCGCATTGATTGCCGTGGAATTTTATAATGCCTTATCAACTGTGTACTCGTATATTTTAATAATATGGGAGTTTGGTTTCACCGATCGTTACTTGTTGCAATTCTTCGCGTCGCTTTAGCCTTTAAACAGAAACAAGACAGCTCTCCTTCCTAGTTAAACAATTGGTTGCCTCTCATAATTTTATTTAACAGAATCGCGAGCTATTTAAACCTAAGATTACCGATTGTCACCCATACTTCAAAGGGTATGTGTTGCGGCATAACTGAAAGTAGTCAGTTCATTATTTGTTACTGCTTCGCTAACTCCGGCTTCCGTAAAATTTGTCTGCGCGACAACCGAGAAAATTATTCGTTTAATAAAGGATTAAAGTACTCTTTCCATCTATTGCTAATTTCGTTGTTCTCCGTTAACAAGTATCCATGCTCGTCTTCAATGTATTTCGTCGATTGAATCTCCTCTAATTTGTTTCTTTGTTATGCCGCAATTTATTTATTAGCTCGTTTCTCCGCGCTGCGACGTTGCACTTTTTTTATTGCTTGTCATCTTCTTATCTATTGCGTTTATAAAATAAATAGTCTATAATAAAAATCTTCTATTGCCATGGATTTTTCGGATCTTTTCTGCAAAGTTCATAGTCTAACTCAAGACACCCTTAATAGGTTTCGTACTAGCGTACTAACTCTACGCTTGAAAAGTTTGTCTGTTGTTTCTTAACGATTTTTCCGTCTCATTGCCCCACCAGAACGTTCTTTTATTTATGTCGAGTCGGCCTGACTGACCCGAGTTTCTGCACTACTCTAGGGTTTTTTTCCGAAGTTATTTCATAAATTTTTCTTCTTTGTTTACGCTATTTTGGAGATATTTTAGCAAATCTAGCCCTCCAAGCTACCTTGTTTAGATTGTGCCAAGGTACTGTCTCGACTAAAGCCAGTTGTTGTTGGTTTTGTCTGGTTTCCTATTTCCTATTCAATTATAAAAAGTCGATCCTGACTCGTTCCTGGTCATCCTATTACATAGCGCATACACTGCGCATTTAAGCTGTACAGCAAAGGTTAATCGGTTTCGTGTAACGAATATTTCCTGGAGTGACAGGTTAAGCCTACCACCATATATTGATCGCCTTATGCCCTAATGTCTCTCCTTTTTCATCAGTTTTTAACTGCTAACATTGACATTAACATTCTATTGCAACTCATCTAGTTGAATGCTTTTCCACAAAATCTTCGAAATGTTCCTCGGAATAGTATTAATCCTCATCGAACTAAATGTGGATACCTTAAACACATGTCCAAACTACTAAGCGAAATCAACTCCATTCAACTTTTCTTTTACCACCAGCAAAGCGACAAATCCCACAAAAAGACAAAGAAATCCCTATAAAACCAATTTAAAGCTAATCAAAGCTGGCAAAGATTAAGTGAAGAAAATGACATTGAGCGACTATAATGCATGGGCCGTTTTTGAGAGAGGGCACCACTTGAATTAAATCCATGCCATTTTCAGTTAGTACCAACCTTCAAAAGATACGTGTATAAATTTGACAGCTGTGTTATTGTGAAAAAAATGGATTCAAAGCAATTTCGCGTGTTGATTTATCATTGCTTTTTGATGGGAAAAAATGCAGCCGAAGCAAAGAAATGGCTTGATAAGTGTTACCCGGACTCTGCACCAGCCGAACGAACCATTCGCAAGTGGATTGAAAAATTTAAAAGTGGTCATACAAGCACCGAAGATGTTGCACGCAGTGGACGTCCAAAAGAGGCTGTTTCAGATGAAAATATCAAAAAAGTCCACAAAATGATTACGAATGACCGTAAAGTGAAGTTGATCGAGATAGCTGAGCCTCTGAAGATATCAAAAGAGCGTGTTGGATATATCATACACGAATATTTGGACGAGCGAAAGCTCTGTTCAAAGTGAGTGCCGCGTTTGCTCACAGTCGACCAAAAACAACAACGTGTTGATGATTCAGAGGAGTGTTTAAAGTTGTTAAACTGCAGTAGAGCCGAATTTTTGCGTCGGTATGTGGCAATGGATGAAACTTGGCTCCATCACTTCACATCAGAGTCAATTCGGCAGTCAGCTAAGTGGCAAGCAGGCGACGAACCTCATCCAAAACGACCAAAAACTCTAAAGTCGGCTGGCAAGGTTATGGCATCCGTATTTTGGGATACACATGGAATAATTTTCATCGACTATCTCCAAAGGGGGCAGAATATCAACAGCGACTATAACATTGCGTTGTTGGAGCGTTTGAAGGACGAAATCGCAGAAAAACGGCGGCATTTGAAAAAAAAGAAAACGCTGTTTCATCAATACAATGCACCGTGTCACAAGTCGATGAAAATGATGGCAAAATTGAATGAATTTGGCTACGAATTGCTTCCCCACCCACCGTATTCTCCAGATTTGGCCCCCAGCGACTATTTCGTGTTCGCTAAACCGAAATCGTACTACAAAACTGGTATCGAATTTTGCAAAAATTTTGTATTTTACTATAAACAGATTTTTCAGCCCATGTGTTACAATATATTTGTAAACAAAATGAACGATATATACACGCAAACGACAAAAATAGCAAATACGAAAAATCGCAAACAAAAAAAAACATGGATGACTCCTGATGTAGCTAGAATATGCTAAAGAAGAGACGAGCTCTATAGGAAATGGAAAAATAACCCACTAAACCGAAGATATGACTAAGACTAACTTGTACAAAGAAAGATTTTCGAACGACAAAAATGACCGGATAAATATATGGAATGTGTTAAATGAACTTATGGGGCGAAAAATGAGATCGATAGATGAGATAGTTATAAACAATTTTCCGATTAATACGAATCTAAAGAGCTTAGAAGAGAAATTTGCGGAACAATTCTCTAGTCAAGCATCCAAGATAGTGCATAGATGCTCTCACAAAAAACCTCTTCCGATGAAAATATACATCTCGCACAATCAATCTATGTAGAGAAAGCCAGCAATCAGAAGTTTACAGAATGTTGTGCTGTTTAAAAACCGACAAGGGACCAGGAGCAGATAATATTAGACCGATCGATCTCAAACTAAATGCTTTGTCTTTAACCCCAATAATTAGAACAATTATCAACCAAAGTATAAGTCAATCTTGTGTTCCGAAGTTATTAAAAACGTCGATAATATGTCCTATATACAAGGGGGGAGTGCCTGTTGTAGAAAAATGCCTGGAGGAAATAATAGTACAAAGACTAACAAATTTCACAGAAAAACATAGAGTTTTACAGCCAAACCAATATGGCTTCCAAAAAAATAAGAGCACGGGGTTACTACTGGGGGATCTCACAAATGTGATTATCGCAGATCTAAACAAAAACCACCATGTTCTAGTTATGTTCTTAGACTTCAGCAAGGCCTTTGATACATTAAGCCATAAGAAAATCATCGAAAGCCTCAATCGAATTGGCGTAAGAGGGACCTTGGCAAAGTGGATAGAAAAATACCTATCGGGAAGAAAAATAAGGGTAAAAGTAAGAAACACACTGAGCCAAGAAAAGCAAAGTCTGTATGGTGTACCACAAAGTTCGAAATTGGGACCAATCCTCTTCATCTTGTATACTAACGAACTTCGTGCGCTTAACAAAAGTACAGTCTTTGCATACGCCGATGACCTAGCAATAATTGTTAAACACAAGTGCATTAATTAATGCGATCTCGATAATGCAAGGCGAATTTAATAGCGTCTCAAAATGGTGTCACGATCAAGGACTTGTGATTAATGCTGTAAGAACGAAACTGATGCACATACGTATGCCACACCAGCCCAAAGTTTCCATCAGCATATATCATCAAAACGAAGACTGCCCAACGACAACGCGAAAAGTGATACTATTGAAGTAGTTAAGACTATAAAGTATCTGGGAGTTGTAATTGATGATCACTTCTTATAGCATGAAAAAGTCAATAAGATACGGGTGGTGGAAATGCATCCAAAACACATATCGATAAGATATTATATCTTTAGCATCGATTATTTAAAATTATGAATAATTTTGTTTTAAAGGTCCTCGATGTTAACGGTATATTTAACCTGACAATGCTGTTACGCTATTATGACGATCAACGCTACCAACAAAGAATACGTCATAATCAGAAAACAAGAAGACGAGCTCAGGGACTTCTGGAAATTCCTAAAACTTTTAACAACTATGAGAGAAGTGATGATGATGATGGGACCTACCAGCAAATATAAAAAACATAGCGAATTTCAAAAAACGTAGAAAAGTATTAAAACTTTTTTTGTGTAACTTAAAATACTAAAAAAATTAATTTTGCTGAATCGTAATTATTTCTTTTTTTTTTAGTTTTTTTTTTTTTTAACTAAAGTCAACTGAACTAAAATCAAAATTTGAATTATTTAAATAAGTTTCACAACCGATAAATTTTTGAAAACTATTGTAAAAGATCAATCACCTGCAGATAAGCAACATGCTTTGCGGGTAACTTAAATTATTGTAACGTTTTTAAAGAAAATAAAGAAAGAGAGAAGAGAGAAGAGAGAAGAATAAATCCCCCCTTTCACTCTATACCTATCTACTACCGGGAGGAGTTTTTAGTTTTTAATTTTAATATTTAAGTTCTTGCTTGGATTGGTATAAAAAAAGGCTGTCTTTGGTGGACCCGGATCTTAATTATATTATTTAAAAAGAGATGAGACATCAGACTACAGTTGTTGCCAAGGTGACATCCCCAGTGTAAGTGAACATCAACAAAATTGCAGTACAAAGCAACAGGTGACTTGAGGAATAGATAAAAAAAGAGTTCATATCGACACACAGACACTTATTGTATTAAACCAGATAAGAGAGTTGTCTTTTCAAGTAAATAATTTGAATAAATGTGAAAAAAAAATTGATAAGTAATAGAATGCAAACTTTTCGGACTACAGAAGGAATCTCATATTTATTCGAATCCAATCAACTCTTGTGCTAACCATTTCTGTACTACGCAGCGACTCAATAGCAAAAATCCCAAACGTCTCACCGTGACGTATTTGTTCAGCATTTTCTTAGGTAGTTAGAACCATTTGTTCATTATTGACTGATCATTGAGTAAACAGCATTCAATAAGTTTCTTTACTCTTCCTCACCAATTAGCCGAAGAAGCAACATCAGCGTATGAATCAGAGAAATAAATAAAAAAAAAAAACTCTTTTGTTCATTCTATTTCTCAGATATTGATATGTACTTGTATCGTTACACTCCTTCCATATGAAGGAAATGATGCCTGAACTAGCGTTTCTAATTCTAGTATTTGTTGAACCTAAAATGCATACAATTTTCGTCGTAATATTTTCATTACTTCTGCGTCTTCAAAATTAGCAAACGATTTTAAAATAGAATATTACATTCAAAAACACACTGACGAAAACTTGAATACAACTATCATGAACTGGCATTAGCTACTGAGCACCTCATTTCCAATAGCGTGCCCTGGGGCATGAAACCAAATTCTTATTTAAGGTCTCGTTATCATTTCAAAGAACCAACAAACTGCATTCTTTCAACCAGCATGGCAGACAAACATCTCGATACAATGAAAACCTCACTAACTATTCGATTTGTTATTTCTTTGTTTGTGTATATGAATTGTATGTGTCCTTATCTAACAATTAGACAGAATTCTCGTTGACCAATTTGGTTACATACAGAAAAGCAAACTCCAGTTCCTATAATATGGCATACAAAAAACTTTATGATGGAACTTCGAAGCACACACGCCCATTATAAAAAGTAGTATGAATAAAAACTAATTGTACTAACAAAAATCATCCTCTCCAACATTAATTTAACACTATCGAAGGTCAGAGCAGCCGGCTATACGGCTAAAACTTAAACATAGATTCCATTCCACCTATTTTTAACGTACGCTCGCCAAAATGATGACGTCAATAGTATTTTCTCTCTTCCGAACTATTCAGCTTTCGGCTCAATATTTGTTTTCATTTTTTTTTTTTTCACATTTCCCAACGACTGAAAAAAAAGTCTCGGAATTTCATTGTGAAATGTGAAGTAATTTCATAACTGGCTCACTGCAACAACTTCCACAGAGGAAACAGAGGAAAGTACATTATGTATTGCAAATTATTACTCACCATTCCGGGATTCTGACGATCATCCATTGGTGGAGCATGTGGTGCATTCGGATGTGGCATTGGATATCCTGCTCCAAAGGCTGGAGGTGCATAGCCACCTTGTTGGATATTATTCATCGGCATCGACATTTCTCATGCACTCTGAAAGACACAATTTCAAAAGGGATTCTATTAATGGAATAAATTGCAGAAGAGACTTAGAGAATTAGAGAGAATAAGCGACCATGGGCTCACACACCCCCCAAATGAAAAAAAAAAAAAAAAAGATTGATGATAGCTAATCACTTCAAAAGATTAATAGGATTACTTCCAAAGGAACGAGTGTCAGTAGGTCTTTTTGATGGACTTGCCTCTGGCTACTGTATTTACGTGAGCTCAGATATCTTTCAAAAAATAAAAAAAAAAAACTAATTTCTCACTACTGTTTACGTTCCTGGTTTTTTGAGAAAAAAAAAATGAAATACGCGTATTGAATTGTGGGCGACAACTACTACTTACTGAGGGCAAGCAATTTGACGTTTTCATAGTAAACACAAAATAAAAAAGTTTATAGAGGAAACGTCAAAATCAACACGAAAGCACTGCCAGATGTGTTATTAAATTCAACGGTGAATTGAATTTGTTTTACAAATATGGTATGCGTTGCTTTGGATTCCTTGTTTCCTATATGCAGGCTTAGTTTTATGTTTTAGGCCGTTTTGCTTACTGTACAGCAACTTGTTAAACTTATTAAAATATGTTTTTTTGATTGTTTGACGATTCAATTGTTTCTAGCATCCTTAAAAATATATGGTCCTATGATGCCGCCGCAGTTCTAAATCATGTTCCGTAAGGTAACAAATTGTACCCAGTCGTTAATGAGGATTTTGTCGTGACAATGTAACACCTTCAATTTTGTTGTGAAAAAACAAATTTTTAGAAAATACGTCACAAATTATTAGCTAATATTTTGATCCTCATAATCTATCAATTGATTTTGGTATTAGTCGCGTTGTGGGTAAATATTATTGCCATATACAGTCTACATAACACAAAACCAACAATTATTCAACCAATGTTTGTACAGACGAACTACATATAGTCGAAACTATAGAAATTTAGCTATCATAGAGCAGTTTGGCCTTTGTCTGCTCAGTATTAAGAAAATTTTGCTGCTACAAGAACTAAATTCATTATACGGAAACCTGCGACGGGAGATCACAGATTGGCCTTATTAGCATCTTGAAGTCGACAATTATTTTTTATCAAAAAATCGTGTTTATGCAAAAAGCTTACTTTTCGCTCAATGGCCTTATGAACAAGAAAAATTCTCATTTATGGAGTGAGGTAAATCCAGAAAAAAAAAAAACATTAGAATCAATTAGAACCACAAAAGTGGACTGTTTGGTATCATCGGTCCTGTTTTTTTCCAAAAATAAGGTCGAAAGTCGCGTAACCATGTTCATTAATTACGTTTTTGAAAATATTGACGACGTTCATTCTTACAATATATGGTTCCAGCAGAATATTACTGCGTGTTGTCCTGCCCACGACAACATTTACTTCCTGATGACTTGATTTAACATTGGCGGCGTCCTGTTTAAACCACATCTCACCAATTTTAAATGTATGCAATCGCGGCCAAATATAACGTGGCGAAAAATACGACCTAGTGACTCTATTGACTACACCAGTCAATTTTTGTAGGTGTTGTGGCGTTGACATAATTTTCATCACTGAAGGCGATTTTATGATGAAATTACAAACCATTGTAAAGGTTGCTGGATAAAGTTATGTACTCTAAAGTGCAGCCAGCCCTAAAAGTGATCGACGATTGGTGCACTAGAAATGAGCTTTCAGTCAAATCTCTGAAAACTAAGGCTATTCTCTTTACGAGAAGAAGGAAGATAACTGATCTGACTCATCTTTTCGTTAAAGGCATTACCATTTGTTTTTCCGAGCCAAGAATTTCGGTGTCATCCTGTTTCTCTAAAATCCTTGACTCTGTTCTATGCGGATCATCATCCTCCCTAAGCGTAATTTTTATATCATGGGCTGCTCATATCAGAGCCATTTATCGCAAAAAGTGGTCTTTGGCACAATGCGCTCTGAAGTTTGACCTCGCCGACGCGACTGTCTTTTGTTTTTTGTCTTATGGACATTTCGTCTGATACATTGACACCAAAACTCCTTTGTGCTGAAAAATTACAAAATATGTGCTAGAAAATGGTTTCAGCCATCTGAGCTTAAAAGGAAGTCTTTACAGATGGCTCCTAAACCGATTTAGGATGTTCGATTACATTCCTCGTTAGGAAAATTTCCACCTGTCTTCTAAACAGGTCCGAAGATATCATATAAACAATCCTGATGGCAATTAATTTCCTTCCATCTCAGTTTTGCATCCAGATTCATACCTAGATACTTAGCTGTGTTAGAATGGTTATTTATAACTAAAGGAACATTCCTTATTTTCTTATTTGTAAAACTGTTATGGGTGGACTTCGACTCATTAAGTTTATGGTAATTCGCCATCATCGCGTCCAATCACATATCTCGTCAACTGAATTTTATAGTTTTTCTGTTACTTTAGCCACGCATCCATCAGTTGATAGAAGATCAGTGTCGTCGGCGAATGTGGCAATCATCTTATCACTCGCATTCGGTATATCTCTGGTACATAATACATACAGGATGGGTCCCAAAACGCTTCCCTGTGGAACACCTGTTGTATTTTTTTAAGTTCAGAATTCGCTGGGCCAAAGCGAACTCTATAAAATCTATCTGCTATTGTATATAAAATTTTAGTATCTCGTAGTACTCTCTAGATAGATCCCTATGTAGTTTATATTCCAAGCCCTTATGCTAAACCTTTTCAAAAGCTTGTGCAACGTCTAAAAATATTATAGAACAAACTTGTTCTATAAACCTGGTCTATTGTCGAATGTCTATTTCTAAACCCAAACGGATGGGTGGGAATAAGCCTTCTTTGCTTTATGATTCCATCTTGTCTTTTAAGGAGCAGTTTTACAAGTATTTTTGATAATACCGATAACAGTGAGATTGGTCTGTAAGAATAAATAATAATCTCTGCCATGTTCCCGTGATGTGAAACATATCTTTGTTTAAAGCAAGCATTTTTTATAAGCTTAAGCTTTAACAGCGCTTTATAGAGTAATTCTTTCAGGATTTGGCAGTTATCAGATTATAACCTGGTGATTTTCTATAAGAAAATTTATGATTACATGTTTTGATCTCTTTTAGCGAAATATAAGGGATTATGTCCTCATCTACATTATGTAAGTATTCAAGACGTTCGTCTGCCACGCTAGGTGGGAAAGGCTTAAAGACATTTGTCAGGTGCTCCGAAAAAAGTTGGGCCTTTTCTTTTGGGTCGCCGATACATTTCCCATCAAATGTTTTTAATGGGTGATCTTGCGCTTAAGGTCGTTTTAAATATTTAGCAGCCCTTCAAAGTCTGTGGCTTTGTCAGCTAGATATTTGCTAAGAGATCTGTTTTTAAAAACACCGATACATTTCTTAAGTTGGCTATTTAGTCTAATCGCTAGGGTATCTTGTCATTTGCCATTTCATGCGAGCTCTTATCTTTTCTAATATAATTCCCTAATTTCTGCGAAATATTTTAACGATGATTGTTTCTTTTATTGACAACTCGGTGTACTATCTTCCGCTGCCTGTTGTATATCGGCAATGAATTGTTCCAACTCGGTATTGCTATTTGTGTCTAGTGGAGACTCAAGTTTAATAACAATTGTTCGAAAAGTTCCTTAAATTTACACCAGTGCGTTCTTTTCTGGGTAAGTTTAACAATTTATTTCCTTTCTATTGATTCCTTTCCTTATAAAGAAATTTATAAGGTCGGATATTTTTACTGGATCAAATGGCCAATTAGTAGGCGATCCAGTGGAGATAAAGTCACAGTTATATCGCCCTGCTTTGTCAAGCTTTAGCATTGAGGTCACCTCCAATGATAAAGTTGTTGCCTAGTATTTGAAAAAGGTCCTTGAGATCATCCTCTGTAGGCAAATGCCTTGGTGGGCACTATATATCTGCTATTTTAAATTTCTTTCTTTTTGTCGAAATATTTACCATCGCTACTTGCATGGTTTGCTTAGATATTTTCGGCAATTCATACGGCTCTAAAATGCTTTTAATAATAACAGGTATGATATCGCACGATCTAGGCGGCCAATTTACAGAAGCAAAACGTGAAATTAAGTGCTCACCATAATGATTTCTCAACAAGTCCATGGCTCGTAGCGTCGTCTTGTTGAAACCAGAGCTCACCGAGACCATGTGCTTGAATTTCAGGAAGCACATAGTCCGTTAACATAATAAAACATTAGCGATAACGGTTACCATTGACGGTAACATACTGATTTGCCTCATTTTTGAAGAAATATGGACCAATGATTCCACCAGCCCATAAGCCACAGCATACCGTTGTTTTTAATGAATGTAACGGTAGCTCTTGGTACTCTTCGGGTTGCTCATCAGCCCAAATACGGTAAATTTTGTTTATTAACTTATCCATTGAGCCAGAAATGGGCTTGATCACTGAACAAAATTTAACGATAAAGCACCGGATTTTCATTGAGTTTTTCCATAGCCGAGATCCTCGCGTAAAATACGCCAACTTGTCGAATAAGCCAAGCCAAGTCGCTGAGAACGACGACGAATCGATTCGTCACGGTCTTCGCGTACAATGTCAGCTACAGCTGCTATAGTTTCTTCACTACATGCTGGATGTGGTCTAACCGGTCGAGCATCATCCACTAATGTAAACTGGGATTCAAATTTGCGAATAGTATTGACAAGTGGTTTCAGTAGGTCGATTATGCGCACCGTAAGTTCTTCGAATCGCACGGAAAATATTTCTCATAGAACGATGGTTTTTGTAATACAGTTGAACAATTTGGAGACGCTGTTGTGGCGTGAGTCTTTCCATAATGACTTGCCAAACGATACTGAACAAAAATGACAAAGCAGTTCGATAAGAGTCAAGCGTGATCTGTCAAAAAAAGCCTATTGAAAATCAAACCTCACAATTAATCACCCCTTACTTCTTTACTTAGTTGTTTTATTACTTTATCTTTTCTGTCCAGACTTTGAATAATAGTTAGAAGCATTTCTTTTACTGATAATTCCCCTTCTTAAAGAGTATTTTTAAGAATTGTAGAAAAAATTTTATTTTTACTTGCTTTGTTGATGTTCGATTGTAACTTCGTTTTTTCTTTGTACATACTCTTTTGCAGCTAGACAACCTCTGTAACTAGCTTTCTCATCGTTCTTCAGTGGACAAATATCTGTTGGATGTTTTCCTTGACATCTGACGCATTTTAGCATTGTTGTATTAACTTGGGATTCCTCCGAAGTGGTTTAATCTTAACAATAATACCCAATATCGATTCAATAGCGTATACCTTTTCGATATCTTCTTGATTGTGAAGGGAAAGTATAAAAAGAGATAGTTTTATATTTCTTGTCGTTGGTTTTCCATCATTTCTATGTGTTCTTTCTTTTTTAATTAGATTTTTGGGTTCTAAGATTTTAAATTTTCTATAAATCTTCAACAATATCATGTTCATCACACAAGGAGTGAAGACCTCTAGCGAGTACTCTTAACTCTTAACATTTTTCCACTAATGACACAGAAAATCGCCAAGCTAACGCCGCTAATTTCCACCATGCAGGATACAACTGGAAACTAAAAAAGCAATAAAGTCGTAAGCTACACCATGCGTAGGTCACCATATGCACAGACAAATGAAAGTTTATCCAAAAAAATCACTCCCAAATAACAAAAACTTTAAACAAATCTCTTTAGGTATCAAAAAATTAAAATTTATTGTCTGCCGCCATCACACTTACATCTAGTGAACATCCATAAAATGAATCTCTGATAAAATTAGCAAACTAAACGGCAACAGTCGCGGTTGGGGTGACAGAAGTGTAAGAGTCCGTCTTTCGATGTCCACATCAGTCCTGAAGAAACAAAAAAAAAAGTCATTTTAATAGAATTTCTAGTTGAGATGCAACAAGTCTTCAAACTTACACGCAAACAAAGCCAACAACATTCGTCGAAATAACATCATCTTTCGCTGACTTGGCAAAACTAACCGACAGCAAGTGATGCATAAGCGTTTGGCTTGGTTGAACTGCTACTAGTTTTGTTAAATTGTCTTCTGCCTTCATGCCAATGGGCATACACGAATCCGGCAATGCTGGCGCTCCAATTTTATAAATTTTCACATCACTCCACTTGACTTTGATCGAGAAGGGATACAAAGGCGTTCGAATGCCATAAAAGTAGTCCTTCACTCGCAAATCTCTGGCTTGGTTTCGGAATGCTGGGGTACGCGCCACTACACCTCCACTCTTTGGCAATAGGACTACCTTAACAGATGAGGGTATGTCCCGTAGAAGTTCATTGTAAAGACGCTCCTGATCGAGGACAAATATTGCTCCCACTTCAAAGGCCTGTGCTGTATGTAATAAATTTCTATAGCCCTCGCCCTTCACCCGACCGCACGTGTTGATAATCATCCCAGAGTACTTTGCTAAAAGAAATATGTTCTCGATATTAGCATTCTTGCACACACACGATATGTCATTCGTTTACTTACTGCGTTTCTTCACAACCATGGATTTGAGAGTAACTTCAGCCATTTTCGATACAATTGTCTTGTACAGTGTTTTGTTGTCGCTGGGGGATTTGTGACCGAAATGATAGACTAGCGGGGCAGTTTGAGAGAATCCATCTTCGATACTTACAGGTCGTTCAATTAACACTGTGCCAATGGTGCCTGGTAACGAGACTGCACCCTGTCCCACGTCAACATCTGCATAAAATGGTCGTCTACCAAGCCGCACGGCATAGTTGAGAAATATTCGGCACAGTGTACTTTTACCCACGTCAGTTGCACCCACGACCATGGCGATTGGTCCACGCGTATCATTTTCCTCAGCTTTCTTACGCATTTGCTCCAAAGCTCCATGGCAATTCAGGTACTGGATCATTGGTGTCTCTTTCGATGTATAGCGCACGTCTGTTTTGCCCTTGACACTAATTACACAGCCTTGGTATGTAAAAATCGCCACTTTTGCTCCAGTGATGAACTCATAAGTTTTCTTTGTAACTAATTCCGTACCGAAGAGTTCGGCAAAGCCTGATTTTAGCTGAAAATCGGAACAATGATTGGTCAAAAGTTTACAAAAATCGAGAGGTGCGTTCTTACCTGGACATAGACTTTGGCGTCTTTTTCTTCGATTTCGAAGCGCAGCTCTGTATCGGCTTCTAGAGTGAAGGTCTCTTTTTCCATTTAAATTTGTTTTTGTTGAATGCGGTAAAGGATGTTAGTCCTGGCAGGCTGTCGGCTCTGTTGTGATGTGTTTTCGTTTTTCTTTGGTACACATATGTGTAATTTTTGTCTTTAATTAGCGTTTCTGCACAAGTTGATTTTCTTAGAATTAATTAGTGTTCATGAAAAAGAAACGCAGGTAGAGAGTTTATCTTGAAATTACACCAATCTGTATTCAAAGAAATGTATTGTGGTGCAAAATGCAGGTAGACGATTTTGGGACATAGTTAGGTAATTCCTTAAATCTTTATTGATGGAAACTTTGTTTAACTTGGACTCAAGTGCCACTAATTTAACAAAATGGGGTGGTGCCTCATTTGATAAGCCAAAGCATAATTGACAATAAATTAAAGTGTAATACCCGAGAAAGGCCCTGAATTTAGCAACAAAGCAAATCGTGAAAATATTACATACCTACGTCCTACATACGTACATTATTTTCAACCATAAGTCTGGTCCTTTACTTAGCAGCCGATTTTTAAAAAAATCTTTTGAATCAAACAATCTAACATAAAAGGAAAACATTGACATCAAACTGCATGTGGATCTTGTAATTTTTGTGTGAGAAAGATATATGTGTGTGTACTTATCTATAAAGAAAAACCGCGTGCGTAAAATTGTGTGCTGTGTACTACGGGAATTAATTAATCAAAGACTTCTTGAATCAATCAGGTCATTTATTCGAAGTTTGGGGCAACATTTACTTCCTGAGGACTCGATTTAACAGTGGCGGCGTCCTGTTGAAACCACATCTCACCAGTTTTAAATGCATGCAATAGCGGCCAAATATAACGTGGCGAAAAAATACGACCTAGTGACGTCGCCGGCTTGAAAACTACACCAGTCAATTTTTGTGGATGTTGTGGCGTTGACAAATGAGTTTTATCGCTGAAGTTGGTTTAGCGATGAAATAACGAATCGGTTTTAACCATTTCCGTTGTAACTGTTGTAAAGGTTGCTGGTTGGAGTTATGTGCTCTGAAGTGTAGCCAACCCTAAAAGTGATCGACGATTGGTGGACTAGTAATGAGCTTTCAGTCAATTCTCTCTGTTCTATGCGGATCATCATCCTCCATTATCCTAATTTTTATATCATGGGCTGCGCTTCAAGAGCCATTTATCGAAAAAAAGTGGTTGATACTTACTTACTTAAAGTGGCTCTATAGTCCAGGATGGACCTGGGCCTTAACTAACTAGCGTCTCCAGCCAGATGTCTCCAGTTACGCACGTTAAGATGGTTAAGGTCCCCTTCCACTTGCCTTCCATGGTTTCCTCTGCTGCGCCGCCACTCGGGAGTGGATTCGAAGATCTTTGGGACCAGAGTATTCGCTTCCATGCTCTCTACACCTAGTCATCCCATTCTAGAAATTTCTAGACGCATTGCAACTTGGCATCTGTTGAAAACGAAGCTATGGTTTTTATCAGTTTTGTACAGACTTTTGAGCAGTGAACATCAAGTTTATAAGCAAAATGGCTACGTATCCGAAAAAAAATTTACGGCTGCCTTGACTTTCTTGGTACTATTTTTTTCAAACACGTTTTTCGCAAAACGACTTTTTTTGAACTTGCGTACACGCTAGTTTGAAAATTTTTCAACCAATCGTTTTAAAAATTGGCAATTACTTATATATGAACCCTAAATCAAGATATTGTCATTATTTAAAATAATTTTTTTTGCAATAAAGTTGTAAAAAATGGCAAAAAAATTATGCTTTTTTGTTTGACCCCTGTAAAAATTAAATTTTCTATTTTTTTGATAGCATTTATGTTCATATAGAAGAGAGATATATAATAAAAGTAAATTCCAACCTCGTTTGATTTGAGATGAAAATTGCGGCTTCCAGAATGTACGCAAAATGCTGAGTCTGATTGTGACCTGCAATATGGGATCGCTAATATCTTCGATGTTTTTCAAGTAAATTCTTCAAAAATGTTGAAGTTGAAAAAGTCTCATGACAGCGCATCGCCTTCTCTAAAAACTTTTTTGACATCCAAGGTCTAGATGAGTACGTTATCGACCTTGATGGAGCAGCGTGCATTCTCCATTGTCGTTCGCGTGCTTTTCGTGCTCTTATTTTCTCCTAAGAAGCCGGTGTTCGTCTCTTATTTTCTGAGCGTAGAGCTCAAGCAACTCTAGTCCTTCTTTGCAGTGTTCCTTTGTATGCTTCTTGTTTCGCTTGCCAGCACTCGTCTTCTGATGGCTTTTTGATCGCAATGTGGTCAATCTGGTTGACAGTTGATTGATCGGGATTTATTTATGTTACTTTATGAATATCGAGATGCGGAAACCGCCTACTAGCTATGACACTATTTCGCCACGCCACGAAGTCGAGCAGCCTAAATCCGTTATCGGAAATGGTGTCGTGTAAGCTATATACTTTCCGACAGTACTACCAAAGATTCCCTCTCTTCCTATGACAATTTTAATGTCATAGGTAAGGCACTGCTAGTACGTCTTGTCTAACAGCTCGTAGAACCTCTCTTTGGTTTCGTCGTCTTTCTCCTCCAAGGGTAAATGCTCCCGTATTAGGCTAATGTTGGCGAATTTAGCTTTGATGCAGATTTTCGTGAGGCACTCGTTCACGTAATTGAAACCTATGTTTGCCTCTAACGACTATCCACATCCAAACAAGTGCTGTTTGGATTGGCATAATAAATATTGCAATTTTTTGATAAGGGACCTAACATTCCACGTACAGATCCGAAATTAGTTGTCCTTGTTTCGATTTTCAAGAGTAAAATCATCCGTATCCGAGGCTTGTTGTTGCTTCGCAACTATATAGGTTTAAGGCAGACAGGCAATTACCCCGGTGTACAACCCCAACCTAGAGGGCCAGGCTCCAGGCAGACCAGTACCAGGTGGTTACCACGAGGAGGTAAAATAAGCACAGTTGATATGTATGAAGAAATATAGCAACTGGACACCGATGGGGGTGTGTGCTTCGAAGTTTTTCGTATGTCATACTATAGGAGTAGGTTCTGCTACACTTTTTCTTTCACGAATGGATTTTTTTTAAACGCGAATGTGCTTCGAAGCAAAATCACTCTTATGTTTCTCTATTTCACTTTCCTCCTTAAGCAGTGACTGTGGAGCGAGAAAAATTCTTACCATGCTTCAACACGACCCTACTTAACCGAATTTATAACATCTCACTAGTGGTGGAGTCTTCGATAGACGAAAGAAATTATAGCGCGCGTGTTAGGTAGGCATTGCCATTACCGCGTCTTACTTTGAAAGTGTTCATTTTTTCAAAAATATATGTATCTATGTACCTAGTACGTGTAAAAAGTTCACATGAAAAACCTTGGAAGAAGGCTAGTTTATACGCACCGAAATTCTTTAATTAATTGTTAAAATAAGTTATAATTCCAAAGAATTTGCCACAAGCGAACTTCGATTCATCAATTCCTGTAGTACACAGCCCACAATTTTACGCACGCGGTTTTTCTTTATAGATAAGTACACACACATATATCTTTCTCACACAAAAATTACAAGATCCACATGCAGTTTGATGTCAATGTTTTCCTTTTATGTTAGATTGTTTGATTCAAAAGATTTTTTTAAAAATCGGCTGCTAAGTAAAGGACCAGACTTATGGTTGAAAATAATGTACGTATGTAGGACGTAGGTATGTAATATTTTCACTATTTGCTTTGTTGCTAAATTCGGGACCTTTCTCGGGTATAACACTTTAATTTATTGTCAATTATGCTTTGGCTTATCAAATGAGGCACCACCCCATTTTGTTAAATTAGTGGCACTTGAGTCCAAGTTAATCAAAGTTTCCATCAATAAAGATTTAAGGAATTACCTAACTATGTCCCAAAATCGTCTACCTGCATTTTGCACCACAATACATTTCTTTGAATACAGATTGGTGTAATTTCAAGATAAACTCTACCTACCTGCGTTTCTTTTTCATGAACACTAATTAATTCTAAGAAAATCAACTTGTGCAGAAAGGCTAATTAAAGACAAAAATTACACATATGTGTACCAAAGGAAAACGAAAACACATCACAACAGAGCCGACAGCCTGCCAGGACTAACATCCTTTACCGCATTCAGCAAAAACAAATTTAAATGGAAAAAGAGACCTTCACTCTAGAAGCCGATACAGAGCTGCGCTTCGAAATCGAAGAAAAAGACGCCAAAGTCTATGTCCAGGTAAGAACGCACCTCTCGATTTTTGTAAACTTTTGACCAATCATTGTTCCGATTTTCAGCTAAAATCAGGCTTTGCCGAACTCTTCGGTACGGAATTAGTTACAAAGAAAACTTATGAGTTCATCACTGGAGCAAAAGTGGCGATTTTTACATACCAAGGCTGTGTAATTAGTGTCAAGGGCAAAACAGACGTGCGCTATACATCGAAAGAGACACCAATGATCCAGTACCTGAATTGCCATGGAGCTTTGGAGCAAATGCGTAAGAAAGCTGAGGAAAATGATACGCGTGGACCAATCGCCATGGTCGTGGGTGCAACTGACGTGGGTAAAAGTACACTGTGCCGAATATTTCTCAACTATGCCGTGCGGCTTGGTAGACGACCATTTTATGCAGATGTTGACGTGGGACAGGGTGCAGTCTCGTTACCAGGCACCATTGGCACAGTGTTAATTGAACGACCCGTAAGTATCGAAGATGGATTCTCTCAAACTGCCCCGCTAGTCTATCATTTCGGTCACAAATCCCCCAGCGACAACAAAAAACTGTACAAGACAATTGTATCGAAAATGGCTGAAGTTACTCTCAAATCCATGGTTGTGAAGAAACGCAGTAAGTAAACGAATGACATATCGTGTGTGTGCAAGAATGCTAATATCGAGAACATATTTCTTTTAGCAAAGTACTCTGGGATGATTATCAACACGTGCGGTTGGGTGAAGGGCGAGGGCTATAGAAATTTATTACATACAGCACAGGCCTTTGAAGTGGGAGCAATATTTGTCCTCGATCAGGAGCGTCTTTACAATGAACTTCTACGGGACATACCCTCGTCTGTTAAGGTAGTCCTATTGCCAAAGAGTGGAGGTGTAGTGGCGCGTACCACAGCATTCCGAAACCAAGCCAGAGATTTGCGAGTGAAGGACTACTTTTATGGCATTCGAACGCCTTTGTATCCCTTCTCGATCAAAGTCAAGTGGAGTGACGTGAACATTTACAAAATTGGAGCGCCAGCATTGCCGGATTCGTGTATGCCCATTGGCATGAAGGCAGAAGACAATTTAACAAAACTAGTAGCAGTTCAACCAAGCCAAACGCTTATGCATCACTTGCTGTCGGTTAGTTTTGCCAAGTCAGCGAAAGATGATGTTATTTCGACGAATGTTGTTGGCTTTGTTTGCGTGTAAGTTTGAAGACTTGTTGCATCTAAACTAGAAATTCTATTAAAATGACTTTTTTTTTTGTTTTTTCAGGACTGATGTGGACATCGAAAGACGGACTCTTACACTTCTGTCACCCCAACCGCGACTGTTGCCGTTTAGTTTGCTAATTTTATCAGAGATTCATTTTATGGATATTCACTAGATGTAAGTGTGATGGCGGCAGACAATAAATTTTAATTTTTTGATACCTAAAGATATTTGTTTAAAGTTTTTGTTATTTGGGAGTGATTTTCTTTTTTATAAACTTTCATTTGTCTGTGTATATGGTGGGTTTTATTTCGAACTGCGTATTCACGACTTTCTTTCTGCGTCAAAAATGTACATTTGACTTGCAAAATTAGTATAGGTAAGCATAGAAAACCACATCGAAGTCTCTGGATAGCATCTGTAACTCAGATTGGTAGATGAAGAGTCCAAGAGTAAGTTAATGACCTCGATTTGGACTGATCTGTACGCAACAAAATAGTTTACGTATGGCATGGTGAAATGACCGTATATACAAGATCGGTTGTGTAGATGTTGAATAGGGTCAGCGAATTAACAGCACCTTGTCGCAGGCTGTTTTTATTATAAAATGTTACAAAAATCTACGAATGAGCGTTTTAAATAAAAGATTTAGGAGTAGCTTCAGCAGATACGATCTCAGACGCAGCATTTGAGATGACATGTCCCGAATTGATTATACAGAAATGTGCTTTTACCCTCCACCTACCTTTTTTTTCTGTCGGAACAGAGCACCTGGGTACTTAGGTACATGGCAAAGGCGTAGGTCCCCCTTAACACGCTTGTAAGCAATTTGCAGTAGTGCTGAGGGACAGCAGAATAGTCGCTGACATTTTAACGACGTCTGCGTCGTTTGGTCTGCTGAAATCCTGGAGATTCATGTGTCTTATGGACGTGTCTGATGGACGTCTGATGCAATGACACCAAAATTCCCTTATGTTTAAAAATTACAAAATCAGTTCTGTGCCATGAAACGGTTTCAGCCATCTGAGCCAGAAAAGGAAAGAATTCGAGTATCTACAGATGGCTCCAAAACCGATTTAGGATGTTCGATTTCATTCCTCGTTACAAAAATTTGCACCTGTCTTCCAAACAGATCCGTTGATATCATATACACAATCCTGATGGCAATGAATTATATAGCGTTGGTAAACGTATGTCTATTTCCCAGACGGGCATACATGCAACCCTCTTAGCGTTAGACTCCGTCGTAAACAATCGGTGGAGAGGTAGAAGTATATGCATCTGTAGCGACAGACAAGCTACGCTTGAATGCTTTCACAACTTAAAAGCTAGTTCGAGAACACAGTTGGCGATGCGCTAGGTAAGGTTCAGGAGAAAAATTCTTCGGTTAGAAACCTAAGCCTGAGTTAAGACTTGTTGCGTCCTCCTTAACCCATTAATTCCCAACGTGGCGTTAGCGAAACATTTTAAAAAACAAATTTTTTCCAGTAATGTCCATCGAATTTAATTTTGTTCTTTTTTTTTGTAATGTACCTAAACTATACCAATAATTACATTTTTGATGAAATACGTTGACATGATCCATTTTTTTAGCAGAAGTACGCAAAAAAAGAACTTTAGTGTGCCATATTTTTGGTTACCTAATTGACCCACGTAAAATCAATTAGGCATTCTCAAATTTTAAACAAATACTGACCAAATCAAATTTTTAGTGTCCGGGAAAAAACACAAGTTCAAACTTGGACGTGAAAATCATAAATTATTTATTTCATTACTGTCGGATACATTTGTCAACCTACTCTTTCTTCAAAGTCCTATAGAACTTAAATTAGTCCACAGTTTTTTCGACGTTAATCAGCACCTAGTTTTTAGCTCTTCTGGTGATGTATGAAGACTGATTTCTGGCTCTACAATACTCCTCAAAATTTAAGCAAGAAAGCACCGTGAACTTCAGAAGTGAACCATGTGAAATTTTTATTGCCAACTGCCACTGTTTTTATGGATTTATCAAGGTCTGGACTCGCATCTAATTGTTATTAATCTATGTAAAGTCTTTAAATTGAAAAGATCCCTTCAAGGAAACACAAGAAAAGTCAATATTTTAGGTGCAAAACAGAAGATCACGGTCTGATACATCCTCAAGGGATAGTCGGTCAAAGAGTAAAACATAAGAAGGGTCAGAAACTATTTCCAAATCAAGTAGACTCGGCCGAAAATCATGCCCAAAACGTGTAGCGTAGGAGTTGATAACCACCAAACCGGTGGACGCAATATTGTCTACTAACTGATGCTGAGAATTGTTCAATTGTACAGAACATCGGATCAAAAAAAAAGTTTTGTAATAAATTGCTGATCTCCTTACCAGTAGTGTTAGCAACTCTATTGTGATGAGTTAGCAAATACCCTGAAATACCATATAAGTATTTATAGTCATCTTCACTATCTTTAAATTTAAACCAGGTTTCACTGACACAAATAATATCTACTCCAGAATCAATAAAAGTATGCCGGACATAGTCCAATTTGGTCAAGTTAAGACTGCGAGCATTAAGGTGACATACCTTGAACCCATCGTAGGCCTTCAATTAGATTTTCACTAATGTCCGTGCCTCGAACTTATCCCTCACACCTGATATTAGGCTATTACGAGCCATTAGAGCTTAAAATACCATAAACAAATAATAGTATTGGCTATTCACCTGCCGATAAAGAAGTGCAAGCGCCGCAATTTGCAACACCTGCCCAATGGTAATGCGAGAACTCTCAATGAGGGCATAGATCCACACGCTTAGCTTGCATTTCCTGCACGTGCGGACGTCTTCGAGCTTGTGTGGGAACCATGGCCAATGCAAGATTATATTTTAAGTATCTCATTATGTTGTAGTTAGTTCTAAGCGGGACACGAAGATATGAACACCTAATCTATAGGAATAAAGATATAACGCAATCTTGTTGTTTCCTTTCAATACGAACAGTTGGGCCAACGAAAAGTTGGCGTTTGGTTTTTTTTTGGTAGAATCCTTAAAAAAACCTTTACTAGCAGCATAATATTTTTACTTTAACACTGGGTTAATGAAGGGTTCCTCCGTTTCATGTTCTCGGCTATTGTCGTTGTCGTCTTTGGGCCTTCGTTTGTCTCCACTTTGCTGACTTCGTACCTTCCATAGTTGAGTCGTTTGGTAACTTTGTAGGGTCCCAAGAACTTGGAACACAACTTCATCCCCGTCCCGAACTGAGTGCGCTTGATGGCGACCAACTCATTCGATTCCGGCATTCGATTCTTGTTGAATGACCTTCTGTTCTCACTCTGTATTATACTGATGTTATCGCGAGCTTATCGTCGTATTCTATTACGTTTGGCATCCAGCTTCTTTACCGCTGTGTCATTCAACCATTCTTGAATATCCGGGTATTCGAGCATCCGCATATCTACACCTTTTAATATCCTGAACGGACTGAATTTCGTGCTTCCCGTCGGAGAATTATTAATTAGCTGCTGCACGCGGTCCACATGCTTGTACCAATTCTTCGGATTTCCCGTGCACAACTTCGCCAACATTGGTATTGCAATCTTGTGCATCCTTTCAACCTGGTCATTACCTCGCGGGACACCTGTTGCTATTAGCGAATGTCGAATATTTTCTTCCTCACAATAGTCCTTAAATTCGTTGGCAGTAACGGTTGTCCCTCTATGCGTAATAATTCGTCTGGGATTACCGAATGTCGCAGCTTGCTTCTTCAACCTGTTGATGACTTCTCCTGTCCCGGTACTTTTAGTTGGGTAGAGCCACACGAATTTGTAGAACGCGTCTACCACGACAAGTAGGTGATTATATTGTTTTTGGGTTGCTTCCATCAGTCCAACATGGTCAATGTGGTATGTCCTCAACGGTTCTTCCTCTTTGTCGATGGGATTCAGCAAACCTTCCTTCCTTCCAGCCTTGGACTCCATGATGATGCATTTTACACATCCCCGAACTACGTCCTTGACCTTCGTAGCTACATCTGGGATGAAGAATTTCTGTTCGACTAAATCCTGAGTGGAAAAATGTCCCTGTTGATGCGCCATGTCGATGACTTCTTTCTCCATTGCAGCTGGTACCACAATATTCTCATTGACCGGATCTTTACACAGGAGTCCTGATTTGATGAAAAAGTCCTGGTACTTACGCGTCTCTAGGATCTGTCGCATTGCCAATTGTTTTTCAGCTGAGCTTCCTTCAGGCGGTGACTGAGCGAATCTTCCAGCATGAGGCAAGACACCTGACTTAAAGCATCCACGTGCCTCATCTTGGTACCAGAGCGATGTTTGATTTCATAGTGGAAATCTTGAAGGAATAGCGCCTATCTCGCTACTCGTGCAGGTAAATCCTTCTTACTCATCGTCATAGTGAACGCATTGCAGTCGATCACTATCCTGAACTTCACTCCTAATACGTACACTCGCCACCTTTTGAGCGCTTCTATGATCATCCAACTCATACGAGTGGTGTTTTTCCTCTGTCGTTGATGTTTTTCGACTCATGTACTGCAATGGGTGGAATTGTTTATCTTCGCAATCTCTTTGCAATAGTACTGCTCCATATCCATATTTGAGATTTCGGTCTCAGCTTTCGGATTGAATAACTTAAGAACAGGTGCTTTGACGAGCGCTGTCTTAAGTTGCAGGAACGCTGCTACTTGTTCTACTCCCCATTTAAAGTTCTTTCTCTTACGCAGCAAGTCCGATAACGGTTTAGCCAGAAGAGCGTATCCCCCGATAAATCTCCTAAAGTAAGAGGTCAGGCCTAGGAAACGTTGAAGCGCTTTCCTATCCCGCGGTACTGGACAGGTATCAACTGCTCTTGTCTTCTCCACCGAAGGAAGAATACCTCCGTCTACGACGACATACCCAAGAAAATCCACCTTCTTCTTTAGGAATTGACACTTCTTCCACTTAATCCTTAGCCCCTTATCTGCTGCCACTCTCAGGACTGTTCGTAGGTTTTTAATCCCTTCCTCTTCGTCCCTGGATGGTATTACTACGCCGTCCATGTACAACACCAGGATACCTGACTATTAGTTCGCGTAAAACTGCGAAAACATACCTTCCGAACACTGCAGGCGAGTTGGAAATTCCAAATGGCATGTAGAGGAACTCATATTGTCCTTCCGGCGTCACGAATGACGTGTACTTTCTTGAACTCTCTTCCACTGGAACATGGAAAAAGCCATTCTCCAAATCAAGCGTCGTGAACAACTTGGAACCTTGCAACAATTCCAATACATCGTCCATCAAGACCATAGGGAAATTGTCTCTTATTATCTTCGCGTTTACTTTTCTGTAGTCGCAGCACAATCTCTTGGCCCCGTCTTTCTTGGATACTAGTAATATTGGCGACGCGTACTCGGACGTACTTGGTTGCACAATCCCTTCCGCTATCCACTTGCTTAGCTGCTCTCGTACAATTCCTTTATCAGCATAAGCCAATCGTCTTGGACCATGATAGATTGGGATCTCGTCCGTCAATATTAGTTTTATTTGGACTGGTACCTCGTTGGTCTTCTTCGGTACATACTTTTTGATCATATCCATTAGCGCTGACTGCTTTTCAACATCCTCCAAGTGCTCGACTTCAACTTCCACCCCCGACAGATCAACTACATCAACTACTCTTCCGGCAAGTCTCGGAACTTCTTCAACTTCAATGGCCGTAAGCGAAGAATTCCCTTTGCTTTTAAACTCCACGTCTTCAGTTGTTACTACAAAACTGCCGAATACTGCATATCTCTCTCCATTACTACGTAAAAATAGAGCCTCAACTCTATGCCGTCCACCACCAAATTTGCCTAGAAATTTCCCAGCGTAGTCACTCTTCCTTGCCCGATGCCCAATAAATTTCTTTAACTCTGATTCAACGTCACGGAGTCCATTGACAACAAACTGTCGTGTCGGATTAAGCAGATGTCGCTGCCGGTGTCCAACAACACTGATAACTTGACTCCACTCATGTCAATATCCTTGAATACTCGATTTGATCCAATCGCGAGACTAACTCCTACCTCTGACCATGATGCAGCTTTGTTTGAGTCAACCGATGGCTAGCTACGTGGTGAATAACTGTGTCTCCCTCTCAAGCTTGGCGGCGGAAAATTGGAACCACTCATGTTTTCCCACACGTACAGCTTCCGTTTTAATTCATCCACGTTCCTGGCTTGATAAAGTAGAGTTTTATGCTCTGCGCCGTCCGGCAAACCGCGCACGAAATAATCAACGAGACTCTACTCGTCCAACTGAATAGTCTGTCCTATCTCCATCAGTGCATACAGGTACTCTCTTACGGACTCAGACGTCTGCTTTCTTCTGCTAGCTAGCTTCCGGTGTACTTCGGCTGATGATACTTTTCTGCCGAATTCTCTCACCAATGCCGACTTCAATACTTCCCAATTGCGAATACCTGACTGACTTCGAACGAACATTTTTGCCGCGCCCTTCAACAGTTGTTTCCCGTAGATAAATTTTTGCAACGCATTCCACCCAACTGTAACGGCATTGTCTTCGAAATCCTCTACCCAAGTGTTATCATCAGGGTGGCTAACTCCATCGAAGGATGAAAGCGAATCCTCGATGTCCCGAAGAGTAAACATGCTACGCATTCCCATATCGCTTGATAACGATACAGGATGTGAATCAGACAAACCGCGCTCTAACATTTCGCCAGTGGATGTCAGACTTCTTTTGTCGACTTCTTCCTCTTCACCCGGAATACCCTCTTCCTCACGAGTCAAGCCGAAATGTGCTAGGAGCCTATCTTGCAACGTCGCCTTACGTCCGTCAGTCGGTAACTGTACCTGTATCAGTTGATCGCGTAAGCCCTCAACAGTCAACCCCCAAACCGTTTCAAGATCCATAATTGAAATTATTAAATACAACAACTCAGGAATAAAAGAAAATATAAATTCAAATACAAATCGATGATCATAATCAAGGATACCAATACAATATAATTAACCAATAATAAAAAAAAAATGAGGAGCGGTAAATAGATGAGGAAAATAACTAAATTGAAAAAAAAAAAAAAATTGAAAATACTACTATGCTGCTCAACGGCAACTCTACAAATACAGCGAATCCAAATTTCTTGAGACTTTCTTCTTCTTCTTCTTTCGTCCCGCAACTTTTCTGCAGCAACAGTTTCTCCTTCTTCTGAACTCCGACACTGCACTCGTTGGGGCACACAACCACGGACGACTTTTCATCGTTCTTGACCACGATGCTTCGAGGATTTGACTCACTTTCGGTGTGTCGACCGCTATCCGGTTGATGCCCTTCATGTTTCGGGATTGGTGTCGCCGTTGTTGCAATTTCACCGTTCTTATTTATCGTGCACAGCCTAGAGTTTTGCGTTTCTTTTTTGTTTTTAAAAAAAAAAAAACAAAAAATGTCCAAATCTTGTGGATCTTTTCGCACTAAACCGCACTTGAGGATCTTAGTGGATCCCGGTTGAGCCCCCAATTGTAGGACTGGACACTTTTGCTTAAATAAAAAACAAACTTCAATTCCGAAATTCAATGAACAATACTTTATTTTTCTAATATCGTTTGGCTACGAACTTAAACGGATATAATATTATGTCTCCTAGGGGATATACCAATTAACATACTTAAATACACGACCAACTCCTCGAAACGTTTGATGACGAATAATGACTGCTGAGCGGTTTGTTTCTCTCGTCCTCTTTTTCTGTATGTTCGTATGTGCGTATGTAATTCTATGTTCTCTGAATGTGTTATACGAGAATGTTCTGCCTGTGCGTTGTAACTGTCCTCTTCGTTGACCTACGTCGCTGTCTGTTATCAGCCGTTTGGTCGCCTGATCGTAAACCGTTCGTTCTGTCACATGATTTGTTCTCTTCGTTGAGTACCGTATGATCTAGTCGCTTGTTTGTCAAAGTTATCTGAATAATATTATGTTAGCGCATAATGTTATTCGTCTGTCTGTCTGACCTCAATCCCACATTTATTAAAATAATTAGGGGCTGTGGCAGTATAAAAGTTAGAGAAATAAGTTTTGTGAGCAGTGGGTATACTACTATACTGCTACTATACGAGTAATTGCGAGTTTCTGCTGGGAATATTTCCACTTGGTTTAAAAAATTCTTGAAATACTTTAAAAAATTGCAATTCCTTGTATAAAGGTCAACTTTCCGTATAAAGATTTTTGTTGCAGATAATTCGAATAAGATGGTTTTGAGCAATTATTAAAGGTCTAAAAATATTTGCATAGGAACCACCCCAACTAGATAACCCATACTGTAATTTAGAGTGCGCATGGCCATAATATATTGTTTTGAGAATCTTTTTAGAGCAAAATTGCTTTAAGAGATACATTTTTCGTGTTCAAATCAAATGATTTTTAATATTGTCACTATGGACTTTCCAATTAAGGTTAAAATCAATTGTAACACCTAAATATTTGAAATTCTTCACTAAATTGATTTTGAAATACAAATCAGAAAAAGAATTCTTATGTTGAAAGTTGCGTATACCACAGTCATGAAATGGAAAGCTAAATTGCCTACAATTCGAATAAAAGTAAAATACAATTAAAATCTAAATTTGACTGATAAGTAAATGATATATCATCTGCAAATACCGTCGAAAGACCATTTAAAGGTTGAGTTATTGTACATATAAATACTAAAAAAAATAAAGGACCGAGTACAGATCAGGATGGTACTCCATTTTTTAAAAGCCGAGTATCACTTTGTGTGCCGTTTATAATAACTTTTTGAACTCTCTCTCTCTTTTTCTTTTAAATAAGATTTCAACCATTGGAAATTACACAAATTAGTACTCGTATATCGTGATCAAACAAGTCAAACGCTTTTGTCATATCAATGAAGGGGGTTATAGTAGATTTACCATATTCATTTAAGCTACCATAAACCTGGCTACATAACCTAAGAATTGCATCTTCGGTTAACTTATTATCGCTAAAAAATCTTATTTTATTTAGAAAAGAAGTAATTTTATTGACCATAAGTTTTTCAAATATTGAAGTAGGAAGGATTGAAATAGGTCTATAGCTACACATATATAAATCTAACCTCGGCACATTTTAATTGTTTTGAAAAACAGCCCTGTTCCACACTTAAGTTAAATAATATATATGACTCAAAACATCTGAAACATGAAAGGCTATTTTTTTTAAGAAGATTACTAGATATTCCATCTGACGTGCAAGAGTTTTTATTTTTTGAAAGATAAATTAGCTTTTTATGTATCAAAAGAGGTGATAGGATTAAGAGCAAAACTATTTGGATGTGAGAATTCAGTATTTATACACCGTTGATTAAAACAATTATAATCATCACAAAATTTAATGGACTGATTCAATGTTGCAAGTATATCTGTAAAATATTCATTAAATTTGTTGGATATACCATACTGTCGATTGCTTCTTTAATATTGCCCTTAAATTTTTCAAACAAGTTAAAATAATACCTTTCTCGTGTCAATTCAAACCTGATCCCTAAATTCATGTTTCAAAATGTTTCAGATAAAGGTGAGGAATGAAGGGTATCATGTAAGCAAAACATTAATAGGACTAAAAATTAAAGTTGAAAAAAATTTTAAGTAAAAAATTCAAAAAATAGTTTAATTAAAGAGAAACTACTTTCGTGGTTTGTTTGCTAGTCCCAGCAGCAGCAAGCAGGACATTGGAGCTTTCAATGAGAAAGCTCTTTGGATTCGCCAACTTCTTTATGTGCACTGCAAACAATTGTTTTTTTTTTTCCCGCCTAAAAGCCAAAGCACTTTTTAAGAGAGTGCGTGTTTGTCTCGTAAGACTCTCATTGATGTAGCAACTGTTGCTTGAATCGATGCCTAGAACATGCAAACGAAGTTCAGTCCGATTTTTTTTCTATATCTAACAAAAAAAAAAAGAATTAAATAAATAAAAATAAAAAATAAAACGGAGCGTCAGCCCGGTGTGGGCCAAGGACTAGCTTCTAGCACTCTTTTGTGTTTCTCACTTTGTGAATTTTTTGCAATGCAATGACTATTCTACTGTCCCTCAGCACTACTGCAAATTGCTTACAAGCGTGTTAAGGGGGACCTACGCCTTTGCCATGTACCAAAGTACCCAGGTGCTCTGTTCCGTCAGAAAAAAAAGGTAGGTGGAGAGTAAAAGCACATTTCTGTATAATCAATTCAAATGCTGCGTCTGAGATCGTATCTGCTGAACCTACTCCTAAATCTTTTATTTAATACGCTCAGTAGATTTTTGTAACATTTTATAATAAAAACAGGCTGCGACAAGGTGCTGTTAATTCGCTGACCCTATTCAACATCTACACAACCGATCTTGTATATAGAGTCATTTCACCATGCCATACGTAAACTATTTTGTTGCGTACAGATCAGTCCAAATCGAGGTCATTAACTTACTCTTGGACTCTTCATCTACCAATCTGAGTTACAGATGCTATCCAGAGACTTCGATGTGGTTTTCTATGCTTACCTATACTAATTTTGCAAGTCAAATGTACATTTTTGACGCAGAAAGAAAATCGTGAATACGCAGTTCGAAATAAAACCCACCATATACACAGACAAATGAAAGTTTATAAAAAAGAAAATCACTCCCAAATAACAAAAAAAATCTCTTTAGGTATCAAAAAATTAAAATTTATTGTCTGCCGCCATCACACTTACATCTAGTGAATATCCATAAAATGAATCTCTGATAAAATTAGCAAACTAAACGGCAACAGTCGCGGTTGGGGTGACAGAAGTGTAAGAGTCCGTCTTTCGATGTCCACATCAGTCCTGAAAAAACAAAAAAAAAAGTCATTTTAATAGAATTTCTAGTTTAGATGCAACAAGTCTTCAAACTTACACGCAAACAAAGCCAACAACATTCGTCGAAATAACATCATCTTTCGCTGACTTGGCAAAACTAACCGACAGCAAGTGATGCATAAGCGTTTGGCTTGGTTGAACTGCTACTAGTTTTGTTAAATTGTCTTCTGCCTTCATGCCAATGGGCATACACGAATCCGGCAATGCTGGCGCTCCAATTTTGTAAATGTTCACGTCACTCCACTTGACTTTGATCGAGAAGGGATACAAAGGCGTTCGAATGCCATAAAAGTAGTCCTTCACTCGCAAATCTCTGGCTTGGTTTCGGAATGCTGTGGTACGCGCCACTACACCTCCACTCTTTGGCAATAGGACTACCTTAACAGACGAGGGTATGTCCCGTAGAAGTTCATTGTAAAGACGCTCCTGATCGAGGACAAATATTGCTCCCACTTCAAAGGCCTGTGCTGTATGTAATAAATTTCTATAGCCCTCGCCCTTCACCCAACCGCACGTGTTGATAATCATCCCAGAGTACTTTGCTAAAAGAAATATGTTCTCGATATTAGCATTCTTGCACACACACGATATGTCATTCGTTTACTTACTGCGTTTCTTCACAACCATGGATTTGAGAGTAACTTCAGCCATTTTCGATACAATTGTCTTGTACAGTTTTTTGTTGTCGCTGGGGGATTTGTGACCGAAATGATAGACTAGCGGGGCAGTTTGAGAGAATCCATCTTCGATACTTACGGGTCGTTCAATTAACACTGTGCCAATGGTGCCTGGTAACGAGACTGCACCCTGTCCCACGTCAACATCTGCATAAAATGGTCGTCTACCAAGCCGCACGGCATAGTTGAGAAATATTCGGCACAGTGTACTTTTACCCACGTCAGTTGCACCCACGACCATGGCGATTGGTCCACGCGTATCATTTTCCTCAGCTTTCTTACGCATTTGCTCCAAAGCTCCATGGCAATTCAGGTACTGGATCATTGGTGTCTCTTTCGATGTATAGCGCACGTCTGTTTTGCCCTTGACACTAATTACACAGCCTTGGTATGTAAAAATCGCCACTTTTGCTCCAGTGATGAACTCATAAGTTTTCTTTGTAACTAATTCCGTACCGAAGAGTTCGGCAAAGCCTGATTTTAGCTGAAAATCGGAACAATGATTGGTCAAAAGTTTACAAAAATCGAGAGGTGCGTTCTTACCTGGACATAGACTTTGGCGTCTTTTTCTTCGATTTCGAAGCGCAGCTCTGTATCGGCTTCTAGAGTGAAGGTCTCTTTTTCCATTTAAATTTGTTTTTGCTGAATGCGGTAAAGGATGTTAGTCCTGGCAGGCTGTCGGCTCTGTTGTGATGTGTTTTCGTTTTCCTTTGGTACACATATGTGTAATTTTTGTCTTTAATTAGCCTTTCTGCACAAGTTGATTTTCTTAGAATTAATTAGTGTTCATAAAAATAAACGCAGGTAGAGAGTTTATCTTGAAATTACACCAATCTGTATTCAAAGAAATGTATTGTGGTGCAAAATGCAGGTAGACGATTTTGGGACATAGTTAGGTTATTCCTTAAATCTTTATTGATTGAAACTTTGACCACTCCTACCCGGATTAATTGGACTCAAGTGCCACTAATTTAACAAAATGGGGTGGTGCCTCTTTTGATAAGTCGAAGCATAATTGACAACAAATTAAAGTGTTATAATCGAGAAAGGCCCCGAATTTAGCAACAAAGCAAATTGTGAAAATATTACATACATACGTCCTACATACGTACATTATTTTCAACCATAAGTCTAGTCCTTTTAGAAAATCTTTTGAATCAAATAATCTATCATAAAAGGATACTAACAACTAGCACGTACTTAAGACCCACTGGTTGAGGATGTACTAGCTCGTCCCGTCCAGTTTGACAACCACCTCTGGGATAAATATCGAAACCTAATACACCTGAGTTTCAAACTACTAAACCACCCGTCCACGCCCTGGAGAAAAATCCAGTAAAAGGGTATTCATATCCCTTTGGTGCGCGCGCGGCATTAAAAAAATTGATTGATTGATTGATTAATCTAACACCTCTTGAGTCAATCAGATCATTTATTCGAAGTTTGCGACAACATTTACTTCCTGAGGACTCGATTTAACGGTGGCGGCGTCCTGTTGAAACCACATCTCACCAATGTTAAGTACATGCGGCCAAAAATAACGTTTTAAAATGTCCCCATAGCGATTTTCAGTAACTGTAACGTGGCAAAAAAATACGACCTAGTTGACAACTACACCAGTCAATTTTTATTCTGTTCTATGCGGATCATCATCCTCCCTTAACGTGGAAAACAGTGGTCTTTGGCACAATGTACACTAAAGTTTGACCTCGTCGACACGATGGTCTTTTGTTTTTTGTCTTATTTTATTGTCTGAAAAATTACAAAATCAGTTCTGTGCGAAAAGAATGGTTTCAGCCATCTGAGCCAGAAAAGAAACGTAGTCGAATCTTTACAGATGGTTCCAAAACCGATTTAGTATGTTCGATTTTATTCCTCGTTAGGAATGTTTGCACCTGTCTTCCGAACAGATCCGGTGATATCATATACGCAATCCTGATGGCAATGAATTTTATAGCGTCTATTTTTATGTCTATGCATATACGCAATCCTCTTGGCGTTGAACTCTGTCGTCAGAGTTCCTGGTGGAAGGATAGAAGTATATTCATCTGTAGCGACAGACAAGCTGCGCTTCAGGCTTCACCGAACACTTTCACCACTTACAAGCTAGTTCGAAAACCCAAGGCTCAGGAGAAAGATCCTCCGGTGCCAAATTTAACCTCACCCATGCCTGGAGAGATACTATTATTACCCTGGGGTCTTATAGACCCCAAACAATTTTATTAAAATCATACAAAAGTTACAATGTTAAAAAATATTAAAGCTTTGAGTCTATGCACATTCGGCACACAGAGCGACTAAGTTCGCCACAAAAAGGATTTTGTCAACACCCACACCTTATTCTCGTCTTCCTGTCTTTTCCGCGTAGATAAATGGAGCATTTTCTTGTTCCAGCAACAGTAGTAGTTGACTCAACTATTGGTCATTTCTTTTTCAAAATATCTCCAATCAGAGCCTGGAGATTTGACAGCAAAGTTGGCAAAGTGAACCTCTCCACCATTTGGGTGTTGATGAGGGCCATTGCCAAGTTTTTGAGGAAATTTCGTATCGTTTGTGGCTGATTCAAAGCCATTTTTTGAAGAACATGGGAATTAACGCCCACAATATTCAAAGTCCCATAAAATATAGCCAATGGCCATCGTTTGGTTCGTCTTGAACCGGTGACAAAGTTGGTCTATCAAATCAACATCACATTTCGTCTTGTTGTAAAGATCCACCATTTCAGGTAATTGGCATTTTTCATCAGGATCAGCTTTTGTATGCATTGTTGACAGCAAAGGGACGATTTTTTTTTTTTTGTTTAAATTTTGGTGGGCAGTAGACAGTGAAACAAGTTCTTCGGAAAAGGCAAATTTTGCTGTGTTACTCTCGCGATCTTTGACTTTGAAAATGTTTTTCTCTTTGATTGTCACATGATTCATGTTGAGAACGCCAGCCAAATAGTACAAACCAAACAAAGCCTTAATCTCTTTTACATCCGTTTGTACTTGAGGAATGACCAAAATCGTTGATTTTTATAAACTTTGCCGGTTTTATATTTTTTCCCCTGTCTGCCAATTTCAATGTTGGTATTAGAGACAATTGTAATTGAAAAAAAAGACTCCATGCCTCTTCGTCTATTTTCAAACTACGGGCATTACCTCTACGCCCAAGAGGGTGTAGTAAAATGTTACTTTGTACGGTTTTACCCTTTTTTGAATGCTTACCACTCTATTTGAATCCATCTTTTGCTCTTAGTTTGGTAGCAACATCCAAAACACATAGAGAGGCATCGTCATCCGAGGAGAAGTCATCATCACTTGAGTCTTGTCGGAGCTAACTTACCAATCAAATCAATGCAGAAATATAAATTCAGACTCTTTAAAAACTTCCGCTATCATAACCCTGTAAGTCTATGGAACCTCGAAGTTTAAATTTCCGAATTTCCGCGACCGCGCAACTCGAAAACAAATAAAAGACTGACAATTAGACGCCTCTAAGATAATACAAAAATACTTTGAGTGGCGCCGGCATGGGTTATTTAGTTTTAAAAATATTCTAATAAATTTTTTTTTTTAATTGCGCTGGACCCCAGAGTAGCACTTAAGGGTTAAACCTGAGTTAAGACTGGCTGTGTCCTCCTTTGGACCTTCCATTGATAGTTCGGTTTCGTGTGAACATAACTGCAGATGACATGAATCTTCAGGATGCCGGCTGTCCAAACGAATAATTCTCGACGCGGACGTCTTTAAAATGTCACCGACTTCTCTGCTGTCCCTCAGCAGGACTGCAACGTGCTTACAGACATGTTAAGGGGGAACTACGATTTTCCCATGTACCTAAGTGTCCAGATGCTCTGTTCCGACAGAAAAAAGGTAGGTTGAGGGTAAAAGCACATTTCCGTATAATCAATTCGGGACATGTCATCTCAAATGCTGCGTCTAAGACGGTATCTGCTGAAACTATGTAGACAATTAAAGTTCTGATGTAACATCTACACCTGACCCTATTCACCATCTATACAATCGATCTTGTAGAATCATTTCACCATGCCATACGTAAACGATTTTGTTGCTTACAGATCGGTGCAGATTGAGGTCAATAACTTACTAGGTGGAGTGAAAAGTAACCTCTTTGACCGCCATAATGCGCTGCCACTGCAAAAAAGGTTATGGTGAGTTGAAGTCCGTTCATATTTAAGCAGTGCGATACTGTCTTAACGTTTTGTTTTGACAGCTGATTGTTGTTGACGTGTTTGTCATCATGTTGAGTATGGAGAAAAACGATTTTCGTTCTCTCATAAAACATTATTTTTTGAGAGGCAAAACGGTGAAGGAAATAAAAGAAAAGTTGCATAAATATTATGGGGCTAATGCTCCGTCAGATTACACCGTCAAATATTGGTTTTGAGAGTTTCGTGGTGGCTGCAACTCCACTACCGATCAAGTCCGCAGCGGCAGGCCCTCCGCTGCGGTTACAGAGGACAATGTTAAAAAATACATGAAATGGTGTTGGCTGACCGAAAAGTGAAAATCCGCGACCTAGCAGATACCACAAAGATTAGTACCGAGCCCACACACGATATTTTGAGCAATATTCTGCATATGAAAAAGTTATCCTGCCACTGGGTGCCGTGCATACTCACTCCTGACCAAAAACACGAACGCGAAAGCACTTCGAAAGAGTGTTTGAACTTGCTGATGCGGAATCGGGCGGACTTTTGGCGTCGATAACTGTTGAACACCAGAGAACAGAATGAGTGCCCGGCAATGGACTCAAGCCGGCACGAGTGCTCCGAAGCGGCCAAGGGAGGTTCGATGGGTCGGAAAGGTTATGGCGTCGGTTTTCTGGGATTGTCATGGCATACTTTTCGTGGACTACCTCGAAAAAGGAAAAACCATCAACAGCGAGTATAACTGTGCATTATTGGAGCCATTGAAGGCCGAAATCTCTGCAAAACGGCCTCACATGGAGCCAAAAAAAAATTTGTTTTTGTAAGACAATGCATCGGCGCACAAGAGCATCGCAACCATGCCTAAAATCAATGACGTACGGCTTCAATTGCTGTCGCATCCACCGCATTCGCCCGATTTGGCTGCATTGGACTATTATCTCTTCCCAAACCTCAAAAGATGGCTCATCAATAAAAAATTCAGCTCACGTGAGGAAATCATCGACGCCACGGAGTATTTTGCAGACCTTGCCGAAAATTACTTTTTGGACGGGATCAAGAAGTTGGAAAATCGCTAGAATAAATGTATTAAACTAAAAGGGGACTATATTGAATAAAATAAAAAAAACATTTAATTTTTTTTTTTTTTTCATTCCCAAGGAAGTTACTTTTCAACCTTACTTTCCCTTCATTTACCTATCTGAGTTACAGATGCTATCCAGAGACTTCAATGTGGTTTTCTAGGTCTACCAATTCTAATTTAGCAAGTCATATGTACATTTACAGCCCACTACGAATTGTGTTCAGAAAATAACGGGAATTTTTTTTTGAAAAATATTTAGTTATTCGTCTACATTAATGTTGTCGCCTTCATAATAGTCCCTATGAGATATTATGCACTTGTGCCAGCGCTTCTTCCAGTCCTTGAACCACTTCTCAAACTTGATCTTTGGGATAGCCTTGAGCTCTCCCAGCTATGTCGTTTTAATTTGCTTAATCGTTGCAAATCTCCGCCATTTTATAGTTACCTTCAGTTTTGGGAACAGAACCAGTTATTCGTCACCAGTTTTGTCCCTTTTGGGTAAGTCAGAATCATCATTGACGTCATTCAAAAGCTCATGCGCGATGCTCATGCGACGGTTCTTCTGATCAAAATTAAGAAGTTTAAGAACGAAATTCGTTGACACAGGTCTCATGCCCTAAGCATCGATAAAATTGCATGACACGAGCCGACCGATATGCCAACATCCTCAGCAACTTCTCTTATGGTAATTCAGCGATTTTCCAAAAAAAAATTTCTTCACAGCTTCAACGTTATCATAGCGAGCGGAGTTAGTCATTGGTATTTTCACGACTATCTGGGAAGAGCTTGTACTTCTTGTAAACATTTTTACTTAGAGCAGACTCGTCGTATGCTAGTGTCAACATTTCATGTGTGATTCCATTTTTTACACAAAATTTGATACAAATTCTTTGATCCATTTCTTTTAACAAACGAAAATCGCCGAACTCATAAAAAACATGTCTAACCTTAGAGCCTTAGAGGCTGCCACAGCAAAGTAAACAATGAACACAGTTGATAATTTTATCATACTTCAGGTATATGTATGCCAACATAATAAAACAAATTTGACAACCGGACTGTCCAAGCCCGCGAAATTTAAAAATTCCCGTTATATTAACGTATCTCATACAACTGGAAACTAAAAAAAGAGCAATAAAATCGTGAGCTACAACTTACATACGTCAAAATGGAAACCACTATATGCACAGCCAAATGAAAGTTTACACTCCCAAATAACAAAAACTTTAAACAAATCTCTTTAGGTATCAAAACATATAAATTTATTGCCTGCCGCCATCACACTAACAACTAGTGACTATCCATAAAATGAATCTCTGATAAAATCAGCAAACTATACGGCAATGGTCGTGGTTGGGGCGACAGAACTGTAAGAGTCTGTCTTTCGATATCCACATCAGTCCTGAAAAACAAAAAGAAAAAAGAAACAGACATTTTAATAGAACTTCTAGTTTAGATGCAAGAAGCCTTCCAACTTACACACAAACAAAGCCAACAACATTCGTCGAAATAACATCATCTTCCGCCGACTCGGCAAAACTAACCGACAGCAAGTGATGCATAAGCGTTTGGCTTGGTTGAACTGCTACTAGTTTTGTTAAATTGTCTTCTGCCTTCATGCCAATGGGCATACACGAATCCGGCAATGCTGGCGCTCCAATTTTGTAAATTTTCACATCACTCCACTTGACTTCGAACGAGAAGGGATACAAAGGCGTTCGAAAGCCATAAAAGTATTCTTTCACTCGTAAGTCTCTGGCTTGGTTTCGGAGTGCTTTGCTACGCTCCACTACACCTCCACTCTTTGGCAATAGAACTACCTTGACAAACGAAGGTATATCCCGTAGAAGTTCATTGTAAAGACGCTCCTGATCGAGGACAAATATTGCTCCCACTTCAAAGGCCTGTGCGGTATGCAATAAATTTCTATAACCCTCGCCTTTCACCCAACCGCACGTGTTGATTATCATCCCAGAGTGCTTTGCTAAAAGAAATGTGTTCTTGATATTAGTATTCCTGCACACACACAATGTGTCATTCTTTTAATTACTGCGTTTGTTTACAACCATAGATTCGAGAGTAACCTCAGCCATTTTCGATACAATTGTCTTGTACAGTGTTTTGTTGTCGCTGGGGGATTTGTGACCGAAATGATAGACTAGCGGGGCAGTTTGAGAGAATCCATCTTCGATACTTGCAGGTCGTTCAATTAACACTGTGGCAATGGTGCCTGGTAACGAGACTGCACCCTGTCCCACGTCAACATCTGCATAAAATGGTCGTCTGCCAAGCCGCACGGCATAGTTGAGAAATATTCGGCACAGTGTACTTTTACCCACGTCAGTTGGACCCACGACCATGGCGATTGGCCCACGCGTATCATTTTCCTCAGCTTTCTCACGCATTTGCTCCAAAGCTGCATGGCAATTCAGGTACTGGATCATTGGTGTCTCTTTCGATGTATAGCGCACGTCTGTTTTACCCTTGACACCAATTACACAGCCTTGGTATGTAAAAATCGCCACTTTTGCCCCAGTGATGAACTCATAAGTTTTCTTTTTAACTAATTCCGTACCGAAAAGTTCGGCAAAGCCTGATTTCAGCTGAAAATGGGAACGATGATTGGTCAAAAGTTTACAAAACTGAGAGGTGCGTTCTTACCTGGACATAGACTTTGGCGTCTTTTTCTTCAATTTCGAAACGCAGCTCTGAATCGGCTTCTAAAGTGAAGGTCTCTTCTTCCGCGTCCATTTGAATTTGTTGAATGCAATAAAGGATAGTAATCCTAACGGGCTGTCAGTCATAGATAAACTAATCTATATTTCAAACTTCACTGTAATTGAAATAACAACCATTTTCCTTTTCTATAATCTGTCAGAATGAATAAAATGACAGCAAATTTTATGTAACGTTCACTAGGTATGTATAAAAGTAATAAGAAAATATTTTACGCTGGTGAATATTTATTTCAACGTGGTGAAAAAGAAGATGATAATATAAAATATTAAAAAAAAACTTTGCTTCATGTGCACAAAAAGGGGATAGTATCAGAATAAAACAAAAAAAAATTTTTTTTTGATTTGAACAAGAATTACAACTATTACAATTATGAAATCAAGCTTAGGGTTGTGTTGTAAGTCAATTGTATAAGCTCAAACTCTGGACTCTTGACATCAATTAACATCATTTAAAATCAGTTTCCTTGTTGTTCTTTTAGTTTGATTTGTGTTAAATAAATAAATTAATTTAAGGAATACTAACAGTAATAAACTAACATTTTTGTTTATACCATATATTAGTGTTTCAGGAAAATATTTGTTTTTTTATTTGTTTTCCAAAATATTTCGAGAAGGTTTTTTATTACAGATCATAAAGGACAAAAGAAGTGGTAATTTTTGTTTATTTGCTATAAAATAGCTAATACATAATGCGCAGCAAAACTCTTGATATCCCAACTTAATTTGGTTTTGTCGAAGGGCATTATGTTTGAAAAATAACAGATATTCACTTGTTAATTTTTACCATTCCGCTAAAAATAAGGCTTTTAACTGAGACTTTGATGGATTGACATGTTTTCGTTAAATGATTCCAAAGACGTTTTTTTGGATTGAAATCGATGCTTTGTAGTGGTGTTACTAGCAAGTGAGGGACCTTATGTATCTTTATTTGAACGACATGCTTGAAATCGTTCTTCTGTTGGAAATAATTATCTTTGGCTAAACCATTTTTTGTATACTTTGATGCAATTTTCCTGCAAAATTTTGTAATATACTTCTTTTGTCATGATCCCAATAACTATGACTATATTACCGATCCCAAATGTGAACATTTAGCCCCACATCATAAAACCACCATCTCTGTGCTTTACTTTTTCCCTTGTGTTTTTGGATTCAAAGCTTCATTTGGTTGTCTTCATGCTTTCGAAAACCTATTATTTGATCCATAAATGTTAAATTTTGACTCTTCTGAATAAAAAAACCCAAGAAGTTAAATCCTTTGTTTTTGTATTTATCGACAAAGTGTTCTCTTTTTTATTTGCTTCGCCGACGAAAGGTTTCTTTGTAGCGGTATAGGATTTATAGTCAGTTCGTTGTGTCCATCTACGTACTGTGTACGCTGCTTTCCTTATCCCGATTTGATTTCGTTAACATTCACGACAATCCCTACTCTAAAAAAGAAGTAAAATAAATTATTTTTTACTTACGCATAAAAAAAGGAAAACAAACAATTACAGTTGCTTTTGCAACATCTACATAAAAGCAGTTCGTTGCTACATCGATGTCGCTATACAGCACGTACAGTTCGTCGTTATATTTCCTCCTCCATTCACCGTCTATGCAAACGGGACCTAAAATTACTCGAAGAATTTTCCTCTCAAAACAATCAAGAGTAACCTCATGCTTTTGATAGAGTCCATGCCTCTGCACCATAGAGACAGACTATGATGATCTTTAATTCACTAAAGTGACCCTTTATAAGACCCATAAAGGGTCACTTTAGTTGTTCGAGAGAGGGCTTTGCTACTCAATTGCTTTCTTAGCCCAAAAAAACAGCGATTGACAAGAGCTATTCTTCGTTAAATCTCAGCGTTGGTATCATTTGAACTCATGAGTTCGTTTATCAATACTCACGAACGCGCCAGTCTCTGGTGTTAGCGTTTGAGTTTTGCGCTATTCTTTCAAGAACGATGTTGAAGAAGTCACATGACAGCGTATCGCCTTGTCTAAATCCTTTTTTGACATCGAAGTTATCGATGAGTTCTTTACCGACATTGATGGAGTTGCGTTCATTCTTCAATGTCATTCTGCACAAAGGGACGAGTTTGGCAGGAATACTAAGACTAGACATGGCTCTGTATAGCTCTCGTTCACACAATACGGCAGATAAGATCTTGTAAGCGATGTTTAAATCATCGAGCATACTTTCTTCCGACCATATTTTACATATGAGTTGGTGCATGATCCTAACCAAGTCATCACCCGGTTTGAAAAGCTCTGCGGTCAGGCCATCTGCTCAAGCGGCTTTGTTGGACTTAAGCTTAGATATGGCTATCTTCACTTCGTCCAGGTCGGGTAAACGGAATTGTTGGTCTTCATCGTCCAGGTTGAATCGTTCATTCTGTCATCGCCGTTAAACAGTCTTTAGAAGTAGCTCTTTCATATCCTCAGCATCGACTGTGATTCTACTATGATGTTCCCTTGTTCGTCCTTGCAGACTTCAGTTCGGGCTCTATAGTCTTATCAGGTTTTTTTTTAACTTTTGATAAAACTTCCGAACCTCATTCCTGCTGTAACATCTCTCTATTTCTTCTTTTTTCTCCTGAGAAGCCGGTGTTCGTCTCTTCTTTTCTGCGCGTAGAGCTCACGAGCAGCTCTGGTCCTTCTTTGCAGCACCGCTTTGTATGCCTCTTGTTTCGCTGCATGTGCTTGCCAGCACTTGTCAAACCAGGGGTTTCGTTGTGATGGTCGAGTGAAAACAAGCACCTCAGAGGCAGCGCCTCTGGTGGCTTTTTGGCAGTGTTTCCACTGTCTTCAGTGCTTGATGTTGGCTGCATAGGACATCTTGAAAGATTGAGAGTGATTCGATCGGAGAAGGATCTGGTGGATTAAAACCAGGTGCCTTCAAAGCATTGTATAAATACATAACAGAGTGAACACAATGATTCATAACGATGAAACAATGTACTGATTCGGTATATTCTGAGTATGAGGACCACGAGTAAATAAGCACGCTGATATGATGATACCAGTGGAGGAAAATCAATAGCTCTTTACGCAGGACAATAAATATGGTGTCACGCAATTCGGGAAGTTTCGATAGGACTAAAACCATGTCCAGAACCTACACGACACAATCTTGTTCAATTAAACTAGGAACACAAACGGAATGGAAAAGTCCATAAAGACGCAGCACTTGTAGCAGAAACCCAGGTCCAGTTTCGAGCATCCATTTCCGTCTTTGCGCTGATGAATGAAATTATTTTCGAAATCGAAAATGTACGAATAGTTTGGTGTCACGATTATGTTCATGTTGATCATCTTGTGGCTGACTAATGGTTCTGTGGTCGTCTGCTGGCGCGCTGAATATGCTCACTACTGTTGTTTTTTTATTTTTTGGAAAAAAAAAACTCTACATCTTTAAGGCTAACAACAACAACGATACTAGTGCGTTCCAAGGAGCCGTAATCGATTACAATTTGAGTCAGTCGGATCACTTGTCTAGGCTTAAGAAATGGGTTTTTTCGGCTCCAAAAGTAATCTTCTACCAGTATTTTGAAAAAGATTTGTTTTGTCATCTTTAATTCACGATTAAAATATGGTAAAAGGTATTGGGGTGGTACTTGAAATACAAAAATACGTGATTAGGAAACTATGTCCTCTCACTTAACAAACACCTTTCCGCTTGTCAATAGGCTTAAAATTCCGCTCGTAAGAGGGTTTTAATATTACTTCTAAGTCCTTAAAATATTTTTTCTCAGAGGTGGTTACATGCAGAGTTTTAGATTACTTAAAAACAATCCTAGTTCTCTAGTACTAAACTAGTAGAAAAAAATATGTTTCGTTGAAAAGAGGATTGCCATGTTTGAAGTAAGAACAGTCTAAAATTAAAATTTCAAACATGCATATGCATACACCGAAGCACATTTTCTTGGCATTTCATCACGCATCGTTTTAAGCTTACCAAGTGTGTCAAAATAATTAAAAAAAGTATTATCGAAATTCTGGCTTTATTGTAAATACGCAACGTGAATTTCGTCGTGAGCTCTGTCGTCATCATAGCTTCAGTGTGGAGGCAATTCGTTGCAACGTGGAAATGTTTGAGCATGAGTATACTCTTTTGAATCTTAAGACACCAACCAGAAAGAGATTGGTGCAAAATAAACAAAACATAGCCGCCGTAGCGGCAAGTATCGAATAAGACCCATAAATGTGGATTCAGCGCTGATCACCTGATTTGCGAATCGCCAGAGAGTTAATCCGACTTATTTTGCGGTGGACTTAAGCCTACTTCCATATAAAATCGTGCTGGCGCAATAATTGAAGCCGGATGACCAAAGGTAACGCCATGAGTTCGCTAATTAGGCGCTTGAAATGTTAGCCGGAGATCCGGATTTTGGCGAAAAAATTATCTTCTCAAACGAGGCCTGTTTTTGGCTCATGTCATGCGGCTATGTCAACAAGCAAAATTGCCGTTATTGAAGTGAACACAATCCACAAATGTTCGTCCAAACGTCAGTGTGGATGCAAAAATTGACTGCTTGGTGCGGCTTATAACATGGCGGCATCATCGAACCTTATTTCTTTCGAAATGAGGAGGGAAATGCCGTTAGGTATAAGGCGACGTTAACCGACTTTCTGTAGTCAGAGCTCGACAACATTGATATATCCGAGCTGAGGTTTGAACAAGACGGCGCTACATGCCATACAAGCGACGCAACACTCGAAGTTGTGAAGGAGAAATTCGGCGATTGGGCCATCTCACGGCGAGTTTTCACACCACCCTGCGGCCACGTTAAGTTCTTAATCTACGCTAATGAGCTCGAAGCCAACGTTTGACACGCTATTGTCGTAATAATGTTGAACATATTGGATCGAGTCACCAAAAATTGGACCGACCGCTTGTAGCACTGCCAGCGAAGTCAAGGCAGCCATTTGAATGATGCGCTATTCCACAAATAATGGCATGAACGTAGCCTTAAAATAAAGCCAGAATCAATTTTATATCTTACGCCTTTGTTGTTTTACTTAAAATTTTTTCCTATCGTTCTTTTCTGGTCACCCTTTGGAAGACAATCTATTGCAAATTATTGTGGATGTTCGAATCGAAAAATTAGTCAAAAATTGGACCGACAGGATATGCTTTGTAATTGCCAATTACTGTGGTCATAAGGCCGAAATCATCTCTTAATTTTTAGTGATTATTTTTTTTTATAGAAAGTAAAAATCTCTGAAGACAATGAGATGTTAGAACCCCAGAGTGAGATTCTAAACGCACCAAAAAAACACCTAGTTAATCAAGACCTATCAAAAAAGGATTGACAGATGATTTTAGTTTAAATATTCATTTGGGTTTGAAAAGGTATAACAGTTTAAATACGGGCTCTCATAATTGTAAGATTATAAGTTCGTTGGATTATAACTTCCTAACCAAGCTCCGTCAATTTGTTCCTGGGTCATCAAAGATGTGTGTGGCCTAGCATTGTCATGATGGAAGAGACCTCCCTTTCTGTTGGCCAATTCTGGTCGGTCTTTCTTGAAAGCTTCATTCAAACGGTCCAGCTGTGCACAGTAGAGGATCGAATTAACCGTTTCGACACGTTGTTACAGCTCATAACAGACAATTCGCTTCAAATCCCACCAAACACTCAACATAACCTCGTCTACCGTCGATCCAGGCTTTGATTTGATCTGGATATTCTCGTATTTAATTCATTGTCATCGCCCGTAATGAATCGCTTCAAAAATGGTTCCATTTCGTTACGTTTCAGCAGCGTTTCACTGATCACGGTCCATTTAAATTTCTTTGCACATGAATTATGTGGCACCCAAACATCGAGCTTCTTTGAGTAGCATGCTCGTTTTACATGATTCCAAACTGTCATACTGTCAAACTGTTTAGTGCCTCCGCTATCTCCAGACAGCTTCCGTGCCGTTCTTGCTCCATCAGTTGCAACTGACTTTTTCAGTGACAGGCCGACCAGCGCGAGGTGCATATTTTAAATCGAAATTTCCGGAACGGAATCGAACAAACCCCTCCTGGGTCCGGCGTTCACTCACAGCAATCTCACCGTAAACTCACCAATCAGTATAACTTTTAACACAATCAACGAATCACAAAGCTGTTTTGACAAAAAATCTAGCCTGACATGTCACCTTTCAAACACGTGTTCGTTTGACACAATCAGATTATTGTTTCCAGATAAATGGACACCAACACCATCTAGTGACAAAAAACCGCGCAGGCTTTTTATATGACCCAATATGTACATACTATTGAGAATTTACTATTCCCCGAAGGACTTTGTTTTGAAATATATTTATTACAATATTTATACATTGTTTTTTTTTTTTATAAAACCCAAGACAAATTTTAGTAGTTTTAGTGACTGATTATATGGTACATGTAGTAAAATTTTCGACATGGAAAGCAGAAAGCATGGTAACTTAAACTCAGATAAATGGAAAGAATCCCAGCGCCGCGCCGGTCTTCTATTTATTTATTAAGATGAATATAGTCTTCTACAAATTAGTGTCAGTTGCATGCATCTCATCTTGACTGCTGCTATACTAAATAAACATCGATAGGATCCTTAAGAATCGAGCTTCCAGGTTAACTTAACATTTAGTAATCTAGTGTATAGCATCTCCATAAGCTCTGTGTCGGTTATGAATAGAATACGCACCGGAAACATATGGTTCTGTACAATATAAATCTCAAGCCCTCTGCAGAGTAAATATGTCAGATATAGAGGAAAGTTATAGAAAAATCAAATGGGTTTTGCTTACAGAGCTTCGTATGTTCCGATGAAGCTACCACAAAATGATTTAGCATGTTCTTTTGGATTGTAGTCTGCAGATAAGTGATGAGTGAAGGTTCATTTTCGAAACCACATATTATCAGAGGACTGGTGTAGCTAGCAAGAACATACTCACACTCTGGATTGGACAATACCGGAAAAACTTCTCTTCGTAATTTTTCTAAACATTTGTGTCAACACAGGAACTTATGAAGCTTAGATTGGGCAGCAACCTCAAGAATGATATAATATGTTAGCGAATTGCCGACTCTAGGAATCAGCATTATATCGCATTTTCTGAACATTCCCTAATTCTTATTATGACATTTGCTTGTTTACATTTTCCGCTGAGGATATCTTTGTATTCGAGCAGTACTTTTTTTTTTAATTTTTCCAGCTTTTAAGAAGGAATCTTACCGTGAAGTCAAGTTAAAATGAGTAACATATACATTCAAGAGCCCCCCACATTGGGAAAGGTAAGTTTCATTACGGAAATACCAGTTTCAGAATCAAATAAATCCGGTCAACTCATATAGGTCCTCCTAAAAACCTCTGTGGGCGACATCGATATAGAACTCTGGTCCAAAGAATGCCCCAAGGCCGCGCGGAACTTTATACAACTCTGTATGGAAGGCTACTACAATGGAACCATATTCCATCGCGTTGTTAAGGGCTTCATCGTGCAAGGTAGGTTATCAGTTCTTGTTAAAAAAAATTCCTAACAACTTCCAATCTAGGTGGTGATCCCAATGGTGATGGTACTGGAGGGGAATCTATCTATGGTGCACCGTTTAAAGATGAATTCCATTCACGTTTGCGTTATGTACGCCGTGGACTCGTTGGAATGGCTAATTCTGATATCGATGACAATGCATCACAATTTTTCTTCACCATGGCACCAACTCCAGAGTTACAGAATAAGAACACACTCTTTGCCAAAGTTACCGGGGACACAGTATTCAACATGCTTAAGTTGGAGGAGGGACTCGTGGATCACAACGAACGACCGCTCTACCCACATAAGATAATTAAAACGGAAATTCTAAACAATCCCTTTGACGATATTGTTCCAAGGATCGCCAAAAAAGATTCATCGAAAGAGAAGCGTAAAAAAAAAGCAAAAGGAGTCAAGTAAGGTTACAGTGTCCCACTTTACCCTATCCAATCTTTGATATTTGTAGAAATTTTGGACTACTGTCTTTTGGTGAGGAAGCCGAAGAAGATGAAGAGGAAAGTAGCACCTTCGCTCAGAGGAATGCTGGCAAGGCAAAATCAATGCATGACGTTATTGATGACCCAAAATTAAGTAAAGATGTTGTAAAAATTGTACGTGAAAATACTCCGTCCGACATTGAAGACTACGAAATTGCAAAGCAAGACGAAGAAAATGAAATAACCGAAGAGAAGTTGGCGCGAATCAAGAACAAGTTACAGTCAAGCAAGCGAACAAAGCAAAAAGACCCGCTCCCCGATGCTGATTCCGACTCCGAGGAAGATGTTTTGATGACATCTGAAAAAGAAAAGAAAGCACAACAGGACAAGAAAAAGGAAGAGATCCGCCAAGAGATCTTGTCCCTCAAAAAGCAATACAAGTCGGATAAAAAGGCAAAAGATGAGCTCCTTGAGAAAAAAATCGAAAAAGAGATCGTGATCAAACCAGAAAGTTCCAACGAAATGGTCAAGGACTACATTGAAGAAAAGGAAAAGTACACGCATCTAAACAAGAAACTGCCCAAGAAAGGACCTACCAGGTAATATTTCGGGCTGTTGTTCTTTGTCTTTAAGTAAACTTTCTCCGCGTATAGGGAAGAATTTACATTGGATTTGCTGAAGAAATTCCGAAACAAGTTGGAGAATGTGAAACAAAAGAGCGACAACCAGGACATTTCTCCATCGTTGAACGACGCTAATGTAGAAAAGGAAATCCAAGGTGACGAATGGCTTGCACATACTCTGAGATTTGAGGAAAAAGCACCAATCTTAGCCAAAGACGCCTCAACAAAATCCGATGATTGGTACGATGCCTATGATCCTAGAAACCCTCTCAACAAACGAAAACGAGGAGAACAAAAACAAAGCGAATCATCGTCAAGAAGACGGCGGTAAAAGTGAAAACACTTTGGGTTACGTTTTGTGGTGTTTATTAGAAAAAAAAAATTATTGATTAAAAAAATCTCAATTTTAATTGTTTCTCTCGAAGTACTTCTTTTTCTCCTTGGGATTTGGAACAATCTAAAAAGAGTTGTGTCAGTGAACGTTTAAGTAAAGTCATTGAGATAGAAACCTACAGTATCACTGCCTGGTTTCCAGCCAGCAGGGCACACTTCACCATGAGTGTCTGTGTATTGGAAAGCTTGCACCAAGCGTATGGTTTCATCGACTGAGCGTCCAACCGGCAAGTCATTCATAGTAATTTGTCTAAGCACGCCATGTTGATCGATGATGAATAGGCCGCGCAAAGTATGACCCAAATCATCGAGGTAAACACCGTAGTCCTTCGAAATCCGATGAGTCAAATCGCTGAGGAGTGGAATTTTGATGCTGCCTAGGCCTCCCTCCTTGCGGGGTGTGTTGATCCATGCGAGGTGAGTGAAGTGTGAATCGACACTGCATGCAATCACTTCGGTGTTGATTTTGCGGAATTCCTCAATGCGGTCGGAGAAGGCAAGTATTTCTGTTGGACACACGAAGGTGCTGTAATGAAAGAAGAGGCAAATGTTACTATTTTTTTGAATCAAGAAAAACTGTCCTAAAGATCTGATCAGTATCACAATTGTAGCTTCACATCATTAAATAACTGCCAAAAGCCGTGCTGAGCCTAAGGTTTTAATCTCCAGCAAGGGCTTTAATTTTGGGGTCGAGTGATAGCAAAATTTTGTTTGCTAATGGGCCGCACATATTTCATCGTTCCGTGAGGTGCATTATTTGTTTTCGCTTTAAAAGCAAACTTATAGAATAGAGCATTCTGCCGGTAGTCAACTGTACTCTTTGTAGGCCTCTAAGGCTTCAATTTTCCAGTCATTCGAGTAATCGATTCTATTATAAAGTTGCTTTATCACCGGCTAGCACCTGTAGAGTGATGTAGTTTTCTACAGACCATCTTGGCAACTGAATAAGCTGAACAATAAAAAAAGCGGAAATAAGCCTGCTTTTCACAAGCTTTCCCAAGATTCAAAAACAATTAGCAGCGTCATACAGTCGGACACAATGTAAATGAGCACTGGAATGTGCTCTTTAATCCAACAACAACAGGAGCACACATAAAGCAGCAACAAAAGCAACAAGAACCTGAGAAATAGAAATAAGAGCAGTGACGCAGCCTCGATCAGTAAAGTGGGCAAGCAACCAGAAATCAGAGGAATGCATCCTTGGTAGTGATGAAGCGGCAGAAAAAATTCAGCTCTCGTGTGCTTAATGCATGAACACGGGGTACTCGACACTATCCGCGTTATCCCAATACATAAAGAGAGTATGTCTGGCTCGCAACAAAAAGTAAAGGTTATACATCAACCCACACACTTTTGAAGCGGACAGAGAAAGTACAATAAAACAAGCAAAGCCAGCTTCTTAGTCCTCAGCGCTTATATCACCGGAGGCTACATCTGACATGCTGGTCACCTCGATCACTATCCAGGAGCAGATCGCTTAGCTACATCAGGACCACATCTACGCGCTTCTGCCACGTGCAACGAACTTCCAGTCATAATGGGCACGAATATAGCGAAACGAACACTAAAGGTTCTTGCGCTGAATTTTAATTCACTAATAAGGATCCAACGAATAGCCGCATTGTTTAAGATGCTCAATGACAAAGTCACTGGTGTGCTGCTGGCCAGTGAAACTAACCTAAAAACATAGAAAGAAGCACAAAAAATACAATTCCATACAGGGAAATTGCGATTTAAAATAGTGTACAGCGTGAGAATCCCAGGTTTTTTTACCATGCATCGTGCAAATTCCTCTCTGTAGTGCAAAGCGATTATCTGTGTTTATGAACCTGAAGCTACTAAATCCACCTTATTTTTCACAGAGCGCAAGACACTTTTTTGATTCCTACGGCTGGAATCAGAGAATTTCTTCAAAACTGGCGGAGATTTTAATGATAAGCACAGAGATTGGAGAAATAATATTCGTTCACCAAACATTAGAGGGAACTTACTACTATTCAGGCCTTTTTTTTTTTTTTTTTTTTTTGGAAGAATGGTGTGATATCTGCTTGCATACTTGGAATTAAATACGGTCTGCAACAAGGTGCTGTTAATTCGTTGAATCTACACCACATCTACACGTTGGTTCATCTATTCATCTATTCGTTGAATCTACATCGTAGCAAACTCAGACGAATTGATTACGTACTGATCAGCCTCAGAGGTCATTAATACGAGTATGTGCTTTGTGCATTACTTCGATAACATTAAAAGGTATTGCGACGAATGGAAGTTGGTGTTACAAAAGAGTTACAAAAGAGACTGTTTTATAGCAGACAACTCGATGCGAGGGTTAAGGTTATCTTGTTTGGATGTCCCATCTGTTTAAAGCGAGAAGTTTATTAGAAAAGATACGGATGTTTGACAGGGCTTAGCCTCGCTTGTACACAACACTAGAGTCCACAAAATTCTATCGTAATGAGGTCTTGCACAAGAGAGCGAACCTCAAATTCACATTGCTAGTACAATGACCTAGAAGGATAACTTAATCTTCGAGACTTACCACCTCAATTCTTTATATTACGAAGGCGTGTGCTCTCCCAAATAATAAATTCCCACTAGACATTGAACTAGTACTAGTAAGACAATAAAAATATGAGTATTTTCGTTCCTTGTTCCTGTTTGAAGTGCAAGGAAATCAATGTACACCCGCTGAGAAACTCGATCAGAAATAGCCTCGTGTCCCATCAGCGGTCTGGACAAAGTTTTGAGTGACATGCAGTATTTTCAAGCATCGCAAAACCTATCTCTAACATCAGACACCATGCGGAGCTAGAAATATTACTGCTTCAGTCAGGTAAGAGTTTTTTTTGGTGCAATTCTCATTGGTTACATCAAATGAACCAGATCAGGAGATGACTACATTGGTTCTAAGCAATTGGGACACATGGCACTTACTTAAATGCAGAAATTATAACCGCGATAGAAGTACTCAAAGGAAATAACGTTGCCTTCTTCACTATTGAAATAGATGGAAAAATGAGCGATTTGCCAGATTTCGCCAGACCACAATAGCAAAACCCTAAGTTGGGTGAAAAGCGTCGGCAAGCTCATGCAGCGAAATAAGAGGCGTACAAGGAGGAGCTGCAAAGCCCGAGAGCTCCTCACGAATTATGTAAGCAACATCGGTTGCTCAGAAAGAAAAAGCAGCAAATAAGCAGCGCTCGATCGAGGCTATGAAGGATTGCTTCTGTAGAAATTATATTTTGAAGTTCTACCAAAATGTTAAAAGAACTTGGCAAGAACACAAATACTAAACGGAAGGCTGGGAAAGAAATAATAGAGTCGCAAGCGGTGTTGAAAATTTAAAAGGATTTCTTCTGGAAATTGTTTGACATTGAAACAAACCAACTTCGTCCACCCGACCAAGAAAAGATCTGGAAAGCAATAGCTAAAGGCCAATAAAAATGCAGGAGCAGACGGATTACTGGCAATATATTTAAAGCGGAGGGCACTGAGCTGGTAAGGAGCATACAACTGATTTTTAAAATGTGGTCCAAAGAAAGTATCTCCAATGAATTTCACAATGGTCAATTCACATGTAAGGGGATCAAAGTGTTTTTAAAGCTAGTTAGTTGGGAATCAAATGTACATCTACTGCACAGTACATCTGGGGAAAAACCCGTTAACTTCAAATCGAAGATCAGCACCTGTTAAGTTTAAGGCTTCATCTTTAGACCTTTGCTAGAAATTCAAACGTTGACTAAATATTTTAGTAAGAAGGGTAAATATTGTCAATCGCTGTTTTTTTAGCTGAGGCAATTGAGAAATAAATGCCTCTCGCCCTTCTCATACCTTATCGTCCCAGTCCTACTGTATGCCGCTTAAGCATGGAATTTATCTTAAACGGATGATTACGCCCTTCGTGCTTGAAGAGAAAAGTTCTCAGTTCAATCCTTTCTGCATAAACAGAATTTGGGAAAGAACTGTTTAGAAAATACAGCAATTTTGACCTGGTTAGAGGAACTAAAATTTGTCAAAGCTGGTGGCTAGGACGTGTTCAGCGAATCAATATCACACCTCCGGGCTAAAATATAAAGGAAGACCTTCCCTCAGATGGCGCGCTCAAGTGATGTGCGCAGCTAGAAGCGATTACCACAAGATTGCGCTAAATAAATAGAGCTTGAGGATTTCGTCTATCACGGACTTTACCTTACCAAAGTAAAGTTAGTAAGGATGAATCCCCAAGTTGGGCGATCACCTTTAAACCAGGACAACTGAAGGGATTGCAAAAACTAAAAGGGTTCATGCGATCTTCTGGCTGCAGCTGACATGAGACATTTCGATAAGATTACAGAACACTTAGATACAATCCTAGCGGCTACATAGGTAATTAGGGAATTTTATGAACCAATGCCTCGGTTAGATGTTTCCGTTCTAAATTATTTTGTTGCGCCTTACGCAAAAGTTGCATCTTTTTTAAAGATTGCAGTTGCGAGTAGTGCTAGGTGTTGTCGTTAAGGTGTACAATACATAACAACGCTGTACATTTGAACAATTTTTGTTTCATCAGTATTGTTATATGTACAGCACGAACAAGAACAGTTGTGTTCAACAGATACTGACGTCTACTCCCATGCTGAATCAAATGGAGTGGGTTTTACATTTCAGTTCCCCGAAATTAAGCACTCTGCTGATTGATGGACAAAAGGTTCTGAAAAATAAGAAAAGGACTTACGAAACACTGATATAATATTAAGAAACCAACGGGTCATACAGAGGTCGCTAAAAAAGTCTAAGCTGAATGGAAGTTTTAAAACATTTTAGGAAAAATCTGGAAAATACTGAAGAACTGTAGAAATCCCATCTGACATATGCTGATGACATAACATTGACTATACCAAGTTCAGAAGCTTTCTAATAGCTAACAATTCCGAGTTAAATCAAAGCCGCCCTGATCTGTTTTGCTTTAGCATTCCCCTCAATGCTCTCTCAAATCTTTTTCACATCAAAACAAAGAACTTACAAATCCAACGGATAGAACAACAGTACAACATATTTTCCCACATAGCTGGAGAGGGCCAAGTTTGTAATTTCTCCGTTCACCACAGCAGTTCCCTCAAAAGGTGGAGCATGCTTCGAAACTGTAACAAAAAAAAAAAAAAAAACAAAAAAAATGGTTAAACACTTGGTATAGCCCCTAGTTTTGTTTTTTACTTACTGACAGCCTTTGTGTACTGAAGCTGATGGTCGGCTTTTGGTGTACCAGCTGGATAAACAGAACCACCAGCGAACGAATAGCACGAATCATCTTCGATGTTTAAAGTTGCACTCCCATAACCGAGCAACATGGCGGTTCCCAAAATTGCAAATACATTTCTGGCAGTTGACATCGTTACAATATTATATTAAGCTTCCAATTATCACACAGAATTTCTCTTTTATATAAAAAGAAAAACAAGTAACACTTTTTGGAAAAGCCGGTTACCATAAGCTAGCCACGCATTCAATTTCCTTACCACGTCCTACCACTGATAACAGCGATTCAACAACGAATCAATCGGTTGACTGCCTTCTTTTAGCGATAAAACTATTTTAGGAATGGAAAGGGGAAGAGACTTTATTCCCATTGATCTATCGAACCTTCGCACTTACTTGTATAAAATTATCAATTCAGGGTACGTATGTATGTACTTCAAAAACCAGACTAAAAACAACAGCACAAACAACAAGTAGGTAGAAATGATTTGCGGACTCTTACCGCCGGCGTTTGAAAATTACTCCAAAGAAGGAAGAAGTTTCACAACAAAAATGCGCAATGACGTTTGATGGTGAGAAGGTTGGTGCAACTGATTTAAAGTGTTGCCAGTGAGAGTTTGGTTTGCCGAGTCCAAAGAACACTTACTTTCTTAAATTTGTTTGGAAACTATAGAGTTACATAGAAATGCTACCTGATTTTGACAGTTTATACTCGTAATACGACAGCTTAGCAGGATATGTAATTGGGATCCTTATTTTTGATAACATTTTTTCGATCGACAGTCAATTTGACAGCTGATAGCTGAATGAGTCGATTCACCGCCGCACAGTGGGGCAAAACGGCCTCAAAACTGGAAACAATTCCTGTGCTGGATTTAGACAAGTGAAATTTTTTGAAATCGTTAGATATCACCTATTAGTGGTAAATAAACTCGTTTTCACGTTTAAAGTTTTTATTTACGAATTTTTTTTTTTTAAGTTTTTAATGTTTATTTCATATCCGCTTGAAATTGCCACTAAAATTGTATAAAATTGTTCAATTAATACTTTGTCAACACTCAAGATTTAGGAGACGAGGTTGTGTTGCTAAAAAACCCGTTTTTGGTTGATCAACATTAAGCCCTATTCGATTTTTGAATTCATTTTGGCAGTTTATATCCAGCATGCAACAGACATTCAAACACTCCAATCCGGGAATATAATATCGACAAACCAAACTCTAAAATATCGAGTTTATGAGGTTTTGACAACATCTTATCTAAATCATTGAATTCTTTAGAGCTTGTACCACAGATAAAGCAACGTTGAGTGGAGGTATTATTGGCTAATGCATTACACACTTGCCCATCCACCATAGTGAATAACAGCTTGTGAGTAACGCTAACAGTTTTGCCATCAACGTCCGCTACCGAAGGGTTTAATTTCTGTAGTTGTTTATCAACACTCATCTTTTTGGAAATTGATAGTTCTGCCGATTATTTTACGAAACATATTTTTAAAGGACGATAGTATCCCGTAGAAGAAGGCCACGGATTTTGCCACACAATTTCTCTTTTATCCAAATTGTCAATAAACAGTTGCAATGGTACTGTAGAAGTAATAAAAACACTGGAATTATCAGCTTCAATCCAATATATTTTTGTTTATATGAACTATGGCCTGAACTTCCGTCGAAGCCCCACTTTGATAACAACTCTTATTTGTTCAGTTAATCGTTATTTAATTCCGTGAATAAACATTTTTCGGATTTTATCAAGTGTTCAGTGGTGTGGTTCATAAGTGCCTGAAGAGAAACATCAGCGGAAAATGAAGATACTTTGATACCTTCTGGATAACAGTCTTTTTTGGCATTTTGAATGACTTTATATGAAGCAAACCTTTTAGGATCTTTGCTTCTAATGACATTGTACTGATGTCTCGTTAATTTTGTTTCTACGAGTGTCGAAAGGGCTTCTTCTTCTAACACCTTTACTTTTTGTTGTGTTTCCTGTGCTTTATAAGCTTTTTTGTATCTAGTTGCACTTTTAGGTGAACGCAATACATGTCCTAGTAGTATAGAGGCCGGTACATGTCCTGCGGCTCTCAGGCTTACCTTCGCAGAAAACCCTACTTCCATAGAGGAAAAATCATCGTCGAAACATCGTTTTGATCTATCACTACATTCTTCAAAGTCCGCGTTTCGACGTCCTCTTTTGTATAGGGTTTTATTGTGTTGCTTGAAACCAATTGATGTTTGCAACAACTTTTCGTTAATTTTCTTGAATGGTGCTACTTTGCGATCTGATCTGAACCATTTCTCTTTGAATCTTGAAACAAACTGAGAAAGTGTGTGATTTAATGCGACCATCTTATCCGGAGGACAATAAGTGCGTTGTTGCAGGTCCGATTTCAAGAATTCTATTTTCTTCTCCAATGTTGCCCATCCAGAATCGTTTATAATGTCGAATTATTCCATCCTAGTTCGAACCTAGGGCAAAATGTGTACATTTAATAAATTCATAAAAAAAACCAACCAAAAATTTAATTTTTTTTAAAAATTAATTTAAAAAAAAAGGCGCAAGTATGCGCAGCCGATTTCTTTTGAATCTATTAGCCAACAAGTTCAAAGAAACTTTTTAAAGAAATGCAAGTATCTCGATGTGGAACGATGTGGAAACCTACTTTAAGCTTAAGGTGTTAGAAAAGATATAAAAAATGTTAGTTTCTGGAACACACTTCCATTTTTATTTAAAACAACTAAGAACAGGCACATACATGGTTTACTGCTGATTAGAGTATTAAACTACACACATGAAGCTTTCGATTCCATGTCTTGGAAATATTTTATCTTAATTTTTAACAAAACTACAGTATTTTTAAACCAACACTTTTTTTTCATTTTTGCACATCACTTTCGCAATCGTAATAAAACTGTGACTTCAAATCCTTACCAAAGAGTGGAAGAGCATGCAAATGACTTAAATGAGTGATCATTCGATGCACTGACGGGAATTTTTTGAATTGTTTCCAGTTTTGAGGCCGTTTTGTCCCATTGTGCGCCGTGTACATCAATTGGAATTTTAGATTTACACTAGTATGACGAAGTATGTATCATAGTTCAAAAGAGGCAATTACTGTATCTGCTGGTCGGTTTGTCTGAAACAAAAATTTACAAAAATTATATGAAATAAAATTGCCTGTTTTTTACCTTAACCGAGTACCAGGCTAGTATTAGACGTCCGAGATGACATAAAGCTGATGCGCTGGCCTAAAGACTGCTAAAGCTACAGGTAGTTGCAAGAGCAGAACTATCTGCAGAATCACCAAGAAAATCATTGACTGCAATGAAACAATATTTTCACCAAGCCACTCTGACAGTAGTCGAATGTTAACCGAATGATTCAGTGGTGCTTCTTTACAAAGTCGACGGCTGTTGGTACTCGAATTTCTTCGACTAAAGGAGCAAAAATAACCAGAAAAGGAGTTCTTGAATAGAGAATTCGAACTTTTAAAGCTAAGGGAACTGCAGGACGAAGACAATAATAGTGTAAGAAGCGGCAGGCATTCGATGGTTCTGTGTTCCAGAGTCAACGATGTCAAGCGTGGCGGTTCCTCTGATGTTAGGGCATCAAGGATTGGATCGTTCAAAGAAGAAAGTTCAGGCTGATGCGACAAAGGCAATGCTAACTCAAAACCAGATAGTCTCAAGAAAGGGTCTTTCAAAGAAATTGCCCGAGTTTTCTAACAAGCCAGAAGAATGCACTGTTTCCATAAGCAATTATAGAAATTGTACAGGATTATTATTCGAAAAACGAGAATTTGATACGCTCTACTAATGCTCTTAAAATGCTCTTTAGTCGACCGGAGCACATAATCAAAGAGCTCATAAAAAAGCTGGGAAATCTTTCGGCTCCGAAGATTAGAGCGATAAGAAACCATAATTTCGTATGCATTGGCGGTAAGAAATCTGAGTTCCAGTATGGAGGCGTCGGAGCTGTTTAATAATTGAATCGGTTAATAAATTGTTGTCGGAAACAAGAATGTGCAATGAGCACGAAAGCAAGCGATCTGGATCATTAGGGGTTTCGGTTAATGGATTTTTATGAGGGCAGAGGTAGCTACAACATTCAGTAATAACCAGGAGATAGCAACAGGGGAGACAAACTTTACGCATGCAATATGTCTCATAGTGTAACAAAACGCGATGCTTTCAACAAGCTCTCTGCTTAGGATCGCTGCAGATTGGTTGCTAAGTGCAACGTTGTAAAAGAATGCGTCATTAGGAGTTGTACACTCACGCATCATCATTGCTAAATTCTGGAGTCGGAGATGTGTGTTACTCTCACCAGCATGATAAGTAAGGAGTGCTGTTTAGAATTTTGCCGGTGGTATTGTATGGCAATGGTAAGGAGGCGAAGACATACGCGATCCTAGATAGTGGCTCATCACTAACTCTGTTAGAAGAAGCTGAGGTTGAAAGACAAGCCCAAGCCATTGGGCCTCAAATGGACAGCCAATTCTACTCTCCATGAAGAATCCGAAGTTGTATAGTTGCCGATTTCGTCACAGTCCAATACTAGAGAGGAGTTTTCGAGATTATAGCTCAATGGAGTGAGAACTGTCAAGTCGCTTGTTCTTCTGTCACAACCAGTGCCAAAGGAATTACTAGAAAAGTATCATCATCTCAAGGGACTGCCATTGATGCTGTATGTCAACGCTAAACGTGGTGGGTTCTACCAAACGAAGTTACTTACTTTTGGAGCTTCCGGTTCTCCGAGCATCGAACTATATGTTAAGGACATCAACGCTGAAGAGTTTTCCGAGAAGTATTCACGTGTGGTGGAAAGTATTTTGAAGCAACATTACATGGACGATCTTTTGGATAGCGTAGGAAACATCAAAGAGGTTGCAAAACTGGCTATTAAGGTAAGACATACATAGCCAAGCTGGGTTTCGAATGAGAGGCTGGATGTCGAACTCCAAAAAAGTTCTTCAGGCTCTTGAGCAGTCAGTTGAAGGTGAAGATCAGACAATAGACTGCGGGAAAGAATAAAACATTGCTAAGGTTTTGTGCCTGTTATGGTTGCCGCGAGACTTTCATATTTCCTTGCTCATCAAGACGCAGAACGACGACAAGGCGTCGCCGCTGTTCTCAGTATCCATTCCAAAGTTTGAATGGAGCTCCAGGCAGCGCTGATCTAAAGCTAAGGCCTCAGCCAAGGGTCATGGATTCAAGATCGACAGGAAGTTTTTTGGACGGAGTAAGATGTAAAAATCCTTCGTAACTTCTCATATCGGGGAGTTACAGTAGGACATCAAGGTAGGTGATTGGCTCTGGTTAGAAATAGATCAAAGAACCTCGTTTTAACAAGGAAAGCAGGTGGTTTTCTGCACCCAATTTCTTGCTTGAGCAAGAATAAACTTGGGCTATAAAAATTTGTCTGAAGCAAGAAAAGATCTGTGAAGGAGTGTTGCGAGCTAAATATTTGATGGTGTTGAGGAAGGACGTTAGCCCATCAGACAAGGGCATCCAAGCTCTGGTTGCTAACTTTGATAATTTATCTACTTAGTTGCTTCTTAGAAAAGTTGTCGCTTGGATCTTTCGGTATTGCTGAAATCTTCATAAGAAGGCGAAAGAGAAAACTTTGAAGCGTGATCCACTGCTGTTGGATCCGACAAGTAAGGTGAAAGTTTGTGGATTCGTTAAGCGGTTCCATTCAATCAAAAGAGTTGCAAAGGGCAGAACTGATCTTATGGCGCAGTGAACAAAACACGCGGACGAATTGGAAACACTGAAAAATTGAGAACCAGTCCCGAAATCTTGTTAGATTCGTAAACTCAACCCATACATTGACGATGATGGAGTCCTGCGTCTAAAAGGACTACGCCATGTTTGTCGCTCAGTTAGAATACAATGTAGCCATTGTTTTATAAAAGATGCAGCTCTAAGGATTTCTCGGATGGACAACTACCTCGGGTCCGTTGGGACTTGGACAGTTTCGAAAGCTGGTCATATTCATATGTATTAACTCTTTCGGACCGATGTTGGTCAAGCAGGACCGGAAAGTTAACAAATCCCGCAGCCTCACACATGGGTGGAAGTTGGAAACAACTGATCCGTACAGTGAAGAGAATCCTCAAGCAAACCATAGGACACCGGCGCTTGAATGATTAAGCATTCACCCTCACAAGAACGAAATGGTTAGAGAAGGTCGAACAAATGAAAGATGGCGATGTAGTTATCATTATCGATATCATATCAGTTGTTCGACCGACCAGTGGCAGTATTCTTTAGTAGTATTGGACATCAGCTATAGATCAGACTGGGGGAGAAATGTTGATGATATTATTGAAGATGTGTTTAGAGCATCTTCACTAAGTCTTTAGTTACTTCTTTTATATTTTCTTTTGTTATATTTAATAGTAAACTGCAAAACTCTGTTTTCAGTTTAGATTGGAAAAGGATCATTTTCGTTGCTTCTGAGATTAATAAGATATTCTCATTCTATTATCATATTTAAAAAAAAAAAAGAGAATTTAGATTTAGACTATGAAGGCTTAAAATCATTATTTAACCTTCAGGTATCTTTATAAAGTCTTCTTCTGAATGTCTACACCATCTTTATTGTTACTTATATTTAAGCCTTAAGATTCACACTTACCCTCTTTTACGGCAATGGCTTGATATTCTGATTGAAAAGCAAGTAAATAAGTGTTTCAGTTTTGACTTACAAAATCAAGTTAAAAGAGGAAAACAACATTAATTGAAGAATAAAAAATAAAATTATTGTACAAGTACGAACATTCAACACCAAATCTATTACAATTATTAATCAGTCTGCTACAACCTACTACATACTAAAATTCGAAGAAAAAAACTGACATCTACTCTCAATGGCAGTCGACTTCGAAATACTCACTCATAAAGATATCGAATGCCAAACGGTTTGGTTGACGTCGGGCGACGGTTACTAATTTTTGTCCTTTGGGTGTGTTTTATTTTTTAGTCATTGGAATATCGGAATTCTTTGATTCAAATTTCGTTTTTCTATTTTAAATTACCCCCAAATGCTCGCATAAATTGTGCTCTAAAACAAAGTGCTTTAGGTGAAACTAAACAAAATCGAATATCTCATCTCCAAATGCCAGCTCTTTAGAGAAAATCACAAAAAAAGAAATCCAAGTGAAAACGATGTCTCGAGCGATTAGTGTACTTGTGCTATTAACATTTCTAGTGATTACCATATGGCATGTGAACGCAGGTAAATTCATTAATTTTGTGATTAAAAAAATCAATCAAAAGTAAAGCGAAAAAAATTCCGTCTGAATAGTGCACTGCATCCAGAAATCGAATAAACAAGTCCAAAATATCTACAATGCACAGATGGGTGCACGGGTGACAAAACAAAATTTTGTGGAGTTTGGGCGTGTACGGCTTGTTTGGATCGTTAGAGTTGAAAGAGTGGGGGATAACGCGCTACGGCAACGAAAAGCGATCGACGTAACATCACATACATTCAGTCGAGCGGGGGGTTTAATTATTACACTACACACATCTTATACGATGCGATGGCTTCTGACTCTGTATTTGACTCAGACTCTGGGCTCACGGAGTGTAGATTTTAGTTGTCTTGTTGCTTTGATAAAAAATAAAAAATAACAGTTGAGCTCTACGCTGGTACTGCTTCTGGGTGATTCACGTTGTTGAATAGGAAAATTGTCAACAAAAATATTTACGTCATCACTTAGGCATTGGTAGGATTCTGATTGCTTCTCGGAAGCTAATCTCTTTTTCATTAAGAAAATCTATGGATGAATTTGTTGTTACTGACAATGAGGGGTTGCAAACACCTGCTTGGCGGTGTTTTATGAATCTACTTGGCAACGAGGGGGTTTCAGGATTCTCTTTAGTTCGTTTGTCGTTTGCCGGCATAAATTGAGGGTTGAAAGTAATGATACGTCTATTTCTGCAATTCTCTACTGAGCATGCGAATATCCCAGTTAAGGGGATGGTTTTTATTCTTATTTCCTTTGGCCTATTCTCAATGGAGTCCATGTGGAACAAGTTTCAACGTAAAAGCACACACGTGATGTAGCAATGTTGTTACTACATCTTCAAGGGAAACCCTGACTTCTCGGTACTGGGTATGCACGAGAGGTCGTCAATTTATAAGGGAAGAAGTGCGTTGCAGTATAATCCACATTGGCAATACAAAACGAATCAAGTTTACATGTTTTCAAAGCTCACTGGGGAGTTTTCAACTGTCCTGACGAAATGGAATTTTCAAAAATGTATGTGCTTCTGTTGGCAGCATGACAAAAGGTTGACCCTGAAGGGGGAACGACTGAGTGTGTTTTGTGAAAATCGTTCTGATGTGTACCTAGTATACTTTGCTTATCAAATATGTTTTGCTGAAAGTGTTGAGATTGATTGATTACACTTCGTATTGCTTCCGCAGTGATACCTTTAATGAGACAGTTCACAAACGTTGGAAGATGAATCGACGCATTTCACTTGAATCTGATGCCAAAGTTGCAATTTTCACTCAATTGGAACAAATCTGTCACAAATTTTACGCTCCCACGGCTTTTGTAAGACTAAGCCCAGTGGAACTATAACCGACCGAAGAACTGATATTTTATAGATGAAGTGTCGAGATTTGACAGGGTTTTCTACCCCTTGTGGATTATTATAGATCACTTTGTCGGTGAGAGCTGCAGTGTTCCAGTTATTTTTCTTTCATATTTTAAGCTCCCATTGAGTTACGGACATAATATCATTCTCAATGAGAATGCTTTCTCAAATAAAACATTTCCCATCCTAATTCCTTAACATGGGGAACTGCCAACTTCACTATAGGACGAACATAAATGCCTGTAGCATTTATTATTGCTCCCTTAGGTTAGCTTTACATCGGTAATTTCTCATCCACGAACTTAATAATGTCCTCCTACTTGATACTAGATATGGAGTTGTATAGCACGTTCCTATGCACGATGTCATAAACGGCTTTGAAGTCGAAAAATACATCGTGAGTATCGATTTGCCATAGTACGAGTAGATCCTTTACTTCGATGCAGCTCAGCTTTACATGGTTCTTGTTTAGCTGCACGTACCTGCCTTCATGCGTTTTTAAACCAGGGGCATGGATTTTGAAAGAGCTCGAGAAAAACGCGATCGATAAAGCTTCTAGCGGTCCCTTGCGATTGTAACCTTGTAATGACGAACTTTAGTCGTCTTATTTTATACCGTTGTGCCTGTAATATTCAAATTCGTACCATGGCTGATCCGAGTAAACGTTGGTTCCTCGGTAAGTCCGGACATCGAAAGCGCTGAAGGAGTGTCTAGAGTCGATTGCTATGTGATCAATATGGACTCGCTCAAAGCAGACTTCCTTCCGAACACTATACCAAGATCTCTTGTCAAAATTCAAGCGCTGGGATACTGAGCGTATGTTCGATCTAAGAGATTATAGAAATCGTGTTAGGCATACAATTTCGAATTTAGTCTTGGTGCGGATGAAATGAGGCGAAATCCACATAGAAAAAGCGTCGTCGTTCTCCTTTGTAATAGTTACCGTGGTAGATATCGGTGTTCAGAACATTCAACTGTTTAGCGTGAGTCGTTCTATTCTTTAAATAGTGCTAATTGCAATTTGTTATCAGTCAAATACTCGAAAGAAGAAAGAAACTAACATCAAGATTAAACTAGTAAACACCATTCTATCAAGTCCGTTGGTTGAGTTTGTTGCTGCCAAACGAGTGTTTCGTTTTTGCAGAAACGTCTTGCGCAACCCAATTGCTGATAATCAAGGAGATTTCAATTGCAATTCTAATTCAACCATGTTGAAAGTAAACTCCAGGAATACACCTACGATCAACTTGCATCATCAGACGATTACATTCTATTATCAACGCTGTTCAGCTTATACGCAAAGGGCCCTCCCGGTTTTCCGTGATCTCTCTGACAAGGCATTCGACAATAGCTAATCAAACAGGTCACTCGTCGTGGTAGAGAGGTTGATTTTACAATGTTGCTCGCTACCTGGAATTGGATGAATTACATGCTCTGGTTAAGGCTTTGGATTTTGAGAAGACATTGTTTCTGAAAGCTATGGAATACCATGCTGAAGTCTCAAGTCATGCACATCATGATCCAGAATCAGATCGAAAACATCCGCAAATTGTCCGGTCATAATTACGATTTGCAGAAGACCATGTTGGGTGCTGCTGATGATACTTCCCTGGGACGAGTACTTGAAAAAGCATTAAGCTATTAACTGAGAAGTAGAACTTAACAGCAAGCAGCAAATAAGACAAAAAACGACAATTTTCGGCTGCAGTCAAAATTAAGAAATAACAAATTAAATGTTTTCTTTTGAGCTTCCAACTATGATTACAATCAAGCCTTTGAGATTCCAATACTGTGGGGGTATTGATGATCGCTCGTTGTTAATAAGTATATTTTTCGCATTTCTTGGATTGCGGTAATCTAGGGTCTCCACGAGTCGTTCGGTAGTACATGGCCAGTTAGGAATCTAACATTCTATATGCAAACCCAAAATCATCTTGTTCTTAAAACGTTTACAGTGATCGTCAACATTGTTCGTCGGCATCCGAAACTGTTGGTTGGTCCTGAGCTGAGATATTTGGTTTTTTTTTTTTTATCTTTGGTGGGAAAGTTACCGCTTCACGCAATCTGCAACCTGGATGGCTTTGTCCTTAATAAGACCCCTGGATAAAGGGTCCGTTGATAGAAGCTTCCCTGGGGTTATGAGAGCTGCCATTGAACTATACAGGGTCCCGATACAACCATGGAGCTCCCTCTTTAGACATGGGCTCCGAATATTTCGAAGTAGCTAAGGGAGATGTGCACCAAATAGTTCAAACTGACTGGATGCCTCCGTTGATGCGTATATAAGATTATTCCACCGTGGTCATTAGTTTTCTAGTAATCCTAGGTGAATGGTCAGAATATTACTTAATACTTCAGAAGCAAGCGCTAATCAAGTTGCGGTAGGAGTTTTTAGAGCTGTTTTGAGACTTAAAAGAATTTTTTTTTTTTATCGAAATGACGCAATGAAGCAATCAAAGAAAAAAAGGCTAGGGAAACTGACTGCAAATGTGCTGCTTCTTTAAAAAAAAGCAATACATAAACTACAGGTTTTTATAAGCCATATTCTAGGCTTAACATGATGAGTGGTTGGGACTTCTAACTAAAATATCACCACTGGCTTTAAAAGATTTTGAGAGCATTTGTCTGCAATAATTATTCAGGATTCTTATAGATGTACAAATCATTCGGTTGACCTGGAACACTCGTTCTTGGTTTTATCCGTTCCGCACCGTTTTTTGGGGACTGTTGCTAGTATAATCTATTTTTTCGGTACCACTAATGTTGTGATGTTTTTTCATCGTTCTTGCATAGATATTTTACTATTGGAGCAAGTGGTGGCTATTGTTTGAATTTGGTTATTGTTTCTGGTCAATATTTTGTCGATGGTGTGGAAAAAGATTTCTACATATGGGTCACTTGCTTTGTTTTGCCCTAAAAACTTAAAACTAAAAATAATTTAAAAAAATTATTGGAACATATTTAACTGAATCAATTAACGTTCTCTTGCACTTTCCGTCCATGAACATACTTATAAAATACATTGCTGTGTGCCGAGTGTAAAAGAAATATTGATACTTGTCGGCAAAACTCCACATTCATAGCAAACGCCTTGTTGCTTTAAATTTTCGCTTAAGCTACGACTATTTACATTAACCATTATTTCTTATCTTTCCCTACTAGAACTGAGTGGAGAGACGACGCTAAAATATCGAAGAATTTAATATTATTCTTGTCGACTGCGATTTTTTTGTCGTGAGGAATATACTAGAGTATTTCGGGCGAAGCTCCTGGCAATAAAAAATGTACTCTTACAAGCCAGTCAATCTCAAACTCAGATAAAAAGTCACTAAGCAACTTCCTTTGAAAAATTTTGATAGACTAAGAAACCACACGGCTTAGAAGTTGGTTAAGTGTCACCTTATCTGTATTCTTGGAAACAGTACTACTGTAGAGGATTACAAAGCCGACATTTTGTCATGGGAAAATCTTGAAGGATTATACTTTCTTTCAAAAACCAATCTAATAATGAATAATCATAACAACAACAACCAACAAGGCCCTCTTAAATCTAAATTGTATAGACTTCGACAGCCTAGCCAAGAACAAAGGCGCAAATACTCTACTTGCGAATGGCGAAACAAGATAAATTCGCTCTACCTACCTCAGGTTTTTGGCGCTTAGTCAATACAGTACATACGATCTTATACCAATCTGTACTTAGAGTTGTAGCCTAGTTTGTCTATCGATATTTAAAACGACACGCTCAATTTCTCGTCAACGCCTATACAATCTACATGAAGTGCGATGTGAAAGAGGCCGCCAAAATTGCGGGAACTGATGTTCTGCGTATTACCCGACCACTGCTAGGAATCTGCTGTTTCGATGGGGCGAAAATAACTCGTTTCCGAAGCGTCGATGGATAGAAGGACGTGGGTCCTATGAGTAAAAGAGGAAAGAAGAACATCATCTACCCCGCAGGAGAAAAGACGATGAAAAGCGCGAATTTGAGAAAATAAAGCGCTGCTACTCCAGCAACAATGCAATACATGTATTTAAACTTAAGTAACTTAAGCCAAACTATTTAAGGCAGCTGAAAATTGCTTGGTAGAAAGCTTGAAAACATTTGTCAACGGTCTGATCGGCCCTCATCAATTTCAAGATCACTAAGATTTTTGAAGTGAAAATAGTGTTGAGGTAAGATGATGCGCTGTCATGTGATTTCCTTAACATCATACTGAAGAAAATTGTACGGAACTTGCAAGCCAACACCGAGAGAATCATTTTCCCAAAGCCTTTACTTGCTGATGGGATTAATGTCATTGGCAAAACCTAAATATTCAAACAGAATGGTTTTTATGTGAACGACGGCATAATCAAGTGTAAGCTGCCAACAGGAACAGACGGGTACCATTGATGACATCTATAGAATATCCCAATAGATGGGTTTAACTTTGAAGTACTTAAGAATTTTGTATACGTCGCTTGGTCTGTCAATAGCTGTTTCTCTGGACTAAGAAAACCATGCAAAAGCATGAAGCCAAGCCAAAACGGATGAACATATCTTGGTTTTATTTGTAAAAATTTTCGAGTGATTTTTAGTCATTCATTGACAGTCTTGGAAGAAGAAGATGTAATAGCGTACTCCATGAGCTGTACCTGTTTAGTTCAAACAAATGTACATTATTTGCCTGTGATGGGTAGGACATGAAGATCGAACGCTTTAGCCCGAAAAGTAGTCTTGGTTAGTCTTGGGTGGCTTACACAAGTGGAATACGATCTTAAACATCTTGGTGTGTGCAACAGTTGGCCAGAGACATCGATAATTTAGGAGGTTTGTTGGTCAATGCACTGGTTTGTTCCGAACAATCGCACCATATAAATATTTTCAGTTTAGAAAGCCACCCATTTTGAGGACCATGATCTTGTTATCCCTGCACGTCTTTTTTAGCCTTGTGCCCTTAGATAGTTTTTATCTTTTAATAGCTCTTTCATACCTCATGACTAGAGTAGAACCTTTCTATTAAGACGCCGATTAAGCAATTTCCTAAATCTTACTCCCTTATTCGAAGAGGCTGTTGTTGGCTAGTACTTCTCATATTTTATTGTATGCATTTAACGGCATCCTTTTTCAAACCCGGGGTTTCGTGTTTAATTTTTTGATGGCTAACTATCTTTACTGTTTTTTAGCTCTTGATTAGCTTAGATCTTAGATCATTCATTTTATCACTTTCTCAATGTTTTGACATCAATGTTTCAATATTGTCCCCTTTGAACATTCGGACATCCAGATTACTAGAGTTTTTTGGCCTTAAATGCAATGCCTTTAATCGGCTGATGATGTCTTGAACGGCTGTGATTTATCGCCGTTTTTTTGGGAGGACCACTTGAACTTTATAGGCGTTCTGTAACATCCAAAGATTTACATATAATATCAGTCTATCGGCAAAATTTCTACAGCTGTCTCCATTGCTACTTATTCTTTCCGATCCTCTGGCCTGGATACCAATTACGTTGATGTATCTTAAACCCCAATTACTATTCACACTCATAATGTTAAGCTCAGTAAATGTACGAAGAATAAGTAAACGCGATACTTATAAATGTTAAGTACCGCATGTAATGCCACAACACTCTTTGGAAGAAATACCGCTCCATTGACTGCATCAGTATCTAAATGTTTAATTCAATTATCTTAAGACGCACGCCGATGTTGACGCCGCGCTCGCTCCGTCTCCCTGCTATAGAATTAGCCTTAATATTCATTTTTAATGCATTTAACTGCGTGCACCCCGGAAAGTAAAACAATTCACAAACAATACTTCGACCAAGCCAATGAGAGTATTATGAAACTCTATAGTGAAAAATGATTTAATGTCGCCCTCAAGGGTGGAGAAAAGAATGCTACTCTTCTGTAAAAGCTTCATTTACTATCATCCCCTTCATTTTTGAAATCCAATTCTCGTTTTACTGCCTATATTAGATAGATTTGTGCCGACAATATCGAACAAATATTTAACGCACTACCAGCTAAAATAAGAGTTCGCCACGGAAACGAATAATAAACAGATTCGCATTTGAATTCATATTTTCGTCGCATGGGGTGATGGTGTTTCCTTTTTCTTCATTGCCTTCATTATTCCGGAGTAGAGAATTTTCTTCTTTTGTTTACTGTTGCAAAATAAAAATAGAAATACGATAAAATAAAAATCGATTCCTCTTCCATGTGGGTCATCGAAACATCAAATTTCGCCAGGATGTTGTATGGTAGTGTTTAGGGTATACGATACTCTTAAATCACCCGCAAAATAAAAATATCATGAACACGTAGCGTTAATCTGTCCATGCACATCTTTGATGGCTTTGAAGAGCGCTTTCGCTTACGATATCCATCGGGGTAATTAAGGGCGTGTAATTAGGTTTATTGTTGCTGATGGGTGCCACCTACTGTTCTCGTAGTCAAAGTGCAACAGCCATTAAGTTGATTGGCTTGAACTTGTTCCTTTTTTATTGTTTTCTAGTGCACTTGTATGTTGCAGCGCAACAAATAGAAACGAAGGGCAATTACTGAATGTGGATACGAAATGCGTACCTATGTATGTCATCACCGTTAAAAATGAACACGATAACTATCTTTCTTGGCTTCACTAGAAACTAGAACACGACACTTTATTAAGTCAGTAAAATTTAATTACGATTTTGCAGACAAGAATGCAATGTTTTGTTCATACATGATTTGTATCGTGAATACAGATTGCTTTCCTTTTTTTTTTTTTTGTTTCTTTGGTTATTGACATTCCATAAATGACGCAGTAAACAATGTAACACATATGGTATTTCCTTTAAAACAACCAGAGGGTAACAGGAACATCTGGGAAATGTTTTTTTTTTTTTTTTATTTTTGTTAATGAACTCTTCTTTTATTCGTTGAAATGTGTTACTTACTTACGGGGTGATTATGGGCTCTAACTAACAAGCCTCTCCAGTTAGCTCGGTTTTTAGCTAACTGCCCACAACAAGTCTTCCTCTTTTGGCCTCATTTACCGTCAAACTCATTTTAGCAGCTCCGTTTTAATACTAGCGAACGCACCGGTGAAAGCCCGCCGTATTCTTCAAATTGTGACAATATCATCAGCGTAAGCTAATAGTAGTAGTAAATCCTTATTCACGGTTGATAAAATGAGAAGGACATGGTTGTGCAGTTTAAAGTATTGCTCATCGCTAGCTACAACTTTTTCCCAGCTTTCTGGCAGAGCTCGAGTACCGTTATTTATCTTTTGAGTCTTTGCATGAACCAAGCCATTTGTTGATGTTTTCATATGAGCGGAACTGCTGATCAGCCAGGCCATGTGCCATCGAACGGAACAAGTAATAATCGAACGGACTCCCCATTTCAGGGTTTGGAATCGCGTGGCCAAGTTTTGTCATTCTGTAGAATCACTTTTTCGTGCCTCTGTTCGTATTGTGGTCGTTTTTCGTGCAGCGCTCTACCCAATCGCATCAATTGAAGTCAATACCGTTTGATGGTTTCAAAAGTTTCAAAAGTTCATAATAAATAACTTCGACCTACTCCCACTAAATACACAGCATGACCTTCGCAGTGTGAATATTCGGCAGAGCCGATGACGTAAAAGCTTGACTGGGCAGTCCCCATGACTTTCTTCTCTTTGTGTTGCTGTAATGAATCCATTTTTCATCACTCGTCCCATCGTTTACAGGCTAAAAATCGACGCTCAACGTCCCTTGGTTTCAAATCGTAAGGAACCCAAATTCCTTGTTTTTAAATCATTCCCAACGCATGTTATCACTTGGTAATGGCGGATAACTCCTAATGTTGAAGCAAGCTCTTCTTGCGGTTGGGCATGGATCCTCATCGAGCAATGTCTTGAATTCAGCGCCTTCGATGGATTTTGTCCTTCCTTCATGCGAACCGTCGTCAACATCGAAATCACCGTCTTTGTTTCACTTAGAGCAGCATCTCCGTAAACTTTTGGAGCTGTCGATATGCTACAGAAGCGGTTTTCTTCGAATGAAAGAAGGAAATCAACAGCAAATGACGATTATTTGGCACAAAATTAGACATTTTCACGCAACCAAAAGTATATGACGCCAAAACAAAATCATTGATTGAGCCATCTATTGACAAGCAGTGAGAACTTAGAACGCACCTAATAGTATTGGCCTACGTAATCATAGGGATCACAATCCTATACGGAAGAGATTAGAAAGATGTGACGAGCAAATTAATGGCCTTGTTGAAATGTGTATCGCGATTAATTACATTTAGTGCTACATAATTCTCTCATCACTTATTTTCGGACCTTAGAACCATTCCGCAGACCACTCTTATTTGGACTATCGCTTTTTTATTTGAATGACCCAATTATTTTTCGTTCGGCCTCTTCTTCGAATCTCAGCTAGAACTTGACGTTCTTTTGCTTTTTGGACCGAATTTTCTGACAATATTCGTTGAACTCAGGAAAACTAGCTTAAATTCGCCCACTGTCGGTTTCTCAGTGTGGACACTTCTGCGAATGTGCGTACTTCTTATTAATCCACTTACATTCGTAACTCTTTCTTTTTTTCTCTATACTTCTCGCCCTACTCGTGCATCATTCAACACTATGATGTGTACGTTAAGGCCGGACGAACGATTGTCGTGTATACGATGTTCAACGTTTTTTTGAATTTTGTGATTGCTTTCAAATTGGAAGCAGCGATGATATTTGGCAGTATACGAGGTGGTTAAATAAGTCTCGCAAAATAAAATAAGGGACAATCTTTTCGGCAAAGAACGACGTCGTCGAATCGATCAAACAGCTCTGCATAATAGGCGCCGGTGATCGTTTTACCATTTTCAAGGTAATCGATGTGAATGACATCGAGCACATCTCAAAAAACTGTCGACATGACCTTCATGTTTCGTCCAAGGTTACGCAACGGAGCAAATACTCGTATTGAGATTGAACATCGCCAAACACACCTTTGAAGTTGTCAAATAATTGGGTTTGTTGTAAATTATATTTTTGCAAAACTGAAATCACTGATCCATGTTATAAGCCTATAGCCTCTTCAAGTTGTGCCGATTCAGTCGCCGTGGATTTTATCGACAATTTCTAGTGTGGTGACCTCATTTGGGCGACCAGAACGTTCGGGGTCACTTGTACTGGTACGACCGCATTGAAATTAAAATTACTGATACAATACTCATACGTATGCCTAAAAACAAATTTATCCTTTTTATTTGTTAAATCTCTAGCTACAAATTATGGAAGACTTCATTCGAAATCGCCACCATTTGCTTCAAAACACAGCCTGAGACGTACTGGCCAATCATCAATTCCATTACGGACCTCATTCATCGGAAAATTGTCGACAACGCGGACAAGGTTTCACTTCAAAGACTCAATATTTTGATGATGAGTAGAGCAAGTTGAGGTCCAGACTATCAGCTGGCTAATAATCCGGTGATGTGAAGTCGGGTACTTTTTTTTTAATCATAAAACCAACGAATTAAATAACGGTTAACATCAAAAGAGTTCAACTAATACTTTATTCAAAATGGTTGCAATAAAAATTGTATCAGTATTTATGACTCGAATATGTTCATCGATAACGGTAGGGAAAGGAGTCAAGAAGCTAACTTTTTCTTTGATCCCATTTCATTCCTTGAGATCCTTAGAACTATAAATTTTTGAAAAGAAATCTAGCTCGACAATAAGAAATAGTTGGTCTAGTAATTGTATCAAAAAAAATTTCAAATTTTATAAAAAATATTTATTTATTCGTCAATATTTACGTTGTCCCCTTCAAAGTAATACCCCTCAGATATAATACACTTGTGCCAACGCTTTTTCCAATCTTCGAAGCACTTCCCATAAGCACTTTTTGGCTTAACCTTGAGCTCTTCCAGCGATGTCGTTAATATGGTGGGTGAGGCATGTTTGTCGTGTTGCTTTTGGCCAAAAAATATCTCACAAGCAACATCATCTGCTAGGTGCATTATCATGATGCAAAAGCCATTAATTGTTTTTCCACAATTCCGGAGGTTTTTTTTTCGTATGGCTTCTCGCAAATAGCGCACAACTTCAAAGTAATACTTCTCATTGACCGTACAACCTTGAGGTAAAAACTCCACAGTCATCGAAAAAAACAGTGATCAAAACTGTCATTTGATCAAACTTGGCGTGCCTTTTTCGGTTTTGGCTCTCCTGGGTGCCTGTCATAAACCCATGATTCGTTACCAGTTATGACCCTTTTGAGCAAGTCAGGATCATCATTGACGTCATTCAAGAGCTCCTGAGTGATGCTCATGCGGCGGTGCATACCCAAAACATAAGAAATAATTGGATGACACTAGCCGACCGAGGCGATAACTTCTCTTATGGTAATTCGACGATTTTCCAAAACAATTTTCTTCATAGCTTCGAAATTATCATCTTTTGTTGATTTGCAGGGGCGGCCAGAGCGAGTTTCGTCATTGACATCTTCTCGGTCATCTTGGAAGAGCTTTTTTTACTTAGAGAAAAAGTTCAAAAGTCACCTTACTTTTTGACTATACCTCGTAAACACACCAATGCCTTAATCATCTACTAAAGTTGTGGTTTCCCCTTTAAGCGATTAGAAAAATATAGAGTTCATGTACAATACATAAGAAACAGTATGAGACCAAGTACTGGCCCTTGGGACACTTAACAGTTTATGATTTTTGTGTAACTACGGCAATGTTCATCCTTGAGATATGAATCAAATCAGCCAAAAAAAAACCACAAAATCCTGCACAGTGCAATTTGTTTAAAAGAATGGCCGTAATGTAATGTCATCATCAGACCTTAGTTAATTAAAGAAGCAAACATTAAAAGGGCATCATTTGTAGATAGCCCCTCCCTGAAACCGAGTTGCTGCAGATGAAAAAGCTTAATTTCATTAAGGTATTTCAGCATTCTGTTTTTAATGGATTTCTGAAAAACTTTGGAAAAGAAAGACAATTGGAAAATCGTTTTCGCTTTTTAAAAAGAGGCAACACAATAGCAAATCCAAGCGTAGATATGAATGTTCCAGTTCCATGCTTAAGTTTAAATCTACTAATAAGTAATAAATAATACAATTGACCAAAAGAGAGAAAAAATATCACATAACCTTTGTAACACTAAGCGAAAGAGAAACTGGTGTGTTGGAGATATTTCTCTTCATGATGTTATTTATGACTTTCCACTTCTTTTTAGGGTTACCTAAAGGCGTTGTATTTGAGTGTGATAGAAATTGACAAGCACAGCTTGCTTTATTTCTTTATTCCAATTCTGACACATTTTTTTAAAGTGATTTCTTAAACTTGCCTTAAGGGGATTGGTACAACATTTTTTTTTGTTAAGTAAGGATCAGCTTATCCAAGGTTTTAACCGTAATTCTGGTTTTAATGTTGCAATAGTATGTGGTAAGAATGGTTTATAGAATTTTTTTTAAAATTTTTAGAAACATTTTAAAAGCTATATTAACATTATCCTCTGAGAAGACATCGTACAAGTCTTCAGAACAAAGTGCATTTTTTAGTTGATCATAATTTATTTAACATTTTATTGAAATAATTTTAGCTCGATTTTTATTTATTATGTTTCCATACCAGGTGTACCGGTATGAAGTACCAGTCACCAAACTTCATGTTGAGGTGCTGTAGGGCTCTAACGATAGCTACTTGTGGTTTTCCAGCCAAATATAAAGTAATCACATTATCGCGTTTGAATTCCATCGCGGATAAAAATTTTTCAACACAACTGAGTCCCAGGCTTGTAAATAATAAAATTATCTTTCATATGTCATTTTGTCATTTTATTTGAGCTCACTGTCATGAACGGTTTGGAAATTATAGTAGTCTGAAATTGGTTGCGGTTCGAGTCAGCTAATGGGTCAAAACGATTTGTTTACCATATGTCTAGCTTAGTCCATGACGTTGTCAAAACCGACCAGCACTTACTGCTGGAGCCACCTATTGACAGTTTAGTTAGGCACCTAATAAAAATTTTTTTATTTTTTAATTTTTTTTTAGCCGATTAACCTGTTCCGACAATATAGCTCACTATCAATCACATGAATCCAAACGCCGCGTATACTTTTTTTTGATTTGCTTAAGTTAGATTACTAAGAGTTATGCCATAACTACGTTCTGATGAACGCTTATAATGTTGTATGTGTTACCTACCAAACCTACCTACCTGTATTGCACTCTGAGAATCGCCAGATTAATGCTAGTTAGTACAAAGTGTAATCGGGCAATACCTAGCCATTGATTTGCAATCAGTGATTGGTGATAAGATTAAATTAAGAGCATGGGCCTTGAATCTAAACCTTGAGGCACATCAGCATTTATTCTGACAGAACCATATTTTGAACGTTACCACAACCTTGGATAGGATCCTTAGGTGCCAATGCTAAACAAAAATCAACAATAATCACGAAAAATCCGCATTATAGTGGCAATCCCAATCGCATCGCTACCCAACTACTGAATACCGGTTGTGCAAAAGTATATTACATTCCATCAGTACCGACAACCACTGGGAATAGGTGGTTAATTAAAACGCAACACACTGAATTCCCTTGAGCTACAGACATATCACCTTAGACGACTAAGACCAAGTAAAGGTTCCAAATTCTTTCCATACTTGCCCGGTTGGCTCGTTTGAATTTTGTTCTATCTACACGTGGTCAAGACTCAAGATCGTAAAAACTTTAAATAAAGTTTTCTTTGTGAAAATAAAACACTAATTTTTAATGTGAAAGTAAAAAACATTTTATTCAAAGTATTGGCCATTGCTAGGTACCCAATTTTTTCCATCTTGCAGGCAATTTATGGATTCCACGCCAATAAAACTGTTCGTCTTTTAAAGCAAACCAAAAAGTTACCCAATTTTCGTCTTCTTCTTAGGATTCGAAGTGCTGCTCAGCTAATGCGTGTCCCATCAATAAAAACAAATAGTAGTCGGATGGAGCCAAGTCTAGTGAATACGGCGGGTGGGGTAGCAGCTCCCAGCCAAGTGTTTTGGTTGTATCCTGAACCTGCTTTGTGTGCAAGTGCATTGTCATGGAGCAAAATTACCTTGCCGTGTCTTCTGGCCCATTCTGGTCGTTTTTCGATCAATGCATGGTTCAAATTGATCATTTGTTGTCGGTAGCGATCTGTATTAACGGTTTCACAGGTTTTTATTGTAGAAGCTCGTGGTAAACCACACCTTTCTGATCCTACCAGACACACAGCATTGTCTTCTTGCCGAATCGGTCTGGTTTTGCAGTCGAAGTTGATGGTTGTCCCGGATTAACCCGGACTGTTCCGTTAAGGATTCTGAAAATAAATCCATTTTTCATCGCCAGTAACAATTCGGTGCAAAACTGATTTTTTATCGTGTCTTTGAAGCTAAATTTCACAAGTGGTTTTCCAGTTTTCCACCTGTCTTTCATTCAATTCATGTGGCATCCATTTTCCAGACTTTTGGATCTTTCCCGTAGCTTTTAAACGATCAGAAATTGTTTGTTGTGCAACATTTAACAATTCTGCCATTTGTTTCTAACTCAAAGTGTCAACTTCATCCAATATTGTTTGCAATTCGGCGTGTTCAAACTTTTTTGGTTATCTTTCACGTTCTTCATTTCTCAAATCAAAATCGTTTTCTCGGAACTGTTGAAACCATCTTTTGCATGTTGCATTCGACGCGACTCTGCAGTACTTTCATCATTTAGAAATTCGACATTTCTAACACGATGAAAAAATATGATGTTGTTTGCTCAATGACTTGATGTATATGTTCGACAGGTGTTATAGCAACCAAAAAAAAAAAAAAAATAAATAAATAAAAATAAATAAAGGCCCGTTCACAATAAATCTTCCCTATCGAGATATTTGTATCTTGACACTTACTTCATACCAGTAAACCTGGTATTTATTATGTGGTCAAGGCATGTACCTTAACTAGGCCTAGTTGGCATATTTACAAAAGAGGAAAACTCATGGTCAGCTGTAATTGCTAAATAAGAGTCGGACCCCAATGACGATTCTAAGATATCTAATAAGTGCGCAACAACAACAGGTCTCTCTTTTTGTCAATACACCCTGCCTGACTCGAACTGCAACTTTTTAAAATGCTATAATTTTTTTATTTTTGATAAATTTTATTGTGCCAAAGCAAAAAATGTTGGAAAATACATTAATTTTCAAATTGTTTCAGTAGTTTTCAATATGTCTACCTTTGGCCCGAATAATGGCCTTGAGTGGCATTTTGACCCATTCCCGGCGAAGTGCTTGTTTGAGGTGATCCAAACTTTGGTATTTTTTAGTGCCAACCTTCGCCTTCAAAATATCCCAGACAGAGAAATCCAACGGATTTGCATCCGGAGAATTTGCAATGCATTGTGTCGAAGAAATTAAGTGTGAAAGATTGTTTTTTAAGCAATCTTGGTTGACGCGCGCTTTGTGAGATGGTGCCGAGTCTTGTTGAAATGTCCACGATCTCCGACCGAAATGATTGTTTGCCCAAGGCTTCAATACTGCCTCTAAGATAGTTTCACAGTATACAATCGCATTAGTTTTGACGCCACGGTCCAAAAATACCAGCGGAGAGCGACCATCGGCGGTTATGGCGGCACAAACCATCACCATCACCGTGCTACTTTTCTTCCACTTCGACGCGGATTTCGCTCAATTCGAGCCTTCACTTTCCGAACCATTTCTGCCGAAGTTGCTGTTTTTTTATGACCACCTCCATTGCGTTTTGCAACGCTGCCACAAATCAACACAAATGATTTATTCACGTTGAGGTGCTGCAGGGCTCTAACGATAGCTACTTGCGGTTTTCATACCAAATATAAAGCAATCACACTATCACGTTTGAATTCCATCGCGGATAAAAATTTTTCAACACAACTGAGACGCAAATCGTTTAAATAAATAATAAAATGATCTGTCATGTGTCAAAAATTGAGCTCACTGTAATGAACGGTTTGGAAATTATAGCAGTCTGAAGTTGGTTGCAGTTCGAGTCAGGCAGGGTGTAGATGGCTCTAGCAGTAAGTTCTGGTCGAGAAACAAACTCTTTTGACACATTAGTGATTTTGTGCCAAATAATCGTCATTTGCGGTTGATTTTCTTCTTTCATTCGAAGAAAACCGCGGCTGTAGCGCATCGACAGCGCCAAAAAGTTTATGGAGATGCTGCTCTTAGTGAAGCGACGTGCCTTGATTGGTTCCGTGATTTCAAAGACGGTGATTTAGATGTATAATGATCTGGCAAGATTTGTAAAACTTAACTTTTACAATAATAGATTTAATTCTAATCGTTCATTCCAAAGAAACCTGGAAACTTTGGAATGAATTCTGAACAATTGGGCTGAATAAGAAAAATATACCATTCTTGGATGACAACATTGATTCGCATGCGCTATATGCAAACAACGTCAGATATACAAAAAAAAAAAAAAAAAATAATAATAATAAAAAATAAAAGATAAAAAATAAAAAATAAATAAATAAATAAAATAAAAATGTAGAAACGCGAAACCTTAAATTCTCAACACCAATAACATCATTAAATTCCAGCCATACGCTAACACACAATGACAGAGATGACACATTTTCTTTGGCTGCATTTGATAAGTATACAGTAGAAATCGCTGTGGGACTAACAACATTCAACCTGACTTCATAAAAGGTCTTCTTCCCCTTTTACTTGCCAACATAACCTATACGAGTACTATATATTCAACACCATTATAATGACATCTACCTATCCATCTGCGAGATCTAAATCGATTCTCAAAAATGGAACAAGTTCTGAATGTAGACCCATAATTCATCCCTTTTTATCCAAAGTTTCTGAATCGGTTTCAAACATCCAAATAAAATAATTCCTTAAAGAAAAACACGATCCTAGTCCTGTCATAAGTTCTGTTACAAATATAAAGCGCTATAAAAAAAACAGTAAACATATTGTATTCAAAATTGTTTCATTTATTAGACCACAATATTGATTATTATAAAAAATAGGACTATAGCTGCACGTACGGTTTCCATGGAGATCGTGAACGCTGCTCTGTTTAATGTTGTTTTAAAGCTTTCCAAATTTCTGTGGGGAGTCTTGCAGGCCATGTTCTCCAGTTCTAATCACAAACCATAATCCAGTGGATTCAGATCTGGACTCCCCAAAGGCCAATCTTCTGCTGATATAAAGCCAGGAATATTGACCCTGAGGCACTCCTGTGTGGTTTTGGCTTTGTGCGCTGGAGCAGAGTTCTGTTGGAAGATCCATTTGTATCCATTGAAAAGGGTATTGGGCAAATCCATCACAACACCCTCTAGCATATATTCTTGGTAAACCTTTGCACCTGTTTTTATGCCTTTTTCACAGAAATGGAAGGATGTGCCACCATGGTGAGAGACCCCTTACCAAACTATTACGGAAACGGGATGATGTCCACGTTGAACCCATGGAACAATTTTTTTCGCTTCCTTAGATGAAGTGGCATAAATTTTATTATATTTTTTTGTTCAAAACTTCTTCTACGGTAAACATTATCTCATCCGTAAACAGAATGTTTTCATGGACATTGTCTGCGTGCCACTGCAAAAGTCGCTTGCATCTTTCCAGTCTATTTCTTTTAGTTGAGGAGTTAGAAGATGACCCTTGGAGCGACGATAACCTTTCATATGCATCATCCCAACTCAACCTAGGCATCGATCTGGTTGATATATCCAATTCTTCTGCTTCTGTTTCCTAAGGGGATTTCTCCTTCTGTTTCCTAAGGGGATTTCCCCGAATCCTTTACTACCCCATTCGTACGGATGACGCGCGGGCGACCACTTCTTGGCCTGTCCTATACTCCAGATAATTCGCCGAAGCGAGCAATAGCCCGATAAACGAATATTATCGCTATTCCGAGTGGTTTTAGCAAATCGGAAATTTTGCCATCACTCTTTCCACCGCACTCGATTCCCTTTAAGGTCCCACTCCATGTTAAGTTGTGATAACATTACTTGAAACTTTCTAAGGGATTTGATTGTGTTAATCCCATTATTTAATACATATTTCAACTTCTCTGATGCTTCTAACAAATTTATCTATTCAGGACAACTCGCTGACAAGCTGTTTTATGTAATAATAAACTGTATTCGTTTATTCCTGTTAATAGTGGTGTTCCCCAAGGATTTATTCTTGGTCCATTGCTGTTCTCTCCGTTTGTATAGTAAATGATTTACCTTCCGTTTTATCTCATTATCGATTCCATATAATGAGCTCACTAGCAACGTCGTTGATAGGAGTAAGGTGTGAGCTGATTCCGATTAGGTTGCCTGGAAAGTGAGACTCAAGCATAAGGCAGAGAGTCTTTGCGTTCGACTCGGTATAGGTACCATCAAATTTACCTGCTGCAGGTTTTCCCGAGTATACTGATTATTCTCAGCAATGAGGACCTCTATGTCCAATCAGAGGTAAATTCGAAGACACAATCTCGGATCGCCTCCAGAAGGCTTTGAACCTAGTTGCTGAATGGTGCACCAAAGTAGACCTCAAAACCAATCCCAAGAAAAGCACCATTGTTAAATTCACTAAGAGAGGAAGGCGATAAAGACTCAGAAATGCCATTTTCTTCGATGAAAGAATAGAGTTTTTAACGGAAGTCAAATATATGGGAATCATACTGGATGAAAAAGTAACATGGAACCCTCATCTTTCTGAGACTATTGACAAGGCCAGGACAGTTTGACAACCACCTCTGGGAAAAATATCGAAGCCTAATACACCTGAGTTTCAAACTACTACACCACCCGCCCGCGTCCTGGAGAAAAGCCAGTAAAAGGGTATTCATATCCCCTTGGTGCGCGCACGGTACTATAAAAAAAATGCACTAACGCAACTGGTGCAATGAAAACCGCATCAACAGCTGCGCTTGAAGTTATCCTGAACATTCCACGAATTCATCTGGAAATCATGAAAGAAGCAATGGTAAATACCTACATGCTCATCACAAAAGATGAATCCATTTCCAAACTAGTTCATGCTGCAATTCTTCATAAATTCAAAAAAAAAAAAAAAAAAACGAATTAATTGGAATACATCTAATAGACAAATGTCTACCACGATATAACTTTCGGCACAACTTTAAGGTTACATTTCCAAACCGTCTTAATTAGGAACATGAAAAACCAACATTTGCCAAGGATTCACATGTATGGTACACAGACGGATCCAAGACAAATGAAGGAGTTGGAGCCGGAGTATACGGTCCTCGAACAAAGCAATCCATTCACGCCAGTGAATTTGGGGTGGAATCTATGCAATAGAGCTTTGCATTCGAGAGAATTTAAACAGAAATATAACGAACAGAAACATTTATACTCTCTCCGGCAGCAGCGTACAAGCTCTACTAAGATGGGCGAGAAGATGTCAATGAGGAACCTCACTCTGGACGCCTCTGCACATCAATAAAAGATGATAACGTCGAAGCTGTGAAGAAAATTGTTTTGGAAAATCGTCGAATTACCATAAGAGAAGTTGATGGAATGTTGACATATCGGTCGGCTCGTGTCATGCAATTTTTTCGGATGTCTTGGGTTTAAGACGTGTGTCAGTGAAGTTTGTTTCGAAACTTCTTAATTATAACGTCGAAACCAAATCCCAATCGTCCCAATGGAAGCACCCAGCAGAGCCAAGACCAAAAAAAGCACGCCAAGTTCGATCAAATGTCAAAGTTTTGATCACTGTTTTTTTTTTTTTTTTTTTCAATTACTGTGTCGTAGTGCACCAGGAGTAGTTAAATCAAGGTCGTACGGTCAATAAGCAGTATTACCTTCAAGTTATGCGCTGTTTGCGAGAAGCAATACGAAAAAAACGTCCGGAATTGTGAAAAAACCATTCATGGCTTTTGCATCAGGATAATGCACCTAGCTAATTCATTGTTGCTTGTGAGAGATTTTCTGGCCAAAAACAACACGACCATCATACCTCAGCCAACATATTCACCGGACTTGGCCCCATGCGACATTTTCCTGTTCTCAAAACTGAAGAGACATATGAAAAGACGGAAATTTGCAACGATTGAGGGAATAAAAACGGCATCGCTGGAAAAGCTCAAGGCTGTACCGAAAACTGCTTATATGGGGTTTTCTAATAACGACTTGACAACTTTTTTTTTTAAATAAAAGGCAAACTATTTGAGATATCAAAACATTTATGAATTTAACTCAACTTCGTTCATATGGCCACCGCGGCCACGTTTGCAGCGGTCGATTCTTTGGACAACTTTCAACAACTCGGCCACACATTTCGGCCGAAACGGCCTCTATTTCACGTTCAATGTTGGCTCTGAGCTCTTCCAACGTCGTCGGCGTGTTGGCATAAACCAATGACTTAACGTAGCCCCACAGAAAATAGACAAGCGTCGTTAAATCGCACGAACGAAATTCATCATCTTGGCGCATCTTCTCCAGAACCCAATCGGAGAACGTACGTCGTTTCAAATGGTCCATCGGCTTCAATTCTTGAGTCAGCTTGATCTTGTATGGGAGTAAACCAAGATCCTTACGCAAAATAGGCCATAATGTGGTCTGAGCGATGCCCAATTCTTGAGAACGCCATGGAATTGACTGATTTGGATCGTTTGCTACGGACGTCTGAAAGGCAGCGATATTTTCGACACTTCGACCAACCCGTTGTCTCACTTACACGGCAACATCACATAACGAATACGTAGACTCAAATTTTTGCACTAAACTTGTTATTGCCTGTCTACTAGGGCGAGAATTACGACCGAAAATTCGAGTTAACCCTCTTAAAGTTGCAGTCACCGATCCCGAATATCTTTAGAAAATTTTTAGAATTTGCAGACGTTGCTCGTTAGTGTACTTTACCAAGATGAAAATGTTGAGTTTACTGAATAAATTGAAAGTGACAGTTTGATGATTAGTGAAAGAGTGCGTTCACAAGTTAAATTCAAAGTTGTCAAGTCCCTATTGGAAAACCCTATACTTTGAGAATTGGAAAAAGTGTTGGCAGAAGTGTATTATATCTGAGGGGACAACATTAATATTGACAAATAAATTAATATTTTTTTATAATAATATAAAGTCACTTTACTTTATGAACGCACATCGCACATTCTTCAGCAATCCAACAGCGCCTTAACGTAGCTGCTGTGGGTGAAAATTTGTCATTGAGGCCGCAGCTTGCATTATACTTATTAGTATTTATATCTCCGTGGGGCTGTGTAAATCCTTTAGCCATCTTCACCCCTTGTTTTATTTTATTATTTTTCTAATTATGGATGTAAAGTTTTGAAAAGGAATGACGAGTTGAAAGTTGGAAACTGGATGAGAAGCTGCAATGACGTCAAGCTTTCAAAGCGAGAAATGAAAAAGACTCTTTTCCAAAAGTTTAACTATTGTCTTTGGAAATGATACTCATAATACATATTCATACATTTTTTTTAAAAGATCCACGTGTAACTACCTGCGTGTAAATCTGAAATAAAGCAGCAAATTCTCGAAAGTAAGGCACTCGATTCAAAAGATAGTGAAAAACGATCCCTAGTGGATGGATAGTAGCAATGTAAACACAGACAAATGATTCAATGACTCTTTATTTTTTGCACTTATCGAGTGGAAACAGAAGCTGGCTTCTATATTGTTTCTTCATTTGGAAAATTTACGATAGTCATCCACATGTAGTCGACCTCTATATTCGTAAACTCCCACTGAGGTCATACCACCCGTTTAAAGTGAAAAACCTCATTTCGCCTTTCTTTCTATTGATTTTCCATAATATCGTGCAGAAAAAGAAAAAAATAGCACTTTGGCTTCGATGGCGGAACATCACGCCAACATGTATAACGACCGATAGCAAAACCGACGCCGGTATGATGGCTCCAGCCGCTCCTTGTTATCCCATGTTAGTGTTTTAGAATTTATGCGAAAATCCATTTTTCAAGTAAAATCACAGGATAGGAAGGTAGAAAGCAAGCAAATCGATTTGACACATGAGTCCTCCTGGAGTGTCCCGAGTTCTTTATCGCAGCAAAGTTAGAATTGATTATATTAATGAGACAACAACAACCGCCCACAGTGCGGATATCTTTCCTGGAATTTGTTCCATGGGACGCGAAACAATGGTTGCACATTCGAATGCAGTTTTTCCCCTGTACTCCAAGCACGAATTGGTCATATGAATACGTTTGTACATATTTGTATCGTAGCACAAACGTTGCACATTGCGTATGTATATGCATGGATGGTTTAAGCTCAGACTTAGCCTTACTGCCTGTGAAGGGTTGTTGAATGAGTTTCTGTTTTTTTGTTTGTGCTTCATCGTGGAATGCAGAAAGTTTTTCCAAAAGGGTGAGAAATTGCAGCCGTCCTTTAGGATTTACAATTTGGGGTGGTGGTGTTGGTAATCATGTAAAGTTGGTGTCCTCTTGGCTTTTTCTACTCAAAGACACCAGGAGTACGCAATACAAAAGCAATAAACGACTGCGATAACAATTCCCACATGGACCTTGTAAAAAGTCTACATTTTAATCCTAAGCAGTAGAATATATGAACGTAGATGTATTTGTATGTACCACCCTGTGCAAAAGCCATTCGAGGATTTGCATTTGAATTTGTACTCGTAGTCTGCCATTTTAACATGAGCCGCTCTATGTTCAGTTTTTGTTGCGTTGCCTTGAGTGACTTGTTCTGCTTATGAATGTGGAAAAGTGCTCTTGAAAGCACAACGCTGCAGTTTCACTTAATGTCGGAAACAAATGTTGTAATTTCTTGAACTCTTTCGCAGACAGGAACAACAATTTTAAGTTCAGCCATAAAAATAATTAGCTGTCCAGGTAGAGCTAGCTGTACACACTTTCATGTTACACTGAGGAGAAGAAAAGACGTCATATTCTTTTGTCCAGATTAAGATGAGATTCCTGATTAAATTCTCCTAACTCAGTTGATATCATAATGAAACCTGATCCCAGTCATACATCGTATTATAAGGAGTTTTACTTTGACGACAAGTGTGTTTGCATTCTTCGATTGTACAAAAACAGTGCGAGCTCCCACATTCTGTTGTCCCACTTGAGTCCATGTATTGTTGGTCGTCTTGACATATCGTTTCTAGAATACAAGAACGCAAAGTGTGCGAATGGATGCAATTGCCATTATATTACGATACATCTCAGATTGGCGTACTAAGGAAGGTATATTAATAAACCAAACTAAGGCAGTCATAACTCTGCTTACTGGGGGAGAAAACTAAACCTTTGCTCAGTGTCTTGTACAAGGGCTGTTTAATGAGTTTAATGAGATTTTAAAATAGGTGGCGCTACTGAGTCAAAATGAATGTACCATGATTTAGTATAATCTCTTTTAGCCCGTCTGTCAAAATTTGGTGACAAACCGACCCTTAATTTTGTCGTGATACCCATTTCAAAACATAGTGTTAGTGTTTTTTGTGACCATGGAAAAAGAGCAGTATCACTCTGTGATCCGATTCTTGTTTTTGAGTGGCAAAACCTGCGAGGAAATCAACCCAATTCTCGATGATTTGTATGGGACCTATTCAGCTTCCAGTATAGAATTTCGCCGTGGCCGCACTTCGGTTTATGATGAACCGCGCCCAGGTGGCACAAAAACGGTTACCTCAAAGGAAACTGTAGACACAATCCATGATATAGTATTTGGTAGACCGCCGAATGAAAATTCGCGAATTGGCTGAGCAGGCATCTCAACTGAATGCGTTAGCCATATCCGAGATTTTGAGCATGAGAAAGGTGTCCCCGTGATGGATGACCCTTTTGCTCACACCGGAGAACAAGCGCAATCGTGAGACCACTTCAATGATGTATGTTACTTGGCCTTTTTTAATCGAAATCCGGAGGAGTTTCTGCATCGTTTCTTGACTTTCGATAAAAGATGGATTCATTGGTATACACCAGAGACCAGAGACGTGAATGTGCTCCAACGAAGGCGAAGACCATGTCTTCGGCCGGAAAGTTGACCACCGTTTTTTGGGTTGCGCGAGGTGTGATCCACGTTGACTATTTGGAGAAGTGAAAAGCAATCGCAGGAGCATATTACGTCGATTTATTGTGCCGATTCAATGCCGATTTGAAGAAAAAAAACGTCCACATTGTGTTCTTCCATCATGATAACGCACCGGGTCACATCTCCGCAGTCGCCACAGCAAAATTGTTCGAATCGCACTACAAATTGCTCCCCCATCATCCGCATTCTCCGGATTTAGCTCCTTGTGACTTCTTTTTGTTCCCAAACCTTAAAAGATTGCTCCGCCAACACCCTGAACTTGTTTTTAGCTTCTCACCGTGATAAGTACACTGTTGATGTACTCGTTGTTGGCTCGTCGGACCATTGTGTCACATCAGCTAAAAATCAACCACAAAGATAGAGAAAAGATTCCTAAAAGACGAGAACGCCAATTGGAACGGGCATAACTGGTCGTTATGTTTCCTCATCGGATGAAAAATATCAAACCAAAAGAAAAGCATGGTACGACTCGAGCTGTAAAGAGGCTGTCAGTGTTGGTTCAATGTTTTTTCGGTCCTTCAACACCAACCCGAAAGAGGAAAACCGAAAAAAGTTCAAATGAGTCAGGAATTTCTTCAACGTTTTTCGTAAACGTATGGAATTTTAATACGACCAAAAACTGAGGCAAAATGGAACTAGAATGTCCCAAAGGTAGCAGACATACTGCCTCATAATCCATTTCAACGCTCATTTATAATGACATTTCAGCTATCAGCTCTTGTCCAAGGCCAATCTGATTTCAGCATATTTTGCGGCTAGCTCAAAGCTTCCAAATTGTGCTTTGTCTCCGCCTACCCTTGAGTGCATCGAATCTTCATTGGGACGAATCAACTTTGACACTTGTATAGTAGCAAGAGTACTTAAAGATCTTAACATTTACAAATCCGCTGCTCCAGATGGTATATCCTTTCTTCTTCTGAAATGGTGTTCTTCCATGTTTGCAAAACTACTGCGTAAACTTTTTCATCAATCCTACTCATCCCTAAAAAAGGCGAATTTTCTCTCTCCTCCTACAAATCCGTTGCACTTACCTCCCTTCTTTCCAAGGTCATGGAAACGCTGATAAACCATTAGCTCAAGAAATATCTCGGAACACGAAAACTTTTTAACAGGTCCACTGTTGATTTAATGCCATACCTCGTCGAAAAATGGAACAAAAGTGTACCTACATCAAGCTGGTGAAAGCAAGATATGTGCATTTGATATTTCTAAAGCATTTAACAAAGTCTGACATTTGTTTTCATTCACTCAAATTGTCTTGGACGGTTTCAAGTCCCATGTCCACAAAATAAATGCTGGTGTGCCCCAGGGCTCCGTTATGTCTCCTACATTCTTTATAATTTTCATTAATGATCACTTATCTGCTACTTCTAATCCAATATATTCTTTTGCTGATGACAGTACTCTCTGCTTTTCATACTCGGTCCCGGACTCATGTCCCTGCTCTTCGGCTGTATGTATTAACAGCAGAACTAATTGGGGGATAATTAACAGAGTAGAATTTAATGCTTCCAAAACACAATGCTTACTGCTGCCGTTTAAGCGAAATTTAAACACCCAGGCATTGGCATTTGCATCGTCGTAACCGAAAAGCAATTCTCGTTCTGTGTGTTAGTGACAGCCTACGTTGGTATGAACACATATTCGATGTCGTCAAAAATGCTGCGAAATGTCTAGGTTTCCTCAAGCGATGTAAGAAATAATTCACCACCTCTGATCTGGCCTCAATATATAAGGCGTTCATCCGCCCAAAATTGGAGTATAATGCCCACATTTGTTCAGCTGCTCCAAAAACATATCTTTACCTGATAGATGGGATAGAAAACCGTGCGATAAAACTCATAGGCGATACTATTATCACTCAGACAATGGAGACCCTCGAACACCGACGTGATGTCCCCAGTAGCATTTCGCTCCTTCAAACCCTTAATTGTATCACACGTTTCGCTATAGATGCACATCAGTATACCTTTAAGCAGAATGCCTTGACTAGCTCTTTATAGGTGTGGAACATAGGTGGCGCTACTGAGCCAAAATTATTGAACCATCATTTAGTATAAACTTTTAGCCCGCCTGTTAAAATTTGGTGACAATCCGATGCTTAGTTTTATTTTGGCATCCATTTCAAAACATAGTGTTAGTGTTTTTTGTGACCATGAAAAAAGAGCAGTATGGCTCCGTGCTTCGATTCTTGTTTTTGAGTGGCAAAACCTCCGAGGAAATCAAGCCCATTCTCTCCATTCACCTTCCCGTACAACCGTTTACCATTGGCCCAGGTGGCCAAAAACGGTTACCACAGAGGAAACCGTAGGCAAAATCCATGATCTCGTATTGGCGGACCGCCGAGTGAAAATTCACGAATTTTGCTTGCGGAATGAGTGCCGCGTTTGCTCACACCGAAGAACAAGCGCAACTTGAGACCACATAAAAGATGTATTTGGCCCTGTTTAATCGAAATCTGAAGGAGTTTCTGCATCGTTTCGTGACTATCGATGAAACATGGATTCATACACACCAGAGACCAAAGAACAATCGTAATAATGGGTTTTACGTGAATGTGCTCCAAAGAAGGCGAATACTATGTCTTCGGCCGGAAAGGTGATGGCCACCGTGTTTTGGGACGCGCGAAGTGTGATCTACGTTAAATATTTGGGGAATCGAAAAACACTCAGAGTAGCATTTTACGTCGATTTATTGGGCCGATGCAACGCCGTTTTGAAGAAAAAATGACCACATTTGGCGAAGAAACAAGCGCTCTTCCACTACGATAACGCACCGGCTCACACCTCCGCAGTCGAAACAACCAGATCGGTCGAATTCCACTACGAATTGCTCTCTTATCCCCCGTATGCTTCGGATTTGGCTTTCGGCGACGTCTTTTCGTTCCCTAACCTTAAAATATCGCTTTCCGGAAAGAAGTACAGGTCGAACGCTGAGGAATATTTTGCAGGCCAATAAGAGCCGTAAAAAGTGTATCGAGTTGAAAGGGGATTATTTTGAAAAATAAATTGTCAAAACCTAAAAAAGTTGCGTTGTCATTTGTAAACCGTTAAGACCTTATTTTTTCTCCCTAATTTTCCTTCGCCCGCGCTGTGTACAAACATTTTAAGGGTGCTTGGTCGTTTCGAAATAAAATTTTTCCAAGTGGTCTGTGAACTGAACGTGCTGTACAGCGACATGAACTGAGCTAAAAATGTCAGAATTCATCGGTGTAGAGTAGATAGATACCATTTCGGAAAGTATTTGAATACAACACCGGAGTAAAGCGCAGTAGAAGAAAACTCAAGTCTTAGGTGTTTCAGAACCTCAAACAACTTGGCGTGCGAAAAGACATGTTGGTTGAAACCCAGGGCTCTACAATGTGTAGCGTCCCTTTAGTAAACGAGTAACTTCGTTTTCCCATTTGAATTAAAAAGGCTGGTCGTTCCCTGAACGCATCTTTATCAATGTTATTCCAAAGAATTCTAGACATTTTTTATTTCATCTTGCAGTGGTATTGCATGGGATAAAATCCTTTTGGTTGGATCGATGTTCCCACATTTGTTCCTAATTTTATACATTACCCAAACCCTGCAGGAATGTATTGTAGTTTGCTCTGTTCCATTATTTCAAAGTTGCTATTAAAAGCATTGCTCCTGTAGTTTCTATTTAATGTTTCGGAAGCAATCTCGATGTTGTTGAAAGTGTTTTCGAACAGAGCAACATGCGAGTATCTTTCACACGCGTTCCATTATACGTACCTTGTACATGCGCTGCGTTTATTTTATGTCCACCACATAAAGTTAATATTTGTTTTTGTTTTGTAGTTTCAAAGATTAAAGCTCAACCCCTTGATGGGGTTCATATTGCATTAGGGACACTTATTCTTACTGGTTAGTACACTGACGTGAATGTTACTCGTTTGTGACGAATAGTTAAGAAACAGACATACCTACATGCAGAATTAGACTACAAGAGCTTATTGAAGAGCCTCTGTCGTTGGCTCTTCTTAAGTTCAAAGGAAAGGCGGTTTATGTGTCCCCCTTCTTTAAGGTGAACGGTTTATAGGGAATAACGTCACTTTTGCAAGGTCTTCTTTAACTTAAAACCACCACACACAATCGAGAAAGAAGCCAGAGGGGTAATCGGCTGAAAATGGTCACGAGACGAAGGAATTTGAAGACAAAACTCTTTGCTGGGGATTCCCTGTCTTCAGTTTTTCGTCGTGTGTTGAGCTTTCCCAGTGGATGCATCTTTAGAGCAAATCCGACTACTGGAATATTTCTAAGCTCATTAAGTCGTTTTTTTTTGGGGGGGGGGGGGGGTAGATTTGTATATTGTCTTGGCTTACTTTCTAAAATGTGATACCGTTGTTTGACTATTGGTACATACGTTAGTTTTGCGGTTAATGAAAACAATTCGACCCTTATTGTGTAGTTGCACATGAATTTTTACATGGTTTCTACTTGCTCTCTCAGCGACCCAAATATACAGATTTGTGTCGGGTTTCTTTGTTTTGATTTTCATTTTCGATTCTCATTCAGGATTTGTTGATGTTGTTTTGAGCAATTTTATTTTGTAATTTTTTATTTCTCTTTTTTTCCAGACGTGTTTAGTGATTATTTTTCGGATTATGAATGTAATGCGCCGCTGTTGGAAAAGGCCGTCCTAACTGCAACATCATCTCTCCAGGATCGAGGCCCGAACAAGGCAAGACTGAACGGTAAGTTTTGGAATTACCTCTGAAATAAGATTGAAGATTTTTCAATTTGTGTGCTTGGTTTTTTGAAAGTAGGCTTTGAAGAATGCTTGTAATGGGTAGTATGTTTGCGTCTTGTTGTTGAATGATATTTTCATTATTTTTTGCCTGTAAGTGGATTTTTTTTACGATTTTCTATCTGGAAAATACACGATAATGCGATTGAAGATTTGACAATAAAGTATTTGGGTTCCTGTTTATTTTTTCCACCACGATGTCTTCAAGTGTTTTCACCTTTTGAAACTACACTAGACAGCAAATAAACCGGGCCACCCGCTACATTCGAACTATTTTAAAGTATAGGGTTTTCTAATAACGACATGGCAACATTTTTTTTTAAATAAAAGGGAAACCATTTGAGATATTTCAAAAACCTTATTATTGGCCTGAAGTACAATCACAACTTTTATGAATGGAACTCGACTTCGTTCATATGGCCACCGCGGGCACCTTTGCAGCGGTCGATTCGTTGAACACGCTCACCATACTAACTCTTCAATAAATCGATTATAGCGTGTGTTGTGTGGCTTGTGGCACCATCCTGTTGAAACCACATGTCGTCCAAGTCCATATCTTCCAATTCGGGCCAAAAATAATCGGTGATCATGGCGCGATAACGCTGACCATTCACAGTAACGTGACGATCGTTATCGTCGACGAAAAAATGTGGCCCAATAAAGCCGCCGGCATGCAAACCGCACCAAACAGTTATTTTTTGTGGATAAAGTGGTGATTCATGAAGCACGTGTGGGTTTTCATCCAACCAATGACGCATGTTTTGCTTATTGACGAACCCATTGAGCCAAAAATGAGCTTCGTCACTGAAGATGATTTTGCGACTCCAAATATCAGTAGAAAATTTTTATAATTTGTAGACGTTGCTCGTTAGTGTACTTTTCCATGATGAAAATGTTGAGTTTACTGAATAAATTGACAGTGACAATTTGATGATTAGTGTAAGAGTGCGTTCACAAATTAAATTCAAAGTTGTCAAGTCCCTATTGGAAAACACAACTAAAAAAGTGGTACCTACAGAAAGTGCATTTCATGTTGATTAAGAGGAATGGAAACTCATTGGGATTATTGAATTTATTTAATGTTTATTTAAGATTATACAAAAAAAGTCGTTATCCAGTTGTATTAATTTATGTTATCATAAAATGAAAAAAAAAAAAATAATAATAAAAAATAAATAAATCCAATAACAAAGAAAAAATTAAAAAAATAGTTGTTGGTCAGTATTTAGTATTGCCTCCCCTTGTTCGGATAACTGCCAGCATCCTTGTACTCATCGACCTCCACTCCTCTTCCTTGTTGGAGCAGGTACCCGGGCTCGAACCCGACGTTTCAGTTCATCCCATAAGTTTTCTATAAAATTCAAGTCCGGGCTTCGAGCTGGGCAGTCCATCGTACGAATGCCGATGTCGCGTAGATTTTGGGTGACCAAATGAGCAACATGAGGCCTTGCATTATCATGCATTAACTGCATATCCTGCCCGAAATATTCTGCGTAAGGTACTACGTGGTCTGCGAGGATTTCAGTAATGTAGCGATGAGAAGTCAATCCACGTGTACGGCCCGTCGGTTCGATGAAAATTAAAGCTGTATGAGCGGTTAAGGAGATGCCGCCCCAGATCCTCCTCCATAAGCAACAGTTTCCACGATGCAACATTGAGAATAACGTTCACCAATGCGACGATGTACTATCTGACGTCGATCACTTCCATGTAGACTCAACCTGGTCTCATCAGTAAAGAGTACATTACCCAATTGCTCAAACGTTCAATCCCTATTTCGAGCAAATTCATGCCGTGTTCGACGGTGAGCTTCCATTAATGCTGGGCCTGCTGCAACCCTTTTTGTAGTCTATTCAGAAAGTATTCTTCTGACGGTATCTGAACTTATGAATACTTGGTGTTCGTCAAGTAGACTTTGTTGGACTTGAATTGCATTGAGGCGGCGATTTTGCAGAACAGTAAGTTTAATATAACGATCATATGATGCTGATGTCGATCGAATGCTCCAGTCTGTAGGTATCTTCTGTAATTTGAGGTTTTCGAGGGACCTCACGTTGCGCAAAGCCAGCTTGGAGTAGTGCTACAGCTTGAGCTGCTGCCTGAGGTGTCGTATCCATTATTCACCGAAAAAAAAAAATTGCAAAAAGAAAAACACGCAGTTTTGCAAAGGATAGACAAAAATTAAAAAAATGATAACGGACACTGACTAACCTCTTGTTTAAAATGTGAGTTAACGGTACTTAAGAAACTGAATCAAAGTTTCAAGGTAGAGGGAGGCCGGGTTTATTTGCTTGTCTAGTTTAGATACAGAATTGATGTTGACAACTTTGAAGGGAAGATTCACTGATAGCATAGTAGTGGCTGACTGCTATAAATGCAGGAATAACTTTTGTACCAAAAATCAGAAAAGATGACTACACAATCACCAAGATCTTCAGATCAATTAGTCTGGCTTCCTTTTGTTATTGAAGGACATGGGGAGAATGGTTAATCTTCATATACTCGTACTATATGAATGCATGTTCCGTCTAAATGGTAACCAGAAAATCCTGTGAGACTGCGCTTCTGTTGAACAGAATTGATGTCGTACTTAACAAGAATGATAAGAAGTGACCCGCAGGTTGTTATCTCGTCTCCGCTGTTTAACGCTATCGATGGTTACGTCTTGGCTTAAGTATATTGCAGATGGTGTACCTGTACTGTCAGTTGAATCATGCCTAACGATTATCCGCTCTAAAGCGCAGTCGTTCTTAGACGTGACTGACGATTGGTGAATAAGAAATGTGCTGTCAGTCAATGTTCTGAAAACTGTTGTTTTCCTTATGAGAAGGAGCAAGCTGAATGGTCTTACACATCTAGTGCTAAAAGGCATCTCCATCTGTTTCTCCGACGAAACTATGTTTCTGTGTATCTTCCTGGATAACAAACTTTTTTTGACTCAACTTGTGGCGTCAACAACCTACTAAGATCTATTGGCTTTCTGGTCATGAAAAGGACCCTTTATATAGACATGGGGCTTATCACTGAGGAGTGTCCTTTGGATCACCATGGACCAATTATATGCAATACGTCGTCTGGTAGATCAACCTCTCACGTCGCTTTTGCTTCTACCACACTCGGACGAGCGATCTGCATCGGCTGCATTGGGCCTTCTCTGACGCGTCAGACTTTTTTTCTCGGAGGGGGAGCATGATTACTGTACAGTAGCCAAAATATCCACTGGTAGCATTCCCCCAATAAGACATATAGCATCGTCTGACATTGTTCGATAAGCACTGCACACTCTCAGCACACATAGACGCTTAGCGGAGCTAATCCGTCTTGTGTAAGACTTCACTGATTTGACCCATATTGGTGCCGCTACATTACTATTGGCTGCACCAGCCTTAAATTAGTCTCCTTTGTTTAGGCCAAGGCCTAGCTTCTCGTACTTCGGAACCTTTGTTGTATGGGGTCCTCCAATATTCGTCATTATCCTGGATAAGGCAGCAACAAGGTGTTCCTTGTAAGCCAGCCTAGTGTCGATCATCACATCTAGGTATCTGATTACGATATATTTTGATCGCCTACCTTGATGGCGATTGCCTCTCTTTTCTTGCGACTGCTGACTAGTAATACTTCCGTTTTATGTTCGGCGAGCTGTAACCCAATGTCCTCTATTTATTCCAGTTGTTTTACCGCCACAACGATTCCAACTATCATCGACAAAGCCTATGATTTTTACCTCGTTTGGGATTTCAAGCCTTAGAATCCTGCCGTAGATAATGTTCCACAGTACCGATCCGTGTTGTATGCCGCCAGATATTGTATGTGGTGGTGTCTTAATCCATCGTCGGTGTCGAAGAGCAGGAATAGTTTTTCAAAATAACTAAGTGTTATTCTAATTAGGAACGCTGACACTAAACGTCCCCAGTTTGCCGAGTTGAATGGATTTTTGACGTCCAATATTATTACAGCATCATATGTTTTTACGCCTCCTCTCCACCTTCTGCTCTGAGGTTCTTCCAAGATTATAGTTACCTTCCGTATAGCAACTATTTTACTTTAGAGCCATCTTCCGTTTATAAAGAAATGGTATGTGGGACAATATGTGCACCGAAATCCTTTGACTCTGGTCTTATTGACATGCTGTCTGATGCAATGAGATAATAACTCCTGTTGCTGCGATAGCATGAAATCGACTTACCCACGGGTAATGGTTTGTGTCGGCCAGAATCCGAGCAAAGAAAGTGGAATTTTCACGGACTGCTCAAAACTATTCTACACCCTGACTGACTCGAACTGCCACCAACTTCAGACTGCTATAATTCCCTAACAAACCGTTCATTACTGTGAGCTCAAATTTTGACACATAACAGATCATTTTATTATTTACAAAGCCTTTTAAACGATTTGCGTCTCAGTTGTGTTGAAAAATTTTTATCCGCGATGGAATTCAAACGTGATAGCGTGATTGCTTTATATTTGGCTGGAAAACCACAAGTAGCTTTCGTTAAAGCCCTCCAGCACTTCAACGTGAATAAATCATTTGTGTCTCGAACCATAGCTCGTTACCGTGATACTGACAACGTTGCAAAACGCCATGGAGGTGGTCATAAAAAAAAAACAGCAACATCGACAGAAATAGTTCGGAAAGTGAAGGCTGGAATTGAGCGAAATCCGCGTCGAAGTGGAAGAAAAATGGCTCGTGAGCTCAACATATCGTTGGAACAGATGCAACACATACTGAAAAATGAGCTTGGACTCAAGCCATTGAAGTTCCAATAAACACATAATCTTACACCGCAACAGAAAAAAGTTAGAGTCAAAAGAGCGAAGGAATTGCTACGCTTGCACGAAAGTGGTGAGTTGCCGAATTTGGTTTTTTCCGATGAGTCGCCATTTGTTATCTAGCAATATGTCAACAAACAAAATGAGCGAGTTTACTTGCCAGAGAGGTCCTTCGAAAAGTTACATCTTCGGAAGGCCGCCAGAAAGCAGGCAACACCGATGGTGATGGTATGGGCCGCTATAACCGCCGATGGTCGCTCTCCGCTCGTATTTTTGAACCGTGGCGTCATAATTAATGCGATCGTATACCGTGAAACTGTTTTAGAGGCAGTATTGAAGCTTTCGGCAAACAATTATTTCCAATCGAGTCCGTGGACATTTCAACAAGACTTGGCACCGTCTCACAAAGCGCACGTCAACCAAGATTGGTTAAAAAACAATGTTCCACACTTAATTTCTTCGACACAATGGATTGCAAGTTCTCTGGATGCAAATCCGTTGGATTTCTCTGTCTGGGGTATTTTAAAGGCGAAGGTTGGCACTAAAAAATACCAAAGTTTGGACCACCTCAAGCAACCACTTCGCTGGAAATGGGCCAAAATACCGCAGAGCCACTTGCGAGCAGCGTGCGATGCTTTCTTCGGCCGTCTCAAGGCCATTATTCGCGCCAAAGGTGGACATATTGAAAACTACTAAGTCGTTTGTGGTCGGTCACCGGCCTTTGACCATGGTCGGTTGCGTTGGATATTTTTCCATTTTTCACCGCTCGTAATTTTCAACCCAAACATTGAACTTTTTTGAGTAGCCCGCTCGTTTTAGATGATTCCAAATGTCATACGGTTGATGTTTAGTGCCTCCGCTATCTCCAGACAGCTTTCGTGCCGGTCTTGCTCCATCAGTTGCAAAATTTCATTGACTTTTTCAGTGCATCTTTTACATCGAAATTTCCGGAACAGAATCGAACAAACCACTCCTGGGTCCGGCGTTCACTCACAGCATTCTCACCGTAAACTACACAAATTGTTCGGCATGTTTTTGGAGTGTTTTTCCCTTTTTTATGGTAAAAAAGCATCACACAGTGTATTTCTTCAGATATTTCACTCATATTCAAATCAGTATAACTTTTAACGAATAACACAGCTATCTTTACAAAAAATGTAGCCTGACATGTCACCTTTAAAAACCGGTGTTCGTTTGACATATTCAGATTAGTGTTTTCAGATAAATGGACAGCAACACCATCTAGTGACAAAAAACCGCGGAGACTTTTTATATGACCCAATATACTCGTATTGTAGGTTAAAGGAACGAAGTATCTGCAGTCAGTTAAAGGAGTCCGAGTTGTTAAATGAGGTAGTGGCCCAGGGTGGACCACGATGGAAAACTTAAGAATGCATGGCACTTGAGACACTTATGCATTTTCATCTAATTCTAGTAAATTTTCAACCGGATATTTCTAGCTATTCGTTAAAATCGTTAAGGTCTATTTTGAAGTTGTACCTAAGGTGCTGCGTTTACTTACTTACTTACTTAGTTAAGGTGGCGTTACAGTTCGGAGTGGAGCTGGGCCTCAACCAACCAGCATACCCACTTTTGGTCTTTAAAAGCTGTTTCCAGTTTCGTACGCAAATTTGGTTGAGGTCCTGTTCCGCTTACGTGCGCCACCTGAGTGGGCGTTTTCCTCGTCCGCTCTGTCCCTCGGGGGATGTCAGGCGAAGTCGATGTCAGTGTATAGCCCATACAATTCGTTTTCCTTTTAAAGCAGTCAAGAGTACCCGTATCCATTTTTGATAAAGTCCCTGCCTCTGCGCCATAGAGCAGGACTGGGAGTTTTAATGTCTTAGAAAGGGTCACGTTTGTTGTTCGAGAGAGAGCTTTGCTAGTCAATTGCTTTCTTAGCCCAAAAAAGCAGCGATTGGCGATAGTTGTTTTTCGTTTAATCTCAGCGCTGGTGTTGTTGTCTGAATTGATACAGGGGCCTAAGTAGACAAAGTCCTTAACTATCTCAAAGTCGGTGTTGGGTATCCTTTCTGGTCAACAGATTAAGTATAATCTTGGCTTTATTGCCCGTTAAACCCATCTTCCACCTCAATACTCACGAAAACGCCACCGACATCATGCTGCTTTCTTCCGGTTATGTCAATATCATCGGCGTATGCGAGTAATTGAACGGCCTTTTGAAGAATTTTTTTTTGACATTAACGGTCTCTGTGAATTTTTTACCGACCTTGATGGGACAGCGTGCATTTTCCATTGTCATCCTGCACAAACGGACGAGTTCGGCAAGGATGCCAAAACTAGACATTGCTCTGTATAGCTCTTCATACTCGGCCTTAAAATCAATGGATAGTTGTGTATCGATTTGGGGCTCATGATTTTTTTCCAAGATCTGCTTTAGTGTGAATATTTTGTCAAAGATGAACTTTCCTAGATCCACACTGATATGGACCTATAAGATTGTGGATGAACGGCTTCAGGCGTGCACACAATGCGACAGATAGAATCTTGTAGGCGATGATAGGAAGACTGATGCTTCTGTAGTTGAGAGGGTCTCCTTTCTTGAGAATCAGACAAATAATGCTGAGATTCCATTTATCGAGTACACCTTTGTCCGACCATACCATACAGATGTGGTGTATGCTCCTTACCAAATCATCGAATGACCCTTTGAAGAGCTTGGGCGTTCGTTCTAGTAGCTTTGTTAAATAAAGTTAAGATCTAGCTATCTTCACTATCTAGGTCGGTTGGACGTAATTATTGGTCTTCATCGTCCTGTTTGTCATCGCCGTTATACAGTCTACAAAAATGCTCTTTCCAAATCCTCAGCATCGACTGCGACTCTACTATGATGTTCCATTCTTCGTCTCTACAGGCTCAGGTTTAGAGTTTACGTCCATGGCATGTTCTTTTACCTTTTAGTAAAACTTCCGAATCTCATTCCTGGAGCAGCATCTCCATCTCTCAATTTACTCGGCCGCGTGTTTTTCAAACTCCTTTTTCCTCCTGAGAAGCCGGTGTTCGTCTTCTCTCTTCTGCTCGTGAAATCTCGCTTGGCTGCTTGTGCTTGCCGGCACACGTCGTCAAATCCGGTCTTCAATACTTGATGCTGGCGGCATAGGACCTATTAAAAGATTAGGGAAGACTCGATCGGAAAAGGATTTGGCGATCTTTTACGACTGTAGCCGTGTGAAGTCAAATTTCGATGTTCGCAACCGTAGCTTGACTACAACAAGGTAATCCGGGTCAATGTTGGCCACTCGTAAGGTTCGGGCATCCATAATACTGGAGGAGTGCTTTTCGTCGATTGCCACGTGACGGTTGACGGTGGATTGATCAGAATTTATTCAAGTTGCCTTATGAATATCAAGATGCGGGAACCGCGTGCTTTCGCTCGCCGTAAAAATGATTAGCCTAAATCCGTTTTCGGAGGTGGTGTCATGCAGGTTATACTTTCCAACAGTACTACCAAATATGCCTTCTCTTCCTAACTTTGAGTTAAAGTGGTCGAGTGCACGTCATCTTTCTCCTCTTTGTGGGGTATGCGTTGGAAAATTTAAACCTAACATGAATTGTTACGAGGCGCTCGTTACCTTCTTGCTTAGTTTGCCTCTAACAAAAAATCCACATTCAAATAGAGGCTGATTTTTACCGTCGATAACAATGGCCGTTGTAGAAGATGTCGCCGTTTTTCATATTCTTTTTGTGTGGCCCATCCCATCGTATTTTTCGGACGGCGCTAACATTGCAGCGATACAAAGCTTCCACTAGTTGTTCGGGAGCACATGACCTATTAAGGGTCATCTCATCTCATCTGCACGCGCAGATCCGAAATTTATTCTCATTTCGTTGTCAAGCATAACGTAAAGGCGTTGCTTTTACATTGGTTCGTTCATAACTTCTTGCTGTTGGTGTTGTCATCTGTCTCTTCAGTGGAGGCATGCTTTCGTATCAGGCTCGTTCATATGTCGAAACTAAAATCTTGTAAAAATCTGACTTCCATAAAATGCTAGGGTCCCAATAAGCGCTGGTTCTTTTGCTCATGGAAACCATTGTGGTTTTCATCCTCTTTTTGCCGGGCTTCTTTCACCGCACATCTTAGATTAGGGTTACGTCGCTTTGTTTTGTTTAGGGCTCGGCTATTTTAAGCTAGGTCTGTTAAGCCACTTTGCATTCTACGTTTCTTCGTGCAAATTAGAAATTCATCTAGCTTCATGCGATGTTTTTAGTTGCTTCGTAAAACTGTGTTTTTAACTGTGATCTCCTTGATCCCTCGAACGAAGGACGACCCATAAAAAGTTTATCTGCTTATATCTATGTCTACTCATATTTCAGCATTATGATTAGTCCCGAAAAATCGTTATAGACGGATCTAAATAAATCGGCTTGGCAAGGCAAGCCGGTTGTACAAAGTTAAAGTAGCACAATAGATGTGTAGTCATATTGTAGTTATAATACCAGATATCGTCACTTAATTTATTAATGATACAGGCAATACCGTCATCAGGACAAAGCAAAGCTTCTTGACTTCAGTTTAAATGTAAACTGCAACAAACGTCCCAAATGCCTGCCTTTTGTTGGTCTACATAATCGTAATGGTCTTTCTAAAAAAAACTCGCCATCAATCATGCACGATTTTCTTTACACTCCAGCAATTAAGTACTGTTTGGCTATACGGATAGAGTGACTGTTGGTTGGTCATTTAATTAAGTGGCCTTCATAACCCACTTTTCGCTGAAATTTTTCAAGAAAAATTGCAAAACATCTTTAGCTGCGAACCATGCGCCACTTTTTCCTGTCGTTCTACGGTTCCACGTGGTGCGTTCCACGGTTATTCCACCACCAGTTCCGTCATCGTTGATGATGGATACTAATGGCTAAGTGTGAGGTGAACCTATTACCCCCACAAATTGAGTGCTAGTGGAAATTTATAAATATTTGTTCTATCCAAGAGTTCTGAGTTCTCAGTTATGAGTTTTACCCATGTGCTACTAATTATACAATATTAATGGGAACAATCGCATACGGTGTGAAAGATTGTTTCTTATATTTATTTATTTATCGATTTCTTTTTTAAGAATTAAGTAGCAATGGGATATTTGAGCTTTGGTTCGACGACCGTAGGTTCTTTGCACCCACATTCTTAACAACACAGAGAAAATAGAACAACTTAATAATGGCGTGACGCTTCTGTTTTTTTTTTAAGGAAATGTTTAAACATTGAATAATTCTAGATGCGCGCGTTCTGTATCAAAACGTTTGGAAAACTAATACCGTTGTTAAACAAATTTTGAATTAAAAAAAAAGAACGGAGGTGCCTAGTCATTACCAACTAATCTAAATTGCAGTCGGCCGTCCTCCACGATCGTGCAATTTCCAGTTGAGTTGGCCAGACCATCGGATTTATTATGTTCACAACCATTTGACCCGGAAGCGCCTAGATATCCTCAAATGCTCAAATCTTTTGATATATTGTATGTCATTGAATAAATTTAGAGAAAATAATGTCTTCCATAATGACACCTGTATGCCGCGCTTACTGTAGTATCTGTTCCAGCATAAGATCAACGAAAGCTCCCTCGGTTTTCCAAACAGAGAATTTTGAGATGGGTGTGAAGTCTATTATGTGTGGGAATGGACAGATTATCTTTGCTGCCACCACTTTCAAAAGTTTTCAAAAATGGAGCATTCAACGGAATCCGGTCGGTGGTTTGGTTCCTGTTGGATGGTAGATCACCAAAAGATCGAAGAAAATTGTATGTTGGATGACAAGGCTAGACAAAGTTCGGCAAAGTATCTTATGAGCTAAAATCATTCACATCTTTGTCTACCTTCACATCAGTCAAGTGAAGATGCTGAAACTTTATTACGAGAATGAAAATTTATATTTTTATAAGAATAGGGAGAACAATAGGTGGTCACTGAGAGCAAAATCTGGTCCTGATTCACGCAAAGTGACGCAAGACAAGGACTTGGTATTAAATTTTTTGGTGATACATACCATATGCCAGATAGAGGTAATAGTTAATTCGTCGGGTATACTTTTATTATCTCTAAGACTATAGATGATTGAGTGATTCGCCATCAAGCGTCCCAAGACCCGACTTTTCTATTTTTTTTTTTCGGACTTCATACCTTGGGATCACACATTTCTTTTAAATCTTGAAAATGCAATGTAATAAAGTTTTCCGATTGATATTTTCTTCTGACGCATTCATTGTTGTTTTCTTAAACAAAATCAGATGAGTTTTTGACGGTATTATAACACAAAATTTGATTTCTTGTCATCTTTTGACACAATGTTGTAATACACCATATACTGATTAAGCGCCTTCAAAGCGCTATCCTTTCGATAAGCAATGACATAAGGCATATTGGTGATTGATTTATCGCCGTTCAGGTACTACTTTGAACACAATGAGTTCATTATCTTCTTCTTGTTGCCTGACACTACAACCGACAGTCAGTCCTGGCCGTGTCCAAACTGTTGCATCATTCGTCTTTTCTCGGCGCATGATAGTGTCAGTCAAAACTTTCAAGTTCAGATAATCTTTAGCTTGTTCCTTTTCTACGGAGAAAGTAAAACCGTTTTATGTAACGGTCCAATGTTCTTGAATTGTTGGCAACTCCCTGCGGCTGATTGTTTAAATTGTTGTTCTTTAGTTGCTCCACGTTGTGCTTGGAAACTTTCGTGATGGCACGGGGTCTTGTTATTGAAACAGTTCGCAGTTGGAGAATGGAGACCGTAAGGTGATTGTCAAGCGCTACTCCTATGTTTTCTGTGCATATATTTAGAACGAATAAAAGGACGACGGCTTATCACAGAGTGATCAATTTGACCCTCCGTTAACTGATGTCTAAATGCACCGTCCCATAGAATCCGTTAATCGGTTGCTCTGCGTTCTGTAGACGGTGGTGAAGTATTGCCGGAAAGTACCGTCCTATACAATCCATCGCATACTTACGTTGAAAGAAGACAGCCGATGAAATTTTGTTATGTTAATCTCTATATTCTCTAAGTGTTCACACTAATGAATGTGCTAACTCTCAATTTGTGAATTCGTGAACTTCAATGCATGAATGTGTGAATTGTCAAAGGAATGAAAAATTAGAAAGTAAACCTACTTTATCCGTCGAAGTTCATACATGCGTTGGCTATAGATAACCTTCTAAATTCTTCCTTTAGAACACTTATTTTCCGCGCTTAGATGAACGTTAGCTATTCTCATTTTATACCAATTAAGGTATCTTCATTAAAACTCTAAATATAACGTTGCATGACTGCTGTAAGTTTAAGAGAAGTGTTTATTATTCATTTATATAAAATGATAGTTTCCCCCTGTTTTCCCTTTGGTTAGTCAGAAATCTGGCATTCCGTTTAACAAGATTTGCTTTGAAACCATTCATGAGTCACGTATTATATCTAATTCGAAGTACAAATACATGTACACTTAGAATACTCATTGGAAAAAAATCTACTACAACTCGAATCCATAGAGCTGGCATCACTGATTTCCTTCTCGTATGTCATTCAACTGACATTCGATTGTTGTCAGTGTCGGTGGTTGTAAATAGAAATTTCAGTAGAATTGCATTCAATTTTTAAGTACTGTTTTTATGTTTAATTTTGTTGAAAATGAGCACAAAATATATGTGCTTTCGATGGGCGGTCGATATAACAAACTTCACACCATCGCTGAAACAACTTTTGACGGCATGCTCATCGATTCAACCCCAGGAAACAGCACGACTAATTAAATTCCATTTCATTGATGACTTCCTTTCGTCGCTTGTGGGACGGTTGCTGATGAGAAAATTCGTCAACGAAACCACTACCATTCCATATGGAGAAATAATATTCGATCGCGATGTTCGAGGGAAGCCTTATCTCAAAAATTCTCCCATAGATTCGCCTCGAATCAGTTTCAATGTTTCCCATCACGGCGGTATGGTGGTTCTAGCTGGTGTGGTTGCCTCCACCTCTGCCGTCTGTTCATCAGACTTCGGTATCGGAATTGATGTCATGAAAGTCGAATACACTGGTGGTAAACCATTGTCGGAATTCTTTCGTTTAATGAACAAAACATTCTCCAGCACTGAATGGCGCTACATAAACCGCGATCAGCACACAGAAAACGACAAACTAAAGGCGTTCATACGACACTGGTGTCTGAAGGAGAGTTATGTGAAGAATATAGGCGTTGGCATTACAGTGGACTTGCAGAAAATAAGTTTTAACATTCATTCAGATGAATTGACTAAAGAAAAGTCAGTGACAAGCACTACTCTTTGTGTGAATGATGTCCCTGCGGAGAGCTGGTACTTTGAAGAGCATATGTTGGACGAAGATCATTGTGCTGCGATTGCCTTCAAAAATTGCACTCCCCCAGAGTTTGGGGAGTTTAAATTTTTCCAATTCAACGACTTGTTGGATGACTCTAAAACAGGTGCGACTCGAGAAATGGAGGATTACTGTCAAAGTGTACTCCTGAAGCAGCGGAAGCAGTTAAGGCCGAATCAATCAATCGAATGTTAGATTAAGGTGGAACATTTTCTTAATTTTGGTTTTTACAATAAAGGTTAAGTACTGGTCATTTTGGAAGCCGTGAGTGTGTTTTCTTTAAAATTCCTTGTGACATGCTATGCGGCTCCCTAGCCAGTCACTAATGACATATGTTGATGGGATACTTCCTCTTATCTACCCTCGTAGCAAAATTACTTTGTCCCAATTCCTAAGCGGATAACACAGACTTGATGGGAATTTTATTGCTCTATTTGAGTTTGGGTGTGTAAAGGTTTCGGCCTATGCGTTTTGTAAAGCCGACGGCGGAAAGCTAATCTTTTTAAATTATCGTTCTCCTGTCTGCCAGTCAGAGAGAGTTTCGAGTTTCGAATGACTGTTTGTTGGGATAATGCCTATAAATATGTGAGTAAATCAATTTGGGTTAACTTTTTCGTTTTTATTGCCTGGCCTGTCTAGGCGGGCGCATCGTCGTGTCGTACCAGGATGGTACGAAGGGATGATGTGCATGTCTGAACTGAATATGTACGAATATATTTTTATGATGTACGAGTACATTCGACATTTCTGCTGACAGAAAGGATACAGAGTAAAGGGTGTAGCTGAAAGGATATTATTGGCTACAAATAAAAATGTGAAAACTTCGAGGAGTGTTTGTAGTAAGAGTCGGACGCTTTATGGTTCATTGGACTTTGGGGTGAACTTTAAAAGGAATTTAGATTCATGACGAGGAAGTCGAAATTGTGTTCTGGCGAATCTGGTAATTTAACACAAAGTCGTTGTATTAAAGTGGACATGAGTTAGATATCCTTGTCTAGATAGAAACCGGATTTTCTGACGATCTTCCTTAGACAAACTAGCTGATGTTTCTCAATTATCGGTTTTTTAAGGTGAATACTTCCACGAATGCTGTTACACCCGCTTACATTCGTAATATTTTCACATCCGACGCTAGCATTTTTTCTTTATACTTTTTATTGATCGTCCAAAACTGTGATGCATATGTTAAAGCTGGACAAATCACTGTCGTGTATAACGAACGTTTAAGTTTAAGCGGCATACTAAGAATTTTCCGGTTATTACCGCTGTGCATTTAACTTTCGTTTTATCGTCATCGTATCATTACTATATACGTCTCGCGTTCAAGTTGAAAGTCTAGCTCTGGCCATATATAATCTCTGGAAACTTTATTGAATGCTTTTTCCAAATCGATGTAGACGACAGGCAGATCTCACGCGTTACAATGTCAACCTGCGTATAGCTTGAAGTTTAAATATTCATATAATGTTGGGGACTGTCTAGAACTTTTTCGAATATTTTCATAGTATATGAGATTAGTTTTACCAATCGGTAGTTGTCTATTACACTTCTTCTACTGCTGGACGCCTGTTATAGGTTGTAACAGTACCTCGTCTAACTCCCGATGTAATGTTTGTAATGTAACGTTTTTGCTGGCTCCGCTATTTTTTCTGTATCTAGTCCACATTCTTCATTTAAGTGGAGCAGGCCGTTTGAAACACCGAACAAATGATTTCAAACATCAGATATTCGTATGTTAATGTGATGTTACCTACAACCGATAGAAACAACATGAACTGGAGCAGTTCAAGAACAGGTATCGAAGCTTGCAGGAGCTGAAGATTAGCAGAAGCAAGATATTATGAAACAGGAACTGCTTCAACGTTTCCTACTTACTAAGATTACACTACAGTCCGGAATAGGTCTGTGCCTCAATAAACAAATTTTTGGCCGATTGCCCTTTAGTTGCGCAGTCTAACATGGTTGAGGTCTTCTCCCATTTGTGGGCGCCTCAAGCTCGATGTTCCTGTACATCTCGTTGAGTTCGCTGTTATATCTCTTCCTTCATAGCAAAGAAGAATCTTTTGCTTATCAAGGATATCTTCATCCGCCTTCCCAATGTTCATGCTTTTATTCAGTGGAGGAGAACTGTGTTGAGGAAGGGATAATACAAAGTTTCTTTAGTGTTTTTTGTCTCTATTGCCTTATAAAGCCAAGAAAACATCGATTGGTAAACGTAACTCTTCGCTTGATTTATGATGAGGAGACGAAATTCCAAACTACCTCAATGTTATGGATGTCCATTTTGACATTCTGTCCGATTCGTTGATTTATGCATCCATTCTTGCTCATATAATAATTGATTTTGCCCTTTTTCACAGCTTATTCCATTCTGGGCGCTTCTGTTTCAATACTTAGAAACGCACTAGTAACCGCTCAGAGAGTAGAGAAGCACCTTAGTTGCACAGACTTTTGTAAGTTTGTTGCCAACACCTTGTGAGTTTTGCACAATCTTCTTAAGCATAATGTTAAAGGGGTCACACAACAACGCACAGTAAATCTTGTCTCCATAGATGCTGTGACATGTGGCCTTAAAATAGATAAAGACGCGGTGAGTATCGATCTGAAATTCTGGTGAATATTTGGTCACCCCTACTGACAGGAGCCAGGGTGATCGTTGATAAATGCTTTCAGTCCTTCTCAAAATACGGCAGATATGGAGACTAATGGCTATAAAGTTGGCGCAGTTTACAGTCTCCTTTCATCTGGATCGGGCAAATGGAGCTAATGTTCTTTTTATCAGGCATGCTTTGTTCAGATCAAATCCTGGAAATGTTCTGCACCAAGTCATCTCCCACTACCTTACGTAATTTACCAGATTGTATAGAAGTTTAGATATTGCTTTCTTTACTTGGAAGTCTTGGTTCTTATCGATAATGGTTCGGTTTGTCTGATAGTTGTCATCTCATGTCTGCCGCTTAAGAGTCTGCATATTTTCAGCGTCCTGTTTGACTTGCCTTTGGATTGGCACGTCTTTCAACATTTCAGTTAGACTTTTAAACTTTGTTTTGGGAGAAGCTCGATCTTTCGCTATTCATGTCCTTCAAATTTTCTTTAAAGAGCCGATGCTCTTTCCTTTTTTACTCGTAGGGCGTATGAGCCACTCGTGCCTTTATGTCGCTACATTGGAAAGTTGTTTTTCTACATACTCAAAGTCTCAAAGATTTTGGACACTTCAGACACGGTTTTCGGGTAATTTGGTTGTTATATGTGAGAGCGATACTCTCAACTGCCCAATGGGGATTTAGGTGATGTGTGGCAGGTATCACTCGTTAGCGCACCTTCATTAACTGCCTTTTTAAATTTTACGGTTAAGAATACAGCCAAGCTACATCCACATGCATACATGCTACCACATTCGGTGGACTTTAACCGGTTGCAATCACATGCTTAGCTTTTGGCGGAAATTTTTTGCACTTCCATTTACAAGGTGACATCTATGGCCGCCGTCTCCTAATCAAGTGTTCTAACAGCAGTATATCAGCTGTCCTCGCGTTCAGGACACTATCATAACTGCTTATGTTACAAGAAAACAAGGTGCCAAGAAGAGAACAAAACCCCGTTTAATTGGGCAACTCTTTTAGAGGTAGCTTTCTTGGCCCATCCTCTATCAGACTCCGAGTTAGACCTGATGACCGGCTTTTCCAATACAGCCATTAGCGCAGTTTTTCTTCATTTAGTCAGTGGAAAATCCCAGTATTCTCAAAGCCACTACAAAGGCCCAAAGAGTGGGCGTCTTACACTTAACTCCATTAATCTTGTTCTTCCTGGAGTTGAGTGATCGTTAGGTGCGAAAAGTCTTCTGGATAAACGTCTTCGAAGCTATGCAAATCAGATCAACCGCGAGATAATAGCATCCCAAATACCATTGGTCTCGGCATTCCGGACATCAATAATTAAAAACATTTGCAAATGGGCCCATAGTTGTCCCTACTGCCAGCGAAGAAAAGTGCACATTCATTGGGTACATTTGCAGCAGCTGAGAGGTTCGAGTGTATTTATCTTAAAATCGTCAATTCGTTGTTGTCTTGCAATGGTTTCAGCGACCTGAGCATATGCATTGATCGAGCTGCCTGCTAGTCGGACATCAATACGAAAACAGTCGCCGAGGTATCCCCGTTAAATTGGGTAGTAACCGTCGTCTTTCAGGACTTCTTCCAGAACAACAAAATGTTTCATTTTTTGGCAAAACCGATTTATTTTAGTCAAAATAGTCCCCTTCTGATACAGCAGCTTGCACGGATTAAATGCATGTCGAATGGGTGTTTTAGATCGTTTGTCGGGATGTTGTTCAGGACGTTGATACAAGTCTTTTGGATGGCTTCATCGTCCACAAACGGCTTTTCTTTTATCGCATATAAGTAAAAGTACCAAACTAGGCAGCGATTTTGGCGCCGAACGGTGCACTAAACGTTTCAAAACACCAAGATAGAATTGTGCATTAACTGTTGGCTTCGTGGAACAAACTTTTTGTGGATAATGTCCTTGGAACCGTAAAAGCAAATCAATATTGTCTTCATTTTTGACTTCTCCAAACGAAATTTGTTAGGTTTTGGCTCATCTTGCGCCTTCCACTTGATACTGGCGCTTGGTGTCTGGTTCATATTGAAAATACCACGTTATATTGTAGTTTTGTAAGGAAAGTTTTTGTTCTTTTTGGCTTTCTTGATAATGTCATTCGAATGTTGAACTCTGCGCAATTTTTGGTCTTGTATCTATGAAACAAAAATACTGTCACATCAGACGCATTAATTCCGCTTCTGTTCGTCCAAATGTCATGAAATTTTGACAGTATATCAGTAAAGAATCTACCTTTCCGAAGTATGTATCTAATTGCCAATAGATGGCAATTTTTAAAAAAGTCCTCTTCACTTTGGGATGAACTTTGTATAGCGAAGCCTAATACTAGTCATTGCCAAGACCCTTTCAGCAGTGTTGCTCCGGTTTATCAATAATTTGACTCTAGTTTTCATAAAAGAATTTCTACAAATCGAAGCTCTGCAATGCGATTTCTTTAGCTGTTTGTTGGCAAGAGGGAGTCGCTCGAGAATTTCTTAAAGAAGAGACTCGAAAGTTTGATTAATGCAGCTTGTCTCCGAATCTTTAGGAAAGAGTTGATGTCATAGCTTAGGTATTGTTAAGTTCCATAGCCCAAAAATATATTTTTAACTCAAAAATCGTGTTAATCACCGTTAACACCAGTGCGGTGTCCTCATATCTAATAATATCGCCATGTTCTGTTTCAACACTCTGAACATGTACCCTCCTCGTGCCCTGTCAGTCCAATTAATTATACAATCACAACAAATGGCAAATTAAAATCAAAATTAAAGAAAAAAAATCCAAATAAATCTCCCAAACCAGATAGACCCGCAGAATGGATAATAGACAAAAACCAGAACGAATCTGCAGTATGAAGCGTGCCAAATTTGTTTCATGTCACATGAAGTGGAACAAATGCAACCACTCGTCCCGCCACGCTCTCTTCCTGTAATGGACAATAAGTGTGCAAACAAGAAAACAAATTTTCTTTACTTCCACATATAGTATCCGCCTCCGCTTAGGAAAATTACCTATACCGTCATTCAGCAATTGAGAAAAGTCCATTAAAATCCACCCCGTCCCACTATATCGCCCTGAATATATTGCTGACTTTTACAATTGCAACAATTTCCATTTATTGGCACTTTCATCCATCGAATAGGCTACCCAAAACAATTACATGTGCCCGCCGACCTTTCTGGTTTCAAATCGTTTTCGAACTGATTGATGAGCGTTGCTAACCTTCTTACCCTAGGCGCACTATACTCTTGAACAATACATCGCAAACAAAGATGTTATCGCAACAGGGGTGTCAGAATTAAATGGCCGTTGCACGTAAATGGAAAGGAACCCTAAATCAACAACATGCAGGAACAGAACTATAACCCTAACCAGATTCGGAGATCTAGAATCGAATCGATCTGTTAAGTGTTTAGGGGTTCCCTAGCCAACTGAAAAACAAAAAATGACGGACTATGATTACGATTACGAATACGAATACGAATACGAGTGAGAGTTCTTCACCAAGGAGGGTGAGAATTCCCATTCATCCGTGCAACAAAAGGCGATCTTGTTCGACTTACAAAAATAAGGGCATTCGAGGATTGTTCAAGCGTAAATGCGGTTTTAATGGTGCAACACGGTTCATTTTTTTTTTTTTATTTTTTTTTTTTTATTAATATTTATTTATTCTTTGGTTTAGAATTTCAAGGAAATGAACCCTTAAACAATATTTGGAAATGCTTTAACGATTATACGCGCCATGGGATACAATTGCGAGATCCTTGAGTGCAGTTTGCGCTATGAATGGCGTGGTTCCCGGCAGGTGTGACATTGAAAAGTAAAAATTTACCTTTCAGCAGACTCAAAGTTTGGTCTCCTGAAACAATTCCAATTAAAAAAAAAAAAATATTCCAAGGATTCGAAAGGGATCCAAGGGAGAATTGCTCGAACACTTTTCTGCTTCATTTGGTTTTCGAATAAAGTGCTGTTCTCCGTGCATGTTTTCGAGCCAGGACAAGCTGCAATTCTTCAGTTAATCGTTGCAGTTTCATGGTCGACCAAACAGCAATAACTTTCAATTTCAATTCAATTTTCATCGTGGATAAATAATTAGATAGAACGATTAAAAATAAACTTGGGCTACTTTCCAATCGTCGTATTCGTTGACGTTGCGGTTGGAGAAGATACGGATACATTTCTCACGGAGTCTTTCGATTCAAGATAAACAAATACGTGCGAAACTTGGAACGTTCTCAACAAAATGTTGTCGGAGCGAAGGCCACAGTGTATTTAAAAATAGGTACTTAACGTGTTGACGCTTTAATCAGTGTGCTGGTGATGTGTTGACGTGCGTCTGACATAGCATTTAATGGATTAGCTTCTCTTGTCGGAATCAATCAAAAGTTTTCGTTAACATCGACGACTTTGACCGGATTTGAAAAATGTTACTAAGATTCCATCATTAGATCTAATTATCTTTAGACGCACGAACCATGCATACACGCGCTATCGTCGTGCTTAAGACCTCTCCAACTCCATCCATCACGTAAAGAGATACAGAACTTTTTGTTAAACAGTTGCGACAGGAGTTGAGATTAAATAAAAAAATCTTTATTCATTGTAAGGAAAACAATAGCATGAACCGCTATTGTGTTTTGAACACGACTTCAATTACATATTGGGTATGTAATTTAATTCTTGCGGTTTTTTTCAAAATTTGAACGTTTATTTAAGAAAAACATGTACAATAGTATTATTCAAAGTATTGCCCATCTGAAGCTACGACTTTTTCCCATCTTTCTGGCAATTTGTGGATCCCATCCCAAAAGAACTGCGCCGGCTTGGCAGCCAAGAATGAATTAAGCAAATTTTTGATATTCTGCTCTGATGTGAACCGTATTTCAGTGAGGGCGTTCTGCATCGACCGGAACAAATGGTAATCAGAAGGAGCAAAGTCTGGGCTATAAAGCGGGTGGGGTAAGACTTCACATCCACTGTTTTCCAAATAGTTCTTAACCGGAATAGCAACGTGGGGCCGAGCGTTGTCTTGATGGAAAATTATTGCCTCGTGTCTGGTCGCATATTCCGGGCGTTTTTCAGCTACTGCTCTCTTCAAACGGATTAACTGTGTTCGGTAGCGTTGTCTATCAATGGTTTCAAATGGTTTTAGCAGCTCATAATACAGCACACCCATCTGATCAAACCGAATACAGAGCATTACCTTCGCGCCATGGATATTCGGCTTTGCCATTGATTTGGCTGGTTGGCCGGGTTTCACATATGATTTTTTGCGTTTGGGGTTGCAATCCGATGCAAAAATGACTTCCTTTTGTGGCGTTCCAGCAGCATTTCGGACAAGCAAAACCGCCTTTCGACGTCTCTCGGCTTGAGTTCATGTGGAACCCAATTTCCTTGCTTTTGAATATATCCAGCTGCTCTTAAACGTTTTGAAATGGCTGCTTGATTCTGCGAGCTCTTTTTGTGTTTGGCAACAATCTTCATAGAGTAATGCTTCCAGTTCTTCATCTTCAAACTTTTTTGGCTGCCCAGGACGTTCAACGTCTTCTAAGCCAAAATCACCACTTTTAAATCGTGCAAACCACTTTTGGCACGTTCGCTCAGCTAGCGGATGTTGACCATGAACTTCCACCAAAATACGATGACTTTCGGAAGCAGTTTTCTTCATGAAGAAGAACTACCCGCAAAAACACTTTTTCAGGCACAAAGTTCGACATATTTGAGTGAAAATAAATTATTGTTGTTTACGCTTCAAATGATTGACATATACTGAAATGACGTTCAATGACAGTAGCTTTCCAACGGAATAATACAAGTTACGCCATCTCTTAGCAAACCGCACAATTAAGTTATAGACCCAATATATAACTCCCAGGTGCTGTCGGTCTAATTTTAAAGCATTTTGAGCTTTATTTGCGATTTATCAGCATATTGGAACTGAGTGGTGTGACATCGCTGGACCTCAGTAAGTAAATGGTTTCATGAGTCTAATCTTTGTTTGGTTATGTTGACCATTGACTGAAGCGCGAGCTCCGGTTTACTGCTGAAAATGTAATTTTGCTTGTTTATACGCCCATTGTCATAGAACACGAGTTTTCGATAAAAAATAAGGGCTCCTATCAAGCTGCTCAAGAGTTCAATCCACAAACTCTCCTCACAAGCTATAGCCTCATAACTTTTGTTCCTGCATCAGCTGGACCTTATACGGGTGTATGTCAAAACTTGTTTGTAAAATTTTTACTCCGAGGAGCTGCAGTTTTCTTCTATTCGCACATACCGCACATATTGTTGGCTTTCGTTTGATACGAAATTCGTCCACAACTTGTTTGTAAAGTAGCTTTTTTCTTTTATAAGTGGAAGTAATGTCTCATTTCTTATTCTTTTTCGTTATACCCTGTTTCTGCTAAGCGTGGGTGTGACCTTGAAGTATCCAGGATCTTTATTTTTCTCTGCCGGTAGTGATCCTTTTCATTCCCATAATTGATTTTCCCCTTTTATGTCCTATTGTGTGGATATTCCGTGGTCTACCTCTTGGTGTTCGGCTGGCTACTTTCATTTTTTGAATTATTTTATGTATCCTAGAGGCTGCCATTCGCTCTATGTGGCCGAAACATTTTAGTAGTTTTTCTTCCACCTGTGTGATAATCGACTACTTTTGTCCAATTTCTCGCTCAGTCTCTCATTTCTTATCCTGTCCCTTCTCGTTTTACTTGCGACTCCTCTAACAAATTTTCGGTCGCTTGGAATCGGCTCAGATGCTTATTGAGCAGCGGTAGGTATTCGACTCCGTAGAGGGCTATTGGGGCGAAATGTTGAGATTTCTCTTTTATTTATTAGTATTGCGCTGATTTGAAAATATGCCGACATTGCTTTTTTTTTTTTTTTGGTGCGATTAAACACTTCCTGATCGCAAATACTGTCGTTTGAAATTATTGCGCCTAGATATTCATACGTCGATACTGTTTCGATATTCCTTTCATTACTGACGATGTTAAGTTCCGTCAGTATGCTTTTGTCTGCATTGAGTATCATCCCTTTGTTTTTGAGTCCTTCATTCCAGATGTCAAGCGTTTGTTGAATTCTGTCATTAGTATTTGCAACGATGATTACATCACTTGCGTAGAGTAAGAACTGCAGGTAAATAGGAGTCAGTCTTCTCATGCCGACTATATTTCTGTTAGTTCGACTTTTGCAAATTTTAGCAATCTCGTCCAGATAGTTAACGAATAGCAGGACTCTTAGACTGTTTCCTTGTATAAGTCATTTGTCCAATTTAAAGTTACTAGATTTGTCGCAATAACCTGATATTGCTTAATGAGTACCTTTAATGGCTTTAATTAATCTTTCCGACATATTTTTTGCTTTGAGTTTCTCCCAAATGTGTTGCCTTGGTACCAGGTCGAAGACGGCTTTTTGGTTTAGGAAAGCCAGGAATATATCCTTGTTTTTTCCTATCGATTTTTCGATGAGGACTCTTAAGGTGGGTTTGTCGTCCTGGTCTAAAGGCTGCTTGCTCTTCTTCTGGACAGTGAGTCTGGGTCTCTTTAGTTGTTTCTCGAGGAACTTCGTATACAACTTACAGACATGTGAAAACAGACTAATGGGGCGGTTATTACAGTCGTAGCTGCTTCCTTTTTGTGAATTGAGATGATGATACTTTCGTTCCACTCTTTTGCGATCTTGGATTCTTCCCACGTTTGTTGGTATAGCTCCGTGAGCATTCTGTTGAGCTCGTTCCTTCCGTATTTTATTAGTTCAGGGGTTATTTGGTCGGGTCCAGATGCTTTTACTGATTTTATAGACATGATAGCTTCTTCTACTTCTTCTGCGGTAATCGATGCTTCGGTTTGTATGTTTGTACCTCCGGATATGGCCCGTAGGAGATTCTTTCTTCTACTGGCGTACTGAAAGAGTTTTCGTCTCGATGAATTTCGAAATGAATATTGCTCATTGCGTAGCAAAGTTGTCTTGAAAATCAGATCTGCCAAAAAAGCTTTTTATAATCACAAGTTCAACCTGTCTACCCCAGGAAACTCTATGAACATGTGGAAGAATCTTCGCGAGCTAGGCATCGGTAGGAAAAATATCGTAGTCCCCACTGATGTTTACTATGATCACTTGAATTCTATCTTCTCATACGGCAATCCTTCTTGCAGCTTTGCTTCTCCAAAGTATGAAATTGCAAATCACACCGAAGAGGCTTTTTGCTTCAATAGAGTCACCGAAGTAGATGCTTTACCTCTCGGTAAAATCCAATTTTACTGGTCCCGGTCCCCAAAAAAGGAATGAGCAATACGGTTGAATACAGACCAATCGCTATTCTGCCTTACTTGTCGAAGGCCTTTGAAAAGTAAGCACTAAAACAAATTAATTGCTACTTAAATAACGAATATCTCCTAACTATACATCAGTCTGGTTTTCGGCCTAAAAGGAGCTGCAATACTGCCCTGATATTAATAGTGGAAGATAGGAATTATCCGACGCTTTAATCATTGCTTGATTTTTCAAAGGCATTTGACACAGTCAATCACGCGGTCATTTGTAGCAAGCTCAAAAACGGTTTCGCTTTTTCTTCTTTGTCCGTAGCTCTTATCAAGTCTTATTTAAGTGGAAGAATACAGTGTGTTTGCATTGGTGAGAATAGTACAGAGTGGAGTGCCACATGGATCAATCCTTGGACCTAGTCTTTTCTCCTTACACGTGAACGATCTACCAAACATTGTTAAACACTGCAAAATCCATATGTACGCTTACGATGTACAACTTATGATACCTTACTAATGAAACAAACTCTGCTATAGACCACATAAACAAAGATCTTGCCAGAATTTATGACTGGTCAATTAAACAAGTCTAAAGTAATTCTAATACACCGTAGAGCTTCTGATCTCTCAGGCCTTCAGCCGGTTTATATTAATCAAGTACCCATAGGGAAAAACCATCAGTGAAACGCGATTCGCGATTCATTACGGGCGATGAAAAATGGATTAAATACGAGAATATCCAACGCAAGCGACCATGGTCAAAGGCCGGTGACCGACCACAAACGACTTCAAAGCCTGGATTGACGGCAGACGAGGTTTTGTTGAGTGTTTGGTAGGATTGCAAGGAAATTGTCTATTATGAGTTGCTAGAACGTTTGAATGAAGCTATCAAGAAAGAGCGACCAGAATGGGTCAACAGAAAGGGAGTTGTCTTCCATCATGACAATGCTAGGTTACACACATCTTTGATGAATTGGAACAAATTGACGGAGCTTGGTGGCGAAGTTTTGATGCATCCATCGTATATCCTGGACCTTGCACACTGTGATTACCATTTGTTTCGGTCTTTGCAAAACTCTCTTGATGGTAAAAAATTGGCCGACCGAAGAGCCGCTGAAAATCACTTGGCCAAGTTTTTCGCTGATAAACCATAGAAGTTCTACATCGGTGGAATTATGAAGCTACCTGGAAAATGGCAAAAGGTCATAGTTAATAATGGCCAGTATGTACTTGATTGAAATTGATTTTGAATAAAGAAATATTTTTTTTTTTTTCAAAAATGTACTAAAAAACTGCGGAGTAACAAATAATACCTCACTTATCTTCGAATAGCCCTTTTAGGACTTTCTAATCTGGTTTCAGAACCAACAATAGTTGCTCTTCGGCAATGATTAACATCCTAGACGATATAAGACATGACTTTGATAGAGGATTTGTGACATTACTTTGCCTACTTGACTTTTCGAAGACTTTCGATAAAGTAATCCATGATATTGTATGTCGGAATCTCCAAAACGATCGTTTTAACGATCGAGCTGTTAAATTTATTAGGAATTATGTCTCCAATAAGTGGCAAAATAATGCCACTAGAAGCAAATCTTCAGAGCTTAAAATACTTAGGCAAGATGTACCTCAGTGATAAATTCTCGGACCTATCTTATTCTGTGCTTTCATAAATGACTTACCATCCGTTTGCAATTATGCTGCATTCCACTGATGATGTTCAGCTTTGCATTGCCTTGAGGAGTTCGCCTTAAAATTAAATGAAGACTCATCTCTGATCCATAACTGGTCTATGGTAAACAGACTATTTACCCTGCTAAATCGAAAGCTTTATAGAACAATTTATTCGAAATGGCCCCAAATTGCCTTCCAGCAATGTCGAAGTCGGTCTGGCCACTCATCGGTTGCAGTACGTACCTCATCCAATGAAAATTTTTCCATTGCTCGGAAAGGGGGCCCCCGCATGGCTTCTTCCATTAATGAAAATATATGCCCTATATTATAAAAATCTAGGTCAGAGCAAATACTGGTCTTTTCGTAACTGTTTTCTAAACTTATTTGACCAATTACAAGCTGTCGGTCATAGGTAGGACCACCGGTAGTCCCAAGTAGGACTTAAATCACGATACTGTGGGAGTCAGAAACCCCACGGGCATCGGTCCGGGCTTGACTTGTTGAGGTAGACTCCACCTACTTTTTGTGACAGCATCACAGTGGCTGTGTTTTTCAGTTGATTTTGACCCAATGCAGAGTTGTAATAAATACTGGGTGCTATGATCCTAAAATCATCAAGAGGTTTTAGATCGGCCTTGACTCATACCGAATGTGACAATGTTGCCTCCAACACAAGGGGCATCCTTGCTTCCATAAATGTTTGGGCATTCAGTGGAATAAAGCTTTATTTGTCAGAAGTTCACTTAAAACACACGAGACGTTCTACTCGGACAAGGGCGGGCCTTAAAGACTCAAGGCTTAGATGTTGAGTAGTGCAAGCCATAGTCTCCAAAACGGACAATAGTTTTGTAATATAATGGGTTGAGATCTGGTCAACCAGATGGCCAATTATCCGTGGAATTGAAGGTCGGAAAGTAGTTTTTGAGCCATTTTTGAGTCGTTTTGCCTTATGAGCTAGAGCGAAGGCCTCTTGAAAGGTTCATGACGTCCATCTGATACACTTTCGCCGAGGTTTTGACACCCCAGCTATGGATAGGTTAGGTTAGGTTAAAATAGGGGTATGATGGATAAGCCATCACATAGACACCGCGCACTAAAATGGGATCATCGCGATCCCCCTGGAACCAATTGAATTCATCTTCAAATGACAAATTTTTTTGCAGAATCCAAGAAGGCCTTTGAAGTTCGTGTCGTCTATTTCTTCTAGGTTTTCGAAAATGTATTTCCCTAAAAATGATCGCATCGCATCCACACTGTGTGTGTGTTATGTCTTCAATAGCTTGTAGATCACCACAGAATCTGCAAATATCCGTATCTGCCAATTCGAGTCTTTTTGCGTGTTTCCGCAGGAGACAGTGTCCTGTCGGACTTCTCTTACTATCCTAAGCTTATCCCTGATTAATTTATTAACTCCCTAGATCTTTTGTTGTTAAAAATTGGCCAAAGAGGTTTGGGTACCCTGTGTCGTTCAACACTTGACAACTTTACGTTGGGAGTCTTTGTGATTTATTCTTCGATAGTGTCCCTTACAATGCAAAGGGGTGGTTTGATGTTGGCAACCTTACCCTTGTCGAGTATTCCTCCTTTTCTTGCAACCTCATCTGCTTGTTTCCCAGCACAATCTGACCCGGTTTTGACTGCATAGTGCCTTGAGCACTGTGCGACAGCCCCTGACTCTATCAGAATTTATATTAGTCGATTCTATTACCTTGAGTGCGGCTTGGCTATTGATACAGATAGCGATATCTCTTTCGGATACCGATCTCATCTGCATTAGCTTAGTCGCCCTGAGGTTCTGAAAAAATACCGGAACCTGTTCCTTCCTCTGTTTTCGAGCCATCTGTAAAAATTGTAATTTCATTTTGTCTGATATTTCCATTTTTTTGCCCGTTCCGAATTGGATTGGCAGGCGGTGTTAGGTGCATAAAGGTGTCCAATGCTGCCGTAGGGGTGTAGCCGTTCTTTGAACCGCAGCTTTCCTTATGATCTACAGTAACCTTGGCTATTTTTCTCAGTGAAAACTCCAAGTAGCTTTCAATGACGCAATGCGATATATTCATTGGCACCACAGATACGATCATATCTCCGTTCATTTCAAAACCCTACTAAAATGCACTCTGAAGCAGTATCTAAATGCCCGAATTGCTTTTATTTTCATCGATCTATTAACCTTAAATCCCCACTGTATTTGTTCAACATAATACAATTTGCGCAATACCTTACAACAAAGAACATTTTACAACTCGTAAACAAGGACTTAAATTCGTCACGTTTATTTTTCGTTCGCTCTGTTAGTCTTTGAAATGAACTTCCCTAGAATTATTTACTTAATGTACAATTGAAACATGACGATATGAGCTCAGTTAGACGATTATGAAGACTAACAAATCTACAATATGTCATCTTTTATACGTTTTATACTTTTTAAGTTATTCCTATTGGAGGATCTATGGGTGAAAAAACTCCCTTTAAAGATGCAAAATACACTCAAGTAAAAGTAAAAAAAATCTTTAATAGTTATAATCCAACACATTTTTCCTTCTATCGTTCTTCAGGTCGACGTCGAACTGTGGTTGAATTTGGAGTCATCTAAAAATATGATCTTTTGCCAGTCATCTCGGGTCTAATACTGCCTTTCTATTGCCCTTTCCCTTATTTAATTCTCGATTTTTTAACTCAACGAACAACAAGAATTTTGTTCACTTCAATCTCATTGAAGCGTTCACGCCGAACACCGACTAGGTTTTGTTGGAGAGTTAATCATAATTTTTAATTTGATTTTTTTTTTTTTCCTTCATGGGAGACTCTAAAGAGTAACCTCAACATAGCTTCTGAAAATCATCGAACCTACTTCGACCCCAACACCGTTCCAAGGTGAATAGTCTTTACCAGGAAGGCATATTCCAATATGCGTCTTGATATGTCGAGAGCAAGGTCTTGCCAGGGTTTTTAGACGAAATGGCAACTGGTAGGTCATCCAAATAATGGTCTGAATTTTTTTTGGCCGAACGTGCGGATGTCTTGTATACAGAAAGCACCTTCTGCTGTAAGAACCAAGTATGTTGTGAAGTGTCGGAAGCTTTTTCTGGCTCATAACAACACTTTGCGGTGTTTTGATGTTTCTAATCTAAAAATAAATCAAAGTCAAAACCAGTATTTTGTGGTGTTTTGCATTCTCTTTTGCAGACACGTTTAGCAATGACAAAAAGGGCTGCGCCTTCTGTATGCTAATTCCTCTCGTATAAAAGAAAATAAATTCGTTTTGTGATGAAATAATTTATTGTTAAACCTCGCCATGTACACAGTAAAAACAATTCAAGACCCTATCGAAAAGATTCGTTTTCAATCGCGGTGGCAGCAGTTCTAAATTTGGCGATATATCACTTTCATCGGAATTCTCCGACTCAATTGTCATCTCTTGTATGCTGAATGTATCCGAGAGTTCCTGTTGTCGTTTGGAGCCCTTTAACTTCACAGGGAAGAACGATATTTCTTCTTGGTCGTCACTAAAATCAAGAAAACCCAAGTCCCCCACAATTGCTCGTAAGTCATCGAAAATTGAAATCAAATCGAGACTTACCTCTCCGATTTATAATCCACGAGAGGTTGGTTTTCTAAAGATCCGGGTATATGCAAACGATTTATCGGTATTAGGCTAGAGGATTGTGATTTTTTCGACTGCAAATTAGCCAGAAAAAAGGAAAATTGTCAAAATTTACACTGAAAAATTGGGAATGGACACTACTATCTCACACAAATATCCTGATGTTGGCTGTAATGTCGTTTCGCCTTTTCAACTTTCAATTCGAGTTTTCTCTGAAGAATTCGACACGTATTCGACTGTTGGTAGTATTCGTCATCGTCCATGTCATCGTTGTTGATTTGTGAATTTGCATTAAGTCCTCCACGAAATTGCACTTCCAGATGTTGTGTGGCATTATCGTCTGTCTAAATTGGAGAGTGTACACAAAGTTTCAGTTTGGTATGTTGTAACATATTGCTCCTTTGAGGGAGTTCTTACTTGTTCGCAGGGTTCGAAAATTCCAAATGAGTTTCCATTGTCCATAACTCGAATGTCCATTTTGGTTTTCTCTGTTTTTTAATTCGAAATCTCTCTATTTGACAATTATAAAAAAAATTTTTGTGGAAAAATCATCGAAAACTACTTCTACGTCGAAAGTGATGAGATGTTTTCCTTTTCAGTTGAGCAGAAGTGTCATACTGACAGTTAACTTTGATTGTGATGTTAATTGATTTTGTGGAGAGTTTTGTGGCATGCGCAAGATTTTCCACAGAAAATGTCAAAGGGAAATATCGATTTTTCAATATTGTTTCTAGTGTTGCTGTGCATTCGAATAGGGTAGCTATGATGAAGTGGGAGTCGTACCATAGTCTCCAGATTAATTTGTAGACATACCTTTAATAAGGACTTGATGTGTAGAGATATTTGTTTGTGTCATCTCCTGAAGTATCTACTTTGCATCTTAAGCGATGTGTTGATAATTGTTTCTGTTGAACATATCCAAAAAGAAAAGCACGCATATGAGTTCCTAAATACTCGTGCATACGTATTTGTTTAAGTATTTATAGGTATATCGTTAGTACGTGCCTAAAGGCACTTTTACTTTAATGAGGTTAAGTTGAATAATTTATGAGATTTACTTGCAGAATGTGTCGTCAACATCAAATCATAATTAATTGCGAAATGTTGAATACAAGTTTTACCCTGCCTTGTATTCTTTTTTCTATAAGGCCGGTTTATGGTCTTTTAACAACTACTTCTCATGATTGATTGCCGGTCGAGTTAGGCTTGAACTTTCTTTGATCCCGGGCACGCTGTTTCCAGTTTTCCAGACCAAGCGCTCTTAACTTACGTTGGCTGGGTTACAGTGCGGGGTGATCCTGGTCCCCTTCCAGATTCTTGGGATGGAGGTGTGGTTTCCATTCACTGTGCATGACCTAGCCAACGCAGACGTTGGATCCTTAGACCGAATTTCCTCCTCCATTCCCCGTCAATATAAATTTGCCGAAAATCACGAACAATATCTTTCTTTCGAAACGTTTAAGTTATAAGTATAATCGTACATTTTTGAAAAAAAATTTTCTTTATTTAAAATCAATTTCAATCAAGTACATATTGGCCATTATTATCTATGACCTTTTGCCATTTTGCGGGTAGCTTCATAATTCCATCGGTGTAGAACTTCTGTGGTTTATCAGCGAAAAACTTGGCCAAGTAATTTTCAACGTCTCTTCGGTCGCCCAATTTTTTACCATCAAGAGAGTTTTGTAAAGACCAAAAGAAATAGCAGTCAGAGGGTGCAAGGTCCAGGCTATACGATGGATGCATCAAAACTGCCCAACCAAGCTCCGTCAATTTGTTCCGGGTCATCAAAGATGTGTGTGGCCTAGCATTGTCATGATAGAACACAACTCCCTTTCTGTTGGCCAATTAGGGTCGCTCTTTCTTGATAGTTTCATTCAAACGGTCAAGTTGTGCACAGTAGAGGATCGAATTGACCGTTTCGATACGTTCTAGTAGCTCATAATAAACAATTCCCTTCCAATCCCACCAAACACACAACATAACCTTACTTGCCGTCAATCCAGGCTTTGAAGTCGTTTGTGGTCGGTCACCGTCCTTTGACCATAATAGCTTGCATTAGATATCCTCGCATTTCTCATCGCCCGTAATGAATCGCCCGTAATGAATCGCTTCAAAAATGCTTCCATTTCGTAACGTTTCAGCAGCGTTTCACTTATGGTTATTTGGTCAATTAAATTTCTTTGCGTTCAGGCCGACCAATGCGAGGTGCATCTTTTACATCGAAATTTCCGGACCGGAATCGAACAAACCACTCCGGGTCCGGCTTTCACTCACAGCATTCTCACCATAAACTGCACAAATTTTTCGGAATGTTTTTGCACCATTTTCCCCTTTTTTACAGTAAAAAATCATTATCATCACATAGTGTATTTCTTCAGATATTTCACTCATATTCCAATCAGTATAACTTTTAACGAATTACACAGCCATCTTTACAAAAAATGTAGCCTGACATGTCACCTTTCAAACTAATGTTGGTTTGATACAATCAGATTAGTTTTTTCAGATGAATGGACACCAACACCATCTAGCGACAAAAAACCGCGGAGACTTTTTATGACCCAATATTTCTTCTTCCGCTTTCGACAAGGTCCTTTTGTTAAGCAGTGAGTTTTGCACTATTATTTGTAGAGCGATGTTAGAAAAGTCACATGTCAGTGCGTCGCCTTGTCTAAAGACCTTCTTGATGTTGATGGTCACGATTAATTCATTACCGACCTTGTTGGAGCAGCTTTGAAGGCGACAAATAGGTGGAATTCCTAGATCTTTTTTAATATGAACGGTGGGCGTCGATGGTGGATGTTTGTGGCCTAAAATCGCACTGATGGTTTCAGATGCAACCAATGCTGAGATTCAATGCAGTGGGGATCTTTTCTTCGACCAAATCTTAATTTGCGCGTGTTCAAGGTACTTAAGTACCCTTCAAATGCTTGCACACAATGCGGGCGAGGGAAAATCAGGAATGAAAATCAGAGAAGAAAGAGCGGTACCGATGAACGTTGGTCTTAAATGTTTAATCGTTATAATGACTAGGAAATAAAGAGTTAGGCAGGGCATTCCATAAGCTAATTGTACGGCTAAGGAATGAATCACGGTATTTTAGAATACGTCCGAAAGTGGACTTGAGGGTATACTGATAACCATTCATAAAAGTTTATAAAAGTTTGATGGGGCGATTTCCATGGAGCATTGGTAGAGCATTATTATCTATGCGCTCGATGTGGCCAAAACCACATCCACATCTTGATACAGATTATAAATCTCGCAGTTTTATCTTCTCCTCCTTTCGCCTACCTCGTATACAAAATTGAATATTCGAAGAAGAATTTTTCTTTAAAAAGTTTCCAATATAATATATGCTCTCTACTTTCCTGCTTATCGTTCAGCACTCGGCTAAGTTGAGCCGAGTACGAAATCTATATATCAGAACTGACAGGATCAATGTGTTGTGAGGATGAATTTCGTCTTTCGTTTTAGGAATTTTGAACTCAATTGTTTTGCTAAACCAAAGTAGCTCCTAGGATAAGTCTTCGCCAGGTCTTTACTAAGGTGTCATTCGTGGAGTTGATGTTGGTAAACTCCTTAACTGCTTTAAAGTTGCTTTTGTCAACAGTGACATTTTATAGAAGGCGGTGGTTAGATGATTCTTTATTTATTAACAACATATTCTTGGTTTTATCCTCATTTACTTCAAGGCCAACTCATTTCGTCTCTTCTTCAATTACGGCCGGGAGTGTCCATTTGTGGTTCGTGACCTGCGCATTATCTGTAAGATATTCTAAATTGGAATTTAACTGCAAGAAGAGAGTGGTTAATGTCGCTGTTTGGCTTACTGAATGTTTGCACACTCAAAATACTGGATGCGATTCTCACATCTATTAGAACGTAGTCGATTTAGTTGGCGATCCGAGTTTCTAGTGAGAGTAGGCTTAAAAAATTAATGTTAAATCGATTATTTGAAAGCCAGACGAAAGATGTGCTTTTCAGCTTTTCTCTTGTTTCTACTGATTTTAGTGAACCTATTTACTAATTGTAATTAATAATTTTGATAGCAATAACAGACGATGAACTCCAGGATCTGCCTGTCTGGTGGTAAGACATCGTATAGTTCACCTATGAAGCGTATGTAAGTCATTTTTAAGACTTTGTGGATATATGGTATGGCGATATTACATTTTTTCATTAAGAGTTTTTGATAGATATCGGCCAGCAATATCATGACGTCACGAATTGCTTTTTTGTGGCGATGTTACATATTAGGAATCTCGAGCTGCTAAGCTCTTCTAACGTTGTTGGCACAAACCAACGGCTTAACGTAACCCTATAAAAAGAAATAAAACGTCGTTAAATCGCATGAGCGAGGTGGTCATTTTCGAGATTACACGATTACCGAACTTCCCCTTTATTAGATCAATTTTTGGATTAGCTGTGTGGCATGTGGCGCCATCTTCTTGGAACCACATATGATGTCAAGTCCATCCAATTCTGGCTAACAATAATCTTCCAACATTGCACGAAAGCGAATTACTTTGACCGTAACATGATGATCATTTTCATCGACGAAAAAAGACGGCCCAATCACATCTTCGGCATGAAATCCACAATACATGGTCATTTTTTTGTGGATGCAATGGAGTCTTTTCAACCACATGTGAGCTTGTTGCTGTCCAACTACGCATATTTTACTTATTGACAAAGTCATTACGCCGAAAATGAACTTTCTTCAAAATATTTGCAGAGGCCAATCGCAGAAGTTTCGGGTCTTCAAATGATCAAAAAGCTTCAGCTCTTGAGTAAATTTCATCTTTTAAGGTTCTAGGCTATCTTTATTCAAAATTCGCCGCAATGTGGACTGAGAGATTTCCAATTCTTGTGAACGGCCTGGAGTCGACTGATGTGGCTCATTTTGAACTGAAGCACTTACGGCTGCAATATTTTCGGTACTTCGACCTATGCGTTGTCTCACTGACAGAGGAGCATTCACTAGTGAATATGTTGACTCGAATTTATCCACTATAGCACGCACACCCTGTCTGGTGAGACGAGTGTCGTGACCGAAAATTGGAGTAAGCGCTCTAAAAGTTGTGACCACCGACTCAGAATTTCGATGGTAATTCATCATGATAAAAATGTAAACCTTGAATGACGTTTTGACATTGACAGATCGTAAAAAAAGTTTAAAGGTACGTTTATATTAAAAATTGATATTATCCTTTACATGGGAACATGCTTATACTGATTGATGAATACCCGGATTAGAAATGACAACGCAACTTTTTTAGGTTATGACAATTTATTTTCCATTATAATCTCCTTTAAACTTGATACCCTCCGTAAAATGTTGGCCTGTAAAATAATCCTCCGCGGCGATGATAAATCCCTCGTTCGACCCGTACTTCTTTCCGGCGAGCGATCTTTTTAAGGTTTGGGAACAAAAACAGTTACAAAGAGCCTAATGCGGAGAATACGGAAGATGGGGGAGTAATTTGTAGTGCAACTCAACCAATTTGGCTGTGGTGACTACGACTGCGACTGCCGGTGCGTTGTGGTGGAAGAGCACTTTTTTCTTCGCCAAATGTGATCGTTTTTTCTTCAAATCGGCGTTGAATCGACCCAATAAATCGACGCAGTATGCTCCTGTGATTGTTTTTCTCTTCTCCAAATAGTCAACATCGCGCTGACAGCTTTCTCATGTCAAAAATCTCGTGCAGGATATGGCTTACATGTTCAGTTGACATGCCTGCTATCTCAGACAACTCGCAAATTTTCACTCGGCGATCTACCAATACGGATTGGATTTTGGATTTTGTGCACAGTTTACTCTGTGGTAACAGTTTTTGACCCACCTGGGCGCGGTTCATCAAAATCGAATTGCGACCACAGCGACACTGTACGGGAAGGTGAATGGGTCCCACACATACCATCGAGAATGGGCTTGATTTCCTTGCAGGTTTTGCCACTCAAAAATAAGAATTGGATCACGGAGTGATACTGCTATTTTTCCATGGTCACAAAAAACACTAACAAGGGTCGGATTGTCACCAAATTTTGACAGACGAGCTAAAAGAGGTTATACTAAATGATGGTACACTCATTTTGACTAAGCAGCGCCACCTATCTTAAAATCCAGGACTATATCATCTAAGTATGGATTGAATTCGCAAAGAAAATGTATCGTAAAATCATCATACATCACATACGGTGCACTTTTAAACAGTAAGGTGGAAACAATAACTGTGTTTATGAATGGATGTTTATTGGACGGCATGTCCGGAGTAGATATGATTCTTCTTAAAAGTATGATATCAATTGGTTAGCTAATGATAACTTTTACGTCAAAATGTTATTGCTTCCTGTACATACGAGTAGTTCTAAAGGACAGCCGAGGTTGAGATTGCACTTTCAATCTATTCATCACTTATTCCTGATAAACCTATTACTTGTCAGCTTACTGACAGCTTTCTAGATGCTATATTGTTTCTATCGGAAATATAGAATTCGTATATCTTACCATTAAAAATAGAAAACGGACTATGTTATTCACATCCGTAAATCTGACGTTGCCAATCACATTGTCTATCTATCTATCTCAGGGTGATATTTAAAACATCGAGAAAAATCATGCGATCAGTCGGTCAATCTTCTGAATCGAATATTGACAGGTGAATAAGTGCAAATTTTGTGGTGATTTACTTCATTTTATTTTTGTATTTTTTTTTCTCGTCTAGGCCATTCAGTTTTCTGAATTAAACTTAACGGCAATGTACGAGTATGCCGTTGTTCACATCCTGAGTTAGAGGTTTTTCTATACTTTACCCTACTATGCGCACTGATCCAATTTGTAAGACCCTTATCTGATTGCTTGAATTTTGAATATTTGTTCAACCTTCCTTTTTTCCCGAATAAGATGACTGTGAATCTAAAAGTCTCTTAGCTAAAGTGTAACCATTCATTCGTTTCATACGGCTGAGCCAATCTAATTGACCGATTTTTTCTTCCCTGACTACATCTACATCCTTATACACCCTTCTGTTGCGGCTTCTCATCAGTAGATCTCGCTTGTAAATAGGAATATTAGCTCTTTCCAATGCGTATTAAGTCAGCTGAACTGTCTTACTAATCGTCCAGCAATTGACCTCCTTAGATAAGGGGCTGTCTTTAGATACAACTTTGAAGTAGTTATTTACCTCAGATCTTATCTACCTCGGGGCAAAAGTAAATTTAACAAATGACACGTTGATAGAAATTTGACGGAGAATAACCTTCGGCAGCCGTTGTTACTTCAGAATGAGACTGAGTTCAAAACTCCAAACTCGAAGGACAAATGAAAAATGTCACCATGAAGATGTAGCCGAAAGCTGGACGATAAGTAATATTGGTTCGTTTTCGGAATTTGGCGGCGTAGTATAAAAGTTGGTTTAATGTCGATTTTCTGGGGTGGAAGCCACATTGATATTGGCCAATTGGTCTGGTATGTGGTGCTCAACAGGGTCGCTGATATTCATTCCAGTGGTTGTGTGTTTAAAGAAATAACACTTTCTCCCAGATTATATGGCTTATTCTCCCTACCAAAGGATTGCCATCAGCCTTACAAAGCTCTTTAGATTATTTTCTTTCCGCTCTGACTACTTTTATATAGATTGAGAGGACCATTTCATTGATCAGTTTTGATTTTTTTGGCTTCCATCCGCACCCATTTGTACTGTAGTGTCTATTAATTAGCTGTTGGAAGAGCTGATAAAATATTTTCACGGTCCGTGACAGTTTTACCTTCACAAATTTTGCCATTGATTTTATGTGTTTTTGTTTTGTGAAAGGTTTTAATCCAGAAACTAAACTAGTCTGTGGACTTCTTGGTTTCCTAGAACTTGGGGACTGTGATGGCTAATTTTTCTTTTGTCGCCACTTGTAGGCAATCACATACGAGTACATATTGAAGACTACCTCTCTGTAGCGTCTATGGTTGTGAGCTTAGGAGTCCAATATTAAACCTCGCTTTGAATGGTTGATGCAGCTTCCAGCACTGCAACTGGAAAATATTAGAAGTCCATATTGACTGCTCTGTGAGATCGTCTTCAGACGTCCTTCTTAGAGCATATATTTGTTTAAGAATGTTGTTCGTCTACGTGCTACTGCCGAGCAAGTGATGCTTAAGTGTTCCATAGATCCCTCACAGCAAAATCTACATGTGCTAATTATAATTTGTGTTCCATTACTCCCTTGTGGGGGAGTAAATCCCGTATCTCTTTGAAAAGCTAAGTTTGGGGTCCAGTTGGTCTAGAGTTTGAGCCATTGAATCCAGCTCAGTTTTATTATTTTTCAATTTTGTTTTATGTTGTCCCATCACACGACCGGCACTGTATCGTATGATTGACTTTACCATTTGATTGCACAGCCTGTATGCCATTTTGGGGAATACTAATATCTAAGATTCGTCATTATCACTTAGTTCGCAGTCTCATGCTGTCTTCCTCATAACCCTTCGGCTTAATATCCAGAAGCATTTTGTTTATCCTTCTCGATCAATTTGGTTTTTTTAAGTTTTTATTAAAAGATTGTTGAATATAAGTTTGGATATATTACAGCATAAGAGTTTCCTTCAGTCCCTTGAAATTTTAGCAGTTCGACGTCGAATTTCCTTATAATTTTCGACCATTCAATGTCAATGATGTCTAAGATATACAATTTCGATATCGTAGAAACAATTTTTTGTACTGTGATCCTTCCTCTATGTGTCATATGCGGGGAAATGAATCTGTTGTTGACTACTATTTCCATCAGTACCTTCTGGGGCATATTATAATTGATTATGAGATATTCGGTGGTTTTTCAGTCATTCACAATGCAGGTCGTATGATTATTGAACATTTGGTAATCAAAAAATATTCAAAAAAATATTTAACCATTGCATTATCGTGTATAACAGTGTGAATGAAGTTTTTTCCTTTTTTTAAATTATCAATACCTAATATGTTTTTTAATATTTATTTTAAATTTTAATTTAATTTTTTTCCTTTATTTTTTCAAAAAAAAAAAAAAAAAAAAAAATCATTGCACCTTACTGTCCTAAATGTACTATTTATATATTTAAATTATAAAATATATCATAAAAAAAATCAAACCATAAAGCTGGAACCTCATGGTCTGCTCGTCATTCCGATTTTGACCAGAGACTAATCATTGATTTGGGTCTCGTTAAGAACGTCACACACATTGCAATTCAAGGTCGTCCTCATAGCAATGAATATGTAACTGAATATTCCATAAGTTACGGCATAACTGATTTGGAATTTGCTGACTACAAGGAGCCAGGCGGTAATATTAAGGTAAGCACAATGGTCTTCCTTATATGAAAGTGTCTCGTCGAAATATAATCGAATAAACACAAATAGTACTCACAAAACAATCTGTTACACATAATCTGCCGACATTGTACTGCAGCTTCCAGCTGTGGATCCATGTTCGTGCATACATATGTTGTTCTGATGTAACTCATCATTGTATGTGGCTCTTTTTTATAAGTTTACTGTATAAGATTAATAGCAAAAGGTATACGCATGGGATTTTGGTGTCTATTCATCTCTCTAAACCCAATCATCACTCCCTTCTCATAATCATTTATCTTTTGTGTAAAAATCGTTTTATCCTACCCCCCTGTTGATATATGTAATTGGCATGTGACATAGTGGAATACATTAAGGCGATAATGATTTTGCACGTATTCATACATAAATATTCTTATCCTTACATCGTTTTGTACTTTATGTCCGGCATATGTTTATCATTATTATTGTTTTTTTTTTTCTTTTTTTTTTTACTTAATATTGGTGTTGGCTACTGACTGCTTGTCATGGGTGAATGGTTTATTTCGTAGAATTTAGTAATTGAAAATTCTTAAAACGGCTTTTTCGGTGAATTTGATTTTTCGAAGATGAGTTTTAAAGGTTGTTGTTCGTCGCAAATGGTCAAGAGTTTAATTTATTTCAAAGACAATCTGAAATCAATAAAAAAAAATATGTTCGAATTTTCGAAGTTAATATTCGAAATTTCGAATATTCGCTAAATTAATATTTCACTTCAAAATGAATAAATCTGAATTAAATTGAATCAAATTCACTGATAAATCAATAACATATTTAATTTTTACTAACCAATTAAATAACAATAATTTCCATTACTCCTCATTCCTTTCTCTTACACAAATATGTATTCTTACAAAAAAACATAATCGATATTGGTGCACTAAAACCTATTAAAAAAAATTAAAATAAAAAAAGGTGAATCTGCATGGACGCCGGTAGAAAATACTTACAATCATTTTCTAACAATCGATTTGGGTGAGAAGCGAATGACACGAAAGGTCGCCACAATGGGTCGACCGAGGACAAATGAATACGTTACCGAGTATATTGTTCAGTTTTCGGATGACGGTGAATATTGGCGATCGTATGTTAGTCCGACAAGTGAACCGCAGGTAAATTTCTTAATTATTGTGTGCTAATGTTAAGCGTAATTTTGCCAAATGATGTTTTGTTTTGGAAATTTGTTATTGTCTAAATGTCTACTTTCTTTAATTGTTTTGAAATTGATGTTATTATATGAGGCTCTTGAACTATTTTCATTTTTAGCTTCTTAATGTCTTGGAATGATGTAGACTTAAGATATACAAATATATTTTTCGAATCCAAGATCCTTATCCCTGTATTTCAGAAAAGCCTCTATTCGATAATCGCTGCAATCCCGTGCGTAATTTCATTCATACCTACAACTTCTTAGTTTTTGGTGTATTCTTTTTTTTCAGCGTTTTTACTTAACTCTATGCGGTTATTATATTATATTAGGTGCGCAACTAAGTTTTTGATGAAAATGCAACTTTATTGTGAAAAAATGCTTACAAATGAATTATTCAAAATATTGCTCATAGCAAACGAAACAAGTAATAATCGGACGCCGCAACATTTACATTTGAGCATTTCCAGGTCTGTTTTAACGGATTTGGCAACGTGAGGACGTTTTTCGCGCAGCGCACGACTCAAATGCATCAATTGAAGTCGATAACGTATGATAGTTTCTTTGAGTTTCAGAAAATCATAATAAATAACACCGGCCTAGTCCCACTAGGACGACGACGACGTAGAAGCATGACTGGCCAGTCACCATGACTTTCTTCTATTTGTGTTGCTGTAATGTTTTTAAATCATTCCCAACGCATGCAATCACTTAGAAATGGCGGATAACTCCTAATGCTGAAGCAAGCTCTTCTTGCTGTTTGGCACGGATCCTCATCGAATTCATTGGCCTTCATTGGCCTTCCTTCACACGAACGGTCGTCAACATCGAAATCACCGTCTTTGAAGCAACGCAACCAATCACGGCACGTTGTTTCACTTAGAGCAGCATCTCCGTAAACTGTCGATGCGTTACAGCCTCCATTTTCTTCGAATGAAAGAAGAAAATCAACTGCAAATGACGTCGGTTGTCCGGTGGAATCAATTTTCGCGAAAATACATACGTCTCTGCTGCTTTTATCAGACTCTAAAGAACAGCCTGATTTTCCTTAGCACGCCTGACTCTGATGTAGAAGCACTGATATACATAGTCCCTCACATTCATATTCATATCATGGGTTGTACTCTAAAAGCCAGCTTCCATTAACAAACGAGTGGCCTTTGGTACAACACGCGTTGGAATTTTGACGAACTTGCGCGCCGAATGCCCTATACACATACCGACCCAGGAATATTTTCTGGCAGAATTTTTTTATTTATTTATTTTTTTTTTTGTGCTGGAAATGGGCCGACGCCAGATTTTTAGAAGCTTAATGATCCTCCAGCTGAACAGACTGATTCGAGCCTCTCGTGGTACCGCTGTAAGGCAATATTTTGTAGAAGGCGTCTTAAAAACTTTGCTTACTCTATACGGTTTGATTATTTTACTTGTTCGCTTTATGTTGACGCCCCAACTCTCTTACGGTTAAAACATGAACGCAACGATATTATCTGGAGTGAGCCAATAATTCCTCCTAAATACTTACTTGTAGGAAACTGTTGAGAAATAATTGTATGTCCTCCAATATTTTTAATAAACACTGCTCAGTTTTATGATGTGCAAGTTTCAGCGATGTATCGTTGCCGCAGAATTGAAATTTTCTTATCGTTTTTGCTATAACTACCACGGGATTGTCATCAGCAAATCCGATAGTTGATACCATAATTTGTCATGGTATTTATAGGCGCAAAATTTCATAATCAATAATGCTAAATAGTAGGGGGCTATCACACAGCAGTGTGGAAGACCGCCAGTAACTTCGTAAGCTTTAACTTCATCTCCAGAATCATTAAGAATGACCCACAGAATCCCAGAATGCATTTTGGATATTGAGCGGTCTCGTCGCAGAACATGTTGAGAGCTTTAACTGGTATACACTTTTCCCTTAGCTCCTTCGCTTTAAGGTTGCAATGCTTCGTTAGGAAAACAGTCAGGATATGGAGGTTATTCTTATTTATACTGATGCATTCCTTGAATCTTTCTAGGTTATAGTTTCCAAAAGTTTCTTAGCCTGCTTCGGACTTTAGAGATGAAAAGTTGTAGTTGTATTTTCTTACCTTAATTTATCGCATAACGTTTTGACTATTTAACATTTTAGCTGTGTTACAACTTCTGTAATTCCTCTCAAATTTGATCCGAATCCACCTATCTACCTACATATGTTACACATTCCAACCTAAAAGAGGCTGGTGTATTTGCTTATGGATTTGTTGTGTCTAGTTTATATATATATCCTCAAATTTTTTGAATTGCTGAGCTTATGTTAAGGGTAATTTCCTGTCTCTTCTCTCTGATCTTCTCTGTGGATAGGCAGAAGTGGAAGTTTTGAAATTAACGCATTATATTTTCTACAATATACATTTCCTTCCTTCTGATTGTTTCTTAAGATTCATAAAATTGATTTTTTGTCCACAACCATGAAATGTAGTGGGAACCTCAAAGTTGCGGTTGGGCATTTCCACTTTCTCCCTAGTGATGCACACAAGTATTTGCGTCTAGAAAATCTGTCCTGTTATGGTCAAACTGTTTCATTTTACCCACTCTACTACGTGACCATTGGTTTCACAATTGTAATGTACATCCATTGCAGGATACTAAGACTGTATTTCTAAGGCTTTTACGGTTGTCCTCTTTTGATATCTCCTCCTTATTTTTTCGCCAGTTGAGGTTCCTGTCTAGTTGTCATCCTAAATACCCAACTTTACTGTCTGCCATGTCTGGTAGTCGAATTATTTAAAGTCTTTACATTTGTGAATGGCATCTTCGTTGTTTTTGTAGGTAAATGTGTCCAGCCCTGTGCCTGTCCATTTCTGAGTTACTTTTGTCCCATCTGAATGATGTTATGGGAATCAGTTCTATTGGCATATTCCCGACGGTTGACACAAGGCTTGTTCTTTTAAAGTAGGTTTTTTACAACAAGTTAAGGCTGAGAGTATCTAGTTGTATCTTCTCTCAATGGCTCCAGCCGATGTTTGAGTCTCTACTGATCTATAACAGTACCCAGCATTTCGTACATCCCCATATTACTTAATCACCGCTTTCTTTCAAGAGATGGTTTGATGGATTCATGTAAAGTATTGTCTAGCATCCCTTCGATATCAGAAAAGTGGCTTATTGCTGGACTATGCGTTAATAAACTTTTTAAATATTTCTGCCAGCTGATACAAAACTGTGTCGATTTATAATTCTTTATCCTTTAAAATTGTCAACGGTATTTGTCATCTTCAAAAGAAACGACCTAGAGCTGACCAGTGTCTATGAATTTGGCTGTTTGGGTATTTTGGCCTTTCGCTCGAAATTAATGCAACATTTGCTCTTCCCTATTGCACTGGTAAGCTATTTCTTATTGTAACGGTGGTAGTAATATATGTTACCATTTCCGTAGTGGGACCAGAATAATTCCGTCCTCTGGTAGCTTAAAATGCTAAAAGTAACCTATTGCCTATTCTTATCAACTGCCTGTAACACATGACTGATGTATTTGATGCTCACTCTACTGTTCTATTGGTCCTGTTCTCAAGATCAGTGCTGGATGAACTTCCCGGATAATGAGTTATGATGTTCTATATGCCATTCACTACGTTCTTCAGCTCTTAAGAGTGTGCTGGAGTGTACTGCTGCTCATTTCTTGGCTCTCAAAATTGTTGTCTTGAATGGTAAGTGTCTCAGTTAGTCCTTCTTACATTGTAACTGTAGTCTTGATCTTCGTGTCATAATGGTTTTCCCCGAATGTCATAACCTCTGCCTATTATAAAATCTTTCACTTTCGTCACTCGGAAACTACCCACGATTCTCATGTAGAAGTTGAGATTTTGGGCTCGGTAAAATGACAATACAGACGCTCGATTTTTAAACGCATGCTTCGGAACTCATTATTCCACAATATGTTAACACCTTTTTATTAACGACTACTATGTTGGACAGATCGTTTGTATCGTGTCGTGATAGTCTTCAGACAATGCTTCTTCCATAAAGCTGGCATAAATTTTAAGTGTTGTCTGGTCTCTAGAACTCTCTGAGACGCTTTGCCTTTATGCAGCGGGAGACAAAAGCCTTCTCATCGCTTAATGCATCTTTTCACTTCTCATCACTTTTGAAATATATGTGGGGGGATTTAAATGCAAGGGTTCTTACACTGTCCATAGTGATCAGCTAGGGTATCAGGGTTCTAAGACTTGCCCAACATCCGGTCATCCCTTATGATTTCAGAGTTTCAGAATCAATTTTTATTTTGCGCGCACACATGTGAATGTCTTGCGACTTCGACTGCGTTTCTTAAGGTTGTGGGCTCATATGGTAGATTTAAGAAAAACTAATCAATTGTTCTATAGTTATTAATTTTTACTTAATACCACCATCACATAGCTTTTTATGTAACTCTTAACCACTAACAAATAATAAGCATAATTTTCTTTTTCTTTGTCTTCATCTTTTCCCAATTTGTATAAATTGAATGTCTAACTAAAATTTCTTTCACAAAACACAAAAGATGTTCAAAGGAAACACAAACGGAAATGCAGTACATTTCAATGTTTTCGAAGTTCCAATAATTGCCCAATGGATTCGTATCAACCCTACCAGATGGCATGATAGGATATCTATGCGTGTGGAACTCTATGGTTGTGATTATAGTGAGTATAGTACAAGTGTCCTTTCATGAGTTTCCTTTTAATTAATCAAAATTTCTCTTTTCAGTATCTGAGAACCTCTATTTCAATGGAACAAGTTTAGTGAACTACGATTTATTGAGAGAACCAATAGCATCGACACGTGAATCTATTCGTTTCCGTTTTAAGACGGCACAAGCAAATGGAATTCTAATGTATTCACGAGGTACTCAAGGTGATTATCTTGCTCTACAGCTCAAGGACAACAAAATGTTGTTAAACATCGACTTGGGCTCCACCATTATGACATCCCTCTCAGTTGGAAGTCTTTTGGATGATAATGTGTGGCATGATGTGGTCATATCAAGAAATCGTCGAGATATTATATTTTCAGTAGATCGAGTCATTGTTAAGGGCCGAATCAAAGGGGAGTACAGTCGATTGAATTTGAATCGTAATGTAAGTTTTGATTATATATGAGTATGTAGATTGGGTTTTGATAATATTCACTCTCCTCATACAGCTGTATCTCGGTGGTGTTTCAAATATCCAAGACGGCATAATGGTTACACAAAATTTTAGCGGTTGCATTGAAAATCTGTTTTTGAACTCGTCAAACTTTATTCGTGAAATGAAAGATAACTACGAGTATGGTGAAGCCTTCCGTTATCAAAAAGTCAACACCGTCTATGCTTGTCCTTCGCCACCAATTTATCCAGTGTCGTTCTTGACTAGAACATCTTATGCACGTTTGAAGGGATACGAAGCTCAAAAACAGTTGAATGTGTCTTTCTACTTCCGGACTTATGAGGACAGGGGAGTGATGCTTTATCATGAGTTTGGCTCTGGTGGATTCGTCAAGGTGTTTTTGGAGTTTGGTAAGGTCAAAATCGACTTGAAGGTAGGAGAACAGCCGAGAATTATTTTGGACAACTACGAAGAGCAATTCAACGATGGCAAGTGGCATTCTTTGGTGTTGACAATCGGCAAGAACAAATTGGTGTTGGACATTGATCAGAGACCAATGACGACGACAAAGACTATCAACATATCAACTGGTCGTGTGTACAATATAGCTGGCGGCTTTGATAAGAATGGGTTTGTGGGATGTATGAGGTTGATTTTGGTTGATGGAAATTATAAATTACCCAAAGACTGGGTGCAAGGTGAAGAGGTTTGTTGTGGCGATGAGGTTGTAGTTGATGCTTGTCAAATGATTGATCGTTGTAATCCAAATCCATGCCGACATGGTGGAAATTGTCATCAAAATTCAATGGAATTTTTCTGTGACTGCAGTCAGACTGGATATGCAGGTGCTGTGTGCCATACATGTAAGTCGAGGGATATGATATTATACTTTGAATGGGAAAGAATTATTCTTTTTTTTTTTTTTGTAGCAAAATATCCTCTCTCGTGTTTGGCATTGAAAAATGTCCAAAGTGTGCAACAAAGGGTCAACATCCAAATTGATGTCGATGGTAGTGGTCCATTGAAGCCATTCCCAGTTGCCTGCGAGTTCTATTGTAAGTTGATTTGTATTACTTCCCTCTTAAACGGATTATTTAAGAAAAACATTTTAGCTGATGGAAGAGTCATTACAACTCTTGGCCATAGTCAGGAGCACACCACAACAGTTGATGGTTTCCAAGAACCTGGATCATTTGAACAAACAATCATGTATGACGCTGATTTAATGCAAGTTGAAGCGCTCCTTAATCGTTCACATTCCTGCTGGCAAAGGTTGAGTTACTCCTGCAGAGCTGCAAGACTACTTAACTCGCCCAGTAAGTTTCTATTTTGACTTCGTCTGATGAGATAAAATATAAATATTTGTTTCTGTTTAGGTGAAGCAAATGCTTTCCGACCATTCTCATGGTGGGTGTCTCGTCACAATCAACCAATGGACTACTGGGCTGGTGCGTTGCCTGGTTCTCGCAAATGTGAATGTGGTATACTTGGAAAGTGTATAGATCCAACAAAGTGGTGCAATTGTGATTCGGAACGAATGGAATGGACAGAGGATAGTGGAGATATTCGGGAAAAAGAATATCTACCAGTGCGAGCGGTGCGATTTGGTGATACAGGCACTCCATTGGATGAAAAACAATCACGATATACATTGGGGCCTTTGCGCTGTGAGGGTGATGATTTATTTAGCAATGTTGTGACGTTCCGTATAACCGATGCAACAATCAATTTGCCACCGTTCGATATGGGTCATTCTGGAGATGTTTACCTGGAATTCAAGACAACAACAGAAAATGCTGTTCTGTTTCATGCTACCGGACCTACGGACTACATTAAATTGAGTATCATTGGTGGAACAAAGTTACAATTCCAATATCAAGCTGGTAGTGGTCCACTAGGTGTTAATGTGGAAACAAGTTATCATTTGAACGACAATCGCTGGCACACAGTCAGTGTGGAAAGGAATCGGTAGGTTTTTACAAATATATATATCTTGGGATTTGTTTTTTTAAAGTGAATTGCCAATTTTTAGAAAGGAAGCCCGACTAGTTGTTGATGGTTCATTAAAAGCAGAAGTTCGTGAACCACCAGGCCCAGTTCGTGCACTTCATCTCACATCAGATCTCGTGATTGGAGCTACTACCGAATATCGTGATGGATATGTGGGGTGCATACGTGCTCTTTTACTCAACGGTAAGATGGTTGATTTGAAATCATACGCATTTAGAGGGCTGTATGGTGTTAGTCCGGATTGTGTTGGTCGTTGTGAATCGAGTCCGTGTCTTAATAATGGTACCTGTTATGAAAAATACGATGGATACTCGTGTGATTGCCGTTGGAGTGCCTTCAAGGGCCCTATTTGCGCTGATGGTTAGTAGAAATTCTTATTTCATTTATTCGGTTTTTATATATTGTATATATTTTGTTTGTTTATTCTTAGAAATCGGTGTAAATCTTCGTTCAAGTTCAATTATTCGCTACCAATTTGAGGGGTCTTTCCGTTCCACGATTGCTGAAAACATTCGTGTGGGTTTCACTACGACAAATCCAAAAGGTTTCCTGCTTGGTTTCTCATCTAATTTGACTGGAGAATACTTAACAATTCAGATTTCCAACTCTGGTAAGATTTTATAGATTTTTTTTTGTGGGACCTATGTGGAATGCAATTTTTATTTTTCAGGACATTTACGTTGCGTTTTTGATTTTGGCTTTGAACGGCAAGAAATCATCTTCCCTAAAAAACATTTCGGTTTAGGCCAATACCATGATGTACGATTCTCAAGAAGGAATAGTGGATCGATTGTGGTCCTTCAGGTGGATAATTATGAACCGATGGAGTATAGTTTCGATATAAAAGCCTCTGCTGATGCACAATTTAATAATATTCAGTACATGTACATTGGCAAGAACGAATCAATGTCGGATGGTTTCATTGGATGTGTGTCTCGAGTTCAGTTTGATGATATTTATCCTCTTAAATTGATGTTCCAACAGAATCCACCGAAAAATGTCAAATCCTTGGGAAGTAAGTAAATGAGAAGGTGATAAGTGCGATGGTGTACTGATTTGGTTTTTTTTTTTTTTTTTTTTTTTTTTTTTGCAGCTCAACTTACGGAAGACTTTTGCGGAGTGGAACCTGTAACTCATCCACCTATTGAACTCGAAACAAGACCTCCACCCCTAGTTGATGAGGAAAAACTGAGAAAAGCTTACAATGAAGTGAATTCAGTTCTATTAGGCAGTTAGTACTCATAGAATAGACTTTGTGTGCTCATGACAATTGTAATTGTATTTAATGATTGTTTTGTTTTTTTTTTTTTAGCTGTTCTTGCGATTTTGTTCTTGTTAATCATTCTTATGGTATTCCTGATTGGACGTTACCTCCATCGACACAAAGGAGATTATCTTACACATGAAGATAAAGGAGCTGACAATGCTGACGATCCCGATGAGGCAGTAGTACAATCAACAACCGGACATCAAGTCACGAAACGAAAAGAGTGGTTCATTTAGATTGCTTCCAAAGGACATGAACGACATGTGGGGCAATGACAAAAAGAGAGCATATTATTATTATTTTGATCGTTTAGTTTTGTTTTCTCGTTTTTATTTTTAGTTTTATTCTAACGCAAGCTTTTAGTCGAAAAAAAAAAAAACTGAAGAATCATTAGTCTTAGATAGATCAACGAAAAACAATTTAAAGAGGTGAGATGGGTCGCCCTTTTTTTTTAACTGAAACATTCATGAATCAATCAGTGCCCATTATTTACTTACTTTTGTTCGCGTAAATCTTAAATCATTTGCTATCTCCCTTCTCATCTCCTTCATATTGCCACAAACAATACTGGCAGCGACTGTCTGATTTAGAACCTAAACTTAAGTATGACAAAATAAACATTTTAAATTTTTTTTTATTTCAAACATTATCCATCCAGACAGGCACGTCCATTGCCAATTGTAGATCTTAGACAAAAAAATGTATTTGCTTTTTTTTTTTTTTTTAGTTTTATACTTAAGTTGACAGAAATTTTGTAACAAAATGTTAACGATATTATTTCGTCCCGTCCATTTTTGTACTTTAAGTTACATTTTCTATTTTTAATTTGTAATCAATTTTAATTTTTTGAAATAGATTTTTTTTTTTTTTGTATTATTTTTCTATATGTACTCTCTTATTTATTATAAACAAACTCACACTGTAAACGGATGCAGCTAAAGCACTTGAGCTAAACTAAATATTTAACAACTCGCAATGTCTATTTTTCATTTTATTTCTTTTTGTATGTTTGCCGATTTTTTGTACATAATATTAAACATAAAAGGAATATATGATATAATGAAATATAATTTCATTGCTTGCATTTAAAATAAAAAAAAAACAAAAACAAAAACAAATTAAACAAAATGAAATATTTTTTAATTAAAGAGGCAAACGTACAAAAATTTGAATGACCAAAAGCTACATTTTCATTTTGTACAAATAAACAATTTGTAAAATAGAGGAAAAGAAAAAAATACTTTTGGAGTAGCTTCCGTGGAAAACAGTTTCAGAATCTCCGTCTCAAATCTCTTTGTCAATTTTTATTATTTTTTTGGAATAGTTTTCTGAGTTTTAATTCGGTTTAAGAAATGTATTTGTGTTTTTATCATTCCATTACAATTAACAGCAAAACAAAACAAAAAAGAAAAAACAACTTTGTGTAGAAATTATTTGTTAAAATGTTTTTTTTTTTTTTTATCTTTTTTCTTTATAAAGATTTATATATAAAAAAGATAAACAGAGATCTAAGAATAACAGTAATATAAATAAATTTAAAACGAATAAACAAAATATCTATAAAAAAAAAAACGAATTAAATAGAATTTTAAACTTTAAGAGAAAAAACAGCTGTTTTATTTCAATCAAGGCTCTTCAACGTACGGCCTCTGTGGGGCCTCGTTCCATATTAATGGAATAATTAGAACAAATAGAATATTACTCGTTATGTTCATTCTCTGAATAACTCTCGTAGGAATTACATTGCTTTAACTTTTATCGTGGTGACAGTAATTTAGTAAAAGGGACAAATAAAATAAAATCCGTTAACCGTTTTAGTGCGTTGGTTGAGTCACCAACTTTCGAGCCTCGACATAAAAAAAAAAAACAAATAAGCATGGACGAATTCCCTAATATTCCTTTAACATACAGCCATTGACAAATAATTAGAAATTTACCTGGAACAACTAATTAGAAACGAACGCTGAAAAAACAATAAGAAAATGTAAGACAATCTTCACAAATATTGTTGAATCTTACCATAAGGTCTTATTATGACTAATACTTGGTTGAAAGCCCCCTTTGCTTCAAAACACCTCCGCAATGATTTTGCATAGACTCAATGAGGCCTTTAGCTTTTCAAGCAAAACATCCAAGTTCGAAATGTTTTGTGTACTGATAGCATTTTTAACATCCGTTCAAAGATTTTCAATGGGACTCTATCTCACTGATACACGCATGGAGCTTAGTTCGAAAAGTTGATTGATGAGCTTTGCGGTATGCTTGGTGGAAAGACCAAATAACTTTTTTTTTTATAATATATGAATACTCTTTACTGGCCTTTTCTCCAGGGTGCGGACGGGTGGTGTAGTAGTTTAAAACTCAGGTGTTTTGGGTTTCGATATTTTTCCCAGAGGTAGTTGTCAAACTGGACAGGACGAGCTAGTACATCCTCCTCAACCAGTGGGTCTTAAGTACGTTCTAGTTGTTAGTCCGTTACATTTAGTCCAGCCAGCAACCACTCTAACATCAGTGTTATGCCTTCATGTCAGAGTTGACGACGACGGGATTTTCATATAACTACATACAAATTCTATGAAAAGACTTTTTCGCAGAATTGCCTGGCACGGAATTCGAGTCCGCGACCCTCTGCTTGAGGAGTCTATGCATACACCACTACACCACGGCCACCCCCATCTTTTTTTCGGCGAACAGTAGCATTACATTTTTCAGTATGTAAACGTACTGTTCTTTGTTCAAGGAATGGCCAACGTCATTCCAAGAAAAACAGCCCCAGATGAAAATTGATCCACCGCAATGCTTTACCACTGGAGAAGTGTACCTGGGATGAAGTTATTTGCCTTTTGGCCATCAGACGTACCTTCTACCGTCCGGACCAATCTGAATCCAGAATACAAATTTCCATTGGTTTGCCGTCCAACAAACATGGGCCTTAGCAGACTCGATTCCTTTAGACAATTTGACAAACCGCTTCTTGCGTATTGTGTTTTATATCAATATGTTTGGCATGTTATACTTACTTAAAAATGTTTTTGCAGATGTTTTCCGGTGATATTTTGTCCATGTGGCATCTCAGAGTAATGTCCAGCAGTAACCAACAAGCATAGTAGGACTCCATTTGCCTTGGTATAACTTTTTCATTGTTAAGAAATCCTGACCTCTATAATTTTTGGCTTTCACATTTCCAAGAAATTCTATCACAACAGTTCTCCATGGTCTTAGTTCAAGATCAGTTAGCATGTTGTCAAATTCACTATTTTTCAAAGGTTGCCGTATTTGCGGTCCAACAATAATAATCCCCTTTTTAATTAACTAATTTTCGAAAATTTCTCTTTCAGATATAAGAACCCTCTACCCGTCCGATATAGAGCTTTTATGAAATTTTTCATTGGGCCCAGTTTGGTATGGGGCGGTGTGTTTATGTTTAACCAGGGGTTCATTAGTAATAGTGAGCTATGGGTACAGATGGGTATTTATTGCTGTTGTGAAATAAAAATGCTTGCATGCTAAGTTTATTGGAATTAATAAATAGGAGCCAATTGCTTGGTTCATGTTTCTATCCTAACGCATCAAATAAGTTGTCAACACTCGTGCAGTACACCAAAGTCCCTTCCTGAGCGAAACAATGTGCAAGACCTTTTTAACGTTTTCGGAGTCACTCATATGTACGTCGCCTTTGAGGAGATTCCATTCTTTTAATCTGACTGTGATTTCGCCAGTTTTAAATCTCTTACCAAATCATTCAGTGCACATTCTGGTGTTTGAAAGTCTGGATCATTGTCGATTTTCTGTTCGAATTGCATATCATCATCATTAATTGAATCATTGGCACATTCAGGTTCTTTTTCCAAATTCCACAATTCGGGTTGGTCTCGAATAGGATATTCTTCGTAAATTGGGATACTGCACAGTATGTTTGGACTTCTGGCCGATTCCTTGTACGTTAGTACAAAAGTAACAATTTTTGGCATAGTCTTTCAGTTCTCTCCACATCATGGGTACTGCAAAGCGCATAGGTACGACGTTTTATACCTTTCAACTACTATAATTTGTTAACAATGTTATACAAGTTTTAAAACATATGTCAGGAGCCCATGATTTATCTTGATACAAAATATCAAAAGAGCGTGTTGGATATATCATACACGAATATTTGGACATGCGAAAGCTCGCAGTCGACCAAAAACAACAACGTGTTGATGATTCAGAGGAGTGTTTAAAGTCGTTCAACCGCAATAAAGCCGAATTTTTGCATCGGTATGTGACAATGGATGGAACTTGGCCCCATCACTTCACACCAGAGTCAAGTCGGCAGTCAGCTGAGTGGCGAGCAGGCGACGAACCTCGCCCAAAACGACCAAAAACTCAACAGTCGGCTGGTAAGGTTATGGCATCCGTATTTTGGGATACACATGGAATAATTTTCATCGACTATCTCCAAAAGGGGCAGACTATCAACGGCAACTATTACATTGCGTTGTTGGAGCGTTTGAAGGACGAAATCGCAGAAAAACGGCCGCATTTGAAGAAAAAGAAAGTGCTGTTTCATTAACACAATGCACCGTGTTATAAGTCGATGAAAACGATGGCAAAATTGAATGAATTCGACTACGAATTGCTTCCCCACCCACCGTATTCTCCAAATTTGGCCCCCAGCGACTATTTCCTGTTCGCAGACCTCAAAAGAATGCTCGCCGGAAAGAGATTTAAGACCGATGAAGAAGTAATCGCCGAAACAGAGGCCTATTTTAAGGCTAAACCGAAATCGTACTACAAAACTGGTATCGAAAGATTGAAAAATCGTTTTAATCAGTGTATCGCCCTCGAAGGCAACTATATTGATAAATAAAGTTGAATTTTGCAAAAAATTTTCGTTTCACTATAAAACGACACTGATTTTTCAGCCCATGTGTTACATGGAGTTTCAAAGTCAACGGTTTGTCGTGTAATTAAAAGGGTTGTTTTTGCTATCAACCAAAGTGCATTTGCTTATCAGGTGAAGTGATCAACAAATACCACCTTAATCAAAAACAATTTATTCAGAAAATTTATTTTGGCCTTCTGGCAAAAATTCATGATGCACTACACCGTTGTAATCCATGAAAACCGTGAGCATTGCCTTCTTTTTTTACTGAAAACGACGTGGTTTTTTTGGTCTCGGCTCATTTGGTAAACGCCATTCACTTGCCTGATGTCTGGATTGCGTGTCGTACTCATAAACCCCCGTCTTGTCTCCAGTAATGATCCTTTTGATGAATGTGGAATCGGATTCAGCCTCGCAAATCATCTCTTTTGCGACGTTAACAAGGTCTCTTTTTTACATGAAATTGAGGTCTTTTTGCACCAACTTTGCTGCTACAGAAACCCAAATCATTAACCAATGGACGGATCCATAAGCAATGTTCAAGTCCTCTGCTATCTCTCTGATGGTTAATCTGCGGTTATTGACCAACATTTCTTTTACTTCATCAATGTTTTCGTCGGTTTTCGATGTCGATGGTCTGCCACTGCGTTCATCATCTTCGAATGACTCACGACCACTTTTGAACCGCTTGTGCCACTGGTAAACGACCGTTTTCTTTAGAGACTCGTTACCGAAACATTTTTTCAACATTTCCAACGTTCGCACAGTTCGTTGTTGCAAATTTAAATCAATTTCTAAAATTCTAAAAAAAATCGCCAACACACACAGATAAAGATGTACTCTTGGCTACGTAACTTTTGCAAATGTCAAGCTATGACGCTAAGATTTCTAGGGCATGTTAACAATAGATGTACCAAAATTAACAAAAGAAACAGAACTCAAATCGGAACAATGGGAGCGCCACACAGTGATGTCACCGGGAACTTTTTGATCAAGGTGGTAGTCAGATAACATACGAGGTGTATTCAGAAAATAATGGGAATTTTAAATTTCGCGGGTTTGGAGAGTCCGGTTGACAAATTTTTTTTTATTATGTTGGTATACATGCTTCTGAAGTATCATACAATTTTCAGCTGTATTCATTGTTCACTTTGTCAGCCGCTAAGTTAAGACATGTTTTTGTGAGCTCGGCGATTTTCGTTTGTTAAAAGAAATAGATCAAAGAATTTGCATCAAATTTTGTGTAAAAAATGGAATCAGGTGCTGTAAAACACAAGAAATGTTGACAGTGGCATAAGATGAGACTGCTCTAAGTTAAATAAAAATGTTTATAAGTGGTATAAGCTCTTCCCAAATGGCCGAGAAGATGCCAATGACGGACCTTGCTCTGGACGCCCCAGCACATCAACAAAAGATGATAGCGTCGAAGCTTAGAAGAAAATTTGTTTTGAAATTAGAATTAGACGAATACCGTATCGGTCGGCTCCTGCCATGCAATTTTTTCGGATGTTTAGGGTATGAGACGTGTGTCAGCGAATTTGTTCCGAAAATTTTTAATTTTGATCAGAAGAATCGCCGCATGAACATCACTCAGGAGCTCTTGAATGACGTCAATGATGATTCTGACTCGGCCAAAAGGGTCATAACTGGTGGCGAATAACTGGTTCTGTTCAAAAAAAAATTGAAGAGACCTATAAAAGGACGGAGATTTGCAACGAACAAATAAAAACGGTATCGCTGGAAGAGCTCAAGGCTATCCAAAATATCAAGTTTGGGAAGTGTTTCGAGTGTTTCGAGGATCGTTTGTTGCATGGGACAACATTCATATAAAATTTTCGTTATTTTCTAAACACACCTCGTATAATAGTATGTACATTACGAAAATACATAAAAAAAACGTTATTGGGTATATAACTTTCGTGCGGTTTGCTAAGAGATGGCCTAGCTTGTATTATTCTATTGGAACATGCGTTGGAAAGCTACTGTCATTGTACGTCATTTCAGTATATGTCATTCTTTGTTATGTCGAACTTTGTGCCTGAAAAAGTGTTTTTGCAGGGAATTTTTCTTCATTAATTTAATATGAAGAAAACTGCTGCGGAAATTCATCGTATTTTGGTGGAAGTTTATGGTGAACATGCGCTAGCTGAGCGAACGTTTCAAAAGTGGTTTGCACGATTTAACAGTGGTGAATTTGGCTTGTAAGACGATGAACGTTCTGGGCAGCCAAAAAAGTTTGAAGATGAAGAACTGGAAGCATTACTCTACGAAGATTGTTGCCAAACACAAGAAGAGCTCGCAAAATCTTTGAGTGTCACTCAAGCAGCCATTTCAAGACGTTTAAAAGCAGCTGGATGTATTCAAAATCAAGGAAACTGGGTTCCACATGAACTCAAGCCGAGAGACGTCGAAAAGCGGTTTTGCATGTCCGAAATGCTGCTAGAAAGCCACAAAAGGAAGTCATTTTTGCATCGGATTGTTACATAATGGATCCATTATGAGAACCCCAAGCTTAAAACCCGGCCAACCGGCGCAGTTCTTTTAGGATGGGATCCACAAATTGCCAGAAAAATGAGAAAAAGTCATAGCTTCAGATGGGCAATACTTTGAATAATACTATTGTATCGGTTTGCAGTGTTGGTCGATCGGTATGTTGGGAAGTTGCAGATTCATAACTAAGTGGTTTGTTCTGGTAAAAATGGAACCAAATTCACGTTGTTGTTTCACTTTTACTTTTTTTTTTTTTAAATAAAACCATACAATCTTTTGTTTAATTTAAGGTGTGTACTTTATTTTTTATAGTTTTTTTGTTTTTTTTTTTACTAAAAATAAGGTGTAAATAATTATCAAAAATGTTTACGTATCCCTTAATGGTTGTTTGGTTTTTTTGTTTTTTGTTTTTTTTTTTTTAGTTTTCATTTGATAGGTTGATACAAAATTCAAAAAATTTAAACTATAATTCGTATTGTCATTATTAACGATTTGTTTTTGAAATAATTTCTTTTTTCACTTTGTGACTCTACAAAAATATAAAAAAGTTTATATTGCATGCAACTAATTTGATGATAGTAAGAACACAATAAAGAGATATAATTTAAAAAAAAACAGGAAAATATTTTAATATTTAGTAGTTATTTATTTTTAAAATTGTTTTTTGCTTGTTTAACAATCATTTTTATGTTGAATAAACATTTACTTCTAAATATATATCTATGTATGTATATGTATGTACTACAATGGTAATATTTGTTTTTATTGTTGTTTTTCTTTTTATGATAATATTTTTTGTAAGTGGAAGTCTTTTCATAATGGTCACACTAAGTGTACAAAAGTTTACAGGCATAAATTGGAAAACTTCGTGTTTGATTTTGAAAGTAACATTTTTCAATAACTAGTACTAGGTACGGATAGGTCTACCTTTAATGTAAAAATTGGTTTAGAGTAAATTGTGATATTTCATTGCGGTCCTTTGACAATTGTGAATTACTTTTTTTAAAAATGAATTTGATCACGTTGGTGGTCAAGTTTTGATTCAATTTACAAGAAGCGGTAAAAAACTATGGCTTGCGCGACGGACGACCTCAAAATTGAACTATAACTTGAATTGGGCGTAGTGATTGCCTTAACTCCCAGCGGTGGCCCCCGGTAACAAACGTTCCTCATGTAAGAAAACAAGGCCATGCTGAAACAGTAGCATAATACTGGCCTGCGGTGTCAGATTGCGCACAACCCTATACGGAAGAGATTACAAAAGTTATGAACCAGATGGATTCACTGTCGACGAGGCTATCAACCGACTAACTAACAACGAACTTCAGATCTGCCTCTAGAATATAGACGGCGTGCTTGTTTTCGCTGTAAGAATAAGACCCAGCAAAAGCCTAAAAACGATTTGCCAAAATGGTATATTTGCAAACATGAGCCTCATAAATGCTCACACCCCGACAGAGGAGAAGGACGACCTTACCAAAGACTGCTTCTACGGGATTTTAATGCCAAGATAACCCCTTGGACCTGTTTGGGACTAAGCAGCAGTGTAATCTAATTCTAATTCTAATCTAATTCTAGCAGTGTAATCCTAGAACGGTTATACACTTAGATACTCAGAAATAAGAAGAGGCCAATGCCCAAAGAAGGCGTAGGCATAGTTACGAGCCCTGAAATGGAGATCAAAGTAAGTGGGTAAATTCTAGGATACTACATAGTGGTACAACTAGATCTGGAAAGTAAAGTGTCGCTTATCTAAGTGTATGCCCCTATGGAAGAGAGCTTGATACTAGAAAAAGAAGAGTTCTGTGAACTATGCAGAGCATAGCTGATAAGAAAGAGCAGCAAATCTACTGAGAGATTTAAACACTAGATCAGAGCAGGACATAAGTGTAGGCCACGAAACTATGGGTAGGCATGGAAAGGAAACAACATTAAGCGACGATGGCAGGCGGCTGACTGAGTTCTGTGTTTATAATCAGCTGCTAATAGCCAACTCCCTTTTCCTACACAAAACAATACACAGGATAACATTATATGCTGAAGGAAGAGAGGCCAGGAGCATCCTTATATTGTAACATTAGAAGAAGGTTAAAGTAATCACTGGCGCGGAATTGGAAACAGACCACTAGTTGCTTAAGCCCGATTTAAGAAGCTACCGAGACAAGAAAATAAAGTCTTCGAAGCCATTAAGCTAAAAGAACTACGAAAAGAGGATAAAAGGCGAGAGTACATCGACGGAGTGCCACAACGATTCCAAGAGAATTCTGGAAATGAAATTTAGAGAACAAATTGAGGAGAATAAAATAATTCCTACTTAAAACAGCTAAGCAAATATGCGGTGAGACAAAAATCAACACAAGGAAAAGAAGACAGCTTGGTGGTCAAATGATATAAGACAGAAAGTTAACGAAAAGAAGGAAGTATGTAAGAAATACATACGAACCCGTTCAACAACTGACAGAAGATCCTATGTGAAAGAGAGGGATAAAATAAAAGAATCAGTTAAGGGAGCATAGGAAAATTTGGTAACTCAGTAGAAGTGAGAAATGTTTTTCATGCGATTCAAGGAACTTACGTTGCTCATAATCGACCTACTGAAACCACTATTGCCAATACCATTCACAAATTTTAGTCCCAGTTTACATTAGTAGATGATACTCGATCGGTTAGACTACATCCAGTACGTAGTAAAGAGACTATAGCAGCTGTAGCTGAGAGTGTACGCGAAGACCGTGACGAATCGATTCGTCGTCGTTCTCAGAAGCTTGGCTTGGCTTATTCGCCAACTTGGCGTATTTTACATGAGAATCTCGGCCTAAAAGCGTACAAAATTCAACTTATGTTAGAATTGAAGCCAGGCGACTTGAATTTGCGTCATATTTTCAGTGAATGGGCTCTGGAAATACTCAATGAAAATCCGGTGTTTTATCATATAATTTTGTTTAGTGATAAAGTCTATTTCTGGCTCAATGCATACGTTAATAAACAAAACTGCCGTATTTGGGCTGATGAGCAACCCGAAGAGTACCAAGAGCTACCATCACATCCATTAAAAACAACGGTATAGTGTGGTTTATGGGCTGGTGGAAACATTTCTTCCATATTTCTTCAAAAATCAGACAAATCAGAATGTTACCGTCAATGGTAACATACATACATACATACAACATGTAAAACAATGGACTTGTTGAGAAATCATTTTGTTTAGCACTCAATTTCAAGTTTTGCTATGGTAAATTAGCTGCCTAGATCATGCGATATCACACCTTTGGACTGTTTACTCTGGGGATATGTATAATCTTAGGTCTTCAAGAATAAGAGAACTATGATTGGCGCTTTGGAAACCAACATTACTCGTGTTATCTGCTAGATACCAGTTGCTATGCTCGAAAGAGTCGCCCAAAATTTGACCTTCCGAATGGACCACCTTAGGCTTAGTCGGAGCCAACATATACATGATATTTTCAAAAAATAAATGCCATAAATTTTTCTTTTCAGCGATAATAAAAATTTTGAGTTTACTTTCAAATTTATGTATTTCGTTTTACGTTATAATTCAAACCTCACGATGAATCACCCTATACATGGAGGAAGCACTTTAAAGAATTTTTTTTTATTCCTTGCGTTTGTAGATTTAAAAGCGACATTTAATAGTGAGCCAAGACTGCATGTATGGGAGGCACTGACTGACTGATAAATGCTATTAAAAGAGTTGATGACAACCTGTGGGGAAAGTAAGACTAGAAGGGAAGAGATCAGAAGTATTCAAAATATGCGAAGGACTAAAGCCAGGAGACAGTCCTACCCCTCTACTTTTCACCCTATTCATGTGGCAAACAGAAAAGAACAAAATCGGAAACTGGAGACTTCACCCCACCTATCTGCAATTCTTACTATATGCAGATGCTATTCTTATCATAGCAAAAAATCTGGACAGATTACAATAAGTATTGAAGAAGTAGTCCACTAATATGAAGAGACAGGGAATGGTGTTAAACACATATGACGAAGAGCAATCTAAAAGCAAACTAATGTTGGACTCTAAAGAGGATAGAGCTACAGAGAATCTGCATATAATATGCGACGGCAGCGAATTAGAAAGGATTGAATCCTAGGAATACCTTGGAACCATTGTCTGCTGGAATAAGAAGAAATAGATTAGGAAATAATAAGCCGAACCAAGGAACCAATGTCAGTTTACTATCAGATAAACAACACGATAGTGGGTAAACGAGAAATAAATGCAAGGACAAAACTCAAAGTCTACAACGCAGTTAAAATACCAATAACAACACAGTGTACCAGATTAGATTAGATTATTGTGGGAGGTGGTATAGAGAATCCAGATAACTGTCGCCAGAGATGGACATATTGTGATATCCTCCATATAAAGCTCATCTATGATGCCGCAATTTGTTAGGAAGGCGGCTACGTCCTTAGGTGAGCTGGCAGCTATGTCCGCCACTTCAAGGTAGAGTTTACCTAGGTAACATTGACGTGTTTTGGTTAAACCATTGCAGTCACATAGTATGTGTTCTGCAGTTTCCACGTCCTCGTTGCACAGTCTGCATGTATTATCTTGTGCTATGCCCATGGTCATCAGGTGTCACTCGAATCTGATTTCTACTTAACATAGTTGTAGGAGCTGTTTTGTTCTCTTGTGGCAACAGCTTGGCATAAAGGTTTTGGCTTGTATTTTTCCTCCAGAAATTAAGTTTCTTTTCCTCTAGCCAGGTTTTAATATTTCCTTTTATTGTAGCCCACAGAATGGTCTTGGCATCATAAATTGAGAAACGGATCCTTTCCTGGCTAGTTCATCAACTTTTTCGTTGTCCTTATGTCCGCCTTGTCCTGGCACCCAAATTAGATGAACTTTATTTGTGGTGGCCAGTAGTTGTAGGAGTAGGAGGCAATCCCAGACCAGTTTAAATATTTTTGTTTGTTGTATATCTTATGTTTATATTCTCTCGAATGCAAAGCTGTATTGCATGGATTTTAGCCTGGATTACAATACGTAGCTGCTTGTATCAGAAGAATGACGTTTTGTAGGCAAAGCTGAGGTAAATGTAGCGACAGTCAACCTGTGCTTGAGACTTTGAATGCTGAATTCAATTTATCTTTTTTGGGTCACAGCCCAAACTAGGATTGCGGAAAATGTCACCCCCGATAAACTTGTTAGGCAAGGTTGTGTGGTTACTGCATGCATCCCTCTTTGAAAGTTCCATTAAAATTTGAGTATTGTATAAGCACAAATATAGATGGAATGACCCGCCAGGTTGTATCCAGAGCAAATAAATGCTTGTGCACTTGTTTTTAAGTCAGCGCCCTTCTAATGTCCCTCTCAAGGATATATAAATTAATTCAGTGTTTTGCGTGCACGCCTTTTGTAGAGCTTAAGTAAACGAGATGCCCATGCATCTATGGGGGCCAGGATACGCCTGGTCATCGCCTACTAACTTTTGGTAATATAAGACATAGAACTTACGTGGAGGGCATAAACTTCACACTTGTTACTCCACATCGGATCAACCAACTTATGGAAAACCCTTTCTGCGATTTTAAGTTTAAACCACAGCTACCCCCCCACTAGAGGGCCTACCTGAGTCTGGGCCGGACTAAAGTCCAAGGTGTGAGTACCAGTAGTCCATGCCGCTCAACAGGACCTTATGACCAGCCTTTTGTAATGTAACTGGTCAAATCGTAGTAGCCTTCAGTTTCGTTAATCTTAAAATCATTACGATAAGAGTCCATCATCAGGATGAACAGATGTCACAGGGTGTTTTACTTAGGTATCTGTCATGAAGGCTCAGTTGTACGGTACGTCTTCGTACGAGATATCCAAACAATGCATTGATTGGCGCCCTTCGGGTAGTACAACTACTACCACATGTACCACATTCGTCGTGTGTAAGGCATGAACTTTCCCTATGGTGAAGGGTCGAGGCCTATCAAACACCTCAGCCATTATATGAGTCATGGATCGATTAGTTCCATAGTCATCAAATGAACACAAGCCGTAGCGCGCTACAGCATACGCTGAAACGTGAGATGTCCATATTCCAGTCGGTCTTTTCTCCCTGCGGTTTTGGGTCTAACCTACAGCCACCCCGGTACTTCCAAAAGGGGGCTATTACTAGGTCAGGTTGGAACAGAAGACCTGGCTGGCCTGGTCCTTTAGTTCAATATAATGCTAATCTCTTTACCACCAGCTAACTGCTTATGTCGTTTACGACGGAAAATCATATTTGCGAAGCTACGAATTCTGTCGAATTTCACTACTTGCAAATCCCTAGCATCTGAGTAGGCTGGACACGCGCAAAGAATATGCATCCAATCCTTAAGGGGAGCTACTCATGAGCAACTTGCTACCTCGCTAAGGCCACGTTTATGCAGAAAGCAATAACAGAGTTTGAAACTCAGCTCATGGTTTTCCCATCCTGAAGAAAGTTATAAGTAATCTTGCCTTTAACTCTTATGTAACATCTAGGTTACCGTCTACGGGACAAATCTTCCATTTCCGTCGAGAAGATCCAATCCGGCAGTCCCTTTCTAATCTTGTGCTCCCCCCCCCCCTAACAGCAGCTGTAATGCATCCGTAGATACAGAGCAAGTCAAAATCCAAGGACGACCAAGCTATACCAAGTCGATGCCCCAAATGTTGGACAGCCAACAAAGAGGCCACCGTACACGGTACGAATGGCACGCCTATTGAGTCCTTAGTCAGTCCGTAAATGCGTAGCTGGACTCACTTATCGTTATGACTAGATATTTGACCTTAGTCACTTACCATTTATACCTATTCTGAGAGCCCGATTAACATGGGCCATGAAGCAAAATTGCCATAGTCTTCTTCCGAGATACGCTTCTCCCCGATTCTATTCTTTCAAGTTCAGCTCGAGACTGGCCCTCCATTAAGATAAGCAAACATTCCGCGTAAGCGCAACATATGCAGTAGTCTGACAATTGCCTTAGGAGGGAATCCATCATGACGTTCTATATAAATAAACCACAAGTAGACCTTTGAGGGCGACCACTTTCTACATCTAAACTAAAATTATCACAAGGAGATTCCACAAAAGCTCGCCTGTACCATAGGATGGACAGTAAATTTTTTTTTTCGCGTTTTGCTAAGCACGTACAAGTAAGTGTGTTAGGCATAAGTGACACCATTTTCTGCGATGCTTGCTGTGAGAGCGCTGACATCAGCTCAGAGCACTTCCTTTATGAGTGTCTTATGCTTAAATTCGCAGGTACTAGGTACTATGGGCCCTATATGGAATAGTTCTGTGTCAGATAGTATTTACATATATGTGTGATATGTAGATGCAATCAGTTGGTGTTAAGTAAAAAGCATTCAAAAATCTTAACCTTGCTTATGAAAAGAGGCTCTTGTGTGGAGTGGTCACGATTCCCACAATCTATAAAAGCTACCAAAATGATACATTGAAACGCTGTAGCGCTGATGATTTAGCGCTGACATTGCAGAGAGGTAAATCACAATGGGTCATGCTACTGAAGATATCTAAATTGTTCAACCGATACATTGTGCTTCTGATAAATCACCAATCGTCAGATTGGATTGCTTTTTTTGGTTTTTCTTGATAGGGCCTTTGATAGTCTGGAATGGCCCATATTTTTACTTCATGTAATCCACCTAAAACCTTTCGGGAAATTGTGACTTACCTTCTCTATCTTGGCACTCCAATTCAGCCATTGAAATTTTCACATTCATTTAAATGACTTCATCCACAATTGTCAGGACTATTGATACTTCATATATTTTAAGTAAGAACTTTACCAATTTCAAAATTAAACACTAACACATCATCTATCAACTATCAATCTTTGCTGGAAGATATTTCTACATCTTTTTGTATTGTACAATATAAAAAAAACTTTTGGATATGTCTATACTCTATGCGAGTCCTCTACAGGACTCGATTACTTAGAAAAAAAAACAAATCACTAAACTTCAACCGACTATCAGGTCAACATCACATCAAATACACACATGAACTATACAAAAAATAAAAAATAAAAAATAAAAAATAAAAATCAAATAAAATCCGTAATCCTTTGATATGTATTGAAAGCTATAACATAACCCAAGGATCTGCCGTCAGACTATAGAATTGCGATTCCCAAAGGAATTGACAAACACTTTACTACCTCCCAAATGCTTGAGGTGACACTAAGAAATTGCTCCTAATAGTCACCCATTCTACAAAATATTTTATCCCCATCACCTCATCAATTTGGAAGCTACATTTATATAAATTTATGTATGTATGGTTAAAAAAAAGACACGTTCAACAGCAAACAAATAATCGAAAGGACACATCAATACACACTATAAACTTACATCACACTCTTTGGGATCTGGCAACATGTACGAGTACGACGTACGAACATATCCGTCGATCGATTATAATCCAACTACTGTGTTGTTGTTGCTTGTTACGTTGCTTTATTGTTCCTGGTCCTGTTCCCGCTCCTACTTTGACTTCTGTTCCATTGTGTGCTATTACAGAATCGAACATACGGCAAACAGAGCGAAAACAAAGAACATCATGGCGACAATGTCCTTGTGAAGGTTTCGATCCCGATAAAATGGTCGCGTCGTGTAGGACTCCTTGCGAATTTGTTGGAACAGCCACAATGGTATTACCAGCTGCAGGATGTCAGGAATCATAAATCCAATATCGCGTACGACCTGATGAGCATATCCTTCGCCTCGAATCACATTCATTATGAATTGGTCAAAACTGCTGGCTGCTATATGCAGCAGAGCTATGCCAACAATGCAGAAGACCTTCTTCGATGTGACAGCATTGCTGGTGCTGGCCAAGTGCATCACCATCACAGTTGATATCAGTTCGGTTATCTGGAAACAAATTCGGAGTAAAAAGATATTAAAATGGACACAGGATATACAAAGGGGAAGAATGGTTAAAAAACAAAAAAAAAAAAAAAAATTCAAAAGAAAATGGTCTGACCGGATGCGTCACCCGTCGGAATAGAGTTTGTCACAATAAATGTCAGTATCAGGAGAGAACCCTGAGATGAGGCAAAATGGCACGGTTTGAGTTCAAATGTGAACAACAGTTGGTGACATTGGGAGACGGAGGAAGAAGAAAGCCGAAGTAGATGATGTTTGCTCTATCAAATGAAAAAAAAAAAAAAAAAAAAAATGGCTAAAGGTGACACACAAAGGACATTGTTCTTTGCTGCGAGTATAAGTTATTCATTCGATAGCAAATATATATCCTGTATGCGACGTAGCAATTTGCTGTACCGCTTTTTTGTTTTTATTCATCAAAGAGGATTGAATCTGAGATTTTGAATTCGGTGATGGATTTAGTCAGACTTAAGGGATATTGAGGCATCACAGGCATTGTTTGGAGGAAAGTCAACAACTGCTTCAAATTCGCAGCTAAGTACCATGGATATCAGTTTTTTTTTTTTTTTTTTTTTTTTTTTTTTTTTTTAAGGTAGAAGTATACAGGGTGACTGACTCGAACTGCAACTTTTTAAGATGCTATAATTTTTTTATTTTTTGATAAATTTTATTGTGCCAAAGCAAAATATGTTTGGAAAATACATCAGTTTTCAAACTGTGTCAGTAGTTTTTAATATGTCCACCTTTGGCGCGAATAATGGCCTTGAGAGGGCCGAAGAAAGCATCGCATGCTGCACGCAAGTGGCTCTACGGTATTTTGGCCCATTCCCAGTGAAGTGCTTGTTTGAGGTGGTCCCAACTTTGGTATTTTTTAGTGCTAACCTTCGCCTTTAAAATACCCCAGACAGAGAAATCCAACGGATTTGCAACCGGAAAATTTGCAATCCATTGTGTCGAAGAAATGAAGTGTGGAACATTGTTTTTTAATCAATCTTGGTTGACGCGCGCTTTGTGAAACGGTGCCGAGTCTTGTCGAAATGTCCACGGTCTCCGACCGAAATGAATGTTTGCCCAAGGCTTCAATACTGCCTCTAAGACAGTTTCATGGTATACGATCGCATTAATTTTGACGCCACGGTCCAAAAATACGAGCGGAGAGCGACCATCGACGGTTATGGCGGCCCAAACCATCACCATCGGTGCTGCCTGCTTTCTGGTGGCCGTCCGAAGGTGTACATTTTCGAAGGACCTCTGTGGCAAGTAAGCTCGGTCATTTAATTTGTTGACATATTGCTCGATAACAAATGGCTACTCATCGAAAAAAATTAAATTCGGCAACTCACCACTTTGGTGCAAGCGTAGACTCTAACTTTTTTCTGTTGCGGTGTAAGATCGTGTGTTTTTTGGTACTCCAATGGCTTGAGCCCAAGCTCATTTTTCATTATGTGTTGCATCCGTTCCAACGATATGTTGAGCTCACGAGCCATTTTTCTTCCACTTCGACGCGGATTTCGCTCAATTCCAGCCTTCACTTTCCGAACTATTTCTGTCGATGTTGCTGTTTTTTTGTGACCACCTCCATGATGTTTTGCAACGCTGCCAGTTTCACGGTAACGTATTCGAGACACAAATGATTTATTCACGTTGAGGTGCTGGAGAGCTCTAACGGAATTCATGTTTCAATTCCATCGCGGATAAAAAATTTTCAACGCAACTGAGACGCAAATCGTTTGAAAGGCTTGTAAATAATAAAATTATCTGTCATGTGTCAAAATTTGATCTCACAGTAACGAACGGTTTGGAAATTATAGCAATCTGAAGTTGGTTGCAGTTCGAGTCAGTCAGGGTGTACAATCAGGCAAATAGCAACGATCAACATTGGAATCTAAAAAGTTTGATATTATTGAACAAGTAGAACGACCCGTTGGTTGCAATAAAATTGACAAAATAGAAAATTTTGGAGCTTTCGGTTCAATACAAATTGAGCTTTTCTCAGTTCGTGTAAACCGCTCGCTGATTGAAAAGGCCAAATGACGACTTTTCTGTTTCTGGTTTCCACTACGGACTAGGCATAGGTAGGATCTGACTCCTTCCTTAGATCACCCTCAAATGAAGGGCGATCATTAATTCCTTTTCCCTATCTTTTACTTTTAATGTGTACCTATTCTAAGTCTTTGGGACGAATCAATGATTATGCTTAGAATAAAACAGGATGAGTGCCAAGCTTAAAATTAACTCTGTTGTGCATGTGCATTATACAGGGCTTCGCAGGTCTATCATCCAGTCACAAGCTATTCAGCGGACCAACAAATCCCCGATGTCGTTGGCATTAATGTTAAAGAGGACGTGCTAAAACTCGACCTCCGTGACGTTTTTAAACGAGCTCCACCAGGAAAAGAATCTCTCCGCTGTTGTCGAACTACACGAGCCAATTGAAGTGTACGTAACACGACCTTGGTCAAAGCTGTAACTTGTTGAATAATCCAGGAAAGTGATTATATCCTGCTTTCGCATCCTGGGTCGTTTAGTTCGCATTTCGGGCCACCTAAACTCGCGGCTTAAATAAGTTAAATGCCGATTGGACTTACCACAATCACAAAACTTGAAACTCATTAAGGCAAGTGATGAAACCAAACTTGGACCAGGCGACCGGCTGGATCCCAAAATTGTGCAGATCTGCCGAAAAGATATGCAACACCTTAAAAAAGATCCGGACTGTGAAAAGCCCCCATCAAAACTTGTCTGAGACGGTTAAAGACAGTCTCGTACTTGCCATTCCCGACAGGAACAGGAAGCACTTTACCGTCTGCTGTCTTAGGGGTTGCAGTATAGTGTAATTTATCGTGCGGTTTGATTTTCAATAGGCTTTTTTGACAGATCACGCGTGACTGCTATAAAACTGCTTTGTCAGTTTTGTTCAGTATCGTTTGGCAAGTCATCATGGAAAGACTCACATCAAATCTCCAAATTGTTCAGCTGTATTACGAAAATCAGCGTTCTATGAGAAATGTTTTCCGTGCGATTCGAGGAACTTACGGTGCGCATAATCGACCTACTGAAACCACTATTGCCAATACCATTCGCTAATTTGAGCCTCAGTTTACATTAGAGGATAATACCCGATCGGTTAGACCACTTCCAGCACGTAGTGAAGAGACTATAGCAGCTGTAGCTGAGAGTGTACGTGAAAACCGTGACGAATCGATTCGTCGCCGTTCTCAGCAGCTTGGCTGGGCGTATTTTACGTGAAGATCTCGGCCTAAAAGCGTACAAAATTCAACTTGTGCAATAATAAGGCAAGCAACTTGAATTTGTGTCATATTTTCAGTGAATGGGCTCTGGAAGAACTCAATGAAAATCCGGTGTTTTATCGTGAAATTTTGTTCAGTGATGAAGCCCATTTCTGGCTCAATGGATACGTTAATCAACAAAATTGTCGTATTTGGGCTGATGAGCAACCCGAAGAGTACCAAGAGCTACCATTACATCCATTAAAAACAATGGTATTGTGTGGCTTATGGGCTGGTGGAATCATATTTTTTCAAAAATGAGGCAAATCAGATTATTACCGTCAATGGTAACCGCTATTGCGGCATGTTAACAGTCTCAGTGAACTCTGGTTTCAACAAGACGGCGCTACGTGTCATACAGTGCGTGAAACAATGGACTTGTTGAGAAATCATTTTGGTGAGCACTTAATTTCACGTTTTGCTACGGTAAATTGGCCGCCTAGATCGTGCGATATCACAATTATGGACTATTTTCTCTGGGGATATGTAAAGTTTCAGGTCTTCAGGAATAAACCAGCTACGATTGACGCTTTGGAAGCCAACATTACTCGTGTTATCCGAGAGATACCAGTCGCTATGCTCGTACGAGTCAACCACAATTGAGTTTTCTAAATGGACCACTTCAGACATAATTGTGGCCAAGATTTACATAATATGATCTCTAAAAATAAATGCCATGAATCGTTCTTTAAGCGATAATAAAAATTGTAAGTTCACTTTCATATTTATGTGTTTTATTTTACATTATATATCAAACTTTACGATGAATCACCCTATATGAGAGGTTCATAAAGCTAGTGACTTGTCTGGATATGAATATTTTGGAATTTATGCTTATCCTAGCGCTATTAGGTTGATTGTGACGGGCAACACAAGTCTTCTTGTCCTGAGATTATTATAAAAGTATTTGGATATCAAGTCACCAAGTTTTCAGTTACCTATTGGAAGCTTCTTTCCTGGCAGTGAAAAATTGCTTATAGGTTGCTCTGTCGTCCCTGTCGTCTGTCGTCTTGACATCCGAATAGTCTGAAGAAGGCGATTTCACTTTTAACTTTGGAGTAAAAAGCATGGTGACATAGAACCCAGTCTCACATGATACCTCATTTGAGCTTGCTACGAGATTTACTTTACTACTAAATGGGTATCTATAACACCTTGCTATAGAGCTAAAGGTAGTACAGGTCGCCATGCACCATACACAATCTGCTATACACTCTTGAAGACTGTTTAGCTTTAGTTTCAATACCAGAGCCTGAACCAAATTAGTGAAATTTTTTTTACAGCTAATAACATTCTCCAGTTCTTTTGTCTGCTGGATTCAGTTAAGCACATAAAGTTAGCTCAGATTTTCTTGCTGTGATAAGATTGTCTTCTATCACGATGTCCATCAGGGTTGGATACGATTACCACAACGCCAGAGTTCTTGCGTTCAATTTGACTTAACCATCTAAGTCAATTTACCCAAGCATTTTTGATGAGCCTGACATCGTTGTACAGCCCATACAGTTCGCTGTTGAAATGTCTTATACCTTTTCAATTGATGCAAATAAGACTAAAAAAGCTTCAGCGACATAAAGCTGAACTGGAATAATCAGGGTCCTGTAAAAAATCTTTGAAGCCCAAAGAAGCAACGGCTAGCAAGAGTGGTTCTTCGCATGATTTCTGCGCTCGTTCCGTTGACTGAGTTTATAGCGGAAATAATATAGATAAATTCTTTTATAACCCCTTAGTTTTAGCTGCCTATCGTGACGTTTCGTTCAAGGCCTTGATGTCTTGTGTCCCTCTTTTCTGGCATCATAAAATTTATTTCTCTTTAGTCGACCGCTAAACCCATATTTGCCCCTTCTGTTTCAATAGTCTCTAACGCTCCCTTGACAGCTAGCGGTGTTTTTCATATCATGTCAACGTCGTTTGTTTTGCGAGTAACTGAACAGATTTCTAAAAGATGGTGTCGCTGGTGTCGCACAATTCTTTGAAGAACGATAATGAAAAATCAGATGACAGCGCAATGACTAGCTTAAGTTCATTTTTGAGGTTGAAGGTATCGGTTCTGACATTACCGACCTTGAGGGAGTAGCGTTCATTCCCCATCGTATTGATGCCAAAACTAGACATGGCTCTGGTGTCATATGTGGCTTTAAAATGAGGAGGTGGTGTGCATCGATTTTGAATTCTTTGTTCTTTTCCCATGATCTGTCGTAATCTGGAAATTTGATCTTTTTTGGACTTTTCTGGCTTCACATTGATAATGTTTATGAAAGGTTTAAGGCGTTCACATAATATGGCAGACAGAATTTTAAATACGATATTCAAGAGACTTGACACAGTTCTGGGGAACGGACAAACAGTGCTAAGATTACAACCATCGGGCATACTTTTCTTGAGCTCTATGTCCAATCAAATTGCTTGGAACGTTCGGACATCTGGAGTAGTGCCTTGCGTCGCAGTTGCTGTAGCAATAGGGTAGTCACAGAGCGGTGTCAACCTGGCGATACTCAGTGTTACAACTGTTCCTACAAATCTTACACATGTGCTTATTATAATGGTCGATGTCCAACCGGACTTGACTTACCAAACTTGTAAGCGCAGGTGCCAAGCAGCAGACAAAAATAGGAGTATCGTCAAATGAATTCCTTAGATGGAACCAACGATGAAGTTAAAACCCGAAATAAAACAAATGAGACCCTATCCGGGCTACTACGACCTATTTGGAGCTTAGGCCGGTAAGGACCTCCGCGACAAAATCAGAGTCTTGGAAAAGAGATGGTGGCGGATGTGCCTTTAACAAACAAGACACATTCCTGAACAGATTACCGTCTTCGCCCCCCTAGGGGTATCTATAATGGAACTGGCCCTCCAGGTTGGAGGTTGTTCCGCATGGATAATTGCCCGGCCATGAAAAAAGAAAGAAGTTACCAAGAAGCAATAACAAGCCTTGAATACGGACAGATTTACTGTTGACAACCCCTGAAAACAAGGACAACAAACGTTGGATCTGCTATGTGATATGTTAGGTACCTTAATAAGCCACGTGCAGCGAGCGACATCTATCACAAGAAGTCTTGAGTTTCTGGCATGTTAAAGCATCCGTACACGCCCCAACAGAAGAGAAAAATAACGACACCATGGATAGCTTCTACTCGTACGAGCTCTTGTACGAGCTCTTGTACAAGACCTACGAGCAGTGCCCTAGCTACGAGTATGACATTAAAATCGTTCTCGGCAGTTTTAATGCAAAGCTAGGAATAGAGGGCTTCTTTGGTAGTACTGTCGGAATGAATTGCTTGCACGACACCATCTCCGGATTAAGGCTAATCAATTCTGCTGCAACGAAACATTGTGGTAGCTGGCACGCGGTTCCCACATCTCGATATTCACAAGGGAACGTGGAAGATCAACCGTCAACCAAATTGACCATATTCCGACCGATGCAAGACACTCCTCCATTTTTTACGGATGTCCGAACATTTCCAGGGCCCAACATCGACTCGGACCATTACCTTGTTGTAGCCAACATACGGTTGCAGATGTTCTGAACATCGCAAATGCAAGCTAATACTGTGAGGATGTTCGACGTCGAATGGCTACGATCGCAAGATTTCGCCAAATAATGACACTATGACTCTGTGGCGAAATAGAAGAACTCATAGAAGAAAGAAACGCAAACCGCCATGAAGTTAGTGCAAATAAATATTCGTCATAGTAAGGCGGCCAGCGCCGACATTGTCTACCTTATGACTAAGGAAGGCATAAACCTCGTCCTCATCCATAAACCTTGCATAACCCGAGGCAAAATATTAAGGTTAAATTCAAACGAATTGTTCATCTACAAAGCCGAATCAGGAAATGAAAGTAGAGTTAGGGTCTGCATAGTTGCAAAATACGATATAATCTCAAATTATTTATATTTACGCTCCTAAGCAATGGCCGCTATGAGTGGTCGAATAAACCGCCGTATGAATCGACTGGCGGACACCCTTCAGCAACACTTAACTCACTTATAGACAAAGTAGAGCAGGAAAGGTGACACTCGATCCCATCATATAAAAAGGGGTAGCACACAAACTGCGAAAACTTCACAGCAGAGATCCAAAGTTATATGTACTCAAACATTTCGAAATGGAAACCCCCGTCGAAATAGACTATGTGGCGCAAAATTAGGAGATGATCTTCACTCAGGCTTTTAACCAAACATGCTTTACGACGGTCAAGAAATCTAAGAGCTCCCCATAATTTTCGACTTAAGAACTACAATTCATTAGGAAAGAGGCAAGGCAACTTTCCAATGCAGCCAAAATCTCAGATCTTTGCTTTGACTGGGACAAATATGAGGTCAATCTGGCGAAATATAAGGGGGCTATCTGCAGCGCTAAAACAAAATCATGGAGAAAGTTTTGCTTCAATATTGAAAGCACAACATAGTGTGCGAAGCTAAGGAAAGTCATACAAGGAATCTACAGTAGTTGGACGTCTAAAATACCTGAAGGTAGATATAAGCAATCAAATACTGAAGCTTTGAGTCTTTTGCTAGAAACCCGCTTACCAGAATGCGCTACTAAACGAGTAGTAAATATAGCCACATTTTTCCCTAGCCAGTATGAAATCCCAGAGGGGATACTAGAAGAAACGAAAAGAAGCGCTAACAAATCCCTTCTACTGAACGGAATCATGTCAATCATGCTTGAAAAAAACGAGCCACATGCTGTAATACCGTTCTAACAAAAAGTATTCAGGAGAAGCATCAAGTATGGATATGTTCCCAGTCATACCCATCCAAAGACCTAAGGTCTATAAGCCGAACATCATTCATTTTAAAAACTTTTGAGAAGCTGCTCGACACTCATATTCGAAGTAATCTGCGTCGAGAAAACTTAGCTTGAAATTGATTTTAAAAGACTTTACGACAATGAGCACACATTAGCAGTCTTCCCTGAAGAGCCCCCAAAAGAGCCTTCAACAACGTCATATAGGAAATGCTGGTGTTTATTCCGCAGTTATGAACCTGATAACCTGTACGAGTATACTCTCCAACAGCAACAACAATGTAACACTAGGTAACATGGTATTGAGGGTCACAATCACTAGGTGCACCCCAAAACGAGGAGTGATTTCACGTCTTTTGCGGGCTCTAGTTGTTAATGAAATACTTCTGAATCTAAAAACGGAAGCAATAAAGCCACTGCAAGTTCCTCGCCACGATCAGTAAAATTCTAAACTATGCTCTTAGAGTTCTTGGAGAATGGGTCAAGCTCTGTGGGTTGGTAATCAACCCGTAAAACCAGAGCTTGCTATATTCGCACATAAAAGGTGCTACATACCTAGGCACTTCGTACAAGATAGTAAACTGAGTTGAAAGCTCAATGTTGAATAATTTTTTTGGGGAAATACATAGGGAGCTAACCCCAAGACTATCCTATCGACGTACTCTGCTATTTTCAGACAAATCTTAGCCTACGGTAGTCTTGTATGGTGGCCATTTACAAAAAAAAAAAAAAAACTAAGTAGTAAGCTTAGGCTAATGACACAAATACAGAGGATCACATGTGTAGGCACGACTTATGCCTTGAGAAGAACGTCGAAAACGGGACTAGAAAATATATGTGCATGACATCTTGCCGCTAGATCTATACATGAAAGAATCTTTAGCGAACATCGCTTTAAAGATTGAGTCAGCAAAATTAAAAGGCCAACCCTTACAAGTGAACTGGGTTTGTGCTCCAATATGGACTACATAATACCCCTCCATGACTTTGAAACTTCATTCGCCTGAAGAATGGCTTAGGAACCAAATTGCACAAGTCTCGATACGCATTTTCACGAACGGATCAAAGATGGAGATAGGAACTGGTTATTATACAGTCTATCTGAGTTATTGGCTGTAGGAGAAGCAGCCAAACTTGTAACAATAAAGGAAATATATCCCACGACAGCAAGGCAATGAAATATTGAAAGACCTCCCACCTGCGAGATCTCAAGTTAGTAATGGCTGGAACTCAACATATCCGGTACAAGTAAGATTCTCTTGAAAAGCAGAGCTGAACTATTTGTATCATTCACAGACCATAATCTTCTGGAGGTGCAGACAATAAAACTACGCCGTTCTGACGACGATCTCTGCAGTTGCTATGGGGACATATGCTCATGGGAGGATTTCACTACACTTTTTGTGCATCTGTCTCAGCCTGTTATATCTGTTACCTCACCTACACCTCTTTTCAGATTCGCGGATGCAACAAGATGTCTTAGAATAGCTCAGTGACCAAAAGAGAGGTGGAAACCAAAACTAGGAACCAATTTCCCACCCGGGCATCACAATGGGTCTTTACAGGCCTATATGTGATGAGGTATAGAATGGACTCGGCTCCAGACTAACTAACCCAACCTAAGTAAGTAAGTTAGGCCAAGTTAAAAACTATATCTATCCCATTACCATGCCTGAAGGTAGATGTAGCATGATTTCTTGGAAAGTTGAAACATGTAAGTTAGTGCTTAACAAACTTTTCGCAGCGGATGGCGAAAGTGCGAGAACTTAGACGAATGGTTGGTTATTGAGTGGCATTGGGGCAAGACGCAGGAGACTTAAGTACTCGCCATAAAGAAGAGGAGCCCGTCTTGAAAATCTTTGACCCAGCTCTGCCAATAGTGATACAAATCAACGAATCAAGATGTCCTAGGATCAGTGCTATTTAATTTGGTCCAATCAATTGCACATGCATCTCGGAGTCCCATCAGCAACGATAAAAAGTTGGCTCAAATAGAAAAAGAATTGTTAGTGGTCACGTTGCAGAATGAGAAATTCTACTTTTTTGCTTATGGTCGTAAGTAGGCGTGTAACCTGATTATCGATCCGGGTGAAACTAACCAATATTCTAAGATGGAAGATGAGCCGAAGTTTAAAGAAGGTTTAGTGTTTGGAGGAATTTCTAAAATTGATTCATGAGATGCACTTGGAAATCCAGAAATCAGACTTGAGAGTTAGACAACTATTCTACTGGCAAAAATTGAATAACATAAGAGTTGAAATGTGCCTAATTTGTGAGAAATAAACTCGGGCTAACCAAAAAGAGCTACATAAATAAGATAAAAATCCTGAATATCCATAGTGTTCTTAAGGTCCACATATCAAGTTAGAGTTAGGCGGTAAGAATTATCTGGCATTAATAGAAGTGTGCTCCGATGTTCTACAGGACAGAACGATGACGATTATTATATTCTTGGAGGGCGTCTTCTTGACTGACCTTTGGAAAGCCAGTCTGATAATAGTCCTTCAAACTATCAACAATTATCATACATCAGTTTACTGAAAGTGCCAACATGTCATCGAACTTCTCGACGGTTGGGCCGGGCAGAAATATTTTCGGAAGAGAAGGGATGAAAAACTTGCGTCCTTAAGAAAGGAATGATGGAAAGGTAATTGCGAATACGGGTTTCATCGTAACTACACAATAGAAAGATGGAATGTGGGATGAATTCTGAACTTTATGTCTGACACACAAGGTCTCAAATATGTGGATATTTTAGCTGACTATAGAAAAAGGTTAAAGTGCCAGAGCCTAGTGGAAATTGACATCAAACCAACATAATAATGTTTCTATCAAACTTAAAGCAGTATTCCAAGTATTGCACACAACATATTTATTTAAAGACAATGGATCTACGGCCAATAACAAAAACTCAGGTCCACAACGAGGAGCATGCATCAATTTTAAATTTTTTGACAGCAAACACGCTAAAGTTTACATTATATGGCCTTTGGAACATCACATTAGTACTGTGATATAAATACATTAGGTTGCAGCAGCGAGTAGGCAAAGTATTACCTCCACCCTTAGTCCTATAATCGATCAAATAAACACAAACAACCCTTAGAGAGAATTAATCCAAGAAAAACGTACGAATTTTCCATGATACGGATACCACACCACTATGAAGCCAAATAAACCTCGTTAAGGTATTATACATACATATATAACCGTACTCACCGTAAAAAACAATTGATGATTCCACTGATGGTAATAGTCATCGTTATAATAGTTCATGTATGCCCACCATGCATAGTAGTGCGAAAATATTGACAATGAGAACAGCAGCACCATTGAGTAGCGTACTCGATTTTGAAGTATCAATACAATCAATTGTTTGATGCATTCGTATAGTCCAATCACAGCCAGCACCGTCAGTATCCACATTTTCATTGTATTCTGTGTTGCATTGAAGTACATGTGCTTGTAGGAGGCAATTCCCGACTCATAGGGTCCCTTAAACACTGTATCCCAGCAGGAGCACGAGCAAAATCTTTTATCAACAAACCGAGCATAGTTCTGCCAAAAATACCACAATACCGCTATATGTGCTGGAGGTATTAGAGCCGGTGCCAGGCTTCCACAGGCTGCCGGCAACCATTTTGTGTCAAACATCTTGGCTGCAATGGTAGGTAATTTTGAAGATATTTATAACATCCCTGTGTAAAACATATGTGGAGTACTGTGATACTTACCTGTTGAAAATGCGGGTTTAACTGTGCATCAACTTTGAAGTGCCTTTCACATTCTAATGTCAAAACTGCTAACCGGGTTGAAGATATGCAAATCGTCCAACTCTAAGTTCCTGGTGGGTGTACTATAGGTGAGAGCTGAAAAAAAGACGAAGGCAACTGTCAAACACTGGATGGATAGAACACTATGATAATGTTGAAGCACTCTAGCGAAATAACGAACAGAATGAGACATTATGAGAGCTTGTGGTAGCAACAGCGCGTTTTTCACTTGGAAAAATTTATTCAAATTGGCCTAGCAACGTTAGCGGTGGTATTGGGTAAATATCACCGTTGCCGTAACCGCCACCATCACTCTCAGCCTCGAGGAGGTTCAGTCAAACGAAATTTAAACGAAATCATATTCAGTTGAATTTGAGGGAGTGAATTGATAGCCTTTAGGCCTAGGGGATGGTAAAAGATTCATGCATGGATCGATGGAATGCTAGTCTGGGATGGGCGATGATACAAGTACGAGTAGTTCCACTAAATGGAAGTTGAAACTGCTTGGCATACATGAATCGGGGGTTATTCTACCCTTTGAATGCGAATGTATTGCTTGTTTTTTTTTTTTCTGTTTATTTTATGCGTTCTGCTGCCAGAGGTTATGTTTCTGATTGCGGGAATAACAAATGAATTCACAAGTACTCAGCCCGCTGGGCATGTTTAATGATACAACCACAAAAAGTTAATGGAACCTGAGACGAAACTGGATTTTGAAAAAGGACTAATGTTGAGGGAACAAGTTTTTGCACAGAAAATTACCCAACAAAAGCTGTTAAGCTGTACATATTCAAGGTGGTCAATCTGGTCAAAGAAAAAGTTCATACAATTAAAATTCTATGACTCAGCTACACTGGATGCGAGACCACAAGATCTTTTCCTCGGCTGGTACACTTCTGTACTCTGTTTTGTATAGCATGGCTAGTGACTCATATCATAAGCCTTTTTGGAGAGAAAGAATAATGAAAGTGCAAAACCATTGTCAAACTCCCAAAGGTAAGGGTCCCAGCAGAGCAAAACTGAGGGTGAAAAGAATACCAGGGGAAGCAAAAGACTGTGTAAGTTGGGGGAGGAATGGGCGAGTTGGCGATGGGGGAGAGAGCGAGTGTGTTGACACAGTTCCATCGACTTGTTATGGGAAATTGTCTCCTGGATCATCTCGTACCATTACTTACTTACTTTACGGGCTCCTGACCCATGAAGAGCCTCTGCCTGAGACACTGCAGTCTTCCATTCTCTGCGATCCCGGGCACGTTGTTTCCAGTAATCAAGACCAAGCGCTTTGGAATCCGCGATGGCTTAATCTTTAAATCAGAGGTTTGGCCTTCCTTGTCGTCTCGAACCTGGGAGTAGGGAATCGAAGATCCTCTTAGCTGAAGCATTACTGTCCACTCGCTCAATGTGGCCAAGCCAATGTAGTCGACGTATTTTGGCTTTTTGGACTACATCCACATCTTGATACAGCTCATACTGTTCTCAGTTGTATGTTCTTCTGCATTCGCCTTCCTCGCACATAGAATTAAAGATTCGATTTTTCTTTCAAAGGACCCCAGTATGAGTTTTGTAGTTAGTTAGTAGGGTTTTGTAAAGCATACTGTTCATCCTTCGAGTTAGAAGTTTCTAACCCAATTGTTTTGCTAGACCCAAGTAGCAACCGTTACCTAAAGTAATTCTTCGTCGGATCGTCACTTGGGTGTCATTCGTGGAGCTCACGTATACTCCGAGGTAAATGAACTCCTTAACTACCTCAAAATTGTTGCTGTCAGTAGTGACGTTTCGGGTGGTGGACAGATGCTGATTTATTTATTGATAACATGTACTTAGTCTTGTCCTCCTATACTTTAAGGCCAACAAATTTTGCCTGTTCTTGAATCACCATGAAAGCCTCTATCACGGCATGCTGAGAATGACCAATGAGGTCAATATCGGCCGCATAATCCAGTAGCTGAAAGAACCCGTTGGAGATAGTGCCTTTCGTGTTAATACTTGCTCTGCGCATTATCTACACCAGAATGAGATTGAAGAAGTCACATGCGCATCTTCTTGCCGAAATCGGGTGCACGTTTGAAGTAGTTCAGAGGATCTACTTCCAAATTGCTCATTGCAGCGCGTGTTTTCTGGCGATACGCGACACATCTGTATCAGTTTTGCCGGGACTCCGAATTCGACCATTTTCGTATACAGCTCCTGACGATGAATACCATCATATGCGGCTTTGAAATCGATGAATGAGTGGTGAATCTCAACCTGAATTCATTGGCCGTTTCCAGGACTTGCCTCAGTGTGAAAATTTGGTCTATTGTCGATCTGCTGGGGTGGATACCACACTATTACGTGTCGATTAGTGTGTTGCAGAACAATTTGAGACATTCACATAGTACGTTGAATATGATCTTATATGCGACATTGAGTAGGGATATGCCCTGATTTTTCTATCCCCTGTGCTTCGATGACTAAGTTTCCTTCGCAGTTTCGAAGAGCCTGTGTTCCGGTCTTGAAGCCTTCTTGTAAAATCTCCGGATATTGTTACGATTTCGGGACTCTGTAATCTCCTTGAGCTGGGAGGCTGTGTAGGCCCTATTCTTTTTACGCAGAATCTTCTCCTCCTCTCTTTTCCTGTTTCGATACTCTTCCCTCGCTGCCTTTGTTTTTCGCTGTAGCGTTTTTTTTATAAGCATCTTCTGTCACCTTTTTCCGGTATACGAATTCAGCATTATACCACGGGCTTTTTTTCTGGGTGACTGATACCCTACAGTAGTTTTGGCTACCTCCTTAATGATTTTGCGATAGTGGCACCACTAATTGTTGGCATTGGTGGTGGGTGACTTCACAGTGGAGAGTTTCTCACTCAGATGATCTCTGTAGATTTTGGTTACTCCAGGTGTGCTTAGGCGTCCGAATTTGTCCTTCTGGGCAGTTCGCAGCTTTTTCTTGTTGGACAGTTCTGAATTTCACCGCAACAAGAAAATGGTCAGAGTCGACATTTTCCCTCTGAATGTGTGCATCGTACCTTGCACCGATTAGCACCTGGTCGATTCGGTTGGCGGTTCGACTGCCTGGAGACCGCCTGTTGATTCTCTTGTTCATTTTACGTGCCCTGGCGTGTATCTAGTTATGCTTCAAGTACAAGTTAATCGCTGGAATCTCTTAAGATAATCTTTACTGCCAGCCTGGCGCTGGTATACACTGTCATACAAACCAAGCTGTTGGCCAACGAAAAGAGTAGCATTTTAATCGAAAATTGGAAAAGATTACTACATGCTCGTCAACAGTTTCAGACATATCTGTTCGAATTTCTTCATGATGAAGAGAATGGATTCAATTGTCGAGCTTTATGTGCGAAAATTTGCCTTGCATGCATGCACCCGGTGTCTAAATTTCAGCATGCTACCTAACGTGGAAGATCCTGCGAAAAGGCGCTTCAAAACCTGGTAGGCTGAGTTCAAGAAGCACTTGATCACAAGGAGCAGGTATTTTTATCTACACTTTGAGTGCTTTTGAAGCAAAACTTTTGGTATCATGTGTAACTCGACTTTACAACACTGCGCAGATGAATCATTAGATTATGAATTAAAACAATGTTAGTGAATAGAGCCTTTGGGTGGATGCTCACTGCAATCAATATGATTTAGCTGATTTGAATAGGGTTGCCCGCAGGGTGGCTTCCTATCTTCATTGCTGTGTTGTCTATGATTATTATATTGGTTAGAGCTCTAAATATACTTTCTTTTCAGAAACGCATTACGACTTTTACTCTTAAGCATAGGCAAGCTTTATGTGAATTTATACAATACGTCACTGCTCAACAAGCTCCAAGGTATAAGATCCACCTTTGGTATGGGTCGAGGAAAATCTAAAACCTCTTGCTGATCAAAAGGTCATTGTATTCAATACTTATTTGCACTCTTTAATAGGCCTAGGACCCATATCGCGATTTGGGTTTAAGCTATAGCCACCATTATGCTCCCAAAAGGGGGGCTTCTGACTCCAATGGAACCATGATTTAAGTCCTGGTAGGGACTACCGTCGGTCCTACCGCTTGTAACTGAAAACAGTTACGATAAGACTAGTACATTGCTCTCCTCCACTTTTTATTAGACAACGTTATTGATGGGCGAAGCCTTAATCTAGGATCTGTTTTTCTGAGCGACAACATTCAATTTTCATTCTCGTTAGGGAAACTTGCGTTTGTGTTCCAAACGAAGAGATACGCAATATACATATATTGTGAAGAACTGGTGGAGGGGCGAAATATCTGCGTTTATAGCAACAGCCAAGCTGCGATTAATACCCTGTTGAACCCTCACTACGCTTTAAAGCTATGTCGAGAATGTAAGGTTTCTCTGAACTCAGAATGTGTAATGTGATCGCTGATGAGTATTCAGAACAAGGTTTCTTAGAGTCACAACATCCTGTAACTTTTGCTGTGAAAATAATGACACAACGGCGTACATCCTCTGTTAGCGTATGGCCTATGGTCTTTAGTTGCAGAAACAAGGCGCTGGTGAGGTGCCATCGGTGGGGGCACTTTACCTACTTTCTACGAACAATTGAGTACATTGGTTTAGTTTTTTGTCTGAATATCTGTTTTAATTAAAATAAATCTACTGACTGAAACCTAAATACAGAGGTATTTCATGAGCAATTATTCACAGAGCTAGACTCCTAAATCATCTCTACATACGTATCTAGTTGCCGGTGCAAACATACGGCTATTGATCCAAAAGCTGATATCGAAGCTCGAATAAGGTAATTATGAAACAAAAAGTTACAGACGATCTAGCTTCTCTTCGCCATTATGTACACTCTAAAAGAATCTCCCACCTCCAACGTTGTCGACTTGACCATAATAAATTTGTTTGAACCTAACAAATGGTGTTCAGAACGTAAGGGGCATGAGTTTTAAAATCCACGTTATTTTGCGTCAATCTCATGCTTTTCCACTTGATATCTACGCTTGGACTTAAGCTGATCTTTTCCTCAACAACAACGGATTTTTTGCAGTGAAGATCGCACACCACCGCTTTTGATATATTCTCCTTCTCCTCTTCTTCTTTCATTTTTTCACAAATTTCTCATCCAGTAGCTTCTCCCCGCAATTATCTCTTCTTATAACTTTCACAAAGCTAATTTCCGTAAAATTCCATAAAATTCCTATCTAAGCAGGGCTTCTTTTGAGTTTACCAAGCTATCAATTGTTACTGCCCTCAATTTTTTATAGAGAAATATTCAAACCCATCTCATTTTATGTGCCATATTCCCCATATACATCGCCTCCTTGATATAATCGTAGACTCCGCTCTCTACAAAACAAAAGAAACTAGTTATGGGTGGTGTTCCTTCGCACCAATTCTTTTTTTCAAACTCTCTAGGCACATATCTTCATTTCATTAAATTCTACAACTCTCTCTAACAACGCTACCCAAATATTGCGCAAAGTAATCTTATAAATGACTCCAAGTCGTTTTTTCCAATTTTTCAATTGCAAAATTAAGACCGATGCATGGTTATCCTTCCTCCCTATTTTCGAAAACAAACCTTCAAGTTGGTTCCCATCAAGGCCAACTTGTTTTCTACATTTATCAGCAAATTCCCTACCAAATTTTTCCGTTGGTCCTTTTTCACTAAAAAGTTCGATTCTGCTGTTATTGAGGAAAAGTTACTAAGACTTAAGGGTGAATTTCTACCCGGCCCAGATTGCCCCCCGCCCTTTTTTACTTAAAAAAAGCTCTTCAATCCTTTCTCTATCACTTTCTTCGTATTTCGTCTATCCCTTACACAGGGAGAATTTTCCCAGATATGGAAGATCTTTTTTTTTATAATCTTGATACACCAAATGGGGTCTAAGCATGAAGTTAACAACTATCGTCCCATTGCTAGACTCTCTCATATACCCAGACTCTTTGAAAGCACTTAATACGAAGTCTGAAGCTTCAAATGCAAGCCTTTGATTTCGTTCCGACAATATAGTTTTTTACGAGGCAGATCTACTACCACAAACCTGGCTGAATTCGTATCTTTTGATCTCGCAGCCTTAGAAAATGGCAAAGAGATCGATGTTATCGCAATTTATTACACTTGAGCGTTTGATAAGAGGATCTCATTAAGTGATCCACTTCAATTTGTCTGCTCTTATCTGGAAAGCCGATATTATAGTGTTCGGCTCAGATCAGCCCTGGCAGACATCTTGGTCCCCTTTTCTTCGTTCTTACTATTAACAATCTTGAGAGGGTCATTAAACACTCTTCCAAACTTTTTTAAAACAATTTCTTCTCTTCATGATTCTACCATTATTCCAGAATGGTGCAGTCATTTTCCAATCTGTTGCCTCAAAAACTGCTTAGAAGTTAATATCGCCGAATGCAAACCACGTAAATGCAACCTCCTCCTCCTCCGCGACTTTATTTTCTCTATGGTCAACCAACAAACCAACCACATGTTCAATCTTTTCAAGAAATTGCCTTTTTAATCGACTGTGAACTTAATTTTTCCAAGTCATGACTTGGATTTATTAAACGGCGGCCAAAGCAATTATACAACCCATACGTAACCAGATCTCTCAATGTTATAGTACCTTTGTCATCCTTTCACCGAATTCATGTTTCCCAAATCAAGGGTATTCAACGTCGTCGTTTCTTTCGATTTGCTCTCCGTGGATTTTCCTGTATAGACAGTGATAGGTTTATCAGGACCGCCACAAACTTATTAACATGAATTGCTGACATTCCTTTCATTCATCGAGTTCTCTCAGGGTCCTTCGACTGCGCATGCCCTTTCTTCCTCTTTCAACTCTATTTCCAAACCACGTAATCTACGTTGTCATCGTCACTTCTATCTATCGGTCAACCGTAATCTCCCGGATGCTCCAAAAGATCAGCTCAAATCTCTTCGTCTCAAACAATATTTCCTCTACCATTCCCTTGGTTCCTAGCTCTTAAGCCTTTCTGTTAGTTTTCAGTTCTAGTTTTTAAGTGAGACTAAGTTTATACAAAGTCAAATAAATGAGGGCCTCACTCTCTACTAAATTTAATCTATAATCATAAAATATTCGCACAGTTAGACTGCCCCTCCTGACGATGTAATAGACAAAATATGGCAAACTGAAAATGACAATTGGAACGGACTTCATATCTCCCAAAAAGAGTTGATGGCCACATTGCATTTTGAATTGAAATCCTTTATCCCTCATTGGATGAAGAGTATCAAACCAAAGAAAAACGTGATCGAGATTTGAAGACACTGACAGAGAGTCAGTCTTTCAACAGAGATATCGAAAAAAAGTTCAAACGAGTCAAGAAAACTGCAATGTTCTTCCCAAATGACCAATAATTATGACAAGCAGTACTACAGTGTGCTAAAGGTAGTAAAAATTGTTGGTCGCTTATTAAAACATAAGAAATTCTGTCTCATCCTTGTGGAATATTTAATATGATCAATCAACTTACGCAATCATGTAGTACCAACATACGATGTCGGCATTTAAATCAATCCTAGATTTTAAGAAGTTCTTTCCCAACAGAAATAAAAAAGGATTTGACCCATCCGCGAACATAAAAGGCGAATGTTCTTCTTTCTCCTCCTACAGATCCATTGTCCTTCCGTCCGTTCTTTCCACGATCATGGAAATGTTGGTTAGCCATTAGCTCATGAAATACCTTTAGGCACAAAAACTTCTGAATGAACGACAGTATACTCGTAATTTCCTTAGTAACAGGTCCACTGGTGATTTGATGGAATTCTCATCAAAGTCTACACCAATCCGGCGAAATCAAGATACTTGCAGTTCAAATATCAGAGGCATTTGACTGTGTTTGGCAATAGTTTCTTTTGTCGAAAATGCATACATTTCAGATCGATGAAACAGAATGTTAAATTTAAGTAGTTTTGGGTAGTTTCTAGTCTATATCCACAAAATAAATGCTGGTGTGCCCCAAGGCTCCGTTCTATCTCTGACACTATTTTCAATTTTCATCAATCTTTTGTCTGATGCTTCCAATCCGGTATGTTCTTTTGCTAACGTTACAACTGTCTCTGCTAATTATATTCGTTCCCTGTTCTGTGCTGTGCTGTTCTGAAATGGCAGCATAACTAATAAGGGAACTAACTACCTAGTAGGGACATAAATACTGTTACACAGAAAACTCAGCGCCAAATGAAAACGAATTAATATTTAAACAATTTTTTTTTTTTGTATTTTTATTGGGTTATTCAATGGCTACAGATTTTAGAACAACTTATTCGAAATGACTTCCATTTGCCTTCCAGCACGACTTAAGACGATGTGGCCACTCATCGATTGCGAGACTGCACGGGCAAGGGCTCGCTTCAATGACTCAATTTTTGAGTGTCGAGTAGAGCAAGCCATGCCCTTTAATACGGACCAAAACTTGTAATCCAACGGGTTGAGTTCTGGACTAGCAGCTGGCCAATCATCCGTTGATATAAAGTGCGGAACGTTGTTTTTGAGCCAGTGTGTTGCTTGTACGCGCTGAGTCCTAAATTTTCTTTAATAATGCGAGACATAGATTTTTGCAAAATTTTCGGTCGATTCGTTTCTTCACGGCTTTGATCGTTTTCGGAGTTCTCACAGTGCGTGGACGACCAGATTTTTGACGTCCTAAAGATATCGCCTTTTTCCATGTTGCATTTAAGTAGCCCAACTACAACAATATGATTTTCGATTTCGCCCCATTCCATGATTGTAAGCAATTAATGTCCAAAACTTTTCACGTCACAATGAAGCATAAATATCAACTGTCAAATAGCAATCAATACGAAATGGATTCGCTCAGTGTTGCATTCGTAATGAGTGAGTTCAGTTGTGTACCAGTATTTATGATTTGACTAGGTACAGAGTAACTTTTAATTTTTCTCAAACACAATGCACCATTGACTACCGCTTCTTTTTGTCATGAGATAACAACAACAAAGCGCTTAGCATTGTGCCGATGGTATAAAAGTCCTTCTGCATAAGATTTCCTTGAATTTTAAATCATTCTAAAGCTTAAGATTAAAGATTAAGCCGCTGGTATTCCCTACAGGGTCTCCAAGTTAATTGAATAGCAGTTGGGAGCAAAGTTATCAAAATTTCAATGAAGAACAACGCTCTCTTAACGAAACATAGTTAATAATATGAATATCAATGGAAGAAGATTGTTACGTTCACCTTAAGCACGTCAAAGGAACACAGCAGTGGCGTATTATTTCGCAAGTTTATTTGAGAAAAAACTGGTCTTTTCATAGCCATGTTGATGCTGTGGGCTCTATGTCCCGTCAGGCGTCATTTTTTAAACCTACATATTCAGTCGGGAAAAGTTTGTTATCTAGGAAAACACCCAGATATTTAACATATTGTTGAAAGTGGATATTCAGACAAGAGAACTTCTTAATTTTTTTTTAAAGAGGACAAAACCGTATGAGTTCTTTAGGAATAGCCTCGCTTTTCAAGTGTCTAAGGTTGTCTACGTGCTAAACCAGTCAAACCGCAGGCATGATGAATGGAAAAAGCACTCAACCTACCAGTAAGGCTTATCCATTTCCACATATTTTCTGGAAGCAAGATGCTTAACCAAGCTATCTACTTTGATTAGCTTCCACAATTAATTTTCCCAATATTTATAGTCTGCTTCATTACACTGCTGGATCAATTCGGTACTTGACTCCTTTTTAGGTTCAATGATTTTGTTGCTTTTAATTTTTTCGGCTTTTCACTCAAACTGCAGTCCTTGATAGTTTCGGCCTCGATTTTAGGTAAACTCTGAGTACAGAGTTTTTGCTGGTGGCTCCTTTGGGCTTTTAATGCTCACGGCCCTATACGGAAGATATTTACAAGATGTGAGGTACCAACTAATGGCTTCGGATGAAAATGGATTTACTGCTGGACAACAGACGAAGACAACAACCTTCGGACCCTTAGGAGGCCACGTGCAGCTGAACAATAAGCAATCCCGAAGATATCATCGATGGCAGAACATAAGGACGAAAAACTATAATACGATATACAGGGAAACAGCGTTTATTCGGATGCAGATTTGCCAATTGCGGGCAGACTTAAGCAAGAAGTCTTGAGGTTCGGACACGTGAGTAAGTGTCTTATGACAATCCGCATCAATCATAAATTTGCTAACAAAAGCCTAATATGCGCCTATGCTTCTACGAAAGGCAAGAACGACGACACCAAAGATTGTTTCTATAATCGTAGTAATCGACTTTAACACCAGGATAGAAAAGGTGGACACCTTTGGTAGGATATTTGGTAAGCATAGTCTACACGACACCACGCCTGGCAACAGACTTAGGGTTATTGACTTTGCGGCGGAATGAAGTATTACCTACGCCGCCAGCCAAAGTACCAATAGCAACGTTGCCAACATGCGGAGACGTTGTGTTTGATGTACTGGGTTTTACCAGGTCACCAAGTAATTCCTGGTTTGAATAAGAATTCCGGAAACCACATGCAGCTGAAAAAAAGCGAACAAAACAGCGCTACAATGAAGGACAATGGCTGCTCATGAGATGTTTAAGCGAAATAAACCGGCACAACCATAGGTTTCTCAGGAACAACGAATGCAAATTCTACCAAAAGGCCAAAAAGATCCGTACAGATGTAAAAGGCAACTTTGTAGTAAATAGTCAGTATTCGGAATATGGAAAAACTTCTTCTGCAGAAAATATAATGACGACGAAGACCAACAGGGTAAAAACTTGCGTCCACCTGACCTAAACGAAGTAACAATAGCGATACCTAAACTTAAATTCAACGAAACAGCTCGACCTGAAAGCCTACTGGCTGTGGTATCCCAATGACTTCTGATCAGAAGAGTATATGCCTGATAAATGGAAGCTCAGTATCGTTTCCCTAATCCACAAAAAAAGACCCCCTTAAACGATCCCAACTATAGAAGTATAAATCTCCTCAACATTGCACACAAGTTTAGATGATATTAACTGCGTTGCAGTATGAACGTCTTCTGAAACTCTTTGTCAACAACATGTTTGGTCAGGAAAGTCCACGATCGACCGAATCTTTACATTCAGATAGATCTTGGACAAAAACTGTAGAAGTCCCAAATGATACTAAAATGATACTTTCCATCGATATTTATATAGAACCGTGTCCAGCTTTTGCATCCCTGCCAAACCCATCCGTCTGTGCAGAATGAGGATGGGGGACGGTAGCTGCTTCATTAAAGTCGGTAACGACTTAAGTGAGACCTTTGATATCAAAAATGGTTTTATACAAGGTGACGCTCTGTCACTTCTGTCACTTCTGTCACTCGGTAACAGCATACTTGACAAAATTGTGCGAAACTTACATATGAACATCGGGAGCACAATCTTTCAAAAGTTTGTGCAGCTAATTGGGAGCACTCCTCGGGCTGTCAACTGTACATTCGCGGTTAATGAGGACAAAACCATGTATAGCAGACAATATCACAGTCGACAGCTATAATTTCGAGATAGTAAGTGACTCTGTATACCGTGGCTCTGCTATAAATTCTGCAAACAACATTTCAGCTGAAATTAAACCAAAAGTCACTCTTGCCAATCGCTGTTTTGTTGAGCTAAAAAGACAATTGAGTAGCAAGGCTACAAAAACTCAGGAGACTCTATTTAAGACCTTCTTTGTGGGCCTAAAGCATGAACTCAATCGAAGATATCTTCAGTCATTTTGATGGAAAAATCCTTCGAAATATATACGGTCTCGTTTGCGTTGACGGGCTTTGATGGAAAACATTCAGCGAACAATACGATCTATACAGTAACATCGACCTGATCAGAAAATTGCACATCAGTCCCCTGAGACGGCTGTAGAGCAAATGGGCACAAACGCTCCGGCCCGCAGAATCTTCGAATTTTATTCGGAGGGACAATTTGATGACGTGCACATATAAAAGGTTACCTCAACCGACTTGGGGTGCGCGACTTTATGACATTAGCGCTAATATTTGGGGCCTGTTAGTGCTGCATCTTTCTTGAATAAAGCGCAATCTGGAAGTTCGATTTTCTACCACATCTCTCAACAAAACCTTGTGGTGATCAAGAGCAATATCGTCGGACGACGCCCAGGATGACCAAACGGCTTCAATTCTTGCATGAACTGAGTGTTTTAAGCTGGTTAATCTTCCATATGGTGGATGGAAATAGTTCTAATTGCTGTCCACGATGATGAATCGACTCATAAGGGTATCCTCAATGCTAGCCTTCACAACAGAAACAGCTTCTACGGTGCGCACTGTACGACGTCTCTGCGGATGCGTATTAGACTATGCGTGGTGTGAAAACGATCCATTTTTATTGGAGTTACTTGATATACGCAGCGCATGGTATGTTCCACAAACTGAACCATAAATTTCTAAATAAAATCGCGAAATTTACAGGCGGAATGAAGACGAAATCAGCTATCAGCTGTCAAATTAAAAAAAAAAGAAGTAGCTGCGCCTATGAGAGATTGATTTGTTTTAGCTGGACGATTTTTTCTGCTGAGCTATTTGTCTACTTTGCCTGACCCCTTTTTCTTTATTGCCCTTAGGCGTTGGCCGTTTAAAACGTGCCTTTAGCGGCTTCTCGCAAACTAAGCTGTCAGAAATAGTATCACTGAAGAGTCGGTTAGTTGCTTTAATATATATGTAGTATCTAGTACTGGTTGGGTCTACTCGCTAGTACCATAGCAAGACACCAAACATGTTGTAGAAAAAGCGGCAGGAAACGTTGTAATCTAGCAACTCGTAGATCAGCGTCAAGGTCGACGTATTAATATTGTGTGTTTCAATACAGTCATAAGGAATAAGCCTTACTGAAAAGTCCTCTCCCATTAAAAATGAAATAAAAATCTTTACATGACTGAATGCAACCTTAAAAAAATTTACTGGCATCATGGAGGAAAAATCAATCAACCGTGCTATATAAAAGAGTCCTCCTAACAATCCCTTTGAGTGAAAAACTGATAAATTTCTCACCTCTATTTTTAGCAGAAAACCAAAATCCATGGCACAATGTGTTAAATCATTTGCAAGCCTTTCAATTCTACATACAGAATGTTGGAAGAAATTTATCACTACCCACTCTTCCATAGTACATTCTTCCAAAAAATTGCACAAGTCAAGCATTTATAAGTCTCCTCAAGTTGATTTGGCAAGAAAACGATTTTACAACGCTCCTTCCGGTAGGTAGGTGGTGAGCAAGATTTCTTCAATTTGAAAAGTTGTCCTTTGCCAACAAAAACATTCACTGATGTGCATAAAATCGAATCAAAGTCACCCCCGGTGGCCACCTCTAATATAGTTTGCGCAATTTTGTACCCTTCATTTAACTAACTCAAGACGAGAGGTTGGGAAAAGGGAAAAACTCACTTGGTTCACTTCCGTTTGTGGCCTGACAAAGAAAATCAAATAAAATGAGTAGAACGCTTTTGAAATTAACGACTTCCTTTTGGGGACAGTTTAGGCATTCACTTTTTGGCGGGAATAGTTGGGAAGGACTTTCCGGTAATGCCTCGTTACAAATTCACACTTGAAGGCAAGTCACGCGATAGTCACGACAAATGAGTTGGGAATTTCAATAGTAGACTTAATCCAACGATGTTACACGTTTTCTTCCTGCATGAATATGAAATCAATTGAGAAACTTCATTAATTGTTTATTCTTATGGAAAACAAGCGCTAACTGGTGGCGAATTTTAATGAGCTGCAGTGGGCTTTTGAAATTGTTGTGTCAATTACCTCTATTCCCTCCTGGAGATCGAAGACGTCTACTTTCTCCCAATTATTGAATGAATTATTCAAACAAGGAGCAGTCAGGACATCGGTCTCTAAGATTAAGTCCAACAAAGCTGCTGGACCCGAAAGCTTAGCTGCGGAGCTGTTTAAAGCAGCAGGTTATGATTACATGAATTTCCAGCATTGTTTGTCCAGAAGGGAGATTCCGTGTACTGCACCAACTACAGGTTTTTCTGTTATACCATATTATGTGAACGCCTAAGACCCTTCGTAAACAGTTTGACCAGTCCTCAATTGATCTCATTGGATTTTTAAAAAACCCTAGGAGCTCCAAATCGACACACATCACTTCTTCATCAATTTTAAAGCCGCATATGAAAGCATCTATGGATATGAACTATACAGAGTCATGAATATGTTAGTTTTGACATTCCTGCTAAATTCTTTCAACTGAACATGATGACGATGGAGAATGCACGTTCTCTCAAGGTCGGTAATGACAAAACTAAGACCTTTAATGTCAGAATTGGACTTAAACCAGGCGATGCGTTGTCATCTGATTCGTTTAACATTATTCTTAAAAGAATTGTGCGAAACTCAAAAATCAACTCAAGACACACCATCATTCAAAAACAAGCTCAACAACTCGCATACGCATGTCCAGACGACATTGACATAATGGGAAGAATCTTATTGCTCAAAAATTTACTCAGAAAATCCAAGTTTATTCATCTAAATCTATATTGTCCCCTTCAAAGTTATCCCCATCGACTGCAACACACTTATGCCAGCGCTTGATTCAATCCTCGAAACATTTTTTATATTCGGTTTTCAGGATATCCATCAGTGCTTCCTGAGATGGCTGCTAAAATGGGTTCCCCGTAGTGGTTTTTTAACTCGATTGAACAGAAAGAAATCACAGGGGGCCAAATCAGGTGAATCCGGTGGCTGTTGGAGGGTATTTGTTGCATTTTTCGTCAAAAAATTACGAATACTGATGGCATTGTGTGACTGTGCGTTATCATGGTGCAAAATCCACTAGTTTTCTGCCCACAATTCTGGTCTCTTTCGGCGAATTTCTTAACGCAAACGTCTCATAACGCCCAAATAGTACTCTTTGTTTACTGTCAGGCATTCATGATGCACTACACCGTTGAAATTCATTGAAAACCGCGAGCATTCTCTACTTTTTTGACTGAAAACGACGTGGTTTTTTTGGTCTCTCCTCATTTGGTGAACGCCATTCACTTGCCTGGTGTCTGGATTGCGTGTCGTACTCATAAACCCACGTCTCGTCTCCAGTAATGATCCTTTTGATGAATGTGGGATCGGATTCAGTCCCGCAAATCATCTCTTTTGCGACGTCAGCATGGTCTCTTTTTTGCATGAAATTAAGGTATTTTAACATCAACTTTTCTGCTACACGACGGAAACCCAAATTATTAACCAAAATGTCTTGGACGAATCCATAGGAAATATTTAAGTCCTCCGCTATCTCTCTGATGGTTAATTTAGAGGGATTTAGAGGGAATGTCAACAGCAGATGTACCAACTTAACAAAACAATGCCGTACTCGTCAGAAAAACTAAGATAACTCGGATTAGATGGTTAGGTCCCCTTGAGCGCATGGAAATCAGCGTTTCAAATCAGAACCAGAGGGATAATGCAGTAGAAGTCGATTTAATCTTAGACTGCGCCCAAAAGTGGAAGGGGACCTCAGCCGACTCCGTATGTGCAAGAAGTCGCGTTATTTTCTGGCGAGCCAATTTAGATGAGGTCCTGGTTCACGTCGGACTGTAGTAAAAGCGACTATGTATATCGGTTCCTGATTTCGAATGATGACCAACTCAACGAATAGTGAAGAAACTTCCAGGCCACCTGGTTAGCAGCAATGTGCTCATGAAATATCATCTGTGACGATGAAGTACCTAAACTCAGAACTCGGTGTTAAAAAAGCAAGATTTCGGATCAAATTTGACATATTTAAGTCTTCTGTTCGTTGACTTTGAAGAAGATTCGAAAAGGTTCTCCTCCGAGAGATAAATCGTCGTGGTGTGAATGTTATTTTTGTTATTGATTGATAAGGTGGACAGGCCGATACTAATTAATGCCTGATGTTCAGTAAATGCCTTATATTTTGGGCGAATCAGGTCTCTAAAGGGTTTCACCAAAAGTCTGATAAACTCACACTACCTAGGTCTAAATCGTAGCAAAATTTTCTCATAACTTTCCTTAAAGACTGTAAGCCCTTCCAGTTCTTGTGAACAATAAAACATGCACGTACGAATGGTTGCGTGAAAGTGTCGACCTCTAAATTTAGTGGCCTGATATAGCAGACTTTTTGCTTATTTTAATGTATCCTGAATTCATTTCTCCGTGTGAGGAAAATGATAAATTAGTAACAGCATCAAAGGCCACAACACAAGTCATTATTGCAGGACATGCGTACCTCAAAGAACATTCCAAAAGTCAGCAGGAGTTTGAACTTAACGGCCTTATGGGCAAAAGTAACCTTAAATATATTTTTTTACCACAATGTCGAAGCAGACGTGTTCGTTTTGTTTACTCATAACTCAGTTTTATGTGCTCCACCCCACTGTGCCATTATGAGAAGTTCATTTCAATTACACACGCAACAAGTTGGAGGAATGCGATTACTCAATCAGCCAGGGTAATCGTAATTTTAAATCCTTTGCTTGGTTGTATCTTACACTACACAATCGAATAAATTAAACAATTCCGTTTAAGTTTAGGTTTTATAAATAGCAGGAAAGCCGAGGAGTAGATGAACAGAAGAGCAGACGAGTTGAAGAAATTGGTGCCGTTGAGCGTATGCTGTTATTGACGTCATAGATTTACGTTCAATAAAATACTCGAACCTCACCACAAAGTGGGCAATTATTTCTTGAACACGAAACTACCACAAAGAACAATTTGGGTAATTAATTGAAATTTGTGGGTATCTCTGGGTGTTTGTTAGTATTCCAGTATCGGAGTCGTCCGGATTACTGATATTTTGGTGGCATTGCTCTTCGAAACGGCTTGCTCCACTCAAATATTACTTTAGGAACTCAGTACTCAGATCTCAAGAATCATAATGTTGTAATTGCTGAAATGCTTTCAGGTGAGGAATTTCACCGAGTACCAATGACGCCTTGATTTGCATCAAAGAGGGTTCACTCTTAAGAATCAGGGGACGGATCTGTTGTTGGAATGACTCGAGAAGCGGAAAAAGTCGAACGGACTTTAAAAAGGACGTGCAAACAGCATGTATGATAGATCTGGACGTCTCTTCACTAAGTGTGAATTTAGCCGAGAGAACATTAGGTCCAGGCACAATATATAGCATCTCAGCCAGCTTTTATAAGCTTTTATAATACTTTCAAGAGGAGCCAAGATAACCTGACAAATACCGTAGTTAGTAACTCGGTAAAAGATTGATCTGACTTCGTTCCTTAAAAATGGCGTGCAGATAATGGTTGAGCTTGTCATGGTTGTCATGAATACCAACAATTTTTTTCTTAAAACTGTCTGGTTTCATGAATAGAAAAAATAGGCCCTACAGCTGAATGACGCTATTATCCTATTCTCAGGTGAAGTGAGATGAAGGTGAATGATTGAATGAATGACGGACATTCACATTTTCACATCACATTTAAGTGTTTTGTAAAAGCGTAATGCCCTGTCACGACACAAGTCTTTCGTGCTGAAGGACAGCAGGGAGGCCGCTGACTTCCTAGAGACGTCGGGAAGCATTCGTTTGGTCCGTGCCCCGTAGCTGTATCATCTGGAGTTGAGATCGTATAAGACCCAACTGTCAATGGAGGCCTTAACCGAGAACGTAGGCAGACCCAACGTAGGTTCGGGTTCTGAAAAACTATCCTCTGAACCATGTCTGGCAAGTTCATCGGCGATTTCATTTCCTGTTATCCCAATGTGACCTGAGATCCAGACAAAGGTCACTGAATTTAGCCTTCCGACTGCGTTCAGCGATCTCTCGCATTCTCGAACCAGCTTGGAAATCGAAAGAGGGTTCAGCAAGGCTCTAAGTGCAGCTCGGCTGATGCTGCAGATGTAAATACTTCACCCCCTCCACCGGTTCTCCACTATATAGTTCGTTATCATCAGGAATGCGTAAATTTCTGCTTGGAAGACAGATGCAAGTTTTCCTAACGTGAAGTGAAGTCGTTCTCTAGAAAGACACCAGCGCCTCATCCTATATTGGTCCTTGAAGACCCGACAGCATTCCTTTCTTGGCTCAGATTCTGGCCGAACCCAGTCCTGGCAACTGGAGTTCCGATGTCATTGCATCGGATAGCAGGTCCATAAGACCGGAGTCATAAGAGAGCAAGGACACCGAAGCTCCAGTGTGTGTTGTACTAAATGGCTTTGAAAGTGCAGACCATGACATGAATAACAAGGCGAAAGAGATTCATCAACGCGTCTAGAACGGGGCCAGGAGTGCGAAGGAAAGCCCACACGCAAATTTGGGGAGAGCTTATTCCACCAGACAACCGACGCATAGGATATAATTGGCCTTTTGATAGCCATGTAGATCCAAAGAATCCTTCTCGGTGACAGGCCCCATGTCTTGCCGATAGCTCCTCTAAAGCTAGAAGCCCGACAGCGCCTAAGATGCATTCGACGGAAAATGTTAAGCCCAGAGAAGTTTGTTATCCATGATAACACCCAAACACTTAACTTTTTTGGAGAATTGGATGGTAATGACTTTAAACACTAGATAAATCAGACCAGGCAGCTTCCTCCTTCTCGTAAAGAGAACAACCTCAGTTTTGGGAAGATTGAATGAAAGCTCATTTTTAGTGCACCAGTCGGCGATCACGGTTAGGGCTGCCTGCGCTTTGGAACAGACAATCGTTAGACACAATCCAATAGACAGTTCAGCTACATCACCCGCGTATTCTTGCGCATAGACGTTAGAACTATTGAACGCGTTGAGCAGTGGGTCGACAAAAATACATCATTTCAGTAAAGACAAAACGCCGCCTTGTGCGCAACCCCTGTATATATTAGCCACGGTCAGCATCTGCAATCAATGTCCTATTTACCAGCAATGCTTTTATCCAGAAAACCAGTTACTCGTCTACGCCGTGTTGTCTGGTCGAGTATTGTGGATGTATGCGAAAGGCAGTTTTGCACACATGGATCTCGATTATTCTTCTGATGCTTTTCAGCATGAAGGAAGCCAGTCTTATAGGTCTGAAATGCTAGGCGAGCGAGTAGCCATCCTTTCCGATTTTCGATATAAAGGACACTTTCACTGTCGTAAAGGTTGCATACTCGAAAAAGAGGTTTGCATCTTATTCTTTCCCCGGCGAAAAAGTTCTATTTGCCTTACCTTCACCAACATTTTTGTAAACTTGAGTCTTTTTGTCTCTTATTTTCTTTCAAAACAGAGGATTTACCCAAAATGTGGGTCGCATTAGGTCATCCGTTTGGAGAATGCCAGAGAGCTAATTTATCTGCTGTTATGTTCAGAAAAAGCCCAACATTCTAAGGATTTCGTAAATGAGGACGCAGGCTGTCCTAAGTCAGGTTCGGAAGTTTAAAAACTATCCCCTTGGCCTTGCCCATTGTGTTAATCGGCGTTCTTATTTCCCATTGCGACAGTATATTTAACCTTCCGAATACATTCAGAGAAGATTTGCGTTCAAAGAGCTGAGAGCTTTCAATATTTACTACTTCACATCCTACACCGAATCTTTACAATGAAGTTGATTGTACAGAGCATATGAAAAGTCGATTTTGTACTTTCGCAACAACAGGAGTTTTAGTGTTATTTCACCAGACGGCATATTCATAAGACCAGATTCAAAAGTTGGTTAGCAAGTTAATCAAAAACTAAGTGCGTGTTGTAGAAAAGGCCACTTCTTCCTTATGCAGTTGAGACAGACCAGTTTTGGAGATAACAATCTCAGCAGTGATGATTTTTCGAGGAGGCTTGTTCCACCAGTCAGCCGACACATAATATATAAATGGGTTCACCATAACCATATAAATTCAGAGGATCCCCATCGGTGGAAAGTCCCATGTCTTGTAAAAACCTCTTTATTCTGCAAGAAAGATGGCAGCGCCTTGGACATTTGTGACGTAACATGCCAAGTTCAAAGAAGTTTGTTATCTAGGATGACACCCAAGTATTAGAATGCGACACAAAAGTAATACATGGACTGTCCGTGCCGTTTCTAAGAGAGGGCATTACTTGAATTAAATCCATACCATTTTCAGTTAGTACCAACCTTCAAAAGTTACGTGTATAAATTTGACAGCTGTCGGACGATTAGTTCTCGAGATATAGCGTTATGAGTGAAGCAACTTTTGTTATTGTGATAAAAATGGATTCAAAGCAATTTCGTGTGTTGATTTATCATTGCTTTTTGATGGGAAAAATGCAGCCGATGCAAAGAAATGGCTTGATAAGTGTTACACGGACTCTGCACCAGCCGAACGAACCATTCGCTAGTGGATTGAAAAATTTAAAAGTGGTCATACAAGCACCGAAGATGATGCACGCAGTGGACGTCCATAAGGGGCTGTTTCAGATGAAAACATAAAAAAAGTCCACAAAATGATTACGAATGACCGTAAAGTGAAGTTGATCGAGATAGCTGAGCCTCTGAAGATATCAAAAGAGCGTGTTGGATATATCATACACGAATATTTGGACGTGCGAAAGCTCTGTTCAAAGTGAGTGCCGCGTTTGCTCACAGTCGACCAAAAACAACAACGTGTTGATGATTCAGAGGAGTGATTAAAGCTGTTCAACCGCAATAAAACCGAATTTTTGCGTCGGTATGTGACAATGGATGAAACTTGGCTCCATCACTTCACACCAGAGTCAAGTCGGCAGTCAGCTGAGTGGCGAACCTCTCCCAAAACAACCAAAAACTCAACAGTCGGCTGGCAAGGTTATGGCATCCGTATTTTGGGGTACACATGGAATAATTTTCATCGACTATCTCCAAAAGGGGCAGACTATCGACAGCGATTATTACATTGCGTTGTTGGAGCGTTTGAAGGACGAAATCGCAGAAAAACGGCCGCATTTGAAGAAAAAGAAAGTGCTGTTTCATTAAGACAATGCACCGTGTCACAAGTCGATGAAAACGATGGCAAAATTGAATGAATTCGGATACGAATTGCTTCCCCACCCACCGTATTCTCCAAATTTAACCCCCAGCGACTCAAAAGAATGCTCACCGGAAAGAGATTTAAAACCGATGAAGAAGTAATCGCCGAAACAGAGGTCTATTTTGAGGCTAAGCCGAAATCGTACTACAAAACTTGTATCGAAAGATTGAAAAATCGCCCTCGAAGGCAACTATATTGATAAATAAAGTTGAATTTTGCAAAAAATTTGTGTTTTACTATAAAACGGCACTTATCAGCCCATGTGTTATTAGACTTTTTTGGAGAAGCAGATTGTGATACCTTGAAGAACGAATCAGCTCCTCCTCCTTGTGAAAGGAAAAAACCCTGAAAACTTGAGAGGACTGACTGTAAGTCCATTTCTAGCGAATCAATCATCTATCAAGTCAAGGCGTGTTGCGCTTTAGACTGAACAACGGACCAACGCTATGTATGGTCCGACAAACAGTATAGCAGTACGACATCTGCATACCCTTAGCATATACATCAGAATCATTGAAAGTGTGACTAGGCTGACCTACAAAATCCTGTGCCCTGTGTGTACTTCTTCCATGGAGTGCGTCTTTAATTCCGCCCACCAGCCCACCAATTCGTATCTTGGATAAAGATGCATTAGTAAAGCGGTTTCGCGCACATGTAGTCGGAGCACAGAAGGAAGTTCACTCTAAGTGGAACTAATCATTCTTTTGGTTTTGCCAAGAGTTAAGACATTTTTTACGATTTACGGTATAATTTGTTCTCTTATCGTTCGCCATGGGTCCGGAAAGTATGTCGGTATTTAGCGGTTTATGATTTTTTCAGCATAACTGGATGAATATCATTGGTATCAAGCAACTTGCGATGATATTTTTACATACTTTAACCCTTACCTTAGTTCATCGAACTTAGTGTCAAACTTCTAAATCAGGTGATACTTGTATAACGACAATCCACCTGCGGTCTTTTCGACCGCGGCCACTGCACGAATTTTGGCAACCACTAACAACACATTTAAAAAACCTACCGCCGATATAGGCATTGGCCTATAGATTTGCTAGATATTTAATTAGTTAATCATGTGGCTCTTTCTACGACACGCTCAGTAAATTGGACTCAAAAGAGAACCCAATGTCGATAGCGCGAGTGCATTGGACATGAATTGGAATTGACATTCACAGCCAGAAAACAAATCTTCACCAGTTGGCTAGTCAAATGACTCAACAAATTTGATGCCATCTACACTGAGTCGGACTCTTCGTCTCATACTTGAGGTCCACTCACTTCCCAGGTAACTTAAGCAGAACCAGCTCCTTTTAACGAAATTACTAGTGAGCTGAATTACACAACAAACCGTATATCACATCTGTTGTGGTAACGAATGATGTATCAAACATGCTGTTGCTCCCATTGATGGCTTCAAGTCCCCTGCCACCTATGGCATAAAAGGAGAATCTTCACTGCTAGCCTCCCATTAGCATACATACCGAAACCCTGGCGAACAGTGAAAGTAGCCTCTATACCGAATATCGAAAAAGGGGACTCGCCAAAAGCTTCAGATCACTAAGTCTGACCTTCCTCATGTTGTATAGCGTGGAGACAATTTGCGAGATCTATTTTCTGTCTGCGATGCGACAAGTTTACCAATGCGGAGCCCTTGACAAGAAAGAATACGCCTTGGCATTTTCTTCGACATTGAGGATGTTTCGACAAAGCAACTTTTGACGACATGTGTAACTCGGCCAGAGAGTACGCCGTAGACGAATCACTAGTCCTGTGGATAAACATGCCGGTAAGTTGAGCAATATGGGATGGTGGGGGCTATCAATGATTACCCGCAAGTCGTCCCACTATTTAACGCTCTCAACAGATCTGATGATGTAGCATATGCAGATGATGTAGCTGTTCTGTCTGTTGGATTGTTTGCTCTAAAGTGCAGACAGTCATGGACGTGATCGACGATTGGTGCACTAGTTGGTTGTTCTCTTTACGACAAACTTCTCAGTACTACATGTTACGCCGAAAGCCTTTAAAGCGCTGTCGGCCTTATTGCCGTCCAAAACAGCGTCGGTAAGAATTAGAACCTGTCATCGAAAAGGCTCCTTGGATTTACACGGTTACGATAAGGCTAATCATATCGTATTCTACGGTTGTCTGGTAGAATAATTTCTCACGAAAATACGTCTCTTATCAGACTCCAAGGAACGGCATGCCTGGTTCTGCTCCAGATGCAGTGATGAATCTCCCTCCCCGGGATATTCCTATCATATCATGGGCTGCACTCTTAAAGTAATCGCTTAAGAGAAGTGGTCTTTGGTACAACACGCACTGAAAAGCGTGTTGCATTGACACCAGAGATCCTGCTGCTGCAAAAAAAAAATACGAAATCGACTTTCACTGTATCCAGAATCTGAGCCAGGAAAAGAATGCAGTCAGGTCTTCACGGATGTCTCCAAAATCAATTTAAAGTGCGGCGCTGGTATCTTTCTAGAGGGTGACAACGTAACATTTTACTCATCGTTAGGAGCACTTGAGTCCGTCTTCCGCAAGAGATATGCGCAATCCTGATTGCAACGAACTATAGTATGAAGAATCCGTGAAGGGTGTGAATCATTTGTTTCTGCAGCGACATCGAAGCTGAGCTAAGAGTTTTGTCGAACCATCTTGCGATTTACAAGTTACTTCGGGAAAGCAATACCTCACAGAACGCAGTCGAAAAGTTACATTAACTGAGTCCCAGGTCGCAATGTGATCAAGTTAGGTCAACCTTCGTCCTCGGTTAGGGCTTCCATTGAGATTTGAGTTTCATATGAGCATAACTGGAAATACCAGAAATAACCAACGAATTATATGAAATCATCAGATCATTCTGCAACAGATTTATCCACGCGTTCCATAGCCGTTAAAGTTGGCTAAATTCTTCAAAAGTGAAGTGATTTGAGGATCTTTTCGACTTTTGTTTCAAGCTTTGATGGGAAACATGATTTGGAATTGTAAAGGGTACTCCTTTTAGCCTATTTCTCTTCAAAAATCACTATCCGCCACTGTGCTTGATCAGTAGGTAGAGCGTTTTCATTTTATTTGCACAATTACCCATTTGCGCTATAAATAAACGTTTGTTCACCTCTGCGAGGAAAATGAATTAAATATTCAAATGCCATAGATACATACAACCACATTGTTGTATTGTAATTATAGAAATAGAAGACACAGGGAGAAACTGTGAATAAATTACATCAAGACCGCGTGCTCGATCATGTGGTGGCCGTCCTTTGCACATAATGCAAAAAAGAATTTTATGATTTCAAAAGCCATGATCTGTGATAATTGCTGTTGAAATATTGTAGCTTTGACTTCTAGTAATTCGATTCATTAAAAGAGATTTTTCGATGGATTTTATTTTTCTAATTTTCTACAAAATCTCTATAGATGACATATATTAGTATTAGACCTAGTAGAAGTAGGATCTTCCGCACTGTCTGACAAACAGCTGGAAGAGTGCATGAGCTCTGTGAAAGACGAATGCTAACAACAGATGCACAAAAGAGCCTTATGTTGCGGAAACCCTGAAGGGTATAAGGTCGCTTCATGGCAATTCTCCAGAGTAGAACATAAAAGATCACCATTGCACTGTGTTATTCACTGACTGAAACACGGCTGAACTAGATATCTACAACGCGACATTGAAACAAAATCTAAGATTTAAAAGCCAAGGTGCTCGTAGTCGGACACCGAAATACAAGGGAAAACGGCTTTCCAGTTTCTGTAATGCTAATTGCCTTACCATGATAGGCCCATTTTTTGAACATAAGACTTGACACAAAAACAGTTGGGTTTCATCTGGTAAGCTGAGGGTGGGTGCTAAGTCTTCAGGAAAGAGACACGTTGGTGTCTAATTTGAATGAGCGAAGAAAGTTGAATATGCATTAACCTCATTAGCAATACTGTGAGTCTGTTTTAAATAAAAAAAAAAAATGTTTACAAGTGGTACAAGCTACTCCTAGATGGCCGAGATCTTCTCGAGGACGAACCTCGCTCCGGACCCCCCAGCACATCAACAAAAGATGATAACGTCGAAGCCGTGAAAAAAACTGTTTTGAAAAATCGTCGAATTACCATAAAAGAAGTTGCTGAGGATGATGGCATATCGGTCGGTTGGTTTCATGCAATTTCTTCGGATGTTTTGGGCATGAGACGTGTTTCAGCGAAGTTTGTTCGGAAACTCCTTAACTTTGATCAGAAGAACCGTCGCATGAACATCGCTCAGGAGCTCTGGAATGACTTCAATGATAATCTTGATTTCCTCAAAAGGGTTATAACTGATGACGAATCATGGATATATAGTTATGACGTCGAAACCAAAGCCCAATCGTCCCAATGGAAGCACGCAGGGGAGCCAAAGCCGAAAAAAACACACTTAGTTCGATCGAATGTCAAAGTTTTGATCACTTTTTTTCGATTACCGTGAAGTAGTTCATCAGGAGTTTTTACCTCAAAGTATTACCAAAATTATGCACCGCTTGCGAGTTATACGGAAAGTAGGTCCGGAATTGCACCTGCTCCTTAATCGTTACATGTGAGAGATTTTTTGGCCAAAAACAATGCAACAATCACGCCTCAGCTACTATATTCACCGGACTTGGGCTCGCGTAGGCCCAAATATAGGGTTTTCCAATATGGACTTGACAATTTTGAATTTAATTTGTGAACGCACTCTCTCACTAATCATCAAACTGTCACTGTCAATTTATTCAAACTCAACATTTCCATTATAGTAAAGTACACTAACGAGCAACGTCTGCAAATTATAAAAATTTTCTACAGATATTCGGAGTCGCTAAATCATCTTCAGTGACGAAGCTCATTTTTGGCTCAAAGGGTTCGTCAATAAGCAAAATATGCGTTATTGGTCGGGTGAAAACCCAAATGAGCTTCATGAATCACCACTTCATCCACAAAAAATAACTGTTTTGTGCGGTTTGCATGCCGTCGACGATAACGATCGTCACGTTACTGTGAATGGTCAGCGTTATCGCGCATTGAAAGATATGGACTTGGACGACATGTGGTTTCAACAGGATGGACAGATGGACACGATTGGACGCCTCGTTCGTGCGATTTAACGCCGCTTGACTATTTTCTGTGGGGATACGTTAATTCATTGGTTTATGTCAACACGCCGACGACGTTGGAAGAGCTCAGAGCCAACATCGAACGCGAAATAGTGGCCGAAATGTGTGGCCAAGTTGTTGAAAATTGGGTCCAACTAATCAATGGCTGTAAACGTGCCCGCGGTGGCCATATGAACGAAGTCGAGTTCCATTCATAAATGTTTTGAAATAATAAAGTTTTGGAAATATCTCAAATGGTTTGCCTTTTATTTAAAAAAAAAGTTGTCAAGTCGTTATTAGAAAACCCTATATGAAGAGACCTATGAAAGGACGAAGATTGAGGGAATAAAAACGGCATCGCTGGAAGAGCTCAAGGCTATACCAAAAATTGCTTTGGAGAAGTGTTTCGAGGATTGGAAAAAGCGTTGGCACAAGTGTATTATACCTGAGGTGGATTACTTTGAAGGGGACAACATTAATATTGATGAATAAATATTTTTTTATAATCACTTTTATGCATACGTCCACATCTGTAAACACCAACTAGTTGTTTTGGCACTTAGTGAAAAACAAGTAGATCCCGCCCACACCTCTCAGAGCACACTGATCTGAACCTACTTGACTACGAACTAGCACCATTATTCTTCTCTCACCGTTCAAATCCGGATTTCAAATTCCTGTGCTTAAAACTCCATCTCCGTAAGCAAATTGTCAACTATTGCTTTATTTACAGAAGCTTTAGACTGGACAGTAATTTGGTTTTTAACGAGTTTGATGCGTTGTTTGACTAGATACAATAAATTATATTCCTGTATCCTCATACTGAAATCGTTACTACGGGCGATTTCAATATAGAGAATTGTATGTGGCTTCGACATTCTGGACGACACCCGAAGGACGGTGTGTTGAGATCTTTGCTGCGGAAAATAACTTCACGCAGCTTGTAGGTGACTTTCACAAATCCGCTGGTCTAAATGGTATATCACCCGTTTTTCTGAAGAGGTGTTCTTCCTGGTTGGCAAAACCACTGCAGAAGTGCAAATTGCCTTTGCCGGCGATAGTATTCTCTGCTTTTTATATTCGTTCCCGGACTCAGGTCCCTGCTTTTTGGCTGTAGAACGGGAACGGCAGCGTATGTTAAGCTCATTAAATTTCGATAATTACAGCATAATCAATTAGGGAACTATGAATAGAGTGGAATTTAATGCTCCCAAAAGTATTGTCTGCTACTGACAAATGTAAACACCCAGCCATTGTCCATGAATGGCACTTGCATCGTCAAAACCGAAAAACGCACCGAACCCATTTCTAAATTGGTCCATCGATTCCTTCGCTATATGGCATATAGTGCCGTCTTGTCGGAACCACATGTCGACCAGGTTCAGCTCCATTGAACGATACTGGGCGCCATTGACAGTATCATTGTTCTCTTGGTCATCTTTGAAAAAATATGGACCATTGATTCCGCCGGAAAATAAACCTTACCAAAGAGTGCACTTTTTCAGTTGCACCGGCAGCTTTTATATTGCCAAATTTGCTTATTAACATACCCATTCAAACAGAAATGATCTTCGTTGCTGAAGACAATTTTTCCTTGCTCCAGCTTTTCTAATGCCCACTAACCGAAAATTCAACGCTGTGGCAGCTTGCTTGGCTTCAGTTCTCGCACGAACTGTATTTTGTAAAGTTTTACGCCAAGATCCATGCGTAAAATCTTCTACGTAACACAATCCCAATTGCTGTGAACGGCGACGAATGGACAAATCATGGTCTTCACTAACACTGGCAGATACAGCAGCAATATTTTCTATGTACGCTCTACGCATCATGGTGTTTGCTTGGCTACATGGCTTGATGTCCAATAGCGTGAAACTGGTGCGTAATTTAGTCCCTGTGACTTGAATTGCTTGCTCAGCAGGTCGATTATGACGACCGTAAAATGGCAAAAAACATTTTTCACAGAGCACGAATTTTTATAATAAAATTCAATAATTTGTTAGCGTTCTTCGGGTGTAAGCATGTTTGACTTTGACACATGTCATGAATCACACTGAGATGTCAAAAATTAAGCACTAAAAAACCAAACAGCAAAAAATCTCCCTTTATTGTATAAGATTAGATAGTAGATAGTAGATAACATCTGATGCTAACCTATTTTGCGATCGATATAAAGATCTTTTTAGTAATGGCTTACGACGCAGCAAGAAATTTTAATCTCATTCGACACTAAAGAACCCATGTCAACCAAAATATAGGCACGATATCGAGGATTATCTTCTTAAGCCTAAAATAGAACATCTTACGGCTCAATCAATCTTAAAACAAGGTAGGAAATAGTCCCAAGGCTGCACCCATCTTGGTAATATTTTTAAGCTTAAAGGGAGTAAAAGTTGAAAAACTCTCTTCTGCACCTTGCCTGGCAAGTTAATCGGCGATTTCATTTTCAGTGATCACATTGTGACCTGACCCTAAACAAGGGTCTCTAAATTTAGACTTCCGACTACGTTCATTGATCTCTGGCATTCTTGAACTAGCTTGGAAATCATAAGAGGATTTAGTAGTGCTCTAAGCGCAGCTTAGCTATCGCAGCAGATGCTAATGCTTCGCCCTCTCCGCAGATGCGAGCTTCCCTAACGAAAAGTGGAATCTAACATTCTCGTCCTCCAGAAAGATACAAGCGCCACTTCTTGGAGCCGTCCGTGAAGACTCGACTGCATTCTTTTCCTGCCTCAGATTCTGGGTGAAACCCGGTGAAACCCGGTGAAACCCGGTGAAACCCGGTGAAACCCCTGTGCCCGGGTACAGGGAAATTTGATTTTTCGTATTTTTTTCCGCAACTGGAATTCTGGTGTCATTGCATCGGACGGCATGTCCATAAGACCAGAGTCATAAGATAGCCAACGCACAATGTCATCAAAGCTCCAGTGCGTGTTGTACCGAATACCATTTATTTTTAAACAGAAGATGGCTTTGAGGGGGAATATCAAGGGGAGAGAGATCCATCAGTGCGTCTAGAGCGGAGTCAGTAGTGCTGGAAAAAGACCCCATGTTTTCGAGACACACTGTTCTTTGGAGTCGAGTAAAAATAGTGAGAGATTATTCCACCAGACAACTGACGCATAGAATATAATTGGCCTTGTTGAAGCCATTTAGATCCAAATGATCCTTCTCGGTAACAGGTTTCATGTATTGCGGATAGCTCTTCTGCACTGCCAGAAGGCCAACAGCGCCTTAGATGCTTTCGATGTGGCTTCTGTAGAAAATTGAATGGTGATACCTTTAAGCACTAGATGACTGAGACCGGGCAAATTTCTCCTTCCCGTAAAGAGAACAAATTGAGTTTTGAGAGGATTGACTGAAAGCCCATTATTAGTGCACCGGTCGTCGACCACGTCTAAGGCTGCTTGCGCTTTGAGCAGCTAAAAGTACTCAATTTGTCTCCTTGGATTTTGAAAATTTCTGCAAAGTCATCACCTATCTTCAATCTGCTCCGTTCAATCCCAAATCTAATGGGGTTGTTGAAAGGATGGTCAGAACCTTTAAGTCATCGTTAAAGTTAAAGAAGATTTTGGAAGACGAAATCGAGTCTTAATGGAAGACAACATCGTACACTTATATGGATAACGCTACCAGGGGTTGGTCCTTATCAGAAATTAACTCAATGACCAACAAAATTTAAGCCAAATCAGCCCGTTTACGTTGATTAAACGTCGTATGGATTTGTTCAACGGCAAATATGACACTACTCAAAGGCATCAGAATCAGATGCGTTTACGCAAAACACTATTGCTTTGTAGCATAGCAGAAGAAACACAACTCGTGGATTCGAAAGGTGGTAACGAAATAAATTTACCTTATAACACTCTTTTCCCAGGTAGTCAGTTCTCACTGTTCCACAGAGTGAGGACAAAATAGCGCAACACTTTCACTAAATGTTCAACCTAGTTCAGCTCAGGAGGAACCAATGATAACAGCGACTCGATTTCTTCACCGATCGTTGCTGTAAAGTAGTCGTCAGTGAGACTAACGTTTACAATTAAGAAAGGGGAAGACGTCTTTATATGGATGGCAAACTAGTTTATCATCAGATTTTAATTGCTCTCTACTATCTAAACATCAAGCCACCTACCCGTATGCATAGATTGCGTACAGAGAAGAATGTTGCTGCTATTTCTGTCAATGCTAATGAAGATCGTGAGTTGTCCATTCTTCGCTGTTCGCAGCAATTGAGATTGTCCTACTCGACTACGTGGAAGATTTTACGCAAGGATCTTGGTCTAAAACCTTACACAATTCAGCTCCTGCAAGAACTGAAGCCAAGCGAGCTGCCACATCGTCGAATTTTAGGTTAGTGGGAATTAGAAGAGCTGGGGAAAGATCCACTTTTTTATCGAAAAATTGTCTTCAGCGACGAAGATCATTTCTGGTTGAATGGGTATGTTAATAAACAAAACCGGCAATGCAAGAGCTGTCAATGCAATCGGAAAAATGAACTCTTTGGGGCGGTTTATGGTCCGGCGAAATCGTTGACCCATATTTTTTAAAAGATGAACGGAAAAACAATGTTACTGTCAATTGCGCCCACTATTACTTAATGATTTCGAACTTTCATTGCGCTCAAAATGCGCGAGCTAAACCTGGTCGGCAAGTGTTTTCAGCACACAGCACTCGAATCGATTTTAAAATGAGTTAGATGCGCAATTTATTTCTTATTTGAATTGGCCAGCTCGATCGTACTATTTGCCTATTGTTTATCAAAATACGTCAAATCACTCGTCTATGCCAATAAACCAACGTCAATTACAGCCTAGGAAGACAACATTACACGTGCTTTAGCGAGATACCAAAGTGATTCAAAATTTGAGGTATGGACTTTTTTAAAACGTAGTCGTGGTCAACATTTACACGACGTAATCTTTAAAAAGTAAATGGCAAGCATTGATCTATCAACTTAAATAAAATTTGTATACACTTTTGCAACTGCCTGTGCTTCTTTCGACAATTAAAAACCAAAGTCTTAAAAAATCACCCATTATAAAGGGTGATCAGATATCAATGATAGTTTTCCCAATTATTATGTTTCAGCGGCTGTCAAATGACATTCAGCTGTCAAAATATGCAGTAAGGCTTGTCATTTTATCATGCATCGTTTTACGCTTGCCGAACGTGCAGAAATTAATAAAAAATTAAGAAATTCCGACTCAGTTGTAAGTACACAATCTGAATTTCGTCGTAAGGTCGGTCGTCATAACGGCTTCAGTGTGCGGATAATTCGTCGCAACGTGGATAAGTTTAAGAGTGAGCACACTCTTTTGGATCTTAAGCCTCCAATAAGATAGAATGGGAGCGAAATGAAAAAACATAGCCGCCGTAGCGATCAGTATCAAAGAAGACCAATAAATGTCTTTTCGGCACGGATCAGATGAATTTGGCATCGCCAGAGAGTCAATCCGACTCTCTGATTGCGCTGATGTAAGAATTGAAGCCGGAGATCCGGATTTTGGCTAAAAAATCTTCTTCTTGGACGAGGCCCATTTTTGGCTCAGCGGCTAAGTTAACAAGCAAAATTATAATTATTGGAGCAAACACAATCCACAAGTGATCGACCAAGAATCAGTGCATCCACAAAGATTGATTGTTTGGTGAGCTTTATAACATGACGGCATCATCGGACCATTAATAGTTTCAGGTATAAAGCGATGTTAACCAACTTTCTTTTGTAAAAGCTCAACAATATCGATATATCCGAGCTGTGGTTTCAATAAGACGACGCTACATGTCATACAAGCGACGCAACGTTCGAAGTTCTGAAAGAGAAATTTGACAACTTGGTCATCTCAGGGCGAGCGTTCATCAATTGGGGCAACGTCAAGTCCTTAGTCTACGCTAAGAAACTAACCACTTTGAACGAGTTCGAGGCCAACAGTCGACACGATATTGCCGGTATAACGTCGCACATATTGGACCGAGTCATAAAAAATTGGACCGACCGCTTGAAGCATTGCCAGCGAAGCCGAGGCGGCTGCTGAATGATGTATAATCCCATCCTCGTCGATGATAAATTATTTCTTAAATACAGATTAAGGTGGTATTACATTTTCTGTTTAGGGTAACAACACATGACTCAGATGTATAAATCAGAAGATGGTTAGGTAAGCAACCGATCTTAAATCATGGGGCTTATTGGAGAAAGCTATCAGATGTTATGTTATAAATACTAAGCCATCGCAAAACTCTACAAACTTCACTTGAGGAAAAGTTAATCCACAAATAAAACAACATACTTTGGATGAAATGAAACATGAAAATGTAAGTCGACATGCTTCTGACTTCTCGGGAAGTAGGAAAGTAGTAAGGAACTATAAGACTACCATCAAAAGTTCTAACATAAACCAGCATCATGAACACTTTCCAAATATCAGATGAACGCTTCCGATATTTGGTAACTTTATTGCAGGAATGTGACCACGGTGTTTTATATGCGATTCCTACGATGTACCTCTAGCATTCCATAAAAGATACATTTTCCATTTAAGAACACTGGAATTGCAAATGCACAAAAACTCTGCAAGGTATCTATTATCTTTGGAACTACATATTTACATCGTCATACCTTTAATTTGTTTCACTGAAAAAGGAATCCAAACATCACCCATACAACTGTACAAAACACACAGGAAATTGTTTCTATTTCCTTGGCCAGAGGAAGGAGAATAAAAGCGAAAAGACAATAGATGCTTGTAAGTCGTAACAATAATCGTGATTATAGAAAAACAATCACTTCAATTGCAACACGACTAAAAACCAACAAAATTTGCCAAGTGTTGCTGTGAAGCTTGAAATGTGTGAATGAAGCGCATTCTAATATTGTGGCATTTGCCAGCAAGAAACCTGCAGAACAATGCATAACAACCACCCCCTGGTGGTTCCGTAGGTGATAGATGTATCATGGATATTTATACTCGTATGCAACTGTGTGGTATTTCCTAAAAATCCATGAATAGGGCGCATACTCTTACAAGATTGCATGTAAATTTCCCTACCAATTCTACCCTATATCAACCCTTAATAACCACTGAGCACCTTGTAAAACAGAACACGAACGAAACGAGCACCCGTCATGGTCGCAATAAGAAGAAAATTAAAAAATCGTGCGTCTTAGTTGGATAATAATTTGAGGAAAAATTTTGTTAATAAAAATTAAAAAAAAAAATCCTGTTAGCTAGGCACATAGTTGCATCCAATTTGCATAACACTCTCACAGAACAAGGAACCTGAGCACAAAGGTGATTTCTTACCGAGACAGATGAATCCAGGTATCCTTTTCCTTTATATTTTATCCAGTTGTATCCTTTTGTGGAGTCACTTTTCCAATTAGAAAATTTTTTGACAAAAAAAAAAAAGAAAAAAAAAAAAGAACCAAAGAACTGAAAGTGCGTACCGAATCACCACCACAGGCTTTTAAGGAAATCGACGGAAAAAATCGTTTGCAGAAAATCAACATAAAATGTATCTATTGCGTGTATCTTTGCACATTGAGAATATAAAATTGCACAAAACGGAATGAGGGGTGAGAATTTTTTAAAACTTTTCACGCCCAAGTGGGGTTGTTTTTGTTTTGTTTTGTATTTTTTTTTTTTTTTTTTTTTTTTTAAAGAACTCAAATTTTTATGCGCTCGATAAATTTGGCTAGCAGAAGAGATGGCTGCTGCGACTGACGGTGGAGGCGTCCTCGTTATGTTGGCACTTGTAATTTTTGGTAGATGATGAAAATGTATTAAGCACCATCGCAGCGTGGTTGCCCGCTGCCACTTAGCACATGTACACGGTGTTGAGAGAACCTATGCACTGTCTGAGAGACGGTACATCAGGTTGGATCCAAAGGAAAAACTTAAATTTTTTGCTTGGATCTGTATATAGGTTCAAGAGCTCGAGAGAGAATTTGTCTTGTAATTGACTAGTGTGGGTTTTGTTTATGCGCGAAAGTGCGAATTTTTACGGCGCAGAAGACCATATGATTGATTATGTGCAGTTGGAGCTGATGAACGTGATATGCATGAAGCTGGATTGACATGTGTATCTGGTGGAAAGGTGCTATCAACTTGATGCTGGAGAGTTGTGTGGAAGCATGAGCTTTGCATGTGTAAAAATTAAGGGCAAAAGGATTTGAATAAGGGGTTGGTGTTCATTTTTATTGCACCTGTTGGAAATGTATGGTAAAAGCTCATCTATTTCAGGAACATGCGCATTCTGTTTGTTCAAAATGCTTTTTTAGTTCGAAAAGTCCGTTGCGATTCGAAAGAGTTTTGAAATTTCGAAAATTGTTTTGTTGCTTAAGGTAACTTATGACTTTTCTACTAGCTGTTCAATTAAAAGTTCGCAAAAAGGCCCTTAAATAGTCTGGCCATCGATCCAAGATCCAAGAAACAACTGCGCGAAATAATGCTACCAAAGTAGATACATCCAGATTTTGAATGGATGGATGCTTATTAATTTACTTGCTTAGGTGGTGCTACAATATGTGAAAAACTTGGGTTTCAATCAGCAAGAATCACCAACTGCATTAAGACAGAAAATATCTTATACAGGTAGATCTTATTACTCTAAAACTCGCGCTGTCAAAAGTGTCTCCTCTCTGGATCGGAGAAACGATGTTGAGATTCCATTCATCGCATGCTTTCTTTTGACAATATCTTACAGACAATATCTGCGATCTCCGGATTAGCTATGGATTAGATGGACAGACCGGTACTCCTTTAATACCGGACGGTATAACGGTGACTACACCGACTACCGGCGAAGTTCCTGCAATGTCGAGCAAAGGTAAAACTTTGTCGAGCAAAGGTAAAACTTTGACAGGCCATGATGCATCTTTAAAGGCAAACACAAGGAGTCAAAATCCAAGCCCTCAAAGAGTGGCAAGATATGGTCCTACCACTTCTTCCATACGTAGCAGTAGCAAATTTGTGTTTGCCCATGGTCTTTCTGCTACGAAAATTCATTCCTCAAAAGAGGAATTAGAGGCTCAACCGCATAGGCCAGCCCTATCCATTAGAAGACGAAATGCTCTACACATTATCAAAACTCTCAGATACACTCCGGAGGTTGAGAGAACTGTGGACATGAAGACAAAAATAGAGTGAGCCAACAACAACCTTAAAAACGGATTACCCCCTGCTTCCAAAATGCTAAAAGACTCCTTCAAGCGCGAGAGATCTTTCCAGCAAATCATGCTGGTTCCCCAATGGGCCCAAAACCAAAAGAGTGAAAACCCCCCGAAGCCTTTCAATGTCACATCTCAAAGGTTTTTTTTAGCAAAGTCCTAAAAGACGCGGATGGATCAATAACTCTTGAACGGTGGCAGTTGGTCAGGTTAAAGCTTTTCAAGCTAATCGCTTCTGCCGATCAAAGATCTTTCGATCTTTATATAAAATCTATAAGTGGATTTGCAGAGGTCTGGTAGGGTGCAGAGCTCGAGGTCGTAACTAAGAAGGATATTCCTAGGCAGTAGAATTCACACCTGTATCCTAAAAAAACCCTACACAAAAGGCATTCTGGAGACCATCAGACTCAGTAACCCAACCCTTTCAAAGGATTGACTGGAAGTTCGCGAAACTGGAAGAACTAAGGTGTCCTTATAATCAGATGCGAGTTAATTGTGATCAATAAGAAATCCCTTAACCCTCTACAGCAGATTTCGGCTCAATAAACCTAAGGGTTTACAAAAAGTATGAACTGGATGCTGATAAGCAACTTCCTCCTCGATCCCGGAGCATCGATATCCTTTTCTGAATTGAATCGCGACGACTGTAATCTAACCTAGGTGAAAACTAAATCGACGGCCTCCGCCTCAGATACGCTAGGAAGGTATTCCTACCTGAATATAACAATTAAATTATGTACAGTGACCTTGGGGTTCCTAAAAAAGGTATAAAATAGAAGAGCAGAAGCAGAGGGGTCGATATTTTTGTTATTTTATAACTGAAGTCGGACTCTTCGTCCGACTCAACAAACTGTATACATGATCTGTGTGGTAACGAATGAGGTATCAAACATACTGTTGCTCCCATTGATCTCGAAACACGAAAACCTCTCAATGACCGGCAGTACGGTTTTCGTAGCAACGAGCCACTATTGATTTGATGGCATGTCTCACTGAAAAATGGAACCAAAGCGTACATCAATATGTCGAAAGCATGATAGTTGCACTTGATATTTCTAAAACATGTGACAGAGATTGACATCAGACTCTTTTTTCAAAAATACGTGCTTTTGGGATCGATGCCTTCTTCTTCTTCAATGAATTAGGAATTAACTTTCGGAAAGTTGAATTCAAGTGGTCTTGGATGGTTTTAAATCTGATATTCACAAAATAAATGCTGGTGTGCCTCAGGGCTACGTTCTGTCTCAGACACTCTTTTTTTTTTTTAATAAATTATCTCCTTTCTGCAATTTCTAATCAAATATAATCCTTTGAATTTGAATCCTCGAAGGTATCTTGGAATCGTTCTGATGAGCTAGTAAGAAGTGTTATTTAACGCATTCAATATGCACTACTGCTGTACTTAAATTGATTGAAAAACGTAATGATTTGATTAATAAACGCAGAAGTATTTACAAACATTAACTGTTCAGCAGACGTCATCCTCACCTACGGAACTTGCTTTATCCTTGCTTTACGAGTATATTGAGCTAAGAATAAAATGGTATCTATAGTCAAGTATAGATTTTTGAATTTCGTAAAAAATACGAGGAACAATTAAAGAGTGCAACTATCTTGTCTCCCTCCAACATTTGCTTCTGCTTATCAACACTTGTTACGTGTGTTTTACCATTTGCAAGTGTAGCTGGGCAATAAACTGAATCCTGAAGACTGGGGCTGGAAGTTTATGAATAAAAGTTTTGAGTCAATCCAGACTTTACTTCCACCTACTCCAGAGAAACTGCTGAGAAAAATTTTTTGTAAATGCAAGAAAGGCTCCACGAACAATTGTGGGCGCAGAAAAGTTGGATTGTTTTTTTCACCAATTGTCAGATAATAGAATATGAAGCCAAGGGTTTAGGGTAAAAGAGAGAAATGAAGAAAGATTGCACTTTTAAAGCGATTGGCAATAGATACAGATCTGATAATTATAGGCAAAGAGTTTCACAATGTATTATCGTGAATAAAGAATAAACAGGAGGAGTTGAGATAATTACGACGTGATGGTATCAAACTTAAGGTTCTAGATGAGTGTGAAAAATTAATCTTTTCATAAAAAGTAAGAAAATACAATTTCTGGCATCAATGTAATGCTTGAGGGCTGAACCCAAAAAGCTTGAAGTATGTTGTGAGACGTGTTCATATCTACGTAACCCATGGACAAGTCTTACGTAATCATTTAATGCTACTTGCAACTTGGGTTAATTACTTACAACTTCAGCATACCATATGTAATTAAGGGCAAACTAGGACTTATTACAAGCTTTCATCTGGTGCCGCCGGAGTAAATCTCGCAGTTACCCACAACTTGCGAAGACATCCATAAAATCTTCTTATTGTTTAGTTTGTATGGTCATATCCTGATAAGTTTGAATTAATTATGAATTCCAAAGTAGTTACAGTACGAGCCACATTTAAGCTTTTCGTCCGAAATTGGAATAACTTACGACTTATTAGCATTTAAATGTAATCCATTAGCTTTAGACCAGTAATGAGTACTTCAGAGGTCTTCATTTAGATGGTTAACAAGTTCAGCAGTGTTTCTATATGGCTTAGATAAATACAGATAGACATCGTCAACATATAGGTGTACTGAGAACAGACAGGCGGAAAGTCAATTATGAACATAGAAAATATTATAGGGCTAAGGATTGACAATTAAAGTACACCCTGCTTCACCGCTATACGAGCCGAACAAGAATTACATATTGCGACTGTAATCTATCGGAAAGAAAGCTTTCAAAAACTCGCACTATACTATTGTCAACACCGAAAAGATGTTTTAATTTCCAGCATAGGATATTGTGGTTTACCTGGTTAAAAGCCATCGAGAAATCAAGCAAGCAATGAAAGGTAATTCATCTCTTATCGAACTCTTGTCTTATAACCTCTAAAATATTAACCATTGCAGTAGAGTAACTGTATTCGGATCCTAAACCGGACTGTCCCCCAAACAAAAGGCCATTAAGAGATAATCCCGTCTTGCTATGAGTTTTTTAAAGACCTTTGACAAGCATAGTAAAATCAGCTACAAAGATCGGAGTAGTTTCTAAGTTAAGCGTCTGATGGGGTCATGTTATGCACCACAAATCAGAAAAAAAAAATTTGAAAAATATCCTGTCAAAACTTCCACACTCAAATGGCTGTAGTTTCTAAACCAAGCATCCGTTTATGCACGAAAAAAAAAAAATTTAAAAGTAGCCAGTCAAAACTTCCACACTAGGTTAGGTTAGGTTAGGTTAGGTTAGAATGGCGGTGGGAAAACCAACCCACTTAGGTTTAGGTTGTTGTAGAAGAAGACTCCTAGGTGGAATTTTCTTCTCTGGGAGAAAGCTAGACATGTACAGAGTAAGTTGAGAATAGTCTCCTCTTCCTCCTCGTCCATGCAGCTTCTACAGAAATCGTTTGTGAAAGCGCCAAGTTTTCTTCAGACTCTTAAAGTGATTTAGATCCAACTCTGGTCAGATCTGTTTAGATGCTAGACGTGATGGCCTACCGATCCATCTAAGGTCTGTTCTTTTATTAACATTCAGCTTAAATAATATTTTGCACATAGCGATTGAATACCTTTGCTGCTCTTTTCCGGTAGAGTAGGTAGAGTAGTTCCAATTATGGTAAGTTCATCGTTTCTACAATTCCTTGGAATGTCTCTGTGACGCGGCACCCAACAAATTTGAAGGTTGGAATGCTTTGCCGTCTCCATAAGAGATAATCGGTATTCACATTAAAATAACTGCAACTTCTATACTAAGCGTCTATGGGGGTAAAAAAAAAAAAAAAAAAAAAAAAAATCTGAAAAGCAGACGGTCAAAACTTCCAAACTAAAGTGGCTGTATTTTCTAAACTAAGCGTGTTTTGGGTCAGATTATGCACCACAAAAAGAAAAAAAAATTTTGAAAAGTTGCCGGTCAAAACTTTCACACTTAACTGGCTGTATCGTCTAAACTAAGCATCTGTGCACCACAAAAAAAAAACAAAAAAAAAAAATTAAGAGTAGCCGGTGAAAATTTCCGCAATAAAATGGCTGTATCTTCTAAGCTAAGCGTCTCCGGGGGTCACATTCCGAAAAAAAAAAATTCTGAAATAGCCGGTCAAAACTTCCACACTAAAATGGCTGTATTTTCTCAACTAGGAGCCTGTGGGGGTGCTTTTTGACGAAAAAATTGAATATTTTGCTGCGCTTAAATTAAAATTTACATAAACTTATAATTTGCAGATGAAGGGCCATTTCTTTGGAGTAGAGAGCCGTTTTTCAGGTGAGTGAGATATGTTTGAAGTTCGAAAATTTGATGACTAAAGGGTCGTGATGGTTGGAGTCTAAAATATGAAAACTGATAAATTTAGAATATTTATGGTAGCTCCAGTTCTAAAATCGAAATTAGGGAAAGGCGTATGTTTTGAGGTTTGAGTGTTGGCAGTGCGAAGGGTGGGGGTTAGATCGTAAGAGACACGTTGATATTGGGCTTGGTTTGGATGGGGTGTAGTATAGGGTGTTTGAGTATGGGTGGAAGAACTAAAATTAGGAAAAATGCTAGTTTTGAAATTGTTTGTCTTAGCTGGGTCTGTTTCGGGAAATGAAGTTGGGTCTAGGTAATTTGCATTTACTTCCTAGCTGATTCGCTGGTGTAGATATGACGGACTGCTTAATTTTGTCCTTCTTCTTTATGGAGTTTTCTAACTATTTGCAGACATGCATCTTTCCAAGATTGAAATTGCCGGAAGATTGAGTTTGAAACTGCGCTTGCTTGTGTGATGAGATGTGGCTAATGGTGTTACCATCTCTTTTCAAAGAAATCCGAAATCTAAACAACACCATCAAGAGAAGGGGGGCCTTTCATAAGAAGAGTAGCGACCACTTGATTTTTCGAAGCAAGCTTGTCTAGCCTACGTCACCATTCGAAATGTGACCACGTTGAGTTAAAGTGATTGATTAGTTTCGTGATGGCGACTGGAGGAGTTGACATTGATGTGCTCTCAGTTGTTAAGCTAAAAAAAGCTGCACTGGAATCAGTAAATTGGATCTCCCGCAGAAGATTTTGATGTGGAGGCGACCTTGAGTAAATGAGTCATATCATTTCTGAGTCATCGATTTTGCTTTTTATTATTTTAAAAATAACTTCGAGCATAGGATCAGACTGTTAGGGAGACAGTTGTTTTTTTCGACGAGGACTGGAAATGGATGCAAAAATCATCACGCAGGGAGCTTATCAATAAGCGTGTTTTTTTGATTTGAAATAACTTGCGCAGAACAGATAGCTTTGATGTTACTCAACACTTAATCAAGGGGGACGTAGGGAGGTTCTTCGTTCCTTAATCTCACGGATTAACTCGATTAGATCTGCAATTTGGTTATCGATATAAAAAATTTTATAAGGTCGGCTGAGTTCTGGACCGAGTTACGAGACTTTGTATCGAGATTTTGTCCGTAATCTTTTTGGCGAGTGCGTCTTAGTACGAGTTCTAGGCATTTTATTGTCAAAAGCACATTTGAGAATGAGATACTATTGCACTCATCGTAAAAGAAAAGGAAGTTATCGGAGAATTATTCGATAAATACCATTCATATACTAGGTGGAGTGAAAAGTAACCTCCTTGGCCGCCAAAATGCGCTGCTACTGCGAAAAAGGTTATGGTGCTTTGAAGTCAGACATGCAGACATGCCAAATTTCAGTGCGATACTGTCTTTAGTTTTGTTTTGACAGCTGATTGTTGTTGACGGTTTGGCATCATGTTGAGTATGGACAAAATCGATTTTCGTTCTCTCATAAAACATTATTTTTTAAGAGGAAAAACGGCGAAGGAAACAAAAGAAAAGTTGGATAAACATAGGGTTTTCTAATAACGACTTGAGATATTTCAAAAACTTAATTATTGGCTTGAAGTACAATCAAAGCATTTATGAATGGAACTCGACTTCGTTCATATGGCCACCGAGGGCCCGTTTGCAGCGATCGATTCTTTGAACCCAATTTTCAACGATTTGGCCACACATTTCGGCTGCTATTTCGCATTTAATGTTGGCTCTGAGCTTTTCCAACGTCGTCGGCGTGTTGGCATAAACCAATGACTTAACGTAGCCCCACAGAAAATAGTCAAGCGGCGTTTAAAAGCACGAACGAGGCGGCCAATCGACTGGCTCATGTCTTGATATAACACGCTCACTATACTTACTCTTCAATAAATCTATTGTAGCGTGTGCTGTGTGGCTTGTGGCACCATCCTGTTGAAACCACATGTCGTCCAAGTCCATATCTTCCAATTCGGGCCAAAAATAATCGATGATCATGGCGCGATAACGCTGACCATTCACAGTAACGTGAAGATCGTTATCGTCGACGAAAAAATATGGCCCAATAACGCCACCGGCATGCAAACCACACCAAACAGTTATTTTTTGTGGATGAAGTGGTGATTCATAAAGCACATGTGGGTTTTCACCCGACCAATAACGCACATTTTGCTTATTGACGCACCCATTGAACCAAAAATGAGGTTCGTAACTGAAGATGATTTTGCGATAAAATTCATCATCTTGGCGCATCTTCTCCAGAACCCAATCAGAGAACGTACGTTGCTTCAAATGGTCCATCGGCTTCAATTCCTGAGTCATCTTGATCTTGTATGGGTGTAAACCAAGATCCTTACGCAAAATACGCCATAATGCGGTCTGAGCTATGTCCAATTCTTAAGAACGCCGTGGAATTGACTGATTTGGATCGTTCGCTACGGACTTCTGAATGGCAGCGATATTTTCGACACTTCGACCAACCCGTTGTCTCACTGACACGGCAACATAACACAACGAATATGTAGACTCAATATTTTGCACTAAAGTTGTTATTGCTTGTCTACCAGGGCGAGAATTACGACCGAAAATTAGAGTTAACGCTCTTAAATTTCAGTCAGCGACTCCGAATATCTGTAGAAAATTTTTATAATTAGCAGACGTTGCTCGTAAGTGTACTTTACCATGATGAAAATGTTGAGTTTACTAAATAAATTGACAGTGACAGTTTGATGATTAGTGAATCACAAATTAAATTCAAAGTTGTCAAGTCGCTATTGGAAAACCCTATATAATGGGGCTAATGCTCCATCAGATTCCACCGTCAAATATTGGTTTCGAGAGTTTCGTGGTGGCCGCAACTCCACTACCGATCAAGTCCGCAGCAGTAACAGAGGACAATGTCAAAAGAATACATGAATTGTTGGCTGACCGGAAAGTGAAGGTACGTGAGCTAGCAGATACCACAAAGATTAGTACTGAGCGCACACGCCATATTTTGGGCAATATTCTGCATATGAAAAAGTTATCCTGCCGCTGGATGACGCGCATACTTACTCCTGACAAAAAACACGAACGCGAGAGCACTTCGAAAGAGTGTTTGAACTTGCTGATGCGGAATCGGGCGGACTTTTAGCGTCGATTGGTAATTGTTGAACACCAGAGAACAGAATGAGTGCTCGACAATGGACAGAGGCCGGCACGAGTGCTCCAAAGCGGCCGAGGGAGGGATGGGTCGGAAAGGTTATGGCGTCGGTTTTTTGGGATTGCCATGGGCATACTCTTCGTGGACTACCTCGAAAAAGAAAAAACCATCAACAGCGAGTATTACTATGATTATTGGAGCGATTGAACGCCAAAATCGCTGCAGAACGGCCTCAAATGAAGCGAAAAAAATGTTGTTTTTGCAAGACAATGCACCGGCACACAAGAGCATCGCAACCATGGCTAAAATCAATGACTTACGGCTCCAATTGCTGTCGCATCCACCGTATTAGCCCGATTTGGCTCCCTCGGACTGTTCTCTCTTCCCAAACCTCAAAAGATGGCTCATTAATAAAAAATTCAGCTCACTACTCACGGAGTATTTTGCAGACCTTCCGGAAAATTACTTTTCGGACGGGATCAAGAAGTTGGAAAATAACTGGAATAAGTGTATTAAACTAAAAGGGGACTATATTGAATAAAATGAAAAAAACATTTAAAAAAAAAATTTTTTTCATTCCGAAGGGGGTCACTTTTCACTCCAATTAGTATGTTTTGTTTAACCCGACACAACTGACATGAGAGGCTTTGCCACAGATGCTACCTAGTCAAAATTGCTGTCAACGAGTAGACAGTTCTTACGGGTGTGCATGAGTAAGAATTGACTCTTACTGTTACCGGGGACCAGCAATTTGAGATAGGGCTAGCACTACGATACCAACCTGATTGTTGCGCTGCTGGCCTAATCCAAGTTTGGGACAGTCAGCAGTATCTCGAACAATCGTCGCGCAGATTATTAAATGAGCAATTACATATAAAAAAATTATAATTGAGTCACATTGAGTACTGAAAGAAATAAAACATATTTTTTCTTCTTTTTTTTTTTTAGTTTAGAAAAGTTTTCTGCTTATTTATTCATTGTAACTTGTAACTTTATTCATATTTTTGAGTGAATTCTTAACACAATTTCTTCGCATGATTTTCTGTTAAATTCTTAATCTTCTCAAAGAATAGTTCTACGATAAGAGTACATTGACTTAAAAATAATAATCGTTAAATATTACAAATAATATTTATATTTAATATTTAACAGCTAAGAAGTATTGTATTTAATTAAATAACTAAATACAAACTAATTTCGACCTATTTAAAACAAGTTACTCTCTTTGTTATTCACAGAGTAAACTTAATTCGTAATAATGATGCTGATTTGAAATTTCCTCCATTTTATGTTTTACAATTCTTCTCTTTTCATATTTTCATTGTATCATATATATTTTCCATTTCATTCGATTTTCCTTATTTTTGTTTAAATATTTTTTTTTTTTTTAAATAATTTTCAAAAAAAATAACAATCCAACAGAATTTAGTTGTAAAGGAAAAACATAAAAAATCCGTTGGATAGTTATTGGATGGGTATATTAATTTTGTTTTGTTTCTGCGTAGTAAGATTTGTAAAAATAAAAAATAAATCACATTGTTAAGACAGAAAAAAAATCAAAAAATAGAAACTATTCCATAGAATAGATTCTAAATATACATATATGATATATTAATAAAATATACTTAACAGGTACTACATATTAAATTAGTGCTAAAACTTAAAATAGTTTTAGTAATATTTTTTCTCTTGATTTTATTACATATTTGCTTTGTTACGTGTATTTTTGTTTGTTTGTTTTGTTTTGTTTAATTATGTGTAACTATTTTGTTATTTAGTTGGTAAAAAACTGTTAAATTCTTGTAAAAAGCTGTATAGAATTTAAGGCACCATTGTTTTCTATTTTAAGTTTTAGTCTCAATTCAGTTTTTTTTTTTTTTTTTTTTTTTTAAATTGGCATAGCTCTTAATTATATGAAGAATTATTTAAATTTTAAGTTAAACAGAATTTAAGAACAAATTTACTACACAAAACAACAATTAAAAAAATATACATGTATATAACTAAAAACAAAAACTAAAGTTTAAGGTGGACATTTTTTTTCTTCTTCTGAATAAACATGTATACGGACATCGGGACATTCGGATACAACAAATGACCCATTTTTGTATATGAACTTGATTAAAATTTTCTTAGATGAGTCTAAGGAAATACAAGTTACTTTTCGGCAAAAAAGTAAAAAAAAAAAAAAAATAAAAAAATAAAAAAACAATGGAAAACAATTTGTGGATACTAATTCTAAAAAAAAAAAAAAAGTGTTCTTCGTTTTGGTTTTTTTTTTTTTCAATTTCTTTTATTTAAAAGAAAAGCATTTTCCCAGAGGCGGGTGTGCTGATTTTCGAAAGTATAATTCCTGGCATTTCGGCATCATCTTCGTTATCATTGCTGGGGACGCGTGTTTTTTATTTATTTTTTTATTTTTTGATTTTTATATTTTTTATTTTGTATAGTTTGTGTACGTGAGAGGGTGTTATTTGTTTTTGTTGAGGAAGGAGAAAATAAAAAATTAAAAACAGAAAATAAATAATTAAGTCTATTGTTTAAAAAATAAACAAAAAAAAAAAATAAATAAATAAAATCATACGACAAAATATATATATGTATATGGTAAACTAAAGTACAATGACATGATTTTTGTTTTTCTTTTTTTACAAAATTCAGGGGAAAACATAAACAAATTTACAAAAAAAAAAAATATATATATATATATATATTGTTTAACATAAACACTAGGACAAAGCAAAAACTGCACCGTTAACCACTACAACTGGACAACAGATTTATTTTTTTTTTTAAATCGGTGTGGGTTTAATGCTTTTTATTTTTAATATTTGTGCTGTTAATGCTGTCACGGACACATCAGGCATAACGCAGATTTTTTACGGTCTACAAATAAAAAAAAAAAATAATAAAACAAAATTGAAAAAAAAAGAATTGAATTTGAGATTCTTTTCAAACAACTGCAAAAACAAAAATTTCAAATAATAACAAACAAACAAAACAAAATGCAAACGAAACAAAAATAAAAGTTATACAAGAAATTCAACAAAAAAGAAAATAATACAAAGCTGGATGGGTATTAAGTTTGAATAAAAATTCTGATATTTGAAACCTGAATTATGACAGATAAGATTGGATTCTGTCTTTTTAATTTTGATCGGCATGCATTTTTGTTTTCTTTGGATGGAACCTATCTAAAACATAAAAAATATTTAAACACTGCAGCTAATCATCTTCACAATATCATTTTTGACATTTGCAAATTTTTCTTAAGTGACAGATCTGTTCAGAGGTTTCATTTTTTAAGATTTACTCTCTGGACGCACCTATGTACATTTAACGGAAATGACTGTTTAAATTCAAATTCTCAAAGACGTTACAAAACATATTTAAATTCAATAAATAAATACATTTCTAGAGATTTTTGGTTTTGGGAATTTTCAGATATCAGATACTCGATGAAGCAATGCACTTTCGTTTATACTCATAATTATAATTAAGGGAGGGAAGGAAGTGCCATATCTATGTTATTGGTTTTGAATGTTTGTAATGTGATACGACTAAAAGTTAGGTATTTCATGAGCTAAGGAAATTCCTGCAACTTATGAGCATTTATAAGAAAATGAGAGCTAAAGTGGAAGGGACGGAATGATACAGACAATCTCATTTTATTATATAAAATTTGACAAACATTTTTAAGCCTCAATACTATTTCATACTTGGAAGTTTGGCGGCACAATAACCTATTTTAATTCAGTAATTATTGTAACACGGTGTACATTATGTTATATTTTGATCAACGTGTAGTGCGTGTAGAGACCATTCTTCAAAAAATTATCCACAATTTCGAAAACCTTTATAAATGATTTACCAAAGTCTGAATCGTGGCGTACAGCGTGTACCTAAGAAACCATAGATCCAGTGAATGTAAGTCTGGATTCTTCACAATTCGCGGCCGTCTTATAAAAAGGGATTTCTCCAACGACGTCTATATGGAAGATTATGCATCGCGATCAGTTCTTCTTTCCGTGACTCAAAAATTATAAGAATATGACTACCACTAACGACAGGAATGGAGTGAAAAAATTCACCTATTGAATAGAAATGCTCCTGAATTTTTTCAAAAATTGTTTATTAGTAAAGAGGCGTTTATCAGTCCACGATTTGAGTGGAGATATAAACCAACAGACGACCTCTTTATAATCGTGAAATTACGGTTTGGTGTGGGATTTGGGCTCATGACTTGTTGGTGCCACATTTTTCGAAAATTAATACCAAACCATTACTGTTTCTAGTAATCAATGTCGTACAATTTCACATTTTGTTTGAATGTAGTTCAAATCATGATATGTAAGATATTTGAAGATATCCTGAATGACATGCTGCAGAATATGATTAAGAGAGCAAGAGTTTATGCTAGTGATATGGGTTTCCATTTGGCTAAAAATATACCATATGGAACAGCGTATTTTTATGACTATTGAGTACTCTAACGATTGAGAAAATTGATTTGGCCAATGAAACTTTCATTTCTTTCAAGTTTAGGTAGACATATGACAACGTCTGACTGCATTTGAATATTATTGAAAATAAACTTTTGGATAAAGAATATTTTTTCTTCTCTAAACGTTCGTGCAGCTTTAGTCGCTGCAGACTTTTTTTTTTTTTTTTTTTTGGTTTGACACTCTTTATAGAAAAATGAATGAAGCATTTAATACTCGAGTAGGAACCGACTGAAATCACTTTCGACGAAACATAGCTTTTCGTATTAGCAGTCGGTTTTTCTAGTAATATTTTCACTGAATTAAAATACGAAGTATTGATTCGACTAAGTGAATCGACTAGCATAGATGGATATATCATTTTCTTCTTTTTAAATCTTTTCTTGGGAGTACAAAAATAACCAGTTTTTAGTAAAATAAAATTAAGGTATAGTGGTAATAATGGGGTGTGTAACTGCAGGACTGGAATACAGAAATCAAGTCAAGATTACAAAATTGAAGCGCAACCCATCAAGAAACGAATACCCAGCACTCATTTTTGTAGAATGTTAAATGAAATTAACAATTAAAAACGATTCATGGAGGTCAAATTTATATATAAAACAAAAACAATAAAAAACAAAACACGATAATTGGGTTGAATTTCAATATCCAAGAAAAAACCGAATAAATCATCTGACTTTGGAACAGTTGGAAACAGCAGACATTAGAGAAAATGTCATGTCCAACGACGAAATTCACAACGATGCTTCATGACTCAAAATTAGAACAAATTACGAGATACTTTTCAATGCCCTGCGTCAAAGAAATCTAACTGATTGCTGTGTTTGATCGGCTATATCATCGGGATATATTTTTTCCAGGGCTCAGCCAGTTGTTAACGGAGAACAAAACTATGTGATAAAAGCCAAACCGAATTGCACCACAATTTATAGATTAGGCATAGGGTGTAAGAATACAGGGTATAAAGATACAGAAAATTGCTACGGAAATCAATTGGAAATCCTTCCTTTAGAACTGCGCTAAAATTCTGATTGTAATTAAAAAAAAGCCAATAAGAATTGCTGTCTAGAAAGCGCTCATCGGACGACCTAAAAATGTTAGAGCTTTCTGCTCTATTGAAACGGTTTCAGATAATGGCAACGACTTAGTAGTACTGATTTTAAGTTTTACAAAAACTTCATCCAACCATATCAACGCAGATATTGGCAAGAACATCGCTGTTGACAACTACTCCTTTCTAAGGTAATAAAATGAAAGACCTCGATCTATAAGGTTATTGTTGTCGACGCGCTGCGCTTAATCCATCAATTACTACACCAAAAATATGAGTTCAATCCAGACAGGACACTACGACAAAATACAAAAAAAAAATAAAAAATAAAATAAAATCGACTTCACAACCCTTTTGGCAAATGAGGGATGTAACTGCGTCACCTACCATAAAAACGACTTAAGCGAAACACTACGACATATTGAACAAAGTGATACTGATTGCTGCTTCCAAGAGTCGGTCAGAACAAATGCCTATAGCTGTTATTCGCCGTCAAGCAAAACACAATTAATAAATCATCCACAGCTTATTCTGTGTCACGTCATCTGTCAATAATGACTTTTACACCAACTCTAAACTCTAAAACACAAAACTAATACTAAACTAAAACATGCACAAACAGTAAAATTATATACAAGAACTAATTACGAAAATTGTTTAAATAAAATATTTTGTTTAAAAAAATAAGAGAAAATTTACAATTCAGTTATATGTTAAACGGTTTGAGTACTGAGGGTTAAAACAAACTTTAATTCAGTTTTCCAATCTGGCAGTACCGCAACCAATTTCTAATTACTTATCACATAGTACTGCCAGATACGAACATTTATAGAATAAGATAAAAATAATAGTTTCAAACCATTTGACATTTAAAACACAATTTTTGGTTTAACTTTAATTTAAAAACAATTCAACATGTAATCAAAGCGTTTTGCCAATTCACAGTTAATTCTGATAATGTTTGGTGCGTTAAAAAGTTCACAAAATCACTATTTTTATTTCTATAACATATATATTTTTTTTCTAGTTTTCTGTCAAAATATCACTACAATCTTTATGACGCTTACACATATCAAAAAAAAAAAAAAAAAATAAATAAATAAAAAAAATTGTTTGTCTTATTTTATTTATAAAATTTGCAAGGACGGTTGACATTTTATCTTTTTTCAGATAAAATAAAAGCGGTTCTTGTTTTGTTCGTAGTTTAGGAGAAAAGCATAATACTTGACGAAGGCAAATGTCATCAGGATTAGACATATACAAATACATAAAAGCTTTTATGGGCATTTGGTTTGTCATTTCTACAAATGCGGATTATATCAACGACAAAAATGAAAAAAAAAAGAAAAAAAAAGAAATATAGTAATGTTATATGTGTTTAAGGTGGGACGAAATGCGCAGAAGGCGGTAGGGCGGTATAAGACAACATAATTAAATAATCGTATCTATATATTCATATAGTAAATAATGGTAGTAGTAGTAGTAGTAGTAGTAGTAGTATTATGTAGTAAGGTAAAGCCAAGATTGCTTACTTTTTCATGAGTGAACGAACCTTTTTCAAGGTTCGATTGAAGAGGGTTTTTTGACTATTTGAACTTTTACCCGTGTCCTTTGAGCCGGAACTGTAATTCGATTGGGTATCTTCACGGTCATCTTCGGCCGAGCTGATGCCTTCGGGGCTCTGACGGGACACCGCCACCACATTGCGCTCTGGTGTAACAGATTGTGAGTCTCTGGCTGAGTTCGATGGTGTGACTTGATTCAATGGTGATTGCTCTGATTGCTGATTTTGTCGTTCATGTAGATTTGACGATTTTGGCATGGTAAGATTTTGCATACTTTGTGTACCCTCAGTTGGACCTGGAATGGTTAGCGGAAGTCCATCTAAAAGCTGATCTAAACTTCGTGATTTACGATTTTGCGTATTTAAGGGTACTGTTGATTTATCACGCTTCAGAACCACCGAATCACAACTAGCTTCTAAGGCAGTACTACTCTCACCATTAGTGTCATTAGCTATGGGATCCGGATCCGAGGGTCCATCTAGAAAACCATCTAAACTGTGACTTCGAAAACCAGCTGTTGGAGATGTTGATGCTGCATTGATAATACCCAAAGCTGAACTGCGACGTGCCGATTTATAAGGATTGCCATCAGTAATTTCATTTGTTTTCGGCTCACAAGGTGGTTTTATAGGATGTGTCCTATATGGCGGATATAAAAGATTCCGCTTTGATCCACTACGATTACCATAGGGCCCAAGACCACCCATCGAACCTGCACCAGAGACTACACCGCTACCACCGAAATATGTACGGGCAGGACTGGACGTTTTACGGTATCTATTTGCCGGATGATTAGCTGCTAGTTTGTGATTAGTATTAAATTGATTATTATTAATTAAATTAGTGTACGAAGACGTGGGGCAATCTAGTCAATCAGGACCTGATCGCCCCGTTGTTGTTGTGTTCGTAGGCCCACCTTGTCCGGCATTTGTTCCTGTACAGCCTCCCGATATTGAACTGTTGCCACTGCCTGAACTGCTGCAATTACCACCATTGCCTCCACCACTTGTGCTGCCACTACAACTGCTGACGCCCGTCTGATAATCAGAATCATTGCTGTGCATTCTTTGGTATTGTACCGAAGCGGATCCCGGTGTACTTGGTGTCATCGCTTCTGGTCGCATGTTACCAATGCGATCCGGATTCTTTTCACCGCGCATGAATCTACAGTCAAATTTTATTAGTTTTCTCAGTTTGTTGTGGTTATCTTTACAAGTCGAATTCTCTACCTTTCTAGTTTATCAATGCAGGCGTCTTGATAGTCATGGATCCATGTAATTCCGTTGAAATGACATACACTGCGCATGTCTTCAGGAAGTTTTTCAGCCTCTGGCCATCGGAAGTTGTCAATGATCGGGATGATGTTGCAGTTAGAATTTAGAGCCGCAACGATTTCCTAAAAATAAAAATATAAAAGCTTAGCAAAAATTGCTTTTTAAAAAGTACCCCCCCCCAACAAACTTACTCTGTGCACCCAATCCTTGCATTCGTAGTCTTCAACACACCTCTCCAGCGCATTTGGGGTTAATACTAAAATAAAATGCTTCGCCTGTTGAATGCTATTCAACAGACCGTTGTCAAATTTCCCAGCCTCAAGTCGTTCGACATCAATGAATACCGAAAAGCCACGTACTTGTAGATGGACCTGAAGGCATAAAATATTTATTATCCACTCTTTCTCTCTCACGGTGCCATAATCACACTTACCTTTAACAAACTGGCCAATTGGGAGCCATTTGATCGCCGATAACTAACAAATACATCCAGCGTCTTGGCCATATTATCTCCCGATGTACTGGGCAAGGAGTTTTCAATCGACTTGACTGCATTTAAAATTCTTAATCTATGGATTGAATTATGGACACCAACTTCTGCGATTAGCATGTCCTCATTTAAATGTCTCAATGAAGGCCTATCCAGTCCAGCATTCAACATGGCATATGTGTAGGTACAGTATTCAGGACCAATATCACTCAGGAACTGACTCATTTTCGCACAGTCCTTCGATGAATAATCGGCCATCTTTTTCAAATTTTGGAGTTCGCGGGCAAAACGTTTCCTTAAAATACCATTAGAGATGCCTATGTCATCTTGGAGATTTCGTTCATTTAATTTAAGTAGTAGATCCCCGTCTACTTGTGATTCGGCAAATTTATGATCGAAAGCTCCGAAACCAATTTGTTTAACCCACTCTTGAACATCCTCAACTGACCACAATGGAACCTGTTGAGACAACTTATGTGGAACAGTTTCTCCGATTAAACGCAATGCCTGTGCAGCAAACTTCGAAGCAATGGCATTCGGGCAACTTGCAACATTTTTCAGTGGCTCTATGGCACCGATTTCCCGGAAAATTTCGGTATTACCTTGTTCTTTTTTTATTCCAGCTTCCATACAGAAATGGAATGCAGCTAAATTCCTGGCTTCTTCCCTATTCGAACTTAACACAGGCACCAAACGCTCTAGCCAGTGTTTACTTTGACCATGGGCATGAGCCAAATTTGACTTGGCAAATTCTGAAGGATCATGTGATGTGACAAATGGTTCAACAAGATCCAAAGTACCAGACTTAAGAACCTCTGCCTCGATTTCCTTGTTTGCAACGAGAACAGCAATTGCTAAACAGGCATAATACTTAATATTGTCATCATGATGGAAGGCTAACGGAAATAGCCACATGGGTACTTTTCTATTGATCATGGCTTCCTGATTTTCAGCGCCACCGTATAGAGATAGATTTGCCAACGCACTAGCACAGTGTCTCAGTGTTTCTACGTCGTTAGTTCGGCATTCAAATAGCACTGCATCAAGACCACCCAGGCGAATCACATCATAGCAAGTTCCTTCGCTATGCTTAAATAGATGTTCCAATATTCCGGTGCCCACTCTAGAGTGCTGGGTGTCAGTGTTCTTTGTGCAAACGCAGGCGACCTTAACCACCTTATCGAGGCCATTGTCCACAACATGAGTTCTATTCTCTGTAGTCAAACACTGCTCCAATAGACGTGCCGAAGAAAATTGAACAGCTTTGTCACTTTGCATGCAATTCTCCATTAGCATATCGAGTCCTCCACTTTGACGTAACGAATTACATAAACTATAACCCAATTCGTGACCATGAGTTGGTACAGCCCATGCCTTTTGTATAACATCGTTGATTGTGTCCAAATAAGCGGATTTCTCTTGTGACTTGGTTTCCTGTAAACTATTCACGAAACTCTTTAAAAAGTTCGAATACTTATTCTTAGCGCTTTCGATGTCTCGCTGTGAACTTCCCGAAGTTAAGGACTTCAAATCATCGAATTTCAAATCTGAACGCAAAAATCCATTCGAACTCATTTGTGACGATGATATCATGCTACTGCCCGTACTGGATACTCCTTTCGTTGTAATTGTGTAATTCGATTGGGATGCCGAGGAGACATGTTTCTCTTGATTAATGATGCCACCATTCGATGTCATCGTTTGACTTTTTTGTTCTTGTGAGATTGCCTTGCGTTCGGCACTGAAACTGTCACCTTGGACTTTAATACTTGCGGCAGCTACATTGTTGAAGGCTTGTTGAGTGACGTCACCGGTGCGCAATGAGAGGGCTTCCTATAACAAAAAGAAAAAAAAAAACAAACAAATATTTCTGTTTATTACTCAACAACACTATGAAATGTCAGAATGTTGACAGAGATAAAAAGATAAATTAAAAACGTGAAAAATATGGTTTCTAGATTTTGGATATCTAAGCCAAGGGCAGATCCCTCAATCATTTGATCAAAGTTCTCCAAACTGAATAAATATGTAGGTAATGGCAAACTGTCATTCTATTGGCAACTTATACTGCTAGCGTATTCTTATCATGACTAGAATACTCGTGTGTAGAACGAATGAATATTCTCGATATACGAATATCTTCCTATACCTTCGCTAGTGTTTATGTTCTTGAGCCATGGGATATAAGTCTTACGAGTATATAGAGTCTACTTAGACTTTCTAGGCGAGTTGCCTGCTAAAAATAAAATAAACAGCGTTTGGCGAATGTAACTCTTCGTTTAAAGGTATTCTAATCGAAAAACACGTTCAATCAGATGGATCAGAATATTCTGGATGTCTTAATCTGGAGGAGCTGAAATTAATTCTGGCCACAACCTTTTCGAAGCCAATGCAGATATCTCGAACGTAAGAGTAACAAAGAGGCGTGCGGAGTCATGGCTACAATTACAAGAGACTGCTACTAAAGCCCTCTATGATATTACTCCCAAAACATTTCGAGAAGTTCAATGCCGCTAGCATTAAGCGCAGATTAAGAACAAACCATGTGAGCCATGGCATCTGATGCATTAGGTTCCATCTGACTATCAGAATGAAACTCTTGGCTGAACGACGAGTTCTAGCATGCGCATCCAGCGAAGCAAGAGGCATACACGGTGGCGCTGCAAAGAAAGATCAGAGAGGTCGGGAACTTATGAGCAAAGAAGAAAAGAAGAAAACCGACTTCTAAGAAGGAATAAGAAAAGAACAGAAAAGCACTAAATCGAGTCCATGGAGATGTGTTTCTGCAAAAATGTTGTTCGGAAATTCTATCAAAATGTAAAAAGAACTTGCCCAGAACACAAATATCAAACAGAACCATCAAGAAATAAGAATGGGAACGTAAAAGTAGAATCACTGTCGGTGCTAAAAATTGTAAAGTGTTACTTCTACAGACTGTTTAACGGCAAAGACAACCAAGATCAATAGTTACTTCGTCCAACTGAACAAGAAAAGGACGGACTAGCGATATCTAAATCAAAAGCCAACAAGTCTGCAGTAACAGACACATATTCAAAAAGTAAGGTGACCTTTGAAATTATTTATTTCCTTTTTTTTTGCTGTGTTGGTACACATATCCCATTTAAGTTTCAAGTATATTGAATTCTTAGTTTGTTTTTGACAGATAGAAAGGTTAGACGTGTTTGGTGTACTCGGTGGTTTTCAATTATTATAAAAAATGGAGCAAGGAATTCGCATCAAATTTTTCTATAAAAAATGGAATCAGGTGCTCTAAAACACTTGAAATGTTGACAGTGGAAGTTTTGGAAGCATTAAATTCTACTTTGTTGATCGTTCCCCAATTGGTAATGATGTTAATATTGGAATTTAATGAGCTTAACATACGCTGGCGTTTCCGTTCTAGAGCCGAAGAGCAGGGATGTGAGTCAGGGAACAAATATGAAAAGCAGAGAGTGCAAAAGCATGGGGAAGCTTATGCTCTTAATATGTATTAATAAAATTTTAGTTCGGAATTAAAATTAAAAAAAAAAAAAACAAAAAAAATAAGAATATTAAAGAAATTTAACTTAAACAAAATTTGTTTTGTATAATCTTATAAAATTTAATAACAAGGAATTTTTTTTGTAGGGTCTATAACTTAAAGCGTGCGGTTTGCTAAGAGATGGCGTAACTTGTATTATTCCATTGATACATGAGTTGGAAAGCTACTGTCATTGTACATCATTTCAGTATACGTCATTCATTTGAAGCGCCAACAACAATAACTTTTTTTCACTCAAATATGTCGAACTTTGTGCCTGAAAAAGTGTTTTTGCGGGGAGTTCTTCTTCATTACTTTAATATGAAGGAAACTGCTGCCGAAAGTCATCGTATTTTGGTGGAAGTTTATGGTGAACATGCGTTAGCTGAGCGAACGTGCCAAAAGTGGTTTGCACGATTTAAAAGTGGTGATTTTGGCTTGGAAGGCGATGAACGTCCTGGACAGCCAAAAAAGTTTGAAGATGAAGAACTGGAAGCATTACTCTATGAATATTGTTACCAAACACAAGAAGAGCTCGCAGAATCTTTGGGTGTCACTCAAGCAGCCATTTCAAAACGTTTAAAAGCAGCTGTATATATTCAAAAGCAAGGAAATTGGATTCCACATGAACTCGAGCCGACAGACGTCGAAAGTCGGTTTTGCATGTCCGAAATGCTGCTGGAACGCCACAAAAGGATCGGATTGTTACTGGTGATGAAAAATGGATCCATTAGGACAACCCTAAGAGCAAAAACATCATATGTGAAATCCGGCCAACCAGCCAAATCAACGGCAAAGCCGAATATCCATGGCGCGAAGGTAATACTCTGTATGTGGGATCAGATGGGTGTGATGTATTATGAGCTGCTAAAACTGGGTGAAACCATCAATGGACAACGCTATCAAACACAATTAATCCGTTTGAAGAGAGCAGTAGCCGAAAAACGCCCGGAATATGCGACCAGACACGAGGCAATAATTTTCCATCACGACAACGCTCGGCCCCACGTTGCTATTCCGGTTAAGAACTATTTGGAAAACAGTGGATGGGAAGTCTTACGCCACCCGCCTTATAGCCCAGACCTCGCCCCTTCTGACTACCATTTGTTCCGGTCGATGCAGAACGCACTCACTGAAATACGGTTCACATCAGAGCAGAAAATCAAAAATTGGCTTGATTCATTCTTGGCTGCCAAGCCGGCGCAGTTCTTTTGAGATTTGATCCACAAATTACCAGAAAGATGGGAAAAAGTCATAGCTTCAAATGGGCAATACTTTGAATAATACTATTTTACATGTTTTTCTTACATAAACGTTCAAATTTTGAAAAAAAAAACGCGCGAAAATATTTAGATACATATCATGTTAAGGAGTGAATAAAGCTTTAAATAATTAAAAATAATGATTAACAGAGTTAATAACTTACTGATAAGTTTGTGTGATCAACCGCGTCAAAAGATTTTAAAAAATCCAATAAAACTAAGAAGGTGGTACAGATGTGGTGCTTCCTGAATCCAGATTACACTGGTGAAAGTAAGTTATTGGAGTGGATTTGTACGTTTATTTGTCTCTGAAGTACCTTCTCAAACACCTCAAATAAATAAGGCAAAATGAATACCGGCCAATAATCTTGACTATGAAAAAATAAGGTTGAAAACATGGTATGGAAGTGCGACAGTTAGGATTGTTTGGACAAAGCGAGGATGAATATCATCGAAGCTTACGGCATTTGATTTCATAGATAAAAGACAACAGATAAGTTTGAAACTATCAATTTAAGAGAATTCTAAGGCGCTTAACAAAGAATTTTTATCACGCAGAGATGACTGATACAAAACATATATGGGAGCTACATTTACGAGGGCTGCTTGATGAGTTATAGATGGCGCTACTGTGCCAAAATGAGTGTACCATCATTAAGTATAACCTCTTTATTTGGTAACAACCCGACGCTTAGTTTTGTTTTGACACCAATTTCAAAACAACGTTTGTTAGTGTTTTTTGCGACCATGGAAAAAGAGTAGTATCGCTTTGTGATCTGATTTTTGTTTTTGAGCGGCAAAACCTGCGAGGTAATCAAGTTCATTCAGGATTATGCGTATGGAATTAATTCACCTTCACTTAGAACCGTTTACGATGGGTTTGAAGAGTTTCGCCGTGGCCGCACGTCTGTTTTTGATGAGCCGCGTCCAGGTAGCCCAAAAACGGTTACCATAGAGGAATCCGTGAACAAAATCCATGATCTCCTATTGACGGACCGCCGAATGAGTTGGCTGAGAAAGCAGGAATTTCAACTGAATGAGTTAGCCATATCCTGCACGAGATTTTGGGAATGAGAAAGCTGGCCGCAAGATGGGTGCAACGTTTGCTCACACCAGGGAACTGGTGCTTTGCCCTGTTTAATCCAAACCGGAGGAGTTTCTGCGTCATTTCGTGACATGGACTCATTGGTACACACCAGAGAACAAAGAATAGTCGAAACAATGGGTTTTACCTGGTGAACGTGATCCAAAGAAGACGAAGATCGTGCTTCGGCCGGAAAGGTGAGAGCCACCGTTTTTTGGGACGCGCGAGGTGTGATCCACGTCGACTATTTGGAAAAGGGAAATAGTCGGGTTAAAAAAGTTGCAGCACCGCTGGGAAAAGTGTATCGAGTTGAAAGGGGATTATATTGAAAAATAAATTGTTTAAACCTAAAAATGTTGCGTTGTCAATTCTAATCCAGTTACTCATCAATCGGCCCTCATAAATCAGGAAAATGGGTTGTAACAAAACTTTTATTTGAAACATTTACCATATATTCAAGTTTTCATCTAGATTTTGCTTGGTTTTTAGGATTTCAATTGATGGAATCATATAATTTTTTTTTCTTTTTCGACTTTTATTTTACCCACCACTTGGTTTCAAACGGGTAAATGGGAATTGAATTTGTATCTCTTCCATTAGCTTAGTATCGTTTCTCGATAAGCAGTCAAATTTTCGTAGTGAGCCCAGAGCACTAACGTATTTAAGCGATTTTCTTGAATAGAGACATGGGTATTAAAGTGCGACTGAATGTTTGGGTTGAGAAACCTAATTCGATGTCCGGGAGAAGACATATGTTAAAATACGCAGACCCATTCAATATATTGGGCATCCCTGAACTCGTACTTTTTGTCCGAAAAAGCAACAGAAAAATCAAAAATTAGGAACGACGTCATGTTTGGAAAAAACAGGTGCGGACAACTGATCATAAAATAAAATGTCACTGAACTCACCTACAGATCAAACATCCAAAAGAGTACTCCCATTTTGACTAAAATGAGTGACATATGTTGTGAGTGCCGGAAACAGATTGACTTAACTCATTACCTCAGGAATATTTGTTTCGACAAGGTTACTATTTAAGGGATTATACGCAGTTAGAATTTTCAAAAAATCTATTTTTTCGAATTATATATCATGTATCCGACTATATTCCCTGAAAATTTCAATATATACCGCATACGAGTATTTGTGAGGACGTCTCTCTCTATTTGTAAACTTCTTATAAACGCGTTTTTTCTCAAAACTATGTTTTCGAAGTTGGTGATCAAGATTTCTAAAAAATGGCTCAACCGATCAGTCTGAAATAATAATACAACCTTCTCAGATATATTTCTCAGGTATTTGAAGGAATAAAATTTCGAATAATTATTTCTATTTTTTAAAAAATTTTAGGGTTAAATTTCGGTCGAAAATTTGAATTTTTTTTACGAAGACTCCGTTTGGTCAAAAATTTAAATTTTGATTATTCCTTCGATCAATACCTTTTTTTTATCTATTCACTGAAAAAATCTTTCGGATTTTTTTGATTTTAGATGAACTAAACCGGAGATATCGTGATCACCGCCGAACGTCTGTTTTTGGAGTACCTTCAGGCGATCGTCTGTAGGAGCACACCAAATCGATATTTTTACAGATCATAAGTGCCGTTATAAACTTCGATGTTGCCACTATGTACGTATGCTTTTGGTTTTTGTAAAATAAAATACCTTTTCATAAAAAAGTCATAAAAAACGTTTTTTTTTCGTCCTTGTAACTGCGTATAGCCCCTTAAATCACAGTTAAAAATAGCTTTTTGGTATTTTGTCGAAATTGACTCCAAAATTGAGTAGATGGAAGCAGAATCAATATATTTAATGCGTTCTTGCGACTTGGGTTTCACAAACACAACATCAATTTCACTTCCAGCCGTTGATTTGAATTTTTAATATAGGGTGATTCATCGTGAGGTTTGATTTTTAATAGATTTTTTTAACAGATTACGCGCGACTCCTATAAAACTGCTTCATCATTTATCTTCAGTATTATTTGGCAAGTCATCATGGAAAGACTCACACAGCAACAGCGTCTTCAAATTGTTCAGCTGTATTACGAAAATCAACGTTCTGTGAGAAATGTTTTTCGTGCGATTCGAGGAAATTACGGTGCGCATAACCAACATACTGAAACCACTATTGCCAATACCATTCAGTTTACATTAGTGGATGATACTCGACCGGTTGGATCACATCCAGCACATAGTTAATAGACTATAGCAGCTGTAGCTGAGAGTAGAGAGTAACTGGCGTATTCGACAACTTGGCGTTTTCGACAACTTTATCGTTTTCGACAACTTTATCGTTTTCGACAACTTGGCGTATTTTACGTGAGGATTTCCACCTAAAAGCGTACAAAATTCAACTTGTGCAAGAATTGAAGACGGGCGACTTGAATTTGCGTTATATTTTCAGTGAATGGACTCTGGAAAAACTCAATGAAAATCCGATGTTTTATCGTGAAATTTTGTTCAGTGATGAAGCCCATTTCTGGCTCAATGGATACGTTAATAAACAAAATGCCGTATTTGGGCTGATGAGCAACCCGAAGAGTACCAAGAGCTACCATTACATCCATTAAAAACAACGGTATGGTTTGGTTTATAGGCTGATGGAATCATTGTTCCCCATTTCTTCAAAAATGAGGCAACTCAGAATGTTACCGTCAATGGTAACCGTTATCGCGCCATGTTAACGGACTATGGGCTTCCTGAAATTCAAGCACATGGTCGCGGTAAGCTCTGGTTTCAACAAGACGGCGCTATGAGCCATACAGCGCGTGAAATAATAGACTTGTTGAGAAATCATTTTGGTGAGTACTTAATTTCACGTTTTTCTACGGTAAACTGGCCGTCTAGACCGTCTAGACTTTGGACTATATGTAAAGTCTCAGATCTTTAGGAATAAGCCAGCTACGATTGACGCTTTGGAAGCCAACATTACTCTTATTATCCGCGAGATACCAGTCGCTATACTCGAACGAATCGCACAAAAATGGAGCTTCCGAATGGACCACCTCAGGCGTAGTTGTGGCGAATATTTACATGAAATCATTTTCAAAAAGTAAATACCATGAATTGTTCTTTTAACCGATAATAAAAATTTTAAGTTCACTTTATTTGTAGTTTACATTATAAATCAAACCTCACGATGAAACACCCTTTAGTTTCTGATAGCAATACTTCTACGTCTAAACCCGGTCATTTATACAGTTTGAGAGCTAAACAATGATTCTGTTACACAAATAATGTCAACGACAGGGAACAGTCTTTCTGTGTTTAACTGATACTCGTACACTCGAAGCCCGGTTCTACGATATTAATCAGTGTGTGAACATTTTCATTATTTCGTCCACTTGTGGAACACACACAATTGGAACGTTTGAAGGACAAAATCGCTGAAAAACGGCCGCATTTGAAGGAAAAGAAGACAATGCACCGTGTCACAAGTTGATGAAAACGATGGCAAAATTGAATGAATTCGGCTACGAATTGTTTCCCCACCCACCGTATTCTCTAGATTTGGCCCCCAGTGACTATTTCCTGTTCGCAGACCTCAAAATAATGCTCGCCGGAAAGAGATTTTAGACCGATGAAGAAGTAATCACCGAAACAGATTTGAGGCTAAGCCGAAATCGTACTACAAAACTGGTACCGAAAGATTGAAAAATCGTTTCAATCAGTGTATCGCCGTCGAAGGCAACTATATTAATAAATAAAGTTGAATTTTGCAAAAATTTTGTGTTTTACTATAAAAAGGCACTGAGTTTTCAGCCCATGTGTTAGATCAAAGGTATAATAAGTGCACAATAAATGTTAATGCATGTATGTAGAAAATACCAAAATAATAAGAATTTATTAAAATGAATAAATTAAGAATTTAAAAAGACAAAGAAAAAATATAAAAATAAAGCAGTTCAAAACAAATTTGCCTTACAAAACTGCGGCAACAAGGAACTTGGTTCCCTAAGTTCGTTGAGCAAATACACTCAACACCAAGCCGTCATTGCAGTATAGACTGCATATCCATAACTTGACTTGCTTCGATCACAAAGTTATTAATCTGCGAGTATTTGGCAGATACAACGGTCATAATCATATAATTTTCCAGTCATGCTAAAGCCTGCAATGTAAAGTTAACTGTTACGACCACTCTAATGCTGTTTGCACGGGTGAATGCAGCAATCTGGCAGGTAGTGCTAAGCGAGAAACACAAAATGCATCTACTTCTGTTATTGTTGAGAACTGTCAAATAATTTTTGAGTGCTGCATGCTGCTTTAACAAACACAATACGATTGATTGTTAAACGTCAGCTGGGGAATAAATTTGCAAGTTTATTTCATAACCATTCAATATGGATAGTGAGAAATTTTTGATGATGCATTAATTTTTTTTAATTGTGCTTGTGAGCTATCAATGTAATGTATTTTGTTTATTTTATTTTAACACTCTATTTCAGTCTTAGTGTATAAATATATAAAATATATAAATAGTAAAAGGAAAACATGAAACAATCTGTAGCCTAAGTAACAGTGACAGAAAACAAATTCATGGAACATAATTATTATTGTTGAGGGGAGAATTCAATGTGCCATAAAAAAAACCAAGGAGGTAAAACTACATACTATATATTTAAACATTTAAAAAATTAAAACAACAAAATTCATTAATGAACAAATTATTAATATTTGAATAGTCAGAAGACAATGGCCATTTTTTGATACCCTTAACAAATACACTTGTCACTCTTTCATATCTTAAAGAATCTGGATCTAAATTAAACAGACCGGATGCTGAAGCAAGATAAAATTGTCCAAAATGAACTTTATTAAGCGGTGGAACTGCAACAAAATTTCTGGAATTAACTTGCATATTATAATTATCATTGTTTCGAACTGTGTAAAAAACCCGAATTTTGGAAAAATATTTAAGCAACTTATAGAAGTTTTTTTCCGTTTTTTTTGGTAACAAAATACGCAATTTTCTAGGGAAATAAACTTTTTTTATTCAAAATATTCGCCATCGGATTCTACACATTTCGCCCATCTTTCAGGTAATTAATGAATAGCATGCCAGAAAAATGTCTTTTGAGGGAAACCATTCGTCGAGCCATTTTCTAATTTCATCGAAATCACTAAAGTGCTGCTCTGCGAGCGTTGTTCTAAATACACATTACCGCTCTGGTCCCAAAAGACACTGAGAACGGTCTTCTTGCTGAAGCAATTTGGCCTTGGTATTGAAGGACCGGCTTCGCCAGGTGACAACCACAATTTCTTTCGCTTTGGATTTTTAAAATAAATCTATTTTTCGTAACTCGTCACAATTCGAAGCAAAAATGGTTTCCTTTCGTAGCGTTGAAGCAGCATTTCACAAGTGTGTGCGAATATATTGATCTTCCCCATTGCTCGTCAGCGTTTGCTGATTGTTACTTGTGACACATGTTATGCTTCTACTAATTGCTGTTGAGTTTGAGTCGTGGTCTACCAGAAAGCTTGATGTCTGCCACATTGAAATCACCACTTTTGAATTGTCGAAACCATGTCTCACATGTTCTAATAAATGGAGTGTGTTCATCATATGCTTCTACCAGCAAACGATGACTTTCCATAGCCATTTTTTTGATTAAATAATAAAAGCAATGCTTTTTTGTTCTTGTTCTTTTTCAGACGCTAGCTTTTGGCGGATTCAACGGACAAAGTGACGTATGTGTCAAATTAATACGCTGCGTACTTTTCGTTGGCGCCTTCTCTTAGTTAAACTTATGTATACACCTGGTATAACAATAGAGATGTTTTAAGGGAAGAGCCTTAATGTTGTGGAACAGATGAAAATTGTGGTTTTACCAGTTGGGTAAATAAAAAGGTCATATAAAAAGTCTCCGCAGTTTTTTGTCACTAGATGGTGTTGGTGTCCATTTATCTGGAAACACTAATCTGATTGTGTCAAACGAACACAGCTGTGTAAATCATTGCACGTGTTAAAAGTTATACTGATTTGAATATGAGTGAAATATCTGAAGATATACATTTAAAAAAAAAGCCGATAAATTTGTGCAGTTTACGGTGATAGTGCTGTGAGGGAACGCCGGACCTAGGGGTGGTTTGTTCGATTCCGTTTCGGAAATTTCGATGTAAAAGATGCACGTCACACTGGTCGGCCTGTCACTGAAAAAATCGATGAAATTTTGCAACTGATGGAGCAAGACCGGCACGGAAGCTGTCTGGAGATAACGGAGGCACTAAACATCAATCGTATGACAGGTTGGAATCATTTAAAACGAGCAGGCTACTCAAAGAAGCTCGATGTTTGGGTGCAATATGAAATAACGAAAAGAAATTTAATTAACCGAATAACCATCAGTGAAACGATGCTGAAACGTAACGAAATGGAAACATTTTTGTAACGGTTCATTACGGGCGATGAAAAATGGATTAAATACGAGGATATCTAATTCAAGCGATTATGATCAAAGGCCGGTGACCGACCACAAGCGACTTCAAAACCTGGATTGACGGCAAGCAAGGTTATGTTGTGTGCTTGGTGGGATTGGAAGGGAATTGTCTATTGTGAGCTGCTAGAACGTGGCGAAACGGTCAATTCGATCCTCTACTGTGCACAACTTGACCGTTTGAATGAAGCTATCAAGAAACAGCAACCAGAATTGGCCTACAGAAGGGGAGTTGTCTTCCATCAATGATAATGAGTACAATATAGTAAAGACTAAGGCTTTGTTAAGATATTGTCTTAGATAATTTGTATGTTTGGACCAAATTGTCTTGTTATCTATGATCATACCCGGGTACTTAAAGCTTTCAATACATTCTATCTTAAAGGAATTATTGCAACAGGAGGCTTCATAGTCAAATAAAGAAAAATTATCGTCATTATGAGATAACCGAAAGAGGGTACAACCTGAAAAGTGATAGTGGCAAATGGTAATATTAGTAATTTTGTTCTACAACTGATAATGAGCTTATGAACTGAAAACCATTTCCTCAGTAAATCAAGATCATTAATTGCGTCTAAGAAAACATAAAAAAAAAAAAACACTTGTTTGAGTATGAAATTGCAGTATCTTCAGCAAATGCAATTACTTTACCTTTGATGATGATGGTTGAATGAACAAAGAGTTCACGTAAATTAAGAATAAAATAGAACCTAGAACTGATCCTTGCGGAACACTAGTCGCAATACTTTTTGGAGGGCTATAAATATTTTTGATACTCACCATTTGCGGACGATTATTTAAATATAGGGTTTTCTAATAACGACTTGACAACTTTTTTTTTTTAAATAAAAGGCAAACCATTTGAGATATTTCAAAAACTTTATTATTGGCTTGAAGTACAATCAAAACATTTATGAAAGGAACTCGACTTCGTTCATATGGCCACTGCGGGCACCTAATTTTGGACCCAATTTTCAACGACTCGGCCACACATTTTGGCCGAAACGACCGCTATTTCGCGTTGAATGTTGGCTCTGAGCTCTTCCAACGTCGTCGGTGTGTTGGCATAAACCAATGACTTAACGTAGCCCCACAGACAATAGTAAAGCGGCGTTAAATCGCACGAACGAGGCGGCCAATCGACTGGCCCATGTCTTAAGATAACACGCTGACCATACTTACTCTTCAATAAATCGATTGTAGCGTGTGTTGTGTGGCTTGTGGCACCATCCTGTTGAAACCACATGTCGTCCAAGTCCATATCTTCCAATTCGGGCCAAAAATAATCGGTGATCATGGCGCGATAACGCTGTCCATTCAAAGTTACGTGACGATTGTTACGTTATTTTTTGTGGAAGTGGTAATTCATGAAGCACATGTGGGTTTTCACCCGACCAATAACGCATATTTTGCTTATTGACGAAGCCATTGAACCAAAAATGAGCTTCGTCACTGAAGATGATTTTGCGATGAAATTCATCAACTTGGCGCATCTTCTCCAGAACCCATTCGGAGAACGTACGTCACTTCAAATGATCCATTGGCTTCAATTCTTGAGTCAGCTTGATCTTGTATGGGTGTAAACCAAGATCCTTACGCAAAATATGCCATAATGTGGTCTGAGCGATGCCCAATTCTTGAGAACGCCGTGAAATTGACTGATTTGGATCGTTTGCTGCGGACGTCTGAACGGCAGCGATATTTTCGACACTTCGACCAACCCGTTGTCTCACTGACACGGCAACATCACACAACGAATATGTAGACTCAAATATTTGCACTAAACTTGTTATTGCCTGTCTACTAGGGAGAGACAGTTAACGCTCTTAAAGTTGCAGTTACCGACTCATTCGGAGTCTGTAGAAAATTTTTAGAATTTGCAGACGTTGGTCGTTAGTGTACTTTACCATGATGAGTTTACTGAATAAATTGACAGTGACAGTTTGATAATTATTGAAAGAGTGCGTTCACAAATTAAATTCAAAGTTGTCAAGTTCCTATTGGAAAACCCTATATAAACAAAGAAGGCGGAATCTCAGAAGGTATTTTATATGCAAATTTGTAAGGACGTCTCGGACTGTTAAAAAAGTAAGTGGAGCACAAATCCTAGCTATTAAATGACCTTATGAATAGTCAATTTTATTCCTGATGACCAACTCGAGTTATTTTTCGTACGAAATAAAAGAACATAATTTCAAACAGTTGTGCTACTTTGTACAGTCGGGTGTTGAGTTTTAACTTTCTGTCCCAGTTTTGCGTTTTTTATTCAATCAAATTTGACTTTAAGTCTAAATTAAAATACCATGCAAGTGTAGTAGAAAAGAAAGAGCAATTGAAGAAGTGTATTACGATCTAAAAACTTGAAAAAATATATTTAATCCAAAAACAGCTAAGATAGATGAAAGTAGTTTTGGTGCGTCAGCGAAAAAATTCAAACTACAGAAGGAGATTTTAGTTCTTCGTGACGCTTCTATATAGAATTTTGAACTTTATAACAGAGTTAACAGCAAAAAGTAATTTTATAAAGTGTAAAACTAGTGACGAAGAAATAAAATTTGAAACAGCTTCACGACGAGGTCTTAGTTTTGAAATCGTTTTGTTGTGTGATAAGTGTGAGGCCTCAGTCCTTTTGTCAAACATTGTTATGAGATAAATAGACGATTTATATTTGTGATTAAAATTCTTGGAATAGAATTGAAAGGTGCAGCTAAATTCTGTGGATTGATGGACATCCTAGGTGCCCGTTTGGAGAAGATTCATGGTGTTGTTGGTAGCGAGCGCGAGCTTCAGACACGTTATCTTCTCATAAATATGTTTATCTCTCTTTACCACTTGATGTTGCTGAAGCTAACTTTCCAATTTATACAGATCTCAGCGATAAAAAATTATTGAAATTGTTGGTGGTTTTACGCAAAACAACAATGAGAGCTGCAATCAGTTGATATGGGAAATAAACCCAAAAAAATTGTTGAAATAGCAGCTATGAAAGTACAACTTCAATTTTATATTACATAAATGCAATGGCAATATCAATTGGGCCCAATGCCCATGCCTATAAAGAGAAAGAGCATTCAGAGCGCGTCATGATCTCTGACTTGAGAACGCATGCAAGTACGCGAGAGGGAAGAATGGCTTGTAGACAACATCAACTCGAGGTACTAGAAGCTGTTGATGTAAGTAAAAAAAAAAAAAAAAAAAACTGGTCGAATCTATCTATTTTTTTAAACAATTTTACGTGGCAATTTTGGTGGAAAATTAGAATTGTTTTTTACGAAGCCTTCCTTTTTTCAAAAATTAAAATTTCGATTATTCCTTCGATCAATACCCAGTTTTATATATCCATTAAAAGAATCTTTTGGATTTTTTTTGATTTCAGATGAACTAAACTGGAGATTTCGTGATCGCCGAACACTTTTTTTTGGAGGTTCTTCAGGATATCGTCGACAGTAGCACACAAACTTAGATGTTGTCACTAAATGTTCCTATACTTTTTGTTTTTGTAAAATAAAATACTTTTTCGAAAAAAATGATAGACAACGTCTTTTTTTGTCCTTGCAACTGCTCATTATTTAGTTATTTTTATTTTTATTTTTTTTTTATAAAATTGTCCGAATCTAGAATTATTCGGATAGTTTTTAGCCAGAAGTTCATTCTCACCCCTTCCCTCTCCATAGACCGACGGATTCCTCATCTAGGCATACACCTTTATTAAAATAATAAAAATAATAGAAATGAATTCCAATGAAACAGTTTTATGTAATTTTTTCTCTCCGGGGTGCAAAAAGGTACCTTCAAGTCTTCACCTTGTCAGAACTTTTCACTAGTTAACATCTGTCAATTTGAATAATAATTTAAAACCCTTCAAAATGCATCATATGGTCTACTCATTCACTTACACTCGTCTAATTGACATTTGCCATTTTTCTAATTAACACCAGACCTGTTCTACTTAAAAATGCAGGTTCAACTACATGTTAAAGCTGATTGAAAATTGAATTTTTCGTTTCTCCGAACAACAATTAACACTTCGAGTAGGTGTGAAATAATGCATTATTCTCACTTCGGATAGAAAAGATTTATTTTCGCAATTTTGTAACAACTATTTCGGACTGCAAATATTATCTAATTCGTGGGAGGGAAATAAGTAAATAAACTTTTTAAAAAAGGATTACATAAATTTATGTGTTTATTTAGGAAGCACATGAGTAAATTTTTAAATTAGTAAATTTTGCAATTAGCGTGTAGTCTGTACAGAGATGTTTGACTGTCAAGAGCAGAGGTGGTAGCTGTCAATTTGTTCTATTGCAAGGAAATGCAAATTGTGATTAATGGGCTGGGGGTTAACTGACAGTTGAAGAGGACACAGTTGACAATGTATGAGGCGTTTTGTGACATTACGTGGTATTTAATGTATCTCTTAATTTTAGAGTCAATCAGATGCAGTTTATAAGATCACTAAGATGACAGTTCTGGTTAGTTAGAGGAAAATTGACATCTTTAAGTGTCAGATTTATTTCAAATGAAGACAGGTACTCTGTCTGATTTAAAAATCATGAATTGGGTAAATATTTGACAATAACAAGTAAATATTATTGGGTATATAACTTAATTCGTGCGGCTTTTTTTTTTTTTAAATTTGAAAGTTTATTTAAGAAAAACATGTACAGTAGTATTATTCAAAGTATTGCCCATCTGAAGCTATGACTTTTTCCTATCTTTCTGGCAATTTTTGGGATCCCATCCCTAAAGAACTGCGCCGGCTTGGCAGCCAAGAATGAATCAAGCCAATTTTTGATATTCTGCTCTGATGTGAACCGTATTTCAGTGAGGGCGTTCTGCATCGACCGGAACAAATAGTAGTCACAAGGGGCAAGGTCTGGGCTATACAGCTGGTGGGGTAAGACTTCAAATCACTGTTTTCCAAATAGTTCTTAACCGGAATAGCAACGTGGGGCCGAGCGTTGTCATGATGGAAAATTATTGTCTTGTGTCTGGTCGCATATTCCGGGCGTTTTTCGGCTACTACTCTCTTTAAATGGATTAATTGTGTTCGGTAGTGTTGTCTATTGATGGTTTCACACAGTTTTAGCAGCTCATAGTACAGCACACCCGTCTGATCCTACAAAATACAGAGCATTACCTTCGCGCCATGGATATTCGGCTTTGCCGTTGATTTGGCTGGTTGGCCGGGTTTCACATATGATTTTTTGAGCTTGCGGTTATCGTAATGGATCCATCCATCACCAGTAAAAATCCGATGCAAAAATGACTTCCTTTTGTGGCGTTCCAGCAACATTTCGGACAAGCAAAACCGCCTTTTTGAAATGGCTGCTTGAGTGACACCCAAAGATTCTGCGAGCTCTTCTTATGTTTGGCAACAATCTTCATAGAGTAATGTTTCCAGTTCTTCATCTTCAAACTTTTTTGGCTGCCCAGGACGTTCATCGTCTTCCAAGCCAAAATCGTGCAAACCACTTTTAGCACGTTCGCTCAGCTAGCGCATGTTCACCATAAACTTTCACCAAAATACGATGACTTGCGGCAGCAGTTTTCAGTAATGAAGAAGAACTCCCCCCAAAAACACTTTTTCAGGCACAAAGTTCTACATATTTGAGTGAAAAAAAATTATTGTTGTTTACGCTTCAAATGAATGACATATACTGAAATGACGTACAATGACAGTAGCTTTCCAACGCATGTTCCAATGGAATAATAACAATGGAATAATACAAGTTACGCCATCTCTTAGCAAACCGCACGAATTAAGTTATAGACCCAATATATATACCACGTTTCATGCTATTTTGATTTATTTTTGCTAAAGCACAAAAATGATTCGCTGAAATGTCAGGGCACCTTTAGTGCCCAGATGTAAATCATTTTGGGAATGAGTGACTGATTTCCAGTTGCTATGCTACGAGTATGTGAACTAATTTAAGACATCCCGGCAAAAACATTGGCATAACTTTTTTCCATGTTCTATCATAACATAACTATCATAACTTTCTACCTTCAACCTTCAGTATCCATATTTGTATTACAGATTTAGTTACTAGTCGGGTAGTCTGGGAATTGAATTGAGTTCAGAAATGCGATTTTCTAAAGTCTTTGTCAATAAGTTGATGAAGGGTAAGACACCGCTGAGCCTCTATCAATTCGTATGCAGATATACTTGAGATGCCGGTTTCATTTCCGTAACTTCAATCTATTGCAAAGGTTAGTTCTTCTGGAATGTACATACTCGTAGTTAAATCAAGCTTGTTTTGGTATTTAAAACACGGACGAAAGAATTGAAGAATGAACAGATTTATGATGGACTACCACTCCGGAGTAAAGTATTTTCTGAAGAGCTTAGACTACTTATCAAGTTAAAGGAACCCTACAACAGTGGACATACCCTCCTAGGGTATACTCTCCAGAGAGCGTCTTTTTGCACTACATGACTGGCATAACCGCGATTCAGGAGATAGTAGTACACTGTATGAGAATAACAAACAAAAAAAAAAACCCTGCAAAATGGAGCTCGGAGGATCAAAGCCCAATCACCCCAACTCATTGTGCTGTTCGCCTTATCATTTTATGCACAATGAGAGACGACCTTTGATTTTTTACCAAAGATTGCGAACGGCAGAAAAGTGAATATATTTCTCTTTCAGAAGTTTTAACGGTTTTTAGCTGGCTTGTTCTTTCAAAACTTGCTCTTAGTGACTTTAAGAAGAACTTGACAAAAATCCACAGGAAATCATTGACGGATTTAGAAAGCGTTTTCAGCTGCTGCTGACTGGACATGTGATAGGATACTAAGAAAACTCAAGTTCGGTCAGTTACTATTTGCGCGAAATAAACTGCTTCTTTTTAAGGCCGAGATTAAATCAGAGCTGCATCTGCCAGAGCGAGCAATGAGCCTTACTAACGATGATATTGGTGCAAATATTTAGCATCTACGAGCGGTAAAAAATCGAGTTTTGCAAACGCAAATGACTCCAGATGATTTTACAACACAGGACAACAGAGGAACAGGACAAACGATGAGGACAAAGTTCTAATTCATTGCTCAAATGTAGAAATGTCGATAAGATATGATAAGACGGAGAAAGGACATTAAACCTGCTCAGGATGGATTCAATTCAAACAACCGGCTGATTGGGAAAACCAATCATTATCCATTCTGAATAACATTAACTATGGATACCAGAAGTTCATCACACCAAAGAGAAAAGTAGAAGACTCAGAGAAGCACTAATAAACTAATTTTACGAATCATCGTCTTCGTTTCGAAATTCATAAGCTGATGCAGCCGGATAATGGTGTTCAGTTAGACCAATCTCTCGGACGACCATTCTACCACTCACCAAAGTTGAGGTAGTCGCAGGTATTATCCAGAGCGGAGGCTCAAAGAAGTCGTCTGGTAATGATCAGATTTCTAAAAGTTGTAGAGCTGCTTTCCATCTTGTAGAAAAATAGCAATAGTTTTACCAGTTCTAAAGAAAATGAATCGGTCGTACGTTGACGGATATATTGCTTTGCTATGTCGCGTTAGCAAATCATGAATCACCATCATGAGAAAAGAGAACTTCTCCCAATATACGGATTTAGATTAATAAATTTAGCAATTGATCTCCTGCTGCAACTCCATAGTGATGTTACCCGATGTCTGAACAAAAAAGACAGGACATCGAAAAGGTACCCGACAGCGTTTGGATAAAAGGAATGATATTTAAACTGCATCTTCTGCATCAGATTTTAGAATATTTTAGAGTTTTTAACTAATAGATTTTACTTTGCACATGGGTTTTCGAATGTGCAGATCTTAAGATAAATGAGAATAAGAGTCAACGAACGAAGAAGCAGGCGCTCACGTTCGTTACTGTCAACTTTAACTTTAGAGTTGTTAAGGAGTTAATACAAACAAAATCCAAAGAGGACAAACTGTTGTTTCTTTGGTTTGACAAAACAAATCATGTTCTACAAGGTGGGGCAAAAGTAATGTCACATATATATAGAGGTGTAAAATCGATAAGATTAAGTGGAACAAATTATATTTGACCGACCACCTGCTAGGTTGCAAATTTGTTCTCTCATCATGGCATTTTGAATATTTTCTCGCAAAAGCATCTGGCTCCAAATTAGTGATTTCTTCTTAAATACTGGATTTCAAAAAGAAATTCCTAGGAAGAAGTCTGCTGGGAAATCACACGACCTGCAAATTGGTGATTCAAAATCTCCACCGTTGCCCGAGCTGTGTGAAAGGTTGCTCCATCCTGCTTAAACAAACAATGCTCGATAACTAATTCAGCAACTTACAGCATTTCATAAGGATTCCCCTTGCCGCAGAAACGCAAATTTTATTTATTTACGAGTATCTAACAACTTAAGTGGAAATGGATTTCCTCATGATTTTGGATACGAAATCATCGTCTTTTTGCAGCAGGTTTAATAGAGCATGGGTGCTCTTGGCGAACGATTTGCATTTTATAAGGGAATATCTTCAGGACTTCTTCCAAAATTTGACGCAACGAAATGCTTCTGATGCCAAATTGTGCGCGTCGTTAATTCGTCGATGTTTATGGACGTTCCCGACCACAGCAGTAATATTCTTGGTCAAACGAGCAATACGGATCGGCTACTTCTTGCACGAGAAGCTCAGCCAAACGCTTAATTGTTCGCGCACATGGTACAGTACGACGCTGCATTAAAACAACAGATCAGAAATTGGTCAAATAACCAGTAAAAATAATTCTGCGTTCTTCAGGTATGTATCGCTCCATTGCTTATTGACAACTAATTCTCTATCTGTCTACAAAATTATTGTCAGAGCACAAAAACATTATGAAATTACTTTTACCCCACCTTGTACAGAACTCGAATCCTGTCAATTGTGTTCTTTGGAGCCGAATGTAGAGGATGGAGCTAGCATAAATACAAGATAAAGACATAGACCAATCACCTTATTACATTGGCTTACCTTAATCATGCTCCAACAAGGGGGGTTTTCGAATCTTGGTTCCTTCATTTGGAAGATAAAGGAACACCGAATCTTTATTTTAACAATAAAACTGTCACGGATATGAGAAGGTCCTAGTGTTATAGACTGAAACGTTCGTGTCCGGAATGGGAATGCTGGAAAGCAGATACATCTTATATAACAGGTACCCTCAACGCGCTAGGAACTTATTAATTAAACAAAACACAAGTAGTTCTGACTTTAGACTAAAGATGGCATTATTCATTGGAGGACACCCGATTCAGGTGTTTGCGATATCACCCAATTTATCGGATGATACCGTTTATGCATTTCAATTACAAGAAATATCAGTCAGAGGAATGAATTCATTCTTCATTTGACAGTGAGTGTTGAAGCCCTTACCCACTTCCAAAGGTTGGTAAAAAAAAAAAAAAAAAAAAATTTTATTTCGATATATGAGATAGTGAAAACCTAAGATGGATTCATCAACGGCATTTGAGCTCCATCTGGTACGGTGTTACCTCAGAAAAAAATTATTGGGCCATTCTTCTTTGAAGACCATGCCACCGATAGTCGTATACGATGTAACATATCGAGGTATGAATGAATATTATATGAGTGCAATGATTTTTGACAGTGATCAGAATAGTTTCAACAGGGGCTCTTTGTTGGATACCCGATTGAAAAGATAGGTGGCGCTTTTGAGTGCACCATCAATTAGTATAGCCTCTTTTAATCCAGCTGTCAAAATTTGGTGACAACCCGACGCTTAGTTTTGTTTTGACATCCATTTCAAAACATCGTGTTGGTGTTCTTTTTTTGCGACCATGGATAAAGAGCAGTATCGCTCCGTGATCCGACTCTTGTTCTTGAGTGGCAAGACTTGCGAGGAAATCAAGCTCATTGGTGGTGTATGGGACCCACTCACGCCGCGCCGAGGTGACCCAAAAACGGTGAATGCGTTAGCCAAACACGAGATTTGGGCATGAGAAGTCAGCCCGCTTGATGAGTGCCGCGTTTGTTCACACCAGAGGACAAGCGCTATCGTGAGACCACTTTAAACCGTACTTGGATTTGTTTAATCAAATTTCGGAGTCGGTTTCTGCGTCGTTTTGTGACTGTCGATAAGACATGTATTCATTGGTACACACCAGAGACCAAACAATAATCGAAACAATGGGTTTTATCCAGTGAACGTGCTCCAAAGAAAACGAAGACCGTGTCTTTGGCCGAAAAGGTGATGGCCATTTTTTTTTTTTTTTTGACCTGCGAGGTGTGATCCACGTTGATTACTTGCAGAAGGGAAAAACAATCACAGGAGCATGCTACGTCGATTTATTAGGCTAAATCAATGCCAAATTGATCGATTTGCACTAAGAATTGGAGAAGTAGTTTGCAGGCCAACAAAAGTCGTACTATATGCGAGGATTAAAAAATGTCCAACACCGCTGGGAAAAGTGAATCGAGTTGAAAGGGGATTATATTGAAAAATAAATTTTCGAAACAACAGTTACGTTATCGTTGCAAATCCGGGTATTCATCAAACAACCTTCGTACACATATCCCAAAGATGTGTTCACAGTTTCAAGTATAGAGCATACCTATTTAGTTTATTTGACAGATAAAAGTGTTAGATTTGTTTTGGTGTGCTCGGCGATTTTCAATTATTAAAAAAGAGGAGCAAAAAATTTGCATCAAATTTTTCTGTAAAAAATGGAATCAAGTTGACAGTGCCATTCGGTGAGTTTGCTCAAAGTAGAAATCAACAAGTGGTACAAGCTCTTCCAAGATGGCCGATAAGATGCCAAGGATGAACCTTGCTCTGGACGCCTCAGCACATCAAGAAAAGATGATAACGTCGAAGCTGTGAAGAAAATTGTTTTGGAAAATCGTCGAATTACCATAAGAGAACTTGCTGAGGATGTTGGCATATCAGTCGGCTCGTGTCATGCAACTTTTTCGGATGTTTTGCGCATGAGACGTGTGTCAGCCAAGTTTGTACCGATCAAACCGATCAGAATGACGTTCTTGAATGACGTCAACGATGATTCTGACTTGCTTAAAAACGTTATAACTGTTGACGAATCATGGGTATAGGGTATATGTATGGTTATGACATCGAAACCAAAGCCCAGTCGTCCCAATAGAAACCAAGACCGACAAAAGTACATCAAGTCCGATCAAATGTCAAAGTTTTAATCACTGTTTTTTTTCGATTACCGTGACGTAATTCATTAGGAGTTTTTATCTCGCCGATTGTGAGAAGCAGTACGAAAAAAATCCGGAATTGTGGAAAAACAATTCATGGCTTTTGCATCACGATAATGCACCTGCTCATTCATAGTTGCTTGGCCAAAAACAACACGACAATCATGCCTCAACCACCATATTCACCGGATTTGGCCCCATGCGACTTTTTCCTGTTCCCAAAATTGAAGAGATCTATGACGGAGATTTGCAATGATTGAGGAGATAAAATTGGCATCGCTGAACGAGCACAAGGCAATATCGGAAGGTGCTTTTGAAAAGTGCTTCGAGGATATGGAAAAGCGTTGGCACAAGTTTATTATATCTGAGGGGGATTACTTTGAAGGGGGCAACATTAATATTGATGAATAAATAAATAATTTTTTTTCATAAAAATAAAAAGTAACTTTACACCTCGTATTATGGATAAGAGAGCAACTAATTCCCTTATGCAAGTTCGCGATGATAATGACTGTATACGATGACTGGCCAGACGTTGTCAGTTTTTCTCCAAATTGCCGTTGGACCGGTCGTATAAGTTAACATAATAGTCGCCGTTGATTGTTTTTTGTTTTTGTTTTTTTTTTTTGAAGAAAATCGGCGGGGGTTATTCCGCGTAGATCTCAAAAAACTGTCAAAATAACCTTGTTCCGATTCATCCGGAAAAATCAAACTGCTGCTTGTCCTCCAGTGTGTAGTAGTGGATCCATGGTCTTACAAGGTTGTGAAACGGACTAATAACCGTTAAACTACATCAAACTTCGAAGTTGGTACATTTTTGCAAAAGTTTACGCGTTGTCACGTTGTCTGCCCTCAATCACTGTCACACAACTAAATGACACATCTTGCACAAAATTTAACAGTAGTCGATTAGCAGATGATTGTTGAAGGAAGCTGTTTTGCTTTTCAAGTTACAGTGCGGGAAACTAAAAAAGTCAAGCACTTATTGATTAACCCTCGTGTTTCACACCTAAAAGATATTATCCGTGCTGAAATACAGGCAGTGGGTGCAGATTTTTACGAGATGTTATTGAAAGCTATATATTCCTTCATTTCCTAATATAAAATTAATTTAAATAAATAATATCTTTAAAGGTTTTATCATTTACAACAGACTACTTTCTTATCTAAGTGCTATACTATGTCTATTCAATTCATTCAAAATGTAAGCAAACTCAAAGGCAGTAAATTTGAGAGTTTTCTTTTCATAATTTCACTTATTACACGGCCGAAATTGAGCATAACTTTATTGAATTATTTAAGCTTGCAGTTCTACCAGATCGAATAGTCTTCGGTGTTTTAGTAAAAGCCTACCTTAAGATGAGAGTATGGTTAATTTGTTTTTGCGTTTAAGCGGATCTTCGCACAATATGACACTTTTTTCTTAATCATTAGGCCAACCAAAACAAAAAAATGAGCAAAACAACTATAACCCGAAAAGCGTTTATAGTCATTTATTTGTTTGAAAATTCAGTTAAAAAACGAAACGAAAAATCATTTTACAAGTAACTATCTACGAGTATTTAGTGACCAATAACCAAACAATACAAAGTAACCAAAAACCCTGTTTTTTTTAACAGAAACAAACTTTCCACCGAAAAACCTTTCTTTCAAATGCTAGGAAGAATAGATGTTAATGATGACCAATACGCATGCACCATCAACTAAACAGAAGTGTCATCATGGCAGGCAATTTTAGTACACCGAGTCTCTAAGTAATCAAACAAAACCTTAACACGTAGTTTAACATACGAGTATATCTTTGTTGACAACCTAAATGAGAGATACACCATAAGAAAAAAAAAAAAAAATAAAAAATAAAAATAAAAACATTTTTTTCATTTCACAACATCAAACAATGCCAATCGAACCCGGCAAGCCCTAACATTTACAAGTCACTGTAGAAATTGTCAAATATTTCAGTCAAAAATGTTCACCTGATTTTGTTCAACTTCGATAGGAATATCTCGAACATTTCGATTTATTGAATTGTTATTATTTGCAGCAGCAGAGACAGTGGCAGCAGTTGGTGGTAGAGGCGGCGAAGAGGAATGTTTTAGACTATCACGCGGCGACAATACCGACAAGGGGGGTAATGGTGGCGACTCACCGCCTGACGAAAACGGACTTTCGACAATTGTTACACGCGGACTAAACGGACTTCCGCGTCCATTATCATAGCGCGACCTAGAACTAGAACTATATTCAGATGACGACGATGACGATGATGTTGACGATGGTGGTGGCGGTGACAAAGGCATCTCAACAATCGGACTCGGCGATCGCGTCGGAATGAAATCAGATTGTCCACTCGATCGGAATATACCTTTTCGAACAGACCATGGCACATTGGCGGACATGATTGATTCTGTTTATAAGAATTCTACGCTCTTTATTCGTCTTATTATATTCAAAAGAAAAAAAAAAAAAAGAACAAAAAATACCATGCGATCTGATCCAATTTAAATTTCTTTTTATCTGCCACTCGCGCAGATTATTATGCCAGTCGGTATAAATCAAACACAGCGCACCACAACTATACTCGTAGGTTTAAAATTAGCATCTGTGTATGAATTTTATTTTTAAACAAATTAACTAATGTTGATAATATTTTTGCTCAATCATCTCCCGAGAATGGCATCAAAACCGTCGAACTCGAACACGATAGTACTCGTATAGTAAATGTCGATTAAACCGAAACCGAGATCGACACCGAAACCAGGTTCGTTATATGTATCTTCCCGCGCAATGTATACTACACTATATGCAAACTCGTATCTCATACACTACTCGTATATAAAGCTTCTGTTAATTTTCCCCGACCAGACTGGGTACAAACAAATGACACTGTGATGTGTCATTTATACAAGACCAGTGAATTGTCAACAAGATCTGTCAGATGACACTATGAGTATCGAACGAAATGCACTCTTTTTGTACTTCGAAAAGACGGAAAACGATGTCAATCGCGTTTGATTTTTTGAAACGTTCTAAATTCGTTGGCTTGCGGTTTGACGTCTCCTTACAGAAGGTCGAATCGATTCTAAAATTAAAATTCGCGAGAAAAGTCCATCGGTACCGTACGTATGACTTTTATTGTTACGTAGTGTCGCTCGCTATTTGAATGAGCTGTGTGCACACCCAGTGAGTGGAAGATTTTCTCGAATGGCCGCTGGATGAAAGAATAATGTTGAAAGAGCAATTTTCCGCTTTTTTTCCTGCTCATCAGACTCAGATTTTTCAGATTTTTTATTTTTATTTTTTTAAGAGCTTACTGTAGAACATAATATATGTAATCACCAGTCAGTCTATGGACTGAGATACAATGTACATAAATATGTATGTCTAACTCGCTCCAACAATCTATATGTCAAAGGCAGATGTTCGAATAAATGATTTTGGAACAGATGTATTCTTCAAATCAAAATAGAAGCTTCCCATTCGCGCTTTTACGATCATCTAATGCGAGGTTGATTTAGCGGTTTTCGATAAGTACATCACTGTTTGTTTGTGTTGAAGTTTTTTTTCTTTTTGAAAACGATAAGCATGTGTTTAGTTTTTTAATGTTCCTAGTGCGTGATAAGTTTTTTTTTTTAATTTCGAATAAAAAAAAACTGGCACTGGGACAGCACCTGTTTGCCAATGTGAGCAATTGGCATACGGACTTGCTGCTCTTTTCGAGAAAACTCATTTCAAATGTATGTAGTTCTCTAGGAAATTTAATCAAAGCGCGGAACGTGTATTTTTGTAAAATATTTGCATTGTTGTTCAAATTGTCGGGAAAATATTTTCGAGTATATGTAGATAAAAGTTGTTTCGTATTCACGTTTCGAAATTGGGTAGATCACTCGATTTTCTTCAGAAGAAGACAAACTACAGGGAAGTGCAATTGAATTTAATTTAATTATTTCAATTGATATTTACGAGTGTTCGAATTTGCTTTCGAATTTCGTCGCAACATTTCGAAAATTTGCGATGCATTTATGAAGTGAAATTTGTGACAGTCGGTCTTTTTCTGAATTTTCACAGTAAATTAATAAATCAGAAAAAGAGTCATGTAAAGGATTTATTTTGCGATGCAAATGAGAATTTGCAGTCTTTTCTAAGGTCGAAAACGACATTTTTCTTTTTTATAATTAGCGCGTGTTCAAGGCAATATGAGCACAGCGCAGACGGAAAACAACTAGAGAGGAAAGAAAGACAGATACCGATGAATGATGGTTTTGAATGTTCTCAAGAAATAAAGAGTTCATTAGGACACTGGTGATGAATAAAACGGTAGAACAAATTAAAGCAAAACTTAATGTCAGTGTTCAAGGGTTTTATTGTAGCATTACCTATGTATTTTATCGCACTTTTTTGAATCCTATATACTAGCTGAAGTGAGCGTCAAGATACAAATGTCTCGATAGGGAACATTTATTGTGAACGGGCCTTACTTTTTTTTCTTTGGTTGCTATGACACCTATCAAAAATATTTAGTATACATCAAGTCATTGAGCAAACAACATCATCGTGTTAAAAATGTCGATTTCTTTTACCAGAAAATGATGACTTGCAGAAAGCATAAATTTTTTGTTTTCATTTGAAGAAAAGTACTGCAGAGTCACATCAAAAGATGGTTTCAACGGTTTAGAGATAACGATTTTAATGTGAGAAATGAAGAACGTGGAAGACCGCCAAAAAAGTTAAAATATTGGATGAAGATGACACTTTGAGTCAGAAACAAATGGCAGAAATGTTAAATGTTGCACAACAAGCAATTTCTGACCATTTAAAAGCTATGGGAAAGATCCAAAAGTCCGGGACAACCATCAACTTCGACTGCAAAACCAGATCGATTCGACAAGAAGACAATGCTGTGTGTCTGGTGGGACCAGAAAGGTGTGGTGCACTACGAGCTCCTAAAACCCGGTGAAACCGTTAATACAGATCGCAACCGACAACAAATGATCAATTTGAACAATGCATTGATCGAAAAACGACCAGAATGGGCCATGAGCAAGGTAACTTTGCTCCATGACAATGCACCTGCACACTTAGCAAAACTGGTTCAGGATGCAACCAAAGCACTTGGCTGGGAGCTGCTACCCCACCTTCCGTATTCACCAGACTTGGCTCCTTCCGACTACCATTTGTTTTCATCGATGGAACACGGATTAGCTGAACAGAACTTCGAATCCTACGAGGAAGTCGAAAATTAGGTGACTTTTTGGTTTGCTTCAAAAGACGAACAATTTTATTGGCGTGGAATACATAAATTGCCTGAAAGATGGGAAAAATGTGTATCTAGCAATGGCCAATACTTTGAATAAAATGCTTTTTACTTTCGCATTAAAAATTAGTCTTTTATTTTCACAAAAAGCGCTCACTTCATACCTTTACACCTGGTACATTACAACTCTCTGTTTTGAGATTATCTGATCAGATGTGGGTATTGTATTCCAATTTTAGGCCTTACGTATTGAGGACGGATTAGATGGGCAAAAGTGGTTCATTAATAATTTTGGAATTTAATGAGCAGGCAAGTGAATCCGGGAACGAATACGAAAAGCAGGTAAGAGATCACAAATAAAAAATAAAAAAGTGTCGATGACAGAACTGAACCCTGAGAAATACCGGCATTTGAATTGAAGTAATTTCTAATCTATGGAGATACAAAATTATCGATCCCACCGTGACTACGGTGTATGCAATAAGCAAATTGGCCTAGTCAAAAGACCTGAGAACTGTAAAGTTATTATAATTGGGCATTGAAATGGGAAATGATTCAAAATTGATATTGATTGATGGCCAACAACTTTAGGCATTGTTGGAGCGCTGTAGTATCTTTTCTATTAGTTTGAGGTTGGATTCTTTTGATGAGGGATAAGGGTTCTTAACCAAAAGAGAACAGAGTTTACTATTATATCAGCAGCACTATCCGCTGAAAATTGTCAAAGAAGCTGTTAAGTCCACTCCAATTGGAATGTACATGCACAAAACGTACAATACACAAAAGATTTTATGGACTCTTACAATTAATAGGAACAACATTCAGTGGCGATGGAGATCATAATGTGTCTTATCTACTGCAATAATGATGCTGTTAAAACTGCATTTAAGCTAAGGAAAGAGTGACTAATGCTCATCAGCGAGCTATGAGTACTTCTGCATCCTAGACAAACAGTCGGCACGGGTGTGAAATCCTACAAGTAAATCGTTCTTTTATAAATATTAATGGATGAATTTTTTTCGAAGCTAAGATCATAGCACATTTGTACGCTGGAAAAATAATTGCAGAGAAAAAAATCGTTGGCAAGGTTATTTTCGTGTACCTCCATAGTCTGGACTCCGCACCAAGAATAGAATTTGGTGCAAAACTAAGAAATCGCTGTTTTTTTTTATCGGGGAAAATGCGAGTTTATTGTGAAAAAATGGTTACAAATGAATCATTCAAAGTATTGCGCATCGTTAGCTTCAATTTTTTCCCATCTTCCTGAGAAAAAAGTTTTTCTTTTAAGGCTATCCACCAATTACGCCATTGACCACGGTTTTAACGGATGTGGCAGCGTGAGGCCGGCGTTGTCATGCTGTAGAATCACTTTTTTGTGCCTCTGCTCGTATTGTAGCCGTTTTTCGCGCAGTGCTCTGCTCAGTTACATCAATTGAAGTCGATACCATTCTCCAGTGATGGTTTTGTTGGGTTTCAACAGTTCATAATTAATAACACCGACGCAGTGTGAATATTCGGCAGAGACAATGACGTAGAAGCATGACCAGGCAATCCCCATGACTTTCCTCTTTGAGTTGTTGTAAAGAATCCATTTTCTATCACCCGTCACCATGCGATGAAGAAAAACAATCCTTTTAGCCGCTGGAGCAGTTGTTCACAGGTCAAAAAACGATGCTCAACGTCCCTTGGCTTTAAATCATAAGGAACCCAAGTTCTTTGTTATTGAATCATTCCCAACGCATGTAATCGCTTGAAAATGGCTTGGTCGGTAACTTCTAATGTTGAAGCAAGCTCTTCTTGCGGTTAGCATGAATCTTCGTGGAGCAATGCATGCACTTCAGCGTCTTCGCAGGACTTTGGTCTTCCTTCACACAGCCGGTCGTCAACATCTAAATCACCGCATTCAAAGCGACGAAATCAATCCCAACCAAAAGTATATGACGCCAGAACAAAGTCACTAACGTGTTAAATCAGTTTGTTTACCATATGTCTAAGGTTAGTTCATGGGGTTTCGAGTATGTTAAAATCGACCAGCACTTACTGCTGGAGCCATCTATTGCTATTTATTGAAAAACAGAGAAAACTTAGTGCACCTAATAACTAAATGTATAAAGCTCGTTTACGGTGACCCCTTGGTGGATACCAACTACCAGGACATATTAATAAATCAATAGGCGTCAAATCTGCTCATTTTTCACCCGCTTTCCTTCGTGATAATTTCGTAAGGATATTTGTAGAAATTCATTAACTAATAAGCTCAGCGTATGTTGAAACACTAACCCTGTTACCGCGATCTACGACAAGAAAACAAATGAACCTTGTAAGACATCGTCATTGGATACTGTCCCACTGACATTCTTGTGGAACAACTAGGAAGCCAACCTAAAACTACTTCAAAATCTGCACAGGTGAAAGAGAAATTAAATCTATACGTCCTCACTAACAGAAGAATGAAATCTCTGAAATTAAGCTCTTGAACTTTCTCCGATTCATATCCTTATCTAGATGTTTCTAAATCAGAGGTGTCTCTATAGGTTTCCATGAAAAACTAAAAACGATACTAAAATCTGCCTCTCCAAAAGCTGTTTCAAGATTTTTCTCCTAACTCTAGAGTGGAACAGAATAATACACCAATGGGTTCAAAATTCTAAGTACGCGAATTTCGGATAGCGGAACACCGCATTAACTCGCATTTCACTGCGGGTAATGTTCTTAATGACCCTAAAGCGCTGAGTTTTCTGTATGTGAAGCCAAAAAACATAGCAAACTGCTTAAAAACCTTTCAAAATGCTGAAGAACGTAACAAGGTCAGAAATTGATTTGACATGCACGATCGGTGTTCATCGAAATGCCATATGGAACACTTTCAACAAGACATTTCGAAAGGCAAATGATTCCCGACGACGTCCCATGTCATATTAAAGAGACGTTTTAGAAAAAAATATTTCAAAATGTAACTGCATTTGATTTTTGTTATTTTAATACCAGTCAATGTGCTCATCTGCCACTGATGACAAATTCATTTTCTATAATTAAGTCTTAAAGTCTTAGATTGTGATGGTTAATTAAATTTTAAAAATGGCGCTTTTATTAATAAAATGATTAATTTGAATAATTACTGAGCTTGACTGGATATTCGTAACCGCGATAAGACTAACAAAAATGACGTAAGAATATTCGATAAAAACGCAAGTTAGTCAACTAATGCTGGAGCGTTAATCTGAAGAAAAGTGCGCAATTGTGGTCATCGAGAACAAGTTTTGGACAAATGATGACACAGATTTCTGAATACCAGCGTGCACGAGTCTAAAAACAAACAGAATTACAAATAATTTAAATTAAGACGCACTCTCAAAAGAATACGTGGGACGTCATATTCTGTGAGAATATTATCGGTTTCGTCAAAACCACAATAAACAAAGTTGAGTCATTTAAATATGACAAGTCACTGTAGTTATGTTTATTAAAATATTGATCGCCAATTTGATAGCAAAGGAAACACCCGAATCGGGATACTAAGACAAAGTCAGAGGCATCCAACACTAGCTATTTTGCAAGTAAACAAATCTGCCAAACGGAGACCTGCCTTGCAACTGATTTAGTAATCACTGAGTGTTAGATTGAACCACAACGTAATTTTAATTTGTATGACTTCAGCTTTTGGACAACTTCCTGTGCCTATTCTTCTGCTTTAGATTGAAACTGTAAGTGCGACCTTCATCAGATTTTGTTCATCATCAAAGTAACAAACAGCGTTGGCTTTAATTGTAGTCGCAGACGAGTCCCTGTGATATGTGAGTCCCTCACTGGCACTCAAATTAGAGAGGAAGTACATGTACAGAAAGCACCTTTATCTTGCTAGGAAGTCTTTTGCGGCTCTGTACTACTGAAAAGAGATCGTATGCACCAAACGGGGCTATAGCCGAGCATGATGAACTGGTTGTATACTTTGGTCGCAGTCGTCTAGTGTGGCGAAAGGGATTTCCTTCGTATTAGTCTCAAATTTTTTACATCGTATTGAGTTTCTAGATCATTCAAAGAAAAGGTTCTTTTAGCAATACACTTGAACACAGAATGACAAGGAACATAGTGGGCAATTGCCATTCTTTAGAATCTTCCTAAGTTAGAACTGATCAACACAATATTTCCTCGTATGCCCCATACGTACTTATTTTTGTAGATAGGTGTTGTATACTGGTAGATCAAAATAGAGTCCATTCTGGCATACTCGATCCACATCACAAAGTGCCGAAACCATCTGCGGTATCCCACAACAAAACATTACCCAACAAACGACTTCAAAAATACCCTCAATTACAACAAGAATAAAACGCAGAGACTGCAGTCTCAGATATCACTCTCATAAAATGAACTTGTCTCCTGAAAACAACTACCAACTCTGCTTTGGTGATGGCGAATTCACATAACCCGGTTGAAATAATCAAATTCAAAAGGAAACATAAGGAGTTCCTAGTCTCATTGACCTTCGGGGCAAAGGATTTTTGAGGTACCGATACTTACTGCTGTTGAGCAGTGAAAGAAAAGTTCTACATGGTTTAAACTCTTAAGTTGACCAAGTATTACTGATCCCAACCAATGTGAAAGCACAGTGGTCCAATCATTGGTATAAATGTTCATCATCGAATGCATAATCAAACTAACTGGGTCTTCGGAAATAACTCTGGCAGCATCAACAGTACATAAGTCAAGCATAGAAATGCTCTTGTGAATCACCGCTTTTTTGGGTTAACGAGGCAATTGTGTAGCAAAACCCTATCGCAAGGTGGTTTCCTGCTTTATGGAGCAAAAGAATGGACTCTTCCCCAAGCGGATGAAAGTGTCTAGTTCGTTTCGAAGAAACAATCTTCGTGTGATATACTAAAATCAATGGTATATTTGGTCCCGTTTGTATTAATCAAAAGTGATAAAATATTCAATACACCTGACATCAACATAAATAAAAGAAACTATGTCTAGGATATGGGAACTTATGTACATCTTTGCCCCCACCTGACGTCTTTGACTTGAAGCTTTGAAACGAAGTCGCAGAGAAAGAGGCCGCGTCAAAGGCGTCGTATGTAGTTTAAGTCAATTGTACTCTTTGTAGAGATCCTTTTAATGAAATCTTTCAGTCTTATTAAAAAAGATGAGTAAGCGCTTCAGTGATAAGTTGTTCACAGTACCAGCATCCACCACGTAAGCGCCGAGTACCTGCAGCCAGATGCGAGAGTAAGCCGAGCACTCACGGAGATAATGTTTGCAAAAGTGTAATGCCCTGTCACGATGTCAGTAAGCAACCTGCAGTCATTCCTGCTAAGGGACAGAAGAAAGACCACTGACCTCCCAGAGACGGCGGGAAGCATTCGATTGGTCTGCCTGCATCTCGGAAACTGTGAAATCTGCATATGAGACGCAACTGTCAATGAAAGCCTTATCCAAGGACGCAGGTAGATTCAACGTAGGTTCGGGTTCTGAAAAACTCTCCTCTGAACCATGCCTTCCAAGTTCTTCGGCGATTTCATTTCCCGTGATTCCATTATGACCTGGGACTCAGATAAGGGTCACTAATTTTAGCCTTTCGACTGCGTTCAGTGATCTCTTGGATTCTTGAACTAGCTTGGAAATCGTAAAAGAGCAAGGCTCTAAGCGTTGCTTGGATGTCGCTGCAAATGCAAATGCTTCGCCCCTACACAGGTTCTCCACAATATAGTTCGCTGCCATCAGAAGTTCCGGTGTCATTGCACCAAACGGATCAAAGCTCCATATCATGTTGTAACAAAGACCACTTCTTTTTAAAGGGAAGATGGCTTTGAGAGTGCAGTACATGATATGAATGCCAATGGGAGGGGGTTTTATCACTGCGTCTATAGCGGAGCCAAGAGAGCTGTGGAAGGGCCCTATGCATCCGAGACAAATCGTTCCTTGGAGTCTGGTAAATCCAAAAGATGTGACAGACCCTAAGGCCGACAAGGCATTAGATGCTTTAGACGTATTCCAGAGAAATATTTTATCCAGGATAACAGCCAAAAACTAAGCTTCTTTGCAGAATTGGATGGTGATATCTTTAAGCACTAGATGTGTCTACAAGGCAGCTTCCTCCTTCTCGTAAAGAGCCTATAATTGACGCACCAGTTGTCGATCACGTCCAGGGCTGCCTGCGATGTGGAGCAGACAGTCGCAAGACACGTTCCAACAGACAGTACAGCTACATCATCCGTGTATGCTTGTGCAAAGATGTTAGAACTATTGAGCAGTGAGTCAACCAACATGCACCATAGCAGTGGAAGCAGAACTCCGCCTTGAGGGTAACATCTGTTTACAACTGCCACCACATTGTGGCAATGGCCATTATTCGCACCTAGTGTCCTATTCACCAGAATTGCTTTTATCCACAAAACTAGCGATGCATCTACGCCATGTTGTCTGGCCCAGTACACATTCCGTCAAAAGTTGCGTGGTCGGAAGTATCCTCAGCGTTGATGAAAACGCCCAAGGCGTATTCTTTCTTGTCGAGTGCACTTTCAATTCTGCTTACCAGATTATGAAGCGCACCTTTGCAGGATCTTCCGCGTTTGCGCACATTAATTTCGACCATTCAGAAGTCAAACTTATAAGTCTGAAACTCTTTGCGAGCGAGTAGTCCTTCTTTCCGATTTTCGGTATAAAGGCCACTCTCACTGCTCGCCAAAGATTCGATATGTGTGGCAGGATAGCAGTGAAAATTCTCTTCAGAGTTGCCAGCACCATAACTGCGTATGTACTTAGTAATAACCCCACCAAACTTGGGCTGCGGAACTGAAGGCAGCTGACCGGAAAATGGACTAACTGGAGAGGCTGATTGAAAAAGGTTTGATCTTCCACAGTTTAAGGGAAGTAAGGGAAAACTTAAAACAGGCAAGTACGAAGTAGTGCAGGTAAACTTGAAACAACAACTTATCTTATAAATAAAAAATAAACAGAACTCCAGTTGAAACTTAGTAAATGTGTCACAGTGCACAAAAGCTATGCAGTGTTCTCAAATCAATTTAATGGAAAACATTGATTGTTAATCAGTGCACTTTCAATTAGTTTTCTAAACTGTCAGCTGTCAATCAGAGATTATTTCTCATTCAACAGAAGAGTAGGCATATGTATGAGTATTTGTATATTTGTCACGGTTTATGTTCTTCAGAACGGTAAACAGTTGCGTCTACATTTATTGTTATCTATAAATAAATGAAAAAATAAAAATAAATTCCCATATGCCTTCAGAGAAAAATCAAACGGCAAAAGGTTGTAGTGGCCTTCTTCTCTTCATTTTAAGATTTTGTCAATGAAGTGAAAATAAAATGGAAAATGACAGAAACCAAAAAAATAAAATGAAAATGAAAAGAAAAAGAAAACATAAAAAACGCGTGATTTGATTTTATTTAAATATTTATTTTCTTCGGATGTCGTTTTGACTTAGAATATCTTAATTAATAGTCCTACAAATCTACTGACATGCCCCAACATTAATTTTCTGCTAATTCCCATAAAAATAATTGATTTCATTAAAATAGAAAAATGGAAAACACATGACATGGTTTTACCAAGTTTTTGGATCATATCCAAATGAAAAGAAAAAAAAAGTAAGTGTATCACAAAAATCCATACTTAGGTTCATTAACATTTCCATGAAAACACGCAGATTTTTTGATTAGTGGATATTAAGAAACTCTTGTGTCACTTAAAGACGTTTAAGACGTCAGCTAACGTATGTATTTAACAATGATAAACAGCACAGGGATGGAATATTGTTTAAGTCAATGTTAAACTTCATTTTTTCAATGTTAAACTTCATTTTTTGTCTTTAATTAACACAGTTTTTGAAAAAAAAGGCGAAAATTTGAAGAAGTCACCTTTCTGAGTAAGAGAAATGACAACCAAATCCATAATCAGGCATTGGTGCATCTGCATCTGCATCAGCACTAAATAAAAAGAGACAAATTTATTTGTTTTACTTGTTGTATTTACCGATATTTTTTGGAAAATTGATTTATTATGATTCCCTTTTCGGTGTACAGATGGCGATGGTAGAATTCTCACAGTAACCGGAAAACATTTCGTTAGCAACATTTTGACACAACCATTTGAGACTCACTAAATGTTAAAAAAAATTTATTTCCGAAAATTCCGGCACGCTAAACAAAAACTTCTATTTAAGGAGCGACAAAATCGATAGAAACTAAAAGTTGAGAGGGTTTATCCGCTCGGGAAAAATTCGCGCTTATTAATTTATTAATTTGTTAATGGGATAACTTTTTTTTGCCAACTAACCGAAAGAGGTCATGTCCTTTAGATGGAGGAATCCTCAAAACTAATAAAAATAGAAAAAAAAAAAAAACACAAAAAACAGGACAATGGTACGACGACACAATCACGACGAAAACAAAAGGGAAAGTCGCCGACAAACACTGTCTAACAGTCGGTCACCTCCTCAAATTTATGACAATCGGGGTAAAATCAAAGGAACTCTATAGACAGGAGTTCAGTTTTATTATTAATGAACACACCCATTTGAGAAAACTTTTACTACCGGGTTGTGCTGATGCGCACTCCGTTTGGTAGAGAAGCACTCCTTTAACTGTTTCGTGTATGGTTTTCGGTTGTTATTTCGCGTGTAAGAACAAAGTTTGAGTTTGTATATTCGAAAAAAAAAGAAGAGAGCTTGAACTTGAGGTTTTTAGGAGCTTATCGTAGGGTGGTTGTAAGGGAAGAACTTGGTGGGGTTTTCCATGCAACAAGGGTTGGTTCTGTTGTTTTGTTAGATTTAAAACGATAAGCTTGGGGTTTCTTTGGAAACGGACTTTCAATATGAAGGGCAAATGTATTTTTAATTGTTATTGCAATTTCATGCAGTACATTGTTGTGCACTCGAGTATGGTTGGAAAATCCTTGGAAAAGCTTTAAGTTGCTGACCTTTGTTTCCTTCGAATAAAGAAATATTGAACGAGACAACAAGGACACCACAGAGAAGGTCATCTACCCAAGATAATCTTTATATTTCACAAATGACACGAGTTCAGTGCATGAAAAAATGTGCTTGTTTATGACCCTGTACGCTTCATGGCGGGACTATAGATTATGTTTCGTGACTTTCTCGAATCCAAGAATTTCTTATTTCCTCCAACTGCAGTGCCATTTAAAGGAATCTTTGGCGTTAGACTACGTAATTTAATGAACTTACTTCCGTACTTATTTTACTTAGTCGCCGCTACAAACTTCAAACAGCAAACCTCAACATTTGGCACGGTCTTTGGCCAACTGCCTCTTGTTTACTGCCTTTTGTACCGCTCGCTACACATACCCTATATATAGGTACAGCTCGTAGAGTTCAAGTGAATTTATCTCTTAAAACCTGTCAATGGAAACCGGATCAGAAAATCACAAAGAATTTTGGGTTCATAGGTTCTTCTAGAAGAAACACAGTGAAGGTGTGACGGAAGATCTAAAATTGTCCTTTAGCCGTTCACTTTGTGTGAAATCTGTCTACACCCAAAAATGATAAGATATGGCTTGCGACGGGACTTAGCGGATAAGTCTCTTGAGCAGATTGAAGTCGACCCTTATTTTAATTGAAAATTCATCTTTAGTGACGGTGCTCACAATGCTCAATGCTTTTGTCAAGAAGCAAAATTGCCATAAGAGACCCTTGAAACTCAGTTACACTCTTAAAAGTGGACTGTTTGGTGTGATCATACACTGGGGCATATCGTTTTTTTTTTTTTTTTTTTTTTTTTTTAATAAAGCCAGAGCTCGCGCTTACGTCACTCTTAAACATTATACTATAGAACAATAATCAGTGATTATTTCTTCAAAATTATGAATGTCATTGATCCAAGCGACACCAGTTTCCAATAGAATGGTGCTACTTGCTGTACTGCCCATGAAAGTTTTGAATTAAAGAGGACTCGATTCGAGGACAACATTACATTTATAGCATATCGAAGAGGACTAGTGAATTTGTCATCAAGATCGCACGATGTAAACTGTTTGGTACTTGCTGTCATTATTTTTGGATTTTTGACCTAATATTGCCCTAATTTAGCTAATATTAAGCAAGTTATTGGTGAGATAGGAACCCAAATGATGAAAAGTGTGTTCCAAATTAGACCATAGCCGATGCCTGAAGTTTTGTTCAAAACTTAGTGACATAAACCATTCTTCATAATGAATACAAATTTTTTTGCTAAAACTCAATGTCCTCATTATCAGTATGCTTTGGTCGCTTGTCATCATATTAAGGTTTATCTTTGCGGGAAGAGTTTTCAATGTGGCTTATCCGTTCAAGGAATTTTTGTGTCAATTTCTTCACACTTGTGATTTTGCCCTCGATTCACGCTTTATCTGTCTTTATCGACTTGAAACTTGCTGATGGGTGACTGGGTATTTTAAGTTTTACCAGGTGTAAGTGAGCGTCAAGATACAAATGTAGGGAAAATAGGGAACATTTATTGTGAACGGACCTTAATTTTTTTTTTCTTTGGTTGCTATGAGACCTATCAAAAATATTTAGTATACATCAAGTCATTGAGCAAACAACATCATCGTGTTAAAAATGTCGAATTTTGTACCAGAAAATGATGACTTGCGGAAAGCATTAATTTTTTGTTTTCATTTGAAGAAAAGTACTGCAGAGTCGCATCAAATGTTTGTCGACGCATATGGTGATCAGAAGCAACATGCAAAAGATAGTTTCAACGGTTTAGAGAAAACGCTTTTGATGTGAAAAATGAAGAACGTGAAAGACTACCAAAAAAGTTTAAAGACGCCGAATTGCAAACAATATCGGATGAAGATGACACTTTGAGTCAGAAACAAATGGCAGAAATGTTTTTATTTTCACAAAAAAAGCTTCATACCGGTCCACCTGGTATACTGTGATAACTTCGCCACATTTTTGATTAAAGGGTTCAAATCGTAGGTATCTTTTTATGAAAGAACCCTCGTAGAACGGCAGATAAGTTGAGGCGGAATATCTTAAAGCGGAGTTGAGGTTAATTTAGCCTCATATATCGAGGATGTTGGTTCTCAGTTCTACTAATTACTATGTTTCTCATTGAAAACAAATAAAGGAAGATATATACACAATCTACTACGAATTAATCAATAGTCACTCATTTCGTAGTGCAATCTTTGTCCGTGCATTTTATCGAAAAATGTGTGGGAAGATAAATCTAGGAATAGACCTTTGAAAATTAAGCCGAAACTGATTATTTATTTATCGGCTTTAAGGTAGATGAAGACAGCACATATCACATGGCGCCTTACAATGTTTTACCCGAATTTAAGATCAGGAAGGAACGTATCTACACCCTGCCTGACTCGAACTGCAACTTTTTAAAATGATATATTTTTTATTTTTTGATATATGTCCACCTTTGACGCGAATAATGGCCTTGAGACGGCCAAAGAAAGCATCGCACGCTACATGCAAGTGGCTCTGCGGTATTTTGCCCCATTCCCGGCGAAGTGCTTGTTTGAGGTGGTCCAAACTTTGGTATTTTTTAGTGCCCTACCTTCGCCTTCAAAATACCCCAGACAGAGAAATCCAACGGATTTGCAACCGGAAAATTTGCAATCCATTGTGTCGAAGAAATGAAGTGTGGAACATTGTTTTTTAATCAATCTTGGTTGACGCGCGCTTTGTGAGACGGTGGCGAGTCTTGTTGAAATGTCCACGGTCTCCGACCGAAATAATTGTTTGCCCAAGGCTTCAATACTGCCTCTTAAACAGTTTCATGGTATACGATCGCATTAATTTTGACGCTACGGTCCAAAAATACGAGCGGAGAGCGACCATTGGCGGTTATGGCGGCCTAAACCATCACCATCGATGCTGCCTGCTTTCTGGTGGCCGTCCGAAGGTGTAAATTTTTGATGGACCTCTATGGCAAGCAAACTCGGTTATTTTGTTTGTTGACATATTGCTCGATAATAAATGGCGACTCATCGGAAAAAACCAAATTCGGCAACCCATCACTCGTGCAAGCGCAGCAATTCCATCGCTCTTTCGACTCTAACTTTTTTCTGTTGCGGTGTAAGATCATGTACTTTTTGGAACTTCAATGGCATGAGCCCAAGCTCATTTTTCAGTATGTGTTGCATCCGTTTCAATGATATGTTGAGCTCACGAGCCATTTTTCTTCCACATCGACGCGGATTTCGCTCAATTCGAGACTTCTTTTTCCGAACCATTTCTGCCAATGTTGCTGTTTTTTTATGACCTCCTCCATGGCGTTTCGCAACGCTGCCAGTATCACGGTAACGAGCTATGGTTCGAGGTGCTGGAGGGCTCTAACGATAGCTACTTGTGGTTTTTCAGCCAAATATAAAGCAACCCCACTATCACGTTTGAATTCCATCGTGGATCAAAAATTTTCAACACAACTGAGACGCAAATCGTTTAAAAGGCTTGCAAATAATAAAATTATCTGTCATGTGTCAAAATTTGAGCTCATTGTCATGAACGATTTGGAAATTATAGCAGTCTAAAGTTGGTTGTAGTTCGAGTAAGGCAGGGTGTAGTGATGCCCTAGAAAAAACTTGGATATTGTTTGTCCTATTATTTACATGTATACAGGCTGGTCCAAATACAAGGTTCTTTTTTAAAAATAAAATAAAATGACCAAAAATCAATTGTTTTCGATATTTTACATTTTTATCAAAAGAGCGAACATTCGCATTACTTATGGAATACGATTTCATTCATATAGCTGCATCGGCTGGCTTCGCAAAAGCGCATCCTGTCAACCCAATTTTCCAATAACTTGTTGACTGTTTCTGGCTCTCTCTCACAAATGGTTCCGACGATATTTGCTTGAACCGTAACCGTAACCGTAACCGTAACATCGATCTTTAAGCTAACCCCACAAAAGAGTCTAACGAGGTTAAATCAGAGCTCCGCAGCAGCCAATTGAAATTGCCAAGGCGGCTGCTAACACGATTATAACACGATTAGCGAACTTGGCGTCCAAGAGATCGATTGTTTGATAGGCTAAATCCATGCCCTAAATTTCAGCCCACAAAAATTCATTCGGTAATCTTGGCTCGTTCCCGCTCACTCTTCACCGGAATAGTGTTTCCAGCAGCATTTTTGAAATACTATATAAAATGGACCAATGATGCCATCACTCCAAAATCCGCAACGAACTGTACTGGCTTCTCCACAATCACGTGCTGGTTTTAGGAAACCCCAGATGCGCCAATTTTTTTTTTGGTTACATAGGGAGATGAAAATTATTTTTCGACAAATTTGATGTCTAATTAAGCTGATATAAGGCCCAAACTGAGAAGCTTTAATGAAGCGGATGGTCATTTGCAATCAATCGCTGAGTCAATTGGACTTTTTGAGGGAGATCTTTGCGCCAAATTCTCCTCTGGGTGGTGCGTGCAATCTTGAGTTGTTGAGATCGATGGCGAGCCGATGTTTCTGGATTGAGTCGAACACTCTCGGCCACATTATCGTCGGTACGCACCATAAGTAGTGCCCGCAAGCAAGTTAGTCTCAAGAGCTTTTTGCGCAACCTTGCTTACAGCAGGCGCAGCATTGTTTTGGTAACCCAGCATTCACTTTTGAAATAAGTTTGCAATATTGCCCAACGTTAAGAGATCAATTTTGTTCAGTCAGATTTCGAGCGGGATAGAGCTGTCAGTATCAAAATAACATGATTCAAAAGGACCACCCGTTACATATATGACGTCGAATCCTGTGCAATAAACAATAAATCAAATCTGATATCTAAAAATTTTAAACAGAACAAACTTCGAAATCTAGTTCGAGAAAATATAACCGTAAACCGCATGTGTTATACGGATGCAGTTCTTTATGCTAAAACACGGTGACTTAACTGTCTCGAGCAATAACACTTAGAGTCTTCGAACTAGAGAAGAAGTAATAAAGTAGCACCAACAAAGCGAAAGCCAGCTTTCCCAAAAAAAGGGTCAAGGTCTAAGGAGATTTCGAAGTGATTACATATAAAATTGGCCGATATACTAGAACGACGTGTCTGAAAAAGACATCTTCAAGAACTTTACTCTTTTGAGCTCTTGAATGCAAAGAAAAGTCAATAAAACTTGGTCCAAAAAAATTATTTTCACTCTAAACCTAGGATTACATGCAGCTTACGGATAGCTATGTGTGCCGCCTAGTTATACTAAAACAATTACCATTAACTATAGAAGAGACGGTCTACGTAGGTCTAGTCTGGTAAGGATTTCGTCACATGAATACCATTTCCTTTCCATTTCAAACGACAAAATCGAAAGCCTGAAACTGAGATTGTGCAACAGTATACCCAACATATTCCAAAGCTTTTAAAAATGATTGGCATGGTCGTACGGAGGTAAAGATTTGTACTAAGTTATGGTGGTTTCATTCACTGGTACGTTTCTATCGTGAGGCTCGTCAATGCCAAATGACATGTATCTACAGGTACAAGCATGTTTTAGTACAATTGTTGGAAGGATCACAAAGCGGAGGTTCAGTAATAATCGGTCTCAAAAATGTAGATTTGAGGAAAATGTAACTTTCTAGCCATCATGCGATCAAAGGACTAGCTTTTTAACTTGCCTAAGAGAGCTTAAGAGATGAACTATTACACTTGAACAGTTATGTATCAATTCAAAGTTATACGCGTGTACCATATACGATTCACAGATACAGCTTAGAGTACACAGGTTCTGCATACAGAACAACTATTTCAAAGCACAGAGAGAGAGATAAAAATGAAACAATACGCGCTACAACAGCACTACAAGAAATGTGGAAATATTTCTTAACCACTTAGAAAATGTTGAAAGTTTTCTCGCCCAACATGGAGCTTCTTCTCGCCCATAAATTGGTAAATTGATTCAGAAATTTAAACTATTGGAATAAGTACGAGTAAGTGATATGAAGAATATCATGCCAGCCGCGCACGAACAACTGAAAATATTGCTCGAGGTGTGTCCGAAAACTCAAGTTGGTCGCTTCCGTGTCAATCTCACATATTGGACACTTCACAAACAACGCTCTAACGAATTTAACATAAGGACTGGGGACATATAACAATAATTTAGGCCTGCAATAAACAAATGACGCAATAATTTAAACCTGCCGACCATCAGCAGCGTCGTAGCTTTGCCAATTGAGCGTTCAAAATATATGAAATCGACCAAAAGCTAAACCGAAAAATCGTTTTGAGCGCGAAGCACGTTCCCATCTACGGGGCTTTGTTAATAAGCAGAACAGCCGTATTTTGGACGTAGAAAAATCAAAAATTATTGTAGATAAGACTGTCTATCTACAACGTGTAACTAGTTTGTGGTTTTTGGGCAGGATGCATTTTTGCATCACATTTCGTTGAAATAAGGATCAATAAACTTTTATGGTTAAAACCTAATGTGGGTGATGTTTATTTCAAACAAAATGGCGTTTTTACGAGTATGAATGGGCCATTAGCTGAGGTACTTATTTATTTATTTTTTTTTTTATCAATTAGGCTTTCGGTTTACAAAAATTCTTTTTAAATTACAATTTGGTATTTCAATTACAAACAGCGAATATGAAATCTCATGACCTGGCTGCAAAAACGTCCTCAAAAGAAGTTTTCGAACATAATTCAATTTGGGGAATAAAGGGTGTAATTTTCTGAATAAGACTTATTTGATTGAGGTGATAAGGAAACGTCTGAATATACTTTTCAACTTTCTAATTCACCTACCTGAACAACAGCCGCATTTTCCTCTGATTTAACACCATCCACTTCCAGTCTACTTCTCATTGCAGACGCTGCTTTATCCTCCTTATAATCAATATCACCGGCTTGCAGACGTTTGCTTAAAGCCATATTGCTAGTGGCTTGCTCTGAACTAAATCCATCGGTTATCACTTTTGTTTTGGACTGAGTTTTTGTGCGTTTCTCTTCGAATTTAACTGTGTCGACTGTTTTCGACGATCCACTTAAACCATTTGTAAGTGGACCACCCTTTGATGAATTGACCAAATCCAATTTTAAATCATGATGATGATCATCATCACCATCGGGAAATGTTACCAGCGGTTCATCTGGACTGTCGACGAGATTTTCTAATGAGGAACGGATTCTAAAAAAAAAAAAAAAACAAAAAATTCATTAAACTGTATCCCTAAATGTGTATTACTTGGAGATAACTCACTTCTTTTGAATCTCATTGATTGTTTGCGAACTATTGAGCTTCATGTCATTCATGTGTTGTGTTGCTGTTCGACTCATGGCTAAGTCGTTGATTTCAGACATTGAATTTTTGATTTCACTTAAATCACGTTTTAAAGCGGTGGCTTTCATTTCGGATGTTGATGAGGAGGACGAAGATGATGACGATGTAACGTGATGTGTACGCTGGGATTTCTTTTCAACACGAGTCGTCGTACTGCTACTGTTGACGACCTAAAACAAAAATCAAAATACAAAAATTTAAATGAGATTTTCGTAACATAGAAGGAAATTCTTATGTCTTATGTCTAGGTCTAGGGTGTTATCGTATCTAAAGCTACATGAACTTAATAAACAATACCCAACCAGAATTCTATTTAAGACACCCAAACTGAATTACACTAAGAAAGCTTTCTAGTAATTCATGTTAAGCACTTGAAAGCCGTATCTATCATGATAACTTAAAGTTAATAGCCAAATAAAATAGAAACAAAACAACAAAAAGAATCAAACAAATTTATAACGATAAGGCGATACATTTCATTGTTGAAACCGATCTATAATACTTCTTGCGGATAGGCCGATTAGGTAGTCGCGCTATTTATATGCATGACTTAGGGCCCTTTTTTTCTTTCAACTTCTACTGTTCCAATGGAAATATGGTATATTTTTGTTTGTTTTTCTTTTTCGATAATTTTTGGATGACCCTCTAAATTTCAAAATGGAAATAAATTTACTAAGAAAGAAAAATCGATTGGATAGAGTGTAAATTATCGCTTCAGATACGTATTCGTACGAATACGTATTGACACGATGTCAATGGCATTTATCGGTCATAAAGTTAATGGTTACGGATCATAATAACAAACATTTGTATACAAAGCTGTAGTATCTTGAAGATAAGCATGAATTTATGAATAAAACTTTAACTATGGGATGGCGGACTTTAAATAATTAAAATCACAACCGAATAATTTTATGGTAACTTGAAATAAGTGTTTGAGGTCTATCGACCACATTGTAGGTTGGAATTATCTGTTTAACATATGTCAAGATTTTTACACACAATTACGTAAATGTCCTTGAATGTGATTAGATTTTTTCACACCTTAGTTAGGAAGAGGGTGACAGATAAGTGAATTATTATGAGTCCATGAGCTCTGACAAGTATAACAAACTGAAAAGCCCTTTAGAAAAAAAAAAAAAGTCTGACACACATTGTGAAGCTATCTCCACGTATACTTGTCTTTCTATCTCTATGAAAGGTTGTTCCATTACAAGAGATGGTAAGTTAGAAGTATACTCTTACTTTGGTAATAAAAGAAATTTCAATTGAATTTCCTGAATTAGATGTCATGTCATGTCAGCAAAATAAAATGAAAACCTGGCTTTATACGAAGTATTAATTTCTAAGGTTCCATAGCCCCTAGCCAGAGTATTTGCTTCTTTAAATGAACCCAATTCACAGGTTGTGATCATTAAACCAGAGTAATCACTTTGGTGGACAACAGGCGAGACCGTGATGGATTAAGCGACTAAAGTGCAACGCTGTTGTGCTGACGATAATAACAGACATGTTTCCCAGAAAAATAATATTTAACTCCTCAGTAAAATACGAATGTGATTTAGCAAAATCAACAAGATGGCCTGATAAGTTTCAATTGGAAAACATTACAAATCCAAAAAATACAGCTACCTCATGCACAAGGACTGATCACACGTTGACTTCTTTTGGTTATCAAAGCCAAAAGACCGACTCTTGCAAGATGAAAAATAAGGAGGAAAGCAAGCTGGAAGCACGCAGAGAATAATTTACGATGTGTTTCTGACAAATAGCGAAAGCATATTTTCCTTTAACCCGATAGGTTAGATGAAAATGAGGGCTGATTTCACAGTAGAGTCAAATATATAGTCATTACAAAAATATAGCCGCGACAGGTCTCGCAGGTGAATGTATAAAGGAAAGCCTCAAAGTAAACGGGCTTAGAATAAAAAAGGAAGAGCGATCAGGAAGATTGAGAACTTGTCTTTATGTGCCGAACTCATTCTCACCATCTAAACTTGTGCAATTTTGTAACCAAGCTTTAGTTGCTGCAGACATAACCTACGAAACGTCATCGTTGAATCTACTTATTTTTTCTACGATTCGTTATAACCACCAACACTGAAGGTAGTGGCGATGGCGTGATGATTGACTCACTGGCTGTCATGCCACCTACCTGGGTTCAAATCCCGGTAGGAGCACAACAGCAAATTTTTCAAAATCGTCATAACTCTTTGGGCGGGCAAAGTCCGAAAGTCAAATTCTGCCTATGAAAAAGCTTTTCGGGAGAACCGTTCGGAAACGGCAATAAACAGTAGTTAGGCCCTGCTCAAAAGTGAGGAACACAAATGAGTGCGAGAGCCTTGGCTCAAAGGGGGCTCTCGCGTCATTTATTTATTTATTTATTTTACTGAAGGCAATAGCCGAACTCATTGAATACTGTGATTCCAGGAAGATGGGGCTTCTCGCATGCGGCGAGGCTTACGTTCAGAATACTTTTCTGTGGCAGTAGCAGATACAACGTGAGACGCAATCATTTACTGGATTTCATACGATTCCTAGATGTTAAAAATGTTGGGTCTTAGGCAACTTTTGTTACGAGGGTAAGAAAGAAAGTAATCGACTTAACGTTATCCAACAAATATGCTAAGGAGATTACTAGCTGGAAAGTTTACTAGAAGATCTCCATGTCAGACCATAGCTAAATCAAATTCAGAATCGGATGCGAGGTCTCGATATTGTTAAAGAGGAGGAATCCACATTAAACCAACTGGACACGATTTAAGGAGGAGCTCGACAAGTAAGGGATGATTCATCGTGAGGTTGGATTTTCAATGCTTTCTTGACAGATCACGCGTGACTCCTATTAAACTGCTTAGTCATTTTTGTTCAGTATCGTTTGGCAAGTCATCATGGAAAGACTTACACCACAACAGCGTCTCTAAATTGTTCAGCTGTATTACGAAAATCAGCGTTCTGTGAGAAATGTTTTTCGTGTGATTCGAGGAATTTACGGTGCGCATAATCGACCTACTGAAACCACTATTGCCATTCGCAAATTTGAGTCCCAGTTTACATTAGTGGATGATACTCGATCGGTTAGACCACATCTTATATCAGCTGTAGTTGAGAGTGTACGCAAAGACTGTGACGAATCGATTCGTCGTCGTTCTCAGCAGCTTGGCTTGGCGTATTCGACAATTTGGCTTATTTTACGTGAGGATTTCGGCCTAAAAGCGTACAAAATTCAACTTGTGCAAGAATTGAAGACGGACGACTTGAAGTTGCGTCATATTTTCAGTGATTGGGCTCTGGAAAAACTCAGAAATTTTGTTAAGTGATGAAGCCCATTTCTGGCTCAATGGATATGTATATAAACAAAATTGCCGTATTTGGGCTAATGAGCAACCGGAACAGTACCAAGAGCTACCATTACATCCATTGAAAATAACGGTATGGTGTGGTTTATGGGCTGGTGGAATCATTGGTCCATATTTCTTCAAAAATAAGACAAATCAGAATGTTACCGTCAATGGTAACCATTATCGCGCCATCTTAACGGACTATGTGCTTTCTGAAATTCAAGCACATGGTCTCGGTGAGCTCTGGTTTCAACAAGACGGCGCTACGAGCCGCTACGAGAAATCATTTTGGTGAGTACTTATTGTAATTTCACGTTTTTCTACGGTAAACTGGCTGCCTAGATCGTGCGATATCATATCTTTGGACTATTTTCTCTGAGGATACGTAAAGTCTCAGGTCTTCAGATTTCTTGCTAGAAACTAAAAAACTTCTAAACAGATCATTTCACACTATCATTACAAGTCAAAGCAAAAAGAATATAAGGAGCTCATTCAAATTTCGAAGAGTGCCTCTAACAAAAATTTTTACGAAAAGGTCGAAACTGTTCGTGAAACCAATCGGCTGGTCAAAGCCCTTAAAAGGGGAAGATCAACTAGGCTGAAACCATTCAGGAATTCTGATAGTAACTATACTGAGTCGAAAACAGAGACTCTCCGTCTCATGCTTGAGATACACTTCCCAGATAACCTAAACAGAACTAGCTCGCAACCAGCCCTTAATAACGAAGCTGCTAGTGAGCTGAATAGCACAACACACTGTAGATTGTATATATCATCGGCTGTGATGACGGATGATGCTATTAAATGTGATGTTGCTTCTTTTGAGGGCTTCAAGTCGCCTGGCACCGATGGCATATATCCAGTTATATTACATAAAGGTATAGGTAAGCTGATGGTAACTCTGCAGAGAATATTTAATTCTATCCTGGCAGTGGCATACGAGTACTTACTGGAACTCTTTATACCGAAAATCGAAAAGGAGGTCTACGTGCTCGCCAAGAGTTTAAGGCCCATAAGTCTGACTTCCTTCATGTTTAAAATCATCAAGAGAATAGTAGCGATATATGTGCGCACAACTGCCTTTTGAATGCATCCTGCTGATGAATTTGCCATGCAAGTCCTCAACTAAGTCTTCCATTGATAGTTGGGTCTCATATGAGCATATGAGCGCGCTAGATTGCAGGCATACCAAGCGAATGGAAACACTTACTTACATCGTGAAGGAGCATAACACTTTTACTAAGCGGTTAAATGTGCTCACCGCAATATCCCAGTGAATGACAGGCTTACGTTCGCATCAGACTGCAGGTACTCGGCGTTGACTTGGGCACTTTATAGCTGAAGCACTTACATTAAAAGGAACTTTACAAAGAGTACAAAGGGACTAGTTCTTTGTCTAAGTATTCTATTCCAAAAAAAAAAAACGATTCTTTCTGAAGATTCGGAAGTAGCATCGCCATGAACGATCTTCACAATACAATGGACTAAAGTAACGAAACTAGAAATGACAATAGCAAGCATAACACCTTCCAGTATGATTCTACTCTTCCGCTATGAATATCTACATACATAAGTTGACCTCCTGGCGAAGAACAAAAGTTAAAGGAGGTATTGGGACTGATTTTGGCTTTGCGAGTAATTACCTCTTGATTTTCTTTCTTCCATTTTTTGACATTCATATTGTAACATACCACCAAGAGCTGTTACTACACGGCAGGCATAATGTGAATAATTTGTGGATCCTCTTGGTAGGGCTAAGGATACAAGCAACTTCTTGCCTCAGGATTATGAATAAATATAAACAAGGTTATATTGCTAATAGATGGCTGTCGAATTGATTTCTAAAATTGAAGCTGAAGTAAAAAAAAAATTAATTTCCTGAGCGCACTACCTTTAGAAAAAGAAGAAACGCAAAGGCGCGACGGTAGGACCATGTACAGTTCACAAAAGCGTTTACAGGTATCCAATGGTCGGGACAGTACTCTGTAAAGAGATTAGACAACACTTTGCTGGTAATGGATGAGGACCAACTAACAGGGAATAGTCGTCGGTGGTATAGCCCAAAGAATGCCATGCAGCAACAGAACTCTCTATACGCTTCGTACTTGTAAACAAAGCCGGAATACAATCAGATTGATGTACCAAAGAAAAGTTCCTAAAATTAAAGTTAAAGTATCAAGTTCTTTGAACAACGTGTACCTATATCATTTTTTTTTTTAATACAGACCTGCACTTTATTTGTTTATTTGTTCGCACGAGTTCATATGGACAGGGTTACACAACAAAGGCATCGTTAAAAAGCAAAGTGCTACCATAAGTTGTCACCAAACACGTGCTCCGTGCAACAAGGCAGGTTTATTCGGTGTGTAATGATGAAGTTCCTAAAATATGTGAACTGTACCGGCGTCATGTCTCTTCTCATCACACAGGATGGACGAACATATACCTCGTAATATTCAATTAGGAAGGGCTGGCTCAGCAGATGGTGTCTAATGGTTATTATGTTACGGTACCAAATTAGGTGCAAGAAAAATAGAATCCATAAGTTAAAGCCGATGTTGTAAGGTATCAAGAGTTGGGTATAGAAATGTGTTTATTAGAGCTCAACAAAAGGCATTGGTGCTGCTTTTAAAAAAGTTCGTGGAGGATTATACGATTCCTGTGGCGTCGTAAAGTAAGTCTGGTTTTCAATAAAGCCGACCCGTTTTTGGCTTGTGGTGATGCTGATTGCTGCAGACGATATTCCCTTCATTGTTGGCGCGCAGACATGGTATGACCATGTATCACATTTTGTGCAGGTTTTCTGCTCAAACATCAAATCGATTACGTCGTCCTTTCCTCGCTTGAGCTCGTAAGCAAACCGAGATCACATTCACAGTTATTTCCTAAGGGGCCCTTTGGAACAACAACAATTTCACTACATGGGACTACTACGGTAGATATATCTCTATCTGGCAAGCCAGAACAGAATTTATTCAGAAAATTAAAAATACAAGTTTATTCATCTAAGTCTATATTGTCTCCTTCAAAGTAATCCACATCGACTGCAACACTTTAATGCCAGCGCTTGATTCAATCCTCCAAACGTTTTTTATATTCGGTTTTCGGTATGTCCATCAGTGCTTCCTGCGATTTTTCCATTACTTCCTCTCGGCGGCTGAAACGCGTTCCCCGTAGTGGTTTTTTTTAACTCGATTGAATAAAAAGAAGTCACAGGGAGCCACATCAGGTGAATTCAGTGGTTGTTGGATGGTTTTCTTTTACATTTTTTGTCAACAAATTACGAATAATGATGGCACTGTGCGACGGTGCGTTATCATGGTGCAAAATCCACGAGTTTTCTGCGTACAATTCTGGTCTCTTTCAGCAAATTGCTTCACGCGAACGTCTCATAACGCCCAAATAATACTCCTTGTTTACTATCTGGCCTTCCGGCAAAAATTCATGATGCACTATTTCGTTGTTATTCATGAAAACCGTGAGGATTGCCTTCTTTTTTGACTTTTTTGACGCCATTCACTTGCCTGATGTCTGGATTACGTGTCGTACTCATAAACTCACGACTCGTCTCCAGTAATGATCCTTTTAATCATCCACTCATCTCTTTTGCGACGTCAACACGGTCTCTTTTTTGCACGAAATTGAGGTCCTTTGGCACCAACTTTGCTGCTACACGACGGAAACCCAAATCATTAATCTAAATGTCTTGGACGGATCCATAGGCAATGTTCAAGTCCTCCGCTATATCTCTGATGGTTAATTCGCGGTTATTGACCAACATTTCTTTCACTTCATCAATGTTTTCGTCGGTTTTCAATGTCGATGTACCACCACTGGTACACTGCGTTCGTCATCTTCGATTGACTCACGGCCACTTTTGAATGGCTCGTGCCACTGGTAAGCCACTGTTTTCTTCAGAGAATCGTTGCCGAAACATTTTTCCAACATTTCCAACGTTCACACACCATTAAATCCGTTTTGTACGCACAATTTAATGCAAGTTCGTTGTTGCAAATTTAAATCCATTTCTAACATTGTAAAAAATCGCCAACACACACAGAGATAGGTGTACTCTTGGCTACGTAACTTTTGCAAATGTCAAGCTGTGATGCTAAGATTTAGAAGGAATGTCAGCAAAAGATGTACCAACTTAACAAAAAAAAAAAAAGAATTCAAATCGGAACAACGGGAGCGCCACACAGTGGTTATATTATTATTATTTTTTTTTTATCAAGGTGGTATTCTCAGCCTATAACCGGAAAGCTTTTACGGCGCTTGAAAATCAATTTATTGGACAAAATGGATGCATTGCCATCGACATTTCAATTATACGAATAGCATACATAATCAAGAAGAATTCTTGAAAAACGTAGCGTCGATCGATACAAGCCCTCAGCACAAAGAACTAAAATCATGTTGTACAAAATTTTACTAATTGTTATAAAGCCAGACCCTAGATGAGGAAGGCTCAATTCTAAACTCATTAAAACTCATTTTTACCAATTTCAAAATTTCAAGGAAGATTTTCAAATTTCTAGATTATATTCAAATATATGGTACTTCTGTGGAAGTAAACTTAAAAATAAAGTATTGATCCATGGCAAGTAATATCTCTCTAACTCTAACTCAAAAAAATTACTTTTTGCGATTTATTTTCTTAAATCCTCTATAAATGATGTTATCCTTGATGAATTAGAAGACACCCTGTATAGGATTTTAAAGATTCACTGTTGTATAAGTATCTCATATGTTTTATTAAACAAGAAAGAACATCTATTCAAATCTTGGCTCTTTAAAAGAATTACTATATTCAATGTTCCAACATAAGTCAGTCGATAGTGGGAAGTGATAAGATGGTGAAATATTATTAGGTCATGCCGAGATTCTCCAAAACTCGCTCACCTAGTAAGCAAGATCATATGTTAATATAAAAAGCCAAGGTCCCAGAAGTACCTGGCCTGACCAAGACATAACGGTAGTTGTTTGAAAATATCACTGTATTGGTGATAGTCTATAAAGCATATGTTTCAAGTTTGAAAGCACCACGTTGTTTAGTATTTGTTTGGCAGCCATCAATATTGAACGTTGTCAGTAAATTTGTGAAAATAGAGAAAATTGGTCGTTATGTAATACAATACTTTTATTTGGAAGGCATCAGCCCAACCAATATAAAAGCTGAACTGGATTCTACTCTGGGTGAGTCTGCTCCTTCGTTTACAACAGTAAAATTTTGGGTTAGTGAGTTTAAACGAAGCCGTACGAGCTGCCACGACGAGCATCGCAGTGGTCGACCAAATGCGGTGACGACTCCAGAAATGGTGAAGAAAATCCACAAAGCGGTACCTGATGATCGTCGCCTGAAAGTGCGCGAGCTAGCAGACATTGTAGGCCTTTCAAAAAGTGCGGTACATAGCATATTCGTGCGGTTTTTTTTTTCAAAATTTGAACGTTTATTTAAGAAAAACATGTACAATAGTATTATTCAAAGTATTGCCCATCTGAAGCTATGACTTTTTCCCATCTTTCTTGGCTTAGCAGCCAAGAATGAATCAAGCTAATTTTTGATATTCTGCTCTGATGTGAACCGTATTTTAGTGAGGGCGTTCTGCATCGACCGGAACAAATGGTAGTCAGAAGGGGCAAGGTCTGGACTAAAAAAGCGGGTGGGGTAAGACTTCCCATCCACTGTTTTCAAAATAGTTCTTAACCGAAATAGCAACGTGGGGCCGAGCGTTGTCATGATGGAAAATTATTGCCTCGTGTCTGGTCGCATATTCTGGGCGTTTTTCGGCTACTGCTCTCTTCAAACGGATTAATTGTGTTCGGTAGCGTTGTCCATTGATGGTTTCACCCGGTTTTAGCAGCTCATAATACAGCACACCCATCTGATCCCACCAAATACAGAGCATTACCTTCGCGCCATGGATATTCGGCTTTGCCGTTGATTTGGCTGGTTGGCCGGATTTCACATATGATTTTTTGCGCTTCGGGTTGTCGTAATGGATCCATTTTTCATCACCGGTAACAATCCGATCCAAAAATGACTTCCTTTTGTGGCGTTCCAGCAGCATTTCGGACATGCAAAACCGCCTTTCGACGTCTCTCGGCTTGAGTTCATGTGGAACCCAATTTCCTTGCTTTTGAATATATCCAGCTGATTTTAAATGTTTTGAAATGGCTGCTTGAGTAACACCCAAAGATTCTGCGAGCTCTTCTTGTGTTTGGCAACAATCTTCATAGAGTAATGCTTCCAATTCTTCATCTTCAAACTTTTTTGGCTGCCCAGGACGTTCATCGTCTTCCAAGCCAAAATCACCACTTTTAAATCGTGCAAACCACTTTTGGCACGTTCGCTCAGCTAGCGCATGTTCCCCATAACTTTCCACCAAAATACGATGACTTTCGGCAGCAGTTTTCTCCATATTAAAGTAATGAAGAAGAACTCCCCGCAAAAACACTTTTTCAGGCACAAAGTTCGACATATTTGAATGAAAAAAAATTATTGTTGTTTACGCTTCAAATGAATGACATATACTGAAATGACGTACAATGACAGTAGCCTTCTAACGCATGTTCCAATGGAATAATACAAGTTACGCCATCTCTTAGCAAACCGCACGAAAGTTATAGACCTAATATATGAAAATTTGGACATGAGAAAGCCGTGTGCAAGATGGTTGCCGCGTTTGCTCACACTCGAGCAAAAACAGTGTTGTGAAGATGTTTCAATTGAGTGCTTAGCGAAGTCTTACAGCAACAAAGCAGTTCATTCATAAGAATGAATGAAACATGGGTCCATCATTTTACACCCGAGACAAAAGAAAAATAAAAAAAAAAAGGATTCAAAAGGGAGAACCGGCTCCAAGGAAGGCGAAGAATGTTTCATCTGCAGGCAAGGTTATGGCGTCGATTTTTTGGGGTGCGCGTGGGATAATTTTCATTGACTGTCGTGAAAAAGGAAAAACTATCAACGTCCAGTTTTATGCGAACTTATCGCAACGTTTGAGCGAAGAAATCAAGCAAAAGCGGCCGCATTTGGCTAAAAAGAAAGTGTTGTTTCATCAAGACAATGCACCAGTTCACAAATCCGTTATTGCAATGGCCAAAATTAGCCCTCTCGGATTATTTTCTGTTCCCAAACTTGAAAAAATGGCTCAGTGGTTAAAGATTTTCCAACGATGAAGAAGTGAATAAATAAATAAATATACCCGTCACTCGAGGTTTAAAAAGTTTAAAATACAACGAGAGTTACAAAACAAGCACCAATTCTCATTGAAATATGTACATAGACTTCTAGCTCTCCATATATAGGTATAACCTAAAAATTTCCATCTTTTGCATGTACGGATATGGGATCCACTGCCAACAAAATTTACGTCAGAAAAAATGGAAAATATATCAACCATATAGAGCTTAAAAGCAAATTTAATATATCTAATCAGCGTGAGTTAATTATTCATACGTCTATCCATAGATACATATATACACAATCTAAGTACAAAGTATACCTTAATTTGCAAAACAAACAAGACACAGAATAGACAGAATATACAGAGAATAACTTTTATTTTTATTTTTATTTTCGCAAGTGAATATCACGCGGTTAAGTGCAACATTTAAACCCCTTCTCTTACTGAATGTGCTCGTATCTATTGGCATGTGTCTATTCTAAAGAATTTCTTGTTCATTACCTTCTGTTAAGGAATTTTTACACGAAATGACATTCTTCTCGCAAAGCCACAGTTGATAAAATAAAAATAATAAAACTTAAAAATTAAAAAATAAAAACACCTCATATCTATTTTTAATTAATGATGTTCAACAACTTTTTACTTTACATCCAATGAAGATTAAAAGCGGCTGTTCAAAAATCCATTAGAATTTTAAGTGCAGATAAATATTTACTAGCCAAGAGATTTATGGAACATCAATCAGGAAGTTAAGACGCCTGACGTCTCAATATAGAAAAAAAAGAAAACCGGTACAAAATGAACATGAAGTACGAGAGTATCTATTTTATTGTCTATATTGAAAGCTGAATGATCCATATAAGTACTACTAACCTTGTTATCGACTATCTTTTACTTCCGCTTTACGATAGATACTTGACTTGACTCTATCTTCACTGTCGATCTTTTTTGTAATTTTGAATTTTACTTTTATCTTCTTCCACAATTTTTTATTTCTTTTTTTTATAAGAAAATGTCAACCTTTTCGTTCGTTTTTTTTTTTTTATTTTTTAAAGTGTCGTATCGTTTTTTAAATTAAAACTTAATTATAATTAAAAAATAAGTTCGTTTATGACTGATCAAGTTGAAGAGCGGCGACAAGAAACAAAAAAATAAATATATTCATCTGCGCGCGCGACAAAAGATCGTCCTCGTTCGTTTGACAGAAAAACTGAAAATGAATCGAGCTTTAGGTCTGCCTATCGGGGATAGCTACGATTGATTCATAATAATGGGGGAAAGCTTTTTTTTTTTTTGTTTTTGTATAACAGCATTCGTACATATGATGCAGCCGCTACCACTGACGCTGACGAATACCGGTGATCGGTATAACAATTTTCAATGGTTTATGTAACGTATTTTTGTTTGGTTTCTGTTTTGATTTTATTTTTCAACCAAATTTGTACGTATGAAAATCGTGCATGCGTATTTTAGAGGTTTCTTTAAGAGCACTCACTCAGCTGAGAGCAATTGTCAGGTAACATCAGTCAATTTGTCAGATAAAACTTTTGCTTATGGATAAGATTGCTCAAGTTATGAGACAATTTTACTGGACATGCTAAGACAACATTTTTTTTTTTTTTTTTTTTGTATCTTTTGTTTGTATTTGATTTTGTAGTCAGAGTTTTATTTTAAAATTAGTCAAATTCTGCCACGAGCATGTTCATGAGTGGTGTAAGTATATGTATAATTAATGATGTTGACTAGAATATGGATGATGATAAGATTTCGGATGTTTGCTTCTTAAAGAAAATATTTTTACGTGAGTCATTACTGGCCTTAAGTAGTTTCCAAAATAGCACCATAAGAAGATAAAATTGTTTGTATTGTACAATATAAAAGAAAATAAAAAGAAAAAAAAAAATATTAACGTGTGGGCTGGTTTTAAGGTAAACAAAGTTGGAAACCGTCAGCAAGACATGGCTGCTAATGGCTACTAATATTACTCATAAAAACTCAGACAGTGATTTACTTGGGATGGTTTTAGAATCGTTTGATCTAGAGGTTTCCATAGCTTATTAACCATTTTCGGTTGATATCGATATCGAAGCTTAATGCTATTCGGTATTGGTTTCTAAATTTAGTTTTAGCATGACATCCTTCTTCTTTCCGTTCGTTTCTCTTCACTAAAACATAATTCTGAAAAAAATATTTTTATTTCATTGAAGGCATAGGCTCAAAGTGTCAAACAATGTGCAAAGATTGGTTTTCCCAATCGGTTTTGTCATATCCGATTAAAACAATTGATTGAATACATAGACTCCAAAAAGTTCCTTCTCCGTGATTCTCATAAATTTGAGTGGGCAATCAAATATTTTTAAGTAAGAAATTTCAAGGATTTCGAAAAGGAAAAACTCGGATTATTTCCTCCTACAAAGCCTGGTCTGGATTATGATATCTTCAAGAAAATGGTACTAAATTATGTAGCTCTAAGAAAGCAGATCTCAGCTTAGTTGCAAAATGTGTTGGACGAGCTGGTGGCAGATGTGTGATCTGAGCCTCTAAAGTTGGTGACTGATAATTTTTAGCCATTCATATGGTGTAGAAGAAAAATGAACGCGAAAGGACGAGAATTTTTGCCTTAGAACGGTAAAAGACACGAACTAACAACTAGCACGTACTTAGACCCACTGGTCGAGGATGCATTGGCTCTAGTTTGACAACCACCTCTGGAAAAGTATCGAAACCTAACACCTGGTGAAAAGCCAGTAAAAGGGTATTCATATCCCCTTGGTGCGCGAGCGGAATTATAAAGAAAAACTCTTAGAAAGCCAATTCACCACATTACCACCGTTTGTCCAATCCAAATCAACAAGCAGCAATTAGGGGGGATTATACACAAAGTAAATAAGGAAAGGCTAAACAAACGAAATGGGAGTGATAGGTAACAAAACAAAAACAAACACCCCCTGGGCCAAAATGAAAGGATAAGGTTTTGAATAAGGGAATGTTCGAGGAAAGACGCTAAAGACTCTAGGAGGATCTCTTTATACAAGTGCTCCGTCATCCGATTTTTGTTTTTGAGTGGCAAAACCTACGAAGAAATCAAGCCCATTTTCGATGATGTGTATAGGACCATTCACCTTCCCTAACAACTGTTTACCATTGGTTCGCAGAGTTTCGCAGTGGCCGCACGTCGGTTTTTGATGACCCAAAAATGGTTACCACAGAGGAAACCGTGGACAAAATCCATGATCTCATAATGGCGGACCGCCCAGTAAAAATTCGTGAGTTGGCTGAGATTGCAGGCATCTCAACTGAACGCGTTAACCATATGCTGCACGAAATTTTGGGCATGAGATAGCTGTCCGCGCGATGGGTGCAACGTTTGCTCATACCGGGAAATCAGAGCAATTGTGAGCCAACGTGCTCCGAAGAATGTGAAGACGTGCCTGCGGTTGGAAGGGTGATAGCCACCGTTTTTTGGAACACGAAAGGTGTGATCCACGTTGACTATTTGGAGAAGAGAAAAACAATCACAGAAGCATATAACGTCGATTTATTCGGCCGATTCCACGCCGATTTGAAGAAAAAACGACCACATTTGGCGAAGGAAAAAGTGCTCCTCCACCACGATAATGCACTGGTTCACACCTCCACAGTCCCCACAGCCAAACTGGTCGAACTCCACATTCATTAACGGCAGACTGTCTAAAAACCAGACGATAAGTCTAACAATTTTGAGACAAATCGAATTTACAAAAATCCTAAGACTTTATTAAGAGAAGAAAAGAGGAATGCCCATGCGAAGAAGCTGACGTCAATCCGTCAAATTATTATATAGAAGCTGAAAGATCACAAATGTAAAAACTGTTTGAAACGTTAAAACGAGAAATACGTACATCAAGCGAAAATTGTTAGCGGCCTACAAGATGTTTAGTGAAAGCAGACAGAGATGGGCTAGATCCTCTTCACTTGCTTGCAGTTTTTCTTTATTGCGTTGTCTCTCCGAACATAAATCGAAAGCATACTAACTAGTAAACTGCCAAACGTTAGAAACCTAACCAGGTCATATTAAGAGTTAAGCCTCTTTATTGAACTCAATTGTTCATTTTATACATCGCCACAGTGAGGATTTTAGCGTTACCCCTGAATATAACAAAGAAAATCTTAAGGTGTAGCGTACGAACAATGCCGAAAAGGAAGTCCTACGTTATAGTTGACATGATTCAGATAGAGATGAGGCAATTCTGTAATAGAAGTGCGAGAAACCATAATAATAAGTGGCAACCTCTATAGAATGCTGTCATGAAGGGAAGCTGCAACATATACATCTTAACTGAACAGAAACTAGTAATGTGATGTGATGTTGCACTCCAACTGTTTAAAACACCCGGAAAAACTTGGAACGAGTCCACAGGTTGTAGTCCGGCTTATGTTTTAATATATAGTATTAGGTGCGCAACTAAGTTATCGCTGTTTTTTCTTTTTTTTTGATGAAACTGCAACTTTATTGTGAAAAAATGGTCACGAATGAATCATTCTACTAGCTAGCTACAACTTTTTTCCATCTTTTTGGCAGAGCTCGAATACCGTTACGGTAAATGTGTCTATCTTTTGAAGCTATCCACGAATCAAACCAATTTTTGATGTCTTCATTTGAGCGGAATGGTTGATCAGCCAGACCATGTGCCATCGAATGAAACAAGTAATAATCGGACGGCGCAATATCTGGTGCACATTGTGGGTGGGGTAATACTTCCCATTTGACGTTTCCAGGTAGATTTTACCGGGTTTGGCAACGTGAGGCCGAGCGTTTTCATGCACTGTAATCACTTTTTCGTTCTTTTGCTATTGTGGCTATTTTTCGCGCAGTGTTCGGCTCAATCGCATCATTTGAAGTCGATACCGTTCCGCAGTGATGGTTTCGTTAGGTTTCAACAGCTCATAATAAATAACCCGGTGTCTACAAATTCACAGCATAACCATCGCAGCGTGAATATTTGGCCAAACCGACGACGTAGAAGCATGTACCCGGTCATCCCAATGACTTTCTTCTCTTGAAGTTGCTGTAGTGAGTCCATTTTTTATCACTATGTGATGAAAAAAAGCCTTCCCTTTTTGCCGCTGGGGCAGTTTTTCACAGGCGAATAAACGACGCTCAACGTCCCTTGGATTTAAATTATAAAGAACTCAAATTCCTTATTTTTGAATCATTCCTAACGCATGCAATCGTTTTGAAATAGGTTGGGGGTAACTTCTAATGCTGAAGCAAGCTGAAGCCGCGTTTTCTTTGAATAAAAGAAGAAAGTCGTTATTTGGTAGAAAATCAGACATTTTCACACAACCAAAAGTATATGACGCCAAAACAAAGTTACTATTGTGTCAAAATGGTTTCTTTACCATGTGTCTAAACTTAGTTCATGACGTTTTGGATATATCAAAATCGACCAACACTTATTACTGGAGCCATCTATTGACAAACAGAGAGAATTAATTGAAAACTAAACTCGCGAAATACTAACTAACAATAATATCGCCGTAGGTAGTGGTCGAAATATTAAAAAAAAAAGTCACACAAATCTAAAATAAAACCATCACGGCTATAGCAGACTAGGGTCTGTAAGCCATTAACCTTAAACTATTTTTGCCAACCATTGGTAGACTCAGGAGGTAAGCGGATTAACAAGCGCCTAATTACAATTACAATTACATTTGTTAATAAAAAGCCGTATGTTCAGTAAGGAAAGATTGCAAATAAGCTTTTGGACAAAATTTACGAGCAATATTCTTGTATTGCCATTGGTTCTTTTAAGGTCAAGTTAACAATGAAAATCTTTAACTGAAAATGGGTTCATTTTAATTGATTGTAGATAGCCAAATTTTACCAAACTTTAACATTGACATACAATCTCTCTGTTTACCGATCAACAACCAGATCAGATTATATGTCGTAGGAAGTTAGATACGAATACGAATATCTAACCCTTTAATATGATGAGGACGCTTTTATTTATTAAAATTGGGCAAAAATTTTAGGTGCATTTAGTGCAAAAATTCTTAGTATTCGGTTTCATTTTCATAAGCTCTTAGGGCTCTTGTGCGAAGGAGACTATGCCAGAGGGTTTAAATCAATTAGGCTCGATGGAAACCTAGAATGTATTGAGTGAATTAATACGATTGCAAGATTTGAACTCATGTCTAAGGAATATCGCGGAAGAACAAAATATCTTTTAAGGATACGTGTCCAAGTGGAACGTTAAACATTTGTTTGTGTACAAAAAAGTCACCAAAATAGGTACAAATTTCGAGATTAACTGTTGGCCTGGATGTAAACTTTCGCGCATCTGATACGAGTATATTGTGTAATAATACGTTAGGCATAGGAAGACTGTAGGGTGTCAGCAAATGTGTAGATAACGTTAAAATAAAGCTTGAAAAGTGCAGTATGCACTTCGCTGCTTCGCGACCATTGTAAAATTGCTGTAGATACTCGTGTAAGAAATGTTTCAAAGTTACAATACATTGTGGTGCTAACTGTAATGAAGGTGCATAAAATATAAGCCTTGCAACAATCAGATACTCTGCAGAAAGACTCAGAAGATCAATATTCAAGCTAACAATATGCGAAATCATGATCTAATAATCACCTTCCAATTAACAAAAAAATCGAATGGCCCTAATCTGGCTTCCAATAGCCCTCAATGGCTTAGAACATAAATCTTATCAATCACCATATACTACAAAAAATGGTGATTGTTGTCAAACGCTTGTCCACTACCTAATCAATTAATAATAAACACATCATTCATTACAACCTTAACACAAACATTCGCACGAATATCCACTTATCGATCAAAAATACTTGGGCAGAAAATTTTCCACGAAAACCCATACTCATCGGACCGAATTGTAATCGTTTTCCATTCAAATAATCTTTGTCAAAGCAATTCGACGAATTTTCATTTATTCCGACTAAATTCAACTCAAGTAGTTTTCTGTTTAATTGGAAATTTATAAAAATATCTCGAAGAACTCCGCCCACGATTTTCAGGCGAACGACAGCTGAGTGCAAACGAATTTCCTGTCACTTGGCCAAAGATTTTTACAGATGCTTGCTGCACTTACCCTCCCGTGGTTCATTTGCCTAAAAGGAAATCATAGTTAGTTATGGTGGCACTTGTCATAAAAAGCTTCCACAGAAATTTTGTCACATATTAAGTTGTTGTTGGAAAAACTTACAAGAAGCTTTCTAACGCCTCCGCGTTATGACAGAACTAATTCTGTGAATCACTTCTAAACGCCGCGTACAATACAGTGGAGATTCTAAAAAGAATTTTAATTAACCAGGCGCACTCTCAAAAACGTCAAAGTGGCTGTAGAAAAGTTTGGATCTTCCAATTGGTCATCCGGCTAGAAGTAGATCAGACATGTCTCCGGCAAAAAGAAGACCGAAGAGTTGAATGACTTGCACCCAACAGTTGTGGCAACGCGTGTTTTAGAAAAAAAAAAAATAAAAAAAAATCCCCACAGCACGGTTCAATTTCAATTTATCCAATCATGAGTTTGTTTGTTTTTTTTTTTTTTTTTGGCTGTAAGCCGCAAAAACCACCGACACGTATGTTTGACAGGAATGGTATAATCACAAACCAGCCTAATTGCCGCCGACATCGTTATTTTCACGACAAGATATACAAACTTTTCTGACATGATGATACAAATTAGCGATAAATTAAAAGAGATGATAAATAAATATTTAGCAAATGAAGGTTTACTTTACTATACATAGCTTGGCGTTCGAAAGTATCCACCGGTTTAGATCCATCAGATTACACGACAGTGCTAAATTGTTTTTTAAATTTGACAGATCAACTTGACGACACATTGTATACGAAACCTAAATCTACGTTCATTGTCGAAACAAACATACCTTAAATTTTGCAGATTAAGACAAAAGTCAAGTTGACCTGTTTTCTTTATCTTATCGGAAGAATTTTCAACTTAAATACAAAAACTGATAAACAACCGGTGATGCGTAAAATTCATTTTTTCCAGAAATTTGTCTTAGATAACCAAAAGGGTGATCGAATAACGTGAAGGTGTTCTACCCGACCCGAGATTGTTAAGATTATTGGTAAATTGCTATGTGATCATCCGGTGAGGCTAATGGCTGCCAACGAATATATGCGAAAATTTGTGCATACTTTGGGGCTTTACAGGATTTAGACGTCATTTTTGAGAGTAAATTTGGTGAAGACAATTTTGACGTTTGGATTATTGCTTTTGGGCAGGATTGAGGTCTCTTTACACTTGTGCGTGTCAACGCAAATTGCGGGATTTATAATCAATCGAAGAGTCTTGCGATCGAAACGACCACGAATATCTTCATCCGTCATCGCTTGCGTCTACGCCTCTGCGCCACAGAGCATGACTGGGGTGACTATATAGAGTCTGTTTAATGTTTCCTGATAAGACTCTATTACTCAATTGCTTTCTTAGGCGCAAAAAAGTGATCGGCAAGTGAAACTCATCGTTTAATTTCCAACGAATAGTTTCAGGCATTCACAGAATGTAGCAGCCAATATTGTTAAGGAGACTGATGCGTCTATGAGTTGGTATGTGATCGGAAGGAATATTGTCTGGTCCGGCAGCCTTATTAAAATATTGCTATCATAAATTCATTTTAGTTGGGTGGGAGTATTGGCTTTTATCGTTCAAGTTGAATGGTTAATTTTCCTGTAAAAGTAATTTTTCATTACCAAATTCCCTAGCTCCTCTACATATACGAGTATACAGGTTTCTATTTGGGTTTCTTTGGCTTGACACGTTCTTTTCACCTTTTGGTAAAACTTTTCGGGGAACCTCATATTCTTCCCTCCTTCCTTGCTTATAGAATGCAAAAACCATTCTCTTCTGCGACACTTATTTATTTATTTATTTACAAACTTGTTGTACGGCTTCTGACGGCTTCTTGGTATCGATGCCACTGATCTTCAGCACTTGCTGCAGATGGTAAGAGTTGCTCCACCACATAAGAGTTTTACGGTGGCCGTGTAGTTAACCCAACATCCAGATCCCTGCAACCGTTTGAACAAATGGGGACGGATATAAGGAATCAGTTACCCGCTTCGGGGATATGATCCAAATCGAAAGGTCAAGATGACAATGCCAGTTCTACGGTGTAACATTAAGTTCTAAACACTGAGGACACATCTTGAACTGATATGGATGTGCTTCAAGAGAAAGGTACTGCGTCGCATATTAAGTTCTGTTCGCGAGCAGTGCGAATAGAAAAATTCAAATGAGCTGATACAAAGATACGAAGAAGACTGCATTGGCTTTTACTCATCATTCAAGCACCTAGGTAACCTAAGCTAAGCGGCAATAAGTGTAAAAAAAAGGCTGGCATGCGATTACATCTTCAGCGGAGACATTCAAAAACTCAGAAGAAATTTTCCGGCAAAGTAGAAAATACTACTTTACAGAGTATACAACTTTTTCTTTACGCCGCAGACTATGTCTATTGCTTCCAAGTCGTACGCATTCTCAATGTTTTGCACCATTGAATTTTTCATACGACTAGAGATCTTTTGAGAGTCAAGCTTTGCAGGAGATTATAAAATCTGTTCCACACTGGGTGTCATCTATTGGTCTTTTACAAACAGAGAACTAAACTGAACCAACTATTGTTATTCTTAAGAAAAGCTTAGGTCTTCTCATGCAAAGGTAGGAGAAGGCACTGCTTTCACGCAGAGTCATAGCAAGCAGTACTGCATCACAGCGCATCACATGCCTCACTTTGATATTTATATCATGGGCTGCATTATCAAAGCCATCTTCGGTTTAAAAAGATGTCGTCCTTGGTGCAACGCGCACTGGTGATTTGATAACCTTGAGCGCCGGCTATCTTTTGACTCTGATTTTATGGACGTGTCATCTGATGCAATGAAAACAGAGCTGCTGCTGCGTAAAGTATACGAAATCAGTTTTTCCTATGTCCAAGACTAGTTTCGACCAGAATCTAAGCCAGGAAAGGAATGTCAGGTCTTAACTATGTCTCGTTTGGGTATCAAGTGACAATGGAATCACGGGAAGGGAAATCGCCGATGGACTTGGTAGGCAATGATCAGAGGAGAGTTTTTCAAGACCCGAACCTTTCATATGAGCACTTCTGCAGATAGCGTGACTCTCCAGATTTCTGGCAGACCAAGCGAATACATTCCGATGTCTCTAATAGATCAGCGGCCTTTCTATCGTCCCTCAATAGGAAAGAATGCAGGCTGCTTAATGGCGTCGTGACGGGGCACTAGATGTATTAAATGTGCTGGGCGTAAGTGATATATGATAAAATAATTACGACACAGCGGAATATTACTTCCGAATATTCGGCTTACGCTGGCATCAGGCTGTAAGAACTCGCTGAGAGTAAAATGTATTAGATCTTTGTCTGAAACATCACTGCCGAATCATGAACTGCCTACAACAAACAAATCAGTGTTAGTAGAACTGCTACAGAAGAAATGCGCTAAAGTGTCCTTATCACATTTAAAGCCGTCGTCTTGTTGTTGAAGGTTGTGTCACATATTCGTATGCCTAGCACATTAAGGTACAATCCTGTCAGACCTCGAAAAGTATTCGTTTAATCTGCTAGGATTAAACCTAACTTATAATGGAAGTCTTAAGCGAGGTTGCCTAGTGCTTAAAAATCCCCCTCTCCTATGAAAATTCATCGGTGACCTGAATTCTTGGGATCCAAATGTGACCCGTAATCAAGAAAAGTAAAGCGAATTCAACCTTTCGACTGCATTCTTCACTAGTTAGGAGTTCTTAAAGGCTTAGACAAGACTTCAAGCATTCGCTTGTATGGCGACACGAATTTCGTATATTGTCATTTGAAAGACAGATGTCTCTCAACAAAAAGAGACATTGAGTTAGTTAAAGAGCTTTTCTGTCTTGCCGTCGCTATAACTTTTTTTAGGAAATCTCATCAGAAAGTAAGTTAATCACTGTTTCTTTAGTTTAAAAAGAAAATTCCAAACAAATCTTTGTCAAGAAACACTAAGGGTATTCTACATAAGAATAGGGCCCTCATCAATTCAGTCTTGCCCATGGAACAGTATCATGGGCGTTAACGAAGTTTGTCCGGTTTGCGTTGAAGGCCTTTAGAAGAGGAGTTATGACATTTAATTTAATGGCCCGTTCAGCGACATGTAACTGCTCAGAAAGGCGCGTCAGTCACCTAAGCTAAGGCTAACACGTTTAGATGGAATCTCTATTAATGCTCCAGACCGAAGATTATTCACTTCCAGCCTGGAGATACAACGCATGACGGTACGAAGCCATTAAAACATGCAAACAATAGAAAGTTTCGTCCGTCATAACAACTGATAACAGATACCAACTACAGCGATTTGAATTTTTCTTATCATTTTCAATTTCATTTACTGGTTCTGACTGAAGCTAGTCGTCATTTAGTGATGGGCTCCATCAGATCTTCCGAACGTTTCCAAACCTGATTAGTTATTCCTTTTTAACCACTTTTAATCCACTTGCTGATTTGATCGATTGTTGCAAATGATGTTACGTATATAAGAAGTACTCTTCGATATTTGAATGGTTTCACCATTGGTTTCTTTCTGGTTTGACCGGTAAATATACCAATCTTCAGTAAACTTCTTAGAGGTTTCCTGATTATCTTATGAAATCGTTGCAATTTTATTTTATAACATTGAACGTGACATCAATTGTGCCACGTTCCGAGCTAAGGCAAGATTTTAGGAGATTTGTATACAAAAGTTTCCCCTTAAAGTGCATCCAGTTGACCTTTTTCGTATTCTTTTCTTCGATAGTAAGAAACACCACAGTTATAACGTTTAAGAGATTCTAACCAATCGCAATACTGAGTCATAATATGAATTGGCATACTTATCTTAGTCAAATTTAGCTTTGTTATAAGTTCAAGCACCGCAGAACGATCAGTTAACCAATTAAAATCGTTTCCAACCCATTTACATTACTAAAATCTCATAACTTACCTGCTGCGATGTAGATGAGGTTTCCTTAAGACTACTGCTAGAGCTAGAACTAGTGTTGATTAAATTCTGTCTGCTATTTGAAGATATGCCGCTACTAAGAGCACCAGCACTACAGGGACTACTGGCCCCCGTTGGGGTACTATTTCCTCCACCAACCACCGTTGTGCTGCTTCCCGAAACAGCTGTAGGACCAATAGTGCCATTCTTCTTATGGAAATTTTCTATTAAAGATGCTGCCGGACTGACGTGTTGTGTGGTATCCGAGAAGTCAGACATCTGTAAATAATTAAAACAAATTCAAATTAATATAACTAAACGACCAATCTATTGTATATTCAATAGAACAAAAAGAACTATTAAAAAAAAAAGTAAACAAAATGTGAGCACATATAAATAACTCGCTCTGTTTGTTTGATTCTATGTATTTGGAACACCAGACGAATACGCTTCGTTTGCATGCAGTTAATTGCAGCTAATGGCGGCAATAAATCTGTCCACGCGCCTTTTTTTTTACTTTTTTCTTAACAGTGTTCTCTGTGACACCTTTCTTTGACAAACAAAACATTCTTTCAATATCCCATTAAGTGATGAGAGCTTGACGGGCTTGGTCAAGGCCTCATTTAATTAATCGTTGCATTCAAGCGATTCATTGTAACTATCTACTGGAATGGAACTAGCTATAAGTTAAAAAGTATTTTCGTGACCAATTGCTTAGCTCATGAGTATAAGCCAACTGATAACACAGGCGAATTCAACCAAAAAAAAAAACGTGATCTGACTAATGATTCATTGGATGCATCTATTTGCTGGTCACGTGTTCAGGAAATGCCGTCGATTTGCTGCATTTAACCACTTAACAGTGAATCCGATATTGTAATTTGCAATTCGAATAAATTAGAGAGAAGTCTGCGACTGTAAGTACTTGTACTTCTATGACTCAATAAATACGAGCTCTAGTATGGAACCCATTGCAAAGAATTTCTGCGAAAGGGATTAGCGACGGGGCAATATTATTGGTATTTATGGGACCAGCTGTCTGTATACAGGCTTCAGACTGGGCGGTATACATACTCAAAAGACATGTAAGTGGAGACTACGAAAGTAATAACTTTTGATAGTAAGTTGCCGGTTCTGTACAAGTAAAATGTCATGCATAAGGTGTTGGACATAATAAACAGATTCGGGGCGCTTGGAATTGTTTATGGTCAAAGCGTGAAATTGCTTCCTTAATTGTTTTTTATGACTACGATATTTCGGTTGTTAGAATTGCTTTGGGAGTGGTTTTGCCACTGCAAGATGTCCCTGTCTCTTTTGGGTGGTAAGACAATACATGTACTTTATATTCTTACCTTCGATGGAAAAAAAGTCCTATAAACTGACAAATCTGCTGACTTGATTGGCTGGGTTTGGTAGATAATTAACTCTAAACTCTTGATTACTCAAATCCGATAAGATCTTGTCTGACTCTTTCCGAGTATCTATACATTTAGTATGTACTCGTATATGCCTTAAAGACGAGAGTGTTTAGTCATTAATCAGTCTCGGTTGACATTTCGCCAATTGGACAGTACTCATTGTCGAATTTAAGCAGCCGTTAAAGTTAAATGCGTTCGATTGTTAACTTTTCACATGTTAACTGCCGTCATTTATTCTGTGTACCATGTGTACCATGTTTATTTCAAATGACAGACTTATCTTGGCTAAAGCTTCAACAAGTTTACAGTCTATGCATAAACTACCAATCGTGCTAGAATTTTTTCAGCATCCATTGGTATGGTATATTAAATTTAAAAGTAGTAGGTGCGGGAATTCATCATTGCATAGACACGTACATTTTGTACACTCTATCTTTGTCTCTTGCTGTCTGAATGCTACCACTAAGCTGTCAATTAAAAAAAAAACAAAATGTGTGCGCGTGGCGGATACTTTTGTTTGAATTTATTGAATCAATTTGCATTCCGTTTGTTTGTTTTTTTTTTTTTTTTTTTGAAATATTTATGAATTCTTCAAAAAAAAAAAAAAAAAAAAAAAAAAACAAACAAGCAAAACAATCATAAATTCAAATTCAAATCAAAATCGCATATGAGCACGAAATACTCTCAAACTCGATTATAAAATATACACAAATATGTGTTTGCTGCCGATCTGTATCTTACTGCGCTAGAGTTGTATCTATACATGAGTGTATGTATCTGCAGTTGGCTCTGCAACTGGCAGAGAATTTTTATTTACTTTCTTTACTCATACAAGTGTTCCAATACGATTTAAGATAGACGGTTTCTTTGTTAACCTATCGTAAGAGGTTAGGAAAGTGCTCGACATGGCGTCAAGTGGGAAAATGGAAATATTCTGTAGTTGGACGCCACACTGGGTCTATTTACGAATATGTACACATAAATTGCAACCACAATTAGAACCACAAATTGATAATGAACACAAAGTTTAGCAAAACTCAGACAACAAACAGTTCTTGACAACCAGAGAGAAATAAACTCTCGGGTACATTAAGATTGTACGTGTTGTACAGTGCAAATATTGACAAACAAAATGACTAAGTGGGAACACTGAACTCTATTACAGGTACCTACCGATACGCGAGTATGTCGGGTTATTTAAAATTTGATTTTATCTGCAAACTTGACCTTCTGCATCAAAGCCATGCGACTTTTGTTAATTCAACGTGAAAACTTTCTATTTAAAAGCCGACATGTACGTACACTAACATATTGTATGCATTTCCAGGCTTTCGTACCAAACTACGAGGGCAATTAAACATTTTTGCTTCCTACACGCACTTCTCAATCACTCACTTTTGAAATTTAAACTCTTTCCAACCAATTCTGTGGCAAAGTTTCCCAAACGGTAATTAAAAATACCATACGAAAAGAATTCGTAAATGTAAATATATGTATACTAAATAAAACTCATTCAGTAGGCCTTTTTATCAACCACAAGCATCCAGAAACACTCTGAGAAGTACTGAAGTAAATTATTCCTTCTTTGTGATTCTCATAGTTTCGTGTAATAATTTTTAGGCGAATTTATTATCTGAAGAAGTATAAGATTCGTTGAAGTCGTTGATTTTAAAATTACTTAAAATACAAAATGAATTTTAGAAAATCTGTAGAGAGTACTGTAGTCTTATCAGATCTTTAGCTTGAAAATCAATCGAAAAAGGGTTATTTTAAATGTTGGATTACACTTAACACATGGGCTGAAAAGTTCGTTTCTAAGAGAAGGCACCACTTGAATTAAATCCATATTAAATCCATTTTTAGTTAGTACCAACCTTCAAAAGATACGTGTAAAAATTTGACAGCTGTCGGACGATTAGTTCTCGAGATAAAGCGTTGTGAGTGAAGCAACTTTTGTTATTGTGAAAAAAATGGATTCAAAGCAATTCCGTGTGTTGATTTATCATTGCTTTTTGATAGGAAAAAATGCAGCCGATGCAAAGAAATAGCTTTATAAGTGTTGCACGGACTCTGCACCAGCCGAATGAACCATTCGCAAGTGGATTGAAAAATTTAAAAGTGGTCATACAAGCACCGAAGATGATGCACGCAGTGGACATCCAAAAGAGTCTGTTTCAGATGAAAACATCAAAAAAGTCCACAAAATGATTACGAATGACCGTAAAGTGAAATTGATCGAGAAAGCTAAGGCTCTGGACGAATATTTGGACATGCGAAAGCTCTGTTCAAAGTGGGTGCCGCGTTTGCTCCCACTCGACCAAAAACAACAACGTGTTGATGATTCAGAGGAGTGTGTAAAGCTGTTCAACCGCAATAAAGCCGAATTTTTGCGTCGGTATGTGACAATGGATGAAGCTTGGCTCCATCACTTCACACCAGAGTCAAGTCGGCAGTCAGCTGAGTGGCAAACAGGCGACGAACCTTGTCCAAAACGACCAAAAACTCAACAGTCGGCTGGCAAGGTTATGGCATACGTATTTTGGGATACACATGGAATAATTTTCATCGACTATCTCCAAAAGGGGCAGACTATCAACAGCGACTATAACATTGCGTTGTTGGAGCGTTTGAAGGACGAAATCGCAGAAAAACGGCCGCATTTGAAGAAAAAAAAAGTGTTTCATCAAGACAATGCACCGTGTCACGTGTCGATGAATGAATTTTGCAAAAAATTTGTGTTTTATTATAAAACGGCACTGACTTTTCAGCCCATGTGTTATGTGTTGAAATACCGACGTCGTTCGTAACTGTAACTGTAGACAAACATACACTCAGAATACAATTACCACCATTGTTAACTTCTTATTTCCACTAATTTTAAGTGTCAGTATGACCCTTTGACTGAGACAACAATTCATTTGACTGTACTATTCAAAATTGTTGACATACTGAAACCTTACTTGACTTCTTAAGAATCATGAGAATAAATCATGTTGCTGTAAGTACTGTCCACTCACTCTACGCGAGATTTCAAGGCTCTGTTCCACCTCTGACTGTTGTGTTACAAATTAATTCCTTTGTGAGCAATATCCTCTCCTTTGGATAGAAATTTAAAAATGCTATTGTTAAAAAGTAAATAATATCCAGATTTTATAAATGCTCATAACCTGAAAACGTGGGGATTCTAGTGTTTACTGTAAGTGTTTCTTTTTTTGATTCAACAAAATAAGGAGCTGTATTAAGTTAAGTTAATGATACACTTTCCGTAATAAAGGGTTTTTCAATAGGGACTTGACAACTTTGAATTTAATTTGTGAACGCAATCTTTCACTAATCATCAAACTGTCACTGTCAATTTATTCAGTAAACTCAACATTTTCATCATGGTAAAGTACACTAACAAGCAATGTCTGCAAATTATAAAAAAATTTTACAGATACTCGGAGTCGGTGACTGCAACTTTAAGAGCATTAACTCCAATTTTCGGTCGTAATTCTCGCCCTAGTAGACAGGCAATAACAAGTTTAGTGCAAAAATTTGAGTCTACATATTCGTTGTGTGATGTTGCCGTGTCAGTGAGACAACGGGTTGGTCGAAGTGTCGAAAATATCGACGTTCAGACGTCCGTAGCAAACGAACCAAATCAGTCAATTCCACGGCGTTCTCAAGAATTGATCATCGCTCAGACCACATTATGGCGTATTTTGTGTAAGGATCTTGGCTTACACCCATACAAGATCATGCTGACTCAAGAATTGACGCCGATGGACCATTTGAAGAGACGTACGTTCTCCGATTGGGTTCTGGAGAAGATGCGCCAAGAAGATGAATTTCATCGCAAAATCATCTTCAATAAGCAAAATATGCGTTATTGGTCGGGTAAAAACCTACATGTGCTTCATGAACTACCACTTCATCCAAAAAAAGTAACTGTTTGGTGCGGTTATCGGAAGATATGGACTTAGACGACATGTGGTTTCAGCACGATGGTGCCACAAGTCACACAGTACACGCTACAATCAATTTATTGAAAAGTAAGTATAGTGAGAGTGTTATCTCAAGACATGGGCCAGTCGATTGGCCGCCTCGTTCGTGCGATTTAACGCCGCTTGACTATTTTCTGTGGGGCTACGTTTAGTCATTGCTTTATGCCAACACGCCGACGACGTTGGAAGAGCTCAGAGCCAACATTGAATGCGAAAGCGGCCGTTTCGGCCGAAATATGTAGACGAGTCGTTGAAAATTGGGTCTAACGAATCGACCGCTGCAAACGTGCCCGCGGTGGACATATGAACGAAGTCGAGTTCCATTCATAAATGTTTTGATTGTATAAAGTTTTTGAAATATCTCAAATAGTTTGCCTTTTATTTAAAAAAAAAAGTTGTCAAGTCGTTATTGGAAAACTCGATAAATTAAATACCTCTATAGCGCATACATAAATAATCGATATTTTTAGTACAACTCTATCCAGCAGTGTGGAACTTATCAGACCTTGCAAGAAGAGAGCCTACAGTTACAGATGTAATTCTACCCTGCAGACATCTTCTGCTGATCCATTTTTTTAGTGTTCCCATTCCAATTTTAATATTTGTCACTCCTTTTGTCAATATATTGTCCATCAATGTAAGGAAACACTTTCCTTCAAGTCTCCTTATACTCGTTGCCTTTGTATGCTATGGAAAGTAGCTTGACCGAGCTAAATAATTTTAGTAATACCATTCATCCTATCCATCCATACGGTGATATTGTGTTTCTCTGAGAAAAAAAGTGAATTTTGTTCTCTTGGATGCAGTTAGTCCTGCAACTTCGGTCATCTTCGGCTGATTATTATTTCTTTACCTTACATTGGTAGTTGCTGTTATTATGAAGGCGATGTTGATGAAAGTTTTCCGCAGTGCCATTTCTTGAAGTACATTTTTCATACAATTCACTATCTGTCCAGGAGTAACATTGTTCCGCTGAGGATAAATCGTAGTCCGTTCTCAATTAGCCGAATTGAATGCGTCTTTTATTCAACGTTTTTACTGCACAGTTTTCTTTTAACACCGGTTCATACACCTACTCTTTGAATTAGGTTTGGTTCTGTTTTAGTTTTTGGTTCTGCTATTTTAAAGGCAAAGAGTCTTTTAGGAAAGGTTTTTGATGAACCGCGCTCAGGTGGTCCAAAACCGGTTATCACAGTGGACAAAATCCATGATCTAGTAATGGGGGACTGCCGAGTGAAAATTCGCGAGTTGGCTGAGATAGCAGGTATCTAACCTAAAAGCGTTACCCAGCCATAACAAGGCTGTCCGCGCGATGGATGTAGCGTTTTCTCACACCGAAAAACAAGTGCAATCGTGAGACCACTTCAAAGACGTGCTTGGCCCTGTTTAATCGAAATGCGTAGGACTTTCTGCTTCATTTTGTGACCGTCAATGAGAAATGGATTCATTGGTACACACCAAAGATCAAAGAACAATTAAAACAATGGGTTTTACCCGGTGAACGTGCTCCAAAGAAGGTGGAAACCGTGACCGGAAATGTGATGGCCACCGTTTTTTGGGAGACGCGAGATGTGATCCACGTTGACTATTTGGAAAAAAGAAAAACAATCATAGAAGCATACTATAGCGATTTAACGCCGATTTGAAGAAAAAACGCCCATATTTAGCGGAGAAAAAATGTGTTCTTCCACCAACATAATGTACCGGCTGACACCTCAGCAGTCGCCTTAGCCAAATTGGTCGAGTTGCACTATAAATTGCTCCGCCATTCTCCGGATTTAGTTCCCTGTGACTTATTTTTGTTCCCAAACGTTAAAAGATCGCTCGCCGGAAAGAATTACGATTCGAACGAGAAAGTCATCGCCGCCGCAGAGGAGTATTTTGCATGCCAACAAAAGTCTTACTATACGGAGATATAGTTGCAGCACCGCTGGGGAAAGTGTATCGAGTTAAAAGGGGATATCGTAGGCAAGGCATGCGTTACGTGCCATTCTGTACAAATACAAAACAGAACAGAACAGAATAAGAAATAGACCATATAGAGACGTCAGTTTAGAAATGCTGATGACGATTTAATATTTCAAGGGATACTGAAACAAACTAAGCTACTAGCTTGTCATTATTAACATTCCTTTGTCTAAACTAACCAATCATTAAGCCTCATTTACTTTTATAAGTGACTTAATTAAGTTCTTCAACTCTAAATTACAATTTCACAATTGAACGTAAATTATTTCTCCGACGTTTTAAGCCCGTGCCCCGTCTAAAACTATGCAAATCTACATAACACTATACACAGCCAAAGCAATTTCCAAAAGTCGTAGGCGGATGGGTTGTTGGTTCAGTTGTCGTTGCTTTTCCCGTTTTGTGTGCCTTTCAAATGATTATTTGCGCAGCACCAGTATTTACGTATCTAGTCCCGAATGGGTGCTCTTTAGTCTTTACTCTGTCTGAACATTGAAATCTTTTCCTGATCGCCCACTTAGTGGTGTCAACTTGTTGGCCAATCTAATTGTTCCTTCAGACAAATTCAGTCAAAACCTGATTAATGATCCACATTCGACAACTGATTTAATTATCATATTAATTGTAACACACTACTCGGTGTATGTAGTACCCTTTAGTAGTGTAGTATTGACAATACTCTCAAACTATTGATCTTGTACGACCTTAGAGCGACTTGTACGATCAATTACACGATCTCTCATATGATAGAGTGAAGGTTTTTCCTTGAATTCATCCCACACACATAGGGACTATATGCAACCGATATCCAAACGTGGTTCAACATTCTGACACTGTCGTGAAGTTCACATGCTGTGAATTGACAACGACATTACGACAAATGATTCATGTTCAACTTAAGTGCAAGTCAGAAGTTTAAACAGAAAAAAGAGAAGAAAAATATTTAAATTCCCCAGTGTGGGTTGCGTTAGAAAAACGTTTCATCTTTATTACCGATTTTGGTGAAATCTCATTGATTGGTAGCACTACTACCAATTTAAATGGAATCTACTGTGCCGCCAAGTATGAATTTCTTTGGATAAAATGTTGATTCATGACTTTCTGGACTCTAAAAGATTCGTTTAAGCTCCCCTTTTGTGAATCATTAGTTCACTCAATACCCATTCTTCTCAAGCCACGTGCCTCGGTGCCGAAAGTAATACAAAAAAGTTTAAAACATAAAAACACATTTTCAAAAGGTAAACAAACTTTCGTGTGGAGTTAGTCGTTCAAGGCGAGCGCGAACTATTTTGGAGGCGAGGCCCTAAGCAGCACATCATCATCATCAACATCAACATCAACAACATCAGTGTCTTCGTAGTCGTATAGTCAAAGTCATTGCCGTTGTCGTTTTTGTCGCCAATCCTACAAAACACGCAAAATTGCGAACAAAATTCATTTGTTAGCTAGTCGCAAACTCCTTGAATATCGTAAATCAAAAAAGGAGCCGAAAACTATTTTATATTCACGATGGCAGAGCGCCAGCAAGAGAGGGTAAAGAACTAGGACTACGATTACCCACTGTCCCCTGCCTATTGGCTTTTATTTCCACAGTCGAGTGTGTAAATGAACATCAACTTTCACCTTAAGGAGGGTGGCGTGCAAAAAAATAAAAAAAAAATATTTTTTCCGTAAATTCCCTTCAGCTCGCAAAGGTAGATTTCACATAATGATTGCGTGATTCGCTCGTATTAATTCACTTTCATGGTTTGTACACAGTAAGCATTACATTCGAATACACGAGCCCCATAGAGATCTCAGGCAAGAAAATGTGGAATGCCGAAGTTTTTACAGTCTTCGAAATGGGATTTAAAGCTATTAAGGGTGGTTTTACATGTGTGCTTTGTTTGGCTAAAAAATTCACTGTTTTTTGTTGTTCTCTTAAGGATAACCATAAATTGAATTCCGGTCAATGGCGCCTATAATTAGCACAGGCGACAGGCTTCTTACTTTGTCTACGAATTATATTCTGTTCTTAGTTTTCGTCTATAGATATGTGGAAGTTAAATTAACAGCACATGTAATCATTTTACATTTCATACTTCAACTTCGATGTCGAAGGTAGTCTTATATAGTTGTTGGTATTTGTTTAAAAAACATTAGTGAAACATACAAACTCGTACACCACAAGGCAGCATACTGTGACCTTTACATTTTTCACAGTACGTCCGAGGTGAAGATTCTATTCCAAACTTGACCAATTACGATTTTTTAATAGTAGTTGGAGGAAAGCCAACTATATGTAAGTGTTAGCCAAGTGCCATGAATATCGCAAGACAGAAAGCAACAAAGATATCAAATACAAACAATGACCACTAAAATGTTTGAAGTGAACATTCTTAGAACTGTCAAATGTACTCCGATGACTATAATTATAATATTTTCAATCTGTCATTTACAATGTTGTCATGCTGAAGAATCAAATCAATCGTTCTAATCTACCTTATTTGTTCTATCAGAAGTCGGACTACTAGCTAGTCCATTGTATTTCTTGTATTTCCCTTTAACTGAAACGTGCACATTTCGTCAAGAAAATAGTAGACGTTTCACTGAGAAATTACCTATAGTACCAGCACCTATCCTGCTTGAGTACCTGCAGGCTGAAATGAAAGAGGAAGAGACCCACGGTGTAATCATCACTCTCACAGCAAACCTCGCAGGATGTTTTTCTACTTATGCCGAGGACACCTAGGTACTTAGCAAAGGGTTATGCTCCGATTCAACGCCAGTAAGCAGTTTGCAGTCACAGTCATCAGACATCGGTAAGCAATAGTTAGATATGTCAGTGAAAAAGTCATGAAAAGTCATGACACCCGTACTAAGGCTCACACGAAACCCAACCGTCATAAGAAGCCCTATCCAAGAATGAAGGCAGGTTGAAATCCAGAAATACTCTCTTCTAAATTTCATCGGCTATCTCATTTCCAGCGATTTAATTGTCATTTGGGATCTTAACAAAACTCAATGAATAACTTTTCGACCGCTTTCAGAAAAGTTTTACATTCTTGTACCACCTTGGATGTTGTTCAGAAAGACCTTTATCGTAGCTTGGATATTGCAATAGACGCAGACAATTTGCCTCCTCCTCTGATTCTTCACAACAAAGTTCATTAGCACGAGAATTACGTATACCTCTGTTTGAAAAGCAGACGCAAGTTTTCCTATAGAGAAAAATTAACGCCACATTCTAGATCAGATCATACAGGAGTTTCATAGAATCAGAGTGAAGACAATCTTTGCGCGCTGTCAAAACTCGAAATCATCAAAACTCCAGTGCTTGATGTACCAAAGTCACTTCTTTTCAAACGGAATATGGCTTTAAGAGTGTATTCCATAATATGAATATCAAGGTAAGGGAGATCAGTACATCGAGAGTACGACGCTCCCAATAGAACAGCATTGACTTTGATCACCACCTTGCTGTGGCCAAGGCACGAATATGATAACCCTAATAGCCGCTAAGAAAAGACAATACTGTGAGAATATTTGACGTCGAGGGGCTGCAAAAGTTTACAACCACCATGGGCTTGTCGATAATTTGCCTTAAACTCGCTCGACACTAGTCAGCATTGGATTTTGACATACCACTACTACGAAACCCGTGGCTTGACGTTGAATGCCTAACCTGGCAGAAGGCACATTTAGCGGAGTTGCAAAATATGGTAGATCTAGAGTGGCTCGTGAGCTCAACCATCAAAGAAGGAAGGAGTGTTCGACCAGCAAAAGGCTTCGCCAAAGGCAGCAAAAAAAAAAAAAACACAAAAAGCGCGAGATTAGAGATCGCAAGGACGAACTGCGTTAGCTAGTAGTAGATTCACAGTCAGCGCTGAGGATATTGAAGAACCATTTCTGCAGACTATTAACCGATGATGCATGATGTTGACAGGCAGAGCGAACCAATTAATCTGAATTATCGTCCGTCAGACCTCAAAGAAGTGAGAGCAGCCATATTCGATAGCGAGATTGAGTTTCTTCTCTTGGTTCCAAGTTCCAAGAGGTAGCAGAGAAAAAGTGCCAGGAAGTGCAATAGAGCAAGAAGACTATACCAGAGATCCAGAGGTTTGCCCTCCCATCAGGATACAAAGATAGAGGTAGGGACCTGAAACTAGCCATCCGGAGAAGCCAAAGCAACAGGCTTAAAAAACTCTGTGAGCAGCCCGATGTAAATACTTGCTGTACTGTTTACAGGATAGTCAAGGCAAAACTAAAAGGCACTAAGGCACCCCCACACCTCAGGAAATATAGGAGATCGCAACCGTTAAGGAAATGGACGTATTCAGACGACTTGACGATAATAACTTACCTGGATTGAATGGCATATCAAATAAGGCCCTTAAGCTAGCCATCAAAACAAGCACAAAGCCATTTGTGGAAATGTGTAACAACTAACAGAAAGGGTTCTTCCAGATCAAAGGAAGAAAAGAACTAGATTAGCCCTCGTCATAACGTGCCATATGCCTGTTAGACACAATGAGTAAAATACTGAAGCGAATCATATGCAACCAACTGGAGGTGGCAACAAATGATGCTGGAGGACAACTACAATAAAATCTTGGAAGAAGTTATTCACCGCAGGAGATGGAGAGGAGGTGCAAAGAAACATAGTGGTGTAATAATATTGGACGTCAAATATGCGTTTTAATCTGCAAACTGGAGACTTATAGTGTACCTCCGACGATGGAGTAAGGGAGTTTCACATATCTGGTAGAGTACCACAAGGATCGGTACTAGATCCTATCCGACGGAACAATATGTATGACAGTGTTCTAATCCAAACGATTCAAAAGTCATAGGCTTTGCCGATGATATCCCACTCATTGTGGCGGCGAAACACCTAGAGGAAATAGAGGACATTGGGAACGAAAGTATCCGAAAACTGAGACGAAGACGATGGCAGAAGTCGGGTAAGAGCTGGACGAACACTGTCGCAAGAAAAGAGAGACAATCACCATCAGGGTAGCCGATCAAAATGTAACGTCAACACCGGTGATCAGATACCTATTATGGTGTGATGATCGACGTTAGGCTCGCTTGCAAGGCTCACCTTGAAACAACGTGTAACAAAGCTTTTCGGTTGAGTGATGTCTTATCTGGAATAATGTCAGATATTGGATAACCCAAATAACAAAGGAGACTGACTCTCTTCAGGGTGGTACTGTCCAGTAAAAATTTAGTCTTATGCAAGAAGGATTAACTCCGTCAACAGTCTATGTGTGATGAGAATTTGCTAGGCTTATCAGACGGTGTCAGAAGATGCTATTCGTTAATGTGTTATTACGAGAATGCTACCAGCAGATATATTGGCTAACGAACTACAAAGAACCTATGATGCCAAAACCCAGGAACCCTTAGCTTCAAACAAAGATATCAAGATGAAAGAAAAACAGCGAAGCATGAAAACTTGACAGGAGAGATGGAATCAGTCTTCGAAAGGAAAATGAACGGACCGACATCACAGTGAAGTTCTATCTCAGCCAGTTACTAACCGGATACGGCTGCTTCCGACTTTATTTGAACAGGTTTGGGCTTGATGAATATCATATCTGTTTAAATTGCGGCGAGACCAGAGAGGAAGCACAACACGCATTTTTCCAGTGTAAGCGCTTTGTACAGAGCGTAGATATCTTGAGGAAATAATTGGAGAAATACCTCATGTTAGCATCGATCGCTATATGGGATGCTGTAATATTGTAATTGCAGCGGCTGTGGATACTAATAGTCTAGTTACCGAACTATTCAAGGCGGAGCAAGATGACTTTGTGAAGAGGATGCACCAAACCAACTTTATAATATAGTCAGTCCGTAATTTTTAAGTTTCCGTCTTAAAAGTGTTGTGCGAAACTCACAACTATCAAAGGCACAATCTGTCAAAAGTCTGTACAACTGCTTTGCCTATATGGATGACATACGAGTAGACAATATCGGTAAAACACAATGAAATTTATGAGGTATTTGCAAATATTGAAACGAAAGATGGTTCTGGTGGAAAACGAGGGAAAAACAAAGTACATACTGTCACCGAGAAAGAACACACAGCATCGACTCCATAGTTAGTATAACCAACGATATCTCAGTAAATCTTGCCAATCGCTGATGTTTGTGGTCTTAAAAGGATACCTTTCGGACAACCAAAATAGCACATTGATCATTCCATTTCTTATCAGCCGCGCAGAGACATGGGCTTTATCAAAAAAGAGTGAACAGACTCTGGGTCTTTTCGACAAAGTGAAAGACTTCAAGAAGTTCACAGCAACATGGATCGACACATGAAAAAGACACATTACATGTGGAGCAGCATGGCATGCATCTCAGATCGAACAACTTGGTCCTGTTTTCGAAAAAGTCTTGCATTCAGCCTAGATCTTGCAAGTCCAGTCTATTAAGTTGACAAACCTGGAGAAACAAACCTGAAAAATTGAACAACTATCATGCTCGACTACTCTCATTAATGTGTTTAAAAAATCTGCTCACGATTCTGTTTCTTTTCTGTGGTATTTCAGAGGTTATCACAAAATGTGAACATAAGAATGATTCCTACACGTAACCAGGCATTTACTCTTAAATATATTTATCAGCGTTTATGGCGCTTTTTTTTATCGCTTCACCACATTCGTTTTTATTGCTTCCTTAATCTTTACTCTAATCCTCAGCGATCACCGATGAGCAGTGTGTACCTAAAATTTTGTGTTCTTTCTTTTGATGTTCGATGAGCTGTTAAGCAGTGAAATTGTGATTCTCATAAAACTTGCTTTCGCTTTCCTGTAGAGCTGGTTACTTTTGTTCAATTTTTTATTTTTTATTTGCCAGATGATGGCTTTTTCGTCATATTTAAGATATATGGTGTCATAACCGAATTGAGGTTGGAGTAAATATTTTTTTTTTTTTTTTTTGTTGTAATCACAAAACCAATTGTATGATGACAGTAATTAGTTTATGGCTTGTATTTCAGATTTTTTGAAATTCCAACTCTCTATTCACTTTGGTTAAATGTTGCCTGTTTCATGAAATCAAGTCACTTACAAAAGTCTAATCCTATCATCATTTCCAGTCGGCATAGATTTTTCAATCCAAACTCATTAGATTTCTCAGCTTGAAATTCATTTGAACGACAAACATTCATCCAACACATTGGAGTTTGTGCGTAAGGCGCTTACTAACAACATCTGCTAATGATAAATCGTTCTGTTGGAGTTAATCTTTCACAAAATCATATTTTCTACCCGAGGACCAATGCAAGTACCACCACCTCCTACTAGACAGAAATAACCCCTCGGATGATCAGAAAAACACCAACCCAACCCCCAATGGCCGCAAAAGTCACCAACTCAATTTGAGCGGCAATAAGCTTCAGCTTGTCTCAATCTGGCTTTACAGCTGCTAACGGCTGTGGATTAAAAATCAATTTGTGAGTGCAAGTGCGTATATCATACTTCAGATACTCGTGTATACGCGAGATACTTTTCGTGTGCTCTGGTATTTTTATATGTTATCGTCAGCCGATCCCATATTTTCTTATCGCGTCAACAATTTATTTGTCTCTCGTTATTTTGCAAAAAAAAAAAAAAAAACAAACACAACAGTCGAAACAAAGTCTTTGTCGGGCTTTGCCAATGATACTCTTTTATCCCCTGCAATACCAGTACATTACACCGACCGGTTCAACCCTTTCTTAGAAAATCAACTTGATCAAACAAACAGCAAATGAGTATTGACTTTTGGCACTGGCTGGCTGATAAGTGTCATGCTTCAAATGGCATGAAGGTGATGGAGCTGTCAATTCACGATAAGATCGTATACGATCTACCAAAAGGGGAAGGCTTATTCCCCTTTTTTTCTCTTCTGCGGGATCTACCTAAAAATGGCAAAAATCGTGAGGTAGGTACATAGTCAGAGGCCAGCGATTAAGAACGCCTTTGGAATTTCTAGTTGATTAGGCAAAAATTCCTTTTGATTAGGACAGAGAAGACAACGTGACACAATCGAGCAATCAAACAATTCAAAAATCAAGCTTAACAGACAAGCACGTTTGACCTGTTTTCATATTTTACCGACGAAACTGACGTTCATTGTTCGAAAATAATCAGTTGCATTCGAAAATATTCATAGTCGTACGAATGCGATTAATGCAGTTTTAGTAATGAGGACAGAGACTCAGAGTATGCCGGGCGACATGTGAGATGAAGTCAAATCGTGATTTGAAACTGAAAATTGAAAACAAAAATTGAATTACAACTTATGGTTAACATGTGTATGGAGCAATTTTATTTATCTATCCGGTAACTGGAGATAATTGTATCTATAAAGGCGGAATTAATTTAGCATAATGTACGAGTACGAGTACGATTACAAATGCTAATTTAAATTCAATGCAATTAAACAAGTCGTAAACTTTGAAATCTATGGAGGAAGGGAGCCAATTTATACCGGAAAGGGGTGGTCCTAGTCTCTAGTATCAGGTAATTGACTTTGCTGTGAGGTTAAGTTCTATTAAACCATTTATTGATTGTTAATCAACGTTTTATCTATAAATGCAGGCAGATAGTAATGGGAAATTTATGCAACAAACGAGTACGAGTATTTTGTGGTTTTTCGTTATCGATTTCGGAGCAAAACTTTGCTTGTGGCACTTTGTATGCGTACTTATGGTAGGTCTTAGCGTGGGTTTCACTATTAGGAAAATTCCCCACCATGACTTATATTTTGACGCATTCTTTTTTGGTTTGGTTATCTACAGCTGAAGTGAAGTTCATGTAAATGACAAGAAACAGGATCTAAACATTTTCATGATACTGTAGCTACTAGTTTCTATATTTGGCCTAAAGAAAGCAAAAGTATGGTACCCCGTAAAGATGCTAATAAGCAACCTGCAGTCTTTCCTGCTGCGGGACATTAGGAAGGCCGTTGACCTCGTGTCAGCATTCGTTTGGTTATTCTGCCTGCAACCTGGAGAGTATTGCCATCTGCAATTGTGCTCATATGATGTCAGTGAAAGCCTTAACAGAGGACGTAGGCAGACCCGACGTCGGTTTGTGATTGGAAATCTCTCCTCTGAACCTTGCCTAGCAAGTTCATTGGCGTTTTCATTTCCCGTGATCGAATTATGACCTAGGACCCAGACAAGATCCAGTGGATTTAGCCTTCCGACTGCAATCAGTGATGTCTTGGATTCTCGAACTAGCTTGAAAGTCATAAGATATTTTAGCAAGACTCTAAGTGTAGCTTGGTTGTCGCTACAGATGTTAATGCTTCGCCTCCTCTACCTGTTCTTCACAATATCGTTAATTGCCATGTAGATTGCGTATGTCTGCGCTTGGAAACAGACGCAAGTTTTCGTTACGAGAAGTGAAATGTAATGTTGTCGTCCACCACACTCTATATCGATTTTGGAGTCGTCCGTGAAGACCAAACTGCATTCCTTTCCTGAGTCGTATTCTGGTCGAAACCAGTCCTGGACGCAGAAGGAATTCTGGTGTGAGTGCATCAGACAGTAGATCCATAAGACCAGAGTCATAAAACAGTCGACGCACAAGGATGTTGTACCGAAACTCACATTCTTTTTATTCGGAAAATGGCTTTGAGTATGCAACCCATGATATTAATATCAAGGAGAAGTAGATTCATCAAAGCGTCTAGAGCGGAACCAGGAATGCTAGAAATTGTGGTCAATGGCCTCAATTTTAGTTTGAGTGTTATGTTTGAGATCTTGACTTGTCTCTGGATTGTTGAAATAGACCTTACTCTGTAAATAACCCCACGCATGACCTTGGAGGGCAATCAACTTTTCCTCTAATCGAAGTAATGCGATCTTCAAATTTCGTACGCAATAAATTTATAGATTGATGGCTTGTAAGGGTAGTAGCACCATCCTGTTGAAACTGTCCAGACCCAATTCATTCAATTTTGGAAAAAAATATTCGGTCAACATGTTGCGGTAACGTTCTTCATTCACTGTTACTCTCTCTCCAGCTATATCTTCGAATAAGTGCGGGCCAATGATTCCGCCAACCCATAATCCGCACCATACAGTGACTTTTTTGGGACGCATTGGTTTTTCGTAAATCTCGTATGGATTTTTCGGTCCCCAGAAATGACAATTTTATTTTTTTACGTACTCATCCATCCAAAAATGGACTTCATCGGAAGAGATGAAGAGACAAGTTGTCTTGGCTTTCCAACATTCAGTTAACAAATCGGTGACGTCGTATATGATCCAATAGTTGTGTAATTTATATTTTATAGGCGTAAAAATGAAGATCAACTTTTAAACTTCGCCGTAAAGTGCCATTAGTGAGGCCCAATTGTTGACTTCGACGACGAATTGAGATGACTGGCTGGTTTTCAACACTTTCGCTCACAGTGGCAATGTTTTGGCTTGTAGTAACTGGCCGAACAAGCTAAAATGAAGATCGACCCGATACCAAATCAGTTTCTTCAAAACACTTCATCATTGCACGAATTCTGGACTCACTATGTTGACCGAAAAATTCACGAATTTTACGAAATATTACTTCAACAGATCGCCACTTTTCGCAATAAGATTGAATAACAAAAATGCACTGTTGCATGGTAAACGACTCCATGACTAAAAATTGCCAAAGATTGTATGACATTTGTCAAAAAGATCAACCACATTGAATTCAGTAAGTGATAGAAATTCACAGCCAACATCCACACCATCTGTTGGCTCACCCTTTACAAAAAAAAAAAAAAAAAAAAAAAACTAGTGTAAGAAACTATAATGGAAAAAGCCTGCTCGACATTTTCAAACCCTCACTTTGTCGCTCAGATGCGACTAAAGAACGAGTTTTATTATTTGTTGAAGGGCCAAGGCCAATATCATCTTCAATAACCTTTCTCGGCTAATCAGGAGAGATCTTAAACGGCTTTGAAATGCTATTCTATATGTACATAACTAAAATCAAGACATAAATCAAAAACAAAATCAATCTTTCAAATCTTTTTCGCTGATTAAGCACTCAGATCTCAGAAAATTCATTTAATGCAAATATTCTACACACGGATTGATTATTTCACCAATTAAGCAAATGTACCCGTCCACACTTTGACTGTATACGAGTATCTGTATCTCAATAAAATTCCAGCAATCAACAATTTCTATTTCTTGGAAATAATTTACTGACATTGACATTGCACAATAAGCAAGAGCAAAGCAATTTCATGGAATAAATATTTATGTAGAAGAGGTATAAAATACTTAAAAATCAACTCTCATCTACTAGATACGAGTATCGGAAAAATTCCACAAGCAATCTCATTCGAGGAGATAAGCAAACGTCATTATAAAGGCAATATAAACTGGCTCGTATCTACAATTATTCATATCTAAAAGAAAAAATTTATACAAAAAGAATCTAACAAAATCAATTCTGAACAATAACTAATACTTGGTGAACATAGTCGAACTCCTATTCATATCTAATGGAAAAGGAATTCCCCTTACAACAAAAATCAGATACGAAAAAAATAAACTTAAAAATCCTCTTCGGTTGTCAAGTTCATATTCGAATCTGTACTATACTTGTGCAATTAATAAATTGCTTTCCAGATAAATTGATAAAAAGATTCGGGATTCTTAAAAAAAAAATAAAAATTAATTAAAATTAGAACGAAACTCCGTCGAGTGGTAGAACGTCAATTAAAAATTCAACCTCGTCGATTTCTGCTTTCTAAAAAAAAATTTAAGTCAATTGAAAGAGTAAACCATTTAAACTAAAAGTGAAAATTTATTTCTTTTTTATCTTTTTGGTTTTTTTTTTTTAAACCGCAAAGATACTTGAAGAGCACATTACTGTGTATTGTACTGGCAAGTTACTTTGGAGATTTTGGGAAAGGATTATTTCCAGGAAATTAATAGCAATATAAGATAGTTGAGGTTAATAAGCTAAAGATACATTTTTAAGCGTGGACCTTACACAAAACTAGGTTCTTCACCGCATTTTCTGTGGTTTGGGCCAAGACCTTAAAACAAACTGATCGAAACTGAACTGTCCTCTGTCCAGATAAGTCTTACGTTCATTGGAGGTGTGAGCAATGACTTAAGCACAGCTTGGTTGCAGGTACAGACCCAGATACTCTGATGTTAAAACCCATAGATCATCTATACAGGTCTCTGTTCGGCCCATGTTGCCTTGACACAACTTAATGTTGATCATCATTTCATCGATCGTGAATGATTGATTGATTTCATGTTCTTCCTTACCATCTTCCTTCTATAAAGTATTTCCCGTTTTTTTTTTTTTTTTTTAATAAGCGCGTGCTCAAAATATAAGAAGCACCTTTTATATTGTGTAGTAACACACAGTGCAGACGAGGGGGTAACGTAGTAGGTTGGTTTTGAATGTTTGCAGATTATAATGACTAGGAAAAGAAGAGTTCAGCAGGAGATTCAATGAGTGAGTTGTACGAATTAGAAAAAAGACTGAAGGTGAGCTGATGAGCACTCATAGTGAGCTTTACAGTTGAAAGTTTGAAAATGCGGAATGCTGCTCTAAGTTTCTTTGGACCTCTAGTGGGGAAAATACCGATAAAACAAGGAAAGTATTATATTAATACGTCGAGCCTACCACATGTAAGAATGTTCGTACATCTATAAAACTGAAAAAACTGAGCATCTTGTCATATTGTGCACAGACCTCCAATTTTATGGAAACTCCTAGAGGATTTTTTTCAAAAAAGCGGACGATTTTATTTTCGACGGTTTCCTATTGCTTTTTGTTTAAGCTCTTCTGACGTTCAGTATTGGCGGGTGATTCGAACCTAGACTTTTTATCATATTAGTTGACGTACTTATCCACTATGTCATACAATACAACCACCACTAATTTAACTTTCATCCTTTTATCCTCCCTATCTCCTGTTTTACATGCTTATGCCTTCGCCGTGAGTTCTTTAAGACTTGTTCCTGAAAATTTAACTACGTTAACATCAGTCGTGAAAATGGAACAATCCTGATAGACAGGTTTAAGCTACTAGAATGGTATCCTTATTCCTCGAGGCATCTGTGAAAATAGTTACCATACAACTTTCTTTGTGTTTTTCCTGCTTTCTATCATAGCGGCTGGATTATTCCTCCGAAGCATAGATATTTTTGTAATATTTGCAGACCTTTGAACTGGTAAGGCGCACTGTTTAGCACGCTTGTTCAAAATACAGTGTTCGGACAAAGCACCAATTGACATGCTAAGTTCCTTTCTAATAAGTCTAAGAAATTTCCTAGTTTATCTGAGGTTGAATTACAATCATAGAGGTTTGGAAACCCTAGGGCCTTTTATATTTGCTTATACAAAGGTGGCCTGGCCAGAACTATAGTGTTAGCTACGTAGAATGGTGGGTTTATTAGAAATGCTGCTTATACCGCAGGGTTCAGGCACTACGCAAAGTCCGATGCAGTTCTACCGACGAATACTGGGGCTAGTTGTAAAACAGTTGTGATTTTGCGATAGCTGTCTCAAGCAACTTTACTGCGTGCTAAATGTCTATGCAGGCTGTAGAATCCTTAAGATATGAATATTGACTAAGATTCTCCCTGAAAATTACTGCAGTGCCCCGGAGTTGTCATTTTGTTAAGCCCAACCGAAATGCAGAAATAGATATAGTAACCAAAAGTTTCCGAAAAAACCGCACAATCGCTCTAGGCCCTAAGTTGGCTATTGGTATTCTTCGGTGAAGGTGAACCATAGAGATTTCTCGACGAATTTGTCGATTTGCACCTCTTACAGAAATCGAGTTATACTCAATTATTCCATATAAGAGAAGATGTCTCAAAGTTATCCCAATGAGTCAATCAATGACTGGCCATAACAGATTGTGATCTAGTGTTGTTTAGCGATCTTATTGAGAGCCTTAAGCCAACCTTGAATTTACTGCCTGAGCTGATGAATAGATGAGACTTTAGCTTGAAAGAAGGTACAGTGTGAGGGGCTGTTGAAGGATTGGTGTATACAGAGGTGCACAAAGAATACTCCTGGGCATTCGATTGTTTTAGGACTGTCTGTGAAAATTGAAATGGTCTTATTGAGAATGACTACTCTTTAATACATATTTTGTTCTTCACACCGAAAATTTGTATATGTAGCAGGTTTAAAGGGCAGCTGGAACATAAGTTCCTAATGCACCAGTGATTCTTTCTATACGCAGCACGCTGCATTTTTTATTAACACGGCTTGTAGACCGTGTAAATCCCATTCATAGCTTTGGCGTTTAGAACCCGTCTAAAGCTTTTTCGTTTCACTCTGCAACATTTTCTTGTCTGCTCAGGGTTCTGCAATGTTCTGGAAACTCAGAGAGGCCATTAAGTTTTGGTTTAATTATCATGTCCGGCCTGCGATGTGTCTAAGAAGAGTATGTCTAAGGCATATTGGAGAATGTTGGAGACTATTTATGGGTGTCAACACAGAGTAGCTTCTTCTACGAGTAATTTGGTTAGTGGCCCATTAAGCACTAGTTTCCATAGGACAAGATAGAGTACATCCTCACGGGGTATTTCCCTAAGTGTTTCTTTCTTGAAGACCAAAGTTATAACTACTTCTACTAACTTGTAAGTTTCGAACCTGCAAAACTTTTTCTCGTGGATCATGTTCCGGGTTGATCTGTGGGGCTATTCTTTCTCCAGCTAAGTTTGGGGTGAAAGTAAGTGTTTTTTGCTAAGTTTTTAGGTAGGCTTGAAATTTGTGGTGCTTCGAATAGAACTTACAGAACTGTAGTCTTGAGAACTTTTTTGTGCTGATGATTCTCTCACAGAAATCATGCCAGGAGCCACATATTTCGACTTTCTAATCACACGTAATTAACAATTTCACCAATATTCTTCTAATTTGCAAAACTCTTTACATTGCGCCTTGAAGATGTCACCATTGCATGCATTTTCAAATATTTTTTACCCATCTGACGTTTGTTGAAAATTTTATTTCAAAATTAAATCAACTCTAAAGTTTATTTTAAGCTCCACCATCTGCTGCATTACGTTTTTACAATGAAAATTGTGACCACAAATCAGATGTTTCCCATAAAAACGACCACCTAAAAATAGGTTCCTTTGATTACAGGTAAAACTTGGCACCAATCCTCATTCATTTTGAAATAGACATGCAGTGTTCGTCTCTCGCTTCGCTGACACGTTTATTGGGACATAAAATTGGAACATTGCTAATTTGTGGTTTGCACACAAAGCGGATGCATGTAAGGTAAATCATTCTAACCTCTTAGACCATCTCTGTACGTACCGCAAAAACAAAAAAAAAAAAGCAAACAACTGCAGAAATGTAACATTGATTTCAAAAGAACGTCGCGCCAATTTCAATTGAAATGTGTGCTTCTCTGATCGCTAATTCTTTCTCAAGGCAACGAGTGATAAATATACAAAAATACCCCTTCCCAACATACATAAGAGGGAAGTGCAATTAATCAGATGACAACTCAGTGATTAGCGGTCAATATGCATTTGATGAACATACCTCATTGACGATTCGTTCAAAATGTCTTGAGTTTGTAATGAGTTGTGAATGAGATTGTCGAACGACTATTCGACAATCGGTTTAGGAAGATTATATTGGTTAGGTGGTCAAGTATCCACATTGTGGTTTCAGAAAAAAAGAAGAACTTCCACACTCGATGAATAATTCATACATATTCCGAAGCTTAGATGATTTTACGAGGCTGCGGGAAGGCACAGTTTTTATGGGATTTTCGTGACAAGGTTTGACGTTTTAATTGTTGTCATTAATTTGTAATCCTCTGCAAGATTTTATTGCGATGTTATAATTAGAATCAAGTATTTGTAGATTAAGGAGGACTTTAATGGCCAGAGGTATTTTCGAAAGTCTTTTTATGAGCATTTACCAAGTTTTACCTTTACGGGGGCATGTGTTAACACACAAAGATATCTAAGTTGTGTCAGAAATTAATCGTCTTTAACTTAATCGTCGCGATATGATATTATAAAGAGTGATGCTGTAAATATTAACATTTCTTCTTATCACGCTACTCCAGCAAAATCATTGCCAAACTTCTGTGAGTAAAAGAAGGAACTCATATCATCAGAAGTCAAGGGACGATGTCAAAATCGTTCTCATAACTTAAAGACGTAATATTGGAAATAAGCTGAGATTCGAACCCAACCTCTCTTGCCTAGTTATCTACGCACTAACCACTGCCCCACACTACCACCAATGTTATTATAATTGGTTAGCAATTGGTTCAAGCGCATCAAGAATATATCAGTACAGAAGTGAACCAGAAGATAAAATGCAAACATTTAGGAATGGAAAATTAAATCAAAACAACAGCAACTCAGCCATTCAATAGACCAAAGCGTGTTTACATCAACAAATCCTGACAACCCTAAGCTTAGACTGTTTTTAATTGGCACACTGGCTTCACTACATTTACCTTAATGATTGAGTATAATACTCTTTCTATGATATCACTCTATAGGATAATGTAGGATCGACTTTCTTACATGGTAGAACACATTCAGTCCTCTCAGACGTACAATTATCCAAAACACCATTAATATTGCAGAAAATATAAGCAGTTAAGTGATCCTACGATCGATTTTTCCACCAGCATATCTGTTTTCATGGATTTGTCGCTCTGAACAATTGAACTTCAAAGCACATACCAAGTATCCGTTAAAAATTATCGGAAACCAAGTAATATATTATGAAATGCCATAAGGAGCCCACTAGGGGCCTCCACATTTTTCACTTAATAAAATCACAGCAAAAGATTTCATTGTACAGCATTTTCTTTATTTGTGCACAAAAAAAAAACTTTTACTTGTACCACAAAGCAGTATAAAGTCTTAAAAAAAAAAAAACAAAACAAATGATAAGACTCATTGCAGAGAAGGAAGTTCAAACATAGAACAGGCAAGTCAAAACGTCGAATAGTGAAGTTAAGTTAAGATAACCAAAAAATTCAAGGCCTAGTAGATATATTGACAACAAGCACTAGTATGAATTGAAGTATAGCAATAGATAATTGTCCTTATAGTTAAAATCAGATGTAGTTATTTTTTTAAACGGATCATTTTAAGAAGTTCAGGATAGTGGACGTTCATCGGTTTCCATCATCATTTATCAAAATTATTGTGTCAGAAATTCAGAACTCAACGAAATTGGAAGTGTTCGGCTTATGGTTTGACTTGATGTAGCATGGAGGGTTGGAAGAGCTGCTAAAACAGTTGGTGAAACGATACTATATCCATGGGTTGGTGTTGAGACACGGAGGTATGAAGCTCCTGGCACTGGAACATTAGCTAAACTAATCGGATGCAATTCAGAAGTTGTGGCTGGTGTAAAATCAGATAATTGTAGAGCGCTGTTGATATCCAGACCACGAGTGAGTTCATCATTTAAGTGAAGACTGCTTAGGCCACCATTAAGCGAATCTAGATTTAATCCGCTGCTTAGACTGCTGATGCCATTTAAACCGTTTTTAGAAAGCCGTGTGATTCCATTTCCTCCGTTTGTGCTGTTTTCGATAGTTTTTCCGTTACCTTTGCCATTTCCATTGCCATTGCCATTATCCGAACCATTTGTATCCATTCGTTCAGTGCTTCGTTCGCTAGATGTATCAAAACCATTTGGATTCTCCGTTTCGGCTGAAGTGACTTCTTCTTGTCGCTCCTGAGAAGATCTATTTGAAGAGTTGTCTTCTTGATTGGCATTATCACCACCATTATCTGGCTGTTCGGCGGCCTTTATTTCAGCTTCCCTATAAGCAGCGAAATGTTCAGCTTTAGCCATTGCAACTTCTGGGGTATCCTCCACAGGCTTTGGTGCAGTCTTATCATCAATTGGAGCCTTTGGTAGATTAGTAGCTGAAGCTTGGAATCCATTTGCACTATCAGCGACGTATTCCACTGTTTGTAATTCTCCATCAGCATCAACATAACTATATGATCCACGTGTAACTCCATCTAGCGATTTGTATTCAGCTTTAGCCGAAGGTCCACCACTGTATCCATATGAGTACTGTCCTAAACCATCCTGAGCATGGTACTGAGTAGTGATTGGAATAGCAGCTGAGTAGAGAGTTGGTGAGAAATTTAAAACTCCTGCACTTACTGCAGCCAAAGATACAAGGAGAACTAAGAGTTTTTTCATGTTGTGATGTTAATTCTGGAAAATTTATCCAAATTGTTGATTCTTAGACGAGATCACAAAGTAAACTGATGCTCGTTCGTCAAATGCTGTCGACTTTTTATACTCGAACCGTCGAATGAAGTAAGATGGCCCATTGCAACAGCCCTTATTCAACTATTTGTCGGATGACCTCGAATTCACCTGCTTAAAAAAAAAAAACAATAACAACATTTAAATGGATCCAATTTCAATCTTATTCGACATGCATAGTACACGCAGACTATTTATTACACCAGTTAGTGTGGATATTGCACCGCATCTAGATAGATCAAATGACAATGCATTCATGAGATTTCATTACTTAAAAGTGTGATTTTGGTGTCTATTCTAAGGCAACATTGAGGTCGAATTCTGTTACAGAGAACTTAAATTGTATCGAGGAATTTTCGAATTATTTTGTCTTTCCATTCGAACTGACCTATCTAAAGTTTTGATGGTTTGAGCAAGGCAGATTGTTTACTTAATTGCTACGGGGTAATAAAACTGTTGACTCACAAATATGTATCGTATACACATATGAACTACAAGCACTCTTAATGAGCGTCCGCGAAGCTGATTAATGACAATTTGACGACAAGCTTTTGCCTCTATTGCATAACAGGCTTTTGCATATTTTTTTATTTTTATTTTTTTTTTTTTTTTTTTTCAAAAATAAAAATCTATTTAAAATGAGTGCAATGGAGTGCAATTTACTATGAAAACAATGTAGTCTTTCTTAGAACTAATCTAAGTGAATAAAGCTGTACTAGCCTTGGCTTGGTGCCCTGTTTTCCAAGATGACTTACAATTAAGGTGGAAACAACACATGGGACTATGTCGCCGCTTGAAAAGAAAATTATTCGCGTTTGGTTTAGGGCAAGTGTTTCAATTTCCTGTGTCATTAATCATTCACTACTATCCGGGCTTTTGTATGATTATTTCTTATATACATGTCAACTGATAAGGTGTTGAATCTAAGAAGTTGTGTCAGTACTTGGTAAGGGAATTTGTTTGCCTTTGGTCAAGCAGTTGTTACAACCTTTTGTTCACCTAGAAAAAAACGCCTTCTGATACCTACTATGGAATATGGAATATGAACATTTAACGACCTCAATTAAGGCCAAGATTTCCGACATTAAAATTTGCGTCTGTGAATCTCTGAACCAGAAAAAGTTGAAGCATAGCCATAATAGATTCCAATTCCTCCAAACGAATATTCTCCAGCGTCATTTTCTTAGTATGTCAGCAATACATTTCCTTAGGGCTTAATTTTTGTAAACTTAAAAATGTCTCTTTATATACAGCTTACCCGTCAATACATGTATCTAAATGTGTTTTTATCATCATCACATTGCCGCATGTTATTTTATTTGGAAGACTTTGATTCTAAAGATTCTAAGTTCTAAAAAAAGGGGGGAATGCAGAAATATTTTGTCTTTCCAGTCATCGTCAAGGTCCATATCTAAATGGTGGTGCATCGTGAGGTTTGATTAATAATGTAAAATAAAACATAATTTTGAAAATGAACTTAAAATTTTTATTAGCAGTTAAAAGAACACTTCATGGCATTTACTTTTTGAAAATGAAATTATGAAAATGTTGGCCACAACTACGTCTGAGGTTAACACGAGTAATGTTAGTTTTCAAAGCTGGCTTATTCCTGAAGACCTGAGACTTTAAATATTCTCAGAGTACATAGTCTAAAGGTGTGATATCGCACGATCTACGCGGCCAATTTACCGTAGCAAAACGTGAAATGAAGTGCTCACAAAAATGATTTCTCAACAAGTCCCTTGTTTCACGCACTGTATGGCTCGTAGCGCTGTCTTGCTGAGCTCTACTCAGAGCTCACCATGACCATGTGTTTGAATTTCAGGAAGCATATAGGCAGTTAACATGGCGCGATAACGTTTACCATTGACGGTAACATTCTGATTTGCCTAATTTTTGAAGAAATATGGACCAATGATTCCACCAGCCCATAAACCAAACATGCCTTTATTTTTAATGGATGTAATGGTAGCTCTTGGTACTTTTCGGGTTGTCTATCACCCCAAATACGGCAATTTTGTTTATTAATGCCTAAGAAAGCATCGCACGCTGCACGCAAGTGGCTCTGCGGCATTTTGGCCCATTTTCGTCGAAGTGCTTGTTTGAGGCGGTCCAAGCTCTGGTAATTTTTAGTGTCAGCCTTCGCCTTCAAAATACCCCAGACAGAGAAATCCAACGAATTTGCATCCGGAGAATTTGCATCCGGAGAATTTGCAATCCATTATGTCGAAGAAATGAAGTGTGGAACATTGTTTTTTAACCAATCTTGGTTGACGCGCGCTTTGTGAGACGGTGCCGAGTCTTGTTGAAATGCCCACGTTCTCCGACCTAAATAATTGTTTGCCCAAGGCTTCAATACTGCCTCTTAAACAGTTTCACGGTATACGATCGCATTCATTTTGACGCAACGGTCCAAAAATACGAGCGGAGAGCGATCATCGGCGGTTATGGCGGCCCAAACCATCACCATCGTTGCTGCCTGCTTTCTGGTGGCCGTTCGAAGGTGTAAATTTTCGAAGGACCTCTCTGGCAAGTAAACTCGGTCATTTTGTTTGTTGACATATTGCTCGATAACAAATGGCGACTCATCGAAAAAAACCAAATTCGGCAACACACCACTTTCGTGCAAGCGTAGCAATTCCTTCGCTCTTTCGACTCTAACTTTTTTCTGTTGCGGTGAAAGATCGTGTGTTTTTTGGAACTTCAATGGCTTGAGCCCAAGCTCATTTTTCAGTATGTGTTGCATCCGTTTCAACGATATGTTGAGCTCACGAGTCATTTTTCTTCCACTTCGACGCGGATTTCGCTCAATTCGAGCCTTCACTTTCCGAATCATTTCTGCCGATGTTGCTGTTTTTTATTACCATCTCCATGGCGTTTTGTAACGTTGCCAGTATCACTGTAACGAGCTATGTTTCGAGACACAAATGATGTATTCGTTGAGGTGCTGCAGGGCTCTAACGATAGCTACTTGTGGTTTTCCAGCCAAATATAAAGCAATCACAATATCGTCGCGGATAAAATTTTTTCAACACAACTGAGACACAAATCTTTTGAAAGACTTGTGAATAATAAAATGATCTGTCATGTGTCAAAATTTGAGCTCACTATCAAGAACGGTTTGGAAATTATAGCAGTCTGAAGTTGGTTGCAGTTCGAGTCAGGCAGGGTATACAGTACTGGGTTCATAAGACTTTCTATCTTTTTCTGCAAGAAACTTTTCAAAATGCTGTTTACTGAGCAATAGAACCAAATGCTCTGGTATTCAGAGTTTTGCAAGGAACGAAATAAGTGAAAATCTGATGGGGCAACATCTTGGCTATACGATGTATGTGACATATTTTTGAGAAATCCAAAATAGATGTAGTTTGTGTATCGGAAACCTGGTTTTCGCCAATTAATAATGATCAAATGTACTCTATAAAAGGCTACAAACCTTTTCGCACAGATAGGTATTATTCATCGCCTATTGATTCCGCTATAGAATACCTATTTGTTGAATTTAAATGCGGTTTGAATAGTCTTCTTATAGGTACTGTTTATAGACCTAACTCAAATATGAATTTAACACCTTTATCAATCAATTTAATCGTCTGCGGTGATCTCAATAGTAATCTATTGGTCGATGAGCGACTAATAGATCTTATGTGTTTATTTGATTTATACTTAGTTTACAAAACCAACCATACTCATTTTACCCGGTCATCAAGTACTTTACTAGATGTGATTTTTGTGACAGATATGAAAAAAGTGCTTTTTTATAATCAACTCTCCGCACCAGCCTTTTCCAAACATGATCTCATCTTCCTTACGTACAATTTCTTTATTGACAGTGGCTCGGTTCAATCAAAGTATCAGTATAGGGACTTTAAAAATGTAATTTTGTCGGAATTGGAAACGCTTTGGGATTGATACTCCATAATTTTTACAAATATCTTAGCAACAAGGTTGTTCTCAAAATAAGGCAGGCCAAAATTCGGTTATTTTCTACCCGTTAAGAGGCAAAATCAGGTGGACGTAAGCTCGGGAAGTATTTAAGAGAGTTAGGGATTCGTAAACAGAGATTAACCTGCCCATATACCGTAAATGGTAGTGATCTCAACCGCAAATTTGTTTCTCTTCCCCTCTCTAAGGTCGTATCTGAACAATATTATCACGCTTACAGTACTGAGCACTCCACAGATAAGCCTTTTGAGTTCATCGGGGTTAATAACTTTGATGTTCTTAAAAGTTTTCTCTCCATTAAATCGAATGCAGTTGTTGCTGCTGAAGTCCATCCAATTTTTACTTTTTAATGCCTTATATCACGCAGCTTTTCTGAATTTTCTCTCAAAAGTTTGTGAACGTCTTATGCAAAAACAATTAAGTGTACCACCTTGATCAAAATTTATTCAGAAAATGAAACATACAAGTTTATTCATTTAAATCTATATTGTCCCCTTCAAAGTAATCCCCATCGATAGCAACACACTTATTCCAACGCTTGATCCAATCCTCGAAACATTTTTTATATTCGGTTTTCGGTTTTTTTTTAACTCGATTGACACAAAGAAGTCACAAGGAGAAAAATCAGGTGAATTCGGTAGCTTTTGGATGGTATTTGTTGCATTTTTCGTCAAAAAATTACGAATAATGATAGCACTGTGCGACGGTGCGTTATCATGGTGCAAAATCCATTAATTTTCTGCCCATAGTTCTGGTCTTTTTCGGCGAATTGCTTCACGCAAACGTCTCATAACGCCCAAATAATACTCCTTGTTTACTGTCTGACCTTCTAGCAAAAATTCATGATGCACTACACTGTTGTAATCCATGAAAACTGTGAGCATTGCCTTGTTTTTTGACTGAAAACGACGTGGTTTTTTTGGTCTCAGCTCATTTGGTGAACATCATTCACTTGACTGATGTGTGGATTGCCTGTCGTACTCATAAACACACGTCTTGTCTGATCCTTTTGCTGAATATGGGATTGGATTCAGCCTCGCAAATCATCTCTTTTGCGACGTCAACACGGTCTCTTTTTTGCATGAAATTGAGGTCATTTGGCACCAACTTTGCTACTTCACGACGGAAACCCAAATCATTAACCAAAATATCTTGGACGGATCCATAAGCAATGTTCAATGTTGCGGTTATTGACCAACATTTCTTTCACTCATACTTCATCAATGTTTTCGTCGGTTTTTGATGTCGATGATCTGGCACTGCGTTCATCACCTTCGATTGACTCACGACTACTTTTGAACCGCTCGTGATACTGGTAAGCGACCGTTTTCTTTAGAGAATCGTTGCCGAAACACTTTTCCCACATTTCCAAGTTCGCGCACCATTAAATCAGTTTTTCAAGCAAAATTTAATACAAGTTAGTTGTTGCAAACTTAAATCCATTTCTAAAATTGTAAAAAATCCCCAACACACACAAAGATAAATGTACTCTTGGCTACGTAACTTTAATGTAAGACTTAGAGGAAATGTCAACAATAGATAGACGAACTTAACAAAAAAGCAGAATTCAAATCGGAACAATGGGAGTGCCACACGGTGGTTATTACGTTTTGTTTTTTTTTTTTTTTTTTGATCACGGTATTTTTTTTGATGCCGATATAACTTGTTAGATCAATTTCAATCTGGCTTTCGTCTCAAGCATAATTTGTACTACCGCTGCAACGAATCATATTTCTTCGTATCTCAGTGAGAGAAAACAGGCTGTATCTATTATTAATAACGTTTTAACAGATTTCCTCTCGTTGACCCGAGGTGTACCACAGGGGTCAATTTTAAGCCCACTTCTTTTCTGTACATTACATTCTTCTTGCTGTACATCAACGAGGTTCCAAATAAAATACTTCACCCATCGATACACAAGAGAAAGCTCCAAGTCGCTTTTTATAGTATCATTCGATATGTTACGTTTCACATCTGTCTAAAAACCTTCTTAGGATGACTTTTGAAAACCTCACTAAATTTTGTACATTAAAATTTGTATCTAATATCTTAAAAACACGTCAACTATCGTACCTTTGCGAAAAATTCCAGTTTCCGACATTAACTAGATCACCTTGTTTAATACTTTCGTGTTTTTCTAGTTTAACGTCAGAAAGACAGTTTTTCGTCGCTGCTATTCGACTATGGAATTCACCATCGCTTTTTTTAAAGAAAAATCAGTGATATCGGGAAATTTAATAAGGAGTTTATTTTTCTCACTCCTTCCTTATATTTTAAATTCTTACTTTTCTTCTTTTCCGTATACTAGTATATAAGTGTATCTACATATACCAAATTTAAGATTTGTACGTATGCTATTTATTTTATTATATTTTTTGTTACTTTAATTAATATTGTCACAACCTGGTTTAAGCTTTACAACTTATAAGATCACTTTGTACCTTAAGTATAAGTTCTAAATATGAAATAAACTAAACTAAAAAAATATCTCAACCAAGCTGCAAGCTGATCTTGCATTGTCATGCTGAAAGACCGCATCCTTACGATAAGTCAGTTCGGGGTATTTCTGTACGCTGGATATTTAATTTTTCTAACTGCTTGCAGTAGTCATCAGAATATGACTATTAGCTCATGGAAGACTGGTCACTTCCTATACCACCAGATTGACAGCTTTACCTTATTTTGCTCTGCTTTCACTCCAGTACATCGCAATTTGACATAGCCTAAAACGTAGTTGTTATCCAATATTCATCAAAATAAAAAAAGCGTGTCTATTAGAACAAAGATTTTGTATTTCACTTTTTTTTTGTTTTAATTTTCCTAATTTTTTTTATGTACAATTTTTGACAGAACTGGTTTTAATTAACTGACCACCATCAATCATAATCTCTCAATAAAAATCTTATAAAAGTTAGATATATGTACATAAATCAAAGATTTAGTTTAAACAAATATTCAAGATCTCAAAGGTTAACTACTCTTCTGTTGAAAATATTAATCGTTATTGTCAAAATGTCGAAAAAACTCGTATAAGTATCTTACTTGTACCTGAAGCCGAAATACGATTCGTACAAGTATGAATATGTTGATGTTTGTATGTTTCTGATAAGAGGTTAAAACCTTGTCTTATGATTGTGATGTTAAATAGTCAAAAAGTGATAAACGGAATCTTGTTACCAGGTCCAAGTTGTTATATCTTTATTCCGTCATATATACGTACGACTATTTAGTTTTTTTTTTTTTTTTTGAAAATGAAATTGTAGAAAATGAGTACAAGTTCACAATTTTGTTTTTAATTTTTACTTCTGTCAATGTCAAAAAAATGTCAGATTTGTGCGTACGAATTTCTCGCCATTAAAATTACGGTAGTTTGACATTTCGGTTTTTTACTCGTGAAAGCGCTTGTGTTCAGTTTAAATATTATGAATGTCAGTAACATTCCAGAATGTTATTTAAAGGGCAAGTTCTGAGGGAAAATCTTGAGTCAAACAAAGCTACGCAAAGCTTATAAGTGCAAATACCGAACGATTTGTTCCGCAATGAGAACGACATAAGCCGGTGGTCTGGAGCCAAAACATACCCTAGATCTAATTATGCAAGAATCGGCTGTCAAAAGAACCTTGAAGATCAGACTAACAAACAGCTGGACCCAAAGTCTCTTATGACATGGATAAGTTCTAAAGCAATTCGTAGAAAGCGACGATAGCTTTGACTACAAGCTTTGAGCATTCTCTTGCTTTAATTTTGAGAAAGGGGGTATATAACATCATACAAATGAACCCACTTCAATGACTGTGATAGCACGTAATGATAATTTTCACTGACTACAGACGGTAACGAGATGGATTGAGAACTGACAATGAAAGGGTCTACAATAAATCACCATTCCGCACTCCAGTTGATCAAACCATCACTCTGAAATCTCAAAGAACCTGAAAAATAAGATTCGAATGGAAGCCAACGTAAGCTCATTAACTACCAACAAAACATCACGAAGCATTTGGCAAGGATACAAAATCATCCAAGTTGTTAGGTGCTCTCACTGCTCATAACGTCTTAAGGAAACACTTCTGGAGCTAAATCTCCAGAATGACGAAAGTGTAGAGATTGCGGTGCTGAAGAGATTCACAAGAACCTCACTTTTTCCATCCGAGAATATCCCACTTTTGGAACCGAGAAACAACTTTGTATCCAAACTGTACAGGTGCTTTAGCATATCAGATTGGCTGGACAGTGTTGGATGAGTGAAGTGAAGAAGAATTCGAGGTATCAACTCTAATCGACTACCTACCTTTAAGCTTAACATGACTCAGGTTTGACTCAAATGAGTGAGAACAAAAAGAAAGTTTTCTGCAACCAAAAAAAAAAACTTCATAGACGACAAAATGAAGACTCGTTGTACATCAAATAGAAATATTCCCAACTGTGTTGAGCTACATACCATATATAGATAGAGCTCTTTAATTGTACCATAATGATCTATTATAGGGTTTCTGCTTAAGAACCGTTTGTAAAATATCATCAGAAGAACCGCTAGGATGCAGCACTTCGAATATTTCTAACATTCTTCCAGCAGATACACAGTAGTAAATGGAGTTTAAGATCATCGATTGCTACCCCAGATGATCTAGGTTCGATTCACAATAAAAGGCAGAAAAAATCATTCCGATCTTCATTAGCTTTTCGGTAAGCTATGAGAACCACTCTTCTATGAAAAAGGTTTTAATCCTCATCCTGTTCGGAGTCACAAATCAAATGCCCATAAATCAGAGCCCTTGGCCTTAACCAAGCAATGCCGCCATTATCATTGTTTACTGTAATTACTTAATCGACATGAAGTAGAGTATGCTTTTAGTCAGCTTTAAAGGAGAATAAACAAAAACCAATGATGGTTGGCTGCTATAGAAATAGGATAGGCATCTAGAGGTATTAACCTGGCGATACCCGGGGTTATGACCATTTCTACACATCAATTGTGCTTATTTCACCTCCAAGTGGTAAGTGGTACCAGTCAAAGTCCATTCGGAATCGACTTGCCAAACTGATAAGCGCGAGTGCTGACCATCAGACAAACAAAGCAGCACAACACAGCACAGCACAAATGGAGTAAACGGTAAAGTGAAATTCGGGGCTACTCCAACATATTTTGAGCTTAAGCCAGTAAGAATTTCCAAGACTATTTCAGGGTCTTGGAAAAGAGATGGTAGCGGATGCGCCCTTAATGGACCAACGGAAGCCTACATATCCCCAAACGGGTTACTGGCTTCGCTCTAACCGTCCCATTATTCAAAGGGTATCTATGTATAATGGAAAAGGCCCTCCAGCTTTAGAGTTGTGCCGCCGGCAAGGATAAATTTGCCAACATGCCACAAAGATGAGAAAGATGACAACACCAATTATGATGACTTACGAGAAGTAGTCTGCTAGACCTACGTCATTAAAATTTTCCTAGCCGATTTAAGTGCCAAGTTAGGACGAGAGGCACGCGACTCTTGCTCAATCTACTACCAACCAGACTGACCACATTACAATCGACGCAAAGCACTCCTCCAGTATTATTGTCTCTAACTATTCCGAGGGGCAAACATCGACTCGGACCACCACTACCTTGTGGTAGCCATGGTACGGTTGGGGATATCCCGAACATCACAAAGGCAAGCTAATACTCTAAGGAAGTTTGATGTTGGATGACTACAATTCCAAGAAATCGCTAAATACTTTTTCGACCGAGTCTCCCTTAATCTCTTAAGCGGTCCTATGTCGCCATCATCAAATATCGAAGATCGGTGGCAACATTGCCAAAAAGCCATCAGATATGCCCAGATGTCTACGCCCACAACAAAACCCCTAGTTTGACGTCGAGTGCCATTTTATCGCGCATCGTTTAACGCTTGCCGAACGAAATTATTAAATAATATCAAAATTCCGCCTCAGTGGTAAGTACGCAACGTGAATTTCGTCGTGAGGTCGGTTGTCATCATGGCTTCAGTGTGCAGGCAATTCGTTGCACTGTTAAAAAATATGAGCGTGAGTACACTCTTTTGGATCTTAGGCCACCAGCCAGATAGAAATTGATGCGAAATGAAGAAAAAGAGTTACAGTCCATGCTGAGGATTAAGAAAGAACATTTCTGTAGACTGTATAAAGGCGGTGACGAAACAAATTCATTCAAGCAGAATGAACCTTTCAACCTGGATGATGTAGACCAATTCCGTCCACCCGAAATGGATGAAATGAAGATATTCATATTTAAGCTTAAGTCCAACAAAGTTGCTGAAGCAGACGGCCTGACTCTGAGCTGAGCTCTTCAAAGCGGCAGGCGATAACTTGGTAGGGAACATACACCAGCTCATCTGGAAAATACGCTCGGACGAAAGTATACCCAATAAATGGAACCTCTGGATTTTATGCCCGATCCTCAAGTTAGGAGATCCTCTGAACTCCGCCAGCTAGAGAGGCACCAGTCTTCTTAACATCGCGAGATCCAATCTACCGTACTGTGTGAACGCACAAAGCCGTCCGTCAACAACCTCTATTCATCATCAACATCATCAATTTTAAAGCCGCTTGTAACAGCGCCTATAGGGACGAACTTTACAGAGCAATTACTAGTTATCGTCCATTTATGCAGTATAACGATATGGAACGCACGCTGCTCCGTCAAGGTCAGTAAAGTACTCACCGAGACCTTTGACGTCAAAAAAGGATTAAGACAAGGCGATGCGCTTTTATGGTATGTGATATCTTTAACATCGTCTTGAGAATATAGTGCAGAATTCACACGCCAACACACAAGTACAATCTTTCAAAAGTCAGTCCAATTACTCATATACGCTGATGATATTGACATAATCGGAAGAAAGCAGCGTGATGTCAATTGCACTTTTGCGAGTATCAAGACGGAATCCTCGAAGATGTGTTTAACGGTCAACGAGGACAAAACCAAGTATATGCTGTCAACCAGAAAGAAACCCCAACACCGACGTCTCGAATAGAACGTCACACTCGGTAGATATAAGGCAATTGTTTACCAAAGCCCTTTTTCCAACAACAAAATTGACCCCGTAATAAGGTCTAATATTAATCACAGACCTGTTTTACTGAGTAGATGGATGAGGGTACTATTAGCTGCTTTGAGAGAAAAAATCTTGTGAGTGGAGGAGGAGATACAAAGACGAACTGTACATGCCACAGCGACATCGACTTAACCAGAGGATTTAAGATCCAACCACAAAAATGACTAGGTCATGTAGATGGACATCATTGCTTCGGTCTGAAAATTCTTCGAATCCGCTAAGCTAAGCAAGTAAATAGAAACCATCAAAGTCACTGATTTTGATTTATAACATGCGGACTGAAACCAATCTGGATTTGTTTTTGGAGAGCATTAACTAAATAATCAATCGAGTGTGGAAAGGTTAGTATGAATGAAATACTAGTTCTACATGTTTTGCCTACAAGTACCCTTTCCATGAAACTTTCTACATTATATGAACGTCTTACGACAAACCACAAAGTCAAAATTTATAAATAAATACCAATTAAGACCACACACCATTTTTTATTGAACTTGAAGGACACATATGATGGAATTTGACGTCTGTCTTCAAGGAGATGGCTGATTTCGAAATCGTGCAAAAACGGACCCATTTATAGTTTGCTGTGAAAAGCAAAAAAACACTCACATCCGTCATCGGAATTATTCTAGACGTGAAGTTACAAATGACAACTTTGAAAAAGTTTGAATTATGCAAATCATTGCTGCAATAGATTGGTGAAACAACCGAGTTCAATTGCCAGGCCAGAATGATGCCCTACAATGACCTGATCCAAATTTTGACTCAGAGTCGGAGAATTTTTTGAAAACAAAGTACTTCGTCGCATACTGGGACATGTATATGAACCGAACTAAATAGCAAAGCCATGAAATTTTACTAAGAAGTGGATGGATTTCAAGAAACTTAAATATTGTACTTTTACAAAATAGCCTTAACCAGGTTGGTCGATTAAACCCCAGACCAGAGTCTCAAATAGCAAAAAAACCAAATCATTCACAAAAGGATTGAGAAATCACAAATTTATTCGGTTGTTCAATGAGTTCTACGGTTTTTTTAGGGTAAAAGTTAAACACACACTTTTAGTATAAAAGCTAATATTTAATCCATTAGATACTGTCCATCATGGTGTATGACTCCCTGCCAACTTCTGAAAGAGACATAATGCCTCTTTTGTAAAAGTCAGCAGACTTATGGGTAAAAAAGTTTTCGAGGTACGTTTTGATCTCATCTCATCTCTCATCAGAATTAAATTACTTTCCGTTCAAATTGTTTTGGAGCGAGCCGTACAAAAGGTAATCAGAAACCGCAAGATCTGAATAGTGCGATGGGTTCTGCATAACTTCCCAGCCAAGTGAATTCAGCTTTTGTTTTATCACTAAATCAGTGTGTGGTCTGGGGTTGTCATGATGGAAACTCTGACTGTTTTTCTTTCACTGCCTACTTCAAAGTATCGACCTGAAAGCGATATATAATGACGTTTATTGTCTGATTGCGTAAAAGCAATTCTAGATAAAGGACACCTTGCCAGTCCCACCAAATGATGGCCATCACCTTTTTGGGGTGCAAATCTTGTTTACCGACTCATTGCGGTGTTTCATCAGGAGCGCACCATGACTTCTTATGCCGAATGTTGTTGTATACCACCTATTTTTTGCCGCCCATAACCACTCTTTTTAGGGAAACCTCAAGCGAGTTCCATCTCAACATTCCAAGATTTTTCAGTATCTGCGAAACGGTTGTATGGGCGATGTTAAACCATTGAGCGATCTCTCGTGTCAACAAATGCCTGCCAACGGTAGCTGCAGCCCAGATTTGATTGCCGTCTGTTGTTGGTGGACGTCCAGAGCGAACAGCATCAGCAAGGTCAGAAAATGGACTTTCTTATCCTCCATTTAAAAAAAATCAGATAAATAAGTAAATAAATACGTTGGTGCGACAGTCCGGTATGGGTCAAGGCCTAGCTTCTCGCATTCATTTGTGTTTCTCATTTTGTGAAATTTTACACTCCTGCGCGGGGCCTACTTATTGCCGGTTCCGAACGGCACTCCTGAGAAGCTATTTTATAGGTAGAATTTGACTTTCGGAGGTTTGCCATTGCCCATCAAAAGGGTGATGACGATTTGAAAATTGTTTGCTGTTGAGTTGGGATTCGACTCCAGATAGGTTGGCATGACAACCAGTGAGCCAACCATCTGGCCATCGCCACCACAAAAAATCAGATATATTCACAATTTTACACCATTAAATGACATGGAATACCGCTATATTTCACAGAATGACAAATGACACTTTTGTGATTGCATCCAGTTCGTGCAGAGTTGAAAACATTTTTCACCGCAGTCAATTATCAGAAATCCACCACAGAGAAACCACAAACCACTCATGTTTGTCAAAATTTCCCCAACGATCTTTTCGTTTAAAAATCACAAACAGAAGGCTCATGACGCATCGCTGACTCTCAAGAATCTGTCTGAACATGTTTCAACAGATTCCTTATGTTAACCGCATCCATTTTGTTAATGTATAACGTGTTTGTCAAAGGAGTTTAGAGACGAATGACCTTGACAGATCTGTAGTCATATGATGCACTTTAAGGTACTTTTCCAGGAAAATCCTTTTTAGCCATTAGTCAATATTCATGCTTATGCTGCGGTTCGATTACATTTAAAACGAAAAATAAAAATACTGGAGGCGAGCTGATTTGTTATATTTCACTCATGCTTATTACCTTATAGGTTGCATACCAGATTGTCAGCCTTGAAAACTCGAATATTGTCAGCATCACTTAAGTATGTTACTATGCCCACGGTATCTGTCTTTGTAGGCTTTTGGTATGGTTACACTTTGAGACGAATTCTTTTATTTTCAAGTGACAGAACGACAGAATGAGTAGGTTAAGCAGAAATGTTGTAACGTAGGCTTACCTTGTCAATCAGAAGCCTCGTCTTAATTAAAATCAACAAGATGCCCTCTTCAACTTCTTTCTCTTATCCGATGGTATCTATGAGCTTTGCAGGGTGTATTTCTTCGTTTTGCCAAAAATCAATAAAAACACTTAAGAAATTTAGCACTTCAAAAACTTAATGAACACTTTCATCATTTTCACCGAATCTGAAAACAAGATATTTATTATCTACAACCACTTTTGAACAACTGAGATAAACTTCGACAACTACGGTAGTAGTTGAAAGCTGCTGATGATGACTACTTGAATAAAAACCTCAAAACACGTTTTCTGATTCTCTGATTAATCCAATTCGCACAAAACATGCACAGAGGTACATTTCAAAACTCGGTCAAGCACTCCTTCTTATTTGACACTCCCCGGGACGGGACACAATGGCGACAATCGTATTGAACTTAACATACAATTGGCGCCTATCCAATGAAAACGATTTGAAATGAAAACCTTAAATTTACTTTAAGAAGTCACTATGTATTCGTTATCGGTTAATTAATGGCTGCAAAAGCAAGAACTTGTCTCAAAAAGATACGTTTTATTGTCTCCCGCCAGACATAAATAGTACCGGGTGGAACCATAGTTTTTAGCACTCAAATTACATTAGAAACCCATCTTGACACGACAAATCGACGACGTATCTATTTCGCGTTATAGTGAAAAATTATCTATGAAACGTAAACCGCTGCTAAAACACTATACCGAACACTGAACGCGTAGTTGTTGGTAGCAGTTTACCGACTACGCTGACAGTGTGGTTTGCAGCAGAACATGTACGAAGTGTAGTAAGCCCGGAACTGAATTCACCACAAAGCATCAGCCTGAATCTAACTATGTTCGATTGAAAATCTGCTTATTTTTTTCTTTGTCATCGTCTCTTTTGGGGTCTTCTATCTTTTTCGGATTTGTGCCATAGCAAAAGAATTTAACACAAAAGAAAACGGTGAAATCGAAACTAAAAGGGGCAATTGAACGAAGAAGGAGAACAGCATATAAAACAAAGAAAGAAATTTCAACTAAAAGAGAGAAGGAAAGAAACGTGTTACACGCAAAACTCACAAAAGATACGGCTACCCCCCAAAGCAGTCAATTTCAACAAGCGCTTTATTTTTATTCCTTTTTTTATTCGCACCCCGTGCACAAACACAAACAGGTATGTACATCAATACACGCTTACGTACTTTGACGGATTTCATTTCAACTTCGTTCTACCTGTGTAAATTAAAAAGTGATAAGGCGTCACAATAACGTTTGTTTGTGTGAGGTAGACTAATCTCGAGCGCTGATTTTCATAAGAAAGAGCACATTCAACGAATCCATGATGCCGATGCGCATGAGTGGGTTAATGTCAAAGATGCGACTGTAGTGACATTCAGATATTCACCATTTAACTTTGTTCATGTGGGGGATATTGCAAAATGTCACAATTGTCATGTGCGCGCGTTTTTGTTTTGTGTGAAGATGAAACCGGCTTTTTTAACCACGCAGGTCTGTACTTAAGATTTTGTCATTTTTGTTTTGTTCTTTTCATTTGCCTTATTATACGATATTTTGCAGAAATATTTTATAGAAAAGCATGATTGGTGCTAGAGTTGCCGACTGCAGATGCATTTGTGGTGAAGTTCTTAGGATATACCGTTATTTGTGGCATAATTTCAGGAGCAGTTGTTGGTTTCACTTGAATGAGGAGCTTTTTTTTAAGTAAATTTTGGATTTGGGTGTACCTACATACGAAGACTGATGAGCACCCGGATTGGAAGATAGGTGGCGCTACTTAGACAAAATGAATGTTTCATTATTTAGTATAACCTCTTTTAGCCCGCCTGTCAAAATTTTTGATAATCCGACGCTTAGTTTTGTTCTGAGACCGATTTCAAAAAGCAGTATCGCTCCGTGATCCGACTCTTGTTTTTGAGTGGCAAAACCCGCGAGAAAATCAAGCCAATTCTCGATGGTGTGTACGGGACCCATTCACCCTCAATTACATCCGTTTACCATTAGTTCACAGAGTTCCGCATGTCGGTTATTATTGAATTGCGCACAGGTGGACCAAAAATGGTTACCACAGAGGAGACAAAATCCACGATCTCGTATTGGCGGACCGCCAGAGACCAAAGAACAATCGAAACAATGTGTTTTATCCGGTAAACGTGTTCCAAAGAAGGCGAAGACCGTGCCTTTTGCCGGAAAGGTTATGGCCACCGTTTTTTGGGATGCGCGAGCTGTGATCCACGTTGACTATTTGGAGAAGAGAAAAACAGTCACAGGAGCATACTCTGTAGATTTATTGGGCCGCTTCAATACGATTTGAAAAAAAAAGAAAACGAAAACATTTGGCGAAGTAAAAAGTGCTCTTCCATCACGATAACGAACCGCCTCACACCTCCTTAGTTGCCACAGCCAAATTGGTGAAATTGCAATACGAAGGCATCTTTTGTTCCCAAACCTTCGCCGGAAAGAAGTATGGGTCGAACGAGGAATTCAACAAAAGTCGTACTATACGAAAGTGTTAAAAAAAGTGTTGTTGAGTTGGAAGGGGATTATATTGAAAAATAAATTGTCAAAACCTAAAAAAGTTGCGTTGTCATTCCTAATCCGGGATTAGGATTAAATACATATTGTAGGAAAGGATTATGGTGAAATAATTTGTTTATATCACATTATATCAACAGTTTTCTAAATCAAATAAAAAAACTGCTACATTCTACAATATCTTTTGAAGAGAAGCCCTCAAAAATCCACGACCTGTCACCATTTTGCCACAGAGTGCTTCACTTGGCGTCAAATGAATTTGCAAATTCGAGGCAAGTTGCCACTGTATTTAGTCTAAATTTTTGTCAGTCTTGCTTGACTGACGAAAGGTGGAAGTCGTTTTTATTTTCTATCCATTGCGTGTCAGGAATAACACTGATATATTATGATTCAATTTTATGAGCTGATAAAACGTTTTTCACTTTTTTTTTCAAACAAAAAAACAATAATAAGATAAAAGGTGATTGTAGTACTCGTATAAAAATAAAAGCACTGACCTGATAGCAATTGCTTTGTTAAAATTTTCCATTTGATTGTAAACATTTAAACTTTAAAGCGAACAAAATTGAGAAATATAAAAAGATTCTGAACTTTTCGGTTTGAAGAGGACAATGCTTCTTTTTATCAGGAAATGACTCACGTGAACAGAAAATTTTTTGACAGGTTTAAAAAGAAAGTGAAAGCTCACATAAGCAAAAGACTTAAAAAAGGCATAACTCAAAATTCTGAAAATGCTAAGAAGGCTGATAAACAAATTTCCTAAGAGACCTTCCAAACCTGACAACCCATAAGAAACTATATTGAAACCAGATCTGTGTCACCTTCAGGGGTTTGAAACTCTTTGAACCATTTCATTTCGAATAGAGACATTGGCAGGGTATACTCTAGTTGTCACCATTATATTGTGAATTTAACAATTTAAGATTTAACAAAGAAGAAAAATTTAAGAAATTCATTTTTAAAAAGAGAATTGTTTTATTGTTATTTTATAACCACTCGAGGGATTTAGTGTACCATCAAAGAATAAGAAAGAAAGAAAGAAACGATGAACGTTGGTTTTAAATGTTTGCAAGTTATAATGAGTAGGAAACAAAGAGCTCGGCTGGGCATTCCGAAAACAATTGAAGGGCGCAGAAAAGATTTAAGATATTTCAAAATATGTTCATCCGAAAGTGGACTTGAGGGTAAACTGATTAGCATTAATAGTGAGAAAGGTACTATGGTTTAAGGTTTGTAGGCGCGGAATGCTTTAAGTAATTTCAGCGGAGTACTAGTTGTGAATACAGCGATAAAACAAAGTAAGACAGAAACCATTACGCCGGTGTTCAAGTGTCTTAATTGACTGAAATATAAGCATCATCTATGAGCTTAATCATACGGGTTTGAATCTTATCTAGCAAGCATAAAGATTGATTTTAGGAGCACCCGAACAGATATGGACCCTATCCAATTTTTGAAGGATATATGTATATTGAGGCCAGATCAGACAGGAAACCTAGATATTTGCAGTACTTTCAGGAACATCTTATATGTGGTCATTCGCTCGCAGGTTGGCATTCATACACATACCTAAAATGGTAGGTGCCGTTCATGGGTAATACTGGAAGTTTCAATTCCGCTTTAAAGTCAGCGGACATTGTTGGGTTTTGAAAGCATTGCACTGTGCTCGGTTTGTGGTTCCCCAATCTCGGAATTTAATTAACTAAACATACGCTGCCGTTCCCACTCTGCAGCCGAAGAGAAAGATTAAAAATAGCAGACAAAAGATCATTAAAGGAGATTTTAAAAATTTATTTTGTAGATGTCACACTTGAAACCGTCAAAGACAAAATGAGTTGAAGTTTCTAAAAAGAAGAGTCAGTAAGAGAAGGGACAAGAAGATTTGCCTTTTTTAAGGTCGGGCTATAGAAGTGCTGTTCTTCATCCACTCAGAAATGTTTTCAAAGTGGTTTTGCCAGGAACAACACTTCTTCAGAATAGAATTAGTGTATATTAAGATCTTAAAGTACTCTTGCTACTATGCGAGCACGAAAGTGGATTCGTAACCTTGAAGATTCGATGCGATCAAGTGTAGGCAGAGATATGACACAATCTATAAGTGTTCAGTTAGCTGCAAGGTTTACAGCAGGCATATTTACCTTGCTCAGATGAGAGGAAGAGAGGAAGAATTTATAATGTTTTCGATGAACGAGTATACGTTTTTACTAGCTTTGGTGGACTGTAGTATTTTTTTCCCCAGTTTTTGGTCGTATTGGAATTTTGCAGGGTTAGGAAAAACGTTGCAGTCACTCCTAGCTCATCCGAGTATTTTGTTGACTTTCCTCCGCCGGCTTAGTCTTGTAAGGCCGAAAAAACAATTCCTCTACACTGATTGCCTCTACACAACTAGAATCGCACGCTTATTCTTTTGATTTAATACAATTCATCCAATGAGGGATAAAGGGTCTCATTCCAAGACGAATAGTGTTTTTATCATATCAGGATCGGCATTCGCCTCAAATAACTTTTAATCTCAACATCGATCCCTAGTACAAGACGATGTGTCTAACATCTTTCTAAACGCAATTGATGTTTCCAGGTTGCCGTACTACGATTCCATTAGTATGTTATTCTTTAGTCATCCTCCCGGACATTTTGAAATCCCTTGCTTTTAATTCTTACATAGCATTCAAGATACACCAAGTATATGTAGTATCTAATGAAACAGGCTACTCTTAGGTCGCCAAGGTGTTGGACTAATTTGATTTCCCGAATTTAGATTTACTTAATTTTTGCGCCACTTTTCGCTGTGTAACATATATACGTATAGAGTTCACAGGTCTGTGCTTTATGTTTTCGAAGATTTAACGCATATCTGCTTCGCACCATGTATGAGACCAAGAAAAGTTTAGCGAACTATGAATTTCACCGTTCATAAGTGCATTGTGATCATCTCTCTACTCACCGCTCTCACCTTTTTTATAACAATATATATGTCTAGGCATCGAAAGATGTCGATTAGTACTAAGTGTCATTTGCTCAAACGCGCCAATGGCTCTAAACGTGATGAATTTTCTCTTAGAACTTGAAAATTGGGGATTCCTGACATTAGAAACGGATGTTCAATATCCTTGTAAAGGGTTTTTAATAGGGACATAAGTATTTTGTATTTGAATACAAATGCACCCTAAATTTTTTTCAAAGATCTGTCAATGTCAAAACGTCAGTTAAGATTTTTATCATAGTGAAGTTCACGAATGAGAAACAAGTCGCAACTTTAAGAACGCTTTCTCCAATTTTCGGTCGTGATATAGTCAATAGTCGACAAATTCTAATCAACACATTCACTCTTAAATGTTCTTGTGTCAGAGAGACAACGCACCGGTCGAAGTACCGAAAATATCACTCAGTTGATTTTGATATTCACTCAGTTCAAAATGAGCCATATCAGTCGATTCCATGCCATTCACAGGAACTGGGAATCTCTCAGTCCACATTGTGGCAAATTTTGCATAAAGATCTTAGCGTACACCCTAACAAGATCAAATTAACTCAGGAACTGAAGCCTGTTGATCATTTAAAGTGCCGAAACTTCTCCGATTGGCTTCTGAAAAAGTTTGGCGCTGAACTTCTTCGAAATATCATCTTCAGCGATGAAGTTCATTTTTGGCTTAATGGCTTTTTAAATAAACAAAATATGCATTATTGGACAAACACACATTGACTTCATTGCATCCACAAAAAGTAAACTTATGGTGTGGATTTCATGCCGGAGGTGTTTTTGGATCGTATTTTTTCGTCGATGAAAAATATCGCCATGTTACGGTCAATGGAGTTCGCTATCGTGCCACGTTGGAAGACAATTTTTGGCCAGAATTGTATGGAGTTGACATTGAGATGTAGTTCCAACAAGATGCTGTCACATACCACACACAAATGTATGATGCAGCAAAACATCTTGTCTACATTTGTCCTCTCCGTATTTCTTGTGCGGCAGCCATTTACGACTGAGTGCTTAAATTGCTAAGTTAAAAATTAAAGAAGGCTTTTTCAGACATTCAAAATAAGCTTCTCAAGCATTTTTCTTGATTTCCGATTTTTATTGTCAAAAGCTGTTAAGCTTTCTGAAGAATCTATTTCAGCACAAGTAGCTGTAATTCTGTCCGCTTTATCTGAGGATTTATAACCGGATATAACAAAACTCAGACATGTCATTGTCAAACCAAAAATAAGTTGAAATTTTCGGCAAAAAAAAAAAAAAAAATGAAAATAAATAAATTTGAAACCAATGTTTCAAAGTCATAACCTTAGACAGATCCCTTACTTGTAAGTCATATGACAAACTTAATCATTTTGCAACTCGCAAAATTCGAAATGCATAAAACTGCGTACATACCATATGTTGTTTATAGTTTATTGTTTTACTTCAAAAAAGTCTCTTGTTATTGTTAGATTAATTGGTAGAAGATTTGTTCATTTCCTGCTTTCTTTCCCCGATAAATAAAAATAAATTTATAAACAAAAGCGAAAGCTGAAAAAAAAAACGGAAACAACAAAACATCTGCTCAAAGGGAACGCAAATCAAAATAAATTCCCCAAAACGTGTTCGAAATTTTATCTCAAATTGTACTCGAAATTTCACTTCTGACGTCAAACGATCGCAGAGTGTACACGTATTCGTGAACTTAAAAAAGAAACAATCATTTGTTCTTTTGTGAAAAGCCATGATGCCAGAGCAAATAAAGAACATCGAAAAAGAACCTACGAGCATCGTTGCGATCTTGCGTGAGGTCTTGCCCCTTAAAATTCAGTTGCCTTCTTTTCGTAAATTTATCGTCTGGTTTTCCATTTTCAACTTCGAATTCTTTTTTTAGAAGCAACAGAAAACAGACATAAACTAAAGCAACGCAATAAGCTATGATATTTTCGAATAAAGTGCTTCAAAAATACGACTACTCGCAAACAACTTTGTCTGTCCTATGGGTGTACAGTATTCATGGATACTTTAACTCAAAGAATTCGTATCTGCAGCCGTTCGTTACTTGCAGATTTTTGAATTGCGATACCCGAATTGACCTCAAGGGCAGGAGATACGCGAGATCACTTAATCAAAGCGCTTGAATCAATCTTCATCAAGAAGAAAACATTTGCCAATTAGAATCGCCGGCGCGTTCTAAAATAATGGTCACACTAATAGTGTGACCACACCAATGTTTAGACAGAACCAACATGAAGTTCGTGTACTGACAGTGACAGTTCGGGTGGGCGCGCCATATTAAAATATTGAAATGGAATGTGCATCGACTAATTCAATCTTCTTGTTCAATTGACACTTTGGCTTTTCGGATGGGAATAAGTCGCGTCCCAGAATGGTTAATGGGTGCAAGCATTGCCAAGCTTTACAAAAAGAAGGCCAGCGCGGAAGCCGTTGGAGTATATTCGTAAATTGCAGTTAATTGTCACCGCAGCATGGTGTAATTATTTAATGAACATGAGTTTGGCTAGGGTTTTGAAGTGGACATACCATATGCTCAGGCAGGACGGCCAATTAATTGCCAACAGATGCAACTTTGATGAATGAAGTGTGGAAAGAGCGAAAGTGGTTGTTTCTAAGGCGTTCTCTATCGGAATGAGTACACTGTGAGTTTTCTGTTTTTTCTGTTTTTTCTCATTTTTTTTCGAATTTTGCTACTTTGTTACATGTTTGTATTAGGGAATCGGAATTTTGTAGTTTTTTAGGTCACTCAGTAGGATTTTACGAGATCAATGAGGAAGAGAAACGAGGTTAGATCGACATAGAGACTAGTATTTGGAGATTTTTATGTGCAATTTAATGGGTCATGATAAATTTTACTTGTTGGATAGTGGGCTAACAGATAATGCCTTGTTAACATGACTCTAAAAAATTCCGTGAGTTGAATATGAGGTAAATTCCAGCGAACTTTTTTAATATGCCAAAGTGGGCGGAGATGGTAGAAAAACCGACAGGAAGAGTTTTACAAGTTCTTAGTCAGAGCCCGCGGAGTATACGTGCTGTTCAGAGTATGTCATCGAATTCATATTCGGACATTTTAAGGCTGAAAGTACAATCCCCAGGAAACAAACACAGATAAGTACTAGTAGCTTTCGCAGCTATATAGAGCGCAAAAGGATCCCGATATGGCATCTTCTACAAACGCTTACGAAAATTGCACCCATGAAAATATGAGCCGCTACAATGTCTTAGCCTAAGAATTCGAATAAAAAAGTTAAGCACCGTTCAATAAATTTCTAAATCGTAATGAGAGCTCTTCGTAATTTTACCGGAAACATTGTTATTCATTGCTCATACATCTGAGTGCTTTAAGCCTGGTATATGTAAGCGCAATCCAAGTTAATGCACATCCCCTACTGGATAGTTACGTACATCCCATTCATACGCAATGAAGCAACGTGTACAGTTAACTCTGAAACACCGGTTGCATTTTTTTAACGTTTCGGTTAGAAATGAATCTATGACTGAGATACAGCTGTACCAAAAGGCTAACGATTACCGAATATATAAGAGGGACCAAATGTACGAACTTTGTATATCAGGTACTTCCACGCAACTGGTTGACTGGAAACAAGGCTGCTCGGTGAGATCTATTTTAGCTGTCAAAATCACAAAATCCGAGTTAGATTTGTAGTAAACAAAACACATCAGCGACATCTTGCCACCAAGTTCTTTAACATTAGCCTGACATGCGAGTGCGACAGATAAATTATTCAAGAATGATTATATGCACGCATGTACTATAAATATAGGGAAGGTAGGATTCTGTTGAACGACTGTCAGAATGTTCAGAATCAAATCAAGCATCCGAAAACGAAACGAGGTTGATCAACATCGCCTCGACGGGTACCGTCGTATTTTGTTTTTTAAGGTTCTATATAAGAAATATACATAAAGTTACCTGGTCGTTGATCCTCTGATCCTTGATCCCCTGATATGTGGTGCCAATATAAGATGGGATTACCAATCTTGCCAATCTTCATGGAATTGAAATAAGCGATTTTCAAACTCCTTCTCGCAATTATTACAGAGATGCTCCGAATTCCGGCAAGGAGGCGCACTGTCGAATGGCAGTTATTAACGTGGAAAGTCGCTAAGAACTTCGTTAAGCTTTTGCACAATGGGATACCATTATCGATCGCATTCAACTTCATAAATGAGGAAATTATCAGTTCTGGAAGCTTATGTGGACGAGATGACGCGCACGCTATCAACAGACAAGGAATTAGTTGTTTATTGTCTGAGCAAACCTTCAATGTCGACAACTAAATATTCGAAGACGGTAAGAACGAAATGTTAGCCCGAGAAATAACACCTAAGAAAGGATGAAGTTTGACGATGGGGTCTGGACCTGTAGAGTCATAAAGGATGCCAATGAATGCCCATTTTTTCTGATTATTTTGCCAGTGAACACACCACTCAGGATTCAAGAAAGGGATTAAGGCAGTAGCAATCAAATAACTGAATTTCTTAGATATTTCCAGTTCCTTCAGCTACAAGCCTTGGTGACTTTGATTAGAATTGCTTGGAGTTCTATCTCCGAAACTATCGAAATATCAACTGACCAAGCTGCAATTAAGGCTATTGACTCTACAATATAATGCACTGAATTGGTAAGCCAGTAAATGAAATGTGCTACCCGGCAAGCAGTCGGAATAAAATCACTCTTTTCTGGTTGAAGCCATTGACATCAGTCGTGTGAATAGGGCGCGGTCTCGTCAAGAATAAAATCTACGATAGCCCACTACCAACAGATCTCATTTCGAGCCTGAAGGAATGATTGTAAGTAGTGTGCGATGGTGACCAATCCTCAAGCATGATATCAAGTTGGGTATTCAATAACCACTGCCGCAGTCATTTATGCTGAAATTTGACATCTGTCAAAAAAATGAAGTTTAGGTGGCCACGAAGCTAGTAATCTTTGCTCTAATAAAATGAGAAGAGAGCCTATGGAACAAATTAATGTCGCATATTTTAGTTCTTCTCTCTGCAGTGCAAAATGAAGGCTTCTGTCGGCTGTCATGAATTGCCATCTGTCAAACAGATACAATTAAGGCAGTCTTATCTAACTGTCAAATGGTATGAGTCCACATCTGTCACACAGAATATAATAAAATATAAAATTGGAGACAGACTGCTGGTAATAATGTCATGGTACAATGAATATCAAAACCCTTGACAGACAGCATTTCGTAGTACACGCAAATTTTTAGTATATTTTGACGTTTGCGTTGTTTCGCATTTGGATAAAATACTTCTCTTTGAGTCCATTGTAAAAGGTGACTAGGTAGCAATGATGGTTTTTCCAATTGTTATGTTTCAGTAGCTGTCAATATTAGCAATGACACCAAGCTGTCAAAACCTGAATATCGTCGTCGGATCGGTTGCCATCATAGCTTCAGTGTGAACGTAAATCGTCGCACCTTGGAAAAATGTTGAGCATGAGTACAGTCTTTTGATTCTAAAGCCACCAACCAGACAGAGATTGGTGCAAAATGAAGAAAACATAGCCGTCGTAGCGGCCAGTATCGATTCGCCGCCGATCAGCTGGATTCGGCACCCTTAAAAAGTTAACCCGGCTAACTTTGCGGTGACATTTGGGCCTATATAAGATTGTGCTGACGCAAAAATTGAAGCCTACCGACCTTAGACAACGCCATGAGTTCACTAATTGAGCGCTGAAAATGTTGGCCGGAAATTCGGATTTTGGCCAGATAATCATCTTCTTGGACAAGGCCCATTTTTGGCTCAGCGGCTATGTCAACAAACAAAATTGCAGTTATTGGAGCGAACACAATCCATAAGTGTTCGGCCAAGCATCAATGCATCCACAAAGATAACTAATTTGATGCGGCTTATGGCATGGCATCCTCGGATTTTATCTCTTTCGAAATAAAGAAGGAGACACCGTTACCGTCAATGGTCTCAGGTATAGAGCGATGTTAACCGACTTTTTGTGGTCAGAGCTCGACAACATCGATCTTTCCGAACTGTGGTTCCAACAAGATGGCGCTACATACCATACAAGCGATTCAACGCTCGAAGTTGTGAAGGAGAAATTCGGCGATTGAGTTATCTCACGACGAGCGCTCATAAGTTGGCCGCCGCGATCATGCAATTATTTTCTCTGGGGCTTTGTCAAGTCCTTAGTCTACGAGGGCTGTTTAATGAAAACTCGGATTAGAGATGACAGCGCAACTTTTTTAGATTTTGACAATTTATTTTCCAATATAGTCCCCTTTCAACTTGATATACTTTTCCCAGCAGTGCTGTAACTTTTTTAACCCCTGCTTATATTACGACTTTCGTTGGCCTGCAAAATACTCCTCCGTGGCGGCGATGACTTCCTCATTCGAACCGTACTTCTTTCCGGCAAGCGAAGGTACGGTTTTCGCCTTCTTTGGAGTACGTTCACCGTGTAAAACCCATTGTTTCGATTGTTCTTTGGTTTCTGGTGTATACCTATGAATCCATGTCTTATCAACGGTCAGGATATGTCTAACGCATTCAGTTGAGATGCTTGCTATCTCAGATAATTTTCACTTGGCGGTCGGCCAATACAAGATCATGGAATTTCTCCACGATTTCCTCTGAGGTACCACTTTGGACGAGCATGACACGCTATTGCTGGAATAACGCTTCACATATCGGTCCAAGTGATCAAAAATTAGACCTACCGTTTGAAGAACTGTCAGCGAAGGCGAGGTGGCCATTTGAATGATGTGTTATTGCACACATAATGGCATGAATGCAGCTTCAAAATAAACCCAGATTCAATTTTTTACCTCACATTGTGGCTGTTTTATTTAATTTTTTTTCCTATCGTTCTTATCTGGTCAACCTTTACAAAAACAATTTTGAAAAAGAACACCTTCTCAAATGATCTACAAATAATCCCCAACAGAGTGGCGCTGCAATCAGTAAGAAGGTGGTACACCACCAACAAATTGCGAATCTCAATACCAGGTATGTTTTGTGGTATTGTAGTGACTGACATGTGATATAAAACACAGTATTGGTATACCATGATACCAATCCCAGCATTCTTGCCATCATATTATTCTTAAGTGTCAATTTTTTCCATATTCTTCAATGACATCTCCCGAAGCAACATGCCAATTTGTAGCGCCTAGAAATCACTTAGTAACCACTTCCAGAAGCAACAACTTGAAAAACACGTTGAAATTTATTTTGTTAATTAGATAAGCCATTGTGTCGCAATTAATGAGTTTCGTTCAATGAAAAGTTTGTTTTTATTTCCTACCGTCAATCGGATTTTTTTTGATTAATTGTCTCTGATTGTAGGATACACAATGGGCTACCTGATTAATAGGGTTAAGTTTAAGAAGGTCAATAGCTATACAATTTCGATGTTATAAATTTCAATGGCATCTTAAATATTTGCCATTAACCTGTAGGCAATGAATGTGACCTCTGATGTTTGCTTGTTCAATCGGGAAATGATGCTCATGTCAATCATCATCATTTCATAAATTTGAGTTTATGGTGCTCCTTGATGTCGTTGTTTATATTACATTGTGAGTACAATCATTTAGAATTTCTTTTGGAAAAAAACCGAATACGAACATTGTTTCGAATTTTGATATGTCAAATGTGTTCCAATTTCAGCATAGTTCAACTCAGCAAAACAACAAATTTGACCTTTTTTTGGCCGAATTTTGATAAGTCGCTCATTGAGTTCTAGTATCAATTTTAGAATTACATCATTCCGATCTGTCATATTCATTTCCTTGTATTAATACTCGTGTTCCGATTGCAGGGAGTCTATGAATCTAGAAGGATGACAAATGTGACAGATATGACAGATACCAATTCATTTTCGTTTCACCTATGTAAATAGACTCGTGAGGTATTAAACGCTTGTTGAACTTTTCACATGACACAGATGTTTGTTTCGAATAAACAGCCACAATGATAAGTTTTCGGCATGGATACATTCACTGATTTTGTTGGAATTGCAATGAGTTAAGCCATTTTCTGTTTGATCTACGGTAATAACGGTGATGATTTACGAAAATTCCTTCGTCTCATTGTGTTGAGAGTTCTAGAAGATGTTTTCAAAATTCAAACACAAAGTGTGTGAGGTATGAATACTGCTGCGGATGTTTGAATTAGATTCAAAGTTTTAGATGATGATGAGAACATTAAATTCACACCATAAGTCAGTGTGATTAATCATGGAAGAGATTGCGCTGGTGGTCTTGGCAGGTCTTATCAAACTAAGTGGCTGGTCTTGTTGGCTTTAAGTAGTTCTTATCGGTTTGTTTTTTTTTTTTTTTTATGTTTAGAAAGACATTTTGTTTCATTTTGTGTTTGCAACGAACCGTGACATATTGATATATTGACATCGGTGGCACTTTTGTATGTATGGACTTGTTTACTAGGGTAAGGAAGGAAAGTTTCAAAAGAAATCAGATATAGCATAAGCGTCTTTCGGAGAATTTTCGTTTATATATAAAGGGTTAGATGTTTTGTACAACAACCGTAAAGATAAGACGTATACCAACAATATAATCAAAATTTTAATCTGTCTAGTTTAGGAGCAACTGCATTTGAAAAGAACTGAGGTTTAGAGAGCTTTTAACGTGTCTTATCTACTGAGCTCTTTTAAATGAGACAACATCCATATATCAATTTTTTTATGGAAATTTTTACATGGGAGTTCAAATGGTTTCCTATTTGAATGAACATTTGAATGCTTTTCAAATGGTTTCCTATGATCAGAAATGCCCATAACAAGGGAATGGGCTTGAGGACACTAATCTGGACAAAACTAAATCAGGCTACCATATCAGACAACAGAAATGTTCTGTTGCTTTATGTTTCCTTTTTAATACCTCATGGCAAAAGTTTTGGCGCACCTAATAAAAGCAAAGTCAATAGTTGGTAACAAGTATAAATGGTAGTCAGCAGAACAATTTTGCAGAAGAAGCCTTTCTTCGAAGAGTTACATCCATGCCACCGGTTCCTCGAAGCAGCACCGGATTGCATGTTACCAATGAGTACAAATTTCAACACTTCAAAGAAAACTAGGAAAACTACTAGTTACGGAATACAAGAACAACGAAGGATACGTTTGTTGTTTTAATAATGCCGCTTCGCAAAAATCCTAAAAAGAGGCTCATAGAAAGCAAAGTTTTGAACGAACTCTATCTCTTCTTAAACTTCCGCGACTTTTAAAAATGCAGGATGATTGTGTGCAATCAATTTTTTCTACAGTATTCGTAAGATCTACCGAAGGGTCTGCATTAGATTGAACTCAAGTCAACAGCGACAAATCACACGATCTTGGTGGTCAGTTCAGTTCATGCTTTATTGCAATGTCTCGTTGAAACCACATGTCTTCTGCGTGTTTCCTCTCAGATTTGAGGCTAAAAAAAATCAGTTAACCTTGGCTATATAGAAGGTGACACCTTCTTTATTTTTGAAGAAATATAGACCAATGGCATTACTAATGACCAAATAGCACTCCATATTGTGACATTTTGTAGATGCAAGGCTCTTTCGACAGTTACATGTGGATTGTCATTTCCCCATATGCGACAATTTTGTTTGTTAACGTATTCACCGAGTGAAAAATGGGCCTCATCGTTGAAGAAAATGTTGTGTGAAAGTTGGTCATCCAAACGCCTATCAAGCACCCAATCGACGTATGCTTTATGCATTTCGTAGGCAGCTGGCCTTAATTTTTGAGTAAGTTGAATTTCATGAGGTTGTGGATGCAAATCCAATTGCAAAATACATACGTAAGACAACCCCAAATGCTGTGCACGCTGTGAAATCGATAGATTTGGATCTTCTCCAACACTTTCACTTACGGCAGCCATATTTTCTGTAGATTGTGCATTTCGGTGATGGATAGGCCTTATAACAGAACCAACGCCTTCGAAATGGCGCGACAGCTTCTCGCACTCATTTGTGTTTCGCACTCCTGAGCAGGGCCTACTGTTATTTGCCGGTTCCGAACGGCTCTCCTGAAAAGCTTTTTCATAGGCAGAATTTGACTTTCAGAGGTTTGCCATTAAACCCAAAAGGGTGATGACGATTTTAAAAAATTTGCAATTTTGCTTCTATCGGGATTCGAACCCAAGTAGGTGGCGTGACAGCCATCACCACCTTCTACTACAGAATCACTATTTTAAGCGGTTGTCGAACAATCCAAATTGTAAAATTGCCAACCTTAAACTAAACACATACTCGTACAATCTCGGATGGCAAATCGGTTTGACGTATGTAATTGAACAGGGATGTCAAATCCGGACCACGATTTAGATACTATATATATTTTGCAAGTAAAAGACCGAACTGTCGTAAAGTTAAGATGAACAGTTGAACTTCCTCTGTTGGACAAAGGCTGTACATGACCTCAGGAATCTTAGCGATGCATCAAAGAACGAACTGTGCGAATTTGACCTTTTTCAGTGAACGTACCAACATTTCTCTAGAAGAGATCCATTAATCCGATGTCACGTTTAGATAGAGAAGAGCCAGGTCTTGAGAAATCGATAAAAGCAATAAAAGCTGTCCGTGTCCGTGTTGATGGGGAATAAAGGGTATGGGTTTTTGTAAAGGATTTCTTTCAAACATAAAGGAATGGTTAAGGATAGTGATTCTTGGTTAGGCATGTGGAACATTCGGATCTTTTACAGGCCGACGAAATCTCAGAATCCCTGCAGGAAGAATGACTTAATGGAGCAGGCAAAGGTTATTACAGCTTAGTGGCTGTCAACAACAAAAAGGTTGTTCATGAAACTACATGAATCTAGGGGTATTTTTCTGTACTTCTCGTTGGACCATTCAGAATTTCTAATGAAGCTTAAGCTACTCCTATTGTCAAATTTATTACTCCAATAATAAAGGTCTTTACCCTTACAAGCTCTCAAATGATACTGGCCATGTACAGAGAAAGTGGGTGATAGTCAAGTAGCTTCTGCAAATATAAATTAAACATACGCCAAACCATGTTTGGCAAGGTTTTCATATGAAATAGGGCCCAGTAATGACAGCTATTGTAGCCCTTACATGCCGTCTATCAAGCAAGATCTCTTAGAGCTTTTCAAATCCAATTTTCGCCAAATCTAGAGCCTCAGCAAAAGAAGGAGGGATAATTTGATATTTTTGATGCTACTTGCTACTAAAAATACAACGAAGGATGACATGAATGCAGGTTTATCGCCAAAGCAAGACTGAAGAAAAAAGTCACAAACTTCAGGCTTTTGAGCTCGTCCTCGGACTAGCAATGTCCTCAGAGTAAAGTCAACATAGTATTTAATAATCTTAACGTGCAGTTAGGAAAAGAGAAAATCTTTGGAATCGCATTTAAAAGACACAGCCTGCACAGCAATTTAAAAAAGGTCAACGTAGCTACCACATATTTCTCACACCTCAAAATTTGTTAAGTATCATATGGCAGACCTTTGATCAAAGAACTGGCAGATAGATTGAGCATATTGCGATCGTTGAAAAAAAAAAAGTGTTCTGAAGATAGTAGCCAATGTACGAATGCAGATATCACAAATCGTACAACACAGAAGACGAACTCTAATGAAGCCTAACGTTGAGCAAATTCTGACAAGTGCAGAGAATGGTTTTTCAAGAGCTCTAGACGTCGACTTTGTTAGCAATCTTTTAGAGACGCCCCACCTGGTGTACTGAGTCTCATCTGATCCACTTAACGAAAACTTATGCTTGCTGAAGAATCATTATAAAAGAATGCATCGAATCCAAAGGAATATAAGGCTACAATATACAGCAAATGGGATTCGCTAATAAACCAGGAACACTGGCTTCTCCGAAAGAAAAGAAAAAACCTAGGAACCGCTCGATCAGAGCAAAGAAGACGTTATATTGCACTGTGTTTAAAAGAATAACAAAAGGTAAAAAATAATAACAGGATCAAAATCTGTGCTGCAATATGGAAAGATTACGAAAACGTCTGGAAACTAGTTAACGTCTATGCTAAATCACATGCCACTTAGAGTCAGAACAATGTAATTAACGATCGAAAGCAATGGGTAATTTTATCGGGTAATCGTTATTATCATTATTATTATCAACATCGTGATTCGTTCCTAAGCCGTACAAGTCTGTTATGGAATGTTCTGCCGAACTCTCTATTTCCTGGTCCTTATAACTCGCAAACATTTAAAACCAATGAACATCGGTACCTCTCTTTTCTTTCTCCGTGAACTTCCTTCGCCTGAGCTGTGTACAAAAATTTTACACAAATTTCTTGAGTGAGCGCTCATTAAAAAAAAAAAAAAAAAAATTCTGAAGATAATTTCTTTTAAATGTTGGTCGTAAACGCGGCTAAGATGCGTTCGAGCATTACGAGAGGTATTTGGCCACGACTCGAAAAATGTTATCCCCCAATTCTCCACTTGTAGACTCAAAGGAAAAATTCTAGAGGTGTAATGTCACATGATCACCGGTCCAAAGCGTGAAATTAACTGTTCACCGAATCGTGATCGCAATAAAGCCATGATTTCACAGGCTGCCATGTTGGAACCAACTGTCGTCGAGACCACGGGTTTCAATTTTAGGCAACAAATAGTCCGTAATCATGGCGCTATAACGGGCGACATTGACGGTTACGTTCCTGCCATCCTCAGTTTTGAAAAAAATATGGACCAATGATTTCGCCAGTTTATAATGCCATAATAGCAGCTTTTGAATTTTTTCAGGTTGCTCTCTACCCCAAATATGGATACTTTGTTTATTTACTTAGCCATTAAGCTAAAAATGGCTTTCACCGCTGAACAAAATTTTGGCCGCAAACAGCAGATCTTCTTGAAGCTTTTCATGAGCCAAATGACCGAAACGAAGACAATTCAATTTTCGCATGCTTGAATTTTGTATGCTTTTAAACCAAGATCCTCACGTAAAATACGCCAAGTTGTTGCACAAAACAAGTCAAACTATTAAGGACGGCACCGAATCGATTCATCACGGTCAATGCATACACTTCTCGGTATTGTCGTTATATTTTGTTCACTACGTACTACAAGTGGTCAATTTAGTCGCGTATTATCCAATAACGAAAATTAGGTTTGCAATTTTTGGATGGTGTAGCAAATTGTGCGTTCGGTAAATCGATAATGTGGACCACAAGTTGCTCTAAGCTCACGAAACAGATTTATGGTAAAACGGTGATTTTCGTAATATAGATACCCAGTTTTCTTACTATGACAACACGTCAATTGTACTTATATTTCCTCCTCGTGATAGCAACTAGGGTACCACTTTATTTCAACCTGGCCCGATTTGCCAAACTTATAAGCGCAGATCTTGAGCGGAATATAAAATTAACACTGTAAGGTGCTGTAAGAAATGATTGAATGATTTGAATTTGAATTGGATAAATTTGCATGACTGCATCAAAGATGGCGTCAAAAGTCAGTATTACAGATTTCTGATACAAGGTACATTAACCAATTTAAAGTTAAGGTCAATGTGGATTTTTCAAGACTAGCCAGGAGCAAAATATTATACTGTGGAATCTAAGCAGACTAGGGCAAGAAGTCTTGAGTTTTTCGCATCGTATTAATTGGCTAACATGATCTCGATATATGTACTATGGACCCCACAGATAAAAAAAACGATGCTATCTTCCTTTTCTCCTTCTAACTTTGCCCAAAGTATGACGTTAAAATAGTTTAGAGTAGGGAATATCACTTCACAAAAGAACATGGCAGTCACCAGACCATAAAAAAGTCAACCAAATTGATCATATTGCATTCGATGCTAACCAAAAAAGAAGACACAAAAGCCCTTAACTGCCGACATCACTTCTTCACTGAGCCATTTTTTTAAGTTTGGGAACAGAAAATAATCCGAGGCTTAATCTGGCGAATAGGGTGCATGAGGTAGCAATTCAAACTTTAATTCATTCATTTTGGCCATTGCAATAACGGATTTGTGAGCTGGTGCCTTGACTTGATGAAACAATACTTTTTTCTAAGCCAAATGCGACCGTTTTTGCTTGATTTCTTCGCTCAAATGTTCCAAAAAGTTCGCTATCCCACGCGCATCCCAAAAAATCGAAGCCATGACCTTGCCTGCAGATAAAACGGTCTTCGCCTTCTTAGGAGCCGGTTCTCCCTTTTGAATCTATTGTTTTGATTGTTCTTTTGTCTCGGGTGTAAAGTGATGGACCCATGTTTCATCCATTGTTATGAAAGAGCGCAAAAATTCTGCTTTGTGGCTGTGAAACTTGGCTAAACACTCAATTGAAACATCTTCACGACACTATTTTTGCTCGAGTGTGAGCAAACGCACTTTTTGAAATGCCTACAATGTCTGCTAGCTCGCGCACTTTCAGTCGACGATCATCCAGTACCGCTTTGTGGATTACCTTCACCATTTCTGGAGTCGTCACCTCTTTTTGGTCGAACATTGCGATGCTCGTCTTGGCAGATCGTACGACCCCGTTTAAACTCAGCAACCGAAAATTTTACTGTTGTAAACGAAGTAGCAGACTCACCCAGAGAAGAATCCAGTTAAGCTTATACAGGGTGACTGACTCGAACTGCAACTTTTTATAAAGGGTAAAATTTTTTTATTTTTTGATAAATTTTATTGTGCCAAAGCAAAATATGTTGGAAAATACATCAGTTTTCAAACTGTATCAGTAGTTTTTAATATGTCCACCTTTGGCGCGAATAATGGCCTTGAGAGGGCCGAAGAAAGCATCGCATGCTGCACGCGAGTGGCTCTACGGTATTTTGGCCCATTCCCGGCGAAGTGCTTGTTTGAGGTGGTCCAAACTTTGTTATTTTTTAGTGCCAACCTTCGACTTCAAAATACCTTCCACAGAGAAATCCAACGGATTTGCATCCGGAGAATTTGCAATCCATTGTGTCGAAGAAATGAAGTGTGGAACATTGTTTTTTAACCAATCTTGGTTGACGCGCGCTTTGTGAGGCGGTGCCGAGTCTAGTTGAAAAATCCACGGTCTCCGACCGAAATTATTGTTTGCCCAAGGCTTCAATACTGCATCTAAGACAGTTTCACGGTATACAATCGCATTAATTTTGACACCACGGTCCAAAAATACGAGCGGAGAGCGACCATCGGCGGTTATGGCGGCCGAAACCATCAGCATCGGTGCTGCCTGCTTTCTGGTAGCCGTCCGAAGGTGTATATTTTCGAAGGACCTCTCTGGCAAGTAAGCTCGTTCATTTGGTTTATTGACATATTGCTCGATAACAAATGGCGACTCATCGAAAAAAAACCAAATTCGGCAACTCACCACTTTGGTGCAAGCATATCAACTTCTTCGCTCTTTCGAGCTTCTTTCCACTTCGACGCGGATTTCGCTGAATTCGAGCTTTCACTTTCCGAAACATTTCTATCGATTATGCTTTTTTTTTTATATGACCACCTCCATGGCGTTTTGCAACGCTGCCAGTATCACGGTAACGAGCTATTGTTCGAAAAACAAATGATTTATTCACGTTGAGATGCTGGAGGACTCTAACGATAGCTACTTGTGGTTTTCCAGCCAAATATAAAGTAATCACACCATCGTCGCGGATAAAAAATTTTCAACACAACTGAGACGCAGATCGTTTGAAAGGCTTGTAAATAATAAAATTATCTGTCACGTGTCAAAATTTGAGCTCACTTTCATGAACAGTTTGGAAATTATTTATAGCAGTCTGAAGTTAGTTGCAGTTCGAGTCAAGCAGGGTGTATGTTGTCATATGCTTCCTTCGTTTCAGCGCCGCTTTGAAGGCTTCTTGTTAGTTGCATGTGCTTACTGACTTTCTTCAAAAAACGAAGGATTTCTTGGTGGTGATCGTGAAACCCAGCACATCAGCTACGGCTTTTTTGATGGCACGATGGCAGCCATTTCACTGGTCTTCGATACTTGCAATTGCAACGCTTCTGCGTTATATCTTCTCACAGTATTTCTTCTTTGTCGTAATCCGCATTGTATATAGTATATTGGCTACAATATGGTAGTAATCAGAGTCAATATTGGTTGTCCGGAATGTTCGGACAACCGGAATATTGGAGGCATGCCTTACGTCTATCGTAAAATGATCAATTTGATTTAGAGTTTCATGATCCGGATACCGCCATATCCACTTGTGTATATTGAGATAAGAAAACCGTGTGCATGATATAGCAATATTTCGCCCCGCCGCAGAATCGATAACTCTAAGTCTATTGCCATACGTGGTGTCGTGTAGGTTATGCTTATCAATTGTCCCACCAAAGACTTTGTCATGAGGACTTGCTGAGGACCTCGTAGAAAATTTAATGCTATCGCCCTTGCCTTCTAAGAAAACTGTCTAGTTGTTGCCATGGTATGTCTACATATATTTCATATATTTCAGGGTACTTCTAACTATATCCTAGCCGAATGCAATCGCAACAAACCGTCCCATGGGAATTTAAGCTTCAGGAGTAAGAAGTCAGCGCCAAATCAAATCAAAAAGTCAGGCAGAAAAAATGATGTGTGCGCTGGCGCCTTACCGTGATGCAGAGGTGAACTGTTGCTTTGCCAGAAAATTGTGCGTCCCTCGAATGACGTACGAGTATAACACCCAAATAATACTCCTTATTAACTTTTTGGTTCATGCAGAAGGAATTTCTGATATGGTGATGGTCATTCATACCCAAGATTGTGATCAATCATCTTTCTCCCTGGCTTGAGCCACTTGCACCACCACTAAAAAGTTCTTAAAAGCAAGAAACAATTATCTCCAAAGGCCTTCTGCAATGTCTCGAACATTTGAAGCAAGACAATATGCGTAAGTTACAGAGAATGTTAGAACAAATAGAGCGAATCAGTGTTAAGACTACCTCCTATAGAGTTTTCGATTCCTACTCCGAGGAGCGTGTGGAAGGAAGTCTCAACAATTTGCAAAAAGTTAAAACTCAAATCAACCGCTACTGTAACACCATCTAACCAAATTAAAAATATCTACAAATATTTGTTTAACAAAAACAGCGATCTACAATGCATTACCTGATGTGATCTCGGGAAGATCAGTCGTGATGACCTCGTCGGAGGCATAGGATTTCTCGTTGATGTAACAACCATTTTTTGACTTCGTCTTAAATCTGTTGGAATACGTGGATGAGCGTAATTGTTTAAAAAATTACGATGATCAAAGTCGTTGACTTTTATCGCTGCCAGGATGATAATTTTTTTTTTCCTATTTTCTCTCAATTATTTCACAATATGCCGTAACTTGCTTTAATGCGTACGGATAATTCCGTTTTAAACGAAACACTTGAATCTGCTTTGCTTTGAACTGAAGCTCACTTTCGTTCCAAATAAGAGTTCGTTTCACTTAATTATTTTCTATTTTCCCTATAATTAAATTTTCACTTTTATTTAACATTAAGTCGTACTTCACTTTCCTAAAAAAACAAAAAAATAATAAAAATGTTCACTTTAATTAGACGCGCATGATTCGAGAAATGTACCAGAGGTAGACTATCATTCTTTGAGCTGTCCCAGATACTCGTCGTCGTTAAATCAGTTTAAACCGCAAGACCGAAACCAGTCTTCAAATGCATAACCATAAGCCGGATAATTAAAAAATAAAAAATAATAAAAGAAAGAAAAACAAATGAATTAATAAATTGTGTAGCAATAAAATAGCCGGTAACGTGCCCTGGTCTGTCATAACGCTGGTCTTGCCATTTATGGTGGTGAACGTCTTTTTCGTTCAAATCGAGTTCAAGACGTATCTTTTAAGACTTCGGATCGAACTGACATTTTCATTTGACTGAAACCAGTTTTCGTAGATGTTATGGGAGAACTCTGTATTCGATAGATACAAACATGAATAGAAGAGATCTTGTCTGCCCACCCAGCTGTTTTGTAGTGTGAAGTTGGTGCCTTGGTGCCGGGTAGTATTTTGCAAGATGAAATGCGCGTCACACGCAATCATGCGTAGGCTTGAATATGTGTCCGTGTTTTTAAAATTTTCTTTAGGAATTATCACTTCGTCAAGATCATTTAGAGGAACCATGCTAAATATGTTGCAGTTTAATTAACTTTGCCGACATATTGGTTTCGCATGACAAAACCAGAAGATACTTTAAGTAAAGACGAAACATTCTATTTCAATTACAACTTACTTCTAGATCTAAATACGATTATACGAACGTGACGCGTGACGCAGGGTAGTTGTATGTGCCTCTATGTCGTATCTCTTCTGTTAGTAAAAGAGTTGTGCGTTTAAAGTTCGATTACCTGGTTACGACGACGACGAAGAGACAACAAATATACAAAGTGATAAAGAGGAAGTTTAATGTAGGTTGACTTGACAGTACGACGAGCAAACGAAAAAAAAAGTACTAGCAATAATGTACATACATAACATATGTATGTATTCGTATGTGCCTATACTATGCCTTGAAGCCCGATGTGAACGCTAAGAGGACGAGAAAAACGAACAAGTTATGCACCGGAGTATGTTGGTTTTGTCAGACATCTTCATGATGTTTTTCTGTGAAAACAAAACCGGGAACGGCAAATGTGGAGGTTGTGTAATATGCGTGTGATTAGCAGAAAGCAGGATACATAGTATGGTCGTATCCGCAATATAAGTGACTAATGGATACGCAAAACACGTTTCTTCGAGGATTCTCTCTGTATAATCCGTGTTATTGGCACGCGTATATTGCTTTTTGTGATCGTTTAATGGGAACCATCTTCCTTCTGACATAAACATTGTGAAAAAGGAGTTGTGGACCTTATCTTGAGATGTCTAGCCTTAAGTATATGTAGTAGTTGACACCTCAACAATTTCAGATAAGAGATGTAAATTACGAGGGTTGTGGCTCCAGATTTCTGCGTACAAAGGGAACTGATGGAATGGAAATGTCTTGACAAAAGGGTGTGATTTTAGACGTTGAAATACTTGGACAAATGATAAAGCGAGTTAAGATAGTTGCTTCAACTAGCAATGTCGACCAAAAAGTACAAGATCGCTACAGAAAGAAATGTATTAAGGGTTATGCTATAGAGCAAAAGTAGCTAAAGTATTTTATTAACCGTCTATTACTTGAACATCATCATCGATTCTTTTTTAAGCCTTGCTAGCTAGCACAGTTTATCCAGGTTAAACAGAGATCAGACAAGCATTGTTAGCGTCCCACAGGGTTCCCCTTTTGGGCCTTTAATAAAGTTTTAAAGTTGTTCTGTTAAAGCTAAGCAAGAGATGAAACTGATTTTAAAAAGTTCTCGAGTTGCACGAATTGAGACTTACAGACTTCGTCTTAGGACGATTCTTTGCAGTAATGTCAAGTTCCGTGAACGTTGTTGAACTGCAGTTAGCACCACCCGTGGAATAAAAAGTATTTTTTGCTGAAGACACTTTATATCACTTCAATAGCTACTATACTACTTGTAACCTTAAATCTCTAAAATTCTACTTTCAATATGAGTTTATCGGTCATCAATCAATCATCAATCTGGTCTCAAAATGTTTTAGAGAGACTTCAATCGTTTTTTAGTTATTGTCCAGGACGATTGGGACCTGCGTTTATTACTATAAGCCTGATAGTTGGTTACATACCAAACTCCAGACAAACAGTGGGAGTATCTATCTTAACGATAATTGAAGAAGCTTCAGACCCACAATCCGACTTGCTTCTCGCTGCAAAGTATTAAGCTTCTGATGTTTCGAGTCTTTGATTGTTTGAGCTTTTACGTAATTATATGTCACTGCTACTTACTCGTATGCTAGACTTCAAGAAATGATTGATTTTGGCTGATTACCGGCTTTTCCTCTTCTTAATATTTATATCATAAGTCTTCATTTGACTAAAAGGAAGTCAAACAAAATCTGCTGACGTTTCTATAGTTAACACCTCGACCTCTAGTAAAATGTTTATTCTACTAATGCATCACACTAGACCCCGACCATAAAAAAAAAAAAAACATGAAGTCAACTTTCAACTGGTTTTGACCAGAATCTCCTTCGGAAAGACTGTAGTCGAATCCTGACACACTGTGGAAAGGATCTTAGATTTCAGTACCCATTAGGCAAATATGCGACAGCGGCATACACTATCCTAATGAATTGCAAAGAGTAAATGAAAGGCAAAAAAATGTCTTAAGGACCTTGTGCTGTACGCCCTTAACCAAGAATGTCAGTCCCCTTTAAAAGCAATCGAAAAGCATGTTCAGGCCCATGATCGCAACGGAACCGTAACACATGTCCTATGTAACTCTCTTGTATTAAGCACTTATAAGTCTATGGGCATGAGTAAACTTTAGGTGTTATTGTGGCGAAGGTACTTTGTTTGGGTATTGGTTGCAGTAAAGATAAGATTTGTTCTTTAGGGTTGAATCGTATTTAGAAATCAATAAGAAGTCAGAAACCATCTGACCATTCCAGCGGCACAGAAATGAAAGGACAATAGAACGAAAGAATGCCATCTAGAATGGAACGCTTAACATATGATCACAAAACTCCGTTGGATAGTTTTTTCACATGGCGCATGTGTAATATAGAAATATTCATGTCAGAGCTTGACGGTTTCGGGGGCGACCAATATGATACCCTCAAAAACTAATTACGAATCGCAAGCTGAAACATCGGCACAAAGGCGTATAGAAGTTTAGAGCTAGGAAACATATTACGAGAACGTAAAGGTGCGAAATATTGCAAACGGGTCCTATGTACTTAACCCTGCAAACGAAAGTGTGTAAAATGATCGGAGTTGCCGTCAACTTGACAACTAAATTCCTAAATATTGTCATAAGCGTACCAAAAATTAGAGAACGATTAATGGCAGTTAAACTGATAATTGAACATAAAGCTTGAAATACTATTAGCAAGTAGGCATGACTTTGTTGAGCTCATAAATAGAGCTTCAAAGAAGGAAATACTGCTTAAGACTATAAGCAGGGAACACGGTCTAACTATACTAAATCGCTTTTTATAAAACTTTAGCGGCAGTTGATGGCGTACTTCAGCGGTGGACACCAAGCGAAGATAGATTACCATCCATGCTGGAATAATACAAAGTGAGATAATATACAATACTCGTATATTCTGCAGTGTTCTTGGTCGAATCACAATCAAGCCAGAATCGGTTTTTTGCAACAGAATTATTTCTGAATAAACCAACGAAAACGGGTATCAGCCAAGAAAGTAAATTGACACAATTGAGATAAGGAAAGGCGCGATGTTTGGCCGTTTAATTGACAAGAATGGCTTTAAAACGTCCTAAACTAAGAGAAATTACCAATGGCGTGTGGAACATTTTTGATGAAAAACATAGAGTACCGCAAAAATTTTCCTCGGTGCTTCAAAAAGGATTGCTTAACATCAACTAAAACAGACGAATAGGCGGTAACTAGAGCAATATGATAGCAGGAAAGCATTGTATCGACAAGCACTACATAGAAGACGTACAACGTTGTAGCATGGGCTAACATTTTTAAGATGGCGACGCAAAGAAGAAAAAAACTGCAGAAATATATCGTAGTCACCGAAATATGATATATTGAAGATGGAGTTAACGAGCTATTACATAAATGTAGCAGGATGAGGAATTACCAAATTGTACGCAAACTAAAGTATTATAGTTAGATAAATAGATCAGGAGCGTGTAGTCAGACAATTTTATTTACTGAAACGATGAGAGGCGAACGGATGCCAAACCAGTAGAAAGAGAACTTTTTTGTTTCACTAAATAAAGGCAAAGGCGACACGAGAATTGTAACAACTACCGATCAGTGAATTTAATGTCGCACAGAATGTCAATATATGAGCTTGTTCTATACAGTAAGCTATTGCATATAACTAAGCCAAAGAAGTATCAATGCGACTTTACGGAAAGCCAGCCGACACACGATCCCATTCGAAACGTGATGCTTCGAAAAATCTGTGTATCAGCTTTATTGACTTTGAAAAAAATATTCAATAGAGTTGCCAGATATCTTATATAGACGTGCTAAGACCTCTAAATGCACTCTAAGACGTATTATAAGGATGGTGCGGAATATGTAAGAAAGCTCCAAAGAATAGCCAGTATAGCCCCTTGAGTTACATACAAAAAATACCTCAGTGCAGTCAGAATTAAGAAATCTGAGTGCTGTGTTGCTCGACAATATGTTTTTGATCACAGTAACATCCTAGACTCGTTGGTTACGTTTCCAACTGACTAGTTCACCAACCCACGTAGGTTTTCAGTAGAACTCGACCTTGACCTTGATATGGTCATTTACACTGACCACTGACAGATCAAAGATGTCTATTCGGAATCACTGAAAACAACAATATCATACCGCCTGTCATATTTCGCTATCGTCTTCCAAGTGAAATTACTGGCAATCCGATAGACTTGCAACTAACTCTGGCGTGAAACAACGCACAAACAAAATATTGCTATCCTCATAGATAACCCAGCCGCTATCAAAGCTTATCCGCTGGGATTCTAGGGAACAGTGAACTGATGAACTGATCAGCCAGGACTTTGCTCTGCACGGCACATTGCGACCAGGGTGCACATTCGGTAGCGATTAAAGGATAAGAGTAGAACAAAAAGAATTACTAAACAGAATCCACCCAAATATCGCCAGAATATCGATAATCTCGACGATAATCGCGGGGCGTTGTCCGATTGGACACCATGCGGCAAAACTAGATATTCCATACTCTCCCCCACTTCCTCTGCAAATGTCCGGCAAGAGCCAAACTACGTGCACTTAACCAACCATACCACATTCAAGTGGTATTTGGGTTTATGTTGCACTGCAACCTCTACCTATCTACCCATCATGTAAGAAAGGTTAAGCTTTCTATTGAAGTCTTTCTTTTTAACGATGGTAGCACTACCATAAGCAACGACATGACACCTTCAGGTAACTCTTAATAACAGGAATGAGGTGCTAGAAGACATGCAATCACGATGTCACATATAATATTGGGTTGGGTATTTTCTAACAACAAATTACGTAAAGGTTTCTTATACACGAGAGTCGTTTGTCCGGCCTTAACAAACGCGTCGTTATGTTGGACAGTGCAGAAGAATTACAAAGAAAAAACTACAGCTACGGAATGAAAATGTTTTGAATGTCAGCGGGTATAAGAAGACATGATTTTATAAGAAGCACGCTCATGTCATCACACTAAGAAATGGATAGTGGACAAACTTCAGGCTAAGCAAATGAGTTGGCTTTGCCATGTTCATTGGCAGGTAATCGGAAAATACGGTCTCTAATTTTATCCGAGTTTTGAAGACGGGACTACAAAAATAAATCGGTCAAATGAAAAAAACATCAGTAAAGCTTAAGCCTCATTAATAAAGTGATCCGGTATAAGGAACGATTGATAAAAGAAAAAAAAAAAGAATAACAAAAGTTGAAGTCTAAGCATCAAGCATCAACCAGGCTCCATCCCTTTCAAACACTACAAATGTCTTTTAAGCTTTTATATTGATACCATTTGTCGCTCCTAAGAAATACATACTTGCCCGGCTTTTACAGACTTGCTGGCTCTTTATAGACTGGGCGATACAAAGGTGTTTGGGTATTCACTTGGGTATTAAACTGACAGTTAAAATCGGCTTAAACAATTGGAAAGACCAGTTTTGTTTAAGTGTTAATCTCTACCCCGACCGGTTTTTTAATAAATTATTTGAGGTAGTAACGATAATTTACGAAGTAAGAAATTTATTGCCACCTGACAGCAGTACCGATCTGGCAACTTGCATTATTTCAATTTTCATCACCCTAAATGTCACAAAACTGAATTACATTTTATGTCACTTCGAATTATTCGTCTTAAATTTATTTAAATTTTAAAGTTGGCACTTGATCAATGAAAAACATCAACAGTGATCAACAATACAAAACATTTGAAACAAATACGTTCCACACGTGTCAACATACAATAAACGTAATAATATTCAAAAAAACAAAAAAACACATTCAACACAAAAATGACTACGATTTTATTGGCTTAAAAATCCAAACGCCTTTTTGAAAGATGGAAAAAAACGTGCATCTAAATTAGAACATCGATTTTATTTGAGTTAAAATAATATCAAATGAATCATTGATGAGTTGCAACTAGCTCGGCTAAACAAGTTGCCGTTCCTTAATCTGGATACCTACAAGCACATACTATATATTAAAAACCAGTTAATTTAAATAGAACGTGGTGGGAGAGACTGATTTTTATCTTTTATTGACACAAAATTTGTATATTTATAGGCACGCAAATCCTTAGAATTTTGTATCAATAGCTTTAACGACGTCATTTGGAGAATAACAAAACAGTGATTTACTTGGATCGAGAATAACGGAATATATTTCCTCTATTGATATTTAATTTTTAATATGTAAATCAAGTATAAGAAATTTTGTATAAATCGTATTCAAAATCTGAAAGACTATCATGGAGAACTTGCTGACTCAATATTGAACAGACTGTGCTAGCCAAAGAGGAGTTCTGTCTAAAAAAATTCCAGTAACAGGAGGCCTTAAACTTTCCAATGGCAGTTATACAAAACCCATTTTGAAACTTATTCTCACGTCCACAGTATCATCTATACTCGTGGACAGAGGCGTGTAATAAAAGAAAAATGAATTAGTTGAGATTGATTGCTTCAATCATAAATTAATAGATGAATCAGACTATGATGACGTTCCCAAAAAGACCACTCAATTGTAGCACAAAATCCGGAGATAAATCAAAATACTGGAGGAAGGAGTAAAAATAGTCTTCGTCAAAAAGCAGATAACTAAGCCTAGCTAAACTTATGCAAAGACTTCAATGTTAATTCTAAAACCACTTGACAAATTGCACTCATATCCTAAGAAAGCCAGTTCCATAAGACCTAGCTTCTACAAAAAAAAAAAAGAAAAAAAAAGAAACGGCCTTGCATGAAGATGTCAGAAGTGTCTAAGGTATATTGTTCATAAACTGCCTTCCTCGACATTAAAGAAGCCTTCAATAATTAACACTACCGCAATACGAAGAACCCTAGAAGATGTAGCAACATCAACATCGATGCCATCGACAGTACTAAATGATACTGAAGCACCCCTTAAGGAGGACTGATTTTACTTTTTCTGTGGACTCTAGTTGGTAATGTAATACCTCAGAACCTAAAATCGTATGGTATCAGAGCCAGTGGGTATTTAGAAGACATTGTTACTAAAGCAAGTTCTTTCCTATAATTAGTGAAATCAGGAACTACATAGATTCTTAAAACCTTGTAGCTAGGAATTGACCCACAAAACGTAGTTCGAACCTGTTTCAATAGACGAGAAGACCTTCCAATATCCAATATTGTGCAAAATACCTTGGTATCGTAATAGATATTAAACTAAACAAAAAGCTCAGTATTGAGAAACGTGTAAAGAACGCAGCGATCGCACTCTTACAAACACTTGCCTCGGGAAAAGGTGAAGACCGAAGCACAAATCAACTCAAAGATGTTAATTGACGATAATTGATGATAAAGTGCATAGAATTGCATGATTTAACACATCTAGTGTCAACAACAAAACTGACAGAACAAGCAGATATTCTGCGTCTGCAGAAAAAAAAGTGCTTCCAGGCTAAGTTAGTACAATGGGTAGAAAGCAAGCCGGAGGTCTACTCCCCCATTGAATTTATGCTCCAATGTGAATTGCCTGCTACTCCATAACGACATTGAAGTACATCCAATATCTTGCCTAGCAGAAAAAAAATGGACCCCAATGGATGAATTACAGTTGTAAATATGGACCGGCGTTGAGATCTTCTCCCATGAACTGAAACTATAACGTTTATATTTATTGGCAGCCAGATCGCCATGAAGGCCAACGCCATCTTCAGAACAAAATTAAAGCTTGTGAAGTATTATTTTGTGAACTTAAGGCTCTTTGTGCTCAGTATAATGTCAGTCTCTGTTGGCCCTTGAACACAAAAGAGCGAAAGGCAATAAACAAGCACTTGAGAGCGCTCGCAAAGGATCTGCCGCCGACTAAGAACTGGGGGTACAAAACATCAAGTGGAGCAGATTATACAAATCAACTCTAACGATAGATTCACGAATCCTTCTACTTGCGAGACATCTAGAGATATATGGACGGAGTTCAACAAATCCAAATCCAAATCCAAATCCATGTCAATGTCAGTCTAGAGAGCACTTGAAACCAATGAAGCCTTACGATGATCTAAATCAGCTGGATTAGTTCATATGCCAATTGTGTCGCCATTTATCCAAGAAAATACCAGTTCCGTAGTTCCATGTTGTCCTCAACTATATCGGGGCTTTCTTTGACAACACGTTTAGCAACTATTGTCAAAGGCTTTCAAAAGAGGCCCGAGCTAACAAAGTTAGACGGATTTCCACATCTCAGGTCTTTGACTTTAGATTATAAGACGGATAACATTGACAGCTACGTTGGATATAGCAACTGCGCAATGGAAATCATTGGACCTAAGCTACTAGCCAGAACACTAAAACAACGGGCCTCAAGCTAAAGAAAAAGATTCTAAGTTCTTATCAGACGTTTCGAATAATCTTAACATACTTCCATTCAGAGCAGGAAAGTAAATAAACATTTACAAGTAAAAGAAAGGGAGGCACTTATGTGGATTGCGTTTTGACAGTTTTAAAAATAACAAGGAGACAAAACCGCACCTGCACTAGGAGCAGTTTGTTGGGGCGTGTATTTTCCAAAACGAAACCAATGTCATGTTTGAAAATAAGCTCAGAACTGAACCCTGGTAATGGACCGCCAGCTGAACTACTAAGCGAGTCGTAAAGTTATCGTGATTTTGCAAGTGTTATTTGCTCACACTTTTGTTTGCATCAATAAATAATAACAAATATGAGACGCACACATGTAACTTCTATCGCGTGCCTACTTAGTCATATGAACCAGAGTTCAAGGTGCACTTTCCATGAACTGAGCAGCTATTTTCATGTGCATCTATAAACATTCTGATTCACACCGAATCTCCACTTTGAACGTCCTTGTGGTTATTAAAATAGCTCTGAAAGAGTTCCATGGCACCCAGAAATATTTTGTCAATCTGTAACGATTGCCAAGAAACCGAACGTATAGATAGATGCATTTTCTAATTCAAATTAGACATTCTGACTGCAACTGACTGCAAACAACACAGATACATTCGTATATTTAGTAACTATGTCAAGAGGAGGTTATAGCTCTTCAGTTTTCAACTATCTGATGTATCCGTTTGTAATCGTTTCACTTTCGCTTTTTTTTTTTTTACACAGAGAGATCTAAAGTTCAATTACAAACAAAATACTTATTGTAGTATCTACTCCCTTAAATTGTAAACAAACAGCGTCCGTAAGTAGGTTCATTGCCAACATTTAAGTAAGACCGGTTCGAGATAAAACAAAAAATAAAATAAATCCAAGATACTCGTTCAACTCCTTGGATAGATACTCGTTTTTTCATCTTCACTTGGAAATAATTAAAAAAAATTTTCTCCGTTTTGACGCACAAAGAATGATATTCTCAAGCTCTGACCTGATTTGATCTCATACATCAAACTTCACGTTTTTTTTTTCGTATTATACATAACATCACCGTAGATACATTTAAGTTATTAAATTTTTTTGTATTTAAATATCTTTAGAATCCTTGGAATTTGTCAGTTTAAAAATAAATTCCCCAAACAAGACGAAAATTAAAGAAAATGTCTGTGCTTGGTAGTCAAACTAATATAAAAAAAAAATAAATACTCGTACACTTCTTCAATCATCACACAAAGAGTATCTTTTTTCGGATTATTTGATTTTCATTTTCTTCTTCACCTTCTAATTGATTTATTTATTTTTCCTCTTCTATTATTTTTCCCATAGATACAACTCGTTTCGATAAATATTATTTATGAACTGTAAATCAATGCGATCAATTGTAGATTACATGGAATATTAATTAATTGCACGTAAAAATCGTACAAGATTCGTTGTAGATATTATTTTTTTTTTATAATTTTTTAAGGTAAATATGTACATATGTATGTAATTCGTTTTGCCTATAAATTTATTTTTTATTTCTTTTTTTTTTTTAAACTTAATCGCACAAATTATACATTTTTTTTGGATTTCTTTTTCGGATTTGTATCTATGCGCGTTAAAAAATAAATAATAATAAAAAATTGGAACACGGCTCGCTTGCTCATTCGTCTGAGATACTCGAAATGCAACTAAATGTTAGTCGCTTAAGATTAGCGTTGGGTTAACGTCGTGGCTACGTTTTAAATTGAACGTTCGTCTCCATTGAGAGTTCGAAAATGGACTGAACTCGCGCGCAGATACTCGCGGTGGTGAATGAAAATTCAAATGATCACACAAAGTATGAACGCGACGCGCACACAGACGCACTGTGCTTTGTAGATACATTTTTTTTTTTTTTTTTGCGTCTAGTTGGTGTTTAAGTCTTTCGGGTTTGGGTTTTTATTGGAGACCATGTTTTCGATTGAGCATGGTAGATCGGTACGATCGCAACGATCTGTGGTGGCGCGTTCAAGACCTGTTCGCCTTAACAAGAAAAGCACACACAAATCAAACAGAGAAAAAAAGAAAGACAATTGCTTTTGGATGTATGACTTGTAAAGAGATGGAGGATCGGATAAGGCGTATACACGCACATATAGCATGCAGCGGTAGCGTCGTTAGCCAAGATCCGAGACGCACCTCTTTGATATTTTCAAGTTAACTTGAGTAATGTAGTTTCAATCGAATAAATTTCTGGTGAATTGAATTGGATAAGAGCGTGGTGTAGCTGGTTTTTCCCGATGATTTTCACTTATTAACTGTTCGCTTGAAGTACACAATTAGTTAGCTTCCGTCGGGCGAGCATCTCTCATGCGACTGTTGATCTATGATACGTATACATGTTTGATATTTGGTGGTGTAGTGTGAAGATGATAATTAAAAAGTTGTCAAAAGCAATAAAAATGATAAGATTTCAGGAATGTAGAACAGATAGTTGGACCTTGATCCTTCGAAGAAAAAAAGTGCTGATTTTAGCACAAATTTAAAAACCACTCAACAATCATTCGGGAGGTCTCTAAGAAACAAAATTCTACATAAAATCAACAATTTGATTCACTGCCAAAAAAAAATTGATGTACATTTTTATTATACGATATAAACAATTTAACTTACGAACGCAGATTAGTCATCGTTTAATGGACTTACCTGGAAAAGAGATAAACGAAAAATAAATTAAAGAAAAAATTTTTTGGTCTTAATTTTGAGTATAAAAAGAAATATTTTAAACGAAAATGCTATCAAATTGCTACGATCACATTTAGAAAAAAATTGATTTGTTTAGGATTGCATTGTATGATTTTTGTTTATAAACTATTTTTTTTTATTCCTATATAAATGGCATGGACTCTCGCAGCTATCTCTCCTCAGACAGATACATAGGCATGGGAAAAGAACTTTTTTTATTAGGTGCGCAACTAAGTTATCAATAGAAAGCTGGTCGATTTTGACGTATCCAAAAGGTCATGAACCAAGCTTAGACATTTGGTTAACAAACAGTTTTGACACATTAGTGATTATGTTTTAGCGTCATATACTTTTGGTTGTGTGAAAATGTCTGATTTTGTGCCAAATAATCGTCATTTGCGGTAAGTGTTGATTTTCTATCTTCATTCGAACAAAACGGCGGCTAAAGCGCAACAAGAGCTCCAAAAAGTTTACGGAGATGCTCTTCTAAGTAAAACAACGCCGCTTTAAAGACAGTGATTCAGATGTTGATGAACCTCGAAGACGTGGAATTGTAGGGCATTGCTCGGTTAGGATCTTTGCCAAATATAAGAAGAGCTTGCTTTAGCATTAGGAGTTACCCGCCAAGCCATTTTTCAGCGATTACATGCATTGAGAATGATCTTGGGATCTTGGGTTCCTTAGGACTTGAAGTCAAGGTAATTGCACGTCATTTTTCGCCTGTGAACAACTGCTCGACCAGCAAGAAAGGAAGAGGTTTCTTCATCGTGACGGGTGATGAGAAAAGGATTCATTACAGCAACTCAAAGAGGAGAAAGTCATGGGGATTACCCGGTGTTATGCTTCTATATCGAACTATATGAACTTCAATTAACGCGAGTGAGCCGAGCACTGCGCGAAAAAGGGCCAAAATACGAGCAAAGACACAAAAAAGTGATTCTACAGAATAACAACGCTCGGCCTCACGTTACCAAACCCGTTAAAACTTACCTGAAAACGCTGAAATGGGAAATATTCCCCACCCGCCATTTTCTTCAGATATTTCGCACATTGTCTGACTGATCAGCAGTTCCACTCAAGACATCGAAAAATGGCTTGATTCCTGGATACCCTCCAGATAAACCCTTTTACCGTAATGGTATTCGAGCTAGCGATAGACAATAATTTGAGTGATTCATTTGTTACCATTTTTTCACAATAAAAATCAAATCAAAAAAAGCTGCGTACTAATAGCTTTGTCATTCTTCCTTAAAGACATGTTTTTTTATAATTTGAGAGCGCTCAAGGGATTTAAGTACACTTAAAATGCTTGCACACAGTACGGGCGAGGGAAAATCAGGGAGGTTGGAAATAGAGGTACCGATGAACGTTGGTTTTAAATGTTTGAAGGGGTAAAATGAATGTTAACATGGACTTACGAGTAGGTGCGTTATTGGTACATTTTCCATATGAAACGACGTGACTTCACAATTTTAAGGTGAAGAACAAAAACAAAGTGAATGAAAAATCGTTCCCTGATTACTGTGGAATATCTACTTACGAGTACTTACGTAATTCTTAGATGGTGCTACAATCCGGGGTGGCCCAAGACCTCAACTAATATGCTTCTCCTGCTGCAGCGGTCTTTTGCCAGTTGTTGGTCCTTCCACTTATGTGCCCCAGCTTATGCGTTGTCCGTCGTGGTTTCAGGGTCAAGCCGCTGATGTTCATGCCTTCAGATTCTCTGACGAGGTTTGCATAGCTGTACAGCCCGTTAGCATATTCAAAAATCTGTTCCAATGCAAACGAGACTGAAAATTACCTGAAGAACTATCCTTTTGACATTCTTGAGAGTGTTTTCACCCGCTACGATGATCAGGATCCTGTATAAAGTCTTTTTAGTTGCTCGAGAGAGGGCTTTTATACTCAACTGCCTTCTTAGGCTAAAGAAGCAACGATTTGGAAGGGTGGTTCTTCGCATGGTTTCCGTGTAGGTGTCCATGTCGGAGTTGATACCGGAGCACAGGTAGATAATGTCCCTTTCTACTTCCAAGTTGAAACTGTCTACCTATGTGACGCCGATGTTATGGGTCGTTGTTTGTTAAAAGCTTAAACTTTGTTTTTCCTTCGTTGACTTCAACAACGATGTTGAAAAAGACACATGACAACGCATCGCTGACATTTCTAACAATGAGCGTCTTGACCTTGTCCATACCGAGTTTGGCTGAGCAGCGCGCTTACTATGTACATTGTCATTCTGCACAGTCAAAGGAACTTCAATTAAATTTCCAAGCCAATGTGCCTAAAACTTTTGGGTAGGGTGTATATACATACTATAGATGGTTCGAAATCATTAGACTAAACGCCTTCTGGTGCATATTGGGGGCAGCCAAAACTAAAAGTTTCGCTTAGATTTGGGGATATATGCAATGTATTGGTTCTGCGGTTTTTTTTGTTGGAAGTAGTGTTTATTGTTTCAGAAAATCAATGTGTATAGCGGTATGTAATTTTTGTTGTTTATTCCGATAGAGAGGGTTATCTTTTACATTGTTACGAGCATTTGTTTTGATCGGATGTGTTTTCAGTGCTCAATATTTTTTTAAATGGATCCTCCATGTGAAAGTGCATTTTAAGCATATTTTGCCTTTTTGTTTTTAAAAAAACAGAGGCGCATTTGAGGGAGATTTAGTTTACACACTATCGTTCATGAAATACAGACTTTACTGACGCTGTTCGCTCTGGACTCTGGACTTGGCTGCAGTTACCGTTGACAGGAATTCGACGGCAAGGGATCGTTCAGCAGCTTAGCATCACCCATACAACCATTTCACAGAGTCTTAAAAGGCTTGGAATGTCGAAAGAGTGGTTAGTGGGAGCTAAGTTTACAACAACATTCGGTGTAAGAAGTCGTGGTGCGCATACAAAAAGGTCTTGCTGAGCATTCGGTGGGATTGGCGAGGTGTCCTTTGCTTTGAGTTGCTTCCACGCAATCAGACAATAAATGCCATTAAATATTGCTCTCAGCTCGATACTTTAAAGCATGTAATTGTTTTCCGTCACGATAATGACAGACCACACACAGCTTTAGTGACAAAACAAAAGCTAAATTCATCATTTAGCTGGGAAGTGCTCTTTAGAGCTTGCGCTTTTTGATTACCATCTTATCAGCTCTCTAAAAGGAATTTTGACGGAAGGCATTTTAATTCCGAAGATGAGATCGAAACGTACCTGGGAAACATTTTAAACCATAATTCGGGTAACTTTTAAAAAAGAGGCATTATATCTCTTCAAGAACATTGGGAGAATGAATACATCATGATGGACAATATCTGATGGATTAAATATAAGCTTTTACACCAAAAATGTGTGTGTAACCTTAAATCCTAAAAAAATCGCAGAACTTATTGGAAAATATCCAATATCTTAAATATTATTTACCTCTGTCCAAGTTGACAGTTTCTGTTTTCATCAGTTGGTTTGGTTTGTTAAATTTCAAAATCGATAAAATGTCAAGAAGGTATGCAAAACGTTTGTGTTATTTCGATGGCAGTGAGAATTATGATGGAAACTCGGTATGGAAGGTATGGGTTTACGTAAAATTGTAGATCAGGGTATCTGTTTCCATTAATTAATTTGAAAAAGCTACCATTTCTAGTATTGCATTGGGAAATCATTTCGAATTAAAGCCTGATTGGAATTTTTCGGTGAGTTTTCAATTAGAAACGCCCATATACGAAGGCTGTTTGATGAATACCTGGGTTAGAAATGACAACGCAACTTTTTTAGGCTTTAACAAATTATTTTCCAATATAGTCCCCTTTCAACTCGATGCACTTTTCCGTATAGTAGGACTTTTGTTGGCCTGTAAAATACTCCCCCGAGGCGGCGATTTAGGAACAAAAAGAAGTCGCAGAGAGGCAAATCCGGAGAATACGGAGGGTGGGGGAACAGTTCGTACTGCAATTCGACCAATATGGCTGTGGCGACTGCGGAGGTGTGACCTGCAGCTTTATCTGGATGGAAGAGCATTTTTTTCCTCGCCAAATGTGGCCGAATAAATCGACGTAGTAGGCTTCTGTGATGGTTTTTCCCTTCTGTAAATAGTCAAAGTGGACAAAACCTCGCGCGTCCCGAAAAACGTGGCCATCACTTTTCCGACCGAAGACACGGTCTTCGCCTTGCTTGGAGCACGTTCACCGGGTAAAACCCATTGTTTCGATTGTTCTTCGGTTTCTGGTGTATGTCTTATCAACGGTCACAAAACGACGCAGAAAATCTTCCTGATTTCGATTAAACAGGGTCAAGCACGTTTTTGAAGTGGTTTCACGATTGCGCTTATTCTCCGGTAACGCAGCACAAATCGCGCGAACAGCTTTCTCATGCCCAAAATCTCGTGCAGAATGTGGCTAACGCGTTCAGTTGAGATGCTTGCTATCTAAGCCAACTCACGAATTTTTACTCGACGGTGCGCCAATACGAGATCATGGATTTTGTCCACGGTTTCCTCTGTGGTAGCCGTTTTTGGGCCACCTGTGAGCGGTTCATCAAAAACCGAAACTCTGCGAACCAATGGTAAACGTGGTAAACGGCTGTACGGAAAGCTGAATGGATCCCGTACACACCATAGAGAATGGGCTTGATATCCTCGCAGATCATGGAGGATATCAGAACACGGAGCGATACTGCTCTTTTGCCATGGTTCCAAAAAACACAATACGATGTTTTGAAATGGTTGTCAAAACAAAAATAGGCATCGAGTACTCATCAAACAGCCTTCGCAATTGATCTCATTCATCACGTTTCGAACTGCCCTAATATCATCAGGCATTCGTTGATTTATTTTCGACTTTTCCGCCATTGAGTAAGTTATGCAATTTTAATGTATGCATCCTCCTATTTCATCGCATCATTTTCTGAATGAGTTTCCCAAAGTTATTCACTGAAATATTTATCGTCTTTCTCCCTAAGTGAAATCTCAGAAAAAAGTCTAAAAAGTCTTGATTAACTCGCCATTCACTCTGTGACTAATTGACCTTTTCAGATATAAGAAACATCCCATATCCATCTGCTTTATGGTATTAATTTATTAATTAATAATTTTATTAATTTTTCCGGAATGTCTACTTAATTTCAATTAAACTCATGCCCCATCTAACCGATGTTAACTTCCAAAAAATCGCACAATCTTATATAATTATCATGTCTTTCTTTTCATTGACCTTGGTTAAACCGGCAAAGTACGGATAAATAAAATGTGTGCACCTCTTTTTATCTGAATTTTACATTTCATTTTGATTTACTCTTTGTTTTTTGTTCTTCCTTTTTTATGAAACATGCATCGGGCATACTGCATTCTCGTATTTCCTGCAAAAGTTATTTATAAACCTTTCCATGCTTCATAATATTATGCAAATTTCTGTTCAAATTTTTCGTATCCCATGAGGATATCGGTGGATCGGTGTACTGGGCATCGGAGTTTTGGAGTATCTGGAACAGATGCACTTAAGAAGGTTGATTTCATGGTGAAAATAAATCTCCTCTCATATGTAATTCCGACGGTTCTAAATATCTTACAAAAAATTTCGAAAATCATAAAGCCGTTCCAAATTGAATGGATTTTCTTACTATTTAACGACCCCAGATGTGCGTTTTTGTTAACAAAAAATAAAAATAAAAACAAAAACAAACAAATATTCTGTGGCCAAGAAAGATTCCAGAACGTGATAATATTTTACGATCACATTTTTGGACGAATTGAAGCTTTTCATCTCTGAACATAAAATAGCAATAAAACGGCCTTGAGTTGATGTTCAAGTGTTTATTATCAGACACTTGAACATCAACTAATTTTAAATAATAAACTAACGACTAATTTTGTCGTTATGCAGCGAAGCAACAGGGGACTCTTAAGGAAATGAATAAATTTAATTCGCGGATTTTAAGAGTCGTGGTCCCTAATTAGAGTGAGAAAGGCTTGCAAACTATTTAAATTTGGAATATAAATATCAAAATTGGGTAGCCAAGCGTGCATAGATTTGTGTCCCTGGGTTTGAAGTGCTTATTGTGAGAACGAGAGCTGGTTTGAATAAAAACATTAGCAAATGTCAAGACTTGATATCATCATCAGGGAATAAACGTTTTTGTGGTAATTCATCAACTGCTACTTTATTAGCTGCCTTCATTTTTGGACAATGGGCGCATCCCATCAATTCAGAGTGTAGTTAACTCCCCTCAGATAGTTCAATTTATTTATGAAATATTGAGTCATATAAAAAGTCTGCGCAGTTTTTTGTCACTAGATGGTGTTGGTGTCCATTTATATGGAAACACTAATCGGATTGTGTCAAACAAACACGTGTTTGAAAGGTCGCACGTCAGGCATTTCAAGACAGCTGTGTTATTCGTTGCTCGTGTTAAAAGTTATACTGATTTGAATATGAGTGAAATGTCTGAAGAAATACGTTATGTGATGCTTTTTTACTATAAAAAAGGCAAAACGCTGCAAAAACATGCCGATAAATTTGTGCAGTTTACGATGAAAATGTTGTGAGTAAACGCCGGACGCAGGAGTGGTTTGTTCGATTCCATTCCAGAAATTTCGATGTAAAAGATGCATCTCACACTGGTCGGCCTGTCACTGAAAAAGTCGATGAAATTTGGCCTCTGAATACCATTTATTTCGGTCTTCGCAAAACTCTTTTGATGGTAAAAAACTGGCTAACCGAAGAGCTGCTGAAAAACACTTGGTCAAGTTTTTACAGAAGTTCTACACCGATGAAATTATGAAGCTACCCAGAAAATGGCAAAAGGTCATAGATAATAATGGCTAATATGTACTTGATTGAGATCGGACCCTTAAGCGAACCAGTCGATGGCTTTGCATCCATAAGAAATAACGGGTGATTCATCGTGAGGTTTGATTTATAATGTAAAATAGAACACATAAATGTGAAAGTGAACTTAAAATTTTTATCATCGGTTAAACGAACAATTCATAGCATTTACTTTTCGAAAATGATATCATGTAAATGTTGGCCACTACTAGGTCTGAGGTGGTCCATTCGGAAGGTCCAATTTTGGGAGACTCGTTCGAGTAAAGTGAGGGACTGAGACTTTACATATTCCCAGAGAAAAAAGGCCAAAGGTGTGATATCGCACGATCTATGCGGCCAATTTACCGTAGCAAAACATTGAATTAAGTGCTTATCAAAATGATTTCTTAACAAGTCCATTGTTTCACGCGCTGTCTTGTTGAAATCAGAGCTCACTGAGACCATATGCTTGAATTTGAGAAAGCATATAGTCCGTTGACATGGCGCGATAACGGTTACCATTGACGGTAACATTCTGATTTGCCTCATTTTTGAAGAAATATGATATGGACCAATGATTCCACCAGCCCATAAACCACAGCATACCGTTGTTTTTAATGGATGTATGGTAATGGTAGCTCTTGGTACTTTTCGGGTTGCTCATCAGCCCATATACGATAATTTTGTTTATTAACTTATCCATTGAGCCACAAATGGGCTTCAACACTGAACAAAATTTAACGATAAAACAGCGGATATTCATTGAGTTTTTCTAGAGGCCATTCACCGAAAATATGAAATTCAAGTCACCTGGCTTCAATTCTTGCACAAGTTGAATTTTGTACACTTTTAGGCCGAGACTTTCACGTAAAATACGCAAAACCAAGCTGCTGAGAAGGACGACGAATCGATTCGTCACGGTCTTCGCGTCCAATCTGAGCTACAGCTGCTATAGTCTCTTCACTACGTGCTGGATGTAGTCTAACCGGTCGAGTATCATCCACTAATGTAAACTGGGACTTAAATTTGCGAATGGTATTGGCAATAGTGGTTTCAGTAGGTCGATTATGCGCACCGGAAATTCCTCGAACCGCACGAAAAATATTTCTCACAGAACGTTAATTTTCGTAATACAGCTGAACAATTTGGAGACGCTGTTGTGGTATGAATCTTTCCATGATGACTTGCCAAACGAAACTGAACAAAAATGACAAAGCAGTTTGATTGTGTCACGCGTGATCTGTCAAAAAAAGCCTATTGAAAATCGAACCTTATAATGTATTACCTTTATAAATATCATAAGGATGGAATAATTGTAACTATTAAACCAAAATAATGGTCTTCCAACATTGAAGCTGGGAATAGTATACCTTTTTTAGTTTAGAAAAAGATTTTAGGCCGACACTTTTTTAAAAGTGTAAGCCTGAGTTATTGGCGCAAGTGCACGGCTACGCTAAGACAGCTTATTGTGGATATCCAACAGGAACATAACTCTGTAAAAAAAAGCTTTTTGCAGTGACTCCTGAGATAAATAATAAATTTATCTATATAAGGGCCACAAATACCGCTTAGAACTATGTGCAAAAAGCAGTTTAGATATCTCCAAAGAGTGTTACTGATACAGAAATAACCTGTGCCTTGCCCACGTGCTGAAACAAATATCTGCTATTTAATAAGATTGAGTATCATTTAAAAGTGGGCGACCCAAGAAGACGAAACAAGGACAATGAATTTCGGATTCGGACACACAACAGCAAATATGTTAACCGATCAAGTAGAAGAAGCTTAATACTGATTCCCTAATCGCCATCTAGAGAATGTGATAGGATTTGGGAAGGGATAAAATCGAAAACTACGTCAGTATTTGGTATTTGAGGTTCTTCTTTTTTTTTTTTTTGTCTGTAGCGTAACGTCTGTACGTAACATATACTCAAAATGATAGTTCTCCGCGGAGCCGACATTATTCTAATAGCAAGCGTCGCGAGATGTATCACTTTTGACAAGCACCTTACAATGCTATGACCCATCCAGACGCCAGTAAGCATTCTTAAGCCTTTTCTTTAAGTACATCATCCGCAGTAATACTCATATGAATCCCAAAATTCAATATAAGCCCTAAGGTTAAGACTCAGGTTCAGGTCCGGAAAAACTCTCCTCTGAAACTTAGCTGGTCAATTCATCGGCGATTTCATTTGCCGTGGTCTCAATGTGGCCTGGGAACCAAACAAAACCAGTGAACCTAGCCCTTAATTTGCCTTGCATTCTCAAATTATCTTGGAAGTGGTGAAAGGGTTGAGGAAAGCGGGAGTGAGTGAAACCTTATGCTGTCGACCTTTGAAACCATCTGTGAAGAACCCGACTGAATTTCTTTACTGGGTCAGATTCTGGCCAAAATTTCCTCACAGGCAAAGCCGATTTCGTATTTTCGCAGCAACAGGAGTTATGGTGTTATTACATCAGACAGCATGTTCATAAGAACAAAGTCAAAATACAGTCGGCCAACAAGGCCAACAAAATTCCAGTGCGTTCTGTACCAAAAGCCGTTTTCAACAGAATATACCTTTGACCGTGCAGTCTATAGTATGAATATCAAGGGACATTCATCAGTGCGTCTAGAGTAAAGGTGTGCAAGGGAAAAGCCAATGCAGCCGAAACAGACCGTTATTTGAAGTCTGGAAAAAACAGCACTGATAGACATGGTGATAGACATCATAGCTGAAAGATGTCAGAAATGAGAACTGTAGACACAGTCTTTCAAAAGTCTGTGCAACTATTGACATACTGCTACTGCAAAAAAGGTTATGGTACCTTGAAGTCCGTTCATATCTAGGCAAACATGCCAAATTCCAGTGCGATACTGTCTTTAGTTTTGTTCTGACAGCTGATTGTTGTTGACGTATTTGGAGTCATGTTGGGTATGGACAAAAACTATATTCGTTCTCTCATAAAACATTATTTTTTGAGGGGCAAAACGGCGAAGGAAACAAAAGAAAAGTTAATAAATATTGTGGGGCTAATGCTCCGACAGATTACACCGTCAAATATTGGTTTCGAGAGTTTCGTGGTGGCCGCAACTCCACTACCAATCAAGTCCGTAGCGGCAGGCCCTCCGATGCGGTTACAGAGGACAATGTCAAAAAAATACATAAAATGGTGTTGGCTGACTGGAAAGTAATGGTGCGGGAGCTAGAAGATTCCACAAAGATTAGAAGTGCGAGAGCACTTCGAAACAGTGTTGGACTTGCTGATGCGGAATCGGGCGGACTTTTGGCGTGCTAGGAAATGGACTGAAGCCGGCACTAGTGCTCCGAAGCGGCCGAGGGAGGCTCGATGTGTCGGAAAGGTTATGGCGTCGGTTTTCTGGGATTGTCATGGCATACTCTTCGTAGACTATCTCCAAAAAGGAAAAACAGCGAGTATTACTATGCATTATTGGAGCGACTGAAGGCCGAAATCGCTGCAAAACGGTCTCAAATGAAGCGAAAAAATTTTGTTTTTGCAAGACAATGCACCGGCACACAAGAGCACCGCAACCATGGCTAAAATCAATGACTTACGGCTCCAATTGCTGTCGCATCCACCGTATTAGCTCCCTCGGACTATTATCTCTTCCCAAACCTCAAAAGATGGTTCATCAATAAAAAATTCAGCTCACGCGAGGAAATCATCGACGCCACATAGTAGTATTTTGCAGACCTTCCGGAAATTTACTTTTCGGACGGGATCAAGAAGTTGGAAAATCGCTAGAATAAGTGTATAAAATGGGCGGTTTGCTAAGAGATGGCGTAACTTGTATTATTCCATTGGAACATGCGTTGGAAAGCTACAGTCATTGTACGTCATTTCAGTATATGTCATTCATTGGAAGCGTAAACAACAATAACTTTTTTTTTTTAACTCAAATATGTCGAACTTTGTGCCTGAAAAAGTGTTTTTGCGGCGAGTTCTTCTTCATTACTTTAATATAAAGAAAACTGCTGCCAAAAGTTTATGGTGAACATGCGCTAGCTGAGCGAACGTGCCAAAAGTGGTTTGCACGATTTAAAAGTGGTGATTTTGGCTTGAAAGACGATGAACGTCCTGGGCAGCCAAAAAAGTTTGAAGATGAAGAACTGGAAGCATTCCTCTATGAAGATTGTTGCCAAACACAAGAAGAGCTTGCAGAAGCTTTGGGTGTCACTCCAGCAGCCATTTCAAAACGTTTAAAAGCAGCTGGATATATTCAAAAGCAAGGAAATTGGGTTCCACATGAACTCAAGCCGAGAGACGTCGAAAGGCGGTTTTGCATGTCCGAAATGCTGCTAGAACGCCACAAAAGGAAGTCATTTTTGTATCGGATTGTTACTGGTGATGATGGATCCATTACGACAACCCCAAGCGCAAAAAATCATATGTGAAACCCGGCCAACCAGCCAAATCAACGGTAAAGACGAATATCCATGGCGCGAAGGTAATCCTTTGTATTTGATAGGATCAGATGGGTTTGCTGTATTATGAAAAACGCCCGGAATATGCGACCAGACACGAGGAAATAATTTTCCATCATGACAACGCTCGGCCCCACGTTGCTATTCCGGTTAAAAACTATTTGGAAAACAGTGGATGGAAAGTCTTACCACACCCGCCTTATAGCCCAGACCTTGCCCCTTCTGACTACCATTTGTTCCGGTCGATGCAGAACGCCCTCACTGAAATACGGTTCACATCAGAGCAGAATATCAAAAATTGACTTGATTCATTCTTGGCTGCCAAGCCGGCGCAGTTCCTTTGGGATGGGATCCAAAAATTGCCAGAAAGATAGGAAAAAGTCATAGCTTCAGATGGGAAATACTTTGAATAATACTATTGTACATGTTTTTCTTAAATAAACGTTCAAATTTTGAAAAAAAAAAAAACACACGAATTAAAATATATACCCAATAAAAGCATTCCCAAGGAGGTTACTTTTCACCGTACGTTATTGAAATGGAAGCTGTCAAAATGGGTTAACCGTAAATGGAGCAAAACCAAGTAAATGCAAACAATATCGACGAATTGGACAGAACATCACAATCGACAGCTATAATTTGAATGTAGTAAAGGCCTATGTCTACCTTGGCTATGGTAACAACACCTCAGCAGAAATAAAATGAAGAATCACTCTGCCAATCGCTGTTTCTTTGGGATTTGAAGGCAATGGAGTAGTAAGGCGATATCCCGAAAAACTAAGGAGACTTTATAAAACCTTGATCATCCCAGTCCTGCTTTATGGCGCAGAAGCATGGGTCGTATCAAAAGCGGATGAAGATATCCTCAGTGGTTTCGAAAGAAAATCCTTCCAACAGTATTCGGTCCCGTTTGCGTTGACGGGCTTTGGAGGAGAAGATTCAACGACAAACTATACAAGCTGTACAACGACATCGACCTAGTCAAAAAACTACGCATCAGCCGCCTAAGATGGCTAGAACATGTAATGCTACGGCCTGCAACGTTTTCGATTCAAATCCGTAAAAAGAGACCTAACCTTAAGTGAAGTTGAAGTGCGCAACGGGGGGCAGTTAGCTAAGAACAAGTCTAATTGAAGAGGCTTGTTAATTAAGGCCCTGGTTCACCACAGACTTTAGCGCCACCTCAGTAAGTAAGAAGATGAATCTCTCTCTTTCTCATAAAGAGAAAACTCTCAATTTTGTGAGGATTGATCACGTCTATGGATACAAGACGCTGCAGTGTAGAAACCACTGTTAATAACACTTCATCAGGAAAAGGTAATTAAAGAATATGATCTCGTCAAGATAAACTAAATAGCCTCCACGTAAGACCCTAACCATACCACTCCTGCTCTATGATGTATTGACGTATGAGGCATTGACGTTAACCAAGTTAGATGAGGATAGCCTTAGTCAATATAAACACAAGATTCTCCGAACGATTTTTTGAGTTGCCGGACTTTGAAGAAAAATATGTCACGGCGATTTCCATGTAACTCTTAAATTCGATGGACTGCATAACCTTACTTAAGTTCTTGAAGTTATTCGTTATCCGAAAACAGATTCAGTTGCTTAAACTGCCTACGCATGTATAGCTCTTTTCCTGCATTTTATGGGCATAACACTGCAATGTTTAAAAAACAAAGTCTCGTCTGCGAGTATACGTGTATCTTACGTCCATTCTCCTTCAATGTGTTTTCGAAAGTGTTTCGTTTTTGAATTTTTGATTGCTCATAGATTTGTACAGTCCTACAGATGCATGGGGCATGAATTTTAAATTTTAAATTTTCTGGCTACCTTCTCAGCGATTTCTACTTTTATGTCGAAATAAAAAAAAAGTACTAAAACCACATACGTAAATCCAAAAATGAAGAAAAGAACAACAAACATTAACTAGTTCCTGGAATCAAATTTTCGATTCGTTTATACGTGCTATTGCCATCATCACCCACCTCTACCGACCCATACGCATAAAAGTTGGAAATATTTACTTAGCGACGCAGCTGATGAAAGAAAAATAAAGTTCCGAGTTATTTGTGTTCTCGAAAACGACCAAAAGTGGGAAACATCAATTTTTATTCTTTTTACAAAAATGTTCGGATATAAAAATTTCAGATTCTAAACGGATTTTCTGGGCACTTTTGTTTATTCCGGAATTTACTCTTTGATTATCGTGGGGTAGTTGAACAGAATTAGTTATGACATGCCGCAGGACTGACACTTTCGGCCGCTACTCGTGCCGCAATAAAAAAATACAACCCCATTTTGCATTAGTTTTTGTTTTACAATTCTCCACTTCATTCAACCGGAAAATTATTAATTGAAATTCCTCCTCAATGTCTGCCCAGTCCAAAGGCACTTAACAAAACTAATTATGTCGAATGGGTACATAAAAACCAACACAGGCCACGAAGCAATGTATCATGAAGTCAATTAGATTGTTCTTCCAGAATCGACAGTGGCATATTCGGATAGCCACGGAGGTTATGCTTAGCTTTGGATTGATGCCGCATTAATCTAAATTTGGATTGAGCGTGCCAGAAAAAAAAAGAAAAAAGAAAAAAAAAAAAAAAAAAAAAAAAAAACGCGCAAGACGTGCTTTATGTAATTTTTAACCTCAAGCCGTCCCGCATGTCATACGACGCTATGAGAACTATTTGCGCGGCCCAAACGAAGAAGTGTTTTTCTCTTTATACTCGTTTGTTGCTCATGCTGAGAGTAATTTATGAATTAGCTGTTGCGACAATGCGACTGCTGATGGGTTTTTAGACGAGCGACATTTCGTGCTCTCATGCGGAACGAAATTGTAATGAAGTTTGGTTTGGGGTTGTGTGCCGTCTTTGTTGTGCGCACCATTGGCGCCAATTTGGTAGTCACTTGCAACGAGTGACAACGAGTTCATATTGTCTGTCAAAGTTAAGTACCTATTCATAGTTGTAGATGACTGTGCTGGGGTGTTTGTTTGTAAATATTTTATTTTATGTTTTTGTTTGGCTTTTACAATCTGATGTTATTAACTCAAGAAAATGAAAGTAAAACAAAAACACACTCGAACAGTGTGTAGTTTAGGATTGCTGCTCTATAAAGCTGTCGCCTGTGAGCGCATACTTGTTAATTTTTTTTAAATAATTTTCCCTACTGACAACCTCCTTAGAGCCATTCTTTCTAAAAGATGTCAATAATTTGAAAACAGTGGCAGAAGCTGGTGTTTTTTTTTTTTTTTTCTATTATAAAAAAATGTGGGTCTATACATTTTCTTATTACAATCTGCGCGCGCTCAACGGATGTAAGTACTCTTACAATGCTTGCACACAGCACAGCGAAAGGAAGTTAGGAAGGTAGAAAACAAAATATACTGATGCACGTTGGTCTTAAATGTTTACAAGTTATAATCAATGGGAAACAAAAAGTTCGGCAGGGGATTTTATTAGCGAGTTTTACAGGTTAGGAACGAATAACGATATTTCTGATATACTGATGAGCATTCATAGAGCGACGGGTGTTACGGTTCAAAGTTTGAAGGGGTAGGATGATACTGGCAATTTCGGTGGAGCACTGGTGGTTAAAATAGCGATAGAACAGAAGAAATTATTTCGATGTTCTAGGGTGTAATATTGAGGTAAGCTATGAGTTTAATCGCACGGTTTTGGATCCCATATTGCAGGTCCAAAGTGTTCTTAGGGGCACCTAAGCATATATGGGCATTATACTAGAATTTCGGGCGGATGAATGGCTTCTATACATCAGAAGAGGTGAAATATTGCTGACTTCGCATCAGGATACCTAGATCTTTTGCAGCATTTTTGGCCACATCGAATATGTAGTTATTACAAGGTAAGTTGTCATTGACATACATAGCGAGAATGGAAAGTTTTTTGTCTTCGACGACGTAAGTAGATAAGGAGATAAGAAGAGCAGGGACGTAAATAAATATGAAAAGCAAAAAGTGCTGTCGTCACTAAAGGAATACCAGGTGTACCGGTGTACTGGTGTAAAGTGAGCGTAAAGATACAAATGTCTCGATAAGGGACTTTTATTATGAACGGGCCCTAATTTTTTTTAAAAATGTCGAATTTCGTATCAGAAAATGATGACTTGAGGAAACCATTAATTTTTTTTTTGTCATTTAAAGAAAAGTGCAGCAGAGTCGCATCGAATGCTTGTCGAAGCATATGGGGATCATGCTCTTTCAGAAGCAACATGCAAAAGATGGTTTCAACGGTTCAGAGATAACGATTTTGATGTGAGAAATGTAGAACGTGGAAGACCGCCAAAAATGGGTGCCACATGAATTGAATGAAAGACAGATGGAAAACCGAAAAACCACTTGTGAAATTTTGCTTCAAAGACACGATAAAATATCAGATTTGCATTGAATTGTTAATGACGATGAAAAGTGGATTTATTTTCAGAATCCTAAACGGAAAAAATCATGGGTTAATCCGGGACAACCATCAACTTCGACTGCAAGACCAAATCGATTCAGCAAGAAGACAATGCTGTGTGTCTGGTGGAAACAGAATGGTGTGGTGTACCACGTGTTCCTAAAACCCAGTGAAACCGTTAATACATATCGCTACCGACAACAAATGATCAATTTGAACCATGCATGCTCCTTCCGACTACCATTTGTTTTCATCGATGGGACACGCATTCGCTGAGCAGCACAGAAAATTGGGTGACGAACAATTTTATTGGCGAGGAATAAATAATTTGCCCGAAAGATGGGAAAGATGTGTTACTAGCAATGGCCAATACTTTGAATAAAAGGTTTTTTACTTTCCCATTAAAAATGAGAGTTTTATTTTCACTTCATACCGGTACACCTGGTATATTGGATTAAAAGTAGCAGACAAGAGACCAGTAATGAAAATAAAAAAGAGTATCGGCAACAGAACGGAGTCCTGGGGCACACCAGCATTTATTTTGCGGATATCAGACTTGAAACCCTTCAAGATCATCATTTTCGTAAAAGAGCGTGATGCCAAACTCTGTCAAATGCCTTAGAAATATCAAGTACAACTACAATATCTTGCTTTCGCTAGATTGATGTACACTTTGTTTTCACTTTTCACCAGTGGACCTGTTGCTACGAATACCATACTACGGTTTATCAGCTTTTCTATTACGTTGTAAAGAAGGGACTTAAGTGCAATGGGTCTGAAGGCTTACTCAGTAGTTTTGACAGCGTTGAAGAATAATTCTTCAGAAGAAGGGGAGATATACGAGTTGTGTTCTGCGATGCCCTTCTTATTTCCTCAATCGTTACAAATCTCCGTCCTTTCATAGGTTTCTTCCGTTTAGGGAACAGAAAAAAGTCGAATGGAAGCAAATCCGGTGAATATGGTGGTTAAAGCATGATCGTTGTGTTGTTTTCCACTAAAAAATCTCTCACAAACAACAAGATGAATGAGCAGATGCATTATCGATGCAATTGTTTGTCCACAATTCTGGACTTTTTTTTCGTATTGCTTCACATTAACATCGCATAACTTCAAGGTAATACTCCTTATCAACTGTACGACCTTAAGGTAGAAACTCCTGATGCACTACGCCACTGCAATCGAAAATACAAAGATCAAAACTTTGGCATCTGATCGAATTTGGCGTGTTTTTTTCGGTCTTGGCTCTCCTGGGTGCTTCCATTGGGAAGATTGGACTGTGGTTTCGACGTCTTCGTTTCGGAACAAACTTTGCTGACCCACGTCTCATGCCATGTACGTTGCCTGCGAAATTTCAAAAGTCACTTACACACCTTTTGTGTGTTTTTGCCACTGCACGAGTGTAAAAGTAGTGTCGTCTTTACTCCTCGCTTTAGTAGTCATTCATGTATTTTATACATCTAAACACGGCATGGGTTCAGATTTGGTATAAACTCATAGTTAGTTGACTCTGAAATCTTTTTCTGGAAACAACGCTCAAAGGCGATTATGTATTGTAATTTTGTATGGTTGGCTAGCATTTACTCAGGCAAAACCTTTACTTGTAGACAGGTTTTTAAGAAGGACAACAAAACACTCTTTCCATCTTCAACTCGTTTGTCCGCACTGTTGCAGTTTGATTTTCATGCATATCACGGTACTTATTTCGCATCCAAATTTTGCAAATGACCTAGAATGAGCCTTTCTGTTTTCTCATCTGCTCCAGTTGTGGAAATTGGAAAGCGCTTTCTGTATTGATCTATTTGGCGCGTTTAGCTGAGTGAGTGTATTCCAACTTAGTGCGCGTCAAACGTTCAAAATATTTTTGTGATGACGACTTAACGACATATTAGCGTGCATAATGCGTGCTTATTTCATGGCGCTAGAATCTCTCTATTCACCCTGTTCGGCTTCCCAAGTTTGCAGTTCCAGTAGACAATCTTTAGCGTAAAAGTCTTTTATTGCAGAAATCAAGCTCAATCTTAGTACAACAGCAAAAAAGCCATCATTAGCGTCTCAATCTCATGTGTAGTTTAGTTTTAAGTGAAAGTTTTCACGAGTAATACACTTTAACATTACATATACTCGCAGTAAAACAGGATACTGCAGACCACAATTTCGCCTTGCCAAGCTAGAAAAGAGTTTGTCAATCTGATTTTCGAAATAAATTTGCTGCTAGGACCAATATTTTTCAGATTGCGAAATCGTACTATATTAGGTCTTTCGGTACTTCAATCATTTGGCAAATTGACTGATTAACGAATGTAGAATTATTTGTAAAACATCACTTCTGGTGAGACTACTTCAAGAAACCTTGTGTGCCGTTGTAATTATAGGTCTACTGTTCCCACTCAAAATCAAGTCGAAACCTTCGGCTGTGGTTTGCATAGGCTGTGGCAACAAGTAGGTCAAACAATCTTACCTCAAACATTTGCTTGGTTGAAAAGGTTTTTTATTTTGTTTCGATTGTATGTTCTAACTAACCATAGTTCGTAATAATCAATCTTGTCTTCTTGTAGTGCCGAAAAACCTTTAGCAGTCACATGAGTACGCTTATACCCTCAATAAACAAATAAATCACTCGTCGATCAATACTATTAAGAGATGAGATCATATCTGTACCGCCTTCCATCGGCTTCTACATATATTATTAGCTATTATCGATCCATTGCCGTCAATTTGGGACGAGATTAACATCAATTCTCCCTGAGTATCTGAAATTAAGAATCCGCTATCTCGATTTCGGGGAATCTAACGATCCGTAATTGTGACGCACGCAAACTACTAATATACTACTCTCAAACATCTAACCTCAGTTCCTGTGCTCAATGGACTATATTAGATTATTTCCAAATTGGTCACAATAGCACTTAGTCATCCCAAGACGATACAAAACGACAGACGAGCGACCGGTCTGATGGTGATATTGTTAAAAGTTATTTGAAATTCAAATTCGAATTCACAGCGCAAAGCCATTTCGCTTTATATGGTATCCCAACATTTCTCACGCCCGTGTGGAGGTATGTTTTTCCGTTCCATCCGATAACAAGTGGGTTTAGTCATCTGCCCGCTGGAGCATTCCACGCCGCTTACTCTGTGTCTGTCTGTCTGGCTAATGATGCCTTTCCACTGACAATCTACGACGCGCCATACCAACATGACAGTGTCTTTGCTTATCAACACTCAACTGCCGATTGTGAAAAGACAACTTTCTACTTACATGACGACTTTTTGGGCGGATGGGGTCACTTTCGGGTTGTAGACGACAATGATCCCAACGGCGACACGAATTCATGTTACCAGAACCGTGTATAGTAATGATGATTCATCGGATGGAATCTCGCCAAGACTTTCCCATGATCATGTTGAAGAATCAAGAGCAGGTGAACGTGGATTTATGCCTACATGTCATTGTATGTAAGCACTTTGTGTAAACATTGCACAACGAACGGGAGGTTCGTTCCATATTAATGGACACTTCCATGGAATCACGATCAATTGCTGCCTCGTGGCAAAGATAATTATGAAATCTGACAGCAAGAATTGAGGGACATGCCGACCAGTATGTGCATGGCTTCCTCACGGTTGAAACTTTTACTTGGAGGCAAATGATGATGACTCAACTTGTCGGTCATCGTATTCATCCAGATCTCACACGAAGAAGTGAGAGAAATATAGATTTGATTGACCATTCGGATGGTTGTGGAGAATTTTGAAATTTGATTAAAATTAATGAGTGGCCAGCTGAAAAACAGGAAACACTATGGCAAACTAGATACGAATACAACGAACATAAGTATTTTTCACAGCAAGAGATTTGCATAATCGATGGCCAAGAAGTGTGAAAACTATAAAAAAAGCTTGAATACAATTTTAGTAGTTTTAACAAGGTGCCAAATAAATTAAGTGACTGATCAAGTTACCAGGGTTCGTAGGTACAAACAACCGAGCATGTAGCTATCAATTCGCATGCATGATAACTTCTAAGGGAAATTACAGACTTTGAGAAATGTTCGTCATCATAGGTGTACAATTCTAGAACAGGTTCCCCTGTTATATATCGTATATGTTGGTGCAACTTCCGTTGTGCTAATTTTTGAGTATTTCTCATTATATTTCCATGCTTTCGAGTTCTATATCTAGATAATGTCTATTATTTTACGAAAGACAACTCTTATTTACGTGCTTGAGTGGCGCTATATTTCGGGGGGAACCTTTGCCTTAAATAACAGGCCTTTCCAGTTACCCCGGTTTTTAGCCAACTGCCTTCAGTTGCGCAATCTAAAGTGAGATCTTCCTCTACCGAGTTGTCCATCTGGGTAAGATTCTAAGAATTTGAGGGCCGGAGCATTGATTTCCCAATTGTTCTACATGTCCAAGCAATCTTAGGCGACTGATGCGGAAATTTCTGACTGAAACTTTGGCAAGCGGGACCGAATGTCAATTGCCTTCTAAGCCTGTTGTTGGCAGAATTTATGGCAGAGCTAAGGTAGAAAAACCCCTTTACTACATCGAAATTATAGCTGTCGTGTGTGTCCCTTCTCGTTGACAACATATACTTGCCTCTATTTACCGCCAAACCCTTTTTGGCAGCTTCCGTTTCAATACTAGTGAACGCACAGACGAGTTCACCCAATTATGTCGATATCACCGGCGTACGCTATTAGTTGCACAGGCTTTTGAAAGATCGTGCCCCCAGTTCTCAGTTGTGAATTCCGCACAATTCTTTCAACTACGATGTTAAAGAAGTCACATGACAGCGCGTCACCTTGTCTAAAACCTTTTTTGTCATCAAATCGTTACCGACCCTGACGCAGCGAGCGTTCTCAATCGTCATACTATATAGACGGACGAGTTTGGCAGGGATGCCGAAACTAGATATTGCTCTATGTAAGTCGTCTCTATAAATGCTGTCATATGCGGCCTTTAAATCGATGAAAAAATGTAAGGTATCGATTGGACTAATATAGCGTTAGATCTTGTATGCAATGTTAAGGAGACTAATATCATACCTTAATAGCTGGCGCAGTTGAGAGGGTCTTCTCTTGCAAATCGGGCATACGGTGCTGAGTTTCCTTTCATCAGACATACACTCTTCTGACCAGATCTGAAATGGATTGGTGTATACCCTCTACAAGTTTTCCAGCAGCTTTGAATACCTCGGCCTGTAACCCATCAGGTCCAGCTACTTTGTTGGATTTCAGTTTAGATATTGCTGGCCTTACTTCGTTGTGGTCAGGTGAACGGAGGTTTTGGCTATCATCGTCTAGGTTGAATGGTCTATTCTGCCTAACGGCCAGATTCTGGACTTCTTCCCGTTGTGCAGTCTACAGAAAAAGTTTTTCAATATTATCAGCATTGACTTTGGCTCTACTACAAGCTTTCCTCCTACATCTCTAAAGGCTTGTACATCTCTTCTGTACGGTCTTTTTGCCTGACATGTTGTTAAACTTCCGTACGTTATTCCTGATATACAACCTCTCAATTTCTTCGATGCCGCACTTTTTGTGCTCTTTTTTCTGCATAAGTTTTCCGGCATTCTTCATCAAGCTTCAGTTTGGTGGTGGTCGGATGAAACCCAGCACATCAGCAGCGACGTCTCTGATAGCACGTTGGCAGCGTTGCCACTGGTCTTCGGTACTTGACACAGGTGCCCTAGGCGTTGTTGAGAGATTTTGGCGAAGATTCAAGCAGTCTCTTGCGAGTTCACTACCGGCGCTTTTCAGCCTGAAGAATTTTGGGGTCAAGACACCTAAAGAGAAGTTTAACTCTGCCGCCAATAGGAAAGTAATGAATATTCTTTTAAGCATAACCAAAAGGCTCAAACGACAATACCAAACGAGTCTACTTGGGAAAGAAGTCAGTGATATCCCAGGCAGCTGAAAGATGGCGAAGAGAAAGCTATGGGGTTTAGAGAACTAGATGTCAAGGGATCCGGAATTGGCTAGCAATGTATAAAAATATTATCAGCAGTTTCGTCACAAAATGTGTGCCATTAAGAAGACTTCACAAATCTGGTACCTTCTCCATTTCGGAGTACGTAACTCTAATAAACTTTTGATGCTGCAGCAGAAGTGGAAATGGTTTCCTTAAACTCTCTCCTCGTCAAGGAACCTGATGAACTTAAGCCGCTAACGACGATCTTGTTCAATTTCCGGCAGAGACCCATGGCTGTGTTCGGTGACATTCGTGAGACGTTACATCAAGTGATAAGATTGAGATCATGAGCGAGACTAGCAACGCTTCCTTTTTGATGACTACGTCGACAGCTTTACGGTTATCGCCGAAGCTTTCTAGTTTAGATACAACGTCATTAGCATTCATATTGAAGGGGGTTTCGAGTTGCGAAATTTCACGTCGAATTCGGCGGAAGTACTGAGGAATATATCAATCTTAAAATGAGACAGTGAGCAAGAGAGTGTGGGCATGAACATCGAAGCTTCAGAGAAAAGACTTGGTCCTCGAGTAAGCCGTGACATCATAGAAGGTGACAGATGTCAACATGGTCATGTCTGTATTCGACCCCTAAGGTGCCATCGCCAATTTAACCATTCATGTCAAGATATTTGTGCGGCCAGTGTGGAGACTTGGAATCGGATGGAACGAGCCAATTCAACAAGATATTTTCAGGCTATGGGGAATGTGGAAGACGGAACACTCAAAGTTAACCCAGTTTAAAATGCCTAGGTGTGACGATTTCTACCTGTTGAACGTGGCGTTAACGCCAGTGGGGAGATCTTTTGCACGGTGTCCTTCTTGCGGATTGAGTCTGTCGAGGGTGTTCGTTTTTTATACATCTGTGGAAAAACCAAGTATGCTTCCCAGAAATTGACGTCAATTCTAAGCCTGGAGTTATCCGCTGCCGTTCTTGAGATTAGAATCTGCAACTCACTGGTGGAGAGACATGAACTATCGTTCAGACGCCGCACCTTCTGGAGTGATTCGAAGACAGCCTTCGTTCGGAGCCCAATCGAGCTGAAATCCTGGAAAACAGATATATCAATACCAATAGCACGAGTCACATCAAATCCAAATCCGGTGGATGAAGCCACAAGAGCAAAGTATCCTCCTTAGTTCGAAACCAGAAGTAAATGCGTTTCTCGGGTAGCCGGAATAGGCTTGGTCCACTCAATCGTTTTCCATTCCAGGCAAGTACCGACGAACTGCGTCCGACGCTATTGCTACATTCCGCCACAGTGAGTATCCCACTAATTGATGTCTCAAAGTTTGGGAAGATCTCGAAGCTCCGGAGAACTACTGCATTGATGCTCCATTTTGTCGACTCCTGAGAGTAGTACAGGTACAGAAGGGGTGACTTTTCAGCCAGAGAACTCGGTAAAAATGCTATACCGTCAAGCGTAAAACGATGCCGTTGCGAGTGAGATTGCTCAGTTGTCCTGAAATGTATCAGTTGGAAAAGGTTGCCAGATACACAAGTTGACTCCGTTTAAAAATGAGGTCGATCTACTACGAGTCCATGGACGTATAAGTGCCGCTACGACCATACTTATTTCCGCTAGACTGCCAATCATGCAATTTCTATTGCCTGTTACATCAACCCGTATTTTTGAGTGTTTCCGCACGGTATTCCAGAACGAAATAGAGGTTCAATGGACTTGCATCCAATTACCTTATTTTAATAAGATCGATTTTATTGTTCATCGAATCATATATCTGGAAAAAAACTCAATCTACGCGATGACCCAATCGCAGATGATTAACTCTAATCTATACATAAATGTCATTGGAAATGAGATAAATGATATTGTGAAATACTGAATTTTTCCACAACTGGCACCGGATGCTGTTTAATTAAGTTGCAACCTACGGGTGTTGATTTGGTTAAACATCATTACCATACGCATTGATTTTAAGTCAAGACCATATTCCTCCCACTCACGTTGTTGTTTCAATGAAATCCAATTCCCGACTATGAGGTCACTAAGATTTATTTTTTAACCTTTTCATTTCACAATACTCGACAAGTCATTCAGGCAGAGATATCAGGATATCAAACTGTATCTCAACACCAAAAAATACAAATTTCAACTCGTAAAATGTATTAGGTTTCGTTTTCAAATCTCCTCAGACTGACACCTCGATTCACTAATTTTGCCCTAATTGGGCATACGAGACAGACACCGCCGCTGCTGACAAGTAAGCTCGCAAATATTTTATCTAACTGCGGTAACCGTTAAGACATTAAGGCGTTTGATAAATATTAATTATGTGAATCAACTTTTATTGCAATTTACTTTATCTACGAGTAATTGCACGCGCACACTAGACTTGGGATAAGACTATGGCTATGAGCAATTCGACTTCAAATTCGAATCCGAATCCAGATAAAGTCATCATATTTCGTTTCGATACGTATCTGCAGTTAGCGGGGGATTCGGTATCGTAAAATTAATTTGTATCTTGTTCTCACGACCTAAAAATGTCCGACATGCACTGACATAGAGATAATTTTTTTTACTACTGTGACAGCTGGCCCGGCCAATTAGAATTTGAGACCAGTTGCAGTGGATTTTAATTTCTAATCGACGCAAAGGAAGTCTGAGTATATTTTACAAGCAATGGGGACTATGGGATTTTGGAAAAATTTCGTAACACTTCGGCTTTGATTTCATAAGCTGGAATCAGCATAGAAACCATCTGGGGTGGTGTAGCTGGTTATCTTCATATATACGAGTAGGTACGTTACTAACGCGGGAATGAATAGTAAGAGCTAGATCATAGTAAGACAAAAGCCGTAGCACTTTATTTTTGTGGTTAATAGAGCAGTTGGTACGATCCTAAGTTGTTCAGTGTCTTTATCAATGATGAGAGTTGAAAATTCAATTTGTTGCACTAAGAGTGCGCTGCCCAAGATAATTACTACAAACTTAGTAACAAATCAACGAATCATGTCCTTAGATAGACCAATGTCTTAGCGTCGGAAAATAGTCGACATTTTGTCTTCTATTGTAGCATAGGCAGGCTTATTCATTTTGCGAAAGCACAGAACAATAAACATGAAAAGCATACACCTTCCTCCATCAGTGACATGACGATCTCCGAATCAACAAAGAGTCAATTAAATTTTCAACAACGCAATCGGTGATATCTGAGCGCTCTAGATCCCTATAGATTCTGGTTTTACAAAATAGGCTGTATGGACTGTACCTGTAGTTAAAATTGTACAGGTAAGTCCGCTCCTCTTCGTGGAGTCATCTGATATTTTAAAGCGAAAAACAAAGCTGGAGAAGGCAATAAATACTGAGACTCCTACGCCACCGAAATAAGACTTGTCGCTCAGAAGCATGAGTGTAGTAACTGATATTTTGTTCTCAACCTACGCCAATGAATTGATTATACCCCTCTGGATTTGCGGGAAGTGGGTCTCTACGACGCCAGATTTCTGAAGCTTTTAACCTACTCGGTGCGAATTTAAGATTCTGGATATGAGCAAAACATTTTGTAACTCTACATTGACAAGCCAGCCAGTAGCGCCCGTGAGTTCGTGGTACTTGAATCTTCCAGAGCAGTATCCTTTCCTGAAAAATACAGGGAAATACCAGAACAAAGTAAGAAAGGTTATTTTCATTCAGCGGATACCGAAATGACAATAGGAAACTGCCTATGGACTTATGTTATACCAACCGCCTAGTCATCGGGTAAAATACCTGCTGCAAAGTCAGCTCGCTTTCTATGGACTGACAGAGAATATGGATCCAAATCGACCAGCTGTTGGTCTCAGTCATCCGAAACACATGCGCAATCTACATCTGAATGGGACATGACCAGAATGTTATAACATCTTTCATAAGCCTCCGCACTGCACCCGTCACTATGTACTAAGTCAACGTGCTTGACAGTGGGTTTGACAGTGGGAACAGTCAGGAGCACTGTTCAAGCCAGTATCAACGAACGCTTTAAAAAGAGATTTTTCGGTAAAAGACTAACAACTAACCATGTCATCAAAAGAGAGAATTGAAATTGACTTTTGACAGACAGCAGAAAACGGATCGTATATACAGCAGCCCTATCAGAAGGGATACCTGAATTTTGTTGTTGGCATACACCAGAGTACGGATCGTAAAAGATATTAGAAGTAGAAATTGCAGCGGTCTCATTAGAAGAGAAATTTGATCTTAACTATCTGCAAATAATGGGAGACGGATCGAAGAACATAAGTGCATATTCCAGTAGCCTTAACAGTAGAGGAACCTGATCTTGAATCTCTGTATCATAAGCGAAACCACGTAGATGCTTAGCTGCACAAGCCAAAAAATCAGAAAGCAGAAGTGAGAGTAGGATCATTATCACGGAGCTACTTGATAGCCGTTGCTCAGATCAACATCTAGTGAAAAGTTAAGATGCCTCTATTCTAAATTCTGATGAAGATCAACTCAGTAAATGTAGAGAGTAGTTGGCACTGCTAGTAATACACCCGAAGAAGAATACCTTCCGAGTCACTACAAACTACGTCAAACCAGTTTGCTGTGATGCTCTACCTAATCATAAGGAATTAATGGGAAAATGATTGATTATGTGATGAATTGAATAAGAGGAATCATCAAGCTTCCAGCAAAGAACAACATGATAGAACTCTAAAACTTATTTAGACTCAGCTTTCGATGTCGACTTGGCAGGCTACACATTTCCCTGCGGCAACCACATTAATATCTTGCGAATCGTATTAGAATTTTTCATTTGGTCGGTCTTGCGCAAGAGGGCCATTCCAGAAAAACTGAAAGTTAAATGGTTAAGTGGTAGTTGGCAAGTCATACAAAATGGAAACTTGTTACAAGAGCTCGAAGATCATTGCCAGGCTTGTGATCTGTACTTCGTAGTCCTACTATTCCTTGTGGTTATTAGTTGGGTTATACGAGCAGTTTTGATAGAACATAGTCAAGCAATTCAATGAAATATGCCATCATATCGAAAATTCCTTGACGGCGCTAGTAATAACTCCTTGTTATTACTCGTACATATGAATATGGGGCTGGACCAACACCAAAGTAAGAATCGATATATCAAGCTAAAAGCCTTAAGCCTATCAAATTCAAGCGCTCAAGAAGGCATCTTTAGGACTACCGTCGAAAAATTTGATATTTTTTTTTACGTAGGAAAGCAAAAGCTGGATTCGGTAGATATTTTGTGTATTTTGTTTCGAATTTTCTAGCCAAATTGTTCTTAAATGGACGTTTTTAGAACCAGTAGACATCAAAAAAGACTTTGGAGTGGCGCTTAAGGGTATGGCGGAATTTCTTTGTAAAACATGCCATGAAATCCTCAGACCTCAGGTCCTCAGAAGCATACTCATATCTCGAAGGGTGACAGGCTCTAAAAAAAAGAAAACTGATCTGTTCCTTCCAGTGCGATTTTGTGGCAGAAAAGTCTTCCAAATTTGAATAAGAGCTCTAGAACCACCTTAAAGAGCAAGTAAAGCCGTTCTTATCCTTAGCAATATTGCTAAGAATGAAGCGGCGGGTACTGTGCATGAGAAAGTTTCTGACGGCCAGTTCAAATACCAAGGCTAAGTTGATGAGTATACCCAGCATGTATTGAACACCAAAACATAACCTAAGCGGGGGAGAGGTAAGAGAAACTGTTCCTAAGACGAGATCACACATTCCTTTAAAATATGCAAGATTGTCAAAGCCTCAGTAACCAGGAACCTCTCTCCATTTTGCCAAATCACAAAGGCCACAGCAAACCCTTGTACTTCGCAGACGTAGCGAGAGATTAGCTTCATATCGCACTGCACCAAAGCAGTACTATTGGGTATGTAATTTCATTCGTGCGGTTTTTTTTTTTCTTCAAAATTTAAACGTTTATTTAAGAAAAACATGTACAATAGTATTATTCAAAGTATTGCCCATCTGAAGCTATGACTTTTTCCTATCTTTTTGGCAATTTTTGGATTCCATCCCAAAGGAACTGCGCCGGCTTGGCAGCCAAGAATGAATCAAGCCAATTTTTGATATTCTGCTCTGATGTGAACCGTATTTCAGTGAGGGCGTTCTGCATCCACCGGAACAAATGGTAGTCAGAAGGGGCAAGGTCTGGGCTAAAAAGCGGGTGGGGTAAGACTTCCCATCCACTGTTTTCCAAATATTTCTTAACAGGAATAGCAACGTGGGGCCGAGCGTTGTCATGATGAAAAATTATTTCCTCGTGTCTGGTCGCATATTCCGGGCATTTTTCGGCTACTGCTCTCTTCAAACGGATTAATTGTGTTTGGTAGCGTTGTCCATTGATAGTTTCACCCGGTTTTTGCAGCTCATAATACAGCACACAACATCTGATCCCACCAAATACAGAGCATTACCCTCGCGCCATGGATATTAGGCTTTGCCGTTGATTTGGCTGGTTGGCCGGGTTTCACATATGATTTTTTGCGCTTGGAGTTTTCGTAATGGATCCATCATCACCAGTAACAATCCGATACAAAAATGACTTCCTTTTGTGGCGTTCTAGCAGCATTTCGGACATGCAAAACCGCCTTTCGACGTCTCTCGGCTTGAGTTCATGTGGAACCCAATTTCCTTGCTTTTGAATACATCCAGCTGCTTTTAAAAGTTTTGAAATGGCTACTTGAGTGACACCCAAAGGTTTTGCGAGCTCTTCTTGTGTTTGGCAACAATCTTCGTAGAGTAATGCTTCCAGTTCTTCATCTTCAAACTTTTTTGGCTGCCAAGGACGTTCATCGCCTTCCAAGCCAAAATCACCACTTTTAAATCGTGCAAACCACTTTTGGCACGTTCGCTCAGCTAGAGCATGTTCACCATAAACTTCCACCAAAATACGATGACTTTCGGGAGCAGTTTTCAGTAATGAAGAACTCCCCGCAAAAACACTTTTTCAGGCACAAAATTCGACTAATTTGAGTGAAAAAAATTATTGTTGTTTACGCTTCAAATGAATGACATATCCTGAAATGACGTACAATGACAGTAGCTTTCCAACGCATGTTCCAATGGAATAATAGCAATGGAATAATACAAGTTACGCCATCTCTTAGCAAACCGCACGACCCAATAAATTAATGAGCGAGCATCGAATATAGGCTCACCTAGTTAACGGTGAACTGAACTATCAGACTGTCCAGGTATGGCTCTGAGGAGGTCGTCAGAGTCTACCGGGTAATTAAATCCGTGGATTAATTTTTCAAGGATTTCCTTATCTCGTGCGATAGTAAGATAAGTGATTCCTGGGAGGCTCTTAAACTTAAGCTCGTCTCTGTTAGGGAAATCACAAGGAAACCCAGAGCCCGCATCTGGTTGCCCAAGACGACAATGGACAGCAGAAAGAGTCTCCAATATTTGAAGCTACGATTAAGGAGCCCCGAAAAATAGCCAAACTCTTCTGCCATCAGTAAATGAGGAGTGCGCCGTTGAAAAAAACCCCTTTTCAGGCTCAAGTTCGGCGTATGGTTCGCCAAGCTGAAGTGGGATCCGATTGACTCCATTCAGCAAAAACAATGTCATACAATTCAATCTTCAACATTCCAAGCGTGCATTAGTGAATTTGCTAGTCTTCCAGGAGCCTTGAGTCATCAGATCGACCACTCTAGGATTCCGCGAGAACAAATAAAATCTTTTCTACAAAAACGATACTGATAAGCTTAGAACCTGTAGGTATACTAATCAAGAAAAATATCAAAGTCTTTTTACGTCCTCATCTCAGCACTAAAGACTTAACAGTTATTTAAGTGAAATAACAGCTCTATAAAGCCTTTGCGTACATGGCCCACGACAAACCATCGCCGCCGGACGAGCTCAGCGCATGGTATTGCACCTTTACGCCAAGAAGTAATTCCTGCTTTTGGAATGTGATACTCATGCAAGACACTCATTATGGGAGAGCACTGAAATCAACTACGAGATGCGTCTTTATTTAATTTCCTTATGAATTGTAATCGCAATGTGTGTAATGTGGCCAATACTCCAACTTTCGGGTTGTTTTCAAGCTCGGTAACTTTTTGCGGATGGGAGGAATAACATTGCAACAGCAGTCAATAACGCCGAATATAGGATAAATAACTGCAAAGTATAAATCATTTGCAGATTGTAGATAGATACTATAAGTGAGTTTCTCGGTAGGAGCTCCTTCCCCCTTTAGAAACACCAAGCGAAGTGACTACAAGTGATTCAGTCAGGTCTTGAACCCCAAACTTAGGAGCATCCTAATTACTAGAATTGAATCGGTAGGAGCACTAAAAGCAAAGGTGAGGACTCTCGAAAAAGCTATAACAAAATCCTTCAAGACCTCGTGTCCAGTTATATTTAGCAAGATTTCCACCGTTGTGGAATGAAGATCTAAGTACATCTTGAATATCGGCTGCAAACACAAATATACAAATAAGCAAAAAGCAAGGATAAATTACAGGCAGAGTACAGGCACTCTATTAAAACTCTCAAAGATTCAGTTAGATTAAACAAAATCCTGTCCGAAGAACACTCTAATCTAACATTTATCAAACGACTTGATGGAACATGGGCACATTCTAGTGAAGAAACACTGGAACTCCCATTTCCCGGGATGCAAAGATAGCGGCGCTGGGGTGCGGGCAGCTCAGGCCATACAACCTGTTCCCTGGAATGAAATCAACTCATTAGTAACCGAGGAAAAGTTTTCCTGAGACAGTTTGTTCCCCTATAAGTCACCACGCTTTGACGGCATTTTACCGATTATCCTCCAAAAGAACTTGGAGAAGGTGACTTATGAATCATGTGGTGCCCCGCCTTAAGCAAGGGCTACAACATCACAAAATATACCAGAGTACAATGAACAGCTGGTATTGGGACGATAGAGCCCGAAAGAAGGTCTTAACGTGCATTTCCATATACTGCTCCTAGACTAGCACATCAAATATATCGTTTTGTATAGTGCTATCAGACTCAGAGGAACTGGAATCTGGTCCCCGAAACCCTATGGTCATAGTAGAGCTCTTGATCTGTTGCGTAGGGATCTGGCATCGGCCATAACTGATTACACGATACCTAAACTCGATTTTAATAGTAATATCCAAGTTCACATTCCGGAAAGGGCGGAATGGAACAATAATCTACCCCTTTCGAAATATTAAGTATCAATCTTCACCGACTATTCCAAGATGGAATAAGGTGTTGGAGCAGGTGTGTTCTCAGCGAAACTAAAATTATCCAAATCGCACCGCCTTCCAGATTCTTCGAGTGTCTTCCAAAACAGTCTAGAAATCTGCACCATATCCAGACAGATATGATCCGCCTGCAAAAAAAAGAGGACGAATGTCTTAATCAATAGAACTCCTACCGGCAGAATAAGAATCACAGAAATTAGCACAGGTCAAAAACAAAGTTGGGAATTCCTTTTAACCCCTACTACCGCAACTGTACAACTCACGCAAAATGTAACTGGGTTTAACTACCTCCGTAACTGCCTGGCACTAGCTAGAACCAGGCATTGCACACTTGAAAAACCCTTTTTCAAGAAATTATCAGAGCCTTCTGGCATACAATTCTGCAATATTATTAATTCTCTGAACTCCACAGGCTGGATCTGAAAACTAACGCTCTTAGCAACACCCTTCAACATCCAAGTCATGTGAGTTGAGGTGTCGAACCAGCGTATCCACGCTTAATGTGTTTCTGGCAGGACATTACTAGACAACCACTTCTATTTACCTAGCATCGATGAATTATGAAGCTGGAACTTTAACGTAGTAAAGAATTTTATCTTTTAAAACTCCTCTATTGCTTCTAGAAACGGCACTCTAACGGAAATTCAGGGAGAAATAACAGAATTCTATTTGCATATGGCAACTGTTCTATATTGAATAACAAAAGTGATTCCGTACAGTCTTACTACCTGCATTAAAGCGCTGATAATCAAGAACGAGCTAGAAAGCGATATCAACCTTATGCAAGTATGTTCATCTAAGATCGCAAGAAAATGTAGAAATGAGTTTTTCCTTCCGATTTGGACAGACTGTTAAGAGTACATAAATTCTCTTGGCATGTCTTTCTATCAAACACTAGTCTGTGAAGGCCCCTACTATGCATCTTTTACTATTCCTACGAGTTGTAAGGAGCTTTTCCGCTTTTTTCTCAATAACGTCGAGGTAAGATAGGCATGAGTTTACCCACTGAAAGACAGTATCTTTTTAGGTGGAGTTTTGTGAGGTCATAGATAGAGTTTTCATATGATTCACTTCTCGCGTTAGAAAATTTTTGAATCTGACAACAATTTTGTTTGGAAAAACCGGGAGAAAAGTACTAATTTGACAAAACGTATTTCTGCGAGCTCTTCAACCAGACTTACGAGCAATGTCCTAATCATGAACATTGTATTTGGCGATTTTAAAACCAGTCCACTTCCAAACAGGACTTAGGCTTCTCGACTTCGCACCGGAGCGAAATTACATCATTGCTAACACATGTTTCTCGGCCGCTTCGAGGAACAAATATCGACCAGCATCTTCTTGTAGTTAAGGTGCGAATGCAAATCTCGCACACGACAGAACATCGAAAAAATTCGTCGTCGAACAACTGCAAGTTAGAGCTTTTCCTGAGAGAATCTCCGAAACTACAATAATTAAGTGTAAAAAACCAGTGGCGATATTGTCAACCATGAAAGACGTAGCATCTGACGAAAATTGCTCATGAACGCTATAAGCAAGCAAAGGAAGCAGAGAAGCGTCCAGTCGAGGCTATCGAGAGGTGTTTAGACAGAAATAGTATTCGAAAGTTGAAGCAAAATGTGAAAATAACTTTTAGAGGATACAGATACTGAACAGACGCAGGCAGATATAAGAATCAGAACGTTTGTAGAGTCATAGCCAATGCCGAAAATTTATAAGGCAGCTTCTGTAGTCTGTCAAACGACAAAGACCACCAACAAATCAGTAGAAAATACTACCTTGATCAAAAATCCCGAAAATTATCCAGAAAATTTAAAACAAGTTTCATCTAAATCTATATTGTCCTTTTCAAAGTAATCTCCATCGACTGCAACACATTTATGCCGGCGCTTGATCCAATCCTCGAAACATTTTTTATATTCGGTTTTCGGTTTTTTCCATTACTTCTTGTAGTAGTTTTTTAGCTCGATTGAACAGAAAGAAGTCACAGGGAGCCAAATCAGGTGAATTCGGTGGCTGTTGGATGGTATTTGTTGCATTTTTCGTCAAAAAATTACGAACAATAATGGTTCTAAATCCACTAGTTTTCTGCCCACAATTCCAGTCACTTTCGGTGAATTGCTTCAAGCAAACGTCTCATAACGCCCAAAAAACACTCTTTGTTAACTGCCTGGCCTTATGGCAAAAGTTATAATCCATGAAAACCATTGCCTCTTTTTTGACTGAGAACGATGTGTTTTTTTTTGGGGTCTCGGCTCATTTGGCGAACGCCATTCACTTGCCTGATGTCTGCATTGCGTGTCGTACTCATAAACCCACGTCTCGTCTCCAATAATGGTCCTTTTGATGAGTGTGGGATCGGATTCAGCCTCGTAAATCATCTCTTTTGCGACGTCAACACGGTCTCATTTTTGCATGAAATTGAGTTCTTTTGGCACCAACTTTGCTGCTACACGACGTAAACCCAAATCATTAACCAAAATGTATTGGACGGATCCATAGGCAATGTTCAAGTCCTCTCTGACTAACATTTCTTTTACTTCATCAATGTTTTCGTTGGTTTTCAATGTCGATGGTCTGCCTCTGCGTTCATCATCTTCGATTGACTCCCGACCACTTTTGCACGGCTCGTGCCACTGGTAAACGACCGTTTTCTTTAGAGAATCGTTGCCGAAATATTTTTCCAACATTTCCAACGCTCGCGCATCATTAAATCTGTTTTTTACGCAAAATTTAATACAAGTTCGTATTTGCAAACTTAAATCCAATCGCCAACACAAACAAAGATAGATGTACCCTTGGCTACGTAACTTTTGCAAATGTCAAGTTATAACGCTAAGATGTAAAGAGAATGTCAACAACAGATGCACCAACTTAACAAAAAAAAAAAAAAAAAACAGAACTCAAATCGGAACAATGTGAGCGGCACACGGTGACGCCACCAGTAACGTTTTGATCAAGGTGGTGTGACATGTAAAAACACAACTGCACCAAACCTAACATAACTACATTCTCGCGTAAGCAAATCCTAAAATGTGAAACAAGGTAATACAAGTAAATGAACGTTCAATCGTGACGTAGATAAATCATAAAAAGGGAGGAAAATTTATGAGATACAATTTGTTTCATTCGATTTTTACCTTGTGCAAAGGTCAATGCGAAAAACAACAATTAGCTCTTAACCAGGGTCAGTAAGTCAACTGGAAACCCATAAAATTTAACCCCGAATGGCAGGTTGCAAGGTCTCTTTTAGAACAACAAGCTAAGTTGCGGAAAAATATTGTCTCTCAATGTAAGACCCACATATTTACAGACTAGAACTACTGATTGTAGTCGCATGATTATTTTGTTTTTTCAATTTGCAATTATCATGGAATACAACTTGAATTGTTGTAAATTTAACACTTGCTTCTACGCTAGTAGAAAAGAGCTTTTAAAGTTATTCATGCTATGCAGACACAGAAAGGTTCTGGCCCTGGAGTTAGGGATTTAAAACTCGGTTTCGACTTAAGGCGCCAGTCGACCCCTGCCAAAATTGTTTAAAGGTTATTACAACCACACTTATGTTCTAGACCCACAAACTAACAAAATAGCAGTTAAACGAGAGGCATAAATGCATTAAAGGACATTCTTGAGAGACAGCTGGTTAAGACGTAGCTGATTCACGATATCCGAAATTTGTTCGTTGAGGATTGAAACGAACCAGCGAACCAGCTAGAATCTGGTTTTTTTTATAATTTTGTCAAGGTCTGTGATCATTTTAAAGAAAAGATCAATGAGAGTGTGCCACACATTCGTCTTCGTTATTGCAGAGTATTCAATCGTTGCGCGTGTCTTCCAATGGCATAGTGTCCCGTGATAATGTTTGTAAGTTTAGAGATATCTTTTCTTGTGAGATAGATCAGTTCTCTTGATCGTTTTGCATTAAATATGGACCCTAGTAGTAGTAGTCTCAATCTGCCTACTATTTATTCCTATGGATCCAGTGTGGCCAGCTCATCAGCGATAAAGTTTCCTGAGACTTTCCAGTGCCTTGGAACCCCACAAAGTGTGATCTGCTGTTTGGCCATCTTGTTGAGGGGTATACATAAGTCTCTAATCTCCCGAATGTATAGTGTTCGAAGCTAAGGGATCTGATGATTGAAGAAAAAACAAATGGCTTTGGACAACCTCAAGTGACGAATCACTTAACCTGCTACTGGACATCCACGTAGACATCGTGGTCTGAATACAAGAGACACACTGCTTTGCGTACTGCATAGCTTCAAACCACACAAGTCTGCTGGTTCGGACGGTATAATACCTGCTGAGCTTTATATGTCCTCAGATATTAACCTGCCCACGTTAGAGAATTTCATGAGGAGCTGTGCAGAACTGATCCATATTCCCTTGTCATGGAGAGAAGTGAATGAAGTTTTCATTCCCAAGGCCGAAAAATGCTCTCGTGTTGTTCCAAAGGACCTCAGACCTATAAGTCTATCATCTTTCCTTCTTAAAACTCTTGAACGACTGATTGATATTCATATTCGTGCTAAAGTTAATCCAAGACTTTTGTCAAGGGTTCAGCATGCCTGCTGCATTCACTGACTAGTCACAATGTTCGCTTTCTTGGACATAGAGGGTGCCTTTAACAACTTAACTTAAGAATTCCTTCAGCTAAATCTTAAGAGATTAATGCGTTGGGCGAATCGCCGTGGATTAAAAGTAAGCCCCCAAAAAACAGATTTTGTCCTCTTTTCCAGGAAATATAAAATTCCAATTACAGACCCTCCCTCAATAAACGGTACCAATTTAGTGTTTTCCGGTACAGTAAAATATCTGGTTCTCATTTTTGAGAGGAAACTAAACTGGAAACCTAACATTCAAGAAAGGGTCAAGAAAGCTACAGTAGTTTGAAAAAAAGCCATTGGGAACAAATGGGGCCTTCAACCTCGTAAAACCCACTGGCTATAAATTTCGGTCATAAGACCGATACTCACCTATGGTGTTGATGTCTGGTGGACGGCCTTAGACCATGACTGTAACCAACTAAGCAGAGTCCAAAGAACCGCATGTCTATGCAGCGACTTTAAACCTTCTGTTTCACTTGACACCGCTCGACATCTTCAGCAGGCAAGTAGTTGCGACTGTAGCTATTCGCCTTAAAGCGGTTTCTTTGGCCACGCTAATATTCCTAATATAGGATTTTCCAATAGGGATTGTTGACGATGAGTTTCAGATGTTCACATAATATGACAGATCTTGAATGCCATGTTGAGGAGATTTATGCCTCTATAGTTGGCGCAGTTGAGAAGGTCTCATTTTTTGTGGATACTGAGAACGATACTGAGATTCCATTCATTAAGCATACACGCTTCTGACTAGATCTGAGAAAAGTGTTGAATAACTCGGCCGGTAGGACGTGAGGTCCAGCTGCTTTGTTGGATTTATGTTTAAATATTGCTATCCTTACTTAATTTTGGTCAGATGGACTGAAGTTTTGGTTATCATCGTCTAAGTTGAATGGTCTATTTTACCTGATGGTGCGATGTGGGATTTCTGCGGCGTTATACAGCCTTTCAACATAGACTGTGACCCTACTAAAAGATTTCTTTCCTTATCTCTTTAGGTTTCTGTACGGGTCTTATTGTCTTAACAAGTTCTTTTTACCTGTTGATAGAACATCCATTATTCCTGGAGTAAAATGTTTCAATATCTTCGAACCCGCGCTTCTCGTGATCTTTTTTCTTCTTTTGGAGAAGTCGAAGTTCTTCCCGTCTCCTCTGCTCGTAGAACTCATGAGCAGCTCTCGTCCTTGTATATTCCTGCCGAAATTTTTCATCAAACCAGGGATTTCTTGGTGTTGGTCTAGTCAAACCCAGCACTCGGTTGCGGCGTCTCTGTTGGTACGTCACTAGCGTTGCCACTGGTCTTTGGTACTTAATACCCTTGGCATAGGAGTTGTTGAGAGATTTCGGGATATGCGTTCGGTGAAGATTCTGGCTATCTGTTGCGATTGCAACTTTCCTATATTATATCTTCTCACAGTAGTTCTTCTTGGCTGTAGAACTTGAGAAATCTGCAGATTGGTTGCAATTCCAAGCATACCACCTTAATCAAAAAAAAAAAAAAAAAAAAACACGGAATAACCACCGTGTGGCGCTCCAATTGTTCCGATTTGAGTTCGTTTTTTTTTCTAAGTTGGTACATCAGTTATTGACATTCCCTATAAATCTTAGCGTCATAGTTTGACATTTGCATCTGTGTGTTTTGGCGATTTTTTACAATTTTAGAAATGGATTTAAGTTTGCAACAAAGATCTTGTATTAAATTTTCTTTAAAAAACAGATTTAATGATGCGCGAGCGTTGGAAATGTTGGAAAAGTGTTTCGGCAACGATTCTCTAAAGAAAACGGTCGTTTACCAGTGGCACGAGCCGTGCAAAAGTGGTCGTAAGTCAATCGAAGATGATGAACCCAGTGGCAGACCATCGATATCAAAAACCGACAAAAACGTTGATGAAATAAAAGATATGTTGGTTAATAACCGCAAATTAACCATCAGAGAGATAGCGGAGGACTTAAACATTGCCTATGGATCCGTCCAAGATATTTTGGTTAATGATTTGGGTTTCCGTCGTGTAGCAGCAAAGTCGATGCCAAAAGACCTCAATTTCATGCAAAAATGAGACCGTCTTGACGTCGCAAAAGAGATGATTTGCGAGGCTGAATCCAATCCCACACTCATCAAAAAGATCATTACTGGAGACGAGACGTAGGTTTATGAGTACGACACGCAATCAAGACATCAGGCAAGTGAATAGCGTTCACCAAATGAGCCGAAACCAAAAAAACTACGTCCTTTTCAGTCAAAAAAGAAGGCAATGGGTTTTCATGGGTTACAACGGTGTAGTGCATCATGAACTTTTGCCAGAAGGTCAGACAGTAAACAAAAAGTTTTATTTGGGCGTTATGAGATGTTTGCATGAAGCAATTCGCCGAAAGGGACTAAAATTGTGGGCAGAAAACTCGTAGATTTTGCACCGTCGCACAGTGCCATCATTATTCGTAATTTTTTGACGAAAAATGCAACAAATACCACCCAACAGCCACCGAATTCACCTAATTTGGCTCCCTGTGACTTCTTTCTGTTCAACCGAATGTATTGCAGGCGATGGGGATTACTTTGAAGGGGACAATATATGTAGATTAAGATGAATAAACTTGTATTTTTAATTTTCTGCATAAATTCCGGTATCAAGGCGGTATATGATGTATATTAGTTCGCTTGAATAGAGGAAAAAAGGCAGCAAGTAATGGAATCAAGGACACTCCAGCCGAACCACTATAAACCCAATATTCAGGAGCGATAAGTAGGGAAATCACAATGGGATAGTATCTAAAGGTGAGAAATCATTTTCTAGGCAAAATATGCGGTGCAATACAGCAGAAGCGTAACCTATCCAGCGCAAATTTAAATCAAAACTTTTAAAGAGAAATCAAGGACACTTGGGTAGAGATTAGCAACTTAAGAAAAAAACGAAAATTGGACGTGCGCCAGAAACTAAAAAGAATTCCTGCCCTTAAGTAGAGTTTGATGTATGGACTGTAATCAATAACTGCTTTCTGGGTTTTCAATGTAAAAGCCATTTCAATGCTATCATGTGAACTTGACAGTCTAAAACGCAACAAGGTCATTAGAGGCTACAACCTGTACAGCGTACAATTTAAAAATCTTAAACTAATCACCACTCAAGGTTCAACGAAAATCTGATTCAATTGTCCATTGTATTTGTCATCCAAAAATCGCGCGTCACCACAATTATCCGGTGATAAATAATTCAATACAAACCAAATCTTAATTTCATCAAAAAACAAATCAACCCCGGCCCAAATACGTACTCATCATAACCAATTACGAACGAAATTTAATTTCTCACCTTGGGCGTGAAATGCACATTAGTCTCAGATGTTGATCGAATAACTTCTGTACTCCCACTACTGCAATCTGACGAATTGATCCCTTTTCCTTTGCTTATGTATAAAGTTTTCTTGCACCAGAAACCGTGCGTATTACCCATGCTCAAGGGTACTACGTTGTACCACAACTTGAATGGCGTACTCCCTCTATCTCTAACACTTAACCTTAGATACGGAGCTGATGTCTTGCGAGACGAAATCACAACAAAATTATTCACACTACGAGTACCACAATGTCGACGCGATCCGAAAGCTTGATGTCATCATGCAAGCGCAGTTTACATATACGAAAAATCCGGATACCGAACGCACGAATTACAAAACCATTTATTAGATACTTATCGAATTACAAAATCAAATAGCGTACAGCCAGTTCAACCTTAGCTTAAGTCGTTAGCCTGAACTTAGACAAAATAACCCGAATTCGATGGAAAACCACTCTCTCTGCCCCCGAACGCCGTCAAACACCCAACAGATACTGACTTAAATGTCACAAATACTTTTTCTTTTACTTTGCTTTGTTTCTCTGGCTCGATTATGTTGGAAGACAACAGAACAGAAATTGATTTATTCGCTAGAATTTGGTACGAAAATAAACTTTAGAACTTCACTTTGTAATGGGAAGGAACTAACAACAGACACTGCGACTGGGGAAGAAAAGTAAACCCCCCTCTTGGTAAAGTTTGTGGCTTGTTTGTTGTTTTTTTTTTTGCTATTTCAAGATGTATGTAATCACTTAAGTGTTTATGATAGGACAATTATTCCAACAGCTTTGACTGACTGAATGCCAATGGAATTCTAAGAGCTATTGACGTTCCTACAGAAGTCAGCGGATACATTCAAAGATACGAATACTCCATACACTTACAATTATGAATTCAAAATGTTCTGAGTTCGATGATTGTCGATGGATCTAAGCTTAAGGTTGTTCACCATGATCTTGCACGCTTCGGCACACATACCATAGTTTCGGAGAATTTCTGAATGAAAAACTCATAGATCATTGAGGTTTGTACCCGTATCTCTCGATCTCGAGTATGGCGTTATTAGAATTTTTATAGACCCTGACTGGATCCCATTCGGATTTACGGTATTTTTTTTAATTTTATTTATTTACTAAAGCTTGCCATTTGTTTTGTCAATATGCAAACGATTCGTTTGTTTTCTAAACCAGTTGGCAAGAGGCGCTGTCCGCCTAACAAGTGATGGAGTGAATTTAAATTGTAAATCTTTAAGGTGAAGTTGATTGGTGTACCCCTAAAGCTTCGGATCATTAGGACTATGATAGGTATTTACTTACGTTATCGAGTGCATAGCTCCTCATCGATGATGGACTGAGACTGAATAGGCGATTGAATGTTGGCGAACTTGAACTTGTTGATGGGGATATTGATGAAGTTATATCGGCAAACATCGGTGAGTGTTCTAAAAGTAAAAAAAAAAAAAACAAAAAACAAAATCAAAATAAAAAATCATAATAAATTAAACGAGTTTTCAATATTTTCGATTTCAAAATTAGTTAACGCAGACGGGGTTAAGTCGATATTTTAGGATAATTCTTGAATTTGAAAATCGCTGCGGTAAGGTTAATTACATATTGATGGCCTTAGACCGTAAGGTGTCATCAATTTATAAAGGGAAATGAAAAAATTCCAAAGAAACGACTTTTTGGTGACAGGTAAGGACAAGAGACGTTAATTGTCGCTATTTAGTGTCTAAGCAAGAGTGACAATGTCAATGAAAACGAATTCGAATTCGAAGCATTTCCATAGAATCGAAGCTTACTTTGGTACCAAAAAGTAACATCTAAATTATTTTTCTACATAGTCTTCGTATAAATCTTTACATTTTTGGTAACGTGGGACGAGCTTTTGCATACCCTCTTTAAAAAATGGCACCGCCATTGCGTTGAGGCATTGATTCACACCATGCTTAAGTTCCTCATTACTTCCAAAATGTTAAGATGCACTTGGTGCCAAATCAGGACTGTAGGGAGGATGATCAAAAATATTCCAATTGAACTCCTCCTTTGGTAAGCATTCCTCGTCTTTTGTTCTGGCTTGTTCTTGTCAACTTTCGTAGAGTAAACCGCTATATTTATTGCGTTTCCACGTTCCATAAACTCGGTTAACAATATGGAAAAAGTTTGTTTGAATTTTTTTGGCTTGAATTGCTTTGACTGTTCTTTGCTTCCTAAGTTTACATACTGGACCCAAGTCTCATCTCCAGTTACAATTTGCTGTAAAAATTTTCCCACCTTCCATTTCTAAACGTTCGAGAAATGCATTTCCTGAATTGACACGTTGGGTCTTGTGGACATCTGTGAGTTGTTTTTGGACCCAACGGGCACAGAACTTGTGGTAACCCAAGTTTTTAGACACGATTCTGCATAAAGTAGTTTGAGAAATTTTGGAAAATCCTGTAGCAAGATCTGAAATCGTAAAACTCCTGTTTTCTCGAACAAATTGGTCAACTTGGTGAACCACGTCTTCGGTCATGATCGAATTGCGCCCTTGGCCTCCTTCATTATGCACATCTGTGCGTCCGTTTTTAAATTATCCACACCAATTACGTACCGAACCATCGCTCATCACTGTATTGCCGTAAACAGCACATAACCGACGATGAATTTGAGCTGCGCCATTTCCTTCGGTTTGCAAAAAACGAATTACACTTCGTACCTCATGTTAAAACGGCAACTATTGGAAAAATACTAGACGAAAACGGTCGAAACTTGGCATATTATTAGTGAATATGCAGAAACACGTCACCGAAGTGCACGTACATATGTAATGAATTGTAACACATCGAAGGTTGATTTTGGAATAGCCCTGGTATGTTGCATCGAAGACTTTCGACATGTTTTTTGATTTTTCTCATCTGCAATACTAGGGTTTTTCCCACCAAGTGGGTTAACAAACCTCTATACGCACTGATTAATCGCCTTCCGTTTGATGTTCATATTATTGATTCCAGTGTGATTCCAAGTGATATTTCAAATTGCTTCCATTAGAGTTTCGATGATCATCCGCGTCGACTGTCTTTTGGAGATGTCTGACAGATTGACGGCAGATCAACTCCTATTAAGAATATACGAAGTCGATTCTTTCTTAACTCAGAAATGATGTGATTATGAAGAGCTAATTCTTCAAAGCCTAAACCCGTGTTAGAGCTTCAATTGATGTTTCATATGAGCATGACTGTAAAAAGCATGACCTTCGGGTTACAAGGAGGTCAGGCGCATACTGTAGGAAAGTAAGCTTCTGTTAAGTGAGGCTTTTTTTCTGTCAGCCCAGAGCACTCAGACAAGGAACTGATTCATTGTACTTCGTCTATCTATCTTTTACTGAAATTTATCGGTCTTTCGAAAGATGAGTACGAGTAGGCGTTTCAGTAATAAAAGGACTACAGTACCAGCACACACAACATTAGCGCCGAGTACCCGCTGTCTAATTCTCGCAGAATGTGTGTTCGCAGAATGTTTTGTAACTTATCCCCTGCACACTTAGTAACTTAGCTAAAACGTAGTGCCCCGTCATCGTATCAGTAAGCAGTCTGGCTAGCCTCTTGGAGGCCTCGAAAAGCATTCATTCGTTCTGTCGGCAACCTAGAGAGACATGCTAACTATTTTTATGTGCATATGAAACCCAACTGTCAATGGAAGAAGACCTAACCAACTCTCCTTTGAGCCTTATCTAGCAAGTTCATTGGCTAATTGCTCGCGTTTCCATTCAACCTTCCTACCGCCTTAAATGAAAATTTTAATGAATAAGTTCTGGATGGCTGTCGCTATAAATGCAATTGTTTATTCACAATATAGTTCTTTGCCATAAGGATTGCGTATATCTCCGCTTGGAAGACAGACACAATTATTTCTAATGAGGAATCTCAAAGAAAGATACCATCTCCCATTCCTTTCCCGGCTCAGATTCAGACCGCAACCATTCCTGAACAATGTAAGGCAAGAGTTAAAAGACAGTCGGCGTGCAAAGTCATCAAATTGTCGTGTTGCGCCAATTACCACTTCCTTTTAAATGGCAGACGTGCTAGGGAAAGCCTTCATGACCATTGTTGTCTAGTAAAAGCAGCAAGTACGTATTTTGGTAAAACATTGTTTCACCCACAACGGACGCATAGGTTACAAGCCACAAGTTTCCGGTAACTCCTTTACACTGCCAGAGGACCCACAGTGTTTTGAAGATTCTCGACGTGACATGTGCTACACTTTCTTATCTTATCTTCTGTCAGTTAACGCCTTGAATGAAGCAAAATGGATTTGTTACTTCAGATCACTTGAATGTAAATTCAGAGAGAAGAGGACAGCACATAACCTTGAGACGTCCATCTACTGACAGACTTTCTCCAAAGAAATCCTGTAGAATCCTTTGTGCAACACTCGCTGTAAGAGTGATGCCGATATGGCAAAGCATATCCTTTATAAATGTCCGGCTTATATGAGTGATTCATCGTAAAGTTTGATTTTCAATTGGCTTTTTTTGACAGATCACGCATAACCTTTATCAAACTGCTCCATCATTTTTATTTAGTATCGTTTGGCAAGTCATCATGAAAACACTCACATCACAACGGTGTCTCCAAATTGTTCATCTGTATTACAAAAATTAGCGTCTTATGAGAAATGTTTTTCGTGCGATTCGAGGAACTTACGGTGCGCATAATCGAATTACTGAAACCACTATTGCCAATATCATTCGCAAATTTGAGTCCCAGATTACATAAGTGGATAACACTCGGCCGGTTAGACCACATCCAGCACGTAGTGAGGAGACTATAACAGCTCTAGATAAGAGTGTACAAGAATTGAAGCCAGGCGACTTGAATTTGCGTCATATTTTCAGTGAATGGGCTCTGGAATAACTCAATGAAAATCCGGTGTTTTATCGTGGAATTTTGTTCAGTGATGAAGCGCATTTCTGGCTCAATGGATACGTTAATGAACAAAATTGCCGTATTTGAGCTGATGAACAACCTGAAAAGTATCAAGAGCTACCATTACAGCCATTAAAAACAACAGTGTGCTGTGGTTTATCGGCTGGTGGAATCATTGATCCATATTTCTTCAAAATGAGGCAAATCAGAATGCTACCTTCAATGGTAACCGTTATCGCCCCATGTTAACGGACTATGTGCTTCCTGAAATTCAAGCACAAGGTCTCGGTGAGCTCTGGTTTCAACAAGACGAGCCAAACAGCGCCTGAAACAATGGACTTGTTGAGAAATCATTTTGGTGAGCACTTAATCTCACGTTTTGCTACGGTAAATTGGCCGCCTAGATCATGCGATATCACACCTTTGGATTATTTTCTCTGGGGATATGTAAAGTCCCAGGTCTTCAGGAATAAGCCCGCTACGATTGAGGCGTTGGAAGCCAACATTTATCGTGTTATCCGTGAGATACCAGTCGCTATGCTCGAGCGAGTCGCCCAAAACTGGACATCGAGCACAAAGGCTCTGTTACCTTGAGTAATTGATCAATCTTGTTTCAGTTCAAGAAAATACTTCACTCCCAGACCAAGCTTCAATTTCGCAAGGACAACCGAAGCTCTGTTTAAATGACTAAGCTATTGCGAATACGGGAGCACTTAGTATCGGCAACTGGAAGCAGAACCCACGATAAAATGAAGGGGGCAATCCAAAGAAAGTCACTAAATAATATGTGCTCGGGTATTTCACCCAGATACCAACTATTACGTCGAGGTGGTAAGGCAACTGGTCTACTTCGGCTCTGTTTTAAATTCTGCCAATAACATTTCAGCAGAGATAAAACGAAGAATCACTCCATTCACTCCATTTCCAATTGCTTTTTTCGTTGGGCTAAGAAGGCAGTTGAGTAGTAAGACCATATCCCGAAATACTAAGGAAACCACCTTGATCATCTTTTGAAAGCGGATGAAAATACCCTCCGAAAAATCCTTTGAAAAATATTCGGTCCCATTTGCCTTGAGCGCCTTCGACAGCAACACCGACCTAGTCAGAAAACTGCACATCAGTCTCCTGAGATGGCTAGGACATATAGAGCGAATAAACACCAACACTCCGGCTCGCAGATTCTTCAAATCAAATCCAGAGGGACACCGGAATAGTATATGGATGTTCGGCAGCTAAAATTTGTAATTTTCGTACAAAATGTGGTCGGAATAATGATTTAACTTCATCAACTTTGAAGAGATTAATTCAAAAATGTGAAGTGTGAGGGAGAGTGAATCAATTAGTGATCTTAGACACTCTGGCCGTCCTTCAAACATCGAAGCAGTTCGTAAGAGTGTTACTGAAAATCCAGGAACAACAATTCGGCACCGTGGTTAAGAATTGGACATTTTCGAGAAGCTCTCCACAGGAAAGATTTGCATCTGCGTGCAATTTGTAGCCTACTTACTACGCACAGCAAGAGAGTTCGTTAAATGGATTATGGAACAACAAGTGGATGATGATTTTTTACTTAAAATCATCTTCAGCAAGTGGTTCATTTTCATCTTGATGGACGAATGCGTCCACAACGTGTAACTGTTTGCTGCGCATTTTGGGCTGGAGGCACCATCGGACCATTTTTTCTTTGAAAATGCGGCTAGTCATTCAATATCAGTTGATGGCGCCCGCTATCGGGACGTGATAATCCATTTTTTGGTGCTTAAATTGCAAGATGTGGATGTGGACAGCATTTAATTTCAACATGGCTATGCCACATGCCCAAGAAAAAAATGCAATTACTGCATGAGTCATTTCGGGCCCACTGGTTCAGATTGGCCACCCGGATCATGCGATTTAATGCCGCTGGACTTTTTGATTTGGGGTTCTTTGAAATCTAAGGTTTATGCTAGCAAGCCCACGATCGCGCATTTATACGAAACTGTCATGGAAAATGTCGACAAAAGAGTGCGTATAAGCCAGCGAACAAACCTTATTTTGACGAACAAGTTACTTGGTGTTTTAGAGTAGACAATCTTGTGTAGTTAGAGGACAGTTCTATATTTGAAGAGTGCATCCAATGAATATCCGGCGATTTGATCGGTGAAACCTGGTAGGTGTTCATTGCCTGACACCGATGACATTTACCCAGTTATGCTACAAAAAGGTACAGCCCAGTTGCTGGTAGCTCTGAAAAGAATTTTCACGCTAACCTGGCACCGGCCTTTAAACCGAAAATGGGAAAGGAGGACTAACCGCTCACCAAGAATTTCAGACCTATAAGTCTGACCTCCTTCATGCTGCAAAGCATCGGAAGAATGGTCGTGATCCATGTGCGCAAAATTGCCTTGCGAATGCATCCTCTGTCGATGATGCAACACGCCTAACAACGCAGAACATCCTGCGATAGTGCGCTTCGGAATCTGGTAGGCAGAATTGAAGACGCACTCGAGAAGGAATACGTCTTAGGCATTTTCATCGAGGTTGAGGGTGCTTTTGATAACTCAACTTTTGATGGCATGTGCAACTCGGCCAGACAACACGGCGTAGACGAGTCACTGGTCTTGTGGATTAAAGCGATGCTTGTGAATAAGACATTGATTGCGGATGCTGGACGCGGCGAATATGTGGTGACGGTTGTAAACAGGGGTTGCCCGCAAGGCCGCGTTCTGTCTCCACTGCTATGGTACATGTTGGTCGACTGACTGCCTCAACGCACTCAATAGTTCTAACGTCCACGCACAAGCATACGCGGATGATATAGCTGTACCGTATGTTGGATTGTGTCTAGCGACTGTCTGCTCGCCCTAGACGTGATCGACGACTGGTGCACTAGTAATGACCTTTCAGTCGATCCTCTCAAAATTGAGATCGTTTTCTTTACGAGAAGAAAAAAGCTGCCTAGTCTAACCCATCTAGTGCTTAAAGGCATCACCGTCCTGGATAACAAACTTTTCTGGACTAAACATGTTACGACGAAAGCATCTAAGGCGCTGTCGGCCTTCTGGCAGTGCAGAGGAGCTATCATCAAGACATGGGGTCTGTCACCGAAAAGGGTCTTTTAGATCTAACCGGCTATGATAAGCCCAATTATATCCTATGCGCCGGTTGTCTGGTGGAATAAGCTCTCCCGAAAATACGTAATTTCTGCTTTTACCAGACTCCAAAACGGTTTGTCTCGGATGCATGGGGGCTTTCCCTAGCACTCCTGGCTCCACCCTTAACGCCTTGAGGAATCTCCCTCCCCTTGATATTCAAATCATGGGCTGCACCCTCAAAGCCATCTTCCGATTAAAAAGAATTGGTCTTTGGTACAACACGCACTGGAGCTTTGATGACCTTTTGCGCCGGCTGTCTTATGACTCTGATCTTATGAACATGCCATCTGATGCAATATGATCAGAACACCTGTTGCGGAAAAAATACGAAATCGACTTTCCTTGTGCCCAGGGCTGGCTCCGGCCAGCATCTGAGCCAGGAAAGGAATGCAGTCGGGTCTTGGTGTTGGTGTCTTTCTGGAGAACGAAAACGTTAGATTTCATTTCACGTTAGGAAAGCTTGCATCCGTTTTCCACGCAGAAGTTTACGCAATACTGATGAAAGCGAACTACATTGCGAAGAAACGGTGAAGAGATCAAAGCATTTGCATCTTCAGCTACAGCCAAGCTGCGCTTAAAGCCTTACTGTACTCTTTTACGACTTTCAAGCTAGTTCGAGAATGCAAGAGATCCCTGAACGCAGTCGGAAGGCTAAATTTAGTGATCCTTGTCTGGGTAACAGGATCAAGGGAAATAAAATCGCCGACGAACTTGCCAGGAACGGTTCAGAGGAGAGTTTTTCAGGATCCGAACCTACGTTGGGTCTGCCTACGTCATTGGATAAGGCTTTCATTGACAGTTGGGTCTCAAATGCAGATGGCACAGCTCCCGAGATGCAAGCAGACCAAACACTGACCTCGATCCACTGGGAGGTCAGTGGTCTTTCTGCTGTCCCTCAGCAGGAAAGACTGTAGGTTGCTCACTGGGGTCATGACGGGACATTACACTTTTGCAAAGCACTTGAATGTATTGGGTATAAGTGACGCAACATCCTGCGAAAATAATGACGACACCCCGGAGCACTGACTAAAAGCCCATTACTAGTGCACCAGTCCTCGATTACGTTATGAGATATACCAGCTATGGCGTGTTGTGTTGTTCAGCTCACTACCAACTTCTTTGATAGGAGCTAGTTGTGAACTGGTTTTAATCAGGTTACCTGGGAAGTGAGACACGAACATGAGACGGAGAGTCTCATTTTCGTCAGATTTTCAGAGTGGTTCCAACCTGGTTGATCTACCGGCCTGCTGGTTTCACCAATAATTTTGATCTATTCGCAAAAAGATTTGTAAGAGGCGCTCTTCGAAGATTACAATATTCCTCCATATTAGTCTTAAGGGACCTGCTTAGAAGTTTTCTGGATTCTTTACGAAGACTTTGCAGGTCAGCATTCCGCCAAAAAACGGGCGATCTTTAGGATTGCTTAGTAGCTGGACATGTCAATTCGAAATACTTGGTGTGGGTGCCGTTCATGATCTGAATACAAAGTTTCTCTTCCTTAAATCGTTTCCAGTTGGTTTTATTCGGATTCCTCCTCTTCAGCAAGGTCTTACCGATCGCTCGTCTTAAAGTGGTGTGAAACCCCTTAAACATCCGAAACCACAGATGCGTTTATTCCACACCCATTGTTCCTGTATGGATATTATGTGGAGTTTTGTATTCAACACTGAAAACCTCTTACATAGGGATGCAATATCAGACTTGGAATGTTGGAGATTGATTTGAGTACACAAAATAAATGAGTACTAGGGTGGTCTTCTTCTATCCGCACTCATTTGGAAACAAAGTGGAAATTAACCCTTCCAAGGTGCAGATAGGGAACGCAACGCTACTCGTCCATGATCTTTATCTATCACATGTTACATTTCCATTTTTGGTAAATACGTTGTTAAAAAAAACAGAATGTTATTTTAAATAAAGAAGAAGGAGAAAAAGAAGAAGAACTTTGCTATTGTAATGATGCAAAAGGATTTTTTTAAAGAAATCGGAATTCCATGCGTTCATTCTGACTGGTGTCTTTCCATAGATATTAGGTTGTCCAAAAAATAATGTCGATTTTTAACCTTTGACTTTAAAAGCATAGATCTTAAGTGAAACAAAACTTTATTAATCAAAATAAAAATCAACACACTTTTGCCAAAGTGAATGATGTTTATTTATTCCTTTAGCATGAAGCTTTAGACCTCTGGGGACTATAAACTCGTTGAAGGCAATTTGTTTTGACTATTGAAGGATTTCTCACACAAGAAGCTGTCGAGGTGCTTGAACAAGTGGAAATCGGTTGGAGAAAAGTCCGGCGAGTATGGTGGTCATTTATCTTCTGTAAGGTCGGTTGTGCTAGGTGTTTTCGGCCGTTGTCATGGAAAAGGATTAGCCCTTTTCTGTTACCCAAAGCCGGGCGTATGCGTTTAAGTTTTTCGTGCATTTCATCGAATTGCAATTGCAACCCCTAGTTTTTCTGCAAGTTCTCTTACTGTTGTACATGTATTTGCCTCAACCAAAACCTTTATTTAAAAATTGTCGATGAGTGTCTTACGCCAACGCCCTTACTCATCTTCGAGCGACACATCTCCATTTCGAAATTTTTGCAGCATACGTTTGATAGTCGTTCAATTTCCGGAGGCTACACCTGCCTCCGCTGCTCTGTGGCTCAGTTTGAAAGTATAGTCATAGGAATATAGAGCGAAAAATGCACTTTAAAATGATATACCATCTTGTGGCACTCCCATTGTTCTGATTTGAGCTCTGCTTTTTTTGTAAAAGTTACGTGGCCAAGAGTACATCTATCTTTGTGGGTGTTGGCGATTTTTCACAATTATAGAAATGGATTTAAATGTGCAACTTGCGCAAACGTTGGAAATATTGTAAAAGAGTTTGGTCGCTTACTAGTGGCACGAGCGGTTCAAAAGTGATCGTGAGTCAATTGAAGATGATGTGTTGACGTCGCAAAAGAGATGATTTGCGAGGCTGAGTTCGATCCTACATTCATCAAAAGGATTATTACTTGAGGCGAGACGTGGGTTTATGTGCACGACACGCAATCCAGACATCAGGCAAGTGAATGGCGTTCACCAAATGAGCCAAAACCAAAAAAAAACACCTCATTGTCTGTCAAAAAAGTGCATCATGAATTGTTGCCAGAAGGCCAGACAGTAAACAAGGAGTATTGTTTGGGCGTTATGAGACGTTTGCGTGAAGCAATTCGCCAAAAGAGACCAGAATTGTGGGCAGAAAGCTCGTGGATTTTTCACCATGATAACGCACCGTCGCACAGTGCCATCGTTATTCGTAATTTTTTGATGAAAAATGCAACAAATACCATCCAACAGCCACCGAATTCATCTGATTTGGCTCCCTGTGATTTCTTTCTTTTCAATCGAGCTAAAAAACAAATACGGGAAACGCGTTTCAGCAGCCGAGAGGAAGTAATGGAAAAAACTGAAAACCGAATATAAAAAATGTTTCGAGGAGCGCTTGACGCTGGCATAAATGTGTTGCTGTCGATGGGGATTACTTTGAAGGGGTCAATATAGATTTAGATGAATAAACTTGTTATTTAAATTTTCTGAATAAATTCCGGGAACTTTTTGAGGTATAATATGTATAAAAATACTAAAAATTTTATTTCAAAACAACCACAAATAAATGAGTTACAAAAGAACTGACATTATTTGTCTAAACAACCTATTAGTTCAACAGAATGTTTGAAAGCTCTCCTTCTCCACAATGGGAATAAATTTCCATCTCATCATTCCGTGAGGATCAAAGAAAATTAAGAAAGTGTAAAAATAGTGGGTGAGAGTTTAAACTACCATATGCAGTATACCTATCTGTCCATTGAAAGCAGATTCTACTATGGTTGGCTTTCTGATGAGAAGGCAAGGCGGGTATACCAAACATCCTTGGTATTTTTGCTTATGAGACAGTAGAGCAGATAATACGCATTTACAGCAGCAGTTATTGAAGAGAGGAAAACATAATGTTAACCCACCACCAGTGGCGTGCCAGTATATACATATGTAGGTCAGATCAGGTGTTTTTAAAAATTCGAATAACTTTTTCCTCCGCCATTGATTTTGATCGTGATTTCAAGTAGCTGCCGCATTACACGTCCCCATCGTGAGTTTACACCGCAACGGCTACGCAAGCCACGTTGTGTAATTTTTAGTACCAACCTGGTGCGTGAGCCTGGTGTCACCAATTATGTAAGTCCAGTAGTTATAGTTAAATTATTGATTATTCGCATTTGGTAGGGCTCTTAACGTTTTTTTTTTATCTACTTTGCTATTATTTTTATTGTTTTATTCATCAGTAAGCTTGTTACATGATTGTATTTCACAAAAACAACCTTTCGTATATGTCTCTTGTTATAGCATGTCTTACGAAGGTGATCAGCATCATTTCGAACCTCTTCTACAAGAAGCAATAACACTTGATGAGGACAGACCACCAATATCATCAGATAGTGAAACTTAAAGGGATAACGAACGAGCGAAGAGGAGTTGAGTGGTCGAGAATCTTCAGGTAACAACAACGCTTCATTTTATATCGGAAAGGGCAAATGTACGAACTGGAGTAAAGAACCCCCTTGCCACAAGTAAGAAGTACCCTTTTGCAATTTGGTGACACTGATCATTGTGAAGTATACCAACAAACACATTGCTACAGTGAAAGAAACATACATCAGACAGGCTGATTTCAACGAGATATACCATATTGCTTGATAGGTTTGCTGCTATTAGCTAGAGTGAAAAAAATCAAATCATCTGAATACTGAAGAGTTATGTATTTCGAACGAATGGTGGTTCAATAGTTTTAATTTTTACTGCGAGCTTTGAGGTTTGATAATGGTACTACGAGAGAAAATAGAAAAGCATTTGACAAAATTTGGCACATTCGAGAAATATTTGAGAAATGTGTTCAAAATTGTAAGACTAATTACACTTTATCTGCTTTTGTGACTATCGATGTGAAGTTGGTAAATTTATTCCATATAAACCACGCTCATATGGTATCAAAACCTAAGCTCTTTGTGACCCTAAAATGTCTTACAGACTTAATATAGCCATACTCAGACCCGTAAAATCTTGACAATTCTGGCTTCGCATTGTTCCAAAAAGTTCTAACAACAATCGAAAAAATTAGGAAGAACAAGAAGGAAATTGCTTCTGACTTCAATATATTGTGTGGTCGAAATGTGAAGTGAAATATATTTGGTTTTCGCGACAACATGGTTTTGATTTCACATGTTCCAAAGGCCGAAAAAGACGTTCTTAGCACAATGCACAATGATGCTAAAATCGATGCCGAAACTCAAAAGTCCGATATAATTTTGAGCTACAAAGACACCAAGGGCGGCGTCGATGTCGTAGATCCCGGTTTAATTTTATTAACTCCCTTTTGCCTTCAAAAAGTGGTCAGGGGGTCATGGATACGCTGTGTCCTTCAAGACTTGACCACCTTAGATTGCCAGTCTTTATGATTTTTTCCTCGATAGTGCCAATTACTAAGCAAAGAGGTGTTTTGATGTTAGCAACCTCACTATTATCGAGTAACCCTCCTCTTCTCGAGTCTGACAGTCTTGTTGACACTCTTAGTTCTGGGTCTTATGAGAAGATACCAGAACCTGTTCCTTCCTCTGTTTTCCAACCAATTAAAGGACGAAAAATTCATTGGTCATGGCTCTGTAGCGCTCAACATGTACAGTGACCATTTGGCTCACGACGTTCTAAAAAATAAAAGTGGTCCAATGACTCCTTCAGCATAAAAAGCACAACATATAGTGATTCTAAGTGGATGTAATGGCTCTTCGTTCATTTCTCGAGGATTTTAGGAGAGCTAGAACCACGGTTTGTTCACGTATCCACATGCAAATTAACCTTGTCACCCATAATTATTTTTGGCGCAAAATCGTCCCCTTCATTGCTGAGATTCAGGTAGGCCTGAGATTAGGTTACACGCGATTCATACTGACAACACCCTGGATTCGTTATCAAACGGCATGGTCTCGTCTCCAACTGACTACATCACACCCAAAGTAAACTTCACGAAAGTCTTCCAAGTGGATTTCCCAACAAGAGCTCAGTGAAGGAGGGATTAAGTAGTGAAGGGCTTCGACACAGTCATATACAAGGACGGATCTAAGATGAGCTGTGGTGTGCGGGACGGTGTTTACTCGAAATCACCGAAAATATCAATTTCAGTCGGCTTACCGAATTTTTCCAGCGTTTTCCGGGGGGAATTACTGCCCATCCGAGAAGCATGCACGCAACTAGGGCAGGACACAATGCACAAACAAAGCATTACATCCTACAAGCCGCTATCAAAGCCATCGACTCGGCTACCATATCCTCCAAACTGGTGCAGGAGTAACGGAACGAGCTTGCTGCCTGAACAGTGACATAACACGCAATGAGCGTGCGGATGAGCTCGCCAGAAAGGACCTACACCTATCACCTGATGGACTGCCTGGACTTTGTAGGGAAGCAACTTCAAGTCTTTGTGCCGAAGGTCGTGCGTGGAATGGACAACTGGGTGGCACGTCGCTTGGTCTATGTCGACGGAGCCGCTACAGTCTACGACATCTTCAGCCACGCACCGATATTCTTGGCTTGCTCGGCTCCGTGTTGTTGCAGTCTCTAAGAGTCGTGCGGTTAAACACCACATTGTACGATCAGTGGGAGCCAGGCGCCCAGGAAAACGGGCACAAAAAGCAAATTGCGCTAATATCACTAACGAATTGTTCATCAAAAACATCGTGGCAACTATTCCGCGTCCTTCAGAAGTATAACGTTCCATTGCTTAATCGACGCCATTTGTAAAATCGATGGTGCTTTCCGATATTTTTATACTTTAATTGGTCTTTAATTGTCAAAAACAGCACAGGACGCCAATGCAGTTCTTGCACGAGCTGCATTTTGTAAGATTTTAGACCAAGATCCTGGCGTAGTCGAGTATTTACCAAAATCACAATTGCTGCAAACGGTGACGACTGGCGTAAACAGCAGCACGCACTCTACGCATTCGAGTTGGTGGCTCTCTGTCCAATAGCGTGAAATTGGTGCGAAATCTGGTAAATTGGTCAAGGCGCACGAAAAGCATTTTTCACAGAGCAAGAGTAAATTGTAAGTTTTGTTCGTATAAGTCTTTCCATGATGAAATGGCAATATTTCTGCCAGGACCTCAAATTTGTACAAAAACCTGCAAAAAAAAATTTGTAAATGAGAACGCATTTGAGGGAGTAATTCATTTCTTCACCCTGCCAATTCTCACAAATTTCTACACGAGATTTTGTTTAGGCAGGAATTTTAATAAAAACGTCAAATCAACTAATTAAATTTTAAAAGAAGTGTCAAATTCGTAAAAGTTTAAATTTGTGTGAATTGCCACAATTTCATGCAAATTTTCGCAAATGTATCTCGTGGATAACGCGATTCCAAAGCGTCAATCGTAGCGCGCCTATTCCTGAAGACCTGGGACTTTACATATCCCCAGAGAAAATAGTCCAAAGGTGTGATATCGCACGATCTAGGCGGCCAATTTAACGTAGCAAAACGTGAAATTAAGTGCTCACCAAAATGATTTCTCAACAAGTGCATTGATTTACGCGCTGTATGGCTCGTAGCGCCGTCTTGTTGAAACCAGAGCTCACCGAGACCATGTGTTTGAATTTCAGGAAGCACATAGTCCGTTAACATGGCGCGATAACGGTTACCATTGGCGGTAACATTCAAATCAGAATTTTGAAGAAATATGGACCAATGATTCCAACAGCCCATAAACCACACAATACCGTTGTTTTTAATAGATGTAAGCTCTTGGTACTCTTCGGGTTGCTCATCAGCCCAAATACGGCAATTTTGTTTATTAACGTATCCATTGAGCCAGAAATGGGCTTCATCACTGAACAAAATTTCACGATAAAACACCGGATTTTCATTGAGTTTTTTCAGAGCCCATTCACTGAAAATATGACGCAAATTCAAGTCGCCTGGCTTCAATTCTTGCACAAGTTGAATTTTGTACGCTTTTAGGCCGACAGTTGTCGAATACGCCAAATTGTCGAATACGCCAAGTTGTCGAATATGCCAAGCCAAGATGCTGAGAACGACGACGAATCGATTCGTCACGGTCTTCGCGTACCCTCTCAGCTACAGGTGCTATAGTCCCTTCACTACGTGCTGGATGTGGTCTAACCGGTCGAGTATCATCCTCTAATGTAAACTGGGACTTAAACTTGCGAATGGTATTGGCAATAGTGGTTTCAGTAGGTCGATTATGCGCATCGTAAGTTCCTCGCATCAATAATACAGCTGAACAATTTGAAGACGCTACTGAATTAAAATGACAAAGCAGTTTGATAGGAGTCAAGCGTGATCTGTCAAAAAAAGCATATTGAAAATCAAACCTCACGATGAATCGTTTTGACGTTTCAAACACGATATTTGAGGTTAAGGAGTGAGTTTATTCCTACGTCAAAAACTTAAGCAAAAAATTCTCTTTTACAAATTTCCCTTAAATTCGTATTTTCATTCTGACAGCCACCTAAGTAAACTTTTTTAGGTAAGTCCTGCTTTTTTTTTAATTAGTAGGTGGGGAGAGATAAAAATAATTGACCGGTGTAATCGGAATTATTTGTCGAGCATGATTTGAGAACAGGGAGTACTTTTGTTTGGTTTCATCCTTCCGGAACAATACCGTTGTATAGTTAATTGTATTAAAAAATGTGTAATCAGTTCATGCTTTGCAGTTCATGGCTTCGAATTGACGCTTGAGCCACCTAAAAGTCTAGGATCACTGCTTAATAATGTAATTACATTACTCAAGATAATATTGGGATCGTATCTGTAAAGGAACATCACGTCTGTATGTATAAAAAACTTAATCAAAACTCACCACTTAAACTCTCTACTGGGGAGCACTCCTTGGCAAATGCAAACATTTCGCTGTTGTTTGTGGCATCTGCTGAACTCAGAGTAATACTGGGCTTCCTTACTCCCAAAAACTTGCTATTCATCGAGGTACACGAAGAGATCAGTCCTCCATCCCGAATCGGAGAATTCGTCTTCATTCCGTTCATGGTGATAATCGGTGCCGAAGGAGCCTTGCTATGACTATGACTGATTCCATTTGGCCGATAGTAATGGTGCATCGATGATTGCTGTAGATTAGGTGGTGACACATGTGGCTGATATCTGTGGCTATGGCCCGATAATGACCCACCATTAGTGCTGCCATTAATAGTTGACCCAAATGTGTTGTCGCACGTGTACTTTGGTATCGCCAGACGTAAAGTATGCCGTGCAGCTAGCCTACGTGCAGGCGCATACTTAGTCGAACTATTTCCCGTCGTTGAATGTATCGGCGAAGAATCATTTCCCTGTACCGGGGACGAATGGTGATGCAAATGAGTATGCGGCGAATTCATTTTCGTTGAGTTTTCTCTTAGGTGTAAAAGCTTTTTGTTTCTCTAAATTTCTCTTTTTTCTCTCTCTCTCTCTCTTTCTCTCTTAAACGTCTGTTTAAGTTTTCTTTTTGATTTTATTTTCACAGCTGATAGCTGACGTTCGCTATGATTTCTTTATTTTTCGCCACCAGTTTATGGTCTGTGTGCATTAGCGCAAGACGCGATTTGCTTGCCTTTTGTTGGTTTTTGCGTTGCCTTCGGAATCTAGTTAGATTTAAAAATAGCTTCCAACCGACGATAACAAAGGCACGAAGCTTCGTGCAATCAGACACCGAATCGGACGTAATTTATGACTAAGTAATGCGGCAAAACGAATTAAAAAGAAGAAAAAAACAACAACAAAAACACACAAAAACTCCGCACAATTTCCGATTGAAATTTAACGTCGGGAGGTGGCAAGAAGGCGGTAATGACAGCAGCGGTAATGTGGCAGTGACAGTAATGTGCTAGCAGCTGTGTTCCATATTCGGCATTCGACGTTTGTTGGTTTTTGTCTATGCTGAGTTTTGTTTTTTATTTTTTTGACAGCTCTGACGTGGGAGATCATTTGTGGATGCTGATTTATGGCTAATTAAAGTATCCAGTTAATTGACCAATAGCGACATTTGAAATCACAAAAATTAGAAAAGATTATCGTGGACGTTTCTGCCTGAAAATATACAAAAAAGTTATTTGGGTAAATTGTCAAGAGATTCAGTGTATGAATAGAATGATTTGATTGTGAACTTAAAGAAATCTAGAGATAGAGACATGCTTGGGTGAGTCTGAAGGTCGAGAAACCGAAATCGCTAGTGGGCGGGAAAACTTGGAAAACCATGATCATGAACATTGAGAGTAATAAGTGTCGTTGGTGGGTTGTTGATTCAGAAAATAACACGACATGAGCAATCGATCAAGTTAACTAGATTCAGTGTTCAGCGTTTACTTGTCTCTTGTTGTGGTGGAGTGAGTTGAGAAATTCTAAGTATGTCACTTGGTAGACTTGAGACTGAGACACATAAATTAAACGAAAGTGGGTATGTCCACAAATACGCCAGCGGCGACAAATAATTATAAGTGCGTGTTTTGTTTTCTCTCTTTAAACACTGTAAACACTGAGCAATGACAAGGTTCAATAGACTGTTGTGAAAGTTTGTTCAGAGTTGTTGTCAGATGGATTATTCGAAGTAACGACGCAATCGAAATTGTTCTATGACAGATTGGCAGAGACAATAAAGGTGAAAAACATTTGAAACAGACGCAGAATATACGAATGATCAAAGGTCTGACATTGGGCAATAACAAAAAAAAAAAAAAAAAGACTAAATCGGAGACTTCCCACATGGCCCGGAAACAAAATAAAATAAACTTAATGTTATGGATGTTGTGGAAAACATTTTTTTTTTTTTTTTAAATGATTTATGTGACAGTTTTGTAAAAAAAAAAAAAAAAATACGTAAAACCAAGCCAGAGGAAAATGAAATTAATTTTAATGATCTCTTAACTAAGTTTAATGACTGAGCTATAACATAATCAGCGAAGTTTTGGAGCAGGGATTTTTGGATTTTGGTTTTCGTCTTTACTTGAAATTTAAATTAACTTTTATGATTTTTTTAATTCTCTTTTATGACCTCTTTCAACCACCTCGATCCCAAGCTAGCTAGTTGCTTGGGACCATTTCATTTGGGTCTCATAACTTTGAGAGCTTTGTGTACATAACTTTATTCCTAATTTCCCAAGGTGGGACTTCGCGTCTAATGTTAACCTGTTAATTGCGCATAACTCTTTCAAGCACGATGTCAAAAAAGTCGATCTGTCTAGGACTCTTTTTAACATAGAGAGACATCGGAAGGAGTTATCCTGCAAAACCGAACAAGTTTGACAGAAATGTCAAGACTAGAAATGGCTCTGTATGCGAGTATCCATTTGGTATTCTTAGATCTTCTTCGGCCACAGAGTGAATATATGGTCTATGCTGGACTTAAAAGACTTAGAACTGCATATCAGTGACTTTCCGATCAGTTTGTTGACAACCGATTTTAGACGTTCCTATGATAGGACAGTACGTTGAGTCTCGTATGCGAAGTTTAGAAGTATTATGTCTCTCTAGTTAGTGAAGTTCAGGGAGTTTTCTCTCTTCAGGACTGTGAATGATTCTCTCCAAATCTCGGTGTCCAGGATTGGGTTTCACGGATTTGTTAGCCTATCTTCGATTTGCTGAGGTGGGAGAAAATTCTCACGGTCTTCGTCCAAGTTGAATAATAAGCCTAACCTACTAGCAGTATTTTTGCCGTCTGCGGGTCTTAACTTAACTAAACTGGTGCCCTGACTCGCCTTTTACACTTTATGCATCTTTGATCTCCTAGATCTAGCTTTTTTCGAAGTCGCTGTTTTTCCTTCAGAGAAGTTTGTGACTGCTTTTTCCTCTTTACTAGGTCGTACGAGTCCAATACCAACTCGCGATGCATTGTTGCCAGATGCACCTCCTGTTTAGCCAAGATTTGGCATTTTATCATCGTCGAACGATTAGTTTCTTATTTATGGTCGCCTCGTCAAATATAGTACATTAGAGGCGGCATTTCTTAGAATTTTCTCGCAACGTGATGAAAACGGTTTTAGATGTTGACAGAGATATATGTCTGTCCTTGCAAAATATAAAATCGCGTTTACTATGCAGGATGTAGAGCCTAGTTTATACTGGGAATCTCGTTCAAGTGTAGGTTGGTTGATCAGCACTCTTACAGCAAGAGTCCCAAGAGCTGTTATCACATATGCAAGTCATGCAAATGGCAATTAAGTGAACTGTTTTGATGACATAACTGTCTAGGCTTGCTTGCTAAAAGATAAAGGCCTGTGTTGGCCTTTAAAAGACTGCAAGTAGCAACCAATTGGTGTGCCTGAAAACCTTTCAAAATGTTAACTACGGTTGTGATTAAAAGGAGCTCAACTGCTCAATGAAAGCCCTAACTTAGAACGGTGGCAGTCCCAACGCAACCTCATGCCTAGTTAAATCCTCCTTTGAGGAAAAAATACAGTTACATCATCTATATATGTCAGAAGCTATACATTAGAGTTATGGAGAACGTAAGACGGAAGGCTAACCAACCTGCACCGTAGCAGCAGAGCCAGAATGTCAGCCTGCAAGTAACCTCTATTTAACGCTGACTGTTTTGCAGTATTCCAGTTGACAGCCTTCTTAACTTGGAGCTTAACTTTTTAGCGTGGAATAACTTTCACTTAGATGGATTCCACTTGACATCCAAACTTTGTCCATCCGAACTACAGTCTCTTTTGGTTGCATTTTGACTTTGTACGCGAGAAAAGCCATCCAAAGAGGAAGTGTTAAAAGCTTTTTATCTCTTAACACTAAAGAAAAGGAAGCCGTTTCTGCTAAACTGGGCTTATTTGTTTCATTTGGTGAGACATCCACCGACTTGTTTATCTACCATATTCCAACGCCACTGCATTGGTGTTGCTTTCAGCACTTTCGCTTTGGACTTCATTTGCAGTTCGTTTTCTACGTTTCCTTTTCTCTGCTACCTTTCAAATGCCTCCCAGAGCATATCCTTTCTGGGGCCCGTTCAACTCTTTCAGGTTCTGAGTTAAACCTCTAAAAGCAGCAAGCACGAGTAACCTGTCTATTTTGGAGGAGTTTAAGTATGTCAAGTTGAAACTCCCCGACACACTTTCCATGATTATAGTCTGATCTATCAAACTGATCTTTACAAACTGCGGAAAATATTCCCTCTCGCAGCACTCTTCCGCTGCCTTAAAATAGGACGCTGCATCTCTCGTTTTTTTGCAGGATTTACCCTTTTTTTTATCCATTTCTGGATTGGGAACTTTTCTCTGTTTCGGCTTTTGATTTTTGTGATGCGTTTTCCGAGAGTGGTTGTTATATTAAGGTCCTATTGGTTACTGATTTATAGGACACTAAATTCAAAGTAACATGTCGGCATATTATAAATTTTCGTGCTCAACCGCTCCCTCCAGATTCTAACTGTGGGATAAACTAACGCGTTTTTTATTATCGTTTTATGGGGCAACGAAAACTAAAATTTGGCTGTCTTGCCGTTTTAAGCACTAAAATCTTTGGATGTATGGAGGTGTACTTCAACCAAAAGCTCAAACGACTATTAATTCGAGAAACAAGGAACTATGGCAGGACATCCCCATTATTCAAGTTTAAAGACAAGAAAACGGACAGCGAAGAATACGTGGACAATTTTTTTTTTAGTTTACTTTTAGCTGGTATTTATAGCTCAAAAATCAAGAGGTCCTGCACTCCTGAAACGAAATAACAACATCACTCGAAATGGTTCAGTTTATCTGCAACCATTTCAGCTGAAATTAGATGTATGCGAAGACTTTGCTGACGCTGTCTACGATGTCAGAACAAATAAATGAGATACTCCCATATGCTTTCCCTCGTATATAAGCATAGTTTCGTATTAAGTAAACTTTTGGCTTATATAATAAATAAACAACTTATTCAGGAGACATAATTCCTAAATTTTATTAACACAACAATCCGAATCGTTGGCAGATATTTTATGGCGGAAGTTGGGCAATTTAGAATGCACCGGAACATTGAAAATTTATTTTGACTTAGAAGCCAAATACAGTAGATTGCTCGAAAACAAAAATCTGGTTTCACACACAATATTATTTGACGTTTATATTTATATGCGTTAGTACATTCTGACATAGGATCCAGAAGAGAAATTTTGCTTCTGAAAAAAAGAGAAGAGTACGAATGGAAAAGTTTTATGTCATTTTTTATCTTTCCAGTGTGCAAAGAAGAAGGCTTCTATCAGTCGATCATAAACGTCATTATTCAGCTTTAGTTATTTTCCTTAAATATGTTATCTCGAACGCATTCTTTTTAAAACCAGCATTATTAAATGCGCAGCCCAAATTATGCTGCGTCACATTGACACGTTTTCTATTAAATCGACAACAAATCTCAGAACGTGTCATCTGTTCAATCAACGTTACGTGTCAGCTTGTCAATACAAAGAAATCGATTGTATGTTAGAAAAATGCCAACAGACATTAATGGAAAAGAGAAAAAAATGTCATGTTCTAACCAACGCGATACGAACTTCAAAAGTCAACAGTCAACTTCATCAACTTCATTCGCATATCTGCATCTGAGACAACAAATAACTCATGTTCTAACAGCACAGACTAATTACGCTCACGACTTCAGCACCCTGATGTTATCTTAAACGAATCTTGTTCATTTCAAATCCTAAATCGCCAACTGGTTTTTTCAAAGGATAAAACCTTACCGCACAGTTTGACAATTCGGCCGAAACGTTTTAACTACCAATTGCCATAATTCTACTTCAACAAAATTATTTTTATTAATTCACATTGCAGATATTTTTCGTACTTGAGCACTGTACACGCTTGCAATTAAGTCACTTCAAGTGGCCGTTCGAGATGAGTGTACTGGCACTAACCGAAGGAGAACCTTGACAGGCTTTTTATGCGTAACATATGAATTCGAATTTCCAATGCATGTAATACATATATTTATCTACATATATCTACATCTGTATCTAATAGCCTGCTGAGGTTATAGACGCAATTTGACTGCTTTTACTTGTCCCCCAAATGCGATTTGTTTTTGTAATTTTGACCTGAAAGCTTGATCTAGCATCTAATTACCCACATATGTCAGGTAACCGACAATACCATACTACGCGCGTATGTAGCTTTTACGTCAAAATGTTGAAACTAATTGACAGTTTGTTGGATGTTTGTTTACATTCAGCCACGATAAAGAAAGAGTCAAGAGATACAGAAAACCATGTGTGTTAAAGGAATTTCTATGCAAACGACTGACGACGAAACCGACAACATCTACAGGGCGACGAAAAGCAAGAGAGAATTTAAATGTTATCAACAAAAAGAACTGGAAGGAAAGAAATTCAAAACCACAATACTGCTTAAGCTTGTGTAATCCACTTAGATCTCGTAGAATTGCGCCTCCACACTCATACAACTCATATATTTTGCACCGCTATTTCGGTTATTCATAAGACAGAGGCCGAGGAAGCAACAATTCATCGTGTGAAAAAACTAAAATTATTTCAATTGCTTTTTGCTCGTATTTTCTCTTTTTTTTATCTTTGAACGTGACAGAAAAAATAGCGCTACTAGAGAGAAAACTTTGACAGCACCTGACAGATATGTGTGCCTTGTGACGGCTTAATTCGACAAATCGGTGTGAATTAGAGGCCAAGGCAGTGAACACAATAAAATATCCAATTCGGATTAAATTTATTGGGTAAACAATTTATTTGGTTTTGAATTTATCGTTCTTTGTAAGACTACAAATGAATTTTTGTCGACGTCTTTATGGGATGTTACAGATAAATTATCACCCACTTAGACAGTTTTAAGTAAGTTTTTGTCAGTTGAAGGGGTTTGTGTTGGCGAAAAAGTTACTTGAACTCGAAGCTGATACCAAATGTAAGGTATCTATTATTTGTTCAAAATTTAAATCTGAATGAATTTTTGACACATGCCATTCGATCAAGTAGTCTTTTAGAAACGTAATGAAGGTGTCCTTGACAATATTCTGTTTACTCTTTATTGTGTTGAGAGGATGTGAAGAAGCTACGAATAGAGTAAGCCAACATGTCGTTGATGAAAGTAAAAAAGGTGAAATACATTCCATTTCTTTTCAATTGACAAGCAACGGCGAGTTTTTCAGGACCCGAACCTACGTTGGGTCTGCCTGCGTCTTTGGTAAAGGCTTCTTATGAGCACAACTGCAGATAGCATAACTCCCTAGAATGCAAGTAAGCCAAAAGAATGCTTCTCTACGTCTCTAGGAATTTAGGGGCCTTTCTGCTGTCCCTCTAGCAAGCAAGCAGGGCATTACACTGCTAACTGCTGGACGCAACATCCTGCGATACTTGCTGTGAAAGTGATGGAGACACCGCGGAGCATTATCTCTGTTAATGTCCAGCTTACGCTTGCATCAGCCTGCAGGTACTCGGCGCTTACGTGCTGGGTGCTGGTATTGAAGGCACCTTATCACTGAAGTGCTTACTCATCTTTCTTTGTAAACCTGAAAAAGGAACTTACAAAGAGTATAATGGAATACTTCTTTGTTCCGCAAAAAAAGCAGTCAAAAACTTTGTATTGGGATTTTCTCATGAAGGAGAAAGAATACGGAGTAAACTGATGACTCAACAGTCCGATGTGGATCAATGCGTAGTCATTTCAATCAGTCCATGCCAACATGAGTGACTTAAAATCTGAACGAGCTTCTAGTTTCACTATAAACGGCTTACATGTGTTGGGTTTAGATTGACGAATACATTTTTGAGGATTGCAAAAATTTAACCCAGGCATTTTCTGCATTTTCCGAGACGATTAATGCGTTTCTCGTAGTAATCGAGGCAAATACGCAAACTGTGGATTGAGCGCAAAGACTTGTCCTTCGCAATTTACAGAAGGGAAGGCATCCTGCTATTCTTATAGTGAGTTCGTCTTTCAGCCTTTGTCATGAATCACGCACAGAGTTCTTAGTGGGGCTAAAAATAATATCTCCTTCATGTTAAGTCTCCAACTTAATGCAATATAACGTTCAAATTATATTTCTCAACGATTTTCTGCTGACCTACTAGACGGAGAGAGTACCGATCGTTTAAGGCGGTTCGAAGTCCTACCTTATTATCGTAACGAAACCGAGTCCTACATATATAAGCTGCAAATACTAATGACAATTAAATGTCCCCAATTAAGTGCAGTATTAAAATGATGAAATAATCTTGTTTGAATCTGCACCTCGTTGAACCATTGCAAGCCTCCGGAGACCTCTGTCTCCGAACGTATAAGAATTCTCCCTTCGCGAATCATTACTTTCAATATACTTTCAATTATAAGCCCTAGGAGGCCTAGGATGATCGCTACTTTTCAAAAGATTTAGCTGACACTGTTGATACTCAGCCTTCATTTTTGTTCAGTATCGTTTGGCAAGTCATCATGAAAAGACTCACACCACAACAGCGTCTCCAAATTGTTCAGTTGTTTTACGAAAATCAGTGTGATTCGAGGAACTTACTTACTGAAACCACTATTGCCAATACCATTTGCAAATTTGAGTCCCAGTTTATATTGGGTATGTAATTTAATTAGTGCGGTTTTTTTTTTCAAAATTTGAACGTTTATTTAAGAAAAACATGTACAATAGTATTATTAAAAGTAATGTCCATCTGAAGCTATGACTTTTTCCCATCTTTCTGGCAATTTGTGGATCCCATCCCAAAAGAACTGCGCCGGCTTGGCAGCCAAGAATGAATCAAGCCAATTTTTGATATTCTGCTCTGATGTGAACCGTATTTCAGTGAGGGCGTTCTGCATCGACCGGAACAAATGGTAGTCAGAAGGGGCAAGGTCTGAGCTATAAGGCGGGTGGGGTAAGACTTCCCATCCACTGTTTTCCAAATAGTTCTTAACCGGAATAGCAACGTTGGGCCGAGCGTTGTCATGATGGAAAATTATTGCCTCGTGTCTGGTCGCATATTCCGGGCATTTTTCGGCTACTGCTCTCTTCAAACGGATTAATTGTGTTCGGTAGCGTTGTCCATTGATAGTTATACCCGGTTTGAGCAGCTCATAATACAGCACACCCATCTGATCCCACCAAAAACAGAGCATTACTTTCGCGCCATAAATATTCGGCTTTGCCGTTGATTTGGCTGGTTCACATATGGTCTTTTGCGCTTGGGGTTGTTGTAATGGGTTCATTTTTCATCACCAGTAACAATCCGATGCAAAAATGACTTCCTTTTGTGGTGTTCCAGCAGCATTTCGGACATGCAAAACCGCGTTTCGACGTCTCTCGGCTTGAGTTCATGTGGAACCCAATTTCCTTGCTTTTGAATATATCCAGCTGCTTTTAAACGTTTTGAAATGGCTGCTTGAGTGACACCCAAAGATTTTGCGAGCTCTTCTTGTGTTTGACAACAATCTTCATAGAGTAATGCTTCCAGTTCTTCATCTTCAAACTTTTTTGGCTGCCCAGGACGTTCATCGTCTTCCAAGTCAAAATCATCACTTTTAAATCGTGCAAACTACTTTCGGCACGTTCGCTCAGCTAGCGCATGTTCACCATAAACTTCCACCAAAATACGATGACTTTCGGCAGCAGTTTTCTTCATATTAAAGTAATGAAGAAGAACTCCCCGCAAAAACACTTTTTCAGACACAAAGTTCGACATATTTGAGTGAAAAAAAAAAGTTATTGTTGTTTACGCTTCAAATGAATGACATATACTGAAATGACGTACAATGACAGTAGCTTTCCAATGCATGTCCCAATGGAATAATACAAGTTACGCCATCTCTAAGCAAACCACACGAATTGAAGAGGCTCTAGCAGCTGTAGCTGAGAGCTTACGCCAAGACCGTGATGAATCGATTCATCGTCGTTTTCAGCAGCTTGGCTTGGCGTATTCGACAACTTGGTGTATTTTACGTGAAGATCGCGGCCTGAAAGCGTACAAAATACAAATTGTGCAAGAATGGAAGCCAGGCGACTTTAATTTGCATCATATTTTCAGTGAATGGGCTCTGGAAAAACTCAATGAAAATCCAGTGTTTTATAATGAAATTTTGTTCAGTGATGTAACCCATTTTTGGCTCAATGGATACGTTAATAAACAAAATTGCCGTATTTGGGCTGATGAGCAACCCGAAGAGCTACCATTACATCCATTAAAAACAACGGTATGGTGTGATTTACAGGCTGGTGGAATCATTGGTCCATATTTGTTCAAAAATGAGGCAAATCAGAATGTTACCGTCAATGGTAAGCATTGGTAACCATTTCTCTGGGGATATGTAAAGTCTTACGACTTCAGAAATAAGTGAGTTACGATTGACGCTTTTGAAGCCAACATTACTCGTGTTATCCGTGAAATACCAGTCGCTATGCTCGAACGAGTCGCCCAAAATTGGACCTTTTAAATGGACTGAGAAGTAGATGCCATGAATTGTTCTTTTAACCGATAGTAAAAATTTTAAGTTTACTTTCAAATTTATGTGTTTTATTTTACATTATAAATCAAACCTCACGATGAATCACCCTATAGGAAACTACTTTCCTGACTTAAAGGTATGATGATCCTCAAATAATTGCGGAGTTATTTGCTCAGTTCTTAAGCTAGTTGTTCACTAACTATACTGAAATCTCCGAGCAGTTCTATGTACTTCTCTTACTTAAGCACATAATTTCTAACAGCTCTCCATTTATTTATGGTATTTTTCTTGATTCCTTGAAAAACGCAGACAAATATCAAAAAGACGAAGCACCAAATTATAGGACCATCGCAAAACTCTCATCCATTCTAAAAAATTCGAGAATTTGTTATTGTAACTTTATCGTTTCAAAAAAGCAATAAATGACGGATTAACAGTCACAACCGTAACAGAATCTATGTCGAGAACCCTAAACAGTCCAAAGGATGGCAAAGAAGTGATGTAAATACCACAGATTTCAGCAAAACATTTAACAAAATTTTACATAAAGTTATCCTCCGCTGTAGTTGTCTGGCCTTATTATAGGAACTTAATCTTACTTTGCTATTTTTGAAGAAAAGTTACAAAAACTTAAAGATAAATTTTTACCCGGCTTAGGTGGTCTCCCCGCCAATTTTCTTTAAAAATGTTTTTCCCAGGGAGGGTTTCCCCATATTTGGAAGATGTCCTTTATAATCCCAATACACAAAAAGAGATCAACGAATGAAGTAACTAGTAATCGTCGCATTGCTAAACTCTGTCATCTATCATTTAATACGATGCCTTCAGCTTCAAGCGGCTGTATTTTCTTTATGGTCAACATATTCCCTTGATTCGATCTTCTTAAGGTCTTAGCACATTATCCGACAGTCAGCTTAATTTCCGTTCACATGTCGATTAGATGATCCTCACATAAAACTCATCACGTGGCTTTATTAAACAGTGGTCCAAGATCTCTCTATGCTATCTTTGTAACACCCCTGTAATACTCGTTTTCCCGACTTTATAAAATCGAGGGTATTCAACGTCGATTCTTTCAATCTGCTCTCCGTAGTCTGCCCTGAAACGACATTTTAATCTTACCTCACTATCATGACCGCCTCAAACTTAGCAATTTGAGTTCCTTAGAACAACGTAGGAATAAAGCTGATATTCTTTTCACATATTGACCACTCTCAGGTTCCATCGACTGTGTACCTCTTTACAAGTCTATCTCATTTAACACTAACCCACGTAATGTACGTTATCCTCGTCTCTTCTATGTACTGGTTCACCGCACCTTTTATGGTTCCAACGAACCAATGTCCTCTATGCTCCGAAAGGTAAACTCAAACCTCTCCGTTTTAGATTTAAACGTGAGCACTGCTTATCTCAAACTAGATCTCCTCCATAATTTTTTTGGTTCCTAGTTTTTTGTTAGTTTGTAAGTCCTTGTATTAAGTCCTAGTATCCACCAAAAATTACAGGTGTACAGTACCTAAACCTTTCAGTGGGCAATGGCAAGCCTCCGAAAGTCAAATTCTGCCTATAAAAAAGCTTCTCAGGAGAGCCGTTCGGAACCGGTAATAAAAAGTAGGCCGGTGGAAAAAATTCTCAAAGTAAGAAACACAAATGAGTGCGAGAAGCTAGGTTTAGCCCACACCGGGCTATCGTGCAACTTATTAATTTTTTTTTTTTAGTACTTAAATCCATACGCTGTACCACAAGGAAGCTATCTAAGCCCCGTGTTATTCATCCTTATAATTGACAACATTAACTGTATGATTATTGATTTGTTTATATCTGCATATGCTGATAACATCAACACCTTTCGGCACATTTCGTTTCCTTCTGAATGATTCCTCCTGCAAGAAGACCTTAACAAATTTTCCATTAATATCGGAAAAACTATCTCGAGCTTAACGTCAACAAATAGCAAATCTTACAACTTTATCTCGACCATATATAGCTAAGTCCATTCGTTTAAGCCATGATATGTTCCTCTTTGCCCATGCCCAGAATGCTACGAATGCGAAATCGACTTTCTCTGCGCCCAAGAATGGTTTCGATCAGAATTTGACCCAGAAAACGAATGAAGACGCATGGATGGCTCGAAAATCGATCGAAAATGTATCGATGGTGTCTTCTTAAGAGCCGACGACTTTAGATGTCTTTCCTCGTTAGGAAAACTTGCATTTGTCTTTCAAGAGGAGATGTGCGCTATATCAGCGTTTGCAGCGATAACCTAGCCGCACATACCGCCCTAGTAAGCACTCTCACCACTTCCAAAGTAGTTTGAGAATGCATGGCTTTGCAAGTCTCGTTTGGGTTCTATGTCTAACTTTTAAGGTAAGCTAGGCAGAGCGCACAAAAGAATTAATTTTGATCCAAAAATGTATTAGGACTACCCGCGTCCGCAGTTAAGGTTTCCGTAAAAGATTGGGGTTTTTGTCAGCATAAGCGTAGATAGCATGACTCTTCTAGATTCCGGCAGACCAAATGAAGACTTCTCGATATCTATTAAAGGTCATTGACAGGACATTCTACTGACCCTCAGTAGAAAAGCTTATAGATTGTTTACATTCGTCGTGACAGAAGACTACGCATTTCCAAAACACTTCAGTGTGCTTGCCATAACTGACACTACATCCTATGGCCTCCGCTCGCATCAGTCTGCAGGAACTCGGCGCTTATGAAATGGGTGTTAATATTTTAGTACCTAAGCGTTCACTTATCTTTCCACGCAGGACTGAGAAACTCCAGTAAAAACAACATAGGGCCCACTAGTGATTTATATTTCAACGAAAAACTTCTTCCGGTAAGAGTCGGCCTGTCAGTAACTCAAGAAGCATATCAATATTCTTCTCTGCCAAGAACTCAACCAAATTCTTAAGCTTTATTTAATCTCGAATCACCATAGTTAACGAGTTAGATAGGTTAGTATACAAACTAAGGAGAAACCAAGATCGTTTATCTCTTGGCGGGATGAATTGAAACTTCAAATGGTCCCAGCATGTCGAAAAATCAATTCTTTAGCGGAAAAATGAATAAAAAAAAAGATTTTGCCTAAAAGTGCTCTCAAGAAGTCTTGAATAATATGAAGTGAAAAATAGAACAGTCATTTACACCAGTGTTACCCATGACGAGAATTGACAGCTCTCAGTTCACAACTGTCAAAAAAGTCGGCTATGACTATTAATTGTACTCGACGCGCGTTATTAGCTCGCTTTTCCTACTCTGATAAATAAGATAAATAAGAGTATTGCAAAATATTTGTTTAACCTATTACTGATCCGAATAAGTTATCTATAACACTTTCAAAGCCAGTGTGACCATATGCAGTTTTTTTTTTATGTATGTGAAGGACAATCTTATCCATTTTGATTGAAACACTAAATCGCAACCATGCCAAATTTTAATCAATAATTTCGATCATTTCAAATCGCTTGCGGCTAAAATAGTTTCACACCAGGGTCTGCTTTACCACCTATGATAGCTCACATTGTAATTAAAGACATAAATAACGTCTAAACACTTACAGAGCTTGAAATACATGACATCAATAACGAACTGTCAACAGGGAAAGATTTATAGATTATTGCTGATTGCAGGTGCCACCTGCAACACCGAGTTGTTCAATGGACTTTTGAAGTGATGCCGAAACTCAATGATCATAAGTTTAAGATAATATGGCGAATCATAACTTGTCGGTGGTTTAATCTAAACGATCAAAAGACCTTGATTACGTTAAAGTTGTTAACCAAGAGGAGAGGCGACCCGACTAACAAAGAGGTGTTAAAAATCCTGCAGAGATGACGTATGTCAAATTGTCTAAAGAGCCAAATGGCCTAATGACAATGTGATTGGTGTGGTTGATTTGTGATTCAAAAAGTTCATTAGCTTAAATGAACAAACTTGATAATGATTTGATGACAAAAGTACGTCATCCTTGACGTTTGATGACGTCTTATGAGCAAGTATAAAACCTATGTCCTATATATAGTTGTAGGTAGGTTATAGGACTTCGATGTCATCTACACACCATTGGGTACGGTTCCTAAAAATGTGTTTTCGACTGTTTCGCCCATGTGTGTCTTGGACTACTCACTCTTCCTCCATTATGGTATAGCGCATTCCTTTGTACAGCATGACAAGCAATGGAATTGTCACCTTTCGAAAAGTATGTACATTCAATCTTGCCATGTAATATCTATAGAACTCTGACCAGTGTCCTTAACGACCTTCGAGTTGGAAATACGGTTTGGTAAGAAAACCACTCACCCAAAAACTCTTCCGAAAATCATGGAATAATAGTGGACATTTTCCAGATGCTGTACCTATATAGCAACATGGTTTCAATATTTAAATGGAACAACCGCAACTTCGCCTTTTGGCTGTTAGCATTATTTCTCTATTTTTTTGACAACAGGGTTTACTTATTCGATTGGGTACATCTATTGTAGTTCAGTCCTTTCCTCATTAGATACGATACTTTCTGGTTGTTCTCCGGTGCTAAAGATTAAAGTTCAGAAAGTACAGAAACTTATACGACAGCAAGCAAATGTCAGAGACTATTTAATTATCCCATTTCCAGTCCATAGAGCAGCATTGCATGAGTACATACAATCACCGATGAAAAAATAAAAAATAAAATTGAGGAAATAAAACATCCCTGTCGCAAGCCACCCTAGAATCCATTGCTCTTAAGCTCTTAACCCTCAATTTCATCTTGTATGCCCTTCCTTTGTAAAGCAAGCCAGAAAATCGCTCAAAAATTGTGGTTTACTGGTAATTTTCACACCTCTCATTCTCAAATCGATAGAAGGCAACCGCAGAGAAGATGTAGTACATTCCAGAAGCGTAGTATTGAGAAGAATCCGAATGAATTGATTCCCCATCGTGCACAGCAATTGGAGCAGCGTCCATCCACCTTAAGGAAGATTTTAGTGAAAGGCCTTGATTTACAAGTTAACAAGATTTGAAGCTCGTCCCAGAATTGAAGAGAAGAGAATCTATAGGCTTTTGCAACGCTATTACATCTACAGTTAGTCAGTGTTTGAAGTGCTTTATTTGCTATTCCACTAGCACTATTGATCCATATTTTTTCAAAAATTATGAAAATGCTGCAACCAATGGAGAGCGCTATAGATCCGTGATTAATGACTTTTTCGTTCTTTAATTACATGACATAAATGTGGAAGAGCTGTAGTTACAACAAGGCAGCGCAACATACCGCGCCAAAATCAATTTATTAAGGGAAACATTATACTTGATTTTGTGCTCATTTACCGCTAAACCCATTTTGGCAGCTTTCGTTTCATCACTAGCGAACCTGTGACGGCCCGCTGAGTTGGATATCATCGGCAAACGCTAGTAGTTGCACAGATTTTTGAAAGATTGTTGTGAGTTCCGCAAAATTCTTTCAAGTAAGATATTAAAGAAGTTGCATGACAGCGCGTCACCTTGTCCAAAACCTTAATTGACATCAAAGGTCTCGGAGTAGCGAGTGTTCTTAATCGTAATTCTGCACATACGGACGAAATTAGCAGGGATGCCAAAATTTGGCATGAGTTTATCTAGCTCGTCTCTATAATTGCTTTCATATGCGAGCTTAAAATAAATGATAAGATGGTGAGTTTCTATTTGAAATTCTTCAGTTTTTTCCAGGATCTGCAGGACTTTCTAGTCCGAAAATGCATTGATAGAGACAAATTAGGTTATAGCCAAACAGTTTCACAAGTTCAGAAGTCTCTTTCTTTGTGGATCGGGCAAACGATACCGAAATTCGATACATCAGGGATACACTTTTCTGACCACATCTGAGAAGTGAGTTGATGTATGCTCTCCTCAAAGTCACTTCCAGCAGCTCTAAATACCTCGGGATGTAAGCCGTCAGGTCCAGCTGTTTTGCTGAACTTTAGCTTATGCTTGCTATACTTACTTCGTTCTGGTCAAGTGGGCGAAAGTTTTGACTACTATCATCGTCTATGGTAAAATAGCCTAACAGTGAGATGTTACATTATTCCTGTGGTACAACCTCTCAATATCTTCAATCACGTGCTTCTTTTTTTTTTCTTTGGAAAAGCCGTCTCTTCTGCTCATAGAGCTCACGAGCAGCTCTCCTCCTTCGTTGCAGCGCCGATTTATAGATTTTTTGTTTAGCTATATGTGCTTGACAGTGTTCGGGTAAAACCCAGCACATCAGTTGCGTTGCCACAGGTCTTATGTGCTTAATCCTGTTAGCATAGCAATTGTTAAGAAATTTCCGGATACGCGTTTTGGCAGTGTTTGGGATTACAGGAAACAGCTTCTATAAAACGACTAATTACCAGTTCATCTATCGATCTGATTTTCGAAAACCTGTCTGGTGACACAAAATTGACTTTGTGATAAGTCTTATGCTGAAACAAAGTGCATCTTATGGGGAATCCGTAAGCATTGCACAAGCCGTTCATCATTACCAATCTGATCTCCGAAGTATTGTGAGACCAAAACTTATATGTGCCCTTGATTATGGGTGTAGGTACTTAAATCCGCGATTGAATATCAACGTGTTGTTTACAACACTCATGTGGTTCTAAGACTTGTTATTCACGCTTTCGGAAAGGGAGGTATCATTGTATGATGGTGACGTTCCTTACTCTTCTTGAGAGTTTGACTGTTAAGTTTAAGTAAACTACTGTATACCTTCCTTTATAGCATCAAGATCACTAAATGTTCTGATATAAAGCTCGCAATCAATATTTCTTGCTTAAACCGGTTAGACCCAATTGTTTGTTAGCTGTATTTCAAATTATTAGTGGCTTACCTATAAAGGTCGCGAAGGACGCGTATATTTCAAAAATCTTTTTTTGTGGAAATATGATAAATAAAGATCGTTCTTTTGATCAGCCCTTATTTGGTTCAGTAAACCAAAGTGCTAGCATTCGTTCGTTAGACTTGATAGTACTAACCCGTATGCGCTGCATTTTTGCCTTCCAGCATAAGGTTTTATGAACATAATTCCCAGAGGCTAGCACATTAACCTAAGGCAAGCAATTTATCATAAAAACGATTAGACGAATTTACGCTTTGAACGCTCAGTAGCTATCTATCTTAGAATCTTTTAGACAAGAATTTACATCATCACATAAGTTTATTTGATTTTGAGATTCGAATTTGATAGCTGAAAATGAACTAGGAAATGGCTTAAGCATCCAAGTGTCAGTCGAAATGCAATTCAAACTCATACAACGTTACAGTGTCAACGCCTGTCATACAACGACGCTTTTATCTCATTTTAGATGTAAAAGTCACATGGAATTCGGAAGCATTTTCGAACAGAGTAAATGGCCATGCGTTTTTGAAAACTGCCTGCGCAGTCTAGTTAAAAATAAATCCTTTTCATTTGTAAGAAGAAAATTCCATAAATTTTACATTCTTCTTCAAAATAAGTATCTTTCAACGAATCGCAAACTGCACACATGTGTTGAGTGTTGCTATTTGTATTTTTTAGATAGAAACCAGTTCTACATAGCATCAAAGTTGTGTGTCGGAATTTCTGTCATCATTTGACACGACAGACGTACTTGAAAGAGGCCGTTTTTATTAAAAAAAAAAAAACAAGATGAGTGAAAAATAACTGACATTTCGAGGTTTCCCTCATTAAGGATAAGAAAACAGGTCCTCAGCTGAACTGTATCATTCAATATCAATATTACCCTAACTAAACCCCCGCAAGATCCAGTTCAAACATGTGTGTCTGCATTAGATGTCTTATCACATTTTTTGCTAGTAGAGCGCACACCATATATAAAACTCGGTTCTGTTACACTTTCCAACACCTTGCGAGTGGCTTGGAATAGAAATGAAAGCGGATAGACCCTCATGGATAGCAGTCTACTCGGGCTTTATACTAAGGACAAAAAACAGATTGATCCTCAACATTTAGAGTTACGCAAAGAGGAAACAGCATATAAAAAAGTAAAGGACTTTAAGCTGATAATCTGCAGTAACCCACCAATTAGCAAAATACTCGTATGTCCCTACCACGCATCCGACCATAAAGAAAAATTTTACGATACGTTTGAACAAGCCCATCGACAAAATCATATTTGGAGGTACTCAGGTAGAAAGTTATGGCTATTTCTGTATTAACATACTCGTAGTTCATAAAATCGAGATAAAATAACTCAAGTGACCTTTAATAGTTAATGAGTACGGATGTCTGAAATGTTTACTAGGTCGTTCAAAAATAATTTAATGGATTTTGCCATAGCTGGGTATTCAGAAAGGAGGCGAGACGCTTTAGTTTTTATTCTGCGGCATCAAATTTTGAGTTAAATGCCCAATTTCACGGCTCGAAAATAAATGACCCTGTACTAATAGTCGCAGTCTCGGTAAAAGTTCTGTTTGTGAGGTCTAGCTTCTGAGAGGTGTCAACCTGGCGATACCCAGTATTGTAACGATTTCTACACATCAATCATCGGGTATTGGCCAATGTCCATCCGGACCTGACTTACCAAAAATATATAAGCACGAGTGCTGACCAGCAAACAAAAATAGCAGCACTATAAACAGGACAGCGGATGAATTCCCAATGGGAATCAACGGTGAAGTAAAATCCTGGAAGAAACCAAATAAGACCTTATTCGATATATTTGGAGCTCAGGTTGGTAAGGATTCGTTATTGGATTCGGTGATATTTACCTACGATAAAAGCAGCACCTATGTAGATGAAGATTCATTGTTAGAGGCAGACTTAGCCAAGATGTTTTGGGTTTCCGGCATGTTAAAGAGCGATATGTGCGCACGACCCTATAGAAGAGAAAGATGACGATGCCAAAAATAGCTTCTACGAGCTCTTAGACAAGACTTACGAGCAGTGCTCTAGCTATGACATTAAAATTGTCCTCGGTGACTTTAATGCAGGGCTAGGAATGGAGCCTATCTTTGGTAGTACTACCGGAAAGTATAGCCTGCACGATAATGGATTCAGGCTAATCGACTTTGAGGCTGGGCGAAACATTGTCGTAGCTAGCACGCGGCTTCCACATCTCGATATTCAGGAGAACACCCGATTAATCAACTGTGAACCAAATTGACTATATTGCGATCGACGCAAAGCCAGTATTATGGATGTTCAAACGTTCTGAGGAGCCATTATCAACACGGACCATTACCTTGTTATAACGAAGTCGCGGGTATCCTGAGTATCGGAAAAGCAAGATAATACTGTAAAGAAGTTTGACGTTGGATGAGTACAATCGCAAGAGATCGCCAAGGCCTTTTCCGGTCGAGCCTCATTTAATCTCTTAAGAGGTCCTATGCCGGTATCATCAAGCATCGAATACCGGTAGCATTATTGCCAAAAAGTTATCAGAAGTGCCGCCACTCATGTGCTGGGTTCCACTGGGCCACCACAATGAAACACCTGGTTTGACCACGATTGCCTGCAAGCACATGCAGCTAAGCAAGATGCATACAAAGCGGATAGAAGCACTAGACTTGCTCAAAATTTGTACTATCAGAAGTGGAAAGAGAACACCGGCTCCTCATGAGGGAAAAAAAAGGACCATGAGAAGCGCGCGTTTGAGGAAATTGAGAGACGCTACTCCCGGAATGAAGTGCGGAAGCTTTACCAAAAGGTTAAAAAAAACATAACACCCACACAAGGCCTGTAGAGACGAACAAAGGAACATAGTTGCAGTCGATGCTGAGGATTTGGAAAGAGAATTTCTGTAGACCGTACTTATATAACGAGGATGACGAACCAAATACCGGTGTGCTTGGACGATGTCCATCCGATCTGGATAAGTGAAGATAACCATATCTAAATTTAAGCTCAACAAAACTGTTGATGACTTGATAACGACGATACACCTACTCATCTGTAAAATATGGTAGAATGAAAGTACAATATGTCCGAGGAATGAAACCTCAGCACTGTTTGTCCGATCCTCAAAAAAGGAGAAGTTCTGAACTGCGCCAACTACAAAGGCATCAGCCTTTTTAGCATCACCTACAAGGTCTTATCTGGCGTATTGCCACCTTGATCAGCACGGAATAACCACAGTGTGGCGGTCCCATTATTCCGATTTGAGTTCTGTTTTTGTTAAGTGTTGTTGACATTTCGTCTAAATCTCAGCATCATAGCTTGATATTTACAAAAGTTACGTAGCCAAGTGTACATCTATCTCTGTATGTGTTGGCGATTTTTACAATTTTAGAAATGAATTTAAATTTGCACCAACGAACTTGTATTAAATTTTGCGTAAAAAACGGATTTAATGGTGTGCGAACGTTGGAAATGCTGGAAAAGTGTTTCGGTAACGATTCTCTGAAGAAACCGGTGGTTTACTAGTGGCTCGAGCCGTTCAAAAGTGGTCATGAGTCAATCGAAGATGATGAACGCAGTAGCAGACCATCGACGTAGAAAACCGATGAAAATATTGATGAAGTAAAAGAAATGTTGGTCAATAACCGCAAATTAACCATCAGAGAAATAGCAGATAACTTGAACATTGCCTATGGATCCTTCCAGGACATTTTGGTTAATGATTTGGGTTTCGGTCGTGTAGCAGCAGAGTTGGTGACAAAAGACCTCAATTACATGCAAAAAAGAGATCGTGTTCACGTCGCAAAAGAGATGATTTGCGAGGCTGAATCCGATCCCACATTCACCAAAACGATCATTACTGGAGACAAGACTTGGGTTTATAAGTACGACACGCAATCCAGACATCAGGCAAGTGAATGGCGTTCACCAAATGAGTCGAGACCAAAAAAACCACCTCGATTTCAGTCAAAAAAGAAGGCAATGCTCACGGTTTTCATGAATTACAACGGTGTAGTGCATCATGAATTTTTGCCAGAAGGCCAGACAGTTTTCAGCAGCCAAGAGGAAGTAATGGAAAAACCGTAGGAAGCACTAATGGACATATCCAAAACCGAATATAAAAAATGCTTCGAGGATTGAATCAAGCGCTGGCATAAGTGTCTTGCAGTTGATGGGGACAATATAGATTTAGATGAATAAACTTGTATTCTTAATTTTCTTAGTAAATTCTTATCTAGGATAATTTATAAAGATCTTAAGCCCCTTGTTTCCATACGCATCGATACCGATTCGGCATCAGACCGGCAAATCGACCATAAACATTCACTTTCGCGTTCAAATAAATCCCCAAAATGACAAACAAGCTTTAAGTTTCGATTCAACATTACAAAGCCTACTGTTGTTTTACTTATGCACTCCCTCTACAACAATATTTCAAATTCCAGAGAAAACCAATGTTGAACTCTTACCAGAAATCTGGGTTCAATTCCCAAGAATACATCGGAAAATGGAAAATTATTGTCGTCAACACTTTTTGAAAGCAATGACAAAAGAAAAAATCTCTTATTGTCGCGTCGTTATCGTCGGCATACAACCGCAAGTTTCTATCTCTGTGTACAAATTGACAAGATGAACAGCACATTGAGTGCTTTCACTTAATAATAGTTGGACATCGAACATCATGTAATAGACATCATATGCATAAACGTGTGTATGGCATAGCCAGAATTTCAAGCAGATTCAGATATTGGCTCGTCAAGCGTCATCGATTTTGTTCCGAGTAGGGACATACTGACCCAAAATGGTTAAGCCAAACATTGCATTGCCAAACAACAGGAATCGCGTTACCCATTTATCTACTTGCACTGTCATTTGTCGCAATAATCAGAATTCGACACATTTAACTCGCTGAGCAAATGTAAACAAACCGTTAATACTGACACAAGCCCCTTCGTAAAAGTTGTGGCGCAGCACCTCATTACTTGTACATGACATGGCTGGCTTTTTGCGATCGATCTCTTTTTGCCTTTTCCACAAAATTTCGCTACCATGTCACCCAAATTTGGCAAACAATAAACAATTTTTTATGACCTGTTTCTCGTTCCCATTATTCATTTTCTCTCATTTCCATTTTACATAATTTCCAGAGTATTCCCAGCAAAGCAAGCCCATGTTTAAGTACAGTGACACAGTAGAAATTACAATTTGTTTGACATGTCATTCGTTACGCATTCGTAACATATGTCATCCATTTCGAGTGGCATTACGATGCGCGATCGCATCTTCCTGACGCTGTCACTGCAAATTTTTTTTATTGTGAACGAGATGGTGATAGTGATTTCCTGTGTGTCTGCTTGAGAAAGTATATTCTCGACTGTGAGTAACGTGTCATCTTTGCGTTTCTAACCCGCTCATCGAACACAATCGCACCGGCTTTATGTGTCTGCCATTTATGGTCATAAAAGCCGAACTTGGCTAAGGTTAAGTTTTGTGTTGGTGGGTGGCGACAGTGCCAGTCGCATCACTACCGCCCACACAGACACAAAACGAATTGCGTTGCGAAGCAAAAGAAAAGAAAAAAGAAAAAAGCATTTGTGGTGAACAATAAAAATAAATTAAACGCTGACATCCCTGGCCATATTTGACGACCCATGCGGGCCAGACTTTTATGCTACAATCGCAGCTTCAATTCATTTTCGTGAAATTTCTCCTCACTCAGGTCTGGTTTCGGGTTGGAAGTTTGCATTTTGTTTTGAAACCTGAACTGCTGGGCGGCGCAGCAACGTACCCTCATTGTGTTCTCGATAAGCATGAAGAAAGATACAAACAAAAATAAAAAAAAAAACAGATTCATTGCGCGACTCTTCTTGGAGAGTGGAAGACAGTAGTCAACAAGATAGATTTCGCAACTTACCACTTATGACCTCAATTGTCCAGCCAGACTGGGTTTTCTTGAAATTGTGCGGTCGGTGATTACAAGTTGTTTTTTTTTTTTCGTTTTGCTTTTCCAGTTTGGAGGTGGCCTCCTGCCGTTTAGCTTTTAGGTGATTGTGGTCAAAATAATGAAGGAGACGTCTGACGCGGCCGACACCATGTCGCCACTGGTGCTGGCGATGGCAAATCACAATGCAAACACACACCTTTCGTGACACAGCGCAACTTCAATTTTGTTTGTTGTTCGTGAGTAATTTCCCGCATGACATGCAGATCCGCTTTCGGAAAGTCTATTAGGTATAGAGCAAGGCATTGGCGACCGGGATGTGCGTGATTCGATTCCGAAAACAGATTTGGCAGGTAATCATCAAGAAAAAAAAAGCCGACTAAGCGGCCGATGGTTTGGTTGCAAAATTGATTTGTTTGACCAGCGTTAGATGACCTCTGACTTGCACGATTGTGCGGTTTTATACAAGTACGAGTACGGGTCTTGCATGCCGATGACAATGTTTTCCATTCATATTATCTTCAACGACCGATTCGTGATATTTCTATGTACAATGTATGCTTCTTGACTTTCACAAATTCAAATTCAAAAAAAAAAAAAAAAGAAAAAAAAAACACATTGTCGATGGGTGGAATTTTTTTGCCACTGCGATTGTCATATATCCCCAGGTCTAAACCTGAACAAGAAACGAAAAAACCTTACACCTGGAAGCAATATTTTGAGTAAATTTTGACAGAAATATGGTCAAATTATGTCAGTTGACTGTAACAATGTTGTACTTAATGCGATGTAATTAACTGCATGTCAAAATTTAACTTCCTGCAATAAGTGACCTTTGTTGTCAGTGGAGGTAAGAATACATAATTTTGATCAGGTGATCAAGTTTACAGGAACGACACTGACAACAACCAGTTTGTACTCAGGAGTAGTTACATGGCCACTGGCGCTAGCTATGTGATCTTGCGTGACCTTACATCTTGTATGTCAGATTTGATTGATCAAAGAAATTATAAAGCTGGACCAAGCCAGGTAAGGCTCAGTATATAGTGTAGACTCTCACTTATCTTACCTTATAATCAAGCAATTTGTGGTCTTTAATGTTTTCATCGTGATCTTTTACTGTTCCAAAAGAAACGGTGCCTTACAGTTGATCTTCATTCTTTAGATACTGTAATCACAGATTTGCGATGTACTCTGTTTAGAAATATACAAATTCTAGTACGCACAAGTTTGAAGAATTTATTAGGAGGACAATTTGAAGGCTCGCACAATAACATATAGTCAAGGTTAATTCGTTTTCCAGCATGATATGTAAAGATCTAATACCCAAACCAGTCCCAAGAAGTTCAGCATATCGGCTGCCTAGCATTCCCAAACTAGCTTGGGAGAGAGGGTTTCGCAAGGTGTTAAGTGCGGCTTGGCTGTCGTTACATACGTAGATACATCTCCCCCTCCACTGGTTCTTTACAATGAAGTATATTAGCACCACGAATGCTTATGTCTCAAGTTTCCAATCGAGGAGATACCAGTGTCGCACCCTAGATCAATTTTGGAGTCATTCGTGTTCTAGGCACAGATTTTGTATTTTCGTACCAACAAGAACCTCTAGTGTGATTGCATCAACCATGTCCATAAGACCAGAACCAAAAGGTAGTCGTGTCTCAAAGTCATCAAAACTTCAGTGAGTGTTGTACCAAAGTCCCACTTGAATAAAAAAAAATGGCTTTGAGAGTGCAGTCCATGATATGAATTCAAGATAAAGAAAGACAAGCGTGCAAGGGAGCATTCGCGAAAGACAGCTCTATAGAGTCGGAGGACCCTCTTTGGTGACAAGCCTCATTTCTCACTGAAAGCTTCTTGGCGACGTGGAGTTGACACGTTTGGTCTAAAGAAGTCTGATAGACAATATAGCTCTCAAACACTTCGTTTCGTTGGAGGACCCGATGGTGATACATTTAAGTAGTAGATGAATCAACCAGTCAACTTGCTTTTTCTCGTATCAATATCAATTTCAAAGAGTTTGACTGAAGCTGGCTCATTTCTAGAGCGCCAGTCGTCGATTTAGGGCTTCTTCAACAGGAGACAGTCCTGTCTCTGGTCTAATAAACAGCACAGCTATATTAATTGCATATGCCAAGCACAGCTTGGCCTAGACCAAATTAGACCAATGTCGCTGTTATGTTGAAGTTATAAGTGCCAATGGTGAGGTTCTAGTCGAGTCGTCGAGGTTGAACGTCTTTTCTGACAACAGCAGTAGTTTACTTTACTTTGCTTTGCCGTCTCAAGAAACCTCCATTGAATACTCGATGTGTTGGTCCGATCACATCGATGCCATCTGCGTATGCAAATAATTGATTGGGCTTTAAAAAGATCGAACCTCTTTTGTTGGCTGGTGAGTTTTCCATGATTGTTTCGACAGCAATGTTATTATAGATAAGTCATATGAGAGAGTTCATCGCCTTATATAAAACATATTTTGGCATCGTATGCCTCAGCCAGTTCATTCGACAACTTAACGAATTTGGTTGGAATGCCAAAACTGTATAGCTCGAAGCATTACGATCTTCAAAAGTAACTTTAAGGGCATATTCAGTTACCATTCCTACTGAAACCAGGTTTTCCTTTAAAAGTTTGATATCTTTCTCTACATAACAAAAATTTGGCGGAATTACGGTTGTTCCAATGACCACGGTACTAACGCGGTTACCATTGGCCAAACATTGTTGGTCTTGCACATCTCCAAGCTGCCAAACAATGAGCACATGTGGGATGTAGCCACAGACTCAAGACACCAGACCACCTCTTAGTTCGCAATTCTGATGACAGAATGTGAATCCATACATGAAGTCATCTTTGTCGGCTGACTCCATATTTTTCACCTTTTCACTGTTTCAGAAACAAACTTACGCTTTGTGAACTTACTTTCCGCACTAACGGTAATTAAATGGGTATAGAACGCACCTATTGTAACTAATTTGCACATCGAATGTAATCTGTACCCGTCGGAAAGTCCACCGAGGAGAATAACCACCAAGAAGTCCTTGTCTACTTGGCTTCCAGCGCCAGCAGTCTGCAAACTCTCATATAAATTCGCCCAACTTTGGTTAGGTTTCATATTGAAACTGAGTTCCCCAGCTTTTTGCCTTGGTTCCTATCTGTTGTATGTGTTGGCAAAACAAATCCAAATTTCATGAGAAAATCCTTTTCCTAAACTTGCTGCGCAGCTCTTTCGTCCACAGGACTTGCCTAGCCTTTGACATAACCAGACGTCGGACCTTACGAAAAATTATCTCCATTGGTGGTTACCACGATGAAAAATTTAAGACACTCGGGTTCATTTTTATTTTAGGACTTTAAATTTGCTTGAATTGGAAATGGATTAGGCTCATAACCTGTAAAATAAAAGACCGAATCGAGAACAGTTTGTGGATCTTTATTTCAGCAAAGCGGAGATTATTATATCATAAAAGAGAAAGAAGAAAAAAAAATAACAGTGAACGAGTTGCCAATAAGGAGAAACACAAAACGCTGTTCCCTAGGTATGAAATTCCAACAGCAGAACTTCAATTAGCAGAATTGTTTTCAGATAAGTATTCTTAATTGCTCTTTTCGTATCGTTGTTTCACCATGAAATATCTCCACTAAATCGGACCGGCATTTTAAATTACAAAGCTAATTTTCTTGTGCTCACTACTATGAAACGAACGATTTGAACTTCGACACTTCTATATACATACTCGTACGCACCTAACGATTTACATAAGTAAGGACAGATACCTGTTGTGGTTACATCATTGATTCTTGAAACCCATTTGGTTTTGTGAGTGTTTTCGAATGCCAAAATATCTCGAAAACAAGAAATGGAATTCGTCACATACAACCATGACATATGTCATATTGATTAAAAAATTTTCCCCAAAAAAACTTACTACATTACGAAACCAACATAAGAAACTAGGCATCGAATATAAAAAAGCAAACATCACCTTCCTTCAGTACATCGGTCGACTGGAATAGCACCTGCTGTCCATGGGTATGATCCATCAACATAAGATTGCACTTCTCCAGCTCTGTACAATATAATTATTTAAATTGATAACTTATGATTGCTTTATTGATTTGCCACACACGTCAAAAAGGCAAAAGGTCAGCAAACATTCCTAACTAATGGATTCATTCATGTGTCGGAGTTCAGATAGTTTCATTGAACAAAATCGTTCGCCCACTCTGTCGTGTAAAGCTTGTTTATATATCAACCGCATCTATGAATACCAAATACACGTACTAGTACCAGTCTTATCTCTACATATGTTAGTACAGGCCTTATCAAGCCTGTACTATACTCCAACCTTCATTCCGTCGTAAAATGAATGAATATGTGTGGCATTTGTATCCGTGTAGGCCGACAAAAATACTATACCCATTAAAGAATATTTACGTTCGAAAATATCTGAGGAAAAAGCACAAAAACAAACATCGATCTCCAAGGGCGGAATGTACATATAAAAATTGCGGAATTTTTTAATTTAATTTTCATATCTTCCAAATCAATTGCACTTACGATGAAATGAATTTAATCAAGAAAGGAACTTTGGACGCAACTATATAGGCGGCCAGAGTGCAAATGCATCAATTATGACCAGTCAGCAATGTGATCGAAACTGATGAAACAGACGTCGATTAGATACGAAGATGAAATTTGGCGGAACACTCCCGGGTGAACCTGGGTCTCAACTTATATATATTTACCTCTCCAGTTAGAGCGGTCTTTGGTCAACTGGATCCAAAATGGTTGAGAGCCTCTTCCATTTGTGCGCGCGACGTCTTCCTCTACTGCGTTGTCTCTCTGGATAATAGAATAGAAGTCAGTGTAATTTAAGAATTGGCTCTGGAAAAATGCCTTTGATTCCCAAAAAATCAATGTTTAAAAAGAAAATACGTAAAGCTATATGCAGAATTAAAGAAGGAAATTTCACTAAGCCGGGATGATTACTATCGTCGTCCTCTTGACTCTGCAAACGAATGGCACATAATAAACAGTCTGCTTAACAAAGATCCACCTACAAAAAAACCTATCTCCATTCGAATCAGAAATTGTTGCTTTTAACAACTTTTTCGCTAACATAGCAAGCAACTTGAAGCTTTCGTTAGTCAATTTAATTGGTTATTGTTGTACTTCGACTTTTAGTATTGTGGAACCTAGATTAGGAAGCTCTTTTGCTTTTAAACCTATCACTTCAGATGAAAGGTTTTGAAAGCTATACATAATACGTGGACTGAAAAATGGGCACCAATTGAATTTAATCCATACTATTTTCAGTTAGTACCAATCTTCAAAAGATACGTGTGTATAAATTTGACAGCTGTTGGACGATTAGTTCTCGAGATATAGCGTTGTGAGTGAAGCAACTTTTGTTATTGTGAAAAAAATGGATTCAAAGCAATTTCGTGTGTTGATTTATCATTGCTTTTTGATAGGAAAAAATGCAGCCGATGCAAAGAAATGGCGTGATAAGACTCTGCACCAGCCGAACGAACCATTCGCAAGTGGATTGAAAAATTTAAAAGTTGTCATACAAGCACCGAAGATGATGCACGCAGTGGACATCCAAAAGAGGCTGTTTCAGATGAATACATCAAAAAAGTCCACAAAATGATTACGAATGACCGTAAAGTGAAGTTGATCGAGATAGCTGAGGCTCTGAAGATATCTAAAGAGCGTATTGGATATATCATACACGAATATTTGGACATGCGAAAGCTCTGTTCAAAGTGGGTGCCGCGTTTGCTCACAGTCTACCAAAAACAACAACGTGTTGATGATTCAGAAGAGTGTTTAAAGCTGTTCAACCGCAATAAAGCCGAATTTTTGCATCGGTATGTGACAATGGATGAAACTTGGCTCCATCACTGCACACCAGGGGCAAGTCGGCAGTCAGCTGAGCGGCGAACAGGCGACGAACCTTGTCCAAAACGAACAAAAACTCAACAGTCGACTGGCAAGGTTATGGCATCCGTACTTTGGGATACTCATGGAATAATTTTCTTCGACTATCTCCAAAAGGGGCAGACTATCAACAGCGACTATTACATTGCGTTGTTGGAGCGTTTGAAAGACGAAATCGTAGAAAAACGGCCGCATTTGAAGAAAAAGAAAGTGCTGTTTCATCAAGACAATGCACCGTGTCACAAGTCAATGAAAACGATGGCAAAATTGAATTAATTCGGCTACGAATGCTTCCACACCCACCGTATTCTCCAGATTTGGCCCCCAGCGACTATTTCCTGTTCGCAGACATTAAAATAATGCTCGCCGGAAAGATGATTTAACACCGATGAAGAAGTAAACGCCGAAACAGAGGCCTATTTTGACTACAAAACTGCTATCGAAAGGTTGAAAAATCATTTCAATCAGTGTATCGCCCTCAAAGGCAACTATATTGATAAATAAAGTTGAATTTTGCAAAAATTTTGTGTTTTACTATAGAACGGCACCGAGTTTTCAGCCTATGTATTAGTTTAAAGAATACCAGTTCTTGTATTCTTGTGGCCCCGATGGTATCTCCAATATAATGCTAAAGAGAATTGCATTCTTTATAATAGACACTTTAGCCAATGTCTTTAATCGCTGCGTTCTTTCAGGTGTCTTCCCAGACGAGCTCAAATGTGCTGATATTGTGCCATTATTTAAAAAAGGGTCTTATGATGACATGTGCAAGTATAGGTCTATCTCACTACTTCCAGTCATTAGTAAAATATTCGAAAAACTCATGAAGTATAGAATTCTTAATTTTCTTAATAAACATGAATTTTTTAGTACATCTCAATATGGCTTTCGTAAAGGCAAATCAACAGAAGATGCTTAACTTCATTTTTGCTCCCAAATTATGTCTAACCCAGATGAAAAGAAGAGCACAGCCGATTTATATGGTCGACCACAATACGACACATCAATACGACACATGAACTCCAACCTCTGGATAAGTCAATTTATCGATCTTTCGAGCATCACCGGGAACAAGAACTACTAAAATATATCGCAAAAAGCTCAGAACGAAAATTAAATAAAACCAGTTTTACACATTTTTTTCAAATGTGTGGTCCAAATGCATGACATATGATAACATCACTGGACACTTTCGTGCAATGGGATTGTATTTTTTTTGCAGCATTCCGGATGGATGCCCCTCGGATGTCGCCAAAACAGCCGATCTAATAGACTTCTTTATCGAAAAAGGAGTAAACGCTAGTTACGTCAAAGTTGAGGAGGGCTTCGATCTTTAATCCGATCATTCTCCAGTTATTCTCTGACTGTGCAAATCCTTGGTTAAGAAACAAAGACCACCCGGATTAACTGACAGCAAAACTCACTGGGAAGATTTCCGAATAGACGATGTAGACAATACTGAGTTGAAAGTAGCACTTAGAACGCCGTATCAACTTGAAAAAGAAGTTGAACGTTTTGTTGAAGTCATACAGCAAGCGGCCTGGAAGAACACTCCCCGCGAATCGAACAAAGTTCCCAAAGTCGGCATAAGATATCCACCGAAAATTAGAGAAATGATAAGGAAGAAACGAAGAGCGCAGAAAAAGTAGCAAGAAACCCGGGCACCACAAGATAAAACGTCCTTCTATAGGCTCTGCAACTTGTTGAAAAAATCTATCAAGGACTTCAATAATCAAGGTATTAATAACTATCTTGAAAGACTCACAGCGACAAAGGATACCAACTACTCCATATGGAGAGTTAAAAGTGTTCGAAAGCCCCAAATACACGTCGCGCCAATAAGAAGAAACCAGGATGACTGGGCGAAAGAAGATAAGGAAAAAGCTAATGTTTTCGCCGACCATCTTACAGAAACGTTTAAACTATTCGACGGGGAAATGCTTCTAGAAATGTTTGACGTGACGACAAACTTTCCAGAAGAAAAGGCTACACTTAAGGAACTTAAACAAGTTATAGACACGCTTAAGCCCAATAAAGCCCCGGGATATGACTTAATAACGGGAGAGATATTTAAAGCGTTGCCAAAAAAAGGTTTGCTAAAGCTGCTCTATCTTATAAATGCCAGCATTAGATAAGGGGAACGTACCGCACCAGTGGAAAATAGCCGAAGTTATTATGGTTCCGAAACCCGGTAAACCGCTGACTGAAGTCAAGTCATATAGACCGATACCGCTTCTTACGATTACATCGAGGGTCTTCGAGCGAATCCTTCTTAATCGTCTTAAACCAATTACCGACACAAATTCCCTCTTGCCTGATCATCAATTTGGCTTTAGAAGCCAACACTCTACAGTTGACCAAGTGCATCGAATAACCGATGTAATTGAACGAGCAATCGAGTGTAAGTTAGTCTTTTCAAGCGCATTCCTTGACGTTTCGCAAGCATTTGATAAGGTATGGCATGAAAGCCTAAAATATAAACTCCGACAAGCCCTACCCCAGCAATTGTCTTGTATTTTAGGTTCATACCTGGAAGACCGACTCTTCCGTGTGAGACACGGAAACGAATATTCCACTTTCAAGACAATAAAGGCAAGGAAGTGTACTTGGCTGCTATATTGAGAATCCACCGGTGTTTATCAACGCAGTACGAGGACAAATATTTCGGTATGAAACTCGACGCTAAACTAAAATAGAGAGCACACGTCAAGAAAAAACGTGAAGAGCTTGAAATCAAATATAGAGATATTTACTGGCCTATTGGAAAGTATTCCAAGCTTAGCTTAGAGAACAAACTGCTGTTATACAAGCAAGTGCTAAACCCGATCTGGACATATGGTGAACAACTTTGGAGTTTTACTAAAAATAGTAACATTAATGTATTACAGACATTCAAAAACAAAGTTCTTCGAGGTATTATTATTGCGCCATGGCACATTAGAAACGATGATATCCACAGAGACTTAGTAGTCGAAAACGTTCAGAACGTAATTAAAATTTTTGCGCGAAAACATAATAATCGATTACAAGGTCATACGAATATTTCTGTTCAACAGATCCTCGATGAGACAAATTTATTGCGCCGTCTGAAAAGGACTAAACCTCTCGATCTAGCGCGGTGATTACCAGAGCGTAATTTTTCTAAAGTACACAGGAATTTTCAATGGAAAATCGCCTGCAAGATATCTGATAAAAACAAAATAAAATGCGATAGAAGAACTGCTTGTTGAGTGTGAATTCAGTCGTGGTTTGCATAAGAGAGGTGTTTTTTTAGTGAGTAAGAAACTCACACTACTATAGGCTCAGGGCCTATAGTGTCTATGAAGATTTCTCACCTTCCCACGAAAAAAAAAAAAAAAAAATCCGGTAACTGCATTCGCTCCTTCTGCGCTTTCTGAAATACCGTGTCCGGAAAGTATTGAGGATTTGTCAGCATCAACTAGAGCCTCAGCTTTACAAAGAAATTAAGAGCAACAGCAACAGGACCCTTACAGTTCCGATGCAGATTTGGATAATGTTCCGCTTTCTGCCTTAGTGCCGATTTCAGGCGTCGCGATCGCAGAAGTTGGGTCGAATTTTGAATTAGATGCAATGCTACAAGCAGTTTTTACCAATTCCCAAATTTAAAGTTAATAAAACAGCACCGCGGAAGAAATCTCTTAATTTCAAAGGCCAAGAGGTTTTTTTTTGTTTTCAATGACAAACTCCAATCCAGCTCTGAAACCTCGTTCAATCCGTCATTAGCCATCAGCACAGCTAAAAAAAAGTGATATATATGGAGCATGGTACTGTCATGCGTGTAAGGAAGACCGAATGGAAGATATGAGACAGTGTCAAAATTGCTTAGTACCATGAACTTTGCGTCGGAATAACAGAAGATGACGAAGGATTCGATTGTCCTGGTGGATGTACCCAAACCTGAATTCAACTTTGACATAACTATAAATTTCATTCTTAATAATAGTCTCCTTACTGTAAATTAATTTATTAAAGTCAAATTTATTATTTTTTTTTTTTTTAATTTTAATTTTTATTTCTAGTCAAGAAGGCTGTGTTTGTTTTTTGTTTTGTATTAATAAATAATTACTTAATATATATATATATAAATAAACTACGTTGTTTTATTTGTTTCATGACAAAATACTTCTTATTTTAGCAGGATAACCAAAGTGATTGAGCCAAATTATATGTATATGGGCGTTATTCGAAACAGGTGTTCGTAATAAGGACCAAGGTAATTTTTTAAAAACATTAAAAAAATATACAATATTTCAAATTGATTTTTAACAAATAAATGTTGTGTTTTTAAATAGATAACTGAACTAAGGTTTAGGCTAATGTCAATTTACACCCTGCCTGACTCGAACTGCAACCAACTTCAGACTGCTATAATTTCTAAACCGTTCATTACAGTGAGCTCAAATTTTGACACATGACAAATAATTTTTTTATTATTATTAGTTGCGTTGAAAAATTTTTATCCGCGATGGAATACAAACGTGATAAAATCACCCTAAAAGCACCCTAACGTGAATAAATCATTTGTGTCTCGAATCATAGCTTGTTACCGTGATACTGGCAGCGTTGCAAAAAGTCATGGAGGTGGTCATAAAATAACAACAACATTGACAGAAATGGTTCGGAAAGTGAAAACGGCTCGTGAGCTCAACATATCGTTGGAACGGATGCAATACATAATGGAAAATGAGCTTGGGCTCAAGCCATTGAAGTTCCACAAAGCACACGATCTTACACCGCAACAGAAAAAAGTTAGAGTCGAAAGAGCGAAGGAGCTGCTACGCTTGCACGAAAATGGTGAGTTGCCGAATTCGGTTTTTTTCCGATGAGGGGCCATTTGTTATTGAGCAATATGTCAACAAACAAAAAGACCGAGTTTACTTGCCAGAGAGGTCCTTCGAAAATTTACACCTTCGGATGGCCACCAGAAAGCAGGCAGCACCGATGGTGATGGTTTAGGCCGCCATAACCGCCGATGGTCGCTTTCGGCTCGTATTTTTGGACCGTGGCGTCAAAATTAATGCGATCGTATACCGTGAAACTATCTTAGAGGCAGTATTGAAGCCTTGGGCAAACAATCATTTCGGTCGGAGACCGTGAACATTTCAACAAGACTCGGCAACGTCTCATAAAACGCGCGTCAACCAAGATTGGTTAAAAAACAATGTTCCACACTTCTTTTCTTCGACACAATAGATTGCAAATTCTCAGGATGTAAATCTGTTGGATTTCTCTGTCTGAGGTATTTTGAAGGCAAAGGTTGGCACTAAAAAATACCAAAGTTTGAACCACCTCAAACAAGCACTTCGCCGGGAATGGGCCAGAATACCGCAAAGCCACTTGCGTGCAACGGACGGATCTTTCTTCAGTCGTCTTTAGGCCATTATTCACGCCAAAGGTGGACATATAGAAAATTACTAATACAATTTGAAAATTTATGTATTTTCCAACATTTATTGATTTGGCACAATAAAATTTATCAAAAAATAAAAAATTTATAGCATTTTAAAAAGTTGCAGTTCGAGTCAGGCAAGGTGTAGTAATTTTCTTTTGGGCGTTTGCAAGTTATGACCTTATTTGGGTCACTTACCTTACATTCGTTTTACATGAGATCTAAATCACTCGATTCGTTAAAAATGACTAAGAATATCTTCATTCAGTGTTTTGGACTGGGTCTTATATAGGGAGAGTCATCTTCGGATTTCTTGACAAAGCCTTATCACCCAATTCCCTTCATAGTCCATCAAACATCGATTGGAAGATGTAACTCTTCGCTAAATTTCTTATCAGGTGTCATTATTGAAATAGAGGTAGAAAAAATTTCTGGCTATCCTAGTCGTACAATGCCAAGTCACAACATGTATATTAAACACCACTAAATGTTCCTAAAACTATCAACGCTCCAAAGTGTCAAGTGTTTTCATCATGCGCACTAATTCCATAGTTCATTTGGATCATCTATAAAATGCGGCAAAATTGATTGATGCGCACCCGGATAAACATTAATTTTTCTCTTTTCTGCTCAACTTCTCTGTTATAGTCATTTCAAGATTAAAGCGCCGTCAATGTGGGCTTTTTGAAATGCCATTGATGTAGCAACAACTCTGAAGACAAGTAGTGACTTTTAGATGGTATTTTGCGTTTTGTTTTCATTTGTGATTTGTTTTTTATTTTTCTTTCTATTTTTTGTGAATCGACGTGGCAGAGGTAATTGAAAGAAAAAAAAAAAAAAAAGAATATAAGCCTCATGGGCCAGTTTGAAAATAACTCGAAAATCGATTTGAAAATAGCGTTTTGAACATTCAGTTAGACGATTTTATTTTTATTTTAGAACTAAAATAAGAAAAGTGTGACGAAAACAAATTTTCTAGTTAGCTATAAAATTTGCAAAAATAAATCAAACAGTTGACAGGCAGACTGAACGAAACGTGTCATTTTGTAATGTCACTGTCATTCAATCATCATGAGAAATTTCTTATGGCTACGTTGCGTTTTAGAGGAGATTTGAGATATTGATAAAAAATATGGTCCGTGCAATCCAAAGGTAGTGTCAGAGGAAGAAAATACTGCACTGCAACCAAACTGAACTATTGTGTCTCTTCCTTCTATTAATTCAAGTAAGTCGAACATTAAGAACTTGTCTTGGTAGCTTAAGTAAACTTTCACATTGCACCCGTTAGTAGCTACCAGGATGATATGCTTACTTTTTTTTTTTATTAATATAAAAACGTTGCGAATTATATAAGGAAAAAAATTGTTCACTCGTATGTACCATAATTTGCAACATCTTTTTCGGAACGGAAGCACTCAAACAAGAAACTGGTTCATTGTACTCCATGTGTTCCGACTGTCAATAGCACGTAGATATACTTACTTAACTTTTATATAATAGCGAGAGCTTTCGGGATACCTCACCGCGCCAAAAGTATGAATACCATTTCATTTTCGGAGCGGAAAAAACCAGCAGATCTGATCACCCAATTATGGAAAATTTTTTGAAAACTAAAGAAGATCGAAGAAAGTTGAAATTACAGTGGCCTCAGCGGTACAGAGATGAGCTGAAGAGATTAAGCCGTAAAAATAGGCTTTTTTATTTTTTGGTCATTATATTATATTAAATATAAAACAAATCGAGTTTACAAAACAAAGATATAAGTTTATTGTACATAGTAACAGCTAAAAATGTACACACGATTATTTTGATACAATAAAAAAAGTTTTCTTTCACGATAGGTTTATGAGGTGAATGCTTATAGCATTTTCACAAACTTATGAATGAGAAAAGATTGGCCTTTTTCAAAGAGATGACATAGGTAATTTGGTTGCAAATGAGCATTATGATAGAGTATAAGGAGCACCTTTGGGATACTGTGCTATTTTTGCACCAACTTTGGATCATATTACAACTTAACATGTTTAGGGAAAGCTTTATAGCCACTCCTTACGCGTTAGGTATTTTTTCGATTCTCCTCTATTAGGTTCCTACGCCAACATAACTCTTCTCTAACCTAACAACCTCTTTACAGCATTAAATTTAATTTTGCAGTCTTATTTTCAACATATGGCCTCACAGAATACTAATGAAAAATATAATCGTTTCGTGATAAAGTAAATTCACTGATGCCCCTGGTGATTCAGTAACCTATAGGAACAATTTGCATCATTAGTGGCTCATATTCAAAATCATATTTATTATACGTAACCATATCGTTTGGATTTTATGATGAAATGAATGCGTCATCAATGAGTTGACTGTGCAATTAATAATTGCTTTAGAGTTTAGTTTCATATTAAGGGGAATTTTTTTTTTAATTGAACTGCATTGGTGCCCAATTGTACATTAACTCCTTTTGGTAGCCACAGAGTACTGTTCTTGTCCAACTAGACTTGACTTACCAAACTTCAAAAGACGAATGTGAAGCAGATAATTTCAAGTAACTGCACCAGATGGGGTTTGTCGACCCCATCGCATCTGATCCCTTTTGTCCAACGGCTTTCAGAAGGCTCCTGACCGTCAAAGTCACAGCTTGTACGTGATGTTAACTACCCAGCCAAGTAAAATCTCTACTATTACAAAACAAACTATAGTCTCGGGAAAGAAGTCGAAGAAAGAAGAAAGAATATGGAACGATTGAACCTAGAATAGATCAAGTACAGACTGTTATCCAGAATATGCCAAAGCAAAGGTGAATGAAGAAATACTACATATGCTATGGTTACGGTTACAGTGACGGAACTGGTGCTTGTTCGAATACTTAGAGAAGTAATTTAAAATGTTTCTTTAACATTGAACAATCAACATCAAGGCTAAGTTCGCCAATATCTGTCTGATTTCCGCTTCCGCTCCAACAGAAGGAATAGGCGATGATAGCAAGGACTGTTTCTACAAACGTCGGACGTAGGCTTATCAACCTTATTTCGGAGCAGAACATCGCTATAGAAACATCCACAAAGGAACAATGGCAGTCATCTGACTATAAAACAGCCAACTAAATTAACTGTCTAAGATCGACGTAAGGCACTTCTCTAATATCATAGATGTGTTGGCTTGACAAGACCCGGACAGAAGCCTCTAAGATAAGCAAGAAAATTTATTTGTAGGTTCACAGTCCGTGGTGTTGCGGAATAGAAAAATCTGACTGTTAAATGCGACAACTACAACTACGCTGAACACAAAACCTACGACGATGAAACCCAAGATTTCTGAGCACTCAACCCAAATAAAGTTCAAATAGCATAGCAAGTCTTCTGTACCTAACGTATTACCTGCCCACCTACAATAAAACAGCAGAATATGACTAATCAGAGAGCATACACCAACTCATTTTCAAGATGTGGTCAAAGAATAGTATGCCTAATGGTCGGCTTCTCAGCATCATCCAATTTACAGGCCTTAATTTCCTTAACATCGTAAAAAGCAAAGGGCGTGATATTACTTGTCAATGTCCCCTTTCAGTGTAGTTTGGATTGGACCAGTAGTGCAAAAATAAAGTTCGTGGTTATCTTCCACTGGTAGTCCTCGGTAACTACATCAGTAGGCTCTTCCAGGCTAAAATGGCAAGGGCATGCTCGGTCAGTAGTATAAAACTGTCCCACGCTGTCATTGGATTCATAACCCTATGCGAATGGCTTTAATTAAAATGAATTCACTGTTACCGATCTTTGCAAAGCTTTAAAAGACAATAATCTTCGGATCTGCACGTGGAATATTAAGTCCCTTAATCGGTTGCCTCGTGCAGCCAAGCAATTAGCAGATTCCCCTAACCGCTATCGTGCATATATCATCGCCATTCAGGAAGTGCGATGGGATTTGCCGTATATAAGCTGGATGAAAAACTGTGAGAAAAGCTGTTTCTCGGATGTGGATTTGCTATATGCGGCAGACTTAGGCAAGAAATCTTGACCTTCCGAGTGAGCATTTTATGACAATCCGCATCAAAGCTAAATTCACTAACATAAGCCTAATATGTTACCATATGCGTCTATGCGCCTATGAAAGGCAAGGACGACGGCACCATTAGACGATGACAGCCAAAATTTCCGTCCAACTGACCAGTAATAACTGAAGGTGGTTAGTTAAGGACTAACCGAAGAGGCTAGTTAATTGAGATCAACCCCGAGCTGTACCCCCACTTAAGTAAGTAAGTAAGTCCCCTTTAGTGCAATTTTAGATCGGGTTCAGAACTCCTACTGCAGAAAAGAAAATACGAAATCGACTTTCCCTGTATTCAGGACTGATTTTGGCCAGAATGGAGGGGGAGAAGCATTTGCAGCGACAACTTAGCTGCGCTTAGAGCCTTCTTACAACTTCCAGACTAGTTCGAGAATGCAAGACATCACTTCCGACGCAGACAGAAGGTTGAATTCACTGAGTCTTGTTTGGGCACCAGGTCACAATGGGATCACAGTAAATAAAGTCGCCGATGGACTTGCCAGATAAGGATCAGCGGAGCCAAACGAGCAACCCGAACCTACATAAGGCACTGCCTGCGCCCCTCAGCAGTAAAGGCTGCAGGATGCTTACTGATAAGCATTTAAACGTACTAGGTATAAGTGATAGAGCATCCTGCGACACTACCTCTGTAAATATCCGAGTTACGCTCGTATTAGGTTACAGGTACTCGGCATTTACGTGGTGGATGCTGGTACTGAAGGCAATTTATCACTGAAAAGCTTACTTTTTTTTCTTTTTGAAGACTAAAAGGTATCATTAAAAAGAACATATGAGGAGTACAATAAACTAACTCGTTGTCTTAATTCTCTATTCGGACAAGAATAAATAAATAAATAAAAATAATAACGAATATTTCCATGCTGGTTTTGAACGATCCTTTGAGTGATTCCAGGTTTCGTTAGCATTGCCGTGCTTTACAGAAAGAGGTATAACAGTGAACTCTACGGAGTGTATATGTGGTATCAATCTGGTCAGAAAACTGCGCATCAGCCGCCTGAACAGTCTCGCTCTTTGGGTAAAAATAAAAGACTTTTTGGGACAGATAATTAAAAAGTTAAAACTACCCCGGATAGTAACTCACTTAAGTAAGCAATAGTAACAGTCCGGAACTTCTGCATCTTGTGTAACTATTGTAACTAATGGCTTTCGTTTCCTTCAAATGCTAATAACCTGATTTCTCTTCGTTCATAGAGAAACAATTATTCAAACTAGTTACACCTGATCTATTTTTGTTTCCCCAACAACTAAAAACTCGACAAAGCGGCACTAATTAATCTAATTTTCGATCGAAATGCGGATAAAAACCTCCCCAGTAAAATTGATTAATTTCTTAATGGTTTTCAGCACCCGTAACTCATGTACAATATCGAAGTATGAAAACAAAACTACGTCCACCAGAACACCTCTGGCTTTATAAATCTTTCAAAAACGTCGGCATTCGATCTTATTTCACACATAAACTGACCGACTTGTCCGCTCTGTTCGGAGGGAATAAATTTACGTGCGCACATACTAGCTGGCATGTGTTTTGGTTTTTTTTTTTTTTTTTTAAATTAAAATGTATCTCCAAGTAATATCTTTTTCATGTTGCTGCATTTACTTTTTGCCAGCAATTAACAAAGCTGCATTCAACTTAGATATCCACAAATGGATATCTTAATGAGCTGCACGTTGAAAATGATTTACTACATGGAATCCAGCAAACACAGCACACGTCAATCCAAATCTCAAAAATATTCAAAAAATCTCCATAAAAATTCAATCGGCATCATGAAATGTCGTTACGCCGCGTCGTCGTCAAATCTATCTCAGCCTACAACTGTTAGTACTGTAGTAGTAGTGTTTTATTTAAACACGTGTATTAAGTATCATGTATCTTATACTGCTAATCTTGTATCTGTACGCCTCCAAATAGCTTCGTTAAATCAGGAGAAAAACAATTTTCTTCTTCGCACAATTTAGATCGTCATTACTATTGTTTACTGCAAATATTGGTGCAAATTAGCTGAGAACCGAAATAATTCTAAGAAAAATCCGATCTATACAAAGTTTCTATTTCGAATTCGAACAAAACAACTGGCAATCAAATGAATTGTTAACTCAACCGGAAAAGCCGCCACATCAACCCGACCACCGATCGTCAATCGACCTAATGCCATGGGTAGGGGCTTCTGTTTCGTTTCATACATTTTTCAGGTTGGGGGCGGTAATGAAAGTGAGTACTGATATATATTACATACAAATGTGTGTATGTGTACAGCCCTCTGCATGGTGGTTCTGGAAATTGTCTGCTCGTACCTAACAACGCGCATCTTGAATAAATAAACTTGTAGCGCATTTCTTTGAGGGTCACGTAGGCACAATATCGCAAGATTACCAAATCACAAGATCGAAGATTTTCTTAGGCCAAAAAGAAGGCCAAGCACTTGACAAGCCATATTTTGGTAAAAGCCAAAGATGCGTATCTCTAAAGTGATTTCCTTCCTGCTAGTTTGAGGAACTTGGCGATCGAGTCGTTTGCAATGAGAAGATACTCCATTGCAAGGAAACTGCGATACTCTAGGAATCGCGATCGTAAAGCTATTTTTGAAAACCCAAAAGTGTACTCGTATATGTTTGCAACAAATAAACTTTGGAAGATTCAAATTAAACAGAAAAAGAAAAGATCGACAAGATCGAAGAGAAAATAACGATGAAAGAACAAGGGCGAAACCGAAGAAAAATTGTAGCCTCATCTCGTATTTTGCGGATGAAACTATAAAAAGAATCGGCAGCAAGCAGTTTGCAGCATCAGGGCGGTTGTTGAAGAGATACGATTTAATAGCGTGCACTGGTTGTGCAGGTTTTTGCAGTAAAACGATCACACGATCAGTTGTAGTAGATGCAGATACTATGTAGAAGATGTTTATATTTATCTTGAATACAGTCATAGTGCTAGTGTTCCCTCAAGGAGGAAATAAGAGTAAAGTTTTTATGATTCAATTATGACATGACAAGGTAACAGATGATTCGGTTGCATAACTTGGAGTTCTAGTTTTATGGCAGATCAGAAATGGAAATGAATATGTGCTACTGCATTCCGCGTTAATGTATTTTTTATTTATTTTATAAATTGCTAATTGGTAGTAAGTTCGGCTGGGAGTCACTCACTGCAAGGGAATCTGATTTATTTGGAGCGCTTCCTTCGCTTGGATATTTTATTATAGCTTTCATGAAATGCTGGCTATATCTGTCATATATTTAGACTAGGATAAATTTGATTTCCAAATCTATAGACCTAATCCCATCAACAAAGTCTTTGAATTAAACCAAGGCCACATAAATTTTACCTTCAGAAGACTTGAAGAGTTCTTGAGTAATTGTTGTTAAGGAACTATGGGTTCGGATTGAAATAATCTAGTTGTAATTGTAATCTAATTGTAACGTCCTCAGAAACGTTACAAAAGTTTAATTATATTTAATAAGCGAATGCATAGAACGAATGAAGAACTTTAGACAACAGTAGCGGCATCTTGGAAGGCATTGCTGCTCTAAATTCATTTGAAAAGCAGCATAGATACTCCTCGTAATGAAAGTTTAACTGAATAAACACAACTTCATATAGAACTGATCATTACTATGACTACCAGTTGGATCCTTTGCTATTTTAGCCTGAAACAAGGAGAGAAACCGCTGCAGAGCCAAATCAGATAAGGAAGGAACCTAAAGGGCTTTTGTAAGCTTAAAATCTACAAGTTCTTAATGTTCACAGTACAAAAGATGGTACACACCCCCAGTGAGCTAGGTAGCAATGATTAGTATTAGGCTTCGAAGAATAAGCATCTCCCAACGGATGCTGGTTCGTTAAATAACGTTAAAGAGTCTCTGCAGCCGAACTTCTTGCAGTTCATTATTAAGAGACCTTCTTATGGCGTCATCTGGAAATCTCTCCGAGCCTCCGGCGGCAGAAATCAGGGATAGTATCGGACAAATAAAGAGGAGAACTTCTGATTACTAAGTTATTTTCTGCATTAAGACTGAGCTCAAAGGTTTTGACTATGGAATACTATTTTTCAATAACAGCTATTACGGCTATCGCTTGTAAATAGTATTCTGTTACCTGAGTAGGCAGGAGTGAAATGCTGTTGAAATGGCTTTCAGGCTAATGCTACAAGCACACTCTGTCGGGTTAAAACCCTGGCAAACCTTGAAGAACGCTCGATGTCTCGTCGCAATTAAGTTGGTGATGTAAGTCAATATGTAACATTCCTCGTTAGAACCATTCTAGTTCTAGCACAGCAGCCCATAAGGGTCTGTGTCAACACTCGTATGGCCTCACTGCGGGCATAGGCAACCATGGGATTGCGATGTTACTACACATCTGAGCACTGATAGCGACTTTGAGGGGGGGACCCTCATACTATCAAACAAAACAAAGTAACAAAGCTGATGGAGTTAACTCATTTCAGAAGAGTTCGATGGTGTAAATGTCATCCGCGGGACCATCACAAAGCCTCCAGAGAAGTACCAAGGAAAGCGCAGTCATTCCAAAATCTGCGGTAGCACAGGAAACCACTGAGCCCTCTGTCTTCTCTATTGTGAGAACACTCTTCTCATCAACCGATGACGGACGCCATCGTAACCATAAAGGCTATCTACAAACTGTCGGCAAGCGAGATGCACGCAGACAAGGCCAAAGAAGATGTTCGGAGATGTAATGCCTGTCAGACGTTTCCATTGCTGAAGCAGCAAGTCCAGACTCAACGGAGGCAAAAACGACCCTCAGTTGATGGGAGTGAAGAGCCTTGCAGCAAAATTGAGCACCCGAAATAAGGAAAGAACGGGAAAAAGCCAGAAAGCCGAAACCGATGAACCAACCACAAGGGAAGATAAATACACCTGATTCGAAGCTTTAAAAAAAAAGAATCAAAGGTCCACTAAAGAAAGAATCCATGAAACTAAGGGAAAGTTTCAGTTTCAGTTTATAGATCTAACGATCTAACATACCATATGCTGAAATTCTCAGTAGCATAAAAGCAGACACGAAGTTGGAGGAGACTGGAGGATATCTGTGAACCTATAAAAAGGCAATGCAAAATTGGAAGTATGTATGTCGCCCCCCAGACGTACTATAGCTGAGAAAAGCGTACTGCACCTATCAATCTCCCCGCTACTTATAGAAGGAAAGATTAAATACGGCTGGGTTATCTGCCAAATTTACGGAAAGACGTTGCTGAAAAAATGATTTAAGCGCCTTGAATTTGGCCACATAGCTACACAATGAAGAAGCAAAGAAGATCGCTCCAAGCTATGTAGGAGATGCTGCATGTTCTGCTAGAGAGACCATCCAGACGACATAAAGCACGAAGTTGGTAGCGGTAGCTTTTCAGTCTTCGAGAAAAGCTACTCATATTACAAACAAAAGATCATGAAGAGAATAAAAATAAACCTGATTTAAAGGAAAAACGGGCGGTCGTTATCGTGTTCAGCAAGCGCTATAAATGTTCGGACCAAAACTATAACTTAATCTGTGGCAAAAAACAGACAGCGATATGGACGTGTGGATGATATATCTTCCAAGAAGCAAGCGAACAAACAGAGGGGTTCGTAAGGGCAAAAATAAATGAGCAAAAATAAATTTTTACAGCTGCTTTACAAGATCCAGCTTGACAGCAATTGCCAGCGGATTGCAATTGACGCTTGACAGTCTGACTGCGGATGTGCAGAGGAGGGTCAGTGAGAAATATTCTCATTGCGACCATCAAGCGATACTTTTGGAGATCAAAGAAATGAAACCGGCCCATCTTCCAAAACTTACGGTGACAAAATAGAATAAAAGATCATTCGATATCAATTCATTCGATGAGCTGTTAGACAGTGATTTGACCTTAATTGGAACCCGTGCGTGAGATAAGATGAGACTCACAGCTATCATCAAAGCAGCACGGGATGAATCATTGCCTAGAAGGGGAAATAGCAAAGAGGTCTCACCATGTTACTGATGGAACGATGAAATCACTACAATCCGAGAAAAATGCTTACAGGCTCGGCGCAAAGTTCAGCGTACAATAATGAGACCAGACTTCTAGCAACCTAGCTAGGGCCATTAAAGAAAGCAAATCCACATACTTCAAAAGTCTCTGTCAAGACGGCAAAATAAATCCATGGGGTGATGGCGAAACTAAAAAGCTATAAGACCCCCTCGATATCATGCTCGTAAGTGCTGAGATCCATAATAGAGGAACGTTTTACCGCAAACATCAGCCAATATAGGCAACATCAAAAGAGAAGTCAGTCCAGCGAAAATCCCATTAATCACCCTGAACCAGTTGCTAGGAACATTGGTCCAATTAGGCGACAGCAAAGCTCTTGGATCTCTCGGCAAACCGAATAAAGCAATAAAGGCGGCTGTCAAAAAGAGGCCTGACTTCTTCATAGCAACATGGCAAAAGTGTCTAGAAGAAGGAGCTTTCCAAAAAAAAATGGAAAACACAGCAATTGGTTTTGTTACCAAAAGGGAAGAAGCCACCTGGTAAGCCATCTTCCGTTCAGTCTATATGCCTCTTGAATAATCTATAATAGACTGCTAGCAGTAGAGGAAGTAGAAGCTCTCTCAGTCAACCCATTTGGCTTCAGAAAATACCAAATACCGTTCAACTGTTGATGCCATACGAAGCGGAAGTCGAATTGGGACGCATTTACTTGTTTAGTTTTGAATTTAGGTCTTCATGAAGATGTACCGGGACACATATGTGTCGTTCGGATGGAAAGGGTTAATATAAAAAACTTGGCTTTGTATATCTGGCCTCCGCAGTAAATTCAAATACTCTTGTTATTCGCTGTCCTATCAGGAGGTAAGCATTGAGTAGTGAGTAGCAGTGAGAGTATAAATATTTAGGCAGGGAGTTACATTTAACCTTGGTTTGGCAAAACACATAGAATGTAATCGTAAACTATCTGCAGCTAAAAGAGCTATTTCATCAGTATATCGAACAGTCATCGAAGTATAAACTTTTTCGTGCAACAGTGGTCTCTGTTCTATTATACGGATCCCAGATTTTCGGTCATTGTCGTTTCGAGAAGCGAATCTTTCGACTTAAAACATCTACACCGAATTATATGCTGCATTTAGCGATTGGAGGTCCTTAACCTTTTCTGCATACTCTAAGGTTGAATGCAGATTTCATTATAAAAGTACAGGATATGGAAGATGAAGACCGCCGAGGATTGTTCGAAAGTGAGAGGAGTTGGCGGCAAAATATGGCGCGAGCATAAATATTGGAGCTGATATGTAAGTATGATAGTCAAAAGTGTAGCGCATGTGATCATATGAGAGCACAAGCGTTCTCACTTTAGCCTCAAACCATCAACTCCTACTTCTCACCTCCAGGTAGTGACTGCTGAGTGTCTAGTACCTCGATTGGAGATGGGGTAACCAACTGACAAGAGAAAAGATTGGGGGAGGTCTGCTATTTCACTAAGGCACTTTCTCCTGTTTACAGGCGGCAGCGGACGAATTCTAAGCACCAGGTCTATAGGGATGTCTAACACTAAGTCAGGGTGTTGGAAAAGAGTTACTGGAGAGATGCTCTTAATAAGGACCAATCGCCAACGGAAACGCTCACACCCCCAAAACGGGTTATTGGTTGCTGAATTTGGTCCGGATCATTTTGTGCTAGGGGTCGGGGGTTGTGCCCGAGTTAACTGCCAAACCACATACAAAAGCATTTGTTACTATTGTTACGAACAAAGGACAACGACTTTCGGATCTGCACGTTGAATGTTCGAACCTTGAACTGGCTGCGTGTAGTTGAACAAATAGCGGAGGCCCTAGACTGCTATATCACCGCCAACCAGGAAGTGCGGTGCTATGGGCCGGGCAAAAGAAATATGAAAAACTGTGGAGTTTACTAGGTTGATTGCTTTATGGAACGTAAGCTGCGTCTATTTGGATGCGAATTTGTTGTAAGTGGCAGACTTAGGCAAGAAGTCATCAGCTTTCGACACGTAAGTTAACGCTTTATAAAAATTCATATCAAAAGTAAATTCGCTAACATCAGCCTTATTTGCGCTCACGCTCAAAACAAAAAGAAATTTTTTACGAGCTTCTCGACAAAACCTACGAGCAATGTCTGATGTATGACGTCTTTAATGCCAAAATTGAAAAGTAGAACATCTTTGGTAGCACAATCGGAAGACATAGCCTACACGACACCATATCTAGAAGGCTAATAGAATTCGCTGCGGGACGTAACGTACGTCTATGAATATCTCAGACACCACAGCAACGGGGAAATACTATGAGGAAATTTAACGGTTGCAATCGCAAAAAGCCGTCAGAACTTTTGCCAATCACGTATCCCTCAACTCGAGAAGTCCTTTGCAGTCAGCATTAAGTACTGAAGACCAGTGGCTTAGATGCCGAAAAGCCATCAGAAATGCCACAACTGACGTGCTGTGTCTTATTCAACCACCACCAAGAAACCCCTGGCTTGATGAAGAATGCCGGCAAACACATAAGTATGAGAGCGGCCCGTGAGCTCTACGAGCAAAAGAGGAGAGAAGAACATCGACTTTTCCGGATGAGTAGAGTAGAGGAAGAGAGATACTACTCCAGGAATAATGTTCAGAAGTTTTACTAAAAGGTAAAAAGAAGCCATAGTCGATGCTGAGAATATGGAAAAAACATTCCTGCAGACTGCTGCGGGGAAGACCACACAAATTCCACTGTCAGGTAGAGCGCATCATTTAATATTGACGATACAAGTCAAGAATGCCGTCCACCCGACCAAAATGGGGTGAGGATAGCAATATCTATACTGAAGACGAATAAGGAAAGAGACCCTTTAAATAAGATCTTGTGTGCCATATTGTGCGAGCGCCTGAAACCACTTGTCAAAGATCGGATTTGACCCTATCAGTGCGGTTTTAGGCCCGATAAGTCCACAACTGACCAAAAATTCACACTATGGTAGATCCTGGAGAAAATTCATAAAGTTCGGATCGATACTCAATACCTTTTTATTGATTTTAAAGTCCCATATGACAGCATCTACAGAAAAGTGCTATACAGAGAAATGTCTAGTTTTGGCATCTCTACCAAACTCGTCCGCTTGTGCAGGATGATGATGGAGAAAGCTGACCTTTGATGTAAAAAAAGGATTTAAACAAGGCGACGTAACTCGCTGTTATGCGATTTCTTTAACATCATTCTTGAAAGGTTAGTGCAAAATTCACGACCCAACACAAGAGGCACAATCTTTCAAAATTCCGTCCAATTACTCGCATATTCCGATGATATTGACATAATCGGAAGGAAGCAGCCTGATGTCAGTGGCGCTTTCGCGAGTATTGAGTCGGACGATGAGGGCAAGGCAAGTATATGCTGTCAACAAGAAGAGACTTTGTCTACCTCGGCTCTGCTATGACATCTCCTCAGAAATCAAACAAAAGATAACGCTTGCCAATTGCTGCTTCTTTGAGTTGAGAAGGCCCTCTTCCGAACAACCAAGGAAACTCTATACAAGACCCTTGTAGTCCCAGTCCTGTTCTATGGATCCTAACCGTGGACCCTTTCTAAAGTAAAATATTTGGTCTTGTATGCGTTGACGGGCTCTGGAAGAGACGATTCAACGATGGACTCTACGAGCTGTACAAGGACATCAACCTGGTTAAGAAACTGCGCATTGGGCGTTTAAGATGGCTGGGACATGTAGAGTATACCAACGCTCTAGTCCGCAGAATGTTCGACTCTAATCTAATCTAATAAATAAGAAAGTCGTAGTACTACTACTACCAGACCCACTGTATGTCCCGGAGGCATGGAACCTATTAAAAATAATGAAAATGCCATCAAGGGTAAATTTCGTTTACATAATTTAAATTTGGAGAAGAAGATAAAACAACAAGCCGTAGGGAATATACAGCCACATTTTTCAGGTCAGAAAGTAGTAGAATCGGCTTTAATGGATAGGACATGTTGAACTAATTAATATCACCGTTCTGACTTGTATTATCTTCGAATTCATTCCGGAATTCCGGAACACTGCTGTAAGTAAGTTGATGTGCTCAAGTGAAAATCCAACTTGGTGGTGGAGGATCTTAGAGTCTTAGTCCATTCCGGACTCTGCCACTACTAAAGCAAATTAAGCAAATGATGAGAATAAACAAAATTCTGTTTCGATGACCATTCAAATACCTGCATGTGTCAAAGATATCATTAAATCCCGTGAAACGTGATCTGCCCGATAATAGTTCCCAAAATCTTGTCCCTCTTTAGGCTCGTCAATCAATTACTGAATTTCGAGAGTGGTCTTAATTGGCCACCATAAAATCCACAATAATGTCTTTTATCATCGCTGTCTATACAAGAGATGAATAATTTATTAGCCCCTAATGTTACCATATTCGTCACTCGTCTCTCTCTCTTTTTAAGTCATACTGAGGACTATCCTCTGCAATAAGGATTAACAATTTTGAAGTCTCTAAAGCGAACAAACTATTTTAAAACTAAAGCAATTCAAAAATATTTGGAAAAACAAAAAAAAAAAAAAAAAAAAAACTTTAAAAAAATCAATCAACAAGTTTTGGAGTTGGAGCACATTCATTAAGCGAGACAAATGCAAACGACCGGTTCGCTGTACCGAATTTGGGCAAGGAAATAAAATTCAGAAATGGCTCTGTTCATTAATTTCACAAAAAAAAAAAAAAAACATCTTTCGAAGCTGGTGAACCCCACCATAAAATAAAAAAAAAAAATAAAAAACCAAAACAGAAAAAAGAAATCTAAAAGGGAGGAGGCGTTAAAATAAAATTCTTCATCTCCCAAGAAATACGAAGAGACCAGATCTGGAATATTTCAAACTACTATGTACGTACCTCATAATTTTTGGCAGACCCGAATCATGTCTAGGTTCAAGAACATCAACAGCTGACCGCCCAACGAGTTTGCGTATTTGAGTTGCAAATTTCGCAATTTTCTGTTTTTGACTGCTCTTGATGGACTTGGAATTTTTTATTTTTTATTTTTTACTAATAAACAATTTTTAATTTTGCTATATACACTTTTTTTAAGCTAAATATAAACAAATGAATTGATATTTTGTTCAACATAAAATTAGAAGAAATAGCCACAATTAATGGAGGCTATATGTAGATACAAATTCAAGTACAAATACAAGACGACTACGACCTACGATGAGTACGGAAATGAGTACTCATACGTCTACGATGTAACAAAATAATGAGTACTTACGACATACGATATGTTTCAGTATTTACCGGTAGATACAATACATTAAATTACGTTGATTACACTTAAGTGAAGTGCACCATCTAAAATATCATAGACCAATTGCACAAACAACTCTCAAGGCACTAAACACATAAGGACAGGGCAAATTTCACGTTATACAAATACTGAGTATGGTACACCCCCTGGATACGAGATTTTTGATTTAAATCACAATTTTGTTGAAAGATGTTTCCAGATAGCTGTTCACACCATGTGAACACAACCTTTCAGACCCCGGGGCTTTGTTTAAGTGCAAAAGATACAGAATGTATTTACGAATGTATGAATGAAAATTCAACACTTTTTTGGAAGAAATTTTTGGATTTTACTTTTAGTAAACACTTTCGTGGGATGAGTGCTAAAGCAAGTACGAGTATGTGAATATACGGACACGAGTACCAAACATTTGAAAATTCGAAGTTCGAATAAATTCGCCTTGGACGGGCGTCTATTCTCCGTGGCTACGAATCGACTTTGGCATCACGAAATCTACAATACAACGAGTACGTGTATCCCCGTATCTTTTAGAGTATTCCCGATTGTAAATTATTTCTACTTGCATACCCAACCGAACCGTTTCGATTTCCAATGTTTACTGAATGCGCTTCGACATGCCGAAACATTAAAGAGCCAACAGCTACAGCCACATCCGCTCCTGGTATTCGTTTAATTTTGAAGAGGGGGGTTTTGAATACGGCCCAAAAAAAAAGCGTCGTAATTCCACCATTCCACTATTCCATCATTCCACAATTGGGCTTTGTCGGTTTTCAGTTTTTATTTTCTCTTTCTCTTTGTGAAGTGAAATTTTTATTCACCGAAACGTAGCCATACCACATTGGAAGCACAAACATGGTTCTCATAGCTCTCATATGTTTTTCTGTTTTTTTTTTTCTGACATTTTTGAGCTTTTTTTTCAAAAGTAAATTAGAGCTTTTGGGGTTTAAGCTTAAAGAGGGTGATCTTGGAGACGATCTTTCACATGGAGATACACCGATCTGCTTTGTAGATATTTAAATTGAATTATTTTAATATGGATTTAAGACTCTGCCGGTGTTATGTCGCATACCCAATTAGTTAATGCAAGACAACATCTGTTGGCATCTAGTAAATTCAGAATCATCTATTAGATAACGATCGCGCCATCGAAACGAGCATATTAAATTTTGTAACCTTCTGTATCTGCTTATGAACCAGTTTGAAGAAGTATCATAACTTCGGTTATAAATCATTCGAAATACCTCCAATATACGGCAATTTAATGATAATGATAATCATCAAACGTGATTTATGATCGATGATAGACAAATGCGAAAACATTGAAAGGGGATTTGGCACAAAATAGCACGTTCATTTGCATGTAGTCAATTGTGAACTCGTACGGAAAATGATAAAGAAAGACTGAATGCTTTTGGATTTATCTATAATATCTGCAGGTATGCCTTGGGATATTTTTGTTTTTATTTTACGTGGTTTCGATTTACCCTCTATAAAACAGGAAAAACGAATTTAGGAATTTTCATTGTTGAATTTTTTTTGTTAAGGTCATTCAGATTAAGCTACAAGACTTTCCACTTCTATTCATGATCTCCATATTGGTGGCTCCCGAGAGCTTAACACCTTGCCCGGTAATTAGTTTAGATTATTCACTACAGAAGAAGTTCTTTAAACCTATAAGGGTACTATAAAGGTAATGTTATCCTAAATGTGCATTCTTTGGCAACAACTCCGTGTTTGATAAAGCACAATATAAGAACGGATGTCATTATGACAAATCAGACATTATAGATAGTGCACAAGTTTGTAAGTTTAAAAGTATTCCGTCGATAAACAATCCTACAGCAACAACATTAGGGAGATATGGTGACTGTCCGGATGAGGTCTTAAGGGGACGATCTGTTACTCAGATAAGACCAGGAAACCTTCCAAATTGGGCTAAGTAGGTAGAAAGGTAACCCACTTTGACTTATTAGCCCATTATGATGCCACGTGGATCTGTTATCCGCTTATGATGAAGCGTAGGAAACTGTTAACGTCTACATTTGTTAGATCGCTTAAGTTATCGTAAAACAAAACTCCAAGGAGAAGTTTCCTTTTTGAGAGAGATCTAGATCGTCTTCTCTTCCTCCTCGTCCATGCAGCTTCTACATAAATCGTTGATGATATCACCTATGATAGCGCTGAGATGTTTCCTATATAGAAGGATCAAACTCCTAGAGCGATTCAGATCCAGCTTTGGCCAGATCTATTTGGTCGCTAGACATGTTGGTCCAACAGTCCTCCTAAGGTCTCCTCTTTTATTGGCATCCAGCTTTAATATTGATTCGGCATTCAAGGGCGATTTTAGCATTTAATGAGACTGAGTTCAGTCCACTTTAGATTTATCTTATCCGAGAAAACACCGCCATCAGCCCTGCTATCAGTTTTAGAGTCATCGGTGTAAAAGTGGATTGACTTGTCCTCCATGAAGGCATTTTCCTCCCAGAAGAATCTAGAGAGGAAGCTTACGTGAAAGTCCTTGTCAAACCAAAGTTCAGGTATGGTGTAATCGATGTTCTCTGTGAGTTTTCCTTAAATATTAAAAATATTAGCGCTGCTAAATACATTATTTGTCCACTGTGTATTCGCTTAAAGGCAGTCGCAGCTACTTTGCTTAGTTTGGTTCAGTTTACTGCATTATCTATCCATTCACCAGACAACCACCCCATTGAGTATCGATTTTATAACCGAGCCAGTAGGTAATACAAGGTTGAAGGCCCCATTTGCTCCCAATACCTTTTCTGCAAGAGAATAAAGCTATCGTAGCCTTCTTTGCAGTTTCTTGAATATTAGGTTTCCATTTAAGTTTCCTGCTAAAAATAAGACTTTATCGGAGAAGACTAAGCTGGTGCCGTTGATTGAGGGAAGGTCTATAATTGGCATTTTATGTTTCCTGGAAAAGAGGACAAGATCAGTTTTATGGGGGTTTACTCCCAATCCACAGTGATCTGTTCAACGGGTTAATCTGTTAAGATTAAGCTTACCTAAGAAGGCTATATCAACGTCTTCCACCCTGTTAAGTTACAGAGAAGGGGAGAAAGGTCACATCTTTTAGCAGAAGTCCCACCCAGTTTGGAGCCTATTATCCTGCTATTTAGCATAAGACTTATCAGTTCCCCAAGTAAGTCGTCTTCCTGCAGATATGACAGCGCAATCGTGATTGCGGATGTGTCAACGTTGTTAAAGGCGCCCTCTATGTCCAGGAAAGCAACCATTGTGTACTCTCTATATTGTAGAGGTCGTTCGAATGCAGAGCCTTTTCAACTGACTTTTCTTGGAGCCGGTGACAAAAGTCTTAGATCAATTTTAGCTCCGATATGGATATCAATCAATCGTTCCAGCTTTGGGAATGAAAACTACATTGACTACTCTCCATGACTGTAGAATGCGGATCAGTTCCACGCAGCTCCTTCTCTCTAACGTAGGCAGGATAATATCTGAGGGCCTTTGTAGTTCGGCCGGTATTATATCATCCGAACCAGCAAACTTGTATAGTTTGTAGCTATGAAGTGTCCAAAGCAGTTTGTACCTTGTAATTAAACCATGAATTTTGATCAAGGTTGCAGTAGTCCTGTTTGGGTTGCCACTGGCCGCGAATAGTGAACTACCAGGAAAGTGGGTGTCTAATAGCAGGCTAAGTGATTCATCACTTGAGGTTGTCCTAAAACCATCGGTTTTTTTTCAAACAGTAGAGCGGATTTTTATAGCCGCGATGCCTCACGAGTAGTTGTCGCCTCGGATAAATTGGAGTCATCGCTATTCCTTTATAGAAAGGATCTTGATGCTCCGAGATTTTAAGTCGAATTTGCAGTTTCAGTTAAGGGAAGAGGAAGATGCTTATCAGCATCTAGCTCATCCTTTTTATAAACCCTTAGGTGAATTCAATTCAAAACCGGACCGAACTTAATCATGCCTTTAGTCTACAGTAGAGGGTTAAGGGATGCCTTATTGATCACAATCAACGCGCATCTATAAAGGACCCTTAGTTCTTCCAGTTTCACGACTTTAAAGTCATAAGTGGGAAGGATCAGGTTGCTGAGCCTGATGATCTCCAGAATGCTTTCTGGTGAGGAGGACTCGACTCGGATCCATGTGCGGATTCTACGTCTGCTAGGGATATTCTCCTTAGGCATGACTTCGAGTTTTCTACCTGGCCAAATCTCTCCTAATCCACCTATGGCCTTGGTGTAAAAATGAACAGATCTTTGATTGACACATGCGATAAGCCTGACGTAGGCTAGGTGCTAGCCAGCGTCAGTTGTAATTTGAGGTGGTTCAGGATTTTCCCGCATGATGGCCAAGAAGTTTCCCGAAAACTTTAACTTGAGCAACTACCACCGTTTAGGTGTTAACGATCCGTCGGTGTCGATTTTGTCAGTTACCGCAATCGTTATTACATCTTTTAGGACTTCGCTAAAAGACCTTAGATATGTGCTGTTGGATGGTTCAGGGGTTTTCGTGTTATAAATTTTGAACCTCTTAGGAAACGGCACGGTTTCTCCCAACGATCTCTGGCACTTGGAGGAGTCTTTTAGCGTTTTGGGAGAAGTGGGTAATTCGTCTTTTAGAATGTTGGTAGCCCACTCAATCTTGCTCTTTATGTCCGCACTTCTCTCAACCTCCGGAATAGATCTGAAGGTTTTGATAGTGCGTAAAGCATTTAAGCGTCTTATGTAGAGGCCCTTAGATAAAGCTTGCCTCACCTTAGGATGAGAAATTTTGTGGCAGGCCAGGGATTTGCTGTTGGTAGTGGTGGAAGAAGTGATAGGACCATGGCTTCTTATTACTTCTTAAAAATTTAGTTTTAGGCTTGTTGCCTTTGCCTTTATCGGATGGTGTATCATGGACTCCTATAGCTTAACATTTGCTCGACAATGCAAAAGGCTTGCTGGTAGTCGGTGCAATCACCGTACTAAGGCCGGTATTAAAGGAGTGCCGTCCTCGGGTTTTGATTTTTTTGAGATTTTATTCATTATTAAATCCCACGAGTAGCGGAGAAAGGATGGTCCATCTGTGCAGAGATCTGCTGAATACAGAAAAGTCTAGCTAATCCAGAGGTCACAAGGTATCCAGATACTCTGTTCGAGACTGAACTATTTTAGGAGATGCTGGGCCCGCAGCCAGGTTTTTCCTCGGCACGGGTCGTATAAAACTTTGATCCAATCCAGAGCAAAAAGGATTGGTTGGGAAGTTGATGTGAAATTGACAGTGAGGAGGGGGGTCATCGCCTATCTATATGCAGATCTAAGTTCACTTGTCGTAATTGTCAAAGAAAGCAACATTCTCTCTTGTATCCATCACCCAGTGAGAAATGCACATCTTTAGAATCTTCATCGTGTTCAACGCTTGTGCCTATGGCTGTTGTCAGGGTTCGTGATTGTTTCGGAGATTATCAGCTTTACCGAATGTTATTGGATTGTGATTTAGAAATCGGAATCCGGTGTACGTTGATTAGGTTTGAAACGTAAATACGCTCATATTTAAGTTAACTCAATTTCGGCAGTAGGGGTTGGTAATACTAGGGGATGCATCAGCCTACATGTGCAGTCTTTAATAAACGACAAGTGCATTGATTTCAATGCAAATATTTTTCGTACTGTTACATCCCATTTGCCGAACCAGACACTCAACTCTAACGCTTCTTCATAATATATCACATTAGAGCTGACAGATCTATATCCGCTATACTTTTGAGAATGAATAAAATTATTCACATACTTGGGGGATCTAAGTTATCAGCAACATCAGGATATCCTTCTTCGATTAAACATTTCGACACTGGGTTTTCCACTAGAAGTAAAATAGGTTCCCAAAGCTAATTATCTTTTGAACGAAATCCTAAAAGCAGAAGAATATTTTTGTGCAATTTATGTCCGCGATAATGATGGTAAATTCTGCGTTATACTTACTTTTAAGATATCCTGGCTATTGAATTTGGAAATTCTATTTATGTTGCTTCAAACTAATCATTTTCGCTCAAATTGTTCCACAAAGGAAAAATATTTTGCTCTTCCTAATGACTATTAACCTTTGGCAAATGGAAAAGATTTCTGTATCTGAGATTGAAGACCTACACCTGAGTGCTATTAGTTGACACATCACCTTGTCTTTAAAGAGGATATTGCTACCGCTAGCTTGTATTTAGTTTTTGATGAAACAAAAAAAAATCTTATTTCTGTTCTTTAGTTTTGCTGCCATCGCTACGCTATATCAGTTCACATAAAGAAAATATTTAGATAAATCTTGGTTCACGGAAATCACCGCGACTATCAATAATGAAATAACTCACCATAGATTGAATTCTGTCATTACGGGACGTCCTGCGCGCTATTTCTCCCGGCACTTGAAGAACTCGGTAAGCTTGGCAAAAAACAACATTCGATATCCAGGGTTATTTTAAACGATTTTTACGTCAATAACGTAACAATAGTTACCTTAGATTTTCAATTATCCAAAACTGTGAATGTCTCTTGGTTAAGGCGAATACCTCTACACGAACGTTTTGTTCTCTCTGTTTCGTTTCCACCATTTTCTCGAATAACTAGGCGCTTCATATCGTCGGAAGGTTCAAGATTCATTTCTATTTTCTAACTCCATCCACCGTAATGATCAAAATGCGGTGGTAGTAGAGTTTCGCCGATAGAGCCCATGATAATTCCTCGTCTTGCAATGTTCGGCGCTTCTCTTACCGAAGTTGATGGAAAACGTAATTGGTATCCTCAATTAGAATCTGAGGTGTCTCAGATATTTTTATAGAGCTTTGGGCTACTTTAATTTCAAAGCAAGTTATAGAAATTTTACAAACATTTTCCTTCCTCATGTTTCACGAGGGTTTTATTTAACATCACTTCTCAAACGGAACGTTTGATGGATAGGTCCAACTTGGATTAGACGCAATCATTCTGGCCATATCATCAACAGAGACGGCATTCGAAATTAATGATCTCGAAGACAATAAGAGTGGACGCAACATAAGCGCACAATCCTTTCACAACATTGTTCAAAATAGTACTTTACACATAGGGCTTTTGAGAATAACAATATGGATTAAGCCGATTCGAGTATTAGCATATTGTTTTCACATTTTCGAAAGATCTTAACGTTCATCGGCCTTACATTCATCGTTGTTAGCAAATGGGGAGCTCTCAAAATTTTGTAACTTTACTCTGCAGGAGGTACATAAGGACCACTTTTTTCAGTGGCTCCATTCATTGAGCAACATGAGTTGCTTCGTATAGGTAGGCACATAGAAAAATATTATTTTACATCTTAAACACATCGTTTCCAAAATGATCGTGCAACATCATCTCAAATAATGAGCAATCTTCCAGGCGAAAGGTAGGGTCTACCAAGTTCTAGCTATACAAAGGAAGGGACCCCCCCAATCGTGTAAAGGCATAAGTTTCGCTTTTTGTGTGCTATAAAGCGAAAACAATAAGTATAGGGTTTGTGGGAGATGTAACCACTGAAGCATTCATCTGAAGATTCACCTGTCTCAACACATTTTGTGGTTTATGAGAGGCAGGTGTGAAGTCTATCAAAACCCTTCTACGGAAAGTAATTAGTGACGATTGTTTGACGTATGAAGAATAAGGCGCGGCTTTATAGCATGCGTAGATAGTTGAGCTTTGCTTTTTAAGAAAATCTTACTTATTCTGGATTTGCTGAGCTCCGGCCATAATTGTCTTAAGGTCTAGGCAGGTTTTATTTGAATCGTTCGCTGTTCGTTGTTCGAACTACCTCGTCTTCGTGCTCATTATCTGCCACTCGTTTGTGGCCAGAAACCCAGCATAGCGTAACTTTATGCTGAATGCAAACATCTTCACGACAGCGCTTCAAAAGCCTAGATTTGATTTCAACTGCCGAGATGGCCTTGATGGAAGCCTGGCTTTCAGTAAATAAAGTAATATCATCATGGGATATTGAGAAAACCCCGGCGCCGATTTCTGTCTCCATCTTTGACCCATCCTTGAAAATGGATACCGAGTTTTGTACCACTTGGTTCCGATCCCATTCCTCTCTGCTTGGTAATGGTGTTTCAAAGTCATAATGGGGCATTATGTAGTCCATATTGGGACATAAGCTCAGTTCACGTGTAAGCATCGAGGTGTGGCCTTTCGGATTTCGTTTCCACCTATCAAGCTGACCTAATCTTAAAGCGTTTTTCGCTGCAGTTACTTACATGCACAGATCTAGGAACAGAAGGTTAGTAAAATATATATTTCAGTCCCGCCGTTGGTGTCGTTCTCATGGGGTGAGTCGTGTCTATATATGTAATCCTCTGTACTTTTGTAATTAATTTAAGGTTGCTAGTTTTATTTGTGGATTGCCACTATACTAAGCTGCCGTAGGTTAAGATGGGTCTGACGACAGCCGATTACATCCATAGAATAGTCTTAGGGTTAGGTTCCTATTTTTTTCCAAATATACGGCTTCAAGCCCGAGATTCTAAGGGCATGGCTTAGAACTTCACTAATTGTGGAGAGGATCTCCCTTTTGTGATAGATTCAGAAGTATTTTATTAACCACTCGAAGAGGTGATATTACTCCTCCTTGAAGGGTACCCTTTAAGGCGGTTATCCTCAATACAGTGTTACCTGCTGTTGAGTGGATGTTCCTGTTACGGAGAACACAGGTTATTAAGTTAGTTAATGCAGGATGAATTCCAGCATTTCCTATAGCGGGAATATGGAGATAGATGAAGGCTCTTCGATGTCAACAAAAACTGCTAATGTGTGCTCTTTATCATGAAGACTTTTTTCAGTCGAGCTGATAATTTCATGTAGGGCCTTTCCGTGCCTTTGCCTTTTCTATAGGCATATTGAGTTGAGGTTAAGTCTTCTAGGTGAAGATTACTTCGTATATGAGTTTCCAGCAGTCTTTCAGGCTTACGGGCTTTACCTTCCTTTAGATGAATACTACCTTTACTCCCCTCCAGAATATTAACACATATCCATACTTGATGCTACAGCTGAAGTCTTAAGGAACGGTATCACAGCCTGCTCTGTTTTTTAAAGAATAATTGGTATGATTCTGTCTGATCAGGAGGATTTATAAGTGGATAATGGGTCTATAATCTCCTCTGGGATTTCATATTGGCTAGGGAATAAAGTGTCTATATTTAGTACTGGTGTTGGAGTAAGTGTGCATCCAAGGAAGTGGGAGTCTGCTCTGTTAGTGCTCTGTTGTGCTTTCAATGTTTAAGCAAAATTGTTCCATGATTTTGAGTTAACGCTCTTACATTTCCTCATACTGGCCTTATTTTTGTTCCAGTCAGAGCTCAAATTTGAACTTTTGGCTGCATTGGATAGTTTTATTGCCTCTTTACTAATGTACTTTATTCCCATTACTTGATTCCCAAACCACAAAGCTCGGCCTATTCACCGAGGATTCTAACACCATAATTCAGAATTTCACTGATGTGGGACGAAACTTGCCGGCAGCAACTAGGGTCTACAGAAGAGGTGATATCACGCCTCCCTGAGGAGTGCCTCTTGAAGTAGTGACCCTCAGTAAGGTGATACCCATTGTTACTCTGATAATCAGTGAGTAATTTTCCGACGACGGTTGTCTCAAATCTTACACTCGATAAATTTCGCTTTAATTAACAAAAAAACACCAAGAAGTATGAAACGTTCATATAAAGCTCACCAATTTTTCAATTGAAATTTAAAAACCCACAAAATTATTGAAATAAGTGCGAAAATACGCTAGTTTTCCATTTGTACATAAACAGTTATTCCCTCTATTCATCTCTACAGCTGTGCACTACATTGTCTCTTGAGTGAAATATGAGAGACGAGTGTAGTGTTAGTAACCGCATTAAAAAGAAAATACACAGCAATGTGCAGTTGAACTCGTATGTGTGGAAAAACACCACTTATCTGCGAATAAACTTTATGTACGCTATCTACCCTGAAATAAAAAAAGCTATAAACATTGTGAAGGATACTCAAACTACAAAATATTATGCAGCCACAAAAACAAGAAGCAACATACGCGCTGATAGTAAAAAAAAGTGAAATAATAGCAACAAAACTAAAAACCAAAACAATAAAAAAAACAAGAGAGGATGTTAAAAAAGTTATACACTGTCACTAAAAATAAAATTAAAAATATATAAACAATGGAGGTACCCTCATCAAGTGCGATGAAAATACTGCTAAAACAATAGAATAAGAAATTAAGACAAACATGAATGCATACGAAATAAAAATACATGAACCACGAAAGCTGCGAATAATTTATTTTATCATAGGAACGTGTGATGAAATTTCTGAATTAGATCTATTAGGAGCTGTCAAATGTCAAAACAAATTAGTCGGAGAGAAAAAATGACATTAAACTGTTGCATTGGCACTCTTCTCACTTTTTCAGATGCAAAATTTCTCTTCTGGATTTTTATGTCAAATTGTACAATACTAACACATATAAATGTAAAAGTCAAATACTACTCCATGCCAAACAACATACTAACACATGGGCTGAAAAGTCGTTTCTAACAGAATTAATCAGTTAGTACCAACCTTCAAAAGATACTTGTATAAATTTGACAGCTGTCGGACGATTAGTTCTCGAGATATAGCGTTGTGAGTGAAGCAACTTTTGTTATTGTGAAAAAAATGGATTCAAAGCAATTTCGTGTGTTGATTTATCGTTGCTTTTTGATGGAAAAAAATGCAGCCGAAGCAAAGAAATGGCTTCATAAGTGTTACCCGGACTCTGCACCAGCCGAACGAACCATTCGCAAGTGGATTGAAAAATTTAAAAGTGGTCATACAAGCACCGAAGATGATGCACGCAGTGGACATCCAAAAGATGCTGTTTCAGATGAAAACATCAAAAAAGCCCACAAAATGATTACGAATGACCGTAAAGTGAAGTTGATCGAGATCGCTAAGGCTCTGAAGATATCAAAAGAGCGTGTTGGATATATCATACATGAATATTTGGACATACGAAAGCTCTGTTCAAAGTTGGTGCCGCGTTTGCTCACAGTCGATCAAAAAAGAAGAGTGTTTAAAGCTGTTCAATCGTAATAAAGCCGAATTTTTGCGTCGATATGTGACAATGGATGAAATTTGGTTCCATCACTTCACACCAGAGTCAAGTCGGCAGTCAGCTGAGTGGCGAGCAGGCGACGAACCTCGTCCAAAACGACCAAAAACTCAACAGTCGGCTGGCAAGACTATGGCATCCGTATTTTGGGATAACGTGGAATAATTTTCATCGACTATCTGTAAAAGGGGCAACTATTACATTGCGTTGTTGGAGCGTTTGAAGGACGAAATCGCAGAAAAACGGCCGCATTTGAAGAAAAAGAAATTGCTCAAAACAATGCACCGTGTCACAAGTCGATGAAAACGATGACAAAATTGAATGAATTCGGCTACGAATTGCTTCCCCACCCACCGTATTCTCCAGATTTGGCCCCCAGCGACTATTTTCTGTTCGCAGACCTCAAAAGAATGCTCGCCGGAAAGAGATTTAAGACCGATAAAGAAGTAATCGCCGAAACAGAGGCCTATTTTGAGGCTAAACCGAAATCGTACTACAAAACTGCTATCGAAAGATTGAAAAATCGTTTCAATCAGTGTATCGTCCTCGAAGGCAACTATATTGATAAATAAAAATTTGGTGTTTTACTATAAAACGGCACTGACTTTTAAGCCCATGTGTTAGATTTCTGTTCCGCAGCAATGGACTCTGTTCGGTGTTGGAATCTTTCACAATTTTTTATTTCATCGATTTTCTGTCATTTTGTTAAACAATGAAACTACAAAATAAAAATTTGACATTTAACCACTACATGTAAAAAGTTTGACAGTCAAATTACAGATGGATGCTTGAAATAAAAGCGATTTAATGTTTAACTCTTTATTTCGATCTTCTCTTGTCAAAGGCGGCAGGAAGAATGCCCTTCACTCTTACATTTCTTCATAAAACAAAAATGGTTGCTACTTCCTTTGTGAAGTTGTTGATGCTGCTGTCATTATAAAAGCTACCTATAAACTACAGAGGGCGCGTATACCTATAGAGATATCCTTCTTAATATATTTGAATCGTTACAAATAAGAGTAACATTACAAGAGCAAAATCGGAAGAAGCTGTCAGTGTTACTTTAAAGTCCAGATTGCTCAACTTCCTGAGAAAAACCAATGGAACCCGCCATAAGTGATTGCAATATTAAATGTGTTTCAAAATATACCCCAAACAAAATAATAAAATTTCGTGCATCTCAACATACAAGTTTAACAAGATTCATTCTTACAACAATACATAATGTCAAGGAATGTAAAAGTGAAAACCTCGGAATAAATGTAGCGTTCGATACGAACGAGTAGCTTAGGTAAGGTTAAGGTTAAGTTAAAACAGGGGTGGGATGGATATGCCATTAAATATTTCCTAAAAAAAAATTTTTTTTTTTGCTGTCCCGAACATATGTTCACAGTTTCAAGTATAGGGTTTTCTAATAACGACTTGACAACTTTTTTTTTTAAATAAAAGGCAAACCATTTGAGATATTTCAAAAACTTTATTATTGGCTTGAAGTACAATCAAAACATTAATGAATTAAACTCGACTTTGTTCATATGGCCACCGCGGGCACGTTTGCAGCGGTCGATTCGTTGGACCCAATTTTCAACGACTTGAAAGCAATGACTAAACGTAGCCCCACAGAAAATAGTCAAGCGGCGTTAAATCGCACTAACTAGGCGGCCAATCGACTGTTCCATGTCTTGAGATAACACGCTCACCATACTTACTCTTCAATAAATCGATCGTATCGTGTGCTGTGTGGCTTGTGGCACCACATGTCGTCCAAGTCCATATCTTCCAATTCGGGCCAAAAATAATCGGTGATCATGGCGCGATAACGCTGACCATTCACAGTAACGTGACGATCGTTATAGTCGACGAAAAAATATGGCCCAATAACCATGGATGCATGGATGAAGTGATGATTCATGAAGCACATGTGGGTTTTCACCCGACCAATAACGCATATTTTGCTTATTGACGAAGATATTGAGCAAAAATGAGCTTCGTCACTGAAAACGATTTTGAGATGAAATTCATCATCTTGGCGCATCTTCTTCAGAACCCAATCGGAGAACGTACGTCGCTTTAAATGGTCCATCGGCTTCAATTCTTGAGTCAGCTTGATCTTGTATGGGTGTAAGCCAAGATCCTTACGCAAAATACGACATAATGTGGTCTGAGCGATGCCCAATTCTTGAGAACGCCGTGGAATTGGCTGATTTGGATCGTTTGATAGGGACGTCTGAACGGCAGCGATATTTTCGACACTTCGACCAACCCATTGTCTCACCGACACGGCAACATCACACAACGAATACTTAGACTCAAATTTTTACACTAAACTTGTTATTGCCTGTCTACTAGGGCAAGAATTACGACCGAAAATAGGAGTTAACGCTCTTAAAGTTGCAGTCACAGACTCCGAATATCTGTAGAATTTTTTTATAATTTGCAGACGTTGCTCGTTAGTGTACTTTACCATAATGAAAATGTTGAGTTTACTGAATAAATTGACAGTGACAGTTTGATGATTAGTGAAAGAGTGCGTTCACAAATTAAATTCAAAGTTGCCAAGTCCCTATTGGAAAACCCTATATATAGCATACTAAGTTTGTTTTTGACAGATAGTTTAGACGTGTTTTGGTGTGCCCGGCGATTTTCAATTATTATAAAAAACGTAGCAAAGAATTTGCATCAAATATTGTGTAAAAAATGGAATCAAGTACTCTAAGACACTTAAAATGTTGACATACGGTGAGTCTGCTCTAAGTAAAAAAAATGTTTGCAAGAGGTACAAGCTCTTAAAAGGTGGCCATTAACGAACACCGCTGTGGACTTCCCAGCTCATCAACAAAAGATGATAACGTCGAAGTTGTGAAGAAAATTGTTTTGGAAAATCGTCGAATTACTATAAAAGAAGTTGCTCAGGATGTTGGCATATTGGTCGGGTTGTGTCATGCAATTATTTCGAATGTTTTGAGCATAAAACGTGTGTCAGCGAAGTTTGTTCCGAAACTTCTTAATTTTGCACATCGCTCAATGATGATCCTGTCTTTCTCAAAAAGGTTATAACTGGTGGCAATTAACTGATCCTGTTCCAAAAATTGAAGGGACCTATAAAAGGACGGAGATTTGCGACGATTGAGGAAATAAAAACGTCATCATACTATATAGGGGGGGGGGGGGGATTACTTTAAAGGGACAACATTAATATTGATGAATAAAGAAATATTTTATAAAAATATAAAGTCATCTTACTTTTTGAATACACCTCGTATATCATAATTGATATAAGTCGATTGCATTGCCTTAAGTGCGGCCTCATTTTCGATGTATTCAGCGATATCTCTTTCGAGTACCGACCTCATCTGCATTAGCTCAGCCGCCCTGAGGGCAGCCAGAACCACTAATTGAAAGACACAGCTTGCGTCCTGTTCCTTCCTCCGTTTTCGAGCCATCTGTGAAAACTGCAATTTCATTTGACCTTGCTTATTGCAGTTTTTACCAGTTCTCCCTCTCCGGATATACGTATTTTATCATACGGAATGTCGAAGTCGACCAAAAAAGGAATTTCATTCGTTAGAATCGGATTGACTGGCAGTAGCTCCTCTAAGACCGTGCCGTATCCGAAAATACTGGTCTTGAAGTAGCTCAACTTGCCAGCAAGTTTCTTGATCTGTAAATCAAGCGGTGCCCCAAGCTTAACGTCCCCATAAGGAACACATGTTCCTTGCTTTTGAATCATTCGTTGATTTTGGGTTTCCTTCACGCGGACAGTCGTCCGCGTCTTCGTCTTTGAAGCGACGAAACCAATCACGGCACGTTGTTTCACTTAGAGCAGTGTCTCCGTAAATTTTTCCCGCTAAAGATGATTATTTAGCACAAAACCAGACATTTTCACACAACCAAAAGTATATGACGCCAAAACAAAATTACTAATGTGTGAAAACGGTTTCTTTACCATATGTCTAAGCTTCGTTCATGACGTTTTGGATATGTCCAAATGAAAAGCACCTACTGCTGGAGTCACCTATGGAAACTTAAAGAACTTAGTTGCGCACCATATATTTTTTTTATAGATGCAGCTATCATACACGTTATTACAACACGTATGGACAATCATACAGTGGTTACCACATATATGTACATCCCCTCTATAATTTCCTGCGTGGAAGATGTTTTTATGAACGAAAAGTCAGTCCATTTCTATACGGATGGATCCAAGACTGATGGCAGGGTTGTTTGCGGTGGGTGTTTTCTCAGATAAGTTCAATATAATCCTCTCTTTTCGCTTGCCAAACCACTGTAGCGTGTTCCAGGCAGAAATTTTTCCATCCTGTTTTGGCTGAACAAAAACGTGACATCTGCAAAAGATATACATACGTATATTTTTGGATATTCAGACAGGTATCAAAACCCTGGACTCAGTCTCACTAAATTCTAAGACCACCTTTGATAGCCGATAATCTCTCAAGGAGTTGGCAGAGCAGTTGTTGGATGTATGTATGGCGGGACTCTGAGATATTATGTTGGGTCAACATGTCTAGCCTCTAAGTAAATCTGGTTAAAGCTGAATTTGATGCGCTCTAAAAGTTAGTGATTGAGAAAGAGCCTACGATTGGAATTTTAGATTTCCAGCAAAAGAGCACAAGATCAGTTTAATGGCTATTTACTCCCAATTTACAGCGATCTGTTCAATGGATTAATCTGTCAAGATTTTATAGTAAGAGTTCTTAAATGGTATTGTGATTCTTAACTGAGACTATAGTCACGTCATCTGTATAGGCAACCACCCTACTATCACTCGCTTCCAAATAAATGAGCAATTTGTTGACCACAAAGTTCCAGTTCAAGGGAGTGAAAGGACATCGCCTTGCCATGTACCTCTTTCCTGATTTAGTTTATATTTTTTTCAAAGCTTCAGTAACGGGCATGAGGAAAAGTTTTATTTTTTAAACAGACACGGTCAACAAAAAAGCAAAAATTCAAAAACAATGAAAAGACTCTCATTTGACCTTTTTACTGCCAGACTCTTCATTTATCTCAATTAGTTTTCAATGAATAATATCTCAACCTTCACAGCAAACATTTTGAAAAGCCTTTAGTTCAAATTTCCCATTTATTTGGCAACAATCAAGTAGCTAACGACTCTTTAAATTTAACTTGGCTAGGAAGGTGTGTCTCCTACTCAAATCCAAATTAACTCGGCAGTAGCTCTAATCCCCTAATAACCTTGTGGTCATTGTATGCCTATTGATATGTCAACGTGCAGTCATTAGTTGTGCGCTAATACCCTCCATTTATCAAAGCGAACATTAAGTCAAAAATCATTTTCGTCGTTTTCGAAGTCCTAATTAACACATGAAATAGCGTAGATCGATTTGTTAGTTAATTTGTCTAAAGCCTTCTGTTGCACAACTTGCCCATCCGCATTAGCATCCAAATTGAATTTGAATCTATTAGAAACCATATCATCATAATTTTTCCTCTCAAATCAAAAATCAAACGTTCACACCTTAGTTGGGTTATGAAAATTAAATTTCTTGTTGCCATCTCTACAACAACCATACAGTAACTTGGAATCGACCACGATAACAATGGTATAATATCGGAACGATGTCGGCTTACGATGTTTTGATATATCTCAATGCCTCTCCTGCTGGTAGTACTATACAAGTAGTAGGCATGACGTTTTAATCTCCTTCGTCGTAATTTACGACTTGAGCATCCAAAATCGAACCCTAATCTGCATACGAAATGAAATTTCGATAACAGTCGATGTGATTTTCAAAATGATCACCATCAAGGTATGGTTCTACCCGTATAACGTTTTGTGATAGTTTTATTTTGACAGCATCCGACACGTCAAGATATGACGTCTCATCTGCATAATCTGAGTGACTGCATTACGGATACCTTTAGTGACATGCATTCACATTCATTCGAAAGCCAAGCCACAAGGCATCATCGAGTAATCGTAAGCAAAATGCAATTTGTCTACCAACGCTGCAGCCGCTGTCTACCAGCACTGATAGCCGCAACTTTTCGCAATTGAACCGCGTGCGATAGGTCCGTCAATAAATCACTTTTTGTTTTTTTTGTTTTTTTTGTTTTTTTTTTTTTTTTCAGCGGCATCTCAAGACTGCACCAGACATACGCCAACGAGTTATCGCATCACACATTTTGATGTCGGTAAGTGTGCCCACGTCAATGGACCTCGTACTAAAGCTTAAAACGCATGCTCGTACTCACGTATCATCAACGCATCAGTTCTATGCAACTCGCGTCGCGTCAATTGAAAACAATGTTAAGCACTTAAGATTGCGATCTGGCACTGGCAGATCTCATCAAAAGATCCACGCTGTTGGGGGTTGAGTTCGTCGTTGACGCGGCAATTGCTGCCGCCAGCTATAAGACAGCTTTCTGTATGCCAACAGTGTTGTAGGTCACTGAGCGACTTGCATCAATTATACGGTTCTAGCGGACCACCATCATTAGCACGATCTGGCGAATGATCGCTATGATCAGTGGAACTAGGACAAAAACGCTTCGGAATTACTCGTACATCACACACTTGACTGGTGGGAGTTACGAATACATGTGGAAGCCTACTAATCGATTCTAAATGAAGACAAACACACTGGCCCCCAGGACTTGGAATGCAGTCGCAATTATTTTATTCAAAAGCCAGTGACAGTATCTAGCAGTCAATAGACGAAATGACTAGTTGTCAACGTAGACGTCTATCATAGTTAGAAATGTCAAATCGAAAAACATTGCAACTTCGGATAACATGCGTTTATGACAGACGCTTTCGGAATGACATTTGTAGTTCAGTCGTAGAACTCTAGTGTTATAGTGATCGATGACTGTGACCTAAATTCGTTCAGACAACCAACGATGACGACAGTTTGTTGGATTGTTCGACTGGTTTGGACACAATTGATTTAATATTTAAGCTCGGGGCTCCTGTAAGTTTAAGTGAATGGGAGTGTAGGGAGTTGTTACGAGTGTGCTTATTATAATAATAGTAATTGCTGGGCAATTTTGTTGCAAATGATACACTGAAAAAAAAATATTGTGGTTTACCTTGTGTGGGGTACATACATACATATGAAAGATATGTTTTTATAAAATAGTAAGACTATGCCCCCTGATAGCAGGGGGCAATGTCAGATTTACGTTGAACATCTTCATCAAATCGCCTCGCTCAGGGCATAGCTTAAATCTTCGTAAAGCATAGCGAGTTGTCAGCGGTATACTTAGCCATTTGAAAATGTCTGTTTTATATTTCCACGAATTAGAACACTGATGATCATCCGGTTTATATGTGCTGGCTTTCTTAGATACTTAGTGCGAGGTTTTTGCATAACGAAAATGCCATAGATCTAAACCAAAAGGTAAGTACGTTACTTTTCGGAGAACCTGTTAATACAATCCAATTTCAGTGCTAAAGAGTAGACATCGCGCCTTGTTACATAATTCATCTTGATGAGTCAACGAGGGTTCTCGTTTCATCATTCGAATACGAACAAGTTTTGCAGGAATCATCATCATCATCATGATATCAATTGGCTTTCTCACTCTAAGATCATACTAATAGAGGCTAATCAAATACTGATTCGTTGACCTATTCGCAAAAGACAAAATTCAAAACAACGTCAAAGTTATAGCTGTCAATAGTTACATTCGTCGATGTTGTGATTCCCTTTTTGTTGATGTGAGTTTGCGCTGATTACATTAGTGCTTCTGTTTTAAAACTTGAAAACGCACCAGTGAGAGCTTGCTACGTTCTGCCAATGATACCAATGTCATCAGCGTATGCAAATGCAGTGTTTTTTTTAGAAACGATCACCCTGTGACATTTTCAGTTTCAGATTCAATTTTTTTTTGTTGGTTGACACATGTCATTAGCATTTTCTTCCTTTAATTTTAGCGTCATAGATTGACATTTGTCAAAGCTACACTATCGAGTCAATGGAATCATCTTTCCAACGACTACTTTGCATCAAATTTTGTGTTAACAACGGATTCACTGGTGCAAAATTTTGGAAATCTTTGAGCAGTATTTCGTCAACGATACTATATCGAAAAGAATCGTTTATGTGTTGCACAAACGCTTCAAAATGGGTCGTGAGTCCGTCGAGGATGACGGCATGGAGGCCGTCGACATGTAAAAGGACGAAAACATCAATAGGATAAAAAAATGTTGGCCGAAACCCGCAAATTACTTACAGATAACTGACAGAGGATTTGAACATTGCTTATGGTTCCGTTCAAGAGATTTGGACTTCAGACATATCGCTGCAAAGCTGGTGCCTAAAGACCAGCATACAAAAAAAGATCGGGAAGGACATTACAAAACGCAACCCAGGCATCAAGTAAATGAATGGTATACAACGAACGAGCCAAGACCGAAAATACCACGTTGGTTTCAGTCCAAAAAGAGGCGATACTTACTGTTTTCATCGATTACAACGGCGATGTGCATCCATAAACATCAAACAGTCTACAAAGTTTATTATTTGGGTGTAATAAGGCGTTTGCGTGAAGCAATTCCCTAAAAAAGACCAGATTTTTGGGCAAACAACTCTTAGGTTTTGCACCAAGATAACACACCATCGCACAGTGCCGATATTTCAGCAATTTCACGTAGAATGTTCACTTCCAAATCATCTAAAATTTGTGAAGCTTAAAAGAAAAAGTCTAAAGGTGTTAAAAAACACGAGATGTGCGGCCAATTGATAGGCCCATTTTCGGCGATAAACGATCAGCGAACTCCGTCTTCAATAAGTCAATTGTAGTACGGGTTGTGTAGCTAGTGGCACCGTCCTGTTCAAACCACATATCCTCTAAGCCTTCTAGTTCCAATTATAATCCTAAAAAGAATTGGTAAACATAGAGAGAAAGCAGACTCCATCAACTGTAACCGACTTACCGGCATTATCTTGACCAAATAGTCAATTCTTTTGTATACATTGCCTGTTATTGAAATATTTCCGGCTGTTTTTTTGACGAAATTTAACTAAAAGTATGCCGCGTCACTGGGATGATTTTTCGGTGAAAATTTTCGTAAAATTCTTTTATTTTTTCTTTTTTTTTTAATTAAATAAATTATGTACATATATATACAGTGCTAGCAAATATTTTGGTACGAAATGAGTACATTCATTCTTATGAACCAATGAACACATCCATTTCAAATTAACGGCTATTTGACAAGTGACATTTACACAAAGTTCTCGCTGAAAACATTTTTAACCTCAGTTGTTGCAATAGAATTTAGCTCGTTCGAAAATGGCGTTGTCGTAATTGGCCACAAAAAATGCAGCTACGAAAATGGCGAAATTCTTCGGATATTACGCACACTGGTACCATGAAGTTATTTGAGGATACCTGCATAGGATATTCACACCGTGCGAACGCCACAAGTCATCAAAGCCGTGGAGAATCGAATTGGTAGAACTCCGCTGCACAAGCAGAAACTCAAGTTTCGAGAGATGGATATCAGCAAGGATAGAATGCCGCGCAACTTAAAACTTAATTTGGGACACAAAACATACAAGAGGTACTACGGCCACTTAGTCACCACACAGACAAATTCTTTTTACTGATGATAAAATGTTCACCGTTAAAAAAAATACACACGATGCTCTAGTATCACGACATGTGTCTGACCACTTTCCTAGAGTTCAACGTAGCCAACACCCAGTTTCTGTGATGGTTTGATGGGGTGTCGCCTAAGATTGGGTTGCTGAGCTCCGATTCTGCGAAACTGTATCATACGGACGCTTTAGAGAACGTTATGGAGTTCCTCAACAAAACACTATTTGCAAATAAGCAGTGGACTTTTAATAAGACTCCGCTCCAACTCATAAACCAAAAACGACTTAAACACGGCTCAAACCAGATGTTTGGCCATCTGGAGGCTCAGACCTCAATCCAATAGACAAACAAACTATAGTCCATTCTAGAGACTATGGCTTGCACTACTCGACATCCAAGTATCGATTCTTTGAAGCGTGCCCTTATCCAAGCAGTAAAAACTTTTCAAATGCATGATGTGCATACTGCAATCGATGAGTGGCCAGACCGACTTCGCCGTTCGTGTAAGGCAAACTAGGACCATTTCGAATAAGTTGTTCTATAATTTGTAGCCATTGAGCGACCCAATAAACAGAAAAAAAAGTATGGACGTCATTTTTTCCTAACACTACCTTGGACATGGAGCTCCACAGGCTTCCAAGTTCACATGTACTCTTTTTACTGAAAAATATTTCTAAACTAGTACAGGTACAAAAATAGATTTAGACATTTCGAAAAGATAATTTAGTACTGCATACAAGTCCTAAATGCTTTGGGTACATCTGTGCAGCAACAAAAAAGTTATGGCTCGTTAAACTCAAAATTATGAAAATTTGCGGTTCCATTTTTTTACTTACTAGATGGGGTAAAGCCTCCTAAGGAATGAAAAAAAAATTTTTTTTAAATATTTTTTTTATTTTATTCAATATAGTCCCCTTTTAGTTTGATATACTTATTCTAGTGATTTTCCAACTTCTTGATCCCGTCCGAGAAGTAATTTTCCGGAAGGTCTGCGTCGATGATTTCCTCGCGTGAGCTGAATTTTTTTATTGATGAGCCATCTTTTGAGGTTTGGGAAGAGATAATAATCCAAGGGAGCCAAATCGGGCGAATACGGTGGATGCGACAGTAATTGGAGCCGTAAGTCATTGATTTTAGCCATAGGTGCGATGCTCTTGTGCGCCGGTCCATTGTCTTGCAAAAACAAATTTTTTTTTTTCGCTTCATGTGAGGCCGTTTTGCAACGATTTCGGCCTTCAATCGCTCCAATAATGCAGAGTAATACTCGCTATTGATGGTTTTTCCTTTTTCGAGGTAGTCCTCGAAGAGTATGCCATGACAATCTCAGAAAATCGACCTTAACCATAACCTTTCCGACCCATCGAGCCTCCCTCGGTCGCTTCGGAGCACTCGTGCCGGCTTCAGTCTGTTGCCGGGCACTCATTCTGTTCTCTGGTGTGCTACAGTTACCAATCGACGCCAAATGTCCACCCGATTCTGCATCAGCAAGTCCAAGCACTCTTTCGAAGTGCTCTCGCGTTCGTGTTTTTGGTCAGGAGTGAGTATGCGCTGCACCCAGAGGCAGGATAACTTTTTTATATGCAGAATATTGCCCAGAACATGGCGTGTGTGCTCAGTACTAATCTTTGTGGTATCTGCTAGCTCGCGCACCTTCACTTTCCGGTCAACCAATACCATTACATTGTCCTCTGTAACCGCATCGGAGGGCGCCGCTGCGGACTTGATCGGTAGTGGAATTGCAGCCACCACGAAACTCTCCAAACCAATATTTGACGGTGTAATCTGATGGAGCATTAGCCCCATAATATTTATCCAACTTTTCTTTTGTTTCCTTCGCCGTTTTGCCTCTCAAAAAATAATGTTTTATGAGAGAACGAAAATCGTTTTTGTCCATACTCAACATGATGCCAAACACGTCAACAACAATCAGCTGTCAAAAAAAAACGAAAGACAGTTTCGCACTGAAATTTGGCCTATCTTCGCGCCATGGATATTCGGCTTTGCCGTTGATTTAGCTGGTTGACCGGGTTTCACATATGATTTTTGCGCTTGGGGTTGTCGTAATGGATCCATCATCAACAGTAACAATCCGATGCAAAAATGACTTCCTTTTGTGGCGTTCCAGCGGCATTTCGGACATGCAAAACCGCCTTTCGACGTCTCTCGGCTTGAGTTCATGTGGAACGCAATTTCCTTGCTTTTGAATATATCCAGCTACTTTTAAACGTTTTGAAATGGCTGTTTGAGTGACACTCAAAGATTCACTTCTTGTGTTTGGCAACAATCTTCATAGAGTAATGATTCCAGTTCTTCATCTTCAAACTTTTTTGGCTGCCCAGGACTTTTATCGTCTTCCAAGTCAAAATCACCACTTTTAAATCGTGTAAACCACTTTCGGTACGTTAGCTCAGCTAGCGCATGTTCACCATAAACTTCCACCAAAATACGATGACTTTCGGTAGCAGTTTTCTTCATATTAAAGTTATGAAGAAGAACTCCCCGCAAAAACACCTTTTCAGGCACAAAGTTCGACATATTTGAATGAAAAAAAGTTATTGTTGTTTACGCTTCAAATGAGCGACATATACTAAAATGATGTACAATGACAGTAGCCTTCCAAACTGGGTGAAACCATCAATGGACAATGCTACCGAACACAATTAATCCGTTTGAAGAGAGCAGTAGCTGAAAAATGCCCGGAATATGCGACCAGACACGTGGCAATAATTTTCCATCATGACAACGCTCGGCCCCACGTTGCTATTCTGCTTGAGAACTATTTGGAAAACAGTGGACGGGAAGTCTTACCCCACCCGGCTTATAGCCCAGACCTTGCCCCTTCTGACTACCATTTGCTCCGGTCGATGCAGAACACCCTCACTGAAATACGGTTCACATCAGAGCAGACTACCAAAAATTGGCTTGATTCATTCTTGGCTGCCAAGTCGGCATAGTTCTTTTGGGATGGGATCCACAAATTGCCAGAAAGATGGGAACAAGTCATAGCTTCAGATGGGCAATACTTTGAATAATACTACTGTACATATTTTTCTTAAATAAACGTTCAAATTTTTAAAAAAAACCGCACGAAATAAAATATATACCCAATAGAAAAGTAATCTCCTTGACCTCCAGAATGCGCTGCTACTGCATTCTGCCTTGAAGTCCGTTCATATTTAGCCAGACAGGCCAAATTTCAGTGCGAAACTGTCTTTCGTTTTGTTTTGACAGCTGATTGTTGTTGACGTGTTTGACGATTTTCGTTCTCTCATAAAACATTATTTTTTGAGAGGCAAAACGGCGAAGGAAACAAAAGAAAAGTTGAATAAATATTATGGGGGCTAATGCTCCGTCAGATTACACCGTCAAATATTGGTTTCGAGAGTTTCGTGGTGGCCGCAACTCCACTACCGATCAAGTCCGCAGCGGCAGGCCCTCCGATGTGGTTACAGAGGACAATGTCAACAAAATACATGAAATGGCGTTGGCTGACCGGAAAGTGAAGGTGCGCGAGCTAGCAGATACCACAAAGATTAGTACTGAGCGCACACGCCATGTTTTGGGCAATATTCTGCATATAAAAAAGTTATCCTGCCTCTGGGTGCCGCGCATACTCACTCCTGACCAAAAACACGAACGCGAAAGCACTTCGAAAGAGTGCTTAGACTTGCTGATGCGGAATCGGGCGGACTTTTGGCGTCGATTGGTAACTGTTGCACACCAGATAACATAATGAGTGCCCGGCAATAGACTAAAGCCGGCACGAGTGCTCCGAAGCGGCCAAGGGAGGCTCGATGGGTCGAAAAGGTTATGGCGTCCATTTTCTGAGATTGACATGGCATACTCTTCGTGAACTACCTGGAAAAATAAAAAACCATCAACAGCGAGTATTACTGTGCATTATTGGAGCGATTGAAGGCCGAAATCGCTGCAAAACGGCCTCACATAAAGCGAAAAAAAAAATTTTGTTTTTGCAAGACAATGCACCGGCGCACAAGAGCATCGCAACCATGGCTAAAATCAATGTAAAATAAAAAAACATTTAAATTCCCAAGAAAATATAAGTGCCGCTTCAGAAGAGATGAGAAGAATTTTGCTGCCCTTTAATCTGCCATCCGAAATGATTCAGATGGAAGGAAGACACTTCGAACAATTGCTATAAACATTCCATAAACTATTCTAAAAAGGTCCTTCTCAGGACCACAAAAAAATATCTAAGAGATTTTATGAGTACAATGGGTACTGAAGAGGTACACTTCTTTTTGCCAATTTTTTTTATCTGTTGATCGTACGTAAAAAAGTTTCTAAATATAACATAATTTTTAGGAAATTTTGTAAGGATAAACATTTCAGAAAATTTGTTATATAAAAATTTTAGGAAAAATGCATTTTAAGTAAAAAAATGGAACCGCAAATTTTCATAAATTGGAGTTTAACGAGCCATAACTTTTTTGTTGCTGCACAGATGTACCCAAAGCATTTAAGACTTGTATGCATTGATAATTATTTTTTCGAAGTGTCTTAAACTATTTCTGTACCTGTACTATAGCTATAGCGTTTAAAGTGGTTACACCTCCAAATAAGACGTCACCCATTTAGATCGGCTGTAACTTGAAATGGAGTGGGAATTGTTTGGCAGAACTTCAAGAATATGTCCTTAAAGGATTATACTGCAAAACTGGGACACCCTGTATAATATATTAGCTTTCATGCCGCTCAATTCAAGTTTTGTGTAAAATAATATCATGGGGAATCTCCTTGTACGGCGGCTACTTGAGTAAATGGAGCACTTTTTACAAGCCTCGTCTACTCCGCCTTTCATATGATTTCCATGTTTTTGGTGTTATTATCAATGGTATAGTATGGTACATGGAAGATACTCTTAAGACAGCTCGTTTGTTTTTGAGCTCGTAGGGACATAAAGTTTTGTCTTTAGTAAATCCAAATAACGTTGACTGAAATTCTCGTTGCTTGTGTGGTTGAAATTCAATTGGCAATTCTTTCTTATTTTCATCAACGAGCTAGATAGGCGAAAACCAATTATCAGCCGTTACATTACGATTGCTTCCTTGAATATTGGTTTCGTCAGGCGTAGGACACTGCGTGGAACTAAGAATTTCTGTTCTGATGCCATCAATCCTGCACCATCAAAGTTTTTCTCAGTGTTGACATAATTATTGTAAAAATTACAGTTGTTGGCTATGCGATGCAGCACCCCCATTCCATATTTACCCTTTTTTAGGCATACCATATATCGTATGATATCATATGGCTTCCCCCCCGAAATTTGACAAGCATTTCGTCTACTGGACACTTAGGACATTCGTACCATTTTTAAGAATTGCTGAGAAATTTGTTAAAAATGACAGATATAGCCGCGAAAACATCATCCCTTTTTTTCTCAGTGCGGTTATTTAGATTGTCAAATCTATGACACAACAACAAAACCATGAATCTCGTCTCTGTCATTAAACATCTAAAAATCTCACAACAAGTAGTTCGTGTTTTCGTGGTTTGACTTCAGTACAGACCGAAAAAAGCTTTGTGTTCAATAATCTCCGCGTCTTTCAATTCAGCCATGTCCAGATGAGCAAACTCAGTTCTGTAACTACCGACTTTTTCCATATGTTTTCCATTCCATATATCGAAGTTATCCTTCTTATCATCAATCGTCAACTTTAAAGAACCAACACGGGATGTAGTTATTCTATGTTGAAGAGTGCGAACCCTGAAAGCAAGTGGAGACTTTGAACATTTATAGCGATTTTTGCCATAGTAATAATTAGATCAAAACTCTGGCAGAGGCTCATCTGGGCTATCACTTTCAACTTCCTCTTCATCGTTGCAATAATCACTCAGCTATAGTCTCCGAGACTAAAAATTATTCTATATCGTCCTCATTATGCAATTTATCTGAATTTTCAAAAAAAACACAATTTTTTCTTTTTTTTTTGAAGACCGCATTTGTACACTTTGAGATGAACGCTTTGTATTACAACAACCAGGGTTATTATTGTAGTTTCTGCAACTTTCAACTCAAAAATTTTTTCATGCCAACAATGGACGTGTAGCCTGTCAGGCTTCGGGACATTTTTAAATCGTAATTACTCATGTGTCATGCAGCCGCAGGCATATCCTACCATCTTATTTGCCGTCCTATTGAAACCAGAGCTCACCGAGACCAAGTGCTTGAAGTTCAGGAAGCACATAGTCCGTTAACATGGCGCGATAACGGTTACCAATTACGGTTACATTCTGATTTGCTTCATTTTTGAAGAAATATGGACCAATGATTCCACCAGCCCATAAACCACCCCATACCGTTGTTTTTAATGGATGTAATGGTAGTTCTTGGTACTCTTCGGGTTACTCATCAGCCCAAATACGGCAATTTTGTTTATTAACGTGTCCATTGAGCCAGAAATGGGCTTCATCTTTGAACAAAATTTCACGATAAAACACCGGATTTTCATTGAGTTTTTCCAGATCCCATTCACTTAAAATATGACGCAAATTCAAGTCGCCTGGCTTCAATTCTTGCGCAAGTTGAATTTTTTACGCTTTTAAGCCGAGATCCTCACGTAAAATACGCCAAGTTGTCCAGTACGCCAAGCCAAGCAACTGAGAACGACGACGAATCGATTCGTCACAGTCTTCGCATACACTTTTAGTTACAACTGCTATAATCTCTTCACTACATGCTGGATGAGGTCTAACCGGTCGAGTATCATCCACTAATGTAAACTGCGACTCTAATTTGTGAATGGTATTGACAATAGTGGTTTCAGTAGGTCGATTATGCGCACCGTAAGTTGCTCGAATTGCACGAAAAACATTTCCCACAGAACGCTGAATTTCGTAATACAGCTGAACAATTTGGAGACGCTGTTGTGGTGTGAGTCTTTCCATGATGACTTGCCAAACGATGCTGAATAAAATTTTCCTATTACTGAGAGAATAAATGTTGGCCTGTAGTTATTTAACTCTTTTTAAGAGCCTCATTTATAAATTGGACGTACCTCAGCAGTCTTAAATGCAGTGCGGCCAAAAGCCGAACTGCGTATTGTCGAAAAAAGGTGAGTTCATGGATCTCACCAGGCCTAAAGGGCGGTTGAATATTCCTGGTCCCCACACATATAAGGACAGGATGCAACGCAACCGCAACAGAGCTTAGCAGCAAAGAGTGGGAAGTAATTGAAAGCGGAAGATAGTACAAATAAATCTTCACCATAGTCAGGGGACCATTATGACTAAAGAAGATATCGACGTCACCTCATCCAGGAAATTGGAAAACCCGAGGCAAACTAATAATCATGAAATGAAATAATGAAATCAACTGAATTAGTCAACTGCAAGCGCGAATCAAATAATGAAAGTAGAAAATCAAATTCTCATATCAAATTCTCTAGGCTTTTTACCAATGACAACCAGCCAGTAGTCATGCCGTTGAGGCACGCCTCAACATACATGACGTACAAATTTACGGCAATACTTAGCTCACTTATCAACAAAGTAGAGCAGGAAATATTGTTGGATGTAAAGGAAATTCCCATCATAAACAATGGGGTAGCACGGACACAAACTCTCGCGGTGAGTTCCTATTCCAATGCATAATTGACCGTAATCTTTTAGTCACCAACCGCGTTACTGAGCCAACATTTGTAATAAAAAATAGTCGGCAGGTGTTAGATATCACACTTCTGAGTAACTCTGACAGTTGCATCAAATCTAGATATGCGCTAACATGCTGGAGAGGAGTGGAGGTAAACCCAGCCATACCCATTCAAAAAACCTCAAGCCAATTTTTTTTTTTATATAATACCGCGCGCGCACCAAGGGGATATGAATATCCTTTTACTGGCTTTTTCTCCAGGGCGCGGGCGGGTGGTGTAGTAGTTTGAAACTCAGGTGTATTAGGTTTCGATACGAGCTAGTACATCTTCAACCAGTGGGTCTTAAGTACGTGCTAGTTGTTAGTTCGTTACATTTAGCCCAGCCAGCAACCACTCCAACATCTGTGTTTTGCCTTCATGTCAGAGTTGACGCCGACGAGATTTCCATATAACTACATACAAATTCTATGAAAAGACTTTTTCACGGGATTCGAACCCACGACCCTCTGCTTGAGGAGTCTGTGCATATACCACTACACCACCCCACCCCATAAGCCTGAAAAACTGTTTGACACTCATATTCGAAGTAAACTGTACCCAGAAGATTTAGCCTCAACCCGGCTTGTCTAGAGAAAAAGGTAGGATCATGGAAAGACTAGAAAAAGCCTACACGACGAGGTGCACACATTAGCAATCTTACTTGACATCGAAGGAGCCTTCATCACTGTCACCATTTCAGCTATAAGTATTAACTTAGGAACGGTTGGAGTTTATCCTGACTTAACAAACCTGATAATCTAAATGCTCCGCAATAGGAAAATCAGTGCAACACTATGTAATACGGTATTGAGGATCACGACCTCAAGTGGTGCCACTAGCAATTTCATCCCCACAATCATTGTAATTCTAAGCCATGCCCTTAGAATCCTTGAAGACTGCGCCAAGCTCTGTTGGCTAGGAATCAACCCGCATAAAAAGAGCTTTTTCTATTCACACATAAAAGGATAAAACCACAATTTGAACTTCCTTCCATAAACCGTATCTGACTACTGAATAGTGCTGAATACCTATGAATCGTACTACAATACCATAGATAGTAAACTCAACTGGAGGCTCAATGTCGGAGAACGTGAAAAGAAAGCACCGATTGCCTTCTACGCTTGCAGCCGTATATTTGAGATGAAATCGGGACCTAACCCTAGTACTATTCTATGGGTATACACGGCTATCAGGTCCAATACGGAATACACACTCGTAATACCCCATCACGACTTTGAAACACCATACATCTGCATTTTCCCAAGTATCAAAGAGTAGATAGGAACTAACGCCAGAATCTTATTCGATCTAATGGATTTACGATGCTCAATACGTCTGACACTACTGAGAGAAAGATATCGGCTGTAACAGAAGCAGCCAAACTTTCAACAATAAGGCAATATCAAACGAAGATATTACTATATTTATTGACAGCCATGACATGAAGAAAATCACTGCAGTTGAAATCAAATCAAGGCTTGTGAAACGCTGTTTCGAAGAGATTAAGGGTCTCTGCGTTCAGCATAAGGATATGCTAAGCTAGATTATTGGCTACAAAGGAGTGACAGCCAATGAGCATACTGACGAGCTAGCTCGAAAAGGAACAGGCAGTTCAAAGTATTAAACCTCCACTCTGCAATCTAAGAATTCAAGTGGAACCAACGATAAAAATAAAAGCCAATAGGAGGTGGAAAATCCTTCCAACATATGAGGCCTCAAAATCTAGAGTTTTTTCAATATGTTGTTTGGATGTTGCCATTTGAATGGAATGGATGGATGACTTTTCGACTAGCAACAACTCGAACATAATTCTAACGAATATTCGTTTTCAAAACGTTAAGGGTTTGGGGAGTGCGTGCATAAATACGGTCTTTTGCAAAGTCCTTCAAAAGAAAATCCAAAGGCGACAAAGCACACGGTCTTGGTGGCCGGTTAACATCACCAAAACGCGAAATAACTCGTTCTGAAAAAATTTTTTTAGAATAAAGTCAAAAAGGGTCGTGTTGTGTAAGATGTAGCATTGTCTTGTTGAAACTACACGTTTTCCACCTTCTTCCTCCTCGATTTTAGGCAGACAAAATTTAGTTAACTGAGAAAAGAATTGGCGGTGACGATTATACCTACCCCATTTTCGAAGAAGTATGGACCAATGACACCACCGGACCAAATTGCACAGCATACAGCATAAATTTTTCGGGAGTTACATGTGGATTTTCATTTCCCCATATGCGACAATTTTGTTTGTTAACGTATCCACCGAGTGGAAAATGAGCCTCATCGCTCGCTGAAAAAAATGTTGTGTGAAAATTGATCATCAAAAGCTGATGTTCAAATACCCAATCGGCGTATGGTCTTTGCATTCCGTGGTCAGCTGGCTTTAATTCTTGGGTGAGTTGAGCTCATAAAGCATGTAGATGCAAATCCAAATGCAGAATACGCCATAGAGTGCCGTACAACAAACCCAAATGTCGTACGCGCTGTGAAATCGACAGATTTTGATCTTCTCCAACTCTTTCACTAACTGCAGCCATATTTTCTGTAGAGCGTTCATTTGCATGATAGATAGGCCTTAAGACATCTATAACAGAGCCAGTCTCTTCGAATACTATGCTCAGATGGACGATTAAGTCGACCATAATCTGCTTGTAATGCGCGGAATGTACGTACTACAGAATCATTATTGGCATACCTTAAACTAAACGTATACAGTCTCGGATGACATTTCGGTTTGACGTATGTGATTGAAACAGGGATGTCAAATCCGGACCACGAATTGGATGAACCTATATACTATAAAAAAAACTCCTAAGGATTAAAGATATCTCATCAGGATTTGTTTCTTGTATCATACATAGATCAAGTTAGGTATTGAAATTCTAGTATGATCTGAGCTACCTCCACTAGATTGATGTACGAGTATGATTCGGTTTGTTTGTTACGTAAAACTTTTTGCAAATTCATTAGTGAATCATGTGAAGTTTTATTTGAAGAATACTTTTTAAGTTTATCCACGCCTGTATTTCGTTTACCTACTATTTTGTTAATAAGATTCGACGTTTTGTGTGGGCTGAATCTTAATTCAGTGAATTTGTTTTGGTAATATTTAGATTTTTGTTGTTTGTATTCTTTTATTTAACCGATATCTGAAGATTTTCTATTCTAATTCATAAGATTTGTTGAAGCGGTTGTATTCCATTCAAGATAGAGGTCATCTCTTTTCTTCCATTCCTCAATTAGATCTTTCGATGTTTAGATATTTTGTTGGCACTTCTTTTTTATCATTATAAACATAAATTCTCGTACATTATGTCAATATCAACTTCAACAATGAATTCTAATCAATAGAAATGATATATTCGATGACACAGATGTATAGTAAGACATATCTTCAGTATTATTGGAAGAGTCTTTATGATTGCGAAGGTTGTTTCAACAAGAGTTGTAGGAATTGTTATTTGAATAAAATGAACAATTGTTAAGCTTACTCCGAAATCTTAATTGTTTTTTTAAAGTAGATACATAGGAATTATTTATGTAAAACAATGTCTTCCAATTACACACCCTCATTCTGTTCTCGAAATTTTAAATCATTTTTTCACATAATTGAGACTATCTTTCTCGGCCATTGCGGCTTCAATTTTCGCTTCCAGTGTTGGTGATTGTTTGCGGATGGTTGCCGTAGACCTTGGTTTTAACAAAGCATCAAAGAAAAAAATTTAAAGGTGTTTAGCCGCACGATCTTGGCAGCAAAATGGGTGTCTCCGAAACGCTAAATTACCAGCCCGGGAAACTTCGCGCGCAATAACTCGATTGTTTCGTGACTTCTTGTTGAAAGTATAGATCGTCCGAATCCATATCCGGCCATACAAAATTGTTTTTGATGTCTTGGTAGCACGCACCAAAACATTCCGGACTGATTTTTCCACATTTACAATCCATAAACCGGAGCAAATAGATACTCTTTTTGGGTGCTTTGGCATCTCCTAAATTACTCACAGATTTTTGGTGCCCACTTTTGTAAAAATGGGTCACATCTGAAAATAGGATCAATGTCATGCATGCATTCCAGGAGACAATCCGAGAACGTACATCGCTGCTGATGGTTAGTTGACTTCAGTTCTTGCATTAATTGGACCTTGTTCGCATGAAGAGCTTAATCTTTCATGAAAATTCGGTGCAGTGTAGCTGTGAAAGTGTCGTTTTAAACTCTCTCTCTCTCTCTCTCTCTCTCTCTCTCTCTCTCTCTCTCTCTTTCTTTCTTTTAATGCGACGATATTTTCTCTTGAAATCAGCGAGGTCATCCGCAAGCTTCTGAGAAGATGTGTTGAAAATTTTTTGGCACCCGTTGAAAAGTTTCCTGAGACTAATGCGAATATCGTGCGCTTATCCAAGAAAAACAGCAAAGCCAGTAAACTCGGAGTTTTTTGAAGACACGTAAACTAAAATCTTGCAGTCAACCGAAGGCTGAATTCATTCAGATTGGCCAAGAAAAAAAAAAAACCGTCCTTGACATCAAAAATTAATGGTTTAAGGTTGGGATTTGAAAGAGCTTATCAAAATGAAACCACAAATCATTGGAAAATTGTAAATTTTAACTCAATTCATCAGATGGTATATAGTCCGTTCGGCGGATGCGCAGAGAAGGTTTAAAAAGAGTGAGCGTATTAACAAAACAGACATTTTCTCTATGTTTTATGATATGGGGCTGCATTTCATTTTGTATGTATTTACCTACTACAGAATAATTATTGACATACCTTAAACTAAACGTATACAGTCTCGGATGACATTTCGGTTTGACGTATGTGATTGAAACAGGGATGTCAAATCCCTGATATGGGGCTGCATTTCATTTTTCGGCCAAAGGGTATTAGTATTTTGCACTGCTTCAATGAACGCAGGCAGCTACATAAACATTATAAAAGACCATCTGGTGCTTTCCACAGACGCTCTGTTTCCAGTAACAATAGATCCTGTCAAGATGAATCTGCTCCCTCTCATCGACTTAAAAAGTTCCTTTCTTGATCAATTTATTTATTAAGAAAATTAAAAATACAAGTTTATTCATCTAAATCTGTATTGTCCCCTTTAAAGTAGTCCCTATCGACTGCAACACACTTATACCAACGCTTGATCCAATCCTCGAAACATTCCTGATATTCGGTTTTCGGTATGTCCATCAGTGCTTCCTGCGATTTTTCTATTACTTCCTCTCGGCTGCTGAAACGCGTTCTCCGTAGTGGTTTTTTTAACTCGATTGAACAGAAAGAAGTCACAATTAGCCAAATCAGGTGAATTCAGTGGCTGTTGGCGAATTTCTTCACGCAAACGTCTCATAACGCCCAAATAATACTCTTTGTTTACTGTCATGTTACAGTACACCGTTGTAATCCATGAAATTCATGAGCATTGCTGTCTGAGAATGACTGAGAATGACGTGGTTTTTTTGGTCTCGGCTCGAGCCAAATCAGGTGAATTCAGTGGCTGTTGGCGAATTTCTTCACGCAAACGTCTCATAACGCCCAAATAATACTCTTTGTTTACTGTCATGTTACAGTACACCGTTGTAATCCATGAAATTCATGAGCATTGCTGTCTGAGAATGACTGAGAATGACGTGGTTTTTTTGGTCTCGGCTCATACCAACTTGGCTGCTACACGACGGAAACCCAAATTATTTACCAAAATGTATTGGGTGGATCCATAGGCAATGTTCAAGTCATCCGCTATCTCTCTGAAGGTTAATTTGCGGTAACTGACCAACATTTCTTTTACTTCATCAATGTTTTTGTCGGTTTTCGATGTCAATGGTCTGCCATCTTCGATTGACTCACGACCACTTTTTAACCGCTCGTGCCACTGGTAAAGGACCGTTTTCTTTAGAAAATCGTTTCGAAACACTTTTTCAACATTTCCAACGTTCGCGCATGTTGCAAATTTAAATCCATTTCTAAAATTGTAAAAAATCCAACACACACAGAGATAGATGTACTCTTGGCTACGTAACTTTTGCAAATGTCAAACTATGACGCTAATATTTATAGGGAATATCAACAACAGATGTACTTACTTAACAAAAAAAACATAACTCAAATCGGAACAATGTGAGCGCCACACGGTGGTTATTATTATTTTTTTGATTAAGATGGTATGTGTCTTGTATGCTATTAGGTGAAAGAATTTGTAGCCAGTATTGGTTCAAAAACACTACGTTGGCGTGGAAATACCCCGATTTGGACCCGATTGAGAACTGCTGGACACTTTTAAAGCAAAAAATTGTATCGAGGAACCCAGAGAGAAATAAAGACAGGAAGACAAAGACATTTAAGACAACAATAAAGGAAGCCTGAAAAATGGCATTCCAAGTGAATACGGTCAAAGTTTAATAAATGCTATACCATGCAGAGTTCAAACGGTAAGCAGGGTTCACGCCAGTCATACAAAGTATTAAGCTTTTTCTTATTCTTCGCTTCAATATTCCTTTTAAAAGAAATTAAGCAAAAGTAAATAGCCTTTTTTTTATTTGTTGCTGTGTATACATTGAAGTCATTGTAAGTAAAGATTCTTTCTGCTGGGACACTCTTGTCCTATTCGGTCTTTTAAGTGGAACATATTTGTTCCATTCTGCAATTGGTACTGGATTTCGCAGTATCTGCTTTACTGAGAACAAATTATTTGCTGTTCTTAAAATGGCGAAGAAACTTTCACCAAGTTAAATAGCAAATTTTATCAATAACTCAGATGACGAAGACTTTTTTTTACACCTTCTGGCGATGAATATCATTTGGAAGACGAAGAAATTACTGCTTCGGAAATCAGATATCAGTATGGCTCCGACTAACAAAGTATGGTTGAGTCCAGAAATAGCTTTTGAGCCCCATATTAAAGTAACCGAGACTCTTAAATAAATCTTAAATTTCATTGCAACGACACAACGTTGCAAATATTTAAGAAAATATTTCTTCAAAGCCTTTTCAATTACATTGCTTAGTGTATAAATAAGCAATACAACAGGTAAGTCCAACAATAAAAATTGTAATTGGTTGCATACTGAGAATGTCATGCAATCGGGTACCTACAACGAACCATTATTGCTCAAAAAATCAATCACTTGGAAATGAAGCCATGAAAGTAGCAATAGCACGCGGTCGATTACTAAGTATTGTCTCCAAGATGTATTTTCCACCACCCGAAAAGCCTGAAAACACAAGAAAACCTACTGCCTGACGGACTGTTTTTTGAAAGCTCGACAAGACACCCCCTTCCAGAGCATTGATGAGTCCATGACGAAGTTCAAAGACCGCTCTTCGCTCAAACAATTAATACCACTAAAAAACCCACCTAACGTCACAGAAAAATGTGGCGGGGCTCTAAGTGGGTACACTTACGACTTCAACATCTACAGCGGACGTGAAGAAAGAGTCACACAGTAGGGGAACGTGTTGTTAATACTCTGGCAAAATCAATTACCGAAGCAGAACTTACACTTTGTTTTGACCCCTTTTTTACTAGTGTACATTTGCTTGAGAGCCTAAACTATGCTGCGTTAAGAACCATCATAAGAAATGTAAAAAAAAAATTACAAAAATGTGAATCTGTTTTCAAGGCTGGTAATACAAATAGGTTGCTGTTCTTAGCTATTGCCATGCTTCAGGCTTCAGCTTCAGCTCAAGAACGGAAAACAAGTATGCATACCATGTCCGGAAATGGTCAAATTTTACAGAGAGATCATGGGCGGCGTCGATCGGGCAGACCAACACTCAGGGCTGTACGAATTTGATCGGAAATCAAAAAAATGGTGGAAAAAGTATTCTATTCGACTATTAATGATAAGCGTTGTGAATTCATAAATAATCCATCCCTAACTATTACGAATAAAATCGCCATTGATAAGATTTATTGTTGACTTAGCAGAGGACCTTATAGCCGACGGGAAGACAACTGCCAAAATTCATCGTTCAATCAGATCAGATGGCTACAGTGCACCTACCCATAGAGGATCCTACAAGAAAAGGTTGTGCTCAATGTAGTAACAACAAAAATGAGAAGCGTACAACAACCACATGCGAGGAGTGTAATATTCCATTGTGCAAAAATTGCTTCGCCAGTTACCACAAATAAAAATTACACAATACAGTTTGTTTTATACCCACAGCGCTCGTCACCGACAATTTTGAAAGTTTTTTCCTAGAAATGTACTAAAGGTAAATCATTTTAATAGATCAAATCAAGATCGAAAGGCTTAAGGTCCCGTGCTTGCTATCGAAATATACGTTACAAATTGCCGTCATATATAATACATGGGCTGTGCCGTTTCTAAGAGAGGGCACCCCATGAATTAAATCAGATGAAAACATTAAAAAAGTCCACAAAATGATTACGAATGACCGTAAAGTGAAGTTGATCGAGATAGCTGAGGCTCTGAAGATATCAAAAGAGCGTGTTGGATATATTATACACGAATATTTGGTCATGCGAAAGCTCTGTTCAAAGTGAGTGCCGCGTTTGCTTACAGTCGACCAAAAACAACAACGTGTTGATGATTCAGAGGAGTGTTTAAAGCTGTTCAACCGCAATAACCAGAGTCAAGTCGGCAGTCAGCTGAGTGGCGAGTAGGCGACGAACCTCGTCCAAAACGACCAAAAACTCAACAGTCGGCTGGCAAGGTTATGGCGTCCGTATTTTGAGATACACTTGGAATAATTTTCATCGACTATCTCCAAAAGGGGCAAACTATCAACAGCGACTATAACATCGCGTTGTTGGACCGTTTGAAGGACGAAATCGCAGAAGAAGTGCTGTTTCATCAAGACAATGCACCGTGTCACAAGTCGATGAAAACGATGCCAAAATTGAATGAATTCGGCTACGAATTCCTCAAAAGAATGCTCGTCTTAAAGTGATTTAAGACCGATGAAGAAGTAATCGCCGAAACAGAGGTCTATTTTGAGGCTAAACTGGTATTGAAAGATTAAAAAATCGTTTCAATCAGTGTATTTTGCAAAAATTTTGTGTTTTACTATAAAACGGCACGGACTTTTCCATCGTTGTGTTATATATATTTTTTAGCAATGAATGCCAAAAATGTCAATAGTTCATTTAGTTTGACGTCTATCAAACCTTACCGAATGGAAGCCCTCTCGATGACAAAGTGCCCTATACAGACCACATTCTCCATATGCTGTGCATCGTTCACCTCATTCTTTCAGTGTACTGTCATTCTATGTAGTTTCTTTGATTAATGTCATGCAATTAGGAAATTCTCACTCAGTCAATGCAATTCGCCCTCAAGATATAATATCTTCGCCACAATGGCCATCGTCATGGTCGCCTATTGCCGCCGGTCGTCACAATAGACGTCAACGTAGAACGGATTGAACAAACGCCCAGATCTATGGATCTCGTGATCTTACGATTAGGTCTCTAGCTCTAGATCTCTACATCTCTAAATATGTGTAATAAATAAAACCTATGCGCTGCTGATTAATGTTGATTTATTTTTCGATAAAACCGGATCAAGGACGTCCAAATTAGTTAGCTTCGGGTACTCTACTCCATAGTTATTATTACTGTCGACACTTTTTAAGCTTGCCGGATTACCGAAAGTAAAATATGGCTGAACGGATTGCACAGACTGTGCCTCCTCAAATATATTGCCCCGTCTAAATCTACTTTCACACAGCGATTGATCAATTAATCTTTCTCTCCTGCCGGTATATGGTGTGCCAAGAGGAAGCAATGAAAGCGCTTAGCCGAACACAATACTTTACCGATCCCGTGGCCGCATTTGTGGCTAGAGATAGAAACTCTTTCCTCGTCGCGAGTGGTTCAATTAGGTACATTCGAACGTAAATGATTGAGATTGCGATCGAGAATTTCTGTGATCTTATTTTGTTTTTTGTTTTTTTTTTCTTTTGTTCTCATATTCCTCTTTTATTTTCTCTGATTCCTAAGTTTGGTGAGAATCTGTGTTGTGTTTGTATTCTTTTTTGTTGTTTTCGTTCGGCTCAATTTATTTTTTATTTTTTTTTTTGCTTTTTTGCGAGAAAAGCTGTTGAACTTTACGAAGGCCAAGTCCGTTTGTTCTCCTTTTGTTGTTCTTATTTCGCATTCTTCTTTTCTATTAACCTTTTCTTTTTATCTTTTTCTTACTTGGTTTACGGCTCAAATGTTTGACGAAATCACCAGGTAATGACGCCAAAGGCACTCGAATACGAATAAGTTTTGGCGGGAAAAGAGAGTGTAACTTTTTGATTGAATCGAATAAGTAGTGCTACGAAGTTAAGAAAAAAAGAAACTTTTCAGGTCACAACCATAAAGTATAAAAAAACAACGTCAGCCGCGGAAATGTACAGAAATTTTCGGCCGTGAGTTGGTCTGGGTCTGGGAATGACATTGACCATGGCGTTGAATAAACTTTTTTATTATCATTGCCTTCTTCACCCCATCTAGTGATTCAATTTAATGCGGGCTTACTTGGGTACCAGGAATGAAGTCGACTGCGGCAAGCCAGCAGCCAAAACATTTGCTAATCGGATTAGTTACGGGGAAATTTAAACGCCCTCTTACCTTCAAAAGATACGTCAAAACTTTTATTGTAAGCGAAAGTTATATACCTAGTCTGCTGTCATATTTGGTGGATTTGAAAAGATTTACTTCTGATGATTATTGCATCGATGCTGGCGATCAGTAAAAGGATAATTTATAAAATTTGATCCATAATTTAGTTAAGGAAGAGACAGGGATTGAAGTACTAACTTATGTACCAAGGTTAAGTACTATGTAAAGCTGATAGTCATCTCACGTAAGCTTGACTGAATCTCTGAATGCATTGATAACTTCCATATATTTCAGAAAGTCTTCTCAAAAATAAAGGGCAGAATACTAACTAATTTGTTTTATATAATTAACGTCAAGCAACCTTGTCATTGGTCTGTATGAACACGTGTAGGAATGTAGGACATGCATATGTAAGTGCTAGTTATTTATCTTATCCCCAACCAAAAAATTTCTGCCTCCAAATTCAAGTTGATTGAGGTTGTCCTTTGCTGCGCCGGCCCTCGGTGTTATAATTACAGACTCTGGGCCAGAGCTCTGCCAAAGCCATTTCAGACGTCAGATCCGTAGACACCTGAGTAGTCCGTAACAGCCGTACAGTTGGTCTTTGAACTTTTCTTTCCATTCCCCGCCAATACAAACGACGAAAAATCCCAGCGATTGCCAAAAATAGTTCTGCGCTGGTGCCGTTATTGCTGGATATTAACAAGATACGAGACAAAGTCCTTAACTAGATCGAAGTTATAGCTGACAATGGTGGCGTCCTGGCCAAACCGTTGTTATGGATCGTTCCTTTTTGAGGACAACATTAATTTTTTGTGCCCTTTTTTACCTTCAGGCCCATTAGGCCTACTCACGAAAACCTCATAGACGGCTCCATTCAAGGAATTTACGCAAGTTTTTTTGCGGACTTTAAAGAGATTATGCCTCTGTTGTTGGTCAGGGGGTTTTGCACGTTTCTTTCTTAGACGATGTTAAAAGAGCCACATGACATCTCGTCGTTTTATTTTAAATCTTTCTTGACATTGAAGATTTGGGATAATTTATTGCACATCCTGACGATATTGGCATGCTTGGTTTTTTATGCGGTTCTGAAATCGACAAATATTGTATATGGTGAATGTTGTTCTCGAATTTCCGATTCTCTTTTAAGATCTGCAATAGTTGAATATTTAATCGATAGTATACTTCTCTGGCCTGAAACCGTACTGGTATGGGCCAACCAAATTGTTCGTGATGGATCAGTAACTGCTGTAGAAAAGAGCTTGTAGTTAATTTGCGGGACATGTGGCAGGCATAGGCAACAGAGGGCCGCTTATAAGACCAACCCCTGAATGCCTTCAGTCACTCAATTACCCCAAGAAAAAAACTGAGTTACTCCCAACCTTTTTAATTAAGGTGAGGGGAGAAAACCCAAGTAAAAATCTAACCTTTAACACAAAGTGTTAAGCCACTCATGCTGACTCATGAATTGCTGACCTCCACTCAAGAGAAAATCGTATGGCCATCAAGTTGCGAGGGTGCTCATGCTAGCACCACAACCACTAACCAGCCAACAACGCAAAAACAAAAACAGAAAAACTATAAGCCCGCAGGGAAAGCTACAAAGAGCAAATACCAGATGGTCCTCTTCATGTTAGGCAAAATCGGAAGGGTCCACGAATAGGACCAGGCGAACCAGGCGGACCAAGCGAACAAGGTGAAATGCCAGGTAACCTTTGAAGGGTACAACGAGTACATGAAGAAAAATATAAGACAGGTAGCGAAGCGCAACAGATCTCTGAATGAGATTCTGCCACGCTCAGCACCGAAGAATCAAACTATCGCGTCGTTGGTGCTGTGCAAGGTCAGAGATCACCTCCAGAGTGTACTAGTGAACGAGCTATCAACAAGCGAGAAAGCCGCAGCCGAAGTATGGGAAAGCATTAAGGCCACAGTTTTCGCCAAAACGATCAGGGGATATCGGGTGATCAAATGCGAGGACCAATTCTATAAGAGTTTCCTTACGGAACGTTTTGTTAAAGTTAGCGACACCTAAAAAGATTTGAAGCTCAAGCTTATCCCAGCAAATGATATCTCAAGGAGGCCAAGGAGAAGGCCCTTCCAATGTCTTAAACTCCACTACCTGGCGGCGGCTCCAATGGGTGACTGGACAGTTATTAAGGAGAACAGTATGTTCTTCCTGCTCCTCAGCAATAACGAGTGCCTGACAGCACCAGAAAAAGCAGACCACAAACTTACATTTGGTAGCTGGCATGCCAATTTCAACTTTTTTCTGTCGTTGAGTCCCAAGGACGATGTGGACTTTGTCGAAATCGCCGAAAAAACGAGTAATGCGAAAAACAATGCGACCTTCTCTAGAAACATCATGCTATCGGTAAACCCAGATCACGCATACACAAAATTTGGTCAAGCGTTGATTAATTACGGGATTGCCAAGACCAAGACTAAAATGTCGACGATTGTGTCTTCATAAAACGCTCGACTACCATTGAAACCCACCGTTAAGTGCGAAAAGTTTTAATTTTAGAATTACAGTACCAAAGTTTCCTAACTTAAACGGAGCTACAGTTCGGAGCCGACCTGGGCCTCCACCAATAAACCTCTCTAGTTACACTCCATCTCTTACCACTTATGAGCTTCAGACCGATGTCTTGTTCTCGACTAATTTGCGCTCTTCTAACCAGTTCGATGTCGTTATACAGCTCGTTAGCCCGTGAAAGACCAAAAATCGATCGAAAATCTTTGCGTTCAGATCAGCAAATGATATATTCTCAGAAAGAAAACGTACGGCCGATAGATTTTTTTAGAATTATTAATGGTGGCCAATGAACCCTCAATGGGTTGAAGCTTTTTTTTAGTTGGACAAAAGCCTCCACCATTACATTGTCGGCTCTGTAAAGCAAAATGTGGGTCTTGTCTTTTGACGTAAACGCTTGTCGTGCAGACTTAAGTTCACGGGATACCCATGGGAGCCAGTAGTATCAAAGTAGTATCTGCACGGAGCTATCTCATCGGCTTCGAAGATGTCTTTGCAAAGACAACTTTTTTACCAGCTATGAATTATCGCAGTCTTTCCTGCAACAAAAGACTCATATTGTAGGCACACTCAGAGTAAATAAACAAAGTCTACCAAAAGAAGTTGAAGAGAGGCGAAATTGTTTCTTGTGAAGATGATGACGGAATCTTTGATTTTAAATGGAAGGATACCATAGATGTGCGTATACTCGTGAACGCGCTAGTTTTGGTACCTATTTCGAATACGCGAATACCACGGATCGAACAAGTAAACATGCAGCCCTCCACAATCTCCAATCCTCCTGAAGCCCCAAGACTCAGGCGAAATACACAACGATTATCAACAAAGTCTTAAGCAATTCTCGCTTACAACAAACGCAAGTCGGGAATTGATTTGTCATTTGTCAGACCAAATAGGTTCACATGTGACACCCCTTAGAAAGGGAGTAAAGTGGCATCGGAAACAAGGGATTGGATATCTTACAAAAACGCATTCGCAAATTTAGCGACCAGATAAGAACGATAGGGGAAAAAAATATTGAAGCTACGTTCAAGCCATTATGTGCAGAGTAACACGTCATTTAAATGGCCGCCTTGGCTTCGCTGGCAGTGCTTCGGGCGGTCCATATTTTGACGACTGGGTCCAATACGTGCTGCTTTATTCCAGCAATAGCGTGTCGAGCTCGTCCAAAGTAATTGGCTTGTTAGCGTAGACTAAGGATTTTGCGTAGCTCCAGAGAAAATAATCGAGTGGTGTCAAATCGTATGATCGCGGCGGCCAACTTCATCTCAACTTCGAGCGTTGCATCGCTTGTGTGGCAACACTTATCTGTATCATGTTTTTATTTCTCCCTAATCAGCAGCACCATAGCAAAATATACCCCTTTGTTACTTAAATGCAAAAATTTATTTTGACACAAAATCCTAATTGAGCAAACACATTTCAACATGCATTTAGATGGAGCAGACAACGACGCAAAAGCGAAAATCTGAGCGACAAGCAAGAGATTTTTCAAGCACGTGCGATAAAATTACCCACGTTTTGGTTTGTCTCTTGTTTGCTCAAGTGGAAGCTGCATTTGATTTAGCAAGAATCACAGCGGATTTGAAAAAGTATCGATATGTCCTAATACACCTAGATACGATCACGCTACCATTCGTCACGAATATTATATCTTCACTACCAAGTTCAGGTAAATATAATTCGATCAAAGAGCGTCTAATTTCATCTTTTTCGGAAACAAACGGGTCAAAACTTCGACGTTTGTTGCACTGTCTCGATGGATGAAAAACCGTCGAATCTGCTGCAACGTATGCGAAATCTCGCAGGAAACTAATTTCCGGAGAAAGTATTTCGCACATTCTTTTTGGAGCAATTAACCGAGCAAGTCCAAAGAATCCTTGCAATAAGTGAAGTCACAGATCTGGCGAAACTAGCAACGCAAGCCGACAAAACCCTTGATATACAACGTCCTAGCATCATGGCGATACGTAGCACTGAGGGTACATCATATCAAAAAAACGCGTCAGCATCTGATCTGGAGATACAAGTTCACGCTTTGACATAACAGTTAGCAACACTGCAACATCACCTCAAGCACGTCCGTCCCAGATCAGCCAGTCGTACAAAAAACTCAGCTGTGAACACAAACACAACTTGCTATTACCACACACGATTTGGCAGTCGCGCTCGGAAGTGTAAGAAGCCATGTAGTTTTGTTACTTCACCTCAGCATTTAAACTAAAAAAGCCGTCGAAGCAACTGGCAAGCATTTTCGACGGCCAACCCAATACTTGGCTTCAAGTAAAAGATTCAAAAATTGGTCTCAAGTTCTTGGTAGACACTGGCGCTGATATTTTAGTGATTCCTAAGCTTAGTATTTTCCACAATATTAAAAAATCAGATGTTAAAACTTATCTCTTTGAAGCAAATGGTTCTGTGATTTAGAAATATGGTTAAAAGGCAATCGCAATCGACATTGGTCTCAGACGGAACTGATTTCATTAAACATCACGGACTACTCATCGATCTTCGTCGTTAGAGATTACTTGATTCTTAGACGAAACTTTATATACTATAGAAGCGTTGTTAGTAAACTCAAAACAACCATCTGTTTTAACAATCAGATCCAATCATCCATATTTTCACTTGTTGAAGGAATTCGAACAATTTACGAGATCAGTCGGTTATATATCACCATCACACGGCGTACAACACCATATAATCACAAGAGGCCTTTCGGTAGCAGAGAGAGCTCGGCTTTTGTCAGGTGAAAAGTTGCATTCGGCTAAAATCGAATTCCAGAACATGTTGCAGCAGGGTATTTGCGAACCTTCTAAGAGCGATTGGGCTAGCCCTTTACACCTCGTAAAGAAGAAAAACGGCGAATGACGTGCATGTGCTGATTACCGTCGCTTAAACCAAATCACCATTCCAAATCGCTACCCAATTCCCCACCTTCGCGATTTCACTTTTCAACTTTATGGATGCAGGGTTTTTTCAACTCTGGATCTGTCTCGCGCCTACAATCAAATACCAGTTGCACCAGAGGACCAACAGAAAATAGCCGTTATTACCCCATTCGGGCTATACGAGTTCAGAGTAATGACTTTTGGCCTATGCAACGCTACCCAGTCATTTCAACGATTAATGGATTCGATCTTAAGAGGATTAGACTTCTGCCAAGTATATATATCTATATATATCGACGATATTCTGATCGCATCAGCTACGGCGCAGGAGCACAATGAACACCTACGGTTAGTTTTCAGCAAGCTACAGGATCACGGTTTGTCAATAAACCTCAACAAACACATTTTTGCTCAGCAAGAAGTGGCTTACGTTGGTTACTCCGTCAGTAAAGATGGAAAAATCAGAAGCCATCCGTAGCCATTCCAAGTCTAAAACCATTGCAGATTTACGTAGATTTTTGGGTGCTTGTAACTTTTATCACCTAAATATGCCAGATGCAGCAGAGTTTCATGCACCATTAATTGATTTCATTCCTGATGCAACAAAAAACGACAAACGCCCAGTGCCATGGACCAGTGAAGTGCAAAAAAAAGTCTCACCGATGCTGTTCAACTTGCATTCCCTTCTTTAGAGACAATTTTAAGCCTTAGATGCGACGCATCTTATAAATCGAATGGTGCTGCTCTTGACCAATTCGTTGATGGAAGAAAACATCCACTAAAATTTTTTACACAAAAGCTAAGTAAAACCGAATCTAATTATAGTGCTTATGATCGTGAACTTCTTGCCATTTACAAAGGTAACAAGTTTTTCAAACACCAACTAGAAGGACGAAGTATTACTATTTTAACTGATCATCGACCATTGGCATTGGCATTTTTACAACACTCTGATAAAGCATCTTCGAGGCAGCAACCACAACTTCAGACGCAATATCACGTATTAACACAATTAGTTTGCCGACATTTATTTCTATCCAAGACATCGCAGACGCACAAACTAACGACGATGAACTTAAATACCTCCTGAAGTCCAAGTTCACTTCGTTGCAACTCTGTCTACACAATATTGATGATTCTGGACCATGCGTTTACTGTGACACATCAAAAAACAACATTCGCCTCTACATTCCGCAACCCCTTCGACACCAAATACTCGACACCATCCACAACCCATCCCATCCAAATGGATACTCCACCAGGAAATCGGTAAGTCAGCACTATGTGTGGCCACATATGAATCAAAACGTCACTAGATGGGCGAAATCCTACATACATTGCCAACGCAGTAAAGTAAATCGCCACGTGAAGAACATACCACAGCATATCGAGATCCCCATGTCATATCCACACCGACATAATCGTCACGCCACTCTCAAAAGGATACAGATATTGTCTCACGATCATCAATCGCTTTAGTCATTGGCCCGAGGCAATACCACCTTCTTCGCAGGCTGAGTAACTCGATTCGGTTCACCCCTAACTATAACCAGTGACAGAGGTACTCAGTTAGAATCAAAACTCTTCGACTCGATAACCAAATTATTGGGATGCAATCGTACTCAAACTACCGCTTACCATCGATCATGTGCCACAGCTCTGATGACTGGACAGCCATTTTGCCTGTAGTTCTTTTAGGACTCCGCAACATCATAAAAGAAGATATAAAACCAAGTGCGGCTAAGATGTTGTATGGAACGACACTTCGCGTACCAGGTGAACTATTCATTGTTGAAGAACTTAATCTTAACATACAGATATTTATCGAGAAATTTCGTGTTTTTATAAGAGAGATACGTTCAGCTCCCACGGCACATCAAAACAAGGCAAGAGCCTTCGCTCACAAAACACTTTACACCTGTTCGCATGTTTTCATACTCGTCAACGAGGTCAAGAAGCATTTGGAGCAGCCCTACCGGAGTCCATACGAAGTAATCGACAGACATTCAGATTTTGTCTTTATCGTCAACGTCGATGGAACCCATTCAACTATCAGCTTGATTTTTTGTTCAGTCAACTTAGAGGCACTCTGTTACTACCATTTTTTACGTTTCAGTAATCTTCACTTAATAAAGTGTTTAATTAGTTAAAAACAACAACTGTTGCATTGTGGCTCACAACTTGTATGGCATGTAGCGCCATCTTGTTGGAACCACAGCTCGGATATTTTGATGTTTCGGAGCTCTGACCACAGAAAGTCGGTTAACATCTGATACCATTGACGGTAATTCTAAAGAAATAAGGTCCGATGATTCCGCCATGTCATAAAGCGCACCAAAGAGTTAATCTTTGTGGATGCATTAATGCTTGGCCGAACACTTGTGGAATGTGTTTGCTCCAATAATCGCAATTTTGCTTTTGACCGCTGAACTAAAAATGGGCCTCGTTCGAAAAGATGATTTTTTGACCAAAATCCGTATTTCCGGCTAATATTTCCAGCGCCACAATTAGTGAACTCACTGCATTCTCTATGGTCGTGCATTTCAATTCTTAAATCAGCACAGTCTTATACGGATGTAGGGCCAAATCCAATCGCAAAATAAGCCGAATCGACGGCGATGCCCAATTTATCTGATCGGCGCCGAATCAACATTTCTGAGTCTTCTTTGATACTTTTCCACGGTGCGACGAATTGCCTGCACACTGAAGCATGATGACGACCGAAATTTCGATAACGATGCATGATGAAATTGCAAACGAGATTGTAGTGTTTGCTACGAGATTTTATCCGAAAAAGAAGCAAAACAAATCTACAGTTTCTGTAAAAAAATTGTCCAGATCAACCAGACATGTAGCGCGAATGTTTCAACACACAGTATAACTAAGTTCATGTAGAAGAACGTTGGGTGGTAGGATTTTCAATTTGTATTGAATTTTGTTCCAAGCGACTATCAATTTCGAATGCCAGAGCATCATTTGAATACAAACCTGGATATCACATTTGATAGCAACCGCTCCCACATCAAGATTAATGGCTATCAAATGTGTTAAGTCGCAGACCTACGCTCCAGAATGGTTGTTATATTTCCTCAATAACGACGTAGATGCCACTGTAGTCATTATTCTAATTGGCATGAGATGCTTTACCGCTCGTCGCCGTACAACTATAGCTGTTAAAGAAGCTGTCAGAGTTAGAAAAATATGTTTTCGCTCCTGCAAGACCAACTCGACAGAGAAAAACCGAATAAGATTAAACAAGCCAGGAATGACTATAACGCCTTTCTTAAGTGTGAAATGAAATTTCAACACGACCAAGAACTGACGGAAAAAATACTATAATGTCTCACGGGCAGTAAAAGCTTTTGGTCGTTCGTCAAAAACATCAGGAATTCTGCTCCATCCTCCATCCCAACGCTGATTTAAAACGACATTGCAGCCATTAGACCTTTGAACAGGCCAATCTGGTTGATGTACACTTTGTTGTACAACACAGTAGAACTAGAATGACAGCGTATGTTAGCTCATTAAATTCCGATATAAACAGCATTACTTAATGGAGAACCACCAACAGAGTGAAATTTAATGCTTTGAAGCGAAATTTAAACACCCAGACATCATCTCACTTCCATCGTCAAAGCCAAAAAAACTTTCCATTCTCAGTATGTGTGTCAATGTCAACTTGCGTTTAAATGACCACATAACCGATATCGTCAAAAATGCTGTGAAACGTCTAGGTTTTCTCAAACGATAGAAAAAATACTTCACTTCTGTCCTCTGTTCTGTCCTCAGTTCTGTCCTCTGTTCTGTCCTCTGTTCTGTCCTCTGTTCTGTCCTCTGTTCTGTCCTCTGTTCTGTCCTCTGTTCTGTCCTCTGTTCTGTCCTCTGTTCTGTCCTCAATATATAAGGCATTTGTCTGCCCAAAATTAGAGTACAATCTGGTCAGGTGCTTCTTAGACCTGAAAAATAGCATTCAAAAGCGTGCAGCTTTTTGCACAGCCAACTGACACCCTCGAACACCGACGTAATGTTTCGTGCCTCACCTTGATTTATTAGTAGTTTCACCACCAGTCCTCCACCTTCAACCCTAATTCACCGTCTCGCTGTGAATGTTCATTATTATAGCCTCAATCCCACTATCGGAGGTGCTCCGGCAAAACGTGATTCTTTTCAAAGCCGTACAATCCACTTATGGTATGCCCTGCCGAGCTCTTTATATCCTAGTCAGTGCAACTTGTAAACATTTAAAACCAACGTACATACATCGGTAGTATCTGTATTTTTTCCTCACTAACTTTCATTCGCCCACGCTGTACGCAACCATTTTAAGGGTACTAAAATCTGTTAAGGAGGTTCCATAATCGCAATTTGATGAAGCATGTGTTGATGGCGTAGTACTGTCTTACAAAAGAAATTGGCAGACACGGTGAGAAAGGCTAGGACTGCTGTGATAACACTGTCCATCCTCTTATCATGTGGTTGAGTTCGCCTGCATATACTCAAATTAGTAAGTGAACCGAGCCCCATGCTAAGGTCGAACTATCAGACTGCAGGCTTAGAGTTCGCATCATGGTTTCCAAGACCTAAAAGCAACAACAAAGCCGACTAATAAGAACTCTTTTACTGGCTGGAATCTGTTCTGTTTGCTTCACTTTTTCTATATATTGTGCTGAAGTTTCAATGCCAAAACCAGACACGTATACGTATGAACCCAGAGCAATACAATCACATCTTTGGCCTTTCTAGAGTATTTTGTCCACCTCCGGACCGACTTCTACTCGTTAAATCAAAACATTGCATCTGACACTCTCGGTGAAAGACCAAAGAGAGTTGTCCGCACTCAATTTATTCAATTAAAACTCACGTAACCGAATGACTTGGAATGAGTTTTAAACAACTTAATTGCCTAATGAATTCAAAAGCTCATTTGTTAAACACTCTCTGTCTGTTGATTCCACTTAGAATCTTTTTTCTAATTAAAAATGCAAAACGAAAAATAAAATACAACAAAAACTGGCAAAGTAAGCGAACTAATTGGCGGTCGCATTTGAGCCAATTGATTCCCTCCAAACCGAACGATTCAAGACTCTCTAGAGTGTAGCTTGATCGAGTAGGTTGTTGCAAATTTGTCACATTTCACACTAAATGATTGCCACCCTGTCTCACATGTAAATCAAACAGTGGCAAGTGGTAAGTGGCAAGTGACTGCTGCAATGTTTCTTTCTTTTTGTTGTATCTGTAAGATAGAAATAGATAAATCGTTACACGTTCCACTCTGCAGGCAATGATAGAAAAGAAAAATAAAAGAAATAAAAATTGGAACAAGCAATTAAGATTATTGCATCGGCCTGCATGCTGTGCACATATTGTTGTGGGTGGGTGGGCCGTACTTTTTGCTTTCTTGAAAAATTATTGCGTCTTGCAATTTTGTTGTAAACGAGCCTTGTTGCAGACTCAATAAACAATTGCTAATCGACAGACATTTGTTGTTAAACATTCTACGTCGACGACCACGAATACAAGATTGAATACTAGTGCTCGAATGCATGCAAAAAAAATTGCACTTTTGACCATGAACATACTTTTTTTTACGTTTTATTGTCCTCTCTCATTACTGTTGATATGTTTACGATCACCAATTGAATTTTTATGGCAAATTTACGGTAAGTCCTTGAGATTTATGGCTTCTAAGTACTATTAGTCGACTAATAAGCCAATCATCGGCATTAATTATTTTTTATGATGAAATCTACCTAGAGTCTGTAGATTTTTATCATCAAAACAACCGTTGGCAAATGTATTAATTAAGTTTAAAAAAAAAAGTAATAAAAAAGCAATGCCCCGGGTGAGGCTCGAACTCACGACCTTAAGATTATGAGACTTACGCGCTGCCTACTGCGCCACCGAGGCTACAAAATTCTCCGAACAAAGTAGCTAATTCTTTCATTATGAGCTTTTATATATTCTTTAGATCGTTCATAAATTTATTTCTTTGAAAAGCTTTCGTCGATAAGCCCGATTGCACTTGAAAGCTTTAAGGAGAAGCCAAATACAACGGTAAGCTTAAAGTTAATGAGAGACATTTGAAAGTACTAACAGGTAACCCCTCAATCAGACAGCTTTTGATAATCGAAAAGCCCTCAAATAAATTAATAGGTATGTGCATTGTAAATCCGTTTTAAGCTATTTGCTCCATTTAACACAAGCTCAAGATAGAACTCGCCTACATTTGCATAAAGCAATTAAGAAAGCTTAAAAAGGCAAACGTTTTGAAAAGTTATTTTCGGGAAAAATCTATGAAAGCTTCTCTGTGTTCCAAAAAGGCACAGAAAGCTTAAGAAAAAGCCATATATTTTTGACTTTTTTGTTGTTGTGATAAAAATAGTTAATTATGCGTCATCGTTGTATTCTCGAACTTTGTAGGCCCAAAGGCCAACGGAAACGTTTATTAATCATTCGGAGCGTATATTTTGCTTTTTGACAATTTAGGTCGACTAAAATTACAATTGAAAGCTTTAAAAAAGTTCAAATAAGCCTCGAACGTTCTTAAACAAATAAATAAATAAATAAACATCTTGCTTTCCCTGTACACCTTTGTTTGTAACGAACAAACGTTTATTTTCAAATAAAAGCGTATTATAGCTGGGGACTTGGAGCTTTTCTTATTTTTGATTACGTGACACTGATTCAAGATAAATTAAAATTAAATGCCAAATTGAAGAAACTGTGCGAGTACATACAAATGAGACAACTTTTCAAATCAAATAAATTCCCTCAACATTTTATCTAATTAAATGCGCTATAGTTCGTGGAGGAACTGGGCTTCAACAATGAAACCTCTCTAGCAAACACGGTCTTTCACCAACTGCCTTCAGTTACCCACTCGAAGATAATGAAAGTCCATTTCTGTTATACCTGTGCCTGTCATCTACAACAAGGTTTTGCTCTATTGCAGTGTCCGTCCAAGTAGAAATCGAAGAATGTTCGGGTTGAACCGCTTACGAGTTGCCCACAGTTTTCTCAAGAATGTAATTGAAGAAGTCAAATGTTAGCGCATCACCTTGTCTACGTCCAATTTTGATATCAAAGTCATAGTTTGGTTTGGATGATGAGTTTGGGTTCATCAGGCTCGTCTCCATAATCTATAGCTGCAGCCATATGCAGCCTTGAAATCGAGGAAGCGGTGGTGAGCATCTGTAGAATCTTCCGTAGTGGGAAAATTTGGTCAATTCTGGACTTATTGAATCCAAGCGACAGAGATAGAGGCCAACCAAGACAAGACCTTGTACGCGATGTTACAGAGACCGATGCGTCTTTAGTTGGAATATTTTAAAGTGTCGCATCGGTCACTTTGTGGAATTTCTAAAGTCCTCTTGGCATCGATGATATGTAGACCCTGCAGAGGTTGCGGTGATTAGTATTGTAATGTACTGTTACACAATTGAGTATTTCTCATAACTGTTGGCGGGTATGGTGGACCCAAGAGAGTGACTCGGCAGGAATTTGCTATGGAAGACTGTTTATCTCTGTATCTGGAAGTTTCTTTAATAGACATTCTAGTAAAATACAATATATTTGTACAGTTATGAAAACTATAACGCTAAATATGGGAGAGAATTTTGTGGGATCCTTTGCATGGCAGAAGGTTTGAAATTAGGCCGTACAAACTGCGAACTGACTGGTATCGAAGCTTTTTATATGACGATGTCCTTACAAAGTTTTAAATTTCTACTTACAATGTTTGTGCTATGGTTGGTAAATTGGTCCTAATTCGTGAATTATTTGATCAATTCTTAACAATACTTTGTTCCAATCTCAGAGATGACTTTAGATGAACAGCTGCTTGTCTTCAGAGGACGCTGCTCATTTAGACAATACATCCCAAACAAACCTGCAAAATATGGTCTGAAAGTTTTGCCCTAGTAGACGTTCATTATCCGTTCACATAGTACTTGGAAATTTACGCCGAAAGACAGCCTGCTAAAACTTTCAACCTCGGTAATTAACGAGCACAAGTTGTGATGAGACTAACACGTTCTGTCATGGGCAAAAGTCGGAACATTACAATGGATAATTGGTCCCGTCCGAAAAGTAATTTTCTGGAAGTTCTGCAAAACACTCCTCCGTGGCGTCGATGATTTCCTCGCGTGAGCTGAATTTTTTATTGATGAGCCATCTTTTGAGGTTTGGGAAGAGACTATAGTCCGAGGGAGCCATATCGGGCGAATACGGTGGATGCGACAGCAATTGGATCCGTAAGTCATTGATTTTAGCCGTAGTTGCGATGATCTGCTGCGCAGGTGCATTGTCTTGCAAGAACAAATTTGAGGCCGTTTTGCAGCGATTTCGGCCTTCAATCGCTCCAATAATGTGCAGTAATACTCGCTGTTGATGGTTTTTCCTTTTGCGAAGTAGTCCACGAAGAGTATGCCATGATAATCCCAGAAAACCGACGCCATAACCTTTCGGATCCATCGAGCCTCCCTCGGCCGCTTCGGAGCACTCGTGCCAGCTACAGTCCATTGCCGGGCTTCATTCTGCTCTCTGGCGTATAATAGTGGATCCAAGTTTTATCAACAGTTACCAGTCGACGCCAAAAGTCCACCCGATTCTGCATCAGCAAGTCCAAACACTCTTTCGAAGTGCTCTCGTGTTCGTGTTTTTGGTCAGGAGCTCGCGCACCTTTACTTTCCGGTCAGCCAACACCATTTCATGTATTTTTTTTTTTTTTTTTGACATTGTCCTCAGTAACCGCATCGGAGGGCCTGCCGCTGCGGACTTGATCGGTAGTGGAGTTGCGGCCACCTCGAAACCAATATTTGACTATGTAATCTGACGGAGCAATAGCCCCATAATATTTATCCAACTTTTCTTTTGTTTCCTTCGCCGTTTTGCCTCTCAAAAAATAACGTTTTATGAGAGAACGAAAATCGTTTTCGTCCATACTCAACATGATGCCAAACACGTCAACAACAACGTCAACGTCAAAACAAAACTAAAGACAGTATCGCACTGAAATTTGGCACGTCTGCCTAAACATGAACGGACTTCAACCTTCAACGGACCATAACCTTTTTTGCAGTAGCAGCGCATTCTGGCGGTCAAGGAAGTTACTTTTCACTCCACCTGGTCCGGAATTATATAAGGAAAATACTAAAAGAATGTAATTTTACAAGAGGACGTCTGTTGTACAGGTTTCACAATTCATGCACAATGGTAACTAATGTCGCAAAAACAAGTAAAGTGGTGATAGTCATGTCAACGATACATAACGATGCGTTACTTGACAACAGTACAGGAGATAAACGAAAACCAGAAATAATCACTTACTGCAACCGGACGAAAAATGCCGTAGACCTGGTGGACAAGATGTGTTCGCTTCATGATGTGGCAAGGAATTCAAGGAGATGACCTCTGACAGTTTTTTCTGAGTGCACTGTGCATTTATTCCTGAAACAAAAACTTCGAAGTGGTTTCTTTCCCCGACTTTCTAGTTTCACTAGAATGAAATAAAATCGTTAGCTCACCGTAGAGTACAAGGTAAGTTCTTGCCACGACCTCTGGCATTCAAAATAAAAAATTTTCTTGGCATTCCTCAATTTTAAATTCAGTCATCAACCTCATTCAGCCAACACTGTTTTTTTATTTATCAGTTTTAGGAAAGTAAATTTAAAAAAATATATATACGAGTATATCATGGTATTTTACATATTTGAAAATAGATAACATATGCAGGTATATTGCCTTACAAGTCGTTCATCGTTTCTGGTTTATCGGCGTAGACTACTGAAAATAATCCGAATGTTTTCACAATGACGCAATTGTGCAAACATCGAATGTTTCTTCAATAAATTAATTGAGAAACGTTTTGTGGCATGTAGTGTTCCACATCATTGCCATTCATTTGCAAAACGGAAATGTCAATCATAGCGCTCTCTATAGAATGAAACCTTTTGGATGACATCGTTTTTGAAAAAATATAGACACATTCACCAAACGTACGATGTAAACAATGGTCAAGCGGCTTCAATTTTAGAACGAGCTGGATCCATGTCAATGGATACGACTTAAATTATCTGCTTTGCACTATGGCGAATCAACCCACTTGGGTCCTCATCAATAGCTACACAGCAGCAAAAACTTGGGTCCTCATCAAAAGCTACACAGCAGCAAAAACTTGATCGATACGCACTGTACGATATGTCTCTGTGGATTCGTATTATCTATTATCTAATCGTATGAAAACGACGTATGGCAATTCGAATTACCTAATAAGTGCCTAATAAGAATTCAACACATTCGCGGAATCCCCGCATAAGAAACCGATAGTGAAGAACCTCCAATCTCAGCCAATCAGCTAATTTTACCAGATCCATTATATTTTACTTACCCACTGAACTTCTCCAATGGCTCCCTTCTCTTTAACACCCTGGACCCGTCTTATATCGATTATAAATAACACCAACCTTATGACGAGTTCACCCCCGGCCCAGATAACCTCTCTGCCATATTTCTTCAAAAAAAGTTCTCTCCCTTGCCCTTTCTAATCTCTTTGGTCTGTCCCTTTCATAAGGAGAATTTCCTCAGGCTTGGAAAACCTCCTTATTAATCCCAATCCAAAAAAAAAACGATCAAAAAATTAAATAACCAACTACCGTCCCATCGTTAAACGCTCCCAAACTCTTCGAAAATATTTTGTATAAAGCTTTCAGCTTCCAATGCAAATCACTTATTTCCCCTAGACAACATTGCTTCTGAAGGATAGGTCAATCAAAACTAATATCGTTGAATTCGTATCCTTTAGAGAATGGTAATCAAGTCAAGGTAGCTGCAACCGATTTTAGCAAGGCCCTGTATAAAATCTCTCATCGATTAATGCTCTTTAAATTGTCTGCCCTCGGCTTTGAACCCATAGCGTTAAAATGGATTCCTCTTACCTGGGAAACCGTTTTTACAGTGTTCGTTTTTTCGTTTTAGGGCAGCTTATTTGGCTGCATTTTTGGGCACCTCTGGAGTTCCACAAAGCAGACATCTAGGTCAGATCATCAAACACTCGTCCGTCTACTTTTACACCGACTATACCAATTTTCTTAAAATCATTTCCTCACCCCATGACTCCTTCCTCCTTCAACAAGACCTTGATAGTTTTTCGATCTATTGCCCCAAAAATTGTTTAGAACTTAATATCGCCAAATACCAATCCATCACTTTTTCACATAAGCGGCACCAATATCCTCCCTGACTCTACCTTCTCCACAACCAAACTATCTCCTCAATCTCTTCGCGACCTCGGTATTTTGTTCGATAAAGAGATCAACTTCCGTTTACACATAGATGAGACAATCCTCAAAGCCATCTCTGCACTAGATTTTGTAAAACGGTAGTCCAAAAAATTTACCAAGCCATACGTGTGGTCCGAATTTCATCGTATTCATATCTCAAAAATCGAAGACATCGAGGTATGTCCTGGAACGATTATTTAATTCTGCCTCCCTATCAAAACCTCAACCTTGTTAAGTTAAACACCCTTGAGGAACTCAAAGGTACAGCGGTGTCTCTTTATTTTCCTCAACAATAAACCTCATAATGTACTTACCTCTGGTCTCTTCTTTCTACCAACCCACCACAGATCCTATGGCGCAAACGAACCAATCTCCCGTATGCTACAAAAGATCAATTCAAACCTTACCATCTTTGACTTTCACCGCAACATTCCCTACCTTAAATCCGCTCTCTATCACGTTCTACTCACCACTAAGTTAGTTTAAGATTGTATAGCTTGTATTTAGCCGAATAAATGGAGGCCTTCGCCTAACCAGCATTCACCAAAATTGCAACGTAAGTCATGAAAAAATCCGGTCCAAAATTATATACAGACTTATCAAGTTCTAACCGATATTTGAAGAAGGGACTAAATGCAGCAAACTGATGGTTCCACTACAGTTTTCCAAAGCCAGATTTATCTGCAACGACATCGATCTAACTACATCAACGATTTTACAAAGCAAGAAAAAGTCGAGTGACATGAAATCACTGCTCCATTTCGCGATGTAGTAACATATTTTCGTTGAATCAAGCCATCAGTATGTCAACGGTTTCATTGGCACTTGACACCATTCTGCTGAAAAAAAAAAAAATATTTTCCATATTTTAAAGGAAAAAAATCGCCGATCGACAATAAGCGAACAAATGTAATTTGGTAAAATAAGGACCAACCTCAGGCTTCTAAAGAGACAAATTGGCAAACTCACGTCACAAAACTTGTGCTCGGAGCTTTATTTTCTGCACCAGCTGGATTTTATTGTAAAAATTTAAAAGTCGTTGGCATCTATTACATTTTCCTGAGGTGATATAAGGTCAAATATTCCGTTTTCGTAGAAGTGCTGACTCTGCTAGGTTCCGGAAGATCTTCCGGCGGCAAATAGAATCCAGATTGCGGAAAAGTTGGTAATCCGTTGGGGAAATATCAGCAGAGTACGGTGGATTCGGAAGAATTTCAAATCCCAACTGCAACAGTTTTTGCACCGTTACTTGTGAGGTATGGCGTCTAGCATTGTCATGCAAAAGGATCGGACCGTATCTATTGACCAACGCATGGTGCTTTTCAGCCAATTTGGCATGCAATATGTCGATGTTCTCACAAAATTTGATAGCGTATATTGGTTTTCCTGGTTGAAGAAATAAAAAATGGATTGTATAGGGTTTTCCAATAGGGACTTGACAACTTTGAATTTAATTTGTGAACGCTCTCTTTTACTAATCATCAAACTGTCAATTTATTCAGTAAACTCAACATTTTCATCATGATAAAGTACACTAACGAGATACGTCTGCAAATTGGGTTCTGGAGAAGATGATTTTATCGCAAAATCATCTTCGGTGACGAAGCTCATTTTTGGCTCAATGGGTTCGTCGATAAGCAAAATATGCGGTATTGGTTGGGTGAAAACCCACATGTATTTCATGAATCAACATTTCATGCCGGTTTGCATGCCGGCGGCGTTATTGGGCCATATTTTTTCGTCGACGATAACGATCGTCACGTTACTGTGAATGGTCAGCGTTATCGCGCCATGATCACCGATTATTTTTTGCCCGAATTGGAAGATATGGACTTGGAAGACATGTGGTTTCAACAGGATGGGGCCACAAGCAACACAGCACACGCTACAATCGATTTATTGAAGGGTAAGTATGGTGAGCGTGTTATCTCAAGACATGGGCCAGTCGATTGGCCGCCTCGTTCGTGCGATTGTACGCCGCTTGACTATTTTCTGTGGGGCTACGTTAAGTCATTGGCTTATGCCAACACGCCGACGACGTTGTGTGTGGCCGAGTCGTTCAAAATTGGGTCCAACGAATCGACCTCTGCAAACGTGTCTGCAAATGGTTTGTAGAGGATTAACTTATAAAAATTAAAAATAAATACAAGAACATGGTTTTAGAAAAAACTGACAACTCAAAGAAGACAGGTTCTGCTGGCGGGCCTAACTGTAGGCTAAGTGATCTTGATAATATAATCATTGATAATATTGGAAAGGAATCACCAACCATTGAGGGGATAGACTCGGAATTCAGCCAACCTGTTGATCTACCGAGACCGTCACATATGTATTTCTTTGAGCGAAGACTCCAGAAAAAATGAAAAACGGTGAAATGCAAATAATTTATTTATTTCGAAGTGAAAACTTGAGTTTTTTTCTATGCAGAAAAACTGCGAAATCTGCCAGCAATCTGCAATTTACAATCTGCAGTTGGACGCCTTAAATAATGACTCGCGGAACTTTCTCCAAGTTTGTTGACTTTGAACGACTTGACTTTTGTTACGAAACTATATTTGGGATCATTTATTTTTATAAAAAATAATTTAGGAAATGTTGTAAAGGAGCTTGGTTATCTGAAATAGTAAGTTCGTCATCAAGTTGATTTTCGGTCCCATTATCTTCTTCTGTGGCAAATAAATCAATGCCGCTTACCACTGTACGTTGTGGAAAGTTGTTTAAGGCAATACAGCATTTTATAAGATTTTTGGCCATACGTAAGTGATTTAGAAAGGGAATTCAAAAGCGTTTTCAGCTATCCTTTCAACCGATTTATGTCCTTTATTGTAAGGGGCCATTGCGAATGTTATGCTTCTTAAAACTGATGTCATTAACTAACCTTACGGCGAGTAACCAGTATCACCAAGTAGCACTGTGTTGAGAAATGGTAAATAACCGCTCTCGAACTTAGCAAAAACGAGGCTTTTTCGTAAAACCCTTAAGCCGTGCACGGTTCAAAGCCAAATTATATAAGGGTTGTAAAACTTATAATCCGGTCCACAAATTAACATACATATTACAGAACGTTCGCCACGGCTATCAACTTAAGCAGGTTTAAATTTCTTTGGTGCATCTATGTTGATAAGTCTTCCATCTATATAACCATACACACATAGCATGCCTTAAGAAAATGCAGTAAATGTGAACAGGTTAATAGTTGCTTTATTTCGCTTACACTCAACTCTTTCCACTAATATACTTCATCTTCTTCGTTGAACCATAGAGCACTTCTATCCATATCCAATTCCAAAATTAGTTGAAAATTGCAAAAAATATAAGCACAAATCAAGCTTAAAAATAGCACGAATTTCCTTCGTCACGACATTTCACGTATCGATATTCGAATGTAAAATTGTAAATTTAGGTGAGATGCTAGTTGTGGCAACGATAGCATTCGATTCTATTTTCATACAGAGTGCCGGTTGAAAGTCGAATCGAAAAGAAAATCACATATTTTTGACTTTCGAAAACCAATATAGAGTAGAGCCTTTGAGACTCAGACAAGACTCAATGAATTTGGCCTTCCATCTGCGTTTTAGGAAGTCGCATGAAGCTAAGGACAGCTTGGCTATCGCTACAGATAAAGTGATACTACTATTTTTATTGCCGGTTCCGAACGGCTCTCCTCTGAGAATTTTTTTCATAGGCAGAGAGTTTGACTTTCGGTGGTTTGCCATTGCCCGCACAAAGGTTGATGACGATTTTGAAAAATTTGCTGTTGTGCTCCTAGCGGGATTCGCACCCAGGTAGGTGCATGACAACCAGTGAGTCAACCGTCACGCCATCGCCCCCTCCACCTTTTTATGATAATAAATGTTCAAAGTTGCCATCAGGGTTGCGTGTATCTTCGTATACCGAGCACCAAGCTATGGATCACCTTTAGCCATCGATGTGCTGAAGAGAACATCGATATTGGACGTATCCAAAAGTCATAGGCAAATAATGGTAAGATTTTTGGTTTAAAAAGCAGAACCAGAGAAATAGTTTTTGGCAAAGATCCTTTTAGGCCGAGCGCAGTCCTTTTTTTTGCGAAAGACATAAAATTCTCACACATTCCAAGCATTCATAACTTGTGATCAGTGGCTGTACAAATTGAACACTACAATGGTCAGGAGCTGCATAGGTTCGCATAAGCATAAGCGTGCTTTCTTGGAGGCACTAAGGAAGTGCCTCCTATAATAGTACAAGAACTTGTCCACTACTGTGAAAACGAGCACGTACACCTTATCATCGGCTGCGACACCAATGCACATAATACGATTTGGGGCAAGCGTGATACAAGCAAAAGAGGTGAGTAACTTTTGGAATTTCTTTATAGCAAAAATCTAGTTATACTACAATAAATAAGGGAAACAAACCTGCATAAAAGAAGAAGTCTTAGACCTCCCACTCTCGTGCTTATTTCTACAAAATATGGTAGAAGGCTGGAACGTGTCCGAGGAAGCATCTTTATCATATCATGTGCGCATTGTGTTCAAGATAAGATGCAACAACGAACACGCACCGGTCCGATATGTCAAAAAACTTACGATCTGGCGAACATATCGCGAAAATTTAGCAGTCTAAGCTGTATTACTGCCGTCCGCGCCTCTAACAACAGTGGACGCAGACGAGACCCAATACCAGCTCAACGACATCATTCTATCATTTTTTAAAAACCGCTGTAAGGTTAAACGAAGTGTGGTGTCCGTTCTATGGTGCAATGAAAACCTAGAAGCTAGTCGGAAGAGAGTAAGAAAACTTTTTAAAAAAGCCAAACGCACCGGGACTTGAGAAACAATAGATCGCTTTTAACCTACTACAACCAAGGGATGCGAATATCAAAAAGAACCTCATTACTGCGAAACACTTAAAGAACTTCCTGCGGTAAATCATTCCAATTGCATGGGATGGTTAATCAAACCAGATGGCACAATCACAAGCGACCGTGAGGAAACTCTGAATACCATGCTTCAGATTCATTTCCCAGGGTTTTTAATTATTTCCATTTCATATGGGCAGTTAACGGAGATTTCACTTCCAAGAAACCTTTGCAGAATCAACAGTTGATCCGGAAAACTTTTCAGTCCGAATAAGGTTAAGTGGACTATCAATTCTTTTAAACCATACAAGGCACTAGGTATATACCCAGGTAGGTCAACGTAATTTGTATCCCCAAACCAGGTAACAAGCCAAGTAAACTGCCTAAATCATTCCTTCCTCTAAGCTTGACATCGTTTTATCTGAAAACAATGAAAAGAGTTTTTGACGTTCTTATTAGAGAAAGCTTAGAAAATAGATTGCCTCTGCAACTTTATCAATGCGCGTATCAGAAGGGCAAATCGACAAAAAGAGCTCTACCAAAGCTGACAGCTGAAATCAGAAGCTCCTTCCGCTGTAAAAAAAATTTCACTTTGCGCGTTTCTTGACATAGAGGGTGGTTTCGAAAATAATGGATATGACTTCATATCAAATACTTTGTTCCATAGAAAATTGATCAACCTATTATCGACTGGGTCAAAGCTAAAGCCGGATATTACGACTTCGGTATCAGTATCTGCCGTAAGAGGCCACAGAGAGGTGTATTACCACCGCTCCTGTGTTTTTTTAGTTGGTAGTCACTGATGATCTGTTTAACAAATTAATACCAATTTTTATGCCGATGACCTCAGCATCATCATTAGGGGCAGAGAGGCTAACGAAATCACTGCATGTATGCAAAACGCCCTTAAGATAGCCCTAGGCAGAACCTTTTCATAAGCCCAACTAAGGCTTAAGGTATAGTTAAGTTGTGTACTCCGACGATGTTAAATATCTCGGAGTAATCCAGGATAAAAAGATCAATTGGAACTCTCACTTAAACAACAAAATAAGTAATGAAACCAACGATATGTGACCTTGTCGTCGCATTTGTGGTAGCACATAGGGTATCTCTCCAAAGATAACTCAATGGGTTCACACAATGATTGTCTTGGTCATCATACATTGTATATGCTTCTATAGTATGGTGAACTTTAAAAACTATTTTTAAGCTCAAATGAGTACCTACTACTGTGTAGTAGGTACATAGGGATGCAGTAGCAGACCTGAGATGTTGGAGGTTAATCTTAGTAAATATAAAAGATAAGTTTAGGGAACGTCGTTTTTTTTTTTTTTTTTTTGATCGGAGATAAGCATTATACGAGAAACGGTCACATCTTAGCATCCTATTTATGACTGCTAAGTTCGTTTTCTTCTCTCCACTTTTAAGTTGCTGTTGAATCCACGGATGGTTTCGTTGACCAAGATTCTTAAGCTAATGAAGTCGAATCAATGCAATGTTAAATCGATTAGCTCCTACTTCAACAGAGTTGATTTTACAAGAAGCTTTTCACCCCATTTTTATCTGAATTTTGCAGGCTTATGCATAAATATAATGAAACAAACAACGCGATGGAAAAGAAACATATCTTTGAGATATTAATTTATATTTGATTCCAAAAAAATCGTAGTATAAATAATATTTATGCACTTATACGAGCAACCGTGTACCTATCGACACTGCATTTTCATCTGCACAAACAAAAAAATTCTATAAACCGATTTCAGGACTAAAAAGCTAAATATCCCAATTTCAAGTGCCGGTTCAAAATCGTCTGTGGATACTTCTTGTATCGATGCAAGACGAAGCTTTTACATATCCGAACGTGTTTAAAATGTACAAACTTTATAATGTACATTTGTATATGTATATCCATAAGTATCTTAGGAAAACTAAAGTATTTAATGAAATGGTTATAACTCAATAAAAAAGCTGTTTTTAGGGGACTTATGAGTTCGGTTCCTGTTGTGTTCTTTAAACAATCATATGTAATCGTAGATTCACGTAGGAACATACATAGGCAAGGAAAGAGAGTAACCATTATATCAAGACTTTCCAGCAAAAAGTTTGAAGCTTTAGCCAACAAAACGTTTTGACTTAGAATGAAAAAAAAAAAAATGGTGACAGTCTTTTGGATATGTATAACACAGGGGATGTAACAGCCCTTCTCAACAAGACAGAATTATGTCGAAAAATTTCATTTTGCGAGCGACCACTACATTCAACAGAAAACAACTCATATATGGTATACACGAAATGTCAAATTCGTGCCCTGATTTTCGTCCACTCTCATCGTCTACATCCATGTCCTGATGTTAGTTTGAGCATGGATTACATTACATGGATACATGTTCATTGCATGATTATACTTCGCGCATCGGTTATGACCTGTGGAGATGCCCTGTAAGGTTCTGCAGTAGACGTGGAATTAAATAACACAATGCGGGATTTACAACTTATTTAAACGTTACTGACAGTTTCAAAGGTTTTATTCAAGGGACACGAACAATGCCCTAAATATGAAAATGGTCTTCGACCATAATGCAAGGATAGAAAATAACATCTTTGGAATCTCAACCGGAGGATACAGACTTCCTTCGGCAAGGGATTGTAAGATTAATGGGTTTCATAGCGTGTATACCATAAATGTTATACAAACCACTCCTCTATTTTATAATTTGTAAAGAACGAGCCTCCGGGAGGCCAAATATCGACATGAACGATTCTTCTTCTTCTTTTACTTGTACTAACTGTTGAAATATTCCGTATTGTATGTATCGCGTATAATTACACCTAATGTTACATATTCCTCCGACGTAAATGGTTTCCTAAAAGCGCCTACACACTGGCCAATTTTGACACAATTTCCGACTGCGACTTGCAACTAGCAGGAAACTTGTCTCGTGTGGAGGGCAATTGGACGTCCATTAAACCAATTTGGCAAATTGCCTAGGGCAATCTCACAATTTCTGTTCTCCCCTTCATAACGTCTTAAAAAATGTGTAGTATCATTGCCACAATTTTATCCTCAATATTTATCTGGCATTCATTGAATGAAAATACGGAGCTCTAAAGGGTTATGATGCCTTGTCCTCTAATTTTTTTGTTTTTTCGACATTAAACGAAAGCTTAGATTGTACTTATTGGGATATGTACCCACTCAAAACGTCCTGGAAATTGTGTGTGCAACTTGCCCTGTGTGTAGGCGATTTTACTGTGCCGCTGTTGGCTAAATTGCGGACCTCTGCTGATGCTTGAATGATCATTTGAATGATCTAATTTTTTTTCTTTTGACATCTTAACTAGGTAATCTAGGGATACTCATCTTCTACTATGAACTTGGTCCCAGCTCTCTCTTAACATCTCTGCCAGGGTTCCTTATCCTTTTCACATCCTGGATAAAGATTTTCTCAAGTTCTTTGGGGTCTTCCTCTCGGAACCTTCTGTTCGTATTTCTATTACCTGTTTGACTCATATATTCAATCCAGATGTCCGAACCAATTCATGTTCGGATCAATTTCTTCTGCCCCACTTCTGACCCTATATCTTTTAGTTTTTACTGCGGTACTTTGTACGTATTTCACTTCTGAATTCGGTACCGTATAGTACTATTGATACTACAAGGTAGGGTAAAAGTATTGTCGTGAGTGTGAATGTGCCATTATTATTGCAAATGACATCAAGTGCCATTGTGCCTTGATATTTATGCTGTAGAGAAATAGATAATTAGTTTACAGCAAGCAATGAAGCGTGTATCTTAAAGAACGCAATATTATTGTAACGGCTTTTGTGCTCAAATTCAGGTCCGTTGCTTAAACACAGTGTGAACATTTTCGTTCTTCTCCTCGTCGTCTTGAAACTTGTGCGCAAGTCATAAGCGTTTCACTGGATCCATGTGGCAAAAAGTTGTCAGACCCGTTCGATCGTTCGATCAAGAATATCACTTACTGTGGCCGAGAACGTCCACAAACATCGAGAAGACAACTATACACGCAATTTGGCATCAGCAGACGTTTGTTGCGTCGGATTTTGGTGGAAGACCTGAAGATGTTCCCTTATAAAGTACAAACCGTTCACCAATTGCTGCCTGCTGACCGCTAAGTGACGCTAATTTAAGGTGAGACTCTGTTAAAACCGGTGCAAGGAGAAGATGATTTCGTATTCAAAATCATAATGAGCGACGAAGCCCATTTCTGAGATACAGAAATTCCACATGAAATGAAGGAGGAGCCATTGCATCCCCTCAAAGTGACAGTTTGGTGCGGCATTTGCAGTTGAAAAAGTGATTGGCCCTTATTTTTTTTTGAGGACGCCGACCACACCACCCTAACCGTAACCGGTGAGCCCTACAGACAAATGTTAAACAAGTTTTTTTGCCGCAAGTTGCTGAATTAGATCTCGAGCATTGTTGATTCCAGTAGGACGGAGCAACCGCTCACACAGCTCGACCAACGATGAAGATTTGGAATCACTAATTTACAGGCCGTCTGATCTCCCGTTTTGGAGGTTTGAACTGGACGGCCAGATAGCCAAATCGCCCGATCTGACGGCGGCAGATTTCTTCCATTGGCGCTTTTTGAAATCTCGCATTCACCACAACAAACCACAAATCTTGGAAGTCTTGAAAGCCGACATTGAAGGACAAACCACCAATTGTGAGCCAGATATATTCTGCGAGCAACAACTCAAAATGCCGTAAAACAAGCATATATTTGCATCAACTCAGAAGACCACCTTCTGACCATCTTTGACCGATATTATTTTTTTAATTTTATGTCAAAAATTCTACACCTTCAAATAAATTTTTCGTGAAAACAGAACCCAATTTTTTTTTCATTTCTAACAAAATGGCAGCCAATTCACCCTATGACATTACTTTTGGTCCACCTTGTATATCCGTGCTGTAGAGCTTAAATTTTGTTTATGTGCTGATCTACTGTTTACCTACTATTGTGGTACTTATCTGATAGTACACTGATTTACTTGGTTTATGTTTCCATTACATTCATAGGATTAAACTTTTTCTAATGCTCTAACGTTACATATTATATGGAAATCCTGTGTCTGTGTTCTGAGGATAAGCCCTCTTTAGAGACCCACATTACACTCTTTGTTAAATTTACCACCATTCCCTTTTTTTCAGATTATTGGACCAATAACAAGAATTGCTGATAAATGGGGTAGTCTCCAGTTTCCAATATTTTTTTTCTGTTTGACTATTACATTATTGTTAAAGTGGCATTACAGTCCGATGGATCTGGGCCTCAACCAACAAGCGTCTCTAATCAGCTAGGTCTTCAGCTTCGCTCTCCAAGTTGGCTGAATTCACTTTCCACTTGCATGCTATACTGAGACGCGGTCTTTCTTTACTGCGCTGTACCTCGGGGGCGAATTCGAAGACATTGGTGTCCATACGCTCTACATTACCCAGCCATCTCAGTCGTTTGACCTTTAATCTTCTGGTTAAGTCAATGTTGCTGTACAGTTCGTCGTTGTACCTCCTCCTCTATGGAACTAAAAATCACCCGAAGAATTTTCCTCAGAAAGCAGTCAAGAGAACCCTCATCCATCTTTGTTAAAGTCCATGCCTCTGCGCATTAAGCCGGACTGGAATTATTAAGGTCTAATAAAGGTTTGCTTTTGTTGTTCGAGAGAAGGTTTTGCTAGTCAATTGCCTTCTTAGCCGAAAGAAGCAGCGATTGGCAAGAGTTAATTCTCGTTTCATCTTAGCGCCGGTGCCTAAATTGTCAGAATTGATAGCACAGTGTACATAGATAGTATTTAACTAACTTTCATAGGCCGATCTTCGGATCGCCTTCAGCTCCTTCTGCGAATTCTCCTTTTTTTTATAATACCGCGCGAGCACCAAGGGGATATGAATACCCTTTTACTGGCTGTTTCTCCAGGGCGCGGGCGGATGGTGTAGTACTTTGAAACTCAGGTGTATTAGGTTTCGATATTTTTCGCAGAGGTGGTTGTCAAACTGGACGTGACGAGCTAGTACATCCTCCTCAATCAGTGGGTCTTAAGTACGTGCTAGTTCTTAGTTCGTTACATTTAACCCAGCCAGCAACCACTCCAACATCAGTGTTATGCCTTCATGTCAGAGTTGACGCCGACGGGATTTTCATATAACTAAATAGAAATTCTATGAAAAGACTTTTTCACAGAATTGCCTGGCACGGGATTCGAACTCGCGACCCTCTGCTTGAGGAGTCTATGCATATACCACTACACCACGGCCATCGTCTCAAACGTTTCAAAACACTTTCCGCCAAGTGATAACTTGAGTCGAAAATTGCTGAACGGTTTTAACGTTTTTTTTGATCAAATAGTTGCGTACAAAATTTTCAAATTCAAATCAACCAATTTAGCACTCTCAGCACAAGCCGATGTTCAACTCGTTTCGTGCCAAAAACATCGTGCAGTTCGATGTAGTTCGGCCGGTATTATACTGCCCTGACCCGCAGACTTGTATGGTTTGAAGCTATGCAGTGCTCAAAGCAATTTGTCTCTTGTAATCAGACCACGAATTTTGTTCGCGGTTGTAGACCAGTGCTGAAGTCCATCAGTGCGGCTTTTTCTTGCCCCAAGGTTGAATCAGACGGCAGAAGGAAGCCAGCTCTTTCCTTTCTTCTCTATAAATAACAAACTGCTCTATAGTAACGCCAGGACTCGAACGAACTCCTATCTACGTACTGCATACTCATTGTCGCCACATCTTGTTATAAATCTTATTGTACCGGTATCCACATATGGGATGCATTAAAAAGTAGAAATGATTAGAGAGGCTGATAAACGTTGTTAAAAGTGTTTATTACAATCCGATGGGGAAAGTAAGATTAGAGGGGGAGAAGTCAGAGGTATTCGTAATATATAAGGGGCTAAAGCAAGGAGACAGTCTTACTGAGACAGTCAATTCATGTATGAAATAGCAAAACTATGTAAGAGGCAAATATTCACACAACAGCAGGTCTTGGAAAAAACCCTATCTATCGATTTTTAGGTCGCATATGACAGCATCTATTGAGACGAGCTATAGTACAAAGCAGTGTTTAGTTTTTGCATCATTATGGTCGGTAAAGAACTCACAGACACCTTTGATGTCAACAAACGTTTTAGACAAGGCTATGCGATGTCGATTTCTTTAACATTGTTCTCGAAAGAATAGTGCAAAACTCAAGCGTCAACACAAGAGGCACAATTTTTCAAAAGTTCGTTTAATTACTCGCCCCGATGGTATTGACATAATGGAAAGAAAGCAGCGTGATGTCAGTGGCGCTTTCGCGAGAGAAAGTACCCGGACTTTCCCGTTCTAAAACACAAAACGTACGACTGGTATATATATATTTGATAATCTGCCTTGTTCCGGTCGTCCATCCACCAGTATGACTGACTTAAATATCGAAATAGTTAAGATCATCAGCGAGATACCAGCCAATCTTGGTGTTTTGCTCGGATTGGTGCAGAGCAAATGACAGTGGAATGAGGATTAGTTCTACACAGCTCCTCGTGATATTCTCTAGCGTGGGCAAGATAATATCTGAGGACCTTTGTAGTTCGGCCGGTATTATACTGCCCTGACCCGCAGACTTGTATAACAGACATTCCACTGTCATAGAGAGAAGTCAATGTTGTTTTCATTCTCAAGGCCGGGAAATGCTCTCATGATGTCCCAAAAGACCTCAGACCTATAAGTCTATCATCTTTCCTTCTAAAAACTCTATAATGACTGACTGATATCCATATTCGAGCCAAAATTGATCCAAGACTTTTGTCAACGGCTCAAGATTCCTACTGTAAAGGAAAATCGATGGAAACGGCTCTGCATTCGCTGACTAGTCACATCGAACGACTATGTCTTCGATATGCTAATTAGCAGGATAATCAACTCCAAACTTCGTGGGACTTCTGCTAATAGATGTGTCAGTAGAGGTACGCCGCAAGGCGGTGTCCTTTCTCCCCTTGTTTGGTACTTAATAGTAAATGAACAGCTAATATACTTGGAAGCTGGAACGAACTCGTCAAAATTGGAGCCACTCTACCTACTATTCTACCGGAAAAGGGCAGCATAGGTATATCAAACGCTACGTGCAGATTATTATTTAGCTGGATGCTAACAAAAGAACAGACCTAAGATGGACCGTTGGGCCAAAATGTCTAGCGACTAAACAGATCTGGCCAAAGCTGATTCTGAATCGATCTAAGAGTCTGATTCTTTTAAATAGGAAACATCTCAGCACTATTATAGGTGTCATCACTAGAAACTGCCTTATAAGCAAGCATGCAAGAATGCTTAGAGCTTTTACAAATGATTTCTGTAAAAGCTGCATGGACGAGGAAGAAGAGGAGACAATCCTCCACCTTCTCTGTACATGTCCAGCTCTCTTCCAGAGAAGAGAGAACGACCTAAACGATCTAAAAAAATACAGACGTTAACAGTCTCCTGCGCTTAATCGTAAGCTGAAACTGGTTCTATGAGTGAGGGGATCATTGATCCACGTGGCAGCACAACGGGCCAATAGGCCTAAGTGGGTTGGTTTCTCAACTGCCACTCTAACCTAACCTAACCTATGGAGAGAGCTACTTACATAGATTTGTTTCTAATTGAAAGAGGAACATGAAAATAATTTTAAATAAAGATAGCTGCAAATTTTTGAGATAATATGTTAGTTTGCGAAAAGTGAGGAAGAGAAAAGGCTACATATTTAAGTTGTGGTGCAGTTTATAACAAATCTAGGACAATTTATTTGGAAATAAATAGAAAAAATTAAAATGGCGGATATGAGTATCAAACCATTTCTCTGCGAGACCATCGACAAATGATTAATGAATAGGAAAGATGGCTCAGGGCTTTTACTTTGTTTCTGTAATCCGAAGGGATAGTGGATGTAACAAAAAAAATAAAAAAATAAATTTCTTCATTTAGGGGGACCTCAATTGCAAGATGTAATTTACAATATCCCGGAGGTTTTAGAGATGTGTTCAGCGTGTTGGTTGCTAAGTTGAATGAATACTTTTCGCCAAAACGAAATTCAGTATTTGAAAGGCATCTGTTTAGATCGCTCATGCCGGAGAAGAGGGGAAATTTTAATAAATTTTTATTACGTCTACGAAAGCAGGCAACGAAATGTTCATTCGTAAAAACCCAGCAGGACTTATTGGACAAATTAATTGATGTGTGGACTCCTGGTCAACTAAAAACGCGTCTTCTAGAGAAGAAGCACTCATTAAACGATATTGTTGAAATGTGTCAAGTACATGAATAAATTAAATGCCAGACAGATGTAATGAAGCCGTCAACTTCGTAGAGCAGTATTAATAAGATCTTATTTGCAAATACTGATAGATCTGTGGACAAGAAAAATGAATGTTACAGATGTGGAAGATTATGTCACTTTGGAAACAGCAAATATTGCCCAGAGAGAACTTCGAAATACAATAGGTGAGGTGGTATTAAAAATTTTGCTAGAAAATGCCAAACTAAAACAAATAAAACGAAATATACATCTGCGGAAGAGTTTTAAGCGACGGCGTTTTAAGCCATCAAATGTTCAATGTGTGGAAGTGGATAACGTAAGTGACATGAAACCGGATAAACAAAAATCCGGCCAATATGAGTGTTTTCAAATCTTGAATGAGGGTAACGAGCACATGAGTCCATGCTTGTACATAGACTCTGGCTTAAGGTTTAATTTGATTATGGAAAAAGATTGAGAGAATATTCGTCAAACGGCTGCAATATTAGGTAACGTTCGAACAGAACCTGTAAATCTGTTTCGAGCATACGCTGGAAATGAAAATTTAAATGTCAAATTTGTGTTCGAAGCACCCATAAGTTTTAATCGACGGACAGAACTAATTACAAGTTGCGAATCAATATGAATCAGATTGAAAATTGTCAGGCGTTTCCAAAGATAAAGGGTTTTAAAATACAATTGTCAATTGACAGTAAGGTGAGACCTATATAATAACCTTTGCGTAGGGTACCATTGCGTTGGAGGAAAAAGTTGAAAAAAAAAATTGTATGAGGCAATAGATCAAGACATTGTTGAACCTGCGTAAGGACCTATACCCTGGATATCACCGATTGTTATTGTTTACAAACAAAACGAAGACATTAGATTGTGCATCCAAATGCGTAGAGCAAACGCCACTACTCTAAGGAAGAACTTTCCACTTCCAACATTTGATTCATTCCTAACTAAACTTAAGCGTGCCATGTACAATATTTTTCTCGGCTGGATTTAAAAAACGCTTACCACCAATTGGAGCTGGACGAAGAAAATCACCAGATTACAACATTCATAACTCATAAAGGGTTATTTAGATACAAGCGGTTGCTGTTTGGAGTCAATTCAGCGCCAGAAATACTATATATCAACAAGTTATGGAAACTGCTCCTTTCCAAAACACCCTTAATTATTTTGATGATATTATCATCTTCAAATTGAAGGAAGTTTACGTGACATTAACGTAACGCTGAACAGACATAAATGTACTTGCAAAGTGCAACATATTAAGTTCTTGGGTCATATTTTATCCACAGCTTGTATTTTTGAAGATCCAGAAAAGGTCAAAGCGATACTACAATTTCGATCGCCTTCAACAAAGGAAGAAGTAAAAAGCTTCTTGTTCTTGGTCACGTATTTAGGAAAATTTATTCCTGACTTATCGGACGTAACTGAACTGCTATGGAGTTTAATTTAAAAAGACGTGAAATTAAAGTGGGAAAAGGAACAGAAAGAAGCATTTCAGAAATTGAAATATGCGCCTGTAAAAATTCTAACTCTATCGTTCTTCAATTATAAGAATCGTACTCTCTTAGTTTCTGATGCAAGCCTATTCGCTTTAAGGACAATTCTGCTTAAGTTTGTGACCTAAAATCCACAAGCCAGAGTCTGTCTGCAGTCAAAAGGAGATACTCACAGACAGAGAAAGAAATTCCTGCTGTGGTTTGGGGCATGGAACGTTTTTATTATTATTACCTCGCAGGAATTGAGTTCGAATTGGTAACTGACCACAAGCCATTAGAAGCAATCTTCAACACAACGTATAAGTTTAAAGTTGTTTATCAAGCAGGAAAATCTAATATTGCAGATACGCTGTCTCGACTTTGTAACGTTGAAGATGGTAATTCCTTTGATAGCTAGATAGTGCAATAATTGAGAAAAAAGTTCCGCGTGCACTTACGGTAAGCGAAATTCTAATAAACAATAATGATGATGATGAACTGATGGAGACGGTAAAAATACAAAAAATAGTGAATGGGACCCAATTAGTAAAAATAGGTTTTTTCAATTTCAGATGGAGCTTTTTACGTTAGGTAGCATACTACTAAGCGGTGCCAGAATCGTTATTCCGGTAACTCTACGATCTCAAGTCTTAGCGATAGCGGATGAAGGCCATCCAGGAGAAACTGTCATGAAACGAAGACTTCGTGCAAAAGTTTGGTGGCCAGCAATGGATAGAGAGGTTGCAGATTTGTAAAAAGATGTCGTTAGTGTCTATTAGTATTACATCTCGAATGTCCGGTACCGATGAATCGACATGTGTTTCTCGATGGTTCTTGGCAATGTTTGACTATAGACTTGTTGGGCATCAAGGGACCAAGTTTCTGAGAAAAATCACTTAAACCGAGATCATAGGAGTTCTGAAGGAAGTCTTTTGCAGGCTAGGATATCCTAAATCCATTAAAGCTGACAAACGGCGAAGTCAAAAACATGAATCGGTCCATTTTAAACCGTCTCCAAATTACGAATGCAAGCAGTACTGGTTACAGATAGGTAATTCAAAAGTTTACATAAATGTATAACGTGACGCCTCAGGGCACAAAAGGTAAATCGCCATCTGATTTGTTGCTAAATAGGATTATCAGAGACAAGATCTCTTCTATTCAGGATAGACTAGCTTGCATCAACCTTTGATTTAACTGAATTCATAGTAATCGAAAGGCAGCCGAACGAAGTGCTGGTGCGAGCGGAGGGTAGGAAGCTCAGTAGGCGGAATGTAAGCTACGTAAAAATGATTCCGGAGCCTCTTGAAGCAGAGGTATAGTATAGCAAGCCACCAGTGATGGGAGTTCTCGTTCTTCAATAAAGATTGTTAAATAAATATTACACCATACATGTTGTCTTGGCACGCTATTAAACGCAGCCTTTAAATCGTGGAACCCTTGAAAAAAAGTTTTTCTTTCCAGCCTATTGGTATCCTATTATCTTCCAATGCCTTTTGAAACAAATCAGTTAAGGTTTTCGTGTATCTTTGGTACACTTTATTTAATGAATTCCGGAGCTATTTCACCTGATCCGGCGGTTTTTTCTTTTTTTTAGCTCGCCTTTAACTTCTAGAAATAGCTATATACAATTCTGTTCTCATCAGGTATGGTTTCATCTTATTAAATTTTTTCTTTAAAATACTTCCGCCATGTACGTATCTAGTACTTCCTCTTTTCCTTCTTTTCTATAACCAGATTGTTTTCATTTTTGATAGTTTTTGTTTGTTTTTCGTATTTCCCTCTTAGATTTTGAACTACTTTGCAAAATCCATCTTTTTCTTTAGTTTTTTTTCTAATATTGAGTTCACAAATTCTTCCCAGGTAATCCACTTTCCTTAACTACTTCTTTTATTGCATTTCTCTTAGGATATTCTAGCAGTCGTTGAAGGAGTTGACTTCTTTTCTTCAACTTTCTGCCTTACTTCGTTTGCCCAGCAGGATGTTCTTTCTAGTGCCGATTTTTGTCTTTTCGCATACTTCCTCAGATGTTTTTAGCATGATATCTTTCAATTCTCTCCCTTTATTCTCTAGGTCTTCATCTTCAGAGTTCTTTTGAATTATTCGTGATATTCTGTTGATTTAATTTTTTCGTCTTGATGGCTTCCTAAATCGGGTATCTATTGTACTATTAGCAAACGGTTGTCTGTCCGCAATTACGCGCTCGTAATTACTTTAACATCTGCTTAGTTCTTCTTTCTATGTTATGGCTCCTGGCATCCCTTCCTATCATCATGGAATGTCATCTTGTTTTCTGTGCGAAAAGGAAGTTACCTAATAACAACTGATTATGAACAGAACTCTAAAAGCCGCTTGCCATTGTCACAAAGTGTTATCTCCCCTCCAAGCTTACCGATAGTTCCGTGGCCGAAACTCATGTCATGGTGTTTAGATCTCCCAGAACATACGTTGAACATGGCAAAACCAGCTGATTTGATCAGCCCGAAATTTGTTTGCTATCGGTTTGCTATTGTGGAGACTTCCGCGAATACTCGTACTTCACACATTTTCTCGTATATTATATCGAATAACTGTAAAGTGGTCAAAATGCCACAAAAATGTCACAAAAAGTTGAATATTTGAAAAATAAACTTCCACAGCAAATCGCTATGTAAGATAACTTACACGAATATGGTATTTGTATCTTGAAAAGCTTACGTTCGCTTGAGTAATTGCTAAAAAGATTATCTTGTGGATTTTAGAGAAGATAATTTGTCTGACCTATAGCTATGACCTTAAAATAAAAAAAAAAGCGAAAAAGATATACTGAGTGGGTTATTAAAAGTGTGTGTAGAAAACTTGATATTCTTTGAAACTTTAGAGCTCGCGATTTGTTTTCTTTTTTTTTCTCAATTAGCTCATACTAGAATTAATAAAGCTGAAAGAGTTTTTTGACCAAAAAAAGCTCAAGTGATTTGAATCAGTTATATAAAAAGAAGACTAGTCTGCCTTTTGAGGTTAAGGCGAGACATCAAATAGGAGGAGGATTGTGAAACAATGCTGAGCACCAACACCAATCGAAAACATCAACATCAGTTAAAAAATATAACATATCATCCGATGATTTCGAATCCCGATACGTGTCCGAAGAGGATTTAGAGGATAGTAAAAGCTCTGCCTCATCGGCTGCGTCCGAATCTGATGATGAAGAAGCGTAGCCGAAAATCTTAACAGCGAGGGAACAACAAGACCTTCATAGCTTTAACAGCAGTAAGAATGTTAACAGCAATATTAAAAGCAACAGCTAACACAAAACCAAACACCAATAAAATACCATAGTCTAAGCCTCAACTGTGGCAAAAGCAGCTGCAAGATACTAATATCACTCATATTACTCAGACAATGGACACCCTCGAACAGCGATGTAATGACTCGTGTCCCACTTAGGTTTATTACTATTTCCACTACCAGTGATCCATGGAAATCGCCAGTAGCATTTCGTTCCTTCCTTTGACCGTAACACCCGTCTCGCTATGAATGCTCATAAGTGCTCAAGCCCACTTTCGGACGTACTCTAAAATACAATATCATGATTCATTCTTAAGCCCTACAACTCGCTTATGGAATGTCCGCCTGGCTCTTTATTTCCCAGTCATTATAACCTTCAAACATTTAAAACCAACGTTCATAGGTACCTATCTTTCTTTCCTCCCTTCGCCCATCCTGTCAGCAAACATTTTAACCGCAAATTATAAAAAAAAAAACATTAAAACAAAATCAACTACAGTAGCAGAGAACAGAACAACGGCAGAAGAAACAACGGCAGCTGGAGGAATAGCGCAACAACTACAGTAGTAGAAAAATGTCAAACAAAGGGTGATTCATCGTAAGGTTTGATTTATAATGTAAAATATGATATATCAATTTGAAAGTGAACTTAAACTTTTTATTATCAGTTAAAAGAACAATTCATGGCATTTAGTTTTCAAAAATGATATCATGTAAATGTTGGCCATGACTACGTCTAAGGTGATCCATTCGGAAGATTCCATTTTGGGCAACTCGTAATGTTGGGTTCCAAAGCGTCAATCGTAGCTGGCTTATTCCTGAAGACCTAAGACTTTACATCTCCCCAGAGAAAATAGTCCAAAGGTGTGATATATTGCGATCTAGGCGGCAAATTTAACGTAGCAAAACGTGAAATTAAGTCCTCACCAAAATGATTTCTCAACAAGTCCATTGTTTCTAGCGCTGTATGGCTCGTAGCGCCGTCTTGTTGAAACCAGAGCTCACCGAGATCATGTGCTTGAATTTCAGGAAGCACATAGTCCGTTAATAGGGCAATTTTGTTTATTAACGTATCCATTGAGCCAGAAATGGGCATCACTGAACAAAATTTCACTATAAAACACCGGATTTTCATTGAGTTTTTCCAGACCCCATTCACTGAAAATATGACTCAAATTCAAGTCACCTGGTTTCAATTCTTGCACAAGTTGAATTTTGTACGCTTTTAGAACGAGATCCTCACATAAAATACGCCAAGTTGTTGAATACGCCAAGCCAAGCTTCTGAGAACGACGACGAATCGATTGGTCACGGTTTTCGCATACACTTTTAGCTACTAGTCTCTTCACTACGTGCTGGAAGTGGTCTAACCGGTCGAGTATCGTCCACTAATATAAACTGGGACTCAAATGTGTGAATGGTATTGGCAAAACTAGGTCGATTATACGCATTGTAATCTCCTCGAATCACACGAAAAACATTCCTCACAGAACGCTTATTTTCGTAATACAGTTAAACAATTTGGAGACTCTATTGTGGTATAAGTCTTCACATGATGATTTGCCAAACTTCACGATGAATCAGCTCTTACATAAAATGTTAAAAATACTACGGCTGAATGAATATTAACACTTTAATACTGTCGGAATTGCCGTAAGAAATCATGTCAAAATAAACAGACCGATTGAAATGAAATACTCCTAAATCGCAAAGCCTGTACCTTGCCTCACGCTTGAAACTTAAGCTAAGATTAAATGTGACGTGAAAACGGACATAAAGCTGCGTTCTGCTTCTGCCTTTGCATGTCTGTTCTCACTCATGCCATATTGTGCATGTGCATTAGGCATGTCAATTTATCTTATTTGTTTTGCTTAACAGGTACTACCAATCAACATTTTCAAAATAAGACAAAGACAGCTTTGGTGGTCTGGTGCGGGCTTGTAGGATAAAGCCGTAAGATGATCCCTAAGAGTAACTGCCACAACGGTGGTTATTTAACGGCTAATGAATTCTCTTTGACATTGCAGACTATGAATAGTGATCTTTTAAAAAACTCTAGGTGACCCCCGAATTAAATCCCCAATCTTCCTTTCGACAAAATGGGCTCTGCTGTTAGGTGATGCTTTTATTCCTAATTACTCGTAGGAATCACAATTGTCCCAATAAAGGAATTAGTCATAGAGACTGAAGGAACGCACCTGTACTCCCTGCAGTACAAACTGTCGATCGGACTGTTGCTGCGAACTCTGACGCTGATATGAAAGGCGAAGAAGGAATGTGTCCTTTCTGAACGACTCAGACTCATACAATCAGATTGCTATCGGATGAGTTATATAAAGCTGAAAAAGCTAAAACAAATTTAAAAAGAAAAATCCACCAACCAGTGTCCGTGTCTCAGCGTATTAAAAATAATTTTAAATTTCTTTCTTCCCAATCTTCTTGAATGTCACACGGACAGGAAACAAGTCGTCTTCGTCTTAGTCCAGCATCAATTGAAACACCAATTTCCATAGCAGAAAGGATCATAGTAAACCAAGACATCACACTCAAATCCACCTAACAATCCCAAATCTAGGAAGAGAAATTTCGAAACGGAAGTATGTAAGAACAGATATAGATCGAAGTAATATAAAGTTAACCAGGAAAATCGTGTCCCAAATGGATCCTACATTCAGAAGTAAAGAACCAAGTTGATTGGAAATTAACTTCAACCGACATGGCTCCAACTTCGCTCAAGAAGCAACAACAGAATCGAAGAACCAAATTAAACCAAACAGAAAATACAGAAGACCGAACACAGACACTGTGAAGAGAATTAGAGAATTAAGCAATAGCGTTTAAGGCCGAAGGTGGCAGTGGAGTGTGACAGAAAGAGTTTTTGTTTTTGCTTGTTTTCGTTTTTCGGATATTGAGCTATTTTTCGAAATGCTCAACTCGGATCAACCACAAAGTTTCACCTGCCCCTATTGCAAGAAAATGGATTTCAGCGATATAACATCGTTGGAACATGTTAGCTTAGAACATAAACCTACCGTCTACATTAGACTTAGACCTTCGGAGAGTAGAATTACGTCCTTTGCTTTCTGTAGCGGTGGTTGTTCCTTCCTCTGATCTGTTTCTCTTCGATATCGTTGCTGAACAATTGAGTTTCTTCGCACTCTCGACTTCACCTGTAGTCTCTTCTTCACTTCTCTTCAAGCTGAGCCCCGCTAGTTGGTTACAATTCTTATTTAATTTGAGTAATAATAAAATATTAAATTTTTTGGATTCCGTTGCACATACATAGATATATTGTACGAGGGCTGTTTTGTTGAGTACCCGGTGTACTGTCATTTAGTATAACCTTTCAAAACATCGTGTTAGTGTTTTTTGCGACCATGGAAAAAGAGCAGTATCGCTCAGGAACCTGAGAGGAAATCAAGCTTTCAAACCCTTTCAACCGTTTACCATACGTTCGCAGAGTTTCGCCGTGGCCACGCGTTGGTTTTAATGAATTGCGCCCAGCTGATCCAAAAAATGGTTACCACAAAGGAAACCGTGCACAAAATCCATGATCTCGTATTGGGAACCACCGATTAAAAATTCGCGAGTTGGGTGAGAAAGCAGGCATCTCAACTGAACGCGTTAGACATATCCTACACGAAACTTTGGCAAAAGAAAGCTATCTGCCTTTGTTCACACCGGAGAACAAACATGAGACATTGGTACACACCAGAGACTAAAGAACAATCGTAACAGTGGTTTTTACCCTGTGAACGTGCTCCAAAGAAAGATGATGGCCACCGTTTTTTGAGTCGCACGAGGTGTGATCCATTTTGACTACTTGGAGAAGAGAAAAAAAATCACAGGAGCTTACTAAGTCGATTTATTAGGCCGATTCAACACCGATTTGAAAAAAAAAAAAACAACTACATTTGGCGACAAAAATAGTGATCTTTCACCACGACAACGCATCGGCTCACACCTCCGTAGTCGCCATAGCCAAATTGGTTGAATTGCACTACGAATTGCTTCTTCATCCTCCGTATTCTCCGGATTTAGCCCCCTGCGACTTTTTTTTTTGTTCCCAAACCGCGGCAGAGCAGTATTTTTCAGGTCAACAAAAGTCGTAAAATATGTACGTCAACAAAAGTTGCGCTGTCATTTCTAATCCGGGTATTCATCAAACACTTTATTTCGCATCCCTACATTAAAATCATCGTTTTCAGAAATCAATTCATTTGCAATTTAGGTAGGTACACCACTTATTGTTCGATTACTGGACCCACCCGCACGAAAGTGGTCGAGAATGAGGGCCACTCTACCGGATGAAGGCAAGGACCAATTGAATACAAAAGGAATATAACTACTCGTAAGCATGAATGCATATAAAAAAAAAAAAAAAAAAGCTGTTTTAACAGCTGAATCGAAGAAGTGACATATTTTAACTTATTTAACACTTTTCCAATATTTTTGTTCATGGAAGCTGTAACATCCCTGCTTCCACTAACTGGATACTTATATTTTGCCTAAGCTCATTTTCGGCGTACTGAATATCCAACCAAAACCCGCCGATTTGCCAAATAAACAACATTGAGTTTGGTTTCGTTTCTTTGCTATCCATAGCGACGACGAAAATGTATGTACAATAATACACAATAAAAGAAAATGATCTCATTAACTAGACAGCTGTTGTTTACATACCATGATATGTATTTCAGTGACTATAAGAAATGCGTCTGGCAGTAAAAGCACATTAAAAGCTTATCGATCCTTCTGTAGCCGATCTTTGTAAAAGCTCCTATAAAGCTTTGTTGTTCTCTCCCTTATACATATACTCTCACACAAAGCAGGTGTTTACAAAATTAAAAAAAACAAAAAAACGATAAGGCCTGTTTGCCAAGTCAAGTCCTATTATGAGCTTTTGTGAACGTGCATGCTCTACTGCATATAAACCTGTGTATCAGTTTAATGGCCCCGTCGGTGAAAACTGCCCCTTTCATAGCTCTAGCACTTCATGGTCAATTGCATTTCTTTTATCTGCTTATGTACAGAGAAACGAAAAACAAAAAGAACAACAAAACAAGCGAAAATACAAAATAAAGTTCGTCTAAAACACTTTTAGATCGAAGCGCACCTAGGCACAACTTTTGTGCTTTTTGTCTTAAAGCTCTCCGCCATCAAGGAAATTCTTATTGGGTTGGCTTCTCTGCAGATGCCACAATGAGCAGCTTTTCATTTGTTTCATCGACTCGTCAGCGGTGGCTTGTCGTTAACGTGTGTGCTAGCGAAAGGAGCCTCGTCCGCCTTTAATAACACTTTCCTGTGGTTATTAATCTCCTCGATTGCAAAGTTATTTTGGTCGTTAACGCGTAACTGTAAAAGTAATTTGAATTTGACTTAAATTACACGTGGCTTGTGAATTTAAACAAATACACCGGCTGCTCGAATTTTTCGATAGCAAAAGAATTCTCATCGGAGTGAGAAGCTTTTTGTTGTTTTTGCGCGATGAAAGTTTGATTGAAAGTTTAAGCGGAAGTTTGTTTTCTGTTTTCTTTTTTTGTCAGCCGGTAGCTTAGAAAATATAATAATACAAAAGCTGAGCTTGTAAAAGTTTGTTATTGTGCTTTCTCTCAGCACTTGTATCAGTCGCAAAACCATAAAGCATTATAAGCAACAAAAACAATGAACAAGAAGAACACCAAAAATAACAATTGCGACCAGTCTACGGATAACAGTCAATCAAAAAGCTCCGTTTCAGTTGATGGCACTCAGAGGAAACCAAGCAGACGTTGCATGTTCGGATGCAGCGATGGATCGTCAACGCTTTGTCGTTTCCCCGTTCATGACCCACAAAGGTAAGTGCGAGCGAGTGAGTTAGGTTGGATTTGGGTTGAAATGGAATGGTGAAAGCTTTACTTACAGTTGTATGAGAGTTGCAATGTGTGCTTTTAAGGGGAACAGATGGTGATTTGAAAAAGCTTTTGTTATTAATTTAAGAGTGCGTGTATTTCTTCCTTCAACCATCAACCGGGTCTACATCTAATTGTTGCATTTGGTGTAGTTGTGTTTTTTACTCATTAAAGCGGAGGGTAACTGAACTTTCAACTACACACATGCCGTTGGAGTGTCGTTTTAATAGTGAATGCTGAACTGAACGATGATTTCGTTGAACAGGAAGTTTCTGTGCCACTTGGTAGGCTTAGTTCACTTTAGCTGCGGAAGCTGAACCGAGTTTTTTCTTGATCAGAAGGGAGGTGAAAAAGAAAGGCTTACACACACACACTTACTATGATTCATAGTTTGTTTGAATAGTATGCAACTTTTATCACAGAGAGGGTGTTTTTTTTTTTCGTTTTTGTCGTCCCTGGCGGCTGACTCCGTTGGAGTTCGTGTTCAACTCGAAAACCTTTGTTTATGTTTGAAAGAAGGAAAAAAGCTGTATTGCCGGTGTTTGGCATTTGGTATTCGGTGTCGACTATGACGCAGTTGTATCTCATGCACTTTGTTTCTTTGGTATTACTATCACAAGGGTATAGGATAAGGAGAAGAGACATATTTTTAGATGCAAATGCGAGTGATTCTTGATTGGGGTGGGGGCTTTGATGATTTCTTGGTTGAACCATCCGTTGGCAATGGATTATACATGGAAGCTTCGTTGTTTAGTCGTCGAGAACGGGAATCGAAAAGCAGTTGTATTCGATTGGTACGAATGGAGATTCAGTTGTGTTTTGTTCGGTATACATTATAGTTGTCATTGTGACAGTGTTGGTGTGGTTTGTGTTTGTTTTTTTTTCTTTTCTTTATCTGGTATTTTGTTGTGATTTTCTATTTCAAGTTCACGCTTTGGTTCAATGACTTTTTTGTTATGGTTTGTTTTTGTTTACACTATCGGTTTGGACTGGAAATCTAGTGTCTAGTATCCATGTGAAGATACATATGTACATAGTTGTCTGACGCTTCAAGCGAATTTTTGTGGAAAAAAATAGTTTGGTGCAGTGTTTCCTAAAGGAATGCACAATCAGCTGGTTTTTTAACAGCTGCATTGTAGTCGAAGTAAAGACCAGCAATATGTAAGTGTTTTGTTACAAGTTTGAACAAAATCATTGCTGTTGAGCCGTTTGGTTATTTATTTGTGGATTTAAATTCTCTCTAACTGCGTAGTATGGAAATACTTACTTCATTTTATATAAGTTAACAAATATTATTTACATTTTATTTTTTACCCCGAGGAACCACATTTTATTCTGATAATGTAAATTAAACTCTGAATAAGTTTAATCTAATTCATGCCTACATACCGGTTGACCCCTGCATGATTTCTGTCAGACGCGTAGCCAGCAGCCTGTTTTCAGCTTTAGGTGAATTGGTTGATAATGAATTGGTGAATTTTGTTACACCAAACCGGGTGTTTGGTTGCAACTTGTGAATGCATGTTTATCGTTACAGTATCTACAGCTGCGGTCAAAATAATATTAATGAAACTTATGGTCGCTCTGTTTTCTCAGATAAGCTAAATCTAATCCACTCCTTCCGTCTTCCAAATCACTGTAGCGTATTCTAGGCGGAAATTTTTGGTGGTTAAAGAAGCTCTGTTCTGGCTGAAGAAACATTGTTTTTAACCAATCTTAGTTGACGCGCGCTTTGTGAGACGGTGCCGAGTCTTGTTGTAATGTCCACGGTCTCCGATCAAATGATTGTTTTAGAGGCAGTATTGAAGCCTTGGGCAAACAGTTTCACGGTATACGATCGCATTAATTTTGACGCCACGATCCAAAAATACGAACGGAGAGCGACCATCGGCGGTTATGGCGGCCCAAACCATCACCGTCGGTGCTGCCTGCTTTCTGGTGGCCGTTCAAAGGTGTAAATTTTCAAGGACATCTCTGGCAAGTTAACTCGGTCATTTCTTTTGTTGACATATTGCCCGATAACAAATGGCGACTCATTGGAAAAAACCAAAATCGGCAACTCACCACTTTCGTGCAAGCGTAGCAACTCCTTCGCTCTTTCGACTCTAACTTTTTTCTATTGCGGTGTAAGATCGTGTGCTTTTTGAAACTTTAATGGCTTGAGCCCAAGCTCATTTTCCAATATGTGTTGCATCCGTTCCAACGACACGTTGAGCTCACGAGCCATTTTTCTTCCACTTCGACGCGAATTTTGTTCAATTCGAGCCTTCACTTTCCAAACCATTTCTGTTGATGTTGCTGTTTTTTGGTCTTTTGCAACGCTGCCAGTATCACGGTAACGAGCTATGGTTCAAGACACAAATGATTTATTCACGTTGAGGGGCTGGAGGGCTCTAGCGGAGGATTTACAGCCAAATATAAAGCAATCACACTATCACGTTTGAATTCCATCGCGGATAAAAATTTTTCAACACAACTGAGACGCAAAAAGTCTCGTAAATAATAAAATTATCTGTCGTATGTCAAAATTTGAGCTCACTGTCATGAACGATTCGGAAATTATAGCAGTCTGAAGTTGGTTGCAGTTGGAGTCATGTTACTATTTTGACTATATTTGCAAAAGTGTCACTCTGAATCGAACCATTTATAGCTACAAATTAAAACTTAGTTATTGGCTTCAAATAAATAATTATATAAGTCTGTTGAGCATTTGTTGCCATAAATGTTGCATAACCCAAAAATTGGCGATTGAAAAATTGGCGGTTACTGCGGTAAACTATGTATTTTAATGTGGTATACCACATTACCCGCTGTACAAATTCTGGTCACCAGAACATTTTTGAAATGAAAGAATTTGGGAGAGAAATATGGCTCTTCTCTTTGGAAAACACTTTTCGTGAGTCCAAACCATTTCACACTGCAGACAAGAAATCCATTTGGTCATCGCTTTATTCTTATTCCAAATTTGATTGCAAATGGAGCATATAGCAAGTTTCGATGGAGTAATATCCCCGTACTCTTCACTGTTATCAGAATCATTTAATATCAGACTTTGTTTGGTGTCGGTTGATGAAATAATTTCTTTCTTTTTAGAGGCGCGGCTCTTCCTAAACTTTTATTTCTTTCAATAGTGTTCTGCAAATTTTGTTTGTATGGCGAAGTGGTTAATACTGTTGCCTTTGATTTTCTTTCTCTGTTGCTGGCAGGAATTCTTTTCATTTTAGGTGGTGGCGATATCTATCAGGATGTTATAACTCCTGGAATTGTTTGTAGATCGCGACAAGTCTGACAAACCTTGAACTCAACAGTGGGAAATAAAGAGTGATAGCCCTTTGCCTGTACTAGCAACTCATTCATCTATTAATGGTGGTGAAATGCTCAATGACTGCATTTGTGCGTTAGGAAGGCAAGATGGTACTAGGTCTACCAGATCTATTGTTGTAGTGTGACTAGAATCTGTTCCAAAATCAACAAAATCAGATCGCCTTTCGATGGTTTTGTAGCTATCAAGAAATGTTGAAACCATTACCATCCAGACAGATGGCAAAAAGAATCGGAGCTAGAGGGAGCATCTTTCATCAGACAGGGATTATGGTTTTTCCGTGGAAAGACGAAGAATGGTAGAACAGAAGCCCCGCCTGAACTGATGCAGGAAATTACTGCTATGAAGGATCCACGCTCTGCAGACGTCATGGATCTGATTTGTTTTTTCCCCTTTTGGGCAAGCACTTTTGTCTGCTTTGACTGCACCACTGATAACCCAGTTTCGTCGACGTTCTGCATTCGACCTGTTGGAAAGTTAATCTTAGAGTACTTCTGTTTCAATAAGTCGAAGAATGCATTGACATTTTCAGGTGCGAAACCCCTGGCTCTGTCACAAGATGTTCCAGTTGGTGATCTAATCCTTATCGTATTGTAATGACGTTTGCAAAAACCATACAACCAATCCTTGCCAGCACATTCTGATTTAATCGAAAATTTGTTGACAATATTATTTCTTTGTGCTATTTGGAAAGCCAATGTTCTAATGTCCATTCTTGCACGCCCCCAGAATCTGAACTCTATTGTGGGGTGTGGAACTCCAAATGATGTAGCCGCCAGAAGAATCCCCAATTTATTTTTCTTAACAGCACTTATAGCTCTCTTCATATCTTTCAGGTCCCATTTTCTTATTTCGCCTTCTTGGCATGTTTTCTAACGACACAAAACAAAAGGAAAAAGCAATATACCGCAGCAATTTTGAAGTGGGTAATGTGGTATAGTATACCAAATTGGCCGATGGCATATGTACCACATAAGCCGACAATGTCCTATCTGCACTAAAGAAATTACTTAAAAAAGATAACAAAAAATCCTTACAAAACAACAAATAACTATTAAATAAAGTTCAACAAATCCTATATGCTGCGGTAACTTAGTTAAGAGTAATTAACTGAACTATAATACACACAAAAACCACACGTATTGCTCGTTATTTTTAAATCGTCTGCTTTGTGTGTAACAAACATTCCAGTAGCCTGCTTTGTTTTCGAAAGAACTGCCTGTACCACATTACCCTCCTATCCTACAATACCCGAACTTACTCTATCTGCAGAGAATAATGGACTCAGTCTCATTAAATGAAACCGTCCTTGAATGCCGATCATCTCTAAAATGGAGACGGCAAATCAGTTCAATCTTTGTTGGGTACTGGGTAACAGAGACATTCAGGAAATTGTAGGGCCGACAAACTCGCCAAAATTGGAACCACTTTACCGGCAAAGGGTAGCATAGGTATACCAATCGCTACGTGAAAATCAATATTAAAGCTGGATGCCTATAAACGAACAGACCTTAAGTGGACTGTTGGACCAATATGTCACGCAACTAACCAGATCTGGCCAAAGCTGGATCTGAACCGCTCTAAGAGACTGATCCTTCTAAACATAGGTGTTTTTTACCTCAAATATAATATTAAGTTGCATTACCTTCATTAGAGATGCCCGCAACACAACGTCGTAGAATGGAGTTTACCAAGTTTTGACACCTGCTTACAGCTTTCTTAAAGTCGCACTTAAATTCAATCGGATTGATGTATGGGGACTGTCCGGCCATTCCAATGTATTGACAAGGTTCACAATAAACCACTGCTTAGGAAGTTCGTTAGTGTGCTTTGGGTCACTGTCATGTTGAAAGACCCATATCAGTGGCATTTCCTCCTCAGCATACAGCAGCATGACTTCGTTCAAGATTTGTACGTATAGATGTTGACCCATGATTTGTTTAATAGAGCAAATGGAACCAACACCAAAAAAAGAAAACATGCCCAAATCATGATGCTGGATCCTCCTTGTTTTAGGGTTTCTGTCGTATGCTGAAATCTGAGATATCCCTTTCCACCATATAAAAGGATTTTAAACTCGTCTCACTACAAAATATTTCTCCATTTCTGCTAGCCAATTTAAGTGGTCCTTCGCGAATTGCATTGTTTTGGCCACATGTTTTTTTGTCAGTAAAGGCACTTTCCGCGGACTGTGGGCTGCCGTAAAATAGAAAACGTCTACGCAGCGTTTCAATACTGGCAAGTAAAGTAATTGATCTTTGAATGCCTGCCATAGTCGTACAAAAATTGTTGGCCTCTCATCATACAACTTTTTATTACACTAAGAGTCATAAAAAAACTCTCAATAAAAATAAAAGCAACTTAGAAATTATGTTTTGACTTCCGCTACAATTATTTTGACCGCAAATGTACAAGCTTCCGCTTTCTTTGTATCAATAAGCTTCTTCAGTCACACGTGTCGGTGTCCTTCATTTTTTGGGAGTTTCTTAGCCGGAGCAGTTATCCTTCGGTCTATCTCATTTTCATAGGTTATATCCTGTTCATTTATTTTTGATGTTAAAGTCTGGGGCTGATCAAGGATTGCTAATGTTATTGCATTCGAGTGATCCAATAATTTGTCTTTTGGACTAGATTTTCAGACCCCCTCCGTTGAACACGGCAAAACCAGCTGATTTGCTCAACCAGAAGTTTCTCTACTATTTCTCAATGTGGAGACTTCCGCGGATGCACGTACTTTTTATAAAATCAAGTTTTTCTGCACCCGATACCATTCGTGCAACGTCCAACATTGCAATACGTACGTTAGAATTGGACAAGTTCAAGCGCCATTTTCCTGTTTTAAAACAGCATAGTTTTTAGGCCATTTAAGCCACCCCACATTGACTCTATGTGCGTTATCGTTATCGCAATTTCCTTTAAAGTTGATGACAGAGGTTGATTATGTTAATTGTTCGCTATCTTCCGGCGCCTTTATCCGATAACTAAGAGTTCCCTGAAGCCCTGTCACGTCGTCGATTACAATAACGCTATTATCTTGCGAAAATAACAAGTCGTTACGAACTTTTTAATGTCCTGTTTCAATAGAAAGTCTTGCGTGGCATTGGTGTGCTCCAGGTTAAACTTCGAATTCTCCGGTTAATCCCGCAGTGCACGTATTTGATCAATGAAAGTTATGTCATAATCTCCGAGTTATATGGGTCAGTCAAGTGCATGTAAAAATTGTTAGTCTTCGTTGTCGGAGTGTTGATACTTGCGTATCATAATGGTCGTATTATGGTCTCGTCCATTTACTATGTTGGACGAGAATCCGAGAAGAGTGCACTAGTCAATGTCAATAGTCAATTTCTGAAGAAATATATTCCTTTTCTATTGACAAATCTAGCCCAATACCGGTATATCGGTTAAATGGTCGTTCGTGTGTTCGTGTGTCGAACAACAGTGGATTTAGATGAGAGCAGTGTCTCAAAAACGACGGACTATCTGCCGCTTTTAGACTGAATTGGCCTATAGCACTGTTTTGACCCCGCCAATTAAGTAGCTGGCCTCCTCTAGTGTTTGGGTCATTACGAAGGTATTCTCATTAGATTCCGTTCCTAGGAATCGATAAATTGTCTCGACACCGCCTCGTTGTATAGAGTGATTAAGCTAAAATACATCTGGGACTTGACCTTCGAGTGGGTCTTCGTTCGATCCGTATTAATTAATTTACATTAAACGCAAGTATATTTAGAACTCGCTTCGTACCCATTACAACTGGAGCTAGTCGTAGCCTAAATTTGGTCCACCCACATAGCCTGTTCCTTTATCGGACACTGTAACTGCTTAGGCTTTAGACGCATCCTTTGCTTGTATTCGCGTGCTTGCTCTACCTGCCTCAATTTTGGCATAAATAATTAACAGAGTATTGGAAAACGTTTCACATTAACCTTTTGTTGCCGAGTCAGATTACCATAATTCATTTTACGAGGGCTATTTGATGAATACCCGGATTAGAAATGACAACGCAACTTTTTTACGTTTTGATAATTTATTTTTCAATATTTGAACTTGATACACTTTTTAATTCCTCCATATAGAACGACTTTCGACCCGTACTTCTTTCCTGCGAGCGATCTTTTAAGGTTTGGGAACAAACAAAATTCGCAAGGAGCCAAATTCGGAAAATAAGGAGGATGGGGGTGCAATTCGTAGTACAATTCGATTAATTTGGCTGTAGCGGCTGCGGAGTTGTGAGCCGGTGCGTTATTATGGTGGAAGAGCACTTTTTTCTTCGCCCGTTTTTTCTTCAAATCACCGTTGAATCGGCCCAATTACCCGACGTAGTATGCTCCTATGATTGTTTTTCTCTTTTCCAAATAGTTAACGTAGATCACACCTCGCGCGTACCAAAAAACGGTGGCCATCACCTTTCCGGCCGAATGCACGATCTTCGCCTTCTTTGGAACACGTTCACCAGGTAAAACCCATTGTTTCGATTGTTATTTGGTTTCTAGTGTATACCAATGAATCCATGTCTCATCGACAGTCACGAAACTCTTCCAGATTTCGATTAAACAAGCCCAAGCACCCAAGTGTTCTCACGATAGCGCTTGTTCTCTGGTGTAAGCAAATGCGGCACCCATCGCGCGCAGACAGCTTTCTCATAGTCAAAATCTCGTGCAGGATATGGTTAACGCGTTAAGTTGAGTTGTTGGGATACGAGATCATGGATTTTGTCCACGGTTTCATCTGTGGTAACAGTTTTCGGCCACCTGGGCGCAGTTCATCAAAAACCAACTTACAAACCAATGGTAAACGGTTGTACGGGAAGGTGAATTGGTCCCATACACACCATCGGAGATAGGCTTGATTTCCTCACAGGTTTGCCACTCAAAAATTGGAATCGGATCACGGAGCGATAATAATCTTTTTCCATGGTCGCAAAAAACACTTAACACGTTGTTTTGAATGGGTGTCAAAAGAAAACTAAGTGTCGGATTGTCACCAAATGTTGACAGGCGTGCTAAAGGAGGTTACACTAAATAATGGTACACTCATTTAGTAGCGCCACCTGTCTTCCAATCAAGGTACTCATCAAACAGTCCTCGTATATATAATATTCATATATTGAGTTCTCCAAATGTATAAATACACGATAACTAGCTTTGCTATATTACTCCATCCTTACCTGAAGGGTAATCTTCTGATTTGAGGTCCTTTTCACGTGAAGAAATCTTTTGCGGCGAGCACAGTGGAAAACGTTTTCGCTTCGCTTTAAATTTTCTATGACCGAACTTGATACTGCAAAAATAAAATGCTTTCTAGACCATCTCCTTTCCTCTTTGTACTACACTAAACCAGGAATGGTGATAGTTTTCGTTTCTCCCTTTCGACCTTAGTTGTATTGAACAGCTCGACCTCTACAAAAGTAGACCGTTTAATCCTCGTTGTGACTCTGTGTTCGTACCGCTTTCGACTTTATTTAAGGTTTCCATTAGTATTTGGGTTTCTCGTTGAAACAACTTTACCAAACAAAAAATAAATAAAACAAGACCTAACGAATGCTTCTCGATATCTTTAAGAAGTATGTTTCATTAATTCTGTTCCTTAATATAGGGAATAAAACTTGTTAAGCATCTTCCTGTATAAATGTCGATGCCTCACAGTTAGTTTCAGAGGGATTAATAGTTTTTAGTAAATTTCAAATCGTTTGCATTCTATCATATTACAAATTTGCGAGAATTTTCAGTCTGACTAGTCACGTTTAATATCAGATTTCAGTCAAAGTTTACCTTGCCCTTGATAGTAGTTCTTTGTTCGCTAACAAATGGCATCGCTCCAAACGAATTTGCCAAGTGGAAATGCTTTCGGAAAACGGTTGACTCACCAGGCAAGCATAGCTTTTCGTATTCTTCTTTACCTCTCATACCATCTGGCCAATTTGCACACACCCAAGAATAGTTTTTATGTAGTTTGCAGACCTATACCTTTGTTCCATCAAGTGCTTACGTACCACACCGCAAAAAAAAAAAAAAGATTCTTTCAACACAAAGCTATTCATAGTTGGTAGAAGTATGTATTTCCATTCGACTGAACATTATGGCAAGCTTTTCTAAAAGTTCCTCCAATTAGCTTTTTTATATTCAATAGAAACGCTCTTTAATTTACGCACAAAATTTTGATGTTATTCTCTTTCGAACAGATGCCAAGACTGGATCGATTTCTTTCGAGTAAGTGAAGATCACATCAGAACCAACAGTCTGGTGAATCTGCGCGTCTGCATGAAACACTTTAGAGAGAAGATCACAATGATAAATGGGAAAGTGACTAGACATTTATCAGTCGATAGTTCTAACTCGAATCACTCATCCAAAGGAACCAAGGTACGTACATACATACTATATATCAATGCTCCCTCAAATACTAACAGTTATGGTCGAATTGTTTCGTCTTCTTTTCTGCTTTTGTAGCGTTCCAGAAATAGTTCAGCCAATGGCTGGAACGGTGTCAGTTCGGCTGCGTCATCCGTCCACAGTGATTACACATCAGACTCTGAACCCAAAACGAAACACACCAGCAATGATTCAACAAAATCGATTACCACAAAGCTTCCCGCTGGCGATAAGAACAGTGGGAATCGTAAACTTTATGTTATCACACAAAGTGATGAGAATAAGACTGAGGGCGGCGCGCCAGGACAGAAGAGCAAAATGTATCTCATTTTAGAAAACACTGGTGGTGATGATGATAATGGTGAAGCAAAGAAACAAAAGATAACACTTATCGCTGACAAGTCTGATGTACAAACTGCAGAACGAATAGAACAACTTCTGCCACAATTAATTGATCGAATTCAAAATCCAAAGGCTGCCAAGGGATCTATACAAATCGATTCCGAAGAAGACAACCATTCTCAAATTTCAACACGAAGTATACAGGAAAATAAAAATAGTCTGCCAATTCAAATACAAAGGGTGGAGACGTTGGCGAATATTTCTCCACCAGAACCAAAGGCAGTTAATCTGTCTCCGGATTTTCTATTTCTTATGAAAATGGTTCCGAAATTAGAGGCCATACCTGAGCCAGAAAAAACGCATATCAAGAATAGAATCGAAACAATGTTGGAGGAACCATTTGATGGCATTTCAGCATCGTATGGACCGAAAATTACTAATGTTAAGAGTATTCATACGAGTAGTACGTAATGTTGAATTAGTTTTTGGAATAAACATTTATTTTTCTAAAAAGATTTAACTAATGTATTTATTCTTAGCGAAGGGGTGAAATCCAATAGCTTTTTGGCATTACACTCGCACATACAATGGTGGTAAGAAAACAACTAAATGCACAAGGTCTTCAAAATCATTGCCTGCATATTGAAGAAATTACTGACTTTTTTGACGTTTTTTTGCTCTGTCGTAATGCGTGACCAGCTAACAATGATAGTTTTGTCAATCGTTATGTTTCAGCAGCTGACAAAATATTCGGTAAGGTTTGCCATTTCGTCATGCATCGTTTTACGCTTGCCAAACGTGCGGCTCAGTTGTAAATACGCAATGTGAATTTCATCGAGAGATCGGTCGTCATCATGGCTTCAGTGTGCAAGCAATTCGTTGAGCCGCGGAAAAATTTGAGTGTGAGTTAACTCTTTTGGATTTTAAGCCACCAACCAGATAGAGATTGGTACGAAATGAAGAATATATAGCCGCCGTAGCGGCCAGTATCGAAGAAGACCCAGATCTGTCGATGGGCCTACATCTGTATAAGATTGTGCTGACGCAAGAATTGAAGCCAGACGACGATATCTCGGATGATGCCTATTTTTATCTCATCGGCTATGTCAACAAGCAAAATTGTCGTTATTGAAGCGAACACAATCCACAAGCACAATGTATCAAAAAAGATTAAATGTTTGGTGCGGTTTATGGCATGGCGGCATAATCGGACCTTATTTTTTTCCAAATGAGGTAACGGTGACTCCGTTACCGTCAATAGTCTCATGTATAGAGAAAGATGTTAACCAACTTTTTGTGGTCAGAGCTTGCAAACTTCGAAATATCCGAGCAGTGGTTCTACATTCCATATAAGCGATGCAAGGCTCGTAGTTGTGAAGAAGAAATTTGACTTCCGGTTCATCTCACGGCGAGCGTTCATCAATTGGCTGCCGCGCTCATGCGACTTGACACCACTCGATTATTTTCTCTATGGCTACATTAAGTCCTTAGTCTACGCTAACAAGCCTACCACTTTGGACGAGCTCGAAGCCAACATTCGACACGCTATTGCCAGAATAACGCGGCACATATTGGACCGAGTCATCAAAAATTGGACTCGGATATATTAAAGCACTGCCAGCGAAGCTAAGGAGGCCATTTGAAAGATCTGCTATTCCACACATAATGGCTTAAATGTGCCTTCAAAATAACGTAAGAATCAATTTTATATCTTACACCGCTGTTGTTTTATTTCAATTCTTTCCTTGTTCTTATCTGATCATTTACAATATTTTCGTTGAAATTGTTACAATTGGCTTGATATTCGTTCAAAGTGACCGTAATTGGTGCGGTGGGTTCGAATCAGAAGAAAATGGACGGATCTTAGATTACGGGGATTGGAAGTGAATGAAATATTTTACATAAGTCGTCAGCGAAAATAGAAAGATTAGAATTCGCTAAAACGAGACGATTACCGTAAGGGACACCAGATGTTGCTTTAATGAGTTTGGATATTGAAAATCTGAAAATGGCTTCGCTACAAATTCTGGGTGCAATGCAAGTCTTTTTTTTTAGTTTGAAGATAATAAGTCGGTAAAAAAATTTGTCGAATGCTTTGCTTAAATCTGTGGAAATTGCATCGATTTCATTATGACTTCTAAGCCACCCAGCGTCCTAGAGACGAACTCAGTTAGGTTAGTGGCTGTTTCATGAAACCGTGCTGATTTGTGTTGGTAATTCGTCTACGTATACAATACGGAAGCAGTTCTTGATAGGCTATGCTTTTGGAAATTTGGGTAAGTAAGAATAGGAATGATATGGAATTCCTTCCATAAGAAAGGACAAGTACCTGTTGAAACAGATTTGTTAAATAGAGCAGGCAACAATTGACAAATTTCTTAAATTTTTGGAAAACACTTGTGAGACCTTGAAAGCTGTTTGAATACACCGGGTCAAACAATTTGCAGCAAAAAGTATGCATATTTTGTCATCCTCAAATTGCCCCAATTTTGTCCCAGTGTATAGACTTTTTTTTCCTTCAATAGGAAGAACCTATGCAGGCAAATCTAGAGGTGTTGTTTCGATGTGCATAGACTGATGTTTCGATGTTGTTTTCATGGTGATTCATCGTGAGGTTTGATTTTCAATAGGCTCTTTTTGACAGATCATGCATGACTTCTATCAAACTGCTTTGTCATTTTTGTTCAGTATCCTTTGGCAAGTCATCATGGAAAGACTTACACCACAACAGCATCTCCAAATTGTTCAGCTGTATTACGAAAATCAGCAATCTGTGAGAAATGTTTTTCGTGCAATTCGAGAAACTTACGGTGCGCATAATCGTCCTACTGAAACCACTATTGCCAATACCATTCGCAAATTAATAGATGATACTCGCTGTAGCTGAGAGTTTACGCGAAGACCGTGACAAATCGATTCGTCGTCGTTCTCAGCAGCTTGGCTTGGCGTAATCGACAACTTGGCTTTTTTTACGTCAGGATCTCGGCCTAAAAGCGTACAAAATTCAACTTGTGCAAGAATTGAAGCCAGGTGACTTAAATTTGCGTCATATTTTCGGTGAATGGGCTCTGGAAAAATTCAATGAAAATTTTTATGGTGAAATTTTGTTCACCGATGAAGCCCATTTATGGCTCAATGGATACGTTAATAAACAAAATTGCCCTATTTGGGCTGATAAGCAACCCGAAGAGTAGTAAGAGCTACCATTAATTCCATTAAAAACAACGGTATGGACTGGTGGAATCATTGGTCCATATTTCTTCAAAAATGAGGCAAATCAGAATGTTACCGCCAATAGTAACCGTTATCGCGCCATGTTAACGGACTATTTGCTTCCTGAAATTCAAGCACATGATCTCGGTGAGCTCTGGTTTCAACAAGACGCGCCATGCAGCGCGTGAAATAATGGACTTGTTGAGAAATCATTTTGGTGAGCCCTTAATTCCACGTTTTGCTACGGTAAATTTGCCGCCTAGATCGTGCGATATCACACCTTTGGACCATTTTCTCTGGGGATATGTAAAGTCTCAGGTCTTCAGGAATAAGCCAGCTACGATTGACGCTTTGGAAGCCCACATTAACCGTGTTATCCGCGAGATACCAGTCGCTATGCTCGAACGAGTCGTCCAAAATTGGACCGTCCAAATGGACCATCTCAGACATAGTTGTGGCCAACATATACATGATATCATTTTCGAAAAGTAAGTGCCTTTAATTGTTCTTTTAACCGATAATAAAAATTCTAAGTTCACTTTCAAATTTATGTGTTTTATTTTACATTATAAATCAAGCCTCACTATGAATCACCCTGTATTTCGGTTGATGCTAATTTACTAGAAAAGGTTACAACATCGGTTTCGTTTGATAAATTTAGCAGACAACTCCTTTAACGCGTCAATTTCGATAGATATGCGTTTTGTTAGGTGCCGATAAGGTTTAAAAATTTACAAGGTGAATTCAAGTTCAGTGAACAGGGGTACCCTATTGCTCAAAAAACGCTTTTCGGTTGACTATTGGCAGGGAAGTTGTTTGACGAAAGTACCACACAAATCCATTCCCATCACAGCGTTATTCATGTGGATTCTATTCTAAAAGCATTCCGGACAAATCGAAGATCCAAAATTGTTGTTATCCGAAGAAAAAAGGGTTCGATGTTCTAAAGCCACCTGAAAGGAGTTTACGAGGACATTTTCTTACTTATTATATACGGTTCTTACACATGTTGAAGCAATTCTTAATTCTAGACCTTTACGAGGGCTGTTTGATGAATACCCGAATTAGAAATGACAACAATTTGTTTTTCAATGTAATCCCTATTCAACTCAATACACTTTTCACAGCGGTTTTACAATTTTTCTAAACCCTTCGTATAGTATGACTTTTGTTGGCCGGCGAAGTAATTTCTACGCGGCGACAATGACTTCCTCGATTGATCTGTACATCTTTCCGGAGAGCAATCTTTTAAGGTTTGGGAACAAAAAGAAGTTACATTGAGCAAAATCCCCCGTAGGAGGATGGGGGAACAATGTGCAATTAGATCAATTTGGCTGAGGCAACTGCGGAGGTGTGAGCCGGTACATTATCTTGGTGGAAGAACTTTTTTTTTTTTCAAATCGGCGTTAAATAGACCCAATAAATCGACGTAGTATGCTCCTGTGATTTTTTTTCCTTCTCCAAATAATCAACTTGATCTCACCTTGCGCGTCCGATAAAACGGTGGCCATCCCCTTTCCGGCCAAAAGCATGGTCTTCGCCTTCTTTGGAGTTTTTTCACCGGGTAAAACACATTGTTTCGATTTGTCTTTGGTCTCTGGTGTGTACCAATGAATTCATATCTCATCGATGATCAGGAAGCGAGGCGGAAACTCCTCGGGATTTCGATTAAACAGGGCCAAGCACATCTTTGAAATGGTCTCACGATTGCACTTGTTCTCCGGTGTGAGCAAGCACGGCACCCATCGCGCGGACAGCTTTTTCATGACGAAAATCTCGTGCAGGATATGGCTAACGCGTTCAGTTGAGATGCCTGCTGTCTCAGCCAATACGAGACCATTGATTTTGTCCACGATTTCCTCTGTGGTAACCGTTTTTGGGCCACCTGGACGCGATCCATCAAAACCTGTAAACCAATGGTAAACGGTTGTACATACCATAGAGAATGGGTTTGATTTCCTCGCAGGTATTGCCACTCAAAAACTAGAATCGGACACTAGCACGATGTTTTGAAATGGGTGTCAAAACAAAGCTAAGCGTCGGATTGTCACCAAATTTTAACAGGCAGGCTAAAAGAGGTTAAATAGGGTTTTCCAATAGCGACTTGACAACTTTGAATTTAATTTGTGAACGCACTCTTTCACTAATTATCAAACTGTCACTGTTAATTTATTCAGTAAACTCAACATTTTCGTCATGGTAAAGTATACCAACGCGCAACGTCTGCAAATTATAAAAATTTTCTACAGATATTCGGAATCGGTGACTACAATTTTAAGACGACGAAGTGACGAAGCTCATTTTTGGCTCAATGCGTTCGTCAATAAGCAAAACATTCATTACTGATCTTGTGAAAACCCACATGTGCTTCATGAATCACCACTTCATCCACAAAAGTAGCTGTTTGGTGCGGTTTGCATACTGGGGGCGTTATTGGGCCATATTTTTTCGTCGACGATAACAATCGTCACGTTACTGTGAATGGTCAGCGTCATCGCGCCATGATCACCGATTATTTTTGGCCCGAATTGAAAGATATGGACCTGGACGGCATGTGGTTTCAACAGGATGGTGCCACAAGCCACACAGCACACGCTACAATCGATTTATTGAAGAGTAGGTATGGTGAGCGTGTTATCTCAAGACATGGGCTAGTCAACTGGCCGCCTCGTTTGTGCGATTTAACACCGCCTGACTATTTTCTGTGGGGCTACATTAAGTCATTGGTATGTGCTAACACGCCGACGACGTTGGAACAGCTCAGAGCCAACATTGAACGCGAAATAGCGGCCGTTACGGCCGAAATGTGTGGCCGAGTCGTGGAAAATTGGGTCCAACGAATCGACCGCTGCAAACGTGCACGCGGTGGCCATATGAAAAAAGTCGAGTTCCATTCATAAATGTTTTGATTGCACTTCAAGCCAATAAAATTTGTCAAGTCGTTATTAGAAAACCCTATACTAAATGATAGTATACTCATTTTTGGTTCAGCAGCGCCACCTATCTTCTAATCAGGGTACTAATCAAACAGCCCTCTTATGTCACATGTCCGATAATGATATTGATCCGTTAACAGTTCCCGAACCAAAAATCGCCTATCATCATGGCAATCTATTCAAACCAAGAATCAAGGGTACTGCAAGAGGTGGAATATGAAGTACGAGGTGTATTCAGGAAATTACGAGAATTTTTAAATTTCGCGGGTATGGACCTAAAGAATGATAAAATTTTTATCTGTATTCGTTGCTTACTTTGCCTGTGGCAACCGCTAAGTTTAGATGTGTTTATGAGCTCGGCGATTTTCGTTTGTTAAAAGAAATTGATCAAAGAATTTGTATCAAATTTTGTGTAAAAAATGGTATTAAGTGCTCTAGAACACATGAAATGTTGACAGTGGCATACGGTGAGTTTGCTCTAAGTAAAAAAAAAAAAAAATGTTTACAAGTGGTGCAAGCTCTTCCCAGATGGCCAAGAAGAAGCAAATGATGAACCTCGTTTTGAACGCCCCAGCACATCAACAAGAGATGATAACGTCGTTTAGGAAAATCGTCGAATTACCATAAGAGAAGTAACTGACGATGTTATATTAGTGTATCGGTTGGTTTGTGTCATGCAATTTTTTCTGATGTTTAGGGCATGAGACATGTGTCAGCGAAGTTTGTTCCGAAACTTAAAAGAGTCATAACTGGTGACGAATAACTGGTTCTGTTTCAAAAACTGAAGAGACCTTTAAAAGAACGGATATTTGTAACGGCTGAGGAAATAAAAACGGCATCGCTGAAAGAGCTCAAGGCTATTCCAAAATCGACTTTGAAAAGTGTTTCGAGGAATGAAAGAAGCGCTGGCACAAGTGCATAATATCTAATGAAGACTATTTTGAAGGCGACAACATTAATGTATGTAGATGAATAAATAAATTTTTTTTCCGAACACACCTCGTATGTGACTTCACTACAAAACAGACCAAGGTGGCAAATGGCGCAACGATACTTCAAACAAGATGATGTCGTTATTGTTAAGAACTTGAAGATACCTCCTGGCCAATAGTTGATCGGGTAAGTGATAAAAACTCATCCTGGTAAGGACGAACATATCCGCGTTGTAACGATCAGGACAGTAGGCCAATCCACAAATTGGCTGCATTACCCGTATGCTGAAACTTTATTCCAGGGGCAGCGGAATGTTTGGAAATGTAATGCGCTTTCGCCTTTTATACGAAAGAAGATACCCTATAATTGAATTAAATTTGCTTGCTCTCTTATCATTGTATCACAATCTCAATTAATTAAAATTGAGTTTAAAGAGAAAATAGATCTTCTTGTTGATAAACCTAAGCCCGGCTATGGTTCTACAAATGATGGTAACACCGCTTGTACATTCTTTCGAAATTCGAATGTTAGTGCTTAAATAACAGGTGTAAAGGCGGATTTAGTTGTAAATTTTTCTAAGATTAATAGAATAATGTCCACTGACATGAAAATCAATTTTAAAAAATTCAAAGACCTACTAACAGAGACTAAAACTCTATACTTCAGTTCATACTCATAGTATTACATGCCAATATCTATCCATAAGATCCGTATACATGAAGCGAATGTGTACTATTGTGTGTACCTTTGTCTATTGGTATAATTATCTGATGATGCTTTAGAAGGTAGGCATAAAAATTCAAGAAATGAAATAAGTACTTGTATGGGCTAGTAACACTATGTAGTGTGAAGGCTACACCAAGCAGTGCACTTTTGTGGATGTGAAAAGTCCCATGAGTCTATTCTGGATTTTCCTCACTCTAAAAATGCAACTAAACTCGATTTTTCGTTTAATATAAAGCAATTTCAAGCTGCTCCAGATGCCAATTTGTGAACGCTGTCATATGTCATTGTCTCCACCAACTGGATCTTATACCGGTGTAGACCGGTATAGTACGCATATTGCGTTGAGGTATTGTACTTTGCAAAATGTAGAGTAAAATTGCAGAATGTTAAATTAAATTTATCCACAATACGACGAAGGGTGAGCTCATCAGCATCAAGTAATCCTCTTTATGTTTGTTTGATATGGAGACGATCTTCTAATTTAGGTCTATTCATGATGGTTGCTCAAACATCACTTTATAAATACCAATAATGACGGCACGGTTTGAGAGATATCCCTATAGAAAGATCTATGAATTCAGAAAAAACAGCACCCATTTCAAAGTACTCGGAAATGGTCTCCTTAATCGTTTCTGCAATTTTTTTTAGTAATTTTCGATCACAAAACTTGTTTCTAGTTTGCCGTTATAATGACAATAGGGAGGGCCTCATAATGCCAGATTCCTCCAACTGGAACGCGAGTTCACACGATATAATTTCGACATCCTGGGACTGAGTGAGGTAAGATGGTTCGTTGCTGAGGAATACTAGTCCCCAACAAAAAGCATTGGTATGCTCTACTCTAGCAAGGACACCTCATAATGACCGGATATTGATGGCTAGACTCCAGAGTAGACTAAGAAAGGTCTCCATGTGTTATGTTGCTTAAGACGCGGATGAGGATGAAAAAGACGATTTTTACAGCCAAGTAGGCGCCCCTCACAATCAAACGGCTAATGGGAACATCGTAGTCGTAATGGGAACATAAATGCCAAGGTAGGTAGCGACAATACTATGCTTAAGTACGTGGTGTGAGTTCACGGCCTTGGAAAGCAGAACGACAACGGTGAGCGGTTTGTGGACTTCTGTAATACCAAATGTCTAGTTATTGGAGGTACGCTCTTTAAACATAAAACCTGCCACAAGATCAACTGGGTCTCAACTGACAGGAAGCGAAAATCCAACCAGATAGATCAGATTGTGATCAGCTGTCGCTTTAGAAATTGTCTTCTAGACGTCCGTAACAGGCGCGGAGCAGACATTGAACAGGAATGCAATCATCATCTTATGTTAGCTCATACACGTCTTCGTATTGCATCCGTCAACAGCATTCACTCAAACGCAACAGCAACTGAAACTGGGTGGTCGTGGCTCAAGTGGTAGTGGATTGGTTTACAAATCCGAATGTTCGGTATTCGAAACCCAACCGCGCCCGAAAGACATTAATTTTTTCATTTAACAAAAATTAAGTAAAACGAGAAGTTGACTAGAAATAAACAACAAGCCAACTTCCACTAGGAAAATAACCACTGAGCCCAAACAGCTTCCTTTCTCTTTCTATCCCATTTTTCAAAAACTTCAAAAACTTATATGCTGAGGCATTGTAAGTGTATTCATACCCACTTAGTCCTTTAAAAAATAAAAAACAAAAACTTGTTCAAAACAACCAGGTTCAATACCGACAGGCTCAGAGATGCCCAAGTGCGCCAACAACTCAAGGATCACCTTACCTTAGAAGAAGAAGCAATCAGCAGCACAACACAGAATAGCGTGGATGACCACTGGAATGCTGTGAAAAATCTGTTTGCAGCTGGGGAAAGTACCTATGTTGGTAAAAAGCAGAAAATTCCCCGTACATGGCTTTCGGCTGAAATCTGGTCTCAGATCGATGAACGTACAGCAATCAAGACTCGGGGTGCAATCGCCTCAGAAATAGAGGCAGCATTGACGGAAGGCAACTGTGGAATTCGATGCACAATGACATTTTACATTAAACACCTTGACTATGCTGACGATGTTTGACAAAATCTGAAAGCCGTACAGTCGTACAAAATGGAGCTCAAAATTTACACAGCCAAAACTAAAGCCCTTAGCACTTCCAACATCCGCGCTCAACTTAACATTGCCGGGCAAAAGGTCGAGAAAGTTGACAACTTTCTATACTTAGGAAGTTTGGTCTCGGCTAACCGAGGTGGCACTGAGATGGATATGTGCAGCAGAATCGGAAAGCTGCGTTCAGATTAAGAAAGCAGCTGTGATGGATTCGCTCCCCATTAAATGTTCACCAAATGAGCCGAGACCAAAAAAAAAACAGGTCGTTTTCAGTCAAAAGGCAATGCTCACGGTTTTCATGGATTACAACCGTGTAGTGCATCATGAATTTTTGCCAAAAGACCAGAAGTAAACAAAAAGTATTATTTGTGCGTTATAAGACGTTTGCGTGGGCGTTTGGGGGTAGCCGTGGTGAAGTGGTATATGCATAGACTCCTCAAGCAGAGGGTCGCGGGTTCGAATCCCGTGTATGTAGTTATATGTAAATCCCGTTGGCGTCAACTCTGACATGAAGGCATAACACTGATGTTGGAGTAGTTGCTGGCTGGGCTAAATGTAACGAACTAACACGTACTTAAGACCCACTGGTTGAGGAGGATGTACCAGCTCGCGCCGTCCAGTTTGACAACCACCTCTGCGAAAAATATCGAAACCTAATACACCTGAGTTTCAAACCACTACACCATCCGCCCTCGCCCTGGAGAAAAAGCCAGTAAAAGGGTATTCATATCCCCTTGGTGCGCGCGCGGTATTATAAAAAAAAAAAGGGACCAGAATTGTGGGGGCAAAAACTCGTGGATTTTGTACCATGATAGCGCACCGTTGCACAGTGCCTCAGTTAAAAACCACTACGGAGAACTCGTTTCAGCAGCCGAGAGGAAGTAATGAAAAAAACCGAAAAACGAATATAAAAAATGTTTCGAGGATTGGATCAAGCGCTGGCATACTAGGTGGGATGAAAAGTAACCTCTTTGAGAATGAAAAAAAAATTTTTTAAATGTTTTTTTTATTTTATTCAACATAGTCCCCTTTTAGTTTGATACACTTATTCTAGTGATTTTCCAACTTCTTGATTCCGTCCGAAAAGTAATTTTCCGGAAGGTCTGCAAAATACTCCTCCGTGGCGTCGATGATTTCCTCGCGTGAGCTGAATTTTTTTATTGATGAGCCATCTTTTGAGGTTTGGGAAGAGATAATAGTCCAAGGGGGCCAAATCGGGCGAATACGGTGGATGCGACAGCAATTGGAGCCGTAAGTCATTGATTTTAGCCATGGTTGCGATGCTCTTGTGCGCCGGTGCATTGTCTTGCAAAAACAAAATTTTTTTCGCTTCATATGAAGCCGTTTTGCAGCATAATACTCGCTGTTGATGGTTTTTCCTTTTTTGAGGTAGTCCACGAAGAGTATGCCACGATAATCCCAGAAAACCGACGCCATAACCTTTCCGACACATCGACCGCTTCAGAGCACTCGTGCCGGCTTCAGTCCATTGCCGGGCATTCATTCTGCTCTTTGGTATTCAACAGTTACCAATCGATGCCAAAAGTCCGCCCGATTCCGCATCAGCAAGTCCAGACACTCTTTCGAAGTGCTCTCGCGTTCGTGTTTGTGGTCAGGAGTGAGTATGCGCGGCACTCAGAGGCAGGATAACTTTTTTATAATCTTTGTGGTATCTGCTAGTTCGCGCATCTTGTCTTTCCGGTCAGCCAACACCATTTCATGTACTTTTTTGACATTGGCCTCTGTAACCGCATCGGAGAGCCTGCCGCTGCGGACTTGATCGATAGTGGAGTGGCGGCCACCACGAAGCTCTCGAAACCTATATTTGACGGTGTAATCTGACGGAGCATTAGCCCCATAATATTTATCCAACTTTTCTTTTGTTTCCTTCGCTGTTTTCCCTTTCAAAAAATAATGTTTTATGAGAGAACGAAAATCGTTTTTGTCCATACTCAACATGATGCCAAACACGTCAACAACAATCAGCTGTCAAAACAAAACTAAAGCCAGTATCGCACTGAAATTTAGCATATCTTCCTAAATATGAAGACACCATAACCTTTTTTGCATTAGCAGCGCATTCTGTCGGTCAAGGAGGTTACTTTTCACTCCACCATCATGTTGCCTCTGAATGTACCCATTCTTCTTGTTTTTGTAAAGTAAAATACCTTTTCAGGCAAAAAACATAAAAAACGTCCTTTTTCGTCCTTGCAACTTTGTATTCGTATAACCTCTTAACAGAGCAGTTTCCGTTAACATGGATCAAGGAACACCAAAGTTAATCTTTTCTTAAATTCTCGATAATTGATGTCAACAATGGAGATAGACCCTTACCGCAGAGCGATTTTTTTCTTAGAATTTACCCAAAAATTATTCTGCAAATTATGCTTGACGAATTAGGGTACACCCTGTATATAAGGACTTGCAAATAAAACGCCATCAACTTTTACTTTTTTCTTCAAAGAACTATATTCAAATGAAAGCATTATATGTAATTACAAATATAATTACTTCAAATTTACAAATATTTACATTTATATATAAACAATTTTTTGTTACTCTCTGTGTGTTTGTTTTTTTTTTTTAGCTTTCCATTTAATTTATTTTTTTTTAGAAGGAAACATGTTTTTTTTACAATTTTTTTCTGTTTTATGTTCTGAGATACAGTTCTCTTATTTTATTTTTCTACATTTTGCTGGATTTATTCATTCAATATACAGACTCAATAATTCTAAGTTTGAATTAAAGTTTTTTTCTTTTCTATTCTTTTGAGAAATTCTTTTCGTTTTAAGTTTTTATTTAATTTTTAGAACAATTTACAATTACGATATTTATTTGTTTACATAATTAAAGTGAAAAGAAAATGTTGTTTAATAAATCAAAAATTTAAAGTTATTGTTTTGTTGCTTTGTAATATTTTTTAAAAACTTTGTTTGTTTGTTTTTTTTTTTTACAAATATTTAATAGAGTGCAAATACGTTGAGTACATGGAATTATGTGTTGCTAGCAACAATATACTTTTGAATACTAATTATGTAATTCTTTTCATTCACTTTAAATAATTTTCTTGTGATTAATATTTGTTTTTGTTTGTAATGTCAGACATATACGTGTACAATAGTTATACATACATATACATATACATATATATATATATATATTTTTTTATATTTTTTTTATATAAGTACAGTATATAATTTTATTCTTAGTAGCAATGCATATAGAGACACATAGAACTACATATACAGAGATGGGAGGGTTTCCATGTAATTTACTCAAAAATTTATTCTTTTATTTACCCTTAAGTAGAAGAGATATTTATATTTTTATTTTATTTTGTTTATTTTTTCATAAACTTTTAAGAACATCAATTTTTTATTTATTAATTTTTTTTTTAATTTCTGGGTAATTTTTATACATTTTCTTTATAATTTATTTTTAATTGTTATTATTCTAAAATACAACATCGAAAAGCATTTTATAAATCTTCTTCTTTTTCTGTTAATATGTCTCTAATTTGTTTTCATTTATTTCAACAGCCTTTTTGGTTTTTTTCTCCATGTTACATTTTTTTTTTTTTTTAAGATTAAAATTAAAAGATTGTGATTATTGTAAATACATAAATAATTATAGATAAAATATTATATTACATATTATTATGATTTTGGTGTTGTAATATTTTTTTTGTAATGTAATTCTTATTTTAAACGAAATGAAGACTGAACTGGTGTTCATATCTTTTTAGCTGCCATCACACCATTTAAAAATTACATAATTAAGACGGTAAGGAGTTTATTGTTTTTAAATTCAATTATTATGATTTTTTTATCAATTCAGCGAAATCTGATCCGATATCTCAACATAATTTCGGAACTCAAAAAAATGTATCCGCTCTAAGCTACTTTCTCCACTCTTCCTCTCTGGAGCAGTTGATGTACAAATCGATATATGGAGGGAATAGGCTGATCTATATGCGGACCTTATTGAAGGTACAAAAACAGTTTAAAAAAAAAATCAGGTAGGTCTTTAAATTGTATTTAAATAATATTTAAATGCGCTTAAAACTTTTCTATAGCCGATTCTGGGCTTAAAACGCGAATGTATATATATGAGCTATGGAACATGAAATAAGAATTTTTTTTTATAATACCGCGCGCGCGCCAAGGGTATATGAATACCCTTTTACTAGCTTTTTCTCCAGGGCGCGGGCGGATGGTGTAGTAGTTTGAAACTCAGGTGTATTAGCTTTCGATATTTTTCCCAGAGGTGGTTGTCAAACTGGACGGGACGAGCTAATACATCCTCCTCAACCAGTGGGTCTTAAGTACGTGCTAGTTGTTAGTTCGTTACATTTAACCCAGCCAGCAACCACTCCAACATCAGTGTTATGCCTTCGTGTCAGAGTTAACTACATACAAATTCTATGAAAAGACTTTTTCACAGAATTGCCTGACACGGGATTCGAACCCGCGACCCTCTGCTTGAGGGTAGTCTATGCATGTTCCACTACACCACGGCCACCCCCAATAATAACTTCCGTTCCAGAGTTTGTTACATATAATAAAAAATTTAACTGAGCGCGTAGGCCTGCGCGAACATAGCATAAGTTTGGTCCTGGCCATCCTGGTTATTCATCTAAAAACGAGGGGAGCTTTTAGAAAATCAATAACAGCAGACTATTGACTAATTTTGTAAGAAACGTTTCCTTCAGGTTGGTTCTTGTGCTTTCTGTATGACAAAGTAAAGCTGCGAATACTACATGAGGTGAAGCGGCAAATGGTTTCGAACATAATGACGGCCATTTGCAGCTAAGCAAATTGGACATAGTTGCAGTTTAAAAAGTGTCCTGGATAAAAAAAAAAAAAAGGGTGAATAGCTGCGGCACTTACTCGTACAACATAAACTGCACGTCGAAAGACAAAATATAATTGTTAGGTTTAACTTAGAGTGTCCGCATGAGGCCAGTAAGTTAGAATAAGATAATTTTTTTTAAGTAATTTAAGCTACTTTTTAAGCGTTTTTTTGTCTAGCATGTAAGAATTAATGAATTAAGAAAATAAAAATGCGTTTAAACTGTAACTGTACTCGTACAACGTTGATTGCAAAAGGGAGAACAATTAAGTGCGTCTAGTTCGGCAATACATATAATCCTGATATCACGCCTCTACAAAGGAGAATACCTCTCTTCCTAAACTTTGATTCAACGAGTTTATTGGCCAAATATACAAGCAAGGGTCCCAAGCGTGACACCGTCTCTGATTCAAGTAAATTTGCATTACAGCGCGAGAAACTGAATGGTATGCAGCACCCTTTGTTCAGTTCTACAGAGAGACTTAACCTGATATAATTGCTGACTGAATATTAACTGAGGCCAATATATGATGGCGGGGGCAAACAGGGTTATCGACAGCGCAACATCCTGTCTCCACTGCGTAAGTCTCTTTATAGATCTTACGTTGACGCTCAGGAATATACAGATGAATTAACTATACTTTCTGTCGGACCATGCGCTCTAAACCGTAGGCAATCCAAGAATGGTTTTGCAAACAATTCTTTTCAATCCGAAGTTGTTCTATTCATAAGAAGCAGGAAGGTGACAGGCCTTACTCATTTAGTAATTAAAGGCATCACCATGTATTTTTAACGAAGCTAAATAGTGTCAAAGTCGCCGTCATCTTACTGGCATTGTATAGAAGGAGGTTGCTCTAGATCTGCACGGTTATGACAATTGCAGTTAGGTGAAATAATCCACTGCCACTTTCGCCGGAATTCAAATAACGGTCTGTCTCTAAGACTTTTTCTGGCCCGCCTAGTTTTCGCTGAATATCGTCGTCCGATGTAATGATGTAATGACACCAGAACTCCTGTTGATGCGAAATTAGGAAATTGACTTTACTATGCCCACAGATGGTTTCAATCAGAATTTGAGCCAAGAAAGCAATGCTGGGGTAGTTTTCACGAATGGCTCCACAAACGGTTTAGAATGCAGTGTTGGTGTCTTTGACAACATTAGATTTCACTTTGCTTAACATTTCTACCAATGCGAAGTTGATTCAAAGAAGCAAGGCTTTTCTGAATGCCTAATTCACTGAGTCTTGTCAGCTCAGAGGAGAATTTTTCAGTATCTAAGCCTGCATTGGGACTGCTTGCGACCTCATTCGCATATTTGCAGATGTTATCTCCAGTGTATCGCCAATCCAAACGACTCCTTTGCAACGGGGCTCAACTCGGTTCCTAAAACCCTAGATTTGCTGGGCATATGTAACATTTCGTTCAGTGGTGCGAGGACGATAGTACAAAGGACTCCGGCATACGCCAGATATTCAGCCCTGATGTGGGAGGTGCATGTATTCTATCGTAATATAAGAATTTTATAGCTAAAACATTAAAGTTCGAACGTACCGAGGAGACATTATTATTTCGGGTCCCTACCTTGTCATAACCTGACTACGAATGCGAATATCTCATATATCACAACAATAGCCAAAAACTATAAAAAATTCTACGTCGTAACTTTCTGAAGCAAGTATCTCTTAAATTTTATTCTATGCTGGTAACAGGCCGTCAAAAACACTGATTATAATGTGATGTTTTCCATTTGGAGAACTTAAAAAAGAACATTGATTTAAAACAAAGAACAGCTTACGAGCCTTACAAGCAAAAAATAATGAAAAAGCACCGACTTCTTCATTAGAGAAGAAGGAGTAAAAGCAATAAAAAGTGCAGAATAGCAGTCAATAAAAAGAATTTTAAAAGTTACTCCAGCGGCGAAGACGACCAGCTCTCCGTTGTCACTTTTAAATAGCGATTAGCTTTTTTCAAGCTTGAAAAAACAAATTTTGGCTGCTTCAATAAAAAAGTTTATTGGGTCCCCCTTTTTACTGACGAAGAATTGAGAAGAAAATTCTTTAAGAAATCAGACATGCTACACAGGAGCATACTACCTAATTAGAAGAACAAATCTACAGCCGCTTAGATTATTTAGATGATACAGGAATCGATGCAAATAATTGAAATCAAATAATTTGTGACTTCATCATAGTGCACGTCGACTGAGAAAGACTAAACCTAAGTTGGTATGGTATGTGAAGTTGGAAGAGAGTCTCAACAAACTCAACGTGCAAAACTAGAGAAATCTGGCTAGAAAACGTGCTAACTAGCGAGGTAAGTCAAAAGTAAGTTAGAGCAAAATTTGTAAGTAACTAAAATCTACTGATCGCCGCTTTTGTACTGAAGAACAGAATATTGTACTTTAGAAGTGAGGATCGTAGATGACCACTTCTTCAGACGAACGTTTTTTCAGCTAACGACAGTACGAGTACTTTAGCTCTTTTAAAGTACTGTACCAGCTAAAGTACTATATTTAACAGAAAAATTATTCGACCTAAGATCTAAGATAAAGCAATTTCGAACTCTCGATTTCAAATTCGCGAACTGAAAATCGGTAGTGCAATTATAAAACCAACGACATAAATGAATGTTAAGAGGTAGACTCTGGGCTGCCAGCAGCGCCACGAATTCATACTTTTTTTTTTCAAAAAAAAAATACAAGTGCTTACAATTTGATTTTTTGGTAATTTTGTTTGCGAACTTGCGAGTAAAATGAAAAGCTCAATAGGTGTGCTTAGGTCGAAAAATCCTCTATCCAATTTTATACATGTGGTTAACAAGATACTCCTTACCATTTAATTCACTTGTCCTTCACCATGAAAAATTAATTATTAATTTTTTTCTTAGTATTTAGTAGAAATTAATTTTTAAATATATTATTTATATTTAACCACTAATATCCTGAGTACAAAAATGTGTATGTATCTAATTGTCGATAAACATCTCTTACAATCAAGAAAGTGGAATAAAAAAACTCACTAGAAAATAAATTGTAAGTTTTAAAAATAAATTTTCTAAAAACATAAGTTTTAAAAATTAATTTTATATTTAATATTGTCCATATTATAATTTTAAAATGTGTTTATAAGTGTTTAATTGGTTTTTGTTTCCTGTTTTCTATTTAATTTGCATTATAATTGCATTGTATTACATTTATTACATTTTTACACGATACAAATATCTTATGGGGTAGCTAATTGTAAAAAGCTTTTTTCTTTCTAATTTATTTGGTTTTTCTACTGTTTGTCGAACTTTTGCCTGTTGGTTTTTATCCTTTTATGTGTACACAGAGTTCCTATAAAGATGACACAAATGTATATAGTACATAAGTGAATGTGTATATAGTATATATATAGTTAAATTTCTTTTTCTGTTTTACTAAGGTGTATGTGTGAGTTTTTGTGTGTTTATTTTTAATGTAAATATTTAAGAAGGTACATTTATTAAAAACACATTCCTTTTTCTGAGGTACTAGATGATTAATTCTAAATATTTTTAAGTATTTGATATATACATACAAGTATACGTATATGTGCTTAATAACCCATTTGTATTCTTTTTATTAATTCAAAACAAAAAGAAAATAAAACATAAATTTGCCTGATTGCGTTTGTAGCAATCCTCAATGTACAATCCTTATTTTTATATTAATTTTCTTCTTTGTTTTTATATTTATTAATAATTCTTACAACATTAATTTATAAATAGAAACAGCCATCAGTTATATATATATATATTTTTTTTATTTAATTTTATTTCTCTTTTACTATTGAGTATTTTATCGATTTACTTATTTATTTATTTTTTTCTGTTGATATAAATATTTAATTTGATTTAATTGAAGAGTAAAAAAATACACAGTAATTTGTTATATGTCTGAGATTAAGTTAAATTTAAGACGATTGAAATTCTTAAACAAGATTTTCCTAAATTTTAATAAATAGTTAGCTTAAATCAAATAGATATATATATATTCTAGCCATTTAAAAATTAACAACAAATAATTTTGTATATTAAATTATTTAAAAAACGTATTTAAGAAATTCATTTCAAGATGTTTGACATTTTTTGCAGTGAATGCTGATTTATTTGGCTGAGCTGGTTGGTTTACTTCTTTTTCCATTTATCTGCAATATTTAAAGAGTATGTCCTCAATCTAATGGTTGCAGGACATTGAATTATGACCAGAAAAAAATTCATAATCTGAATCGGCTTGTATCTATGCATTACGCATTTCAGTAATCAAAAAGATACTTACTGAAGGGCATTCCACATTACAAATTTGACTGTTTATAAATTTATAGTCGTCCATAGTGCTCCGTTGTTTCATGTATCATTTCATGACATGAGGTCGGAAGCTTCCCTCTAAAAAAGAAAACATTGACATGCGTTTCAAGGATTTTAGAGTTCAGTAAATCCGATCACATAACACCGCCTTCGTCACGAAATCAAATGATCCAGAGGTCGGTCGTACACTTTAAATTGTAATATATCTTTGAAAGTCGTCCTTCTTGCAAATACGCGTATAATGGCAAAAGTGCAGAGGATTGTATGCGCTTGCACTTCAAATGCCATAAAGAGAATACCAACAGCATAACTAGAGACTAGAATTGACCCACAGTTCTCAAATCTTCGCATGCAAGGCGTAGTCAACTCAACGATTGAAAACTGGATTTATTTATACCTCAATTTTATTTAATGAGTTAGATATGTTCTCCAATAGTTACTTTGTTCTACCATAATGACTTTGAAATACTTTTCTTCTGTATTTTTCCAGAAACCTTTTGTATTTTTCCAGAAAGGCATGAGACAGGACCCAAGTGGTAAAGGACTCGATTGCCAACTTCATAGATGGATTATAAATCGCCATAGGGATTAGTGCTTAGATGTTCTGTTATCAACTGAATCTGCGATGTTCACCTTGCCTTCCAGACCAGAATAGTGTCCTTAGAGCTGAAATAAAGACTCTAGCAGAATTTGCCAGACTGACGACAATAAGAGCAATATCTTATGCCTTAAAGCCCTCGCTGCCACGAATTAAAATCAAAGCTTACGTAGCATTTGCGTGAAGAATTAAAGGCTCATAGTACTCAGCATCAGCAGATCCTAGAAACATCTAGCAATCAAAGCTTACGATAGCTGGAAGAATATTTTTACCTAAATATGATCGAAGTTCAATCCGATCCAAATCTCATACTTTTGAAAGAAAGAGCGTAACTACTACTCGCTAGCAACGATAACTTCTGCAGAAGCTGTAAAGACAAAAATCTACGGGAGGATGACCTCTATTATTTATTTTATGTTCTCCTACCCAGCATTCTATTGCAGAAGCTCGTAGAAAGACACAACTTCCGTGACCTCGCAGAAATATCTACTTGTTTGAGCTTTATTTACTAATATAAGGAACTGCAAGATAGCCATAACCCATTCAAGAGCTACCACTAAAATGACATGGCAGACACAACTAGGCTCCACTTAGACATAGAATTTAGTCTACATAGACCTACATAAGTGCGATGAAGTAATATAAAACGAAGGTTTTACGGTCATATGGATACGTATGAGCGGCGTAAAGTAATGAATACTGACAAAATACAATGGCTCAACAAGATCACTCTGCAAGACCGCTTACTTTAACAACATTTATCTGCATGATTGGCTTTTTAGATACTTTTGTTTTTTCAAATTATTAAAGGATTATGTCCAAACAAGAGAAACAGAACACGGTGATGAGCATCGATGAGTAACTAATCAAACTAAAGATCATGTCTAGGTGAATAAATTAGCTTGTCTTTGACATTGATATCACAAAAACCATCCACTGGTTAGATAGTTTAAGAAAAATAAAAAAATAAAACTTATTTTTAACTAAGAAAGTTAGAAAGAGAGAACCAAATCAGTTTCAATTAACATTTTCTTAAAGGACATTTCCCGACAAATTTTAGTTTCTTACGCAAGATTACTGCGAAACTCGAATGAGTATTTCGTGATAAAAAAAAAAATCCTGGTTCCAAGTGATTCTATCCATCAGCACAAAATCAGCAGCAACCATGAGATCTCTGAAGAAAAATAAAACGAAAAACGTTTGCAGTCTGCCAACTGTTAGATAAAAATAAATTTGACATAATAAGACGAATAATTAAATATCACCTTTGACATTCTCACACAAAAACAACTTCATCAATTTAAATCACGTATTCCTCGTCTACAGAAAAAAAATTAATATACGTTCTACTAAAAATATACGTACACATACCAGCTCTTGTAAATTTAGTGAAGGCTAGGACATACTTCATGGCTTAAAGCCGGAAAATAGTCCGCAACTACTATAAGATATGCTTCTTGACACTTCGAGTATTGGACAGAAAAACTATTTCTAGACACTGAAGGAGCATTCTATTTAATAATAACAAAACATGAGCAGTAAAGAAGACAACAGATTTGCAACGTTGACTGACTGGAATTTAAATCCAAGACTAATTGACATTCATTTAAGAGTAACATTTAGATTCACACCACCAGAAGCACTCAGTGGCCCTAGTCATTAATGGCACTCATAAACTCTTTTGGTAAAATAACTACATCCACAGACCATAAAGTATGTAAACATAACAATGCGGTCTGAGGAGGAATTCACAGAAAACCGAATAAGTGTTCTTCACAAAGAAAAGCAACATACCACAATTTCATCCATCAGCAATTGAGAGAATTCCAAATATACTCACAAATATATCTGGAATAATTCTCGATAGAAAACTAAGTTGGAAAGAATTGAAAGAGAAAAAGAACCACCCAATGGATTCTACATATGAAACCGGGAATCAATCCTCAAAATAATTTTGAGGGTATATACTGAAATAATGCGACTATATTCACTAAAAATTGCAGCATATTCTAGTGAAAATGATAACGTCAATGGCAAAGAAAATGACAAAAGTTGGAATACGAACGAATGAGAACTAATTGCTGAATTGTAAGCAATTCTCAATCTGCTACACCTGGATCCATGCATGCAACAATCGTGTGCTTCGATTATCATTCAAATAAGCAATTCTATCCTAGATTTCCAGATTCTGAAGAAGCGATATTACCTCATAGCATACATTTCCTTATTCTAGACATTAATTCCTTTCCGAACATGGGGAATGGAAGACAAATAAATCCACCAAAGGGTATTCGTTATCGATGTACACAGATGAGTTAAGGACGAAGGGTAGAACAGGTATTGGTTTAACATAAGAGGATTCAGATATTCACACCTCAACCAAACTCCCCGATCACTGCAGCGTCGTTTAAGTTGAAGGTCTGGCACTTAAGCGGCTTGCATATATTTGACGAAGGACAGAACTACTGTAAATATATATATTCAAGAACTTTCTTATGTCGCACTATCCAATTTTAACGGGTTCCTAAGGATGTCAAGCTCCCTGGACAATATTAAATGATGGTGGGAGGACATGAGGCTCTTAAATACTGCTTACCCTGCCGAAGAGTATTACAATAGATTCACAAGGACCTAAGTTCAGTGAAAAAGAAGTCTGCCAGTAGTAGTAGCACTTTACTTAATTTTTTTTGATTTTGGCAGGATTTCAACATGAAATAGTGCCTAAGGTAATTCTCGATATACATGCAAGATGCCTTCGAAATAAAGGAGATAATTTCTCCCTCCTTAAAGTATTTCTTAAACTTCTTTAACAGTCCCTTTTAAATGTCTTATTGATGCAATAATCCATGGTGGATCAAGGCCTCTCTCACACTGACGGTTATTTATTCACCTTGTCATCTTAGTCACACCCGGATATTTTTGGGTAATAGTTGGCAAATTTACCTATTGCGCCACATCACCAACTGTTAGCTCTTCTAGGATAATCAAAAGTAATGAGAATATATCCAGTATTACTAAGGCCGGCTGAATTTTTAAATTTTTAGTAGCTTAACTGAGAGGCCTTTCTGAGACTATATGTAAGAATATTGACAGGCATGTTACGATGTGACTTGTGAGGAGCTTCAAATTTATGGATTGCCAAAATTCCAAAAGCTCAACCAAATTGAACAGAAAAAAACTATATCACTGCTTTAAAACTGAATTTAGAAAGAGAAACAACATCAATTTTCATCTATCACAATTGTTACATACGAGTATATACGAGTATAATATTTATCCGCAAAAAAAAAAGAAAAAAACTAAAAAAATTTAAAAAATGATTTATAAGCTACGTGTATGTCTTCTACAATAATAATAACTTGGTATGTTTTTTTTTTTATAATTTTAAATGCATCTGCTGGATGAGTTGGCGACTTTTACCTTTGTTGCTTTCAAAAATGTACACCTTATAAACTACAATAATTAATTTTTTGTTTTTTATTCTGTATATACAAAGTGTGCCCGATGAATTGAAAAGAAAAATAACAAAAAACCTTATAAAAAAACGGCCATAATTGATATTTAAACAAAATCAATTCCAAAACTAACGACAATGTAGAACCAAGATAACTAACAAAAAAAGATTAAAAAATAAGTAATAATAACAACAACCAAATCGAAGAAAACTGTAGAATTAATTTCCAACTAAAAAAAAAAAAATGAACCAAAACAAAAGAAAAACTCAGCTCTTTTACTTTTTAGAAAATATAATCATTTTTATTTTGTTTTCTTAATTTTCATTGCTTGTTTATTAATTATCTACAATTTGTTTAAGTGCATGGATTTTATTTCATTTCATTTTATTTAACTTAAAAACTAAATCATTTCGAAAAACAACAGAAAAAAAAAACAAATAAATGTTTACTTGCTTTTAAACTTAAATTTAAGAGAGGAATTAAACTTAAAAACAAAGATTCTTACAAAATGCGCAATGATGAATCGTCTTTGAATGATTGAAATTATTAAAACTAGTAAAAGGAAAACGTAATCATTTGTTTTTATTCTTTTTTTTTTGTTTTTTGTTTTTTTGTTTTGTTTTATTTAATTTTTAACATTAAATACTTCGAAAAGAAAAAATAAAATACAAAAATATATTTATATTTGTTTTATAATCAAGTGTTTATTTTATTCTGATTATATTTATTTATATATGCATAAATGGGCAATAAAATATATGTAGTTATTTTTGTTTGTATTGTATAATTGTAAACGAAAAAAATTATGTATATAATGTTTAATAGCGTTCAATTATTTTTATTTATACAATCAGCGTGTTGTGGATATTAATTTTCATAGTATTTACAAATTAAGAAAAGTCTTTGTCTTATTCTAAAAAGTTGAATGGAAAACCAAATTATTTAAGAAAAAGAAAATATTGATTAGCTGCTAGTTGATGTAAGAAAAATAATTAAAAACAAAAGAAACACGTTTATTTATAATGAGCTCTGTAAGAAATTCGCATCACTTAAAGAATGTATTTTCTTTATTTTTTGTGTTTAATTTAATTTCTTTGTTGTTTATATATATAAATATATTTTCGAGTAATGGAATTATTTAAACTTTATACAAGATATATTTGTGAATCAAGGAAGTGAGATGTGGAAAGTTAAAAAAAAAAAAATTAAAAAAAATACAAAGTGAAAAAATTCCCCAAACAGAGCACATGCAATGAGATCGATATGAAAGATTGATAAGAAGTGTTTGTTTTGTTTGATTATAAATATGTATATCAGTATTTAATTTTTCAAACTATTTATAATTAATATATTTAAAAAGAAAAAATATTGCATCTACTTTGAATTAAATGGTTTTACTTTCTGCAAGCAGATTTATTTTTCAACATGCAGGTATCGGTAATGTGATGAATGAATTGGTTATAAGAGTAGGAGACACTCTATCGGGAATTAGACGAAGTACCGTCACAATCGATTGCTGAAAAATATTGAAGATTAGCAGGAAAATCTTTTAATGGAAAACAACGAGATTTGCGATTGCTGGAACGAGCATTTCTTTAGCTATCGCAAACGAAAAAGAAACGGAGGCGGGCAGTATGAATAACCAGTGGGAAGAGAGCTTTCTTGTTCCGCTGTACTAAGGCAAAGGTGATATGAGAAATTGGAACAACTACCAATCAATGAAACTAATGTCACATCAGTCATCAACACAATATTATCAAACTGTATGACAGTCAATGTGGCTTCATGGAAGGAAAGTCGAAATATCAAACAATTCAAAGTTTACAGAGAACGATGGAAAAACATCTTGAAGCTTCGAAGGGTCTGCATATCGTGTTCGATTTGGAAGAGCGTTAGACAAAAATCCCATAGATCTTACTTAAACGCCGCTAAGTTCTCAAAATGTACTCGTTAGGTATAAGAGAATGATACGCGACACATACGATGACATCAAAGCAAAATTTACATGCATAGCGGGAATAACCGGAGTTAAAATTGGAGTACACAAATTCTATTGTGTACAAAATATAAATACTTAGCCTATGTCGTTAACCATCAATGAATGTTGTGAATAAATAAATTTGAAATTTGAGGAATAACCTTCCCACAGAAAGAAGTAAATGTAATTAACCATCATTTCTGGCAACAGACCCCCAAACGAGATGAAAAGACTGCAGTAAGATCTAAAGAATAGCCAACTTAGATCGGCTAAGTAATTACATTATATTACATGGTGAAGTAGATATTTGCAAAGAATGTGTTTTATATTATTCATTTATCATTTGGATTAGAATAGCAACCAAGTGGATGGAAAACAAGACTACTGGCTCCTATAAACTATCAGTGGAGTTATTCGAAGCTAAGGTTGATGCTTTGTGGGCAACATTCACCAAATTGTCAAGTATACGGGAATAAATAATGACTGGAATATTAGTTGTGTACGTTGTTAGGTCTTTGATGGAACTACCGAAGGCCAATGGTAAAAATCACATGTAAGTTTCGATCTAGCCTGCAGACATTCATGAAGCCGTTTTGCACTGTACTCATCGGTAATTAAACATACCGTAAAGTAGTTCGACCAAAGACCAAAACTTCAAATGCATTTAGATAAGCTTTAAAAGAAAAACAATAAAAGCCTTCACATTTGGGGCTCTGTAAGGCAATTACCAATTTCCGAATACCGTGAAAGCTCGACCAGTTACGCTGTATAATGTTGAAAACCATGCAACAGAGAAGATATATATGTGAATTATATAAGCTGTAGAGACGCAAAGGAAAACTAAATTTTTGATTTAGTGATCAACTGATTGCATTTGCCAAAAAACATATCCGGAATCGACAAGTCTCGAAGGCAGCTCTGTCTAAGGCAAAGACCAGATTACGAGTTGAGTAGATAAATAAGATAAAACAAAAACCTCAAATGAACCAAATATCACTCCACCGTAGACCACGTGCTCCTACAACCTAGTGAAGACACTAGACCCCTATGAGGCTGACAGAAATACGATGAGACGGACAGGATAAGAACACAATCAAAAACTTCGATACCTAATCGCGTCCGTATTTATATATGAGTTTGTTATTGGAACCAGAATTAAAGATTAAGTCATGGCCTTTAGAATTGTAAGAGAGCAGAGAGGAAACAAGTCGTATTAGAGCAAAAAGCCAAAGAAGGCTCTTATGAGCCCTTAGACAGAACCCATAAGCAGTATTCCAAGAGCAACGTAATTACTGTTTAATGCTAAAAATACGAAAAGAAAGCACCCTTGGAACTTCCGTCGCCATAGACAAACTGTCAAAGCATCCAAAAACGGACTTAGGTTGACATACTTTGGACGAAACATATCCGCAATGCAGAAGGGTACATGGCGGTCTCTTCATCAAAATACAATAAGTTAGATTGATCACATTGCGTTAGAAGGAAGACACGGATGCATTATTTTAAACACCGGCGCACTGCAAGATGCCAACAAATATTCCAACCACTTTCTGGTAGTAACTAAAGAAGGCATGAGAATTTTAAAGGAAATTTGTGAGGAACTTAATGGTCGAGCGGATTTAATTGCAAGTGATCGCAGGTCAATTAAACCAAAACATGAAGAAAAGTATTGGCACACCAATGGTTTTCAAATGTTTATCAGTATGACATAAAACCACAAAATTATTTTTATAAAATTTGTTTTAAATATTTTGTATTTATTTATTTTCTACCAAAAAATAACCATTTATGAGTTTTTGCATAAAAAACTTTTATAATTTAAAAAAAAAAAACTTCAGTTTTACAAGGAAAAAACTATTGGCACACCCTATAACTTCACTGGAAATTTACCGTTGTTTTAGTGGCATCAGCAAAGTTTTACTCTCATAGCAGCTCATTTAACAAAATTCATTGTCGTAATAACTCATATCAATTGAGACATGGGTAAACAACGGCTGTTTAAAGTTTTTATTAAATTTCAACATCAAAAAATGGCGGGGAAAGGAAAAGAAACCACAACTATTGAAAGAAAAATAATTTTAGATCTGAATTCCAAAGGAAAATCGTTGTCTGAAATTGGAAAGATTGTCAACAGAAGCCGTTATACAGTTCGCAGTATTATAAACCGATTTAAAAAAAAAAAAAATAAAAAACTTTAACAACTTGCAGAAGAAGCGGTCGTCCTAAGAAGTTGACAAGCCAAAAAGAACGGTCAGTTGTAAAATGTATCAAAAAAGATCCAACAACTACTTCCTCAGAAATAGCGGCGGAGATTTGTGACCAATTTCGTAAGACCGTCTCAAATAAAACCGTGAGAAATATAATACACAAGGCTGGTTACTTTTCTCGGATTCCAAGACCTAAACCTTTTATCAGCAAAGTGAACAAAGTAAAGCGTTTAGATTTTGCAAACTCTTACGTAAATAAGGAAACGGACTTTTGGGACAAAGTAATCTTCTCAGATGAAAGTAAATTTAATATTTGGTCGCATGATGATGATGGTCGCATACTAGTCTGGGGGAAACCTAATACTGCTCTCAAGAAAGAAAATTAAACTTCCAACCATAAAACATGGAGGTGGTGGAGTCATGGTCTGGGGATGTATGGCGGCATCTGGAGTAGGAGACCTAGTGTTCATTGATGGCATTATGGACAAAATGGTTTTTTTTTTTAATATTTTGAAGGAAAACCTTACAAAAAGTGCAGAGAATGTGCTGGGAATTTTTATTTTTAGCAGAACAATGACTCAAAGCATACGGCCCATATAGTCCGCGAATGTATATTATATAACACTCCTCATACTCTAAAGACACCGCCACAGTCTCCAGATATGAATCCCATAGAACATTTATGGGACGTGTTGGATAAACGGATTAAAAAACACGCCATTACCAGCAAGGCTCAACTTAAATCGGTTCTTGCAGATGAGTAGACCAAAATTGATCAACAAACATCAAAAAAATTAGTTTATTCGATGAAAAATAGGCTAAGAGAATTGATAAAGAATAAGGGTATGCCTACACGATATTGAGTTCTTTTTTTTACGTATTTAATAAGGTTTTTGATTACCCTCATTGAGTTTGTGCCAATACTTTTTTCCTGAAAAAAAACTGAAGTTGTGTTTAATTTTTACGTTTTTTCTTGTTTTAAACTAAATGTAAGTTTTTTTTTTGTTACATCAGCTGTAAAATATATAAAATTAAAATGTTTGAACTTGATTTTATCAGAAATATGTTTTGTGTGCCAATACTTTTATCAATGTGTGTATATGCTGTCGTCAAAAAAGGACAATCAACTTAGAAGCCTTTGCCAAAACTAGTAAAGTAATATTTTGAGGGTTGAAAAACAAGAAGACACAACATATACGAGATCCTTATCATTTCTGTCCTACAGCGCAGGGATAAGGACTCTTTCAAGAACTAAAAAAAAAAAAGTTCTTAGTTGATTTAAACGAAAAGTTCTCCGTGTGATATTTGGCCGAGTCTGCGTTGACATAGTGTTGAAAAAGAAAAGCTATATCGGCTGTACAGAGACTAAGATGTCAAGGTCATAAAAGCATAAACATCAGTGCTGAAGAGTCTTCGATTTCACCTCTGTTGGGCAACCTAATATAGAAGGACCTTACGTAACGTAGGGCAGACAGTTCGAAGATGAATTCAATCAGCTTGGTGTCCGTAACTGAAGGCAGCTAGCTAGGCAAAAAGCTGGCTGAAGAGGTATGTGGGTCCGTAAGATTCCATTAAAAATAAAGTATAGTAAGTGCCAACTGGAACTAGAAAACAAAAAAATTGTATTCCTTTATTGGACCCACATGCAAATGTAATATGATTCGATTTTTCGATTTTAAGTGTAATTAAAATTCAAAACCCTTCATCACATTAGTCGACATTTGCACGTTTGGATTTCATATTTTTTCTATTTTTTTTACTTACTCTTCCAAAGAATTTGTGTGTATTTTTATTTTGTTTAGCTTGTTTTGTATCTCGAATGTTAAATAAACTGTCAAGTGTCTATGTTTACATATCTCTTAATCGAATTTCTAATATTTATTCTGATTAAAACTATTAATATGTTTACATTTATATAATTATTAGTCAATATGTACATAGAAAAAATATTCATTAATTAAATTCATTTTAATGATTAAGTGTACAATGAGAATGATTTGGTGATGTATGATTATTCAAAATTCAATTCAAGACAACAAATAATAAATTCATTTACTCGTAGTTTGAACAAAGAAGTGAATAAGCTAAATGTAAACTTAAAATTCGTTATTTTCTTCCAATTTATTTAATAATCAATTTTGAAACCGAAATTGCAAACTTATAACCGACAATTTTGTACTATCTAAATATCAATAAACAAAAAATAAACCATTAAAAGTAAATTCAATTTAGTGTACCAACAAATTGTTGTTGTTGTTTTTTTTTTAATGGTTTTTGTCAATACAATGCCTTAAGTGTCTCATTTTTAATTTTATTTAGTAAGTAAGCAATTTAAAAAAGAAATACATTCCTGTTCTGTATTCTTTAAAAGCATTTGAATATTATTTAAGACACACTATATTTAGGTACAAGTAATAATTTATTTATAAGTTTTTTTCTTACTTTTATATAATGCTTTTGCATTTTAATTTTTTATTTTATTATTATTATTTTTTTCTCTCATTTCTCTAATTGTATTTAAAGGACAATTAGATAGTCCTTTTTGCAAATTTCTTCTCCACCTCAAAGTGGTAAACTATTGTTTTTTTTTTCTGGTTTATAGATTTATAAAAAAAAATTACAAAAACTACAAATAAAAATAAAAATAAATTCAGTCTTAAAAATAGTAGTGTCTCTTTAAAAATTTCTATTATTTCCCAAAAATCCAAAATAGGTTTTTGTTTTTATTTTTTCCATTTACTAAAAATAAAATTTCTTGTCACCAAAATGTTTAAATTTTTTTTTGCTACATACATATGTAAATCATTGTAAAAAAAATAAAAAAAAAATAAAAAAATAGAAATACTCGTAGAATTAGAAATATGTAAATTTTGTTTACTTAAAGAATAATTATTCACTGGGGCAGTGTGTCCACTTGTTTAGCATAGTTCATTGCTATGATGCAATGTACAATTGCTTGTTAGGATTTTTGCTATATAAAAAAGAGAATTTATACTAAACTAAAATTAATTGGAAAAAAAACTAAATAAAACATTAAAAAGAAATATTAAACAGAACACAGTTTGGAAAAGTGCTTTCGAGAGGAATTTTAGCGAATGCATTTAGTCACAAGAAATGTTGTAGAAACTACAATTGAATGGAATGGATAATACACAAAGATCTGATACTGGTAATCTCTTCTCGAAACACATTCGATTCAAGGGTTATAAAACATCTAACGAGCGTTGTTTTTTTATTTGAAATATGAATCTCTACTTCTGTTGTATCATCGGAAAAGATGAACAATATAGAGACAACGGTCTAGATCCACGGATTTTGAACTCAAACGTACATGATTAATTTATTCGAATAGAAAAGTTTTTTATAGAGATGTTTTCTGTTAAGTTTTTTAATGAATTTCATTGTAAAGGCATACAATTCAATATCATATCATGCAGGTATTGCACTTCTTAAAAAAAAAAAGGATTAAAATCCCAAAGTTTCCTACTTGAACTTGAACTTGAACCTGCATGTTTGAACTCTGCCCTATTAACTAATGACACTAAAAAATGTCGAGTTCCAGCAAGAAAGAGCTATTCGTGTGTTATTTGATCTAACATATGCAGTCTCATGCTGGAATAAAGTCGGTAAGGGTATGAATCCGTCAAGTGGCATAAGCAACCGATTTTGGCGTACTGAGTCGTCGTATCACTTAAAGAGAAAAAATATTAGTTAAATATTGGCCTGTCTGAAAAATTATTTTAAACCAAAAAGGGAAGCCCAACTTCATGGATTCTCGATTAACGACAAGTGCACTTACTGAAAAATGGATACCAACAAATTAGACTTATTCCTAGTGCCAACACAAGACATCTGAAAGAATTTAAAAGTAAGAAAACTGTCCGAGGCTAATTAACGCTGTTAAAAATAAAAATGAGGACCTAGTTGAATCACGTTAGGTTTAAATGCGATAAATCACGAACATCTAAGCGTAAGCAATGACTTTAACACATATTTCGGATCGCCAAAAAATGAGAGAGCAAACGGAATAAATGGAATGGGAGAACGTGGTGTCAGATTGCAACAAGCACTACATATCTGGTATGAAGAGCTGAAGGCAAAACGAATGATTGTAAGCGTCGACAAAAGCAAAGTAATATGGCTATGGAAAGAAGACCACTTGAAAATGGACTGGAAAAACATTATTATTATTATGATCAAGGGAACGATACAAATTAATTTGTAGGGTCCGAGATTTAACGCCGGAGTACTATGCCCATGTGACGCGTTTTGTCAATAGCATGCAGAGTACTGAGTTCCCATGTTGATCACCCATCTACGTACTTACCGCGCCCAACACTACTTGATTTCGGTGATCTGGTGGGAACCGATGCTTTCAGTGTGGCGAGACCGTTGACGACTGGAAAAACATTTTGGGGCATTTTTAAGAATCAAACATTGTTACAAAATAAACGATACATTAGTCTTCCAACGAGAAATGTCTGTGAAAACAAAACTATTGTATAACCATACTTTGCCACAATAAATAGAATCCATCATCCCAAACACCTAAGTTGATTTCAAGTCATCAAAATAAAAGTTTATAAGAAGAATTCCAAAAGAAATAAGCAGCGATAGAATACGAAGTTAGAGAAAATAGGGCAAAAGAAGTCCATGATATACTATAGTCGAAACAATTATAAAAGTCAATAGAAATAGAATACCATTCTCGTGCGAAGAAAGATTGATCGTTTCCATTTAATTTTCATTAAGAAAAATCAACAAAAAAGAGATGAATTTGAAATTAAAAAATAGCTCTTAAGCAATATATCTCGAAGTAAGATCTAAACACCAATGTCGAATGAAATATCTCTCAGTCAGAAATCAAATGAAAATAAAGGTTGAGAGTTATTCTTGAGCTCTACTTATTAGTTGTTGCTACTTACAGCATAACTAATAGTTAGTTTCTATTAACAATTTAAGTAAATACTTCAAAGAAAGAAAATAATTTTGAAATTAAATACAAATCGGTTGATGGAACGCGATACCAAAACAAAGACTGACAGCTCTTTTTCTCCGAAATTCGTCGAATCAATTTTTCTTTAGATTTGACGAAAATTAATTAGTGACATGTTGAAATCAGAATTTGAAACGTGCGCCGCTATTACATTGGAGTCTGTAATTTTCCTTCAGAGATTCAAGGCGTGTATCTAAGGGCACTCATACCGTTTTAGGCAAAAACGACATAAGCGCCAAGAGCCGTAATTTGAGTTTGTAGTGTATTTGTTACCACGAAACCATGTCCTAGTTTTCTGTTTACTAAAAAAGTGGTAAAAATAATTCAAATCAACGATTGAAACAGTATGGCTGTTCCAGTTTGACACCGGAATTATACGAACAAACAACACTTTGGGTCGGCAAATACGATTTTTATATATTGCTAAGCTAAATTAAATTTATGTATGGAAATCAAGATAAAATAAACATTGACACGTGTCGATGTTGAACACCTAAGCGAGGCTCACTAATTTTTTTTTTTTTAACTTTAGTGAGTCTGCTGAAAGTCCATAAATCTTCACAAGGTGGAGTATAATAGCTGTATCTAAACAAGTAATGCGAAGAAACAAAATTATCGAATATAGAGTGACAACGCACACTGATGATCTATGAGACGGACGGGGAGCTTATATTTGTAAAAAATATTACATCTGTGCAGAATTTGTGTTTATAAATGTAAAAGGACTGTGTCCATTTGTACTGCAAATTTTACAATTTCGGTGCGAATTTGTGAACCGAGAGGATAGCAAAAATATTAACAACTGTTTCGATATTGAAAAAAAAAAAAAAATGCTTCAGCAGAAATTGAATTATTAATTTCCATGCGTTTAGCGATGAAAGCGGATTATATGATATTAGCGGCAGGAGAAAAAAATCGCAGTTTATTTAAACTAGCTTAGGTAGTTTCACAAATTGTCGAAATAAGCTATTTAGAAAAGGAATTTTCGCTTCTTCGGCATTCATTACCAGCTAAAATACACAGCAATACTGCAAAAGTTGTGTGCATTTACAGCAATCTTTTTTTATATTTATGAATTCACCCAGAGTCACATCTAGCTCGAGTTTCATCAATCGTAAGCAACTTCTTGGAAACCGTTTAATGAAGTCCGCTACTTAAAGATGCTGAAAGAGTTCTTCTTTCCAGACCTACGCAACTCTGTGAGGACCCAGCAAGATGGTGCAATTTCTCATATAACCAGACTGATTCTTTTTTTTTCTTATAGGATTATTAGAAACGGGAAGATTTTCAATTCAAAAAGTTAAGAAATGCAATGATTTAAAGCAATCGATTTAAATGATAATGCAGGCAATTAAAGCTGCAATTTCCATGCGGTGTAACTTTTTTAACAACTTTCTGATAGAATGCCGAACATACATCACCGAGTTTAGAGTCCATTTAGATTAAATTATTGTCAAAAACCATTGAAATTAATTTATAAGTATCAAAATTCATCAGGCCCCCTATACAACATGGTAATTCGAGTGAGTTTTCTTGACTTAAAAATGTAACCAGTTGTTGTTGTTGGGGTTTTTTTTTTTTTCTTTCTTGTGACCATCAACATTCTTAAATTTGAATTCAAACAAAAAAATGTTCCCAAATGCCAAATGATTATATTGTTTATGTATTGTCTTTGCATAAGTATATAAAATAGAAAATTTATTACAAACAATTTCTCTATAAACCCGTTACAACCAAAAGTAAAATAAAAAATATAAATTGATGAATATAATCAAAGAAAATTAAAATAAACAAAATGTTCATTCCTCCTTAAAATGTCAATGAAATTTGCCATGAAATTTGTTATATAAAAAATATAAAAGAAATATAAATCGAATTAAAAATTAAAATTAATAAAATGGAAAGAATAAATCCTATAAGTAAATGAAGATATACATAAAATAATGTAAAATTTATAGGATGTTTCGTTTTATAAGTGATTTTTGTTTTATAAATTGTTTATACATACATAAGCCAAATGTATATTATATGTATAATTATTAATTTTGTTTTTAAAAAAAATATATATTTAAATGTGTTTAAAAACTAAATTGAAATCAGTCCATAGTTAGCAATAATATTATTTTCATCATTTAGTTTGAATTAAAAACAATTAGAAAAAAAAAGAAACATTTTAAATGAATGTTTTCTTGTTGTTTTCTGTGTTTTTGTTTTTTTTTTTTTTTTAAATTATTAAATGTCCCTCCCATTTCAGTGTTCTTTATTTTCTTACTTTGTGGGTAAGTTTTTGTTTAAATAGTTACAAGTGATTTTTTTTTCTCTAAATATACTGACGCCTCACAATAACGATGAATTAATATTTTTTTGTTTTTTTTGTTTTTTTGTTTTTTTCCATTATAAACTACATTACACTTTTACTTAAAAATAAGTTATATGTATTATTTTGCAAATGTATTTTTTTTTTCTTAATAAGAAAAAGAAATTAAATTGTTTTTTATATATTTTTTTTTAAGAGTTAGGACATTGTAATCAATAAAAGTGTGTGTTTTGAAATTTTTGTTTGTTTTTACTTCTTACAAAGACGACATACAATTTATTTTTTACTAACTTTTAAATTGAATATTACTTGAATAGTCCTTTAAAATTAGTATTTTTTGTTTTGTTATTAAAGAAATTTAATGTTTGTTGTTATTTTTTTAAAAGTTGTTTTGTTAATTAATTATTTTGTTTTTGTTTTGTTTTTGAGGTAAATTTGGCAAACAAATTACGATGATCGATCGAGTTTTGTGGTGTTATTGTTGTTTTGTTTATTTCATTTAAAAAAAAGTCCTTCTCTTTGTTTTTAAATTGTTTAAAAACTTTACGCCTTTTATTGATGTTTTCTTGATTTTTATTTATCGACTAGTGTGCGGTGAATAGTAGTAATCTCTTTCGACACATTCATTATGGTGGAATGATTTCAATTTTTCTCTTTGTTGTGTTAAAGTTGTCCAATGTAACGGTGTTTTGTTTATTTATTTATTTATTTATTTATTTTTTTTATAATTATTATTATTATAGAAAAATGTATTTTTGTTGTTTGTAATGATGCAAAGTATTTTGTTATTTTCGTTAAGAATTAAAATAAAATTTAAATTTGGCTGAGAGTAATCTATTTTAGGCAGCTATCGCCTCATTTTGCCGTCATTCCCATTGATGAGGCGAAGGAGGCAGTTCTGAAGGATGGGCGACGGTTGAACTGTTAAAAAAATAAAAAATACAAAATTTAATAAAGTGTTTATAAGTAGTTTATTTTTTGTTTTAAATATTTTTCTTATATTGTTATGATAGTAACAAATTTATTTATTTTTTGACTTAGATTTAAACAAATTTTGAATATATGACGAAGCACAAACAACAAATTATTTGTTAGTAAAATAAATCTACACATGCACAGATACGTAAATAGCAACAAACAAAATACTTGTAACAATAATTTAGCACTAAACACATGCTTTCAAAAATACAAATGAACGAGGATGTATGTGAAATAATAAACAAAAATACTAAATGAAATAGTTTTTTTTTTTTATAATTTATAACAAAAAATGGAGAAAAAATCCTCACGCTTTGCTTTTGAAAAAGGACATCTCTGCCAAGAATGGCATACAACACAATGCCAAAATGCCAGAAATTGGTATTTGAGACTCATTTTGAAACTGTCGGGAGACTATGCTTCGGTCTGTCTCCTTGACTCCTTACTTAAGTCATGGATTATAAGTATATACATTTTTTTTTTTTTTTTAAGATTTGCAATACTCGTTGCTGTTGTTCTTAAGTACTTACTTACTTACTTTTGTGGCGCTACTGGAACCTCGGCCTTAGCTTACAAGCCTCTCCAGCTAACTCGAGCCTTAGCTAATTGCCTCCCGTTGCGCACTACAAGTAGACTGAAATCGCTTGTTACTTCTGCGCTCCACCTAAGGTGAAATCTTCCTCAACTACCCTTCGCATTAGTTTCGAAATCTCTGAGGGCCGGCGCACACTCTCAGGTGATTAATGCTCAGCTTTCTGACTAGGTCGATGTCGCTGTAAAGCTCGTATAGTTCGTCGTTGAATCTTCCCGTCAATGCAAACGGGACCGAATATTTTACGGATAATTTTTCTCTAGAAACGACCGAGGATATCTTCATCTACTTTTAATAGAGTCCACGCTTTAGCGCCGTAAAAAAGGACTCAGATAATTAAGGTCTTATATACCGGGTGGGTTTTTTAACTTGAGAATCCAAATTATTCGAAAAATACGCGATATCGCGAAAAATGTTTCAGATAAAAGTCACAAGATTCTGAAGGGGACATAAGATGGTGACCACGAGTTTGACCTTGATATCCATTTTCAAGGTCAAACGAAGGTCATTTTTGATTTTTTTAATGGGAACCCCTATTTTTTGACAGATTCGTAATCTGCGTAAAAAATTACAATTCTTTTATATGCAACACTTTTATCAAAAATGCGTTCTTTTCCCGTCAGAAGGCGCCATAAAACTTAAGACATCAAAATTGGTCGAAAAGTACGAAATATCGCGAAAAATGTTTCAGACAAAAGTCACAAGGTTCTAAAGGGGACATAAGATGGTGACCACGAGTTTGACGTTGAGATTCATTTTAAAGGTCAAACGAAGGTCGCCTTTGATTTTTCAAATGATAATTGCTGATTTTTATTGCTCAGTCATATTGCTCGTAGGCTTGTCATTTATTTTTACATACTGCGTTTAGCATAACCCAGAAACAACGACGGGGACGTAGCAGTATTTTGTTTCCTTCGGGGTGATTAATTAGAGTGGGTCCCTTTGTCTCCCACTGTTGAATCATTGAATTCTTCCCATTTCGACGTTTATTTCCCGAGACTATTTCAACAAATGCTCGAAAATATGACCTTTCACTTCAATACACTTGACTACCCGCGCTCTAAATGAGCCAACAGAACTGAGAAGTATTTCTAGCGTAATCTTCCGGCAAGCTTCAGTTATTCGTCTTTTCAGATCGGTTGTTGTTGGCTTTTTTCTGTAAACCTCACTTTTTAAGTAGCCCCACAAGAAGAAATCAAGTGACGTAAGATCAGGTGATCTAGCAGGCCATTGCCTCGGACCCCCTCGTCCGATCCATCGTTGATGGGAAACATTGTTTAATACGCCCCGGGCTACTTGGGAATAATGAGCTGGACAACCATCACATTGTTTGTCGCAACTCCAATGGCAGTTCTTCTAGTAATACTGGAAGATGGTCCCGCAAGAAGTTTGCATACTTTTCGCCATTCAAGTTGCCTTCAATAATACATGGGCTGAAAAGTCCGTTTTTAAGAGAGGGCACCACTTGAATTAAATCCATACCATTTTCAGTTAGTACCAACCTTCAAAAGATACTTGAATAATTTTGACAGCTGTCGGACTATTAGTTCTCGAGATATAGCGTTGTGAGTGAAGCAATTTTTGTTATTGTGAAAAAAATGGATTCAAAGCAATTTCGTGTGTTGATTTATCATTGCTTTTTGATGGGAAAAAATGCAGCCGATGCAAAGAAATGGCTTGATAAGTGTTACCCGGACTCTGCACCAGCCGAACGAACCATTCGCAAGTGGATTGAAAAATTTAAAAGTGGTCATACAAGCACCGAAGATGATGCACGCAGTGGACGTCCAAAAAGCTGTTTCAGATGAAAACATCAAAAAAGTCCACAAAATTATTACGAATGACCGTAAAGTGAAATTGATGGAAATAGCTGAAGCTCTGAAGATATCAAAAGAGCGTGTTGGATATATCATAGACGAATATTTGGACATGCGAAAGCTCTGTTCAAAGTGGGTGCCGCGTTTGCTCACAGGCGACCAAAAACAACAACGTGTTGATGATTCAGAGGAGTGTTTAAGACTGTTCAACCGCAATAAAGCCGCAATGGGCACGGACTTTTCTGCCCATGTGTTAAAATATGGACCTATTTATCCCCAATAATTCCCGCCCAAACATTAACATTCCAAGAGTGCTGGCGTTCACCTTGTCGCAACCAAAAAGGGTTTTCGGTAGCTCAGTAATGCATATTATGTCGATTGACCGTACCGTGATTGGTGAAAGTCGACTCATCAGAGAATAACACCTTGACGAAGAAAACGGGGTCTCGTTCAATTTGCTGAAGTGCTCATTGACAAAAGGAAACCCGGTTGCGAAAATCCTCACTAGAAAGTTCTTGATGCATTGAAACATAATAAGGATGGTATTTACGCCGATGTAATATCTTATAGACAGTTGTTTGAGAAATTCCTGATTCAAGACTTATTTGGCGAGTGCTAATGTAAGGATCGTGTTTGACCTAGAAAATGGGGCTCAAGGACAAACTCGTGGTCACCATCTTATGTCCCCTTCAGAACCTTGTGACTTTTATCTGAAATATTTTTCGCGATATCGCGTATTTTTCGAGTAATTTGGATGTCTCAAGTTAAAAACCTCAGCCTGTAGATGTAGAGTCTCCTTAGTTCTTCTGAATAGGGCTTACTCCACTTCCCAAAGAAACAGCTTTCGGAAGAGTGATTATTCGTTTTATATTTTCTGAGGTCCTGAGACAAAGTCCTTTACTACCTCGAAATTATAGGTGATGGTTGTGACGTTCTGTTCAATACGTCGATATATGCCCATTTTGGTAGCTTCGGTTTTAATACTAGCGAATGCACCGGTGATAGCCCGCTCCATTCTCCCAATTATGTCAATATTATAGGCGTCCGATAGTAGTTGTACAGACTTTTGAAAGGTTGTACCTTCTTGTAAGTTCCGCACAATTCTTTTAAGTATGATGTTAAAGAAGTCACATGACAGCGGGTCATCTTGTCTAAAACCTTTTTAAACATCAAAGGTCTTGGTTAAGCTGTAAGCGACTTTGAAGGAGCAGAGATCGTTCTTAATCGTCATTCTGCACAGACGGACGAGTTTAGCAGGAATGCAAAAACTATAAATGTTGTCATATGCGGTCTTAAAATCGAAGAAATGATGGTGGGAATCGATTTGGACTTCTTGGGTTTTTTCCGGGATCTGCCGGACAGTGAAGATTTGGTGGATTTTGTGGACTTCTCTGTACTGACCCCTGAGAGGGGTTAATCAGGCAGATAAAATTTTGTTTAGTTTGCGCAGTTAAGGGGTTCTCATTTTTTATGGATCTGGCAAACAATGAATGACATAACCAATGGATTTGATGCCAAAAAAGCACTTCGACACCATACTCGAAGGAAGTTTGCGGAAAACACAAGCCAATATCATGCCCAATACTTCAAAAGTCTGTACAACTGACATTATGAAAACAATTAAAATCAGTGAGCTGCCAGTGGGATATTCGCATATTTGAAATATATCATATTTTTGTTCCAGGTTGCCTATCACTTAGTCATGGAAAGGTATACGTATTCGTTGTAGATATACACGAGTCGCTAAGTCAAGACCACAATCAATCAAATCCGCGCCGTTTTCAAAAGGGCATTTCTTCAAAAGACTTTGCTGTACGTTCCTATAAGGCTGTGTTGACAAAACCTAAAGCCAGATGACCATTGTGAATGCTGTAATTTAGTGTAGTTTTCATGCTCGATTGAGACCGCTATTGGTCCATGTTAACTAATTTTCTTTGAAATGCTTTAAAGATACATACGAGTATGTGGAATCAGATGAACGATGCCACAATATTTTTGTTGGCTATATTATACATACGGGCATGTTAACAGCTCACTGCGTAAAGAAATAAAAAAATTTAATTCCTCCAGTTTGGAATAAGCATTCTAAGCGAGCTTTGATGAATCGCCTCACGCCTAAGGTAAATGCCCAGCCGAATGATAATAAAGTCGACAGAACGAACGAAATGAGTCGCTTTACCCTTGAACAACGTTGTTCTTATTGCAAACTTACGAGTATTTCAAGAGTGAGTACTGTATTGTGCAAACGCTACGTTTTTTGAAGCACCAACGGCGCCTGTTGTGCGCAAGTTTCTGCAAAAAGGTCGTGAGACTGGCTTTCTTACGGACAGCATTCACAGTCTGTGTGTGGCTGCTGTGAACGATAGTTTTCGACTCGCCATCGATCTCAAGATCGCTTCTCAGTTTGGGCCTTACAGCTACCAAATAATTTTTTTCTGACTAGGCGCATTTTCATCTGAATTGACGCATCTAGAAATCAGAAAACCCGCACGTGATTGCCCAGAAAGAAATGCATCCGCAGAGAGTGACAGTTTGGTGTGGATTTTGGAGTGGTGGCATCATTGGGCCGATTTATTTCGAAAGTGCTGCTGGAAACGCCATTTCGGTCAACGATGAGCACTACAGAGTCATGAATACAGAATTTTTATGGGTTGAAATTTTTATGGGTTCAGCACGATGTCACGCAATGCCACACAATTCATTAAACAATTAATCTTTTGCACGCTAAGTTCGGTATTATTGTTATCAGCCGCCTCGGAGCTGCCATTTGATCCCGTTAGACGTTTTTTTTTTATGGGGTGCCCTTAAAATTTCACGTTATGCGGCAATCCAAAAGCGATTTAAGTTTAAAGCGCATAGCTTTCGAGCCATTTGTGAGATAGAAACAGAAACAGTCAACATGGTCTTGGAAAATCGGGTTGACATAACTAATGGGAATAGTTGCTCATTCTAATGAGGTGGTAATTGATTTCTGAGCATTTTATTTTATTTTTAAAGAGAAACTTGTATTTGGAAGTATAAGTACTTCATTCGCTTAAATTTTCAGATATCATTTTAGTTATTATGAATGATTCGCAGTGTTTCTACCGTTCCGTACTCCATGTCATACAGTGGAACTGGTAATACCAGAGTTTTATAAAGGATAGCTTCCGTTCTTTAAGCGGGAAGATTCAAATTTACTACACGCCAATGCAACAACCAGTTGGTAGAACTATTTTTGGCGAAACTTCAATTCTTCAATTTTATATATTTTTCTATTTATATCTATGCATTGCTTCGGTCCCGCTTGCAGGATAGGCTAAATTTTGGGACCTTGAAACAATTCTATAGGCGAATCTATTCTGCATGACCTTGTTAGTGAGGCCAACAATTTTCTGATGTTTTCCTCAGCTGGAACTTGATCCTCTGTTACTTTTTGGACCAGATTTTCCGACTAGTAGTAGCAAATGTTTTGGTTCACGATCTTTGACTAATAAAATGAGAACGAATAAATATTTATCCAAAGGTTTTTTTTTTTTTTTTTTTTTCATTTATTGGGTAGAACGGCTTATTTGAAATGGCATCCATTTGTCTTCCAACAACGGCAGTACTGCTCGGACAAGGACGCGCTTCATAGACTCAATACTTGAATGTCGAGTAGCGCAAGCTATAGTCTTCAGAACTAACCATAGTTTTTAATCTGAACTAAGGTCTGGGATACCAGATCACCAATCATCCATGGCTATGAAGTTCGGTGCGTAGTTTTTGAATAAAGTTTTATTCGCGTTTGCCTTATGTGCTGAATCAGAGTCTTGTTGAATAGTCCACGGTTTGTTTGCGAATAGTGATTTGTTGAAGGGCTCCACAACGTTCTTTTAATCGTCTATTTGATATACTTTCGCTAAGATTTTGACACTTTTCTCTCAGAAATGAAACTTAGTGACTCGATCATAAGCAACTCCCCACCAAACCATTACAGATAACAGAGCATACACTCTATTGTTCTGTTTGTTCAACTATTCTTCAACGGCGAAAATTTCCTCATCAGTAAAAAGAATTCGTCTTTGACCGTTCTTCGCGTACTAGCGAAGCTAGTGAGTAAGTAGTGTGTTTCTTGTATGTGTTGAGTCTTAAATCACGTTTCAAGGCTCACGACATGCTGTCCTTGCTGATATCCATCTCGCGAGACATGATATTCTGCTTGCACAGCGGATTTCAACGAATTTGTTTCTCCACGGCTTTGATGACTCGTGGTTTCTCCCAGTATTCTCATATAGCTTCACAGTATGATACACAAAGTTTCATGTGCTTTTCAGTGGCCGCAGCATCCGAAAAATTTCGCCTTTTTGTAGCCCGATTACGACAACATGATTTTCGAGCGATCCCCATTCCATGATTGCAAACTGCTGACCCCAAAAACTTTTAAATTTTGCATAGATGTCACCTGTCAAATAGCCATCAAGTTGGAGTGGATGCGTTCATTGGTTCTTGAGAATGAATGTGTTCATTTTGTGTACCATTATGTACATTTGCTAGCATGCCTTGTCAGGCCCGGTAACATTCCTAAATTTTTCATTTCCGTCACTGGAAAAATATATTTTTCATATATCGTCTAACATTGCGATGCGTATGTTAAAGCTAGAGGAACGAGAGCCGTGATGGTATGGTGGAAGGAGGCTTAAGCAGTATACACCATACATTAGACAGGATCTTGTATGCGCCATTTAGTAAGGATATTTTATTAAAGCTTAACAAAGAGCAATGTTAGGAGTACCATTGGGCTAATAAATTTAAGTCATCACTCTTCGGAATCGTTTATGTATATTCACTCAGTTCCCATTGGTAATTTGGTAACCTATCACTGAAACATCATCTCAGTATTAAAAAGAGCTTCGCGGACTCATTGTCATTGATGATTGGAATTGGATTCCCTTGTTGCCCTTTCACTTCTCATTTCAATGGCAATGGAAACATAAAAATAAAAATAAATTGCTGGGGCAACCGTCTGGTGTGTAATCGTACCAAGCCCTAATCTCTTCGCTCACCCATTTTGCTCGTCTTGTGGATTTGAACACAATTAGAGGGACTATGAGGTTTTGCTGGCACTGAATGGGAGAAAGAAAAAAAATTCCCCTCTAGAAGCTTGCCATTGTATATCAAAATCGTGATGACGTCGACGTTTGGTTTTTAGTGATGGGTTGTGATTCGAGCCTAGACCTCTTGACATAGTTTTCGATGAATTGCACAGCGCCGCCACCCCATTGATAAATACGCAATTTTCGATTCTTCAATTATTATAAATTGTATTATTGTAGTCAGCTGTCAGTTAATTGATTTTTTTTTTTTATATTGGGTCTATAACTTGCGGTTTGCTAAGAGATGGCGTAACTTGTATTATTCCATTGGAACATGCGTTGGAAAGCTACTGTCATTGTACGTCATTTCAGTATATGTCATTCATTTGAAGCGTAAACAATAATGAAGAACTGGAAGCATTACTCTATGAAGATTGTTGCCAAACACAAAAAGAGCTCGCAGAATCTTTGGGTGTCACTCAAGCAGCCATTTCAAAACGTTTAGTTTTGATATATTCAAAAGCAAGGAAATTGGGCTCTACATGAACTCAAGCCGAGAGACGTCGAAAGGCGGTTTTGCATGTCCGAAATGCTACTGGAACGCCACAAAAGGAAGTCATTTTTGCATCGGATTGTTACTGGTGATGAAAAATGGATCCATTACGACAACCCCAAGCGCAAAAAATCATATGTGAAACCCGGCCAACTAGCCAAATCAACGGCAAAGCCGAATATCCATGGCGCGAAGGTAATGCTCTGTATTTGGTGGGATCAGATGGGTGTGCGGTTTTTTTAGCTGCTAAAACCGGGTGAAACCATCAATGGACAACGCTACTGAACACAAATAATTCGTTTGAAGAGAGCAGTAGCCGAAAAACCTCCGGAATATTCGACCAGACACGAGGCAATAATTTTCCATCATGACAACGCTCGGCCCCACGTTGCTATTCCGGTTAAGAACTATTTGGAAATCAGTGAATGGGAAGTCTTACCGCACCCGCCTTATAGCCCAGACCTTGCCCCTTCTGACTAACATTTGTTCCGGTCGATGCAGAACGCCCTCACTGAAATACGGTTCACTTCAGAGCAGAATATCAAAAATTGGCTTGGCTGCCAAGCTGGCGCAGTTCTTTTGGGATGGGATCCACAAAGATGGGAAAAAGTCATAACTTCAGATAAGCAATACTTTGAATAATACTATTGTACATGTTTTTCTTAAATAAACGTTCAAATTTTGAAAAAAAAACCGCACGAATTAAAATATATGCTCAATACAATCTCTGGGTATGGAGTCTGTTAAGAGCTGAAAAGCGGCATATGAGCTTATTTTCTAAAAAGTGTGTGAATGACCGCTATAAAATAGAAACCAGAACGAGTTCCATATGATCAAACAGATCGTAAGACTGCTTCGTGATACAACCGTCTTTTACATACATATTCGACTGAAAGTGAATGGTAATAATGGCCGATTTTACAAGACCAATACTTTTCTTAATCTGTGCAATTTTGAATACTTTCAACTAAAACATTGCATTGCATTAACAATCTTTAAACTTATCCAGTACATACAGCTTATCTTACTTTGGTCGCCAACCTACGCACTCCATCAATCGGATTGTTAATAAGTTAAAATGTCATTGGCCTTCACGATATTTGAAGGATCTCCTAAAGTTTCAACCTGCATTGAGCAGGTTCACTATGGCCAAGGATAACAAGTTTTCGGCTTCAAGCATGTGAGAAAGAATCATGTAATCGATATATGGGTACATATTCTCTTCTGATTTCAAGATAGATGACTTTAAGATGGCTGGTAATGCAGGCCACCATCTGCTTTCCATAGATGGCCAGTGGAAGGAGGCAAAAGAGGTGACTATTGCAGCAGAGAGTGTAGATTTCGGATCACGGCGTTGGTGGTTCATAAATTGTGTGCATAATCTCTTCTATAAAATATAAATTAAATCCATTTTTGGCATCGTTTACACGATTCTCAAGAAACGAGCCCATCTATGTATAGAGGAATCAATTTCTCAAACATCGCGTACTGAAAGGTTCTCATCAGTGTGGTCGTAGGCCTGTTAAGTGCACCATCAACCAGATCTTCAGTTTACGGCTGATTTTGAAAAACAAAAAAAAAAAACCGAGGAACGTCAAATAGACACCCATCACCTGCTTATTGATTTTAAGAACCCGAGAGGCAATGTTTAAAGGGAAGAACTACCTAGATATACGAGTTTATCTTTCAACCTTACTCCTCCAGAAATCTAAATAGTAAGTCATAAGTTTGAGTACAACTATCAAGTTCCATAAAAGGAACACACACTTTCAGGTTTGACTCGTCTGACATGTTTCCGAGCTAAGGATTCTCCTAGTTTTGTGTTGGTAATTCTTTTTTTGAGAAGAACACCTGAAAGTGTTGCTGCTATCGTTTCTGCTTTGACATTGTTGAAGGCATCCTCAATGCACATTCCTTGTAGTTTCTGCACTTTCTGCAGTATGCATGCTGAGAAGTCGATCTGTGCTGTGCCAAAGATGTGTGTCAATTAGTCGTTCCTCAATTGTGAAAAGAAATGATGACATCGAGTATTTACTCTTATTCCTCTTGCAAAGCTTGAATAAGCGTTTTGGATCATTATATTGCATCAATGGGAATCCAAGGTCCATTAATCCCAAACCCGATGGGATGGTCACATATGGGTACACATGTTTAGTATTTGTTTCCTTCCCTTATTCATTATTCATCCAATTTCTCGCTTCGAGGTCATATGACATTCTTATAGATTTTGTCGTTTTAGTTCAGTTTCGGGAATTAAAGACAGTAAAACCAACTTACCTTTTCGGTATATTTGCAGAGTGTACCTTCACTATCTTATTACAGATTGTCAACAAACCTGGGGATATTTATAGCCTCCTACCGTAAAAATCTTCCAAAAAAAAACCTCACAATTCTCACCCTTTATTATGAGATTATTGCCAACCAGAAGCTGCTGGGATATAACCCTCGGTGGTGCGAAAAGTTTTCACGTCTTTTGAGAAAGTCGGTTTCCCTTTCTACATTCGATATATTTAAAAATGAGCTCCAAGCACTCGTATCTCAAGGATTCCTCTGTGGAGACATCTTTACACATAATTGTCAGTTTAATTGATAAAACGCTAGCAATCAGGCATAGATAGGTACAGTGAGAACATCTCTCACCATTGCTTTGGATAGTGAGTGAATGTGAATAGTGAATGAAGTCTTAACACCCCGTGTTATATCTCCGGTAAAATTCCAAATACCATAACAGATCTAATGGAATCCCTTGTAAAAAAAACTAACCTATCGAAAGGACAAGATGTAAGCTTGGCGTCAACCTTAACTCTACTGAAAGAACTAAGAGACCAGCAAGTATATGTATGTAGTACAGGTGCCCTTAAGGTTACTTCCCGGATCCCGGACCGATTAATACACAATGCTGCAGCTTCTTTTGACTGACATCTTCAAAAAATATCCGCTTCTAAAGCAGTCTTACGACTGGACACTATGATCACCATATGAGAGTTCTATCCAAAACTCTATTCGATGTTTACCCCAAACTGGTCAAAAGGCATATCTTGTACTTGATAGCCGGAAAGTTTTTCATTATCTGCATAACATATGATTCGAAGAATCCCGACTGACATATAGATGGCGACTCTATAAACACATCCGTCCGATTTTAATTAAGTAGCGACCTTTAACCGATATATTGTATATTAAAATCTGATGAAATATTGAAGTTTTAGTGACGCGCCTTTAGATATTTTCAAAACCATGAAGGATTTTCATTGATAAAACACTTTTATTTGATGAGAAAAAATACCGTTAAAACTCAAGATAGGCTTGAGAAGTTTTACAGGGAATCTGCTAGGTCGAAAGCAACCATTTGACGCTGGTTTGCTGAATTCAAACACGGTCGTACGGACACAAATGATGCTAAACGCTCTAGGCACCCAAATGAGGGCGCCGAAATGTTGTTTCATAGCGCTGTTTGGGGCTGTTTAGCGAATCATAAATAACGTATTTATGCGATGTGTTACAATGATTGAAACATGGATCCTATAACCTGTTCGCAACCCTTAAACAATGCTCACCGGAAGGAGATATGGCTCCAATGAAGAGAAGATTGCGTTTTTTAAAGGGTTGGACAAATCGTTCTATAAGAAAGGCAAAGAAATGTTAAAGCGGCGCCGGAATGATTGTATCAGTCTAGAAGGAGACTGTGTTGATGAATAAAGTCGAATTTTGCCAAAAAATTGTGTTTTTATTGCTAAAAGATTACCCCTTCATAAAAAGTTGTAAAATGAAAGGAACATCACCATCCCATACAACAAAAGAAGTATCAAGATTGGAAGCTTGTTACAAAAAAGCCTGTGAAGAAAAAGACAATAATAACAATAAAAATGAGCAGATAACAAAAACTGTCGTATATTCTACGGATGAAAAAGGACTACACACAAAGACAGAACCATTATACAGAAATCACAACAAGGAAACAAAATAAAGAAAATTTAGCTTGTCTCCGGAGCTTTTACCAGCCAAAGTAAACTAGAAAAGCCAAGGAAAAATTAAAAACAAAGAACCCAAACCAAGAATCCAATCAAGTATCACGAAGTACTAAGGCTTATTAAATATACGAGAGGAAAACAAAATGAATACAGATCTCCTGAACAGTAATTATGTCAAAATTAATGTAGAAGACGAAGAATCCTACAGAAACTTAGCAAAATTACTAAATCAGAAAAAATTGCCATTGTAAACAAACAAGACCAATAAAGGTTGTTGGAAAGAAACTACACTTCTCATTCATACCTGAACGCATTGCGAATGAACTAAAGAAGAAAATCTTCAAAATAATAGAAGTTGACAACATGCTTAGGTATAAAAGCAAAGTACCGCTGCCGATGTTCATGCTTACTTTTGTGCAAGATGAAGACATCAAAAAAAATTTATGGTACAGATACCATATACTAGGAATAAAAGTGCAGATTCATCCTTTGTGTAAAGCAAACCTAGTTACCCAATGTAAAAACTGTTTAAAATATAGTCACACTCACAAATACTGCAACTCTAACCCAAAATATGTTAGATGTCATATGGGAAAGAATGATGAGAAAATTCTTGAAAAAATATCTTTCCTTGAAAAACAAAACAGTAATAAAAGAACTTTACCTAAAATATCCTAATAATTACAAAATACAAGTCGTGTTATGGAATGCCAATTGTCTCGAGATTCCCCAAGACGAATTGCAAGCGACTTTCATTATATGAGGTGTGTACCGAAAGTAAAGTGAATTATATTTTCTATAAAAAAATTATTTATTCATCAATATTAATGTAGTCCCCTGCAAGGATAAAATACGCTTGTGCCAACGCTTTTTCCAATCCTTGAAACACTTTCCATAAAAACTTTTTGGTGTAGCCTTGAGCTATTCCTGCGATGCCGTTTTTTGTTTCAGTTCTGGCAACAGGAAAAAGCCGCAACAGGAAAACATGCAACATGATTGTCGTGTTGTTTTTGGCCAAAAAATCTCTCACAAGCAACGATGAATGAGCAGGCGCAATATCGTGATGCAAAAGCTATGAATTGTTTTTCCACAATTCCAGACGTTTTTTTCGTACTGCTTTTCGCAAACGGCGCATATCTTCAAGGTAATACTAGTTATTGACTGTACGACTTTGAGGTAAAACTCCTGACGCACAACGCCACGTTAATCAGTGATCAAAACTTTGACTTTTGATCGAAATTTGCGTGCTTTTTTCGGTCTTGGCTCTCCTGGCTGCTTCCATTGGGACGATTGGGATTTGATTTCCACGTTATAACCATATTACCATGATTCGTCACAAGTTATGACTCTTTTGAGCAAGTCAGGATCATTCTTAACGTCACTCAAGAGCTCTTGAGCGATGCTCATGCGACGGTTCTTTTGATCAAAATTAAGAAGTTTCGGAACAAATTTCGCTGACACACGTCTTATACCCAAAACATCCGAAAAATTGCATGACACGAGCTGACCGATATGCAAACATCTTGTGGTAATTCGATGATTTTTCAGTACAATTTTCTTTACATCTTCAACGTTACCATCTTTTGTTAATGTGCTGGGGCGTCCAAAGCGAAGAAGAGCTTGTTCCACTTGTAAATATTTTTTTTTTACTTAGATAAGACTCACCGTATGCTTCTGTCAACATTTCAAGTGTTTTAGAGCACTTGAGTCCATATTTTACACGAACTTTTAACGTAGACGAATCACTAGTTTTGTGGATAAAAACGATGCTGGTGAATAGGACCCTGATTGCGGCTGTCAAAACGTTTCGGTGGGGATTGACAAGGGTTGCCCATAAGACGCGTATCCGTCCCCTGTGCTATAATCGACCCACTGCTTAATGCTCTAAATAGTTCTGACATCTACGAGGACTGTTTGATATGTACCCAGATTGGACGATAGGTGGTGCTACTGGGCCAAAATGAATACACCATCATTTATATAACCTCTATAGCCCGCCTATCGAAATTTGATGAGAAGTAGACGCTTAGTTTTTTTTTTGGCACCCATTTCAAAACATCGCATTAGTGTTTCTTGCGACCATAGAAAAAGAGTAGTATCCGATTCTTGTGTTCGAGTGGCAAGACCTGCAAGGAAATCAAGCCCGTTCTCGATGGTGTATAGGGGACCCATTCACCTTCCCGTACAACCATTTACCATTGGTTTGCAAAGTTTCGCCATGGTCACACGTCGGTTTTTAATAAACCGCGTCCAGGTGACTCAAAAACGGTAACCACAGAGGAAACCGTGGACAGAATCCCTGATCTCGTATAGGCGAACCGCCGAGTGAAAATTCGCGAGTTGGGTGAGAAAGCAGGCATCTCAACTGAACGCGTTAGCTATATCCTGCACAAGATTTTGGGAATGAGAAAGTTGTGTGCTGCGTTTGCTCATACCGGAGAACAAGCGCAATCGTGAGAGCACTTCAAAGATGTGCTTGGCTCTATTTAATCGAAATCCGGAGGAAATCCACGTTGACTATTTGGAGAAGAGAAAAACAATAACAGGAGCATACTATGTCGATTTATTCGGCCAATTCAAAGCCGATTTGGAGAAAAAATGACCAAATTTGGCGTTATCCATCACGATAACGCACCGACTCACACCTCCGCAGTCGCCACAGTCAAATTGGTCAAAACACACAACGAAGGCTCCTTCGACTTCCCTTTGTTCCCAAACTTGAAAAGATCGCTCGCCGGAAAGTAGTACAGGTTGAACGAAGAAGTCTTCGCCGCCGCGGAAGAGTATTTTGCAGGCTAACAAAAGTCATACTATACAGAGTGGTTAAAAAAGTTGCAGCACCGCTGGGAAAAGTGTATCGAATTAAAAGGGGATTGCCATATATTGAAAAATAAATCGTTAACACCTAAAAAAGGTGCGTTGTCATTTCTAATCTGGGTATTCATCAAACAGCCCCTCGTATGCTCAAACATATGCAGACGATGTAGATGTTTTATTTGTTGGCTCATACTTAAAGACTATCTGCTTTAAAGCGCAGGCAGCCGTCTACGATTAGGGCTTACAGTAGGGTTTCATAAGCGCATAACTATACCGTATGAATGCTCTCTGACGTCTCTAAGAGTTCCACGACTTTCCTGTTGTCCATCCGTAGGAAAGACTGTAGACGCAAGGCACCTTATATAAGTGTCCTGGGAATAAGTGACACAACATCCTGCTTGCTTACAAAGTGCTGACGACACTGCGAAACACATCCATTGTGTGAGTATGCTCGCATCTGGCTGCAGGTATTTGGCATTGATATGGTGGTGGTGGCTACGTCATCTTTCTATGCCCTAGTTTTTTGGCTGAGTGCTCGGTTCCGAATGAAAAAACAATCCTTGTTTATAATTCGTTTGTGGAATTCTCTATCTATCTTCATGTCCCAGACGTTGTAGTCTGCAAACATTCAAAACCAACCTATCTATCTTTCTTTCCTCTTTAATTTTTCTTCTCCTGCATTGCGGGAAAATATTTCAAGGTTATTTAATGTCATTGAGCCCGGGCTTACTACATTGCGATTATCAGCTTACATTAAGATTGAAATCGTCCAAAAGTAGCCTAGATATGAGGGTATTACATACACCTCGTAGTTAGTCTAGCTGTATCTTAATCCTTCTTGGACAGCCTTTCAAATTCAATATTCAAATTTTTTATAGCATTTGTGAGGTAGATACATACTCGTATATGTATTTACAAAAAAATTTGTATTTTAAGTTACCCGTCACCAGTCATTGTAATTTACAAATGCTCATAGTTTTAAACTTTCTTAGCAATATTATACAATTTTGTTTGTTTTTTTTTTATTGATAAGCTTAATTAAATTGTGCAATTCATTTTAGTATTAAAATTCCAATTCATATACATATTTACAAGATAAAATAGACGAAATTAAAGCACTGACCTTATAACAAAAATAGCTTTTTTTCATTTTTCTTTTTCATTTAAAAATTCTATTATGGCTTGAGAGAGACATCCTTATATCTATGTATGTTAACCTTGCCACCATAACCCTGTTAGTGTGTGTGTGTTTTTTTTTTTGCGTATTTTTGGTTTTGTTTAAGCAGCAAATAAGAAAACAATAGGTTTTAGAACAAGTTGCAGTGTTGCCTTCTTAATGGATCGAGATGAAAATGATTTTCTTAAACCAAAGCATGATCTTTTTTTATTTCTACAACAAGCACTATCTGTAGAAGGAGGAGTAGTGGTTTTCAAACACTTAACAGTTCTAGTAGATCTAGGTAATTTTCTGTAAAAATAGGTTTTATAAAAAAAAAAAAAAACGATTTAACAAATAAAAAAAAAAAAAAACATCTAAAACAATTTGGAAATGTTGAGTGTTTAATGCAAAAACAAAAAATAAAAAATACAGTTGTGCTTTGTAAGAAACCTAAAAAAAAATTGTTTCAAGTTTTCAAAAATGAAGCCCTTTCTCAGATGTGTATTGACAGTGATTTATAACATAGAAAAAAAGCGTTTATTTTTAAATATTAGAAGCAACATATAACACAAAAGATTAAAAGGCAATAACACAAAATTGAAAAGCACACCACGTTCCATCTAATCACACACAAATAACTAAACATTAAATAGATTAATAAACAAAACCAGAAACAAATAAAAAATTAAAAAAAAAAAATATATATATATAGAAGACAGAACACACACATATTTTTGACATTAAACAATCAATTATCCAAAATGAGTTCAAATAAAATAAAACGGAAAGAAGAAGTACTAAAAAAGCAATGTTTTCGAATAAGAAATTATTAATTTTTCATCATTTTACGGAGATATCTACTAAAAATCACTGCTGCTTTCTTTTGTTTAATTGTTTTTATTTTATTTTTTATTTTTTTTTTATATATTTATATTTTATAATAAACTGTGAATTAAATAAATTTTGAAAAATCCGAATTAATTTGTAATTTTTAGTACATTTAGATGTTGGAATATATTTTTTTCTAACAGGGAAGGGAAAACACAAAAACATATTTCATCAGCTGTTAATTATTTAGGGGAGGAGATCTAAATGTTAAGAGTTAAAAAATAATATATTTACAGATTCCTTCAACAGTGTTAAATATCATCCAAATTTTTACCGGTCAGTAACTTAGTTATAATTGGTTCTTTAACACCAATTTACGGCCGTTAAAACCGTGGCGATTGAGCGTTTAGTGAAAAAAATTCGAATCAGCTTATTCAGTTCATATGGTTGCCGTGCCATGTCGGTAAGTCAAGACCGCAATAAATCGATCCCGCGCCGTTTTCAAGAGTTGAGCATCTTTCGAACGTCACTGTGGCGCAATTTCCGAAAAGACTTGTCTCTTCGCCTGTATAACACCGTATTATACCAAAGGGTAAAGCCTATCGTTTTTTTTTTTTTTTTTTTTTTGGTTAGTTGGGTTCTATTGAAGATTGAAGATCCGGATTCGCAAGACGAAGCACATTTTTGGTTAAATGGCTTTATGTTGGCCGGAGATGTTCCAACAGCAACCATGATATAGCAAAAAACTGACTGTTTGGTGTTCCTTTCATACTGGAGATGTCATTGGAACAAACTTTTTCCGAGATTATGCTGGCGAAGCGGTTATAGCTAGTGGAGTTAATCTATTTCTTTCGGGATAAATTAAAACTGGAATGCTTAAGGGATATGTGGTTTCAATCGGATGGTGTCACAATCGACTTTTTGAAGAAGAAGTTCGGTGATTGTCTTATCACCAGCAATGGCCCTATCAATGGGCCACCCCAATTGTACAATTTAGACTCTTTTCTTTAGAAATACATTGCGTCTATAGATTATGCCAACAAATCAGAAGCATTAGAAGACTTAGAGACGAAAATTCGACGTGAAATAGCTGGAATGTCATCCTTCGTCACTTATGCAATCGGTTCTTTGGAGCACATATCAATGATGCCATATTTCATTAATAATGATATCAACTATATTTCGATTCAAAATAAACCTTTAAATGATGCCTTAAACACTGGTCTTTTTATTATTTGTACATTAGATGTTCATTTCCAACAACACAGTGCTGCGTGCCACTCAAATGGTGCAACTAAGAGGTGATTCATCGTGAGGTTTGATTTTCAATAGGCTTTTTTTGAGAGATCACGCGTTACTCCTATCAAATTGTTTTGTCATTTTTATTCAGTATCATTTGGCAAGTCATCATGGAAAGACTCACTTACCCACAACAGCGTCTCCAAATTGTTCAGCTGTATTACGAAAATCAGCGTTCTGTGGTAAATGTTTTTCGAGCGATTCGAGGAACTTACATAATCGACTTACTGAAACCACTATTGTCAATACCATTAGCAAATTTGAATCCCAGTTTATATTAGTGGATGATACTAGACCATTTAGACCACATCCAGCACGTAGTGAAGATACTATAGCAGCTGAAGCTGATAGTGTACGCGAAGACCATGACGAATCGATTCGTCGTCGTTCTCAGCAGCTTGGCTTGGCGTATTCGACAACTTGGCGTATTTTACGTGAAGATCTCGGCCTAAAAGCGAACAAAATTCAACTTGTGCAAGAATGGAATCCAGGTGACTTGAATTTGCGTCATATTTTCAGTAAATAGGCTCTGGAAAAATTCAATGAAAATCCGGTATGAAATTTTATTCATTGATGTAGCCCATTTCTGACTCAATAGATACGTTAATAAACAAAATTGCCATATTTGGGCTTGTGAACAATCCGAAGAGTACCAAGAGCTGCCATTACATCCATTAAAAACAACGGTATGGTGTGGTTTATGGGTTGGGGGAATCATTGCTCCATATTTCTTCAAAAATAAGGCAAATTAGAATGTTACCTTCAATGGTTACCGTTATCGCGCTATGTTAACAAAATATGTGCTTCCTGAAATTCAAGCACATGGTCTCGGTGAGCTCTGGTTTCAATAAGGCGGCACTAAGAGCCATACAGCGCGTGAAACAATGTACTTGTTGAGAAATCATTTCGGTGAGCATTAATTTAACGTTTTGCTACGGTAAATTTTCCGCCTAGATCATGCGATACCACACCTTTGGACTATTTTCTCTGGGGATATGTAAAGTCTCTTCAGGAATAAGTAAATACGATTGACGCTTTGGAAGCCAACATTACTAGTGTTATCCGCGAGATACCAGTCGCTATGCTCGAACGAGTCGCCCAAAATTGAAGCTTGCGAATGAACCAATCAGACTAAGTCGTGGTCAACATTTACATGATATCATTTTCAAAAAGTAAATGCCATGAATTGTTCTTTTAACCGATAATAATAATTTTAAGTTCACTTTTAAATTTATATGTTTTATTTTACATTATAAATCAAACCTCATGATGAATCACCCTTTATTACTCTACTTCTTGGCCGCAACTTAACACTGTGCGATTTTTTTTGGGGCCATGCGAAAAAGGGTTTTTATGCTAACGTTCCAAGTCAGTTAAGGCACTCTAAGCCAACATCTGTGATATTATCCATAAAAGAGGGCCGCAAATGTGCGAAAATGTGATGAAATTTAGCCAAAGAGTCGCTACGAGGAATCTGACCATGATCAGTAATATGCAGAAGCAAAATTTGCTCATCACCATCTGGAGGTCGATAGGTTTTCAGTGCCTCGACAATAATATCAAATCTATCATACAGGGACAAGTCTTTTCCTGATGCACGGAAAACAGATAGATGCCGACATACGAGGGCTGTTTGATGAGTACCCGGATTGGAAGACAGGTGGCGCTACTGGGCCAAAACGTATGTATTATCATTTAGTATAACCTCTTTAAGCCAGTCTGTCAAAATTTGGTGAGAATCTGACGCTAAGTTTGTTTTGACAAACTTCTCGATGGTGTGTATGGAACCCATTTACCTTCACGTACAACCACTTACCATTGGTTCGCAAAGGTTCGCTGTGGCCGCAGTGAGTCGGTTTTTGAAAAACCGTGCCCAGGTGGCTCAAAAACGTAATTCATAACTTCGTATTGGCGGACCGCCGAATGAAAATTCACGAGTTGGGTGAGAAAGCAGGCGTCTCAACTGAACGCGTTAGACATATCCTGCACGAGATTTTGGGCATAAGAAAGCTGTCCGCGCGTTGGGTGCCGCCTTTGCTCACACCGGAGCAGTTTTTTTTATCGAAAACTGGAGGAGATCCAAAGAAGGCGAAGACCGTGCCTTCAGTCGGAAAGGTGGTGGTCACCGTTTCTTAGGACCCGCGAGATTTTATAGTTGACTACATATTTGGAGAAGGGAAAAATTATCACAGGAGCATACTACGTCGATTTATTGGGCCGATTCAACGCCGATTTGAAGAAAAAACGACCACATTTTGCTTTGCTCTTCCTCCGCAGTCGCCACAGCCAAATGCTTCGGATTCGGCTCCCTGCGACTTCTTTTTGTTCTCAAACCTTTAAAGTTTGCTCGCCGGAAAGAAGTACAGGCCAAACGAGGAAGTCATAGCTGCCGCGGAGGAGTATTTAGCAGATCAAAAATATTCGTACTATACGGAGCTCTACAAACAAAAACGACAAGAATAACACGGGCATCTCTTCTTCAAAAAATAGAACGAATATCTGTAGAGAATAAATGTTGAAATTTGTAGCAGATACCGACACACAATGATAGTCAAAATTCAATCAACGTGATTTAAGAAAGTAAAAATACTTATGGTGTATCGAGAGTCAAACCCAATAAGACGGCAAAAACAGTAAACTTGGCAGCAGAGTAGATGACTTTCAGTCACTACTGTTATGGTGTTATACGATTAGAGTAGACAGTGAGTAGATACACTTCAATTGGGTATATTTTACATTGACTGGCTTTTGCTGATTACTATTCTCTTCCAACCGGGCTTGATTTAGAAGCACGGGTTCTGGACAAGAAAAAATTAGCAACACAATGTCCAGACCTGCCTTAACTGGACAATGACAGATTTCTGACTATTTCATAGGCCAACACCAGCTTTTAACAAAAAAAAGAAGAACTAAATAACATCTTCTTCCTCGAAAAAGAATGAGAAGCGAGCAATCGAGGATATGGATGATGAAGATATGTCAGAAACAACGTTCGGAAATTTTATCAAAAAATAAAGAGAACTTTTAAGTCAACAAAACCCGAATAGATACTTCTTAAGATGTGCTGAATCGTTGTTGAGGAAAATCAATTTCTGCAAACTATTAAACAGCGAGGATGATTTAAAATTCGTTCTCAGACAGACCGAACCGCCGAATCTGGACGATTGAAGCCAAGGTTTTCACCTAGCCGAACAAAATGATGCCGAAACAGAACCATGTAGGCCCTGTCAAGCTATTTAACACAGGGAGAGACGACTTAGTAGTGAGCATATTAACAGATTTGCAATATTTGGTCGCGTTCTGTCGTATTCACCTGTGTAGTGAGAAAAAAGATCGAAACTAGTTTACTAGGTTCGGAGAAGGAGATTCTTCATTAGAATGAAACTAAGCCAAGGAGAAAAACACAGGAGGTTGTTGACAATGAAGAACTTGCGACAGCTGTTGAGGGAAATCCAGCTACGACTGTAATTTGCCTCCCTGCAAAGTTCAAAGTTTCCCTGAAATCGTAAGTAGTCACTATTTAGCCATCGGATAGGTAACAAAATTGGACAGATGGATATCCCACCTCTTAACACTAGCATATATGCTACGACGTTTAGAGAATGCAATATTCATCGTGTGGATATTTCCTGTCCCGTGTTTTTACCTGCGATGAGAAGTGGATCCTGTACGATAATAGGAAAAGGTCAGGGGAATGATTGGACAAAAGCGAGCTTCCCAGGCGATTTGTCAAGGCTAAGCTACACAACAGAAAGGTAATGGTGACTGCATAGTGGGTCAGTGAAATTGAAATTGAAATCAAAATTTGGCGAGAAGGTCAATTGGTCTTATATGGTTAGTGACCTATAGCCAATGTTCTTTGGGTCACCTGAAGGCATTTGTTAATGGGGACAAATCAGCAAGTCTGGTAATATTGTTCTTGATGTACTCGTACGGACTTATTTATTCGGAAAAGTACTCACAAACTGGACAGAGAAATGAACGCTATAAAACGTAGCTGAGCTGATCATAGGCGCAAAATCAAGGGTATATAAAGGGTGAGCCAACAGATAATGTAGATGTTGGCTTGCAAATATTGTCATTTACTGAACTCAATGTGGTTGATCTTTTTGACAGATGTCATACAATGTTTGACAATTTTAGTCATGGAGTCGTTTACCATGCTTACCTACTTTTGTTATTCAATCTTATTACGAAAATGGGCTATCTGTGACAGTAACATTTCATAAAATTCATGAATTTTTCGGTCAACACAATTGCAATGGTGCTGAGTTCTAAAGAAACTGGTATCGTATTGCGTCAAACTTCATATCAGCATGCTTGGCCAGCAAGTAGACGCGAAAATATCACCAACTCAATTCATCGCCGAAGTCAACAGTTAGGCCTCACTTATGGCATTTTACGGAGAATTTTAAAAGTTGATCTTCGTTTGCGCGCCTATAAAATCTAAATTACACAACAATTGAAGCTTTTAGACCATCTACGACGTCGCGAATTTGTTAATTCAATGTTAAATCGCCAGGACAATGTGTCATTGAATTTGATCTTTTCCGATCAAGCCCACTTTTGGATGAATGAGTATGTATTGGTCTATAACTTAATTCATGCGGTTTGCTAAGAGATGGCGTAACTTGTATTTTTCCATTATTATTATTTCATTTGAACATGCCTTGGAAAGCTACTGTCATTGTACGTCATTTCAGTATATGACATTTATTTGAAGCGTAAACAACAATAATTTATTTTCACTCAAATATGTCGAACTTTGTGCCTGAAAAAGTGTTTTTGTGGGGAGTTCTTCTTCATTACTTTAATATGAAGAAAACTGCTGCCGAAAGTCATCGTATTTTGGTGGAAGTTTATGATGAACATGCGCTAGCTGAGCGAATGTGCCAAAAGTGGTTTTCATGATTTAAAAGTGGTGATTTTGGCTTGGAAGACGATAAACGTCCTGGGCAGCCAAAAAAGTTTGAAGATGAAGAACTGGAAGCATTACTCTATGAAGATTGTTGTCAAACACAAGAAGAGCTCGCAGAATCTTTGGGTGTCACTCAAGCAGCCATTTCAAAACGTTTAAAAGCAGCTGGATGTATTCAAAAGCAAGAAAATTGGGTTCCACATGAACTCAAGCCGAGAAACGTCGAAGGAACGCCACAAAAGGAAGTCATTTTTGCATCGGATTGTTACTGGTGATGAAAAATGGATCCATTACGACAACCCCAAGCGCAAAAAAATCATATGTGAAACCCGGCCAAAAAGCCAAATCAACGGCAAAGCCGAAAATCCAGGCGCGAAGGTAATGCTCTGTATTTGGTGGGATCAGATGGATGTGCTGTATTATGAGCTGCTAAAACCGGGTGAAAATATCAATGTACAACACTACCGAACACAATTAATCCGTTTGAAGAGTGCAGTAGCCGAAAAACGCCCGGAATATGCGACCAGACACGAGGCAATAATTTACCATCATGACAACGTACGGCCCCACATTGCTATTCCGGTTAAGAACTATTTGAAAAACAGTGGATGGGAAGTCTTACCCCACCAGCCGTATAGCCCAGACCTTGCCCCTTGTGAATACCATTTGTTCCGGTCGATGCAGAACGCCCTCACTGAAATACGGTTCACATCAGAGCAGAATATCAAAAATCGGCTTGATTCATTCTTGGCTGCCAAGCCGGCGCAGTTCTTTTGGGATGGGATCCACAAATTGCCAGAAAGATGGGAAAAAGTCATAGCTTCAGATGGGCAATACTTTGAATAATACTATTGTACATGTTTTTCTTAAATAAACGTTCAAATTTTGGAGAAAAAAAAAACCGCACGAATTAAATTACATACCCAATAGATAAAAAAATTGTCGTTTTTGGGGACCGGAAAACAAATACGAGATACACGAAAAACCAATGTATCCCAAAAAAGTCACTGTATGGTACGGGCTATGGGTTGGTCGCGTCATTGGCCAGTACTTTTTCGAAGATGAAGCCGGAGAGAGACGTTACGGCAACATGTTGACCGGATTTTTTTTTTTCTTCAAAATTGAATGAATTGGGTCTGGACGATCTAACGTTTTAACAGGATGGTGATACCATCCATCACAAGCCATCAATTGCATTATTTCGGTTAGAGAAGAAGTTGATTGACCTCCAAGTTTTCTTTCCGTGGGGTTATTTGAAAAGTTAGTCCTATGCTTATAGCCCAGTGACAATTCGGGATCTCAAATATAACATACAAACTGAAATTGCGACCACTGACCCACTTATTCTTCGACCTTCGGGTGGTCGCTTGCAACAGAAGCCTTGTTGGTCACATGAACGATGTTGTATTCCATGCATAATTGCCATAGACTGAACTTTATTAATCAATAAAATTCTACATTGATTTCGCAATAAAACTTCCAAATGTGTCACGCCCCAAAATTAAGAAACAGGAGTTTATATTTTTGGCCTTTTGGGATTGATATTCAGGCGGCTAGGGCCTTAATTTTTGATCGGTTGAAATAGTTTACTATTGACAATTTACTCTTTAGAAATAAACAATGTTTTGCTTAAAGTATCACAGGGCATATGAAGATAGACAAAATGCAAAGTACACATTTTGTTTTAAATTATTCAGTCTCTACAGGTTCACTATGAAATAAAGTAAAAGAAATCGCAATTCTTTAGCCTACATCAAGAACAATTTTTACACTTTTACTAAATCTATAAGTTTTTATATATATATTTTTTTTTATAAATAAAAATACATCTATTTACACTCAGCACTTAAACAAAAGTGACAGTTTTCACTCTGAAGGCCTAAAAAATAAATACAATGAGATATTTAAATTTTTTTCTTTCGTTGAAAATACCTATTTTATTGTAGTGTTTGTCTTGTTTTAGTTAGCATGCACGCATATCATACATACATAAATATATAAATAATATATATATGATCATTTATATTAAACATCAAATTATTGTGAGCAATAAAGAGGAAAAATTAATTAAATATATTTGGTTTTTATTTGTTGTTTGTGCTTTCTCTTTTTTTGTTTGCTTATTTAATTTTTAGTTAGCTATAATTGCGCTGAAACAAAATTAAATTGGCCACAACTATTAAACGAATTGCATAAAAGAAAATATTATTAATTAAAGAAAATAAATAACAAGTAAAAAGATTTATATACAATTAACAAAAAAAAAAAAAAAAAAAAAAAAAAAAAGAAATAAAGTCAAACAAGTATTTCAACACACCTATTTAATTTTTTGAATGCCTGATGATTTAATGCGATAAATAAATTTCTGCATATTGATGATCAAATAAGTGTGACTTTTCTGATTGACTGTTGAATAATTAATTGATTTTCTATGTTTATTAATTTTTTTATCTTTTCCTTTTCTTTTCATTGTGGTAAAAATAGTTTTACAATTTAAAGATGGCAGCAGGACATTTATGTATATTACGATAACGATTATTCATCTATTTATGTATTTTTATACGAATATATATGTATGTTGTGCAGTATAAAATGTTTTGCTATTCGCTACAATCGATTAAATGTGATTTTTTTTTTTTTTTTATTTAAAAGAACTTATTTTTTTTTTTTTTGTTTTTGACTATAAACATTTACATTTAAGTTAAAATTGCTTTCTATTTTCTTTTTTTTTAATTCTTTCTTATTCAGCATCAACAGCAGCAACAGCAGCAGTGGTACTAGTAGATTATCTCATTGGCTATTGTGTAATATATATAACAGTATTGTTTTTTTTTTTAATTTTAAATATTTAAATAATGATTGTAAAATTTATTTAATTAATAATTTTATAAATATGCGAGAAAAAAAATACATTATTACGAAAAACAATAAAACAAAACAGAAATGAAAGGAAATCGAATTTTGCAAGAAAACACAGCACATTTTATTTAATTTTTCCAGAAATAAAAAAAAAGATAATTTAGAAAAAAGTTTAACAGAGAGATAGTTAGAAGAAGAAATGTTCAAAAAAAATTAATTGTGTGAGTGGAAGGAAATCAATTGAATTGGACTTACCTAGCAAAGCTTTTGAATGCAGCACTTTGAGGATTAATACAAAGTGGAACACGACCGGTTTGTAATTGTTCTGCTATGAATTTGTGCATTTCCTCTGAAAAATAAGAAGAAAAAAAAAATATTTAAACATAATACTCGTACATGCTCGTATATGTATTTTTGATTTTGTTTAATTTTTTATTTTTTCGCGAGCCCCTCGGCAATCATATTCAGGTACTCTAACACCTAAGATGAGCCTGAGGCGCATTAAAATACTAGAACGGTCCCAGAAGTATCCGGCCTGACCAGGACATGGCGGTAGTTGTTTGAAAATACCACTATATTGGAAAGTACGCAGTCAATAAAGCATATGTTTCAAGCGCCACGTTGTTTAATATTTGTTTGGCAGCCATCAATAGTGAACGTTGTCAGTGAACTTGTGAAAATGTAGAAAATTGGTCATCGTTATGTGATACAATACTTTTATTTGAAAGGTCTCAGCCCAACCAATATAAAAGCTGAACTGGATTCTACTCTGGGTGAGTCTGCTCCTTCATTTATAACAGTCAAATGTTGGGTTGCTAAATCTAAACGATGCCGTACGAGCTGCCAAGACAAGCATCGCAATGGTCGACCAAATGAGGTGACGACTCCCCAGAAATGGTGAAGAAAGCCTACAAAGCGGTACTGGATGATCGTTGACTGAAAGTGCGCAAGCTAGCAGACATTGTAGGCATTTTAAAAAGTGCAGTACATCGCATATTATTTGAAAATTTGGACTAGAGAAAGCTGTGTGCAAGATGGGTGCCGCGTTTGCTTACACTCAAGCAAAAAAAGTGTCGTAAAGATGTTTCCATTGAGTGTTTAGCGAAGTTTCACAGCAACAAAGCAGCATTTTTGCGCCGTTTCATAACAATGGATGAAACATGGGTCCATCACTTTACACCCGAGACAAAAGAACAGTCAAAACAATGGTTTCAAAAGGGAGAACCGGCTCCAATGAAAGCGAAGACCGTTTCATCTGCAGGTAAGGTCATGTTGTCGATTTTTTTAGATGTGCGTGGGATAATTTTCATTGACTATCTTGAAAAAGGAAAATCTATAAACAGAAAATCTATTAGCAGTATTATGCGAACTTATTGTAATGTTTGAGCAAAGAAATCAAGCAAAAAACGGCCGCATTTGACTAAGAAGAAAGTGTTGTTTCATTAAGACAATGCACCAGCTCACAAATCCGTTATTGCAATGGCCAAAATTAATGAATTAAAGTTTCAATTGTTACCTCATGCACCATATTCGCCAGATTTAGCCCCCTCGGATTATTTTCTGTTCCCAAACTTGAAAAAATGGCTCAGTGGTCAAAGATTTTCCAACGATGAAGAAGTGATGTCCGCAGTTAATGGCTATTTTGAGGAGCAAGACATGTCTTATTATAAAAAGGGTATCGAACCTTTTGAAGATCGCTGGGAAAAGTGTATAGAGCTGAAAGGCGATTATGTTGAATAATAAATCCAAAATTTTTGTTTTCTTTATTGGGTCGGGTACTTCAGGGATCGCCATCGTATGATGAGACAAACGGAAGACTGTCTGAGAAAGATACTCGTACCGGTGTCACACGGATAAAAGGAGAACAGTACGAAATTATAGCATCTAAGAAGTGAATCGATGTAAATTAGTGCTCCCGATTTTATCCGGGTAATATTAAACTCAAGAGAGATCCTAACGATCAAAGGAAATAAATGAGCTCTTGGACGCATGTTTAGAATTCACGGATTCGAACAACACCGTGGTGGAGGCTACTCTGGTAAATTGTAGCAATGACAACACGGTTTCTCCAGAATAATCTCTACTACTCAAAAAAGGCTTCGGCCGCACTTATGACATCATCCAAATTTAGGAACCGTAGATCTCCTAACTCCTTCAGCTATTCCATGGCTCTTAGTCAAGCTATGACTGCTTACTGCCCTCTTAATAAACCTAGAGGCAAGAAAAAGACGCAATTGTGGATATCAACATTGGGGCCGCTTAATATATAAAAATAACTAAGGAAGGCTAAGCGACAATCCTGATGATCATTCTGTGACAGAAAATTCTGATGCATCGCGGCTAAGAAAAATCCTCTCTAAAAATCCTGTGATGCCTAGTTGTTTGAAAAAAAAACCGATGCCTCTTGGACAACCTCAAGTGACGTGCTACTAGACACCCACTTCCAGGTAGCTCCCTATTCGCGGTCAGAAGCAACGCAAACAGGACTACTACAACCTTGACCAAAATTCATGGTCTGATTACAAAAGACATGCTGTTTTGGGCGCTATAAACCATACAAGTCTGCTGGTCCGGTAGGTATAATACATACCGAGCAATAAAGTTCCTCAGATATAATCCTGCCAACGCTAGAGAATATCATGAGGAGCTGTTTAGAACTAATCCACATTCCACTATCATGGAGAGAAGTCAATGTAGTTTTCATTCTCAAAGCCAGAAAATGCTCTCATGTTATTGCAAAGGATCTCAGACCTATAAGTCTATTATCTTTCCTTCTGAAAATTCTAGAACGACTGACTGAATGACTCAAGACTTTTGTCAACGGTTCATCATGCCTACTGTAAAGGAAAGTCTGCATTCACTGACTAGCCACAACCTTACACTAGAGAGTACAAAATGTTTGCTCTCTGCGCATCAAGAGCGCCCTTAACAACGTCAACACATCCGCAATAACGACTGCGCTGTTAAATCTGGAGAGTTGATCAGTCTTATGCTAAAAATCAGGAAAATTAACTATAAACTGGGTCGGACTTCTGCTAAAAGATGTGTTAGCAGAGGTACGCCGCAAGGCCACCGCCTTTCTCCTCTTCTCTGGAACTTAGCGGTTAATGAACTGCTGATATACCTGGAAGCGGGAAAAAGCAGGGTAATTGCATATGCGGATGACGTTGCCACAGCCGTCTTAGGTAAGTACGATTATCTTATTACCATCAAGGAACTCCTTCAGCTAAATCTTAAGAGATTAACCCGTTGGGCCGATCGCTGTAGATTAGAAGTAAACTCCCAAAAAACTGATCTTGTCCTCTTTTCCAGGAAATATAAAATTCCAATTACAAACTCTCCCTCAAAAAATGATACCCATTTAGTGTTTTCCGGTACAGCAAAATATCTGGGTCTCATTTTTGACAGGAAACTAAACTGGAAACATTCAAGAAAGTGTCAAGAAAGCTACAGTAGTTTGAAAAAAAACCATTGGGAACAAACGGGGCCTTCAACCTCGAAAAACTAACTGACTATAAATTTCGGACATAAGACCGATACCTACCTACGGAGTTGTTGTCTGGTGGACGGCCTTAGACAATAAAGTAAACAAACTAAGCAGAGTCCAAGAACTGCATGTCTATGTATAAGCGAAGCTCTACATTCTACTCCGACCGCGGCTTTAGACATTTTGTTTCACTTGACACACTTCGACATCTTCAGATATTTGCCTTAAAGCGACTACACGGTGAACAAATAATTTATTTGTCCACGCTTATATTTTCAATACACTAGTAGTTTTCACAGAGAACATCTATTACACCTTGCCTAAACTTTGGTTTGACAAAAACTTTCATGTAAGCTTTCCCTCTAGATCCTTCGGGGAGGACAAGTCAAGTCACAAGTCAAGTGATGGCGGTATTTTCTCAGATAAACTTAATCTAAGCCTATCTTATCGTTTTCCAAATCACTGTAGCATGTTCCGTGCGGAAATTTTAGCGATTAAAAGAGCTCTGTCCTGGCTAAAGAAAAATGTGATATCTGCAAAGAATATCCACACCTTTTCGGATACTCAACCCGCTATCAAGTTCCTGGGCTCAGCCTCATTAAATTCAAAAACCGGCCTTACGGAGATGGCAGAGCAGTTCAACCTTTACATTTGGTGGGTGCCGAGCAACAGTAACATTTCAGGGAATTGTAGGAACGACGTCATTACTGGACACTGCCTTATAGTCAAGCATGCTTGAAGGCAGCAATAAATAATCCTATTGAAGAAAATGCAGTATCTTCAACGTCTGCAAAAAGGAGGAGACAGCTACTCTAACAACGACTGGAGGAGGAAAAGCTGTTGCGAGAACAAAGTAACCAATTAATTATATCTTCAACAAAAGTACCAAATTCCTTGTCTAGACTCAGATGACGAAGCCTACTTCAAGCAATACTAACTACCGAAAAGTTTTGTCTACAAGACAGCCCAAAACATTTTCTGCCCGGCTGTAGCAGTTCAGTACAACAAAACCAGATGAAACTCACCAGGAATGCAGCACAACCTTCCGTCGACAGTGATAAGTTACTTTGCTTTAATCAACATTTACTCAAGTTCAGCGGCAATCCTGGGCAGTTTTCATCAGTTTATTTGAACAGAGTACAGAGCTAGCCGCGTTTTCGAATGGCGAAAACCTTATTCGAATGCAAAAAAGCCCCTGTGGAAAAGCAATGAAGGCAGTAAAATATCGACTTGTACTATCGGCTATATTGCCTGACGTCATTAAAACAATGCGAATGATTTTCGGTTGACCAGATCAAATTACACACACATTGACTGAAAGGGAAAGACGCATAACACCTCCAAAAGCCGAAAGGAATCGTTAATTAACTAAGCTCTAGCTATCAAAAATGTACGTGCAACGATGGAAACAACAAATAACACAGCACATTTCAACAACCCAGCGCTTTTAAAGGGATTTGTGGATAAGATGCCGCCTCATCGCCTGTTAAATTCTGCAATCTTCTGTAAAAATGTATTACCTACCATATTTCGCAATTGGAATTAAGAAATTGGTTGTATGACGTCGCTGAGACTGCATGCGCCGTGACAACGCTGTCTGCGAGACCTGTGTCAGGCAATGGCGTGTGAGCAAAACACCACGTTCATTTTTACAGCTATGCAGAACAACCAACAGCGCGTCAACGTCGTCACTTCTAACTCACCACAACAAAAAAATCGTCAAAGTCCTTTTTCGAGTTCTGCCGGCGAACAGTCGAAAAGTTTGCCTTCTTGGACTTAGGATCTTCGCTAACACTTTTGGATGAAGAGATCCCTGGCTTATTGGGGCTATCTTGAAAAGCTGAAGAACTATGTATCTCTAAGGTGGACCTCCGACACAACTCGCATCGAGAGCAATTTCAAAGTAGTTTCGCTAGGAATTGCTGGCAGGAGGAGCGGCGCCGGAAAATACCAACTAAACAGCATTCCGGACAGACATTAGCCAAACATTATCCGCATCTGGTTGGGCTTCCTATTCCATCCTAACAACGAGCACGTCCGCGAATTTTAATAGGCAATGATAATTGGAAGTTTGGTGTTCCGCTGAAAATCTCTGAGGGTAGTTCGTCACAGGCAATTGTCACCAACACAAGACTTGCTTGGTCAGTGCTTAGATCTGATGAATGAGATAGAAACGGAATTGATAGATACTCGCATCACCTTCACATTTGTGATAGCAATGCAGACAGGGAGCTGCACCATCTCGCGAATGATTTTTTCTCAATGGAGAACGTCGGTGTTCGCATTCCTAAGGAGCGGGTTATTTCGGCAGAAGAAAAACGAGCAACTAAAATTCTTAAAGATACTCATACTTGTGTCCGCATGAACCACCATTTCGAGGTAGGACAAAGAACTTCGCAGTATTCTGGACCAGCATATAGAAAATTTGATAACAAAAGGCTATGCCACAAATATATAACCAGAGGGGACGAATATCGGGCAAAAACGGATTTGGTATCTGCCAATCTTTACTGTAAGAAATCCCAATAAACTATTAAGGGTTAGGCTTGTTTGGGATGCAGCAGCAAAATGTAATTCATTCATCCACTTTCAATCTAGTCTTGCACGCATTTGCACGATGAAAATGTTGAATTTACTGAATAAATTTACAGTGACAGTTTGATGATTAGTGAAAGAGTGCGTTCACAAATTAAATTCAAAGTTGTCAAGTCCCTATTGGAAAACCCTATATTAAGTATTTACATTAATGTGTGTTGCGTTTTTATGCAATTTTTATTATTTATGTTTTTGAGAGGCATTTACGAAGCAAAACCACATCGAATACGAGTAAATAAGCTGAGTTGTAATAACATAAGCCTATAGAAAAGGGCTTGTAATCGAATAGAGGCCTGTGAAAGCATCGTCCTAGCATCGTCGGTGTGTCTGTTTTTGTGTTTGTCTTTGATAATGGCTTCGGAATTCAGAGTGGACAGGGCAAATATATGTTACGTAGGTTAAGAAGTAATCACTTATCGGCGAACAGCCGCATTACTTAGATCTGAAAATGCCTAGACACAAACTAGTAGTTTATTTTTTGACTGTAATTCCATGACTGTAAGCAAATAATCCACAACTCCTTTGTTTACAGAAACCCCAAGTTAGATACCAATTCGACCTTTAACGATTTTGATGCGCTGTCTGACTCCTCATATTAAAATCGTTAATGTGGGTGATTTCAATATTCAAAACTCTAGAAGGCTTTGACAAACAACACCCAAAGGATGGTATATTGAGCTATGTATTCGCTACAAAAAAAAAAAAAAAAAAAAAAAAAAAACAACTCAAACCATCTTGTAAATGAGCCCATACGAATAGCTGTTGTTGATAAGCATGCCGCCAACACCCTAGACTTATTTTCAGTTCCACACACCCCCTCCTTAGACTATTGTGTTATATTAGATAAGTATATAGTACACTGACACATTCAGAAAAAATCTTCCTAAGAGAACCATATGGAAATATGAGCAATCCAAATGTAGTGGACTTAAATTGACGCTTTATTTCCCGCGAAGAGGATCAAACCCAAAGAAAAGTTATGCTTAGAAAACTGTTTTCGGTCCCTCAAGCCCAACTCGACGCAGTTACACCGAAGTCTTTCTTAAACGTGTAAAGTCTCAATATGGGCAGAACCTGAGGCAACAAACACTACAATGTCCGAAGGGTAGTAAGAATTGTTGGTCGTTTCTCAAGACATTAGAAATGCTCCATCCCAACGCTCATTTACAATAACATTTCAGGCATCATTAGACAAGACCAATATAATTGCTGTACACTTTGCAGTCAGCTTAACCCTTCAGATTGCGGCATGTCTCTGCCTATACGAATATTCAATGGGGCGAACCACTTTCGGACTCATGTGTTAGCAATAGTACTCAAAGATCTTAACACAAACAAGTATAATAATGATGGTATAATTCCCCTTCTTCGAAAGAGGTGGTCTTCTACGTTGGCAAAACCACGGCGTAAGCCTTTTCATCAACCTTACTCTTTAGGACTCCTGCTGTATGGATGCATGAAAAAGGTTAATCGAATTTCTTTCATCCTTAGGCTCATTGCAATTATGTTACTCTTTTCCAAGGTCATGGAAACGCTGATAGCACTTCAGCTCATAAAATATCTCGCTTCTGCATGTTCACCTACTGAAACCTTGTAACGGCTTTTACTTTCTCTAAATAATTATGTTTGATCAACTTTTACAAAAAAAAAAAAACCATAACAAGTGAGTGTCACTATGATCACGTCCGAAAACCTCACTAAATAATTATATCGGTAGAAGCGACGAGCGGTATGTAAACAAGAAAACTTCTCAATGACCAGCAGTACTCGTACAGTTTTCGTACTAGCAAATTCACTGGTAATTTGATGGCATGTTTCACCGCAAAGTGGAACCTACGGCGAAAGTGACTAAGGAATCTAACAGCGTTTAGCATCATTTTAGAAAAAAAAAATTATAAAATGCGAGAGAGACCTTCTTGTTCCAAGTCAAAAGCGACAAAAGAAATTTCAACACTTGCCATTAGTTACTTGAAGACAATGACTACTGCTCAACTATACTCGAGAACGTATCAAGGTATTAAGTATTTATGACGTAAAAATCTAGGCGATCCACCTAACTTAGCTGACTGGGTACGGAGTGTACAACAACTCATCTATACAATCTGAGTAGACAAAAATATGATAGACGAATGGAAGCTCAGCATTGTTTGTACGATCTTAAAGAAGGAAGATTCCTTGAACTGCGCCAACTATAGGGAAATAAGTCTCCTTAGGATCGTATATAAAATCCTGTCTGTCTGTATTATGTAAACGCCTAAGATCCTCCAACAAAAGTCTGACGGATTGAATGCATCAATAGAGACGAACTATACAGAGCTATGTCTTGGTTTGACATTTCTGTCAAGCTCATTTAATTACGCAGGAGAATGGAAAATGTACCTTGCTTCGTCAAGGTCGGTAATGATAAAACTAAGACATAAGTTGCCATGTGATTTTCTCAACATTTTTGCGAAACTAACTCCAGAGGCATCTTCTTTTAAAAGGCAGATCAGTTACTCGCATACGCAAACGACATTGACGTAATAGTAAGAACACAGCGAACTGTCAATTGAACGTATCGGACTATTGAAGCAAGATCTTCAGAAGCGGGTTTAGAGGTCAATGAAGGAAAAAACAAAGTATATACTGTCAACACAGAGACAAAGAACATCGACTCCTAGAACAAAATGTTATGATAGGTAGCTTCAGCTTTGAGGTACTAAAGGACTACTTACCTCAACCACGGTATCAACTCCAACAACGACACCAGTGCAGAAATCATGCGAAGAATTACTCTGGACAATCGTTGGTTTCGGCTTATAGGCAATTGAGAAGTAAAGCCCTCTCTCAAACAACCAAAAGGACTTTAAACAAAACTCTGATCATTCCAGTCATTCATCAACCTTACGTTGAGGACGACCTAATCTTGTTTTTCCCTCTTTTATACGAAGAACTCGGAAATTTGCAATAAAAAAAAAAATTTGATCTCTTGTAGATAAGCCCATCAAGCTTTGCAAAACACACTGTAATATGAACCTAGTAAAGCTCAAATTCAAATTCAAGAAAACTTCTTGAGGCGGAGCGCATCAGCCATATGACAAGGTTGCAGAAAATCTTTCTCGGGAAACTACTTAGGTGGGGTGAAAAGTAACCTCCTTGACTGCCAGAATGCGCTGCTACTGCATTCTGCCTTGAAGTCCGTTCATATTTAGGCAGACATGCCAAATTTCAGTGCGATACTGTCTTTAGTTTTGTTTTGACAGCTGATTGTTGTTGACGTGTTTGGCATCATGTTGAGCATGGACAAAAACGATTTTCGTTCTCTCATAAAACATTATTTTTTGAGAGGCAAAACGGCGAAGGAAACAAAAGAAAAGTTGGATAAATATTATGGGGCTAATGCTCCGTCAGATTACATAGTCAAATATTGGTTTCGAGGTGGCCGCAACTCCACTACCGATCAAGTCCGCAACGGCAGGCCCTCTGATGCGGTTACAGAGGACAATGTCAAAAAAAATACATGAAATGGTGTTGGCTGACCGGAAAGTGAAGATGCGCGAGCTAGCAGATACCACAATGATTAGAACTGAGCGCACACGCCATATTTTGGGAAATATTCTGCATATGAAAAAGTTATCCTGCCGCTGGGTGCCGCGCATACTAAGTCCTGACCAAAAACACGAACTCGATAGCACTTCGAAAGAGTGTTTGGACTTGCTGATGCGGAATCGGGCGGATTTTTGGCGTCGATTGGTAACTGTTGATGAAACTTGGATCCACTATTACGCACCAGAGAGCAGAATGAGTGCCCGGCAATGGACTGAAGACGGCACGAGTGCTCCGAAGCGGCCGAGGGAGACTCGATGGGTCGGAAAAGTTATGACGTCAGTTTTCTGGGATTGTCATGGCATACTCTTCGTGGACTACCTCGAAAAAGGAAAAACCATCAACAGCGAGTATTACTGTGCATTATTGGAGCGATTGAAGGCCGAAACGGCCTCTCATGAAGCGGAGCAAGACAATGCACCGGCGAACAGGAGCATCGCAACCATGGCTAAAATCAATGACTTACGGCTCCAATTGCTGTCGCATCCACCGTAATTTATCCGTTTTGGCTATTATCTCTTCCCAAACCTCAAAAGATGGCTCATCGATAAAAAATTCAGCTCACACGAGGAAATCATCGACGCCACGGAGGAGTATTTTGCAGACCTCCCGGAAAATAACTTTTCGGACGGGATCAAGAAGTTGGAAAATCGCTGGAATAAGTGTATCAAACTAAAAGGGAACTTTATTGAATAAAATAAAAAAAAAATAAAAAAATTTTTTTCATTCCCAAAGGGTTACTTTTTACCCCACCTCGTTCGATATGTTCGAATGTTCTGTATCCTTATCTACACTATAAATCGCTTCTTTACTCATTTCCACGTGAAAGTGACATATGCCATTGACCATCCTTATATAAGAGATTAGCTCTTTAACGATTTCTTTTGATGAAATACATCTGCTATCTTTCCTCAAATAACCCTTCTAATCCTATCATCAGAACGAAATGCAAACAAGCAGTTTTTCCATCAAAGAAATTTAGTTTAAGTTTCACTGTTGTAGAAGAAAATAACTTTTTTCAACATGTTTTCTTTAAAGCTAGGCCTAAGCTTCTTTAAGAGTAAAAGTTAGCATGCAACAATAAACCGGAGATATCCATAACTATATCCGTTGATAGATAGATACTCAGATTGATTTCGATTCATTTTATACGTGATTAATTATTAATTACTATTTATTGACAATTCATCATTTTCACTATCTAAGGAATTGCGTGTCTCCTTTCGTTACAATTGTATCATAAGACTCCAAGGTGTTGGCTATAATTTCTTATCGATTTATCGTGTCATCTACATACAATTTATGTTAGATAACTATGAATCGAACTGCGTCACATTGTTGTCAGACTTGTTGTCAGGAGTGACTTAAAGTGCCTTTTTTTTAACAAATCAACGTCTACAAGCCACTTCTTTATACCACATTGAATAAGACAATTGCTTATGAAGATCAGAAATTTATCTTTATGAATCTCGTTCGAATAATTCTACAAAACCATCTAAGCAAACTGTATTAAGCAAAACTGGCTGCAACCACAAAGATGTCTCCAGTTTTTCTTTATATCATAGAGGACAGTTGGAGGCAATTAAAACAATTCTCGCATCCATGGACTTCTCAAAATAAAAGCCCGTAGGCGCAATCATCAACATATCGGGGCCAATTCCAAACAGAAGCGCCCATAATAACAATGTTTTGCGTGTAACATTCACTTTCAAACTGGGCTAACCAACAATTATTCTTACCTTTAACTTGTTGCACAGACGTTAATTTCCTTTCCCACAAATCATCAAATGGCTGGCTAGCTGATGGCTCAAAATCTCCTGTATATTGTCGCATACCGGATGAGGTAGTAAAACAGCATTTACACATGCACGAATGGTATCGCAAACGTCCTTCGTCCAAATACGAATGAGCCAGGGCATCTGTCACCGATATTCTCTTATCCTGAGCAAAGAAAAAAAAAAATAAAAAAAAAAATATTAGTATACGATTACACTAACCACAAGATTCGTAACAAAGATACTTTTTCGTTTTGTTGAAATATTGTACTTACAGGATCAAATACCAACATCTGGCATAACAAGTGCACCGCCTCGTGTGTCGCATGTGAACTTAATGTATACAAAGCTGAAAACGATGGGGCTTTTGGAGCCCTTCGTAACATATGCGTTCGAGCACCTTCGCATGCATGTCTCATATCTTCAATCGATGGTGTACCCAATAGTTCAGTAATTAGTTCCAATTGTTGGACAGGATTCTGTGCCTGGAACAAAATGCGACGACCTAATAACTCACCAAATATACAACCCACTGACCAAACGTCCACAGCGGCTGTATAATGACGGGCACCCATAAGAATTTCCGGTGCCCGATAGTACTGTGTGACGACCTCCTGTGTCATGTGTTTTGTTTGATCTGGCTCCTCGACACGAGCCAATCCAAAATCGCATATTTTTAGAACACAATTACTATTGACAAGTAGATTTCCCGGTTTGATGTCTCTATGTAGGATCCGAGCTGAATGTAGATACTTGAGGCCGCGCAATATTTGATACAAGAACACTTTTATGTGATCAGCTAAGAGGTGTTGCGGCGATACAATGATCTTGTGTAGATCTGACTGTAGGAGTTCTGTTATCACATATCTAAATGCAAAAAGTTGATTAAGGAAAACACAATGTAACATACAAAAATTTCATGCTTCCGTTTGTCAATTAAATTTAATTCAACTGGAAAGGAAAAAAACAAAAAAACAAAAAAACAAAAAAAAAAAAGATACATGAGAAACTTTTCTAAAATTCATAAAACCAGGTCAAAACTGTTCTTGTCCTGTGATTAACAGTCTACTTTTTGGTTGTGCCCGGGGTTTTTCTTTACCCAAAGTAAAACTCTCCTCTCGAAAATGATTCCACTTTGTGTTTCCAGAAATAAGAGTAGAGATAGAGTTTCCTTTTTGTTTTCCAGTTTCGTCGTAATTGCAACTGAATTGGATGATCCGGATACGGATACAAACGGGCGGGGTCAGTCTTCCTGTTAATTACTTGTCCGAAAATTTGAATACGGAAGGACGGTTTGGAAAAAGTTCTATTCTCTGAATAAAGTTCCGTAAAAAGTGTAATTAATTTTTTTTTTTTTTTTTTTTTATGTTTTCGTTTTTATTTTCTATGAAATACATAGGTAAGTAGCCTATGTTGAGATACAATTTTGTTAGTTGGGTCAAGAGATTGTTATTTGTGGATTTTGTTGATTGTTATTGCTGTTTGAAAGCGCATTCAACTGGATAAAGTTGAATGTAAGTTTCTCCGTTTATCCCTTTGGATGTGAAGGATGATTATGAAGGTTTAGCTTTGTCATGCAGGGATTTTCTGATTTTCTGAAATTCTGAATTTCTGATGTTTAGTTATGTACTCGTATGTAGGAGTCTAATGATTTTCAAAAGGATTCTGGAGGTGATTGCTTTGCTGGATTATAAGTTGAGTTATACGGAACCATGTTATCGTTGACTCATTAAAAACAGAAAATAGTTTGGATGTGCTAAACGTACTGGAATTAAAAGCGGACTTTGTGTAATACAAGCGTACAATTTGAAAAAGTTACATCTTGAATCAAGTTTTTTTTATTTTATTTCGATCATATCAGCTTGGTGGTGGTTTTGTACTCGTATTTACTGAGCATAGGTTTGATATGTTCAACGAATTAGCGTAGATTATTTACTTATAAAAGCCAATGGCACTTCAATGGCAGCCAAATCATCAGGGATATCGCTGGGTACTGCAGCAACCTGACGCCTACTAAAGGAGGATGATTAACTGCTTTTCCATCTGGTGCTAGATCGGAGGTATGTGATTGTTGAAACTTGTATACTATTTCTAAAATGCAGTGTTATCCACCCGGCAACCCTTGGCTTGTCGAATAGTAGTGACTTTGGAAATGAAAGGAGAAGCAGAAAGAAATGTAGATGTTTAGGTCAATCGAGGAGATATTGTCGATAAATCCTTTCTTGACTTAAGAGCTGTGACTAAATACTCAAAGTGACGTATTTTAGAAAATTATACGCTTTTCTCCACTCTGATCTCTTTGGTATCGTTTGAAGGTTATTTCTGTAGTAAGCAGTCTATCAAGTTGGGGACAACTCGCTTCTGACTCTTCCCTTGGTAACCAGTTGCTTATCGTCGTTTGCCGACTGGAAAGTAATATCGTAGGTGTCCATGTTAGACCATAAGTACATCGAATTCAAAAGACGAATTCATGGAAAAATATCTAGACACATTTCTTAGAAGATGAAGCAAGTTATTTAAGACAAATAAAGTGGAAAATTTGAATCTTTACAGATCGAAGCAATAAGAATATAAGACGCTTACCTATTCAGACTACAAAGAGTGGCTCTTATAAATACTGGCTATTCAAAGTACTCAAAAAGAGAAAATCAGCCATAATGAAAACACATTTAGAAAATCTGTTGGCACCAACAGCAAGCCGAAAGCTGAGATTCACTTTCCAGGTAACCAAGTCAGAACTAGTTCACAACCCGGCACTACTAACTGAGCTGCAACTGAGGTGAGAAACATAACACGCCGCAGCTGGTATTTGTCATCGCTTGTAGTGTAGTGGCGGATGAAGCCATCAACCACACTGTCCATGGCTTCAAGTCGTCTGACACCAATTGCATATATTCAGTTATGCTACAAAAAGCTATAGACCAGCTGCTAGTGAACAGTGAGAGTAGCTTTTATACTTAAAATCGAAAAAGATGACAACCAACAGCATCAGACTTACTAGTCTGACTTCCTTCATGGTAGGCTCTAATGCAGTCAGAACCGGATAGAACTATGCTGAGTGCCAGGACACTACGATATTAAAGAAAATGAACAAGCGGATGAGCTTGCAAGAAAAGGGTGGCTACGCGAAATTAGTGTAGTTGGCAACATCAAACCATCTCTCTGCACATTGAGGGGCACTATCGAGGAAAAAATCACAACGGTTGCCAACCTAAGGTGGTCAACTTTTGAAGGACACAGGGTACCCAAAGCTCTATGGCCGTTTTTAGACGGTAAAAGATCCACAAAACTAATAAAATTAAACAGAAATATGCTTAGGACAGCAATAGGAATCCTGACATGATATTGTCTCCTGCGGAAACATGCAAAGAGATTCAAGTTATCAGATACGGATATTTGCAGATTTTGTGGTGATCTGCAAGCAGTTGAGGACATAACACACATATCATGTAGTCCAACAAAATTTTTAGGGAAATAGTTTTTCGAAAACCTGGAGAAAATAACCGGCGCGGGCTTCAAAGGCCTTTTTGGTCTTTGCAAACAAATTAGAAAAAAAAAAACAATTAGCGAAGCGCCCGGGAAATTGTTTGGGTTTTTTGCAATTTGAAGACAATTCCAACTGGTTCCACAGGAATCGCGATGGAGCCGTTTTGGTGTCTGGTGTCTGTGTGACGGCAAATCCATCATACTCCTGTTGAACATAATTTAACATAAACTAATTTAATATAAACTTTATGTCCAAAAGCATGGATAGAACGATCGAATTCTATTTAGCCAAAATTACTCCGCGAATGCATCACCTGTCTAAAACGCAACATGTCTACCAAGGGGAAGATCCCACGAGAGTGCGCTTCAAAGTCTCCACTTCTATGGTGTATGTTAGTCAATTCACCGCTCAACGCGCTTAATAGGTCTGACGTCTATGCACAAGCATTTGAGGATGTACTGTTTATTGGATGATGTCTAGCGACTGTGGGTTCTAAGGGCAGGCAGTCCCAAATGTGATCGACGGTTAATGCACTGAAAATGGGATTTCCCTCAACTCTCTCAAGACTAAAGTTGTTTTTTTACGAAAAAGAGGAAGCTGACTGGTCTGGTCCTGTATTAGTGCCTGAAGCTGACATCATCCGAAGCTTGGGTGTCATCCCAAACAGCAAACTACTTGGATTGAACATATCCCGTCGAAAGTCTCAAAAACGCCCATAGCCTTCTTGCAGTAAAACGCATATGAAAAGCAGCTTGAGGTTTGTCACCAAAGAGTGTTCTTTGGTGAGCCGCCAAAACAAAGCGTGCTTCATTTCACGAAACTTCCCGTATGATCTGTCTATTTAACGGCCAACGTTATCATCCATCTGAACAAGCATTTTCAATAATCATGGATCGTTTTCGTACCAAACAAATTATAATTGATAAAACACATCCGCAGAGACGTCGAATAGTGCACACCAAAATCATATAGTTGCTGCTTTGGAGCGAAGTATTGAGAATAACCTAAAAGAATCGGTTTACTCAGCGCACTCTCAAAGGGGGAAAAAAAGTTAGGGAGGACAGGAAGAAAGATACCGATGCTTGTTGGTTTTGAATGTTTGCAGATTATAATGAGTAGGAAATAAAAAGCTCGCAAGAACATTCCATAAGCAAGTTGTACGGCTTTGGAAAGAATCACGATATTTCAGATTGCGTCTGAAAGTGGGCTTGCGGGTATACTGATGAGCATTCATAGCGAGACAAGTGTTATGGTTGAAAGTTTGAAGGGGCGCAATGCTACTGAAAATCCTGCTGGAGAACTGATGGTAAAAGTGGCGGTAAAACAAAATGTGACAGGAGATATATCGTCAGTGTTCGAAGTGTTCAATTGACTGGGTGATACTAGTATCGGACCAGATGCGGGCATTGTACTTAAATTTTGGACGAAATTCGGAAAAGTATTTCTTACATCACTCGAAAAAATTTAGACATTTCGCAACATTTTTGGCGACATCGAATATGCGGTCATTCCAACATAAGTTCTAATTGACAGACTTCGGTTTCCGCGATACAAGTGTTATTCATGGAAAATGGCTGGGTGTTTAGATTTCGCTTTAAAGACAGCAGACAGAATTGTGTTTTGGAAGCATTAAATTGCACTCTGTTAGTGGTTCCCCATTTAGTAATGCTGTTAACAGCAGAATTTAATGAGCTAAACCTACGCTGCCGTTCCCGTTCTAAAGCCGAAGAGTAGGGACTTGTGTGCGAAAACAAATAAGAAAAGCAAAGAGTGCTGTCGTCAGCAAAGGCACATATTGGATTAGAGGTAGCAGACAAGAGATCATTAATGAAAATTAAGAAGAGTGTAGGCTTTAAACCCAAGACCATCACCAGCAGTGGCTTTGCCAGCGTTGAAGAATACCTCTTCAGAAGAAGGGGAGATATATCATCTGGACCAGCGGCTCTATGTATGTTGAGATTTTTAAGTACTCTTGCTACTACACGATTGTGAAAGTGGATTTGTTCTATTAAAGATTCGAGACGCACTCAAATGTAGGCGGAGTTAAAGCATAATCTGGGAATGTTGAGCTTGCTGCAAAGTGTGCAGCAGGATTGTCATTGCAAATGAGGTTTGGTATGGGAGATGAGACAGAATTTTTGATGTTTTCGACGAACGACCAAAAACTTTTACTACCTTTGGGATACTGTAGATTTTTTTTTTTTTCGAATTGAAATTGTACACGCTTCCAAAAAACATTACAGTCATTCCTGACTTATTTCAACTTTTTACGGTTTTCCTTTGTAGGACAAAAAAAAAGCATTTCTCAGACCCTGAGAGCCTCTTTACAGCTCGAATCGTACCATATCTTTTTTTTTTTTTTGTTCTGAAACTTTTAATCCGATGAGGGATTAAGGATATTATTCCAAAGAGGATAGCGTCTGTGATCATATCAGCAGTAGCATTCACGTCGTTATCGAGGAAACATAACGACCAGTTAGAATTAGTAAAGAAGCTGTTAAGTCAGTTCCAATTAGTTTTTTCGTATTGTCATACGGTTCTTCCAAAAAACTTTTCTCTAGCTGTGTTGCAAGTAGACGAGAAATTAACTAATACGACACAGTGATCCGACCGACTCTAGAGTGTATAGTATGATACATTGAATTATCAGATTAGAAGTTAGAAACAAGTCCAGGGTGTTGCCGGTATGTATACCAACGTTTGGTACCAGCGAAGGCTCATTTACAAGTTGTTTTTCGCAGCGAATATCTCAACATACCTTTCATCGGGTGTTGTCCGTCCTTAATGTCGAAGCCACCCAGAATTGTGTATATTCAAACCGCCTGTAAAAACAGCTGCAGTTTTAGGATACACAAATACAATTTTTTGAATGGAATCAGACCACGCAATAAATTCGTTAAAGGTCGAGCCCCAGTTTGGGGCTTGAAATTCGGACAGGGATTACATTTTGGTGGGGTTTGGTATGCTACATAACTACGCATGTAAATTGCGCGACCGCAGTCGGAGAAGAATAATGGCACCAGGGCGTAGCTAAGTAGCTTAAGATCGGATTGATCTGAGGCCAGCTGGCCTGCATTTGCTTGACTAATTTGACTAATTTTTAGCCCGCGAATATTTGGTGTTTTTACAATGTGCTTTGCGATTGGAGCTATGTCCATTCACTTTATAAAAAAATTTGCGAAAGGATCTAAGAGGATCCAGTTCCAGCAAGAATTAAAGTCACTTGACTGTTGTGTACGTCGTACGTTCGAAGATGAATCCAATACCAAATTACTCTTGATCTCCTTTTCCATCATAAAATTTGATTCAACAATGAGACCCATTTGTGGTTAAATGACTATGTCAACCAGCAAAATTACCGCATTTGGATTAAAGGAAATACACAAGCCATTACTAAGACGTTGTGCTTTATTGGCTGTTACGATTCTTCTCCTTATACTGCTTCAAAAATTATAACAGCCAAAACGTTACAGTGAACGAAGAGTGCTATGAATCCATAAGCAAAGACTTTTTCATCCCTCTATGGAATGGCATTAATTTGAACGAGCTGTACTTCAACAAGATATCTCATCATGCCAGACAGCGCAATTATTAAAGGAAAAGCCACCTGTGCATCATTTAAGAAATATAAACCTGAATTTACCAGTCCACAGCGATAAGCCAGAAAATATGGACAACTTGGAAGCCGATGTTATTGCCGATATATCACCCCAGCTACTCAAAAAAGTGGTCGACAATTGGACTTTTATATTGCGCTCTATCCGAGAAAGAACCAGGGCGCCCTAATGACCGAAATCATATTGAAACATTTTTAGCATCAAGTTTCCGACGACTTTTATCTGGTTAATTTCATTTTGAAGTTCTATACCTCTAAAAATACATACGTTCTTTAGGGTGATTCATCGTGAGGTTTGATTTATAATGTGAAATAAAACAAATAAATTTGAAAGTGAACTCGAAACTTTTATTATCGTTTAAAAGAACAATTCATAGCATTTACTTTTTAAAAGTGATATCATGTAAATATTGGTCACAACTATGTCTGAGGTGGTCCATTCGGAAAGTCTAATTTTGGGCGATTCGTTCGAGCATAACGACTGGTGTCTCGCGGATAGCTTGGGTAATGTTGGCTTTCAAAGCGTCAATTGTAGCAGGCTTATTCCTGAAGACCTGAGACTTTACATATAGGCGGAAAATTTACCGTGGCAAAACGTGAGATTAAGTGCTCACCAAAATGATTTTTCAACAAGTATATGGTTTCATTGTAGCGCCGTCTTTTTGAAACCAGAGCTCACCGGGAACATGTGCTTGAATTTCAGGAAGCACATAGTTCGTTAACATGGCGCGATTACGGTTACCATTGACGGTAACATTCTGATTTACCTCACTTTTGAAGAAACATGGACCAATGATTACACCAGTCCATAAATCACACCATACCGTTATTTTTAATGGATGTAACAGTAGCTCTTGGTAGTCTTCAGGTTGCTCATGAGCCCAAATACGGCTATTTTGTTTATTAACGTATCCATTGAGCCAGAAATGAACTTCATTACTGAACAAAGTTTCACGATAAAACACCGGATTTTCATTGAACTTTTCCATAGCCCATTCACTCAAAATATGACGCAAATTCAAGTCGCCTGGCTTTAATTCTTGCACAAGTTGAATTTTGTACGCTTTTAGGCCAAGATCCTCACGTAGAATACGAGAAGTTGTCGAATACACCAAGCCAAGCTGCTAAGAACGACGACGAATCGATTCGTCACGGTCTTCGCGTACACTTTCAGCTACAGCTGCTATAATCTCTTCACTACGTACTGGATGTAGTCTAACTGGTCGAATATCATCACTAACGTAAACTGGGACTCAAATTTGCGAATGGTATTGGCAATATTGGTTTCAGTAGGTCGATTATGCGCACCCTAAGTTCCTCGAATCGCACGAAAAACATTTACCACAGAACGCTGGTTTTCGTTATACAGCTAAACAATTTGGAGACACTGTTGTGGTGTGAGTCTTTTTATGATGACTTGCCAAATGATATTAAACAAAAATGACAAAACAGATTGGTAGGATCCACGCGTGATCTGTCAAAAAAAGCCTATTGAAAATCACACCTTACGATGAATCAGCCCTTAGTAATTGGTAATCTATGTATTCCTTCCGTCGCCAGGACACTCTAGTTTGTTCTCCATTGTCTTTAAAACAACCACAACATTGTGGCAGAAAAACAATACTCCCATCGCAAAAGATAGCCAAGTAATTACAAAAAAAAAGCAATTTGAACTTCCCTCTAATTTGATTAGGACACGGCTGTCTATACCTCCCATCTACACTCAAAAAACAGAAAAAGAAAAAAAAACAAAATTACATTAACTTTGGTAAAGAACAATTTATCGTGTACCTTCTGCACTCAATTGCCCCATTATTTCATACAATATCTTTTTTTGTTTAAGGACGAAACAAAAGAAAAAAAATAGGAGAAATACAAAAGAAAAGTTCAAGTTTTCAAGGACATGGAATAGAAGACTTGAAATACCCAAACCTTCCCGAATTAAAGAGACGCACAGAAGATTCTTTGTCTTTAATTTCCCCATGCGTCGCCACCAAACACAAAGGACATATTCGTCCTTGCAATATTCCCCAGTTTGACTCGGTTTAGTTCGTATCGGTACGGTCATTGTTTATTTTTTATTTTTTTATATTTCATCTGATGATGATTTAAAGGACACGCATGCATTGAATTACTCTTTAGGGAGTATTATACGTTGTCCCAAGGATTACTCGTATTCGAACGGAATGACATCTACTGAGAAAATAGGAATAAGGTATGCGCAAGAGACGTCAATAAAAGTCACAAAATATCTTTAAAGTGAAAACAAAAACAAAAATTAAATAAATAGAAAAAATATTTTTAATTGGTATTTTTAATTTTAATTAAAAAAAAAAATCCAATTACAAGGATTTTATGACAAAACAACAGTGGAGGTGTGTCATTACGAGCAAACGGATGGGTAAAGTTAAGTTCGTTAAGAATTTATGAAAGGTAAATGGAGAGAATGTTGGAAGTGAAAAGCAAAATTTGATTTGTTTCAGTTTGTTGGAAAAGTTCTAAGCGAGTGTCCTTGTAAAAGTATGAGCTGAAGTTGACGGATTGATGGATTGACAAACTTGACAACAGATCGAGAGTCGTCGAAAGTAATTATTTTTGAAAGCATTTGTGCTCATGACATGGCTGATGGACGAGACTGACACAGGACAACTTAGGATTTAGGTTTTTATACAAATTGGGGAATTTAACTTAAGGTTCTTTTTTGAAGTCGAAGAAGAAGAACCGAATTCTCTGGCATAGTCCTTTTTTTATATTCTGTTACTCAATTAAGGGGCCAGTTAAGAAACAGGAGCATCAGCCAAGTTTATCAGTCCAAACCGCTTAAGGTCTCTAAAAGTGACCTATTGAAACTGATGGCTATCATGATAAGTAGGTACACGGATGTCACCCCTATCCAAGGCAAGATTTCTTAAATGTATATAAACGGCCATATCTGCGAGAAAACCCTGAGCACAGCGGTATATAACCGTGCTTAAAAATGTCCAGAAATTTAACTGGCTTCTTATGAGACTCAACGTCCACAAAGACTTTTGGGAACACATTGCTTAATTAGCTATGATACACTAAGAACTTAACTTTTAACTAAACTTATAACGACTCAGCATGTGTTAAGTTTTTTCTTTTTTTTTTTTAAATTTGATTGAGAAAAAGAATGATGATAGCATCCAACACTTAATGGGGAGACCAAATTCCTAATGGAAGTTGACTTGTTGTTAATTTCCAGTCAACTACTTATACTTCTTGATTTGTGTTAACTTAAAAAATGAATGTCATTCGGGATTCGAACACTGAACCTTCCGATTTGGAAGCCAGTCCACTATCACTTGAGCCACGGCCGCCCACATGGTGGTCATAAACTTTATATTGGATTCGAGAGAGCAACAGCGAAACTGGGCTTAAGGCTATGGTAATGAACTACCAACAGGAAAAGGAGATTAAGTTTTATATAATGAACTGATTTTTTGCACACTTTTCCGCCGAAAAAGAAGCATCTTCAGTTCAACAATGAGTATTGATAAGATAATTTCACTTCGTATGGTCTCAACTCACAATGGTATCTATCACAGGTATGCCTCTAATGAATTTGTTTGCTAGACAAGGCTCAGAAGTTTACTTCTGAAAAAAAGAGAATGAATCCGCGTTGGAGCTGCCAGTGTCCCGCATATGGGCTTACACTAACAGTTGGGTCTTTGGGACTTGTTTTTCACGAAAAAATGAAATGAAACATGGTCCACGTTGCAGGCGTCTTTTAAAAATCAGCGGCTTGTCAGCTGTTTCTCGGCAGAAAATATTGTAGGCAATCTACGTCCAATCGGATTTCTACACTTTTGCGTTGTGATAAGTGAGACGATGTCTAGTGTGACTTTAATGACTTCTTCTGTGAATGTTTGCATAAAGTTGCAGGCACTAACCGGTGATGTAGTGGGTGACGATTCTGAAGGTATTTTTTTACAGATGCGATTCCGCATTTTCTTTGAAAGGCTGAGAGAAAAATGGACTCAATGAACAAGTTCATTATTGCTAGCACTAGCAAAAAGGCAGTTTGTACCGGGAATCTAAAAGGCTAAGATTGCCGAAAGCTACTAGAAATATACTTACCTACTTACTTAAGATGGCGCTATAGTTCAATTAGTTTTCAAAAATATGTAAAATTCGTCCATCGCGCAGATCTAACCCAGGAAAAACATTGAACGTAATACCATAGGTTTCCAACATATGATCATGATTTTTAGTTCAGAAGGGTAACAATTTCGTAACTACAAATCGACAAGAAGTAAGTATCATTCAAATTATGTCTGAAGGATGCTAGCCAACTAGCACTCCGGAATTATCAGACAACTGATTGGCCCAAATACAAAAGAAAACTTGAAAGCTTGACATGAAAGTCAAAGATTTCACCCTGGCTCTCAATTAAGCAATGGCTGCTTCCTGCCCTCTTATTCAACCTAGAGGCAAGTAAAAACCGCACTGGCGGACATCAGCACTGGGAACCCTTGGAAACCTTTGCAGGTAACTTTTCAATCAAGCAAAAAGCACAACAAATTCACGATCTGATTACAAGAGACAAGCTGCCCTGGGCGCTGTATAGCTTCAAACCATACTGGGCCGGACAATATAATAATTATCGAGCTTCAAAGGTCTTCAGGTATTATCCTGCCAACGCTAGATAAGAGTTATATCATGAGGAGCAGCGTAGAAATGACTCACATTTTAATCTAGTTTTCATTCCCAAAGCCGGAAAATGTTCTAATGTTATACCAAAAGATCTCAGATATATAAGTCAATCATCTTTCCTTCTTAAAACTCTAGAACGACTGAAAGATATCCATACAAGGTCGAAGATTAGTCCACGACTTTTGACTAAAGGAAAGTCGGTGGAAACGGGTCTAGATTTACTGGCGAGCCACATCGAACGATCCCTATATCAACACATTCGCCATTACGACTGCGCTGATAACTCTGAAGGCATTATAGATGACTTATATGGAGAGTTGATAGCAGGATAATCAACTCCAAATTGCGTGGAGCTTCTGCAGAGGTTTCTCTGAAACTTAGTGAACTGCTGATATGCTCGTACTCGGAAGCGAGCGGTACCAGAGTTGTTGCCTATGTGTATAACATTGCTTTATCTGACTCAAGTAAGAATCTTAATACCACTAAAGAACTCCTTCAGCTAAATCTTAACACATTAACCCGTTGAGTAGATCGCTGTGGAATAGGAGTAAGCCCCCATAAAACTGATCTTGTAATCTTTTCCCTCAATAAACGGTACCAGTTCATTCTTTTTCGATACAGTAAAATTTTCGAACAAATGGCGCCTTTAACCTCGCATAACCCACTGGTAATACATCTCAGTCATAAGACCGATACTAAGGCAATGCAATCAACTGCAGTAAACTAAACAGAGTCCAAAGAACAGCATATCTATGCAAAAGCAGAGCCCTACGCTCTACTCCCTCTCCGGCAGTGGATAATCTATTTTACTTGACATCCTTCGATATCTTCAGCGACTACACAAATAAGTTGACAAATAATTTCTTAGGATACTCACAGAGAAAATTGATTACACCAAGAGTTTGGCCAAGAGTTTGATCTTTCAAAATGGAAAGAATCTCAGCGCTATTATAGGTATCATCACGGTACACTGTCCTAGAAGCATGCAAGAAGTCTTGGCGTCTTTACAAATGATTTCTGCAGAAGCTGTATGGACGAGGAGGAGGAGAAAGAGGAAACAACCCTCCACTATCTCTATACATGCCCAGCTCTCTCTCAAAGAAGGAAACTCCACTTAGAAGATTTCTTCTACAATAACTTAAGCGATCGAGACAATATAGACGTTAACACTCTCCTAAGCTTCATCATAAGTTCAAAGTGGTTTCAAGAGTAGGAGTAGGAGGATCACAGATCCACGTGGCATCATAATGGGCCAGCAAACCTGAGTGGGTTAGACTCTCCAACAACCACTCTTACCTATCTCTGTCTAATGCTGTGATAAGGTCGAGATAAGTAGGCAAAGCATCACCCTTGGCCGAAAGTCCGCGACCTCAAGTCGATGGCGATCGTTTGGTGACCAGTTGCCGAAATAATCGTTGTCCATTTTAGTTTTCTGAATTCCGACGAAACCATCACAGTAGAGAAGTGTACACAACAATGATCGACAATACGATTTACAATAAACCTTACAAAAGTTAGACCTTACACATACTCGAGAACTGATCACTAAATTTCCAAGAATTTCGACCACTTCTTGCAGAGGAACTGTCATCAATCAAGCCGATATTCAAAAGGTTGTCGTTTAAAATTTAAAGACTCGAACACATCCATACACAAACACAAAGTAGTACCAATCAATCTAAAGAATTTTTAATACACCATCCAAGGTTGTGTTATGATAAAAATAACACAAAAGGTGATAGTTGAACCGCCAACCAAAGCACAGAATAGTTAGGGCATAGTACCATATAAGCATCTGAAGAAGAAGAGATTCACTCTCAAATCCTTATATACTAAGGAAAAAGACGAGAAAAAAATAGCTGCATGATGAAAAATGTGCCCAAAAGCAAATGACTTCTTACAAAATGTAAAGCAACAAGTTAAAGCAGGAAAGCTGTTTGAGGCCAGCAAATAGGAACTATAAAATGTGATAGGTCAAGGAAATCGAAGAGCAGCGAAGTAGGATCAATATCCGCAATTTGTTTAAAAGTTTGGTAGTGTGACAGCGGTCTTTACGGCCGAAAATCAGGCAAGGAGATCGAATGCATTGAAATTGCATTGACAGATGCAGTATCGTGTGATATCTTAAAATACGTTGCGTATTACTACAAGTAACATATCTCTATATCCTGTCAAGAATCAACAAAACCATAAACATGTCATACTCTATGGCGCTAAGTGTTGGATGATAAGAAGACAAGCAGAACCTTTACTGAGATCCTTCGAAATGAGGATTATCATCTGTATCAAAATGTGAGCCCTCTTCTAAGAATAAATAAATAGGTGGCCCGACAGCCCAGTGTGGGCCAAGGCCTAACTTCTCGCTTTGTGAATTTTTACACTCCTGAGCAGGGTCTACTGTTTATTACCGGTTCCGAAAGGCTCTCCTGAGAAGCTTTTTCATAGGCAGAATTTGACTTTCGGAGGTTGGTTGTTGTCCGCCGAAAGGGTGATGACGATTTTGAAAATTTTGCTGTTGTGCTATTAATAAAATTGTCTAATAAAAAGTAAGATCTTATCATAACGGTTTTCTGAACTTAACACCTTTGAAGTTTGGTGCGGTTTGGTTGGTTGGTGGCATGTCTATACCAGGACCTATATTATGATAGCATGTAAGATAGGAGGCCCCCGGACTTCGGTCCGGGCCTGACGTGAGGTAGGCCTCTTTGTGGGAACGTCACGATGATTGTAGTTTAAACATAAAATCGCAGGAAGAGTTTTTCAGCTGATTTTGACCCGATATAGAGTTGCAATAAGTACTGAGCGCTGTGATCTTAAGATCAGCCTGAGGTTTTAAACCGGTCAAGAGTGGAACTTGTGCCTACAACACAAATTCTGCTTTGATATCAATAGATTGGCAGAGAACAAGGCATATCCTTGTTCCCGTGAATGTTTGAGAATTCAGTGAAATGAGTTTACTTTAAAACACACAAGGCATCGGTATCAAGATGTCAAAGTACTCGAGAAGTCATACTACTGGGCGACCATAGGGAATCAAACCCCTAGCTACTTATGGAATCAAAGACATTTATTAATCATTAAGATCTCGGAAGGGGTAACTGCCTAAGAAGAGTTGCAAGAGATTAGCCAGAGATTCATCTTCTTCATTGTCTCCGCAACTCCTGCTGAAGCTGTTAGGAGAAATACTCAATAACTGCGCGTGAAAGGGCATGTAATGTAAGGGCACAATATCTCTGGAATATGTTTTTAAGTTTGGAGATGAGCGTTTTCCTGAGATTGATCAGCTTTTTTGATCCTTTAGAATCCAGAATGATCCTCCTCAGAGAAGCCCTCCACGTCTACGCCTTCAGCTGTCTTAATTGACTTACTGAGAAAAACTGAGAAAATTAAAGTCAACGTTGAGATCAACTTCAGTTTACCATACTGAAGGTTGATCGATTGGAGAAGTCCGCGATGCAGCGTGAGTTGACTATCATGTTCTACATTTAGTGTCATCAGTCTAAAAGCACAATTGATTGGAATCTGCATGCCTAAAAGTCTACGGCGAACAAATTAGGAAAAGTTTGGAGAGACGCCGTTAAGGATATGATGTTTTTAAATACAGCTCTTTGTTATAACTTCGCGTTTCTATTATAAGTAAAAATTGGCCGCTTGCTCATGGTGTAGACTTGGAGCATGCATGATTTTGGGATGTGGACCTTATTTCGAATTTGGTCTTGCACGAGTAGTTAGGAAACGACGACTAAACTTGCCACAAAAGACTAGGGGGATCTTTAAGCCTTAGTCCCTGCAGCTATCTATAGAACTTCTCCGTTATGATCAGCTAAACATGTCGATACAGTATGCTGAGTACATAACTTCTATGCTTAGTTTTAATAAAACTATCCAAATCGATTTGGTAATCAGAACGTTGGAGTCAGATCAAAGGATTCAGTATTTGAATTTACTAGAAGTATGTACTAGGCTTAAAAAAAATTTGACAAAAAGGTCCTTCCAAACACACCAAGGCCAGGATATTATGTATAATCCCCAAACTCATGGATCTGACATTAGGTGCCTAAGGTGCCCAAATATAACCAATATAAGAATGTCATTTTACGATCCCATAAACGTACAACTCGTTCTTAAACAATACTCCAATATCTCCACTTATTTCTCTATCCTATGACTCATATTCGGTGCAAATAAACGGGCTTCCACCAAAATCGAACACAAAGTAATCCTTATCCAGCACAGTGGCTTAATTTTCACCCAACTCATTTCTATTAAAAAATATGTAAAAACGAAAATATACTTTTTCATCTCATTTTAATTGAAAAACTTTATCCGTACAGTAAGCATCTCACAAATTCCAAAAAACTCTCTCACCCATTTTCTATTACCCATGAGATACATAACCCCATTATTCGGAAAAATCCATTTGTAAACCCGTAGAAGATTTTTCCCACAGAAGTTATTGAATTCCAATCGACGTCATAATCATTGACGGTAAATATGCTAATCGCACACATCGGCACGGATAATGGAAAATAGCATAACTTCGCTTTGGTTAGCCTTTTTCATCCTTTGGTTTCGATTCCATTCTCTGGTTCCATTGGTGTTTCCCTAATGCTTACTCATTATTTTGAAGCATAAGTGTAAGAACGTGTATAGGGTTATGTATCTGTTGATATGAAAACGGATATACCATAAGAGTATCAAAAAAGTTAAATACGGCACACTTGTGTCATTATTATGTGAAAGTACAGGATGGTTCAGTGAAGCATTAACATATAATCGTAAATATCGTTTTTGGAATAAGAGGAAAGTTTCTATCGGAGTTTACAGTTACTGTGGTTTTGAAAAACTAGGTAACTCACGGTGGTTCCTGCCGAAAGAAGAATTCGTAAGGAGACTAAAGGAAGTTTTATCTGTTAGTCGAATAACTGACCCTGCGAATCATCAATATTCGATGACGCGTTGGAGCATTACGAATAGTGTTTGACCAATAAATCAATTAATGTTGTAGCCGGCTAATCTATGTAGACTTTGAACTTTGAACTTTAAACATGGTGTTGGCGGCCAATTCATCGAACCAAACTTAACTTTTCACCGAATAGTTATCGGAATAAAACCATGGTTTCACGGGCTTCAATTTCAGGTAGCAAATAATCAGTTATCATAGCTCGATAATAGGCGCGATTCACAGTTACGTTTTGAAGTTTTGAAGAAATATGGACCAATGATTTCACCAGCCCATAAACCACACCAAACCGTTGTTTGGTCTAAATGCAATGGCACCTCTTGAACCTCTGATCTGCATCTCAAATACCGCTATTTTATTTATTGACGCAGACAATGGGCCTCATCGCTGAATAAAATTTTGGTCGAAATCAGTGGATCTTCTTGAAGCCCAACGATTGAAACGGTGACGATTCAGAACGTCGATTAGATTTAGTTCTCGCACGAATTGAATTTTGTAGGCTTTTAAATAGAGATCCTCACGTAAAATACGCCAAACTGTGGAGAACGACGTCGAATCGATTCATCACGGTCATCGCTTACACTCTCCGCTATATTTTCTTCCCTACATGCTAGATGTGATCTATTTTCGATGGTATAGCGTAGATGCTTTGCCCGACTAAGTCTTTCCTCCATTAAATGTCAAACGATTCCGGACAAAAATACCATATCAGCATGATACGAGGCATGCCTGATCCCCCATAAGATCCCAACTGAAAAAAGGACCTCTAAAAGAATCACTCTTTAGAAAACACGGTATCGCTTGAGGTTTACGGAGGATATATAAAAAAAAAAATATTGGTTGCTACGTGTGATTTTTGGGCTCGTCCGCATTAAGAGCGACATTGCCCTTTTTAGAGGGGATTTTGATTCGGAATGTCTTCGTATCCTAACTCGCTTTAGCTGTCGCGGTCAAGTTGAAAAAGACCTCAGGCTTGAGGTCTTGAGAACGATTGATTGAACCTCATTAAGTAAATAAGTAACCCATTCCAGTCATAGATATTAAACAGTGTTCGTTATCAGCCAGATTTTCCCATTTTCAAGTCAAAACCATTCACAGACAACATTGCCGGCATCAGTAGTGGAACTGAGTTGTCGACATGATCCTTGAATTAACCAGCCCCCTGGTTATCAACAAGCGCCCGTGTATTTCAGTATCTAAATAAGGAGTGATCCATCGTGAGGTTTGATTTTCAATAGGCCTTTTTTGACAGATCCCGCGTGACTCCTATCATACTGCTTTATCATTTTTGTTCAGTATCGTTTGGCAAGTCATCATTGAAAGACTCACACCACAACAAAGTCTTTAATTTGTTCAGCTGTATTACGAAAATCAGCGTTCTGTGAGAAATGTTCATCGTGCGATTCGAGGAATTTACGGTGCGCATAATCGACCTACTGAAACCACTATTGCTAATACCATTCACTAATTTGCGTCCCAGTTTACATGTCATCCACACATACTTGGCCAGTTAGACCACATCCAGCACGTAGTGAAGAGACTATAGCAGCTATTGCTGGGAGTGTACGCGAAGACCGTGACAAATTGATTCATCGTCGTTCTCAGCAGCTTGGCTTGGCGTATTCGACAACGTGGCGTATACAATATGACGTGAGGATCTCGGCCTAAAGGCGTACAAAATTCAACCCGTGCAAGAATTCAAGCCAGGCGACTTAAATTTGTGTGATATTTTCAATGAATGGGCTCTGGAAAAACTCAATGAAAATCCCGTGTTTTATCGTTAAATTTCGTTCAGTGATAAAGCCCATTTCTGGCTCAATGGATACGTTAATAAACAAAATTTCCGTATTTGGGGTGATGAGCAACCCGAGAAGTACCAAGAACTACCATTACATCCATTAAAAACAACGGTATGGTGTGGTTTATGGGCTTGTGGAATCATTGCTCCATATTTCTTCAAAAATGAGGCTAATCAGAATTTTACCGTCAATTGTAACCGATATCGCGAAATGTTAACGTACTAAGTGCTTCCTGAAATTCAAGCACATGGTCTCAGTGAGTTCTGGTTTCAACAAGACGGCGCTTCGAGCCATAAGCGCGTGAAGCAATGGACATGTTGATAAATCATTTTGGTGAGCACTTAATTTCACGTTTTGCTACGGTAAATTGGCCGCCTAGATCGCACGATATCACAACTTTGGATTATTTTCTCTGGATTATATATCTCTCAGGTCTCAGGTCTTCAGGAATAAACCAGCTATGATTGACGCTATGGAAGCTATGCTCAAATGAGTCGCCCAAAATTGGACCTTTCGAATGGTCCACCTCAGATGTAGTCGTGGCGAAAATTTCATTTTCAAAAAATAAATGCCATGAATTGTTCTTTTAATCGATAATAAAAATTTTAAGTTCTCTTTCAAATCTATGTGTTTTATTTTACATTATAAATCAAACCTCACGATGAATCACCCTTTACACCTTTAAATGAACAATTCATTAATTTTTTTTTGCGGTTCGTTCACCTACCTATATAGACACCATCTACCTTTAAATGTGCAGAAAAACATCCACATCACCCTGTAAAAGGTTAACAATTCAAAAGCAACTTATCAAAAACATAAAGTCGATAGAAGGAATGTATGCAGATACGTATAGAATGGATGAAATTCAGCAAACCATTCCATGAAAAGGAAAACGACTTTACCCAGACCCGAGTGTGATTTCACCAAATCAAGAACCATCTCAGCTAATTCAGCGTGGGAATGTGGAAAACTTCTCATTTGCATTTCTAGGATCGAGATGATAGTAGTGGTAGTCATAGAAGATAGAAAGGAATTCCCACACCTCTTCCATCTATTCCTATTATCTTTTCTCTTACATTCTTTCTTTCCGAATACTTTTAACATTTTACTTATTTACTTTTATTTTTTTGAAAAGGATACATTTCCTGGAAGAAATCCAAATGAGGTGGTTGTAATATGTCCAATGCTGAGAGTACCTGCAAAGAGAATAATAAAAAAGAAACGTTCAATTAAGTTCCTCTAAATTAAGATTACAAAATGGGATGAAATGAAGATGAAATTAGGACAAAAAAGGACAGATACAGAGGACATTAAAACTAAAATTAGATTCACCTAAAAGTATTGATAGAAACAAGAAATGTTTCCCAGGAATTACTTTGTTCTGCGAATACAATTACACAAACAAAGGAAGGTATCCCGCCAGAGGTTCACCTCTAGTTCACCTTTAAAATAATGGAAAAAAAAGCAATGGGACAATGATGACATTGCCAGTTGTCAGTTGCTACGTTGTTGCCTGGTTGCTTGCCACCACCCTCCATTAACTGGAAGCCATGCATTTATAATTACCGAAGAGACTCTACCACACCAACTGCGGACAAAGGTGCAAAGAAACCCAAACCAACTAATTGACGATAAAAAAGAAAAATAAAATGAAATGGTGGAAAGGAGGGGTGGTGGGGGTTGTCTATATAAAAAAAAAAAAATGTCTTAAAACGAAAACAAAAACCCTATCAAACCAAGACTTTAAGTCTTTGAAGCGACAGGGGCGGTGTGGTGAGTATTCGTTATACAAGCACTACTGTTTGAGTAACAACGAACTGTAACAAAGCAGTGACATGGAGTACAAGTTGAGATACCATCATCTCATCTAGACTGAAGGGTGTCCCATCAGGTTGGCTTAATTGAGTAAAAAGGCTGTTGGAACTTAATTATGATTCCAAAGTAATTACAGAGGCAAGAGCTGATGGCTACGCGGCAACGATTTATGGGCAGGGAGCAACTTCATGTCACAACATCACCACATCACATCATGTTGTGCGATAGAAGTTGAAGGGTTGATTCCTTTCCTATCTCAGTTAGATGTTGTTAACCAAACTTGGAGTTGAGAAGGAAAATGATGACGATGGTGATGTGATGACGATAGAGATGGTTTACTCTGGATATTAAGTGCACTGGTGTGGAATGATATGATGGATTTTGATGGCAAGAAATTGTTAGGTATCCAAGTTTATGATGATGATGGCGAGACATTGATGGATAGACGCACAATCTCTATTCACAGTTTGATATACCTATTCGTACCAGCTTTTTACCTGCAACAGGAGTTCAGTTATGAACTTAAGGTTAAATCGAAATAAAGTACGAGTATCGCAGGGGGTTCAATGAGTGTGGAAAATAGTAATGACAAGAGATTTGCTGAGCGACTAATTATTGCCCTATCGACATACAGAATTTAAACAAAGTAACTGAAATAGAGCAAATGTCGTATCTTTTGTAATCGGTTGTTCAAAAAGCCGTTGCGATGCGATTTTTTCCATTTGATTTTCCAGTGATTTGATTACTAACTATACGTAGTGATATTAATCAATGATATATTGGCCGTTTTTTTCGATGACCTTCTACGATCTTCCAATCTTTCTCTGCAAGAATTTTGTCAAGGTGCTGTTCGATGAGGTCTTCAAAAGCAAATGTCCTACCATTCAAGGAGTTGTACAAGGAATGAAATAAGTGAAAGTCTAATGGGCTATACGGTGCATGTGGCAGCACATCCCAATCATGCTTCAAACAATTTTTGTCGAGTGACCCAACTTTTATGTTTGGTTTTGCATTGCCGTGGTGAAACATCACAAACTTACAACTGATCAGCTCGGGACATTTTACTTAATTTCTATAGCTGGCCACAGTAGACTTTTGTTTTTTGAAAGCTACTCGTAGAAGACTGGTCTTAGTCTTTTGGATGATGTCCGCCTTTGCTTGCTTTCCGATGCTTCATCTCGCCCACTCCAACTTTTTTTTTTTTTTGGGCTGTCTGATCATATGCTTTAAGCATGGATCGTTTTCTTCCCGTCCGATTTTCTGTGGTCAGAGCTTGGCAACATCGATAATAAACGAGCTGTGGGACTGGATAATCTCATGTGATTTGACACAACTCGATTATTTTATCTGAAGTTACCTCAAATACTAAGTCTATGCTAATGAGTCAACCAATTTGGACTAGCTCAGGGCCAACATTCGACACGCTATTGGTATAATAACGCCGCATATATTGGACCGACTGATTGAAGCACTGCCAGCGAAGCCGAGGCGGCCATTTGAATGATGTGCTATTATACACATAATGGCATGAACGTTGCTTCAAAATAAAGCCAAAATCAATATAATATCTTACACCGTTGTTTTTTGGTTGAATTTTTTTCCTATCGTTCTTATCTGGTTACCCTTTAAATTATATGAGGAACCCGAATGTTGATTTTTAAGCCGCATCCTGCTCAGATCAGTTAACTGCGGCAGGACAAGATCACTATTTTAAGGAGTTTAAATAAGTATAATTGATGCGTAGTCATAATTGTAGCTCTGTGTAACCTTTTAAAACCTTAGGGTATTTGTAGTATGTCAACAATTTTAGAGTGGGCTTCTTAAAATACTTAAGAAGAGTTTGGGAATCTTTTTTAAGACTAAGCCCAGTCTGACTTTTGTTTAAAAAAAATTCCTGCTCTTTAGTGCTCCTTGCAACTCGCGTCCACATTTTTTTTCCTTCGAAACAATCAAGACTACATTCACTAGCATGGCTAAAAGCACACGCGTTCGTAGAGCTCGGATGATAAAAGTCTTGAACAACCGCTCTCGGTAATGTTTTGCCATTAAAATGCTTCATTATTATGATTTACAAAAGTTTTTAGACGCAGCAGAATAAACATTGTAGGCGATGCTTAGAGAGTTAGCAAGATCATTTTTCTTGTGGATCGGCCAGACGATATTGTAACAATATGATTTCATTACAACTTTTTAGCATGCTTTCATCTGAATATACCAGATCAGTTTCTACTTGCACCTTTGAATAATTTGATGGCCACCAGCTCCAAAACATTTGTCGTTTTTAAGTTTGGATGTTTGTCGAAATCTTTACGAACAGGGGAAGATTGGTTGTCTTATCATTACGCCCCTCTAGCAAAAGAGCATTTTTCGAATCATCCGTTTCGACTGTGAGTCAAATTTCGATCATTACGATTTAGATCATTCGATATACAGCTTTAGCGGAGCCCTTGTTGACCGTACTTTTTCTTACAGAAAGGTTGGTGTTTACTCTACCTTTTTCCTTACTGATCGTAGGGCTCGCTTCACTCTTCAGGACCACATTCGTTCGTCGGAACATCCCAGAACATGCGGGATTTTCCTCTGCACTGATTACACTCCATAGTTTGGTGTCAGTACAAGTAATCAAATATACATTCTGATTACTTTAACTTGAATGCCTTTGCATATTGAAAAGTTCATGCTGCAAGCATATACAATAAATGCAATAGGTTACATTGATGTGCATTCCCCTAATAATTAACTGATGCCAGTGGTCAACCAAACAGGTTTAGTGAGTGTGTTAAATACTGAAGACATGTAAATTTCCACTTATAGGTTTGTACTATAAGCGAGAACACGTGCACATTTTGATCTCGGAGGTTGTGAGTGCGGACCAGTCTGATGATGAGCTAAGCATCACAGGTGTATCATCACGCAGCTCAAAATGATATCGACTTGCAGTTTTCGGACAAATATAAAAAGATAGAATCATTTATATGAGTAGGCATTTGCTTCAACATGTTTCTGATGTCGGTACCGGGCTCATGGCGGTATTGGGGCATGAATACGCAAAACACCTCATGTTGCCGATGGAATATCTTCTCACAGATGGTAGTAAATTAAAAAAGTTTTGCATTTTGCAAACAATTCCTAAGATTCGCCCGATCGATTGTTCAAAATTCAAAATGTTATCGAATCAATTAGATGGGACATGAAGAAAACACCAACTGAACAAAGTTTGTCAGTTGACGAACAAATTCAACCATTTAAAGGAAGAAGCGGGCTAAAGCAATATAACAATACAACCCAACCCGCTTAAGAAGCGGCGTTACAAAATTTACTGCTTAGCTGAGACAAGTGGTACTCTATACGATTTGGAAGTATATTGCGGTGATATGAACGATCCAGGCAACTTACTATGTATATACTCGTATGGGTATACCATATATAGGGTGATTCATCGTGAGGTTTGATTTTCAATAGGCTTTTTTTGACAGATCACGCGTGACTCCTATCAAACTGCTTTATTATTTTTGTTCAGTATCGTTTGGCAAGTCATCATTGAAAGACTCACACCACAACAATGTCGCAAATTTGAGTCCCAGTTTACATAAGTGAATGATACTCGACCGGTTAGACCACATCCAGCACGTAGTGAAGAGACTATAGCAGCTTGGCTTGGCGTATTCGTCTACTTGGCGTATTCGAAATTAAAATAAAAAGTAAACTTGTGCAAGAATTTAAGTTAGGCGACTTGAATTTGCGTCATATTTCCAGTGAATGGGCTCTGGAAAAACTCAATGAAAATCCGGTGTTTTATCGTGAAATTTTGTTTAGTGATGAAGCCCATCTCTGGCTTAATGGATACGTTAATAAACAAAAGTGCCGTATTTGGGCTGATGAGCAACCCGAAGAGTACCAAGAGCTATCATTGCATCCATTAAAAACAACGCATTCTTCAAAAATGAGGCAAATGAGAATGTTACCGTCAATGGTAAACGTTATCGGGCCATGTTAACGGACTATGTGCTTCCTGAAATTCAAGCACATGGTCTCGGTGAGCTCTGGTTTTAACAAGACGGCGCTACGAGCCATACAGCGCGTGAAACAATGGACTTGTTGAGAAATCATTTTGGTGAGCACTTAATTTCACGTTCTGCTACGGTAAATTGCCTAGATCGTGTGATATCACACTTTTGGACTTTTTTCTCTGGGGATATATAGAGTTTAAGGTCTTCAGGAATAAGCCAGCTACGATTGACGCTTTGGAAGCCAACATTACTCGTTTTATCCGCGAGATATCAGTCGCTATGCTCAAACGAGTCGCCCAAAATTGGACCTTTCGAATGGACCACCTCAGACGTAGTCGTGGCCAACATTTACATGATATCATTTTCAGAATGTAAATGCCATGAATTGTTCTTTTAACCGATAATAAAAATTTTAATTTAAATTAAAATTTAAATTTTAATTTATGTGTTTTATTTTATATTTTAAATCAAACCTCACGATGAATCACCCTATATGAGTGGAAATGTTGTGCTGAGACTTGCCCGACTTATAACTGAAAAACAAAATTTCCTTTTATTTTTCGACAATTGGTTTTGTAGCCCTGAAATACTAATTGAATTGGTCAAAAAAGGGATTTATTTCTTAGATACTGTTCATATAAATCGCGTCCCCGACAATCGTTTGCCCACTGATAAAATTCTGAAGAAAAAAACCAGGGAATCATTTGTTGAACAAATTTTCAATATTTCAAGGCATTCACACAATAGTCAAGTGATAGGATAATAAAGTAATTACTTTACTACATAAATACCTTTACTGGAAGCTATCCAGACACTACTATCAAATTATTTGAGCGAAAAAGCAAACAGGATATTAGCGCAAATGTCCAAGCGATGCGAAGTAGATTTGATTGACATGTAGCTGTACGCCTCGTATTAATAGTTCGTCGTTAAATCTCCTTCTTTAAAGTTCATCAACGGATACGGGAACGAATATTTAATGGAGAATTTTTCTCTCGAAATGACTCAGGATATCTTCATCCGCTTTCGATAGTGTCCATGCTTCAGCGCCATAAAGTAGGAATGGGATAATTAAGGCCTTCTTAGCTTTCCGGCCTTACTACTGTTTAGCTTAAAGAAACACCGTTTTGTAAGAGTAATTCTTCGTTTTATCTCTGCTGAGGCATTGCTGGCAGAATTTATAGTACCGACAAGATAGACAAAGTCCCTTACTACCTCAAAATTATATTGCGATTGTGATGTTCTGTCCAATTCGTCAATGTTATGTGTCCTGTGTTTTTTTTACTTGGTTTTGGCAACTTCCATTTTGATAGCTTCCGTTTCAATACTAGCGTACGCAATGATGACAGAACGCTGAGTTCTCCTAATTATGGTGATAGCATCGGTCTACGCTAGTAGTTGCACAGACCTTTGAAAAATTGTGCCTCCATTGTTCGCGTTAACTTGCTTAAAATATAATTTGACATTAATGGTCTCGGTTAAAAGTTACCGACTTTGACGGAGCAGCGAGCGTTCTCCATCGTCATTCTGCGCAAGCGGACAAGTTTGGCAGGGATGCCAGTACTAGACATGGCTACGTATAGCTCATATTTATAGATACTGTCATTTACGGCCTTAAAAACCGATTTGGGTTTCCTGAGTTTTTCCAAGATCTGCGGAGTGTGAAGATTTGCGCAATTGTAGACTTTTCTGGTCTGAAATCGCACTAATACGTGCCAATCAAGTTGTTGCCGAATGGTTTCAGACGTTCAAACAACATGCCAGATAAGTTATTGCATGCGATGTTGACGAAACTTATATTTGTATAGCTGGCGCAGTTGAGGAGGTCTCATTTTTTGGGAATCGGGCATAAAGTGCTGAGATTTCATTCATCAGGCATACGCTCCTTCGACCAGAACTTAAAGAGGAATTGGTGCAATCTCTCCATAAAGTCATTTGCAGCAGCTTTGAACACCTCGGCCGCTAAGCCGTCAGTACCAGCTGCTTTGTTAGACTTCAGTTTAGATATTTTAATCCTTACTTCGTTTTGGTCAGGTGGACGGAAACTTTGGCTATCATAGTTTAATCTGCCTGACGGAGGGATGTTGGGTTTCTTCGCCGTTACACAATCTGCGTGAAAAAATTGTCCATATTCTCATTACCGACTGTCACACTATTGCAAGGTTTTCTTCTTCATCTCTAAACGTTTCTGTGTGAGTTACTTTTTACGCTTTTTGTTTACCTGCATGTGCTTGCTGGCATTCTTTATCAAACCAGGGATTTCTTGGTGATTATCGGATGAAACCCAGCACACTAGTTGCGGCGTCTCTAATGGCACATCGGCAGCATTGCCATTGGTGTTCGGTAATTGATGCTGACGGCATAGATCTGTTGCGATTTCAGCTCTTTTGCGTTCCACGTTCGAACGTTTGGAATACTGGAGGCATGCTTTACGTCTTTGTACTCAGTGTGACCAATTTGGTTTAGAATTTCATGATACGGAGACCGACATGCCCCCTTGTGCATATTGAGGTCAGAAAACCGTGTGGTTGATATAGTGATATCTCGTCTCGCCGCTAAGTCAATAAGCCTAAGTCCGTTACGTCCGTTGGTGTCATGTTGGTTATGCTTACCAACTGTCTTACCAAAGATGTTGTCATTTACTATACCTAGGACATTGCTCATATGACTTGCCTTTTCTTTTAGACTACTTGTCAAAATTTGGTGACAATCCCATGATTAGTTTTATTTTGGCACCCATTTCAAAACATCGTGTTAGTGTTTTGTTTTTGAGTGGCAAAACCTTCGAGGAAATAAAGCCAATTCTCGATGGTGTGTAGAGGACCCATTCACCTTCCCGTACAAACATTTACCATTTGGCCCAAAGACGGTTACCACAGAGGAAACCGTGAACGAAATTCATGATCTCGTATTGGCGGACCGCCGAATGAAAATTCGCAAGTTGGCTATAATAGCAGGCATCTAAACTAAACGCGTTAGCCATATCCTAAAGGAAGTTTTGGGTATGAAAAAGCTGTCCGGGGGATGGATACCGCGTTTACTCTCACCAGAGATTAAGAGCAATCGTGAGACCACTTCAAAGACGTGCTCGGCCCTGTTTAGTCGAAATCCGGAGATGTTTCTGCCTCGTTTCGTGACCGTCGATGAGACCAAAGAACAATCGAGACAATGGCTTTTAACCAGTGAACGTGCTCCAAAAAAAGGCGAAGACCGTGCGTGCTTTCAGTCTAAAAGATGATGGCCACTGTTTTTGGAATTCGTGAGGTGTGATCCACGTTGACTATTTGGAGAAGGGAAAATCAATCACAGGAGCATACAACTTCGATTTATTGGGCCAATTCAACGGCCGATCATATTTGGCGGAGAAAAAAGTGGTCTTCCAAAAATGCACCGGCTCACACCTCCACAATCGCCACAGCCAAATTAGTCAAAATGCACAACGAATTGCTCTGCCATCCTCCATAGACTCCAGATTTGGCTCCCTGCGACTTCTTTTTGTTTTCAAACCTTAACGGCTCGCTCATCGGAAAGAAGTATTGAAAAATAAATTGTCAAAACCTAAAAAAGTTGCGTTGTCACTCATGTGGCGGAAGCTCAAGACATCTTGTCTTAGTCTGCCGATACGCATCCGAAATAGCAATTTTTCTTTCCCTATAGCAATCACCATAGTATATATCCTGGATGGCGGCATCATATCCGTTTTATCAGTCAAGGGCCTCTGCTAATTATTCGGTTACACGTGACCTATTAAGGGTCCGAACGTTTTACGTGCAAATCCTAGGGTCATTGCCAGTTAAACATTTCTTAGTGTCGCCAATAGCCAATCCATTTTTATCCGAGGTCATTAGTTAGTCCGTCACATATTTTAATCTCTTCCGTAAAAGGTTGTGAGCCCTATGACGGCCAGTATAAATCTCCAATGAGATTCCGGCACTTTGTCACACCTTGTGTAGAAAAATTCAAAATAACGAGAAAATTTGATCTCAGTGTATTGATGGAAAAGGAAAACTAAAACAAATACGACCAGCAGAGTATCCTGAACTTGAAAAATGTCTTTCGACATGGATAAAGCAGGTACGGAATAATAACATTCCAATTATTTTGCAAGTAAGCTCCATATTAATAATTTTCCTGACAGTAATGGATGGTTGGAGGGCTTTAAGAAAGGAAACGATATCGCATTCAAGAATATTTGTGGCGAGAGTAATTCTGCGGACAATAACGAATGTAATGAGTGGATTAAACACCTTCCAGTCTTATTACACGATTATTCCCCCGATTGCGTATTCAACGCCGATGAAGCAGGCTTATTCTACAAGTGTCTACCGGAATAAAAAATTTACGTTCAAAGATACAGCCTTGCAATGGTGGTAAATTGAGTAAAGATCGGGTGGGGCACTGTACTTTTATATGCGAATATGTCCAGAACTAAAAAACTGCCACTTCTCTTAATTGGTAAATCTAGGAATACAAGATGCTTCAAGGGTATCAAAAGCCTGGATGACTTCTGATTTATTTGCAGATTTGTTAAAAAAAGTGAACGCCGATATGAGGGCCTAAAAACGAAAGATCGTTATGTTTGCCGACAATTGCACATCTCACAACAATATGCCCAATTTAGACTATGTTAAATTATTGTACTTACCTGCCAATACCACAAGTAAATTGCAGCCCATGGATCAAGGTATTATCAAAAACTTTAAAGTTTACTACAGAAAGGAAGTTGTACAAGTTGCTCTTAAATCTATAGAAGACGATAAAACCCCTGAAATCAACATCCTCCAGGCCATGAGATTTGCAAGAAAAGCTTGGTTTTCTGTTACCAAGACCACAATTAGTAATTGGTACAAAAAAGCTGGATTCAAAGTGACAAATGTATCTGAACTTGAGAGCATACAAGACGAGGTAGAGACCTGTGCATCTTTTCCAGAATGGAACAAAATAATTACCACGACGAACGACCAAAATGACCAGCAGTAGCATTTTTTTAACATTTCCACCTCTATAAATGGAAACACGGTACATTTCGACCTCTATAAGCGGAGGCCTCTGTAAATGAGACAACCATACTAGGTGGGGTGAAAAGTAACCTCTTTGACCGGCAGAATGCGCTGCTACTGCAAAAAAGGTTATGGTGCCTTGAAGTCCGTTCATATTTAGGTAGACGTGCCAAATCAGTGCGATACTGTCTTTAGTTTTGTTTTGATTGCTGTTGACGTATTTGGCATCATGTTGAGTATGGACAAATACGATTTTCGTTCTCGCATAAAACATTATTTTTTTAAAAGCCAAAACGGTGAAGGAAACAAAAGAAAAGTTGGATAAATATTATGGGGCTAATGCTCCGTCAGATTACACCGTCAAATATTGGTTTCGAGAGTTTCGTGGTGGCCGCAACTCCACTACAGATCAAGTCCGCAGCGGCAGGCCCTCCCACGCGGTTACTGAGGACAATGTCAAAAAAATACATGAAATGGTGTTGGCTGACCGGAAAGTGAAGGTACGTGAGCTAGCAGATACCACAAAGATTAGTACTGAGCGCACACTTCATATTTTGGGCAATATTCTGCATATGAAAAGGTTATCCTGCCGGTGGGTGCCGCGCATACTCACTCCTGACCAAAAACACGAACGCCAGAGCACTTCGAAAGAGTGTTTGGACTTGTTGATGCGGAATTGGGTGGAATTTTGGCGTCGATTGGTAACTGTTGATGAAACTTGGATCCACTACTACACACCAGAGAACAGAATGAGTGCCCGGCAATGGACTGAAGCCGGCACGAGTGCTTCGAAGATTGTCATGGCATACTTTTCGTAGACTACCTCGAAAAAGGAAAAACTATCAACAGCGAGTATTACTGTGCATTATTGGAGCGATTGAAGGTCGAAATAGCTGCAAAACGGCCTCACATGAAGCGAAAAAAAATTTTGTTTTTGCAAGACAATGCACCGGCGCACAAGAGCATTGCAACCACGGCTAAAATCAATGACTTACGGCTCCAATTGCTGTCGCATACACCGTATTCGCCCGATTTGACTTCCTCGGATTATCATCTCTTCTTAAATCTCAAAAGATGGCTCATTAATAAAAAATTCAGCTCACGCGAGGAAATCATCGACGCCACGGAGGAGTATTTTGCAGACCTTCCGGAAAATCACTTTTCGGACGGGATCAAGAAGTTGAAAAATCGCTGGAATAAGTGTATCAAACTAAAAGGGGACTATATTAAATAAAATAAAAAAAAAATTAAAAAAAAAAATCATTCCCAAGGAGGTTACTTTTCACCCAACCTTTACTTTAAACCTGTCTAATTGGAAAACTGGATAAATGAAAACCTCTTTAAATGATACAAAATCCTTGGTCCTTTGAGATCCCAATCAACCAGGTTTCACTGTATATGATTATCGAAGCAATAAAGCTCCAACCAAAGACCGACTCTTGTCTCAGTGACGATGGCATAAACCGTTTTCTTTTAAAGTTTGCCGCGTTGGATTCGTAGGATTAGTATATAGTATAACAGGCAGATAGTATATCATATAAAAACTTAGCGGCGTTTTACCTTGCAGAGAATGACGCGCTCAAGACCTGCTTAAACGAAAACTATATCAAGGATTTGTTCAAATGAGTTTGCTGATCAATTATTTAAGGAAGGATACTCCACGACTGATCTTTAATTTAAGATATTTAAAGACTAGTAGGCCAATTGCCATTGCAAAAAAGACACACCTTGAAGAGTTGATATCCTTTTCAGCCTAGAAGAAGACAAAAATGATAATCATTCACTTTATGGGTCTATATCTCTGCGTGGTCCAGTATTGATTGAATTTCGTATCTTCATCAGGAATATACTGTAGACTATTTCCTTTGCCTGGCACAGAGGACCTTTCAAATATCCAGCCTTACAAAAACTTTTCCTCGAATAGATTCATACAAGGGCAGTTAAAGTCTAAATCAAACTTTCGATTGAACTTTAATAAGACTCTGAAGACACTGAACTCTTTCAAAGATTTGTAAAAGTTCCCAAATAACCATGTCTAAATCATCGAAAAAAAAAAACATAGAAACCTAATTTCATGTTGATCTTTGAAATCACCAGCATCGATATGGATTAAATGAAACTCCTGAGACCAATATCCGATATGTAACTACGAATACCACTCAACATAATTGTGGTAGAAAATTTCTCCTCAAGAACTTATCATCATAAAGATCAATAATCTCAAAGGATATAAAGTGACAAAAATCCCATTAAATTTTCAGTTCAAACTTCTGTTTCGTGATATCCTCAAGGAACTTAAACTCTGTCGATAAGCCCTGTGACCATAAGACTGGTCAGTAAAACAAAGTTAACTGCGTTTCGATAAAAAGTTGTAATATCTTTCAGTGTACCTTCGCTTTATCTGTATCGGTGCATTCTCCTACACCGTGTCTTCTATCCGTTTTGGTTCTTGCTATGAGGGTTTTCGACTTAAAAACATCACTTTAAAATCGTTACATAGTACCACAGAAGTTACAGACTTAATGTCTTTTCTCTCTATACTAGGTAAAGTAACTTTATACATCAAATTCAAAAAGATATACACTTGTAGATACTATTCGTATATACGAGTACGTAGTACTCGTTCTCGTACTTTGAAGAACATGAAAACTTTCTTTCTAAAAAGGATAACTTTCGAACCAATGTAGGGCAAAGTTTCTAACTGAAACTTCCTTCAGAGACAGAAAAATCCAAAGGACGAGTATCTTTGTACGAGTATGTAGCCGTAACACCTTTCTACAACAGTCTATGATCTGTTGTGCTCGACTGAATTAAATTTTAAAGATTACTGGTGGTTTATTATGACCATTTATGGTATTATGTTGTATTTGTAAGCCCGTATGTGTTCCATTAACAACGAGATAAAGCCATTGGGATCAACGATAAGGGATAAAAGATTCCTGTCATATCCATTTATTTTTTTTTGCAGTAGAAAGGATTGATTTTCATTTATCGCGAGTGTCTGACATGAGTTTTAGTTTTTGTTTATTTTTTTTTCAAAAAAATAACAGAAAAACAGAAAAAATATTTCAACTCGAATAAAATATCATAACAATCCGTTGGATACATGTGTTAGGAGCCAAAGGATAAAACCGTCCATTGCATTCGTTTAGGAATGCATTGTGTTATGATTTTCTTTTTTTGTTTTTTTCATTCAGATACGAGTATCCGGAGTTTCTAATCGATTGTGTCTGTTTGTAGATGAGTTTTTGCTAGTCTCTCGGATCTGACTGGCTTATGAAGCAATTAAATCAAACTGCATGGTTGGAGGGGATAGGTTTAGAGAAGGCACTGCTACTCGAGCAGATAAAAAAGGATTAGGTGTTGATTTGATTGTATTGAAGGATTTAATTGTAATACTGCTTCTGCGGATACAATCACTGATATGGAAATAATTGCAGATATTTGTTAAGTGAAGTGGATTTGTTCCTTTCTATTGAAGTATTATGCAATTTGTTGTGGCCAAAGTTGAGGGAATACTTTTTGTATGTGGATTTTGCATTTTTTGGTTTGTAAATGTGGTCAATACTCGTATACAAGTATAATGGCAGGGATAAATAAAGATTTACCATAAGGCCAGGTTCTAGCTGGACTGCTTTAGTACAAAGGTACTGTCTGTCGGATAATAGTGTCCGATCGATTATTTGAAAATGCAGATTAGTGACCTGGGAATGGGTTCTCTGTCAATCCTCTTAAACTCAAGTTTTTGTCTTATCTGGTACTGAAAGCTTTTACAATAGGATTTTTCGATAAAACCAAGTTCCTGAGAATCGTGTATAGTAAATTCCTTTGGAGGAAAGGAAATCGTTAGCTGTTTTTGTATTGTGAGATGATTTTAGGCCTGATTTTCCAGGATGCGGAAAGCAATTTCGGTATCCAACACATCAGGGCTGCAGCTTTTACAGAAGTTGTCGTGGTACACACTAAAACGTTCAACATGGAAAGATATGATAGAGGCCTTGTAATGATACCAGAGATGCCCTTCGTTATGGCGAAGTTTTATTAGAGAAATTGATTTTTTTCTTTTGTACTTCGGTTAAAGGGTTTTGCTATTTCACATATTTTAAGTTGAATCCGGAGTGCATTTGCTTGATATATATCCTCAGCCTCAATGCTTCTATAAAAGTGCTTAGCAGAACTTTAACGGAGAGAAGAGCCTGGAAATTATACAGCGCGGTCTGTTTCTTAATTCACACATCAGCTTTCTTGAACACATGTATCTTGCAACGTTTTAGCTTTCGATATTCCATTTAGTAAATTCTTTCAACTTTCAACAATCCTTGATCGCGTAGTCCGCAGTCTTAAAACATGCGAGTAGACGCTAATCGACCTTCCGATAAAAGCTTAATTTTTAATAGACATTGCATTTCACATACTTCCCCTTATTCATAGAACTTCAGGATCTTTGTGAGATTTCAGAACTGCTCTAAGGTCTTGCATCAGAGAGATATCAAGATGTGTCTCATAACCGTGAGAACAATCGTTATCTTCAAGAATGAACCTCCAATGCGAACCCGGTACTCTTGTGTCGCGAAGAGAATTCGGCCAATACTAGAGTATCCAATTCGTCACAGGCCGTCGATTTAACGTCATTGTTCGCAGAGAGTGTCCTATAACTTGGAATGGACAAACAGCGTAACAATCGAGTTCGTTGCAAAGTTCTTGCTTTACCTTCTAGTGGTGGTCTCCGATAGCATGAGTAAACCCTGGCTAAAATAATGCAACCATCCCGGCTAGTAGTTTTACCCTGCCTACGCCGTCAAAGGATTCACAACCTTATATGGAAGAGATTAAAATATGTGACTAAATAGCTAATGGCCTCGGATAAAAATGGACTCACTGTTGACAACCCTAGCAACCGTTTAGCAAAGACCTTCAGATTTGCGCTTTGAATGTTCGGACCACATGCTGCCCAACAATTAACAAAGGGCCTTTACTGCTATCACGCAATCAATCCGCATCAATCCAACGGAAGGCAAGGGCGACAGCATTAAATTTTCTACAAGGTCCTCAGTAAGTCCTCATGACAAAGTCTTTGATGGGACATTTAATAAGCATAACCTACACGACACCACGTATGGCAATAGACTTAGAGTTATCGATTCTGCGGCGGAGCGAAATATTGCTATATCATGCACACGGTTTTCTTATCTCAATATACACAAGTGGGTATGGCGGTCTCCGGATCATGAAACTCTAAATCAAATTGATCATTTTACGATAGACGTAAGGCATGCCTCCAATATTCCGGATGTCCGAACATTCCGGATAACCAATATTGACTCTGATTACTACCATATTGTAGCCAATATACTACACGAATGCGGATCTTACAAGCGCTACGACAAAGAAGAATTACTGTGAGAAGATATAACGCAGAAGCGCTGCAATCGCAAGTACTGAAAACCAGTGAAATGGCTGCTATCGTGCCATCAGAAAAGCCGTAACTGATGTGCTGGGTTTCACGCTCACCACCGAGAAATCCTTGGTTTTTTGAAGAACGTCAATAAGCACATGCAACTAACAAGAAGCCTACAAAGCGGCGCTGGAACGAAGGAAGCATATGACAATATACACCCTGTCTTAATCGAACTGCAACAAACTTCAGACTGCTATACATAATTTCCAAACCGTTCTTGGAAGTGAGCTCAAATTTTGACACATGACAGATAATTTTTTTATTATTATTTATTTTTAAACGATTTGCGTCTCAGTTGTGTTGAAAAATTTTTATCCGCGATGGAATTCAAATATGATAGTGTGATTGCTTTATATTTGGCTGGAAAACCGCAAAAAGCTATCGTTAGAGCCCTACAGCACATCGACGTGTATAAAACATTTGTGTCTCGAACCATAGCTCGTTACCGTGATACTGGCAGCGTTGCAAAACGCCATTGAGGTGGTCATAAAAGAACAGCAACATCGGCAGGAATGGTTCGGAATGTTAAGGCTCGAATTGAGCTAAATCCGCGTCGAAGTGGAAGAAAAATGGCTCGTGAGTTCAACATATCGTTGGAACGAATGCAACACATACTGAAAAATGAGATGGGCTCAAGCCATTGAAGTTCCAAAAAGCACACGATCTTACACCGCAATAGAAAAAAGTTAGAGTCGAAAGAGCGAAGGAGTTGCTACGCTTGCACGAAAGTGGTGAGTTGCCGAATTTGGTTTTTTTCCGATGAGTCGCCATTTGTTATCGAGCAATAGTCAACAAACAAAATGAGCGAGTTTACTTGCCAGAGAGGTCCTTCGAAAATTTACACCTTCGGACGGCCACCAGAAAGCAGGCAGTACCGACCGTGATGGTTTGGGCCGCCACAACCGCCGATGGTCGCTCTCCGCACGTATTTTTGAACCGTGGCGTCAAAATTAATGCGATTGTTTACCGTGAAACTATCTTAGAGGCAGTATTGAAGCCTTGGGCAAACAATCATTTCTCACAAAGCGCGCGTCAACCAAGATTGGTTAAAAAACAATGTTCCACACTTCATTTCTTCGATACAATGGATTGTAAATTCTCCGGATGCAAATCCGTTGGATTTCTCTGTCTGGGGTATTTTGAAGGCAAAGGTTGGGACTAAAAAATACTAAAGTTTGGACCACCTCAAACAAGCACTTCGCCGGGAATGGGCCAAAATACGATGATTCCTTCGGCCGTCTCAAGGCCATTATTTGCACCAAAGGTGGACATATTGAATACTACTGATACAATTGAAAATTGATGTATTTTCCAACATTTTTTGCTTTGGCACAATAAAATTTATCAAAAAATAAAAAAATTATAGCATTTTAAAAAGTTGCCGTTCGAATCAGTCACCCTGTATATAGAGAAGAGCTATATAGAGCCATGTCTACTACTAAAATTACTGCCAAACTCGTCCACCTGTGCAGAAAGACAATGGAGAACCCTCGCTGCTCCGTCAACCGTAACCTTTGATGTTAAAATAGGTTTTAGGCAAGGTAACGCGCTGTCTTCTGTGACTTCCGTGACTTCTTTATCATCATATTGTACTTGAAAGAATTGTGCGGAACTCACAAGTGAACACTAAAGGCACGACCTTTCAAAAGTCTGTGCAACTACTAGCTTACGCCGATGATATCGACATAATTGGGAGAGCTCAGTAGCCTATCTACGAATTAGTGACTCGCTAGTATTGAAACGGAAGCTGCCTAAGTGGGTTTGACGATAAATGAGAGCAAAACCAGGTATATTCTGAAAACGAGAAGAGACACATAACATCGACGAAACGAAGTGGACAGAACATCACAATCGATAGCTTTAATTTTGAGGTAGTTAAAGACTTTGTCTATTTTGGATCTGCTATGAATTTTAAGAACCACACCTCAGCATTAATAAAACGAAAAATCTCTTTTGCCAATCGCTGTTGAGTAGTAAGGCCCTACCCGAACAACTAAGGATACTTTAAATCAAACATCTATCATCCCAATTCTACTTTATCGCACTTTATGGTACTTTCGAAAGCACGTGAAGATATCTTCGATTCGAGAGAAAAGTTCTTTAATAAATTATTCCGTCCCATTTCTGTTGGCGGGGTTTGGAGAAGAAGGAGCATTCACAATACTTCAATTCTGAAACCGTTGCATGACTGCAATATTGGTTTGGCTGGCACATCCTCAGAGTTGAGCACCATAGTTTTACACTGGTTGTACTCGTATAAAAGAATTTCGTTATTAATCGACTGATTAGCCCTGACTTTCTGGCAAAAAACCATTCTATTTTTCGCCATTTAGTGTCTTGTTTTATTCTTTTGATTTTAACATGCTCTTTCCAGGGAAGCTTGGCATCTAAGGTCATACCGAAATATTTCGCTGTATTATAGTAGGATATGGCATTGTTTTGGATGATGTTGCTATAAGGGAGTACGAGATAAATTATTTGTGAAGTGGATATGTACAGATTTGCTCAAATTAAGTTTTATTCGTCATCTTTAAGTCCACCAAACAATTTGATCTATATCAGCTTTGTGGTTTTGCTAAGGTTGCCGTGTGAAGGAAGTTGTTGGTTGATCTTTGGTATAGAGGATGTATAACAGAAGCCCAAGAATTTATTAAGAACACTTTCACGTCATACTTTTTCGAAAGCCTATGTTACATCTAAAAAAATTGCAAAACACACTTTTTTTCCTCTAAAGCTCTTACGACTTTAATTGTTATTCTGTGTACTTGTTCTACTTCAAAATCCAAAATGGATTAGACACAACACAAGTTCCACTATATATACTATATACCCCTAGAACGTGGGGTCGGTTAGACCGAAGACAGTTAACTGTTTGGGGAATGAACGCTGCTGTTAGTTCATTAAGAGCTCGTCCGGCACCATCCCTTTTTCAAGACCCTGACTTGCTGCCGGCCTGAGCTGCTATTTTTGTCTCCTGGCCAGCACTCATGCTTATAAGTTTGGCAAGTCGAATCCGGGTCAAGATAGACCAGTACCTGATTGTTACCACTTAGAGGTAAAAAAAAAAGCGAAATTGATGCGTAAAAAGAGTTACAACATTGGGTATCGCCAGGTTAACACCTCTCAGTACCTATTCTATTTCTACAGCACCCAACCATCTCGCAGCTTTGATACATTTTCTAAAATCTTTCAGTCCACAGTTTCCCGAATTCTAAAGAGACTGCAGTGGTTCGGAAGGCAGAAGGAAAGGTGAATACCCAGGTCTGTTGAAAATAATGGATTGCGTTTAGTCTTATCCAGTGGAAAGGAAGTGTTAAAGCGTAAATTGAAAATTGCGTGGAGATGCTATAGATACTTGAAGATGCGAATGAATTCGTATCTTACTCACATCAATGCTGCTAAATATGTGCTAATAGTTGTTTAATGAAAGACTTCGGGTGAAATAGCATCCAGCCCAAAAAGTCCTCGATTCGATGCAGTAGTAGATGACCTAGATTTATCGCTTAAAAGTTAACGAGAACCTTAACTAACTGGAAACAGTTGGACAAAGACCACACTTACTGGAAAAGATCACCGATTGAGGACATAGTCGACCCCCAGTTAAAAGCGTTATAAGAGTGAATTCTTAATATAGGGTCAAATAAAAAGTCTCCGCGGTTTTTTGTCACTAAATGGTGTTGGTGTCAATTTTTTTGGAAACACTAATTTGATTGTGTCAAACGAACACCTGCTTGAAAGGTGACATGTCAGGCTACATTTTTCGTGAAGACAGCTGTATAATCCGTTGCTCTTTTTAAAAGTTATACCGATTTGAATATGAGTGAAATATCTGAAGAAATACGCTATGTGATGCTTTTTTACTATGAAAAGGGGAAAACCGCTGCAAAAACATGCCGAAAAATTTGTGTAATTTACGGTGAGAATGCTGTGAGTGAACGCCGGACCCAGGAGTAGTTTGTTCGATTCCGTTCTGGAAATGTCAATGTAAAAGATGCACCTCGCACTGGTCGCCCTGTCACTGAAAAAGTCGATGAAATTTTGCAAATAAGGGAGCAATACCGGCACGGAAGCTGTCTGAAAATAGCGTATGACAGTTTGGAATCATCTAAAACGAACAGGCTACACAAAGAAGCTCGATGTTTGGGTGCCCCATCAATTAACGCAAACAAAATTAATTGACTGTATAACCATCAGTGAAACGCTGCTGAAATGTAACGAAATGGAACCATTTTTAAAGCAAATCATTATGGGCGATAAAAAATGTATTACATGCGAGAATATCCAATGCAAGCGATCATGGTCAAAGGCCAGTGACCGACCACAAACGACTTCAAAGCCTGGATTGACGGCAAACAAAGTTATGTTGAGTGTTTGGTGGGATTGGGAAGAAATAGTCTATTATGAGCTTCTAGAACATGGCGAAACGATCAATTCGATCCTCTATTGTGCACAACTCGACCATTTGAATAAAGCTTTCAATAGCAACCAAAATTGGCTAACAGAAGGGGAGTTGTCTTCCATCATGACAATGCTGGGCCACACACATCTTTGATGACCCGAAACAAATTGACGGAGCTTGGTTGGGAAGTTTTGATGCATCCACCGAATAGTCCGGATTTTGCACCCTCTGATTACCATCTTGGTGGTAAAAAATTGGCCGACCGAAAAGCCACTGAAAATCACTTGGTCAAGTTTATCGCTGATAAACCACAGAAGTTCTACACCGATGAAGCTACCCGGAAAATGGCAAAAGGTCATAGATAATAATTTTGGACAGGGTTTGCCCAGTTAATTAGCTGGTTTAATGTAAATTACAGGACGTCAGTAAGTGCAAATATATGCGGGTTCTCCTCTGAAATTAACCTCTAGTGGTCTCTGTTCCCAGAAAGAGAAACTTGCTCAGGACAAGATTCTTGAACAAACCGTAAAGCACATCTCCTGAAAAGTTTCCCCCAGGCGTTTGTCTTTTTATAAAGTAAACCTTGATTGGTATGGTTGTGAGTATGTTCTCCAGAAAGTTTTCTTAATCGCAATCCTGATTATGACGTTGATCGAACTGGTTTCGACAATCTCGAAGGAAAGTAAAGGGTTACCTCGCTTTCTTTTTAATTTGTGTGTTTAAGCAGTGCTCACAAGGATGTCAGACATCAGATACGAAAAACAGAGGGGAGAGATAGCAACCGATAAAACTTTATTGATTAAGGCACTTCTGCTTTGTAAGCAATTGATTACAGTGGATGCAATAGGCATGCGAAAACGTCGAAAACTCGACCTAAAATCAATCACCCTTCAAAGTATATCTTTTTATCCTAGATGCTTATAATCACTTTAAAGGAAAAAAAACAATAGGTTGTATAGGTACATATTTATGTATATTCAAAATCTGTTTAGCCATAATCATCCCTCACCTTGAAAAGTTTAATTTAAATACATCGAAAACAAATTAAGCTCTGCATAACTCTAGTTATTGTTACAGGGTTATGCTAACACCGGATTCCGTTCTTCGGTAGTGAGGGATCTGCTCGTACATCACACTCGTTAGTATATCTAAACAACTTCACAATCTTCAAAAACTCTGGGAAACATTTTGTTTTGTTATTTTGTAATTTTGCCATCCCATCATTCCCGGAAGCAAATACAATATGCTCCTTCAGTCCTTTCACATTCAAGAAATCCTACTATTTGGAGATCGAAGCCAATCCCTCCTTCGTTTGTTTTTGTTTTGAGGAATTTCTTACCCTTCTCTGAGTTCTTGTGCTCCTTTACTCCCCTGCTTTTCTTGTAATCTTCTCCTTTTCGTGAATATATTATTTGAAGGATTTTTTTACTGACGGCTAAGACAAGTATTTCTATAGAAGTCTTTGTTAAGATGACTTTTTTAGTTGAGTAGGTGGTGTTCAGAAAGCATAGATATATCAAGCTTCCCTTAACTGTGATTGAGGACAACACATGAATATTATTGATTGAATTCTTAAAAATTAAATAGTGTAGTTGGCTCTGCCTGAATCTGCTTTGAATCTTGCTTTTGATGTGGCACGTCACATCGAAAGAAGGATAGAGAGCAAAAAAAAGTTGCGTATACGCCCAGGGAATTTCACTGAAAACTTTCGTCACAGAAAGTTTTTTTTTTTTTTTTTTAAGAATCTAACAATCAAGTTAATATGACTACACTTATGCTGCCAAAGCATGTGTTAAGAGAAAGAAAGAAGTTTGGACTCAGTGGCTATTTCGCCCCTTGGGTGGCATCCAACATTCAATGGGGAGACTAAAGTAATGTATTTTGTCCTGTTGTTGTATTCTAGGCAACCACTCATCTTACATAATTTTAGCTGCCCGAAGCGAAAGCCTTTCGGGTGCGGTTGGTATTGAATGCTGAACCGACCAATTCGAAACAAAATACACTACCACTTGAACCATGGTCACCCACGGTTGAGTGCTTGGTAACTTTTTCGATATTTTTTCCTTTATCCAATAAAAGAAACCAACGAAGAGACGATATGCCGGTGATAAGTGTTGCCTTAGCCTCCTTTTTTGAATGAGCTTAAGACAGGTTTCTTGGGTATCAAATTGAAAAAGGTTAAATGGGTGTTTTTTGGAAATGAGAATATGGTACATCTTCAAATTCCGATTGTGGGAATGTGTACTAAAGTTGATTTCTCCGGGGATTTGCAATATGGTATATCAAACAACCTTAAAGACATTTTGCTGAAATTGAAGTTTCAAAGTTGGGAAGAAGGACACTCTGAACAAAGTTATATGGTACTTCATCTAGAATTCACTTTATTGACTACACTTCGGAAGTCGTCGAGGACAGAAGGGCTGGAGCCTTCAAAAGTTTTTTTTTTTTTTTTGGAACTAGTCCACAATGCTCGTTGTAACCTTATTTAAATGGAATTTCTCAGTCTTTCGAATAAAGATGAGTAAGTGCTTCAGTGATAAAGTGCCTAAAGTACCAGTACCCGCCATGTCAATACCGTGCAGCCGGACATTCACAGAGTTTGTGCTCCTTAGTGTCGTCGTCATCTCCTTCACAGCAAGAGTCGCAGGATGTTGCATCACCTATGCCCACTACATTTAAGTGCTTAGGAAATGTGTAGCGCCCCGTCACGGCGGCAGTAATCAGCCTGCGGTCTTAATCGTTTGGTCTGCCTGCAACTTGCTAAGTTATGCTATCTGTACTTGTGCTCATATGAAACCCAACTAAAACGTAAACCTAACGTAAGTTCGGGTCTTAAAAAATTCTCACGCAAGACTCAGTGAATTTAGCCGTCCTTAGTTCCTTGTTATCAGGATTGCGTGTATCTCTGTTTGGAAGACAGACGCTAGTTTTTCTAATGTTGATCCTCTAGAAAGACACCAACGTCGCATCCTATATAGGTTTTGAAGACATCCATGAAGGCCCGACTGAATTCCTTTCTTGGCTATGATTCTGGCCAAAACTAGTTCTAGGAACAGGGAAAGTCGATTTCGTATTTTTTCCGCAGCAGGAGTTCTAGTGTCATTGCATCAGATGGCATGTCCATTAAACCAGAGTCAAAAGACAGCCGGCGCGCAAGGTCATCAAATCTCCAGTGCATGTTATACTAAAGACTGGAAAATGGCTTTGAGAGTGTAGCTATGATATGAATATCAAGGGGAGAGAAATGTATTGGCATCTAGATCGGAACCAGGTGTGACAGGGAAAGACCACATGCAGCCGAGACAAACCGTTCTTTGGAGTCAGCAATGACGTATTGTTGTGAGAGCCACCAAACAAACCACGCATAGGGTATAATTGGGCTTATCATAGCCGTGTAGACCCACAGCACCTTTACCGGTGACAAACTGCAGGTGCTACCGACAGCTCCTTTGCACTGCCATTCACTCCCTAGCATGAAAGAAGTCAGACTGATAGGTCTGAGCCATTTGGTGAGCATGTACTCCACTTTTCCCATTTACGGTTTAAAGGCTACTCTTACTGTTCGCCAGGATTTCGGTATGTATGCCAGCGCATGGCAAGCAGTGAACATTTTCTTCACAGTTACCTTTTTGTAACATAACTGAGTATATGCCATCGGTGCCAGGTGACATGACTTGAAGCCATAAAAGTAAGCAACAGCATTTTTATTGGCCTCATCCTTCATCTCGACCGATGAGATATACCAGATACAGTGGATTGTATTATTCAGCTCACTAAAATCTTCGTCAATATGAGCTGGTTTTGAGCCCGTTCTGATTAGGTTGCCTGTGAAATGAGCAACAAGCAAGAGATCTGCTTTCATGTAGTGCTTTATAGTGTAGATGTCATCAGAAATTTCCAGTCAGGTTGATCTTCTCCATTTCAGGACTTTGACCACCCTACCTGTTCCACCCACAGTTTCGCTCTTCGAAATCCGAATAAGCTTCCAACATTCTGTAATGACTCCAGTCTTCTTCCAAATTATTCTTAAGTGACTTAGTTAGAAGTTTTCTGGTTTCTTTATGAAGTCGCTGTAGAACGAAAAATCCACTATTTACTTACAGATGAGACGAATGCAGGTATCCCGATAATTAAAACATGAACGAAAAACCGTAGCATTGAGGGCCGCAATAGACATCCTTTAGGAACCCTATGCTGCCAGCATCAAAGGCAAAAGATCAGAGGTGACACTGTCAGAAAGAATTATTTTTAAGAAACCGTGCCAATCCAACCGGCTAGTTCACTCATAATTCGGCCAAGATCAGCGCATTCAAGATGGTCAAGTTTTAAGACAGATTAAGGCCTGAATCGGCTCCTGCCAAGAAGCAGAGTCTGAAGGAATTTTCTGTGCGCCAAGACCAAGGGCAAGAAAGTTCAACCCAAGAAAAAGCAAACCTTCGTCAGGCACGGGACCAACCCTGATAACAATGGGTGATCATAAGTAGATCCAAATGGTTGGTTTTTTGGTTTCTCGAAAGACCTGTACAGGACTGGCTTTGAACGGCGCTGAGGCCAAAGACAATGCTTACCTGAGCAAAACTAAAAACATCAAGATCAACTAGAATGAACCTCAATACGAAATCAGGAAACACTGCGACGAAGATATCTTGGGATCCAAGATATTGGCACACATCGACAAGCTGAAATGTGTTAAAGTGCTGAACTAGTACAGAAAAATAATAAGCAGAGACAAGAGATTGATTTGCTTTTCTATAGGAATGACATGTTTTTTCGGCAAAGTGGGAAAATTGCAACCCTACAACGGATCAGATAACAGGGAAGCAACAGATAGCGACCACAATTCCGAACATTTCGTGCATGAATGTCGGCTATTATAAAACTCATGCGGCGCCAAGTTTATTGCCAACCATGCGAAACATATGGTGGTCAAAAGGGTGGTGAATGCGATTATATGAGAACACAAGCAGTCTCACTTTAGCCTCGCACCATCAACTCCTACTATTCACCTCCACGTGGTGACTGCTGGGTGCCTAGTACCTCGACTGAAGATGGGGTTACCAACTCCAACGATATTCCGTTGGTGACAGTTGTCGAGAGAGAGGGTGTGTGGGGTGGGTAGAATACCGTCTCACTAAGGCACTTTCTTCTGTTTCCGGGCGGCAGTGGCCTTTTGTCCTAAAATAGATTTTGCCGCGAGAGAACAAGAGAACAAGAGAACATGGCGGACACACCAGATCAACAAAATGTATCGTTGATCGCGTATCCCTCAAACTCTCGAGAAGTCCTTTGCAGGCAGCATCAAGTGCTGAAGACCAGTGGCTTAGCTGCCGAAAATATATCAAAAATGCCGCAACTTACGGGCTGGAAAAACCATTTGTGCAGACTGCTAAATGGCAAAGATGATACAAATACCGCTGTTAGGGAGAACGAACCATTGAATATTGACGATGCAAGTCAAGAATTCCGTCCATCTGACCAAAATTAATTGAGGATAGCAATATCTAAACTGAAATCGAACAAGTCTGCCAGGCCGGACGGTCTAAACGTCGAACTATTTAAGGCAGCAGGAAATGACTTGGTAGAGAGCATACACCAACTTGTTTCCAGGATTTGGTAGAATGAACGTATGCCTGATGAATAGAATCTCAGCATCATTTGCTTGATTCTCAAGAAAGGAGACATATTAAGCTGCGTCAACTACAGAGATATCAGTCTCCTAAATATCGCATATTGTGCGAGTGTTTGCAACCATTTGTCAATGATCTTATTGGATCCCCTCAGTGCGATTTTAGGGCCGGCAAGACCACAATTGACCAAATATTCACACTACAGATCGATTTTCACTTAATTCTATAGGATATAGAGCCATGTCTAGTGCAGGATGACGATGGAGGAATCTGGCTGCTGCATCAAGGTCGGTAATTTTTGATGTCAAAAAAGATTTGGGCAAGGCGACGCGCTGTCATGTGACTTCTTTAACATCATACTTCAAAAAATTAAGCGAAACTTACAAGGAGAAACAACCTTTCAAAAGTCTGTACAGCTACTAGCGGACGCCTATAAGATCGACGTAATTGGGAGAATAGATCGGACTGTCTAGTATTGAAACCGAAGCTCCCAAAATGGATTTAGCAGTAAATGATGATGAAACGAAGTATATGCTGTCAACAAGAAGGGACACCCGACATCGACGAATCGATCAGAATGTCACAATTGACAGCTATAATTTTGAGGTAGTATGGTAGGCTCTGTTATCATATCTGGAAACGACATCTCTTCAGAAATCAAACGAAGAATAACGCTTGTCAATCGCTGTTTCTTCGGGCTGAGTAAGCAACTATGTAGTAAAGTCCTCTCACGAACAATCAAGGAAACTCTATATAAGACCCTTGTCACAGTCCTGCTTTATGGTTCCGAAGCATGGACCCTTTCTAAAGCGAGTGGAGGTATACTTGGACCCGTATGCGTTGACGGGTTCTGGATGAAACGATTCAAAGATGAACTCTACGAGCTGTACAGGTACATCGACCTGGTTAACACTGGTCATCGGGCGTTTGAGACGGCTGGGACATTTAGAGCGACCAAACATCAACGCTCCAGCCCGCAGAATCTTCGTCTCTTATCCGAAGGCACAACGCAGTAGAGGAAGGCCTTGCCTTAAGTGGCGCGCACAAGTAGAAGGGGACCTCAATCGATTTGGAGTGCGCAACTGGAGGCAGTTAGCAAAGGCCGTGCTAATTAGAAAGGCTTATTGATTAAGACATTCCAGACTGTAGCGTCCAAGTAGAAGTAGTATGTAAAACAGATGATTAGTCAAGCTACCCAATAAAGAAATCCTGGCAGAGAAACGAACCAAATATCAAAAACCAAAGGTCTGATATACAATATTTTTAACGTCCGTGTACTGACGAGTACCACATTCATTTCAATTCTTACAAATCAGCTTAATCAATTTAAAATTACGCTACTAAAACTCCTTTGTGTTATACGGTAATTTCTACATTTACCCCTGAGTTGTTTGCATTTCACGCTTTTTATTTTAAATGACTGGGCTAAATGGGGACACCTTTCTCCCCTCCTATGATTACTAAATACTTCAGTATAACGTTGAAGTTACCAGACCAGTTTGTAATGTATACCTTACCCAAAAAAACTATTATCGTAATGTTTGTTTACCCCCATTCGAATAACAAGTGTTTTCTATCAAATGTTGATGACTTAAAACGAAAAGCACTTGAATTTGCACAGTATTTTGCTAGAGAATGGGGTGGGCTGCACAAGTAATTTTTAAGTGCCGAAATAACCGCCATTTATTTACATTTCGTTTACTCCTTAAAAAAAAAAAAAAAAAAAAAAAAACAGTTGCCAACAGATGCTGTCATTTACTGAATTCAATGTGGTTGATATTTTTGACAGATGTCATACCATCTTTGACAATTTTAGTCAGGCGATCTGTGAAAGTAACAGAACATAATCGCCCTAGTGAGTCCGGAATTCGTACAATGATAAGCATTTTGGTTTGGTATCGGTTCAAACTCCATATAAGCATCCTCGGCCAGCACATACACGCGAAACCATCACCACAATTTGGCCTCACTTATTGCACTTTACGGCGAATTTTAAAAGTTAATCTCCATTTGCTCCATTTGTCATCTAATTTGTACTTTTCCGATGAAGCTCATTTTTAGATGGATGGGTATGTAAGTAAACAAAATTGTCATTTTTGGGGACCGGAAAATCCATACGAGATTCACGAAAAATCAATGCATCCACAAACAGTCACTATATGGTGCGAATTATGGGTTGGCCGCATCATTGGCCCGTACTTTTTCGAAGATGAGGCTGGAGAGACAGTTACGATGAATGGAGAACAATACCGCAGCTTGTTAGCCAGCTAATTTTCTTCCAAAATCGAATGCATTCGGTCTGGACGATCTCTGGTTTCAACGTTTTAGTGCTACCGCCTACACAAGCCATCAATCAATTTAATGCGTTCGGAAATTGATTGGAGATCGCATTCTTTTGGTTAGCGGAGAAGTTGATTGGCCTAAAAGATCATGTGTATGCCAATAACCCAGCGATAATTCAAGATCTCAATCTACTTTTTGACCTTCGGATGGTCGCTTGCAACAGAAGCCGTGGTGTTTACATGAACGATGTTGTGTTCCATTCATAATTGGTATAAACCGAACCTAATTTATCAATTAAATTTTGCATTTATTTCACATTAATGTGTGTTTAATCTTTCACCTTATTTTGTATTTTTGTATTTTAATCTTTTTTCTTAAAATTTTTTATTTTATTTTTTTTTATTTACTCTTCCCTAATTCTACTTAATGCTATATAAATCGGTCACTGCTAAGAAAATAGGCTGGCGACTGACTTTGCTTCCTAGATGAAGCTACCTTGTACTAGAGATATTCGACGATGAAGCTTCCCCCCTTCATCTAGCCATCAAAATTGTTGGTGTTGCCGAGCAACATGACCCATGTCGCGACTCATTACCGCTTACCGCCCTTCTGAACCGTAAATGCTCCGCACTGCCGTGTAAGCGGCTCTGTCATAGTTGCGCCGTCTGTACGCGGCTTTTGGAACGAAATGGAAAATTAGCGGCATCGCTAATCTGTCCTAGTTCAGACCTTTCATATCGAGGTAAAGAACCTCTTCTGGAGGAATAAAGCCGTCAAAGCGTACTCTCCCATGATACATATAACTGGGGTTGTAGGCCCCGAAAATAAGGTTGTTTGATGAGATAATTACTTACTAACGATTGTTCACTCTTTAGGTTCGCCCTATTATACAAGACCTCACAAGGAGAACATTTTATTTTCGCAGACTCTGGTGTTCTATATAAACGAAGAAAAGCCCTATAGGCACCTACACACTAAGCAATTGTTGACACAATTTCCAGCTACAATTTGCAACGCGCAGGAAATTTGCCTCGCCTGAAGGGCTTCCATAAAAAAAAATTGGCAAATTGCCTCAGGCAATCTCACAATTTATCTTCTTACCTGAATAACTTCCTTAAGATTGTGTCGTGCGTAGGTAAAAAGATCGATTGCACGCGGATAACAACATGTTCGTAAACGTGTCTTTGTAGTGCAATGACAATTTTTTGCTTCTTCGACATGACAACCAACTCGTTCGAAATCTTAGGTTGTACTGGCAAATTAAAATGTGTGTAGAGTCGCATAGAATTTCTCTTCCTACTTATAAGTCCTAGAAATTATATGTACAAATTGCCTCGTGTGTAGGTGCTTTAAGACAAGCCACACAAAATACTTAGATTTTTTCCAAATAACTTGCTCTCACGTTGAACCACACGGTACATCCTAATTCAAGCATAGGCCGGATAAGGGCCGTATAGTAGATCATCTTCCCTGTTATCTGCTATAAAGCAGTGTTTTTGTAAGGGCAAAAGAACCCTTGTCTCTAGCTGAGCAACATTAAAATACAGGTATTGATTTAGCCAAGGTATCTGACTACATTTTGACAAGAAATGTATGTAGACAGCCTGTGCTGTCCCACGATCGAAAACTTTCGCTAACTTTTTTTTACTGTCTCGTAGAATGGTTTCCGACTTCTAGAAGTTGCCCTTAAACTTACATTCGTCGCAATATCGTTTAAATTTATCGAAGCCACATTGTAAAAGTATATGAATGACCTAAATCTTCGAACTTGATTAAGTCGTCTGCGTACGCAGGGTGAGGTGAACCCAACAGGGTACTAATGTTTTTTTTTTTTTTATTTTATTCAATATAGTTTGATTTAGTTTTAGTTTGATACACTTATTCTAGCGATTTTCTAACTTCTTGAACCCGCCAGAAAAGTAATTTTCCGGAAGGTCTGCAAAATACTCCTTCGTGGCGTCGATGATTTCCTCCATCTTTTGAGGTTTGGGAAGAGATAATAGTCCGAGGGAGCCAAATCGGGCGAATACGGTGGATGCGACAGCAATTGGAGCCGTAAGTCATTGATGTTAGCCGTCGTTGAGATGCTCTTGTGCGCCGGCGCATTGTCTTGCAAAAACATGTGAGGCCGTTTTGCAGCGATTTCGGTCTTCACTCGCTCCAATAATGCACAGTAATACTCGCTGTTGATGGTTTTTCCTTTTTCGAGGTAGTCCACGAAGAGTATGCCATGACAATCCCAGAAAACCGACGCCATAGCTTTACTACTCACTCGGCCGCTTCGGAGTACTCGTGCCGGCTTCAGTCCATTGCCGGGCACTCATTCTGTTCTTTGGTGTTCAACAGTTACCAATCGACCCCAAAAGTCCACCCGATTCTGCATCAGCAAGTCCAAACACACTTTCGAAGTGCTCCCGCGTTCGTGTTTTTGGTTTGCCGCGGCACCCAGCGGCATGATAACTTTTTCATATGCAGAATATTGCCCAAAATATGGCGTGTGCGCTCAGTACTAATCTTTGTGGTATCTGCTAACTCGCGCACCTTCACTTTACGGTCAGCCAACACCATTTCATGTATTTTTTTGACATTATCCTCTGTAACCGCATCGGAGAGCCTGCCGCTGAGTACTTGATCTGTAGTGGAGTTGCGGCCACCACGAAACTCTCGAAACCAATATTTGACGGTGTAATCTGACGGAGCATTAGCCCCATAATATTTATCCAACTTTTCTTTTGTTTCCTTCGCCGTTTGGCCTCTCAAAAAATAATGTTTTATGAGAGAACAAAAATCGTTTTTTGTCCATACTCAACATGATGCCAAACACGTCAACAACAATCAGCTGTCAAAACAAAACTAAAGACAGTATCGCACTGAAATTTGGCATGTCTGCCTAAATATGAACGGACTTCTAGGCACCATAACCTTTTATGCAATGGCAGCGCATTCTGGCGGTCAAAGAGGTTACTTTTCTCTCCACCTAGTAAATGTTGAGTAAGATCGGCTAATTTACCGCATCTTGTTGCAGACTGTTTCTAATGAGAAATGCTCCAGCGGAAGTAACATCATTGTTACATGCATTTTCACAATGCACTGTCTATCTGTTTACTAACGCCCAGCCTGTTCAGCTTGATAGAGTCCCTCTAACCAACCATGCAGTGTCGAAGGTTTTTTCCAAGTCGGCCAGGCAAGCACCAATGCATTGGTTCTTGCCTTTGTTCCATTGGATGTCAAAAAAACAGTTTAGACGCGACATGAACGACATCATGCCCCGCCCTAAAACCGAATCGATTATCCGGAACTACAATGTATTTTTGTTCTTAGCCCATTTAGTAAGGACTCTATCACTTTGTCCAACACCTTGCTGATATACGAGTACCACTTTAGTGTCGAATTTATGTCTGCTTCTTCCCATTTTGAGAAAGAGTAGTTATTTGAGTTTCGACAAGAGTGCCCAAATGAACTTTATCATTACGGGGTTTGAAATTGAATTTGAAAGAGACGATTCGGTACTTTTTAACACTAACAGTAATACCATACATTCTTCACCCACGTAAAAATAGTTCGACTTGTTTTTCCATGGAGTAAGTCTCTGCCGTTTAAACAGAAGCTTAACAAACTCTAAATAACGTTCTCCCTGGGGAGCCTTATCGGTTAAGTCTCAGGTTGATTCTGGACTGTAGCGACATCTTTACCATTCATGTCAGTTTCAGATTGTTTTGCATAACGAAATGATATGAGAATGATTAGTGGTATAGGTCAAAAAATTCGAAATTCCAGGTTCGATCCCTAGATTGTACAGCGGAAAAAAGAAAAAAAAATTTTGTCGTATGAAAGGCAAAAAAAGGGAAAATTCCCGAAAGTGAAAACTGTGAATGTAAATGTGAGTGACTTGCTCTATACCGAAATGTTGCACCATCAACTTAATTTTTATTAATTTAATAGTGTATAGGGCCAGAGTTAATAGACCAAAATCTCAAATTTTAAGAAAGCACTAATGACTCATTTATATCATGATTTTAAGGAACAGCCAACTGGATTTCTATTTCCTGATTAGTAATAAATCATTTCCAATTTTCACTTCAAACATTGCATAGTCCTCAAAACTACACAATTCTCACTTCTGAGATACCAGAATACCGTCTGAATAAAAACAGAAACAATGACAAGTTTGTAACTAGCACCTTCCGAAAAATTCAGTGGAAATTGTCGTAAGGTGCTTACTGTACCAAATAAACTGTTAAATACTCTAGGAATGACATAAGATCTTAATTGAGCTGAGAGTACTTGAGTAAATATGCAACCTTCTACTCGTACATCGTAGCCTTCAAGTCTCATCATCATCATCTAGAGACTCCTTTACTCTTCCCGTTCTTCATCAAATCGTTTATTAAGAAATATTCTTTCCTCCAGTTAATGATGATGACGCTTTGCATCTCATGTCATAATACAGGCAGTAGATAACGATCGACCATACAGTCGGTAGCAGCATCATACTCGTAATTTGAGTTCTATCTTCAAGTCATTAATTATCACAGCACTTCGCACCTCATTGGTAAATGATGCCATCATGTTCAAGCTTCAGTACGTAACTATAATATGTATACTCCTTGGCTCCGTTTCTATCCTTCAGATTCAGAGTACTGACTTGGAGATGCAAGCAGAAAGAGACACCAACTTCAAATAGAAAAAGCGCAATTACAATCACATTAACGTCCTAAGGTGTATCCTCTATCTATAATCAAGACCTGCCAAGATTTAAACAAAGCGTCTCTGTTCGTAATGGGCAAATGCTCCTGGTCTCCCCTAATATATACTTTTTTTTTTTTTTTTTTTGATCGATGTCGGGTCAGCCATCAGCTATCAGGAGAATATAACAATGTTGGTGCTACCACAATTTTGCCTCCGATAAAACCGTCAAAAAGGACCCGACGATGTCGTTCCATTGGCGCATAATTTCATCGCTTTGCTTTAAGTAGCGCAAAATGATTTTTATTTTTTTTTTACTGCTGCGCGGCATTACTGGTATAAAGTGCTGACGTTGGGTAATGAACACAGTTTGGGGCAATCTATTCGTAAATAAAACGCAGCTGGTTGAAGGACACACATTTGTATGGAAACAGATACGGTCCCAGTAGATACTTTTGAAGGAATTTTCTTGACGATTGCACAAGAAAATGCGAAATTTCCTGCAGCTGGTTGCGTTTTTTTTTTCTTTTCTTTTTTTTTTTTCATTTTTCCAATTTCAAAGTGGTGACCTTCTGGTCTCTTTGTTGGACGTCGAAGTTGTTGTTGTGTCTGCCTGTTGCATATTATACAAGCTCCAAACAAAGAACATGGTGCCTGAGCATGAGTGGTTAGAGAAAGGAGCTACTGCTGCCACTGATGAAACAAAGCACACACAGCTTGGTGCGTAATTTTTATTGACGCTGCTTGGTGTGAAATCCTTTGTGTGCCTTACAAGAGAGTATAGCGTATTAAGGTTGGCAATAGCAATAGATAGAGCGGCACACAGTTCCAGGGTTCCAGAGATACCCTAACAATGGACAATGTACAATGGACGGAGAGGTTAAGGAATGGGGAAAGGGTAAAATCAATTCGAACAGAGGAGTCAAGAGTAATTCAGCAGTTTTCAGCGTTGAAACCAATTCGGAGTGGTTTATGTGATGTTTGGATCGAAAGTGATTTACTTTTGAATGTAAATTTACAGTATTTGTCGTTGGATTGGATATGTTTTTCTCTCTTTTTTTTGTGGCGATCCACCCTTTGTTCAATTTGTGTTAGAGAAAATATTGAAAATGTACGAATAGGATGAAAATGTGGTAATTCAACGAACGTTCGAAAAGGACTGTAGAGATTTGGTTCACCCTTAATTGGCATAGGTACATCTTGCTGCCAGTTATATTGGTACACAAAGACACCCCTAAAGAAAGCGAATCTTATTCTATTTCCTCCTTCCGATCCATTGCACTTAGGTTCCTTCTTTCTAAAGTCATGAAAACGCTGATGAACCGCCAGCTCATGAAATATGTCGAAACAACTGGCAACTGTCAAACTGAGTAACTTAATGATGCGCAAATTTTGAAGCAACGCGGGCTATCAACATCTGAGAAGATAATAAATTTAGTAGACCGTCAATTCAAATTGGCTTGAAGTGCTAGTGAACTGAATGTCACGGTTGATGAAGGCTGAAAAACTTTGCTGAAAGCTGAAAAAGATTTGCTAGAATGCGAAAACAATTTTATGACTAAAGAGCAAAATCGTGAAGCATTATTTGACTGTTAATGAAGTACTTAATGCAATGTCAGTGTTTAAATTTATCAACAGATCCGGTCTTTCGGCGGAGCAATGGGTCTCGTACGTGGGACGCTTAAAGACAATTTTCGGTTTGTCGCTGCTGCACTTATCTTTTGTGCTGCACTTGTGAGGCCTGCGGGCTCAGCAAAATTTTGGTTAGAGTCGGAGCAACATGATTTCGACAACTGGGAACGCTTAAAGCTGGCACTTACAAGTGCCTTCCCTTCTAAAATGAACGAAACGGATGTGTGTGAGCAACCGTTTGCACGCCAGATGAAAAAGGGTGAATGTATTGAAGCCTACTTCTTTTAGGTGAGAACTATTTGCAAGACGCGTAATTTATCTGAATCTGCCACGATCACAAGTTTAATTACTGGGTTGGGTGAGCAGAAGCTAATTGAAAAACTCAGCGGATAAAAATTCGCAAACTTCATAGATCTATTCGACAGGAGTAGATCGTTGACAGGAATAGGAGAAGCTGAGGAGAGCTCTTATAACTATAAATATTCATCAGATAATTGTGGCAAATGCGGCAAGGCAAAGTAAAGTCAAAACTTCCCCAAATTCGGAAGGCTTAAATTTGGAACGTGTTCAACGTTTTAAATGCAAGCAGCGAGAACATCGGGTCAGAGACTGTCCAACAAGACAGCCGGTAAAGGGCGACTTTCACTGAAAATTTAAAATGGCTGTTTGATGAGTACACGGATTGAAATATAGGTGGCGCTACTAAACCAAAATGAGTGTCCGCCGGCTTGCCAAAATGTGGTGACAATATGACGCTTAGTTTTGTTTTGCCACCATTTCAAAATATCGTGTTAGTGTTTATTGCGGCCATGGAAAAATAGCAGTATCGCTCCGTGATCTAATTCTTGTTTCTGAGTGGCGAAACCTGCGAGGAAATCAAGCCCACTCTTGATTGTGTGTATAGAACCCATTTACCTTCCCATACAACCGCTTACCATTGGTTCGCAGAGTTTAGCCGTGGCCGCACGTCGGTTTTTGATGAACCGCGCCCGGATGGTCCAAAAACAGTTACCACAGAATAAACCGTAGACAAAATCCATGATCTCGTATTGGCGGACCGCCTAGTGAAAATTTGCGAGTTGGTTGAGATAGCAGGCATCTCAATTGAACGCGTTAGCCATATCCTGCACAAGATTTTGGGCATGAGAAAGCTGTCCGCGCGATTGGCGCCGCGTTTGCTTATACCGGAGAACAAGCGCAATCGTGAGACCACTTCAAAGACGTACTTGGCCCTGTTTAATCGAAATCCGGAGGAGTTTCTGCGTCGTTTCGTGACCGTCGATGAGACATGGATTCAGTGGTACACACCAGAGACCAAAGAACAATCGAAACAATAGGTTTTACGCGGTGAACGCGCTCTAAGGAAGGCGAAGACCATGCCTTCAGACGGAAAGGAGGCCGTAGAGGAGTATTTTGCAGACGGGGTTAAAAATGTTGCAGCACCGATAAAAAAATGTATCGAGTTGAAAGGAGATTATATTGGAAAATAAATTGTCAAAACCTAAAATAAGTTATGTTGTCATCTAATCCGGATATTCATCAAAGAGCCCTTTTATGATTGATAACTGCGGTATTAATGGAGCTTTGGACTCCAATGATAAGATAAAGTTGCTGGATTTGATTCAGGAGTACAATCATTGTTCTCATCGGGTATATCCCAGCTGTGTCAAGCGAAGGATGAAGCGTTATCCATCAAAGTTTAAGGCAAGTCAAGATACCTTTTGCTCAAAGGCACGAAGTAGATCGTATGGTATAGAAGCTAATCGATAACAACATCGTGCAGGACTTGACTTCTAATTTTACGTTGCCAATCGTTATGGTACCGAAAAACGACGTAGCTACTAGAATGTGGATCGATAATGGTGTCTTAAATTCTGTCACCGTCAAGGAGAAATAAGCTATGGCAACTGTAGAGGAGCAGTTAATCAGATTGCGAGGGGCTTTGTGTACTTTGCCCTCTTTTGATATGAAGATATCAAGATATACGAAGAATAAGCTGTTACATGCTTTGCATAATTAGGAAGATCGGGAAGACAATTTGCCAATACAAGTTCTTGAAAATTACTTTCAAATTACTGGAACTTCGAAGAAATTGATGGCTCGATTTAAGCGCTCCACAGACGTTGGGTAATGAACGATATGTACTAGAATATGGTCCTGGTGCTATGAGGACTAGCGAAAGTTCAGCTGTAATAAAAATGATATAAGAGCGCCGAACTCGTCACTGACACTGACAGAATCGCCGAATGTTATGCCAGGAACGTAAGTAAAAAGGGCAGTCTATATTGTGAAGTGAAGAGAAAAGGTTGTTAAATATTGTTTACGGAGAAAGTTGAATTTGGTGTTTTCTTCAACATTATTTTCAGTCCATATTGCATCCATATGCACAATAGAAAATCTAAAATTTCACTTAATTATTTGTTGACTTTAATTATTTATTTTCACCACTGTCAGCAGCAATATTATTGGCCCTTAATTTATTTTGTTGCAGAGCCAGTTCAAATATTTGAATCCCAGTGCGTGGGTCAGTTAGATTATGGATATATCCCAGCTCATGCTCAAAAACAGACACTGCATCCGTCCCCATGGGAAAATGCAATTAAAAGCTAATTTCTAAAAATACCACTGCAGCAGGATTAGCTATCCACCTCCGTAAATTGGTGCGATTCACGTGTCGCTTAAGTATATCAAATTATATGTATCTATATATTACATAAAAATCATACAACCGATACGACGTCACTCCAGGCATGCCATTCGAATGCAATATTCAGTCAATCATCAGAGTATACAATCTCTAGAATCGACTGGTCATTCACGCGTCTCCGCACATGTTGCCCATTCAAAAAAGGAATGAATGGATGACTTACTGAAGAATGCCATGTCTAGTGTGTTAGCTCTGTGTGAAAAAACCAAATTGCTTTATCGATGCGAATCCATAGAGCTCCGGGGGTGCATGTCTATCTTCATTCACTCAATTCAACAATCGTTAACTCAGATCTTTCACAGATTCAGAGTATCTATCGCCGCGTGATACATAAATAATCCCCCCGTGATTGCAACAAGCTTACTGCTCGGTACCGCTAACAATTCAGCATGATTGTAAGTACCGAGATGTATATCTTTACGATGTGAACTGCTATTAACATGCATTTATAAGTATCTACGAGTATTTACAAGCATCCATGAGTATCTGTATATCTGTATGTAACCAAATGGACTTACATATATTCACGTGGACATACGAATATCTTATGAGAAGAGATTTACGCATTTTTCACATTTAACATGTACTTCGTACACACTACTTACAGTTGCAACACTGCATTACTGGTGGGACTCCTGCATACAAATTATTTTCATTCGGTCGGCCTGACTTTGCTTCCTCTTGACCCAAGGGGGGCTCACTGGCTGACTCTCTTCCATGGGAACTCTTCTCGTTTACCTTGCTGTTGTGCAGTGCGTTGCGTTGTGTTATTAGTTTACTTCAAAGTCTTTCTACTGACTTTTGGAGTCTTTTTGCACCCTCTGCACTTGATACAAAAAATGTTTGTGAAGCCTGCAGTCAGAAGCTGTCAATAGGCGCACTAGTCAGCCCCCAGCAAGACCACGACCACAACGACAACGACAACGACAACGACTACGACTCCAACGATGATGGTGATGATGACGATGAAGGCAAGGAGAAGTTTAATGGATTCCGTTGATGGAATGTTTATTTATAAGCGCCTCAGCGTTGTATGGAATTCTGGTCTTAATATCCACGATGACAGAATGGCAGGGGGTTGTGCAAGTGACGAGTTTCATAACCTCCTTTATGGTAGGTAATGGAATCGTTCTTGGAATTCATCATTGTTGTGGGAGGAGTGTATGAACTTCTTAACTTGTCCAAGAGCATCCAGAGAAATCGATAAATTTTCAATGTGACCAACGTACATGTCATCGTGGTCATTGGGATTTAATCGGCTCGATGATTGACTCACGTGGTATTAGAGAATGCTTGTACGTTCCTCTGTTATGATGAGAGAAGTGCTTGAACCTTTGTTTGTGTCGAGTTTATACTCGTATATATATATTTTTTTGCGTTTTTGCAACACGATGACGAATTTTAAAAATTTGGGCACGTTACCCAAAGTTTTAAAGAATACAAAAACAATTTTTTATCTAATTTCTTTGCCTTTGTCAGAGTTAAATTAATTTTAACAAATCGGTCGCTTTTTAAAGCTCAGTAAATTTTCTTTGGATTTTTGTTTTAGTTTTTACCACAGGAAGCGTATTGCGTCCTGTATTTTTTGTGTAGGATTTATCTGTCGAACAATAGGGTATTGACTGATAAATGGAATGTGAAAGATTTCCACCATCGCATGGAATGCAGGGAATGGAATAAATTTATGCAGGGTTCCAAGGCTTTTATGTCGTCAACTGCATTTCATGTCGATTGCCTTCGAATATTTCTGGAGACTCTGCAGAAGACAATAATGTTACCATTTAGGGAACGCCAGATAGTACTTCACGTCGACTTTCAGAATAAATATCAAACTATCCGTGAACCAATGACAAAGGCAATGTGATAAAAATTATGAATAAAATGCCTTTCCTAATCCTTGCTCGTTTCTTGGAGTTGAAACGGAAAGAGTTGCATCCTCCAACCCATGAGCCATTTCCTTCAATTCAAGGCACCAATAGATAATTCCGTTGAAAAAACTCTAGCCTCAAACCGGATATCAACGAGATATAACCTTGAAATAGCGTTAAGTATACTCTCTATCTCACTGAAACCCTTCAATGGCTTGCGACAAGAAGTAGAGCTGTCAGACCATCAGTATGGCTTCAGAAAATCGCTTTTTACCGTCGATACCATAAGAGTTGTATTAGATACAGCAGCTGAATCAATACAGATAGAAAGGTATAGACAGGGGACAAAGAAGTATAATATTAATCATAACGCTTGTCGGTAAAAATCCCTGTAACTCGGCGAGCTAGTCTAACATTCACAGCCCAGTGCCATACCTTCTAAAAATAGTCAGAAACTACTTCAGAAACAGGAAGCTACAATAGCATACTGCCATTAGCACACGGTTTTCGTCGGAGTACCACAAAGGTCGGACCTCAGGCCACTCCTTTGGAGTATAATGTAATGTTGAAGTTCTGCGACCAACGCTGGATAGAAGGATAGAAGAAGATCGAAGTGAGTGAGCACACTAGCGGCGAAATAGTTTAAAATAAAACTGTTGTCGGCGTACAGGCTCTGCGCAATCAGGATAAGCAGATGTTTTCGATCAATCTCAGATGAAGCAGTTTTACTAATAAGATGCAGAGGATTCTCAAGAAGGGTGAATCTCAAACCAGCAGAAGACGAAAAATAAGCCAAACATATAGCAAACCAGATGAGGAAACTCCACAAAAGGCAGGAGGATCCACAAAGCCGTGAACAACGGGGGGAAAAGGAGACGTGAAACCATGCGTATATCAATCTGGCGAAAGCAAGGTAGTTACACTTGATATTTCAAAGACATTTAATGGGGTTTGGCATCAGGCTCTTTTGTAAAAAAATACGTGCATTTGGGATCGACGACTCTTTTCTTCAATGGATTAGAAATTACCTTTCGAAACGTTGAATTCAAATTGTCTTGGATCGTTTCAAGTCTTATATCCAAAAAATAAATGCTGGTGTGCCCCAGGCCTCCATATTGTCTCCGACACTCTTCTAAATTTTCATCAATGATCTCTTGTTCGCTACCTCACAACTTATATTATACTTTTTGCTTTTCTTATTTGTTTTCGGACTCACGTCTCTGCTCTTCGGCTGTAGAACGGGAACATAGGGGAACCACTAACTGAGTGGAATTTATAGTAATGCTTCCAAAACACAATTCTGTCTGCTGTCGTTAAAGCGAAATCTAAACACCCAGCCATTATCCATGAATGGCAGTTGCATCGTTGAAGCCGAAAAGCTTTCGATTGTCGGTGCGTCAATGACAACTTTATTTAGAATAATCACATATTCGATGTCGCCAGAAATGTTGCGAAGCGTCTAGGTTTCTTCAAGCGATGTAAAAAATATTTCACACCCTCTGATCTGGCCTGGCATTCATCTGCCTAAAATTGGAGCACAATGTCCAGATATGGTCAGGTCCTCCTATAACATCTCTACTATTGTTAGGTAGGATTCAAAACCGTGTGATAAAACTCATAGGTGGTGCTAATATTACACAGACAATTGACACCCTCTAACACCGACGTTATGTCTCCGGTTTCACCTTGTTCAATCGCTATTTTGACCACCAGTACTCCATTGACATTGCCAGTAGCATTCAACCTCTTCAAACTTTTAACCGTAACAGCCGGCTAAGCAGCAACACTCGCTTATGGAATGCTCTGTCGAGCTCTCTATTTCTGTCGTCCCTAATTTTCGTTCGGCCGCGCTATGAGCAAACATTTTAAGGATACGCAAAATCTCTTGCGCATGCGCCGATTATAAAAAAATTAAAAAAATAGAAATAGAGCCGTGTAGAGATAGATAATGAAGCTCTTGAGTTACAAAATTCCGAATAAATATATTGGAATCTATGTATATACTTTAACACAGTACACGACTAACATTTCACATTTATTACAACGACAAGGGGCAGCCAGCATGGTCCTGGCTGAATACAGTGACATTCAAACTAACCAAATCTGACACTTTTTTACAGGATAAAAAGAAAGTAGAAAACTTTATATCTGCCCTGGGCGGAATCAAAGAAACCTTTACACTGAACATAGGCTGAATAGAAACCATTGTCAGAATTTGTTGGTGATCTAATCGAATCCTTACCTCCATCGTCTGTTGCTGAAACTATAGGCAGAGTTTCAAACCTAAGTCAACTTCCTAAATAAAACCTCAAGGTAGTCTGTTCCATACCTTTACCAACGCAAGCGATGGATTTGTGTCATTTCTTCTCCTCACTTTTTATGAAGTTTTATCTCATTCTTTGATGTATTAAATAGATCCCCCGAAATAAGTTTAACTTTTAACCTTTTTAACTTCGAGCTCAAATGTCGACCTCGAAGTATGGGGTGTGCACCCACACCAAAACATTTCCTAAATTCAATTAAAAACATCAAAGCTGCAGTTGTTTCATGTTGAAGAAAGAACCCCATCAAATCCACCCACGAATCCATACAATAAAACATCGGGGAAAGCAGAAAACAAAACACATCACTCATCACTTAACACTAATGGAAACCCTATAATACTGACTTAATGAGCAACTGATACCGAAGTAACAGTATTCAACATCTACCCAGAGCACCAGAGTAGAGCCCGCACCTCTCTTTCATCGGTTGAAATAGTTTTCGCTCCGCGAATACAACAATTACTACCCGCATTTTAAGACTACTCATCTGGTGGTACTTCAAAGTCAGAACCACTTCAAGTCTTCTGCACTGAAGTACGTGGATACACTACTGAGGCAAACTTTAGAACACAATTTGAATGGATTTTATGGGGTTTGTTTTAAACATACCATATTCTAAGGGTGCTGACAGGTTTTAAATGGATAACAAGGATAGATCAGGGTAGTCTTAGTTGGTAGTAAGTACTTACGTTTTCATGTTTAAAGAAGCAAAGCATTTTAAGCTCACGGAATACTCGCTTTGATGAAACCAACGATTGAAATACGTTGGGTAGCTTTTTGAGTGCAACGCGTAGTCCATCTCTTGGATCTGTCACAGCCCTGAAAAGATACAAAAAAAAAAAAAATAAATAAATAAATAAATAAAAATTAATTCATCGACTTGTCATTGAGTATGGTCCAACAAGGGAAAGCAGGTTAAGAGGGATGCGGTCATCATTAACAACGCTTTAACTCAGTCATTTGTTACAGCCTACAGGCGACTGAGAATTTAATTAATTGTCATCTCATCAGCGAGTTGACAGACATACGCAAACGGGCACCGTACAGATACTCGGTAATCGTAAGCAGATGGCTCAGATACATACTTGGAATACGCAGAAATTTTAATTTAATTATCCCGCTGACATCAAACCCGACGACGACACGGAGAGCTAGGGTTAAGGGATGTCATTGTGTGGGAACTCGTAAATATATATATATACATTAATATGTATATATATTGCAATCGTCGAACGTTAGAACAAGTAGTTCCGGTCGGCATTGGTGGATAAAAAAAAAAAAAAAAAAAAAAACAAAAAAAAACAATTCCTTTCATCAGTTTCATTAATAAGCTTCTCTTCACCCCTTTCCGCTAAGGGATGTGTACGTAGGTACATTTGCAAGTTACTGTATTTGAGTTGTACTTTGCGTAGTTATGAGATACTTGTAACACGGAGCTAAAGGCCTTTTGGGAACCCATTGTATGCATGCTCATTCGGAAGCAAGTTTTTATGTTTTTCATTTTTTTTTTTTTTTTTTTTTTTTTTTTTTGTTTTCTTTTGATGCCACTCAACCCGTGGATGACGCTTTCGGCTTTCGATCTCGGTTTCGGTTAATGGTTCGGGTTTTGTAGAAACCGGAAAATGACTGATGATGCTTTGATGAATTGCTAAGGTTTTCGGATTACGTATGTACATACATATGAGTCGGTTATGGACAGTAGTTGAATTGTTAATTGTTTTAGGGGTGGTTACGGCATCAGCCTTTAGGATAATGACCAATCTTACATTGAGAATATAAAACACAAAACAATGAAATTTGTTTAATGTTTAACTTGAAGCTCTGCACAGAAGAAAAAAAAAAAAAATCCCTCGAAGCAAAACAAAGGCTGTTCCTAAGGTTAACGCTTATGTGTTTGATTTAGGCAAATGGGATCTACCCCTGTGTTATCGTGTTTCATCTTTCTTGGTACATGTCCGTTTGGGACGTACACAATTTCCATAGAACTGTAACCCTGTGTAGAACTTCTGAGGAACATTTAAGATACATAATTGCTCAAACGAAACGGACCAAAGGTCATTCATTAAAGGTTGTGAAGAGATTTTTACAAGGCCGAACTTGTCTATGGAAAATATGAAAATATGACTCGCAAAGGCGAGTCATGGGAATAATTTTTTTAAGGTCATGGTAAACCTTAAAGTTCACGTTTAAATCGAGGTTTTTTTTATTTATTTATTTGTTCCTTGGACAAAGAAACTTGTACAGATATACACTTGCGGTCATAAAAACCGCACCATATTCAAAATGATTGGAAAACTATTTATAACAACGATAATAATTTTTATAATGAAATGAAATTTTTGTTGAGTACTCCGCAGTAGTTTATAAGTATTTCTATCTAATTTCCATTTGTTTATTGAATGTTTTAAAAAAGATATTAACAAAAAAGAAAAACCAGTTATTTTCTTATTTTTTTTAAAAATATTTTAATACAGTCATTGGTTAAAAAAATCAAACCATACATTTTTTATGTATGTGTATATAAGATGTTTAGATATGCCACTTTTACCAAAAAATGATCAATACCGAGTTGCTCTTCCTTTGGCGGTTATAACCGCTTTAATTCTAGATGGCATCGAGTTTACTAGAAATTCAGTAATATCCCTTGAAATTTCAGTATTCCACACATGTTTTAGAACTTCATTTAGCTTTTTTTTACTCTCTGGTTTATGTTCAGCCACCTTACGTTTCATTACATGCCACAAGTATTCGATTGGGTTTAAATCGGGCGCATTAGCTGGCCAGTCTAGTCTCGTAATTCCTAGGTCATCAAACGCTGAAAAGTCCGTGCCGTTTCTAAAAGAGGGCACGTATCTTCAAAAGATACGTGTATCGTGTCGGACGATTAGTTCTCGAGATATAGCGTTGTGAGTGAAGCAACTTTTGTTATTGTGAAAAAAAAAGAGGCTGTTTCAGATGAAAACATCAAAAAAGTCCACAAAATGATTACGAATGACCGTAAAGTGAAGTTGGTCGAGATAGCTGAGGCTCTGAAGATATCAAAAGAGCGTGTTGGATATATTATACACGAGTATTTGGACATGCGAAAGCTTTGTTCAAAGTGAGTGCCGCGCTTGCTTACAGTCGACCAAAAACAACAACGTGTTGATGATTCAGAGGAGTGTTTAAAGCTTTTCAACCGCAATAAAACCGAATTTTTGCGTCGGTATGTGACAATGGATGAAACTTGGCTCCATCACTTCACACCAGAGTCAAGTCGGCAGTCAGCTGGGTGGCGAGCAGGCGACGAACCTCGTCCAAAACGACCAAAAACTCAACAGTCGGCTGGCAAATTTATGGCGTCCGTATTTTGGGATACACATGGAATAATTTTCATCGACTATCCCCAAAAGGGGCAGGCTATCAACAGCGACTATTACATTGCGTTGTTGAAATCACAGAAAAACGGCCGCATTTGAAAAAAAAGAAAGTGGTGTTTCATCAAGATAATGCACCGTGTCACAAGTCGATGAAAACGATGGCAAAATTGAATGAATTCGGCTACGAATTGCTTCTCCACCCACCGTATTCTCCAGATTTGGCCCCCAGCGAATATTTCCTGTTCGCAGACCTCAAAAGAATGCTCGTCGGAAAAAGATTTAAGACCGATGAAGAAGTAATCGCCGAAACAGAGGCCTATTTGAAGGCTAAACCGAAATCGTACTACAAAACTGGTATCGAAACGAAACGAAAAATCGTCTCAATCAGTGTATCGCCCTCGAAGGCAACTATATTGATAAATAAAATTGAATTTTGAAAAAAATTTGTGTTTTACTATAAAACGGCACTGACTTTTCAGCCCATGCGTTAGACACCTAGAAGTTGATTTATAACACTTTACTTACGGATTTGGCGCGGTGGCAAGGTGCAGATTCATCTTAAAAAATGCACTTGTCAGTATACGAATGATGCTGTTCAATTGCTGGTACCAAAAACTCCCTTACTACTTCTCCATACTTTTGAGCGTTCATAGTTCCATTAACAAAGTGCAAAGGGCCCAAAACGTAAAAAGAAAAACATCCCCAAACCATCTGGCTTTGAGGAAACTTCACTCTTTTGACTATGCACTCGTCCTTAAACCTTTCACCTGCTGATCGTCGTACGTATGGCAAATTGTCGGCACACAACAAATTAAATTTACTTTTATCGGACCATATCACACTTCACCAATCATTCTGCGTCCAATCTTCGTACTTTTTTTGCCCACGTCAAGCGAGCTTTTTTCATTTTTGTGGTTGGGAGAGGTTTTTTCGTAGGTCGTCTTCCATACAAAACTATCTCCCGTAGCCGTCGGCGTATGGTTTCGCCGCTTAGATCAACTTGATGCAATTTACTCAGCTCTGCTCTTTTACGGACAGCACTTTTAGAACGATCTTTCATGCTAATTCGTTGTAATACATTGTCCGTCTTCTGGGTTGTTTTACGTTTTCGTCCCGAGCTTTTTTTCCTTTCCAGTGGATCCAAATTTTTTTTTTTTTGAATGACAGCATCCTATTTTAACCGCAATCTCACCATAGCCAAGCCCTTCTTCGACTAAAGTCTATATTTGAACTTTTTCGTCCCGAGTCAGTTGATGATATTTACCAGACATTTCACTTTTTTTACTTGTCACCGTCACAACTCAATTCAAACTGATTTTTTTTTTTTTTTTTTTTTTTTTTGCACTGAATACGAGGCTGAACTTCGCTATGTTGAATACCCTTCATTAGTATGAGAAAAACCCTTACGATCTGATGTTATTAGGCATTTTTTGGGAACTCATTAGGTGGTGCGGTTTTTATGACCGCAAGTGTATGTTCGGTGCAAGAAGACACCTCTAACCTTTGAGACACTCGATAGGACTTTGTGATGATGAACTTTGTGAGTTCAAAAAAGGTGCATTAGGTCCAAATAATGACAATCTTTTCCGCAAAGGTCAAACTCATCAATAAACGAAATATGACAACATGTAACCTAGTCAAACCTATAGACTTATGCTACCTAATAATAATAAAATGTATTTAAACATTTTTTTTATGAAATAAATTAGTCAATTGAAATAAACTAACTAAAACTAGTGCTGAACAATAACGAGGTCCACAAGAGTCCATTCTAAGGCCTCTACTTTGAATAATCGTTTTAGATTGACTGCCTGTCCAGGGATATGTTTACGGAATGAACCATCCATCAGCTGATACATAAATTCCTGATCCTAATTGAAAGTGTAATTCTTATTATTCCTTAATTACTACGTAGCTAGTCTTCAGGAAAAATCATGCACCCCATTTACAACAAATGATAGGACAATTGCACTTTCGTCTGCTGATTTAAGGATTAAATACCAAAATGAGAATGAAATGTTGTGAAAGAATTCATATTAAAGAACAGGCATCCGCTCAATTTGGTGGCAAAACGCTTAAGGCTGTTAATTTTCTTTCGAAGGTTTAGATTCTTGGATAGATGGGTACCCCGTCACCAATTGGTAACTCCCAAGACCACGATCGCGGTTTTATAATCAAACAAGCACAGAACAGTCCAGATCCAATTTCCACTTCGGATATGCGGCTTCCACATTATTTATTATGCAGGATCTCAAGTCGTTTCGCATTAATACCAATTGCACAGTGACCAGTGATAATGCTTTGATTTCTTGTTATAGATCACCCAAAAGGGTCATCCTATTGTTTATGTATTGTATGTATCTACTATATATTTGTTAAAGCTATGGTGACTACAACATCTATGAATGGAAAGAAACCTTTCTTAGTGGACTGGCAGTTTCGATTTCTTACCTGCAAGTTCGTCTACTTTTTCTTGGCCTCCATCCAAATAACCTGATATCCATCATAGGGTTACTTTGTGAAGGGGTTTATTCCCAGGTTTCGATTTTTGGGCCATGATAATTTGTGTAATGACTGGGTGTCCTTTGTTATATATAATCGTATATATATATATTTTTTATTGTAACTCATATCGATTATCGATTCACAGTCATTCAATTGCGGATACAGAGAGTTGAATTCCAGGTGAATTGGGACAACTCTTTGGCGAGTTGTATCCACTGATTACACTTCTTTGTAGGCGGGTGTTGTGTAGTTTCAATCTGTTTGTAGTATGCTATTATGAAGGGTGATTTGTTTACTGTTTGTTTCTTTAGTGTGTTCAGTCAAACATGCTCAATTAGCACTTTCTTTTCATCATATGTACAAACGCTTACCATTTATTGAATTTTATTATTAAAATCGTGCTTTGTAAAAAATGTTTTTATCGGACTTCGACAATTTCACGGTCGTCATAATCGACCTACTGAGCAAGCAATTCAAGCCATAGTGACCAAATTTGGCACCAATTTCACGCTATTGGACATCAAGCAACATACCTGCATGCGTAGAAGTCGTACAGAGGAAAATATTGCTGCTATAACCGCCAGTGTTATTGAATGTCCTTATTCGTCCTTTCATCGCCGTTCGCAGCAATTGGGATTGTGTTACTAGAAAATGTGGAAGATTTTACGTAAGAATCTTGGTCCAAAACCTTATGAAATACAGCTCGTGCAAGAACTAAAGCCAAACGATCGGACACATTGTCGAACTTTCGGTGAGTGAGTGAGTAAGAGTGAAACTCATTCGCCCGTAGTTTTTCAAAGATAACTGTGAGGACAATGATTTCGAACTTTTTTACTCAAGAAGTCCAAATCGGTATTCACGAGGTATAGGTATAGAACCATGTCTAGTTTGGCATTCCAGCCAAATTCACCCCTGTTTGCAGAATGACAATTGAGAATGCTCGCTGCTCTGTCAAAGTCGGTTACAACTTAACCGAGAATTCTGACTTCATGATATCGACATAATTGGGAAAACACAATGGGCTTTCACCGGTGCGTTCGCTATTATTGAAATGGATGCTGCTAAAGTGGGTTTGGCGGTAATTGGGGGCAAAGCCAAGTATATGTCAACAAGAAGGGACACACAACATCGACGAACTGGATAGAACGTCACAATCGACAGCTATAATCTTGAGCTGGTAAAGAACTTTGTCTACATTGGCTCTGCTTTCAACTCTGCGAACAACACCTCAGCAGAAATAAAACAAACAATAACACTTGCCAATCGATTAGGAGCAGTAAGACCCTGTCAACTAAGAATATTCTATATAAGTTCTCAATCATCTTAGTTCTACTTTTTGGCACCAAAGCATGGACTCTATCGAAAGCAGATGAAATATCCTCATATAAATATTACGTTCCGTTTCCGTTGACGGGCTGTGGGGGAGAAGATTCAACTACGAACTACACGAGCTATAAAACTACATCGACCTAGCACATCAATCGCTTGAAACGCCTAGGACATCCAGAGCGAATGATCACCAATACTCCGACTCGCAGAGTTTTCTAACCTAACCCGGATGAACAACGCTACAGAGAAAGACCTCACCTTAAGTGGCGCGCACAAGTAGAAGGAGACATCAACCGACTTGGAGTGGGCAACTGGAGGCAGTTAGCTAAAGACCAGAATAACTGGAGAAGATTGTTAGTTGAGGCCTAGGTTCATCCCGAACTTACCTAAGTAAGTAAGTAAATACAAGATCATAGAAGCAAAACATCAGTGTAATTCGCTTAATAGAATGACATCGAAAATGGGGTTCCTCAGAAAAAGCCAAATGCACAGGTAAAATTATACCCGATAAAGAGTTATGGTTAAGTCAGAAACATATAGAGCATTTACGTTATCCAGATGGTAACAGGTGACATATTTACTTAGATTTAGGGACGACACTAATTCACCCTGCCTAAGCTGATCACAGAAATCAGACATACCTTCAGGATCAACTTCCATCGCCTACACATTACAGTGGTCCTAGCATTACAACTCTGACAGAAAAACGAAAATTTGTCTACATGGGGATGTGACATATGCAAGTAAGAAAAGGTAATCCAGGAGCCTTATTGAAATCGTAGTGATGAGGTAAGGAGAGTACGAATGACTTAGAAGTGCTTATGTGGACATCTATTACGACGAGCTAAGTGATGGAAGTAAGTGAAATAATAATAAAAATTATAAGTAAGGACCGAGTCCATAAGACGACAAGGTCATGTGTCGAGACCTAGAATCCATCCAATGTCGACTTAATGTATTCTCTGTATTCCATGAATGAGTAAATCCAAAACAAAATTGAAGCACTTGATGGTTTGGTAAGACTCTCAGCCAGATAAAACCGAAAGCCATTCAAAGTTTCTCCAAATTTTGTAGATTAACTCAAACTAATTCCTTTGAATTAAGGACTATGTAAAAAAAAAAAAAAAAAAACTGTTTTTAAAAACCTTCCAAATAACCTTTTCCACTTCGAAAGTCTAAAAACTTTTTCTGCCTTTTTGTTGATGATTCTGTTGATTTAGTTCCATTGGTGGAATGGAGATGGATGTTCTTTGCTTCTGAAACTGAATCCATTATTGTAGAAGTATCTATAGTAACTCGTCTTTCTCCCTTGACCGTTCGTTGAATTTTGAATAAAAGTTCAACCCTTTCCAACAAACCTAATGCAATGTATACTTTCAATTTAACTAAAGGTTCACCTCCTATTCGATTGGTCTTTCGAAACCCTTGGGTCACTCCTAACCTTGGTGCTTCATGTAGTTTGTCTATTTTAATTACACCATAAATGTCTTTAGATTTTCGTAATGTCCATTCGAAAAATTCCAGACATCCTTTCAGTTGATAAACTGATGCCGTTCTGGTTCTAATACAACCACATTCTCGTACTTCAATCTAGAGAGACGTTGTTGCATACGTGACATCAATTTGAGCAATTTACCATGTCATCTATCTATCGCCGTGCAAAGTGGATATGCTACCATAAAAGGGTGGAGGAAATACGAATAGATGGTGGGATTAGGACTTCATAAGAGCTGAGGTGGATGTTGTAATAGCAGCCCAAAGGAACAATTATTTTGTTATATCCGATTTCGATTGAAATATACTGCTGGGCCGGTCGAGGTACGAGTATTGCAACCGTACATACATTTAATTTATACCCGAGATGTGTACAAACTGCACCACTCTTCAGCTAACCACATTTAAGGATTACTCTAACGTACAGATGTGTTACATGCCATGGCACAGGATACAAAATACAGAATCAGGACACCATCATCAGCAAAAGGTAGACGATGCTGGAGTTAGAAAAACGGCTACTCAACTACAGGACAGCATGGAAACATTCCATTTATCGATGGATGAATGAATGGATAGATGGGATATGGGGTTTCATTTGGTGTTGCTCCTTTAGGTTTAGCTTCGGATTTCGTTATCCTTCTTTATTTTACATTCAATTTCCGTAGAGCAAACACATTGACTCCTTCTCGTCGCCGTCTGTTGATGATGGGGAGAGGTAGGAGTTCAAGAAAAACTGAATTAATTCCCTGGCGAGACGTGCCTTCCTTGCAGGAAATTTTTTAAATTAAAAATTTCTAACTGGAGAAATGGAATTTTAAAACTCTCTCTCCTTGACTGCCTTTGAATCGGTGACGTTGATGATTATTACTTGAAGTGGTGGCATATTCAGGATTAAAGACTTAATAGCAAAAGCACAACGACTATCGGTGGTGGTGACAGTGGAATGGGAACAATGCAAACGAGGTGGCCAAGTTTATGAACTTAAGTCTTTGCCATAATGAGGACCATCATCAGCCTGTCTTCATCATCTTGGAACCAAGCTCGCATTTCCTTTGTTTGTCATCACGAATTTCTCCTCGAATCGCATCATCATCATTCAGCTCGTTTTTTGTGTCTTTCGAATCTTACGAGTCTTCCTGCTTCCTTTCGTCTGTCTGAGAAATGACGACGACGACAACGACGATGATGATGACGACGTCAACGAGTATTGTTGCTGCATGCAATGCCAAAATGATCGATGACTTTCCAGCAACAACGGGCATACAAAATGCGAAGAGATTCGAGTATCCGTTGCTCGTCCAATACCATAGCTCCAGGCTTTTGTTTCTGGTAGAGTAGGAGGAATTATATAAATTAGCCCGTCACCGATGCCTTGGTCGATGGCGATAAAGTTTATTGACACTTTTACTCATTTTTGGTGAGACGACTTCTACATTATTTTTGTCTTTGTTTTTTGCGGATGGATTTTTGTGCTTAAGTTCAGTTATGTGGAGACAGGACAGGAGTACGAGTATCTACATACATAACGATTGCCTACTACACCTTAAAACAGTTGACGTGGGTTGCATTATGAATGCAGTTCGAGGAACTCTTTTGTTTGACGAGAGTTTGAAAGATTAATTTGTCAAAATTTGCTGATAAATAATTTACTGCTGGAGTGTTGGATGTAAGCCCAGCTAAGATCGAAAGCCAATTTTTGTTGTTATGATTGCTCATAGGAAGTCAATGACTCAGATGTTGATAAGTCGGTAATGTGTGGTCTGGGTTTACGGGAGTTTATCATTTTATTTGATAAATTAAAATGCGTTTTAGCTTAACTATTGTTGAAGCTAAGTTCTAGGTCTTTGTTTTCCTCGTTCGGATTAATGAGTCGTTGTTATAATATGCACCGTCCAACTATACACAAACATTTTTAATTTGACTCCTCGACTCCTGGTATTCAGATGCATTTTTGTGACTAGCTTACTACTGGCATTCCTCAGGGGACAATATAAGCACCTGAACAAGTTCATCGACAACTGTTTCAGAAATATTCGTTCGATTCCCATGGCATACATCAAAATACAATAAAAAGAAAACGCTGTGTTTTGACATCGACAGGGAATGACAATCTTCTGAAAGAAAAGTCAAGTCTAGTCTAGTCCCTCTAGGTGTAAATAAAAATATTTTAGCGGATACCATAGCAAGGGACAAGAGCAACGAGTTTTTAATTTTTGGCTGTTACCAGATAATCCAGACAAGCAATCAAAGCAGGACTTAAAGTATCAATCGTATTCCCTCAATTTTATATTTGCAAATAGAATTTCCAGACAGTTCAAGGTTTTCCTAATTTACCTAGCGAAGATCATCACAAACCAGGGTATGTTCTCAGTCTCATCAAGGTCTGAAAAGCAACGCTTTTTGTTTTTTTATTCATGAAGAAATGATCTTCATAGACAACACCGTGTAGACGCCAGTGTAAGAATCCTGCTCACTTAACTTAACATCCGTATCATCATCTCTGTACAGTCCGACGAAACTGCCATAAAGTATAACTTCATAGGACAGGGGAGAAGTTTTAAGCTAGAAAACAAGAATTTCTTTGTTGAGTGTGGGGATATGCACATGCTGCAACGTTAAGTCCAAACTTCTATATACACGATTGAAGTACTTTCAAAGTAATTTGTAGACCTTCATAAATGTCTACGAATCATCCTCCGACTTTTCAAGACAACACGTTTCATATGGATTTCATATGAGAACAGATATTGAGCACAAAGACAAAGGAAGTGGCAGAGGACTGGTCATACCTTAAGGAGTAAAGACAATTCAATTGCAAATTACGTCATGAATTGCATCTCCTGACCCGGAATTAGCACATGGTAAAGCGCTGTAAAGGCTGGTAAAAGCCCAGGACATTTGGTATAAAATGAAGAGAGAGAGAGGAGAGTTGAAACGCGATGAAACCTGAATAAGTTGGCGTGATTATTTTGTATGCCCTATACAATACTTTTTTCCACGCAATATTTCTACATGCCGATCTTTTTGTCAAACAGGATTTCAGACCAATCTCTGAGGTATTCATTAACCTTCCACCTTGGCTTTGTCTGCACTGACGAATTACAAATGTAGCTTAACAGATACATGAAATTGAAAGAAAACGAGTTCGTAGGGCATCTTGATTGGATTATCATCTCCGTATTGATTAGAATTTAATGGGGGAGACAAGGTAAACCAACATAAAACTAGCCGAAATGGATGCGATCGATGGACCAAGTCAAGAACTTCCTGATAAAGACAACTAGTTGTATTCTCCAATAGTTTTCAATATTTCATATGCTATTTGAATTTAAGAAACCTAAGAGGGCTATTTGGTTGAGCTAAAATGAGTGTATCACCGTTTTCCTCTTTTAGCCCACCTGTCAAATTTGGTGACAATCCGACGCTTAGTTTTATTTTGACACCCATTTCAGTATCGCTCCGTGAACCGATTCTTTTTTTTTTTTTTTGATAGGCACAACCTGCGAGAAAATCAAACCCATTCTCGATGGGTTCGCAGAGCTTCGCCGTGGCCACACGTCAATTTTTGATGACCTACGCCCAGGTGGTCCAAGAACCGTTACCACAGAGGAAACCGTGAACAAAATCCATGATCTCGTATCGGGGGGCCGCCGAGTGAAAATTCATGAATTGGCTGACATCTCAACTAAATGCGTTAGTCATATTCTGCACGAGATTTTGAACATAAAAAAGCTATCCGCGCGATGGAAGCTGCGTTTGCTCACATCAGAGAACAAGCGCAAACGTGAGACCATTTCAAGTCTTGCTTGGGCCTGTTTAATCGAAGACCGTCGATGAGACATGGATTCATTGGTACACACAAGAGACCAAAGAACAATCGAAACAATGGATTTTGACCGGTCAACGTGCTCCAAAAAAGTCGAAGACCGTGCCTTCGGCCAGAAAGGTGATGCCCCCTTTTTTTGGGACGCGTGCGGTGTGAGGCACGTTGACTATTTGGAAAAGAGAAGGACAATCATAGGAGCATACTACGTCGATTTATTGGGTCCGGTATTCAAGTCTGATTTGAAAAAAAAAAAACGACCACATTTTGCGAAGAAAAAAGTGCTCTTCTACCACGATAACGCACCAGCTCACACCTCCGCAGTTGCCATAGCCAAATTGGTCGAATTGGTTTTTGTTCCCAAACCTTAAACCGCTACGGAGGAGTATTTTGCAGGCCAACAAAAGTCGTACTATACGGTAGGGTTAACAAAATTGCAGCACCGATTGGAAAAGTATATCGAGTCGAAAGGGGACTATGGTACATTGAAGAATAGATTATCAAAACCTAAAAAAGTAGTGCTGTCATTCTAATCCGGGTCTTCATCAAACAGCCCTCGTAGTACATAAAAGTTCGACCGGTCAGATTTAGGACTCCCTAAAATTGTTCCTATTCCTTGCATAACTTAGATAATTCTGACCGGTAAATGTGTGCTATGTTATTAGTTTTCGATTAGCACTGCTTTTCAAGAAAAAAATTAATTTGTCTATTTTATTTTTTTTTTTTTTTTTAGTAACTTAAAAAGCCATCAACGGATTTTAGTCAAAATCTAAGGACTGCGCTTCATGAGAACGCAACACCAAGCAATCGACCACAAGTGACGACAACACTTTGACATAGGTCATCAAATAGAAAAACCAACCTCACCAACCAAGGCTCACCAAGGAGAAAACTCGAACCGACGCAATTGTGATAAGAGCGAAGGGGGAAGTCGGACCCAAAACTCAGCGTTCTCGGTGAATCTGTTACGAATATCAGACGAACCCAGAAAGGGGACCTACTCATACAACTAAAGGAGACAGGAAAAAAGTTTCGGATGTTGCGGACACTAAAAATCACACGAAACATTGTGTATCGTACCGTGAAGTTATTTGACGATACTGGTGGAATAGTCGACGGGCACTGTGCGAACGCCAGTGCAAGCAGAAAATCATATCTTGGGATATAGATGTCAGCAAGGCCATCACGTCGCGCATCTTAAAACGTAATTTGGAACCCAGCGCTTACAATAGACAAACCGGCCACTTACTCACAGAAGCATTGAAACGAAAACGTAAGTCAAAATCAAAAGCCTTCCTTCGGAAATACACGAAGAACGAAGTTGACATTTCCTCAATGCTGTTTTTATCACAAAAGTAATTAAATTCCTGCAAGTTATGTCTGTAATGACTATAAGTTGGTAAAGTTGCGGTTTCCAACACCTGCTTTCATCAAGGTTTAGCACTATTCCACAGCTACCAGCAAGTTCCAGCCACTCACTGTGCCACCCCGTTTTCGACCGCATTTCTGATTTTTACTGCAATCTGGGATCTGGCTTCTTCTAGACCTTTAAAACGTTGTCTACGTGAAGTTTAAGGGTTTTTGTAAACAGCGAAATAGCGAAAGATCACGCAACTAGGATCATGTAAGATGAGTGGCTGCCTAGAACAACAACGGGTTCAATTACACTAATAATTTAGTCTCCCCAATAAATATTGCATGCCATCCATAAGACGAATTAACTACTGAGCTTAAAAATCCTTCTTTCTCTCCTTGAGAGTTTTCGCCAAAATGTTTGCACATTTTTCAAAATAATGGCAGGCAGTCCGTCAGGACCTGGAGAGTACTAGTCTTTGAGCAGATTAATTTTCTCCATTACTTCTTCAATATTAATATAAGCTGATGTAAGTGAAAATAGGGGACAGCTTGCTGGTAACCGAAAAAAGTCAGAGTTAAATCGAGTTTTGAAATACGTGAGTGCGTCATAGCTTTTTTTTTGTTTTTTGTTACGAGCGAGCGTAGCTCATTTTTGTACCCGGGTGGTGAGAATGTGGGATCTTTTTGGGAACGAAAGCAACAGCTATTTTAAAAAAGAGTTTGAAGATTAGGTTATAGAAAAGTTCGATAGCATTATTAATGGAAATATTGGAGCTATTTGAGATGCTTTCAAAATTAGTAGTTCTAAGCAAGTAGTTCAATTTTCTGAAAATTGACAAATCGTCAATATAATGTTATTTTTAGATCTTCTGTTTCCGATCTCATTGTACAATAATGACATCTAGTGTACCTCAAGGAAGCCACCTCGGTCCCCTGATATTTCTATTGGTAACCAATGGTGTAGACCTCATTATCAAAGTAGCCCGCATTTACATACATATAGGGTTTTCTAATAACGACTTGACAACCTTTTTTTTTAAATATTGGGTCTATAACATAATTGCGGTTTGCTAAGAGATGGTGTAACTTGTATTATTTTATTGTTATTATTCCATTGGAACAGTCGTTGGAAAGCTACTCTCATTGTACGTCATTTCAGTATATGTCATTCATTGGAAGCGTAAACAACAATAATTTTTTTTCACTCAAATATGTCGAACTTTGTGCCTAAAAAAGTGTTTTTGCGGGGAGTTCTTCTTCATTACTTTAATATGAAGAAAACTGCTGCCGAAAGTCATCGTATTTTAGTGGAAGTTTATGGTGAACATGCGCTAGCTGAGCGAACGTGCCAAAAGTGGTTTACACGATTTAAAAGTGGTGATTTTGGCTTGGAAGACGATTAACCTCCTGGGCAACCAAAAAATTTAAAGATGAAGAACTGGAAGCATTACTCTATGAAGATTGTTGCCAAAAACAAGAAGAGCTCGCAGAATATTTGGGTGTCACTGAAGCAACCATTTCAAAACGTTTAAAAGCAGCTGGATATATTCAAAAGCAAGGAAATTGGGTTCCACATGAACTGAAGCCGAGAGACGTCAAAAGGCGGTTTTGCATGTCCGAAATGCTGCTGGAACGCCACAAAAGGAAATCATTTTTGCATCGGATTGTTACTGGTGGTGAAAAATTAATCCATTACAACAACCCCAAGCGCAAAAAATCATATGTGAAGCCCGGCCAACCAGCCAAATCAACGGCAAAGCCGAATATCCATGGCGCCAAGGTAATGCTCTGTATTTGGTGGGATCAGATGGGTGTGCTGTATTATGAGCTGCTAAAACCGGGTGAAACCATCAATGGACAAAGCTACCGAACACAATTAATCAGTTTGAAGAGAGCAGTAGCCGAAAAACGCCCGGAATATGCGACCAGACACGAGGCAATAATTTTCCATCATGACAACGCTCGGAAAACAGTGGATGTAAAGTCTTACCCCACCCGCCTTATAGCCCAAACCTTGCCCCTTCTGACTACCATTTGTTCCGGTCGATGCAGAACGCCCTCCCTGATATACGGTTCACATCAGAGCAGAAAATCAAAAATTGGCTTGATTCATTTTTGGCTCCCAAGCCGGCCAGTTCTTTTGGGATGGGATCCACAAATTGCCAAAAAGATGGGAAAAAGTCATAGCTTCAGATGGGCAATACTTTGAATAATACTATTGTACATGTTTTTCTTAAATAAACGTTCAAATTTTGAAAAAAAAAAAAAACCGCACGAAGTAAATTACATACCCAATAAAAGGCAAACCATTTGAGATAGTTCAAAAACTTTATTATTGGCTTGAAGTACATTCAAAACATTTATGAATTACACTCGACTTCGGCCACCGCGGCACGTTTGCAGCGGTCGATTCGTTGGATCCAATTTTCAACGACTCGGCCACACATTCCGGCCGTAACGGCCGCTATTTCGCGTTCAATGTTGGCTCTGAGCTGTTCCAACGTCGTCGGCGTGTTGGCATATACCTATGAAAAAATAGTCAGGCGGTGTTAAATCGCACGAACGAGGCGGCCAATTGACTAGCCCATGTCTTGAGATAACACGCTCGCCATACCTACTCTTCAATAAATCGATTGTAGCGTGTGCTGTGTGGCTTGTGGCACCATCCTGTTGAAACCACATGCCGTCCAGGTCCATATCTTTCAATTCGGGCCAAAAATAATCGGTGATCATGGCGCGATGACGCTGACCATTCACAGTAACGTGACGATCGTTATCGTCGACCAAAAAATATGGCCCAATAACGCCGCTGGCATGCAAACCGCACCAAACAGTTATTTTTTGTGGATGAAGTGGTGTTTCATGAAGCACATGTGTGTTTTCACCACACCAATAACGCATATTTCGCTTATTGACGAACCCATTGAGCCAAAAATGAGCTTCGTCACTGAAGATGATTTTGCGATGAAATTCATCATCTTGGCGCATCTTCTCCAGAACAGAACCCAATCGGAGAACGTACGTCGCCTCAAATGGTCCATCGGCTTTAATTCTTGAGTCAGCTTGATCTTGTATGGGTGTAAACCAAGATCCTTACGCAAAATACGGCACAATGTGGTCTGAGCGATGCCCAATTCTTGAGAACGCCGTGGAATTAACTGAGTTGGATCGTTTGCTACGGACGTCTGAACGGCAGCGATATTTTCGACATTTCGAAGAACCCGTTGTCTCACTAGACTTAAGTTTTTGCATTAAACTTGTTATTCCCTGTCTACTAGGACGAGAATTACGACCGAAAATTAGAGTTAACGCTCTTAAAGTTGCAGTCACCGACTCCGAATATCTGTAGAAAATTTTTATAATTTGCAGACGTTGCTCGTTAGTGTACTTTAGTGAAAGTGATAGTTTGATGATTAGTGAAAGAGCGCATTCACAAATTAAATTCAAAGTTGTCAAGTCCCTATTGGAAAACCCTATATATGCAGATGATATGAATATAAAGTATCTAAACTATAACACCACCAAGGTCATATTTATTAAGCGATGGTCCAAGGAATTCTCTAACCCTTACGTCACAAAATCCCTTTACCTTATGCAATATGTGAAGCAAGTTTGGTCCCCTTACTACGAAAGCCACTGTAGGCAAATTGAAGCTATTCAACGCAGATTTATTCGATTTGCATTACGGGGTTTACCTTAGACGGATATCTATAATTTGCCTCCGTACAGCGATCGTTGAAAGCTAATTAATCTTCAGTCCCTCAAAAATCGTCGATAAGTTTGTGATGTATGGTACTCTTTATTCATCAACTACTCATTGGTTAATTAACTGCCCTACCGTGTTCCAATTGATGTCCATCAATACCAATCCACGCAACCTTAGGTCTGCACCTCTCTTCCACATCAACTTTCACCGAACCGATTTCAGATGTAGCCTTTGAACAGAATGCTGAGAACTGCGAATAACGTAGTTAATGAGTTCGGGTTAAACATCAGTACAACCAGTCTTCGAAATGCTCTCTTTCAAGCTCCTTGACCCCTTGCAATTATCGTAATTTTTATGTCATATTAACGTTTAGTTTTGAAGTTGTATATATGTTTGTACAAAGCATCAATTAATTCCTATAAACTTAGCACGTGCTCAAGCACTTTAAGTGTAGTCATTAACCCACTTAAGTATTTAGTTCTTCTGCAAATAAAAACAAAAAAAGTTGGGAACTTGAGTGGCAGATGAAATGTTATTTTTATATAGCATCGTAATAGTTTTTCCACACTCTCGTACTTCCTGACTCAGAAACCTGCGCTACCTTAAACAGTATAGATTCAGAGATCGCCACAAATACTTTTTATTTGCTACTATGGGTAATGTAATGTGTTTTTTGTTGAGGCATTTCTTCCAAACAGTGTTGATAGCCGTTTTAGACTTGCATAGTTTTTCCACTAAGTGTCTCCCATAATACGATTTCTAGTAAAATAAACGCCAAGATACTTATACTCCTTCAAAACTTCTACACTTTTGCCGTTGTAGTGCCATTTTTTTTTTTCATATTCCGCCTCTTTTAAATATCATGATCTTGGACTTCTACATGTAGATTAATGAACAATACTGATGTAATCTATTAACTGTTAGCTACAGCGATTCTGGTGTTGTGTGTTAACACCACTACATTATTAGCAAACAAAAATGCTTTGATGAGTAGTCCTGCGTACTCAACACCTCCTGGCAGAATTTCAACTATGTTTTCAATGTATAGAGCAAACAAACTTGGACTAACACCCGACCCCGTTCGAAACTATGCTAACAAATCTACACCACTCCACATCTGTGACTTAGTATCTGCATACAAGTTTTGGATAATTCGTCCAAACTTCAGAGACATTCTCTTATCTTAAAACCCAGATTGGCTACAGTCCCCACGGACTGCAATTGCATGTCGTTAACGTAAACAGGCGGCAGTAGTTCAGTATTATGAAGTTTTTTGGATTTTAAAATTAGCTAAGTTGAGGGTCAAACAACTGTAGTAATCATTGGTAGATTGCGGATAGATCCTTATACAACCTGCAAACAAGATCCTTATCTAAACCAATAGCTCTAGATAAGTATATTTGCACATCATCTGCATACAAGTAAAAACTGAAGTTTGAGCAAATTTGAGGAAGTTACTAACAAATATGCAAAACAATATTGGACCCAGTATTGAGCCATGAGATACTCCTGCATGTATATTCCTAATATGAGAGGATTTGTCACCAACCACAACCCTTTGATAGCGATTCCTTAAGTAATTAGTAATTAGACGCGCCGAACTTTCACTAAATATATTACAAAATGCCTTCTTAGTTTCTCAGACTTTAGAAGCTTTAGAAAGTCGAGAAAGCAAAGTATAGTGAGTAAGTCCAATTCATTGCTGATCCATATGCCATCATGTTATTCATAGCTGTCGAACAACTATAATTGGCTCGTTAGTTGATCTAGATGACTTGAAATTTCCAAAACTTTTGATAGGCAAGCTAATATACTGATGAGTGAAAGTCATGATGATGTTATGCAAAAACTGGATATGAACTCCACCCTCACCAACGTCATCTAATTTGAGACATTGAAGGAAATTAATGACATCAACTTCCGATTCAGCTTCGAATTCAAAAACCGTGAGTGGTTCAGAAAAATGTTAAAGGATGGATAGAGAAGGTGCAATTTCTATTGAGCTGGATAAGAAAGCAACATCATCAAGATCAGGTAAAACATCTACAACAACATTTTTACGAACACCAGAAATTTTGATGCGTTCTTCCCAGCCTAGATAAGAAATTGTCTTTTTTTTCTTTCTCAACTCTCTTAGACAAGGCTCCACTTCGAATAGAGTTTTCTACGAACTTAATTTGCATTATGAGCCTCAGATGTAAAACATGGACAATCCACTTTATCATGTACATCTAAGACAAAGTAACAACTATGCCAAGGGTGCCAATGACAACTGGTGCTGTAACACAGTAACACATTTGACCGATCGAATACCAACAAATTGTCCAGAAGACTCGGAGCGAAGCGGATATCATATGCCCTAACAACAACTAACGCGGAAGCTGCCACTAAGTCTAAGAATTGGTGAGATCTACTGTCAAAATAACAGATGTGTTCATAATATGTAGATACTTCTTGACATGTGGAGAACATAGGTTCTGGAGAACAGCTTCGGTTGGGACTGCAAACAAGGTATTCAGTAGTACTTGCCTCAGATTTCCCAATTACATAGCAATTCAAGAAAATATTGCAATAAAGAGCTATTCCACCACCTACTGTACTAGTGACTCTATCGTTCCGAACTAATCTACGTCCAGAATGCTTGAGCCAAATGTCTTGTGATTGCAGTGGATACGTGGCACAATTTTCAATAGAATCGCAGAAATTTCAATCTCTTGAGTGTCTGGATATATATTTTTCTGTTAACGTCAAAACAGCAGTCAATCAAAAATTGTCAAAAACCAATTTCCACTCAACTCATGTGAATTCTGAATTAATCAGTAACCAGGGTTGGATGTAAACTTCGCACCCCATCCATAAAAACTACTCAAATCTCATCCAACACAGTTGTCATGAAGCGTCCAAAGTTCTTACCAAATGAATTTTTAATTTTTCAGATTAGTTACACCAAATTTCCCATTTAATAGATTTTCCGGATAATTTGTCAGTGACAGTTTGATAAATTTATCTGCCCAAAAGTGTCTACGAAGAGTTTCCCAAAAGAAAAATCACATTTCACATTGGCTAAGATATTTTTTTAAAGAAAATTTTTATCACCCTGTTGGTGTTAAACCATTGGGTCATCAGTTCTTTCGTTCGGACAGAATCTTCTGCCATTCGTAACATAAACACCCGAATGTTCGTTTTCCAATTTTCATCTACTATATCCATCCATTGATAGATTTGTATATTTATCTCGATGTTTGTTTTATTCATTATAGCGGATCTCAATATCTTAAAAAAAAAAAAAAAAAAAAAAAAACACTACCGTATTCCTCTCTTCTGTGACAGAAGTGACTCATGAAAATGAATTGACCTCAATATCTCTCGTCATCCTCCTCATATAAATCTTTCACCCGTTGACATTTTTAAATTTACTGATTGCATCAGTCTTTCGATTTCATCCTCTATCCACCTCCATATTGCTCCATAAACAGCTCAATTCCCAGATATACAATCGATAAGTGGTGGGAGCGACGAAAGTATCACTCCAGCATTATGAAGGTGACCTCATGAAAGAAAAATATAGTTGTCTATCCAACCAACCAGCTAACTATCCACCCCAACCACCCAACATCCACTTATGAAAAGATGAAATAATTGAATTTTAAATTATTTTTTCCCCCTTCGTTTTTTTATTTTTTTTTTTTTTTTTATTTTTCATCCCTCCATACCCTCCTGGCACAACAACAACGCCCACTCATTTTACATTGTCTGTTTGTTGTGCTGGACTGGAGATACATTTCGCAGAACAGAGGACGCAGTTATTATAGATAAAGTGTCTCTCATACCAATGCGGCAACACTGCTATTTCGATCGCGCAATTAAGGACACACAAATGAAAACTAAAAACAATCAATATGACGGGATGGAAAAGGATAAAAACAGGGAGAAGCAAAAAAAAAAAAAAAAAAAACCAATGGTAGATGACGTGCAAATTCAACGTGAAAATTCTGCAAGTGTCCTCGTGCTCTATGTCTTGTCTGGCAAGGATGCTGCAGTCAAGAACTATTCTTCTTATAGCCCTCAGATCCTTCGTTGTCTTGTGAACTGTTTTTGTGGCTCGAGGCCAAATGTGCAATAAAAATGAAAATCTCTGTGTAAACACCAGGGGGGTTGAGGTTGTTTGAGGGTAGTTGTTGGTGGTACACCCTTTAGTTAGACGTCGACGCCAGTCGGAAAACTACTATTTGTACAGAGAATAGTGTCCCAGCAAAAACACCAGAACAAAGAAAGTTTTCTCATTTCACTCCGATTTAGGGCTTGCTTTTGTTTTTCGTCGCACTTACGAAATGAAGGCAGTCGGGGGTGGATTCCTTACAGTAATTTTGGATGGCGAATCCTTCTCCCCTTTCGACACCACCCACCATAAAATTTTCAGATGATTGGAGCAAACTCATAAACAAAAGTGAAAGTGCGCAGACACTTGGGCTAAGAATTTTTAGTCGAAAACATCTTTATCAATTGATGAAGGACGACTTTTGAGTAATAAATAATGAGATGCCATTGTCAGCCGTCTGTAAATGGGGGTTGCTTCTATGGATCCCCTTTCAAAGCTTTAGCAACTGCAAAGTGGCCATTCAAGCATTCGTTGATTTCTTGTTTTTTCTCTCTCAAACCTTCTGCTCATTTGAAGGATTAAACAGTTGTGACATTAAGATTTGTTTAGGTCACCGGCTAGTGTACCATGGAAAGTATGCCATGTGCAACTAAAGATATGAATTTTATATTATCTATTAGCAATTATCGCTCGTTTTCATCTATCCACTGGAATGTTTATCCCCTTTATACCAATTTTAGAAAAGAAGCTGCAGTCGGGATGCAAAGAAGGGTATCTCGGCGCTCTGTCTGAACAAATCCATTCAAGAACTATAACTAATAGAAGCCAACGGCAGCCTTTTTCTTTTAAATTGACGTCTGTAATTATTATTATTACGGCAAATCCTTCTTTCACCTGTGTAGGAAAGATAAAATATTTAAAAAGTTGTCTTACCGCCAAAGCAGCACAACGTCTCAAGGGTTCAGCAATCATTGGAGCTACTAATTTAAAAATGTCCTGTAGTAATCTTGCGAAGTTCCGGGACAACCAAAGAATATTAATTGGCTCAACGTCAACCGGGAGTCAGCCAATGATCTTGAAAGACTTCCAAATAACGTCGGATGAAGTATTAATCCTGCCGTGTGGAATCATCATCAATTCCAAAAACAACGTTTTCTGCCACAACTCATTTAACGAATGTAACCAACCATTTATACATCAAACAGTAGAAATCTGTTAACAAGCAACTGCGCATGTAAAAATCCGATTAACCTCCAGTGACCTGCATGTAAAAAAAGGTTTTCCAGCTCAGGCTTTGGAAGTCAATCTAACTTCGGAGCATCTAAGTCAACTTCTTCAACACTTACATAGCTCTACCTACTGTTGGCATAGGACGTAAACCTTCATCAACTTCTCAGTCAAAAGAAAGGGTATCTTCGACATAATTTTATTTGCAACTTTGACGCATGTATATTAAAAGATGGCCATTGATTGCCTCCCAACCAACAGAGTCAAATGTTTCAGAACAGTGTTCCAAAAAGGAACCCATAGAACCGCCGACAGCACAGCAAACAAACTCGAGATGGGTTAATTCTCATTTTTTGATGAAGAACACTCATTTCACTGTGATGTTGATCACGATCTATATGACTTGGTTAAGCAACTTTGGTTACAAGGGGAGTTTTTCCAATGTGCTGTCGGAAGATATGTTATCAGATTTCCATAAAAATCTTACCCACCAAGATTTTATTACCCCAGATCTCAGGCCTAAAACCAGTTCATTGACTAGAAAAAAGATTTTTTCTAGAATCTTTCCTTCCACAGTGACTAATCCTAATTAATCAGGGGATATGAAGACCTCAGGCATAAGTGCACACACCAACAAATTATGAAAAGCCTCAATGGTTCATTAAAAACTCATCAATACACTCAACTAAATGACTACCTACGCAAAGGACCGAAGCTTCATGTGGATCTTTAAGGCGTTCTAACAGGATAGAAATCAATATAACTTTTCGTTTGATGAGGAAAAAATTTCCGGTTAATCCTTACCCACTCTGATGACTGAGACTGTCAAAGACACCTGTCGTTTGAAGATTCTTATCTCGTTCAACTTTGCCTTATTCGATGAACAGTTGCAACCAACCCAGGTAAATATTTCGCCAAAAAAAATTTTTCGTCAGCCAGCAAAAAATTAAGGTCATCTACAATATATCCTGATGCAAAATAAATTATTGAGCGAAGCACTTAGGTGATGATATCTACGCCGGAGTAGCATCCATTGTAAATGGTAACCACAAAATCCAACAAATATTTAATCACTTCGAGGCAGATGGGTCCACTTTTCCACTTTAAAAATTGACTTCCAATAACAAAGGGAAAAACATGCCATAACAGCAATGAGCTGCATACTTGTAACTCATCGTCGCTATCTTTTATGGATGGTTTGATACTTCGGACGTCGTACACTGAGCCTTAATCGGCAGTCTCAACAAGGAAGATGTATTTTCATTGTAGATAAAAACCCTGAACCTACAACATACAGGAAAAAATCCACTGATGTGGAGATCGCAAAGATGGTTTGAGGAAAAACGTTCTTGCACGATTTTTAAGAAGCAGAAATAAGTTAGAATGAACCAAACACTTGAGTCAAGATCTCTGTGCAAGATTTATCATTGATTAATAGATAAATGGCCTCGGATAAAAATGAATTCACTGTTGACGCCTCATGCAAACATTAAGAGGACAACAACTTTCGGATCTGCACCCTTAACAGGCCACTTGCAGCCGAACAATTAGCAGATGCCTTTGACTGCTATGAGATAGAGAGGACAGAACAGAGGAAGAAAAACTGTGATTTATACTACGATGATTGCTATAGAGTAATGAATCAGCGCTTATTCGGATGTGGATTTGTTATATGCGGTAGATTAAGGGAAGAAATCTTGATCTTCCAACACGTGAGCGAACGTATTATCCTCGTCAAGACTAAATTCGCCCAATATGCCTAATACCTTTATGACTATGACGCTACGGAAGACAAGGCCGACGCCACCAAAAAATATTTTAACGATATCCTCGACTAGACAGGCAAAACATATGAGTAATGTTATAAGTTTGACATGAGTCAGGATAGGAAAGAAGGATATTTTTGGTAGAACATTTGGTAAGCATGGCCTATACCACACCACTTCTGGTAACGGACTTAAGCTTATTGACTTCGTGGCGGGACGAAATCACAATATACACAAGGCGGTCTGCGGATCATGAAACGCCAAATCAACGTCTGAACGTTCCGGACAGCCCACAATAATCCAGATCAATTCCTTGTTGCAGCCAACTTGCATACAGAAACCTGTAATAGAATCACATTTGGTCGTTAGAATATGGAAAATTTTTACCTGCAGACCGTATAACGGAGTAGAAACACAATACCCTGCCGACAGGCAGAATAGACTATACATTTTAGACGAGGTTGACTAAACCAAAATCGTCCACCTGACCAGAACGACGTAAATTAAGCAACATGTCAATTGCAAATCAACAAAGCAGCTGGACCTGATGGCTTATCAGCCGAGGTGTTCAAAGCTACTGGAAATGAGTTTGACTTCTCAGATTTGGTCAAAAGAGTTTATGTCTGATGAATGGAATCTCAATATCATTTGTCGGATCCACAAAAAACATGATATCTGAATTGCGCAAACTGTACTCGTAGAGGTCTAAGTCTCCTTAACATGTCATACAAAATCTTATTTGTACTTCCGAAACCCTTCATCAACAATCTGATTGACTACTATCAGTGCAATTTTAGCCCCGGAATGGCCGGTAGATCCTGAAAAAAAAACTCAAATCCAAATCAATACCCACAATCTTTTCATTGATTTTAAGGCCGAATATGACAGCATCTACAGATGCAAGCTATACAGAGTCATGTCAAGTTTCGGCATTACAGCCAAACTCGTCCTTCTATGCAGAATGACGATGCAACTGCAACAAGGTTGGTAACAACTTAATCGAGACCTTTCATGTCAAAATAGGTTTTAGGCAAGCTGCCGTATTGTCATGTGACTTCTTCAACATCATACTTAAAAGAATTGTGCGGAACTCACAAATTTCGAGAGAAAAATCGTTCGAAAATTATTGGGCCACGTTCGCATTGACGGGCTTTGAAGGAGAAGATTCAACGACAGACTATACGAGCTGTAAAGCGACATCGATCTATAGTCAGAAAACTGAGCATAAGTCGCTTGAGATGGCTAGAACATGTACTCGTAGAGCGAGTACGGAGGGACCGCGCAGTAGAGGTAAACTAACTTGCAGTGCTCAACTGGAGGCAGATAGCTAAAGACCAGGCTAACTTGCGAGGCTAACTTGAGAGGCTAACTTGAGAGGCTAACTAATTCAGGCCCAAGTTCACCTCGAATTGTAGCGCCAACTATGTAAGTATCATAAGTATTCCAAGTGACTTGGATTATCTCTATCAACGGATGCACCTTGATCAATTCGAGCTACAATTCAAAGTTGCCAGGCATTTCTTCTAATACCTGGCGGAAGCAATTTTAACTCTTCAAAGTATTACTCTTTCGTTATAAAAAAATGTTAGAGTTAGAATTATATTGTAACTAGGATGCTCGTAACTTAAAAGTATCATAGTAGGCTCTGTGAATGAATTGGGCCTCTAAATAGACAGAATTCTTTCATAGATTAACTGAGAGATTAAGAATTATTATTGGCTTTCAAGGTACAACTCGTACCTTTTATGTTCATAAACGCCTTTGTCTGAGAGCAGAAATTATATTATATCGAATAGTATCGGACCAAGTTTGAAAACTTGTGGCACTCCACCGTCATATGTATATTTTTAAAGCGCCTAAAAGAACTGATACTGAAGTATAGCATTTTACCTCACACGACGACAAATAGGTCGATGAAAATATCGTTCCTACATTTCGTGATGCTTTTTAGCACATTGAGCAGATTTTAAATAGTTAAGGCTTCAATAAAATTAATATTGGTCTAAAATATTGTAATTATAAGACATTAGTGAATATCTTTGGCGTCCAGATCCCATTTTCGAACAGTCTAAATCACCTGAAAGTCAGCTAAGACTCCAAGTTTTTAAAAATACCCTGCGAAAAGATCTAACACAAGAAAAATGGACACGGACCGAGCATGAAGCATGTAGGGATCACAGTAAGAAGCACCACGGTTATGGATGCAGATCACGGCCAATATATGATGATGAGTCTATTAGTGGTTAACCGCAGAGCGGCGTTCTATTTCCACTGGAATAGTACTAGTTGGTTGACTCTTTACTTGATGCGCTCAACAGTTTAAGCATTTTTAATCTAGGCACACGACGTAACTTTACTGTCTATCGAATCACGCCTAGCGAATATTTAGTTTAAAGAGCAGGCTCTATTGCTCTATTAACTAAAGTGCGTTTGCACTCTCAGTCAAAAGAGATTATCTCTTCACGAAAAGGTGAAAGATGACTCGTTTGACTCAACTGTTTCCTAAGTAGTTGGGTAAAATCATGGAAAGCGGTTTGTCACCGAAGCGGGTTCTTTGATAAGATCTATTCTATCCTATGTATCAATTTTACAAAAATACGTCACCGTTGCTTCACCGGACTCTAAAGAAAGTTTTGTCTTGGCAACGCATGAACGTACAATGTACATATGCCTCCGCTCTAAGTTCACTGGGAATTCTAAATGTTCAAATGGTATATGGTCTCTGGTATACTTAAACTTTTGTGGTCCTATACCTCGTCTGTCTTCTACCTTTGGCCTTATGGTCATATCCCTTATCCTGTTGTTAAGGGAAAACGACGTCGATTTTCCCGTTCCTGTACTCAGGACTAGCTTCGACCTTAATCTGAGGCAGGAAAGGAATGTAAACGACGTTTAACGGATATCTTCAAAATAATCTATTATAGAATGTGCCGCTGAGGTTTCGATGGAGGACATCTGTCTTCCAACCGGAGGCGTACGCAATATTGATGTCAATATGAGCATATGGACGAGCGATATAATGACATATGACAAGGCAATATATTTGCTTCTGAAGCGACAGCCAAGATGCGCTGCTTATTGAAATTTCGCACTATCTTTAGACTAGACTTTTAACGCAGTTGGAAAAAGGAGTTCACTGAGACTTCACTGGGTCTCAGCTTGATGTGAACTTCCTGGGTAAGGTATGGCGGAGAACTCCTCAAGACCTGGACTTCTCTGTCCTCAGTTAAAACTTCCGTTATCTTAGGCGACATCATTCTCCGGCTGCAAGTAAACCAAATGAATGCAGAAAGTTAATGGGTGCTTATGTGGTGGCTTCTGCTACTGGTGGCACTTTATCATCGAGTCTCAGTTTCGACAGAAAAATAAAAAAAAAAAAACACTTTAAGGGCAATGAATATTGGCTGGTAAAACTGTTAACTGTTCGTCAGGCTACGTTTAATCGTGGAAATAGTGAAACTTCTTCAAAAAAAAAAAATATGTTATAGTTAAGCAATAGCATTTTAACTACAATACATTAGCACTGACATCCTTTGAATGTCAGAAGAACAGTGTTTTGCATTTAAGTTAGAAAAATAAAAGCCAGGGAAAGGAAATTGACGAAGGTAAAAAAGAGTATGGTAGTTCTGCTTCTGTCACCAAGCATGAAGCAGTCTCAAACTTAGGTATCGATGCCTTATTTTAAGATATATCCCTCTCAGAGAACAACAAGACATTTTACGGGATACATATGTTATGTTTATAACTGTCTTGCAGTCACGAATGAAAGCTATTATATACGCAAAAGCGAAACTTCTTCAAATGCGAATTTAAAAAAAAAAAAAACAATTGACAAGTTGAATCTTAAAGTACTTGGGCCTACAAATCAAGTCAGAGCGACTTCGACTTTATACCAATGATCCAGCACCGGTAGTGTCAGCTATTAAAATTACCTCTCAGCAACAATTTAGTTTAGGAGCACAGGTCTATGTGAAATTGGGTTTTAATCAAATGCGCATTTTAGGCTCGGAACTCACCCAAAAACCGGTTATCTTTTATGGAATTTAAATTTTTATGTAAGAACATCTAGCTGTTCCAAATCAAATGTAGGTTTTGGGAAACGGCTTAATGGTTAAACTTGCGACACAGTGATCGTTGATAAATTGTTAAAATCTGGGTGCTTGTCTATTTTATTGATTTCGCTCTAGAAAACATGGAAAAAGTCACATGTGTTCTGCATCTTCATTTTAAAAAATCATAAATAGTTTCGGTTCAAATCATGAACCTGGTGGTACTCCATCGCTATACATGTAATTTCCAGTTCAAATTATCTGCATACTTTTTGAATTTCGGAGAATCATTGAGCTCTTTTTTTTATGGGGATGAAGACGACGAATGTATACAATTTCTGTACATTCTCGATATTTATAAGAAGAAAGTACCAATAGTCTATCGTTTATCTTCGGCTTATTTTAGAAAATTAAAAAAAATATATATCTATAACAGTCTTAAAACGTTCTAAAATCAAACATTTAACTGCCTGAAATGAGAAGCCATCAACCTCGAAACCAATTGCAAACCTAACTCCAAAAATTGTATAACAAAATGAAACATTGGAAAAAGAAAAACAAAAAGTAAAGAAAAAAAAGAAAAGTCAAAATCGATGAAAAGTACAAATAACGGAGCCATAAAAATTGCTGAGCATTTATTTCTTACAAATCTGCTGCACATTGGTCATAAAAACTTTCAGCCAATTACCGCGACTTAATGGTCTTCTGTTTAATTTCCTCGCTTGAATGTCGTAAATACGATTATGTGTGTGGGACGAAGACGGGCACAGGGATACTATTACACCCTGCACACAAATGATACGAGTACTTCAGAAAAGACCATTGATCTTGAGCAGGACCGTGTGATAGTCGGTAATAAAAATCTCTCGAATAGAAATTCTGCTGATTGGTATTGATCACCTATGAGTCTGTGACGGTTCCGCCGAATAGTCAAAAACTATAAAATTGCGTTACTTTGTGTTTTATTGCCTTTTCGGGTCACCCAAACTTCTCCATCTATGTATAGATACAAACATACGTACGGATACTAGCGAATACTATTGGAATTTCAAAAGAAATGCGTCTGGTACGAACTGTCCTTGTGAACGGAGAAATTCATGGTAAAAGCGATTTTTATGAAACTTCAAATACATATAGTATGTACATATAGATTTTATATTTTCTGTTGCTCCTTCATCTTCAGATTTTAGTATGACGCTTCCCAACCTACGCTGAAACCCAAGAGATGTTTGTTGAAGACGCATAGGAAACCTTATTACGATGGAGATTTCCATCTTCGATAAAAGTCATTGGCCATCCATTGTTCGTCGTCGTCGCCATGGACATCAGGAGGGGAATAATTTTCCAAAAATGCAATACACGTAAAGATACACCGAATAGACCACGTGTGGATACGTGTTTTCCACTTATCCGTAGCCTTGGAGTTTTTATTGCAGAAGCGGTGGAATGATTGCAGCTACCCATTTGTAACTAACTGACGAAGTGAGTGACTGCTGTTGGTGGTGATACTAGCGCTGCCGTTGTCCGATGGCTTGAGAAGTGATAAATGGTTTTTCGTTACAACGAAACCCCATCTAAATGTACTGCTGTGCAGTGTTTCTCTCTGAACTCCGTCAAACAAAAGTAATTGCACGCAAGTTTATTGAAGTTTTTTGTTTTGTCCAGAGATGCAGTGATACAGAGATTCATAGAGAGATACAAAGATACATTTGAGTGACGATGAACAGATTGATAGATGGTCGTAAAGATGACACAGGACGTACGAGTATCTTGAGCTGAAGAGAAAACCAGACCAAACCAAATCAAGACGAACCGAACTGAAGGGGAAAACCTCTTGATGTATCTGTATTGTCTTCATCTCTAGAGTGGGTGATGAAGGGTCTTTTTGTTGGAATTAATAACTTTGCTTTAGTTGGATGTAGTATTCTCCCTGGGAGAAGACGAGATAGAACTACACTCTTAAACTCTGAGTGATTAATGTTTCAAAAGGGACGGCAGCAGATAAAGGATTAGGGAATCTGATAGGGAATCTCTCCGACATATTAGTTGCATGCGATGCGCTTTTGTTTATTGGATTAGGGGCGGAGAGAAACAAAATTTCTGTGAATGATTAATGAGCAATCGAATCGATATGTTCAATTGTCTGTAGTATAATTGTACATACATATGTGCTGGAATGATGTCAAAGATTCATCAGGGGGTGGGCCAAATTCTATTGTTCTACGAGATAACATGACATGAGTACGTATCATAAGGTACCCAATGATTTTGGGAAGTTTTAAGTTCAATACAGAGGGGATATCTAACGATGTACAGTGGAAAATTACCTGATATTGCAATGATTACATTTTAATTTAAAATCCATAAATCGGAAGAGAAAAAGGAAGCTATTCTCCAATTCCTTTGTTAGTATCCATCCGAATATCAAGACAAAATCCTTTACATCAGAACTTAGACAACTTCGACTTCGTCGGTAATATGTCAAAGATAACCGGATGTGCACCGTCTAACTTGTTTTTTTGTTTTTTTTTTCAACCAGAACTTACTTGATCAACTTCTTTGATCATATTAATTAAGCCGTAGAGTGCCAGCATTTCCAAGTAGTTCATCACATGAATTTGATCATGATCCTGAATATTACTACTCATGTCACCCATGTTTAGTAAAAGATTCTGCAACAAATTCTAGATTTTTAGGATTGATGGGCTCTTACACCATGTTTTTGCTTTAGAACAAATCAGGTGTTCAGGTACAGAACAATCAGGTGTTCAACAAAAATTTTCGAGACGATTTTTACATCCAAACAAATATTGATTCTGTTTGCTTGAAACTAAAAGAATATAAATTCTTGATATGTTGTGAGAAACTTGTGTCGAACAGTACTTTGTCGATATTTTAGTATCCGTATTCGCATGTTGGCTAGAAAACCGTGGTCTGAATTGATATTTTTCATCGATCCTTGCCTTGCGTCGGCAATTATGCAATCAATCTGAATGGCGTTTTTTTTATCAGAATCAGGTGCATTTATATGGAAACAAGGGCTAGTTATGATGACAAGTTGCTTGATGCAAAGTTGCTTAGCCGGAGTGTGTTTCCCGAGGTGATGTCATGCAGGCTATGTTTAACAATTGTGCCGCCAATGCGGTTTGCTAAGAGATGGCGTTACTTGTATTATTTTATTGTTATTATTCCATTGGACCATGCATTGGAAGGCTACTGTCATTGTACTTCATTTCGGTATACGTCATTCATTTAAAGCGTAATTAACAATAATTTTTTTCACTCAAATATGTCGAACTTTGTGCCTGAAAAAGTGTTTTTGCGGGGAGTTCTTCTTCATGAAGAAAACTGCTGCCGAAAGTCATCGTATTTTGGTGGAAGTTTATGGTGAACATGCGCTAGCTGAGCGAACGTGCCAAAAGTGGTTTGCACGATTTAAAAGTGGTGATTTTGGCTTGGAAGACGATGAACGTCCTGGGCAGCCAAAAAAGTTTGAAGATGAAGAACTGGAAGCATTACTCTATGAAGATTGTTGGCAAACAAAAGAAGAGCTCACAGAATCTTTGGGTGTCACTCAAGCAGAAATTTCAAAACGTTTAAAAGCAGCTGGATATATTCAAAAGTAAGGAAATTGGGTTCCACATGAACTCAAGCCGAGAGACGTCGAAAGGCGGTTTTGCATGTCCGAAATTCTGCTGGAACGCCACAAAAGAAAGTCATTTTTGCATCGGATTGTTACTGGTGATGAAAAATGGATCCATTACGACAACCCTAAGCGCAAAAAATCATATGTGAAACCTGGTCAACCAGCCAAATCAACGGCAAAGCCGAATATCCATTGCGAGAAGGTAATGCTCTGCATTTGGTGGGATCAGATGGGTGTGCTGTATTATGAGTTGCTAAAACCGGGTGAAACCATCAATGGACAACGCTACCGAACACAATTAATCCGTTTGAAGAGAGCAGTAGCCGAAAAACGCACGGAATATGCGACCAGACACGAGGCAATAATTTTCCATCATGACAACGCTCGGCCCCACGTTGCTATTCCGGTTAAGAACTATTTGGAAAACAGTGGATGGGAAGTCTTACCCCACCCGCTTTATAGCCCAGACGTTGCCCCTTCTGACTACCATATGTTCCGGTCGATGCAGAACGCCCTCACTGAAATACGGTTCACATCAGAACAGAATATCAAAAATTGGCTTGATTCATTCTTGGCTGCCAAGCCGGCGCAGTTCTTTTGGGATGGGATCCACAAATTGCCAGAAAGATGGGAAAAAGTCATAGCTTCAGATGGGCAATACTTTGAATTATACTATTGTACATGTTTTTCTCAAATAAACGTTTAAATTTTGAAAAAAAAAAAAACCGCACGAATTAAATTACATACCCAATATATATAGTCACAAATCTGCATCTGCATTTTTTGTGAAAATACAACACTAATTTTTAATGAGAAAATAAAAAACATTTTATTCAAAGTATTGGCCATTGCTAGCTACACATTTTTCCCACCTTTCAGGCAATTTATGGATTCCACGCCAATAAAACTGTTCGCCTTTTGAAGCAAACCAATAAGTGCTGCTCAGCTAAGGCGTGTCCCATCGATTAAAACAAATGGTAATCGTAAGTAGCCAAGTCTGGTGAATACGGCGGGTGGGGTAGCAGCGCCCAGCCAAGTGTTTTGGTTGTATCCTGAACCAGTTTTGCTTTGTGTGCAGGTGCATTGTCATGGAGCAAAATTACCATGCCGTGTCTACTGGGTCATCTTTGGGTGTCATTTTTGCATCGGATTGTTACTGGTGATGAAAAATGGATCCATTACGACAACCCTAAGCGCAAAAAATCATATGTGAAACCTGGTCAACCAGCCAAATCAACGGCAAAGCCGAATATCCATTGCGAGAAGGTAATGCTCTGCATTTGGTGGGATCAGATGGGTGTGCTGTATTATGAGTTGCTAAAACCGGGTGAAACCATCAATGGACAACGCTACCGAACACAATTAATCCGTTTGAAGAGAGCAGTAGCCGAAAAACGCACGGAATATGCGACCAGACACGAGGCAATAATTTTCCATCATGACAACGCTCGGCCCCACGTTGCTATTCCGGTTAAGAACTATTTGGAAAACAGTGGATGGGAAGTCTTACCCCACCCGCTTTATAGCCCAGACGTTGCCCCTTCTGACTACCATATGTTCCGGTCGATGCAGAACGCCCTCACTGAAATACGGTTCACATCAGAACAGAATATCAAAAATTGGCTTGATTCATTCTTGGCTGCCAAGCCGGCGCAGTTCTTTTGGGATGGGATCCACAAATTGCCAGAAAGATGGGAAAAAGTCATAGCTTCAGATGGGCAATACTTTGAATTATACTATTGTACATGTTTTTCTCAAATAAACGTTTAAATTTTGAAAAAAAAAAAAACCGCACGAATTAAATTACATACCCAATATATATAGTCACAAATCTGCATCTGCATTTTTTGTGAAAATACAACACTAATTTTTAATGAGAAAATAAAAAACATTTTATTCAAAGTATTGGCCATTGCTAGCTACACATTTTTCCCACCTTTCAGGCAATTTATGGATTCCACGCCAATAAAACTGTTCGCCTTTTGAAGCAAACCAATAAGTGCTGCTCAGCTAAGGCGTGTCCCATCGATTAAAACAAATGGTAATCGTAAGGAGCCAAGTCTGGTGAATACGGCGGGTGGGGTAGCAGCGCCCAGCCAAGTGTTTTGGTTGTATCCTGAACCAGTTTTGCTTTGTGTGCAGGTGCATTGTCATGGAGCAAAATTACCATGCCGTGTCTACTGGGTCATTCTAGCCGTTTTTCGATCAATGCATGATTCAAATTGATCATTTGTTGTCGGTAGCGATCTGTATTAACGGTTTCACCAGGTTTTAAGAGCTCGTGGTACACCACACCTTTCTGGTCCCACCAGATACACAGCATTGTCTTCTTGCCGAATCTATCTGGTTTTGCAGTCGAAATTGATGGTAGTCCCGGATTAACCCATGATTTTTTCCATTTAGCATTCTGAAAATAAATCCATTTTTCATCGCCAGTAACAATTCGATGCAAAACTGATATTTTATCGTGTCTTTGAAGCAAAATTTCACAAGTGGTTTTTCAGTTTTCCATCTGTCTTTCATTTAATTCATGTGGCACCCATTTTCCAGACTTTTGGATCTTTCTCATAGCTTTTAAACGGTCAGAAATCGTTTGTTGTGCAACATTTAACGTTTCTGCCATTTGTTTCTGACTCGAAGTGTCATCTTCATCCAATATTGTTTGCGATTAGGTGTCTTCAAACTTTTTTGGGGGTATTCCACGTTCTTCTATTCTCACATCAAAATCGTTATCTCTGAACCGTTGAAACCATTTTTTGCATGTTGCTTCTTATAGAGCCACCATATGCCTCGACAAGCATTTTTCTTCAAATGAAAACAAAAAATTAATGCTTTCCGCAAGTCATCATTTTCTGGTACAAAATTCGACATTTTTAACACGATGTTGTTTGCTCAATGACTTGATGTCAAAAAAAAAAACACATTAAGGCCAGTTCAAAATAAATGTTCCCTATAGAGACATTTGTATCTTGACTCTCACTTTATACCGGTACACCGGGTAAATAGGCGCTATTCCAGCTCTTTATAATAAGAAATGTAATTATTTCTCATTCATTGCTTGGCCAACTCATCCCATCGTTTTTTTTGGATGGCAAAGGTATCCACTTTGAAGCGGTTTAGCTAGTAGTCAAATACACGGGTTACTACAGAGTCAAAAAACACCTCATGACTATGGGAATAACAAAAGAAAATACCTGCCGTATGTGTAACAAGCACGAAACAGCAGAATACGAGGTGTTTTCAAAAAGTAAGGTGACTTTTGTTATTTCGCGGGAAACGTACATTCATTATCGAATTATCGCATGAGCATCGCACAGGAGTTCTTGAATGACGTTCAAAAGGGTCATTACTGGTGACGAATCATAGGTATATAGCTATGACATCGAAACCAAAGCCCAGGAGAGCCAAGATCGAAAAATGCACGCCAAGTTCGATATCACTGATCACTGTTTTCTTTTTGCTTTCTTTTTTTTCGATTACCGTGGCGTAGTGCATCAGAACTTTTCAGCTCAAGGTCGTACGGTCGGTAAGGAGTATTGCCTTAAAGTTGTGCGCTGTTTTCGAGAAACAATACGAAAAAATAAACGTCCGGAGTTGCGGAAAAACACATCATGGATTTTGTATTAATGGCTTGTGAGAAATCTTTTGGCCAAAAACAACACGACAATCCTGCCGGATTTGACCCTAAGCCACTTTATTCTGTTCCTAAAACCTATTAAAGGACGGAGCTTTGCAACTAGTGATGAAATAAAAACGGCATCGCTGAAAGAGCTTAAGGTTATACCAACAAGTGCTTATGAGAAGTGGTTCGAGGATTGAAAAAAGCGTTGGCACAAGTGTATTATATCTGCGGAAAATTACTTTGAAGAGGACATCATTAATATAATGAATAAATAAATTTTTTTATAAAAATATAGTCCCCTTACTTTTTGAACACACCTTGTATATCCTTTACCACTATAACCCATCTACGTCTTCTAGGTAAGCCATACTTTGAGGCAAAAGATATCACTGCCAGTTTACTCGAATATATAACCGAATTCATTAAAAATTCAGGCATCATGCGAGGGCTTTAACTTGAAGAAATCACAATAGGCCTAACCAGGTCGCAGTGATAAGGTACATATGTACATTCACTTACACATGCAATCTATTCTAATCTAACTCCCTTCGAGGGTACATGCGCTCTCGTTGATTTGCTAAGAACTTGTAATTATTCTGCTTTGAAACAACGACAAGACCCCAATGAGTATTCTCGAGCTTCGGATATGCCAATATAGTTGAAAGACCGATAAGTGCCGCTCTGATGTCCCCGTTATCTTCATTTTAACAGATTATGCTCAGAATTTTATCGAGCTATTTATGTGCATGCCTATATGATCAGAATATTTAAAAAGCGATCGATGATGCTATATTTTGTGATTTCGCAACATCTCACAACTTGGTTATTGGCACATATGCGCCATCCAACAAGAGATGTAATTTTAAATTTTGAACTGTAAACATTCAGCTATTATTGTGATGACTTTTGATACCTGAAAACTAGAAGGTTATTAAATATGGATCGATACACAGCCCTACAATATGTTGAAATAGGGAAAATTCACTACAAAAACGATGAAAATATTACGTCTTGTTTGTACAGTTTTTGTCATCATCAAGCATCTTCTCGCACAGCTGTAGTGAATTTAATCGATAAATTTGAACGTTTCGGATATTTGAGTGATATAAAGACTTCATCTCACGTTCGTCGAGCAAGGTTTGTTGAAAATATCGCCGTCGTAACTGAGATTGTGACTGAAAACCCAAGTGGGTCCATTTTAAGACGATCACAAGAATTGGGCCTATCCGCAATCGCTTTGCACAGCATTTTACATAAAGATCTTGGCCTACTATGCTTATAAGGTCCAATTGAGAGATTTCTGATAACGATAAAGTCTACGCCTATGCTCCACCTAAAAGAAAATATCAGAGTTGTTATCAGTGAGATACATTATTCAGGGTCCTGAAAAACTCTCTTCTGAGCCGTGCCTGGCAAGTTCATCGGCGATTTCATTTCCCGTGATCCCATTGTGACCTGGACCCAGACAAGGGTCACTAAATTAAGCCTTCTGACTACGTTCATTGATCTCTTGCATTCTCGAACTAGCTTGGATGTCGTAAGAGGGTTTAGCAAGGCTCTAAGCGCAGCTTGGCTGAAGATGGCTTTGAGGGTGCAGCCCATGATACGAATATCAAGGGGAGGGAGATTCATCAATGCGTCTTGAGCGGAGCCAATAGGGCTAAAGAAAGCTCCCATGCATCCGCGACAAACCGTTCTTTGGAGTCTGGTGAAAGCAGCAATTACGTATTTTTGCGAGAGCTTATTTCACCAGACAGCTGACGCATAGGATATGCGTGTCGATAGATTGGGCCAGTATTCGCAATCAATGTCTTTCAATAACTTTCAGCATGAAGCAAGTCCGACTTATAGGTCTGAAATTCTTGGCGAGCGAGTAATCATCCTTTCCGATTTTCGATATAAAGAATACTCTTACCGTTCGCCAGAGATTCAGTATGTAATTATGCCAGTGTCAGGCTAGCAGTGAAAATTCTCTCCAGAGTTGCCAGCAGCTGGTCTACACCTTTTTGTAGCATAACTGGGTAAATGCCATCGGTGGCAGGGACTTGAAGCCTTCAAAGGAAGCAAAGGAATGTTTGATGGCCTCATCCGTCACCACAACCGATGAGATATACCATCTATGGCGTGTTGTGTTGTTCAGCTCACTAGATGCATCTTTGATAGGAGCTAGTTGTGAACTGGTTTTGATCAGGTTACCTGGGAAGTAAGACTCGAGCATGAGACGGAGTCTCTGGTTTCGAATCGGTATAGGTACCGTCAGATTTTCTAAGTGGTTACAGCCTGGTTAATCTTCTATTTTTGAGGGCTTTGAACAGCCTACTGGTATCACCGATAGTTTCGATCTTTTTGCAAAAATATTTTTGAGAGGCGCTATTCAAAGTCCGAATAAGCTTCTTAAATTTTTTTTACTCTTACTTCTTACTCTCCCTATGAGAGTAGATTTTCCACTTTTCAGTGTCAAGTCCAGGGTTCTGGGTATGAAGACGCATCAGAACATTTCCAGTTTCTCTAAGTTGCCCCGGGATGGCGCGCATCAGTTTGGGTTCACTGAAGTCCTCGAAAGTCTTGGCCTACAGGGGTGGGATTTTCGGCAGAGATTTGCTCAGCCATTCAAGAGTTTGCTGCTTGGAAGCACTTCATTCTAAGAGTTCCATTCTCCTTACCGTAGCCCTCTGCTTGAATGCAAACATTCTCTGCTTTGGCTAGCTTGCACAGTTGATCGACATAGTGTTTGCACTCAGCATCGTTCAAACTGTTGCTATTGCCGCCAGCCGTCCTAATTCGAAGAACCAGAGGGGAGATAATAGCGTCCTTGTATATGCGCCGGTATTGTTCTCTTTGGCGTTTCGGAGTTTTAGTGGAAATATCTTTTCCAGCGACGTCCAAGTTCCATCCGCAAGAGCTGCAACTTGTGTTGTTTGCAGCACCGGTTTCAATCGGATCTTGTGCGCCACCACCAGTTTTGTTTCATAGCGGGGATTTCACCGCTTCGGCCGACTTCCGTTTTGGTGTTGTCAATGGGTTTAACCGCTTCAAGCGATTTCCGTCCACTAGAGCTGCAGCTTTGAGGATCACTTTCATCAGGATATAGTGCGCGGAGAGACCCATCGATGGGAATGCCGGAAACTTTCTTCCTCTTGGCCTTGTTTGAGGCAGAAGAAGAAGACGCAGCTTCAGATCTGAGAGGTTGATTGGTTTCAGTGAGTGTCACTTCCATCGACCTGTTTCCCTTCTCTGTCACAGCTGGAAGAGTGTGACTTTTGGCACTCGCGCCTTCGACGGCACTCGCCATCTCTTTGCGCTACCCTTTGACGGTAGCCAGAGTGCGTCTATTCTGGAGTCCGTTCCACCTTTTCGGTTTTCCGAGACAAGCCGTCAGAAACAGTACCCTGACCAACCACTCGTCTATTCTGAAGGAGTTTAACCGTCACTCTCCATCGTTCCAGCTCAATCTACTGAACGTGTCGTAAAAAGAGCCGCAGGAGTCGTCAGAATCAAGTGATCCAGCACCTCCTGGGTCAGTGCCAAAAACGGCAAGGGGATTGTGAAGTATGTGGGGTGGGTGAAGTATACTACGTGTGGATTGTCGCCATTGCGACTCTGTAATTGCAAGGAACTTGTAAGAACGTACTCACGGCAAACATGATGCTCATGGTATAATGATAGATAGAGAGAGAATACGTATTGAGGTAGATCATAACCCATAACTAAGCCAGGCAACATAAGTAACCGTGGATCGGACTTATCGCTGGAGAGCTTATTGTTGTATAAGTAGTGGCACTACAATGTCAGTAAGAAAAAGTGGGGGTCCAATTTACTCTCGTTCTATCACCAACTAAGTAAGTATGAAGTCACTGTGGCTGGGCTGCGACGTCTCTAACTGTACTAAACTCACTTTCCGCTCAGATTTCATAAAACCAGGTGAAAAACCCTTAAGATTATTTAACCGTTAAGTATACGAAATAAAACCATTTCTTTTTCTCCTTCTTCCACTGCTATTCACGCCAATTGCTTCCTGTGCTTGACCGTAGAAGCCATTAAAATTCCAAAAATAGGTAAACACACTGCATAATAAAGTCGTGCCGTTAGTTCCGACATTCATTCATTTCGCATTCACCTTTGACCTCAATTTTTATTTTCATTTGCCTCTCTTCCTGCCACCTCAAAGCTTACGTAGGTTAAGGCTATCGTCATACTTTCCCTTCACAACTTTTTCCACTTACCAATACGTAGAACCGTATTTTAGTGTCAAAGGATTGCTTCCGCACCCACATGGTCACATGCCACACCATGTCACATTTATAGTACATAAGTCAAGGTATTTCATCCACCAGGTCACATTCGTCATAACCCTTGCGTGATGTCCTGTCGTAAAATCCACCAAAATTAGGTTACGGATTGAGTTCTTAACATCTATTAAGTACTCGTATTTAGTTATTTCAAATTGTTTGTGAACAAAAGCGAAAAAGCATGCAATCAGTGATCTTAAAGGAAACGAGTACGAAACTGAAGGAATTAACCCAGAGGTAGGTCTCTTGACTTATGCCTTTCTTTCTTTTTTTTTCGTCCAAGCAGGTTTGGCAAAGTCATGTCATACTCATAAAACTTGCAATTTCTGTATGTGTATCCGTTGATGAGAATAAAATGCGCATCTCTAAGTGCATTTGCCTTTTTGTTACAATGGATGTCATCGTAAAATTTGAGATCGTAAAATGCGCTGAAAGTGCATAGTGCTTAGAGTTGTATTGCATGGGAGACTGTTGGAAAGGCATCTCCCATCATGTGGTAGTAGCAGTGGAAATGGTGATGACTAACCTATCCCAAAAGGGTTTTTATTTTCAAAATTTAACGATGCCTTCATTGTAAAGGAAATGTTTTAGAAAATGCATTTGCTCTTGAGATTTATTTGTTAAAGTTAATAGAGCAGGCCCAATGACGCAACCGTGAGCTATTCCAAGTTTTTATGGATACAAATATGATTTATGTCAAAATTGGATTTCTTTCAGATTTCTTAGAATTTTTCCTCGTCTTATCTTCAATATAATTCGAATTTAATTTGTAATCGGTAGAGGTCGATCCTTACAGTTGTGAACATTGTGAAAATTAATAGAAGAGAGCCGACACTACTGCCTTAAAATAACAAATTTTTCCCAAGTATGATACTAGTCCTTTGATTTGTAAAGTTTTTAGTTAAATAAAAACCAATTCAACTGGCAGACAATAACTTGTTTTAGGTCCAGTAGATACAGCAAAGTTTAATTCACTGAAAAACCAGAGAGCCTCTGTCCAAAATCTTGCAGCTCTGCTAGTAAGAAATAAACAAAAACATTTAGTGGTTCTAAACGAAAAGCAACTGGTTACTACTGCGCTGGTTACTAATTATGAAAAACGAAAGATTGTAAAAATTTGCGTAAATTCAAAATTCGTAAAAAAAATTTTACATTTTTGGTCAGATTTTGGTAGAGAATAAAGGTTATTCCAGCAATCTGGCGGGCAGCGTAGGAGTAGTCCTATTACAGTCCTACACAATTACGTTAAAGAACTCAGCGCCAAATTATAAAGCAACAACACCTTGATATAACGTAAACAACTTTGACGAAAGAAATTACTATATAATGGCGAAATTTTCGTAGACTTCTGACATACCATTCAGTTAGTTATTGGAGGTTAATCGTCAGCGACAAGAATAACCTAAGTCTTATCTGATAAGCAGTGAATACAAAATCAGATCAGACGAAGATTTCGTCAACTTCGTTTCGACGTCTGAAAAAGGCGACAGAGCGCGTCCATCATCTTCAAGCATATATTCCCATATACAACACCAATAGGTTTCAGTTTATTCAAGGATCTCTTTCCAATAGCTATACCCAACTGTTGAAGGTATATAAAGAATATTTTTGCAATTGTGGAATAGCGGTATTCGTATGTCAGTAGGAGGCGAAAAAACAAGCCCACATGTGAATTAAAGCCTCCTCTGGTGTCCCTCAAGGTAGCCACTTTGGTCCTTTATTATTTATTCTATTTATTAATGATTTTTATTGTAACAGTAAAAATTCATACATATCTGTTTACGGAGATGATATGAAAATCTTTACATATATATCATCTTCCTCAGACTGTCTACCACTGCAGGGAGATTGGGGATTGGTGCTCGAAGAATTTAAGTGCTACTTTTCCGCACTGCTATCTGATCTTTAATCTGGCCCTTCCCTTAGTGAATGAGTTGCGTGACTATAATATAGTCGCGTTATCTGTCATATGGGATGCAATTTCCGTTCTCACATTGACAATACAAGTTTGAGAAACAGTCATTAATCTACCGGAAGGTGCTATAGTTTTTGCTAATCACGGCAAGTGAAAATTTTACGTTGACATTTATGTAGTAACATGTCAGCAAGACATGAATCGTCATACACCTTAAGAACGCGGAATAATTGTTACAATTTTTTTGCATAATATTTCGTCGGTGGTGTTGGCGCAGAGTGAATTTCGGCGCAGGTTTTTCGGTAGTCCGACGACAACTGGGCAAACACTACGATGTTTAGCCGCTCGCCTAGAAGAGTCCAAGACAACACGAGATGCTGCCAGGTGTGGCCAGCTCCGGTGCAGCCGTTCTGATGAAGATGACGTGAAACGCAATTGGACATCAACCGGCGGACTTTACAGAGAATTTTGGTGAAAGGCTGTAAGATGTTCCCTTACAAAGTGCAAACAGTGCATCAGCTGTTAGCAGTTAACCGTCAAGCGCGTGTAACCTACGCTCAAGCCATCCTGAATCTCGACTATGAGGGAGACAACTTTTCATCGAAAATCATCATGAGCGACGAGGCCCGTTTCCGTCTCTGTGGATATATGAATAAGCAAAATAATCCTTTCTAAGACACCGAAAATCCGGGTATAACCTACGAAAAACCATAACACCCGCTCAAAGTTACCGCATGTTGTGCTGTTCACGCTGGAAGCGTCATCAGACTTTTTTTTTCGACAACGCCGCGGGTCAAACAACTACTGCGGACGGCGAGCGCTGCTCAACAACTTTCTCCTTCCTCAATTCGATAAATTGGGACTGGAGAACATAAGGTTCCAACAGAATGGAGCAACGGCGCATACTGGACCATCCACAACCAAAATTCTGATTGAAGGGTCGCTTCATCTCTCGTTTTGGCGATTTGCACTGACCGGCAAGATGGCCTGATTTAACAATTCTAGACTTATTTTGTGGGGGTTTTTTTTAATTCACGAATCTATGTCAACAAGCTTCAAACTCTTGAAACCCTCAAAGAAAATATCCGTCAAGAATGCGAGGACCTTTCGCCGAAAGTTCTGGCAAGATATCATATAAACATAATCCAAAAGCAGAACTAAAGTTTTTCATTCCTTAAAAAAATTACAAAGGGCAAAGTTGCCCTTGGCTTCATCAAGCGCTGGTCTAAGAAGTTTTCTTGAATATACAAGAGAAGTTTGGATAACCTACTAAAGAACTCACATCCTCTTTTAGCACCAACCCACGCAATCTTCGGTTTGTCCCACTTTTCCGGCTCAATCTTCACAGAACGAATTACGGACACCTGGAGCCAAAGTCTAGAATATTTCGTGAAGTTTACGATATTCTGCCTCTCTTCGACTACCACCTCAACAAACTGTCCCTCAAGAACATTCTTATTTCCAACTATGCCTCACGTCATAATTTTCTTAAACCGCTCCCACCCTTTAGTTTTTATCTTCAGCTTAAAGCGAAATTGTAAGTTTTAAGAATAAGACATACTTTTAAGAATAAACTTTAATAAATCGGCCGGGGTTGATCTGGGTCACAAATATCAGCAGATGGACCTTCCACCTTAGTCTCCAATCGGACATTCTCGCTGGTTTGATACTATTGGGAATATATTTTAATTCGTCCGGTTTTTTTCAAAATTTGAACGTTTATTTAAGAAAAACATGTACAATAGTATTGTTCAAAGTATTGCCCATCTGAAGCCATGACTTTTTCCCATCTTTCTGGCAATTTGTGGATCCCATCCCAAAAGAACTGCGCCGGCTTGGCAGCCAAGAATGAATCAAGTCAATTTTTGATATTCTGCTCTGATGTGAACCGTATTTCACTGAGGGTGTTCTGCATCGACCGGAACAAATGGTAGTCAGAAGGGGCAAGGTCTGAGCTATAAGGCGGGTGGGGTAAGACTTCCCATCCACTGTTTTCCAAATAGTTCTTAACCGGAATAGCAACGTGGGGCCGAGCGTTGTCATGATGGAAAATTATTGCCTCGTATCCGGTCGCATATTCCGGGCGTTTTTCGGCTACTGCTCTCTTCAAACGGATTAATTGTGTTCGTTAGCGTTGTTCATTGATGGTTTCACCCGGTTTTAGCAGCTCATAATACAGCACACCCATCTGATCCCACCAAATACAGAGCATTACCTTTGCGCCATGAATATTCGGCTTTGCCGTTGATTTGGCTGGTTGGCCGGGTTTCACATATGATTTTTTGCACTTGGAGTTGTCGTAATGGATCCATCTTTCATCACCAGTAACAATCCGATGCAAAAATTACTTCCTTTTGTGGCGTTCCAGCAGCATTTCTGACATGCAAAACCACCTTTCGACGTCTCTCGGCTTAAGTTCATGTGGAACCCAATTTTGTTGCTTTTGCATATATCCAGCTGCTTTTAAACGTTTTGAAATGGCTGGTTGAGTGACACCCAAAGATTCTGCGAGCTTTTCTTGTGTTTGGCAACAATCTTCATAGAGTAATGCTTTCAGTTCTTCATCTTCAAACTTTTTTGGCTGCCCAGGACGTTCATCGTCTTCCAAGCCAAAATCACTACTTTTAAATCGTACAAACCACTTTTGGCACGTTCGCTCAGCTAGCGCATGTTCACCATAAACTTCCACCAAAATACGATGACTTTCGGCAGCAGTTTTCTTCTTATTAAAGTAATGAAGAACTGCCCACAAAAACACTTTTTCAGGCACAAAGTTTGACATATTTGAGTGAAAAAAAAATTATTGTTGTTTACGCTTCAAATGAATGACATATACTGAAATGACGTACAATGACAGTAGCTTTCCAACGCATGTTCCAATGGAATAATAACAATGGAATAATACAAGTTACGCCATCTCTTAGCAAACCGCACGAATAGACCCAATAGAAAACCTGAATCCATAATTACAAACCGGAGGCTAGAGAGTCAACACCTGAAGTGTACAATAGATTGTAGGCATATTCAGCGCTGCTGAACTTACAAGTATTGAATCTGGTGAGTTGTACGGAAGCCGTACAACAAGTGATTACTTCAACCTTGCGTAACATGGTCAAGAACATATGCAAGACCATCTGTACTGATGGTCCTTAGACATGGGGCCTTTGACATCGGAACTCACTCTCGAATGAAGACAAAGAATGTTTGGTTACCCAAATACGATAGGATCAAGTGATTTAGCTCAATGGGAAATGTTGCAGTCCGAATTAAATAAATCTTAAACAACAAAGGTCCAATATCGCAGCCTTGAGGTAATTCTGCTTTCTTTTTTGTCATTTTTTCGGCTAAAGTTTTAGTTAAAATAATTCTCTGTCACATACGAATCTACAGTAAAATTTGGATTTAAAATTTTTTTTTTTTTTTTTGAACAGATGCAACACTGTATACACCAGCCAGATTCACTCGATTTTTCTGAATTTTCTTGCAAAATTATTCAAACAAATGGTTCAAGCACTCACATGAGTGCATATTTGCAATGATAATAATCATTCTTTTCGCCTATTAAACTGTCAAGAATCTGTCCACTTTAGCCGGCCCAGTTAATATTAAACTCATTGCATATTAATTGGCAATAATACAGCAAATCTATGAGAACATTATTAAAGCTGCCCAATCGTCCGTGAGAGAATATTATGAACACAGGGTTATAGATACAAAGTAGATACGAATTCGATTGTGCACTTTATCAGCTGTCAGCAGATGCAGATTGTTATTGCTATTGCTGCTGCTACTGGCATTGACACTGCCAGTACCACTGCCTGCTGCTGCTGAGTTGACATGGTTAAGCAATTTAATTAATTCATTCCTCCTGCTACAAGAATATGCAGGGTGTCCCTATATGTAGGGAGGTGGTTAGCATTATAGGTATACTGTATACATTAAACAACACCTTCCTACATCCGATATCGTTGCAATCATTTTTGAAGTAGTAGGACGGGATGAAGTGTCAATACAAAATTTAGCCTCCAAGTTACCGAAACCATTTCCTCCAAGTTTTGTGAGTAAAATTTGAGCACTGCTGTCATGTTGTTTATCCAGGTAATTAGTAAATATTAACTTGCATATCAAGTCTTGGGATTAAATGAGATTAAACCTGCACAGCATAAAAATGAAGCGGTTTGTTGGTGTTCGCAGTTTAAATACAGGTTATGGTGAGTCTTACAAAAAAGAAGAAGGAAAGGGAATATTTTTACGAGTAAGAAGAAAAGTTTTCCTATGATGATGCCAAGGTGCTAAAAATCTTAAATCCAGTGCTTCAAATGGATTATCCTTAATAAGACACTTAGGATCCTTTTCACAAGAAAGGAAGATGAAAATTCTTCAAACTTCATCCATTCCCGAACTAAAAGTTGATAGTTAGCCTGGATAGTTACATAGTTGGAAATTTAATTCGCTCCTATGACTTTCCTTATTCGGCTCATGTCTCGTTATCATTTCATGCAGATTAAGGCACCATTTATTGGAGACAATTGAGATATTTGTCCTTAATTAAAGCATGAAAACGCGAGTGATGTACAAAAAAAGTGGATAGGTAGCGTTTTGTCACTGTAAAATGTCCTTCACTTAAACTCAGAGATCCTAGGGTTTTTTGAAGACAGCTGCAACAACTCGTATGTACTAAGCACAGTTCATCAAAAGCATTTAGATATGATCCACGTGACTATAAGTATCGCTCCTAAATGGACTGTCGCTGAGCAAGTTAACATCAAAATCTCTTTGAAATAGAATAATTCAACTGCTACTATATGATAAAACATCTCGGTCATGTTGAGAAACCTTTTAGGAGCCTTTAGACTTTAGCACACTGAACGGCTCGCATTAATAAAGCTGCCATATGCATGTCGCTTTCATATTTAATTTATACTTTTCGAACATCATTCAACACTAAAGTACGTACATACATATGTCAAAGCTGAACGAACGTTTATCGTGTATAAGAAACCTTTATATTTAAGAAGTGATTTCCTGTCTCAAAATACGTTTCCTAGTTCAAAACTTTTACCTATTATTGTGCCGTCTCTTGGTTAGAGCCTTTTGGAGTCATTTCCGCAAATTTGGCGCCCAATGCTGGCCTCTTTCCTTACTTAAGTTGTGCCAGTATATTTTCACGACTAATGGCGGTTTAGGTTGGTTTTCCCCCGTTTATTCATGAATGGAAAATGGAAGCCGAGGAATATACCAAACACTCTGTGATATGATGATATATTTACAACGGTGAACATACTGCAAGAATAAGAAGAAAATTGTAAAAACCGTAATTGTAAAACCGAAGAGTAAGAACAACTTGAGACCCACTAATGTAAGGCCAAAAATAATCATATGTTTCCTTCTGTGGCGAGATATTTGCCAAGCCGGAAAAGAACGCAAGGCCAAGTTTACATCAAGCGTCTCATAACATCATTGTATGGTACCATGCAAAAATACGATAAGACAATATAATGGAGAATATAATATTGTCGAGCACTAGCTATAAAATCACTCTAGGATAAAGCTTTTATTGGCAGATAGAAGGGCGGCTCCATGCTACGTAGTATATTTCAATGGGCAGCTACACAGCTCGTATGAGCAAAGGGTCAGAGAGTCCTATGTGGTAGGGCTTATTGGAAAAAGGTAGTGAAGAAGAACCTAGACTCAGTCTACGTTAGAAAGATACATAGTATCGACTGATACGTTAAGAGTGTGCGGATATTATACCGGACGACATCGTTTTAAAATCGAAATCAGAGGTGTTTAAGACCGAGATTATCGTTTGTTGCGAAAACAATTATGATGCTAAATAGGTTCAGTGAAAGAAATCAAGCTGACGATGAAGTGAAGTCCTCTAAGAACACACCTGGTTGGTGATATCCAAAGACAGACCAATTTATCATTATAATGATGGATGGGTGGGATATATTTCCACCAGCTTTAAGCAGCTTTGTTGTCCATATCACAGAGAGACTTTATCAAATATTCCGCAGCTTGCTTCTAATTATTTGTCTGAAACTACTTACTTACTTCGAGTTCTTTTGACCATAACTATATTATGAAATTATTCTGGAAAACATTAGCTGACTCAAAGACCGAAAAGCTCCTGATTAGACCAGATTAAAAATTCGCATTTTTTAGGGAAGAAAAGCTAGATCTCGCATTTACAAACCTTTTTGGTAACTCTCTCTATCATAACGAGAAATCTGGTAAGCTAAAGATGGCCGAAAAGTGCCTCTAGCAAAGTGTTTCACTAAGGTGTTTCTATATTGAAGATATTTTTTAAAAAAAGCCACTGTACCCAATTTACTTTTTTTTTCTAATTTTTGTCCTTTTGTCTGTTTGTCCGGGGATCACAAAAATATTGCTGAACCAATTCTAACAGGGTTTTCACTGTCGATTGCCAATTTCTCAACTTAAGAGCTGCAAAATGTTTAATCACGATCGGTTGAATAGAATCGGAGTTATGATTAAAGAAACATTTCAAAATTAAAATAAGTATGTAAAATGAAAAGAAAAAAAAAACTGTTTTTGTTTTCAATGTTCACTGGTTTATCATCGATTTTCATGATTTTCGCTGGATTATAATTAGATTTTGTAAGGTTAATATATCTACCAATATTAAAAGATTGACAAAGAGATTAATGTTTTGTTCTGGCGGCAATGCACACAATTTAGAAGTGCGCAACGTTAATCCACAGAGAGTCAAAACACAAATCAAAATACTTCTTTTTAATTTTACGCCTACCGAATTACGGTTCGAGAAAGGCTTTCGATTTACTTTCGGCGATTTCTCAACAGCATATTCTCGAACTAACCAAAGTCAATTTCGCTCCGAAAACTATTTCCAGCTGCAAGACGCTCTCAGACAAGACATTGTTTTCGACAAACTAGGACGCTTGGCTATATTTCCATATTACTTTACTAGCGAGCTGCACTATATGGAACAACGCATTCAAGATGTTTTTGTGTATCTACGTGCGAAAATATGGTCGTCTAGATCTGTTTACATCCCTAACAAGAAATCCAAAGCACGTTCGTCATGATATTGTCTCGCGGGTGATCAATTTAAAGCTTAAAAAAGTTATGAATCTTCTCACTAAGGAAAAGAGATTTGGCGCAATTCGGTGCCATGTGTTTAAAGTTGAGTGCCAGAAACGGAGTTTGTAATATGTTCACATATTATTGTGGTTAGAAAATCAGATTATGCCGAATCAAATAGATGAAATTATTTGTGCGGATTTCCCAGATTTCCACAAAGATCCTGATCTTTTTAGATTACAATAGTTAAGTGACATGTAATTCACAGCCCATAAGGAGTCCTAAATCATCAATCACCATGCATGTTGGATATAGGATGGGCGGTGTTCCCAGATATTTCCCAAACAATTGACAGCAGTGACAGTCACAGATGATAATGACTACCCACCCGGCCGACATAAAAGTGAGACTGATGTTGGACGTAAAGCCTCAACCTCGTTGACAACAGATGGGCTGTGCTCTGAAAACACATATCAACGTTGAATACTGTGGCAGTATTGATGCTACTTAATACCTTTGTATATATGTAATTCCAATTTCTCTGTGCAAAATAAAAAAGATGAGGTGATAGGGTATCAATCAGGAAGATATATCAGCAGGTCTGATGCAGTGTGGTGTATGCCTTAAAACACCACTCTCACAGGGTTGATTCAACTTTGCCGGAAAGACAAATTCGCAAGAACATGAAGATGCAAGGATGTGCTAGTAAATGAAGAGGAGTATTCAACCGGAGAAGAAAAGAGACTCGGGTTTCCGCTTATGCCGGGATATTTAAGGTAAATACCTTGAGAAGCCGTTTTTCAATACATCCAAGTAACAGCGAGTACTTTAACGTCCGTCCTTTTCTCCTTATAGTTCACGCCCCAACGTTGTTCGTTGATCTAGATCATGTTTATGGCGTTGAATACCGTACTTACCAAGCGACAACGACCAACATGAGGTAAAACTTAATCAGAATTATTAGTATTCGATCTGCAGCGAAAGCATTGAAAACAGCTGCGTTAAAAAAAAAAAAGCAAAAGACTTATTTTTAAATAGAAAACATCCACGTACTCAATATGGTCTTTCGACTCCACACGCGCCCACCAATATGGCAACTAACCGGGAGTAAGCAGCGGGGATGGGTAATGATCAAAGCGAACAAAAATTTACTGCTGAACAGCGACAGATTTATGAAGAAATTATTAAAAGTAATACATGGGCTGAAAAGTCCGTCCGTTTCTAAGAGAGGGCACCACTTGAATTAAATCCATACCATTTTCAGTTAGTACCAACCTTCAAAAGATACGTGTATAAATTTGACAGCTGTCGGACGATTAGTTCTCGAGATATAGCGTTGGATTTAAAGCATTTTCGTGTGTTGATTTATCATTGCTTTTTGATGAGAAAAAATGCAGCCGATGCAAAGAAATGGCTTGATAAGTTTTACCCGGATTCTGCACCAGCCGAACGAACCATTCGCAAGTGGATTGAAAAATTTTAAAGTGGTCATACAAGCACCGAAGATGATGCACGCAGTGGACGTCCAAAAGAGGACGTTTCAGATGAAAACCTCAAAAAAGTCCACATATTGATTACGGGTGACCGTAAAGTGAAGTTGATCGAGATAGCTGAGACTCTGAAGGAAATGAGCGTGTTGGATATATCATAGACGAATATTTGGACATGCGAAAGCTCTGTTCAAAGTGGGAGCCGCGTTTGTTCACAGTCGACCAAAAACAACAACGTGTTGATGATTCAGAGGAGTGTTTAAAGTGTTCAACCGCAATAAAGCAGAATTTTTGCGTCGGTATGTAACAATGGATGAAACTTGGCTCCATCACTTCACACCAGAGTCAAGTCGGCAGTCAACTAAACGACGAGCAGGCGACGAACCTCATCCAAAACGACCAAAAACTCAACAGTCTGCTGGCAAGGTTATGGCATCCGTATTTTGGGACACACATGGAATAATTTTCAGCGACTATCTCCAAGAGGGGCAGACTATCAACAGCGACTATTACATTGCATTGTTGGAGCGTTTGAAGGACGAAATGGCAGAAAAACGGCTTTATTTGAAGAAAAAGATAGTGCTGTTTCATCAAGACAATGCACCGTGTCACAAGTCGATGAAAACGATGGTAAAATTGAATGAATTCGGCTACAAATTGCTTCCCCAGCCACTGTATTCTCGAGATTTGGCCCCCAGAGACTATTTCCTGTTCGCAGACCTCAAAAGAATGTTCGCCGGAAAGTGATTTAAGACCGATGAAGAAGTAATCGCCGAAACAGAGGCCTATTTTGAGGCTAAACCGAAATCATACTACAAAACTGGTATCGAAAGATTGAAAAATCGTTTCAATCAGTGTATTGCCCTTAAAGGCAACTATATTGATAAATAAAGTTGAATTTTGCAAAAAAATTGTGTTTTAGATACTATAAAACGGAATTTTCAGCCCATGTGTTATTTTCTCTAATAAAGGCAAAATGATTTTGATGATAACAAAATCGCTCTAGCTGTGACGTTATCGGGTATCGAGCCTGCGTTTTCATTGTTTGGAACGAGTGCACAATTACGCACAAAAAATCGGTTGAGGCTGTTAATCGCAACCTTCGTGAGATTCGTAATGACAGTAGAGTGATGAGTGGCGTTAGATTTTTATCTATCCCCATTGAGGAACGAGGAACGAGAGCAGATGGAATAAACGAGTGCCTCAAGCGTTTCCTCATCTGGTTTGAGGTAAAGAATTATTCACTGTTTCACAAGCTCCGCCGTTCTATTGTCGGTCGGCAAAGGTATTGTTACTGAAACCAACAGAGAAATCCCACTGCATCATGTAACACTTATCCTACAGTAGAAACACATAAAAGGGAAGAAGGATTCATGGTTTTGCGAACGCAGTATACTTAAGCCTAAAATTGACACAGTTCAATTCATTAATCATTCCATCCTAGATATGTATATTCGAGGCAGATACAATGACATGCTTCGGCATGAGCTCCGTTATAGACAGAGAAGAGAAAACCAATTATCCCACGGAGCCTTTAAATTCGTTAAACGCACCTAGATTGCCTGTGCACGAGCTGAGGTTTAAAGTTGAGGCACGGGCGAAACAATGCAATGGAAGCTGACTCAGCGTCAGAAAACTATTAAGGAACGTCATAGAAGTCACAATCTTAACCGCGAAGAAGGTGTTTTCGCATACCGAATTCCGCTAATTCCTGCTAACTTCCCTTTTCAGTTTAAACGACTCCAATTCCCTGTCGTTCTCTGCTTCGCCATGGTCGTCAACAAGCCGCAGGGCCTGGCGCTAAAGACGATCGGCGTAGACCTCTGAATGCCTTGCTCTCCCACGACCAACTCTACGTCGTCTGTTCGATTGTCAGGGGCGCTACAAAGCTCTTTATTTACACTCCCAAGAACCACCAATCGGTTTGTCCTTCGGCAAGCAAAGGAGTTCTCTTATCTCTGTTCACTGAACAATGTAACCTGGATGTTAGTCACGCAAAAAAAATAATGCTAATGTACAGATGTAGTTAAACATCTACCTTGGCTTTACGTTAATTTTTTTCTTATTTTTATATTTATTTGCTTTTTGTTTTGTTTTTAACAACTTTAATCTCAAGAGAATGTAAGTACCTACTGCTAAAACTAAAATAAACGCCCCACACAATTTTAGTTGCCTGCAAAAATGCTTGTCTTTCGGGCCGCTGGTTGATATTGAACACCGGACTGACCGATAAAAATCTAATACACCACCACTTGCGCTACGGCCACAAGCAATGTAATATTGTAAAGCCTAAGTAACCTTCGACTCGTCATTGGCCAACCATCAGAGACCTTTTATCAATTATTCACTCCACCAACGCCTACGAAGTTCTAAGTTTAAGGTAGTACGATTGACATCATGGGAAGAAATCAGCGGGACATCACTGGTGCATATGGGAGATTTGGCATTATAATATGAAGGAAAGACAAAGAATTTAAAAGAGGGTAAATACATATATCCAAACTTACCGGTCAGACAGTACAGTATGGGTGATTATGTAGTACGGTAGTCAGAGTTTAAAGGCAGTAAATCAATTTGAATGTTGCCACCCGCTGTTTCTTTAAACTGAGAAAGAAGCTATCTACAACTACCAGCATTTAGTCGGCTTTATGAAGTACATCTTCAACAAAACATATCATCGTTTATACCTCAATGACAATGTTTCGTCGCATTTACATATCATTCTAGTTCGGCGTTCTAATGATTCAGTGTTTCAAAACTGAATTTAAACAATAACTTTAGAGCAATCCATTCTATCTTAACATCCCGTTTAACTACTACTATAAGCAGATGTGACAGTGACTAAAGAGATATGGTCTCTAGATACAGGACATCCTAAACGGGAATCACATGCCTTACGGACGACAATCATTGTAATTACTTGTAACTATTCTGCAAATCTCAATTGACTGACGCATAGTTCTTATGAAAATAAGGATACATGACCAAGTTGTAGGTCATCACTTGCGTCATCCATAATGACAAAACCCATCACCAAGTTCTACCGTCCTACGCAATCTCATTTTTAATTCGCTTAAACTTACGACACAGATTCCGGCAACATCTACCTATACTCCAACCTTCCTCAATCGCATCTCATTCCAAAATTCATGCTCATTACTTGGGATTCGTTGTAAAAAATACGTTCATGACATTATTCATTATTCAAAACATATTTGGAAAGGTGATCATTTTAAAAATAAAATAAAAAAGTTCTCATTGTCCTTAGGCCTTCAAAATTGTTTCTTATTCTCCAGTGCCGGAGCTGCTTTATATGATAATATTTTCGTTTTCTTGTTTGCCTCATTTCGCTGTTCATTGCTACTAATGCATACGAGGATTTCTCTTTCTTTTTTAGTTACAGATACGGATACATCTGTTCAGAAGTCTGATATGAAATAATATGTTAAGTTGAAACAACAAAGGCAATATCATGTATCTATAACTATATTTTCTTTTACAATTGAGAGATGGCGTAACTTACGTACGAGTACTCGTATGAATAGGACTAAAGGACGCGCACTCAGTATTCATTGGACGTATGATATACTCGTATGTATGTACGTTGCATATTTAATGCGATCCGAAAAAACTTTTATAGTGACTTTTTACAGTTCGAAAGGGAGGCACAAATACAATAATACAAACATTCTGCATGCGTCAGTAGCATCCATACAAAATACAACTCGTACAACTCACAGCACAGCTCAACAATTAGGGATGAATTTTTCAAAAGGAAAAGTTCTTTCGCTTCTGAATACCATAGCCATACCCATGAATAGAGCGTGTGTCGTATTTAAAATAAAGAAAACAAGAAAACTATTATAGTACTCACAGTTCAGGACTAAGTTGTCGCGAAAAATGTTCAAGACATGTTTGATATGATTTACGAGAGTGGAAAGCGGAAAAACCTTGTTACAGATGAGCTTCCAGGGGAATGTTTCCCATTTCCATTTGCATCTTTAAAGAGATGAACTTGCATTTACCATCGGAGCGTTTCCTACTTTTGTTTTATTGAAATCATTATGACTTGAGCGTGGTCCTTGTCTTGGAATGCCAAATCTTCACGAGTCTTTTCGACGAAAGACTTAAGCCTTCACTGGCATGCATGATTAATTTATGTTTAAATGTGTTGTTCTAATGGCCATATGGTTTTTAATTAAAACAAAGACTTTAAGTCATAATTGACTACCCTGTGGTACTCCATAATTTTTAACTGACGCAAACGATTTTGATAATATTCTGTATTGGTGATATTTCAAATTCCTAGGATTTAAGCAGAGGAGGATTATGTAAGGTTAAGTGACTATTCTGTCACTAAAAGGAAAACGTCAAGTGTGTCTCCTGTGATAACACGGTTTATGACCTTTATCGCTTGATCCTTACAATTTAGGATGAATTAAGAAGTAAGGGGTGATTCAGGTTTGATTTCAAATAGGTTTTTTCTTTCTCATTTTTGTTCAGTTTCATTTGGCAAATCATCATGAAAAGACTCACACTACAACAGCGTCTCCAAATTGTTCAACTGTATAAGAAAATCAGCGTTTTTCGTTTTTTCGTGCGATTCGAGGAACTTACGGTGCGCATAATCGACCTACTGAAACCACTATTGCCAATACTATTCGCAAATTTGAGTCCCAGTTTACATTAGTGAATGATCTTCGACCGGTTAGATCACATCCAGCACGTAGTGAAGAGACTATAACAGCTGTAGCTGAAACTGCATGCGAAGACCTTGACGAATCGATTCATCGTCTCAGCAGCTTGGTTTGGCGTATTCGACAACTTGGCATATTTTACGTAAGGATTTCGGCCTTAGAGCGTAAAAAATTCAACATAAGCAAGAATTGAAGGCAGGCGACTTGAATTTGCGTCATATTTTCAGTGAATGAGCTCTGGAACAATGAAAATCCGGTGTTTTATCGTGAAATTTTGTTTAGTGATGAAGCCCATTATTTTTGGCTCAATGGATAAGTTAATAAACAAAATTGCCGTATTTGGGCTGATGAACAACCTAAAAAGTACCAAGAGCTACCATTACATTCCATTAAAAACCACGGTATGGTGTGGTTTATGGGCTGGTGGAATCATTGGTCCATATTTCTTCATTAATGAGACAAATCAGACTGTGTGCTTCCTGAAATTCAAGCACATGGTCTCGGTGAGCTCTGGTTTCAACAAGACTGCGCTACGAGCCAGACAGCGCGTGAGACAATAGACTTGTTGAGAAATCGTTTTGGGTAGCACTTAATTTCACGTTTTGCTACGGTAAATTGGCCGCCTAGACGCCAACATTACTCGTGTTATCCGCGAGATACTCGCTATGCTCGAACGAGTCGCCCAAAATTGGACCTTCCGAATGGACCAATCAGACTTAGTCGTGGTCAACATTTACATGATATCATTTTCAAAATGTAAATGCCATGAATTGTTCTTTTAACCGATAATAAAAATTTTAAGTTCACTTTCAAATTTATATGTTTTATTTTACATTATAAATCAAACCTCACGATAAATCACTCTTTACTGCCATTTAATGGCTTACCTAGTTTTTAAACATCTATTCTTATGAGGCCATCTTATGATTTTTGCTTTATTGATTATAGTTTATCGGTTCTTTTCCAGATCAATCAGCAATATTGTTTAAAGATGCAACAGACGCAAAGGTAACAATGAATGAATGTGTTAGTGGTGACTGGGCTATCATTGTGTACCAAAATGCCACTTCTGACTAACGCAGTCAGCGAGAATTAAACTGTTTTCCCGGAATAAATTATCACTAAGTGATTCTCAAGTAAATAAGAGAATAGTTTCCATGCAGAATGGGCCATCTTAGAGCCATCTATTTATATTTTTTATGATGACTACCTCCTAGGAATCCAAAAATTATATTAAGCATTGAAGTTGTAAGGAAGGACTATACAGTCGTTCGTATAAGGGATGTTGTTTAGATCATAGGACCCTATAAAGACTGTTTTCGTTTACGGTCAGTAGCAACGATTACCTCAGTCTTAATGCTGCTGTTTCTGGTTGAAGTATTAATATATCTGGCACTAGATGGCCCCGAACTTGCTACGGGGGTTGTTCTGAGATAACAGACTGTTTCGAACTTTCTTCCACTCACTGTTTTGCTCGTCTTGTAAATTTAAACACCGCGAGAGAGGACCTATAATTTCTCCCCGACTCCGGACAAAACTTTTGTCATAGGAAGAAGATTTTACTTCCGAAGATTTGCTAATTGCCTTCCTTAAGGGTACTGACGTCAGAAAAAAAAAAGATAACTTTTCTGATTTTTAATGTTGGACGAGTTTTGAAACTAGATCCTCTTGAGTAGTAGTCGTCGAATTTATCCACTGTGCCCCTATCATTTTGCGATAGACGTAAGGCATACCTTAAGTATTTTGGACGTCCGGACGTTCCGGGCACCCAACATTGACTCGGATCACCATCTTGTTACAGCCAAGGTGCAAATGCCGGATTTTTCAAACTCCACAACAGAGAAGAACTACTGTGAGAAGATATAACGACGAAAAACTGCAATCGAAAGTGACCATCGGAGTCTTCGCCGATCGGGTATACCGAAATCACTCAACAAGTTCTATGCCGCCAGTATCAAGTACCGAAGACCAGTGGCAACTCTGCCACATGCAGCTAAACAAGAAGCGTATAAAACAGAAAAGAAATCTACTTTTCCCAGAAAACGAAAAAAAGAGAACGAGATGCGCGCGATATTTAGAGTTTGTACTGCAGGGATAACATACGGAAGGTTTACCAATAAATAAAAATCATGTTGCGAGGCAACAAGACCCGTACAGAAGTCTATAGAGCTGAAGAAGGTGAAGGGTAGTAGAGTCACAGTCGGTGCTGAGAATATGGAAACATTTTTTCTGCAGACTGTATAACGGCAGAGAAGCTAAACATCCTTTTGTCAGGCATAATTAACGATTGAACTCAGACCAGAACAAAGTGAGGATAGCAATACCAGAGGTAAAGTCCAACAAATCAGCTGACGGTTTACCGGCCAAGAAATACGCCAACTCATTTCCCAGATCTTTTCAGAAAAGTGTATGCCTGATGAATGGAATCTCAGCATTGTTTGCCCGATACACAAAAAGGAGGCACCGTCAAATACGCCAACTATAGATTTATAAATCTCCTCAACATCGGATACAAAATCTTATCTGCCATATTGAGTGAATGTCTAAAACCCTTCGTCAACAAACTGAGTTACTTCTAAGATCTGCCGGACTTTTCTGGTCTGAAACTTCACTGATATGAGCCAATCAAACAGTCCAAGTCGATACCCACCATCTTTTTTTAAGGTCGCATACGATAGCACTTAAAGAGATGAACTTTATAGCGCCATATTTGGTTTTGCCATCCTTACCAAACTCGTTCGTCTGGGCAGAATGATGATTGAGAACGCTCGCTGCGTTCGGCAATGGCTTAACCGTAACCTTTAAAGGCGGATGAAGATACCCTAAGTCGTTTGGAAAAATCCTACGAAAAATATTCGGTCCCGTTTGCGCTGACGGGCTTTGAAATAAAAGATTCAACGACAAACTATTCGAGATGTATAGCGACATCGAATTGGTCAGAAAATTGCACATAAGCCGCCTGAAATGGGTAATACATGTGGAGCAAGTGGGTACCAATGCTCGCACAGGCAGAATCTTCGAATCTAAACCAGAGTGGCAACGCAGTGGAGGAAGCCCTCACGTTAGGTTAGAATGGAACATCAATCGAATTTTAGTGCGCAGAGATACTAACCTAAAAATCGGACTGACTGGAGAGGCTTAAAAGTTGAGACCCAGGTTCACTCCGAACTATAGCGGTATCTAAGTAAGTAATAAGTTTTTCAGCTAGCAAAGCTGTTTGGCTTAAACGCTTAAGCCATACATTGGTCCATTATATGTTCATGCATACATACAGGACCCTTTGGGGAACAACATCATAGCCCCAGTAACACTTCAACACAGACTTCAATGTCACTATTCTTTTGAGGCCATTCTGGAAAGAAGTAGCCCCAAACAGCCGTTCGTTTCTTATGGAGGTAGCAGAGTATGTTTCACATTTATTGAGTGTAATTTAATTACATATTCTAGCTCTGATCACGCGGTTCACTCTTAAAGAGATCTTCTACCTAATCTCTGGCCAAACTCGAATTTAAAATTCAATGACTTTGCCGTTTATATTCGACTTTGACTTTTGACATATGGCTTAGTGATATCCAACATATCATCTGAACCACTTTTGGCCAGAGTCAGAGTCGATCAAAAAATGTAATCGCATATTCACGGACAGCTTCAGAAGCATCTTTGACGAGACTTTGACTTAAACTACATTGTGACTTTGATTCAAGGCAATTCTTGCCTTGATATCGTGAGAAATACATGCAGAAACGAATCTGAATCTCCACGGACAATAAAGATACACTATGCAATCTTCAACCACTTAATTAATTCGAAATTAGTTCGAGAATGCAAGGCTCATTAGAAATGAGATAATTGAAACTTAGGCAAGGCTCAGATAAGAACGTCACTGATCCTGAACCTCCGTTTCTCTACTTAAATTTTTTATCAGCTTTTAAATTTTCCTAAAATTCTCTTCCAATTTCGAGGACTATATCGGACTTACATATGTACTTGTTATATTTATAGACATTAGCATATCTTGTTGTCTTTAAAATCACACTCAAGATATTTATTACCGTATTGCGTCTGAAGAACTTCGTGGAATTTTTCACACAAACTCTTGGAACAACATCAGTTATGCATTCATACGAGTATTCTCAAGTTAAGATTCTATCGATACCGTACTCCCTCTTTAGAGTATCACCAATTCTTTGTCACAAAAAGTTTGCTTTTCCCTAAAACAATATCATACAACCAGGCGTACATTCTCATCCAATTTTTTAGTTCGATTTCTAATAAATTGAAGCACCATTACCACCCAATACTTTGAGTTTCGTAAAATTATCCTTGCCAACTCACACATGTCCTTGAACTCATTCAAGTGAATCCTAAATACGACGAGCGTAGGATTCTTCCAATTTTTCCTTCAGTATCTTCTGTTTCCCTTACCCAAACTCTACGGATATGCCAGTTGAAAACTCTGAACTTTGAATATACGAGTATTCGCAAAGAGAGTAGTCGCATTTCTTCGGTCTTTGGCATTAGCAACAGCGCCATTATAAAAAGGTTTCTTTTAATGAGCAAGGATATGTCAGAAAAATTCGATAATGACATAGACAGCCTTCTCAGAAGCTGAAATAAGGAATAGCTCTGTGGGGAGAATGAAAGGAGTATCAGTATTGCGTAACTGCTTCTTAACTTGGAATAATCTTTTCATAAGAATTGCTGTTGTCCTTTTGTGTTCGTTGTTGTTGCTGTTTTTGTTGTTGTTCTTTTCGTTATTGGGTGATAAAAAATGGTTACTAGAACGGGTGTGTGAGTGGCAGTGGTAAATGTCGAAGGAATTCTGTGGCAGACTTTGAGCAAAGTCTACCAAGCATGCTAGTAATGAAATTTATCGATTTTTAGGGTGAAATTACCGAATTTCGAAGCCGTGGAGGGACGGTGTATCTGTTCTTGTTGATGTTATGAGATTAAATTGTTATAAAATTCAATTATGTATGTGTGTACGTGAAGTGAAGGTATACTACTCTCAAGCAGTAGCCCATTACTTTAATCTGTTTACGTGCGGTCAAGTAGAAGGAATGACTTCCATAACTATGATTACATCCAACGATAGGACTCTATCCTAGATAAAGAGTTGAGATTTGAGAAGCAGCAATTTCAACCCAAAGGAATATGTTTGAAAAGGTTCAAATACATGTACGTAGAATGCAAACCAAGATAACCTCATTCAAATTTTGTTAATTGTGCTTCACGGATCAATGCAAAAACTGCAACCTATTTCACATACTACATATGATCTGCTACTCAAATACTTCTATTGGGATCTATGATGCGTTTTCAAAAATAAAACTATCAAGCCTCTGCTGTTAGCCCAATTGCTCTACTAAGACCCTCGGTTTGAATCATGGACTTCACATCCGTTCAATATGTTTCAGCTATATTGGTCTTGTAATGAAATTCCTGTTGAATACCACTTCCAAACTGCCAATTCCTAAAAATACATTTTCTTTCCAAACGACACAGGATACCCTAATCACGTTTTTGCTTGTAAGTTCTTCGAATGTCCCTCGAATGCGGTCGTTTGGATTTCACTCAACATTGTAGATAAGATCTCTTTGCCGTGTTGTTTGTGAAACGGACAAACAAATATTCTTCCTTCTTTCCTCATCGCTACAGGTTTCTTTTCTTATTTGTTTCCTTGGAACATATTTTTACATTCTAGCAAAACTTATTTGAGTAGCTTCTCTCAATACAAGATACAAACAATAAGAAAAAATAGGATCGACGTATATGGAAGTAATTGGATAGGCAACATCAGGAAAAAACCAACGATATAAACCAGTGCGAATCATACCATCCACACAATCGACCACATCATTTCCATATACTTCTACAGTTGTTACGAGAACCCCAAATCTATCATGCCACGGGTTACCTGACAACAAAGCCTCTTCAATGGATCGCATGCCGAATAAGATAATCAAGGCGGCTGCAAGGGCGATCGTAGCAACGATCCTAGAAGAACACCACTGAAACTTCAACATTTACTGCTGCTAGCAGAGGTTAACAAACCACCTGGAGAACCTTAAGCATATCGCACAATATCCCGCCGGTTCCAAGCCCGAGTTAAGGAGGAGGGACGTACCAGTGAGGACAGGAAGAATAATGCATCCACTACAGAGTGGATGAAGAACAATTTCGTTAAACATAAAAAGGAAAGTGGGTTAAAGGTGATGCTGTCGAAGAGGAAAATCTTCCAAAACCACATGTCATCAGAGGTAATTCTTGATGGGCAAATCAAAGAAATTAATAAAAGAACGTAGAGAGTTCTGCGAGGATCGAATGCATCGATATTGCCGGCCTGGTCTTTGCAATAAACGAAAGCGGCTCGTAGAGGTGAAGGGCCTGGTCTCGTACCGTTTTGGTTAGACAAAGCTCATACTCAACTCAAAAGCTTGGACAAGACAGCCAACCAGAGCTCTAAAACAACGACCCAAAACACGACGATGATGACATCAGAGACAGCTGGCGGAAGCGCGATCGACATCCTACCTAAGGCTATCGTCAGCGCTACCGCAAACGCTGTAGTACCAGAAAGCGGAGAAGCTGCACCTGTTAGCTGTTGCCATCCGCGCCGCTAATAACAGTGGACGTAGACTACACATAATTCCAGGTAAACCATGGTGCAACGAAAACCGAGAAACTATTCGGAAAAGAATGAGACAGCTTTTTAATAAAGCCGAACGTACCGGGACTTGGGAACTATATATGTAGATCCGTTTTAACCAACTACAACCTAGAGTTGATAATATCAAAGAGAGCCTCCTTGCGTGCTAACTGCAAGAAACTCGAAAAACTTCCTGCTGTAGCACGACTCAATAGAGCCATCTCCAAAGATCATTCTAATAGCATTGGATTGTTAATCAAACCGAATGGCACAATATCGTGCGACCGTGAGGAAACTCTGCATACTTTGCTTCAAGTTCACTTCCCAGGATATTTTAATGCATCGCGGTTTAAGATATCACTTTAACAAAATGAAATTAGTCGACTCTGTGGAGTGCCGACTTGAAGAAGACGAAATACCTGAACAGAACAGATACCAGAATCAGACGGAATATTTGCTTCAGGGAACAATTCGACACCAATGAATTAATGAATTCCTCTGCTAACAATATTATCAGCCTCAATCTAATAGCCTAACTACACTTCTGACAAAACAGTACAAAAGATCTCTTAGGTCAAAGTGTCTTATTTCGCAATTGGCAAGCTAGAAAATAAAAAAAAGAGGGTTCGTGATATGGAATCCCGGTCCTGAAATGTCTACTTTAACTACAAGCCTTGCATAGCCTTCTGAACATTTGTACGATGTTTATTACTGCCGCAGCAAAGTTCAAAGCACGTTATTTTGAGCGGTACTATCTTAGGCGGATCGAGAATTCACTTAAATTCGAACAACGCGAAATATTTTGATCTTTTAGAGTTGTAGTCAATTTGGTTTTACCCACTAATCCGTAACTAGGCAATGAAAACTTTCCATAATCATGAGATGATACCGTGCCTACTAAGTACCGTCTATCTGAGTTTGTTGTGCTGTCTAGTTGTGGTAAATAGCTATTCTAAGTGGACGAAGCAACTTGAGAAGACACAAAATTTCATGACGAGACAAAATATTTGAAACGTCCAGCCATCTTCAAGATACGTTTTGAAGAGATGATGTTGAAACCAAAATATAGTTTGTTGATGACATGCCTTCTTGTTCGTAAAAGGTGGATGATAAAGATCTCAACTTGGACTTACTATTTAAATACTCCTTTGACGGTGGAATCTTTTCTGTTTCTCTCAATCAAACTCCTCTCTAGTTTTCTCATTTCAGAGAATCACTTAAACTAAGTGTTTCTGAATATTTTCTTAACAGCAACGGATCATAGTTTCCTTTGTTCATCACAACTTGTTTGGAGATATCAGATACCAAGTGAGTGCACATTGTTTCTCGGCTTGTGGTTTTCCTTATCTTCAAGCACCTATCCACGATAACTATTCATGCAGCTCATAGTCCTCTAGGCCAGTAGTAGGCGATTTACAATGGATTCGTTCGAGTCCTCAGTATTGATATCAACTAAAGTCCTTTCGATCACAAATATACTCAAGAGATACGAATTACATGTACCATTACCCGAATCCTTACTTTCAGGGTATATAAATCTTATCATCAGGCTTTGGAGTTATGAAAACTTCATCAAGTAGCCCTACTGGAGTACATCTCTTGGTAGGACTTTTAGTGTGAATAACACTATATTCCAAATATTCCTAAAAGTCTGGATCGATTACTCCATTTGGCATCAGAGTGGTTTACATGGTGTGCTGTTGAGTCTAACGACTTCATAAACTGTCTTTGCTTCCAAACATCACTCAAAGCTGCTCTTGGGATAAACGCGTATTCCTGCGACCATAAAAATCATCATTCACTAGTTTCGAGTACATAAGTTCTGCCTTTGCGAACGAAGTTCTCCGAAATGAAATATAGAATTGGAGAGAGTCGATTTCGATATATCTAATGTTCGTCTAAGATAGCTGTCGCGTATTGAACCACATAAACTGCGTACATCAGCCGAAAAAACTACTGGCTAGCATCTCATCTTCAACCGAATTTGCGATTGTGTTTTTCTTTTTTCAAATCCCGGGACAAAGATTTTGTTTGTTTGGTTTTCCATCGCTGTTATGTCTGTGGATCTTAAGTGCATTGATTTCGTAGCATCTAGATCAGTGTTGTTAATAGTTTTATGGTGGTGATATGGTACATAATCTGTACTATCATGAACTGACATTCTATTGATGGTTAATTCGTTCTTTATTCGCAACGGTTGGCAATGGTGGTCGCTTGAAACGTGTTGCCTTCTGCAGTAGTTCCATTGTCTTCGCACGCTCCTTTTGTAGTCGTTCATTAGTTCTCTCCTAATTGAATGAGGAATTCCTTGTTGATTCGCAAGTTTTTCGTGCATAACACACTAAACGATTCCTCTTTTTCTAAATTTAAAGACAACCTGTATGCATCCTGGCGATCTTTTAGTTCTATTGATTCCTCCGTTTATTATGCGATCATCCAAGAGGAACAGGGAATTTGCACGACTTTACTTCGAGGGTCCTTTGCAAGGGTTTTCGCGTATTTTTTGTTTCATTGCGGGTGGATTAAATAAATGTGAATTTTTGGAGTTTTTAGAGACAAAAGTTTCACGGAAGGACAAGAAAAACACAATTTAAAACGACAACAACTTTGAATTGTTACTACAACTTTCACAATTTCTGTCCGAGCATGGCAGCTTTAAGGCGAATGAGGATGGGTAGTTTTATGGCGAATGTTTCGAATAGAATAGAACTGTTCCATGCCGTTTCTAAGAGAGGGCACCACTTGAATTAAATCCATTCCATTTTCAGTTAGTACCAACCTTAGATACGTGTACAATATAAATTTGACAGCTGTCGGACGATTAGTTCTCGAGATATAGCGTTGTGAGTGAAGCAACTTTTGTTATTGTGAAAAAAATGGATTCAAAGCAATTTCATGTGTTGATTTATCATTGCTTTTTGATGGAAAAAAATGCAGCCGATGCAAAGAAATGGCTTGATACGTGTTACCCGAAGTCTACACCAGCCGAACGAACCATTCGCAAGTGGATTAAAAAATTTAAAAGTGCTCATACAAGCACCGAAGATGATGCACGCAGTGGACGTCCAAAAGAGGCTGTTTCAGATGAAAACAACGAAAAAGTCCACAAAATGATTACGAATAACCGTAAAGTGAAGTTGATCGAGATAGCTGAGGCTCTGAAGATATCAAAAGAGCGTGCTGGATATATCATACACGAATATTTGGACATGCGAAAGCTCTCTTCAAAGAGGCTGCCGCGTTTGCTCACAGTCGACCAAAAACAACAAAGTGTTGATGATTCAGAGGAGTGTTTAAAGCTGTTCAACCGCAATAAAGCAGAATTTTTGCGTCGGTATGTGATAATGAATGAAACTTGGCTCCATCACTTCACACCAGAGTCAAGTCGGCAGTCAGCTGTGTGGCGAGCAGGCGACGAACCTCGTCCAAAACGACCAAAACCTCAACAGTCCGCTGGCAAGGTTATGGCATCCGTATTTTCGGATACACATGGAATAATTTTCATCGACTATCTTCAAAAGGGGCAGACTATCAACAGCGACTATTACATTGCGTTGTTGGAGCGTTTGAAGGACGAAATCGCAGAAAAACGGCCGCATTTGAATAAAAAGAAAATGCTGTTTCATCCATCGATGAAAAAGATGGCAAAATTGAATGAATTCGGCTACGAATTGCTTCCTCACCCACCGTATTCTCCAGATTTGGCCCCCAGAGACTATTTCCTGTTCGCAGACCTCAAAAGAATGCTCGCCGGAAAGAGATTTAAGAGCGATGAAGAAGTAATCGCCAAAACAGAGGCCTATTTTGAGGCTAAACCGAAATCGTACTACAAAACTGGTATCGAAAGATTGAAAAATTTTGTGTTTTACTATAAAACGGCACTGACTTTTCAGTTCATGTGTTAATGGCAGTCCCACAGAGAGAGTGGTTAACGAGTGCAAATGTTATATTAAGCACGTAGCCGTGGTATTCAGGAGAATCATAACATGCGTATCATGCAGTATAGTGTATACACATGAAGATTTCATATCTATTGGCACAAGACAAAAAAAAGTTACGGACTTATTGATGTACCCTCGTATCTACGTAAGTTTGATATTAAAGGGCTTAACCTAACCTGTACACCGAAAGTAGGTAAGTATCACAATCGGCAACTGGTGTCAATTTAAAGGACCAATACTGGCTCATAAATTCTATGTTCCCGCCATCACCGATGTTTCACTTTCGATTCAAAAACACAAGCAAATTTTACCTCCTTGTACATTACCAGTTCGAAAGTGGTTTGGTTCAAAGTTCCATCTTCCCAAAGAGTTTCATCGTTTCCCACAATGCTTACCTGAAAAGAGAGAAAAAAAAGGGATCAAATAAAATAAAGTTTTTTCTCAAACGATTCCCGTCTTAATCTATAAAAATCGCACGCAATAAAGTCACGTACACGCTCAAATGGCAATTTAAATCAACTGTCAGGTCATTAATATAATTACGACGGGCTATAACCATAATCCGTTGTCGTACTATTTCCCTAGAATCTGTCGCTGTTCGCACATTTGTGTTGTACACAGACTGAGGAGACAAAGATCCGTGATTTTTACATTTTTATACTCGTGCATACCATATGTAATACGAGTATGTATACAATAAATCAGCGCTCCACAAAATTGTATTTATTTTCTCTGTACGTAAAAATCGACAAATCATAACCAATACCTGATCCCGGGATCAGCACAGAAATCCAGTAAATAAACGAGGACGAGTAAACCAAAATCAGAAAAAAATTTATCAATTTTCCACGGACAAGGACCTGAATTGGAGGAGAAAAAAAAAATAGAGAAAAAAATTGCATACCATCGCACCACCCACTTAAAGGATTTTTATCTTTTACTTTCCTCTCTGAAATGAAGATGAGTCTTGAGTCCTGAAGAGAGGAGGAGGAGCTCCTGCGCTTCGATTAAAATCGAAGGACAAATTCTACCCACACAGATGCTAAAAATAAAAATACATAACCGTAATCGATGAGTATAAAAAGGCTGGAAAAGAAAAAAAAAAAAATAAATAAATAAAATCGAGGACAAGAATTCGATTTGATAAATCCATTTCTATGCCTTTCTTGTTCGAAGCTTTGACGCCTTTTTTCTATCTTTCTTCTCTATTTTATGAGGATTTTCTCACAAAAGCAAAGATTCTCATTGTTCTCCCCCACAGAGGATGCAAAAATAAAAATCTCTTTCCCAAGACGTTTTAATGTATTAAATCAACCTCCTGATGGGTGACGACCTTGCAGGATAGCGTTCTTCCAAAATTGATATTTCGTCCTGTTTTAAGGAGACTGAGAAAAAGGAAGGCAACCCAAGGAATGTCAGCCAGCCACTCAGAGGAGTGAAAATATTCTAGAAGGTCGTGGGCTTCAACAACATCGTTTCGTATGCCACAAGATTCGTTCGTATTTTAAGTATCTTTCATACTTTACTCTTCATGTCTCACCCTCTATCAGGGTTCTATTATTCATCATAATTCAGAATTTCGCTTTCGTTTTTTAGTTCCTGAATACTCTTAAAAATTCGTAAAAATTTTCATTCGAAATTAAGCCACATCCTGATGACTGTATGCAAAAGGGTGCGTCAAAACAATGACTCTATGGTATTGAAGGGGACACTGGACATGGATAAATTGAGTTCGAGTTGAAAGGACGAATGGGTGATGGCTAGGCGTCGAACGAACGAGACAAAATAAATCGCTCATACATTATTTACGCCGTTTGTTGTCTGATGTCTAGCTTTACTACAGACAACCTTTTGACCGAGGCACTGCCACAATCAGCCAACCACATACCCTCTCTTCTAGACATGTCTTGCATTTGCATTTTCATCAACCCATCTGGAAGGTAGGTGTCTCCTTCTACTCATGCTATGTCCTCGTATACAAATCATGTCTTTTGTTACAATAGCCATACAGAAAGTTTCGAATAGAACAGCACAAGGATACGCATCCCTGTGAATAATTTCAAATTAACAGAAAAAGTCTTCCTGGACTAAGGGATCTGGTTGGTTCTTCTTCTCCTTCTTCCTTGCCAATATATATTGTGTGATTAAGAGGGACTTAAAATATTATGAACATTGTTCTGTGTCCTGTGTACTGCGTCAATGTCTCAAGGACCACTGGCTTTGAAGACATCAGAGAGGAGGAAGGCAACAAACAGTCCTGAACAAAGAGATCACAATGCACACAATGTACGGATACGAGTATACTCGAAATCATTCAGAATGTGGAAAATACAGATAAGAATGGCAAGAAACTTAGTTAATATGGAATGTAAAGTTGAGTCCTAGGGTTTAATTAAAAACGACTTTCCCAGAACAATTGACAACTACTCTTCAACCATATTCCTAAGTCTGATGGAAGTTGGACAAGTTTTGGTCGGAAAGTTCTTCCATCCTCGTAAATATCTTTTTATTGTTTTCATTTCATTATTTCAAAAATAGCTTTGGACATTGTGGGAGTGTTAAAAAAAAAAAAAAAAAAACTCGATCTCAATGTCAGTTTTAGTGGACCAATTTGGCATGTTGTCGGAATTACGATGAAAGGTAATGCGATAAGTGATGGTTGCAGGCAAGTGAGAAATTAAAAAGCTAGTGCGAGTATAACACCAGTTTGTGTTCGGAGTTTGTTACGGAACTGTTTTCGTTCGAATAATTCGACGAATGCTGAATAACCGGAAATACTGTGACTATGGCAAGATATGATCTTAGAGATGGAACGAAGATGGAGAAACATAATTGGGCAATACGGCTGTGAGACAAAATGAACCATCCACCCTGAATGAAGTCGACAAAGAATTCTGTCTCCCAGATCTATGCGAAGTTAAGGAAGCAATATGGAAAGTAAAGTCTAATAAAGATGCTAGCACAGACGGACTACCTGCAAATTATTTAAAACAACTGAAAGTGAACTGGAATCTGGGATCGTTTGCCGGATTCCCATACTATATACAAATAAATCTCCTCAACATCGGCTATAAAATCTTTTTTCCCATAGTATGTGAGCGCCTGAAACTATTTGTGAAAAATCTGGTAGGTCGTACGGTTTCAGACCAGGAAAGTTCACCATCGATCAAATATTCACAAAGACCTGATAATTTTAGATCGACACTCACCATCTATTTGTCAATTTCAAAGCCAAACACATATAACAGCTTGTATAGGGACGAGCTATACAACGACATTCCAAGTTTTAATATTCCTTCAAGTTGATCGGTGATTTAATTTTCCGTGACCTTATTGTGACCTAGGACGCAGACAAATCACAGTGAACTTAGCCCCCCAGTGAGGTCTTGCATTCCAGAAATAGCTGGGACGTCGTAAAAGGATCAACAAGACTCTAAGCACACCTTAGCTGTCACCAGAGATGCAAATGCTTCGCCACTTCCACCGGTTTTCCACAATATAGTTCGTTGAATTAAAAGACGCAAGTTTTTCGACGAATCTAATGTCGTCGTTGTCTAGAAAGACACTAGCGCCGCATCCTATATCGATTTTGGAGCCGTTCGTGCAGACTCGACTACACTCCTTTTCTGGCTCTGATTAGGCTCAGATTGACATTGCATCCATAAGACCAGAGTCCGAAAACAATCGGCGCGCACGGTTATCACAGCTTCAAAACGTGTTGTACCAAAGACTACTTTTTTAAAAGATAAGCCATCAAACATGGCTTTGAGAGTACAGTCCTTGTTATGAATATAAAGGGAGCGTCATGATCAGCTAGAGAAGAAAGACGATCACCCTACAGAGGAGTACTTCAAGACGGAGTACTCTGAGGAGATTGTACTCCAAATATATTCAGAAAAGATGCTAACTGTCTTGAAGTCCATGCAGTACCAACGGACATCAGTCAAGGCGATGAGCCGTCTTGCTTAATAGCACATGCACAACAATATAAGGCCTTTTATGCAAGGTAACTAGAGGTTTAAACAAATACTAGGCAGTGATTGCTCAAGGTCACCAAAAACAATTATGAAGCAAGAGCCCATCAGCGATTATCAGAAAGACGAATACTTTGACGCTGAGGACGAGTGTTTAAGTTCTTTCATTCGCCTACAAGATGCAGTGGACCAACTCAGAGGTGGCAGCATAGAAGGAGTAAAAGAAGTGAAATACCCCAAGGATTTGCTCACTAAACTGATCCACAAACGAGCCATGAATGGAGCGTAGAGACTACAGTTTTTGAAGGCTAACCTAAAGGGGGAACAGCAGCCTGAGATATGTTAATTGACCGCTATGAAAATAAACGATTGATTTTCACAGCTCTATTAAACAAGTGAAAGCAGAGCTTCATAACCAACTAACCAACATGACTGTTAGACACCATAGGGAAATGCATAGCAGCTATATTGAGCATTGTGGTCGATGTCAGCAACTGGAATTCACTAGTATTGCACTTAATGCTTCAAAAGCTAGACAAAGGAAGTCGCCGACTATAGAAACAGTTGCTAGTCTAGCAAGGAACTCCAAATGCCATGCGACTTTTATGACTTTCTGATGTCACGATATCAAACGCTAGAAGCGATTAATGCAAAGAGTGACCGACCACAGAAAACGAACCTAATGACATCAATTTCCCAGCAGTGTGTATTATGTCATACCAATGAACATACAATTACTGAATGTAGGCAAGTCCCCCAGAAGACAGTATGAGTTCATCTTGGCGACAGCGGTGGTAGACGTAGTCAATGTCCATGGAACATCAATGTCATGTGGTACAATCTTGGATTCGGAGTCTTAACTGCAATTCATCACCGAGAACATTTGCCAGCAACTCAGATTATCAAGGTCACGATTTAATGTCCCTATCGCGTGAATTACTGACACTGAAACTACAGCTAAATAAGCACATTTATTAGACTACAGTCTCGTGTCATTTGCTTCCAAACTACCATTGAGGCTGTTGTGCCAGGCGCAACCTACGGCATAGTCGGAACGGATAGGATGGTCGATTCGTCCTTCAACTTTTATTTAAGCGGGATTGAAAAGTAGTATGACATTCCGAAGCTATAGAAATGAAGCGCTTCTGTTAACATAACATGAGCTTCAGGAACAGTATAAACAGTTCACAGAGGAATATGAAGAATCGAGACATATGACAAGCATCAGAAGATGTTATGTTTTATCAAATAGTCATGTCACGGGGCATTGAAGCTAGAAAGCTTAACTATCAAACTCCGAGTTCTGTTCGGCGCATCTGCAAGGATAACCAACGGAATGTTATTAAACCAGTCCATAATCTACACATCTACACATCTACTCTCACATTTCTTAGTGAATCTTCTTCCGACCCAAAAACCATTGCAAATTTCTTTGTCTGTCATTTTAAGAAATCCTTTTCTTATCACACAGCTGAACCCGGTCGTAGCTACTTTAGAGATCTAAAAAATTGTCCTGAAAGGTCCATCCATGTCGGTAAATACCACCTTGATCAAAAAAATTTCGGAATTTATTCAGAAAATTAAAAATACAAGTTTATTCATCTAAATCTATATTGTCCCCTTCAAAGTAATCCCCATCGACTGCAACACACTTATACCAGCGCTTGATCCAATCCTCGAAACAATTTTTATATTCGGTTTTCGGTATGTCCATCAGTGCTCCTACGATTTTTCTATTACTTTCTCTCGGCTGCTGAAACGCGTTCCCCATAGTGGTTTTTTTTAACTCGATTAAACCGAAAGAAGTCACAGGGAGCCAAATCAGGTGAATTCGGTGGCTGTTGGATGGTATTTGTTGCACTTTTCGTCAAAAAATTACGAATAATGATGACACTGTGCGACGGTGCGTTATAATGGTGCAAAATCCACGAGTTTTCTGTCCATAATTCTGATCTCTTTCGGCGAATTGCTACATGCAAACGTCTCATAACGTCCAAATAATACTCTTTGTTTACTGTTTGGCCTTCTGGTAAAAATTCATGATGCACTACACCGTTGTAATCCATGAAAACCGTGAGCATTGCCTTCTTTTTTGATTGAAAACGACGAAGTTTTTTTGGTCTCGGATTGCGTGTCGTACTCATAAACCCACGTTTTGTGTCCAGTAATGATCCTTTTGATGAATGTAGGATCGGATTCAGCCTCTTAAATCATCTCTTTTACAACGTCAACACGGTCTCCTTTTTGCAAGAAATTGAGATCTTTTGGCACCAACTTTGCTGCCAACTTTGTTTGAAATGAAAATTTAATGGGATTTTTGTCACTTTATATCCTTTGAGATTATTGATCTTTATGATGATAAGTTCTTGAGGAGAAATTTTTTACCACAATTATGTTGAGTGGTATTCGTAATTACATATCGGATATTGGTCTCAGGAGTTTCATTTAATCCATATCGATGCTGGTGATTTCAGAGATCAACATGAATTTAGGTTTCTATGTTTTTTTTTTCGATGATTTAGACATGGTTATTTGGGAACTTTTACAAATCTTTGAAAGAGTTCAGTGTCTTCAGAGTCTTATTAAAGTTCAATCGAAAGTTTGATTTAGACTTTAACTGCCCTTGTATGAATCTATTCGAGGAAAAGTTTTTGTAAGGCTGGATATTTGAAAGGTCCTCTGTGCCAGGCAAAGGAAATAGTCTACAGTATATTCCTGATGAAGATACGAAATTCAATCAATACTGGACCACGCAGAGATATATACCTAGAAAATGAATGATTATCATTTTTGTCTTCTTCTAGGCCGAAAAGGATATCAACTGTTCAAGGTGTGTCTTTTTTGCAATGGCAAGTGGCCTCATCTGATCCAATCCTTGATATAGTTTTCGTTTAAGCAGATCTTGAGCGCTTCATTCTCTGCAAAGTAAAACGCCGCTTAGCTGTGGTATGATATACTATCTGCCTGTTTACTATATACTAATCCTACGAATCCAACGCGGCAAACTTTAAAAGAAAACGGTTCATGCCATCGTCACTGAGACAAGAGTCGGTCTTTGGTTGGAGCTTTATTGCTTCGATAATCATATACAGTGAAACCTGGTTGATTGGGATCTCAAAGGACCAAGGATTTTGTACCATGTAAAGAGGTTTTCATTTATCCAGTTTTCCAATTAGACAGGTTTAAAGTGAAGGTTGGGTGAAAAATAACCTCCTTGGGAATGAATTTTTTTTTTTTTTTTATTTTATTCAATATAGTCCCCTTTTAGTTTGATACACTTATTCCAGCGATTTTTCAACTTCTTGATCCCGTCCGAAAAGTGATTTTCCGGAAGGTCTGCAAAATACTCCTCTGTGGCGTCGATGATTTCCTCGCGTGAGCTGAATTTTTTATTGATGAGCCATCTTTTGAGGTTTGGGAAGACATAATAGTCCGATGGAGCCAAAACGGATGAATTACAGTGGATGCGACAGCAATTGGAGCCGTAAGTCATTGATTTTAGCCGTGGTTGCGATGCTCTTGTGAGCTATTTCGGCCTTCAATCGCTTCAATAATGCACAGTAATACTCGCTGTTGATCGTTTTTCCTTTCTCGAGGTAGTCTACGAAAAGTATGCCATGACAATCCCAGAAAACCAACGCCATAACGTTTCCGACCCATCGAGCCTCCCTCGGCCGCTTCGGAGCACTCGTGCTGGCTTCAGTCCATTGCCGGGCACTCATTCTGTTCTCTGGTGTGTAATAGTGGATCCAAGTTTCATCAACAGTTACTAATAGACGCCAAAAGTCCGCCCAATTCCGCATCAGCAAGTCCAAACACTCTTTCGAAGTGCTCTGGCGTTCACGTTTTTTTGGTCAGGAGTGAGTATGCGCGGCACCCACCGGCAGGATAACCTTTTTATATGCAGAATATTGCCCAAAATATGAAGTGTGCGCTCAGTACTAATCTTTATGGTATCTGCTAGCTCACGCACCTTCACTTTTCGGTCAGCCAACACCATTTCATGTATTTTTTTGACATTGTCCTCAGTAACCGCATGGGAGGACCTGCCGCTGCGGACTTGATCTGTAGTGGAGTTGCGGCCACCACGAAACTCTCGAAACCAATATTCGACGGTGTAATCTGACGGAGCATTAGCCCCGTAATATTTATCCAACTTTTCTTTTGTTTCCTTCGCCGTTTTGCCTCTCAAAAAATAATGTTTTATGAGAGAATAAAAATCGTTTTTTTCCATACTCAACATGATGCCAAACACGTCAACAACAATCAGCTGGTAAAACAAAGCTAAAGACAGTATCGCACTGAAATTTGGCATGTTTGCCTAAACATGAACGGACAACGGAAACATCAAGGCACCATAACCTTTTTTGCAGTAGCAGCGCATTCTGGCGGTCAAGGAGGTTACTTTTCACCCCACCTAGTAAAAGGATGTGTAACCCATCACGGTCCTTCCCTTGAGGGCCTATTTAACTTGTCTATTTCAACAGGTACTTTCCCTTTCCTATGAGAGGAATCTTATATAATCCCTATTCTGCACAAATTAGCATAATTTCATGAAAGATAAATCAACCACCATTACGCTAACTGAGTTCGTCAATAGGACGCTTTGTGCTTTAGAAGACAGTGATGAAGTCAATTCAATTTCCACAGATTTCAGCCTGGCATTCGATAAAATTTCTCACCAATTTATCCACAGGTTCAGTTTCACCTTTTGAGCTGGTCCTCATCCGAAACTAGCAGAGATCCGTCTGTGTCGTTAGAGTTTAGAGCTTTTGACAGCTGTGAGCTCTTTTTTTTCTGTAGCCAATGCGTTGATATAGTTACGCTTATCACGTCGCACGCTACGGGAAGTTTTCTCATCTTCATGCGATACGCAGACTCTACCGAGCTCTGAGGTGTTTTCTTTCTTCGATCCTAGCCAAATTTCTTTGGAAAGCCAAGCACTGTTTCTTTCATGCAACCGACCGACTATTCTTTCAGCACCGGATAGGAAGACATTTTTCATGAAGACCACATCCTTCTGAAAAGTGGTTCCCTAGTTGTTGGCGATGTCCTTTAGTCTATCGGTATTAAATTTAGGCATTCGGGTGTTTTCTTGAGATCTCTTAACTGCAGCTGTACGTAATCTTACGGTAGCAACCATCAAATGGTGATCCCATCCAAAGACGTTGCTAAAATATATGCGTCTTCAGATTGATTTGAGATGGTCTTTTACCACAATTTTTTCTTCGTCAAAAATTCCATTTAACATATCCTTTTCCACAACTGTGTGTTATTTTCAAATCGACTAAGCACTTGTTATATAGGTATAGCCTGGAGCTCTTCCAGCGATGCTATTTTTATTTCTTCAATCGTTGCAAATCTTCGTCCTTTCATAGGTCTTTTCAGTTTTGAGAACAGGACTAGTTATTCGTCACCAGTTATGACACCAGTCACTAGTTGAACAAGTCAAGATCCTGAACGATGTTCATGCGGAGGTTCTTCTGATCAAAATTAAGAAGTTTCGGAACAAACTTTGCTGACACAAGTCTCATGTCAAAACATCCAAAAAAATTGCATGTCACGAGCCGACAGATATGCCAACATCCTCAATAACTTCTCTTATGGTAATTCGAAGATTTTCCGAAAAAATAATTCTTCAGACCTTCGACGTTAACGTCTTTTGTTGATGTGCTAGGGCGTCCAGAGCGAGGTTCGTCATTGGCATCTTCTCGGCCATCTTGGAAGACCCGACTCACCGTATGCCACTGTCAACATTTCAAGTGTTTTTGAATACTTGGTTCCATTTTTTACACAAAATTTTATGCAAAGTCTTTGCTCCATTTTTAATAATTGAAAATCGCCGAGCACAACAAAACACGTCTAACCTTTCTATCTGTCAAAAACCAACTGTGTATGCTATAAACTTGAAACTGGGAACATACATATGTCCAGGACATGTGTACCAACATAGAAAAACCGATAATCTAATGTATGTTATCCGCGAAATTTCCTTACTTTTTGAGCACATGCTTAAGTCCATTAAGCAACTCAGACTGCCGGTTTAAAGGCAGTATGTTCTCAGGCCATGTAAAACTTAGTCCAGACTATAACATTTTAAATTGATGAACGCCAAATTTTCGTTGAAATTAATAATAATAATAATAATTCCGTGAATGGCTAAAAGAAATTCGACACTATTCCAAACATATGTACACCGGAATCCAGTAAGGAGATACGCTATTGTTAGATTTATTAAATAAAATGCTGACGGCATAGACACGTAATAAAATAGAACATAGTACCTTAACCAAGTCTGTCTATTTGTTGAACTGCGCTAACGACATCAACATTATATATTGATCAGACGTCAGGCAATAAAAAGTGATGAAAACAGAACTAAAAGTTAGTAAAGCAAAAGACAAAACACTCGTACAAGGATTTAGCTGCTCATCCCTTGAAGCAAAACCTCTCCGTTTATAGCTATAACTTCTGCGAATTCAATGAATCTACTACGAAGCTAATGATTACTTCTCAAGGATAGACCAGAAGATCCTCTATAAAAGCATGATACCTTTGATTTTCATTTAACGTTGATAGATAAGCACAAAGATGGGGCTGATGTTGGTCCTTCTGAGGAAAACTACTTTATCTCAAAGGCAAAACCAAAACCAAAAAACGTGGTCCATTCAAATAAATGAACGAAAAGGTTCCAGCTAAGAGGTCTTCAAAACTTTAGTCATACAAATCAAAACTAAAAAGAAGACTGTTCTACCATATAATCAAGAGTGGTCTTGGCACTTTTATTAAGTCTAAAAGGTAGCGACCCCTAACACGTAACATCTTGCTCGGTTGAATTTTAAAAGTTAAAAGTTTTGTCTCTACACATCATAATCAATTTCCCGAAACTTTACTGTTTTACCTTAAATCCTCACATAACCCCATGTGCATTGAATTTGTATTAAATCACAGCAAAGCCTACCCTTCTTCATAAATTATTCACAAGCGCACCAAATCCATTTATTAAAATTAATTAATCGTTCTCAACACACCCTAGCTTTAACGTTCCAACCAAGAGGTAACCCCTCTCAACTAACATGAAAAATTCACTTCCAGTTCAACTCACATAATCAGAAATATTTAAGTATTTTCTCGCCGTCATTCTTGCCATTTTAGTTAACTTTAACCCCTAACCATCCTTGCCCAATCTATGTACTTTTCGCCATAGTCGGCCGGTAATATTGTCACAATTTTCGGCGCTCTTGACTCTAATAAGGAATTATGGAGGCTTTTATTCTGGTTCCTTTGGAAGTTTACTCCTACAACCTTCACCTGAAAAAAAGGCAAATATAACCGCCATTGACGTCAGCGCATACCTTTAATAGCTTCATGGTTCCTTTTCCTTTACCGTTACCACCTCTGCTCCGTTTTCCAACACACAAATGTCAGACCCACAAAAAAAGGACTCCCACGAAATGACATTAAATAAGAGATGACTAAGTATTTTGACAGAATGTGTGTTGGACATCGAAAGCTAGTGCTATTTGCAAGGCTTATGGTAAATGGATTCACTTAAAAAGCACTTCATCCTTATGAGTTCGAGCAAGTGTATCACCAACGACCAAAGGAACAGTGTCAACTGATATACGGAATTGTCCAGAAAAAGGATTAACTGACCGTCAACTACGGTCGAATTTGTGGTCGGATCAAACAATGGATCAATAGAAACTCAAAAGAAAAAGAAAAAAATAATAATGACTGCCAGTAAAACGCAGAGTTCCCTAAATGAACGAGACGAGTATCCTTGCCAATAATCACCGCATCGTGGATGAGTGTTTCGTTTTTTGTTTCTGTAAGCCGTAAGCAGCAGTAAGCCACCCTCAACCATAAGCAGGAAGAAAGAGCATCGACACTTTATTTTGCTGACTACTATGTCCCCCCCAGTCCTGATAAAGAGTGGGAAAATCAATAAACAGATTGTATCTCAGCCCCCCTCTTCTGGCTGAAAAATCCTCGTAGTCATCGTCGTTACTCCGAAAAATCACTCTGCCAGGCCCGACGAGGCACAAAGTACGAAATTTCATTTTCCACCACCGCCATAAGCAATTTATGTACTTTCGATCTGCTGTTACTTTCTCTCTTTCACACACTTTTAGTCTTTCTTTCTCTCTCTATTTCGGTACTCGATTCCCTTGTTCTCTTGCACTTCTGTTTTGGGTGAAATTCAGCAACAAGATTCTAGATTCGTCCAGCCACACCCTTGTATCAGACGACGATTCGAAAATATCCATGCGATACGGACACCAGCAGTGCCACGGGACACCAAAAACGTTAAGGACGACTGTGAAGGTACATTTTTCCATTTACTTTGTCCTGATAGTCCTGGTCCTCTTAGTTCTCATCCCTATGATTCTCTGTTCGTCGGCATAACAAGGAGGTGATATTAACTGCTGCCGCCGCTGCTGCTGTTGCTATTACTGTTGTTGTTACTACCACGGCGGCAGTTTGCTGTAACCTGGATTAAGGGGTTGCGAGCGAACGTGACTAAGCGAATAAGTGGAGATGAATCAGGAGGGAATGTGTGTACTCCTCAACTTCATTTTGGGTTGCTCCAGGGAATTCCCCAACACTCATATGTTTGGTCAGAGGAGTCATCGTCGTCGTCACTTATTCCTGTTTGTTTTTTTCTAGTCTCGAGGTGTTTTTTTTTTTTTTTTTGGAATACGAGAATATTTATGCATATTCGTGTATCCTTAGGACAAGGATAGTGGAAAAGAATTAGCCAACGTTCCGTTTTTGCGTTGCCTGAGCCAAGTTATCGTTTCATTTTCGTTTTCACTTCATTCTTAGTTGTCTTCTTTTCCGGTAGAAAGAAACCAACACCCTATTTGTTACTATCGACTGCACAATACCCATGTAGCTGATGGGAGTTCTCCTGATGTATATATACATACACATGTCGTTTTTCTCCTGGTGGAAGCGATTCAAAAGTTAAGCGGTTGCCCCTGGTATACAAATGCGAACATGAAAACGAGCTCTGGGGGGTGGTGTCAGAACACAGGAATCTTCGTTTTACTTAAGAGTTTCTCTAACGGTGAGGGGATGATTTTTTTTTTTTTTTTTTTTGTCTGATTGCATCTGTAATTATGAGTAAATTGGTTTACGAAAAATAATGGAAAAATCGAAATAATTTCCCAGCAACCAGGATTCACATCGTGGTGATACACCGAACTTATGGAATATTTTCACTTTGGTAAAGAGATTTAGATTTTGTTAAGCTCATGTGGGGTGCCGGATGGCCCTAAGTTGATTATAACTTTGATTAAGTTAGGGACAATCTGCACAAAAAAAAAAAAAAAAAAAAAAAAAAACAATAATAACAGTACAATTTAAAAACCAGTCTCTAGACTGAACATAGTGTAACTAGATTAGTCGGTTCACCATGGTCACTGGGTGCTTATTTTATTAATTTTGTTCATAGGCGGATTAAAGTACTCCACAGGACTACAATACGGAGTTGTTTACAAATGGCAGTGGTGGTGAGATAACAGATGAGATAAACAGATAATTTAATTTGCCGTCCCTAAACAAACATACAAACGTATATTACATACAAGGGTGGTCGAAAAAATAAGAGTGAAACTCGCTTACTTAATTATTTCACTATAAAGTCTGTATTTGAGTATGCATCGACCTAAAATATATTTGTAATTCAAAATAAACGTTATACTTTGCGGAAAACTAACTTTTTTTTTTTTACAAAAAGTCGTTTTAAAGCGCAATGTCCCATTAAAGTTTCTCAACAGCCTTTTCTGCTGGCCAAAAAAACAAGACTGTGACCCATACTTATGGAAAAGAGGAATAAAAAATTAGTTAAACCGACCGTTTATTGGTTGTAGAAAAATAGTAGGCACTGAGAGGTGTCAACCTGGCGATACCCAGTGTAGTAACTGTTTCTACACATCCAAGTGATAACCATCGGGTATTAGTCGATGTCCACCCAGACTCAACTTGCCAAATTTATTAGCGCGAGTGCAGACTAGTTGACAAATAGATGACAAATCTGCTGCAAAACAGATTTTACTGCAATTTAATAAATACGGTAAAATCGGCCGGACAACAAGAGGATGAAAACCTTCACACTACTATGGCAATTGTTATTGATGGCAAAAGCAGTGCCTATTTGGATGCGGACTTGTTGTTTGAGGCAGACTTAGGCAAGGCGTAGAAGCGATGGCTTCTACGAGCTCTTGGACAAGAGAGTACCGTGCTGACCGCTGACGAGTGCACACACGTCAACAAGGTGGTCGTGTGTGGATAAAACAAAAAAACAAAAAAAAAAAAAAATAAAAATCAGGGCAGTGTCTCAAAAAAAGCATGGTGCGGGTATCCCAACTCTTCCATATCCGGTCCTGTTGCTTGCACTTGGTCACTGCTGTTGCTGTATTTATCATACGGCACGTGCCAAAGCTAATTGCATGTAACAACCGATTGATAGCGGGTTGGAAGTGAGTTCTGTTGGTACACTGTTTCATTTTGTTGTAAGGGCAGAACACTTGCAACAATTTGAATCGGTGAGTCAACGTAAGAATTTTCACTTCGCAGTTTTGTTAAGCATCGTCGGCGTTTGTGATTATGAGTAGGGAATTCAGTGTTGACATAGCTAAAATACGCGGGCTAAGAAGTAATCACTTTTCACTTACTATAGTGAAACAAAGGTACTTCCCCGCCCACATCTCCCAGATCACTCTGAACTGAAGCTACTTGGCTACTCGCTATTTAGGTTTGTAGTGATGCAGCTTATCAAATTAAACCACAATGTTATCCGTGTTCCAATCCCGATTACAACTTCTTGTGGCTAGAATTTCATCACGGTAAGCAAATTATCCACTGAAGCCCTGATAAGTACACTGTTGATATGTGACCATTGGTTAAGATCTCAATACACACAAATCTGCTGGTCCAGATGGTATATCTCCCTTCTTCTGAAGAGGTGTTCTTTTTCGTTGGCAAAACCACTGCGTAAGCTTTTTCATCAATCCGACTCTTTAGGTCTCTTTCCAAGAAGACGGAAAACAAAATTTGTCCCGCTCGTCCCTAAAAAAAAAGCGAATCTTCTTCTATCTCCTCCTACAGACACATTGTACTTACGTTCCTTCTTACCAAAGTCATGGAAACGCTAAAAAACTGTCAGCTCATGAAATATCTCAAAACATGAAAACTTCTCAATGACCAATAGGTCCACTGGTGAATTTATTGCATGTCTCACCGAAAAGTCGAACCATCGCGGTACATCAATCTGGCGAAAGCAAGATAGTTGCATTTGATATTTCTAAAGCATTGGACAGATTTTGGCATCAGGCCCTTTTATCGAAAATATGTGCTTTTAGGATCGATAACTCTTTTCTTCAATGAATTAGAAATTACATTTTGGAACGTTCAATTCAAATTGTCTTGGATGGTTTCAAGTTTGATGTACACAAAATATTGCAAATGCTCGTGTGCCCCAAGGCTCAGTTCTGTCTCCGATATTCTTTATTTCATTAATGATCTCTTATCTGCTACTTCTAATACATGACAGTACTCTCTGCTTTTTATATGCGTTCTCGGACTCACGTCCTTGCTCTTCGGCTGCGAAATGTCGAGGTTTTCTCAAGCTAAGTGAGAAATATTTCACCGATCTGGCCTGAATATATAAAGCATTCATCCACCAAAAATTGGAGTACAACACCCATATCTGGTCAGGTGCTTCTAAGACATCTCTACACTTGCTATATAGGATCCAAACCCGTGCGATAAAACTCATAGGCAATACTCATATCAGTCATTCAATTGACACCCTCGAACACCGACGTAATAAATCCTGCCTCACTTTGTTTTATCGCTATTTCCACCACCAGTGCTCTATATAAATCGCCAGTAGCATTGCGCCCCTTCAAACTATTAACCGTAAAACCCGTCTCGCTATGAATTGCTCATTAGTATACCTTCAAGCCCACTTTCGAAAGTACTCTGAAATATCGTGATGCGTTCCTAAGCTACACAAATCGCTTATGGAATGACCTGTCGAGCTCTCTATTTCCTCTTCATCATAACTTGCAAATATTAAAGATTAACGTACGTACCTTCGCCGTGCTGTGTACAGACATTTCAAGGGTATGCAAATCCCTTGAGCCCGCGCTAATTATTATTAAAAAAAAACAACAACAAAAAAATAACGAGCAGAACCCTAGATATGACATTAAAATTATCCTCGGCGAACTCCTGATCAATCAACCGTCGCACTCTCCACTCTTCAGCACTTCTTCAGTATTATGGATATCCGAAAGTTCGGAGGGACCAACATCGACCCGGACAATAACTTTATTGTAGCCAAGGTACGCATGCAGATATCCCCAGCATCGCAAATGCAAACTAATACTGTGAGGAAATTTGACGTCGGGCGGCTCGCCAAATCCTTTTCCAATCGACTGTCCCTTAAACTTTTAAGAGTTCATATGCCGCCTGCATTAAGTGTCGAAGACCAGTGGCAACAGCCAAAAAGCTACCAGAGATGCCGCCTCTAACGAGCTGAACTTTACTCGGCCACAACGACCAAACCCCTGGAGTGCCGGCAGGCATATGCAGCTAAGTAAAATGCACACAAAGTGACGCTGTATAGATGAACAAGCTCTACGAGCAAAAGAAGAGAGACAAACACCAACTTTCTCGGTCGAGGAATCTGAGAGATGCTACTCCAAGAATGAGATTCAGAAGTAAAAGGTAAAAAAAAACACATGTCATGAACACACAAACCCCAAATCGAGGCCTGTAGAGACGAACAAGAGAGCTGAGACAAGCGATGACTTGGTAAGAAACATACACCAACTCATCTGTAAATTATGGTCGAACGAATGTTTGCCCGATGAATGAAACCTCAGCATTGTTTGTCCGATCCTCAAGAAAGGAGAACTGTGAACTGCGCAAACTACAAAGCCATTAGCCTTCTTAACATCACATACAAGACCTATTTGTCGTATTTTGTGATTGGTATATTGGTATATTCTGATTGGTCCATACCAGTGTGGCTTTAAACTAGGAGATTCCACCATCAACTAAATATTCACACTCCCGCAGATATTGGGAAAAGCCCATGATCTCTGACTCGATACACACCATCGATTTTAAGGTCTCGTATGACAGAATCTATAGAGAGAAGCTATACTGAGAAATGTCTAGTTTTGGCATTGCAAACTCGTCCGTTTTTGCAAGATGACGATGGAGAATGCACCCTGCTCCATCAAGGCCGGTAACGAACGCACAGAAACCTTTGATAACAACAATGATTTTAGAAAAGGTGACGCGCTATCATGTGACTTCTTTAACATCACACTCAAAAGAAATGTGCGGAACTCACAAGTAATGGACTTTGTCTACCTTAGCTCTTTTAATTCTGCCAACAAAACCTCGAAGAATGACTCCTGCCAATCGCTATTTCTTTAGACTAAGAAGACAATGGAGTAGTAAGACCATATCCCGAAAAACTAAGGAGATTCCACGTAAGACCTTGGTCTTACCAGTCCAAAAAGTGGATGAAGATATCCTCAGTCATTTCGAGAGAAAAATCTTTTAAACAATATTCGGTCCCATTTGCATTGACCGCCTTTGGAAGAGAAGATTCAATGACGAACTATACGAGCTGTACAGCGGCATCGACCTAGTCAGAAAACTTCGCATCAGCCGGCTGAGATAGCTAGGATATGTAATGCGAATATACTTCAATGATCCAGCCCGCACTTAACACCGAGATGGAGTGTGCAACTGGAGTTGACTAAAGACCGGGCTACCTAGAGAGGTTTCTTTGTTGAAGCCAGGTTCACCCCGAACTGTAGCTCCACCTAAGTAATTAATAAATTAAAAAACAAAGCAAAAAAAAAAGAACACCTATGCAACCTGTCCATATGGAAACCATTAAGAGCTTTTCACCTTTTTCTCCCATCAACGTACTATTGAAGTGAATTTACTTTTCAGTAATCAAATTCTTATCTCCAACCATAAATCTGAACTCGTTAATTCCGTAAATTGCCCATTTAATCGGCACAAAGGACATTCAATTTTTCACCAGAAAACAACTGCACTATGTATACTTACCTAAGTACCACAGTGTAACTGAGTACCAGGTCCATTTTATTGTGTTTAACTTGAGGAGTTAAATCCTCACAACGAAAACGAATATTCAACTCGTAAGCCGCCATCTAACAATCCACATGTTCCATATTCCAAAAATAATAATTCCCCACCCCACCCTCCTACCATTAGCATAGAGTTGGAGAATAAAATAAACAAAAAATAAAATAAAAATAAATACACGTTAAGAGTATTCAAAAAATAAAAAAACACAAAAACACAAAAACAATTTTCTGTCCTCCCTCGGATTTGTCTCCTTTATCCTTCTTTTCGGTTCTCATTGTAGAGGGTATGGTACCCATTGTACGAAAACAGCACCATAACTGAAAAATGATGCGGACACAATGACAATGAGAGGAATGAAGAAATGCTTGTGATACACAAAAAAAGGTTCGATGAATAAGAAAAAGACGCCAAAAAGAAAGCCTCACACATACGCCAGAGTACGAGTGCTTACACCGAACATCGACTGCTGCTGAAAATAATTCCCGTTCTAAATTGTCGACGTTTGTGAACCATATTATCGTTGAAACGCGCAATCTTTAAAGTGTTTGTCCAATTTTTGGGGGAGCGTTTAGTAGTAGGAATACACCTTTGCAGGACACATAAATCACAGGTCAAAGTTTGGGACTTCTTTTTTGGCAGACCAACCAACAAAACGACCAGCTGAAGTACTCGCATTCTTTTGACGAATTTCAAAAATCCAGTGTGTGCGACTATCAACTTGTTTATAGAGATTGCAATGGCACATCATAAATCTTTAATCGATCTCTGGGATGTTTTGTTTACAATTTGTGTCCTAGAATTACGCAGAGTTTGTGAGTTTTGAGAAGTTATAGTGCCGATCATCGACACTAAGGAAAATGTATGGGACTATAGCTAGCAATGAACTCTGGGACAGAGTAGGGTAGAAACTTCTTGCGGCAAACCACAGAAATGTTCTTCATTTCTTTGGATGGGAAAATTTATGAAACTCAGAGTTCAAGTTTCAAGTTGATGGCATTTTATGATTGAAGTTTGTAAGGTAGATTGGGAATCATAAAATTGTGGACAAGTTGGTAAGATGATACGCTTCCCTAGATTTTGTTTTTGAATACAAGACCTTTACCAAGTTTTCCAAGTGACTATCGAAACGAAACATTGATAGGAAAAATTTCAGAAGGAAATGTTTATCAGATGATTTTGAGAAGAATCATCGTTGGTTAAGAACCGGTATCACTATTTTTAAAACGACGAAAAATTCCTCAAACATACGAACAAGGATTAGCGCGCGTAGGAACAGAGATGCGAATCGGACTTTTTAAAATTGAGATCATCTACAGAGTAGTTTTATGTCACATTTGATCATATAAGTCACCGCTGAACAATTTCATGCCAAAGGATAGAAAACAAATGTAAATTAACTCATCAGTGCACAGTTTCCTAAGACGTCCAACTGTCTGGAAGGCCTGTTTGAAGGGGCGGAATGATACTAGCTCTACGGAGCACAATTCAAGGATAGTGGCTGGGTATTTAAATTTCGCTTTAAAGACAGCAGACTGCATTGTGTTTTAGAAGCATTAAATTCCACTCTGTTGAAAGTCCCCATTTAGTAATGCTGTTTATATCGGAATTTTATGAGTTAAGATATGCTGCCGTTCCAGTTGTAAGGTCGAAGAACAGAGACATGAGTTCTGGAAAGAATATGAAATGACAAGAGTACTGTAGTCAGCAAAGGATAGAAGAAGGAGACAAACGATCATTGATGAAGATTATAAAAAAGTGCCAGAGACAGAACGGAACCTTGAGGCATTTATTTTGTGTTTCATTTGTTTCGAGTTAGCAGAAGAAGCCCCATCGCTTCTATGAGACGTTGACTTCAGCTGAAGTGACCATTGCTCTAGGCGATCTGAGTATTAAACTTCTATGGTTCACGGCCAATTGAGTGAGATTCTTCTCAGGATTTTAAAACAACTGTTCAAAACTGGTTTTCTCTATCTACTCCGATACCAGGAAAATCAAATTCCTTTGAATCAGAATCAGAATACTCCTAATGACAGGGTAAGCAAAAAAAAAGGTCTTCCTTGAGCATGTCTTAGAGTTTCCTGCAACATGAGTAGTCATCGAGTAAGTAATAGGACCTTTCCATTAAAAGGTTCTTCAAAGTACCACGGATCTATCTGCCAAAAAGTACTACCACATTACAAGTTTCGATACTTGAAAGCAATCAATGGAATATCTCCCTGGTGGTGACAACATTCAAACATGGGAAGAAATAAATGTTCATTAAGCGAAACTGATACAATTCTGGGTAAAAATTTTCATCTATTAGCAGACAATTAAAAGTCTGCTAAAGACACAACATATATATGTTTTAACCTCCAATGCAAATGTGCTGCTAGACTGAAAAAATAGTAAAATGTCATCACACTTGGATCTAAAATGTCTTTTAATCAGAGAAATTTACTATTCAAATTTACAATTTAAAGTCAAGTGTAGGCATGAATCTGCTGTATCGCACATAATAATACCCACCCAATGCCTTAGCCAATCTAAATCCCATAGCGTTCAAGATCCCTTATTCAACAAGCAACTAATAATGCAATGCATGAGGTTCTTCAACAAGCATTTTGACTTTCACAGACCGTAGGTCTTCAAATCTCAAAACTTCAGCTTCCAAAAGGTCTTGGATCCGAAAACAGTGAAAGTGTTCTTAGTACAGAATCATTAGGCATTTTTATTTGATAACCAAACGTACATTCATAATTGCAACTAACAGACTGTTCTTTATGCAGTTATGTTCGTCAAAGGCATTTCTTTCCAATTGCTCTCTCGGTTTAGTTCGCTTCATTTAAAATTGATCCTTTTTCCAGATTCGTCACATTCATTTCCTTTAAAATTGTATTTCCTTTTACAATCTACAAACCTACTAAGTAAAATAAGATCTTAAAAACCGTACAAAACGTGCGTATGTGTTACAACATCCGGTGACACAAACCTCTTCACAAAGTCCTCATAGCGCGGATCCAACATCCAAACGTGTGCGTCCTCAATTTATATTGCAACTTCATTTCTATCTTTATCTGCACACTTGTCCATCTCTACCTCCGGCATTTTCACTGCGCATTGCAGGACACTGCTGCAATTTCGTCAATTAATTATTGCAAAGTGATGTTCACTACTTCTCTCAACGAACACAACGCCAGAGAAAGACATGCAGATATGTATGTATGTACTTATAAGAGTGAAATTCAATTGAAATCCTGTTGGAAAATTCAAAACGTTTTTCAGCTGCTCCTTCAGGACACTCACATGTCATATTATGTATCTTTTGGATAGACACTCATACTTATCCAAATAAAAAGGGGCACCAGCCAGTCCAAGATGGACGAATAAATCGTGTAACCTGAAACTGGAGCTGAAACTAGGACAGAGAAGCGTAAGCTATTTTAAACATTCAATTGAGGATATGGAACAAAATTTCTTCTCACAAATCACACATGGGCACACATAAGTAGGTAGTATCTATTGCTTGAAGGGCCCTGTGGAATGAATGTATATGGATTTCTAATCAGAAGCTACAAATAGGTCAGAGAAAACAACAAGAGGCACATGTGACCGGTTTTTGTATCAAGAAGGCCACTCTTCACTGTCATCATCATCATTGACATCATTGGCAGATCCTTTTGGTTTTGTTGCTTTCGACGATTCGAATAGGACAATCTCTATACATCTTCACATCTATCTCCACTCTACTGGCCCATGTGCACCCCCACTCATGTAAGGATGTAAGGATGTAAGAATTCTATTTGCGTAAATTTATGTCTTGCACGTGGGTAAACTTTTCTTTTGAAAAGCTCTAATGTTGTTTTGTCGTTCGTTAGTTTCAATAGCTTACTGGGTATCAACAAGAGGAGAGGAACTTTCTGTTCTTGCTCGTTTTATTGTCGGCTCCTTTATGAAAATATCCATCCGTATAGTCTGTATTAAAAGCACAGGGAAGAGATACATTAGTCATTTCACATTTGAATTGGGGAAGAAAATTACGAACACAGATGTGTAGTTGGTTAGTGAGAAGAGATCCAAATGGAGATATGTACTTGATGAGAAGTTATACCAGAAATGATGAGAGGAATATTTGAAGAATAACGAAGCTACAGCTAGTCAAGGAAAATCTAATTATGGTGTATACTGAACAAGTTTCTGACTTTAAGGGAGAATTTATGTATGTTGGCGTGAAAATTGTACTGTCATTATGGGCAGTACGTTAAGCTAACATAACTACGGTCAGTCGTGGCATCTTTCGTGAATGACGAAGCACCCGATGTAGAGTTGATTGGTGCGTTATTCATGATGATATTAGGAAAATCCGACTTAACACCATTTTGTTTAAGGCCAGCCATTATGATGTCAGCGAAATCGCATCACTACGCCCGAACGGAGTGCGCAGTTTATAAGTTTAGTGATTGAATTGGTCTATACCTACATGCATGTGGAGCATAAATATAAATATGTGACAAAGTCAAGGCCACTTCATAACAGGACTTAGGAAAATATTCACATGAGATTCAGTATCAAGATCAGCTTTGACGTCACAACACAACTCAATTTCCTTAATTTTTTAAAGAGAAAAAGTAACTGCCAACACGAGCCACTCTATTTTGCAACGACGAGAATCACAGCTAGCTGTACATATGATAGCCCCTGGTTTGAGGTATCTCGTAATAAACCCACTCTCAATAAAGCGTCATCGATAAGATATCCATATAAGATTGGATACACAAACCCGATTCTTGACAAATTCGACCCACTGACCCTATAGCGTTCTCTTTAGATAGAGCAGTTTGTATATTTAGAGATCCTAAGTATCTTGTTCTTTTTGAGAACAATTCTCAAAAAATGTACCTCCAGTCTTTTATTTTATCTATCCCTAAAACAATGGGATCCCTGGTCCACAAAACGGGATCAAAGAACAAAGTAACTAACTACCCTTCCATTGCAAAACTTTCTCACATACCTAAAATGTTCAAAAGTATTTTATGCAGGGTGTTAAACTTTAAGTGCAAGCCTCTTATATCTCCCAATTAGCATGGATTTCTGAAAGGTAGATCAACTACTACAAGCTAAGTAGAAGTCATAGCCTTTGGGTTTTCAGCCCTAGAAAATGACAATGAAATCGATGTTATTGTTACAGATTATGTTATCCCATCAATTGATCCTTTTCAAATTATCTTCCCTCGGTTTTGACTCTATATTATTAAGGATATCTTCTCATTTGGAAAACCATTATTATAGCGATTGTTTCAGATCAGCTTTCTCAACTCCGTTTGTAGCAACTTCTGGTGTCCCACAAGGAACCCAGATGGTTCCCCATCTTTTTATTTTAAATATAAACAATCTTGAGATCACGTAGGTCTAATCAATCTGCTCGTCGACTTTATTTTCTGCAAGGCCAACCTATACTTCAAAGTTAAGCTTAATTTGGCAAGGTCATGTTACATTACCTTTGTATACCCCCTTCTCGAATATGTCAGCCAAGTATGGACCACTTCCATCGAATTAATACATCCCTAATCGAGAACATTCAACGAGGTTTATGTTCGAAAAAGTCAACCTAAATATTGTCTTGAGTAAGGGTTTACCAATGCAATTACCGAGGACCATCACTGGGAGATAAGGCAAGAACTTTGTTACGAACCTGATTGTTGCGCTGCTGGCCCAATCCAGGTTCGGTTTGATTCAGTTTCCTGATCAAATTACATGCAAGATTGCAGCTCCTATTTGGCAGAATATGCAACTATTTGATTAGTAGCATAGCATCCCACAAAGTGATCAACTAAGCAACCTGTGTAGAGTCATAGATATCAGACATATGAATACAAAGAAGCCGCACACCGAATTCATCTGGGTGGTCATATAAAAAGTCTCCGCGGTTTTTTGTCACTAGATGGTTTTGGTGTCCATTTATCTGAAAACACTAATCTGATTGTGTCAAACGAACACGTGTCTAAAAGGTGACATGTCAGGCTACATTTTTTGTAAATAGAGCTGTGTAATTCGCTGTTCTTGTCAAAAGTTATACTGATTTGAATATGAGTGAAATATCTGAAGAAATACGCTATGTGGTGCTTTTTTACAATAAAAAAGGGAAAAACTCTGCAAAAATATGTCGAAAATTTGTGCAGTAAAAGATGCACCTCGCACTGGTCGGCTTGTCACTGAAAAAGTCGATGAAATTTTGCAACTGGTGGAGCTAGACCAGCAGGAAAGCTGTCTGGAGATGGCGGAGGCACTAAACATCAACCGTATGACAGTTTGGAATCATCTAATACGAGCAGGTTACTCAAAGAAGCTCAATGTTTGGGTGCCAAATGAATTATCGCAAAAACATTTAATTGACCGAATAACCATCAGTGAAACGCTGCTGAAACGTAACGAAATAGAACCATTTTTGAAGCGATTCATTACGGGCGATAAAAAATGGATTAAAGACGAGAATATCCAACGCAAGCGATCATTGTCAAAGGCCGGTGACCAACAACAAACGATTTTAAAGCCTGGACTGATGGCAAACAAAGTTATGTTGAGTTTTTGGTGGAATTGGAAGGAAATTGTCTATTATGAGCTGATAGAACGTGGCGAAACGGTCAATTCGATCCTCTTTTTCCATCTTTTAAGAAAGTGCGACCAGAATTGGCCAACAGAAAGGAAGTTGTCTTCCATCTTGACAATGCTAGGCTACACATGTCTTTGATGAACTGAAACAAATTGACAGAGCTTGGTTGGGAATTTTTGATGCATCCACCGTATAGCCCGGAATTTGAACCCTCTGACTACTATTTGTTTCGGTCTTTGCAAAACTTTCTTGATGGTACAAAATTTGCCGACCAAAGAGCTGCTAGAAATCACTTGGCCAACTTTTTCGCTACCTGGAAAATGGCAAAAGGTCATAGATAATAATGGCCAATATGTACTTGATTGAAATTGATTTTGAATAAAACTTTTTTTTTTCAAAAATGTACCAAAGAACCGCGGTACATGACCTGGAAATCCTATTTTGGCAAACAAGACAATGTGCGATTCTGTCAATAAAATTGTACGGCGTTAAGCGTTAGACAAATAGAAATCTGGAGCTGATATCGATGTCCACTGAAGAAAAGATACTCATACCGACATACGACAATACGATGATACGACAATAATACAGCGAAAAATGTTTTTGAATCCCATTTACTCGCCTTAAAAGCCAAGCAACCGCAAAATGACGAAAACCTTGATGTGATGAACTGAAATCGAAGAAGCATCAAGATGACTGTTTTGAGACCTTGAATGCATCAAAACCTTGTTGAATATATATAGGGTTTTCCAATAGGGACTTGACAACTTTGAATTTAATTTCTGAACGCACTCTTTCACTGATCATCAATAAACTCAACATTTTTATCATATTAAAGTACACTAATGAGCAACGTCTGCAAATTATAAAAATTTTCTACAGATATTCGGAGTCGGTGACTGCAACTTTAAGAGCGTTAACTACAATTTTCGGTCGTAATTCTCGCCCTAGTAGACAGGCAATAACAAGTTTAGTGCAAAAATTTGAGTCTACATATTCGTTGTGTGATGTTGCCGTATCGGTGAGACAACGGGTTATTCGAAGTGTCGAAAATATCGCTGCCGTTCAGACGTCCGCAGCAAACGATCTAAATCAGTCAATTCCACGACGTTCTCAAGAATTGGGCATCGCTCAGACCACATTATGGCGTATTTTGCGTAAGGATCTTGGTTTACACCGATACAAGATCAAGCTGACTCATGAAATGAAGCCGATGGACCACGTTCTCCGATTGGGTTCTGGAGAAGATGCGCCAAGATGATGAATTTCATCGCAAAATCATCTTCAGTGACGAAGCTCGTTTTTGGCTCAATGGGTTCTTCAATAAGCAAAATATGCGTTATTGGTCGGGTGAAAACCCACATGTGCTTCATGAATCACCACTTCATCCACAAAAAATAACTGTTTGGTGCGGTTTGCATGCCGGCGGCGTTATTGGGCCATATTTTTTCGTCGACGATAACGATCGTCACGTTACTGCGTTATCGCGCCATGATCACCGATTATTTTTGGCCCGAATAGGAAGATATGGACTTGAACGACATGTGGTTTCAACAGGATCGTGCCACAAGCCACACAGCACAAGCTACAATCGATTTATTGAAGAGTAAGTATGGTGAGCATGTTATCTCAAGACATGGGCCAGTCGATTGGCCGCCTCGTTTGTGCGATTTAACGCCGCTTGACTATTTTCTGTGGGGCTACGTTAAGTCATTGGTTTATGCCAACACGACGACGACGTTGGAAGAGCTCAGAGCCAACATTGAACGCGAAATAGCGGCCGTTTGGGCTGAAATGTGTGGCTGATTCGTTGAAAATTGGGTCCAACGAATCGACCGCTGCAAACGTGCGGTGGCCATATGAACGAAGTCGAGTTCAATTCATAAATGTTTTGATTGTACTTCAAACCAATAATAAAGTTTTTGAAATATCTCAAATGGTTTGCTTTTATTTGAAAAAAAAAGTTGTCAAGTCGTTATTAGAAAATATTATAGTACATACGAGGTGTATTCAAAAAGTAAGGTGACTTTTGAAATTTCGCAGGCAACATTCATTCGATTATCGCTTTATTTTTCTGCTTTGTTGGTACACAGTTTCAAATATAGCATACTTAGTTTGTTTTTGAAAGATAGAAAGGTTAAACGTGTTTTGGTGTGCTCGGCGATTTTCAATTATTATAAAAAATGGAGCAAAGAATTTGCATCAAATTTTGTGTAAAAAATGGAATCAAGTGCTCTAAAACACTTGATATGTTGACAGTGGCTACGGTTAGTCTGCTCTATGTAAAAAAAAATGTTTACAAGTGGTACAAGCTCTTCCGAGATAGCCGACAAGATGCCAATGACGGACCTCGCTCTAGACGCCCCACCACATCAACATAAGATGTTAACGTCGAAGCTGTGAAGAAAATTGTTTTGGAAATCGTCAAATTACTATAGAAGGAGTTACCGAGGATGGCATATCGGTCGGTTCGTGTCATGCAATTTTTCCAGATGTTTTGGACATAAGACGTGTGTCAGAGAGCTCATTAGCTTATGAATGACGTCAATGACGTCAATGGCCGCATGCGACTTTTTCCTATCCCAAAACTGAAGAGTCCTATGAAAGTGCTTAAAGATTGAAAACAGCATACAAACATACGAGTAAATGGGAGATAGTATCATATTTACCGTCAGCATGATGTCGAACATCCAGGACTAGAGTAATTTGGATACAACCAGCGAAGAAGACCAAAACGTATTTCATAAATAACTACTTCTCTTGTGAAAAGTTTAGTCTAGAGTTATGTAGAAGGACTGGAACTTTCAAATGACAGACCGAAATTATTGTCCTCTGGAATATTCCAGTCGTGGGATAAAGAGTCACTTCTTTCACAAACCTGCGTTTCACTATGACCAGACTAGAGTATGATGCTCAAAAGAATATAGTTTTGCAGTCTGTACCATCGCAAGGAAAATTGGTGGTATTGCCTGTCTGTTTTTATTTCGTTGGTCTTCACCTGACAGCAGTGAAACCAATTGCCCCTAAGCCTCCCCATAAAAACTTATAATAACCCAAAAACACAAATAGCTTGAGGCTTATCGAGAAATATGGCATTTATCCTGATTCTCGACCAGACTCGAGTTATCTTTGAATAAAAAATGGGAAAAATCACTTTCTTACACATAGGAAACCACCTTCAACGTAATTACTTCTATGTATAGGTCCACCTAAACCCAAGACTTTAGTTCCAAAAATAAACACAGAAACCCAAGCAATGAACAAGTGATAAGAGATAGAGGATTACGTTCTGTTAAAGCAAGCCAAAAGATACATACGTATTTGTACATCCTACCCCTTGTACAAGAGACTTATTGAAATTCTAACACACCCAAAAGTTGCGTTGCAATAGCACATACTAACTCCCATAACTCTTATCAAACATAGAACAGCACCATTTCCCACTTTATTCGGGGGGCTTGTGGGTGGGGGTACATAAATTACCCTGTCGACAAAAATACCCAACATTACCATGAAACATGTTTTTTTTTTCGATACTTTTTGAATTTCCTTTGCTGAGTTCCGTTTCGCTTTGAGTTGCAGATACGAATGCTACAATAACACGCAAGTGGATTTTTTTGTTCTCTCTATTCCCTGTCAGTGATGTGCTAATTGAAAACACACCTCGTGCTCGGTGCACTCTTCGAAGTGCAGGGGGGAAGTACAGAAAAAAAAAAGAAAGAAAAAACTTTGAAAATTTATTAACCAGCTCCAGGTACTCCAACTCTAGATACTCCACCAATGGAGCGGAAAAGTAAAGTATCTCAATGGATTTTTTTTCTTGTCACACGACAAAAATACGCTGCGGAAGCAATTTTTTCTCTGCTTCATCTTTTTCTTCGGAATTCGTAGAGGTATTTCACGGAAGCACATAACCTAGCATAAATGGTCCTAGGGGGTTACATGACGGGGAGTTGGTGTCTACCTGATTAAAAGGTTGATACGGCTTTTTGGACAGCGTGAACGTTGATAGGAAATTAAGGGGGAACGTATTAATCAATTATTTTCTCATGGTGTTTAGACATTGGGGAAATTTTATTACCAGTGAGGTTGGCCTTATTACACGGGCGAGCTCAGGCGAATTTTTTATCAGCATTTTGAGGTTCTGGTGGAAACGGAGTAGAACAGAGTTGGATTGTTGGCCGAATTCAGATGGTTTTTGATCCTAAAATTTAAACAATGTCTCTGTGCAGTGTACTGATCCATATCAAAACGATACGTGGTTAGAATTTATTTAGAAAATCGACGAATTCTTTAAATATTTACGGAATAGCAGCACTCGTTTCGAAAATTTACTTTCGAATTCGGTAGCAACAAAGACTCAGCCATGTAAAGTCAACGAAAATGTTTAAAAAAAAACCTGAATATCGGAAACCATTAATGTATCTATCACAGAACCGCCAAAGTGAAAGGGTTTAGGTATTGCTAATGATATATGGTATGCATATACCTAACAAAGATATACAGGATGTAAGCAGTAGCAATGGGATACGTTGTCATTATCATTGTCGGTATAGCAGACTGGTGATAACTATGCTCTCCACTCACTATAGTCGTCGGTTTGTCATTCTGTGCACAAAGAGATGGACCTACGGTTTTTTCTCCAATCACCAACGCCATAAGACGAACTTTCCGCACTGAATGGGTGGTGACGTCAGAAATAATTTTTGTATGCTTTCCGCTGTATTACCTGGGTATCGAACCCGAAGACTTCTGGCGCTGACTATCATATAAACATGTTTAAAATGACAGAAAACTCGTTAGGAGATTATGCGAAAAAAAACTTTATTCCGAGATTGCAGATCCCTATGTCAGCGGAGTTGTGGTAGAGTAGCTTTGAACCCTAAATGACAGTCCCAGTGGTAGCCAAATCGCTTCTAGTGTCAGCTAACCGAGAGTTTTTTTTTTTTTTAAATGTGGTAAGGCTTTCCAGACAATCGATAACAAAGAGGAGCAAAGTGGTGGATCGATCGGTGTCTCAAGATTATAAAGTGTTAACGCATAACCTAAACTATGCATTTATACGCGATTTTATGAGTTTGAAAATCTGAATTTGTTAAGACCAAGTGGTCTCAGCACATGCAGAATTAGCACTAACGTGTCGATGGCGACGGCTCTTGTCGGAAATTTCGTCACTTAAAAATAAGCGAATTCCGGTCTATCGAAACTCAAAAGTGACACGGCAATAAGATCATGATACCAATGGAGAGTGTGGAATGGTTATGCCCTGGCTACTCCTAGAACAATAGAGATTCCTTGAGAAATTTATCAAAATAGCGATCTTAATGGAGTAGAGATTGTTTAGACGTCGGTAAGGATTGTAGTAGTGCAGATTGCAGCACATATTCTTCTTTTATTGTATATAATTCCTGCAGTAGGAATACTTAGTCGTTGATTAACATGTTTTGTGAGTTTGGTGATATTTCATCTCGTGATATTGTGTATGAACCATATGTGTATGAAACTCTAGAGGTCACATAGTTGTCTCGAAATCCTGGAAAATATGATTCCGAGCTATATGCCATCTCATTCAGAGAAAGTCTTCAATTAATTTTATAATGCTCGGAGTAAGAGATGTGATCGATGTGATCTACATGCCATATATTAGGGCTGTTTGTAGACTACCCGGATTTAAAGATAGGTGGCGCTACTGAGCCAAAATGAGTGTAACGTCATTTAGTGTAACTTTTTTAAGATGGTCTGTCAAAATTTGATGACATTCCCATGCTTAGTTTTGTTTTGACAACCAATTTCAAAACATCGTGTTAGTGTTTTTCGCGACCATGGAAAAAGAGCAGTATCGATCCGTGATTCGATTCTTGTTTTTGAGGAAATCTCGCTCATTCTCGACGGTGTATATGGAACCCATTCGCCTTACCGTACAACTGTTTACCAATGGTTTGAAAAGTTTTTCCGTGGCCGCACGTCAGTTTTTGATGAACCACGCCCAGGTGGCCCAAAAATGGTTACCACAATGGAAACCGTGGACAAAATCCATGATCTCGTATTGGCTAACCACCGAGTGAAAATTCGCGAGTTAGCTGTGATAGAAGGCAACTGAACTGAATGCGTTAGTCATATCCTGCACGAGATTTCGATAATGAGAAAGCTGTCAGCATGATGGGTGCCGCGTTTGCTCACACCGGAGAACAAGAACAATCGAGAGACCACTTCAAAAACGTGCTTAGCCCTGTTTAATCGAAATACGGAGGAATTTTTGCGTCGTTGAAGGTCGATGAGACATGGATTCATTGGCACACACCAGAGACCAAAGAACAATCGAAACAATGAATTTTACCAGATGAACGTGTCGGAAAGGTGATGGTCACCGTTTTTTGGGCCGAGCGAGATGTGATCCACGTTGACTATTTAAAGAAGGGAAAAAAATCACAGGAGCATACTACGTCGATTTATTGGGCCGATTCAACGCCAATATCAAGAAAATCCGACCACATTTGGCGAAGAAAAAGGTTTTATGATAATGCACCGGCTCACAGCACTACGAGTTGCTCCCCCATCCACCGTATTCTCCGGTTTTGGCTCCTACGACTTCTTTTTGGTCCCAAACCTTAAAAGATGAAAGGGGATTATATTGAAAAATAAATTGTCAAAACCCAATAAAGTTGCGGTTTTTTTTTTCTAATTCGGGTATTCATCAAACAGCGCTCGTATTGCAGTATGCATGGAGGGTTTTGAATTCAGGCTAAGCCAAGTACCCGCCTAATGAAAAATGGAAACATTGGCTTCAAGGGCACTACAGTGTGTCGGTAGGTCGAAGTATTGGTGTATGTATATATCCTCTGAGAAAATTCTACAATCTGTTGTTTTGGGGCCCACTGAAAACGGAGATAGTCTAACTAAAATTATCAGTATTTGTTGTCTATGTGAAATCAATTTTAGTATGTTGAAGATGGGTTGATAAAGAGTAGGCTAGCAGGTTCCATATTAAATTTTTTTCATTGCTAAAAACATGTAGATGTTTCTTCTTCCAATAGACAGTCGAACAGCTTGTTGCTCTGTTAGCAAGCCTTACTCCACGCCATCATTCATCCGGGAAATTCTTCGGAAATTGTGATGTGGAAGGGACAAATTATGAGCTTCCTGCGTCACAAAACAGGATTAATGTAGCTTGGTGTGTGACCCAGCGAGCCGCAAGCGTAAAAAAAATTTATTGAAGCGAAACGCCACAACAAGCCTCGGATACAGACTGATATTTTGTTGATAACCTTTGACTATCCACTAGGGACAACTATAGGGCCCTGGAGTATTAGGATCCTCCTCGACGAAGATCCTTAAAATGCCAGATCAGTCCAACTTGAGCGAGAGTTCTCACGATATAATATGGATATTTGGGGCTGAGCGATATAAGAAGGTTGAATTCCGGGGAATACCAATCGCCCACAAAAAGCACCGCCTTGCTCTACTTTGGAAAACCAGCCGGAATCACACGAGTGTCCAGCGTTGGCCTGGCGTTAACACCAACAGCAAGAAGCAGTCCCATATCTTGGAAATAATACAGTGATCGGATATTGAAGGCCGATATCAGATTACCATTATCTAGTGCTATGCAACGAAAAAAACCACGACCGAGGACGAAAAGAACAACTTTTATCCACAACTTAAAGCCTAAAGAAGACATCGTAATCGTAATGGAATATTTAAACGATAAGATAGCCAACGACAACACAGCGCTCGAATATGTGAATGGAGTTCACATATTCGGAGGCGGCAATGATAATTTGAAACGGCTTGTACATTTCTGCAATACCAACCTGCTAGTCATTGAGGAAATCTGTTCGAACAGAAGACCTGCTATAAGATCAGTTGGGTCTCATCTGACAGGCAGCGATTGTCAAACCAATTCGACAATTTTGCGATAAGTCGACTTTTCAGAAATTGCGTCTTAAACATCCGAAACGAGGGTTGAGCTGATTTCAGAATTTTGCGTGGCCATCATCTTATATTAGCCACTAAACACCTTCTTACTGCATCCGTCCACCACAAACTTCGGGATACCCTTGTGCGCCAGCAATTTAGAGAAAATGTTGCCACAGGGGCAGAAATATTACCTAAACATTTAGTTATGAAGAAGATTTGTGCTAGTTGGAAATCACACAAACTGGCCAGTGCTAAATAAATTCAATCGTGGTGCTTTAAAAAGGATGTACATCATCGTTACAGGAGACAAAACATAGATATACCCGTATGAACCCAAATCGGCTGTTTCGGTATTCCAAGGTGAGCGAAAAGCTCACCGATAAATTGGGTCAAGTTGCTACTGTGGCATCGAAGGATCGAAGAACTATTATTGCCGATTAGTACATAACAATTTGTTTGTCAGAAGTCATCTTCTATTATGGCTATGCTAGTTAACACACAGCCAGTCAAACAATTTAACATTTAAGCTTTCAAAACGTCGAATTAATGAGCCATTGGTCACATTCCCCTGATATATCGCCTAATATTTTTTATTTGTTCCCGTTTATAAAAAATAAAATGCGTGGTCAACGTTTTTCAACGCCAAAAGAGACTGCAGAGGCACTCAAAAAGCATATATCTGAGGTATCTGGTTCAGAGTAGTAAGAATGTTTCGAAAGCTGGTTCTAGTGTATAAATATTGAAGGAGAATACTTTGAAAAGCAATAAACTATTTAAAGTAATAAATTTAGTTTTTTTTTTATTACTTTTCTTATTGTTAAAACTCATCGGACAACCTTTATAACATATATGTAATGCCTTGACGACAATTTGGAATTTTTAGATTGAATAAGCTCCAACATGAAGCATGTCTAGGTCGGTTCTCAAGAATCTTAATCTGGCTTGTTAAGTCAAATTTCGAAAAATGAGGAGTATTGACTTGAATATGGTATAGTGATTGAAATTTCCGCATAACTGTACTCTAAAAAGAACATAGAGTTGTCGACGTCACTTAAAAACCAGTGGAATGATGATCTGTACTTGCCACACTACATCGTATGAGTATTCTGTCAGCGTAGGAGTATTCACATTCGGTTGAAAACTTTGTATAACTTTCATTTGGCAATAGAAAGTGAAGTAATAGAACAATTCTACAGCTTAGCTCTGAACCAGACATGCAAATTAGCATTTCTAATTGTGGTCGGTATGACATCATTAATTTACCCAACTCACATTAATATCTCAAATAGATTTTACATTCAAATGCAAATGGTTTAGATATACATAACCCAACCATTCAAACACTCTACCACCATCATAATAACCATCACCAACTATTGTACTATCTGGCAACGCAAATCTTTTTCACATCCAAAGTAAATTAATTAACATTAACATTGGCTCAGCTGAATAGCAACCCTTTCCCCGGCTGCGGCTGCTTATGGTTTATAAAAGAAAATCTAATGAATCTAAGCGTAACGAAACCTAATGCCAATTGACCTCTTAAACGCAACCAAAACGACTCCATCAATCAACCTTAATCGAGTTATCTACCTCTGTATGTAGGATACCTACTCAAAATCCAAACAGAGCCTACCGAAATTAAAAAAAAAAAAAAACAAACACTTTTACTTAGCCTTTAGCTATGCAGTCTATCATATTTTCATTTTTCAAACTTTATAGCAATTCCAGTCTAAGCCAGTAACTACAAAACTTTATTACGTCCAAACAGAAATAAACTGGCGCACATGAATAGCTCTTGCAGTTGAAAAAGGGATCAGCTAGCTCCTCGGGGGCGTTTTTCTGAAAGTAGGTACTCGTATCTACGAGTACTGTCCGAAAAGTTGAGAATTTCACTTCAAAAGCACTTGGAACTGACCCTTAACAGGGATATTAGTTTAGAGTTCTACATTCATATGTAGGGAATGGGAATACGAGTATCTCTGGGCCCAATCCTTGGTCATAAAAGAAATTCATTAAAATTCCACATCCGAATAGAACTAACTTTACAAGTTCGTCCTTAGGTTGATTTGGGTTGGTTGTAAGTCATCCCCTGCAACCGAAATTCGTTCAGACTGATTCTCTATCCATCCTCACTATTTATTAAATGATATTAAAATCTATCTGCGGGTCATAAACTAATGTTAATAACTTTATCCATCTTCTCTAACATTATGTCGGTGTTCGTGTATTTATATGCTTGTGAGAAACGCGTACAAGTGGCAGTAGAATTCATATGTTCCTAAATTCTAGTCAGCTTGGCTAACACACCCATCGGGCGGCCGAAAAACCAGTCATATCACATTATGACTATGACAACGATGAAGACGATGTTGGTGTACAAACGATGGAGTGACTTTAGAATGCTGCCCTTTATCATCTGCAATAAATTATTCATTATTGTTCTATTCCATTGCGACCCCTCTTTGCCTTTCACCGTGTGTCATCTTCGTTGTTGTAGTCAGAGTTGTATTCGTCGGTTGTTGTCTGTTTATATCACACTAGTCTATCCTGTCCTGATTGTCTGACCGTATATTTGTCTGGCTCTCTGTCTGTCTGTTTGTCTGTCTGCCTGTGTATTTCCTGTAGTCTCTTAGTGTTGTTTTCTCGGTCTCGTGCTTTATAATTTATTTCATTCATGCACTAGTACTCCTTCCTTTGTCGAGCGTATAAGATTCTCTTCCCAGCTTCTAACCGTCTAAGGCGTTATCGTCGTGCACAATATTGTCTACATTGTAACTCTTAACTTCTAGCGCTTAGTCTCTACTACTAGTTCTCCTTTTTCATTTTCTTCTTCTCGTGTTTTTTTTTTTTTTTTTGAGTCTTTCTTCCTGGCTTTCTCGAATCTCGATGAGAGTACGTGAGAAAATTTGCAAATGTGTACTTAATGCATAATCAGTTTTTTTTTTTTTTTCTATTCCTTACTTTTCAGCCCTCGTCCTCTCGCCCAGTTTTGTCAGTTTTGTCGTTTAAAATAAATTTTCCACAGAATAATGGGTGAAACGATAACGAACGTTTGTTTAAGGAATAACCGAGAAAATCCATCAGAAAGGAGGGATGGAAAATTCGTGGAGAAATATGGAAATGTACTTCGTGAATACTTGGTATCAGTCGATTTGAATTGCTGGTGTTGCTTCTAGTGGAAATTTAAATTTATGACAAAGGAGCCCTATAGGTACCTCAATACCTACCTTGAGAATCATGGTCCTTTGGGTGAGTAGTTTGTAAATGTTGAATATTTTGGAGGTCACCCGGACATCCTAAACAAAAAGAAAATATCCTGAAGCATTACGACTGTATATATTCGCAATTTTATCGGTTCAGTCATTACCCATATCTCAAAACCAAATCCAAGTGTTTCAACTTGTACAGACCAGTGAATCGATAACATACCTCAGGCACTAAGTTTATATTTTCTGATAACAGTTGAGAGGATTGCGAATGACACCTCAAAGTACTTATAATTATCCAAACGCTTCAATTGGGACTCCACCAAGAGTCCCAATCAAGCGCATCTGTAAAGACGAAACACCACTGCTCATCTACTCAACTCTATTCAACACAAACTTAGAAACGCACGTCAAATACTTAAACGGACAAAACCATTCGTCGCTCTCTTCTTGAGTTATTGCGTTACCAGTTAAAGCCTTTAAAGCTGCACAGAGACTTTTGAGAAACTTTTGGGTCATTCTAAAGGGCTAATTCGAGATAAAGCAGAAGTGCTCATGCTATATAATCGAACTTAGGTGCAACATCTTTGAACAAATTGCTTCACTTTTCACTTGTTTGCTCTGGGCTGGTCTTCTAGAACACATTATTTTTAGGTTCTCATCCTTGCTTAACTTGTGTCACGATCGTTCCTTAGCCAACATAAAGGCAACAATCCGGCACCTCTGTATTCTAGTTTCGAAAGCATAGTCATCTTTGAAGATTTTCTTCATCTTTCTGATAGATCTGATGAAAATCTCAGCCCGAAATAATGTCGCCTTTCACTCATATTAATGCAAAGATTGTGTTTTCAGTTTATCAAACTGATGAGCTGCTTCTTGAACAAAAGATTGCTGAAGTTTTGTCCTCGTTATAACTATGTCAATGTTGTTATCTAAGATTCTGGGCCTTTTATTTACTTCAGTTCTAATTAACTCACTACCCTTGCTTACACGAACTGGTAAGCGATCAAATTTTAATTTTTTACTCAACCTCAAATACAGAGTTCTACATAAAATAGGACATACAAGATAGAGATTCAGAAGGGCATCCTATGAGCTTCGATCAAAACAAGGCAAACAAAAAGTTGAGCTGACAAACTCGTAACACTCGTACAACCAGAGCTAAAGAAATCAAAGAGACTATCTTGAAAGACCCTAACTCCGGCAAAAAAAAAAAAAAAAACTCTTAGATGGACTTAGTCTGCTTTTAACAACAGATGGTAACGTCACAACTTACCGAAAGGGGATCCTGGACTTTATTCAAGGTGCATGTTTTACTTGCAGGGTTCTATATAAGCCAATGGCCGATTTACCAAAGGCGGCGTTTAAACCCTTTGGTCAGCCAAAAAAGCAGATAACTTCAAACACAAAAAAGGGTTATGGTTATGGTTCAATCTCGAATATTTTATCCCTCAGAGACATTGGTCATCAAACTACGCATTGGGTTAGAAAGATGGATAAAATGCGAACGATTACAAACACTTTTGAAGATGTCTTCGCAGCGACAAAACGATGACCCCAACAAATTGTGTCTTCTCGCCTTTTTAAGCGCCTGTGGTCATAGATGACCCAATCAATTGACTAAGCAACTTTCTAAGCTTTGCAAAGTGTGCGAACTTATACAAAAACACCCTAAATACCGCTCAATATGGAAAGAGAACCTAAACTCAGACTCCGTGCAACACGCTTTTGTAATGCCCTGCCAAACTATCTATTTCCTGGTTGTTATAACTTGCAAATGTTTAGGAACAATATGTCATGTTGAGTCCCTTCTGAGGATTGGTTGCGTGCTCTGTGTGCGTTTCACACTTAGATATTAGGGACTTGTAAGCTTTGGGCATTACCTTTGATGGTGAGGACTACGATGTCAGGGGAGTGTTCTCTGACACCGATTGGTTCAAACTTCTAGCTTCGCAAGGGAACTGTTCACTAGAAGAAGGAATAGGTAGTTGTGATTAGGTGATTAGGCCGCCAGTCCAGGGCAGTAAGGTGTCCAATTTAAAGTGACCAAAAGGTCGTGAAACTCCAACGGAAACTATATTCTGGTGTCACGGAAGTCCAGGGGCCCCTGGAACTTCTATTTCAGCCTAACCTAGGAGTTGGCCCCCGAGTGGGAAAATCGTGGTAGCTGTTGCTTTATACCCAAAATCACGAGAAGAGTAAACCGAATGGAATAAAACGTCTCATGGTTTAGCATATATTGTGGCGAACTACGACCTGTACTAAACCATTTGATAGCTATGGAACTGGTTAGTCTGCTCGATGTGCGGTTGCACTGCAAACGGGTGCCACGACCCACAGAATGGCTGAGGTGTTAGATTGGCCTCGATCCTTCATCAAAGACGAAGTTCTTTCCTTACACATGACTTTGAATCTAGTACTGTTAGTGGTATTTGTACTACTCGAAGGACATATGGTAGATCAACGCATTGTTTTGATTCTCGTACGCAGACGTAGCATTGGATTCAACCTTCACGTCAAACACTAGTGATATATGTATGTGTCTTCCCGACGAGCCGGATCCAACGAAAGTTATTCGCTCAACGAAACACTCCGTAGCAAATGGTCGCCTATTTGTTCGGAAAAAACGGACGTATCGCCACCGTATCATTAGAGCAACGTAAACGTTCGGAATGGTACACCACCATTTGTTTGCCAAAGTTTTTTGAGAAAAACTGCCGACCACGTCAACGTAAGCTCTAACAGGTCGGCTCAAATAAGTGACTTTTTGAGTACTCAAAATATTTAATTCGGAGTGGAAAAAGTGCTTCGATAATTGGTTCAAGCGCAGGTAAAAGGGTAAGTCATTTTCGATGATAAATATTTGTTTTTTCTTGTTTTTCTTAAAAGTTAGGTAGTAACCTACTTACTCTGTCTAGGCTTTTATAAGAGCACATAAGAGTTCCTTATAGTCCTTTGAAATTAGTTTTGCATTCCATCTCTTCACAAGTGCATGGTGTGGGATCAGACAAGCCAACCTTCAAGTTTAAGTGACGCACCCTTTGCTATTTTCAAAATCATGAAAAAATTAAGTTTCGTACGTTGTACCGCTATTATAAGTTGTATAAGCAGCCTGCTCCACTGAAAACAACGTTGTCGCTGATTAAATTAATTTAAATGAGGTCGCACAGACACAAACAATGTTGAATGTTCTGGGAGCCCGGATGAGGGCTGTTCCGCCGAAAAACATCAGCAAAACCATAAAAACGTTTTGGGAAATCGTTATAGAAAAACCGTAAAGGGAAAAAGCGTGAAACAACTGACATTGCAAAGATATCAATACACCATGTATAGGGTGTTTCAATAGCAACTTGACAACTTTGAATTTAATTTGTGAACGCACTCTTTCACTAAACATCAAACTGTCATTGTCAATTTATTCAGTAAACTCAACATTTTCATCATGATAAAGTACACTAACGAGCAACGTCTGCAAGTTATAAAAATTTTGTACAGATATTCGAAATCGGTGACTGCAACTTTAAGAGCGTTAACTCCAATTTTCGGTCGTAATTCTCGCCCTAGTAGACAGGCAATAACAAGTTTAGTGCAAAAATTTGAGTCTACATATTCGTTGTGTGATGTTGCCGTGTCAGTGAGACAACGGGTTGGTCGAGGTGTTTAAAATATCGCAGTTCAGACGTCCGTAGCAAACGATCCATTTCAGTCAATTTCAACGCGTTCTCAAGAATTGGGCATCGCTCAGACCACATTATGGCGTATTTTGCGTAAGGATCTTAGTTTACACCCATACAAGATCAAGCTGACTTAAGATTTGAAGCCGATGGACCATTTGAAGCGATGTACGTTCTCCGATTGTGTTCTGGAGAATATGCGCCAAGATGATGAATCTCATCGCAAAATCATCTTCAGTGACGAAGCTCATTTTTGGCTCAATGGGTTCGTCAATAAGCAAAATATGCGTTATTGGTCGGGTGAAAACCCACATGTGCTTCATGAACCACCACTTCATCCACAAAAAACAACTGTTTGGTGCGGTTTGCATTCCGGCGGCGTTATTGGGCCATATTTTTTCGTCGACGATAACGATCGTCACGTTACTGTGAATGGTCAGAGTTATCGCTCCATGATCACCGATTATTTTTGGCCCGAATTGAAAGATATGGACTTGGGCGACATGTGGTTTCAACAGGATGGTGCCACAAGCCACACAGCACACGCTACAATCGATTTATTGAAGAGTAAGTATTGTGAGCGTGTTATTTCAAGACTTGGGCCAGTCGATTGGCCGCCTCGTTCGTGCGATTCAACGCCGCTTGACTGTTTTCTGTAGGGCAACGTTTGGTTTATGCCAACACGCCGACGACGTTGGAAGAGCTCAGAGCCAACATTGAACGCGAAATAGCGGCCGTTTCGGCTGAAATGTGTGGCCGAGTCGTTGAAAATTGGGTCCAACGAATCGACCGCTGCAAACGTGCCCGCGTGGCCATAATGAAAGAAGTCGAGTTCCATGCATAAATGTTTTGATTGCACTTCAAGCCAGTAATAAAGTTTTTGAAATATCTCAAATGGTTTGACTTTTATTTAAAAAAAAAAAAGTTGTCAAGTCGTTATTAGAAAGCCATATACATCACATTTTGCAGGATCACGGATCTATCACCTATTTGTAAACCTAAAAAAAAAACCTAATCGGAATGATATACGAGTATCGCTCCAAAGAAAAGTTGATCGCCGAAACTGAACGTGTTTTGAAGGATTGGACAAATCGTTCTGTAAGAAAGGCATAGAAATGTTAGAGCGGCGCTGAAATGAATATTTCACTTTAGAAGAAGGCTATGTTGAAGTCGAATTCTGCTAAAATTTATGTTTTTGTATGGTACCGCGTTTTTATATGTTAGCTTCTTTTTGAACCACCTGTAACGTCATCTGATTCAGTTGGTAAAGCAAATGAACGATATACTACACTGTCATCGCTTCTTGATAAAAAAAAAACCGTGTGGCGCTCCCATTGTTCCGATTTGAGTTCTTAGCTTCATAGCTTGACATTTACAAAAGTTACGTAGCCAAGAGTGCGTCTATCTCTGTGTGTGTTGGCGATTTTTTTACAATTTTAGAAATTGATTTAAATTTGCAACAACGAACTTGTAATAAATTTTGGAAATGTTGGAAAAGTGTTTTGGCAACGATTCTCTAAAGAAAACGGTCGTTTACCAATGGCACGAATGATTCAAAAGTGGACATGAGTCAATCGGAGATGATGAACGCAGTGGCAGACCACCGACATCGAAAACCGACGAATACGTTGATGAAATAAAAGAAATGTTGGTCAATAACCGCAAATTAACCATCAGAGAGATAGCGGAGAACTTGAACATTGCCTATGAATCCGTCTAAAACATTTTGGTTACCAATTTGAGTTTCCGTCGCGTAGCAGCAAAGTTGGTGCCAAAAGACCTCAATTTCTTGCTAAAAAGAGACCGTGTTGACGACGCAAAAGAGATGATTTAAGAGGCTGAATCTGATCCCACATTAATTAAAAGGATCATTACTGGAGACGAGACGTGGGTTTATGAATACGACGCGCTATCCAGACATCAGGCAAATGAATGGCGTTCACCAAATGAGCCAAGACCAAAAAAACCACGTCATTTTCAGTCAAAAAAGAAGGCAATGCTCACGGTTTTCATGTATTACAACGATGAAGTGCCTTATAAATTTTTGTCAGAAGGCCAGACAGTAAACAAAGAGTCTAACTTGGGCGTTATGAGACATTTGCATGGAGCAATTCGCCGAAAGAGACCAGAATTGTGAGCAGAAAACTTGTGGATTTTACATTATGATAACGCACCGTCGCACAGTGCCATCATTATTCGTAATTCTTTGACTAAAAATGCAACAAATACCATCCAACAGCCAACGAATTCACCTGTGACGATCCCCACTACGGGGAACGCGTTTCTGCAGCCGAGAGGAAGTAATGAAAATATCGCATGAAACACTGATGGACATACCGAAAACCGAATATAAAAAATGTTTCGAGGATTGGATCAAGCGCTAGCATAAGTGTGTTGGAGTCGATGGGGATAACTTTGAAGGGGACAATATAGATTTAGATGAATAAACTTGAATTTTTAATTTTCTGAATAAATTCCGAAATTTTTTTGATCCAGATAACACGATTTTGCGATGACTGGAAGTTGGAAATCAACTTTCAAAAGTCGGAAACCATTCTCTTTAGGACGCCGTTGTTAGAGCCTCTAGGGATAGAAAGCCGCTTGCCTGTCGAATGGTAGTCAGATACCTTGGGATCTGGCTATATCAGTTTCTGTGTTTTAACAAAAATGTAGATGCTGCTCTGGCCAGAGCAAAAGTCGCCCTTACAAAGAGACTTTTTTATAGCAGCCAACTCGATGCGAGGATGAAGGTAATCTGCTACATGGCCCTTATCAGGCCCATATGCTCCATATCCATATGCTAAGTGTTTTGTTAACAATGTTTTTCTTAGTCTTAAGTATAGAAAATAAATATTATGAAATAAAATAAAATGTAAATTAAGTCAAAAGACATAGATATAAGAATTTAGAGTAGGTTAAAGTGCCTGTGGGGCCAGTACGTTAGTATAAGATTGTTAAGTAAGTTTAAGCTCACATTTAAACATTTTTTGTTAGTATGTAAGAGTTAGTGATTAAGAAAATAAAATGCATATAAAACTAACTAACTAACTATACTACTCGTAAGCTCTTGTTTTACTCGTAGCAGGCCTTTGTTAACATTGCGCACACTTTGTTACACTTTGTTTCATTTTTTATGCAAAAATTGATACAAATTTCTTGAACGGTTTCTTTTAACAAACGAAAATTGCCGAGCTCATAAAAACACGTCTAACATTAGCGGCTGCCACAGACAAAGTAAACAAGCCCGCGAAATTTTAAAAAATTTCCATTTTCTGAACATACTATGCATATCTAACAGTGGACTTGGTTTCTTTCAAGCTTGACAAGTGTCAAACGATATGTTTAATTCTTTTAGCACTATATTCCATCAGTTTTGATAAGTCTTATACTCAAATACAAAATTGTTGTAAAATACTTTTATTTTCATCACACTATACCCAGTCACTTCAATTTGCTTTCATTTATTGGAACTCAAATTTATCTAATCGCTACGATATTTATGTGATAAATGTCACTACTCATTATTTATAGACTAACATATTATAACGATACTCCTACACAAGGGTATGTATCTATCCATAATCCACTTCGCCAAGACGACGCCGTACCATCCATTGTTTTCCTTTCTCTCCATAACATTCGCACTTACATATGTCATAAGAAAACGCTTGAATAAAGCTTACCTGCAAAGAGAAGAAAATACAAAATTAATCGATTTAGATGCTATCGTCAGACGACAAATAGATAAAATTGAAAAAAAAAAAAATCAATTAAAAGTACAATTTCGCCAGAAAAGATATATATCTGTCTTTCGTCGAATTGGAAATATTTTTGTCCCGAATTTCTGACGTCAGCAAATTTCAATAAATCAATAGAAGAAAGGAAAAACCTCATTCGAATGGAGTATACCATAATATGGATGCAGGGCACCAGAAGAAAAAGATACAAAAGAAGATTTAAACAAATACCAACCATTTTCCACAATTCCTTGAATACCAGATCCAGATAAGTTAAACGTTTTCTTCTTTTTTCGGTCTCCTCCTGCATCTACTTCTTCTGGTTGAATAAGACTTTCTGACGTTTGTAGAAAAATCTATATCCATTGGGAGGAAGAAAAAATCCACCAAAACGAACGCAGACAGAATTGTACCTTCAAGCTATTTTCAAATCATTTGAAAGCACCCATGACCCACCACCCACTACCCGCTTACTTTAATGCAACGGATACATGATCCACAACGAAGAAACCAAAAAGGTCAAGGGAATATGTAGAAGGATATGGTATAAACCAAAAAAAAAAAAAAAAAAAACAACCAACAAACAAATCAGAATTTTCTTTTTGTTTTTTCGTTTGTTTTGGTGCTCAAGTGGCGGCTGTTTATCTCCGTCACAGTTTTTCCACCCCTTCAGACATATGAAAAATCTTCAACCCCTAGAGTTTTGCGGGGAGATATTGGGTTTGGGAACATTTCTCCACCCTCTGACAGGTAATATTTTAACTTTCAAACCCCACCACCACCAAAAAACAAACGACAAAGGGAAACATTTTAAAGTGTTCACCACAACCTACTATAGCCTCTATATAGGCACTGTGAGAAGCCCTGATATGGCGCGTGAAAACAATGACAAAGCAGATTGAGAGGTGTGCTTACTATTTTCGAGGTGGAATAGACAACACACGCTGCTAAATATTTGTATAAATGCCATGCGAAGATAATTTTAAAATATGCGGATACATCGCTATCCGTCCGTTATGGGAGAGATGTTTATGGCGATGATGAGGACCGTACTTGGTGCCGGTGATCTAAAAACCCGTTGAATACATACGAACAAGTGGATGTGGAACACGTGTGCGAATTAGTTGGCATCTTTCTTTTGAATTTTTTTTTTTCCCCCTTTTCTTGCTCTTTGGTAAATTTCATACCATTTGTCGTGATGAGGCGTGGTTGCGCCGCGTTGAAGGAAGAGATGAACAGAAATACGAGTATACTCTCACCAAGTTGCGCAAATAAAGAGGTTAAAAGAATGGAACTCACATGGGATAACACCTTGTAAAAGTAAGTGTATGGTAAAAAATGTCAAGTAAGTTCGATTGGTTTATGAAATCTAGTGAATAAGAGGCATGTGAGCAGAGTACTTGCACAGATACACTATAAAACCGAATTCAAATCGAATAAATGCTAAACCTTTACAGATACATTACCTATCAAATGAAGAAGCTCAGTTAAGAATGAATGCACTAGAAACATTTTTCTGAGAAGCAAATATATTCATCTATGTACCAAACCAGTGAAATATCAAATGCTTATGGAAGAAAATGTCAAGAAATGAATGACAATTATGGACATGTGGAACAAATATACTCGTATGTATATGAAAATGTCAAGAGTTCCACAAGGTGACGTCCTTCGTCCTATCATATTTCTTTTTTTTAGGTAGATTACCCAATAAAAAAGGCAAGAAAAGCAAAACTGAGCCAACGAAGCTTTGTAGGAAATGCTTGACAAATATTCTAGAGTCTCAGTGCCAAGGAACAACGAAAAAGTGCCTACATTTCTAAGGCTCACGGAATCACTTTGTCAAGGTATATCTGGAGATATAAAAAAACAAACAAAATACAAAAAACAATACAGACAATCCCTGTCCAGGTTATTTAGAGGTGAATGAAGGCGAAATCTCGATTTCATTCATCTCCCTCCTGGTAGCGGAGCTTCTGGCTTACGAAAAAACTCTCACTAACGAGAGCGATTTTACCGGTGAGCAAGCTGGTACTCACACCGGTGATGCACAGGGCAGGACCTCGGTCGAAAATGTAGCCTAGGCAGATGGAACATACGCAGCTGAAGCAACCTCCACGAAGTAAAGAACTAAGGGCAAGGCTGCGGTGATGGAAAAAGTGGGAATAGCTGGCTCAGCCGCTGTGCCTGCCGTCTCCATCAACGCTGCTAAGAATGCGAAGAATGCACACTAAAGGGCTACGTAAAGCTAGGCAAAAGGTAGGAAAATGTGAGAGCTGCAATCTCAGCAACCTAAACGAATGGAAAAAGGCGCCTTTGACAGAGCGAAAGCCATCCTGGTCAACAAATTGGTTACTCAACAGCAAAGGAGATGGTGTTGCAAAGACGGTAATATGATGGTGGTCCCAGAAGTACCCGACCCCACAAAGAGAACACAAAAATTTTGGAAAAAAAATTTATTTATTTTTCAACATAATCGCCTTTCAGCTCTATACAATCTTGGTTGGACACCCTCTTTATAATAAGAACTGTCTTGCTCTCCAAAATAGCCGACATCACTTCTTCATCTTTGGAAAATCTTTGACCACTGAGCCATTTTTTCAAGGGAACAGAAAATAATCCGAGCGGGCTAAATCTGGCGAATAGGGTGGACGAGGTAGCAATTCAAACTTTAATTCATTAATTATGGCCATTGCAATAATGAATTTGTGAGCTGGTGCATTGTCTTGATGAAACAACACTTCCTTCTTAGCCACATGCGGCCGTTTTTGCTTGATTTCTTCGCTCAAACGTTGCAATAAGTTCGCATAATACTTACCGTTGATAGTTTTTCCTTTTTCCCAAAAAATCGACGCCATGACCTTGCCTGCAGATGAAACGGTCTTCGCCTTATTTAGAGCCGGTTCTCCTTTTGGATCCATTGTTTTGATTGTTCTTTTGTCTCGGGTGTAAAGTGATGGACCCATGTTTCATCCATTGTTATGAAACGGCGCAAAAATTTCGCTTTATTGCTGTGAAACTTTGCTAAACACTCAATGGAAACATCTTTACGACACTATTTTTGCTCGAGTGTGAGCAAACGCGGCACCCATCTTGCACACAGCTTTCTCATGTATAAATTTTCAAACAATATGCGATATACCGCACTTTTTGAAATGCCTACAACGTCTTCTAGCTCGCTCACTTTCACTCGACGATCATCCAGTACCGCTTTGTGGATTTTCTTCACCATTTCTGGAGTCGTCACCTCATTTGGTCGACCACTGCGATGCTCGTCTTGGCAGCTCGTTCGGTCTCTTTTAAACTCAGCAACCCAAAATTTTACTGTTTTAAACGAAGGAGCAGACTAAGCCAGAGTAGAATCCAGTTCAGCTTTTATATTGATTGGGCTTAGGCCTTTCAAATAGAAGTATTGTATCACATAACGATGACCAATTTTCTCAATTTTCACAAATTCACTGACAACGTTCATTGATGGCTGCCAAACAAATACTAAATAACGTGGCGTTTCAAACGCTTTGAAACCTACGCTTTATAGACTACGTACTTTCTAATACAGTGATATTTTCAAACAACTACCGCCATTTCAGGCCGGGTACTTCTGGGACCACCCTCGTAGAAGCCTTTTTTTTTTTAAGTAGGGGGCAAGCGTTTCTGGCAAGAAGGCAAGTTTTAGCAGCAAGGCAGATCCGACGACGTCGTGAAGCCGAATGATGCAAAAAAGGTGAAGGCTGGTACTTCATCCGCATTGCGTCGTAAGCCAAGCGACTCGAAATACGAGCTTCTCGTTGCCGTGATTAACAAGCTGGTACCTTCCGGTCGTCTGACAATCGACCAGTGGAAAAAGGTCGAGGAGAAGTTCAATTCGATGACGCTGGTTGGGAAGGCGGATCCAAACTTGTAGCTTGTGGAAATAAGCATTCTGTAGATTTCTTCAGACGCTTCGTTTTAGAGGTATGCGATGTTTAGGAAGGCATCAAGCTAAAATGCATGACGGTGACAGAGTTTGCAAGGTGCACTCTGCCGAGGACATGGGTATAAGTTTCGTGTTCCTACACGTACCCTTAAAAGCTTTTGGGAGTACTCCATGTGCAGAATCGGGAACTAAAAGCCGATACATGGAGAATACTTAAGACAGGCCCTAAACGGCAGGACGGGCAGCATTTTCTGCTGTCCCTTAATAGGGACTGCTTACTATACTTCGAAAAATTGAAAGGTATGGTAAGGTACAGCATGGAAAAATTAATGGTTAAGCCATCGACAAAGGGAAAATACGAGGAGGAACCCCTCCCCAAGATGATGGAAGTGCTGCAGATATACTTGCACCATAATAAGGCAGCGATGGCCTGTCTGGTGGACTACATAACCACTCAAACAATGAGACAAGCGCAACTATGTACATCAATGTGATGGCCACAGAAGCAAGGTGCAAAAGCAGAACCGTTTAGGCAAACACTAAAGAACTAAAGTTGGACAAAGTTCAAGAGGTCCTTAGACGATTCTCTACTAATTTCGATTTAAGGCCAGACAAAAAATAGAATGAGCATATTCTTTGAGTCTTGTTTTTGTAAGCTATAAAATCAGAGTGAGATTGATGTATCCGAGGTAAAAAATGTCCAAATACGCTTCACAATCCCAGTTAAAATAAGATAATAAGGTTGATCGAAGCACTGTTAAATCACAAGGCGATTGAACTTGACGGTATTATCACGAAACTTTGGGGATGGAGAGGTTTGTTTGAGAAAAAGAGAGGAGAAATGCTTGAAGAGTGAAGCATTACAAGGCTAAAAATTAGTACGGCAAAAGCAGAAATTTTAAGTTGCAGTGGAAACTCATCGGCTCAAATATGATTATTAGTATTTTGGAATATTGTTTCGACGAAATGGTACAACAAAGTCTGCCCTTAGAATATTATTTATGCTCACAATGCCCAACCTTGGGTCTAATAGAAAAAAATTTTTCAGAGAACGGAACAGGAACTAATAGGCATAACCATTTAATGACGGACGCTGAAGTATCAGCGAATTAAGCATATTTTCCCAAAGGGTAACAGTTCCATAGCCAAAAATGGAGCCAATTAACGCAAAATTACGCACTAAGCAGACACATTCTTCAGTCGGAAAATAGACACAGCAACTGGGAAAGGTTTGTAGAGAGCTGGCAATCGTACATTATAGCGCATTCTTGTAGTAGAGGCCTTGGACACACAAAAGATTTTAGGACATAACTGAGTAAGAATTAGAATATTGGCCAATCTAAATGGGGAAGAAATATTGCATATGCCAAAAGAAAAAAGACGACCCCTTCTGTCTGCCTCAATTTTCCTCAAAATCAGGAGAGAAAGAGAGGTACCAATGAACGTTGATTTTAAATGTTTGAAGGCTATAATGACTAGATTCTTACCATATTGGCGTATAGTATTTTTTTTGGATCGAACAGCAACTGAAAAGAACCTAAAATTGGTTATCTGGAGGCCGTTTAAGTGTGTTTTATTTGTTTTGATAAAACCATGTATGACTAGACCTGAAAATATGTCATTTGTTTGGCATAGGGCATTGGTGACTTGACGTAGTCAAACGGCCTACTATTTGCTCAGAAGGGTTTGATTTTTCTTGGGAAAAGCTGCTTAGGCTACAGCTACGAGTCCAATATGAGAGTATGTCTCAGACATACTGTAAAATGTTACCGAGTGTCCGTGGATGTTTAACCACCGTGGTGTGGTTTCTTTTTTGTAAAGTTTTTTGTGAGTTCCTTGTAGGTATTGTTGCACGGCTAGGAAAAAAATAATGACATTTCAGAGCACGTTCGAAAGTGGGCTTGGGAGTATACTGATGAACACTCCTATCGAGACGGACGTTATAGTTGAAGGTTTGAAGAGTCACTAGATACTACGTCAGTGTGCGAGGGTGTCAAATGACTGACACCCGTTTTTGAATCCTATCTAGCAGAATGACTAAGAAAGTTCTTTATAATGGTCGGTCGGATAGCATAGAAATGCTCCATAAGTTTTGGAAAACTCTATCGAATGAAGCTTGTACAGATTTTTGCGAGTGCAGTCATTAGATGTCGAACTTCCTCCAGTACTTTTCTGTTCTCTGACGTAAGGTATATCTACATATTGACTTTTAAGAATGTTATAACACCGTCGTAGTCATAATAGTACTTTAATGTCAAAAGGCAAAACAGAATTCTACCACCTTAAGCCACGGCAACTTTGTCTTTCTCTTAGAAATTACAAGAACGACTCGGCTGACAAATTTTACAAACAATGGCCAAACGTCTGGATCTTCAGGTCAGCATATTTAATTCTTCAACGCACAAAGCCAATCAGTTAAACGAATCATAAGAAACCTGTTAAAGCGTTGTTTGTTTAAAACTTTGCTACACTTCAAGTGATATAGTGATCACGAGTACCCTATTCTAAAACTAAACTATTGCTTTAGATATGAAGAGCAAATATCGCGGCACTTAAAACGAAACCTGTCACCGCAAAAACAAAAAGACCTGCAAACAAAATGTGTAGCCTACCCCTTATTAGGAGAACTAAACCAAAAGTAGTTCATCTAGTGTGAGCTATCGTCTAGGTACGTACGTATCTCTCCCTTCCATGGTTCTTAACACACTTTTGCGACGTTCCCACGAGCTATGTGATGTTTATGACCAACACAGGATATAGAATGGCACATCACAAATATAATTTGAGTCAAGGATCGCTTTGAAATCTGATATACATTTGTGCATGACAGGTTTGTCATCTGCTATACTTCCCTCAAAACTGTGAAAATTCGCCATGTTCTACAGCTGAAAAATCACAAACAGCTAAGTAAATAAACTGCGTTGTCATGGTTGATGATTTTTTTTATCTCTACTTTATTGCAACTATGTAGGTACTTACACACCTAGATGATAGGTAGCCGCTGGCGGTAAATATGATACTGGCCAGAGCAAACATTTTTCAACATGCGCTCGAGATAAAACACAAACTGGCAACAAGCGATTTAAAAAAAAAAAAATATGTCCAAAAATCAACACCAAAAAAGTCCATTAAAGGTGCTCATATTCCCACACAGGTGTATTCATTGGGAGTTGGTTTTTATTTCTGGATAAGAACTAAAAAAATTGTCGGCAAGAGGCAACTACTTTATCAGCGTCCTAGTCTCGACATTGCCTCTGTCTGCTACGCTCGTTGTCGTACGAGTATCTGAAGTGTTTTTGTGTTTATGGAAAATGAACATCTTAACAGTGAACACAACCCCATTTGATTTTTTTTTTTTTACGACAAACAGATGGCTGCGTCAAAAGCATTGGCTAAGACTGTGGGAGCAGGTAGTATCCCTTTATTAGGGAGGCATTTATTTTATTAAAATCAAATAACTTGCGCTAGAAGCTTAAGAGGATAGCATATGAATAGATTCCTGGGAAACACAAAAACCATCGGCCAACAATAAGCACAATTTCGTGCTCCAGATTTCAACTGGAGAGTTTATTCAAGTAGGCATAAGGGATATGCTCCTCTGATTCTGTTATAACCACCGACAGAATCAGCTCATAATGGATCAACCAGAATGGCTAGAGCTAGCAAAGAAGAAAAGAAACTCGTTAAGTAGCCACTACGACTAACATTGTCAATCCGTATTGGTCCCGCCTTTTCAGATTGTAAATTGTACTCCAGCAAAAAAAAGATGTGAGTAACTAAATTATTTCCTAAGATAACACGTGTGGTCGGTGTTAAAGACTTCAAACGGCTCTTTCTAAAAGACATTGTTTGGAAACCCAAAGACCAAAAGTATTTTGCCTTCACAAGAATAAGTAGTAAATATAATCATTTTTTGCTCTCAAAAGATAGTAAATTTTTTCAATTTTTAAATCAGCCGCATCCTGAAAAAATTAATTCACAAGAAACTAATATCTTTACAAGCAAGAAAATCAACACCAGATCTCACAGTCGTCTAAATGGCTACTAGAGCCTGCTTCATGAATGGTTATCCATGCTATCTAACAGTTCTTGCAGTTGTTTTCCAATGTAGCCTGAACGTGACTAGACAATACATTCAATTTCAGTCGCTAATAACTGCTAAGTGATGCTTTGGGAACTGCTTAGTAATCGCGTTTTCTAAAACTTTTTAGAGCTACAGAGCCAGAATGGAGTATAAAAAGACTACTTCTGCAGACAGTGTAATATGTATTTGATGGCCAGAATTCCGAAGACTCGAGAATTTCAGATCGACACTCACTTAAAAGCCCCATATAACAGCATGAATAGAGAAGAGCTATAAGACACCATGTCTAGTCTTGACATCTCTGCCAAATACGTCAGGTTATGCAGGATAACATTCGGAAGGTCCAATTTTGGGCGACTCGTTCAAGCAAGCGATTGGTATCTTGCGGATAACACGAGTAATGTTGGCTTCCAAAGCGTCAAATCGTAGCTGGCTTATTCCTGAAGACCTTAGACTTTACATATCCCCAGAGAAAATAGTCCAAAGGTGTGATATCGCACGATCTAGGCAGCCAATTTACAGTAGCAAAACGTGAAATTAATTGCTCACCAAAATGATTTCTCAACTAGTCCATTGTTTCACGCTTTGTATGGCTGGTAGCGCCGTCTTGTTGACGGTGTTGACACCATGTGCTTGAATTTCAGGAAGCACAAAGTCCGTTAGCATGGCGCGATAATGGTTACCATTGACGATAACATTCTGATTAGCCTCATTTTTCAAGAAATATGGACCAATGATTCTACTAACCCATAAACTACACCATACCGTTGTTTTTAATAGATCCAATGGTAGCTCTTGGTACTCTTCGGGTTGCTCATCATCCAAAATATGGCAATTTTGTTTATTAACGTATCCATTGAACAAAATTTCATGATAAAACACTGGATTTTCATTGAGTTTTTCCAGAGCCCATTTACTGAAAATATGACGTAAATTCAAGTCGCCTGGCTCCAATTCTTGCTCAAGTTGAATTTTGTACGCTTTTAGGCTGAGATGCTCAAGTAAAATACGCCAAGTTGTCGAATACGTAAAGCCAAGATGCTGAGAACGACGACAAATCGATTCGTCACGGTCTTTGCGTACACTCTCAGCTACAGCTGCTATAGTCTCTTCACTACGTGCTTGATGTGGACTAACCGGTCGAGTATCATCCACTAATGTAAACTGGGACTCAAATTTGCGAATGGTATTGGCAATAGTAGTTTCAGTAGGTCGATTATGTGCACCGTAAGTTCCTCGAATCGCACGAAAAACATTTCCCACAGAACGCTTATTTTCGTAATACAGCTGAATAATTTGGAGACGCTGTTGTGGTGTGAATCTTTCCATGATGACTTGCCAAACAATACTGAACAGAAATGACAAAGCAGTTTGAAAGGTGTCACGCGTGATCTGTCAAGAAAAGCCTATTGAAAATAAATCCTCACTATGAATCACCCTATATTTTCTGCCAAAGGATAAGAGGATTACTTTGTCCCGAGACAACGACTTCATCACGCTAAATGCTTCAGTTCCTACTCGTTTGTTGTCCGCAATTATTAGATATGTATTTAGTTATGATGTACTGCTTTCCGTGGCCTCAGTTATATAGCAGTTATTCGAGGTATACACAGACGGCAAAGATCAACAACTTGAGTGACAATCGACGTCTTTGAACGCTTTTCAATGCCGAAGATCATGTTTCGCTATGATTAGGTTGTCGTTGGACGCCTTTAAAAGAAGGATCCTATTCAGAAACCTATTCCTCTGAAATGCCAAGATTTTGAGAGAAATTTAGACATTTTAGAGACATTGAATAGCATACGTTAAATCTGTGCATATCATGGACAGTGATGACACCTTTATGCATTTTAACTAATTTCGGTCTACCAGCAAAACAATCCTTGGCATTAGATTTACCGGTCCACGTTGTGGATATCATGGGGATAGCTAACAGATGTGCCACCTCTTATGCGCTGGGTTCCACTCGGCCACCACAACAAAATCTCCGGTTTAACGACGAGTGCTGGTAAGCACATTTAGCTAAGTAAGATGCATACAAAGCGGCGCTGCTCACGAACTCTACGAGCAGAAGAGGAGAAAAAAGAGGGAGCATGAGAAGCGCGCGTTCGAGAAAATTTGAAGATGTTACTCCAGGAATGAAATTCGGAAATTTCACCAAAGAGTAGAAAAGAACATGCCACAGACACAAACCCCGAATCGAAGCCTGTAGAGACAAACAAGAGAACATAATAGATGCTGAGGATTTGGAAAGAGCATTTTTGTTGACTGTATAACGGCGATGACGAACCAAATACAGCTGTCAAGTAGAATGGAGCTTTCAACCTGGACAAGATATACCAACAAAGCTGTTGGAGCTGACTGCCGATCTCTTCAAAGCAGCAGGATATAACTGAATTAGGGGCATACACCAACTCATCTGTGTTTGATGAATAGAACTTCAACATCGTTTGTCCTCAGGAAAGGAGACCCTCTGAACTGCGCAAACTACAGACGCATTAGTCTTCTTAACATTGTCTAAAAGATCTTATCTGACATATTGTTTGAACGCCTAAAGTTCGTCAACATCTGATTGGTCTATATCAGTGTTATTTCACATCAAGAAAGTCCTCCATTGATCAAATGTTCACACTACGACAAAACCATGAGCCTCAAATCGATATACAACACCTATTCATTGATTTTAAGGCGGCATATGACAGCATCTTTAGAGACGAGCTATAGTGAGCAATGTCTACTTTTAGCATCCCTGCCAAATTTTTTCGTTTGTGCAGGATGACGATTTAGTATGCGCATTGCTCTATCAAGCGCCAACACAAGAGGCACAATCTTTCAAAAGTCCATCCAATTACTCGTGTAAGCCGATAATATTGACGTAATTGGAAGAAAGCACCATGATGTCAGTGGGGCTTTTGCGAGTATTAAAACGGAAGCAGCGAAGATGGGTTTAACGGTTAACGAGACAAGACCAAGTATATACTGTCAACCATACCTAGACGCCGGTATTAATTCAAACAAATACCCCAGAACTGAGATCAAACGAAAAAAAAAACTCTTGCCAACCGCTGCTTCGTTGGGCTAAGACAGCAGTTGAATAAAAAGTCCTCTCTCAAACAAAAAAAAGAGACCCTATATAAAACCTTAATAATCCCAGTCCTTTCCTATTGCGCAGAGGCATGGATTTTATCAAAAATGGGTGAGGCTGCTCTTGGCTGTTTTGAGATGAAATATAGGGACATATTGCCCCCAATCCATTTACGACGACGACACTAAACTCTCCAAAACTATTTTTTCACCCCAGACTCTATTCCACTTAAAGAAGACTTCGATAGGTTTTCCACTTAATGTTTCCTAATGTCAATCTATGACTTTGTCACGTAAATCCAATGAATCTTCTCTTCGACTTTATTTTCTGTCGTACTCCAAGTTTAATCCTTTCGCGACCTTGGAATATTATAGAGAGTTAAACTTCCGTTAACATATTGATGAGATAATCCTTATCAAACGATGGAATAAATAATTCTGCAGCCCCTATGGGACATGGTAATGTTATATTACCCTTACCCGGAACCTTCTCGAATATGCCAGCCAAGTGTGGGCGAACTTTCAGGAAGTTTATAAACCCGAATAGAGATCATTCAACATCGCTTTCCTCGATTTGCCCTTGCATTAAGACAAATAAATGATGTGGAGTTGAGTGGAAGAGGAGATACAACAAAAGTCCAACGACCAAGATGCCTGGTTTATATAAAGAAAGTCCGAAAATTTTTCGAATCCATACCTGGGGGACAGCGCAGTAGAGGAAGACTGCAACTAAGGTTTCACACCCAAGTGGAAGGGGACCTTAGCCAACTAAGCGTGCGAAACCGGAGGCAACTGGCTAAAGATCGAATTAGCTGGAGACGCTTATTGATTGAGATCCAGGTCCAACTCGGACTGTAGCGACGCCTTAACTGGGTAAGTAAGTCATTGGAAATTTTAAGAAAAGGATTAGGGTCTGGAAGCAAAACCGAGACGGTAATTTGGAAGATAATGTATTCCATAAATAATTTCCTTGTATCTACTTTAAAAAGAAATAAAGGTTTCAGAGATATCTCAACATTGAATCGTTTAAGTGAAAAAAACGAATCCTACACCTCTTGTTGAAACAAACTTCAAAAACACTGCACACACTTATGCAGTTCATAAGGAAGGGGCATGACTCTGATCTAAAGGCCACGTAAAAATTGAATTCAAAGAAAAGCCGGACGCACTAAGAAATTAAGCCGAAGTTGGTTGGGCCAAAGCGGTATACAATTAGCCACGTCAGTGTGGCCGTTCTAAAATATCAAAAAAATTTAAATCAAAGAGATGTTGAGCATTGTAAACGTAGATCAACCAAAACGGCAGTACAAATGTCTTGGACTCATAGAGTACGCATGATTCGGGTCACTTGTATAGGGTTTTCCAATAGGGACTTGACAACTTTGAATTTAATTTGTGAACGCACTCTTTCACTAATCATCAAACTGTCACTGTCAATTTATTCAGTAAACAACAACATTTGACAACATTTTCATCATGGTAAAGTACACTAACGAGCAACGTCTGCAAATTATAAAAATTTTCTACAGATATTCGGAGTCGGTGACTGCAACTTAAAGAGCGTTAACTCCAATTTTCGGTCGTAATTCTCGCCCTAGTAGACAGGCAATAACAAGTTTAGTGCAAACATTTGAGTCTACATATTCGTTGTGTGATGTTGCCGTGTCAGTGAGACAACGGGTTGGTCGAAGTGTCGAAAATATCGCTGCCGTTCAGACGTCCGTAGCAAACGATCCAAATCAGTCAATTCCACGGCGTTCTCAAGAATTGGGCATCGCTCAGACCACATTATGGCGTATTTTGCGTAAATATCTTGGTTTACACTTGGTTGACTCAGGAATTGAAGCCGATGGACCATTTGAAGCGACGCACGTTCTCCGATTGGGTTCTGGAGAAGATGCACCAAGATGATGAATTTCATCGCAAAATCATCTTCAGTGACGAAGCTCATTTTTGGCTCAATGGGTTCGTCAACAAGCAAAATATGCGTTATAGGTCGGGTGAAAACCCACCTGTGCTTCATGAATCACCACTTCATCCACAAAAAATAACTGTTTGGTGCGGTTTGCATGCCGGCGGCGTTATTGGGCCATATTTTTTCGTCGACGATAACGATCGTCATGTTACTGTGAATGGTCAGCGTTATCGCGCCGATTATTTTTGGCCCGAATTGGAAGATATGGACTTGGACGACATGTGGTTTCAACAGGATGGTGCCACAAGCCACACAGCACACGCTACAATCGATTTATTGAAGGGTAAGTATGGTGAGCGTGTTATCTCAAGACATGGGCCAGTCGATTGGCCGCCTCGTTCGTGCGATTTAACGCCGCTTGACTATTTTCTGTGGAGTCGTTGAAAACTGGATCCAAAGATTCGACCGCTGCAAACGTGCCCACGGTGGCCATATGAACGAAGTCGAGTTCCATTCATAAATATTTTGATTGTACTTCAAGCCAATAATAAAGTTTTTGAAATATCTCAAACTTTTTGCCTTTTATTTAAAAAAAAATTGTCAAGTCGTAATTAGAAAACCCTATATTAAATTTCAAGGTTGTGTGTCTGAAACAAATAATTTTTAGTGTCTTGAATGACACTAAGGCTTACTGATTGGTCTTTCAATGAATCGGGCGATACAATTTGGTGCAACTCTTACTTCGTCGAACATAGTTAGAATGCATCCAATTTATAATTTCTTACAATTGTACAACATAGATCAAGAGCAACTTCTCTGTATTCCCGCCAAAAGTGTCTTCCCCGTTTCTTTCGCCGGAAAATTCATGATAAAATGGTCCCAGAGAAGGAACTTCGGACTAATGAAATTTTTTTATCTAAACCAGCGGGAAATTTCTAGACAAACTCTGACAGCACTTAAAGCTTATATGGTGTCGTAGTAAGTTTTCCGTTCATACTTTTTCATACTGATTCAAATTTCGAGAATTGTATGACTGAAGAAGAGTATCTCAGGGTGTATATAGTAAGATATACGTAGGACGCCCACCCGTAGGGATGAAATGTACTCGTAATGTAGGTCATCATCTGCAGCTACACTACAGTGATAGTATCCTTACGAGTAGATGGCGTCAGTACAAAATATAGTGTGGGACGAGAGAAAAGATGATGTATATGTCACAAAGGGGATGGGTTAAAAAATAAAAAAAGATTAACACATGTCAACTAAGGTAGTGGATTATTAATATATACGTCCTCTGCCCCTTTACCCACTTTTCTCTTTCCAGTTATTAGCCTCGAGTAAGAATGTGTTCCAAATTTTTATCCTAAAAACGAGAAGAGAAGAAAAACCTAAAAATAACAGACAATTCTAAGGGAAGCGGAAAAAAGCTCATTATTCGCCGCACATAAGCTGGTAGAGCGGGTTTTGCCAGTTCTTCGAGTTCTGGAGGTTCCGGGGGTTATATCAGGTTCGTGAGAGTTAGTAAAGGAATGTGGGTGCAGTGAATTTGGCGAATATTTTCAGCGCAACCCTTAGGCATAGCATACACAAAGAGTGAGTGTAGGTATCGACAGTGACTTGGTAATAAAAAAAAAATCGATATCTGACGCAGAGTTTTTAATCTCATATGAAATGGATTCTCGATACTGCTTCGTTGGGCAATTGGTGCCAACTATGTTGGACGGTTTAGTTTTTTTTTTTCCCCCATTAAAAACGAAGTGAGGATAAATTGTGTGGTGTAATCCCATTAATGCAGTCAACCAGATAGGAAAGTTCTTAAACCAAAAAGAACTTCCAAAAAAATGAGGAGATAAAAAGAAGAGAAATAGCAACATAACCATGTAGTCATGTCCGTGGAACCATTAATAATTTCAATTTGGAGGCCTGACAATGTCCTTAAATGCAGACAAAAATATAGGTTAGCAATTTGTTTTTATGACACATTATAGGGAGTGACGGCAGAGTTATGTGTGAGAGATTTGGTAAGTGGGATTTATTTTTTAGGATTCCTTTTATATAAAAAAAAAATCGAAATAAGTCTTTTAGAGTGGAGTTAAGTTTGAAAGTGATTTTCAGACAGATGAGCTAACGTAAGAAGGTTGTGGACATAATTCTCAAAATCATTGACGTCAAACTGGAAAATCTTGGACAAAAATAGCATCTGCCGTGCAGTTGGCAACCAATCACAATCACAAGGAATTTGTTGCGATGACCCTTCTTTTAAATTCAGATAGCTGCAAAAAATTAGCATATTCAGAATAAATGCTCAATAGGTTCCATGGGGATGGAAACATCGTATAGCGAAGAAACCTATCTTAGAAGGGTTTAGCACCCAAGTATTTGAAAGCCCCAATTTATTTTCATATCCCACAATGTATGATATACAATACATATGCATCAATCCATAGCTACCCAATAAAGGGTTACCTATCTTAAAGGATTTAACTGCCTTATGTCCTTAAAAACATCACCCAATAATAAAAAAACAATTGATGGCAAAATAGTCTGACGTCGCCCAATTGTTTTGTTTCTACCTACAAATTTGACGATTCCAAACGGCGAGAGAATGACAGATTTCGTCAAAAGTAGAATTAAATTTTTTTTAGGCTTTCTATCGCCTACCGAGTGGTGTTGATATCAGAAACTAGTTTTTCCGTTTTTCGGTGGTTCCTGTATGAATCGAACCCAGACCACCTGAAGTAGCTGTCGACTAACTTAACCACTGTAACATGCTACCACGACTTGATACGAAAAAAACAGCGCACATAAAAGAGCTTAAGTGTAGTAGATTATGATCTCCTAATAGCCTACTGCCTACTGCATCATCACATCCACCTGTGTAGATCTGTGAATTCAAATGAAAGATTAGAAGGCGAAGGAATGCATAATCCGTTTGCTGTTTCGTTTAATTTGACATGTGCTGCTGTTGCATTCATAATAAACAAGCAGATAATGTTCCTAAGATTATCTGCCTTAGATTTTTAAGACTGTGATGGTGAAGGATAACTTCCCTACTAAGACCCACTTTACTTCCACGCTTCTAATCTTTGGGGATTAAGGCATATCCTTCAGTAGAAGATCACTAACTTAACAGCAACCTGTCATTCAATAAATAAGAAGAAGTCCTCTTGATATAATCTCCTTAAGATCGCTACTTTGAATGCCTCTATTCGTCCAATATCTCGGTTTGAAGGACGGGTCGGAAAAGATCTTAGCACTAGATCCTCATCTCCATCTTTATTCCAAATGTATTCATTTCTCTTATTTCAAAGTCAATGTGATGTTGTGTATTCAAATCTAAGTTCTGTGCATTTATGCATTCGATAGCATTGAAGAGTAAACCTTCGAATAAGGTTTCCATACATTGAGCTGGTTTTATCTCAAAGGGCTTTTAGCTGCAGATTCTTACATGTAGATATCTAAGGGCTATTGCCAGTCTTATTTGCAAATTGCTGCCAGACAGCACTGGCGAAAGTTAAGATTGGTCCGACAAAAGCCATTTACATGCATTTAATGGTTTTGGGATTCGATCTTTACCTCTTTCTTTACCTTTTCCCGAATTCAATACGTTACTTGCACTTCCTGTCTAAGGAAGAAAGATTCAATCATGCAGATTTTTGTTATTTTGAAACAACAAAACAAATGAGTTTAATAAGCTCATGGTCACTTCTCCTTGGGGTACGAGTACCTCTAGAACCAGTGACTTTAAGTAAGGTTGCACCTGGTACTGCATTTATGTTGCTTAGTATACAAATTATCAGATTCAAATGCCGGATTTAAAAACTGCCAAATCATTCTCCAAATAGATAGATCATATTACCAACAATACAAGGCACTACTCTAGCAACAATCCGAATGTTCCGACGGACGAACATTGAGTTAGACTAATACATTGTGTTTATTGCAGACAAGGCACGGTTGCGGCATCCCGAGTATCCCTAAGAGATGAAATAAAAAAATTTACGTTAGACGATTCATTTTCAGGAAATCGTCAGGCCATTTGCCGATCGAATATCCGTTAATTTCTTAAAAGGTCCTACGCCGGAAACACCAAATAGATATTCCAAGAGGTTATCCGAGATACCATATCTGATGTGCACCTTTAGGCTACCACATCGAAGCTCTTGCTCGATTTATAATGACATTAAAATGCAGCGTAAGAAGAACTGCATCATTGCGAAGTTTGCTCGTTCCTAAAAAAAATCGCCGCATACGCTGATAATATTTCCATTGCACGTAGGAACCCAGTGCAATGGCAGTAATGTGTTCACGAGTATCACTTAGGAATGGGCAAATACAACGGATATTTTGTATGGGGCATGTACACCGCTCGAATATTAGCGTTCTTACTCGGAAAATATTTAAATCCATCCCGGAGAGACGGGGCACTAAAAATTTTAGATTGCGAGAAAAGTAGAAATGGTTCTAAACCAACTAAGTATGTGTAACTGGAGTCAGCTTAGAATCGAAACTGATGGAGAGGTTTGTTGTTGAGGTCCAGCTCCAGCTAGGGCTGTAATGTTATCTAAAAAAAAAAGGTAACAATTTCAAAAATATTTGTTTCATTCATCTCCCGAAATAAATGATCTATGTATGTCGAGACAGATACTTCAAAGCAAAACTATATCATTAAGGAGAAGGATTGCATTGGGCAATGATGACAGAGTACATTTTCCAAGTTGGGATGTTTTTTTCTCGTGCGTTTAGTGTGCATACTCTGAAAGGGGCATTGTTGGCGACCGTAGATACTGTCCTTTGGTATAATTAATATCTTGAAGGTCAGAATAGACGTCTAAATGTATTTTTTATTCCAAAGACGGTTTTTTATTCAACAAAAAGCTTGCACAATTATCGCAGGTACATTGCACGTTACAAACCAAATATGAAATCTCCCCAAATTTATCACATTGCGAAAATACAAAATACATAACACGTATGTACAATATTTCTAACCTAACTTGAACTTCCTAACCACTTAGTACTGCCAATACATGTGCTACACTCAAATATCTTTTCAACTGGAATCCTGATAATCAAATTTTAAATTTAACCACCCAGATATATTTGTTTAGCTACATAAATAGGCATCCCTCAAATGTGGTTAAGCTCCTATACGTATTGAATAATTCATATGGTACATCGCCCTGAGAACCAGCAGCAGTACTTTCTCTACCACTTCAACAGCTGAATCGCAATCCAAAAATCCAACTACCAACTCCAATTTCAGATTCATTTCCAGCAACTCTTGGCTCACTTGTGTTGAACATGAAAAGGGAAATGAAATGCAAAATTGAATGCGAATTTTGTAGCTCTTCTCATTCACCACCTCAGGAATGGGCATACGAGTACTCTCGCAGATAGAAGTGTCTCGCGACGTCATCGTTATAGTCGCATACTGCAATAGCAACAACGAGTAGAACTTGGCAAAGGATACAAGTAAATCCAGCCATAATGTAGCAGTGACTGTGATGGTTAATTCGTTCAAAGGCGGCCCACAGTCGAAATGAGACTGAAACGAAAGACAGAATAGAGCAAAACAAAACAGAACAGGGCAGGGTAGGGCGGATACAGAGATTTTAACCGAATGAGGACATTTGTGCTCATTCCATATCGTAGACTACTCCTCGAGGACTCCGGCAATAGCAACAAGAGGAGACCGAAAAAAAAAAAATAAATAAATAGAAATCCAATGTCAAGCTGGCAATCTGACAGAAGGAGATTCAACGATCAGGATTACCATTCGGAGCAAAGCGATAAGGATGATAGTCTAGTCGTCGTCGTCATCGTCGTCGTTGTAATGGTTTGATGGAGGGTAAACACAGCATACTGTGAATAATCTAGAATCGAAATTAGAGTTAGAGTCGAGCTGGACTCTTGGAGGGCTTCCCAGTTCAGTAAACCTACATCAGTTCGGTGTTAATTTTCGTACACTTATCCAACTGGCACTATCCATAGAGTCATCCAACTCTGCCCTGTTGTGCGTTTCTGGTTTACAATTCTAGGCGCACATCAAAGTGTAATCCTAGGAAACTGCATCGGACAGGTCTATACTTTGTAGTCTTCCAGTACGAGTATCTTTTCCTTTCGGCTTCGTTTGTTCTCCGTTCTATCGTAAAACACGTATCGTATTTGAGGAATGAGGATTGTAACTTCATGCCTAACCACAGCGCAGTCCGGATGAAGCTCTCCGATTAGTGCGCCTCCTTTCACATTAAGAGGATCAAACGTAATTTGAATTGATTCATGTTTAACCCTCGGCATTTGAAGTGGTCCAGAGGTAGATAGTTGCACCCGTATATCGTTGTATCTTTGACATTTTTTTTTTTTTTTTTTTTTTTCCTTTTTTAATTTTTCCCACACTCATCGTATTGTCGTTGAATATAAATTTCATGATTATATCGTCATCACGGCCACAAACTTGGTGCGGAGGGATGGTTATAAAAAGGTCGATAACCTCCTCAGCACGACACGAATATAAGAATGTATTTGTAAGCAACCCCCCCCCTTCTGATCATCGACGCAATTAGCAACTCAATAATCTTATCTAGGCAAAGTAGTTATTCTCGTTTTTCCTTCTCTTCTTTATTTTTATTATTTTTTTAGTCTTTTTCCTTTTTATTTTATTGGCTATCAAAACAGAGATAGAAGATGGGTATGTGGGGTGACGTTAACCGATGTCAACACCACACGACGTGTCCCTCTTTTCCATGACCCTCTGGCACAGGGCCAAATTATGACAGAGTACTAGTTTGGTGTTTGTTGAAATGAATATGGTAGCTCTGACTATAATTTGTATGCTGTTGTGGGTATTTATTTAAAGTGGCCATAAAAAGAAGATCCCCTTCCCACACTAATATCTACCCCCTGTCAATCGTAAAACTCTCTTTGCACTCAAAGATACTGATAATCAGAAATACAATTCTGAAAGTTTGTGCCCAACGATTGATGATGGGTTTCATGATATTTTGTGTTAATGTAGTCCTCTATTTTTGTAGCTTGTTTTCTAATTTTCTCTCTTCTCCCCCTTTCTGATGGTGATTGGGAAATTGTATCACTTTCGATTTAGAGAGGCATTTTCAAAAATGCTTGAAAAATTAGAATCTGCTCCCGTTAGGATGGAATACAAAAGGGAAATTCTAATGGAAGCACATGGCTCACACCTACGGGTCTTTTGTTCTGAGTTATGAGTGCAATGTGCGAACAAACATTTATTATCTCTCAAGTTAAGTTGGTTGAGATGTTGCAGCCAGAAGGAAAACATTTCGAAATGTCGTTGATTTGGAAATCAATTACATTGGGAATTCAGGTTGTTGCAAGAGATGTTTTCAACTAACTAATGGCGTAAGAGGTTTTAAATAGGAACTGTGGCATATCTTGTCAATATGCGGATTGTGAAGTGCATTGGATGTCAAATTTCACGAAATGAACTCTCAGATGTGAGAAATTGGTGACATTCAATTATCTCCTGCCGTCTTACATGCAGGTTAATGTATGCATCTTATTGTGGAATTAAACCTGAAGACATTAGTTTTGTTTAGATAACGGCCTTTCGGCACTTGAAGAGTCTGACTTAAACACATCGGCTTTTTTTCTACGTCGATTCTGTGCATGCTGCTCCCAGTAGTCTGGGATCTATTCCAGCTCCGACCAAGGCATCCTTAAATCTTGCCACAAGCGTGAATTCACATACTAAATGTATGCATAAGGATGTACGAGACACAGGTATCACAGGTAATCGGATATAGACTTAAAACAAATTACTTTGACCATAGGCCATATACTCGTATGTCGCTATACAAAATATCTGTTTTCTGGTCCTAAAATTTATATAATACGTTTCGTTTCGTTCGATAAAAGGATGGCGATGAGGCAGACCAGACCAGACCAGCTTCCTTCTTCTAGAAAAGAGAACAACCTCAGTTTTCAAATGATACCAATCAGCTGTTAAACTTACAATTACCTATGCCTTTGAAAAACAGTGAAATGGAACGTCGACTCTAAGCTCCAATCATGGTCATGGTCGGGCCTTCGCTGATATTGTACTCTGATGTATAACTGCCATCAGTAAAATAGGTAATGAGAAGAGATCGAAAAAGCAAACCTTTTCCACTCTATAAAGGCAGAAGTGACACGAAAAATTGTAACAAAAAAACGATAGCTGAAGCTAATGTCATTAACAATGAAATTTTACAAGCGAATACTAAATAGTAGTACCACAGTGGTTTAAAAGAAGAAGGATTCCGCCGATAGACAATTGGTAACAGGAAAATATAAGCTTTTTTACTGGCTTTTTAAATGGGTCATATAGAGTGAATTTACGTTGCCCTAGTTGGGACTAATCGCACACGGCAATTTGAATTGAGCCTAAGAGCTTCCTCCAATTTCAGCCAAGGATAAGGAATAAGGAATGGCTGCATACTTCGAAGACGCCACCATCTCCACACCTGATGTTGCTACAATTCACAGGTGAACCTACTATGACCACAATACCGATTGGACTTGTACTATTCACCATGTAACACACCTGTGTATCTTTTGGTCGATCTTTTTTTTTTTTACCTTGGTAACTTGGCCTAATGAACTGTATCAGAAAGGGAAATTAGGATCGAAAAATCCCAATGAATATGAACGACCGGATTTCTCAGTCAATTATGATAGGTTTTTGTGAAAAAGATTTATTTGATGATGCGGAAGCTCGAATGCTGACATTTCTTTCACTACCCCGAACAAAACGAAAAGGGTTTTTGGTAAGCAATAACCGTCGGGACATGCCATTAATCACTTCCATTTCGTTAACTAGAGTAGGACGTTGGATTCCATCAGCAGAAACGAACACGGCAACAGATACTCTCTCCAACAAAAACATAATCAAGTCTCGAAACAGAGGAATTAAAAATGAATGACTGAGCACAAAACCGAAGGCAGATGTTCCATCATTTCTTTGCTGCTGATACTCCGAACTTCTTGACACGAACTGTGTAGTAAGAAATTCCCAAGCATCTGCTAGTTTGGCAGATCATTTTGCCTTTACGCTTCTTCGTCTGTAACAGGATAAATAAATTGGCTGCCAATTTTTCCAAACCCAAAAAAACGAAACCAAAGCAACAAAGAAATCTGAAGTCCCCCGTAAAAGCTTAAACAAAAGATTAAGTAAGGGACAATGGACAGATGAAGCGGCGACTGTTGGAATCGAGTAGAAAAAAATTTAAAAAACGGCAGGTGAGCCGGATATTTATTTTGCTTCGCATAAACTGATCGATTCCAATCAGAGCGTAATTTTTGTGCTTCTTCAGTGTCTACACCTTGAGGGAACGAACATACGGATACATATGTACGAGTGTATATCCACCCATCAATAGTGCCGTTAAATCAATCAAAATGGGGTTTAAGGTGCATTGACTTCCAAAAATATAAAATGAAATTCTTAATGAGGAGAGGGAGTTTGGGATAGGGTTTTTCTGGACAGATACAGGCAGAAGGTTACAGTCAGGAGTACAATTGCAGGCAGTCATATTCAAAAAACCAATCACCGCTTACCGGTGCGCATGATAAGAGAAATGCCTTGCTCCAAACCCTAAAAACAGGGGTGTCCTTGTCGACCATCCATCTGTCAGTTTTCCTATTTACGGTGGAAGGTGTATGGTAGATGGTGTAGCCGGTTAAACCGTGTGTGGCGCCGTAATCATTCTTCTCCATTTCATTAGACGCACGAAATGTAATTTAAGATAGAACCCAGGACACATGGCGCAAAACATACGTACGAATACGGGGATACGTAAAACGATAGACACCTCAATGACTATCATGAGTCTTTCATGGCCTTACACATGGTAGTGTGGTGGAGGAAGGTAACATTTAACATTGGTGGCGCACCGACTTGGTGGTACACTATGGTGTTTGCATAGTAATTTGTGGGGCCGCCTAGACACATAATAGTAACTCACGATGTTACGGCAAGATTGGGGTGTACTTTCGCCATTGTCACCATAGTGGAATCGTGAGGGTTGTTTTTCTGAGGGTTGGTGGTTCGGTAAAACTTGCGATAAATAAGTCGTGCAGCTGGGGCGTATTTCATTTCAAAAGCAGATACCAAATGACACAATGCCGCGTTGATGACATAAGGAGATGGTAGGTATAGTGGCCGGGCAATGATATTTTTGTGTTGCTATGAGAAAATGTATTTAAATAGTGAACACTCGAGTACTGAGTGACAAAGAAATTGTCTTTCATAAGTGGAAGAGCTACGAGAAATTTCTAATTTAATTTGGTAAACCAACATCAGAATTGTCATTTAGCAGCTTTACGAAACGTCGGCGTGTGTATTTTTTGTAACGTCTCAAAAATTCATACGCGAGCTAAGAAGTAATCATTTTACTGCGTACGTCCATATCTGTAAATACAAGCCAGTTGTTTTGGTACTTAGTGAAACACAGGTATGTAGATACCCGTCTACACCTCTCAGATCACTCTGCTCTGTAGTTACTTGCTTACGAACTAGTGCAACTAGTGTTCCCTCAGTGCGATCTCGTCATTTATGTGCGTAGTGCTTTGTTTACAGTTGCCCCAAACTGGACAACAATTCGACCTTTAACGAGTTTGATGCGCTGTCTGGCTCTATTGAAAGAATAGTTGTTGCGGACGATTTCAATAAACACAATTCTGGGTGGCTTCGACATTCTCGACAGACAACACACAAAGGATGGTGAGTTGTGTAAAAAACAACTTAATCCAGTTAGTATATGAGCCCAGGAGAATACCAGACGTTGATAGCCATACCGCCAACACCCTGGACTTGTTTTTAGGTTCTCATCTAGATAAGTACATCGTTGATGTGTTCTCCCCTCTAGGCTCGTCGGACCATTGTGTCATATCAGCTAATTCCTCGTACATCGACTACACAGTTGGAGAAAAGATTGCTAAAAAGAACCGTACGGCAATACGAGAAACCCAATTAAAGCGGACTTAATAGTTTCTTTAGGAATTATAACTTGTTTTTGTGTTTCCTTGATAACGACGTATATGCCGCGACTGATATGATGATAAAGATGCTACTCTCTTTGGAATGAGATCTTTTATCCCTCATGGGATAAAGAGTATCAAACCAAAAAAAAAGGGCTTGGTACGATTCGAGCTGTGAAGAGACTGTCAGGGTTAGAGAAATATTTTTTCGGTCCTACAAGGCCAACCCGACAAAGGAAAACCGAAAAAAATTCAAACGAGCCAGGAATAACTGCAATACCTTTCTTAAGCGTGTGAAACTTCAAAACGAGCAAAAACTGAGGTAACCAATCCTATAATGTCCCAAAGGCAGAAACAATTGTTGGTTGTTTGTCGGAAACATCAGAAATTCTGCATCATCCTCCATATCAACGCTCATTTATAATAGCATTCCAGCTGTCAGCTCTTTGAACAAGGCTAGTCTGCTGCTTGCTGCACAAATTGTGACCAGCTTAACACTTTCAGATTGTGCTTTATGCTGTGTCGAATCTTCAATGGGAATGAGATAAAATAGTTGCTGGTGTGCCTCAAGGTTCTGTTTTGTCCCCGACACTCTTTTTAATTTTCTTCAATCATCTCTTGTCTGCTACAGTACTGAAGACAGTACTCTCTGCTTTTCATATTCGTTCCCAGACTCGTGTCCCTGTTCTTTGGCTGTAGAAGGGCGAACAGCAGCGTATGTTAAGTTCGGTATACGACTGACTCTTTATGTTAGTACTTTTTTTAACAGGCTTTTTGCAATACCAACAGCCTGTGAATGCCCTGGACTTGTTATTGTTATCTTTACTACGATTTGTTGACAAAATTTTGTAAACTCATGTGAATTGAACGGCATATTATCCGACACAATTTCATGGGATACCATGGTTTGAAAAACATATTTTTAGCTTATTTATGCATAAAAAAAACTAGCTGTTTTTGATGGGATTGGAATTATGTCTAAGTATCGGGAGTAGAAATCTGAGACAATTAGATATGGTTGCTGACCATACTCACAAATGTCCATCCCCTTGATATATGGCAGCACCGGCATGATATGCAATATCATTGGCTCAATCACTTAGATATCACATTTTAAGCGTCAATTTAAGGCTAGTAAACCAAGCCACGAGCACTCTTTTTGATTTTCTGAATTCCCAAGTGAGAAGCGTGTAATTGTTTTTATGTTGTCGGTCGCAAGTTTAGCGGGACGATAACTCTGTCATTTAGGAATATGATTCCACTTTCAATTGATAGATCCTCAGGTCTTTAGTTTTTAGTTAGTTCTTCAGATAGACTTTTCTTGTCGAGCGGCTATCCTTCCAGTAAAACCATTTTCAATTCTAGTAAACACCTATCATTTTCCAGTAACGAGATAGGAAATCTGCAATATATGTAAAGATAAAGTTTTTTTTCGGGAATCAAACTTTATTTCATTCGTTGGAATCTTGGCAAATGGAATCTTACAAAAATCTTTTTTCATAATTGCAACTAGTGGTTTATGATCACTCTTAACTGTCACCTTACTACCATACATTTGGTCATATAAAAAGTCTCCACGGTTTTTTTTGTACATTTTTGAAAAAAAAAAATTCTTTATTCAATATCAATTTCAATCAAGTAGATATTGGCCATTATTATCTATGATCTTTTGCCATTTTCCGGGTAGCGTCATAATTCCATCGGTGTAGAACTTCTGTGGCTTATCAGCGAAAAACTTGGCCAAGTGATTTCCAGCGGCTCTTCGATCGGTCAATTTTTTACCATCAAGAGAGTTTTGCAAAGACCAAAACAAATGGTAATCAGTACGGTGGATGCATCAAAACTTCCCCACCAAGATCCGTCAATTTGTTCCAGGTCATCAAAGACGTGTGTAGCCTAGCATTGGCATGATGGAAGACAAATCCCTTTCTGTTGGCCAATTTTAGTCGCTCTTTCTTGAAAGCTTCATTCAAACGGGCTAGTGGTACAAACTAGGAAATCAAATTGACCCACCAAACACTCAACATAACCTTGTTTGTTTGTCAATCCAGGCTTTAAAATCGTTTCTGGTCGGTAGCCGGCCTTTGAACATGATCGCTTGCGTTGGATAATCCATTTTTCATCGCCCGTAATGAATCGCTTCAAAAATGGTTCCATTTCGTTTCACTGATGGTTAGGTCAATTAAATATCTTTGCCTTAATTCATGTGGCACCCAAACATCGAGTTTCTTTGAGTAACCTGCTCGTTTTAGATGATGTTTTAGATATTTAGTGCCTCCGCTATCTCCAGACAGCTTTCGTACCGGTCTTGCTCCATCAGTTGCAAAACTAAATCGACTTTTTCAGTGACAGGCCGACCAGTGCTAGGTAGGTGTAAAAGTGTATCTTTTGCATCGAAATTTCCGGAAAAGAATCGAATAAACCACTCCTGGGTCCGGCGTTCAGTCACAGCATTCTCACCGTAAACTGCAAAAATTTTCGGCATGTTTTTCCCTTTTTTTATAAAAAAAAAAAACATCAAATAGCGTATTTCTTCAGATATTTCACTCATATTCAAATCAGTATTACTTTGAAAACGAGCAACGGATTAAACAGCTGTCTACACAAAAAATGTAGCTTGACATGTCACCTTTCAAACACATGTTCGTTTGGCACAATCAGATTAGTGTTTCCAGATAAATGGACACCAACACCATCTAACAATTCTTTCTCAATTTGTGAGTAGTTTATATCAGCATCCGTGAGGCTCTTAGATGCAAACGCTATAGGCTTACCGTTCTGCATAACACAACAAACAATACCAGATTTCGAAGTATCTGTTGCGATCGTTATTTCGAGTTTTTCGTTAAATTTCTGTAAGGTTGTTGCATCAACAATCATCGTTTTGATCGGATCCAAACAGTTATCATGTATAGCTTGTTATCCATAGATAACCAATTCTCTAATTGGTTGCGAAATTTCTGTTAAATTTGGTACATAATCTCTAATGTAGTTAATCATTCCAAAAAGTTTTTGCAAACCTTTTTTGTCTTTCGGCTTTTCAATCTTCAAGATGGCCTTAACTCTATTTGGGTCGTACCTGATACTATCGTGAGATATAATTTTTAACAATTATTTTACTTCTGTGAGTTTGTACTGTATTTTTTCAACGTTAAATTTAATGTCTAATTATCTTGTTCGATCCACAACACATCGTAAGATACAATCATGTTCTTCAATGGTATCAGATGTAATAAAAATGTCATCAATAAACAAAGGGTGATTCATCGTGAGGTTTGATTTATAATGTAAAATAAAATACATAAATTTGAAAGAGAACATAAAATTTTTAATATCAATTAAAAGAACAATTCATGGCATTTATTTTTTGAAAATGATATCATGTAAATGTTGGCCACGACTACGTCTGAGGTGATATATTCGAACGGTCCAATTTTGGGCGACTTGTTCGAGCATAGCGACTGGTATCTCGCGGATAACACGAGTAATGTTGGCTTCCAAAGCGTCAATCGTAGCTGACTTATTCCTGAAGAGACTTTCTTTACATATCCCCAGAGAAAATAGTCCAATTAAGTCCTCGCCAAAATGATTTCTCAACAAGTCCATTGTTTCACGCGCTATATGGCTCATATCGCCATCTTGTTGAAACCAGAGCTCACCGAGACCATGTCCTTGAATTTCAGGAAGCACATAGTCCGTTAACATGGCCCGATATGGGTTACCATTGACGGAAATATTCTGATTTGCCTCATTTTTGAAGAAATATGGACCAATGATTCCACCAGCCCATAAACCACACCATACCGTTGTTTTTAATGTATGTATCGGTAGCTCTTGGTACTCTTCGGCAATTTTGTATATTTACGTATCCATTTAGCTAGAAATGGGTTTCATCACTGAACAAAATTTCACGATAAAACAACGGCTTTTCATTGAGTTTTTCCAGAGGCCATTCACTGAAAATATGATGCAAATTCAAGTCGATTGGCTTCAATTCTTGCACAAGTTGAATTTTGTACGCTTTCAGGCCGAGATCCTCACGTAAAATACGCCAAGTTGTCGAATACGAAAAGCCAAGCTGCTGAGAACGACGACAAATCGATTCGTCGCGGTCTAAGCATGCACTCTCAGGTACAGCTGCTATAGTCTCTTCACTACGTGCTGGATGTGGTCTAACCGGTCGAGTATCATTCACTAATGTAAACTGTGACTCAAATTTGCGAATGGTTTTGACAATAGTGGTTTCAGTAGGTCGATTATGCGCACCGTTAGTTCCTAGAATCGCACGAAAAACATTTCTCACAGAAAGCTGATTTTCGTAATACAGCTAAACAATTTAGAGACACTGTTGTGGTGTGAGTCTTTCTACGATGAATTGCCAAACGATACTGAACAATAATGACAATTGACAATTTGAAAGGTGTCATGCGTGATCTATCAAAAAAAGCCTATTAAAAATCAAACCTTACGATGAATCACCCCTTACAATCACATTTGCAATGTGATCGAAATTGCGCCTATTATATTTCTGAAAAACTTCTGTACCAATCTAAATACGGTATGGCAAACGTTTGAAACGATAACAACCAAATGGTGTATTAAATGTACAGATTTCACTTGCATTTTAACTCAAACTGATTTGCCAAAAACCTTCTTTAAGGTCAAGTACCGTGAAATACTTTTTGCTAGCAATACGTGCCGATATGGATTCAAATGAGTGGATTACATGGTTTTCTTACAAAATATCATTGTTAATATCTTGTGGATCGATACATAAACGAAGTTTACCAGATTTTTTCTCAACGATTACCAAATTTGAAACACGTTCTACAGGTCCATCAATTCACACAATTACGTCTCGCCCGACCATATCCAGAAGTTCCCTACTTACACGATCTACCAATGACAGAGGAATCCTTCGTGCCGGTTTTACCACTGAAATTGAATTTTGCCTCAGTTTGATTTTTAAATTTTTTACAAAACAGCCCAAACCTTCAAATATTTCTGGATTTTGTTTCGTAAATTTTTCCTTTGCTGAATCATTGACCGAATAAATCCGCTTGATAAGGTTCAAACATTCACATGCTTCTAATCCTAAAAGCGCCTCATAAACTGTATCGATTACAGTAAATTTTAATAAGGCTATTTCATTTCGGCACATGACAACATATTCAACAGTTCCCTTGTATCCCAAATCCGTTCCACCATAGCTTTGTGGTGGGATACCACCTTTTTTATAACGATATTATGCATGTATTTTATTTATGTTTGCACAGATAGAAAAAAATTCGTACCAGCATATTCGGTAAGGATGGATGAAGGCAACAATCATTGATACACATGAAGCACCAAGGTCATATTGGACATAGCTTTGAAGACGAAATTGTTTTACGCCGAAATTCGAAATGGTTGCGTAAAAGAATGTAGTTAATCATATTCTATTTCATTTTAAATCATAATCATTACTTTAACTTTATACATTTCATGCTTTTATTCTAATATTAACTATTATTTTGTACACTTATTTAGCTTTTCTTATTTTGGTATTACTTTAACAGATGTATTTCCAAGCTTTAAGTGTAGTATACGACTGACTCATATACATATTACAAAAAGCATAAACAATTGAGGAACTATCAACACCCGGCCAATGTCCAGAATGGCCCTTGCATGGTGGAAACAGAAAAGCTTTCCATTCTCGTACGTACGTTGAAATAACCACAAATTCGATGTCGCCAAAAGTGCCGCGAAATGTCTAGGTTTCCTTAAGCCATGGAAGAAAAATTTCACCCCCTCTGACAAAGGCCTCAATATATAAGGCGTTTATCCGCCCAAAATTGAAGTACAATGCCCACATCTGATCAGGTACCTCTAAAATTCTTTCCACTTGCTAGAAAGGATGCAAAATCGTGCGGCAAGACACATAGGTGATGCCAGTGTTCCACCGAAACTGTCAGTAGCATTCCTCCCATTCAACCTTTTAACCGAAACACTCATATGGCTCATCAGTATACTCTTAAGCCCACTTTCGGACCTACTTTCCTAAGCCGTACAATTCGATTATGGAATGCCCTGCCGAGCTCTTTATTTCTTGGTCACTATAACTTGAAAACATTTAAAACCAATGCACATCGGTATATCTCTTTTTTCCATACATAACTTTCCTTATGTGCCTACTTTGTGCGCGCGTCAATTATATTAAAAGCGATCTTGTGAGTTCACTTCAACATAGCTTACGCAGACAGATCAAGTCAAAAAATTGAGGTCATTAATAGAGCGTCACGTATAGCAACGTGACTTCGATAAGATTAAACGATATACGATACGGAAACCATACTTTTTAGGACGCCATTGTCTGGGACCTCTTCGGATACCAGAAAGATTTGCCAAAAATTTTCAATCGTGGGACAATAAGTGTCAGGCTATAACATATTCCCGTAAGCGGCCCCCTATTTCACTTCGCTGCTATCTAATCTTTAATATGCCTGTTCCCTTAGTGAATGAGTTACGTGGTTTAGGTGCCATTTGTGGTAAGGAACTCAATTTCCGTTCTCACATTGACAACATAATAAAGAAAGCCAACTCTGCCCTTGGCTTCCAATTCTTATGTTACCAAATCTCTTTACATAACTTTTGTTAGGCCTCTTCTTGAATATGCAAGCCAAGTTTGGTCACCCTACTACAGAACACACATCCTCCGAATAGAAACTGGTCAACGCAGGTTTTTACGATTCGCTTTACGTGGTCTTCCCTGGGATAATAGCCAAAACTTACCACCTTATACTGACCGGCTGAAACTTATAAATTTACTTCTTCTTTATTCATCAAATTTTAGTTGGTATTACTTCGACTTATTTCTTTTAATACCAACCCACGCAATCTTAGGTCTGTGCCACTTTTCCGGCTCAATCCTCACCGAACGGATTACGGACACTTGTAGCCAATGTCTAGAATGCTTCGTGAAGTTAACGATATTCTGCCTCTTTTCGACTTCCATCTCACCAATCTCTCTCTTAAAAACACTCTTATTTCCACCTATGACTCACGTCCTAACTTTTTTTAACCACTTCCACCCTTTAGTTTTTATCTTTAGTTTTAAGTGAAAATTGTAAGTTCTAAGAATAAGCTTGCAATAAGCATTAATAAAATGAAAAAATAAGTAAACACGGGCAACCACTTGCTTGTCGAAATGTAGCCAGATACATTGGGATCTGACTAGATCAATATCTATATTTTAACAAACTAATAGATGTTGCTCTGGCCAGAGCCAAAAGTGCTTTTGCCCTAACAAAGCAACTCTTTTATAGCAAACAAAAATCGATGCGAGGGTGAAGGTTATCTTCTACATGACTCTTATCCGGTCTATGTTTGTATTTGGATGTCTCGTGTGGTTTCACGTGAGAGCCAGCCATGGAAAAGGTTCAGGTGTTTGAGCGGCCTTATCTTAGGACTTGTCTAAGTTTTTACAGAACACCAGAGTTAGAGTACATAAAATATTATCCTTACAAAGTTTTGTACAACAGGGCGAACCTAATAATGTGTACAATTCCGTCATTAAGCTAAGTCGAAGGCACATTGTTAGAGGAATGGTCTCGACGAACAATCTGATCCATAGGTCTTATTATCTCAATCATCTTTATCACGAGAGTACGCGCTTGAACGGCTTCGTTTTCCCCGAAGGCTTTCCTCCATTTTGTTAAGAAAGGTCTGATCCAGGACAAATTGACGGTGCTACTAATCTTTCACGTCGCTTGAACAGCTGCGGACAGGCGACTCAACTATTACGGAGACGTCCAACATGATAGTGAGGAGCATAACATATGAGGAATGTTGCTCGGCAGCACCAACAAATTCGGTGGATTGTTGAAGGACATGAAACTTCTTCGAGATTTTCTACAAATACAGGGCAAGCTTCAGAAGGGAGCAGTGGGTTAACATTTACTTTTACATAAGCGCCACGGGAGCTGCATTGTAAACGATAAACCAGTTTTCACAGAGAAAATTTGAATTAAGTTCTTCAAAACTTATTCTATCTTTTAAAAATGGTAAGATAGAGGTTGATTTTTCTGCTGTTTGGTTTTTTAGTGTTCTCTTTTTGACAGCTTACTTGTGATTCGTTACATGTGTCAAAGTCAATCATACTCAGTAGGCATTGCCATTTCATTATGGAAAGACTTACACCCGAACAACGCTTACAAATTATTTAATTTTATTATCAAAATTCTTGCTCTGTGAAAGGTTCGAGCAATCGTGAGCTGAGCAAGCAATTCAAATCATAGTATGCGTAGAGTGCGTTCAGAGGAAAATAATGCTGCTGTATCCGCCAGTGTTAATGAAGACTCTGATTTGTCCATTCGTCTTCGTTCGCAACAACTGAGATTGTGTTACTCGATTACGTAGAAGATTTTACGCAAGGATTTCGGTCTAACAGGTGTACCGGTGTGCAGTGAGTGTCAAGATACAAATCTCTCGATAGAAAACATTTCTTGTGAACGGGCCTTAATTTTTTATTTTTATTTTTTTATTTTTTTATTTTTTTTTTTTTTTTGTTTGGTTGCTATGACCTGGTGGGGCGAAAAGTAACCTCCTTTCGAATGAAAAAAAAAAAAATTTTAATGTTTTTTTTTATTTTATTCAAAATGTCCCCTTTTAATTTGATACACTTATACTAGCGATTTTCCAACTTCTTGATCCCATCCGAAAAGTAATTTTCCGGAAGGTCTTCAAAATACTCCTCCGTGGCGTCGATAATTTCCTCGCGTGAGCTGAATTTTTTATTGATGAGCCATTTGTTGAGGTTTGGGAAGAGATAATAGTCCGAGGGAGCCAAATCGGGCGAATACGGTGGATGCGATAGCAATTGGAGCCGTAAGTCATTGATTTTAGCCATGGTTGCGATGCTCTTGTGCGCCGGTGTATTGCTTTGCAAAAACAAAATTTTTTTTCGCTTCATTTAAGGCCGTTTTGCAGCGATTTCAGCTAGTAATACTCGCTGTTGATGGTTTTTCCTTTTTCGAGGTAGTCCACGAAAAGTGTGTCATCACAATCCCAGAAAACCGACGCCATAACCTTTCCGACCCATCGAGTCTCCCTCGGCCGCTTCGGAGCACTCGTGCCGGCTTCAGTCCATTGCCTGGCACTCTTCCTTTTCTCTGGTGTTCAACAGTTACCAATCGACGCCAAAAGTCCTCCCGATTCTGCATCAGCAAGTCCAAACACTCTTTCGAAATGCTCTCACGTTCGTGTTTTTGGTCAGAAGTGAGTATGCGCGGCACCCAGCGGTAAGATAACTTTTTCATATGCAGAATATTGCCCAAAATATGGCGTGTGCGCTCAGTGCTAATCTTTGTGGTATCTGCTAACTTGCGCACTATTTCATGTATTTTTTTGACATTGTCCTCTGTAACCCCATCGGAGGGCCTGCCGCTGTGAACTTGATGGGTAGTGGAGTTGCGGCCACTACAAAACTCTCGAAACCAATATTTGACGGTGTAATCTGACGAAACATTAGCCCCATAATATTTATTCAACTTTTCTTTTGTTTCCTCTCAAAAAATAATGTTTTATGAGAGAACAAAAATCATTTTTGTCCATACTCAACATGATGCCAAACACGTCAACAACAATCAGCTGTCAAAACAAAACCAAAGACAGTATCGCACTGAAATTTGACATGTCTGCCTAGATATGAACGGACTTTAAGGCATCATAACCTTTTTTGCAGTAGCAGCGCATTCTGGCGGTCAAGGAGGTTACTTTTCACTCTACCTAGTACAGAAAAAAGTTAGAGTCGAAAGTGCGAAGGAGTTGCTACGCTTGCACGAAAGTGGTGAGTCGCCATTTGTTATCGAACCCTATGTCAACAAACAAAATGACCGAGTTTACTTGCCAGAGAGGTCCTTCGAAAATTTACACCTTCGGACGGCCACCAGAAAGCAGGCAGCACCGATGGTGATGGTTTGGGCCGCCATAACCGCCGATGGTCGCTCTCCGCTCGTATTTTTGGACCGTGGCGTCAAAATCAATGCGATCGTATACACTTAAACTGTCTTAGAGGCAGCATTGAAGCCTTGGGCAAACAATCATTTCGGTCGGAGACCGTGGACATTTCAACAAGACTCGGCACCGTCTCATAAAGCGCGCGTCAACCAAGATTGGTCAAAAAACAAAGTTCCACATAGACACAGAATACAATGGAGTATTTTGAAGGCGAAGGTTGTCACTAGAAAATAAAAAAGTTTGGATCAACTCAAACAAGCATTTCGCCGAGAATGGGCCAAAATATCACAGAGCCACTTGCGTGCAGCGTACGATGCTTTCTTCGGTCGTTTCAAGGCCATTATTCGCGCCAAAGGTGGACATATTGAAAACTACTGATACAATTTAAAAATTGATGTATTTTTCAACATTTTTTGCTTTGGCACAATAAAAATTATCAAAAAAAAAAAAAAATTAAGCAAATTAAAAAGTTGCAGTTCGCAATAGGTCCGCCAGGACCGTGCCCTGTCCGAAACTAGTGCTCTTGAAGTGACCCAAATTGATGAGTTGTATCGTGTTAGAACAGAATGGTGTCCAATGCTGCCGTAGGTGTGGTACTTAGTACGTACCTGTAATGGCTATGAAAGCCGTTCTTTAGCTGCCGCTAATTTTCCGTAAACCGTTTTATAATTTGTTGGTTTCCACCACACCAGTGCGCGATATGTAATTATGTAAGAATATAATGTAAGAATATGTCTTACCACCACCCGTGTACCACAGTCCAACTGTTGTTTTGCAGGTAAAAAGAGCATTATATGCCTTTTTGATTCTTTTCGCTACGTTAAGATTTCAATTCAAGTCAAGTTAAAAAGATTAGGTCTGGCTTATTTGAAAATGACCCTAAATGCACTAAAAACAAATCAAAATTTATTCGTATACTACGTATACTTTGGTAAACAATACAGAAGTTAAGTTAAATGTCTTTGGAACTCACAATTTGAAAAGACCAAGAAACTATTATTTAGCCTATTATTCACTTCAAGATACAATATAATATTATCAATCAGAATTAAATAAAATTATCAACATCCTCAAGAGAACAGATTCTTAATGGCTTCATGGTTTTTGCTTTTCTCATAAATATACTCGTGGCACCATCAGATGTCCAAAACAATGAATAGTTTTTAACATTTTACACTTGTTGGCTTTCTTGAATACAACATAATCTAGGAGTATTCATAAGCGATTTCGAAGTTCTTTACCAAATAAGTCAGATGGCAGTAGCTCCCTGTGTTTATTCTCTAGTACATCCAGCTTGCTTGAGCTGATTTTAAACAACGCTACTCCTTTAGACAACTGCAGTTGAATAACACTTCACCTGAGACTGGGTAGTCCAATCAAAGATTCTTATGAAATGTTTCTAGTCACTACCACCCGCGTCGCACTTAAGTACCTACTTCAACATATGGCCTGACTTTACTAGGCTAATTGTTAACGTATAATCTGAAAAAGTGACTCGAATTCTACTATTGTTTCCTGTATCTTGAAATTGCATTGATGTAATGAATGGGCTTTTCCAGAATCCTTCACTAAGGGTAGTTTTACTACTGTAAGCTATCTATACTTGAGTCTCATCGGAGTTAATTAGTTTTCATAAATACACAGTGCCCTTGACACCAATTTATATACAGTACTACTGCGAATAAGAACACCGGTTTCTAATGGTGTTGTATCTAAGGTATCATTTAGACATTCTTCAACTATTTTTCACACGTTTTTTTTTACATCGTTTTGACCTAATCCTCATTCGATTTTGGCCTGTCACAACTCATGTCAGCCTTTGGCCAGACAAAAATTTATGTGTGTCAATGCCATTGCCTAAAGGCAAATACGAAGCAGGTATTATACCCTGACTACCGACAGAGGTGTTTAGTACACATAAAGTCTGACATAAATTATTCATCAACTACGCCGTGAATTTTGCAAAGTTTCCATTGATTTCTGAACCCCATAGACCAACCTATAGAAATGGACAAGTTTGACAACAGTTCTCACAAGCCCTATTGACGGGTTAATGTCATCACAAACACATGGAAAAAAAAATTAAAAAAAAAAAAAAACCCTGGAGATGCGGGGCATCGATCCCCGTACCTCTCACATGCTAAGCGAGCGCTCTACCATCTGAGCTACATCCCCATGTGGAAGACATTCGTTAGTTGCTATACTTCTACACCAGGACGTCACTGACCATAGTGATAAGTTTCAAATTCCACAACTCTTTCCATCTCTCATTCTTTCTGCCATTCATCGTTCGCCTTATGAGTTTATCTAATCAAAAACCACAGCGATTTGGAGGTCGTTTCCACGTGCAGCAAATTCAAACCCATTTATGACGGTGAATGGAAGCATCTTGAGCACTCTAAATGCGGCGGGAATGGGTCGTTTGATTTTTTTTTTTTTTTTGCTGCCGCCACCCATTTTTAAGCACAAATTCGTTGACACAAATCACAGCTTGCTACAAATGCCTTGGATCACGCATTACGGCTTCCTTTCATTTAATTTCATTACAAATGGTAAAAGACGTTTCCGCAAAAGTTGGATGGAGTTGGTGTATCTTCACACCTTAGCCATCCACAAAACATTTGATGTTCCCGAACAAATTCATTCAATAAACTCGAGGGGAAGCAAAAATGTCTTTTTACAAGAATTGAACCCAGTTCGTCTGTGTTCCTTTCATTCTTTTGGTTGTTCGTTCTGTCTTCTGTATTCCATGTCTCTCAACCACGTCATTTGTGCATCTGTGTAGGAAATTTGAATTTGCGTTTTCTTTCTTGTGAAATGAAAAGAAAAACTCACAAACACATTGTCGAACATACACCGGCAGATACACCCGCATAACGGAAAGTCCGCAGAAAATATCCTGAATGCGCACGTAGAGAGGCAAAGTCTACTTTGAATGTGTACTTCAGAAATTTGCCGCAACGCAACCCCTGGAATATTTGCGCTCTTCTCTGAAATTTAATTTGGTTTTGGCTTTCGTTTACATCCTCCCAGTTCTACCTTAGCCCCTAGTCGTGGTTCTAGTCCAATTGTAAGCAGCTGAAAGGAATCTGCTCTGCTCTGATCTGATTTGCGCACAACAGAGTCCTGCTTCTTCTGTTCCTGTTCCATTCCTGTACAACACCCGTGTTCGCTCGCCGTTTTTCTTATTTGTATCGTACTCGTCGAGTCGTTAAGCGACTTCCTGTTTGCGTCCTGTGGCAGGATTTGGTTTCTTAGAACAAAATATGGGGTTTCTCCTATTCGTTGGTTTGCACTTGTGTGCTTTTTCCGTGAATTGTTCTCAGTTCTATACGTGGCGTCGTGCTAAGGCCAGAAAGAGAGTAACAAAGGATTCTGTTCAGTTCTCAATGGTTTTGATATTTTCTTCTTCTTTTTTCTAGAATACACTCACACACATTCATATATCAGTTTAATTCTGTGGCATGGCTCTACAGCCTTTATAGCTGTACCCGTGTACACATAAATGTCACAAGTTGACGGTGCGATGATGATTATGGTGGCAAACGTAGTACGAGTAGTTGGAAGCTATACGAAGGAGTATCCATCTGTCGTATCCACAGAATGAACTATAGCAAAGTGGATTTTTTTGTTATATCTGGAGGTTCCTTACTGGGTTGATGGAGGTTATTGTTTCCGCTTACACAATGCTGGTGGTCTTTAGAATATTGTTTTTCTAGATATCTTTTCGGTCTTTTATGTAAGGCTTCTGTACAGCGTCAGTGTGTTGGTGTGTAACATTTTAGGGGGAGTAAAGTAATTGAAACAGCAATTCTAGAACACACACCAACAGGAGGTGGAAATGAGAGTAAGACTTTTTTGGTTTCTAGTTGTAGGTACCACCGACCGACTCGTTGTCGCATTGAAGGTACAAATTGCAGTTTTGATCGAACATGACTGAGGATAAATTGAGCGCTGATGTTGTTGAGAGGCGTAAGGTTGGATGAGGTAGGGTAGTTCCTTTGTACATGTATCTGTCTACATACATATGCACATATCGTCTTAATTTTTTCTCTTTTTTTTTGGGACTGGTTAAGGATGTGATTGGGTTTTTATTTCGAGTACATATAGTACAAACTCGGTTTCGGATTTCTTTTATTTTGTGTTGGGTATGTATTAGGGCTTAACGAGATTTCATAAAATATTCATTCATATACTGAGAATTATATTTTTTTTATATAGGATTGGTGCGATTACTTATTCTTCGTGATAGGTTGCTGACCTTACGCGACATTTATTATGTCTAGGTGACGAGAAGTCTTTGATCTTGAAGGTCATCGAGTAAGTGGCGTACTTGTTAGATGAAACCTTGTTGAAAATGGTTCGTCTCATTACATTAACCTCTCTTATCTTCTGGAAAACTAATGTCTAGTGCTCATACAAATATATATACAGAGTTAGTAATTTTCATAACTGAGCAGACAGTTACCTCGCCCGGATACTGCACTTTCTGTGTTTTAACTCAAAAGTTAAAAGTGGATTGGTATGAAGTATTCACCAAGTTAACGCTCTACTTCTCTGTTCCGGAAAGCCACGGAAAACCGAGAATAAATCTGCTTCGTTGGCCATAAGAGCTGTATGTCTGAATAGAGACTAGAATACAACGCGACACCTCCGTGCGTCGGTACGGAAAACTGCGGATTGTTGCATAATAGACATCTTACTTATCTTGCCAAAAACAGGTGTCATGAGCCTTATTTTATTAACACCATCATGGCAAAAGAAATTCTGAATCAGACTCCACACACTTGACTGAAGAAGTTCACGCTAATGCCATGCTATGGCTATACAGAGGAGGAAAAGAACGGCTTTAAAGACCACCCAAGCGTTGTCGGATACGGTGAGAGAGATATTGTCATAGCGCTATAAGATTTGTAAGTTCCTGCAATGCTAATTGTTTAAAAAAGTTCGCATCCCAAGCCCCCCATTAAATCCATGAGTATTACCAGATCTTTTTTTAACAAAAAATGGCGAGATATATGCCTACATACATATGTACGCGTAACTACTCTAGAATTAGGAACTCCTAAGGTACTTAAGGATGGCTAACATAAATCCTTATAGAAGTAGCATCTTCCGATGGATGTTGGTTCGCCAAATATCGAGATAGAAGCTTCTACAATCAAACATCTTGTAGCTCTGTTACCAAGCCAGACCCTGGGAATTTTTTGGAAAACTTCAAGCGAAGTCAAGGGGAGAAGTGGTGACCTTTCTACGCCAAAAAACAGAATTATTGTCGGAACAGCAACCCGCAATCGTAAAATAACAAAATGTATTGCTCCTAAACGCCACAGGAATCACTAATACGCACTGATATTTTGTTGACGACCTTTGGCTATCTTTGAATTTAATTTGTGAACGCACTCTTTCACTAATCATCAAACTGTCACTGTCAATTTATTCAGTAAACTCAACATTTTCATCATGATAAAGTACACTAACGAGCAAAGTCTGCAAATTATAAAAATTTTCTACAGATATTCGGAGTCGGTGACTGCAACTTTAAGAGCGTTAACTCCAATTTTCGGTCGTAATTCTCGCCCTAGTAGACAGGCAATAACAAGTTTAGTGCAAATATTTGAGCCTACATATTCGATGTGTGATGTTGCCGTGTCAGTGAGACAACGGGTTGGTCAAAGTGTTGAAAATATCGCTGCCGTTCAGACGTCCGTAGCAAACGATCCAAATCAGTCAATTCCATGGCGTTCTCAAGAATTGGGCATCGCTCAGACCACATTATGGCGTATTTTGCGTAAGGATCTTGGTTTACACCCATACAAGATCAAGGTGACTCAAGAATTGAAGCCGATGGACTATTTGAAGCGACGTACGTTCTCCGATTGGGTTCTGGAGAAGATGCGCCAAGATGATGAATTTCATCGCAAAATCATCTTCAGTGACGAAGCTCATTTTTGGCTCAATGGGTTCGCCAATAAGCAAAATATGCGTTATTGGTCGGGTGAAAACCCACATGTGCTTCATGAATCACCACTTCATCCACAAAAAATAACTGTTTGGTGCGGTTTGCATGCCGGCGGCGTTATTGGGCCATATTTTTTCGTCGACGATAACGATCGTCACAGTACTGTGAATGGTCAGCGTTATCGCACCATGATCACCGATTATTTTTGGCCCGAATTGGAAGATATGGACTTGGACGAAATGTGGTCTCAACAGGATGGTGCCACAAGCCACACAGCACACGCTTTAATCGACTTATTGAAGAGTAAGTATGGTAAGCGTGTTATCTTAAGACATGGGCCAGTCGATTGGCCACCTCGTTCGTGCGATTTAACGCCGCTTTACTATTTTCTGTGGGGCTACGTTAAGTCAACACGCCGACGACGTTGGGAGAGCTCAGAGCGAACATTGAACGTGAAATAGCGGCCGTTTCGGCCGAAATGTGTGGCCAAATCGTTGAAAATTGGGTCCAACGAATCGACCGCTGCAAACGTCCCCGCTGTGGCCATATGAACGAAATCGAGTTCCATTTATAAATGTTTTGATTGTACTTCAAGCCAATAATAAACTTTTTGAAATATCTCAAATGGTTTGCCTTTTATTTAAAAAAAAAGTTGTCAAGTCGTTATTAGAAAACCCTGTATCTGGAATGTTAGAACCCTCTCGACTCACGAGGAGAAGATGCTCAGATTGTCAGATTCCTCCAACTTGAACGCAATGATATAATGCGGAACGGTTTGTATATTTCTGCAATATCAACCGGGTAATCATTAGAGGCACTCGGTTCGAGCACAAGGTCTGCTACTAGATCAGTTGGGTCTTATCTGACAGGCGGCGAACGCCAACGCCAGAAATTGCACCCTAGACGTCCGAAATAAACGCGGAGGCGATATCGAAATGTCGAGTATCCACTATCTTATGTTACCCATTTTACGCCTTCGTACATGGTTATCAGCAAATACCTGGAGATGGATCGATGAGCGTATTTCACTTAAAACTCGGATTGTAGCGACATCAGAAGTATAAAAACCCGAGTAAGTACCCCAATATCATGTAAAAAAAAGAAGGAAGTGCAGCGTATTGCCAAACGTAACAAGCAACGCACTCATCTCGAAGGCTGAATAAACAAATAACAGCTGCGATAGCAGGACGATCCTGTAGATGGATCACATAAGACCTTACTCGCGATCGGAGTTATAAACAGTTTAGATGGCACTCCGCTAATTTCGGATGAGGATCAGTTAACAGATGGAGAGAACATTTTGTGTTAGTGCTAAATAATTTAGGCGACAGCAACTTGGTCGTGTGCCACAGCAAGAACTTTCTGAATTTGAACCGGACCACCCAACAATACAGAAATAGTAGCCGCTATCAAACCAAAAAAATTGTTGGTATCTATGTATCTACATCGGCAGAGTTAACCCAACTACTCACTTTTAAATCGTGGGATCCCAGGGAAGTGGAAAAGAGGGATGATCCATTAAGCCTTCAAGGAAGTGCAATTTGATGGAATATGGGAACTGGAGAGGAATATCGTTCTCCTAGCCGTAGCCAAGGTAATAGCAAAATAGTTTTAGAGCAGATAAGAGAGTACTCGATGCTCGATGGGTGGATACTTTTATGTAGACCACATCTTGGTTATCGCCACATCTACTGTTCATTGAATTTGACAGTTTAAACAGAGATGGTATTTGGATAACCTTGCGCAGGAGAGGTACCCCGCAATAACATATAACTTCTTAAAAGGGTGGTTAGGATCATGTTCTGCACAATTGTAGGCTGTCAGATGACTTTAAAGTCCAAAGTTGAATTCGTCAGGGCTGTATAATTTCACCGTTGTTAATGCTGCTAGCCATCAGCGATGTACTTCGGACAGCACTAACTGAAAGAAACCAATGATTGTGGTGGTCAAATTAACATGACCTTTAGGGCAAAGCTATATAAAACGATAATATACCCCGAAACAGTGTTTTTACGCCGGATGCATTCTTTTATATAGATAATAAGATAAGTGCAAAGTTGGGATGGTAACCCAGCAATAAATCACGGCCACCGGTGCGATGGAAAAATGGCTCATCCAGAACGGGTACGACGTCAATGCTCAGAAACACTTCCGTTTTAGTTCCGTATGGCATCGGTTAAGTCCCGACTGTGAGTGTGCACACTGTCGACGAGCCAAGCACCCGAATTCGCAATTAGGATCGTGACTACTCATGGCAAGAGACAACAAGCGTTCACCATACCGATTACAATTAAGTTTTGACGTTGTCAAATTAGAAATAAAAAGTAAATGAAAGGTAAAGAGCAAGACGATGTGCTCCTAAAGTCTATCGTCGAAGAATTCCCTTTGTTAAGGTAAGGGAACTCAACGTAAGCCATATGATGAACCATCGATACCTAACAAATGTGGGACAAGCCGTAAAGTTGGGAAAAGGGGTACCACGCTACCTATTGCAAAATAATATTGCACTGCGCTTCTGCCGCGTCAAAATCAAGGGCCGTTTTCAAACCGGATCTTTAACGGAGATAAAAAGTTAGTTCTTTACAATAACATTAAACGTCGCCACCAACAGTCCAAAAGATAGAAAGGCACTACATCACAGCCTCGTAACCAGACTATCACCGAAGAAGTCAAAAATAACTGTCAACAGCTTTAAGTCAGCACTAAAGTAGAAACTGGCAGGTCTGGCTGATCGAAGATGTGTTCTATACCATCATAACCACAACACTCGTCGTCATACAGCTAGGACCGCCTGCACACAGTTACAGGAGGTCGTTTGGGAATAAATGGTACTTCTGCCTTATTCTCCAGATTTAGCACCTCTAGATTTCCTCTTACTGCTAAACTACTAAACTTCCTTGATGGAACAATTTTTAGATCTCGGGATGATGAGTTAGACCGATAATCGATTATCTCGCAACCAATAAGAGGTTGTCTATTGCAATGACTCGGTTTATCTTTTGGGCTTCACCGGGAAAAGTCGGTACTACATAGAAGTTATTTGACTTAACTGCCTAAAATGCTTAGGTTTTACCATTTCATTTTTGGCAGCGTCTCACTTTTACTAAAACTTGACAACGATTCCTGATTGAGATACTCTTGCAGGCACTACAGTCGCAAAATGTATACACTTTGACTTAAATTAAGGCATTTAAGCCACTGAAATAAGAGAAGTCGATAAAGCATTTAAACAACCGTCACGTCTCTTCAACGAATACAAAAATTCTATGTGCTTTAGGCTTTACCTCTGCTTACATCTCCATTCGATTATTGAATCCATGACAATTATTTTGTTTTCAAAAATGAGAATACCATCTCCTCGGTCTACTGATTAAATGGCAATCTTTTTTTTTTCCATCCCACCACTGTCCATTACCATCTACCAAACACCCACCTATAACACATTCTCCTCGCCAGGTAAGATACGAGTGTAGCAGGCAATTCAATCCAATTTTTTTCTTCTCGATATTTTGACATAAATTTTCCGCTTAAATGAGCAACAACTTCCGTTTCGACTGACATCAGTTCAGTTGGCCCCTCTCAATAGCACCACATCAGAATCCAATGAAGCCTGTCTCAAGAGCCAGTTCGACTTCGAAGCAGTGTGCGCAGAAAATGAAATTCGTGCAATTCGCTGCTCCTTCTATACTTTAATTCCAGTTGTTGGTCTCTCCTTTTCGACTTCCTTTGTACATGAAGTCACAAAAAAAAAAAAAAAAAAAAAAAAAAAAAAAAAAAAAAAAAAAAAAACCAAAAAACACACAAAAACCCGCGGTAAAGTTACAAAGGAAAGAGCAAAACCAAATGAAGGGTGTTTTAGGCAACACAAGTCGAATTCTTTCAAATGTTCACAATATTTTCCTAGGTCTTCTTAAAAAAAAAAAAAAAAATTAAATTCCAAGAAAAAGGGTATAACCGTTAATTGACAGGAAATAAAAATCCACACATACCCGAACCACTGGTCGAGGTCAATTCTAAGCCAAACGATTAACATTTGAATCGGCCATCCTTCTTGCAAACCCTCGTGCATTTTTGAGCTGGGCAACTCGGTTAAATGTCAATTTTGTCGGCGATAACGGTTTTGAGTATTTATTGCCAATCAACGATGGAGCCATACAATCCCACGGTTCCTGGTAATAATTTAATTAATTATCAGTAATTATTAATCGATTGTATTTCGCCTCCATTCATCGGTTGATTACAATTCGCCGGATACAGTTTGATTTGGTTTGGAACTATTTAATTTTTTTTTTTTCTTGCATGAGCAGCGGCTTAAAGCTTGTTTCGCTTAATTAATTGAAACGCGAGTGGAGCAGTTGATTTTTTTTTTTTTTTTAATTTTTTTTTCTCGTTCAACTATTCGAAATATTTTACACTTAACTTGAGCGCGACTTTGTTTTAATCCCTTATTGGGTTGCTTATACCGTTGATTGTGACAGCTGTATTGTAAGGGATGTTTCGGATCGGTCGAATGGTCAAACAAATTAACAGAGAATAGCAAACATAAGCGTGAATACGGATGGAACGATGGATTTTTATTTCTGCGTTTACTTTGTTAAATTCACATCCTATGTCAAAACGACGACCATCACCATCCCCCTAAAACGCGCTCTTAGATGGAAAGAAAATTCTTATTAAGGGAGGGTTACCATGTAAGTTATTCTTAACCCTTTCAAAGTAAGGGGGTGGATAGGGACGATTGGATGAAATTTAATTTTCATAAAAAATTTAAATGAACAAGATGGCATGGTCACATGGATTGCCGCGCGGATTGTGCTGATTTTATATTTCAGGAAAAAGGGTAAAGGATACGGTGCAGTATCCCTCAGCAACAGATGTGGGAGTTTGGATTAATTTCCACGTTTTACCTTTTTTTTTTTTTACATTTTACTATGTCGATATGTGTGTAAGGTTTTTGGAATGGTTTTGTGCTCTCATTTTTAGGAATTCAGCACTTTACATATATGTATATGTACTCGTATATATTCGTTTGTATGTACGAGTATATTTTTGGATTTTTTGAAAGCAACTTATTGGGAATTACTAGGACCCTGCTGCGTAACAAAAATCATCACTGCCGATGATGATGATTATGGTGCTCATTATGCGAGATTTAGGATAATTGGACAGTTTTATGGAGACCAACAATGGATGGATTTGTTCCGGATTAATATCCAAAGTGTTGAGTCTTTTGAAGTTAGGTTATAGAGTTAACAGATTAATGAGGTTTCATCCATATACTCGTATAATGATTTCGTCATAATCGCAGTAAGCAACATTACAACAGGAAGATAGTGTATTGCTTTTAAAAATAGCGTTCGCCAACTGACGTCAGATTGATGATTTAACTTCCATATGTGCGATTCTACCGATGGGGTGACATACTTGAGTCAGAAGAACAAATCTGTTTCACTTGAATAGCAGATGACTTTTCAATTCTACTCACGATAAAATAACTCAGACGTACGATTATATAGTAGGAACCATTTTCCATTAAAAAAGTTTTGCTCCCACTTAAAACGATGTTTAATCGAATAACATAAGTTCGACTCGGATGCTGCACACGAAATGTGAGAACACTTAACAATACATGGATATATCCGGGCCATATGCCCATCGGTCAGATAGACCATCGGCGCAAGATAAGTCTTTAATAGTTCAGGCAAGGGCAACATTAATTCTGTCAATCTAGAAACTTGTAGGTAATGTACGGATGCTTATGTCCAGACATCATTACAGTGGCCATGTGCCTAAAATTACAAAAGGCCTTCTACGTTCCGAGAAGCCCTATACCGCAGGCAAAATCCACTAAGAGGTCAGTGGCACAATTGATGTGTGGGGTTTCATTCTTCCTTTATTAAGTATGTTGGCAAGAAAATCCGGCAAAGTAAGATACATGGCGACCCTGAACAAGAAGATTAGAGCATCGAACAAGCTTAACAATCAGAGAATTACGACAGAGTACCAAGAAGGCCATGAAAAGCACTCTACTTGGAATATTTTAAGATGGTAAAGCGGAAGTGATATTTGACTGTTTGTCTAATAGGTTGAAGGAACATGCCAAGTATTCAAAGATAGAATAGAGAAGCCTAACAAATCATTTAAGCCACGAAACAATAGTTCTTTTAATGAAGTAGCCGACCAACTTTTCGTTTGTCAAACAGAATGGTTCGTTTAACATACTCGTATACAGGGTGTCCCCTAATTCGTCAAGGATAATTTGGGAAATAATTTACGGGTTTACCATATTTTAAGGAAAAAAAATCATTCTACAGTAAAGGTCCATCCCCAATGTCGGCATCATTTATCGAGGATTTAAGAAAAGGCTTACTTTCATGTATCCTGACCCATGTTAACGGAAATTGCTCTGTTAATACTAATGGTCGAAACTTCGTTTAGGACTTTATTTTTAGAAGAAATACTAGCCTTTGTAACTGCATCAATTGTCTTGTTTTACTATTTTCTTTCTTATGAACGTAGCAATAATAAACAAAAAATCATCTACAAGTTTGCAGAAAACCCAATCGATTTTATATTATTTGAGATACCTGGTAAAAAGTTTGCGTGAATTTATTGTATCTGAAGAATTTTTTAAGCTAAAAAACTGCTTGATGACCGAAATATTAGTACCGTTTGCCCAATCTACAAGAAAAGTGATATTATAACGTAAGTTTCTATCTGCAATGTCATAACCCTATTGTCAATCAATTGATGCACTAAAGCAATTTCAGGCTGCGAAAGCGACTGATTTTAGAGACATGTACGAGTATAGGTATATCGCGCTTAGACAACTAGTGCAAAATGTCAACAGAAAAGGCTGCTTCGATTTCAGAGTAGGATTACGATAACCCAATCTGACGTTATGTGAGTTTTTGACCTTAATTCCGAAAAGATTTTAAGAAACACACAAGAAAACATCAGCGTCATAATCTTTTCACAAGGAATTCTTTTTTTTTTTTTAGAGAGCGTTTTTACTACCTCGGATAGTTGCACCACAAAAGAAAAAGACAATGTCATTAAAGGCTCGTCCACAAAACAAAACCATTTTAGGTGATTTTAACGCCAAAATAGAAAAATTATTTATATTATAGTTGCATAGCCTACACTATACTACAACTGGAAAGAGAACTGAGTTTGTTGCAGAGCGGAATATCAGCCAAGAAGCTATAACTACTACTACAAAACCTCTAGTTTGATGAAGAGTGCAGATAGAAAAAACTCCCCTATAAACCGTCGCAGGATAGAAGGTAAAGAACCGCTCGTGCGCTCTACGACCAAACATCGGCTTTTAAGGAAGAAAATGAAGTGCGTGACCAAGTGAAAAGAACGTGTCAACCTTACAGTATCCCAACAGAAATTAAGTGTTAATGAGTCTAGCCATTGCTGAGGATATGGGAAAACTACTTACATAGTAAGGTGGTCCTTATTTTTCGACAATTGAATTATACCCGGCGCACTTTCTCGTTTGATTATAGTAACATATATAACTCTATAAAATAAGTTTTTAAAAGTTAAGATTTAGAGGTCGCTACCAGCTGTCAAAATTATTACAAAAAGCATTGAAGGACAGCTTAAATGATGGTTTCATTAATGTTTCGTTTAGGTGTTTTTATACCTCAAGCCTTCTTCTGTACCCACGCGGCGAAACTTAGCCCGCCCCGCAGCCCGCACTACAGTTCTAATAAGTCATTAACGAGGGCGCAAGTGTTTTATTTGTAAAAGTCATAGTAAATGTGAAAAGCTACTAGAAATCAAAGTGAGGTTTGGCTTATCGGTCAATTATTATCCGAATTAAGCCAATCAACGTTGCCATCCATCGGTGAATTTTTGCGTTATTTTTTTTTTTTTTTTTTTGTGGCGTTCCAGCAGCATTTCGGACATGCAAAACCGCCTTTCAACGTCTCTCGGCTTGAATGGATGTGGAACCCAATTTCCTTGCTTTCGAATATATCCAGCTGCTTTTAAACGTTTTGAAATGGCTAATTGAGTGACACCCAAAGATTCCGCGAGCTCTTCTTGTGTTTGGCAACAATCTTCATAGAGTAATGCTTCCATTTCTTCATCTTCAAACTTTTTTGGCTGCCCAGGACGTTCATCGTCTTCCAAGCCAAAATCACCACTTTTAAATCGTGCAAACCAGTTTTGGCACGTTCGCTCAGTTAGCGCATGTTCACCATAAACTTCCACCAAAATACGATGACTTTCGGCAGTAGTTTTCTTCATATTAAAGTAATGAAGAAGAACTCCCCGCAAAAACACTTTTTCAGGCACAAAGTTCGGCATATTTGAGTGAACGAAAATTATTGTTGTTTACGCTTCAAATGAATGACATATACTAAAATGACGTACAATGACAGTAGCTTTCCAACGCATGTTCCAATGGAATAATACAACTTACGCCATCTCTTAGACGCCAATTTTTAATTGGTTCACTGGACAGAAAAAGTTTAAACAAATGTAAGAAAATAAAAGAGAAAGGAGAATGCCTTGAAAAATTGCGCGTGCGTGAAAACAAAGATATCTCGGCTTTAACAGAAAAGTGCCCCCACCATTAAAGAAGCAACTTCATCTGACTCCGAATTCATATCAGAATTGTCCTCAGAAACGAACTAGAAAAGACATTATTAACAGCCAATTAGCTTCCAGTCTTGATGTCTCTAAATTGAGTGACAGACAAGCAATTTTTTTTTTATAATTCCCCGCACGCACCAAGAATATATAAATACGCTTTTACTGGTTTTTCACAAGGGCGCGGGCGGGTGGTGTAGTAGTTTTGAAACTTACGTGTTAGGTTTCGATATTTTTCCAGAGGTGGTTGTCAAACTGGAGCCAGTGCATCCTCAACCAAAGTGGGTGTAAGTACGTGCTAGTTGTTAGTTTGTTACATTTAGCCCAGCCAACAACCACTCCAACATCAGTGTTATGCCTTCATGTCAGAGTTGACGCCGACGGGATTTACATATAATACATGGGCGTTTCTAAGAGAAGGCACCACTTGAATTAAATCCACGCCATTTTCAGTTAGTACCAACCTTCAAAAAATACATGTATAAATTTGACAGCTGTCGGACGATTAGTTCTCGAAATATAGCGTTGTGAGTGAAACAACTTTTGTTATTGTGAAAAAAATGGATTCAAAGCAAATTCGTGTGTTGATTTATCTATGCTTTTTGATGGGAAAAAATGCAGCCGATGCAAAGAAATGGCTTGATAAGTGTTATCCGAAGTCTGCACCAGGCGAACGAACCATTTGCAAGTGGATTGAAAAATTTAAAAGTGCTCATACAAGCACCGAAGATGATGCACGCAGTGGAAGTTCAAAAGAGGCTGTTTCAGATGAAAACAACGAAAAAGTCCACAAAGTGATTACAAATGACCGTAAAGTGAAGTTGATCGAGATAGCTGAGTCTCTGAAGATATCAAAAGAGCGTGTTGGATATATCATACACGAATATTTGGACATGCGAAAGCTCTGTTCAAAGTGGGTGCCGCGTTTGCTCATAGTCGACCAAAAACAACAACGTGTTGATGATTCAGAGTAGTGTTTAAAGCTGTTCAACCGCAATAAAGCCGAATTTTTGCATCGGTACGTGACAATGGATGAAACTTGGCTCCATCACTTCACACCAGAGTCAAGTCGGCAGTCAGCTGAGTGGCGAGCAGGCGACGAACCTCGTCCAAAACGACCAAAAACTCAACAGTCGGCTGGCAAGGTTATGGCGTCCGTATTTTGGGATATCCATGGAATAATTTTCATCGATTATCTCCAAAAGGGGCAGACTATTAACAGCGACTATAACATTGCGTTGTTGGAGCGTTTAAAAGACGAAATCGCAGAAAAACGGCCGCATTTGAAGAAAAAGAAAGTGCTGTTTCATCAAGACAATGCACCGTGTCACAAGCCGATGAAAACGATGGCAAAATTGAATGAATTCGGCTACGAATTGCTTCCCCACCCACCATATTCTACAGATTTGGCCCCCAGCGACTATTTCCTGTTCGCAGACCTCAAAAGAATGCTCGCCGGTAAGAGATTTAAGACCGATGAAGAAGTAATCACCAAAACAGAGGCCTATTTTGAGGCTAAAACGAAATCGTACTACAAAATTGGTATCGAAAGATTGAAAAATCGTTTCAATCAGTGTATCGCCCTCGAAGGCATCTATGTTGAATTTTGCAAAAATTTTGTGTTTTACTATAAAACGGCACTGACTTTTCAGCTCATGTGTTAACTAAATACAAATTCCATGATAAGACTTTTTCAGAGAATTACCTCGCACGGGATTCGAACCCGCGACCCTCTGCTTGAGGAGCGAGTTTAAACCTAATTCGTCATTAACAATCCATTGGGACGGTAAACTTATAGAAGATATTACTGGGCACGAAACTGTAGATCGAGCGAAGCATATGCGTCAGCTGTCTACGAAGCTATAAATTCATGGAATGTGAGCGATAAGGTAAAATGTTTGTGTTTTGCCACTACTGCTGTAAATACCGGCTTAAAAAGTGGAGTATTCGTTCTTTTGGAGCGAAAAATGTATAAAAATATGCTTGGTTTGCTTGTCATTATTAGATAATGGAAATTATGTTGTCATCTATCTATCTATCGCTTGCCCCATCTAGTGGTCCTGATATACAATTATTTAAAAGATTTAAGAACACTATTGACCAAAGCGACTTCAAAACAATAACAGATGCCGCTGAGGCAAATATTCTTGCAGAAGTGGCCGCAGACAGGATTTCTTTTGCCAAAAAGCAACTACAAGTACATCAATCTCGAGATGACTACAGAGAACTGTTGAATCTCACTATCATTTTCTTAGGAGGTGTTCCTGAAAAAGCCGTTTTATTTAGGAGACCTGCTGGTCTTCATCGAGCTAGATGGATGGCAAGAGCCTTATACTCTTTGAAAATTTATTTATTTAAGCATCAGCCTAAGCCAACGAAGAAAGACGAAAAGGCTGAGAGAAAAATATGCATTTTCACGGCGATAATTTATGTTAAAGGCACAGAAGATTGCTTAAAAATAGTAAACCTTGACATCACACATATCCACGAAAAAAATATAGAAAAATTCATGAGCAGTAATTCCTTAAGATACTTTCCGATCAAATTTTTTGAAAAAGGACGTGAAAACTTGAAACGAAAACACTTTACATCTAATGAAGAACACAAGCAATATTTGCTTTTGTTGGTAAAAATGTATAGGAATAGTAGTATGCCCTATTACTAACGAGTCAACCCTTGTATCTTAAAAATAGATAATTCAAATATTTATTGTACGTAATATCTTAATTCATAACAACAACAATAATTTTGTAATATTTTTTATGTCCTGGCTATAAAAATAAAAGAATCTTACAAATACAGATTTTGAGTTTTTATTTAAAATTCAAACCTTGGTAGCGACCTCTAAATGTCATTTAAAAAATTCAAAAAAAAAAATACTGAAATACTTTCTTATGGTATATAATCAAATTACGCGAAATCAAAGAAAAAAAAATTTTTTCTTAGGAATAACGACGACTTTAACATTGATTGTTAAAAGACGGGAAGAATCCAAACTCCACCATTAAGCAGAACGAAAGATTCATCTCGGATGATGAAAGCCAAAATCTTCGCCTACCTGACCAACATGAAGTAAAGACATCAATATCTAAACTTGACCATAAAGAATTTCCCGGATGAAGGAGATGACAGCAGGAGATGACTTTGTAGAGGGCATTCAAAAACATATATCCATGTTTTGGGCGAAAAAAGGTATGGCTGACGATTGGAAACCTAGAATCGTTTGTTATCCACAAGACAAAAAAATAAAAAATAAAAACTCTCTAAGCCGCACAAAATATAAAGGCGTCAGTCTTTCGCGCACAAGATCTTATCTGTCGCATAGTGTGAACACTTGAAACCGTTTGCCAACAATTGATTGGTCTTTATCAGTTTTAGGCCGGAATAGTCTACAATTGATCAATTATTCAGATTATACCAGATCCTAAATGAAACCTCAGAAGTTTAGATTGAAAAAACAAAGCTTTGTCGCTAAATTTGAACACTGACATCAGCTACTCCTATAAAGACGAACTATACAAAGCCGTATCTAATTTTGTCATTAAGGTCGGAAGCAATTTTCACCAAAACCTAGAGTTTCAAAGAAGAATTTTGACAATGTGATTCCCTGTAATGTATGATAGTTGACTACTTTAACATCATGTTTGAGAAAATTAGCCGAAACTCGCAAGTCAGAGACACAGTTTTACAACAGTCTGTGTTACTGCTTCAATATGCTGATTACTGATATCATTGGCAAAAGGCAGTGTGTTGTAACTGTTGCGTTTCAAGGTATTGACACAGAAGCGACAACAAATGGATTAAGTTGTTATTGAAACGAAAGGTCACAACAGACGGACACAGCTTTAAGATGGCTAACAGTTCTGTCTACCTCGGCTTCGTTATCAACTCTAATAATCTTCATCCTTGGCAATCGGTATTTTTTTTGGCTTAAAGAGGTTATTGGTCATTGGTCAGTTCGCTCAATGACCCAGCACCATACACGATAGTGAAGGCGGATTCAATATATCTGAAAGCAATTGTGAACAAGCTTTCATATCCAAATTACATTGTGTAAACAAACTCTTTTACAAACGCCAGGACTTTAAGAATGCTTCTACGACCTTCTCGACAAAATATATGAACAATGTCCGAAGTATGAAGCAAGAATAGGAAAAAAGGACATCTTTGGTAGAATAGTTTTTTAAGAATAGCCTACACGACATCAGGTCTGGCAACGGTCTTAGACTTATTGACTTTGCGGCGGGACAAAATATCACTATAGCAAGCACACGGTTTTTTCATCTCAGCATACACAAAGGAACAAGTTAGTTAAATCACATTGCGATAGAAGCAAGACATGTCTCCAGAATTATGGACATCCAAACATTCTAAGCCACGAATGTGGATTTCCCAAGCGGCACAACAAAGAAGAACTACTTGAGAAGATATAACGTTCAAAAAAGTGCAATTGCAAGAGTATTCCGAAATCTCTCAACAACTCTTATGCCGTCAACATCAAGTACCGAAGGCCAATCGCAACATAGCCGACATAAATACTATCGGAGACGCTGTAACTGATGCTGTGCTGGGTTTTACTTGACCACCATCAAGAAATCCTTGATTTGATAACGAATGACGGCAAGAACATGCAGCTAAAAATGAAACGTATAAAGCGGCGCTGCAACGAAGAATAACCTTGGCTTCTTCAGAATAAGATAAAAGAGCACAAGAAGCACGCAATCGGAGATGGATTTTCTGTTTTACAAACAAAAACTTGTCAAGACAAAAAGACCCGTACAAAAGTATGTAGAGATGAAGAAGGAAACCTTGTAATAGAGTAACAGTCGATGCTGAGAATATGTAAAAGCTTTTTCTGCAGACTGTATACCGTCAAATAGAACATTCTGAGCTTCAATGACAAAAAATTTAACAGCAAGTCTATTCGTCGGCATTAATTCCGGTATTATGCCCAAGTGATTTAAATAATATCTTCAAATTATTTTAGCTATTCCAACTATCTTGGGTCTTTTCTTCAATTCACCCACCTTTATAACGTTCTCTACCAGCAATCCTTAGTCTTTCTTCCAGAAAAAAATCTGACAGTTTTCCTCCATCCCTTTCTTACGAAAACATATCATCAACCAATCCGCATATCAAATCCAACTTATTTGCTACTTTTTAGAAGCAATCCTTCATACCGGATCCCTTTTATTTCAAAAACCTACTTAACTTCTCCATTACCCTCTCTATTTCTCAAAGTTTTGATCATACAGTAATAGAAAATTAGTTACAGCAACTTAGTAATGAATACTTACCTGGCCAAGATGGCATTCTATCCATATTTCTAAAAAAGTGTTCCTCAACACTTTCCCACCCCAATTTCGAATCTCTTCCGGTTATCGCTTTGTCAATGTGAATTTCCACAGATATGGAAGTGTTCTTTCATAACACCGATACACATAAAGGGATTAAAAAGCGAAGTCAATAATTACCGCCCCATAGCTAAACTGTCACATAGTCGTATACCCAAACTCTTCGAAAACATTTTGTACGAAGCCTTAAGCTTCTGCAAAACCCTTTATTTCCCCTAATCAACACGGCTTTCTGTAAGGTAGATCAACTATCACTAACCTCGCCGAATTCGTGTCCTCTGTTCTCTCAGCCTTCAAAAGTGGTAAAGAAGTTGACGTTATAACAACTGATTTCAGTAAGGTTTTTGATAAGATATCTCATCCTGTTCAAATTTTCAGTCCTGGGCTTTGAAGCCATTTTGCTAAAATGAATATCTTTTAATCTGGATAATCGTTTTTATATTGTTCGTTTCAGGTCTATCCTATCGGCCTCCTTTTTGGCCATATCCGGTGTTCCCCAAGGTAGTTACCTAGGTCCACTTCTCTTTATCCCAACTATTAACGATCATTGAAAGGATCATTCAACAGTTAGCACAGTCCCTCTATGCTGACGATATCAAATTTTTTAAACCCATTTCACCCCAGCCTCCTTCAGATAGATTTAAATAGTTTTTCCAACTGGTGCATCAAGAATTGTTTGGAACTTAATCTCACCAAATGTCAGTCGATTACCTTTTCACGTAAGTGCAACAAGTCTATATCCATTGTTCAGTCTATCTGCGACCTTGGCATATTATGCGACAGGGCGCTTATATTCCGCTCGCATATTGATGGCTTCGTTAAAAGATGGTCCAAAAAATTCTGCAACCCATACGTGACCAGATCAGTATATATCACTTTTGTTCGCCTCCTTCTTGAGTATTCTAGCCAAGCGTGGTGTCCCTTTCAACTAGTTCATGTATCCCGAATTGAGAGCATCCAGCGTAGTTTTCTTTGATTTGCTCTTCGGGATCTACCTTGGGACGATCCTCTAATCTTACCACCTTATCTAGACCGTATCAAACTCATTAACTTGAACACCCTTAAGGAACGAAGGAACGCACCAGACATTCTTTTCATTCATTGACTTCATAGATTACCCTTGTAATCTACGTTGCCGTCGCCTTTTTTTTTCTACCAATCTACCGCACCAATCTCATGTATGCTGCGTAAGGTAAGCCACAATCTTTCTGTTTTCGATTTTAATCACAGCACTCTCTCCCTCAAATTCGATCTCCTTCACCATCCATAGTTTTTAGCCCTGGTAATAGACCCTTAATTAATTTTTGTTAATTTTAAGTCCTAGTTGTTTTGTTAGTTTTTGTTGGCCTCAGTCCCTACCAAAATTAATATTCAGATAAGATCACAAAGAGTAAAATATAACTTACAAATCTTAGAGTGCCTCAAAGATCTGTTTTGGGACCGGTTTTCTTTCTGATCTACCAGGTGTACCGGTATGAAGTGAGCGTCAAAATATAAATGTCTCTATAGGGCACATTTATTGTGAACGGGCCTTAATGTTTTTTGTTTGGTTGCTATGACACCTGTCAAACATATTTAGTATACATCAAGTCATTGAGCAAACATCATATTTTTTGACCGTGTTAAAAATGTCGAATTTTGTACCAGAAAATGATGACTTGCGAGACGTATGGTGATCATACTCTATCAGAAGCAACATGCAAAAGATGCTTTCAACGGTTCAGAGATAACGATATTGATGTAAGAAATGAAGAATGTGGAAGACCACCTAAAATATTTGAAGACGCCGAATTGCAAACAGTATTGGATGAAGAGGACACTTTGAATCAGGAACAAATGGCAAAAATGTTAAATGTTGCACAACAAACAATTTTTGACCATCTTAAAGGTATGGGAAAGATCCAAAAGTCTGGAAAATGGGTGCCATATGAATTGAATAAAAGACAGGTGGAAAACAGAAAAACCACTTGAGATGAAAAATGGATTTATTTTCAGAATCCTAAACGGAAAAAATCAATAACTTCGACTGCAAAACCAGATCGATTCGGTAAGAAGACAATGCTGTTTGTCTGATGGGACCAAAAAGATGTGGTGTACCACGAGCTCCTAAAACCTGGTGAAACCGTTAATACAGATCGCTATTGACAACAAATGATCAATTTGAACCATGCATTGATCGAAAAACGACCAGAATGGGCCAGAAGACACGGCAAGGTAATTTTTCTCCATGACATTGCACCTGCACACAAAGCAAAATTGGTTCAGGATACAACCAAAGTACTTGGCTGGGAGCTGCTACCTCCGACTACCATTTGTTTTCATCGATGGGGCACACATTAGCTGAGCAGCACTTCGAATACTCTGAGGAAGTTAAAAATATTGGGTGACTTTTTGGTTTGTTACAAAAGACGAACAGTTTTATTGGCGTGGAATCCATAAATTGCCTTAAAGATGGTAAAAATGTGTAGCTAGATATGGCCAATACTTTGAATAAAGTGTTTTCTACTTTCCCATTAAAAATTTGTGTTTTATTTTCACAAAAAACGCTCACTTTATACCGATACACCTGGTATATTTACTCAATATTTAAGGTAGTAGTTAGGCTAAGCCCTCTTAATTTTATTGCTAATGTAAATTCGGATTTGAACCCGCTTAGAACATAGCTCTAACTAGTTAATTGATAATTGATAATTAGTTCCAAAACAAAAACAATGTGTTTCAGTCGTTCAGCGTAAAATTCCAGTGTTTTTTTTTTTTTTTATGTACCTGAGTGCCATGTTTCTGCTGTCCAAACTCTTCCAATACATCACTTTGTAGGCGTTTCAGTTACAGTGAAGTGTTTCTAAATTGAAAACGTTAAAGAACTCAAACACCTTGAAAGTATTATTGATTCTGGAAGGTGTTTCCATAACCATATAGAAACTTAAGTCAATATTTTCGCATAACACTTAAAAATTTATTTTACCTTAAGATTGCCTGCTCAAAAAAAACATCATTTAAATAATTTATTATGCAATCTTACATTCCAAACAATGTGGCATTACTTGTTGGGGAGAAGTCTATCTTAACAAAATTCAACCACTTCTGGTGTTGCAAAAATATATTAACATAAGAAAAATATGCTGAATAAGCCGCTTATATCCATGTTTTACATTACTTAATGATGTTAATTCTTTCTGTCTGTCATCTATAGGGTTTTCCAATAGGGACTTGATAACTTTGAGTTTAAATTGTGAGCGCACTCTTTCACTAATCATCAAACTGTCACTGTCAATTTATTCAGTATACTCAACATTTTCATCATGTACAAGTACACTAACGAGCTATGTTCTTTTATTGGGTTCTGGAGAAGATGCGCCAAGATGATGAATTTCATCGCAAAATCATCTTCAGTGACGAAACTCATTTTTGGCTCAATAGGTTCGTCAATAAGCAAAATATGCGTTATTGGTCGGGTGAATGCCCACATGTGCTTCATGAATCACCATTTCATCCACAAAAAATAGCTGTTTGGTGCGGTTTGCATACCGGCGGAGTTATTGGGCCATATTTTTTCGTCGACGGTAACGATCGTCACGTTACTGTGAATGGTCAGCGTTATCGCGCCATAATCACCGATTATTTTATACTTGGACGACATGTAGTTTCAACAGGATGGTGCCACAAGCCACACAGCACACGCTACAATCGATTTATTGAAGAGTAAGTATGGTGAGCGTGTTATCTCAAGACATGGGCCAGTCGATTGGCCGCCTCGTTCGTGCGATTTAACGCCGCTTGACTATTTTTTGTGGGGCTACGTTAAGTCATTGGCTTATGCCAACATGCCGACGACGTTGGAAGAGTTCAGAGCCAACATCGAACGCGAAATAGCGGCCGTTTCGGCCAAAATGTGTGGCCGAGTCGTTGAAAATTGGGTCCAACGAATCGACCGCTGCAAACGTGACCGCGGTGGCCATATGAACGAAGTCGAGTTCCATTCATAAATGTTTTGATTGTACTTCAAGCCAATAATAAAGTTTTTGAAATATATCAATTGTTTTGCCTTTTATTTAAAAAAAAAAAAAGTTGTCAAGTCGTTATTAGAAAACCCTATATATTGCTTCAAAGTTCTAAAGGCAGTTTACTACAGATCTGATGGTTTGAGTAATATACGTGGTAATCACTTAAAACTGGTAACTGCTTATACATTTCGGACGACTTATGAACGATTTTATACTGTTGCAGTGAGTCGCCTCTTTAACTAGCTACTTTTGTTATCCATTTAAAGCTTCTAGCCTTAGATGTCAGTACCATGGAATTTTCAAAGGTGAGGGAAGGACATATAACAGTAATCTCTACAAGCTATACAGCAACATCGACCTGCACTCATTTACCTGATGTGGCAAGGAAATGTAAAGACCTCGCCAACTTCTGAGATTTATTGGTTAATGTCCAGGTCCACTCTGGCCTGTAGTGACATCTTTGTAAGTATGAAAGATAAGCCCGAGTGAAATAAATTGAAATAGTAATTGCTAGTGTTTTTGATGATAATTGTACAGATATCAAAGAAAAAATTTTCAAAGACACTAGAAACCGTTTTCCCTGTAGCTTACGAGTATTGTAACCATTAAACCCATTAACTGGGTATTAAAAGCTGCTCCATCTCTGTATCTATACGGTTGAGTCACCTTCATGACAACATCCGGTTACTGCACCTCAAGTCAAGTTCCGTCAAGTCACGACACATTGTTCTATGTTTAGCCTTAGCTAAATCATTAACATTTGATTTGTCAATCGAAATTGTGGTTTCGTTGTCGTTTTTTTTTTTTTTGGTTATTTTATCAGCAAAAACAATGACCTCCTCCCGCTCGTCTATAATAGTCCATTTCATTTTCAACACACGCCATCGCGTATCAGTGTATAAAAACAGAATTGAAAAGTCAAAAACCTGATAACGATGTGAGATACTAAAACTACGCTCAACGAGACGACCTACCATAAGCAGAGCCATCTCTAGTGTATGTATCTCTCAAGGCTTGAACTCTTACGCACATGAAAATCCATAAAAAAAGATCAACAAAAGTCGGACCTCAAAGAATAAAAACACATAAATCCTCGGAACAGATACAAGAGTAAGTTGGTGGCAAAGACAACGAGACAACGAGGAAGAGAACAATCTTCTCGATGTGGAAGGTTCTTTGAACCGTATTTGCGAGCACGTCTTAGAATTTTGTAAAGTTACCTCACACCAACGGGAAATCAAAGCTGGTTTCAAAGGGTGCCACGAAAGGAGTTTCGTTTAGTTTAGTTTTCTCAGAACGATTTCCTCGAATAGAACTGACCAAACTGCCAGTTGCAGCTAAGCTTATTACTGTCAATGATTTGTGCCTGGGTGCCTGATAATCTCTTCAGCAATCTGTTGCCTGTGGATTCAATTGAAGACGAAGAACCCTAAGGAACGAACACACGTAATAAACCGAAAAGACGACGTACAAAATCGAAGTGAAGATACATTCATATTTCACCAGCGCATTAATTGGATACTCTTCGTGGGCGTACACTGTTTTCCTTTCCTCCAGTGGCGATGGCAGTGGTAGGCATGCTTCGAAGAAACATGCAGCATAGCGTTAATTATTCAAAGCATGTGGGGGGTGAGTATACCCGTCTTCGGATCTGTGAGATACTCGTACAAACTTCATTCATTCTTTGTCGAATTTTGTTTTTGTTTGAGTTTTCCATTCAATTCGTTTGCTTTTGTTTTGTTGTCCGCTTTTTTCTGTTTCTGTATTATTAACTTGGATTACAAAATTAACATCGCGAGTTATGTCACTGGTTTGGCTAATTAATTTATAGGGATTCGCTGGCGAGCCAGTTGAGCTAGATAACTAACGGGGGGGGGGGGGGTGGGGGGGGGGGGGGTTGGCTTCCCACTTAATTCCTTTAATGAGGTTATGAAGATACATTGTCCGAGAATAGAAGCACCCCCCTCGATTTGAGGGTGAGTCTCTTTGAGTTCTAATCCATTATGTGCTTGGAATGCTAGAAGTTATTTTTTGGTAATTTCAGCTGACAAGCAAATATTTGATATTAAATATTTTCTGTAGACTGGTAGAGGGGGTAATTGATGTGAATATTAGTTTAAGTTGTTGCTTTTTTCGGTGTCAGTTTTTTTTTTTCTTTTTTTCTGTGATAACACACATTTGGGGTGATTTGCTTATTTGTGGAGCAACATGATGTTTTCTATTTGTGGGTCATGATAAAAAGGAAAAAAAAAAACAATGAGTGGTTGGTATGAGGGGAGAATTTGGTGACTGATTTGAGGTATTTAGGACGGTATACCAAGGTACACACACATTTTGTAGTATCACAGTCATCAGGATTTATGTCGTCATCAGGACGACAGAGAGCAGCTGCAGTAGGCCATGTGTCAAGGTTTATTATTGGTAACATCGAATTGCTGAAATCAATGACAACGCCATCTATATCTCTAATCTAAGACCCTCTAGTAAAGGGGCAAGCCGATCTATTTTTGATAATTTCCTTAATGAGGCCAAGAGTTTGCTGATGTTTTCGCATTTGAGTGATCCTATTCACTTTTTCGAAACTCGGCTAAAATTTGATTTCAAATTTATGTATTTTATTTTGCATTATAAATCAAACCTCACGATGAATCACCCTATACTTTTCGTATATCGTCCGCAAAAATGTCGTGTTCAGCTAACTTTAAAGTTTAAGTGACAGTTTCTGTCTCAATATGTCAGGGGGATTCCGTGCCATTTAGGCCACCCCAAACCTACTTAATGGGCGACATGCGATTTCCATTGTGGTCAAGGATAGAGTCTATGCATCTATTGTAGATGCTGGGAATTTGGTTTTGCAATGTACGAATGATTCGTAACCTCTTGTCCGCTAGTGCCTTTGTTCGATTATTATGAATTCTCTGACGGTAGCACTGTCGTTAATGTACGGAAGAGAAGCCGTTATGGATTTGTCAATATGTTGCTTTGTAAGCAAATCTTACACATCACTCGAACTTGAAACATTATCTCTCATAACTTAGAATTATGCTTATTAACTAGCTGTACATTATACCAAGTAGGGGCAAATGTCTTGGTACCATACATGAAATGAACACATTCATTCTCGAAAACCACTTCAACTTGACGGTAATTTCACAAGTGACATTTCGTTGACCTACAAAATGCCTACAAAAATGCGGCTACGAAAAAGGTGAAATGTTTCGGATGTTTGCGGCCACTAAAAATCACACGAAACTTTGGGTTTCGTAAATGATGAAGTTATTTAAGGATACTGGTGAAATAGTCGACCGTGCAAAACACCACAAGTCATCAAAAAATTGGGAAACCAAATTCGTCGAAAGCCGCTACACAAGCAGTAAATCATGTCTCGGGAGATGGATATCAGCAAGGACAGCATGTCATATATCTTAAAACGTGACTAGGGACCTAACGCAATCAAGAGACACACCGGTCACTTAATTACAAAATTGAAAGCTTTGCTTCGCCAGTACGCAAATAATGGTCACAGACAAATTCGTTTTTCTGACGAGAAAGAAAATACACACAATAGAGTGTATGGTCTGGTTATCACGACATGCATCTGAACTCATCCCCTACGACGAAGTTAACGAGCTCGATTTCTGTGAGAAAGGTGTCAAATCATCGCCGAAAATGTGTCAAACGGACATTTAAACAGGACATTGGAATAAAATTATATTGATGTGCTACCTCTGCAGAAAACTCACTGCATCACTGCATAAATGAATCAACTCTCTTGTCTTGAAGTGAAATAAACAGTTTCTCCTTAATAAGCGCCCTCTATCATCATGCGAATAGGTGACCTTAAATCGCTTAAAATCGCTAATATTTACAAACCTTTCGGTTTCAATATAATCACCTTTCAGCTCGAAACACTTTTCCCGGTGGTGCTGCAACTTTTTTTAAACTGCTTCCTATAGTACGACTTTTGTTGGCGGCGGCGATGACTTCCTCGTTCGACCCGTACTTCTTTCCGACGAGCGATCTTTTAAGGTTTGGGAACCAAAAGAAGTCGCAGGGAACCAAATCCGGAGAATACAGAGGATGGGGGAACAATTTGTATTGCAAGTCGACAAATTTGACTTTTTTCTTCGCCAAATATGGTCGTGGCGTTGAATCGGTCCAATAAAAAGAAGCAATATACTCCTGTGATTGTTTTTCTCTTCACCAAATAGTCAACGTGAATCACACCCTCGCGAGTAACAAAAAACCGTGGTCATCAACTTTCCGCCGAAGTCACGGTCTTCGCCTCCTTTGGAGCACGTTAACTGGTTAAAACCCATTGTTTCGATTGTTTTTTAGTCTCTGATGTGTACCAATGAAGTCACGAAGAGACGAAGAAACTTCCACGGATATCGATTTAACAAGGCTAAGCATGTCTTTCAAGTGGTCTCAGGATAACGCTTCTCGTGCAGGATATGTCCACGGTTTCCTCTGTGGTAACCGTTGTTAGGCCACCTGGGCGCGGTTCATCAAAAACCGACGTGCGGCCACGGCGAAACTCTGCGAACCTATGGTAAACAGTTGTACGGGAAGTTGAATGGATCCCATATACACCATCGAGAACGGGCTTGACTTCCTTGCAGGTTTTGCAACTCAGAAACAAGAACCGGATCACAGAGCGATACTGCTCTTACCCTCGTAAGCAGATGGCTTGGCCCTAAAAATCGAAAAGAATGATCGGGCTCTTAAAGAGAAACGATTTAAAATAAGAAAACGCGGATCCACGGATGCTCAAGAAGACTGCTGAAAGCAACACTCATCTAATAGCGACGACGAAGAAAAACAGCTCGCTGGAACTTAACTGATACCGAGATATCTCTAATTACTTCTCTACCGTTTTAAATAGAACAAAAAGGAAGAAGGCTTCTGACAATATTTGTGCTGTTATACGTAGTTACTTATGCGCACAATGTCTACATAAAACAGGGGCTGCATATAGCAAAAGTTGCAGTTCGGGTTGACCAGTACTTGATGTAGAAGGGGCAATCCATTTCTAAAAAAGAAACGCCAACGGAGAGGAAACCTTGAGGTATAGTCATCTCCGGACTTTATAAGATCAGTCCTTTCCTTTCAGCCAACCTAATAATAAGGAGATCACTAGCTGAAAAGTACTACCCACAGATTCCATAGACGCATCGAATTCCATAAATGTTGCGAAGTCTCGAAATTGGTGTAGAAGGGAACACCCAACTGGACTCGTTTTAAGAAGGTGCTTTCCAAAGCTATGAAAATTTAGCTTTGGCCGATTCTTTCACTAAATGTTTTGAACTGCTATATCCGACGTTTAAATGATAAATCTTCTTATAACGACTTTTGCTGTTGCTTCCTTTGAAAGCTTCAAGTCGCCCGGCACCGATGGCATATTTTCATCATATGCTATCAAGTCTGGAGAGAATCCCTCTTTATTATTACTCTGGCACTGGCTGTTTTTTTTTTTTTTTGTAGCGAAAATCGTAAAAAAATTACTATTGAATGGTTGAGAGCTTTATGCCTGAAGAGGATAAATGGAGAGTAGTTGAACTTTATGCATGTGTAAAACTGCTTTTCTGATGCATCTTCGATACAGGCTACAACATGCCTACCAACGCGAAAGATCACGCGAGACCTAAGCATAGAAGAGTTCTACTAAGTCTTCAGAATTTGCTCTAGATCTTTCGTGATACTGACAATTCCTTTTGAAAAAGAATAGAAACGTGTCGTCTTAACAATGTCAGACAGAATTTATTTATACTGAAATCATTCATAACTAAGGTGTCACGTACGGGCCGTTTTTCCTATGATTGCAATGGATTCCTCGGGTTAGACAACAACACAATCTAAGCTGTTGTAAGTGTAGGATGCTTCACTCTGACTATGCTGCCTGTCAAACACATTTCCACTTTCAAGTTCCATTAGTTCAATAAGCACCTACAACAGACAATTAGTTTATTGTCATTTACTTAAGTGGCCATATAAAGGGCCGAAATCACATTTTCTCACTCATGCAACTATTTAAAGTCATGTTCAGCTAATTGGCGAATTCACAAGTTTCTGTTTGGCTAATTTATAGAGCAGTCAAATCCCACTGACAGCGAAAACAGTGAAGGCGATATTGTTGTGCCAGTTTATGCCATCAGACAATGGCACAGATTATTCCCGTTAAATAAAACCGAGCAAGACCATGTTGCAAGCAACTCCCCTGTTGATATCGTGCCAAGTCACTTATAATATCCCAGATGTGCTGTGCGTCATAACGGACAAATACGAGTACATACGGATATATACGCTTCATGCATTTTGATTAAAATATTTTTGCTTTGACAATGACATACCCCCTGGATGATGATGCGAAACAACACCAGTAACATCAGCCACACCAACAACAATAACCTTGGCATTTGTTGGGATAACCAACAACAAGATTCGGAGAGGAGTATCGTACAGCACATCAATGCGACGACTGTAGTCGGCGCTTAAATTGCATGATCATGATACTGCTGCTTATTGCTGCTACTGCTACTACTTGTAGACATCTCTAAATGAGATGCATCTGAAAATGTGAATTCCAATTCGAATACGAATATGAATAAGAAACGAAGAATGCTTGCGCACACCCCGTGTGAGCAGCGCAATTAACGTCACTATCAACCGTCAAGTTGACATTTGAGTCACAGGGAGTCGCAAATGACAGAGAATCAAAGCCTGCTACAGTCGTCAAGTGGAGCCAACCAGAAAATAAAAATAAAAATCCAAAGTGCACAGAAACCAGGTATCACATATGTACATATGTATGTTACTCGTACTACTACCAGAAGTGTCATTACTCGCAGCTGTCATTTTACTGTAAAAACTTGGTGCTTACGCTTTGGCGGATGCACCGTGTGTAACTTAATACTTTGCCTCCGACTGTCGTACTGTCATACGATTACACTCACGGCTCTGTCGCTGCGCCATATCCCAAATATGGTCGAATGAAGTTTTAATTAATTTTTCCAGGACGATTACAGAGTATGATGTGCCGCATGTTGCGGTTTTCCTTTTGTGGTGCTACACCATCTCTTGTGCTATGTTGTGTATCCATATTATATACCCAGAGGTGCCTCAATGCCCTAAGCAGCAGTAGCACCAGCCGCAGTATCAAACACTCACTCACTTCGACGTGTGTGCCCATGTTTAATGCCGAAGGTGACACGCATTCCGCTCGATTGATGGAAATTTATTTTGACAAATGGCGTGAAAGCGCTCCATCCGTATTTGTGCGAACAGTACCACCACTGACACCATCAGTGCCACTACCAGCAACAGACCAAACATTTAGAGGAAAGCATGACTGCGTCCAAAAATAGTCAACTGCTGTTGCGAGATTAAAAGTTGTAAACTTCTGTCGAGTTGAACAGTGGCCAGCGTCCAGTTTTCAGTTCTCAGTGTCCAATCTCCGTTTCATGTTGGGAAAGATGGAGGTGGGATTTAGATCAGAGAGTGTATCTATTCATTCTTTATACCTTCTAGGTATCTCCATGGACCAAACCTACCAACACAGCTCACATGGATTTCAGGAATTTAGCTGCCCATTTGAGCGGTAAATTGCATTTTATTTTCCAGAGCTAACAATTGTTACAGCTGATGTCGGGTCTATGTCACGTTGTTGATGCTTACCTGCAACGAGAAAAAAATTGAAAGCAAAAGAAAAATTAATAAAAGTCGAAATAGTGTTAAGAGAAGGTAGAAGGCAAAAAGAAAAAGGAAAAAAAAAAAAAGAAAGAAAAACCTATGATGTCAAGGTTACACAGGTTCGACTTAATTGGACGAGAAGTTATTTTTGTCTACTCGAAATAGTGATAGCGCAGCAACCGAATGGCGTTACAGAGTATCAGGCAGCCTAGTCAATTATACCCTGGATGTGCTCCTAATTGGTTCAGCTCTGGATGTCAACAGGTGTATCTATAGCTATGGAAACTAATGGTAATCCGTAGAATTTTAAGAAATATGTTTTTCATCTACAAAACACATGAGATACAGACAAGAGATGGGTGACGCACTTCATTCGTTTGTATTCCGTATATTGGAAACATAATAGCATAACGTATAAGCTGTGGAAATTTCCATTAAGGATTATTTTTTGAAAATGTAAACGAGTATCCACGGTAGTGTGGAATGACAACAACCCACCATATGTGTGTCTCGGGGAAGGACAATTTTTAGCTTTGACATACCACTTGATCAAAAAAAGTGGTGTGGTGCTCCCATTGTTCCGATTTGAGTTCTGTTTTTTTTTTTTTTGTTAAATTGGTACATCTGTTGTTGACATTCTCTCCAAATTTTAACGTCATAGCTTGACATTTTCAAAACTTACGTAGCCAAGAGTACATCTATTACTGTGTGTTGGCGATTTTTTACAATTTTAAAAATGAACTTAAATTTGCAACAACTAATTTGTATTAAATTTTGCGTAAAAAAACGGATTTAATGGTGCGCGAACGTTGAAAATATAGGAAAAGTATTTCGGCAACGATTCTCTAAAGAAAGGGGTTCAAAAGTGGTCGTGAGTCAATCGAAGATGATGAACGCAGTGGCAGACCATCGACATCAAAAACCGACGAAAACATTGACGAAGTAAAAGAAATGTTGGTCAATAACCATCGGAGAGATAGCGGAGGACTTTAACATTGCCTATGGATCCGTCCAAGACATTTTCGTTAATGGTTTGGGTTTCCGTCGTGTAGCAGCAAAGTTGGTGCCAAAAGACCTCAATTTCATGCAAAAAGAGACCGTGTTGACGTCGCAAAAGAGATGATTTGCGAGGCTGAATCCGATCCCACATTCACCAAAAGGGTCATTCCCGGAGACGTGGGTTTATGAGTGCGACACGCAATCCTGACATCAGGCAAGTGAATGGCGTTCACCAAATGAGCCGAGACTAAAATAACCACGTCGTTTTCAATCAAAAAAAAAAAACAATGCTTACAATTTTCATGGATAACAACGGTGTAGTGCATCATGAATTTTTGCCAGAAGGCCAGACAGTAAACAAAGAGTATTATTTGGGCGTGATGAGACGTTTGCCAGAATTGTGAGCAGAAAACTCGTGGATTTTGCACCATGATAACGCACCGTCGCACAGTGTCATCATAATTCGTAATTGTTTGACGAAAAATGCAAAAAATACCATCCAACAGCCACCAAATTCACCGGATTTAGCTCCCTGTGACTTCTTTCTGTTCAATCGAGGCAGCCGAGAGGAAGTAATGGAAAAATCGAAGGAAGCACTGATGGACATACCGAAAACCGAATATAAAAAAAGTTTCGAGGATTGGATCAAGCGCTGGCATAAGTGTGTTGCAGTCGATGGGGATTACTTTGAAGGGGACAATATCGATTTAGATAAATAAACTTGTATTTTTAATTTTCTGAATAAATTTCGGTATAAAGGTGGTAGGCAGAGTACTGCGAAAACTAGTCGCATCTTCCAAAACTTACGGATTATGAGGACACTCAACTGCCCTCTTGGCATCACTAAACAGTTTGTGTATTCCACTTACTATAAAAGCGAATGGGACCTACCGTAGTGGACTTGAACTCAACAAAATTCACCCAATTTCTACCGCGCAGCTAGAACTTTTGTAAGTAACCCTGTTTAAAAGATATGATAGTTGTCGGTGCTCTGAAGCTCTACAAATAGTAAGCTCCACTTTTAGTCTTCCCTTGAGAAAATCTTCTCAAGAAAGTCTCTCAGAAAGTCTTCTAAAAATCTGTGCAGCTATAGGTTGAATAGAGTTGACTTCGCGAAACATTCTGGACAGGGGTTCATGATATCCATAAATTGTTTGGTGAGGATTTATACTGATTTAAGGTTTCGTGAGGTCACATTCAAGTAAATGAGTTGTACTAGAGCAGGAGGATCAATAGATGTGTTTTTTTTTTTTTTGGCATCTAATGCCAACTAATACCAGTTGAAATCTGGCGAACAAAGAGTATGTCAGTACCTCCATGACGCGATATAAGCGGTTGTAAGTTTGCTAAGGGTGAAAGTTTGAAATGTGGACCGAATAAACCACAGATTAAAGATTCTACGCGTAATAAAGGGTGAGCTTATGATGTCTGCTATTAATTACTGAATACAATGTGGTTGATCTTATTGACAGATGTCATACAATCTTTGATAATTATAGTCATGGAGTCGTTTACCACCCAACAACGCATTTTTGTTATTCAAGTAAAAGTAACATTTCGTAAAATTCGTTAATTTTTCGGTCAACATAATAGTGAGTCCGGAATTCGTGCAACGGTGAAGCGTTTTGAAGAAACTGCTTTGGTACTGGATCAAACTCCATATCATATCATGCTCGACCATCACGTACATGGCAAAACATCACCACTGTAACCGAAAGTGTTCAAAATCATCCTTGGTGCTTGGTGCTTGGATGCACCTCAATTCGTCGCCGAAATTAGCAATTGGGCCTCGCTTATGGCCCAATATCTTCATTTGCACACCTATGAAATCCAAACAAAATAGTAATTGAAGCCTTTGGAGCATATACGACATCGCGGATTTGTTAACTGGATGTTGGATCGCCAGGACAATTTTTCATCGAGTTTGATCTTTTTCGATGAAGCCCATATTTGGATGGATGGATAAAAAAAATTGACATTTTTGGGGTCCGGAAAACCCATACGAGATTCACGAAACCTCAATGCATCCCAAAAAATTCACTGTATGGCATCATTGGCCCGTACTTTTTCGAAGATGAGACTAAAGAAACAATCACAATGAATGGAGAATGAACGTTACCGCAACATGTTGACCCGGGTTTTTTTTTTTTTCAAAATTTAATAAATTGTGTCTGGGCGATCTCTGGTTTCAACAGATTGGTGCTACCGGTCACACAATACATAAAGCAATCAATTTATTGCTTACGAAATTTAAAGATCGCGTTATTTCGGTTAGAGAAGAAGATCATTGGCCTCTAAGGTCATGCGATTTGACACTTTTAGACTTCTTCCCATGGGGTTATTTGAAAAGTAAGGTCCATGCCAACAACCCAGCATCAATTCAGGATTTGTAACAAAACATCTAAACTGAAATTGCGGCCATTAACCCACTTATTCTTTAAAAAGTCATCGATAATTTTGAGCTTCTGATGACAGCTTGCAACAGAAGCAGTCGTAGTGGTCACATGAAAGATGTTGTGTTCCAGTCATAATTATCATATACCGAACTTTTTAATCAATAAAATTGATTTCACAGTAAATGTGTGTTTATTTTAATGAAAACTTCCACACTAGCTGTTGGCTCATCCTTCATTACAATAGTCCGGGAAGCGAAAATAAATGCATAGTGCAAGTTATTCAGAAAATACGCTGTCCCTAGGTTCGTTGTTAAGCCACCAGTAAATGTAAATTTACGAATTGATTTCTTCCTCGGCAAAAGAGTCCCCATCCGGTCCTCTCAGCACAGAGAAGGTATGTTGTAGTCGACATTTTGGTCAATTTCCTCTTTAAGTTTAAGTTTCAGAATAGACGAATGGCCGTTTCTTAGGGCTGGTCCCTAGGATCCAGCTTTTAGATGGATCACGCTGAATTACGAGATTTGCTTGCCATAGTATGAAATATCATTATCTCAGGCAAAGTTAGATTAGATTAGACCTAGAATCCTTATTACTGCGGCCTGATTAGTTTTCTACCAATATCCTTGAGTAAGAGTTCATTCATTATGCAGAATTTTTTAACAAAATCAAAGAAAAAGTCTTTGAGTAATATTGTCTTCTGCCTCAATGTAAGATTCACCCAGAATACATACATGTATTCTACACAGATTTGACCACATTTCTATATAATGTTAAAGGTCACTGAGTTAAACTCAGTACAAGGTGTGTTTAATAAGTAGGGTAACTTTTGATTTTTTTTTTTACTGTTTCTTAAATATGGTATATCACAACCATACGTTCAGTTTCAAATATTTAGCATACCTAGTTTGTTTTTGACAGATAGAAAGGTTAGACGTGTTTTGATGTGCTCGGTGATTTTTAATTAGAATTTGTATCAAATCTTGGGGAAAAAATTGTATCATGTGCTCTTAAACACTCGAAATGTTGACCGTGGCATTTGATTTACTTAGAGTCTGCTCTAAGTAAACAAGTGGTGCAAGTACTTCCAAGTTGGCCGAGAAAATGCCAATGACGAACCTCGCTTGTTCACGTCGAAGCTGTGAAGAAAATTGTTTTGGAAAATCGTCGAATTACCATAAGAGAAGTAGCCGAGAATGTTGGCAAATAGGTCGGCTCGCGTCAAGCAATTTTTTTCGGATGGTTGGGGCATGAGAAGTATGTCAGCGAAGTTTGTTCCGAAACTTAATTTTGATCTGAAGAACAGTTGCATGATGATCCTGACTTACTCAAAAGGGTCATAACTGGTGACGGATCATGGGTATATATTTATGATGTCGAACCCAAAGTCCAATCGTCTCAATGAAAGCACCCAAGAGACCAAGACCGAAAAAAGCACGCCAAGTTCGATCAAATGTCAAAGTTTTGATCACTGTTGTTTTTTTTTTCGATTACCGTGGCGTAGTACATCAGGAGTTTTAACCTCAAGGAGTATTACCTTGAAGTTATGCGTCTTTTTTTAGATGCAATACGAAAAAAACGTCCGGAATTGTGGAAAAACAAATCATGGCTTTTGTATCACGATAATGCAGCTACTCATTCATCGTTGCTTATGAGAGATTTTTTGGCCAAAAGCAACACGACAATCATGTCTCAGCCAGCATATTCACCGGATTCGGCCCTGTGACTTTTTCCTGTTCCCAAAGCTGAACAGACCTACTAAAGTGTTGTGCAAAACATTCCGGATTTTTTCGTCTTTTTGATAACGGTTTCTGCTGTCATTTGAGTTACATTCTTTCAGAATTGACGGACGCAAACGGAAAATAACACCGAAAACTGACAGGCGCATACAGCTTATAGTTTTAAAAGATCCTTTTGCGTCCTCTGCGTCTCTAGTTACCCAGTTTAGTCTTCCTGTTGACGCAAGTACTGTTCGAAGGCATTTAAAAGAAGTCGGTCTTCATGCTTTTCGGGCAGCAAAAAAGCCACTCCTATCTACTAAGCACCGTCTTAAAAGGTAATGCAACTACTACATTTGGGAAAGATTATTAAAAACTTAAATTAACCTTTCTATTAGAGTAGAATTTGCACAAAATCATCTAAATGGGTCAGTTGACAAATGGAAGATAGTGCTTTTCAGCGATGAGAGCAAATTTAATTTATTTTATTCCGACGGTGCACGCACAGTAAGACGCAAAAAGGGTTCACGGTTTAAGTCAGAAAACGTTCTGTGATGGTTTGGTGCTGTTTTTCTGGTGCATGTTGTGGTCCTCTATATATAAGACAAACGAAATAATGGACCATTTCCAGTACAGAGATATTCTGGAAACAGTAATGTTACCATACCAGCAGGATAATGACATTCCTCAAAGTTGCTTAAAGAGTGGTTTACGGCAAAAAATATTTTTGTGTTAGAGTGGCCATCTCAATCGCATGACCTTAACCCGATTGAGAATTTGTGGGCCATTCTAAAAAGGAAGGTTGACAAAAAAAAAAAAAAACACACTTCAACAAGCGCTTTTTTTGCAGCTTTGAAGAATGAGTGGGACAGTATTTCACCAGCTATAATTAATAATTTGATTAAATCCATTTAATCCCGCAGATGCCAAAAAGTATTGGAAAATAATGGATATTGGACGAAATACTATATTTTTCTTTAAAAACCAAAAATTCGGTTAGTTTTGCACGACCGAAATAGTGACTTTATTTCGTTTAGAGGATAAACAATTTTGTTAGTAATTATTTATTTGTTTTCCGTATTATAGCTAAAATAGTTATTAAATAAACAATTTAAACATTTTTAAAAAAAATTTTTTTATTTAACAAAAAACCACTATGTAATGATGAAAAAATCCGGAATGTTTTGCCCAACACAGTATATACACTGAATCACCTTGATCCCGGATATTTATCAGAAAATTAAAAATACAAGTTTACTCATCTAAATCTATATTGTCCCCTTCAAACTAATCCCAATCGACGACAATACGCTTATGCCAGCGCTTGATCCAATCGCCGAAACATTTCTTATATTCCGCTTTCGGTATGTCCATTAGCACTTCCTGCGATTTTTCCATTACTTCCTCTCGGGTACTGAAACGCGTTCCGCGTATTGGTTTTTCAACTCGATTGAACAGAAAAGAAGTCACAGGGAGCCAAATCAGGTGAATTCGGTGGCTGTTACAAATTACGAATTATGATGACACTGTGCGACGGTGCGTTATCATGGTGCAAAATCCACGAGTTTTCACGAAAACGTCTCATAACGTCCAAATAATACTCTTTGTTTACTGTCTGGCCTTCTGTCAAAAATGCATGATGCACTACACCGTTGTAATCCATGAAAACTGTGAGCATTGCTTCTCTTTTGACTGAAAACGACGTGGTTATTTTGGTCTCGGCTCATTTGGTGAACGCCATTCACTTGCGTGATATCTGGATTGCGTGTCGTACTCATAAACCCACGTCTCGTCTCCAGTAATGATCCTTTTGATGAATGTGAGATCGGATTCAGCCTCGCAAATCATCTCTTGCGACGTCAACACGGTCATGAAATTGAGGTCTTTTGAAACCAAATTTGCTGCTACACAACGAAAACTCAATTTATTAACCAAAATGTCTTGGACGGATCCATAGGTAATGTTCAATTCCTCCGCTATCTCTCTGATGCTTAATTTGCGGTTATTGACCAACATTTCCTTAACTTCATCAATGTTTTCGTCGGTTTTCGATGTCGATGGTCTGCCACTCTGTTCATCATCTTCGATTGACACATAAGCACTTTTGAACCGCTCGTGCCACTGGTAAACGACCGTTTTCTTTAGAGAATCGTAGCCGAAACACTTTTTCAATATTTTCAACGTTCGCGCACCATTAAATCTGTTTACAAGTTCGTTGTTGCAAATTTAAGTCCATTTCAAAAATTTTAAAAAATCACCAACAAACACAAAGATAGATGTACCCTTGGCTACGTAAATTTTGCAAATGTCAAGCTATGACAGGGCTAATGCTCCGTCAGATTACACCGTTAAATATTGGTTTCGAGAGTTTCGTGGTGGCCGCAACTCCACTACCGATCAAGTCTGCGGCGGCAGGCCCTCCGATGCGGTTACAGACAATGTCAAAAAAATACATGAAATGGTGTTGGCTGACCGGAAAGTGAAGGTGCGAGATCTAGCAGATACCACAAAGATTAGTACTGAGCGCACACGCCATATTTTGGGCAATATTCTGCATATGAAAAAGTTATCCTGCCGCTGGGTGCCGCACATACGAACGCGAGAGCACTTCGAAAGAGTGTTTGGACTTGCTGATGCGGAATCGGGCGGACTTTTGGCGTCGATTAGTAACTATTGAACACCAGTGCCCGGCAATGGACTGAAGCTGGCACGAGTGCTCCGAAGCGGCCGAGGGAGGCTCGATGGGTCAGAAAGATTATGGCGTCGGTTTTCTCCGATTGTTATGGCATACTCTTCGTAGACTACCTCGAAAAAGGATAAACCATCAACAGCGAGTGCTGTGCATTATAGGAGCGATTGAAGGCCGAACTCGCTGCAAAACAGCCTCACATGAAGCGAAAAAAATTTTTGTTTTTGCAAGACAATGCACCGGCGCACAAGAGCATCGCAACCACGGCTAAAATCAATGACTTACGGCTCCAATTGCTGCCGCATCCATCGTATTCGCCCGATTTGGCTCCCTCGGACTATTATCTTTTCCCAAACTTCAACAGATGGCTCATCAATAAAAAATTCAGCTCACTCGAGGAAATCATCGACTTCACGGAAGAGTATTTTGCAGACATATTAAATAAAATAAAATAAAAAATTAAAAAAAAATTTTTTTCCATTCCCAAGGAGGTTACTTTTCACCCCACCTAGTATCTGAGAAGGATAACTTTGAAGGGGACAGCATTAAAATTAATGAATAAATAAATATTTTTTTATAAAAATATAAAGTCAATCAAAGTCACCGCACATACATACATACACTTGCGGTCATAAAAACCGCACCACCTAATGAGTTCTCAAAAAATGCCTAATTGCATCAGATCGTAAGGGTTTTCCCAATACTAATGAAGGGTATTCCCTTCGTATTCAGTGCAAAATAAATCAGTTTGAATTGAGTAGTGACGGTGACAAATAAAAAAAATCATCAACTGACTCGGGACGAAAAAGTTCAAAAATTGACTTTAGTCGAAGTAGGGCTTGGCTATCGTGAGAGGTTGCGGTGAAAATAGGATGCTGTCATTCAACTATCGTACGACTGATGAAGAAAAAAGAAAATTTGGATCCACTGTCCCGAGCGAAAATGTAAAACAACCCAGAAGACGGACAATGTATTACAACGAATTAGCATGAAAGATAGCTTTAAAAGTGCTGTCCGTATAAGAGCAGAGCTGAGTGAATTGCATCAAGTTGATCTAAGCGCCGAAACCATACGCCGACGGCTACGTAGGTTTATATGGAAGACGACCAGCGAAAAAACATCTCCTAACCACAAAAATGAAAAAAGCTCGGTTGACGTGAGCAAAAAAGTACGAAGATTGGACGCAGGATGATTGGCGATGTGTGATATGGTCCAAAGTAAGTAAATTTAATTTGTTGTGTGCCGACAATTTTCCATACGTACAACGGACAGGAGGTGAAAGGTTCAAGGACGAGTGCCTAGTCAAAACAGTGGTTTCCTCAAAGCCAGATAGTTTGGGGATGTTTTTCTTTTTACGTTTTGGGCCCTTTGCACTTTGTTAATGGAACTATGAACGTTCAAAAGTATGGAGAAATAGTTAGGGAATTTTTGGTACCAGCAATTGAACAGCATCATTCGTATACTGACAAGTGCATTTTTCAAGATGATTCTGCACCTTGCCACCGCGCCAAATCCGTAAGTAAAGTTTTATAAATCAACTTCTAGATGTCTACTTTATAACAGACAAGTAACTAGAGTCTTTCAATAATTTTCAGGTCAAGACAACGTTTGATGACCTCGGAGTTACCAGAGTAGTCTGGCCAGCTAATTCGTATGATTTAAACCGAATCGAACACTTGTGGCATGTAATGAAACTTAAGGTGCCAGAACATAAACCAGAGAGTAAAAAAAAGCTAAATGAAGTTCTGGAACATGTATAGAATGCTGAAATTTCAAGGGATATTACTGAACTTCTAGTAAACTCGATGCCTTCTAGAATAAAAGCGGTTATAACCGCCAAAAGACGAGCAACTCGGTATTGATACATAAAAAATGTATAGTTTGATTTTTTTAACCAATGATTGCATTAAAATATTTTAAAAAAATAAGAAAATAACTGGTTTTTCTTTCTTTGTTAATATCTTTTTTCAAACATTCAATAAACAGATGGAAATTAGATAGAAATACTTATAAACTACTGCGGAGTACTCAACAAAAATTTCATTTCATTATAAAAATTATTATCGTTGTTATAAACAGTTTTCCAATCATTTTGATATGGTGCGGTTTTTATGACCGCAAGTGTATATTATGAGCAAAGAAACAATTTGTTTGAAGGCGTTTAATAACATAATATCATGCGGTGAAGAGAAAATGGGTTGGGGTATCAAGACTTTTGCTGCATACTGTATAACATAATAATCCCAGCAGAATAGATCCGGAAGTCTGGTAGCAATTGTGATGAATTTTCGATAGAAATCCTCACGGATAGTTAATGATTGGTCAGTTTTTAATCAAAAAACATTTCCACACGAAACACTATCTCAAACACAAACTGATGCGTATTTTTCAAAATGTCGACGATTAAAATAAAACAAATGTCCACCATGACATGGACAAATCTATTCCTCATTTCATCAAGTCCAAGCCCACACAGCCAAAGTAGTTAACCTCAACTTAATCAACACACTAAACTGTGACCGAGCACATAGATACCTTCATATGTGCATACGTATCTCCCGACTTGATAAATAGGTCTTTCATTATCGACCAAAATTATCCACAAACCGTTACTCTACTTTTCCTTATCAGTTCTTTTATGGTATACTCTTCCTCACGTTGGCTCTTTGTCAAATTTTCAGCCAAAGACCACCCAAACGAAATAGTGTTTCTGACTGGCCAATATGGGCCAACCCCTCACCAAAAAAGGTTTGGAGCCTAAAAGACTCAATTTGTTATTTTCCTATTCCCCTTCTCTTCCTGGCATATCAACATACACATTTACGTTTTTTTGGTTTCTTGTTGGTGCCTTATCGGGGGCAATTAACCGAAGCAATAACAAACACAACTTAGCCAGACACTCCAAAAGCTGATGGGTGCTGCTCTCCTACTGCTGCTGCAGGCGACTGTATATCTGTCTTCCTTATCTGTTGACGACGTATTCAACCGAAAAAAAAAAAACAAAACAAAACAAATAAATAAAAAGAAAAGAACTCCACCAATCTAAATTACGGCATGGAGTAAAACATTTTAATGTCGGAACAACACGCAAGCTGCTTCAGGGATCAACTCATCCCGAAATGTGTACACAATGAGACGTTTTTCTTTCAAGAAACAGGAAGTAATCGAACGTGCATGGAACCTAAACAAATACTCACTTCAAAGTGATCACGTCGGTCTCGTTTGTCGTGGATCTTCTCTATCATAGACAATATACGAACACGAAACTCGTCCTCATCGGAACCCGAAACGGACGATACACACAATCACTAGGTTGTATTCGAATTTTTTGTAGAAAAAGTGGAAAAAAGTACACACATATGGGACACCCTTGTGGTGGATAAGTCACCGACAAAAATGTGATGTGACTGGGATCACATTATCCAAACTGGGATAAGTAGACATGCAGTTATGGTTCAAGACCCAATTTAAACAGCAAACATCGTGCCCATGCAGTCCACTGTCGAAAACGAGTTCACGAACTTAACCCTCAAAAAGTATACATCCCCATAAGTATAGTACACATGACTAGAGACAGATAAACTGATAGATACATAGTAGATAGAAAAATGGACCCATGCAACTTATATAGAAGTTATGCAGAGAAAATTGCCTCAAGTCGGCTAAGCTATAATAGCTCCACCGCGCCAGCAAAGACGTACTACCCAGAGCAATTGTGGAAAATCAAGAAAAAATTTTATGGGGAAAGGCGTGAGGGATTGTTTAAATGGAAAATGCTAAATGGAAAATCCCTCTGCCTTAACAATATTTACAATAACAACAACTGTCTGTCTATCGGTCGGCTCGTTTGAGATGCATTGCCATGTACACACTAGTGCTGCTGGTGCTCCTGCTTCGAATAACTTTGTCCACGCCACATACAGAGTCCTCTCCTTCAAGTCCCGAGACGGTGCTCACTGTAAATGTCAGGCTCTGACTCGTACGTGACAATTTCAAATTGGATCTTGTTTAAAGGGATTTCGGTGTGTGACAACTAAAGACCAAGGGCGAGGTTGGGATTCGAGTTTTATTTTTCTGTCTCTCCTGTCACAAAGTGTACTCGTAGCTGCGGATACAACTACAGATAGTTTACGTTACTTCAAGTATCTTCTACCTCCTGGTGCATCTAAAAATAAGTGGCAATAGAAATGTGTGAATTGAGGATAGCTTCCCGCCAGATGATGATGAGGATAAAGTGAATGATGGAATGTGAATCAGCTGCTTTTTGAGGAGCCTATTGAGGCTAATTGAGTTTGGCATCGTGGGTGCGGTTTTTGAAACAATAGATCAGCGTTAGAGTTCTTGAGTTAGTTGGACTTTTAGTAAGATAATCAAAATAGCAGTAATAGTATCGATTTTATTAAATGGCTCAGGGGTAAAGAAGAGAAAAGCCAATCAATGAAAAAGAATTGGCAGTCGAACCATAGCAGATGGACGAAGTCAATATTGGCATTCACCCGACAATCCGAAGCAAAGCCTATACTATCCTATCTGCCGAGAAATGAGTATTTAAGGCAGCTAGATAGCATCCAAATTACTAATTTCTAAGTTTTGCACGGGGCGAATAAATGGAACCTCTGATCTACAAAACAGTAGACCCTCTGAACTGTCAACTAAATAGGAATTAGTCTTCTTGTCCGTCGGTAGTTTGGGATTTTGTCAACTTCGGTTACGCTTTGAACTCTAAAAATGACGCCTGAGATACCAAGTACATATCGACCGGGTAGGTATAATCACTCCTACCAGTAAAGAAAGACTTCCTAGGAAATTAAGACCTTTATTGGCAAGAGGAAAAGAAAAAAAAAAGTTTTCGAGAGGACGATTTCAGTTAGTATATGCAACAAAAGAACCGCACAAAACAGCGCTTTCCAACATTTGCAGTCAAGTGAAAGGCGATGGTATGAACAACGGAATACTCAGGGTGAAAAGCTCCATGCAGCAAACCATTATGTAAATGGCTAAGTTATTGTGTGCCAAAAATACTTTACCCTGTGAACTACAAGTTTCGGGTTTCCAGTCCCCAATCTACCGTGGTAAATCAGGAAAACGAAAAATGAAGTGATGTGTCATTTTACACAGAACTATAAACTCTACACAAAGAAATGGAAAATTTTTCTTTTAAAAAGGAGAGCGAAAATTGGGAGTGGGTTAAGACAAAGTTTCTGTGGAAACCAATAATTCGTAGTATGAATCATGTTCTGTTCCTCATTTTAATATGTTAAGAGATTCCAAATACTCCTAAGAGGCGATTCAACACCAAATCCAACAAGATGGGGCTTAACATATCTATGTCCTGCGATGCTCTGGATACTTTTTGATGTATCAGCAAATACAACGTGAGAGGCGATCATTTCCTGGGCGATCGTCCGGATTGTTTATTTCAAAAGTAAAAAAGTAATCGAGTTAACGATATCCAATAGGAACGCTTAGGAGACGACCGGCCGTAAATACTGTCGTCCCTACAGCACCAGTACCCACCACATCAACTTCGAGTATCTGTACCGATGCGAGTGTAAGTTGGACATTCACAGAGGTAATTCTTCACGGTATCGTCACCACTTTTACAGCAGGCGTCGCAGATTGTTATATCACTTACGCCCAGCACATTTAAGTGATTAGGAAAAGTGTAGTGCCCAGTCACGCCGCCAGTAAGCAGCCTTCATTCCTTCATACTCAGGGAGATGTCGGGAAGCATTCGTTTGGTCTGCCAGCAATGTGGGGAGTCAACCGTCTGTAAACTGACAATTTAAGCATTAATCGAGAACGTAGGCAGACCTAACGTAGGTACGGGTCCTGAAAAACTCTCCTCGGAGCCCTGCCTAGCAAGTTCATCGGCGACTTCACTTCCCGTCTTCCTGTTGTGAGCTTCGACCCAGACAAGACTCAGTGAATTTAGCCTTTCGACTGCGTTCAGTGAAGCTTTGCATTCTTGAACTATTCTCAAATTATCATCAGGATTGCGTACTTCTCCGCTTGGAAGATAGACACAAGTTTTCCAAACAATAAAGTTTTTTTTTTTTTTTGTTAATTTGCATGCAATTAATATCCTAAGAATGTTGTTGGTAAGGATGTTGCATCTCAGATAGAGGACGCATTCGCATAGAGTGGATTCTCCGTGCCCCTGAAACGCAAATTTCATTTATTCACAATCAGTTAAGTGGAAATAATCTTCGTCGCTCATTATGATTTTGGAAAACATCCTCGACATCCTCGTCTTTCACTGGATTTAACAGAGCTGGGCGTAAGTTAACCCAACTTGGCGACCAGCAGGCAGAAATCTTTCACCAAAATTCTACATAACAAACGTTTGCTGATGCCAAATTTTGTGCATCATTGGCTTGTCGATGTTTGTGGACTCTCTCGAACGTCCATTGATATTCTCAATGGAACGAGCAATACAGAGCAGACCACTTCGTGCAACAACTCCAGTGGGTCCAGTTTGCACGAAACGACATTTTGAAGCTCTGTTGTAACCAGCCATTGAGTACTACTTAGTAGAAACATTTTGAATTAAACAAAGTTTCACAACAGTTACATGGGTAAGTAAGAGTTTCATACAAATTACTCAAATGTGATGCTGAAGAAGTCAAGAGCCACCACAGTGCACCACAAACATTTTTCATCCTTTCTTTCAGAACCATCTCATACTCGTATAATCCTTTAATTTGCTGTATGTGCTCTGTCTATTAAACCACGTCTAAGACATATATCCCATTTGCGTTATTTTTGATGGCATGTTAGGAGCATTGTCATTGGCCTTTAATGACTTATGCTGCCGGTATTAAGTTGCTGCAAGGTTATTGTCACCAAAGTAAGTGCCAATATTATTTTTCATGCTCAGTCTGGCTCATTCTACCACTCTACCTATCCTAGATGGCAAAACTTCTGAACAGACCCATAAAGTAATAGGACTAATGAGACCAATAATGCACAAAGCACAAAGACCTACAACTCTTGGTGGTAGACGTAGAAAGTAATCCACCTTAGAAACCTCCGATTCAATTCCTTATTACCTAGTCTGCATGGCTACATATGAGACACCGAGTCCCGGATGACTTTTTCTAACTGAAAACTAAAGGAGGAAACAGCCCAACCTATTTACTAGACGGCGAAATCAATAATCATGCAATCGGAGCTCTCTTCGGTACTTTGATCTCGGTCGCGATAACTCTGAATACAAGATGTCAAGGATGCACAAAGATAGTCTTTGTTTATGTCAATTTGGTGCTCCACTGCTTTCAAAGTCCCTTGTTCTAGTTTTTGTGAATGAAAAAAAAAAAAAAGAAGTCAGTCACATTCAAATTAATGGGGCAAGATACTTGTTCGTTAGCATAATGAAAAAGATACAAGAAAAGGTGAGTAATCGTCTGTCTCTAGCCACAGCCGATCGTCAAAGTGCGTTCGCCCCCATCATTCCCATCATTATCGTCATGATAATCATCGTCGTCAGTCGTCATTTCTAGCAGCTTCATCTCGAAAGTTCACACAAACACACAATTTAACCATAATTGAGTGCAAAGAACTCTAGAGATTAAGATCACTCTGAGTCATTTCGCATGTAGGCTTCGAAGACAGTCAGTGAGCCGAACGAACTTGGCTAACCCAACCGCATTGGCTCATGGAGTCGAACAAAACCAGATTCAAGTTTGCCGAAGAAGTTTCTTTGTGATGATGCTTTCAATGTATCTGTAGCTGTTGCTGGTACTTCTGTTGCTCCCAGGTAAACTGTTGACCAATTGGAGTCATCACCATTGCATTGGGGATCACAGAGGTAACTAAGGGCAAAAGGAGGTGGTTGCCAGAGTCAGACCATAACAAATACTCGTAAATGCGAACGCGATTGCGATTGTGGTTACGACTGCGACTGTGACTACGACGGCGATTTCGATTGCGAATAGGAATCGCAATCGGAAAGAGAATTGTGCTGATCTTCTTCTTATGGGACAGAGAATATTTTGAGACGATATATAGGCAGGAACAAGTCGTCCAAGACCAAGACCAACACCAAGACCAAGTAGACATCGAAAATAACGACAAAGGACCTGAGTTTAACAACCAACTATCCAGATGAAGGAGGAGGCAGTGTGGCTGGCTTTGGCAGTGGATCTGCTTTCTGCCACTAGCTATAATCTAGTTGTTAACCTTGAGAGAAGTTTTAAAGTTCATCGAGCCTACAGTACACCGTCTATGCCTAACCTGGTCTGGCTATATGATTTGGTGTGTTACCAAGTTGAACGGACGTTGCTAGTAGACGGTAAATATCGCCACAGTGGCAACTTTGTTAGCTTAGCATCACTACGGTGCTTCTATACCACACTAGAGTAAAAATAAAGTCAAGTGGAGCAAGGGACTGTGCAAAGTTCATTGGCTCTTTGGTTTGGAAGTTAACTGAATATTTTATAACCTCTTTCGGAGTTTATGTTTTTTTTTTTTTTTTTTTTTTTTTGTTCTTCTTTATTTATTGGTGTCGTTCCTTTCTTCTCGGCTAGTTCTTGCCTTTTTATCTCAGGTTCTCCTTCTGGTTGGATTTGTTTTAATAGCTTCACAGGAATTGGTGAAATGTTGCTTTGGCATTTTAATTTCCTACCAAATCTATGCTTCAGAGAAACGGATTTTAATTAAGTCCGCCAGTTGTCATAGGTTAGACGTTCATCTTTTGGCTAGAAAAAACGATGAATGCATGGATAAAGGGGGATGGGATGTATTCTTTTTTTTTTTTTGTTTTTGAGGGGTTTTTCGAGGAAAAAAGGTATTTGCAAGTTAGTCCTCAGGTCTAGTATTAAAAGTATGCATACAAGTTTAGGTTTTGTCGTGTTTATGGATACATATATATCTAGGGATTGTAGGAAGTCTCAACAGGACGATTGGCAACATGGAATATTTATGTTTCATATAGGCACGAAGCATTCTTTTCGTCTCATTATACTGAGATCGACTAAGTATTGTCAAAGATTAGAAAAGAACTGATCTTAAAGATGTTAAAGTACAGAGAGTTATCGATTGTGCTGATATTTTCGCAGCCACCACTCGTAAAGCTATCACACTAGACAAGTGGTCATCTGCAGTGCTCGTGTTTCTGTCCCTTAGATCAGAGCTTATCTGATGATATATGACTGACATATGACTGACATATAGACCAAATTCCCTATAAACACCCAGGTTCAAGGAACCTAGGAAACTTCTCCGATAAAGTCCTAATCAAAATTCCACGACAGGTTTAACCCATTTGTTCACATTCAATGACCTTTTCTATTAAGCTTTTAAGTCTGCAATTAACCACCAATAAATGTCACTTACGAGTAAAACCCTGCGCCTAACGGTAATATCAGTCAACTAGCTATTACAGATGTAAGTAATACTCATTAATTCCATTTTCTTCAAAGGACTTTTATTTTTGATTCTTAAGTTCTTAAGTAACATCTGTCAAGGCTAGGTTAGATAAGGGTGGCTGTTTAAAAAGAAACCAAATCACTTGGACCTATACGCTCATTGTGATGCGTCATGGATCTGCGATTCTCCTACACATAAAACGAACTTGAGCGTAGGAGACTGTTAACGTCTACATTATTTAGATCGGTGGAGGATTGTCTGCTCCTCCTACTCCATGCAGCTTCTGCAGTAGTCATTTGTAAAAACGTAAAGCCTTCTTGCATGCTTGCCTAAAATGCAGTGTCCAGTGACAATGTTCCAATTCGCTGGAATATTTCTGTACCCCGGCACCCAATATAGGTGAAAGTTGAACTGATCTGACAGCTCTCTAAGAGATAATCAGTAGTCAAGGGTGGTTTTAGAGTTTTGTGAGACTGCATCCAGGTAGTTGAGAGCGGTTTGACTATCTGAAAACATGCGAATATCCCTTACAGATATCACTTTTTTTGTCAGCCAGTCACAGGACTTCCTTAATCGTCAAATTTTTAGCCTGGAACACGCTACAGTGATATGAAAGACGTGAGGCTAGGCTTAGAATTAGCTTATCTAAGAGAGAGAGAGAGAGAGAGAAAAAAAAAAAAAAAAAAAAAAAAAAAAAAAAAAAAAAACGCTATCGGTGTTAAATCCGGCTGTGTAAAAGTGGATTGCCTTGTTCTCCGTGAAAGTACCTTTCCCACAGAAGGATCTAGAGGGAAGCTTACATGAAAGTCTACTCCTAGTATATTGAGAATATAAGCGTGGCCCAATAAATTATTTGTCCACTATGTAGTCGATTTAAGGCGAATAGCTTGCAGCTCGCATCTGCTTGCCTGCTAAAGATATCGAGGGGTGTCAAGTAAAACAGAATATCCAGTGGCGCAGAAATTTTAGAACGTAGGGCCCCGCTTGTACATAGACATGATATTCTGTGGTCTCAGCTTAGTTTGCTGCAGTTGACTGCATTATCCAGGGCAGTCCACCAGACAACAACCCGGTAGGGGAATATCGGTCTTATGACCGGGATGTATAGCCAGTGGGTTATGCGAGATTGAAGGCCCCATTTATTACCAATGGCTATTGAGGTTTTCTTTACTTGAAAAATATGACCCAGATATTTTGGTGTATTGGAAGAGACTAAACTGGTACCATTGATAGATGGAGGGTCTATGATTGGAATTTTATGTTTCCTGGTAAAGAGGACGAGATCAGTTTTATGAGGGTTTACTTCCAAGCCACAGCGATTCGGTCAACGGGTTAATGTGCAAAAATTTAGTTGTAGGAGTTGTTTATCGTTATTGGATGCTGTCCTGGACGGCAATAGCGACATCATCCGCATTGGCAACTACGCTGCTGCCACCCGCTTCCAGGTATAGCAGTAGTTCGTTGACCTGACGCCTTGCGGAGTACCTCTGCTGATACATCTTTAAGCAGAAGTCCAACCCAGTCGGGAGTTAATTATCCTGCTATTTAGTAAAGGGTGATTCATCGTGAGGTTTGATTTATAATTTAAAATAAAACACATGAATTTGAAAGTGAACTTACATATTTCACTATCGGTTAAAAGAACAATTCCTGGCATTTAATTTTTAAAAATGATATCATGTAAATGTTGACCACGACTATGTCTGAGGTGGTCCATTCGGAAGGTCCAATTTTGAGCGACTCGTTCGATCATAGCGACTGGTATCTCGCGGATAACATGAGTAATGCTGGCTTCCAAAGTGTCAATCGTAGCTGGCTTATTCCTGAAGGCCTGAAACTTTACATATCCCCAGAGAAAATAGTCCAAAGATGTGATATCACAGCCAATTTAGGCAGCCAATTTACCGTAGCAAAACGTGAAATTAAGTGCTCACCAAAATGATTTCTCAACAAGTCCATTGTTTCACGCGCTGTATGGTTCGTAGCGCCGTCTTGTTGAAACCAGAGTTCACCGAGACCATGTGCTTGAATTTCAGGAAGCACATATTCTGTTAACATGGCGCGATAACGATTACCATTGACGGAAACATTTTGATTTGCCTCTTTTTTGAAAAAATGTGGACCAATGATTTCACCAGCCCATAAATGGATGTAATGGTAGATCTTGGTACTCTTCGTGTTGCTCATCAGCCCAAATACGGCAATTTTATTTATTTACGTATCCAGCCCAGCCAGAAATGGGCTTATCACTGAACAAAATTTCATGATAAAACACTGGATTTTCATTGAGTTTTTCCAGAGCCCATTTACTGAAAATATGACAAAAATTCAAGTCGCCTGGCTTCAATTCTTTCACAAGTTGAATTTTGTACACTTTTGGGCCGAGATCCTTAAGTAAAATACACCAAGTTGTCGAACACACCAACCCAAGCTGCAGAGAACGACGGCAAATCGATTCGTCACCGTCTTCGCGTACACTCTCAGCTACAGCTGCTATAGTCTCTTCACTACATGCTGGATGTGGTCTAACCGGTTGAGTATCATCCACTAATGTAAACTGGGACTCAGATTTGCGAATAGTATTGGCAATAGTGGTTCCTCGTATCGCACGAAAAACATTTCTCACAGAACGCTGATTTTCGTAAAATAACTGAACAATTTGGGGACATTGTCGTGATGTGAGTCTTTCCAAGATGACTTGCCAAACGATACTGAACAAAAATGACAAAGCAGTTTGATAGGAGTCATGCGTGATCTATCAAAAAAAGTCTATTGAAAATCAAATCTCACAATTAATCACCCCTTACAAGACTGATCAACTCCCCAAGTGAATCATCTACCTTCAGAATTGACAGCATAGTCGTGATTGCGAATTTGTTGATGTAGGGATCGTTTGATGGGGAATATAGAGTCGGTTCCACTTGCTGAGCCATAGACAGCAGCGCAACTTTTCATGATATTCTCTAGCGTTGGCAAGATGATATCCGGCCCAACAGACTTGTATGGTTTGAAGCTATACAACGCCCAGAGCAGCTTGTCTCTTGTAATCAGATTATCAATCTTAGTCGCAGCTGCAGTAGTTCTGTCAAGGTTGTCACTGACCATGAATTGGGAGCTACCTCGAAAATGAGTAGCTAGTAGCAGGCTGAGTGATTTCACACTTGAGGACAGTCAAGGACAGTTGATAGTTGGCAGGAAGGAACATCATTCAAACTGAATTGGATGTATCTGTGATCTGAAAATGACTGTTCAGGCGAAACCATTCAGTTCGTTAGCATCTGAGTGATGTTGTCGGAAACAAGAGTGACATCTACTTCCCCCTGTCGGTCTTTTTTTTTTTTTTTTTTTTCGTTATGAAAGTGGGCTCATTGCCAATATTGCAAACAATAAGGTTAGTACTTTTAATGTAATCAAAAAGTAACTCACATCTAGCGTTGGTGCCGGTACTGGCCCATACCGTGTGATGAGCCGCGCAATACCACTCTTTCTAGGTTGTCACCAGGGAAGGTGGCCACATTTTCGTGGCCAGGATATGTTGATATCATCCAGATAACCTAACATCTGTCAAGTTTTAGAGGATAGTCTTATCTGCCCTACGAGTTAGTAGTTTTCTCACCAACTCACTCTGTAACACTAAAAATAATGAGTTTTCGCCAAACCTCCGGTTGAAAACGAAGGAAATCAATGATCCAATCATGACTAGAGTATCAACTTGGATACTATCATAGTATCCTGGAATAGAGATAAGTTTTATAGTGATACACTGCTCAAATCCGTTCACTTGGGGAATGATTCATGGATTAATTATACAAATAATAGCCCGGTAGGAGCTTGACTATCTAAACAAATTAATCCGCTCATTTTTTATTTGAAGTCATGGGCATTGCACCTAACATACTATATCATCTTGGTACTGGATAAGACATACTTGAGAGGATTTATTGGAATTGTTTTTTCCATCTACCTAGTCCTCCCTACCTATATACTTGCAGATACCAACTCTAAAGAGCCCATAGGAAAAGAATCTAAGGTGCTAGAGCGGAAATTACTCGCCATTCGAACACTCTGATAATGCAATTTAAATCCATCTTCCCACTGGAAAGAAAGCTTTTTGTTTACGCTGTGGTTTCGATTTAACCTATTGTCAGGACTGGATATGAATAGGATCTGAGCCAAATATGTGTATATTGCGTATGTCTTATGTACATGTTTATCAAGTCGGGGCAAACACAATTCTAGTAGCAATAAACTATGTTTTGAAAAAAAGGTTGAAAAACCGAAGTCTATGCAACTGAAGTAACTTAAGCAGTAATTTTAGAGGTTTTGTTCAACCATGTTATTAGAGAGCCATGTCGTTTGGCGTCCCTGGCAAATTCTTCAAACATTTTTCACTGAGATGATTAGGATATGTAGAGCGAATGGATATTAGCTTTCCGGCTCGAATAGTTTTTGATTGTCCAATAAGGGAAAAACTTACTTAATATAGTGCACACAAGTGGAAGAGAATTTCAACCAACTTGAAGAGATCAACTGAGGGAAGTTACTTACTAAAGACGTCTATTAGCTGAGCCCTTGGGCCATTGGACTGCTGTCGAATGTATGAAAGTAAGTAAGCAAGCAAGACTTTACTGAGAGCAATCCGTTGTCCCTCTGTTGGGACTATCTGTTTCTTGCGCTTGACTAAATTTTAAAGGCCAATAAAGCCAGCGACTTTAAGAACTGGTTGACTATTAATGTGTATATTGGTGCTTACACGTTTGATGCTGGCAGACTTTGTTTTTACCCTATCACATCAGTGCTTCACATGGGATCCCTAGTTTCCCAGTTTTTACGATCTAACATCCTTTTTTTTTTTTTAATTTTCTAGAAGGCCATCCAACAAGAGGTGTCATTTTAAATTTCAGACCATTGTTGAACTGTCAACACTCAATTATCATTGTTATGATTTGTGATAAGTAAAAATTAGGAGCTTATTAAATATGGATCGATATACACTCGCACAACGTATTGAAATAGTGTAAATTCACTTAAAAAAAACAATGAAAATATTGCGAAAACGTTCTGTAAAGTTCGTACTGCACAGTCATCATCAAGTGCCTACTCGCACACATTTATAGTAAATTTAATCTACAAATTTGATGTTATCGGACAAGTTAATGATGTGAAGACTACAACTCGTGTTCGTTCGGAAAGGTCAGCTGAAAATATCGCCGCCGTAACTGAGAGTGTGACTGAAAACCCAGATGTTTCCATTTTGAAATGATCACAGGAATTGGGCCTATCCACAACCACTTTGTACCGCATATTGCATAAAGATTTTGGTCTACATGCTTACAAGGTCCAGTTGACACAAAAATTGAAACCAGCAGACCACGTACATGTACTTTCGTTGATTGGGTACTGGAAATAGATGCACAAGATCATGATTTTTTACACAAAATTATTCTGAGGGAAGAGACTCATTTCCATTTGCCTCGGTACGCAAACAAACAAAACTGTCGCATCTGAGGCTCATTCCACAATAAATAACAGTTTGGTGCGGCCATATTTTTTTCAAAAATGAAACGAGTTTGACTGATTTTTTTTTGCCTAAAATTGTTGCCAAAGACGTGGACTACGTTTGCTTTCAGCAGCAGGGCGGTGCCATATGCCACACAGCAGGTGAAATAATGGCTCTATAGGTATTGGAGAAATGGAGATTTCAATTGGCCACCGAGACGTACGTTAGACTTTGGGGCTATATTAAAGATGAAGTCTAACTCAATGCTCCACCAATGATTCATGCAAAAAAAAGAATTGTTATTCTCGAAATACAACCGCAATCATGAGAAAACCTGATGAAAATTTTTCAAAAATTTGACTATTTGTAGGCACAGTCGAGGTAGATACTTAGCAGATATTGTATTATACCATTCCTTACTTTAAAGTTTGTACTTTAGTTTAAAATAAAATTATCACCACCTTTCATAAAAATGTTACGTTTTTCTATGGATTTAAAATGACACCTCTTGTTGAAAGTCCCTACACTACAGTAGATCATATGGTTTAACAGTTCTATTTCTGAGAAATTCGATAAAATTCTTAGGTGACTGCCAACTGATGAATCTCAGCTGGGCAAAAACAGTCAGTCACGAAGTACCAGTAAGTACAAGAAAACTGATTCCATGCCGAACACCGCCAAAAAATTTTAATCTCAAAAGACTAAAATCGCTAGCTGATTGGTTTCTATCACGCATAGCCTTTCTGTAGGTTTGGTCTAACCTATATAAATATCCATAGGTTGATCTACTTTTCCCATGCTTTGCAGCGTTCACTTTGTCGAAAATAATTTCAAAATCCTCAGTTGCAAAAAGACCTTGACACTGCTAACAAATTGATTGATAAAAAAAACAAAAAAAAACTCATGAGGTTCCACAAGGTTCCATTGTGAGATCTGTATTTCTTTAAAAAAAAAAAATAATTTAAATTTGCTGTTGCTTAAATAATTTCATTTCATTTCAAGCTTTTAAACTACAACTTCTACTGAGTATGAATATTTGAGCCAATTAGACACAAACCTGCCAAATACTCTCAGTGTCATCGTTTTACAATTTGAGCCATTGCATTCTGAGATTTGGATCTGATAATTTGAAATGGGTGTAAGATATTTGCCCTTTGGCACCCGTTTGAGTGTAAGGTGGTCATTATTCTAGAGGAAATACTCCTCTTAGAGACACTGTTTTGAAGATGATGGAAAGGCAAACTGTCTCTGATCACCTTCCCTTGTTCAATAGTTTTCATGTGTCGATAGAGTTCAAGCCATTGTCACTGTGCAAGAAGCGATTTTTTCCACACGACTTATGACTACTTATCCAAGCGCTACTTTCTTCATTAAGAACTACTACCTGACTTGCCCACCAAAATGTGGTAATAATAGTTGGAAGCATTACAATTAAATTTAGTTCCCACAAGCATACAAACTATGACAGATTGTTTTGGCAGAATTTTACAATTGATTTAGAACTGCCCAGAATCAATTTAAATTTGCTCGCCAAACCTCTTGAGGGAACAATCTACTGTATAGTGTGTTATTTGACATGACATCCAGCAGATCGATTGAGTGACTTGTCGGTTTCTGATGCTCTGAGTGTCAGCCATTAAATTACTGGAAATTGAAAAATCTACCATTAGCCTGGTTTGACATGGGCAAAGTTCGTTACACTCTAAATGATGTTCGTTTGTATATACATATGTCTTTGTGGTTAACTTCCTGTTGAAAATTCCAAACAATTTACTGAACTCTGATCTGCACCCATAAAAAAAAAAAAAAAAACCAAAACAATCTCCAAACAGCACTAGCGCCTTACGAAAACTCTAGAAATCCGTGTCCAACTCATTCGCATGTGTCTATCAATAGCCAACAAGCGTAACGAAGATTTTTCACGAAACAAACTTTATTTCCACGTAACAGACTCTCTTACTCTAGGGCCAATAGTAAGCCCTCCTCTTCGTCCGCCTACTTCGAATCCAGCGCCTTTATCTGAAGGCATTACGAATGGTAATAGTTTAACCTTCCATGTCCACTTTGGCATGTGCAAGGTAACTCTTCTAACATGTCTGCCCGGATGGGGATACGTTTCCCATTCGGTTCTGGTTCGGGAGGCTATAATTCGTAATTATGCATTATCCGTACTCGTATAGCGGTGATTGCATGTTTGAGGCGGTTAACATTACTAAGCTGAAAGGTATTCGTACCGTACAGGCAGCCAGAGGCATGAATATTATACGGACAACAGCTGTGTGCCAGGTCTTCTTTTGGAATTTGAGAACACAACAACTCCTGTCCCGTCAACCGGTCGCTATATTGGTGTACGATGACGACGATGACGAAAAGTGCATCTCTGACATTAGCCCTTTTTGGCTTTGGGAATGAGAAACGTTCGTACGGATATGTGAGTACATCAGGCTACGGCTACGTAACGAGATGCTAATCACTTTGATTGAAAAAGAGAAGAGATAATAGAAAATTGGAAAGGATAAAAGGGAGGAATGAAAAAACTGTAACCTGAGAAAAAAAAAAAGAAGAAGTGATTCATCACTGGTCATAGGGTGACGATGATTAATTGTACGTCACATGCACACGTAATGTACGATTAATCTTTTTTCGATTTGATTTAGTGGCAAATGGGATCTGGTTAATGGTGGATCAATGGTTTTTTGTTGTTGTTATTGTTGTCCTCGTTGGAATGAGGAAATTGCAATTCAATTGAGATTGCCATATTGATATTAGTCAAGAGTACAGTGTATTCCAACGGGTTATTAAGTGAAATTATTGTCAGATCGAAGGCAATTCATTTTATCTACCTGTGATAGAAGGTCTTCGAATCCGAGCATGAGAATACCTGACAAGAATCTTCGCACAGATCATTGGTATTTAAACCCTTAAATTAAGTGAATATCCGGCGAATAGTTGGAGGAATTCAGAGCAAGCTAGCTTCAAACATTCAGGAAGTGCTTCTTGTGATCTTCTTCGAGGTGTGGCTGTTTATCCTGGTTAGGTGTTTATCTCTAGTCAAACGAGAAAATTCCATGAATCGGTTGGTGGAAAGGTATTTGATGTTCTTTAAAAAGAAGTTGACTTGAGATGTGAGCCATTCTTAGAAGGAATGCAATTGAATTTTTAATAAAAATATCTCACTGATGCAGCAAGGGAACACATTTACTTCACTGTTGGATCTAATTAAGAGATTTCTGAGTTGCCATACCGGCCATGTATGCCACGTACGTTCCCTTCGAAATACTTCGTTACTAACATCTCGATACCGTGTTTAAGTTGAAATGGAGCTCTGAAATTTTGAAATGATCTCATCACCAGGAATCTTTACGAGCTTTAAATTGTTTTCGTTTTGCAAATGAGCATTGCGACTGTTTCAACTTGTATCAGATTCTTTATCGACTTTATTGAGTTTTACAAGAAACCTGCAACGCCAAAAACCTAGTTCATTTGCATAACTCGAAACAGACAACCCTAACCCAAACAAACAATGCTTCGTACGACGGTTTTCAAACTCTATCTCATTTAATATCGCCTTTGTCACAAATTGTGCTCAAGCATTGTTGTAAAATATGAAGCTGAGAGGTTTTTTTATTGATCTTGTCAACTTATTATCAAGACAGTCCATCAGACGCCTATGTCTTGAAGTCTAAGCCTGTGTGGGAATGCCTATACAGACAAACCAGGCAAAAATAACAGAGTAACCATCTGTTTGATACCTGACCACGTAGACAATTTGGATAATGAGGCAACGCACTCACTTGGTAGAAAATGCCATAGTAGGCAAAAGTCTCTGCACATTCTGTGGGGCACTGATACACAAATACTATTGTACATAAGGACATACTCATTCACAAATTAATGAATGGAAATGAGATGAGCTCTAAGATGGATATCTATGCCAAATCCATGACATAAGTTTGCAATCAAAAACATCCTTTATATGAGTACTTCGCTCATATCTCTCAAAATTAATATCCATCTTCCATTTTTGGGATCAGATTCAAGTGGTTCATCATCGGTATTTGTTCTAAAGGGTGATTCATCGTGAGGTTTGATTTATAATGTAAAATAAAACACATAAATTTGAAACTGAACTTAAAATTTTTATAATCGGTTAAAAGAACAATTCATGGCATTTACTTTTTGAAAATGATATAATGTAAATGTTGGCTACGACTACGTCCGAGATGGTCCGTCCGGAAGGTTTCATTTTGGGCGACTCGTTCGAGCATAGCAACTGGTATCTTGCGGATAACACGAGTAATGTTGGCTTTAATCGTAGCTGTCTTATCCCTGATGACCTGAGACTTTACATATATCCAGAGAAAATAGTCCAAAGGTGTGATATCGCAAGATCTAGGCGGCCAATTTACCGTAGCAAAACGTGAAATTAAGTGCTCACCAAAATGATTTCTCAACAAGTCTATTTTTTCACGCGCTGTATGGCTCGTAGCGCAGTCTTATTGAAACCAGAGCTCACCGAGACCATGTGCTTGAATTTCAGGAAGCACATATTCTGTTAACATGGCGCAATAACGGTAACCATTCACGGTAACATTCTGATTTGCGACATTTTTGGAGAAATATGGACCAACGATTCCACCAGCCCATAAACCATACCGTACCGTTGTTTTTAATGTATGTAATGGTATCTCTTACTACTCTTCGGGTTGCTTATCAGCCCAAATACGGTACATTAGTTTATTAACGTATCCATTGATTCATCACTGAACAAAATTTCACGATAAAACACCAGATTTTCATTGAGTTTTCTAGAGGCCATTCACTGAAAATATGACGCAAATTCAAGTTGCCTAGCTTTAATTATTGCACAAGTTGAATTTTGTAAGCTTTTATTGCGAGACCCTCACGTAAAATACGCCAAGTTGTCGAATACGCCAAGCCAAGCTGCTGAGAACGACGACGAATCGATTCGTCACGGTCTTCGCGTACACTCTCAGCTATAGTCCCTTCACTACGTGCTGGATGTGGTCTAATCGATCAAGTATCATCCACTAATGTAAACAGGGACTCAAATTTGCGAATGTTATTGGCAATAGTAATTTCAGTAGGTCGATTATGCGCACCGTAAGTTCCTCGAATCACACGAAAAACATTTCTCACAGAACGCTGATTTTCGTAATACAACTGAACAATTTGGAGACGCTGTTGTGGGTGAGTGAATCTTTCCATGATGACTTGCCAAACGATACTGAATAAAAATGACAAAGCAGTTTGATAGGAGTCAGGCTTCATCTGTCAAGAAAAACCTATTGAAAATCTCACGATGAATCACCCCTTAGAAGAAGAGGAATCACACACAGAAACTCCCCTTGCATTGTGGCGCCTCTTCCTTTAAATGTTCGAATTGGTTTGATAACTTATGTTTGGGTTACGTATTAAGGGCGAGCAAAAAGACCATACAAGGGCCGAATTGTTTTGTTCGCCTGCTGCTGTGCATCTGAGCATTGCATCTCATGGCGAGCTATGTATGATTCTGCCTTTGTGCTGGCCGTAGAGGAATTGTCAACCAGATCAGTTGAGTATGAAATGACACAGCAAGGCATAAGCTACTGACTTCGTACACCCATGATTTGGCGGTAAGGACAGAACCAAAATCTCCCCATGAGTTGAATTTGATAGATAATCTCAATCGAAAGGATTGAGAGTTCCTCTTGAATAACCTACCAGTGCGACTCTCACGAAAGAAAAGTAAAAGAAAATCGAGAAATCTAACGTCCAATACCCTGAACGTGTACCTACTTATTTAAAGGATCAAACATTGACTCCAACAATTGTTTTGTAACTGCAATATTAAACCCTACCCTGTCTATCTAGAACAAGCTGCAAATGGGCAGAATCTGACATTAGACGTCTTGCTACGTCGTCTAAAGGTGCAGTTTTTTTTTTTTTTTTAAATACGAGTTACGTGTCAAAAAAAACCTGAAAAACTTTTAAGGATGTCAAAATTTAGACTTGCTTCAAGACTAGAGAGAACACGGAAGAAGATGTTTAACCTATTCAGTAAGAGTTCGCCTGTTACATGGTGTGCAGGGTTTTAAGAGGAATGTTTTCTTTCAGGATATTAACTGACAGACTACAAACACCAGGTGCTACTAACTCTAAAGAGGGTTTTCCTTACTTACCTGGGACTAACTTATACAAGTATTGGACCTAACAAACCAAAGGTCAAAAATTCTGACATTCTTTCTGATAAAGTGCATGAAGACTCACTCCAGTCACTCCTACTGATCTTCATGTGTTAAGATTTGTATTCTCTATCAAAAGTGCAGACTGCCCTTATCTAGTTACCTAGCGTTGGCTTTTCAGTAATACTGTAGGACAAGAGTCTCGTCACCGTCGACGGTTGTTTCGATCTACGAGGCTACAATTTTTTCACTCTATCCTCTTCGTCTGTGGTTCAAACAACGATTTGCAAATAAATGGCTTTTTTCTTACAACATGCCCTGTGTTGTGATGACTTTTAGATGGTCTGTATGAAATCCAATTGTCAAATGTCAATTGTCAAATGAAGCCTTTACACAGGACGAAGAAAGACCTAACGTACATTCGAGTCCAAAAAAACGCTTTGTTAATACCGAAAAATGTTGCGTTGTCATTTCAAATCCCTCGTATATGAAAAATAAATAAATTGACATGCAATAGCCTGGTGTGACCCAAGGTCTAGGTCCTTTGTGCTCTTTGCCCTGTCATCTTGTGAACAGAGAGCGGCACCAGCGGATATTTGCCAACTCTTAATGGTTGGAGAACGGTCTCAGTTTCAGAGGTTTGTGGTATGATTACATTTTCTGCTTTTCAGTGTCGCCCAAGATATGGTATTGTATAAACCGAAGCGTTATTGCTCAGTTGTCTAGGAACTCAATCACTGTGCCTCATAACTAGTTCTTTGTCTGAATACGCTGTTCTTTGACAAAGAGCAGGCATACAATAGATTTGATTTTCGTATGAAATCCACTATCCGTTCAACTAGTGAAATACATTGACAAGATCGTTGGTCAAAATACAAATGCAACAATATGACAATGAAGCAAATAAGGCCGAAATCTACTAAAAACATTAGCTCGGTCTTATTGAACGAATGGGCGTTGTTGCTGCAAGAAGATGAGCATTACCAAACTTCAGGTCAAACCATCCTGATTATATTTGTGTCTAAGCTCTTTCAGCTTTCTTTTGGGCAATAAGTGTAGCTGCGAACTTCAAGTAAGTTCAAGTTCCCTTCCTCTTCGTCACTGCACCGTCTCAAGAAATGATTGAACAACGGTTTTGATCGCTAAAGACCGAGTATGGACATATTCTGTACATATCACATAGTGGTCTTTAAGAGTTCAGCTTTGACTGAATTTGGCAAGTACCTGAAAGTGCACCATTTGTTTGGCAAAATTGTAAGAGTCAAGACTTGACACCCCACGCATCTACCGTAACGCTGCACCTTTAAAATTACAGAAAATAACAGCCAAAACTAACTTTATGTATAAACGTTACATTTCCGTACAGGAAAACTATTTCAACGTAGGTAAAGCGGTAGAACAAAGCCATTATTTGGCTTCAGCTAATTCTATTAATTTCACTCTTCTTAGTGATTTAATGATCCCTGTCGAAAGCCAATTTGTCAGTTCAAAGGTCCCGGAAATTGGGTGTTTTCGAGTCCCTTCATATTTCGAAATAATGTCACCTCTTAAGCTCATTTTGAAATCAACAAACAGTCGGAACCAACTCTAAAGTTGAAGGCCCATTCCACTGAATCTAAAACCTTTTCACAACCCCACAGAGCTCTCATAAAATTCGTTTAAACGCCAAACACTGTGAGATGAAAATAAAGCACAAAACCAAATACAATACAAACAAATATAGAATAGATGGTGGGAAAATAGAAGAAAACCCCATCGGGTGTTACTAATTTGTCCAACTGTTTCCATTTAAACGGCAGCTGCACCCACTTCCGTAAGCCTTTAGCTGTGTTTGCTTAGTCGAAACCAACTGCAACTGCAGCAACTAGAGATACAATTGCTTGCGCTGAAGTTGGTGTTAGTGGCATAGTTGCTGCTGAAGCACTATTCGTATTTACCGCGCCTCGGTGGCTTATTGAAAACGAAAATTAAGCAGAAAACCTATGTAACAATATATACTCGTACGATGCAATGCAGCAATTCAACTGGCATACAGCTAGAAGGAATAGAGCTGAGAAAGGTGTATGAGGTACTGTGAAGAGTATAAGAGGCATGAGAAGCAAGAGACACGAAGGAACATAGACTAAAACTCATAGATGGTGGTGCAACCAGAGGTGAGACCTACTTTTGTTAGCCCGCCAAAACCGAACCAAGCCAAACCAAAGTAAAGTAAACCAAAGTCAAATCTGAAACCAAACGAAACGAAACGAAAAGTAAGCGTTATGGCGCGTTACAATGTTTCTTCCGTTTGCTTCCAATTTGTTATGACTTTTTTGTACTTTTCTTATTTTTCGAGATAAAGTCACATACAGATGACACATAGAACTAACAGAAAAAAAGATACATGACGTCCGGACAGTTTGACATCTGTATATCTGACACTGACAGCTCTGAGTGTACACACGACCGACGCGACGTGAAAAAAATCATAGATACGAGATGAGTACGACTAGGGCATGATTACATTACGACTACAACTACGAAATTTTTAGACGAAGCCACCCAGATTCATTGTTTAATCCAAAATATCCATCCTATCCTACTTCTTTTCTATGTTTGTCCATCTTTTTTCATTCATCTCTTTGTTTCTTTTGTTGTTTTGTATTCGTATTCGTATCTGTTCTATTTGTGGTTGAAGATTTTCAAATATTGATTAGCACTTAACGCTCTTTTATAGTAAAGAAGGACATCTGAAGATCTAACGCCGTCATGCTATTAAAGGTGACGGCATCTTTAGATTCTAGCTTTTTGGGTCACGACATTTAACACAGAAACTAACCAAGAGTCAGACGCGCAACCTCTTTTTGATTTATTTTTATTTTTTTTTTGCCTCTTGAAAGTGCTTTAAGTTGGGGTCTAGCTTTAGATACAGACAGACAGAGAGCAGATACATATTCGTACAATATGAACGACGAGGATGAAAGTGAGGTTGCATAAGCTGAAGCTCGGCGGTGGTTACTGCGACTACATCAAGGTTACCTGGATTGGAAATAAAACGCTAGTAGCAAACAATGTTTCACACACACATAGAGATACGGGGACATGCGAAGAATCGGAAAATTAATTGCATGCGATGAATCCGTATGTTACATACTCGTACACTCCTTGAACGCCTACGCACGGTATAATACTCTTTGTGGCCAGTTCCTTGCAAGGTGCGATACCAACTTAGGTTCGAGTTATTAGTTTTGCTGATTTAAAGATGAAGTACGAGTAGGTTCACAGTTACTTTTGGAGAACAAGAAACAATGATTTATGACAGGAATGTATGGACGCAATAGGTATACAGCTACAGCGATTAATTTCTGAAAGTTAATTGTGGAAGCTGAAAGGTCATTTGTATTAATGAAGTACATGCGTGGCCTTGGAGATGAGGAATTTCTCAATTCAGATAGTGAATGCTATCTGGTTGTATTCCTGGAAGACGGATACACGACATCATTGTCCATTTGGTGGGAAACTTTCGAGAAGGTCCCTTTGTTGGTTCATTCAGAGATCTCTGGACATCTTTGATATCTGGGTAGTAATTTTAAAACTGTACCATTTATAGAAACCTGCTTAAGATTTCTGGTTATTTTGAGCATTTTTTCGACGTCTTTAAGAAAGAAAATATATCGGATTTGATTCTTGATAGTTCTTTGTCTCCTATCCTCATCGATAAGACTCGAGTTTTGACAGTGGATCCACGTTTCTTTAATGGGAGCTTACAGCATGTTGACCTAATTTATAAGAGATTTTCGCAGAGACTATTACCCGAGCACCTATTTAGCTGAATTCAGAAAAGGAGAATCGCTAAAATCTGTGAGGATGGAGGTTGAGTCACGTTGGTTCAACTTAAGTATACAGGCTAAAGGATCCTTAACTGAACATTACCTAACTATTCAGCATCGGAAAGTGTTGAATGATATCTATATGTACATGCATTGTTATTTATCCTATCTGTAGTAAACCTACCTTGTTAAGAAAATATCAATCACAATACGCAATGACCGAATGATGCACAACAGACACAATAGTTGTTTACCTGTTTCACGGGGACTCTAATACCAGAAGGCTTAAGAGCAACGAAATGCACTAAACGTTTCTCCAAGAAAAAAAGCTCTAGCGCCCACGTTGTTAAGACAAATTACATAGCTACGTCAATATCAATAATAATCAAGCATTGGTCAACCAGAGAAGGATGAAGAATGACAGATACCCGTCTTTTGTTTACGGACAAAGAACAGGTTTCGAATACTTTTAAACTGCGAAAAGATTTTCTTCAAATTTTTTCAACTTTGAAATTAAAGTGACAACAACTGAGTGAAACAAATTGACAGAGGTTAGTCGCCAACTGGAAATAGTATCTAACATATCTTTACGCTAATAAGCCGATTTGAAAGGTCTGAAACAACGATGTGGAACTGATGCTATCACCAGAAGATCAAAAGATTCTTTTGTCATGAAAGCCAACCATGCAGTGACCAGATATTAACCTAGCCGAACTCCGGTGTAGACCAGCATACAGAATTCCATATATATGAAAACCTCAATTGAGGATGAGAAAGACAACTTTTGTGGTTAACTAGATGCCGCTAACAATTGTGTGCATCAATACGACTGAATGCGACAATAACCAGAAAGGTCTGCAGAAAGGTTGAAAGTCGAATTCAGAATGGTACGAGATTGTGTTCTCATGGAACGTCTTTGTGCCCCAGCAATTTAGGGATGATTTTAACCAAAAATCGAACACTATTAGCTTGCCTGAGCACACAACCATAGAGAATCACTGTGTTTAAGTTTTGACGGTACCTATTCAATTGGCTGAAGTTTCGCCGAAATCGATGTTTCATGAAACATTTCCTACATTACGTCATGAAGCAAGAATTCGTAAAAAATCACCAAACGGACAGAGAAACAATGTTGCGTAACCAAATTTGAATTATCACTGATTCATCTACCAATCGGTCATCTGTAAATTTTGGTTTCGTTTTTGGTATACAAAATCACTTCAATATTCCGCTCTCAAATAATTAGTGAATCCAGGTGTATTATTCCCCCAGTCTCTTTAACCAGAATATGATTCTATGTCAATCCGAGCATCACAAGTTAAATTTGCGAAATTCTTCACATGAATTGAGGCATTTCATTTAAAGTCAAACATGAGCAAGACCTAATTAAAGTATCATTCAGAGTTGACTACGTCTTGTCTGGTAACCTATAACCTCATTCTACAACTAAGTCTGGTGTCATTTGCCTTATCTACCCCTTAGTCAATGGTTGTGCGCATCGTTTTGTTGCAAAATAATTTCCCAACATTTCTCACACAACTCAGAGTCACATGCAGCAAAGACTTAGATGATCAGAACTTTAAATATGGCCCTTGCCACCACCACCACTGGCACCACTATCGACACCAGAACCAGCATCGTGTACCAGAGACTAGTATCAGAGTACCCCTCCGTCTATGAGGTTAAATTCCATGGAAAACGAACTGAATCCGAATCCTAGGCCATCTTCGGCGGCACTCTTCTTTTTAGTTATTCATAGTCGTACTTGTACTCGTGCAGTCGTATTCGCATCTACACACCCAGCTTGGTTTTCAACATAAACCTAAACCTGTTTAAAGCTGATCCCAGATTTATTTTGTGTTGATAGTTTATCTTAGATACGAGTTATGTCTGTCTACATTTACGTACACCCGACCGTCACATAATGTGTGCTTGTGCATCGGGCATTTGGTAAAATTTATTTAAAACCCTGGCATTGGAGCTGCAACTAAAGTTGAAGCTGCTACTGCTTGTGCTGTTGCTGGTGCTGTTGTCACTTGTCGTTGATAAACAAAACATACGAATACACAAAACCTCCAGCCTGGTAGTCTCATGCATCAGGGAGTGGAGAGGCTAAAGTTGCGAATGTACCAGAATCAGAGCCATCAAAACCATTAGGAACGATCCGAGTAGAGCAAAATACATCTGTCAACAGAGTGTCAAAAGTGCAGACGACACTTGAACTGAATATGAAGTGAAGTGAAGTGGAATCTTTTTTTTTTTCTTTTTTTTTTTTTTTGTAGGTGCCTTCACCCTAATACACGCGCTTGAGAAACTCTTCAACGAAAATAGAAGAGAAAAAGAAGAAGAAGAAGCACAGCAAAACTCATAAGTCGATGGGACGCCCTGTTGATGACTTTCGTCATAATTCTGTTCTCAGTCTAAGCGGTTCTGCTCTATGGCCATCAGACGTATGAATATGCCCCATATCCCCTTCTTGTAGTCTGTTTATCTGTAAGATATAAGATATACGAATACAAAGAGTTCATCACCTTTTGCGCTTCAGATGAGTTACTTAGTGTGCTGTTTTCCAGCCCCCTAGCCCTATACCGATGTCGTGTTCTATCCTAACCCAATACAAACAGTTTCGTTTCATTTCGTAACTTTTAAGATTTTTTTTTTTTATTTTTTTATTATTGCCTTAGTCAGGCAAGTGACGATAAGGTCGAACGGTTAAAGGGGAAGAAAAGGGGGACAATGTTGAGGTAATAGAGAAAAGGACGGTGCCCTTTTGGTCGTTCCTCCTCGCCAAGTCGTTCGCAGATGTTTTATGTGAATTCGCACGAAAGCGGATTTCTAAGGAGTACTGCTAGCTGTTAGTGTCAGTGGCCAGAAAGACCAGCCAAGTGAAGAAGATACAACGAATGACGATGGGAAGTTGTAGGGAAATGAAGAAAATGCAGAGAAAAAAACCTAGAGATGGCAAAAAACTAATTTTATTTGGATTTTTAGTAGGTACCCACCTTCCCTTCTCTTCAGCGCCATGACCAGCTCCACTTTTGGTTGCTGTTGTGTATGTTTTTTTTTTTTTTTTTTTTTTTTTTTTTTTTTTTTTTTTTTTTTTTTTGTATTGAGGTGCAGCTCCATTACCAGTGTAAGGAGTCTTATAAAAACCCCAGCAGTAGCAGGAGACAAGCACCATTCAACATCAGTAGTAGTAGTAGTAGCGGCAATTACGAATACCTTGAAGCTAGTGGTGGTTCCATCCATTGTTGCAGGTTGCAGGTGTCTCTAATTGACACAGCCTTTGTGGTTATTGGGGAAGTAAAACACTTTGGAACGAGAGACATTTGTGTGGTGGTTTTCTACCATAGAGTAGAAGATATTGAATTTCTTGAGAAATGGAAGTGAAAATAAAGTCGCGAGGGAACTAAATTAAATTTCAAACAAAGGCATGAGATCCAGGAGTAGAGTAGAAGTAGGACGAACAGAAGTGAAGAATAACAAACTGGAATAAGTGCAGGCGTCGCAGAATGATTTGATCGTTTGTGGAGCACATATATAAGTACCATTGTGGCGGGGAAGACGCCTTAGAACTTTTGTGTTAAAGAAGACGTAAGTAGGTATTTGTAATCATCGGCTTCTTAACGATGGGAGAGATACCATAGCTCAAGGGGTGAGAGAGAACACATTTATTACATACATATATGTCAGGCTGGCCAGGAACTACACCTTTGGGAAGGTTAACGAACCCTCGTTTTATCGTGGTGGCTTTGGTATACCCGCTGTTCCTGCTACAAGAGTCATTTCATAAAAGCGATAGCCTAACACTCAAATAGGAGCATTGCTAAATCTATGAATGTAGGCTCCTCTAAGCGTGTTGCAAAATCAACTTCTAACAAAAATCACCAGTACAAAGCTTGGAAGATCTCTGGTTCGGCATCATGTCAGTCGACGCACACCGCAAAATAGTGTTCTTACTACTCTTCTATGTACCATAGTAGTCAAAAAACAATTTTAACTTAACCAACTAATGCTAAGACCTCTAAGTAGACTCCCCAACTGGAGCCAAGAAATCGCTTGTGTGTCAAAAACCCAATAAGACCAGACTTGTTCTTTTCATGAACACATAAAACTTAACAGGGATTAAAACAACTTTGCCATAGAGTCGCTGAGGGTAACCATCGCACAACATCTTGGATCTGTGCAACCTCAGCTAAGTAAACTCCTGCGTACAGACATGTTCAATGGAGTCAACGGGGACGTCAGAGGTAGATCCAGCGATGTCCTTTTTAGTGCTGCTTCGACATATTCGGAGCTCGGATCGTTTGAGCATTTTTTCAGCATCTAGCTAGGTTATTGACAAAGAGATGTGGCGGAGGAGTTACCATCTACTGGCACTTTACTCTTGTTTCTGCTTGTTAAAGTTGCGCCATCGGGGTATCTGCGTTCCATATGCTGTAAAGTAACAAACAGCCTCCAATATAGAAGGACTTGGGAAGGAAACCGTATAATGACTTTCAAATACTGCTCGTACAATTGTCGTACCTTTAGTAGTTCACATGTATCCGAACAATTAATGAAAGAAAAGAATATCACAGTCATCCAACAAGTGCGATGGGATGGGCCGCCAACATAACGATGGGAAACTGTGACATATATGATGGTGATTGCTATTAAGAGCGGAAGCAGCGCCTTTTGTGATGTAGATTTGTTATTTGAGAAAGAAGTCTTGTGCTTCAGGGATCTTACCCAATCCACATTAAATTCAAATTGGGCTACATAAGGCTGAACGTACACTCACGCTCCACAGAAAACAAGGAGACATTGCCAAAACCTGCTTCTCTGAATACCTCGACCGGACGTATGAGCAATGTCCTAGGCACGGCATTAAGATCGACCTTGATGAGATAAACCCCAAATTATGAAAAGGCCCGAAAATCGACTTAGGCAATCGAGCAAAATGTCAACATAACCAGCACACGTTTCCCACACCTCAACCCCAAGACTTGACAGTCTTGATCAAAAAATATCAATATCAACCCTTCGAACGATGGAAGAGCCTGCAAGAGACTTCTCTGATCTAAATTGGCGGCATTAGACGCAGTAAATCAATGACTACATTGTCAGCAAGCCCTTAAAAACGTCCCATTGACTGTGATTGTGATGGTTTCAGCCGACCACCGCAACGAAACTCCTGGCTTGACGAAGAGTATCGGCAAGCGCATGTAGCAAAACAAGGGGCATACAAGACGTCGTTTCAATGAAGTATAAGAGGGCTTTCCTCAGAAAAAAGGAAGAAGCAAGCAGAGTCATGGAAAGGTGTTCCTGTAAAAATGATGTTCAGAAGTTCTACTAAAATATGAAAAGAAATTGTCAAGTACACAAACACCGAATATTCGTCGTTGGAAACATTACATACGCAGACTGAATGAACCATACAATGCGGGTGATGATTAACTACAACTTTGTTCACCCGACTATGAAATGATCTGGATAGCGATACATAACTTGAAAACCAATAGAACTGCAGGAATAAACGGATTACCTGCGGTATCACTTAAAACAGTGGAGATTGAGTTGGTAAGAAGCACCAAGCGTCAAAACAGGAGTAGATGAAAGTATGACCGATGGAAGGAAGAAGCTCTTTAAATTGCGCAACTTGTAGAGTTATCAGTAAGTTCAGGATCGACCAAATATTTATAAAACAGCAATAAAAGTCCACATCGATACTCACTATCTCTTAGTAGATTTTGAAATACTATATACCAGCATCTTTACAGGCGTGCTGTACACATTCATGGCTGGTATTGATATCCCCTCTAAGCTCGTCAGCTTGTGCAAAATGTCGATGAAAGCCGCTCGCCGTTCAGTAAAGGTCGAAAGCAACGGTTTATAAATGCTGTCATGTGACTTGCTTTACAACATATTTGGCACAATATTTCAAAAGTCTGTACAACTGCATATTTTCAATAGACTACCGTTATCAATTGAAGTAATAGAGCGTCTCTTTTGTTTTACGTGGACTCCTACCATGATGGCATTATTCCACGGAATACCCATACATCCATGGGAGCAAGGATACTCCTTGCTACTAAAAATATAAGAAAGCGGAGCTCGTATTGAAAGCAGAAGTTTCACTCTTGGTATGGGTCGAGGCTAACCTAAAACCTCTTGCTGATCTTAGGGTCACATCATCCAGTATCTTGCAACTCTTCATTGGGTCAAAGATCCTTCCCGCGACTTTGGGTTTAAACCACAGCCACCATGACGCTCCCACAAGGGGGCCTACCTCTACAAGTCAGGCCCCATGGTACCGTGTTTTAAGTTCTGGTAGGGACTACCGGTGGTCCTGCCACCTAACAGGACCTCTGACCGGCCGCTGGTAACTTGTCAAATCGTGGCAACCTTTGGTGGCGTAATTGGGCGGGGGCCCCAATTAAAGTAACAGGAGCAGGTGCGCAGGTGCTGCAGAGGAGGCATCAGGAAACACTACGCAATCAAATACAATACAATGTGGGGCAAAAGTAATGTCATAATGTGAATTGGCTTCCTCTTTGTTAAGAACGAAAACAATTAGGCTCTGTTTTGATGAAAAATTTATTTGCAGATGTAGAATTGATGACATTAAGTTGAAAAAATGATATCGGTCAAAGGATCACTTCCTTCGAATTGTTGCTCCCAAAATATAGTATAGACTTCGTCTTCAATCTTGGCTTTCAAGACTTCCAAGCTTTGTGGTTTGTTGTGGTAAACGTTAGATTTCAAAGAGCCCCAAAGTCAGACTTGTCGATCTGACCGGTCAGTTCAAATTACCAAAACGGGAGATCACATGGCCCGGAAATTGGTCAATCGAAATCTTCATCATTGTCCGAGCTGTGTGAGCGCTTGCTTCGTCTTGCTGGAACTAAAAATGGTCGAGACCCAATTCAGCAACTTGCGGCAAAAAAAAAACTCATTTAACATCTGTAGGTAGCGTTCACCACTTACGGTTATGCTGGTGCCATCGCCGTCCTCAAAAAAATAACAGCCAATCAATTTTTTACTGCAAATTCCATATCAAACAGTCACTTTGAGGGAATGCAGTAGCTCCTCGTGCATTTCATGTGGATTCTCCGTGCCCCAAGAACGCAAATTTTGTTCATTCACATGAACTCTTAAGTGGAAATGGGCTTCGTCGCTATACGAAATCATCCTCTTCTTACACCGGGTTTAACAGAGAATGGGAGTAAGTTAACCTCACTTGACGGACAGCAGGCATCAAGTGTTTAACGATTTGCACTTTATAAGGGAATATGGTATCTTCATGTCTCTCACCAAAATAAGATTCAACGAACGTCTGCCGATATCAAATTGTGTTCATCGTTATTTTAAAAAATGTTAGTTTACTCTCAAGTCTGATGAGCAGCAAGTTATGCTGTCATGTACGCGGCAAAAATATGGACAAGTTCTGTGAAGGTTAAGTTTTACATGCGTACTAACGGTTGTTAATGCGTTTCGAACTTATTCGTATAATGCTATACTCGTTGTGTCGTCATTACTACCCATCGACTCGGTGAATCTTTCATGAAGATAGGTTGTTGATGCTTCTACCAGATATCAGCTGCATGGGGGCTTTCTTTAGCAAGACTGGCTCTTTGCTAGAAGAACTAATGAATCACCATCTCCTTGATATTCATATCATAGGCCGTCATCTTCCTTTTAAAAAGTTGTGGTCTTAGGTACAAAATGTACTAAAGTTACGCGTTGATTGTCTTTTGTTTCCGATCGTATGGACATGCCATCTGATACAAAATCGAGTTTCCCTGGTTTCGACCACAATCTGAAGTAAGTAAGAACCACAGATCTTACTGCTCGTTAGGCTAGTGTCTTTCAAGCGGAGTTATACGATTTTCTGACCGCAAGGAACTATATTTTGAAAAATCGGAAAAGGAATTGAAGTACCTTCTCCCGTAACACTTAAAATTTTGTTAAACACTCTCAATAAGTCCAAGAAAGTTCGAGAACGAGAATTAATGTAGTTAGAAGTCTGAATGCACTAAGTTTTGTTTGGATGACAAGTCACAGAGGGATCACCAGAAGATTTTATTTTTTTTTTGTGAGCATTGCAGATGGTATGTCTTTGCCGATGTCTTTATGAGGTCAGCAACTATACCGATGTTCCTCACTAGATAAGACTGTAGACTACTTACTAAGGGCGACGGAGCACAAGTATTTTGCTAAGCACGTGTAAAAGGCATAAAGGAACAAAATTCTGCGACTCTTGCTTACTTGTGTCATAAGTGTGATGACAGCATCCCTAGACATTTTTTGAGTGAGGCTTCGCTCCCAAGCAGCCTGCAGGCCCTCGACGCTTAGGCTTTTTATCTTTGAAGCATTTAATCACATTTCTACAAAAGACTGATAAATTCCAGTAAACACAACAGAATAGATCAGAAGTAGTGATATGGACTAGTTCTTTGTCTGAGTGCAGATGTGCAAATAGCGAGGGTCGACACTCAGTACCTATGTAGTTTGACAAGCCTGAACCTCGCAATCAGAACCAGCTTGGTTTGATTGGCCTTAGGAAAAACAAAACAAATTTTCTTAGCTAGTCTGTGAAGGTTAGATTGGTTGGATTGGTTGGTTGGAAACTTCTGCCATAAACTACTTTTTGCAGTGTACTAATTGGCTGTCAAAAAACCTACATCCAACGTTTCATAATTTCATTATAAGTTCATAAAATTTAGGACTCAGTCAAGTCAATTGTTTAACACTACACCATCTACACATTTAGCTCACAAAATTTTTCCCTAAAAAAAAAACCTTGTAACAACATTTTACACTTCTCCGGGCAATAAATTACCAGCCTCATAATTTACACAACACCTCTCTGTCGCTCTCGAAAGCCTACAAAGTAATTAGCGTGCTCTGGTTGCGGCTCACAAGCCCACTCAAACCCGTAGCCATAAATCAACTTTCTTCTGATTTATTTACTACTGACACACTAAGATGTCGCTACTAACCTACGCTACCTACTACACAACTTCATCTCACCCCCAAAAAAAAAAAAACTTAACTTTGAGATGCTAATCTATGCCGGGTGCACTAAATTCCCATTCCATATCGCAACTATTCCCCTTTAGGTATGTAAACGAGTACTCTGTCACATCAATCGAATAGGGGAATACCAAATGACTTGACCCCGATTCGCTTTTTTCAAAATCGGCACACATAAGGCAAAACAAGAAAATAAAATTGAAAAAAAAACTTAAAGCCGAGTAACTAGCGCACAAAAGTATCTGCGAGTTGTATCTATGAGAGCATCTATGTAAGAGCCGTAGATGCTACAGCATCTATGCAAAGCCCCCTCAGAAGACAAATCTTGTCCGACTTTTTAGTCGACGATGATGACTGCGAAGTAGCACTCCAGACCACCACATCGTCTGCGTGTGACGGTTTCTTCGATTTCAAGACGACGATAGGGGTACGGATAGTAGGCACTAGGTGCTAGATACACAGATACCTGGCAGTCGGAAAGACAGACCTACAGCAATAGCCTTCACTTTCCATGCAGGTACCGCGCGCTGATGTAAGCGAAATATAACGGCAACGACAACGTTTGTGTTTTTTTTGTTTTTGTTTTTGGACTTGTGTAAGCGTTACCAATCGAAAGTAAAAACGGTTTCTTTATTTTTCTAACCCAAAAAATAATAAAAATAAATATGCCACCTCTTCGCATTCCATAAAGGTGTTCGGTCAGGTTGTCATGGAGCACACAAGACTGGGTTGGCATGAAGTGCGAGTAAGTACTGGTATTCGTGCTCGTACTCACGTACTCCTAGTCTTACTTACACTTCATACCACACACTACTCTAAACTGGGCTAATGAGACTCGCTTTCGAATTTCTAACTCCGGGAAAAAACGTGTAATACTCACTAAAGAATTCTCTACAATTGCAGCAACATTACACGGGTACGAGTATGCTGCATATGTGATGCACATATGTAGGATGCGTAGCATATCCGCTCTTGGTAAAAACAGACACCGAGTACTTTAACTCAAAGCGGTAGGTGTTCCCGCGATCTTATTATGGATATTTCTCCCATGACTCTAAGAAGATAAACTCAAGTGTGGGCGAATTCGGTTGTCCCATCTAGAGCAGAACGCATCAGCAACAAGTGACTGACTGTTAAACTCAAGCAATGGGTAGGTAGTTGAACTTTATTTAGCAAGACCCAAGAGTAGAGATCCAGATTGAGATACTGACTACTGAGTAAGAGTACATACGATGACGTTGTTGGGAGTTCCAGTTTATGGGTATAGAACCGAAACGATGGCAAATGCTTCCAGCAATTCTAGGGAACACAACAACTACAAGAGAAGTCAATTAGTTAAGTGATTGACCCCCAGCAAGCAATTTAAGTAAGCAAAAGCGGGAAAGGAAGAAAAAGAGACCTGCACCCAACCCCGGTTAACATCAGACACACTCACACATAAATGGATTGTTTCAAGGGTTGGAGGCAGAGTAGCGCAGGGCATGAGAAAAAGAAAAACGAACCAACGCGCAGGCCAGCAACTGCCAATCAACAACCAGCAAATGTTCTTGGGTTACAAATACTTGTTTTTTGTTGTTGTTGTAAATGATTACCGCTGCAGCAGCCAACCGGATCTGTCCGTGTAATTATTAATAAAAATAGAAAAAAATTTTTTAATATTGGGATACCTATGGGGAATCATAAATTATAGTGTGTGACGTGAACTTACTATTGGAGGAGTCGCCTCGCAGCAAAATCAAGGAATCACAAGATCGTGACACTTACCTGTAAAGAGAACCAAAAAAAGGAAAAAGAAAGAAATTAGTTTGAAAATAAAATAGAGGTAAAGGATGGTTGGTTACGTAATTTGGAGTTCTAAGAAGGATTTTTTTTTTTACCCCTTTCCACCTACTAAATGACGGAACTTCAATTAGATTCTATGAAAATTTGTAACAAAAGGGATCCATATAACATATAACGTAATGATTCCAAAGGCGTCGGTAAATATACAGGGTGTTCCGGATAACGTACCGAAGACTTCAAGGGAAGATTCCTTGACATATTTTAAAGAAAAAAAATGCATGCGTTCCGGTTTTGGTTTTGACATTTGCGAAACAAACAGAATTAGAATTTGTGTGAATAAGCAATGGGACGCCATACTCCTGAAGAACGCGAAATAATCGTTGCGATATTTTTGATAACGAGTTCGTTAGTGATTCTCCGCAACGTGCATTTCGTGCCCGTTTTCCAGGCCGTCCGGTTCCCACTCGTCTTCCAATAAGGCATTTAGCCGCACGACTTTGGAACAAAACGATACCGAGTAAACCCTGGAAGGCCTCGCACCTCTGGGTCGGCCGAAAAAATCGCTGCCGTGGCTGAAGATGTCATATAGACTTCGTCGACATCGACGTTCCAATAATTGGACATTCCACGCACATCTCTGCATTTTGCAATGAAAGACTTGAAAATGTTTGCTTATAAAGTGCAGACAATCCATAAGCAGATGGGTTTTGACCGTCTAACCGCGTCTAATGTACGCTCATGCCCTCCTGAATAATGAAATTTACGATTTTGCGTCAAAAATAATCATGCGTGACGAGGCCATTTCCGCCGTGAACACTTAAAATTTGCAGTTCTGGTGCACTAAAAATCCGCGAGTATTGCACGAAGAACCATGACATCCACTCAAAGTCTTTGTATGGTGTGCTGTTTAGGCTGGAGGGGTTATTGGACCATTGTTTTTTTTAACCAGGAAAATAGGGTTATACATTATGGCCCACCTTGTTTTCTAATAACGATTGACTTTTTTTTTTTAAATAAAAGACAAACCATTTGAGATATTTAAAAAACTTTATTATTGGCTTAAAGAACAATTAAAATATTTATGAATGGAACTCGACTTCGTTCATATGGCCACATCGGGCACGTTTGCAGCGGTCGATTCGTTGGACCCAATTTTCAACGACTCGAAAACACATTTCGGCCGAAACGGCCGCTATTTCGCGTTCAATGTGGCTCTGAGCTCTTCCAACGTCGTCGGCGTGTTGACATAAATCAATGACTTAACGTAGCTCCACAGAAAATAGTCAAGCGGCGTTAAATCGCACGAACGAGGCGGCCAATCGACTGGCCCATGTCTTGAAATAACACTCTCACCATACTTACTCTTCAATAAATCGATTGTAGCGTGTGCTGTGTGGCTTGTGGCACCATCCTTTTGAAACCACATGTCGTCCAAGTCCATATCTTCCAATTTGGGCCAAAAATAATCGGTGATCATGGCGCGATAACGCTGACCATTCACAGTAACGTGACGATGATCGTTATCGTCGACGAAAAAATATGCCCCAATAACGCCGCCGGCATACAAACCGCACCAAACAGTTATTTTTTGTGGATGAAGTGGTGATTCATGAAGCACAGGTGGGTTTTCACCCGACCAATAACGCATATTTTGCTTATTGACGAACCCATTGAGCCAAAAATGAGCTTCGTCACTGAAGATGATTTTGCGATGAAATTCATCATCTTGGCGCATCTTCCCCAGAACTCAATCGGAGAACGTACGTCGCTTCAAATGGTCTATCGGCTTCAATTCTTGAGTCAACTTGATCTTGTATGGGTGCAAACCAACATCCTTACGCAAAATATACCATAATGTGGTCTGAGCGATGCCCAATTCCTGAGAACGTCATGGAATTGACTGATTTGGATCGTTTGCTACGGACGTCTGAACGGCAGCGATATTTTCGACACTTCGACCAACCCGTTGTCTCACTGACACGGCAACATCACATAACGAATATGTAGACTCAAATTTTTGCACTAAACTTGTTTTTGCCTGTCTACTTGGGCGAAAATTACGACCGAAAATTGGAGTTAACGCTCTCAAAGTTGCAGTCACCGACTCCGAATATCTGTAGAAAATTTTTATAATTTGCAGACGTTGCTCGTTAGTGTACTTTACCATGATGAAAATGTTGAGTTTACTGAATAAATTGACAGTGACAGTTTGATGATTAGTGAAAGATTGCGTTCACAAATTAAATTCAAATTTGTCAAGTCCCTATTGGAAAATCCTATATTATTGATTGCACATTTGAATGTGCTACATCGTGCCAGGCCTGGTTAACAACCACTGCCACCTCCACGGAGAAAGGTACTAGAGTTGATTTCTACAGCGAAATGTTACAGACCAAGGACACCTTTAAGATTCCATATGAATGTAGGATTTTGCAAGCAGAAATACAAATTTGAAAGTGGACTTAAAATTTTTATTATCGGTTAAAAGAACAATTCATGGCATTTACATTTTAATAATGATATCATGTAAATGTTGGCCACGACTACGTCTGAGGTGGTCCATTCGAAAGGTCCAATTTTGGGCGACTCGTTTGAGCATAGCGACTGATATCTCGCGGATAACACTAGTAATGTTGGCTTCCAAAGCGTTAATCGTAGCTGGCTTATCCCTGAAGACCTGAGACTGTACATATCCCCATAGAAAATAGTCCAAAGGTGTGATATCGCATGATTTAGGCGGCCAATTTACCGTATCAAAAGATGAAAATAAGTGCTCACCAAAATGATTTCTCAACAAGTCCATTGCTTCACGCGCTGTATGGCTCGTAGCGACGTCTTGTTGAAACCAGAGCTCACCGAGACCATGTGCTTGAATTTCAGGAGGCACAGAGTCTGTTAACATGGCGCTAAAACGGTTGCCATTCACGGTAACATTCTGATTTGCGACATTTTTGAAGAAATATGGACCAATGATTCCACCAGCCTATAAACCACACCATACCGTTGTTTTTAATGGACGTAATGGTAGCTCTTGGTACTCTTCGGTAAGTCAACTGGCTTCAATTCTTGCACAAGTTGAAATTTGTAGGCTTTTAGGCCGAGATCCTCACATGAAGTACGCCAAGCTGCTGATAACGATGACGAATCGTCTATAGTCTCTTCACTACGTGCTGGATGTTGGCTAACCGGTCGAGTATTGATCCACTAATGTAAACTGGGACTCAAATTTGCGAATGGCATTGACAATAGTGGTTTCAGTAGGTCGATTTTGCGCACCGTAAATTCCTCGAATCGCACGAAAAATATTTCTCACAAAACGCTGATTTTCGTAATACAGCTGAACAATTTGGAGACGCTGTTGTGGTGTGAGTCTTTCCATGATGACTTGCCAAACGATACTGAACAAAAATGATAGGTCCTATCACGTTTAATAGGAGGTACGCGTGATCTATCAAAAAAAGGCTATTAAAAATCAAACCTCACGATGAATCACTTTATATAATGAGCTACGCTCTCAAGACCACTTTCCATTTAAAAAGAAGGAATTTTTAGTACAACACGCTCTGAAGTTATGATGAGCTTTCGGGCCGACTATATCTGAACTGTATCCTTTGATAAGAAAACACCAGAAATCGTGTTGATACACGAACTCAAAAGGCTTCTGTGAACACTGAATTCATTTAGCTTTGTTAGGGTCACAGATCACAAAGGCATCATTTTGAGGACCGGAACTTGTGTAAGGACCTACACCTAAGTGACAAAAAATCATATAAAACTTGCTGGAAGAGTAATAAAAACACCGCGAGGCACTATTCCTGTGAGAGTCCGACCTACGCTAGAACAGGTTGTTGGTACTCAGCACTGATGTAATGAGTTATGGTTCCGTAGCTATTTATTTACCAATGGAGGGCTTGCTTAATTTTCTGCGAAATCCAGCTGAATTAATTGGGTTTCCTTATGACCTTCTATTAGCTTAGTACTTTCCCATTGCTGACACTTATTCTAGACGAGTTGCCAAGGGCCCTTTCTTAGTTGGCGCTTCAGTCCGGAATGAACCTGGACCTTTACCAATATATGTACACATGTTTGTAAAGCTCCAGTTAACGCGGTTTGCCTCTATTGCGCAATCTAAAATCGTGGAAGTGTCCTTTAAATTGCTCGCGCCTTCCTCACTTCCACGCAGTGCCGCAGTTTTCCTTTATCGCATGTGCTTACCTGCAGTCTTCTTCAAACGCGTAGTTTCGAGTTAAATCCGACAAATGAGTTGAGATTTTTCTGCCAACCTATTGACATTCACCGCATTCCTCCTTCGACGTGGAGACGATTACTATATCCGCAGACGTACTTCGAGACTTTATATGCCGTTCGGAGGGCTCAGGCATCTTTTACAATATTGAAGAAGCGCCTTGTGTCGATCGCAACATGATCAATTTAGTTAACGGTTTAGTGATCAGGTAATTGTGAATGTGAATACTGATTAGAAAATTGATGTTAAGAAATCGAGTCAGGCAGTCTATTTCTTCTGTACATGAACGGATATGAATCTCAATCTCCATACCGCAATTTTTTATCTTCAGTTTGTGAGACCTATCCCACCACTTTCATTGTTTATAGCAGCGTAGAGCCTCCTTAAGTTGTTCAGTTGCATGTGGACTGTTTAGAATTCATATGTACAAGGGAGAACTCACCCTTATCCTAGACTCTTGGTTGCTTGGTTGATTTTTACCTGGTCGGGTTATCTCTAGGCTTTTGGTACTTATCTTCTAATTGGATTACAGAGGAGATATAGCAGCCTTGACATTACTTTGGATGGGGACAAGGAATGCTCTTTGGTGAGCTTATCTTGCCAATTGTCCATATGTCATTCTAGCGCCACAATCAAACAAGCCAACAAATTTTTTGTTATGCGCAAATATTTTTCTACAAAACAAGCCAACTTTTGTCCTTGGTTTTCATCTCTTCCCTGGTTTTTATATAAATCAGTTACTTTAAGAACTACTTGCGCAAGATTGTGAAACATTTGCTTTTTTTTATTATTTAAATCCTGAAGCTGGCACCTGCAGGCATAAACGTATCATATGTGATTTACGCCCATGTTGCTGTTCCTCATAGGACAAATAAATCCTCCAACCCTCTTAAAAAAAAATATCAAACAATCACCTAAAATTATGCCAACCCTTCTAACGTCCGTGCGAATGTGAGCCTTTTGCAAATTCATACATCCGCACACTCTTTGGTTAGGGATAAAAATTGTCTATGTCACCACACGCCCTTTATGGTACAATGGCTGCTACCATAGATTCAGCTTTCCATTTTGCGAAAAATAGCTCAGTGAAAAATCGTTACGATTTCAAATCACTTTTCTGCATATTTCATTGGCATCCGAAAAAAAAAAAAAAAAAATCTTTTAACAGCTATCTACCATCCCCCCAACAAGGGTTCGAAACCACAAAAATATAAACCATGCACAAGCGGCCGACTCGACTCGACTCGATTCCGGGCTCGGTTGCTCTCCTTCTCAAGCCCAGGAAAACAGCTTTACCACTTAGTGTCACTACCGAGGACTAGCAGTTAGTATATCTGCATCTGTATCTGGCTCACTACCCCCATTGGCGTCAGCAACCGGGTAAGGAATGGACAATGAATTTTCCGCAATTGTTTCATTTCAACCCCCGCCTGACTAAAATATTCGCCACTGAAAAACGTTTCTTGTTTTTGTTTTACTTTTCCAGGTTTTTGCATTTTCCGTTTTGTTTTCGTATCGCATTCCTGGAGTTTCAGTTTTGGTTTTGGTTTTGTATAAAATGTAAGTAATGCTGCCTGATTGCTGGCTGCTGTTTTCCGTTAAATTTTTCTCCAGTTCATTTCCGGTTTAGGTTTTTAATTCCTTGCACGTAGGTAGATATCGTCCCGGGTATTGGCACAGGAACTCAGGCACGACCATACTTTTATACATGTATCAACCTCTCCTCTCCAGTATAAGTCCTATCTCAGGGGGTTGCTGATGAAAAGCTGAAGAAAAGTTGGTATCTTCCCGTTGACGGTAACAAGCGAAGCGATTATGTAATGCGTAGTGCATGATGTGTTTCACCATCTCTTTCAATCTCGGTTACATCCCTTGTGACAAGCGTAGTGCTCCGTTACTAGGTAATTTTAAATCCAGATCAGGGTAGCATAACGTTTTATTCACGATTTTTCCTCCACCCTTTCCTTATTTTTTATTCGTTTTTCACATTTAATTTGAATCAAACAGATGCACATACAAACACACAGGATGGTGGTGGTAAACTTTTTATATCAACCCCTAGTTGGCGGATTTTCATGGAAATTTTCGAAATAACGTCGTGGATTCTGATTACTCTGAACAAGGAGGGATGTACATATAACGGTGTGCTACGTATTATCTGAACGCATATGCACTCGTTTATTGACAAAAAGAACTAGACTAGAGGACGCAGGAGAACGACAGAAACAAGAAAGAGGGTGAACACAGAATAGAAGTCTAGTTGATTGCATGGGGAGAATTTTCAAACTGAATTGAATGGATACATGAAAAGGTACTGTTTTACTGTATCTCTACGGATCTATCACATCATCCTTGTTAATGATTTGCTAGAATTGATTGTGTCCTCGTACTCTTATACAACCCTTCACAAATGCATTCGATAGAAACAAACCTTACCCTTACAATGTCACTGACGGGGTTGATAGTCGATTCAGGTGAAAAATTCCAAACCCAGGGAAACGAAAGGACCAATCAAAATGGAAAAGTCAGACCGCTTTAATACGATACTTGGCGCTTATTACAACGCAGTAATCAGATCTATTCGCATGTTCTATTAATCGACTGATGGTGTTTGAACCTTGGTTAAATGTCATCAGTATTGGATCGGGCGAAATTTATCCATACAGATACAGATACCTCCGGCCTTAGGTTCAAAATCGGAAACAACGTAAATCGATTCGAATTAATATGATGGCCAATCATTTGGAAATGAAATGTTGATTTTGGATTGTTTGTGTTATGGTGAACTTTGGCTGCAGGATCTGAATTGCTATCCATGTTATGTTATGTGCCGCTAATGCAGGTAAGCAGTCATTGATGGTGTCTGCTATGAAATGCAAAGCAGTAGATAGGATACCGGAAAACCTACAGTTTTTGATGTAAATGTTCAGACAATTGGAGGATGCGGAAGGATGCTTACTCAGTGCCTACTTCGAATGCTTAACTCATTATGGTTTAATCCAATGTGCAGGATTATTTCAGTCTATTACTGCAGATTCAACGACTTAATTTGCATTGGTTTCGTATAATTTCATAAGTTATGAATCCTTGTCATCAGATAATCACTGTCCGTGTTAGATGGAAAGACCTTGGGCTCTAACTTATTTGGCTTTCTGTATGTTCTTATTCAAACTTAGCTCTATATGATAGCACCTAAGACTGCTTACTTCTTACGTGTCATAGTAGTTGATGAGTATCGGCTTTGTAGAGTTCATAATCACGCAAATGCAGAATGACTTATTCGTCAAAAACTTCCCTAGATTCCTTAATTAGTTTCAGTATTCCATACCAGAAAAATCTAACCCTAAAAACAATTTTTTGGGTTTCGATTTTATTAGGATGGACAAATACTTTTTTCTTTTTTCTTTTGACTGTGCTTTGGTACGATGAGAACCGAAGTCATCAAAGAAAAGCAGCCTCCTCTAGTCCGAAGACCTTTACCCACGCCGTATCGTTGTGAAATAAATTATTTTTGTTCAAACAGGGTTATGTGATTAATTTGGAACATTTTGGATACATTTCAATACGCCGCATAGAGCTTCTGCTTATTATTTGTGTCGAACGCGCTTAAAAATCTGCACTAAGATAGTGTAGGCCTATTAATTTTATTATCGGATTCCGTAGTTGCAGAAGAGGCTGGCTATGATGCAAGTAACAACAATCCGACTTTTGATTTACCACGTGATATACGTGATATAAGATATACGTTTAAACGTGATACGTTGACCTATTTAAAACAGCTGAAAATGACCTAGCTGGGAACATGCACCAGCTCATCTATAAGAAAAGGTCAGAGAAAAGCATGGAGTTTCAGTATCATTTGTGCGATTCCTAAGAAAGGAAACCCTTTTGACTGCGCTAACTACAGAGGAAAAATTCTCCTAAACATTTCCTATAAGATCTTTTCGTTCGGAAAATGAGCGTCTGAAACCATTCATGAACTACTATATTTGGTGGGTCCATATCAGTGCTTTTTAAGGTCAGGATGGTCTACCATCGATTAAATATTCACATGACCTTGGAAAAAACCTTGAAATTCCAGGTCTACGATCACTATATACAGGTTTTTTGCGACTCCAAAAGCTTATATGGCAGATGTCAAAGTCATCAGTATGGAGTATGGAGAATGGAGAACGTTAGTCCATGTCACTTTTTGACAGAGAAAAAAGAAATACACTACGACGGCTTGGCCGGGACGTCATCATTGGCAGTTATAACTCCGAGGTTGGCTCCGCAACGACTTCAGCACAGCACAGAAGTCAGACTCAAAAATACTCTCGCTAATCTCTGTTTCTATAGCCACAAGAGACAACTGAGGAACTGAGCCCTTTCTCATAAGATCAAACTGATTTTATACAGAACCCTTACCGCTCGTGTTCTATGGCATGGAGGCTTTGACTTTTTCGAAAACGGATGAAGAAAGACTTGGCCATTTAAAGAGAAAGATACTGAGTGTGATTTAAAGCTTCGTTTGTAATGACGGGGAAAGAAGAACCACGAACTGCATGGGCAGTCCAAAAACTCTTTGAGGTTAGTCCAGAGGAACGGTGGAGCAAGTAAATGAAAGACGACTTTAACAAGGTTGGAGTGCAACATTGGGAAGCGTACTAGCTAGACAGACATTTCGATTGAGAACTGGCTTTACCCCGGACTTAAGCGCCACCTAAGTAAGTAATTTATGGTCCAGAATCAGAATTTTTTTATCGCCACAAAGCGAATATCACTATCAAATGCAATGCTAAACTGGCATTTGCGAAGCCTATACGACACCGCCTTTGGAAGATACTCAACTAGGCAGCGAAAAAAAATGTTATCGTAGCTTAGATTCGTATCTCACATCTCAACATCCAAAAAAGACACAACGGTTTACTGAACAACAAACTATCAATCAAATTACTCCATCTCTCTATGTGACCGTACGAATTTACCCTGTTGTAAATGACAACGAATGAGTGCAGGCGGAAGAGAGAGATCTTATACAAGATCAACCGCAACGACTAATTCCAAATCCTAATCATAATTCCATTTATTAACAAAATATCAGAAAACCCGTATCTGATGTATTAATTACGCTCAAGGAGTGCCAAGAGCTACATACAGCGAAACATAAGACGAACAAAGCAGCATAGTGGAGAAGGCTAAGAAATGAGTTAAGCAGACGTACAGGAGTTAGAAGATCTCTTTATTGAAGAAATGAAACTGCAGGCGACGATTGAAGGAAATTTCGACCACCCCAAAAGGTTGGACTGACTTACTATTTCATTTATCGAGAGCAGATTGACTAAGAAGCATACATCAAGCCATGCTGAACAGGAATCGATTTTTTTAACACCATGTATGAGAAATTAACTACATCTGAATGACTGAAACTCTTCCTTCACAGCCTAATAAATTCCTATCAGTATGGTTGCAAGCCTGGTTAGCCCGAAATTAATACGCAAAGACCTTAAGCATCAAACATCCTGGTAAGACATGCTGAGTTAAGCTCACTTTCAGTGAAGGTCTGAATAATATTGCACACCCTTACTAACAGATTAAAATAAAATTTAGATACTTTCATCCAAAGTCGTCTACACAAAGTTTTCGTTCAACTTTTTCATGAAAATTATTTGCCAAAGAGATGCGCTTAACTCCAAAAACACTTATACACAAGCAATTTGGGACACAATTTCTGATAACAACTTGCACCTAGCAGAAAAGTTGCCATCGAGTTTATACGTTTTAAGGTATCTATAGCGTTATCTCTTTTTTTGCGCTAAAAGATTTACAATCTTTATAGATACCAATAGAACGGGCTCTTCTTGCTGCACACTTTGCGACCAGCTCAACGCTCCCAGATGGGGTAAATTAACTTTTGCATTCGCATAGTAGCAAAAGTGCTTAGAGATCTTAATATACACAAATTCGCTAGTCCAGATGATATATCTCCCCTTCTTCTGAAGATGTGTTCTTCTACGCTGGCAAAACTAAAAAAAAAACTACTACTGGGTAAGCTTTTTCATCAATCCTCTACTCTTCAGGACTCTTTACGAGCAGATGGAAAACAGCATTTGTCCAGCCTGTCCTTAAAAAAGGCGAATCTTTTTCACTTTTCTCCTACAGACCCATTGAACTTACGTCCCTTCTTTCCAAGGTCATGGGAACGCTGATAAACCGTCAACTCATGAAGTATCTCCAAACACGAAAACTTCTCAATGACCGGCAGTACGGTTTTCGTAGCAAAAAAATTCACTTGAGATTTGATGGCATGTCTCACCGAAAAGTAGAACCAAGGCGTACATCAATCTGGTGAAAGCAAGATGCAACTATCTTCTAAGGCAGTTAACAGAGTTTAGCATCAGGCTCTTTTGTCGAAAATGCGTGCATTTGGGGTCGATGACTCTGTTCTTCACTTCAATAGATTAGAGACTAACTTTCGGAACGTTCAATTGAAGTTGTCTCGGATGGTTTCAAGCCTGATATTCAGACTTTCTTTTTCCCCTCGAACATCCGAGTAACGTCTCCTGTCTCAACTTGTATCGCTATTTTCACCACCAGTGCTCCACCGAAATTAGCAGTAGCATTTCGCATTTTAACCATATCATCCGTATTGCTATAAATGTTCATCAGTACACCCTCAAGCCCATCTTCGAAAGTATTCCGAGATATCGTGATTCTTTCTTAGGTCGTACAAATTGGTTATGGAATGACCTGCCCAGCTCTTTACGCACATCTGTATCTATCATTTTCCTTCTCTTAATTCCTTTCGACTAGGCTATGTGCAAGCTTCTTAAGCGTACATATTGTGGTGATTTTGGCTTGGAAGACGATGAACGTCCTGTTCAGTCAAAAAAGTTTAAAAATGAAGAACTGGAAGCATTACTCTATGAAGATTGTTGCCAAACACAAGAAGAGCTCGCAAAATCTTTGGGTGTCACTCAAGCACCCATTTTAAAACGTTTAAAAGCAGCTGGATATATTCAAAAGCAAGGAAATTGGGTTCCACATGAACTCAAGCCGAGAGACGTCAAAAGGCGGTTTTGCATGTCCGAAATGCTGCTGCAACGCCACAAAAGGAAGTCATTTTTGCATTGGATTGTTACTGGTGGTGAAAAATGGATCCATTACGACAACCCAAAGCGCAAAAAATCATATGTGAAACCCGGCCAACCAGCCAAATCAACGGCAAAGTCGAATATCCATGGCGCGAAGGTAATGCTCTGTATTTGGTGGGATCAGATGGGTGTGCTGTATTATGAGCTGCTAAAACCGGGTGAAACCATCAATGGACAATGCTATCGAACACAATTAATCCATTTGAAGAAAGCAGTAGCCGAAAAACGCCCGGAATATGCGACCGGATACGAGGCAATAATTTTCCATCGTGACAATGCTCGGCCCCACGTCGCTATTCCGGTTAAGAACTATTTGGAAAACAGTGGATGGGAAGTCTTACCACACCCGCTTTATAGCCCAGACCTTGCCCCTTCTGACTACCATTTGATCCGGTCTATGCAGAACGCCCTCACTGAAATACAGTTGACATCAGAGCAGAATATCAAAAATTGGCTTGATTCATTCTTGGCTACCAAGCCGGCGCAGTTCTTTTGGGATGGGATCCAAAAATTGCCAGAAAAATAGGAAAAAGTCATAGCTTCAGATGGGCAATAATTTGAATAATACTATTGTACATGTTTTTCTTAAATAAACGTTCAAATTTTGAAAAAAAAAAACCGCACGAATTAAATTACATACCCAATACTTCGCAGGGCTGGTCAGCAATTTATGCTATTGCGTTGTTCGGGAAGTAATTTCGTTTTTTTCCCAACAGAGGACTTAATAATTTTTCATAGCCAACTTCACACTTAAGCCGCACATTCATTATATATTGTGACAGCTAATATAGAAAGGCTTGCTTGTGAAAAAGGGCGATTGATTCTACGCAGTAGTTTTTTGTTGGTACCCTTTCAAATATGGAAAGTGAAAAGTAGCATATATTAGGCATATTTTACTTTTTTTACAATGGAAAAGTTGTAAAGGCAGTAAAGGCATTAATTGATGCAAACCGTCGAATAACAACTCGTGAGATCGCTGAGAGATTAAATTTATCAAATTCGACCTTTCATGATCATTTGAAACGCCTGGATTTAATCTCAAAGCTCGACATAAGGATTATTCAGCTGGACAGATTGAATGATTCACTTAAACATAAAAGGCCAGAATTGATCTGTAGAAAAAGTGTAGTTTTCCACCAAGATATACAAGTTTGGTATAACCTTCTGGCTATTATTTGTTATTCTGAATCAGTTTTTTGCTAGTAAATCAGAGGTGAATATTTGACATTTGATCATTTGAAATTTCGATCTCATCGGCCAATCTTTAACCAAGTACTGTTTCTCTGTCTCGACCGTCCCACATACGCAAAAAGCAGCATTTTTTTGTACAATAAAGCCAGCCTGTAATCCTAGTAACAATTCTATCACATTAAGGTCAGCAAAAACATTCTAACTTGAGTCTCTATACTTCATAAGTTCAATATATATTGCATAGCATTGCATGTTTCTTTTAAAGTGATTGAATATGCTACAGGTATGGAGGGATATTCGCTACCATTATTTAGAAGGACTGCCTTCAAACTCGTTTTAGTTCCATCAATTGTTCATTTGTTCTGTAAATAATCCGTAATTCATTCATCAACTCATTTATGTCGTTACAGTAGCATATGGATTCGTTCTGTGTGAAGAAGTTAGCTTGGCTTAGCTTTCCTTGCCAAAGATATGTTAGTTTCTGGTGATAACATATTCCATCCTTGTAGTCCAGAACGGAGAATTTCAGACTATCTGATGGGTGATGATGTCTTGTTTTATGGAACGTTAAAAATAAAGTTGATAAGCCTGCTTTAGTTTTTTAGTTAAAGCCCTTCCTTGGGCCTTCACAACATATTGGCCACACACATACCAACATTTATTGGGGCAATCTTCACAAGTGCGACGACTGATTTTTTTTTTCCATATTTAGTTTATATGTAGATTGTATTGTACTTTCACTTAAAAATATCTCAACACAACTTAAATCAATTCCTTAAATTATTCCAATTGCCAACCAACTCAGCAAGACAACTAAGTTGAATTATTGGTGCACTTAACACATGAAGGTAGCTTTTAAAAAATGCGTCAATAACACGAGAAGTTGACGTAATGGGACAGTTTTGCTTTCTACGAGTATTATTATTTTAAGTAACTGTAAAGAAACAATTATCGTACATATATCATCGTTCATGTTACCAAAACCTTGTCACGCTGTGCTATTGACTGCGGGTTTGGTATGTCAGTTCTCCATCCCAGAAAGCGTATGCAATGGAATATTGCATGCTCTGTGTTTTCCTCTTGATTTGGGCAATCTGGACAAAAAGATGAGCTATCGTGCCCGATTGGAGTTCCGTAAGATGGTAGTTACAGTTTCTATGCCTTCAGTTTGTCCATACGTCTATGGATGGGATGGTCAATCTGTAGGTCCATCTGATTAAATTTGTATTTGCATTTGTATTTATTAAATTATAAAAACAACATTTACAATAGACTTGTCCATCTTCAAGCTATAAATGTAATAGTACAATGAAGAGATTTCAGTAGTTAAAACAAATAGTTTACAATATGTTGAATTAATTATTAAAACAAAAAAACAAAAAGATTGAAACATATTATCAAGTACAATTATTCAAAGTTGATCATATTGGGATGATAAAATATTGTTCTCGTAAGGAGTAGAAAATTTTAACATCGTAAATTACGCATTTTTAATTGTTATCTTCTAGGTTTCGAAAAAGAGTGCCACTAAAACTAATCGCATCATTAAGCCGCCTTGTGTTAAGAGCTTGAATGAAAAATTGCCGTTCCGTAACTTGATATGCAGTACGCGGTACAATTAAACTAAATGAACGATTAGATTGCGAGAAACTTAGCTTGTCGTAGGGTTATTATCTTCAACACGTATTTAATTGTGCAGTAGTCCAAATATCTATCAAGTGTACAACCAAGAATATTTTTGGTGTGCGCTGACACATAAGTATAACGTGTCGGGCCATATACGAGTACGTAGCGTATAATATTATTAAAAGCGATATTAAGCCTGCGTTTAATAAAGCCACTAGTACTAGAAAATAAACTTGAAACCGTACGTTATCAGGAGAATTATTAAGGTCTTCAAAAACAGCAGTTACGTGTTAACCCTCTACCGCATGGGCAGCCAAATATGGCTTTACATTTTATGATGCATGTTTTTCTAAGAAAACCTTTTCGAAATCATCTGAAATTATTTTTGTCCATTAGTGTGTATCCTTTTACACAAAAAAAGGTGCATTTACATTTAGGTGATTCCAAAATAAATTGCAATTTAAAGTACTAATTAGTATAAGTATTTGGTAAGTATACAATAGTAACCGAAAAAGTCCTTTGAGAAAAAATATATTGTAAATACACCCTGATGAACTCGAAATGCAACCAACTTCAGACTGCTATAATTTCCAAACCGTTCATTACTGTGAGCTCAAATTTTGACACATGACAGATAATTTTATTATTTACAAGCCTTTCAAACAATTTGCGTCTTAATTGTGTTGAAAATCTTTTAGCCGCGATGGAATTCAAACGTGACAGTGTGATCGCTTTATATTGGGCTGGAAAACCACAAGTAGCTATCGTTAGAGCCCTTCAGCACCTCAACGTAAATAAATCATTTGTGTCTCGAACCATAGCCCGTTACCGTGATACTGGCAGCGTTGCAAAACGCAATGGAGGTGGTCATAAAAAACAGCAGCATCGGCAGAAATGGTTCGAAAAGTGAAGGCTCGAATTGAGCGAAATCAGCGACGAAGTGAAAAAAAATGGCTCGTGAGCTCAACATATCGTTGGAACGGATGCAACACATAATGAAAAATGGGTTTGTGCTCAAGCCATTGAAGTTCCAAAAAATACACGATCTTACACCGCAACAGAAAAAAGTTAGAGTCGAAAGAGCGAAGGAGTTGCTACGCTTGCAAGAAAGCGGTGAGTTGCCGAATTTGGTTTTTCCGATGAGTCGCCATTTGTTATAGAGCAATATGTCAACAAAAGAAATGACCGAGTTAACTTGCCAGAGATGTCCTTGAAAATTTACACATTCGAACGGCCACCAGAAAGCAGGCAGCACCGACGGTGATGGTTTGGGCCGCCATAACCGCCGATGGTCGCTCTCCGCTCGTATTTTTGGACCGTGGCGTCAAAATTAATGCGTTTGGATACCGTGAAACTGTCTAAGAGACAGTATTAAAGTCTTGGGCAAACAATCATTTCACTCGGAGACCGTGGACATTTCAACAAGACTCGCCACCGTCTCACAAAGCGCGCATCAACCATGATTGGTTTAAAAACAATGATTCACACTTCATTTCTTCGACACAATGGATTACAAATTCTCCGGATGCAAATCCGTTAGATTTCTCTATCTGGGGTATTTTGAAGGCGAAGGTTGGCACTAAAAAATACCAAAGTTTGGACCACCTTAAACACGCACTTCGCCGGGAATGGACCAAAATACCGCAGAGCAACTTGCGTGCAACGTGCGATGCTTTCTTCGGCCGTCTCAAAGCCATTATTCGCGCCAAAGGTGGACATATTGAAAACTACTGATACAATTTGAAAATTGATGTATTTTCCAACATTTTTTGCTTTGGCACAATAAAAATTATCAAAAAATAAAAAAATTATGGCATTTTAAAAAGTTGCAGTTCGAGTCAGTCAGCATGTATATGGTAAAAAGTCTCCGCGGTTTTTTGGTACATTTTTGAAAAAAAAAAAAAACATTTTCTTTATTCAAAATCAATTTCAGTCAAGTATATATTGGCCATTATTATCTATGACCTTTTGCCATTTTTCCATCGGTGTAGAACTTCTGTGGTTTATCAGCGAAAAACTTGGGTAAGTGATTTTCAGCGGCTGTTCGGTTGGACAATTTTTTACTATCAAGAGAGTTTTGCAAAGACCGAAACAAATGGTAATCAGAAGATACAAGGTCCGGGCTATACGGTGGATGCATCAAAACTTCCCAACCAAGCTCCGTCGATTTGTTCCGGGTCATCAAAGATGTGTGTGGCCTAGCATTGTCATGATGGAAGACAATTTCCTTTCTGTTGGCTAATTCTGGTAGCTCTTTCTTGTTAGCTTTATTGAAATGGTCAAGTTTTGCACAGTAGAAGATCGAATTGACCGTTTAGCCATATTCTAGTAGCTCATAATAGACAATTCCATGAATTTAATCCATTTTTCATCGCCCGTAATGAATCGCTTCAAAAATGATTTCATTTCGTTACGTTTCAGCAGCGTTTCACTGATGGTTATTCGGCCAATTAAATTTCTTTGCATTAATTCAAGCTACCAGTGCGAGGTGCATCTTTTACGTCGAAACTTCCGGAACGGAAATGATAAAACCAGTTCTGGTGCCTGCGTTCACTTACAGCATTCTCACCGTAAGCTGCACAAATTTTTCGTCATACTTTTGCAGCGTTTTTCCCTTTTTTATAGTAAAAAATCATAACATAGCGTATTTCTTCAGATATTTCACTCATATTTAAATCACGTGTTCGTTTGACACAATCAGATAAGTGTTTTCAGATAAATGGACACCAACACCATCTAGTGACAAAAAACCGCGGAGACTTTTTATATGACCCAATATTATGAATTGATTTTAAGTGCAAAAAAGAGCAATTTTTTTCGCGGAACCAGGAATTCCAAATGCAAACTGTATCCCTGGAGATGGATCTAAAAGTGATGCTGATAAAGTAGCAGACTCCGATTTGGAATTTGAGACCGCACAAAACAACAGTGACTGTCTTATAGTGCCGAAACTGACACCGAATCTGAGCCTGTAATCGAACTACATAGCTATATCGACTTCAAAACAAGACTTCAAAAAAAGACAAACCTGCAAATAATATGTATTGGAGAAAAGAACAATTGGATCCGTACGATGAAAAGAATTTTTAATTAACGTGTGCTACTGAATAGCCAGATCCTTTTTACGGACGAGTTAATTCAATTTGTCGTCGATCAGTCAAAGTTAAAAGCCCTTCAATACAACATTAATAAGCCAGAAAACATAATAACAACCGAAATGGAGCAGTTCGTTGACATGGTAATTTATATGTTTTGTGTTCAACTGTAAAAATCTTTCTGAGACGATGACATGCGGCGGTCGGGAAACAATAAAAAGGTTCTTACGTTTCGGTGATAATACCGATTTAAAGCCATTTAGAACAGATGGATGCGACAAAATTTTTAAAATAAGACCATTTTTGCTGTCTGGCTGATTCACACATTTCCTCCTTCGTCATGGCTCCTTGCTAATGTCCTTTACGAGGGCTGTGCGGCGGGTACCCGGATTAAAAAATGGGTGGCACTACTGAGCCAAAATGAGTGTACCATCATTAAATATAACCTCTTTTAGCTCGTCTGTAAAATTTTTTTTGACAATCCTGCGCTTAGTTTTGTTTTGACACCCATGGAAAAAGAGCAGTATCGCTCCGTGATCCGATTCTTATTTCTGAGTGGCAAAACCTACGAGGATGTCAAGCCCATTCTCGATGGTGTATATGGGACCCATTCAACTTTCCGTACAACGTCGGTTTTTGATAAACCACGCCTAGATGGCCTAAAAACGGTTACCACAGAGGAAACCGTGAACAAAATCCATGATCTCGTATAAGCGGACCGCCATTCGCCGTACGTTAGCCATATCCTGCACGAGATTTTGGCCATGACAAAGCTGTCAGCACGATGGGTGTCGCGTTTGCTCACGCCGGAGAACAAGAGCATTCGTGAGACCACTTTAAAAACATGTTTAGCCCTGTTTAATCGAAATCCGGAGGAATTTCTGCATCGTTTCGTGACCGTCGATTAGGCATGGATTCATTGGTACACACCAGAGTCAAAAAAACCCAGTGAACGAGCTCCAAAGAAAGTGAAGATAGTGAATTCGGCCGGAAAGGGGATGACCACCGTTTTGTTTGACACGAGCATGATTTATTTGGCCAAGTCATCGCCGCCGCAGAGGAGTATTTTGCAGGTCAACAAAAGTTGTCCTATACGGAAGGGTTAGAAAAGTTGGAGCCTCGCTGGAAAAAGTTTATCGGGTTAAAAGGGGATTATATTGAAAAATAAATTCTCAAAACCTAAAAAAGTACCGATGACCCTCGTACTTTCAGAGTAATGCTATGTGTCAGCGCCCGAAACTCCACATCTTTTTAAATTGGTCTTTTTTTTGTCTTCTGTCTCCTTCAGTTGCATCAAAAGGTCACCTGCGTTCGTCTGATATTCGTAAAGGATTCACCGAGAATGCCAAGTTTTGGGTCCGCCTTAACTTTCCGAAGTATTTCTGAATAGGAAAGTTCCCCCTCCGCTGTCGATACAATTACATCGGATCGAGTTTTCTCCTTGGTGGATCTTTCCTTCTTTTTTTTAAGTGAGTTGTCCGAGTGTTTTTCGTCGTCATTTGTGACCGCTTTGTCTGCTCGGTTTTATGAACTTTGTAAGGCTTTTTATTTCCACCAGCTGAAGGCTTCGAGTCTGGGATCTCCTCGTTCGGTTTCGATCTTCGTTTTAAGTCCGCTACCGTTTTTAGCCACGGCGAAGTCTGTGATGCATTATTTTGCAAATTAAATCAAAACAAAACTTGCTTGCGTTGATGTCCTTAACTTCATTGTTGAGTCAGCCAAGGCATAACCAAAACACCATTATTTTGGAACCATTTCTTTGCTTTTCTTGAGGTATGCTTTGAATCATTGTCTTGTTGCAATGTTCAAATCAGAGGCATTTCGTTTTCGGCGTAGTATTCTGTATAATAGTATGCGGCACAAAGGCAGTGAGAAACATTCCCGTTTGACGGGTTTTCTTGTGTATTGGCCATCTAACGAACGTCTTAGCATCGGAACGTTTTAAATTAATTTTAGTTTCGTCATCCGTCTAGAGGATGTTTCGTCATCGGTTAATGCCTTGCGTTCCAATCCATTCTGTGTAGTAAAGTGGACCTTTTTTTTTACATGTCTGGGTCTAAAAAAGGGAACTTCTTCGTGATTCTGCCAAATAAATCTGCTTCATTTAGCCTTCTCCAAATAGATTACAATATCTCTTGAAGGCTTAAAAGGATCAGCCTTAGAAATTTTGAATAATTTGTGACAGTTCTTGTGGACGTTTTTCGAATTTTTCCTCGCTTATCCTCATATCTTGAGAGCATCTCATTAATTTTACAATTTCGCTGAGTGTTTTATTTTCATTTCTTAACTGCAGAAACAGTCTTCTCTCATCTTTGGAGCAAAAATAAAAAAATCTATTTATTGCTTAGTTAAATTACTGTTACTTAAAACAAGTAGCGCACCTATTTCAATGTCAAATTCCTTCTAAAGTTTACTTAAAAGTGACAAATCTCCTTTTTGACATCTTGAAATACTTCTACCTTGGTAGATGACAGAATGTATTGTAGTTGTTGTATTGTTGTTGTTGTAGTTATTGTATTGTAGATGTGACGTGCGTGGGGAAAAATAAAGAAATATATGGAAAAATATGGAAATGCATGAGTCGCACCTATTTCATTGTCCATAGCTGTATGTTACAAGAGGAAAAAGATGCTTTAAACTAAACAAACATATTGCATATTGAGAGTTTGGTGATTAGGTTCGAAACCAAATTCTAGAAACTAAATACAGCGAAACCCGGCGCGCACTCAAGGGGTTTTTGTACGCTTAAAATGTTCGTACACAGCGCGGGCGAAGGAAATTTAGGGAGGAAGAAAAGACAGGTACTGATGTACATTGTTTTTAAATGTTTGCAAGTTATAACGACCAGGAAACACAGAGGTCGGCAGGGCATTCCATAAGCGAGTTGTACGGCTTACGAAAGAATCACGATATTTTAGAGTACGTCCGAAAATGGGCTTGAGGGTATACTGATGAGCATTCATATCGAGACGAGTGTTACGGTTGAAAGTTTGAATGGGCCGAATGCTACTGGCGATTTCAATGGAGCACTGGTGGTGGAAATAGAGATAAGACAAAATGAGACAGGAGACATTACGTCGGTGTTCGAGGGTGACAATTGATTGACTGATATTAGTATCACCAATTAGTTTAACGCACGGTTTTGAATCCTATCTAACAGGTGCAGAGATGTTTTAAGAGCACCTGACCAGATGTCAGCATTGTACTCCAGTTTTGGGCGGATAATTGCCTTATATATTGTGGCCAGATCAGAGGGGACGACATCGAATATGTGGTCATTCCAACGTAAGTTGTTACTGATACACATACCGAGAGTGGAAAGTTTATCGGTTTCGACGATGCAGGTGGCATTTATGAATAATGGCTTGGTATTTGAATTTCGCTTAAATGACAGCAGAGAGCATTGAGTTTTGGAAGCATTAAATTCCACTCTGTTGATAGTTCCCCAATTGGTTATGCTGTTAATAGAACGTTCCCGTTCTACAGCCGAAGAGCAGGGGCGTGAGTCCGGGAACGAATATGAGAAGCAGAGAGTGCTGTCAACAGCAAAGGAATAAATTGGATTAGATGTAGCAGACAAGAGATCATTAATGAAAATTAAAAAGAGTGTCGGAGACAGAACGGAGCCCTGGGGCACACCAGCGTTTATTTTGTGAATAAGACTTGAAACCGTCTAAGACAACTTAAATTGAACGTTCCGAAAGGTAATTTCTAATCCATTGAAGAAGAAGTTGTTAAGTCCTCTCCAATTGGCCTTCTCGTATTGCCATACGGTTCTTTTAGGAATCTTTTTTCTAACTGGAGGTAGGTGTACGAGAATTTCGCTGATATGACACAATGGTCCGACGAGCCTAGAGGGGAGAGCACATCAACGCAGTACTTGTCAGGGTGAGAAGTTAAAAACAAGTCCAGGGTGTTGGCGGTATGACTATCAACGTCTGGTATGCGTGTGTGCAACACACCGTCCTTCGGGTGTTGTCTGTCCAGAATGTAAATAAAGCAGTAGTGGATAATTTGCTTACGGAGATGGAATTTTTACCACATGAAACTGAATTCCGGATTGGAACAGGGACTACATTGTGGTGGAATTTGGTAAGCTACATCACTACGCATATAAATGGCGAGACCGCGATGGGAAAAGAATAGTGGCGTTAGTTCGTAGCCAGGTAGCTTCAGATCAGAGTAATCTGAGAGGTCTGGGCGTGGATCTACCTGCGTTTCACTAAGTGCCAAAATAACTGGTCGGTACTTACAGACGTGGACGTACGCAGAAAAGTGATTACTGAATTCCCTAGTTCTATTGTATTATAAGACCCTCTGACGCCTAAAAGGCTCGATTTTCCATAAGTTGCAGGTAGTTTTAGAACAATAAAGTTCGAATAACGAGAACATTTTATATAGGCCATTATGTTGCCATACAGGCGTTTTCGTTTTCATTCTATACTCGTACGTATGCCTGATGAATGGAACCCTAGCATCGTCCGCCCGATCAACAAGATTAAAGAATCCCCAAGCCTAGGCATAAATGTTCTTTAGATCACAAACAAATCCTTTAATGCCGAATTATGGATTAACGGCTGAAACTATTCATAAACAAATCGATTGGCCCTATACGTATGAAAAACAGAAGTGGGTTTAGCTTCGGATGAGGACAACACAAAGTTTGTCATGTCAAAAAGAATGGGAGGAAAATTAACATTGAAGAATCGGTCAGAACGTCATAATAGAGAGCTAAATATGGTATAACTTTGAGGTAGCATTAAGTTTTTCTCAGCTCCCCTATAAAATTTGATAATCACACGAAAATAAAACGATTCCTACCTTGAGGAAAAATGCAGTAGAGGAAGACTTCGCCTTAAGTGGTGCCCACAAGTGAAAGAAGACCTCACTCATCTTAGAAAGTGAAACTAGAAGTAGTAGTAGCAGTTTATTTGTTGAGGTGCAGGTCCACATCGGATTGTAACGCCATTTAAAAAGAAGATATAGCCAACTTACTTCAATTGACTTGGAGCAGAAGATAGGCTAGTTGTAGACAGCGGAAAAGAAAGAAGGAACAAGTTTATATTAGGTCATACATATGCCGATTTCCTGATCATTCATAAAGTGTTCTTTGTGGCGTGACGTCGTCTATAGTTAACAAAAAAAAGTTCAATTTTTTAAAGAAAAAAAAGTTGTACTACTAGTTCATTATGTTATGGATTTCACCAATCCAGGGCAATTATCCTTTTTTTAATTCAAAAAAAAAAACGCGTTTCGCCGAATCAAAGCACAGTTGAGACTTCGAAACTGGTTTACTAAATTCAGAGAAGGAGGTTTTTCGGTAGAAACTAAGTCAAAGAGAAGATCACAGAACGTTTTTGATAATGAAGAACAGCTACAATTGTTACTTGCCTTCCTACAAAGATCAAAGTTTCCCCTGCAATCATAAGTCGTCACCTTTCAGTCAAAAAAAAAAAAAAAAAAAACTGGAGAGATGGATACCTAACATTTCCAAATGTGCTACGACATTTGAAGATTGCATTATCCATCGTGTGGATCATTTCCTGCATCGTATTTTGTGTGATGAGAAGTGGGTCCTGTACAAAGTGATCCTTGTAAAAGGTTAGGAGATTGGTTGGACAAAAGCGAGAACACACCTCACAACTAAGTCATCGCTGTTTTTTTTATGAAAATGCAATTTTATTGTGAAAAAATGGTTACAATTGAATCATTCAAAGTATTGCCCATCACCAGATACAACGTTTCCGCATCTTTCTGGCAGAGCTCGAATACCGTTACGGTAAAAGTGTTTATCTTTTGGGGCTATCCATGAATAAAGCCATTTTTTGATCTCTTCGTATGATCACTCAAACTATGTGCCATCGTACGGAACAAGTAATAATCGGACGACGCATTATGTGGGGAATATGGCGTGCGGGGTAGAACTTCCCATTTGAGCGTTTTAGGTAGGTTTTAACGAGTTTGGCAACGTGAGGTCGAGCGTTGTCATGCTGCACTTTTTCGTGTCACTGCTCATGCTGTGGCCGTTTCTCGCATAATGCTCGGCTCAATTGAAGTCGATACCGTTCCCCAGGAATAGTTTCGTTGAGTTTCAATAGTTCATAATAAATAACACCAACCTTCGCAGCGTGAATATTCGACCGAGCTGACGACGTAGAAGCATGAACGGGCGGTCTCCATGACTTTCTTCTTTTTGAGTTGCTATAATGAATCCAAATTATATCACCCGTCACGATGCGATGAAGAAAAACTTTCCTTTTTTTGCCGCTGGAGCAGTTTTTTACAGGCGAAAAAACGACACTCAACGTCCCTTGGCTTCAAATCATAAGGAACCCAAGTTCCTTGTTTTTGAATCATTCCCAATGCATGCAATCGCTTGAAAATGGCTTGGTGGGTAACATCTAATACTGAAGCAAGCTTTGCTTGCGCTTTTGCACGGATCCTCATCGAGCAATACCTCCAAATTAGCGTCTTCAAAGGATTTTGGCCTTCATTCACTGGGACGGTCGTCAGCATTGAAATTACTGTCTCTGAAGCGGTTAAACCAATCACGGCAAGTTATTTCACTTACAGCAGCATCTCCGCAAACTTTTTTGAACTCTCGATCCACTTCAGCCGCCGTTTTCTTCTAATGAAAGAAGAAAATCAACACTCCCCGCAAATGACGATTATTTGGCACAGAATCAAACATTTACACACAACCAAAAGTATATGAAGTCAAAAAAAAAAAACACTAATGTGTCAAAACAGTTTGTTTGCCATAGTCTAAGCTTGGTTCATGACGTTTTGGATATGTCAAAATCGATCATCACTTACTGCTGGAGCCATCTATTGAACTTTGTTGCGCCTGCTCAAATGGCAGAGCACAAAGTATTACGATTGCCGCCCTACGACTATTCCATAGAGTTGATTTGGGCTCAAGTAAAAGGATTCACAGAAGCCACAACAAAACTTTCAGAAGCACTTGAGAAAGTGTACAATGAAAAATGGCCTAACTGCGTCAAACATGTTGAACCAAAAGTTGAGTGTGATGCAAATGTTTTCATCGAAAGAGCAACAAAGGAAATTGTTACAACTTTAAATGATGAAAACGACAGCAGCAGTGAATTTCCTTCAGATTAGTTTGCTTCTATTATATTATTATGTAACGTGCATTTTATTTATTTATGTTTTTGTTTTTTTTTTCAAAACCAATTACATCAAAACAGGTAACTTTATGGTAATTATCATATCATGTTAGATATCCCTACAAGAACTTTTCAAGAGTGAAGTTCTTATGCACTTCATTATAACCAAGGTTAATGGCAAATATTTTTAAATTTCCTATTCTGCAGATTTTTGTTGAACAAACGAAATCCGAAAATAGATTGCTCTGGAAAGTTTGGGATATGTAGGGTCCAACATAATTTTTCCCCACTCAAAAGTCCCAGAAATTTTGTGTACAAATTGACATGAGTGTAGCAACTTCAACACTTATAATAGTTACAAAATGTTGTTCTTCCTTCGATTTTCTTTATCCAATCAAGGGTAACGAAAATATAAAAGCAATCATTCCATCATCCTTCTTGTCAACTTTACCAGATACTTCATTCCTTCCTTGTCATCTCTCCGAGTACAGAATTAATTTACTAAAATGAATGAAAGACAACAAAAAAAAAAAAAGATCTCTTATCACCTGGTGGGATGTTGACTGGTATAGGAAAGAAAACAACATTTTTGTCACAAAGTATTTTTCTTCCTTTTTTTCTCCTGGTTTCAAAAAGGACATTATTACCTGCATTATCGTATTCTTAATTTTCAGTAAAATTCCCGTGTGGCATGCAAAGTAGCTAGAAAAAAAAGGAACTAAAAAAAAATCCTAATCCTCTTAACTGCTGCAGCAGCAGGGTACAGTTGTACAGTTGTAACTTGGTGCATCTACCACTCCTAGTGACGGATATAAAGATAAGAGTTGCCAGTTGTACCTGCATCGGAGTATTTCTACTTCGGAAATGAAAATCATTCAATGTAGGTGAAAACTCGAATCAATGAGGACACCAAAGGAAGGTTTTGTTAAACCAGGTTAACTGGGAAACATGTATTGGAAGGGGCAGATTACAATGTCTTCTTACATTTCATGAGGTGAACCCTGTTTGAAAAAAATGGAAGAAATAGTAGATACGTAAGTACATATATAGGCTGAAGTCTTTCTAAGGAATTCATAATGACCACGGAAGTCATATGGGAACAAAGCATTAGCCCAGTTAAGAATTTGATGAATTGCATGATTGCACGAATAAAATTTCCACTTCAATCGACAACTAAGTACCACAAGGAATATCAATTTAGTAAAGGCGTCTGCATTACTGATTAATCAGCACTTTTGAACAACTCCATACATAAAAGTGCTATCTACCATAAAACGAAGTCCTTCAAGACTATATACATTATACATCTTCAACGCCCTACTGCAGAATTATTGGTATTCATTTACTGCTCATGTATAGGGTTTTCTAATAACTTGACTTGACAATTTTTTTTTAAATAAAAAGCAAACCATTTGAGATATTTCAAAAACTTTATTATTGGCGTGAAGTCCACTTATTGGCCACCGCAGGCACGTTTGCAACGGTCGATTCGTTGGACCCAATTTTCAACGACTCGGTGACACACATCGGCCGAAAAGGCCGCTATTTCGCGTTCAATGTTGGCTCTGAACTCTTCCAACGTTGTCGGCGTGTAAGCATAAACCAATGACATAACATAGCCCCACAGAAAATAGTCAAGCGGCGTTAAATCGCACGAAGGAGGCGGCCAATCGACTGGCCCATGTCTTGAGATAACACGCTCACCTTACTTACTCTTCAATAAATCGATTGTAGCGTGTGCTGTGTGGCTTGTGGCACCATTCTGTTGAAACCACATGTCGTCCAACTCCATATCTTCCAATTCGGACCAAAAATAATTGGCGCGATAACGCTGACCATTCACAGTAACATGACGATCGTTATCGTCGACGAAAAAATATGGCCCAATAGCGCCGCTGGCATGCAAACCGCACCAAACAGTTATTTTTTGTGGATGAAGTGATGATTCATGAAGCACATGTTAGTTTTCACCCGACCAATAACGCATATTTTGCTTTTTGACGAACCCATTGAACCAAAAATGAGCTTCGTCACTGAAGATGATTTTGCGATGAAATTCATCATTTTGGCGCATCTTCTCCAGAACCCAATCGGAGAACGTACGTCGCTTCAAATGGTCCATTGGCTTCAATTCTTGAGTCAGCTTGATCTTGTATGGGTGGGGTTATAATTTGCAGACGTTGCTCGTTAGTGTACTTTACCATGATGAAAATGTTGAGTTTACTGAATAAATTGACAGTGACAGTGACTCACAAGAGTGCGTTCACAAATTAAATTCAAAGTTGTCAAGCCCCTATTGGAAAACCTTATACAAGTAATGTAAAAAGTCAAAAGAATTGACTGCCATTTTGTCAGAAAATGTGATGGTCAAACGACCACCCCTTGAGTTGCTGCACATTTATGCTCGCTTTCCGATATTTTATAATGTTACTTGCAGAACATCTGGCTCCAATAAGGTGGTTTCTTCTTCAATGTTGGCTTTCAAGACTTGCAAGGTTTGTAGTTTGAGTAATAAACGCGAGATTTCAAAAAGCCCAAAAGGAAGAAGAGTGACGCTGTTAGATCTGGCGATCTGGCCGGTCAATTTAAATCGCCAAAACGAGAGATCACACGACCTGAAAACTGCTGATTTAAAATCTCCATCGTTGGTTGAGCTCTAGAAGCGGATTCTCCGTGCTGCCGGAACCAGTTATCCAACTTGCGGCAAAAAAAAAAAAAAACAGTTACGATCACGGTGGTACCGTCGGCAATCTAAAAAAAAAAAAAAAATTAGGGCCAGTCACATTTTCATTGCAAATGCCGCACCAAATAGTCACTTTGAGTGGAGCAATGGACCTTTGTGCATTTTATGTGGATTCTCCGTGCTCCTGAAATTCAGAATTTGTTTATTAATTGTTCGCGCACATGGTGCACAACGAAGAGGAATTTGCAAAAATTATGGCACATTCAGACATTGACTTTGTACGTCTGCAAGCAGTTTGACCGTAGCACATTCTGGCTACTCGCGACCAAGTCCTGTAAGATTAACCATCCCAATCGCCTGTAATAAACTCAAACACAAGACGGGAGTAACTGATTCATCCTCTTCTTCTTTACTTCAGCTTCTGCTCTTTCTATTAGGCAAATCCCAGTTAAGAATTCCAACTACCCAGCATATCTTCTTTCTTGTGATTGATAGTGCTCTGTGCCAGTTTTCCATTTGCTGCAGATACGTATCTGTATAAATTATAATTCTTTTTTTTATTATCTCAACGGCTTCCTCTCCATCAATAGGTTGCTTGGATGTCAAAGTCACTCTACTAGATCCAGTGAGTCACTCTAATTTCCATTTGATATATGGTATGGTACACATGCTGGCTGTCTAATTACCAAGATATTACGATCCGCTTAGCATGAGCCATCTTCGTGTGTCTGTTCATATCGCGGATTCATAAGATATGTATGTTACCAGACCAGAGTTGTTAGTAATTTGTGTTTCAATCCCGAAGCGACTGTTTTTTTCATATAGTAGTGATCCTCTCACCCATTACAGGTTTTCTAACTTAAAGTTTATCGAATATGTGAATGTCGTTGTCCTGATCGCAACTATTATAACTTTATTTAAACGTATAACATTATACTCTTATTCTACTGAATAACCTATCTCGGATCTAAAGCAATCCTAAATATTTTAAGAGATCAATAACTGACTTTCCCACATACACTATCGCGTTCATTTCGCAGTTAAGTTGGTTGCCAAGAAATATTATGGTCAATAGATATTTAGGTACTCCCGTCTGTTTTTTGTGAATCCATGTGTTATCTTATGTCTTGTACTAAACAGCGCGAGATTTGTGTTGCGCTGGATTTATCTCAACGCCTTTTTACAATATTTAGCTAGCCAATTATATTTTTTTTAATTAGCGTGTGCAGAGCGGGCGGGTAGGTTATGGAGGAAGAAAAGAGAGGTACCAATTTACGTTGGTTTTAAATGTTCACAAGTTACAATAACCAGAAAATAAAAGGCTCGGCAGCCCATTCTTTATGCGAGTTTTACGGTTTAGAATCACGATATTTTAGAGTATGTCTGAAAGTGGGCTTGAAGGTATCCTAATGAGAATTCATAGCTAAACGGGTGTTACGGTGAATATTACCTAGCAGGTGCAAATAGATTTCTAATTGTTTTCTAATTTTGGGTGGATAGATACCTTATATGTATATTGAAACCATATCAGAGGAGGAAACAAATTACTTACATCGCTTGAGGAAGCCTAGACATTTCGCAATTTTTTTGGCGACATCGAATATGTGGTCGTTGACACACATACCAAGAATGGAAAGTTTTTCGGTTTCAACGATACAATTGCCATTCATGGGTAATGGCTGGGTATTTGAATACGTTAAAGACAACAGACAGCCTTGTGTTTTTGAAAGCATTAAATTCCACTCTGTTAGTAGTTCCACAATTGGTTATGCTGTTAATATCGGAATTTAATGAGGTCAACATACGAAGAGCAAGGACGTGAGTCCGGAAACGAATATGAAAAGCATGAATATATTGGATTAGAAGTAGCAAACAAGAGACGATTGATGAAAATTAAAAAGCCATGCTGCACACCAGAATTTATTTTCTGGATATCAGACTTGAAACCCTCCAAGACAAGTCGAATTGAACGTTCCGAATAGTAATTTCTAATCCATTGAAGAAGAGAGTCATCGATTGCAAAAGAATGCATTTTCGACAAAAGAGCCTAATGTCAAACTCTGTCAAATGCCTTAGAAATATCAAGTGCAACTATCTTGCTTTCGCCAGATTGATGTACGCTTTGGTTTCACTTTTCGGTGAGACATGCCATCAAATCACCAGTGTACCTGTTGCTACGAAAACCATATTGCCGGTCATTGAGAAGTTTTCGTGTTTCGAGATATTTCATGAGTTGACGGTTTATTAGCGTTTGCATGACCGTGGAAAAAAGGAGAGAGAAGATTCGCCTTATTTTTATTAGATACGAATATATCTATTCGGAAGGAGTCCTAAAGATGATTGGATTGATGAAAAAGCTTTCGCAGTGGTTTTGCCACCGTGGAAGAACACCTCTTCAGAAAAAGAGGTTAAAGATTGAATTGCTGTCCAGTTTGGAGCGATAATTTGCTTAAAGAGATGGAATTTTAACCAAACGAAGTTGAATTCCGGATTGGAATATGGAACAAATTGTGATGGTGTTTGATAAACTAGGTCACTGCGTACATAAATGGCGAGACCGCGATGAAAAAAAAATAATGGCACTAGTTCGTAGAAAGGTAGTTTCGGTTACTTGTGATTGCTTTTCAGCAGGCGTTATTGGCTACATTCACTCTGAATCCCCGAGTCATAATCACAATCAAATAAAAAGAAACACAAGTACCGACGAAGCAAGGCTTCGAGGTGAAAATTCTTATGTTGGTTTACTTTAAAAATGCCGGTGCACGTGTTAAGTTTTTCGGAAAATTAGAAACAGAGATGGTTGGGCTCAGTGGTTATTTCGCCATGGATGCCATGGATTTAATTGGGAGACTGAATTATTAATGTAATCGGATTTTTGTAGATGTTTTACCCTTACAACAATGGCAGTGGCCGAGGGCAAATAACAGTTCTAAGACCAGAAGCGGGAGAGATGGAATACCCCCACTATGGACTTTTTTTTTTCTACAATACACAATAGCGTGGTTTTTTTTTTTTTTTTTTTGATTTAAGAAAGTGTGCACTTGTCGGAGGTCCGTTCAAGTCCTTAGTTTAAAGGGACTTAAGGGATTTGAAGGAATTTATCATACCCTGCAATTGCGTCCTCTTCCGTATAAGCCACAACCTTATACCCATTTTTGTTAAGAAGCCTCGCCTTTTTATTTACCACTATAGCCAAAAGCAGCGTCGGCATTTTTTTTTTTTTTCTCTGCATGTCATGCAGTACTTCACCTTACCATCGATATGTTTGCTTATCAGCACTGTTCCCAATCCAAAAGCTAAGACATTCGCTGATTCTAAAATCTATGGCGAGGCTCTGATGTTTATATTACTAAAGCGGGCTCCTATTATGGTTCCCATATCTTCCAATTTTTCCTTGAAGTTCTGCATGTTAAGAATCGGATGTTTAATTTTGAACAAAAGCAAGCGAGTATAAGCCTATGCAAAGAATGACTTATAAGCCTAAAGGCATTTGGTTCCGTGTGTAAGGTCCTTAAAATTTTGGGATGAACACAACTTGCAACATAGTTCTAAATTAACGTTAATACATAGTAAACTGAGTAATTCATTTCGCCTAAGGCAGGCAGCACCAGTAGGCATTCTGGGTTTAAGCTATGATCTACGATACGTATATGCCATTGTACTATAATGTTGTTCGGGAGAACGAAACAAGCAGTTGTAAGAAGAAATTTTATTTTTTATTTGTATGAACTACTATTTCTGTATCCCATCACGAGCATTGTTCTTTGTAGTTCTTTTCATATTTTTAGTGCTCGCAAATTTTAAAAAATGTTTTGAATGCCTCCTATTTTTAAGCGATTATTTCTCGTTATTGTCAAATCTCTTTCCGTCGAGCCATTTGTTAAAATTTGGAAACACGAAATAGTCACTTTAAGCTAAATCCGGAGAATACCTTCTGACGGATGAGGGAACAATTATTGGCACAAGTGCACTCATGTATTGTCTTGATGGAAGAGCACTTCCATCACTTCGTTTTTACTTCAAATCGTGACTGCCGGTCCTGTAAATTGGTATAATATTTCCCGTTGATTGTTTTTCCTTAAATTATCCCGCGTGTATTCCAAAAAACTGTCGCCATGACTTGACCCTTATTCAGCATCGAAAACTACTGTTTTTACTGCCGCTTGGTCTCGGGGATGTTGTGGTGAATCCATGTTTAATCTACGGTTATGAAAAGGCGACAGAATTTGTCCGGATTTGGATTAAATAATGTGAAACACTCCTTATTCAGTTATCGCCAATCTAACTGACGCAGATTGCTCAAAAATTGAGAAATGATAGCGCGGGAAACTTTTCCAGTGACCAAGCGAGAAATTCAAAAAGTCACGGACTTACTGATCCACCCTAAGAACTAAGCCTGAAAAGACTTGTCATCTGACAAGGGTTTCGGCCTCCTGTTAGCGACTTGGATACTGATCTTCATAATTTGATGATTATGTTATTCATTCGAGATACCACGATCAGATACAATTTTGACAATGTCTAGGTACCATATACAGGGTGACTGACTCGAACTGCAACTTTTTAAAATGCCATAATTTTTTTATTTTTTCATAAATTTTATTGTGCCAAAGCAAAAACTGTTGGAAAATACATCAATTTTGAAATTGTATCAGTAGTTTTCAATATGTCTACTTTTGGCGCTAATAATGGCCTTGAGACGGCCGAAGAAAGCATCGCACGCTGCACGCAAGTGGCTCTGCGGTATTCTTGTTCATTCCCGGCGAAGTGCTTGTTTGAGGTGGTTCAAACTTTGGTATTTTTTAGTTTAAACTGCCAACCTTCGCCTTCAAAATACCCCAGACAGAGAAATCCCACGGATTTGCATACGGAGAACTTGCAATCCATTGTGTCGAAGAAATTAAGTGTGGAACATTGTTTTTTAACCAATCTTGGTTGACGCGTGCTTTGTGAGACGGTGCCGAGTCTTGTTGAAATGTCCACGGTCTCCGACCGAAATGAATGTTTTCCCAGGGCTTCAATACTATCTCTAAGGCAGTTTCACGGTATACGATAGCATTAATTTTGACGCCACGGTCCAAAAATACGAGCGGAGAGCGACCATTGACGGTTATGGCGGCCCAAACCATCACCGTCGATGCTGCCTGCTTTCTGGTACCCGTCCGAAGGTGTAAATTTTCGAAGGACTTTTCTGGCAAGTAAACTCGATCATTTTGTTTGTTGACATATTGCTCAATAACAAATGGCGACTCATCGGAAAAAACCAAATTCGGCAACTCGCCACTTTCGTGCAAGCGTAGCAACTCCTTTGCTTTTTCGACTTTAACATTTTTCTGTTGCGGTGTAAGATGGTGTGCTTTTTGGAACTTCAATGGCTTGAGCCATAGCTCATTTTTCCTTATGTATTGCATCTGTTCCGACGATATGTTGAGCTCACGAGCCATTTTTTTTCCACTTCGACGCGGATTTCGCTCAATTCGAGCCTTCACTTTCCGACCATTTCTGCCGAAGTTGCTGTTTTTTTATGACCAGCTCAATGGCGTTTTGCAACGCTGCCAGTATCACCGGTAACGAGCTATGGTTCGAGACACAAATGATTTATTTACGTTAAGGTGCTGGAGGGCTCTAACGATAGCTACTTGTGGTTTTCCAGCCAAATATAAAGCAATCACATTATCACGTTTGAATTCCATCGCGGATAAAAAATTGTCAACACAACTGAAACGCAAATCGTTTAAAAGGCTTGGAAGTAATAAAATTATCTGTCATGTGTCAAAATTTGAGCTCAAAGTAATGAACGGTTTGGAAATTATAGCAGTCTGAAATTGGTTGCAGTTCGAGTCAGTCAGGGTGTAGTGATGTTGAATCTTTTCGCACTGGTTCTTCTTTACTTAAGCATTCGAGAAATCTGAAGGCGACCGTTGGTGTTATACAAAACAGAGGAAACAACGGATTGTTAAATAAAAAATTAAAAATTAGACTATTAGTTCTCGAATAAATGCATCGGTAGAGTTTATGAATAGTATTCACTAGGTGTCAGTATAAGTTCTCACTGTAGATAATACGCCAATGATTTAAAATCATTTCTGCCATTTAGAACAGGAAGGATACCAAAATTAGGAAGACGGCATTCCCTTCTCTATTCACTGCTGGTGTATACTCAAACTTCTTTCAAGATACTAAACACCTAAGCGTGAGAGTCTTCTTATAGCCTCTTCCTCTTCTGGTTTAGAGGATGGCCATTGTAAACGACATCTAGAAGCCTTGGCGAGTAAAGTTGATGGTGCATTTCAGCATTTCACTCAAAGCTGCTCCAACCAATCCTCTCTGAGGTGGCAACACTGATCAAAGGAATATTGCAATTGCCACTGAAACTTGTGTTTTCTTTGGAAATTCTATTTTTCTTCATTGTACTCGTATTTCCTGCATCTTCTTCTTATCATTCTGTTTGTATTTCCAAACCCAATGACTATTCAACTGTACTGTGAGTACCATTTCCTTGTGTTGAGCTCCTAACTTTTGTTCTTTTTTTGTTTTTAATCGTAGAATACGGCTTTGGGCAAACCTATTCCTTTGAATAAGAATTTTTAAGGAAAACTCTCTAAGATCCTTTTTCACTTAACTACCGTTACTGTGGTTAGAAAGATAGAAGGATGAAATAAAAAAAAAAAACCGGCGCCTCTATGCAGGTAAATCGAGCCAAAGTCCTTAAATTTGGATGCATAAAAAAAAATTTAACAAACCGAAAGGGATTTTAAAAGAACTAAAAATCTGATATCCTTAAGGCCACCAACAAAGTGCAATGCTTTGCTATTTCCCTTGTCGAATTGGGATATTTGAAAGTTGAGAGTAAATTGGAAGAATTGTTGTTTCATATAAAAAAAAAAAAATCTCTTGCATACCTGAGACAAACATTCGAAAGCAATGGAATGTAAAGTGGTTACTCCTCTTTCCTTTGAAGGAATTTCTTTCTCTTCTAAAAATACAGGTAGACATCGAAATCGATTTCCTTTTCTTTTTTTGTGTCGCTTTTGCAAGCTTATGGAGAGAACAAAAAGAGGAAAAAAGGTAAAAGAAAACCAGAAAAAAAAGGAAAACCACAAGGAATAAATTTATATAATTAAATTGAGGACGTTCGGGAATTAAAAGGAAACTTTAACCAAGGCGCGGAGCACATCGTCTCCAAAGAGAACCACCACTTATACATACAGTCAAACACAGATACAAAAAAAAAAAATAAATAAATAAATAAAAAATGCGCAACTAATGGCCATTAAAAATGAAAAACTGTGTTCGATTTGTCCAATGGTTGCAGGTTGGTAATAAATTTTAAAAAGAAACATGTGTTCCAGAGAACAGGTAGTTTGGATCTATATCCCAGACTTTTCAGGAATTAAGGACGATTAAAAAAATTCGCACGAAATACCCATAAGACAAGCTGTGAATGTGCATTATGGAAAAACGAAGACGAAGATCGATGTAGGAAGAGGTGGAACTTAATGATTATTTTTAAGATTTTGTTTGCCTTTGTTACACGAAATAAGATCTAGGTGCCAAATTGAATTTTATTAAAGATACGTTGAGGTATGAGAATTACCTTTAGGGTCAGAATCAGCATCTAGGTTCACTTTTTGAAATGTTTTTCCTATGGCAGAAGTTTCTCCTTACCATTCCTGATAATAGAGGTTTTTTTTTTTGTGAAAAAAGGTTTAGGGCCTAGAATAGGCTCCTACGGCACATCTGTAAAAAAAGATTGCCTGATGCACAAAAAATTCATTTCTGTAACTTGTGACAGACAAAAATTTTCTTCTAACAAAAATCATAGAGGCTTATCATTTAACCAAAACGTTGCCATAGCATGTGGGTGCTTCTGTGTAGTTGCAGCCAACATACAAGGTCAGACAACGAGCACGGATTTAAAATGCCGTTGAGATTCACTATAGAGAACCTAAAGAAAGCCCATTTTGGATCGAGCTTTAAAGAAGGGGAAAGATGCTATTGAGGATAAGAAAAATGCACGAGTTGAAACGACGCAGACAGAAGTCCGTTGAATTAAACTGCAGTTTCAACTGAGATAGATAAAGAGATAACTATTAGTTTCTTTCTCCTTTAAAGCGGATCATATAGTCAAGCCATACAACTTTCACTTGACCAATATGGACATAACTGGTTTATTCGAGGCCGAGTTGATTAAGAAGTATGCATTAACTTATGTATTTACAATTTGGATAGAGCAAAGTATAGACAGCGAAGGGATGGCCCTAATTAAGTCAACTAGAGGATATCAACCTTTGATATTTCGGGTGTACTAAATTTTTGTCGAACGCAACACATCTCAAAACCATTTAAAGTCTCAGCATCAATGTATCTTTTTTTATGTTGTTTGTTACATTGAGGAATGCTCATTTCTCTAAAAAGGTTGAATAGTCGTTACCACTAAGAAAAGATCCACAACATTAGTTAAAAAATCAGCCAGAGGACTGGTAAGTGTAAAACATATGAACACAATAAAGCCTGTTTTTGAATGCATCTCTTGCCATCAACAGAACAGAGGAACATTCACTTAAATGGTACCCCTAGTACCAAAAGACTTTTATCAACTTAGGAACACCACACAATACGAAAGGCGTGTTACGTTAAATTTAAATGATTTCGGCACAAAACTTAAGTGATCAGTGATTTTTTGATTTTAGTGATGTCATAGACTCAAAATTAGGTTAGACTGTTCCGCACCACAGAGTTAATAATAATTTGTGACTTTGGACTTCTTTTGGAAGGAAATGGCAAACTTCGGAAAACAATAGCTTTTTCAAAAAAAAAAAATACAAATCGTATGTCTCGCTTCCCTGAGCACAAAATGACAAGACGAACAATATAGTTAGAAAAGTGCCAAGGCTCAGTTCCACAGTTCCACGCCGAATTATTACGCATCGACTTATTTTTATTTTAGCTTTGTATTTTCTATAAAACTAAGGATCTTTTACAATTAAAGAATTGGCATGGAAGCTTGTAGAAAGAAACCTTCTTCGTATGGACGATGCCTTATGGGAGTATGGTAATTGAGTTACCTTCCTCGTCCAAGTTGCTTTTACAGAAATCGTATCAAAATCGATAAACCCCTTCCATTGGCGTGTTGTTAAATAAAATCGAACCTACTACGAGACTTGCTAACTTGTAAGGTGGTCTGCTCAAATGTTGTTTTTCGGTTGCCAACAACTCACGAAGCAGTCCAGACCAATTAAGACATCAAAATAACCAATACATGCCCCTGATCTTACCCTCTGAAGAAGCCATTTGTGTAAGTCTCCATAACAACACAGGAAAGTGGATTACGAGTTAGAAAAACCTAATTAGCCCTTTGGATCACACTAAGTAAAGAATTCTAATCTCCGTTTGAACATTTTCATGATAAACAATCCAATATTTCAGATCAGAATTTTTACTTAAATATAATACCTGGCAAGCCTTTGGTCGATGTCCGTTCGGACTCGACTTGATTATAAGCACAATTGCTGACCAGCAGACAAAAATAGCAGCACTATAAACGGAACAGCGGATGAATTCCAAGCAAATGAGACCTTATCCGTGCATCTCCGACATATTTGGAGCTCTGGCCGGTAAGGATTTTCGAAACTAAGTCAGAGTCTTGGAAAAAAGATGGTGGCGGATGAGCCTATAATTGACCAATGGCAGAGCTCACATCCCCGAACAGGTTACTGGCTTTCGTCTAACCGACTCTTTGTCCTAGGGGTCTCTATAATGAAACCGGCCCTCCAGGTAGGCGGTTGTGCTGCCAGGATAACTGTTCAGTCATAGAAAAACTAAACCACGTTACTAAGCAACAAGTCTCGGATACGGACGGACTTACTGTTAACAACCACTGAAAACGGAACAAGGATAACGAACTTCGGATCTGCACGTGGAATGTTAGGTTCCTTAATGGGCCACGTGCAGTCGACCAACTAATGGAAACCCTGGACAGCTCCAAAGCAGAAATTACCATCATCCAGAAATGCGATGGAATGGGTCGGACAAAAAGAGGATGAAAAACTGCGAAAGTTATTACAGCAATCGTTATCGAAGGCAAAAGCAGTGCCTATTTGAATTCAGATATTTCTAACAGGCTTAGGCAAGAAATTTTAGTTTCCTGCATGCGAACGAGCGCCAGGTAACAAGCCATATTAAGGCTAAATTTGCCAAATTTAGCCTTACATGCACGCACGCCACTATAAAGGAGAAATATAGCGACAACAAAAATAGCTTTCAGGAGCTCTTTGACCAGACCTACGAGCAGTGCCCTAGCGTTGACATTAAAATTGTCCTCAGCACGCAAAGCAGTATTATGGATGTCAAAACGTTCCGAAGGGCCAGCATCGACCCGGAACATCACCTTCTTATAGTCAAGATACGGTTGCGAATATCGCGAACATCGCAACAGCAAGCTAATACTATGAGGAAGTTTGACGACAGACGGCTACAATCGCAAGAGATTGCCAAATCTTTTCCCAATCGATTCTCTCTTAATTTCTTAAGAGGTCCTATGCCGCCAGTATCAAGTATCGACGACCAGCGGCAACATTGCCAAAAAGCCTTAAGAGATGCCACCTCTGATATGCTGGGTTTCACTTGGCCACCACAACAAAACCCCTGGTTTGATGACGAGTGCCGGTAAGCACGCCACAAAGTGGCGTTGCATAGAAGTAAGAGAGACGAAGACCGGTTTGGAAGTTTTACCAAAAGGTTAAAAAAAAAACACGCAACGAACACAAACTCCAAACCGAAGCCTGAACATCATAGTCCCAGTCGATGCTGAGGATTTGGAAAGAGCATTTCTGTAGACTGTATAACGGTGATGACGAGTCAAATACCGCTGTCGGGCAGGATGAACCTTTCAACCTGGTCGATGTAGACCAACAATTCTGTCCATCCGACCTAGATGAAGTGAAGGCAGCCATTAAATCCAACAAAGCTCTGCTGGAGCGGACAGTCTGACTGCAGAGCTCTTCACAGCGGTAGGCGATGACTTGGTAAGTAAGCATACGCCAACTTATCTGTAAAATATGGTCGGACAAAAGTATGCCCGATCTCCTCCTTTCAACTGCGCCAACTACAAAGGCATCAGTTTTCCTAACATCGACTACAAGATACTCTATGCCGTATTGCGTGAACGTCCGAAGCCGTTCGTCAACAATCTGATTGGTCCATATCAGTGTTTCTTTATGCCAGGGAAGTCTACGGTGGAAAAAACCTGTGAACTCCAAACTGATACACACCACCTATTTATCGATTTTAAGGCTGCGTATGACAGCATCTATAGAGACAAACTATACAGAGCAATGCCTAGTTTTGTCATCCCTGCCAAACTCGACCATTTGTGCAGAATGCCGATGAAGAATACACGCTGCTAGATCCAGGTCGGGAAAAAACTCACTCAGGCTCCGCTATCAATCCAGACAACGACACCAGCGTTGAGGTCAAGCGAAGAATATTTCTTGCCAATCGCTGCTTCTTCGGGGTAAAAAGGGATTTGATTAGCAAAACCCTCTGTCAAACAACAAAACTGGCCCTATACAAGACCTCAATAATCCCAGTCTTTCCCAGTCCAGCCGAACTGGCTGGAGACGCTTGTTGGTTGAAGCCCAGGTCCACCCTGGACTTTACCGCCATAAGTAAGTGTTGTGACCACTGAGAGCATCTATTAGCATCTACAGAGCATTTTCTGTCGTAGCTTGTTGATCCAACACCTAGCATACTTATTTGTATATAATCATCTTGTTAACTTTCCTATCGATTTTCATCTGTTCCCTGAGATTACAGATTTGTTTTCAATTGTGTGAGCGTGATCGTATTCTATTGCAGACCACTTTTCCTGCAAGTTCTTTAGCCCAACAGATATATTTTTTCATACTATGAGCCAAGAGCCTTGGAGCAGCGAACTAGTTTTGATTTATGTAATTTCAGTTTATGGCTGAAATGTTTATGAGCATGTCTATGAAAATGATTATATCGTTACGGGGTATTACCGTCACTGAAGCCAAGCAGACCGCTCCAGCTTTGAAGACACTGCTATGATTAATACACCTGATTGACCTGTGCATATCTAATTCGTCGAAAAATAAGTCGGTCCCTGTTTTACATTCCTTCTTGGACATATTTGAGTTGCATCTATCCGACCGCGTGTATTCCGAGTTAACATCACTCCCTATGATGCTGGAAACCTTTCAGAATTTCTGCATCCAGATGTAGCAGATTATTCATGCCCACCTTTTTAAAGGAGGTATGGACGTATCTCAACAACAAATATTTTAATCAAAAATTACTAAAAAGTCTAGTTACTTTCTTATCATGTCCTCTTTAAATGTAAATTTGTATCAACCAAATTTCTAACGTCGAAACCCTCATCTCTTTGGGTTGCACAAAAAAAAAATAAAAAAAAATAATGAAAAATTGAACTAACAACCCAAACCATTAGAATTCTTCATCTTCCCTGCAACCTTTGTCAAATCAAAAGTCCCAATGGACTTTCCCGCAAACAATGGGTACATGGCCATGTATGAGAGTCAGAGCTTCATGTGACCAGTCCTCAGCCGGTACACTCTATCTCTCAAATCCCTCAAGCTCTACACCCTATGTACAACCAAGACTTAATCCACCCTTACGAAAACAAAAGAAAAAAAAAATATTTGCCTTCGTGACAAAGCTGCCTGATTTTTCGTTTCTTTTTCGAATCTCAATACCAACACCATCGCTTCGAGAGATGCCCAGAGAGTTCACAAAAGAAACACACTGTCCACCCTAAGCCATAGGTACTCATATCATCGTCTATCTTCTCTCGTTCAACCCTTTTATTATCTTCGACTTTTTGCTCCGATGAAGAAGTACTCGTACGGTCGTGCACATTTCCCACTTCTAAGTTATCAATTGCCAGTTCCTAGTTCCTTGTGACTGTCCGTTGTGGTATAGCTAATACCATGTGTCGAGATACTCGCACAATGTTTTCCAACCCCAATCTTCATGGAATTAAAACACAATAAAAATACACCCTGTATTCCATTCCCAGAATTTACCATAGCAAAGCCAGTTCAAAAAATGGTGGTCGACGAGGTGGTTCAAAACTTGAAATTTATATTCTCACCCCTCCCCCTGTTTAAATGGAAATTTTCGTATTCCGGGTTGAAGCTCTCCTTGATTTCCACAACTCGGAAGCATTTTCTACTACATACTATCCGCCATCCAAGAAAAAGAAGGTGGAAATTGGATAAATGCGAATGAAAATACACAAAGCACACACAAACACAGTAAAATGGAAAGCAAAACTCAAAATCTCTGGCCAACTTGAATCTTCAAACGGGTGAATACTATTCCCTGCTCTGCTGCTTGATAAAGAGGCACAAAAGGGGTGGTTGTAAGGGTTGTGAAGCGGCGAGAACTAAATTTCGTTTTAAACATCAAAAGATTAAATCGGGTTGAGCAGGAGATGGACAGATGGAGGGAGCAATTTCTAGTATTTTCGGATTTCAGTACAAGTGGGATTTTAATTTCTTTTTCAAGTTTTCAGCTTTGTTTTGGTAGTTAGTAGCCCGGTTAGGTGCTACCGCATTCCTGCCTCCATCCTTTGGGTTTGGCTTTAATTGTTAAATAGAATTTACTTCTCGGAATTGTTTTGTCATTTTTTAAAAGAGGAGGGGATACATTTCTAGTTGTTCTTCGAGAATTACGGAACTTCATCTAGCACCAGATAAGTTGTAAATTTTTAATTCAATGTTATGGAAGGATACTTCACATGGGGGATGGAGTTGAAATTTAACCACCATATGAATTATTTAACGATTTACAGTGAAACGTCTCAAAAAGCTTTTTGACCAACAGAAGTCAAAAAGCCCTTCAAAAACTTCGTTATTTACTCATCCTTGTACGAATATAGCAAATGTAACATACATTTGGGATGTTAATTTGGGAATTTTCTGCCATTGTCATATACAAAATTCTATTTGAGGCCACTTAATTTGCCTCAGAACGATTTGACTGTCAAGTCGTTTATACTTGATACGTATAACCCGTAACTAGAGCAAGATTGCTTCATTCATTCATGCTTTATTCTACGGCTGTCATGAGGACATATGAAGACCATATGTGAGAATCGTTTGGCGGATCAACTGATCCGAAGATTCAAATTTCTAAACAGCTAAGGAATATATCAAATTGCATTAGACCCTTTCCGCAATGTAATCACCTTCTTCAAGCAACAAGAAGGTGATCACAGGAACCTATGAATCCAATTTAAGGGTGACTATTATGAATATTATCGAAATCCCGGGTCAGTGGTAAATACGCAACGTGAATTTCGTTGTGAGGTCGGTCGTCATCATGGCTTCTATGTGCAGGCAATTCATCGCGACGTGGAAAACTTTGAGTATGAGTACATTCTTTTGGATCTTAAACCACCTACCAGATAGAGATTGGTGCGAAATAAAGAAAGCATAGCCGCCGTAGCTGCCCGTATCGAAGAAGACAGCCAATTAGCTGAATTGAGCATCGCCAGAGAGTCAACCTGGCTTATTTTGCAGCTGAATTTGGGCCTACTTCCGTATAAGATTGTGCTAACGAAAGTATTAAAGCCAGACGACCACAGACAACGCCAACGTCAGTTCGCTAATTGGGCGCTGGAAATTTTGTCCGGAAATTTTGGCCAAGAAATCATCTTCTCGGATGAAGTCAACATGCAAAATGCCATTATTGGGACGAACACAATCCACAAATGTTTGGCCAAGTATCAATGTATCCACAAAGATTAGCCACTTGGTGCAGTTTATGGCATGGTGGCATAATCTGACCCTATTTCTTTCGAAATGAGGAAGGACACACCATTACCTTCAATGGTTTCAGGTATAGAGCAGTATAGAGCAGGTATCCACAGCTCGGATATATCGATGTTGTCGAGCTCTGACCATAAAAAGCTTAACCGGCTTTAATCCGGTTATCTGCTCGATATATCCGAGCTGTGGTTCCAATAATACGGCACTGCACTCTTTACAAGCGACGCAACACTCGAAGTTGTGAAGGAGAAATTTAGTTACTGGGTCATCTCACAGCGAGCGTTCATCAAGTGGCCGCCTCGATTTTGCGATTTGATATCACTCGATTATTTTCTTTGGGGCTACTTCAAGTCTTTAGTCTACGCTAACAAGCCAACCATTTTGGGTGAGCTCAAAGCCAACATTCGACCGCAGTTAGTCCTGGATGCCTTTTAACAAGAGGACTATTTATAATTTTTTTGATCTGGAAAGTCTAAGCTCAGTTGCTCCAATATTTGGGAGCTTGAAAGTGGAGAATGTAATTTGTAATTTTTTTCCGAAAAAAAGGTAACATATGCCCGATACCAGGATGAACGGTCTTTATAAGGGTAGCCATATAAGCTAAAGCAATTGTCCCTTAATACTATCAAGACCTTTTTTTTACTGAAGGAAGCTGGATTAAAGCGATTTAAGTTTCCGGCCAGCGAATTCCCTCTGCCTACTTCTTTCCTTCTGCTTGGATTCCCAGAAATATAAAAGTGTTCGGTTAAGGTATTGTGGCCTTTTCTCATTAACATTCCTTTTATCCAATAAGGAACTAGTCGTGTTAATTAGGTAAAGATCGGCAGGAGAATCTAGCAGTTTCTCATAGTTTGTTTATGTTTTGAAAAAAAAAAAAAAAAAAAAATCTGCCCCAAAAAAAATTACCAAAAAAAAAACTGTAGGCTTCTACATGGATCCCTGGGGGACATCATAGAAATTTATTTAAATCCAATCATTTTGTAACTAAATCTACAAACTCAACTGGCCATCTATGTATACCCGTATTATGAAAGCATTCAAAGATTGCCGATCGCCTGGAAAAAATATCCCTTCACACAACAACAACTATTGTCGTCCAATTATTGCTACTTTGTCCGAATGGTTTTAACGACAAACATATCAAAATTATAAGCACTGCAGGCTCCACAAGAGAATTCGTGCACTCCAACTACATCCAAACAACACCTGTATCCATTTTTCGTTCATAAAATATATGTATCTTCTCAAAATGCTAGTAATTACACGAAACCATTCCCTTCTATTACAGTTAAACGGTTTTTGGGGTGTCTGCTCTCCATGTCCATGTTCATTCTCCTCTGTCGTCAGCTGCAACAGAAGCACCAACCAACAGCGAAAAAAAAAATTCTTAAAACAAAGATTCTCGTACTGCACGTGTGCCAAACGGCAATTGACCTTGCTGCACACATGTAACAACAGCTTTGGTCCTTCATCACAGCTCCTGCTAACATACCACTTTGTTCTCTTATAACCGGTGGTGTGCCTTGTCTCGAAAGTACAGGGAAACTTTTGCAACACGGTTACCAACAGTAACAGCATCGAGCACGCGTATGATCCCAATTACATTTATTTTAGTGGACCACTACATCGGAGATCTAGCTCCAGGTATAAAGGTAACACAAAGCCCGTCAATGGTGGAACTGGTGGATACCACCACTTTAAGTGTGGAAATGGAAATAGAATTCAAATGAAAACCAAATGAGTGCAAGTAATTTGAATATGGCGATGTACAAAGTCCCTCTGGGAGGGAAACACTTTCGAATCGAAATCGTTGTCATCTGTCGGGTTGTGATGAGTGGCCACGAACAACTAACCTTTGTGGGTCATTTTATTCCACTCGTGCTTTGATTCTGTTTTGTTTTCAGATGCAGTTGTTAATCTGTCTTTACCAGCCAGCATGTGGCCAACAAAGGCACACCGGACAAAACACGGATCAAACTTAAGAAAAAAAAAAAAAAGAGGGAAAGAGGATTGAAGAAAATGACTCCACCGGGGGCAATGCTGAACGCTCTGTAATGAGTCTTAAACGTGCGTGTGTACGACGGATACCCCTTGATAGCCCGAATCCAGCACCAACATAATGATGATGATGATAGGTTGTCCTGCACCTTTTTCTTCCATCTCGTCCTTCGTACATTGCAACATCTGCTGATTACGAGTAGGTATACGAGTATATCCGTGCACCTCTCAACCCCCTTGAAATCGATTTTTCTTTCGTCTGTTTTCAACCGGAAGCTAAATATTGAACAAAAAAAATAGTAATGCCCAATTATAATGGCAAATTGCAAGGGCATCAAAAATGGCAACAGCAACACAACGGCAACACCTGTTCCTTTGTTGACGGTTAATTTAATTTTACGAAAATTCCATCGACCCAATACAATTCGATTACAAACAAATATGAGTAAGACACAAAACAAATAATACGAAAATAAAAGTCAATTAATATCGCTGGACGTCAGTCAACCGGTCGGCAAAGTGGGTGTCATTCTGAATGGAGGAGTAAAAATCGATCAAATGGTGAGGAGCATACGACCAAACCAAACCAAACCGAACCAATAACTTTATTCTGGGGCTGAAGCTCTTCGCTTTGCGAATCAATATAGCTTTGTCATTCAATTAAAATTGTTCAAACAATTGGACATTCATTTTGAGCTCTTCTCTTTACGTTATTTAGGGCAGTTCTTTACGAGTAGGTACCTCTCCCTTTCCCTTCCCCTTTCCCTTTCCAATTCCATTTTTTGTTTTATGTTCGATTTTATCCATGGTGCACTTTCAACTTCATCAACGGATAGTGCGCAGCTCGTTTGTTTTTGACTTCCAGGGAAATTGACGACGACACGATGTAATGAATCTGCCTTATCCGCTACATATCTGCGCTCTATTCATTTTTCTCATTTTCGTTAGTCTATTCATATTCAGTCCTCCACCAAATATGCCACCTACCAACCAATACGACAAGACGGACGAATATAGTTAGAACGATTTGTTTAACTTTATAAACAGTGGAGATGAAAAGTTTACGGATGATTTGAGGAAATAAAGGATACATGCTACATGATTGAAGATGCTGAAGAAGTTTAGTTTTTCTGTCACCCTTTAAAGATGGCTTTTTTTCATTCACGATGCACATGGCCGCCTCGACTCATAGTGCCGGATTATAAAGAACTCAGTGTTGTAATATTAAGCATTCAACAAGCCTCCTTTAATACTCTTCTTCCTGATGAGCAGAATATGACAAAATGTGATGTCAGTCTACAAGAATTCTATGAAACTGAAAGAAACATCATCAAAGATATGTATGTACCTCAAGTTGAAATAAAACTGTTGCTCCAGAAGATGAAACAGAGGTAAACACAGTTTAGCTTAATTCTAGATGACACATGTTTTTATAAAACTTATTTTCACTGGAACAATGTGTGAAATAGTTACGAAAAAACGGACTACAGAACGTCTAAAATTACATGGCTGTACAGAGGTCAAGTGGTTGCCTGTTCAACTTATACTTTCTCCAATCTATTAATCAGCATATGAACCTAGTTGACGTGTGGACAAACTGGAATATAAAGACACTTGAAATCAGATGTTCTTCTACGAAATAGAGCAGCTCTCTAGTTTATTTGTTTGTACGTAATGTCACGCTTGCTTGGATTCTATTCGGTAATGTAACCACACACAGAAAGGATACATTTGTAAGTTATCACTATTTAAGGAGGTGCATGCTTTGAATTTGCATCTTCTTCCACAAGATAATAAGAGAGACTTCCAATCAATCAACCGTAAGTCAGATTGATCACATTGCGTTCCACTAAAGACACTTCTCCAATGTGATAAATTCAAAAACGTTCGGTGGGACAAGCATTGACTAGAACCCCTTCTGTGTTGTATCCAGAGTATGGCTACGAATAACGAAGAAAAAAAAATACTATCACCGCGGTTTCGCCATTTAAATGCGTTGTGATGTAGCTAACGACACTCCACCACAATTTGATCCGTGTTCCAATTCGAAATTCAACTTTATGTGGTTAAACTTCCATCTCTGTAAGCAAATTCACTACGGCTTTATTTACAGAAGGCCCAAACTGGACAGCAATTCGACCTTTAACGAGTTTGATGCCTGCCTGACTCTATACAAAGAATTGTTTCCCTGTATTCTCATACTGAAATCGTGATTACGGTCGATTTCAATCTACCATACATAATTCTGGATGGTTTCGACATTTTGGACAGACAGCAAAAAAAGAATTTGACCAAGCTTGTAAATGAGCTCACGTGAATACCAGACGTTGATGATCATACCGCCAACACCTTGGATTTGTTATCAACTTCTCAATCCGATAAGGGCACCGTTGATATGATTTCTCCTATAGGTTCGTAGGATCATTGTGTTACATAGATCACCTTATTTCTCGTACATCGACCACACAGTTAAAGAAAAGATTCCTAAAGGAATATCTTCTTTAGGAATTTTAACTGGTCGTTATATCCTATAAGGCCAACCCAATAGAGAAAAACCGAAAACAGTTCAGAACAGCCAGTAATGACTGCAACGGCTTTCTAAAGAGTGTGAAATTTTAATACAATCAAAAACTGAGGTAAAAAATACAAAAATGTCCCAAAGATAGTAACAATTTTTGGTCGTTCGTCAAAAATATCAGAAATTCTTCCTCATCCTCCATCCGAACACTCCAACCCAACACACATGACATTCCAGCTGTGAGCTTAATGACAAGGCCAATCTGCTTGCTGAACACTTTGCGCCCAGCTCAACACTTTCAGATTATGCTTTGTCTACGCCTATACTTGATTGCGTCGAATCTTCAATGGGACAAATCTACTTTCGCACTAGTGTAGTAGCAAGAGTACTTTAAGATCTTAACATTCACTAGCCTTAACCGCTAGCGCTGATGGCATATCTCCCCTTTTTCTGAAGAGGTGTTCTTCCACGCCGGCAAAACCACTGCGTAAGCTTTTATCCAGCTCGTTCCTAAAAAAATGCCAAATCTTCTTCTATCTCCTCCTACGGACCCATTGCTGAGACTCCTAGCTCACACCAAAGCGTACGTTAATCTGGCGAAAGCAATATAGTTGCTTTTAAGGCACTTGACAGACTTTGGCATCATGCTACTTTGTCGATAATGCGTTCTTTTGAGATCAATCACCCGCTTCTTTAATGGATTAGAAATTATCTTCGGGCACCTTCAATTCAATAAGTTTTGGATGGTTTCAAGTCTGATATTCACAAAATACAATGGCTGTTTGATGAATACCCGGATTAGAAATAAAAACGCAATTTTTTTAAGTTTTGACAATTTATTTTTCAATATATTGTAGTCCGCTTTCGACTCGATACACTTTTCCAATCGATGCTGCAATTTTTTCAACCCCTCTGTATAGTACGACTTTTGTTGGCCTACAAAATACTCCTCCGCGGTGGCGATGACTTCCTCGTTCGACAAAAACAAAAAGAAGTCGCAGGGAGCCAAATTCAGAGAATACAGAAGATGGGGAAGCAATTCGTAGTGCAATTCGACCAATTTGGCTGTGGTGACTGCGGAGGTGTGAGCCGGTGCGTTATCCTGGTGGAAGACCACTTTTTTCTTCGCCAAATGTGGACGTTTTTTCTTCAAATCGACGTAGTATGCTTCTATGATTGTTTTTCCCTTCTCCAGATAGTCAGAGTAGATCAAGCCTCGCGCGTTCCAAAAAACGGCGTCCATCACCTTTCCGGCCGAAGGCAGAGTTTTCACCTTCTTTGGAGCAGGTTCACCGGGTAACAACCATTGTTTCGATTGTTTTTTGGTCTCTGGTGTGTACCAATGAATCCATGTCTCTTCGACGGTCACGAAATGATGCAGAAACTCCTCCAGATTTCGGTTTAAAAGGAACAAGCACGTATTTGAAGAGGTCTATGATGAAATGGATATGACTAACGCGTTCAGTTGAGATACCGGCTTTTTCAGCCAACTCGCGAATTTTCACTTGGCGGTTCGCCAATACGAGATCTGGTGGTAACCGTTCTTTTAGTGTAAAATACACCAAGTATAATCATCCTAGTTCTGGAATATGGAATAAAAATATACGTAGAGGTTAGCGAAGGTACGAATCGAAAATTGAAAGATTTTTGATTCTGTTTACCTTGACAAGCTTTTGAAGAACAAATATGAGAGAGAACTCCTCAACTATTTGCCATGGAAAGTTCTTCAACTTGAGATGGCTGGAACATATGGATTGGCTGAATTTTAACGTTTAGGCCCAAATTTTCGATTGTTACTATTGTTATTCGTTTTCTTTTTTCTATTGACGTTTTTTTGTCTCTCGTGATAACCAGGTTACATCCTCCTCATTAAAATATAATTGAAATTCGTTAAGGGATAGAAATTTAACATGATAGGTTCAGGATGTCAAGCTCTATGAAATGGAAAATTTGATGATGTGTCTCCAGGTTTCGGACAAAATTTTTCTTGGGTTTTTATAGACTGGTTCTCAATTCTGAAGTTTATTTAGCCAGTTTTTTAAATGCACTTGATAAAGAGCTAGAGCTTGACATTATACACCCTGACTGACTCGAACTGCAACCAACTTCAGACTGCTATAATTTCCAAACCGTTCTTTACTGTGAGCTCAAATTTTGACAAATGACAGATAATTTTATTATTTACAAGCCTTATAAACGATTTGCGTCTCAGTTGCGTTGACAATTTTTTATCCGCGATAGAATTCAAACGTGATAATGTGATTGCTTTATATTTGGCTGGAAAACCACAAGTAGCTATCGTTAGATCCCTCCAGCACCTCAACGTGAATAAATCATTTGTGTCTCCAATCATAGCTGGTCACCGTGATACTGGCAGCGTTGCAAAACGCCGTGGAGGTGGTCATAAAAAAAAAAACAGAAAAACAGCAATATCGGCAGAAGTGGTTCGGAAAGTGAAGGCTCGAATTGAGCGAACTCCGCGTCGAAGTGGAAGAAAAATGGCTCGTGAGCTCAACATATCGTTGGAACGGATGCAACACATACTGAAAAATGAGCTTGGGCTCAAGCCATTGAAGTTCCAAAAAACACACGATCTTACGATCTAACAGAAAAAAGCTAGAGTCGAAGAGCGAAGGAGTTGCTACGCTTGCACGAAAGGGGTGAGTTGCCGAATTTGGTTTTTTCCGATGAGTCGCCATTTGTTATAGAGCAATATATGACCGAGTTTACTTGCCAAAGAGATCCTTCGAAAATTTACACCTTCGGATGGCCACCAGAAAGCAGGCAGCACCGACGGTGATGGTTTGGGCCGCCATAACCGCCGATGGTCGCTCTCCGCGACCGTGGCGTGGACTGTGGCGTCAAAATTAAAGCGATCGTATACCGTAAAACTGTCTTAGAGACAGTATTGAAGCCTTGGGCAAACAATCATTTCGGTCGGAGACTGTGGACATTTGAACAAGACTCGGCACCGTCTCACAAAGCGCGCGTCAACCAAGATTGGTTAAAAAACAATGTTTCACACTTCATTTCTTCGACACAATGGATTGCAAATTCTCCTTATGCAATTTGTCTGTTTGGGGCAAAGGCAAAGGTTTTCACTAAAAAATACCAAAGTTTGGACCACATCAAACAAGCTCTTCGCCGAGAATGGGCCAAAATACCGGTATATGTATTAATTCGTGCGGTTTTTTTTTCAAAATTTGAACGTTTATTTAAGAAAAACATGTACAATAGTAATACTCAAAGTATTGCCCATCTGACTGGACTTTTTCCCATCTTTCTGGCAATTTGTGGATCCCATCCCAAAACAACTGCGCCGGCTTGACAGCCAAGAATGAATCAAGCCAGTTTTTGATATTCTGCTCTAATGTGAACCGTATTTCAGTGAGGGCGTTCTGCATCGACCGGAACAAATGGTAGTCAGAAGGGGCAAGGTCTGGGCTATAAGGAGGGTGGGGTAAGACTTCCCATCCACTGCTTTCCAAATAGTTCTTAACCGGAATAGCAACGTGGGGTTGAGCGTTGTCATGATGGAAAATTATTGCCTCGTGTCTGGTCGCATATTTCGGGCGTTTTTCGGCTACTGCTCTCTTCAAACGGATTAATTGTGTTCGGTAGCGTTGTCCATTGATGGTTTCATCCGGTTTTAGCAGCTCATAATACAGCACACCCATCTGATCCCACCAAATACAGAGCACTACCTTCGCGCCATGGATATTTGATTTTGCCGTTGATTTGGCTGATTGGCCGGGTTTCACATATGATTTTTTGCGCTTGGGGTTGTTGTAATGGATCCATTTTTCATCACCAGTAACAATCCGATGCAAAAATGACTTCGTTTTGTGGCGTTCCAGCAGCATTTCGGACATGCAAAACCGCCTTTTGACGTCTCTCGGCTTGAGTTCATGTGGAACCCAATTTCCTTGCTTTTGAATATATCCAGCTGCTTTTAAACGTTTTGAAATGGCTGCTTGGGTGACACCCAAAGATTCTGCGAGCTCTTCTTGTGTTTGGCAACAATGTTCATAGTGTAATGATTCCAGTTCTTCATCTTCAAACTTTTTTGGCTCCCCAGGACGTTCATCGTCTTCCAAACCAAAATCACCACTTTTAAATCGTGCAAACCACTTTTAGCATGTTCGCTTAGCTAGCGCATGTTTACCATAAACTTCCACCAAAATACGATGACTTTCGGCAGCAGTTTTCTTCATATTAAAGTAATGAAGAAGAACTCCCCGCAAAAACACTTTTTCAGGCACAAAGTTCGGCATATTTGAGTGAAAGAAAATTATTGTTGTTTACGCTTCAAATGAATGACATATACTGAAATGACGTACAATGACAGTAGCTTTCCAACGCATGTTCCAATGGAATAATACAAGTTACGCCATCTCTTAGCAAATATACATGTCATAAAACGAAGCTGTGTATGCTATTAAGTCGGATCTTTCTCTCGAATTTGTCTCTCCTCTGTCTGCTGACAAAGCAACCATTTCACGAAAATTCTCATCAAATGCACATATGTCTGAATACTTTCGGTTTGCATTATTTGATTGTATAAAACCTTTTCGTAGTGCAAAAATTGCTGCCTGCAGTACTACCCCCGTCACCAAGAGATACACATGTTGGTAGGGTATGTATTTAGTGAGAGTGAATAACCAAAACAAAAAGAAAACCTTTTTATGGGCAATGAAATCATCATCATCATCATCAACATCAGCGTCATCACCAGGATCGGTTATCCCGTTAGTCCATTATTCGTCCCACAGTAGGTATTATGAAATTCTACTTTATATGGCTCCTTCATTGTTTAACTAGACGAAGTAAAAACACACAGAGCTGTCCACACACCAAACTGACACTGGCACTAACACAGTCTCCGAAACAGGCAAACATTTGTAAAGTGAAAAATTGAATACAAAATTCGAAACCCGAACTGATAGGTGAAAAAAAAAAAAACAGCACCGAAAAATTTACGGAACGGCAATAGGCCGAATACCCTCTTGTATGCAAGTGTATGAGTGGCGTATGTCCACAAATTTGCCGCTCTATGTTTATTTTTCATCTACATTGCCTTTGACGATGAGATACGAGTTGCAGGCGAATGAACAGAAAAAAAAACACTATCCGGCAGGCGATGCGTTTATTGACGTACGCTTAAGTTATATGTATGTGCGAGGGTATAAACTACAGGCGTACATACACTCGTAAATCATGGATTCATTCACCAAGAATTGAAAACGAAAATAGAGGAAAAAGTAAGCTTGTGGCTGTTGTTGTTATTATTATTATTCCCTTTCCCTTATCATCCGCAACGATGCTAACAATGTTTTATTCAACGTTCCTTTCTTCCCCGCAGGATGTTTTCGACGGTTGCACTCGACGCTGTTCGCTGTCCTTTTCTTTTGTAACCAACGCAACGCTATTAAACGAAAGACCGAAGACGACGGAGAGAGAGAGAGAGATCGATGACCTTTAAATAAATTTTACTGTTCTCCAAGGGGGTGGCACTGTGGCACAATAAAGTAGTGATTCTCGCCTTCTTGCTGTACTGAGTACAACGAGCCACCAACCGGTGTACGATGAAATGGTAGTAAAAGACTCTGCAAAAGGTTGCGCGCTGCAAGAATACAAGTAGCAACAGAAAGCGATGAGCCCTGCAGGGTGGGTAATCAATTTTCGCCGGAAACATGGCGAAAAAAGGATAATCACGGGGGTATTTATCAATGTCGATCACAAATCGGAATTTTGTAACCGGGGTGAAATATGAGAGACATTTGAGAATGTTGCATTATTATTATATTTTTTTTGCCTTCCTTTTTTGCTCCTTTTTTTGTGAATGGAGGAAATGAGGAAGAACATGGTCGTGCGCATTCAATTCAGCTGAAAAGGAAGGGGGAGAGAATAGTTTCTTGTTAATATCCTGCTTCTTTCGGATTGATACAAAACTAAGAAAAGTATTTAAGGAAATAGATGCCAGCAAGTCCTCGAAACTAATGCCATTGGGTGCTTTATCAATCCTGCAGGCAAGTCGCTTTTGAAGTTTTATGGACAGATATAGACCAACAACGAGGTGATCAACAAGGTTCAAACTGGGTATGAATGTAGAAATCTGTTAGTAATGTGTTTGCCTTAGTTCGAATTTTAAAAAAAAAAACTTAAGATCTGTATTACTTCTGTAAGTTCCAGAGTGCTTTTCTTCATCAGTATCTGCTCTTGCGAAAAGACTACGGAGCATGACACAAAAACTTAATCCTCGTACATAATCCACTCGAGCTGGTGCAACATACGCACGGCTAGAAGAGTGTTTTTTCGATAGTGTGCGGTACTTGTGTACTACGCTCACCATAGATTTCATTACCAATCTTTCTTGTAGAAAAACGTGATATTTTATCGACATTTTATCGACATCGCAAACACCACGGTTAATGGGTGATGCGGACCAGTACAACAAGTTCAAAATATTAAAAACAAGTTGCTGCAGATACTGAGAGCAATTTGTTTGGCACGTCAAACAAGGATCATTGGCATAGCGACGTTTAAAGCAAGCATTAAAGAAAGAAGTCGCTTCAAGCTTAGAACGGGTTTTTGAGACTGATTTGCCTATAACTTGCTAGAAATAACCGAGGGGAAAAGAACCCATACAAGAACTCGTGTGGAAAATGAAGACAGTCCGTACTGACATCACTACCGTCAACGAGACACTTTATAGCAACGCACCAGGCTGTATCAGGTTAGATATAGTTTTCAATGTATCAGTGAGATTAATCCTTTCAACAGTTTGAACTATAAGGGGCTCTGGTTCTTGTTCATATGTACATCCCTCGATGAAGCTACTGCAAAAGGGGCAGTTTCTAAACAATCAAAGTGAAACACAGCTGGAACCTAGGCTTAGTGTAATAGGAATCATTTTAAAGCACTTATCGGCGGGATTCTTTTCGTAGCGTATGGGTTTGTTTAATGAGGAGACTGTTCTTTGAACACAAAAAACAACAGACCCACAGGCAAAACTTAGATTTTTTGCAAAGAATCGAAGAGAATGACTGCCATTCAGCGTCTGAATGATTCGAAAAGTTCATGTCTCATACGTTTTACAAACTGGGACTTGTACTTCTGAGAAACGCGAAGTCGTCCCGATGTTTTTGATGAACAATTCGACAACGATTTTGGCGCATTGACGAGGCCCATTTCCACGTATGTGGATACGTGAATAAACAAAATTTGATGTTCTAGGGCACTGAAAATCTATACAATACACATCCGCTCAAAGTCAATGTGTGCTGGACTGTTTACACAGGATTTTTTTTCAAATAGTCACTGTGCGCTACAGAGCCATGATCAATGAATTTTTCTTTCCTCAATTGGATGAATTGGGACTGGATAACATGTGGTTCCAGTAGGGCAGAGCAGCCGCACATACTGCACGAGCCACAACATTCTAAAACAAAGGGTCTAAAGGTTTATAGAAAGTTTTAGGAAAGTTCAGTTTCATGTCTCCAACTTATGCTGGATTTCGTGCTCATAAGCTCCAAAAGCGCCTCTTACAAAGCTTTTTGCGAAAAGTTCGAAAATATTGGTGAAACCTGTTTACTGGTCAAAGGAAAAGATCAACCAGGTTGGAACCACTCTGATGGTAGCTATACCGAATCAAAAGCAGAGACTTTCCATCTCAGGCTCGAGTCTCACGAAACCAGTTCACAACTAGCTGGTAGTGAGCTGAACAACACAGCACGCCGTAGTTGGTATATCTTATCGGAATTCGAAGAGCGCCTCTTACAAAGCTTTTTGCGAAAAGATCGAAAATATTGGTGAAACCTGTTTACTGATCAATCAGGTTGGAACCACTCTGACGGTACCTGTACCGAGTCAAAAGCAGAGCCTCCATCTCAGGCTCGAGTCTCACGAAACCAGCTCACAACTAGCTCATATCCATGAAGGTGGTAGTGAGCTGAACAACACAACACGCCGTAGCTGGTATATCTCATCGGTTGTGGTGACGGATGAGGTCATCAAACATGCTGTTGCTTCCTTTGATGGTTTCAAGTCGCCTGGCACCGATGGTATTTACTCAATTATGCTAAAAAAAAGGTATAGACCAGCTGCTGGAAGCTCTGAAGAGAATTACTGCTAGCCTGGCACTGATATATGTATACCGAATGCCTGGCAAACAGTGAGAGTGGCCTTTATACCGAAAATCGGAAAGGAGAACTACTCGCTCATCAAGAGTTTCAGACCTGTAAGTCTGTCTTCCTTCATGTTGCTCTGCACTACGTCGAAGCATCTTGGGCGCTGTCGGCCTTCTGGCAGTGCAGAGGAGCTATCATAAGATCTGTCATCGAGAAGGGTACTTTGGATCTACACGGCTATGATAAGGTCAATTATATACATGTGGGTTTTCCCTAGCACTCCTGGCTCCGCTCTAGACGCATTGATGAGTCTTCCTCCCCTTGATATTCATATAATGGGCTGCACCCTCAAAGCCGTCTTCCAATTAAAAAGAAGTGAATTTTGGTACAACACGCACTGGAGCTTTGATGATCTTGCGCGCCGGCTGTCTTATGACTCCGGTCCGATGCAATGACACCGAAACTTCTGTTGTGGAAAAAATACGAAACTGATTTTTCTTGTGCCCAGGACTGACACCGGCCAGAATCTAAGCCAGGAAAGGAATGCAGTTGGGTCTTTACGGAAAGCTTGCATCTGTCTTCCAAGCAGAAGTTTATGCAATCTTGATAGCGGAGAACCGGTGGAGAGGTCGAAGCATTTGCATCTGCAGCGACAGTCAAGCTGCGCTTAAAGCATTGCTGAACCTTCTTACGGCTTCTAAGCCGTATTGAAAATATTCTTATCTGCTAGATTAAGTGAATGCATAGATGCTTTTGTCAACAACCGCATTAACCGAATTCAATGGATAAATAAAGTAAACATGTCCACAACAACAGAAATTGGGGAGACCCCATGATTTTCAGATCGATACACGTTACCTTTCTATCAAACTTTTGTACAGGCGAGCCTGTCAAGGATTCCAAACCCCAACTCGTCTAATTGAGCAGGGAGAATTTACGCTCCTCCATCAAGGTAGCTAAAGACCTCATCAGGATCTTCGATATCGAAAAGGAGTTAAAACGAGCTGTAGCGTCCTGTAATGCTATTGTTGCAAAACTCAGATTCCAAAAGCAAATGATTCGATTGTCCTTTTCAATGGACTGCAGACAGGATGGATACGGGAAACTAAAAGGCAAACCAGACAAACTGGTCATTAAACCTTCAGTTATAAAATGACCAACGTATTAAAACTTTTGCCGATGTCGATCTGAAATTATAGACTACAAAAGCAGTCAAAGCAGAACTAAGAGTGAGGGAATCCTGGTACTTCTGGTGTATATTTCATGAAGATTCCATCATCGTTCTTACGAAAACCAATGACACTCGTAAAATCAGTCAGTCAACAAGAGCACAGCCGGAAAATCAAGTGGTTATGCCTCACGAAGACGTCTTAACTTTCCAGCAATTGAGTTAATCTCACTAATGCTGCAGCACATTGAAGCACCTTTGTATGAAATGATAGCTCATTACTAATGAGACATGACTCCAAGTGTCGTTACTTAATAAGCCCCTACACAGCTGCTCCAAGCATGTAGTCTTTTCATGTCATGCTGTACAATGTGGCAAGAAGAATCGAGTTCAAGCAAGCTCAAGAGCTAAAAACTCAAAGTTATTTCAAAAACACAAGCTAATCCTGCTAAAGCCTTATTAATCTCCAACGAAGTAAAACTTTTGATATTCAAAACCATTAACATAATCAAATCTCTTTCAAAACCAAACTCTCGTGTTTGGCTTTCTGAAGTCTTTCTTCCTCTAGTACACCTTTATTCAACAATAAATATAACCACTTTAAGGCATCATCCCCCAAGAAGGTAACTCCATAAAATCTCACCAAATTAGCAATGGTTCACATTACCCAGGGCTAAGTAGTTTGCTCCCATTCAAATGCAATACAATCACCAACCTAACCTAACCTCTTGGCGATCCTTTAGCACATTTAAGGTCTTTACAGTCGAATGCCAACACCAACCGAAACTCAATTGCGACAAGCTCAGATCCCCAATCGCTTTCATTGCATTGGAATTGCGTCACTTCTAGTGGTGGAGCTTACAAAATGAATGACATTGTGCACCTTATTTAATACTAGTGCACCAGTATCTACCCTTCATCCAGAGTGCCTTCTGTCTGTTGGTGTACCAGGGAACACCATTCATTCATTTCGTTTTTTTTTTTTTTTTTTTTTTTTTTTAATTAAAAGTCTGTCCCGGTGGCGCTTTTTCTTTTTTTTTTCAAAATATGTACACGAACTTAAACTCCAACTCTAACTTCACGTTACTCAACTCTGGTAGCAGCTGTTCAATTCGATTTGGTTCTGGATACTTTGATGCAGGATAAGCATTAACAGCGGCATTCTCTCTATCACTTCCCCGACGACTGAAATCCATTTTTGGTTTTGCTCTTCATTATTAGGAATGCTTGAGTCCCATATTGACTAGAGGTAGACCCTTCACAATGTCGTTTTGTGTCTTTGCTGATGCTACGAATATGTAGTCTCTGCTGCTGCAGCAGATTACATTTCTCAAGCATAGTACGAGTAACACCACGATGTAATCCGAGATCTGTGCGCTTTTCTCAATTTCACTGGACTAGGTATCCTATCGTATCCATCCTGATACCATCTACATATACACATATGAGTATCAGAAACGAGAGACTGGCATGCACAGTGCACACCATCAGTGGACGCGTCACATTCAGTTTGTGTACACCAGAAATTGCATCTTTCTACGAGCTGAGCTGATATGAAATCCTGGAACAGCAGGGAACTGCTGGTGTCTGTACATGTGCTTGTACCTTATTTTTATCACTGCCTTGCCCTTGTCTTTTTTTGTATGATATTTAGGAGTTGCGTTGCGTATCCGATGGATAAAACAACTCGAACCGATGCTGCAGCTGTTGCCATTCAGTTTGTTGAGAATAATATTAGTGAGACATGCAGGGTGCGGGATTCATTATTTTTTATTATAATTTTTTTTTTTCTTTCAGTTTTTGTTGGTATGGTTGCCCCGTCGTCCCTTCAGCTGCTTCTACCTATCACTTTGTTCTCTCTTTTGTCTGATGATGGTGCGTTGGGATGCGGAGAAAAACTCCAGTCGAAAAGAAACCTTTTTGTTTTTTGTTGTCCTATGGATACTACCAAGACCAGAACCAGGAAAAGGACGGGAAGCAGCAGCAGAAATACTGTAGTCTACTCTGCTGCTTTAAGTGAAAAACCAGTTGCAAGCAGGTAGTGTGGTAGGCAGGCATTGATGTATCATTTACCAAAGCCATACACACACGTCCTAAAAAAAAAAAAAATAAGAAAAACTCTGTCAAAAAAAAAAAAAAAAGCACACACACGGACAGTTACTTCAGTCCTCAGTCATACTCGAATTACGGTGTTGCGAAGGAAGAGATGAACAACATCTCCTCCCAATAATTTCCCATCCGAGAAACTAAGGAAATATTCATCGTTTAACGTTGGCCCGTATCAAAGTCCTGAATTGACCGACCTTCTTACGCCCACCACTTGGGAAGTGGAGCATATTAATATTTTAGGATTCAAGTTCAGCGGCAATCATTAACGTTTTGCCTGAAATCGATATGGAGTGTCCTGCGTGATGACATCTGTCTGCTTAAACTCGCTGAGTTGTCCAGTTTTATAGTGTGCATGTATCCGGAACGAGTTGGAGTAGACAAACATTTTTGAAGGGCCATCAAGGTATGAGGGCAACAATAAATCATGCGTTTTCGAGAAGGAATTTGTGATGGCCTTTGTTTCAGGTGTTGAAAAGCAAGACCTATCAAAAAAAAAGGCCATCCTTCTGTGCTAGGGATGATGTGTACACCCCGTGCAACAACAAAAAAAAGTATAGCTATTACTTTTTAGGGATTTCACTAATTATGTATATTGTATTGCCTCAAAGTTTAGTTTAGCACATCCGGGAATGCATCGGAATTCCTGAAAGTGAAAAGTTGATATCACGATGTCGAAAGTGTCATTTCGTGAAATAGCGCGACAAACTTGATGCAACGAGAGTTCTGTAAGAAGATTTTCTAACAAATATTGTCAGGATTATACTCTGACGAGAAAAATTGGCACAGAACTGAAAAGGTATACCACTGTTCGTCAAGACTGCTAACTAAAGAGGCTTAGCTTGAGAAAGAGGTGTGAAACCACATCGGAGTTGAGAGCTGATCTCCGTAAAGCTACTGGTGCTTAGTTAGCATCGGAACCATCAAGAATCTCCTTAAGTTGACGGGTCTGCTAGTAAGCCATCGCTGACCAGCAAAATATGTCAAACCTGACCAGAGCGTCAGGTGATGAGAAATTTAGTGATGGGCTGTTGGCCCTAATACGAAACACATAACTTGACGCTTTTAATATTGGGTATGTAATTTAATTCATGCGTTTTTTTTTTTTTTAATTTGAACGTTTATTTAAGAAAAACATGTACAATAGTATTACTCAAAGTATTGCCCATCTGAAGCTATGACTCTTTCCCATCTTTCTGGCAATTTGTGGATCCCAGGCAATTTGTGGATCCCATCCCAAAAGAACTGCGCCGGCTTGGCAGCCAAGAATGAATCAAGCCAATTTTTGATATTCTGCTCTGATGTGAACCGTATTTCAATGGGGGCGTTCTGCATCGACCGGAACAAATGGTAGTCAGAAGGGGCAAGATCTGGGCTATAAGGCGGGTGGGGTAGGTCTTCCCATCCACCGTGTTCCCAATAGTTCTTAACCGGAATAGCAAAGTGGGGCCAAGCGTTGTCATGATGGAAAATTATTGCCTCGTGTCCGGTCGCATATTCCGGGCGTTTTTCGGCTACTGCTCTCTTCAAACGGATTAACTATGTTCGGTAGCGTTGTCCATTAATGGTTTCACCCGGTTTTAGCAGCTCGTAATACAGCACACCCATCTGATTCCACCAAATACAGAGCATTACAACGGCTTTGCCGTTGATTTGGCTGGTTGGACGGGTTTTACATATGATTTTTTGCACTTGGGGTTGTCGTAATGGATCCATTTTTCATCACCAGTAACAATCCGATGCATAAATGACTTCCTTTTGTGGCGTTATAGCAGCATTTCGGACATGCAAAACCGCCTTTTGACGACCCAATTTTCTTGCTTTTGAATATCCAGCTGCTTTTAAACGTTTTGAAATGGCTGCTTGAGTGACACCCAAGGATTCTGCGAACTCTTCTTGTGTTTTTGGCAACAATCTTCATAGAGTAATGCTTCCAGTTCTTCATCTTTAAACTTTTTTGGCTGCCCAGGACGTTCATCGCCTTCCAAGCCAAAATCACCACTTTTAAATCGTGCAAACCACTTTTGGCACGTTCGCTCAGCTAGCGCATGTTCACCATAAACTTCTCCCAAAATACGATGACTTTCGGCAGCAGTTTTCTTCATATTAAAGTAATGAAGAAGAACTCCCCGCAAAAACACTTTTCCAGGCACAAAGTTCGGCATATTTGAGTGAAAGAAAATTATTGTTGTTTACGCTTCAAATGAATGATATATACTGAAATGACGTACAATGACAGTAGCTTTCCAACGCATGTTCCTATGGAATAATACAAGCTACGCTATCTCTTAACAAACCGCACGAATTAAGTTTTAGATCGAAAACTTCCAATCTCTACTAATTTATATATGCTCTGATGGCATTATTGCGCCATAGATACTGGATTATGGACGTAAAGAGAGCGTCTACAGAAATCGTTCACAAATGTATAAGATGTCCCTGATCAAAGCCACAACAGGTACATCAAATAATGGGAGGTCTTCCAAGCGAACGGATAAAACCAGCCCGATTCACACTACTTCACATTCTATAGACAACACAGAGTCCAGACCCTTACCCATCATCTCTTTACAAAGTTTAGACCTGTCATTGTATTTTTAACATCAGAATTAGGAAACTATCAAAGGGCTCACCAGAGGAACGATTTTCCAAAAGTCTGTGCAACTACTTGTATCTGATGCGGTTGCAAGTATTAAAATGGAAGCGAAAAAGAATGTGCTAAGTTGTACAATAAATGTGAGGAAAATCTTGCCACCTTAATTGTATCATTCAGATCCAACATGAATTTAAGCGTCGTTCAAGTCAATAAGAAGGGGTGCAAGCTAATGACTTTCCATCAGAGAACAAATAGAGTTGGGAAAGTATCCAGGGTTCAGTTTTTGGTATGTTTTGCATCCCAAATCTTGTTCAAAGAATCTAAACATCAATTTTCTGCATAATTCTTAGACATTTTTATTTATTTTTTTTTTTTTTTTACTTGTTTCATTGATTTCTATTATTCTATTCTATTATTGGGAAGAAACTAACCAGCAAAAGTCAACTTAAAAAAGCCCCAAAATTCACATCTTTCCGGTTTTACATAAATTAATTTTTGTGCGAAATTCAAAAAGTATCTGTCAGACACCGTACTTGTTATTTGCCCGCATTTTTCTTTTCCACGTTTTCTAATTTAGAAAAAATACTTTCATTGGTGTCAGACCAGTGAACATTGAATGCAAATAATTCTTCATTACCATGTTTTTCACATGCTGATGCTAATCCGAACAGAAATTAGATTATCTACCATTCGTTACCATTCAAGAAGAATTTCTGCAACTGAAAGGGCAACGTGAGAACCAATGCATTTTTAAGTTTTAATTGTTAAATATCAACCTGACTACGGGGTCAGAGAAATGTAGAATTTCGTGGTCTTTCTTTCCTGATATTTGTTTAATTCTTCTATAGTTCCCATTAAATGGTCCAAGAAAATTGTATGACAAGAACTAAGTGCTTATTTCTCCAAAACTAAAAGCAAAATCCCTACAGGAATGAAGAATAGGCAATTTTTCTTCAAAGCAATGCAAAACAAATGTGGTATGTGTGGGCTATTCTAAAAAAAGGTGAAGGTCGTGACATCCACTCGGTTAGTTATGGTGAATGGAAGGAAGTCTAGTTCTTCTTTTGGATTTGTAGAAAACGGCAAATATCAAAAACGAGAATTCATTGTCAAGTGTACAATTAACAGACAACGAGGAATTCACACAAAAGAACCATATCGACCGGTAATCCTCTACAGCTAGCCAAATCTTATTTCGGAAGGTGCGCGATTCTTCGGATGTCATCAAATGATTGATAAGGCCCTGGTCAGAACAGTAATTGATCGCATTTGAGAGAATTGTAACTTCCAAAGCTAAATGACTTCCCCGAGTGCAAAGACCAGTTGGATACATTAAACTTTCAGAGAAGGCTGCACTAAGAGTCGATCCAGGAAAAGACCGCATTCCATATTTCAGTATAATATATTATATTAAATTTTCTCCTCATAGATATGAAGAGCTAGAAATTTGTATTGTAGACAAAGAGCAAGGAGTACAAAAGTGGCTACAAGGGGTTTATTATCATTATAAATGAACCAGCGAAGCCATTGTTAAAAAAAGGACAGGTCCAGCATTTGTAGAGATCAGACCCTTACATCACAATCAACCTGCTGATATTCACGAACAGACCATTGCAACCACCAACAAAGGCTGTGAAATTAATCCTACATAACAGCTTAGCCGTCTCTGAAAACGTGTAGTTGCTTCTACGCGAAAAGCAGTTTTAGCCTCATTAGACAGCATTAGGCCATAGTCAGATCCTATTTTTGTAAAAGCAGAATGGGTATTACTTTTATTTTACACTGTTTTTGTTAGGCTAATTGGAGAATATCTGGTCACGTTTGAGCTGGATCCTCACTGAAGAGAGAGAATTCAGATGCAGGAAAGATCAGATCTGCAAAGAAAAACTCATGGAGATAAGACTACTTCTCCGAAACGATCGAATCAACCACCGATGCGTCGGTTACTAAAACTCCAACTCCAATCTCATCTTGAAATGTGCGATAACACCTACATAGATTGACTATATATAAAAAAACACTGGATATCTATGGTAAATAGACGCCAACTTCCCTAGCTCCACGCATTTTCCCGAAGTCAATCCGGGCTTTAGAGCACCCACTATAGAAGTCGATGCGGTGGAAACCACTATAACAGTCGACGTAAACGAGATAGTTTCGCTCATAAATATTACTGCACATTGTGATCGTATCAAAATGGCGAGTGTAGTCATCTACTCGTGCGGAAAATCAAAAAGTTCTCGGTGGCATCACCGTATGGCGCTTCCATTGTTCCGATTTGAGTTCTGTTTTTTTTTTTTTTTGTTAAGTTGGTAAATCTATTGCACCTCTAAATCTTAGCGTCATAGCTTGACATTTGCAAAAGTTACGTAGCCAAGAGTACATCTATCTTTGTGTATGTTGACGATTTTTTACAATTTTAGAAATGGACTTAAATTTGCAACAACGAACTTGTATTAAATTTTACGTAAAAATGGTGCGCCAACGTTGGAAACGTTGGAAAAGTATTTCGGCAACGAATCTCTAAAGAAAACGGTCGTTTACCAGTGGCACGAGCGGTTTAAAAGTGGTCGTGAGTCAATCGAAGATGATAAACACAGTGGCAGACCAACGACCCCGAAAACCGACGAAAACATTGATGAAGTTAAAGAAATGTTGGTCAATAACCATCAGAGAGATAGCGGAGGACTTGAACATTGCCTATGGATCCGTCCAAGACATTTTGGTTAATGATTTGGGTTTCCGTCGTGTAGCAGCAAGGTTGGTGCCAAAAGACCTCAATTTGCAAAAAAGAGACCGTGTTGACGTCGCAGAAGAGATGATTTGCGAGGCTGAATCCGATCCCACATTCATCAAAAGTACGACACGCAATCCAGACACCAGATAAAAAACCACGTCGGCAATGCTCACGGTTTTCATGAATTACAACGATGTAGTGCATCATGAATTTTTGCCAGAAGGCCAGACAGTAAACAAAGAGTATTATTTGGGCGTTATAAGACGTTTGCGTGAAGCATTTCGCCAAAAGAGACCAGAATTGTGGGCAGAAAACTCGTGGATTTTGCACAATGCACAGTACCATCATAATTCGTAATTTTTTGACGAAAATGCAACAAATACCATCCAACAGCCACCGAATTCACCTGATTTGGCTCCCTGTGACTTCTTTCTGCTCAATCGAGTTAAAAAAACCACTACGGGGAACGCGTTTCTGCAGCCAAGAGCAAGTAATGGAAAAATCGCAGGAAGCATTGATGGACATATCGAAAACCGAATATAAAAAATGTTTCGAGGATTAGATCAAGCGCTGGCTTGTGTGTTGCAGTCGATGGGGATTACTTTGAAGGGGACAATATAGATTTAGATGAATAAATGAATAAACTTGTATTTTTAACTTTAATTTTTGATCAAGGTGGTAGCTGGGGTTTTAAATGATGTATACGATGGTTGTGTGACCCATATTACTAATGTGTTTTTCTTTTTGCAGTGTCAGACTTCAGAACAGATTTCCATTTCATCATGGAAGGATTTATGCCACAACAATGATTTCAAATTATTGAAATTTATTTCCAAAACAGAAGGTCTGTTTGCAAAACTTATAGAGCACCCCGTGTTCAATAGACACCGGTACAATGCGACGATGAACGATTATTTATTCCCAGTTTGCGAATCCCAGAATTGTGGATCCAACAGGATGGTTTTTCATTATGCGATTTTTGAATGTCTGTTTAATGTTAATTAATTTACATTAAATGCAAAAATTTAGTCGTCAATGTAATTCCCTTTATTAGACAATACTTCTTCCCACCTCTCAGGCAACTTCTTAATGCCGGCACTAAAAAATATTTAGGCTTTGTCGAAAAAAATAGCCCAAGAGCCTTTTGGATATCATCCCGAGACCTAAATTTTTTTCCATAAAGGAAGTTTTGCATAAAAGATTGTAAATCTAGAGGATAAGGCGGAAGTACAATTTTTTCCCAACCAAACTTATGTAACTGTGGGCAGGTGGTTCTAGCTGTATAAGGGCGAGTATATCCTGATTAAATAGAATACCACTTCGACTCACTAGACCTAGCCGTTTCTGCTCAACTGTGAGTGGTAGACTTCTGCCGTGATAGTCCGGTTACACAAACTGGATTATTCCCTCAACATGCGATGTGAAGTCCATGTCTGGGATGTTGTGCCGGTCTATCTTTGAGACTAAGCCATTGATGGCGACGTTTAATGTTATTGTGAAGAACCCATTCTTCGTCTTCTTCAGTAACGATCTGGTTCAAAATCATCTCTTGATTGTGACGCTACAAAAACACAGTGCAAGTTTCGATTATTTACTGAAGATTATTTTGTGGTATACATTCTTCAAACTTTATGCTTTTCCCATATTTTTTAAGTGTCGATGGATTGTCACATGACATAAATTGTGTTCACTTGCCGTAGTAGTGGGATTTCTTCCGACGATGGACTTCGAGACCTCATCGTCTGGCTCTTCTAACCTACCCCATCTGGGTTCATCCTATAGGTCGAAATAGCCATTTCTAAACTTTGTAAACAAACGACGACACTTGGACTCGCTGAGAACATCCTTTCACCCGTTTCAAAATTCAGTTGAAAATGTTTACAATGTTTTTGACGTAACGAAATTTGCAGACTGAATAGCAATATATACTTCTGTAACGATTTGATACCAACGGCAACATCGCTCTATTGAAAACACGATCTAGCAATAGAGTCAAGAAATGGACCGGTCAATTGACCACCAAGAAAGTTCGATTTGTCGCCATTAAATTATATTCTGTGTTCTACATTAATATATATATTCTACGTTAAGTCATTAGTTTATGGTGATAAACCAACAACGAATGCGCTTTGTACGATTCAGTCGTGGTGGACACATGCCTGAAACTATTCCTTCAAACAATAAATAGCATGAAATAATCCTTCGAATAAATTTGAACAATTAGCTGGATAATATATCGTTATCAAGTTTTGAATTTTATTTAAACAAAAACATCTAAATCTCCAAAAACTATACTCTTGACCCAAGAGTCTGATAGATAGGTAATACTACGATTCTTGTGACGCCACAAAGTAAGGGTGGTTTTCAATGAAGTAAATCTCGGGTAGATCTGGGAAAAATGATAAAAAATTCTATCTCGATTTATTTTTTGTAGATCAGGGGCCTATTTTTCTACAATACATATACACACAATATGCAGCGCCACAGGAATCGTAAAATCCCCGATAGACACCACTCGGTAAAAACCTCGCCATAGTGCAGAGAGTGGCTTGCATCTGGATTCTAGAATCATTAGCAAAACAAACACCTACAGTGGCATTGAAGGCCGCACTAGATCACATTTCACTAGACGTCTACTGTGATTATGTGATGAGAGAGTTTGCAGTCGATGACAAGACGACGATCCTGTGCTGGGTAACAGATGATATGGACAAAATATCAAAAAAAGGCTCAACACTGCCCAACTCGTGTCATTAATAATGCTTAAGTTTTAAGTTTGTCAATGTCAATCGAAATTTCAGTGCAATAAACAGTGAAGCTACACTATTTTTGCTTGAAATCGCAATAATAAACCAAGCAAACTTCTTAGATTGACAATAAAAAGCATAACCCACCAAGCTTAAAACTGGCATCAAATGCTCTTGGATTAAATCGATCTTGAAGAACTTTTGAGCTTTGAGTTCGTAAACTAAGTGCAATACATCGATTCACCTATCCCACCACGTAGAAACGGCCGGTCCATAAAATCTAGTGGAATTGACAGAATATAGCGAATATGACGAATATAGCGCGGTCTGAAAGTCATATTTTCAATGAGCTGTTGCCGTATATAGGCTTGCAAGTCGTCCGTGATCTCTGATTTATCGGCGCAGACTACAGAAAATAATCCAAAGGTTTAAGCCACAGGATCTTTGGGGCCTATACGCAATGACGCAATTGTGCGCTCATTGTGGCGCGCTTTGTATCACGTTGTGTAGTCATTGCCATTCAATAAGAAAACAAGAATGTCAGTAATCTTGGATTTATAGTTCTCTTGATAGAATAAAACGTTCTGGCCGGCATAATTTTTGAATAAATAAGGACACATTCACCGAACGTACGATGCAAACGATGGGCAAGCGGCTTCAATCCTAAAAAGAACTGGATCCTATAAGCTCGTAAATCAAGATCTTCCACAATTGCTGTGCACAATGTCGAATAAACTCACTCGGGTCCTCATAAATATTATGCTCTACAGCAGCAACAACTTGTTTAATTCCCACTGTACGATATGTCTTTGTGGATTTGTATTACCTGTTATCTAATCGTATAAAAACGACCAATTACTTGCTCAGATGCCGATCAAATACATAAATTTTGAAAATTATACAACGACTTTCGAAATAAAACTGTACAACTTGCAAGTGTTGTTCCGGCGGAAGTCAATTCACGAATTTCTTTAAAACAAGCACCCATTAATAAGACCGAATATTTCCATTGCCGCTTTCTCCAATGCTCAAAACAAACTCCTGACATCTATGTATTTCGAAGTATTGTAGTAACCATATTGTGCCAAAATGCGAACAATTTAAATAATTAAGCTGTGTCTTCATCATGGAATGCCTTGAGTATTTTATGATAGAAAAATCCCACTTAAACTTAAAGGTTTTCTATGTGTGCCAGTCGTACGGCTTTAACATACGCATCGGAGCGTTAAATAATATACAAGAAAAAAATGGTGAAACAATGGAAATGTTACGATTATCAGCGGATCTAACAAAACATGCGTAATAAGAATTACGCAGATTCGTGGAAGCCCCCCCATTAACCGATAGTGAAGAGCATACAAGCTAAGCGAATTAGATAGTTTTACCATATACAACTAAGGTCATCAAAAAATCGGATCCAAAAAGAAATAGAATCATCAAGTTCCAGCCATGGTTTGCAGAAGGAGCCAAAAGTCAAATAACTCTCAAACTTTAAATCATCAACAAACTCCTGGTCGTACTACAGAGATGATCTGAAATAGTGCGGCCTGTAATGGAAGGCCCTGGAAGGGTTGGCCAAAAATCTGCATATTGTCCAAAAAATCATCTTCTCGGATGAGACCTATTTTTGGCTCAGCGGCTATGTTAAGAAACTGTTTCAATTTCCGTTATTGAAACAAACACAATCCACAAATGTTTATGTTTGGCCATGCATCAATTTATCCTAAATTCTTTCAAAATGAGGAAGGAGGCACCGTCACCCTCAGCTGTGGTTTCAACAAGACGGAGATAGATGCTATACAAGAGACGCAATGCTCGAAGTTGCGAAGGAGAAATTTGGCGACTGGGTCACGGCAAGCATTCATCAATTGGCCGCCGCCATCATGCGATTTGACACCACTCGATTATCTTCTCTGTGGCTACGTCAAGTTCTTTGTCAATAACACCTCACATATTAGGCGGATTATGATGTGCTATTCCACACATAATGGCCTTAACGTAGCTTTAAAATAAAGTCAGAATCAATTTTATATCTCACACCGTTGTTGTTTTATTTAATTTTTTTTTTTTGTCGTTCCTATGTGGTCACTCTTTAGTAATTAGAGATTTTAGCAAAACGTCTTGAGCCAAAAACATATCGCACCGTTGTATTGAAAGCGGCGTCAAGCCTTCGTCGGCTTTTCGCATCACAATTGCAAAAAGGTTCGCATTCATATGTAAGGATCCGGATGACAAGAGTTTTGGCTAGCAAAATGCATGTCCTAAGGGGTGTGTGTACTCCATATACCTATTATACTAACGGCCGCATTGATGTAGTCATCCTATGTCAGAGTCCTATTGTACAGTTCATATACGAGTAGTATGCCTAGATTTTTCGCAGTTTCGCCATATTCAACTTTAGAACCACAAAGCATAATGTCAGAAAAATAACTAAGGTCTAAGGATTTCTTGCTAATAACAATGAATTTGGTCTTTAGAGGTTTTACAAAGAAGATCGGAGATTTTCGCTAAGTCAAGGTTGACGGAATTTACACAATTTTCTATTGATCCAAGTAGATAGCTGCGATATAGATAATTGTACGTCAATAGCTTACAATTTATTGAAATAAAGAGAGAAAAAAATGTGGCCCTGAGATCGAACCCTGAGGGACACCTCTACAAGTATAGGGTTTTCCAATAGGGACTTGACAACTTTGAATTTAATTTGTGAACGCACTCTTTCACTAATCATCAAACTGTCACTGTCAATTTATTCAGTAAACTCAACATTTTCATCATGGTAAAGTACACTAACGAGCAACGTCTGCAAATTATAAAAATTTTCTACAGATATTCGGAGTCGGTGACTGCAACTTTAAGAGCGTTAACTCCAATTTTCGGTCGTAATTCTCGCCCTAGTAGACAGGCAATAACAAGTTTAATGCAAAAACTTGAGATCAAGCTGACTCAAGAATTGAAGCCGATGGATCATTTGAAGCGACGTACGTTCTCCGATTGAGTTCTGGAGAAGATGCGCCAAGATCAAGCTCATCATCAATGGGTACGTCAATGAGCAAAATATGCGTTATTGGTCGGGTGAAAACCCACATGTGCTTCATGAATCACCACTTCCATATTTTTTCGTCGACGATAACGATCGTCACGTATCGTCACGTTACTGTGAATGGTCAGCGTTGTCGCGCCGTGATCACCGATTATTTTTTGCCCGAATTGGAAGATATGGACTTGGACGACATGTGGTTTCAACAAAATGGTGCGACAAGCCACGCAGCACACGCTACAATCGATTTATTGAAGAGTTAGTATGGTGAGCGTGTTATCTCAAGACATGGGCCAGTCGATTGGTTTATGCCAACACGCCAACGACGTTGGAAGAGCTCAGAGCCAACATTGAACGCGAAATAGCGGCCGTTTCTCCCGAAATGTGTGGCCGAAAATTGGGTCCAACGAATCGACCGCTGCAAACGTGCCCGCGGTGGCCATATGAACGAAGTCGAGTTCCATTCATAAATGTTTTCATTGTACTTCAAGCCAATAATAAAGTTTTTGAAAAATTTTATTTAAAAAAAAAGGTGTCAAGTCGTTATCAGAAAAGACAGGATTAGAGTAAAAGCTGCATTTGAGAGAAGTTTATAGCACAAAATCAACACTGTCGAACACTTTAGAAGGGTGTAGGAGCAACAGGAAGGTGGCTTTGTCATCACCTAGGTATTCCCCAATGTCATCCACAACTTTCCTTATCGCTGTTATGCAACTGTTTCCGGAAACCAGATTAAAAGGAAGAAAGTAACTTATTAGAATTTATGTATACGTACTGATTGGTCTCTGGAGCACTTTCTCAAATACCTTAGATAAATAGGGTAAGGTAAAGATTGGACGGTAGTCTTTACTATTTAATTAGATAAAAACGAGTAGTTAGTAAATGATTAAATATATGCACTAGGGTAGGTAAAATGACAGAGTATAATTTTTACAAATTTTGGATGTACCATATGTACACATATCGTCACATACAGTGGCATTTGATTTAGTAGACAAAAGACAATTAAACATTTCGACATTATCGACGTAGGCAAACTCAACAACACTATTACCGCTATAAGCAGTACACCTACGGGTATGATATCGAGGCGTTGGAAAACAACTGATACAAAACCCAAATTTAATTGACTTAGATCCAAGGAGTCATTTAATTTAGGTCACGTCTTTCCAACTCTTAAAAGTGAGTTTATCTTATTCATCGAGGAATTTTGTTTTGCTACTTTTATTTTATTGACTACTCGGGTTTCGTAGAGATCCATATATTTGCATATGGGGTTCTAGTCTGTAATAATTAATTATATTAAACAGAAATATGCGTGCATCCTAATAAGTTTCCAGATAGTTCATAAACACGATGGCTTCGAATATTGTAAATATATCTTACTGCGTCATTGAAGTTAACAGGGTAGGTCAATAAGACCCTGCAAATTAAAACAGACATCGTTGTCACCTCAAATCCAACATTGTGTTCGTCAAGAAGCATCTTTTTAAAGAACCGTCCTGAATTTTCAGACAGATCGGTCAAATTGTTTTGTGGTGACAGCCATTTGAAATTGACGACTTCAAGAATTTTCGTAAAAATGAAAAAAACAAGTGAATTTCGTGTGCTCATTGAATACTATTTTTTGGGCAAAAAGACCATCACGCAAAGCAAACAAAAGCTTGAAAAGTATTATGGGCACTCTTAACCATCGATTGGAACTATCCACCACTGATTTATTCAATTTCGGTGCGGTCGTACTAGCCCAAATGACGCTGAACGCTCTGTTCGCTCAATTGATGTCACCAAACCAAAAATGGTCTACAGGCTTATCACATGGATCTGTGATTTAAGTTTTGCAAACATTTTTCGAAAGCTATCCACAATTGACAACAAACCCAACTTCAGCGGAGTTGGCGATATTCAATCAAAGCCCAAAAGAGTTTTTTCGCCGTTTAGTAAACGTCGACGAAACATGAATTTGTCATAACACATCAGATACCAAAGAACAGTGGAAACGGTGAGCTGAAGCCGGTGAAAGCCAAGGTGCTTCTTTCGACCAATAAAGTCATGGCGACAGCTTTTTAGGATTCGTGCAGTGGCACTCACCTCGATTACCTTAAAAAAAAAACGATATCCGGTCCCTATTATGCAGAGCTGTTGGATCGTTTCAACGCTGATTTGAAGCGACCGCATTTGGCGAGGAAAAAGTTCTCTTCCACGAGGACAACGCACCGGTGCACAAGTCCCCAGTCGTAATGGCAAAATTGCATTAACTAGGTTACGTACTGTTCCCTCATACAGCAGATTTATCCAAAAATTAAAGAAAAACTTATCAAAATCCTATCGAATGTCATCAAGAATATATACAACTGCTGTGCAACAGCTATGATTAGCTCTTAAGACTCAATGAAAATGGTTGAGTAAGAAATTTACTGATAAGTGGTTTAGTATTTGCTTGGCAATAAGCCTTTCAAGATCCTTCGACAAGCATGCTTTTGTGCTTATTGGTCTAAAGTCCTTTAAGGTTTAAGCAGAAATATTTCTAGGAATAGGGATAACTTTAGTAATTTTTCAGGATTGTGGAAAGGATGAGGTTGTAATGCAATAATTAATTATGTGCGTCAAATGATTAATGATAAATGGGAGTAGAAGTTTAAGAAATTGAATAGGATTCTATCTATGCCGCTTAAATTCGACCTGATTTTAACTATTCACTCAATTATGTAACTTTCTCCAACGGTTTCAAAATCAGTAAGACTTGCCCCGTCAGGAAAAGTTTAATTGAGTTCTCCAATCCAAAGAAAGGCTGGAAAATTATTGGTATCAGTTCGAAAAGCTACTAGCACATCCTACATACAGTGGTGTTCACAGAAAGAGCACATCCCCTTTAAATTTCGCAGTTACTTTTATTTTTTTCATCCTGTGGCATCAAATGTCTGTTGGCAATAAAAAATCGCTGTGTAATCCTTAAATAGAAATAGCACAGGTTTATTTAAAGTGATTTTAAGAGTACTTTGCTGGAACGAGTAAGCATGAAATGTAAAGCTGAAACAATATCTAACGTCGCCAGGCTGCTCCACTACTCCAGGAAGGTAGTCCAAACCACTATAAAGCATATGACAGTGGAAGAAACAACATTAACAAAATTTGGAAGTCACTGCCAAGAAAGACCACTGGTCATATGGACAGATAAATGCAGCATCCCAGCAAAAAGGATCATCATCTTTTAGAGGTTAATCTACATGGACGCATCGCAAGAAAGAAACTAGCTGTATCGAAGAAATATAAGTTGAAAAGATTAATATTTGCAAGAGTTCATGTTAACAAACCAATTTCTTTCTGGAAAAACGTTTTGTGGAGCGATGAATCAAAGTTTAATAGGGTCGGATCTGACGGAAAAACGCTTGTAAAAAGTCCCCAAGACAAGAGTTCAAACTGCTGTGCACGAACAAAACCATTAAACACGGAGGTTGCAGCATAATGGTTTGTGGACACATGATTTGGCACACGTGTCCTTCCAATTGTGAAAATAGAAGGACGTTTGGATCAATATATAGGGTTTTCCAATAGGGACTTGACAACTTTGAATTTAATTTGTGAACGCACTCTTTCACTAATCATCAAACTGTCACTGTCAATTTATTCAGTAAACTCAACATTTTCATCTGCAAACTATTAAAATTTTCTACAGATATTCGGAGTCGGTGACTGCAACTTTAAGGGCGTTAACTCCAATTTTCGGTCGTAATTCTCGCCCTAGTAGACAGGCAATAACAAGTTTAATGCAAAAACTTGAGTCTACATATTCGTTGTGTGATGTTGCCGTGTCAATGAGACAACGGGTTGGTCGAAGTGTCGAAAATATCTCTGCCGTTCAGACGTCCGTAGCAAACGATGCAAATCAGTCAATTCGACGGCGTTCTCAAGAATTGGGCATCGCTCAGACCACATTATGGCGTATTTTGATCTTGATCTTGGCTTACACCCATACAAGATCAAGCTGGCTCAAGAATTGAAGTCGATAGATCATTTTAAGCGACGTACGTTCTCCGATTGGGTTCTGGAGAAGATGCGCCAAGATGATGAATTTCATCGCAAAATCATCTTCAGTGACGAAGCTCATTTTTGGCTCAATGGTTTCGTCAATAAGCAAAATATGCGTTATTGGTCGGGTAAAAATCCACATGTGCTTCATGAATCACCACTTCATCCACAAAAAATAACTGTTTGGTGCAGTTTACATGCCGGCGGCGTTATTGGGCCATATTTTTTCGTCGACGATAACGATCGTCATGTTACTGTGAATGGTCAGCGTTATCGCGCCATGATCACCGATTATTTTTGGCCCGAATTGGAAGATATGGACTTGGACGACATGTGGTTTCAAAAGGATGGTGCCACAAGCCACACAGCACACGCTACAATCGATTTATTGAAGAGTAAGTATGGTAAGCGTGTGATCTCAAGACATGGGCCAGTCGATTGGCCGCCTTGTTTGTGCCGCCGCTTGACTATTTTCTGTGGGGCTACGTTAAGTCATTGGTTTTTGCTAACACGCCGACGACGTTGGAAGAGCTCAGAGCCAACACGCGAAATAGCGGGCGTTTCGTTGAAAATTGGGTCCAACGAATCGACCGCTGCAAACCTGCCCGCAGTGGCCATATGAACGAAGTCGAGTTCCATTCATAAATGTTTTGATTGTACTTCAAGCCAATAAAAAGGTTTTTTGAAATATCTCAAATGGTTTGCCTTTTATTTAAAAAAAAAAAAATTGTCAAATCGTTATACGAAAACCCTATAAATACAAAGAAATCCTTGAAAACCATATGGAGTTCTTTTGTGACGAGTTTCTCCCACTTGCATGGACATTTATCCAAAAAAAAAAAGGGCCGAAGCACAACGTCAGGTCTGTAAGTCAGTGGCTTGCAGACCAAAAAATTAACGTTTTAGAACAGCCGCCACAAAGTCCTGATCTTAACCCTATAGAACAACTGAGGATGAAAAACGATCAAGTTTGAGTCTTTAATTTAAAAGCACACGACGGGTCTGGTACAGCACCCCCACTGAAAGATGTCGGAAATATTTTAAGTGAATGCCATCTACATATATGGAAATAAGTGCTAAAGGGCAAATGTTATCCAACCAAATTCTAGCTTGAAATTGTACTTTTAAATTAGTTTCTACGTATTAAAGCATGGTGTGCTATTTCTTTGAACAATTAATGTATGCACTGTTATGATTTCTTTGACTATTCTTTATTTTTTACCGTACTAATAATTATTATTTTACAATCTGATAAGTTGGTAAAGACAAATACATACATTTGAAATAAATGAAAAAAATAAATATTAAATCATGTTTGAGTAAGGTATGTGGGTAGGTAAAAGTGGCTGTTGGAAACACCCACCCACTTAGAACTATTGGCCCATTGTGATGCCTTACTGATGATGATCTATGATTCTCTTACTCTTGGAACCAATTTGAGCTTATGATGAAGCGTATGAGGCAGTTAACGTCTATATTCTTTAGATCGTTTAAGTTATTGTAGGTGAAATGTCCAAAGTGATGTCTTCTTTTCTGGGAGAGAGCTGCTTCCTCTTGCTCCTTGTCGATGCAGTTTCTACAGAAATTGTTTGTAAAGGTGCCAAGCCTTCTTTTATGCTTGCCTATAAGGCAGTGTCCAATAGAATAGGTAGAGTGCTTCTAATTTTGGAGAGTTCATCGGTCCTACAATTCCCTGGAATGTCTCTATGGCCCGATACCCAACAAAGGTGAAGGTTGAACTGCTCTGGTTTGAAAGACGCAAGCAGAGGCTTAGATTTAGTTTATCTAAGAAACCACCGCTACCAACCCTGCTATCGGTTTTAGATCCATCTGTGTAAAAGTGTATTGACTTGTCCTCCATGAAAGCATCTTCCTCCCAGAAGGATCTAGAGGTGAAGCTTACATGAAACTCTTTGTCAAACTAAAGTTCAGGTATGGTGTAATCGATGTTCTCTGTGAGGATTCCTAATATATTAGGATATTTGTCCACTGCAGTAGCTACGCCTGCTGAAAATCGTCATCCCTAAATCGAGGGGTGTCAAGTGAAACAGATTATCTAATGCTGAGGAGTGAGTAGAACGTACTTTGGACCCTGCTTAGGTTGCTACAGTTGACTGCAGTGTCTAAGACCGTCCACTAGACAACAACCCCGTAAGTGAGTATGAGTAGTATGAGTAGTGGGTTATGCGAGGTTGAAGGCCCCATTTGTTCGCAATGGCTTTTTTGCTAGCGGATAAAGCTACTATAGCTTTCTTGACTCTTTCTTAAATTTTAGGTTTCCAATTTAGTTTCCTGTCGAAAATGAGACCCAGATATTTTGCTGTATCGGAAATCAGGGGAAAGAGGGAAGCTCTATAATTCGAATATTGTATTGAGTAATATTTGATTAAGAACGAACGGCTTTAGGAATAAAACTATATTCCCATATGTCTGATGCATGATGTTATCTTGGCTTAATAAATTTCTGCCGCAAAACAAGTGCACATCTGCAATACCAGCGTTTTATAAATTTGATCATGATAGCAACTTTTACGTAGTCACTGGCAATGTAAATCTAAAACAATTACATTAAGTTGTTAGTAGACGGTGTTTATCTTCAATCCATATCCTGATGGTGTTCGCTTCGTAGATCAAACTAGACAAAAGCGATTCTTATCCAAAATGGGACATATGCATAAATGTGTGCTGTAACAATCCATGCCTTATCGTAATCGACGAGTAAATTGAATAACGACGATCGGAGTTGCACCCTTCCAAATTACACAATTCGAGTTTTTATATTTAAAAAAAAAAAAAGAAAAAAAAAAAAAAAAACTCAACACAATGCACCCCTGTTTAGTCTGTTTGGAATTATGAAGAAGAACTCGAACTTTGATTAAAATCTACCCGGCAACCCGTATTTCACTGCTGTTCATGTACTCGTAATTCTTCCTCAGACTCATTGAGCAATTAGTAGCAACTCCAGTACAATTATATACACCGTCATCGTCATAGCCATAGAAGTATTCGTACAACCTTCCTTTGAATTAATTTAATGGAAATCCTCTCAACTTTAATACGAGGGTTGGTTTTTCTTACATCATCACCACCACCACTAAGTCGAATGAATACCGTGAATCGAGGGGGTTACTTAACAAAACAAAAAGAGTTCATAAAAATTGCTAAAAAAAATAGAAAAAAAAAAAAAACAAAACAAAACCAATATAAACAAGCCAAAGAGAGGAATTAATAGATATTCGTATTCGTAAATAAAATTGATTTCAACTCACCATACAACTCCGAATGCACCATAACCAATTGGACGATCTGGCTGGACATCTAATGGAACCGGTGGTGAATAATATGGTGCTGCTGCAGCCAATATGGCACCCTGTGGTGCTCCACCGGCGGCGCCACCTTGTACCAATGACATTGAAACGCTCATCGAAACCCGGGATTGCTTAGCGGGGCCACCAACGGCCGCCATCAGCAATATTCCATAAAAAATTTATCCCAACAATTTGGATTACAACTTTTCTCTCTCTTCCTCTTCTTTTTATTTCTTAATGCTTTTCACTCTTAATGCACTAGATTTACTTTTATTTATTTATTTTTTTTTTTTTTTATAAAATTTCACTTTTCCACTAAAATGGGCGGGTGGACTTCTGGAGAAGGTGATTCTACAGATTTTTTTTTTTTTGCTTATCTTGGACAAATGCACACCAGACGGACGATGATGATTTTTTTCAACAACAACAAAAGAGAAGAGGAAAACTTCTTTTCTTATTTCTTAAAATATCCTTTAAAGAGGGAACTGAAGGGATGACAAATTGGAAGATCTTAAAGAAAAATAAACTACACACACACTAATCGAATTTTCCGTAAAAGAAATTTAATGAAAAAAAGAACAAAAAAAAAAAAAACCGAACCGACAGGGGCGGGAAACGTACAAAATTTAAAGCCAAAGACAATTTTCTTTCTTTTTTTGTAGTTTTTCCTTCACCGGTAATTTGACGGTCAGTGTCCCGTTTGGCAGAGCGTCCTCTTCGGTTCCACGTACGGAGAGCGAATGATCCTGTTACAGGAAAATTTTCCGGAGAATCTCTCTTTCAAAAGAACGAAAAAAAATGTTACAGACCCACACACATACTTTTGCACGATAAAAATGTAACAGTAATACAAAGAGAATCCAAGGGAGAGAGTGAATTTTTCTTGTATTTTTTCTCACAATTTCTTTGTTTGGCTTTGTTTTGTGTTCTTTTTTGGTCTGCCTTGTCAATCAAGTGTTACCGCTATTACATAAAATTAACAATCACGATCCACTTGACCCGTTAATTAGATGCTGTAACGAATAGTGTGGGCAAGGAAATGGCAGTAAGGAATTACAATTTAACGACGAAACATGTGTTTTGCTTTGCTTTTGATTCTTCGATTTGTATTGATTGGAGAGCAAGAGTTGACTACCCCTAACTTCTATGCTCTTTTCAAATTCCCTCTTTCTCTCTCACGTTTTCTTAGCCTGCTTACCATGCTCTTCCGTTTCGTTACACCTTTTCCGGATATGTGTCCCTTAGGAAACCAGTCGAACTTTTTGAAGCTATCGAAAGGAGGCAGGCCAATGACTTGGGCTCAAATGTGGACTCTGGTATCAAACCGACGGACGTTTTCCATTTTATTTTTTATTCTCACTGTTCTCTTCACAAAGAGCACAAAGAGGGGTCAACACTATTCGCACTCCCCTAATCTCTTTCTCCACTGACAGTACAAACACTTGACATTTCTTTTTCTCAAATTTTATTTTTTTTTTTTATTTATTTATTTATTTTTTTTTTTTTGTTTAAACTTTGATTTTCTTAAAAACAATTGTCCGAATCCTTTGGTGGCTGGGCTATCCAGGACTTTCCCAGACAAAAGGGAAAACACTGACCGATTCGCGACGTCTGGATTACGTTGGAATACGTTCTTCACTTCATCTCTCTTTGTTCGCTGCCGAATGCTTGCAAGTAGACAAGAATTTTTCTTGCTTTTATTCGTTTTCACGAAACTAACTCGCTCAGCTGGGTAGAAGGACAACGACGAACGGTAATCGTCGAAGGGGTATCCGATGCGATAACAAACTACCGTGTTTCGAGAAGTTCTAATTGAACAATTTTGCGGATTCTTTGGTGTGCAGTTGTTCGTTTTTTTTCTTTCCCGTTTTTCCTACCAGCTGATGTCCGCCTTAACTGTGCACAGCACCCACGGTACGTTACTCAAACACTGAACGAGAGAGAGCCAGTCGGATTGAAGAATGAGAACAAGGCAATATTTGGAAATTGTCTAGTGGAGAGTTTGTATATTTGACTCTGTCGGTGAGAGAATTTTGTGAATAGCGTTAGTTAGATAGAGAGAAAGGTGGTAGTTGATAAGCGATGTGAGCTGGAGACTTTCAAATGGTGTAGAGAAAATCAGATTGTAGTAGAGAAGTCGACATCGTAGTAGAGGTTTGTGTAAAGAAAGGAAGGAAAAAATTGTAAGGAATACTTACAATGTAGGTCAATAAGTGTCGAATAGTGTTAAGAACTGAAACATATTTTTTAAGGGTTTTTAGTACCATCAAAATGTATGCACACAGCTTGGGCAAAAGTAAATTAGAAAGGAAAAAAGGAAGGATACCGATTCACTTTGGTCTTAAATGTTTGCAACTTATAATGGCTGGGAAATAAAAAGCTTGGCAGAGCATTCCATAAACGAGTTGTACGACTTAGGAAAGAATCACGATATTTCAATGTACACATGTCTGACTGACTTGGCGGTAAAGTGGTAAGCGTTTATAGCGAGATGGGTGTTACGGGTAAAGATTTCAAGAGAAGGAATGTTATTGGTGATTTCTATGGGGCACTGGTGGTGGAATTATCGATAAAACAAGGTGAGACAGGAGACATTTCTACGGTGTTCGAGGTTATTAATTAGCATCGCACGGTTTTGAATACTATTTAGCAGGTGCAGAGAGGTTTTAGGAGCACCTGACTAGATGAGGGTATTGTATTCCAATTTTGAACATCTGAACCGAATAAGTACCTCAAGAAGTATTAAATTATTATAACCATAAAGGAGGTTTATAGGAAACACAATTATGGTAGATTTTGAGCAACAAATAAGTGCATTAGTAGCGCAAATATAGATAAGTAAATATAATGAGTAACATCACTGCTCCAAACTTAATAACTTGCAAACATCTCTGCTCTTAGATGAATTTCTATATGCACCATTCACTTTAGACGAGGTTCAGCGTGTTATTGCCAATGTTAAAGCGCAGAAAGCCCCAGGTGAAGATTGCAACACGTTCGAGTACTACGAAAACTGTAAAACTAAATTTGCAGCAGCTCTTACAGAGCAGTGTTATCAAATTTTTAATCCAGAAAACTATAGAGGAATATTGTTTTAAAATACGTTAGCAAAACTGTTTAGTGCACTAATCGTACTGTATAGTATAACCGAATTACGAGGTGCGTTGAAGAAAATAAAGTCCTACATGATTTCCAAGCGGAGTTTAGAGCAAATTATTCAATTGTAGGCCAATTCAATTCTTATTCACTTTAGTTGGCGCTCCTTCCCGGGGAAGACTTGTGCCACAACGACCAAGCGTTTCCAGCCAGCTTGATCATTAACCAGCTGCCTCAAGTTTCGCAGGCTAATTTGGCTAAGGTCCCTTCCACTTGCGTGAGCCACCTGAGTCGCGGTCTTCTTCCACCGCCCTGTCCCGCTGGGGCGAATTCAAAGCCTTTTCGGACTAGAACATTGGTGTCAATCCGCTGTATATGGCCCAAACTAAGTCGATGTTACTGTAAAGCCTTTTTCCTTCTATACAGACGCAACCGAAAATCACCCGAAGAATTTTCATCTCAAAATAGCGAAGAGCACCATCATTCATTTTTTTTATAAAATCCATGGCTCTGCGCCATAGAACAGGACTGGGATTGTTATAGTCTTACATAGGATCAGTTTTATTGTTCGATAGAAGACTTTGCTTGCCAATTGCCTTCTTAACTCAAGAGGCAGCGATTGGAAAAAAAAAATTATTTTATTGTTCTAAGCTTCGTTGTCTTAATTGATAGCGGAGCCTAGGTAGACTAAGTCCTTAATTACCTCAATGTTATATCTGTCGAGGATGACATCAACGTTTAGTTTCCTTTCTGGTTGACAGCATATATTTGATCTTGCCCTCGTTGATTGATAAACCCATTTTTGCCGCTGGTATCTCAATACTCGCGTATTGAAAATTATATCAATATCATCGGCGTATACGAGTAATTGGATGGACTTTGTTTTGGCGCTTGATCTTTGAACTGTATTAAAGAATGATGTAAAAAAAAAAATCGCATGACAGCGCATCGCCTTGTCTAAGTCCTTTTTTGACATCAAAAGTCTCAGTGAGCTCTGCACCGACCTTGATGGCTCTCGTCTCTATAGAAGCTGTCTTATGCTGCTTTCAAATGTGATCAACATGTAGCTTATGATAAATAGACTGTCAAAATATTGCAAGACTTGGAACTTGTCTGTTCCTTCACTTTGAGTCTCATACGGAAGAACCAGTATGTCTTCTGAATAGAGTCAATCGTCTTATCAATGCCTACATGTCCCATTTCGTCATGATATTTGTGTAAAACACTATGCTCCATTTCCTCGGGCACATAGAAAATAATGCCGTCCTTCACTTTCCGATACACCAACCCATTATGCATCTCGTAAAAAGCATCTTCTCTGGTCCGTTCGTCCCGCCCCTGACTAATTGATAGACTTTGCTCTAAGGTGTTACCTTCAAGCACTAAAATATTCGTACTTCTACTGAGTGCATCTACGTGCCGCATTCTCTCGCCGCAGCGATTCTCAACAGAGTAATCGTAGTTTTGCAATTCCATGGCTCACCGAGCAATACGAGCGTTCTTTTTGTTTAACGTAAGGGTCAGCTAGTTGCAGTCCGTCATTATCTTAAAAAGGATACCTTGCAAACATATACAAAAACGCTGCAAGTCATAGATAATTGCCAGAGTTTCTAACTCGAAACTGTGGTATCTAGCCTCGCATTCTGTAGTTCTTCTTGAAAAGAAAAACACTGGGTGTATCTTTTCTTCCGATTTCTTCTGCATTAGTATAGATCCGAACCCAATTGAACTAGCAACACAGTGTAGTTCTATCTCATCTTTCGGGTCATAGATTGACAAAACCGGAGCTTCCAATAGCTTGCTCTTGAGCAATTCAAAACACTTTAGTTCCTCTTTCTCAAACTTAAAATCAGCCGACTTCTTTATTAGATCATACAGTGGCTTTGCCAGTATCGATAAATCCTTAACAAACCTCCTAAAATACGAGCATAACCCCAAGAAGCTATGAACCGACTTACTCTCCTCTATATCTATGTCATTTACATAAATTTGATTTGTATTACAAACTTCCAATTCGGTCTTTTTATCTTTTCGTATGTTACCTATTTCCTCTGTACTTACATTAATTTTAATTTGGCCTTACTAATAAAATCTCTGCCTAAGATCACTGTGACCGCCATCATTTCATCCGGAACCATGTACATGTCCAATTTAATTTCTTCGTTTTTAAAACTAATTTATCTAATTACTTTCAATTTACATTTATTTATTCCATAAAAATTATTAACACGGCCAAGGTATTGTTTCTTTATATCAATTCTGCAGATTACTTGGTACTTTTGGCGTCACACGAAACTGATGGGGCTCCCTGTATCAATTAAGCATTCTAAGTAAGATAGGAAATTACTTTTACAATAAAAACAACCAATTTTTAAATTTCTTACAAATCTTTCCTGATCGTCCGACTCCAGGTGATGAATTACTGACTTTCTCTTTGGGCAGGCTGCGGCAAAATGCCTCATCTCGCCCTTCTCTCTCTTCGGCTTCCTGCATTCGGCAGCTAGGTGCCCCCTTGCGTTACATTTGTAACATCTCGGTTTCTCCCTCTCATTAGCATTCCTCCTCTCTCATGGTTATGGTTGAAAATGTCTCCAGCAGGTGGAACTTGCTGCGCCCGGAGGTGAGTGTCCGAGATCCCTTTATCGTGGAAATAGTTGGGAAACAATTCCCCCGGAGACCACTTCCTGTCTTCAAACGACTTGTCGGATAATTTAACAGCGATCTCATGGGGGCTAACATGTCCTCGGCCAACGCCATTGGATGGTCCGCCTTGGCATGGTACCAACGGACTGCCTCTCCTTTCAACTTGCTGGTCATTAACATTTTTAAGACATGGTCCTCCAGCCCGTAGGTGCGTTTGATGTAACGAAGTTGGGCCTCCCATTGCTGGTAGTCTCCCCCGTCTTCGGAAAATTCATCCATCAGTTATTTAGTCAACGATTAGTATTGTCCGAACTATGGCTTAACGTTGCCACAAGCCCCCAGAGGATCTTTCTACCGCAAACTCTCGTTTTCACTCCTTAGTTTTTCTATTTCCCCTTGTTGACGTACCACCTGTCTCTTAAGCAATCTCAACTCTCTCATCATGATCCTCAGGTTAACTCCGGCATCTTCCTGTTCCTCTTCCTTCTCGTGCCGGTTCCTTTACGGTAGTGTGTATTCGGCTGTCCTTGAACACATCTCCTTTGTAATCATCTTCGTCCGGCACATCTGCTAGCCAACTTAGGTATGCACCCCGTTCGGCAGCTGGTACATCAAGTAGCCGATGTAACAGTTCAAATCTATTGCCTGACGTCTTCTTCCCTAGCGCTCGCAGCCACGTCCTCAGCTCGTCCCTGAACTAAACTCCTAATCTTATGTGGCCTCTACCACCTAAGAGCAAGAGAAGATGTGTTCCATATCATCGCAAGATACCCTATTCTCGGCGCATTTCGTACAATGTTCTTTGGATCAAATGTACTAACGTTGGAGAATACAATTCCCATTTTGAACGGTGAACGTGGTTGGGAAGTTAAATTCAAGATGTTTTGAATGGTTTCAATTCTGATATTCACAAAATAAATGCTGGTGTGCCCCAGGGCTCCGTTCTGTTATTGTCTGCCACTCCTAACCCATTATATTTCTTTGCTGACGACAGTACTCTCTGCTTCTTATAATCGTTCCCGGACTCACGTCCATATTCTTCAGCGGTAGAACGAGAACGACAGCGTATGTAAAGCACATTAAATTCCGATATTAGTAGCATAACCAATTGGGGAACCATCAACAGATTGGAATTTAATGCTTCCAAAAAAACAATGCTGTTTGCTCTCACAGAATGGCTGTCCATGAATAGCATTTGTATAGTAGAAACCGAAAAACTTTTCATTCTCAATGATAACTTACGTTGGAATGACCAAATATTCTATTTCGCCAAAAATGCTGCGAAATGTCCAGGTTTCTTTAGGCGATGTAAGAAATATTTCACCCCCTCTGACCAAGGACTCAATATTGAACGAAACTGTAGTAAAATGCACAAATCTCGTCAGGTGCCACTAAGACCTCTTTGCACTTGATATGAACCAAAATTGTGCGATAAAACTCATAGGTGATGTCAATATTACACAGTCCTCTGCCACTTGTGCTTTTTGTTCTTGGCGATCGCTTGCTTCAACTCTGAATATTAGATTCTTTTCAGAAGATTGCATGTGCAGTTATTCCAATTATTTTTCCAGGAATACAACCTCAGTTTGAAGTGTATTCACATGAGATTTAAGATTATCATTTTCGCATTTTAAAGCTTCGATATCTACACGCACTACCTCCACATCAGATTTAATTGGAAGATATTCTAGCTTCTGATGCAATATTATTTTGAAATTTGTCACCAGATCAGATTCGTTTCTACCCTTTTTGTTTGATTGGTTCATTTTGTCAGGCGAGTGTTGTGAAAAACCGCGTTTGTTCATCACCTACTTAGCAAAGTTGTGACAGGAGCTCTTTGTTCTGTTTAATTTTTTATTTTTTCAATAACTAAAAAAAGTACATATTATACACACTTGCCCCAAAATTCCAATCGGATGTTATGACCTTATTGGTTCTGCGTTTTTGAATAACTTTATAGCTTTAAACCGTGCTTTTTTGAGTGATAAATTCGACTTTTTTTATAGAGGTCATACTTTTTAACTTTTAACACTTCTGCGCCAGTGTTGCCAATCTTATCATATGCTGCTACAGCTCAAAATATTTCTTGAGATTGAAATGAGATTGATGAGAGGCAATCATCCCCTGCATTTTATATTATCGTTTGACCTGGTTGTCAACAATATAACTTTTGTAACGAGGGGAAGACGGCAAGTAATCGACTTAACGTTATCCAACAGGTATGCTTAGGAGATTACTGGCCATAAAGTCCTATCGGAGATCTCCATGTTAAGCCATAAGTACACCGAATTTAGAATTACCATTTAACCCGATTTAAGCAAGAGCTCGAAAATTTCAACGGACAAAATAAAAGCTAGGAGAATCTACTCAGAATCTGAAAGGTACCCTCAATAAGTATTTTGAAATAGCTTGTCCAGCAATCCCTCAGATCGCCTGTTCCTTGGTAAAACGCAGATCTGCAGGGTCTTCATAAATAAACCAGAAAGCTTCTAAGCAAGTCACTTAAGACTAATTTGGAGGAAGACTGGAATCTTTACAGATCAAAGTAAAAAGGATATAAGAGGCTTATTCGGATTACGAAGAGTGCTTCCTATAAAGATTTTTGCGAGAAGGTCGAAAGTCGATGTTCCACCGGGCTGGAACTACTCAGAAAAGCTGAAACCACTCGATTGTGGTGACGTATGAGGCTATTAAACATGCTGTTGCTACCTTTGATGTCTTCAAAACGCCTGTCACCGATGGCATATACCCAGTTATATTACAAAAAGGTATAGATCATCTGCTGATAAAAAACAGAGAAACTTCACTGCAAGCCTGGCACTAGCATACGTACCGGAACCTTGGCGAACAGTGACAGTGGCCTTTATATCGAAAATCGGAAAAGAGCACTACTGTTCGCCAAATCTTCTGCTCTTTAAGACTGACTGCCTTCATATTAAAAAGCATAAAGAACATGGTCTAGATCTATGTGTGCAAAACCACCTTGCGAATGCATACTCTGTCTGCGATGAAATACGCCTACCAACGCGGAGAGTCTTGCATAAGTGCGCTTCAGAATCTGGAAGGCAGAACTGAAGGCGCACCCGACAATAAGTAATATGTCTTAGGCATTTTCATTGGCGTTGAGGGTGCTCTCTGTGCCCAAGACTGGTTTCGGTCATAATCTGTGACGAACGGCTTCAAAAACGATGTAGGATGCAACACTGTTGTCTTTTTGGAGAACGACAATCTTAGATTTCACTTCTCGTTAGGAAAACTTGCGTCTGTCTTCCAAACGGAGATATACGCAATCCTGATGGCAATGAACTGCGTTGTGAAGAACCAGTGGATTAAGCGAAGCATTTGCACCTATAGTGATAGCCAAGCTGCTCATAGAGCCTTGCTCTTATGACTTCCAAGGGATCATGGGAAATCAAATCGCCGATGATCTTGCCATCCAAGGCATGAGGTGAATCGTTATTTTACATCCAAGAATCTGTCGAATATATCCAAGATCTAAAATAGGGCTTGAAACTGTGGAAGATCATGCTAGGTGTAAAAAAAAGATACAAAAATCGTGAAAAAAATTCAGGAGGCAATCTTTGAACGGTTTCAATACTCAAAAGTCGTAATCGTGGAGTCAGACTATATCCAATATATATGGTAGCGGTCTTGTTTCTAAAAGATAATGCAGAAAGCTATTTCATTCCACCTGAATACACAAGAGTTTATGGGGTTAAGCAACCACTTCATCATAAAAACGATTTTTATACGACTGGACTAACCCAAATTGCAGAGTTAGTAGCTACCTGATCCGTTGCCAAGACTAGTATACCAGCATGTCTTTTCGAACTAGATCTGAAGGTTTACGGTCGATTTGTATCGATCGGCTTTCATTGCGAACCTTTTGACTTTAATAAACCAGTTTCACTAGATATTACCACGAACATCAGACGTAGTAGTAGCGGAGGAAGCGCAATATTTTTTTTCTACGACTATCGTTGTGAACAAGTGCTAACATAATTCCATAAAATAAACGTATTTAGCGTTTTCTAGCTGAAGGCTGGAAATATATCATATGTCTAAGACATACAACGATTTTCAGATTTCAGTAAGAGCTTCTGCGGATAAGTGTTAACAACAACGCTTATTTGTATATGAACTTTTTTGGCTCAGAATATCCGGCGGTGCAAAAGAAAAGTTGGATATGTATTGATGTATCCAAGCATACGTGGTATATTCAAAAAGTAAAGTGACTTTATACTTTTATAAAAATATATTTATTTATTTTCAATACTAATGTTATCCCCTTCAAAGTACTCTCCCTCAGATATAATAAACTTGTGTCAAAGCTTTTTTCAATCCTTGAAACACTTTTCATAAGCACTTTTTGTTATAGCCCTGAGCTCTTCCAGCGAAGCCGTTTTATTTTCTCAATCGTTGCAAATCTCAAAGAGGAAAAAGTCGCATGTGGCCAAATCCGGCAAATATGGTGGCTGAAGCATGATTGTCGTATTGTTTTTGGCCAAACTGGATGCTTCCATTGTGACGATTGGGTTTGGTTTCTACTACGTAACCATATAACGATGATTCGCCACTAGTTATGATCCTTTTTAGCAAGTCAGGATCATCATTGACGTCATTCAAGAGCTCCTGAGCGATGCTTATGCGATGGTTTTTCTGACATAAGTCTCATGCCGAAAAAATTGCATGACACGAGCCGACCGATATGCCAACACCCTCAGCAACTTCTCTTATGGTAACTCGACGATTTTGCAAAACAATTTTCTTCACAGCTTTGACGTTATCATCTTTTGTTGATGTGCTGGGGTGTCCAGAGCGAGGTTCGTCTGTCAGAAATAAAAGTCACCTTACTTTTTGAACATACCACGTATACGCCTAACACATACCGTATAAAATAAAAATAATATGAAATTACGACATTACGCGAGGTGCGATCGCGAGGTCAATAAAAGTATTCATGTCTGAGTTTGAAAGTGAGTTACTGAGAGCAAGCAATATGGTGCCCCCAATTACACAATGACTGGAAAAAATTCCGAACTAGAAAACGCGAAATGTCAAATACAAGTTCAGCTACAAATTAAAAATGGAGTTTCCATAATTTTGACTAAGCTGAACTCTCAGATAAGACGTAAGCGAGTTGGAAAATAAGGACCGACTGATGGCACTTCTGACAGAACCTTTCGAGTAAAATCCAAGAAAAATCGTCGTCAGTAGAGAATAAAGGAAGTGCCCAGCTCTAGACAGGGCGTAATTTATGTGAAACAGTTTAATTGAAAATTGTAGGAGTAGTACAAAAACTCTGTTCGATATTTCAAAGGGCCCGCTTCACAAAAATAAGTTAAGGTGATGAGGGAACGATTAGACGAAAATGGCGGTAAAAGACAAAAGGCAAGCCTTTACAGCGTGGACTAAGTACATAAAATAAGCAAAACCGATAAAGTGCATCATGAGTTAGTTACCGCGGAAAAACGAGGGAAAGAAAGCGGTAATAGTTGACCTATTGTATCGAGGATTGGAAGAAGTACTCTCACAATATATGTATGTATAAGCGGGGGTCGAGGAAACGGGAAACTTTATGAAAGTCAAAGTAGGCAAAGCAGAAAAAAGAATAAACCGGGGATCATCTCTCCGAAGTAGATTAAGCATTCAAAATCATTGTTTACCCAAATGAGAAGATGTGATCAGATGTGAGATGGCCACAGCCACAGCGACATAAAAACTGCAACAAATACTGATGGTGAAGCTAATATCCCTTAAATGGTCGACAGCGCAGTATTACAATATTAAACTTCATGGAAGCAAATTACACTTCGTGGGAGGAAGTTCTGCATACGATGCGGTTCAGATTTGACGAGATGACAGAGCGGGCTGAGCAAGTATGTATTTTTGCGGAGGTACTCGTATTCACATTAAGAAAACGGTAGATGATACATTTTAGGCAGAGAAAATCAACTATGTTCAACGAAAGTAGTCACACAATCAAATCAAAATCCAGTCGATATTCGAAGAAAAGGTAGAAAGAAAATTTTTTGATCACAGCATAATCTTGGCCTTTTTAACGAGGTTATCCAAAATACAGAGGCCTGTAGAATGGTTCTGAGGTCCGCAGATTTAGCGAAGCCTATAAGTGGCGTAGTATCATTTACGCGTTACATATTAAGGTCAGTATGGAGGATAACGATAACTCCAAACTCAAAGAAGACTTTACACAACACGTTACGCGTTATCATGTACTTGAAAGAATTATACGAATCTTAGAACCAAACATAATTATTGCATTGCTTACTTAATACAATTATAGATCTCTCCATCTGCATTGCGCAGACATATCTTAGTATGATCGTCATTTGTTTTGCATTCAAAAACGTCATTCCGGTGCAAAAAAAAAGTTACCTAGTTTTATTTCAGAAATTTTTACATCATTCCTCTTCAAAAAATACAAAGCTATTCCATACTAAAATTTCCTATATTTTTCTGAAATGTCTAACTATGTAATCTGAACAAAGTATAACGATATGTTGACGTTTGTGACCACAAGGGTAATACAGTTTGACTAAGTTAGTTCTGTATTTCTTTGGTAGTATGACGTTTTTGAAAACATCCAACACAGGGAGAAAATACAACTAACGATGAAAGAACCCTACTGTTTATAAAAAACGAGATCGAACACCGAAAACATGGCACCATTGCCAGGTAGAACGTTAAAATAGACATGCACTTGGTCGACCGCAGCAAGTAACAGCATCAGTTCAGAAGTGGTCGAACAAATCGTACCATGAAAGCCCGTTATCGAATCTCAGCTCTTCAAACTGTCTGCTCATTGCATCAAATTAAATAAAAAACGAACATGCCTCTAAGCCGTTTAAAACCGTCTTACCGGAATCGCGGGTATCCCCCCGACAAAAGATACGGATTCATACAAAAAAAATCGTACAAGTCATTTGTTTAAATTTTGTTTATTTTTATCATTGAGGTTATGCGTTTTGCTGTGCTAGATTATAAGGAAATAAAACTATAATGAAAAGTACACATATATATATGTATATATATGTATATATATATCCGTTTAGGGGTTATTTGTGATTATACGTATTATCTAGAAGCCACAAAGACACTTGAAAAAGGGTGAGAAACAAAATAATGTACATTCGCTTTAAGCATACGCTCACTGTTGCTGCGTTGAATTACCATTCCAAGTGTTGTTCTCGTCGTCGGAATCTTTTCGCTGATCGGACAGGCGGTGAATATTTGAACCACCAACACGTCGATAAGCACCACCTGTTGCGTTAGCTGATGCCAGAGCCTCCTTGGAAGTAGATGGCCCATCCTGGTTCAAGGTAAATCGATCAAGGTTGCGTTTCTTAGCCCTACAATTACAAACATCTGAGTGAGTACAAAAGTATTTTTTTGTTTTATTTTTGAAAATACTTACAAATCATTGGGATCGCCACCGTCCTCTTCGTTAGCACGCTTTTGTGCTCCTGTATTTGATGGGCGGGCATCTGGTCCACCATTATTGCGACCGATTATGAAGTTTCTAACATATCCGAAGATAGCCATGACTGGTGATAGTAGAGCCCAAAACACTGTGTTGAATACGTTGACAATGCCACCTGAGCGGGCCACAACAGCTGAAGGACCACTGCTCGCCTTGGCAATAATTAGAATAACAGCAGTTGGGCAAAGTCCGAGAGAGAGGAGTGTTTGCGAGTCGTCTTCATTTGTGAATTCGTGCTTTGGGAATGTTGTGGCAAGTGTAAAATCTTTGATGCCGGTTCCCTTGATTACTTCCCCTTTGACATAGGCACGCACAGTGGAGAACGTGTCTGAACTTTCGAATGTCTGGGTATTGGTTTCACCGTTCGGGATGCGAAATTGGATTCGTGACATATCATTGTTAGTAGGCGGATTTAATGTAGTTGATGTTGTTGGTTGAGTGGTAGCGGGCACAGCAGGTGGATTAAATTTCTGTGCTCGTTCCGCTCTATCACTTGCAATCTGCTCAAGAATACGCTGCCTTGCGGCTTGATCTTCCATACGGTCACGTCGAATACTCTCTTTGAGTTCTTTAAAATCTTCCTCTTTTTGCCATTTTTGGAATTTCTGCGGGTTCTTACCATCCTGGCGGCGATTGAGTTCACGTTCGCGTTCTCTGCGTTCCTCTTCGGCCTGTTTTAGTTTTTTCCGTTCCTCGATAAGTTGTTTGGCTTGGATGAGTTTTGCATCTGTTGTTGGATTGTTTTCTTCTGGTGCGAAAGAAGTTGGAGTTGGTGCTGGGGTTGGGGGAGTTGTCGAAGGAACTGGGGCTGGTGAGGAAGGAGTTGTTTCTAATGGTGGAGAGGGGAAGTCAGATATTTCAGCGGTGTTTGGAGGCGTAGCAGGTAGAGTTGGAATAGTAGGAGCTTGTGTCAAATTTGGACTATTATCGCAATCAGAAATCTGGCTGTTTTTTGGTATGCGCAAACAAACACCATTATTACAATAAACGCCATCTGAGGAAGATTCTGAGCTTTCCGGCTTCGATGCAGTAGTAGGTTGCGTTTCTACGTCAGAAGTCGGCAATTCGGTCGAAATTTGATTTGTTGAATTAGTAGGAGCATGTGATGGCACCGGCTCTGCAGTTGCTGAGGGTTCTTTTGTGGAAGCTTGTTCTCTTCTCGCTTCGGTTTCTTGTTTTTGTTCACCTGAAATGAATGCTGCAGATGGGGAAGTTGCATTGCTCTTGCTGCTGTTTCCTGTGATTCTCAACACATTTTCGATTTTTCGGTCTAATTCTTCAGTGGAGGCGATAACACCTGTAGCAACCTCCAATGGTGTTCCATTCTTCCCAATAAAGAACAACGATGGCAGAGGTACAATTTGATCTGCAAATGAAATCAAAATCCGATATAGAAATTGTAGGTTACAGGAATATATCACAATGTGCTGCAATAAAATATAAAAAGTGAACCAGCTGAGCTATAATTAAAGAAAAATTTCAGTTTCCAAGCAGAAAGACCGAGAGGTAAAGGATTCAGACTCTTGTTTGCACATGAGGTTTCCGCTATATCGAAATACCGGTTTTTACTATTATCTAGTTGTAGTTATAATTATTTTACTCATAGGTGCCATACCTTCACCTCGGTAATGTCTAGTTAAAGACTAGCCTGAACGATACAGACACTTTCGACATGGCTTTAAAGTTTCGTACTAACAGCTTTCGGTGTCATGCTGTCCCACAATATAAGAATATTATTATACCGCTTAAAGTATACCATATAGTGGTCAAATTAGTTACTTATTGCAATTAATAACCATGGGCAACAATAACCTTGTAAAGACATTTGTGGTTGCTGGCAACAGGATATCACAGTGGAGTTTTAGGGTCTACAGTGACATAACTTCGATTGGTTTTATACCACCAAAATATTTCATAACAAAAGAAGTAAGCTTGGAAGCCAAATTGAATATAATGCACCCTTACGCACCGTTGGCCCGTGAACAGTAAAAGTCACACCTTCCATTTGAGGTTTGGTTGCATGTGTGGTTGAGAGTGTCATAGAGTGTCATTCTGAGATACGCACTCGTGGTAGCACTAAGATCGGCACAAAGTGAGGCCATTTAAAACAACACTACATTTTATTTCACCAATAGGCCCTCAGACTCATTGGCTCTTTCACCCAAATTCACTTTGTAGCATCAATCAATTACAACGTCGTCTGGACAAACTCGAGTACAAAGGCGATGTCTTATCTGTTTTATTTAAAGTGTTGTAGCTTAAGGTTTAAAAGTACGTGGCTATATGAATTAGGCTGGTTCGTACTCTTAGAGACGCAAAATGCGAAATGTCAGTTGGCAATATAACACTCGATAAAGAGACAAACACATCAATACTCCGTCTGTTGATCCCACTCTCAAATGCAGAACTGCTGTACCAACGAGTAAGGGAACATCCTTCGCGAGGTGTTGAAACAATTTGCAGAAGAGATTTGCCATCCATTCTAAAACAAATTTTGTTGGAATGTGTCAAAGTACATGGCTTTCTGTGAACAGAAGGCGGAAAAGAATGAGTTTATATTTATGGCTAAAGACGAGAAGAAGAGAGTAGCTTTCGAAGTGACTACAGTTCTAAATTGATCTCAAATGGTGACGAACATTTTGCTTCTAGACAGTATTTGCAAGCGGTATACAACCAAGTCAGGATGACATTTCAGAAGTAACTATGAAATCTATCGGCTCTCAGTAAGTATAAGATCACTACCGCAATAAAAGCACTGAAGAGCAACATGGTAACAGGACTTGATAATATTCCAGCGGAATTTTCAAAGGCAACGCAGAGCTCCTGCAGCCAATGCTGGAAACAGCGTGGAAAACCGAATCGTTTCCCAAAGAGTGGAATAGGTGAATTTTCGTTCAGCTTCCGTAAAAGGGAAGTCTTATAGAGTGCGAAAACTAGATACGAACTCGCGAGATGTTTGATGTCAAAATTGTAACCAGAGCCGTCCTCTACACTCCACGACGTGCAAACAGGTTAAAGGCTAAGCTGTTGCTGTTCCGGTCAATAATCTGCTGCTATCAGGAGAACAATGCAACTGTTTTCGTGGCTAAACCGCATTTACAACTCTATATTCCATGAGAAAACTTGTCAGAATCCTATAGACATTACAATATAAAGACGAAGGCGATAGAGGTTTACACATACTTCTGGAGACAACAATTGCTTGTCATGATCTGCAATGGAAGGCGCTAGACCGATATCGAAGAAAAGCGGGTTTACCAAGACACACATTATGCAGAATAGTCGAAGAACAAGCACCTTAATTAGGATGAAACTGAAGGAGAGCTAACATGTATCTTCAAAAACGGTACATGATGGTGAGTATGTGTGGGTCAAAATTTACGTTTCACAAGGAACTTAACAACCAGCAACGGCTATTTTGATATTTTGATGGGAATTTGTCATCAAGAGTAGAATTGAGCAAGAAGTCTTGAGTTTTAGACTTGTGAACGAGTTTTTCGTGACAATGGTTGGCGTTGCAAAGGGGGGTCACAGCGTCTTGTGAGCTATAGAAGCAGAAAGTCGATGTAAGGATAGCCATTTCATAACTATGTCTCGTGTTTAGAAGGCTAAAGGTACTGACGGCCTAGTTGTACAGATGTTTTAAAGTGTAGGATGTCCCTTATCATCTTAGAAATATGGTCACAAGAAATGATGCCAGACAAATGGAACGCCAACAATATATTTCCGAATTGCACCAACTCTATAGGCCAAGCAAAACCACATACTTCAACATAAATCCATGGGGTTCAGCATATACCATTATATGGTAATGGTAAACCTAAAAGGCTATATGACCCCCAAGTAACAGGATCTTTTCTCGCAAACATTAGCCACTATGTGCAACATCATCGCTTTTTACTTAAAAAGAGTAACTTATCTCTCAACTTGGTTTGACTACACTTATGATGCCAAAGCATATGTTTAGTTTTCGTGACAATGGGACATAAAGAGAAAGAAAGATCGTGATTTCAGTTGTCCAAAAAAAGTATGTCTTTCAGGGGCGGTTGGGATTCAACACCGAACTGTTCGAAACCTGATTGCATTCCGAATAAAGCAATAAAGGCGGCAGTCAAAAAAAGACCGGACAATGCAAAAGAGTCTAGAAAAAAAGACCTTCCACGAAAGATGAAAAACATAGCATTTGGTTCTGCTACCAAAGGAAAGAAGACCCTGGTGAGCCATGGGAAAAATTCCCGAGATTATAATTTATAACGAACTATTTCAACAAGAGGAAGCTGAGATGCAATTCGTATAAAGGCGTAATATACTTCAAAGACACGATCTCAAAGGGACCGGTTATCGAAAAGTCTTACGACTAATGCTGCCCAGGAGAGTAACGATAATTGGATTCGCCGACGAAATTGAAGTCGTGACAGTCTAAAAGAAGATTATCGTCAATATACAGACTCTGTGCCGTCAATTAGCGTTTTCGAACGATCTCAGACGAAGCAGCCTTTGTTACAGCTGGAATCAACATCCTTGCAGACACGACGCTCAGAATATACCATAGAAAACTTTGAGCCAGCACGATGTCAACGGCATCAAGACGATTGATTGATAAAATTGAAGAAAAGACGTCGTCAGTACCGACATCAAGACTGGATAAATCAAAGACGCGTAACTACCACCAACGCAATTCCTATCTGGTTACGGTGGCTGTCGGAAATATCTACACCGCGTCAGGCACGATGGCTCATCTTTTTGCCTAGACTGCCCAAATCAAGAGAAAGGCACAAAGCATGCAACATTCCATTGCATACGCTTTCTGGGATGGAGAACTGACACCAAACTCACAGTCAATATAATTGACCAAATGTTGCGGTCAGAAGCAAATTGGATAAAGATTTGCACATTCATAACAAACGTACAAAACGAGTAACGACTAACGACGGATCGAAAGAATAAAACGTGGAGATGTAGCAAGTATAGCAAATATAGCATAGATTGCTTATCAGTCCCGTGGATATAATCGTCTGCCTTCAACTAGCTGCTTGGTTCTGGTTAGTGTGGTTTCAGACCTTGAAAGTGCATCATCGAACAGATTTTCACATTACGGCAGATCTTGGAAAAGACCCTTAAATTCCAATCGGCAAAACGTACATCGGGAACTATATGAACCAATTTCCGGGCTTGGTATCCCTTAAAAATTTATTCAGCTCTGCTGCTCGATAAGAAGTTTGTAATAATTTTACTGAGACCCTTGACATCAAAAAAACTTCCGATAGGGCTATCCATTATCATGCGATTTCTTCAAAAGTATTGTGCGAAACATGCAAGCTAACAACAGAGGCATAATCTTATAAAAGTTTTGTCGGCAGTGTACATCGAGCTAGCTTTTGCCGGTATTGCAGGAAACACAGCTTCAACTCGGATAAAACGTGTCAACAGGCAGGTATAAGATCGAGGTAGTTTAGGATTTTGTTTACCTAGTGCTCGCAGTTAAAGATAATTTGAAACGTAACTGTTACCCATAGCTATTTTCTTGGGCTCAGAAGACAATTAAGCGTTCTCTAGAAGAACAAAAATAGCACTCTATAAACATGAACTCTCTCAAAAAGAGGATTAAAGGCGCTTGGTGGTTTCGAGAGAAAAGTGCTACGACTCTGTTTGTATCGACGTGAGAGTGGAGAAGGAGATTTATCCCAGAAGTTTACGGTATGTGCAGCGACATAGACTTGTCTAAAAGAGTCAGAATCAATCGGTGGATTAAAATCCGCATTAGGAAAGTCTTCGAAAACACCACAGAAAAAGACATCTCAGGTGGTGTAAGGAAGTGAAGAGGGACCTCAAACAATTCCAGGTGTGAAATTGAAATATAGCAGAAAATATGTCTGGCTGGAGAGGCTGGGTCTAGTTTTACCTCGAATCGTAGAGACCACCAATATCCTACGCACAATACAGAAGTCTCTAAGACCAGCTATAGATGGAGTCAATTTCTTTACAACCGTGAAAATAGTACTATAGAAGACTCTTGCTTCGATTATATATTCCTTACATATACAAGAAGCAAGTACATATGCCCAAGGTTGACAATTCTATTTTTTCACTACTTTTTGGACTTTGTATGTGAAACTGACCTATGACTCAGGCAAATTGCATTTGCAATTCAAAAGCCGGTCGAGACTAATTATTATTCCATTAATCACACTCAATACACGTATTCGCAGGTTTTGTTCGCTAATAGGGCTTTAGCTAGGATGTTGAAATGTAATTAAGTGAAAGGTAACGTTAGTTTTTTTTTTTTTAATATGAAGACCTAATGACACCGTCCTAAACTGCGTGGCCATCTTTGGACAATGGTTTATGCAGTGTTTCCTTAGTAATACCAAACAACTTATGCGCAGTCATTTAATTTCAACAATTCTTCACCTTCACCTTACCAGTGGAGAGCAAATTAAAGGAAACTTACAGATTCTTGCAAAATGCATATACGCCTCACTGCCACCTTCAATTTTGATTGCCACAAAGCAGTCCATTTCGAGTTTCTCTCTAATCAGTGGTTGATCTAAGAATTTCGTTAGCTTGACTGAGCTCTCGTCTTTCCCTGAAATGAAAATACAAAAATCCATTAGATATCGCCTTGGTTCTTCAGTGCATGAATCAGCTGACGGATTTTTTTTTCTTTTTTTGTTGGCAATCGATTTAGCCGAATGACGTGTTTTTTCTCAACAGAAATCTTTTTCTTTATTGTTCTTACCCTCGACGTAAACAACAAAAGTTGCATTTTTCTCCTTGGATGCGTTGACTGCATCGGCAATGGTTCCATTAAACCAATTCATGATCGATTTTCCTCTCAAAAACACTTGAATTTACTTCCAATTATTATTATTTTTTTTTTAATTTTAAAACACGGAGAACAGCTTTCTTTTGGATAGAACTTTTGTTTTACCAAATTGACAAGCTAAGGTGGAGGAAAAAATGAAAATTCTTCGTTTTTTTTCTTATGGCTCGCGGTACCTGTGTGATGACTTTTCCGATGGAAAAAAAAACACTTATTTGACAGTTGCTGTAGTGAATAGTGTGGTGGGGTTGGAGTGGTGATGTAAATTTTTTTTAGTGCGCGACAAGATAATTTAGATTAGTGACAAATTTTTTGTGTTTATTTTTTGTTGTTTCTAAGATTCTTTTTCGTAAAAGAATCATCGAGAGAAACGAAATTTGGAAAAACAATATGCATATTCCAAAAGTGACGTTTTCCTAATGACTGTGGTAGCATCTAGAGGTGAAGTGGTGAATTAGTGTTACAAGTCGTGGCAAATTGAAGTTCGACAGATTAAGGTTGGCGTATTTGATTTTAATATGGTGTACTAGTGCCATCTTTTGTTAGTGTTTACAATTTAGATTTTGTATCCGTAATTAATGGAAATTTTAACATTGCCAATGAATTTTTATCAGGGGATGTAGCTCAGATGGTAGAGCGCTCGCTTAGCATGTGAGAGGTACGGGGATCGATGCCCCGCATCTCCAAATTTACTTTTTTTTTTTTATACAAACGCCCTACTGAACCGGAGATGCTCTGCACTAACCTGTGCGATGTCTCTGTCGTAGTTGAGTCGCCCGTCCGCATATTAACGGCACCGCTAATACATCCTGGATCAGACCTTTTTTTCTAGGTAGAGGAACGCTTCTGGAGGAATAAAGCCGTCAAAGCACACTCTCGTGATACATATAGGGTTTTCCAATAGAGACTTGACAACTTTGAATTTAATTTGTGAACGCACTCTTTCACTAATCATCAAACTGTCACTGTCAATTTATTCAGTAAACTCAACATGGTAAAGTACACTATCGAGCTACGTTCTCCGATTGGGTTCTGGAAAAGATGCGCCAAGATGATGAATTTCATCGCCAAATCAGTGCGATACTGTCTTTAGTTTTGTTTTGACAGCTGATTGTTGTTGACGTGTTTGGCATCATGTTGAGTATGGACAAAAACGATTTTCGTTCTCTCATAAAACATTATTTTTTGAGAGGCAAAACGGCGAAGGAAACAAAATAAAAGTTGGATAAATATTATGGGGCTAATGCCTTGCAAAACAAAGCAAAACAATGCATCGGCGCACAAGAGCATCGCAACCATGGCTAAAACCAATGATTTACGGCTCCAATTGCTGTCGCATCCACCGTATTCGCCCTATTTGGCTCCCTCGGAGATGGCTCATCAGTAAAAAATTCAGCTCTCGCGAGGAAATCATCGACGCAACGGAGGAGTATTTTGCAGACCTTCCGGAAAATTACTTTTCGGACGGGATCAAGAAGTTGGAAAATCGCTCAAATAAATGTATCAATTTTGTATTTTGAATAAAATAAAAAAAACATTTAACAAAATTTTATTTTCATTCCCAAGGTGGTTACTTTTCACCTTACCTAGTAGTGGGGAGAGCACATCAACGGTCAACTTATCAAGGTGAGAAGTTAAAAACAAATCCAGAGTGCTGGCGGTATGACTTTCAACATCCGGTATTCGGGTGGGCTCATTTACAACTTCTTCAAATTATTTTTCGCAGCGAAGATCTCAACACACCGTCCTTCGGGTGCTGTCTGTCCATAATAAGGAAACCAACCAGAATTGTGTATATTGAAATCGCCCGTAATAAAGATTTCAGTATGAGAAAACAGGAATACAATTCTTTGAATGGAGTCAGACAGGGCATCAAACTCGTTAAAGGTCGAATTGCTGTCCAGTTTGGGGGTTCTGAAAATAAAGCAGTAGCGGACAATTTGCTTACGGAATTCGAGATGTTTATGAATTTACATAGTTATATGTAAAAGTCCCAAGTTACAAGCCCCAAGCCCCAAGCCCCGAGCCCCACGCCCCAAGCCCCAAGCGCTTGCAAAACCAGGATTGACAGCGCAGGATATAGCAGGTAACTATCGAAGCTTTGACTTTCTCAACTAGTCCAAGCAATGTCACGAAAGAGATTTGTTTCACTTGGAAAATATTCGTGTGGTGGGTTTTATTTCAACTATAGGGTTTTCCAATAGGGAGGACTTGACAACTTTGAATGAACTCTTCAACTAATCATCAAACTGTCACTGTCAAATTATTCAGTAAACTCAACATTTTCATCATGGCAAAGTACAGTAACGAGCTACGTTCTCCGATTGGGTTCTGGGGAAGATGCGCCAAGATGATGAATTTCATCGCAAAATCATCTTCAGTGACGAAGCTCATTTTTGGCTCATTGGGCTCGTCAATAAGCAAAATATGCGTTATTGGTCGGGTGAAAACCCACATGTGCTTCATGAATCACCACTTCATCCACAAAAAATAACTGTTTGGTGCAATTTGCATGCCGGCGGCGTTATTGGGCCATATTTTTTTGTCGACGATAACGATCGTCACGTTACTTTGAATGGTCAGCGTTATCGCGCCATGATCACCGATTATTTTTGGCCCGAATTGGAAGATATGGACTTGGACGATATGTGATTTCAACAGGATGGTGCCACAAGCCACACAGCACACGCTACAATCGATTTATTGAAGAGTAAGTATGGTGAGCGTGTTATCTCAAGACATGGGCCAGTCGATTGGCCACCTCGTTCGTGCGATTTAACGCCGCTTGACTATTTTCTGTGGGGCTACGTTAAGTCATTGGTTTATGCCAACACGCCGACGTTGGAAGAGCTCAGAGACAATATTGAACGCCATATGAACGAAGTCGAGTTCCATTCATAAATGTTTTGATTGTACTTCAAGCCAATAACAAAGTTTTTTTAAATATCTCAAATGGTTTGACTTTTATTTAAAAAAAAAAGTTGTCAAGTCGTTATTAGAAAACCCTATACAAGGCAAGAAGGCCACAAGAGACAAGGTACTAGACAGAACGTCTCTGACAGTGACACTCTCTAGATGGAACCTAGATGCACCCCTTGGATTCATTAGGATTGTAAGAGAATGGAAAGTCTCAAAGGCCATTGCTTGATAGGGAAGACATACAGCAGTGATAGGCGGATTTTTTACCTTAATTGCATAGACGCTTCAGTTGCATATTTTGCAAATAAGCTACCCAATTTCCAAAATTAAGACATGCATCTATCATACTCTTAAAGCCTAACCATAGGCATTGTGCAGGCTAAATCTTTTCTGTAAATTACACATAGAAAAATGCAATATATATCCTATGTCTTATTCATGTAATCAAAATCTGTCAATATATTCTGCTTTTAACTATCGAAACCAGATGTGGAAAAAGGATACTTAATATTGAAATCCAAAAATCAAACACGAGATGTCAGAAAAATTGTAATAACGATTCTGCATACCAATTAGCTGACAATAAAGTCATAATCCCATATCATATTTGTGACCAATAGCTACATTCCACCCCTAGAAAGTGATCAAAATAACCCTATGACCAAATGCATCCAGTCGGATTCGGAATAACAAATGCATGTGCAGGATGTGGGGGATAAATTTAGATGATTGTCGCGTAATTGACGACCATTTAAATCAGAAAATTTATCGACATATGTGTGTAAACAAGATTAAATGTCCTCCGAAGAGGGTGATACACTTTTTTGTTTGCCTTTTGACCGGAGGGTGACCTCTAATGAAGTGTGAAATTGAAATAAAATTTTTAAAATCTGTTCAAACATGGGGGAGAAATTTGGAAAAGCCATGTACAACAAGCACTGCGCAAACTATTGACAGTTTCGAAGTAGCATGACCACTCAGTGCCAACTTACTAACCGATAGAGTAGGAGATAAGTTAAAATAAGACATTTGGAAAGGACTTGTGAATATCGTCAGATGCAGATTTAAGAAGCTAATATATGTTGGGCGACATAAATATATAAGTCGAACGCAATACCATGTTATGTTTTTCAAGGGAATAAGAGAAAACGTCTATTAAGCGGCGATACCACCGAAAATCGGTGGGAAAATCTATCTACCAGAAAATCGTGTACCACCAAAGGCTACAAAGGCAACGGCTGCGGCTTTCTCCTCTCTGGCGCATCGAATTGAGAGGGCTGAAAACAACAACAGTCTGAACGACGTTGTGTGCAAATGCTATGTTAATTAACTGTGGGACGTGTTGACGACTCTTCTCTCGATGTGGATTCAGACAGACGGCACCTACACTGACTCAAAAGCAGAGACTCCAGACACTAGCTGGTATAAAAGGTATTTACCAGCTAACTGGGAACTGTGGTAAGAAGAAGTACGCTCTGAACGTTATCATTTACATCGAATGTACTTTCGATCTCGTAATTTCGGCAGCATGTGTAACTCAGCCAGGCAACACAGTATAGACTAGGATAATTCGCCCCATTTCTCCAAAGAAGTAAGTATTTGAGTATTTGAAGATCTATCGGTCTTAGGTGTATAGTTTTTTTCTCTTCCTCGCTTGGCTCTGTCTTACTTACTTAAGATGGCGCTACAATCCGGGGTGGACCTAGGGCTCAACAAACAAGCGTCTCCAGTCAGCTTCATCTTTAGCCAGCAGCCTGTAGTGCGTCACCTGAGTTGCGGTCTTCCCCTAATGCGCTGTCCCTTGGGGCAGATTCGAAAATTTTACGAACCAGAGTATTGATGTTTATCCGCTCATTTCAGTCGGATCATTACTCTTCTGGCTTAGTTGATAGTTCGTCCTTGTATCTACTTCTCAACACACGGTTTATGCAAACGCAATTGAAAATCATCCGAATAATTTTCCTCTCAAAGTAGCCAAGAGTATTCTCATCCATTTTTGATAAAGTCCATACCTCCGTCCCATAGAGCAGGACGGATTTCTATTTTGGCGCATAATTTTTGCACTACTCTTTCAAGAACGATAATAAAGAAATCGCATGACAGCGCATCGCCCTTTCTAAATCTTTTTTGACATCAAAAGACTCGGTGAGTTCTTTCCTGACCTGGATGGAGCAGCATGCATTCTCCATCGTCATACAGTACAAACAGATGAGTTTGGCAGGGATGACGAAACTAGACATTGTTCTGTATAGTTCGTCTCTATAGATGCTATCATATGCAGTGGAGTGTATCGATTTGAAGTTCATGGACTTTTTTCTAAAACCTGCCGTAGTGCTAATATTTGGCCGATGATGGACTTCGTTCACACAATACGGCAGATAGGATCTTGTAGGCTATGTTAAGAAAACTGATACATCGGTACTTGGCGAAGTTTAGAGGGTCCCCTTTCTGAAGGATCGCATAAACAATGATGAGGTTCTAGTCAACGAGCATACTTTCGTCCGACTATATTCTGCAGATGAGTTGTTATATAGTATGTTCCTTACTAAGTCATCGAATATCCTTTTACTGGCTTTTCTCCAGGGCGCGGTGGTGGGTTTAGTAGTTTGAAACCCAGGCGTATTAGGTTTCGATATTTTTCCCAGAGGTGGATTTCAAACTGGAGCCAGTGCATCCTCAACCAGCGGGTCTTAGTACGTTCTAGTTGTTATTTCGTTACATTTAGCCCAGCCAGCAACCACTCCAACATCAGTGTTATGCCTTCATGTCAGAGCTGACGCCGACGGAATTTTCATATAACTATATACAAATTCTATGAAAAGACTTTTTCAGAGAATTGCCTCGCACGGGATTCGAATCCGCGACCCTCTGCTTGAGGAGTCTATGCATATACCACTACACCATGGCCACCCCACGGCAGTCAAGCTGTCTGCCCCAGCAGCTTTGTTGGATTTAAGCTTAGATATGGCTATCTTCACTTTATACAGGTCGGGTGGGTGAATTTGTTGATCTGCATCGTCCACATTGAAAAGTTCATTCATGCCAGCAAACAGCAGTATTTGGTTCGTCATCGCCGTTATAGAGTCCACAGAAATACTCCTTACAAATTCTTAGCATCGACTGCGACTTTACTACTTTGTTTCTTGTTTGTCTTTACAGGCTTCGATTTGGTTCGATCATCTAGAAAACGCCAGGCTGTTTGGTAGATTTATGCATTGAAGACCCCTAATACGATACAGGCTGTCTCCAGGAAATTATAGAATTCCTTGAGCCAGCCAATCGCTTTTTTGCGTAGAGACAATTACTTTATTGCGTTTTTCCGATTACTCACGATGAATCCGCATGCTACATATATAGTCACAGTATCGCAATTTTTCCTTTTTAGCGTAACATATATGATCCTATCCTTCGTTTCTCTTTGATTGTGGTAATATCTGTCTGGTACCGCATAATCAAAAATGCAAGTTTTTTAGCAGCACCAGGGGTGTACGATGGATGTTCCGAATCGTAACCCTAAATGATGAAGGCAAGCAAGCAAATTATCTGTAACGCGGTGAGGCGGTAATATCGACGGCACGAACCTAAATCTTGAGGACCTGTTCTATTGTAGGAACCATAAAGGCGAGGGACCCATGTCAGTAACCCACTTCGGCAATTTAAGTCTTTCTGGGGGTTCGCCGGGCAACATACATTTTCCAAGAACCCGACTAATACTTAGAAATCATTATCAACTTGAACTCCAAATATATTGGAGCAGCCCGGATAAGCTATAATATAGGGTGATTTATCGTGAGGTTTGATTGATAATGTAAAATAAAACACATTTACTTTTTGAAAATAATATCATGTAAATGTTTTTCACGACTATGTCTGAGGTGGTCCATTCGGAAGGTCCAGTTTTGGACGATTCGACTGAATCGACTGTTCATGACTGAACAAGATTTCACGATAAAACATTGGATTTTTATTGCGTTTTTCCAGAGCCCATTCACTGAAAATATGACACAAGTCCAAATCGCTTGGCTTCAATTCTTGCACAAGTTGAATTTTGTATGCTTTTGGGCAGAGATCCTCCCGAGATCCAGCGCTAAGTTGCCGAGTACGCCAAGCCAAGCTGCTGAGAACGACGACGAATCGATTCGTCACGGTCTCGGCGTACACTCTCAGCTACAGCTACTATAGTCTCTTCAATATGTGCTGGATAAGGTCGAGTATCATCCACTAATGTTAACTGGGACTCAAATTTGCGAATGGTATTGACAATACTGGTTTCAATAGGTCGATTGTGCGCACCGTAAATTGTTTGAATCGCACGAAAAACATTGCTCACAGAATTCTGATTTTCGTAATACAGCTGAACAATTTGGAGACGCTGTTGTGATGAGTCTTTTCATAATGACTTGACAAACGATACTGAACAAAAATGACAAAACAGTTTGATAGGAGTCACGCGTGATCTGTCCAAAAAAAAACTTATTGAAAAGCAAACCTCACGATGAATCACCCTATATATTTTCTGTTTCTGTTTGAAGCTGTTAATTCTAGTTAATTTTTTACATCGTATTTATAGAGCTTATTGTTTAACACTCCCAGCTATAAGTTCTATAATTGAGTCCGCATGGACACCAACCAGTACCTGTTAGCCATTAGGTCATGTCATCCTTAAAACTGAAACCTAGCCAAACGTAACCTGACACACTTTTGTTCCAATTTACCGTCTTCGAATTTTGAGACCTTCAAACTACAATCAATTCGCTACGTTTTAAGGAAGCCATGAGTTAGGGATTTATTTTCCAATTTTCTAAAATTCAAATGTCCATTAATTTCCCTTCGTGACACCATTTGACAGACTCTGACGAAATCACATCCACTGAACGTCATCGTAAATCAATTTCGAAATTTTGCACTTCGAAAAAGCGGCTGTCAAAATTACAAAATTACGAAAAAGCTGAAAAAAAAAAAACACGAATCATCTGTCAAACTGTTGTCGCCATCGGCAATTTTTTTTCTAGGTTCACTTTGTTTTTTCCACAGAACCGAATTCTTTGTTTTCATCCAAGAAAATTTAATTTTTTTTTGCCAAATCGAACATATAAATGATGGCAGACATTCAAACACTAGTTGACATGGGATTCCCCCAAGACAGAGCGTAAGTAGATGGCCCCATTTCCATGGAAAAAACTCGAACAAACTTTCCCAACAAAGTCGCTGCATCGTTCCTTGTTTTCTCATCTTTTCTTGTTTTTTTTTTTTTTTTTTTTGTTTAAATAGAGAATATGCCATGAAAGTAACCAATTTTAAAGGTGTCGAACCAGCTATGGAATGGCTTCTGGCCCATGCTGATGATGAAATTCCGGCCGGCGCCACATGTGAGTCATCTGGACAAACAGCATGTGCCGATGAGGTAGCAGCCGAAGCATCGTCTAGCACTCAGACAGAAGGGACCGCCAAGTCCCTGAAATGTGATGACTGTGGAAAATTGTTTAAAGATCAATCGGAAGTGGAATTTCACGCAGCAAAAACTGGACATAGTAACTTTTCAGAGTCGACAGAGGAAAAGAAACCGCTGACTGAGGAGGAAAAAAAAGCACAATTGGCTCTGATTGAGGAAAAACTGAAACAAAAGCGTTTGGAGCGTGAGGAACGTGAACGTGTAGAGTCGTTGGAACGAGAAAAGAATCGAATTAAATCCGGTAAGGACATGACAGAGGCAAGGAAGCGTATGGAGGAAATGGAAATGAAAAAAATTGTTGAACAACGAAAAAGGGAAAAGGAAGAAGAAAAGGCGGCTAGAGATCGTGTTAGAGCGCAAATTGAGGCAGATAAAGCAGCTCGTCGAGCTAGGTAAACACAATTGTACTTTCCTTTATTGAAATTCGGAATGATTCGGTTTTTATTTTTAGGGACCAAGGGCCAACTTCACCGCAGGCAGCGGTTAGTTCGACAACTCCGACTCCTGCACCTGTTGTTACATCGCCAAAGCAGCCAGCAAAAGACTACATTAACACTAGAATTCAGATTCGTTTGCAAGACGGATCCACACTCACTGAGACGTTTAGTGTAAAGGAGCAGCTATCTGCTGTACGTGTATTCATTCAAATGAAACAAGGTGCTGAGCAACCGTTCGGTTTGATGACAACTTTCCCGAGAAAAGTCTTCTCTGACGATGACTTTGAGAAGCCCCTAGAAGTGCTCGGACTTGTGCCCTCTGCTGTGCTAATAGTGACAAAAGCTTTGGCGTAATTTTGTTTCCTTATTTCATACAAACACACACACATCCATACAAACATCCATATACGTTATCGTTTTCCATTTCGTTTCATTTTCATAAAAGCCAGCGCATGGTGGGCGCAGACAGATGCATGGATATCAAGTGATTTTTTATGATTTCTTTTATTTAAAAATTTTGAATGATTTGAATAAGGAGGTGATGAGTTGGTGAGCTAGATTTGAAGAGAACATAAAGGCGAAGAGCGCTGAAATGCTTTTAATTATTTTTATTTGGAATTTGGTGGATTCTTTGGTTGTAGGAGGCTTCTTTTCCACAAAAATCTCAAAACGAAAAACGCAAACAAACAGAATAAATATCAGTGTATTCTGGTAAAACCGTTATTTAATACAAACAAATACACAAATCTTTTTTTGTATAAAAATAACTTTTGTTTTGTCAATGTAATGTGCGGGATTTTACTGTTCTTTTTGGGTGCGCAGGGATATGGGGTGTCGTTTGTTGGAGCAGATAAACAGAAATGAAGTCAGCATCACACAGAGGAACTAAAAATTAATTCCATATCTCAGTTTACATCGATTATAACGATACACCTTGTGTTTCATTTGCTAGTGCAGTGCCTGATTTCGAGAAATTAGACTGGTCGGTCTGAAAGGTTGAGATTCTATTCCAACTGCATGCGGCATCTTAGAGACTTTTCATCCGCTCTTGAGAGTGTCCATGCCTCTGCATCCAACAACAGGGCAGAGATGATTGGGTCTTTTATAGTGTCCGGTATTGGTTGTAATTTTTAGACGAAAGCATATATTTTGTATTTTTAGCATCAAACGATTCGGTGGTGTTTCTTCGGAATTTGAAAGAGCAGCAGAAGATCTCCAACGATATGCTGCATAGTCGACTGAGTTTAGCAGGTATGTCAACACCAAACATGGCGTTATAGCCCGCCTTTATAGACGCTATTATTTATAAGCAATCATAAAATCGATGAAGTGGTGATGAGTATTGATTTCTAGTTGTTGGTCTTCTCCTAGTTCTGCCGCAAACTGGGGGCTTGCTCAATGGTAGTTTAAAACAATCTAAAACTGCGCTAATATGTTGATGATCAGTTTCATACGGCAGAAAGACCTTGTTCGGTGCAGGAGTCTCCTTTCTTGAGCACATGAATGTTAGACCTTGCCTAACGGCTTAAATATACCCGCCTTTGCTGTTCAACAGTCCGCAGAAGTAGTTCTTAATTTTTAGCACGGACTGCGTCTCAACTACGATGTTCCTTTGATCGTCTCAGCAAGCTTTTATTAGGTTTTGTTGCCTTAACACACATTCTTGTAAAATTTCTAACAACAGGTACATTTCTATTTCTTGCCTCTGGTCTCTCACATTTGATGTTTTTGAGGCGTTATTATCAGAGAGATTATCTTTTGTAATTGTAGCCGGCTGACATTTAAGATCCTCACAGTATTTTCCTGATGCTGTATTGCCTTTGATATCCGCGTACGTACTTTGGGTTATACTATGTATTCGTACAAGTCAATATTTGCAACTCGTTATGTAAGGACGTCTAAAATACTGGGTGCGTGTCGTCCGTTTACAGCAATGTGATAAAATCAGCATGTCCATCAGGAGTCCCTTGTATGTTCTTGCGGATTTAGGAATGTGAGAAACGATTGCTACGACAATGTTTCTGCTACTTGCAAGGTCTATCAGCCTAATTCCGTTCCCGCTATGATGTGGAGGTTGTGCATGCCTACCGGGGTGAATCTGGGCCTCAACCAATAAGTCTCTCTAATTAGCGCGGTCTTTAGCTAACTGCCTCCAATTACGCACCTCAAGTTGCTTGAGGTCGCCTTCCACTTGCGCACGCCACCTAAGGCGAGGCCTTCCTCTTCTGCGTTGTTCCTCCGGATTAGAGTCAAAGATTCTGCGAACTGGAGTGGTAGTGTCCATTCGCTCTACGTGTCCCAGCCATGTCAAACTCCCAATACGCAGTTTTTTTGACCAGGTCGATGTCGTTGTACAGCTCTTAGAATTCATCGTTGAATCCTTCTCCAGAACCCGTCAACGCATAAGGGACCAAATAGCTTATGAAGAATTTTTCTCTTAGAACGACCAAGGATATCTTCACCGGCTTTAGAAGGGTACATGCTTCGGAACCATAGAGCCGAAATTGCCCAAAGAAACAGCAATTGGCAAGCGTTATTCTTCGTTTGATTTCTGAAAAAATGTCGTTTTCAAATGTGATAACAGAGTCGATGTAGACAAAAACCTTTACTTCTTCAAAGTTATACCTGTCGATTGTGACATTCTGGTTGATTCGTCTATTGTTTTGCCCTCTTTAATCGCTAGATCCATTTTAGCCGCTTTTGCTTCTATACTCACAAACGTACCAGTAACAGCTCGCTGTGCTCTACCAATAATATCAATATCGTCGGCGTATGCAAGCAATTAAAAGAACTTTTGAAAGATCGTACCTCATTTGATGATTTGTGAGTTTTGCACAATTCTTTCAAGTATGGCGTTAAAGAAGTCACGTGATAGCATGTTGCCTTGCCTAAATCCTTTTTTGACATCAAAGGTTTTGGTTACATCGTAACCGATCTTGAGGCAGCAGTGAGCTGCAATTTTACATCGTCATACTGCTCAAGCGGACGAGTTTGACAGGGATGCCAAAACTAGACATGGCTTTATATAACTCGTCTCTGTAGATGCTGTCATATGCGGCTTTAAAAACGATCTGAACTTCTTGGGTTTTCTCCAGGATCTGCCATAGTGTAAATATTTGGTCAATTGTGGACCTACCAGGCCTAAAACCGCACTGATAGAGCCTAATCAAATTGTTGACAAATGGTTTCAGGCACTCGCACAATACGGCACACAAGATCTTATATGCGATGTTTGGGAGACTAATACCTCTATAGTAGGCGCAGTTTAGTGGGTCTCCTTTTTTGTGAACCGGGCAACAATGCTAATGCTCCATTCATCAGGCATATATTCATCCGTTCTCTACCAAGTCATCTCCAGCTGCGTTAAATAGTTCGGCGGTTAGGCCGTCCGCACCGGCAGCATTGCTCGATTTCAGTTTAGACATTGCTATCCTTGCTTCATTTCGGTCGGGTGAACGGGATTCTTGACGTGCATCGTCTATTTTGAATGGTTCGCTCTTTCTGACAGTGGAATTTGTGTCATCTTCTCTGTTTAGCAGCTTCCAGAAGTGGTTTTTCCATATCTTCAGTACCGACTGTAACTCCACTACAAGATTTACTTGTTCATCTCTACAGGTTTCCGTTCGGGTCTTAATACCCTGGCACGTTCTCTTTAGCTTTTGGTAAAACTTCTAAACTTTATTTATGAAATGGGACCTCTTTATTTCCTCGATCGCGCGTTTCTCAAACTCCTTTTTTTCTCCGGAGAAGACGATGTTCTTGTCTCCTCTTTTGCTCGTAAGCTCAAGAGCCGATCTCGTCTTTTTGTGCAGCACCGCTTTCTTTCTTTAATTTTTATCTATGTATAATTACACCTATAATTAATTAACTATCTATATGTAATAATTTCTAATCTGGTGTTATTAATACAACGTTGGCCGTAATGTGTGACCCTATTGGAAAACGCCATCGATTTTACAAATGGCGCCGAATATCAATTCGGCTTGACATTCGTGAAGCAAATAGAATTGGAATTTGTGTCACGATGTTGTCGATAAACAATTTATTATTTTTGCTAACCATCCGGCTCTCATTGGTTTTTCAATGTGGCGTAGCCACAAGATTTTTAAAGTGTGGAACAACACGGGACCGAGCACGCCTTAAAAGACTTCGTACTTTTCGTTCGGACGAGAATATCGCTGCCGTGACTGAAGATGTCTTAGAGGCTCCTTTGACATCGACCAGACAACGTGCCACGCAATTGGCCATTTCAGTCTCAGCGGCGCATTTTGATAAAAGACTTGAAGATGTTTCCTAACAAAGTGCAGACAGTACCATCAACTGACGGGTGTTGACCGTGAATCGCCTACGCCCTCCTGAATATCAACAATAAGGTGGACGATTATGCGTTAAAAATAATCATGAGTGATGAGCCCCATTTCCACCTATGTAGATACGAGTAAGTGAAAAAAAAAAAAAAAATGTGCGGTTCTGGGGGAATGAAAATCCGCGAGTAATGTACGCAGAGCGATTACAAAGTCTCAAAGTCTCTGCATGGTGTACTTTTTTTCTTAGAACGGCATAAGTCACACGACCACTGGTGATACAGAGACATGATCAGTGAATTTTTCATTCCTCAATTAGATGAATTGGGACTAGAGGGATGTGTGGTTCCAGCAGGACTTACCAATGACACATACTGCACGGGAAACAATCGACATTCTAATGTGATAACACATTATGGCCCACCTTGTTTTTAAATGTTTCATTGTAAAATTGAGTGGAACACTTCGTGGTTAGAGGAACCAGTGAGAAGTGTCAATGTGGAAAAAAATTAATAAATCTTGAGCCGCACAAAAAGGAGTAATCTGTATAGAAGCGAACAAATCGGGAGAAAAGGGACAAGGTCAAGTTTTATAAGTGAGGAAGTGAAGAAAATAATGAAAATATTCTATGTTACTACTTGAGTTTGTATGTTAACATCAGATTTAAGGAACAGCTAACGTTTTATGGATCGAAATAATCTGGATTTACTCGTAACCCGTTGCTCATCTATAGATTATCGGAGGTCATATAACTATCAGTTAGTCTTTGACGCAATAAGTTCCTTTGTCTCTAATCTGCTTTCATTGAGTTGCCACTGATAATAGGATTCTTTTAAGACCTGTTATGTTACCCATCATAAGCAGATAACAATGATGTTATGAAATTTACTAAAAGCAACTGAGGGACAATCGAAGGAATTTATTTTAAGAGATGTTCGTACGGAAATACACTGATTAAGCCCATGAAAATGTTAATCTCGTCATTACGAGTATTTTTGGAATCGTTTTGTCTGTTATTTTTATATTTTTTTGGTCATGTGATGTTTTTGCTTTCCTATTTTGGTATTTAAGTTACCGAGTACAATTTGTACGTCAATAGTCGCCTTCCTTTGTAGTGCTGTTTTTTTCGTCCGTTGCGCCATGCGCGCATACAAGGCTCATTTTAGTTAATTTCACACTGATACGGATTGTAACTAATTGCTAGGTTATAAGTTCGAAGCGCACGACTTTATTTAATTCATTTTCTGACATTGAAGATTTCGGTTTTGTCATTTCTGACAAACAGCGTGCGTGCACAATAGAATGTCATATGCCACTTTGAAATCAATGAATCGATTGAAGCCAGCCTAAAACAGAAGAGCTAAGACATTAATTTATAACAACATCCGCAAAAGATGTGCTTCCATTTTGCCAGTCACAAGGCCCATTATTGATGGGATCTGGGAAAAGTTAAGTAAGATGAGCACCTCTATTACTTTGGTGATATGTGTGGTTATAATGCGTTTTGAAGCAAACTGATTTCCGATGGACAGCCAGGCGATACTTCGCGCTTCTGATGGCGGTGTCTAGAAGTCTTTCTCAGAGTAGGGGGCAATAGCGGTATTATCAGATTGAATATTTTTATTACTAGTAGGTTGGTATGGTATCTGCATTTTGACTATTCAATATTGAGGTGTTGAACTAAAAGTCAACTTCAATAACAACTTTGTTGAATCGTTTCTTGAGGAAGCGTTTAATCCAACTGCAAATTGTTTAACGAGTATTAGTTTGTGCTTAAAGATCTTGCCATCTCTTCCTT